>CM057483.1:92938669-102938669 GCA_030035585.1 Dugong dugon | reverse complement strand
GTTCACAGTAACAAAAAATGGAAACAATCTAAATGCCCATCAACAGATGAATGGATAAACAAATTATGGTACATAGGCACAATGGAATACTACACAATGATGAAGAACAATGATGAATCCGGGAAACATCTCATAGCATGGATGAACCTGGAGGGCATTAGGCTGAGTGAAATAAGTCAGTCACAAAAGGATAAATATTGTATGAGACCACTATTATAGGAACTCAGGGAAAAGTTTACACACACACAAAAAAGCATTTTTTGATGATTACAAGGGGGGAGGGAAAATCACTAAGTAGATAGTAGACAAGTGTCAACTTTGGTGAAGGGAAGGACAACACACAATATAGATGAAGTCAGCACAACTGCAGCAAAGCAAAAGCGTAGATGTTTCCTGGACATATCCAAACACTTTGAGGGACCAAGTAGCTGCGGGGGGTGGGGGGCTGGGGACCATAGTCTAGGGGGATATCTAGGTCAACTGGTATAACATTGTTCATAAAGAAAATGTTCTACATCTTACTTTGGTGAGTAGCATCTGGGGACTTAAAAACTTTTAAGCGGCCGTCTAAGATACATCTATTGATCCCATCCCATCCGGAGCAAAGGAGAATGCAGCAAACCAAAGACACAAGGAAAATATTTGTCTAAAGTACCACATGAACCAGAAACTCCACCAGCCTGAGACCAGAAGAACTAGATGGTGCCTGGCTACCACCAACGACCGCCCTGACAGGGATCACAGCAGAGAGTCCCAGACAGAGCGGGAGAAAAATGTAGAACGGAATTCAAAATTCACGTAAAAAGATCAGACTTACTGGTCTGACAGAAATTGGAGGAACCCCCAAAACTATGGCCCCCAGATACTCTGGTAACCCACAACTTAAATCATTCCCGAAGCCACTTTTCAGACAAAGATTAGACAGGCCTATAAAACAAAAAATAACACAAGTGAGGAACGTGCTTGTTAGTTCAATCAAATATATGAGACCAAATGGACAACTCCTGTCCAAAAGTAGGACAAGAAGGCAGGAAGGGACAGGAACTGGATGAATGGACACAGTGTACCTGGGGTGGAAAGGGGGAGTGTGCTGTTACATTGTGGGGATTGCAACCAATGTCATAAAACAATATGTGTATAAATTTTTGAATGAGAAATTAACCTGAGCTGTAAACTTTCACCTAAAGCACAATCAAAATAAATAAATAGATAAATGCTTAACATCATTAGTCATTATGGAAATGCAAATCAAAATCATAATGAGTTACACTTGACACCCACTAGAATGGCTATTATAAAAACAAAAAACCGGAAAAATAACAAGTGTTAGTGAGGATGTGGAGAAATAGGGATTCTCGTCCATTGTTGGTGGGAATGTAACATGGTGCAGTCGCTGTGGAACATAGTTGGTGATTTCTCAAAAAGTTACGCATACAATTACCATATGACCCAACAATTCCACTCCTATGTATATACCTAAAAGACATGAAAGTAGGGACTCAAACAGACACTTGTACACCAGCGTTCATAACAGCATTATTCACAATAGCCAAAAGGTGGAAACAACCCAAGTGCTTATCAACAGAAGACTGAATAAACAAAATATGTATATACATACAATGGAGTATTACTTAGCCATAAAGAAAAATGAAGTTTTGATACATTCTGCAACATGGATGAGACTTGAAAACATTATATTAAATGAAATAAGTCAGACACAAAAGGACAAATGTATGAAATATCTAGAATAGGCAAATACATAGAGACAAAATTTTATTAGTGATTACCAGGGGCTGGAGGAAGGGGGAAATGGGGAGTTATTGTTTAATAGGTACTGAGTTTCTGTTTGGGGTGATGGAAAAGTTTTGGGAATAGTGGTGATGGTTGCACAGCATTGTGAATATAATTAATGTCACTGAATTGTATACTTAAAATGGTTAAAATGGCTGATTTTACTTTATATTTATTTTACCAGGATGAAAATAATTTAGAAACACAAAGAGATACCACTTCATACTCACTAGGACAACTATAATCAAAGAGAAAATAACAAATGCTGAGGAGAACTTGGAGAAATTGGAACCCTCATACATTGCTGGTGGGAATGTAGAATGGTACAACCACTGTGAAAAACAGTTCAGCAATTCCTCAAAATGTTAAACATAGAATTACCATATGACCCAGCCTTCCATTTCTAGGTATATACCCAAGAGCAATGAAAACATATACACACACAAAAACTTGTACACAAACATTCATAGCAGCATTATTCATAATATCCAAAAAACGGAAACAACTCAAATGTTCATGAAGTGATGAATGGATGATAAAAATCTATTGTATCTCCATACAGTGAAATATAATTCAGCCATAAAATGAAACAAAGTACATGCTACAACATGGACGAACCTCAAAAATATTATTAAGTGAAAGAAGCCAGTCATAAGAGACCACATATAGTATGATTCCATTTATATGAAATGTCCAGAAAAGTCAAATCCATAAAGACAGAAAGTAGCTTAGTGGTTGTCAGGGGTTGGGGGAAGGTGAGAGAGGGGTGTGACTGCTAATGGATATGGGGGATCTTTTTGGATGATGAAATGTTCTGAATTTAGATAGTGATGATCTCTGTGATTATACTAAATCCTACTAAATTGAACACATTAAGTGGGTGCATTTTATAGTATATAAATTATATCTCAATAAAGTTGTTATGAAAGTAGCCCTGGTGACACAATAGTTAAGCACTTGCCTACTAACTGAAAGGTAGGCAGTTGGAACCCACCAGTGGCTCCATGAGAAAAAAGACCTGGCAATCTGCTCCTGTAAAGATTACAGCCTACAAAACACTATGGGGCAGTTCTACTCTGTCATATAGGGTCACTGTGAGTCGGGATCTATTCAGCAGCACACAGCAACAACAACAAAGTTGTTATAAAATAAGAAATAATCTGAAAAGCAATAATGTACAGTTAGCCATCAAACCCAAGACAGTTTTAACAAAAGATTAATATTCTTAATATATAAATTGTTATTACAAGTTATAAAAAAAGAAACAGAAAGGCAAAGGAAATGAATATGCAAAGCAGAGAAGAAATGCAAATGGATTATAAACATTTGAAGAGGTCAAGCAGACAGTTAATAAGAGTTAATAATTTCATGGCACATACTATTTAAATGCTTCACGTGTATTTAACCCACAGGTATTAACCCTCACAACAACCCTCTGAAGCAGGCTCACAGCCTCCCCCACTCCACCACCCAGTAAATGTCACTGCCTACCCGGGATTGTATGACCTGTGTTGTGTGGTGTGTACTCCCACAAATGCCCAGCTGGGCATCCCTGATTCCAATGGCCTGACTTCATCCAGGGGAGCATTGAGGACGTCAGGAGAGCTTGCTGGAAATGTTATTTCTTGAAGTGTAAGTTTTGCTATGTGGCAGAGTATGTGAGCCCATCTTTCCTAATGAGCCCCTGGAGTGCAAATATTCTGTGTGGCCGGGTACGTGCACACCCATCAGCCTTAGCAATCAGCAAAGCTGGGGGCGATGCTGTCAGCAACTGATGAAAGTTGAGTTGCCCAGTGAGGGCACGTACATTTCTGAGAAGAAGACCATTGTACTTCTGCCCAGTAGTGGGCCCTGAGAGGCCCTGCTGGTAGGGCTGAGATTGTCCTCAGAAAGCAGTTCTGTTCTGCATCAACATAAGGAAAATGCATTCATAAGGTAATCACAGTCACAGAGTCCTGTGCGTTATTGCCAGGCTGTGGTAATTTCAGCCTGGAAATTTTTAAAAGCAGGTGTTACCAATCATCCACTTTGGCCATAAAATCGCTTAATAAGGTGACCATGGGAAGTTCATCCTGAAATCTGCAAGCTCTGCTCATTGCAGAATGTGCCTGGGAATCTGAATAGGCTGCCAGCTTTCCAGGATTGCTGACTCCAAGCCAGGGCCATGGAACCCCACCATGGCCTGTTTTCCTTTAGGGCCAAACAGACACTCTGTGTTTAAGAACTGCTTGACTGAAAGAAAGACTGAAGGGGAGAGGGCATGAGAGAGACGTCTCAGTTTCCCTCAAGGTCACCAGACTAGAGAAGGGCAAAATGGTTCAGGGAAGCCACAGGCTAGCATAAGGGTCAGGTCATTGGGTCCTATACTGAAAGGTCAGCCTGGGACTATTCCATGACTGGGTACAGGTAGGGTGAAGGGAAGTAACTCAGGTGACTCATCTCTTTAGCCTTAGTCCCGGCATCTGTCAAGCTCCTGGAGGAGGCCCAGCAGTGTTTGTGAACTGAACTGACTCATGTTGGTTCCTGGGGAAGCCTGAGTATTTCACTGGTAGGAATCTCAGAGGGAATCTCCCTCTTTGTCCCTGGATTCTGGACTTTTTCTACTGTATGTAGGAGTGTCTTGTGTGACCACAGCCATCTTGTGTGACAGAACCTGAAAGACTGCTCATCTGGGCTGGGAAACCTGCCCTTCTGTGATGTGATCAAACGAGAGAAGACTTGCCCTGAGATGAGGTGAGAGGAGCAGGAGGAAGGGGGCATAGATAGCCCCTCCATGCTCCGCTGGTCTTTGTTGTGGCCCACATCACACTGTGTCATCATAGACTGAACCACAGTCATCTCATGCCCCTTTCAGGGACAAAGGCAGTACCTGGCATGTAGTAGATGGACAGACCTGTGGTTTGGAGCCAGAGAGACCCGCATCAAATCCTGGGTTCTGCCACTTACTAGACACGAGACATTATTAAAGTCACTTGACTTCTGAGCATGCTGGTTTCCTCATCTGTATGTAAAATGAGCTTTCAATGAGATAATGGATACAAAGTCCCTGAATCATAGCAGATGCTCAATAAATGGTAGCTGTCACTACCACCACCACCATCATCATCACCATCGCCATCAATCAACATTTATCGATCACCTCCTGTATGCCCAGCCCTGTGCTTGGCCTTGACACAGAGGATAAAGGAGAAGCAATCTGGCCTTGGCCCCAGGTTAGTATCTAACAAGAAAGCTAAGATGTACACAAATAATGAAATCCAAGTGATGATTACAGGCAGTATAGTCAGGATACTGCCACTCAAAAGAGGGAACAGACCCTGGGGTCTACAGCCTTCCAGGAAGGATTCCCAGAGAAGGTGGGTGCTTAGGCAGCCATGGATAGATAAAATTTCCAGTACTGGAGGGTGTGTTGGGAGGGGAATGGAGGGTGTTCCTGGCTCAGCTCAGCCCAGGCCAACATCTGAAGCTGTCAGCAGGCTCAGTGCTGATTCCGCTTTTGGAATGCAAGTACTATACTGGCCACTGGGGGTCGACAGAGTTTGAGGAATAGGGAGGCAACTGGCAGAAAAAGATTTCCTTGGGGACTACACCCCTTTGATTCAACAACTTTAGTGCCTCATTTCCCAGCTCTGAGGTCCCACTCTCTCCCTACCCTGTTTTTAGAGCCCTTAATCCCCTAAGGCAGGAGTAATTCAAAAGCCCCTCCTCTCCTGCCTCTGCCCAGAACACCAATCCAAAGGGGGAAATTTCTTCCCTCTCCACATTCCTGTCCCACCCCTCACTGTGGCAGGGAGGATGAGACTGGGACATGGCTGCCATAGGCTCTGCTTTGTGTCCTGAAGAGGAGCTGTGAAAGGAAAACAAGTCTGGCCAGGGAGATTTATGTTCCTCTGAGGGTGCTGGCTTCCTGGTAAGGAAGATGCTGGGTGGTTTGTCAGTTGAAGTCTTTCAAGGCCCCAGTCTCACCCCAAGCCTTCCTAGGGCAGCCCTGAGGAGGTGTAGGTATGGCAGGGGTATGGGGCAAGCTTGATGGGGAGACTTAGAGGCTTAGAAAGAACTGGGCCCTCATTGGGAGGTACACAGATCCCAGACACTGAGGCTTTCCTGATTGTAGGTGGGAAGGAAGACCTCTAAACTAGGCTGGACTAAGTTAAGAGGGGAGAGAAGTTTTCAGTATTAGGGAGTATGGCTAGCTTGGCTCAGGGGCAGCTGGGGGTGGTGGGCCTGAGTGCCATATATCTGCCAGTGATTATCCAGCCAGCTGAGTCCAGCACCTTATCTGTTCTCAGGATGCCCTCCAGAGTCTCATGGCCTCTCCACCAGTAGGCCTGGAGTTATCAGTTGTTAAAGCCTGAAACCTGAACCTTTAGCCTTCATGGTAGGGTAGGAGGTAGGGAGCTAGCTCATAGGCTGGTGGGAGCTCAGAGCTGGGAGGGTTGGAGAGATAAGGAAGCAGCTTCCCATTCCCTCTTTTCCTCGGGTTATCCAAATGCTTGCTTGGCTTGGGGTGTTTCTGCGTGGAGGACTTTATTTCCTGTGTCTTTAAGGCCTGACAAGTCCAGTGTGTTCACAAAGGAGCCAGGAGCAGGACTGAGCAAAGATGCCATTTCTTCAGCCAGCCTTGCCATCCACCAGGCATAATGGTCCTCTGAGATAGGGAGCTAGGCTGGGCCAGTAATAAGTGGGGACAGCTGCTGCTCCCCTCCAAATTTTTGAGCCCCTAACAATGATGGATGACCCACCCTCTCCTTGCACATTCCACAGGTAACCAGAGCAACAGGAACAACAGGTGGGCTGAGCCAGACTGCTGCAGGCTTCCCCCTACTAGGTTACTCCCAACTAGGCTGGGAGGCAGAGGATAGGAGAGACTGCTAGAGGGAGCTGAGATTGGATCATTGAAACAGAGGAAGGCAATGATGTCCAAAGATGAGGTCTCTGAGGAATCCAGGGTCCTATTTGCAGTGCAAAGCCTCATGCCACCTTCTATGCCACACCAATCTATGTTCTGGCTCTCAGATGCCCTGTTCCAGGTTCTTTTTGGTGCCAGAGGGCAGTCCATTTGCCTGTATGAGGCCTGAGGGTTTGGGAAAGATTTCCAGGAGTCCAGGATAGGGGTAAAGGGGCATGAGGAGGGGAGAAAGAAAGAAGGACTGAGGGGAACCAGGCCTATCTCAGTGAGAGGGGACTCATCTCTGGCATCATCTGCCAACACCCTGAACCAGGGCCAGCCTGGCACCTGGCAGATCAAGGTGATCTCAATTCAAACACCCATAAACCATGCATGCAGCTGGAGCAGGGACTGGGGAGGGGCTAGGGGTAGAGCATCTGGTTGAACCTTTGGCCTTTGGGACCACCCCTCCTTCCTTAGCCACTGGGAATTGTCATGACTGCAGTGAAATAAGACTTCCAGGGCTTACCCATCTGGGGCTTGATCTGACTTAGCCCTGAGGTGTGGTGCAGTCAGGATGGAGGGAGGAGGAAGAATGAGAGGGTTCAGGACACACCCAAGGTTTGCCATAAGACTGACTCAGAGATAGAGTGGCTTGGAAAAAGCAAAGTACTCCTGGGGGCAAGATGGTACCTGGGCCCAACACAGACCCCATCTAGTCTCAGCTAGGAGGCAGCGGGGGCAGAGAAAGAACAGGAAAGATGGGATGGTAGAAATAAGCCAGCTGGGCGAGAGAGGGGATTTGCAAGCTGAGGTTGGCAGAGGCAGCAAATGTAGCCATGTTGAGCTTGGAGCCTCAGTTTTCTCATCTCTAAAATAGGCCTATCAATATCAACTTCAGGTATGTTGTGTGGCTTAAACCAAGATAATATAGCACCAGAGGTAAAAGCACCTATCTGTCTATGGTGCCTGACATACAGCAGGTGTTCAAGAAATGGTAGCCTTCCCTTGCCTTGTAGGGAATGGATGTGTGTACCCATGAGGAGGGTGAAGGCAGAGGCTGTGGATATTCTAGGTGACAGACAGGAGGGATGGGGCAGGCCATAGAGGACTGTAGATAGGGGAGAGGGATGTTAGGCTCACTGGGTTGTCCCAGTTGGCATTACCCTGGGCCTCGGGTTAAGATTCCTGTTCCCAGACTCTTCAGTTCGCTTTTGCAAATATTTGCTCTAGCTGGGTCTGGTGGCTCATCAAGGCCTACATCTTGGCACACACTCCTTTCCAGAGCCCTGGGATAGCAGCGTAAAGTCATGAGTAGAAGCTCAAGGTGTGGAGCCAGATGGCCTAAATTTGAATTCTGACTCTACCACTTTCTAGCTACATGGCCTTGGGTGAATTACTTCACCTTTTCTGTGACTCAGAGTGCAAGGCATTCAGGAAGAGGTCAAGGATCAGGCCCTCAGAAATAGAGAGGGTGTGTGTGTGCATTCGTGCACAAGTGTGTACGATAGTGGCCGTGGGAAAATGTGGGGGATTTGATTCTAAGTTGCACGAGGGCAGGAACCAGGTCTTCCACCCGGTGCTGAATAGGTGAAAAAAATGAGTTTGTGTGTGAATATGTGTGAGTGTGAGAGAGAGAGAATACGAGTGTGAGAGTATCTAAAAAAGGAGATAAAAATGGGCACATGGCACACAAAGCATGTGTGAACAGGTGAGAACACATGACTGAGGATGAGGGTGCCTCTGTGGGAGACTCTATGGAAGACTCATAGTTTCTGTTTAGTAAGCACGTGGTGGGCCAGGCATGATGCTAAGCCCTTCATGTGCATTATCTCATTCACTCCTCACCAAAGCTCTGCGCAAGAGGGATGACCTCCAGGTTATAGACAAGTTAACTGAGGCACACAGAGGCTAAGTGACTTGCCGAAGGTGATACAGATGATAAGTAGTGAAATATGTGGCTCTGAAGTTTATACCTCCCTGTCTCCCATGGGTGTGGGAACCTGAACTCAGAAGGAGCTGGTCTGTAGCTCTCTGGTGGCTATGTGGTGCCTGAAGCCTCCTGCAGCTGCCAGATGTTCCACTGCATTCCCGGGCCTAGGAGGCTTCCACATACTGATCTGGGTTGATTTTGGATTTTCATGAGCTTTGCACATGCCTGCCTGTCCCCACCAGACTGGGAGCTCCTTGAGGATAGAACTGGATGAGGCTCTTCTCTGAGTCACCAGGGCCGGCCCCACTTAGAGGCCAGCACAGAATCAGTGCTCAGGAAACGCTGGTGGATTTGAATTGTGTGTGTGTGTGTGTGTGTGTGTGTGTGTGTGTGTGAATGGTGACACAGTGATCTGGGAGGCTTGCGGGGAATGGCCTGACTTCAAGTGGAGCAGGGGAGGGCCCACATCCCCCATAGATCCTGACTTCCTCTCAGGCTCCCCTGGGGAGTAACTTTTCCCTATCTCAGAGGCCTGAATTACTTAATCTGAGGCCCTGCCAGAGTAGGGCAAGAAGTTGGGGCCTGTAGTCACAGGGCCTGGAATGACGGGTGCTAGCTGTGGCAGGAAGTAGGCCCCTGTAGCTGGCGTAGGCAGGCTGGGGCAGAAAGGGGTGATCAAGGGTGACCAGAATGTGGAACAGGCCTGGACAAAAGGCATCCTCTCATTTTTTCTTCTGCTGCCACCCCCCACTACCCAGAATTAGATATTGACACCCTCAGAAATTGCTTCTGTCTTCACAGGTTTCCCAAGTCTGGCATTGTAGCCTTATCTTTCCCATCTTCTACCAGGTCTTGTGTTCTCCCCTCAGGAGCACTGGGCATGTTTGCCTTAGGGAGGAAGAATCCAAGACTAGTTCTGGGGTTGCAGGAGCTGAGCAGTTTCTGGAGCTGAGCAGGACTCTAGGATTCAACCAAGAATAAAGATGGACTTTTCCATGCCTAGTAACCTCTTAGAAGACTTTGGGTGAAGAGTAGAGTCCTGGCCATCCTGAAGACTATTGCTGTTTGGGCATGAACCAGCTTTTAACTAGGAATGAACCAAATAAGCAAGGAGGGGCTGGAAATGTGGCAAGCCAGTGTGATATAAGGGAACGGGTATGGCCTTTACAGACAGGCTTGGTGACCTCAGATGAGTCCCCTTTATGTAATAGGGGGACAGTGGAACTCATCTCAAAGGGCCATGAAAGAAAAAGCATCTAACATGGTTCTCAGCACATAGTAGGCACTTGGTAAATGGCAGCTTCCTGTCCATCTTCAGGTTTTGATGTCCTAGCATGCACTTCAGGGATCCTAGTCTCCCAGCTAGACCAGTGGTGTGTCCTTGCACCTTGTTCTCATCTTTCTTTTCTCACGTCTGAATGTGGGGTCCAGCAAGGAGCTGAGAGACCCGGATAGCTCCATGTCTTCCCTCTCTACCTGGATCCATCTCAGCCTCCAGGCCCTGTCCCTGAAGGTAGGAGGAGGATCCAGTTTGTCGCTTTTTATTTTTCCCCAGAAAAGGTCCACTCTCCAGTCACAAAGGCCATTAAAGGATCCAGTAGCTCAGCCTCCTACTTAAGTGAGCTAATGGACATGAAACTGTGTGTAAACAGTACTTTGCGGAATAAAGAAGCAGCAAGGACACTGTATATCCTTGGAAGTCAACCCCAAACCCAGATCTTCCTCCTCATTCCTTCTTTTTCTCCTCATGCAGGGCCCCGGTTTTTGTCCAAGACGTGCCTGTCCCAGGTCTTGTGTTCAAGGCGTGTGCCAGGCTTGTGTATGCCATGCTCCTTTTCCAGTGGGAACTTCCAGCTCGGCCCAGGCGCCCGCAGTGCTACGGTCGACCAGTAGAGGGAGACATAAGCACATGGGTACATCTGCTGGGATCCGACTAAGGAGAGCGGGTCTGACCGGGAGGGTCTGAGCTATGGGATGGAGCCAAGACATAAGCAAGTAAGCGAGGAGGGGCGGGGAGAATGGGCCAGGGCTGGGAGACAAAGACTCGGATGGTGGGGCCGGGAGGGGCTGGAGTCCAGCGTTTCGAGGCCAGGGCTCCTGCTATTGCTTTTTCAAAAAGCGCTTTGCCCTCGAGGTGTCTTTCTTTATCGAGGTGCTCGTTCATTCCCGCTTACTTATCCCGGGGCCTTGCCCACGCCTTCAGACAGGACAGACTCTAAATCTGGGTTCCAGGGATCCCACAAGGCTCTCCCCAAAGTTGAAATCCCGAAGGCCTCATCTCTAGGGGCAAAGAACTCACCTTCCCCTCCGGATACCGTACTCGACCCCTCTGAGTCTCCACCACCCACCATAGCCCCGGGACTCTGGGTCCAAGTGCCATCGGACACTGCATTGCCAGGGCAGAAGGAGGAAAACCCACTAGAGCCCTACGTGAGACAGCGGGATGGGGAGCAGGCAGGCTATTCTTGCCATGGAGGTCGGCACAGGCACAGACCAGGACTTGAGGACTTCAGGGTGTGTGTGTCAGTGGGGGAAGAAAGAGAGCAGTCTGGCCACTGTAGAAGAGCGCCAACTTCCCACGGGCTGAGCGCTCTGGGGACAGGACTAGGCAGGACCCAAATGTAACCACAGGAGCCACACACTCCGATTACTGCCATCGAGAACGCGGCGTCCTTAAGAGCTCCCCAAAACTCCGCCCCCTTCCCATTCTGGGGCGTGGTACGAGGAAAGGACCCCGCCATGGAGCTTTCTATTGGCTAAAAGGAGCAGGGCTGGCCTTGCGATCGCCTGAGCAGGGGAGTAGACAGTTTAGCGGCAGCCCAGAGTCTATGTGCACTGGACAGCAGTGGGAGGTGTGTAAGGCTCGCGCTGACCGCAGACCCTCGGACACAATCGCCGGCTAACTAGGACTTGGCAACGGGGCTGCCGGGCTATCCGGCTGAGGCTTAAGAGGTGCAAACTGATGGGACTGGCTCGATCGGCAGCGACAGCGTCTCATCCACTCTTCTGAGAATACCGAGCGGGACCCGCGCTGAAGTAGAAGCTGTCGGGGGTGGGGTGGGGTGGGGGGCTCAGCCCAGAGTCCCAGTGTGGCCCGGAGGAACGGAGCCCGTGCCAGGGCGACCCAGTCGGGAGCCCAGGGACCGAGCTCGTGCTTCGGGGAAACCACCACTTCTTCTCAGGGGCGCCGGTCCCAGGACGGTCGAGGCGTCGGGGCGGCCACCGAGTCCTCAGCGGGGATACCCCTTCGGGGAGAGGGCGCGCAGTCCAGAACAGTCTTGGGGAGCCGAGCGGAATCGGCCGGGATCACCCGGGGGCGCAGAGCCCCCGTCGCGCCTCGTGCGTCGGAAAGGCCAGGGGAGCGAGCCCTTGGAGGCCGCAGCCCATGCCCGGGTTGGGGGCGGTTGCCCAGTGAGTCCTCCTGGCCTGCCGGGCGGAGAAGAACGACACCAAAGCCGGAAGGAGGGGAGCATTTCAAGGCCGGTGGCTGCGGAGGATGGGAGCCTGAGTGGCTCCGAGCGCTGCGCTGCACGGGAAGACGAGGCGAGCTTTGCTGAGGAGGCGCCAGGGCTTCCCGAAGTGCAGTCTGCCCCCGGGAAGATGGCCCGGCCTGGGCAGCGTTGGCTTGGCAAATGGCATGTGGCGATGGTCGTATTGGCGCTGTGCCGACTTGCCACGCCACTGGCTAAGAACCTGGAGCCTGTGTCCTGGAGCTCTCTCAACCCCAAGTGAGTAACTTAACCGCTGTGGTCCCCGGCCATGGGAGGCACTCCTTCGGGGTGAGGCCGCGCGCCCCCGAGTGCGTGTGGGGAGGTGTTCGGAGGAGGAGCGGCGCCCCATTTTGTCTTTTGCTTTTTTGAGTGTGTTTTCCTGCGCGCAGGCGGGGCAGGGTGCGCCGGAGTGGGGTGGGGACACTTGGCGGGATTGTGACCCCTCGACTTCCCGGCCCTCACCTCTGCGCGTCCCAGATAAAGTCGAAATGGACGCTCCAGGCGGAACAGGGGAGTCCGGGCGCTTGAGAGCACACCCGAGAGTTGGGTGGGGGCGAGAAAGCAGCCCTCTCTGGGGGCCCCTGGAAACGTGGCGGTCTTCGCCAAGAGCCGCTCCCGGGTCGAGCTTGACCTGGGCGGGGGACAAGGCAGGAACACAGGTTCCTGGTTTGCTTAGCTATGGAGGGAATGCGGTGCGGGACCCGGCGCTTGGGCCGGGTGGGCAGCGCCTATATCCGCACTCCAGCTTCTCCCATTTTCATTTTTCTTTCTTCCCTGTCTGTTTGCCTCCGTCCCTGGCTTTTCGCTTTTGCCGTCTCTTCTTGCGCCACCCCCCCGCCCCCCGCGCGCCTTTTCTCCCAGCCCGGGCGGTGGAAAGGCGGGCGCCGCTCCCAGGATCACAAAGGCGGCGGGCGGAGAGGGGCGGAGTGGGAGAGAGGTTGTTGCAGGGGCTGGGGGGTGTCGATCTACCGCTCGTCGGGGGTCCAGTGGAGCCGCCGGTAGAGCTTCCAGGGCCCGCCTGGGAGAGTGCTGGCCAAGCTGGCGAGGGAGGTGGGTGGAGAGGAGCGATTCCTGCCCAGGCGGGTCTGTTGCCCGCCCCCCCGCCGTGTCCCCTAGATTGGGGAGCTGTGCTTAGTTTTCCCCCAGGGGTTGGGGGACAGCTATACAGAGATCATTTCTTTTCTTCCTCCTTCCCCTTCACTGCCCCCCCCCCCCAACAACACACACCTTTTAAGGGCGGTGGCTCAGTGGTTTCTGGGCTCTTAGTAGGGAGTCGTTGGGGCTGTTGTGGTGACCTCAGGACCTTTTTCTCTTTTGTCATCTAGGACTCAGGTTGGAGCCCAGGGTCAAAATCGCTCTTTCTCCCTGTCATCTGACAGTGTGTGACACCCCCACTTAGCGGGAAACTGGGGGCTTTGGCCTGTCCTGTCTGTGCTTTCCGAATCCTGTGTCTGAAATCCCTTCCTGTCCACTCTCACTGGACTCCTCGCTAACTTCCTGGGCTTCTGCCTGCCTTGGCCTTTTGGGTCCCAGAGACGGTGCGTCTCTTAGCCTTGGAGTGGGAGAAGGTGGCTTTTTTAGTTCTCCTTGGGTGAAGGTAGGGTCCCAGTATTGTTGGTCAGTGGGATGGCTAAACCAGGGTCATGGTAGGGGATTCTGAGGAAAGGGATTGGCAAGAATTTCTCCCCTATCAAAAAGCCAAGCTGAGTATAGCATTCTCCTAACAGCAAAGACTCAAAATGGCCTGGGGGCCCAGGGCCACTCAGCCCCTGGCGGGAGGGGCGAAGAGGGGGAAGGTTGTGAAGTGCCCAGATCCCCCCTGTAAGGGTGGAGGCTAGAAATGCGCTCTCTTGAGCAAAGAGAGCAGAAATCTGCCTGGGGTTGCCCATCATAGGGGCTCATGGGAGTGACCTAATTACTCTCTTGGGTCTCTAACCAGAGATAGCACACAGCTCCACATCTGGAAAGGAGCCCTCCTGCAGAGTGTGGGGGGTGGGGGGAGGGTTGGGAGAAACAAGAGCTGTCTGAGCTTCCCCCTTTTTGTGTCCTGAACCTTTAGAGTTCTGGACTGGTTTACAGGTTTTTGGAGGTTGTACTCATTTGTTCCTCTCCATCAACCTCAAGCTGGGGGCAGGCATCCTGGGGAGGGGGGCTGGGAACTCACTAGGACCTGCATGAATTCCATCCTGTAATTGAGCAGATCCTGGGAATGGTCAGGGACTGATCTTGATGCCCCCAGCACTGCCCTCCCCGCAAAGTTCCATCTATGCTCCGGTCTGGAATGCAGCCACAGTCTCTGTGTTGGCGGGGGTGGGTGTGGGTGAGGGGCTACTCCGGGAGAGCAGGAGGACAGGAGAGAGGCACTGCCCTCAGCTGGACTCCAGCTCTGGGGGCTGCCTCTGCCACTGTGCCCAACCCTCAGGCTGCCACAGCCTTTCAAATAACATTCTCTTTCTCTCTCTTTGCCTGCTGCCTCTCAGACCCTTTGGGTTCGCCCTCTCACACCCTCTGTGAGCTGTGCTCACCTCCCCTCTCCAGCTAGGCTTGACTGCTCTTCCTCTTTCTCATACTCCCTCTCACTCTTAGTCACTCTCTGCCTCTTTTTCTCAAGTCCTTTTGTTTCTTGCACATGCCCCTGCTCTCCCTCACAGGCTCATTTTCTCTCTTCCCTCCCTCTTCCTCCCAGCTTTTGGTCTCTCTCCTCAGCCCTGTCAGGAGCTGGCAAACCGCCCCCCCCCCCAAATCTCCCAGCGCCTATAAACCCTGTCTTATTGCTTCCTCTTTGGGGGAATAATCAAAATAAAGAAGTGGTGGGGCTATGGATATGCTTCCAGGTTCCAGAGTGCATACAGCCCCAGCCCTGACTGGGGGGTGGGGGGCTGGAAGGGCCAACTTAAGACTCCCAGCCTCTTTTCCAAGGAGATGCTGGGGCCTTCCAGGGTGGTAGTCCTTGAGTGTTAAGAGCTTCTGCTTCCTTGGCCCCCTCCTGTCAGATTTGCTCCATGAGTGCAGGGTGGGGATGTGGGTTTGGTCTGGCTAGAGGTTGGTAGGAACCAGGGTGTGTGTGTGTGCGTGTGTGTGTGCGCACACGTCTGGGTGGGGGTTGAGGAGGGGGCTATGAGCAGAGTGGTCCCAGGGCAGCCCCCTCCCCCAGCCTCTTTCCCCAGGGTGCTCAGGGCAGCCGGCCGGGCTCACACTTGAGTCCTCAGCCAAGTCCAGCTGCTGCAGTTCAGTCTCTCAGTCTTGTGCTGACCTCTTCCTGCCCCCCACTCAGGTTCCCCCACCTCCAGGGAGTGGGAATGTGCCTGAGATCACATTACACCTTCCCTACAAGGGGGTTAGGGGCGAGCTTTTCAGCTCAGAGCCAGGACCCTTGACTCCAGCATGAATGGGGGCAGCTGCAGACCCTAACCCATGCTTGACTGCTACAAGTGAAAATGCTGGCCCCAGCCCCCTCACAGCTGTTCCAACTCACGGTCCTGGGGAGGCCAGCTCAGGGTTCCAGGGCGGCAAGGGACCTGACCTCTTCTACTCTGTGGCTGATTGGCCGCAGGTGGAGGCCTGAGAGTGATGGGAACCCAGCAGCTCCTAAAGTTCCCTGTTCCTCTTCCTCTCCACTCTCACCCCAGGCTTCTGGGCAGGAGCAGGAAGGGCCTGGGAGACTGGTTTGTGGGCTGAATACGGCGTCCCCTTACTCCCCTCTGTGCTCTCCGTGGCATCACCAGCTCAGGTGGATGGCGATGGGCAGGCCCTCAACACTGTGCATTACTGTTTTCAGGGGCTGGGATTATGGGGAGGGTGGGCCAGCCAGGAGGCCACTGATTGCCATGGAAGCATTAGGTTTGGGGGAGGGTTTACCCTGTGATTATTAGGGGAGTTGAGGTGAGGGGAGGATGCTCATTGGCCACATTCTGAGTTCATTGCCTCATGGACCATAGCAACCCCTCCTGGGTGTGTTTTCATGGTGGTAGTTTTGGGTGGGAGTGCTAACAGCCAGGAGCGTAACCTCCTTCAGCTTCTTTCTTCTAAATGGTACT
This sequence comes from Dugong dugon, assembly GCA_030035585.1. Taxonomy (NCBI): domain Eukaryota; kingdom Metazoa; phylum Chordata; class Mammalia; order Sirenia; family Dugongidae; genus Dugong; species Dugong dugon. Next base: position 102,922,529 of record CM057483.1, on the reverse strand, counting down.
GTGGTTGGTGTGCTAAGTCAGGCAACACCTTGCTACTTACAAAGCATTCTTGTATATGATCTCACTGGATGCTCCCAATAGCCCTGGGAAGTAGACATTGCGCCATTTTCCAGATGAGGAGGCATATGCCCAGAAAAGGGAAGTGACTTATCTAAGGTTAGTGAGCTCGTAGGGGAAGAGCTGTGATATGTGCCATTCTTTCCAGGTCATTCTGCTGCTATGGAATCTAGGAGAGATGGGAATTAAAGGTGGGGTTTGGGAAGAGGCACTTGCTCCCTGCCGCTGGGTTCCCCTCTCACGTCACAGGTGTGTATGTGCATCTGTCCTTGTGGCTCAGGTCCTGCCTGTGTAGGGTGAGCAGTGCTCTGGCTTCCTCATTTGACTTTCTTTGGCCAACCTCCTAGGGCAGTCTACTCTACTGTCCTGAGCTAAAGGCAGTCAGCTTGCTGCCTGGCACTCTCCTTCCTGAGCTTTGAGTAGCACCTTTGGTTCCTGTCTGGGCCAGGAATCTCACTTTCTCTCAGGGACCCTGCAGAAAGCAGACAACGGAGAGGGAGGTGTTAAGCCCCCAGTGGACACTACCTTTGGCCAAGTGGGACAGAAGGAAGGGCATAGATCAGCATAGGTGGGGAGGGTGACTTCCTCTGGGACTCTCTTGGCTTCCCTGCTTCCGACAGTGCTGTGTGTGTGCCAGGACCCAGCTGCTGCTCCTGCCCACCCACGCCTGGGCGGGCACTGCTAGGACATGCCAGGCCTGCTCCTGCTGCCTCGAGGGCTGGGTGGAGCTGGTGGAGTGAAGAGGAGCCTTTAATTCGGGGGCTCCCCACCCTAGCTGGGATGAGAGCAGACTTGAGCTCTGGCTTGGGCTTGGGGGTGCAGGCGCAGTGGTGGTGGGGTTACCAAGTCAAGGTCATGGCTAGAGTCTTCTACCAAACTTGGACTTTCATGGCCTGGAACCAGGTTCCTCCTTTGGCTACTCTTTGACCACAGTTTTTAGAGCCTGAGGGAAGGGTGTGAGAGAAGGAAGTGTAGACTTGGGCAAATATAGGTGGCTTTCTGGACATGGCCCCCATAGCTGCAAGTTCTCTCCCATGTAGATAATATATATATGGGTGGGGAGGGACTCAGCTGGATAAGAGAAGCCTCAGGGGTCAGTTGGCCTCTGATCAGTCCAGGGCCTTGGATTGCTGCTCCACACCTTTCGGGCTTTCACATCCCAGGATTCCTTTCAGCGGTTATGGCAGTACTTCTAAGCTTAGTAGAAAGGCTGAAGAAGGGACTTGGGCTATGGTGGAGGGGAGGTGGCAGGTCACAAAACAGGAGTGGTAACAGCTCAGGCTCCCCCCCCCACCCCCACCCCAGTCATTTTACTCCCTGGGGTCCCAGGGTTATCAGAGGCTAGGGAGGGAAAGCCTCAGGGGTTACCATGGTGACCTGCTTCAGGCTTCCTGCTGGGCCTTGTCAATCCCCTTATTTTCCAGAAAAGGGCTTTGTCTGGGGGTGGCCCCAGGCAGGAAAACTTGGTTTGATAGTGGGGAGAGTAATTTTTGAAATAAAGAGTTTAACCTGAGGACAATCTCTTCCTCCTGTCCAACCCCTACTCCTGACCTGGTGAGTAAGTAGAAGGGAAATCTATAAGTTCCCTATGTATAGTCTGAATAGTGTTGTACCTGGCTTCAAGTTCTACTCTCACTGGCTTCAAACTCACCTCTCATAGCCCCTCTCCACTTTCTTGGGCTTCTCACAGGCCAAGACGCAGTTTTCCCAGTGGTGGGGTAAGATGCTAAGAAGGCACCATTATGGTAGATTAGGGTCAGGGAAGGTGGGTCTCATCAGGCTCCTCTCCTTCGGCATGGCCATAGTACTTAAGTGAAAGGTGAGTTTCCCTCTGCCAGCTGCTATGCAAATTAACTAATAAATATTTATGAAGTCACTGTTCACTGAGGTTGAAGAGAGTCTGAGGAGTGTTAGGGGGAATAGTCCTTTCCTTCCCCCTCCCCGACCTACTATATAGACATCTGTTTCCTCAGTGTCTCTGGGTTAAAGGTAGAAGCCCTGTGTTCCAATTCCAGGGTACGGATGGTGATGGGAGACTGAGCTCAGGGCAGGCAAGACTCCCTTCTCGGTGATTAAGCCAGGGCCAAGTGGTTAGAAAGGCAAGCTGGCCTATGCCCCTTTCATGCCGTCTGTGTACCTGCTGTCACCTCCAGGTGGAGCCTTGCTGAGGTGTAACTGTATAAGGACTCAGCTTGTTAGACCCGTAGGGGTTAATGTCCTGGGTGGATTTAAGTCTGTGGAGTTGACGTTGAGCATCTCTCTTCAATGGGAACATTCATCTGATCATCCATTCCCTCCCATAAGGGGCCTGGACTCAGTGAGTCTCTGTGGTTCCCTCTGGCTCTAAGATGTTAGAAGTTTGATACTGCTGTCTGTATGGAACCAGTGTGAGGACTGGAAAGTGAAAAATGCTTTGGGAATTATAGAGGCTTTGGTGAAACTTGTTGGCTTTTTATGGCATATGTGTGGGGGCGTTCCCTCTCAAATGTTTATATGGGCCTCCATTCCATGCCTGCTTCCTTTCTGGCCCTCTGGAGTGGGGTAAAGTTAGGTTCCAAGAGGAGAAGACCTTCTCGTTTTAGCTTTTACCCTCCTGAACACCAAGATGGTCCTGGGTAGGTCCCAGATTGGTGGAGCCTCACCTAACCTGAAGGGAGGGCTGCTTTTCTTCATCTATTTCATCTTCTTGGTCTAGTTCCCTCACTCTCCCACCTGGGTATCATTTTCCTCTCTAGGGTAAGGACACTGAGGTGTGGCACTGCAGAGGCATTGGCTCAGAGCTCACAATAGGTCCTCATTGCTTGTAGTACCCACTGTGTAGTGGGCCCTCAGGAACTGGAATCACTCTATTCCCAGATTATTGCAGTAGCCCCTGAATTGGTTCTCTTCACCGGCAGAGCCTGTCCGATACTGTCAGCTTCATTCTCTTTAAGCACTGCATTTAGCCCTTCATTTTCCTTCTTCCTCGAGAGTTTGTCACCAATAGGATGTAACCCACTGCTTATTGTGATCCTTGAGGTCTTTCAATCTGGTCCCAGCTGTTCCTCTCTACCCACCCCCAGCCAAGTTGGACAAATTACTGGCCTGGGTTTTGTGTCCTAGACAATGCTGTCCACTCTTACTCTGTGTTGACTTTTTATTCCTCACCCAGGACCCACTTTCATCCAGCCCTTTCTGTGGAACCATCCCTGACCATCCTGGTCAGATGAGCTGTCTCTTCTCAGTGCCTCCAGTGCTTGCTGTTTGAACCACCATCCTCGCACATAACCTACAGATAGCCTTGTGCAGTTTCTTGCTGGAGTGTGAACCATTTACTTTTCTGACCCAAACCAGGTGGTAAACTCCTCAAGGATGAGGCTGTATCTTCTCCCGATTTTCCCTCCAAGAAACAACACTGGGCTCATAGGTACTTAATGTTAGTATCTGGCCTCCTGTTTCTTGACAGACTAAGGAGGAGTCACACATGTTGAGTGCCTACTACGTGCTATGTGCTCTGTGTGTGCTATCTCATCTACCCTCCTGGGAGGTAGGGGCTCTTACCATGCCTGGTTCACAAGTGAGGAAACTGAAGCTCAGAGAGGTCAGGTAGCTCATCCAAGGTGGCAAAGCTAGTAAAGGCCAAGTAAGTCTGATTCTAAAGTCTGTGTCTTTTCCTCTACATGGTACTGCCTTGCTATCAGCTCCAACCTTCCCAGGATCAGAAAGACCAGTGGATTACCACCTGTGCCCTTTCTTACTGTGGGCTTAGATAAGGAGAGGAGCATATAAATAGGTGGCCCTGGGAAGCTGCCCTGCCCCTGCTTTCTCCCAGTTCCTGGCCTTCTGGATTAGAACATGAACCTGGCCCAGAAGGCATTTGTCCATCTTCTCTCAGAACACGTGGTAGGAGCAGTGTGGCAGTAGGGAGATTGGAATCCAGATAAGTGGGGTTCCTGAAGCCCTATCATACATGGTCTGTTGTCCCTAGCTGGACCCCTTCTCCCCTCTGTTCTTAAGAGTGAGCCTGATCAAGTTTGGGGATTCAGGCTCTTACATTGTGGGGGTGGGTTGGGTCACTGGTAGAATACTGCACAGTGGAAGTAGGGAGAGCCATGTGGAGCTGTACCTGGCCAGAGATTGTACTTATCATCCCTTGGCTCCAGGCAATGCCTGTTCCTATCTTTCTCATCATACCCAAGATTAGCAAGGAAGGCATGGGTCCTAGACAGGTTGAGCTCCCCCAGCCTTGGTTGGGAGCTGCGGGGGTGGTGGCTAAGGCATGTGTGGGCTTGCTGTGTGTGTGTGTGTGTGTGTGTGTGTGTGTGTGTGTGTGTGTGTGTGTGTGTGTGTGTGTGTGTGTGTGTGTGTGTGTGTGTGTGTGTGTGTGTGTGTGTGTGTGTGTGTGTGTGTGTGTGTGTGTGTGTGTGTAGGGGAGGTGGTGGCAGCAGCTGTGTGTGCAGGAATGCGAGTATGTTGGGGGAGGGAGAACGGGGGATGCTGCCACCTTCAGGCAGCCCAGGCCTGACACCTTGGTACCCAGCCCACTGGCCACGTCAGCCCCCTGCGGAAATACCACATTAGGACAAAGGGCTCTCCCAGCTAGGCAGTGCCCCACCCTGCCAAGCAGTCAAAGCCTGGCAGCCTTGCCCATAGGCCACCCCTTCCACACCCTGCTGGCAGTGTGGTTCTCTCTCCCCACCCCCACCAGCCTAAGGTTGGAGGAAGGGCAGAATGCCTGCTGTTGCCATCTCCACCCAGTAGGCCCAGCCTGGCCCTCATTGTCTGCTCCCCTGCTTCTGGGATGGCCTGGGCCCCCAACCCTGGGGCTGACCATCTCCTCCTTTCTGGGCAGGTTCCTGAGTGGGAAGGGCCTGGTGATCTACCCGAAGATTGGAGACAAGCTGGACATCATCTGCCCCCGAGCAGAAGCAGGGCGGCCCTACGAGTACTATAAGCTATACTTGGTGCGGCCTGAACAGGCAGCTGCCTGCAGCACCGTGCTCGACCCCAATGTGCTGGTCACCTGCAACAGACCAGAGCAGGAAATCCGTTTCACCATTAAGTTCCAGGAGTTCAGCCCCAACTACATGGGCCTGGAGTTCAAGAAGCACCATGATTACTATATTACCTGTGAGTCCCTGTCCACCATGTGATTCTCTCCCTGGGCTTAACTCTCTTATATCCTGTAGTAGTGGGAGCTTCTAAGTAGTACAATGATAGTGCACACAGTTAAGGTCCTGCCTGATCTCATCTTTGAAGACTGGCATGCTTTCCTCCCAGTCTGGCCTTGGAATCTTGGCCCCAACACCCCCCAGGGGACCCACTGCCAACTTGCCTTGGCACTCCAGGAGTTAGGTGGAAGAAGACTCCAATTCTTGTTGCTTTCTCTCTTATTTACTTTGCCCACCTAGGATCTAATCTTGGGAATGGCAGAGTTGGCAGAGCCCTTTGAGATCAGCTAGCTGTTCAGCCTTTTTTCTCATGGGAAATTCAGGGAGGCTCCAAGAGGTGAACGGGCTTCTTGCTCTAGATCACACAGGGGGTTAGGGACAGATTGGGACTCCGACCCAGATCTCCTGACCCGTAATCCAGGATTCCTTCCAGTCTACATAGAAGCTTCCCTCATAATGCCAGTTCTAATTGCTTTGCCTCTGAGCAACATCGCCCAATGAGAAGACACACCTTATTGTTGCCACTGAGGAACAGGAACCAAGGCCTGGTCATGAGAGAAGCAATGCCCTTGGGGGAGGAGCTTGGCCCCAGCTGGGCTGAGCTATGCTACTCTGTTCCTAGTGGGAGGGAGGGAAGTAGAATGGTTCACAGGTAGGTAAGAGCTGCTTGCCACTCCCCCACTCCCAGTTCTATCGCTATTATTGGCTGAGGCAGCACTAGGGTTTCTGGGGAATGCTGACAGACCTTTTCCTTCCCCTGATTTATTTGGCCTTTTCCTGCAGCTACATCCAATGGGAGCCTAGAGGGACTGGAGAACCGGGAGGGAGGTGTGTGCCGTACACGCACCATGAAGATCATCATGAAGGTTGGGCAAGGTGAGTGCCCAGTCTGAGAGATCCCCAGTTAGGCCTTTAGAACAGGTGTTCCTCACTGGGTATGTGTTTGTTGGGAGTGAGGAAGGGGCAATGGGGTTAGAGAATCTGAGGTCCAGTTTACAGGCCATTCTTGGCCTACCCTAGATCATCAAGAGCACCAGCAGAGTCTCTCCCTCTCACCTGTCCTCTCCCTACCCCCAGATCCCAATGCTGTGACACCTGAGCAGCTGACTACCAGCTGGCCCAGCAAGGAGGCAGACAACACTGTCTTGATGGCCACACAGGCTCCTCGTGGTCGAGGCCCCCTAGGGGACTCTGATGGGAAGCATGGTGAGTGTATAAGTGTTTCACAGAGGGCAGAAGCCAATGTTCAGTCTCCCTGTCAGCCATATCTCTGAAGATCTGGCATGTCTCCCTGGGACCCCTGGCTGAACATTCCAACCCTCCCTTTCCCTTCCTCAGAGACTGTGAACCAGGAAGAGAAGAGTGGCCCAGGTGCAAGTGGTGGCAGCAGCAGTGGGGACCCTGACAGCTTCTTCAATTCCAAGGTGGCATTGTTTGCGGCTGTTGGTGCTGGCTGTGTCATCTTCCTGCTCATCATCATTTTCCTGACGGTTCTGCTACTAAAGCTGCGCAAACGGCACCGTAAGCACACACAGCAGCGGGCAGCTGCCCTTTCGCTCAGTACACTGGCCAGTCCCAAGGGGGGCAGTGGCACTGCGGGCACCGAGCCCAGTGATATCATCATCCCCTTACGGACTACAGAGAACAACTACTGCCCCCACTATGAGAAGGTGAGTGGGGACTATGGGCATCCCGTCTACATCGTCCAGGAGATGCCACCCCAGAGCCCGGCGAACATCTACTACAAGGTCTGAGTGCCCGGTGCGGCCTCAGGCCCTGGAGGACAGACGGCCTGGACCACACCTCTCCTTTCTCCTCCACACCCTCTCCCCTTGCCAGCTGTGCCCACCTTTGTATTTAGTTTTGTAGTTTCTTGGCTTTTATAATCCCCCTTTTTTCCTGCTCCCTGGGCTTTGGAGGGGGGTGCTTGTGCCCCTAACCCCCATGCTCTTGTGCCTTCCCCCTCTGACCAGGCCTCTGGGCTCTGTGGGGGCACCCCTTCTTGGTGGGCAGGGTTGGATGCTGATGGACAGCAGGCAGGGAGATAGCCTTCTGGCCTTGCCCCCACCCTTGTCCCTGTGCCCTCTTCCCAGGACTGCTTGTCTACTATCATCACTGTTTTTAATACTTCTGTGTTCATTTTTTAGCTGTCAACTCATTTTCATCTGTTTTTTGAAGAAAAATGTAAAAGGCAGCCCCTCTCCAGGCTTTCTGAGCCTGGCCAGCCCATATAAGAGTATAAGAGGGCCTGGGGCTGGGGCTAGGACTGGGGCAGGATGTGGCCAGCCAGGAAGCATAGAATGCATTTATTTTATAGACTCCTCAGCATTTCTGGGAGGGGTGGGCAGGCCAGGGCTATTCTTGCCCATGAGGGAAGTGGAGAGTGCCATTTGGGCAAGGTATCCCACCCTCCCCTCTCGACCTTCCTTCTACAAAGCTAATCCTGGCAGTGGGGTAGTAGCTGCCACCCTTCTACCAAAAAAAAAAAAAATCCCTTTCTTGTGGGATTCTTGGGCATCTCCTGCCTCCCTCACTCTCACGGTAATTAACGTCTTAATTGGCTGTTGCCTGGGGAACAGGAGAGCTGCTGCAGGCAGATGACCTCATGGGGGGTGGAGGGCAGTAAGCTGGGAGTTACCCCCCCCACACACACACCCTGTTCTCTCCTCACCTTTGGTATCCTTTAGCCTGATGGGGAAACAGAGGCCCAGGTGGAGGCCCAGGTGGGTATAAGGCCAGGTGGCCTGCTCCTTTTCTGGGCTCTAGCACAGGTGGGTGCCTGCCATCCACCCAGCTCCTATTGGCATCCCAATCTTGGGCTGGGGCCTGGGAAGAGGAAGAGACTGCCACGGGCTGGGCCAGCCCACTGTGCACTTTGACCCCGGCTCCTTGCCAGCACGGCTGCTAACAGACTGAACTTGACTGTGCCTTGCAGGCACTCCCAGATCGGCTGTGGAAGGAGCTGGGCCTTATACCATCCACCTCCACATGGCCTCTTGGCCAGCTGCCCACCCCAGTGCCAGGTGGGAGAGGGAGCAGAACAGCCACCCCCTTCCAGGTGGCAGTCAGAAGGGTTTTTGTTTTTGTTTCTGTTGCCATTTGTGTAAATACTAGTCTTTTGGAAAAAATAATGTAAAGATGTTTTGTATAAACTCTGAATTATTTTCTTGTTGCTTTTTTCTTAGAAAAAAAATGAGAACTAAAAAAAAAAAAAAATTAACCACATGGAGAAATGGGTGTAAAATGGTGTCGTGATATTGGGGAATGGAATGTAAGTGTATGAGAGAGAGCCAGAGAGAGAGAGAGAGAGAGAGAGAGTGTGTGTGTGTGTGTGTGTGTGTGTGTTTTCCTGTGCCCAAACCACTGGTGATCTGGGTAGGTATGGAAAGAGGGAGCTGTCCTAATGGAACTAGATGTGCCCTATGCCGCTCCTGCTGCCCCCTCCCCCACAAGTTTCTCTACTTTCTTGTGCTGCCATGAAACTTGGGACCATTTCCCCCTGATATCCCTGTCACCTTTGTGGCAGTGCAGTGCTATGATGTCCTGGGCATTTCTCCAGTCTGTTACCAGGCTAAGCTAGAGAGGGTTGATGGGGAGAGGTGGTGCTCCCGTGGGGACCTGGGTGTGTCCACAGGTACTGCCACCATCTGGCTGGGGCTGGATCTGGGACCTTCTGACAGGCCCAGCCCTGCCCTGCCCCAGAACACCTGGAGGTAGATAGAAATAACTTACCAAGAGCTGGGCCTCTGCTGTGGCCCACTGGGCACCAGGGCTGCTTCAGTTCATCTCTCAGACAGAAGGATCTTCCTTCTCATGTCTTCAGAGCTGGACCACACTAGACCCCACCACCGTGGCATACTTGGGGGCATCTGGCTAGCAGCTGAAGCCCTCGAGCTAGAGCAGCCCAGAGCACTCAGTCTCCTTCCCACAGGCTGAGGAGTAACTTGCTTGGGTCAGAGAGTGTGGTGAGAGCCCTAAGGAGGGTTTGGCCTCAATCCCACACCAGACTCAAGCAGGACCTGGGACCTTCCCGCTCTAGCATGGAGCAGCCTGTGGGCCTTGTCGGGGGGACTTCCTGTGGAGGTGGCTAAAGACAAATGTCAAGGGTGGAGGACAAGTGAGGTCCTGGCAGCTAAAAATGGGTAAGAAGGCAATAGAGGAAAGGAGAAGGAGGAAGGAAGGGGATGGTTAATTAGTGATCCAGAGCTGGAAATCCCAGTGAACCAGCCAAGGAGCAGCCATGGCTAGAAGGGAAGTGAGAAGTGCATGGAGAAGGAAGGGGGAAGAGAGCCACGGGACCTGCAGGGTAGAGGAAAGGAAGACTGGTCTAGAGCAGGGCTGGGCCGGGCTGGCGTACTCCCAGAGCCAGCTGGGGCAGAGGCTGTTTATTTGGTTTCTTATTAACCAAAGGAAGTGCATGGATCAGATGGGGCCTCTGCTGCTTGACTGCCTGCCCAGAGAGGTGCCCACCCTTCCCCGGACCTGGGCTAGGGGTCTCTAACCAGGGCTGGTTCAGGCCAGATTGGGGTCTCTAACTGAGGTGGAGCCTGTCCTAGGTTGAGTGAGCCCTTACCACCCTTCTCTAACTGAGTGTCCTTGGGAGGCCACCCACTTAGCCCAGTATCCCAGCTGCCCTCATCCTGCCAGTGGAGAATTGAGCTCCTAGGGGTTCCATAAGAGTAGCTGTAGGAGCATTAAGTAAAATTTGAGGGAGAGAGAAGTATGGAAAGGAAAGTAGTAAAGAAAGTATGAGGACAGTCTCCCTGACAGCCCAGCAAACTTGTGACTGGCTGTTCCTACTTGCCCTGGCATGGGCATTGTGACTGGGGCTGGTTTAAGCTCACTGCTGACACTGTGCTGACCACACAGTAGTGCTTAGTATCTCCTTGTGACATAGTGTCCCTCACCTGGACAGTGCCTGCCAGTTTTTTCAAACATTTACACACATTCTTTCATTGAGCCTCATAAACTGCCTTGTAAGGCTGGTAGATATGGAATTCTTTGCCTCATATTTGAGATGAGGAAATTGAGACCCTAAAGGGGGCAGTAACTTGTCCAAGAACACACATCAGATGAGTGGGAAAACTAGGATTCAAGCCCAGGCCTTTTATTACACCATGGGAAAGTGAGAGAAGCTCCCTTGAGAGGAGGAGGTGTGACTCCCATTCTCCCTCCTCCCCTACACCTTTCCTCTGTCTAGGTTGAGACTGAGCAAGCATGCTTCCTTGGAAATCTTGAAGCATAGGAGCCCCCGCCTTTCTCTTCTCCTCTCTCTGGGTTGAGGGTGGGGGAGGGGAAAGGGAGGAGGACCAAGCTTAGCTAGCCAGAAGCAGGAGGTGGGAGCCTTCAGCGGGTAGGGCCCCAGTCCTGCCCCACCCTTGACTCTCCTTCCTGTCCCGGCTGAGCCCAAGCTCCTGGTGAGTCAGGGATAGAGGATGCTTCCCAGGTGAGGGTGGGGCAGCCTGGCTTCCTCCACAGGCTGAGCCCAGTTCTCCAAAGAAGCCAAACTGAGCAGGTGCTAACCAGACCTTAGTTTCCGTGAAGAACAGCTTGTGGAGCTGCAAGGGCAGGGCTCTTGTGACCTTATTATACTGGTCATTTTATCTCTGATGCACCAGGGACATGGATGGCCTGACATGCTCTAGGCAAGGGCATGAGAGTGGGCCGCAAAACCCAAGGAGGGACCCAGGCCCAACCAGAGCCATCCTAGGTTGGGCCCTGCTGAGCATGTCTCTTTGGCCACCTGTTGTCAATAACTCTTGGAAATCCAGCCCGCCCACCTGCCTGCCCTCCTGCCCTTCCCAGCACATCACAGTCCCACTGACACCCCAGCTGAGTCAGCCCCAGCATGCCTGGGGACCCTCCTTGCCCATTTGCTGTTGGCCTCCTGCTCAGCTGGCTATCAGATCTGGGGAGCGGGGGCCCCAGCTGGTGTTTGTTAGGTTGGCTCCCTCTTTGGGAGGCTGCTGAGGGTGATCCCAGCCCCCACCCAGGACATGGGTCATGAAGCCCAAACTGAAAGCAATTTAAGAGCATGGGGGAGACAGTAATTGTAGGTTCTGTTTCCAATGGTTAATTATCCAGCTGGCAAAGAGAAAGGAACGCGGGAAAACTGGGAGTGGGGGGATTAAGTAATGTGTGAAGGGATATGGGAGGGTGGAAGGAGCTTGCCACAGGATGCTTTGTACAAGGGAGAGCCCCATGCTGAGAGGCTGGCAACCTGAGGGCCTGCCTCATCCATGCCACGACTCCCTTTTTGACCAGGGGCAGGCAGGTCCCTGGCTTTTTGGACCTCAGTTTGAAAGTGTGGGACTAGATTTATTTGTTTATTCAGAAACTATTTATTGAGAGCCTACTATGTGCCAGTCAGTGGTCTTGGCACTGAAGTACAGTGATGAATAGGATAGATAAGGTCCCTGATCCCAGATAGCTCACCTTCTAGAAGGGTACCTTCTAGAGGGGACTGTCTAGAAGGGTCTTTAAGCACCTGGTTAGATCTTGACAGTGCTTGTGTGTTGACTGAGTCATGGTGATGTGAGAGCCAGGATGGAAGATACCCAGATTAAAAAAAAACTGGGTTCTGAAGTTAGTCTTTCAATCATTCATTCATCCATCCATCCATTCATTTTTTCTCAACAGAGATTGAATGCATGGCACATAGTAAGCACCAATAAATGATTGCTATTGCTTCTCCTGTGAGGTGTGGAGGGGATAGTTTGGCTCTGGGGCTGGACTTCCTGGGGCCTTTTCCTGCTTAGAAGTAGACCCCAAGCCCTGGCTGTTCCCACCGTCACCAACCAAAGCTGGCCTTTTGCAAAGTTCCTAAATATCCTCATAAGAACTTGTCCTGGGGTTCTAATCCCAGCCTACTGCTTCTATCCTCCATCGCAGGTACTTGGGCCAGGGGCCAGGCAAAACGTACCCATGATAAACACTTCCCAAAGCCTGTAGGCAGAAGCTGCTCAGACTAAAAGAGGTGTCCTCAGCCCTTGCCTATCCCAGCAGCCCCATGGCCAGCCTCTCACAGCCTCTCTAGAGACAGAGGATGAGGAGCTAGCTTCTGGGAGAGGAGCTTCTCTCTTTCTCTGGGCTGGCCCCTATGGAGAGGCTCCATGTGGATCCTTTGGTCCTATTACCAGGAGAAACTAAGTGAGATCCTGGACTCCACCCCTGCCCAGGAGACTCCACACTGGATGGATTCTACTGGTCAGAACCCTATGCTGCCCATGCTCTCAAGGGGACTGGCTGTTCAGGTAGGATCTAAGAAGCTGGAGGCACGGGAATGGTAGATCTCGGACTTTCCTGAGAGCTCCTTTACAACTTTATGGAAAAACTGGGGCCCAGAGACTGGATAGGACTTACTAAGGGCACACAGGAAATGCTGGCAGGGCCAGACCTAGAACCCAGCTTTCTTGCCTCACAGATCAGAGCTGTTTGCCCTTCTGCACACTGTTGCATTGTTCTCCCAGAATCCCCTGGAGTGTGTGTGTGAGTGAACCAAACAAACCTATGTATACACAGTATTTATATTGACAAACTGTGTAAGTACAAGGCAGTTACCAAAATGACACAGTACAACCCTGAGGAAAATGTGATCCTCTGAGGGTTAGGCCTGGTGGCAAGCAGCCCTTGAAAATGCACTAACAGTTTGTCCCCCTTCCTGGGACTCTTCTGTGGCACCTTACACAGCTCTGTAATCCCTCAGCGGCACAACTGCTTGGAGGCATCTGTAGGGGCCAGACCTGCTAGTTCATGGCTCAGACCCAGACTTGGGCATCTCAAGGCTGAGTGGAGCCTTAAAGGTCATGCACTTTCCCCCTTCCTTCGGAGATGTGAGTGGCAGGCCAACCTCCCTGTGCACACCTCCAGGACTGTCCTCCTTCCCTCCCCCACCCAGGCAGCCTGGCCTGACAGTTAGCTATCCTTGCCCTGTCTTTAGCCCAGCTGCACACACTAATAGCCATGGCAGTAACATGCTTTCACATGCAAATTGCTATGGAATTCTCAGCCCCTGCTGGTGCCCCAGCCCCCAAAACCTCCCCCTGGGCAGATTCAGAGAAGAGAATGGAATCTTTCAAGTTGTTAGGGTGTTTAGAGACCTTCTAATCCAGCCCCCTTGCTGGGTGGATGGGAAAACTGAGGCCCAGAGTGGGGAAGAAGTGACTGCCCACATTCACGGAGAAAGTTTGCTAGCACTGGACTTCCCAGGTCTTCTGACTTCCAGCCCATTGCATCTTCAAACCACTGCACAGCCTCCCAACACACCCTACCCCAACACACACACTGGTTGTATACTGTGGACTCTGGAATCCCTCTCCCTGGCATTGACTCTAATCCCAGGCACCCCTTGGTGGGGCCTGGGACTGTGAATCCAGAGATAAAAAGGCTAGAGGAGTCCATGACTTTAGGGGCATTGCCCAGGGAAGGGAGCCATTCTCCTTTGAAACAGGCACAGGCAGAATTTGTTCACTTCTCTGTCTGCTTCTGCATCCCTGTATCCCCTAATCCTGGCCAAGCTGCTCTCTCCAACCTGCTGGCCTGACATGCCCTACCAAGCTTTCTCCTGAGCTACCAGCAGAGCCCAGGAGGCACAGGAAAGCCTGGTCCCAGCTGGGGTATGGAAAAATCTCCTTTCCCTTCAGTTTAGCTGAAACAAGATTGGAATTTTCTGAAATGGACTTTACAAGGAAATGAAAATAAACACCAAAGGGAAAAAAGAGGCAACTTTACAGAGCACAGGTGTCTGCTCCCAGCTAAGCCAAGATTTTGCCACAGATGGGCCCATGCTAGCAACTTCAGGATTATCCTTGAATCAGTCCTGCCTATGAAACAGTGCTTGACTCTGACCATTTCTGACCACTCCCACAGCCACCACCCTGGTTCAAGCCACTGCCATCATCTCTTGCCTGGATGATGGCAATAGCCTCCTAACTGATCTTCCTGCTTTCGTCCTGCACCCGTCTCTTTGCAAAACAGCAGCCAGAGCGATCTTTCCAAAGCTCAACCCAATCTTGTCAATCCTGTTTACCTTTCAAATCTGTCAGTAGTTTAACTCCTTAGCACGGCTTTCAAAGCCCTGGGTGATCTGACCCCTGTCCATCTTTTTAGCCCCTCACCTCTGTCCCCCCCACCCCACATTACACCCTAACAACGCAAACTTACTGGTCCCGCACCAGGGCATGCACCCTGAAGCCTCTGTGCCTTTCCATATGCACTTCCTTCAGACAGAAATCCTGTCCCCTTGCCGCTGGCCTGGCAAACTCCTACTGACCCTTTATGGACACCTCTGGCTACCAACCCAGGCCAAGTTGGTTCTCCCTTCTTAGCTCCCACAGTGCTTCTATTCCCACTGTGTGTATCTGTGTCTGTTTCCTCCACTAGATCGTGAGCTTCTGGTGGGCAGGGACCATGTCTAATTCATCTCTGTGTCTTACCTAGAGTGATGCCCAACACAGAGCTTAGCAAAAAGGCAATATCAATAAATCTTTGAAATGTGTGTCAAATTGAATGGATTTGGCTGGGCTGGAACAGCCATCCCGGGGCTCTGTTCCTGCCCCTCACCTGCTCGCATTACTGTTCAGCCAATCTGGAGAGTCAATGTCTTATATTATTCTACAATAAAAACTAACATTTACTGAGTACTTATTATAGGCCAGGTACCATGCTCAATACTTCACATGCGTTACTTTATTGACACCTAATGTCTCAATGATGTCTCAGTTAGGTGCTTATCTGAGGTTAGGACTATGATCATCCCTGTTTTACAGATGAGGAAATGGAGACTTAGAGAGGGAAAGTACCTTGTCCACAGGCAGGTGGTTAGGAAGTTGTAGAGCAAGTATTTGAACCCAAGAAGCCTGAATTCAGAGTCCAAATGCTTAGATACTTTGCTCTGCTTCTCAGGGGAAATGGTGGTGCCAATATAGAGAGAAAGGGAGTCTGGGCCCTTCAGCCTGTACCCTTAATGTCAGACATGTGGCTTGAGAGGCAGTCTAGAATGGTAGTTAAGAGCCCAGACTCTGGAGTCGGGCTACCAGGGTTCAAATCCCAGCTTTACCACTTTCTAGCTATGGATTCTCAAGCAAATTGCTTAAAACCCTCTGTGCTTCTGTTTTTACATCCATAAAATGGGTAGCAGCCACCTCATGAGGATTAAGTGAAGGAACACATGTCAAGCCCTTAGAACAGTGCCTGGTCCTGGCAATTGCTCAGGAAATGTCACTTACTACTGTTTAAGAGTCCTGAGGCAGCCTTTGGTTCCCATCACTCAGCTTCAGGCAGCCCAAATCTGCTCCAGCTGGTCTCTGCTTGGCCACTTGACTTGAGAGGCTCAGCAGCCAGAGGATCCCCAGCCCCATCCTCTACCTTGGCCTAGGTCCCTATGGCCCCAGTGAGGGTCCAGTGGGTGGTGAGCTGCAAACTTCTCCAGGACCCTGCCCCAGGGCTTGGCTGGCCTAGGCTTGGCAACAGAAGGCCCGAGGGAAGGAACGCCCAGACAGCTGTGCCATCTATAGGAG
The DNA here is from genome assembly GCA_030035585.1 of Dugong dugon. NCBI lineage: Eukaryota > Metazoa > Chordata > Mammalia > Sirenia > Dugongidae > Dugong > Dugong dugon. The sequence continues at coordinate 102,906,805 of CM057483.1, read as the reverse complement.
CTTGAAGTCAGGGTGGAAAGACCTGCATTTGAGGCCTGACTCTACCACTAGTACTTGCATAAGTCATCTCTTCTCTTGAGGCCTGAATTTCTTCTTCAGCTGTTCAATGTTAATGGAATGATGTAAGTAAAACTGTTTTGTAAAAAATAGTAACGCGTACTCAATGTAAGAAGCCCCCATTTTCCATTAGAATGTGTGCTCCTTTAGGGCAATGAACCTAGCACTCAATGAAGAGCTGATGAATGAATGGATAAGTGAGTATCCACTCCCCCTCTCCCCCAGATTCTGTATCCCTTCCCTTCCAGAATCCAGCAGCCAGAGAGCCAATTCCAAAGTAGGAACACTGACTCTAATAGAGGGATGGAATGTTTCTGGGAAGTCCAGAAGGACATGTTACCAAGTTCAGGAGAAGCTAATTAATGAAAACTTGAGAGCCAGAGATTACTTTGTTCCCTGCTTCAGTAGGGTCACCAGACCTTCGAGGTCCCATCTGAAAGAAGGAAGATATACTCAATGGTTTGTTTCTGCACCCTCTTATGCTGGTGAAGTTTCAACTGGTACAACATTTCTGGACATCAGTTAGATAATAATATGCATTAAAGCCTTGTTCAGACCTTCTGACCCAGTGATTCCAATATGGACCAAGGCCCTGGGTAAGGGATTTTCACCGTAAGTTTATGTATTTGCAACGTTTTTATAACATCAAAAAATTGGAAACCACCCAAAAGCCCCCTCTCTGGAAAGTTTTTATAATATATACACACACACGTCCCTTCAGCAACCATGAAGATTTCTCTGTGTAGCATATATTAACTGTCCTCTCCTTTGAAAAACCTTCCCAGTTCCCCTTCGGAGCTCTGCATGCATCTCTCTCCATTCTAGCACATTGGATCGCAACTACCGGGTTCTTCACTTCTTAGTAACTTGGTTTCCTCATCTGTAAAATAGGGATTCTGATACTACATATGGCACTGGATTTTTGAAATAACATATATAAAACTCTTGGCACAGTGCCTGGCATGTTGTAAACACACAATCAATTTTATTATTACAATTACCATCTCAACGTGAGACAGCAATCTCCATGTCTGCCTCTGTCATTAAATCATAATCTCCTCAAGAGTGGAACTACATTGCACTTTTTTTCTCTCTGAAGCTCCAGAGCCCAGTACAGAGCTTGGCACATAGTGGGTACTGAGTGAGTTTGGTAAAAGAGTAAATTTTGTCCAATACCTTCAACACAGAGGAGGTAGCTGAGGCCTAGGAAAGGACAAGATAAGAGTTGGGACCAGAACTCAGGCCTTCTATCCTCAAATCGTGGTCCCCTGGGGCATTGGAAAGGAGCCCTGGTGGTGCAGTGGTTAAGCACCCGGCTGTTAACCAAAAGATCGGTGGTTCAAACCCACCAGCCACTCTGTGGGAGTCTGCTTCCATAAAGATTACAGCCTTGGAAACTCTATGTATGGGGTAGTTCTACTCTGTCCTACAGGGTTGCTATGAGTTAGAATTGACTCGATGGCAGTGGGTTTGTTTCTTTGGGTTTTGGGGCACTGGGACACAGAGTGGAAACTGGGGGCGATCTTCTGGATTGGATTGCTTGAGCTGGACTGCCTGGGCCCTCTCTGTGCTTTGGGTCTGGGACTCCTGTGATCAGATGGGCTCTGGGACTAGGGGCATTGTTCTGACCCCCTTCCCCTTTCTTGCCCTCATTCCCTCCATCTCAGACTCTGGCCTGGCCCAGCCAAACAGGAAGATTCATAACTGTCTAAATATGCTGAGCCCAGGGGCCATGTGCACCCTGCAACAGAGCTGGGCTCCCAGCAGGGCCAGAGCCTGAGGCAGTGGTAGCTGTGGAGGGCTAGCTGGGAGGTTGAACTGGTGAGGGGAAACTCAGGGAACAGCCAATGTGATGATTGATGGGGAGGTGAATGAAGCCAGGCCAGCCCCAGGCCCTCTGAACCCCCAGCCTCTAGTCCTTCTTAGCCACCTATCCCTGCACCTCCAAGGTCCAACCCTGCTCACCACACTTATGGCTCCAGCCCCCTCTCTCCACTCCGCAGTCCCTCAGTCTGGGTCCCTGAGCTTCAATACTAAGCCTAAGAGGAGGGTGGGCAGGAGTGGGTTGGGTTTCCCCAAGCTCCTGCCTGCTTATTATTATAAGGGCTATTTCTCTAATCAAAACTCCCCAATTACCCAAGGGCCCCTCTGATTAATATTCCATGATAACAGGAACAGGTCACATCTGGCTGCAGAAGCTGGAATTTGACACTCCAGGAGCTCCATGATTGGTCTGCAGGAAGAATAATAAACTTCCTTTCTTCTGCCCCCCTTTCTCTTCCTTCCCATTCAGAGGCTCCCCCTTTTCCTCCCCCTCCCCTTTCAGAGCCCTCTGTCTACCACCCCTCCACTCCTGGCCAAGCTCCCTGCTTTGAGCTCTGCCCTCTCTCTAGGCAGAAGCTACATCTCCAGTCTTGGTAAGCCCCCTGGCCATTATTGTTCCCTTCCTTGACAGGCTGGCTCTTTAGCCTGGGAGCATTATGTGCTGGGTTAGAGGGGCGTTGAGCAAGGACGACAATGTTTGAGTGGCTATGAGTGCTCTAAATGTATCATCTCATCAAATCCTCAATACTATATTTCTATGAGGGAAGTAGTATTATCCCTGTTTATTGATAGGGGCACAGTGGCTCCAAGAAACCACAGGACTTGCCTGGTCAGCATCATACAATTTCTAAGTGACAGAGCTGGAATTTCAAACTCAGAGCTTTCTGCTTTCAAAGCGCCTCCTCTCTCCATGCCTGACCCTGATCTGCTGAGGATGGTTCAGGCTATGGATGCTTGGGTTAGGATAGGACCCACTGATATGGTACAGAACCAGTGCCCCTGACATCCATTCTCTCAGGCGTTCGTTGGATTATAGATGGTTTTTAGGCAGGAGTGAGCCCCTAGAGACCTTTTAGTTAAATCCTGCAGCCCAGAGAGAAGAAAAGACTTGCCTGTGTTCATACAGGAAGTTGGTTGTAAGTATAGGACTAGAATCCAGGTCTTGTAACACTCAGAAACTTGTTCAATTTGCCATCACGTGGAGGGCTCTGAATGAGAGGTCTCCCATCACACCTGCATGCAAGGAACTGCCAGAAACCACTCTTCTCTGACCTAACTCAAGGACACCCTAGAGAGAGCACAGATGCTTGTGTTTGTTAAGTCTTCACCAGGAAACCTGGGCAGAAAAGGGTCTCTCAGAGAAGCCTCACAAAGCACTTAGAACCCTTCCTGGATTAGAGTAAGCGCTCAGTAAGTATTATCATCTAACCTGCTACTCATGAGAAAGGCCAGCACCAAGTGAGCAGTTATTCCGTGCCAGGCACCATTCAAAGCACTTCATGTGAGACAGTTTATTTAATCTCCACAACGATTTTATGTGGTGAGTACTACTCTTATCATTCCCATTCCACAGACAAAGATACTGAGACACAGTGATATTAAGCAACTTGCCAAGTTCACATTGCTAGTAACCTGCAGTTGAACCCACATAGTTTGACTCCTAAGTTTGACTTCTTAACCAGTCGTTCATTTTGCCTCGCTAGAAGCAGTCACTGACTCCCAGTACCTATAGGATAAAATCTAAATTCATTAGGCTACCATTCAAGGTTCTCCCTGCTCTCCTCCATCTCACACTACCATATACCTTGAGAACTGAATGACTGCTTCCAGAACATCAGGGGTACTACCTGTTTCCAAGCCTTTGCTTAGACAGTCCCCTCCACTTAGAATGACCCCCCTTCCCCCTCTAAAAAGCAAACAACAACAAAAAACATACACACACAAACCCTACCTCTCCAGGTGTTCACTTTGAACCCATCCTCTAGTAAGTACCTGGGAAGGTGGTGTTTCTATGTGTAGGTGTGGGTTTTTTTTTTTTTTTTTTGGAGGGGGTTCGGAGAATCACTCCCTGTGTGACCACTCTCATGATGGAACCTGAGAGGTGCCCTAGATCAGTGGTCCCTAAACATTTCACCACCTAGGACTGTCCTTTTGAACTATTTCTCCCCCAGTAAAGCCCAGTCCCTTTGCCCTAGACAGCAAGGATTTGAAAGATCTTGTCTACCAAACACCGTGCATTTAAAAAATATAAAGCAGGGTTAGCAGGAATAGCCAGTCTCCTGGAAAATCAGCTACCACGTTTAAGAGGTGTATGGATTTTGCCTTTTTCACCTACTCTGCTTCCGCCGAACTTGCTTTTGAATGCCTCAATGTCATTTCTGGGCAAACCAGATGCCTAGGCTGGGCCCCCTGCAAGTGAGAATAGAAACATTGGTATTTTTCTCTCTGCAGATGATATGGTTTTATTGTCATGTTCTAGAAGTGACTGCAACAGACAATAGATCCTGCTGCCCAATTATTGTCAGAAAGCAGGCCTTAAGATCAACCACCCGAAAATCCAGATCATCAGCATTGGCAGACGCCTCAACCCCCCCCCCCCGCCACCCCCCCAGCATTCAATTGATTTCTCTCCAACAATTTAATACAGCAGGTCAAATCATTCAGTTTCCTGGGGGTGCAATTTGCAACTAATTCATCTTGGAGGGTTCACCAGTAAGCTATATTGCCTAAATTAGATGTTCTAGGGGTGTTTTATTGAGAGTTTTTAAATAGCCACAGTGGCAATTGGTAACGCCTGCGTTGAAAGCGTTCCAGACAGAAATGGCTGCAGGCCTGGCTCGATGGCAGAGAACTGTATACATTGGAGGGATTCAGAACTGTTTTCAGAAGACCGTGCTTTTCTGTGGCTGCCCCTCCAGGCCCCTCTGTGACAACGACTTCTAGCCCCTCTTGATCTATCTAAGCCCTCCCTTCTGCCCGAATCTCTGGCAAAGGATAAGGCTCTGCCCTGCATCAGCAACACAGAATTGTGATACTCTAGGATCTTCCTCCAGATAACTCAGCCTTGAAGCCTCTGATGTCTCACCTTATCAATAGCTCAGGTGGGAGAAATAATATTTATGGTAGACAGCCTGAATAGCAGACAGTCCAGCCTGTCTCCTAGAGTTGCATTATCCTTAGCTTAAGGCAGCCTATAAAAGGGCTGGGTATTTGGACCCAGCATTTTTGCATCTCAGGAGGCAGTACAGCATAATGATTATGAACCTGGGCTCTGGTGACAGACTTGGGTTTGCCTGTATCCCTACCACTTCCTGCCTATGTGTCTTTGGGCAAGTTTCCTCATCTGTAAAGTGGGGATAATAACAGTGCCTACCTTCTGAGTGTATTTATGGATTTAATGCCTGGCACATAGTAAATGGTGGCCATTCCTATTTATTGTTATTATTGGAAAATTGCCATGGGTCCATGTAGGAGGTGGTTGGAGGGAATATCGTGAGAAAGTCACCCTGGGACTCATGCAGGGATGTTGTTGAGGACATTGTGTGGTCACTTCTCCCAGAGCCCTCTCTGTGAAGGTCCAAGGGAGGAATATGATTTCTTTTTTGACTAGGAAAAGCCACGCTTCTCTGGAGTACTTGGTTTAGTTTTATGTTACAGATGCTGGGGAGCATGTAATGATGATGTTTCCCTCTTTTCTATAGCTACCAGGGGACCTTGGAGCCAAATGCAGGGCTACCTCTAATAACTGTACAGAACTTTAGAGAAGGCATTTTGTGTGTCTGTCAACCTAACCCTGGTTTCATTATTTTCCTAACCTTATTTTTTCTTTATTTCCTTCAAATAAATATTTTATCAGTTTATATTTTATGGCATTTGTTAAGTTGTCCCAGTCCTTTAATGAATGACATTGTGGTATAGATAACTATCAAGAGCTACCATCATTTAGTGAATGCTTACTGTTATCAGTGCTTTCCATTGATAGCTTATTTAGTCTCATAATAACCTTATGAAGAAGGGGCCATTATTATCATGCCCATTTTACAGATGAGAGAAATGAGGTTTGGAAAGATTAAGCTACTTGCCCAAGGTCATACAACTTGACAGAGCTGGGTATGAATCGTGCCATCTGAGTCCAGAGCCAGCAGCCTCACTGTGCCATGCTGCCTCTGATAGGTAGATGAAGGTGCACGGGCAGGTATCTAAGGGATGCATGTGTAGAGATAACAGATTAGATAAATAGATATAGGCAGATATGATAGGCATAGTTGACAGACAGTGAGATGAAAGACAAAATTGGTTTTTCCATAAGGTAACCAGGATTGCCACATGGAGCTGATATAATTCTAGCTCAAAGCAAAAGAACTTGATGTTTTAGCCTGTACAATCCTACCATAAGAAAATGTCCATTCTCCCTTAGGTGAACTTTATGGACTTTATGGATTCATTTATGCATCCATCATGCAGCTACTATGTGGCTGGGCACTGGGGACACAGAGATAAATAAGAAACAGTGAGTCCTTATCCTCAAGAGGCTCTTGATTCACTGGGGAAGACATACATGAAGACTAGAAATTATGATGCAGCAGAACAGGCACTGTAACAAAGGTCTGTTCCAGGTATTTGGGAAGCTTAGAGGCAGCTTGAGGTGGGAAGCAGGGGGTCAGATGGAGTCTGGAAATGCTTTAAGTTGTCGTCTCATTGAGAAATGCTTCCAAGAGGGGGAGTCGAGCAAAGCGCAAAGGATGGTTAGGAGTTTGCTAGGCAGCTGAGGGGCCAGAGGACAGACAGAACTGCATGGGCAAAGGCACAAAGGTGGGTGAGAGCAGGGCACATTGGAGAACCTACAAATTATCTGTTCTGGTTAGAGGGTAGGGGGTGTGTTGGGTGGATTATGAGATGAAGCTGGAGGCCAAATCATGAAGGGCCAAGGAGTTTGAAGTTTATCACACAGCTCATGGGGAGTCCTGGAAAGGTTTGAATCAGGGGAGGGTCATGGTCAGATTTGCATTTTGGAAAGATGACCTCAGCAGCAGTGTGGAGAGCAAAGGCAAGGAGACCAGCTAAGAGGCAGTTTCTACCACCACCATGCTGCCACCCTGTTCTGAGCCTCTACTAGATGTGTTGTTCTTTCAACAAATATCTACTGAGTACTTATTATGCACCAGGCACTGTTCTAGGCACTAGAGACATCACAGTAAACAACATGGATGAAGCTCCCTGCCCATGGAGAGCTTATATTCTAGTGGAGGGAGACACACAATAAAAAATAAACAGAAGAAATAAGTAATTTTATATATTATGTTAGAAGGTGTTAAGAGCTATAGAAAAAGAGAAAAATTGAGCACAATAAGAGAACTGGGATTGTAAGGGTGGGGAAGGTTCTAGGCCTTATTGAGAAGATGATATTTAAACAAAAATGTGAAGACAGAAAGCAGTGGTCAATACAGGGACTTCTCCCATGTCTCACTCCTACAAGCTTTTCACAGCCCAGGACAGTGGACTTGAGATCTGACAGCCCTGGGTTCGAGTCTTGGTGCCTTGAGCAACAAACAACCTCTTCAAACCTCCATTTTCTCCTGTGCTCCCTACCTCCCAGGGCTTTGGTGAGGTGAGGGACACACCAGAGCTTTATAGCCTGACAGGCAGGGTCCAGAGGTAAAGGGCTTATGGCATACTTTCTGGCATCCCTTCCCCAGGCTTTTGGCTGCCCCCACAGCTCTTTGGGTCTGAGGAGCCAGTAGAAGAGAAGGCTGTGGGAGAATTGCTAACAGTCTCTTGTTCGTGGGAGGGTGAGCAGCTTCTCTTAGCTCTAGTAAGGATGAAACTGAAACATAGGCTGGGCCTGTGGCACCGTGGCTGCTGCCTCTGCCATGCACCACTGGGCATGAACCCACTGTATGGCAGAGCTAGAAGACAACCCTGAGAAATGATCCAGTCCAGCCCCTATGGTACAGATGGGGGTGCTGAGGCCCAGGAATGGCAAGAGACTGGCCCAAGGCCAAACAGTGAGTGAGTCAGAGACAGATCTGGCACTGGGGTCTAGGCCTCCTGCCTCCCCAGACGGGTCATTGTTGAGTGGGAGGCTGCTTTGACCTGGGTGAATTTGTTACTAGTCATGTCCTGGCCAGGCCTGCCCTTTTCCTACTGAGGCTTCCTTCCGGGTCCTGGAGCCCACTGCTAACAATTATAATAATAGCTAACATTTAGCACTCTTCTAAACAATTTTCATTCTTTATCTCATTGAGTCACTCAATAACTCTATGAAGTATTATCATTATCCCCATTTCCTTTGTTTTGTTTCTCTTTTAATGATTTTTTAAAATTGTGGTAAATATATAGGTAGCAAAACATTTACCATTTCAACAATCTTCACTTGTACAGTTCAGTCACATTAAATAGGTTCATCATGCCCCCACTTCTATAGATGAGGAAACTGAAGCACAGAGAGGTTAAGTGCCTTAGCAAAGGTTACATATTAGAAAGTGGGTGAGCCGGTCAATCTAGGCAATTCTGCTCATTAGTCTTTGTATTTAGCCATTAGGTTATAGGAATGTGAGATGAGTGTGTATGTGTATATGTGAGTGTGTGCATAGCTGTTGTGTGTGAGTATGGCTGAATGTGTATGTTGGGAGGGGTTCCTGGCTAACTCTCAACTGCTCTTTCTTAGCAAGCTATCTAAGAGATCTCTCTCAGGCCCCGTAGGGAGTGGGAGTGCCTGTGGTTCAGAGTAGCTGTGACCTCATGTTCTGCTCCCATTATCTCTCCATTATGGGAAGAGCAACACACAATGAGAACATACACAGATACCACAGTGGATGCGAAAACCTCTCCCTGCTCTAAGGCAGTGGTTCTCCAAGTGTGGTCGCAGACGAGCATCACCATCATCTGGGGATTTGTCAGAAATGCAAATTCTCAGGCCTCGTCAGTCCTACTGAATCAGAGACTCTGGGGGTGGGGCCAAAAAAACTGTGCTTTAACAAGCCCTCCAGGTAATTCTAATGCAAACTCAAGTTTGAGCATTATATGCAGGCAAGAGGGGCCCAACAGTGTGTGCTGGGTTGTGTGCTTCTGTGAGTATGCACACATGCACTCAGTACACAGTGCTTTACAATTTCAAAAGGGCCTTCTCACCCATAGCCTCCTCCCAGGTTCCCAAGGACAACTGGGAGGGAATCAGAGCAGGGATCCCACCTACTTCCCAAATACATGAACTGACATCCAGGGCGGTGAGGTCATGCAGCAGCCAGTCCATGACAGATACCAAGCATGGAAGTCTTCTCCAGTACCAAGTGCCTCTCTTAGATTCTCCTACCTCTGCCCCATGTGCTAGTCCAGGGTTCCCCCTGCCCACAGCAGCCTCTCAGAGGAAAGAGGGAACGGAGAGATGGTGATTCTCAACTTCCTGGCTACCCTACCCCCACATCCTCTTCCTCCTGTCAGCAGCACCTGCAGATTAAGTTCCCTCTTCCCCAGGTGAGTTCACCGGGCAAGAAAGGAGAAGGGTGCCCCGGGAAAGGAGGAGGGGATCCAGGGAGCAAACAACAATTTCTAGGAGATACCTAGGGGTGTATCTGGAGGCAGCAGAACGTTCTGGCTTAGAGGCCCCTCTTCATTCACTCCACTGCATATGGGGGCTCCACTGGAGTTGGGCCAGGAGGCATTACCCTAGTCCCAGCGGAGGGTGGAAGGTGGGGCCTCAGGCAGTCTCCTTTCCAGGTCCATCTTCTACCCTGACCACATACTCGCTCTCAGGTCCCTGGAAGGGAAAGGAGGGACTATCTAGCCTGTCAAAGGGGCTGGGGATGACAGGATAGGACAGGGAGAGAGGGGGCTGTCTGGGAACATAAAACTAGGGTATGCACAGTCAATAGATCATAAAAGTAGGTAAAGGTCCAATGATTCTCAAACCAGGGTTTGTGCAATTTGGACGGGGGAGCAGTATGCTGATGTTTTCTCAAGGGCCACAAATGCTTTGAGAATTTAACTTTCATGTATTTTCTATGGTAATCTAAACATAATCTTTTTACATTTATAAAGACAGCTATAATTCACAACCAAAAGACATTTTCATAGCCTGCATTCAGTTCTGAAGACAAAACATTTCTCAAGTGGGGGACATGCTGATCTGAGGGTGGGGGTTGTAGTTGCCCACAGATATTTTCTTGGTGGGGGGATGGTTCTGCTGATTTTTTTGTCCTGTAAAGGGAAGATCTGTATATTCCCCAAGGTTAAGAAGCACTGATCTAGTCCAGTCACTTTATGTTTCAGTTGAGAACACTGAGGTCTTGCAGCAAATCAGGAGCAGGGCTGGGAATAGAAGGCAGGGATCTTGCAGCCTGGCCCAGGGCTCTTTCTGTCACAGTCTGCAGAGGCCAAGGCTCAGGCAAGGACAGAGGCTGAAGGGGGGCAGAGGTGTGCGCCTCAGCTGTCTCCATTGTGGATTCATACATCTTCTTTCTGTTCATTGGGGCTGCATGAACTCATTTGGATCTTTTTAAGAGTGAATGAGAGTTATGAAGGTAAGGATAGCCAGACCACCAGCGAGACAGAGGGTGTCATCCTACCAGAATGGGTGAGAGGAATCAAAAACTTCACGTCATGGTGACTACTGTGTCTCTGTTCTGTGAGGGATACATCAATGGGTAAGCCTTCGCCCAACTCCTGGATTGCTGGGGAAGGTAGACATAAAGATAATGGCAACTTTTCACAGTTCTCTAAACCAGGCTTTTCCATCCATAATGATAACTGACATTTATTGAACTTTTACTATGTGCCAGGCACATACGCCATAGAAGTAGGTGCAGCCCTCTTTGGAAAATGAGGCTCAGGAGGATTAAGTAACCTGCTTCTAGGTGGCAAAGCCAGGCAGACTAATTCCTGTGCACATTTTCTTAACACTCCCCAGTGTCATATGATGCTCACAAAAGCCCTGGGAATGAGCTACGATAGGTCATTTCTCCCATTTCACAGAAGAAGAAACTGGCTCAGAGAGGAAGAGTGATTGATCACAAGGTACGAAACTAGGAAGTGTCCTGTCTGCTTCCTGATATGGTATCTATCTGCTCACTAGTCCCATACTGCCCCATCCAGGACCTTAAACCGTGAGATCTTTAAGGATTTGGTAGCATGCCAGAAACAAATTTGTCAAAAATTGGCAACAACAGCAAGTTTGCTGAAGTTATAAACTGGTTGAAAAGAAATATTGCCAGTCAATGGTTTTTCATGTAATGGTAATTTTTTTGTGCACCTTGGGGAAGTTTTACAGCCTTTGAACATTTTTGTCTGTTTCCTGGATTTTTACATTTTATTTTGGGGGAGAATAATTTGGGAATTCATTTTTAACTTTTTCTTCCCGTTCTAGTTCTTCAACAATATTTTCATAAACTTTGAAATTTTACCTCTGGTTCTAAGTAAATTGCCCCCCAAAAAGCAAATAGACTGAAACTGAAATGTTTCCATCTGCTAGTTTTAGCTTTTATAAGTTTGTGTAACCTAGGAATACAATCTGTTTTTCGATTATTGGCCTTTTAAAGTTTTTCAAATTAATTTTTGTCAATGATGCCAACTTTATCTTTAGCTCAAGTTCTCACCAATTTCAGTGTGTACTCCTTTTCAGTAAGCAGCTTTTGCATAGCATCTTTTCAACTGTACGATGATAATCATTTGCTACCATTGGGAATGCCATTTACTGTCAGAATGAAGTGATTGTGGTTTCAGGGACAAGCTTAGGCTGAGCTTTGTTGGTGTAATGGTGCTTGAAAGTATTGAACAGGAAAATGCCAGTGGGCATAATGTCTACACACACAGGGCACAAGGTGGGGTGTGAGGTGAGGGAAGCATCTGAAGTCCTTGAAAAGAATCAAGGCATGTTGTTCATTGCACTCAACCTACTGCTGCCTCAGCGTTTGTCTAAAATGTCTGAGGCTTGGTGCTTCCAATGCTGGGTGTCCTTTAAAAACTGGTTTGGGCCCTTCTCCTGAATGGCAGTGGTGTGGGTTCCAGGCACAGAGTATTTGCCTCACTGGTCCTGCATGCATTGATCCTTCCACCAAAATAAAACAGATGCCCCCAAATGCATTTGAATGGGAAGCATAGGTGTTTCAATAAATTAGAATAACCCCCCACAAATGAAAAGGCAAACAACTCTTCCCAACATGAACAATGCACTAAAAATACTTAAAATTGTCAAAAATTTTGTTAAAACATCTCGTGGTGCATCAAACTTACCAATACCTGGAAAACTGGTGACTTTGTTGTTGTTGTTGTTAGCTGTGGTTGAGTTGGCCCCTGACTCATGGTGACCCCATGTGTTACAAAGTAGAACTGCTTCATAGGGTTTTCTTGGCTGTAATCTTTATGGAAGCATTTCACCAGGCCTTTCTTCCATGAAGCCACTGGGTGAGTTCAAACCTCCAAACTTTAGGTTAGCAGCTGATCACATACTGCTTATTCAATTTTCTCTAGTTTATCATTTAGAACCTTTTTTTTTTCACCATATCACTTGGAGCCAGACCAGGTCAGTTAGAACAAACATCCTCGTCTCATTTTTCTTGGAGGTGTGTAGATCATTGCTGGTTCCATAGGTGAATTTAATTCAGCTGGACCTCATGCATCTTTTCTCCACATGTATGCCTCACAATATCCCTCTTGAACGAGATCCTCTGGCTTCAGAATTCAGAGAGGAGATGCATGGAGACCAACAGAGGTCAAATCAACCCTATAACCATTGTGAGATTCAAAGTAGATTTCCTCTTCTTTTATGGGTTTTTCTGTATTTTCCAAACTTCCTTAAGTTACTATGTATTACTTTTGTAATTATCATAAATACATAACACAATAAAAAGTATGAGAACACATCCTCAAAGTGCAGAATCAAACCATGTAACTAACACTGTGATGGGAACTTTGGGGCTGGGCCTCTGAATCCCTGTCCTGGGCTCTCTGGTCCTACTGGGAGCTTATTGTCTCAGCTAAAAACTGGTCTCCTCCCATCTCTCCTCTTCCCCCGCTGGCTTAATCTGCCAAGAGAGCCGAGTAAGGGGGTGGGGGACTTGGATCTCAGACACCAGAGGGGTGGAGTGATCAATCTAAGAGCACACATAGTAAATTAAGACTCTGTTGGGGTAAGACAGCAAAAACTAGACTGCAAATGGCAACAATTATTCAGCATTTGCTTTCTGAGTGACAACTATGTGCCAGCTGTGGGGATGAGGTGGGAGAGCATTTAAAGCTCAATAAGGCAGAATTACATCCTTTGATAGGCAGTGTGATGTAGGGGCATGAGCTACATGAGCCATGGGCATAAGCCAGAAAGAATGAATTCAAATTCCAACTCCACCACCCTGTGCTTTGGAACCTCAACCCTTTAACTCTTGCAGATTCAGCTGCATCATCTGTAACATGGGAACGCTGTTTGTCACGCCAACATCATCAGCGTGTATTGAGGGCTTACTATGCGTCAGGCGTGTATGTGCACTTGACTGACATGATCTCATTCATCTTCACAACAACCCTACAAGGCAAGTACTGATATCCCCATTTTACGTATGAGAAGACTGAGGCTCAGAGGGGTTAAGTGATTTGCCCAGCATACCATAGAAAGCAAATAGTGAGTTCAGAATTTGAAGGCAGGCAGGCTGACTCCAGAATTTTTGCTTTTCATCACTCTGTTTTATGACCTCCCATCAGTGAGCTGGTGTGATGAGTCAATGGGGCATTGATACTTCAAATGGGCCTAGCGCACAGTAGGTGCTCAACACAAGCTGGTCCACTTCCCTTGAGGATCTCACAGTCCAAGGAGAACAGAGGAGAAGGGTGGGACTATGTCCTTCCTAGGCAAGTATTTCCACCCCACAGACTAAGGACCTCTCTTAGCAGATATCTCTTTGGCTTCCTGGCAGACCAAAAGACCCCCTTCCTCTGCCCCCTCCTCCAGTTCAGGGCAGATTTCTTCTGACCCCCCAACCCCACAGTCTGTCTGGGCCAGTTTGTCTCCCCCATCCTGGCGAGGCATTAAAAATTGAAACCTCCTTTGAAGAGAAAATAGTTTAATAAAAGCTCCATCCATTTTTCATGAGAGGATCAGGAGATGGATGGTGAAGAGAGGGGAGGCAGGGTAGAGGAGATGAGCAGGGGGAGGTAAGCAGTGAAAGAATCCCTAGTGGGAGCTCAGCAGGGTGGGGATTCAGCTGAGCTGGGCCAGGGAGTGCTGCTTGTCCATGGCCCACAACACCCCAATATCCTCTCCTTTTCTCACTTCCTGTTAGCAGAGTAGAGGCTGGGCCTGCTGGTGCAAGGTGGTAAAGTACGGCTTCCTCTTTGAAGGAATCTCTTGCCTTCTCTTCAGGGAAGGCCTCAGAGGAGCTACACTGCACTCCCTCAGAGGAAGGGGAGTACTAGATGACCTCTGGCCTGGAGTGCCTGCCCCAGAACTGATCAGCGTCTGAGATTGGACAAGAGGAGGTCTTTTATTTGAGCCTTGGCTACACATTTGGCACCAAGAAGGCCAGGCATGGCAGGGCCAGACCAGAGCACCAGGCTGGGCACTAGGCAGGGGTGTGAGTTTTGGGCAGAAGCCCAACAGAGAGGTTGGGAGTGAAGGAGGGTGACAGAGGGGAATTAGGTCTGGACTCTGGCTTAGCCATGTTCTTTGGATCCTAGAACCTTTTCCAACCATGAGAGAAACAATTATATTCACTGTCCTGCCCAACCTCCACCCTTTCTTACCTCTCTTACCCCAATAAAGACAGATTTACTCATGAAGGAGACCTCACAGACTGGTTTTGGCAGGAGAGATGTGTGCTGAATGTGTTTCCATCTCTGTCACAGATCTCTGTGTGTGTGTGCGTGTGTGAGAGAGAGAAAGCAATGATAATGGCTGGTGCCTATGTGTGGGAGCATGTTTCTGCTCCCTGGCTCCCTGCTTCTGAACAGGTACAATCCCCTCCCTGAGCATATGCCCTAGGGCAGGTGGGATGGGTAAGGTGGGTGAGAGGATAATGGGAAGAGTAGAAAGGAGGGCATAGGGGTGGGGCTTCTGCTTAATAAGCATGGGCAGGAGAGGGTTTGGGGGGCATTCCTGGAGTGATCATTGGGGAAAAGGCTGAGAGGCTCATTGATGGTGCCTCTTTGGGTTTCTGGATCCAGCTTTCATTTGAAGCTCCAGGCGAATTCTGGTAGAGCTTCCTCCCCAATCCTTTCCAGCTCAGGGGAGTCAGGTCCCCAGTGTCCAGCCTCTGGGTAGCTGGGATGGTGGTGTGGAGGTCCTAGCTCCAGGAGAGGATTTAGGGCCAGTGTGGGGTATCCAAGGAGCCCTGGTGATGCAGTGGTTAAGTGCTCAGCTGCTAACCGAAAGGTCAGTGGTTCAAACCCCTCAGCCACTCCACAGGAGAAAGATGTGGCAGTCTACTTCAGTAAAGATTTACAGCCTTGGAAACCCCATGGGGCAGTTCTACTCTGTCCTAGAGGATCACTATGAGTCGGAATTGACTCAATGGCAATGGGTTTGGGTTTTTTGGGGTTTATTCAACATCCAAGTGGGAGTGTCAAGTAGGTAGTTGTTTGGAGCTCAATGGAATGGTCAGGGCAAGAGATATACTTGTGGAAGGTATCAGAATTCTCACCTAGGGGCCTTTGAGCTTGCTTTTACTTCTGCCTAGAACTCTCTGCCTTTGATCTTCACATGGCTAACTCCTTGTCCTCATTCGAGGTCTCAGCTCAAACATCACCTCAATCTAAAGTTGTCTCCCATCTCCCCTCCAGTCATCTATCCCACACTCCTGTTTTATTTTCTTCATATAAATCATCACTAGCTGACATTATCATGTTCATTTACTTTGTTTACATGCTTCTCTGCTAGACTGTAAGCTCTATAAAGGCAGGGGTTGTCTGTTTTTGTTCATTGCTGTATCCCCAGACCTAGGACAGTGCCTGGCACACAGTAGATGCTCATTAAATGTTTGTGGGCTGAATGAACTTTATAGTGCATTAGTTCCCTTCAGCCTTACAACAACCTCCCGAAAGTGGTATAATTGTTATCTTTGGTTTTTCAGAGCAGAAAACTGAGACTTAGGGAGCTTGCCACAGTCTAAGGCCTCACATCTAGGGGGTGGCATAACTGGGATTCAATCCTAGGTCTATTTGACTCCAAAGCTCATGCTCTTAACCACTCACTCATGCCCCAAAGTGCTGCCTAGAGAAAGTTTGAGTTCGGGTCTACCTTTGCCACTTCCTTGCTGTGAGACCTTGGACAAGTTTTTAAGCAGTTCTGACCCTCAATTTCCTCCTCTCTAAACTGGGGATAATAACCATCCCTTACTTACAGGGTTGTTCCAAGGATTTCAACTCCTTGGGCTTCAGTCTCCTTTTCTGAATGATGGAGAGGGAGTTGGGGAGGGTGTAAATGGAACTAGATGATGTCTGAATGTCTTTGTAGCTCTCTTCGACATTCTAAGAGTCTTGATCTCCAGTGTTTGTAGAAATAAATTGAGTTTAAATTTTCCAAATTGTGAGCATTGTGAACACAAGGGACCTCCACTTTGGTCATCAAAACGTCAGCTCTGTGGATGCGGAAGGCCCCTTTGAAGCTTGAGGGAGGTAAGTTGATGACAAATCAAAGGAAGTTCTTCTTCACCCCTAACTTAATGAGCTTATGGCTTTCATTACACACAGGAGTGGTCTAGGCGGGAAACAGAAATGGCTTTGGATGGAATGATAAATGCCAGAGACATGGAGCAGGCGCTGGCAGTGCTGACCTCTAAGGTCAACACGAGGGAAGTGGCCCCTTAGGGCCCAATCAGAGACCAGCCCTAGGCTTCCAGAGTAGCAGTTCTGGGTTGTGGGGGATGTGGGGGAGAGGATGTCACCAAGACCATCTACCTGCCCCACCCCCAACTCTGCTAGCTTAGCCCTTGGCTGGGGTGGGGTCTGGATAGTGAAGTGTTAGGAGCTATAGGGGAAAGCAATAGAGACTCCAGCTCCCAACCTTAATCCACCTTCTCAGGAAGGCTCAGGCTGGCTGTGCCAACACTCACCAGCTGCTGTGGAAAAAGTCTCACCTATGATCTCCCTTTCCTTCTGCTGCACCCTCACCTGCACCTGGTGACATCAGCTAGAAG
The DNA here is from genome assembly GCA_030035585.1 of Dugong dugon. NCBI lineage: Eukaryota > Metazoa > Chordata > Mammalia > Sirenia > Dugongidae > Dugong > Dugong dugon. The sequence goes on along the minus strand of CM057483.1, from coordinate 102,889,808 downwards.
GAGGGACTCCATGCCTTCCACATAATCACAGGGCAATAGTAGATTGATAGCAATGGGAAGTTGGTGGTGTTTGACCCTGGTGCTCTCCTCTCGACCCTGTCAAAGCCCTTCTATTACTACTACTTCTGTCTTCCTTCTTCCAAAAGCCAGTCCTGCGGGGCCTTGCTCTCAGCTGTCTTTCAACTAAGGTGTTAGCTGTCAACTAAGGTGTTAACTGATATCTAAGGTGTTAGCTGATAACTAAGGTGTTAGCTGACAACTAAGGTGTTAGCTGATAAGGCTTAACACCCCCCAAGGGGTATGTGCATTTTAATAGGGGATTGTTGAAAACGAATGGCCTTCAGGACTCAAATGATATATGCTATAATGATGGAATTTCAGGCAACGGTGCTGATTATGGGTGGAGGTGTGGGTAAAAAAACCAAACAAAACCCTTTGCCATTGAGTTGATTCTGACTCATAGAGACCCTATAGGACAGAGTAGAACTGCCCCATATGTTTTCCGAGGAGAGGCTGGTGGATTTGAACTGCTGACCTTTTGGTTAGCAGCTGAGCTCTTAACCACTGCGCCACCAGGACTCCGAGGTATGGGTAGTCCCCTCTAAATCATACCACTTTGGTAATCACTTATTCATAAGGTCTCTCTCTCTCTCTCTCTCTCACACACACACACACACATATACATCTCTACCACTTTTGCAAAAAGATTTTGAATTGTGTGTATATAGGTATATATTTTTATGAAGTGTAATAATAATAACAAACACACTTATTATGCGACAGACACTGTTCTAAGCACTTTATATATATATTACCTTATTTAATCTCCACAACAGCCTTATGAGGTAAATGCTATCATTACCCTGATTTTATAGTTGAGGGATCTGAGGCTCAGAGATGTTAAATAACTTACCTCAAAGCTCGCAGGTAGTAAGTGTTGGAGCTGGGATTTGTATACAGCCAGCCTGGCTCCAGTGTCCATGATCTTCATTACTCTACCAAACCACTTCACAAATGGGCACGCTGTAGTGTGGGTAAACCCTAAGGTGTGAGGGGTGTTTGCTTGTATAAATGTGTGTACCTTGAATATTTAAATCCTGAAATACTCAGGCCAGGGAGAGGCCTCTTGGAGTGGGGAGTGGTGTGAGGGGGGTGCATATGCTGGGATGGGAGTGGGCTTGTGGATGGAGATTGTGAGATGTGCAGGTCTGTGCATTCATTGTGGGATGTGTGGATGCAGAGTGGTGGGCAGAGGGAGGTGTGGGCCATGTACTCTGGGGTGTACGCATACACTGTGTGGTGTGGGGAGGGGCTGTGAGAGGGGCTGGGCCAACCAGTCACGTGAGACAGTTCTACAGTTCTTTCTGCCCTGACATCCAGCCCCTGCTTTGGAACTCACCCTGCTGCCCTTTGGAATTACCCCCATTAGGAGACTAGGCTTTACTGGAGTCTACTCTGGAATCACAAGAATCAGCCCCTGGCCAGCCTTCAAGAAGCTTGCCAGCTAGGGGAGAAGACCAACACCCAATGAGGGCAGATAGAGGAGAGATGAATTTGAGTGTGAATAAAGGGCATGGTTGTGGGGAGGGTGGCATGAGGTGAGTCTTAATCGGTAGAGCTTCTGCCAAGTAGGGATGGGACAGTAGGAGCAAAGGTAGGAAATGTGTGTGGGGGGTGGGTGGGGGGACAAGTCACTTTTTCTCTCTGGGGCCTCAATCTTCTCAACTATGCAATGGAGGAGATTGGACTTGGCAATGTTCTTGGGTTCTCCCTGGTAATGTAAACACTCTCCCCACAGAGCATTCCCTTTGCCTTCATTCTTTTTAGTGTCTTTCATGGGCTCTTGCCTCCTTCCCTCCCTGGGGTCCCTATTTTCTTTTGTTCATTTCATCACTTCTCTCCACCCTCTCATGCCCCCTCTGGCCCTCTTCTCCTTGGCTCTCCTAGTGGGTCAGACTGCCAGTGGGCCATGGCCATTTCCTAGCTGGTCCACTGGCCCAGGTCCCGTGTCTCACACTATCCCTGCCTGGCAAGAGTAAGGAGTTCCAGAAGAGATCTGCCATGGGCACCAGGACCCTGGGGCAGTTCTGGCTGTCCAGGCAGTGGCAGTGGCACCAGGCTTTCCTGACACTGGCTGACAGGCAAGTGGGCAGGCAGGCAAGACATTTGTTAAGTAGAAACTGAGGCCACGGAGAAGGTCAGGGAAGGTTGAAAATTTCTTGGGCTTATTCTGAAGGGGTGATCTGTCTCAGGAGGGGGTGGCACCGTGCAGGGAAGAGCTATTGGATCAGAGGTTCCAGATCCATGTTCATGGCCGAGATTTTTGCACAGCTTCCTGTACTTTGGGGACCAATTCTCTGAAATGAATTGAAAACTGAGGTAGGTATATATTTCTGTAGTCCAGTTGTTTTACCAAAATGCTCAAGAGGTACATGACTTCAGAAAAAGAGTAAGAAGCCCTGTTCTGGAGGTCATCTTGTCCTTTCTCCTGTCTTTAGGCAGGATTCACACACACACACTCTCTCTGATCCTAGACACACACACACACACACACACAGGTCCAGACGCTGGTGATTGTCCCAGGGAAGGTCACATCGGTGTGTCTTAGGGATGTGTTACCCACCTGTCAGTTTCAGGAACCACTGTCCTTCTAGCCACCATTCAGTGTCTTCTGCCCCTTTCAAAGTTCTCTGCAGTGAGAAGAAGTTACTCAGCCAGAAGATCAGGTTGGGGGCATCTGCATGAGAGGTAGCAAGGGCCTGAGCATCTGCTGCCTGGGGGTCTCTGTAAGTGTCTGAGGACTCAAGTGTGTGGAGCAATGCAGAGCTGGATTGGAGAGGATTAGATAATTGACCTCATAATTGACCTAATTAGTGAGTGGCTGTGTGGAGAGCCCTTGGGGACGCTGGGCCTGCAGGTGGCACAAAGGCCAGGCAGAAATGCATAGACTTTGAGAACTGAAGCCTGGGCATTTGCCAGCATGGGGTGGGGGGGCATTGCAGGGAAAGGGGCAGGACTTGAGGATACCAAGCTGGGAGGGACAAGGGTAATGAGGGTCACTGAGGGACAGGGAGAGGAACAGGAAATACCATGAGAGCAGAGGGACACCAGTTGGGGGGGGCATATGAGGGAAAGAGTCAGTCCTGGGGACACTGAGGAGGAAGGGTCAGAGGAAGGAAAAGGGAAGACCTTGAGAACACAGGGACAGAGGCTAGGGGGCCTGGAGAGGGAAAGGGACTTACTGGGGAACAGGTGCAGCAGCTGAGGGAAACTTAGGAGGGGAGAGGCAGGGCCTGGGGGAGGGAGATCTGTAGCTGTGGGCCAGTAATGTAGCCAAAGAACCTGACCCCGGTGCCCACATCTGGACTGTGTGTGTGTATATGTGTGTGTGCGCACGCACATGTGTGCTCCTGCGTGTGTGTGCATGTGCACTTGTATGCATGGGCAATCTAAACCCATTCGAACTGTGAGGAACCTAATCTTGGCAAGAGGGAAGGTGGTTGTGTAGCTTTGAGAATTGGGGACTGAAACTCCTGGATCCCAGGGCAAGCTTTGAGAACTTGACACTTGGGAGTCCCCCCTCCTCCCCCCAGATGCATTGTGTGCTTACTAGATGTAAGGGAATATTCTAGGAGCTGGAGATACATCAGTGAATAGATCTGACAAAGCTGTCTTGGAGCTTACTTACATTCTAGTGACGGGAGACAGACAATATATAATAAACATAATAAATAAGTAAATCATACAGTGTGTTAGAGTGTGATAAATGCTTTGGGAAGAAAAAGGATCAGAGTAAGAAGAATAGAGTGCCAGGGCAGGGTGGGCAATGATCTGCAGTTTCAAAGAGTGGTCCTGGTGGGCCTCATGGAGGAAGTGGACAGAAGGAGACACATGAGTAAAAACTTGGAAGAGACAGAGTAAGCCATGTGGAGAAGAATCTCCAAGCAGAAGGGGTAGCAAGTGCAAAGGCCCTGAGGCAAGAGACCGGCTGGCATATTGGAGGAACAGCAAGAAGATCTGTGTGGCTGGAGGGCAGTGTGCAAGGGGGAGAGGGGTAGAAGGTGAGGTCAGAGAAGTAATGGCAGAGTGGTGGTGGTGGTGAGGGGGCACATCCTGTAGTGCCATAGTAAGGGCCATGGAAAGGACTCTGACTTTCATTCTGGGTGAAATGAAAGCCACTGCAGGTTTAGAGGCAGGGGAGTGACAGGATTTGACTTAGTTTTAATGTATCCCTCTGACTGTTATGTGGAGAAAAGGCGTTGGTGGGAGTATTGGGAGAGGCTGGAGAGCAGTGAAGAGGCTCTGCAGCAATCTTGGTGAGAGATGAAGGAGGTTCAGCCAGGATGATAGTGGAGAGGTGGTTAGAATGATCCATCATTGCCAGTCTCCATGCTTGCCTGGCTCTGGCTAGGGTTAGAGTGGAGAGCAGGGGCCTGTCTAAGAAGGAATATGAATCCAGTTCTAGGAGTTCATGTTCATCAGGAATCTGGCATATTTGATTGAGAGATGTAGCCAGTGATGCTCTGTTGAGAGTTGCCCGTGTACAGAGCTTGGTCCTTGGCACTTGGTTGGCAAGAAATTTACAGAAGAAATGGCAACCCCAGTGCGGTTGAGGAGACCAAACACAGATACTACCCCCCCACACACACACACATACACACACACACACACACACACACACACACTGCCAATAAGAAAGTGCCTGTCCACGGCCCTAATGTCTGCTGGGAGCAGAGGGAGCACTGAGAAAAAGAACTTTTGGAGACAGCTCAGGAGAACATAGGAAGACTGGAGGAGGTAGCTTTGGACCCACCCACCCACACATATGTGCACATGGGAGCACGGATTCATATACAAATGTGTGATCATCATTGCATGTACACACAAGCTCATGTGCACACTCATGACTGAAAGCATATGCACACACTACCCCAAATACACCGCTGACAACATCAGTAAGCACACACAGCCTTCACTCATGGGGCCCAGCCTACTCCCAGCCTCATCATCCACCCACCCTTGCCTCTCCCCATCCCTACCCCAACAAAGTTACCTTCCTCAAACAGGTGGTGGATTTTCACACTACATCATTGTGCCTTTGCACATGCTCCCTCTGCCTGGATGATCTGTTCCTTCTTTCTGACCTCCTTCAACAACTGGTGTCCCCCTCTGCTACAGCACTGGCCCTGCTGAACTATTGTTACTTCTGTTTTTTATCCCTCTCTTCCTCTTTGCTGGGAGCTCCCCGAGGGCCTTGTCTGCCTGGTTCACCATTAGATGCCCAGATCTGTGTCTGACTTGTAGTAAATGCTTAAGATAGTGTTGGATGAATGAAGACCTTCAAAGAGCAGTTTCTGAGATGGGCTGAGGCAGTGACAGACCCAAGCTAATGTGGCCAGAGCAGACTGGGCCTCCTTCTCAGAGGGGAGGCAGCAATGGTAGCCTGGGGAGCTGTCTGGCATCCCTGTTGCAGCTCCACAAGGTGCAGGGGCTAGCCTCCTTCTCTTTCCAGGCCTACGGGAACTTCTAGGGGCTGGGGTTGGATGGAGAGGAGGAGACATGGAGAAGAGCACATTAATCTGGGGGTTAATTGAGGGACTTGGCAATCCGGCAGCATGTGCTTGGGGCTGTGGCTATAATGGCTTAATCAGATTACAGGCCTTGGCACATGGTCTGTCCCAGAAGTGCCCAGTTTACCCTCAACAGTGTCCCCATTCCAGGGCTCTCCTGGATGGAGACCACATTCTGTGGTTGGGACCTACTGTGAAGCCTGCCATCTTGAGTTTCCACCGTGGAGACCCCCTGTCTGTCTGGTCTGGTGAGGTTCAGGCTCTGTAAATGAGCTGATTAAAAGTGCATGGATTTTCAGTTGAGACAAGAATAGGTTCAAATCTAAGCTCCACCACTTCCTAGCTTGGTCAATTTATCTAACCTCTCTGAGCCTTGGTTTTCTCATCTGTAAAATGGGATGGTAACACCTCCCTTGCAGCATTGTTGTGAGAATTAAACAAGATATGTTAAGTGAAAGTGCTTTGCAAGTGTACCTGGTTGCTGGTGGAGTCAGTCAACCCTTTCCTCCCTGGGGTCCAGTCCAGCTGAGGCCAAAGATGAGGAATACAGAAGGGGCAAGAATAATAACAGCAACAATAATCAACAGCTATCCCAACAGCCAACCCGTGTATGGCACTTTAAAGTCAAGGAAGCACTTTCACTTGCATGATCTTATTTACTACCCAGGACAGCCCTAGGAGGTAGGCAGACAGGGGATTAACAGCCTCTGTTCTCAGAACCCCGGTGGCACAGTGGTTAAAGCTATTGACTACTAACTGAAAGTTGGGCAGTTTGAAACCATCAGCAGCTCCACAGGAGAAAGATGTGGCATTCTGCTTCCGTAGAGATTTACAGCTTTAGAAACCCTATGAGGTCACTATGAGTCAGAACTGACTTGATAGCAGTGGGTTTTTATGTTTTTTTTGTTTTTTTTTGTTTTTTAATTCTAAGGAGCCCTGATGATGCAGTGGTTAAGCGCTTGGCTGCTAACTGAAAGGTTAGCGGTTAGAACCCACCAGCTGCTCCGAGGGAGAAAGATGAGGATCTGCTTTGGTAAAGATTTACAGCCTTGAAAATCCTATGGGGCAGTTCTACTGCATCCTATAGGGTCGCTATGAGTCAGAATTGACTCGACAGCAATGGATTTTATTCAACGGACAAGAAAGCAAGCAAGGCCAAGAGGAGAAATGATTTGCCTCAATCAGTGACTGAAGCTGCGCCCAAGGAGGGAGTCCTGTCCACACAGATGCTGGTAGGATGGCCAGGTACCAAATAGGTTGGGGGCTTCCAGATGAGTTCCCAGACCACCAGACAGACTGAGGGTGGGGCTACTCAGCCTTGCCACCTCTCCTTCCTACTGGGGGCTGTGCTGGGCAAGGCTGGGCTGAGACCCTGGGGTTCAGTGAAAGTGAGAACTTCAGACCTGGGGCATCCCATGGTGTGAGGCCTGTAACCTCAGAGCTGGGCTGGGTAGGGCTGAAGATGTTCCCCACCTAGGCCTCCTGCAGGAAAACCTATGGCTGTCCTGGGAGCCAGGCAGGGCAGGCATATTGGTGGAGGAAGCAGCCAGGGTGCACCATGGCGCAGACGAAGGTGCTGCTCAGGGGGCAGGCTGGCTTCCGGCCGCCCCTCCTCTCACCCCTAGTAGTTTATTAGGAGTAATTTGTTAAGCTGTTGCAACTTGTCAGCAGCCACTTCAATGCCTCTGCCTCCTGCTTGCTTTTTTGGGGGGTCCAAAAATGTCAGGAACTGAATCAGTAGCTGAGGAGTGCACTAGGGAGGGAAGATTGTCTGAGAAACAGGCCTCTGGGGGAAGGGAGCACACAGGCCTCTCTCCACCTTGAAGCCTTACCTCTACAGGGTGCCAGATCTGAAGGGAAGAGAAGATGAGATTATTAATCCCCTGCCCTCATGCTTCTTCCCCCTTTAGCTCAGCTCCAGTCTAAGGGTGGTAGAGGTAGGGATTGGGCCTGTAAAGGAGGGAGAGATACCTGGGGTGGAGGGGTGGAGTGAGGAATATTTGGGCTTCAGGCTGTTTTGTGGTGCTTAGTCCCAGGTGGAAAACTAGATAGGGACAGAGTTGTCCACTCAGAACAGTCACATTGTGCCAGACACTGAGCTCCAGGTTTCACTGGTATTGTCTCATTTCATCCTCATTACCATCTCATTTTACAGATGGGGAAACTGAGGCTCAGAGAGGTAAAATGACTTGCCTAAAGTCACACAGCTAGAAAGTGGAAGAGCGGAATTCAAACACAGATCTGGCTGACTCCAAAGCCCTCAGAGTACCTAGGGTTGCTTTGAATGAAAAAGAAACAAGAAAGTCAACTGTGAAGGGGAGAGAAAAGCTTGCTAGCTCTCCAGGACACTGCCACTGACCTAGGCCTTTGTTTCCCATCCATACAAGAAATGGGAGATGTACTGGAGGATGGTCCAGAATTTTCCAGGTCTGTGTTTTACCCCTTGCCATGTCCAGTCTACCAGCCAGTCAGGGCTAGGGGCAAGTAGGCAAGTCTGGGTGATCTCTAGCCACCAGGGGGTGAGGGAGGCATGGGGAGGGATTGTTTCTGAGAGAACCAGGCCCATAGTACCTGACCGGGTGTGGTTTTGAGCAAGTCTTGGCAAGAAGAGACAGGTCTGAGGTGAGGCTTGGCCCTTAATCACTGCTCCCCTCCCTCCTGCACACCCTGCCACCCTCCCAGGAGCTGGGCACCATGGGGGGTTGGGAATGGAAGGGGCTTGCCTGCCACATCTTCTCACCCTGGCCCTGCCCCATGGGCTCTGGGGGAAGCTCATTAGCTAAAGGGGCACCCTGGCCCTCCCCTCACAGCTTGTCATGCAATTAGCCACCATCTCTGTACAAGTTGCTGTGTAATTATGGGGTCTTGGTGGGCTCAGGGCCATGTAATTAGCCTGCCCCAGCCTCCAACCAGATCTCAGGGTCATTAGTGGGCCCATTGGGGGTGGGTGGGCAGGCAATCCATCTGCATGACAATGCACACATTGTGGTGCCTTTGCCTGCACCCAAGGCAGAGGGGCAGCTGGTGTCATTGTGTGGCCCAGCTCCTGGGCACATCTGTCCCTTACCCCAACCCCCTGCTCAGAAGCACCTCAAACCTGGGCTGGTCAGTAATAGGGTATAAACCCTTTCCCACCTTTTCTGTGAGCTTCACAACAGCCCTGGAGATAAGCATTCTGGTCATCCCCATGTCACAGGTGAAGAAACTGAGGCTTAGAGAAGGGCCAGGACTTCCCTAAGATCACTCGGCTCAGGTGTGGTAGAGTCAGGATTGGAATTCAGATCCCTCGTTCATTCTTGGTGAGCCTGGGAACAGACTGACTCGTGAGGGTGAGTATTTGATATTGAGCCAGAGGCTGCCTTGAGGTGCCTTTCTTGCTCCCAGGGTTCTCTGGGGGTATCTTTCCCCAGCCTTGATATCCTCTGGTAGCCTGCTCCTAAGCTACCCCTAGTCTTTCCATGGCTCCTCCTTCAGGAGTTCTCACCCAAGCCAGCAAAAGGGGTGACTTCCCTAAGCTTTTTGACTTTCCAGGGAAAAGCTGCCAAGACCCCCTTGGTATGTGTGACGGTTTCTGTCCTGCCCCAAAAGGTCTCTTACTATCTCCTGCCCTAAACTGGGGTCAGGGAGCCTGTGCTGTGCTGCCCTCCTTTAGGACACTCTCTCTGGTTGGTAGAAGTGGGGAGGCATGTGTCAGGGGTTCCTGGATGCTTAAGACACTGCTCCTGCTTTGCATAGGACCTGAGGTACATTTACCATGGGGGTCTTGTCTGGTTAACAGCTTCTTACTCTGGACTTTTCAAGCTGTGCAATCTCGAGTTTCCCTAACCTCTCTCTGAGTTGTCCAAGGGTTGTTGTGAAGATTAAATGATATGACTCTGGCAAGGGCTAGTGCAGGGCACAAAGTGAGAAAGTGAGGTCCCTTCCCAGTTCCTAGCAACTTTGGCTTCTGAAGCCGATCCCATCTTCCATTTCTCCCAGGACTCTGAACAAAGTCCCCACAGAGCTGCGGTGTTCTGCACCTTGCCCCCCCCCCCCGCCCCCACCGCTGCCTGCCCCTAGTGACCTCCAGCCACCTTCCAGCTCCCTCTGAACCCTCTCCCCATTTTGAAGGCTGTATTATCCTGGCTGCAGGGAAATTAGTTGTTCCCTTGAAACCCCCTACCCCGTCCTCCCTGTCCCCCCTTCCCAGGGCTGGTGACAAGTATGTGGGACTTAATTGGCTGGCATGAAAGGCAGCACTGACATTAATTGGCTACATTTGGCAGGCAGGCCCCCAGCCTCCCCCTCCTCTCTCCAAACCCCTACCGCTTCCCAGGAACCTTATCAATCCCACCACAGGGACCAAGAGCTTGGAGGCCCCTGCCAATTAGGCACTTTTTGCTCCTTTTCTTCCCTTGATGGGGTTTCGTTAGAATTTATGACACTCTATAGGGCTGGGGGTGAGGGGGGTGGGAAGCAGGAGATGGGAAGGCTGAGGGAGGCCCATTCCTATGGAGAACAGGATGGGGTAGAGGAGTGGGGGTAGGGAAGTGGTTGTGAAAAGGACACTTGGGATTAGGTCCTGAAGCTGGAGGGGAGGGAGTCTTCGAGGCAGGATGTGGGGCTGGCAGGGGAGGGCTTTGGCCAGGCCAAGAAGACTGACTTAATAAAGACTGCGTGCACACTTGGAAGAAGGTTTGTGAAAATTTGGTAACATGGCTAGTGGACATTGCAGGTAGGCAGAAGACTGTTTTTTTTTTTTTTCCCAATTCTCCCTGTGTGCCCTTGAGTCTGTCACTGGTCCTTTCTGGGACATGAAGGGATGGGGCAAGATCCATGGTTCCCATCCCCAGCCGATGTCACTGAAGAGAATAGTTGGAGAGGAGTTTTGAGAGTCAGCCACGTTACTTTAGAAAGTCCCTCCTTGGTTTAGGCTGTTTTGCCAATGGCTGCTTAGTATGGTCTTGGCCAATCTCATGCTAGCCATAAGCTTTGATTAGCAGCTCAGGATGTCCTTGTACACTGAAACTAGGAAGACACATTCTGTATGTTTGGAAGAATAAATCTTTCAAAACCTGAAGAAGCTGGTGAAAGGGGTTTTTGGTGGTGCTAAGGGGGACCCACTGGCCAGGATGGACTGGCAAAGGGTGGGGGAAGAGGCAGGGAACAGGGCCACCTATTGTCACCCTCTGGAATGATCCTTGAAGCCACTGTAGCTGCCCTGCTGGGAAATGGGAATCATTTAGGAAACATTCAGCTTATTTGGGGCTCCCAACTACAACTGTACACAAATGTGCTCTTTTGGAAAAGGAAGACCTTGGGCATTTCCAATCTGTGCTAGCATTTCTGGTATTGACTAGAGGGCCAGATACTATTCTCATATGTGTATGTCATTCACTTCTTTTACATTTGCTTGTGTGTCTCTTCTTCCTTGTCTTAAAACATATACCTGCTTCCATTTCTGTTTTCCCTTCTCTTCCAGGCTACACATGAAACTCCCATTCTTCTTAGAGTCTTAGAGTCACCTCCCCCCGCATGGCACTGTCCCTGAATCTTTTCCCTGGTATCTCTGAACTCTGCATCCCCAGTGTCCAGGATCCATGCCTGTGCCCAGTGCTCTCTCCCTCTGGAACCAGCCCTGATTGGACCTGCTCACTTCCTCCTAAGGTTCTGAGTACTTTATCTTCCCCAGCCAGGTCCTTCTTGTGGGTCAGAATCAGGTCCAGAGAAGCCATTGTACTCACCCCATCCTTTGTCCTGTGAGAGGTTCGTGGTCACCAAGGGCCGCCAAGAATGAGGCAGCTATTCCCTTTCTAGCAGTAGGGGCCTGACACCCACAGCAGTCTGGAGAGAGAACACCGTTACTGCTCTGTTTTCAACTAGAAGAAGCAAATAAAACAGTCCCTGGATCCTAAGGTTTGTAGTTCCATCATCAGAATTTCATGGTCACTCAGCACTCATTCTGGTTTGTGTCTGATGGTCTCATTGGCCCCCACATGACTTGGCAGGACTGGGTTGGGGGTAGGGGGCTGAGCAATCTTGACAGGCTCCTCTCAAGCACGTCTTGAATACAACTTACCTCTCACATATGCCCCTTTGTCTCCTTGAACAGATGCTTTCCATTGCCCAAACTGATCTCTTTCTAATGAAGGGGGCACTACTACTAGGACTGTGACTACTATTAAATAATTATAATAACCACCATTTTTGAGGGCTTAACTATGTTCCAGGTGTTGTTTTGAGCACTTCATTTATATTAACTCATTTAGTTCTCACAACAACCCTATAAGGTAGGAACTATTATTATTCCCATTTTACATATAAAGAAACTGAGACTCAGAATGGAAAAGTCACTAGTCGAGGGTGATACAGCTAGGAAGAGGCGGAGAAAGTTTTCAAATGCAAGTCTGTCTGACTAGGAATCCTGTGCCTCTGCCTTTGAGAGGTGCTAGTGAGCAAGGGCTGCAGACATAGACATATGCTGAAGGAGAGCGTCCATGGGGAACAGATGTCCTTCCTGTGTTCCTTGACTCCATGACATTGATGCCCTTCCAGTCTCTTGGACTCTCTTTGTTATTATATAATATCTTGTGTCCCAAATAAGAATCCAGAATCTCCTTGGACAATGACTCGTATCCCATCTAAGAAGGAGGAATCTCCTTTGCAGATCCTGGGAGTGGAGGTGGGAGGGAGAACCAGCAGAACACATATTTGGCCACAATCTCAGGCCCCAGAGCATCATGGTCATCAAAGCTGAGTTTTAAGACCTTTAGAAGCCTTAAACTGAACAGACTGCACACTGACCATATATAAGTAAAATTAAAAACAATACTAACCCATAAAATACGTGTAAGGAAGTCCAACAAAGTTTTAATTTTTCCCAAGATACTACTTTGATGCTTGAAAAATATATCAAATTCTTTCAAAATTTCTCTCTCTCTCTCTCTCTCTCTCTCTCTCTCTCTCTCTCTCTCTCTCTCTCTCTCTCTCTCTCTCTCTCTCTCTCTCTCTCTCTCTCTCTCTCTCTCTCTCTCTCTCTCTCTCTCTCTCTCTCTCTCTCTCTCTCTCTCTCTCTCTCTCTCTCTCTCTCTCTCTCTCTCTCTCTCTCTCTCTCTCTCTCTCTCTCTCTCTCTCGTGTGCGCGCGCTCTCACGCAAGCGTGACCCACTGCTGTGTTGGTGCTTTAAAAGCAGGCTGTCTGCCTGTCCTGGAATGCAGCACTGTTGTCCCCTCTTTGCTGGCAAAGTACTACATTCTCACCTCCTCTCTGATCCTGTCTTTTTGTTGAACTTCTGGCTCCCGAGCCCTGCCCTCCCCTCCCCTGGTCTGCTGACCTCTGCTAACCTGTCAACCTGTTGGGGAGGCTTAGTAATTAACCAAATGTCAACCACTCCTCTAATCTTTGCTACCCAAAGTGTGGTTGATGAAGCAGTGGCAGCAGCAGCATCACCTGGGAGCTTATCAGACGTGCACAATCCAGGCCACACTAGACCTGCTCAGTCAGAATCCACATTTTAACAAAATCCCCAGGTATTTCATGTGCACATTAAACTTGTTGCTCTAAGTCAGTGGTTCTCACAGTGTGGTCCCTAGACCAACAGCATCAGCATTAACTTCACCTGGGAAATTGTTAGAAATGCAAATTATCAGGCCTCACCCCAGTCCTACTGACTCAGAAACTCTAGGGGTGGGGTCCAGCAATCTATGTTTTAACAAGCCCTCCAGGAGATTTTGATACACTCTAGAGTTTAAGAGAAGGAGCCCTGGTGGTGCAGTGGTTAAGTCCTCGGCTGCTAACCAAAGGGTCAGCGGTTCGAACCCACCCGCTGCTCCATGGGAGAAAGTCTGCTTTCTTAAAGGTTTACAGCTCTGTCCTATAGGGTCGCTATGAGTCAGAATTGACTTGACGGCAACAGGTTTGGTTTGGGGATAGAGTTTAAGAGGCTACTCTAAGATACACAAAGGAATCTTTCCCAGAAAAGCACCAGGCCCTTGGATCCTACCCCTCATCCCCCACTGAAGGTGGCTACCAACCAGACTGCAGCCTCTGAAGGGATCCTGACCTGCCCAAGTGATTTTTTAGGCATTGGGGGCCATCTCTGGAAAATGGTGTCAGGTGTCTGGGTGATTTCAGTAGACTGTCATTTTTTAGCAGCTGGCATGTGTTAGGGACCGCCAGGCAGATTCATAGACATTTTTTCTTCTAATCTATAGACCATCCGGTGGGTAAATAGTCATTCCCACCACGTACTTTAAAGATGAGGAATCTGAGACTCAGGTCAAGTGAGAAATGAAGGGTTTACCCCCAGCTCTTTCAAGAGTCCATATGCCTTTTCCATAGAACTGCCCAGACTGTAGTGTTCTAGAAATAATAAGAGTGCTTACTGTATGCAGGGACCATTCTAAGTGTTTTAATAATACTAAGTCATTTAATCCTCACAACAACCTCATTTTACAGATAAGGAAATTGAGGCACAGAGAGGTTACTTAGCTGTCCAAGGTCTTACAGCTAATAAGTAGCAGAGCTGGGATTCTCTACACCTAAAAACCAGAGTTAATTTGCTGTCCTTTAGAAGCCAAGCACAGGTCAGGCAATGGGAACAAAAGAGGGAGTTTTCTGGCCTTGACAGGTTTATTGAGGTGGTTTATGTTTGATTTTCCTAATTTCCAGCTCAGCTGCTTAACTCAGATCCCCTCCCTCCCAGGCAGTGTCAGCCTGGGGCTGCAGACCTCTCTCCTACTCAGTCCCCTAGGGGTCCCCTGTGGCAATCACCCCAGCTCAGGGCTGAACGGCTGGGCTTCCTGCCCAGCATCCATTTGGACAGCATGGGGCCCCCAACCAGTCAGTAAGACAGGAAATAGGACTCACACAGGTCCTGGAGCCCCCAGGGGTTGGGGTTAGATGAGAGCCAGATGCATGCCTCCTCTTGGATCCTATTACTCCTCATCCATCCCTCTCTCCAGCGTTACGGTTTCCCACCCCTTTCTCCATGGGACTCCTACCTGCCTAGGAGCAAGCAGATCCCCAGCCTGGCATAGGTCCTTGGCAGCCTGTTTCCTGTATTGACAGGTGGTAAGATAGGTCACTGGACAGCCAGACAGCTGCCGGGTAAGCTGACCTTTGTCAGAGTGCCTCAGGGCCACGCCCCTCCTCTCCAGTGGTAATGAGACACTCCTAGCTGACATCTCTGTGGTGATTGACAGTTTACAAAGCCTTCTCAGAGCATTCTCTCAGTTAATCATCACAACCATCCTGTGAGGAAGGCATTCTTACACTGGGTTTTCAGGTGAAGAAATGGAAGCAGTTCAGAAAGGCAAAGCAACTGGACTGAACTTACACAGGCTGCTTACACTGTCCTCTTCCAATCTGGTGTTTGTTCAACTCCACCAAAAAACTTGGCCTCAGTTTGGTTCGGGATATAACAGGGCAGGCTTCTTGACAGATGAAATGGAGTGGCTGCTACAGCTCAGGAAAAGAAGATAGGAGACTTGACATGCTTCCTGTGGTTAGATGCAGGGATCCTGGCAGCCCATCTCCCTTGTCTCTTTTTTGTATTGGGCTCTAATGGGAATGCTGGTGAACGAGTGCTGTGCTCATGCTCCCAGAGGTCAACTCACCTCCCTGACTGCCTCTTCCCTGAGCCCTGGTCCTGACACCTGCAGGACCAAGGACAAAGGGCTCTCTCAGGTGCTACCCCAACCCCTTCTCCATATCTCCCAGGTCTGATCTTACCCCTTCCCTTCACAGCCCTGGCTGTTCTCTACAGAAGTCTGTTCTTTTCTCTAAGAATTCCCTCTTTTACCCCAAGACCAGACCTGAAACCTGGTGAAATCTTTTGACAACTCCCTTCAAAGAGTGCCCTGCTTTTGCCTTTGCCCTGTTTGGTTTCTAGGAACAGTAGGGAGGCTGGCATAGCTCAAGTTTGCAGTTGCTGTTTATGGCCCAAGACTCCTGTGCCTGTGTCTAAGGCCCCCTCTTTCATAGAAAGCTATGCTATTGATTTGAAGTCTCTTTCCCTCTTTCTCAGCTCTGCTGGCTTTCAAAATATTGGCTGTCCTTCCTGGTCTACAAAGCACCAGACCCCCAGGCCTTTCTCCCCACCCTGGCCGGTGGTGTCTTCTCTACTGGCCTCAGCATCCTCAAGGATGCCTCTTCTGCCTAAGTCCCAGCTATCCTACAACCTCCATGACATGCATACCCTGTCTATTGAAGCTGTCTCCTGGCTTGGCCACATCTTGAGTTTTCTCGTTTCTTGGGATCTGCTCCAAGATCTGTAATCCTTAACTCCCCCCACCCCTCAGAAGGCTTTCTCCCTCATTTCTCTTGAATGTGGTCTTGGTCCCACTGCTTAGCACTGGGCTGTTTAGTTACCACTTGTTGAATAAATGAAAAATTAATTACCCCCTGCTGAATATTCCAGTTGCTCATCCCTACCCCTCAGCTTCATTCTCCCAGCCCTCATCTCTCTTCAGATCTCCCTCACTTCCCTTCTTTGTAAACTCTACACCCTGGTGCCAGCCATGACCTTCATGATTTAAAGTATCCAAACTTTGCACACCTTCTGCTGGTCCTGCCTTCTGCTGTCGCCAGCCCTGGCCAGTTAGCTACTAGCACTTAAAAGTTTGCCAGACTTAGTGGGAAGTGCTTGCCGATCCTCTATCCTTTAACTCATCCCATGGTGACCTCTGTTCCTGTCTTCCACTTTCCTTATGTTTCAACCAAACTCCTACACACCTCCTAATACTTGGCTTCTAATTGTGCTAAGATCAAGTCTGTTCATCTCATCTCAGAATCTCTCTGTATGTCTTCCCTCTCAGTCTCTATTTCTCTTTCTCTCTCCCTCCCACCCTCCTTCTCTCTTTCCTCCTGTCTCTTAGAAAGACATGTCTATCCTCTTTTCTACACCTAACCTCTATCTCCATCAGTTATTCCCCTTTCTCTTGTATCTCCATCTCTCCCCCTCCTCTGAGTGCTATTTCCTTCTCAGCCTGCAAGGATTCTCAAGTCTCCCCGAATCCTTAAAAAAACAAACAAACCAAAAAACCCTCCCTTGACCTTGCCTCCTTCTTAAACTATTGCCTTATCTCTTCCCTTCCCTTCTCAGCAGAACTTCTTGGAAGAGTTTTCTACCCCCACTGCCTCTGTTTCCTCACCTCTCACTCTCTCCTCAGTCTGTTGCAATACATTGCCTCCCTCTCTTACCTGAAATTGCTCTTTTAAAAGTTGTCAGTAACTTTCTTGTTGCCAGATTGAGTGGCCTTTTCCCACCCTCACATCTGACCCTGCCAACCATCCATTTCTGCTTGCCATTTTCTTCTCCGTTAGCTTTGGAGACATTGAATGGTTCTAGTTCTCTTCCTGCCTTTCTTTCTATTCCCTGGGACTCCTTTACCCTCCTTTTTTACCATATAAATGTCAGTTCTGCTCTAGCTTCTGTTTTTGATCTTCTCTTTTTATACTCTCTCCGGAACAGTAATGTCCCCCTCCTGCTTTCAGCCATTGTGGTGATGTCCCATTCTTTATCACTAGCCATGATGGCTTTCTTCAGTTCCAGACCTTTGTCACAATGTACCTACTGGACATGCCCTTTTTATGTCAGACGGGGACTGTAAACTCAACACATCAAATTAAACTCATCATCTTTTCCCCCAAACTGGTTCCTTCCCATATTTCCCAGTTTAATAAATGGCACAATCATCCACTCAGTTAATAACATCAGAAATCTGGGCATCATCACCACCTCCTTCCTTTTTCTCAGCCCCGAATCACCAAGTCTCATCATGTCAACTTTCTCAACATCTCTCCAATATATCCCTTCTTTCTAGCCCCATTGTTTTGCTTCATTTATTCATTGACTCAACAAATGTTTATTGAACTCTTTGTAAGTGATAGTCACCATGCCAGACTCCGGGGAAAACATGGTGAACAAGACAGTCAAGGTGTCTACCCTCATGGAGCTTAAATTCTAGTGAGGGAAATAGACAATAAACAAACAAACAAATACATAAAGAGATATGAAGGGAATAAATGGATTGCTGTGATAGAGAATAACAGGGGAGACCCATTTTAGATAGTGTGTTCATTAAAAGCCTTTCTAAGGGGGCAAAATTTAAGCTAAGACCTGAAGGCTGACAAAGAATTAGCAGTGTGAAGCACTAAGGGAAGAACTTTCCAGACAGAAGGAACAACAACCGCAAAGACCCTGAAACCAGAAAGAGCTCAACTGTGCTCGAGGAACAGAAAATACGTCATACAGCTTAAGTGGAGAGAATGAAGCGAACTGTGGAAAAAGATGTGATCAGAGAGGGAGGCAGAGATCATATCTTGGGAAGCATTGTAAGCCAGAGTAAGATTCTTGTATTTTATTCTAGGTGCAATCAAAAACCATAGAAAGGTTTTAAGTTAGAGAGAGACATAGCCTGATTTTCATTTTGAAAAATGATTACTCTGGTGATTATGAGGAGAATAGACTGTAGCAGGGTAAGAGAGGAAGCAGGGAGATCAGTGAGGAGGCTTGTGCAGTTGTTCAGGAGAGAGAAGATGGCGATGTCAGTGAAGGCAGAGAGACATGGATGAATAAGATATATTCAAGGTACAATGACAGACCTACTGATCAATTTAACATGGGGAGTACAGGAAAAGGAAGAATTGAGGATGACTTCTGGGGTTTTACCTTGATCAACTAGTAAATGGTGGCATTTACTAATATGAAGAACACTGGGGGAGGAGCAGGTTTTAGGGTGAATCAAGACTTTTTCTTTGAACATGTTAAATTTGGATTATTTTTTAAGCATTCAAGGGAAGATATAAAGGTTGGTTAAATCGGTTTAGAGATCAGAGGGGCCTGGGATGGACATGGACGTTTGGGAGTTATAAACATATAAATGGCATTTGAACTCATGGTAATGGATAAACTCACGTAGGGAGAAAGTAGAGAGGAGAGGAGAGGGCCCAGGATGCTTATCTGAGGAATTTCAGTACTTACAGGTTGGATTAGAGGAGGAGTGATCAGAGGTGCCAATGATGTAGGAGAAAAACAGGAGAGTGTGTTAGAACAGAGGTTGAGAGAAGAGACTGTTTCAAGCAGGGAGTTGGCAAACATTGGGGAAGTCTGCTGAGAAGTCAAGTCAGATAGAAGCCGTTGATGGACCTAGATCATATGGAGCATCTGCCGTATGCGAAGCACCATGCTAAAGTGCTTAACGTGTATTAACTCATTTAATCATCAGCCTTATGAAGTGGGCACTATTATTATCACCTTCATGTTACAAATGAAGAGATAGAGTCTCAGAGAGGTGAAGTATCTTTCCCAAGGTCACACAGTTGGTTAGTAGGAGAGCCAGGGTTCAAATCCAGGCAGGCCGGCTCCAGAGGCCCTGCTCTTAGCCCTGCTCACTAGCCTGGCAATTGTTGGTTAACTTGACAGGAGTGATTTTAGTGAAGGATTTGGGGTAGAAACTAGAATGTGGTGGTTGTTGGATAAATGGGAGGTGAGGAAGCAGAGACAGGGAGTATATACAGCTCTTTTGAGAAGTTTGCCTGTGAAGGAAGGCCTAGAAATATGGCCATAGCTAGAAGAAGATGATGGTCAAAGAAAAGTCTTGTCTTCTCTTCTCTCCTCTGCGCTTCTTTCTTCTTTCTTACTTTCCTTTTTTGTTAGGAGGGAAGATACTGAACTAGAAAACAACTCAACAGAGAAGAGGAGTTCCCCCTCAAAGCCTTGGGAAGGTCAGAGGAGTGGGCTCCAGAGTAGTTTGAAGGGCTGGTGTGAGATGGGAGAAGGGCCCCATCCTTCATTGTAACAGGAGAGAAGAAGAGACGATGGAGGCAGAAGTTGGGTAGGACTGTAGACTTGGTGGGGATAAAAGGAAGTTCCTGTCTGACAGCATCTGTTTTCTTAGTGCAGAATGAGGTGAGATTATCAATGGTGAGTGGTGGGGATTAAGGAAGAAGAAGGACTGAAAGTGTCAGGGTCTCATCAATTGCCCCCTGACTATTGTAATAGCCCCAGCAGGCCTCCCTTGCTTCTAGCTTTCACTCCATCCTCCACACAGAAGCCAGATTAATATTCCTAGAGATTAGAAAGTTTAACCCTTGCTCCCAAATCTTCAATGTCTCCCACTTGCCTGGCACCCACTCTTGTCTCCCCTACTTCTCCACACGAAACCTATGCTCTGGCCAAACTGTTTCCCCAACAAGTCCTATGTTTCCTGCCACTATGTCTTTCCAGTGTCTTCTTCTTTGCCTGAAATGCCTTCTCCATGTACCATCTCTGCTTGTTGAGTCCTTTCCTGGATGTCTCCATGTGGATTCTAACTTTCTATTTAGGTGGAACTGATTGCTTTCCATTCTTCATGAGTTATAGATCTATATGCCCAACTCTGAGCCCTCTGAGAGCAGGGACTCTGCCATATTCACCTTTGTGACCCTACCATGCTAACACAGCACCCGGCACATACTAGGTGTCCAATAGCATGTGTTGAACTGAGCATGAGCATGAGCATGGGCCTGTGAACAGGAGACCAGATTTCTAGTTTCTTTCCCCTCTTGCACCTCAGTTTCCATATTTGTAACATGAGTGGATGAGACCTGAGTCATGGTTTCTAAGGACTCTCAGCCCTGAAACCTTAAGCTTCCACCATCAATGAATTTACCTAACCCTACTGGCAAGCCATCGACATTGCCAACCTGTAATCTAAGTTTACAAGCCTCTGGATGAAGAGGAACAGCTTTCAACTTGTATGTCAGATGTCAGCCTCTGCCTGCATCAGCCTTTCCAATTAATAATAATAGCCAGCATTTGTTGAGCACTTACTGTGCACCATGCTAAGATCTTTGTGTGTATTTTCTCATTTAATCCTCACAATCCTTGAGGTAGGATTTTACAGATAAGGAAAATGAAGTTTGGAGAGGTTAGGTAATTTGCCCTATGTCACACAGTGAGCAGAGCTGGGCTTCTAACTCAGGTGTCTCTATTTTCAGAGCTCATTCTTTTAACTCCTCTGCTGAATGCTTACTGCTAACAGTGGTTCTTGATCTTGGCTGCACTTTAGACTCATTTGGAGAGCTTAAAAAATTATTGATGGCTGAATCTCACCACCGGAGATCCTCACTCAATTGGTCTGGGGGATGTGCCTGGTCCTTAGGGATTTTTCAAAGAGCCCTAGGTAATACCATTGTGCAGCCAGCATTGAGACCCACTGGCGTGGAGGCCCAGCCCCTAAGTCAGAAGGTAATGCTGACCTGGGCAGGTCACCTCAGCCCCACTGTTTTTTTAGGATAGGTGTGGGAGTGGAACTGGGTCTAGAAGCAGAACTTATTGGCAGTATGGGGGCAGGGGAGGTATGATGGGAAAAGTATTTGGAATTTCTCTTGCCATATCGGCTGTAGTGCCTGGAATTGGGAGGGAATCCTGGGCCAAACTTGTGCTCATTGGGAATCTTTGCCTCCTCCAGCCATACATGGGCCCAAACTATATGAGTTATTGTCTAGCACAGCATGTCTCTTCCCCACAGAGTTGACCCTCTGTCCTAAAGCCTCCCACAGAGCCTTGCCAGCTCCCTTCATGAGTCTGGATGCTATTTCCTGCATGCTTGAGCTCTAGCTTGAATACTATTGTCAGTGCACTGAGTATCTAGAATCCTACCACTCTGTTTCCAACAGACTGTCACCCACCTCCTGGCTCTCTCATCACTGGGCTTGCCCCAACACTAACGCTGACCAAGGTCAGGACCAACCTTCCTGCCCAGGAATCAGCTCCCGGCCCCAGCCTCCCCAGGGGCTGGCTTCCTCCTTCCCCACCAACCCTGGCGACAAGGGTCATAGTATGTCTTGTGCACCAGCCCACACAGGCTATGACATAATGAGATTAAAAAACCTCTTTCAAGAGAGGTAGGTGCTCCGTTGAGGGCAGTGCCAGGCTGGGACAGCCCTGTGACCCTTGGAAACTGGCCTCTGTGTGACTGTGTGCCAGGGAGGCCTCCCCTGAGGTGGAGAGGGCCTGGTTGGTGGAAGAAGGCTGTGAACTGCTGGGTGGGCCAGGTGGGTGTGGAGGAATTCTCTGTCCAGCTGCACATCTTTATTCATAATGCTTGATTGTTCCTGGCTAGGGAGCTGATCATGCTGTATGTGTGTTGGGGCGGGGGGAGCCCCTGGGCAGGCAGGCGGTAGGCTCACTCTTCTCCCTTCTTCTGTAACAGCAGCAGGAGTGGGGGCAGCCACGAGCCCGGGGCTGTCAGGCTGCTCACAGCTGGTCCCGATTTGCGGACAATGGGAACCCAGCTCATAGTGCATCCCATCCGAGCCCCAGCTCAGTCTGGGACTGCTTGAAGGCTTGCACAGGAATGTGGGGCGGAAAGGCTCAGAGGGTGTGCTGCAAAAGAGGCTGCAAGAAAAATCCCTGCTAAAGAGGGGAGTGAAGAAGGATGGGGGAGGGCAGCAGGAATGAGGCATGCCAGCTGACCTTGCTATGCTGGGCTGTTGGTGGGGGGGCGGGGGGGCTCAGCATTGACCTTTAAGCCTCTGGGAGACTGAATCCCTTGCAGCCTCATAGAGCTGGGAGACTGCACATCACCAGTGGGGAAGAGGGTGTGAACTGAGACCCATAAAGGGGCAGGGCTCTCCCAAGGGCACACGGGGTCCATGGTAAAGCTGGGGCTGGATGCTAGGCCTCCAGAACCCACAGCCACGCCCTTCCTGCTCTGCTCCTAGACCTGACTGCTCCCTCTGTCCCCTGACCTCAGTGCCCAGGCCAACCTGAGCCCCGTGAGAAGCTGGCCTGCCCAGGCCTGCCAGAGAGCATAGGGAGGAGCCCCAAGGCTGACCTGGGCCCTTTCTGAGTGGGGCTTGCCACCTCTCCTCTGCCACTACCAGGCATGGGGGCACCACGGCTGCTCTGAAGAGATTTGGGTCTGGACTGGGCCAGATGGGGTGGAAATGATGTGGGGAAATGGAGGTGGGAGGGATAATAGTAACAGTCCAATGTACTGAGCATCTACTATGTGCCAGGCCCAGTGTGAAATGCTTTGCACACGTGATCTCATGTCATCCTGACAGGCATCCTATGAGGCAGCTGCTGCCACTAACCATAGTTTACAGAGAAGGAAATCAAGGCTCAGAAGGGAGAGGTGACTTGCTCAAGGTCTCATAGCCAGTGATTTGCAGAACAGAGTTTTGAAGCCAAGACTGTCCAACATCCAGAGGAACATCCTTGCCACTAGGCTGTTTTTCTGAGAAAGCTTTTGAATTCATGAAGGAGTATAAATGCCAAGACACAAAGGCAAATATTGAAATGAAATCTTTGAAAGACTTGCCAGGAACCAGAGACGGCCCCTTCTCTCTAGGTTGGGCTAAGTACTATCTTGCTTGGAGGTGGCAACCCCTGCTCTGAGGGTAGGGGGGACAGGACTGGAGGTTGCTTCATTTTGCAGATGGGAAGGCTGAAACTCAGTGAGTGAGGGAGAAGGCAGGTATTCCAAACCTGGGTCTTCTTCACCCAGGGCCTGGCTGAAGTGGTGTGAAAGGCAGACTTGGCACTGAGCTGAACTCCTGTCTTGGGAGATGTGAGTTACTAAGAGACCAAGAATTCTGAGGAAGTTAGAGTTAGTTCATTAGGGACACTTGGGACCTTTGTGAGCTGCAGAGGCCTCCCTGCCCTGGACAGCTTTGTCTGTTGCCCAAGCAATAGTCCACTAAAGAGGCCTTGGGTGTTGGTGGTAGAGCACAGGCCCACAGGGGCAGGAGGGGAGGGAGCCAAGCAGGCCCTGAGCTCCAGTGCCATAGCACCCCAGCCCATGCAGGAGGTGATGAGAACAGCTCTGAGTCAGTGAGGTAGCCAGGTCTGATCCAGTGGAAGGGTGGAGCTGGAAAGCTCCCTCCTGGGATGAGATAGTCCTAAGAAGATGAGTCTCTGTGGGCCAGACACTCTGCTGGACCCTGCACATAGAGCTCCCAATTCTTACCACCAGCCTGTGAGGTGAGCCTGGTGATCCTCCACATTTGACAAATGTGGAAACTGAGGTCATGGGAGGGGAAATGAGTGACTGGAAGTGATGAGCTCAAGGCCACACAGCTACTGAAGAGCTGAGCCAGGATTTGCATCTCAACTGCAGTCCAGCAAAGCCTGTGCTGCTGCTTCCTTAGCCTGGCAGCCCTGGCACCAGAAGGAAGGCCCTGGGTTCTGTGCCAAAGTCTGACCCGGCCAGGGTGGGACAGGGCAGGGCTGAGCATAGAGAGGAGCGGGTGCCGGCTGCCAGGAGGGAGAGCTGTGTCTGTTTGCATGTCTTTTTGTAGGCATGTGTGTGCCTGCGCATTTCTGTGTGTGTCTCTCCCAGTGGCTGTTCTGCTTCCTCAGCAACCCCTTTCCCTCCCCCCTCCACTTCATTTTTCTTTCTTCTTCTCCTTATTCCTCATTGTTGTCTTCTTTTTTTTTTAATGAGACTTAATTAGCGTCAAGTTCCTCCTCCTGCTCCCTCTCCGCCCCACTCCCCGCCCCTGCCCTCCCCTCCCTCATCTCCCTCTTCCTGAGGTACAGGCCAAGCAATCTGACAAATGCACTTGAGAACAAAGCGCCAAGCTAATTCGGGGCCTGCTCAGGAAGCAGGAGCTGAGCTGAGATAATGGGTCTGAAATAGCCCAGCATGATTATGCTTCCTCAGCCTGTGGCCAGGCAGGCGCTCAGGCGGACAGGCCAGAGGCTCAGGTGGACAGGCGGGAGGTGGATGTCACTTGCCTTAGTGCTGCCAGTGGGACCATGCCCAGTTCTGATCCCTTCCTTAATAAGCCCTTCAGATGCCTAATGCGGTGAGGACCATGCTTTCTGCACCCAAGCCAGTCCTCCTCTGTCCTTCCCAGGAGCTACTGTCTCTACCTGGGGGCCTTTAGGCCCAAGTGGGGACATTCTAAGGGACAGATACTCGACCACAGTCAACCAACAGGTTGATGGCAAAGCTGAGTCAAGGATCCAAGAGGCCAGGCTCCCTGACTTCAGTACACCTTGCTTGCTCATGCTGTCCCCAGCCCAGCTTGGGACAAACAGGGTGAAGTAGGGGACACAAAGCAGGATTTGGGCTCCCCAGTCAGGCCCCTCCAGGAACTTAAGTACTTGGGAGAGACAGAGCCCTCCAGGACGGACAGAGAGGAGGGGGAAACTGGGATTGTTCTGGCATGCTAAGCAAAAGAGGACATTGGCATGGTGCCCACCCAGAAGGATGGGTCAGGTGTCATTTGGATATCCTCTTCCTTGGCTTCCTGGAGCTTGTCCAGAGCTTGAGGCCAGACTGAGGGAGGAATAGTCAGGAGGATGGGCCTAGGAGGAGGAGGAATCACCGTCCACGTGCTACCCCTTATCTCACCTCCCTACCCCCGTGCCATGCCTTCTTTCTGATCCCAGATGTGGCCTGAAGCCATGCAATGAGAATAGTCATGGATCTTTACTCCCTGATCCAGCTGTCAAGTTCACAGCCCTTCTGAAGACCCAGGATCAGTGACCTGCGTGTGAACATGTATCCATTTTACTTCATTCATACACGCAATATGCATTTCTTAAGCCTCTCTCAGTGCCAGGCTCAGTGCCAGGCCTTAGGGACTGAGGTGAATCGAACAGAGTCTCAGCTCTCAGGGGCCCTTCATCCGGTGGAGGTGATAGAAAAACAGAAAGATACAGTGCAATGTGATCTGTGTGGTGACACTTGGAGTCCAAGAAGCTGTGGGAGCTGAGTGGGCATGACAGCCCTCAGGGAAGGCTTCACAGAGGAGGTGACATTTGAAGTAGGTCTTGAAAGATGAATAGGCTCTGCCAGGGTAAAGATAGAGGGGACTAGAGATTTGCTCCCTTCAGGGCACAAGGGAGCTGAAATGTGAAAGTGCTAAACAAATATTTTATAATGTTCTAATGATTATTGATCAAACATGCAATCAAGATACATTGATAATTACTGGTGATTGGAATGTGAAAGTTGGAAACAAAGAAGAAAGGTTGGTATTTGGAAAATATGGCCTTGGTGATAGAAATGATGCCAGAGATCACATGATAGAATTTTGCAAGACCAACGACTTCTTCATTGCAAATACCTTTCTTCAACAACAGTAACGGTGACTATACACATGAACCTCACCAGATGGAATACACAGGAATCAAATCGACTACATCTGTGGAAAGAAACGATGGAAAATCTCACTATCATCAGTCAGAACAAGGCCAGGGGCTGACTGTGGAACAGACTACCAACTGCTCATATGCAAGTTCAAGTTGAAACTGAAGAAAATTAGAACAAGTCCACAAGAGCCAAAACATGACCTTGAGTATATCCCACCTGAATTTAGAGACCGCCTCAAGAATAGATTTGATGCATCGAACACTAATGACTGAAGACCAGATGAGTTGTAGAATGACATCATACATGAAGAAAGCAAGAGGTCGTTAAAAAGACAGGAAAGAAAAAAAAGACCAAAATGGATGTCAGAAGAGACTTGTGCTTGATTGTAGAGTAGCTAAAGTGAAAGGAAGAAATGATGAAATAAAAGAGCTGAACAAAAGATTTCAAAGGGTGGCTCGAGAA
Source organism: Dugong dugon (assembly GCA_030035585.1). Lineage (NCBI taxonomy): Eukaryota > Metazoa > Chordata > Mammalia > Sirenia > Dugongidae > Dugong > Dugong dugon. Next base: position 102,863,701 of record CM057483.1, on the reverse strand, counting down.
GACAAAATTAAGTGTTACAATAAAACACGCAAAGACCTGGAGATAGAAAACCAAAAGGGAAGAAGACATTCAGCATTTCTCAAGCTGAAAGAATTGAAGAAAAAATTCAAGCCTTGAGTTGCAATATTGAAGGATTCTACAGGGAAAATAGTAAACGACCCAGGAAGCATTAGAAGAAGATGGAAGGAATACACAGAGTCACTGTACCAAAAAGAGATGGTCGACATTCAGCCACTTCAGGAGGTAGCATATGATCAAGAACTGATGGTACTGAAGGAAGAGGTCCAAGCTGCACTGAAGGTATTGGCGAAAAACAAGGCTCCAGGAATTGATGGAATACCAGTTGAGATGTTTCAACAAACAGTTGCAGGGCTGGAGGTGCTCACTCATCTATGCCAGGAAATTTGGAAGACAGCTCCCTGGCCAACCAACTGGAAGAGATCCATATTTGTGCTTATTCCAAAGAAAGGTGATCCAACAGAATGCAGAAATTATTGAACAATATCATTAATATCACACACAAGTAAAATTTGGCTGAAGATCATTCAAAAGTGGTTACAGCAATACATCGACAGGGAACTGCCAGAAATTCAAGCTGGATTCAGAAGAGGACGTGGAACAAGGGATATCATTTGATATCAGATGGATCTTGGCTGAAAGCAAAGAATATCAGAAAGATGTTTACCTGTGATTTATTGACTGGCCAAAGGCATTCGACTGTGTAGGTAATAACAAATTATGGATAACATTTCAAAGAATGGGAATTCCAGAACACTTAATCATGCTCATGAGGAACCTGTATGTAGACCTAGAGGCAGTCGTTTGAATAGAACAAGGGGATACTGTGTGGGTTAAAGTCAAGAGAAGTGTGCGTCAAGGTTGTATCCTTTCACCATACTTATTAAATCTGACTGTTGAGCAAATAATCCAAGAAGCTGGACTATATGAAGAAGAACACAACATCAGGATTGGAGGAAGACTTATTAACAACCCGTGATATGCAGAAGACACAATCCTGTTTGCTGAATGTGAAGAAGACTTGAAGGGCTTACTGAGAAGATCAAAGACTATAGCCTTCAGTATGGATTACACCTCAACATAAAGAAAAGAAAACCCTTATAAATGAACCAATAAGCAACATCATGATAAATGGAGAAAAGATTGAAGTTGTCAAGGATTTCATTTTACTTGGATTCACAATCAGCACCCATGGAAGCAGCAGTCAAGAAACCAAAGACATCGCATTGGGCAAATCTGCTGGAAAAGATCTCTTTAAGACCTCTTTAAAGTGTTAAAGGAGCCCTAGTGGTGGATTAGTTAAGAGCTCAGCTGCTAACCAAAAAGTTGGCAGTTCGAATCCACCAGCCACTCCTCGGAAACCCTATGGGGCAGCTCTACTCTGTCCTGTAGACTCGCTATGAGTCAGAACCGACTCGACAGCACCTAACAACAACAACACAGTGTTAAAAAGCAAAGATGTCACTTTAAGTCCTAAGGTGTGCCAGACCCAAACCATGGTGTTTTCAATCGCCTCATAAGCATGTGAAAGCTGGACAATGAATATGGAAGATTGAAGAAGAATTGATGCCCTTGAATTAAGGTGTTGGCAAAGAATACTGAATATACCATGGACTGCCAGAGGAACAAACAAATCTGTCTTGGAAGAAGTACAACCAGAACGCTCCTTAGAAGCAAGGATGGTGAGACTATGTCTCACATACTTTGGACATGTTATCAGGAGGGATCAGTCCCTGGAGAAGGACATCATGCTTGGTAAAATAGAGGGTCAGTGAAAAAGAAGAAGACCTTCAATGAGATGGACTGACACAGTGGTTGCAACAATGGGCTCGAGCATAACAACAATTGTGAGGATGGTACAGGACTGGGCAGTATTTTGTTCTGTTGTACATAGGGTCACTGTGATTCGGAACTGACTTGATGGCACCTAACAACAACAACAATGATTCTTTACAACCTTGGGATCCTGGGGCTAGAAGAACGCAGAGAAACAAGAATTGCCTGGGCCAGGGAAATGGGCCCTCCTTCTCGTAGCACGAAGACCTGATCTCCAGTCACCCACTGTCCCCACATCTGATAGTGATCAGAGTTAAGACAAGACCATCAGCATGTGGGACCTGCAATGCTGACCCCCCAGTTCCTGAATCAGATCCTCAGCCCCAACCATACGGAGGTAACCCAAATCCCAGCCTGGTCCCCAGTTCTCTAAACAGAAACCTCCCTCCCCCATTCTACCCTTTGTTTTTCATTGTGAAATTTGTTTCCGACTCCATTGCTCCAACCTACCCTCAGCCCTGGACCTACTCTCTAACCACCAGAATCCCAGAGCTGCATAGCCCCTGGCATCTGCATGTTTGCTTCAGATGCAGCCTGCTGTGGAGCAGATCACCTGCTTTGATGCTTTTCCATCTCTTGATGGTTCATATAACCTTCCTGGTTTTTCCTGCAGTAAGATCTCTACAGGAGCCCAGTCCAGGCTTTCTGAAAATTCACTAGAAGGCCCAATCTGGGAGGCTCAGGCTGTGTCTTCCAAGGTGACCATATATAGTTGTACAGGTTGTAAACTGTGCAAGGGTGTCTAGCCCAGGGTGTGAGTGGGGGATGAAATCCAGCCTGCATTTGGCATACCAGTCCTGTGCACAGTAGTGCAGGCTACGTCTGCCTACAGGGGGTGCCGTTTTCTAATTAGCACAAAGGTGCTGAATGGTTAGAAGAGGTCCTGGCTCCCCTCCCCACTCCCCTCCGCGCCATCACATGGCCCTGGAGGAAGGGAACTGGAAATGATAAACTCTGCAAGGCCCTCCCAGCTAAAAAGCCTGGGTTTGTGAGCTGCAACAGATATCTGGTGAGCAGAGCCAGCTTCAAGACAGAGGCTGTTCCGGGCTGTGCAAAGGGACTGTGTGTGAGGATTACTGAGAGGAAATGAAAATGGGGATGGCCCTCAGGGGAATCAACTGCGATGATGTCAGAGAGGAGACTGCCTCCTGGAGAGCAAGGGACCCAAACGGCTGCAGAGATGGGCGGGGGGAGCAGGGAGGTGTGGGAAGGAGGGGGATATCTCCACTGTCCCCAGCAGCTATACAGGCAGCCACCTTCAGGGTCCAGGCCCCAGTTAGCCCACCTGGCTCTGACCCTCAGCTGCCTCCTAGCTCTGCTGGCGCCTCAGGAGCTAAGGGGCCACATTCCTGCTGAGAGCCTCCAAGGACCCAGGGGGGGAGGGCAGGGAGGAAGGAATCATCGGAATAGGGTCTTACCTCTTGGGAGCACGCGTCACAGCTTGCAAAAGGACTCACTCTTCCAAACATGTTCACCATAGTTTCCCTTGGCCACTTTGTGAGGTGGATATGGTTATTCCCGTTTTACAGATGAGGAAACTGAGGCTCAGGGAGATATTAAATGACCTATCTAAAGTCACTCATCTAGTAAGCTGCAGAACCTGTATTTGAACCCCATTCTGTTTGACTCCAAAGCCCAGGCTTTCCCCATTTCATTATACTTCCAGTCATGGACAAGAGCTGAGGGCCAGGGATTACCTGTTAACTATTTCAAAACCTCTAAACATTCTGTTGAGGCAGGAATGGTTAGCCCCATTCTTCCAGATGAAAAAAACCCGAGGCCACATAGCTATTAAGTGGTGGAGCTGCCAATGATGACCTCGGTATGTGTGTGTGTGTGGGGGGGGGGGGGGTTGATGGGAGAAAGAGAAAATGTGTGTGTGTGTGTGTGTAGAAGGCAGGGGCCTGGGATGCATCATGGAGCACCTATGCCATCTGGGCAAAGGGACAGAGATGTGAGGGCCCAGCTAGAAGCGGCTTTGGAATGGGTGGCAAGAGGGGTGGGTAGTATGTGGGTCTGGTATGTGGCTGGAAGATTGTGCTGTGGAGAAGGGCAGGCTCCATCTAACAAGATTTTCCCCTGAGTTAGAAAATAGCTCTCTCTCTCTTTTTATTTTTTTCAGGGAGGCTGGGATTTCTCTCCAAGTCTCTGCCTCTTCTATGGGGGCTCTGCCTGCTCCCAAGTCCCCAGCTGGAGCCCACAGCCCTGCTACATAATTCCAAGGGGGCAGGCAGCGTGCCCACATGCCCAATTGATTCTCCCAACACACACAGGTAATTCATCTCAGCTTCCCTTATAGACCCCCCCACCCCCAGATGTGCAGCCTTCCCAGAAGACAGAGGCTAACTCACCCCACCCATATCGCCGGCCAGCTGCAGCCCCTCATTTCCCGGGAAAGAGAGAACTAATAAAGGACAGTCTCTGAGCTACCCCCCCCAATTCTTTTACCACAGCCACCCCATAAAACTGAGGGGAGAGATATAAAAGGAGCTAGTGTGAGTGAAGATAGAGTTTCCATCGGAGGAGGGGAATGGAGATGTGGGGATGTGTGGCTGGGGTTATAGGCAAGGGGTGAGACAAGAATGGGGCTAAGGCTTAGGCCCAGGCAGAGATGGAAGCTCCTATTCACAGCCACTTTGGTCCCTAGGCCAGCTCCTAAGGAAGGGAGAAATGTAATACGGGTAGGAAACAAATGATGGTAAATATGCTGGTTGAAGAGAAGGTATACCAAAGATGGTGGGCCTCCTCAGAGGGGGAGTTCTGAAAGGCATATTTTCCCATCCCTTCCCTGATCCCTCCCAGAGCCCCAACAGTAAAGTCAGGAGCTCTGGCCTCTGAGCCTAGCTCTGCCGTCAACCCACTGAGTAACCTTGGTCTAGCTCCTTTACTCTTCTCTCCAGGCCTCAGTTTCCCCAACCATGGAATGATCTCCAAGTACTCTACTCTGCCCACCAGATACCCTACAAGTCTGAGCTAAGACCATGATGTGCTGTTGATAGTGCTCTGGGAACACGTGGGAAGCCCCCTTGTTCTCACCTCCCAGGCCTGACAGGGCCTTTTGGGGGTATGTGCCAGGTGCCCTGGAAGAGGCACTGAGTCTGAACTCTGCAGGAGTATGCCCTCTCCTATTCTGCCCAGAAGAAGGAGGTGGGCAAATTTGAGGCTATGAAACCCTCCTCCTCCCCCCTATAGGGTTCCTGATATAACATTCAATTCAACAATTATTTATTGAGTGTGTTTGTTTATTATTATTTTTTTTTTGGTGCCAGACACTGTTTTAGGCACTGGGGATAGAGCAGTGAACAAAACAGACAAAAATCCATGTCCTCATAGAGCTAACATTCTAGTGGGGAGAGAGATAGAAAGACGGACAATGAACAGGTAAATTATCTTCTATAAACCAGAGTTTGGGGAATGGAGCAGGAAGCAGTCAGAGGTCTCCGGCCCATGCCAGGCCCTCTCCCCCTTGGCATTTCTCTCAGATAGGAGCCCTGTGTTTTTCCCCACAAAACCTCCTTTGCTAGTTCTAGGCCAGTTTTGGCTGGGCCCAGAAAGTTAGTAGTAGTGTGCAATGAACAGTTCCTTGTGTTGGGGTCCTGGAAGGAGAGCTGGCCACTTTTTGGAATGGGAACTCCCTCCTACCCTACCCACTCAGCTCTGCCTGCTGGTGATGAAACCTAGATTCGCAGCCTGATCTACCCTGGTGTAGGCCTGAGGGCCAATGTCAACCTTCCCAGTCACAGACAGCCTGGGCTGCTTGGGTCCCCTGCTGCTTTGAGGGGTATAACAGAAAGAGTTTTAGATTTGGGGGTGGATGACTGGGCTCTATTCTCTCCTTTGCCACTAACTTACTAAGAGACAGCAGGTATAAGATTAATCACTACTTACCTTGGTTATTAGGAAGATGACAAATGCGACAATGGATGAGAGAGTACTTTGTGAACAGTAAAGCTCTTGTCAGGTATCAGAGCTTATTAGTATTTGTCTTTGCATTTTCCCAGGTCCTTCATCAAAGTGCCAGCTCTGTAAATGTTTGTTGACTGAGTCCCAGCATTAGAGAGCTGTAGAGCATGAGCACCCTACCAGCTCCTTTGTCCAGTGCTCCCATGGCCCAGGGAGCAGAGTTGGGACAATCAAGAGCAGCTCCTCTTCACTCAGTAGTTTTTAACCTTTCTCTGCATGTATCATTGATTGGCTGTATGCCCTGGGCCAAGTCCTTTAACTTCCTTGAGTTCAGGGTCCTTATATGTAAAGCAGAAGGGAGAGGCTCCTCCTCTGCTTCCTTCAGAGGTTTTGAGTGAGAATCAAACCAGATGCTATCAGAGCACTTGGCCAGTTATAAAGTGGGAGGCAGATGGCACCAATTTATAGGCCTCTAGGGTCTATGGGGTGTCAATGCTTTCATCCCAGCAGCCCTGAGATTCAATTGGGATGACTATTCTCAGGGCCTGACTCAGGAAGGGTCTGGTCTGAGAGAAGGAGGGATTTACGAAGCACAACCCCTTTGGAGCCGTCAGCCTGTCGCCCCTACCCCCAGCTGAGCTTGGCGGCCAGACATGAGTCTGGTGCTATGAAAGTGTCACCTGAGCCTGTTCCAGATGCCCCTGCTCATTCTCAGGGAGGGGAGGGATGATGAATGTCTTCAGCCTTCATAGGAGGAGGGACAGTGCGAGAGAGAAACTCAGAGGGAGGGCACAAAGACCCAGAGACCAAGCGAGAAAGGAACCCTCAGCAACTGAGACAGAGAAAGTGGGAGAACAGAGGGAAGGATGTGGAGAAAGAGAAATAGTGTGAGAAATACAGAGTCAGAGAATAAAAGAAACTGAGACAAAGAGACTGAGAGAATTGGGAGAGACTATCAGTGCATGGTGGTGCAATGGTTAAGCACTTGGCCGCTTACCGAAAGGTTGGTGGTTCAAACCCACCAGCTGTTCCACAGGAGAAAAGACCTGACAATCTGCTCCCATAAAAATTACAGCCTAAACATGTGTAGTAACTGTTAAATGAGAAACTGTTTTGTTCTGTAAGCCTTCATCTTAAGTGACAATAACAGCACAGTTGGAAGAGCGCAGTCAATGTCACTGAACTGTGTATGTAGAAATTTTTGAAATGGTGTATCTTTGGCTATCTGTATTTTCATCAAAAAAAAAAAGGTTGAGAATTTAGAGGCTTAATATGTTGTGGGGTTGTTAACCAATGTCATAAAACAACATGTGTACTACTGTTTCATGAGAAACTATTTGTTCTGTAAGCCTTCACCTGAAGTACAATAAAAAAAAAAAAAATTACAGCCTAGGAAACCCTATGCGGCAGTTCTAATCTGTCCTATCGGTTTGCTATGAATTGCAATCAACTCGGTAGCACACAACAACAATAACAAGCAGTGCATGAGAGACAGAGAGAAAGAGATACAGATATCATGTGTGAACAAGCTAGACAGACTGAGAGAGTGAGAGAGATGGAGAGACTGTTTAAGAGCTGAATAGATGAGACGGTTGTGAGACGGAGAGAGAGGATGAGTGTGAGTGCTACTATAAACCAGAGGCAAAAAGCAATTAAAACAGTTTTCCACCTGCCGCCTGCCTCCCTACCAAGGTGTGGGTTGCAAGAAAACAGTGCAGGACCTGGGGAGGCAGGCCTGGGCTGAGCAGGGCTGAGCCCCTGGGCCACAACTAGTGTTCCCAGGTAGGGCAGGGGAAGGTAGGTGTGGTGGGGAAGAGCACCTCTAAGTCCCTGACTCCCTAGGCCAGGAGAAGACTCTGGGCATGTCTTAGCAGCCCCCTGCTGCTTCAGTTGGTGTTGCTAGTTGCTGTGGAGTGGATTCCAGTTCATGCTTCAAAGAGAAGCTGAAAATGTGCCTGCAGAGGGGTCCTAGAGGTAGGATGGGGAAAGGAGGAAGGTTACCTGGGCAAAGGAAAGGGCCCTGGCTTGCGATTTGGTTGCTGTCTGTGCACCTGGGGTTGCGCCCTTTCCCTCTTTGGACCTCAGTGGGCCTCTCTGTACAATGGGTGTATATGGGGCGGTTGGATTTAATAATCTCTTCCAGCTCTAATATTCTAGGATTCATCTAACAAAAGACAAGAGAAAATGGGATCCCTAAACCCACAGAAACCCCCAGGCTTAGGATTCCCAGTCTCTACGGATATTTTCCTGCAGAGAAGGGTAAGAAGTTAGATTCTCAATCTCCTGCGGAAAAAACATAGGGGTGTCTAGGAGTAGGGGGGCGTCAGAAAGTTCCGAAGAAGGATTTCTTGGTCCTAAGCCATAGGAGGGCTCCCTGGCTTCCATGGAGTGGAGGAGAGCTTAGTTTGCTTGGAGAAAGAGGGATCACCAGGACAACTTGCAGAGGTCACTGCCAGCTGGAGATGTCTGTCAGTCTGTTTATAGGCTTTTTGAGGGTTGCTGGGTAGGGGTTGGTACCTCAATGGCTGTGCTGCTCCCAGAGAACCTGGGACTTCTTTCAGGCCTGAGGCCTGGCTGCTGTGGGGCACAGTCTTGCCCCCTGCTCTGAGCTGCCCTGGCTAGCTGCCAGCACTAACAATCGAGACCTCAGCCAACAGGGTAAAAGAAGATGGTGGGCTGGTGTTGGTTCCCAGGAGTGGGCCAGCTGGAGAAGGGCAAACAGCTAACTTGAGAGCCCTGTTGTTCAGCCATGCTGCTGGTGTGGGGCTCGCCGAGATAACACAGCTGCTGCCCCAAGTGCCATCAACCTGGAGTATAGCAACAAAGATGACAGAACATCTGCCTGGCTGGTGGGTTTGGGGGAAGTGAGGAGTGGCCTCAACCAGACCTGTCTTAGTTACCTAGTGCTGCTGTAAGAGAAATATCACAAGTGGGTAGTTTTAATGAACAGAATTTTATTTTCTCACGGTTTAGGGAGCTAGAAGTCCAGATTCAGGGTGCTGGCCCTAGGGGAAGGCTTTCTCTCTCTGTGGGCCTAGGGGGAGGTCCTCGTCTCTTTTCAGCTTCTGTTCTTTGGTTCCTTGGTAGTCTTCATGTGGCATGGCATCTATCTTCCCCCATCTCTGCTTACTTGCTTGCTTGCTTAATTTGCTCTTTTACACTTCAAAATGAGATTGATTTAAGACACATCCTATACTGTCACATTAACACAACAAAGAAAACCCATTCCTAAATAGGATTATAACCACACGTGTAGGGGTTAGGATTTATAACATATTTTGGGGGGACACAATTCAATTCAAAACAAGACCCTTCGCAGCATGTTCTGTGCTTGCTCCTTCCCACCTCGCCTTGCCAGCCTGCCCTCCCTCCCCACTCCCAGAGTCCACAGGATCTTATCCTCAGGGTGGGAGGCTGGTCTGTGGCATGGTGGGAAGGTCTTACCAGGGGCTTGAAGACTTTACCTAGCCTTAGAAGGCTCACCTCTCCTCAGCTCCATGGCAACAGGGATCTGATTTGGTCACAGCACTCTTAATTCTCCCGTCTGATAAACTGAGGCCATGAAGAGGTCCCAGCAACATCCTTCTCATTCTCTTAATTTGGCAGGAGAAAGAAGTTCTGGTCAAGACCGAGGATCACCCCCGGTTGCTTGCTTGCATCCCAGCTGCTTGGTCTGTGGATCAGAATGCCAGTTTTCTTTGCTTTTGCTCTGTATCTTCCTTGAAGCACCCAAAGAAAAGTTTGCTCTACAACAAAGATAAAAAAAAAATGTTATCATAAGACTCAGCAGTGAGGAAATTGAGACTGAGAGAGCTCGGGTGACACAAAGGAGATCATATTGGCCATTCTGTTTTGTAGCCTGCTTTCCTCATGTATCACTGAACCATAAGAATTTCTCCACATCACTAAATATTTTTTGTACTGCCTTTACCTTACCCTGAAGGCAGCGATTTGAGCTCAGAGAGCCATGAAGTTGGGCCAGGCTTCCCTCAGTCACTGGTGCATCAGCAGGTCTGGCAGGAGTAGGGGTGAGGTATTCAGGATAGGCCCGGGAGCAATAATGGTTAAGAGAGTAAACTTTGGCAGCAGACAATCCTAGGTTCAAACCCAGATTTTGCCACTTCCAGGCTATGTGGCCTTGGGCTAGTCAGTTCCCCTCTGAGCCTTGGCTTCCCTTTCTATAAAGTAGGGATAATAATAGAATGTACTTCATGAGCCTTTTGTGTAGCCTCACTGAGCTAATACATGCCAGGACCTGCCCCACAGGGAGTCCCCCTTGAACATCAGCTATTATTATTGTGGGGATGTCAGGAGGCCTAAGCAAGTTCTTTCTCCTCTCTTTGGCCTCACTTTCTTCATCTGTGCTATAAGGGATTGTACTGCATGTCTCCTGTCAGCTCTTATTTTATTGAGGTCTCTATGACTAGAGGTGGAAGGAAGATGAGAGTTAGCTGTGGAGGACCTGGGAACTCCTCCTCTGACTTTCTTGTTTTTGCTGTCCTCAACCCTTTCTTCCAGCAGACCCTTGTTCCCTGGAGCTAAGGCGCTGGCCGTGGCTTGGTGGGGCCTCTGGCCAAAGCAGGGCCGGCCTGGGCTGCACTGCTACAGAGAACTCTGCTGTAGCCCTGGGTTGTATCCATCAACACCTTGGAGAATGTGAACATTTGATTTTGGCACCTGTTGGGAGAGTCACAGGGAGGAGGCCAGATGCCTGGGGCCGGGATTGGGCAAAGCTGGGCTCACCTCTTCCTAGCTCTGAACCACCTACCCAATTTGGTTACAGAAAAACACAGACAACACCTAAAATAGGATTCCTGCTATCTCTGCACCCATTTTATAGATGGCAAGACCAAGGCTCAGAGAGGGGAAGAGATTTCCCTAAGGTGACGCAACTGGTGAGTAATAGAGCTAGGCTGCAAAGGACAATCACCTGGCAATTGAGTTGCACTCCTCAACGTTTACCCCACCTCACTCCACCCCCAGGAGATCCTTCCTATTGTAATCATACCCACTAAAGATCAGCCCTTGAGACTAGCTGTCTTCTGGTTACAGGAGGAATTTATCCATGGAAAAAACCTGAAACAAGCAAACCCATTGCCGTCGACTCGATTCCGACTCATAGCAACAAGGAGTTTCCAAGGAGCGCCTGGTGGATTCGAACTGCAGCTCTGGCTCTTGACCACTACTCCATCAGGGTTTCCTATCCATGGAAAAGTCCTCAGAAAATATTGAATCCAACATTCCATTGTATAGATGGAGACCCTGAGAGAAAGGACTAGTCCACACTGCTCATCTCTTCCACGTTACTGGGTAGGATGCAAAGATTAGTTCTATTCTAGCTTCCCTGGAAATTGGGGGTTGAGAAGAACCAGAGAATACATGGGTTAGATAACAGGATGAACTTCCCTGGAAATGCCTAAGCTCATAGAACCTTACAGTGTCAGAGCAGAAAGGAACCATGAGAGGTCATTCTAACCCAGTGGCTTTAAAACTACTTTTAGCCATATAAACTGCATAGCTTGATGCCTGGGTGGGGAACCCAATCCCTCCATCTTCCCCCAGCAGCAGCCCCAGACACACCTGCAAAGAACCCTGGGGAGTCTTAAAACACAGATTGCAAACCATCGGCTATTCCAGTCTCCCGTCCTACAGATGGGGATGCATGCTGAGGCTCAGAAAAGGCAAGTGGCTAGCTCCAGATCCCACAAGGAGGCAGTGATTTGCCCATTTGAGTGTCCTTCCCAGGACACACATTGCCCTTCAGTTAGTCTCCTTTGGCCTTCTCCCCTGCCAAAATGCAACCTCCCTGGGGACTCCAACATATTGTCCCATCAGAGTCCCAGCTCCATATTGGCTGCCTGAGTCTGTGTGAACCAAGGTGTTCAGGACAGGGACGGAGAAGGAAGAGCAGCTAGCAGAGCCATGGCCCCTGACAGCTGTGGCCATCTGTGTCCAGACGCTGGAAGAGCTCCGCCCCCTCAGCAGCAACCTGGAGCCTTTCCTCAGCAGCCGTTGCAGGCCTAGGAGTTTCCCAGAGGACTGCACTGCTAGTCATTAGGCCACAAGATGTACTAGCAGGGGAGAGGTCAGTCCACAGCCGCTTCTGAAGTCCAGGCAGGTGGGGGCGGGAACTGCTAAGCATTAAAAGCCAAAGCTGGGGGTGGGGAATTCCACAGCCTCCTGGGTTCACAGACCCAGTCAAAAAGCTTCTCTTCATTTCGCACCCAACTTCATTCAGCTGCCATTTTCGGTAATTCCTTCTTGGAGCTCAAGAGTAGCTGGGCCTCTCTGGATAATAGTAGGGAGGAGGAAGGAGACAAGGCTCATGAATTGAGCACCTACCACGTGCCAGGCATTAGGCTGGAGGCTTCTCTTACATTATTTTATTTAATCCACAAACAATTCCATGAGGCAGGCATGATTGTCCCCATTTTTACAGATGAATAAACCAAAGCCCAGAGAGGTTGTTTGACTCCCAGAAAGCCATGCCACAAACCTGAGGCTGAGCTGGGACCAGAGCCTAGGTCTGTCTCCCTGAAGTGCTTGTGCTCTTTCCATTGCTCCTATGAGCCTCTCAGAGACTTAGAAACCTGCTGGGCGCTGGGGCAGGGTGGGAAAAAGAGATATCTAAGAGGTTTGGCACCCTTGTCTGGGGACCCTGGAGCACCAGACTGCCCTTGAGCCCCTCCTCTCCCCTCTCCCTCTAAGCCGTCAGACCCAGCAAGCTGCATGGAGGAAAGGGGACTGGGAGGGGCAGACAGGAGCTAGGGGAGCAGGAGAGGCAGGTCTGGAGGATGCAGAGAGATGCCCCCAGCCCCAGGAACTCCCTGCTTGGCCCCCTGCTGGGGTGGGGGGGCGGATCCAGAGAGACCTGGGAACAGAGAGAAATTCATTAGCGGATGTTCGAGTAAACTGATCGGCTCAAGTGGCAGGTGGCTTAGGTTTATTATCTGGCTTAGCCCAAAGGCCAACCCAGTTCCACCCCTCACTTCTTCCCTCTCTTATTCCTGTGATCCTCAGGTCCACTCAGCCTGACTCGTCCTAGGTCCTTCCTTTAATCCCCACAGCCTAGGCCAGTTCCCAGGAGGGAACAGGCAGGAGGTGGTAGTGTTGCGGAATAATGGGTAGACGGAGCAAGGGTGCTGGGATTACCTCCCAAACAGCAAGCCCATTTTCTAATTGAGCTTTGTCCATCTCAAGGACTGAAAAGGACCTCATTTCCATTTGAGGGCAGAGCAGGAGGAAAGAGAGTACAGCAGGAAGAATGGAAGATAGATATCAAGGGGAACTTCCAGTGTGCTGGAGCCTTGATTCCTAGGCCGGGATAAAAACACAGTATGACTGTGGGAAAAGGGCTGGGATAGAAATGACACAGGCTGGGACTGCAGACAATGGGAACTTCCCCACTGAAGATGCCACTTAAAAGTGTTATTAAACCCTCAGGACTTTTAAAGTGGAGAACAAGGTAAGTATGAACACCCTTTAAAGCAATATTAAGAGTTCCCAAGCGAGCTCTGTGTCTTTCTCACTTCTCTCTGCCTTGGGATGGAGACATGGGACTCCCCCATCCCCACCCTGTGTCTACCATCATCACCACCCTCCCCTTCTCTGTTATCCAGCCTAGCCCCTACCCATCTTAGGCTCTGGGCTCAAGGGCCAGGATTGATTTCTGGGCTTCTCTGGAGCAAAGAGGGGTTGGCGAGGCAGCTGGATTTGTTAACTTCAGCTGGGTTCACCACTTCTGGGGAGAAAGAGGCTATGTGGCCTTGAGTTTCCACCTCTACTCAGCAGCCTCAGCCCTCAGTTGGGAACATTCTCAGCTTCTATTAGCTCCAGACTAGTATACAGGAAATTAGGTGAATTGCCCCCCCCCCCCCGCTCCCCACTGGGAGCCTCCTCCCTGCTACTGAGCTCTGGATTTAGGAATACAGGTGGAAAAGCTACTCAGCTAGCCATTTGCCCAGTTCTGACTGTGACTTTCTCATCCCTCATTGGGTTTCCAGTTCTCCAGGGCAGGAGACTCCAGAGGGCACCTGAATTGCTGCTTCTGTGAGGTCCCACCTTCAGGAAGTTCATTCAGGTGTCTGACCTTAGCCTTCCTGTTTAACTAACTCACTTTTTCTGGTTCTGTCCAGAGAATCATGAGGGGACGCTTTCTTGCTTAAGATCACACTATGAGTGGAGCTTAGAAGACTGGGAAGCATAGGCTTGACCAGGAAGCCTGAAGGGCTCAGAGTCTGGTGGTGAGGTGGCTGGCCCTTCCTTCCTAGTTGCTCTGAAGGTTCCTGCCCCAGCCCCATGAAAAAAGGCATCATGGGGTGATGGGAAATGGCTTAGTGCAGCCTCTTTCTTGCTATGTGACCTTGAATGGAGCTAGTTCTAGAGCCCTGGTCATTTGCCTCCTGGTTTAGGGTTCTGTCACTCACACTCTCCCCTGGTACCTTTAGTCCTGCCTACTAGTCAGCCAAGGGCTGTATGCCCATCCTAGAGTGAAGCACTGCTGGGGGTGGAGGCAGTGCTGACAGGAATGTGACTGGTGGCCAGGTCCTACCCTTCAGAGGCTCCCAGCTTAGTGGCCCTTCCTGGCCTCACCTCCACCTCTATAAACAACCTGGGCTGGTGGGGGGGGGGGGGCTGGGGGCACTTCCAACCCAGCTGAATTGGGTAATTAAAATTTCTCCTCTTCCCATGACAGATGACCTCCAAGGTCTGTTCCAGCCCTATGATTCTGTGAGACCAGCTGAGGGTATCCAATTAACCCTTGTCATGCTTGACTGGGCTTCATGGGCTGTGGGGTGGGAAGGGATATGGACAATGCAGAGGTCTGGGGAAGGCCCCTTCCCAGCACATACCAAGATGTTCTATCCTCTTCCCCCCTCGCCCCCTCCCCACCATGGCAGGGCAGTGCTTACCAAGCTTGGGCCCTTCAGTCAGAGTACCAGAGTAAGGACAGGATTCTGGGCTGCTACATCTCTCCAACCCAGGCCTGAGGGTGAATGGCAGACCAGCTGTAGTCCCTTGATCCAAGCTCAGGCCGAATTTGTAGCCCAAGGAAGGCCTTGAAGGGCTGAGGCAGGGAAAGGTGGGGGCTTTGGAAGCAAGATGGAGGTGGGAGCAGAACCACTGGCCAGTAAAGAGGTCACCAAGAAGCCTAGCATCTTGAGTTATGTCTCCCCACCCACCCAATGCCGGTGCAGGGCAGCCTCATTCTGGTGGTATATTCTGGCAGTTCGCCAAGGGCATGAAGTTTGGGTGAGGTTTGGACTCCTCTAGGGATGGTGGTGGAGCCATAAATGCGGTAATTGTCAGAGCTGATGTAGGCCTTAGACACTGCCATAACCAGGCACCTTGTGGACCACTTAAACCAAAACCAAACCAAACCCAACCCGCTGCTGTCAAGTCGATTCTGACTCACAGCCACTCCATAGAGTTTCCAAGGCTGTAAATCTCTACAGAAGCAGACTGCCACATCTTTCTCCCATGGAGCTGCTGGTGGTTTCTAACCACCGACCTTTTGGTTAGCAGTCCCTAAAGTGTTTTCTTTGGCTCACACAATGCCTACATTAAAAAGAAATTAGCTGCTATTATTTAAATGGATATTTTTACGTAAAAATCCATTTATATCTTCTAAAATGTTCAAAGATCTAGTGACACTGGGCCTACACTCTGACAAGCTGGCACTTAGTGGTGCCAGTCCCCTTAGCCAGAGCATACACTCTGTTTCACCATGGTCCCTGCCTGACTGAGTTTGCCCTACATGGGGCAAATGGGAAAACAGAGGCCAGGAGAGACAAGAGGGCACTTGCTCAAGGTAACCTAGGCAGGGTGAGGGACAGAGCCAGGATTAGAACCCAAGCTTCCCGCCTGCTGGCCAGCCCCATGCCCTTTCCCCTGTACTCCCTCCCCAGAGCTCTCCTAGAGGCTAGAAGGCTCCTCTGCCACTGCTATCCTCTTTGTTCCCGCAGCCTGGCAGGCCTCTGTGGCCAGGCTTTGTCTGGCCGCCTTCCTGCGCAGCCCCTTCATCTGCCTGGGCCCCAGCCCCAGCCCAGGCCCCCTTCGGTTGAGAGCAAAGGCACTTCGAGGCTTCTGCAGCACAGCCCCATCTCCCGCAGCTCTGAACAAGAATCTCATTAAGTGCAGGGGGCGGCCGCTGCCGGGCCTGGGGCACCCCAGCCACAGAACTGGCTTCCTTCTGCAAACAGCCCTGGCTGGGGCTGGGCTGGGCCTTTGTGTGTGCGTGGAAGGGGGCACTGCAGCAGCCCCTAACCAGCCTCCCCTCAGCCTCTCTGACTGCCTCCTTTTTCCTCTCCCACTGGTCCCTCTGACCACCCCATCCCTGTGTCTGTCTCCCCACTGCTCCTTCATTCCACCTTTATTTTTTTTCTCTCCCTTCTGCTCCTTTTTCTCTTCTCCTCAGTCTGCTCTTTCTGCCTTGGTTTTGTCATTATCTCTCGAGCAGCCCCTGTTCTTTGAGGTCTGGTTTCCCATCTCAGCCTCAGAAGTCTCGCCTGCTTCCCTCTCTGTTTCCTTCTTGCTGCATCACCATCTTGCTGCCCCAGCGGGGCACCCTCTTAGCTTCTGTCTCTCACCCTCCATCTCCGAGCTTCATCCTCTGTTCTGTCTTCCCCAGACTCGTTGTGTTGTCTCGCTTACCCTAGGGTTTCCCTCACCCGGGGCCTCTGAATCATTATCTCTCTCCCTCACTTGGGCTCTCTGGCCTGCTCTGAGTCTCTCTGTTTCTGAGGCTGCTACAAGGCAGTTCTGGAGAGGTTTGCTGTACTAGATAAACATGACCCCAGCAGTAGGACGTGAGGAATTCTGCTGACAGCGCTTTCCTCTGGGGCTGAGGAGGAGCAGTGTGAACAGGTAGCCAGGGCCCTCCCGAGGAGACAGCAGTGTCGTTTCTATGCCAGCCTCCCTGCCTTCAGAGCCTCTCAGCAAGCTCAGAGTGTCTCCCCAACTGGAGAAAAGGGGCTCCAAGGAGCCTAGCCCACTCACCAATACCCCAACCCCCAACATGCACACACCACCCTCCAGTCCCTACGGCCTAGAGCCAATTAAATGGAATTCAGTCCTGTGTTTCTCCTGGCCTGGCCTGCCTAAACCTCAAGGGCAGGGAGTCCAGGGAGGGGAAACAATACCCAGGGGGGTCTTTGAAGCAAGGTTTTGGGTATGAGGACCCATTAGCGGTCATTGCATTCAACCCTCTGCTGTGGGACGACACCCTGCCCTTTGCAATAGTTCTATATTTAAAATGTTTACCCCAGAGAAAAAGTATATCAGCCTCCCCTTCTCACCTATTCTGAGGCCTCATCCCACTGTCTGTCAGAAGGTTCTTGAAGTCAGACTGAAATACTTCATACTGAGATTCAGATAAATAGTGTGGGTGCACCTATGATGTGTATGGTGTATGGTGCATGGTGTGGGTGGTGTAGTGGTGTGGGTGGGTCTGTGTTCCTAGACAAAGTAGAAAAGGGATCGTTGATTTGTGTGTGTAGCCAGGGGAGGGGATGAGACAAGATGCAGGGAGTTCAGAGGAGAGGATGGTGCAATAGTCCAGGAAAGAGGTGACGGAGTCCTGCCCTAGGGCAGTGACAAAGAGTCTGAAGGGGAGAAAGCCTGATAACATAGAAGAAACTGTGGACACAAATGCTGAAGAAAGGGACATAGAAGACGGGATTGAATGACATGAGTCCAGGAGGCTTTCTGAAGAATAATCTGGGGCAGATTTGTGGGAAAGGACTTTCAGATTGAGGAACATCAAGTGCTGTGGAGTTATGATGCTAGAGGGTCTTCAGAGGTACGTAGGGGAGCCAGCTTCCAGGAGCAAACATTTAGCCAACACTATCACGGTGATCACCTTGTCCTAGTTTGCCCAGAATTGTTTAGGTTTTAGCATGGAAAGTCCTGCATCCCGGGAAACCCCTCAATCCTGGGTAAACCAGATGGTTGGCTGCCCTACCTGCTATGCACTAGGTGATGTGTACTGGATGACTCATTTCAACCTCACAGCAACCTTGCAGGTAGAGTGTATTATCCCCATTTTACAGACAGAAAATGGAAGCCAAGAAAAGTTAAATAACTCGCTTTAGGGTTATTTAGGTTAGTGGCAGATTTGAGCTCAAGGTTTGTTGTTTCAAAGCACTGGGTTGTTTTATCCTAGACCTTCAGAGACAACTTAGTCACCCCTCTCCCCACCCCACACACATTCCAATCTCAGAGTTTCAAAGTCCTGAGATGAGGCAATGTTGTTCGGACCCACTGCCCAAGCTCCACTGGACTGGGGCTGGGAGTGGAAGTGAGCTAGGGGAAGCGGATCTTCGTCCTCTTCAGCCCAAGTTCTGCCAGGGCTTCGGTATGGACTGCCGGCTTGTTGATTTTTTGGCTACTCCCCCAGCTGTGGGCAGGACCAGCTGCCAGGAGGTGGGGGCGGCAGGCCGAAGCTGAGGGAAGTGCTGGGGGGGCAGGGGTGTGTCTTCAGGGCCTTGCTGGGTTCCTGGGCTCCAGGTGGTGGGTCTGGGGAGGGCTGGCCCAACATCTGAGAGCAGGATGGGGGCTGGGCCCCAGGAGTCCCACACTACTGGTCAGAGTCTCTGGTGTGCTGGGGTGTGAGGAAGTGTCCACAGAGCAAACAAACAGAGACTGTGAGGACAGGAAGCAATTACAGACCACCCGGCCTAGCTGCCTAGGAGCTCAGAGTGAAGGGGGGCAAGCTGAGGCAGTGATACAATGCCAACTAGGTGTGAGGAAGCAGGATGAATAGGCTCTAGGCTGGTGGGGTTGCGGAGAGACCTTAGCCCCTGCCTTTGGAGGAAATATCTCCCACTTGGAAATAACCCCAGAGAAAGGGCTACCTTGGTGGGCATGGTGCTGGCTTCTGACCAGGCGGCCTTGGTCCTAGGTCTGGCTGTGGCAGTCGTGTGTTTGTTTGGGGCCTGTCCCTTCCCCTCTCTGGGCCTCAGTTCTTCCATCTGTATAAAGAAGTGGTTGGAAAAATGATCTTCAACAGCCCTCTAGTCTAATGGTCCAGAATGCTATCAAGTCCTTGAGGGCTAAGGATTTTCTAGCTGACAAGAATTTATTGAGTGCTAGCTGTATGCAGACCCTACGGCTAAATGGTGGGGTCTGAGAAAAGAATTCAGAAGTTTTAGACCTGGGCTCTGTCCTTTAGGAGTAATATTATCTTAAAAATAACTTGTGTTGAATGTTTGCATGGGCTAAGAAGTTTATTTAAATTCATTAATTTCCCTACAATCCTGTGAATAGGTGCTATTATTATTCCCATTTTATGGATGAGGAAACTAAGACTAAGGGAAGTTATGTGATTTGCCTAAGGCTACATAGTTATTCATAGAGTGGATTCATAGCGACACTAATTAGGAAGAGAGAAAAGTAGAATTTTACCTAAATCAGCCTTATTCCAAAGCCAGTGCTCTGAACCAAGACTCAAAATTGCTTCTACTAAAGCTGGTAAACCAATAATTGCTTACATTGTCTATATTGTGCTTTTCTACTCATCATCTCATTTAAGCTTCACAATAGCCCTGGTGATATTATCCCTGCTTTCCAGATGAGGAGATTGAGGCTCAGAGATGAGAAGTGACTCACTGCTCTCCTTCTAATGCCAGGTGTGCAATGGGGTTCAATCAAACTCCCACCCTCTCCTGCCCAGGCTCCAACAGAAAGCCAGCGGCACTCCTGCAGTAGCCAGGAAATGTCTGATCTTGTTACTCACCTGAGGTGTGTGGGAAAGCATGTGGCCCTTTGCTGTGGCCTGGGTGTCTGCAGCCTTCCCCTTTCTCCCTTCCCCAAGGGTTTATTGAGCACCTATGATATTCTAAGCATTGTGCTAGGGATTACAGTGCACTCTCTTAATCTTCACTGCTGTTCCATGAAGTAATTTGAAACCCCAGTTCGTAGAGGAGAAAAGAAAGGCTCAGGGGCTCTCAGAGACAGCCTCTTTAACTCCAGGGACTCAATGAAGGGGCTTCAAGGGTCTTCGGAGCCTGTGCTTACAGTTTTGGTCCCTTCCCTGGCTGTCCTTCCTTGAACTGCCTAATTCCTACTTTCCAGATGAGGAAACTGAGGCACAGAGAGGTAAATGTCTTGCTCAAGGTCATGCAGTTGGTAAGTGGCAGAGCCAAGATTCACACCAGAGCAAGCTGGTGCAGAGTCTGTGTACTTAGCCATGCCACTCTCCTGCTGATGTGTAAAGGTCCTTAAGTGCCATCCCTAAGGAGCATGACCTTTATCCTGAGGCAAGAGGAAGTAATTGAGGGGTTTAGCATAGGAGGGAAATAATCTGCTCTGCCTCTGAGAACAATCTCTGGCAGCAGTGAGGAGGGGGACTTGGAGGGGCAGAAGAGAGGCGGGGACGCTAGTGAGAAGGCTGAGGCAGCTAGAATCCCAGGCAGGGATAATAGTGGCCTGGCTTCAGGCAGTGGCAGTGGACATGAAGAGAAGAGGGCAGAGATGGGAGATGTTTTGGAAGTGAAGGCGGTTGCTGCATTCCGTTGTGCCTGGCCAAAGGACAAGGGAGACCTGGGGTGCAGCTCATGCTCCTCATGCCAAGCTGTGTGCTCTGGTGTGGAATCTCATCTGCCCTCAAGAAGGGGTACCCTTTTCTAATTGTCTATCTAGAAGGGACACCTTTTTTGAATTTGCACTAGGCACTGTATGGGCTCCCTGGTGGCCCTGACTGGAGGTTGGGATGAAGGGGGCCGTCTTTAGAAGGCTATCACAGAGGAACCTGCTCCAACTTTTCCTCTCCTGCTCTTTGGTGTCCCCTGGAGCTCCCTCCAAGGTGGGACAAATCATGACAGTGGAGGAAAATGCAACATACCTAAGTGTGTGTGTGAGTGTGTGTGTGTGTAAAAATCTAGAAGGATAGACAGCAAACTGTTAACAGTGGTTACTGCTAGGAAGGATATCAGAGGTGAGAATAACTTAACTTTTTGCCTTATGTACTTAGGCATTGTGCATTTTTTTTTAAAGTAGAAATATTTTTAAAAGGAATAAAACCCTAGTGCTCAGTGTTGAGGTGCATCATATCTATTGAAATAATGGACAAGACTTTGCAAATTGAGGAGTTGTGATAACTGATTAGTGATACCCCCACCCCCTCCAGAGAAAAAGGAAAAGCCAAAATGTCCCAGGGTGATTGTTCACAGACTAAGAGCCCTGGCTAGGCTGAACCCTGAGAAGTAGGTGGTCAAACTCAGCTGCCCTGGGCTTCTCAATGGTTGCCCTTATCCCATCAGCCCCCTGGGGCCAGACATAGTTTGCACAAAAGGGAGCTTTAGCTGTGGGCCTTTGCTAGGGTCCTGGGAATCAGTGACAAATTGAATGGGATAATAAGTTAATTAAAGCTGTCCCATGTGTGAGGCATCCTAGGGCAGAGGAAAGCCTGAGAAGGCCAGGGAGTCACGCAGGCCACCTAGACTCCTGAGCATTGGATCCCTGAAGAAACTTAAGGCAGTCTCTCCCCTTCTCTGGACCTCAGTTTCCCCATCTACACAATAAAGAGGCTGGCAGACATGGTCTCGTAGGGCCATGCCAGCACTAATGTTCTAGGAGTCTCTAATTAAAACTGTCCCCTGTGTATTAATTTTCTTGTCAAGTTTTAATTAATGGCTGATGGAACCAGAGCAGGCACCATCTGCCACCCCATTCCTGGGAGGCAGGAGACACCCACAGGATGCTTGACCTGATAATAGCTCCTAAGTGGCCTCTATCCCCACCTCTTCACCCCAGGCCTCCTCTCACAGCTCAATGCTTTTTCCACTACACTATACTACCTAATATTTTAAGGCTGATGTGTGTATGTGTGGGATTCCCTGGGTGATGCAAATGGTTAACACGCTCATCTGCTAACTGAAAGGTTGGAGGTTTGAGTCCACCCATAGGTACCTTGGAAGAAAGGCCTGGTGATCTACTTCTGAAGAATCAGCCATTGACAACCCTGTGGAGCACAATTCTACTCTGAGACACATTGGGTCACCATGAATTAAAATCAACTCAGTGGTAACTGGTATGGTATGGTGTGTCTGTGTGTGTGTGCGCACACAGTGTATGCACATGTGTGTTTGAAGGTGGTAAAGGATATATCCTTCACCTCAGCTCTGCCGCTACCTAGCTTTATGATCTTTGTTGTAACTTAACCTCTCTGACCTTCAGTTTCCTCTTCTATCACACGGAGATAGCATTTGCCTGCAAGTAAGAGAAAAATCAACTCAAAATAGCTTAAACAATAAGCACACTTATTATCCCATAGAAGAAGTCCTAAAGAAGGTTGTTTCAATAGTTAATTTATTCCACATCAAGAACTCAGGTTCTTTCCATCCTTTTGCTCCACCATTCTCAGCTGTTAGCTCTTGTCCTCAGGTCTGTCACCTCATGGTCATAAAATGGCTGCAGCAGCTCCAAGTATCATACTCTAATTCAACAAACTCTAGAGACTGGAAAAAGGAACAGTCTGGCCTTCTGTCCCTTTATAAGAGCAAGGCAGCTTTCTCCAGAACCCCCCAGCAGTTTTCTAGCCAGGCATCTCATTGGTCCAAACTGTGGCACATGCCCAAGTTGAACCCAATCACATGGCAAGGAGGTTGGAATTATCATGACTGGTTTATACCAGTGTTCTCAACCCTGGCTACACATTAGAATTACTTGGGGTGTATCTTAGGCTGGGTTCTCTAGAGAAGCGGAACCAGTAAAGCATATAAATATATATAGAGAGAGATTTATAACAAAGAAACTGCTCACTCAGTTGTAGAGGCTGGAACGTCCCAAGTCTGTGGATTAGGATAGAGGCTTCCCCCGATTCATGTAGCCACAGGGGCTGATGAACCCAAGATCAGCAGGTTGGAGAGCAGGGCTCTTGCCCACTAGCTATGAATATCAACGAATCCCGAGATTGACAGGCAAGACTGCAAGGCTTCTTCTGATTCAGGTAGCTGCAGGGGCTGGTGAACCCAAGATCAGCAGGTCAGAGAGCAGGGCTACACTCACATGCTGTGAAGATTGATGAATCCCAAGATCGGCAGATAAGCTGATAGCTCATGTCCCAAGAACCAGAGGTCAGACGAAGAGGATGCAGCCACAGGATCCAGAGCGAGCAAAAAGCCAGAACATCTGCTTATGTTTGGATGCAGGCCACACCCCCAAGGAAAATCCCTTTCAACTGATTGGCTACTCACAGCAGATTCCATCATGGGGGTGATTACATATAAACACTGAGAACCATGGCCCAGCCAAGTTGACACACAATCTTAACCATTGCAGGGTGCTTTTAAAATAAACAGTGCCCAGGCTGCACTCTCAGGCCAATTTAATCTCTGGAGGTGGGGCCTGATTACCAGTATTTTTAAAAAGCTCTCCAAGTGAGTCAAATGTGCAGTCAGGGGTGAGAACCACCAGCTTAGACTAATCAAGATTCAGCCCCTGAGCCCAGACTACTTGGAGGTGGGTGAACAAAACTGGGGTTCTGATAGAAAAGAGGAAATGAAGGTGAATGGTTGTTAACTACCCAATATCCATATACAACCTTTGTCCCATATGAGTACCAGGAGTAGGGTTTGAACCTTGTAAACATGTGTCCTCTAGAGAGATTTCCTACCAGGACTAGCCCTACCTTTAGATTGTAAGGCCCTGGCTACCCTAAACCAGTTGTTTCTAGACCTGGCTGCACATCAGATTCTCCTGAGTTGCTTGTTAAAAATAAAGATTTATGGGCTGACCTAATGGTTATGGAATCAGAATCGTTTAGAATAGAGTGCACATACAACCCGTGTGTTGTCCAAGTGCCCATGTGTGCATGCACACACACACACGCACATATGCACACAAACATTTGTTAATTCCTCAGGTGATTCTTAGGTAGCTCAACCATAGAGTCGGGCTTTAAAGTGACCGTTCCAAATATCTTCATGAGCCTGATATGGCGCCTGAAAGTCCACCATTAGGGTCACTTTTCTAAGTTATCATCTCTATTACTTCCCTCCCCAATTAAAACATGTTACATTATTGATTATTAAGAAGAGGTAGCTGGCATGCCACTGAGTGTCTCTTGGCTTAGTTTCCTTTTTCTTAAAAATATAAAGGGCGCATGAGACAGTGAACAGTAGTTTGTCGAACATACTAAAGGGATGGTGTGAAAATATCTGTGGATTAGGAGACTGGAGGTCAGTGTTCTAGTCCTGTCACTGGGTGAACTTGAGCAAGCCCTTTCTACTCTCCAGACACTTGCACCTCTATTTTATAATTTGTGAAATGTGAAGGGTTGCATACATGGATAGATTTTTTTTTTTGCAGTGTTTTTAATGACAACAATAAGAGCCTCTTCACAGAAGCCATTTAGCAATTTCGCAACTCACTTTGCCGTGTCCTGAGGGGTAGGACAGAAGTCCTCTGCACTTGGCAGGATGAGGGTAGAGAGAAAAGTCTGGATTATTGGATTCTGCTCAGGGAAGAAAGGCCTGGGTGAGTAGCTGTGCTGGATGATGTCTAGGGCAGCCTGAAAGGAGGAAGGCTTCCAAAGACGCATGTCTGGGGCCTCAAAATTTCCACTGGGGTCTATGGACCCTTAGCTTTGCTCACTGGAGCTTCCAATGCCCCTACTTGAGCAGAAGCTCC
This sequence comes from Dugong dugon, assembly GCA_030035585.1. Taxonomy (NCBI): domain Eukaryota; kingdom Metazoa; phylum Chordata; class Mammalia; order Sirenia; family Dugongidae; genus Dugong; species Dugong dugon. Next base: position 102,839,314 of record CM057483.1, on the reverse strand, counting down.
ATTCCTCGCTCCCTCCCTCACTCACCCAACAAAAATCAATTGAACACCTACTGTGTAACAGACACCGAAGGGTTTGTGAGGTCTGTGGGCCCCAGCCCTGGGACTGGGCTCTACATTATCCCTCCAGGCCCTGAATCTCCATTTCCCCCACTTCTCTTTGTTCCACATCTGGCTCCAGGTCAAATGTGGTTTTCCTACACCTAGCAGACCTGAGAGTGTCCATCTGTGGATCCTGAGCCAGAGCCAGTCCAATGAGGAGTTTATCCATTAGCTGAGCCCAGGGCTGGGTCTGGGAAAGAAGACCCCGGTTGTCAGGCCACCCAGGACGTGGGGTGGGGAGGGGAGCTTTTGGATATGTCAAGGAGGTTTGTTCTGGCTGAGACTATCTCAGAAGTGGGAGCATCCAAGACAGGGAATGAGGAATCCTGGGTTCAAGTCCTCTGAGTACCATGAACTCTTTGTGTGACCTTGGGCTTGTCTCTGCCTCTCTCTGGGCCTCAGTTTCCTTGTTCATAGCATGAAGGGGTTAGGTTAGAATCACAGAGTCATGGACTCTCTGGGTTGGACATACTCTAGTCCCAGCCCCCACCAAATGCTTTAGTCCTCTCAGTAGCATCCTGCACAGTGATTGCCTAAACTCTACCTGCACACCTCCAGTGACGGGAAGCTTCCTTCTTCCATTGGCACCCTGTTTTATCTTAGCATAGCTGGCTGTTAGAAGCTTGATCTGAAATTGGTCTCCCTGTGGAGTGCATCAAGGGATCCTAGCTCTGTTCCCTAGGGCCACACACCTTATCTACCCTGTGACAGTCCCTCAGAAATCTGACTTCAGAGTCCAAGTTCCCCTAAATCAACTCTTCTCCAGGCCAGATAGCCCCTTCAGCTCCAACTGCTTTCACAGAACTTGGTCTGTGACCCTTTAATTTGTGGGGCCCATAACTGGACACAGGCCCCTAGGTAAGGGTGGCCAGGCTGCAAAGGGTCAGAATATCACCTTGCTCCTTCAAGACACAATATGTATATATATGTGTTATATTTATGTAATTTTATTTTTGTTGTTGTTGAGAATATACACAGCAAAACATACACCAGTTCAACAATTTCTGTATGTACAGTTCAATGACATTGATTACATTCTTCAAGCTGTGCAATCATTCTCACCCTCCTTTTCTGAGTTGTTCATTCTCAATTAACATAAACTCACTGCCCCCTAAGGTTCCTATCTAATCTTTTGAGTTGCTGCTGTCAAATTTGATAGCATATAGATAGATCTTAAAAGAGCACAATACTCAAGGCAAACATTTTTTACTAGTTAAGCTAACACAATACCTCTTGCAGTTGAACCTCAGGTCCCATTTGATGTATTACCTATGGGGTCTCCACTAGCCTGTGAGCTCCGTGAGGTTGGGGGTATTTCTGATTCCTTTTTGTTGCCCCAGTGCCCAGCCCAGAGCCTTGCCCAGAGTTGGCATCAGTACCTGTATGTTGAGGTAGATGAAAGCCAGGGGCATGTGGATATGTGTGTGCATGTGAGCATGTGTGTGCATACATGTGCCTACAGCCTGAATGCAGCCTGAATTGGGAGAGTGGGATGGGCCATGAAAAGGCCCAGGTTATCCATATATATTCAGGCAGCCTTTACCACTCCCATCGCCTACTACATTTGGCACACTGTGGGGGCCTGGCATGTGGCCTGGTGGTACTGGTGTTCATTAATACCCAAGGCCCAAGGTGGCTGGTATCTGTAGACTCACAGGGCTTTCAGGAGCCCTACATGTATCTAATGGCTCTGTGTACAACCTGCCAAAGTTGTGTAGGTGTGTGTGTGCTCGTGGAGGTATCCCCTGGTGTCTAACAGAGGCAGGAGGAAGTGGCTGTGTCCCATCCATTGGCAGGGGTGATCAGGGGACCCAGCTAAGGCAGTAGGAAATGACTGTGCCTGTCAGTCAGAAGGGGTTTTCCTGGCTGGCTGAGGAGGAGGTAGGGAGGTGGCTGAGCCCCGTCACTTGACAGGGGTATTTCCAGCTGTCTGCATGTGGAGGGGGAGGCAGCTGCCCTGGCAGGTAGTGGGGGTCTCCTGGCCATGCCTGTTCTGACATGGCCCATCTCTGTGTGTGAGTCCCCTTGCCATTCAGCTGTCATCAGCCCCAATCACCACAAGGGAAGTCATCTCTGCCAGAACTGAAGGTCATGGGAAGGACATTTCAATTATTCCATGTCATCTGTCTGGGTCCCAGTGGAGTGAACAGCCACTGGCTTCAGGGCTGGCTGGAGGGAGTGTGTGCCAGGGAAGTATAGGGCAGATGAGGGGAAGGAGAGGCAGGGCCATGAAGGGAACTCATGGGCTATCTTGAGTTAAGGGGGCCAGCAGAGGCCTCTCCAGACACATAGCTACAGATGGAACATTTTCAGAACCCATTATCTGGTTGCGGGAGTGGTAAGGGCAAACATGGGTCTGGGAGTTGGACAGACCTGGGTTCTAGTCCTGGTTCTGCTGCTTCCTGGCTACCTGACCATTTTCTCATCTGTTAAATGGAGATGTTGTGAAAAGCACCAGGTCAGACCATAATTCACACCCAGGAAATGGAAGGCCCTTTCTTGCCTTCCCTTCTACCTGAGGCTACCTGAGTGAGGCAAGTGGTGGCTGGCAAAAGCAGGAATAGGAATTGCCTTTTTTGGGCCTCTACCAGCTTGTCCTGAGCCTGAACCAGAGTTTCTTTTCTCTTGGCCCTTTTGGCTAGGAAGCTCAGTTGGCATAGAAGACAAGAAGGGGCAGGAGGGGGCAGAGGGGCAGGAGGGGGCAGAGCCCCTGTGAGTGACTCCTTCACCAGTTCTGACTTCCGCCTGGGGATTCCTGGCATTCCCCACCTACGGAGTATTTCTGGAAACCCAACCAAAGGCTCCACACCCTAAAAAACTCTACTTCCATCACCTTTCCAGAGGGGAGGGCAGGTGTTACTGCAGATGAGGAAACTGAAGTTCTGTTCAGTGACTTGTCCAAGGTCATGCAGCTATGGGGTTGACATAGGATTCAAGCCCACCATTCCATACCCACTGTCCCTTCAATTTTATACATTATCACTCTATCCCTAAGCCCACTCTCAGAATCTGAGGCTCTGGCTGTGACAGACTGACTACTCTTGATTTCCAAAACACTCCCTGCATTTTCCTGCCTCTGTGTTTTTCTTCACCCAGCTGCTTTGGCCTGGAACGTCCATCCTGCCCTGCCCTGCCCCTCTCCTCCCACTTCCACCCCTGCCCACCTCCTGGCCTGTGGAAATCCTCCTTATTCTTCAAAGCTGTGACTCCTCTTCTGACTCCTGAAAGCTACAGGACTTCCTGTGCTCCCAGAGGGCTTTCGTGCATTCTTGTCTTGTGACACCAGGAGCTGTGCCCACAGAACAAGATGGTCTTGGAGATCCTTGAGCCAGACCTTCTCAGTGCTATAAGAATGAACCTAGGAGAACCAGGGAGAGGAAGGAACTTGAATACTCTCCTGCTTTTTTCATTACCTCTCTGGGTACTACTTCATAGTCCCTTTCCTGTTGGAGGTCCTCAGGGCTCTAATCTAGACCCTCTTTTCTTCTCTCCTTTCCTCTCTTCTCCTTTCTCTCGCTAGGGGAGCTCATTTCTGATCATGGCCTTAAGGACAGTATTTCTAATTTTCCCTGGTCATCTCCACCAGGGTGTTCTCCACTCACCTCAAACTCAACATGTCCTAAGTACACTCATCAGCTTCCACCTGCTCTTCCAAACCTGTCCTTCTTACTGTGTCCCCTCTCTCAAGGAATGGCATCAGCATAAGCCCACCAGAACCCTGGAGTCACCCTTGACACCTCTTTCTCCCGCCATCCCCATCACATCCAATCAACCACCAAGTCCCACTCATTCTACCTCCAACACAGGCTGAATCTACCCACTTCTCTCCAGCTCCACAACCTCCACCCTGGTCCAGGCTGTATCATCTGTTGCCTCTGGTTGCCTTCTCCACACTCTTCCTGCTTTCCCTCTACGATCCCCTCTGTCAGTCCATTTACCACAAGGGAATCAGAATAAATGTTTTAAAAGGCAAATAAAACCATATTAGTCCCCTGCTCAGAACTCCCCAAAGGTTTCTCAGAGTATTGAGAATAAAATTCAAGACCCTGTGGGATCTCACCTTGCTTTCCTCCTCTCTTACATTTTATCTTCTCTGTCATATAGAATATGCCATGCCATCTTCTGCTCCTGAGCTTTGTCCAGGCTACTCCTTCTGCCCAGAGCATTTGTCCCTTCACCCTTCCCTTGGCTAACCCCTCCTCAGCCTTTGAGTCTGAGTTAGACATCACTCTGTAACTGTCCTTTAAAACTCAGCTTAGGTGCCATCTCTTCCTGGAAGACTTCCCAGATTGTCTCTCCCACCCCCAAATCTGGGTTAGATGCCGCTCTAATGGGCTGTGATCCACCACCACCAATCTCTCCCACCACCTTGTTGATCCTCCATCATAGCATGGCTCACCATGGATTGTAAATATTTGGGTACTTGTTTGTTTCTCCCACTACTCCAGGGGCAAACAAATTACCACCTACAGGCCAAATCTGGCCCACCACCTGTTTTTGTAAATAAAGGTTTATAGAAACACAGCCATACCTATTCATTTACATATTGTCTATGGCTGCTTTCATGCTACAATGGCAGAGTTGAAGAGTTGTGACAGAGACCGTATGGCCCTCAAAGCCCAAAATAATTGCTATCTGGCTCTTTACAGAAAAAGCACTAGACCATCTGCCTCTAGAGCGCAGGGGCTGTGTCTGTCTGGTTCACTGCTGGACCCTCAGTACCCAGCACAATGGCTGGTGGTTGGCAAGTAGTTGAGAAACATTTGCCAAATTGTGGTTTAAGTGTATAAGGTCATGGAGTAAGTTTGAGGCAGACCGAGGGTCCCTGGATCCCCAAGCGATTTCTGACCTTTGGTTTCTCAGTTCTGTCTTCTACTAGACAAGAAGCTCGCTAGGAAGGATGATGAGGTCAGATCTCTTGAGTATTCCCACTCTTCCCCAGACCAGGGCCATACCCAGAGGACAGAGAGGCTGGGTGCCTGCTTGCTGATTGACTGACTATCTGAGGACTCAGGGGAGGAAGGCAGGGCTGTGGAGCTGCTCTGAAGGGGCCCAAACCCTCTCTCAGATAAGCTGTTCCAGCTCAAGGCTGTCCCTGTCAATAAAGGAGTAGTTTTCAATAAGATGATTTTGCCTTCCCCAGAGGGCATTTGGCAATCTCTGGAGACATTTTTGGTTGTCACATGTCGGTGGGGGACAGAGATGATACTGGCATCTAGTGGGTAGAGGCCAGGGTGCCATTAAACATCCTGCAATGCACAAGGCAGCCTCACATAACAAAGAATTATCTGGCTTAAAATGTCAATGGTGCCAAGATTGGGGAATTCTGCTTGAAAGCAAGGGTTTGCAACCCTGCATACCCATTAGAAACACCTGAAGTTTTTGAACCATGCCAATGCTTGGGCTCTAGCCTAGACCAATTCAAACAGACTCTCTGGGGCTAGTGTCCCGGCATCAGCAGTTTTATAATTTCTCCAGGTGATTTTAATATGAAGCCAAGGTTGAGAACCACTGAGGTAGAGCCTACTCTCTGGGGAAAAGTTTCCAAGGATGGACCTACCTCATAGATACAGCCCAAATCACCCGGGATACTCTTTGCCTCAAGTATTCGGCCCTACTTCCAGGCCTGCCGGTCAGTTTGGCAAATCTGACTGCTGCACTTACAGGGTATCTCTGAGCACTTAGGGGCCAGCATAGTCTCTCTTATCCCCCTTCCTTCCCCTGCCAATCTCTGAAGGAGAAGCGGTGCTGATAGAGGAGAGAAGAGGGGGCTGGAGATCACAGCTGGGATTCTAATCACCTCCAACCACAAAAATCCATATCAAGCCATCTCCTCCCCCTTCGGCTTGGCTGTAGAGAGAAGCACCCCTTCCTAAAACCTAAACGCTACCCAGAAGCCCAAAGCTGATGCAGAGAGAGGGGCTCAGCAGTGTGGATGTTGGGGAGGAGGAGAGCATCCAGAGCTAGGATGTGTATGAAGCTCTATGTACCTCTTAAATCTGATTGGCCCCTGGCCCTGAGCAGGTTCCCTGGCCAGGGAAAGGAGGGCATGGAGTGGGTGAGGGGAAAGGTGTATTTCTCCTTTATGTGATAAACTTTACCCTTCCTCTAAAATATCAACTCTACAGGGGCAGATCCACCCTTGCTCCCATGTCCCCTCCCCAAGATGGAGCTGGGTGTCCATTCCAGAGTGTAGGCCTTCCTCTCTAGGAAGAACCCCTGGCCAGCCTCCACACCTCTTCTGGACAGGGCAAGCACGATGACAAGCTGGGAGATTCAATTCAATGCTGCTCATCCATTTGTATGTTGGGAGGAGGAAGAATTGAAAGCAGGGCCAAGCTTTGATGGGGCTCTCTGACCAAGAAGATTTCCCAAGCCCAGGGGCTGCTGTGATTTAGGACTCGAGAGGTCTGACAGTAAGCCTGAAAGGAAGCAAGTTGTCTAGGCCAGATCTGGGCTTTAGGGCAGATTCCTGGGGCCTAGGCTGGGAAGCTGTGGCAGAGGGACAGAGCAGAAGCAGAAATAGAATAAAGCTGAGTGGAAGATTCATATTGCATATAGTTACCCTGGCAGAGGCAACTAAAAATACAAAAAAGGCTCCAGAGAGCACCAGGATTGAGATGCTAACTACCTGGTGAGGAGAAAGGAAGAGGATTGGGAGCTGTCACGCCGGTGACATTGGAGTTGGATCTTGTAGCATGAGGGAGAAATTGCAGAAGACAGAGAATTATAATCTAGGGGGGAGGACAAAGTGGAGGTGAATTCCCAGAGGGGTGTCATGTTTGGGACCCACTGAGTTGGGCCCTGGGTATAGAGCACACAGAGTGTGTAGGCAAGGAACAGAACTGAGGCTAGAGTGATGGGCAGGGCTCAGACTGGGAACATCTGCGTGTACACTCAGAAGGTGAGGATCCTGACTTTATCCTCAAAGCTATGGCAGCTATGCATGTCCTGGATAAGATAAGATAAGGGAAATGATCAGATTTTGTTCTCTCTCTCTCTCTCTCTCTCTCTCTCTCTCTCTCTCTCTCTCTCTCTCTCTCTCTCTCTATCGTTTTCTGCCTCATAGGTGGAAGCTTGGTTGGGGCATGGTAAGGTCCCAGGCTTGACGATGAGAGATCATCTGGAGATTGCTTCAATGATCTGGGTGTAGGCCCATGAGGTTGGTGACAAAAAGCATAAAAAGGTGTTTTAAGAGCCTTTGTGGAGCTAGCCTATGGACTGAATGTCATGGTGAGGGAGCCTGGGCAATCTTTTTGAAATTCACATACATTTCATTTGCTTGCTTAAAACATTCTAATGGCTTCCAAATGGTCTTAGGATAAAGTCTAAACTCGTTCCAATGCCCCAAGCTCCCCTTTCCCTTTGGCCTCTGCATATGCCCTTCTCTTGGCCAAAATAGTCCAGCCCCCACACCACCCCTCAACAATCCTTGCACTGGGCTAGGTCCTGCTCACCACCCAGGCCTTAGCTTTCTGAGAGGTCTTCCATGATCCCTACCCCCAGGTCAGGATGAGATACTCCTCCTATGTGCTCCCTCAGCCCCTTTGGCTACACCGATCTTGGCCCTAAGTAAACTGTATGGTGATTTTATGGCTACTTATCTAACAAGGCTGTAATATACAGAAGGGCAGGGGTCATGCTCACTGCTGTCTCCCAGCTCCTGGCACAGTGCCTGGCACATGCTTGATCAATGCTGAAGGAAGGAACGAGAAGGACACATCAAGGACGATGCCCATCTGATGGATGGTGACACTACCCCTAGAGACAGAAGATGGTTTTTATCCTGGGGGATGAGGGTGGGGAAAGATGAGTTTAGTTTAGGCCCAGGTGAGCTAAAGGTATCTGAGGATCACCCCAGAGGACGTATTGAGTAGGCCGTCAACTCTGTGGTCCTGGAGCTCAGACGGGCAGTTTGGACTGGAATGATCTGTTGAGAGGAGAGCTAAAGCTGTAGGAATGAATTTGAAACTTGATGTTTTTGAATCCTAAGTAAACAGCCAGTTAAGAACCAGTATATTTTGAAACACTGGTGGCCAAGGATGTGACAGGAAGAGGTGGAGGGAGGTGGTAGTAGGTGGCGCCCTCCCCCTGTGGGGTTGAGGGGGATTCCTCCTCTGGAACTACCCCAGCTGTCATGCTGCTCTACAGGGAGAGGGGGCCTTGGCTGGGGGAACTGGCTTGGGAAGGAAGATTGGACAGAATCAAGGTCTCACTGAACTCTCCGGGCTTTCCTGCCCTCACCAGATGCCCCCAATGTTCCCTGGGGCCTTCCCCCTGGCCAGACCCTGTGGATTCTGGTTTTCTATGAGTCTCTTAGCTCCATGGACTCACAGACACCCCCTTCGTTACCGCCTCTTTTCTGCCCTAGGCTAGGCCAGCCTCTGTAACTCAATGCTCCTGCTCCTTCCTCAGCTGGGCCCAGGAATCCTGCCAAACATTGTGCTTCGTGGTCTGGGGATGACTCAGGCCTTCCCTCTCCAGCACCACCCCACCCCCAGCCCTGAGCCATACCATAGACTGCACAAGGAGAGGAGCTCAGGAGCAGCTCAACTCCAGGAGCTAGGGTGCTGGGGAGGGGGCCCAGGCCCCTGCTCCTGACCCCAAAAAGGTAGCAATCCAGTGGGGGGCATAGGGGAGAGGGACAGGGCTATGGATACTGCAGACAGAATGTCAGGGCTGGGGATTTCTGAGAAGCCTAGCAGGCTAGCAATAGCAGTCAACATGATAGTACTCCAGGAACCAGCAGGTCAATAAGTATCTATAAAGTCTCAAGATCAAGCTGGCCAGGCCTTCTCACTTCCAGCCTCAGAGACCACCCCTGCAATGAAAATGAAAAAGCCACATGAGGGCTCTAGACAGGTCTGGCATCAAATCCTGGTGCCATCTCTTTCTTGCTGGGTGACCTAGAGCAAGTAAGTCACATCACCTATGTGAGTCTCAGTTTGCTCATCTGTATAATGGTGATAAAATAATACTCTCACATAACCCTAATAAATATCTATACACCTAATGACAGGGCTCCAAAATACATAAAACAAACTCTAACAGCACTGAAAAGAGAAATCATCAGTTCCACAACAATAGTAGGAGACTTCAACACTCCACTTTCGGTGAAGGACAGAACATCTAGAAAGAAACTCAACAAAGATACACAGAATCTAAAGGCCACAATCAACCAACTTGACCTCAGAGACACATATAGAACACTCCACCCAACAGCAGCAAAGTATACATTCTCTTCCAATGCACATGGAACATTATCCAGAATAGACCACATTTTAGGCCACAAAGCAACCATTCATATTGCACATAGTTACCCTGGCAGGGGCAAGTAAAAATACAAAAAAGGCTCCAGAGAGCACCAGGATTGAGATGCTAACTACCCTGCCCTGGTGAGGAGAAAGGAAGAGGACTGGGAGCTGTCACGCCAGTGACATTAGAGTTGGATAAAAAAATCCAAAACATCGAAATAATATAAAGCATTCTCTCTGATCACAACACCATAAAAGTAGAAATCAATAACAGGAAGAGCAAGGAAAAAAAAATAAATTTATGGAGACTGAATTAACACTTGGCTTAAAAACAGTTGCGTGATAGAAGAAATCAATGAGGGAATAGAAAAATTCCTAGACTCAAATGAGAATGAAAACACATCATACCAAAATCTTTGGGACAAAGCAAAGGCAGTGCTCAGACGTCAATTTATAGCAATAAATGCACACATTAAAAAGAAGAACAGGCCAAAATCAAAATGTTAGCTTTACAAATTGAAGAAATAGAAAGAGAAGAGCAAAAGAAGCCAACAGGCACCAGAAGAAATGAAATAATAAAATTAGAGCACAAATAAATAACATAGAGAACAGAAAAACAACAGAAAGAATCAACAAGACCAAAAGTTGGTTCTTTGAAAAATCAACAAAATTGGCAAACCACTGGACTAACTGACAAAAGAAAAACAGGAGAGGAAACAAATAACCCGTATAAGAAATGAGATGGGTGATATCACAACAAACCCAACTGAAATTAAACAGATCATAACAGAATACTATGAACAACTGTATTCCAACAAATTTGGGAACATAGAGGAAATGGAAAAATTTCTAAAAACACACTACCTACGTAAACTAATACAAACTGAGATAGAAAATCTGAACAGACCCGTAACAAGAGAAGAGATTGAAGAGATTTAAAAAAAAAGAAAGAAAAAAGAGACCTCTCAACAAAGACAACAACAACAAAAGCCCTGGCCCAGATGGCTTCACTGGAGAATTCTACCAAACATTCAGAGAAGAGCTCATGCCAGTACTACTCAAACTATTTCAGAGCATAAAAAAGGAAAGAATACCCCCAAATTCATTCTATGAAGGCAGCATAAACCTGATACCAAAGCCAGACAAAGACATCACAATAAAAAAAATTACAGACCAATATCTCTCATAAATAGTTACAAAAATTCTCAACAAAATTCTAGCCAATAGAATTCAGCATCGTATCAAAAAAATAATACACCAGACCAAGTGGGATTCATACCAGGTATGCAAGGATTGTTCAACATTAAAAAATCAATCAATGTAATCCACCACATAAATATAACAAAAGAAAAGAACCACATGATCATCGCAATCAGTGCATAAAAGGCATTTGATAAAATCCAACACAGATTCCTGATAAAAACTCTCAATAAAATTGGAACAGAAGGGAAATTCATCAACATGATAAGCAACAACTGTACAAAACCAACAGCCAGTATCATTCCCATTGGAGAGAGGCTGAAAGCATTCCCCTGAGAACAGGAATAAGACAAGAATGCCCTTTATTACCACTCCTATTTAACATTGTGCTGGAAGTCTTAGCTAGAGCAATAAGGTAAGAAAAAGAAATAAAGGGCATTGAAATTGGAAAGGAAGAAGTAAAATGATCCCTCTTCCTAGATGATATGATACTGTACATAGATAACCCCAAAGATTCCACAAGAAAACTACTGGAACTAATAGAAAGATTCAGCAGAGTAGCAGGATACAAGATCAACATACAAAAATTGGTTGGATTCCTATACACCAACAAAGAAAACTTCAGAAAGGAAATCAGAAAACAATACCATTTATAATAGCCCCTATAAAGATAAAAGACTTAGGAATAAATCTAACGAGGGATATAAAAGAACTATACAACGAAAACTACAAAACACTATTGCAAGAAACCAAAAGAGACCTACAGAAATGGAAAAACATACCATGCTCATGGATAGGAAGATTCAACATTGTGGAAATGTCAATTCTACTCAAAGCGATTTACAGCTATAATACAATTCTGGTCTATATACAAACAGCATTCTTTAATGAGATGGAAAAACTAGTCACCAACTTTATATGGAAAGGATAAAGGCCCTGGATAAGCAAAGCACTACCTGATCTCGGAACCTACTATACACCCATAGTAGCCAAAAGAGCCTGGTACTGGTACAATGACAGACACATAGATCAATGGAACAGAGTTGCGAACCCAGATGTAAATCCATCCACCTATGGTCAGCTGATCTCTGATAAAGGACTAAAGTCCAGTAAACGGGGAAAAGGCAGTCTTTTTAACAAATGGTGCTGGCGAAACTGGATGTGTATCTGTAAAAAAAAAAAAAAAAAAAAAAAAAAAAAAGGAAACAAGACCCATACCTCACATCATACACAAAAACTAACTCAAAATGGATCAAAGACCTAAATATAAAATCTAAAATGATAAAGATCACAGAAGAAAAAATAGAGACAACCCTAAGGGCTATAATACATGGCAACATGGCATAAATACAATACAAACCATAACAAACAGTGCCCGCACACCAGAAGATAAACTAGTTAACTGGGAGCTCCTGAAAATTAAACACTTGTGCTCATCAAAAGACTTCACCAAAAAAGCAAAGAGAACCTACAGACTGGGAAAAAATTTTTGGCTATGACGTATCTGACAAGGGTCTAATCTTTAAAATCTATAGAATACATCAACACCTCAATAACAAAAAGACAAATAATCCAATTAAAAAATGGGCAAAGCAGACTTCCGGCAACATGGCGCTCTAGGCAGAAGCACCATGCAGTCCCTCCACAGCAAAGATACGAGAAACTAAGCCAAACAGAGAAAACAGCAATCCTGAAACACAAAGCATCAAACGAAGAGATAAAGAACTCAGCCAAGCACCAAATGGAATAAGAAAGTGACAGAGAATAGAGAACGAGGAGACATACATGCAGAGGTCCCCTATCAGCTAACACAGCATGGATCCGCCATCTTGGGCTCCTATCAGAGACCAGCGAACAGGGGGTATGAGAAAGCAGCTTCATGGAGATTCCAGCAGGAAACAGAATAACTGGTAACCAATAATATACGCTTTCCCACCCTTCACACTTCCTCACCCCCACTCAGCCTCCTCTGCTTCCCGCAGCGACGATCTCTTGGCCAGGAAGCACTGGGTACTTGGATTCCGCCTGCCCGCACTGGCTGACTGCCTGGGTGCTATTTGTTGGCTGCTGGTGTTGCTTTCTGCCGCTTCTTTTGATTTCTTCCTTGCCTCTCGCCTCCTTCCCCTCCTTTTGCTGGAGTGCCTGACTCCGTGGGCCATCTTTGCTTCTTCCTGAAAGGCTGTAGAGCTCTGCTCGAGTGTGGGACTGCTTCCTGGTCCGTGCTGCTGCACTGGTGGGATCCCGGAGCTTTTTTGTTTGTTTGTTTTTTTAATTTTATTTTTTTTTTATTGTACTTCAGGTGAAGGCTTAAAGAACAAATAGTTTCTCATGAAACAGAAGTACACATGTTGTTTTATGACATTGGTTAACAACCCCACAACATATCAACCCTCTAACTTCTCAACCTTTTTTTTTTCTTTTGGTGAAAATACACATAGCCAAAGATACACCATTTCAAAAATTTCTACATGCACAATTCAGTGACATTGACTACGCTCTTCCAGTTGTGCTGTTATTCTCACTTAAGATGAAGGTTTACAGAACAAAATGGTTTCTCATTTAACAGTTACTACAAATGTTGCCCTATGACAGTGGATAACAATCTCACAACACATCAACAATATCCTTACTCAAACTTGGGTTCCCTATCACCAGCTTCCTTGTCCCCTTCTGCTTTCTGGCCCTTGTCACTGGACTCCTGTACCTCGTTAGTCTCATTTGGTTTTACTGGGCTGTCCACTCCCAGGCTGAACGGTGAACCTGGGAGGTAACTTCACCACTGAGCTAAAAGGGTATCTGGTGGCCATACTCTCGAGGTTTCTCCAGTCTCCTTCAGGCCAGTAAATCTGGTCTTTTTTTTTTTGTGAGTTAGAATTATGCTCTACATCCTTCCCCAGCTCTGTCCAGAACTCTCTGTTGTGATCCCGGTCAGAGCAGTCAGTGGTGGTAGCCGGGCAGCATCTAGCTGTACTGGACTCAGTCCGTTGGAGGCCTTGGTAGCTGTGGACAGTTAGTCCTTCGGACTAACCTTTTCCTTGTATCCTGTTCTCTTCATTCTCCCTTGCTCCCGAAGGGATGAGACCAGTGGAGTATCTTAGATGGCTGCTCACAGGCTTTTAAGACCCAAGAAACTATTTTTTGATTGTTTTGAATTGTTTATTTGTTTTCTTTTTCTTTACTTGAACTGGGGGCCCATTCTGGCTGGGCGGTGCTGCATGGCTTGGGACCTAGCGCCTCAGCTTGTGCAGACATGCAGAGGGATTCCTGAAAGCATTTCTTTTTTTGTGTGTGCTTTTTTCTCTGATTTTTTTTTTGGGGGGGGGGTTCTTGTTCTTTTTTTTTTTGACTTGTTTTGTTTTCTTTTCCCATTTTTGTCTTTCTTCATTACTCAGTTTCTCATCTCTCTATGCCTTCCTTAGCTTCCTGTCCCCTGAATACCTGGTGCCGAGTGACACCTCTACGCCTTCTGGACGGGCTGTACTTCAACACCTGGGAACAACTTCCCCAGACCTCGTAGCCACACCAGTGGGATCCCTGGGAACTTTGATTTTCATTCTAATTTTTATTTATTCATTCTTTTCTTTTCTGTTTTTTCTTCTTCTCCCCATTTTTGTTTTTCTCCATTCATAGACTCTCATCTCTCCACTACAACAACAAGCTCCCCTAGCACTCTTTTTTGCTTGTACGTTTTTGGCTCATGTTCCTCTCTCCTCTCTCCCCTCTCCCATACCCATCTTAGCTCCACATATCACAATCTCCCCCCTCCATCCTGCCTACCTGCACCATGCGCTTAACATCACACTGCTGATCAGTACAGGTACTGCATAACAGAACTTGCCCTGCACTGATGACTGGCCCATGCCAGAGGCTGTAGTAAGTGCCACAAACAACCCAACCAAGCAACTACTCTTCAGCTAGACCTGCCCTGCTGTAACATATCTGAGCGACTGACCCTGCCAACTGGAGAAGGATGTGAAAGGTATCGTGCCCACAGATGAGAAAGCAACAAAGAACACACAGCCAGCCTGCTCAGACATAGATGAAACAAACATATCAACAATCAACAAATGAGAAAAATAACTACTGAATGCACCAAAGACAGCAGACAATATCAAAATATTTACAAAAACAGGACAGGATGGTTCCAGTAGGCATCCAAAATAAAACACCAGATGACTTTCCAGTAGAAGAAAAGGCACTAAAACTACATGATAGGGAATTCAAATCTCTAATACTCAGAATTATTCAAGAGATGAAGCAAAAAGCAGACAAAAATGATGAAAAAATAGACAAATACATGGAAAAGGCAGAGAAATTCATGGAAATACAAAAAATACAAAAAAATGCAAGAATTCAGGAAAATAATGCAGGAGCAAAATGCCAAAATAAATTTGCAACTAGAAATTATACAAAACCAACAATTAGAAATCCAAAAGATAAACAACAAGATTTCAGAGATGGACACTGTCACAGAAGCGCTGAGAAGCAGATCTGAAATGGTGGAAGACAGGATCAGTGGAGTTGAAAACAAACACTTGGATATAACTCTGTTTGAGGAAAACTCAGAAAAAAGAACAAAGAAAAATGAAGAGACCTTGAGAATTATGTGGGATACAATCAAAAGTGAAAATTTTCGAGTGATCAGAGTTCCAGAACAGGGGGAAAAAACAGAAAACACAGAGAGGATCATTGAGGAACTGCTGACAGAAAACTTCCCCAGTATCATGAAAGATGAAAAGCTGGCCATCCAAGAAGCTCAATGAACCCCATATAGAAGAGACCCCAAAAGAAAATCACCAAGGCATATCATAATCACACTCACCAAAGCCAAACAAAGAATCCTGAGAGCAGCTCATGAAAAACAAGAAGTCACATACAGAGGAGAAACAATAAGACTAAGCTCAGATAATTCAGCAGAAACCATGCAGGCAAGAAGGCAACAGGATGACGTATATAAAACCTTGAAAGAAAAGAATTCCCAGCCAAAAATAATATATCCTGCAAAACTCTCATTCAAATTTGATGGTGAAATTAGGTCATTTCCAGATAAACAGTAATTAAGGGAATATGTAAAAGTCAAACCAAACTTACAAGAATTATTAAAGGGAGTTCTTTGATCTGAGGACAAACAGCTTCAGCTCACAGGCTGAATCTAGGATGCAGGATCGTACCAGCCAGATACCACTCTAGGAAATGAACTCTCAAGGACTATCCAAAACCAAAAGAAATACAACAGGGAATCAGAGCAGTTAATCTGTAAATGACAATATCAGAACAATAAAACAGGGAATAAATGGTGCAGGTATAGAACCTTCTAATGTAGAGGAAGGCAAGGTGGTACCAAGTAATAATAGACTGTTTCAAACTTTGAAAGATAAGTATAAATTTCACGGTAACCACAAAGAAAGTTAACAAACTACTCATCAAAATAAAGAAGAAAAGCATAATGTCTCAGTAAAAACAAAACCAACAAAGACAAAAGAAATGAAAAAAAAAAATCCACAAACAAAAGTAATTCAGCACAGGAGACTAAGAGGAACAAAGAAAATGTCAGCACCACAAAAAAAGCACTAAAAAATGACAGCAATAAACTCATACCTATCAATAATTCCACTAAATGTAAATGGCCTAAATGCACCCATAAAGAGACGGAGAATGGATCAAAAAACAGGATCCGTCAATATGCTGTCTACAAGAGACACACCTTAGAAACAAAGATGTGAATTTATTAAATACCAAAGGTTGGAAAAAATATATCAAGCTAACAACTACCAAAAAAGAGCAAGAGTGGCAATGCTAATCTCAGATAAAATAGACTTTAAAACAAAATTCACCATAAAAGACAAAGAAGGACACTATATACTGATTAAGGGGACAATCCATCATGAAGACATAACCATAATAAACATCTATGCACCCAATGACAGGGCTCCAAAATACATAAAAGAAACTATAACAGTACTGAAAAGACAAATTGACAGTTCCACAATAATAGAGGGGGCTTCAACACACCATTCTCAGTAAAGGACAGAACTTCTAGAAAGACACTCAGCAAAGATATAGAAGACTTAAAGGGCACAATCAGCCAACTTGACCTCCTAGACATATACAGAACACTCCATCCAACAGCTGCAAAGTACACATTCTTTTCCAAAGCACATGGAACGTTCTCCAGAATGGACCACATCTTAAGCCTCAGAGCAATCCTTAACAAAATCCAAAATGTTGACATAATTCAAAGTAACTTCTCTGACCATAATGCCATCAAGGTAGAAATTAACAATAGAAAGAGAAAGGAAAAAAAAAATCACTTACATGGAAACTGAATACTACCCTGCTTACAAATCATTGGGTAATAGAAGAAATCAGAGACAGAATCAAAAAATTCCTACAATTAAACGAGAAAAAAAATAAAACATTATACCAAAACCTTTGGGACACAGCAAAGGCAGTTCTCAGACAACAATTTATAGCAATATATGCACACATAAAAAAAGAAGAAAGGGACAAAATCAAAACATTAACTACACAACTCAAACAAGTAGAAAGAGAACAGCAAAAAAGCCCACAGCCACCAGAAGAAAGGAAATAATAAAGATCAGAGCAGAAATAAATGAAAAAGAGAATAGAAAAACAATAGAAAGAATCAACAAAACCAAAACTTGATTCTTTGAAAGAATCAACAAAATCGACAAACCACTGGCCAGCTTGACAAAAGAAAAACAGGAGAGGACGCAAATAACCCAAATAAGAAATGAAATGGATGACATTACAACAGATCCAACTGAAATAAAAAGGATCATAACAGAATATTATGAAAAACTATACTCCAACAAATTTGAAAACCTAGAGGAAATGGATAAATTTCTAGAAACACACTTCCTACCCAAATTATCACAAAGTGATGTTGAAAATCTGAACAGACTCATAACAAGAGAAGAGATTGAAAAGGTAATAAAAAAAACTCCCAACAAAAAAAAGCTCTGGCCCAGATGGCTTCACTGGAGAATTCTATCAGACATTCAGAGAAGAGCTTGTACCAGTACTATTCAAACTATTTCTGAACATAGAAAAGGAAGTGACACTTCCGAATTCATTCTATGAAGCCAGCATAACCCTGATACCCAAACCAGGCAAAGAAGCCACAAAAAAAGAAAATTACAGACCAATATCTCTCATGAATATAGATGCAAAAATTCTCAACAAAGTTCTAGCCCATAGAATTCAGAATCATATCAAAAAGTAATACACCACGACCAAGTAGGATTCATACCAGGTATGCAAGGATGGTTCAACATTAGAAAAATCAATCAATGTAATCCACCACATAAATAAAAGGAAAGAAAAGAATCACATGACCATCTCAATTGACACAGAAAAGGCATTTGACAAAGTTCATCACCCATTCCTGATAAAAACTCTCAATAAAATAGGTATAGAAATTTCTCAACATAATAAAGGGCATCTATGCAAAACCAATGGCCAACATCATTCTTAATGGAGAGAGGCTGAAAACATTGCCCTTGAGAACAGGAACAAGATAAGGATGCCCTTTATCATCACTCCTATTTAACATTGTGCTGGAAGTTCTAGCTAGAACAATAAGGCAAGAAAAAGAACTAAAGGACATCTAAACTAGTAATGAAGAAGTTAAACTGTCCCTGTTTGCGGATGATATGATACTATACATAGAAAACCCTAAAAACTCCACAGGAAAAATACTGGAACTAATAGAAAGATTCAGCAGAGTAGCAGGATACAAGATAAACAGACAAAAATCAATTGGATTCCTATACACCAATAAAGAGAACGATGAAAAAGAAATCAGGAAAACAGTACCATTTATAATAGCCCCTAAAAAATAAAATACTTAGGAATAAATTTAACCAGGGATGTAAAAGATGTATACAAAGAAAACTACAAAACACTACTGCAAGAAACCCAAAGGGATCTACATAAATGGAAAAACATACCATGCTCATGGATAGGTATCCATTGTGAAAATGATAGTTCTACCCAAAGCAATTTACAGATACAATGCAATCCTGATCCAAATACCAACAATATTCTTCAAAGAGATGGAAAAACTAATCATTAACTTTATATGGAAAGGGAAGAAGCCCTGAATAAGTAAAGCACTACTGAAGAAGAAGAATAAAGTTGGAGGACTCACACTACCTGACCTCAGAACCTACTATACAGCTTTGGAAGTCAAAACAGCCTGGTATGGGTACAACAACAGACACATTCATCAATGGAACATAATTGAGAACCCAGATGTAAATCCATCCACCTACGGTCACCTGATCTTCAACAAGTGCCCAAAGTCCATAATATGGGAAAAAGACAGTCTTTTTAACAAACGGTGCTGGCAAAACTGGATATCCATCTGTAAAAAAATGAAACAGAACCCATATCTCACACCGTATACAAAAACTAATTCAAAATGGATCAAAGACCTAAATATAAAGCAGAAAACTATAAAGTTCATAGAAGAAAAAATAGGACCTATGCTGCAGGCCCTAATAAATGGCATTAACAAGATACAAACCATAACCATCAACACACAAACCCCAAAAGATAAGTTAGATAACTGGGATCGTCTAAAAATCAAGCATCTATGCTCTTCAAAAGACTTCATCAAAAGAGTAAAAAGAGAACCTACAGATTGGGAAAAAAATTTTGGACAGTACAACTCAGACAAATGTCTAATCTCCATAATCTACAAGAAAATCCAACATCTCTACAACAGAAAGAGAAATAATCCATTTAAAAAATGGGCAAAGGAAATGAACAGACACTTCACTAAAGAAGACATTCAAGCAGCCAACAGACAAATGAGGAAATGCTCACGTTCACTAGCCATTAGAGAAATGCAAATTAAAACCACAATGAGATACCTTCTCACCCCGGCATTACTGGCACGAATCAAAAAACACTGGCAATAACAAATATTGGAGAGGCTGTAGGGAGATTGAAACTCTTATGCACTGCTGGTGGGAATGCAAAATGATACAACTGTTTTGGAAAATGATATGGTGCTTCCTTAGAAAGCTAGAAATAGAAATACCATACAATCCAGCAGTACCACTCCCAGGAATATATCCTAGAGAAATAAGAGCCTTCACACAAATAGACATATGCATACCCATGTTCATGGCAGCATTGTTCACAATAGCAAAAAGATGGAAACAACCTAGACACCCATCAACAGACGAATGGATAAACAAACTATGGTACATACACACAACGGAGTACTATGCAACGAAAAAGAACAATGATGAATCTGTGAAGCATCTCATAACATGGATGAAACTGGAGGACATTATGTTGAGTGAAGTAAGTCAATCACAAAAGGACAAATATTGTATGAGACCTCTATTGTAAAAACTCATGAAAAAGTTTACACACAAAAAGTAACAATGTTTGTTGGTTACGAGGTATGGGAGGGGTTGGGGGGAAATACTAAACAGGCAACAGACAAGTGGTATCTTTGGTGAAGAGTGAGACAGTACACAATACTGGGGAAACCAGCACAACTTGTACAAGGAAAAGTCATGGAAGTTCCATAGACACATCCAAAGTCCCTGAGGGACTGAATTGCTGGGTGGAGGGCTGTGGGGACCATGTTCTCGGGGAACATCTAGCTCAATTGGCATAACACAGTTTATAAAGATAGTGTTCTACTTTCTACCTTGGTGAGCATCGTCTGGGGTCTTAAAAGCCTGTGAGCAGTCATCTAAGATACTCCACTGGTCTCACCCCTTCGGGAGCAATGGAGAATGAAGAGAACAGGATACAAGGAAAAGATTAGTCCAAAGGACTAATGGACCACAGCTACCAAGGCTTCCACCAGACTGAGTCCAGTACAGCTAGATGGTGCCTGGCTACCACCACTGACTGCTCTGACTGGGATCACAACAGAGGGTTCTGGACAGAGCTGGAGAAGGATGTAGAACAAAATTCTAACACACACAAAAAAGACCAGATTTACTGGCCTGAAAGAGACTGGAGAAACCCCGAGAGTTATGGCCCCCAAACACCCTTGTAGCTCAGTGGTGAAGTTATTTCCAGGGTTCACCTTTCAGCCAGGGATTGGTCAGCCCCAAAAAATAAAATGGGACTAATGAAGCACAGCAGTCCAGGGACAGGCAGAAGGGGACAGGAAAGCTGGTGATAGGTAGCCCAATGTTGAGTAAGGACAGTGTTGACATTTAGTGCCGTTGCTAAGCATTGTCATAGGGCAACATGTGTACTGTTTAATGAGAAACTGTTTTGTTCTGTAAACCATCATCTAAAGTGAGAATAGCAGCACAACTGGAAGAACATAATTGATGTCACTGAATTGTGCATGTAGAAATTTTTGAAATGGTGTTTCTTTGGCTGTGTATATTTTCACCAAAAAAAAAAAAAATGTCGAGAAGGGAGAGGGTTGACATGTCGTGGGGTTGTTAACCAATGTCATAAAACAATATGTGACTGAATGTTTAATGAGAAACTATTTGTTCTGTAAACTTTCACCTAAAGTACAATAAAAAAATTTGCCAAAACAAAAAAAAAGGGGGCAAAGGATATGAACAGTCACTTCACCAAAGAAGACTCAGGTAGCTAATAGACACATGTGGAAATGCTCAAGATCATTAGCCGTTAGAGAAATGCAAATCAAAGCTACAACAAGATAGCATCTTAAAAACAGAAAATAACAAATGTTGGAGAGGTTACCGGGAGATTGGAACTCTTATGGACTGCTGGTGGGAATGTAAAATGGTACAACCACTATGGAAAATGATATGGCTCCTCCTTAAAAAGCTAAAAATAGAAATACCATATGATCCAGTAATCCGACTCCTAGGAATATATCCTAGAGAAATAAGAGCTGTCACACAAATAGAAATATGCATACCCATGTTCATTGCAGCATTATTCACAGTAGCAAAAAAAGATGGAAACAACCTAAGTGCCCATCAATAAATGAATGGATAAACAAATTGTAATACATACACACAATGGAATACTATGCAACAATGAAGAACAAGGATGAATGTGTGAAACATCTCACAGCATGGATGAATCTGGAGGGCATTATGCTGAGTGAAATAAGTCAATCACAAAACGACAAATATTGTATGAGGCCACTATTATAAAAAAACCAAGAAAAGGTTTACACACACAGAAAAAACAATTTTTGATGGTTTCGAGGGAGAGGAAAGATGGGGAGGAGAAATCACTAACTAGATAGTAGACAATTGTTAACTTTGGTGAAGGGAAAGACAACACACTATATAGGGGAAAACAGCACAACTCGACCAAGGCAAAGTCATAGAAGCTTCCTAGACACATCCAAACACCCTGAGGGACCACGTTACTGGGGCTGAGGGCTTGGGGGACCATGGCCTTGGGGGACATCTAGGTCAATTGGCATGAACATAGTTTATAAAGAAAATGTTTTACATCCTACTTTGGTGAGTAGCATCTGGGGTCTTAAAAGCTTGTGAGTAGCCACCTAAGATACATCTATTGGTCCCATCATGTTTAAAGCAAAGCAGAATGAAGAAAACCAAAGACACAAGGAAAATGTTAGTCCAAAGGACAATGGACCACATGAACCTCAGCCTCCACCAGCCTGAGTCTAGAAGAACTAGATGGTGACTGGCTACCACCACCGACTGCTCTGACACGGATCACAATAGCAGGTCCTGGACAGAGTGGGAGAAAAATGTAGAACAAATTTCAACTTCACAAAAAAAGATCAGACTTACTGGTTTGATGGAGACTGGAGGAACCCCCGAGACTACGGACTCCGGATACCCTAAGTCAGAACTGAAGTCAATCCAAAGTCCACCTTTCAGCCAAAGATTAGACAGGCCTACAAAACTAATAACACACGTGAGGAACATGCTTCTTAGTTCAATTAAGTATACAAGACCAAATGGGCAACAGCTGCCCAAAAGCAAAGATAAGAAGGCAGGAAGGGACAAGAAAATTGGATAAATGGTCATGGGGAACCCAGGGTGGAAATGGAAAGGGGGAGAGTGCTGACACATTGCAGGGATTGCAACCAATGTCACAAAACAATTTGTGTATGAATTTTTGAATGAGAAACTAATTTGCGGTGTAAACTTTCACCTAAAGCACAATAAAATTAAAAAAAAAAGAAAAGAAAACCTTACGGAGCACAGCTCTACTGTGACACACATGGGGTTCCCATGAGTCGAAATTGACTCCCCCCATGCCAAAAAAGAATAATACCCTCCGCCCCGGGTTGTTGGAAAGATTAAATGAAGAAATCCGTGTAAAGTGCTTTGTAAACAGTCAAGTGCTACAGTAGGATGGGTCTTATATTTATCTACATGGCTAAACCAAAAAAAAAAAAAAAAAAACACAAACAAACCACACTGCCATTGAATCAATTCCAACTCATAGTGACTCTATAGGACAGAGTAGAACTGCTCCATAGGGTCTCCAAGGCTGTACATCTTTATGGAAGCAGACTGCAGATCTTTCTCCCCTAGAGCAGCTGATGGGTTCAAACTGCTAACTTTTTGGTTAGCAACCAAGTGCTTTAACCACTACTCCACCAAGGCTCCTTATATGGCTAGCATGGAGAAAAAGAAACAGGTGGCGGCCAGGCTCTCTGCTTTTCTGTCATCTAGAGGCACATTCCCCAGTTATTTCCACTTCACACTATGGGATTCTTTGAGGCCTTGGCCCACAGAAGGTCAGGGCTCGGCACTTTGGTTTCATATTTTGCTGGCAGACCTTCAACAAGTCACTTGACTTTTCTAAGCCTCAGTGAGCGATGTACTCAGAGGCAAAGGAAAGGAGGATTTCTCCTGCCCTTTTCTCCTTTCAACTTCTCTCCTTCCCTGTGACTGGTTTGGTGATCAAAAGAGAGGTTCACAGAGAGGTGAGACCCGAAGGCCCAGCCCCCTTCCCCAGATGTGGTGTGTGTGTGTGTGTGTGTGTGTGTGTGTGTGTGATGGAGGGACAGAAGAAATGTGGACATGTTGAGGGCTGGGCAAGGGCTGCCCTTATTTGTGCGTGATCAAAGGCTCAGAGTGGGGTGGGGCAGGGGGTGGGGGGTGAGTTCTTTGCATTGCTGAGGACATAGCCCTTTCTCTTGATTGCTTCACTGCCTTGGTGTTCGCCCCCCTTTTCAGTGTTCACCATGGGGCCATGCCCATAGCCCCACTCAAGCCTAAGTGTAAAGGAGGAGCAGGCTACCTACCTGTTGGGCTATTGGGTGGATTGGTGGACTGCCTGCCTGGCTAGCTGTGTGAGACCCTGCCTAGCTGACAGCACCTTACCTGGCTATTGAGTGTGCACCCATGGATTGCCAGCTTACTGGACTCACTGTTGGAAGACTGCACTGCTGACAATCGGCCCACTGCCCAACTGCCTGAGAAAGTGTCCCACTGTCCCATCTGCCTGGCTTTCCCCGGCCTCCAGTGTGTGTAAGAAGTGACAAGTCCTGGTAGGTGAGTTTGAGCCTCTCAGCCTCTTGGCTCAGGACAGCAACTCCTGTGTGGGAGTGTGGGCATTGTGCAAGCCTGTGTTCTGTCCTGGGCAGAAGCAGGGAGAGTTCTTCCACGAGGAGATGGGATAAAAAATAGTGGTTTTGTTCATGAGGAGAGACAGAAAGATACAGACCCTCCCGGGCCCACCCCAGTATCCCAGGAGCTGTAGCTGCCAACTCAGCCAGGAAATGTACCTTCTAAACAATGCCAAGGCCAATGTCGTGAGCCCTATTTCCCACCCTTGTGGGAATCCTGAAGGAGACGCCCCTAACCATTGTTCCCAGAGACAGCTCATAGGGTCAGGTCTAGGCCAGGTCAGGGTGCTCAGTCCCAACACCCTTGGAGGAGGCACATGATATCTCAGAGAGTCAGCTCCTCCAGCCTTTCTCTTGGCTGGGCAGGCAGCCATTCAGGACACCAAGAGGGAGGGTTGGGAGTAGACAATTTTTTTATTTTCCTTGAGAAAGGTTTATGAGGGGTAAACTGAGGTAGGGAGCAGATGCTTGGCCCAGGATCACGGCATCATGAACTGGAAGGGACCTCTAAGTTCATTTAGTTGATCTGTGGGACTTCTGCTCCATGGGGGTAGGGACTTTGTTTTGTCTGGAGCTGTATCCTCAGCACCTAGAACAATGCCTAGCACGTAGTAAGTACTCAATAAATATTTGTTGAATGTATGAACCCCCTCCTGATTTCCCATCTGATGCTCCACTCATGTAATTGAAGGCTGCAATGCTCCCAGTGCTCTGGACTAACAGACAAAACTAGGTTCAAATTCTGCTGACACCTCTTTCTATCTAGGTGACCTTGGACCTCAGTTTCCTTATCTGTAAAATAGAGATCATTATTCCTACCTCAGAGTTGTGAGAATTTTTTTGAGATCGCTTTGGGAGCTTTCCTGGCACATATTTACCCATCAAAAACCAAACCTGTTGCCGTCGAGTCAATTCCAACTCATAGTGAACCCATATGAAAGAGTAGAACTGCCCCATAGGGTTGCCGAGGAGTGGCTGGTGGATTCAAACACTGACCTTTTGGTTAACAGCTGAGCTCTTAACCACTATACTGTCAGGGCTCTGGCACATAGTAGGTACTCTTTAAATGTTAGTTCCCTCCCCCTTTCTTCTCACTGAGTCTTCTGTTTTCCAGGTAAAACAGCCGCAACAGCTACAGACATTGCTTATTGTCTCATTTGAGCCTTACAACAAGCCCTCTCAGGTGTGGTGCCATCCTTATCTTCTTTTTACAGATGTGGAAACTGAGTCCCAGTGAGAGTGATTCTGGTCACACAGTAAGTGGCAGAGTCAGGATTTGAACAGCATTTTGTATGGCTCCTTGACTTTTTCTTGACTCTTACTATTGATGATAGATTATGTCTGACATTCTAGCTGTGTGACTTTGAGCACCTGGAGACATCTCTAAATACCTTGGTTTCTTCAACAGTCCAATGGGACTAATTATACTGATTCCTTTGGCCTTTATAACAATCCAGGGTGGTTAGGTGTATCAGCAGTTCTTCACCTTTCCGTTGCTTATCTCCCTGTGATTGACAGCTGACATGCCTCTGACTGCCATCCTCCTCAGGCATTCCTGGCAAGGTGACTAAAACTCCAGCCCTTTCACTCTCTTTCCAGGAAACATATTTCAGTGTAAGTGAGTGAGAGGGGCATTATTAGAGGGATAACATTAGGTAAACTGTAGTCTATTAAAACAGCAGTAAATCATTTTTAGAACTATTATTAGCAACAAATGACTTTCGAACCACTGTGCAACTGATTGTGACGCTCCAGTTGGCTGCAGCTCCTCAGGAAGAATTGCTGGTATTTCTGATAGCTCTTTTGCAAACATATAAAGTCCCATGGAAATGTAAGCAATTATTAGTATTGTTATAATAATTATCATTGTTCTCATTCTGAGAGATCATATAGTATAAAAGTTAAGACCATGGGTTTAGGGGCCAAACTGCTTGGGTTCAAATATTGGCTGTGCTACTTTCCAGCAGTATGATATTAGGCAAGTTACTTAACTTCTGTGCCTCAGTTTCCCCACCTATCAAATGGAAATAATAATGATAGTAGTATCTACTTCCCAGGATTGTTTGAACATTAAATGAGATAATGCAAATAAAGTACTTAGCACAGTGTCTAGTTCAAGGGTCAGCAAACTACAACCCACAGGCCGAGTCTGGCTCACTGCCTGTTTTTGTAAATGAAGTTTTTATTAGAACACAACCATGTTCATCTGTTTACCTATTGTCTATGGTTGCTTTTGTGTCACAACAGCAGAGGTGAGTAGTTGTGACAGCGACTGTAGGGCCTGCAAAATCTAAAATATTTACTATCTGGTCCCTTACAGAAAAAAGTATACCAGTGCTTATGCTAGTTCACAGAGGAATTGATGGATAAATGTTAGCTGTTATTATTATTTCATTTGATTTTATTCTTCCAAAAGCTTTTTTGTTGTAAACATGGGGATACAAGCCCAGAGAGGAGAAATGACTTGTCCAAGACCACACAGCTAGGATGATACAGGGTTGGGGTGGAACTTTCCAGTACATGGTACTGAACAGGGGCCCCTTGTGCTTGGAGCCCTTGGGCTCAAAGTTCCTTCTTTAGGACATGGAAAGAGCTGGCTTAGCTCCCAGTCGAAGGGATGCCAGTAGCCTGGCCCATGGGCATCTCCTTCATCCCTGTGTCAGAGGCTCTTTCAGATCATCAGGCACAGAGCACCTTCTTCACACCATGCAGGGAGGGATGCATGATGTGATGGGTCCCTATTGGAACCCTTCTCTGGCCTCCAACCTTTGAGTCTATCTCAGTGGTAGACTGGGCTTGGGTGGAAGCCTTGCTGGGTGATGAATGTTTCTGTCCTCACTCAGGACTTGATTATCTGATTGTTGGCCTTGCCCTTGCTCTTGTAATGGGCTAGTTTGAGGCCATTTACATTTCTTTTGGTGTGCTTTCCTGTCCGATAACAACTATCACATGATTATGTTGTTCACCTTTATCCTTAATCCTCTCAAATTGCCTAGTTATCTTTAATTTCCAGTCCATGTCCCTTACTAGAGAGTTAAGTCAGGCAAAGTCAGGCCAAAACCGACAGGGTAGCATAGGAAAGCTCATGGATGTTCACCCTGCGTCCCTTTACCCTAGAGGGGTAGCTTGCACTCCAGAGCCTGTGGAGGCTGACAGGATACACCACTTCCCAGTTTGTACCTCTTCTTTTAACAAATATAAATTATTGATATGGGGCAAGGAGAGAAGATCTTTGAGGTCCTTTCAGCTTGGGCACTTGAGGATTCTTGAGATACAGTTTCCCCATCTGTACAGTGGGCTCAGTAACTTCCAGCCTCTCCATCTCTCCTAGGTACTATAGCAAATTCTGTTCCTGTCCCCAGGTCTCATGGCCCCAGGAGTGGCAGGGTCAGTATTAATTCTAGCTAGAGTGTGTGTGTGTGTGTGTGTGCACGTGTGTGTAGTCACACACATGTTCCTGTAACCATGGACTGCCTTTGACATAGGGTTTGGCATGTGGTACGCCCTCAAGATGTGGTCATTTCCTTCTGGGCAGAGTTTAGTTGCTCTGGAACACAAGTAGATATTCAATGTTTTTTAAATGGCTAGATTGAGTAACTGTGTTCTTCCTTGGAGTATGTTCTGTATCCTGTGTGTGTATTTGTTTGCAGTATATAAAATGTATGCACTTTTGGTATAGAATGTGTGCTTGCGTGTGCACATGTGCTTGGTGTGTGAGCAAAAGTGTGCATGGTGTGCAGGGGTATAGGTCTACATGGGAGGGGGTGCAGGGCAGGAGAGCACAGTAGTTTAGAGTTTAGGGCATAAGCTCTGAGGTCAGACTGACCTGGGTTTGAATCCCAGCTCTGCAATTTCTCATGATATTACCTTGTTCCCTGAATTTATCTAAGTCCCAGTTTCCTCACCTGCAAAAGGGGGGGGGGGTGCAAATGCCAAACTCACAGGGATGCCGGAAGCATTAAATATGCTAATGAAGGCAAAATTCCTAGCACAAGAACTAGAACATGGAGAGTGTACAATAAACGAAAATTGTTGTTGATTATGATCATCAACAATGTATGTGGAGAGCTTAGCTGTCAGGGGCATATGTGCTGTGTGGGGAGTGTGAGAGTGTGCATGTGCATGCCAGTGTGGGGTGGAGTGTGTGAAGGAAGACCTGATGGGAGAGGCTGGAAATTTAGGGCAGACTCTGGGGATCCCTGCCTGGAAGGGAAGCCCAGAAAGCAGTGGGGGGCAAAGGCTACATACATGCACAGAGGGAGCTGAGAGAAGCCCAGACTTGGGTGGAATGATCTGATTACTTAATGAGCTTCTTCCCCCTCTCAGCAGCAGGATTAATGGGATGAAAGTGGGCAAAGGACAATTTAGCTGCAGATTCAGGAAACAGCCCCCGACAGGGCAGCCTATTAACTTCAGAAATAGATTCTCCCAGGACCCTTTATGGCTCTCACTCAAGGCATCTCAAACCCCTGCCTGCCAAAGAGAGGAAAGGAGAGGGCTTAGGAGGTAGGGAAGAGAGAGAGGGGAAGCCGGGGGAAGGCACTGGAGGCAGGCTGGACAAGAGACTGGGAAGGGTGGAATTTACAGGGGATCCTGGGAGAAAAGGTTGGAAGAGGAAGGTTGAGAGGGAGGAAAAGAACAGGGAATCTGGAGGAGAAAGAAAGGGAGAGGAAAGCAGTAGCACTGGGAAAGCCACTTCCTTCTTTTCCCTGGGCCATGTGGAATCTCTTCTAAACTAGGCATTGCATCCTCTCAATGAGTCATGGGGACAGTTTTAGGGCTGTCCTATGCTCCAATGACTAAGCTTGCAGCTGGGAATATGGAAGGTGACCAAAACTCCAAGGTGATTCAGGAACACCTGGATATGTAGATGGAATGATCTTTAACTAGAGACTGAGTCTAGGAGCAGGACACCCTACAGCTGCATGGTTTTCCTTCATGGCCTTTTCAGCTTACCTACATGTCCTTTCCTTTGGCTTTTGTCTCTTTGGCCAGGGTACCACCTAGGCTGGCCATGGCCCATAGTCACTTCTGAGGCTCATCTGTGGCTTATCTGCCATCTATACTGTGACTCAGTGGCCAGCTGCCCCTATTATTGCTACTGTAGGCCTAGAGTCCTGTCCTACTCTCTGCCACCTCCAGAATAGACCTGCATCCCTGACCAGGGTGGCTTCTTTGTCCACAGCTGAGATGGACATCCGGGGATCTCCATATTCCTACACAGTTGGTCTCTGCCTTCATTCTCTTTACTTTTTGCCTGAGGCTGTATCAATTGTTGTGGGCCCTTGAGGGCAGGGACCACAACGATACATTTCATTAATGATAAAAATGGTGGTAGTGGTTATTTACTGCCAATAAAGATGGTAACAGTGCCACTGGTTGTGATAGCAATATTAATAATAATAGCAGTGATGGTGACAGTGTCAATGAAGATAATGGTGAGGATGGTAATAAAGGTGGTGGTGATGATAGAAGTGGCAATGGAGATGATGATGGTAATGGTACATGTGGTGTTGGTAATGGTGTTAATGGACTTGGTAATGGCAATAGAGGTAGTGACGATGATGAAAGTGATGATGACAGTAGATGTGATGATGGTTATGTTACAGGTAGAAATGGTGGTGAGGAAGAGGATGAAGGTGATGATGATAGTTGAGGTGGTAATAGTAGTGTTGATGATGGAAGTGGAGATAATAATGCAGAGGTAGTGATGGTGCTGATAAAGGTGGTGATGAAGGTAGATGCTGTACTTGTGATATTAGAGGTGGTGATGGTGGTGATTGATAAAGATATTAGTGATGATGATGAGAGTAACAATGGAGGCAGTGATGGTGATAGTGGCAGTGGAGGTGATGGTGAAGATGATGATGTTGATGGTTGTGATAGCAATAAGAACAGCAATGGAGATGGAGGTAGTAGTGGCAGTGGTAACAGTAACAGTAATGGTAATAATGAAGACTGGGACAATTAAAAATGGTGACAGTGATGACAATTATGACAGCCAATAGTCTAATAGTCTACTCTCTGCTTCTACTATCTTCTATTGTACTCCTAACTTTTCTTCCAATGCTCTCCATCTCAGTTTTACCTTACTTTTCATCCTTCACTATTTCTTGGGGAATTATAAAATTGGGCCAACCAATAAAGACACTGTGGAACTCTTGGTTTCCTGAAGAACAGCTGGGTCCTTGGCCTCATTTGTTGTTGAGAGAGGCATAATTCAGCTAGTGATTTCCTCCCATTTCCACTACAGTCAAAACAAAAGAATTGGCATCAGAGGCCAAAGTTAGGTATTATGAAAAGTCTCCTGATGATGAAGAATGTGATGCTAGAAGTTAACTGAGGAGGGTTATGGGGTGCCCTACCTTTGAGATGATGACTTGGAACAAGAGAGAGAACCCCACTGGCCTGTATGAATCTACCTAAATACAGGGGGATGGACAAGATGATCTCTGTAGATCTGGACCAACTTCGTGGGCCCTATTCTTTGGCTTACAAGGCAGAGAAAGGAAGTGGATTTGTCTACTGAAACCTCGGGTTCCATCTATTAGGCTAATGGTAAGGAAATGAGAAGAGGAGGATAGAGGAGGGACGAGGCAATGCAATCTGGTGGTTTAGAGAAATGTTGGAGTTCTCGTCCAGATTCCTTGTGGTTCTCAGTGGGAGGTGACCCAGGAAGTGGGCCTCTGTGGTGCTGCCTCCAGCTCTGCATCTACCAAGAGGCCGCCCTTCAGTGATACTACTCCCATCCCCTAGCCAGCCTGTGTTAAGAAGGAGGGGGAGAAGATGGAAAGAGGGAGGGGACACTGCTCGCAATTCCTGGAATCTGGATTCTCCCACAAACTCTTGGAGCTCTTCCCTCCTCTGCAACTCCTCTTTTCCCTCCCTCCTCTCAGTCTCCTGATTATAAAGTCCACCCACTGAAGCCCCATCAGGGACAAGTTTTCTGTAGTAACTGGATGGGTACCAAGGCAGATAATCACATGCCATGGGAAGAGGCACAGAATCTTGCTCAAATATCATGGGCTTTAAAATCATATTCAGAGTCCAATCTTAACTCCATTACTTAATCACTGTGTGATTTTAGGCCTAGTGATGCTACTCTCTGAACCTCAGTTTCCTCCTCTGTGAAATGGGAACATACCTCACAGAGTTTTCTAAGGATTAAATAAGATAATGTATATAAGGTACCTAATATACTAGCTGGTACCTAATAGATGTTCAAGTAGCATTAGTTTTTTTCTCCCTCCCCCAGTCCCTTTCAGAAAGGGAGAGAGTAGCCATGGCTTAATAAGCCCCTTACCAGGTTCTTTGGGCACAGATCCTTCACATCTTACGGTGCCATCTGAACCTCCTCTCCACATTTCCTATGAGACAAAGAAAGTCTACACTGTAATATTAAAAGATCTGGGCGTCTCTTCTAAAGTTGGTGCTGGATTTGGAGTCAGAAGACTTGCTAGAGGCGTGACTTTGGTAATTGTTTAACTTCTCTGGGCCTCAGTTTCCTCATCTAGATATAAGGATAATAATCCCTGCTCTGCCAGCCTCACATGGTTGTTATGAGACTTAAATGAGATCATGCTTTGGGAAGTGAAAAGTGCTGGATACACGTGGGGGTTATTAGCTCTCTCTGGGAGGGAGGAAGGAAGGGGATTAATCTCTGGAGACTGGGTTAGGACCCAGCTTAGGAGGTTTTTCACTTGAGGATACCCAGGACCAAAGTATGCCAGGGCTCAGGGGTGGCTGGGGACATAGAATTGGAGCTCAGCCATGTTCGGCTTGGATGGATGGGTGGGTGGGGTGGGACAGGAGAATTCATTTGTCTTTTGGCATAAGTCACATATAGATATGTCAATTATGGGGTTTGAGTCAACTGCCTGGGGACTTCTTCAGCCAGATGGTAACTTAAAGAGTCCAAAGGCCTCCCTCCCTTTCTTCCTCCTACTTTCTGGTTCCACTGAGGTCGGAACCTGAGTTGACTGGTGTCTGAGGTTGGCTAATTGTTCCCCACCTGCCACAGGAAGCTGTGGGCCATGCCTTTAGGAGAGACCTGAAGAGTAAGCTGTTCACTGAATTTGGAATTCTGATGGGATACGGATCCTTATTGTACTCTCTGACTGTAGGACTGTGTCTTAGGCCTGATGGCCCTCACTAATAGTCCTCTTCTCTCTCACACATGGCCTGCTGTCTTGGCATGGACTGGTAACATAAAACTTACCTCCAAAAACGGAGTGCACTGAGAGACCAAAGAAAGAGGCAGGCAACTCCAGAGTGGCAGCAAAGGAGTTTATTAGGGGAACTTACATACAAGGCAGGTCCTGGGCGGCAGCAGGGCCAAGCAAATCTCAGTGCCCTGCAGTGGGAGACAGGGGTTTTATAGTGGTGATGAACAATAGTGGCTGCATGCCAGGAAAGCCTCTAGACTTACATAAGGCTACCTCAGCAAGTATTACATAAGAATGACTTAGCAAACGGCAGTGAACTAGCAGAAAGCATGAGGGCAGCCATGTTCAGACTCATAAAGCCTGTTTCCCCTTCAGCCCACCCCTCGAGGCTGGCTCTTATAATCTGGCACATTCTCCTTCTTCCGCAAGGTCTCTGAGGGCCCTGAGAAGAGGTGTTACACCTTTGCAGGTAGAGACAGACAGTGTTGCTGTAGTTGGAGGCACAGACCACACCAGCAATATAGACAGACATAAGAAAAATCCTATACCCAGGAAAAGACCAAGACCCAACCAAAAACCTCACCAGCCAGGGGGGAAAGAGGAAAACCAGGTGGCTACAGCAGACCAGCCATCAGGTGTGTCCAAGGCTTCTATGTTTATTCATATGGCCTAACAAATCAGTTATGTTCTAGTGGTAGTCTGAACAACGTTCAGTTTTTACTATGGCACATGTCCTGCCTTGAGCAGCTGTTAGAATGTCTAGAGCCATTTGGTTCTGAAGGGCTTCCTTCCTCATTTGGGTGTTTTTGGCAGTTAACAGCCACAAGCTTTCTCTACTATCATTCAGGACTTGTTTAGTAAAATTAGTTAGAGCTTCAAATTGTCCCATTACTTCTAAGGAGCCAACGAGGGGAACAAAAACAGTTTTAAAAAAATCATACCAGTGGAAAAGACTACACTTGGTCCACTTGGCTTTTACCATGGGGTAATTCAGAGGTTTTTGTATAGTTTTTCTGACGGTTCCTGAAGTATAGGGTAATCCCAAAGTGCAATGCCCTATCCCATCATACGGTAACCAGGGCCACAAGTAGTGGCCACACGGCCATTGGGTGCCATTGGGAGCAAGGTACACTCCTGCCATAGTCCTGCTGCAGTTTTTATACTGCAACCATTCAGTGCTATTAGGTGTTATCACCTGTCAGCAGTGGGATGCAGGAGTCCAGCCCACTATGTGGTAGGAGGAATTGGAGGGAGACAGGGGAACCCATGAGGTTTTACTTGGTTCCAAACAGACAGAATCAGGTTTCCCTTACATACCCTGTTCTGGTACCGACCAACCTAAACCATCTCAGAGGTGGTAAACAACCTCTTGTGGTCACAACTCAGAGGTGTTGTGGTCTCTAACCAAGATGCGGGTGTCCACAACAGTCTGAGTCCAGGAAAAGGTGATGTTGTGCCCTCCCTCTCCTGTTATACCCCAGTTAGTTAATGAGGCTTTAGTACTCCTCCATGTCTCCCACAGCCACCCAATCGATTCCTGTCAGGGGCTCCATGCTCCAAGGCATGCCTTTGGTGCTTCAGAAGGGGAGTTGTCCACAGACCCAGCAGCTGCTTTTGTTGTGGACTACAGCAAAGTTGTGAGCCCACTCTAGGAAGACACTGGCAGCTCCAAAGGGAAGAAAGTAGAATAGGCCATACCTACATTTGGGAAGACAGGTGTTTGGTAGATACCAAGACGGGTAAATCTTCCCCTTCTATTAGGATCACACTAGTGGCTTCCCCTCAGGTAGTGAGAACAGTGGCTGATTTAGGCATTTTTCCTGGCTAAGTGTACGACACATGCTGCCCTGGGGAAGTCATTTGAGGGGTTGTGAGTAAAGTTCCTCATTTTGCTGTATGCCAGAAAAGACACACTTTTGTCCCTCATGATATAGCCATCATTCCTTTCCATATAAAGTGTGACTGTCGAGGCCCTCCGTGCAGTAGGATGGTAGGCTCCCATGTTAGGTCGATCAGTTCCTCCACCTCCAGAGGGACAAAGTAAACAATCAGCCCTGGTGGGGTAACCCACGACAAGGGCCAATAGATGCTTCCACTTCCTGGTGCCAGGTCTGCAGGTGTCCAGAGGACCATGCTGTTTTCTTCTGGTAACAATCTTGGTGGATACAATTCCAGAGCCTGTGATGTCACTTGTATCATTGTTGGAGGGTCACTCGGGGCTCCTAGTCTGACAAACGGGGCTAAAGCCCCAGTGGGAGTCAAAGTTATCAACCTTAAAGCCTCAGGCAGCACCTTGGTCCACCCACCAGAGAAGCCTTGCCCGAAAGGTTCATATTTGTTGTTTTAGGACACCATTCTTCCTTTCCACCAGGCCTGTGGCCTGGGAGTTAGATGGCAGGTGGTAATACCATTGTACCTCTTTCTCAGCTGCTCATTCTCTCACATTGTGACCTGTAAAGTGTGTACCCTGGTCATTATCAATCCTTCAGGGTATTCCATACATAATGCTGAATTTTTGTAATCCCTTTTTTGTAGCAGCCTGGTTCACTCTTTTAGATGGAAACACCTGTGTCAAGCTGGTAACAGTGTACACACAAACAAGAGTGTGTTTCACTCCTTCACTTGACTGTCAGTTTGTTGTACTGTGGTGGCTTGCGTGTTGCTGTGAAGCTGGAAGTTATGCCAAATACCAGCAGGGTTATTCTTGATGGACAGGTTAGAGTGAAGCTTCCAGACTAAGGCAGACTAGGAAGAAGGACCTGGTGGTCTATTTCTGAAAAAAAAATTGACCAGTGAATACCTTATGAATAGCAGTGGAACATTATCTGATATAGTGTCGGAAGATGAGCCCCTCAGATTGGAAGCACTCAAAAGACGACTGGGGAAGAGCTGCCTCCTAAAAGTAGAGTCGATCTTACTGACACAGATGGAGTCAAGCTTTTGGGATCTTCATCTGCTGATGTGACACGACAGAAAATGAGAAGAAACAACTGCAAACATGCTTTACTAATTGGAATGTGGAGTCACAAAGTATGAATCTAGGAAAATTTAAAGTTGTCAAAAATGAAACGGAATGCATAAAGAGCAATATCCTAGGCATTAGTGAGCTAAAATGGACTGGCATTGGCCATTTTGAATCAGAAAATCATATGGTCTACTATGCTGAGAATGACAACTTGAAGAGGAATGGTGTTGCATTCATCGTCAAAGAGAACATTTCAAGATCTATCCTAAAGTACATCGCTGTCAGTGATAGGATAATACCCATACACCTACAAGAAAGATGGGTTAATACAGCTATTATTCAAAGTTATGCACCAACCACTAAGGCCAAAGATGAAGAAACTGAAGATTTCTACCAACTTCTGCAGTGTGAAATTGATCGAACATGCAATCAAGATTCATTGATAATTACTGGTGATTGGAATGCAAAAGTTGGAGACAAAGAAGAAGGATTGGTAGTTGGAAAATATGGCCTTGGTGATAGAAATGATGCCAGAGATTGTGTGATAGAATTTTGCAAGACAAATGACTTGTTCATGGCAAATACCATTTTTCAACGACAATAACTGGTGGCTATAAACACGGACCTCGCCAGATGGAATACACAGGAATCAAATCGACTACATCTGTGGAAAGAGACAATGGAGAAGCTCTATATCATCAGTCAGAACAAGGCCAGGGGCCAACTGAGTAACAGAACATCAATTGCTCATATGCAAGTTCAAGTTGAAAATGAAGAAAATTAGAACAAGTCCATGAGAGCCAAAGTACGACCTTGAATGTATCCCACCTGAATTTAGAGACCACCTCAAGAATAGATTTGATGGATTGAACACTAATGACCAAAGTCCAGACGAACTGTGGAATGACATCAAGTATATCATACAGAAGAAAGCAGAAGGTTATTAAAAAGACAAGAAAGAAAATGCCAAAACGGATATCAGAAGCAACTCTGAAACTTGCTCTTGAACCTAGACTAGCTAAAGCAAATTGAAGAAATGAAGTAAAAGAGCTGAAGAGAAGATTTCAAAGGGCAGCTTGAGAGGACAAAGTAAAGTATTATAATGAAATGTGCAAAGACATGGAGTTAGAAAACCGAAAGGGAAGAACACACACAGCATTTCTCAAGCTGAAAGAACCGAAGAAAAAAATTCAAGCCTTGCTTTGCAATATTGGGCAAACTGTTGAATGATGCAGGAAGCATCCAAAGAAGATGGAAGGAATACACAGAGTCACTGTACCAAAAAGAACTGGTCGACGTTCAACCATTTTAGAAGGTAGCATATGATCAAGAACCTATGTTACTGAAAGAAGAAGTCCAAGCGGCACTGAAGGCATTGGCGAAAAACAAGGCTCCAGGAATTGACAGAATACCAGGTGAGATGTTTCAACAAACAGATGCAGTGATGGAGGTGCTCATTCGTGTATGCCAAGAAATTTGGAAGGCAACTACCTCATCAACTGACTGGAAGAGATCCATATTTGTGCCCATTCCAAAGAAAAGTGATCCAACAGAATGTGGAAATTGTCAAACAATATCATTGATATCACACGCAAGTAAAATTATTTTTCTTTTTCTTTTTTATTTTTTTAAATTAAATATTTTGTTGTACTTCAGGTGAAGGCTTACAGAACAAACAGTTTCTCATGTAACAGTAGTACACATGCTGTTTTATGACTTTGGTTAACAACCCCACAACATTTTAACCCTCTGAATTCTCAGCTTATTTTTTTTTTTTTTTTTTTTGGTGAAAATACACATAGCCAAAGATACACCATTTCAAAACTTTTTACTTACACATTTAAGTGACATTGACTATGCTCTTCCAATTGTGCTACCATTCTGGCCCAAGATGAAGGCTTACAGGACAAAATAGCCTCCCATTTAACAGTTACTACAAATGTTGCCCTATAACAGTGGTTAACAATCTCACAACACATCAACAGTATCCTTACTCAACTTGTGTTCCTTATCATCAGCTTCCTACTCCCCCTCTGCCTTCTGATCCTTGTCACTGGACTCCTGTACCTTGTTAGTCTCATTTAGTTTTACTGGGCTGTCCACTCCCAGGATGAAGAGTGAACCTCGAAGGTAACTTCACCTCTGAGCTGAAAGGGTGTCTGGGGCCCACACTCTTGAGGTTTCTCCAGTAACCTTTAGGCCAGTAAATCTGGTCTTTTTTTTTTTTTTTTTTTGGGAGTTAGAATTATGCTCTACATCCTTCTCTAGCTCTGTCCAGAACCCTCTGTTGTGATCCTGGTCACAGCAGTCAGTGGTGGTAGCCGGGCACCATCTAGCTGTACTGGACACAGTCCGGTGGAGGTCTTGGTAGCTGTGGTCAATTAGTCCTTTGGACTAATCTTTTCGTTGTATCCTGTTCTCTTCATTCTCCCTTGCTCCCGAAGGGATGAGACCAGGGTAGTATCTTAGATGGCCGCTCACAGGCTTTTAAGACCCCAGACACTACTCACCAAGGTAGAATGTAGACCATTATCTTTATAAGTAGTGTCATGCCAATTGAGCTAGATGTTCCCCGAGACCATGGTCCCCAGAGCCCTCCGTCCAACAACTCAGTCCCTCGGGAAGTTTGGATGTGTCCATAGGGCCTCCATGACCTTTCCTTGTGCAGGTTGTGTTAGTTTCCCTTGTACTGTGTACTGCCTCACCTCTCACCCAAGATACCACTTATCTATTGCCTATTTAGTATTTCCCCCCCCTCCCCTCCCATCCCTGGTAACCAACAAGGATTGTTACATTTTGCATGTGAATTTTTTCATGGGTTTTTACAATAGAGGTCTCATACAATATTTGTCCTTTTGTGATGGACTTATTTCACTCAGCATAATGTCCTCCAGTTTCATCCATGTTATGAGATGCCTCACAGATTCATTGTTGTTCTTTCTCGTTGCATAGTACTCCATTGTGTGTATGTACCATAGTTGGTTTATCCATTCATCTGTTGATGGGCACCTACGTTGTTTCCATCCTTTTGCTATTGTGAACAATGCTGCCATGAACATAGGTGTGCATATGTCTATTCGAGTGATGACTCTTATTTCTCTAGGATATATTCCTAGGAGTGGGATTGCTGGATCGAATGGTATGTCTATTTCTAGCTTTCTGAGGAAACGCCATATCATTTTCCAAAATGGTTGTAACATTTTGCATTCCCACCAGCAGTGTATAAGAGTTCCGATCTCCCCGCAGCCCCTCCAACATTTGTTATTTCCAGTATTTTTGATTCGTGCCAGTAATGCCGGGGTGAGATGGTATCTCATTGTGGTTTTAATTTGCATTTCTCTAATGGCTAGTGAACGCGAGCATTTCCTCATGTGTCTGTTGGCCATTTGAATGTCTTCTTTGGTGAAGTGTCTGTTCATTTCCTTTGTCCATTTTTTGATAGGATAATCTGTCTTTTTGTTGTAGAGGTGTTGGATTTTCTTGTAGATTATGGAGATTAGTCCTTTGTCTGACTTGTACTGTCCAAAAATTTTTTCCCAGTCTGTAGGTTCTCTTTTGACTCTTTTGGTGAAGTCTTTTGAAGAGCATAGGTGTTTGATTTTTAGAAGATCCCAGTTATCTAGTTTATCTGTTGGGTTTTTTGTGTTGATGTTTATGGTTTGTATCCTGTTAATGCCATGTATTAAGGCCTGAAGTGTTGGTCCTATTTTTTCTTCTATGAACTTTATAGT
Organism: Dugong dugon; assembly: GCA_030035585.1. Lineage (NCBI taxonomy): Eukaryota > Metazoa > Chordata > Mammalia > Sirenia > Dugongidae > Dugong > Dugong dugon. Next base: position 102,800,348 of record CM057483.1, on the reverse strand, counting down.
TTGAGGCTTTATGTTCAGGTCTTTGATCAATCTTAAAGTAGTTTTTGTATATGGTGTGAGGTATGGGTCCTGTTTCATTTTTCTGCAAATGGATATCCAGTTTTGCCAGCACCATTTGTTAAAAAGACTGTCTTTTCCCCATTTGATGGACTTTGGGCCCTTGTTGAGAATCAGGTGACTGTAGGTGGATGGATTTACATCTGGGTTCTCAATTCTGTTCCATTGGTCATTGTCTCTGTTGTTGTACCAGTACCAGGCTATTTTTACTACTGTAGCTGTATAGTAGGTTCTCAAGTCAGGTAGTGTGGGTCCTCCAACTTTATTCTTCTTCTTCAGTAGTGCTTTACTTATTTGGGGTTTCTTCCCTTTCCATATAAAGTTAATTAGTTTTTCCATCTCTTTGAAGGATGTTGTTGGTATTTGGATCGGGATTGCATTGTATTTGTAAATTGCTTTAGGTAGAATTGCCATTTTCACAATGTTGAGTCTGCCTATCCATGAGCATGGTATGTTTTTCCATTTATGTAGATCCCTTTGGGTTTCATGCAGCAGTGTTTTGTAGTTTTCTTTGTATAGGTCTTTTACATTCCTGGTCAGATTTATTCCTAAGTATTTTATTTTTTTAGGGGCTATTGAAAATGGTATTGATTTCCTGATCTCCTTTTCATCGTTCTCTTTACTGGTGTATAGGAATCCAACTGATTTTTGAATGTTTATCTTGTATCCTGCTACTCTGCTGAATCTTTGTATTAGTTCCAGTAGATTTCTCATGGAGTCTTTGGAGTTTTTTATGTATAGTATCATATCATCTGCAAACAGGGACAGTTTAACTTCTTCATTACCAATTTGGATGCCGTTTATTTCTTTCTCTTGCCTTATTGCTCTAGCTAGAACTTCCAGCACAATGTTAAATAGGAGTGGTGATAAAGGGCATCCTTGTCTTGTTCCTGTTTTCAAGGGGAATGTTTTCAGCCTCTCTCCATTAAGAATGATGTTGGCTGTTGGTTTTGCATAGATGCCCTTTATTATGTTGAGAAATTTCCCTTCTATACCTATTTTATTGAGAGCTTTTATCAGGAATGGGTGTTGGACTTTGTCAAATGCCTTTTCTGCGTCAATTGAGATGATCATGTGATTTTTTTCTTTCCTTTTATTTACGTGGTGAATTACGTTGATGGATTTTCTAATGTTAAACCATCCTTGCATACCTGGTATGAATCCTACTTGTTTGTGGTGTGGTATTTTTTTGATATGATACTGAATTCTATTGGCTAGAATTTTGTTTAGAATTTTTGCATCTATATTCATGAGAGATATTGGTCTGTAATTTTCTTTTTTTGTGATGTCTTTGCCTGGTTTTCGTATCAGTGTTATGCTGGCTTCATAGAATGAATTTGGAAGTGTTGCTTCCTCTTCTATGCTCTGAAATGGATTGAGTAGAACTGGTACAAGCTCTTCTGTAAATGTTTTGTAGAATTCTCCAGTGAAGCCATCTGGGCCAGGGCTTTTTTTGGTTGGGAGTTTTTTTATTAACTTTTCAATCTCTTCTCCTGTTATGGGTCTGTTCAGATTTTCAATATCACTTTGTTGTAGTTTGGGTAGGCCGTGTGTTTCTAGAAATTTATCCATTTCCTCTAGGTTTTCAAATTTGTTAGAATATAGTTTTTCATAATATTCTGTTATAATCCTTTTTATTTCGGTTGGGTCTGTTGTAATGTCCCCCATTTCATTTCTTATTTGGGTTATTTGTGCCCTCTGCTGTTTTTCTTTTGTCAGTCTGGCCAGTGGTTTGTCGATTTTGTTGATGCTTTCGAAGAACCAACTTTTGGTTTTGTTGATTCTTTCTATTGTTTTTCTGTTCTCTATTTCATTTATTTCTGCTCTGATCTTTACTATCTCCTTTCTTCTGGTGGTTGTAGGCTTTCTTTGCTGTTCTCTTTCTATTTGTTTGATTTCTGTAGTTAATGTTTTGATTTTGTCCCTTTCTTCTTTTTTGATATGTGCATCTATTGCTATAAATTGTCCTCTGAGGACTGCCTTTGCTGTGGCCCAAAGGTTTTGGTATGATGTGTTTCCATTCTCATTTGATTCTAGGAATTTTTGGATTCCATCTCTGATTTCTTCTATTACCCATTGATGTGTAAGCAGAGTATTATTCAGTTTCCATGTGTTTGTTTTTTTTTTTCTTGCTCTTTCTAGTGTTAATTTCTACCTTGATTGCATTGTGGTCAGAGAAGATACTGTGAATTATCTCAGCTTTTTGGATCTTGTTGAGGATTGCTCTGTGGCCTAAGATGTGGTCTATTCTGGAGAACATTCCATATGCATTGGAAAAGAATGTGTACTTTGCAGCGGTTGGATGGATTGTTCTATATATGTCTATGAGGTCCAGTTGGCTGATTGTATCCTTTAGGTCTTCTGTATCTTTGCTGAGTTTCTTGTTGTTCTGTCCTTTACTGAGAGTGGTGTGTTGAAGTCTCCTATTATTATTGTGGAACTGTCAATTTCTCTTTTCAGTGCTGTTAGAGTTTTTTTTATGTATTTTGGAGCCCTGTCATTGGGTGCATAGATATTTATTATGGTTATGTCTTCATGATGGATCGTCCCATTAATCATTATATAGTGTCCTTCTTTGTCTTTTATGGTAGATTTTGTTTTAAAGTCTATTTTATCTGAGATTAGAATTGCCACTCCTGCTCTTTTTTGGTAGTTGTTAGCTTGATGTATTTTTTTCCAACCTTTGATTTTTAATAAATTCACATCTTTGTTTCTAAGGTGTGTCTCTTGTAGACAGCATATTGATGGATCCTGTTTTCTTATCCATTCTGCCACTCTCCGTCTCTTTATGGGTGCATTGAGTCCATTTACATTCAGTGTAATTATTGATAGATGGAAGTTTGTTGCTGTCATTTTGTAGTGCTTTTTTTTTGTGGTGCTGAAGTTTTCTTTGTTTTCTTACTCTCTTGTGCTGAGTTACTTTTGTTTGTGGATTTTGTATTCATTTCCTTTGTTTTTGTAGGTTTTGTTTTTGCTGAGACTTTATGTTTTTCGTCTTTATTTTTATGAGTTGGTTTGTTAACTTTCTTTGTGGTTACCATCAATTTTACCCTTATCTTTATAAGTTTGAAGCAGTCTACCCTTACTTGGTATCGCCTTGCCTTCCTCTCCTTTAGAAGGTTCTATACCTATGCCGTTTGTTCCCTCTTTCATTGTTTTGATGTTGTTGTCATCCTTTGATTGATTGCTCTGATTCCCTGTTGTATTTCTTTTGTTTTTGGATAGTCCTCAGTAGTTCATTTCCTAGAATGGTATCTGGTTCGTATGAACCTGCATCCTAGGTCCTAGGTCCTGCCTGAGGGCTGAAGCTGTTTGTCCTCAGATCGAAGAACTCCCTTTAATAATTCTTGTAAGTTTGGTTTGACTTTTGCATATTCCCTTAGTTTCTGTTTATCTGGAAATGACCTAATTTAACCATCAAATTTGAATGAGAGTTTTGCAGGATATATTATTCTTGGCTGACAATTATTTTCTTTCAAGGTTTTATATATGTCATCCCATTGCCTTCTTGCCTGCATGGTTTCTGCCGAATAATCTGAGCTTAGTCTTATTGTTTCTCCTCTGTATGTGACTTCTTGTTTTTCATGAGCTGCTCTCAGGATTCTTTGTTTGTCTTTAGTTTTGGCGAGAGTGAATATGATATGCCTTGGTGATTTTCTTTTCGGGTCTCTTCTATATGGGGTTCGTTGAGCTTCTTGGATGGCCAGCTTTTCATCTTTCATGATATTGGGGAAGTTTTCTGTCAGCAGTTCCTCAATAATCCTCTCTGTGTTTTCTGTTTTCTCCCCCTGTTCTGGGATGCCAATCACTCGTAAGTTTTTGCTTTTAATTGTGTCCCACATAGCTCTCAGGGTCTCTTCATTTTTCTTTGTTCTTTTTTCTGAGTTTTCCTGAAACAGAGTTGTATCCAAGTGTTTGTCTTCAGTTCCACTGATCCTGTCTTCCACGGTTTCAAATCTATGTCTCCGCCCTTCTATGACACCGTCCATTTCTGAAATCTTGTTGTTTATCTTTTGGATTTCTAATTGTTGTTTTTGTATAATTTCGAGTTGTGAATTTATTCTGGCATTTTGTTCCTGCATCATCTTCCTGAATTCTTCCAATTTTTTGTCTGTATTTTCCATAAATTTGTCTATTTTTTCCTCACGTTTGTCAGCTTTTTGCCTCAGTTCTTGGAAAATTCCAAGTATTAGTGATTTGGGTTCCCTATCAGGTACTTCTAGTGCATTTTCTTCCACAGGAGAGTTCTCTGGTGTTTTAATTTGGACACTTATTGGAGCCATCTTGTCTTGTTTTTGTAAATGTTTTGATATTGTTTGCTGTTTTTGGGGCATTCAGTAGATATTTCTCTCATTTATTGATTGTAGATTTTTTTTTTTTTCGTCCTTGTGGTACAGCTGGGCAGATCTAGCTGAAGAGGAGCCACTGGGATGGGTTGTTTGTGGCACTCACCGCAGCCACCAGGACGGTCGGTAGTCAGTGCTGGGCAGGTTCCAATAGGGCATGCCTGCACAGCTTGGTGGTGTGATGTCAAGTGCACGGTGCAGGTAGGCAGGATGCAGCGGGGAGATGGTTATGTGTGAAGCTAAGCGGTCCTTCCGTCTCCCACTGGATGCTCCGCGAGGCTGCTCTCCCGTTCTCCTGTTTGCTGGTCTCCGATAGGAGTCCAAGATGGTGGATCCGCGCTGCATTAGCTGGTAAAGAATCTCTGCATGAGTCTCTCCTCACTCTCCGTTCTCTTTCAGTATTCTCACTCCGTTTGGTGTTTGGCTGAGTTCTTTATCTCTTCATTTGATGTTCTAGGGTTTCAGGATTGTTGATTCTCTGTTAGGCTTAGTTTTTCGGATCTTTGCTGTGGAGGGACGGCATGGCTCTTCTGCCTAGAGCGTCATCTTGCCCCGCCTCCGCAAGTAAAATTTTGCTGAAGATAATTCAGAAGCAGATGCAGCAGTACCTCGATACGGAACAGCCAGAGAGTCAGGCCAGATTCAGAAGAGGATATGGAATGAGGGATATCATTGGTGATGCCAGATGAATCTTGGCTGAAAGCAGAGAATACCAGAAAGATGTTTACCTGTGTCTTATTAACTATGCAAAGGCTTTTGACTGTGTGGATCATAACAAATTTTGGAACAGAAACAAGGGTATACTGAGCAATTTAAAATCAGGAAAGGTGTGTGTCAGGGTTGTATCTTTTCACCATATTTATTCAATCTGTATGCTGAGTAAATAATCCAAGAAGCTGGACTATATGAAGAATGTGGCATCAGGACTGGATGAAGACTCATTAACAACCTGTGATATGCAGATGACATAACCTTGCTTACTGAAAGCAAAGAGGACTAGAAGCACTTACAAAGACTACAGCCTTCAGTATGGATTACATCTCAACATAAAGAAAACAAAAGTCCTCACAACTGGACCAATAAGCAGCATCATGATAAATGGAGAACATATTAAAGTTGTCAAGGATTTCATTTTACTTGGATCCACAATCAACCCCCATAGAAGCAGCATTCAAGAAATCAAATGAAATATTGCACTGGGCATATCTACTGCAAAAGTGTTAAAAAGCAAAATGTCACTTTACAGACTAAGGTGCACCTGACCCAAGCCATGGTATTTTCAACTGCCTCATATGCAGGCAAAGCTAGACAATGAATAAGAAGATTGAAGAACTGATGCCTTTGAATTAAGGTATTGACGAATAATATTGAATATACTATGGACTGCCAGAAGAATGAACAAGTTTGTCTTGCAAGAAGTACAGTAAGAGTGCTCCTTATAAGCAAGGATGGCAAGACTTCATATCACATACTTGGGACATATTATCAGGAGGGATCATTCCCTGGAGAAGGGCATCATGCTTGGTCAAGTAGAGTGTCAGCACAAAAGAGGAAGACCCTCAGCGAGATGGATCGACACAGTGGCTCAAGTATAACAACGATTGTGAAGATGGCACAGGGCCAGGCAGTATTTTGTTTTGTTTTATATAGGGTCGCTATGATTTGGAACTGACTCGATGGCACCTAACAACAACAATTGTTATTTACAACCTTGGGGTCCTGGGGCTAGAAGAATGCAGAGGAGCAGGAACTGCCTGGGCCAGGGAAATGGGCCCTCCTCCTCGTTGCACAAAACATAGCAATGATTGTGAGGATGGTGCAGGACCAGGCAGTGTTTTGTTCTGCTGTACATAGGGTTGCTATGAGTCAAAACTGACTTGACAGCACCTAACGGCAACACCAACAACACTGGGGGATAGGGACCCTATATAATCTATCTGCAAGTCCATCACTGGCTGTGTTCCCTTATGTATCTTCTCAAGATTGTTAGGCAGACACCTTGGGTTTCGGTGTGAGAACAAGGGGAAATTTTGTGCAGCACCCACCAAATCACTATTCTTCACTGCTATTCCTGCCTCTTTAGCTATTTTCCAACCAACACAGGCACTAAAGTACCTGTTTTTCTGGTGAATCCAGTGGGCAGCTTCCCCTTGGGGATGAACTGTTCTGACTTGTGGTATAGCATTTGCTTCTTGGTTTCCTGGCGGGGAAAGACGTGAATGGGCTGCTACATGAAAGACAATTAGGTTTGTGTCCAAGGTTGGGATTCCATCCAAGATGTCCTGCCACAAGGCTTTGTCCCCCAGGACTTTACCCATTATTGTCCACTGCTCCTTATGCCATTGGCCTAACCACATAGTTAACCCACAAGCTACCATCCAACTATCTGTACATAAGGTTAAGAGCCAGGATTTGTGAGTGATGATCATCCACACAGCCCTTAATTCGGCCCATTGATTGCTTTTCCCTGAGCCAGTTTCAAACCAAATGGTATAAATGGAGGCTTGCACAGCCACTGTCATCCACAGTGGTGGGATAGCTCAGCTACAACCATCTGTGTACCAGGCGTCTGCTGGCAACAGGCCTCCCCCTCTCTTCTAAGAAGCAGCTCTGGTGGCTCACTAGCCTGCGCTGGGGGGTCATCTTGATATGTCACTGGACTAAGTACAGCCTGTAACTCTTGGGACAATGAACTGGTGGAAAAGGCGCTGTTGCAGGTATGCATGCCATTTGGTCAGTGTGGCTGTCTGGGCTATAGCTGATGGCAGCTTGGAAAACAGCCCATTGACCCACCCATTTATGGATAAAGCTGTGTGAAGGGTTGCAGCTCTCACCCCTGTTAACAACTCTACCTAGCTGAGGACGTTATAGGCCGCCAACAATTGTTTCCTCATAAGACTGTATTGATTTTCTGCCCCTCTCCACAGTTGGGACCAAAAACTTAGAGGGACTTTGGTTCCATCTTGATCTTGCCACAAAGCCTAGCCGAAGCCGTCCTCAGTGCTGCTTACATCCAACTGGAAGGATAATCCTTCCTGTACTGTAACTAGTGTCTTTACTTGTGCAACCAACACCTTTCCCTTCTTGAAAGCTTGCTGCTATTCATTACTCCAATCCCAAGAGACACCTTTTTTTACCAGTCAATAGAGTGGTCTCAAGCACTGGTCCAAGTGGGGAATAAATACTCTCCAATACCCCCAAAGACCCACATAGACATGCACTTCTTTTGGTGTCCTAGGGGTGGGGTAAGCTTATACTTATCAACTATTGCAACAAACAAGTCTTACCTGACCAGATGATCCCTAGGAACTTTACCGACATTTCCAGCCCCTGCACCTTTTGGGGATTCATGTCCCATCCTCTCCCCTGTAGGTGGATAATTAGGGTGTCTAGACAGTCCTGTAACAGAGAAACATCTTCAGCAGTTAACATGATATCATTAACGTAATGAAACCAATGGACAGTAGTGGGGAAGGGGAAAGGAGTCTGATCTCTAGAAACCATACCATGGCAAATGGTGGGACTACGTAGATACCCTTGGTGTAGTACCTGGAACGTCCATTGCTGTCCCTCTTAGGTGAAGGCAAATTCGTCCTGAGCAGACAGGTCTAGAGGGATGCTAAAAATATATCAGCCAGATCTAACGCAGCATGATATGTGCCCTGGTCTCTACTAAGGGCTTCCAACAAGGAAGTTATGTTTGGGACTGCAGCATGTATAGAAGGAATTACCTTGTTAAGTTCTCTATAGTCCACGATCATATACCAGGATCCATCTAGTTATTTTTTTTTTTATTGTACTTCAGGTGAAGGCTTACAGAACAAATGGTTTCTCATGAAACAGTAGTACACATATTGTTTTATGACATTGGTTAACAACCCCACAACATGTCAACCCTCTCCCTTCTTGACCTTTATTATTATTAGTAGTATTTTGGTGAAAATATACATAGCCAAAGTTACACCATTTCAAAAATTTCTACATGCACAGTTCAGTGACATCGACTACGCTCTTCCAATTGTGCTGCTATTCTCACTTTAGATGAAGGCTTACAGAACAAAATAGTTTCTCATTTAACAGTTAGTATACATGTTGCCCTATGACAATGGTTAACAACCTCACAACACATCAACACTATCCTTACTCAACCTTGGGTTCCCTCATCTAGTTTCTTCACAGGCCACACAGGGCTGTTAAAAGCACCGTGGGCTTCCCAGAGGATACCTACCTTTTTCAATTCCAAAGTGGTTTCACTGATTTCATTATGTTCTCCAAGTAACTTATATTGTCTGATGTTTACCACTCTTCCTGTTAGGAGCAGGGTCACCGGTACCCATGTCACATTCCCCATCAAAACTGCTTTTATCACCATCACCTGCAGTTGGAATTCTCCCACAGAAGTGGTCAAAGTCAGTCCCATGAGGACATCCACCCCTAGAAGGTTTTCCGTTATTGGAGAAATATAAACTTGATAGCGTTTAGGGGGAGTATGTCCTATATGTAGGGTCAGGAGTACCTGATGTACATGGATGGAATTTCTGCCATATCCATCAGCTGCCAGAGGGGGGTCCTCAAAACCATTCAGGGTTTCTCAAGATAAGGGTACATTCTGCCCCTGTATCAACCAGAGCTAACACCCGCTGCTTGTTTATTCTTGGCCAATGTATTGTGACCTTTACATGGGGCCTCTGATCCCACTGCAGGACCCTGATCTTCAGGTGACCTCAACCCCACCCCTAGTCCCTAGGGATTGGCGAGGTCCACTTGGTGGCAAGGGGTACTTCCTCACAGAGGCAGTGACACCAGAGGGCAGTATTGTTGCTCCAGCTTCAGATTCTTCCAAAGGTTGACCAAACCTACATTTGGTTGTTTGTCTATCTTTTCTACTGCCATCCCGGCAGCCACTAAGTTCACTCCCATCTGCTTTTGGGTTGCTTTCAAGGGGTCCTTGGATGGTCATCTTACAGAGTTTTCAGGCTTTTTCCCCCCTCTCTTCCCATGGCTCACATCCACATCTTTCTAGCCCCCTTAGTTTCACCCAAGTTGGCCGTGGCTTGTCCCACCTGGTATACCATCTGGCCCACTAAGGGACTAACTATATCCACCAACGTGCCATACCAGGAGGGCAGGGCTGCCTGTAGGATCTTTGCTTTCATTCCTGCAGTAAAGAGTTCATTGTCTGCTCCCCAGAAGTGCTTGGCATAAATGGCGTGGCACGTACCTAGCTCTCATATTAGCTGCTGTAGCTGCTCTATGGAAGACCACTTCCCAACTGTACCAGGAAGATCCCCCTTATTTGGCCATGCCTTTGTACAACACAAGATGATCCAATCGGTGAGGGCATGTATGCCCTCTGTGTTCCGAGCTGCGTGTAAACACTGCTGGAGGGCGAGGCGGGTGGTTATACGACTCATCTTTTTCTGCCTCGGCTCCATTTAAAGAGACACTGTCTCTCCCAATATCCCAAATATGTAATAACCAAGCTGCAATGCTTTCCTTCCTTTCTGCTGGAATTTCCCACACAATTCAATCCACTCAGTGGGGGGTGTATTCCTTCATTGTCATAGAACTGATGGGTGGGATTTCTTGTCTGTGGTCATCAGGCTCACGGGTAGTTTTTATTTTATGGGTAATGAGCAGCCGTGCCCAGAGGGGCTACTCTGCAAAGCTAGGCTCCTCCTCTACTATCACCTCCACATCTGAGTTGCTATCAGACTCACTCTCCCAACGATTCCTCATTTTTGCATCCCAGTTGCTTTTCATCAACCCTGCCCTAATCTTCGCCTTTGGCCCTTTCTTTCCCCCCATCTTCACAAACCTGCAGGCAAGTGTTTCTAGTTGCTCATCCTGTTTGAGGACGTATCTGCCTAATACATCAGTCATGGCCACACACCACTGCCACACATACCTTTCCAACTATAACTCTTCCTGCAAAGCTCTTGTGTGCACTTCAGCAGCTAGCTGGGTGTTAGTGGCCAGCTGAATGGCCCAGAGCAAAGTCCACCCCATGGCCTCTACTGCTTTCCTAGCTTCCTTTCTACACTTATGAAGGCACACACCTTCTCACAACTGGGCTATGCTGCTTGGCATTTTCAGGTTGTCCCCATCCCCGTGCGGTGGTCCACACACATCAAGCATACAGGCCAAACCTCCCCACATGGAGGTTGCTGGCCAACTGAGGATTTCCCCTGTAGAGGCCTCTCTCCCACTCACCATTTTCTCAATCTCTTGTGTGGCTTGCCAATTGTCCTGGCATGGGCCAGTATTGTGAAACTTGCTTCCAAAAATGGAAAGCACCAAGAGACTGAAGAAAGAGGTGGGCAAATCCAGGGTGGCAGCAAAGGAGTTTATTAGGGAGACTTACATAAAAAGCAGGTCCTAGGTGGCAGCAGGACCAAGCAGATCTCTGCAACCCACAGTAGGAGACAAGGTTTTTATAGTGGTGGTGAACAATAGTGGCTACATTCCAGGGATGCCTCTAGAGTTACACAAGGCCACCTCAACAAGAATTACATAAGAATGACTTAGCAAATGGCAGTGAACTAGCAGAAAGCATGAGGGTGGCCATGCTTGGCCTTGCAAAATCTGCTTCCCCTTCCCCTTCTCCTTTGTTTTCCTCACCAATGGCCCAGTCTTATTTCTCATATTAGTGGCCAACTTCATCGTACCTTAAACTCTCATCAATGGGTCCTTTTCTTCCTGACCAATGTCCAATTCTCCACCCCCGCTTCTGTGCAGCAAGGGTTTCCCATGCCTGCCACGTGTCCTAAGCTGACCATGTAGCCATACAATTGCTCCAAGTGCATTTCTTTACCTTTTGCTCCCTGTCCTCCCCCTCCCTAACTTCTCATTCTTCTTTGAAAGCCTCATTTCAAACAGCTCTCATGCTGCCTCTAGCTCTGGCTCCTTTTACCTCCCTTCCCAATTCCTGCCTCTTTCATTTTCCTAGGGGCAGTCAAGAGGGGCCTGAAGATTCACCTCCCACCCTTCTTTTCCCCTAACCCACCTATCTTCCTGTCTTTCCACCACAGCATCTCCTCTTACTTCATGACTCAGCTGCTATCTCAGGCCCCTGCTGATGATGCATTCTTGTACTCCCCCTGAATGCAGTCTGAACTCTGGGTGCTCCCTCACCCCAAGTCAACTTAGGCCTTTTCTATCCTCCACCCATAATGCTCACTCTACTTAGCCCATCCTGTGGAGCATCCCACAGCAGCCAGTTGCTGCTTGCAGTTCATTGGTTAGGACCGCATTCCAGCCACCTCTAGAGCTGGAGTTCAAACGTGAACCTCCTAGCATGTGTTTGATCAGCTGAGGCCAAATCCACAGGCTTCTAGGAAATGGTGCCCAGCAGCTCAGCCAAGCTGTGGAGCTAGGGTCCTAAGGCAGACCTGTCATGGCCCAGTGGACAAGACACAGGGAAGAAAGGCAAGGCAAGGGGAGTTCTTGTGCGTGTGTGTGTGTGCGCGTGTGTACACGTGCACATACATGTGAGCAAGGGTGGTGGTGATGTGTGTGTTGTGTCACTGTGTCAGAAACTGCTGGGTGCCAGAAGTGTTTATTAGGCTGTCACTATGCTGTGGGAGTGCTATGCACTTACTCCATGTGTTGTGTGCCAGAGGGTTGGAGGGGTGCCATGCTTTGGGGGTGGTTTATATGTTATATGTCACTGTGCTGTCTGTTGGTTTGCATGGTGTTCCTGTGATGTGTGTTGTGTGTCAGTGGTCTGGGGTACGGTGTATGCTATAATGGATGTGTCATCTCACTGAGGTGGGATGCTGTGGGGTGGGGATATGTCACACTCTGCTGCAAGAGTGTCAAGGGTGTGCTTGGGGACTTAGGTGTCACAGTGCTGGTGTGTGATGAGGACATGCTGTGGGTTACTAGATGTATGTGTCTGTTAGGAGGCTGTGATCTGTGAGGTGTGAGATTCAAGCACCCCAAACCAACTTCCCAGTGCCTCTAGCTCCAACTTAGTCTCTAATTTCAGGTGACTCAGGGCCAAATTATCATATAAGTTGCCCCTGTTCCCACTCCCACCCCTGCCCAATAGGTTGGGTCATCCCTCAGTTCCTGTGGTTTAATCCAAACCATTTCCCTGAATACCCTGTTTATGCTGACCAGAGTAGGAAGAGGTAAAGAGGCAGAGGGAAGAGGAGAGAGAGGAAGAGAATGAGGGGAGAAAGAAGAGCAGGAGAAGGATGAGAAGAAGAAAGAGAGAAGGAGGAGAAAGAGGGAGAGAAGGGGAAAGGAAGGAAAAGGAGTGACAGGAGAGAGGGAGATTGATGCATTGGAGAGCCAATTGGAGGGATTTCCTGAGCCCTGGAACACTATTCTAGGCATTGGAGATGTAGTAAATAGAAGTGAAGTCAGCACTCCCAAGATCAAGTTCAGGAGCCCATGGGAGAGTCGATCAGAGGGACCTAGTTTAATCTGGGTGGCCAGGAAAGACCTAGATGAAGTGATGTTTTGCTGATATCTGAAGGTGTAATATGTGTGAAAGCTTCTCTGGGTTTCTGATTCCAGCACTTTGGAATATTTCCACTTACTTTCTTGGTTATCCTGGCTCAAATTTAGGGTGTTATCTTTGAATTATTCCTCTTCTCCCACATCCAATTAAGTTTGCAAACTTTGCAGTGGCTCATCTATTTAATCATTCACTCAATGAATAGTCATTGAGCCTGGACTCTGCTGGGCACTGTGCCAGTATCTGGGAATTCATCAACAAACAAGCTGGACTAGATTCCTGCTCTCATGGATTTTACTTGTTCATCAGTACTGTCCCTTCCACTGATACCGCTCTGGGTTAGGCCTTTAATCCTACCCCTACAACAACCTCGTCACTGGTCTCTCCACTTACAAGCTCACCTCTCCAGACCACCATCCCAACTGCAGCCAGAGCGGCTCTCAAAACACAATTGTGACTGTGTTCATTCAGCAAAATTGATAATGATCCTACTTTGTTCCAAGTACAGCCGTAGGAACTTGGAAAACATCAGTGAACAAAACAAAGTTACCTGCCCTCATGGAGCTAACAGTGTAGCAGGAGGAAACAGAAAATAAACAATAATGTAATAAATAAATTATAAATTATATAGTATGCTGGAAGGTGGCATGTGTTTTAGAAAGATAAAATACAAAAGTAACAGGGATTGGGGATCTTGGAGTGAGGGGACAGGATGCAGAATTACCTAAGATGGTCAGAGTAGGCCTTGCTGAGAAGGTGATATTTGAGTAAAGATTTTAAGGAGGCAAGAGAATTGTCGTTGTTGTTAATTGCCATCGAGTTGATTCCAATTCATGACAACCCCATGTGTGCAGAGTAGAACTGATTCATGGGGTTTTCAAGGCTGTGACCTTTCAGAAGCAGATCACCAGGCCTGTCTTCTGAGATGCTCCTGGGTGGGCTTGAACTGACAACCTTTTGGCTAGTAGTTGAGCATGTAGCCATTTGTTCCACCCTTGCAATTATGTGGGCAAAAATAATTCTAGGCAGAGGGAACAACCAGTGCAAAGGCTGTGAGGTGGGAGCATGCTTGGCATGGTTCAAGAATAGCCAGGAGGCTAGTATGGTTGGAGCCCAATGAGCGAGGGAGGAGTAGCTGGAGATGCTGGGGATCAGATTGCATGAGGTTTTGGAGGCCAATGTAGGGATAATGGCTACTCTGAGTGAGGTGGGGAGACATGGGAGGGTTGTGACTTATGTTTAGGCTGGATCCCTCTAGCTTCTATGTGGATAAGAGTCTATAGCGGGCAAGAGAAGAAGCAGGGAACTACTTAGGGGGCTACTGCAGTGATCCAGACAAGTTCAAATGCATCAAATGGAAGAGTAGCTGGGAAGGTAGGCAGATTCAGGGACATCTGACAAGCAAAGAAATGGCCACAGAATGGGCAGGCAGGTAGGCAGGCAGCCCTGAGCTGACCACTGCCCATCAGCAAGGGCAGGAGGAGCCCTTTCTGCTCAGGCCAAGCCTCTAGCCTCACCCCAGCCTTGGAATCCATCCAGTAACTTTGGGTCAGGTGGAGGCCCAGAGGTGTAATTGCTTAGCATGCACATTTATCACTAGAGTTTATGGAACCCTTGCTAAGCCACTGGCTTATATACTCCTCCCACAGTCCGGTACAGTGGATATTTGTATCCCCATTTTACAACAATAATATCTAATACGTACATGGTGCTTACTATAATCTAGGAATTTTTTCGAAGAGTTTTACATACTAATCTTCATGACCATCTTGTAAGCTAGGTATTGTTATCATCCTCATTATACATGTAATGAAATTGAAGCACAGAGAGGTTAAACAACTTGCCCAAGTTCACACAGTTGGTAAAAGGCAGAGCCAGAATTCAAACTGAGGTATTCTAGCTCCAGAGTTTGTGCTCTTAACCCCCAATGCTAATAGGAAAGCCAAAGCTCAGACTTATGGGTGACTTGCCCAAGGTTGCACAGCACATTTGTGGTAAAGTTCATATTTGTGCCAACACCCTTGACTCATAGCCCAGTGATTCCTCCAACATGTCCTATACTTCCCCAGCTTTCCTCCCCGATGCTCCAAGCTGACATAGGCTTTGAAGGTAAACTATTGTCTTTATACTTTATATTCAGTTTAAATTTTTTCTTTTGCCTTACCCTCTGCCCTACCTGCATGTTTTCAAGCAGGAACTTGGAACTTCCACACCAGCCTATGCCCTGAATGGCATAATCCAGGAAAGGAGGCTGAGCTGCCACCAAGTGGGTGGCATTTGCTGGAGGCATTTTTCCATTCATTAAGTGTCTTCCCCCAAAGACAAAAGGAGAGAGCTGAGGGAGGAATGCTGTGGGATGGGATGGAACAATCCCTTCTAAACCTCCCTCGAGGGTCCACGCCTGTCTGTGACAGTTCGTGTGTGTGCGCGCGCATGCCTGGGCTTTCACAAGTGTATCTGAATATATGAAGATGTTGGCAGACTGTGCGTAGGTTCTGTTGTGTGTGTTTGTATGGGTATCTACATATGTATCAGTGTATGTGTATATGTGTGAATAAATGTAGCTGGGTGGCTGAGTATGTATGTGTGTGTGTGTGTGAGTGTGGGCTTGTGTATGATGGGAGTAGGATGTGTGTGTGTGCATGTATCTGTGTGTGGGTATGGGGGTGTGTGTGTGTGGTTCTGGAGTTTAAGGCTAACTGCTGGGCCCTTCTGCTGATCTGGCTGGCCTCAGCCTGCCCGGCCTACCTTAGGAACACCTGTTGGCCCACTTCGGCAGCCCACATCAGAGATTTCCAGGCTCTCTGCTTCTGCTTCAGCTTCCCCATCACTCCCTGCCTGGCTCATAGCCTCTCCCTCAAGGCCTCCAGGATGGAGTCCAGGGGAAGCAGAGACCACTATGAGGGAGGTAAGCACACACTAGCCCACAATCCTGAGACCCAGCACGATGGTGTTCTTTGGGCCTGGGCTTGGGCAGGCTTCTGCCATCAGAATGAGAATGGTTGTTGATGTTGATGCAATCAAACAACTCCTCCATTCTCCCGATGGCACAGATGGAGACTATATCTGTCAGGGTCTAGTCAGGAAAACAGAAACCACCCTATGTCTTTGAACAGAGGAAATTTCATCCAGGGGATTTAATCCAGGTACCAAAGACTCTGGAACCAGACAGCTCAACTTCATGTCTTGGCTCTGCTGTTTACTTGTTGAATGATTTGGATAAGTCACATAACTTCTCTTTGCCTCAGTGTCCTTATCTATAATCTAGAGATGATAATAATAGCATGTAGCTCAAGGCTCACAGGAAGGGTTAAATGAGTCAACATACAGAAAAGTATTTAGAGAGGTGCCTGGCACATAGTAAGTACTGTGTAAATGTGGGTTGTCATTAGTAGGACAGTGATTGTGGAGTAGAGATAGAATTTCTGGGTTTCTAAACACTTCTCCACCCCTGAGTGACTCTATGTCCCTAGAAGGGCACTTTCCTCTCTCTGGATCTTCACCTGCCATGACATCTGGTCGGGAAACCCTTACAGGGAGTGATCACTGGCCACTGCTAGGATAGTGGCAAAAGCAGTCAGTAGAAAGCATCTTGCTACTTGGTTCTGAGCCAGGACCTCTTGCCCTCTTTTGCCCAGAGCACCCTTATCATTCAGCTTCCAGATGTGTATCCACAGCTGGAGGCAAACCAGAGACTCATCCCATTCCCAGGGTGGTCCCAACCCTGAAATCCCAGCCCCTTGGAATATCCCTGCACAACTGCACATGATTCACAAAAGGCTTACCAGCCATTAGCACATTTTGCAGTCACAACAATCCTGGGAGACTGATTTTTTTTAACCTTTTTTCCCCTATAGACAGCAACTGAATTTCAGAGAGATTAAGCAACTTTCCCAGGGGCACACAGCTAGTATATGGCAGAGCCAGGGTATGAACACACATCTGTCTGACTCCAAGCACACATTCATGACTCTTCCAGCATGGCCCTTGTAGGTCTGTGGGCATGGCTTTATCTCCCACAGGAATCTAAGCCCCTTAAGACCTCTGTGTCTCTTTGTTCAGCAGTATCTGGCACAGAGCTGAGTGCCTAATGGAGTACTCTGTAAATGTCTACAGAATATGAGTGATGGCAAACTGGCGACCCCCAGGCCAAAGTCAGCCTATAGATGTGTTTTGTTTTAGCTTGTAGAATGTTTTCAGTAACTTTAAAATTAATTACCAAGATTAAAAAATGGGGTGATTTTATACAAAAAATCTGGATTTCCTGCTCCACTTGAGATCCTCAGGAGCTTTGGAAACTTTGAGCTTGCATTCCAACATGGCAACAATCAACTGTATTCAAGGAGTCACTGCCCCTGGAAATGGGGTACATGCTCTCCAGTTGACCATAATCTCCACTACGCCCTATTGTTGCTTCAGCTGCCATTCCTTAACTCAGTTGCTGCCTGTCACTTTTTCTATTCCTTCACTTCCATCCATCACTTGACTTGAGTAGGCATCCTGGCTGGTGCCTCCTGGGGTAAAGTTTGAGTACAACAGCAGCCAGGAGGGCAAAGGTAGCCATCTAACCACATGAGCTTTCCAGTATTACCTACTGTATTCATTTATAAAACTCTACCTGTCCATCCAGGCCTTTGTCCTGCCACCCAACCTAGTAGAAAAGACAAGACAGGGACACAGACAGTTTTCTTACTCATAAATAAAGGACTCTGTGATGGTAGAGGATGGGGGCATTTCTTCTAGCTAGAGTGAAATCAGGGGAAGCTTACAGGAAGAGGTTGCATTTGAGCCTGGTAGGATAATCAGGATTTGGATGGCTAGAGATGGGAGAAGAAAGGAGGATAGAATTAGCAGCAAGAGCAACACAGGCAGAGACGTGGCCCTGTCTGGGCTATGTAGTGGAACCCTTGAAAGGCTCAGTATGGCTGGATCTTGGGATGATGGAGGGGAGCTGGGAAGACGGGGATGGGAACTATCATTGCCCACCCCTAATCTCTGGTTGACTCCTAATCCCTGCCTGGCACCGTGTGAGGAAATCACATACAGCTCATTTAGTTTTCACAGCAATCCTGTGAACCAAGGATGACTGAGTTGATTGTTATAAATTAGTGAACTGAGGCTCAGAGGTCAGATGACTTGCCCAAAGCCACACACCTATGAAGCAAACAAGCTAGAATTCTCCCCTAGACCTGCTTCTATATTTGGAGAAAGAGGACTGGAAGGCCATAGAAGACTTTGTGCAGGAGAGTGGCTGAGTCTGTCATGACTTCTGGACCAGGGGCAGGTGGCTCAGGGGATGTGAGAGGAGAATCCCAGGATCTTCTTCCCCCCTCCCACCACCCCACATCTCACCCTCCAAATCCCGTTGACTCCTAAACAGTTCTCCATCCCCACTGCCTTGGCTGTAATCGAGGCCCCCTTCATTTCTCATCTGGACCACAGTAGGAGTCTCCTAACTGGTCTTCTTACTTGCATTCTTCCACCCTTCCAATCTAGTCTCTGGCCATAGCCAGAGTGAACTTCCAAAAGATCACAGCTGATTGTGTCACCCCCACCCAAACCTGGTACCCACTCATCTGCTGGAGCTCTCCAAACAGCCCCCTGTTGTCCTGAAGGGTCTACTTTCCCATCAACTTCACCCTCTGTCTGGCCTATTCTTACCCTTCCACACTTGCAGTGCTCGACTCACTCTTCTTTATCCGTTAGGATTCCGTTCAGGTGCTACTTTCTCCTGGAAGCCTTCCCTGACCCCTCTCCTTCTCCCATGTCTGGATTAGGTGCTCCTCCTCTGGGCTCCCAGAGCCTCCTGGGCTTGCCTCCACCATGACACTCCCCCCACACACACACACTGTAGTAAAAGTATCCTTCTTTAGCAGTCTTTCCTACAAGACAGGGAGTTCCTCCAGGGCAGAACTGAGAGGTAGTAGAGTGCAATGGTTAAGAGCATGGACTCGTGGCTCAGCCTACCCGCCTTTGAATCCTGGTTTTGCCATTTAGTTGATAGGTGCACTTGAGTAAGTCTCTTCACCGCTCTATGCTTCACTTTCTTTCTGTAAAAAGAGGATAATAGCAGCACTAACTTTCCAGAGGACTTTTGTGTGAAATAAAGAGAAACTCCATGTAAAACACTTGGAACAATGTCCATCTTATAGTAAGTGCTCAATAAATGCAACTATTATTACTCATTTCTGTATCCCCAGGGCTTGGCACAGAGTAGGTGTTTGATGGCTGAATGGGGGACCTAGAGATCCTGGGTCTGGGGAGACTGGGTTTCTGGGAGGGCGGTCTAGCTGGAAGATGGCCCCTCACAAACTGACTGGGAAGAGGGCGGGGGCAGATACACCCCCCAGGAAGGGATCAGAAATGTCGGCTATTATTAGAAGCACAGCAACTTCAGAGCTAATGGCTGCTTCATGTCGAAGCTCTTTTCTGGTCTGGTTGCCAGCCCCCGCACCAGCCTCCCAGTCAATGTGGTTTCAATAGTCAGCCGACACCTCATTAGCCTAAGTCCAGGCCCAATTCTGCTGTCACGCAGTGAGCAAGCAAGCTGCTGGGGGGCCAGAGTCTCGTTAGGGCCAGGGATTCACCAGGTCCAAAGGGCCCACAATGTGATACCGGCTCAAAGCCCAGTCAATATGTTTCCAATCAGCAATTAGTCTTTAATTAATGGGGCTTCAAAATGATTGCTTTCCCGTCTGAACGGTGGTGTGGGCAGGGAGCTGGCAGGAATGGCCATCTGGGGAGTGTTAAGCTGGAGTTACAAGAGGAGACATAAAGAAAAGAACCAAACACCCCAATTTGGGCCCAAGTCATGACCCTGGACAAGCTGCATGGTGCCTAGCCCAGTGGCAAATAAAATCCAGGCCTGTGGTCCTGGTGGCACCTGCTTCTGTCCAGCCTGCAGTGTCCTCAGTGGATCTGGGGATGGCCAAGAGGATACCCTCTCTGGGCCTTAGTTTCCCCAGGAGCCCTATAAGGAGATCTCTAAGGGTTCTCGTTGCAGAGGTGATCTGAAATACTTGCCTCAGTTACACATGAATTAGTGGGAAATATGGGCCTTGAGTCCATGACCCTGATGCCCCAGCCTGGCCTCATTAGTAAAATGGTGATAATAGTTTTACTTCCTAGACTTGGAGTGGAGAAGAGTTCTGTAAACTGTAAAGTGCTGTGTTTGGCAGCTGATACTTTGGAATGGGAACTCAAGAAATAAACTCTTGGTTGTTCCCATCTTAATGCTTCTAGGCCTGGTTCTCATACCTTCTACTCCCTCCAACCAGAGGAGGGAGAGCTAATGATGATGAAAGCCAATATGTATGGAGCATCTTCCAAACATTCTTAGATGTATTATCTCACTGAGTCTTCACTATAGCCCTATGAAGTAGATATTGTTATTATCATCCTCAGTTTACAGAAAAGGAACCTGAGGCAATGAGCAGTTTGCTGGCTTGCCCATGGTTCCACAACTAGTCCCACAACTAGAGTGGGAACTGAGCGCAAGGAGGCCCAACTCAGAAGTCCATGCGCTTAACCACTATCCAAAAGGTAACTTCTCTTTAGTTTGGGAGCCTCATCTTGGACAACAGACTGACTCTCCCCTGACATCTAGAACCACAGGTAAAGGACATCAGCCCTGACTGAATCATTAGGGATAAACATATTCAGGCCTCCCGTGGTGTCGATGGGGAGACTGAGACCCAAAGAGGGCCAGGGACATGCCCAAGATTATACAGTATGCTCCTGGCGTTTCTGGGCTTGGGACCCCAGTTACTGACTCCCAGGTTCCTTTGGTTGGAGCAAAATCTCACCTCCTTGGACTCCTCCTTCTCCGTTATCCCTGTCATCCTGTTGATTTCACCTCCTAGATATGTCACTGACCCATCAGCACTTCCCCATCCCCTCTGTGCCAACTCTGGTTCAGGTCCTCTCCTACTCCCACCAGTGCTACTGCCTCAGCCTCTTCAGTGGCTTCTAGATGAATCTTCCAAATGTATACTTTTTATCTTATGGCACACTTGCTTAGAAACCCTCAGTGGCGCCCTATTGTGTGCTGAATTAAGTACAAACCCCTTATCCTGCCATTCGGGACCTTCTACATAAATCCCTGATCCACTTTTTCAGCTTTGTCTTCATTTCCCTACTTATAAATATCATGCCTTAGCAAAACCGAACTCCTCAAAGATTAATTTCCTACTACATAGGGTCATTGTGAGGATTAAATTAGTTGCTATATGTAAAGCTCTTGGAACAGTGCCTGGCATGGAGCAAATGCCATATAAGTGCTTGTTAAACCTATAAAAAAGATAAATATGTGGGCCTGCCCTGTCTCTTCCCACCTCCAGCCTTCTTTCTTTTCACTGGATTCTCTCTGCCTGAAATGCACTTTCCATCACTTTCTCTGCATGTCCAAATTCTGCCTAGCCTTCAAGGTCTTCAGCTATCTTATGTCTCCTCTCCCAGGAAGACTTTCCTGATGCCTTCTGCCTTTGAATGCCCCCAGCACTCTCTTCATCTTCTTTCATGGTTGCTTAGTCAACCTTTCATTACAAGTGAAGATGTGTACATGCTCTTGAGTAGCTTCTAAGCTCCTTGAGGGTAGGCAGTGAGGTGTAGGAAAAAGAGCACAAGTGTGGGCATCATACTGACTTGAGTTTAAATCCTGGCTTTGGCACTTTCCAGCTGTGTGACCTTGTACAAGTGACCACCATCTCTAAATTAAAATAATACTTACTGCCAGACATATTATTTATTAATGCATTTATTTTATTATTGTCTCTCTCCCCCCAACTAAGATGTCACTCCACGAGGGAAGGGACTTTGTTTTGTTCATTGCTGTATCCCTAGAATCTACAATAGTGCCTGACACATAGCAGATTCTTAATAAAGATTAGCTGGATGAAGGAATAAATCAAGGCAATGGAAAAGGAAGCTTGGGAATCAGGCCCACATAGATTGGAATTCCCAACTCAACTCTTTTCTAACTCTATAACCCTAACCTCTTTGACCCTCGGTAACCTCACCTTTTAAACGGGCTTAGGGATGCCCTATTCACATGGTTACTGTACAGATGGATTGCTTGGGAACGGGTGATAGGAAGTCCTAGGTTCTGCAGGGTAGCCAGCCAGGTGACAGGTGATTTGTTAGTCACCTACGCCTTAGTTTTCCCTAAACAATTTTCTAAAATTTTATTATGGTAGAATGCACATAACAAAATATTTACTATTTTAACAAATTTTAAGGGTACAATTCTCTGAAGTTACTTATATTCACCATGTATGAAATAAAATATTCTTCATCAGCCTGAACAGAAGCTCAGTATACCTTAAGCAATAACTCCCCATTGCCACCTCCACCTAGACCTTGGTAAGTACAAATAAACTTTTGTCTCTACGCATTTGCTTGTTCTAGGTATTTCATGTATGTGGGATCATACAGTATTTGTCCCTTTGTGTCTGACTCAGCACAGAATGCTGTATTTCACTCAGCACAATGTTTTCCAGGTTCATCCTTGTCTTAGCATATATTAGCTCTTCATTTCTCTTTATTTGTTGTCATCAGGTGTCATCAAGTTGGTTCCAACTCATAGTGACGCTATGCACAACAGAACGAAACACTGCCTCTTCACAATCGTTGCAATGTTTGAGCCCATTATTGCAGCCACATTGTCAATCCATGTCATTGAAGGTTTTCCTCTTTTTCACTGACTTTCTACTTTACCAAGCATGATGTCCTTCTCTAGGGAATGGTCCCCCCTGTTAACACTTCCAAAGTATATGAGATGAACTCTTGCCATCCGCACTTAAAAGGAGCATTCTGGCCGTACTTCTTCTAAGACATATTTCTTTGTTCTTCTAGCAGTCCAGGGTACATTCAATATTCTTTGCCAACACAGTAATTCAGAGGCATCAATTCTTTTTTGGTCTTCCTTATTCATTGTCTAGCTTTCACACCGAATGAGGTCATTGAAAATACCATGGCTTGGGTCAGGCACATCTTAGTCCTCAAAGTGACGTCTTTGCTTTTTAATACTTATAAAGAGTTAAATTTCTCTTTATAAGCTGAGTAAACTCCATTGTATGTATATACTACATTTTGTTTATCCCTTCATCTGTTGATTGACATGGTGTTTCCACTTTGAGGCTATTGTGATTAATGCTGCTATGAAAATTGGTGTATGTGTCTGAGTCCCTGCTTAGAGTCTTTTGAGTGTACACCTAGGAGTGGAATGTCTAGGTCATATGGCAATATGAAGAAATTGAAGATTTTTACCAACTTCTTCATTCTGAAAGTGACCAAACATGCAATCAAAATGCATTGATAATTACTAGTGATTGGAATGCGGTAGTTGGAAAAAAAAAGAAAAAAGATTGGTAGTTGGAAAACATGGCCTTGGTGATAGAAATGACTCCAGAGATTGCATGACAGAATTTTGCAAGAACAAAGACTTATTCATGGCAAATACCTATTCTTAACAACATAAACTGCGACTATACACGTGGACCTCACCAGATGGAATATGCAGGAATCAAATAGACTACATCTGTGGAAAGAGACAATGGAAAAGCTCAATATCATCAGTCAGAACAGGCCAGGGGCCAGCTGGGTAACAGACCATCAATTGCTCATATGCAAGTTCAAGTTGAAGCTGAAGAAAATTAGAACAAGTCCACAAGAGCCAAAGTATGCCCTTGAGTATATCCTACCTGAATTTGGCGACCATCTCAAGAATAGATTTGATACATTGAACTCTAATAACCAGAGACCAGATAAGTTGTGGGATGACATCAAGGGCATCGCATTTGAAGAAAGCAAAAGATCATTAAAAAGACAAGAAAGAAAAGACCAAAATGGATGTCAGAAGAGACTCTGAAACTTGCGCTTGAAAGTCGAGTAGCTACAGGAAATGGAAGAAATGATGAAGTAGAAGAGCTGAACAGAAGATTTCAAAGGGCGTTTTGGCATTTCTCAAGCTGAAAGAAGTGAGGAAAATATTCAAGCCTTGAGTTGTAATTTTGAAGGAGTCTATGGGGGCCCTGGTGTTTAAGAGCTCAGGCTGCTAACAAAAATGTCGGAAGTTTGAATCCACCAACCGCTCCTTGGAAACCCTATGGGGCAGTTCTACTCTGTGCTATAGGGTCCCTATGAATCAGAATTGAGTTGACAGCAACCGGTTTTGTGGGCAAACTATTGAACAACACAGGAAGCACCCAAAGATGGAAGAAATACAGACAGTCACAGTACCAAAAAGAACTGGTCGACGATTCAACAAACGGATACAGCAATGGAGGTTCTCACTTGTCTGTGCCAAGATATTTGGAAGGCAGCTACCTATTTGTTCCCATTACAAAGAAAGGTGATCCAATAGAATGCAGACATTATAAAACAATATCATTAATATCACACACAAGTAAAATTTGCTGAAGATAATTCAAAAACGGTTGTAGCACTACCTGGACAGGGAATTCCCAAAATGTCAAGCTGGATTCAGAAGAGAACATGGAATGAGGATATCATTGCTGATGTCAGATGAATCTTGGCTGAAAGCAGAGAATACCAGAAAGATCTTTACCTGTGTTTTATTACCTATGCAAAGACATTTGACTGTGTGAATCCTAACAAATTATGGATAACATTTCAAAGAGTGGGAATTCCAGAACACTTAATTGTGCTCATGAGGAACCTGAACATAGGCCAAGAGGCAGTCATTCGAACAGAACAAGGGGATACTGTTGTTGTTGTTGTTACATGTCCTCCAGTCGGTTCCAACTCATAGCCAACCTGTGTACAACAGAACGAAACACTGACTGGTCCTGTGCCATCCTCAGAATCGTTGTTATGCTTGAGCCCATTGTTGCAGCCACTGTGTCAATCCGTCTTGTCCAGGGTCTTCGTCTTTCTCACTGACCCATTACTTTAGCAGGAAACTCTGGAGGTGGCGTAGTGGTTAAGAGCTATGGCTGCTAACCAAAAGGTTGGCAGTTCAAATCCACCAGGCGCTCCTTGGAAACCATATGGGGCAGTTATACTCTGTCCTGCAGGGTCGCTGTAAGTCAGAATCGACTCCACGGCAACGAGTTCGGGTTTTTTTTTGGTCTACTTTACCAAGTATGATATCCTTCTCCAGGGACTGGTCCCTCCTGATAACATGCCCAAAGTTTGTGAGACTTAGTCTCACCATCCTTGGTCCTAAGGAGCATTCTGGATGTACTTCTTCCAAGACAGATTTGTTCGTTCTTTTGGCAGTCCACGGTGTCCAATATTCTTTGCTAAACATAATTCAAAGGCATCAATTCTTCTTCAGTCTTCCTTATTCACTGTCCAGCTTTCGAGTGCATATGAGGCCATTGAAAACACCATGGCTTGCATCTGGCGCACCTTAGTCTTCAAGGTGACATCTTTGCTTTTCAGCACTTTAAAGAGGTCTTTTGCAGCAGATTTGCCTAATGCAATGCGTCTTTTGATTTCTTGACTACTACTTCCATGGGCGTTGATTGTAGATCCAAGTAAAACGAATTCCTTCACAGCTTCAATCTTTTCTCTATTTATCATGATGTTGCTTACTCGTCCAGTTGTGAGGATTTTTGTTTTCTTTGAAGTGTAATCCATACTGAAGGCTGTGGTCTTTGATCTTCATCAGTAAGTGCTTCAAGTCCTCTTCACTTTCAGCAACCAAGGTTGTGTTATCTGCATATCTCAGGTTGCTAATGAGTCTTCCTCCAATCCTGATGCCACATTCTTCTTCGTATAGTCCAGCTTCTCAGATTATTTGCTCAGCATACAGATTGAATAAGTATGGTGAAAGGATACAACCTTGACGCACATCTTTCTTGAGTTTAACCCGTGCAGTATTCCCTTGTTCTGTTTGAATGACTGCCTCTAGGTCTATGTACAGGTTCCTTATGAGCAAAATTAAGTGTTCTGGAATCCCCATTCTTAGCAATGTTATTCATAATTTGTTATGATTCACATAGTCGAATGTCTTTGCATAGTCAATAAAACACAGGCTAACATCTTTCTGATAGTCTCTGCTTTCAGCCAGGATCCATCTGACATCAGCAATGATATCTCTTGTTCCAAGTCCTGTTCTGAATCCAGCTTGAATTTCTGGCAGTTCCCTGTTGATATACTGCTGCAGCCGCTTTTGAATGATCTTCAGCAAAATTTTACCTGCATGTGATATTAATTACATTGTTGGATAATTTCCACATTCTTTGGAATAGGCATAAATATGGATCTCTTCCAGTCGGTTGGCCAGGTAGCTGTCTTCCAAATTTATTGGCATAGACGAGTACTTCCAGCACTACATCCGTTTGTTGAAACATCTCATTTGGTATTCCATCAATTCCTGGAGTCCTGTTTATCACCAATGCCTTCAGGGCAGCTTGGATATCTTCCTTTAGTATCATCGTTTCCTGATCATATGCTACATCTTGAAATGGTTGAATGTTCACCAATTCTTTTTCGTGTAATGACTCTGTGTATTCCTTCCATCTTCTTTTCATGCTTCCGGCATCATTTAATATTTTCCTTGTAGAATCCTTCAATACTGCAACTCGAGGCTTGAATTTATTCTCCAGTTCTTTCAGCTTGAGGAATGTCAAGCGTGCTTTTCTCTTTTGGTTTTCTAACTCCAGGTCTTTGCACATGTAACTATAATACTTTACTTTGTCTTCTCGAGCCACCCTTTGAAATCTTCTGTTCAGCTCTTTTACTTCATCATCTCTTCCATTGTCTTTAGCTACGCAACATTCAAGAGCAAGTTTCAGAGTCTCTTCTGACATTCATTTTGGACTTTTCTTTTTTTCCTGTCTTTTTAATGACCTCTTGCTTTCTTCGTGTATGATGTCCTTGATGTCATTCCACAACTCATCTGGTTTTTGGTCATTAGAGTTCAATGTGTCAAATCTATTCTTGAAATGGTCACCAAATGCAGGTGGGATATACTCAAGGGCATACTTTGGCTCTGGTGGACTTGTTCTAATTGTCTTCAGCTTCAACTTGAACTTGCATATGAGCAATTGATGTTCTGTTACCCAGCTGGCCCCTGGCCTTGTTCTGACTGATGATATTGAGCTTTTCCATTGTCTCTTTCCATAGATGTAGTCAATTTGATTCCTGTGCATTCCATCTGGCAAGGTCCACGTGTATAGTTGCCGTTTATGTTGTTGAAAAAAGTATTTGCAATGAAGAAGTCGTTGGTCTTGAAAAATTCTATCATGCGATCTCCAGCATCCCTTCTATCACCAAAGCCATATTTTCCAACTATGGGTCCTTCTTCTTTGTTTCCAACTGTCACATTCCAATCACTGGTAATTATCAATGTATCCTGATTGCATGTTCAATCAATTTCAGACTGCAGAAGTTGGTAAAAATCTTCAATTTCATCTTTGGCCTTAGTTAGTGAGTAAATTTGAATAATAGTCTTATTAACTGGTATATGGATATTATTCTATCACTGACAGTGTTGTACTTCAGGATAGATCTTGAAATGTTCTTTCTGATGATGAATGCAACACCATTTCTCTTCAATTTGTCATTCCCGGTATAGTAGACCATATGATTATCCAATTCAAAATGGCCAATACTTGTCCATTTTGGCTCACTAATGCCTAGGATATCGATGCTTATGCGTTTCATTTCATTTTTGAAGCTTTCCAATTTTCCTAGATTCATACTTCGTACATTCCATGTTCCGATTATTAATGGATGTTTGCAGCTGTTTCTTCTCAATTTTAGTCGTGCCACATCAGCAAATGAAGGTCCCCAAAGCTTGACTACATCTACATCATTATGATTAACTCTACTTTTAGCAGGCAGCTCCTCCCTAGTCGTCTTTTGAGTGTCTTCCATCCTGAGGAGCTCATCTTCCGACACTATATCAGACAATGTTCCACTGCTATTCATAAGATTTTCACAAGCTAATTCTTTTCAGAAGTAGACTGCCAGGTCCTTCCTCCTAGTTTGCCTTAGTTTGGAAGCTCAGCTGAAATCTATCCGCCTTGGGTGACCCTGCTGGTATTTGTATACCGGTGGCATAGTTTCTAGCATCACAGCAACACACAAGCCCCCACAGTACGACAAACTGACAGATGAATGGGGAAGGGGATATTGAGTGTTTAAAATCAGGAAAGTTGTGAGTCATGGTTGTATCTTTTCACCATACTTATTCAATCTGTATGCTGAGCAAATAATCTGAGAAGCTGGACTATACGAAGAAGAATGTGGCATCAGGATAGGAAGAAGACTCATTAACAACCTGAGATATGCAGATAACATAACCTTGGTTGCTGAAAGTGAAGAGGACTTGAAGCACTTACTGATGAAGATCAAAGACCACAGCCTTCTATATGGATTACACCTCAACCTAAAGAAAACAAAAATCCTCACAACTGGACCAATAAGCAACATCATGATAAACAGAGAAAAGATTGAAGTTGTCAAGGATTTCATTTTACTAGTATCCACAATCAACACCCATGGAAGCTGCAGTCAAGAAATCAAACAATGTATTGCATTGGGCAAATCTGCTGGAAATTGTTTAAAAAGCAAAGATGTCACTTTGAGGACTAAGGTGCACCTGACCCAATCCATGATATTTTCAATCGTCTCATATGCATGTGAAAGATGGACAATGAATAAGGAAGCCCGAAGAATTGATGCCTTTCAATTATGGTGTTGGAGAAGAATATTGACTATATCATGGTTTGTCAGAAGGACAAACAAGTCTTTCTTGGAAGAAATACAGCCAGAGTGCTCCTTAGAAGCAATGGTGAGACTTCGTCTCAGGTACATTGGACATGTTATTAGGAGGGACCAGTCCCTCTAGTAGGATATCATGCGTGGTAAGGCAGAGTGTCGTCAAAGAAGAGGAAGATCCTTGAGGAGATGGTCTGACCCAGTGGCTGTAACAATGGGCTCAAACACAGCAAGGATTGTGAGAATGGTGCAGAACCAGGCAGTGTTTCATTCTATTGTACATGGGGTCACTATGAGTCAGAATTGACTTGATGGCGCCTAACAGCAACATCAACAACATGGCAAGTCTATGTTTAGCTTTATGAGGAACGCTAAAATGTTTTCCACAGCGGGAGCACCATTTTGCATTCCTACCAGCAATGCACAAGTGTTCCAATTTCTCCACTTCCTCAGCAACACTTACTGTTTCATGTTTTTCTGATAATAGCTGACTCGATGGCACCTAACAACAACAAGTGGGGTAAAGTGGTGTTTCATTGTGGTTTTGATTTGCATTTCCCTAATGAGTAATGGTTTTGAGCATCTTTTCATTTGCTTATAATCCATTTGTATATGTTCTTTGGAGAAATGTCCAATGAAGTCTTATGTCCATTTTTTTTTAAAGGAGATTGACTTTTTGTTGTTGAGTTGTAGTTGTTTATATATTCTGGCTATTAAACCTTGTCTTAGTTATCTAGTGCTGCTATAACACCAATACCACAAGTGGATGGTTTTAACAAAGATAAATTTATTCTCTCACAGTTTATGAGGCTAGAAGTCTGAATTCAGTGCCCCAGCTCCAGGGAAAGACTTTCCCTCTCTGTCAGCTCTGGGGGAAGGTCCTTGTCATCAATCTTCCCTTGGTCTGGGAGCTTCTCAGGTCAGGGACCCTGGGTCTAAAGGACACACTGCTCCTGACACTACTCTCTTGGTGGTATGAGGTCACACATTCCCTCTCCCCTGTCTCTCTTCTCACTTCTCTCTTTTATATCTCAAAAGAGATCGGCTTAAGTCACAACCTGATCTTGTAGACTGAGTCCTGCTTCATTAACATAACTGCCTCTAATCCTGCCTAATTAACATCATAGAGGAAGGATTTACAACACATAGGGAAATCATATCTGATGACAAAATAGTGGACAATCACACAATACTGGGAATCATGGCCTAGCCAAGTTGACACATAATTTGGGGGGTAACAATTTAATCCATGACAAATCCTTATCAGATATGGGGTTCCTAAATATTTTCTCCACTTCTGTAGGTTGTCTCTTTACGTTGATGACAAAGTCCTTTTATGCCAAAAGTTTTAATTTTGATGAAGTCCAATTTATCTATTTTTTCTTTTGCTGCGTATACTTTTTGTGTCATATCTAAGAATCCATTGTCAAAAACTAGGTCCCAAGGTTTTACTTCTATGTTTTCTTCTAAGAGCTTTATGGTTTTAGTTCATACATTTATGTCATTGATCCATTCTGATTTAATTTTCATATATAGTGTGCAGTATGGATCCCACTTCATCCTGTTGCATGTGGAGATCTAGTTGTCCTAGCATTAAAGAGAGTATTCTTTCCCCCATTGAATGAACTAGGCACTCTTACTGAAAATCAATTGACTATAGATGTATGGATTTATTTCTGGACTCTCAATTCTATTCCTTTAGTCTATGTCTATCCTTTAATGATCCCTGGTGGTGCAGTGGTTAAGCACTGGACTGCTAACCAAAAGGTCGGCAGTTTAAACCATCAGTCTGGAGAAAGATGTGACAGTCTGCTTCCGTAAAGATTACAGCCTTGAAAATCCTATGGGACAATTCTACTCTGTCCTATAGGGTCGCTATGAGTTGGAATTGACTCAATGGCAGTGTGTTATGTCTATCCTTATACCAACATCAGGCTGTCTTGATTACTGTAGCTTTATAGTAAGTTTTGACATCAGGCAGTGTGAGTCCTCCTATTTTATTTTTCTTTTTTCAAGATTGCTTTAGCTATTTTGGGCCCCTTGCAATTCCATGTAAATTTGAGGACTGACTTTTTCATTTCTGCAAAAAAATGATGTTGGGATTTTGATATGGATTGTGTTGAGTCTATAGATTGCTTTGGGTAGCATCAACACTTTAACAGTGTTGAGTCTTCCACTGTATGAAAACGGGATGTCATTCCATTTATTTAAGTCTTCTTTAATTTCTTTCAGCAGTATTTTATAGTAGTCAGTGTACAAATCTTTCACCTCCCTGGTTACATTTATTCCTAAATATTTTATCTGTCTAGATGTTATTGTAAATGGAATTGTTTTCTTAATTTCTTTTTCAGATTGTTCATTGGTGTTGTATAGAAACCCAACTGATTTTTTTAGTTGATCTTGTACCCTGCAACTCTGCTGAATTAATTTATTAACTCTAGTAGCTTTCTTGTGGATTCTTCAGGATTGTCTATATGATGAATCACGTCCTCTGTGAATAGAGGTAGTTTTATTTCTTCCTTTCGTCTTTGGATACCTTTTATTTCTTTTTCATGCCTAATTGCTCTGGCTAGAACTTCTAGTACAATACTGAAAATCAGTAGTGAGAGTAGGCATCCCCTTGATCTTAGGGGAAAAACTTTCAATCTTTCTCAATTGACTATTATGTTAGCTGTGGGCTTTTCATAAATACCCTTTTCATATTGAATAATTTCAGTTACTAGTTGGTTGAGTGCTTTTATCACGAAAGGTGTTAGATTTTATCAAATGCTTTTTATGCATTGATTGAGATGATCATGTCGTTCTTTTCCTTCATTCTATTAATGTGGTTTATTACATTGATTAATTTTCTAGTGTTGAACTACCCTTGCATTCCTGGGATAAATCCCACTTAGTCATGTTATATAATCCTTTTAATATGCTGTTAGATTTGGTTTCCTAGTATGATGTTGAGGATTTTTACATCTATATTCATAAGGGATATTGGTCTGTAATTCTCCTTCTTGTGATAGTTTTCATTTTGATATCAGGATAATGCTAGCTTCATAGAACCAGTTAAAAAATATTCCCTCCTCTTTGATTTTTTTGGAAAAGTTTAAAAGGGATTGGTGTCAATACTTCTTTAAATGTTTGCTGAAATTCACTGGGGAAAGAAACCATCTGGTCTAGAACTTTGGTATTTTTGTTTTTTATTATTTATGATTCAGTCTCTTCACTTGTTATGGGTCTGTTGAGATTTTATATTTCTTCTTGAGTCAATTTAGGTAGTTTATTTGTTTCTAGGGATTAGTCCACTTCATCTAGGTTATCTGATTTTTTGGCATACATATTATTTTCATATACTCCCTTTGACTTCTGTAGGGTCACTTTCATTTCTGATTTTAATTACTTGTATCCTATCTCTTTTTCTTTGTCAGTTTAGCTAAAGGTATGTTGATTTTGTTGATCTTTTTAATGAACCAACTTCTGGTTGTACTGATTCTCTCCATTGTTTTTCTGTTCTCGATTTCATTTATCTCTGCTCTGATCTTGGTTATTTATTTCCTTCTGGTAGCTTTGGGCTTAGTTTGCTCTTCTTTTTTCTAGTTTCTCAAGTTGTAAAGTTAGGTTATTGGTTTGAGATCTTTCTTTTTCTTTAACGTAGGTGTTTACCATTATAAATTTACCTCTGAGCACTGCCTTCACGACATCCTATAAGTTTTAGTATGTTGTGCTTTCATTTTCATTTGCCTCTAAGTATTTTATGATTTCCGTTTTGATTTCTTCTTTGACTCATTTGTTGTTTAATAAAGCATTGTTTAATTTCCACATATTTTTATATTTTCTAGTTTCCCTTCAGTTATTCATTCTATTTTCATTCCATTGTGATTAGAAAAGATAACTTTGTATTATTTCAACCTTTTTAAATGTATTGAGACTTGTTTTATGACATAGCATATGGTCTATCCTGGAGAATGATCCATGTTCACTGGAAAACAATGCCGTCTTTGGGTGGAGTGTTCTATATGTGCCTATTAAGTTTATTTAGTTTATAGTGTTGTTCAAATTCTCCATTTCTTTACTGATTTTATTTCTAGATGTTTTATCCATATTTAAAATTGTGTACTGAAGTCTCCAACTATTATTGTGGAGCTTTCTCTTTATCCCTCCAGTTCTGTCAGTG
Source organism: Dugong dugon (assembly GCA_030035585.1). Lineage (NCBI taxonomy): Eukaryota > Metazoa > Chordata > Mammalia > Sirenia > Dugongidae > Dugong > Dugong dugon. The sequence continues at coordinate 102,767,623 of CM057483.1, read as the reverse complement.
TTTGTTTCATACATTTTAGGGTTCTGATGTTAGGTGCATAGATATCTATAACTGTTATATCTTCTTTATGAATTGATCTTTTTATCACTATACAATGCCTTTCTTTGGCTCCTAAAACAGATTTTCACTTAAAGTCCATTTTGTCTGCTATTCCTTAACATTTTTTTTAGCTTGTTACTTTGAAATAACCATAGATTCACAGGAGTTTCAAAGAGAGTACGGAGAGACATCAGCAAGAATGGACATCCAAAAATCCTCTCCTCTGTAAAGTAACCAGAATACTGGTAAAAACTGTCAGTATCAACTTTTTCAGAGCTCTGGAAATTCACCAAAGAAAAGCAATCTGGAGAATGTTTATTCAAAAAAGAGACTGGACCTTAGTAAGAAGAGTGAGCTTTGTGGCATTTTAACTTGTCTTATTCCCATCCCCCCTCCCCAGTCCCACAGTACCCTTGGAAATTAACAACTCACAATCACAGTGAAAAACAGCATCCTGGAAACTACTGGAGATGGAAAATGGGACTGGAGGTCCTTCAAAGCCTCATTCCCAGAGAATTGTCATTATTTGACCTGTCTGATGGTTCACATGAAGACTGCTCTTGCAAGGCTTGTCTTTACATGAGCATACGTGGAGATCACTGAGTTCAAACAGCTTTTTCCCAGGGATGTGTGTTGAAAACAGTCAGTGGCAATTGTTTAACAGTGTGCTGGCCTAACGTGGTTGATAATATTTGGGGCAAACCATTGGCTAACCAAAAAGTTTAAAAGAAAAAACAGGCATGGGAAGTCCATAGGTGACTTGAAAAATCTCCAACATATTCCTTGGAATCCAGAAGATAACATATATGTGTAAGACTGTGTGCATTCCCAGAGCTGTGTCCATGCTCATGAAAGAACTTAGCATGTCCTAAGCTATCACCTCTGACTGACCTTGACATTGCACAGCAGGTCATTAAGGCTAAGGTAGAGTTGTAAATTGCCTTGTTGAGTATTGATGATGTGACCCACCATGCACACAGAGTCCCTCAACAAAGAGTAGGAAACTTATTGATTCTGGGCATTTATGAAAATCTCTGTCTAATCATTAGATAACCAGTAAGCTAACTGAACAGAGATTTCAGTGGCTACATATGACAAAGAATACAGACTTTACAGAATTAGTTCAGAAAGCTGACTAAACTAACAAACAACAGCAGAAGCATTAATGATTAACAGCCACAACAAACCTTGGACAAAGGAGAAAGTATGAATGTAATAGTTGCCATATTATATTATTTAAATAATGTTTGGTTTTCAGCAAAAATTATGAAACATGCAATGAAACAGGAAAGTACAGTTCATACACAGGGGAAAAAAGCAGACTGTGTCCTAAGGAAACTCAGACATTGGGCTTAGTAGACAAAGACTTTTGTATATTCAGAACAAAAGAAAACCAAGCCTAAATAATTAAAAAATTACAACAATGCTTCACCAAATACACACACACACACACACACACACACACACACACACACACACACACAATCTATCTGTTAAAGACAGATTATGTAAAAGACAAAATAAAATTCTGGAGATGAAGAGTACAATAACTGAAATGAAGAATTCACTAGAGAAGCTCAATAGAAGATTTGAGCAGACAGAAGAATCAGTAAGCTTGAAGATAGGTCAATTATGATTATCCAGTCTGAGAAAAAGAATAAAAGAAAATGAACAGAACCTCAGAGACTTGTGGGAAACCATCAAGCATAACAACATACCAATCATAATGGGATTCCCAGAAACAGAGAAAAAAGAGAAAGAGATGGAAAGAATATCTGAAGAAATAATGGCAAAAAACTTCCCAGATTTGATAAAAAAACAATAATCTACACATCAAAGAAGCTCAATGAACTCCTAGTAGGATAAACTCAAAGGGATACACACATAGCTAGACTCATAATCAAACTGTCAAAGACAAAGAGAGAATCTTGAAAGCAGCAAGAGAGAAGTGACTCATGACATAAATGCGATCCTAAATAAAATTAACAGCTGATTTCTCATCAGAAACCATAGATACCGGAAGGTATTGAGATTACATATTCAACATGCTGAAAGAAAAAGACTCTCGACTAAGAATTCTATATCCAGCAAAATACTAAAAAATGGAGGGCAAATTGATAAATTTCCAGATAAATAAAAAATGAATTTGACACTAGCAAACATGCCTTATTAGCAATACTAAAGGGAGTTCTTCAGGTGGAAATGAAAGAATGCTAGACAGTAACTCAAATCCCCATGAAGAAATAAAGAACACAAGAATTTTTTGTTTGCAACATTTTCTCCAAACTTATTGAAAAGATAACAGCAAAATCAATAATTCTAAACTTGTGTTGATGGATATACAATGTATAAAGATTTAATTTTTATGAAAGTAAAAGCACAAAGGAGGGAGGGAATGGAACTATATAGGAGCAAAGTTTTTCTATACTATTGAAATTAAGTTGGTATTAATCTGAACTACATTCTTATAACTAAAATATTTATTGTAATCCCCAGAGAAACCAATAAGAAAATTATATATATATATATATATATATATATATATATATATAGAGAGAGAGAGAGAGAGAGAGAGAGAGAGAGAGAGAGAGTAAAAGAAACAACAAGGGAATTAAAACAGTATACTGGAAAATAGCTACTTAACACAAAAAAAGGTAGTAATGAAGGATTAGAGGAACAAAAACTAACATAAGATATACAGAAAACAAATAGCAAAATGGCAGATGTAAATCCTACCTTATCAGTAATTACATTAAAATTTAATGTATTAAATACTCCAATTAAAAGGGAGAGATTTGCATAATGGAAAATGATCTGAATATATGCCATATACAAGAGACATGCTTTAGATTCAAAGACACAAATGAACTGAAAATAAAATGTTGGAGAAATATATACAATGCAAACAGTAACCAAAGGAGAGCTGGCATGGATATACTAATACCAGACCAAACAATCTTTAAAACAAAAATTGTTACTAGAGACAAAGAAAAACATTTTATAATGATACAATTGTCACTTCATCAAGAAGACATAGCAATTATAGAAGATGGCGGAATAGTCGGACACTTCTGGTGGACCCTCTTACAACAAAGACCTGAAAAAACAAGTGATTCGATTATATATGGCAATCTGGGAGTCCTGAATATCAAAGGCAGAGTTGAGGAACTGGACTGAGTGGCAGGGGAAGGAGAGATGGTAAGGAAGCAGCAAGGAGTTGCCAGACATGACCTGGCAAAAGCCTGAGCCTTTCAGGCCTGATCAGCTCGGGGGTGAGTGGTGAGGCAGGCAAGGAGCCGTGCTCAGGAGACCCAGCCACAGAGAGTCTACTCAGCCACGCAGAACCAGTAAGAAGCAGCCCTCGATGAAAGATAAGTACATGCACACGGCTTACCAAGCGGATCAAAAACACTCCCCTTAGGGAAAAACCTCTCTCCCATTTACCTCCTCGCTCCTTGCTCTGCACTGGGTCCCAGACCAGCTTCAGCAATTGCCGAGTCCCCTGGGCCAGAAGTAGGATCCATCACACGCCTGGAGCCATACTCTGTGTCTTGGAGAGTGGACAAATTAACAAATGGGAAAAAATAAACTGCAGGCTCCCCTAAGCCAGGAACCCAGGTTAGGCACAGCTCCTTTGCCTAGGCACAGGCATAAGGGATCCACAGACTTTGAGTGCATTTCCCCTGTATAGACTTGTGTGGGCCCATCTCAACAGCGTAGGTCCTCATTACCACAGTACAACAGGCGATATACTGGAACTCTAACTTCAGCTGTGAAGTGGCAGGTTCTTGACATTTGACACTGCTCTTCACCTACCCACATCAGGCATGAGGACTGGTGGTTCCACCCATGCTGCCTAGCCAGCTGTGAGAGGAGCCCATGAATAAGAGGTGCCCCCCAGTCCTTACAGCCAACAGCATTAGCTGCTCATAGTCCAGCTGCAAAACCCACCCACCTACGCACTCTAGGGAAGAGGGACATGCCTTCCTCTTGGACATTTGGAGGTGGCTGTCAGCCCCCTGCCTTGCTCAGTGTGTGACCCCCTGCTGCAGCCAGATGCCTGTGCCTATACCAATCACCCATGCCTGTCTAGGATGGTAAGTAACAGCCTGCACCACACACTTGGTGGCTATCCAGTTGGGCACCTGAGCTGACTCTATACAGGAGGAGTGGGTGGACACCTGAGCTCACATACCTAGTAACAGACCTAACAACCTGGTGGCAGGACATTCGAGTTTCAAAGTTGCCAGTAATCAAACTAGCTCATACGAGTAGCCTATTTGGACATACCAAAACAAAACAAGAAGCTAAGACACAGTAAGCAAACATAAAATAAATAAATATAATAATTTATTGATGGCTTGGAGACAACAGTCAATATCAAATCACATAAAGAGACAATCCAGGGTGGCTTCAGGAAGCTCCAAAAATAAAGAATCTAGAAATTTTCCAGAGGAGGAAAATTTCTTGGAATTATCAGAGGCAGAACACAAAAGGTTAATATACAGAACTCTTCAAGAAATTGGGAAGGAAATTAAGCAAAACACAGAACACGCAATAGAGGAAATTAAAAAGATCAGAGAAGAGCATAATGACAAATTTAACAGGCTGCAAGAATCCATAGAGATACTTCCGGGCAACATGGCGCTATAGTCAGAGGCACCACGCAGTCCCTCTGCAGCAAAGATCAGAAAAACTAAGTCAAACAGAGTCACACGTCAATCCTGAAACCCTAAGTATCAAATGAAGAGATAAAGAACTCAGCCAAGCACCGGATGGAATAAGAAAAACTGACCAAGAACAGAGACCGAGGAGAGATACACGCAGAGGTCCCCTATCAGTTACCACAGCACAGATCCACCATCTTGGACTCCTATCGGACATCAGTGAACAGGGGGTGCGAGAAAGAAGCTTTGTGGAGCTTCCAGAAGGAGACAGAACAATCAGTAAACAGTGATATATGCTTTCCCAGCCCACACCCTTCTTCACCCTCACTTAGCTTCCTCTGCTTCCTGCCATGACAGTTTCTTTGCTGGGAAGCACAAACTTCACCCCGGTGTTGCTTGAATTCCACCTGTACACACTGGTCAGCTCCCTGAGTGCCTTTTGTTGCCTGTTGGTGTTGCTTTTTTCCGCTTCTTTAGATTTCTTCCTTACCTCTCACCACCTCCCCTTACTTTTTCTCAAATACCTGGTTCCGTGTGCCATCTTTGCTTCTTCTTGAAAGGCTGCGAAACACTGCTCAACTGTGAACCTGCTTCCTGGCCCATGCCGCCATGTTGGTGGGACCCCCAGGGCTTTTTTGTTTGTTTGCTTTGATTTTGTTCTGTTTTGACTTGTTTGTTTGTTTTCTCGGCTTGGGGGCCCCTTCTAGCATGGCAGTGCAGTGTGGCTTGGAAGCTACTCCCTTACTCTTTGCAGATGCACAGGGACATCTCTGGGGGCATTTCTTTTTTCTTGTTTTTTTTTTCTTCTTAGTTTTGTTTTCTTCTTCCTCTTATTCCCTTTTTGTCTTTCTTAATTTACAGTTTCTCGATTTATTCATATTTTTCTTTTTTTTCCATTTTTGTTTTCCCCCGTTTCTCAGTCTCTCATCTCCACTCCAATAGCAAGCTACCTTCGCACTCTTTTTTGTTTGTTTTTGGCTCCTGTTCCTCTCCTCTCTCTCCTTTTTCCCATACCCATCGTAGCTCCACACATCACAATTCTACCCCCTCCTTCCTGCCTACCTGCAATGTGTGCTGAACATCACACTCCCAAGCAATACAGGCACGGCCTACTGCAACCTGCCCTGCGCTGATTCCTGGTCCGCACTGTCAGCCCTGGTACATGCCACAAACAACCCATCCCAGCAACTCCCCTTCAGCAAGACCTGCCCTGCTGTACCATACCTGGGTGACTTACCCAGCCCATTAGAGAAGCAAGTGAAAAGTATAGTGCCCACAGAAGAACAAACAACAAAGTACACACAGCCCACCTGCTCAGACATAACCAAATAAAACAAAAAAGCGGGAAGAAACAAACAAATCTACAATCAATAAATGAGGAAAGTAACCACTGAATGTCCTGAAGACAGCAGACAATATCAAAACATTTACAAAAACAGGACAGGGTGGTTCCAGTAGGTTCCCAAAAGAAAACACCAGATGACTTTCCAGTAGAAGAGAAGGCAGTAGACCTAACTGACAGGGAATTCAAATCTTTAATATTCAGAATTATCCAAGAGTTGAAGCAAAAACCAGACAAAAATGAGGAAAAAAATAGACAAATTCATGGAAAAGTAAGACACATTCATGAAAAATACAGACAAATAAATGGAAGAATTCAAGAAAATAATACAGGAACAAAATGCTAAAATAAATTCACAACTAGAAATCATACAAAAACAACAATTTGAAATCCAAAAGATAAACAACAAGATTTCATAAATGGACAGCATCAACAGAAGGGCTGAGGAGCAGGTTTGAAACAATGGAAGATAGGATCAGTGAAATTATAAGACAAACACTTGGATACAACTCTATTGGAGGAAAAATCAGAAAAAAAGAAAGAATAAAAATGAAGAAACCCTGAGAATTGTGTGGGAAACAATCAAAAGCAAAAGTCTACGAGTGATTGGAGTTCCAGAACAGGGGGAGGAAACAGAAAACATAGAGAGGATCATTGAAAAATTGCTGACAGAAAACTTCCCCAAAATGATGAAACATTAAAAGCTGATCATCCAAGAAGCTCATAGAACACCGTATAGGATAGACGCCAAAAGAAAATCACCAAGACATATCATAATCACACTCACAAAAATCAAAGACAAAGAATCCTGAGAGTAGTTTGAGAAAAACAAAAAGTCACATACAGAGGAGAAAGAATAAGACTAAGCTCAGATTATTCAGCAGAAACCATGCAGACAAGAAAGTAATGGGATGACATATATAAAACCTTGAAAGAAAAAAAATTGCTAGTCAAAAATAATATATCCTGCAAAATGCTCATTCAAATATGATGGTGAAATTAGGTCATTTCCAGATAAACAGAAATTAAGGGACTATGTAAAAACCAAACCAAACTTACAAGACTTATTACAGGGAGTCCTTCCATCTGAGAACAAACAACATCAGAACACAGGCTGAATCTAGGACACAGGATGGTACTAGCCACATACCAACCTAGGAAATGAACTCTTAAGGACTATGCAAAACCAAAATAATTACAACAGGGAACTGGAGGGGTTAATCTGCAAATGACAAGAACATCAAAACAATAAAAGAAGGAATAAACGGTGTACGTATAGAACCTTCTAATGGAGAGGAAGGCAAGGCGATACCAAGTAATAATAGACTGCTTCAAACTTAGAAAGATAAGGGTAAATTTCATGGTAACCACAAAGGAAGAAAGAAAACGACTCAGAACAGAAAATTAAGTGGAACAAAGAAACTATGAACAACACACACAAAAAGACATCAGAATGACAGCACTAAACTCATACCTATCAACAATTACACTGAATGTAAATGGACTAAATGCACCAATAAAGAGACAGAGAGTGGCAGATTAGATAAAAAAATGATCCTTCTATATACTGCCTACAAGAGACACACCTTAGACTTAAAGACACAAACAAACTAAAACTGAAAGGATGGAAAAAATATAGCAAGGAAAGAGCACTCAAAAAAGAGCAGGGGTGGCAATATTAATCTCTGACAAGATAGACTTTAAAGTAAAATCCACCACAAAGGATAAGGATGGACACTATATAATGATTAAAGGCTCAATACACCAGGAGGACATAACTATAGTGAATATTTACACACCCAATGACACGGCTCCAAAATACAGAAAACAAACTCTAACAACACTGAAAAGAGAGATAGACAGCTCCACAATAGTAGCAGAAGGCTTCAACACACCACTTTTGGTGAAGGACAGAATATCCAAAAAGAAACTCAACAAACACACGGAAGAGCTAAATACTACAATCAACCAACTTGATCTCATACACATATACCGAACACTCCACCCAACAGCAGCCAACTATACTTTCTTTTCCAATGCACGTGGAACATTCTCCAGAATAGACCACATATTAGGCCATAAAGCCAGCCTTAACAAACTCCAAATCGTCGAAATATTACAAAGTATCTTTTCTGACCATAAAGCCATAAAAGTAGAAATCAACAGCAGAAAAAGCAAGGAAAAAAAATCAAACACATGGAAACTGAACAACACCTTGCTCAAAAACTACTGGGTTATAGAAGAAATTAAGGACGGAATAAAGAAATTCATAGAATCAAATGAGAATGAAAACACATCCTACCAGAACCTTTGGGACACAGCACAAGCAGTGCTCAGAGGTCAGTTTATAGCAATAAATGGACACACCCAAAAAGAAGAAACAGCCATAATTAAAACATTAACCCTACAACTGGAACAAGCAGAAAGAGAGCAGCAAAAGAAGCTCTCAGGCACCAGGAGAAAGGAAATAACAACAATTAGAGCAGAATTAAATGAAATAGAGAATAGAAAAGCAATTGTAAGCGCTAAGAAGACCGAAAGCTGGTTCTTTGAAAAGATCAACAAAGTTGATAAACCACTGGCCAAACTGACAAAAGAAAAACAGGAGAGGAAGCATATAACCCATATAAGAAATGAGACGGGTGATATCATAACAGACCCAACTGAAATTAAAAGAATCATAAAAAAATACTATGAAAAATTGTACTCTAATAAATTTGAAAACCTAGAGGAAATGGACAAATATCTAGAAACTCACCACCTACCGAAAGTAACACAAACAGAGGTAGAACAATTAAATCAACCCATAATAAAAGAAGAGATTGAAAAGGTAATTAAAAATGCCCAACGAAAAAAAAACCCTGGTCCGGATGGCTTCACTGGAGAATTCTACCAAACTTTCAGAGAAAAGTTAACACCACTACTACTAAAGGTATTTCAGAGCATAGAAAAGGAAGGAATACTCCCAAACTCCTTCTATGAAGCCAGCATAACCTTGATACCAAAACCAGGTAAAGTCACCACAAAACAAGAAAATTACAGACCAATATCCCTCATGAGCATTGACCCAAAAATCCTCAACAAAATTCTAGCCAATAAAATTCAGCAACATATCAAAAAAATAATTCACCATGATCAAGTGGGATTTATACCAGGTATGCAGGGATGGTTCAACATTAGAAAAACAACCAATGTAATCCATCACATAAATAAAACAAAAGGCAAGAACCACATAATCTTATCAATTGATGCAGAAAAGGCAAATCTAACACCATTCATGATAAAAACTCTCAACAGACTAGGAATAGAAGTGAAATTCCTCAATATAATTAAGGGCATTTATACAAAGCTAACAGCCAACATCATCCTAAATGGGGAGAGTTTGAAAGCATTCCTCTTGAGAAACGGAACCAGACAAGGACGCCCTTTATCACCACTCTTATCCAACATTGTGCTGGAGGTGCTAGCCAGAGCAATTAGGCTAGAAAAATAAATAAAGGGCATCCAGATTAGTAGGGAAGAAGTCAAAGTACCTCTATTTGCAGATGATATGATCTTATACACAGAAAATCCCAAAGAATCCACAAGAAAACTACTGGAACTAATAGAAGATTTCAGCAAAGTTTCAGGAAAGAAGATTAAACAGACAAAAATCAGTTGGATTCCTTTACACCAACTAAGAGAACCCCAAAGAGGAAATCACCAAATCAATACCATTTACAATAGCCCCCAAGAAGATAAAATACTTAAAATCTAACCAGAGACGTAAAAGTTCTATACAATGAAAACTGCAAGACACTACTGCAAGAAACCAAAAAAGACCTGAATAAGCGGAAAAACATACCTTGCTCATTGATAGGTAGACTCAACACTGTGAAAATGTCAGTTCTACCCAAAGTGATCTACAAATACAATGCAATCCTGATCCAAATTCCACTGACATTTTTTAATAAGATGGAGAAACAAATCACCAACTTCATACACAAAGGGAAGAGGCCCCGAATAAGTATAAGATTACTGAAGAAGAAGAACAAAGTGGGAAGCCTCACACTTCCTGATTTTAGATCCTATTATATCTCCACGGTAGTCAAAACAGCCTGGTACTGGGACATCAACAGATACATAGACCAATGGAACAGAATTGAAAATCCAGATATAAATTCATCCACCCATGAGCAGCTTATATTTGACAAAGTCCCAAAGTCAGTTAATTGGGGAAAAGACAGTCTCTTTAACAAATGGTGCCGGCATAACTGGATATCCATCTGCAAAAAACTGAAACAAGGCCCCTACCTCACACTATGTACAAAAACAAACTCAAAATGTATCAAGGACCTAAATGTCAAATCAAAAACAACAAAGATCATGGAAGAAAAAATAGAGACAATGCTAGGAGCCCTAATGCATAGCATAAACACAACACGAACCATAAGTAACAATGCACAAGCACCAGAAGAAAGACTACATAAATGGACGCTCCTAAAAATCAAACTCTTATGCTCATCAAAAGACTTCACCAAAAAAGTCAAAAGACAACCTACAGACTGGGAAAAAAATTTGGCTACGACAAATCCGATCAGTGTCTAATCTCTAAAATCTACAAGATACTGCAAAACCTCAAGAACAAAAAGACAAATCACCCAATTAAAAAATGGGCAAAGGATATGAAGAGGCACTTCGCCAAAGAAGATATTCAGGTGGTAACAGACACATGAAGAAATGCCCATGATTATTAGCCATTAGAGAAATGCAGATCAAAACTACGATGAGATATCATCTCACCCCAACAAGGCTAGCATTAATCCAAAAAACACAAAATAATAAATGCTGGAGAGGTTGTGGAGAGACTGTAACACTTACACTCTGTTGGTGGGAATGTAAAATGGTACAACCACTTTGGAAATCTATTTGACGCTTCCTTAAAAAGCTACAAACAGAAGTGCCATACGATCCAGCTATCCTGCTCCTTGGAATATATCCTAGAGAAGTAAGAGCCATCACATGAATAGATATATGCACACCCATGTTCATTGCAGCACTGTTCACAATAGCAAAAAGATGGAAACAACCCAGGTGCCCATTAATGGACGAATGAATAAACAAATTATGGTATATCCACAAAATGGAATACTAAGCAAGGATAAAGAACAATGATAAAGCTGTGCAACATCTTATAACATGCGGGAAGCTGGAGGTCATTATGCTGAGTGAATTTAGTCAGTCACAGAAGGACAAATATTGTTTAAGACCACTATTATAAGAACTCAAGAAAAGGTTTACACACAGAAGAAAACATTCTTTGATAGTTACAAGCATGGGGAGGCAGGGGGAGGGTTACGTACTGTAGATAGTAGGTAAGAATTGTCTTAGGTGAAAGGAAGGACAGCACTCACTACAGGGGAAGTCAGCGCAACTGGACTAAACCAAAGCTAGGAAGGTTCTTGAATACAGTCAACATTCTGAGGGATAGAGTAGCAGAGGTAGGGGTCTGGGGACCATGCTTTCAGGGGACATCGAGGTCAATTGGCATAACAAAGCTTATTAAGAAAATGTTCTGTATCCTACTTTGGTGAGTGGCATCTGGGGTCTTAAAAGCTTGCAAGCGGCCATCTAAGATGCATCAATTAGTCCCAACCACCTGGAGTAAAGGAGAATGAAGAACACCAACAGCACAAGGAAAGTATTAACCCAAGAAGACAGAAAGGGCCACATAAACCAGAGACTTCATCAGCCTGAGACCAGAAGAACTAGATGGTGCCCAGCTACCACCAATGACCTCCCTGACAGGGAACACAACAGAGAGTACCTGATAGAGAAGGAGAAAAGTGGGTTGCAGAACTCAAATTCTAGTAAGAAGACCAGACTTAATAGTCTGACTGAGACTGGAGGAATCCCAGAAAGCATGACCTCTGGATTCTCTATCAGCCCAGAACTAAAACAATTTCTGAAGCCAACTTTTCAGACAGGGATTGGACTGGACTGTGGAACATAAAGTGATATTCGTGAGGAGTGTGTCTCTTAGCTCATGTAGATACAAGAGACTAAACGGGCAGCTTTTGTCCAGAGGTCAGATGAGAAGGCAGAGAGGGTTAGGAGCTGGTTGAATGGACATGGGGAATCAAGGGTAGAAAGCAGGAGTGTGCTGTCACAGTGTGGGGAGGGTAATTAGGGTCACGTAACAATGCATGTATAAATTTTTCTATGAGAAAAAATTTAAAAAGAAGACATAGCAATTATAAACACATATGCACCTAACAGAGCCCCAAAATACATGAAGTAAAACTGATAGAATTGAAGGAAGAAATATACAATAATATTTGGAGACTATACTACCTTACTTTTCACAATGGATAGAACTAGACAGGAGATCAACAAGAAAACAAAAGACTTAAACAACAATATAAACCAACTGGACCTAATAAACACCTATAGAATGCTCCACCCAACAATAACAGAATACATATTCTTCTCAAGTGCACACGTAACATTCTCCAAGATAGAGTATAAGTTAGGCTATAAAACAAGACTCAATAAATTTAAAAGGGATGAAATCATACAAAGTATGTTTTCCAATCACAATGGAATGAAATTAGAAATCAATACCAGAAGAAAATCTGGGGAAATCACAAATATACAAAAATTAAAGAATACACTCCTTAACCAATGAGTCAAAGAAGAATTAAAAAAATAATAATAATAATAAAATGCTTTGATATGAATGAAAACAAAAGTACAACATTCCAAAACTTATGGGATGCAGCTAAAGCAGTGCTTAAATAAAAATGTATAACTGGAATGTGTAAATGAAGGTAAATTTATATTTAAAAGGAAATGTCAAATCAGTAGCTTACTCTTATACCCTAAGAAACCAGAAAAAGAAGAGCAAACGAAACTCAAAATAAGTAGAAGGAAGAAAATAGTAGGTATAAGAGCAGCAATGAATTAAGTAGTAGAAAAACTATAGAGAAAATCAAGGAAACTAATGTTGACTTTTTGTAAAGATCAACAAAATTGCCACATCTTTAGCTAGGCTGATCAAATAAAAATAAAAGAGAAGGCTCAAATTACTAAAGTTGGGAGTGAAAGAGAGAACATTACTCCAACTCTACACACATAAAAAGGATTACATGAGAATACTATGAATAATTGTATGTCAACAAAGTAGAAAACTTAGATGAAACAGGCAAATTCCTGGGAAGACATAAACTACTGAAACTGGCTCAAGAAAATCCCAAAGAATTTAAAAAAAAAAAAACCTACTAGAACTAACAAACAAGTTAAGCAAGGTTGAAGGATAAAAGGTCAATATTAAGCAATTGTATTTCTATACACTTGCAATGAACATATACTTGCAAGGAACAATCTAAAAATGAAATTAAGAAACAGTTCTATTTACAATAGCATACTTAACAAATTTAACAAAAGATATATAAGACTTTTACACTGAAAACTATAAAACGTCATTGAATAAAATCAAACAAACCCTAAATAAATGGAAAGACATCACATGTTCATGGATTGATAGACAATATTTTAAGATGTCTGTAGTAGTTATCTAGTGCTGCTATAACAGAAATACCATGAGTAAATGGCCTTAACAAACAGAACTTTATCCTCTTACAGTTTAGGAGGCCAGAAGTCTGAATTTAGGGCACCAGCTACAGGGGAATTCTTTCTCTCTCTGTCGTTTCTGGGGGAAGGTCCTTGTCATCAATCTTCCCCTGGTCTAGGAGCTCCTCAGAACAGGGACCCTGGGTCCAAAGGATGCACTCCACTCCTGGCACTTCTTTCTTGGTGGTATGAGGTCCCTCTCTGCTTGCTTCTCTTTCCTTTTATGTCGTGTAAAATAAAAGGTGATGCAGGCCACACCCCAGAGAAACTCCCCTTACATTGGATCAAGGCTGTGAACTGAGTAAGGGTGTTGCATCCCTCCCTAATCCTCTTTAACATAACCTAATCTTGCCTCAGTAACCACAGGCAGAGGTTAGGATTTACAACACATAGGAAAATTACATTAGTTCACAGATTGGAGGACAACCACGCAATACTGGGAATCATGGCTTAGCCAAGTTGATACACATTTTGGGGGGACAAAATTCAATCCATAACAATGGCAATATTCACCAAATTGATCTACAGATTCAACACAACTCCTATCAAAATCTCAGCTGCCTTTTTTGCATAAACTGACAAGCTGATTCTAAAATTCATAAAATGGAAATGCAAGGGAAGAGAATAGCCAAAACTATCTTGAAAAAGAACAAAGTTGGTTCTTTAAAACTTCATGATTTTGAAATTTTCTAGAAAGCTACGACAATTGAGACTGTGTGGTACTTGATAAATATAGACATAACATTAGACATTATAGGTCATTGGAATAGAATTGAGAGTCTAGAAATAAGTCCATACATTTATATTCAATTGATTTTTCACAAGAGTACCAAGACAGTTCAATGGAGGAAATAATAGTCTGAATAATTGCTTCCATAAAAACTAGATTTCCACGAGCAAAAAAAAATTGGGCCCCTACCTCAAACCATATACAAAAATTAAACTTGATCAAAAACCTAAATGTAAGAGCTAAAACTGTAAAACACTTAAAAGGAAACAGGTGTAAAACTTCTAGTTCTTGGAGTAGGGAATGGATCCTTAGATATGATAGCAAAAGGACAAGCTACAAAAGAAAAAAAATAGATAAATTGGAATTCATCAAAATAAAAACTTTTGTGCACCAAAGGATAATATCAAGAATGTAAAAAATAAAATAAAATAAAACTGCGGAATGGGAGAAAGTATTTGTAAATCATATATCTGATTTAAAAAGGACTAGCATCTAGAATATATAAAGAACACTTAAAAGTCAATGATAAAGAGACAAAGAGCCCAATTAAAAACTGGGAAAAGACACTTTTCCAAAGAAGATATACAAATGGCCAACAAACACATGAAAAGAAGTTCAACATCATTAGTCATTAAAAAAAACAAAAAAAAAAAGAACTTTTGCCGTAGTGTTGATTGCCACTCATAGCTACCCTATAGGACAGAGTAGAACTGCCGCATAGGGTTTCCAAGGAGCAGGTGGTGGATTCGAACTGCTGATCTTTTTTGGTTAGCTGCCAAGTTCTTAACCACTACGCCACCAGGGCTCCCATTAGTCATTAGGAAAATGCAATTAAAAACCACAGTGAGATGACACTTCATACCTGCTAAGATGGCTGTAATAAAAAGTACAGAAAATGGTGGGCAGCAAGATGGTGGCATAGCTGGTCACACAATCACATCCTCCTGCAGCAATGTCAGAAGTAAACACTAAGAAGTCGTGTAACTGAAGATCTTGCAGCGCTAGACAGCAACTGAAGAGTTGAAGAAACAAAGGGAAAGCTGAATCAAGAGGGAAGTAGAGTATAAAACATGGGAAGGCAAAATTTAGCAGAACACACACATCTGACGCAGCAGCACAGCTCAACGAGGTCATCTTCAAACAGAGCCAAAAGGCACCTTCGAGCAGAGAGCACAAGGAGGAAGCAAAGTAGAGAAAACAGACTGAGCCAGAGAAATTAAGAAAATGGTCCCAGAATGGAGTGACAATGTGGGTAGGGAGAGTACCGAGAACGGGCTGACCTAGGAGAGAGCTGGGCTAGGGTATAGCATAGAGCGGAGTCCCAGGAACTCCAGGGGAGTGCTAACTAAGGAGAGTGATACAGACTGAACTGTAGGAAAATCCCAGGCTAGGAGCAGGAAGGCTGGTATGCACTCCACTGAGGAGGGGCTCAGAGAGAATACAATGGTGGGTTTGTGCTCCCCTAGCCTGGAGGTGTGCAGCAAATTGTTATCACTAGGAATTAGTCCCGCAAACATGCATCACCCAGGGAACCCGCTGTTGAAGATGACTGGGGACCCTCCTTATCCCAGCCATCTATTGGAGGCTAGTCCAGCCATCTACGGCAGGACGCACTCATAGGCTGAGCTCGCCACCACGAGTGAACTGTCCTAAGGCAGGAATTCCACCTGGGCACCCATGGCAAGAGCACTACCCTGGTGATTCATGCCCAGCTTGGCCCACCCCCCTGAGGTGTGCCCACCACAACCTGATGTCATAAATGCACCCAACTCAGCCCAAGGCAGCAAGAGCAACTTCCCTGACCCTGTGGACATACCCACACAAACTCAGAACAACAGGCACACATGCCCCACCCAGAAGCCTGAAGTGCCTGGTCCAGACCAGCACAGCATCCATGGCCCCACCTCTGACCTGAGCAGAGCCAGCAGCCTCACCCCTGGACTTGCATGGTACCTGTGGCCCTGACCTTGAACCCACGTGGTGTCCATGGCTCCCTGCCCCCCAGATCTGCACCACACACACAGCTCTGGAACTGAACCCCCACCATGACACTGGCCCTGCCCCTGGTCCCATGCTGAGCACATGGTGCCACCCCCAGACAAGTGCAGAACTCTAGGCTACACCTCCGAACTGGCACCTTACTAGCTCGCCCACCCTGGGCTGGTGCAGCAGCTGCACCCAACCCCAGCCAGGCACCACCAACACCCCTACCCAAGTTGACACCACAACCACACACAACCCTGCCCTGACACCAGAAGGGCCCAGACACAGAGAGGTGAGGTTGAAGTAGCACAGGCCAAGGTCCCCGAGCAAGCTGTTCTGGAACTAATATGACTAGGACAGGAGGTCCTGTGAACCCCGGGAAGAAGCAATGAGCAAGAAGAGCAATCTAAAGAGAAAGGAAGGAAGCTAATCTCCTGATCTCCTAAAACAAAAATAAATAAATCTTAGTGTCCTGTAGACAGCAGACAATTACAAAACATACAGAGACAGGAAAGGATGGAGCAAACAAACGAACAAAACAAGTGGTCAGAAATAGTCCCTGAGGAAGAACAAATAATGGAATACCTAACAAAGATTTCAAAGCATTAGTACTAAGAATGCTTAAAGAGATAAAGGAAAACACAGAAAGAGATCTAAAGGAAATCAGGAAAACAACACAAGAGCAAAACAAAAATTTCAATAAAGAGACAGAAATCTTGTATTTAAACAAATCAATCAGAAATACTGAAGCTAAAAAGTAAAATAACAAATAAACTGCTATGGAAGCTAAAGTGAAAGGAAGAAATGATGAAGTAAAAGAGCTGAACAGAAGATTTCAAAGGGCAGCTCGAGAAGACAAAGGAAAGCATTATAATGACATGTGCAAAGACCTGGAGATAGAAAACCAAAAGGGAAGAACACACTCTGCGTTTCTCAAGCTGAAAGAGCTGAAGAAATAATTCAAGCCTACATCTCACATACTTCAGACATGTTATCAGGAGGGATCAGTCCCTGGAGAAGGACCTCATGCTTGTAGAGGGTCAGTGAAAAAGAGGAAGACCCTCTATGAGATGGATTTACGCAGTGGCTGCAATGATGGGCTTAAACGTAACAATGATCATGAGGATGGCACAGGACCAGGCAGTGTTTCGTTCTGTTGTACATAGGGTAGCTATTAGCCAGAACAGACTTGAGGACACCGATCAACAACAACAACAGTTTATGGAGTCAATTAAACATGCAATCCATTTAGTCCACTGATTCCTAGGTCCAGGCAGTGTTTCGCTCTGTTGTACATAGGGTCACTGTCATGGATTGAATTGTGCCCCCAAAAAATGTCTATCAACTTGGCTGGGTCATGATTCCCAGTATTATATAATTGTGTACCATTTTGTAATCTGATGTGAATTCCTTATGTGTTGTAAATTCAATCACTATGATCTAATAAGATGGATTAGCAACAGTTATACTTATGAGGTATACAAGATTGGATAGTGTCTTAAGCCAATATCTTTTGAGATATAAAAGACAGAAGCAAGCAGAGACACATGGGAATCTCATACCACCAAGCAAGCAGTCTGGGAGCAGAGCACATCCTTTGGACCTGAGATTCCTGAGCAGAGAAGCTCCCAGACCAAAGGAAGATTGACAACACAGACCGTCCTCCAGAGCCAACAGAGAAAGTGTTCCCCTGGAGGTGATGCCCTGAATTCGGACTTGTAGCCTACTGGACTGTGAGAGAATAAATTTCTCTTTGTTAAAGCCATCCACTTTTGGTATTTCTGTTATAGCAGCACTAGATGACTAAGACAGTCATTATGAGTTGGAACCCATTCAACAGCACCTAACATCAACAACAACAATAATAGTAGGAGACTTTAGTACACCATTTTCAATGATGAATAGAACAACTAAAAATAAAATAATAAAAGACAAGAATTCAATAACACTATTAACCAATTGACCCAACAGACATATACAGGTAGTTTCCAACTTACCATGGGGTTCTGTTCTGACAATTCCATCATAAGTTGGTTCTGATGTAAGTAGAATACCTAATTTTTTTAGTTTTCATTATTATTGCCTTTTATTATCAGTATCTTTATAAATCTCAACTTTATTTGTCTTTGAGGGTTGGAAACATTACATATAAACTTACAGATATGTTTCAATACATACATACATAAACACAGATCATAAAAAAGGACTGTCATAACTCGAATACATCAAAAGTTGGGGACTACCTGTATAGAACACTCCACCCAACAGCAGCACAATATGCATTCTTCTCCAATGCACGTGGATCATTCTCAAGAATAAACCACATTTTAGGACATAAAGTGAATATCAATAAATTTAAAAAGATTGAAATCATACAAAGCTTCATTTCTGACCATAATGGAATGAAGCTAGAAATCAACAACAGGAAGAATAAGGGGAAAAAATAAATACATGGAAACAAAATAACACACTACTAAAGAAACAATGAGTCATAGAAGAAATCAAGAGGGAAATAATAAAAAAAACTTATAATAAAACAGATATGAAAACACAACATACCAAAGCCTATGGGAAGCAGCAAAAGCAATGCTGAGAGGGAAGTCCATAGCAATAAATGCCTCCATTAAAAAAGAAGATCCCAAATCAATAGCTTCACTCTACATCTTGATGAAATAGTAAACAGCAAAAGAAGACCAAAGCTACCAGAAAAAAGAAAATAATAAAGATCAGAGCAGAAATAAATGAAATGTTGATATGTTGTCATTGTTAGGTGCCATTGAGTCAGTTCTGAATCATAGCGACCCATGTACAATACAACTAAACATTGCCCACTCCTGCACCATCCTCACAATTGTTGCAATGTTTGAACCCATTAGTGCAGCCACTGTGTCAACCCTTCATTGAGGGTCTTCCTCTCTTTCCCTGACCCTCTACTTTACCAAGCATGATATCCTTCTCCAAGTACTGGTTCCTCCTGATAACATGTCCAAATTAAATGAGATAAAGTCTCACCATCCTCGCTTCTAAGGAGCATTCTGCTTTCACTTCTACCAAGACAGACTTGTTCCTTCTTCTGGAAGTCCATGGTATTCAGTATTTGTCACCAACACCAAAATTCGAAGGCATCAATTTTTCTTCAGTCTTCTTTATTCATTGTCCAGTTTACGCATGCATACGAGGCAATGGAAGATACCAGATTGGGTCAGATGTACCTTAGTCCTCAAAGTGATATCTTTGCTTTTTAACACTTTAAAGAGGCCTTTTGCAGCAGATTTGCCCAATGCAATATGTGGTTTGATTTCTTGACTGCTGCTTCCATGGGTGTTGATTGTGGATCCAAGTAAAATGAATTCCTTCACAACTTCAATATTTTCTCCATTTATCATGATATTGCTGATTGGTCCAATTGTGAGGATTTTTGTTTTCTTTATGTTGAGGTGTAATCCATACTGAAGGCTGTAGTCGTTGATCTTCATCAGTAAGTGCTTCAAGTCCTCTTCACTTTCAGCAAGCAAGGTCGTGTCATCTGCATATCTCAGGTTGTTAATGAATCTTCCTCCAATCCTGAAGCTGCATTCTTCTTCATATAGTCCAGCTTCTCGGTATTTGCTCAGCATATAGACTGAATAAGCTTGGTGAAAGGATACAACCCTGAGGCACACCTTTCCTGACTTTAAACCATGCAATATCCCCTTATACTGTTCAAATGACTGCCTCTTGATCTATGTACAGGTTCCTCATGAGCACAGTCAAGTGTTCTGGAATTCCCATTCTTTGCAATGTTATCCACAATTTGTTATGATCCACACAGTTGAATGCCTTTGCATAGTCAATAAAACACAGGTAAACATCTTTCTGATATTCTCTGCTTTCAGCCAAGATCCATCTGACATTAACAATGATATCCCTGGTTCCATGTCCTCTTCTGAATCTGGCTTGAGTTAGTGGCAGTTACCTGTCGATATACTGCTGCAACCACTTTTGAACAATCTATAGCAAAATTCTACTTGTGTGTGATATTAATGATATTACTCAATAATTTCCACATTCTGTTGGATCACCTCTCTTTGGAATGGGCAAAATATAGACCTCTTCCAGTCAGTTGGCCAGGTAGCTAACTTCCAAATTTCTTGATATAGACAAGTGAGCACTTCCAGCCTTGCATCCGTTTCTTGAAACATCTCAGTTGGTATTCCATAAATTCCTGGAGTCTTGTTTTTCACCAATTCATTCAGTGAAGCTTGGAATTCTTCCTTCAGTACTGCTGGTTCTTGATCATATGCTACTTCCTGAAATGGTTGTATTTTGTCTTTGATGTAATGCCGCAACTCATCTGGTCTTTAGTTATTAGTGTTCAATGTGTCAAATCTATTCTTGAGATGGTCTCTAAATTCAGGTGGGATATACTCAAAGTCATATTTTGGCTGTTATGGAATTGTTTTAATTTTCTTCAGCTTCAACTGGAACTTGCATATGAGCAAGTAATGGTCTGTTCTGCAGTCAGCCCCTGGCCTTGTTCTGACTGATGATATCGAGCTTCTCTACCGTCTCTTTCCAAAGATATAGTTGATTTGATTCCTGTGTATTCCATCCAGTGAGGCCCACGTGTATAGTCACTGTTTATGTTATTGAAAAAAGGTATTTACAATGAAGAAGTCGTTGGTCTTGCAAAATTCTATCGTGCAATCTCTGACGTCATTTCTATCACCAAGGCCTTTTCCAACTACCGATCCTTTTTCCTTTTTCCAACTTTTGCATTACAATCATCAATAATTATCAATGCATCTTGAGTATATGTTTGATCAATTTCAGACTACAGAAGTTGGTAAAAATCTTCAATGTCTTCATCTTTTGCATAAATTTGAATAACAGTCGTATTAACTGGTCTTCCTTTTAGACGAATGGATATTATCCTATTATTGAAAGCATTGTACTTCAGAATAGACCTGGAAACGTTCTTTTTGATGATGAACGTAATCCCATTCCCCTTTATCATTCCCAGAATAGTAGACCATACGATTATGTGATTCAAAAAGGCCCATATCAGTCCATTTTAGTTTGCTAACACCTAGGATATCAATCTTTATGCACACCATTTCATTTTTGAAGATTTCCGATTTTCCTAGATTCATACTTTGTACATTCCACTTTCCAAATATTAATGGATATTTGCAGCAGTTTCTTCTTATTTTGAGTCGTGCCACATCAGTAAATGAAGATCTCAAAAGCTTAACTCCATCCACGTCATTAAAGTCAACTCTACTTTGAGGAGGCAGCTCTTCCCTAGTCGTATTTTAAGTGCTTTCCAACCTGGGGGGCTCATTTTCTGGCACTATATCAGACCATGTTCTGCTGATATTCATAAGGTTTTCACTGACCAATTTTTTCAGAATTAGACTGCCAGGTTCTTCTTCCTAGTCTGTCTTAGACTGGAAGCTCTGCTGAAACCTTTCCACTATGAGTGACACTGCTAGTATTTGAAATACCAGTGGTATAGCTTCCAGCATCCCAGCAACACACAAGACACCACTGTATGACACACTGACAGATGAGTGGTGGAATAAATGAAATCAAGAACAGGAAAACAGTAGAAAGCATCAATGAGACTAGAAGTTGGTTCTTTGAAAGGATCAATAAAATATACAGACCACTAGCTAGATTGACAAAGAAAGTGAGAAGATGCAAATATGGAAGATAAGAAATGAAATTGGAGACATTACAACAGATCCAACTGAGATAAAGTGAATCATAATAGAATACTACTAGGAAAAATTGTACTCCTACAAACTTGAAAACTTAGGTGAAATGGGCAAATTCCTAGACACATATAGCCTACCTAAGCAAAAATAGAGGTAGAAAACCTCATTAGATCCATAACAAGAGAAGAGATTGAATCAGTCATCAAAAACCTCCCAACAACAAAAAACTCTGGACCAGATGGCTTCACTGTGAATTTTACCAAATAGTCAGAGAAGAATTGACACCAATCCTGCCCAAACTCTTCTAAAACACAGAAGAGGGCTCTGTCCCATCCTGTTGAGCACCTTACCCCCAAGCAGCACTGGAATGGACCACCAGACCCCCAGATCCCATACTGCACTGCCCCCAGCCCTATCTTGCTGAGCATCATGTTCCTGAGCAGCACCAGCACAGACCTCCAGACCTCGCCAGGTGTTGTCCCCCAGCCTGTCCTGCCGAAAGACATGTCCCCGAGCAGAACCTGCATGGACCTCCAGACCCCACTGAGCAGTGCCCCTTGGCCCTGTCCCACCAAGCTCCATGCCCCTGAGTGGCACTGACTCAGACCACCGGACTCCTGACCCCTGCCCCATGCCACCATCTAGCCCCACCCCACAAAGTGCTGTGCTGCCTAGAGACACCAGCATGAACCCTGGACCCGCAGACCCTGTCCCTCTGTGCCATCCCCAGATCTGCCCCACCAGAACAAGTTAGTGCTGCAAATAACCCATTCCTGCCCCTCTCCTGCACTGGACTTTCCCTGCTGCATCACAGCTGAGCGACCTGCCCTGCAAACATCGACAAGGTGGTGAGAAATATCATGTCCACAGGTGAGCAAGCAACAAAACATGCCTAGCCTACCCACCCAGACATAACCAAATAAAACAAAAAGGCGGGATGAAACAACCAAACCTACAGTCAATAAACAAAGTAAATAATTCCTGAATGTCTTGGTGACAGCAGAGAATATCAAAACATCTATGTATCTATATCTCTGTATCTATCTATCTATCTATACTTGACAGGATGACTGTAGTAAGGGACAAAAACAAAATACCAGACAACCTTCCGGTAGAAGAAAAAGCACTGGAACTACCTGATAGGGAATTCAAAAGTCTAATATTCAGTGCTCACCAAGAGATTAGGAAAGAGATCAAGAAAAACACATACAAAACTAAGGAAAAATAGATAAAATTATGGAAATACAGACAAAATCAGAGAAAACACAAAGTAATGGAAGAATTAGAAAAATAATACAATAACTAAAAAAAAAATAAACCCACTGGTGTCAAGTAGATTCCAAATCATAGCAACCCTATAGGACAGAATAGAACTGCCCCATAGGGTTTCCAAGTAGCAGCTGGTGGATTTGAACTGCCGACTTTTTGGTTCACAGTTGAGCTCTTAACCACCGTGACACCAGGGCTCCTAATATAAGAACAAAATGTCAAAATAAATAAACAATGAGAAATCATACAAAAACAGCAATTAGAAATCCAAAAGATAAACAACAAAATTTCAGAAGTAAATAACACAATAGAAACTTTTAGGAGCAAATTTGAAACAATGGAAGACAGGATCAGCAAAATTGATGACCAATCCATGGATAACACTTTGAGGAAAAATCAGAAAAAAGAATTAAGAAAATCTAAGAACTATGTGGGATACAATCAAGAGCAAAACTTTCCATGTGATTGGAGTTCTAGAACAGGGGGAAAAAATGTAAACAGAGAGGATCATTGACGATTTGCTGACCCTAATATCATGAAAGATAAAAAACTTGACCATTCAGGAAGCTCGACAAAACCCATATAGGATAGAACCCAAGAGAAAGTCAGCAAGACATATCATAATCACATTCACCAAAACCAAAGACAAAGAAAGAATCCTAAGAGTAGTTCAAGAAAAATGAAAAGTCACATTCAAAGGGGAAACAGTAAGACTAACCTCTGTTTACTCAGCAGAAACCATGTAGGCAAGAAGGCAATTGGATAACATATATAAAACCTTGAAAGAAAAAAATTGCCAACCAAGAATAATATATCCTAAAAACTCTCAAATATGATGGTGAAATTAGAACATTTTCAGATAAACAGAAATTAAGAAAATATGTGAAAACCAAACCAATTACAAGAATTATTAAAAGGAGTCCTTCAGTTAGAGAATCAACAACATCAGACAACCTGGATGTAGGACACAGGACAGCATCAGTCAGATACCATCCTAGGTAATAAACTCTTAAGGATAAAACAAAACTAAAAGATTTACAACAGGGAACCAGAGACGTCAATCTGTAAATGACAACAACGTCAGAACGATAAAAGGGTGAATAAACAGTGTAATTATAGAACTTTCAAATAAGAGAAAATCAAGGAGATATCAAGTAATAAAAGACTAGCTCAAACTCAGGAAGCTAAGGGTAAATTTCAAGGTAAACACAAAGAAAGTTAACAAAGCTACTCATCAGAATAAGAAAGAAAAACATAAAATCTCAGTAAACACAAAATCTATGAAAACAAAAGAAACAAAAAGAAATTCCAGAAAGAAAAGAAATTCAGCACAGGAGAGTAAGAGGAACAAAGAAAATGTCAGCACCACAAAAAAAGGCATGACAAAATGACAGCAATAAACACACCTATCAATCATCACACTGAATGTAAATGGCTTTGATGCACCTGTAAAGAGACAGAGAGTGACAGAATTGATTAAAAAAATGATTCATCAATATGCTGTCTACAAGAGACACACCTTAGAAACAAAAACATAAATATGTTAAAAATCAAAGCATGGAAAAAATATATCAAGCAAACAGCAACCAAAAAAGAACAAAAGTGGCAATACTAGTATCAGATAAAATAGACTTTAAGGCAAAATCCACCATAAAAGGCAAGAAATAGTGTTATACAATAATTAAAGGGACAAGCCACCTGAGGATATAACCATAATAAATATCTATGTACCCAATAACAAGGGGATCAAAATATATAAAACACTCTAACAGCACTGAAAAGAGAAATTGACAGTGCCACAATAACAGCAGGAGAATTCAACACACCACTCTTGGTAAAGGACAGAACATCTAGAAAGAAACTCAACAAAGATACAGAAGAACTAAAGGCCACAATCAGCAAACTTGACCTCATAGACACATATAGAACACTCCACTCAATGGTAGCAAAGTATACTTTCTTTCCCCATGCACACTGAACATCGTAATCAGAATAGACCACATCTTAAGCCACAAATCAACCATCAACAAATCCAAAACATTGAGATAATACAAAGCATCTTCTCTGATCACAATGCCATAAAAGTAGAAATTAATTACAGGAAGAGCAAGGAATAAAAAAACATGGAAACTGAACAACACCTTCCTTAAAAACCACTAGATAATAGAAGAAACCAAAGATGAAATAAAAAAAAATTCCTAGAACCAAATGAGAGTGAAAACACATCATACCAAAACCTTTGGGACACAGCAAGGGAAGTGCTTAGAGATCAATTTATTGCAATATATGCACACAGCAAAAAGGAGGACAGAGATAAAATCAAAATGTTAGCTTTACAACTCAAACAAATAGAAAGAGAACAACAAAAGAATCCCATAGCCACCAGAAGAAAGGAAATAACAAAGATCAGAGCAGAGATAAAAGAAATAGAGAGTAGAAAAACAATAGAAAGAATCAACAAGACCAAAAGTTGGTTATTTGAAAGGATCAACAAAATTGACAAACCATTGGCCAAACTGACAAAAGAAAAACAGGAGAGGAGGCAAATAAACCAAGTAAATGAAACGAGGGAGATTACAACAGACTCAACTGAAATAAAAAGGAACATAACAGAGTACTATGAAAAACTGTACTCCTACAAATTTGAATACCTAGAGGAAATGGACAAATTTCTAGAAACACACTACCTACCTAAAACTAACACAAACTCAGGTCAAAAATCTGAAGAGACCCTAACAAGAAAAGAGATTGAAGAGGTAATTAAAAAAAAAAAAAAACTCCCAACAAGAAAAAGTCCTGGTTCAGATGGCTTCACTGGAGAATTCTACAAAACATTCAGACAGGAGCTCACACCAGTACTACTCAAACTATTTCAGAACATAGAAAATGAAGGCATTCTTCTGAATTCATTCTATGAAGCCAGCATAACCCTGATACCAAAACAAGGCAAAGACACCAAAAAAAAAAAAAAAAAAAGAGGAAATTACAGACTGATATCTCTCATGAATATAGATGCAGGAATCCCGGGTCCAAAGGACGTGCTCTGCTCCCAGCGCTGCTTTCTTGGTGGTATGAGATTCCGCCTCTCTGCTTGCTTCCCTTTCCTTTTATCTCTTGTAAGCTGAAAGGTGGTGCCGGCCACATCCCAGGGAAACTCCCTTTACATTGGATCAGGGATGTAACCTTCATAAGGATGTTACATCCAACTCTAATCCTCTTTAACATAATCTAATCTTGCCTCATTAACCACAGGAAGAGATAAGGGTTTACAACACATAGGAAAATTACAATCACAAAATGGACAACAACCACACAATACTGGGAATCATGGCCTAACCAAGTTGACACATATTTTTTGGGGACACAATTCAATCCATGACAGTGAGAAAAGACAGTCTTTAACAACTGGTGCTGGCAAAACTGGATGCACATCTGTAAAAAAAAAAAAAGAAACAGGACCCATACCTTACACCATACACAAAAACTAATTCAAAATGGATTGAAGACCTAAATATAAAACCAAAAACTATAAAGATCATGGAAGAAAAAATAGGATCAACACCAGGGACCTTAATATACACCATAAATAAGATATAAACCATAAATAACAATACACAAACACCAGAAGATGAGTTAGACAACCGGGATCTTCTAAAAATTAAACACTTATGCTCATCAAAAGACTTCACCAAAAGAGTAAAAAGAGAACACACAGACTGAGAAAAAAAATTTTTTTTGGCTATGATATATCCAACAAAGATCTAATCTCTAAAATCTACAGGAAATTCCAACACCTCTACAACAAAAAGACAAATAATCCAATTAAAAAATGGGCAAAGGATGTGAACAGACACTTCATCAAAGAAGACATTCAGGCAGCTAACAGACACATGAGGAAATACTTGCGATCACTAGCCATTAGAGAAATGTAAATCAAAACTAAAATGAGGTAGCATCTCACTCCGACATTAATGGCACTAATCATAAAAACAGAAAATAACAAATGTTAAAGAGGCTGCCGGGAGATTGGAACTCTTATGCACTGCTGGTAGGAATGCAAAATGGTAAAACCATTTTGGAAAATGATATAGCGCTTCCTTAAAAAGCTAGAAATAGAAATAGATGCCATCCAGCAATCTCACTCCTAGGAATATATCCTAGAAAAATAAGAGTCATCACACGAATAGACATATGCACACCCATGTTCATTGCAACATTGTTCACATTAGCAAAAAGATGGAAACTACCTAAGTGCCCATAAACAGATGAATGGATAAACAAATTATGGTACATACACAGAATGGAATACTATACAAAAATGAAGAACAAGGATGAATCTGTGAAACATCTCACAACTTGGATGAATCTGGAGTGCATTATGCTGAGTGAAATAAGTCAATCACAAAGAACAAATACTGTATGAGACCACTTTTATAAAAAACTCATGAAAAGGCTTACTCACAGAAAGAAATAATCTATGATGTTTATGAGGGAGGGGAGGGGTAGGGAGAGAAAAACACTAACTAGACAATAGATAAGTGGTAACTTTGGTGAAGGGTAAGACAGTACACAATACTGGGGAAGTCAGCAAGACTTGACCAAAGCAAAGTTATAGAACCGTCACAGACACATCCAAACACCCTGAGGGACCAAGTTACTGGGCTGAGGTCTGGCGACCACGGTCTCTGGAGACATCTAGCTGAACTGGAATAACAGAGTTTATAAAGGAAAATATTCTATACACTACTTCGGTGAGTAGCGTCTGGGGTCTTAAAAGCTTGTGAGAGGGATAGTGAAGAAAACCAAAGACACAAAGGAAAGGTTAGTCTAAAGGACTAATGGACCACAACTACCACAGCCTCCACCAGACTGAGTCCAGCACAACTTTATGGTGCCTGGCTACTACCACCAACTGCTCTGACAGGAATCACAATAGAGGGTCCTGGACAGAGCCGGAAAAAAATTTAGAACAAAATTAAAACTGTCAAAAAGACCAGACCTACTGGTCTGCCAGAGACTGGAGAAACCCTGAGAGTATGACCCCCGAATACCCTTTTAACTCAGCACTGAAGTTACTCCTGAAGTTCACCCTTCAGCCAAAGGTTAGATGGGCCTATTAAACAAACAATAACACACGTAGTTCAACCATGTATACTAGACTAAATGGGCACACCAGCTCAAAAGCAAAGACGAGAAGGCAGGACGGGACAGGAAAACTGAAAGAATGGAAATGGGGAACCCGAGGTCGAGAAGATGAGAGTGTTGACATTTTGCGGGGTTGGCAACCAATGTTACAAAACTATTTGTGTATTAGCTATTTAATTAGAAACTAATTTGCTCTGTAAACTTTCATCTAAAGAAAAACACACACACAAATATATTATGGCATACAATGAAGGTGGAGGATGAGTAGCGGCTTGTACACCTCAATTATGAGGAGGAAAAATTTAAATGCTAGATAGATAACGGAATCATCAGAAGTACACAAATAGTTATTAATGTTCTTGTGTTGTATTAATAGCCATAGAATAGCAATCATTGTCTCTATTCATTAAATAATTTAGCCTTAAAATAAATAAATAAACAAACAAACAAATAAATAAAACATAGAAGAGGAAGCAATTCTCCCTAACTCATTCTATGAAGCCAGCATTACCCTGATACCAAAGCCAGATAAAGATATCACAAGAAAAGAAAATTATGTACCAATATCCCGCATGAATATAGATGCAAAAATTCTCAACAGAGTTCCAGAAAAATGGCGCTCTAGGCAGAAGCACCATGCCGTCCCTCCACAGCAAAGATCCGAAAAACTAAGCCAAACAGAGAACACAACAATCCTGAAACCCTAAAACATCAAATGAAGAGATAAAGAACTCAGTCAAGCACCAAATGGAGTGAGAAAACTGACAGAGAATGGAGAGCGAGGAGAGATTCATGCAGAGGTCCCCTAGCAGCTAACGCAGCGCGTATCCACCATCTTGGGCTCCTATCGGAGACCAGCAACGGGGGTGCGAGAAAGCAGCCTCACGGAGCGTCCAGCGAGAGACAAAACAACCGGTAATTTGCGGTGTATGCTCTCCCATCCCCCACGCCTCTTCACCCCGGCTCAGCCTCCTCTGATTCCCACGGCCACAGTATCTTGACTGGGAAGTGCTGGCTGCTTGGATTCCACACACCCAAGCGGGCGGCTCTCTGGATGCCATTTGTTGGCTGCTAGTGTTGCTTTTTTTTTCTGCTTCTTTTGATTTCTCACTTGCCTCTCACCACCTCCCTTTCACTCGAGTGCCTGGCTCCGTGTGCCATCTTTGCTTCTTCTTGAGGGGCTCCAGAGTACCGGCAATTTGTGATATAGGCTTTCCCACTCTCTACCCTTCTTCACCCACACTAGGCCTCCTCTGCTTCCCGTGGACACAGTCTTTTGTCCAGAAACACCAGCCCGCACTAGCTGGCTCTGAGTACCATTTGTTGGCTGTTGGTGTTGCTTTTTTTTTTTTTCTCATTCTGCTTCTTTGGATTTCTTCCTTGCCTGTCCCCACCTCCCCCTCCTTTCGCTCGAGTGCCTGGCTCCGTGCGCCATCTTTGCTTCTTCCTGAGGGGCTGTGGAGCTACATTCGAGTGTGGAGCTGCTTCCTGGAATGGGCTACTGTGCTGGTGGGATCCCGGGGCTTTTGTTTGTTTGTTTGTTTTATTTTCCTTTTCTTGAATTGGGAGCCCTTTCTGGCCAGGCGGACCTGCGTGGCAAGGAACTCCACTTCAGCTTCCACAGACGTGCAGAGGGATCCCTGAGAGCATTTCTTTTTTTGTTGTTTTTTTTTCTTGTTTTTTTGTGGGGCCTTTTTTGTTCTTTTTTTTTAAATTTGTTTTGTTTTCTTTTCCCTCTTTTTACCTTTTTGTCTTTCTTCATTGCTCAGTTTTTTGTCTCTCTATATCTTCCTTTTCTTTCTGATCCCTGAATATCAGGCATTGTATACCTCTATGCCTTCTAGCCAGGCTCTATTGCTACAACTGGGAGTGACTTCCCAAGACCTCATAGCTGCATCGGTGGGATCCCTGGGAACTTTGCAGTTCTTTAACCTTTCTGATTTTTATTTATTCATTCTTTTCTTTTCTTCCTCTTCCCCTTTCTGTTTTTCTCCATTTCATAGTCTCTCATCTCTCTACTCCAATGGCAAGCTCCCCTAGCATTCTTTTTTGTTTGTTTATATGTGTTTGGCTCCTGTTTCTCTCTCCTCTCTCCCATATCAATCTTAGCTCCACACATAACAATCTCCCCGCTGCATGCTGCCTACCAGCACCGTGCGCTTGACATCACACCACCAAGGACTACAGGCACAGTCTACTGGAACCTGCCCTGCACTGATTACCGACCCGCCCTGGTGGCTGTAGTAAGTGCCACAAACAACCCGTCCCAGTAACTCCTCTTCAACTAGACCTGCCCTGCTGTACCATATATGAGTGACTGACCCTGCCAGTTGGAGAAGGAGGTGAAAAGTATTGAGTGAACAGATGAGCAAACAATAAAGAACACACTGTCTGCCTGCTCAGACATAGTCAATTTTTTTTTAAAAAGGGAAGAAACAAACAAATCTACAATCAATAAATGAGAAAAATAACTACTGAATGCCCTGAAAACAGCAGACAATATCAAAACATTTACAAAAACAAGACCGGATGGTTCCAGTAGGCGTCCAAAATAAAACACCAGATGACTCTCCTGTGGAAGAAAATGCACTAGAAGTACCTGATAGGGAATTAAAATCTCTAATACTTAGAATTCTCCAAGAACTGAGGCAAAAAGCTGACAAACATGAGGAAAAAATAGACAAATTCATGGAAAATACAGACAAAAAATTGGAAGAATTCAGGAAGATAATGCAGGAACAAAATGCCAAAATAAATTCACAACTAGAAATTATACAAAAACAACAATTAGAAATCCAAAAGATAAACAACAAGATTTTAGAAATGGATGATGTCATAGAAGGGCAGAGAAGCAGATTTGAAACCGTGGAAGACAGGATCAGTGGAACTGAAGACAAACACTTGGATACAACTCTGTTTGAGGAAAACTCAGAAAAAAGAACAAAGAAAAATGAAGAGACCCTGAGAGTTATGTGGGACACAATTAAAAGCAAAAACTTACGAGTGATTGGCATCCCAGAACAGTGGGAGAAAACAGAAAACACAGAGAGGATCATTGAGGAACTGCTGACAGAAAACTTCCCCAAATCATGAAAGATGAAAAGCTGGCTATCCAAGAAGCTCAACGAATCCCATGTACAAGAGACCCCAAAAGAAAATCACCAAGGCATATCATAATCACACTCACAAAAACCAAAGACAAACAAAGAATCCTGAGAGCAGCTCGTGAAAAACAAGAAGTCACATACAGAGGAGAAACAATAAAACTAAGCTCAGATTATTCGGCAGAAACCATGCAGGCAAGAACGCAGTGGGATGACATATACAAAATCTTGAAAGAAAAAAATTGTCAGCCAAGAATAATATATCCTGCAAAACTCTCATTCAGATTTGATGGTGAAATTAGGTCATTTACAGATAAACAGAAATTAAGAGAATATGTAAAAGTCAAACCAAACTTACAAGAATTATTAAAGGGAGTTCTTCAATCTGAGGACAAACAGCTTCAGTTCACAGGCAGAACCTAGGACGCAGGATCGTATGAGCCAGACACCAATCTAGGAAATGAACTCTCGAGGACTATCCAAAACCAAAAGAAATACAACATGGAATCAGAGCAGTTAATCAATAAATCACAACAACATCAAAACAATAACAGAGGGAATAAACGGCATAGGTATAGAACCGTCTAATGGAGAGGAAGCTAAGGCAATACCAAGAAATGGTAGACTGCTTCAAACTTAGAAAGATAAGGGTAAAATTCATGGTAAACACAAAGAAAGTTAACAAACCAACTCATAAGACTAAAGAGGAAAAACATAAAGTCTCAGCAAAAACAAAACCTACAAAAACAAAAGAAATGAAAAAAAAAAAAAACCACAGACAAAAGTAACTCAGCACAAGAGAGTAAGAAGAACAAAGAAAACTTCAGCACCACAAAAAAAAGCACTACAAAATGACAGCAAAAAACTCACATCTATCAACAATTACACTGAATGTAAATGGACTCAATGCACCCATAAAGAGACGGAGAGTCACAGAATGGATAAGAAAACAGGATCCATCAATATGCTGTCTACAAGAGACACATCTTAAAAACAAAGCTGTGAATTTATTAAAAGTCAAAGGTTGGAAAAAAAATATATCAAGCTAACAACTACCAAGAAAGAGCAGGAGTGGCAATTCTAATCTCAGATAAAATAGACTTTAAAACAAAATCTACCATAAAAGACAAAGAAGGACACTATATAATGATTAAGGGGACGATCCATCATGAAGACATAAGCATAATAAACATCTATGCACCCAATGACAGGGCTCCAAAATACATAAAACAAACTCTAACAACACTGAAAAGAGAAATTGACAGTTCCACAATAATAGTAGGAGACTTCAACACACCACTCTCAGTAAAGGACAGAACAACTAAGAAGAAACTCTGCAAAGATACAGAAGACCTAAAGGTCACAATCAGCCAACTTGACCTCATAGACATATATATAGAACACTCCATGCAACCACTGCAAAGTACACATTCTTTTCCAATGCACATGGAATGTTCTCCAGAACAGACCACATCTTAGGCCACAGAGAAATCCTCAACAAGATCCAAAACGTTGAGATAATTCAAAGTATCTTCTCTGACCACAGTGCCATCAAGGTAGAAATTAACAATAGAAAGAGCAAGGAAAAAAAATCAATTACATGGAAACTGAATAATACCCTGCTTACACATCAGTGGGTAATAGAAGAAATCAGAGATGGAATCCAAAAATTCCTAGAATCAAATGAGAATGAAAACACATCATACCAAAACCTTTGGGCCACAGCAAAGGCAGTCCTCAGAGGACAATTTATAGCAATAGATGCACATATCAAAAAAGAAGAAAGGGACAAAATCAAAACATTAACTACAGAACTCAAACAAATAGAAAGAGAACAGCAAAAAAAAAAAAAAAAAAAAAAAAAAAGCCCACAACCACCGGAAGAAAGGAAATAGTAAAGATCAGAGTAGAAATAAATGAAATAGAGAGCAGAAAAACAATAGAAAGAATCAACAAAACCAAAAGTTGGTTCTTGGAAATAATCAAAAAAATCGACAAACCAGTGGCCATATTGCCAAAAAAAAAAAAAAAAAAATAGGAGAGGACACAAATAACCCAAATAAGAAATGAAATGGGGGACATTACAACAGACCCAACTGAAATAAGAAGGATTATAACAGAATATTATGAAAAACTATCTTCCAACAAATTTGAAAACCTAGAGGAAATGGATAAATTTCTAGAAACACACATCCTAGCCAAACTAAAACAAAATGATGTTGAAAATCTGAACAGACCCATAAAAAGAGAAGAGATTGAAAAGGTAATAAAAAAAACTCATAACCAAAGAAAGCCCAGGCCCAGATGGCTTCACTGGAGAATTCTACAAAACATTTACAGAAGAGCTTGTACCAGTACTACTCAAGCTATTTCAGAGCATAGAAAAAGAAGCAACACTTCCAAATTCATTCTACGAAGCCAGCAGAACGCTGATACCAAAACCAAGCAAAGATGTCACAAAAAAAGAAATTTACATACCAGTAGCTCTCATGAATATAGATGCAAAAATTCTGAACAAAATTCTAGCCAATAGAATTCAGCATCATATAAAAAAAAATAATACACCATGACCAAGTAGGATTCATACCAGGTATGCAAGGATGGTTCAACATTAGAAAATCAATCAACGTAATCCACCACATAAATAAAAGGAAAGAAAAGAATCGCATGATCATCTCAATTGACGCAGAAAAAGCTTTTGACAAAGTCCAACACCCATTCCTGATTAAAAATCTCCATAAAATAGGTATAGAAAGGAAATTTCTCAACATAATAAAGGGCATCTATGCAAAACCAATGGCCAACATCATTCTTAATGGAGAGAGGCTGAAAACATTCCCCTTGAAAACAGGAACAAGACAAGGATGCTCTTTATCACCACTCCTATTTAACATTGTGCTGGAAGTTCTAGCTAGAGCAATAAGGCAAGAAAAAGAAATAAATGGCATCCAAATTGGTAATGAAGAAGTTAAAATGTCCCTGTTTGCAGATGATATGATACTATACATAGAAAACCCTAAAAACTCCACGAGAAATCTACTGCAACAACTAGAAAGATTCAGCAGAGTAGCAGGATACAAGATAAACATTCAAAAATCAGTTGGATTCCTATACACCAGTAAGGAGAACGATGAAAAGGAAATCAGGAAAACAATACCATTTTCAATAACCCCTAAAAAGATAAAATACTTAGGAATAAATCTGATCAGGGAAGTAAAAGTCTTATACAAATAAAACTACAAAACACTACTGCATGAAACCCAAAGGGATCTACATAAATGGAAAAACATACCATGCTCATGGATAGGCAGACTCAACATTGTGAAAATGTCAATTCTACCCAAAGCAATTTACAAATACAACACAATCCCGATCCAAATACCAACAACATTCTTCAAAGAGATGGAAAAACTAAACATGAACTTTATATGGGAAGGGAAGAAGCCCCGAATAAGTAAAGCACTACTGAAGAAGAACAATAAAGTTGGAGTACTCACACTACCTGACTTCATAACCTACTATATAGCTACAGTAGTCAAAACAGCCTGGTACTGGTACAACGACAGATATATTGACCAATGGAACAGAATTGAGAACCCAGATGTAAATCCATCCACCTATGGTCACCTGATCTTCGACAAGAGCTCAAAGTCCATCAAATGGGGAAAAGACAGTCTTTTTAACAAATGGTTCTGGCAAAACTGGATATCCATTTGCAAAAAAATGAAACAGGACCCATACCTCACACCATATACAAAAACTACTTCAAAATGGATCAAAGACCTGAATATAAAGCCTAAAACTATAAAATTCATAGAAGAAAAAATAGCACCAGCACTTCAGGCCTTGATACATGGCATTAACAGGATACAAACCATAACCATCAATGCACAAAACCCAACAGATAAGTTAGATAACTGGGCTCTTCTAAAAATCGAAAACCTATGCTCTTCAAAAGTCTTCTCCAAAGGGTAAAAGGAGAACCTACAGACTGGGAAAAAATTTTTGTTCAGTACAAGTCAGACAAAGGTCTAATCTCCATAATCTACAAGAAAATCCAACGCCTCTATAACAAAAAGACAAATAATCCCATTAAAAAATGGGCAAAGGAAATGAACAGACACTTTACCAAAGAAGACATTGAAATGGCCAACAGATACATGAGGAAATGCTCGCCATCACTAGCCATTAGAGAAATGCAAATTAAAACCACAATGAGATACCATTTCACCCCAGCATTACTGGCAAGAATCAAAAACACTGGAAACAACAAATGTTGGAGGGGCTGCAGGGACATCGGAACTCTTATGCACTGCTGGTGGGAATGCAAAATGATACAACCATTTTGGAAAATGATATGGCGCTTCCTCAGAAAGCTAGAAATAGTCATACCATTCGATCCAACAATCCCACTCCTAGGAATATATCCTAGAGAAATAAGAGTCGTCACTCGAATAGACATATGCACACCTATGTTCATGGCAGCATTGTTCACAATAGCAAAACGATGGAAACAACCTAGATGCCCATCAACAGATGAATGGATAAACAAATTATGGTACATACACACAACGGAGTACTATGCAATGAGAAAGAACAACAATGAACCTGTGAAGCATCTCATAACGTGGATGAAACTGGAGGACATTATGCTGAGTGAAATAAGTCAATCACGAAAGGACCAATATTGTATGAGACCTCTATTGTAAAAACCCATGAAAAAGTTTGCACACATAAAGTAACAATCTTTGTTGGTTACAAGGGATGGGAAGGGTGGGTGGAAATACTAAATAGGCAATTGGTAAGTGGTATCTTTGGTGAAGGGTAAGAAAGTACACAGTACTGGTGAAACCAGTACAACTTGTACAAGGAAAAGTCATGGAAGCTCCCTAGAGACATCCAAACTCCCTGAGGGACTGAGTTGCTGGGCGGAGGTCTGTGGGGAACATGGTCTTGGGGAACATCTAGCTCAATTGGCATGACACAGCTCATAAAGGCAATGCTCTACATTCTACATTGGTGAGTAGTGTCTGGGGTCTTAAAAGCCTGTGAGCGGCCATCTAAGATACTCCACTGGCCTCACCCCTTCAGGAGCAAGGTAGAATGAAGAGAACAGGATACAAGGAAATGATTAGTCCAAAGGTCTAAAGGACCACAGTTACCAAGGTATGCACCAGACTGAGTTCATTACAACTAGATGGTGCCTGGCTACCACCACTGACTGCTGTGACTGGGATTATAACAGAGGGTTTTGGACAGAGCTGGAGACGGAAGTAGAACAAAATTCTAACACATACAAAAAAGACCAGATTTACTGGCCTGAAAGAAACTGGAGAAACCTCGAGAGTATGGCCCTCAGACACCCTTTTAGCTCAGTGTTGAAGTCTCTTCCGAGGTTTACCATTCATCCGGGGATTGGACAGCCCCATAAAACAAAATGGGACAAATGAGGCACAGCAGTCTAGGGACAAGGACTAGAAGGCAGAAGGGGACCGGAAAGCTGGTGATAGGGAAGCCAATGTTGAGTAAGGACAGTGTTGACATGTAGTGGGTTTGTTAAGCATTGTCATAGGGCAACATGTTTACTAACTGTTTAATGAGAAACTATTTTGTTCTGTAAACCTTCATCTAAAGTGAAAATAGCAGCACAACTGGAAGAACGTAATAGATGTCACTGAACTGTACATGTATAAATTTTTGAAATGGTGTATTTTTGGCTATGTATATATTTACCCCCCCCAAAAAAAAGTTGAGAAGGGAGAGGGTTGACATGTAGTGGGGTTGTTAACGAATGTCATAAAACTATATGTGTACTGACTGTTTAATGAGAAACTGTTTGTTCTATAAACCTTCACCTGAAGTACAGTTAAAAACAAAAATAAAAACCAAAGCCCTTGCGGTCGAGTCGATTCCGGCTCGTAGCCACCCTCTAGGACAGTGTAGAATTGCCCCATAGGGTTTCCAAGGAGCAACTGGTGGACTTGAACTGCTGACCTTTTGGTTAGCAGCCAATCTCTTAACCACTGCACCACCAATCACAAAGGCCATATTTTCCAACTACCAATCCTTCATTGTTTCTATATTTTACATTCCAATCACCAGTAATTATCAATGCATCTTGATTCCATGTTTGATCAATTTTGTACTGCAGAAGTTGGTAAAAATCTTCAATTTCTTCACCTTTGGCCTCTGGGTTGGTGTGTAATTTGAATAATAGTCCTATTAACTGGTCTTCCTTGTCAGCATATGGATATTATCCTATCACTAATAGCATTGTACTTTAGAATAGATCTTGAAATGGTCTTTTTGAGGATGAATGCAACACCGTTCCTCTTCAGTTTGTCATTCCCGGCATAGTAGACAATATGATTTTTCTATTCAAAATGGCCAGTACCAGTCCATTTCAGCTCACTAATGCCTAGGATATCCATGTTTATGCATTCCATTTCATTTTTGATGATTTCCGATTTTCCTAGTTTTGTGCTCTGTACATTCCATGTTCCTATTATTAATGGATATTTTCAGCTGTTTCTTCTCATTTTGAGTCATGCCCCATCAGCAAATGAAGGTCCCCAAAAGCTTGACTCCACCCACACCACTAAGGTCGACTCTAAGGAGGCATCTCTTCCTCAGTTGTGTTTGAGTGCCTTCGAACCTGAGGGTCTCATCTTCCGACACTATATCAGACGATGTTCCACTGCTATTCATAAGGTTTTCACTGGCTAATTTTTTTCAGAAGTAGACCGCCAGGTCCTTCTTCCTAGTCTATCTCAGTCTGGAAGCTCAGCTGAAACCTGTCCACCATGGGTGACTCTGCTGTTATTTAAATACCAGTGGTATAGCTTCCAGGATCATAGCAACAAGCCCCCACTGTACAACAAGCCTCCATTACCTACTACCTCCATTACCATGAGACCAGAAGAAACAGATGGTGCCCAATAGATGGACCCTGATCAAAAGGAGGAAAAGCATGGAACAGAACTTTAAACTCATATGGAAACCAGACTTACTGGATACATTGAGACTAGTTTTTGATAGGTGCTGTCAAGTTGATTCTGACTCATGGCGACCCTATGTACAACAGAACAAAGTACTACCCAGTCCTGAGTCATCCTCACAATAGTTGCTACGTTTGAACCCATTGTTGCAGCCACTGTGTCAATCCATCTCGTTGAAAGTCTTCCTCTTTTTTGCCAACCCTCTGCTATACCATGCATGATGTCATTCTCCAGGGACTGGTCCCTCTTGATAATATGTCCAAAGTATGTGAGACAAATTCCCACCATCTTAGCTTCTTAGGAGCATTCTGGATCTACTTATTCCAAGACATATTTGTTCATTCTTCCGGCAGTCCATGGCATATTCAATATTCTTCACCAGCATCAAATTCGAAGCCATCGGTTCTTCTGTTTTCCTTATTCACTGTCCAGCTTTTGCATGCATATGAGGCTATAGAAAATACCATGAATAGGGTCAGAAGTGACATCTTTGCTTTTTAACACTTTTTTATATTTTTCCCATGCAAAAATTTATGCATACATTGTTATGTGACTCTAATTGCTCTCCCTATACTGTGACAGCACACTCCTCCTTTCCACCCAATTCCCCATGTCCATTCAACCAGCTCCTACCCCTCTCTGTCTTCCCATCTCATCTATGGACAGAAGCTGCCTGTTTAGTCTCTTGTATTTACTTGAGCTAAGAGGCACACTTCTCACGAGTATCACTTTATGTCCCACAGTCCAGTCCAATCCCTGTCTGAAGAGTTAGCCTCGGAAACTGTTTTAGTTCTGGGCTGATAGAGAATCCTGGGGCCATGCTTTCCAGGGTTCCTACAGTCTCAGTCGGACCATTAAGTCTGGTCTTCTTACTAGAATTTGAGTTCTGCACTTCATCTTTCTCCTGCTCCATCCGGGACTCTCCATTGTGTTCCCTATCAGGGCGGTCATTGGTGGTAGCTGGGCACCATCTAGTTCTTCTGGTCTCAGGCTAACGAAGTCTCTGGTTTATGTGGCCCTTTCTGTCTCTTGGGCTACTACTTTCCTTATGTCTTTGGTGTTCTTCATTCTCCTTTACTCCAGATGGTTGGGACAAATTGATGCATCTTAGATGGCCGCTTGCAAGATTTTAAGACCCCAG
Organism: Dugong dugon; assembly: GCA_030035585.1. Lineage (NCBI taxonomy): Eukaryota > Metazoa > Chordata > Mammalia > Sirenia > Dugongidae > Dugong > Dugong dugon. The sequence continues at coordinate 102,727,895 of CM057483.1, read as the reverse complement.
ACACCACTCACCAAAGTAGGATGCATAACATTTTCTTAATAAGCTTTGTTATGCCAATTCACCTCGATGTCCCCTGAAAGCATGGTCCCCAGACCCCTACCCCTGCTATTCTATCCCTCAAAATGTTTGATTGTTTTCAGGAACATTCTTAGCTTTGGTTTAGTCCAGTTGTGCTGACTTCCCCTGTAGTGAGTGCTGTCTTTCCTTTCACCTAAGATAATTCTTATCTACTATCTAGTTAGTAAATAACCCTCCTCCTCCCTCCCCACTCTTGTAACAATCAAAAAATGTTTTCTTCTGTGTTTAAACCTTTTCTTGAGTTCTTCTAATAGTGGTCTTATACAATATTTATCCTTCTGTGACTAAATTCACTCAGCCTAATGACCTCCATCTTCCTCTATGTTATGTTTCACAGCTTCATCGTTGTTCTTTATCATTGCGTAGTATTCCATTGTGTGGATATACCATAATTTGTTTATCCATTCATCCGTTGATTGGCACCTAGGTTGTTTCCATCTTTTTGCTATTGTGAACAGTGCTGCAATGAACATGGGTGTGCATATATCTATTCGTGTGATGGCTCTTATTTCTCTAGGATATATTCCAAGAGTGGGATAGGTGGATCTTATGGTACATCAATTTCTAGCTTTATAAGGAAGTGTCAAATCGATTTCCAAAGGGGTTGTACCATTTTACATTCCCACCAACCGTATATAAGGGTTCCTGTCTCTCCATAACCTCTCCAGGATTTATTATTTTGTGTTTTTTTGTTTAAAGCTAGCCTTGTTGGGGTGAGATGATATCTCATTGCAGTTTTGATCTGGATTTCTCTAATAGCTAATGATCATGAACATTTCTTCATGTGTCTGTTAGCCGCCTGAATATCTTCTTTGGTGAAGTGACTCTTCCTATCCTTTGCCCATTTTTTAATTGGGTTATTTGTCTTTTTGTTCTTGAGGTTTTGCAGTGTCTTGTAGATTTTAGAGATTATACGCTGATCGGATTTGTCGTAGCCAAAAATTTTTTCCCAGTCTGTAGGTTGTATTTTGATTCTTTTGGTGAAGTCTTTTGATGAGCATAAGTGTTTGATTTTTAGGAGCTTCCATTTATCTAGTCTTTCTTCTGATGCTTGTGCATTGTTACTTATGGTTCGTATTGTGTTTATGCCATGTATTAGGGATCCTAGCATTGTCGCTAGTTTTTATTCCATGATCTTTATCGTTTTCAATTTTATATTTAAGTCTTTGATCCATTTTGAGATTTTTTTTGTACATAGTGTGAGGTAGGGGCCTTGTTTCAGTTTTTTGCAGATGGATATCCAGTTATTCCAGCACCATCTGTTAAAGAGACTGTCTTTTCCCCAATTAACCAACTTTGGGCCTTTGTCAAATATCAACTGCTCATAGGTGGATGAATTTGTGTCTGGATTCTCAGTTCTGTTCCAGTGGTCTATGTATCTGTTGTTGTACCAGTACCAGGCTGTTTTGACTACTGTAGAAGTATAATAAGTTCTAAAATTAGGTAGTGTGAGGCCTCCAACCATGTTCTTCTTCTTGCATAACACATTAGTTATTTGGGGCCTCTTCCCTTTCCATATGAATTTGGTGATTTGTTTCCCCATCTCATTAAAAAATGCAGGTGGAATTTAGATCCGGATTGCATTGTATCTGCAGATCACTTTGGGTAGAATTGACATTTTCACAATGTTGAGCGTACCTACAATGAGCAAGGTGTATTTTTCCACTTATTCAGGTCTCTTTTGGTTTCTTGCAGTAGTGTCGTGTAGTTTTCATTGCGTAGATCTTTTACGTCTCTGGTTAGAGTTATTCCTAAGTATTTAATTTTCTTGGGGGCTATTGTAAATGGTATTGATTTGGTGATTTCCTCTTTGAGGTTCTCTTTGTTGGTGTAAACGAATCCAACTGATTTTTGTATGTTTATCTTATATCCTGAAACTTTGCTGAAATCTCCTATTATTTCCAGTAGTTTTCTTGTGGATTCTTTGGGGGTTTTCTGTGGATAAGATGATATCATCTGCAACTAGAGATACTTTGACTTCTTCCCTACCAATTTGGATGCCCTTTATTTCCGTTCTCATGGGGAATGCTTTCAAAGTCTCTCCATTTAGGATAATGTTGGCTGTTGGCTTTGTATAAATGCCCTTAATTATATTGAGGAATTTCCCTTCTATTCCTATTTGTTGAGAGTTTTTATCATGAATGGGTGCTGGACTTTGTCAAATGCCTTTTCTGCATTGATTGATAAGATCATGTGGTTCTTGTCTTTTGTTTTATTTATGTGATGGATTACTTTGATTGTTTTTCTGATGTTGAACCATTCTTGCATAACTGGTATAAATCCCACTTGATCAGGGTGAATTATTTTTTTGGTATGCTGCTGAATTCTATTGGTTAGAATTTTGTTGAGGATTTTTGGGTCAATGTTCATGAGGGATATTTGTCTGTAATTTTTTTTTTTTTTGTGGTGACTTTACCTGGTTTTGGTATCAGGGTTATGCTGGCTTCATAGAAGGAGTTTGGGAGTATTCCTTCCTTTTCTATGCTTTGAAATACCTTTAGTAGTAGTGGTGTTAACTCTTCTCTGAATGTTTGGTAGAATGCTCCAGTGGAGCTATCCAGGCCAGGGCTTTTTTTTTTTTGTTGGGAGTTTTTTAATTACTTTTTCAATCTCTTCTTTTGTTATGGGTTGATTTATTTGTTCTACCTCTGTTTGTGTTAGTTTAGGTAGGTAGTGAGTTTCTAGAAATTTGTCTATTTCCTTTAGGTTTTCAAATTTGTTAGAGTACACTTTTTCATAGTATTTTTTTATGATTCTTTTAATTTCAGTTGAGTCTGTTGTTCTATCACCCATCTTGTTTCTTATATGGGTTATCTGCTCCTCTCCTGTTTTTCTTTTGTCAGTTTGGCTACTGGTTTATCAATTTTGTTGATCTTTTCAAAGAACCAGCTTTTGGTCTTGTTAACTCTTTCAATTGTTTTCCTCTTCTGTATATCATTTAATTCTGCTCTAATTCTTGTTATTTCCTTTCTTCTGGCACCTGAAGGCTTCTTTTGCCGCTCTCTTTCTGCTTGTTCCAGTTGTAGGGTTAATGTTTTAATTATGGCTGTTTCTTCTTTTCAGATGTGTCCATTTATTGCTATAAACTGACCTCTGTGCACTGCTTTTCCTGTGTCCTAAAGGTTCTGGAAGGATGTGTTTTCATTCTCGTTTGATTCTATTAATTACTTTATTTCATCCTTAATTTCTTCTATAACCCAGTAGTTTTTGAGCAAGGTGTTGTTAAGTTTCCATGTGTTTGATTTTTTTTCCTTGCTTTTTCTGTTGTTGATTTCTACTTTTATAGCTTTATGGTCAGAAAAGATACTTTGTAATATTTCAATGTTTTGGAGTTTGTTAAGGCTTGTTTTATGGCCAATATATGGTCTATTCTGGAGAATGTTCCACATGCATTGGAAAAGAAAGTATACTTGGCTGCTGTTGGGTGGAGTGTTCAGTAAATGTCTATGAGATCAAGTTAGCTGATTGTAGCATTTAGCTCTTCCGTGTGTTTGTTGGGCTTCTTTCTGGATGTTCTGTCCTTCACTGAAAGTGGTGTGTTGAAGTCTCCTACTACTACTGTGGAACTGTCTATCTCTCTTTTCTGTGCTGTTAGAGTTTATTTTATGTATTTTGGCGCCCTGTCATTGGATGCATAAATATTTATTATAGTTATGTCCTCCTGGTGTATTGACCCTTTAATCATTATATAGTGTCCATCCTTATCCTTTGTGGTGGATTTTACTTTAAAGTCTATCTTATCAGAGATTAATATTGCCACCCCTGCTCTTTTTTGAGTGTTGTTTCTTTGCTATATTTTTTCCATCCTTTCAGTTTTAGTTTGTTTGTGTCGTTAAGTCTAAAGTGTGTCTCTTGTAGGCAGCCTATAGATGGATCGTGTTTTTTTTTTATCCAGTCTGCCACTCTCTGTCTCTTTATTGGTGCATTTAGTCCATTTACATTCAGTGTAATTGTTGATAGGTATGAGTTTAGTGCTGTCATTTTGATGTCTTTTTTTGTGTGTTGTTCACAGTTTCTTTGTTCCACTTAATTTTCTGTGCTGAGTCGTTTTTCTTTATGTATTTTTTTTCATCTTTTTCATTGTTGTCGATTTTGTGTATGCTGAGTCTTTAAATTTTTATAGTTTTTTAGTTTGACTTGTAGGATTGTTAATTTCCTTTGTGGTTACCTTAATATTTACCCCTATTTTTCTAAGTTTATACCAGTCTTTTATTTCTTTATATCACCTTGACTTCCTCTCCATATGAAAAATCTATGTCTACATTTTTTGAGTCCCTCTTTTTTGTTTTAATGTTGTCATCTTTTACATATTGACATCTGCTTCCCTATTTTCAGTGTTTTAGCTTTGATTTCCTTTTGTGACTTCCCTATCTGGGTTGATATCTGGTTGCTCTGTCTTGTGTTCTAGTCTTGGGTTGTTATCTGATGTTACCGGTTTTCTAACCAGAGGACTCCCTTTAGTATGTCTTGTAATTTTGGTTTGTTTTTTGCAAATTCCCTAAACATCTGTTTATCTGGAAATGCCCTAATTTTGTCATCATATTTGAGAGACAGTTTTTCTGGATATATAATTCTTGGCCAGCAGGTTTTTCCTTCAAGGCTTTATATATGTCATACCATTGCCTTCTTGCCTGCATGGTTTCTGCTGAGCAGTCCGAGCTTATTCTTTTTGACTCTCCTTTTAGATGACTTTTTGTTTATCCCTAGCCACTCTTAAAATTCTCTCTTTATCTTTGGCTTTGGCAAGTTTGATTATATGTTTTGGTGACTTTCTTTTAGGATCTACTTTATGTCGGGTTTGATGAACATCTTGGATAGATAGCTTGTCATCTTTCACGATATCAGGGAAGTTTTCTGCCAACAAATCTTCAACAATTCTCTCTGTATTTTTTGTTATCACCCCCCCACCCCCGTTCATGTACTCCAATCACTCGTAAGTTATTCCTGTTGATAGAGTCCCACATAATTTTTGGGGTTTATTCATTTATTTTAATCCTTTTATCTGATTTTTCCTCATATAAGTTGGTGTCAAATGCTTCATCTTCAGTCTCACTAATTCTGACTTCTATTGCCTCAATTCTGGTGCTATGACTTTCTATTGAGTTGTCTAATTCTGAGATTTTATTGTTAATCTTCTGGATTTCTTATTCCTGTCTTTCTGTGGATTCTTGCAGCCTGTTAAATTTGTCATTATGCTCTTCTCTAATCTTTTTTATTTCCTCTATTGCATGTTCTGCATTTTGCTTAATTTCCTTCCCAATATCTTGAAGAGTTCTGTATATTAATCTTTTGTATTCTGCCTCCAGTAGTTCCAAGAAATTTTCCCCTTCTGGAAAATTTCTAGATTCTTTATTTTAGGAGTTTGCTTAAGCCATCATGGATTTCCTCTTTATGTTATTTGATATTGACTGTTGTCTCTGAGCCATCAATAAGTTATTATATTTATTTCTTTTTCTTTGCTTACTGTGTTTTAGCTGCTTGTTTGATTTTGATATGCCCAAATAGGCCACTCGTATGAGCTAATTTCATTATTAGCAGCTTTGAAGCTCTAATGTCCTTTCACCAGGTGGTTAGATCTGTTACTAGGTATGTGAGCTAGGGAGTCCGCCCACTCCTCCTGTATAGATTCAGCTCAGGTGCCCAGGTAGATAGCCACCAAGTGTGTGGTGTAGACTCTCACTTACTGTCCTAGACAGGCATGATGATTGGTGTAGGCACAGGTATCTGGCTGCAGCAGGGGGACACTCTCTGAGCAAGGCAGGGGGCCGATGGCTGCCCCCAAGTTTCCAGGAGGAAGGCGTGTCCCTCTTCCTTAGAGCGCGTAGGTGGGTGGGTTTTGCAGCTGGACTATGAGCAACTAATGCTGTTGGCTGTAAGGACTGGAGGGCACTTCTTATTCATGGGACCCTATCGCTGGTGGCTAGGTGGCATGGTTGGAGCCATCAGTCCTCAGGCTCCCTATGTGGGTAGGTGAAGACCCTGCTTAATGGTCAGAGCAGTGTCAAATGTCAAGAACCTGCCACTTCACAGCTGAAACTGTTGAAGTTAGAATTCCGGTATATCCCTTGTTGTACTGCAGTAATGAGGGCCTACGCTGTTGAGATGGGCCCACACAAGTCTATGCAGGGGGAAAGGCACTCAAAGTCTGTGGATCCCTTATGCCTGTGCTGAGGCAAAGGAGCTGTACCTATCCTGGGTTTCTGGCTTAGGGGAGCCGGCACTTTATTTTCCCCCCTTTTTGTTAATTTGTTCACTCTCCAAGACAGGGAGAATGGCTCCGGGCATGTGACGGATCCTATTTCCAGCCCAGGGTACTCGGCAATTGCTAAAGCCGGTCCAGGACCCAGTGCAGAGCAGGAAGTGGGGTGGTAAATGAGATAGAGGTTTTTTCTTAAGGCGGGTGTTTTTGATCTGCACGGTAAGCCGTACGCAAGTACTTATCTTTCACTGACGAGGGATGCTTCTCCCTGGCTCTGAATGGCCGTGTAGACTCTCTGGCGCTGGGTCTCTCCAGGTGCAGAAAACGCGCCTCCTCAGCACCGCCACTTGCTTGCCTCACCGCTCACCCATTAGTGGATCAGGCCTGAAGGGCTCAGGCTCTTGCCGGGTCAAGTCTGGCAACTCCTTGCTGCTTCCGAACCATCTCTCCCTCCCCCTGCCACTCAGTCTGGTTCCTCAACTCTGCCTTTGATGTTCAGGGCTCCCAGATTGTCATATATAATCGAATCACTTGTTTTTTCAGGTCTTTGTTGTAAGAGGGTCCACCAGAAGCGTCTGACTACTCCACCATCTTGGCTCTGCCTCCCTGCTTTTTACACTTTAAAGAGGTCTTTTGTGGCAGAGTTGCCCATTGCAATACGTCATTTGATTTCTTGACTGCTGCTTCTCTGGGCATTGACTGTGAATCCAAGTAAAATGAATTCCTTCAGAACTTCAATATTTTCTCCATTTATCATGATAGTGCTTATTGGTCCAGTTGTGAGAATTTTTTTTTCCTATCCCTGTGTACTTTGTGTGTGTGTGTGAGCTTTAGGTGAAAGTTTACAGCTCACGTTAATTTCTCATTCAAATATTTATACACGTATTGTTTTATGACATTGGTTGCAATCCCCACAATGTGACAGCATACTCCCCTGCCTTCCCTGTGTTCATTTGACCAGTTCCTGTCTCTTCCTGCCTTCTCATCCTGCCATTTAGTCTTGTATATGTGACTGAACTAAGAAGAATATTCCTCACGTGTATTATTTTTTTATTTTATAGTCCTGTCTAATCTTTGTCTGAAGAGTGGGCTTTGGGTATTTTTTTCTCTGTGTTGAGGTGTAATCCATACTGAAGGCTGTAGTCCTTGATCTTCATCACTAAATGCTTCAAGCCCTCTTTGCTTTCAGAAATGTGGTTGTGTCATCTACCTATTGCAGGTTGTTAATGAGTCTTCCTCCAATCCTGATGACCCATTCTTCTTCATATAGTCCAGCTTCTCGGATTATTTGCTCAGCATACAGATTGAATTAGTGAAAGGATATAACCCCGACTCACACCTTTCCTGGTTTTAAAACATGCAGTATCCCCTTGTTCTGTTTGAAACGACTACCACATGAGCACAGTTAAGTGTTCTGGAATTCCCATTTTTCACAATTTTATCCATAATTTGTTATGATTCACACAGTCAAATGCCTTTGCATAGTCAATAAAACACGGGGAAACATCTTTCTGGTATTTTCTGCTTTCAGCCAAGATCCATCTGACATCAGCAACGTCCTTTTCTGAATCCAGCTTGACTTTCTGACAGATGCCTGCTGATGTACTGCTGCAACTGATTTTGAATGATCTTTAGCAAAATTTTACTTGTGTGTTTTATTAAGATATTGTTCTATAATTTTCACATTCCATTGGATCACCCTTTCTTTGGAATGGGCACAAGTATGGATCTCTTCCAGTTGGTTAGCCAGGTAGCTGTTTCTGTGAGACTGGAGAAGCTGCCAAATCTAATGCCTGAAAATATTATTTAAATCATGAACTGAAACAATCCCATGAAGCCATTGTTAAACTAAACAACAATTTAGCCCAATCAGTAAAGAATATTTACTTTGAAGATAGCACTGTTATAAAGAATTACCTATATGAGTGTAAACTGACAACAGTTAATCTAAAGCACAGATGAGAACTTTAAGGGGCAGAAAGTCTAAATTAATGGTGATGAAAGAATGTGGGTAGAGACAGTTATGATACAATATGAAGCATGTAACTAATGTTATTGAACTCTTAATGTAGAAAATGGGAATGGATGTATGTTTGGTTGTGTATATTGCCACCAAAAGTAAACAAAACACTAAAAAAGAAAAGAACAAATGTTGATGAAGGTGTGGAAAAATTCAAACCCTCATACTTTTGCTGGTGGGAATGTAAAATGGTGCAGCCTCTTTGAATAACAGCCTGGCCACTCTCCAAAAGGTTAAACATAAATTACCACATGACCCAATGATTTCACTCTTAGGCATATACCTAAGGGAATTGCAAATATATGTTCACACAAAAACTTGTACATGAATGTTTATAGCAGCATTATTCATAATAGCCAAAAATTGGAAACAACTCAACTGTCCATCAACTGAATAATGGGTTTTAAAAAACGTGATATATTCATACAATGAAATATTAGTAAACCATAAACGAGTGAAGTAGTAATACATAGTAAACATGGATGAACCTTGAAAACATTATTATTTCAGGTAAACAAAAGAAGCCAGAAGCAAAATGACAAACATTGTATGATTCCATTGATGTGAAATGTCTAGAGTAGGCAAATACATAGAAACTGAAAGTAGATTAGTGATTGCCAGGGACTGTGGGGAATGGGAGGGTAATGGAGAGTGACTGCTAATGGATACTGGGTTTCTTTTTGGAGTGATGAAAATGTTCTGAAATTAGATAGTGGTGATGGTTAAACAACATTATGAATATACTAAAAAATACTGAATGGTACACTTTAAAAGGTGAATTTTATGGTATGTTAGTCATATGTCAATAAAAAATGTATAAGAAAACAAAAAATCTAGCACAGAGAGATCCCATGTATCCTTTATCCAGTGTTACCCAATGGTTACATCTTATATAATTATAGTACAATATCAAATCCAGGAAATTGACCTAGGTACAATGTGTGTGCATAGGTCTATGCCATTTTATCACATTGATTCATATAACCACCGCCATAATTTATACACAGAATTGTTTCATTATCATGAAGATCTTCCTCATGCTATCCCTTTATATCATACCCACCTTGCTCCACCCCACCATCCTGAACCCCTTGCAACAACTAATCTCTTCCCAAATTCTCTAATTTTGTCATCTCTAGAATGTTACATAAATGGAACCATACAGCACTTGACCTTTGGGATTGGCGTTATCATTCAGCATAATTCCCTGAAGATTCATCTGTGAGTGTTTCAGTGGTTTATTTTTGTTACTGAGTAGTATTCCATTGATTTCTGCTCTTAATTTTATTATTGCCCTCCTTCTGCTTGCTTTAGACTTATTTTGCTCTTCTTTTTTTTATCTTTTTTTTTTTATGGTGGGATCTTAGATGATTGATTTTCTCTTTCCTAATGTAAGCATTTGGAGCCCTGGTGGCACAGTGGTTAAGTGTTCAGCTGCTAACTGAAAGGTCGGCAGTTCAAATCCACCAGCAACTCCTTGGAAACCCCATGGGGCAGTTCTACTCTGTCCTATAGGAATCGACTCAACAGTGGTGGGTTTTTTTTTTTTAATGTAAGCATTTAGTGCTATAAATTTCCCCCTCAGTGCTGCTTTAGCCACATTACACAGATTTTGATATCATGTATTTTCATTTTCATTCAGTTCAAAGTATTATATATACATAACTTATCACCTTCTACTGGTGTCAACATTTTACCACTTCCAGTGAAGTGTAGGAACTTTACCTCCTGTCATGTCCCTTTATACTCCCCCATCTGTAATATAATTTTCTTAAATATTTCCTCTACCTAAATTGATAACCACATTAAATATTGTTATAATTTCTCTTCAATTGTCAAACAATTTTAAAAATTAAACAGAAGGAAAGTCCATTGTATTTACCTATATTTTTACTCTTTCAGTCTTTCTTCCTGGTGTTTTAATATTCTTTCTTTTATCATTTCCATTCTGTTTTAAGAACTTCCTTTACCCATTCTTTCAGGGTAGCTCTGCTGGAAGCAAATTCTCTTAGTTTTCCTTCATCTGAGAATGTCTTCTTTACTCTTGTTTCCTATAGAGTAATTTCACTTGATATAGAACTCTGGCCTGATAGTTCTTTTCTTTCAGCATTTGAAAACATTATGCCACTTCCTTCTGGCTTCCATGGTTTTTGATGAGAAACCTGCTGTCATTTGAGTTGTTTTTCCCCTGTAAGTAAAGTGTCATTTCTCTCTCACTGCTTTCAAGGTTTTTCTTTGTCTTTAGTTTTCAGAAGTTTGACTGCGATGTGTCTTGGTGTGGATCTCTATAGGTTTATCCTGTTTGGGGTTTTCTCAAATTTGGAAATTTTCAGCCATTATTTCCTTGAGTACTTTTTTAGAGCTCCCTGCCCCCCGCATTCTCCTTTCCTTCCATAACATGGACTTCAATGACATGAATGTTAGCTCTTTTATTATAGCCCCCCAGGTCCCTAGCCTCTGTTCTTTCTCTTTATTTTTAAGTGTATATTCTCTTTCTTGTTCAGGTTGGGTAATTTCTATTATTCTATCTTCAAGTTCACTGATTCTTTCCTCTGCTCCTCCATTGTTTTTAAGCCCATCCATTGAGTTTTTCATTTTCTTTATTGTATTTTTCCCCTCAAAAATTTCCAATTTTTTTACATCTTCTATTTCTATGCTGAGGCTTTCTGTTTTTAATTTATCTCAAGCATGTTTGTAATTCCTTGTTGAATCATTTTTATGATGGCTGCTTTAAAATGATTGTCAGAGCATTCTAAAAGCTGTGCCAACTTGGTTTGGCATCCATTGATTGCCTTTTTACATTCAAGTTGAAGTTTTCCTGGTTCTTGGTATGACAGATGATTTTATTGGAACCTGGACATTTTGAGTACTATCCTATGAGACTGTGTATCTTATTTAAATTTGTTTTAGCAGGAGTCCCGACATTGTACTGGCAGAAGAAGGACAATATTACATCCTTACTGCCAGGTCAAGGTGAAAGTCCAGGTTCCCCACTCCACTTCTTTTACTATCCCAGGGATGGGAGGGGCATCTAATTACTGCTAGATGGATATACAATTTCAGGCTCTCAACTACGCCTTCACTGACAGGGGAAGTGGCAGAGGCCTCATTAACACTGGACAGGGATAAAAATCTTGGCTTCCTAACAGTCTTCTCTGATACCATCTTAGTGTGTGTGGCTTGGTTGGGGTACTTCATTACAGCCTGGTGAGTGTGGAAGTTTAGGCTCTCCACTCAGCCTTTGCTGTCATGGGTGGGTATGAAGCCACCTTCTTCTTCTTCTTCTTTTTTTTTTTTTTTACTGTGGTGTTAGACTGGATTAGAGTGGTTATAGTCTAAACATTTTGTGTCTTACTAGGCTGCCTCTTTCCTGTTCCTTTGGCTAAAGAGAGAATTTCTTTAACTAGTCTACCATCTTCTCTCTACTTTTCAGAATCTTCTTATGTTTTTTTTTATAGATAATGTTCAGGATTTTTAGCTATACTTAGTGAGAGGAATCAAGAGAAGTGTGTCTACTTCATCTTGTCTAGAACTAAATGTCCCCTCTTTGTTATCTTTTTTCCATTTCAAGAAAGACTATAGGGAGAACCATGAATCTGTTTTAACTGATTTTTACAAAAGGAAAAGATGTGAAATAATTCATAATCTTCAACTCTTTAACTGTAACTAGTAAGTGACAAATAGCTTGTAACATCCAATGTGTCTTGACACTGAGATTGAGAAGGCCTGGACTTTAGTACTCACATAGGATGATCCTGGGACAGTGATTTTATTTCAGTACCTGCAGAGATCCACCCCCTCCTGCCTTCTAAAGTTACTTATAGCTTTTTCCCTTACTCATGCCTACTCCATTTCTGGTTGGAGAGGGTTAAGAGATGTGCTCACAGAGCCTTGGTACCTGACCTCCTATATCCTGTGACTGTGAGCACAGGGGACTGCTTAGGAAGTCCAGACCCAATGCTGACTTCCCTAGGACTACTGTGTATGGAATCCTACTGCCATAGGCTTTGGCCCTTGGGGTTATTCTTTTTCCCCCCTCCAGCCTGTCTTTTAATTACCAGCTCCTTCCCTGCAGACACCCCCTCCCATACTACCCAGCTCCCTAAGGCTCAGGAAAGCACATTCCACACTCCTTCTTGGGGCCGAGGCCAAGGAAGCAATGGCAGCTGTTCAAGAATGCAGGTTGTGTTTGTATGGGGTGGGCTGCCTGCTTGGCCGGCCTGGATCCAGGGGTGGAGGAATCCCCCAAAGGGCCACAGTTTTAAAGGCTGTTGGGAGAGATGGGGGCTGACGCTAAAAAGAGGGTAGCAGCATGTGGCAGCCCTACTCCTAGAGGCTTTGCTCTAGGGTGAGGGAGCAGGTACTTATTCTCTTCAGTCTTGGGATTACAGAGGCTACCACAGCCCCTCTCTTGGGGCTGTTTGGTAAATGCCTTTTGGGGCCAACCCTACCATTGAGCCTGGTTGAATAGATTCTTTGGGATCAGTTCCTTGATACACTGTAGCCTCAGTTCTTCCACTTGCAACCTAGTTCCAGGGAGTTCTTTGAAGGTCCTGTCTATTCTAGCCTGGAACACCCCCAATTCCCAAATAATCCAATGCCCTTTGACTAGGTAAATAACCATTACTGTGTCTGTGCTGGAAAGTTAGCCATTGTTGGGTTTTTAAATGCAAATTTAATCTGTAGTAAAAATACACTTTAAAAAAATACAAACACCTCACCACACATTTTAGCATGCCTTGAATTTTGGACCTGCCCATGGACCAATTGAAGGCTCCACAGAATACTGCTATTCCCTAGACCACCCTTGGAAAACTATTGTCCCAAAGGAGCCCTGTGAAGGGGGCTTAGAGGGTGAGGTAGGGCCTGGGGAGATGGTTTGGAGAGGTGATTGTCCTGAGACAAGGAAGTGAGTCAGCTTGGCAAGAGGAAGAACCTGGGAAGGGTGGGCAATAGCCCTCAGGCCTGCTCAGATAAACCTATCAGGAAATGGGCTGGGTTAGGTAGCTCTGAATAGAGGCCGAACTCTGGGTAGAAGAAGGCAGCAGCATCGTTGAGGGTTCCAGGCTAGCCTTCAGCAGTGGACATAGAAGAGAGGGAAATTTGGATGGAGAGCCTAGTCCCCCTGCCAGTTGCTCATGGGACAAATCGTCACTCAGAAATTGGAGCTGTGGGGGAAACTCAAAATGTTCTGAGCCTAGGCATTCTCTACTCTAGGGGTAGAGGCATGGGCCCCTCAGAGGGACACTGTCTTAGTTATCTATTGCTGCTATAACAGAAATACCACAAGTGGATGGCTTTAACAAACAGAAATTTATTCTCTCACGGTCTAGGAGGCTAGAAGTCTGAATTCAGGGCACCAGCTCCAGGGGAAGGCTCTCTCTCTTTGTCGATTCTGGAGAAAGGTCCTTGTTGATGACCTTCCCCCAGTCTAGGAGCTTCTCACTGCAGGGACCCCAGGTCCACAGGATGTGCTCTGCTCCCAGCTCTTCTTTCTTGGTGGTGTGAGATCCCTCTCTTCTCTGCTCACTTCTCTCTTTTACATCTCAAAGACATTGACTCAAGATACAACCTAAACCTGTAGATTGTGTCCTGCCTCATTAACATAACTGCCTCTAATCTCGCCTCATTAACATCGTAGAGGTTAGGGTTTACAACACATAGGAAAATTACATCAGATCACGAAATGGAAGACAACTACACAATACTGGGAATCATGGCCTAGCCAAGTTGACACACACCTTTGGCAGATGCAATTCAATCCACAACAGGTACCTACAATTCCTTCATTCATTCATTCACCAAATATTTACCCAATATCTACAATGTGCTGGGCCCTGTGCTAGATGTCAGGGATACAGTTGTGAACAAAACATGGCCCTACTCTCAAATGACTCCCAATCTAATGGGAAGGACAAGTAAACAATTATAGTAGAATTTGGTTAGAGGGTTGTGGAAGCTCAGAGGAGGAGATCCAACCTAAATATGAGATCAGTAAGGGCTTTCTGTAGGAGGCAATGTCTAAATTGGGAACTGAAAAATGGGGTGGCATTAGCCAGAGGAAGACAGGGGCAGAAAGGAACAGAGGTCTCAGCAGAAGGATCAGCATGGCTGACCCTCTGGCATTATTTGCCCAGCCCCTAGGCTTGGGCCTGGCAGTATTTTTCATGCCCTATCCCCCTGATCTTTGGTTTACCTTGTGCCAAGGATATCAAGGACCCCTACACACCCCTGATTAAACCTGACTCCACAGTGGGATGAAGTAAAGATGAGCCCATAGACCTCTGGAGGTAAGTGGGGAGAGGGGATGCAGACTCTCAGGGATAGCAGGGCCAAAGCATCCAAGGAACCAACCTCAATGACCCTTGGCTGGAGGAGGATGTGAGCTAAGTAACTGGTTTAGAGAAAGTTACAGCTACAGATGGGAGGCAGTAGAGTACCCTAGTTAATCAGCAGCTTTGAAGTTAGCTTCAGTTCAATTACTGGCTTGGCCACCCCTTTCCTGTGTACCTTGGGCCTCATTTTTCTATTCTGAAAAATGGGAATAATAAACAGAACTCATGACATAGGGCTGTAAAGTCCAAATATGCCAATGGACATGAACTAGGCCAGGTCTCCCTTCTTTACTTCCCCATAGTTCCAGTGTCACACAAGCACTGTAGTCACTGTTGACTGTCTCTTCTTTGTACTGTCAGTTCCATGAAGGCTGAAGCCATGCCTGTTTTCTTCACTGATAAATCCCCAGTGCCTACCATGAGGCCCGGCATATATTCGATGCTCCACATAGGGTAGTTATTAATACTGTTAATTGTTCTGTCCTGTTGTTATCAGAGTAAGGAAGACAGTTTGTAATGAGTAAATATATATATATATGTGTGTGTGTATACATATATATGTACGTGTGTGTGTATATATATGTATTATACATATATATATATATATAGAGAGAGAGAGAGAGAGAGAGAGACCCTACGTGACAGATGCTTTTACTCATTTTATCTCATTTAATCTTCAAAAGTGGATGTTAATATTATTTTAGATTAGGAAAGGGGGCTCAGTGGGGTTAAAAGATTTGCCTACATTCTCACAGCTGGTAGCTAATTGTTCTTATATCTAATATTAAATAAGCAGTTACTCTATGTTAGGCCCTGCGCTAAGTGCTTTATGTGTATTATCCCATTTCATTCTCACAACACTATGAAATAGGTAGTATGTTATTGATGAAAAAACAGAGGCTTGGAGATAGAAAGTGACTTGCCCAAGGTCACACAGCAAATTAAAGAGAAGGGACAGACTTCAAACCTCAGGCTATTTAGCTCCAGAACCTAAGCATTTTACAACAATATTCTACTGTATTATCTCATTTAATTCTGATAATAACCCTGCAAGGTAGGCTTTGTTATTACAAATGGGAGAACTGAGGATCATAGGGATTATATAAAATTTCCAAGGTCACATAACTAGCAGGTGGAAAATCTGGGATTTGAACCCAGAAAGTCTGGCTCCAAAGGCTGGGCACATAACCACTATACCCAGGACCAGCTCATCCCAATGTCATGTCCTAGTCACTGAACCTACTGTCACTAATGGAGCACTAGACTGCAAGGGACAGATTGTCACTGATAACTGGGGCAGTCAGGAAAGGCTTCCTGGACAAGGAGTGACTCAATGGTACTTTGAAGGCTGACTGGGTTTTGGACAGACTCTGAGGAAAGGGGAGGATCAGTGTCAAATTTTTCTTGGTCCATGCTAAATTATGGAGGGCAAGGGCCCTCAAGCATGGCACTGTTCTGGTTGCCGTGCAAACATCCAGAGCCTGCCAAGTCCCTGGGTGTCTGAGAAGAGACAGGCCATAGAAATCCTCTAGAGGATAGGTGGCGGTAAGGAGTCTGGGCAGGACACTGGGAGCTGGGCCTGGCAGGTATGATAGCTCCAAATCCAGGCTACTCACAGGACTCCATCTCTGCTTTCGGATCCCCTCCTCAGAGAGGCAGCCACAAATTCCTTCCTTGTTACCAGCTCTCTCAAGGTCCATGCATGGCTCTAATTTTTCTGACTGTGCCCCAGCTTCAGGGGTGGGAAGTGCCTTCCCCCCAGGTTGCACTGCTCTCTACTCAGGGGCCAGGATGCCTGCCTGACACTTCCGGATCAGCTGGGCCTTGTGCTACTTCAGGGCCTGCTGCAGGTATGAGGCCTCTCTCACTAACTTTCAACTACCCTCCCCAGCCTCCATCATGTCTGGGCACCTGTGCCAAGACCTCTGCCCTCAGAGAATCTTGCTTTTGCCAGAATCCTGCCCCTGACCTTCTGGGGCTGAGCCTCTTCCCCTGCATTTCAGTTTCTGCTCTTCAAACAGTGCCATTCCTCCCTGCATCCTCTGTGGTTTCCCTCTCATCTCACTGGGTGTCAGGGTCCAATCATTCAAAAGTTAATGAGAGCTTCACTGGAACAGCTACCATCTATTGCTGAGCCTTTATGGAGGGCCAAGCTTCAAGCTGAGTGCTGTACATTCCTCATCTGGTTTGGTCCTCACAGGATTACTGTGAGGAGAGGCATTAGAGTTGTGTTTAAGGACGTGGACTTTGGAGCCAGATATAAAATTTCAGCTTCAACCACTTACCAGTTGGGTAAACTCAGGCAAAGTGATTTCATATCTCTGTGCCTCAGTTTTCTCATATGCACAATGGCATAATAGTAGTAACTACCTTATAGGGTTGTTGGGGGACTTGATCCACATAAAGCAGTTTGGTAAGTACTCAATGAATGGTAGCTATTATTATTGCCATTTCATAGATGGGGAAATACTGATTCAAAAATACAGTGGGTGGGATGGAGTGAGGACCAGAAATATCAGTAGTTTCTGCTGCACTGGACTCAGGATATGGTGAGATTTGGCATCATCTTCTGCCCCCTTGGGGACACGGATATCAGCTTCCTAGAGTTGGAGACCTGATGTGAACTCCACAAGGTCTGCCTCACTCTCACCAGCTCCTCAGGTGAGCTTAGCCTGGCCTTTCTCTCCTCCTCCCTATCCCCAACCAGCGATCTTATTTTCTAACCAGAAGAATCATTTAGAATGGCTGCCAATGGCTTGACTTTACCTTGGCTTCAGGACGACCATTCATTTGCCCCAGCCTGTGGCCTTACTGAGCCCACTTTCCCCTAACCTTCTTAAACACCATAATTAGGTCCGCTTGTTACCCTCCTTAGGAGGCACCCTTCAGCCACACACAGTTTCAGTCCTCTCCCTTATCCTATTGGCCGGAGCCACTTTTCCTCAAGCATGCTTTGGGGACTGACCCATTGGAATGATGACACCTCATCTCCTGATGGCCATCCTCTTCCTTCTCATAATTATCTAGTTCTAAAATATCTTCTCACTTCCTCACAGCTAACTCCCTTCTTCCCCTCTTCTAATCCCTCCTGGATGAAGCCTCTTTCAGGTAGCCTGTCAGGATTGAGAGACCAGAAGTTAGGATGATTTCAAAGGCATCAGGTTGGTAGGGAGCTACACCCACAGTCTAAGAATGACTCACTGAGGGCTTTGTTGGCATTTGGCTCTTGCCCTATGTTCCAGGGATGGTTTGACTCAGAATGTGAGCTCCCTGATGACTGAAGTTCAGCTGACTATTGGGAGATTCCCATGGGGACATTGCTGACCTTGTGTTTAGAAGCAATGACAATCTTGCCCCAGCTACTGGGAATGATATGACCCAGACTCTGTGCCCTCATGTAACTTAGGTGTGTGCCACCAAGGGCATGGACCACTCAACATTTCAAATCTCCCACCAGCCAGAGTCATAAGAACTTGTGATATAGTGAAAAGAGTACTACATAGAGAGTTAGGCAGGTCTGATTTGAGCCCCACTTCCCCACTTACTAGATGCAGCATCTTGGTAATGCTATTTGGCCTTTCTGAGCCTTGATGGAGCCCTGGTGGCGCAGTGGTTAAGCATTCAGCTGCTAACCAAAAGGTCAGCAGTTCAAATTCACCAGCCCCTCCTTGGAAACCCTGTAAGGCAGTTCTACTCTGTCCTATAGGGTCACTAGGAGTCAGAATCAACTCAACAGCAATAGGTTTGATTTTTTGACCTTGAGCCTTGATATGCAATATGTGTGCAAAACACTTAGTACTGGTCCTGGCACATAGAAGATGTTCAGTACGTTGGAGTGTTACTATTATCCCTCCCACCTCCATTTCCCCACATCATTTCCACTCCATCTGGCCCAGCCCAGACCCAAATATCTTCAGAACAGTCCTGGTGCTCTCCTGACTGGTAGCAGCAAGCGTCACTCAGAAAGGGCCCAGGTCAGCCCTGGGGCTCCTCCCTGTGCTCTCTGGCAGGCCTGGGCAGGCCAGCTTCTCATGGGGTTCAGGTTGGCCTGGGCACTGAGGTCAGGGGGCAGAGGGAGAAGTTGGGTCTAGGAGCAGGAAGGGTGTGGCCGACCATGGTGAAGCCTGGCGTCCAGCCCCAGTTTGCTATGGATTCCATGTGCCATTGGGAGAGTCTATGATGTCTGTGATATGGAGTTGGGGCTGGGATTGCTGGGTCAATGGTCTCTGAGGTACCCCCCAGCTTGGCCACTCTATGGGTATGAGAAGATAGAGGAGAGGTAGTTGAGGGAGCAGAAGTCTCCAGGCTTGACACTCCAGCAGGGGGCAATGCAGCCAGAACCTGACTCTGGACCCTTTGGGTAATTTAGCTAGTGCAGTAACTTGCAGGTGGGGCAAGTGTTGAACAGAAAGCCACGCTGTTGGCCAGCATGCTAGAGTGGGAGCCAGGTGCAACCAGTAACAAATCACTCTCTTAGGTCTCCATCCAGAACAGCTTCCCCTTGGCAGGATCCAGAGTCAACAAACAAGTGCCAGTGCAGCCTCAGCTCTGTGCAGCCTGTCAGGGGTGGGCAGTACCCCCTGGAGACCTGGGCAAATCAAGGTATAATCTGGGCAGCAGCTGAGGTCCGTTGCCTCTGCCTTTGCCCTTCTCCTTTCCTAGAGCTGGTCTAGACTATAAGGGAAACCCACCCTGGGGTCCACACCTGGACTCCGGGCCAGGCTTGGGAAGGAGGCTTTTCTCCAGCTAGTGCACACAAGACCCAGCCCCTTCCCCCCTCTCTCTTGGATGATCCCTCCAGCCAGGACCTGAAAGCCTGCTTTTTCTGACATTTCTGGGCCTAGCTGGTTCCAGCCCAGGGCTGCAGTACCAGGTCTGCCCCCTGGTATGCTGGATGACCCTCTTGTTTTCTCTGGGTCTCCATTTCCTCATCAATAATCTAATTGGGGTGGGGTGGTCTTGGTGAACTCCAAGGGCCTTTCCAATTGTGAAATTCTGGGAGTTAGAGATTGTATTCCAGGTTCTGGCTTTCTTTGCCCAGGTTCCAGGAGAATGCTGATCCTGAGTACCTCTCCCACCTCTCTACTTCCAGACTGAGCACTCTGGCTCACCTCCACTGACCTCCCTCCCTTAGGAATCTTTCTATAACCACACTTAAGTCTCCTTCCAAAGTCAAACCTTATTTTACTCTTCCTCAAACCTCTTCTACTTCTAGGGGAGCCTGGGCCTTTTTGGGGTGTGTTTGTGTGTGTGTGTGTGCACAAATGCACATGCATGCACTCACATGTATCTCTATTTCTACCTATACTCAGATCTATACAGAGAGAGAGAGAGTGTGCTAACATTTCTTGAGCCTGACCACTCACATGGTGTACTCGAATGTAAACACATTCCCAGGCAAGTCCACAGTCATCAGGCAGACACTGTATGGGACTTAGCTTTTTTTAGTCTTAGTTTCCCCATCTGTAAAAATTCTCACTTGATAGGGTTTTGTAAAGCTTCATTCATTCATTCAGCAAAGATGTATAAAGCATGTACTATGGACCAGGCACTGTTCTAAGTACTGAGATTAAATGATATAATACATGTAAAATGCTTAGTCCCATGCCTAACCTATGGTAAGAGCTCAGTAAATGTGAATTCTCTCTCCTTTATCCACAAAGTAATAGCTAACGTCTATTGATTACCTACTATGTGCTATGCACTGCTGTAAGCATTTTTATTCATATATTTCTTACAACACCCCTTTGAAGTAGGTACTACTATCACCTCCATTTTACAGATGAAGAAACTGAGGCACAGAAAGGTGAAGTAATTGGTTCAAGGTCACACAGCTAGTAAATGGCAGTCTGGCCCAAAGTGCACGCCCTCGACGACTCTAGTATACTGCTTTTCTGACTAGAGCTTGCAGCTTTTTCTGCAATTAAACTAAACTCACACCCCCATAGCCACAAAAGAAATGTATGTGGACATATACACACGTCATGCACAAACACACTCATGCTGCAAATATGTATTGATCATGTTCCATGCCCTGGCCCTGTGCTAGCCCCACAAACAAGAAATGACACACCCTCCATATACTTGCAATGCCTCTTTCCCATCAGACCCACAAATACACATCCCCACTCCATATCTACCAGAAAGATGTTTACCTATGTTTTATTAAGTATGCAAAGCATTCAACTGTGTTGATCATAACAAATTATGGATAACACTATGAAGAATGGGAATTCCAGAACACTTAATTGTGCTCATGTGGAACCTGTACATAGACCAAGAGGAAGTCGTTTGAACAGAACAAGGGGGTACTGCATGGTTTAAAATCAGGAAAGGTGTGTGTCAGGATTGTATCCTTCCACCATACTTATTCAATCTGTGTACTGAGCAAATAACCTGAGAAGCTAGACTATATGAAAAAGAATGGGGCATCAGGACTGGAGGAAGACTCATTAACAACCTGTGATAGGCAGATGACACACAACCTTGCTTTCTGAAAGCAAAGAGGACTTGAAGCACTTACTGATGAAGATCAAAGACTACAGCCTTCAGTATGGATTACACCTCACCATAAAGAAAACAAAAATCCTCACAACTGGACCAATAAGCAACATGATAAAAGGATAAAATATTGAAGTTGTGAAGGAATTCATTTTACTTGGATACACAATCAACTCCCATGGAAGCAGCAGTCAAGAAATCAAAATGGACTGAACTGGGCAAATCTGCTGCAAAAGACCTCTTTAAAGTGTTAAAAAGCAAAGATGTCATCTTGAGGACTAGGGTGCGCCTGACCCAAGACATGATATTTTCAATCGCCTCGTGTACATACAAAAGCTGGACAATGAGTAAAGAAGACCGAAGAAGAATTGATGCTTTTGAATTGTGGTGTTGGTGAAGAATATTGAATATACCATGGACTAACCGTCAGAAGAATGAACAAATCTGTCTTGGAAGAAGTACAAGCAGAATGCTCCTTAGAAGCAAGGATGGCGAGACTTCATCTCATGTACTTTGGGCATGTTGCCAGGAGGAGCCATTCCCTGGAGAAGGACATCATGCTTGGTAAAACAGGATCAGTGAAAAAGAAGACCCTCAATGAGAAGGATTGACACAGTGGCTATAACAATGGGCTCAAACATAGCAAGGATTGCGAGGATGGCGCAGGACCAGGTAGTGTTTTGTTCTGTTGCAAATAGAGTCGCTATGAGTCGGAACCAACTTGACAGCACCTAACAACAACACTTCATTGATGAAACCACTCTCCTGCTTAAACCCTTCTGTGTTTTCCATTGTGTCTAGTTCCCTTGTATCTCAGGAGGCATTGAGCACAGAGGTCATGCTCTGCAGCCAGATTGCTTGGGTTCCATTCTGCCTCCGCCATCTACTGTGCCCTTGCACTGTGATGTTGGACAAGTCATTTTACTTCTGTGTGCCCTAGTGACCTCATCTGAGAAATGGGGCTAATATTAGACCCTGCTTTTAGGGGAGTTGTGAATACTAAATGAGTTGATACCTATAAACATTAAAATGGGCTTGGCATGTAACTATTATTCTTAGGCTAGAGGACTGGTTCCAAAACTCTTCACCGTCTGGCCTCTGCAGACTTTTCCAGCCTCAGCTTCAACAGCATCTGCTCTAGGTCAGGCCTCTTCATTACAATGCCAGGCACCCTGGACTCACTCTAGAAAGATGCTAAGCCTGGCTGTAACTTGTTGTTCACTGCCCTGGCAGCTCCATGAAGTTGAGGGTAATGTTTATTTCTGCCACAGGATCTGGCACATAGTAGATGCCCCTTAAATCCTTGATGAATAGACAAAATTTCTAACATATGCCCTGCACCCTGAAAGGAGGGCAGGAGCTTCTGAGGAAGCAAAAGGGGATGGGTGTGGTGGAAGCTGGATACCTGCATCCAGGCGATGGCCACATGCAAAGGAGACCAGAAGTTTGGTGGTGAGACAGTGAGGTCTCCTATGCTTCCCATCTTGGCTCAGAGCTGAGATTTTTTTACTGAAAGTGAGTCCTCATACTTTTCCAAGCCTGAGCCTGGTTCAGGGGCCAAACTACCAGAAAAAGAAGGCTTCAGAAGGAATGTAGGAATGAAACACACATTTCTTGAGTGCCTACTTGGTACCAGGAATAACGTTAGTGTTTTTGTTTATTGTTGTTTTGGTTGGTTTTCTCATATAGTCTTCCGGATTCTGTGGGCGACTAAAACCCACAGACTGCCTTCCTAGAGTCCTAATATTGAGTACCACTTCCTGCATGCTTACTCTGAGGGAAAGCTGGAGACAGACATAGAAGGCCAGAGACAAAAGCACCAAGGCACAGCTTATGTAGAGAGGGTTACAGAGCACAGAGAAGAAAGACAGAAGGAGGAAAAGGAAAAGTAAGAAAGGAGAGAGGGAGAGACTAAAGGAAGTGGGAAGAAAAGAGTCAGTAGTCAGCATATAAGCGGTGTCCTTGATTACCTTTGGCCTCTTTTCTGATCATGCCCACACTGGTAATGAGATGGAGAAGCGGAATAAATACTCCAAAGCATGGTCCCACTAAACCATGGGCCAATCTGCGTGCAGAGCAAAATGAGAAGCCAGGAGTCTGAGGCCTGGAGTCAGTTGTTTTCTTTTTGGTCCCAGGCCTGGTAGGGCAGGGCTGTGGGCACTGGCTAGAGGCCACTTGGGGGCAGGCACTAGTACGCTGGCCAGCAGCTGCCTGGGTGAAGGCCTTCCTTCCTTTGCACGGTTACTGTGAAAATAAACTCTTTTCCAGTTCTGACCCAGTGCTACCCACTCCTCAGGAGGAGGTTACCAGCCAATGACCCCTAAGGTCATATCTCTAGGGGCTCCAGAGCACTAAGTGATGGGGTACAGCTCTGGCCCCTTTGAGCACCAGTGTAGCCTTTTCTTCCTCCTACACACAATTTCTAAACCCCTGCCTTGTGCCAGACACTGAATTAGGCACTCCACCAAACACACAGTCTCATTTCATTCTCAGAACAGCAGAGGGAGGGAGGTTTTAGTAGTTTTCTTTTATAGATGGGGAAATGGTGCTCAGCGAGGAAAAGAGACTTGCCCACAGTCATACATCTAGGAAGTAGTGGGTGAGAGACTTCAGCTAAGATTTATCTGACTACAGAGGTGATGACTTCAATCCACTATCTCCTCAAGAAGGAGAGGGGTTAGAGGACCCAGCCTGGGCTAGAGCAGAGGCCCGTGCCTGGTAGTCCCCTGGAAAATGGGGCTCAAGAGGGGAAGGAATGTCCAGGGCCACAAAACCTATTAAATGACAGGACAGAGACTGGAACATATAAATAAATTAGATGCTGTCTCCATGGTGTGATTTCAGAGGCGCTGGAAAGGCCTTTGGCATTTGGATACCAAAATGTTGGCCTTTGGGGCCATTTTGATGTTCTTGTGGAGCTAACAGGACCACATGTTGGTATTAGGGATTGTCCCAGAAAATTCACCCTGGACAGCACAACATTTGACCCTAGAAACATGCCAGTCCTAGGGCCTGGAGGTAAAGGGAAGGCAGGCACCTTGGCCAGTGACATCTCAGGTTCAAGGTCCCTCTTCAAGTGTCATCAAAGAACAGTGTCTCATAGAGGAGCAGGAAAAGCAGGAGTTGATGTGGTGTCAACCAAAGAAGGCGGAAAGTACCACTTGAGGGTACGTCAGTTCCCTAGTCTCAGCCAGCTGTCTTCTAATGCTTTGGTCCCACAGTACTTAGGCAAATGGACCCAAGGTGGCTGTCCTGGTTGGTGTCAATCCTTACCTGTGCCTCTGGACTTGTGAGAGCTGACCTCCTGGGAGTTTTCCTTTGACCTCTACTAATAAGGCAAAATTGTCCCGAAGCCCCTGCAAACCTCTGCCAGAGATCCCCAGCCCAATTCTCACACAGAGGGAGAGATCTGCCTGGCTAGTAGCAGGAAAAGAGGTGGTCAATAGGGCCAATGAGGAATTCCAGGGTTTGCCCCAGTAGGTATCTCTGCATCTATTAGGCCCTGCCAACAGAGGGGCTGGCCCTTGACACCCACTCTGCATCCGAGCAGAGCCCAACCAGGAGATTGTCCTGGTTAGGCCAGTCCAAGTAGATTCAGTATAGGCCCTAGAAGGTGACAACCCTATCAACCAGCCCCTCCTGGCCTCCCATTTACATTCCTTGGGAAACCATCCAGGCCACATTCCGCCTGGAAGGCTGCTGGGAAGACCCACAGCGCTACGGCAACACTGGAGGAGTCTGGCCTTGCCAGCCAGCCAAGTAAAAGCTGCTAGTCTGGGAACCTCCCTTCTAGGGCCAGCCTGAATTCATCAACACCTGCCAACTCCAGCCAACCCCAACTCAATCTGGTATGTTTCCCACCCCCAACTTTTACTCACTTCCTTTATCTCTAGCCAAACTCACACATGGCATGCCCTCTGCAGGACTTGATGTAGTGCCCCAGTCCAACACCAGCTCCCCTTCCCCAAAGCCTCTGAGAGTGCTACTGTCTTCCTCCAAAACACAAATATTTAGGTCCCAGGTGTGAGAGGTAACAAGGGTGCTGTGTCGTGTTAGCTACTCACCAAGAGAGGTGGACCAGAGCTGTAGCTTTTAAGCTTTTCTCCCTCTCTTTTTTAAAACATAGTTATATATTAGAACCATAGTAAGTCAAAGAGAGCAAAAAAACAATTAATTGATGGGTTGCTCTGAGTGTTTACATCTTCATTATTTAATAGAACATACTTCATTATTTGTGGTACCCTAGATGCCCCTCCATAGACCCTCCAGAGCTCCTCATAAAAATTGGATAAAACTCCCTCCTCCAGCAACCCTACCCATGTATCCTACCATGACTGGGGATACAGTCATGAGCAGATAGACACAAATCCCTGTCTTCCCCCAGGAGAAGCAGTGTACCTTCTTGCTTTTTTTCTGGTCCTCTAGTGCCCACAGGCCAGGGAACAGAAGGGAAGGGAACTTAGGCCTACCATCTCCAGCCCCTCACTGATCTCCCTGTTTGGGGCAGAAGATGAACACCAGTATAGCTCCCATATATCCCAAATCCTTCCTTCTTTCCTTCCTTACCTCCTTACCTCTCTCCCTCCTTCCTTCCTTTCTTTCCTCACTGTCTGCCTCCTTTCTTCTTCCCTCTCTCCCTCCTTTCTTTCCTTCCTTCCTTCCTCTTTCTTCTTCCCTCCTTCCTTTTCTTCCTATTTTAGCAGCAGAAACCTTTCAGCAAGCAAAAGCTGGTGTGCAAGCCCAATACTGAAACAGATAACAGAGGAATTGTTCTGGTGGAGAGGCAATGAGATTCCACAATACCATCCGTTTGGCTCCCACCTATACCAGGCCCTGGGGGTATCTTTAACGGCTTCAAGGAACAGAGTTTGTAAACCACTGGGGTTGTCAGCTCTGGTAGTCTATGAATAGATGCCTATAATTCCTCTTCACGTGTATCCCCTTTCTTCCTCATCTTCCCCTCTCTTCCTTCTTCCTCTCTTTGGCCTTCTCTCTTCTTTCCTCCCTCCCTCCCTCCCTCCCTCAGTGCTCATGAGCCTACCTCACAGAGCCCTAGGTTCAGTCTGGCACTGCTTCCTCTGCCTGGGGTGAGTGGGAAGAGGCCTCATTCCAGCACTAGGCTGTAATTTTGGGACCCTGTTTTGGCCTGACAGTGCTTGCTGGTCATGTGTGCAGAGGCCCTGGAGCCAGGCATTCCTGCCCAGTCCTTTAAACCGTAATCAAGGCAGTGATGATGGCACCGACTCCAAAGTATAGTTGGAGACTCTTTGTTGCTGCCTAGAGGGACTAGAGAAGATCAAGAACAATGTCAGTTGCCAACACATCCTTGGATGAAAATCCCTCCTTTCCTGCTCTAGGGAGTGGGACCAGGCAGTTGAGGAAGCTCTGGGTTTGGATCTTGCTTAGAGTGCCACCCTGCTATGGAATCCTCCAGAAAGGACATACAAAAGGGTCTTGTTCAACCACAGTCAGGTAAGCAAGGGCAGTCAGGGACTGGATGGCAAGGTCTTGCCTTGGTTTCCCTGCTCCCAGCCGGGCTTGGAGTCACCTGGACTCTTTCCTTTGAGTGGCTACTATGTGTCAGGCACTGTGCTTGGCACTGGGGATACAGTCATGAACAGGTAGACACAAATACCTGTCCTCATGAAGCTGACATTCTAGCCAGGGATAACATACAATACACAAAATAATTAAGTAGAATAAATAGGCCGACAGAGAGTGATAAGTACAATAGAGAAAAACAAAGCAGAGGAGGAGCATGGGGAATATGGGGTGAGGTTGAAGGAGGATTGAAATTTTAAATAGGATGGTCAGGGGTCTCACTGAGAAGACGACATCTGAGCAAAGGCTTGAAGGAGGTGAGGGACTGACTTATGCAGCTATCTGGGACAGAACATTGTAGGCAAGTGCAAAGACGCTTAGGTGAAGACATGCTGGTGTGTTTGAGGAACAGCAAGGAGGCCAGTCTGGCTGGACAGAGCAATGGAGAGAATGGGATTATCCTCTGCTGAGTTAACAACAGAGACTAGTTAGGAAGCTCCTACAGTGATGCTGGTGAGACTTGATGGAAGCTTGGGCCAGGGGATTGGCTTCTGAATATGCTTTGAAAGTAGAGCTAACAAGATTGAATGTGGGGTGAGAGGATGAGAAGAAACCCTTCTGTATGCCCAACCCTGGACTAAACTCAGGCTACCGAGCTAGGTCAGCCAAGGCCTGACCCCTCCAAGAGTTCACAGTCAAATAGGGTCAGTGTACAGACTATTCCAGGGGGCTGTGCAAGGTCAAGGGGAGCATTCCTGTCACTGAAATGCTAAAGTGGTGTAAGAGAACTTATCTCCAGGAAGTGGGAAAGAGGCCAAACTGTGGCCAAAGAATCCTGAAGAATCTTGGATAAAGGCAAAAGAAGTAGCATGTCTTGGCTAGGGGACAGCAGCCTCAAAGTCACCATCACATCCTCAGAAAAGTTGAACACCCTGCCCAATGCACACAGCTAGGAAGAAGCACAGCTGGGATTTGAACCCATCCAGAAGCACATGCCTGTTTTGTCTAAGTGACTTAACTGTGAGCCCAGAGTCACAAAACCACCCTACCCTATGTCACTCTGGCTTCTCTTTGCCCTGTTTCTCCCCTCCCTCTTTGATGGTTACACTGAGGTTATGGGGATTGGGGCAGGGGACTTTCCACCTGCCTGATTCAGTGATGGAAAGCTTGGGTCTGAGGGATCCAGGAGAGGAAGTGTTTTGGCTTGAAGATCCGGGGAAGAGTGGGGATAACTGGGTGTCCTAGGGAAGGAGAATCATGCTATAGACTTGGGCAAAGCCCCCCAAATCTTTGGTGAGGGTCTGACATGGCTCCAAACCACTGTGGTCTGGCTCCTTCTTATTAGCTAGGAACGATGAATTTGAGAAATTACTGTAATGATTGGGGGAAACAGTGAATTTCCTCACCCACGGTTGGAGCAGGTTTTCGGAGTGGGAGATCTTCTAAAGGCCCCAAGCCTCATTCCTCAAAACCCAGTTCTACCCTTGCTAGGCCCATTTCTCCCAGTCCAGCCAGCCTATAATTATGGCCACAGTGGTACAGCATTTGCCAGGGGCTCTGGGGACTCACAAAGCAGCAACTATAGCCAGGACCGATTAGGGCCCAGCAATCTGGGGTTAGACAGGGGTTGTTTCCTGGTGAGCAAGGAAGACGTACACAACCTTGTTGTAGTTATCTTCTTGCCCCATTTTATAGATGAGAAGACTGATGCTCAGAGAGATGATGTGGTTTGCCCATGGCTTCACAGATAGTGAGTGGCAGAGCTGGGCTTCCTGGGGCTGTACCCTGTTCTTCTGCCCACCAGAGGAGGAACTCAGGAGGAACTACTTCAGCTAGGTCCTTGGAGATAGTCACCTTACCCTGGAGCAGGGGGTTAAGCAGATGGCTGTAGAGCCAAACCACCTGGGTCCAAATATAGACTCTGACATTTACTGGGGGACTTTGAACAATCTCCTTAACTTCCCTATGCCTCAGTTTCCTCACTTTTAAAATGGATATAGCAATAGTACCTTCCTCATAAAGCTTCTGTGAGGAGGAAATGAATTAACCCATGTAAAGCACTTAGAACAGTGCTTGGCACATAGTGAACACTCAATAAATGTTTGATAATATTACCATGACCCCACCTTCAGGCTCAGCCCTGTCTCTGCTACCCATCCTGACCCTGGGCAGCACCATGCCCACCTGCTAGTCCCAACGTCAGCACCCCTCCCAGGATACTGCTTGCTGTGATCTGGCCCTGACCTCCTGCCTAGTCTGAGGCTTTGTCCACCACCTTGCCCACCCTTGTTCTTGCCACTGGGTGACCTTTCCAATGCCTTGGTGACCTGTCCAGTTCTCTGAAGGCCTGAGGGCTGGGCTCTGCCTTGCTCACTCCCTCAAGGACTGCTGCCTTCATATAGACCCCTTTCCTGCTTCCACTCTCCACCTGCCTCCTGGACCACCTGGCATCATCTGCTCCTGGACTCCTTGTCAGTTGCCGTGCCCCCACAACCTACTATCCTGTGGAACTGAAGAGCCTCATGCTCCCCTGGGTGCCGCTCACTGCTTACTGTTGCCACAACTCTCCAGAGAGCCTATTCTGCCCACCCAGCTGCAGTGCCTGCAAAAGACACAGAAGAGTAGCAAGGTGCAGAGGAAGGACTCAGTTCCTATCCTCTCCTTTCTGCTGAGAGTGGGAAAGATGCAAAGCTACGAGAAATAAAGAAGCCAAGAGTTTCCTATGCCCCTGTGCAACAACTCAGTGCTTTGGCCAGAGTTCTGCATGCATTTTGTCCTCCCCAAAATAGAAAATCAAAAATCTTGGTGCCCACCATAGGAGTTCTTGCAGAGCTCCCCATCCTAGGCTTTCAGGTGGTGTAACAGGTGGCAGTGGGGGGAGTACCGGGAGGCTGCTGTTCTGCCCTGTAGAACTGATCTAGTTTGTGCCTGGCTCCTGGAGGAAGAGGTCAAATCTCAACCACAAAAGAAAGAAGAGAGGAGAGAAGAGGAAGGAGGAGGAAATGGGCTGCAGTGAGAGTGGGAGTGTCAGAGAGTGGGGAGGAGCAGAGCCCAGCAGTCTTGAAGCTGGGGCAGAGCAGGGAGCAGAGAAGGGAGAAAGCTGGGCCCAGGGCTATTTCTGTGCAATAATACAGGGGAAGAAAGCCAAGCTGACAGGACAGTGATTAGTCTTTAGGGAGCAAGGGCGAAGACTCTGTTGGTGAGCCTGGGGCTGGAGGAACTGGCTGGAGGCCCAGTCCGGTGGGCTGGAGCAATGATTTCAGAGGCCCGGAATCTCAGTCGAGCTGGGCTGATAGACTAGGGAGTGGGGAAGGTGAGAGCAGGGAGAGGGGAGTCAGCTATCCTCCCTGCCCCACCTCCAGCACTGGAGGTTGGTAAGGGGAGGCAGGGCAAGCTGGCCTGCCCCTGCTCTCTGCCACCATGGGGTTATCTGACTGTGTGTGTGTGTGGGGCGGGGAGGGGCAGAGTTTCTGAAATCTGCACTTTCTGGGCTTTGGCCTGTGGGGGAGATGGCGTGAGAAAGAGCCAGGAACACAAGGCTCGGAAACTCCAGGGGAAAAGTCAAGCCATCATTTTCTTTCCCACAGGATTTCCAGTCATAGGGCCCAGGGTGGGTGGTGTTAGAGGGTCAGGAAGTGGGGAGGGGCAGAAAACTCACATTTATGAAGCACCTACTCTGTGCTATGCTTATTTCTAAGCATTATCACATCGAATCCTCCTGAAAAACAGGTGAAGTAGGTGGTTTATACCAAGGAAACCAAGGCTCAGAGAGGTGCAGTGATTTGCCTAACATCATACAGTAAGTGGTAGAGCCATAATTGAACCCAGGTCTGTCATACTCCAAAGCTTTGGAAGCAATATAGCAAAGTGAGTGGTTAAGAGTCTAGGCTCTGTCTGGTCTGTGACAGCCTGGCTTTGAATCTACCGTCTGCTCTCTGCTAGCTGAATGACCTTGGGCAAGTTACTTCATCTATAAAGTGAAGCTAATAGTATGTACTTCCTAAGATTGTTGTATTAAATGAGTTAATATGTGTAAAGTGCCTAGGACAGTACATGACACACAATAATCCATCAATAAAAAGTATTGTATATTACCACTGTCCTCCATGGGCTCCCTTGGAGGAGAGAGTGTGGGAGAGGTGAGGTAGTTGTGTAGGGGAAATACAGGGTTTCTCCAGTCCCATTAGAATTGGAGTCCTCCTACATTTGGAGAATTGTATCAGGAGTCTTCCAGCGGGGAGCCCTTGTGACCCAGCAATTCCACTTCAGGGAACTCATCCTAAGGAAATAACGGGTCCAGAGAGCAAAGACATATGTACCAGGATGTTCATTGCCAGTATGTTAATTATAGTGAAAAATAGAGGCTTGGCTAAATGAATTATGGTGTATCATACACAGCTGCCATTAAAAATAACAACGTCACTCTTTAAGTATTGATATAGAAATACATTCCCAGTACAGTTGTTAAGGGAATAAAAGCAGGTAGGCAGAGCTTGGGAGAGGAGGTGTTGGAGGATCAGAGTTGAGGAGACGAACTCCTATTTATGGAGCATCTGAAAACTGTTTACTGTGAACATTTATTACTTTTATAATTAGAAGAAAATAAACAATGAAACTGTCCCATTTTGAAAAAGATGACCTAAAAGATTCAGAACCCTCCAGCTGGAAAGTGGTCATCTGCTTGAGCCCTCTGAACCTTCAAATAAGGATTTCCCTGGGCGTTAGTGATCTTCCCTGCTCAGGAGCAGGAGCAGTGTTTCACCCTCTCTCTGTTCTTTCTGTCGATAAGCAAAAAGGAGGGCAGCAAAAGGGGCTGGTGGAATCAGAAAAACCTGGCATCTGCTGCTAAAACAACATTTTAAAACCACTGGTCAAGGTGACCTTCCATGCTCATTCATTTATTCATTCAACAAATATTTACTGAGCATCTATTATGTGCCAGGAATGAGATAAAGTGATGAGAACACAATAGTGAAGAAAAGAGACAAAACTTCTTGCTCTCATGGAACTTGAGTTTTAGTGAGGTAGACAGACAACAAACAAGATAGATAATATAGTCTATTGGACGGTGATAAGAGTGATGGAGAATAACAAAACAGCAAATGAGAAGACAGAATGGGGAGGTGGGGTGGTGCAATTTAAAATAGAGTAGTCACAGAAGGCCTCTCTGAAAAGGTAAAATTTAAGTAAGCATCTGAAGAAGCTGAAGGAGTAAGCCTTATGGATAATTGCAGGAAGAGCATTCCAGGCAGAGAACAGCCAATGCCACAGACCTGAGGCAAGGGGATGTTCTGTGTGTTTGAAGTATAGAAAAGAAGCCAATCAGGCTGAAGCAGGGTTAGCAAAGGGAAGAGTAGTAGCAGTGGAATTCAGAGAGGAAATGGGCAATCAGGTAGGACTTTATAAGCCATGGTAAGGATTTTGTCTTTTACTCTGAGTGAAATGGGGAGCCGGCACAGGGTTTTGAGCAGAGAAGTGACAAGCATTCACTTAGGTTTTAACATGATCGCTTTGGCTGCTGTCATGTACGTAAGGCTAAAGAGAGAAGGGGCAAGGAGGGAAGCAGGGAGACCGGTTAGAAGGCTATTACAGTAATCCAGGTGAGAGGTGACAGTGGCTCAGACCAGAGTGGCAGCGGAGGTGCTGAGAAGTAATTGGTAACATAGTCCCTTTCTGCTTTGACATGCTAGGTCCAGATTCCCCACCAAATCCAGAATTAGCTGTGGCAACCATTCCTCTTTAGTGAGAATACAACATGCAGTGTGTCCCAACATAGAAATACCCTTCGTAGCCCCTCTAATCCCCAACCCACTCCCAGAGTACTGCCTGCCCCTACAGCTTAAGCTAAGATTGTAAACTCCATGAAGGCAGGGACTTGTACCTGTTTTGTTTACTGTTGCATCCTCAGTGCCTACAACAGTGCTGGTTCTTACTTAGCAGTGAATGAATGAATGAATGAGTAAACAAAGAGAGCTGTGGAAGACTAGAGGAGGGAGCAAGGAACTCAGCCTGGCAGCAGGAGGAGGACAGAGGTGGAGATGAGTGGAGTGCCTCTGATCTCCCTACTCAGCCAGACCCTTAGAGAGTAGTCCCTGGCCTGAGAACAAGGAAGTTCACAGGTGGGCCCTTCCTCTATCAGCCTGACTGACTGAGTGTGAGTGTGATATGGATCACCTCATTTGTTATGATAAAAAGAGTGGTGGCTTCCCTCATCTTCCTGCTTGGGCAGGATCATCCCCATTATAGGAGTAGGGAATGGATAGTCAGTGGTTCTGACTGTGGACAAGAAGTAGGAATGGATAGTCCCCAAAGCTTGGGCTCATCTCAGTTGTGAAAAACCAGAAGCAATAATTTTTCATTATGCCTTTCTGTCCTCCGTGCTCCCCATCCCTGCCCTCCTGCATGATCCTCTTACCTGCCCCAGAAGTCTTACTCTCATTGGCAATATGCCTTCCCAATTCCTTTCCCTTCCTTCTTCGGAGTCTCCCCCAGACTCTGTACCAGCCGTCCAGTTCTTTGAAACCCTTTCCATTCAGTGGAAACTTAATCTTGAAACTATCACTAACTTCCTTTCTTAGCTGACTCTGCAGACACCATCCCACTCCTCTCTGTAGTCTCCTATGGAAGACTCATTTTCCCTCTAACTTACTTAAGAAAAGGGCAGATTAGCTATTTCAGACCACAGAAACACCATTTTCCTTCTACATTATCCATAAGCACTCCATGAATCTTTATTAATGTGGTCTGGAGCAGGTCTTAAAAAAGCTTATCAAGCATGTTGCCAAGAAGATAGGTAAGAAACGGCATTTCACTATTGTTTTATTTTGTGATTTCCTGTTCATCGGTCATTCAGGACGTCTGAACGTGGCAGATTGAACATATACATGCCATTCCCTCCTCAAGTCCCACTAAAATGACAGTAAAGGCATTTACAAACATTAAGTTAAATAATTAAGAAAATAGGAGAGGAGACAACCACAACAAAATATTGGAAGCTGGAAAGCAGATAGAAGAGGGCCAGAGAAAGGGAAAACCCAAGCTGGCAGCAGGGGAAGCCCAGAAGCAGACCAATTTGTCCCATAAAACCCCAGAAATGTTCAGGTATGGCCTCATCAGATACCTCTGGAAGTGAGGGATATTTGGGCTTGAAACAAGTGGATTGGTTGAAAGTCTTTATAAGAGAAATTAGACTTTAAAATCCCTCTTCCTATATGGGCAGAACACCGAGGTTTATTCCCCCAAAGAGGCTGGACTTGGAGACACTGGCCTCTGTCGAAGGCAAAGATACATCACTGAAACCAGAGAATAAAGTGATAATCTACATACTGAACAGCGACACGTCCTCCAGTCCTCTGCTCCCCCGCCCCACTCCAGCTCCAATAACACTGACAGCCAAGATACTATATTTCCTCCCTTCTCCTTCAAAAGATAGTATTCCTCTCTGGAGAATAGGATATTTGGGTATCCCCTCAAAAGCCCAGCAAACTCATTCTACTGTGACTGATTGAAAAGCCCTATACTCTGTGCACAGAGCCCCAATAAGCTTTTTAGCTCCTCATTCTTAAAAATGAGCTAACAGCCAAGGATCACATTTGAGGAAATTCTTTAATGTGAAAGACAGAGAACAAAACCAACAGAAAAATCAGCTTAGAGGAAGTAGAGACAATACAGGGAGCAGAATAAAACTAAACAAAAAACAGCCACAACATGTCAGTGGCTGGCAACAACAAAGGGTGATCTCTTGCGCATGTTACATATTCTCTGCATGGCAACTATAGTCCTGCTCTACGTTCTCTTCACTCCAGGATCCAAGTTAAAGGAGCAGCCTCTATCTGGGATTAGGCTCATTGCAGAGAGGAAAGCATGATGGTGGAATCACACAATAACTCTCAAAGCTTCTGCTCAAAAGTGGGATGTGTCACTTCCACTCACATTTCATTGACCAAAACAAGTGATGTGCCCAAATCTAATGTCAGTAGTGCAGGAAGTATAATTCTGCATGAACAGGCCTGATAGAGAGGGGTACCAAATATTTTGTCAATACAATCTACCGGAATCCATAAAACAAAAACAGGAGGCATTCAAGGAAAAAAGAGGAAGTTTATAAATTACTAATATGGTAACAAAAATTTAAAAATTAAATAAGTGATAGTCAAACTTGACAGCGAGTAGACAAAAAGACAAAGGAATGCAAAATAGAAAAAAAAATTAGAAAGTCGCTCCAAGAGGCCTAATAACTGAATAAAAGGAGTTCCAGAAAGAAAGAACAGAGACAAGAGAGAGCAAGAAACTATTAATGAAATAATTCAATAACATTTTCAGAATGAAGGGATGAAAATTTCTAAATTAAGAGAGCACATCAAGTACCCAGCACAATAGATGCAAAGAGACTGATAACAAGGCACATTATTGTAAAATTTTAGTACATGGGGCAAAGGGACCCTAAAAGCTTCCAGGAAGGAAAAACAAACAGGGTGCATATAAAGGCTCAAGTCAGAATAGCATCAAATTCCACAACTGTATGCTGGAAGCTAGAACATAATGGATCAATTTTTTTAGGAAAATTATTTCTAACTTAGAATGTAATACTTAAACTATCAATCAAGTATAAGGGTAAAATAAAAATGTTCAGACTAACAAGTTGTCAAAACACATACCTTCCATGCATCCCTTCTCAAGAAACTGTGGAGGATCTGATCCATTAACATGAATAGTAAGCCAAAAAAGAAAAAGAAAAGAAAAAGAACCCAGGAAACAGGGAATCTAACATAAGAGACATAAGAGAAAGGTGGAGGTAATCTCGAGGATAACAGTAAAGGGAGATCCCTGGACAATAGAAACCCAGCCATCCTACAGTTCAAGCAGTTCAACAGGAATCAGGATAAGGGAGGATTCCAGGAAAGATGTTTCCCCATAAAAGGATGTTTGGACATGTTGAGATGAGATTTACTCTTCTTGCAGACAGCTTGGGGATGAATTAGTTACAGGTACATAGAAAACCAAGCACATACATATACACACACACAAATAAGCCAACTATTAATTTTGGGGAACACCAAACATATTCAAGAAAGAGTATATGATCATAGGACACCTCAGGGCTCAAAGTTATATTAATGTAAGCACTGAATATTGATATAGCTATATTGGGATTATGGGAAGAAGTTATGAGGAGGGTTTGAGTGTTTTCAGGTGGTGATAAGAGAGCAAAATCCTTATCTTCTAGAAGGAGAAGCCAATAGATAATACCCAAAACTGAACAATGGAGACATATCAGTACATAATTAAGAAATATGGGGAAAAATATCAGAAAAAAATTTTTTCAGCTGAAAATACTTGCCTCTAAGGTGTGGGAACTGGGTGCAGAAAGTGCTAGGACAGGGACCTTCTGTTTTTTTGTTATAAACACTATAAACTATGTGCATTGATAAAATGCTTTTTACATTGCATCTTCCTGATTAATTATGATGTGGAATATACTTCAACGTGTTTATTGACCATATTTGTAGTCCCTCTTCTGTAAATCCCTTGATCCTATCCTTGCATTTTTCTGTTGGGTGGTTTTCCTTTTTCAAAATTCATATCTAGGGGTTCAGTGTAAATTATAGATCCATTGAAATTATAGTTAACCCCCTGTGCTAGGTGCAAGGGATACAGCAAAAACAAGACAATGTCCTTGCTCTCACTGAGCACACATTCTAGTGGGGCCAGACAGAGAACAACTGGACAAGTACACAGACACACGGTTGTTGTTGTTGTTTGGTGCCATTGAGTCGGTTCTGACTCATACTGACCTTATGTACAACAGAACGAAACACTGCCTGGTCCTGCGCCATCTTCACAATCACTGTTATGCTTGAGCTCATTGTTGCAGTCACTGTGTCAGTCCATCTCGTTGAGGGTCTTCCTTTTTTTTCGATGGCCTTGTACTTTACCAAGCCTGATGTCCTTCTCCAGGGACTGATCCCTCCTGATAACATGTCCAAAGTATGTGAGATGAAGTCTCTCCATCCTTGCTTCTAAGAAGCTTTCCGGCTGTACAACTTCCAAGACAGATTTGTTTGTTCTTTTGGCAGTCCTTGGTATATTCAGTATTCTTCACTAACACTACGGTTCAAAGGCATCAATTCTTCTTCGGTCTTCCTTATTCATTGTCTAGCTTTCGCATGCATAAGAGGTGACTGAAAACACATGGCTTCGGTCAGGCGAACCTTAGTCTTCAAGGTAACATCTTTGCTTTTCAACACTTTAAAGAGG
The DNA here is from genome assembly GCA_030035585.1 of Dugong dugon. Classification (NCBI taxonomy): domain Eukaryota; kingdom Metazoa; phylum Chordata; class Mammalia; order Sirenia; family Dugongidae; genus Dugong; species Dugong dugon. Next base: position 102,690,964 of record CM057483.1, on the reverse strand, counting down.
TCTTTTGCAGATTTGCCCAATGCAATGCGTCTTTTGATTTCTTGACTGCTGCTTCCATGGGTGCTGATTGTGGATCCTAGTAAAATGAAATCCTTGACAACTTCAATCTTTTCTCTGTTTATCACGATGTTGCTTACTGGTCCAGTTGTGAAGATTTTTGTTTTCTTTATGTTGAAGTGTAATCCATACTGAAGGCTGTAGTCTTTGATCTTTATCAGTAAGTGCTTCAACTCCTCTTCACTTTCAGCAAGCAAGGTTGTGTCATTTGCATAATGCAGGTTGTTAATGACTCTTCCTCCAATCCTGATGCCCCATTCTTCTTCATATAGTCCAGCTTCTCGGATTATTTGCTCAGCATACAGATTGAATAAGTATGGTGAAAAGCTACAGCCCTGACGCACACCTTTCCTGATACCACGCGGTATCCCCTTGTTCTGTTCAAACGACTGCTTCTTGGTCTATGTACAGGTTCCGTGAGAGCACACTTAAGTGTTCTTCGTAACGTTACCCATAATTTGTTATGATCCACACAGTTGAAAGCCTTTTCATAGTTAATAAAACGCAAGTAAACATCTTTCTGGTATTTTCTGCTTTCAGCCAAGATTCGTCTGACATCAACAATGATAGCCCTTGTTCCACGTCCTCTTTTGATTCCAGCTTGAATTTCTGGAAGTTCCCTGTTGATGTACTGCTGCAACAACTTTTGAACGATATTGAGCAAAATTTTACTTATGTGTCATATTAATGATATTGTTTGATAACTTCTGCATTCTCTTGGATCACCTTTCTTTGGAATGGGCACAAATGTGGATCTCTTCCAGTCGGTTGGCCAGGAAGCTATCTTCCAAATTTTTGGCATAGATGAGTGAGAGCTTCCAGCCCTGCATCTGTTTGTTGAAACATCTCACTTGGTTTTCCATCAATTCCTGAAGCCTTGTTTTTCACCAAAGCCTTCAGTGCAGCTTGACTTTTCTTCCATACCATCGGTTCTTGATCATATGCTACCTCCTGAAATGTTGAACGCTGACCAATTCTTTTTGGTACAGTGCCTCTGTGCATTTCTTCCATCTTCTTTTGATGCTTCCTGCATTGTTTAATATTTTCCCTGTAGAATCCTTCAATATTGCAAGAGTAGGCTTGAATTTTCTCTTCAGTTCTTTCAGCTTGAGAAATCCCGAGCGTATTCTTCCTTTTTGGTTTTCTAACTCTAGGTCTTTGCACATTTCATTATAGTACTTTACTTTGTCTTCTCAAGCCACCCTTTGAAGTCTTCTGTTTTGCTCTTTTACGTCATCATTTCTTCCTTTCACTTTAGCTACTCTATAGTCAAGAGCAAGTTTCAGAGTCTCTTCTGATTTCCATTTTGGTCTTTTCTTTCTTTCTTGTCTTTTTAATGACCTTTGGCTTTCTTCACATATGATGTCTTTGATGTCATTCACAACTCATCTGGTCTTTGGTCATTAGTGTTTAATGAGTCAAGTCTATTCTTGAGAAGTTCTCTAAATTCAGGTGGAATATACTCAAGGCCATACTTTGGCTCTTGTGGACTTGTTCTAATTTTCTTCAGCTTCAACTTTAACTTGCATATGAGCAATTTATAGTCTGTTACACAGTCGTCCCCTAGCCTTGTTCTGACTAATGATATTGAGCTTTTCCATCATCTCTTTCCACAGATGTAGTCAATTTGACTCCTGTGTATTCCATCTGGGGAGGTCCATGTGTATAATCACCATTTACGCTGTTGAAAAAAAGGTATTTGCAGTGAAGAAGTTGTTGGTCTTGCAAAATTCTGTCATGCCATCTCCAGCATTGTTTCTGTCACCAAGGCCATATTTTCCAACCACTGTTCTTTCTTCTTTGTTTCTAACTTTCACATTCCAATCACCAGTAATTATCAATGCATCCTGATTGCATATTTGATCAATTTCAAACTGCAGAAGTTGGCAAAAATCTTCAATTTCTTCACCTTTGGCCTTAGTTGGTGGTTGGTGCATAAATTTGAATAATAGTCATATTAACTGGTCTTCGTTGTAGGCGTATGGATATTATCCTATTACTAACAGCTTTGAACTTCAGGATAGATCTTGAAGTGTTCTTTTTGACAATAATGCAATGACATTCCTCTTCAATTTGTCATTCCTGGCATAAACCATATGATTGTCTGATTCAAAATGGCCAATACCAATCCATTTCAGCTCACTAAGGTGTGCATCAGGGTTGCAACCTTTCAGCATACTTATTCAATCTGTATGCTGAACAAATAATCTGAGAAGCTGGACTATATGAAGAAAAATGTGGCATCAGGATTGGTGGAAGACTCTTTACCAACCTGCAATATGCAGATGGCACAACCTTGCTTGCTGAAAGCAAAGAGGGCTTGAAGCACTTACTGATGAAAATCAAAGACTGTAGCCTTCAGTATGGATTACACCTCAACATAAAGAAAACAAAAATCCTCACAACTGGACCAATAAGCAACATCATGATAAATGGAGAAAAGATTGAAGTTGACAAGGATTTCATTTTACTTGGATCCACAATCAACGCCCATAGAAGCAGCAGTCAGGAAATCAAATGATGTATTGCTTTGAGCAAATCTGCTGCAAAAGACCTCTTTAAAGTGTTAAAAAGCAAAGATGTCATCTTGAGGACTAAGGTGTGCCTGACCCAAGCCATGATATTTTCTAACTCCTCATATGCATGCGAAAGCTGGACAATGGATAAGGAAGACCAAAGAACAACTGATGCCTTTGAATTATTGTGTTGGCAAAGAATATTGAATATACCATGGACTTCCAGAAGAATGAACAAATCTGTCTTGGAAGAAATACAGCCAGAGTGCTTCTTAGAAGCCAGGATGGTGAGACTTCGTCTCAAGTACTTTGGACATGTTACCAGGAAGGACCAGTCCCTGGAGAAAGACATCATTCTTGGTAAACTGGAGGGTCAGCAAAAAAGAAGAGGACCCTGGACAAGATGGATTCACACAGTGGCTGCAAGAATGGGTTCAAACATAACACTGACTGTGATAATGGTGCAGGACCCGGCAATGTTTGGTACTGTTGTACATGGGGTCGCTAGGAGAGGGCACCTAACAACAACAATGCATAAGTATCATTGTTTATGTGTTCCATTTCATTTTTGACGATTTCCAATTTTCCTAGATTCATACTTTGTACATTCCACTTTCCAAATATTAATGGATGTTTGCAGCTGTTTCTTCTCATTTTGAGTCGTGCCACATCAGCAAATGAAGGTCCTAGAAGCTTGACTCCATCCACATCATTAAGGTGGACTCTACTTTGAGGAGGCAGCTTTTCCCCAGTCGTATTTTGACAGCCTTCCAACCAAACGGACTCATCTTCCAGCACTATATCAGACATGTTCCGTTGCTATTCATAAGGTTTTCACTGGCTAATTTTTTCAAAAGTAGACCGCCAGGTCCTGTGTAGTCTGTCTTAGTTTGGAAGCTCAACTGTAACCTGTCCGCCATGGGTGACCTTGCTGGTATTTAAAATGCCGATGGCATAGCTTCTAGCATCACAGCAACACACAAGCCATCACGGTACGACAAACTGACAGACATATGGGGCACAGACACACTACTTTCCAATAATAGTAAGTGCTCTGAGGAAAAAGGTAAAGGGTGACATGATGCATTGCAAAAGGTGAGAAATGGCTTCTTTGAATTGGCCAGTCAGAGAACGCCCCTTTGAGTAGGTGAAATTTGAATCTCAGGCCTCTTTGAGGATCTGAGGACGGATGTAGTATTCAGAGACCAGGAATAGCAACTGAAGATGTGCTAAAGCATAAACAAAAAAATGGAGAGGTGATGGAAAAACACAAGGAAGATCATCATGGATTAAAGTTGCAGATTATTTCTCCCCCGTCTGTCACTTTTGTTTTAACTTTGTTTATGGTGTCTATTGTCATATAGACATTTCAAACTTTTGATGCCATTGAATATATCAATCTTTTCATTTACAGCTTTTGCTTTTCGTGTTTTTTTTAAAAGAAGTTTTTCCCTACATCAAGATTATAACCATAATTTCGAATATTTTCTTATAACAGCTTTATATATTTTTTATTTTTCACTTTATGTTTTTAATTTGTAACTTATTCTTTAAATGGCATGAGGAAAGGATCTAATTTTTTTCGTAAATGGATAGCTAATTATCTCAATACAATTGAGATTATATTGAATTGGTCATTCTTTCCCTACTGATTTGAAAAGCCACCTTCATTAAATACAAAGTTATGACATACACATGGATATGTTTCTGGTCTCTCTATTTTGTTTCATTGCTCTATATCTCTATCCATGTGCCAAGTCTGATTATTAGGCCAGTAATCTGGCTTAAGGCCATACTGGCTATTTAGGACCAATGTTCATTTTGATTGGCCAGAGGTTATGCCACACCTATTGTTATCTATTTTGAGTAAGAGTTCTAGCACGCAGTTTTCATTATCAAAACTTTATCAAATGTTTTGACGTAAAGCAAGTCTTCCTTTTCATTGTTCTTCCCTTAAAATTGTCTCATCTATTCAGGCACATTTTGTCTCACACATGAATTTTCGAATCAATTTATCAAATTCTATGAAAACTCTTGCTGTGATTGAGTTAAATTTAATAGATTAAGTTTGAAGAATTTATATCTTTACAATATTGAGCTTTCCCATCCAGGAACGTATATTTTTCTCCATTTATTCACATCTCTTTAAATATCCTTCAGTAAAATTTATGGTCTTCCTTTATATATCTGGCATACTTCTCTTTGGTTTTTCCTTAGGTATTTTATAGTTCTGTTTTTCTTGTGAATGGAACTCATTTTTAAACTTTATTTTCTAATTGGTTACTGTTGGTTTACATTGATTTCTTTTTAAATAAACATTTTATTTTAGAACACTTTTAGATTTACAGAAAAGATTAGGAAGATAGTACAAAGAGTTCCCATATACCCCATGACCTATTTCCTCTATTATTAACACCTTACATTAGCATGGCACATTTGTCACAATTAATGAACTAATATTGATATATTATTATTAGTTAAAGTCAGATTTACTTAGTTTTTACTTAGTTCTTTTTGCTGTTCCAGGATCCCATCTTAGATACCACACTACATTTAATTGACATCTCTCCTTAGTTTCCTCTTGGCTGTGGCAATTTATCAGCCTTTCCTTGTTTTTTATGACCTTTACATTTTTGAGGAGTACTATTCAGGTATTTTGTAGAATGACACTCATTTGTGTTTTGTCTAATGCTTTTCTCATGATTAGATTGGGGTTATGAGTTTGGGGGAGGGGGTCTATAAAGCACTTTTTCATCACATCATATCAAGGGTACATACAGTCAATATGGCTTATCACTGTTGATGTTGACCTGAATCACCTGGCTGAGGTAGTGTTTGTCAGGTTCCTACAGTGTAAAGTTACTTTCTCCCCCTTTCCATAATGTCTCTTTGGAAAGGATCACTATGGGCAGTTTACACTTAGAGAATGGGGAGTTATGTTCCACCTCCTTGAGGTTGCAGTTTCCACATAAATTACATGAAATTCTTCTGCATAGGAGATTTGTCTCTTCTCCTCCATTTATATATTTATTCAATCAGTTATTTATATCAGTATGAACTCATGGGTTTTTATTTTATACTTTGGGTTATAATATAATGCTACTTTATTTTCTTGCTAAAATTGTTCAAGCTCTGGTCATGGGAAGCTCTTCCAGTTGACTCCTGAGTCCCTTTGACATACCCCTCCCCTTCTTTTTTTGAGCACTTCATTACTTTCTAGCACTACAAGATGCTCCAACCTCATCTTGTATATTTCCTTCCCCAGTCATAGAAATAGTCATTTCCCCAAGGATGTGTATATCCCAACCTGTGTATATATGCACATATTATTAATATATGTAACCATCTGTATCTATTTTAAGGTAAACACGAGTTCATACTGATGCCTCCAACTCTAATCCATTACCACATGGATCATTCTAGCCTCCTGCCCTTGCTTATCTATAAACTCCCATACCAATAGTAAAAAACCTGGCTCTCAGTATCCACAATCCATTTACTCAATTGTTCAATTCCTGTATACACATAGAGAACTATCAGAATTGTTAACCTGTATTCCCATGAGAAACAATTTTATCAACTAGAGTACAGTGCTTATGTACAGTTTACTTTGCCTTTAGTTTTACAGACTCTACTCATTTCCAAAGTTACTTAGGTCAGCGCCTTAAGTCTCCCCCCACCCCAATCCCCTTCTGTGAGATTGTTTCATACATTTGTAATACAGTTAGATTGTTTTGTTGCATTCTGCATTCCATCCTGGGATTCCCCAACCTCCTAAATAATTTTTTTTTAATTTGTATACATTAAAGTTCCCTCTTTGTGCTGTACAGTTCTTTAGGTTTTGAAAAATTCAGTGTCATGTATCTATCATTACGGTATCATACAGAATAATTTCATCACCCTAAATTCCTCTGTGCTTCACCTATCCAACCCTTTCCCCTCCTCCTCTAACACCTGCCAATCACTGGTCTTTTTACGATCATTATAGTTTTGCCTTTTCCAGAATATCATATAATTGGAATCAATCAGTACGTAGCCTTTTCAGACGGGCTTCTTTCACTTAGCAATATGTATTTAAGATTCACCCATGTCTTTTTGTAGTTTGATAGCTCATTTCTTTTTATTGCCAAATAATATTCCATTTTATGAATGTATCACAGTTAATTTATCCGTTTGCCTATTAAAGAACATCTTGGTTACTTCCAGTTTTGGGCAATTATGAATAAAGCTTCTATACATATTTGTGTGCAGGCCTTTGTATGGACATAATTTTTCAAATCAGTTAAGTAAATACAGAAAAGTGCAACTGCTGGATCATATATTAAGACAATGTTTAGCTTTTTAACAAACCACTAAACTGTCTTCCAAAGTGGCCGTACCATTTTACGTTCCCACCAGCAATGAATAAGAGTTCCTGTTTCTCTGCATTCTCACCAGGAATTGATGTCAGTGTTTTGGATTTTAGTCATTCTAATAGATGTCTAGTAGTATCTTGTTGTTTTTGTTTTGGTTTTTTGGTACACAAATGTTTATAGTTACTTTATTCAAATAGTCAAAACCTGAAAATAACTGAAATATCCATCAATAGGTGCACTGATAAATAAATTGTTGTATTTTTTACAATGGAATACTACTCAGCAATAAAAAGGGAATAAACTGCAGATAAATACAAAAACATGATTGAATCTAAAAATCATTACTTTGAGTGAAAGAATCTGGGCACAAACGAGTACATACTGTTCAGTTCCATTTATATTAGAGTGCGCAAGCAAAAAATAAATCTAATACACAGTAACAGAAAGCAGAAAGCCAGAGGTCAAGGGTGGGTATGGGAATGATTTGGGTGAGGCTTAAGGGAATATTTTGGGGTGATGAAAATGTTTTTATTTTCATTGTGTTGGTAGTGGTAACACAGATAATATAAATTTTCCAAAGCATATCAGAATGTATATTTAAAATGAATGATTTGTGTTGTATGTAAATTATACCTCTACAAATTATTTTTTCAAATAACGTTTTATTGTGTTTTCAGTGAAGGTTTACACACCAGTTTAGGTTCCCATAACAATTTCTACACAAATTGTTCAGTGACACTGGTTACATTTTTCACAATGTATGTGCATTCTCATTTCTATTCTGGTTGTTACATTTCCATTAATCTGATTTCCCTGCCCCCTTACATTCTCATTTTTGTTTTAAAGTAATTATTGACTGCTTGTTCTCATACAGGTGATTTTTTAAAGGAGCACAGTACTTATGGGTGATATTCATTATTTTGTGAGCTAATCTGTTATTTAGCTACAAGGTAACCTCAAGGGTTAGTTTTGGTTCAATGTTTGAAGAGCTTCTCAAGGCAGCAGTCTTGGGGAGTCCCCCAGTCTCAACCAGTCCAGTAAGTCTGTTTTTAGAGTTTTCTGTTTTTTTAGGAATTTGAGTTTCTATTCTACATTTTCTCCCATTCTATCAGAGTCCATCTATTTTGGCTCTGATTAGAATGGTCAGTTGTGGTAGCCTGGCACCATCTGGTTCTTCTGGTCTCAGGGGAGATGAGGCCGTGGTTTGTGTAGTCTATTTGTCCTGTAGATTAGTTTCTTCTTTGAGTCTTTGGTTTTCTTCTTTCTTTTTTACTCCAGATGAGTAGACACCAATAGTTGTATCTTTGATGGCCACTCACAAGCTTTGAAGACCCCAGACAATACTCACCAAACTAGGCCAAACTAGGATGTAGAGCATAACTTTATGAATCATATTATGCCAATTGACCGGAGATGTTCCATGAGCCTATGGTCCTAATTCTTCAAACCCAAAAAACCAATCCCAAGAGGTGTTTGGTTATGTCTAAGTATCTGTAAATGTGCCCCCCATGTGCTTTATTATATACAGTGAAATCTATAAGAGCTGGAACTCAATGGGACTGCCTTATTTTTCCAGGTGTGGAAAAGTTTTCTGCCTTTGACAGGGTGCAATGTTACCACTTTTCTACCGCTTGTTATAGTGGAATGTATCTGAGTTTTCCTTCTCTGACACGCTTCCGCCTTACACAAGTTCCAGCTTTTGCAGGTTTTGCTGTATATGAGTATATGTGCATACAGTCACATAGATGGATATATACATATACATACACCTGTATATATATACATGGAAACCCTGGTGGTGTAGTGGTTAAGAGCTACTGCTGCTAACCAAAAGGTCAGCAGTTCAAATCCACCAGGTGCTCCTTGGAAACCCTATGGGGCAGTTCTACTCTGTCCTATAGGATCTCTATGAGTTGGAATCAACTCGATGGCAACGGGTTTTTGGTTTTATATATACACACAGACATACTCACGTATACATACCTATACACATATACACCTATATACATACAGATATACCTGCACATATCTCATTGTTGTTTTAATTTGCAATTCCCTAATGACAAATTATGTTGAGCATATTTTCACATGCTTATTTGCCATCTGTGTATCTTCTTTAGAGAGATGTCCATTCAGATCTTTTGCCCATTTTTCTTTTCTTTTATTGTTGTAATTAAATGAAGTTTACATTTCAAGTCAGTCTCCCATACAGAAATTTTTTTTTACATACATTGTTATGAGACCCCAACCACTCACTCCATTCTGTGACAGCACACTCCTCCCCTCCGCCCCTGATTCCCCATTAATATTCAACCAGCTCTTAACTCTCTCTGTCTTCCCATCTCACCTCTGGACAGAAGCTGCCCCCTTGGTCTCTTGTATCTACTTGACTAAGAGGCACATTCTTCACAAGTATCACTTTATGTCCCACAGTCCAGTCCAATCCCTGACTGAAGAGTTGGCCTCGGAAATTGTTTTTGTTCTGGGGTGATAGAGAATCCAGAGGCCATGCCTTCTGGGGCACCTCCAGTCTCAGTCAGACCATTAAGTCTGGTCTTCTTACTAGAATTTGAGTTCTGCATCCCATCGTTCTACTGTTCCATCAGGGACCATCTGTTGTGTTCCCTGTCAGACGTTCATTGGTGGTGGCCGGGCACCATCTAGTTCTTCTGGTCTCAGTCTTTTGCCCATTTTTAAATTGGGTGGTTTGTTTTCTTATTTTTGCATTTTAGGAGTTCTTCATATATTTTAAATACAAGTCCTTTATCAGATATGTGTTTTGCAAATATTTTATCCCAATCTGTGGCTTGTCTTTTGATTCTCCTAGCAGTATCTTTCAGGGTAAACACTTTCAATTTTAACAAAGTCCAATTTATCTTTTTTTTTTTTTTTTCTTTCATGGGTCATGGTTTTGGTGTATCTAAAAACTCACCACCAAATCTAAGGTCAACTATATTTTCTTCTAGAAGTTGTATAGTTTTGTGTCTATGGTCCATTTTGAATTAATTTTTGTGAAAGATGTAAACTCTATGTTTAGGTTCTTTTTTTGCATATGGACAGTCAATTGCTCTAGCACCATTTGTTGATAAGACTATCCTTTCTCCATTAAATTGCCTTTGTTCCTTTGTCAAAGATCAATTGGCTATATTTGTGTGGGTCTATTTCTGGGCTCTCTGTTCTGTTCCACACTGGGAAGACTGACATCTTAACAATTATGGGTCTTTCAATTAACAAACACAGAATATCTCTCCGTTTTATTTAGATTTTCTTTGATTTCTTTCATCAGTTTTGCAGTTTTTCATTTATGGATTCTGTACAAATTTTGTTAAATTTATACCTAAATCTTTCATTTTTTTGTATCAGTAAATTGTATTTTGTATTGTAAATAGTATTTTTTTATTTCAAATTCCAATTGTTTATTGCTGATATATAGGAAAGCAATTGACCTGATATCCTGCAACCTTACTATACTTGCTTATTAGTTTCAGAAGTTTTTTGTCAATTCTTTGGGATTTCTGTGTGAACAATGATGTTATCTGTGAACAAAGACAGTTTTATTTCTTCCTTCCCAATCTCTACACCTTTTCTGATGTTATTGCACAAGTTAAGACTTCCAGTACTATTCTGAATAAGAATGGTGAGAGAGGATGTTCTTACCTTGTTCCTAATCTTATGGGAAAAGCATCCAGTTCCTCTCCATTAAGTATGATATTAGCTGTAGGGTTTTTGTAAATGTTGTTTATACAACTTTGCTTCGATTCACCTATGGAAGTATTATCTAAAACTTCTTCTTAGACAATTTTGGTAATTATGATTTCTTAGTAAATAATTTCATCTAGGTTTTCAAATTTATTTGTAAAAAATCTCTTCTGGAGCTTAAGTTCATTTTTATTACTGTTTATGTCTTCTCTCTCTTTTTCTTTATCTGAAAGAAACATTTGTCTATCTCATTTGTCATTTCAAAGAACCAGTATTTCATTTATTATTCAACTTCACTTTTTGGTATTTACTTCCATTGGTTTCTGCTTTTATCTTTATTACTTTCTTCCTTTTACTTGCATTTGAGCTCATTTTGTGTTTTTTCCCTATCTTCTGGAAAATTATTTATTTATTTTCAATCTTTCTAATTTCTAGTAAATTCATTTAAGGCCTTGCATTTTCCTCTGAGTACTACTTTGGCTACACCCTGCTGGCTTAATATGCATAGCTCATACTGGTTTTCATTTTGCAATGGTTTGTAATTTTTATTTTGATTTCCCATTAACCAGAAGTATATAGTATTTTTTCCCCTCTTATTTCCAGAGCAGCTCTGGAAGTGCTCACTCATCTATGCCAAGAAATTTGGAAGACAACTACCTGGACAACAGAGTGGAAGAGATCCATATTTATGCATATTCCCAAGATAGGTGATTCAACCGAATGTGGAAATTATCAAACAATATCATTAATATCCCATGCGAGTAAAATTTTGCTGAAGATCATTCAAAAACAGTTGCAGCAGTACATTAACAGGGAGCTGCCAGAAATTCAAGCTGGATTCAGAAGAGGATATGGAACCAGAGATATCATTGCTGATGTCAGATGGATCCTGGCTGAAAGCAGAGAATATCAGAAAGATGTTTACCTGTGTTTTATTGACTATGCAAAGGCATTTGACTGTGTGGATCATAACAAATTATAGATAACATTGCTAAGAATGCGAATTCCAGAACACTTAATTGTGCTCATGAGGAACACGTACATACACCAGGAGACAGTCATTCAAACAAAACAAGGGGACATTGAGTGGCTTAAAGTCAGGAAAGGTGTGCATTGTGGTTGTATCCTTTCACCATACTTATTCAATCTGTATGTTAAGCAAATAAAGCTGGACTATGTGAAGAAGAATGGGACATCAAGATTGGAGGAAGCCTCATTAACATCTTGCATTAGGCAGATAACGCAACCTTGCTTGCTGAAAGTGAAGAGGAGTTGAAGCACTTACTGATGAAGATCAAAGACTACAGCCTTCAGTATGGATTACACCTCAACATAAAGAAAACAAAAATCTTCACAACTGGACCAATAAGCAACATCATCATAAATGGAGAAAAGATTGAACTTGTCAAGGATTTCATTTTACTTGGATCCACAATCAGTACCCAAGGAAGCAGCAGTCAAGAAATCAAAAGACCCACTGCATTGGGCAAATCTGCTGCAAAAGACCTATTTAAAGTGTTGAAAAGCAAAGATGTCACCTTGAAGACTAAGATGCGCCTGACCCTAGCCATGGTGTTTTCAATTGCCTCATATGCATGCAAAAGCTGGACAATGAATAAGGAAAACCGAAAAAGAATTGATGCCTTTGAATTGTGGTGTTGGCAAAGAATACTGACTATACCAGGGACTGTCAAAAGAACAAACAGATCTGTCTCGGAAGAAGTACAGCCAAAATGCTCCTTAGAAACAATGATGGCGTGACTACGTCTCACATTCTTTGGACACGTTATCAGTAGGGATCAATCCCTGGAAAAGGACATCATGCTCTGTAAAGTAGAGGGTCAGTAAAAAAGAGGAAGACCCTCAACGAAATGGATCCACACAGTGGCTGCAACAATAGGCTCAAGCATAACAACGATTGTGAAGATGGTGCAGGACCCGGCAGTGTTTCGTTCTGGTGTACATAGGGTCACTATGAGTTCGAACCGACTCAACGGCACCTAACAACAACAATGACTTCCAGGAGCATAGACTTTAAACCATTCTTTTGTTGTTAAATTGTAATTTTTTTTTCCCTGTGGTTAATATGTGGCCCTACATGAATTTTTTAAATGGAGGAAGAACAGGATACAGGTTAATGTTAAATGTTGATTAAAAATGTATGTGCTTTATAATGTGTATTGAGAATGTACAGGTAAACCTTAGCTTCTCATTAAACAATTAATACACATATTGTTTTGTCACATCGGTTGCTAACCCCACGGCATGTCAACACTCTCCCCTTCTCAACCTTGTGTTCCCTATTACCAGCTTTCCTGTATACACCTGCCTTCTTGTCCTTGTCCCTGGGCTGGTTTGCCCATTTATTCTTGTCTTGTTTTATGGGGCTGTCTAATCTTTGGCTGAAAGGTGAACCTCAGGAGTGACTTCAGTACTGAGCTATAAGGGTATCCAGTGGTCATAATCTCAGGGTTTCTCCAGACTCGGTCAGACCAGTAGGTCTGGTCTTTTTTTTTTTTTTTTTTTTTTAATTAATTTATTTTTTTTAAATTGTACTTTAGATGAAGGTTTACAGAACAAACTAGTTTCTCATTAAACAGTACATGTATTGTGTTATGACATTGGTTAACAACCCCACGATATGTCAACACTCCCTTCTCAACTTTGGGTTCCTCATTACCAGCTTTATTGTCCTTTCCTGCCTTCTAGTCCTTATCCCTGGGCTGGTGTGCCCCTTTAGTCTCATTTTGTTTTTATTTATTTATTTTTATTTTTTATTGTACTTTAGATGAAGGTTTACAGAACAAATAGTTTCTCATTAAACAGTACATATACTGTTTTATGACATTGGTTAACAACCCCACGACATGTCAACACTCTCCCTTCTCAACCTTGGGTTCCCTATTACCAGCTTTCCCATCCTCTCCTGCCTTCTAGTCCTTGTCCCTAGACTGTTGTGCCCCATTAGTCTTGTTTTGTTTTATGGGGCTGTCTAATCTTTGGCTGAACGGTGAACCTCGGGAGTGACTTCATTACTGAGCTAAAAGGGTGTCCAGGGGCCATACTCTCGGGGTTTCTCCAATCTCTGTCAGACCAGTAAGTCTGGTCTTCTTTTGTGAGTTAGAATTTTGTTCTATATTTTTCTCCAGCTCTGTCAAGGATCCTCTGTTGTGATCCCTGTCAGAGCAGTCAGTGTTGGTAGCCGGGCACCACCTAGTTGTGCTGGACTCAGTCTGGTGGATGCTTGGTAGTTGTGGTCCATTAGTCCTTTGGACTAATCTTTCCCTTGTGTCTTTGGTTTTCTTCATTCTCCCTTGCTTCAGACTGGGTGAGACCAGTGGAATTTGCTGAAATTTCCCTTGTGACCTAATACATCATCCATTTTTGTAAATATTCAATGTGCATTTGAAAAGTATGAGCATTTTCTGTTTGTTAGTACAAATGTACATATGTTCAAGTTTGTTAATTGTATTATTTAAATCCTATACGTTCTTACGTAGTTAGTAGGTTAGTTAGTAAATTAGTACCTTATCTCTCAATTTCTGAGAATGGTATGTTTCTTCCAATACACTTGTGGATTTGCTGATGTATATTTTAAAGCTATGCTGTAAAGGTTCATTGTAGTTGTATCTTCATGGGAGGGCCTTTGTCTACTCTCAATGAAATATCCTTTTTAAAAAAATCGCTTATAATGATTTTTGCTTTGAATTTTGTTTTGTCTGACATTAATGTTGCTACACTTGATTCCTTTTTGTTGGCACTTGAGTATATTTTTCAACCCTTTTATTTTCAACCTTTTTATGTTATTTTGTTTTGTGTATGTCTTGTAAATGGCATATAGCTAGCTAGCTATATTTGCTTTTGACCTAATCTAAGAGTCTGTCTTTTAATAGGGAAATTAAACTTATTCACTTTTATGGTGATTGCCTATATGCTTCTACTAATTCCTGCTTTCTCATTTATATTTTTTTATTTAACCTTTCCTATTGTTTTCTTCCCATCCCATTCGCTATCTTTTGTTGGACAGAATTTTCTTTGTTCCGTTTCATTTTCAGCAATGGTTTAGAAAGTATACGTTTTATTTCTAAGGTTTACCTGTACATTCTGAATACACATTATAAAACACATACTTTTTTTAATCAACATTTAGCATTAACCTGTATCCTTTCTCCCTCCAAACAAGGCAAGACATTTAGCATACTTTTCCTTACCTCTGCTCCCTCTTTGCCATCCTACACTCCACACCCTGCCCATGCTGCCACTACAATCACTTCTTGTATTGGTATATTTTCATACTGGTTTGCTGCTTTCTTTGCTCATTGCTTCTTATATCCCAGTTCTTCTGCTAGAATTCATTGTGCTTCTTAGTGTAATATATCTGTTGTTGTTATGTGCCATAGAGTTGGTTCCAACTCGTAGCGACGCTATGTACAACAGAACAAAACACTGCCCAGTCCTGCGCCATTCTCACAATCAGTCATTGCTATGTTTGAGCCCATTATTGCAGCCACCATGTCAATTCATCTTGTCCAGGGTTTTCCTCTTTTTCACTGACCCTCTACTTTACCAAGCATGATGTCCTTCTCCAGGGACTGGTCCCTCTTGATAACATGTCCAAAGTATGTGAGACAAAGCCTTGCCATCCTCACTTTTAAGGAGCATTCTGGCTGTACTTCTTCCAAGACAGATTTGTTTGTTCTTCTGTCAATCCATGGTATATTCAATATTCTTCTCCAAAAACATAATTCAAGGCATCAATTCTTCTTTGATCTTCCTTATTCATTGTCCAGTTATTGCATGCATATGAGGTGATTGAAAATACCATGGCTTGAGTCAGGAGTACCTTATTCCTCAAGGTGACATTTTTGCTTTTTACACTTCAAAGAGGTCTTTTGCAACAGATTTGCCCAATGCAATATGTCATTTGATTTATTGACTGCTGCTTCCATGGGCATTGATTGTGGATCCAAGTAAAATGAAATCCTTGACAATCATCTACTATTAGTAGTATATCTACTATTAGTAATACATCTACTATTAGTTATTTAAGATAAAATTTGTGACTGGTAAAATTTCTAAGTGCTTGTATGTCTGAAAATGCATTTATTCCACCCTCTTCATGGTCTCTGATTCACCAAGTGTATTCCACTGTGGCTAGGGATTTTTAAATATATATATTATTTATCATTTCTAGGGATTTGTGATATGAGAGGAGTCTACTAGGTAGACTTAGTCCGCCATCTTACTCTCCCCTTACCTGTTTCTTAACCCAGGTCTCATTGATATCTGTGGATAAGGATGGTAAATCTTCCTTCTTCCACTCCTTTTTTGCCCCCTTTCAACCACTGAGAAGATTGTCAGATAGACGCCTCTATTAGGACACTGATTGGGCCATGTGTAATTAGTGGGTCAAGTCACTTTGCATAAAATATCAGAGTAAGTGTGTGACTTGCTCCTCTTTCTCTCTTTCACCCAATGTGACTGGAGCTGTATGGTGGACCAGGGACAACTTTTAACCAGCCATCGCTCTTTCTTTTGCCATTTTCTTCCATGAAGTCAATAGAAATGAGCTAAGATCTGAGATTCAGCTGTGGCATTGTGGTAGAAAGATATCCATTAGGGCTCTTGGCTAAATCTCACAATCTTGCCCAGTATACCGGAGCTCACATTGAGGTTTGGGGCCCAAAACCCAGCTAACTATGAAGTATTACTTTGCTCTTCTTTGCCATTGTTCCATGTTCATGTATCTCTTCTGAGAACCTTGTGGGGAGAACTGGCTTTTGGTCTGAAGCAATATTTTGGTATTCCCAGATCCCTTGGCTGCAATAGAACACTAATTGCACTATATTTCCAAAAGTAGCTTCATGGTAATATTATTCTTGCAATTCCAATTCTTTAAAGATTTAAAGAGTAAAGAGTAAAGCTGAATATCTTCAAGTGAAGAAGACACAGGCATCAATTTCAACATGCTGCAGCCCTAGGGCTACTGTGTAAAATTCTACAAGTTATGGAGTACACAACTCTAGGATGCTCCCTTTTTATCATAGACTATGTAAAGTGCACTCCCTAGATTTGTGCACAACCTGTACAACCCTATAAGGTGTTCCTGCCCAGCTCTGTCCCAGTTGCTTATAAGGATGTTTGCCAACCCCTTTGCCCGTAGAAACTTGTCCTGTAAATGTCTGCTGTCCTAACATTCCAAGTCTTGTCATAGTGCCTCATCCTATGCCCCTTGGATGGACCTATTAGCTCTTTGACATCTGCTTCGGTTAAATTTGTGACTTAGAGAGAGAAATTCTCTAGATCATAAAAGGTGGAACCAGTGTTCAAAGCCGGGTCTTACTCAAAAACCTGTACTCTGACTACTACAGGCAAGATGGCTGGAGGGATGCAACTAGCAAAATGTCTGAGGTTTTGCATCAACCCATGAAGGCCATGGTTATCTCAAACACTACTTTATTCATTCATCACATTTTCCCTAAGTCACTACTGGGTAAATCACCTAAGGTCCCTTCCAACTCTACCATTCGGTAATACAGCATATCTTCAATCTCTCTCATACTAGTGAAGCCTCTTTTGGTTGCAAATGGCAGGAATCCAACTCTAAGTGGTCTAACACAAAAGAGGATCTTGTTAGTTCACGTAAATGAAAAGTACAAGGGTGGTACGGTCAGGCTCAAATGAAGTATTGTCCATCTCTTGACTGTTTTCTTCTCTGTGAGCATCATGCTCAGGCAGGCTCTTCTCACAAACTTCCTGAAACTCTAGGCTATATCTTTCAGCTGATCAACCCATGATGTCTCTTTACCTCTACTTTTATCAAAAGTTCCAGGAGAAATTGGTATCAGCTCAGCCATTGGCTCTCTCACATGGCTTCCTATAAACCAACCACTCTGTTCAGTGAAATGAAATGCTCAGATTGGCAAAGTCTGGGTCATCTGTCAACCCTCTGAGCTGACTCACATGGATTCATTGTTGGGGAGGAGTAGTTTGCCAACAAAATTTGGGGTGCTGTAACTAGAAGAAGAAACAGATACTTAGCAGATGTCTTAGGCTGGGTTCTGTAGAGAAGCAAAACCAGTGAAGCATCTCTGTCTCTCTTTATGTATATATATACATTTATATATAGAGAGAGATTTATATCAAGGAAATGACTCACACAGTTGTAGAGGCTGTAAAGTCCCAACTCTGTGGGTCAGGCTGAAGACTTCTTCCAACTCACATAGATGCAGGGTCTGATGAACCCAAGATCCAGACCATGGAGGCTGAGAAAGCACAAGATTGACAAGCAAGCTGTTAGCTCAACTCCAAAGAACTGGAGGTCAGATGAACAGGCGCCAACAGCAGGGTCCAGAGTGAGCAAAATCCAGCGAGCCCTGCCAGAAAGTCCACCTATACTGGATGCAGACCACACCCCCAAGGAAACTGTCTTTCTACTGATTGGTTACTCACAGCAGATCCCATCATGGAAGTGATCACATCATCATACGACTGCCAAACTACATCATAACTGCCAAATCACTGAGAATCATGGCCCAGCCAAGTTGACACACAACCTTAACAATCACAGTCCACCTCTTGTCAACTTGGCACCTGTACACAACTCCTTAAACCATACATAATCTCTGAATAAAGACAAATATAAAGGCATACTTGCACCTAACGTGATACAACTAACACACATACAACCAAAAATGCACTAGCCTTGTTTACATCTTATATTTTATAAGTGAAGAAGACAAAAATATTTGATGCACACATACAAGGAAAGAGTATTCATAACAATTATAGACCTCATTTCTACAACTAGTCATGTGGTCATAACTGGTATTCAGAAATACCTTCTTCAAACACCTATTCTGAATTCCCTTTGCCCCCAGCAAGCACCTCAGCTGGCCGTGGTTCTTTGCCTGGTGGGGTGACTCAAACCTTCATTCCTGAAGCGTCTGGGCCATTAGTAGTTTATGCAGAAATTGGGTTGCTGTAGTTTTCCATTGACTTTAATCACAGGACATGGTAGTACTAAGAGACTCTCTAAGGGATCTCCTGCATTCCAGACATACTTTTCTTTACCTCCATTATGTAATATCAATCCAAGTTCTTCTTGGTAATCAGGATCAATCACACCAGCCAATATGGTAACTCCCTTCTTTGCCTGTTGATTCAGAGGCATAAGGAACCCAAAGTGGCCAGGTGACATTCTTAACTTCCTGTTCAATGGAATCAGTGATGTGTCTCCAGGTGGGAGCATTCCTCCCTTTGGAACTAAGACCTCTAGACCCGCAGAGCATAGGGTCATGGGGACAGGAAGCAAAAATTTTGTGAGTGGGTCACGAGGGGTAATAGTGAGTGCTACCACTCCCATTTCCACCCCTTGATTCCTGGACCCATGAATCCTGGCTATGGGAGAAACAGAACCATATAATGGAAGCTGGTCTAGAGCATATACAGACTCCTGCAGAACATTGCTAAAACCCTGTAAGATATTGTCACCTAGCTGTGCTGCAATTGTGTCTTTAGAAGGCCATTCCATTGTTCTGTCAAGTCAGCTGCTTCAGGATGCTGGGGAACATGGTAAGACCAGTGAATTCCATGAGCATGGGCCCATTGCTGCACTGCATTTGCTGTGAAGTGAGTCCCTTGATCCGAGGTGATGCTGTGTGGGATACCATGTGTCATGGATTGAATTGTACCTCCCCAAAATGTGTGTTAACTTGGCTAGGCCATGATTCCCAGCATTGTATGATTGTCCACCAGTTTGTCATCTGATGCAATTTTCCTATGTGTTGTAAATCCTACCTCTATGATGTTAATGAAGTGGGATGAGCAGCAGTTATGTTAATGAGGCAGGACTCAATTACAAGATTAGGTTGTGTTTTAAGTCAATCTCTTTTGAGATTTAAAAGAGAGAAGTGAGCAGAGAGACAGGGGGCCTTATACCAGCAAGAAAGTAGTGCCAGGAGCAGATTGTGTCCTTTGGACCTGGGGTTCCTGCTCAGAGAAACTCTTAGACCACAGGAAGATTGATGACAAGGACCTCCGCTAGAGCTGACAGACAAAGAAAGCCTTCCCCTGGAGCTGGCACCCTGAATTTGGACATCTAGCTTCCTAGACTATGAGAGAATAAATTTCTCTTTGCTAAAGCCATCTACTTGTGGTATTTCTGTTATAGCAGCACTAGTTAACTAAGACATAATTTGGTACTGGAAGAGTGGGGTGCTGCTCTAACAGATACCTAAAATGTGGAAGCAGTTTTGAAACTGTGAATGGGTAGAAGCTGGAAGAGTTTTAAAATGCCTGAGAGTAAAATCCTAGATTGCCTAGAAGAGACTGTTGGTGGTATTATGGCCATCAAAGACAATTCTGGTGAGGACTCAGAAGGAAGTGAGGAGAGCTGTTACACAGGAGACAGCACAGATGGTGAGAAGCAGCAGCAACAGAGAAACTGTAGCAGCAGAACAAGGAGATCAGTGTGAGACAAGCTGGAGCTGACCCACAGAGCAAGAGAGCTGTGTGCCTTTGGCAGGAGGCTTCCTTGTGGAGTGGGGTACTGTCAGGCATTTATCGGTGGAGCTAGGCTTGCCAACCCACAGAGCAAGAGAGCTGAGTGTCTTCTGGCTGAAGTTTACTGGTGGAATGCGGTGCCTCCAGACACTTAACCATGGGGCTACAGAGTTTTGGAACACTTGCCCCGGCATGGCAGATGCGAGGAGTGAGGCCTGAGGGGCTGAGAAGCCAAGGAATGAGGAAGCAGAAGCTGAAGAGACAAGGACCACAGGAAGCAGAGCTGCCTCAGTCTCAGAGGGTAGGACCACAACTTCTGAGGTCTCAAAGGGTGACGTTGCCACTCAGATGGACTAGGAGAATGGGGTTACCCAATTTCAAGGGAGCAGAGTTGCCATTCCAGTGTGCCTGGAAGACAGAGCTGAAGTCCAGGGCCGAGGGACCTCCACTCAGAATCAGGAGACTGTGGCCAATACCTAGAGTCTGGAGGGCAGGGCCATTGCTTAAGTGGTATTAGAGAATAGAGGATTATTTTAAAACCTTGAAAGCTAATGTAATGTGTTCTGATGACTTGCTTGGTGTCAGTTATCCCTTGTTTCCCTCCAGTTTCTCCCATTTGTAATGGAAATGTATAGCTTGTTCCACCATTGTACTTTGGTATCAGATAACTTGTATTCTAGATTTCACAGATGAAGAGGAATTTTTGGATTTTGGACTTGGAGTTGATTTAAGAGTTTTCCTATGATATGATGTGGTGACTACGTTTTACATGTGGGAAGGACATGAATTTTTGAGGGCCAAAGGGTGGAATGTTATGGATTGAATTGTGTCCCCTAAAAATGTGAGTCTATTTGGCTAGGCCATGATTCTCAGTATTGTGTGATTGTCCACTATTTTGTCATCTGATGTGATTTTCTTATGTTTTGTAAATCCTACCTCTATGATGTTAATGAGGTGGGATTAGCAGCAGCTATGTTAACAAGGCAGGACTCAATCTACAAGATTAGGTTGTGTCTTTAGCCAATCTCTTTTGAGATATAAAAGAGAGAAACAAGCAGAGAGATAGGGGGACCTCATACCTCCAAGAAAGTAATGTCAGCAGCAGAGTGTGTCCTTTGGACCTGGGGTCCCTACACAGAGAAACTCATAGATCACAGGAAGATTGATGACACGGACCTTCCTACAGAGCTGACAGAGACAGCCTTCTTCTGGAGCTAGCATCCTGAATTCGGACTTCTAGCCTACTAGACTGTGAGAAAATAAACTTCTGTTTCTTAAGGTGATCCACTTGTGGTATTTCTGTTACAGCAGCACTAGATACCTAAGACAACATGACGATGGATAAGGCACTCTGTAAGTTCACAAATGGTTGTTTTGGCAGAAGCATTACATGCAAGAAAGGCAAATCTGTATCCAGGGTAAGTGTCTATTCTAGTAAGGACAAAATCCTGCCCTTACCATGATGGAGGTGGTCCAATGTAATCAACATGCCACCAGGTTGCTGGCTGAGCACCTTGTAGAATGGTGCCATATCAGGGACTCAATGTTGGTTTCTGCTGCTGGCAGATCGGGCACTCTGTAGTGGCTATAGCCAAGTCGGCCTTGGTGAATGGAAGTCCATGTTGCTGAGCCCATGCATAACCTCTATCCCTGCCACCATGGACACTTTGTTCATGAGCCCATTGTGCAATGACAGGAGGCTGGGGAAAAGGATGACTGGTTTCCACAGAACGCATCATCTTATCCACTTGACTGTTAAAATAATCTTATGCTGAAGTCACCCTTTGGTGAGCATTCACATGAGACACAAATACCTTCACTTTTTTGGCCCATTCAGAGAGGTCTATCTACATACCTCTTCCCCATACCTTCTTGTCTCCAATTTTCCAATCATGTTCCTTCCAAGCCCCCTGACCATCCAGCCAAACCATTGGCCACAGCCCATGAATCAGTATGCAATCACACATCTGGTCATTTCTCCGTCCAAGGTAAGTGAACAATCTGGTGCACTGCTTAAACTTCTGCCCATTGGGAGGATTTCCCTTCACCACTGTCCTTCAGGGAGGTGCCAGAAAGGGGCTGTGGTGCTGCCGTAGTCCACTTTGAAGCAGTGCCTGTATATCACACAAAACCATCTGTAAACCAGGCACGAGTTTTCTCTTCCTCAGTCAACAGATCATAAGGAACTCCCCATGAGGCCATAGGTGCAGACTGGAATATGGATGTAATTTGGCAGTAACAGAGACCATAGGATTTGGTCTAGCTCCTCATGCAACTTGTGCCTTCAGGTCCTGCTCGGGTCTGATCTAATATATACCACTTTCAATTGATGACAGAGTGCTGCTGTGCAGGTCCAACTTTATGGCTCTGTGGGTCAGACAACACCCAGGTAATGATGGGCAATTCAGGCCTCATAGTGTCTTGGTGGCCCATAGTTAAGTGTTCAATCCCTACTAAGGTACAATAACAAGCCAAAAGCTGTTTCTCAAAAGCAGAGTAGTTATCTGCAGAGGATGGCAGGGCTTTGCTCCAAAATCCTAAGGGTCTGCATTGTGATTCACTAATAGGGGCCTGCCAAAGACCCAAAACAGCATCTCTATTTGCCACTGACACTTCAAGAACCATTGGATCAGCCGGATCATATGGCAAAAGTGGTAGAGCCGCTTACATGGCATCCTGACTCTATTGCAGAGCCTTCTCTTGGTCCGGGCCCCACTCAAAACTAGCAGTTTTTCAAGTCACTTGATAAATAGGCTGTAGCAGCTGACCAAAATGATGGATATATTGCCTCCAAAATTCGAAGAGATCTAGTAGGCACTGTGCCTCCTTTTTAGTTGTGGAAGGGGCCAAATGCAATAACTTATCCTTCACTTTAGAAGGAATATCTCAACATGACCTCACATCACTGAACCTCTAGAAATTTCGCTGAGGTAGAAGGTGCCTGAATTTTTATTATTTTTTTTTTTGTAGTTGTAATTTAAATGAAAGTACACAATTCAAGTTAGTCTCTCATACAAAAATTTATACATACATTGTTATGTGACCCTAATTGCTCTCCCTATACTGTGACAGCACACTCCTCCTTTTCACCCCTGGTTTCCTGTGTCCATTAAACCAGCTCCTTCCTGACCCTCTCTGCCTTCTCATCTCACCCCCAGACAGGAGCTGCGCATTTAGTCTCATGTATCTACTTGAGCTAAGAAGCACACGCTTCACAAGTATCACTTTATGTCCCATAGTCCAGTCTAATCTTTGTCTGAAGAGTTGGCCTCGGGAACGGTTTTAGTTCTGGGTTGACAGAGAGTCTGGAGGCTTTGCTTTCTAGGGTTCCTCCAGTCTCAGTCAGACCATTAAGTCTGGTCTCTTACTAGAATTTGAGTTCTTCCCCCCACCTTTCTCCTGCTCCATCAGGGACTTTCTGTTGTGTTCCCTGTCAGGGAGGTCATTGGTTGTAGCCAGGCACCATCTAGTTCTTCTGGTCTCAGGATGATGCAGTCTCTGGTTTATGTGGCCCCTTCTTTCTCTTGGGCTAATACTTTCCTTGTGTCTTTGGTGTTCTTCATTCCCCTTTACTCCAGGTGGGTTGGGACCAATTGATGCATCTTAGATGGCTGCTAGCTAGCTTTTAAGACCCCAGACTCCACTCACCAAAGTGGGACGCAGAACATTTTCTTAATAACTTTGTTACGCCAATTGACCTAGATGTCCCTGAAAGCATGGTCCCCAGACCCCGCCCCTGCCACTCTGTCCCTCAAAGTGTTTGGCTGTATTCAGGAAACTTCTTAGCTTTGGTTTAGTCTAGTTGGGCTGATTTCCCCTGTAGTCTGCGCTGTCCTTCCCTTCACCTAAGATAATTCTTGTCTACTATCTAGTAAGTGAATAACCCTCTCCCTCCCTCCCAACCCTCGTAACCATCAAAGAATGTTTTCTTCTGTGTTTAAACCTTTTCTTGAGTTCTTATAATAGTGGTCTTATACAATGTTTGTCCTGTGACTGACTAAATTCACTCAGCATAATGCCCTCCAGATTCCTCTATGTTATAAGATGTTTCAGATTCTTTGCTGTTCTTTATAATTGTGTAGTATTCCATTGTGTGAATATACCATAATTTTTTATCCATTCGTCCATTGATGGGCACCTAGGTTGTTTCCATGTTTTGCTATCGTGAACAGTGCTGCAATGAACATGGGTGTGCACATATCTATTCATGTGACAGCTCTTATTTGTCTAGGATATATTCCAAGGAGTGGGATAGCTGGATCATACAGTACTTCTATTTCTAGCTTTTTAAGGAAGTGCCAAATCGATTTCCAAAGTGGTTGTACGATTTTGCATTCCCACCAAAAGTGTATAAGTGTTCCAGTCTGTCCACAACCTCTCCAATATTTATTATTTTGTTTTATGGATTAATGCTAGCCTTGTTGGGGTGAGATGGTTTCTCACTGTAGTTTTGATTTGCATTTCTGTAATGGCTAATGATCGTGAGCATTTCTTCATGTGTCTGTTAGTCACCTGAATGTCTTCTTTGGTGAAGTACCTGTTCATATCCTTTGCCCATTTTTTAATTGGGTTATTTGTCTTTTTGCTGTTGAGGTTTTGCAGTGTCTAGATTTTAGAGATTAGACGCTGATCGGATTTGTCATAGCCAAAATTTTTTTCCCAGTATGTAGGTTGTCTTTTGACTCTTTTGGTGAAGTCTTTTGATGAGCATAAGTGTTTGATTTTTAGGAGCTCCCAGTTCTCTAGTCTCTCTTCTGGTGTTTGTACATTTTTACTTGTGGTTTGTATTCTCTTTATGCCATGTATTAGGGCTCCTAGTGTTGTCCCTATTTTTTATTCCATAATCTTTATCGTTTTCAATTTTATGTTTAGGTTTTTGATCCATTTTGAGTTAGTTTTTGTGCATGATGTGAGGTATGGGCCTTGTTTCAGTTTTTACAGATAGATATCCAGTTATGCCAACACCGTTTATTAAAGAGACTGTCTTTTCCCCAGTTAATGTACTTTGGGCCTTTGTCAAATATCAGCTGCTCATAGGTGGATGAATTTATGTCTGGATTCTCAATTCTGTTCCGTTGGACTATGTATCTGTTGATGTACCAGTACCAGGCTGTTTTGACTACTGTGGTGGCAAAATAGGTTCTAAAACCAGGTAGCGTGAGGCCTTCCACTTTGTTCTTCTTCTTGAGTAATGCTTTACTTATCCGGGGCCTCTTTCTTTTCTATATGAAGTTAGTGATTTGTTTCTCAATCTCATTAAAAAAATGTTGTTGGAATTTGGATCAGGATTGCATTGTATCTGTAGATCGCTTTAGGTAGAATTGACATTTTCACAATGTTGAGTCTTCGTATCCATGAGCAAGGTATATTTTTCCACTGACGCTGATCACTTTTGGTTTCTTGCAGTAGTGTCTAGTAGTTTTCTTTGTATAGATCTTTTACGTCGCTGATTAGATTTATTCCTAAGTATTTTATCTTCTTGGGATCAATTGTAAATGGTATTGATTTGGTGATTTCCTCTTCAAAGTTCTCTTTGTTGGTGTAAAAGAATCCAACTGATTTTTGTATGTTTATCTTGCATCCTGATACTTTGCTGAAATCTTCTATTAGTTCCAGTAGTTTTCTTGTGGATTCTTTGGGGTTTTCTGGGTATAAGATGATATCATCTGCAAACAGAGATACTTTGACTTCTTCCCTACCAATTTGGATGCCCTTTATTTCTTTTTCTAGCCGAATTGCTCTGGCTAGGACCTCCAGAACAATGTTGAATAAGGGCATCCTTGTCTCATTCTCGTTCTCAGTGGGAATGCTTTCAAACTCTCTCCTTTTAGGATGATGTTGGCTGATGGCTTTGTATAAATGCCCCTAATTATGTTGAACAATTTCCTTTCTATTCCTATTTTGTTGAGAGTTTTTATCATGAATGGGTATTGGACTTTGTCAAATAGGTGCCTGAATTTTTTGTGGGATTAATTTCCCACTCTCTAGCATGCAAATATTTTACCAGTAAGTCCAGAGCCATTGACACTTCCTCCATACTAGGTCGAAACAGCATAATATCATCTATGTAATGGACCCGTGTGACATCTTGAGGAAGGGAAATATGATCAAGGTCCCTGTGGACTAAATTATGATGTAGGGTTGGAGAGTTAATATAGCTCTGAGGTAGGACACTGAGGGTGAATTGCTGACTTGCTAGCTGAAGGCAGACTGCTCCTGGTGGTCTTTGAAACAAGTATGGAAAAAGAGGCATTAGCCAAATCAATAGCTGCATACCAGGTATGAGGAGATGTATTAATTTGCTCAAGCAATGAAACTACATCTGGAAATGCAGCTGCAATTGGAGTCACCGCCTGGTTAAGTTTTCAATAATCCATTGCCATTCTCCAAGATCCGTCTTTTTTTTGCACAGGCCAAATAGGTGAGTTAAATGGAGATGTGGTAGGAATCACCACCCCTGCATCCTTCAAGTCCTTGATGGAGGCAGGAATCTCTGTAATCCCTCCAGGAATGTGGTATTGCTTTTGGTTTACTATTTTCCAAGGTAGGGCAGTTCTAATGGCTTACACTTGGCTTTTCCTACCATAATAGCCCCTTACTCCACTTTTCAGGGTTCCAATGTGGAGGTTCCACCAGTTACTGAGCATATCTATTCCCATTATGCATTCTAGAACCGGGGAAAACACTACAGGATGGGTTTTGGGACCCACTGGACCTATTTTGAGATGGATATGAGCTAAAACTCCATTAACCTGACCTCCGTATGCTCCCACTCTGATTGTGACATTTTGGGTCTCCTGTAATTAGTGTCAGTTCAGAGCCAGTATCCAGTAATTCCCAAGAAGTCTGATTATTTCCTTTTCCCCAGTGAACAGTCACTTTTGTAAAAGGCTGTAGATCACTTTGGGGAAGGCTGGGAGAAAGATTAACAGTTTAAATTTTGGGCAGTGAGTCTTGCTGGAAAGTCCACTTATATTGGATGCAGGCCACATCCTCAAGGAAATTCCCTTTCAACTGATTGGCTACTCACAGCAGATCTCATAATGGAGGTGATCAATTATATCAGATCTCATCATGGAATTGATTACGTCATTATACGACTGCCAAATTACTTAGAATCATGGCCCAGTCAAGTTGACACACAACCTTAATGATCACAACAGAAAAAAACAATGGTCCCCTGCATTTCTTATTTCACAGATGAGGAAATTGAGACCCAGAGAAGGGTAGGGACAGACCCGTGATTATACAGCCTTTGTATCAAACAATATTAAAAGACTTTTGCATGCCAGGAATTAAGATAATCTTCCTCCTGCTTTTGACCCAGCGTCACAGATGCTACGCCATCTCCCATGACAACTTTAAAGTTTTCAAGGTCAAGGGAAGTTTCAGGTCTGATAGGGTTACAAATGTGTGCTGTGTAAAAAGCACTGTGGAATGGAGATTAGGACACCTGGGTCCTAGTCCTAACTCTGCCACTAATTTGCTGAGTGAACTTAGGTCCATCTGTAAACTGAGAGGGTTGGAGTGGATGGTCTGAAAACATACTATAAGTTGATGCTTTTGTTCCACTCTTGGGGAGGGTGGAGGAGTTAGAAGGCTGAGAAGTCCCTCCTTTCCATCTGGAACCATGTGGAATTTCTGCAGTAGAGACATTTAACCTAATTTTAATTTGAGTTGAAACGTCTGATAATTCTGATAGTAATAACATGCCCTAGATCCTAGATGTGGCCTGGGGGATTGGGGGTGGGGAGGCAAGCCCCCTTGAAAAGAACACCAAAAAGCCCTCTCTGCTCCTTCTCTTCAAGTACAGCCCCAAGCAGGCAGGGGTCCCCGGAATCAGGGCCTGGGGAAGTGAGTGGTCCTGAGAAACTGGGGTTGGAGGACTCCATCTCAGTCTGGCAAGCGTCCATGCTGGCTATATGGCGGGCTTTTGGTACACCCTTCTCCAGTCAGTCTGCCCCATCCTGCCCTGCTAAGTCTATTCGTGTTCCTCAGGCTAGGCCTGGAGCAATGGAACACTAGGGTGAGGGACAGACAATGAGTGGTGCATGAGGTGCCACCTGAGATGTCAGGCACTTCCCATGGAAGCACAGGAAAGGGAAGTGGTGGGAGCACATTGTGTGTGTCTGGGGTGGGGTTGCTGATGGGACAATAGCCTTGGTGGTTACTACTAAGTGTGCTGGTTTCTCCCTAACAGTCCATCACCTCTGCACTGGGTCCATCTCTTCACACAAGTATCTCCTCTTCAGTGAGGTTCCCCTAGGCTGCTACACCATCCTCTTCTGCTATGACACAGATGTTTTATCTTAAGTCTCCTTCTGTCACAAAATTCATCAGGGGATCCAGTTAAAATTTCTCATTTCTTTTCACTACTGGGCCAAGTGTACTATATGTTAAACAATGAATGAGGAAGTCCTGTCTCGTGTCTAACTTTGCCCTCTCATACTTTATTTATTCTCCTCTGGAGATAACTAACTGCTGGCCACCAGCGACTATATAAATAGTGCGTGAGTCAGTGAATAAGTGGCCTTCTTGTCTCCCCTCTTCACTGTTTCCTGTCTCACCCCAACCTGTTTTCCTACCTTAATGATCCTCCTGTGATGCGGGGGAAGTGGGCATCGGAGAGCCCATGCTGACCAACTAGACCAGAGCTCGCAATCCTCCAATTATGCACAATGCTCAGGCAAGGGGCAGGCAGGGGGTGGGGAGAGAGGGCTTTTTCTTCCTTTTAAATACATATATTTAAGCAAGGAAACAGATTTCACTTTCAATCTTCTTTCCAAGAGACTGTTATAAATAAAAGCAGGTCTGGGGCAAGAGGAGGAGGGGGAGGAGAGGAAAACGATTTGGGAGATTAAGGAGACGGCCACAACAGCATCCCCTTTTAAACCTCAATGAGTTTGTTTTTCTTGATCTTTTTTTTTCTTTTGTCCTTATCTCTCCAGCCAACATTACTTAAAATTATGTTATCACAAATCAGATTTCCAAACATCATCTCCAGGTCAACTGCGAACAGCTCAGGTTAAAGGTGTCCCCTTTAACCTCAAACTCAGGAGGGAGCTGCCCCCATTGCAAATGCTGGGGAAGCCCTCCCGGCTGAGAGAGGAGAGAAGCAGGGGCTGGTGGGTCAGCTCTACCCACAGGCAGGAGAGTGTGGACTGGGAGCACCACTCAACAATGTGTCACCCCCATCTCCAGTATACCTTAAGGGAGTCCTGCTGCTCACTGGAGCACATCCTTGACTCTGCTGGATGGGGGCTGGACCCTGGTGGAGTAATGTGGGTTTTATTTTTCCTCTGCCATAAATTTTGGGTCTTATCGATGCCATAGAACTGCCAGGGGAGATTAAAGTCAGGGCTGGCACCATGGTTCCAATGCACAGTAAGTGACCACAAGTATTCCAGCTAGGGCAGTGCAGGCAAGGGTGAGGCTGATGGTTTGAAACAGCTGAAGGGTTTCTGGAAGAGTGATGTTACCCCACGGTCTATTCGTTATGCCCAGGTACAATACTAACCATTGCCCTCAACCCTAGTCTCTCCTCTGAGTACAGGGCTGGGTAAAGGGGGCAAAGAAAAGAGAAAGCAGGCTAGGAGGTGTCTGAGATATATAGACCTGAGCAAAGGAAGAGAGTTGGAACTGCAACAGGAAAAATTTGGGCTAGACACAAAGGAATTCTGAACAGTGAAGATTCAGAAACTTTGGAGCACTTTTTTTGCACAAAGAATTTAGGTGAACCAGTGAATGCACAGAGTAGCCAACCTTGACATCTAACCAAAGGGAAACAGCTGAGTGCCAACGATTGGGACTAAGGGTCTCTCCATGTTCTGTGTGTCCTCCACTGCCATAGAACTGAAGCAAGCATAAAAGATTAAATTCTAGGTCCTCAAGCCAAAACTTTCTTCCAAAGATTCTACCTCCATTAACATTTGTGCACTTCCCAATGTCCCTGGGGTGAAAGAATTGGGACCTCCATTTTATAGATGGAAAACAGAAGATCAAAGAGAAAGTGGCTCATGAAGATCACACAAAGAGTGAATTGAGGAGTTGGAACTAGACCTGAGATCTTTTGGCCTTCATTCTCAGACTCTTTTCTGTGGCTTTTGCTACTATGGGTTCAACCTTTAGAGGCCAGCCACTGCTGCTATGACTCTCAGACTCTTTCTAAATGAACCAAGTGGCAAAGCAGGCCCAGGAGTTGGCTCTTGGCCCTGCAAGGGGTGAAGGTAGTAGGGCAGTCCAAAAGGCATAGAACTGGCCCTGACAATGTGAAAGCCCAAGGTTAAGGGAAATCCACGGGCAAGGCAGAAACTAGATCAGATAGCTGGCAGAGAGGCCTGCTCAACACTGCTGGGAGGGTGCCATGGATTGAATTGTGTTCCCCCCAAATATCTTTCAACTTGGCTAGGCCATGATTCCCAGTATTATGTGATTGTCAACCATTTTGTCATCTGATGTGCTTTTCTTATGTGTTATAAATTCTATCTCTGTGATGTTAATGAGATGGGATTAGTGGCAGTTATGTTGATGAGGCAGGACTCAATCTACAAGATTAGGTTGTGTCTTAAGCCAATCTCTTTTGAGATGTAAAAGAGAGAAGTGAGCAGAGAGACATGGTGACTTATACCAACAAGAAACAAGAGCCAGGAAAATAGTGCATCCTTTGGACCCGGGGTCACTGCACTGAGAAGCTCCTCAGTCAAGGGAAGATTGGTGACAAGGATCTTCCGCCAGAGCTGGCAGAGAGAGAAAGCCTTCCCCTGGAGCTGGCACCCTGAATTCAGACCTCTAGCCTCCTAGACTGTGAGAGAATAAAATTCTCTTTGTGAGAATTTTATATCACTTGTATATCTGTTGTATAGCAGCACTAGAGAACTAAGACAGAAGGTCATTAGCAAGGCTGAAATGCCAGAGATGGGTGGAAACGGAATGACACCCAGGAGTCTACTTGGGGAGAGCCTCCTTCAGCGAAACTCCTGTGCCTGGAGGGTCTGAGAACAGATGCCACCTGGCCTAGGTGGCAAGGCCCTTGGTACCTCTGCAGGCACTCTGTGACCTGGGGTGAGAGAAGCCAAGGAAGTCTCCTGGAGACAAACCAGAAATAACAGCTTGCCAAGAATCCCTCCCTCTGAAGCACCATGTTTCATGCCCCAAATCGTTGCCTGGGAGCCACATCCAGTGCAGGGAAAGGAAAAGACGCTCACACCTACTATGTGCCAGGCCCCTGTACACTGTTATCTTCTCAACTCGAGACAACAGTTTTGTGAAGTGGAGATTTTAATCTCCGTTCTTCTGTGATGCAGAAATAGGCTTAGAGAAGGGAAGGGGATTGTTCAAGACTCTTCACTAATAAAACACAGAGGCTGGATTTGAACTCAGCTAGCTCTCACTTGTGCAGACTTGTGCAGTCTGAGAACCCTCAGACATCAGGGTGCAGTCTGAGAGGCCTCAGACATCAGGGTTCAGGATAAAAGATGCCCAGCAGAGGCCCCCAAGGAACCCTCAATTGTGGGAGTTTTGGGTTTTGGTCCTCCAGAGATTCCCCACTCTGAGAGTCTTCAGACTCTCTAACTTCAGAAAGTGGACTGAGGCCCTGGTAAGACCAGAGATGGGAAGTCAGGGGGCTGGGGGTCTAGCTGTGGAGAGCCTCATGTCACTCCCTCTCATCTCCAGACTCCCCTCTCCTCCTAGGTTTCCTAGCTCTCTTTCCAAAGCTCTCATAGTCTCAGTACCCCAAGAAAGCTCTGTCCCAGGGGAAGAGACACTGAGGGGGTTTCTGCTTGCTCCTTATGCCACTTACTTCTGAGCACCTGGCTTGGCCACCCCCTCTACCACATTCCTTTGGGAGGAGGGTTACAAGGCTCCCCAAGCAGCCTTGGGTAGATTGACATTCAGCCACCACCCCCACAAGTGGGGCTGCTTAGCCATCATTACTGAGCATGCAGAGGCCTCTCCCTTGCTTGCTTTATTTATCTTGGCCCAAGGACAATGAGACCCAGATCTGAGGGGAGGATGGAGAGGCCATTTCCAATATTTCCTCCCGGCTTCTCCGTGCCCCTTAGATGCCCCTTAGTATCTGGGAGGAGAGAGAAGAGGTTGATGGACTGTATACAATGGATTTAAACTGAGGACTGGGGGAGGAGAGAGAGGGACGGCTCAGAGCCCACAGGCCCTGTTCTGGGCTTTCAGGTAATGCACACCACCTCCAGAGTGGGGCCATGTGAACTGGCTGCGTGAGCCAAGGCCTAGAATTGCAGACCCTCAGCTGAGCCCCAGGCCCAGCCTCAGTCAGCTATGGGTAGACAAGGACAGGAGCTGACCTCGTTCACCTCCCTCCCCAGGCTAGGACCACACTGCTGTGCAGGACTGCCAGCCCTGGAACCACTGTGGAGGGCTCTCTGTTCAGGCTAGTACGAGGAGTAGGGCTTGTAGGCTTGCAGGTCACTGGGAGGTTCCAGGCTCACATTCCAAGAACCCATTTGCCTCAACAATGTGGCTCCCCCCACGGGGCTTCCAGTCCTCCCCCTCTTCAGCCTGTTTGCACTGCTGGAATCCCTGTCTCCAGTTATCATGTCACCTGCCACGCCCAGAGCTGTCCTTCAGCCAAGCCACACACATGAAACTGCTTTCATCTCCCCCTTTGGCTGGACTTGCCCTTTCCCGAGGGCTCAGGGACTTCGATCCTCTGAATTCCCTCCAATTTGTTTCCATCATCTCCGTGATCAGGGAAGCTCGGCTGCACGGTGGCCTCAGAGGAGAGGCGGAGACTTGGGGGATGCAGTAGGCTGTCCTGCTCCCTGGGCCCCACTGACATCAAGGAGGGGGAGGATGTTTCCTCCACGACTCAGCCAGCCTCCCTCCTTCCTCCTGGGCTCTGCAAGGGCCTGAGGTACTGGGGGGGGAGTAGCTTCAATTCAGTCAGTAAACGTCTCTGAGCAGCTTTAGTGTGAAAGACAAAAGGGGCTGACATGGTTCCTGCCCATGAGGGTCTTGCAGACCAGTAAAGGAGAGAATATTAATAATAATAGCAATGATAACACAGATACAGCATTTACTCTGTGTGGCAGACTCTGTTCTAAGCACTGCACATGGATTAATTCGTTTCCTCCTCATAAGAGCCCTATGAGGCAGAAAATATAATTATTTTATAGGTAAGGAAATTGAGGCTTGAAAAAGTTGAGTAAATTGCTCTAAGAACTAAGGAGTATTAGAGCTGGAATTCTTTACCCAGGGTGGCTTGACTCCAGAGCCTGTGCTCTTAACCACTATACCAAACCTGGCCAGAAAGCTCATAGAGCTTAGAGTTTAGAGGAGAGACTAGTTATTTCCAGCAGGGAAACTCAGAATAGGCTTCCTGGAGGAGGTAGCATTTGTGATAAGCCTTGCAGGGAACTTCAACAAGCAGAGAGCTGGGAAGCCAAGGGGACATTCCCAGTGAAGGAAATAGTAAAAGCAATGAACAGGAAATAGGAAAATGTAAGCCAGGTTTAGAGAATGCAAAGAGTTTGGTGTGGCAAGGGCGTGGGGTCAATGGTAGCATTGGGAGACAAGACTGGGAAGACAATGGGTCCTCTAGGTGATCAGCTTTAAGTAGGGGCAGAACCTGATCAGAGCTTGGTCTGAAATCTTGCTGAGGCTGTGGGGAAAGGCTACTGCAATTGTCAGGCAAGAGATGATAGTGTCCTATTCTGGAGGGGGTGGGTGGCAGTGGGGATGGTGTGGGGGGGGGGTCATAAGAAGTCAGGGATAATGAATTGACAAAACTAGGTCCTCAAATGGATGCGAGGTGTGAGGAAGAGTGAGGAGCCCAATGGGTGAGTGGTGATGCTCTTTCTGGCACTGGGACACTGTGGAGGGGGACCAGAGTAGTCTGGAGCATTTGGTTGAGGACACGCTGAGTACCACTGAAGGTCTGTGGGGTATCCAGCAAAGGCCCCTATTTTGGAGAGCAGGGGGACCTTTGCATGACTCAAGTGTAAAGTTCATGAGTTCTAACGGTAGGAGACGATGCTGAAAAAGAAAGCTGATCTTTGAATATCAAGTCGGTTAGTTGAGACTTAACTCTGTAGGCAACAGGGCTTTTGAACTGGGGATTGATGTAACCAGAGTTGGGTTTTAGGAAGGTCATTCTGGCAATGATGTGGAGGACAAGTTGAGAGGAGAGGCTACTTATATAAGAGGCCTGAGGAGAGACAGTGAGGATGGAGAAAAAGGGAGAGACATGAGGGACATTTTGATGGTACAAAAGGTGGGACCAGAGGACTTCCGGCAAAATGGTGCTCTAGGCAGAAGCAACGTGCTGTCCCTCCACAGCAAAGATCTGAAAAACTAAGCCGAACAGAGAAAACAACAATCCTGAAACCCTAAAACATCAAATGAAGAGATAAAGAACTCAGCCAAGCACCAAATGGAGTAAGAAAACTGACAGAGAATGGAGAGCGAGGAGAGATTCATGCAGAGGTCTCCTACCAGCTAACGCAGCATGGATCCGCCATCTTGGACTCCTATCGGAGACCAGCAAACAGAGGGTATGAGAAAGCAGCTTCACGGAGCTTCCAATGGGAGACAAAACAACTGGTAATTTGCGATATACCGATATACACTTTCCCACCCCCCCACCCTTCTTCACCTCCACTTGGCCTCCTCTGCTTCCCTCTGCCACAATCTCTTATCTGGGAATCACCGGCTGCTTGGATTACACCCACCTAAACAGGCCGGCTCACTGAGTGCCATTTATTGGCTGCTGGTGTTGCTATTTTCTGCTTCTTTTGATTTCTTCCTTACCTCTCACCACCTCCCCCTCCATTCGCTCAAATACCTGGCTCAGTGCGCCACCTTTGCTTCTTCCTGAGGGGCTGCAGAGCTCCTGTAATTTGTGATATACACTTTCTCACTTCCTACCCTTCTTCACCTCCACTCGGCCTCCTCTGCTTTCACGCAGCCACAATCTCTTGTCCGGGAAGTGCCGGCTGCTTGAATTCCACCCACCTGAATGGGTCGGCTCTCTGAGTGCCATTTATTTGCTGCTGGTGTTGCTTTTGTCCAGTTCTTTTGATTTCTTCCTTACCTCTCACCACATCCCCCTCCTTTCGCTCAAATACCTGGCTCCGTGTGCATTCTTTGCTTCTTCCTGAGGGGCTGTGAAGCTCTGTTCAACTGTGGATCTGCTTCCCGGTCTGGGCAGCTGCGCTGGTGGGGTCCCAGGGCTTTTGTTTGTTTCAAGTTGTTTGTTTGTTTTCTTTTCCTTTTCTTGAGTTGGGAGCCTGTTCTGGCCAGATGCTGCTGGGTGGCTTGGAAACTACCTCCTCGGCTTCCACAGACGTGCAGAGGAATCCCTGAGGGCATTTCTGTCTTTGTTGTTTTTTTTCTTTTTTTTTTCTGTTTTTTGGGGGGCTTTTCTTGTTCTTTTTTTTTTAAATTTGTTTTGTTTTTTTCCCCTCTTTTTCCCTTTTTGTCTTTCTTCATTACTCAGTTTCTCATCTCTCTACATCTTCCTTCTCTTTCTGTTCCCTGAAAACCTGGCGTTCTGTACCTCTATGCCTTCTAGCCAGGCTATACTGCAACACCTGAGAGCAACTTCCCCAGACCTCGTAGTCGCACCAGTGGGATCCCTGGGAACTTTGCTGTTCTTTAACCTTTCCGATTTTTATTTATTCATTCTGTTCTTTTCTTCCTCTTCCCCTTTTTGTTTTTCTCCATTTCATAGTCTCTCATCTCTCCACTCCAAAGGCAAGCTCCCCTAGCATTATTTTTTGTTTGTTTGTATGTTTTTGGATCCTGTTCCTCTCTCCCATATCTATCTTAACTCCACACATAACAATGTCTCTGCTACATCCAGCCTACCTGCATCATACGCTTAACATCACACCACCAAGCAGCACAGGCACGGCCTACTGGAAAGTGCTCTGCACTGATTACTCACCTGCCTGGGTGGCTGTAGTAAGTGCCACAAACAACCCGTCCAAGGACTCCTCTTCAGCTAGACCTGCCCTGCCGTACCATATCTGAGTGACTGACCCTGCCAATTGGAGAAGGAGGCGAAAAGTATTGTGCCCACCAACGAGCAAACAACAAGAACACACAGCCCGCCTGATCAGACATAGCCAAAGTAAAAAATAAAAGGGATGAAACAAACAAATCTACAATCAATAAACAAGAAAAAATAACTACTGAATGACCTGAAGACAGCAGACAATATCAAACATTTACAAAGACAGGACAGGATAGTTCCAGTAGGTGTCCAAAACAAAACACCAGATGACTTTCCAGTGGAAGAAAAGGCACTAGAACTACCTGATAGGGAATTCAAATCTCTAATACTCAGAATTCTCCAAGAGCTGAAGCAAAAAGCAGACAAAAATGAGGAAAAGATAGACAAATTCATGTAAAATACAGACAAAAAATTGGAAGAATTCAGGAAAATAATGCAAGAACAAAATGCCAAAATAAATTCACAACTAGAAATTATACAAAGGCAACAATTAGAAATCCAAAAGATAACAAGATTTCAGAAATGGAAGTTGTCATAAAAGGTCTGAGAAGCAGATTTGAAAAGGTGAAGACAGGATCAGTGGAAATGAAGACAAACACTTGTATACAACACTGTTTGAGGAAAACTCAGAAAAAAGAACAAAGAAAAATGAAGAGACACTGAGAGTTATGTGGGATACAATCAAAAGAAAATTTTTCGAGTGATTGGAGTTCCAGAACAGGGGGAGAAAAGAGAAAACACAGAGAGGATCATTGAAGAACTGCTGACAGAAAACTTCCCCAATATCATGAAAGATGAAAAGCTGGCCATCCAAGAAGCTCAACGAACCCCATATAGGAGAGACCCAAAAAGAAAATAACCAAGGCATATCATAATCACACTCACTAAAACCAAAGACAAGCAAGAATCCTGAGAGAAGCTTGTGAAAAACAAGAAGTCACATACAGAGGAGAAACAATAAGACTAAGCTCAGATTATTCAGCAGAAACCATGCAGGCAAGAAGGCAATGGGATGACTTATATAAAATCTTGAAAGAAAAAAATTGCCAGCCAGGAATAATATATCCTGCAAAGCTCTCGTTCAAATATGATGGAGAAATTAGGTCATTTCCAGATAAACAGAAATTAAGGGAATGTGTAAAAGCCAAACAAAAATTACAAGAATTATTAAAGGGAGTTCTTCGATCTGAGAACATAAAACTTCAGCTTACAGGCAGAATCTAGGATGTAGGATCATACTAGCCAGATACCAGTCTAGGAAATGAACTCTCAAGGACTAGCCAAAACCAAAAGAAATATAACAGGGAATCAGAGCAGTTAATCAGTAAATGACAACAACATCAAAACAATAAAAGAGGGACTAAACAGCATAGGTATAGAACCTTCTAACTGAGAGGAAGGCAAGGCGATACCAAGCAATGGTAGACTGCTTCAAACTTAGAAAGATAAGGGTAAAATTCATGGTAACCACAAAGAAAGTTAACAAACATACTCATAAAAATAAAGAGGAAGAACATAAAGTCCCAGCAAAAACAAAAGAAATGACAAAAAAATCCACAAACAAAAGTAACTCAGCACAGCACAGTAAGAAGAAAAAAGAAAAGGTCAGCACCACAAAAAAAAGCACTACAAAATGACGGCAATAAACTCACATCTATCAATAATTACACTGAATGTAAATGGACTCAATGCACCGATAAATAGAAGGAGAGTGACAGAATGGATAAGACAACAGGATCCATCAATATGTTGTCTACAAGAGACACACCTTAGAAACAAAGATGGGATTTTATTAAAAGTCAAAGGTTGGAAAAAAATATATCAAGCTAACAACTACCAAAAAAGAGCAGGAGTGGCAATACTAATCTTAGATAAAATAGACATTAAAACAAAATCCACCATAAAATACAAAGAAGGACACTATAAAATGATTAAGGGGAAGATCCATCATGAAGACATAACCATAATAAACATCTATGCACCCAATGACAGGGCTCCAAATTACATAAAACAAACTCTAACAACACTGAAAAGAGAAATTGACAGTTCCACAATAATAGTAGGAGACTTCAACACACGACTCTCAGTAAAGGACAGAACAGCTAGGAAGAAACTCAGCAAAGGTACAGAAGACCTAAAGGGCACAATTAGCCAACTTGACCTCATAGATGTATATAGAACACTCCATCCAACAGCTGCAAAGTACACATTCTTTTCCAATGCACATGGAACGTTCCCCAGAACAGACCACATCTTAGGCAACAGAGCAATCATCAACAAGATCCAAAACGTTCAGATAATTCAAAGTATCTTCCCTGACCACAATGCCATCAAGGTAGAAATTAACAACAGAAAGAGCAAGTAAAAAAAATAAACTACATGGAAAGTGAATAATACCCTGCTTACACATCACTAAGTAATAGAAGAAATCAGCGAAGGAATAAAAAAATGCCTAGAATCAAACGTGAATGAAAACACATGATACCAAAACCTTTGAGACACAGCAAAGGCAGTCCTCAGAGGACAATTTATAGCAACAGATGCAAACATCAAAAAAGAAGAAAAGGACAAAATCAAAATATTAAATACAGAACTCAAACAAATAGAAAGAGAACAGCAAAAAAAAGCCCACAGCCACTGGAAGAAAGGAAATAGTAAAGATCAGTGCAGAAATAAATGAAATAGAGAACAGAAAAACAATAGAAAGAATCAACAAAACCAGAAGTTGGTTCTTTGAAAGAATCAACAAAATCGACAAACCACTGGCCACACTGACAAAAGAAAAACAGGAGAGGACACAAATAACCCAAATAAGAAATGAAATGGTGGAGATTACAACAGACCCAACTGTAATAAAAAGGATTATAACAGAATATTAAGAAAAACTATACTCCAACAAATTTGAAAACCTAGAGGAAATGCATGAATTTCTAGAAACACACAGCCTAGCCAAACTACAACAAAGAGATGTTGAAAATCTGAACAGACCCATAACAAGAGAACAGATTGAAAAGGTAATAAAAATAACTCCAAACCAAAAAAAGCCCTGGCCCAGATGGCTTCACTGGAGAATTCTACAAAACATTTACAGAAGAGCTTGTACCAGTACTACTCAAGCTATTTCAGAACATAGAAAAGGAAACAACACTTCCAAATTCATTCTATGAAGCCAGCATAACTCTGATACCCAAACCAGGCAAAGACATCACAAAAAAAGGAAATTACAGACCAGTATCTCTCATGAATATAGATGCAAAAATTCTGAACAAAATTCTAGCTAACAGAATTCAGTATCAGATCAAAAAAATAATACACCACGACCAAGTAGGAGTCATACCAGGTACACAAGGATGGCTCAACATTAGAAAATCAATCAACATAATCCACCACATAAATAAAAGGAAAGAAAAGAATCACCTGATCATCTCAATTGACGCAGAAAAGGCATTTGACAAAGTCCAACACCCATTCCTGATAAAAACTCTCCATAAAATAGGTATAGAAGGGAAATTTCTCAACATAATAAAGGGCATCTATGCAACACCAATGGCCGACATCATTCTTAATGGAGACAGGCTGAAAACATTCCCCTTGAAAACAGGAACAAGAGAAGGATGCCCTTTATCACCACTCCTATTTAACATTGTGCTGGAAGTTCTAGCTAGAGCAATAAGGCAAGAAAAGAAATAAAGGGCATCCAAATTGGTAATGAAGAAGTTAAACTGTCCCTGTTTGCAGATGATATGAAACTATTCATAGAAAACCCTAAAGACTCCACGAGAAATCTACTGGAACTAATAGAAAGATTCAGTCGAGTAGCAGGATACAAGATAAACATACAAAAATCAGTTGGATTCCTATACATCAATAAGGAGAATGATTAAAAGGAAATCAGGAAAACAATACCATTTATAATAGCCCCTAAAAAGACAAAATACTTAGGAATAAATCTAACCAGGGATGTAAAAGACCTACACAAAAACAACTACAAAACACTACTGGAAGGAACCGAAAGAGATCTACATAAATGGAAAAACAGAGCATGCTCATGGATAGGTAGACTTAACATTGTGAAAATGACAATTCTACCAAAGCAATTTACAAATACAATGCAATCCTGATCCAAATACCAACAACATTCTTCAAAGAGATGGAAAAATTAATCATTAACTTTATATGGAAAGGGAAGAAGCCCCGAATAAGTAAAGCACTACTGAAGAAGAAGAATAAAGTTGGAGGACTCACACTACCTGACTTCAGAACCTACTATACAGCTACAGTAGTCAAAACAGCCTGGTACTGGTACAACAACAGATGCATTGAGCAATAGAAGAGAATTGAGAACCCAGATGTAAATCCATCCACCTACAGTCACCTGATCTTCAACAAGGGCCCAAAGTCCATTAAATGGGGAAAAGACAGTCTTTTTAACAAGTGGTGCTGGCAAAACTGGATATCCATCTGCAAAAAAATGAAACAGGACCCATACCTCACGCTGTATAGAAGAACTACTTCAAAATGGATCAAAGATCTCAATATAAAGCCTAAAACTATAAAGTTCATAGAAGAAAAAATAGGACCAACACTATAGGCCTTAATACATGGCATTAACAGGATACAAACCATAACCATCAATGCACAAACCCCAATAGATAAGCTAGATAACTGGGATCTTCTAAACAACAAACACCTATGCTTTTCAAAAGCCTTCACCAAAAGAGTAAAAAGAGAACCTACAGACTGGGAAAAAAATTTTTGTTCAGTACAAGTCAGAGAAAGGTCTAATCTCCATAATCTACAAGAAAATCCAACACCTCTACAACAAAAAGACAAATAATCCTATTAAAAAATGGACAAAGGAAATGAACAGACACTTCACTGAAGAAGACATTCAAATGGCCAACAGACCCATGAGGACATGCTCGCGATCACTAGCCATCAGAGAAATGCAAATTAAAACCACAATGAGATACCATCTCACCCCAGCATTACTGGCACGAATCAAAAACACTGGAAATAACAAATGCTGGCAGGGCTGTGGGGAGATCGGAACTCTTATGCACTGCTGGTGGGAATGCAAAATGATACAACCATTTTGGAAAATGATATGGTGCTTCCTCAGAAAGCTAGAAATAGACATACCGTTCGATCCAGCAATCCCACTCCTAGGAATATATCCTAGAGAAATAAGAGTCGTCACTCGAATAGACATATTCACCCCCATGTTCGTGGCAGCATTGTTTACAATAGCAAAACGATGGAAACAACCTAGATGCCCATCAACAGATGAATGGATAAACAAACTATGATACATACACACAGTGGAGTACTATGCAACAAGAAAGAACAACGATGAATCTGTGAACCATCTCATAACATGGATGAAACTGGAGGACATTGTGCTGAGTGAAATAAGTCAATCACAAAAGGACAAATATCGTATGAGACCTCTATTTTAAAAACCCATGAAAAAGTTCACACACAAAATGTAACAATCTTTGTTGGTTACCAGGAATGGGAGGGGGGGAAATACTAAATAGGCAGTAGATAAGTGGTATCTTGGGTGAAGGGTGAGACAGTACACAATACAGGGGAAACTAGCACAACTTGTACAAGGAAAGGTCTTGGAAGCTCTATAGACACATCCAAACTCCCTGAGGGACTGAATGGCTGGGTGGAGGGCTGTGGGGACCATGGTCTCGGGGAACATCTAGCTCAACTGGCATAACACAGTTTATAAAGACAGTGTTCTACATTCTACCTTGGTGAGTAGCATCTGGGGTCTTAAAAGCCTGTGATTGGCCATCTAAGATACTCCACTGGTCTCATCCCTTTGGGAGCAAGTGAGAATGAAGAGATCAGGATACAAGGAAAAGATTAGTCTGAAGGACTAATAGACCACAGCTACCAAGGCCTCAACCGGACTGAGTCCAGTACAGCTAGATGGTGCCCAGCTACCACCACTGACTGCTCTGACAAGGATCACAACAGAGAGTTCTGGACAGAGCTGGAGAAGGATGTAGAATAAAATTCTAACTCACAAAAAAAAAAAAAAAAAAGACCAGATTTTCTGGCCTAAAGGAGACTGGAGAAACCACGAGAGTATGGCCCCCAGACACCCTTTTATCTCAGTGGTGAAGTCATCTCCGAGGTTCACCGTTCAGCCTGGGAGTGGACAGCCCCATAAAACCAAATGGGACTAATGAGGTACAGCAGTCCAGGGACAAGGGCCAGAAGGCAGAAGGGGACAAGGAAGCTGGTGACAGGGAACCCAAGGTTGAGTAAGGATATTGTTGACATGTTGTGAGGTTGTTAACCATTGTCATAGGGCAACATGTGTACTAACTGTTAAATGAGAAACTATTTTGTTCTGTAAGCCTTCATCTTAAGTGAGAATAGCAGCACAATTGGAAGAGCTTAGTCGATGTCACTGATCTGTGCATGTAGAAATTTTTGAAATGG
Source organism: Dugong dugon (assembly GCA_030035585.1). Taxonomy (NCBI): domain Eukaryota; kingdom Metazoa; phylum Chordata; class Mammalia; order Sirenia; family Dugongidae; genus Dugong; species Dugong dugon. The sequence goes on along the minus strand of CM057483.1, from coordinate 102,648,380 downwards.
GTGTCTTTGGCTATGTATATTTTCACGAAAGAAAAAAGGTCGAGAAGGGAGAGGGTTGACATGTTGTGGGGTTGTTAACCAATGTCATAAAACAATATGTGTACTACTGTTTCATGAGAAACTATTCGTTCTGTAAGCCTTCACCTGAAGTACAATAAAAAAAAAAAAGTGGCACCAGGAGGTGGAGAAAGAAGATAAAAAGGAGTGAGTGACATGGTCACCATATAGAGGCAGAGCTGGACAGAGCAAGCAGGAGATTGGGGCAAGAGCCAGATGGAGATGGGTGGAGGGTGAGGCCGGGAGAAACAGGGTGACAGGAAGTAAGTGGGAAAGGTGAGACTGAGGCTTGCTTCTTCCTCTCCACTTGTTTTCTCCCCTGGGGCCCTTTGTTGAGGACAGAAGAAATGCTTCCAAAGGCAGCACCTCCCTCCTGCCACAGTTTATAAATCTCCAGGGCCAGACACCAACACACACACAGCTACCACAGGCCTGGGCTCAGCAGCTGGGTCGCTGGGGTAGGGGCCTGCACTTCCCAAAGACAGAAGGATTTCCAGGCTCTGTTTCCAAAGAAATTCCTGTCTGGTAAAACACCAGAAAGGAGGGGGAGAATGAGCCCATCCATCCCTGCTCAGGGCCCAGCATTTCTAGGAGTGGGGTGTGGTGAGGTGAGGGGCCAGGGACGGGAGTTGGGGCCAGATGGAGGTAGGGGTTCATGGAAAGGAGTCAGGGGCTGGCTGGGGAGCAAGACAAGGAGGGGATGTACAGGAGTTGTGGCCAGGAATCCAAAACTGATGAGGCCCTGAGGCCTAGCAGCCAGCAGGCTAGGAACTGACTCCTTTGCAATAGGCCTCAGGCCTCTGACTCAGGCTTTCCTCAGGCTGGCCAGAGTCACAGGGAGGCAATGGGATCAACTTTTGACAGTCAGGTATGGGACCCCAGTGATGACCAGCATGTCCTCTGTGTAAATGAAGACTGAGATCATCTCAGAACTGGAAAGACCTGCCCAGACGCTACTTGTCCAATCTTAACACATGGCAGCTGGGCAGGCAGAGACCTTAAAGATGGGGTGCAGCTGCCTGAGGCTGTACAGGGAGGCAGTGGCAGAGCTGAAACTAAAACCCAGGCCTCCCAACACCCAGGCCAGAGCTTTCTGGCACAAAACTGTACCTCCTCAAGAAAGGAGAGGAAGATATCTTGGGATTCACCTGTCATCACTTAGAGAGAAATAGTTCCCTCCTTAATTCTCTGGGGACAGAGAACCAAGGGCTGACTGAAGCCACAGTGATTGTCAGAGCAATTAGACTGTGATAATCATTGGAGGAACTGAATGTGAGAACCTTGGGGCAGGGTGGACAGAAGGCCAAGAGGTAATTTTTAGGAGGTTTGAAGACAGTTGTGGAAGCCATTTATAGAAACTGTGGCACCAAACTGGAAGATGGCAGGATACTTGGCTGTAGGTTGAATGGCTACTAGGAATTGATTTTGGCTGGCAAAACAGAGAGAAGAGAGGGCAAGGGAAGGGGAGGGGAGATGACTAGGAAAGCTGGGAAGAGACATGCTTTGGTATCTGTAAGGGTCCAAACGGGGCTGTTCTCCAGGGAGTTTGGTCTGATTTGAACTCCAGAATACTGCTTGGAATTCCTCAAAAGCCAGTAAGGTGGGAGAGAGAAAAAAACTAGATGGCCATACTTTTGGAACAGTTTTTTAGAACAAAGGCTTCTTGGAAGATGTAAATTTGGAATTGGGATGGACTGGCAGGTGGTGGCTTCTCTACATTCTCTTCATCTCTGACAGGTTGGAGTCAAAGATTAGTTGTCTGAGCCCCCTTTGGGATGTGGACAGGAAATGCACATGCACATCATACACACTCTCACACATGCTCGTGGGAAGAACTGCACACTCTCAGGCTGTGGATGTCAGAGGCTGAAATGTTTCTAGGATGCCTTCAGGTGAGAACTTGGGAGCTTGGCCTAAGCCAAACTACACAAGCCTCTCACTGATCTGACTTTCATGACTCCATTTCTGCATTTACACCACACTGTGGTGAGGGGGGAGGGCTTCCTATCTGCCTGTAGGAGTCCCTGGGTAGATCAAATGGTTAAGGGCTCAACTACTAACCAAAAGGTTAGTGGTTCGAACCCACCTGGAAGCCCTTCCCAAAGGTCACAGCTTTGAAAACCCTATGGAGTGCAGTTCTACTCTGCAACACACAGGGTTGTCATGAGTCAAAATTGACTCAATGGCAACTGGTTTGTGTTTTTATTTGTTTGTTTCACCCTAGGCCAGAACCCCAGAACCAGCCCAGGCTAAGGAGTATCCCAGTCTTCTCTGTTGCCTGCTCCCTATAACATGGTCCCTGCCTGCCTTAGGCTGGGTTCTCTAGAGAAGCAAAACCAGTAAGCATATAAATACATAGAGAGTTTTATAACAAGGAAATGGCTCATGTAGTTGTAGAGGCTGGAACATCCCAAGCCTGTGGATCAGGATAGAGGTATCTCCTGATTCATGTAGCCCACAGAGGCTGGCTAACCCAAGATCAACAGGTCAGACATCAGGGCTCTTGCTCACAGGCTGTGAAGATCAATGAATCCCAAGATTGGCAGGCAAGACAGCAGGTAAGCTGCTAGCTCAAGTCTCAAGAACTGGAGGTCAGATGAACAGGGGCCAGCTACAGGGTCCAGTGCAAGCAAAAGCCTGAAAGCCTTTCCAGAAAGTCCACTTATATTCGATGCAGGCCACACCCAAAAGGAAACTCCCCTTCAACTGACTGGCTACTCACAGCAGTTCCCATCATGGAGGTGATCCCATTACAACAGATCTCATCATGGAAGTGATTACATCATCATACAACTGCCAAACTACATCATAATTGCCAAACCACTGAGAATCATGGCCCAACTAAGCTGACACACAGCCTTAACAATCACACTGCCTAAGGGACACTCTGGCCCGTTTTGCTGGCTCCTCAACCACTCTGCCTACGGCCATCCAAACCCTAATTGGCCTTTACTTCTTTTGCCTTGGATTTAGCTCCAGGCCTCTGCAGTAAACTCATCACCTGGGGTCTTTCTCTACCTGCAGAGCTTTCCCATAGGAACTTCCAGTTCTTAAGCATTTTCTGCCCTCTCTGCTAAAGTCCCCTTTTTCTGATGCCTCTGTGTGTACAACAGGCACTCAGTCAAAGCCTGTTAGTTGCCTAACAGAGACTGAAATGATAAGATTGAGTATCTCAGGATTCCCAGCCCTTGAATGATGGCAGCAGAAAGTTTTCCAAGGTGCCAATAACTGGTCAGACTGCGTCACTTTGGCACATATGCTATCTCTGAGGGTGATAGCGGTTAGGCCTGATCCAGAAGATAGTGGTGAGAGGTGAGTGGGGGGAGGCACAAGGGAGGGGATAAGCCACAGAACAGCTTGCCATCTTCTGGTGGATGGTGGGAGCAAGGACAGAACCTCCTCTGACTCTGATGTTTTGTCTTGAGGCTGTCAACCTTATCCCAAGGTTATACTCATAGCCAGAGGCCCAGCCAGTCATTCTGTCTTGAAGAAATGTCTACAGATTTTTAGAAGAGATAACAATATGGTCTGTCTTTCTCCTCCTTCTCGCTTTCTCATCTTCCCAGTCCTCTAGTCCTTTATGTGGCAATTTTCTGCACCTCCTCCAAAAAGGAAAAAAAAAAAGGCCACCAAACTAGGCCAAAGAGATAATTGGGGCAGACTTAGCCCTCTTGTGAGCTGGCTGCCACATCAGGCCTAATATTGATGCAGAGGCAGCAGAAAGAGGGTGAGCCTTAGGCCCTTCTGCCTCCCCTTTTCTAGAGGAAAAGTTCACAAAGATGACCTCATCTCTTCCTACGGGATCACCAGCTGCAGGAGGCAATGGAAGTGACTACCTGGATCCTGGTGAAGGCCCTAAGGGGTAGATGAACACTGTGCTGGCTTATAAAGGGGTAAGGGTATATACATCTGTCTGGAAAGCAAAGGGAGGGATTCAGTGGCACTCCAGATTACCTGTCAGGCCCAGGCTGAGCAAGAGGGCTTTTAGCACCAACTTCAACAATATGTGTCCTTCCCTGGGACTCTGAACCAGAGAAAATTCTCCAGAAACTGAGAACTCCCATCCCATCCTCTTCCTCCAATCTTGACGATGGAAGGAAACTTCCTTTCAGCCAAATATTTCTGTACTGGTAATGTCCTCCAAAGATCATCTTATCCATACCCCAGCCTCCCAACCTGGCTAACCAACCCCCTCCTACCATGCTCATACATTCTGCTCTGAAGAGAGACACTCGAGTCCCCGTGCTCCAAGGGCATTGGCCTTGGGCAGCTGCCTCACTGATCTTCCCAGAAGACCTGGAAGCCATGTGTTCTGTATTCTGGGAGCAGGATTGGGAATCCTCCAGGGAAGATGAGCTACATGGTATAGCCAGCAGGGAATTGAAGCATCTGGGGCCAAGGGCCTCTCTCCTGCTGAAGATTACCTCAGAGTAAGGCTTTTGAGGCTCCCTGGAGCTGCCCCATTTTTTCTGGCTGCATGCCTGCATCTCAATTTCTAAGCAAGGCCCAGGGCCTGGCCTCAGAAGCAACCTGAGTCCCGGCCCAAGGCCTTCTGAGAGCAGTAGAATGGAGCAGCTCCAATCAGCCTTTGGCTGCCTCGCTTCCTGCAGGTGGAAAAATCATTGTATTTATCCCCAGATGGATTTGTATACTCAAACAACAAACAGACACATGCAGACACACATGGAGTCACAGAGATAAATGTGTACAGACAGATCCATAGACACACAGTCTCTGTGTGTATCTCTCTATCTCTCTGACTCTTTCTGTGTCTCTGTTGCTTTGTTTCTCTAGGTGTCTCTGTCTCTCTCACTCACCCTTTCCCAAAACCCCTCCTGTCTGCATTATAGCATTTATCAAAGTGGCCTGACCTCATGTTGTAAAAAATATGCAGCATGGAACAAAACCCTCCTTAAACTCTCTTCTAAATATGTTAAAATAATAGGAATTCTCACCTACCTGATTGAATTTGTTGCTTGATGTTAGAAGCAAGCCAGGGCCTTCCAGGCCCAGTCTGGGGCAGGGGGAAGTTGGTATTCTCTGTCTGACTCCTCTCTCCTGACCAACAGCTGGGCTCCCTTGTGTGGGTGGGTTTGGGGTGAGGGGGTAGGGTCTATACTCTGGCCCTGGCTGGCCACCTCAGCCCGCAGCCAGTATGGCCCACTGAGCAAGTGCACATATACACCATAGCTTCTGTGGCAGCAAAACGCATCTTGGTTTGGAAGCTGTGAGCCTCTGCCCCTGCTCTGATCAGCTTCAGGGCTCACAAGCCATCCTGTAGTTACTCCCAGGCTTCCTTAACACCCACTCCTATGGCCCAAGGGACCAGAAGCTCCGTGAGAGCAGGGGCTATATCTTGTCCTTCTTTGTATCACCAGGATCCAAAATAGTGCCTGGCACAGAGCAGAAGCTTGAGGAAACATTTGTTGAATGAGTAAATTTGTTCATTCATTCATTCAACCTGTATTTATTGAGTACTTAGCATGTGCCAAGCACTGATCTAAGCACTGGAACACAGCAAAAAACCAAATAGACATCAAATCCCTAACCTCATGGAGTTTTATTCTAATAAATGAACAGTAATAATGAACTGGCCCACTCACAGCCAGCTAGAGAAGGCAGCCACTGCCTTGGATCAGAGTGCCCCTCTAGGTCTCCTACTCTCTAGTACAGTAAATGATAAAACCTGTTGCCATTGAGTTGACTATGACTCATGGAAACCCCATGTGTTATGGAGTAGAACTACTCCATAGGGTTTTCTTGGCTATAATCTTTACAGAAGCAGATTTCCAGGCTTTTCTTTTGTGGCACCTATGTGTGGGTAGTCTAGTGAAAACCATTCGCTCCACCAAGGACCTGCCTTAAATGATAACCAAAAGCCAAACAAAACGCGTTGCCATTGAGTCAATTCCAAATCATAGTAACTGTATAGGACAGAGTAGAACTTCCTTATAGGGTTTCCAAGGAGAGGCTGGTGGATTCAAACTGCTGACCTTTTGGTTAGCAGCCCAGCTCTTAACCACTGTGCAACCAGGGCTCCACAGTAAATGATGCTGTTGTTGTTGTTAGATGTGATCAAATCAGTTCCGACTATAGCCACCCTATACAATGGAATGAAACACTGCCCTGTCCTGCATCATCCTCACAATCGTTGTTATGCTTCAGCACACCGTTGCAGTCACTGTGTCAATCCATCTCGCTTAGGGTCTTCCTCTTTTTCACTGACCCTCTACTTCACCAAGCATGGTGACAGATCCCTCCTGCTAACATGTCCAAAGTACTTGAGACGAAGTCTCACCATCCTTGCTTCTAAGGAGCATTCTGGTTGTATTTCTTCCAAGACAGATTTGTTCATTCTTTTGGCAGTCCATGGTATATTCAATATTCTTTGCCAATACCACAATTCAAAGGCATTAATTCTTCTTTGGTCTTCCTTATTCATTGTTCAGTTTTTGCATACATACGATGCAGTTGAAAACACCATGGCTTGGGTCAGGCACACCTTAGTCTTCAAGGTGACATCTTTGCTTTTCAACACTTTAAAGAGGTCTTTTGTAGCAGATTTGCCCAATGCAATGAGTCTTTTGATTTCTTGACGGCTGCTTCCCTGAGTGTTGATTGTGGATCCAAGTAAAATGAAATCCTTGACAACTTCAATCTTTTCTCCATTTACTATGACGTTGCTTATTGGTCCAGTTGTGAGAATTTTGGTTTTCTTTATGTTGAAGTGTAATCCATAGTGAAGGCTGTAGTCTTTGATCATCAGTAAGTGCTTCAGGTCCTCTTCACTTTCAGCAAGCAAGGTTGTGTCATCTGCATATTGCAGATTGTTAATGAGTCTTCCCCCGATCCTGATGACCCATTCTTCTTCATATGGTCCAGCTTCTCGGATTATTTGCTCAGCATACAGGCTGAATAGATATGGTGAAAGGATACAACCTTGACAGACACCTTTCCTGATTTTAAACCACACAGTATCCCCTTGTTGTGTACCAATGACTGCCTCTTGATCTATGTACAGGTTCCTCATGAGCATAATTAAGTGTTCTGGAATTCCCATTCTTCACAATGTTGTCCATAATTTGTTATGATCCACACAGTCGAATGCCTTTGCATAGTCAATAAAACACAGGTAAACATCTTTCTGGCATTCTCTGCTTTCAGCCAGGATTCATCTGGCATCACCTATAATATCCCTTGCTCCACGTCCTCTTCTGAATCCAGCTTGAATTTCTGCCAGTTCCCTGTCGAGATACTGCTGCAACCGCTTTTGAATGATATTCAGCAAAATTTTACTTGCATGTGATATTAATGATATTGTTTGATAATTTCCACATTCTGTTGGATCACCTTTCTTTGGAATAGGCATAAATATGGATTTCTTCCAGTCGGTTGGCCAGCTAGCTGTCTTCCAAATTTCTTGGCATAGATGAGTGAGCACTTCAAGCACAGCGCTCGTTTGTTGAAACATCTCAATCGATAGTCCCTCAATTCCTGGAGCCTTGTTTTCCCCCAATTCCTTCAGTGCAGCTTGTACTTCTTCCTTCAGTACCATGGTTCTTGATCATATGCTACCTTTTTGGTACAGTGATTCTGTGTGTTCCTTCCATATTCTTTTGATGCTTCCTGCATTGTTCAATATTTTCCCCCTAGAATCCTTCAGTATTGCAACTCGAGGCTTGAATTTTTTCCTCAGTTCCTTCAGCTTGAGAAATGCCGAGGGTGTTCTTCCCTTTCGGTTTTCTATCTTCAGGTCTTTGCACATGTTATTATTGTACTTTGTCTTCTCAAGCTGCCCTTTGAAATCTTCTGTTCAGCTCTTTTACTTCATCAGTTCTTCCTTTCGGTTTAGCTACTTGATGTTTAAGAGCAAGTTTCAGAGTCTCTCCTGACATCCTTTTTGGTCTTTTCTTTCTTTCCTGTCTTTTTAAAGACCTCTTGCTTTATTCGTGTATGATGTCCTTGATGTCATTCCACAACTCATCTGGTCTTCAGTCATTAGTGTTCAATGTGTGAAATCTGTTCTTGAGATGGTCTCTAAATTCAGGTGGGGATATACTCAAGGTCATAATTTGGCTTTTGTGGACTTGTTCTAACTTTCTTCAGTTTCAGCCTGAACTTGCATATGAGCAATTGATGGTCTGTTCAGCAGTCAGCCCCTGGCCTTGTTCTGACTGATGATATTGAGCTTTTCCATCATGTTTTTCCACAGATGTAGTTGATTTGATTCCTGTGTATTCCATCTGGCAAGATCCACATGTATAGTCGCCGTTTATGTTGTTGAAAAAAGGTATTTGCAATGAAGAAGTTGTTGGTCTTGCAAAATTCTATCATGTGATCTCTAGCCTTGTTTCTATTACCAAAGCCATATTTTCCAACTACCCATCCTTTTTCTTTGTTTCCAAGTTTTACACTCCAATCACCAGTAATTATCAGTGCATCCCAATTGCTGGTTCGATCAATTTCACACTGCAGAAGTTGGTAAAAATCTTCAATTTCTTCATCTTTGGCCTTAGTGGTTGGTACATAAATTTGAATAATGGTCATATTAACTGGTCTTCCTTGTAGGAATATGGATATTATCCTATCACTGACAGCGTTGTACTTCAGGATAAATCTTGAAATGTTCTTTTTGACAATGAATGCAATTCCTCTTCAAGTTATCATTCCTGGCGTGGTAGACCATATGATTGTCCGATTCAAAATGGCCAATACCACTCCATTTCAGCTCACTTATGCCTAGGATATTGATGTTTATGCATTCCATTTCATTTTTGACAACTTCTAATTTTCCTAGACTCATACTTCATACATTCCACATTCTGATTATTAACGGATGTTTGCAGCTGTTTCTTCTCATTTTGAGTTGTGGCACATCAACAAATGAAGGTCCTGAAAGCTTGACTCCATCCACTTCATTAAGGTAGACTTTACTTTGAGGAGGCAGCTCTTCCCCAGTCGTATTTTGGGTGTTTTCCAACTTGAGGGGCTCATTTTCTGGCACTATATCAGACAATGTTCTGCTGTTATTCATAAGGTTTTCACTGGCTAATTCTTTTCAGAAGTAGACCACCGGGTCCTTCTTCCTAGTCTGTCTTAGTATGGAAGCTCAGCTGACACCTGTCCACCATGGGTGACCAGGCTGGTATGTGAATACCAGTGGCATAGCTTCCATTATCATAGCAACACATTGTTGGTGTGACAGTAAACCATAGGACTTGCTAAATCTTCGACTCTACTTTTCTGAGCTACTGCATCTGCCTCATTATGGCTTGCTCAGGACTCAGATATGAGGCTGCTTTCTCCTTGAGACAACACTGTGCAGGCAGCCAAGAGGAAGAGGCAGGGACCTGGCATGAGACTCCCAAGGGGACTCCCAAGTAGGAAAAGTTTGGTGCCAGAGGGCAGGGACTCAGTCAGCAGGTGGGCCCTGGGGTTCCAAGAGGAAGTAGTCACTGGATATTAACCAGGAGGGCAATGTTACCACAGGGAGTCTGCTACAGGAGGATCTAGTGTCTGGGAGAAGAGCAATCGTCACCTAAGGAGGCGCCCTAGGGTGCAGTGTAAGGGATGAATCAACTGGTGCAAGCAGTGGTGTCCCAGTAAATGTTTAACAATTTGATCACTGGCCAAAAAAAAAAAAAAAAAAAAAAAAAAAGCCCTGATTTATAGTGTTTTCCAATTATCATGGTGTAAATACTCCCACAGTGGCTGAATTCATGCTATTGACATGACATCACTGAAAGTAGATTTGGAAAAAGATATGCACCATCAGTTCTCATGAGCCAGTGTGAACCTTGCCCTGGGCTGAGTCAGGCTCAGTTTACTTCTTGAAAGGGACTGGCCAGAGACTAAACAGCAAAAGACCACAGCTGGGAACCAAGGGATACAGAGGTGGGGAAAGGTATGATGCCAGGGGCAACCGGAAAAACCCATGAGTGGACCCTGTTGGGAAGAAATTGAAACTGAATGCTAGCAGATGGAGGGTGAGTGGTGACTGAGGTTGCTTAAGTCATACTGGCCCCTGCCAGGACTGTCTTGGTGATCTGTTGGCTGATTTGATGTCTGCAGACGCAGGAGAAACTGAGTGGATTATGTGTATGGGGGAGTGGTGGTGGTGGAATGATGCTGATATGTCTGAACTTTAAGATAATAGCACACCTTTATGTAGTCTTTCCTCTGTGACAGGCCCTGTACAAGCATTTTATATGTATTAATTCATTTAATCCTCAAGACCACCTTGTGAGGCAGGTTATTATTATTCTCCCAATTTTACAAATGAGGAAAATGAGACACAGATAGAGTAAGCAACTATTTCATGTCACACCCAGCAGAGCTCCCTGGTCTGGTCTACTGCTCCTAAAATTCTTCTTCTCACCCATTTCCCTAGAACCTACCTGCTAAACAGGGGAGTTGCTCCTGACCTTTCTGGGCCACTCACATTCCACCATGCTCCCAGCTTTATTCTTCGTGGCAAATGGGACCTGGGATGATGATGATGATATGTGTGTTGAGGTGAGGGGTGGCTAAGCATAGGTGGTATTTTTTGTTGGGGGAGGAGAAGGAGGTAACTCTGTCTGGAAGTAGAGAAGGAGGAAGTGGAGGAAGGGGAAAGAATAGAAAACAGAAATTAGAGGAGGAGGGGATTACACCTCCAGGCCTAGACTTGGCAGAAGCTGGTCTCTGAGTACTGCAGTGACCCCTTACAACTAGTATGCCTTACAACCAGTATGTAGGCACACTCAGAGGCATTGTGAGGGTGGTCAGCTAAGGTGTGAACAGGAAGAGAGGATATGAGCTTTCATGGGTAGCTTGTGGAATTAGTTGATCACTTATAGTGTGCTTATGTGTGTGTGCACACACCTGCTTACACACATATATTCAAAAGAAAGACTATAGGTGAGAGTGATGGACTAGGCATATTTGTGGGATACTGTGATTGTGTGTGTGAAAAATGTTGACATTCTTGATTCCTGGAGTTTCCCTGGGCCTCTGGAAAAATCCTAGCAGAGGAGGCTTGGCAAGGGCTCCAGAGAAGCTCCAAGAGGGTGCCTAAAGGGCCAGACAGGCTCTAGCAGGGACTTTCCTCTGAGATAAGGACACCGGCTTTCTTTCTGCCCCCACTAGATGCAAATCCCCAGCCTCTGGAAAATACTTGGAAAATGGTGAGGCATTTCCTCTGAGCCTTACTCTGCAGAGGGAAGAGATAGAAGGCTGAGGAAAAGCCTGTGAGGAAGCACCTGGGTTTTTCCTGGCCTGGCTTTACCATCACTGTTGTTGCCTGTGGCCTCAGAAGCATTTACAATCCCCCATTTCTCTCCCACCTGTGTGGTCTAGAGGAAAGAACAAGGTCTTTGCAGTCCATTGAGATTTGGATTACCGTTGAGATCCTTGCTCCATTGACATACCTGCTTTGGGAACTTGGGCCAGCCCTTTCACATCACCGAGCCTCAGTTTCCTCATCCATAAAACAGGAATGACATCTACCCTACATACTGGTTGTAAGGCATAAGAAGAGATCACTTATGTGAATGCATCCGACATAGTCCTTATACTTACTCCCTCTTTATCTCTTTCCCCCTTCTCTGTGGTTAGATACTGAAAGCAACCTCCTCTTGGTCAAGAATCTGGGAGTCTAGAAGGTTTTTCTCTCTCTCCTATTCAATATAGTATTGGAAGTCCTAGCCAGAGCAATAAGGCAAGAAAAATAAATAAAATGTATCCAAATTGGAAGGAAGAGCTAAAACTCTCTCTATTCACAGATGACATGATCCTGTAAGTAGAAAATCCCAAAGACTCCACAAAAAGGCTTCTAGAGCTAATAGAGTAATTTAGCAAAGTTGCAGGATACAAGATTGTGACAGTTAATGTTGTGTGTCAACTTGGTTAGGCTATGATTCTCAGTGATTTGGAAGACTGTCTTAGTTATCTAGTGCTGCTATAACAGAAATACCACAAGTGGATGGCTTTAACAAACAAAAGTTTATTCTTTCACAGTCTAGTAGGCTAGAAGTCTGAATTCAGGGCACCAGCTCCAGGGGAAGACTTTCTCTTTCTGTCAGCTCTGGAGGAAGGTCCTTGTTATTAATCTTCCCCTGGTCTAGGAGTTTCTGTGCACAGGGACCCCAGGTCCAAAGGGCATGCTTTGCTTCTGGCACAACTTTCTTTGTGGTATGAGGTCCCCCGTCTCTCCGCTCGCTTCTCTTTTATATCTCAAAAGAGATAGACTCAAGATACAACCAAATCTTGTAAATTGAGCCCTGCCTCATTAACATCATAGAGGTAATGTTTACAACACATAGGAAAATCACATTAGATGACAAAATGGTGGACAATCACACAATACCTGGAATCATGGCCTAGCCAAGTTGACACACATTTTAGGGGGACATAATTCAATCCATAACACAGAAACTATGTAATCAACTTCAGTTTTTGTGATTTTTTAATTCTTTTTCAATTTTATTGTGTTTTAGGTGAAAGTTGACAGCAGAAATTAGTTTCTCATTCAAAACTTTATACACAAATTGTTTTGTGACATTGGTTGCAATCCCTGCAATGTGTCAGCACTGTCTCCCTTTCCCTTTAACCCCGGGTTTCCTGTGTCCATTCGTCCAGGTTTCCTATCCTTTCCTGCTTTCTCATCTTTGCTTTTGGGCAGGTGTTGCACATTTGGTCTCGTATACTTGATTGAACTAAGAAGTACGTTCCTCACGTGTGTTATTATTTCTTTTATAGGCCTGTCTAATCTTTGGTTGAAAGATGGACTTCAGGAGTGGCTTCAGTTCTGAGTTAGCAGAGTGTTTGGGGGCCATAGTCTTGGGGATTCCTCCAGCCTCTGTCAAACCAGTAAGTTCTGATCTTTTTGTGTGAATTTGAATTTTGTTCTACATTTTTCTCCTGCTCTGTCTGGAACCCTCTATTGTGATCCTTGTCGGGGCGGTCAGTCTGTTTCTTTGGGCTCAGGCTGATGGAAGCTGTGGTTCATGTAGCCATTAGTCCTTTGGACTGATATTTTCCTTGTGTCTTTGGGTTTCTTCATTCTGCTTTGCTCCAAACATGATGGGACCAATAGATGTATCTTAGATGGCTACTTGAAAGCTTTTAAGATCCCAGATGCTACTCACCGAAGTAGGATGTGGAACATTATCTTTATAAACTGTTATGCCAATTGACCTAGATGTCCCCTGAGACCATGGTCCCTGGTCCTCAGCCCCAGTAACTTGGTCCCTCAAGGTGTTTTGATGTGTCTAGGAAGTTTCTATGGCTTTGCGTTGGTCAAGTTGTGCTGACTGCTTCCATATTGTGTGTTGCCTGTCTTTTCACCAAAGTTAACACTTTCTATTATCTAGTTAGTGGTTTTCCCTTCCCTCCCCTCCCCTCCCTCATAACCATCAAAGATTTTTTTTTCTTGGGTTTTTATAATAGTGGTCTCATACAATATTTGTGCTTTTGTGATTGACTTATTTCACTCAACATGATGCCCTCAAGATTCATCCATGTTGTGAGATGTTTCAAGGATTCTTCATTGTTCTTTATCTTTGCGTAGTATCCCTTGTGTGTATGTACCATAGATTGTTTATCCATTCATCTGCTGATGGGCACTTGGGTTATTTCCATCTTTTTGTATTGTGAATAATGATTTATTCCTACATAGTTTATCTTTTTAGGGGCTATTATAAATGATATTGTTTTCCTGATTTCCTTTTCAAAGTTCTCGTTGTTGGTGTATAGAAATCCAAGTGATTTTTGTATATTTATTTTGTATCCTGCTACTCTGCTGGATCTTTGTATTAGTTCCAGTAGTTTTCTTGTGGAATCTTTGGGCTTGTCTATGTATAGGATCATATCATCTACTAATAGGGATAGTTTTACATCTTCCTTTCCAATATCAATGCCCTTTATTTATTTTTCTTGCCTTATTACTCAGGCTAGGACTTTCAGCACAACGTTAAATAAGAGTGGTGATAAAGGACATTCTTGTCATCTTTCCGTTCTCAGGGGGAATGCTTTCAGCCTCTCTCCATTGCAAATGATATTGGCTGTTGGTTTTGTACGGATACCCTTAATTATGTTGAAGAATTTCCCTTTTATTTCTATTTTATTGAGGGTTTTTATCAGGAATGAGTGGTAGGATTTATCAAATGCCTTTTCTGTGTCAATTGAGATAATCGTGTTTCTTTTCTTTTGTTCTGTTTATGTGGTGGATTACATTGATTGATTTTCTAATGTTGAACCATCCTTGCATACCTGGTATTAATCCCACTTGGTCTGGTGTATTATTTTTTTTGACATGATGCTGAATTCTATTGCCTAGAATTTTGTTGAGAATTTTTGCATCTATATTCATGAAAGCTATTGGTCTGCATTTTTTTTTTTTGGTGGTGTCTTTGCCTGACTTGGAACTTTGGTGGTGCAGTGGTTAAGTGTTTGGCTGCTAACCAAAAGGTTGGCAGTTTGAGTCCACTAGTAGCTCCTTGGAAACCCTATGGAGCAGTTCTATTCTGTTCTATAGGGTTGCTATGAGTTGTAATTGACTCGACAGCGATGGGTTTGTTTGCCTAGCTTTAGTATCAGGGTTATGCTGGCTTCATAGAATGAATTTGGGAGTGTTCCTTCCTTTTCTATGCTCTGAAATAGTTTGAGTAGTAATGATGTGAGCAGTTCTCTGAATGTTTCATGGAATACTCCAGTGAAGCCATCGGACCAGGCCTTTTATTTGTTGGGAGTTTTTTTTTTTTTTTTTAAATTACCTCTTCAATCTCTTCTCTTGTTATGGGTCTGTTCAGATTTTCCATCTCAGTTTGTGTTAGTTTAGGTAGGTAGTGTGCTTCTAGAAATTTGGCCATTTTCTCTAAGTTTTCAAATTTGTTGGAGTACAGTTTTTCAAAGTATTCTGTTATGGTCCTTTTTATTTCAGTTACGTCTGTTGTAATGTCCCCCATCGCCTTTCTTATGAGGGTTATCTGCTTCCTCTCCTGTTACTCTTTTGTCATTTTGGCTAGTGGTTTGTAGATTTTGTTGATCTTTTCAAAGAACTAACTTTTGGTCTTGTTGATTCTTTCTATTGTTTTTCTGTTCTCTATTTCATTTATTTCTGCTCTAATCTTTATTATTTCCTTTCTTCTGGTGGCTGTGGACTACTTTTGCTGTTCTTTTTCTATTTGTTTGAGTTGTAGGGCTAATGTTTTGATTTTGGCCCATTCTTCTTTTTTGATGTGTGTGTTTATTGTTATAAATTGACCTCTGAGCACTGCCTTTGCTGTGTCTCAAAGGTTTTGGTATGATGTATTTTCATTTTCATTTAATTCTAGGAATTTTTTTTATTCCCTCTTTGACTTCCTCTATTATCCAGTTATTTTTAAGCCGGGTGTTATTCATTTTCCATATATTTGATTTTTTTCCTTGCTCTTCCTGTTATTGATTTCTACATTTATGGCATTGTGATCAGACATAATGCTTTGTATTATTACGATGTTTTGTATTTTATTGAGGGTTACTTTGTAGCCTAAAATGTGGTCTATTCTGAAGAATGTTCCATGTGCTTTTGGAGAAGAATGTATACTTTGTTACTGTTGGGTGGAGAGTTCTATACATGTCTATGAGGTCAATTTGGTTGATTTTGGCCTTTAGTTATTCTATATCTTTGTTTAGTTCTTTCTAGGTGTTCTGTCCTTTACGGAGAGTGGTGTGTTGAAGTCTCCTACAATTACTGTGGAATTGTCCATTTCTCTTTTCAGTGCTGTTAGAATTTGGCTTATGTATGTTGGAGCCCTGTAGTTGGCTGCACAGATATTACAGTTATGTCTTCTTGGTGGATTGTCCATTTAATCATTATATAATGTCCTTCCTTGTCTTTTATGGTTGATTTTACCTTAAAGTCTATTTTATCTGAGATTAGTATTTCCACTCCTGAACTTTTTGGTTACTATTTGTTTAATATATATATTTTTCCATTCTTCAATTTTAATATATTTATGTCTTTGTGTCTAAGCAGTGTCTCTTGTAGACAGCATATTGATAGATCATGCTTTTTAATCTATTCTGCCACTCTCTGTCTCTCTAAAGGTGCATTTAAGCCATTTACATTCAGTGTGATTTTCTGCAGATATAAGTTTTTTTGCTGTCATATTGTTGTGTTTTTTGTTTGTTTTGTTTTTTTGTGGTGCTTGTGTTTTCTTTGTTCCTCTCACTTCCCTGTGCTGAGTTCCTTTTGTTTGTGGATTTTCTTTTCTTTTGTTATTTCAGATTTTGTGTTTACTGAGACTTTATGTTTTTCCTCTTTGTTTATTCTGATGAGTAGGTTTATTAATTTCCTCTGTGGTTACCTTGAAATTTGCCCTTATCTTCCTAAGTTTGAAACAGTCTTTTATTAGTGATATGCCTTCAATTCCTCTCCATTTGAAAGTTCTATACCTACACCATTTATTCCTCCTTTTATTGTTTTGACGTTGTCATCATTTACAGAATGATTTCTCTGTTTCCCTGTTTTAAGTCTTTTAGCTTTATTTTATTATTGAGAGTTCTTTACTAGGTTGGTATCTGGCTGATGCTTCCTATAACCTAGACTCCAGCTGTTGTCTAATATTGTTGGTTCTCTAACTGAAGGACACCCTTTAATATTTCTTATAAGCTTGGTTTAGATTTTATGAATTCTGTTAATTTCTGTTTATCTGCAAATGCCCTAATTTATATAGGACACTATTCTTTGTTGGCAGTTTTATTTCTTCAAGGTTTTATATATGTCATTCCATTGCCTTCTTGCCTGCATAATTTCTGCCGAGTAATTAGAGCTTAGTTTGGTTGCCCTTTTGTAAGTGACTTTTCATTTTTTTCAAGCTGCTCTCAGGTTTCTTTCTTTGTCTTTGCTTTTGGCAAATGTGATCAGGATATGCCTTGGTGACTTTCTTTTGGGGTCTATCCTATATGGGGTTTGTTGAACTTCTTGGATGGTCAACTTTTTGTCTTTCATGATATTTGAGAAGTTTTCTGCCAGCAAATCTTCAACAATTTTCTTTGTGTTTTCCATTTTCGCCCCATGTTCTGGATCTCCAATCATGCACAAATATTTGCTCTTGAATTGTATCTCACGTAATTCTTAGGCTTTCTTCATTTTTAGTCATTCTTTTCTCTGGTACTTCCTCAACCAAAGGAGCATCCATGGATTTGTCTTCAATCTGGCTGATTTTGTCTTCCATTGTTTCAAATTTGGTCGTAAAATCTTCTATTGAGTGTCCATTTCTGAAATTTAGTTGTTTATCATTTGGATTTCTAGCTACTGTTTTTGTATGATTTCTAATTAGTTTCTTTGATGTTTTGTCCTTGTATTATTGTCTTGAATTCTTCTATTGCTTTGTCTGTGTTTTCCTTGATTTTGACTGTATTTTTGTTGGTTTTGTGTGTATTTTCCATGATTATGTCTATTTTCCCATTTGTTTTGTATGTATTTTGCTTTCCTAATCTCTTGGAGAACCCTAAGTATTAGTCTTTTGAATTCCATATCAGGTGGTTTCACTGCCTTTTCATCTACCAGAAGGTCATCTGATTCTTTATTTTGGTGGCTTGCTGGACCCATCTTGTCCTGCTTTTTTCATGTTTTGATATTGTCTGCTGTCTCTGAGATATTAAGGTATTATTTTATTTATTGATTGATTGTATGTTTGTTTCATCCTGTCCTGCTTCCTTGTTTTGTTTTGATATGTCAGAGCAGGTGGGTCAGGCATGCTTTGCTGCTTGCTCATCTGTGGGCACAATAGTTTTCACCATCTTGTCCGGGTGAGCAAGCTAGCAGCAGATGGGCCAAGCCTGCTTCACTGTACACCGGTTTGGTGAGGTGACTGAAGGCAGAATTTGTGGGTGCTGTCTGCCTCCTGGTGCTGGTCCAACAGTGTGAGAGTGTTCACAGCCCCTTGCCAGATAGGCAGGGGTTTTGGATGGGGAGTGGTAGGAGCAGCTGGTCGAGTGGTGAGAGACGAGAGGCAGTAAAATCTTAATGTGGCAGCAAGCCTGAGCCTGAGGCACTCTAGCTGCAGTGGCACAGTGAAGCTTGCAGGAAAGGGGGTAATGTAGGGGTAAGTGTGAGGTAGAAAGCAGTGGGCCGGTGGCTCTCTAGCCATAGCAATGTGGCATGGCCTGGTGGGAAGGGGGGAGATAGTGTATAGGATAGGTGGGAGGGAGAAATAAAAGTAAGAAAGGGAGGAAAAAAATGGCACAGCAGGAGCCAGCAGGTGGGTGTGGGGTGGACCTGGGGTGGAGGCATGCTCTCTAGCCACAGTGGTGCAGCATGGCCTGGTGAGAAGCAGTAGAGGTGGCATAAGGATCTCAGTGGGAGGGAGAAAGAAAAGGAAGTAAGAGAGGAAAATCATGCAGTGGGAGCTGGTGGGTGGAGGCAAGTGGGACCCGGGGTGGCGGTGGGCTGGTAGCTACCTGTGGTGGTGCAGCAAGGCCTGGCGTGAAGGGATAGAGGTGATGTATGGGGCTAGGTGTGAAGGAGAACGTAAAGGAAGAAAGAGAGAAAGAAAAAATGGTGCAGCAGGAGCCAGAGAGTGGAGGTTGGGCAAACCCAGGGTGGTGGCAAGCTGGTAGCTCTCCACCCACAGGGTGACCTGGTGTGAAAGGGTAGAGGTGGCATACAGGGCTAATTGTAAGGTAAAAAGAAAAGGAAGAAAGAGGAAAAATGGGGGTACAGTAGGAGCTTGCAGGTAGGGGCGGGGTGGACCAAGGGTGGCAATGGGCTGGTAGCTCACTAGCCAAGTGGCATAGTGTGGCCCATGGGGAAAGGTTGAGGGTGACATACAGGGCTAGGTGGGAGGGAGAAAGAAAAGGAAGAAAGGAGAAAAATGGCACAGCAAGAGCAAGCAGGTGGGGATGGGGTGGTTCTGGGGTGACAGTGGGCTGGTAGCTCTCTAGCAGGAGGCGCAGCATGGCCTGTCAGGAAGGGGTGAGGGTGGTGTACAGGACAGAAGTGTGCGGGATGGGAAAGCGTGTTTCTCTGGTTACTAGGTGCTGTCTCCTGTTGGGAGCTCCATGAATTTGCCTTCCCATACTCCCTGTCCAGGGTCATTGCTGGGTGTGCTCCAAGATGACGATGTTATGTCGGGTTAGTTGGCAGAGGACCTCCACTCCATATCTCTCTCTTTTCCCTCAGTTTTTCTCCTTCCATTCAGTGTTTGATCTAGTTCTTTATCTCTTCATTTGATGCTTAGGGTTCCAAGATTGACACTTGTGTCTGTTTTACTTAGTTTTTTTGGTCTTTGCTGCAGATGGATGCCATGATGCATCTGTCTAGGGTGCCATGTTGGCTCTCCCTTCCCATTTTGTGATCTGACTGGAGCAGCCAACAGCTGAAAGGGGCGTTTTCTTGGGGGTGTGACCTACCTCCAGTATACAAACAGATGTTCTGGAAAATCTCACTCTCTTGACCTTTGGCTCTTCTCATCACCTGACCTCTGGTTCTTGGAACGTAAGCCTGTAGAAGTCTTCAGCCTGCCACCTGACCTGCAGATTTTGGATTTGCCAGCCGCTACAATCCAGTAGCCAGCAGAGGCCTCCAACCTGCCTCCTGACCTACAGATTTTGGGTTCATCAGCCCCTGCAACCACGTGAGCCAGCAGAAGCATTCAGCCTGCTGCCTGACCTACAGATTTGGGACTTGCCAGCCCCCACAATTGTGTGAGCCTTTCCTTGAAGTAAATCTCTCTCTATATATTTATATATATGCTTCACTGGTTTTACTCCTCTAGAGAACCCAGACAAAGACATTTGGTATCGAGAGTGGTTCTAGAGGAACAAAATCTTAAGAATGAGTTTTCTGAATTGGTTCTCAAGTCTGGTTATATTTAAAGACACTAATGACTCTATTTCCATAGTAAAAAGGTCACAGTTAATCCATGGCATGATGTGGCTATAGAAATACACAAAATATCACCACCATTGGATCAAGTATTTGTGAGGGTCAAGGCTCTGAGTGCTCATGTATTTGATATGTTTCAACACTTTTGTCAAATTGACAAGTATAATGAAGCTGGCTGGTTGATCCTACTTTCACTAGACAAAGTGGAGAAAGAAAAGGATAAGCTCAGGGATTCAGAATCCCAGCTCAAGCACTGCATAAAGGATCTGAAAGTTGCCATTCGTGCCCTGAAAGAAAGAAAGCCTTATTTCTTGTAGTAACAGAGATGATATTGCTGAAAACCAAACCCAGAGTCTTATCTTAAGGGTGGCTGAATTACAACACCAATTGAATTCCTAACTTTGAAAAGTGTAGACATGGGGTCCTGAAAATTGGGATGAAGTGGGGACATCAAGCCCCTAAATTCTGTTGAACCACATTTGGCAGTAGAATAAGCCCTTCCACCCTCATCTGAAGAGATTAACCCAGCTTTGTCTGCTAAATCACCTTTGCCTGTAAAATCAGTCCTCCCAGCCCCATCTGATGGAATTATTCCGGAGGCATCTGAGGAGCCCTGGCCTGAGACATTGCTTCGGGCAGCGCCTGAGGTGTCACCTGAGGCAAATGCCTTGTAAGACATTGTTGAATGTTCCCAAGACACATCCTTACCACCCATTTTTGCTTCTAGACCTATGACTAGACTCAGGTCCTAGTGAGCCCTGAGAGGTGAGGTCCAAATTGTGACCCATGAGAAGGCATGATACACCTCAAAACAACTGCTTGATTTTTGTAATGTATAGAAACAAACATGGGGAATATACGTGGGAATGGCTATTAAGAATGTGGAATAATAGTGCAAAGAACATAAAGTTGGATCAGTCTGAGTTTATTGATATGGGCCCACTGGGCTAAGATTCTTCATTCAGTGTTTCAGCTTAAGGGGTTAGAAAAAGGTCTAATAGTTTATTTGGCAGTGTCATTTTAGCTGGCATGAGATGGTGTCTCGTTGTAATTTTGATTTGCCTCTCCCTAATGGCATTTTTTCATGGATTTGTTGGCAGCTTGAATGTCATCTTTCTTGAAGTGTCTGTTCATGTCCTTTGCCCATTTTTTAATTAGGTTTTTCATCTTTTTGTTGTTGAGTTGTTGAAGTTTTCTATAAATTTTAGAGATTAGACCCTTATCGGATATGTCATTTCTGATCTTTTTTTCCCCAGTCTGTACGTTGTCCTTTTACTCTTTTATAAAGTCTTTTGATGAAATAAGTATTTCATTTTTCTGAGGTCCCAATTATCTGATTTGTCTTCTGCTGTTTGTGCATTTTTAGTTATATTTGTTAGCCTATTTTTTAAAAAGGTTAAGTCCTAGTTTTCTTCTTATGTTTTCTTCCAGGAACTTTATAGTTTTAGGTTTAACATTTAGGTCTTTGATCCATTTTGAGATAGTTTTTTTGTGGATGGCTCTTCTGCAGGGAATTTGATCACCTTTCCCTTCCACATGACATCACATTGGTACATTACCTTGATGGCATTATGCTGATTGGATCTAGTAAGGAAGAAGTATCAATGAATCTAGACTTACTGGTAAGACATTTGCATTCCAGAGGGTGGGAAATCAAACCGACAAAAATTCAGGCACCTTCCACCTCAGTGAAATTTCTAGGGATCCAGTGGTGTGGGGCATATCGAGATACTCCTTCTATGGTAAAGAGTAAGTTGTTACATCTGGAGCATCCTACAACTAAAAAGAGACACAGTGCCTGGTGGGCCTCTTTGGATTTTGGAGGCAATGTATCCCTCATTTGTGTGGGCTACTCTGGCCTATTTAGCAAACAACTCTAAAAGCTGCTAGTTTTGAGTGGGGTCCAGAACAAGAGAAGGCTCTGCAACAGGTTCAGGCTGCCATGTAAGCTGCTCTGCCACTTGGGCCATAAGATCCGGCTGATCCGATGGTGCTTGAAGTGTCAGTGGCAAATAGAGATGCTGTTTGGAGTCTTTGACAGGCCCCTACTGATGAATCACAGTGCAGACCCTTAGGATTTTGGAGCAAAGCCCTGCCATCCTCTGCAGATAACTACTATCCTTTTGAAAAACAGCTTTTGGCTTGTTATTGGGCCTTAGTAGAGACTGAACACTTAACCGTGGGCCATCAAGTCACCATGCGGCCTGAGCTGCCTGTCATGAACTCGGTGCTGTCTGACCCATAGAGTCATAAAGTTGGATGAGCACAGCAGCTCTCCATCATCAAATGGAAATGGTATGTATGAGATCGGGCTCAAGCAGGTCAAGTAAGTTACATGAGGAAGTGGCCTAAATGCCCACGGTCTCCACTTCTGTCAAATTACCTTCCCTCTCCCAGTCTGCACCTATGGCCTCACAAGGAGTTCCTTCCATCAGTTGACTGAGAAAGATAAAACTCGTGCCTCATTTACAGATTGTTCTGCACAGTATGCAGGCACCATTCAAAAGTGCACAGATACAGCACTGCTACCCCTTTCTGGGACTTCCTGAAGGACAGTGGTGAAGGGAAATCCTCCCAGTAGGAAGAACTTTGAGCAGTACACCTGGTTGTTCATTTTGCATGGAAGGTCAAATGGCCAGATGTGCAACTGTATACTGATTCATGGGCTGTGGACAATGGTTTGGCTGGATGGTCAGTGACTTGGAAAGAACATGACTGCAAAATTGGTGACAAGGAGGTATGGGGAAGAGGTATGTGGATATACCTCTCTGACTGGGTCAAAGAAGTGAAGATATTTTATCTCATTCTTACGCTCACCCAACTGTGACCTTGGCTGAGGAGGATTTTAACAATCAGTTGGAGACAATGACATGCTCTTTGGATACCAGTCAGCCTCTTTCCCCAGCCACTCCTGTCATTGTCCAATAGGCTCATGAACAACATGGCCATGGTGGCAGGGATGGAGGTTACGCATGGGCTCAGCAACATGAACTTCCACTCACCAAGGCCAACTTGGCTACAGCCACTGCTGAGTGCCCAATCTGTCAGCAGCAGAGACCAACACTGAGCCCCTGATATGGCACCATTCCTCAGGGTGATCAGTCAGCAACCTGGTGGCAGATTGATTACACTGAATCACTTCTATCGTGGAAAGGGCAACAATTGTTCTTACTGGAATAGACACACTCTGGACATGGACTTGCCTTCCCTGCATGTAGTGTTTCTACCAAGACTACCATTTGTGAACTTACAGAACGCCTTATCCACTGTCATGGTATCCCACACAGCACCGCCTCGGATCAAGGGACTCACTTCACCATAAATGAAGTGAGGCAATGGGACCATGCTCATTGAATTCACTGGTACTACCATGTTCCCCATCATCCTGAAGCATCTGGCTTGATAGAATGATTGAATGGTCTTTTAAAGACTCAACTACAGCACCAGCTAGGTGGAATATCTTGCAGGGATGGAGTAATGTTTTTCAGGAGGCTATATATGCTTTAAATCAGCATCCAATATATGGTTTTGTTTCTCCCATATCCAGGATCCATGATTCCAGGAATTAAGGGGTAGAAATGGGAGTGGCATCACTCACTATTACCCCTAGTGACCCACTTGCAAAATTTTTGCTTCCTGTCCTGGGGCTCTAGGCTCTGCTGGTCTAGAAGTCTTAGTTACAAAGGGAGAAATGCTCCTACTAGGAGACATAACAATGATTCCATTGAACTGAAAGTTAAGGCTGCCACTCAGCCACTATGGGCTCCTCATGCCTCCAAATCAACAGGCAAAGAAAGGAATAACCATATCGGCTAGTGTGATTGATCATGATTACCAAGGGGAAATTGAACTGTTATTACATAATGGAGGTAAAGAAGAGTATATCTGGAATACAGGAATCGCTTAGGGCATCTCTTAGTACTACCATGCCCTGTGATTAAAGTCAATGGAAAACTACAACGACGCAATTCAGACCAGACGACTAATGTCCCAGACCCTTCAGGAATGAAGGTTTGGGTCACTCCACTAGGCTGAGGTTCTTTCTGAGTGCAAAGGGAATATGGAATGGGTAGTGGAAGAAGGTGTTTCTAAATACCATCTATGACCACGTGACCAGTTGCAGAAACAAGGACTGCAATTGTTATAAATATTTCTTCCTTTTTTGTTGTATGTGTATGTTGTACGTGTATGTATGTGTATATATATTATATATGTGTGTGTATATGTAAACATACACATAAACAAAGATATTTGCTATATGTGTGTGTATATATATATATAATTAATATCTTTGTTTTCTTCCCTCCCTTATCCCATTACTTATTATAAAATATAAGATGTAAACAGGGATAATGCATTTTCAGTGGTACATATGTCAGTTGTATCATGGTAGGCACAAGTATGACTTTATAATTGTCTTTATCTAGAGATTATGTATGGTTTAAGGATATGTGTATAGGTGCCAAGTTGAGAAGGGGTGGACTGTGATGATTAATGTTATGTGTCAAGTTGGCTAGGCTGTGATTCTCAGTGGTCTGGCAGACACTATGTAATCATCCTCCATTTTGTGATCTGATGTGAGCAGCCAATCATTTGGAAGGGGATTTTCCTTAAGCATGTCCTGCAACCAGTATATAAATGGATGTTTTGGCAAAGCTCTCTCTCTCTCAATCCTGAATTCATCTCATCTTCATATAATCTCCAGTTCTTGGGACATGAGAAGCCTTCAGCCTGCCACCTGACCTGCAGATTTTGGATTTGCCAACTCCTGCAAACCCACAAGCCAACAACCTGTTGCCTGACCTCCAGATTTTGGTTCGTAAGCCCCTGCAACCATGTGAGTCAGGAGAAGACTTCAGCCTGCTGCCTGACCCACGGATTTAGGACTTGCCGGCCTCCACAATTGCAGGAGCTATTTCTTTGAAGTGTATCTCCCTATATGTATTTTTATATATACCTTTCACTGTTTTTGCTCCTCTAGAGATCCCAGCCTAAAACAGATTGGGGAAATTTTCTGTTATTATTTCTTTAAATATTCTTTCTGTCCCCTTCTCTCTCTCATCTCCTTTTAGATTTCCCATGATGTGTATATTAAGTCTCTTGATGTTGTCTCATAGTTCCATTAAACTGTGCTCAGCCTTCTTGAGCCTCCATTCTTGTTGCTCTTCAGCCTATGTAAACAAAAAGGTCAACAGTTCAAATCTACCAGCCGCTCCTTGGAAACCCTATGGGGCAGTTCTACTCTGTCCTATAGGGTCACTATGAGTCAGAATCAACTCGACAGCAACGGGTTTGTTTGTTTGTTTTTTGTTATCCTCTAGTTTGCTGATTCTTTCTTCTGCCTGATTAAATCTGTTGGTAAGTCCTTCTATTGTGTTTCTCATTTCAGCTATTGTCCCTTTCAGTTGCAATATCTCTTTTTTTAGGTCCTCATTTTGTTCTTGCATTGTTTTCCTTATTTCTTTTAGCTCTTTGTCTATGTTTTCCCTTAGGTCTTTAATTATGTTTACTGTGGTTGTATTATATTCTTTCACTTTATTCATTATTCAGACTTACCTAGATGTGCTTTCACTCCCTTCATCATGTTCTTTTGGATGGTCATCGTTTCTCTGTTCTTTGTTTGCGTTGTGATTTTTGTCGGGGCATTGGAATTTTTTAACTTTCTCAGTTCTCCCCAGTATTGGTGTTTTTGCCCACACTACTTTCTGCAAAAACTCTAAGGTGGGCAGAGCCTTTGGCCTTTGCTTGCCATTTCCCCTCCCTCTCTGTGATAGCTCCTTTTCCCTCTCTAGTTTAATTAGGATTTGAAAGGTCCAGATCTCGGTTTTCAACTTTCAATGCCTCCCAAACACACCAGAGAACACACTGTGGTCAATCTGTCCACCAGCAGGCACTGCCACTCAGGAGAGATATTGAGCACTAATTAATCTGTCCACCAGGAGGTACAGTCTTCTCTCTCTGATTATTACTCCCTTCCCTTCTCTGTTTCTGCAACCATGTTTTCAGTCTGAAAACCCCACCCACTGAGCCCTCTGTGGGGCTAGCTGTTGTTCTCTAGTTTTGCCGAGGGCTTCCTTTCCTGCTCTTTGGGGCTGATTATATCTGAGCTGGTATTCAGGGGAAGCACAGGCCAACTTTCTTACATTTCAGGAGAAGGAGGGGCTGGCACTCCCCAGAAGGATCTCTGAGGGATCTGTCTTGTTGATTTCAGAGCTCCAGTGGTCCTGTGGTGGTTGGGGAGCAGTCTCCACTTAGGTGACTGCCTCCTGGCTCCACTGGAGGGACTTTTCTGTAGGAGTTTGTATCAGCCCAGCAGCCAATAGTTACTAGGTGGGGAAGGCGCTGTCACACACAGAATGCACCCCCAGGGACAACTGCCTTACTGCTATCTGGTGTCCCCCCATAGTATGTTTGCTTTGAGTGCAGCCTCCACTCAAGATGCCTACTTCTTAGCACACAGCAGCCTCAGTCTGCAGTCCTCTGAGCTGACTGGAAGTGGGTGCAAACTGACCTGACCTGATCCTCAGGGAAGTTCGTCCTGTTGGTTACAGAGGCCTGAGCTATGGGCTGTGCAATGAAGCAGGTTGTTAGAGGTAGGTAGAGTGCTCACTATAGGAGCAGACTCCACTGCAGGAGCCTTCTGTAGCAATTCACAACAGTCTGGAAGCTGACAGCTTCCAGGTGGGGGAGGTGCTGACATGCTCTGAACAAACCCTCAGGGAGGTCTGCCTTGTTGATTTTAGAGTAGAAGCTTGGGGTCCTGTCTCTTTGTACAGGCAGGTGGTGTGGTGGTTAGGGAAGCAGCCTGTTTTGCAGGGGCTGTTTCCCCAGTTCACAGTAGCTGGCAGCCCGCATGGCTGGGGGAAAAGGCAGGGACTGTGGGAAAAGCGATTTTCCCACCATATGTGACTTGCTGATTCCTTGATTCTTTCCTGTCTATAGTTCCCTGCTGCTGTTCACTACTCCCCAATTCAGGGCCCCTCAAGGCTGAATACTGTTTACTTGTTGTATTTCTTGTTGTATTTGTGGGAGAGGGTTAGAATGATGGTCTAATTATGCCACCATCTTCCCATAATCTCCCATAGAGTTTTCACTGGCTGATTTTTCAGCAGTATATTGCCAGGCCTTTCTTCAGAGGTGCCTCTCTGGGTGGACCGATGTCTATCCTAAGTCCTTTCTTGCTGCTACTTAAACCCATTCTTTCTGGTTTTGTTGGCCTTGAGGCTTTTATACAATCTACTTCTCAGGGTCCTTTAGATAACATCCCTTCAGTGGCCCCACCAGCGAAGATCCTAT
This sequence comes from Dugong dugon, assembly GCA_030035585.1. NCBI lineage: Eukaryota > Metazoa > Chordata > Mammalia > Sirenia > Dugongidae > Dugong > Dugong dugon. The sequence continues at coordinate 102,621,175 of CM057483.1, read as the reverse complement.
ATTCTAGACAAGAGTGAGGAGACCTTGCCACCAACCCCACCCAATGAAATCAGTAAGAGGGACTCAGGCTCATTGCCTAAAGTGGCCTGAGTAAAAAGGGCCCTGGACTCAGCTTCTGGCTCTGCCAGTTGCTGCCTGTATAACTTTGGACATGTTACTTATACATTCTGTGCCTGTTCCCCCAACTGTGAAGTAGATGCTATTAATCCTTATCCCACAGGGTTATTATAAATAAGATAATGGATGTAAAATACTTGGTTCAGTGCCTGGCAAATAGTTGATGCTCAGTAAACATAATCATAGTTCATTCCTACTCATAGTGACCCTATAGAATAGAGTAGAACTGCCTCCATAGGGCTTCCAAGGCTGTAAATCTTTACAGAAGTAGACTAGACTGCCACATCTTTCTCCCGTGGAGCAGCCTGGTGGGTTCAAACTACTGACCTTTTGGTTAGCAGCCGAGTGCTTAACCACTGTGCAACCAGGGCTCCCTAATCATAGTCTAGTGATAACAGTCTGCATCTTGATGTCACCGTCTCTTTGACTCATACCCTCTGCAGGCCATTTCCTTTGCAGGCTAAAGGTGGGTACCCCCAAGTCCAAGCCTCAGTTGCAGTCTTGTGAGTTCTGCTGGAGTGCCCGCATCCTAGCTGGGGAGGTGCCTACAGCTGAGCAACCTCTCCTTCCAGGCTTCCAGCTCCACATCCTTTCCCAGTGGCCACTCTGGCTTCCACGGCTCACCCAGTGGCTCTCAGAGATCTTTGGTCTCCCAATTCCCTGTTTCTCCAAAAGCTTCTGTGATCTTTTTCAGTCAGAATCCCCTGAGTCATACATCCAGACCTCATGTCAATCCATCCAACTCTGTATTTATGTTTGCATTTCCAAATCCCAATTTACATTATAATTATTCCTGTCTCACCAGGCAGGTGGACTCCACACATATCTGGGGGAGGACTCTTGGTCAGCTACAAAGATTGGCAATCACATTTCCCTGGGCCTCATTCCCCTGACATTGGGGTTCTTTCTCAGTTTCTTAGAGTGGCCATATCAGCACATCTTTTCACTCTTACTCCTTCCCTAGAATGGCAGCGGTGTATCTGGGCATGGCCATGGTCTTCTGCCCCTCAGACTCCTTCACTCGAGCTTTCTAGCCTACAGGGCTGCACTTACTTAACAGCCTTTACCCTGCAAATAGAATACAAAGAATGTGAATTTTTGTTTATCCATTTGGCAAAAATTAAAAAAAATATGGTCAGTGCTGGTGAGGTTGCAGTGAGATGGATAATCTCATGTACTGCTGCTGGTGGAAATGTAAATTGGTATGGCCTTTTTGGCAGGCAATTTGGAAATATCAAAATCTTTAAAAATATGTATACACTTTGACCCAACAATTATCCTTACAGGAATTAACACTAAAGAGATATTTGCAAATTTGGATTAAAAATGTATGTAAAGATTACTCATAAAATACGGTAATATGCTAAGTGTCCAATATTAGAAAACTGAATACAGTAAATAGAATTATATGAAACTTGTAAGAATGCTTTGAAGGATATATAATGATGTGGGAAATGCTCATGCTATAATGCCCTTATGGATTGAATCATGTCCCCCCCCAAATATGTGTTGCAATCCTAACTCCTATACTTGTGGATTTAATCCCATTTGGGAATAAGTTTTTCTTTATTGTTAATGAGGCTGTATCCGTGTAGGGTGTGTCCTAAACCTAATCGCTTCTGAGTTGTAAGGAGCAGCATAGACACAGGGACACAGGAGAAGATAGGTGCCACGTGAAGATCACCAAGGAACTGAGGAACAGAAGCTAAAAAAAAACAAGGATCTTCCCCCAGAGCCGACAAAGAGAGAGATTTCCCCTATAGCTAAAGCCCCAAATTTGGACTTCTAGCCTCCTGAACTGTGAGAAAATAAATTTTTGTTCTTTAAAGCCACCCACCTGTGGTAGTTCTGTTATAGTAGCACTAGGAAACTAAGACAAATACTAAGGTATAATATGCAAAATACCAAGTCATGTATACAGTATGATCTTAATTATTTTTTTAAAAACCGTAAATATATATATCAAAAGACTAGAAGGAACTAAACTAATTGTTAACAATGTCTGACTCTAGGTGGTGGGATGTAGTGGATTATAATAATAAAAGCTAACATTTGTATAACACTTTTGATAGGCCAGGCACTTTTCTCAGCACTTTACATATATTTACATATATCTACTCCTCATGGAGCCCTGGTGGCACCGTGGTTAAGCGTTAGGCTGCTAACCAAAAAGTTGGCAGTTCAAATCCACTAGTCATTCCTTGGAAACCCTATGGGGCAGTTCTACTCTGATGTATAGGGTGGCTATGAGTAGGAATTGATTCTACAGCAGTGGGTTTTTTGGGTACTCCTCATAACTACCCTACAAGATTAGTACTGTATTATCCCCATTTTACAGATAAGGAGACTGAGGTACAGAGAGGTAAGTGACTCATCCAAGATCACACAGTTGGTAATTTTACTCTTTATATATTCTCTGGCTGACATATATCATCTCCACTTTAAGCATGTTTAGAGAGCCCTGGTGGTGTAGTGGTTAAGAGCTCGGCTACTAACCAAAAATTTGGCAGTTCAAATCCACCAGCCACTCCTTGGAAACCCTATGGGGCAATTCTACTCTGTCCTATAGGGTCACTATGGGTCGGAACTGATTCAATGGCACCTAACAACAACATAAGCATGTTTGGCTTTTACACTCAGAACAAAAATATGCAGGGATAAACTTTATTAAGAAAAATCAAACTGTGCTGCTGAGCCAGAGGCTCATTGTCTCAGCTGGAGACAGCTTTAGTGTGCAGCCTGCTTTGATTGTGACACTCCAGACCTTGGGGACAGGACTCTGGTCCTTGTGGTCCTCTCTTGTTTCTCAGGCAGAGACCAATCCATCCTGTCTGGCCATGACTCACTGCTCAGGGCTTGCCCCTGGCACTGCTTGGTGAACCTCTTGGCTAATGACCACCTTTCCGTCTATTGCCTTTGCCCCTCCCATGGAAGTTTCATGTTGCTCACTCCTTCCTACTTGCACACCACCACTGTCCATCTTTGGAATGGCAGAAGTTGGCAATGGATTGGCTTCTCCCACCAGTCCCATCTCAGGGACATAGCAAAGGGAGACAGAGAAAGACATTTGTTCTCACGCACCTGTCTCTGAGGGTACCACAAAGATGCTAGATTGTTTTGTTTTTTCCCAATTCTAATGGAGAAGTGGTGGCATACAGAGAGGAAGGATGGAACTCCTTACATTGGTCCTGGACTCTAATTACTCTGGAGAGGCTGCTGTCCCGTCTTTTCCTGGCCTAGATGCAAGATGCTAGCTTTTCTGTGTGGGTCTGAGCATCAGTTACATAGCTTCTCCTGGGGTCACACCCAGCAGCAAGAAAGGTTCAAGTAGAAATGGAAGTTCTCTAGAGGGAGGGAGTAGCTGCCACTCCACGCCTTCTCCCATGCCCTCTGCATGCCCTGGCCACTGTTCCAATTTCCAGATACCAGGAACTGCAGGATGGGGTGGGGAGGCTGGCCCCCAGAATATCGAGAGCAGAAAGAGTACATGGGGTGCCATCAAATCTCCCGCAGGCTGGATCAGGACCATCCGTTCCTGACTTTGGCAACTCTGCTTGTTAACCAAAGGACAAAATGGAGTCTGGGAACAATAATCAGTAGGAGACCTGAGATTTAGTGCTGGATTGTCCTCTAACTGGCTGGTGACCTAAGCAAGGCCCTTCCCTTCTCTGGGCCCCAAAATCCTTCTCTGGAAAATGGCAATAATAGTAATGCCCATCTCACTGGGCTGTCCTGAGATTCAAGAGACACTTACAGTAGGATGCAACAGCATTTTGTGTAGTAGAAAACATTGTGGAATCATGAGCTAGTCAGGAAGCTGAGAGACTCTGAACTAAGGCTTTCCCCTTTCCAAGCATCCATTTACTTACCTGTGTGGCATTGAGGGTTGTACTCTTTTGAGCAACTTGATGAAAGCAATGGGCCCATTTCCTATAAAAATGCACAAGCACACAAAATGTTCCACATTTCAGGAAGCTTTTAACTTCCTGGGTCCCTTTCATGGACCACTTCCAGGCTAAGAACCTTTGGCCTATGTGGTGCTGAAACCCCTACTCCAGCTTGCTTTCTGTTAGGCAGCCCCTGCTCACACATCTAAAGTGATAGACAACTCATTTCCCTTCAAGCAGCTGGTTCCACCTTGCAGAGGTTCGACTTTCCTTACACTGAGCTGAAATATGCCTCCCTGGAGTGTTTCTTGGAGGCTTCTCTGCCTAAGGAACCTGAGAAATGCCTGGCGCAAGGCATGCTCATGGCTCTGGGCTCTCTGGGCAGGATAGAGATGAGGTTTCCTCCACTCAAAGCCAGCCCAGTTACTTTTCTGCTGCTGCTCCCAGGGGTGGATGCTGGACTTTCTGCTTCATAAAGTTATCCTCCAAGTCACTCTGGAACCAACATGTGGCCAGGCCCTAGCAGCCAACTGGTCTGCTCAGTGTCCCCTGAGGAAAGAGGTAGCTGGGGGAGCTTGACAGCTCCTCATCCCCCAGGCTGCAACACTCTCAGAACCAGTTTTTAGAGCACCTTCTCCCACACTCCCTCCACTTCAGAAGCCAAAGAGTGCTCATTTCAAATGCTGGTTCTGCTACTTCCCAGCTATGAGATCTGGGGTAAATGAATTCCTCATACTGAGCCTCAGTTGCATCCTATGCAAAATGGGGATCCTAATAGTAACTGAAGTCCCTGGGTTGTGCAAACGATTAACACACTCACTGCTAACCAAAAGGTTGGTAGTTTGAATGCACCCAGAGGCATATCAGAAGAAAGGCCTGGCGATCTACATCTGAAAAATCAGCCATTGAAGAACCTATGGAGCACAGCTCTACTCTGACATACATGATGGAACACAGCTCTACTCTGACATACAAGTGGTCACTGTGAGTCAGAGTCGACTCCACGGCAACTGGGAGTAGTAACTACATCATACAGATGCAATGAGTGTTAAATGAAGTAATGGATGTAAAAAACCTAGAATGTAGCACAAGCTTCCTCCTTTGCCCCTCAACTTAGGGCTTTCCATTTCAGTGGGGCAGAGTTATTGGGAAGCATCTGGAATGAGAATTTATTGAGCATTTACCATGGACCAAGAGTTCTGGGTATGTTCATTCGATCTTAACAAAAACCCCATTCGATAGGTTCAACTTTGTTGTCCAAGTTCACACAGCTGGTAAAGGGGAATGAGGGAGTTGAACTCAGGTCTGGTTTTCCCTAAGTCCATGTTCTTGCCTCTGCATCACACTGACCCCCAGGCAAAGGAGGGAGGATGATACCCTCCCCTAGAAAGCAACTTCTCCTTTGGGGTGCTTAAGGGCCACCATTCTGGATATTCTAGGGGAAAAGGGATGAAAAAGTTCGTTGGATTCCCTTAGCCCTCAAGCCCACACTAAGTTGTGCTTGGAGTGATGACCCATACCCCACCCCCACCAAACCTTCCAATGTGTGAGACCATTGCTCTGGGAAAGAGCTGGGCCTGACTTCTGGGACCTGGTATGAAATTACAGGATCCATGTTAGGTTGGGAATAAACAGGAGGAACCAAATGGTGTGAGCATTCAAGTAGGCAACAGAGGCCCATGAAAGGAAAAGTTAGTTTAGCTCAGATTAAGAAAAACAGATACTTCTTGGGTAGCCAGGTGAGGCTTTTGGTGGCCTGGGCTGAGGGTAGGAACAGGATGGAGTACCACAGATGTTTGGAAAAGCAGGAGACCCTGAGATGGACTAGGGATTGCCTGAGGACTCCAGGCCTCAAGGCGGTGAGGGAGATGGACTCCTGTGCCTCACCAGGCTGTACCCTGAGGCTCCCTCAGTCAGCCTCAGGCTCCCTCAGTGCCTGCTCAGAGCTTTAGCCAGAGCCTAACTCAGCCCTAGGGAAGGCATTCCTATGCCTTTCAATGGCAGACCTCGCTGACTGTTGCCATGGTAGTCAGAGGACTGAGAAGGGGTGGCAAGGAGAGAAGTGGCCCGGGGGCCATTACTAAAGGAAAGCACTTCCTGGGTCCTTTGGTGCCTAACCTGAAGGGATGTGGCTCATTCTGAGGCTGGCAATTGAGGCTAAGGTCTACCTGAAGGCTAATTAAGGCCTTCCTCAGCCCACTCAGGACCAGTCTCTAGTATAAGTGTGTGTGTATGTGTGTGTGTTACCTGTCAGTCTGTATATGTGTGTGGATACACAGAACCCTGGGAGGCCACATGTGTGTATGGATATGTGCATATGTATATACTCATGTGGGTTCACAGAGCCCTGGCAGGCTGTATATGTGTCTATGTCTTTGTGTTTCTTAAACAGTAGAGAGAGGAAGAAGAAAGACAAAAGCCCTAAATGACTCTGGCTTTTGGAGGAGTCAGCCCAGAGTGGTGGGTGTAGGGAGTGGGCCGGCAGGGGCCTGATTAGAACCAGACTTGGCAAGGAGGGATTGTAAACGTTGTATGTGTGTGTGTGTGTGTGTGTTTTGTTTTGTTTTGGTTTTTTTTTTGCTGTCTGTCCTGAGAAATTTATGTCACACCCATTCCATCATTCTGGCAGGGGCAGCCTCTCCCAGCTGTCTGTGGTGTTGGGCCTTTCAGTGCAACCAGCAATCATTATGGGGGTTCCCTGAGCCTTCCCCAATCCCAGGCTTGAGTGGACTCCATCCCATAATGGCCTGAGGCTGACACGGATGAGCCATGGGTGGATGAGGAGGAGAAGGAGGAGAGAGCTTGGCCCCCAGATGGTCTTCCTTCCCACAGAGCCTGATGGAGGGGGGTGCATTAGGGACGTGTATGGAGGAGGGAAAGACATGAGGGGACAGCTATGCTCCATTCAGAATGTTTTTCTGCCCTATCCTCCTTTTTATGGAGGGTAGGGGCTGAGGGAGGACAAAAAAGGACAATATGAGCCCTAAAGTAGGCTTCAAAGACCATCTGGGATTCCATTTGGGTTACAAATGGAAAGTGAAGCCCAGGGAGGGAAAGAGACTTGGCCAAGTCCACACATCGAGGGAGCCAATGGCAGCACCAAGTCAGAAACCCAGTCTCTACCCACCCTGCTCTACGTGGCCCTCCTCATCACCTTCCAGCTGGAGACCCGTCCCACCCTAGCATTGTTGTTGTTAGTTGCCATTAAGTCAATTCCAACTCATGGTGAACCCATGTGTGCAGAGTAGAACTTCTCCATAGGGTTTTCAAGGCTGTGACCTTTCAGAAGCAGATCAGCAGGCTTGTCTTCTAAGGTGCCCTGGGTGGGTTCGAACTGACAACCTTTTGGCTAGTAGTCGAGCACTTAACTGCTTGTGCCACTCAGGAAGTCCTAAACTAGGATTAGGCTCTGTCTTTTTCTAATCATGTTTCTTCATCCTTAAAACCCTTCCCTGGTTTCCCTTTGTTCTTAAAATGAAGGTAAGACTCCTGGGCATGGATTACAGAGTCTGCCCTGGCCGGGCCCCTCTCTACGTCTCCATCCATGTCTTGTACCAAGCTTCCTCCCAACACTGGGCCTTTGCACATGCTGTGCCCTCTTCCTGGGATGATCTTCCTTCCTCTGGTCTATTATTTGACTTATACTTCTATTTCAGAATGCAGCTCAAGTGTCTTTTCCTCATAGTAAACTTCTCATATCTTCCTGGCTAGGACGTGTTTCCCAGTTTTTCACTTTCATGGCACTGTGGACCTCTCCTCCAAAGTACTTCTCACTGTTGCAATTTTACTTTTGTTGTTTTAATTTGTAATTAATGCTCACCTTCCCCATCATACTCCAAGATGCATGAGGACAGGAACCACAGCTTCTTGTGTTCAGATATTTTCCTAATGCTAAGCACAGGCCTAGCAAATAACAACTCAACAGTGACAGGGACATCAAGAGCTAATATTTGAGGCTTACCATGTGCCAGGAACTCTTCCAACTGCTGCACTCAGAATAACATGCTTGATCTTCACGACTCTATGAGGTCATTACTATTATTATCCCTGTTATACAGATGAGGAAAGTGGGGCACAGAGAAGTTAAATAACCAGATTAAGGTCATACAGTAAGTTAGTGAAGCTGGGATTTGAACCCAGGCAGTCTGGCTCCAGAGCCTGTATTCTTAAACTCTATCAGTATAACTGCTTATAATAAATATTCGCTGACTGTATGCTTTTGTCTGAGCCTCCCTCACTCTAACTCTGAGGAGGATGCCATCCCCTGATGTCTTAGTCATCCAGTGCTGCTATAACAGAAATACTACGAGTGGATGGCTTTAACAAAGAGAATTTTATTTCTTCACAGTAAAGTAGGCTAAAAGTCCAAATTCAGGGTGTCAGCTCCAGGTGAAGGCTTTCTCTCAGTCAGCCTTCTCATCAATGTTCCCCCAGACTAGGAGCTTTTTCGCACAGGGACCCCAGGTCCAAAGGACATGCTCTGCTCCTGGCACTGCTTTCTTGGTGGTATGAGGTCCCCATGTCTCTCTGCTCACTTCTGTCTTTTATGTCTCAAGAAACTGCCTCAGGACACAATCCAGTCTTGTAGATTGAGTCCTGCCTTACTAACACAACTGCCACCCATCCTCCCTCATTAACATCCTAGAGGCAGGATTTACAACATATAAGAAAATTACACAATACCAGGAATCATGGCCCAGCCAAATTGATACACACATTTTTGGGGGGACTTAATTCAATCCATGACACCTGAGCACCTGTCTGGATCTTGGAGTGGCCCCTGCCCCAGGACTCCCTGCCACCTACCCATAATCACTCCTACCTAGGTCCCTCTCCCAAACTCCCCTGCATGCACGGCCTGAATCTGCCTACTGCCTTGGATGAGAAGGTTCTAGGGATAGGCAATGTCCCTGAGTTTAGAGATGCACTTCTCCACCCCTGAACACTGGCTCTGGTCACTACATCTCAGCTAGACTCCACTGACTTTCTCTCACCTAGGCTCAATCACTTCCCGGCTATGCGGTAAGTCAGTTCACTGCCCTGAGCCTCAGTTTCCCCTTCTGCCAAATAAACTTAATCACAGTCTTTCATGGTAGAGTTGTGAGTTTGTCCACAGATATTTGGTAACTGCAAAGCACAAGACTGATATTGTTTATCATTTGTATCATTATTATTAATAATAAGTTACAATGTAAATCAAAACTCTCTTCATCACTCTAGCTCTAGAACCCAATGGAGACTAAAATGAACAAATTGTACTAATGGTACATGCTCAATATGCCGCATGCCTAAGCCTGGCCACTGCCCCCTTCCCCAGCCTAGTTCATGAATCTGCTCACCCTGCAGTCCCTGCCTGCCTTCTCGCTCGCCACACCCAAGACAGTCTTGGGGCTGGTTAAACCTCCTAGCCTTGCATGGGGGAGGGGGTGGAGATTTGTCACTGCCACTGCTTTCCCTCCCTGTCAACCCCCCATCGGCCTTATTGTTTCTGTGCCAAGCCAAGAGAAGGGAACACACCGCCACCACCAGGCCTCCCCAGGCCCCATGAGCCCTGCCCATTTCACAGCCATGGCATCTTGAACAGAACTGAGTCTATGGCTCTTGGTAGGGTGTGGCTGTAGGGTGGGGGGGGGGGCACAGAAAGAGGAGGGTTACAAAAGTTATGCCTTGCTTTCCCAGTGGTCCCCTGGGGGCCAATGAATGCCCAGAGCTGTGGCCGGGTCGGGGGTGGGGGCAACCAGCGTGTTTTCATTTTTCTCTGTTTGCTGTTTAGATCAACTGCTCAGTTCTGGTTTGGGCCTCCGAGGGCTGATGGGATTTGGCAGTTAAGGATTTCTGGGGCCACCCATCTCTGCCTTCTGCAGGGCTGTGGGCTCAGCTCCTGCCAGCCCTACAGGAGCAAGAAACCCGGCCTGCTCTACTTGACTGGTGGCCCCTTTCTTTTTCACTCTCTTCTCCTATTTCCTCTTTTTCTCTTTCTTTCCGTTTTCCCTTCTTTCTCTGTTTTCTTTCCATCTCTCTCTTTTTCCTCCTTCTCTCCCTCTTTCTCCCTCATCTCTCTTTTCAGCCTCCCTGTGTCTCTTTTTGTCAATACTTCTATCTTGCTACCTTTCTCCTTTTTCTCTTTTTCTATTACTCCTTTTCTCTTTTTCAAAAGAAGAAAAAGAAATCAAGTCCTGGGCATTAAGAGGCCTTAGGTCCAGCCAGCCTCTGCCATTGACTCAGTTCTGAGTAATCTTGAATGAGTCCTTTCTTGTCTCTAGGCCTCACTTTCCCCATCTACACACTGAAGGCTCCAACTTATGTGACTTCTGGAATCTAAACCAGAAAATCTTGTAAATATTTACTTCTTACAGGAGATGGGAGGGAGGGGATGGATTGAATTATCTCTTTAGGGAGCAAGGTCCCACAAGTGAGGCTTAGACTGCCTTCTTTGGCAGTGAGGGCTTATGGGAAATGGTGGAGATGGAGGAGACCACCCTCACTGGTAGCAAAATCCAGTCCAGAGAACTCAAGCAACAGAGCTGCAGCCTGGGGTCTGGACAAGTAGAGACGCTTGTCAAGTGAGGCAGTCTAGTATGATGGCAGACAACATGATGAGAGATCAGAGCATCTGGTTTTGATTCTTGGTTTTTCGTCTGCTTTCCACGTAGCCCTGGACTAAGCCAAAGGCCATTTATCTTCCGTCTTTGAGCTCTTCTCTCATGAGATTTACCCACTACCCTCTAGTGACTTGAGAGTAAATGAGTTGGGGTTATGGAGTGTCATACATCTCTACATTGCCTTCTCTCCTGGTTGCACAGGCACCTCAAACCCCATGCATCCAAAGCCAAAATCACCCTCTACTCCCACTCCACACCTCCTCCTCCTCTAGGTTTGTTTCCTTAGTGAGTGGCACAGCCATTCTCCCAAGAGCTCAAGCCAGAGCCTGAGTCTTGGCCTGGCCTTCTCCTTCCCTACCACTCCCCAGCTCCTATCCATCTCCTAGTTATGTGGGGTCTACCTCCTTCCTTTCCCTTCCCCAGAGCTCTCCTCCCCATCCTTACTGCCACTTCCCTACCCCTGTGTCTTAGGCTGGGTTCTCTAGAGAAGCAAAACCACTCAAGTGTGCAAATATATATATATATATTTGCATATATATATATATATATATATATATATATATATATAGAGAGAGAGAGAGAGATTTATATCATGCAGTTGTAGAGGCTGAAACGTCCCAAGTCTGTGGATCAGGATAGAGGTGTCTCCTGAAGGGAGAAGATTGGCAGGTTGGAGAGCAGGGATTTTGCTCACAGGCTGTAAAGATCAACAAATCCCAAGTTCAGCAGGTAAGCTGCTGGCTAAAGTCCCCAGAACTGGAGGTCAGACAAACAGGATCCAGCTGCAGAATCCAGAACTAGCAAAAAGCTGGAATGTCTGCTTATATCCAGATGCAGGCCACATGCCCAAGGAAACTCCCTTTCAACAGATTGGCTACTCACAGCAGTTCCCATCATGGGAGTGATCACATATAAACACTGAGAATCATGACCCAGCCAAGTTGACACACTATCTTAACCATCACAGTCCACCCCTTGTCAACTTGGCACACGTACACATCTCCTTAAATCATACATAATCTCTGAATCAAGACAATTATAAAGTCATACTTTTACCTAACTTGATACAAACAACATGCATACAACGAAAAACACACGAGCCCCATTTACATCTTATGTTTGATAAGTGAAGAAAATAAAAATATTTATGCACACATACAAAGCAGAAGTACTCATTACAATTACAGTCCTCATTTCTGCAACTGGTCACATGGCCATAACTGGTATTTAGAACTACCTTCTTCCACCACCAATTCCATATTCCCTTTGCCCTCAGCAAGCACTTCAGCTGGTCGTGGTTCTTTGCCTGGCAGGGTGACCCAAATTTTCATTCCTGAAGGGTCTGGGCCATTAGTAGTCATGTCTGAATTGGGTTACTGTAGTTTTCCATTGACTTTAATCACAGGACATGATAGTATTAAGAGTTGCCCTAAGGGATCTCCTGCATTCCAGACATACTCTTCTTTACCTCCATTATATAATATCAATTTGATTTCCTCTTGGTAATCGGGATCAATCACACCAGCCAGTACGGTAACTCCCTTCTTTGCCTGTTGGCCCAGAGGCATAAGGAGCCGAAAGTGGCCAAGAGGTATTCTTAGCTTCTAGTTAAATGGGATCCGTCACATGTCTCCATGTAGGAGCATTCCTCCTTTTGGAACTAAGACCCCTAGATCTGCAGAGCATAAGGTCGTGGGGATGGGAAGCAAAACTCTTGCAAGTGGATCACTAGGGGTAATAGTGAGTGGTGTCACTCCCATTTCCACCCCTTGATTCCTGGACCCATGAATCCTGGCTATGGGAGAAACAGCACCATATATTGGACGCTGGTTTAGAGCATATACAGCCTTCTGGAGAACATTGCCCCAACCCTGCAAGGTATTGCCACCTAGCTGGTGCCAAAACTGTGTCTTTAGAAGGCCATTCCATTGTTCTATCAAGCCAGCTGCTTCAGGATGATGGGGGTAAGACTAGTGAATTCCATGAGCATGGGCCCACTGCCACACTTTATTTGCTGTGAAGTGAGTCCCTTGATCTGAGGCAATGCTGTGTGGGATACCATGAAAGTGGATAAAGCATTCTGTAAGTTCATGGATTGTAGTTTTGACAGAAGCATTGCATGCAGGTAAGGCAAATCCATATCCAGAGTGTCTATTCCAGTAAGAACAAAACGCCACCCTTTCCACGATGGAAGTGGTCCAATGTAATCAACTTGCCACTAGGTTGTAGGCTGATCGCCTTGAGGGATGGTGCCACACTGGGGACTCAGTGTTGGTCTCTGCTGCTGGCAGATGGGGCACTCAGCAGTGGCTGCAGCCAAATCAGTCTTGGTGAGTGGAAGTCCATGTTGCTGGGCCCATGCATCACCTCCATCCCTGCCACCATGGCCACTTTGTTCATGAGCCCATTGAGCAATGACGGGAGTAGCTAGGGAAAGAGGATGACTGGTTTCCACAGAACACATCATCCTATCCACTTGATTGTTAAGATCATCCTCTGCTGAGGTCACCCTTTGGTGAGCATTCACATGAGACATAAATATCTTCACTTCTTTGACCCATTCAGAGAGGTCTATCCACATAACTATTCCCCATAAATTCTTGTCTCCCATTTTCCAATCCTGTTCCTTCAAAGTCCCTGACCATCCAGCCAAACCATTGGCCACAGCCCATGAATCAGTATACAATCACACATCTGGTCATTTCTCCTTCCAAGTAAAGTGAACAGCCAGGTGCGCTGCTCAAAGTTCTGCCCATTGGGAGGATTTCCCTTCACCATTGTCCTTCAGGGAGATCCCAGAAAGGGGCTGTAGTGCTGCCACTGTCCATTTTCGAGTGGTGCCTGCATATCTTACAGAACCATCTGTAAATCAGGCACGAGTTTTCTCTTCTTCAGCCAACTGATCATAAGGAATTCCTCATGAGGCCATTGGTGCATACTGGGATATTGAAGGTAATATGACAGGAGTGGAGACCATGGACATTTGGGCTACTTCTTTATGCAACTTACTTGTGCCTTCAGGTCCTGCTCAGGTCCAATCACATGTATACCACTTCTATTTAATGATAGAGTGCTGCTGTGCATGTCCAGCTTTCTGACTCTGTGGGTCAGACAACACCCAGTTCATGACGGACAGCTCAGGCTTCATGATGACTTGATGTCCTATGGTTAAGCATTCAGTCTTTGCTAAGGCCCAGTAACAAGCCAAAAGCTATTTCTCAAAAGAAGAGTAGTTATCTGCAGAGGATGGCAGGGATTTGCTCCAAAATCCAAAGCGTCTGCACTCTGATTCACCAATAGGGGCCTGCCAAAGGCTCCAAACAGCTTTTCTATTTGCCACTGACATTTCAAGCACCGTTGGATCAGCTAGATCATATGGCCCAAGTGGCAGAGCAGCTTGCACAGCAGCCTGAACCTGTTGCAGAGCTTTCTTTTGCTCTGGGCCCCACTCAAAACTAGCAACTTTTCTGGTCACTTGATAAATAAGCCAGAATAACACACCCAAATGAGGAATATGCTGCCTTCAAATTCCAAAGAGGCCCACTAGGCATTGTGCCTCCTTTTTAGTTCTGGGAGGGGCCAGATGCAATACCTTATCTTTCACATTAGAAAGAATATCTTGACATGCCCCATACCACTGGACCCTTAGAAATTTTGCTGAGGTGGAAAGTGCCTGAATTTTTGTGGGATTAATTTCCCACCCTCTAGCATGCAAATGTTTTACTAATAAGTCCAGAGTCATTGACACTTCTTCCTTGCTTGGTCCAATCAGCACAATGTCATCAATGTAATGAACCAGGGCGACGTCTTGTGGAAGGGAAAGGTGATCAAGATCCGTTTGGACTAAATTATGACATAGGGCTGGAGAGTTGATGTAGCACTGAGGTAGGCAACTGAAGGTGTATTGCTGGCCTTGCCAGCTGAAGGTAAACTGCTTCCGATGGTCCTTCAAAACAGGCATGGAGAAAGAGCCATTAGCCAGATCAATAGCTGCATACTAGGTACAAGGAGATGTATTAATTTGCTCAAGCAATGAAACAATATCTGGAACAGCAGCTGCAATTGGAGTCACCACCTGGTTAAGTTTTTGATAATCTACTGTCGTTCTCCAGGATCCATCTGTTTTTTGCACAGGCCAAATAGGTGAGTTGAATGGGGATGTGGAGGGAATTACCACCCCTGTATTCCTCAAGTCCTTGATGGTGGCAGGAATCTCTGCAATCCCTCCAGGAATGCAGATTGCTTTTGATTCACTGTTTTCTTAGGTAGGGGCAGTTCTAATGGCTACTACTTGGCTTTTCCTACCATAATAGCCTTTACTCCATTTGTCTGAGATTCAATGTGGGGGTTCTGCCAGTTGCTGAGTATATCTATTCCATTTATGCATTCTGGAGCTAGGAAAATCAATATAATATGGGTTCAGGCACTCACTGGACCCACTCTGAGATGGACATGAGCCAGGACTCCATTAATAGCTTGACCTCCATATGCCCGTACTCTGACTGCCAGTCCACAGTGATGTTTTGGGTCTCCTGGAATTAGTGTCAGTTCAGAGCCAGTATCCAGTAATCCCTGAAATTATTTCCTTTTCCGCAATGAACAGTCACTCTCGTAAAAGGCCATACATCCCTTTGGGGAAGGCTGGGAGAGAGATTAACAGTAAAAATTTTTGGCAGTGTATTGAAGTCCTTCCTTAAGGGGACTCGGCGTCCCCTTCATTCAAGGAGTTGTGGGTCTTTAAACTCACTCAAGTCTGGGAATTGGTTAAGGGACTACGACTCTCTGTTCCTGCAATTCAAGTTAGACTGCTGGTCACCTGATCTGGAAGTCATCCGTTTGTACAGATCAAGTAAATAGTTAGTAGATTTCCTATCTATTTCTCTCCTAGGGACACCATGGCTAAGTAGCCAACACCATAAGTGCCTACGAGTCAGACTATTTTAATTACTGCTTTGACTCCGCTGTCAGTTACTGTAACTACACCTACCTTGTCTTTGTCAATTGAGTGCAGCCACTTGGCCCCTACTACCACAGGGTCCAATCAGCCCCATTGAAGTTAGGTGCCTTAATTCAGTTAGGGCAGTTCCCCCTATTGAATCTGATTTACATAAAATAGCAGTCACAGCAGTCTTCAAGCATGCTAGGGCTCCCTTCACAATTTTGTTCCTCACAGTTGTGGTAAAAGGTATGTCCTCTGGGCACTCCATGTGTAAGTCTGTGAGCCTAACCTGACAAATCCACTCTAGCATGCCAATTGCCCTAAGCCTTTGGACAACTTCTTCTACAGTATACCAAGGCAGGTCTGGTACTTCAACTTGATCTGGTGTAGGCCAGGGCGTAAGCCATGCTTCAGCAACACAACCAAATAAACTATTAGATCCTTTCCTAACTTCTGGAGCTGAAACATTGAATGAAGAATCTGTGCTTAGTGGACCCATATCAATAAAGTCAGACTGATTCATCTTTATGTTCCTTGCACAATTATCCCATACCCTTAATAGCCATTCCCACACATATTCCCCAAGTTTCTGTGTATACATATTAGAAAAGTCAAGCAGTTCTTTTGGAGTGTAGCCTACCTCCTCCTGGGTCACACTTTGTACTTCACCTTTTGAGACTCACTTAAGTCTAGTTATAGGTCTAGGTAGTGTGGAATTGTTTTGAGAACATTCAGCATTGTCTTGTAAAGCATCTGCCTCAGGCGTTGCCCCCGGCAATGACTCAGGCAAGGGCTCTTTAGAGGAAGCTGGGCTAGGGCTAATCTCATTAGATGGGAGTGGAGGGGCTAATGGTTTTTTCTGGGCAGGGTAGTTTAGCAGACAAAGATGAAGTAATCTCTTCAGATGGGAGTGGTTCTTCTGGCAGGAGTGATTCAGCGGAATTTAGGGGCTCAGTGTCTCCAACTTCCTGATTATCTGCCTGTATGTCCCCATCTCAAGTTTCAGGATCCCATTTCTTCCCAGTCAATGCCCTTACTTTAACTTCAGACACCTCTTGAGCTTGCTAATTGAGCTGGTGTTGTAATTCAGCCACTCTTACAATAAGGCTCTGGGTTTAGTTTTTGGCAATATTAGCTGTTACTATAAGCAATAAGGCTTTCTTTCGAAGCACAAGTAGAAACTTTGAGGTCACTTATGTGGCACTTGAGTTTTGACTCTGAAGCCCTGAGCACATCTCTTTCTTTCACCAGTTTGTCTAGCAAAAGTAGGACCAACCAACCAGCTTCCTTATACTTCTCATTCTGACAAAACTGTGGAAAGATATCACACATGTGTTCACCCAGAGCCTTACCTTTCACTGATACCTGATCTATTGGTGGTGATATTTTGCATATTTGTATTGCCACCTCACACCATGGATTAGCAGTGCCCTCTTTACTGCTGGAAGCAAAGTCATCAACATCTTTAAGACTAACCAGACTTGAGAACCAGTTTAGAAAACTCATCCTTATAATTTTGTTTCTCTACAACCACTCTCTGTACCAAATGTTTTAGGCTGGGTTCTCTAGAGAAGCAAAACCAGTAAAGCACATAAATATATATACAGAGAGAGAGACAGAGAGATTTATATCAAGGAAATGGCTCACGCAGTTGTAGAGGCTGCAACATCCCAAGTCTGTGGATCAGGATAGAGGCTTCTCCTGATTCACGTACACGCAGGCACTGGCGAACCCAAGATCGGCAGGTCAATGAGCAGGGCTCTTGATCACAGACTGTGAAGATCAAAAAAAACCAAATTCAGCAGGTAAGCTGCTAGCTAAAGTCCCCAGAACCGGCAGTCAGATGAACAGGAGCCAGTTGCAGGATCCAGAGCCAGCAAAAAGCCAGAATGTCTGCTTATATTCGGATGCAGGCCACATGCCCAAGGAAACTCCCTTTCAACTGATTGGCTACTCACAGCAGATCCCATCATGGGAATGATCACATATAAACAAACACTGAGAATCATTCCCCAGCCAAGTTGACATCCAATTTTAACCATCACACCCTGTTACCATTATTTCTCTCTTGGACTCTTGCAACAGCCTCCTCCTCCTCCTCCTGGCCCCCCAGCCTGCTATCTCACAATCTCCACTGCAGCCTCTACACAGCTGCCAAGGAGATCACAACGTATTTCACCATTATACTCTTTGGACCTATGAATAATCTTAGGATTTCAGCTACAGGCAGTCCCCTGGTTACAAACAATATCCATTCCTAAGTGTGTCTTTAAGTTGAGTTTGTAGGTAAGTTGGAACAGGTGCACACGGTTCTTATTTAGCCTTCCTTTAGTGCAAGAAAATTCTGGAATATTTTTTGATGATTTACAACCTGCACATGCAGTGGTTGCGATGAAGAATTTGTTGTGAGTAGAGGTTGGTTCAATCATTTCAAAGTTTGGGCAAATTTACATAACATTAAAGGGTAAATACAATAAGTCAGATGTTTGTAACCCAGGGACTTACTGTATTACAAATAGGTATATTATAAACATTCTTGTGCATGTCTTTTGGAATGGAATTGCTAGGTCATATAGGGTAAGCATATATTGAGCTTTGACAGATACCACCTCACAGTTTTTCAAAGTGGTTGTACAAATTTACCCTCCCACTATCAGTGTATTAGAATTTTGGTTGCCCCTGATCTTCACTAATACTTGGTCATTTACATTTTCTTTCATTTTACCCATTCTTTTGGATGTATGGTAGTGTCTCATTCTGGTTTTAATTTGCATTTCCCTTTTGATTAATTAAGGTTGTCACCTTTCCTTATTTATTGACCATCTTGATATTTGTTTTTTGTGAAGTTTCTGTTAAAGTCTTTTGCACATTTTTATATTGGGATGCCTATCTTTTTATTTGTAGAGATTTTAAAAAATACATTCTGGATTAAATGTCCTTTGTCAGATGTATTTATTGCTGGGAGATATTTTCTCCCGTTCTGTGGGTTGCCTTTTCACTCTCTTAACATAGTCTTTTGATGAACCGAAACTCTTTATTTTAATATAGTCCAAATTATCAAATTTTTCCTACATGGACAGCAGTTTTCCATTTTGCTTAAGAAATCTTTATCTACTCCAAGAGTACAATGTTGCTCTCCTATATTTTCTTCTAAAAGTTTATTGGTTTGCCTTTCACATTTATATCTACAATTCATTTGGAATTTGTTTTTGTGTATGATGTGAGGTAGGGGTCAACATAAAAATATTTTTTCCACATGGCTATCCAATTGACTCAGCACCATGTATTAAACAAACAAATAAGCAGTCTTTCTCCAGTGTACTGTAGTGTCATTTTTATCATAAATTACATCTGTAGGTCTGTTTCTGAATTTTCTAATCTTTCCATTTGTCAGTTTCTATATCCTTGTGCCAATACCACAATGTCTTAATTACTATAGCTTTATAGATCTTGGTACTGGTAGTGAGACTCCTCCAGCTGTGTTCTTCTCCTTCAAATTATTTAGGCAATTCTTGGCCCTTTGCATTTCCATCTGAATTTTAGGACCAATTTGTCAATTTCCACCAAAAACAAACAAAACAAAACAAAGAGAAAAAACACCAGCTGGGATTTTTTAATGAGATTACACTGACTCAATAGATTAGTTTGGGGAGAAATGACATCTTCACAATATTAAGTTTTCCAATCCATGACTATAATTTGTTCCTCCACT
Source organism: Dugong dugon (assembly GCA_030035585.1). Taxonomy (NCBI): domain Eukaryota; kingdom Metazoa; phylum Chordata; class Mammalia; order Sirenia; family Dugongidae; genus Dugong; species Dugong dugon. Next base: position 102,601,918 of record CM057483.1, on the reverse strand, counting down.
TGTTTGTCTTCTTTAATTTCTCTCCATAATGTTTTGTAGTTTTCAGTGTAGAGGTGTTTCACATCTTTAATTAGATTTATTTCTAGGCGTTTGATTTTTATGCTATTGCAAATAGTAGGGTTTAAAATTTTTTCTTTTTCTATTTGTTGCTGGTATGTAAAAATACAATTGTTTTCACATATTGACCTTATATCCATGATCTTGCTAAATCTACTTATTAATTCTAATAGTTTGTTTATAGGCTCTTTTGGATTTTCTAATGTACTACAATCATGTCAAATACAAATGATGACAATTTTCTTGCCTCCTTTCAAATCTTTATTTTTTTTGCTTGCCTTATTGAACTGAGTAGGCACAAAAGGACACATATTGGATGATCACACTTATATGAAATAGCTAGAATAGGCAAATGCATAGAGACAAACAAGTTTATTAGTAGTTATCAGAGGCTGGGGGAGGGAGGACTAGGGAGTTATTGCTTAAGGAGCAATGAGCGTCTGGAGAGATTAAAAAAAAACTTTTGGAAATAAATAGTAGTGATGGTTGCATAACATGGCAAATATAATTAGTGTCATTGAAATGTACACTTAAAAATGGTTAGAATGGCAATTTCTGTTATATATATTTTACCACAATAAAATGTTTTTTTTTAAATATCAGTTGGCCATATTTGTGTGGTTCTGTTTCTGAGTTGTCTATTCTGCTCCGTTAATCTGTAAATCTAGCCCTCTGCCAATACCACATAGTCTTGATTACTGTAGCTATATAACAACTATTGAAACCAGGTAGAGTGATAACTACTACCGCATTCTTTTTCAAAATTGTTTTGGCTATTCTAGTCTCTTGACATTTCTATATAAGTTTTAGAATAATCTTGTATATATCTTAGTTCTAGGACATTTTTTGTAGATTCCTTAAGATTTTCTATGTAGACAATTATGTTATCTCCATATGAGGACAGTTTTATTTCTTTCTTTCTGATGTGTATGCCTTTCCTTTCCTCTCCTTTTCTTCCATTCTCCTCCCCTCCCCTCCCCTCTTCCTCTCTTTTCTTTCCCTATTATACTTCCAGCACTATGTTGGGTAACGTTGTTCCTGATCATAGAGAGAAAGCATAGTCTTTTACGATTAATTATAATGTTATCTGTAGTTTTTTTGTAGATGCGCTTTGTCAGGTTGAAGAAGTTCCCTCTATTCCTAGTTTCTTGAGTGTTTTTTTTTTTTTTTTTAAATCATGAAATTGTGTTGGATTTGGTCAAATGCTTTTTCTTCATTGACTGTTATGCTCATGTGGTTTTTCTTTTTTAGCCTGTTAATATGTTGGATTACATTGATTAATTTCCAAGTACTGAACTAGCATTGCATTCCTGGTATAAACCCCACTTGGTTATGGCATATAATTCTTTTTATATTTTGCTGACTTCTATTTGCTAATATTTTGTTGAGAATTTTTCCGTCTATAACAATGAAGGATATTGGCCTGTAGTTTTCTTTTTCTGTACTGTCTTTGTCTGGTTTGGGTATAAGATAATACTGGCTTCATAAAATTAATGAGGAAGTATCCTTTCCTCTTCCTTTTTCAGGAAGAGATAGTATAGAATTTGTGTTGATTCTTCTTTAAACATTTGTAGAATTCTGTAGTGAAACAATCTGGGTATGGAGACTTCTTCTTTTGGAGGTTTTTAATTATAAATTCAAATTATTTTATTGTTGTAAGACTATTCAAATTATCTATCTCATATTGGGTAGTTTGTGCTTTTTCAGGAGTTGGTTAATTTCATCTACGTTTCCAATTTATGTGTATAAAGTTGTTCATATTATTCCCTTATTGTCCTTTTTGATGTCTGTAAGGTCTTTAATGATAACTGCCATTTCATTCCTGATATTCATAATGTGTGTCTTCTTTTTTCCTTGTCAGTCTTGCTAGAGATTTGTCAATTTTCTTGATCTTTTCAAAGAACCGTCTCTTTGTTTCATTGATTTTCTACCCTTAAAGTCCTGGAATAAACCTCACTTGATCATGATGAATTATTCTTCTAATATATATTTTGCATTCTACTTCCTAATATTTTGATTTTAGATTTTTGCATACATGTTACAAAAGAGATTGGTCTGAAATGTTCCTTTCTTTTAATGCCCTTGTTTAGTTTTGGTATCAAGATTAAGCTGGCCTCATAAAAAGAGTTGGGAAGTATTCCATCTTTTTCTATTCTCTGGAAGGATTTGAGTAATCTTGATGTTATTAGACACATATAGTTTTAAACACTTAGTTATGTCTTGGGACCAAATAATTTCCTCTCTGTGCCTGGAGATAGGTGAAGAGGGGTAACATATTTTTGATTCTCTAACATCTGCCAGACATCATGCTAAGAATTTTACATTCATTTTCTTATTGTTTCCTAATAAACTTCTCGTTGGACAAGAATTTTTACACCTGCCTCTGAGCTCAGAAAAGTGAGATTAAGTGACTTGCCTAAGAGCACACAGTTAGAAAGTGGCAGATGTGGGAATCAAAGCTAAGTCTTATTTATTGGCCCCTTACTATGTACCAGGCACTGAGCTCTGAGATGGTCATATGCTACAGCATTGAGTCCTCTCAGCAGCTCAGTGAGACAGGAATCATGTTTTTCATTGTCAAGATGAGGAAACTGAGGCTCAGAGAGGTCGAGGAACTTGTCCAGAGCTACACATCTAAAAGTGGCCAAACTGGGCTCCAAAGTGATATTTTGCCATTCTTCAGCCCAAGAGTGTGTTATGGCCTGCCTTAGTCTCCTAAGGCTGCCTTCACAAAATATCACAAGGTGGGTGTCTTTAGAAAACAGAAATTTATTTTCTCTGAGGCAGGGCCAAGATGGCAGAGTAGTCAGATGCTTCCTGTGGTTGCTCTTACAACAAAGACAAAAAAAACAAAAACAAAAACAAGTGAATCAGTTATATATGACAATCTAGGATCCCTAATCAACAAAGGCAAAGTTAAGGAATCAGACTGAGTGGCAGGGGGAGGGCGAGATGGTTCAGAAGCAGCGAGGAGTTACCATACCTGACCCAGTGGGAGCTGGCACCCTTCAGACTGGATCGGTTCATGTGTGTGGTGAGGCTAACAGTGGCGTTTGTGAGGTATTTTCCACACTGGGAGAGACCCAGCAGCAAATAGTCTACTTGGGCATCCAGAAGCAATGAAAAGCAGTGCTCAATCAGCAAAAGATAAGTACTTGAGTGTGGCCTACTGCATGGATCAAAAAACACCCCCTTTGGGAAAAACCTCTCTCCCATTTACCTTCCCCTTTCCTGCTCTCAATCAGGTCCTGGGCCAGCTTCAGTGATTTCTGAGTCCCCTAGGCTGGAAGTAGAACCCATCACATGCCCTGAGAAAATCTCCCGGGGATAGAGAGGGAACAATTTAACAAAGAGGGAAAAAGTAATCTGCAAGCTCCCCTAAGCCAGGAACTCAGGGTAGGGACAGCTCCTTTGCCTAGGCACAGGCATAAGGGGTCCACAGACTTTAAATGCCTTTCACCCCTGCATAGACATGTGTGGCCTCATTTCAACAGCGTAGGCCCTCATTACCACAGTACAAAAGTGTGTATACCTGAAGTCTAACTTCAACAGTTTAAGCTATATAGTGAAGTGGCAGGTTCATGACATTTGACACTGCTCAGTCCATTAAGAAGGATCCTCACCTACTCACATTAGGGGCCTGAGGACTGGTGCCTCCACCCATGACACCTAGCCACCCATGACAAGGGTCCAAGAATAAGTGGTGCCCTCCAGTCCTTACAACCCATAGCACTGGGTGCTCATAATCTGGCTGCAAAACCCACCCACCTACACTCTCTAAGGAACAGGAAAGCGCTTTCCTCCCAGACACTCAGGGGCAGATATCAGCCCCCTGCCTTGCTCAGCATGTGACACCCTACTGCAGCCAAATACCGATGCCTACACCAATCACCCATGCCTGTCTAGGACTGTAGGTGAGAGCCTGCACCACACACTTCGTGACCGACTACCTGAACGCCTGAACTGAATTCATACAAGAAAAGTAAACAGACTTCTGGGCTCACATACCTAGTAACAGCCCTAACCATCTGGTGACAGGACGTTAGAGCTTCAAATGTGCCAATAATCAAACTAGCTCACATGAGAAGCCCATTGGAGCATATCAGAACAAAATAAATGAAGCTAAGACACAGTAAGCAAACATAAAATAAATAAGTCTAATAACTTATTGATGGCTAGGAGACAACAGTCAATATCAAATCACATAAAGAGGTACACCATGATGGCTTCAGAAAGCTCTCAAAATAAAGAATCAAGAAATTTTCCAGAGAAAGAGAATTTTTTGGAATTACCCGAGGTAGAATACAAAAGATTAATATACAGAACTCTCAAGAGATCAGGAAGGAGATTATGCAAAATGCAGAACAAGCCAAAGAACCTACAGACAAGCAATAGAGTATCTTAAGGAGGTTATTCAAGGGCGTAATGACAAATTCAGTGGGCTGCAAGAATCCATAGAGAGACAGCAATCAGAAATCCAGAAGATTAACAATAAAATTTTAGAATTAGACAACTTGATAGAAAGTCATAGGACAAGAATTGAGGCAATAAAAGTCAGAATTAGTGAAATTGAAAATAAAGCACTTGACACCAACTTATTTGAGGAAAAATCAGGCAAAAGAATTTTAAAAATGAAGAAACTCTCAGAACTATATAGGACTCTATCAAGAAGAATAACCTATGAGTGATTGGAGTACCAGAACAAGGGGGGATAACAGAAAATACAGAGAGAATTATTGAAGTTTTGGTGACAGAAAACTTCCCTGATATCATGAAAAATGAGAAGATATCTATCCAACATGCTCATCGAACCTCACATAAGGTAGATCCCAAAAGAAAATCACCAAGACATATTATAATCAAAAGTGCCAAAACCAAAGATAAAGAGAGAATTTTAAGAGTAGCTAGAGATAAATGAAAAGTCATCTACAAAGGAGAGTCAATAAGAATAAGCTCAGACTACTCAGCAGAAACCACTGATGCGAGAAGGTAATGGGATGACACATATAAAGCCTTGAAGCAAAAAAATTGCCAGCCAAGAATTATATATCCAGCAAAACTGTCTCTCAAATACTATGGTGAAGTTAGGGCATTTCCAGACAAACAGAAGTTTAGGGAATTTATAAAAACCAAACCAAAATTACAAGAAATACTAAAGGGAGTCTTCCGGTTAGAAAATCAGTAACTTCAGATAACAACCCAAGACTAGAACACAGGACAGAGCAACCAGATATCAACCCAGATAGGGAAGTCGTAAAAATAAATCAAAGCTAAAACACTGAAAATAGAGAAAAAGAGATGTCAATATGTAAAAGATGACAACATTAAAATAAAAAAGAGGCACTAAAAAATGTAGTCATAAATTTTTCATATGGAGAGGAAGTCAAGGCACTATAAAAAATAACAGACTTGTTTAAACTTAGAAAAATAGTGGTAAATATTAAGGTAACCACAAAGGAAACTAACAATCCTACACATCAAAATAAAAAACAGAAAAAATATAAAGACTCAGAAAATACAAAATCAACAACAATGAAAAAGATGAAAAGAAAATACATAAAGAAAAATGGCTTAGCATGGAAACTTAAGTGGAACAGAGAAACTGTTAACAACACATAGAAAAGATATCAAAATGATAGCACTAAACTCATACCTATCAATAATTACACTGAATATAACTGGACTAAATTCACAAATAAAGAGACAGAGAGTGGCAGATTGGATAAAAAACATGATCTGGTCTACAGGCTGCCTACAAGAGACACAACTTAGACTACTTAAAGACAGAAAAAAACTAAAACTCAAAGAATGGAAATATATATATCAAGCAAACAACACTCAAAAAAGAGCAGGAGTGGCAGTATTAATCTCTGACAAAATAGACTTTAAAGTAAAATCCACCACAAAGGATAAGGAAGGACAGTATATAATGATTAAAGGGTCAATACACCAGGAGGACATAATGATAATAAATATTTATGGACCCAACAACAGGGTTCAAAAGACATAAAACAAACTCTAATAGCATTGAAAAGAGAAATAGACAGCTCCACAATAATAGTAGGAGACTTCAACACACCACTTTTGGTGAAGGACAGAACATCAAGAAAAAAGCTAAAAAAAGATATGGAGGATCTAAATGCCACAATCAACCAACTTGATCTCACAGTAATAGACTGAACACTCCACCCAACAGCAGCCAAGTATACCTTCTTTTCCAATGCACATGGAACATTTTCCAGAATAGACCACATATTAGGCCATAAAGCAAGGTTTAACAGAATCCAAATCATCGAAATATTAAAAACCGTCTTTCTGACCATGAAGCCATAAAAGTAGAAATCAATAACAGAAAGAGGAAGGAAAAAAAAAATCAAACACATGGAAACTGAAGAACACCTTGTTCAAAAACTACTGGGTTACAGAAGAAATTAAGGATGAAATAAATAAATTCATAGAATCAAAATGAGAATGAAAACACATCCTACCAGAACCTTTGGGACACAGCAAAAGCAGTGCTCAAAGGTCAGTTTATAGCAATAAATGCACACATTCAAAAAGAAGGAAGAGGCAAAATCAAAGCATTAACACTACAACTCTAACAAGCAGAAAGAGAGCATCAGAAGAAGCCCTTGTGCTCCAGAATAAAAGAAATAGTAAAACTTAGAGCAGAATTAAATGAAATAGAGAATAGAAAAACAATTGAAAGAGTTAACAAGACCAAAAGCTGGTTCTCTGAGAAGATCAACAAAATCAATAAATCATTGGCCAAATTGACAAAAGAAAAACAGAAGAGGAAGCAAATAATCCATATAAGAAATGAGATGGGTGATATCACAACAGAGCCAACTGAAATTAAAAGAACCATAACAGAATACTAGGAAAAATTGTACTCTAACAAATTTGAAAACCTAGAGGAAATAGACAAATTTCTAGAAACTCACTACCTACCTAAACTAACAGAAACAGACATAGAACAACTAAATCAACCCATAGCAAAAGAAGAGATTGAAAAGGTAATTTAAAAACTCCCAATAAAAAAAAGCCCTGACCAGGATGGCTTCACTGGAGAATTCTACCAAACTTTCAGAAAAGAGTTAACACCACTACTACTAAAGGTATTTTGAGCATATAAAAGGATAGAATACTCCCAAACTCATTCTATGAAGCCAGCATAACCCTGATACTAAAACCAGGTATAGCACCACAAAAAAGAAAATTACAGACCAATATCCCTCATGAACATTGATCCAAAAATCCTCAACAGAATTCTAGCCAACAGAATTCAACAACATATCAAAAATAATAATAATAATAATACACCGTGGTCAAATGGGATTTATACCAAGTATGCAGGGATGGTTCAACATTAGAAAAACAATCAAGGTAATCCATCTCATAAATAAAACAAAAGACAATAACCCCATGATCTTATCAATCGATGCAGAAAAGGCATTTGACAAAGTCCAACATCCTTTCTTGATAAAAACTCTCAGCAAAATAGGAATAGAGGGGAAATTCCTCAACACAATTAAGGGCATTTATACAAAGCCAACAGCCAACATCACCCTAAATGGAGAGAATTTGAAAGCATTCCCCCTGAGAAGGGGAACCAGACAACGATGCCTTTTGTTACTACTCTTATTCAACATTGTGCTGGAGGTCCTAGCCAGAGCAATTAGGCTAGATAAAGAAATAAAGGGCATCCAAATTGGTAAGGAAGAAGTAAAGTATCTCTATTTTTAGATGATATCATCTTATACACAGAAAACCCCAAATAATCTACAAGAAAACTACTGGAGCTAATAGAAGATTTCAGCAAAGTTTCAGGATGCAACATAAAACATACAAAAATCAGTTGGATTCCTTTACACCAACAAAGAGAACTTGGAAGAGGAAATCTCAATAGCCCCCAAGAAGATAAAATACTTAGGAATAAATCTAACCAGAGATGTAAAAGACATATATAATGAAAACTACAAGACACTGTTGGAAGAAGCCAAAGGAGACCCACATAAGTGGACAAACATACCTTGCTCATAGATAAGAAGACTCAACATTGTGAAAATGTCAATTCTACCCAAAGCGATCTACAGATACAATGAAATCCCGATCCAAATTCCACCGGCATTTTTAAATCAGATGGAGAAAAAAATCACCAACTTCTTATGGAAAGGGAAGAGGCCCCGAATAAGTAAAGCATTACTCAAGAAGAAGAACAAAGTGGGAGGCCTCACACTACTTGGTTTTAGGACCTATTATACTGCCACGGTAGTCAAAACAGCCTGGTATTGGTACAAGAACAGATTCGTAGACCAATTGACAGAATTGAGAATCCAGACATAAATTGATGTATTTACGTGGATGCATCTATGAGCAGCTGATATTTGACAAAGGCCCAAAGTCCATTAATTGGGGAAAAGACTGTCTCTTTAACAAATGGTGCTGGCATAACTGGATACCCATTTGCAAAGAAGTGAAACAAGACCCATACCTTACACCATGAACAAAAACTAACTCAAAATTGATCCAAGACCTAAATATAAAATCAAAAACGATAAAGATAATGGAAGAAAAAATTGGGAAAATGCTAGGAGCCCTAATACATGGCATAAATAGAATACAAACCATAAGTAACAATGTACAAACACCAAAAGAGAAACTAGATAACTAGGAGCTCCTAAAAATTAAACACTTCTGCTCATCAAAAGACTTCAGCAAAAGAGTAAACAGACAACCTACAGACTGGGAAAAAAATTTGGCTATGACAAATCCGATCAGTGTGAAATCTCTAAAATCTACAATATACTGCAAAACCTCAACAACAAAAGGACAAATAACCCAATTAAAAGTGGGCAAAGGACATGAACAGGCACTTCGCCAAAGAAAACATTCAGGTGGCTAACAGACACATGAGGAAATGCTCACTATCATTAGCCATTAGAGAAATGCAAATCAAAACTACAGTGAGATACCGTCTCACCCAAACAAGGCTAGCATTAATCCAAAAAATACAAAATAATAAATGTTGGAGAGGTTATGGAGAGACTGGAACAGTTATACACTGTTGGTGGGAATGTAAAATGGTACAACCACTTTGGAAATCAATTTGTGCTTCCTTAAAAAGCTAGAAATAGAAGTACCACACGATCCAGCAATCCCACTCCTTGGAATATATCCTAGAGAAATAAGAGCCGCCACATGAATAGATATATGCACACCCATGTTCATTGCAGCAGTGTTCACAATAACAAAAAGATGTAAACAACATAGATGCCCATCAAAGGATGAATGGATAAACAAATTATGGTATATTCACCCAGTGGAATACTACAGAATGATAACAACGGTGAATCTGTGAAACATCTTATAACATGGAGGAATACGGAAGGCATTATGCTGAGTGAATTCAGTCAGTTGCAAAAGGACAAATATTATATAAGACTACTATTATAAAAAATCAAGAAAAGTTTTAAACACAGAAGAAAACATTGTTTGATGGTTATGAGGGTGGGAAGGGTGGGAGAGGGGTATTCACTAGCTAGATAGTAGATAAGAATTATCTTAGGTGAAGGGAAGGACAGCACACACTACAGGGTAAGTCAGCACAACTGGACTAAATCAAAGCTTAGAAGTTACCTGAATACAACCAAACACTTCGAGGGACAGAGTAGCAGGGGCGGGGGTCTGGGGACCTTGGTTTCAGGGGACATCTAGGTCAATTGGCATAACAAAGTTTATTAAGAAAATGTTCTGCATCCCGCTTTGGTGAGTGGCATCTGGGGTCTTAAAAGCTAGTGAGTGGCCATCTAAGATGCATCAATTGGTCCCACCCACTTGGAGCAAAGGAGAATGAAGAACACCAAAGACACAAGGAAAGTATTATCCCAAGAGACAGAAAAGACCACATAAACCAGAGACTTCATCAGCCTGAGACCAGAAGAGCTAGATGGTGCCCGGCTACCACCAATGGCTGCCCTGACAGGGAACACAACAGAGTCCCTGATGGAGCAGGAGAAAAGTGGGTTGCAGAACTAAAATTCTAGTAAGAGACCAGACTTAATGGTCTGACTGAAACTGGAGGAACCCCAGAAAGCATGTCCCCTGTATTCTCCGTCATTCCAGAATAAAACAATATCCGAGGCCAACTCTTCAGACAGGGCTTGGACTGGACTGTGGGACATAAAGTGATACTCGTGAAGAGTGTGCCTCTTAGCTCAAGTAGATACAAGAGACTAAACTGGCAGCTTCTGTCCGGAGGTGAGATGGGAAGGCAGAGAGGGTTAGAAGCTGGTTGAATGGACATTGGGAATCAGGGGTGGAAAGCAGGAGTGTGCTGTCACAGTATAGGCAGAGCAACTAGGGTCACAAAACAATGTATGTATAAATTTTTGTATGAGAGACTAAATTGAATTGTAAACATTCACTTAAAGCACAACAATTGCAAAAAAATACTGCATGTTCTAAAGCAGAAAAAACAGAAAGAAATTTATTTTCTCACAGTTCTAGAGGCTAGAAGTTTGAATTCAGGGTGTGACTCTAGGGAGAGGTCCTTCTTGGTCTATTTCAGCTTCTAGTAGCTGCCAGTAATCCTTGGAGTCCTTGGACTTGTTAATTTGTTTGCCTCTGTTGTCACACAGCATCTGTCTCCCCCGTGTGTGTGTCTCTGTATCTATTCTGCTCTTTTTTATAAGACACTTCTCAGAATTGATTAAGTTTAGAACCCACCCTTCCTTGTTTTGACCTAATTAACATAACAAAAGAAAACTTATATTCCCAAATAGGGTCACATTCATGGGTGCAGGATTTAGGACTTCAATATGACTTTTGTGGGGACATAATTCATTCTATAATACGGCCAAAATATTTCTCTCATGGCGGTGAGCATGTTCTTATGTGTTAGTGACTGCTAGTGCCATTGTTAGAAGCTCAGAGGAAGGGAGGAGGTCATGATGGCCAGGACAGCTGCTCACTTCAGGCTCCAGGTGCAAGAATGAGTCAAAACTGAAGACAGGTAGGGAGCTAGGTTGCTAGGCAGCTGGAAGGAAAGGGCTCAGGAGCCGGGCCCTGAGGCTGGGAGACTAGAAAGTAGCTTCACTGAGCGATACATGGACCAGGAGATGTGCTGAGAGGTAGGGAGATAGATAATGAGGCTGGACTCTGGTGGTGGCACTGAGGCCTCAAAGCTCACCCCTCTACCATGCAAAACAGCTTTCCTGGGCTAGACCTGGCTGGACTGAGTTTATTCTTTCTCTTCGAACCCCAGGCCTGATCCCATCTTGATTAACTCATAGGAAAGGAGACGGGGCAGAGGAAGGAGGAGAGGTGCCCAGAGGCCTCATCCCCCAGCCAAAGGCAGGGAGGTCAAGTCTGGGGAAGATGGTGTGGCAGAGCTGGGAATGTCTTTATACTTCACCTGGTCCAGTTCCTCCCACCCACCCCACCCCCCCATATTGTACGGGGAAACCAAGGCCTATAGAAGTGAGGATAAAGTGATTTATTTGTTGCAAACCATACAACCCTAAATGGCCAGCACCTGGGGGAGAACAAGGGCACAGACTGAGATGTGAGACATGTGAGGTATACAGGGGATGTGTGTGTTTGTGTGGATTCAGCTTCATTCTATAAGGACTTGTATTCTGTGGAGGTAAAAAGCACAGATTCTGAATCATGACTCCTCTGTGTATTAGTCTGTGACACTGGGAACAAGTTACTTAAACTCTATGTGAAGCACTTAGAATGGTGTGTGGCACAGAGGAAGCATTATGTAAGTGCTACTATTATTATTATTATTAGATGCCCTTGGGTGGGATGAAAAGAAGAGTGGCTCAGGAATCAGCCTGCAATTTATGGGCCCACCACCACTCCCTCTGCAGCTGTAGGGTGTGGGAAGAGCCCTGGACAGGGAGTCAGAAGCCCTGGGTTTGCAGCCAACGTGGACTCTACAGCTGACTAGCCTTGGGCAAGTGTAGCCTTGGGCAAGTCCCTTTGTTCTCTGAGCCTTAGCAGCCTCATCGGTAACATGCGTAGCATGGGGCTAATAAGAATCTCTTACTCCCAGGGTTGCCTTAATGACATGGCTAGGACAAATCAGCTGGCTCACAGAGGCGTTAAAGAAAGGGTGGCTGTTATTATAACTGCTGTGGAAACACAATGGGGGACAGAGAATTGTCCCCCTTGGTTGCTGATCCCCAGGCACAACTCCTCCACACTCCCCAAGCTGGCCCCTCCCTCCTCCTCACCCATGCTGAGTAGACGCTTCAGCCCTCCAAGTTCCAGGCTTCACAGCCTCTCCACTCCTGCCTACAGGCTGACTTGCTGACTTAACAACTTCTTTTCTCCTCACAGCCCTGGGAGTTAAAAAGGGGGCCTCACTAGAGACTATGAGAGTGACTCTCAGGCAACTCTGATGCAGGGAGCTGGCTGGTGGCCTCTACACTTCTACTAATGGTCCTGCCTGAAGTAGAGAGATAGGGCCTGGTTGCAAATCGTCTCCCTCCACCCTAGCAGGAACCACTTGCCCCAAAGCCTCCTCTCCATCTGACCCTTGTCTGTGGCTCACTGGGGCTGGAAGCAACCAGTTAGAATGAGAATCAGAGACTCATAGGCCTTCTAAATAAAGATCACCACCTCAAGCTCCCCTACTCCCCATTCCCACACACTTTAGTTTAGGGGAGGGAGAACTCAGACCTAGAAAGGGCAAGGAATGTGGTCAAGGTCGTACAGAAATGATTCCCATTCTACTGAGTAAGAAACTGTGGCCAGACAGGTTGAACGCAAAGTTAGGACCACAACAAAACCAAAAAAAAAACCCATTGCCGTAAAGTCTGACTCATAGTGACCCTATAGGACAGAGTAGAACTGCCCCACAGGGTTTCCAAGGAGCAACTGGTGGATTTGAACTGCCGACCTTTTGGTTAGCAGCTGAGCTCTTAACTTCTGCGCCACCAGGCCTCTACAACCCAGATCTCCTAAACGCTATCTTTTCTAGAGCCAGAACATATCAGAGTTGGAAGAGATATTAGTTTAAGGAATATCTGAGTCTAATCTCATTTTGTAGATGAGTAACACTGAGGCCCAGAGAGGGAAAGGGACTTGTCCAAGGTCCAAAAGAAGTTAGTGGCAGATGTAGAACCCAAACCCAAAGCTCCTGACTCCCTAGCCAAGGCTTTTCCCATACCCCACGGTTGCAGAAGTGGTGGCGAGCCCAAAGGTGGGGATGAGGTTTGGGGGCACCTAGCACGGTACTGGGATGCCTCCAACCCAAAACCAAACCTATTGCCAATGAGTCGATTCTGACTCATAGCGACCCTATAGGACAGAGTAGCACTGCCCCATAGGGTTTCCAAGGAGTGGCTGGTGAATTTGAACTGCCGACATTTTGGTTTGCAGCCATAGCTCTTAACTACTGTGCCCTGAGGGCTTGGGATGTCTCCAGCTTCCACCTAATCAAAACTATTTTTTCCCACTGTCCTGAGCTCTGAGGACCCTCTCTTACCTATCTGAATTGTGCCCTGGGAAGGCATTCTCATATTGCTGAGCCTAAAGAGAATCAGCAGCCTGAGTTCTAGGCTGTGTATCTTTGGGTGAGTCTCTTTCTCTCTCTGGGCTTCTGTTTCTGTTGTTGTTAGATGCCGTTGAGTATGTTCTAACTCATAGAAACCCTATGTACTACAGAATGAAACACTGCCCGATCCTGTGCCATCCTCGCAATCGCTGTTATGCTTGAGCCCATTGTTGCAGCCACTGTGTCAATCCATCTCGTTGAGGGTCTTCCTATTTTTCGCTGACCCTCTACTTTACCAAGCATGATGTCCTTCTGCAGGGACTGATCCCTCCTGACACATGTCCAAAGTATGTTAAGACGTAGTCTCGCCACCCTTGCTTCTAAGGAGCATTCTGGTCGTACTTCTTCCAAGACAGATTTGTTCATTCTTTTGGCAGTCCATGGTATATTCAATATTCTTCGCCAACACCATAATTCAAAGGCGTCAATTCTTCTTTGGTCTTCCTTATTTATTGTCCAGCTTTCACATGCAAATCAGGCGGTTGACAACAATATGGCTTGAGTCAGGCTCACCTTAGTCTTCAAGGTGACATCTTTGCTTTTCAACACTTTATAGACGTCTTTTGCAGTAGATTTGCCCAATGCAATGCATCTTTTCATTTCCTGACTGCTGCTTCCATGGGCATTGATTGTGTATCCAAGCAAAATGAAATCCTTGACAACTTCAATCTTTTCTCCATTTATCATGATGTTGCTTATTGGTCCAGTTGTGAGGATTTTTGTTTTCTTTATGTTGAGGTGTAATCCATACTGAAGGCTACAGTCTTTGATCTTCATCAGTAAGTGCTTCAAGTTCTCTTTGCTTTCAGCAAACAAGGTTGTGTCATCTGCATAATACAGGTTGTTAATGAGTTTTCCTCCAATCCCGATGCCCCATCCTTCTTCATATAGTCCAGCTTCTCAGATTGTTTGCTCTTCATACAGATTGAATAGGTATGGTGAAATGATACAACCCTGACGCACACCTTTCCTGACTTTAAACCACACAGTATCCCCTTGTTTTGTCCGAACGACTACCTCTTGATCTATGTGCAGGTTCTTCATGAGCACAATCAAGTGTTCTGGAATTCCCTTTCTTTGCAATGTTATCCATAATTTGTTATGATCCACACAGTTGAATGTCTTTGCATAGTCAATAAAACACAAGTAAACATCTTTCTGGTATTCTCTGCTTTCAGCCATGATCCATCTGACATCAGCAATGATATCCCTGGTTCCATGTCCTCTTCTGAATCCAATTTGAATTTCTGGCAGTTCCCTGTCAATATACTGCTGCAGCCGCTTTTGAATGATCTTCAGCAAAATTTCACTTGCATGTGATATTAATGATATTGTTTGATAATTTCCACATTCGGTTGGATCATCTTTCTTGGGTATAAGCACAAATATGGATATCTTCCAGTTGGCTGGCCAGGTAGCTGTCTTCCAAATTTCTTAGCATAGATGAGTGAGCACTTCCAGCGCTGCACTGGTTTGTTGAAACATCTCAGTTGGTATTACGTCAATTCCTGGAGCCTTGTTTTTCGCCAACGTCTTCAGTGCAGCTGGGACTTCTTCCTTCAGTATCACTGGTTCCTGATCATATCCTACCTCTTGAAATGGTTGAGTGTTGACCAATTCTTTCTGGTATAATAACTCTGTGTATTCCTTTCATTTTCTTTTTATGCTTCCTGCTTCGTTTAATATTTTCCCTATAGAATCCTTCACTATTGCAACTCGAGGCTGGAATTTTTTCTTCCATTCTTTCAGCTTGAAAAATGCCGAGTGTGTTCTTCCCTTTTGGTTTTCTAACTCCAGCTTTTTGCACATGTCATTATAATATGTTCCTTTGTCTTCTCAAGTCACCCTTAAAGGTGTGTAGGGGGGTGGTGGTAGAAGGCGGGAGAACTAGTTGAGTCTGAGCAATGAAATTAGCTGGAGAGCTGGGGGAAAAATCTCAATGCCAAGGTCCTACCCCAAACCAATTAAATCAGAATTTCTGAGGGTGGGCCAGGGGGTCTTGTACAATCCCTCAGGTAATTCATATGAGGAGCCAGGGTCAAAGAGATCTCAGAGGCCTTCTCTGTCTGACAGTTTCTGAGATACTGTGATCCACTTAGGGTGTTTCATGGAAGCAGGAGTTGGGGGGTGGGGAAGGAGGGAGGACCTGACAACTCCCATCCTACAGCCTCCACACTGAGCATGCCAGCCCAAACTATAGGCCATTTTCCCAGGGTTAGAAAATTGTTTTGGGGTTTCCAGCATTGTCTGAATTCCTACTGGTACACTGCTCCTGTAGTAGGAGTCTGCCTGTCTACACGGCTCCTCTCCTCTCCTCTCCCTGACACTCACCCAACCTCCCTCCCTGGTGCGGCTGACTTCATGTGGTGAGAAACAATGTATGTTATAACGGACTTAGGGTGAAGTCCCTGCTTCACCATGAATAGATCTATGACCTCAAGCAAATTATTTTGCCTCTCTAAGCCTCAATTTTCTCATTTGTAAAATGGGTCAATGATAGTGGTTTGGTCACAGCATTATTGTGAAGGTTGAATGAGCTAATGCTTGTAGCATGCTGAGCATGGAGTCCAGCACAAAGTGAGCACCTAGTTACCATTAACTCTCCTTCTTTACTCCCACTGCTCAGCCCCAGGAGCAGCTCCTGGTTTCCTCAGAGGAACCTCAGAGAAATTGACTTGCTCTCATTTGAAAGACTCAACATCCTAAACAAGATCCCACTGTAAGACAGAAAAATGATAATCTGTCATCCACATTTGGCACTATTTCATGAAGCATGTCCACTTTCACTTCCAGTTATTTATATCACCTTCCCAATAAGCCTGTGAGAGAGGTATTATAATCTCCATTGTACAGGTGAAGAAATTGCAGCTCAAAGAGGTTTGGCCATTTGTCCAAAGCCACTCTGTTTATAATTGGAATTGCTGGGATTTGAACCCAGGGCTGTCTGGCTCCAGAGCCCAAGCTGTATCCACTGTATCTTCACTGTCTTAATCTAGCAAGATCAAGGAAGGCTTCGCTTTACATGGTAGGGCCTGCACTAATGGCAACACACCCTCAGCAAATACCCAACATGCTTATGGGATTGAGGGGGCCAGACACATGCACACACACACAGACACACAGAATGGAGGTCAAAGCATCAATGAAGTGCCTGTGCCACCATGGCAGACAGCTAAGGGGCCCTCTGACAATTAACATTATAGTGCTTTGTTGACTAGGAGGGTTGAAGCAGGCTCTTCACACCAGCCAACCAAAGAAGGATGTTGGCAAGTTGATATTTGCTGAGAAGGACATTCGTGGAAACAAAAAATGAGCTCCACACCTTGAACACATTGACAGCTTCTTCCAGACATGTATGTGCACATGCACACACACACATACACACACCTATACGTGGTAATAAAACTAGCAATAACCAGCCCTTGTTTACATCTAGCTTTACAAAATATGCAAAACTTTCTCCCATCTACCATCTAATTTCCCCTAACAATTTATTTATTCAACAAATATTTATTGAGCACCTACTATGTGTCAAATACTGTTCTAGGTGCTTAAGATACATCAATGAACAAAATAAACAAAGATCCCTCTCCTTATGGAGCTCATAATCTAGTGAGAAGAGGCAAAAAATAAGCAAGACAAATAAAATATATCATATCTTTGATGGTAATAAGTTTTGTGGAGAAAAATAAAGCAGGAGGAAAAAAGGCCAGGGTATCTGAGGAGGAGGTAGTTTGCAATTGTAGCTATCATGGCCAGAGTCTTAGTCATCTAGTACTGCTATAACAGAAATACCACAAGTGGATGGTTTTAACAAAGAGAAGTTTATTTCCTCACAGTCAAAGTAGGCTAAAAGTCCAAATTCAGGGCATCAGCTCCAGGGGAAAGCTTTTTCTCTCTGTCAGCCTTCTCTTCGGTGTTCCCACTGACTAGGAGTGTCTCTGCTCAGGGACCCCGGTCCAAAAGACGCGCTTTGCTCCCAGCACTGCTTTCTTGATGGTATGAAGTCCCCAACTCTCTGCTTGCTTCCCTTCCCTTTTATCTCTTGAGAGATAAAAGGTGGTGCAGGCCACACCCCAGGGAAACTCCCTTTACATTGGATGTGAGCTGGGTAAAGGTGGTGTTACAATCCCACCTTAATCTTCTTTAACATAAAATTACAATCACAAAATGGAGGCCAACCACACAATTCTGGGAATCGTGGCCCAGCCAAATTGATACACACATTTTTGGGGGACATAATTCAAACCATGACAGCCAGGAAGGCCACACTGAGAAGGTAGCTCTTAGGAAAGTTCTGAAGGAGGTAATGAAGCAATCATTGCAGATTATCTGGGGGATTATCATTCTAGGCAGAGAGAACAGTCAGTGCAAAGAACCTGAGCTGGTTATGTACCTGAAATGTTTGAGGAACTGCAAGCAGGCCAGTGTGCCTAGAACAAAGTGAGCAGAGAAGACAGGAACAGGATACAAGGGCAGAAAGGTAATGAGGGACCAGATCTCGGAGGACCTTTTGGCCATTGTGATGACTTTGACTTTACCCAAAGAGAAGGGAAGCTATGGGAGGATTTTGAGCACAGAGTTGACATAATTTGACTTGGGTTTAATAGAATCCCTAAGGCTTGGATCCTTCAGTTGTAGAGAATAGGCTGTAAGGGGCAAGAGTGAAAGGGTAGCCTGGAGGAGAGTGGAGGCAGTGGAGGTGGTAAGTGGTTGGGTACTGGGTGTATCCTGAAGATAGAGACAAGAGGATTTGTTGACAGACGAGATGTAAGGTGTTAAGGAAAGACAAGAGTCAAGGATGACCTCATGTGGTATGAAATCCACATCTCTCACTCTCCACCCCTGTTGTAACCACCCTGGTCCAAGGCATCACCCCTCTCACATGGACCTCTGCAATGGCCTCTTCACTGGGACTTCTTACTCCCACCCCTGCCCTCTACAATCTTCTCTACACCCAGCAGTCAGAAGAATCCCTTTAAAATGTAAATCAGGCTTCCTATGATACTTAAAAACAAGTACAGGGCCTACATGATCTGGCTCCTCTCTGCCTCCCCAGTGATCTTTCCTGTCTCTACCCCCAACCCCTGCTCTGCCCTAGTCCACTCTGCTGTTCTTTGAGCTCACCAAGCTCATTCCTATGTCAGGATGTTTACATTTGCTGCTTTCACCACCTGGAATATTCTTTCTCTACTCTGCCTGGCTGGCTTCATCTCATTCTTCATGTCTCAGCTGAAATGTTACCATATCGGAAAGACCATGCCCTGGCCACCACTCCATCTAAATTAGATTCCTCACTTTGGGGATTTCTCTCTCATTGTTCTGCTTTCTCATTTGTAAAATGGAATGATACTCACTCCTAACACTCAGGTTTGCTGTGAGAAGTGTGGCTTTATACAAGCCTCTGAGTCTGTTTCCTCCTCCAGTATTCTCTAATTTAAATACTGATTTCTCATTGGTTCCAGACAGCTTGTTTTCCATGGGGCTCATTTTTGGTCCTTAATTGAGAGTCTGGTCTGAGACCAAATTTTTTTTTAAAGTTCACACTTAAAGCTCCCGATTCCTCCCACACAAAGGCATGCACATATACACACACAAACACCCTCCCAAGTCTGTTTAGGGTATGTATGTGAGTGTGTATGAGGATGAGTGTGAGAATATCTGTATGTAAGAAAGAGAGGAGAGAGAAAAGTGGACGGTGGGGGGGGGGGAGAAAAGAGACATTCTGTGATTAATCTCAGTTCATCCTCCTGTAGATTGCTTCACCCACCCAACCTGTCCATCTGTCCATCCATTCACTTGCAGTTCATCCATCCATCCATTCATTCTCCATCTATCCATCCGTCTAATTCATCAACATTGATGAAACACTCTGACACACACTAGGCCCTGTGACAGGCCATAAGAGCCAGAGAAGAGTAGGATATTAACAAAGCCCATAGTGTAAGTGTTCGATATAAGGTCTATATCATGTCCTGTGGGACCACAGGGGAATGAAGGGCTAGTGCTGCTTGTTGAATGAATGAAGGCAATCTAGTTGGCCTGAAGGCTGAAGCATGCTGACCCCTGAGGCCCCTGGAAGCCTCCAAATGCTTCACTATAGATGACTGGGACAGAGGAGTGGATGAGAACCCAGTGGCTTTGACCTTCCCAGAATAACTTGCTTGGCATTTGCCCCTATTGTCTGCAAATATTTTTCCTTCTTTGAGGTTGCAGCCCCTAAGCTCTGTCCTGCTCAGTCACAGAGGTAATGGCACATTTACACACGTCAGGTGGTAGCCCCCCCATGCGTCTGTCAGTTTGTTGTACTGTGGGGGCTTGCATGTTGTTGTGATGCTGGAAGCTATGCCACTGGTATTCAGATACAAGCAGGTCACCCATGGCGGACAGGTTTCAGCTGAGCTTCCATACTAAGACAGACTATGAAAAAGGACCTGACAGTCTACTTCTGAAAAGAATTAGCCAGAGAAAACCTTTTGAATAGGAGAAGAACATTGTCTGATATGGTTCCAGAAGATGAGCCCCTCACAAGAAGCGTCTGGTGTCTTAAAAGCCTGTGAGCAGCCATCTAAGATACTCCACTGGTCTCACCCCTTCGGGAGCAAGGGAGAATGAAGAGAACAGGACAGGATACAAGGAAAAGATTAGTCCAAAGGACTAATGAACCACAGCTACCATGGCCTCCACCAGACTGAGTCCAGTACAGCTAGATGGTGCCCGGCTACCACCACTGACTACTCTGACCGAGATCACAACAGAAGGTCCTGGACAGAGCTGGAGAAGGATTTAGAACAAAATTCTAACTCAAAAAAAAAAAAAAAAAAGAAGATCAGATTTACTGGACTGACAGAATAGAGAAACCCTGAGAGTACAGCCCCCGGACACCCTTTTAGCTCAGAGGTGAAGTCACTCCCGAGGTTCACAGTTCAGCTGGGGATTGGACAGCCCCATAAAACAAAATGGGACTAACAAGGCACAGCAGTCCAGAGACAAGAACTATAAGGCAGGAAGGAACAAGAAAGTTGGTGACAGGGAACTCAAGGTTGAGAATGGACAGTGTCGACATGTCGAGGGGTTGTTAACCATTGTCATAAGGCAATATGTGCACTAACTGTTTAATGAGAAACTATTTGTTCTGTAACCTTCATCTAAGGTACAAAAAAAAAAAAAGAATTTTCTACGTGAGATCAAATTGACAACAGCAACTCAAAAGGTTTGATGGGAAGCCTAGGGGAGAGTGAGTTGAAGATAAGGGTGATGGAATAATTTGGGAAAGGATAGTGAGAAAAGCAGCACAACTGGAAGAATGGAATTGATGTCACTGAATTGTGCAAGTAGAAATTTCTGAAATGGTGTATCTTTGGCTATGTATATTTTCACCAAAAAAAAAAAAAAAGGTCCTCCAAGGTCGAGAAGGGAGAGTGTTGACATGTCATGGGGTTGTTAACCAAGGTTATAAAGCAATATGTGTACCGACTATTTGATGAGAAACTACTTGTTCTTTAAACCTTCACCTAAAGTACAATAAAAAAAATTTAAACAAAAGAAGTGAGCCCCTCAGGTTGGAAGGCATTTAAAAGATGACTGGGGAAGAGTTGCCTTCTCAAAGTAGAGTCGACCCTAAAGACGTGGATGGAGTCAAGCTTTTGGGAACTTCATTTGCTGATGTGCCACAACTCAAAATGAAAAGAAACAGCTGCAAACATGCATTAATAATATGAACATGGAATGTACGAAGTATGAATCTAGGAAAATTAGAAATCATCAAAAATGAAATGGGACTTCCAGGCAACATGGAGATATAGACAAAAGCACCATGCTGTCCCTCCATAGCAAAGATCCGAAAAACTAAGTCAAACAGAGGCAAAAATCAATCCTGAAACCCTAAGCATCAAACGAAGAGATAAAGAAATCAGCCAAGCACTGAATGGAATAAGAAACTGACAGAGAACAAAAAGTGAGGAGACATACGTGCAGAGGTCCCCTATCAGCTAACACAGCACGGATCCACCATCTTGGACACCTGTCAGAGATCAGTGAACAGGGAGTACAGGAAAGCAGCTTCACAGAGCTCCCAGCAAGAGACAGAACAACTGGTAACCAGTGATATACTTTCCCACCCCCACCCTTCTTCACCCCCGCTCAGCCTCCTCTACTTCCTGCAGCCACAGTCTCTTGGCCAGGAAGCACAAGCTTCACCCCTGTGCCTCTTGGATTCCACCCGCACACCCTGGCCAGCTCCCTGAGTGTCAATTGTTGGTTGCTGGTGTTGCTTTTTTCCGCTTCTTTTTGGGTTTCTTCCAGACATCTCACCACCATCCCCTCCTTTCTCTCAAATACCTGGCTCCGTGTGCCATCATCTTTGCTTCTTCTCTAAAGGCAGTGAAATGCCACTCAAATGTGGAACTGCTTTCCGGCCCCTGCCGCCACGCTGGTGGGATCCCTGGGGCTTTGTTTTGTTTTGTTTTATTTTATTATTTTTTGTTTGTTTGTTTGTTTTATTTTTCTTTTCTTGGCTTGGGAGCCCCCTCTAGCCAGGCAGTACTGCATGGCAAGGGAGCTACTCCCTCAGTCTGCACTGCCACGCAGTGGGATCCCTAGAGGTATTTCTTTTTTCTTGTTTTTTGGTATTTGTTTGTTTGTTTCTTTTCTTTTTGTTTCTCTCTTTTTCCCTTTTTGTCTTTCTTCATTTATCAGTTTCCCGTCTCTCTATACTTACCTTCTCTTCCTGTCTCTGGAATACCTGGTGCTGTGTGACACCTTTACCTCTTCTAGCCAAGCTGTGCTTCACGGCCTGGGGGCAACTTCCCCAGTCCTTGCAGCTGCACCGGTGGGATCCCTGGGGGCTTGTTTTTCATTTCTTTTTTTCTAATTTGTCTTTATTCCTTTCTTAAAACTTTTTATTTTTTTTTTGCATTTTGTTTTTCGCCATTTTTCAGTCTCTCATCTTGCCACTCCAATGGCAAGCTCCCTTAGCACTCTTTTTGTTTGTTTGTATGTTTTTGGCTCCTGTTCCTCTCTCCTCTCTGTCCTCTTTCCCATACCCATCTTAGCTCCACACATCATAATCACCCTCCTCCTTCCTGCCTACCTGCACCATGTGCTGAACATCACAACCCAAAGCCACACAGCACAGACACAGACTACCAGAACCTGTCCTGCACCGATTCCCGGCCGGCCCTGTTGGCCCTAGTACTGCCACAAACAACCTACCCCAGCAACTCCCCTTCATCTGGACTTACCTGCTTCACCATACTCGAGTGACTGACCCCGCCTACTGGACAAGAAGGCAAAAAGTATCTTGCCCACAGAGGAGCAAACAACAAAAAATGCACAGCCAGCCTTCTCAGACATAACCATATAAAACAAAAAAAGCATGATGAAACAAACAAATCTACAACCAATAAAAAAGGAAAATACTGAATGTCCCAAATGCGGGAGACAATATCAAAACATATAAAAAAACAGGGCAGAATGGTTCCAGTAGGTTTCCAAAATAAAACACCAGATGATTTTCCATTAGAAGAAAAGGCACTAGAACTACCTGATAGGGAATTCAAATCTCTAATAATCAGAGCTATCCAAGAGTTGAAGCAAAAAGCAGACAAAAACAAGGAAAAAACAGACAAATTCATGGAAAATACAGACAAAAAAAAATGGAAGAATTCTGGAAAATAATACAGGAACAAAATGCCAAAATAAATTCACAACTAGAAATTATACAAAAACAACAATTAGAAATCCAAAAGATAAACAACAAGATTTCAGAAATGAACAGTGATATAGAAGGGCTGAAGAGCAGGTTTGCAATGATGGAGGACAGGATCAGTGGAATTGAAGACAAACACTTGGATACTACACTGTTTGAGGACAGGTCAGAAAAAAGAATGAAGAAAAATGGAGAAACACTTAGAATTATGTGTGATACAATCAAAAGCAAAAATTTGTGAGTGATCAGAGTTCCAGAAAAGTGAGAGAAAACAGAAAACACAGAGAGGATCATTGAAGAACTGCTGACAGAAAAATTCCCCAATATCATGAGAGATGAAAAGCTGACGATCCAAGAAGCTCAACCAAACCCACACAGATATACCCCAAAAGAAAATCACCAAGGCATGTCATAAATCACACTTCCTAAAACCAAAGACAAACAAAGAATCCTGAGAACATCTCAGGAAAAACAAAAGGTCACATACAGAGGAGAAAAAATAAGATTACACTCAGATTATTAGGCAGAAACCAAGCAGGAAAGAAGGCAATAGGATGACATATATAAAACCTTGAAAGAAAAAAATTCCAGCCAAAAATAATAAGTCCTGCAAAGCTCTCGTTCAAATATGATTGTGAAATTAGGATATTTCCAGATAAACAGAAATTAGATGACTATGTAAAAATCAAACCAAACTTACAAGAATTATTAAAAGGAGTCCATCAATCAGAAAACAAACATCATCAGACCACAGGCTGAATCTAGGACACAGGATTGTACCAGCCAGATATCAACCTACGAAATGAACTTTCAAGGACTATCCAAAACCAAAACACTTACAACAGGGAAACAGAGAGGTTAATCTGTAAAAGACAACAACATCAGAACAATAAAAGAGGGAATAAACAGTGTAGGTATAGAACTTTCTAATGGAGAGGAAGGCAAGGCAATACCAAGTAATAAAATACTGTTTCAAACCTAGGGAGATAAGGGTAAATTTCAAGGTAACCACAAAGAAAGTTAACAAACCTACTCATCAAAATAAAGAAGAAAAACATAAAGTCTCAGTAAAAACAAAACTTACAAAAACAAAAGAAATTTTAAAAAGTCCACAAACAAAAGGAATTCAGCACAGAAGAGTAAGAGGAAAAAATAAAATGTTGGCACCATAAAGAAAAGCACTACAAAATGACAGCAATAAACTCACCCTTATCAATAATTACACTGAATATAAATGGCCTAAATGTTATTTAAGACAGAGAGTGACAGAATGGACTAAAAAAAAACAGGATCCATCAATATATTGTCTACAAGAGACACACCTTAGAAACAAAGAAGTAAATTTATTAAAAATCCAAGGATGTAAAAATATATATCAAGCAAACAGCTACCAAAAAAGAGCAGGAGTAGCAATACTATTCTCAGATAAAATATACTTTAAAACAAAATCCATCATAAAAGATAAAGGAGGACACTATAAAATGATTAAGGGGAAGATCCATCATGAAGACATAACCATAATACACATCTGCACACTCAACAACAGAGCTCCAAAATACATAAACACTAACAGCACTGAAAAGAGAAATTGACAGTTCCACAATAATAGTAGGAGACGTCAACACACCACTCTCAGTAAAGGACAGAAGATTTAGAAAGAAACTCAACAAAGATATAGAAGACCTAAAGGGCACAATCAGCCAACTTGACCTCATAGACATATATAGAACACTCCACCCAACAGCTGCAAAGTACACATTCTTTTCCAACGCACATGGAGCAGTCTACAGAATAGACCACATCTTAGGCCACAGAGCAACCTTCAACAGGATCCAAAACTTTGAGATAATACAAAGCATCTTCTGTGACCACAATGCCATCAAGGTAGAAATTGACAACAGGAAGAGCAAGGGAAAAAAATCAATTACTTGGAAACTGACAACACCCTTCTTACAAATCACTGGATAATAGAAAAAATCAGAGATGGAATAAAAAAATTCTTAGAATTAAACAAGAATGAAAGTACATCATACCAAAACCTTTGGGTCACAGCAAAGGCACACATCAAAAAAGAAGAAAGGGACAAAATCAAAACATTAACTACACAACTCGAACAAATAGAAAGAGAACAGCAAAAAAAGCCCACAGCCAACAGAAGAAAATAAATAATAAAGATCAGAGCAGAAATAAATGAAATAGAGAATAGAAAAACAATAGAAAGAACCAACAAAACCAAAAGTTGGTTCTTTGAAAATGATCGACAAAATCAACAAACCACTGGCCATACTGACAAAAACAGAAGAAGCCAAGAATAACCCAAATAAGAAATGAAATGGGGGACATTACAACAGACCCAACTGAAATAAAAAGGATCATAACAGAGTATTATGAAAGACTATACGCCAACAAATTTGAAAACCTAGAGGAAATGGATAAATTTCTAGAAATATTCTAGCTAACAAACTAACAGAAAGTAATGTTGAAAATCTGAACAGACCCATAACAAGAGATGAGATTGAAAAGGTAATTTAAAAAAAACAAAAACCTCCCAATAAATGAAGCCCTGGCCCAGAAGGCTTCACTGGAGAATTCTACCAAACATTCAGAGAAGAGCTTATACCAATACTACTCAAATATTTCAGAATATAGAAAAGGAAGTGACACTACTGAATACATTCTATGAAGCTAGCATAACCCTGATATGAAAACCAGGCAAAGATGCAACAAAAAAGAAAATTCCAGACCAATATTTCTCATGAATATAGATGCAAAAATTCTCAACAAAATTCCAGCCAATAAAATTGAGCATCATATCAAAAAAATAATACACCATGACCAATTTGGATTCATACCAGGTATGCAAGGATAGTTCAACATTAGAAAATCAATCGACATAATCCAACACATAATAGGAAAGAAAAGAATCACATGCTCATCTCAATTGACACAGAAAAGGCATTAGACAAAGTCCAACACCATTCCTGACAAAAACTCTCAATAAAATAGGTATAGAAGGGAAATTTCTCAACATAATAAAGGACATCAATGCAAAACCAACGGCCAACATCATTCTTAATGGAGAGAGGCTGAAAACATTCCCCTTGAAAACAGGAACAAAACAAGGATTTTCTTTATCGCCACTCCTATTTAACACTGTGCGGAAAGTCCTAGCTAGAGCAATAAGGCAAGAAAAAGAAATAAAAGGCATCCAAATTGGTAATGAAGAAGTTAAACTCTCCCTGTTTGCGGATGATATGATACTATATATAGAAAAGCCAAAAGAATCCATGAGAAAACTACTGGAACTAATAGAAAGATTCAGCAGAGTAGCAGGATACAAGATAAACAGACAAAAGCAGTTGGATTCCTATACACCAATAAAGAGAAGGATGAAAAGGAAATCAGGAAAACAATACCATTTATAATAGCTCCTAAAAAAATAAAATACTTAGGAGTAAATCTAACCCGGGATATAAAAGACCTATGCAAAGAAAACTACAAAACACTACTACAAGAAACCGAAAGAGATCTACATAAAAGGAAAAACATACCATGCTCATGGATAGGTAGACTCAACCTTATGAAAATGACAATTCTACCCAAAGCAATTTACAAATACAATGCAATCCCAATCCAAATACCAATAACATTCTTCAAAGAGATGGAAAAACTAATCATTAACTTTATACGGAAATGGAAGAAGCCCTGGATAAGTAAAGCACTATTGAAGAAGAAGAATAAAGTAGGAGGACTCGCACTACCTGACCTCAGAACCTACTATACATCTATGGTAGTCAAAACAGCCTGGTACTGGTACAATGACAGATACAACAACCAATGGAACTGAATTGAGAACACAGATATAAATCCATCTACTTATGGTCACCTGATCTTCGACAAGGGCATAAAGTCCATCAAATGGGGAAAAGACAGTCTTTCTAACAAATGGTGCTGGCAAAACTGGGTGCCCATCTGCAAAAAAAAGAAACAGGACCCATACCTCACACCATGTACAAAAACTAATTCAAAATGGATCAAAGACCTAAATATAGAGGGCTGTGAGGACCATGGTCTTGGGGAACATCTAGCTTAGTTGGCATAACACAGTTAATAAAGAAAATGTTTCACATTCTACTTTAGTGAGTAGAGTCTGGGATCTTAAAAGCCTGTGAGCAGCCATCTAAGATACTCTACTAGTCTCACCCCTTCGGGAGCAAGGAGAATGAAGAAAACAAGATACAAGGAACGGTTAGTCCAAAGGACTAATGGACCACAACTACCATAGCGTCCACCAGACTGAGTCCAGTACAATTAGATGGTGCCCGACTACCAGCACTGACTGCTCTGATCGGGATCACAACAGAGGGTCCAGGACAGAGCTGGAGAAAAATGTAGAACAAAATTTTAACTCACAGAAAAAGACCAGACTTACTGGCCCGTCAGAGACTAGACAAAACCCGAGACTATGGCCCCCGGGCAACCTTTTAGCTCAGTAATGAAGTCACTCCCGAGGTTCACCGTTCAGCCAAAGATTAGACAGCCCCATAAAACAAAACGAGACTAATAGGGCACAACAGTCCAGGGAAAAGGACTAGAAGACAGGAGGGGACAGGAAAGCTGGTGATAGGGAACACAAGGTTGAAAAGGGGACAGTGTTGACATGTTGTGGGGTTGTTAACCATTGTCATAAAACAATATGTGCACTAACTGTTTAATGAGAAACTATTTCTTCTGTAAACCTTCATCTAAAGTACAATAAAAAAATGGAATGCATAAACATTGATATCCTAGACATTAGCCAGCTGAAATGGAGCGATATTGGCCATTTTGAATCGGACAATCTACTATACCAGAAATGACACCTTAAAAAGGAATGGCATTGCATTCATCATCAAAGAGAACATTTCAATATCTATCCTGAAGTACAACGCTATCAGTGACAGGACAATGTGCATATGCCTACCATGAAGACCAGTTAATACAACTATTATTCAAATTTAAGCACCAACCACTAAGGCCGAAGATGAAGAAATTGAAGATTTTTACCAATTTCTGCAGTCTGAAATTGATCCAACATGCAGTCAGGATGCATTGATAATTACTGATGATTGGAATGTGAAAGTTGGAAACAAAGAAGGATCGGTAGTTGGAAATTATGGTCTTGGTGATAGAAACGATGCTGGAGATCGCATGATAGAATTTTGCAAAACCAACAACTTCTTCACTGCAACCACCCTTTTTCAACAGATGGAATACACAGGAATCTAATCGACTACATCTGTAGAAAGAGATGATGGAAAAGCTCAATATCATCAGTCAGAACAAAGCCAGGGGCCGACTGTGAAACAGACCATCAATTGCTCATATACAAGTTCAAGTTGAAGCTGAAGAAAAGTAAAATAATTCCACGAGAGCCAAAGTACAACCATAAGTATATCCCACCTGAATTTAGAGATCATCTAGAGAATAGATTTGACACATTGAAGACTAATGACCGAAGACCAGATGAGTTGTGGACTGACATCAAGGACGTCATACATGAAGAAAGCAAGAGGTAATTAAAAAGACAGGAGAGAAGAAAGACCAAAATGGATGTCAGAAGAAACTCTGAAACTTGCTCTTGAACATCGAGTAGCTAAAGTAAATGGAAGAAATGATGAAGTCAAAGAGCTGAATAGAAGATTTCAAAGGGCAGCTCGAGAAGACAAAGTAAAGTATTATAACGACATGTGCAAAAACCTGGAGTTAGAAAACCTAAAGGGAAGAACATGCTTGGCATTTCTCGAGCTGAAAGAACTGAAGAGAAAATTCAAGCCTCAAGTTGCAATACTGAAGGATTCTACAGGAAAAATATTAAATGATGCAGGAAGAATCAAAAGAAGATAGAAGGGATACACAGTCACTATAACAAAAAGAATTGGTCCACGTTCAACCATTTCAGGAGGCAGCATATGATCCAGAGCCGATGGTACTGAAGGAAGAGGGCCAAGCTGCACTGAAGGAACTGGGGAAAAACAAGGTTCCATGAATTGACGGAATACCAATTGAGGTGTTTCAACAAATGAACGCAGCACTAGAAATGCTCACTCATCTATGCCAGGAAATTTGGAAGACAGCTACCCAGCCAACCAACTGGAAGAGATCCATATTTACGCCTATTGCAAAGAAAGGTGATCCAACCGAATGCAGAAATTATCGAACAATGTCATTAATTTCACTCTCAAGTAAAATTTTGCTGAATATCATTCAAAAGCGGTTGCAGCAGTATATTGAAAGGGAACTGACAGCAATTCAAGCTGGATTCAGAAGAGGACATGGAACCAGGGATATCATTGCTGATGTCAGATGAATCTTGGCTGAAAGCAGAAAAAAACACAAAGATGTTTACCTGTATTTTATTGACTATGCAAAGACATTCAATTGTGTGGATCATAACAAATTATGGATAACATTGCGAAGAATGGGAATTCCAGACCACTTAATTGTACTCTCACGGAACCTGTACATAGATCAAGAGGCACTCATTAACAACCTGTGTTACACGGATGACACAACCTTGCTTGCTGAAAGTGAAGAGGACTTGAAGGACTTACTGATGAAGATCAAAGACCACAGCCTACAGTATGGACTACAATTCAACATAAAGAAAACAAAAATCTTCACAACTGGACCAATAAGCAACATCATAATAAAAGGAGAAAAGATTGAAGTTGTCAAGGATTTCATTTTACTTGGATCCACAATCAACACCCATGGAAGCAGCAGTCAAGAAATCAAAAGACACATTGCATTGGGAAATATGCTGCAAAAGACATCTTTAAAGGGTTGAAAAGCAAAGATGTCACCTTGAAGACTAAGGTGTGCCTGATCCAAGCCATGGTGTTTTCAACTGCATCATATGCATGCAAAAGCTGGACAATAAATAATGAAGACCGAAGAAGAATTGACGCCTTCGAATTATGGTGTTGGTGAAGAATATTGAATATACCATGGACTGCCAAAAGAATGAACAAATCTGTCTTGGAAGAAATACAGCCAGAATGCTCCTTAGAAGAAAGGATGGTGAGACGTTGTCTCACACACTTTGGACATGTTATCAGGAAGGATCGTCCCCGGAGAAGGACATCAGGCTTGGTAAAGTAGAGGGTAAGCAAAAAAGAGGAATACCCCCAACGAGACGGATTGACACAGTGGCTGCAAAGATGGGCTCAAGCATAACAATGATTGTGAGGATGGCACAGTACCCAGCAGAGTTTCATTTTGTTGTGCATAAGGTCGCTATGAGTCAGAACAGACTCGATGACACCTAACAACAAAAACAACAGTTGGTAGACTGGAAAATACTCACTCCAGACAGTCTCTTTTTTTTACTTATTTATTTTTATTGTACTTCAGGTGAAGGCTTACAGAACAAATAGTTTCTCATGAAACAGTAGTACACATATTGTTCCATGACATTGGTTAACAACCCCACAACATGTCAACCCTCTAACTTCTCAACCTCTTTTTTTTGGTGAAAATACACATAGCCAAAGAGACACCATTTCAAAAATTTCTACATGCACAGTTCAGTGACATTGACTACACTTTTCCAATTGTGCTGTTATTCTCACTTAAGATGAAGGCTTACAGAACAAAATAGTTTCTCATTTAACAGTTACTACAAATGTTGCCACATGACAATGGCTAACAATCTCACAACACATCAACAATATCCTTACTCAATCTTGGGTTCCCTATCATCAGCTTCCTTGTCCGCTTCTGCCTTCTGGCCCTTGTCATTGGACTACTGTACCTCGTTAGTCTCATATGGTTTTATGGGGCTGTCTACTCCCAGGCTGAACGGTGAACCTCGGAGATAACTTCACCACTGAGCTAAAAGGGTGTCTGGGGGCCATACTTGTGGGGGTTTCTCCAGTCTCCTTTAAGCCAGTAAATCTGGTCTTTTTTTGTGAGTTAGAATTATGTTTTACATCCTTCTCCAGCTCTGTCCAGAACCCTCTGTTGTGATCCTGGTCAAAGCAGTCAGTGGTGGTAGCCGGGCACCATCTCGCTGTACTGGACTCAGTCTGGTGGAGGCCTTGGTAGCTGTGGACAATTAGTTCTTTGGCCTAGTCTTTTCCTTGTATCCTGTTCTCTTCGTTCTCCCTTGCTCCCGAAGGGATGAGACCAGTGGAGTATCTTAGATGGCCGCTCACAGGCTTTTAAGACCCCAGACACTACACACCAAGGTAAAATGTAGAGCATTGCCTTTATAAGCTGTGTCATGCCAGTTGAGCTAGATGTTCCCCGAGACCATGGTCCCCACAGTCCTCTGCCCAGCAATTCATTCCCTCAGGGAGTTTGGATGTGTCTATGGGGCTTCCATGGCCTTTCCTTGTACAAGTTGTGCTAGTTTCCCCTGTATTGTGTACTGTCTCACCCTTCACCCAAGATACCACTTCTCTATTGGCTATTTAGTATTTCCCCCCTACAGCCCTCCATTCCTTCGTAACCAACAAAGATTGTTACTTTTTGTGTGTAAGCCTTTTCATGAGTTTTTACAATAGAGGTCTCATACAATATTTGTCCTTTTGTGATTGACTTATTTCTCTCAGCATAATGTCCTCCAGTTTCATCCATGTTATGAGATGCTTCACAGATTCATTGTTGTTCTTTCTCGTTACATAATACTCCATTGTGTGTAGGTACCATAGTTTGTTTATCTATTCATCTGTTGATGGGCATCTAGGTTGTTTCCATCGTTTTGCTATTGTGAACAACGCTGCCATGAACATAGGTGTGCATATGTCTATTCGAGTGATGACTTATTTCTCTAGGATATATTTCTAGGAGTGGAATTGCTGGATCGCAATGGTATGTCTATTTCTAGCTTTCTGAGGAAGAGCCATATCATTTTCCAAAATAGTTGTATCATTTTGCATTCCCACCAGCAGTGCATAAGAGTTCCCATTCCCCGCAGCCCCTCCAACATTTGTTATTTCCAGTGTTTTTGATTCGGGCCAGTAATGCCGGGGTGAGATGGTATCTCATGGTGGTTTTAATTTGCATTTCTCTAATGGCTAGTGATTGTGAGCATTTCCTCATGTGTCTGTTGGCCATTTGAATGTCTTCTTTGGTGAAGTGTCTGTTCATTTCCTTTGCCCATTGCTTAATAGGATTATTTGTCTTTTTGTTGTAGAGGTGTTGGATTTTCTTGTAGATTATGGAGATTAGACCTTTGTCTGACTTGTACTGTCCAAAAATTTTTTCCCACTCTGTAGGTTCTCTTTTTATTCTTTTGGTGAAGTCTTTTGAAGAGCATAAGTGTTTCATTTTTAGAAGATCCCAGTTATCTAGCTTATCTATTAGGGTTTGTGCATTAACAGTTATGGTCTGTATCCTGTGAATGCCGTGTATTAAGGTCTGAAGTGTTGGTCCTATTTTTTCTTCTATGAACTTTATAGTTTTAGGCTTTATATTCAGGTCTTTGATCCATTTTGAAGTAGTTTTTGTATACGGCGTGAGGTATGGGTTCTGTTTCATTTTTTGCAGATGGATATCTAGTTTTGCCAGAATCATTTGTTAAAAAGACTGTCTTTTCCCCATTTGATGGACTTTGGGCACTTGTTGAAAATCAGGTGACCGTAGGTGGATGGATTTACATCTGGGTTCTCAATTCTTTTCCATTGATCAATGTGTCTGTCATTGTACCGGTACCAGGCTGTTTTGAGTACTGTAGCTGTATAGTAGGTTCTCCAGTCAGGTAGTGTGAGTCCTCCAACTTTATTCTTCTTCTTCAGTAGAGCTTTACTTATTCGGGCCTTCTTCCCTTTCCATATAAAGTTAATGATTAGTTTTTCCATCTCTTTGAAGAATGTTGTTGGTATTTGGATCGGGATTGCATTGTATTTGTAAATTTCTTTGGGTAGAATTGTCATTTTCACAATGTTGAGTTGACCTATCCATGAGCATAGTATGTTTTTCCATTTATGTAGATCCCTTTGGGTTTCATGCAGTCGTGTTTTGTAGTTTTCTTTGTATAGGTCTTTTACATTTTTGGTCAGATTAATTCCTAAGTATTTTATCTTTTTAGCGGCTATTGAAAATGGTATTGTTTTCCTGATTTCCTTGTCAACCTTCTCCTTATTGGTGTATAGCAATCCAACGAATTTTTGAATGTTTATCTTGTATCCTGCTACTCTGCTAAATCTTTCTATTAGTTCTAGTAGATTTCTCGTGGAGTCTTTAGGGTTTTCTATGTATAGTATCATATCATCTGCAAACAGGGATAGTTTAACTTCTTCATTACCAATTTGGATGCCCTTTATTTTTTTTTCTTGCCTCATTGCTCTAGCTAGAACCTCCAGCACAATGTTAAATAGGAGTGGTGATAAAGGGCATCCTTGTCTTGTTCCTGTTTTCAAGGGGAATGTTTTCAGCCTCTCTCCATTAAGAATGATGTTGGCCATTGGTTTTGCATAGATGCCCTTTATTATGTTGAGAAATTTCCCTTCTATACCTATTTTATGGAGAGTTTTTATCAGGAATGGGTGTTGGACTTTGTCAAATGCCTTTTCTGCATCAATTGAGATGATCAGGTGATTCTTTTCTTTCCTTTTATTTATGTGGTGGATTACATTGATTGATTTTCTAATGTTGAACCATCCTTGCGTACCTGGTATGAATCCTACTTGGTCGTGGTGTATTATTTTTTTGATATGATGCTGAATTCTACTGGCTAGAATTTTGTTAAGAGTTTTTGCATCTATGTTCATGAGAGATAATGGTCTGTAATTTTCTTTTTTTTTTTTTTTTTGTGCCGTCTTTGCCTGGTTTGGGTGTCAGCGTTATGCTGGCTTCATAGAATGAATTTGGAAGTGTTGCTTCCTCTTGTATGCTCTGAAATAGCTTGAGTAGTACTGGTACAAGCTCTTCTGTAAATGTTTTGTAGAATTCTCCATTGAAGCCATCTGGGCCTGGGATTTTTTTTGGTTGGGAGTTTTTTTTATTACCTTTCCAATCTCTTCTCTTGTTATGGGTCTGTTCAGATTTTCAACATCACTTTGTTACAGTTTGGGAATGCTGTGTGTTTCTAAAAATTTACCCACTTCCTCTAGGTTTTCAAATTTGTTGGAATATAGTTTTTCATAATATTCTGTTATAATCCTTTTTATTTCAGTTGGGTCTGTTGTAATGTCCCCCTTTTCATTTCTTATTTGGGTTATTTGTGTCCTCTCCTGTTTTTCTTTTGTCTGTCTGGCCAGTGGTTTGTCGATTTTGTTGATTCTTTCAAAGAACCAACTTTTGGTTTTGTTGATTCTTTCTATTGTTTTTCTGTTCTCCGTTTCATTTATTTCTGCTCTTATCTTTACTATTTCTTTTCTTTTGGTAGCTGTGGGCCTTTTTTGCTGTTCTCTTTCTGTTTGTTCGAGTTGTGTAGTTAATGTTTTGATTTTGTCCCTTTCTTCTTTTTTTATATGTGCATCTATTGCTATAAATTGTCCTCTGAGGACTGCCTTTGCTGTGTCCCAAAGGGTTTGGTATGATGTGTTTTCATTCTCATTTCATTCTAGGAATTTTTTGATTCCATCTCTGATTTCTTCTATTACCTAGTGACGTGTAAGCAGGGTATTATTCAGTTTCCATGTAATTGATTTTTTTCCTTGCTCTTTCTGTTCTTAATTTCTACCTTGATGGCATTGTGGTCAGAGAAGATACTTTGAATTATCTCAATGTTTTGGATCTTGTTGAGGATTGCTCTGTGGCCTAAGATGTGGTCTATTCTGGAGAACGTTCCATGTGCATTGGAAAAGAATGTGTACTTTGAAGCGGTTGGATGGAGTGTTCTATATATGTCTATGAGGTCAAGTTGGCTCATTGTGCCCTTTAGGTCTTCTGTATCATTGCTGAGTTTCTTGTTAGTTGTTCTGTCCTTTACTGAGAGTGGTGTGTTGAAGTCTCCTACTATTATCGTGGAACTGTCAATTTCTCTTTTCAGTGTTGTTAGAGTTTGTTATATTATTTTGGAGCCCTGTCACTGGGTGCGTAGATGTTTATTGTGGTTATGTCTTCATGATGGATCATCCCATTAATCATTATATAGTGTCCTTCTTTGTCTTCTATGGTAGATTTTGTTTTAAAGTCTATTTTATCTGAGATTAGAATTGCCACTCCTGTTCTTTTTTGGTAGTTGTTAGCTTGATATATTTTTTTCCAACCTTTGATTTTTAATAAATTCACATCTTTGTTTCTAAGGTGTGTCTCTTGTAGACAGCATATTGATGGATCCTGTTTTCTTATCCATTCTGTCACTCTCCGTCTCTTTATGGGTGCATTGAGTCCATTTACATTCAGTGTAATTATTGATAGATGGAAGTTTGTTGCTGTCATTTTGTAGTGCTTTTTTTGTGGTGCTGAAGTTTTCTTTGTTCCTCTTACTCTCTTGTGCTGAGTTACTTTTGTTTGTGGATTTTGTATTCATTTCCTTTGTTTTTGTAGGTTTTGTTTTTGCTGAGACTTTATGTTTTTCGTCTTTATTTTTATGAGTTGGTTTGTTAACTTTCTTTGTGGTTACCATGAATTTTACCCTTATCTTTATAAGTTTGAAGCAGTCTACCATTACTTTGTATCTCCTTGCCTTCCTCTCCATTAGAAGGTTCCAAACCTATGCTGTTTATTCCCTCTGTTATTGTTTTGGTGTTGTTGTCATTTACTGATTAACTGCTCTGATTCCCTGTTGTAGTTCTTTTGGTTTTGGATAGTCCTCAAGAGTTCATTTCCTAGATTGGTATCTGGCTCATACGATCCTGCATCCTAGTTTCTGTCTGTGAGCTGAAGCTGTTTGTCCTCAGATCGAAGAACTCTCCTTAATAATTCTTCTAAGTTTGGTTTGGCTTTTATGTATTCTCTTAATTTCTGTTTATCTGGGAATGACCTAATTTCACCATCATATTTGAACAAGAGTTTTGCAGGATATATTATTCTTGGCTGGCTATTTTTTTCTTTCAAGATTTTATATATGTCATCCCATTGCCTTCTTGCCTGCATGGTTTCTGCCGAATAATCTGAGCTTAGTCTTATTGTTTCTCCTCTGTATGTGATTTCTTGTTTTTCACGAGCTGCTCTCAGGATTCTTTGTTTGTCTTTGGTTTTGGCGAGTGTGAACATGATATGCCTTGGTGATTTTCTTTTGGGGTCTGTCCTATATGGGATTCGTTGAGCTTCTTGGATGGCCAGTTTTTCATCTTTCATGATATTGGGGAAGTTTTCTGTCAGCAGTTCTTCAGTGATCCTGTCTGTGTTTTCTGTTTTCTCCCCCGTTCTGAAATTCCAATCACTGAAAAATTTTTGATTGTATCCCACATAACTCTCAGGGTCTCTGCATTTTTCTTTGTTCTTTTTTCTGAGTTTTACTGAAACTGAATTGTAGCCAAGTGTTTGTCTTCAATTCCACTGATCCTGTCTTCCACTGTTTCAAATCTGCTCCTCAGCCCTTCTGTGACACCGTCCATTTCTGAAATATTGTTGTTTATCTTTTGGAATTCTAATTGTTGTCTTTGTATAATTTCTAGTTGTGAATTTCTTTTGGGATTTTGTTCCTGCATTATTTTCCTGAATTCTCCCAATTTTTTGTCTGTTTTTTCAATGAATTTTTCTATGTTTTCCTCATGTTTGTCAGCTTTTTGCCTCATCTCTTGGAGAATTCTGAGTATTAGAGATTTGAATTCCATATCAGGTAGTTCTAGTGCATTTCTTCCAGAGGAGAGTCATCTGGTGTTTTATTGTGGATGCCTACTGGAACCATCCTGTCCTGTTTTTGTAAATGTTTTGATATTGGATGCTGTCTTTGGGGCTTTCAGTAGTTATTTTTCTCGTTTATTGATTGTAGATTTGTTTGTTTTATCCCCCCCCCCTTTTTTTTTAATTTGACTGTGTCTGAACAGCGGACTGTGTGTTCTTTGTTGTTTGCTCATCTGCGGGCACAATACTTTTCGCCTCCTTCTCCAATTGGCAGGGTCAGTCACTCAGATATGGTACAGCAGGGCAGGTCTAGCTGAAGAGGTGTTACTGGGACGGGTTGTTTGTGGCACTTACTACAGCCACCAGAGCCGGTCGGTAATCAGTGCAGGGCAGGTTCCAGTAGGCCGTGCCTGTGCTGCTTGGTGGTGTGATGTCAAGCGCATGGTGCAGGTAGGCAGGATGCAGTGGGGAGATGGTCATGTGTGGAGCTAAGATGGATATGAGAAAGAGGAGAGATGAACAGGAGACAAAAACATACAAACAAAAAAGAATGCTAGGGGAGCTTGCTGTTGGAGTGAAGAGATGAGAGACTATGAAATGGAGAAAAACAGAAAGGGGAAGAAGAAGAAGAAAAGAAAAGAATGAATAAATAAAAATCAGAAAGGTTAAAGAACTGCGAAGTTCCCAGGGATCCCACCGGTGCAGCTTTGAGGTTTGGGGAAGTCGCTTTCAGGTGTTGCGCTACAGCCTGGCTAGAAGGCATAGAGGTATACAACACCAGGTTTTCAGGGAACAGAAAGAGAAGGAAGATATAGAGAGATGAGACACTGAGCAGTAAAGAAAGACAAAAAGGGGAAAAGAAGGAAAAGAAAACAAAACAAATTAAAAAAAAAAAAGAACAAGAAAGGCCCCAAAAGACACAGGAAAAACAAAAACCAACGAAAAAGGAAATGTCCTCAGGGATCCCTCAGCACGTCTGTGCAAGCCGAGGGGGTTATCTCCTTTCCACGTAACACCCCCTTGCCAGAAAGGGCTCCCAACTCAAGAAAAGGAAAAGAAAACAAACAAACAATTCAAAACAAGCAAATGAAGAAAGGTCCCGGGATCCCACCAGCGTGGCAGCCAAGACCGGGAAGCAGCTCCACACCCCCTCAGGAAGAAGGAATGATGGCACACGGAGCCAGGTATTTGAGCGAAAGGAGGGGAAGGTGGTGAGAAGTAAGGAAGAAATCAAAAGAAGCAGAAAAAAAAGCAACACTAGTAGCCAACAAATGGCACTCAGAGAGCCAGCTAGTGCAGGCTGGTGTTTCTCAGACAAGAGACTGTGTCCACAGGAAGCAGAGGGGGCCGAGTGTGGGTGAAGAAGTGTAGGGAGTGGGAAAGCATATATCACAAATTATGGGAGCTCTGCAGCCCCTCAGGAAGAAGCAAAGGTGGTGCACGGAGTCAGGTATTTGAGCGAAAGGAGGGGGAGGTGGTGAGAGGTAAGGAAGAAATCAAAAGAAGTGGAAAAAAGCAACAGCAGCAGCCAACAAATGGCATTCAGAGAGCCGGCCCATTCGGGTGTGTAGAATCCAAGCAGCTGGTGTTTCCCAGTCAAGAGATTGTGGCCACGGGAAGCAGAGGAGGCTGAGTCAGGGTGAAGAGGGGTAGGGGGTGGGAAAGCATATATCACAAATTACCAGTTGTTTTGTCTCCCACTGGATGCTCCGTGAGGCTGCTTTCTCCTACCCCCTGTTTGCTGGTCTCCGATGGGAGTCCAAGACTGTGGATCTGCACTGCGTTAGCTGGTAGGGGACCTCTGCATGAATCTCTCCTCGCTCTCCGTTCTCTGTCACTTTTCTCACTCCATTTGGTGCTTGGCTGAGTTCTTTATCTCTTCATTTGATGTTTTAGGGTTTCAGGATAGTTGTATTCTCTGTTTGGCTTAGTTTTTCAGATCTTTCCTGTGGAGGGACGGCGTGGTGCTTCTGCCTACAACGCCATTTTGTTTGAAATTCAGACAGTCTCTTTTTATCTCCTCTCTTTGTCTCTCATTTTCTCTACCTTCTTTTCTCTTCCCTTCTTCTTCTTCTCCTCCTCCTCCTCCTTCTTATTTTCCTCTTTCTCTCCCTCCATCCAGTTTTATCTCTCCTCTCTTTCTTATGCACAGGTATTATGCTATAGATTGAATTACGTCCCCTCAAAACATGTTCTGTAAATCCTAACCTTCATGCAGTTGTTATAATCCCATTTGGGAATGGGTTGTCTTTGTTATGTTAATGAGGCAGGATTAGTGAAGGGTGTATCTTCAGTCAATTTCTCTAGAGATGTAAAAGAGATTAAACAAGCAATCAGAGAAGAGATAGAGAAAGATAGATACCAAGCCACATTAAGAATGCCCAGGAGCAAAAGCTCAGAAGAGACAAGGATGTGCCTTCAGAGCCTACAGAGAAAGACTTCCCCTAGAGCAGGCACCCTGAATTTGGACTTCTAGCCTCCTAAACTGTGAGAAAACAGAATTCTGTTTGTTAAAGCCATCCACCTGTGGTTTTTCTGTTATAGCAGCACTAGATAACTAAGACATATTCTCACACTCATCCTCATATATACTCACATACATACCCTAAACAGACTTGGGAGGGTGTCTGAGTGTATATATGTGCCTGTTTTTTTGTGTAAGAGTGAATGGGAGCTTTAAGTGTGAGCTTTAAAAAAACTATTTGGTCTCAGAACAGACTCTCAATTAAGGACCAGAAAGGAGCCCCATGGAAAACAAGCTGTCTGGAACCAATAGGAAATTCATCCATTCATTCAGTGGACAGTTGCAGGGGACTCCTCTGTGACAAGCCTCAGGCAAGTAAAGACCACAGAGAAGAGTAAGACTCAGTAATTGCCCCTGAGAAGCTAGTGGAGAAAACAGCCACATCCCCAAACTGCAGGGGTGTGGTAAAAGAGGTCACTATGGGAGCACTGAGGAATCACTGGTGGCAGGCTCTGAAAAACTCTACACAAGTTGTGTACTTTGAGATAGGCTTTGAAGGGTGAAAAGGAGTTTATCATGCTGATAAGACAGGAAGGACATCCCAGGCAGAAGTAACAGCATAGGCAGAGTCCTGCAATCATGAGAGAAAAATGGCAAGTAGTTCATTGAGATTGAGTGGTAGACTAGAAGTGGGACACAGTGGTGGGAGATGGAAGATGGGGAAGGATGGGCCTTGAATAGTACAAGAATGAATTTTAATGATGGACAGTTAATTGGTACCACTACCTTGGAGGGCATATTTGTAGCTTCCATCAACATTTATGATGCCCACACCTTTTGACAAATCAGCACCACATCTCAGTGTCTGCCTTGGAGAAACACTTGACATATGGGAATACAGAAGGATTACAGCATTTTGATAATATAAAATAAAATGTATAATACTATGAATAACTACCAGAAGAGGACTGATCCATCACTGTTAAGAAATACCATGAGGCAGTTACAGTAAATGAAGATCTCTTGAGGGGAGAATAAGAGTAAATAATATTTTTTAATTGCAGAAAAATGGGTTGGTATTTAAACATATATTCTCTAGCTCTATCCACTGATAGGGTCTAGAAGTAATGACACCCCAGCAGCAATAAGGACACTCAGCACCCAGGTCTTGGTTTCTAATATCATTCTCCAATAAAAGGAACATGAGATCCTTGGTGAAATGGCTGAATTCAAGGGTGGGGCAGGGAGAGTACAATATGAGCCTGGATCATTTTGTAGTGCCAGTAAGTAAGGGAGTGCTCAGAAAAGAATGGGGGGTTGTGACGGATTGAATTGTGTCCCCCCAAAATGTGTGTCAAATTGGCTAGGCCATGATTCCTAGTATTGTGTAGTTATCCACCATTTTGTGATCTGATGTGATTTTTCTGTCTTGTAAATCCTACCTCTAGGATGTTAATGAGGCAGGATTAGAGGCAGTTATGTTAATGAAGCAAGACTCAATCTACAGGATTAGGTTGTGTCTTGAGTCAATCTCTTTTGAGATATTAAAGAGAGAATCCAGCAGAGGATTCACCAGGAAAGAGGCGCCATGAGCAGAGCATGTCCTTCGGACCCAGGGTCTCCATACTGAGAAGCTCCTAGACCAGGGGAAAATTGATGACAAGGACCTTCCCCAGAAATGACAGAGAGACAAAGCCTTACCCTGGAGTTGGCACCCTGAATTCGGACTTCTAGCCTCCTAAACTGTGAGAAAATGAATTTCTGTTTGTTAAAGCCATCTACTTGTGGTATTTCTGTTATAGAAGCACTTGATAACTAAGACAGGGGTCATCAAAAGACTTTATCAAAGTAGTAAAAAGACAACCCACAGATTGGGAAAAAAATCTTCAGAAACAACATATCCAATAAAGGTCTGTTGTTGTTATTGTTAGGTGCTGTTGAGTCAGTTCTCATAGCAAATCCATGTACAACAGAACAAAACACTGCCTGGTCCTCTGCCACCCTCACAATCTTTGCTATGTTTGAGCCTATTGTTGCAGCTGCTGTGTCAGTCCATCTCGTCCAGGGTCTTCCTCTTTTTTGCTGACCCTCTATTTTACCAAGCATGATGTCTTTCTTCAGGCAATGGTCCCTCCTGACAACAGGTCCAAAGTATATGAGACCAAGTATCACCATCCTCCCTTCTAAGGAGCATTCTGTCTGTACCTCTTCCAAGACAGATTTGTTTGTTCTTCTGACAGTCCATGGTATAGTCAATATCCTTTGCCAACACCATAATTCAAAGGCATCAGTTCTTCTGGGGTCTTCCTTATTCACTGTCCAGCTGTTTGCAATAAGGATCTAATCTCTAAAATATATAGAAAACTTCAACAACTCAACCACAAAAAGACAAACAACCCAACTAAAAAAATGGGTAAAGGACATGAACAGACACTTCACCCAAGAGAAATTCAAGTGGCCAACAAATACATGAAAACATGTGATCATTAGGCATTAGAGATGCAAATCAAAACTACAATGAGATACCATCTCACCTCGGCTAAAATGGAACTGATTTAAAAAAAAAAAGATAACCACAAATGTTGGCAAGGATGTAGGGAGATTGGAACCCTTATCCATTGCTGGTGGGACTGTAGAATGGTACAACCACTATGGAAAACTCTATGGTGCTTCCTCAA
The DNA here is from genome assembly GCA_030035585.1 of Dugong dugon. Lineage (NCBI taxonomy): Eukaryota > Metazoa > Chordata > Mammalia > Sirenia > Dugongidae > Dugong > Dugong dugon. The sequence continues at coordinate 102,559,721 of CM057483.1, read as the reverse complement.
AAAAGAAATAGAAATACCTTATGATCTAGCAATCCCACTCCTGGGTATAGATCCTAGAAATCTAATAAAAGAGACACGGACAGACATATGCACACCTATATTTATTGCAGCATTATTCACAATAGCAAAAAAAAAAAAAATGGAAACAGCCTAAATGCCCTTCAACAGATGGATGGATAAGCAAAATGTGGTACATACATACAACGGAATACTTCACAACCATAAAGAAGAGCGATGAATCCATGAAACATATTATTACATGGCTGTATCTGTTAAATGAAATAAGTCAATCACATAAGGACCAATATTGTATATTCCCACTTTTATAAGAAGATAAGAATATGTATACAGAGACCAGTGTTCGTTGGTGTTTACCAGGGATGTATGGAAGGAGAAGAGGGACTTACTCTCTAAATCGTAGATATTTGTTATTTTTAGTGATGGGAAAAGTAGCACCGAATGTGCAAGTAATGAGCACAGCTTGACCACAGTAAACAATGCCACTAAGAAGCACACAAGAGAAAAGGATATTTGTGCTAAAGAATATGACATATGCAATTTGGCAAGAACACCAACAATAACCTAGTTATGGTCACACATGCATGCGTATAGACATACATGTGTAGGGGTAAGTACAGTTGTGCACATATGCATGCACAGATAGAAGTAATCATATGTACATGTACATACAGATATGTGTATGCATATATTCATAGAGGACACAATTACAGATACTTCTCAGACATAACCAAACACCTTGCGAGATTGGTTTTCTGAGTTTGAAGGCTTAGGACCTTAGTCTCATAGGACAACTCAATCAATTGGCATAAGCTCATATTCTGCATCCTAGTGAGGTGAGTAGTGCCTGGGGTCTTAAAAGCTTGTGAGCAGACATCTAAGATACAACTATTCATCTCTATTCATCAGGAGTGAAGGAGAAAGAAGGAAACCAAAGTATCAGAGCAGAAACTAGTCTACATGGCTAAAAGCCTACACAAGCTACAGCCTCATGTACCCTGAGACCAGAAGAACTAGATGGTGCTTGGCTACCACTACCAACAATTCTGATTAGGGCCACAATAGATGGACCCTGATAGAATGGGAGAAAAACATGGAACAGAACTCAAATTGTTAAAAAGTACAGACTTACTGGACCAGTTGAGACTAGAGGACTCCCTGAGACTATCGTCCTGAGATACTCTTTAAACCTAGAACTGAAAATATCCCGAATTCACCTCTTAATGAAATAATATATTGGCATACAAAATAAAGGATATTACCCATGAGTACAATGCTCCATTAAAAAACCATCTATATGAGACCAAAACGTCAACAATACTCTAAAGCAAAGAAGGGGGCAGGGAAACTAGAGCACTGGAAATGGAACAACCAGAATGCAATTAAAGAGAATGTTGACGAATTATGAAAAAATGTAACTAATGTCACTGAACAATTTGTATACAAATTGTCAAATGGGGACCCAGTTTGTTGTGTAAACTTTCACCAAAAACACAATAAAATAGTATTTAAAAAAATAATTGGGGGCTTAGCAAAAGAATTTCTTGACTGCTGCTTCCATGGGCATTGATTGTGGATCCAAGTAAAATCAAACCCTTGACAACTTCATTATTTTCTCCATTTATCATGATATTGCTTATTGGTCCAGTTGTGAGGATTTTGTTTTCTTTATGTTGAGGTGTTATCCATACTGATGTCTGTAGTCTTCAATCTTCATCAATAAGTGCTTCAAGTCCTCTTCACTTTCACAGCAGTCAAGAAATCAAATGATGCATTGCATTGGGCAAATCTGCTGCAAAAGACCTCTTTAAAGTGTTAAAAAACAAAGATGTCACTTTAAGGACTAAGGTGCGCCTGACTCAAGCCATGGTGTTTTCTATCGCCTCGTATGCATGTGAAAGCAAGACAATGAATAAAGAACACCCAAGAAGAATTGATGCCTTTGAATTATGGTGTTGGCAAAGAATATTGAATATACCATAGACTGTCAGAAGAATGAATAGATCTGTCTTGGGAGAAGTACAGCCAGAAAGTTCCTCAGAAGTAAGGATAGCAAGACTTCATCCCACACACTTTGGACATGTTATCAGGAGGGATCAGTCCCTGGAGTCTGACATCGTGCTTGGTAAAACAGAGGGTCAGTAAAAAGAGGAAGGCCCTCAACGAGATGGATCAACACAGTGGCTGCAACAATGGGCTCAAGCATAATAGCAATCGTGAGGATGGCACAGGACCGGGTAGCATTTCGTTCTGTTGTACATAAGGTAGCTATGAGTTGGAACTGACTTGAGGGTACCTAGCAAAAGAACACAGGAGCCGACCTGATGGAAGTTCTAATAGCCAAAGCTGGAACAGCTTGAACAACAACAACAACCAAAAAAAAAAAAAGATAGCATTTGATTTTTTTAAATAAATGTTATATTTTAGAAGTGTTTTAGATATACAGAAAACATGCAAAAACAATACAGAAAGTTCCCGTGTACTCTGCATCAATTTTCCCCTATTGTTAACATCTTACTTTACCATGGTATATTTGTTACAGTCAATATGGCAATATTAATACATTATTATTAACTGAAGTCCATACTTCAGTCAGATTTCCCTAGTTTTTACTTACTGTTGCTTTTTTTCTCTTCGAGGATCCTATCCAGGATACAACATTATATTTCGTTGTCATGTCTCCTTAGGCTCCTCTTGACTATAATAGTTTTTCAGACTTTCCATGTTTTTGATGACTTTGACGGTTTTGAGGAGTATTGGTTGGGTATTTTGTAGAATACCCCTCAATTTTTATTTGAAAAACCATGTTGTTTTTTCTCATAGTTGGATTGGGATATGAGTTTTGAAGGGAAGACCACAGAGATGAAGCATTATATCAATGTTACATGCTATCAACCTGACTTATCACTGATGATGTTAATCTTGATCACCTGGCTGACGTAGTTTGTCAGATTTTCCACTGTAAAGTTACTTTTTTTTTCCTGTTTCCATACTGTACTCTTTGGAAGGAAGTGTCTATGCATAGCTGATACTTAAAGAATGAGGACTTAGGCTATACCTCCTTGAGGGAAGAGATAATTTGGATTTTTACCCATATAATAAAACAAATATCCATTAGGCCATATTGATATAAATAAATAAATAAATAGAGGAGAAGGGAAAGCTCTTCCTTACAGTAAAATTCCATTGAATACATGTAGAATGAAAGAAGGAAATAGAATATCACCATTAGGAAAGCACCATAGTGATTGCTGCTGCAGACAAGGTCCACTGATGGATGCTGAAAGTAATGGGTGAACATTTGAAGAGAAACAGGATATTTGCATAGTCTGAAATTATCTCCCCCAAGATATTTATCAACTACAAAGGGAAAGATAGTAACTTTATGGGGGAGAAACTCATCAGACATCAACTTAACCAAGTGATCAAGATAAACATCACCAGTAATGAGACATACTGACATTATGAACTTCTTGATATGATGTGCTAAGAAGGACCCAACATCATTTCTGTGGTGTTCTTCTCAAAAACGCATAACCTCATCCAGTCACGAGAAAACATCAAGCAAACCCAAATTAAGGGACATTCTATAAAATAATTGATCAGTACCCCTCAGAAGAGTCAAGATCAAAAAAGACTGAGAAACTGTCACAGACTGAAGGAGACTAACGAGAAATAACAACTAAATCCAATGTGGGATCCTGGAGCAGAAAAAGAACATTAGTAGAAAAACTAGTGAGATTAGAATAAGATCTGTAGTTTAGTTAATAATATTGTAACAACATTAATTTCCTGGTTTGGATAATTGTACTGTGGCTATGTAAAATGTTAACAGTAGGGGAAGGTAGGTGAAGGGAGTACGGGAGCTCTCTGATCTATTTTTTGAAACTTTTCTGTAAGTCTAAACTTAGCTCAAAATAAAAGGTTTAAAAAGTTGGAGCATAAAAGATTTCAGGCAGAAACCTGGAAGAACTCTGGTGGTACAAACAAGATGTTGCCATAGATTTTTGAAGGATGTATGTCTCAGACAGTAAAGAAAAAAGAGCCAGGGAAGAGATGTGGCAGTTTAGCCCTTGGGTACTCACAGATGCCTGAGAATCACCGACCTGCCTCTCCTTGGATTTGGCGATGGGAGACCTCCTCTCTTCAGACTCCCCCCACACCCATCCCGTGCAAGGATTTGTTCAACGTAGTGGCCTATGTTCAGTTGGGCTGTGTCTCTGAAAGACCAGCCCCTGGGCCCTGTGTCATGGGCTGAGACTGCACCACTCCCCCTTTCTCCTCTCTAGCTTGGTGCTGGGAGGCGCAGCCTTCTCTCCTCCCATCCCCACCCCCTGGGATTCCCATCCTGGAGGGTGGGAGGTGGGGTGAGGTGAGGCTGAAGCAGTTGGGGGAAGGCTTGGCAGGCAGGCGAGGGACAAAACACAGTGCTCCAGAGGGAGAATGGCTCAGACAGTGGTTAGTTGCAGAGTGGAGCTTAGGAGAGGGAAGGAGGAAAGAGAGGGAGGGCTTTCCTTCTCAAGGGGCCCTTTTATGTTGAAATCAGCTAGCATGAGTGCTGGCGGCCCAGGAGCCCAGCTGGGGGAAATGTGAGAGCTCCCTTATCTCCCTGCATGTCACAGTGCAGTCTGTGGTTCCCAGCCGGCCTTCGAAGATGTATTAGGAGAAGTGTCAGTAGTGGTGCTGAGGGGGAGTGTTCCCATCAAGACCTTGAGCTGGGCCCATTTAGTTAAGGGGGTTGGAGAAACAGTTTACTGATCCTTCTGGTGCTGGAGGTGGGAGTAGACTGGAGCACCCTGCATCTTGGAATAGGGAGAGCCAGCAAGCTGTGGGGCCTGGTTGTGGACTTGGCAGGAGCCTTAAGGAAGGCTTCAGGTCCCACGCCTAATAAATGCCAGAATGCCCTATACAGCACTCCCCTCAACCACTGAGTGTTCATGCCCTGCTTACACACATGCAGGAACAAGGAGCTCACTTCCACTTGGGAAAGCCCTAAGCACTGTTTCCACCCCTAGATTCAGTTCACATTTCTGGGCAGGAAACCTGGGACATTTGACCAGGAGGCTGTGGCCACACCTTCCCTGGGACACTCTCAGCTCAGAAATGACCCCTGCTGTCCAGAAACCCTGGAGGCAGCAGACTGAGCCTGCTAGCTTCCCATCATTTAAACTGGGTGGCCCTTCTAGCCCCTTCCAACTCTGCAATCTTGTATTTTCTGAGATGGGCATGTGAGGTTCTTTGTAAATCTGCAGCTGTAGAAGAAAGGTGGGTGAGGCCAACATCTGGACTGTGGGGACATTGTTGGCCCCCACAGCTGGAGCTTTCAGCAGGTAATGTTTTCACAGACACCATTTTCCCGTGCACGTTCCTGGTTCCCAACATGCTCCCACTGTCCAGGGCCCCAAACCTCCTCCCTCAAACTGTATGGGGACCCAAGAGAATTTTGTCCTGCTGGATCTTAGGTCATCCCGGTAGACTCTGCTGCCCAAGAGAGGAAAGGGTTGAGAGGTCAGGGGCCCCCTATGGCGGCATGGGCACCTTGAATGCAGGACGAGGCAAGGGAGAGAGGGTGAGGAGCCCCAGAAGACAGCTTGGTGCAGGGAGGAGCTGTAGACCTCTGGGTTCTGTCCCAAGCTCTACCATCACCTTGGGCCAGTCTGTGCCTCTGTCTCCCTACCTGTCAAATGGGAAGAGTCCCTTACCATCCTATATAAAACAGCCACCCCATCCCGTTGTTCTCTTTCCCCTTACCTTGCTTTTTTTTCCTTCTCAGCATGTCTCACGTCTGAGATTGTTTTGTTGATTTATTTACCAGTGTATTTGTCATGAATTGAATTGTGTCCCACCAAAAATGTGTATCAATTTGGCTAGGCCATGATTCCCAGTATTGTGTGGTTGTCCTCCATTTTGTAATTGTAATTTTATGTTAAAGAGGATTAGGGTGGGGTTGTAACACCCTTACTAAGGTCACATCCCTGATCCAACGTAAAGGGAGTTTCCCTAGGGTGTGGCCTGCACCACCTTTTATCTTATAAGAAATAAAAGGAAAGGGAAGCAAGCAGAAAGTGGGAAACTCTTACCACCAAGAAAGCAGTGCCAGGAGCAGAGCACATCCTTTGGACTTGGGGTCCCCACGTGGAGAAGCTCCTGGTCTGAGGGAAGATTGATGAGAAGGCCGACAGAGAGAAAAATCCTTCCCCTGGAGCTAATGCCCTGAATTTGGACTTCTAGCCTACTTTACTGTGAGAAAATAAATTTCTTTGTTAATGCCATCCACTTATGGTATTTCTGTTATAGCAGCACGAGATGACTAAGACAGAATTTGGTACTGAGAGTTGGGTGCTGCTCCAACAGATACCTAAAATGTGGAAGCAGTTTTGAAACTGTGAATGGATAGAGAAGCAGCAGTGGCAGAGAACCAGCAGCAGCAGAACCAGGAGACTAGCAGGAGATGGCCCTGGAGCCGACCCACGGAGAGAGAGAGCTGAGTACCTGTGCCCAGGGGGCTTTCTGGTGGAGTGGGGTGCCCCAGGCACTTATCAGTGGAACTACAGCACTTTGGAACACTTGCCCCAGCAGGGTAGATGCGGGCATGAGGCCCGAGGACCGAGAAGCCACAGGAAGCAGAAGCTGAAGAGACAAGGAACACAAGAAGCCGAGCTGTCTCAGTCTCAAAAGGTATGGCCATGACCTCAGGGGTTTCAAAGGGTGGAGCCATGGCCTCTGGTGTTTCTAAGGGCAGAGTTGCCACTCAGATGGACTAGGAGAATGGTGTGCCTAAAGCCGAGGGAGCAGAGTTGCTGTTCCAGTGGGCCTGGAAGGTGGAGTTGAAGCCCAGGGCCGAGGGGCCTCCACTTGGAATCCGGAGCGTGCAGCCAATACCTAGAGTCTGGAGGTCAGGGCCATTGAGTAAACTGCCTCAGAGAACAGAGGGTTATTTTGAAAGCCTTGAGAGCTAATGTAATGTGTTCTGCTGACTTGCTTGGTGCCTGTTAGCCCTTCTTCTCCTCCAGTTTCTCCCATTTGTAATGGAAATGTCTAGCTTGTGCCTGTTCTGCCATTGTGCCTTTGGAAGCAGATAACTTGTATTCTCAATTTCACAGATGAAGAGGAATTTTTGGATTTTGAACTTGGAGTTAAGACTTTTGCTATGATGTGATGGGGTGAATATGTTTTGCATGTTGCAAGGATGTGATTTTGGGGGGCCAAAGGGTAAAACATCATGGATTGAATTATGTCCCCCCAAAAAATGTGTGTGTCAATTTGGCTAGGCCATGATTCCCAGTACTGTGTGGTTGCCCTCCATTCTGTGATTGTGATTTTATGTTAAAGAGGATTAGGGTGGGATTGTAACATCCTTACAAAGGTCACATCCTTGATCCAATGTAAAGGGAGTTTCCCTAGGGTGTGGCCTGCACCACCTTTTATCTTACAAGAGATAAAAAGAAAGGGAAGCAAGCAGAGAGTGGGGACCTCATACCACCAAGAAAGCAGTGCCGGGAGTAGAGCGTGTCCTTTGGACCTGGGGCGCCGGCACAGAGAAGCTCCTAGTCCAGGGGAAGATTGATGAGAAGGCCAACAGAGAGAGAAAGCCTTCCCCTGGAGCCGATGCCCTGAATTTGGACTTTTAGCCTACTTTACTGTGAGAAAATAAATTTCTCTTTATTAAAGCCATCCACTTGTGATATTTCTGTTACAGCAGCACTAGATGACTAAGACAGTATTCTTTGTTTCTTTCACTAGAACACAATCTCCAGGCGCCTTGTCTTTGTCATCACTGTACCATTAGCATCCAGAGCAGGAGGATGAGGTGGCCCCTGGGGCCCTCTAGGCTCTGGGCCCTCTCGTTCCATTTGTTCTAGGTGAGATTCTGGGTTCAAGCCAGGGAGGGAGGAGCCATGTTCTGGGGGTGGCAGGTGCCTGATGAAGAAGGATGTTTTGCTGGAGCTGTGTGAGAAGATGGACTGCAGGATGGGCTCCAGGGGGAAGGGAGCACAGGCCTGAGATGGCTGTCAGGGAGCATGGTCCATCAGAGGTTGATCTGACCCTGGATGGGGCTGGTCCCTGGATGGCAGGACCTGAAAGGGGAAAGGGACTCAGATGGTGGTTGCCAGTTAGAGACAATTACTCGCCATTTTGCCCCTGCCTCTCAGCTTTGCCTCTGGGACTTCCGACAACTTCCTAGGTGGGCCCTGTCCTACTGCCCCTGCCATTTCCCACAGGCTGGTTATACATCATCATTGAACCCTCACAACAAGGATGTAGGGGGTAGTTACTATGATTGTCCTCATTCAACAAGTGAGGAAACAGAAATTCAGAGAGGTTTAGTGACTTGCCCAAGGTCACACAGCCAGAAGGTCACAGTTAGTATTTGAACCCAGGTCCATGCTCTTTCCTCTCTACCCTGCTGCCTTCTGTAAAAGGTTCAGAGTTACAGTTTGAATTGACCAGAACATGTGGGTCTCACACTCCAGACTTTCCATGCATTTTTGCTATCTCACTGCATTCTTACCTCCAGTAAGGAGGGTAAGCACTATTTCACAAACCAGAGTGGAGTCTTGTTGTCACTCAGCCAATAACTGCTAGCACTGGGACACGAGCCCAAGTCTGTCTGATGCCAGAGCCATGCCCTTCCTCTTCTACCACGCTGGGCCTAAGCTTTTGGACCCCACTCGCTGGACCAGGAATCCTGCTCTCCCAGCCTGCATTCAGTAACACTGATGCCACCCCAAGGATCTAACCCAGGGCAGAGCCCACTCCTCTCACCTCATCAGCACAGCCCTGTCAGTGGCCTCTCTCAGGCCTCCAGTGAGGAAGCAGATGGCAGTGGGAGGGTGGGTAGGCTGCCATGGGATGAGCAGAGGAGGAAAACTTTGGAGCCCTATAGAGTATTTACAAAATTCTCTGACCAAAGTCCGTGCCTTAAATTTTGCTCAGAACCAAGCTTCCATTCAATGAGTATTTACTGAGTATCAACAATATGCCTGGCACTTAAGAAAATGTTTTTTAAAGAGGTAGTTACCGTTAATTGAGCACTTGCTATGTGGTAAGCACTACCTGATTGAACTCTCACCACAGTCCTGTGAGGGGTACTATGAACATCACTCCTGTTTTGCAAGTAGATAAAGCCAAGCCACATGCCCATGGTCTCCCAGCTAGGAACTGCCAGAACTGGGAGTAGAATCCATGACTGCCTGACTCCAAAGTCTATTTTCTTTACCCCCGCACCATTTTATTCAGAAGGGGCACACCGCATTATATGTAGTTGTCGTGTCTCCTTAGGCTCTTCTTGGCTATGATAGTTTCTCAGAATTTCCATGTTTTTGATTACCTTGCTCAGGAAGCAATAATGAAAGCCTTCTGCACTAAGAGAGGTTGGAAGGAGGAGAGACAGCCCCCTCAAGGGGCCAGCTCACTCCCTGTGTACGCAGGGGCCTTAGAGAGATTGTGGTGGCTCCCTCCAACAGCATCCTCCAATCTTATCAAGCCTGGGAGCCATAAGTTTGTCTGGGGGTGGGGATTGCTGAGCAAAATAATCCAAGTATGATGCACTGAGGGCTCTGCCAGGGCAACCTCCAAGGAGCTGATGGGCCCAGGGCTTGTGGATGAGAGCACAAAGGGCCCAGAGACAGCAAGGAGGGCAGGGTTGGAGAGGAGAGACTTTGAAAGGAATTCTGGGTATGAAATCACTGGAAAATTTTTCAAAGAAAAGGATGAAGCTTTATACTTTATAAATCAGGAGTAGCTCCTAGGACACAGGAGACTAGAGGAGCAAGAGCTTAGCTCAGCAGAATGCTAGCAGAAACAAAGGGAGCAAGGCCCATATGCTTTGCCAGGCAACTTATATGGGTATTTTCTCCCTGAATTCTAACAACTTACAGAGATAGGGCTTAATATTCCCACTTTACAGAGTGTGAAACTGAGGCTCTGAGGTGGACGTGATGGATCCAGAGTTGCATGATTAGGAAGGGGGCAAATCTAGGTTGTGAACATAGGTCAAAGACAGGCTTTTAGGGAGAAAGACCTGGACAGTGACAGCAGAAAGATCCCCAGGGCCCAGAGCTATGTGTTTGGGGCCTGTGTATCTCAGACTCCAGAATCTCTTGGACAGCAGTAGCCACTTCCTAGAGTTTTCTAACAAATTTAAGCCACTCTGGGCTAAAAGGGAGATGGAAGACATCTAATCAAAAACCCCTCCCTTCATTTGTCTTATGCTTAGGTCCTCACTGCAGCATCTAAGATGAGTAGGATTAGAATAGGCAGAGATAGGAGAAGGGCATTTCAGGCAGGGATGCGTGAGACTAGTGTGGCTAAAGCAAAGCTGTTGGGAGGGATGAAAGAAAGGTGGAGAACTGGCTGAGCCTCAGACTGAAAAGAACCAGTGGCATAACTAGGGGGCTGCAGGGGGAGGTGGGGTGGGGACTATACCATGTGACACTGTCAGAGGGAGTGACACCAAAATAACTGTCTATAACACTTTTGTGCAGTGTTTCAGCAGAAATTTATTATTTTTTATAAAAATATCCTTGTAGTTACTGAAGAAGAAGAATAAAGTTGGAGGACTCACACTACCTGACTTGAGAACCTACTATACAGCTACAGTACTCAAAACAGCCTGGTACTGGTACAACAACAGAGACATTGACCAATGGAACAGAATTGAGAACTCAGATGTAAATCCATCCACCTACGGTCACCTGATTTTTGACAAGGGCCCAAAATACATCAAATGGGGAAAAGACAGTCTTTTTAACAAATGGTGCTGGCAAAACTGGATATCCATTTGTAGAAAAATGAAACAGGACCCATACCTCACACCATATACAAAAACTACTTCAAAATGGATCAAAGACCTGAATATAAAGCCTCAAACTATAAAATTCATAGAAGAAAAAATAGAACCAACACTTCAGACCTTAATACATGGCATTAACAGGATACAAACCATAAACATCAACACAAAAAACCCAACAGATAAACTAGATAATTGGGATCTTGTAAAAATCAAACATCTATGCTCTTCAAAAGATTTCACCAAAAGAGTTAAAAGAGAACCTACAGACTGGGAAAAAATTTTTGGACAGTACAAGTCAGACAAAGGTCTAATCTCCATAATCTACAAGAAAATCCAACACCTCTACAACAAAAAGACAACCAATCCTATCAAAAAATGGGCAAAGGAAATGAACAGACACTTCACCAAGGAAGACATTCAAATGGCCAACAGACACATAAGGAAATGCTCGCCATCACTAGCCATTAGAGAAATGCAAATTAAAACCACAATGAGATACCATCTCACCCCGGCATTACTGGCACGAATCAAAAACACTGGAAATAACAAATGTTGGAGGGGCTGCGGGGAGACGGGAACTCTTATACACTGCTGGTGGGAATGCAAAATGATACAGCCATTTTGGAAAATGATATGGCGTTTCCTCAGAAAGCTAGAAATAGACGTACCATTCGATCCAGCAATCCCACTCCTAGGAATATATCCTAGAGAAATAAGAGTCATCACTCGAATAGACATATGCACACCTATGTTCATGGCAGCATTATTCACAATAGCAAAACGATGGAAACAACCTCGATGTCCATCAACAGACGAATGGATACACAAACTATGGTACATACACACAATGGAGTACTATGCAACGAGAAAGAACAATGAATCGGTGAACCATCTCATAACATGGATGAAACTGGAGGACATCATGCTGAGTGAAATAAGTCAATCACAAAAGGACAAATATTGTATGAGACCTCTATTGTAAAAACCCATGAAAAAATTCACATGCAAAATGTAACAATCCTTGTTGGTTACCAGGGATGGGAGGGGGGGGGGAATACTAAATAGGTAATAGGTAAGTGGTAACTTGGGTGAGAGATGAGATAGTACATAGTACAGGGGAAACTAACACAACCTGCACAAGGAAAGGTCATGGAGGCCCTATAGACACATCCAAACCCCCCGAGGGACTGAGTTGTTGGACGGAGGGCTCTGGGGACCATGATCTCGGGGAACATCTAGCTCAATTGGCATGACACTACTTATAAAGATAATGCTCTACATTCTACCTTGGTGAGTAGTGTCTGGGGTCTTAAAAGCCTATGAGCGGCCATCTAAGATACTCCACTGATCTCATCCCTTCGGGAACAAGGGAGAATGAAGAGAACAGGATACAAGGAAAAGATTAGTCCGAAGGACTAATGGTCCACAGCTACCAAGGACTCCACGGGACTGAGCCCAGTACAGCTGGATGGTGCCCGGCTACCACCAATGACTCCTCTGACCAGGATCACAACAGAGGGTTCTGGGCAGAGCTGGAGTAGGATGTAGAGCATAATTTTAACTCCCAAAAAAAAAAAAAAAAAAAAAGAAGACCAGATATACTGGCCTAAAGAATACTAGAGAAACCTCGAGAGTGTGGCCCCCAGACACCCTTTCAGCTCAGAGGGGAAGTTACCTTCAAGGTTCGATGTTAAGCCTGGGAACGGACACCCCAGTAAAACTAAATGGGACTAACGATGTACAGGAGTCCGGTGACAAGGGCCAGAAGGCAGAGGGAGAGTAGGAAACTGATGATAAGGAACACAAATTGAATAAGGACACTGTCGATGTATTGTGAGATTGTTGACCACTGCTATAGGGCAACATTTGTAGTAACTATTAAATGGGAGGCTGTTTTGTCCTGTAAGCCTTCATCTTGGGCGAGAATGGCAGCACAATTGGAAGAGCATAGTCAATATCACTTAAATGTGTAAGTAAAAAGTTTTGAAATGGTGTTTAAATAAAATAAAAATAAATAAATAAATAAATAAACAAATGAGACTAAAGAGGTACAATAGTCCACTGACAAGGTCCAGAAGACAGAAGGGGACAAGGAAGCCCCCTGGTGATAGGGAACACAAGGTGGAGTAAGGATATTCTTGATGTGCTGTGAGATTGTTAACCATTGTCATAGGGCAACACGTGTAGTAACTGTTAAATGAAAAACTATTTTGTTCTGTAAGCCTTCATCTTAAGTGAGAATAACAGCACAGTTGGAAGAGCGTAGTCAATGTCACTGAACTGTGAATGTAGAAAATTTTGAAACGGTGTATCTTTGGCCATCTGTAATTTTCATAAAAAAAAAAGGTTGAGAATTTAGAGGCTTAATACGTTGTGGGGTTGTTAACCAATGTCAAAAAAAACAACATGTGTACTACTATTTCATGAGAAACTATTTGCTCTGTAAGCTTTCACCTGAAGTACAATAAAATATATATTAAAAAAAAAAATATCCTTGTAGTTAGTTGTAACAACAAACAAAATTTTGTAAGCCCAGCTTATATGTATCAATATACCTGTAAGGCTGAAATACTATGCTAATTTACTTTTTGAACCTTCTAATGCACTCCCGTCAGAGCTGTCATTATTACTCAGTTACAACGCTGTTTTGAATCACGTGGTTTCATCTGTATGCGTTACAAGCATGCGCTGTTGTTTTTGTTGTTGTCAATATTTTTATAGCTGCTGATTTTGTCAAATTTTCTGGTGTTTTAGCTACAATATTGTGGCAATTAGCATAAGGAGGGTGACACAATGAATTACTCTACTGGGTGACACCAACCTTAGTGATGCCACTGAAAAGGACCTCCAAGATTCTCTAGTCCAGACCCTTACCCTAGCTTGAACCCCCTCTACAGCAGCCCTGGACCACATAGTAAATGTCTGCTCACCTCTCCCCAGGGTTACCTTGTAGGATCTGAGAAGCAGGAAAAATTCTTATGGCTCATCTAACCTGTGCCTTCATTTGCAGACGGAGAAACTGAGGCCCAGAGATGAAAAGTGATTCATGCAAGGGCACCTGGCCAGTCAGTGGTAACACTGGGGCAGGCTTACTGTGCCTGCACTAAGTGAATATCTATTGGATCGAAGCTGGTTCTGAGCAAGAGTCAGGGCACAATTTTGGTCAGATAACTTTGTAGACCTCTGTAATTCTCTCTTCTCCAGAGTGAACATTCCTGGGGCCCTTCTTCAATGCTTAGAACAGTGCCTGGTGCATAGTAGGAGCTTAATAAACATTTGTTAAACGAATGAAAGTTTGGGTCAGCAAATGGTGGGGACTTCAGGACTTCCACAAGGGCATCCAGCCAAGGGGGTCAGTGGGAGCTGAAATCTGGTTCATGCTGCACTTATGGAGCCGTGTGCCCTGTGGTGCCAGGCTGCATACACCCAAGGAGGCCCTTTTTGCTAACTTGCACCCAGATTCTATATAGGCTAGTGACAGTGCTGGGGACATCAGAGGGCCAAGGAGTCAGTCTCCTCTGTAGCCTGCTCTCTCTCCTCCAAACAAGTGTCATGACCCAACCACCCTACCCCTAGAGGGACCCCTAGGTGAGCAGGGGGGGTGCCTTCCTCTTCCTGGACCCCAGTAGTTAGTTAATGCAGGCGCTCTCTGAGCCACCACCTCCCGCTGCTGACTCAGGCCGAGTTTCTGGTCAGCTACCCCCAAATCCTTTGCTGCTCACTCCCTTGCTCACTGGCTTCATTACGCACCAGCTCCTGTGGGAGTTCTTTTCCCTGGACACGTACTCTTATCGTGTGTGCTTATTAAGCAATGACTTCCTGGAACTTTGAACAATAGGGAGCTGGGCATTTCATAGATGGGGAAACTGAGGATTGGAGAGGTTAAGTGACTTGGCCAAGGTCACTCAGCAAGGACATCCCACCTTGGATTTAAACTGAGGTCTGTCTACTCCAAAGCTTGTGCTTTTCCCATTGCTGCCCTGCAGGATCTCCCTCCAGATGCCAGGTCTGGGTAGTCCTGCTGGAAAAGTGCCTAATGTCAGACCCTTGCCCACCCTCTCTGGTAGAAGGCATCTATCTATGTCAAGCTGATATCAAAATGTCTGGCCTTGTGCTGTAGATGCCACCTATGTGACTCTAGGCAGAAGCTCTGACCTGGCTCTTTAGTAGGGGACAGATGGACTGACCCTGCCACTGAGAGCTGTGGCAGGACTTCTGAGAGCAGAAGCAGGGCCTGTCTTGTTGGGAGGGAGCCCAGACCAGGCCCAACTCCCTAGCTTGTCCACCACCCAGCATGCCCAGGCTGGGTGCAGTGGCCAGGGAGTGGTGCTCAGGAGCTAGGCCCTAATTGTATGAATTCCTGTCTCTAACCTCTATCCTCTAACTAAGGATTTCCCTGGGGTGGGGGTGTCAGCAAATCTACTCCCTCACCAAAGTGAGTATCCATTCTCGTTCCACCTAGGCCGTGCTTGGCTAGGCAGCTGGGCAGATGGGAAGAGGGGGAGCTGATACCCTATCTCAGAAAAACTCTGAAGCCATGTGGGGCTGGGGCTGCCTGGTGGCCTCCTCTGACTCTGGTACCTCCTGGCTGAAGGGGCTAGAAGGAGGCTAGGTGGGACTACTACTCCAAAGAAGGTGGAATCCCCACGCATACATCTAGCCACAATGCTGTTTTGGCAACATGGGGCAGAGAGGGCTGAAAGAAGTTGTTCCCCATTGTTGAGAGTCTTAACTGCTCATTGTTGGGAAACAAAGAATGGAGTATATAGAGTGAAGGAGGGAAAGAGACAGACAATGGCAGACAGACAGAGGGAGCAAGAGAACAGAGAGAGTGCGAGCAAGTGTGAGCAAGTAGGGGCACATGAGGGGATGAATGCAGGGCCGGAGTCAACAGGCCTAGATTATAGGCCCAGACTGACACTGACTTGCTGTGGGCCCTATGGCCAGTCACTCTCTCTCTCTAGGCCTCGAAGTCCCATTTGTCAGGCTGGTAGGGAGTGGTAGAAGGACTAGCCTAGGTATCATGTGAGGGCCCACTGACACTGACTTTCTCACAGTCCATGAGAGAGAAGGTGCCCTTTCTAGGCTGGCTCTGATAGTGGGTGTTTCTGAAACTTACAGCAATGAAAAATAGAAAAAAACAAACTTTAGAAATTCCAAGTGTGTCTGTGGCTGGGGAATGAGGGAGGCTGAGCTGCAGGCAGACCTGAGAAGAGCTGCAAACCTGTCTTATGACTCTAACCCTCTTGGGGAATTGATCACATGTTCTCAGAGGCAGGACTGCCTGCCACCATAACTCCAGCCTGCCTACCCACCTTGGTGGAGCCCCTACCCCAGGCCCTGCCACCATCATCTCTGCTGCTGTAGCCACCATCCATTTCCTGCTGACCCTCTCTGGAAGAATAGGAAAGAAGCCAGGGCCCAGAGAGGCTTGCTAATTTCTCTAAGGGCGTCCAGCAGTCTTCAGCCTAATCCTAAAGTTATCACTCCAAAAGGGCAGGAAGATGAAAGAAGGAAGAGAATGAGTGAAGAAGGAGCATCACATTCATTAAGCCCCTCCTAGGTGTCAAGTATACATTATCCTATTTAATCTTCAAAACCACCCTTTGAGTTAGGGCTTAGGATACCCAAACCCAGTGCGCAGAGAAGTGAATCTGTTATCCCATGGCCACATAGAAAGTAGTAGGGTTAGGATTAAGAATTCTGGTGCCATGTTTGTGCCACTGCCCAAGGGTCCCAGTGTGGCCAAAGCTGGGGACCTCCCTGATGAATGGGCCTTGTCACCTGACTGGTAGTCTCTTTGTCCTACACAGGCCTGACCATAAGGCACAGGTTCTGGCCCTGAGAAGCTTATAGGAATGAGCTGGACTGAAGGAGATGCCCCAGGGAAACCTTGGGAAAAATTGTAGGGTGATTTGCCTTGGAGGCTGAACCTCTCTGTGCCTGTGGCCCCTCCCCTTCCCCTAATTGGGGTGGCAGGCACCACCCCAGCTCCTGGATTCTGGGCAGGCCTAAGGGACTTTGCTGGGCTGCAGAGCCCTGCAGTTTGGGTTTCCATTTTGTCTTGTGAGGGGAGAGTGGGAATTGCTGCCCAGCTTCCAGTTTCCAGGAACTGCCAGGCAGGCAGAGGAGACAGAGCAGAGCAGGTCACATAGGCATAGAGGCTGGAGACAGAGAGCCTGTATGAGGCAGAGAGACAGAGATACAGAGCCAGAGTAAAAGGGAGGTATAGAAAGGTAGAGACAGCCCAGAGCCAGAGAGACAGTGATAAACAGAGAGCAAGAGACATAGAGGCAGAAAAACATAGAGAAAAACAAAGAGAGAGAGACTGGAGAAGAGAGATAGATACCACATCAGAGAGACAGATAAGACAGGGCAAGTCCTAGAGGCAGAGAGACAGAGAAATGGAGACAAACACAAAGACAAAGGGCAAGCAAGACAGGGGCAGAGACATGGAGAAAACCAGCATAAGGCTAAGGCTCGGATGAGCAAAGTGGCACGAAGAGGGGAGGAGGCAGTGACAGGGAGCTGTAGTGACAGGGAGTTGCCAGGGCTAAGGGGGAGGGAACTGACCCTGAGCAGGCCC
Organism: Dugong dugon; assembly: GCA_030035585.1. NCBI lineage: Eukaryota > Metazoa > Chordata > Mammalia > Sirenia > Dugongidae > Dugong > Dugong dugon. The sequence goes on along the minus strand of CM057483.1, from coordinate 102,542,322 downwards.
AGCTGTGTCCAGGCAGGATAGGAAGGGAAGACAGGGAGGAAACAGCTAAGCTCAAGAGGAAGAGCTGGGGAGCTGGAAGCCAGGAGAAGAGACATATTCAGACCCACCTTCCAGATCCGCAGCTTCCTCCTCCCTGCGTTTGTCCTACCCTTCTCAACCTTTTTCGCTTCATGACATACAGAGGGAAAAAATACTACCTGTATGGCAAGCTGGAGTAAAGGGGCCTGGAGGTTCAGGTCACCTCAGGCCTCACCTCATCTTACCTCCCCGAGGGATAAAAAAAGGTGACTATCCCAGCAGACCTGTAATCCACTTGGCATAAGAGTAGGGAAGCTTTGTTCCAAAGCACTACTGCTCAGGGGAATCGCATCTTGGGGCCAGAGCTAGCCTACAACTGGGAGGGGGAGGACTCCGGATCCCTGGTTTGGCTGTTCCCCTTTCTCCCTGAGTTCTCAGTTTTCCCAGTGTCGCAAACCAGTATGGCTGGCCCACTAGCCAGCCACCATGTGTCCATAGGGCCCAAATTCCAATCTGCCCCTTCCCAGCCAGCTTGGCCCCAGGAAACCAGGCTGCAGGTCAAGAGTTCAAGGCCTCCATGGCTGCTGCTTACTTAAGCCCAGGGAGAGGGCCCCAGGGCCCCAAGGAGTGCTTCTTTTTACCATCCAAGCACTGCCTGATTGAACTAGTTCTAGGTGAGGTCTAGTGGACCCACTCCTCTGCTCTCCTTTGTCGGCCTGGATTAGATGATGTCCAGTGTGAGAGTGCCTCTTTCCTCAGCCATCAGATTGCCCACATTTCAACCAAAAATATTGGAGCCCTATAGTCTGCATCTCTTCCTCTGGGACATGTAAGGCAGGGGCAATGTCTATTCAGCCAACATCCAGCAGCCCTGCCCTATGCCACAAGCTGTCTAAAGTGATGGGACCCCAAATCTCCATGGGGTTAAGGGGTTGAGCTTTCAGGTTACAGGCTGAAGGATGTGTGTGTGTGTGTGTGTGTGTGTGTATGACCCACACCCCTAGCAGTATACTCCCAAAGAGCCACGGGCTTGGAGGTGAAGGACAAGGAAGGTGACAGGCTCTGCTCTCAGAGGGCCTGGGAACCATGCTTGACCTGACGGTATGGAGCAGCTGCTTCAGAGCCAGGAGAAAAAATTCCCCGTCTCAGCCAAAATGTCTCTGCCTGGGGATTGGGAGGGAAAGGAGAGGTTCAGCAGACCAGGGCATTCTTTATGATGTGGTGAAAAGGGGTAGTTGCCTCTCCTCCACCCTACCGCATCCCCTCTTCCGTGCAGTCTATTGTGGTGCCTTTCCCAGATGGTTAGGTTGCTTAGGAGTGACATAGAAAGTAGACAGGTCCCCGTGGGTGCAGAGGGGCCTGGCATTGATCCATGCCAGCTAGCCTATATCAGGAAGTTGGGGTCTTCTCCACATTTCCTGCCCCCTCCCAGTCTACAGTTAGGACTTCAGCTGGCATCCTTTCCCCATTTTGAGCTGTAACCCAGGCACCAAAGGAGGCCCCATGCAGTCTGGTCACCCAGCCTAAAGAGAAATGCTATTCCCATTCTTTCTACCCATTTCATACCCTGGAACACTGAGGCCCAGTCAGTAGAAATGGCTGGGCCAGAACTACCTCAGCAAAGCCAGAGGCCCCAGGTGATCAAAGCCTTCAGCCTGTTCCCAGATAAGTGTTGCCAGCAGCTGGGAACAAGCCCCTCATCCCATCCCAGGGCTCACTTAGCATGGCTGTCTCCAAGGACAGCTCTTTGTCTTTGTCATTTATGTGTTCACAGAGGTGTGGGGGTGGCACCGGCCAGATAACCAACCCACTTGATTTCCTTCAAAGAGACAGTGTGATGTAAAAAACAAACAAAAAAAAAGAACATTTGAGTTTGTCAGTATCGGGTTGAAATCTAAGCTCATTTCTTAACTGTGTAATATTAACCAAGTCACTTAACCTCTCTAAGCCTTCATTTTCTCATCTACTAAAATAAAGGTAAGTAACAGTGCCTGCCTGCCCTATTTTTTGGGGGGAGGTGGTCATTCACTCATCCTTTAAGAAAAGATTTATTGAGTTCCTACTATGCACCAGACACTGTTATGGGGCCTTGGGATACTGCAGTAAACAGAATAGACAAAGTCCCTGCCTTCAAGGAGCATTCTTTCTAAAGAGGGGAGACAGTTAATAAACAGTAGTTATATGCTGTAACATCAACTGGTGATAAGTGCAATAAGAAAATAAAGCTAAATGATGGAACATAGAATGATGGCAGTAGAGCCCTGGCTATGTCTACCCCATCTTTCTGTCCAGTCAGGCTCTGAGAGAGCTGGCAGAGCCATCCTCCAGGCCCACATGGCTCCTTACTTGTGAGTGGCCCAGCCTGGCAGGCAGAACAGGACACTGATCTGGAAACCTAGTGGCCTGGCCTATTTTCATCTCGGGCCCTGGCCCTGATCCAGCCCAGATCCCAGCGTCTCTTGCTTCCCCAGCTCCTCCTTGGAAGTTGGGCAGAAGCCCAACTCTGCTTTCCCCATCCACTAGTCTCCCTGGCCACCTCCCCACAGTCAGCCTGGGAAACCTCTCAGGCCTGGTCCTCCTGATATATGTTCCCCTCCTCTCCTTACTCTGGGTGCAGTTGGAGCTGCTGCTCTCCTCCGCCCACAAGATAGGAGTCGGCGGCTCAGAAGTAGCTCAGGCTTCACTGAACTGGTACTAATGCCCTTGCATCTGCAGTAACATGACCTGATAGGAGAGAGAGAGGAATGAAATTGTCTTGGCTTCTCAGAGGCCCTCCAGAGCTCAGAGTAGGGTCCCCAAGGAGGAGGCTGAGGTGGCCGAGCAGCAGGGTTTTTCCACTGGGCCCTGTACCCTTCTGGACCTCCCCTAAAGCAGATACATTCTAGGGACCCAAAAGGGACTCTTGTTGCCCCGTTTTAAACGTGTTTGCATTTGCTTTCATATTTTGGTGATTTAACACTGATGAGGCCACAGTGTGCAGATGAAATTGTTGAAGATTTTTTTTTCTGTTTTAAAAACTTAATCTAGCTCATCATAGAAAATTTGGGAGACACAGAAAAGTATAAGGAAGACAAAATTACATTTCCCACAACCTTCTACCCAGAGATAATCCCTGTTATCACCTGCTGTCATTTTTCTATTTCTAGCTCTAGATCTCTGTGTAGCTATATCAATATCTACATGCACACACACATTTTAACATACTTGAGAATATGTATAATAACAATAGCTAACACTTATTGTGTGCCTACTGTCTTGCAGGCCCTGTTCTTTGTACTTTGCGTGTATTAACGGGTTTATTCTTCCCAACAAACCTTAGAGGTAGGTACTATGATTCACCCCATTTTGCTTCTGAGGAAACTGGGGTAAAGGGAGGTTGAATAACCAACCTAAGGTCATACATCTAGTAAGTGGCAGCACTGGAAAATTAGTACAGATAGTCTTGACTTCCAGAGTCTGTGCGTTTAATAACAATACTAGACTGCTTTAACATTTTTTGAATTATACAAGATATGTGCAAAACAGTATATATATAATATTCATACACAGTGTAAAGGATAGTAATAAAATTAACATTTGTGATATCTCCACTCAGCTTATATAGAGCTGATATCACTGTTCATACTTTTTTTTGTTTTTCTTTCTGCCTCACAAGATATCAGGCAAGTATCACTATATCATTCCAAACTCCAGGATAATATGGTTCTTTAGATGGTAATGAAGCTTCCTCCTCCTTGGCCCACAGAGGCTGCCAGGCCTCCAAACCTTTCCCACTCCCCACCCTCCCCCAAGATCTTAGCCTGCCAACAACTCATGGTAAGGCTCTGGGGCCCACTTTTCTGTCCCTTCTAGGACAGGCCCAAGGACATGTGATGGTTAGCTGGCTGAGAGTCGTAGGCAGCCTGTGCAGCCCTGCCAACTGCTTCTTTCTCCTGGCACCAGGCCCTGTCTCAGCTCTGCAGGCATACCTTTTTCTTACCAATACCCATCAGCCTGGCCTGCTGCAGATGGAGGGGGACAGGAAGAAGGGGCAGGAGGAGAGGAAAAGGGTAGGAGGGGTGAAGAGGAGGTACGCATTAATTGAGCACCTGAGATGGCAACTGGGGCCTGAAGGGCACGGAGAGCTTAGGCTGGCTGTTCTCTCTACCTTGGCTGAAGGTAGCCCACAGGGCAAGGGGGCACTGGCTACTTCAGACCTTAGAGGTAAGTACTAAGCCACTCCCGTCTCAACAGCTTGAGAGACCTTCATCCATTCAAATATTTATGGACATCTACTACATGCCAAGCACAGTGCTATGTTCTGGGGATACTACGGCAAAGGAGACAGACACCACTCCTGCTCTCATGGAGAGTTTAATCTAGTGGGGAAGACAGATATTCAATGACTAATGCCCAAATAATGATTTAAGTACTGTTGGGATAAGTACTCTGAAAGAGAGGTACAGGCTGCTAAGAGAGTATATGACAGGGATTCCTGACCTAGCTGGAAATTTAGGTCTGGGTGTGTGGAACACTTAAAAACTTGGCCAGCCTCCTGCCATGCAGGTGTTAGGAGACAGGGAGTGGAAAGGGAAGGCATTGCTCCTAGCCACTTAAAGCCATTTTAAAGAGCCAAAACCTGCGGACTGGTGACCCTCAGCCTGGGCCCAGCTGATCTGAGCAACCTTTCTTTCTTCTCCCTTCTTTTCCAGTTGCTGCTGGGAAGAAAGCTTGGCCCTACACCTTTGCCGAATTCTACACCTAGTGGCAGAGATTCTGAATAAGCCTGCTGTCCAGCCACCAAGGCACAAGCTGTCCCAGTCAAGAGCCACCTAGGTGATTGGGCACCAGGGTACCAGAGCCTGCCCACATTAAGGCTCTCCTGTTGGGCCTGCCTATGTGGCCTTGAGCCTCACCATCAGCATTTGCCCTGCCTTCTCCCCAGTCTGTACCCACGTAAGTGCCCAAGCTCTGGGAAGAGAAGTCTAGCCTTCCCTCTGCTCCAGGAGACACTGGGAGAAAACAGGCTGAACAGCCAAGTGTCTAAGGCCAACTCTGATTCGTCTTTGGAGCTCCAGGTGGCAGAATGAGGCCTCTCCCTCCTCCTGCCCATCCATCCGTTCTTCAGGGAAAATGCTTTAGCACAGGGTCTGGCACATAATAAACGATATAGCATACTGGTTGAGAACACAGGCTCCTATGCCAGGTGGCCTGGGTTTAAATCCTGGCTATGCTTCTTATCAGTTGTGTGATCTCGGGCAAGTTACCTAACCATTCTAGACCTCCTTTTCCCATCTGTAAAATGGGGTGATGATGATAGTACTTACATCATAGGGTTGTCGCAAAGATTAAATTGATTAATGCTTGCAAAGTGCTTAGAACATAATTTGGCACTAAATAATAGACATAGAGATAAGTTGTTTGTAGCTTTGTTATCTCCCAGGACCTAAGGTAAGAGACAAATATTGCTGTGAGCCCTACCTTGGGCATCCTCAAGTAAACCTATTGCCTTTGGGCATGGAAGCAGACAATAGTTAATTTCTTTGACTTACTTTATCTTGTCAAAGATTTATAGAAACTGCAGCTGTCACAGCTGGAAAAACCCTTAGAGATCATCCAGGTCAGTCACTTCTCCTCCCAACTGAAGGGAAACTGAAGCCCAAAGAGGAGACAGGAATGGCCCAATGTCACACAGAGCATGAGAGACAGAGAGGGGGGCTGTGGTCTTGGCCTGTTTAGTCACAAAGTTATATAGGCTGGTCACGAAGCATTCAAGCTTGGTTTTAACTCATGTGAGCCTCAGTTTCCTCATCTGTAAAATGAGAATGATAATGCCTGCCTCATAGGGTTGTTGTGAAGATGAACTAAAGTGATGCGTGTAAAGTGCCTCACATGGGGCCTGGCACATAATAAGTACTCAACACATGGAAGTTATCACTCTTAAGTCAAGGCTCTTTCACTGCACCAGGCTGCTGGTGTTAATGCCCAGGTGATGCCCACTGAGCAGGCCAGGCAGACCCCAGGAGACTTACCAACTGACTGTGCCCCTTTGGCTGGATCATTCTTTCCCTCCGGCTCCCATGCCACTGTGCCTGCTAGGAGGGTAGCTTGACTGACATTAAGGTGGAAATGGCCTGTCAGGGGCCTGGCTGGCTTAGACGCCCTCAAGTCTAAGGACAAAGGAGATGCCAAGTGGCAGTGTAAAGGTATCACCCATTTGCCATGCCCTGAAGGAGAGCATGGCTTTCTCTGTGTTCTTCCTTAGGCCAGGCCTGGCTAGAGGCCCAACTTCCTTGGAGGCCATTTCTGGGTTCCCTTTCAGCCAGTTCCCCTCAGAGACCGGCTCACAGGCTAGGAGTCAGAGTCATTTGATGGAGAGGTATTCACATAATGTCTGCTCCAGTCATTCTCAGCTCTGGCTGCACATGCGGAGAGCCTTGAAAATGCCCATGTGCAGGCTCCAACCCCACAGACTCTGATCTCATTGATCTGGAGTGAGTCCTGGGCATGGAAATTTTGTAAAAGCTCCCCAGGTGGTTCTAATATGCAACCAGTAGTGAGAGCACCTCTACCAGACACTGTGTAAGATGCAGTAAGTGATTCAGAAATGCTTCGGCTGAGGTTCCTGGCCCCAAGAGACACCCAGGGTAGTGGGAAGATAAGAGAAATAAAGAAACCATAACAAGGCAATGACAAAGATGTGAAAGTATGGTGGTAGCACAAATGTACTTTGCATGGGGAGGTCAGGGAATGCTTTGCAGAGAAAGTGACTTTTGAACTTGAATCATTCATGCATCCAATACTCAGTGACTATTAACCCATGCATTCCATATTTAGTGACCATTTATTGAGCATCTACTATATACCAGGGATGGTTCTAGGTGTTCAGGATACAGCAGTGAACAAGTCCCTGCCCTCTTGGAACTTCCATTCTAATAAGGATGTCCTGTGAAGGATCAGTGGAGGTTTGACAAGCAAGGAAGAAGGGGAAAGGTATTCCAGGTAGATGGAACATCATCAGCAAATGAGTCAGAAAGAGGGGGGTTTGTTTTAAGAATGATACTTGATGTGGCTAAAGTCTTGGGATCAAAAGTGGAAGTGGCTCAGAAAAGGAGGGTGAGTGGTTGCACAACTCGAAGGATGTAATCAATGTCACTAAATCGGACATGCAGAAACTGTTGAACTGGTGTATGCTTTGCTGTGTATATTCTCAACAACAACAGAAAAATAAAAAAAAAAACATTTAAAGTGGAAGTGGTAAAAGATGAGAAAAGAGACCTGGGGAGGGACCAGATGGTGGGCATGGGTGCTATAGGCCCTACTAAGGAGTTGGAATTTATCTGATCCTAACAAACAGCCACATCAGAGCTAGCTGTAAACAGGGGAATGACTTGCCCAGATTTGTGTTTAGAATAATGACTCTGGGGCCATGTGGAAAAAGCTGGTCACTGCCCCATCCTAGGCGGCATTTTTTTCCTGTCTCCTACCTCAGTCAAAGGAGCCCTGGTAGTGCAGTGGTTAAGAGCTTGGCTGCTAACCAAAATGTTGGAAGTTCAAACCTACCAGCAGCTCCATGGGAGAAAGATGTGGTAGTTTGCTTCTGTAAAGATTAAAGCCTTGGAAACCCTATGGAGTCGTTCTACTCTGTCTTATAGGGTCATTGAGTCAGAATAGACTTGACAGCAACAGATAACCTCAGTCAGGATCCTACATGTTGATTTCCTCTTGAGAGAGGGACCTCATGAAGCAGGGGTTGGAAGCAAGGAGCAGCGAGCACAGCACACATCTGTGGGGTTTAGTTTGCTAAGTATTGTACAGATATTAACTCACTCAATCCTTACAACACCATTATAAGGTAGGAGCAATTATTATCCCATTTTACAGAGGGAGAAACTAAGGCTTAAAAAAGTGAGCCTATTTCCCCAAAGCCACATAGCTGGTAAGTGGCTGAGCCAGGATTTAAGGATTATACCATACTATTTCTTGAAATAACTATTAATTTCAAGAATTCATAGACTTGAAGGGATGCCATCTCCTTAACTCCTGTGTTTCCAGGAAAGTATGAGGTATCTAACATCTTTTTGAGCTTGGGGTTTGTCCCCTTAAGGGGAAACATCCTCCCATTGCTACAAGGCTGTCCCTGAGCTGCTGGTAATTGCAGGCCTGGGCCAAGTGAGATTTTTCAGTCCTGCCTAGAACCTTGACAGTCCTGCCCAGAACCCTTACTTTGAATGACTTCTCCTCAAACTCATCTAGGGCAAGAAAGATTTATGGTCTTCCCACACCTAGCCCAGTTCCTGGCACAAAGTAGGATATTCAATAGATAGTTGGAGGTCAAATAAATCAATGAATGGTGTATTGAGCTAAGCTCCCTCAGCAGCTCTTGGGGGGCGGCAGTAGAGCATATTGGTTAAACATGGGCTTCTGTGGAAGGCCTGGGTGAAATCCTGGCTTGACCAATTACCAGCTGGGTGACCATGGGCAAGTTGTTGAATGTCTTTGTATGTAGGATCCCCCACCTCCATCACAGGGCTCTTGGAAGGATTAAGTGAGATAATATCTATAAAGTGCTTAGGATAGTCCCTGGCATACAGTGAGTGTTTAATAATTGGTTGCTGTTGTTGACTTTTGGGAGGTTCCTCTGAGAATCTAAAAAAGGCTCTGGATGATCCTCTCCCCAGAATAATGCATAAAGCTGCCCCAATTTCCATATAAGATTAGGGTCTTAGGGAACCTCTAAAGACTAAAGCCCACATTTAAGAGTCTGGCTCCAGGTGTCCCCATAGGAATTATGTTGGGGGCAGTGTGGGGTGGGATTGTCTTTGCTCCTCACTTCTGCCTACCCCCTCCCCCAGGATCTGCGAGTTGGGAGTGGGCAGTTTGGGAAGAAGAGTTCAAGGAGGCTTGGAGAGATTCAGGACAAGGAGAGGGGTCCCTCACCACAACTCCCACCAGCCATTACCATCTTGAGCCTGTCTGGCTTCTCCATCCTGTCTCTTTCCCTGTGAAGGCCAGAGACTGGGTAAGTGAGGATAGAGAGGCTACCAGATTTAGGCCAGTTGGGCTGGGGGTGTGGGGCCGGGAAGCAGGAGTCGGGAGACAGTAAAGAACACCAGCTGTTGAGCAACCACTCTGTCTAGGCTTAGGCCAGGGCTTCTCCAGCCATCTTTTCCTTCACCCCTTACATAAGACTGCATGTCAGAGGAGATATTAGCCCCATTTGCAGATGAGAAAATGGACTGGGAGAGTGTGGCTGGATTGTGAATTGAACCCACTTAGATGCCTCACTCTGATGCCTTTATTCTCTCCTCCCCAGCATGTTGCCTTGAAAGGAAGGGATAGCATCCAGGCAAGCTGAGCTCAGCCTTGTCTTGTTGATGGGCATCCATGGGTGATGGGCCTCACACATGAAATGCCCTCCCCTGCCCTGTTCAGCACTCAGACAGGCTGCCTTGGAAACAGCAGCCACCCATCCAGAGGGGGTGATGAAGCCACAGCTGAGTTTATTAGGAGAAAAAAAATGTCTCCAGCTGCACAGGGAACTCAGTAACCCTGATTATGTGTTTATTCTTTCCTTTCCCTGCCTCCTGCTCCTTCCCTCCCGCCTCCTTCTCCTCTTTCTTCCTGCATTTCCACCTTCTATATTCTCTCAAATCTGCCTATTGCTCACTGCCCTCCACCTTCCTCTCCTCTTTCCGGGCCCCAGCACCAGCCCATACAGCTCTAGATTTCAGGGGACTTTTCTGCCTATGAGACGATTCTCAGAAGGCAGGGGCTGCTTGAGCCCCACACAAAGAGGCACGGAGCCTCCCTCAGTCTAGTAGACAGGTCCAAGCTAGAGGTAACCTTAGAGATCAGCTTGTCCAACTCTCCCTTTTTTATAGATGGAGAAACTGAGGTCCAGAGAGGAAAGGGACTGAGGTCAAACAACTGTAACGGAGCCAAAAGTAGAATTCCAGATGCCCAAAGCAAGATTTCAGGCTGCATTGGTGACATAATTAGGTCATCCAGCCCATGGGTGCTGGAGGCAGGGCCCTAGAGGAGGTGTCAGGGACTTCAAGCCCCTAGGGCCATGCCTCCGCCAACAAGGTTCAGAATCAACCGAATGACTCCCAGTCACCTCCTTCTGTTAATCTAAAAACCTAGAGTTACATGCTATCAGAGGCCACAGGATCCACTGAAGTCATTTAGTCTAACCCCTCATGGTCCAGACAGGAAAATAGAGAAGTATGCCAGGAAAGTCCTTTCACCTAAAGCTACGTAGCCCATGGCAGGCCTGGAAATACTCCAATGGGGAAGAGCAATAGGAGGAACAGGAAGGATTCACGTTCCACAAGAAAGTACTTCCTGCCTGCAGGTTTTGCGGGCTACTGGGATTGGGTTAAAAGAAGTGGCTAGGATATCTCTTTCTGTTGAGATCTTTCAGAAAGAGGAGAGCCCTGCCTGGGCTGGGTTGTGGGCATAGTGCCCAAAGGCAAAGGGATAGACAGGGTGACCTTTAAGGAGCCCTTCAAGATCCTTGTCCCTTGGTGGCAGCACTGCATGTGGTAGTTGGGTGGGATCCACCTTTGGGGAGGATGCTGAAGATGGATGTGGCAGGAAGAGAAGGGCATTTACTCAGCTTGAAAAAATCTCCATTAACCCAACCTGACAGGTCGGTATTAGCTTTTCCTACGCTAAATTGCACACGGATAAACTTGGGACTGGGAGAGAAACCACACTGATTAGTGTCAGCTCCAGACCCACCACACCATGACCAGGGACAGAGGAAGGCATTCATGGAGTGATTCTTTCCTTCTTTTATTTTTTTTCTCAGAGCTTGTATTCCCCTATCTTTCTGTGGAGGGCCAGGGACACAGAGGGGACTGGTCACATTGTCTGAGCCAGTATGAACCCTCTGCAAGCTTGAAAAGGGGGTGACAGGAGTGGGGAGCCTTCCCTGGGGCCCTAGGGGTGGGAGTACTAGAGGAGCAGGGAGGAAAGGAGGGATTCGTCATCTAATACATCAGTGGAGAATAAAATTCAATAGGAACTTTAATTAAACAGACTGGATCTCACTTCATTGCCAGAGTCCATTCGCAGCCACTGGTCATTGGGCCCTGGGGTCTTTAAGAGGCTGTATGCCAAGCACAGCAGGACAAGTATGATGGGAAACTGGAAGGTTCAGCTGGGGTTTGTCTCTAGTAAGGGAACCAGCACTCAGCAGGCACTGCCTATGGGCCAGGAACTTTGTCAGACACATTGCTCCAGTTCTCTCACTGAAACCCTACAACAGCCCTCTGCAGTTGGAATCATTAGCCCCACTTTGCAGATGAGAAAACTACAGCTCAGAGAGGTTAAATAACATGCCAGGGTTATACAGGTAAGAGATGGTACAGCTCAATTTGAAATCAAGTCTCTTAGACCTGGGCTTCCCAGCCCACTCCATGACATCTGACAAGTGGCTTTGGAAAGGAAGTGATGAGAAGCAAAAAGCAATGGCAGCATCCCTTTCTTTTCATAGATCACTGATCAATTCTGGGGACCTCAGGCCTTGCCCAATCTGAGTGATACAGCCCCTCAGTTCCCAACTCATCTGCTCAGCCCTTGCCAACACTGCCCCGCCTCTCTCAGTCCCTGGAAAACAACCCCCCTCGCCCTTGTAGGGGCAGGTGACAGCAGACCTTAATCTTTCCTTAGCCCTTGGCCCAGGAAGGAACAAGGCTTCCAGCTCTAACACAGGAATAAGGTGGAAGTGCAGATGCAGGCTAGTGGTTCAAGTGGCCTGGGTTCACATCCTAGCTTGACAATGTATTGGTGCTGAGACCTTGGGCAAATTATTTAATTTTCCTTTTAGTTTCCCATTATATAAAATTGCAGTGATTATAGCGTCTACTACATACGGTAGTGCGGATTACATGGGTTAGTACTCGTGAAGTACTTAGAACAGAGTCTGTCACATGGGAGGTGTGTGTTGGCTCTCACCATTATTCAATGTCACAAGAAATTCCTGCATAGCAAAAAGAAAAAAAAAACCCTGTAGGAAGCCTGGGGGAACCTATTGAAATGATTCAACAAGAACCAGGTTGCCCAGTAGCAGGGCTTAGGATGCCCACTCTAATGATTCAATATGAAAGGCTAATGCCTGGGGCTGTCCTTACAAGATCAACCCTACTGATTAGCTCAGAACAATTGGTAACTATCAGGTTGAACCATATAAAATTGCTAATATTTGGCCATTCTTGATTTACAAAAATGGCAGTTTTATATGGTTTAACTTAATAGCAGAGTTATTTTTGATAGGTTTGGGGTGAGGAAGGGGTGGTTCAGTTCCCACTCATTTCTTACCTCCTCAGCTGAGGGAGGTTACTAAGCATATTTGGTTCATTTACCGTGTTAAAGGGTAAATAGATTTCTAGTAGGTGCTTCTAAAGTGCTTAAAAACTGTACTTCCTTCCTTGAGGAGTTGAAACATTCGTCTTGGAACCAATTTTACACTACTGAGCCCTTGATATTTAAAGCCAAGTGGGGCCTTAGCACAATCTTTATTTTTAGATGTCTGAAGATAAGTAGTGAATAATCAATGGCATTGATGGCATTGCTGGAGGTTCTAGGAGGCAGGGCCCACTGGAGATGGTGTCTAGGATACTGCCAGGGACTGTGGAACCTGAAGAGAGAGAAGTAGAAGAGGGCAAGGTCCCTGCCATCTCTGACCCTTGAGGGTCCCCAGATTTATGGGAAATGGCTCAAGGAGGAAGTACATGGGCAAGTGTGGTGTGTGTGTTCATCTTCCTCTTTAATCTGTACCTTGCTACTATTCCTAGTGGTGTCAATGACATGCTATGGTCCCTCTGAACCTCAACGTCTCCTCTGTAAGCTCTATGAGGTCAAGGACCACACCCGTCTTGTCATCATTGAATCCCCAGCACTTAGCACACTGCTGGGCACAAAGTAGGCTCTCAATAAATGCTTTCTGTATTAATTAATTAATGAAAAAAATGAAACAAATAAATTGTCTTGCCTAGCAATCAAGATTTCCAGGAGGAAAGAAATAGGTCTTATGAAAATTATTCCCAAGACACTGAAGTGCTACACAAATGCCTAGAGATGTCCCAGGTGTTGTGGCTATGATTGTGGTCATGGCCCAAAAGCAGTGGGGGCCTGAACTCTCAGAATGATTAATGCCACAGAAGGAGAAGAGGCCCAGAGGTCAGGACAGGGCCACTTTGGGGTCCAGGAAAGGTTAGTAGAGGTCAGCAGTTCCACTGAGGGGTGACAAAAAAATAGGGTTTGTCTGCTGCAAGAGGGATTTAAGTTAGACCTTCCATACACCGCAGGGAGGTGAGGGAGAGTATGGATGTTCTTCCCTGAACATCTTTTAAAACAAAAAGCCTCCACTCTCATCACACCATCTCCAACTACTTGCTGGTATTAGGGCCTTTGGTTAATCCCTTCTTCTCTCTGGGCCTCAGTTTCCTCATCTGTAGCTAAGAGTAGGGGGCAGTGCTAGACTCCATGGTCTCTAAGATTCCTTCCAGCTCTTAAAGTCTGGAATTCTGTCTGGAGGCTGGGCTGAGTTGGCATAACTTCAGAAGGATATAGACGGCCATAAAAGTGGTGGGATCCCTGGGGATGGAGAATCCTGCAGGGAAGCCCCCCTTCTCCTAGCCCTCCACCTCCTGCCCTTTTAACTACTGCAACCACAATCTTCCCCTGCTCTCCCAGATTTCTCCTCCCCAAACCCCTGAAGTTCTGTCTGGAGAGGCCCCATTCTCTGACCAGCTTTGTTTGCTTTTAATAAAGTTAATCACACTCCTAATTTGTATGTAATGAAAAGATAAAAGGGAGACATGGGGGCGAACCTTCCACTGGAGTGGAAGCAGTTCAGTTCCAGAGTCGCCACACCTCCCTACCTCTATCTTTGCCATTGCCTTCCTCACCTCCAGAGTCTGAGCAGGGTCTTCTCTCTGGGCCCTAGCCCAGGCCAGCTGTCCCTGCAGTTCCTCCAGGGGAGCCTCCTGGACTTGTGGGTAGAGGGTTGAGATCCCTCCTCAGCCCTGACAGCATCCCATTTATACCCTTGGTGGAACTCCCCATACCCCAAAGCCAGTCAACTCCTTGAAGGCCGGGACAGTCCATGGCTGGGCACACAGCAAGTAGCAGGAAAACTCAGTTCATTCATTTGTGACCATGTTCCTACCTGGAGACACCTTAGATTCCTTAATGAGAAAGGAGAGGAATATATTCAGGGGGTTCCTCTGGTTTGCTTTTACTCAGTCTGTGGGTTTACACTTCTGTCTACTCTGCCCACTCGGCCATCTCTCCTTCCCTGATACCTTTCCCTTCTCAAGTCCCACTCAACTGGCCGGTCATTTCAGGCCCCTGGTTCTCATCCCAATGCTGCCACCAGTGTATGACCTTGGGCCCGCTCCTTTCACCCCTCTGGGCTTCAGCCTCCTCATCTATCTCTGAGGCAGACAAATAAAGTTTGGTCTCTGTGGGTGGTGGATGGAGATATCATTAATCATAAGAGGGGTGGTATGCAAGCTTCAGCTCAAGGGAGAAACTTGGGGGAGCTGCTCCCAAGAGACCAGGCTCCTCAGTACAGAGTCTCTGGTTCCCAGGGTGATTTCTCCTGCATTCGCCCACCCCCAGAGGCAGCTGTCATGAGAAACTACCTCTGTGGTATGGTTTTCCAGGATGATGTTTAGGGGGAGATGGGGCAGGAACCCTAGGCTTCTCATGAGGACTGCTCAATGGTGCAATTCAGTGAGTCCCATGGCAGGATACAGATGCAGCAGGGATCACCTCCATCTCCAGCCCTCTTCTCAGAGACAGCTCAGACACTTGACTCCCCAGGAGACGACAGAGGTGAGGCTGATGGGGGTGGGGTGGCTTACTGCACAGGGAAGAAGGATGCAGAATAAGTACCCCTTCCGCTGCCCTCCCAGAGCCAGGTCAGGCAGGGCACAGGCTGAGCTCCAGACCCATGCTTGGTGGTGGTGGGGGGGACACTTCCAGCATGGCACGCCTGAGCAGCAATCTGGAAACTATTGGGCTGGTGTGTTTTTGCGATCCACCGCGAATGCCATGCCCAGTTCATTTCCTCTAAGGAAACACAACCTCAGGGGATAATTAGAGCTTCTTTGCGTACACAGTCCCATATTGTTTATCCAACACAAATTAAAAAATGTGGGCCCTGAGAACATGGAGAGAGAGAGAGATAAAGGAGACCTCCTCCTCCTTCCCGCCAGCCCTCCCTTCCAGCTGGATCTCATTACCCAGCCAGGCCAGGCCGAGCCCCAGCCCCAGCCACAGCCTTGCCCCTACCCTGCTGGGTCTTGCTCTTCCACACAGCCTTTGCAGGCCCCCAGACTCAGACCTTCAAAGTGTGGGCCTGGGGCCCTTTTTGGCCTTCCCTCTGTGCCTATCTGTCTATCATTATCGGTCATGAAAAGTGGCTGTGGAGCAAGCTTCTCTGGCCAAAGTTTGCTTGACAAAGAGTGGCTATTTGTCCACTTTTTGCCCATCGATGTGTCCTCTCAAGGACCCTCCCACTGAAGTACGTGGGAAACACCAGCCTACAAACACATCTCAGAACCCAAGAGCAAAGCCAGGCCCGTGCCCTGGGGGTTTCTGGGAAAGAAAGGCTAGATCTCTTGGCCCTGGCCTTGGCTCTAGTTCCCTTCCACTGCCCAGATGTGTTCCACCCAGACAACAGGGAGACCAGTCAGCCTGGCCTGGGGGCCCCCTCCACAAAGCCCAGCCCCTCTCCTCCCAGGACGCAGCTCAACAAAGGAGGATTCTCAGCTGGGGCTCAGGGTGGGAGGAAGGAGGGTTGCAGGTGGAAAATAGCTTCAGAACCCAAGGTTGGCCATCTCCATGAAAGCCCTATTACTGCTCGGGTTGCTAAACATCTTGTTCAGCGTGGCCAATTCAGCTCCCCTCACTTTCCTGTCTCCCCCTAGGAATAGCTCCACATTCCAACACTGCACAGCCAGCCTTCCTCAACCATGTGGAGGAAGGGTGGGAAGGCAGTGTGGGCAGGGAGGCATGAGGAAGAGGAAGAGCTGCAGATGGAGAGCTTACCTTTTCCAAGCCTTTGCTTGCTTAGAGGGCAAAGGTAGCCCTACAGAAGTTAGTTCATCATCAGGTCTGACCTCCCTGGTATCATAGCCCATTTCCCAGGGGACCTTGTGCCAGAGAGGCTTGCTTGGGCTTCTCTTGGGGGCTGGGAACATGTCCCCCTATCCACTGGCTGCTAGACAGTATGTCTTCTCTGCTTCCCAAAGCAGCAAGGCCAGGCCTCCTAGTTCTGTGCCCCTGACCTCCCCCTCCCCCAACTCTCAGTCACTAAGAAGGTAAGAGGGGTGGGAGAAGGAACGGTCTCTCTCATGTGGGCCAGGCGCTACCCACTCAGACACAGAGCAGGGGTGAGAGGGGAGTTTGGCTTGAGCTAGAATTTTCTCTGGTTGAAGTGAAGAGGAAGTTGTGTGAGCTGAGAACACATTCTCCGTCTGGTCTATCCTTTCAGCAATACTGGTATGTTTTTTTTTTTTTTTTTTGGTTTGTCTCTGAGCTGGAAGGAACATGTGCTTGGCAGATTTTTTATTAACTCTGTAGCTCTCTCTCACTCTTGTTCTCTCTCTGTCTCTGTTTCTCTCCTTTTTGCTTGCTTGACAGAATTTAGATTAGACAAAACATGAGCTCATTTCTGCCTGAGAAAAAAAAGAAAACCTACTCCTCCCCATCCCCCCTTCCCTCCTCTTCCTAGCCTCACCCACCTCTGCTTACCAGGCAAGGGTGGGGGCAGGCCTCCATAGCTCATCCAGATATCTTCTCTCATTCAGGCATGGGGGTGGCTATTTACCCCATGCTGTGCCAGCTCCCAGCTTTGGGGGGCATAAAGTCCCACAGTCTCCAGTCACAGGCAGGAGGCAGGGGGATGATCTGGAAGGGGCATGTCTGGGGTCTGGAGGGGTAGGTAGGAAAGGTGAGCCCTTCCAAGTTCCCTTGGCCAGGCCCCTGGCAACGTCTACACCTAGCCCCTAGGCCCCAGACCCTAGCCTCACCTGGCCTATCTCTCCCCTACTTTTCTCTTTTTCATTCCGACAGATATTCCTGGACAGTTGTCACCACTCCTCATCACCAGGCCACCTAATCAGAAGCCTGCTTCTCTAGCAAAACCCTCTGAGCACTTGCTGGGTGCTCCTTCCCTGAAGTGATGACCAAATCACTGAAGTCCCTTGGGCATATGAGATCCTGGTTTTGGAGGCCCACCTGAGTTGAAATCCTAGCTCTATCACTCACTTACTGGATAACTGCCTTGGTCTGATCATTTCCGCCTTGCTGAACCTCAGTTTCCTTGTCTGTAAAATGGGGACCATTAGATCTACCTCATAAGCTTGTCATGAGGATTAAATGGCATTAAAATCCATTTTGA
Source organism: Dugong dugon (assembly GCA_030035585.1). Lineage (NCBI taxonomy): Eukaryota > Metazoa > Chordata > Mammalia > Sirenia > Dugongidae > Dugong > Dugong dugon. The sequence continues at coordinate 102,524,903 of CM057483.1, read as the reverse complement.
CCTCTTGAAATTGGTGAAAACAACTAGCAGAGTCTCTGATACACTGTATCCTCCTCCTCCCTTCCTTGCTTACTCTCTCTTGCTCACACTCTCTCACCCTCAACCTGCAGGAAGGGCTGTGCTTAGACTAAGAAAGAACTTCCTAGGAGTGTAGTAGTCATGTGCTGAAAGAAGTGCCCATTGGAATAGATTCACCTTTCAGCATTAAGAGGGAGGAGAACTGTCCACCTGAAGCAGGAGGGTGTCCTGCCTGGAGGCAGTCTGAAGCAGTAGACTGTGGTGGGACAGAGCCCTGGGTTTGGATTCCATTTCCGCTATTACTTACGTGACCTTGGGCAGATCACTTCACCTCTCTGAACTTCAGTTCTGGAAAGAAGGATCCCAACCTCTCAAAGCTGTTATGAGGTGTCTTTTTGAGCTTCTGCGGACTTCCCAGATGGGAGTCTTCCTTGTCATTCCACAGTAGCAGGAAGAAAAGCCAGAGTGGGTTTCTGGGGCTGGCCTAGGAGCTGAGGCTACTGGGCCCTCAGGGACCCTTACGGCCATCCTGAAAGCAACGGTGCAGCCCAGGAAGGGCTCCCCAGCCCAGGCTCCAAGGTGAACCCCTCTGAGGCAACGATCTCCCCAACCCTTCACAGCTACTCTCCCTCCCCACAGCCCACCCTGGGCTGTCCCTTAAGAAAGTAGGGTAGTATTGCTCTTCTCATCTTGTGTTACAAATTAATTCCTCTCTTCCCTTAATCATTGTCATTGCCTGCCTCTGAGCTTCACTCCAATCCATCTACTGCTCTCATTCCTTCTCCCACTTATTGTTCCCCTCTCCTCCTCCTGCTGGAGGGAGGCCCCTCCAGAGTTGGCTGCCACTGCTGTGCCAATGAGGTGAGCCCCCAATGCTCATTGGGTCTGGCGACCTCTACATTTTGACCCATTCAAGACAGCTGAGTGCAGCAGAAGCACAGGGATGCTGGAATCCAACATACCTGGGTTCAAATACTAACTCTTGCTTGCTGGCTAAGTAGCCCTAGGTAAGTACCTTCTCCTCTCTGGGCCTTGTCTTCACCTATAAAATGGAACTTCTGGCAAGGATCCAGGTGAGAAAACAAGTGCTTTGCAAAGTACCAGTTACATTTCAGTTACTTTGTTCACTTCCTGGGAGGGCCAGTATCCAGAACCTGCTCTCTTCTCAGCCCTCTCTGCTTCTCTTCTCACCTGGGCCCTGCCCCCAAAGCTCCACAGCTCCCTAGCACGGGCACAGAGCCTGACAGCACACCTGTAACTCCTTGGCCACAAACTAGAGCCTCCTTCCTCAAGCTGCTATCAGTTTCCTTTGGAAAGGATAGGCTTCTTCTGCAACAGGAAGGAAGAAGGATAGACCTGAGACAGCATACCAACAATGGAGATGGTAGAGGCAGGCTCCAGGTGGTATGTGGTAGGGCCTTTTGGCCCAAAGCTCAGAGGGATAGCCAAAGTGCTACAAGTTTCTCTTCACTTCAACTCCTACATTCACTCTGGAGAAAATAGTCCCTCAGTTTGGCTGCCTGTGCCTTAGGGGTTATAGATCAGGGGTTGAGGGGCTCAGCTTCCTTGTCTGTAAAATGGGTACCATTAGATCTACCTCATAAGCTTGTCGTGAGGATTAAACGGCATTAAAATCCATTTTGATAGGCATTTGGATTTTCCCAACAGCCCTGTGAGGCTGGCTGAGGTGATCTTATCCCCATTTCTCATATGTGGAAACTAAGGCTCACAGAGCTAAAACACTCACCCAGTTGAGTGCTTACTCCATGCCAAGCACTTGTGAATTCAGCAGCAGAGAACACGGTAGACGTGGCTCTCACCCTTATGGAGCGTATTGTCTGAAGAGTGGCAGAGGCAGGATTTGAATCCTGGTCTGTCTGACACCAGTGCCTGTGCTCATACCCAGTACACTAAGATGCCCCATGTTTGAGACAAAGAAAATAAAAACCACTGTAGTTGTATGACAAAAGAAGTAGCTGATGGTGAACAGAGCCTTTTCAGGGCCCATGCCAGCCCTCTAGGAGCTGATGGCCTCGGGGAGTAGACAAGTCTTCCTATAATGTGGCAAGGACAGGAATGGGGCTGTGGGGCTACAAAGGAATGAGCCACATCTTCAGGAGTGGGAGAAGGCATGACAGGCCATAACTTTTAAGCTGGCTCTTGAAGGATATGTAGGAGTTTGCCAAGCTGACAAGGGAGGAAATGACATCGGAGATAGAAAGACGCATCTGGAGTAAGTGCCAGAACTCATGCCAGCACACTCACAACTGTGGATCCCCTACCCCCCTCCTTGTCGCTGCCCGTGGTGGGGGCGGGGAGCAGCAGAAGTTTAGAAGAGCCTGGGTTTATATCTCTACGTCACTATTTACTGGATGTACAGCCTTAGATAATGACTTAATCTCTCTGAGCCTTGTTCCCCAATCTAAATGCTAGACACCTAGTTGGTGTGGGATTATAGGTAGCTATTATTATTGTTATCATCATCATTATCTTCACTAAAATGATCATCTCAAAACGCATTATACTGCAGGGCACCGCATCCCAAGTATTCCCTGCCCCAAAGCCACCCTGCTCTGGCTGCACTTTCCCCCAGGTTTTCCCTGCTTACTCTTAATTCACCTGACCCCCAACTCCTTCTCCTTACCTGAGCCCCACACCAACCCCTTCTGTGACAGACTGCCTTGGCTCTGGATGAAGCTCCAAAAGGCCAGGCCTAGCCAATTCCTGGCAGACTTTAGGGTAACTGGCATCCTTCCTGCCCATTCTTCACCATTTTGAACCTTGGGGTGGGGGGTATTCAGGAAAGAAAGGTAGAACAGGAAGATTTTCTCTTCTTGTTGCAGTTTGGATGTGTTCTGCCTTGCAGATTCATGCTCTGGGCCTGAGGTATGTCTCCTTCATCTGCTTTGTCCACTTCAAGGGCAAAGAGGAGGGGGAGGGAGACACACACACACACACACACACACACACATGCACACGGCCCACTGGCCCGCTCTAGACCTCTACCTCTGACAGTGAAAGGGTGTCAAAGGTGATTCCCTTTTCCAGGCTGAGGAGGACTAGAATGGGTTTACACCTCTCTGAGCTCTCTGGGCTGCTGAGGCTTGGGGTGGGGGAATGAGGGAGGTTGGAGGAGGAGCTGGGACCAGAAGAGTCCAGCCTGGTTCTGATTTCCCTGGCTAGGGCAGGGAACCAGAGCCTGGTCTGTCTTCAATCTCCCCCTCCCCACCCTCTCTAGTTCATTTCCCCCCCCCCCCCATGCTTCTCTGCTTTCGGGATCACCCATAACCACAAACACATTTGCTAATGGAGCTAGCCTGACCTCCCTGGGATAGCTGGCTGGGCCTTGTGCCTGGGCACAGGCCCGGCAAAGGGCAGGGAGCCCCTCCTCCTGGGCCAAACTGCATGCACCTCCCTGGTCACCACCTCTCTGGCTACATAATCCCTCTCCACTGTGACTCTTTCTAGGGCTGTGGGAGGATATGAGAGAAACTGAGGCCACTAGAGGGCTAGGTGGATGACTTCATGCTGTCCACCCTAAGAACAGTGTAGCTAGATATGGTCTTTGATTAACTGAACACTTTGCTTGCCTGGGCTAAGGGGGTTTCTTGGCCTGAGGCCTCCCACATAGCATCTATCTCTGAGAGGGGGCCACTTATAAGAGTGGAAAATCTAGGGCCCAGGGAGGGCTGAAGTTCCCTGGATGGTGCAAATGGTTTACACTTGACTACTAACCTAGAGGTTGGCAGTTCAAACCCACCCAGTGGCACCACAGGAGAAAGGCCTGGCAATCTGCTTCCATAAAGATTACCGCCAAGAAAACCCTATGGAGCAGTTCTACTCTGTAACACATGGGGTTGCCACAAGTCGGAACTGACTTGCTGACAGTGGATATGAGGGGACTTAAGGGTTGCCTGAGGAGCCCTGGTTAAGTGTTTTGCTGCTGATGGAAAGCCTGTCAGTTGGAACCCACCAGCAGTTTCTCAGGGGAAAGATGTGGCAGTCTGCTTCCATAAAGATTACAGCCTTGGAAACCCTACCGGGCAGTTCTACTCTGTCCCATAAGGTCGCTTTTAGTCGGAATTGACTTGACAGCAATGGGTTTGGTTTTTATTTTGGTATGGGTTGCTCAGCAAGGCCAGAGCAGAGGGAGGCTGGGACCTCCCATCCCTACCACTAACGCCCTGGGTGACTTGGGTAATCACGTCCCTTCTCTGAGCCTCAGCCTCCATCCTGACCTATTTCACAGGCTTGTGATTTGGGAATGTATATACAAATGTTTTGGAATCTGTAAATTTCTATACCCATGAGAAGGATTGTTACCAGATCATAAGCTCTGTGAAGACAAGAACCATGTCTGAGCCACCTCTGTTTCTCCTGTGACCCCAGCCCTGAGTGCCATTGTGGAGGGTGGGTGTAGACAGATGGGCCTGGGGGCTGAGAGAGACAAGTCAGTCCTATCTCATCAGCCCTGAGTTCTTGCAGCTTCTGAGAACCAAGACTGATTCCTAGGGTCCCTGAATTCTGGGGTTTCCTGTTACCGGAGCTCACCCCCAACCAAACCTCAATCCCAAGGCCCCAGCCTAACTCAGCTGCCCCCATCTACCATTTTCCCTCCTCCTATCTCCTCCTGTCACACACAAGGCATGCCGCTCAGCTTCCCTCTGCCAAGACACCACCACCCCCCGCCACATAGCCCCCTCTGAAAAGACAGGGGCCTTTCTCTGCCACTATCCTGGAGGCTTTTCCACTTAACAGGGCCTTGAAATCCATTTGCTGCAGACTGTGAACTTCTTCTCCGTGCTCCTGCCTGCTGGCCCTCTTCTAGGCTGACCCCCCCCATCCCTACCCCCACCTTGGCATCCCCTAACCCATGGCCCAGCAGCTGTCACCCTGATCTCCCCCTCCCCAGGCCTCCAAGGCCAAGCAGGGGGCACCTGGAGAAGGTACTTGGAGCCCAGGAAGTAGTGGCAGCCTGGGTGAGGAGGGGAAGCTCAAGCTTCCTCCCTAGGAGTGCTGTAAGCTCCAGCATAGACACTAAATGTGTTGCCCCTTCTCCAAGTTTGCTGGAAGGTGAGGCTACTGCTTTCAAGACTAAAGCCATCAAGGCATTGCATCCTATAAGAAACCACCATCCCTCATGAGCCCTGCTTCTACTGGATGACAGCAGTCCGATAACCCTTTAAACAGCCGGGAAGGCTGGTGGTCTTGGGACCACCTCCAGTCCTGTTTCAGCCAGAATCTACAACCTTGGGCCAGTCTAGTCCCTTCTCTGGGCCTCTGACCTCCTCTGAGAGCCTCCCAGCTCTGACATTCTCTTCTTTCCTGAGTTAAACTCTCCCTTTACTTCCCTAGGGTGGTCAATCCCAGGTGTTTGCACTCTTCTTCCTGGAGTCCTAAATGTCTTCACCTTCTGCCACAAACTTCATTCTCAACTCCACAAGCCTCCCTGATGCGATAGAAATGGAAGGCAACCACCATCCACTGAGCACCTACTATGGTCTAGCCCTTTCGTATCTCCTCCCTCACTGGGGTGTTAACATATGCATGTTACAGGATGAGAAAACGAAGGCTCGAAAAGGAGAAGTGGCTCACCTACGGTTCCAACGCCAGGAAATGGTGGCGCCACAACTTGAGTCTGGGTAGTTGAACTCCCCCATCTGTGTCCTTTCATTGCCTCCCTCCCCATGCCCATGCCTGCACACCAATGTACCCTGTAATGGAAAGTTTACCATTAATCCATATTTGCTTTGCGGTAGCTATTCACAGAGCTTCAGATCCTGGTTAGGCTTCTAATGATGAGACTCTGTTGATACATGTGCAGCGTGTGACCAACTTGGACCTGAGGCTCCATCTCAGCTCTATTTCCCTAAAGGGATACAGTCATGCGTCGTTTATATCCACGATACGTTCTGTGAAATAGGATGTTATGTAATTTGGATGTGTGCAAATACCATATTATGGATGAAGGTCCTTTTAGGCATTAGCTTCCAGAAGAAGGAGGTTTTGTCCATCTTAAAAATGTGCCGGGACAAATAACCTCCCTCACAATTAGTTTATCGAAGGTTGCAACAAATTCTGCTGCTGCCTTTGCATCAGCACTCACAGACGCATCATTCACTCTCACGTTATGCAGCGGAAAACATTTGAAGCCCTTGAACCACCCGGAGCTAGCACTAAACTTGGTATCGTAGCCTGGTCCTGCTTTTTCTTTAAGCAGCTCCAACAAACTTCGTGCCTTAGCAGTGATCTTCATTCAGCATGCTGACAGGGATTCACTTTTGTGTTTGGTCCTTAATCCAGATCATTAGCAATTTCTCCGTATCTGAGACAAGTCCCTTTTGCACTTTCGTTAGCCTTGTAGCTTTCAGTAGAGCCGATCCTTTAATGGCTCGGAGAATTTTTACTTTGTTTTTGAGGATCGTCATGATTGTCTAGTGTGACATGCCTAAATCTGCTACATCCCATTCTCTGATCAGGATTTCTGAAGTCTATTATAACCTGATGGGACCATGGATGTATATGCGGTTGGACGTTGCCCGCCTGGACGTTATGCGTCTCATGACTGTATTATTCTGAAGCTGAAGCCAGAGTAAAGAAAAGAAGTATGCCACGATGACAGAGCACTTGGGAGAAGGAGGGAATGCCTTGTGGGCCTCAATTCAACCAACCCAATCGAACACCTACTATGTGTCAAACATTGGTAGCCACTTTCACATACCTACTTTGGTTTAAATGCTCACAACAACAATTTGGGCTAGCAATGATTAATTATGGCCATTTTACAGATAAGGAAACTGAGGCACAGACATGGGAAGTAACTTGCCCAAGACACACAATGAGAAAGTGGCATAGTATTTCCCCCCACCACCACACACACCCCTCCCCTTAGCCTACCCACAAGGGAGGAAGGATGATGTCTGCAGGAAGAGGTCTCCCCCATCTTGAAGACCCAGGGCCCAGACAAGAGAGACAAGAATACACAGAACCTACATGGCAGGAGGCAGGGCTACAACCCCTCTCTGCCAAAGTTTGCTTTCACCTTGCTGCCTGGAGCTCACCCTTGTTCTGGCTCTGGGGGATGCCTTTCTTTCTCCCCATCTGTCTTTCTCCTCGTTCCCTACTCTGGTTCTCAGCAATGAATTTATGTGAAACCTGGACTGAATTACCACCCATTACCCAACCTGCCTCGTTCCAAATCCCTGGTATTAATGCAATCAATGGAGGAGAAGCAGGCTCCCATCAGCTGCCTGTCTGGCCCTCCCAGGACTGACATCCCAGCGCTGCTAAAACCATGTACCTCCAATCCCTCCTCCTCCATATATGTGTACAGGCCCCCACACACCATTCACATATATGCCTATCAAAACTGAGCAGGTCCTATACTCACAAGGGAGACCCTCTGGAAAAATAAGTTGAATTAAAGAATATAATAGGTTTATGTTTGTTCTTTCAGTGAACACCTATGGAAGGAACACCAACTACGTGCCAGGCACTGTTTTTAGGTACTAGGCACATTGCAGTGAACAATCCAAAGTCCCTGTTTTCACAGAACTTATAGTCTAATGTGGGGGTGGGGGTGGAAAATAAACAAGTAAGCCATAAATGAACAAGATAATCACACACTGTGGCAGGAACGATGAAGAAAATAAACTAGGGTTCTGTGATTATGAAGGAGCCCTGGTGGTGCAGTGATTAAGTGCCTGGCTGCTAACCAAAAGGTCAGTGGTTCGAACCCACAAGCTGCTCCATGGGAGAAAGACATGGCAATCTATTTTTGTAAAGATTTACAGCCTTGGAAACCCTATGGGCAGTTCTACCCGTCCTGTAGCATCGTTATGAGTCCAAATCACCTTGACGGCAGTGGGCTTGGTTTTTTTGTTTTATGTGATGATGATGGGAGATGGAGCTGTTTTAGATGGAGTAGTCAGGGCATTACCTCATTACCTCAATGAGGAGGTTATGCTTCAGTTAAGAATCTGAGCGACAAAAAAGAGCCAGCCACGTGAGGATCTCGGGGCAGAGGGTTTGAGAGAAGAAGAACAGAAAGTGTAAAGACCCTGAAATAGAAATGAACGTGGTGAGAAAAGGGGTAGAAGATGAAACTGGATAGATAGGCAGGGACCATATCACAGAAGTTCTTATAAGTCATGGTAAAGAGTTTGAATTTTACTCTAAGTATGATGAGAAGTCATCAGAAGATTTTAAGCACGTTTAAGAACATGGCTGATTTTGTGCTTTAGAAAGATCACTCTGGCTGCTAAGAATAATGGATTGTTGAGGGGCAAGGGTAGAAGCAGGGAGCCCTATTGCTATTCCAGATGAGAGATGGTGGTGGCCTGGGCTAGGCTGGTGACAGAGAGAAGTGGATATCAAGTAGGTAATTAGACATACCAGTCAGGATCTTTCTGATAATCTCAAATGAATGGTTCCTCCACATTTCCGCTTGAGTGTTGTTGAATTGTGTCCCCCCAAAATATGTGATGTAAATCCTAACCTCTACACCTGCGGTTATAATCCCATTTGGGAATGGGTTGTCTTTGTTATGCTAATGAATAGGATTAGTGACTGGTGTATCTTGAGCAGGGCTTCTGAACCTGTTCATTCAGATTCAAACCCTTGCTGAGAATTTTCATTTCTAACAAGTTTCCAGGTGATGTTAATGCCGCTGGTTAGAGACCAATTCTGAGAACCACTAATAGAGCCCATACCAAACCAAACCCACTGCCTTTCAGTCGATTCCGACTCATAGCGACTCTATAGGATAGAGTAGAACTGCCCCATAGGGTTTCCAAGGCTGTAAATCTTTACAGAAGTAGACTGCCACAACTTTCTCCCATGGAGCAGCTGGTGGATTCGAACTGCTGACCTTTTGGTTAGCAGCCAAGCTCTTAACCACTGTGCCACCAGGGCTCCACTAGTAGAGCAGTGGTTCTCATAATTTATTATATGTAAGAATCACCTGGCAATCTTGTTCAAAAGTAGATTCTGATTCAGTCTCTCTGGGGTGGAAATGCAAATTCTCAGCAGGGATTCAAACCAAATGAACTTGTTCGAAGCCCTGATCTTAAGTCAATCTCTTTTGAGATATAAAAGAGATTAAACATAAGTTAGCAAGGAGAGACAGGGAAGAGAAATGCCAGGCACATGAAGATCGCCCAGGAATAGAAGCTCAGAGACAAGGATCTTCCTCCAGAGCCGACAGAGAAAGAAAGCCTTCCCCTAGAGGAGGCATCCTCAATTCGGAATTCTAGCCTCCTAAACTGTGAGAAAATAAATTCTGTTGTTAAAGCCACCCATTTATGGTATTTCTGTTACTGCGGCACTAGATAATAAGACAGATGTCTAATTGTTGTTGTTGTTGTTGTTAGTTGCTAGGAGTTGACTCTGACTCATGGGTGATCATATGTATAACAGAATGAAACATTGCCCAGTCCTATGCAAACTTTATGAGTGCTGGTATGTTTGAGTTCATTGCTGTGGCTATAATGTCAATCAGGCATCTCAAATATACCATGGCTACAAAAGAATCCTTGATTACCCCCCATCAAACCAGACTGTTAGATACATAAGCATGAGGTTTAGGGGGGAGATCAGGATTGGAGATACATATTTTGAGGAGTCGTTGGCATATAGATGCCATTTAAACCCATAGGACTCAATGGAATCATCTACTGATCAAGTATAGACAGAGAAGATGTGAACACCTAAGAGAGAGCACCAACATTTAGAGGAAGAGACAACAAAGAACCAAAGAAGGAGCAGAGAGGTGAGAGGAAAATCAGAAGAGTGGTTCTAAGAGAGGGTGGGCAACTATATCAAATACTGCTCAGAGGTCCAGAGAGATAAGACAGACCACTGGGTCATTCGTGACCTTGACAAGAGCAATTTCAGTGGGGATGGAAGTTCATCAGAGTAGCTAGAGGCAAGAATGGGCCGTGAGGAAGTACAGACATTGAGTGTAGATAGACGTCTTGAAAGGTTTTGCTGCGAAGGAAAGCTGAGAGATTAGACAGAAGTAGGAGGAGTGTGTGGGTAAGGAAAAAGTAATAGGATCAATGGATTGGAGGTCTAAGTGAGGATAGAGCATTGTTAGAGTAAGGGTACTAAAGGGAGTGAACTGGAAGAATAGGGGGTGGGAATCAAAGAGTGGAATGTATAGTACACATTACCGGGGAAGCCAGAACAACTTATATAAGGAAAGGTCATGGAAGCTCCATAGACACATTCAAACTCCCTGAGGGATCATATTGCTAGGTGGAGGGCTGTGGGGACCATGGTCTTGGGGAACATCTAGCTCAATTGGCATAACATAGTTTATAAAGAAAATGTTCTACATTTTACCTTGGTGAGTAGCGTCTGGGGTCTTAAAAGCCTATGAGCAGCCATGTAAGATACTCCACTGGTCTCACCTCTTTGGGAGCAAGGGAGAAGGAAGAAAACAAGAGACAAGGGAAAGATTAGTCCAAAAGACTAATGGACCACAACTACCATGGCCTCCACCAGACTGCGTCCAGTACAACTAGATGGTGCCCAGCTACCACCACTGACTGCTCTGACAGGGATCACAATAGAGGGTCCTGGACAGAGCTGGAGAAAAATGTAGAACAAAATTCTAACTCACAAAAAAAGACCAGACTTGCTGGCCTGACAGAGACTGGAGAAACCCTGAGAGTATGGCCCCTGGACACCCTTTTAGCTCAGTAATGAAGTCACTCCCGAGGTTCACCATTCAGCCAAAGATTAGACAACCCCATAAAACAAAACAAGACTAAAGGGGCACAGCAGTCCAGGGACAAGGACTAGAAGGCAGGAGGGGACAGGAAAGCTGGTAATAGGGAACCCAAGGCTAAGAAGGGACAGTGTTGACATGTCACGGGGTTGTTAACCATTGTCATAAAACAATATGTGTACTAACTGTTTAATGAGAAACTATTTGTTCTGTAAACCTTTATCTAAAGTACAATTAAAAGAAAAAGTAATAGGATCAATGGATTGGAGGTCTAAGTGAGGATAGAGCACAGTTAGAGTAAGGGTACTAGAGGGAGTGAGCTGGAAGAACAGGGGGTGGGATCAAAGAGTGGAATGATTGAAATCAAGATTTTGAAGGTGATTCGGTTATTAGTGATGGCAAGGTCAAGGGTATGGCCATGAGAATGGGAGACTGAGATGGACTGACTATGAGCACATGCTGCATATTACCAGGCCTGGGCCAGATTGTCCATCTACATGCACTGACTCAGGGCTGCTCGGTGGCTTGAGGGGAGGGGCTTGGGGGAGCAGTAAATCACACCTTCCCAAGCCTGTCCCCTCCTGCCAGAGGTCCTAGGTCCTGGAAGGTCTGACCTGCCTGGGCAGGGCTTAGCCCAGAGGTATGTGCGGTGTGGGAGAAAAATATAGTCCCCACTTGCAGTAGTTGTAGGAGAGTGTGTCCTCAGGGCACAAGAATGAATGAAATGGTCATAAGAGATTGAGAATAGGGGGCAAGGGAGGAGAGAGACAGTTGCTGACAGTGGACCGTGGGTACCAGAAGGCAGAATGGAAGGGTTTCAGGAGTTAGGAAGGAGTATAAGATGAGAGTCAAATTGCGGAATGTATAGAGCCATATGGAGCCCTGGTGTCACAGTGGTTAAGAGCCTGGTTGCTAACCAAATAGTCGGCAGTTCAAATCCACCAGCTACTCCTTGGAAACCCTATGTGAAAGTTCTACTCTGTCCTGTAGGGTCACTATGAGTTGGAATAAACTGGATGGCATTTTTGTTGTTGTTGTTTATAGAGCCATATATGGAACTGACTTGATGGCAACAGGTATATAGAGATTAGAGTTGGGGTGGGGGGCGGTGGTGTGGAAAGCCAAGGATGCCTGGGCTTCCGACGGTGATTAAGGTAAACAGGGATGTGAGTCCTGATGGGATAGATCAGGGTTTCTTAGAGAAAGCTTGATCATCAGTTCAAGCCAGAAGAACTGGGGAGACTGAGGGACTGACTTCCTGCCGCTGGCTGCTGGTGGTGAAGCCAAGGGTGAGTTAGGATCTTGGCTCTGTAGGCCTCCCGTATAACCTTCAGGGGGCAGTGTCTCTGCTGAGGGTGAAGAGGTTGAAGCCAGAACAAGCAAATGTATGTAAGCACAGATCCAACCAGGATACATGACTACATACCCTCACATGCACACAGATACCCCTCTATACACAGCATGAACATGGGAGCAAAATACAATGTATATGCAAACATGTACATATGCAGGCATGCACACTTTTTATGTACCAGTATACACACACCATGCACATATGTACATACCCACATACCCAACACACCACACATGCCCATGAATCCCCATACCATCATGCACGCACATACACATACACACAGAGGCAACCGAGACTGGGTTTTCTTAAGTCTTGCCAAGACACAGCAGAAAATCAAGCTGAAGTTGAACAATCCAACTCAGAAAAGGGAGTGGAGAAGAAGTGGCATGAGAACGAGGTGTGTGTTGGGGGAATCAGGCCGGGGGAGCAAGGGAGCCAAGTGCTGAGGGGAAAAAAAAAAAAAAAACTAGACTGTTTGAAAAAGGGAAAGCCTTCAGACAGAGCAGGAATGCAGGCTGTAATTAGAATCGCTTCAACTGCCTCTAGATTCGGAGAGGATAGGCAAACTGGTTGCACACGCAGCATGGTGATCCTCAGCCTAGATAATGTCGGAAAAGCGTGTGCACATGTGCACGTGTGCGCAGGCATGTGTGCATGCACGGGAGCTTGCAAGGGCTGTGGAAAATGTACTTGACTGTATGGCATTGGGCCCTGGAGAAGCTGATGTGTGGTACCCCCTCCCCCACCCCACCCCCCAATTCTCCCTACAGCTGCCTGCTTTCAGGCTGGACCCCTCACCAGGCCCAAACACACACGAGGTCCAGAGGGGTTAGGATTTGCCCAAGGCCACATAGCTAGCTAAGTTGGGCCTACGGGGTGATGTGGTGGCAAAAGCAGTGGATTAGGAGACAACATCTCTGAGTTCAAGTCCCAGGTCAGCCACTGACTAGCTGCCTGCCCGTAGTGACATCCCCTCCCTTCTCTGGGCCTCAGTAGCCTGAAGGGAGATCTTGGGGTCCTTCCAAATCTGGCCCTGAGTATTCATCCAGGGCTGTTAGTTCTGAGCAGCTGGAAGTAGGCAAAGGAAAGAGATTTGTGGGGTGCTTGCAAGAGGAGAAACTGGGCTGGGCCGGAGGCGAATGTCTCTGGCTCCTTCTGGCCCTGGGCTGAAGTTTAATGAGGGAACGCCTTCGTACGCTGGCCTGGCCGGTGCACTGTGGGTGCCTGCAAACTGTAGCAGGGACTAGAGGAGAGGATCAGGCGGCCAGGCGGAGTCGAGCCTGCCACAAACGTAATCCTTCATATTCTCTGTGGCCCTCTCATTCCTTTCTTCTCACCTTCTTCCTCCAGGCTTGCTGGGAGGCCCTTTGGACCAGCTGCTGTAGTCACTAAAAATAGCCAAGCCATCTTTGGGTGTGAAAGAGTCCCTCATACTTGCAGGGTCCCAGAGGCCCAAAAGGTGGCAGTTGGTGTCTATGGCCCCTCCAAGCCTGAGACATCAGATTCTCCTTTTTAAGTGCAAGCCCCAGTTTCAGCCCAAAACTCAGGCAGGCTCCCCACGCACTGCCTTCTTTGTTCCCCAGTATCCTAGCAACTCCACTTTAGAGGTTCACACAGTGGGTAGCTTGAGTCCTAGTGCTCAGAGAATAAAAGTAATAATAGTTAATACTTGCTTAACATTTACTATGTGTCAGGCACTGTGCTAAGGCTTTGCATATATTAACCCATTACTCTTCACAACCCTTTGAGGTAGATACTATTATCCCCATTTTACAGATGAGCAAACTGAGGCACAGAACCTAAGTAAATTACCCAAAGTTACACAATAAATGGTAGAATGGGGATTATTTTTTTATCCTTTTAATTGCAGATCCCTTCTGAGAGATAAAAATTCTGATAACAATTAAAAAAAAAAAAAAAGAAGTTGCCTTCGAGTTGATTCCGACTCATAGTGACCCTATAGGACAGAGTGGAACGGCCCCATAGAGTTTCCAAGGAACGCCTAGTGGATTTGAACTGCCGGCCTTTTGTGGTTAACAGCCTTAGCTCTTAACCACTTTGCCACCATGGTTTCTGATAACAATAATAGTAATAATTAATATTTATTTGCCTTCATGAGCAGTGGGCTGCCCCGAGTTCTTCTAAACTGGCTGTATAGCCCACTGGGACAGCCGAAAGAGCCACAAAGCGAAATAGATCAAGGGTTAAATCCTTGGTCTGCCCCTCACTATCTGTGTGACACTGAGCAAGCACCTTCCCAATTCTGAGCTTGAGTTTTCTCATTTGTAAAATAGAAATAATAACAATAGCTGACTCTCAGCGTTGTGTGAGGATTCTAGGAGACAATGTGTATGAACATACTAAGCTCAGAGTCTGGCTAAGTATGAGTTCCTGTTACCCTCTTCTCCTTTCTTGAAGACATTGGGAGGCTTTTTTGTTTCATTCTCTCCAGTGGCTAGATGGAGACCACCTGAAGTCTTGAGTCTAGGCTTTTCTTTCCATTGGGGCATTAGAGGCACAAGTACCCAGGGCTTCCAAGCTTTTCAGGGGCCTGTGAAAACATCTGAGCCCCAAGAAAATTTATTGCCTCTAAAATATGAAAAGAAAAAAGTAGAACTGGAATTAATAAATGTCCTATTATATGACTACAAAATGTAATATAGTATCAACCTCATTAATTGTTAACTTTAGTATTCCTAAAAAAGTCATTACATTTGAAAACAATTTGTTGGTTGGATTTCCTCACTTTGCAAGAATTCCCAAGTATGCAAGATGATTACCAAGAAATCATAGCCAATTTGGAATGAAATGAGTTACTCATAGACAAATAATTTCAAAAGCAAAATTATAAAAATCCTTTGAAATATTTTATAACAAAAATTATATTTAATATGGGATGTGGGTGCATTTTAATATGCTTGATATGCTTTGGGGTATGGCCTCTAAAAGCAGGAGTGCCTAGGGCTTAAAAAGGCCTGAAAAGGGCTCTGCCCTGAGTGGCAAGAGGAGAGAGGGCCCTGTAAGGGAATAAAAGCACCTCTGTGAGGAGTGCTATTTAGGGGAAAGAGCCTATGGGCCATAGCGGGTGCCCACTCCTCCGCTTGTTCCACTCATCTCCTTCAAAAAAAAAAAAAAAAAAAAAAGTCCTGGCCACATGAGTGTAGGCGCTGGCAGACTGGCCCTCACGAAGCAGCCCTTTCATGTACTGCCCTCGGCTCTTATCAAAGGCCCTTTCAAGAAACAGGCATGCCTGTGTGCCTTTCATAATCAGGAAGAGAAATAAACATTATCTAACAAAAAGCAAGAAGAAAACAGCCATGTGTAAACGTGTCTGTTGGGTTGTCAAGCCATTGCCCAGGACATTGTCCACTGGGCTGCTCAGTGCCCCAGGGCAAGGGCCCACATGAGGCATTTCTCTCCCAATTTAGCACCAGCATAAACTCAGGGTCCCTTGAGGCCCTGTAAGTTTCCTCCTCTCTGACACTAAGAGCAGCAGAATGGTCTGCTTCTGGCTGGCTTACAATGGGAGGCAGCCTCAGTGCAGGAGGCGAGTGAGAGGCACAGACCGCCACTTACTTCTCCATGACCTGGGGCAGGTCCCTTTCTACACAGCCTTGTGTACAACATGGCGGTAAGTCCCAGGGTTAACGTGAGGATGCACTGAGATAATTAATATAAAGTGTAAGAAATAAGCCTCAGTGTGGTTAAGAATTCAGGCCTGGGGGTGAATTTGCTCTCATTTGCTGAGATTTGATGAATCAGACCCCCTACCCCAAGATGCTTGCCTGCTCTCCATGACCTCTGACATTCACCTCTGTGCCCAACACTTGCCAGCAACTTGACTAGGTCAAGCCTCCCCTTATCACATCTGCATGCCTAGGGATCACCAATGAACTCAGGGGCTGGTAGCAGAGATTTCATCATGCCCCTCAGTTCTCGAGAAACTCAGATGGCTCGCCCTCTCAGTCGAGATATGGTTCCTGCTCTAGTTAGTTACCCTTTCCTGGTTTCTGTCTTCTCCTCACCTCTTAGACACAGACACCTACTGAGGATACAGTTCTGCTGAGAGTGCACTGTCCTGCTTATTGCTGTGGCCAAGTCAGGTAAGAACTAGCCCAAGCAAGAGGCTGGTGGTATTATGCCAGCTCAGCAATGACAGACCAGCATTTGGACTAAGCCACCATCTGCAGCTGGGCCAGCCACTCTCCAGGCTACCTTGCTACCAACTCAGGAAGAGCTTTGCCCATTCTTTTGAATGCCGTCTTTGCTCTGCCTCCTTCCTCTCTCCTTCAGCTCCCCTGCCTCCTTCTGCAACCGAAATGCCATTAGCCTTCCCCCTTTGTGCTCTTGTCTCACTTTGTAAGTGCCTCCCTTGCAGTTCTTAGCAGCTCTTCGTTCCTTAGATCAACGCTTCTGGGTTCTCATGTCCATATCCCTCCTTAGACTGCCTCAAGGGCAGAGTCTGTGTCAATTTCATCTTTATCTTTGGTTCCTACACAGGTCTTGGCACAGGGCATATCTGCTGAACTGAATGGAACTCAGCACAGGTGGAGGAAGGAGGGAGAGAAGTAAGGGTGATTCTGTCTTCTAGGATTAATACTTCCAACTCTGGCCTCAAGTCCTTGGCCATTTTTTAGCTGTGTGACGCTAGGCAAGTCACTTCCCTTTTCAGAGCCTCACTTTTATCACCAGAAAAGTGGGGATCCCAATCCCTTCCTTGTTTCCTGCAAGAGGATCAAATGAGAGAATGGTTGGTAAAGTACGTTAGACATTGGTTAGACATTGTGAACAGTTCTATCAGAGTTTGAGGTGCCATTCATTTGCTATCCTAGGAATTCCTCTGAGTTCATTTTCATGAGGAGATTGCAAACTCCCTGTCAACACGCAAATGGGCCAATGGCACCCACTAAAGGCCTGCCTGTTAAAAGCTGATCCACTGCAGAGGAAACCCAATTTGCCTATTTATCACATAGTGACTAACATCTGTACTGTGCTTTCCAGTTTGCAACACCCAGAGGGATTTCTTTGCTCTTTCTTTCCTTTAATCCATGCTACCACTCCACCTGCCAGGCATCCTGAGCCCCATTTTATAATTATACAATTAATACAATTAATAATAACAGAAACCCTAGTGGTGTAGTGGTTAAGCACTATGCTAACCAAAAGGTCGGCAGTTTGAATCCACCAGGCGCTCCTTGGAAACCATAAGGGGCAGTTCTACTCTGTCCTATAGAGTCGCTATGAGTCAGAATCAACTAGACAGCAGTGGGTTAACACATGTCAAGTACTTATTATAGTTCTGAGTGTATTGCATTTATTAACAGGGCTTTAAACCAGTTTGAACTGCTTCAGTCATGGCCAAAGAAACAAAACCAAAAGAGACCCAAATCTTTACAAGTTGGCTGATCTGGAACCATAGCCTGATCAGGAAAAATTACAGGTCGAAGTCCTGGAATGGGAGACTTGGAAGAGGCATAGTGAGCCCTTTCAGGAGCCTGATGCATGAGATTGGATTATTGCCAGGACGAGGAGAGTGACACACATTCAGAGAAGCACAGTTGGCCACCATCTTTGAGCGGAGCACCACTGTTTCCTATTCTGCACAAAATCCAAAGGACAAGAGATTTGGTTGCTATACAACATGTACATTGCATTTGTTTTCTAAGAGGGAGATTAAGTTTCTAACAGGGCTTTGACTGATAATTTTTTCCATTCTGGTTATGGTTCCAGCTCACCCAAATGTTAAAAATTCAGGTCTGTTCCAGTGTCACTTCCTCAGCCATGACTGAACTGGGAAGAACCAGTCTGAAGCCCTGTTATTAACTCACTTAATCCTGACAATACTAATAAAGCCAAAAACAAACAAACAAGCCCATTGTCATCGAGTTGATTCCAACTCATAGCGACCCTATAGGACAGAGTAAAACTGCCCCATAGGGTTTCCAAGGAGCGCCTGGTGGATTCGAACTGCCCACCTTTTGGTTAGCAGCCAAACTCTTAACCACTACGCCACTAGGGTTTCCCACAATAGTTACCATTATTTCCCTTCATTTTTATAGATGAAGAAACCAAAGGTCAAAGAGGTTAAGTAACCTGCCCAGGATTACAGAACTGATACATGGCAAAGCTACTATTTGAGCCTAGGCATTCTAGCTCCAGAGTCTGTGAGTTTAACCATCTTGTTACACTACTCCCAGGCAACTAACTGTGGCTCTGAGAAAGTGACTTGCCCAAGATCACACACACCATGAGTTAGTGCAATCACCTGGATCCTCAACCTCTGATCTTTAGCACTTTCAACAACCTGGACTTTTTGGTTAAATAGTTAATTGTCTATAAATGAACTGTACTGTATGTATGGAAGGGAGAGTTGGAACTCTTATGTAAAGGAAGTCGAGCATAGGTCTTTCTGATGTTTACAATTCAACAAACACTTATCCCTGCCCTCTAGGAGACAATAATTCTAATACTTAGTCGAAAGAACCAGGGGGTAATCCAGAAACTAATAACGGTCCTGGAAACAAAGGAAGGAGCCTTTCATTTTCCCATTTGGTTTGGACCTGGGAGGATGTGAATAGGTGGGGAAGTGCAAGTGAGTGGAAGGATATCTCAAGCAGGGGAACTGCCCAAGCAAATACACTGCCATGGGAAAAGGCCTGGTGTGTTCTAGAAATAGAGAGGAGTCAAAACTAACTATAAGACTTTATGGAAGAGATTTCAACACACCACTTTCAATATTGGACAGAACATCTAGAAAGAAGATCAACAAGGAAACAGAGGACCTGAATGATGCTATAAACCAGCTAGAGTTAACATACATATATAGAACACTCCACCCAACAACAGCACAATTTACATTCTACTCCAGTGCACGTGGATCATTCTCCAGGATAGACCACATGTTAGCTCACAAAACAAGTCTTGATAAATCTAAAAAGATTGAAATCATACAATGTATTTTCTCAGATCATAACAAAGTGAAGCTAGAAATCAATAACAGAAAAAAAAAAAAAGAAAACATACAAACATATGGAAATTAAACACACTACTAAACTACCAATGGATCAAGGAAGAAATCAAAAGAGAAATCACAAATTTCTTAGAGTCAAATGAAAATGAAACCACAACATACCAAAATATATGGAATGCAATGAAGACTGTACTCAGAGGGAAACTTAGAGCAATAAATGCCTAAATGAAAAAAGAAGAAAGATCTCAAATCAACAGCCTAACTTGAAAACTCTAGGAATTAGCAAGAGAGGCACAAACTAAGCCCAAACCTACCAGAAGAAAGGACATAACAAAGATCAGAACATAAATAAATAAAATTGAAAAAAAAAAAAAGAGAGAATCAATAAAACCAGAAGTTGGTTTTTTGAAAAGAGCAATAAAATTGACAAACCTTTGTAGACTGACAAAGAAAAGATGCAAATAACAAAAAATAAAAAAATGAAACAGGGGACATTACAATTGATCCAATAGAAATAAAGAGAATTATGACAGAATATTGTGGAAAACTCCACAGCAACAAACTGGATAACCTAGATGAAATGGACAAATTCTTAGAAGCACACAACCTACCCCAACTAACTCAGAGGAAACAGAAAGTCTCAACAAACCCATAACAAGTAAAGAGATCAAATCAGTGATCAACTACCTCCCAACAACAACAAAAGTCCTGGACAAGATGGCTTCACTGACAAATTCTACCAAACATTCAGAGAAGAATTGACACCAATCTTGTTTAAACTCTTCCAAAAGATAGAGAAGGAAGGAATACTCCATAATTCATTCTATGAAGCAAACATAACCATGATACCAAAACTAGACAAAGACACCACATGAAATGAAAACTACAGGTCAATATTTCTTATGAATATAGACGAAAAAATCCTCAGCAAAATATTAGCAAACAGAATCCCACAGCATATTAAAAGAATCATACACCATGACCAAGTGGGATTTATTCCAGGAATGCAGGGATGGTTCAACATTAGAAAATCAAGCAACGTAATACACCACGTCAACAGAACGAAGGAAAAGAACCACATGATCATCTCTATGGATGCAGAAAAAGCATTTGATAAAATAGAACACCCTTTCTTGATGAAAACCCTAAAGAATATCGGAATAGAAGAGAAATTCATCAATATGATTCAGGGAATATATGAAAAGCCAAGAGCCAACATTATACTTAATGGAGAAAGACTGAGAGCTTTCCCCTTAGAATTGAGAACAAGACAAGGGTGTTCACCCTCATAACTTCTATTCAATATTGTATTAGAAGTCCAAGCCAGAGCGATAAGACAAGAAAATGAAATAAAAGATATCCAGATAGGAAAAAAGAAGTAAAAATCAACTCTATTTGCAGATGATATGATCATATATATAGAAAATTTCAAAGAGTCCACAAGAAAACTTCTTGAAATAATAGAGGAATTTAGTAAAGTTGCAGGGTACAAGTTCAACAAACAAAAATCAGTTGGGTTTCTATACACCAGCAATGAGAAATCTGAAAGGAAAATTAGGGGAACAATTCAATTTTCAATAGCCTCTAAGAGAATAAAATACCTAGGAATAAATCTAACCAGGGGCGTGAAGGACTTAGACAATGAAAACTACAAAACATTGCTGAAAGAGAATAAAGAAGACTTAAATAAATGGAAAGATGTTCCATATTCATGGATTGGAAGACTTAATACTAAGATGTCAATACTACTCAAAGCGATCTATAGATTCAATGCAATCCTAATCAAAATTCCAACAGCCTTCTTTACAGAAATAGAAAAATTAATCCTCAACTTCATATGGAATGGCAAGAGGCCCCAAAAAGCTAAATAATAAAAAAAGAACCATTGCCATCAAGTCGATCCTGACTCATAGCAACCCTATAGGACAGAGTAGAACTGCCCCATAGGGTTTCCAAGGAGCGCCTGGTGGGTTCGAACTGCCAACCATTTGGTTAGCAGCCATAGCTCTTAACCACTACTCTGCCAGGGTTTCCCCAAATAGCTAAAGCAGTGTTCAAAGAGAAGAACAAAGTAAGAGTACTCACACCTCCTGATTTTAAAACATACTATACAGCCACAGTAATCAAAACAGCCTGGTAACTGGTATAACAATAGACATATATACTAATGGAATAGAATTAAGAGTCCAGAAATAACCCACACATCTACAGTCAACTGATTTTTGACAAGGGTGTTCAGTCCATTTGATGGGGAAAGAAGAGTCTCTTCAATAAATGGTGCTGGGAAAATTGGATTTCCACATTCAGAAAAATGAAATGGGATTCATGCCTCACACCATACACAAAAACAAATTCAAAATGAATTAAGGTCCTAGATGGGCAAACTAAAACCATAAAATTCTTAGAAGAAAAAGCAGGGGCAACGCTGTCAGGCCTAGCTTTTAACAATGGATTATCTAATATAATAACTAAAGCACAAACAGCAAAAGACAAAATAAATAAATGGGACCTCATAAATATTAAAAAAAAAAAAAAAACTTTTGTTCATCGAAAGACTTTACCAAAAAATGAAAAGACAAGCTACTGACTGGGAGATTATCTTCAGAAACCAGATATCCGACAAGAATCTAATACCATGCCCATGGATAGGTAGACTCAACATTGTGAAAATGACAATTCTACCCAAAGCAATCTATAAATACAATGCAATCCCAATTCAAATACCAACAGCATTCTTTAATGAGAAGGAAAAACTAATCATTAACTTTATATGGAAAGGAGAGAGGCCCCGGATAAGTAAAGCACTATTGAAGAAGAAGAATAAAGTAGGAGGACTCGCACTACCTGACCTCAGAACCTTCTATATAGCTACGGTAGTGAAAACAGCCTGATACTGGTACAACGACAGACACACTGACATATGGAACAGAATCAAGAACTCAGACGTAAATTCATCTACCTATGGCCACCTGATCTTTGACAAAGGCCCAAAGTCCATTAAATGGCGAAAACCAAAACCAAAAACCAAACCAGTTGCTGTCCAGTCAATTCTGACTCATAGCAACCATAAAGACAGTCTTTTTAACAAATGGTGCTGGCAAAACTGGATGTCTATCTGTAAAAAAGTGAAACAGGACCCATACCTCACACCATACACAAACACTAATTCAAAATGGATCAAAGACCTAAATATAAAACCAAAAACTATAAAGATCATGGAAAAAAAATAGGGCCAACACTAGGAGCCCTAATATATGGTATAAATAGGTTACAAACCATAACTAACATCATACCCACACCAGAAGATAAGCTAGATAACTGGGATCTTATAAAAATTAAACACTTATGGTCACCAAAAGACTTCACCAAAAGACTAAAAATAGAACCCATAGACTGGAGGAAAAAAAATTGGCTGTGACATATCTGACAAAAATCTAATCTGTAAAATCTATAGGAAAATCCAACACCTCTACAATAAAAAGAAATAATCCAATTAAAAATGGATAAAGAATATGAACAGACACTTCACCAAAAAGACATTCAGGCAGCTAATAGACACATGAGGAAATGCTTGCGATCACTAGCCATTAGAGAAATGCAAATCAAAACTACAATGAGATACCATCTCAGCCCAACATTACTGGTAGAAATCACAAAAACAGAAAATAACAGATGTTGAAGAGGCTGTGGGGAGATTGGAACTCTTATGCACTGGTAAAACCATTTTGGAAAATGATATGGTGCTTCCTTAAAAAGCCAGAAATAGAAATAGCATACAATCCAGCAATCCCACTCCTAGGAATATATCCTAGAGAAATAAGAGTCATCACACGAATAGATATATGCACACCCATGTTCATTGCAGCATTTATTCACAATAGCAAAAAGATGGAAACAACCTAGATGCCCATCAACAGATGAATGGATAAACAAACTATGGTACATACACACAATGTAATAATACCTAATGAGAAAGAACTATGATGAATCTACAAAACACCTCACAACATGGATGAATGTGGAGGGCATTATGCTGAGTAAAATAACTCAGGACAAATACTGTATAAGACCACTATTATAAAAACTCAAGAAAAGGTTTCCACACAGAAAGAAACAATCTTTGATGGTTATGAAGGAGGGGAGGGGTGGGGAAGGAAAAACATTAACTGGATAGTAGATAAGTGGTAACTTCGGTGAAGGGTAAGACAGTACGCAATACTGGGGAAGTCAGGACAACTTGACCAAGGCAGTCATAGAAGCTTCACAAACACATCCTAACTCCCTGAGGGACCGAGTTACTGGACTGAAGGCTGGGGACCATGGTCTTGGGGGACATCTACCTCAGTTAGCATAATATAGTTTATAAAGAAAATGTTCTACATCCGACTGTGGTGAGTAGCGTCTGGGGTCTTAAAAGCCTGCTAGCGGCCATCTACGATACATCTACTGGTCCCATCCTGTCTGGAGCAAAGGAGAATGAAGAAAACCAAAGATGCAAGGGAAGGATTAGTCCAAAGGACTAATGGACCACAACTACCACAACCTCCCCCAACTGAGCCCAGAACAACTAGATGGTGCCTGGCTACCACCACCGACTGTTCTGAGAGGGATCACAATAAGGGGGCCCCAGACAGAGTGGGAGAAAATGTAGAACAATATTCAAATTCACACACACACAAAAGACCAGACTTGCTGGTCTGACAGAGACTGGAGAAACTCCAAGAGTATGGCCCTCGGACACCCTTTTAACTCAGTACTGAAGTTACTCCTGAGGTTCACCCTTCAGCCAGAGATTAGACAGGACTATAGGGCAAACAATAATACAGGTGAGGAATGTGCTTCGTAGTTCAATCATTTCTATGAGACTGAACGGGCACACCAGCCCAAAAGCAAATACAAGAAGGCAGGAAGGGACAGGAAACCTTGAGGAATGGAAACAGAGAACCAGGATGGAGAAGGGAAGAGTGTTGACGCATCTTAGGGTTGGCGATCAATGTCACAAAATAATTTGTGTATTAATTGTTTAACGAGAAACTAATTTGCTTTGTAAACTTTCACCTAAAGCACAATAAAAAAATTTAAAAGGTAGAGATCTACTAAAAACATATTTATTTTTCATTTTTAGTTGTTTGAAATGATTATTTTCATTGTCCTGTAGAGCACTGATTATATTTAATACTGAGATGCTTACTAAGTCTTTTTTATTCCCATGAGCTTTTAACAACGCATTTACCAACTATGGTTTTCAGATCACACTGTTACTGTTAATATTTATTAAAGTAGGTTGGCTTGGTATTCTTTTCAACTGCCTTCTTTTCTTAAAGTAATTTAAAATTCCTTTATAATATATAATCTGATATCTTTGTGTTTCTTCAAATGTCTTATAATTCCCAACAACATCATTTGTGCTGTTAAAGTAGAACTGAGCTTCTTTCCTCTTGTTTATCTCCTGTAAATAGATGTTTTTATGATTTTACTGATATTTTCTTTTTGTTTCCCTTGTAAAATGATTTTTAAAATATTTCCAAATAAAAGTTTTTATTGGCAAAAAAAATCTAATAGCCAAAATATATATATAAGACTTTGACAACTTAACAACAAAAAGACAAATAACCCAATCATAAAATGGACAAAGGACTTAGATAGACATTTTACCAAAGAGTGCATTCAAATGGCCACCAAACACATGAAAAGATGCTCAGCGTCATTAACCATCAGAGAAATACACATCAAAACCACAATCAGATACCATTTCACTCCCACTAGGATGGCTTGTTGTTCTCTTGTTGTTAGGTGTCCTCGAGCTGGTTCCAACTCATAGTGACCCTATGTACAACAGAACGAAACACTGCCCAGTCCTGTGCCATCCTCATGGTTGTTGTGAATCTTGAGCCCATTGTTGCAACCACTGTGTCAGTCCATCCTGTTGAGGGTCTTCCTCTTTTTGACTGACCCTCTACCAAGCATGATGTCCTTCTCCAGGGACTGCCCCATCCTGATAACATGTCCAAAGTATGTGAGACGTAGCCTCACCATCCTCACTTCTAAGGAGCATTCTGGGGCTGTACTTCTTCCAAGACAGATTTGTTTGCTCTTTTAGCAGTCCGTGGTATATTGAATATTCTTCGCCAACGCCATAATTCAAATGCATCAGTTCTTCTTTGGTCATCCTTATTCATTGTCCAGCTTTCCCATGCATAAGAGGGGATTGAAAACACCATGGCTTGGATCAAGAGCATCTTAGTCCTTAAAGTGACATCTTTGCTTTTCAACACTTTAAAGAGGTCTTTTGCAGCAAATTTGGCCAATGCAATGCATCGTTTGATTTCTTGACTGCTGCTTCCATGAGTGTCGATTGTGGATCCAAGTAAAGTGAAGTCCTTGACAACTTCTCTGTTTATCATGTTGCTTATTGGTCCAGTTGTGAGGATTTTTGTTTTCGTTACGTTGAGGTATTATCCATCCTGAAGGCCGTAGTCTTTGATCTTCATCAGTAAGTACTTCAAGTTCTCTTCACTTTCAGCAAGCAAGGCTGTGTCACCTACATAAAGCAGGTTGTTAATGAGTCTTCCTCCAATCCTGATGCCCTGTTCTAGGATGGATAAGGTAAAAAAATAGAAATAACAAATATTGGCGAAGATGTGGGGAAATTGGAACCCTTATCCACAAAAAATTGGAACCCTTATCCACTGCAGGTGGGAATGCAAAATGGTACAGCCATTGTGGAAAATAGTGTGGTGGTTCCTCAAAAAACTAAAAATACAACTACCATAAGACCCAGCAATTCCACTCGTGGGTATATACCCAAAAGACTTGAAAGCAGAGACTCAAACAGAGACTTGTATGCCAGTGTTCATTGCAGCTCTATTCACAATAATCAAAAGTCGAAGCGACCTAAATGCCCATCAACAGATGAATGGATAAACAAAATGTTGCACATACAGACAATGGAATACTACTCAGCCAGTAGGAGAAATGAAGTTTTGATACATGCTACAATATGGATGGAGCTGGAAGACATTATGCTGAGTGAAATAAGTCAGTCACAAAAGGACAAATATTGTACTACCTCACCTATATAAAAAGACAAGAAAAGACAAATGTATAGAGAATAAAGTTTATTAATGGTTACCAGGGGTGGGAGGGAAGTGGAAATGGGGGTTAATGGTGATGGAAATAGTGCATTTATGAAGGGTTGGGTTGCACAGCCAATTATTGTAATTGCTGTCAATAAATTGTACATGGTGAAAAGATGACTTGGCAAAAGTTGTGTGATAGATATATTTACAATAACGACAAAAAAAGAGTAGCTGCTGAGGCTGCTTATGTGCCACCAAAAACCTCATGGGACTTGGTTCTTTTGTTTGGAGGTTTAGGGTCATGGTTTCATGGGACATCCCAGTTAATTAGCCTAATAAAATGTTTAGTGCTTCTGTCCTACCTCTTAGTTCACTGTGTAGTGCCTGTGGTCTTAAAAGCTTTCAAGTGGCCATCCAAGGCACAATTGGTCTCTATTGGCCTGGTGCAGCAGAGGAAGGAGAGTCAGGAATAGGAGGAGGACATGAGACATGTGGCTAATTGCCTCCATGGCCAACTGCCTCCTTTGCCATGAGACCAGAAGAACTGGATGGTGCCTGGATAGCATTACTGAACATTTTGATCAAAGATTCTATAGAAGAATCCTGATTAAAAGGGAGAAAATGTAGAACAGAATTTAAAATTTTCATGGACTCCAGACTTCCTGGAGCCATGAAGATTGGATGAACCCCTGAAACTATTACCCTGAGATAATCTTTAAACTTTAAACTGAAAATATCCCTTGAAGTCTTCATAAAACCAAACAATAGTTTAACTAGTAAAAACTATCTGCCTTGAGCATTATGCTCTTTTAAGAATTATCTATATGGGATCAAACTGATAATAGCCACTCAAAAAATTAGATAGGAATCTTAGGGGGCAGTGAGTTTATGTTATTGAGGGAGGAACAACTCAGAAAAGGAGGGTGAGAATGGTTGCACAACTCAAAGAATGTAATCAATGTCACTAAATTGTATATGTAGAAACTGTTGAATTGGTGTATGTTTGCGGTGTATATTCTCAACAGCAACAACAAAATAAATAAAATTTGAAAAAAAGACTTTATGGAGAGAAGCAGGGGCTAAATAGCCAAGGGCCTTGAAGACCAAGCTAAGGAATTGGGACTTAATTTCTGCAGGTGACAGAGAACCAGCTTACCTTCTCGTTGAAGAGAGAAGTCATAGCCAAGGAGTAATTCAAGACTCAGAGAGTCATGGTATTTCACAGCTAGAAAGAAACTGAGCCTTCAAGAGGGGACTATGACTTGGGCAAGGTCAACCAGTGAGTTTGTATGAATCAGGCCTCAATTTGGGTCTTGGAAGACCTTGGGGATTTGTACAAGTAGAGAGAAAGGAAGAAGGGCCATGACTGCAAGGAGCACTGGGAGAAAAGTGTTCTGACTGTGGGCAGTACCAAGTCCCTTCCCTACCCCCACCCAGGCTGTCAGGTGTGGCTTTGAGTAGAGGGCTTGCTAAAGGGGCAGTCAAGCCCCAGGAATCCTGTTGGCTGTCCAGAATCCAGGAGAAGGGTCTGTATCCCAGGGAGGGCCCCAGAGTTAGGCCATGGTTCTCCTTCCTCTCTGTGGAGAGCCCATAGGGAAGGGTTTTGTCAAGGGAATGAAGGAGCTGGCTGGGCCTGGCTGGGCCTGGCTGGCCAGGCAAGTGTCCTGGTTTGAGAGAAGCCAGGCCTAGCTCTGAGGTAGCAGCCATTCCCTGCTGGCTAGGAAGCCAATTAGAGCTGGGGTGAGGTAGGGTCCTGGCAGCCTCTGCCCTGGGTCCTCCACTCCCAGCTGGCAATCATTAGGTTGGCTCAGAGGATCCCTGTCAAGAGAGCTAGACTTCTGGGATGGATCAAGGTAAAGGGGAGGCTGGCAGAGAGGACCCCTGTGCCCAGACCACACACCGAGGGCCCCCCACAGCTGCTGGCTCCCTTGGGCATGTCAAAAAGACATTTCAAAGACCTGGCCAGCCCGTTATCAAGCCATGTGTGTCTCCCCACGTGGCAGGCCATGTGTGCATCTCTCATGGAGAAGTATCCAGTGGTGTATCTAGGGTATTGCACCAGCCCTGGGCACATGGCATCACTGAGCAGTTTCTATTAACCCGATAAGGCCCAGCATCCTTCCTCAAGCGCAGTAATGTATTAATTAAAAGGTTAACGAGCTTGACTTGTATTTTTGAGCTGATATCATGGTAAAGTTATGTAAAAGAGAGGTGTCAGATGTTTGGACTGGGGCGCAATTTCAGTGCTTGCCATAGGCACCGTTTTCCGTAGATATGCCACTGGCCGTCCCAGGTTAATAGAAACTGCTCAGTGGTGCCATGCACCCAGGGCCAGTACAATACCTGCCATACCTGCCATACCCTAGTTATGCCTCTGGTATGGACACTATGTGTTTGGAGCGACTGCTTCTCAGACCAATGGGCTGATTAGTCAGACAAAAGCTGCTAGGGGAGTACTAAACTCTGAGTTTGGGGGCATGGAATCCAGGAATCCCCAGGATGCAGAGCCCTGGGGCAGCGTGTACAAGAGGTGAGCCCGTGGTGTTTCTTGCCTAACCTCCAGGCCCAATAACCATCTGTAAAGTGGAGATAATTCCTTCCTCACAGAGATGTTATGAAACTGAAACCAAGAGACTAGATATAAAGATCCCAGCACAGTCCCACAGCAAAGTAAGTAATAAGCCAGCCTGCCTTCTATTTGTCCCTAAAGACAGAGTCAGGACAAAACACAAAGCTCCTACATATTAGAACCTGAAGGGCCCGTATCATCTAGCCTCTACCTCCTCCATCCTACTGATGCAGCAGCAGAGTCCCAGAGAGGTTAAGTGAGTTATTCAAGGCCACACAGCCCATCATTGGTAGAGCTAGAACCCAGGGTGCTGGCAATCATAGCCAGCGCTCTTTGCAGTGCACTGAAATTCTGCTTGTCTCCTGGCCTGATTCAGCTCCTGCAGCAGTGTTGGGTGATTGCCAGTACCCCTCCTTCTGAACAGGATGTCATGAGGACTTTTCTAGGTATTGTCCCAGCAGAAATGAGGCTGGAGGTGGGGCTCTGCTTTTGCTCTGTACTGCATCAGCCCAGCCCCATGCAGGCGCCCGCACGCGTGCACGTGCCAGAGAGACAGAGAGACACTGGCTGACTGGCTGAGAGACAGGGACTGGCTGGCTGGCTGGCTGACTTTATTGGACTACCATATCACATTGCAAGCTCATATCTCATTTGCTGTTCACCAGTTCCTTCCCCCCACCCCTTGCTCCTTTCACGGGCAGATCTGCATGGTTTGCATTATTCCCATTCCCATCCCCCTCCCCGGATATCTTGGTTCCATATTTTCCAAGCCGAGGCTCAGTTTACTCCTGGCTGGGCTCCGGGCCTGCACCTGGGTTCTAAGAGAACGGTCTGGGGTGTGTGTGTGCGTGTGTGTGTGTGTGTGTGTGTGTGTATGTGTGTGTGTGTTAAGAAGGAGGAAGTGCTGCCAATCACCCAAGCTTTCTATCTGCCCTGGGGGCAAGCCACCAGAGCATCCTCCGTACCCTCTGCCTTTCCTTATTTCGCCCCTAAAACCTTATTTATGGCAGCAATTTTCAAAGTAAATGCCGCAGACCCACACTCCTGAATCACTTGAATTCTTGTTAGAAATAGAGATTCCTGGTCCCTACCCAGAACTACTGAATCAGAATCTCGGGGCAGTGTCCAGGAAGCTACATTTTGACTAGTGTTTCGTTCATAAAGATTCAGCTTGATTCCTTGCCTCTAACTGGCAAAAGTTCATTTTGATAGCTGAACTTGGTCACTCCTATTACAAGTTCCTTTAGCAAATATTCACTGACCACCTCCCAGCAATTTCCTGGTTTCCCTCCTAGCTGTCTTGTTACTATTTTTGCTCCCTTTGCTGGCTCCTCTTCCTCACCCATCCCTTGAATGCTGCAGGGCCCAGGACTCAGTCCTCCCCCGCTCTTCTTCCATGCTACCCAGGCTCCCTGCATGAGCTCATCCTCCTTCCTCTTCAGCTCCTATCTGTATGCTGATAATCTCGACCCCAGGTCTCCAGCCAGCCCTCTCAGCCCCATCCTAACTTGAATGTCCTGCAGGCCCCCCAAATTCAACAGGACCCATACTGAGCTCATCTTCTTCTCCTCACCCAGTGAACTTTCTAAAGCACAAATCTGATTACCTCACTTAAAACTTTCTAGGGCTCTCCTTGGCCTATAAGATAGAAGTCAATACACAGGGCCTGGCCCTACATACTTTTCCAGCCTCCTCTCTTCCCACTCCTCTCCTCAAGCCCTCACCCTTGGCTGCTCTGCTCCAGATTGGCTGAATGATTCACAGTTCTATAAATGCACTAGGCGCCCCCTCACCTCTGGTCCCTGCGTGTGTTACTCCCACTTCCTGGAGCACATGGGCACCGTGAAAGGGGGGCAGATGGGGACATCTGTCTTCAAGTGCTGCTCTGTGGGGGTGCCACCGAGATTCTGATCTTAGTGTCCTTAGCAAGCATGTGGGGAAAAAGGTTGCAGACGTATTCCCCCAGCACCATTTACCCTGGCTTGCCGTTGTGGGAACACCCTTCTCTCTCAGTCTCACCAGGCCAAATCCTATTTGTCTTTTAGGCACTTCATTCTCTAGGAAGCCTCTCCTTACTCCTCTAGTCTAGATTATTAAAATGTTAATAATCATGGGTAAGCCTCTAATAATAGTGCCTGGTACGTAATAGATACTCAGTAAGTATTTGTTAACGATTGAATCAATGTGTTTCTCTAGCTTTCCTCTGTCAATATATTATATTATTATCAATAATTTCAAGTCTGTCCCCAACCCTCAGTTCCCAGACTATGAGTTCACCAAGAGCAGGAGCAGCTTCTTTTCTAACTACTTATCCCCATTGTCTAGCACACACCAGTGCTCAATGAATGTTTGATGAATGAGCGTATTTGGGAGCCCTCTGTGCCCAGCGCTGAACTCCATCCTGGGGAGGCAAACAACGATTAAAAAAAAAAAAAAAAAAAGTGGCATGGCCCCTGCTCCTGAGACACTGAGAACTTCAGGCAGTGAGCTAAGGGTGGAAGAATGGGCAAATGACTTGCTCTTTGAAGCTAGGGCAAGGAGGAGGGGACAGGTGGAAAGCCTTCCCAGAAGAGAGAGCTTTTGACTAGAGTCTTGCAGGATGTGGAGGGTTTTTCATGTCTTTTTCTTTGATTATAAAAATTAGACTTTTTTGATCTATTAAAGCTAAGTGCTACTCACTCAATACCTCAGTTAATCCAGATATCAATCCTAAAAACAGGTATTATTCTCATCCTTGGTTTACCAATGCAAAATGGAGGCTCAGTGGAGATCATTGAGATGTCCCAGGTCATTCATGTAGTGAGTGGTGAAATTGGGACTTGGTCCCAGATTTCTCTGACCTCAAAGTTCACATTTAATACCACATTCTCCTGCCTCCAAATCCATACATACTTAGAAAATTTCATACATGTCATCTCATAGAAATAGCCCCTAACCTGCCACCTAGAGATCACCACTGTTAACTTATAGGCTTCCAGTCTTTTTATCTCCCTATAGTTCTGCAAATGAGAGGCAGCAGAACATTGTGGTTCAGAGCATAGTTTCTGGAGCGAGGCTGCCTGGTACACACACTAGCTCTGCTGCTTACTAGCTGTGTGTCAGTGAGCAACATGCTGTCCCTTTCTGGGCCTCAGTTTTTGAATCTGTAAAATGGTAATGATTATACCACAAAAACCCATTGCTGTTGAGTTGATTCCAGTTCATGGTGACCCCCACATGTTTCAGAGTAGAACTGCACTCCATAGGGTTTCCAATGGCTGTGATCTTATGGAAGTAGATCGCCAGAACTTTTTTCTGCAGCACTGATGAGTAGATTCAAACTGCCTACCTTTTCTGTTAGTAGATGAGTGCAAACCGTTTGTGCCATCCGGGGACGTTGGTAATGATAATGTTCTAGTTGTATGCCGTTGCGTTAATTCCGACTCATAACTCCATATGATGACAGAGTAGAATTGGGTTTCCTAGGCTGTAATCTTTATGGGAGCAAATTGCCAGATCTTTTCTCCTGTGGAATGGCTGGCAGGTTTGAACTGCCGACCTTTCAGTTAGCTGCTGAGCGCTTAACCATTGTGCCACCAGGGCTCTTTGGTAATGATAATAAGAGTACCTAATTCATAGAGTTGTTAAGAAGTATAAATAAGTGTTCAACATATATTAGCCATTATTATGTACATTTTTTAAAAAATTTCTGTATTTATTTATTGTACTTCAGGTGAAGGCTTACAGAACAAATAGTTTCTCATGAAACAGTAGTACACATATTGTTTTGTGACATTGGTTAACAACCCCACAACATGTCAACCCTCTAACTTCTCAACCTTTTTTTTTTGGTGAAAATACACATAGCTAAAGATACACCGTTTCAAAAATTTCTACATGCACAGTTCAGTGACATTGACTACGCTCTTCCAATTGTGCTGTTATTCTCACTTAAGATGAAGGCTGACAGAACAAAATAGTTTCTCATTTAACAGTTACTACAAATGTTGCCCTATGACAATGGTTAACAATCTCACAACACATCAACAATATCCTTACTCAACCTTGGGTTCCCTATCACCAGCTTCCCTGTCCCCTTCTGCCTTCTGACCCTTGTCACTGGACTACTGTACCTCGTTAGTCTCATTTGGTTTTATGGGGCTGTCCACTCCCAGGCTGAACGGTGAACCTCGGAGGTAACTTCACCACTGAGCTAAAAGGGTGTCTGGGGGCCATACTCTCGGGGTTTCTCCAGTCTCTGTCAGGCCAGTAAATCTGGTCTTTTTTTTGTGAGTTAGAATTATGTTTTACATCCTTCTCCAGCTCTGTCCAGAACCCTCTGTTGTGATCCTGGTCAGAGCAGTCAGTGGTGGTAGCCGGGCACCATCTCACTGTACTGGACTCAGTCCGGTGGAGGCCTTGGTAGCTGTGGACAATTAGTCCTTTGAACTCATCTTTTCCTTGTATCCTGTTGCCTTCATTCTCCCTTGCTCCCGAAGGGATGAGACCAGTGGAGTATCTTAGATGGCTGCTCACAGGCTTTTAAGACCCCAGACACTACTCACCAAGGTAGAATGTAGAGCATTGTCTTTATAAGCTGTGTCATGCCAGTTGAGCTAGATGTTCCCCGAGACCATGGTCCCCACAGCCCTCCGCCCAGCAATTCATTCCCTCAGGGAGTTTGGATGTGTCTATGGGGCTTCCATGGCCTTTCCTTGTACAAGTTGTGCTAGTTTCCCCTGTATTGTGTACTGTCTCACCCTTCACCCAAGATACCACTTATCTATTGCCTATTTAGTATTTAAAAAAAAAAAAAGGTACATACTATATATGCAGCTTGGTACTCTACTTCTCCTAACGGAGTATGATTTTGTTAGACAGAGAAAGACCCTCTAAGAAGGTAGAGGAAATTAATATAAAAGCACAAAGGTGGGAAAAATATACGATATTGTTTTGGGAAAATTCAGAGAGGGCCAGTACATCTTGCGGTGTAGATGCAGGCCAGGTCAGAAAAGGGCTCACTTTACATGGTAGAGCAGGAAGGAAAGCCTACCACTCCATTCCAGTCTTCTTCAAGTACCTCTCTCAGGTTGCAGAGCTGGGTCCACCCAGCAGAAGCCTTATCAGGACAACTGGGACAGGGACAGATCTTCACCAGGGTTTGTGCTGTCCAAGCAGCTGTCTGTCTGCCCATGACCTGGACTCCAGGCCTGGTTCCCACTCAGGTATCTGAGGTAATTTCTTCTCTTCAGAGAAGAGAGGAGGAGGAGGGGGCTGGCAGCAGCAGGGCACCCTCTGCAACTAGAGATGCCACCTTGAGGTGAGCTTGCCTCTGAAATCCCAGGATGGGGAAGGGAGGGTGAAGGGGCTGGGGCAGTCTGCCAGGGTGGGCTCCCCTTCTCAGCTGAGGTCTAATGGGAGCTGACAAGAGAAGCTGTGGGCCTTTGATCTACCCCTCAGGTATGTGTCCCAGCTTGAGATGGGGAAACTGGAATGAGGAATGCTGATGAGGGTGGAGATGAGAGGATCAGTTCAACCAGGCAGAAAGGGCCTGGGCCACCAGGATGGCACAACAAATGGTTTGCACTCAACTACTAACAGAAAAGGTAGGCAGTTTGAATCTACTTATCAGTGTTGCAGAAAAAAGGCCTGCTCAGCCCCCCAAATGAATGGCTGACTGGTCCCTTTCCTCTCCACTCAGAGGCTCTTCTGGATTCAGCCAGGCCCCTTTTTGCATGGGTGGGGTACAGCCTGCCCATGTGGTCTTTATTTCAGGTCTCCACACATACACTCCACCCTGCCTGCACCTGGGTAGACATAAGGTAGGGCTGGGCCAGGGACTGAAGTCAGCCTCAGCAGGTTAATTGGGGTGGGGTCCTCCTGTAGCTGCCAGCCCTGAGATCAGAAGCCCAGCCCAGCCCAGTGTGTTTTTCCAATTGGCCCCAGCCCAGGAGACACCTGCTTGGCATCACCCAGACAGATCCTCAAGTCTTCCAACTGCAGATTCCAAGGTCACCATGACTCCCTCAACAGTGTTCACCACCTCTCCAGGCAACTCTGCTGACCAACATAGGGACTTTCTTTGTCACACCAACCATCCCTGCCCCCAAACTAACCCGATGCCCCATGGGACCTCTCTGGGCTGACTCTGTCTGCCTTGCCTCTTGTCTCTTTAAATGAAATCCACAGACATTGACCCAAGGAAATCAGGATGTGAGCCCAAGGGAAGTCAGGAAGCCAGGATTGGGGAGGAGCTAGACGTCTGAGTGGGAATCCTCCAGGCTCTAAGCATTTTGGTTGCAAGCTGACCCTGGTGGGATCTGAACTCAGGTCTTAAGGGAGGGAGATGGGCATTAAAGCAGTGAGGAAATGGAAGCCCAGAGAGGTAAGGCAAGTTGCCCATGTTACATAGCTCTTTTGCAGCCCGGTGGACTGCTGTCACTCTTTGTCCATTTCTTGACATGTCTCACTTTAGCATCAGAGCATTAAGACTGGTGGGAACCTTGAGGGCCATCTGATCGCACTCTAATGTCCTACTAGGGCACTTCTCCTTGAACATCTCCAGCCTCAGGGAGCTCAGTGTCATTCTGTTCTTGGACTGTTCTGTTTGTTAGAGTGCTTCCCCATTAATAGTCTGAATTCCGTTAACTTCCCCTTGTAACTTCCTTCTTGCTTCTGTTCTGCTTTTTAAACTTTCATAGAGGGGGGAGGCTACTTGGGGTGGTGGAAAGAGCGCTATGATTTGAGATCCAGTCTCAGCTTTTCCCTAGCCTTTGGGTGGTCCCTTCCCCTCAAGGTTGGACTTGATGCTCTTTATCCAGCTCACCATGCCTCCCACCCTTCCCTACAGTTTTCTCTTTTCCAGGATAAACAGCTCCATTTCCTTCAAACTGATCCTTCTAGAATGCAAGCTTCTGCCCTCTCTGCAACCAGCTAACTCCCCTCAGTGGGGGAGACGGGGGTGGGGGGACAGAAGTCCAGATGGGCCTCAGATGGGTGCTCAGAAATGTTTGTTGAGAGGAAGGAGAAAGGGTGGCCAATGTTGAACTCTCATCTTCTCTCTCTATGCCTCATCTTCCTCTTCACTTTGTAGCTGCCCAGTTGCCCTCATTCCTGAAGCCCCCAGAAGCATAAGCCCAAGCATCCACCTGACACCTTTGTCAAGTCTTTTTGCCTTCCTGACTCCCTCTCTGCCCTCCTACCAGGGCCTGAGCTTTGCAGAGCAGCAAGGGAGATCCCCCAAACCCCTGAAAAACAGTAAGCACCCCACCACCACCACCACCACCACCACCACCAGAACCCAGATCTTGTTAATTTTCTTTAAGAACCAAGCTCCAGAGCAAGGCAGGCATGGTAACTTCTGTTTGCCTGGCTTTACAGTTGCCCCTCCTTCTGGAGCTGCTGCAGCTTCTTCAGAGGCCAAGACTAGAGCTCTCTGACAGACGCTGGTTTGGGGAAAACGGGATCTGCTTCCATTTAGGAAGCAAGAGCTGGCCACCTTGAGCTCTTTAGAGCTGCTGTAGCATCCAAGGTGGGACTGGATTCTGCAGTGATCCTGAGCCAAGGCCTGAGGCCCGGCCCAGAACCTCAGGCTCCTGGGACCCTGGCAAGCCCTCCAGGAGATGACAGCATAGGTGGGAGCTTGCAAGCAAATCAGGCAGGGCTGACTTCCTCCCTGTTCCCCCTTCCTCCTCCTCTTCAGTATGCTAAGGAGTTGGAATGTTCCTCTTGCTCCCTGGAGTGGTCATCTGCTTCCTCCCCACCTGAGGTCTAGCTTGTTGAGTAGGTGGAGGAGGGTGGGGAAGAGCCTGGGGAGCACTAGCTAACCTTGGCCTAGAAGAATGCGCAGAACAGGCAGGCAACAGGGCCCCTTTCCCAGCCAAGGTCCCAGTGATAAGGAAGGGGGAGGGGCAGCGGGAGGCCTGGAGTAGGAGGGAGACTACAGGAGAATGTGCTGTGTCAGCCGGTTGTGTTCTGCCCTAAACTAACAACTCTCCCCACCCCCCCATCCCACCCACCCACCCCCGCCCCCCCCCCTCCCCCCGGCTTTCTTTCTTCCTTCTTTCCTTTCCATTCTAGGGCTAGCTCTGCCTGTCTTTTTGCCTCCACATCTATTTGTCTCTTTCTCTCTTTGTCTCTGACTCTTTCTTTCTGCCTGCATTTGTTTTTCTTTCTGTCTTTCAGCCTGTGTCTCACTCTCTTTATCTGCTTCTCTCCCTTCCTCTTTCTCCCTCTGCATGTGTCTGTTGCTCTCTCTCTCATTCTTTCTCT
The DNA here is from genome assembly GCA_030035585.1 of Dugong dugon. NCBI lineage: Eukaryota > Metazoa > Chordata > Mammalia > Sirenia > Dugongidae > Dugong > Dugong dugon. The sequence goes on along the minus strand of CM057483.1, from coordinate 102,487,931 downwards.
CTTTGCTTGCCTTTCTCCCAGACTGCCTCTTTCTCTATTTCTGTCCATCTTTCTCTGACTTGGGTGTGTGTCTTTCTCCTTTCTTTGTTTCTGACTCTGCTTCTCTCTCTTTGTCTCTCCTGGCCTGTCTCTTTCTAGCCTTCTCTGTCTCAGCACTGTGCATCCCTCCACTGCCATCTCTCCCTTTCTCTCCCTTGTCCAGCTCCCAGGAGGCTTTCACCAGCTGCTAAAGCACTGAGTGTGAACCCAGGAACTCTACTGGCTGGTTGTCCTTCTGAGAGGGACCTGGCCTATGGCTGCCTTTCCCAGCACAAAGAAGGAGGGAGTGAGAGAAGGAGGAGGGCACCAGCCCCTGCACACAGAGGCCCCAGGGAAGGTTTGCCCTGGGAAGATTGGGAAGGAAGGAAGCAACATTTTTTAGCATCTCAGATGAGCCAGGCACTGTACTAAGTGCTTTCACAAACACCTCTTTTTGTGCTGTAATGGAAAGATTCTTTTATTCCCATTTTTCAGATGAGGACACTTAGTCTCAGAGAGGGAAGTGACTGGTCCAAGATCATACAGTGAGTCAGTGGCAGAGTTGCTGGGATTTGAACCCAGGACATTATGCCTCCATTGCCCACTGGGAGAATGCCTGGTCTTTGGTTGTCCTGATGACATCCTCTCTAATCCCTGTGCCTACCTCCACCTGAGGGTTTTCTTTCTCTGGGATGCTGATCTTTGTGCTTTCCTATTAAGGAATCCATTTGAAAATCTGTAACACAGGACTGGTGAGGCCCCAGGTATCACAGTTTACACACCCTGAGCTGGTCCCCAGGAGAGAAGACCCCAGAGCCTGTTGGGAGATTTGGCTGAGAAGATGGCATCTGACAGGGTAACACAGTTTGAAAGACCCTCACAACCCACATAGCCCAGCCCCTCTCATTGCACAGATGGGGATGTTGAGGCCCAGAGAGAGGGAGTGGGCCTAGGCCACCTCAAGACAAGCCCCTTAGGAAGACAGAGACAATATTTGAAGAGGGGAAAATGTATGGGACTAGTTCGGTTTGTATAAATAACATGCAAATTCTATGCAAGTAAATCCACCCACCCTAACCCCCAAGCCATATGCATCCTGTCTCTGGACCAGGCAGTTGGGAAAAAGCCTGAGCCAAGTCCCTCTGCTCAGGTCTTTCTCACCTCTGGGGCTCCCTGAGGGGTGAGGCCAGACTCTCTTTGGGGTCTGGTGGTCTGTGGCCTTGGGCTTTCTTGTCCCTTTCCTTATGGGGGGCGGGGCACCAGCTGAGGTGAGCAGTGCAGCTGGTAGGGAAGAGTGTTCTCCACTGAGACAGAGAGACAGAGAGAGAGAGAAAAAAGAGAGAGACAGAGGCATAGAGAGACAGAAACAGAGAAGGAGAGCCAGAAAGTATGAACAGGCGAGCTGGGTTGTGGGGCTTACAGGAGACATGGAGGGAGTGAGTAATCAGAAGGGCTGCAACTGCATTCTTCTCAGGTAATAATAGCACCAGATCCTCCTAAGTGCACGGCCCCTGACAGTCTCCAAAGTGTTGTTCACACATATGATCTCATTTTGCTTCTCACCACAGGCCTGTGATGTTGGCAGGGCTGGATTTGTCATTGCCCGTTGGCCAGAAAAGGAAATTGAGTCCCAAACAAGCAAAGACTTCTGAGAGGAACCTGGCTTATGGCTACCTTTTCCAGCACAGACAAGAAGGGAATGAGAGAAGAAGGTGCAGAAGCAAGTGAGCTGCCAACCCAAGGCCTTGAGCAAGCTTCTGGTGGCCCTGGATCCTGTTCTGGGATACAGTGGTATCTGGGTTACACTGAAGAATTCTCAAGTGGAGAAGCAGGGAGCCACACTCACTGGAGGGTGTTTAGAGGAAGAGAGAAAACAATTAAGGGAGAAGAGGGATTGGCTGAGGGGGGAAGATTAAAGGAGCCAGCAGACAGGGCTTGCCTCAGGGATGAGTCAGCTCAACTGCCTCCTGAGATAGTGATCTACAAATATCTCTGAGGTGTAAACAGCCAAGCAGGCTTCACGGAGGAGCGGGAAGAGGAGGGGGCAGGAGTGGAGTCACTTGACCAATCAGTGCCAGGACACCCACCTTGGGAACTGTACTGAAAGAGGCAGGTGTGGGCCAGAGGGCTGCCCTGGAGAGTTGCAGAGAGCCTTGGCACCTAAGAGGAGGGAGAGGGGGGCCACGGCCTCCCACCCTCACCTCTTCCATGGAGCAGGCAGGCTGCTGCATTTTCCACCACCCTCCACTCCCAAGTGGGGACCTGTGCTGACTTGGGTTTCTTCCATCTGTTGTAGGACTGGACCTGATTGTCCATCCACATGCACTGACTGAGGCAGCTCTGTGGCCTGAGGGGAGGGGCTGGGGAGAGCAGGAGTCCACCTTCCTAAGCCCCTCCCCTCCTGCCTCCCAGAGGCCCTAGGTGCTGGAAGGCCTGGCCTGCCTGAGCAGGGCTTAGTGACTTTCTCAGCTGCAGGGAAGAGAGGCCACACAGAGATGCCATCCACAGAGAGGCAGGGACCGTGCTGAGGCCTCACACTCACAAACCATTCTGTGCTCTGCCCAGTGCCTAATGAAAGGCCCGAGGATGCTGATCCTACTTTAAGTAGTTGTGGAAACTGAGGCTCAGAGAGGGAGACAATGTTCCTGAGTTTGAGATGAAAGTGTTGCCTGGAGAGAACAGAGATAATAGGAGGGAAGCTACTCTTCTTAAGGTGTTAGGAAGATTACTCCACCCCACCAACAGCCCATGTCTACACATACCTCACACACGCAACACACATACGTATACAAGCCAGCATTTCTTCTGTACTAACCCCGGAGTAAAATGAAGGAACCAGGGCTGGGGCTCAGAGGAGACCAGAAAGCCCTGATGTATTTCTTGCATTCAGCCCTTTCCATGTGATGCCTCACTGCTGCCTAACCACAGCTCTGCAAGGTAGAGCTTATGATGTCCATTACCAGAGAAGAAGACTGAGGCAGCAGTTGCTGGGAAATCCCTTCAGAGTAGGTATGCTGGGGTCATCCTATTTGCAGCCTGTGGTCCCCATTTCAGACAAATTCGGGGGATGTCAAGTAGTTATGAGGCCCTGAGGCGGGGGGAAACAAAAGGATGGCAGACTGGGCATAAATGGAGTTTGCAACCTTATAGTAATAATAACTGAGGTGTGCACAGCACCACTCAGTCTTCAGAGCAATTTCAGAGACATTCCATGCAGACCTCACCCCTAGGACTGAGGGAGAAAGGGTGATATTACTGTCTCTATTTGCCACGTGAGAAAAGAGAGGACCAGAGAGGGGAAGTGGCTTGTTTGAGGTCAACAGCTAAACTATAGAACAGTACTTTGAGGTGTTTTTTTTTTTTTCAGCCTGGACTTTTTACATCAAGACTAACTATACATATACTTGTTGTTGTTGTTGTTGTGTGCCATTGAGTCAATCCCAACTCAAAGCAAACCTATAGGACAGAGTAGAACTGTCCCATAGAGTTTCCTAAACTGTAATCTTTGTAATCTTTACAGGAGCAGATCGCCATGTCTTTTCTTCCATGGAGCCACTGGTGGGTTCAAACTGCAAAGTTTTCAGTTAGCAGCAGAGCACTTTTAACCAGCAGCTGAGCACTTTATTTTTTTAGTTTTATTCTTTTTAATTTTTTTATTATACTTTAGGTGAAGGTTTACAGAACAAATATTTTCTCATTAAACAGTCAGTACACATATTGTTTTACGACATTCGTTAACAACCCCACGACATGTCAACCCTCTCCCTTCTAGACCTTTTTTTTTGGTGAAAATATACACAGCCAAAGATACACCATTTCAAAAATCTCTACATGCACAGTTCAGTGACATCGATCACGTTCTTCCAGTTGTGCTGCTATTCTCACTTTAGATGAAGGTTTACAGAACAAAACAGTTTCTCATTAAACAGTACACATTGTTACCCTATGACAATGGTTAACAACCACACTACATGTCAACACTGTCCTTACTCAACCTTGGGTTCCCTATCACCAGCTTTCCTGTCCCCTTCTGCCCCCCAGTCCTTGTCCCTGGACTGCTATGCCTCGTTAGTCCCATTTTGATTTATGGGGCTGTCCAATCCCCGGATGAATGGCGAACCTTGGAAGTGAACTTCACCACTGAGCTAAAAGGGCGTCTGGGGGCCATACTCTCGGGGTTTCTCCAGTCTCATTCAGGCCAGTGAATCTGGTCTTTTTGTGTATGTGTTAGAATTTTGTTCTACATCCTTCTCCAGCTCTGTCCATAACCATCTATTGTGATCCCGGTCAGAGCAGTCAGTGGTGGTAGTCGGGCACCATCAAGCTGTACTGTACTCAGTCCTGTGGAGGTCTTGGTAGCTGTGGTCCATTAGTCCTTTGGACTAATCTTTTTCCTTGTATCCTGTTCTCTTCATTCTCCCTTGCTCCTGAAGGGGTGAGACCAGTGGCGTATCCAGATGGCTGCTCACAGGCTTTTAAGAACCCAGATGCTACTCACCAAGGTTGAAAGTAGAACATTGTCTTTCTAAACTGTGTTATGCAAGTTGAGCTAGATGTTCCCCGAGACCATGGTCCCCACAGACCTCTGCCCAGCAATTCAGTCCCTCAGGGACTTTGGATGTGTCTGTGGAGCTTCCATGATTTTTCCTTGTACAAGTTGTGCTGGCTTCCCCAGTATTGTGTACTGTCTTACCCTTCACCAAAGTTACCACTTATCTATTGTCTATTTAGTTCCCCCCACCCACCCCTCCTATCCCTTGTAACCAACAAAGATTGTTTCTTTTGTGTGTAAACTTTTACATGAGTTTTTACAGTAGAGGTCTCATACAATATTTGTCCTTTTGTGATTGACTTATTTCCCTCAGCATAATGTTCTCCAGTTTCATCCATGTTATGAGATGCTTCACAGATTCATCATTGTTCTTTATCGTTGCATAATACTCCATTGTGTGTATGTACCATAGTTTGTTTATCCATTCATCTGTTGATGGGCATCTAGGTTGTTTCCATCTTTTTGCTATTGTGAACAATGCTGCCATGAACATGGGTGTGCCTATTTCTATTCGTGTAACGGCTCATATTTCTCTAGGATATATTCCTAGGAGTGGGATTGCTGGATCGTATGGTATTTCTATTTCTAGGTTTCTAAGGAAGCGCCATATCATTTTCCAAAATGGTCGTATCATTTTGCATTCCCACCGGCAGTGCGTAAGAGTTCTGATCTCCCGGAAACCTCTCCAACATTTGTTATTTCCAATGTTTTTGATTCGTGCCAGTAATGCCAGGGTGAGATGGTATCTCATTGTGGTTTTAATTTGCATTTCTCTAATGGCTAGTGATCCTGAGCATTTCCTCATGTGTCTGTTGGCCACTTGAATGTCATCTTTGGTGAAGTGTCTGTTCATTTCCTTTGCCCATTTTTTAATAGGATTATTTTTTTGTTCTAGAGGTGTTGGGTTTTCTTGTACATTATGGAGATTAGACCTTTGTCTGACTTGTACTGTCCAAAATTTTTTTCCAAGTCTGTACGTTCTCTTTTTACTCTTTTGGTGAAGTCTTTTGAAGAGCATACGGGTTTGATTTTTAGAAGATCCCAGTTATCTAGCTTATCTTCTGGAGTTTGTATGTTGATGGTTATAGTTTGTATCCTATTAATTTCTTGCATTAGGGCCTATAGCGTTGGTCCTATTTTTTTTTCTATGAACTTTATAGTTTTTGGCTTTATATTTAGGTCTTTGATCCATTTTGAATTAGTTTTTGTATACGGTGTGAGGTATGGGCCCTGTTTCATTTTTTTGCAGATGGATATCTAGTTTTGCCAGCACCATTTGTTAAAAAGACTGTCTTTTCCCCATTTGATGGACTTTGGGCCCTTGTTGAAGATCAGGTGACCGTAGGTGGAGGGATTTACATGTGGGTTCTCAATTCTGCTCCACTGATCAATGTTTCTGTCATTGTACCCGTACCAGGCTGTTTTGACTACCGTAGCTGTATAGTAGGTTCTGGGGTCAGGTAGTGTGAGTCCTCCAACTTTATTGTTCTTCAGTAGTGCTTTACTTATTTGGGGCTTCTTCCCTTTCCATATAAAGTTAATGATTATTTATTTCATCTCTTTGAAGAATGTTGTTGGTATTTGGATAGGGATTGCATTGTATTTGTAAATTGCTTTGGGTAGAATTGTCATTTTCACAATGTTGAGTCTACCTATCCATGAGCATGGTATGTTTTTCCATTTATGTAGATCCCTTTGGGTTTTTTGCAGTAGTGTTTTGTAGTTTTCTTTGTCTTTTACATCTCTGGTTAGACTTATTCCTAAGTATTTTATTTTTTTAGGGGCTATTGAAAATGGTATTGTTTTCCTGATTTCCTTTTCATCGCTCCCTTTATTGGTGTATAGGAATCCAACTGATTTTTGTCCGTTTATCTTGTATCCTGCTACTCTGCTGAATCTTTCTATTAGTTCCAGTAGATTTCTCGTGGAGTCTTTAGGGTTTTCCATGTATAGTATCATATCATCCACAAGCAGGGACAGTTTAACTTCTTCATTACCAATTTGGATTCCCCTTATTTAGTTTTCTTGCCTTACTGCTCTAGCTAGAACTTCCAGCACAATGTTAAATAGGAGTGGTGATAAAGGGCATCCTTGTCTTGTTCCCGTTCTCAAGGGGAATGTTTTCAGCCTCTCTCCATTAAGAATGATGTTGGCTGTTGGTTTTGCATAGATGCCCTTTATAATGTTGGGAAATTTCTCTTCTTTACCTATTTTAATGAGAGTTTTTATCAGGAATGGGTGTTGAACTTTGTCGAATGCCTTTTCTGCATCAATTGAGATGATCATGTGATTCTTTTCTTTCCTTTTATTTATGTGGTGGATTACATTGATTGATTTTCTAATGTTGAACCATCCTTGCATACCTGGTATGACTCCTACTTGGTCGTGGTGTATTATTTTTTTGATATGATGCTGAATTCTACTGGCTAGAATTTTGTTGAGAATTTTTGCATCTATATTCATGAGAGATATTCGTCTGTAATTTTCTTTTTTTGTGACGTCTTTGCCTGGTTTTGGTATCAGGGTTATGCTGGCTTCAAACAACAAATTTGGAAGTGTTGCTTCCTTTTCTATGCTCTGAAATATCTTTAGTAGTACTGATACAAGCTCTTCTGTGAATGTTTTGTAGAATTCTTCAGTGAAGCCATCTGGGGCAGGGCTTTTTTTGTTGGGAGTTTTTTTTATTACCTTTCCAATCGCTTCTCTTGTTATGGGTCTGTTCAGATTTTCAACATCACTTTGTTATTGTTTGGGTAGGTAGAGTGTTTCTAGAAATTTATCCATTTCCTCTAGGTATTCAAATTTTTGGAGTATAGTTTTTCATAATACTGTTATAATCCTTTTTGTTTCAGTTGGGTCTGTTGTAATGTCATTCATTTCATTTCTTATTTTGGTTATTTGCATCCTCTCCTGTTTTTCTTTTGTCAGTCTGGCCAGTGGTTTGAGGGTTTTCTTGATTCTTTCAAAGAACCAACTTTTGGTTTTGTTGATTCTTTCCATTGTTTCTCTATTCTCATTTATTTCTGCTTTGATCTTTATTATTTCCTTTCTTCCGGTGGCTGTGGGCTTTTTTTTTACTGTTCTCTTTCTATTTGTTTGAGTTGTGTAGTTAATGTTTTGATTTTGTCCCTTTCTTCTTTTTTGATATGTGCATCTATTGCTATAAATTGTCCTCTGAGGACAGCCTTTGCTGTGTCCCAAAAGTTTTGGTATGATGTCTTTTCATTCTTGTTTGATTCTAGGAAGTTTTTTATTCCATTTATGATTGCTTCTATTACCCAGTGGTTTGTAAGCAGGGTGTTATTCAGTTTCCATGTAATTGATTTTTTTCCTTGCTCTTTGTGTTCTTAATTTGTACCTTGATGACATTGTGGTCAGAGAAGATACTTTGTATTATCTCAAAGTTTCGGATCTTGTTGAGGATTCCTCTGTGGCCTAAGATGTGGTCTATTCTGGAGAACGTTCCATGTGCATTCGAAAAGAATGTGTACTTTGCAGCTGTTGGATGGAGTGTTCTATATATGTCTATGAGGGCAAGTTTACTGATTGTGCCCTTTAGGTCTTCTGTATCTTTGCTGAGTTTCTTTTTAGATGTTCTGTCCTTCACTGACAGTGATGTGTTGAAGTCTCCTACTATTATTGTGGAACTGTCAGTTTCTCTTTTCAATGCTGTTAGAGTTTATGTATTTTGGAGCCCTGTCATTGGGTGCGTAGATGTTTATTGTGGTTATGTCTTCATGATGGATCATCCCCTTAATCATTATATAGTGTCCTTCTTTGTCTTCTATGGTAGATTTTGTTTTAAAGTCTATTTTATCTGAGATTAGAATTGCCACTCCTGTTCTTTTTTGGTAGTTGTTAGCTTGATATATTTTTTTCCAACCTTTGACTTTTAATAAATTCACATCTGGCCTGGGGGGGCAAGATGGCGCTCTAGGAAGAAACACCACGCCTTCCCTCCACAGCAAAGATCCGAAAAACTAAGCCTAACAGAGAATCAACAATCCTGAAACCCTAGAACACCAAATGAAGAGATAAAGAACTCAGCCAAACACCAAAAGGAGTGAGAATACTAAAAGAGAACGGAGAGCGAGGAGAGACTCAGGCAGAGATTCCTTACCAGCTAACGCTGCGCGGATCCACCATCTTGGATTCCTATCGGAGACCAGCAAACGGGAGAGCAGCCTTGCAGAGCATCTGGTCAGAGACAGAACGACCGGTAAACTGCGGTGCGCGCTCTCCCACCACCCACCCCTCTCCGCCTCAGCTGGGGATCCCCTGCTTTCCGTGGCCAGGGTCCCTGGGCTGGGGGGTGCTGGTGCTTGGATTCCGCGCGCCTGGGCTGGCGGCTTTCTGGGAGCCATTTGCTGGCACCTAGCGAACCTTTTTCTGCCGCCTCCCCCTCCTTTTGCCTGGGTGCCTGGTTCCGAGTGCCGTCTCTGCTCTCTCCTGCGGGGCTCTAGGGCTGCGTTCGGGCGTGTGGCTGTTTCCAGGTCTGGGCTCCCGCGCGGGTGGGATCCTGGGGCCTTTGTTCGTTGGCCCCTCTGCTTCCCGTGGCCACGGTCACTTAACCCCGAGACTACCGGCTTCTTGGAATTCGCGCCCCTGAGTGGGGGCTCTCTGGGTCCCATTTGTAGGCACTGACTGCTGGTGTTGCCCCTTTTTTTTTTTCTTTCTCAATTTTATTTTTCTTCCTTTTTTGATTAGTTTTGTCATCTTTTACCTCTTTTTCTCTTTTGTCTTTCTTCATTGCTTAATTTCTTGTCTCTCTATCTCTTCCTTCTCTTTCTGATCCCTGAATACCAGGCGATGTATGCCTCTGTACCTTCTGGCCAGGCTGAGCTGTGAAAATTGAGACCGACTCCCCCAGACCTCATAGCTGCATCGGTGGGATCCCTGGGAACTTTGCAGTTCTTTAACTTTTCTGATTTTTATTTGGTCATTCTTTCCTTTTCTTTCTCTTCCCCCTTCTGGTTTCCTCCATCCCATAGTCTCTCATCTGTACATTCCAACGACAAGCTCCCCTAGCATTCTTTTATGTTTGTACGCTTTTTGCTCCTCCTCCTCTCTCCTCTCTCCCATATCCAGCTTAGCTTCACACATAACCATCTTCCCGCTGCACCCTACCTACCTGCACCGTGCACTAGACATCACATCACCAAGCGGTGCAGGCACGCCCTATTGGAACATGCCCAGCACTGACTACCGACCGTCCTGGTGGCTGCGGTGAGTGCCACAAGCAACCCATCCCAGTGGCTCCTCCTCAACTAGATCTGCCCAGCTGTACCACAAGAACAAAAAAAAAAATCTACAATCAATAAACAAGAGAAATATCTACTGAATGCCCCGAAAACAGCAAACAATATCAAAACATTTACAAAAACAAGACAAGATGGCTCCAATAGGCATCCAAATTAAAACACCAGATAACTCTCCTGTGGAAGAAAATGCACTAGAAGTACCTGATACGGAACTCAAATCACTAATACTCAGAATTTTCCAAGAACTGAGGCAAAAAGCTGACAAACATGAGGAAAAAATAGACAAATTTATGGAAAATACAGACAAAAAATTGGAAGAATTCAGGAAGATGATGCAAGAACAAAATGCCAAAATAAATTCACAACTCAAAATTATACAAAAACAACAATTAGAAATCCAAAAGATAAACAACAAGATTTCAGAAATGGACGGTGTCATAGAAGGGCTGAGAAGTAGATTTGAAACCATGGAAGACAGGATCAGTGGAACTGAAGACAAAGACTTGGATACAACTCTGTTTCAGGAAAACTCAGAAAAAAGAACAAAGAAAAATGAAGAGACCCTGAGAGTTATGTGGGACACAATTAAAAGCAAAAACTTACGAGTGATTGGCATACCAGAACAGGGGGAGGAAACAGAAAACACAGAGAGGATCATTGAGGAACTGCTGACAGAAAACTTTCCCAATATCATGAAAGATGAAAAGCTGGTCATCCAAGAAGCTCAACGAACCCCATATAGAAGAGACCCCAAAAGAAAATCACCAAGACATATCATATTCACACTCGCTAAAACTAAAGACAAACAAAGAATCCTGAGAGCAGCTCGTGAAAAACAAGAAGTCACATACAGAGGAGAAACAATAAGACTAAGCTCAGATTATTCAGCAGAAACCATGCAGGCAAGAAGGCAATGGGATGACATATATAAAATCTTGAAAGAAAAAAATTGCCAGCCAAGAATAATATATCCTGCAAAACTCTCATTCAGATTTGATGGTGAAATTAGGTCATTTCCAGATAAACAGAAACTAAAGGAATATGCAAAAGTCAAACCAAACTTACAAGAATTATTAAAGGGAGTTCTTCGATCTGAGGACAAACAGCTTCAGCCCTCAGGCAGGACCTAGGACCTAGGACGCAGGTTAACATGAACCCGATAACATTCTAGGAACTGAACTACAGACGACTTTCCAAAAACAAAAGATATACAACAGGGAATCAGAGAAATCAATCAAAGGATGACAACAACATCAAAACAATGAAAGAGGGAACAAACGGCATAGGTATAGAACCTTCTAAAGGAGAAGAAGGCAAGGCGATACCAAGTAACGGTAGACTGCTTCAAAATTATAAAGATAAGGGTAAAATTCATGGTAACCACAAAAAAGTTAACAAACCAACTCATAAAAATAAAGACGAAAAACATAAAGTCTCAACAAAAACAAAACCTACAAAAACAAAAGAAATGAACACAAAATCCACAAACAAAAGGAATTCAGCACAAGAGTGTAAGAAGAACAAAGAAAACTTCAGCATCACAAAAAAAAGCACTACAAAATGACAGCAAAAAACTCACATCTATCAATAATTACACTGAACGTAAATGGACTCAATGCACCCATAAAGCGACGGAGAGTGGCAGAATGGATAAGAAAACAGGATCCATCTATTTGCTGTCTACAAGAGACACATCTTAGAAACAAAGATGTGAATTTATTAAAAATCAAAGGTTGGAAAAAAATATATCAAGCTAACAACTATCAAAAAAGTGCAGGAGTGGCAATTCTAATCTCAGATAAAATAGACTTTAAAACAAAATCTACCATAAAAGACAAAGAAGGACACTATATTATGATTAAGGGGATGATCCATCATGAAGACATAACCATAATAAATATCTATGCACCCAATGACAGGGCTCCAAAATACATAAAAAAAACTCTAACAGCACTGAAAAGAGAAATTGACAGTTCCACAATAATAGTAGGAGACTTCAACACACCACTCTCAGTAAAGGACAGAACAACTAAAAAGAAACTCAGCAAAGATACAGAAGACCTAAAGGACACAATCAGCCAACTGAACCTCATAGACATATATAGAACAATCCATCCAACCGCTGCAAAGTACACATTCTTTTCCAATGCACATGGAACGTTCTCCAGAATAGACCACATCTTAGGCCACAGAGCAATCCTCAACAAGATCCAAAATGCTGAGATAATTCACAGTATCTTCTCTGACCACAATGCCATCAAGGTAGAAATTAACACTAGAAAGAGCAAGGAAAAAAAATCAAACACATGGAAACTGAATAATAATCTGCTTACACATCAATGGGTAATAGAAGAAATCAGAGATGGAATTAAAAAATTCCTAGAATCAAATGAAAATGAAAACACATCATACCAAAACCTTTGGCACACAGCAAAGGCAGTCCTCAGAGGACAATTTATAGCAATGGATGCACATATCAAAAAAGAAGAAAGGGACAAAATCAAAACATTAACTACAGAACTCAAACAAATAGAAAGAGAACAACAAAAAAAGCCTACAACCACCGGAAGAAAGGAAATAGTAAAGATCAGAGCAGAAATCAATGAAATAGAGAACAGAAAACAATAGAAAGAATCAACAAAACCAAAAGTTGGTTCTTTGAAAGAATCAACAAAATCGACAAACCACTGGCCAGACTGACAAAAGAAAAACAGCAGAGGGCACAAAGAACCCAAATAAGAAATGAAATGGGGGACATTACAACAGACCCAACTGAAATAAAAAGGATTATAACAGAATATTATGAAAAACTATATTCCAACAAATTTGAAAACCTAGAGGAAATGGATAAATTTCTAGAAACATACGGCCTACCCAAACTACAACAAAGTGATATTGAAAATCTGAACAGACCCATAACAAGAGAAGAGATTGAAAAGGTAATAAAAAAACTCCCAACCAAAAAAAGCCCTGGCCCAGATGGCTTCACTGGAGAATTCTACAAAACATTTACAGAAGAGCTCATACCAGTTCTACTCAAGTTATTTCAGAGCATAGAAGAGGAAGCAACACTTCCAAATTCATTCTATGAAGCCAGCATAACGCTGATACCAAAACCAGGCAAAGACATCACAAAAAAAGAAAATTACAGACCAATATCTCTCATGAATATAGATGCAAAAATTCTGAACAAAATTCTAGCCAATAGAATTCAGTATCATATCAAAAAAATAATACACCACGACCAAGTAGGATTCATACCAGGTATGCAAGGATGGTTTAACATTAGAAAATCCATCAACGTAATCCACCACATAAATAAAAGGAAAGAAAAAAATCACATGATTATCTCAATTGATGCAGAAAAGGCATTTGACAAAGTCCAACACCCATTCCTGATAAAAGCTCTCAATAAAATAGGTATAGAAGGGAAATTTCTCAACATAATAAAGGGCATCTATACAAAACCAACAGCCAACATCATTCTTAATGGAGAAAGGCTGAAAACATTCCCCCTGAAAACAGGAACAAGACAAGGATGTCCTTTATCACCACTCCTATTTAACATTGTGCTGGAAGTTCTAGCTAGAGCAGTAAGGCAAGAGAAAGAAATAAAGGGCATCCAAATTGGTAATGAAGAAGTTAAACTCTCCCTGTTTGCAGATGATATGATACTATACATAGAAAACCCTAAAGACTCCACGAGAAATTTACTGGAACTAATAGAAAGATTCAGCAGAGTAGCAGGATACAAGATAAACATTCAAAAATAAGTTGGATTCCTATACACCGGTAAAGAGAACGATGAAAAGGAGATCAGGAAATAAATACCATTTTCCATAGCCCCTAAAAAGATAAAATACTTAGGAATAAATCTGAGCAGGAATATAAAAGACCTATACAAAGAAAACTACAAAACACTGCTGCATGAAACCCAAAGGGATCTACATAAATGGAAAAACATACCATGCTCATGGATAGGCAGACTCAACATTGTGAAAATGGCAATTCTACCTAAAGCAATCTACAAATACAATGCAATTCCGATACAAATACCAACAACATTCTTCAAAGAGATGGAAAAACTAATTATTAACTTTATATGGAAAGGGAAGAAACCCCGAATAAGTAAAGCACTACTGAAGAAGAAGAATAAAGTTGGAGGACTCACACTACCTGACTTGAGAACCTACGATACAGCTACAGTACTCAAAACAGCCTGGTACTGGTACAACAACAGAGACATTGACCAATGGAACAGAATTGAGAACTCAGATGTAAATCCATCCACCTACGGTCACCTGATTTTTGACAAGGGCCCAAAATACATCAAATGGGGAAAAGACAGTCTTTTTAACAAATGGTGCTGGCATAACTGGATATCCATTTGTAGAAAAATGAAACAGGACCCATACCTCACACCATATACAAAAACTGCTTCAAAATGGATCAAAGACCTGAATATAAAGCCTCAAACTATAAAATTCATAGAAGAAAAAATAGGACCAACACTTCAGACCTTAATACATGGCATTAACAGGATACAAACCATAAACATCAACACAAAAAACCCAACAGATAAACTAGATAATTGGGATCTTGTAAAAATCAAACATCTATGCTCTTCAAAAGATTTCACCAAAAGAGTTAAAAGAGAACCTACAGACTGGGAAAAAATTTTTGGACAGTACAAGTCAGACAAAGGTCTAATCTCCATAATCTACAAGAAAATCCAACACCTCTACAACAAAAAGACAACCAATCCTATCAAAAAATGGGCAAAGGAAATGAACAGACACTTCACCAAGGAAGACATTCAAATGGCCAACAGACACATGAGGAAATGCTCGCGATCACTAGCCATTAGAGAAATGCAAATTAAAACCACAATGAGATACCATCTCACCCCGGCATTACTGGCACGAATCAAAAACACTGGAAATAACAAATGTTGGAGGGGCTGCGGGGAGACGGGAACTCTTATACACTGCTGGTGGGAATGCAAAATGATACAGCCATTTTGGAAAATGATATGGCGTTTCCTCAGAAAGCTAGAAATAGACGTACCATTCGATCCAGCAATCCCACTCCTAGGAATATATCCTAGAGAAATAAGAGTCATCACTCGAATAGACATATGCACACCTATGTTCATGGCAGCATTATTCACAATAGCAAAACGATGGAAACAACCTCGATGTCCATCAACAGACGAATGGATACACAAACTATGGTACATACACACAATGGAGTACTATGCAACGAGAAAGAACAATGAATCTGTGAACCATCTCATAACATGGATGAAACTGGAGAACATCATGCCGAGTGAAATAAGTCAATCAAAAAGGACAAATATTGTATGAGACCTCTATTGTAAAAACCCATGAAAAAATTCACATGCAAAATGTAACAATCCTTGTTGGTTACCAGGGATGGGGGGGGGAATACTAAATAGGTAATAGGTAAGTGGTAACTTGGGTGAGAGATGAGATAGTACATAGTACAGGGGAAACTAACACAACCTGCACAAGGAAAGGTCATGGAGGGCCTATAGACACATCCAAACCCCCCGAGGGACTGAGTTGTTGGACGGAGGGCTCTGGGGACCATGATCTCGGGGAACATCTAGCTCAATTGGCATGACACTACTTATAAAGATAATGCTCTACATTCTACCTTGGTGAGTAGTGTCTGGGGTCTTAAAAGCCTATGAGCGGCCATCTAAGATACTCCACTGATCTTATCCCTTCGGGAACAAGGGAGAACGAAGAGAACAGGATACAAGGAAAAGATTAGTCCGAAGGACTAATGGTCCACAGCTACCAAGGCCTCCACGGGACTGAGCCCAGTACAGCTGGATGGTGCCCGGCTACCACCAATGACTCCTCTGACCAGGATCACAACAGAGGGTTCTGGGCAGAGCTGGAGTAGGATGTAGAGCATAATTTTAACTCCCCCCCAAAAAAAAAAAAAAAAAAAGAAGACCAGATATACTGGCCTAAAGAATACTAGAGAAACCTCGAGAGTGTGGCCCCCAGACACCCTTTCAGCTCAGAGGTGAAGTTACCTTCAAGGTTCGATGTTAAGCCTGGGAATGGACACCCCAGTAAAACTAAATGGGACTAACGATGTACAGGAGTCCGGTGACAAGGGCCAGAAGGCAGAGGGAGAGTAGGAAACTGATGATAAGGAACACAAATTGAATAAGGACACTGTCGATGTATTGTGAGATTGTTGACCACTGCTATAGGGCAACATTTGTAGTAACTATTAAATGGGAGGCTGTTTTGTCCTGTAAGCCTTCATCTTGGGCGAGAATGGCAGCACAATTGGAAGAGCATAGTCAATATCACTTAAATGTGTAAGTAAAAAGTTTTGAAATGGTGTTTAAATAAAATAAAAATAAATAAATAAATAAATAAACAAATGAGACTAAAGAGGTACAATAGTCCACTGACAAGGTCCAGAAGACAGAAGGGGACAAGGAAGCCCCCTGGTGATAGGGAACACAAGGTGGAGTAAGGATATTCTTGATGTGCTGTGAGATTGTTAACCATTGTCATAGGGCAACACGTGTAGTAACTGTTAAATGAAAAACTATTTTGTTCTGTAAGCCTTCATCTTAAGTGAGAATAACAGCACAGTTGGAAGAGCGTAGTCAATGTCATTGAACTGTGAATGTAGAAATTTTTGAAACGGTGTATCTTTGGCCATCTGTAATTTTCATCAAAAAAAAAGGTTGAGAATTTAGAGGCTTAATACGTTGTGGGGTTGTTAACCAATGTCAAAAAACAACATGTGTACTACTATTTCATGAGAAACTATTTGCTCTGTAAGCTTTCACCTGAAGTACGATAAAATATATATAAATAAATAAATAAATAAATAAATAAATAAATAAATTCACATCTTTTTTTCTAAGGTGTGTCTCTTGTAGACAACATATTGATGGATCCTGTTTTCTTATCCATTCTGTCACTCTCCGTCTCTTTATGGGTGCATTGAGTCCATTTACTTTCAGTGTAATTATTGATAGATGTGAGTTTGTTGCTGTCATTTTGTAGTGCTTTTTTTTGTGGTGCTGAAGTTTTCTTTGTTCTTCTTACTCTCTTCTGCTGAGTTACTTTTGTTTTTGGATTTTTTTTTCATTTCTTTTGTTCTTGTAGGTTTTATTCTTCCTGAGACTTTATGTTTTTCCTCTTTTTTTTATGAGTATGTTTGTTAACTGTCTTTGTGGTTACCATGAATTTTACCCGTATCTTTCTAAGTTTGAAGCAGTCTACCATTACTTGGTATCGCCTTGCCTTCCTCTCCATTAGAAGGTTCTATACCTATGCCGTTTATTCCCTCTTTTATTGTTTTGATGTTGTTGTCATTTTATGATTAACTGCTCCGATTCCATGTTGTATTTCTTTCGGTTTGGATAGTCCTCGAGAGTTCATTTCCTAGATTGGTATCTGGCTCATACGATCCTGCATCCTAGGTTCTGCCTGTGAGCTGAAGCTGTTGGTCCTCAGATCGAAGAACTCGCTTTAATAATTCTTGTGAGTTTGCTTTGACTTTTACATATTCCCTTAATTTCTGTTTATCTGGAAATGTCCTAATTTCACCATCAAATTTGAACGACAGTTTTGCAGGATATATTATTCTTGGCTGGCAACTTTTTTCTTTCAAGATTTTATATATGTCATCCCATTGCCTTCTTGCCTGCATGGTTTCTGCCGAATAATCTGAGCTTAGTCTTATTGTTTCTCCTCTGTATGTGACTTCTTGTTTTTCATGAGCTGCTCTCAGGATTCTTTGTTTGTCTTTGGTTTTTGCGAGTGTGATGATGATATGCCTTGGTGATTGTCTTTTGGGATCTCTTCTATATGGGGTTCGTTGAGCTTCTTGGATGGCCAGCTTTTCATCTGTCATGATATTGGGGAAGTTTTCTGTCAGAAGTTGCTCAATGATCCTCTGTTTTCTGTTTTCTCCTCCTGTTCTGGAATTCAAATCACTTGCAGATTTTTGCTTTTGATTGTGTCCCACATAACTCTCAGGGTCTCTTCATCTTTCTTTGTTCTTTTTTCTGAGTTTTCCTCCAACAGAGTTGTATCCAAGTGTTTGTCTTCAATTCCACTGATCCTGTCTTTCACCGGTTCAAATCTGCTTCTCAGCCCTTCTATGACATCATCCTTTTCCGAAATCTTGTTGTTTATCTTTTGGATTCCTAATTGTTGTCTTTGTATAATTTCTAGTTGTGTTATTTTGGCATTTTGTTCCTGCATTATTTTCCTGAATGCTTCCAATGTTTTGTCTGTATTTTCCATGAATTTGTCTATTTTTTCCTGATGTTTGTCAGCTTTTTGCCTCAGTTCTTGGAGAATTCTGAGTATTAGAGATTTGAATTCCCTATCAGGTAGTTCTAGTGCATTTTCTTCCACAGGAGAGTCATCTGGTGTTTTATTTTGGACGCCTACTGGCACCATCCTGTCCTAGTTTTGTAAATGTTTTTTCATTGTCTGCTGTCTTCCGGGCATTCGGTAGTTATTTTTCTCGCTTATTGATTGTAGATTTGTTTGTTTCGTCCCTTTTTTAAAAAAATTTTGACTATGTCTGAGGAGCCAGACTGTGTGTTCTTTGTTGTTTGCGCGTCTGTGGGCACAATACTTTTCACCTCCTTCTTCAACCGGCAGGGTCAGTCACTCAGATATGGTACGGCAGGGCAGGTCTAGCTGAAGAGGCGTTACTGGGATGGGTTGTTTGTGGCACTTACTACAGCCACCAGAGCGGGTCGGTAATCAGTGCAGGGCAGGTTCCAGTAGGCCGTGCCTGTGCTGCTTGGTAGTGTGATGTCAACCGCACGGTGCCGGTAGGTAGGATGCAGCAGGGAGATTGTTATGTGTGGAGCTAAGATGGATATGGGAGAGAGGAGGGAGGAACAGGAGCCAAAAACATACAAACAAAAAAGAATGCTAGGGGAGCTTGCCATTGGAGTGGAGAGATGAGAGACTATGAAATGGAGAAAAACAGAAAGGGGAGGAGGAAGGAAAGAAAAGAATGAATAAATAAGAATCAGAAAGGTTAAAGAACCTCAAATTTCCCAGGGATCCCACTGGGGCATCTATGAGGTCTGGGGAAGTTGCTCTCAGGTGTTGCAGTACAGCCTGGCTAGAAGGCATAGAGGTATACAACGCCAGGTATTCAGGGAACAGAAAGAGAGGGAAGATATAGAGAGACGAGAAACTGAGCAATGAAGAAAGACAAAAAGGGAAAAAGAGGAAAAAGAAAACAAACCAAATTAAAAACACAAAACAAAACAAGAAAGGCCCCCAAAGATACAGAAAAAAAAAAAAACCAACGTAAAAAGAAATGCTCTCAGGGATCCCTCTACACGCCTGTGGAAGCTGAAGGGGAGTCTCCCTGCCATGCAGCTCAGCCTGGCCAGAAAGCGTTCCCAACTCAAGAAAAAGAAAGAAAACAAACAAACAATTCAAAACAAACAAACGAACAAAGGCCCTGGGATCCCACCAGCGCATCAGCCCAAACTGGGAAGCAGCTCCACACTCGAACGGAGTTCCGCAGTCCCTCAGGAAGAAGCAAAGATGGCGCACAGAGCCAGGTACTTGAGCGAAGGGATGGCGAGGTGGCGAGAGGCAAGTAAGAAATCAAAAGAAGCAGGAAAAAAAAAAAAAAGCAACACTAGCAGCCAACAAATGGCACTCAGAGAGCCGGCTAGTGTGGGCTGTTGTTTCTGGACAAGAGACCGTGTCCGTGGGAAGCAGAAGGGGCCGAGGTTGGGTGAAGAAGGGTAGAGAGTGGGAAAGCGTATATCACAAATTACCAGAGCACTGCAGCCCCTCAGGAAGAAGCAAAGATGGCGCACGGAGCGAGGTACTTGAGCGAAAGGAGGGGGAGGTGGGGAGAGGCAAGGAAGAAATAAAAAGAAGCGGAAAAAAAGCAACACCAGCAGCCAACAAATGGCACTCAGAGAGCCACCCATTCGGGTGTGTGGAATCCAAGCAGCTACTGTTTCCCGGTCAAGAGACTGTTGCCGCCAGAAGCAGAGGAGGCTGAGTCAGAGTGAAGAAGGGTGGGGGGTGGGAAAGCGTATATTGCAAATTACCGGTTTTTTCTCCCGCTGGAAGCTCCGTGAGGCTGCTTTCTCGTACCCCCTTTGGTGGTCTCCGATAGGAGTCCAAGATGGCGGATCCTCACTGCATTAGCTGGTAGGGGACCTCTGCATGAGTCTCTCCTCGCTCTCCTTTCTCTGTCAGTTTTCTCACTCCATTCGGTGCTTGGCTGAGTTCTTTATCTCTTCATTTGATGTTTTAGGGTTTCAGGATTGTTGTATTTTCTGTTCGGCTTAGTTTTTCAGATCTTTGCTGTGGAGGGACGGCGTGGTGCTTCTGCCTAGAGCGTCATTTTGCCGGAACTCCCCCCTCTTACCTTTTCTTAGGACTTATTGGCATTCTTAACCTCTCCTATTAGATGAGCAGCTTGTTGAGTGGAGGAATCACATCTACATCAGCCCTGGCTCACCGCAGTGCCCAACCCAGTGAGGTTGAATGTATTTGTTATTATTTTAAATTACTTCATCTCCAAACCCAGGTTACTAAAGGCAATTGCAGATACGATGTCAGAACCATTGCCATGATTCTAGGAACTCATGGAGACTGGGAGATTTACAAGTACAGCATCAGTTTTCAAACATGGGGCAAAGGTAGATTTTGGCAATATCAAGCCCCTTCACTCAGTCCAGAACTTTAGCAAAATTCTCAAAAGAATTTTTAAGTTGCTGGTTGTCCAGAAACCTTCAAATGAAGCAGTGAGCGTGAGGAAGCAGTGGGTTCACCAAGGACATGTCAGATCCAGTTAGGCCTTGTTTTATTTTGTTACTACACTGGTCTCTGGACTTCAGCAAAGCTTCTGACAATGTCCCTCATGCTATCCTTGTGAACAAGATGGAGAACTGTAGGCTGGAGAGGGTCAGATGAGGTAAGTTAGTAGCTGAACAATTGAACTTAAAAAGCCTTGATTGATGTCAACCAGAAAGGAATTAGTAAGCTGCCATAGGGCTCTGGGCCCCAGTCCCATCCTTCCCACCAAAGTTATCAGTGATCTGGATGAGGACCAGGGGCAGATTAGCCAATAGGCAAGGTAAGCACGGTGCTTACCTTGCCTACCAGACCATCTGTAGTGAACAATCTTCACATTTTTTCACCACATCAAAGATTCTGCTTCTCCGTATGGCCGGCATGTCTCTCTCCCAACCCCACAGTAACTTCTTACAGAATCAAAACTTCTTTTCAAATTTACAATCCTTAATAGGGGTGGATGGCCCAGTAAGCAAGGTAAGGGGCTTACTTGTGCTTACTTACTAATCTGTAGTGAACAATTTCACATTGGTTGAATCCATGCTTACCTTGCCTATTGGACAATCCACCCCTGATGAGGCTGCAGAAGGCCTGGTCACCACCAGATTACCAAAGACAAAGAGCTGTGAGGAGCAGCTAATGTGTTGAATTGAAAACTGGAAAACAAACAAACAAACAAACAAACAACAAAAACTTTCCGGACAGGCTGGAACCAGGGGCCAAAAAGACCCATATAAAATTGAACAGTGGTAAACATAAAGTCTTGCTTTGAGATTCAAAACCCAACTGCACAAATACAGGGCTGGGGAGATGGGTCTTAACAGCCACATGTGTGAAAAAGACCGAGGGTTTGGAGTTGACCACAAGCTTCACAGAATCCAACAGTGTGACGTGGTGGCTAAAAAAGCTAATGAAATCTTGGGCTGTATGAATAGAAATATAGTTCCCATATGCAGAAAGGTAATAGCTCTACTGTACTCCCGCCTGTTCAGACCATCTGTAATATGGAGCCTGATTGCAGGCCCCACATTTGCAGAGGCACATTGATAAACAGCCATGGAAGGTCACCCAGGCTGAGGAATTGCAACGTGTGGGAAATGGTTGAAGAAACTGGGGCTGTTTACCCTATCCAGGGGGGATTGTGAGCCTTGGCCTAAAATAATAACATTCTGCAGAAGCTCAATCATATTGAGCACTCATTTCATGATAGGCACTGTGCAAGGGCCTTTACTGACATGCATCCCCACAATAACCCTAAGAGGAAAAGCCTTCACCCTTATTTGACTCAGAGAAGAGGAGTAACTTGGACAAGGTCACACAGCTAGGAAGTAGCCAAGCCAGCACGCAATCCCAGATCTGCTTGGCTCCAAAGTCCATAGTTTTGTCAAAATATCTGAAGGCCAACATGGGGCAGAGGGAACAAGGGTGGTCCGTGTGGTCCAAGAAGTCATATTCGGAATCTGTGGGTGGAAACCACAGGATTGTGATTTCAATTCAATACATAGATGGTGTTAGGGGGTTTTGCTTTGCTTTGTTCTTTTTTGCTTTAACCTTTAACTTTTTATTATGGAACATTTCAGTTCTGTGTAAAAGTAGACAATAGTTTCAAGAACCCCCATGTATTTACCTCACCCAGGTTCATCAATTATCAACTCACGGCCAATCTTGTTCAGTCCACAACCCCTTACCCTCCCTACCCAAGGATTATTTTGAAGCAGATTCCAGGCATTGTATCAGTATTATACACATAGGAATTTTAACAGTCAGACTTGTCCTGAGTTAGAAGTGGCTTCCAGGAGAGGGAGGGAAGACATTCATTGTCTCATGGCGGGGTGGGGTATAAATATTCCTGAGGCCATTCTCCAATCATATACATGGAGCATGGTCATGGCCAGTTCCCTCTTCTTTTGGGCATTACTGAATTGATGGGATGCCGTTCAAGGAGCAGAGGCTGGTGTTGTCCTCTGGGCAAAGGAGACTACTAAAATGCCTAGCCACCATGCATCTGTCAGTTTGTTGTACTGTGGTGGCTTTCACGTTGCTATGATGCTGGAAGCTATGCCACCAGTATTTCAAATACCAGCAGGGTCACCCATGGTGGACAGGTTTCAGCAGAGCTTCTAGACTAAGACAGATTAGGAAGAAAGGCCTGGTGATCTACTTCCAAAACTAGCCAATAAAATCTTCTGTGTCACAACAGAACATTGTCCGACTTGCTTGCTTTGGATTCATCATCTAGAGGAATCAGTTGCTGGAGGACATCATGTTTGGTGAAGAAAAGGGCCAACAAGGGTGAGGGAGATCCTTGATGAGATGGATTGGCATAGTAGTAACAGTGATGGACTGGAACATGCCAGGGATTGTGAGGATGATGCAGGACCAGGTAACATTTTGTTCTGTTGTACATAAGGTCGCCATGAGTTGGAGTTGACTCAATGACAGCTAACAAAAACAACAAAATGCCTTGGGCTGGCAAGTCTTTTCCCCAGGGGCACAAGCTAATGAGTCCCTCTACCATCCTCAGCCTGAAGCTGGCACTGTCCTATCCTTGATATCCAGGGTTTTCTCAGAAAGAAAGGGCACATATTTCCCCACTCCCAATACACACACACACACGCACGCACACACACACACACACATACATTCTCTCTTTCTCTCTTAAACACTCACACACTCACACACCCTATTAGAGTCTTAGGAAGGCATGTCCTAGGCCGCCTCTCACACCTTGCCCTGGAGGTCTTCTCAGCTAGTAGCCTGGCATGAGTCACCTTTTCACCATGGACATGTGGGCACAGGTTTTCATGGGAGCCGTGGGAGCAAGGAAACTTCAAGGTTTCCGGGGCCGCCAACCCCCAGGCACCTCTGTCAGGTGGTTCCTCTTGGTCCCGCCCACCCCTTCCCAATGCCCCTTAAACGTTCCCCTTCTTTACCATCCCTTCCCTCAGCCCTCACTAGGGCCCCCAGCCCTGGTGGGGGGAAAGCTGGAAGCACAGATACAGTGGGTATAATGCCAGGCTCTGTAGTGCCCATATCAACCAGGATAACATTACTTGCCCCAGTTGAGTTTCATAATTCCCTCAACCCTGCCCCTAGCTTTGTATTTCAGGCCTTGGCAGGGCACTGGCCTCAATTTGAATACACACTTACATATATGTCAACAGCATGATGAGTATATAAGTTGTTTTGGGTAGGTCCCATGATGAGTATACAGGTTGTTTTGGGTAGGTCCCACAAGCACACGTCTATGTCAGCTTGTCAGTCTTTGACTAGAAGGCAGGGATTGAGCTTCTGGTATTCTCCCCGGACAGAGCTCAGTGACAATTAAGCTTTTGAATAACTAAATGTTTTACAGACACGGTGGTGGAGGAGATAACAGTAGGTGGAAATTAGATCATTGGCAATATTGGTGGTTGTTGGTGATAGCAGAAATGATACAAATGTTAAAGTTGATGTGAATGAAGACAGTGATGATGGATTTTATGATGTTTGTGATAATGGTGATGGTAGTGACAGTGTTGACAATGAGGGTAGAAGAAATCATGTCATTGGTGGTGGTGGTGGCTGTAGGTTTGGGCTCCAGGCAGCTATCTCTGGCGATGTGAGAAAATGCTCCCTACAGCAATTCCATGAATCAATGGCCCCAGGGGCTGCCAAGAACGAAGGCACCTTCTGCAGGCTCATAGCCTGCCTTGAGAGCAATCCCCTGGACGGGAGCTGACCTAAACACCCAGGTTATGGGCGTCTGTCATGGTGACATCTGTCCAGTTAGGTCCCACCCAGAGGTGGAAGGATAGACCACATATATGACTTCTCTGGGGGCCTCTTTACACTGGATTCTGTGGAGGCCAGAGAGTAAACTCAGCCCCACGGTGATCTGAGGCCATAGAGACACTCTCCAGCCCCTCTTATCCAATCTCTCCCACCCTCAGATGTGGCTTCACAAAGGCTCTGTCAGGAAGAGCATTGTGTAAAACTCTGGGCATCTCTTACATCTGAAGGCCCTCTAATGGCTTAGGGACAAGAGGCTGAGTCACTGCTCGAGGTCAGGGAGACTCTTGTCTGTCCACAGAAAGAGAAACCCATGTTCCTGGGCTTGAAGACTAGCTGGGAGCTAGGTAGACAGGCCCCTGAATCCCCAGAAGCTTCAGGTCTTCTGAGCTAGTAGCCTGAGGTCCCTAGAGAGAAAGTGATAAGGGTTTCATGAGGAGAAATTCACATATGCCTTGGCTATCCTAGGGTCAGAGATGTCAGCCTGGTCTTCTCTGGGAGGCCCAGCCCCATCCATTCTGTGGTGGAGCAAGAAAAGTAGGGTTTTTTGATGCCAAACAGATCTAGGCTTGAGTCCAAGCTTGACCACTTCTTGAAATTGTGCCCTTGCTCAAGTCCTTTTACTTTGTGGCACCTTAGTTTTCTCATCTGGAAAAATCAGCTAATAATCCATAGCTTGTAGGGGATTCAGTAACATATTTCTACACTGTGCCTGTCACAATTCCCAGCACATGGTAGACACTCCACGACTAGTAGTAAGTAGTTACTTTTCCTCCCTTTGAATCTCACTGAGAGACTGTGGCCTTCCCTAACGCCTTACCTACTCTCTGCACCAAAACATCCCTGAGGAGGCGACTAAGTCGCCAAGAGCCTCAAGTTGTCACCACTTGACCCAATTCAATGGGAAAACTCCAGGTTAGACACTGGTCAATTGGGAGGTCTCACAGAATGCAAAAAGGTTGACGTTTTTGTGACTGGGAGAGAGGAAAACAGCTCTTCCCCATTCTCTTGGGCAGATGTGGCATTGTTGGCAGAGGAAAGAACACTGTGGTTTCTCCCTGCTTTATAATCCTCTAACACTTAGTCCCTAAGCCCCTCCATCCAGAGCACATGCTGTCTGATGACGTTTCTTGCATTGTTGTTAAGAACCCCTGTATTATTTAACTTGGCATGTGTAGCTCTATGTGTGCTGTCTCTTTAACTAGACCTCAAGGTCCGCAAGATCACGGAGTGCCCCTTCATCCCTTCTCTCCCCTGTTAGCACAGGACTAGGCACCAGGAAGCTTTCAGTCCAGCCTGGTTCTTCCTTCTGTGGTTGGGCAGCTGCTCAGAGTCATTCCACAAAGTGTGAAGATCCCAAGTCCCTCTTAAGCTCTGGTATCTGTCCTGAGGGGTCTTTCTTCTCTGAGACTGTCTTGCTGACTCACTCTTTCTCTGGGAAAAACCGTACAGGCCTCTGAGCCGAGATCTCTCAGTCTCTGTGGTGTCTCTCTGTACCACTGTCTCTCTGAATGTCTTCCAGTCTCTGGGAAATGAGGGCGGGGCTAATGCAAACATTGCAGCTGAATAGAATCTTTGTGGCCTAATGATTTTGGAAAACGATTTGCAAGGCAGGCTTATTTTTTGGAGGATGGGAACCAGCTGTTCCCCTCTTCCTGAGAGCAGGATAAAGAGTGGACTAGAACTGCAGTTGGAGGGACTGAGATTTCTGACCTAGAGGGGCAAGTAATGCAGGGACCTGAGGCCCTAGATTTGGGGGCCGATATCCTCTCTAGCAAGCTCTAAAAGAAGATCACCTTTCCTTCCAGCTCAATCTGAGTGAACGGTTCTTCTCTTTGGAATCACATTGTGGACACAATGATCTCAAAAGGCTCAGGGAACGAGAAGGCACAGGATTGGCAGCTATGAGCAAGACATGGATAGGAAGCTAGAAATAAAAGGACCATGTGAAGTCCTAGGGTAGAAATTTGGAATTCCTTAGACTAGGAGCCCCTTCTGAGAGACTGTGGGTGGCCACAGGGGGAACTAATCCTCTCTGAGGGCCAACTATGTATCAGGACCTGTGTCAGGGGCTTTTGAATATATTAATCTCATTCATCTCTCAAGGCAAGCCTTTGAGGCAAAGGGGTTATTATGCCCATTTTAGTAATGAGGGATCTGAGGTTCATTCAGAAAGGTGAAGTAACTTGTCCAAGATCACCCACAGGCAGAAAATGGCAGGGCCAGGATTTGAGTCCAGTTTTTTTCTGACTCTAAAGTCAGTGTTCCTTTCATTGCCCCACAGACCTTAGTGTCCAAGGAGAATAGTTACAAGCTGGGTCACTGTTGCTGGAGGAGAAGAAAGAGGGGAAGAGGGCAGCATTGGTGCATTGGTGCTTGTCAGGAGCAAGGTTGTTTCAGTAGACCAGGCCTTCATGGTGAAGTTCCTCCGGACCCTTGACCTTTGTTATTCCAGGCTAAGTGCCAGAGCTGCCTGGGGGCAGTGTCTATGCCAGAGCCCTTTTTGGCTTCAAGGTGAACAGATGTCATAGCATCAGGCTCAGGAGTCACTGGGAGTGGGCCTCAAGGTTTAGGGCCTGCCAACATCCTGACCTCATTCAAGGTAAATCTCAACCAAGGCATCCAATGCTCTCTCCCAGTGCCAAAATAGTACCCTCCTGAGATAAAAGGGGAATAGCTCCCACCCCCCCATGGAACTGTTGAGAGGCTAAAACAAGACAAGATGTGTGCTAGGACCCAGAGATGATACCATGAACCTGGGTACTCAATATATGTTCAAATATATGTGGCCAAATGAAGGATAGCGTGGTGAGGAGACCTGGGCCCTTGACGGGAGGGGAGCTGGAAATTCATAGAGTCTGGAACACTCTGGAGCCCACTTCTTCTTTGAGGGGCCCCTGCTTCCTTCCACAAGGTACAAGCAGTGGACTCAGCTCTCTTTCTCCTTCTCAGCTGTCCCACCTACTCTGCAGACTGTCCACTGGGGAAGGGGATCGTTTTCAGCATCTCTCCTCCCCACCATCTCGCAACAAATCCAGGGGCCCTTTTGTGTTTTAAGGACTTTATGGCTACTCAGGACGTGGGGGTGGGTAGTCACCAAAATAACAACCGTGGGGAAACCTCAAAGGGTCAAGAGAATAGAGTTCCAGTTGCCCTTGGCATTCACTGAAAAGGAAATAGGGCTGGGACAGCCATTCTCATAGGCCTTTCCCAAACTCCTTTTCTTCCATGGTCCCATATACATTGCTTCTAACTTCGTTCTCTCTGTCTTTTATGCCTGGGCTTGGGGTTCCTGTATTCTCCAGCAAGTCCCCCTCATGACCAGTTCACACCCCAACCCTCCTCACCATCAACGGGAGTGGGAGATAGCTGAGACCCTCTGTGGTCAGAATAATAGGCATCATTCAAGTTTGCCTAGATTCAAGTGGCTCATTTACATGAATCCTAGAGTGTCAGTGCTGGGAGGGAGATTACACATCATCTAAGCCATCCCTCCCTCTTGTCCCTACCCTATCCAGAAACAGAGAAGGAAACTGAGACCTGGAGAAGGGAAGGGGGAGGGGTTATACAGTTATACAGTGAGTAAGAGGTGGAGCCAGAACCAGAGGCCAGGGCTCCTGATGGCTAGAAGGGCTCTTGCCACTCACTGCTTTTTGTCAGTCTTTACAACTTTGAGGGACAATGATTCTGCGCCTTTGAGAACCTTAGAATGTGTATCAGAGCCAATTTGTGCCTACTTTACACAAAGGGTTTCAGAGGAGGTTTTCCCCTAGCTAAGGGGTAACTTAGGCAGCCCCTGAAGGCTCAGAGAAAGGAAATTCCCATTTTCTGCAGGCCTACTATGTGCAAAGTACTTCCACATAGGTTATTTTGTTTCATTCCCATGACAATCCTGCCTAGATGGAAAGTATTATTATTATCATCCCCATTTTGCAGATGAGGAAACTAAGGCTCAGAAATGTGAAGGGACGTGGCCAAGGTCACATAGCTAGAAAGTGATGTTCTAGGATTTGGAGCCTGCACCCTATTACCTACATCCTGCATTGGGCTCCTCATAGGTCATTCCAGCATGCCTCATCTCCTGCCCATGCTCTTTCCCCTCCCACCTCCAACCCACCTCCAATTCACCTGGCTTGACCTAGGTAGGAGTCGCTGAGATGAGAGATCCACAGAACAGGGCTCCTGGGAACACAGAGGCCCTGACTCAGCCACCTCTGAGTACAATCTGGGAAGAGTGGGGAGCAGCTGAGGCACACTGCAGAACAACGTGTGTGTGAGAGGATGTGTGCAAGTCTTGTCTATATATGGTTCTGTGTGTGTGCATGTAAGCATGTGTGTATGTGTGCTGGGTGTCTAAGTCAATTTGCAATTGTGTTTGAGATGTGGGGTCTGTACATGTGTCTGAGTCTAAGCATCTGGGGCTCTGTTTGTCTGGGTGGAGATAGATTTCTGAATCTGTGTGTGATTGTATACATGTGTCTGTCCACATGTGTCACTGTGTCTATGGCTGTGCATTTCTTTATGTAAATATGTGTCTGTCTCTGGGTACACTGACAACTGTGTGTGTGCATGACTGTAAGCATGTGAGATAATCTCTACAGTGTCTGGGTGTGTCTATGAGTAGGTGTAGGTATCCATACCAGTATCTGTGCCTCCAGGTGTGACTATAGTATTGTACATGTGATTGATACAAGTTGCTGTATCTACAGGGGCCTGATTGTCAGGGTCTCTTTTTGTCTGTGCATCTGGAGACTCTGGATCTAGGGATAACTGTGATGGCATGTATATGTGTGTGCATATATCCACACGTGTCTGTGTCTGGGTGCACCTGAGCCCCTGAGGGTGCCTGGTACACATGTCCATTCATGTACATTCAGACCTTATTTCAGTCTCCACCAGGGAGTTTCAGCAGTCTCCTTACACTCTACCCTCCGTGACAACCCCCACCCCCCATGCAGAGGAATTGAGACCCATCAGGTGTAAGCATCCCTATTACACCCTGCCAATTGCACTGATCCCCCTGGGGAAGTGATTGCCAACAACCATACACAGCTAGAGTTGCTTAATCACTCTTAAGAAATTTCTTTATAATCTGAGTAAATTACTTTAATTATTTGCAACTACCAATTAGTGTTGGAAGGTTTCTCTTCCAGAGAAGCAAGCCTCCTGCTCTGGACTTCCAGTCCCTTCTTCCTCCCAGGTGAGGGCTGCTCACCTGGCAGCCCCTCCTACCAGGGGCCAGGCTGCCTCCTGCTCCACCCACGAGGCCCAGGCACCATGGCTGAGCCACTGGTCTGGCTTCAGAGGGGCTCAGTTTCTCACTAGTGCTCCGAGCCCTCCTTCCTGACCCTAGGACCCATGCTTGAGGAGGAGGTTAGAGAGACTGGTAGTCAGAGTACCAGCAGGCCCCAGATCAGCCTCCGCTGGCTCACCCCACGGGGCCTGGCTCAGTCTGATTTTGCTCTACACTCTGCTGCCAATGTCCAGGACTTCCCTTCTCTGGCCTGCACAACCTAAAGCCACCCCATGCCTTTCCTGGTTTGCAGGGGAAATGACCACTGCCTCTGAACTTGCAGAGACGGGGGAAGAGTAGGGGTAGTTATCTGAGGGCTAAACAATCCTCCAAGTCAGGCTACAGTAGCCTGATTCTGCCGAACCCCAAAAGAGGCACTTGCCCCACCCAGCTTCCACCCCCAGTGCAGAGAACCCTCTCAAAACTCCCAAAGAAAAAGCAGCGTGCTATGAGAGGATGAGGAACACTGGCGTTGGCTGACTTCCTGGTTCTGCTTCACCTAAGCGACGTGACCACGGGCAAGTAACTTTCCCTCTCTAAGCCTCAGTTTCCTTATCTGCAAAATGGGGAAGATACCTCTGATTTCACTTCACTTTGATGTGAAGATCAAAGGACTTCCCACCACCGTGGCACCATGCCAAGCACAGAGAGGACAGACAATGCATGCTAATTCCCAGTGTGCTAGGGACTGGGAACACTACCTTCAGGAAGCTTCCAGTCTCACAGGGGAGATAGAACATGTGGATAAATAACTAAAACAGGAGAATTGTAGTACTTGCCCTAAGAAAGAGACATAAAGTGTTGTGGTGGTCATAAAAACAAGAGCAGAAAAGGCAGGGTTACTTAAGGAGGCTCTTTCCTTTGGCACTCAACTCGTCACCTAATTCCCATTCGGCCCTCCCTGGGTTCTTTTAGACCCTGGACACCTGGGCAGGGGTATCATTGTGTGGCTGTATTACCGTGGGCATAGCCATGTAGAAAGGTACAAGATACCCTCACGGTCTGCTCATGCTCATTCAGGTGCCTTTGTGTATGTGCACATGTGTAAGCTTGTCTGTGTACATGACTGTGTGTGTGTGTGTGTGTGTGTGTGTGTGAAACTCGGGGGAGAATAAGAGCGGTTGAAGACAAGGAAAGAAAAGAAGGTGCCAGGGAGGAAGGCTACCCCCTACTACTAGGCCTGCTCCTCTCTCCCTCTCCCCAGTGCTAGGTAGCAGTCCCTGCTCTCACAGCTCAAGGTACCCCAGCTATCCACCCACTGCCCCCATAAAGCCCTCTTTTCTACTTGGTCCCTCCTTCTCTTCCTCCATCCCTGAAACAGCTCCCTGATACTCCTGATTTCTTCCAGTTCACAGAGCATTTTCTCTTTCATTGTCCCATTAGATGGTTCCCACAGTCCTGACAACTAGGTACTATTAATATTCCTGTTACAAAGGTGAGAAAACTGAAGCACAGTGAGATGGTGTGACTTATCCCAAAATAATTGTGTTTGAAGATAAGCTCTTGAAGTCCTAGTCCCTTAGGTGCATGGCTTGCCTTCCAGGGTCCCACCAGCCATTTGAGGGACAGGGAGGGGAGGAATTGATAGGGAAGTCTGCGTCCTTGTCTGAGAGCCTCGGTTCAGTTCAGTCCCACCTCCACACCCTATCTCTAGGCTTCAGTTTCACTGATGCTCCTCTTTCCCTGCCCCGCAGAGATGAGGGAATCAGCAGCCTCCTGGGCAGGCAGTAGAGCTGTGGGGGTTAATTAACTGTTTCCCAAAAAGCTTTGAAGATGAAGCCTCCTCTAGGAGGGGGGCAGGGAGTAGGCGGGCAGGCCAGCTTTCAGACAGTCAGAGCCGCCAGTGAGTTGGGGCACCAGGTTGCTATTAAGGAAAAATCCCAAGCTTCTGGCCTCCACTCCTCCCGCCCCCTTCCCGTTGCTGCCAGTGGGCTCTGCACTTCGTAAGCTCTCTGGACTCCATGCCCGACCATGCCCAGGCATGCACTGTGGAGGTGTGCAGCCTGATGGAAGGCGCTGAGGCTTTGGTCTCTGGGGGGCAAATGGGAAGGGAGGCAATGAGGTCTCAGGAGCTACGCAGAGAGGAGGGGAAATGTTCTCCCTAAATATCCTGCCTCTGATCCTGTTCCAGCTCAATTTGGGGAGTGAGACTGCCAGCTCTGGCCCTGGCTCAAACAAGCCAGGATTCCTCTGCAGTGTGCCCACACGTGGACACAATCCAGAGATCCAGAAAACTATCCGTTAATTCAGTGCCTTATGTCCTTAGGCCAGAACCAGGGTCTGAGATATTTTCCCCCAAGAGAACCAGGTGGAAAATAAACATGCTACTACCTGAAGGTTCCCATAATTCCCTCCTTCTTCTTGTCCATGTTTCCCTCCCTCTCTTCCAGTCCTGCAGATGCAAAGATGGTAACATCTTGTCCCCGTCGTCAGGTGCTTATAGTCTAGCTGGGGAACAGAAGTATAATGAGATCTTATATAACCATTTAACCTAGCGTTCCTCTTCTGGGTAACTATCCTATAGGTATACTCACACATGCACAATGATGCATGTACAATTGCACTGCTTATAAGAGGGAGAAACTGTACACAATCTAACTAGCCATCATTAGGAGACTGGCTTAACAACCTATTCCGTACTATGGAACCCAACGTGGTGGCTAAAAAGAATAAAATAGATCGACATATGTGGACATGGAAAGATGCTCTGCATATACCGTTAAGGTAAAAAAGGAAGTTGTAAAACATGCATGCACATAGAGTAATCCCATTTGTGCAAGAAACGAAACCATCTCTACATCTCTATCTGTATACGTGCACAAATGCACAGAACAAAGTTCCTGTTTTTCCTCAGCTTCCTGGTCTGCTTTGCTAGCCCTGGCCTGCAGGTGGGGGCCTGGTACTTCTTCACTGACCTTTGTCTTCTCAGTCCAACACTAGTAGAATTATAAGCCAAGAACTACTCAAAGCTGAGTGCCAGCTCTGGGCCATGCCCTATGCTGGAAGTGAACATGTGTTTCCAGAGGATGGCTAATATCTTCTCAGGCCAGTAACTCTGCCTGAAGCTGACCAACCCTTCTGGGAGTCATCCTGTCCAGAAGCCTGCACCCATGTTGGATGGCTTCTTTCCATACCTCTGGTAAAGCATAGCTCCTTTTCTCCAGGTCACTGGTCAGGAGTCAGCAAGTGAGGGTGTGTTCTCTGTGGCCCCTCCTAGGCACTGGGAGGGGAGAGAAGGGAACTAGGACAGGGTGTCTGCTCCCACAGTCTAGTGAGGGTAACTGAGTTAGGGTTCTGAATGAACACACAGAAACCAAACTCTGGTCAACTTGAACAAAAATGGAATTTGTATCAAGATTTATGGACGGCGGATTTACAAAACTCATGGGAGTTGGAGACCAGAGCAGAATCAGAGAATCAGGAGAAGCCAAGGAATCTCCAAAGGCTCAAGAAACAGGCAGCACAGTGCCCGTCTTGCAACCAGCACAGCCGGGTCAGAATGCCACCACTGCTGCCCCACCAATGTGGTGAATACCCACCACTCCACTTGTGTCACTTAGTCGTGTGCTAGCTCCCTCAACCTCCACGGTTGAAGTAGTTGTCTCACATAACCTCCCATTGAGACAACGTAAAATAGGCAGAGGTTAATTCCTCAAAAAGAAATCAGGATGCCATCAGGCAGGGGGAAGGGCAAATGGGCAGGCCCAAAATGAGAAATGACCATGACAAGGGAAGCTAGGACACAGATATCAAACATATCAGCCCCAGGCCCACAAAGCCGTCTGTACTGAGGGCATGGATAATGGCTATATGCAGCCTGTGGGAAAGAGGGTGTTAAGCCCTTGTTTGGTGCTAGCCCTGTGCCACACAGTTTCCATATATCATCTCTTTCATCTTCACCTCACCTCAGCCCTGAGACGTAGGCAGTATTACCTCTATTTACAGTTGAGGATATGTAGACTCAGAGGTGGGAAGTGACTTGCCTGAGGTCCTCAAGGTTACCAAGTGGCTGAATCTGGACTTGAACCCAGGATTCAGGCTGTGCTCTTTCCTGCTCCCACATGGTGTGGGAGGAGCTGCTGCTGCTGTTTGAGTAGCCCCTTGGAGTCCCACAGGGCCTTGAGAGCTCATTATCAGCTGCATTCTCTTGGGCCCTCTCTTCTCCCTCCTTTTCTCTCCCCCTCCTGTAGAACTGAATCCTCAGCAAATGTCTGAGCTCAGTTTAGAAAGGGTGCTTGAGGCCTTCCGTGCCAGCCAGACTTGTGGGCAAAGGCAGGGTGAAGTGCGGTCACATTCCCTGGAGGCCTTCTTGCCAGCTCCCTGCAAGGCTGGCCAGGATCCCTTGGCTGTGGGCAGGGCCTGGGAGAGAGCCTCAGCCCCAGGAAGGAGCAGGGACTCCTCAGATTCCCATTTTTTTCCTGCCTTCTCCCCATTCAGCTATTCTGAGGGCAGAGTGAGGCTGCCTGAAAAGCAGAAGGGGGTAGAAAATGGCTATGGAAGGTACACCAGGCTACCCAAGGGATAAAGAGGGAGGAGTATCCTTTTGGTCAAGGAGCCCTGGTAACGCAGTGGTTAAGTACTCGGCTGCTAACTGAATGGTAGGCAGTTTGAACCCCCCAGCTGCTCTGAAGGAGAAAGATGTGACAGTCTCCTTCCATAAAGATTACAGCCTTGGAAACCCTATGGGGCAGTTCTACTCTGTCCTACAGGCTTGCTATGAATCGGAATCAACTCAATAGCAACGAGTTATCCTTTTGGTCAGAGGATGAGCTCCTAGGTTCTCTTGCAACCCTACCCCCTCTTCTGAGCTGACTACCCAATGTTTGATCAGTCACTTTGGTGGCACTCCTACCCCACCCCCACCCCCACCCCCCAACTCCCGATTGCCGGGTCACAACTATCAGAACACAGTTTCCTTCCAGGCACTTGCTTCTTCATGGACTCCGGGTTTTTCATTCCTACGTGGAGAATTTCCCCCTTAGGGAAGTGAGTCCTGGGGCCCCTGGGTAGGTCTGTTCTGGCTGGGCTCCAGGCAGGCCTGGACCCCTGGCTTTGAGGCCTACACTATCTCTCCGTAGCTATGGCCCCAAGGGATTAACAGTTCTCTGGACTTAGACATCTTTGATCTGTTCGCTTTGGCCCATCAGCCATGTTACAAAAGTAAGAATTTCAGCCTAATGAAAGTTCTTTCTCACTTTTGCTTGACTACCAGAGTCACCATGGGCAATGTGAGGAGGAGCATGGGTGGCGAGGAATAGTACAGAGACCTACTGAGTCTGAGTCCCAACCATGTCCCTACCTATTCGCTAGTGACCTGGGGTAAGCACCCCCCCACCCCACCCCCCAACTCCTGGCTTCACATTACAACCCCTAGGTCACAGGGTTGCTGGGAGGCTCAAATGAGTCAATGGATACAAACAAACTTTGTAACAGTAATAATTTATTGGGTGTTCACTATGTGCCAGGCACTATTCTAAGCACTTTACATGTATTAACTCATTTAATCCTCACAACAACACTATGACCTAGGGACCTATTGTTATCTCAACTTTACAGAGGGGTTAGGGGAGGCTTAAGGCACAGAGAGCCGAAGTAACTTGCCCCGGGTCACAGAGCTAATAAGTGGCAGAGCCAGGATTCAAACCCAGGAGGCCTAGCTCCAAGAACCTTCACTTTTTTTTTTCTTTAAGAACCTTCACTCTTAACCACCACGCTATACTATAAAAGACTTCACCTGCCTCAGTACTAGTTTTTAATAACAGCCTGTGAGGCTGGTTGTGGTTGGAGCTCTTCAGAGAGAGGACTCTAAAGGAGAACCAATAAAGATTTGGAAAGGAAAATCAGGACCTGCTTTTTGAAGCTGGTAGAGGTCTGCAGAGGTCAGCTCATGCCTTCCCTGGCTAGGAGCAGAGGGCTCGTTCCCCTGCCCAAAGGCTTGGATTTGAGGAGCATCTGGGCCGCTCCTTTCTGCTAGGGTTGCTCAAGTGGGTGGTGGGGCAGGAGCAGTGGGTGAACTGCCAATCAGAAGCAGCAGACCTGCCCAGGCTGTGCTCTGGCTCTGACCGCTGGCTCGCTCCTGCGCAGCAGCGAGTGCCTGCTGAAAGGCCCCTGCTCCACCTTGGAGCTACTGGCAGAGGCAGCACAACGATAGAGAGCACGGGAAGACCCTCCCCAGGGGCTGGCTGCCCAACACTCTGCTTTGATAGCCTGGTCCATGCAGGAAGTCCGCAGTTCAGCAGCTCCTCTCACGTTGCACACATTCTTCCCGGCCAAGAAGGAACGCAGCAAACTAATGGGATCCAGATGTGGTACTGTGCTGGGCTTGAACCCCAAATATCAGCCAGGCCACTGGGAGACCTGAGGAGGCAGAGGAGGGATGCAGGGGACTCCCAGCCTCCTTAACAATCTGGACCTCAGCCTCAAGCCCCTCTAGTTGTTCTCAAGAGGTCTCTAGGGCTGTGCCTGGTACACTGGCCCAGGCCTCTGCTCTCTCTTTTGATTCTGTGCATCATCCTGATGCTCAGCCTGCTGGGGTCACCAGCTCCCTCCCCATGGGAGTTTGTGAGCCTGGTGGGTAGCTCAGTGCCAGCCAATGCCACAGCGGGAGGCTGATCTAGGAGGTTATCTGCCCCTGTTGGAGCCAGAAACCCTATCCTCTGACACTGTCCAGGCATGGTTCTGCCCCCAGTAGAGCCAGAAGTCCCAGCCAGAGCTGGTCCTTTATGCTCAGGAAGCGGCTTTGGTCAGACATGAGGCCCAGGAATGCCAACTCCAGCTCCACTGTGTCCTAGCTTCATGGCCTTGGGTATGTCACTTCAGTTTTCTGGGACTCGGTTATTTTCTCTCTATAATGGGGACATGTGTAAAGTCCTGTACACGTGCAGGCAGCTCTATGGTGTGAGGAAACACGGCCCTCACAGCTGAACCTGGTGCCTGGTAGCACAGAGGTAAAGGAGGCCAACTCTCGAGGTAGCCCAAGTCAGTGCTATGGCCCTCACTCTTACATGCTTCCTTCTCCCACAGGGCCAGGCTTCACCAAGCAGGAGGGAAGGGGCTGCCCAGGTGTGTCTGCATTCCTGTGCTGGAGCTAGAGAGCTGGCAATAAAATGAGGGCAGGCAGATTTGGGTGCCTCCTTGGACATGCTTCCCTAAAAGCTGGTACCACTCAGCCTGTGGCAGTGATCCTAGACCAGCGGGCATTGTCTGAATATGTGGCAACACAGGATGCTGGATAAACAGTTTGTAAACAATATGATGGACTCTAGAAAGGTCTCCCTGTCTCCACAGCTCTTTTCCAGCCTCGGACAAGCCCAGAGCACCTGAAATTTCACCAATAACACTTTACAGTAAGTTATTATTTTGCCATTGACACCACAGTATGAATTCATTGATTAGCTCCCTAGAGAACTGGGAGTGATGCAGGTGGAAGTGATCATTTTAGAGCAGCGCGGAACCGCCTGGAAGGGGTAGATTCTGGGCTTGTCTTGGGTGCACAGGGAAGAAGTGCTAGGCCCGAAGGGGCAGGGCACAGATGGAAGAGCTGACAGGGCAGGGAGAGCGCACCTTCTGGAGCACTGGACTGAGAAACAGGAGAGCAGGGTTCAAGTTCTGACATTTACACAGTCAGGATGCATCCCTTTTCTGAGCCTCATTGTCCTCAGCTGTGCGATAGATAAGCGTGTTCCCTGGATGAGGGCAAGGAGGGCCAAGTGATCTCTAAGTGTTATCTTAAGGATAGCATTCAAGGATTGTAATTTCCCGATACAGCTCTGAGCTGGGCCCAGCCTAGAATTCCCCCATGGTCCTGGGAAGGTGGAAAAAAACAAGGTCATGGGAAGAGAAGTTCTCAGCCACAGGAGTGGGGAGTAGGGGTATATACTGGTTTGTGGGAGACCCTATTCCTGATCCATTCAGCCTCAGAAAGACAGGTAAAGAAAAGAGGGGAGGGAACAAGAGGGAGTGAGAGGGCTAACCCCAGCCTATCCCCCTCACTGCATTCGCTTTTAAAATAAAACCCATTTATATATAAATGTTGGCCTGATGCCCAGTCTCTGTAGAAAAGCTTTTCTGTATTAAATGCTACAATGAATTAAATTAACCATAATGATTTCTTTGTGAATGGAAACCTCTCTCTGGCTTGCACTCTCTCTCTCTCCCTCCCTTCTTCCCTCTTTGGTCTCCCCCTCCCCCTAGACATGGTTTTGATCAGGTTTACCCCTCCTTCCTCAACCCCTAAACCTTGGCCCTCCCTACACCCTCCAACAGCAGTGCCCTCCTAGCAAGTGACCAGTTGTGTGAGCCATTCCCAGGGATAAGCGGATGTCTGCTGGCCAATGTGGAGAAGAAATCAGTCAGCCCAGGGGGCTCCTGTGCACAGATAAGGCTGAGGGCATGCCCTGAGAAAGCATGTACCCAAAAGGGCCTCCATGTAAGGCTTTTCTGGCCACAAATCACCTCTCTGAGCCTCACTTTCTTCAGCTCTAAAATGGAGTAGATGGTATTGGGTTCAACAAAATAATAAGGGGAAACTGTAAAGGGACTATTATTATGGGCATGTGTGTGCACAAGCCTTGCACAGGAGAGGGGTAGATGTGCACGTGGGCATTAGTGGGGGCATGCGCAAGAATGCACGTACCCACAAGGTACCCAAGCATCGCCCGTGCTCATACGTTTAGCCATATGTATTTGTATAGCAGGAACTTGAGGGCATATGAGTCTTGATCTTCTGGGAACCTACCCAGATCTAAGTCATAGGCATGCAGAGAGAAATCAGACATGGGTTCTGCCTTCAAGGCACTCGCAGATGCTGACCTACCCACAAGGGAGAGTTAGAAGAGGAATGATTACTTCTACCTGGGAAGAACCAGGGAAGGCTCTTAACCAGGTGCTAGCTCTTAACCTGGGGGCTGGAAAGAAGAGTCACAATAATAATCTTTCCCATGTACCCAGAGCTTCGCCATTGCGAATGCCCTTTTATAGGTATTATGCCATTTCTCCCACACATGAAGCCTATAAAGTATGTGTTATTTTTCCCATCTTAGACTTAAGAAGACTACGGGTTTCACATCTCTCGTACCAGTACTAGTTTACTCTGCAGCCGCTGCCTGGTTCCAGTCTACCACACATTCCGTTGCTGCCAAGCCAATCTGCCCTTGGTACTCACAAACAACTTGGTGGTTCCAGTCCCCAAGCTGTGGCCTATGCCATTTTCCCCACCTAAAATGCCACACCCTGCTTCTTCACCACCACCTCGCAAGGGTAAAGCTTTGGGGGAAGACTTTCTTTCCATACCTCAGTGTCCCCATCTGTACCATGAGAGGTTCTGCAGTGCGATTAATTACTTTTGTGTGTGGTCTTTCTAGCCATGGTCTTGTAACTCCCACCCTGGCGATTAGGTGGGACTGTGTGATACGGTGATTGTGGCCTACCAAGGGGATTGGTCAGTTTTGCCTTAAAAGAGAGCCAATTCCAGAGCAGAGAGGAGGATCCTACCACCACCAAGGAAAAACAGCTAGGAGCGGGAAGCGTGTCCTTTGGACCTGGGATACCTGTGCTGAGAAGCTCCTGGAAGTAGGAGACAGAGACAGAGACAGAGAGAGAGAGAGAGAGAGAGAGAGAGAGAGAGAGAGAGAGAGAGAGAGAGAGAGAGAGAGAGAGAGAGAGAGAGAGAGAGAGAGAGAGAGAGCGCTATAACCCTGAAGACAGTGAGAAGCAGTGGCAGAAGGGACCCGACAACAGGAGACAGGGTGGTGGGCTTCCCAGCCCACTGAGAGAGAAAGCTGAGTGACTTTGGGCAGAGGCCTAGGGCCAGGGAGAGGCGTGCCTGCGAGCCTGGCTGGGAAGAGGCTGTCCTAATATAAGAACTGTATCCTGAGTGTTCCTAAGCCTGAACTGTAACTGTTACATCCCTTATAATAAATCCCATAATCATGAGTGTGGTCTTCGAGTTCTGTGAGGCCATTGCAGTAATTATTGAACCCAGCAGAGAAGTAGAGAGTGCTGTGTGAAGGACGGTTCGTGTCAGAATTGGTGAAGATGGCAGAGAGAGGAGGCTTGTCTGGCCTCTGCCTCACGGGAGTCAGCCTTGCACTGTTGATCTTGATTCTCCTCCCCACTTGTGGGATTGGAGGAGGTCAGACACTGCCCTCACACCATTTTTACAGGTTCCCAGAACCGAATCAACATCCCTTAAAAACACCAGGCTATTGTATGCTTCCAGGCTTCTTCCCACACTGCTACCCACTTGTCCACCTCCCAAACACCCACTTACCTTTCAAGTCTCCCCATACTCCTAGTTAGAACTCCATCACCCCCTCCTTTGTATGCCGTCCCTATACTCTGTACAATCACCCTGCACAATACCTAGTAAGCTTCATGAAGACAGAGATTATCTCTGATGCATTTCTGTTTCTCTAGGACCCAGCACAGAACCAGACACTGAGATGTTTGTGGGAGAAAGGAAGGGAGGAAGAAAGGGAGGGAAGGAGGGAAAGAGGGAGGAAAAAGGAAGGATTGGTCTTTTCAATGCAGCCTTCATTCTACCCGAAAAACTGTTGAGATAAATGAACATTTTATGATAGTTCTAGAATATATCAGTGCTGAGAGGGTGAAGTCAAAGCCAGGGGACTGCCATCAAACGCAAGCTTGAAACAGGAGAGTGTGCTATGGATGGAGGTAGTGATATAAAATTGATGACTCCCAAGGCTATGAAGTCTGCCTACCAAGAGTGAAAAATCTCTAGAAAAAAACAAGTCCCAACAGCAATGGTGCAAAACAGGCAGATGTTGCAGACCCAAAAGAACCAACCCCACAGACAAATGCAGGTTTATTTCTAGGGACTAGAGCTCCCTAAAGGCTTCATGGAGGGGGAGAAATACGAGCCTAGTAAAAACCAAACCAAACCCATTGTCGATTCCAACTCATAGCAACCCCCTAGGACAGAGTATAACTGCCCCACAGGGTTTCCAAGGAGTTGCTGGTGGATTTGAACTGCCAATCTTTTGGTTAGCAGCCAAGCCTGGTAAGAGGGTAATGTCTTGAGGTACACAAAAAGTGAAGGGCAGGAATGTGGAAGGACACTCTGCTCCTGCCCTTTCCCTTTCACTCAGCCCTCCCTGCTCCTTAAACTAATGGGCACTGGCTCAGCCCTGGGGCTGATAGGGTTGCGTCTGGCTCCTGAATTCATGGACATCCATCTTGGGCAGAAGCCAGAGAGGTGAGCAAGGCCATCCCCCCAGCCTCCATCCCCTTGGAGGCCCCTCCTTAGATGGTGGTCATGGGGGCCATAGAGGAGGGAGACCAAGCAGTGGGACTGACTCAGAAGAGTTTGGAAGAGTGCCAGCAGGCCTGCCCTGGCACGGAGATGTGAGCTGATGGCCGTTGCAACTGGTCTAATTGCTGTCTCATCAGCTCTCCCAGGGGCTTATACTAGAGCCAAGCAAAAGGAGGTTTCTGCTTGTGAGACTTGAGG
Organism: Dugong dugon; assembly: GCA_030035585.1. NCBI lineage: Eukaryota > Metazoa > Chordata > Mammalia > Sirenia > Dugongidae > Dugong > Dugong dugon. Next base: position 102,446,704 of record CM057483.1, on the reverse strand, counting down.
GAGCCTGAGGAGAGGTGGAGAGCCCAGCACTTTAAAAGGCACTCCAACAAACCTCAGCATGCCCAAGGCAGAGACCCAAGTCTTGGGCGGGGGGGGGGGGGGGGGTGGGGGGAGGAAGGGGTAGGGAGCAAAGAAGCCAGGAAGGAGGGAACTAACATTTCGTGATCTGTTCTTGGTTTCCTCTTGACCCTGTGTCTCCCTCTAGCTATTGCTCTGTGTCTCTCCTTTTCTTCCCAGTGTCCTCATTGGGCTGCCCCCTCCCTCCACCTGCCCTTGACACCTCATATTAGTGCTTTCAGGCTCCTATGCCTACTTCAGCTCTCACCAGGGCCCTCAAAGGTCTAATTACAAAAAGTCAGCGATGATTTTCTATCCTTAACTCACTGGACCTCTCAGCCACAGTTGATATTTTTGACTACCCCTACTTCATGAAAATCTCTACTCCTTAATTCGATATTCTCTACTTAGACATGGCTTTCCTGGTTATCCTACATCTTTGGCCATTCTTTCTCAGTCTCTTTCGTAGGCTTCTCTTCTTAAGCACCCTTTAAATGTTGGGTTACCCAGAGTTCTGTTCTCAAACCTCACCTCCCTATAGATCTCCAGCTCACCCACCCCCACCCCCACCATGCTCTCAACCACTCCTGTGGCTTCTACCACCTCCTCTGGGCAAGTGAATTCCAGATGTAATCTCAGACTGGACCACTGCCCCAAGTTTCCAGCCTGTGTAGACATTTACTCAGTGGTCATTTCTGAAGAAACTTTAAACCCACTTCACCCCAAACAGAATTTATACTCCCAAATCACACTTCCACCAGAGTTTCATTTCTCAAGGAGCAGCCCACCATCCACCCAAGCTCCCAAGCTAGAAACCTTCCCTCCTCCCTCTCCTTCACCCCTCACATCTCATTAATTACCATGACCTGCCAATTTTACCTCTTTAATAGCTCTGGAATCCATCCCAAGCATTCCATCCCTTCAAACACTGTCCTAATTCAGGCCTTTATCATTTCTATACCGCCAGAGTGCGTCGTGCTCTGATCAGCCTCCGCACTGTAGCCAGATAGAACTTTTCTACAGACAAACCTAAGCATGGAATTTCCTGATTAAAATTTGCCTATGGCTCCCCATTGCCTCCAGAGTAAAGTCTAAGTTTCTTAGCCTGGCATACAAGGCCCCTTAGGATCTGGCCCCTGCTCACCTACCAGTCTCATCTCCTAGCTGTGGCGTGTACCACAGTCTTTCATGTCACACGCCGTACTCTCAGCCTCCCCTTCAACCGGCAAATTCCTACTCACATAGGCAGCACGGTGGAGTGGCTAAGACTGTGGGCTCAGGAGCCTGACTGCATAGCCAGGCAAGTCACTTCTCTGTGCCTCGGTTTCTCTGTCTGTAAAATGGGGGTAACAGTAGCATTTATCTCATAAGAGAGTAAATTAGATCATGCATGTAAAATGCTTAGAACAGTGCCTGACACATAATAAGGGCTGTATAAGTATTAGCTGTTATTAGCTATTATTCACCCCTCAAAGCCCAGCTCAGTCATTACCATCTTTGTAAAGCCACCTCCTTCTTTTAGACTAAAGTAAGTGGCCCTTTTCTGAACTCCTAGGAACTTCCATCATGGCACTTTATCAAGGACTGAGGTCTATTTATCTTTCCATCTCTAGCACCTAGCACAAGGCTTTTCATCTGAGCCTCAGACTAACTAGCCTGATAGTCATCCCCATTTTGCAGGTGAAGAAACTGAGGCTCAGAGAAGTAAAGGAAATATTCCAAGATCACACAGCTAGAAAATGGCAGAACAAGGACTTAAACCCAGGTCTACATGATCCCAAACCCATAATCTTTTTACTGTACCTAACTGCCTTTGGAAACCCTGGTGGCATAGTGGTTAAGTGCTACAGCTGCTAACCAAAAGGTTGGCAGTTCGAATCCACCAGGTGCTCTTGGAAACTCTATGGGCCAGTTCTACTCTGTCCTATAGGGTCCCTACGAGTCGGGATCGACTCGACGGCAACGGGGTTTGGTATTTTTGGTCTAACTGCCTTCAGTGGGAAGGAACTTGAAACCTTGTCCTATAAGGAAGGGTTCAAGGAATTAGGGGATGTTCTGCCTGGAGGACAAACTACTCAAGAGCAAGGGCAATCCGCTCCCACCCATCTGTCTGAAGCCTACTGGTGTCAGTATGTATATTTCAATAGTGGTGCTAACCCAGGTGTTGGGCATGTGTGCAATGAGGTCATGCCATCACACACCTCCTAACTCTGGCCCCAGGGCTGTATGGCTACAGGGGCTTGGCTTACTAGTCTCAGCAGTGCCAGGGGGGCAGGGCAAGGTGGAGGGGCAGCACCAGGCAGGGCCCCCTCAATTTCCTGTTCTGGCCCCGTTTACAACAGGCTTCCTGGAGACATGGTGTATTTTCCCAGGCTCTAGGCTTTGTAGCTGCTCCCTCCTCCTCAACCTGCCCCCTGCCACCCAGGCCCCAGCTAGGCCTTTTGGCACCTGGAAGCAGGAGCCCAAGTTCTGGCCCACTTGGGTCAGTGCTCGGACTGGGCTTAGTTCCCAGCTTTCACACACAAAGCTGTGGTTGCTTGTAATGACCCCTCCCCTCCTCTCCCTACTCCCAGTCTCAAACTAGCCTGGCCCTGCCCCCAGTGCCCTGTGGAGGGAAATTGGGAGAAGCTGAGGAATTGTTTGTAATTAGTGTGTTTTTAGAGGCTTTTCTGCCAGCCTCCAGCAGATTTCGGGGCAGGATAGCTTGCCAGGGAGCATTGAAATGGAAATCCTGTGTTCTAGCAGGGATCCTCTTGGAAGGAGATTCTTCCCAGAGAAAGGATCAGAAGCCCCGCCCCCACCACAGGTCCCTGTGCGCTTCTGTGGTCATAGTCGGCTCAGCGATGTGGGGCGGCTGTATGGAACAGCATTCCTGCCACAGGCCTCTGCTCTGCCTCAGGGCCCCTCCATTCAGCCCCCACATGAAAGGCTGCTCCACAGGCTCCCATCTCAGCATTCTTACCCACTCCAAGGGCACACTCATTCACCTACTCCCCCCCCCCCGCCACTGCACCTCCCTGTACAGCCCCCCACACATACTCACCCCCTTTCCCCACTTTCTCCAAAGGAGTGGCACTGGCCCTCCACCTCCGAAGCTACCTAGAGGTCATACGCACAAGCAGCAAGTCTAAGAAGAGAATAGTCCCTCAAATGTGGGTAGTATTTTACAGTTTGCAATGCCTTTGCACATCCACGAGTCCAGTCATTCCTCACAGCAACCCAATGAGGTGGCAATTGTTCATTATTACCATTTCACAAATGGGGCTGGGGTTGGCACATGACTTGCCCGAGGTTCCTCAGCTAGCAAATAACAGAGCTGGGTGAAACTCGAGGTCTGTAGGATGCCATCCACTCCCCACCCCAGGCTGCCTCTCCCACACGCTGGCTGACACGCAGGCAGGGCTGTTCTTCTGGTGCAATCCCTGGGTCTTGTGGTCTGGGATCATTTCCCGTGGCCTGAAGTACTTATTTGCAAGTTGTAAGGACTGCCCTGTTTCTGGAGGTCTCACTGAATGCTTCCAGCTGGGAATTTAACTTTCTCATACCCAGCTGTGGATCTTGAGAGCTCTCTTAGTTCCCATCCATTTTCCTAGAACTCCCTGAAGTAAATCAGCTGTGTATGGGTGGAGGACAATGGAAGAGCACAGGACTGGGATCCAGAAGACCTGGTCTGGGCCTGATTCTGCCACCCATTTGCTCTATGGCCTTGGGCAAGTCCCTTCACCTCTTTAACCTCAAATCAATGTTTGGAGAACATGCTTCCCTGCCAGAGTTTGTAAGCCCTGCCTCTTGTTTTCATTGGAATATAAATGGAACTGATCTCCCCTTCAAAGCTCCTCTGTACCTCTAGACCTAGTGAGAATCAGGGGACTGTTGCTTCTCTAAGCTGGCTACATAGGCCCTTGGGGACAATGGAAACCACCCTCTGCCCCACCAGAATTGTACAGATGGGCAAACTGAGGCCCAGGAAAAGGAAGTGACTTGCCCAGGGTCACCCAGGGAGCTAGTGGTAAGGTCAGGACTAAAATCCAGCTCAGCAGTGGTGGTACCAAAGGTGGTGTGGGAGATTTTGCTATTGTGTGCCATCGAGCTGATTATGACTCATAGGATCACTATGAGCTGAGATGGGAGATTTTAGTCCCCTATAATTTCCACCAGCCCCCAAGTCACTTCCAATAAAATAATAATAAATATGTATTTAAAATCCTATGTAAAGTAGGACTAAAAGCAACTTCAAAAAACTTTATTTTCCTATTTATTTTTATTTATCTATAACACACAATCATCTAAGCAAATAGTGATTGCTATGTGTATGCAGCCTCTCAACTTTCCACTAGACTGCTGCTACATTTAAGGCCCTTTTTTGGAGAAATGCTGGTATGGACACCACAGACATGAGCTCTTTGCATTATTTACCCCAGTGTTGGTGAATACAGGGCAGCCCTGGGTACCTCCTTTCAGCCCCAGGGAAAATGGTCCTGGATGTCCTGCCCCCAGCCCTCCTTAACTAGAGGAGGTTCTCAGGCACCGGCCCACTCTTCTCCATTTCTGCCCTTACATTGGTTCTAGGAAGACAAAAGTACAAACAAGTAAGAGAATCTGGGATTTACAAAAAAGTAAAGGGAGTTTCATCGATATTTCACGAGGTGACTCCTCTGAGTGTCTTTCTCTGACGTCCTCCTTCTTCACAAAGGAACAGTTTCTGAGCCTGCCCTAATATAAAGAACATCAAAGAACCAGAGCGTGTTAGAGTTGCAATAGTCCTCAGAGATCTCCAATTCTATCTTCCTAGGTTACAGATGGAGAAACTGAGGCCCAGAGAGGGGGAAGGGACCTAGAAACCTAGCAAAACTAGGACCAGAAACCTCTTCTTCCTCCACAGCCAACATTTTCCCCCTCCCTGTACCCTCTGCTGCCTCCTGCATACGCGTGCAGGTTCACCCATGTGTGTGCTAATGCAGGCTGACGGCTGCGAGGAGGGTCACACATGGAGCCACACACCAGCCCATTCACTCTGACACATACCCCAGCTGGCTATCCCCCAATATACACCCCATCACCCTGCTCACCAGCACTTACCCACCCCCAGCCCCTCTGCTGTCCTTGCACAAGTACACTGCCAGTTACACAGTGATTCACATGCCCCCTCCTGCTGGCTACCCCTGGGTCTTGCTTTGTTGATATGGCTACCCACAGCTGTGCAAAGAAGAGCCTGCCTTGGAGGCATTTGTGGGTGGGGACTCAGTGTCACAGAACTGGGATGTGTGTAGGGGATATGTATGACTGTCAGCAGAACCCAAAAGGCTCAGACTGAGAGTCCTGGGACCCAGTCACACCCTGAATAAAGAAAAGCAAGGGGACAAACCTCTATTGTTCGGAGAAAGAACTGGGGTGAAAAGAATAAAAGGGTTAAATAGCCTGGGAAAGATAGGCCCGGGAATTGAGGGCCTGGAAGCCTACATGGTCAGAGGTGGGCAGGGCCCTGGAAAAGCAGCCAGGCAGCCAACCAGGGGCCACTGGACATTAGCCTAGGCTAGCCTAGAGGTGGAGGAGGGGTGGGAGTGAGAGGGACAGCCTTGTTAGAGCCTGGGGAAGAAGTTGCTGAGCTGGGGAAAGGCTGGGCAGAGGCCTCAGACCAGGGGAATGTGAGGGTGATGAGTCTCTCGGGCTGCATAAGGCTGGACATTGCCTGACACACCAAAAATCCAAACCCATTGCCATCGAGTCAATTCTGACTCGTGGCAACCCCATGTGTTACAGAGTAGAACTGCTCCATAGGGTTTTCTTGACCGTAATCTTTATGGAAGCAGATTTCCAGGCCTTTTTCCACAGTGCCACTGGGTGGGTTCGAATCGTCAACCTTTCAGTTAGTAGATGAGCACAGTGGGCGCCAATATATGATCATTAGATGAATGAGTAAATGAATGAACTGTCTCCCTTTATAATGGTGATGGAGCCTGGGCCTGAGTTTACCTCACAGCTGGGGGCCAGCTTGGTGTGGCCGGCTGCTTGAGGAGGGGTTAAAGATTCTGCAGCCTTGGGAAAGGAAACTGAACCCTTGGTCATTGCCAGCAGTAGCAGGCAGCCTGTCACAGTGAGGCACAACAGGTGGGACCCTGTGTCATCATCTGCCAGAGCGGGCAGGGCCCTTCATGGCCATCTAATCTAACCTCTCCCACTCACCTGTGTTTTAGACGGGGAAGCTGAGACTCAGATTGGAGAACAAATTTTCCAAGATCCTGCAGCCTATTCGTGGCAGAGCTCAGCCTGGAGCTTGCTTTTCTCCCCTGGCTTGGGCGGCCTGCTGTTTCCCCTGGCTGCTGTCCCCTCTCTGCTACCTCTACAGCAGTACTCTCAGCCGCTAAAGTCTGAAGGCAGAGGCTTGGGAGCTGGGAAAGATGTAGGGAAACCAAGAAGAGTAGAGAAGAGGAAAGAAAGCGGAGAGATGAACTTCCCTGTGAGAGGAGAGGAGGAGATGCCTGGTCATAAATAACGGTAGTGCATATATAAATATATATATCAGGGAGATGTCTGCCATGGCCCTCTTCTCTCCTTCCTGTCACCACTGAGGTCAAGCCAGTTGCCCCTCACTCCCAAAAGGTCCATGGGGCAAAATGTGTGTTCTCCACATACCATACCAAACACACATGGATACACAGACACACAGCGAGAGACACACACACACAGTCTCAGGGCACATGTCTCATTGTGTGACAGAGGCAATGGTTATGGAGACAGCCCTCATCCCTCCACCTCACAGCAGGGCTTAGCATTGCAGCTAGAAGGGAAGTACTGGGTGGCTTGGAGGACAAAGGCCCTTGGCTTCCACACACCACTGATGGATATTTTTCTTGTTAACACACAATGCTGCTTGCATAACTGGAACTGGCTAGACACTGTGAGAAATGTTTGGGATTGAGAAAAAGCAAGAAGAGGAATAAATAGCCACAAAGCCACAGGGTCCCAGGGGCTGCTTTCCCGAGGACGTCCTGCTCCCCACACGCTCCCACAATCCCATGAATGAGCATCTGGAAAGATGCTGCAAGGATAGGGCAAGCTCTGCTCTCAGCAGCCTAGACCGGCCCATTGTGCATGCAGGCTAGGCTTGCTTCTGGGGACAGAACACAAGATTCTCCATGGCTCCTCATCCTTTTTGACCAGCTGGCCTGGCACTCCACTACCCTCTGGGCCTAGCTTCCAGTCAGATCCAATCTCTAGGCTGAGCCCAGGCTAGGAGTTGGACAATTGTCAGGGCTAGGGCCTAAGGAATGTCTTCTGACACCCTGGTTAGGTGTACATAGTGAAGCCAGTTGTTTCTATTCAGCCCTGACTCTGGCCCCAGTCTTAGCCCTAATTCCAGCAACAAAACAATCCCTGAAATGTTAAACAGTGGCTTAAGAGCCTAGGAAAGATGTGGGGAAAATGATAAAAGAAAACTGATTTTATCAGATGATTTGGTAAAAGTCTTTTGGCCAAAAAGTGACCAATTCCTTTCTCTCCTCAGCTGGCCCCTCAGCACTGTAGAATGTATAGATATTTAAAAAGAGGGCCAGGATGAAAGTGCAAAGGAAAATATGCCAGGATGCTTACACCCCAGCATACCAGAAGATGCTCATGTAAATGTAAGGGCAAAGGTTCAAGGCAAATGAGTGTCATGGATTGAGTTGTGTCCCTTAAAAATATCTGTCAACTTGGCTGTATTGTGTGATCGTCCACCATTTTGGCATCTGATGTGATTTTCCTTTGTGTGATAAATCTTACCTCTATGATGTTAATGAGGCAGGATTAGAGGCAGTTACATTAACGAGGCAGGACTCAGTCTACAAGATTGGGTTGTGTCTTAAGCCAATCTTTTTTGAGATATAAAAGACAGAAGTGAGCAGAGAGACAGGGGGACCTCATACCAACAAGAAAGCAGGGCCCGGACCAGAGCGCATCCTTTGGTCCCAGGCTTCCTGCACAGAGAAGCTCCTAGTCCAGGGGAAGATTGATGACAAGGACCTTCCTCTGGAGCTGACAGAGGAAGACTTCCCCTGGAGCTGATGCCCTGAATTTGGACTAATAGCCTGCCAGACTGTGAGAGAATAAACTTCTGTTTGTTAAAGCCATCTACTTGTGGTATTTCTGTTTCAGCAGCACTAGATAACTAAGACAATGAGTAAAGACAGCATGATGCCCTTCCTTAGTGCGCCAGAGCCAAGCAGTCCTAAGACCACCTTTGTGATGGACACTTGCTCCCTGGTAAATAACCCCTAAATGATCACACAGTAAATGACCCCTAAGACACCTGAGGTCAAGCTAGTTGCCTCTCACTCCCAAAAGTTCCACAGGGCAAGGTGTGTGTTGCCCACATACCATACCAAACACACATGGACACATATACACACAGCAAGAGACACACACACACAGTCTCAGGGCACATGGATGTCAAAAGAGACTCGGAAACTTGCTCTTGAACGTTGTAGCTAAAGCAAATGGAAGAAATGATGAAGTAAAAGAGCTGAACAGAAGATTTCAAAGGGTGGCTCGAGAAGACCAAGTAAAGTATTATAATGACATGTGCAAAGACCTGGAGTTAGAAAACCAGAACAGAAGAACATGCTTGGCATTTCTCAAGCTGAAAGAACTGAAGAAAAACAAAATCAAGCCTCAAGCTGCAATATTAAAGGATTCTACAGGGAAAATATTAAATGACACAGGAAGCAACAAAAGAAGATGGAAGGAATACACAGAATCCTTATACAAAAAAAGAATTGGTTGACGTTCAACCGTTTCAGGAGGTAGCATATGATCAGGAACCAGTGGTACTGAAGGAAAAGGTCTATGCTGCACTGAAGGCATTGGCGAAAAACAAGGCTCCAGGAATTGATGGAATACCAACAGAGATGTTTCAACAAATGGATGCAGCGCTGGAAATGCTCAATCATCTATGCCAAGAAATTTGGAAGACAGCTACGTGGCCAACCGACTGGAAGAGATCCATATTTACGCCTATTCCAAAGAAAGGTGAGCCAACAGAATGTGGAAATTATCGAACCATATCATAAATATCACATGTGAGTAAAATTTTGCTGAAGATCGTTTAAAAGCGGCTGCAGCAGGACTTCGACAGGGAACTGCCAGAAATTCAAGCGGGATTCAGAAGAGGACATGGAATGAGGAATATCACTGCTGATGTCAGATGGATTTTGGCTGAAAGCAGAGAATACCAGAAAGATGTTTACCTGTGTTTATTGACTATGCAAATGCATTCAACTGTGTGGATCATAACAAATTATTGATAACATTGTGAATAATGGGAATTCCAGAACACTTAATAGTGCTCATAAGGAACCTGTACATAGATCAGGAGGCAGTATTTAGAACAGAACAAGGGGATACTGTGTGGTTTAAAGTCAGGAACGGTGTGCTTCAGGGTCGTATCCTTTCACTATACTTAATCAGTCTGTATGCTGAGCAAATTATCTGAGAAACTGGAGTATATGAAGAACAGGACATCAGAATTGGAGGAAGACTCATTAACAACCCGTGTTATGCAGATGACACAGCCTGGCTTGCTGAAAGTGAAGAGGACTTGAAGCACTTACTGATGAAGATCAAAGACTACAGTCTTCAGTATGAATTACACCTCAACATAGAGAAGACAAAAATCCTTACAACTGGACCAATAAGCAACATTATGATAAACGGAGAAAAGATGGAAGCTGTCAAGGATTTCACTTCACCTGGATCCACAATCAACACCCAAGGAAGTAGCAGTCAAGAAGTCAAATGCGCATTGCGTTGGGCAAATCTGCTGCAAGAGATCTCTTTAAAGTGTTAAAAAGCAAAGATGTCACCTAGAAGACTAAGCTGCACCTGACCCAAACCATGGTGTTTTCAATCACCTCATATGCATGCGAAGCTGGACAATGAATAAGGAAGACCAAAGAAGAATCAATACCTTGAATTATGGTGTTGGTGAAGAATACTGAATATACCATGGACTGCCAAAAGAACGAACACACCTTCTTGGAAGAAGTACAGCCAGAATGTTCCTCAGAAGCAAGGATGGCGAGACTTTGTCCTACACACTTTGGATATGTTTTCAGGAGGGACCAGTCCCTGGAGAAGGACATCATGCTTGGTCAAGTAGAGGGTCAACCAAAAAGAAGAGGACCTTCAACGAGATGGATTGACACTGTGACTGAAATGGGCTCAGGACCGAGCAGTGTTTTGTTCTGTTGTACATAGGGTTGCTATGAGTCAGAACCGACTTGACAGCACCTAACAACAGCAAGACACCTGAAATTCTTGCATTCTAGGATTGGAGTCAGGAGAGTCAAAAACATTACCTTCCCAGGCCTCTCCTCTTCAGTCATTTTGCAGACAGAATGTCCTGTCTCCATGCCGTTCAACCTTTTCTGGAAGCGTGACTTCATGGAACTTCATTTTCCTTATGTCCTCCTCTGCCTTGCCCCTCCTCAGAAAATTCCCACTGCCTTTTGGGTGGTTGTTGTTGTTAGTTGCCGTAGAGTCATTCTGACTCATGGCGACCCCATGTGTGCAAAGTAGAACTGCTCCATAGGGTTTTCAAGGCTATGACCTTTCAGAAGCAGATCACCAGGCCTCTCTTCCAAAGTACCTCTTGGTGGGTGTGAGCCACCAACCTTTTGGCTAGTAGTCGAGCACTTAATCATTTGCACCATCCAGGGACTCCCTTTTTGGGGGTAGGACTCCTTGAAAAGAGCTCACTTTAGTCCCCAAGTATCCTTATCCCAATTCTAGCTCTGCCTGCCCCTGAAAAATGGGCAGGGGAGATCTGGTGACTGACACCCCTGGGTCCCTAAATGAGAAGCATGTTTGTTTATAGCCAGATGAAATTCATTCCTATTCCTACCCACTTCCCCTAGCCATGTCTGTGTATATGTCTCAGAAGTTCCTGCCATGGCCTCTACACCAAGCAGGCTGGGGAGGTGTGATCCCCTCCTCCCACTCCTCTCAACCTTCCCACCCCTAGATCCCCAAGAGGTGGGGCTGAGGCAGCTGCCGCATTCAGCGTGGCAGAGCCACTAGCTCAGTACAAATCAGAAACATATTGGAGGTAGGCAGCCGGGTGGGGAGCAGACAGACCAGGGCTGGGGCCCATTAAGGCCGGAGCCCAGCAGCGGCTGTTTACCGTCTCAGCACAAGGTTTCAGGTTTGCCTCCTGATTGTTTGTTTGTTTCAGAGATGAGAAAGGCCAAGAAGGCAGCTGACAAGGACCATGGGAGGTAGGGGGAGGCCCATGGCTCTCACACCGGTTCTCCCCACCCTGGAATTCATGGAGTGCAGGAGAAGCAAGCTGCCTCCTTTCCCTACCCCCACCCCCAAATTCCAAACAGATGTGCATTCAGATTCTTTCTCTCCTTGTTCAGGGGAAACAAAAGAAATTAAAAATGGGACTCCAGAGACACTACTTTCAGGAGAACCCTAATATAAAGGAGGGATGAAAGGGAGAGACAGGAAGGACTTTCAGAAGTGCTGCAGGTGAGATGGGAGATGGGGGCACAGCTCACCCCTTCCCTGAAGACAAAGTAGTAAAGACTCTCACCCTGGATTGGATGGTTGGGCCGGGGGTGGGGGGGAGTTGCTGCCTAGCAGGATGATTACTCTGGGAGGTCCCACTGAGCCTCGGATGTAAAGAATAGAATAGAATCTATAGATCTTGATTCAGTGAGTCCTGACTTAATCAGAGCTGGCATTAGAGATCATTGAGCCCAGCCCCCTCATTTACATATGGAGACTCTGAGGCCTAGAGAGGGAAGCGGCATTGCTCGGTGCCACGCTGAGGCCTCCTGACTCCCAGTCCAGTGCCTCTTTCATTGTATACTGCTCCCCTTTCTTGTCATTCTGTTTGTCTTTCACCGATTTTGTAGGAAAGCAGATTCCTTGCCTCTCTCAGTCTGTCTCGCCTCCAGTTCAAACCTAGGATCTGGGCATTCTCTTCCATGGGATCTCTACACAGTCTGAAATGTCTCTCTGGGTTTGTTCTGCAACCATGGTTCCCATATGAGGGGTTTTCTCTAGTGCCTGAGTGCCTAGGCTAACCTCAAATACCCACAACCGCTTTGTGAACAATGTGGTCAAAAAAGCATCAGGGCTTAGGTGACCAGGCCAGTGACCTTGTTTCTGGCAGCAGTGCTTCCAATCTGTCACTGGCTAGGCCTTCTCCATGGCACCAAGGGTCTTCTGCTCAGCCCTGCCACAGTCTCTGCCCAGCTCCTCCCTCCTCTCAGAACTGCTTGCCAGGTCTGCCCTAGTCCTCGCCTCCATCCATGCCCACCACAGGCCAGGCTGAGGTAGAAGAGACCCTCTGGTCTAGCCTGTAGCCAACTCCAAGGCTATCTCTGGATGCCTTTGGGCTCCTGCAAGAGGTTTAGCAGGAGATGTTCCCCCACAACACATGCATGCTTGCACACACGTACACACACTTTGTATGTACGCACATATACACTGTGTCTAGAAGCATCTGGTGACAGATGCTCTGCTACTTGGACTTGGGGGGCTGGCCAAGCCTCACACTACCATTAAGATGACCAGCCTGGCAGTAACGAATGGCCTATTGTCCACTCAAAGCCCTTGCTCCAGAGGGCTTTGAACACTCCTGACTGTGTTGGAGTCCATGCCAACACTGCTAAGATCGATGCTAAGGAACAGGTTTGGGGAGATGCTAGCCAAGGAGATTAGATTCTCTCTCAGCTCTTGCTTGTTCTCTCTCTCTCTGTCTCACACACACACACCCCTTGTTTCTCTTTCTCTCCCTCTCACTCACTCCCCATCTCTTTTTTCTTGCAGTAAATTCCAAACAGATGGGCAAGTCTCTCCCACTTCTGAAGTTTAGGGGGAATACCAGCAATGCGGGAACCAGAAATCACCACTTTCCTCAGACAAGATCATCCCAACCTCTCTGGACCCCCTTTTCCAGTGTCTCATGCCTCACTGGATTAGGCCAAATATTTTTTTTAAAAAATTCCTAAGTCCTTTTTGTTCTGGGTGTAGTATTGACACTCACACTTTCCTCTCTGCAGGGCTTCAAACATAGTGGAGTAGAGGAGGAGGGAGGGAGAAAAGACACACTTTCTAGGACTCAGCTATCTGAAGGGTCGGACCCAGGCTGCAATCCCATCATCATGGGGGAAGAAAAGCTAAACTCCTAGGCATGACTGAGAATATCAATGGAGTGTCATGTCTGTCTATACAAGCTCTCTAAGCCTAGAGACAATCACAAACAGAAATAGCAGCATTTGGAGCAGTCAAGTTCTGCTTCTTGCTTTTCAGCAAGAGCTGGATCTTGTTATTTGAGCTATAGACAGAGGGATTTATATTTCTCCGTGTGATTTTCTCTCTCAACGCCAAGGCCCAAAATCCCTATGCATACGCAGAGCTGGGACAAAGTCTCTCACATCTAGGGATGTTTCCAGAAAGAGCAGCAGGGGCTGGCGTTAGGCTGAGATGCCTGGTTTTCTGGGCCTGCAGTCTCTTATGCCCATAGATGTGGCCACATAGCTGCTACCGTGGCTCCTAGGGTTAACCCCTAACCACAGCTGGGGCTTTATATGAACCCCTGAAACTCTGGCTTGGGAGGCCAACATCACCTGCAGCTGGTCTCACACCAACTTGTACCTCTGCCTTGAATCCCAGATCTAACAGCTGGCCCCCATCCCCTCAACCTTGGCCCATTCTAGGACTGCAGAAGGATGCCATTGAGGGACACAGTTCCAGCTTGCTTCCTTGAGAAGTAATAATCATCATGATAGCTATGTGCTTTTGAGCATTTACTATGTGCCAGGCTCTGTTCCAAGAGCTGTACATGTATTCTGTGATGTAGGAACTCTTAGCATTATCCCCATTTTACAGACAAGGAACCCGAGGCATAGAGAGGTTGAGTAGCTTGTCCAAGATCACACAACTGGCAAGTAGCAGAACTGGGATTCAGCCCAGTATAGAGATCATGCCCTCAACCATATAATTACTGCTTTCCAGGGCTGTTGCCCTGCCCTGGTCCTCTCAGCCTTCCCGAGGATTGTAGTCAGGCTGCTGAAACCTATGTCCTATGGTTATGCCTCAGTTAGCTGCCTATTGGAGTCTCCTTACCAGATAAAATCCACCCGCCTGACTGCTGCCCAACCCTCTGACCCTGGGCTCACTGCTCCTCCTATCTGCCAGTCTGGGCCTTGGCTTCTTGGCATCTGCTGGTACTTTCTCTCATCACTTGACGTACTCTGTCTAGGGAATCTCTTCAGAACTGACAGCACGGTTACTTTTGCTGGAGAGTTCAGCACTGTCCTGTCCAATAGAAATATAGTGCAAGCCACAAATGTTAGCCACACATGAAATTTTCTAGTAGCTAAGTTAAAAACATAAAAAAAAGGTAAAATGAATTTAACAATGTATTTTACTTCACTGAATATATCCAAAATATTATCATTTCAACATGTAATCAATATAAAAACTATTGAGATCTTTTACTTTCTTTTTTTCATATAAAATCTTTGAAATCTGATATGTATAGTTTATCCTTACAGTTCATCTAAATGTCGACTAGCCACAAGATAAGTTCTCAATATGCGTAGATGGCTACTAGCTATCGTATTGGGCAGCACAGCTGTAGAGGCAGAGTATGGACCTGGAGGGTACACAGAAGTAAATCAGCACAATAGTGGGGGTTGCTGCACCCTGCATGGGAGGTGGTAATGATATTGACTTGGCGGTTAAGAGAACTGGATTCTTCTCTTGCTGCTCATGCTAAGACACTGTTGAGCTTGACTAAATTCCTCACCTTCTTTGGGTATTACAATAAGAAGGTTGGCCTAAAGACCTTTCTAGTTTGAACATTCTACTACCACTCCCCTCCTACTCCACTACCCACCCATGATATCTAGTTATCAGTAAAAACTGAGGAGTCCAGAAAGTGATGTAGTACTCAAGAAGTATAATGAGCACCAGTAGAGTCCCATTTATCAAGACTGTAAAATGGTGGCTTCCACTTCCCCTTCTGGAAATATTCCTAGTTACATGGAGCTTTGCTCCTCCGTTCCTCATGACCAGTAAATTCTGGGACTTGGCCTCGGTCTGCCACAAATGCCTAAATCTGTGCAAAGAGAGTCAGGTGGGCTTTCAAACAGCAGAAGCAGTTTAAGCAGAAGTGAGCCCAGTGGTGTACCAAGCAACAGTTTGCACCTTTTTAGAGAATCCCATTGGCTCAGTGTTTCTTGGTCTTCATACATCCACACCCCTGTCCATCTTCTGTGTATCCCACACCAATCAAAAAGGCTTTAATAGAAACTTGACTTTCTGTAGGTTATACCATGGGGGTTAGGGGAAGAGGTATATTAGACATGCTTTTACAAACTATTCTTGCCCTTGAGAATTCTGTAATCCCCCACCACCACACCCCTACCTCCCATCACAGTTCAGAGTCACTGACCAAAACTAAAAAACTATATCCATTAAGAAGTGTTTTTGCTAGGGTACTGATCCTGATATTTGAGGAGATAAAGGAGTTTTCAAGTGATTCGGGCAACTTCTAATCCAGTTGGAGCAATGTTGGCCTATTAGAATGATTTTTTAGAGAAAATATAGCCTGCTTAAAGTCATCACTGGAGTAAAGTGATCCTTTTATCACCAAGGTCAAACTGTTGCTCTAGAATTAAAATAGGTATTCTATTTCAAGTTCATGAATATGAATCATTTTCCCTTGGTGATTCAGGACTTTGTTTATAAATGTGGGCTGGGCCAGTGTACGTGTCTATTGGGGTGAAACCTTGCAAACGCGTATGTGTGTACCAGGACACAGAAACAACGCTTCTTGGCCATTATCCTCAAGGGATATTGTTTCAAGACCTGGTCTCAGCTCCTGGCTATGGGCAAGTTTCTTCACTGAGCCTTAGCGCACTTACTTGTAGGATGGGACTAATAGAAGCCTGCCCTACCAAACCCCATCCTGGTTGCCAGGGAGGGCCCCATGAGAAACACACTTGGTAGACTTGAAAGTGTTGGGCACTTACGAGCAGTTATGTCCCCAACTGGAGGAAAACACAAGTATAAACTTGGAGATTACCATGTCTTCTGGCTATCTTCTGCTTGTTCAGTGTCAATGTGGAAACTCAAAAAAAATTTTTTTTCTATTTATGGTCCAGGGATAGGTCAGACACTGGGAAGCAACTGAAGCCCAGGAGGGGTGAGAGGCATCACTGAGGCAGAGGTGAGGCCGGAAGAGGCAAAGGATTTAAAGATCTTGAATAGGATTGTGAACAGAATTCATAATAATTTTTAAAGCATATAACTTCTATAGTGTTTTACCTTTTGAGAAAACACTTGTGCAAATATTAATCTTCATAACAACTCTGGAAAGTTAGAACTATTATTATCTCCATTTTATTGCTGAAGAAACTGAGGCCCAAAGAGGGTAAGTCATTTACCCAAAACCACACATCTAGTAAATGGCAGAGCCAGGATTTGAATCTGCGGCTGTCTGATAGTAAAGCTATTCTCTGTCCACACCTTGCTGCCCCCGAGCCCAGGAGAATTGTGGAAGAACACGGGGCAATAATGATACTAACAGACTCATATAGTGCTGGCCAGGTACTTTTCTACATCCTTTATGCATATTAAGTCATTTAATGCTCACCACAACCCTTTGAAGTAGGTACCATTTTTATCTCCCATTTTATAGATGAGAACACTGAGGCACAGAGAAATTAAGTCACTTATCTAAGGTCACCCAGCTTCTAAGTGGCAGAGCTGGGATACAAACCTGGTGATCTGGCTCCAGAGTCTTTAATCACTTCACCACGCTGCATTTTAGGTAAGGCTACGTTCCTCAGCTATAGCCTGAAGGAGGCACTGCCTATGAGTCCCTCCACTGGTAGCAGCAGGGAAACCACCCAGAATCTCCTCTGCAGGCTGGATCCAGCATTCCTTGACCAAGACCACCTTTTTGATTTTTAATTGAAAATATTATCCACATACTATAAAATTCACCCTTTTAAAGTACAATTTCTTAATTAAATATAAAATTTTTCATTTTTATAGATAAAAGTAGAATTCAATAGTTTTTAGTATATTCACAAGGTTGTGCAACCATTACCACTAATTCCAGAATATTTTCATCCCTCCGAAAAGAAACCCTGTACCCATTAGCAGGCACTCCCTCTTCTCTTCCTTCCCCCACGACCTCTGCCAGCCACCAGTCTACTTTCTATCTCTATGGATTTGCCTATCCTGAACATTTCATGTAAATGGAATCATACAGTATGTGGCCTTTTGTGACTGGCTTTTTTCACTTAGTGTAATGTTTCCAAGGTTCATGCATGTTGTAGCATATATCAGTACTTCATTCCTTTTCATTGATGAATAATATTCCACTGTACCACATTTTGTTTACTCATTCATCAGTTGATGGACATTTGTATTGTTTCCGCTCTTTGAAACCATGCCCACCTTTTAAGAAAGCCCAGCCAAGGGGAAGCAAGCTCAGTCTGATAGAGAGGCAAGGTGGTACAGTGGAAAGAATGTGGCCTCTGGCATCAGACAGACCTGAGTTGAAATTTTGGCTTTGGAAATTACTTTGTGACTTCGGGCAACTCACCTAACTTCTCTGGATTTCTATGTTCCACTGCTAAGGATTGTTGTGAGAAGTAGACGAAATGACATATATAGAAAAGTGAATTACATATTCTAAAGTGCTCTCGAAGGTTAGTTGTAATTGTTGGTTGTTCTGTAGTTGTTCCTCTGCCCAGCCTTGGCCAAATCATGGACTAGGAGAAGTGGGCTTTAGAAATGCTAATGTCAGGCATGAGTGACAGGCCGAGGACAAAGGAGGAGGGCCCTGTGAATGGGGCAGTGGAGGCCTAGGAGCCGGCTCCCCTGGAGGGAGCCCAGTGGGGGAGGGGCGGGAGGGGGCCGAGCTGGGCTCCTTGGAAGGGGTTGGAGCTGCGGGGCCGGGGGGGGGGGGGGGGGGGGGGGGGGGGCAGGAAGAGGGCAGGAATCGGGCATGGGCGGGCCAGAGGAACTTGGGGAGAGAGCCAGTGTGTACAGGCCCACTGACCTGGAGCTCCAGAGAGAAAGGGTCAGGATGCTGGGAAAGAAGGCCCTGGGCTTTGGCTGGCAAAGTGTGGATGGGCAACTTCAATAGGCCCAAGCCTGAGCTGGAGCTAGGGAAGGCATGATAGCTAGTTTCTAAACACAGCTCTGGTCCTGACCCCTTTCGGGTGACCTGGGAGTCAGCTTCTCAGAGTCAGGGAGCAGTGAGGGCAGTGTGTGTTGTATGTGTGTTGTGTGTGTGTGATGGGCCAAGGAGGGAGAGGCAGGAGCTGGGGCCTTAACCTTCCTCTCTTCTCCCCCCCTCCTCACCCCATCTCCTCCCTCTTCTCTTCCCTCAGCCCTCTCCCTTAGCCCTCCCCTCCCCCTCCCCCATGAAGGCTGTTTTTGTTCCTCCTCCTGGCCTAGCCCCCAAGGTGTGCAAACAGGAAGGACCTCTCCCTGGGCAGTGAGTAAGGAGGGAAAAATGAGGTGTTGAAAAGATGACAAGTCACCCTGTCAGAGCTCACCTTGGCAGGGCGCAGGCAGCATGGAGCTGACGGGAGTGTGGGGTGTGGGGGTCAGGGGGTGGTCTGCCCTGGAAGCTAGCCTGCATGTGCCCCAGAGCTGATCCTCAACAAGCAGGCACTGTGTATGCGTTTGTTTGGTTTAGAAAAGCCCCCTGCCCCCACCAACCAAAGATTCTTTCCTTCCCAGTAGGAAGAGTAAAGGCCTCTGGGCCAGTGGTTTAGTGTGTGATGAAGGGGGAGGGGAAATGGAGGGAGGTGGGCAGGGGGCCCAAATCCCTCTTCTAAGCTCCAACCCCTGTAGCCAACAGCCTCCTGGACATCCCCTTGTGTGTCTCAAAGGCGCCTCAAACTCAAGGCGTCCTAAAGGAACTTATCAATGCTGCTCTCCCCACCACTGCATTCTGTCCTTCCTATAGGGTTCCCATCTCAGTAAATGGCCTCATCATCTGCCTAGTCACTCAAGCCAAAATCTTATGACTCATCCAAGACTTCCTCATACTCCCAATTGGATCATTCTCCCAATCTGGGCAGTTCTCTCTCTTATCTTTAGAATCTGTCTCTTCTATCTCCCCAGGGCCACCACTCTAGTTCATCCATTCACTCATTCAACAGCTATTCATTAAGCACTTACTACGTGCCTGGCACTGTGCTGCTGGTCACTAAGGATTTAACTGTGAACAAATCCAACCTGGTTCATGCTCCCACGGAGTTTTGTGTCAGAACTGGCCACGGCATGGTTGGGCTCACTGTGGTGGGATGGAGCTGACAAGATGACCCAGATTCTAAAATGCTTCCTTCCAGAGCGTACTGGTTAAGAGCAGTGATTCTGGAGCCAGCCTGCCTGGGTTTGGATCCTGGCTCCGACACAGTTTGTGGCTTTGGGCAAGTCACTTAGTCTCTCTGTATCTCTGTTTTCTCCTGTGGAAAATAGGGGTGATGACAGCACCTACCTCATAGGGCTGCTCTAAGGATTGAATATGTTGATATTTTAAAATGCTAGACTAGTGTTCTATTAGCATTATTAGTTTTATTATTTAAAATACAGGGTAAGGCAGGGGCTGATGATAGACCAAGTTATAGGAGCCTAGAGGGAGCCCTGCCTGGGAGGTAGTGCCTGGGGTTGGATCTCAAGAACATGGCAGCAGGTGCCCTGTCAAGAAGTCAGCATGGGAATATTCAGCGGAGTCCTGATCGTCTAGCAGAGGACTGTCATAGGAAATTTAGGCACAGGCTCCAAAAATCTAAAGTGCAGGCAATGAAGAGTCTCATAGCAGTTAGTTTCAGGAAGATTGCTGCTTCCTAACTGTGGGACCTTGAGCTGGTCATTTTCCTTCTCTAGGTCTCAGTTTCCTGAGGACAGCAGTTAACGATTATTGAGAGCTTAATATGTGCTAGTCACTGTTCTAAGCACTTTACCTGCTCCCTGAAAAGGAAGCTACTTTTATTTAACTCCCATTTTACAGATGAGCAAACTGAGGCAAAGAGAGGTTAAGGCACTTATCCAAAATCACAGAGTTAAGTGAAATGCAGAGCTGGGACATGAAGCCAGGTGTTTTTAAGAATAGTGATGAGAGTACCTCCCTTTTACAGCTATTGTAAAAATTCTATGAGGGTGCTTATGGAAGTGTTTAGCAAGTTAAAGGTATTAAACAAATGGCAGCCGGCAGATAGACCACCAAGGAAGGATGTCTCTAGGCTTCAGCCACTGGGCTGAGGCTACAGAAGCTGGACCAGTGTCATGGATTGAATTGTGTCCCCCAAAAATGTCTCTGTCAACTTGGTTCGTTATGATTCCCAGTATTGCGTAATTGTGTACCATTTTGTAATCTGATGTGATTTCCTAACGTGTTGTGAATTCAATCCCTATGATCTAATAAGATGGATTAGTGGCAGTTATACTGATGAGGTATATAAGATTGGATAGTGTCTTAAGCCAATCTCTTTCGAGATATAAAAGAGAGAAGTGAGCAGAGACACAGGGGAACCTCATACCACCAAGCAAGCACTGTCGGGAGCAGAACAGGTCCTTTGGACCTGAGGTTCCTGCACAGAGAAGCTCCCAGACCAAGGGAAGATTGATGACACGAACCTTCCACCAGAGCTGACAGAGAAAGCGTTCCTTTGGAACTGACACCCTGAATTTGGACTTGAAGCCTACTGGACTGTGAGAGAATAAACTTCTCTTTGTTAAAGCCATCCACTTGAGGTATTTCTATTTTAGCAGCAGTAGATGACTAAGGCAACCAACAAGAGGAATCCTGGGCCTCAGACATCAAACAGGGCCTGATGCAAGGTCAGAGTCTCTGGAACAAGCCAGAATTCTCCTGGTAAGAATCAGGGTTCAAGGTCAAACCTGGGCTAGTGGCCTAGGGGACTTGAGCCCCTGAGACTACTCGAGGGCAGCGACTCTCTTAGTCACTTCTGGATTCCCCAGCGCTCCAGAACAGGAAGCACTTTATAAATACATGAAGGGAACGCCACTCACCGAGTGCTCCTATGTATCTGCCACTGCACTAGTTCCTTATTTCCTCTTCACAGCAACCCCATGAGGTTTCATTCCCATTTTACTGATGAGGAAACAGGCTCAGAGAGGTGAAGGGAGTTACTTAAGTCCACAGCTGGTAACTAGCCAAGTGGCTCTTTGAACCCACAGAGGAGAGAAACAAACAAACAGGCAGAAAAAGACAAAGAATCCTATCC
Source organism: Dugong dugon (assembly GCA_030035585.1). Lineage (NCBI taxonomy): Eukaryota > Metazoa > Chordata > Mammalia > Sirenia > Dugongidae > Dugong > Dugong dugon. The sequence continues at coordinate 102,425,375 of CM057483.1, read as the reverse complement.
ACTCTATGGCAGAGGAGGGAAGTACATTTTAGCACCCCAACTACACACTTCTCTGGTGACTATGGGCCTCACCACTTCTGCCTCATGCAACCCATCTGCAGTCAATGGACAAGATCCGATCTGTAGGATCAGCACCTTATTGGGATTTGGGGTCCATCAGATCTGCACGTACATGTTCTTAGCCCTCACTGACACCCCCAGGGACTGGGGCAATAGTACCTCACCCTGCCCCACCCCAGACTCCTTGTTGGCCTTAAACCTGGCACTCTGGGACTCTTCCACTTAGGAGCACACAGACCACAGGAACTTCCATTTCCCACAGACCCAGATGCAGATCTTAGGTCAGCTACTCAGCCTTGAGGATTCTGAGCAAGCCCTGGGCTTCTTTCCCCAGTGCCCAGCCTACAAGGGGAGTCAATGTGGCAGCTATGCCTCATCAGGCGGGGCCCTGTGACACACTCCTTCACGTAGGTCTGCGGAGGGGTCAGGCTGGGGCCCTGGGAGGGGCCAGCAAGAGACACAGATCCCATCCAGCCTGGACCAGCCCACATTCCTCAGCGGGCCTCATTGGGGTAGGCGTGCTCAACGGGAAGCCAAGCCCTTCACCAAGAGGGGCTCCGCGGGCCATCTGTGAATGCAGACAGGGGTGAGCAAATGGCCTCAGCCAGCAGAATCAATTGAACAGAAAAAAATAGCAAACATTTTGCTTCTTCCTCCCCCAGCTTGCTGCACTCTCCTTCCAAAGGGGAGGTTGGACTCCTGCTAATTTTTTTTCTCCAGACTGGGGCCAGGCATCCGGAGTCAGTCTTGCTAAATTACTGAAGAGAGAACGATGGGGGTGGGGGGTTTCTACCCAGGGAGTAGTCGTTCTTTCTTCTGAGCCCTGTGCTCTTGCTGCTCCAGTCCAGAAAAAAGAGGCAGGAAAAATGAGAACAGCAAACAACAATCCCCTTATGCTTATGTAGCATATTTTGTCCATCCATTGTTTCATCTGCTCCTTCCAACCACCCTATGGGAAAGGGATTCCTTTTTTCCCATTTTATAAATAAGCCAACTGAGGCTCAGAAGAGGGTATGTGCCTTGCTCAAGACTCACAGTTAATAAGCATTAAAATGGTTTCAGACCCAGGTATGGCTCCAAATGGTGTGGTCTTTCCACTAGCCCATACTGCCTGTAAGCCTTCCTAACAACCTAACTCACAAGCCTGGGCAGCTGTCAAAGAGCCTGCTTGACTGTGAAGGAGCCAGGCTTGAGAGGTTTAAGAGTCAGCAACATTCCAATTTTCTTTTAACTCCCACTCCCCCATTACCTGCTTATTGAAAGAATTTGAGAAATGGCCCCAAAATAGAAAGAAATTACAATTACCTATAATCCCACCACTGAGAGGTAACACTATAAACTAACAAGATGGTAGATTTCCTGGTAATCCTTTTGTCATACACATATACAATCTGGAGATCTCTTTTACATACCTGAGGTCATAGCGGACCTGTTCTGGATGCTGGGCCACCTTCCAGTCCTCACACGGTATCTTCAAGAGGCCAGCTCTGCTATGATTCTTCTTCCCCCTAGGAGGCCTGCTTGAGCTGAAGTTTGTGGCTCTCAGGGGACCTGGCCTGTGGCTCAGTCCTGCCATTTTCCCACTTGTACCTTGACAATCAACTCCCCACTTCATTACTGGAACTCACCTGGGGGACTTCCTTTTCCACAACTTAGGGCCTAAGATACAAACCACACTATTTCATACCTCCAGGCCTTTGTTCAGGCAGTTCTCTTTACCCAGGATCTCTCACCTACCCTTTTTCTTTCTTCCTCCCCCCCTCCCTCCTTCCTTTCTTCCTGAATTGGTCACGTTTAAATATGGTAAAAATCAATAAATAAAAACAAAATCAAATTCACAAAAATTTCAGATGGGAAAAAATGGGTGTATAGTAAAAAAGTGAGACTCCTTCTCACCCCTGACCTTAGCCCCTGTTTCTTGGTTATCTCCAGACATATTCTAGGTACACGTAAGCATATCTGTATATTTTGTTAAGCATGCATGGTGACCACTGGTCCATGGTCATACATGTGGATCTATCTCATTCTAGGTAAAGGCTGCCTAGCAAACATCTGATGGCTGTGCCATAATTTATTTAACCAGGCCCCTAGTGATCTATATTTAAATGCTCTCCAGTCGTTTGCTACTACAAACAACACAACAATGAATATCCTTGTACAAACAACCTTGTGCTTGTGTTAATGTAGGATAAATTCCTACTAGTGGAATTGCTGGGTCAGACAGTGTGGGGACTTTAAATGTTAATGCATTTCCCTAAATGGTCCTTCAAACAAATTGCACCAATTGACACTTCCACCAATCGTGCTTGAAAGGACCCATCCTCCTTTCTTTACCTGACTACTGCCCACTCATATGTGTGTTAGGAGTCAGCTCATCCGGAGCACCTTGATGACCACCCCTTCCCAACACAGCCAGGTATTTACCTCCACATAGCACTTTCTGCAGAAGATTGCAATTCTCTCTTTGCAAGTCTGTCTCTCACACTAGCCTATGAGCTCTTTGAGGGAAGGACTATGCCTTATTCATCTCTTGCAGGCCCCAGTCCAACACACCACAGGCAGGGGCTCAATAAATATTTGTTGAACTAAACTAATCAGCTCTAAATCTCCAGGTCTGAGCCCAGAGTGAGCACAAACACATTTGCTGAATGCAAGCATGGTTCTAGCTGAGCTTGGCTCTGCTGGATCCCTGAAGACTTCCCTTTATGTGTTCGCTGTCTTAGTCCAGTGCTTCCTTCCGGCTTCCCGGACCCTTCTTCAGCCACGTTCTTCTGTCTCTTTAAGCAGCCACTGTCTCCTGCAAAGTCTCCAGCTCCTGTGGAAGAACTCTTCTATGTCTGAACGACCCTAGCTGAAGCCTGTCTGGGCTTTTACGATGAGGACAAGACCCCTACCTGCTCCTTACTACACTGGGGTGGGTGGGGAGAAGACATCCCTGCTGCCCTCCCCAGCAAGCAGGCATAGTCTTGCTCTTTGCAAAACTGCCACCATCTTTCTGAACCCTGGTCTCCTTATTCCTAAAGCCAAGGCAATGCTCCTTACTTTCTGGGGTTGATGTGAAGGTCCAGTGAAATCATGGAATGTGAAAGGGTTTGGGGAAGTCATATCCAAATATATGAAGCCCCACTAATATCTGACCGCCCCTTCTTAGGATAGTGAAGTCCAGAGGAAGGAAATAGGAGAAAGGCAGGAGTGCAGGGGCCAACAGAAACCTGCAGCAACGTGCCTAGCTGCAAAATCCCATTCTGCAGACGCAAATGCCAGGCAGGCTGAAAGGGTTGCTCAGGAATCCCAAAATCTGGCTTGCTTCATGCCAGACCTTTGCCCAAGACTGGGGCCAGGTGGCAGATGGGCAAATGCCCCATCAGCTTCACGTTTGTCAGAGGGTCAGCCCAGGCCAAAGAAGGGACGTGCTGAGGCTGGTAGCCACTTATTTCTCCATCTTCAGACCTCCTATCCACAGGCCCTAGGCCCCAAACAGCCTCTGAAACACTGAGAATTCAGTAGGACAAACATAAAATGGGATAGGGGTTGGGAGGATGAGGGGGTGCCAGGGTCTCCAGAGGCTGGGGGTGGAAGTGGGACTAATGCTGGGGCAGGTAAGCCTGGTGGGGCCAGGCCCCCATGACTCCTGGGTTTTCTCTGAATACAATCCCTGCCTTGAATCTACTTTGGGAGAGGAATTCATTCACCCTGTCAGCAAGTAGCACTGCATGCCAGGACTATAGAAATGTCTGACATAGGTCCTGACCTCAAGGACTTACAGAGAAGAGAGACACAGAAAGGGAAGGAGACAGGGAGGCATTTCCACTTTGAGCTAGGGTCATGAAAAATTAGTTTTTCAAGAGCTGGCACGTGAACAGGACTTTTTAAAGGATGTACAGAATTTAGACAGGGCAGGAAAAGGCATTTCAGGTCAGAAATCCCTAGGCATGTATGTAGACGGATTTATCTAGGACGGAGGACTAAGAGAAGGGTAGTGCCTTAGAGCAGAGGAAGGGCCTTATGATGATTCAGCTGCAGTGCCAGCTGCGGGAACCACATCAGGAGTGGGGATTCTCTCTTGCAATACGTAGTCGTTTATGCTCAAAATTAGTGACCAGAATTTGGGGTTGTTTCTTCCACAGTCAGAAAACAAGCCCCAAAACCAAAAATGAAGTATAGTGGGTGACACCTTTAATGAATATGTATGCCAAATAACCTACTCTCCAAAATGACCACTTTATGTCTAGAGCCCCCACCCCTGCCCCCGGCCCCGAGGCCTGCTGTTCTTAAGCCATGCCTCCAGGTACCCAGTGATGGGTCCAGTGTGTTGCAAACAGAAATAGCCTGACCTTTGGCCATTTGGGGTATTTTATATGACTAGGGGAGCCCTGATGGTGCAGTAGTTAAGAGCTTGGCTGTGAACCAGATGATCGGCAGTCTGAATCCACCAGCCACTCCTTGGAAATCCCATGGGGCAGTTCTACTCTGTCCTATAGAGTTGCTATGAGTTGGAATCGATTCGACAGCAATGGGTTTATATGACTAGGAGAACAGGCACAAAAAGGGGTCATGGTGCCAGCAGGTGTGAGTTGGGGTTCTTAGTTACAAACAACAGAAACCAACTCAATTTAAGCGGCAAAGTTTTATTGGAAAGCTATGGGGGAGCTTGGGAAATTGTCAGTGAGGCTGGAGAATCAGAACTGGCAGGAACAAGAGAAACGGGCATCCAAAGACACAGCCCTATCACACCACAGGAGCGCTTCGCTGCCAGCACCGTCAGCTCAAGACCTGCACACTGCAGCACAGGACCACTGCTGTGGCCACCACCAGCATCACAGCAGCTTCACTACAGCAGCACAGTTATGAATGCTTCATGTACCCTACTCCTTTGCATTCTTCCCTCCAGACTTACAGTACTGGAGATCAGGGTCTGGTTGCTTAGACTGAGGACCTAGGCCCAAGTCCTAGCTGCTCAGGGTCTGCACAGGCCTCTGGCTTTGAGGGCTTCTCTAGTAGGAAGAGCCTCAACTCCACCAAGACTCCCTGTAGCAGCAGATTTCTCCAATACCAGCAGGGGGCTACCAATTCTGATTAACCAGGAGAAATCCAGGTTGCTGCTATGCAATGGGAGCAGGGAGGAAGATGACTAGGACCCAAGTTTTGCTCCTAAAATACCTCCTCATACTACCACGTGTGGTGCCACTCCGGAAATGTTAATGGCAAAGCATCACAAGCCCACACATAAAAAGGGCCCTCCAAATTCTCTGAATCTCCATGACCAGCTGAGGTGCTGGCTGAAGGCAAAGGGGTAAGACAGATGAGTTGTGGGGAACAAAGTCATAAATATCAGCTATTGGCCTGACCAGAAACCCTGGTGGCATAGTGGTTAAGTGCTACGGCTGCTAACCAAAAGGTCGGCACTTTGAATCCACCAGGCACTCCCTGGAAACTCTATGGGGGCAGTTCTACTCTATCTGATCGGGTGATTATGAGTCGGAATCGACTCGACGGCAATGGGTTTGTTTTTTTTTTTTTCGGTTTTATTGGCCTGACCGGTTATAGAAAAGGGGACTGTGGCCTCTACCTGGGATTCTGTACTTGTAGGGAGAGAAAAATAATTCTCTCTTTTTTTAAATTGGAATTTTTTAAAATTTTGCTTATATTGTTAACATGTATGAAAATACACTGACGCTGTTAAAAAAAATCAAGCAAATTATTTTGGGTGAAAATCAAAAGCCCCCTTCCTCACTCCTTTCCCCCAATCCTCTGTCTCTTCCCAGAGGTAGCCACTGCCATCAGTTGAGTATGCGGCCTTCCAGACATTTTTATGCATTTTCATATAGAGGTTGGTTTTGCAAGGTTTTATTTTACATAGACTGTACATATTGCTCTACAATATGCTTTTTTTTACTTAACATTATGTCTTGGAGAGCCTTCCATATCAGCATACAATTTTTAACTGCTGCATAGTAGTAATTCCATACTATCAAAGTATCTAAGTTGGGTTGAAGGACATGCACCACTTTATATTTTGATAGCTGCCACCCAAACTCTTCTCCAAAAAGGCTGCTATCCTTTACATTCACACCAACAGCATGAGTGTTCCCATTTCTTCTCATTCTAACCTAAACTAGGTATTATCATAAAGAAAAACCTTATCGTTTTCTAATGGACACAATATGTTTCATTGTTGCTTTAATTTACATGTCACTGACTATCACTGAGGTTGAACACTAACAATATCAAGGCTGGTGGGGATGGGAAAACAGCTCTCATAAACTGTTGGTAGGAGCATAAATTAGTACAGTCACGTTGGAAAGCAATTTGGCAATATCTCTTTAGGGTGAAGACGCTCAAACCCTAAACCAGAAATTCTACTTCCATACACTTATCCCTAGGGAAACTCGGCATGTGCACAGAGACATCTTTTTAGCATGTTCCTTGCCGCAAAATACTGGGAGGAACCTAAATGTCCATCAGTACGGGAACAGATAAATAAACTGTGATAACTCACACAATTGAATATTTAGTATACAGCAGTTAAAATGCATAAACTAGATCTACATATATCAAAATGGCTAAATCTCGAAAACCACGTTGAGTGAAAAAATCAAGTTGTAAAACGATACGTACAATCTATCATTTATGTCCATTTAAAAAATATACCCTATGTTGCTTATGGATATATATACACATATACGTATATCTACACACAGAAACACACGCACATATATATGTCTACAAAAATAGATAAGAAGTAAACACATCATTTCCTGGGTAGTGCTTACCTCTGTGGAAGAAGGTAAATGTGATGAGGTGAGAAACTTCACCTGTGCCTGAAAATGTTTATTTATTGGGGAGAGAGGGAGGGAGGGAAGAAGGAAAAGGGGGGAGAGAAAGAGAGAGAGATCTGAAGCAAATATGACAACGTTAAAACTTGTTCACTCTGTGTAGGTAGGTACCTGTTTTGCCTTTTATCGGTAGCATTTGACAAGCATATAGTTTTCTATTCTTGTATCACTGTAATAAAGGCATGTAATCAGCATAAAGCTTTATTTTCCCCCCACTCCATCTGAAAGTTTCTATTTTCTAAAACGTGATTTTAACCCATTCACACCTATACTCAGTCTGGAATCATTCCTACCATTGCTCTTTATTTTTTATCATGCTTTCTCAGTGTTTCTTTCCTTCCCATAGACTGAGTATTCTTTATTCAACCTTTTTCTCCTATAGTACGTTGACAGTTATAAACTTTGTTCCTACTTTAAAAAATAATCACCCTTAATTTTTTGCTGTTGTTCAGTGAGCATTTTCAATGAAACTATTTTTTTCCCTACTGTTGGGAACACCAAAAAGCTCTACCTTTGACGCAAATGCAAGGGATCAATTATAAAGTCACTCAGTTACCACTGTTATGACAAAACCAAACAATTCCATTATACGATGTAAAACCAAAAGCAGAACTTTAATAAGCTTTACTGAACTGCAATTACAGGAACCCATAACATGCAACAAAAATAACTGTCTTTTGGACATAGTTAACAAACTTGACATTACAATTAACGGCAACATATTCTACTGGAGAAAACAAACGCAACTTATTTCAACTTTCAGGTTAGAAAATCTATGTTGTTACTGCAATTCCAAGTAGCATTTAGAAAGTTTAGTTTTCTCTTTCTAACCTCTAGAAGACAAGATGATTTTAATGCAATCATACACAACCATTTTCACATTGGAAACAATCACAAGGAATCAACAGGTTTAGTTTAATTGACTGATTGGTTTCACTTCAATTGTTAATTTTGAGAGGGCTCCTGCAGTATTGTGGCTTTCAGATGGGGAAAATAATCAGACCAGGAGTAAACAGCCTTGGTCTTTAGAGTGGGGGAGGGAACATGCAGCGGCACACAGGGCAGGTGCCTGACTTCTGAAGCCAGATGGACACACATGGCTTGTGGAAATAGTGGTGGCATGGCAGCTCAGTAGCCACCTCCCCCTTCACATATTCACTGCAACAGATGGGGCAACACATCTCCTGACCAACTGCACTGTGATCTTCAGTGACCAGGATCTCAGGAAGACTGTTGATGCTCTCCCTGCTCGCTGGTGGATTGGCTACCTCCACATCCACCGCCAGCGACTCCAAGTGTGCAAGGGCAGTTTCCATGGCCTGAGCCAGGCGTTCTTCAAGTGCCATGTAGGTGAGGAACTGAGGATCCACATAGGAAATGGCTTCAGCCACTCCTAATCCGTCTGCAAATCCATCGAAGAGGCTCCAATCCACTTCTAGGTCTTCACTCACGCTGGAGTCGTCTTCAAGGTTGTTGTTTCCATCCAGCATGAATACTCCAGGGTGCATAAACTCATGACCAGAATCATTATCCCCCTCGCTGCTACTCTCATTTCCATTGTATTGGAGCCAAGGAATTTCTCCTTCTTCCAGGGATGCTGGCTCCTCCTCCTGAAGAGATGATTCTCCAACTTCTTCAAGGTAATTGCTGCCATTGTTGCTAGCACTGGCACTAGCACCGGGGCTGGGGCTGGCACTGGCATTCACTCTCGGTTGCTCAGGTTCATGCTCTTCTTTCCCTGGCAGAGTCTCCCAGCTTTCACCACTTGAGGACAGATTTTGCTCTCGACCTCGATACTTATGACGCAGAGCAGCAGTCCACTCTTTGTCACTGTCAGAGTCTTCATCACAGTGTTTGTAGTAATCGTCACTGTAGGTCCAGAAGTCAGCGTCGGCCATGGTTCGTCGTCGTCTCGGCACCTTTTCTGGTTTCACTTGGTCATTCCTTGCTTCCCTCTTTTCTTCAGGGTACTTCAGCTCAGAGTAGCCACTTGAACTCTCACCTCTGCCTCTTCTTGCGAGGCCATCTGAGCGGACTTCATCAGTGTTGGCAGTATCCCTCCATCTGGAAGTACTGTGTGGCATATCATCATCATCATCAGTATCAAAAAATATTTTTGGTTTCACACAATTTGGACTTGCCAGATTTCTGATTTTGGGCCTCACCACCAGTTCCTCTGAACTCTTTAGGGTGTTTTCCCCACCACCACAAATACTCACAGGAGCCCTGCTGGGACACTCAGCTATATTCTGCTCTTGTCTCTCCCTCTCTGAGTTGTCACCGTTTGTAGCCACCTTGTCTTCTGCAGAAGACATGCCATTCTGCTGTATAAACTCAGCTCTCTTAGTAGAGCATCTCACTGCAGAGGCTGGGTCTAACTTGTCAATCTCCTCTCTCACATCATGGTTAAAACTAGAGAACTGTGGTAGCATCCCAGCCAAAGACCTTGCCCCTTTCTCTGAGTCATACAGCTTATCATCTTTAAACTTGCCAGTTTCCCCTCTCCCTGCTGTTCGCTCAACAGGCCCAGCCCCCTCCTCCTCACTATCACTGGCCCCATAGGAGTCAGTATGTCCATAAGCCATTCCTCTTCTGCTACCCAAAGCCCTGTAATCTCTTGGCAGATACCTGGAATAGTCCTCATTATCAATATTCAGACTGCTTCCTGAGCTCTCACTGTCATCCCAACTACGACGAGTGGTGGAAAATGGTGATCGGCTCCTCTTGGTGGTTTGACTGGGGGCTGATCTGTGCATTGGGACTTCAGATGTCGTCTTTCTCTGGCTGGAAATCCTTTCCTGCTGGCTCGTGGATGGCCTGAAACTGACATAAGCATGCCTTCTTCCATATCTCCTGCCTGTATTGGACTGATACCCTCCTGCTGGTTTGGGCCACACAGGCTTGCTAGATTCCTGACCCATTGCTCTGACTTAGGAAGGTTTCCAATACAGCTGGGGCGTGGGTGAAAGGCTCCTGGCTCCCTGCACACACTTTTGAGATGGGACAGTCAAATCAGTTCAGAATAAAAGGAGCAAGGAGATTTATTTTCACTTCAGCAGGCAGGTAACAGAAAGAATAAGGGGCCTTTAAAATTAGTTTCACTTTCTTCTAAGGCCTGGAGTAGCATTCCAGTGACTGTCAGGTGCAGACCTGGAACACATTTTTAATGGTGGCAAAATGATTACAAAACTGTGTTTGTAGGAAAGCCAGACTTAAAAGAGAATCTGACAGAAGGTGGGGGAGACTGGACGTTTGGAAGGTGGGTGAAATACTGTGGAACTGTGCCAATGTGGGAAGAAGAAAGACTGCTGTGGTTATTTTTTTGTTGGTTTATTTTTTACGGCGTGCCTGCATTTTTCTGAGCTCTGTAGACATACAGGAGAAATGCAAATTGGAATAGAGTAGAAAATATGGATCACTGCATGTGCATGAGTCAGTGTGTACGTGTCTGTCAGGAGGAAAGGGGCAGGTGGAAGGTGGATCAGTACCCCTGCCATGAAGGGATGTCTATCTGCAGTGGGGAAGGGTAGGCAACAGATGCACTGGGAAGGGATGTGAGTGTTAGAATGAGACTCACTCTGGACGTGGGTGTGAAAATGACAGACATGGGTGGGGTGGCTTCAGAGAAGAGGGGTCTGTGTAAGTATGACAGAAAAAAGAATGTATGGTTGTGTGTGTAGCTGTTATGTGCAGCAGGAGGAAACGTAGGGGGGGGATGCCTGTGTTCATGTATATGTGGCAGGCAGGGAAGGGTACGGTGGCACTGGAGGGGGTGTCCATCAGTTTGTGTGAGAGTTTGTCAAAATGGGAGACAGCAATGGAGAAACATCAATGTAAGCAAATGCAGCAGGCAAGGGGTGGTCCTGGAGAGGGGAAGTGTGTGTGGTGAGTGGAACAAGGACAACAAAGAATGTCTGTATGTGTGAATACAGCAAGCAGGGAGGGGGGTGGTGTCCCTGGAGAAAGATTTATGTACGTGCGAGTGTGTGCATCCGTGAGGACCAGCAAATGAGGGATGTCTATGCACAAATGTGGCAGACAAGGGAACAGGAGAGGAGAGCACTTGAGAGGGTTGTGTTAAAGGTGTGTGTGAGAGTACATGTATGTAAGTGGCATTGAAAAGAGGAGTCAGCAATAGACAGATGTCTCTATGTGTGTATGTGGCAGACACGGAGAGGGGGTGTGTGTGTGTGAGAGAGAGAAAGAGAGGGAGAGAGAGCCTGTGTATGTGTTTGCTAGACTGCTAGAGTATGCGGATGCAGGGGGAGGAGGTCCTGGAGGTGTGTATGTGGCAGGTGGTGAGGGCTGGAAGAAGGCATTGAAGTGGGGAAGAGAGAGAAAGAGAGAGTGTGTGTGAGAGAGAGTGTGTGTGTGTGTGTGTGTGTGTGTGTGTGTGTGAGAGAGAGAGAGTGTGTGTGTGTGTGTGTGTGTGTGTGAGAGAGAGAGAGAGAGAGAGAGAGAGTGTGTGTGTGTGTGTGTGTGTGTGTGTGTGTATCCGTCTGTGCATGCGCACGGGAGGGGCAGCACTGGAATCTAGAGTATAAGGGGGGAAGGGGCTGCAGTGGAAGATTTCTGTGTGCAAGCAGGCGCTGGAAGTGGGGAGGAGGAGGGGGCCTACAATGTCATAATGAGAAATGAGAGACGGAAAAATGTTATCAGCTCAAATGGCGGGCCCAAACCGATGTGGCAGGGAAGTTGGGGGGGGGGGGGAGGAGAGAAAAGGGCTGGCTGTAGTTTTTCTCTGGGAATAATTTTTTCTTCTGACAACTCCATTCCTGGGAACAATACTTTTACCTAAAAAAATCTTAACCATTTACCATTCCACAAAACAACAGGCAAATGGAGGAAGAAAGTCCATGGGGTACTCTGCAAAGGGACCGAATAGAAAAAACGGAGGAGGAGAAGGAGAGAAGCGGGAGAGGGGAACGACCACCACTCCCCTATCAAATATTGATTAGAGCCATTCGAGTGGGGGCCGCGCCACTGGGAATCAGAAACGCAAGATGGAGCCCCTGAACAGGCTGATGGAGGACACAGGCCTCACTCTGCAGTCAGGTCCCACGTTCGCCCCACCCCTTCCCGAGGGGTCAAACCTGAAAATCCCTTCGCTAGAACCCCCCAAAATCCTCGCCTCCGTGCCCAGCCGTTCGTCCCTATGGCTGGCCACTCACCCACTGCCAGGGTGTAGATGGACTGAGGACATAGACAGCCCTTCACTCACCCAGTCCGGACACTCGCAAGATCTTCGGGGGAGCAGAGCTCTTGTACCTCTGACCGCCACGACCGCCAGAGCCGCTGCTCCCGGGTCTCCAGCTCCTCCCCCGCCAGACAGCAGCGGGGACCGGTGGCGGCGGCGGAGGCGGCGGCGGCGGCGGAAGTGATTGTGGCGTCGGCTGGAGCCCGCCCCCTTGATGTGGCGGGGGCGGCAGCTGCCCTGGACAAATCAGGGTGGGCCTGAAAGCATTATTTCATTGTAAATGACGAAAGCATCGACGATACAGACAGCGAAACATGTAAAAAAAATCCAGATTTCTAAAATGTTAAGCATTTAGCCGTGTTCCCTTTTTTTTATAAAATAAAAATTTCAAATTGTTTATGATTAATTCCAATGTGAACGTAATTATATTAATATATCTTACTGGTCTAAGGAACCCTGGTGGCGCAGTGGTTAAGCACTCAGCTGCTAACAGAAAGGTCGGCGGTTCGAACCCACCAGCCCTCTGCAGGAGATGTGGCAGTCTCCTTCCTCCCGTAAAAATTTCAGCCTTGGAAACCCTATGGGGCAGTTTTTCTCTGTCCTACAGGGTGGCTATGCGTAGGAATCCACTCGACGGCAATGGCAATGGGTTATCCTATGGTCTATGTTATGGTTTGAATTGGAAATATTAAAAATGTGAAACTATATTTAAGATTCCAGGAAGTTTACATTTTTTTTAACCTGGTAGCTAAGGCTGATTGAAGCTCTTTACAGTAGAATTTGCTGCTGTTAATCGCAAAATCAAGCTTCTCTATCCAAAAGAAATGATCATGAAGCACAACATGGGTTCACATTCTTGTAATTGCATTGCAGTTAAACATAGCTGTGCCTTTTGGAGTTATACAATATTACTGAATTCTGAACTCTTTTTATTAAATTGCACTTTATAATGAACCTCTAGCATTTGCATCATATATGAAGACTTCCTATGTTCACAACGGTAGCGAAGTTTTGTTCTTACTGGAAATAAAATTAATAATAGAAAAACAAAAATTTTAGGGATAACAACAGAATACAAATAGGATGCATCACTTTCAAACCATTAGAGAAATAATATATGGAACAAAGAGAAAAACTCAGTCTAACAAAGGGCAAGAAACGGGAGGGACAACAAGAAAGCATGTGAAAAGAAAAGGACAGGACTGAATCTAAACATCAGTATGTGTAATGGGTTAACATCATCTATTAAAAAGCAAACTCTCATCTTAAGCATTTCATTTTAAAAAATCCAGTTAGATGATGTTTATTATGAGTTTCACCTAAAGGAGAAATTTTCACTGTTGTGTGCTGTTGAGTCAATTCCAGCTCTTAGTGACCCTGTATGACAGAGTAGAACTGCCTCATCGGGTTTCCTAGTCTGTAATCTTTACGGGAGCAGATCATCAGCTCTTTTCTCCTGCAGAGTCACTGCTGACCTTTCCCTTAGCAGCCGACTGCTTAACCATTGGGCCACCAGGGTTCCTAAAGGAGAAATAGGAACGAAAAATACAACGCCTGTATGTACTAGCACAAAACAAGCAAGCAAGCAAGCAAACAAGAGACATGTAGCAATGTTAATATCAGAAAAAGCAAGAACTCAAAGTAAAAAGCATTAAAAAGAACAAAGGTTGTTTTGTTCACCAAGAAGATATGATAGTCACTAAATTTTTGTGCCAAAAATGTAGTTTCAAAATATATGAAGCAATTACTGCTAGAAATATAAGAAGATCAGGATATCTGCAATTATCATGGGAGACATTAACCACACCTCTTTTAGGTATATATATATATATATATATATATATATATATATATATATATATAAAACAAACCCACGGCCATGGATTTGATTCTGACTGAGAGCGACCCTACAGGACAGAGTAGAACAGCCCCATAGGGTTTCCAAGGCTGTAAATCTCTATGGAAGCAGACTGCCACATCTTTCTCCTGAGGATCCGCTGGTGGTTTTGAACCACCAACCTTTTGGTTGGCAGTCGATCACTTTAACCACTTTGATGGATCTAATAGACTGAAAAATAAATAAGGATATAAAAAGATTGAACAACACAATAAACCTGATCTAATGTATATGTATTTTTGTACTTGAGAAGATACATTTTCTTTTATTAAAAATATTTTTAAATATTTAAAACATACAGAAATGTACAAATTTTATTTTTTTTCAGATCTTCACGTCCTTCTTTTTTTGAAACACAATATTACACCTGACACCCTCATTTTATCCTATTCACCTTACTTCTTTCTCCCGAATAAGCACGATTTAGAAGTTGATGTGTTTCCTAATCTATGTTTTTTCCTTTTTCTACATATGTACATAACAGTAGGCAAAATGCACTGTTTTGTGTGTTTTAATTTACATAAATGGCATCATAATAAATGTATCATCTTGAAATTTATTTTTTTCACTCAATATTATTTTTTTGGAGATACAGCATTTTTGATACATGTCAGTCAAGCTCATCATTTTAACTGCTGAATACTATTGTATGATTTACCCAATATTATTGTATGGATTTCCATTGTATAAACTATCCAAGTTATTTATCTCTCCCCCTACTTGGATTGTTTCTGTTCTGTGCTATTATATGAAAGAATTCAAAGAGCATCCTAGTGCATGGTTCCTTGTGCCTTGTGCCTCTACATTGGCTTTCTGCCTCACAGCAAGGCAGCTGGTGAGAGAGAGGGAAGCAGAGGCCCTGAGACAGAAGCCCACAGTCTTTTATAACCTAATTTTGGAAATGACATCCTATCACTTCTTTCTTTTAATTGTGGTGAAAGTATACATAGCAAAACATACACCAACTCAGTAAATTCTACGTATACAACTCAGTGACACTGATTACTTTCTTCAAGTTGTGCAACTATTCTTGCTACTTTGTTTCCAAAGTATTCCACCTCTGTTGACATAAACTCAATGCCCCCTAAGCAAAAACTCTCCTTTTTCGCTTTCCTCCCACCCCTGGTAGCCACTAATAATCTTTGATTTCTATATATTTGCTTATTTCATATAAGAGAGATCATACAGTATTTGTCCTTTTATGACTGACTTATTTCGCTCAGCATGATGTTTTCAATGTCCATCCACGTTGAAGCATGTATCAGAACTTCATTTCTCTTATGGCTGAGTAATGTTCCATTGTATCTATGTACCACATTTTGTTTATCCGTTCATCTGTTCATGGACATTTTGGTTGTTTCCGCCTTTTGTCTATTTTAAAAAGCGTTACAATGAACCCTGGTGTACAAGTCTGTGTGGGTTCCTGCTTTCACGCCTTCTGGGTATATGCCTAGGGTTGAGATAGCTGGGTCATATAGCAGTTCTATGTTCAACTTTTTGAGGAACTGCTGAAGTGTTTTTCCCAGCAGCTATATCATTTCACCCCATCACTTCTGCCATATTCTATTTATTAAAAGTGAATCGCCTTAAAACCGAACAATAGTTTAGCTTAACTAGTAAAAAGGTCTGTCTTGAGCATTATTCCCTTTTAAGAACTATCTATATTCGACCAAATTGAAAACAGCAACTGGAAAGATTGGATGGGACTCCTAAGAGGCAGTGAGTTTATGTTAAATGAGGGAGGAACAATTCAGAAAAGGAGAGTGAGAGTGGTTGCACAACTCAAGAATGTAATCAATGACAGTAAATGGTCCCCCTAGCCATTTTGTTGTATATATTCTCAGCAACAACAACAAAATAAAAAAATTTAAAGAAAAAAAAAAGTGAATCTCTATGTCTAGTCCACACTCAGGAGGAGAGGGTTGCACAAGGACACGAATGTCAGAATGTGGGGATCATGGGCGAGGGGAGTAGGAGCATTTTCAACTTTAATAGATATTGCCAATTTACCTTCCAAAGTGGTTGTACCAATTCACATTCCCAACTGCAATGTATTTGCATCAGTTTGTTTCCTCACATTCCCAACACTCTTGATAAATTCAGATTTTAAAATTATCGCCAATCTGATAAGTAAGGAACACTGTTGTTTGAATTTGCTTTTCCCTAAATTACTAGAAGAGTCTTTTCAAATTTGTTGACCATTTAGAGTTCTTCTTCTCTTAATTGTTTATTCATATCCTTTGTTCATTTTTTAATGGATTTGCTTTTCTTATTATTCTTGCTTTTTATGAATTCTTTATATATTCTAGGTACCAAATGTCAATTATATCTGTATAGTTGCAAATATCATCTCCTAGTTGGTGTTTTCTTTATACGTAAATATGAAACTATAAAAGTATTTAAAATAAAAAGATTAAGGTTATTGGGAAGGAAATACAAATGGCACTTAAACACATGAGAAGATGCTGAAGTTCACTTATAATAATACAATGAGATACCATTTTCACCCATCAGACTGACCAATAGGAAAGTTGATAACACACTGTATTATCGCGAGCGTGGAGCAATACGAACTCTCATACAGTGCTAGTAAGAAGGTAAATTGGCAGACCCTCAGTAGTAGGTAAGTTGGCAATATATATCAAGATTACTAATGCACATACTTTTTGACCTAGAAAGTCTACCCTTAGGAATTTACCTACACAAGAATTACACACAAATCTCTATATAGTTTCAGACAAACTCCTAAGAGGACTCCAATGTGCATGCTTTTAAAAATTAAGAGTCTTTTTTCTTCCTGTTTTTACTTGTCTCCCTCCTTTGCTTACATCACTGTTCCTCATAACCTATATCAATAACCTGATATTTGTTAATCCATATTTTCTTCGCAATTGTATAATCATATATGGACATATATATACTTAAGAGCCCTGGTGGCACAGTGGTTAAGAGCTTGGCGGCTAACCGAAAGGTCAGCAGTTCGAACCCACCAGCTGTACCGTAAGAAAAAGATGTGGCAGTCTGCTTCCAGAAAGATTACAGCCTTGGAAATCCTACGGGGCAGTTCTACACTGTCCTGTAGGGTGCTATGAGTTGGAATCAACTCGATGGCAATGGGTTTGGTTTTTTGTTTTGGTATGTGTAGTTATATGTATGTGTATATACATCTGCCATACATATGTGGGTTTTTATTTGTCCTTCTTTATTAAAATGGGATCATATATATGCTTCTCAGTTTCTTGCTTTTCTCACTCAATAATAAACTAAAACCAAACCCACCACCTTCGAGTTGATTCCCACTCATAGCGACCCTGTAGGACAGAGTGGAACTGCACCATAGGGTTTCCAAGGAGCAGCTGGTGGATTTGAACTGTCGACCTTCTGGTTAGCAGCCGAGCTCTTAAACAGTGTGCCACCAGGGCTCCCCACTCAATAATACCCCTTGGAAATCAACTGGCATAGTTCTAATTACTAATCTTTAATGGCTGTTTAATATTTCATGATGTGGATGTGCCATAATCTATTCAGTCATTAACCTACAGGTAATTATTATTTTCAGGGTTTTTTTAAACACTGTGAACAATGCCGCAACATACATCTTTGTACACATAGGTTGTTAATGCCAGAACTTGTATTTCCATGGAACGATGTCCTAGAAGTAGGATTGCTGGGTCGAATGGAATGTATCTTTTGAATTTTAATATATGGTACTAGGTTGCTTTCCAAAAGGCTGAGGCCCTATACATTTCCACCAGCAATGTGTGGCCCTGCACCTTGGCTAAACTGCCTCATCTTGGAGCAGACATTCCTCATCCATGCTGGCCCAGTTGGACTCCTCTGCCAGGAGTTTGAAACTCAAAAGGAGAGACACAGAAACTGGGAGGATTGGAGCTGAGTCTTGTTCACATCAATCAATTCTGAAAGCCAGCCCAATTATTTTTCAAACTCAGTCTTATTTTTTGCCCATGTCAGCCAGAGTTGAATACTGTTGCTTGCAACAAAAGAACCTTATAAACTCCGGTCACAGACTGAGCCCTGAACTTGGTCACAAATGGAGCCCTGATCCCAGCTACAAATTCAACTCTGAGAGATGTTTTGGGAGCCTCCAGGTTACAGAAAATAATGAATCAAAAGGGAACATGGTGGTGTAGGATGTAGGGGTGGGGCCTTGGGTTTGGTTTGTGAGGAGGTAGAGAATGAAGGCAAGGAACTCTGGGCTATCTCAAGGTAGTGGGGACACAGCAGGGATATGAAAGCACCAAGGATCTGGAGCTGGATGAGGCTGGACTCAGTCCCCATGGTCTGTTCACTCCCCTGCTGGAGTCTGGGTAAGTCTGAAGAGACAGAGACCGTGTGCCCCTAGAATAAACTGCCATGGAGAGAGCTTCAAGCAGCCTGCAGCCCCAAGACCTCCTTCTTTGTCTCTCCCAGCCCTCTCGTCCAGCTGGATGGGCCCCCACGCTTCCCAGTTCCTCTCCCCTATGCCCTGACTTCTCAGAGGCCCTGAAGCCACCTGCTGCTTCTTCCCTCCCTCCCATCTTCCTCTCTCTATCTTTTCCCCTGGCTTGGCTTCCCATTGGGTGTCTCCCGCTGAGTTTCAAAGATTAGGGATATCTACAGTGGTACACAGCTCCCTTCTCTCTTCTTCCTATAGATGGGAAGCTCTTGCCAAAATCCGGTCCCAGACTCACCCCAAGGATCTCTGGCAGGAATTAGGGCACAGAGCTTGCTGGGAGCAAGGCTGGAAGGACAAGCCAAGATTGTGGAGAGGGGACTAACATTTGTCAAACATGTATTATATGCCAGTTACTTTGTATTCATTCTTCTGTTTAATCTTCAGAGCAGCCTTGTGAGGTAGCAATTCCTATGTCCAGAGGGAGAAGCTGAGGCTCAGAGATGTTAAGGGATTTGTCCAAAGCTACTCAGCTAGAGGTAGCAGAGCTAGAATTTGGACCCAGGACTCCAAAGGACTCCAAAGCCATGCTTTCCCTACTGCACCAGGCTATTTCTAGGCCTGAGGTGAGAGGAATGTGACCTCAGTTGCTGCCTAAAAGGGAAGTCCTTCCAGGTAGGGAGTTCCTCGTGGAAGCCTAGAGCAGCTTACTGGATCCCAGGCTGGGCTCCTGCCCTGTGCTTAGGCATCCTATGGCCCCTGTACGGAGTGGTTTGAGAGGTCTAGCTGGAGTAGGACACAGGCTAAGTTAGAGAGGCAGAGAAGCCATTTCCCCTTATCCCTACCTTCAGTTCCTGCTCAGGGAGTGCTGGCCACTCTCTTTCCAAGGGTTTCCCCTCTCCCCTCAGCACATTTGTGCTTCCACCAACAGGTAGAGAAAAGAGCCAGCTGGTGGTATGGGGAGATGGCAAGGGCAGGGTCCAAAGGCTGGGGCACACTGTTAGTTCACAGGCAAGAACTCTGACCTGACCCTGGGTGGATCCCTTCCCCCCTCTGGGCCTTACTGTTCTCAACTCTGCAATGGAGAGGTTGTACTAGAAGATGTTTGAAGCCCATGCCATCTCTGCCAGTCTGTGTGTGGTGAGGCCTGCCTGGGTAGGGAAGTGCTGTGGCCGTGTCAGTTGGGAGAGTATGGGCCACAGAACATGATTGGGGGAGTGGCAAAGGCAGCAGCTACAGTGAATTTGGAAGATACATCAATATCTGGCAAGGGAATAGCTCCATTTGGCCCTTCCTGGGATCCAAGCTCTGCCCCTGGCTGCCGAATTTGCAATCAAAGTGAGGACAAGCAAATGGGGAGCTGAGGGAAATGTGTTCTTTTGAAAAGAGAAATACTAGGGGAAGTGCAAAGAGGCAATAAAGATCTGTAAACACTCTGCTGGCTGCCCCTGAGAGGAGGAGGATATGGTACCTCCAAGAAAAAGCCCACCTTCAAACTTCCTCAGAGGCATATGGCACTGGATGGCTTCTTAAACTGGGCTCTAGTTCCAACCATGATAACTCTGTTTGCTTTGTGACTCTGAACAAGTCTTTTTCCTCTCCAGGCCTCAATGTTCCCATCTGGACAATGAGAGTTTGGGCTTAAATACCCTCCAAGGGATCTGACAGGTCTCAAATTCCAGAACCTTCTACAAGCCTGCTCTGAGCCAAACCTCTTGAACTGGACCCTGCGTCAGGCAATGACAGTTGAATTCTAATATGCTGATGAACCGTGGGAATAACAGCAAGTTTGGCCCTTTGGGGTCATCCTAGGATCAAATGCAAACTCCTTAGCACGGCCTAGAAGCTGGGATTGCTTGGCTTCCTGCCCACTTTTCCAGCTTCCCACCTTTATTGTGCCTCCCCAATCCAAAATCCACTGACCTCCTTTCCTTGCCTGGAACCTACCAAACTCCCTCTTGCTAGTCACACATGCTAGTCACCACACTTGGAACACTGTTCCCTCACCTTTTTGCTAGCTAATGCTTCCACCACTCATTTGTCAGTTTGTCTCTATTGTGGTGGCTTGTGTGTTGGTGTGATGCTGGAAGCTATGACACCGGTATTTAAAATGCCAGCAGGGTCATCAGAGGTGGACAAGTTTCAGCTGAGCTTCCAGATTAAGACTGGGAAGAAGGACCTGGTGGTCTACTTCTGAAAAAAAAATTAGCCAGTGAAAACCTTACGAATAGCAGCAGAACATTGTCTGATATAGTGCCAGAAGATAAGCCCTTCGGGTTGGAAGGCACTAAAAAAAAAATGACTGGGGAAGAGCTGCCTCCTCAAAGTAGAGTTGACCTTAACGATGTGGATGGAGTAAAGTTTTCAGGGCCTTCATTTGCTGTTGTGGCACAACTCAAAATGAGAAGAAAAAGCTGCAAACATCCATTAATAATTGGAACATGGAATGTACAAAGTATGAATCTAGGAAAATTGAAAGTTGTCAAGAATGAAATGGAATGCTTGAAGATCGATATCCTAGGCATTAGTGAGCTGAAATGTACTGATATTGACCACTTTGAATCAGACAATCATATGTCTACTATGCTGGGAATGACAAATTGAAGAGGAGCTGTGTCCCGTTCACTGTCAAAAAGAACATTTACAGATCTATCCTGAAGTACAATGCTGTCAGTGATAGGATAATATCCATACAACTACAAAGAAGACCAGATAACATGACTATTATTCAAATTTACGCACCAACCACTAAGGCCAAAGATGAAGAAATTGAAGATTTTTACCAACTTCTGCGGTCTGAAATTGATCAAACATGCCATCAAGACCCATTGATAGTTACTGGTGATTGGAATGCAAAAGTTGGAAACAGAGAAGAAGGATCAGTAGTTGAAATATATGTCCTTGGTGACAGAAACGATGCTGGAGATTGCATGATAGAATTTTGCAATGACCTATACATTGGAAATACCTTTTTTCAACGACGTAAATGGCAGCTATACAGGTGGATCTCGCCAGAGAGAATACACAGGAATCAAATGGACTACATCTGTGGAAAGACAGGAAAAGACCAGGGGCTGACTGCAGAACAGACCATCAATTGCTTTTATGAAAGTTCAAGATGAAGCTGAAGAAAATTAAAACAAGTTCACGAGAGCCAAAGTACAACCTTGAGTATATCTCACCTGAATTTAGAGACCATCTCAAGAGTAGATTTGACTCATTGAACATTCTTGGTTATCTAGTGCTGCTATAAGAGAAAATACCACAAGTGAATGGCTTTAACAAACAGAAGTTTACTCTCTCACAGTCTAGTAGGCTAGAAGTCCAAATTCAGGGTGTCAGCTCCAGGGTAAGGGTTTCTCTGTCGGCTCTGGAGGAAGGGGCATGTCATCAATCTTCCCATGGACTAGGAGCTTCTCTGCACAGGAACCCAGGGTCCAAAGGATGAGCTCTGTTCCTGATGCTACTTTCTTGGTGGTATGAGGTCCCTCACTCTCTACTCACTTCCCTTTCCTTTTATCTCTTGTAAGATAAAAGGTGGTGCAGGCCACACTCCAGGGAAACTCCCTTTACATTGGATCAGGGATCTGACCTGAGCCAGGGTGTTACATCCTACCCTAATCCTCTTCAACATAATCCAGTCTTGCCTCATTAACCACAGAGATTAGGATTTCCAACATGCAGGAAAATTATATCAGTCACAAAATGGAGGACAACCACACAATACTGGGAATCATAGCCTAACCAAGTTGACACATATTTTGGGCGGACACAGTTCAGACCATGACAAACACTAATACTGAACAGCAGATGAGCTGGGAATGACATCAATGATATCATACAGGAAGAAAGCAAAAGGTCATTAGAAAGACAGGAAGGAAAGAAAAGACCAAAAGGCTGTCAAAAGAGACTCTGAAACTTGCTCTTGAACATAGAGTAGCTAACATGAATGGAAGAAATGATGAAGTAAAAGACCTGAACAGAAGATTTCAGAGGGAGGCTCAGGAAGACAAAGTAAAGTATTACAATGAAATGTACAAAGACCTGGAGTTAGAAAACCAAAAGGGAAGAACATGCTTGGCATTTCTCAAGCTGAAAGAATTGAAGAAAAAATTCAAGCCTTCAGTTGCAATATTGAAGGATTCTATGGGAAAAATACTGAATGACACAGGAAGCATGAAAAGAAGATGGAAGGAATACACAGGGCCACTCTACCAAAAAGAATTGGTCGACATTCAAACCATTTCAGGAGGTAGCATATGTTCAAGAACCAATGGTGTCATCATTAAGGTTGTGTGTCAACTTGGCTGGGCCATGATTCTCAGTGGTTTGGCAGTTATGATATAGTTTGGCAGTCGTATAATGAGGTAATCATTTCCGGGATGAGATCTGATATAACGCGATCAACTCCATGATGGGAACTGCTGTGAATAGCCAATCAGCTGGAAGGGAGTTTCCTTGGGGGTGTGGCCTACATTGAATATAGATAGACTTTCTGGCAAGGCTCAAGGGCTTTTGCTTGCTCTGAATGTGCAGCTGGCTCCTGTTTGTCTGACCTCCCGGTTCTTGGGACTTGAGCTAGCAGCTTACCTGCCATCTTGTCTGCTGATTTTGGGATTCATCGATCTTTGCAGCCCGTGAGCCAGAGCCCTGCTCTCTGACCTGCTGATCTTGGGTTCATCAGCCCTGCAGCTACGTGAATCAGTTAGAAGCCTCCAGCCTGACCCACAGACTTGGGATGTTCCAGCTTCTACAACCACGTGAGCAATTTCCTTGATATAAATCTCTCTCTATACATATTTATATGCTTTACTGGTTTTGCTTCTCTAGAGAACCCAGCCTAAGACATTTGGTACTGAGAGTGGTTCTAGAGAAACAAAATTGTAAGGATGAGTTTTCTAAATTGGTTCTCAGGGATGGTTGGTCTTAAAGATGTTGATGATTCTGCTTCCAGTAGTAAAGAGGGCACTGCTAATCCACGGAGTGAGGTGGCAATAGAAATATGCAAAATATCACCACCAATAGATCAGGTGTTGGTGAGAAGCGAGGCTCTGGGTGATGGCATGTTTAATACCTTTCTACAATTTTGTCATAACTAGAAGTATAAGGAAGCTGGTTGGTTGGTCCTACTTTTGCTAGACACAGTGGTGAAAGAAAGAGATGAGTTCAGAGCTTCAGAGTCAAAGCTCAAGTGCTGCATAAACCACCTAAAAGTATCCACTTGTGCCTTGAAAGAAAACCTTATTTCTTATAGTAACAGAGCTGATATTGCTGAAAACCAAACTAAGAGTCTTGTCATAAAAATGGCTGAATTACAATACCAACTGAATTCCCAATCTCGAGTGGCATCTGAAGTTAAAGTGAGGGCATTGATTGGGAAGCAATGGGATCCTGATTCATGGGATGGGGACCTACGGGCAGATAATCAGGAAGCTGGAGACATTGAGCACCTAAATTCTGTTGAATCACTCCTGCCAGCAGAACCAGCCCTCTCACTCCCATTTGGAGCGATTACTCTATCTTTATTGGCTAAACCACCCTCCCCAGTAAAACCATTAGTCCCTCCACCTCCATCTGATGAGATTAACCCAGCTGTGTCTAAAGAGCCTTTATCTGAATCATTGCCTGGGGCATTACCTGAGGCAGATGCCTTACAAGACAATGCTGAATGTTCTCAAAACACAGCCCCACCACCCATTTTGGCTTCTAGCCCTATAACTAGACTTAAGTCACAGTGAGCCCAAAAGGTGAAGTACAAAGTGTGACCCAAGAGGAGGTACACTATACTCCAAAAGAACTGCTTGATTTTTCTACTATGTACAAACAGAAACCTGGGAAGAAGGAGTGGGCATTGTTATTAAGGGTATGGGATAATGGTGCAAGAAACATAAAGCTGGATCAGGCTCAGTTTACTGATATGGGCCCACTAAGCACAGATTTTTCATTCAATGTTTCAACTCGAGAGGTTAGAAAAGGATCTAATAGTTTATTTGGTAGGGTTGCTGAAGCATGGATTACATGGTAGCCTACATTAAATCAAGTTGAAGTACCAGACCTGCCTTGGTATACTGTAGAAGAATGTATCCAAAGGCTTAGGGAAATTGGCATGTTAGAGTGAATTTAAGAGGTTAGATGCACAGACCCACAAGTGCCGTCTTTTACCACAATGGTGAGGAGCAAATTTGTGAATGGAGCTCCAGCATCCTTGAAGACTGCTGTGACTGCTATTTTATGTAAGTCAGATTTGACAGGGGGAACTGCCCAGCTGAATAAAGAAACCTAACTACAATGGGGCTGATTGGACCCCGTAGTGGTAGGGGCCAAGTGCAGCACTCAATCTATAAAGACAAGGTGGGTATAGTTACTGTAATGGACAGCGGAGTCAAAGCAGTAATATGAATAGTCTAACGCATATGGACTTATGGAGTTGGCTACTTAGTCTTGGTGTCCCTAAGAATGAAATAGACACGAAATCTACTAAATGTTTACTTGATCTGTACAAGCTGAAGAATTCTAGGTCAAGTGAACAGCAGTCTAACTCGAATCACCAGAATAGTAAGTCACAGCCCCTAAATCAATTCCCAGACTTAAGCTAGTTTACAGACCCACAACCCCTTGATTGAAGACGAGGCCAGGTCCCCTTGAGGAAGGACTCCAATACACTGTCAAAAACTTATACTGTTAATCTTTCTCTCAGCTTTCCCAAAAGGGATCTACAGCCTTTACTAGAGTGACTGTTCATCGGGGAAAAGGACATAATCAGGCTTTTTAGGGATTACTGGTTACTGGCTCTGAATTGATAACAATTGCAGAAGACCCAAGACATCACTGTGGCCTCCCAGTCAGAGTGGGGGCATATGGAGGTCAGGTTATTAATGGAGTCTTAGCTCATGTCCATCTCACAGTAGGTCCAGTGGGTCCCTGAATCCATTCCATAGTCATTTCCCAAGTTCCAGAATGCATAATTGGAATAGATATACTCAGCAACTGGCAGAACCCCCACATTGGATCCCTGACAAGTGGTGTAAGGACTATTATGGTAAGAAAACCCAAGTGGAAGCCATTAGAACTGCCCCTACCTAGGAAAATAGTAAACCAAAAGCAATACCACATTCCTGGAGGGATTGCTGAGATTACTGCCACCATCAAGGACTTGAAAGACACAAGGATGATGATTCCCACCACATCCCCATTCAACTCACGTATTTAGCCTGTGCAAAAAAACAGATGGATCTTGGAGAATGACAGTGGATTATTGTAAACTTAACCAGGTGGTGACTCCAATTGCAACCGCTGTTCCAGATGTAGTTTCATTGCTTGAGCAAATTAATACATCTCCTGGTACCCGGCATGCAGCTACTGATCTGGCTAATGCCATTTTCTCCGAAACCTGTTTAGAAGACCACAAGAAGCAAGTTGCCTTCTACTGGCAGGGCAAGCAATACACCTTCATGTCCTAACTCAGGGCTATATCAACTCTCCAGCCCTATATCATAATTTAGTCTGCAGGGACCTTGATCACCTTTCCTTTCCACAAGACATCACGCTGGTCCTTTACATTGATGACAGTATGCTGATTGGACCAAAACAAAAAACGAAAACCAAACCCGTTGCTGTTGAGTTGATTCCAACTCATGGTGACCCTGTAGGCCAGTGTAGAACTGCTCCACAGAGTTTCCAAGGAGCACCTGGCGGATTCAAACAGCCAAACTTTTGGTTAGCAGCTGTAGCTCTTAACCACTATGCCACCAGGGTTTCCCTGATTGGACCTAGAAAGGAAAAATGTAAATGACTCTGGACTTATAGGTAAATAGTTTGCATACTAGAAGGTGGAAAATTAATCCAATAAAAGTTCAGCCACTTTCACCTAGTTGAAATTTCTAGAGGTAGTGGTATGAGGCATATCAAGATATTCCTTCTAAAGTGAAGGATAAGTCATTGGATTTGGCCCCTCCTACAACTAAATAAGAGGCACAATGCCTAGTGGGCCTCTTTGGATTTTGGAGGCCGCATATTCTTCATTTGGGTGTGCTATTCTGACCTATTTATCAAGCGACTAGAAAAGTTGCTAGTTTTGGGTGGGGCCCAGAACAAAAGAAAGCTCTGCAACAGGTTCAGGCTGCTGTGCAAGCTGCTCTGCCACTTGGGCCATATGATCTAGCTGATCCAATGGTGCTTCAAGTGTCTGTGGCAGATAGAGATGCTGTTTGGAGTCTTTGGTAGGCCCCTATTGGTGAATCGCAGCACAGACCCTTAGGATTTTGGAACAAAGCCCTGCCATCCTCTGAAGATAACTACTCTCCTTTTGAGAAACAGCTTTTGGCTTCTTACTGCATCTTAGTAGAGACTGAATGCTTAACCATGGGCCACCTAGTCACTCTGCAGCCTAAGCTGCCCATCATGAACCGGGTGTTTTCTGACCCACAGAGCCATGAAGTTGGATGTGCACAGCAGCACTCCATCATTAATGGAAGTGGTATATATGAGTTTGGGCCCAAGAAAGACCTGAAGGCACAAGTGAGTGCATGAGGAGGTGGCCCAAATGCCCATGGCCTCCACTCCTGTCACATTACCTTCCATCTCCCAGTCTGCACCTACAGCCTCATGGGGAGCTCCTTATGATCATTTGACTGCCTAGTTTGGAGATGGTTCTGTGCGATATGCAGGCACCACTCAAAAGTGGACAGCAGAAGCACAACAGCCCCTTTCTGGGAACTCCCTGGAGGACAGTGGTGAAGACAAATCCTCCCAATGGGCAGAACTTTGAGCAGTGCACCTGGTTGTTTACTTTGCTTGGAAGCAGAATTGCACAGATGTGCGATTGTATACTGATTTATGGGCTGCAGTCAATGGTTTGGCTGGACGGTCAGAGACTTGGAAGAAACATGATTAGAAAATTGGAGACAAGGAGGTATGGGGAAGAGGTATGTGATAGACATCTCTGAATGGGCCAAAGAAGTGAAGATATTTGTATCTCATGTGAATGCTCACCAAAGGGTGACCTCAGCATAGGAGGATTTTCACAATTAAGAGGATAGGATGACGTGTTCTGTGGAAACCAGTCATCCTCTTTCCCTAGCCACTCCTGTCATTGCTCAGTGGGTTCATGAACAAAGTTGCCATGGTGACAGAGATGGAGGTTATGCATGGGCTCAGCAACATGGACTTCCACTCACAAAGGCCAACTTGGCTACAGCTACTGCTGAATGCCCAATTTGCCAGCAGCAGAGACGAACACTGAGTCCCTGATATGGCAGCATTCCTTGAGGTGATCAACCAGTAGTAACCTGGTGGCAGGTTGATTACATTGGACCACTTCCATCATGGAAAGAGCAGTGTTTTGTTCTTACTAGAATAGACACTTACTCTGGATATGGACTTGCCTTCCCTACACGCAATGCTTTTGCCAAAACTACCATCCGTGGACTTACAGAATGCCTTATCCACTTTCATGATATCCCACACGGCATTGCCTCAGATCAAGGGACTCATTTCACAGCAAATGAAGTGTGGCAATGGGCCTATGCTCATGGAATTCACTGGTCTTACCATGTTCCCCATCATCCTGAAGCAGCTGGCTTGATAGAATGATGCAATGGCCTTCGAAAGACACAGTTACAGCACCAGCTATGTGGCAATACCTTGCAGAGTTGGGGCAATGTTCGCCAGGAGGCTGTATATGCTCTAAACAGGCATCCAATATATGGTTCTGTTTCTCTTATAGCCAGGATACAGGGGGCCGGGAATCAAGGGGTGGAAATGGGAGTGACACCACTCACTATCACCCTTAGTGACCCACTCTTAAAACTTTTGCTTCCTGTCCTGAGACCCTTCACTCTGCAGGTCTAGAGGTCTTAGTTCCGAAGGGAGGAATGCTCAAACCTGGAGACACATCACTGATTCCATCAAACTGTAAGTTAACAATGCCATCTGGCCACTTTGGGCTCCTTATGCCTCTGGATCAACGGGCAAAGAAGGCGGTCACCATATTGGCTGGTGTGGTTGATTTGGATTACCAAGAGGAAATCGGATTGATATTACATAATGGAGGCAAAGAAGAGTATATCTGCAATGCAGGAGATTCCTTTGTGCGTCTTTTAATACTTCCATGCCCTGTGATAAAGTCAATGGAAAATTACAGCAACTCAATTCCTACGTGACTACTAATGGCCCAAATCCTTCAGGAATGAAGGTTTGGATAACCCCAATAGGCAAAGAACCACGACCAGCTGAGGTGATTGCTGAGGGCAAAGGGAATATGGAATGGGTCGTAGAAGAAGTTAGTTCTAAATACCAGTTACAACCATATAAGCAGTTGCAGAAATGAGGACTGTAATTGTTATGAGTATTTCTTCCTTGTATGTATGCATCAAATATTTTTGTTTTCTTCACTTATAAAATATAAGATGTGAACAGGGCTAGTGTGTTTTCGGTTGTACGCATGTTAGTTGTATCATGTTAGGTACAAGTATGACTTTATAATTGTCTTTATTAGGAGATTATGTATGGTTTAAGGAGATGTGTACAGGTGCCAAGTTGACAAGAGGTGGATTGTGATCATTAAAGTTGTGTGTCAATTTGGCTGGACCATGATTCTCAGTGGTTTGGCAGTTATGATGTAGTTTGCAGTCGTACAATGATGTAATCACCTCCATGATGACATCTGATATGTGATCACCTCCATGATGCAATTTGCTGTAAGTAGTCAATTAGTTGAAAGGGAGTTTCTTTGGGGGTGTGGCCTGCATCCAATGTAGGTGGATTTTCTGGCAAGGCTCCTGAGCTTTTGCTCACTCTGGATCCTGCAGGTGGCTTCTGTTCGTTTGACTTCCGGTTCTTGGGACCTGAGCTAGCAGCTTACCTGCCATCTTGCCTGCCAATTTTGGGGTTCATTGGTCTTTGCAGCCTGTGAGCCAGATCCCTGCTGTCTGACCTGCCAATCCCTGGTTCATCAGCCCCTGCGACTATGTGTATCAGGAGAAGCTTCCAGCCTGACCCATGGACTTGAGGTGTTCAGCTTCTACAATCATGTGAGCCATTTCCTTACTATAAATCTCTATACATATTTATTTAGAGCCCTGGTGACACAATGATTAAGATCTACAGCTGATAAGCAAAAGGTCAGCAGTTCGAATCCACCAGCCACTCTTTGGAAACCGTATGGGGCTGTTCTACTCTGTCCTGCAGTGTCACTATGAGTCAGAATCGACTCGACAGCAATGGTTTGGTTTTTGGTGTGTATATATTTATATGATTTACTGGTTTTGACTCTCTAGAGAACCCAGGCTAAGACAGATGGTATTGAAGCAAAAAGTCCAAGCTGCACTGAAGGCATTGGCAAAAAACAAGGCTCCAGGAATTGATGGACTACTAATTGAGATGTTTCAACAAACCAATGCAATGCTGGAAGTGCTCATTCATCTATGCCAAGAAATTTGGAAGACAGCTACCCTGCCAACTGACTAGAAGAGATCCACATTTGTGCCCATTCCAAAGAGAGATGATCCAACAGAATGTGGAAATTATTGAACAATATTATACGCAAGTAAAATTTTGGTGAAGACAATAAAAAAATGACTGGAGCAGTACATCAACAGGGAACTACCAGAAATTCAAGCTGGATTCAGAAGAGGATGTGGAACAAGAGATATCATTGCTGTTGTCAGATGGATCTTGATTAAAAGCAGAGAATACCAGAAAGATGTTTCCCTGTGTTTTATTGACTGTGCGAAGGCATTTGATGGTATGGGTCGTAACAAATTATGGATAACATTGCAAAGAATAGGACTTCCAGAACACTTAATTGTGCTCATGAGGAACATGTACATAAACCAAGGGACAGAACAAGGGGATACTACGTAGTTTAAAATCAGGAAAGGTGTGCAACAGGGTGGTAGCCTTTCACCATACTTATTCAATCTGTATGCTGAGCACATAATCTGAGAAGCTGGACTATATGAAGAACGGGGCATCAGGATTAGCAGAAAAATCATTAACAACCTGCATTATGCAGATGACACAACCTTGTTTGCTGAAAGTGAAGAGGACCTGAAGCGCTTACTGATGAAGATCAAAGACCACAGTCTTCAGTATGGATTACACCTCAACATAAAGAAAACAAAAATCCTCACAACTAGACCAATAAGCAACATCATGATAAATGGAGAAAAGACTGAAGTTGCCAAGGATTTCATTTTGCTTGGATCCACAATCAATGCCCATGGAAGCAGCAGTTAAGTAATCAAACGACATATTGCATTGTGCAAATCTGCTGCGAAAGACCTCTTTAAAGTGTTAACAAGCAAAGGTGTCACTTGGAGGGCTAAGGTATGCCTGACCCAAGCCATGGTATTTTCAATCGCGTTATATGCGTGTGAAAGCTGAACAATAAATAAGGAAGAGCAATGAAGAATTTATCTATTTGAATTATGATGTTGGCAAAGAATATTGAGTATACCAGGGACTGCCAGAAGAATGAACAGATCTGTCTTGGAAGAAGCACAGCCAGAATGCTCCTTAGAAGCGAGGATGGCGATATTTCATCTTATGTACTTTGGACATGTTATCAGGAGGGACCAGTCCCTGGAGAAGGACATCATGCTTGGTAAAGCAGAGGGTCAGTGCAAAAGAGGAAGATCCTCAACGAGATGGATTGAAACAATGTCTGCACCAGAGGGTTCAAACATGCAACTAGTTTGAGAATGGCGCTGACTGGACAGTGTTTTTTTCTTTTGTACATGGGGTTTCCATGAGTCGGAACCAACTGGACTGCAGGGCAGATTAACCAGTAAGCAAGGTAAGCACAGGCTTACATTAAGCAAGGTATGCAGGAGCTTTTTTGTGTTTACTTACTAATCTGTAGTGCCCAATTTGACATGGGTGTCACAAAAACAGTTGAAATTGTGCAGTACAGATTAGTAAGTAAGCACAAGTAAGCCTGTGCATACCTTGCTTATTGGGTATTCCATCCCTGCTTAAAGCCACCTAGTACCAACAGCTTCCATCTGATGGTTGTTGAAATATTACCTCCTTCAGAAGTCTTCCTTACCACCTAGCCTAGGCCAGCTCCTACTCTGAATCACTCTTACAGCATCACAAAACTTTCCACAGTAGTAAATACTTGTGATGTGATTTTTTTCACAGCTGTCTCCCCTCCAAAATTACTATAAATTCCATGTTGGCAGAGACCTTGTTTATCTTGTTTGCAGCTGTACCCTTGGTGTCTAACACAGTGCCTGGGAAACTTCCAACCAATAAATATTTCTTGGGGAAAAAAAATCCTAGCAGCTACCATGTACTGCAGACCAACTAGTGGCCAGGCAGAGACACACAGGATCCCATTTGGTTCTTGTATCATGGCCTCATTCTCATTTCCTAGGTGAGGAAATGGCGGGGCAGAAAGGGGATGGGTTTGGTCTGGGACCAATTGGCTGGGCTGCGTGGAGTTGGGTCTGCTTGCTTAGCACCTCCTTTTCTGCCTGCCACTCTGGCTGCTCTTTGGAGAGGAGCAGCAGCTGTGGCCTCTCCTCATGTTCCCATAGCAACCAGCGCTTACCTCCTGCTCACACTGGTTCCTAATTGCCTGATTACGCATCTTCTCCCCCACCGGCTCAGGAGCTTCTTGAGAGCAGGGTCCGTGGCGACTTTGCTCAGTGCTCACCATTGCATGGCTCCAGGCTCAGTATTAGTTAAATGAACAAAAATGAATGCATGACCATCCATGCACATGGGTTTTTTAAAGCGTTCATCACAAACAAGGCGCCTGGAGCCTATAGTGTCTGGGGGAGGAGGTCTTGAGGGCTCGTGCTTCTCAGCTCACCTCTTCTGAGTGCTGTGGTGCTGTGGGTGACCGCCCCCCCCCCCACTTCTTCTCTCTCCCCTGCTGCCTAGGGAAACTCTTTAGAAAACAGGCAGGATAGCCTGCAGCAGGGTCATGCCTGTTGGCAGGAGGAGGATGCTGTAGATGATGTTGACACACCCTCCCGAATGATCCCCCCACGCACATGCACACGTGCACACACACACTCCCTCACTTCCTTCTGATGGAAGTCATCCTAAATGGCCAACTTTTGCTTCTAGAATTACCAAAAACAATTGAGTTTCATATCAATTCTAATACTCAGTTCACAATCTCGTCAGTTGGCCCCTTCCTTTCTTCGTTCCCACTGCAACCATTATAATCCAGCTCGCCATCACCTTCCCCCTGAACTGCTCCAAAAGCCACCTCCCTGACTCCTGTCTGTCTCCCTGTCCCCCAATCTTCCATGGCATGGACAGAATAAAGGCCCCAAACAGAAACCGTCTTATGCTATTTCCAGTCAGTCTCACAAGGGAGGCAGGTGCTTAAGTCATTTTCATGGCATGACAAGAGTCTGTACAAACCACTGAAGCAGCTAGAGAGAGAGAAAGCAGAGCTCCCAGACTATTAGTTTAGTTCTTAAATGTTTGCTGAGTGCTGACTCTGGCCAGTAACACTCCAAAGGATGGGACCAATATGAACTCCTACCCTAGTGGAAGAGACAGGGAAAAATACCTCATTGTGCTCTGCAGTTTGTACAGAGTGCTATGGGAATGTACACAGAAGTATGCTTGTGCAGGATCGGGGAAGGCTTCACAGAAGAAGGAACTTTTGAGCTTCATATCAGTTAGGAATCTGGTTGTAAGCAACAGAAACTATCTCTGACTAACTCAAGAGAAAAGGGAATTTATGGGGTGGCAGAGGGAGGCTATAGGGAGCTTATAGATTCAAGGGAAAGGCTAGAGAAACAGGTTTGAAAACAGATGAAAGTAAAGGCAGTTTAGGGGGTAGGAGTGGTGGGTGAGAAGATGTAGGAAGCAGGAACAGTTTGATCAGGATACTGCCATTAAAATGGAGAAGGCTGTTTCCTCCATTCTTATGTTGCATACTCCAGGTTCAAAGTCCAAAGACAGTATCTTAGACTGAGACAAAGGCTGTGTCCCTTTGACTTCTATGTTGAAAGGCAGACACACGAATTTACTGTTTCAACAACAGCACCCAATGGGGCAGAGACAATTCAATAAAAGGAAACAGGAGTCTGAGGAAGGGGGAGTAATGAATGTTGGGGAGCCACAAACCAACAAATGTCCACTCTCTGCTTGACAGCAGGAAAAAAGAGGAGAAAGGCGTTCCTGGCTGAGAGAACCAAATGGGCAAAGGCCCCAAAGCCTTCCGTGCCAAAGGAAGGTTGGCAGTATTGTATGACTGCAGTGCATGAGAAGGCAAGGTGAAGAGCCACAGGAGATAGGGCAAGAGCGGAGAGAAGCCAGATCAGCGTGCCCTGTGGAGTGGGCCTGTGGGAATCAGCTTCTGAAGGATAGAAGCAGGGGGGACTTGACCAGGTTGGCATGTTAGGACCTTCACTCTGGAAGTAGCAGGAATAAATCAGAGTAGGAAAAACTGGAGCTGGGGAGATGAACAGGGAATTCTTATAATTGTCCAGGCAAGAGATAGTGAGGTCTGAATTCCAGCAGTGAACATGGATGGAGAGGAGACCACGGATTCAAGAGCAATTTAGGATATAGAGTCAATGGAGTAGGAGGAGTGAGGGAGGGTGAAGAGTAAGAGATGACTGTGAAGGATTCAAGAGAGAAGGACAAGTTTGGGAGAAAGAGTTTGCACTTTCCTCATAGGCTTCAGGAAGTCCAGCTAACTCTCTCAACTCCCATTTGTTTAACAGTTAATGTCAACCTAGGTCTACTAGCATGTTCCAGGCACTATCTTAGGCAAAAAAAGGAGAGAGACTGTGAGAGAGGGGGAGAAGGAGGTAGAGAAAGAGATACAGACTCTAAATGGGCCCTCTCATACTCAGCTAGTGGGAACATAAACTGATACAATTCCTTTGGAGAATAATTTAGAAATATATTTCAATATTTTACATGTGTATACCTTAGCAAAGTGACTTCCAGGAATTTATCCTAAAGAAACAATTTAACAGGTGTGTACAGATAGATATATGTACAAGGGTGTCACAACATTGTTCCCATCAATAGGAAACTGGTTAAATAAATTATGGTGTATCTGTACTGTGACATACTCTGTAACCCTTAGGGAGTAAAAAGAGAGAAGACACTAACCACATCCTTGTCCCCTATGGCAGGCTTGCTTCCAAGCCTGACAGGCCTTAGCTGAGGAGGGAAAAGCTTTAACTTAATGAAGTTTGGGGTTTTGTCTATTACACTGGACTGGACACTTTAATTCCTGAAAGTAATTGGAGGATTTTTTAATGATCTGAGAGTGACTAAAAAAGTTATGGGATCTTCAAGAGATTTCATCCAAGAAGCAGGGGAGAACTATGTCACCAAGAGAGTTTAGGAAGAAAGATAAGAAAATTAAGTTGTTTTCTGCTTGTGGAGTTCAACCTGTTCAATAAAAGCTACAGTAACAATGGTTATCTGTGGGATGTAAGGAGTCATTGCTTTTACTTCATACTTTAAACACTTCTGCATTGTGTGAATGTTTTACAATGTACACAATTAAAACAAGTAAAAAGTCAGTAAGAACACTGAAGATACATTCTTTTGTGGAGAGGGTGGAGATGCTGACAAACTGCTTGACCCCCCCAGAAGCTTCTAAAGCAGGGTTTTCAACCTCAACCTCAGAACTACTAAAAACTTGGGCTGGATAATTCTTTGTTGTGGGGGCAGTCCTGTGCATTGTAGGATGTTTAGTAGCATCCTTGGCCTCTACCCACTAGATTCCAGTAAGACCTCCCTCCCCCACACGTATGTGATAAAGAAAATGTCTCCAGACATTGACAAATATCCCCTGGGGAGCAAAATTGCCCCCAGTTGAGAATCACTGATCTAGAGGAATTTTCAGAATACCCAGATGTCTTCTGAGCCTGCGGACCTGACGGCTTTATAATCCCGTCTCTTAAATGGCTCTCTGCCAGCAATCTCTCCATGTCTCCATTGGTATGGGAGTCAGGAGATGTAGCTTCTGATTTGGGTTTGCCCATTTACTAGCTATGTGACCATGGGCCTTCTGAGTCTCACTCTCTTCAACTCTAAAATGGGGTTATTAATAATAACATCGCTCACAGGATTGCTGTGAAGATGATATATCTATAAATTAGCTAGTATATGGCAGGAACTCAGTAAATATCGCCAACTGAAGACTAGGAAGGGCTGATCTCACTCACCCAGCCATCACCTCCATACAGACCACCACAGGCACCTGGGCAGGAGTGGGGCTTTCGGGCTGCAGGAATCCTGGAACGCCAAGCCACTACCCCCATGAGCCTTTGGGGTAAAGGCTAAAGCTAGATGAACTCCTGAGTCTTTTCTCCCTGGCCACTCACCTCCTGTTATGAAAGAGGAGCTCCCTTCTATATAAGAAAACTGCCATTTGTACTTTGTATCCCATGTCATTCTGCCTCCCCTGGAGAATCTTATCCCACCCACGGTCCCTTCACTCTCAAGGAGCCCTTTCAGTTGGATCTTTTCCACCTGCTTTTGAAGTACTCAGGTTTCTCTCACTGAAACAAACTAACAAAAACCCCAGCTTCCTAAACCCTGCTTCTTTCTCCAGCTACTACCCTGTCTCTCTCTTCTCCTTCACAGCCAAACTTCTTCAAAGAGTCATTTCACTCTGTAACCCATTCCAGTTTGCCTTTATCCCCTGTTATGGATTGAATTGTGTCCCCCCAAAATGTGTGTCAGCTTAGCTAGGCCATGATTCCCAGTATTGTGTACTTGTCCACAATTTTGTGATCTGATGTAATTATCCTATGTGCTGTAAATCTTAACCTCTATGATGTTAATCCACCATGCATCTGTCAGTTTGCCGTACTGTGGTGGCTTGTGTGTTGCTATGATACTGGAAGCTTGCCACACTGGTATTTCAGATACCAGCAGGGTCACCCTTGGTGGACAGGTTTCAGCAGAGCTTCCAGACTAAGACGGACTAGGAAGAAGGCTCTGCCAGTCTACTTCTGAAAAAGTGGCCAGTGAAAACTTTATGAACAGCAGTGGCACACTGTCTGATATGGTGCTGGAAGATGAGCCCCTCAGATTGGAAGGCACTCAAAATATGACTGGGGAAGAGCTGCCTCCACAAAGTAAAGTCAACCTTAATGATATGGATGGAGTCAAGCTTTCGGGACCTTCATTTGCTGAAGTGGCATGACTCAAAATGATAAGAAACAGCTGCAAACATCCATTAATAATCAGAACATAGAATGTACGAAGTATGAATCTAGGAAAATTGGAAATCATCAAAATGAAATGAGGAGGCAGGGCTAAGATGGCGGAGTAGTCAGACATTTCTGGTTGACCCTCTTACAACAAAGACCCAAAAAAAACAAGTGACTTGATTATATATGGCAATCTGGGAGCCCTGAACATAAAAGGCAGAGTTGAGGAATTGGACTGAGTGGCAAGGGGAGGGAGAGACAGTTCAGAAGCAGTGAGGAGTTGCCAGACCTGACCCCACCAGAGCCTGAGCCCTTCAGGCCTGAGCAGCTCATGGGTGAGCAATGACACAGGCAAGCAGTGGTGCTCGGGAGGCACGTTTTCCACACTGAAAGAGACACAGTACCAGAGAGTCTACACGGCCACCCAGAACCAGTGAGAAGCAGCCCTCATCAGCGAAAGATAAATACTTGCGTACAGCTTACTGCGTGGATGAAAAACACCCCGCTTAGGGAAAAATGTCTCTCCCATTTACCTCCCCAATCCCTGCTCTGCACTGGGTCCCAGACCAGCTTCAGCAATTGCCCAGTCACGTGGGCCAGAGTAGGATCTGTCACACACTCGAAGCCATTCTCCCTGCCTTGGAGAGTGAACAAATTAACAAACGGGGGAAGAATAAACTGCCGGCTCCCCTAAGCCCGGAACCTAGGGCAGGCACAGCTCCTTTGCCTAGGCACAGGCATAAGGGATCCACGGACTTTGAGTGCCTTTCCCCCTGCATAGACTTGTGTGGGCCCATCTCAACAGCACAGGCCCTCATTACCACAGCACAAGAGGGTATATAACGGAACTCTAACTTGAACTGTTTCAGCTGTGAAGTGGCAGGTTCTTGATATTTGACACTGCTCTGCCCATTAAGCAGGGTCTTCACCTACCCGCATCAGGGGCCTGAGGACTGGTGGCTCCACCCACCCCACCTAGCCACCTGCGACAGGGGCCCATGAATAAGAGGTGCCCCCCAGTCATCACAGCCAACAGCATTAGGTGCTCATAGTCTGGCTTCAAATCCCACCCACCTACACACTCTAGGGAAGAGGGACCCGTCTTCCGCCTGGACACTCGGAGGCAGTGGTCAACCCACTGCCTTGCTCAGAGTGTGTCCCCCAGTTGCAGCCAGATGCCTATGCCTGCACCAATCACCCGTGCCTGTCTAGGACTGTGAGAGCCTACACCACACACTTGGTGGCTATCTACCTAGGAACTTGAGCTGAATCCATACAGGAGGAGTGGGCAGACTCCTGAGCTTACTTGCCTAGTAAAAGATCTAAGCACCTGGTGACAGGACATTAGTGCTTCAAAGGTGATAATAATCAAACTAACTCATACGAGCAGCCTATCTGGGCATATCAAAACAAAACAAGAAGCTAGGACACAATAAGCAAACATAAAATAAATAAATATAATAAGTTATTTATGGCTCAGAGACAACACTCAATATCAAATCACATAAAGAGGCATAATGAGGAATAATGATGGCTTTAGCAAGCTCCCAAATTAAAGAATCTAGAAATTTTCCAGAGGAAAATTTCTAGGAATTACCAGAGGCAGAATACAAAAGATTAATATACAGAACTCTTCAAGGAATTAGGAAGGAAATTAAGCAAAACACAGAACATGCAATAGAGGAAATTAAAAAGATTAGAGAAGAGCATAATGACAAATTTAAAAGGCTGCAATAATCCATAAAGAGACAACAATTAGAAATCCAGAAGATTAACAATACAATTTCAGAATTAGACAACTCAATAGAAAGTCATAGGAGCAGAACGGAGGCAATGGAAGTCAGAATTGGTGAGACTGAAGATAAAGCACTTGACACCAACTTATTTGAGGAAAAATCAGATAAAAGGATTTAAAATGAAGAAACCCTAAGAATTACATGGGACTCTATCAAGAGGAATAACCTTTGAGTGATAGGTGTACCAGAACAGGGTGGGGGGGGGGTGATAATGGAAAATACAGAGAGAATTGTTGAACATTTATTGGCAGAAAACTTCCCTGATATCGAGAAAGATGACAAGATATCTATCTGAGATGCTCATTGAACCCCACATAAGGTAGATCCCAAAAGAAAGTCACCAAGACATATTATAATCAAACTTGCCAAAACCAAAGATAAACAGACAATTTTAAGAGCAGCTAGGGATAAACGAAAAGTCATCTACAAAGGAGAGTCAATAAGAATAAGCTCGGACTACTCAGCAGAAACCATGCAGGCAAGAAGGCAATGGGATGACATATATAAAGCTTTGAAGGAAAAAAGCTGCCAGCCAAGAATTATATATCCAGCAAAACTGTCTCTCAGATATGACGGCGAAATTAGGGCATTTCCAGATAAACAGAAGGTTGGGGAATTTGCAAAAACCAAACCAAAATTACAAGAAATACTAAAGGGAGTCCTCCAGTTAGAAAATCAGTAACATCACATAACAACCCAAGACTAGAACACAGGACAGAGCAACCAGCTATCAACCCAGACAGGGAAGACACAAAAGCAAATCAAAGCTAAAACACTCAAAATACGGAAACAGTTGTCAATA
Source organism: Dugong dugon (assembly GCA_030035585.1). Classification (NCBI taxonomy): domain Eukaryota; kingdom Metazoa; phylum Chordata; class Mammalia; order Sirenia; family Dugongidae; genus Dugong; species Dugong dugon. Next base: position 102,386,239 of record CM057483.1, on the reverse strand, counting down.
TGTAAAAGAAGGCAACATTAAAACAAAAAAGAGGGACTTAAAAAATGTAGACGTAGATTTTTCATATGGAGAGGAACGCAAGGCGAAATAAAGAAATAAAAGACTGGTATAAACTTAGAAAAATAGGGGTAAATATTAAGGTAACCACAAAGGAAACTAACAATCCTACAAGTCAAAATAAAAAACTAGAAAAATATAAAGACTCAGCAAACACAAAATCAACAACAATGAAAAAGATAAAAAGAAAATACATAAAGAAAAAGGACTCAGCACAGAAAATTAAGTGGAACAAAGAAACTGTCAACAACACACAAAAAAAAAGACATCAAAATGACAGCACTAAACTCAGGCCTATCAATAATTATGCTGAATGTAAATGGACTAAATGCACCAATAAAGAGACAGAGTGGCAGATTGGATAAAAAACACGATCTGTCTGTATGCTGCCTACAAGAGGCACACCTTAGACTTAAAGACACAAACAAACTAAAACTCAAAGGATGGAAAAAAATACATCAAGCAAACAACAGTCAAAAATGAGCAGGAGTGGCAATATTAATCTCTGACAAAATTTTAAAGTAAAATCCACCACAAAGGATAAGGAAGGACATTATATAATGATTAAAGGGTCAATACACCAGGAGGACATAACTATAATAAATATTTACACACCCAACGACAGGGCTCCAAAATACATAAAAAAGTCCAACAGCACTGAAAAGACAGATAGCTCCACAATAGTAGTAGGAGACTTCAACACACCACTTTTGTTGAAGGACAGAACATCCAGAAAGAAGTTCAACAAAGATACGGAAGAGCTAAAGGCTACAATCAAGCAACTTGATCTCATAGACATATACTGAAAACTCCACCCAACAGCAGCCAAATATACTTTCTTTTCCAATGCACATGGAACATTCTCCAGAAAAGACCACATATTAGGCCATAAAGCAAGCCTTAACAAACTCCAAAGCATCAAAATATTACAAAGCACCTTTTCTGACCATAAAGCCATAAAAGTAGAAATCAACAACAGAAAAAGCAGAGAAAAAAAATCAAACACGTGAAAACTGAACAGCACCTTGCTCAAAAACAACTGGGTTGTAGAAGAAATTAAAGATGGAATAAAGGAATTCATAGACTCAAACGAGAATGAAAACACATCATACCAGAACCTTTGGGACACAGCAAAAGCAGTGCTCAGAGGTCAGTTTATAGCAATAAATGCACACATCCAAAAAGAAGAAAGGGCCATAATCAAAACATTAACCCTACAACTGGAACAAGTAGCAAGAGAAAAGCAAAAGAAGCCCTCAGGTGCCAGAAGAAAGGAAATAATAAGAATTAGAGCAGAATTAAATGAAATAGAGAACATAAAAACAATTGAAAGAGTTAACAAGACCAAAATCTGGTTCTTTGAAAAGATCGACAAAATTGATAAACCATTGGCCAAACTGACAAAAGAAAAACAGGAGAGGAAGCAGATATCCTGTATAAGAAATGAGACGGGTGATATCACAACAGACCCCACTGAAATTAAAGGAATCATAACAGAATACTATGAAAAATTGAATAGTAACAAATTTGAAAACCTAGAGGAAATGGACAAATTTCTAGAAACTCACTACCTACCTAAACTAACACAAGGTAGAACAACTAAATAAACCTATAACAAAAGAAGACATTGAAAAGGTAATTAAAATACTGCCAACAAAAAAAAAAGCCCTGGTCCGGATGGCTTCACTGGGGAATTCTACCAAACTTTCAGAGAAGAGTTAACACCACTACTACTAAAGGTATTTCAGAGCATAGAAAATGATGGAATACTCTCAAACTCATTCTATGAAGCCTGCATAACCCTGATACCAAAACCAGGTAAACACACTACAAAAAAAGAAAATTACAGACCAATATCACTGATGAATATTGACTCAAAAATCCTCACCAAAATTCTAGCCAATAGAATTCAGTAACAATCAAAAAAATAATTCACCATGATCAAGTGGGATTTATACCAGGTATGCAGGGATGGTTGAACATTAGAAAAACAATCAATGTAATCCATCACATTAATAACACAAAAGACAAGAACCACATGATCTTATCAATCGATGCAGAAAAGGCATTTGACGAAGTCCAAAAACCATTCATGATAAAAACTCTCAACAAATAGGAAAAGAAGGGAAATTCCTCAATATGATTAAGGGCATTTATACAAAGCCAACAGCCAACATCATCCTAAATGGAGAGACTTTGAAAGCATTCCCCTTGAGAACGGGAACCAGACAAGGATGCCTCATTATCACCACTCTTATTCAACATTGTGCTGGAGGTCCTAGCCAGAGCAATTAGGCTAGAAAAGAAATAAAGGGCATCCAGATTGGTAGGGAAGAAGTCAAAGTATCTCTATTTGCAGATGATATGATCTTATACCCAGAAGACCCCAAAGAATCCACCAGAAAACTACTGGAAATAATAGAAGATTTCAGTAAAGTTTCAGGATACAAGATAAACATACAAAAATCAGTTGGACTCCTTTACACCAACAAAGAGAACCTTCAAGAGGAAATCACCAAACCAATACCATTTATGATAGCCCCCAAGAAGATAAAATACTTAGTAATAAATCTAACCAGAGATGTAAAAGATCTATACAATGAAAACTACAAGACACTACTGCAAGAAACCAAAAGAGACCTGCATAAGTGGAAAAACATACCTTTCTCATGATAGGTAGACTCAACATTGTGAAAATGTCAATTCTACCCAAAGCAATCTAAAGATACAATGGAATCCCTATTCAAATTCCACCGGCATTTTTTAATGAGATGGAGAAACAAATCACCAACTTCATATGGAAAGGGAAGAGGCCCCAAATAAGTAAAGCATTTCTCAAGAAGAAGAACAAAGTGGGAGGCTTCACACTACCTGATTTTAAAACCTATTATACCTCCACGGTAGTCAAAACAGTCTGGTACTGGTACAACAACAGATACATAGACCAATGGAACAGAATTGAGAATCCAGATGTAAATTCACCCACCTATGAGCAGCTGATATTTGATAAAGGCCTAAAGTCTGTTAATTGGGGAAAAGACGGTCTCTTTAACAAATGGTGCTGGCATAACTGGATATCCATCTGCAAAAAACTGAAACAAGATCCATACCTCACACCACACACAAAAACTAACTCAAAATGGCTCAAAGACTTAAATATAAAATCAAAATGAAAAAGAGCATGGAAGAAAAATTAGGGACAACACTAGGAGCCCTAATACATGGCGTAAACACAATACGAACCATAAGTAACAATGCACAAGCACCAGAAGAGAGACTAGATAAATGAGAGCTCCTAAAAATCAAACACTTCTGCTCATCAAAAGACTTCACCAAAAGAGTCAAAAGACAACCATAGAGTGGGAAAAAAAAAATTTGGCTACGACATATCTGATTAGCATCTAATCTCTAAAATCTACAAGATACTGCAAAAACTCAACAACAAAAAAACAAATAACCCAATTAAAGAATGGGCAAAGGATATGAACTGGCACTTTGCCAAAGAAGATATTCAGGCGGCTAACAGACACGTGAAAAAATGCTCACGATCATTATCCATTAGAGAAATGCAGATCAAAACTACAATGAGATACCATCTCACCCCAATAAGGCTAGCATTAATCCAAAAAACACAAAATAATAAATACTGGAGAGGTTGTGGGGAGACTGGAACAGTTATATACTGTTGGTGGGAATGTAAAATAGTACAGCCACTTTGGAAATCTATCTGGTGCTTCCTTAAAGAGCTAGGAATAGAAGTACCATAGGATCCAGCTATCCTGCTCCTTGGAATATATCCTACAGAAATAAGAGCCGTCACACAAATAGTTATGTGCACACCCATGTTCATTACAGCACTGTTCACAACAACGCAAAGATGGAAACAACCTAGGTGCCCGTCAATGGGCAAATGGATAAACAAATGATGGTACATCCACACAATGGAATACTACGCAACGATAAAGAACAATGACAAAGCTGTGAAACATCTTATAACATGGAGAAAGCTGGAACTCATTATGCTGAGTGAATTTAGTCAGTCACAGAAGGACAAATACTGTATAAGAGCACTATTATAAGAACTCAAGAAAAAGTTTAAACACAGAAGAAAACATTCTTTGATGGTTATGAGGGTGGGGAGGGAGGGTGAGGGTTATTTACTAACTAGATAGTAGATAAGAATTATCTTAGGTGAAGGGAGGGAAAGCACTCCCTGCAGAGGAAGTCAACACAATTGAACTAAAGCTAAGAAGTTTCCTGAATACAATCAAACACTTTGAGGGACAGAGCAGCAGGGGTAGGGGTCTGGGTCCCATGCTTTTATAGGGCATCTTGGCCAATTGGCATAACAAAGATTATTAAGAAAATGTTCTGAATCCTACTTTGGTGAGTGGTGTCTGGGGTCTTAAAAGCTTGCAAGCGGCCATCTAAGATGCATCAAATTGGTCCCAACCACCTGGAGTGAAGGAGAATGAAGAACACCGAAGACACAAGGAAAGTAGTAGCCCAAGAGACAGAAAGGGCCACATAACCAGAGACTTCATCAGCCTGAGACCAGAAGAACTAGACGGTGCCCGGCTACCACCAATGACAGCCCTGGTAGGGAACACAAAAGAGAGTCCCAGATGGAGCAGGAGAAAGGTGGTGTGCAGAACTCAAATTCTAGTAACAAGACCAGACTTAATGGTCTGACTGAGACTGGAGGTACCCCGGAAAGCATGGCGCCTGTATTCTCCATCATTCCAGACATGACACAATTTCCAAGGCCTACTCTTCAGACAGGGATTGGACTGGACTGTGGGACATAAAGTTATACTCGTGAGGAGTGGGCCTCTTGGCTCAAGTAGATACAAGAGACTAAATGGGCAGCTTCTGTCTGGAGGTGGGATGGGAAGGCAGAGAAGGTTAGGAGCTGGTTGAATGGACATAGGGGATCAGGGGTGGAAAGGAGGAGTGTACTGTCACAGTATGGGTAGAGCAATTAGAGTCACATAACCGTGTATGTATAAATTTTTGTATGGGAAAAATTATTTTAAAAAAAGTAATGAAATGCATAAAAATCGACATCCTAGGCATTAGTGAGCTGAAATGAACTGGTATTGACCATTCTGAATCAGAAAATTATATGGTCTACTCTGCTGGGAATGACAAATTGAATAAGAATGGTGTCGCTTTCGTCATCAAAACGAACATTTCAAGATCTATCCGGAAGTACAACGCTGTCAGTGATAGGAAAATATCCATAGGCCTACAAGGAAGATCAGTTAATCCAACTGTTATTCAAATTTATGCACCAACCACTAATGCCAAAGATGAGGAAATGGGGGTATTTACCAACTTCCGCAGTCTGAAATTGATCAAACATGAAATCAGGATGCATTGGTAATTACTGGTGATTGGGATGTGAAAGTTGGAAACAAAGAAGTAAGGATTGGTAGTTGGAGAATACGGCCTTGGTAATAGAAATGATGCCAGAGATCACATGATAGAATTTTGCAAGACCAAAGATTTCTTCGTTGCAAATACATTTTTTCAATAACATAAATGGCGACTACGCACATGGACCTCACCGGATGGAAAACACGGGTAGCAAATCGACCACATCTGTGGAAAAAGACACTGCAAAAGCTCAATATCATTGGCCAGAACAAGGCCACAGGCCGACTGCAGAAGAGACCATCAATTGCTCATATGAAAGTTCAAGTTGAAGCTGAAGAGAATTAAAACAAGTCCACCAGAGCCAAAATATGACGTTTAGTATATCCCACCTGAATTTGGAGACCATCTCAAAAATAGCTTTGACGCATTGAACACTAATGACAGAAGACCAGACGAGTTGTGGAATGACATCAAGGACACCATACATGAAGAAAGCCAAAGGTCATTAAAAAGACAGGAAAGAAAGAAATGACCAAAACGGATGTCAGAAGAGACTCTGAAACTTGCTCTTGAACACAGAGAAGCTAAAGCAAAAGGAAGAAATGATGAAGTGAAAGAGCTGAACAGAATATTTCAAAGGGTGGCTCAGGAAGACAAAGTAAAATATTACAAGGTAATGTGCAAAGACCTGGAATTAGAAAACCAAAAGGGAAGAACACACCCAGCATTTTTCAAGCTGAAAGAACTGAAGAAGTACTTCAAGCCTCAAGTTGCAATTTTGAAGGATTCTGTGAGCAAAATATTGAATGATGCCAGAAGCATCAAAAGCAGATGGAAGGAATACACAGTCGCTGTACCAAAAAGAATTGGTCGAAGGTCAACCATTTCAGGAGGTAGCATGTGATCAAGAACTGATGGTACTGAAGGAAGAAGTCCAAACTGCACTGAAGGCATTGGTGAAAAACAAGGCTCCAGGAATTGATGGAATACCAATTAAAATGTTTCAACAAACGGATGCAGCACCAGAGGTCCTAACTGGTCTATGCCAAGAAATTTGGAAGACAGCTATCTGGCCAACCAACTGGAAGAGATCCATATTTGTGCCCATTCCAAAGAAAGGTGATCCAACGGAATGCAGAAATTATTGAACAACATCAATAATATCACACACAACAAAATTTTGCTGAAGATTATTCAAACGCAGTTGCAGCAGCACATCAACAGGGAACTGCCAGAAATTCAAGCTGGATTCAGAAGAGGATGTGGAACGAGGGATATCATTGCTAATGTCAGATGGATTTTGGCTGAAAGCAGAGAATACCAGAAAGATGTTTACCTGTGTTTTATTGACTATGCAAAAGCATTCGACTGTGTGGATCATAAAAACTTATGGATAACACTGTGAAGAATAAGAATTTCAGAACACTTGATTGTGCTCATGGGGAACCTGCACATAGATAGACCAAGAGGCAGTCCTTTGAACAGAGCAAGGGAATACTGCATGGTTTAAAATCGAGAAAGGTGTGTGCCAGGGTTGTATCCTTTCACCATACTTATTCAATCTGTATGCTGAGTAAATAATCTGAGAAATTGGACTATATGAAGAAGAACGTGGCATCAGATTTGGAGGAAGACTCATTAACAACCTACATTATGCAGATGACACAACCTTGCTTGCTGAAAGTGAAGAGGACTTGAAGCATTTACTGATGAAGATCAAAGACTAAAGCCTTCAGTACGGATTACACCCCAACATAAAGAAAACAAAAATCCTCACAACTGGACCAATAAGCAACATCATGATAATTGGAGAAAATATTGATGTTGTCAAGGATTCCATTTTACTTGGGTTCACAGTCAATACCCCTGGAAGCAGCAGTCAGAAAATCAAATGACGCATTGCACTGGGCAAATCTTTTGCAAAAGGCCTCTTTTAGTGTTAAAAAGCAAAGATATCACTTCGAGGACTAAGGTGCACCTGACCCAAGCCATGATATTTTCAATCATGCATGCAAAAGCTAGACATGAATAAGGAAGACTGAAGAGTTGATGCCTTTGAATTACAGTGTTGGCAAAGAATATTGAATATACCATGGACTGCCAAAAGAACAAACAAATCTGTCTTGAAAGAAGTACAGCCAGAATGCTCCTTAGAAGCAAGGATAGCGAGACTTCATCTTACGTTCTTTGGACATGTTATCAGGAGGAACCAGTCCCTGGAGAAGGACATCATGCTTGGTGGAGGGTCATCAAAAAAGAGGAAGGCCCTCGGCAAGATGGATTGACACAGTGGCTGCAACAATGTGTTCAAACATAACAATTGTGAGGATGGCACAGGACCGGGCAGTGTTTTGCTCTGTTGTACGTAGGTTTGCTGTGAGTCAGAACTGACTTGATGGCACCTAACAACAACAATGATGTTAACGAGGCAGGACTCAATCTACAGGATTAGGTTGTATCTTGAGTCAATCTGTTTTGAGATATAAAAGAGAGAATCGAGCAGAAGGGAGAGGGACCTCATTACCACCAAGAAAGAATAACCAGGAGGGGAGCATGTCCTTTGGACCTGGGGTCCCTGTGCTTAGAAGCTCCTAGACCAGGGGAAGATTGATGACAAGGACCTTCCCCTAGAGCCAGCAGAGAGAGAAAGCATTCCCCTGGAGCTGGTACCCTGAATTTGGACTTCTATCCTACTAGACTGTGAAAGAATAAACTTCTCTTTGTTAAAGCCGTCCACTTGTGGTATTTCTGTTATAGCAGCACTAGTTAACTAAGACAGCCCCCCTCACTCTACCCAAGCTTCTCTCACTAAGGTCCCCAATGACTTCCATGTCAGCAAATCTAATGGATATGTTCAGTCCTCATTTAACTTGCCTCTCAGCACCATTTGACACTGTTGATCATTTCTCCCTTGGAAAAAAAAGCCTCTCTTCCCTTGGTTTCCTGACATTTCACTCTCCTGGATTGCCTCCTACCTCACAGCCTGCTCTTTTTCTGCTTCCTTTATTGCCTTCTCTAGGCAAACTTGCATGTTGAGGTTCTTCAGGGCTCCATACCAGGTTCCTTTCTCTTCTCACTTTGTACTCTCTCCCTAAGCTGTCTTATCCATGCCATGGCTTCAATGACCACTTGTGCTCTGATGGATCCCATAAGCATATCTCCAGCCCAGCTACCTCCCTGATCCAGCCCCAGATCTGTAGATTCCAGGGCATATTTGATGCCTTCATCTGACTATCTCAAAGGCGCTTCACACTCAACCTGTCCCCAACTGCCCACACAATATTTCTCCCCAAACCTGCTCTCTTCTCCTGTTCCTTATCATAGTGAAGGTCACCCACTTCGTCTAGTTACACAAACCACAAGGCTAGGAGTCGTTCTCAACATCTCCCACATTACAAATCCCATAGACAATCCTGGTAATTTTATTTCCTAAATAACTTTGGCTTGTAAAAAATATTTATCTTTCAACAGGTAACACATTCAAAAACCAAAATAATTAAGAAGGGATTTAGTGAGGAGTCTCTCTCCAACCCCATCCACTTCAACATCCCCCAACTCCCTCCCCACACAGAACCTAGAAACAGTCCTCATTCTGTTTTTACACATAGTATTCTACCAGGTGGATCTACCACTGTACTGGTCCCTTATTTATTAGCATGAGTTATTTATAATATTTTGCTATTATGAACAGTACCTAAACATTTTTTTTTTCAGTCCACTTTCTTTCAGTCTCCTTTGTCTCTGCTCTAGTGCAAGCTACCATCATCCTTTACTGGATTCAGCCAAATAGCTTCCTAAATGTTCTGCCCGAATTGTCTTCACATACAGCCAGAGCGGTATGGTCAAAATGCGGATTTCACGATGCCATTCCCCTGCTTAAAGCCCCTCCATGGCTTTCAGTGCTTTTAAGATAGAGACAAAACTCTTCATTATGGCTTCTGAAGCCTAATCTAGCCTCACCTTGCCCGCTCTCCCTCTCCCCTTCTCCACTTCACTCTCACTGGCCTTCTTTCAGTGTTTCTTTTGCATATGTTGTTGCCTCTGCATAAAATACCCTTCTCTCTTCTATTCACCGAGTTAGTTCCTACTTGTCCTTCAGATCTTAGCTTTCTTACCTAGTCCTCAGGGAAGCTTTCCCCGACCTCTCCGCTAGATCAAAGTCCGGTATGTTAGGGTCTCATTACCACTGTATGCCTCTCCTTCAGAACTCTAGTTCCAGTTGTAATTTCACATTTATCTGTGTGATACTTTGGCTCCTACTCCCGACACTCCTCATGTCCCCAAGTAGTCTGTGAGATCCATAAGGGCAGGGGCCTTATCTGCCTTTGCTTATCATGAAGCCCTCCCTGCATCTAGGAAAATTGTTGACCGAATTAGTGAAAGAATGAGGGATATAGACGGCCAGAGGACCTGATACAGAGGTGGTGTTGTTGTGTGTGGTCGAGTTGATTCTGACTCATAGCGACCCTATATGACAGAGTAGAACTGCCCCATATGGTTTCCTAGGCTGCAGTCCTTATGGGAGCAGATTGTCCATATTTTCTTCTGCACAGTTGCTGTTGGGTTAGAACTGATGACCTTTCAGTTAGCATCTGAGCACTTAACCATTGCGCCACCAGGGCTCCTCTAATTGTTATTGTTGTTGTGTGTCATAGAGTCGATTCCAACTCATAGTGACTCTATATGACAGAGTAGAACTGCTGGTTTCTTCCTAGTTTTTTTTTTTTTTTGTACTTTAGATGAAGGTTTACAGAGCAAACTAGTTTCTCATTAAACAGTTAATACACATATTGTTTTGTGACATTGGCTGCCAACCCCCTGACATATCAACACTCTCCCCTTCTCGACCTTGGGTTCCCCATTACCAGCTTTCCTGTCCCCTTCTGCCTTCCTGTCCTTGCCCCTGGGCTGGTGTGCCCATTTAGTCTCATTTTGTTTTATGGGCCTGTCTAATCTTTGGATGAAGGGTGAACCTCAGGTGTGACTGAAACACTGAGTTATAAGGGTTTCCAGGGGCCATACTCTCAGGGTTTCTCCAATCTCTGTCAGATCAGTAACTCTGGTCTTTGTGTGTGTGTCTGTGTGAGAACTTTGTTCTACATTTTTCTCCAGCTCTGTCTGGGACCCTCTATTGTGATGCTTGTCAGAGCTGTCGGTGGTGGAAGCCAGGCACCATCTAGTTGTGTTGGACTCAGTCTGGTGGAGGCTGTGGCAGTTGTGGTCCATTATTCCTTTGGATTAATCTTTCCCTTGTGTCTTTGGTTTTCTTCAATCTCCCTTGCTCCAGATGGGATGAAACCAGTGGAGTATCTTAGACGGCCACTCACAAGCTTTTAAGACCCCAGACGCTACTCATCAAAGTAGAATGTAGAACATTTTCTTTGTAAACTATGTTATGCCAAATGAGTTAGTTGTTCCCCGAGACCGTGGTCCCCACCGCCCTCTGCCCAGCAATTCAGTCCCTCAGGAAGTTTGGAAGTATCTATGGAGCTCCTATGGCCTTTCCTTGTACAAGTTGTATTGGCTTCCCCAGTATTGTGTACTGTCTCACCCTTCACCAAAGTTACCACTTATCTATCGTCTATTTAGTGTTTTCCCTCCTCACACCTCCCCTTCCTCATAACCATCAAAGGTTGTGTAAATCTTTTCATGAGTTTTTTATAATAGTGGTCTCATATAGTATTGGTCCTCTTGTGATTGACTTATTTCATCCAGCGTAATGCCCTCCAGATTCATCCATGTTGTGAGATGCTTCACAGATTCGTCATCGTTCATTATCGTTGCATAATATTCCATTCTGTGTATGTATCATAGTTTGTTTATCCATTCATCTGTTGATGGGAACTTAGATTGTTTCCATCTTTTTGCTATCGTGAACAATACGGCAATGAACATGGGTGTGCATATGTCTATTCGTGTGACGGTTCTTAATTCTCTAGGATATATTCCTAGGAGTGGGATCACTGGCTCATATAGTATTCTATTTCTAGCTTTTTAAGGAAGTGCCATATGGTTTTCCAAAATAGTTGTACCATTTTGCATTCCCACCAGCAGAACATGAGAGTTCCAGTCTCCCCGCAGCCTCTCAAGCATTTGTTATTTTCTGCTTCATTGATCTGTGCCAGTAATGTTGGGGTGAGATGGTATCTCATTATGGTTTTGATTTGCATTTCTCTAATGGCTGGTGATCTCAAGCATTTCCTCATATGTCTGCTAGCCGCTTAAATATCTTCTTTGGTGAAGTGTCTGTTCATATCATTTGCCCATTTTTTAAATTGGATTATTTCACTTTTTCTTGTAGAAGTATTGGATTTTCCTGTAGATTTTAGAGATTAGACTTTTGTCGGATATGTCCTAGCCAAAATTTTTTTCCAATCTGTAGGTTCTCTTTTTACTCTTTTGATGAAGTCTTTTGATGAGCATAAGTGTTTAATTTTTAGAAGACCCCAGTTATCTAGCTTATCTTCTGGTGTTTGTGTATTGTTAGTCATGGTTTGTATCCCATTTGTGCCATGTATTAGGGCCTCTAGCAATGACCTTATTTTTTCTTCTATGATCTTTATACTTTTTGGTTTTATGTTTAGGTCTTTGATCCATTTTGAATTAGATTTTGTGTTTCGTGTGAGCTATGGGTCCTGTTTAATTTTTTTGCAGGTGGACATCCAGTTTTGCCAGCACCATTTGTTAAAAAGACTGTCTTTTCCCCATTTGGTGGACTTTGAGTCTGTTGAAGATCAGGTGACTGTAGGTGGCTAGTTATACATCTGGGTTCTCGATTCTGTTCCATTGGTCAATGTGTCTGTCGTTGTACCAGTACTAGGCTGTTTTGACTACTGTAGCTGTATAGTAGGTTCCGAGGTCAGGTAGTGCGAGTCCTCCTACTTTACTGTTCTCCTTCAATGGTGCTTTACTTATCCGGGGCCTCTTCCCTTTCCAAATAAAATTAATGATTAGATTTTCCATCTCTTTAAAGAATGCTGTTGGTATTTGGATCAGGAGTCCATTGTATTCGTAGATTGCTTTGGGTCACTGAGTTGGAATTGACTCGACGGCAACTGGTTTGGGTTTTCTGTGGGGGGTAGAATTCACATTTTTACAATCTTAAGTCTACCTAGCCGTAAGCATGGTATGTTTTTCCATTTACGTGGGTCTCTTTTGGTTTCTTGCAGTAGTATTTTGTAGTTTTCTTTGTATAGGTCTTTTACATCACTGGTTAGATTTATTCCTAAGTACTTTATTTTTTTTTAGGGTATTTTTTTTATAAATGGTATTATTTTCCTGATTTCCTTTTCCTTGTTCTCTTTATTGATGTATAGGAATCCAGCGGATTTTTGTATGTTGATCTTGTATCCTGCTACTTTGCTGAATGTTTCTATTAGTTTCAGTAGTTTTCTCATGGGGTCTTTTGGGTTTTGTATGTGTAGTATCATATCATCCACAAATAGGGACAGTTTTACTTCTTCATTACCAATTTGGATGCTCTTTATTTCTTTTTCTTGCCTTATTGCTCTAGCTAGGACTTCCAGCACAATGTTAAACAGGAGTGGTGATAAAGGGCGTCCTTGTCTTGTTCCTGTTCTCAAGGGGAATGTTTTCAGCCTCTCTCCATTAAGAATGATGTTGGTTGTTGGTTTTGCATAGATTTCCTTTATTATGTTGAGGAATTTCCCTTCTACACCTATTTTGTTGAGAATTTTTATCAGGAATGGGTGTTGGACTTTGTCGAATGCCTTTCTGTGTCGTTTGAGATGATCATGTGATTCTTTTCTTTTATTTATGTGGTGGATTACATTGATTGATTTTCTAATGTTGAGCCACCTTTGCATGCCTGGTATGAATCCTACTTGGTCGTGGTATATTATTATTTTGATATGATGCTGAATTCTATTGGCTCGAATTTTGTAGAGAAATTTTGCATCTATAGTCACGAGATATATTGGTCTGTAATTTTCTTTTTTTGTGGTGTCTTTTCCTGGTTTGTTTGGTATCAGGGTTATGCTGGCTTCACAGAATGAATGTGTAAGTATCCCTTCCTTTTCTATGTTCTGAAATAGTTTGAGTAGTACTCGTGTAAGCTCTTCTCTGAATGTTTGGTAGAATTCTCCACTGAAGCCATCTAGGCCAGGGAATTTTTTTTTATTACCTTTTTAATCTCTTCTCTTGTTATGGGTCTGTTCAGATTTTCAACTTCAGTGTGTGTTAGTTTATGTTGGTAGTGTGTTTCTAGAAATTTGTCCATTTCCTCTAGGTTTTCAAATTTGTTGGAGTGTAGTTTTCATAGTACTCTGTTATGATCCTTTTTATTTCAGTTGGATCTATTGTAATGTCCCCTATTTCATTTATTCTTTGAGTTATTTGCTTCCTCTCCTGTTTTTCTTTTGTCAGTTTGGCCAGTGGTTTGTCGATTTTGTTGATCCTTTCAGAGAACCAACTTTTAGATTTGTTGATTCTATTGTTTTTCTGTTCTCTATTTCATTTATTTCCTTTCTTTTGGTGGCCGTAGGCTTCTTTTGCTGTTCTCTTTCTATTTGTTCAAATTAATTAGCTAATGTTTTGATTTTGTCCCTTTCTTCTTTTTTGATGTGTGCATCTATTGCTATAAATTGATCTCTGAGGACTGTTTTTCTGTGTCCCAAAGGTTTTTGTAAGATGTGTTTCATTCTTGTTTGATTCTAGGAATTTTTTGATTACATCTTTGATTTCTTCTATTACCCAGTGGTTTTTAGGCAGGGTGTTATTCGTTTTCCATGTATTTGTTTTTCTTTTTTTCTTGGTCTTCCTGTTATTAACGTCTACTTTTATGACACTGTGATCAGAGAAGGTGCTTTGTATTGTCTCAGCGTTTTGGATATTGTTGAGGGTTGGTTTGTGGCCTAACATGTGGTCTATTCTCGACAATGTTCCATGTGGATTTGAAAAGAATGTGTTCTTTGCTGCTTTTGGGTGGAATGTTCTGTGTATGTCTATGAGGTCAAGTTGATAGATTGTGGCCTGTAGATCTTCTGTATCTTTGTTGAGTTTCTTTCTAGATGTTCTGTCTTTTACCAAGAGTGGTGTGTTGAAGTCTCCTACTATTATTTTGGAATTGTCAATTTCTCTTTTCAGTGATGTTAGAGTTTGTTTTATGTATTTTGAACTCTGTCATTGGGTGTGTAGATATTTATTATGGTTATATCCTCATGGTGGATTGTCCCTTTAATCATTATTTAATGCCCTTCCTTGTCTTTTATGGTGGATTTTGTTTCAAAGTCCATTTTATCTGAGATTAGTATTGCCACTCAGACTCTTTTTTGGTAACTGTTTGGTTGTTATATTTCTTTCCATTCTTTGATTTTTAATAAATTTATATCTTTGTTTCTAAAGTGTGTCTCTTATAGACAGCATATTGATAGGTTCTGTTTGTTCTTAATCCATTCTATCACTTTCTTTCTCTTCATGGGTGCATTTAAGCCATTTACGTTCAATGTGATTATTGATAGGTATGAGTTTATTGCTGTCATTTTGTAGTGGTTTTTTTTTTTTTTTTGTGGTGCTGACATTTTTTTTGTTCCTCTTACTCTCCTGTGCTGAATTCCTTTTGTTTGTGGATTTTTTTCTTTCATTTTTGTACATTTTTTTGTTTACTGAGACTTTATGTTTTTCTTCTTTATTTTGATGAATAGTTTTATTAACTTTCTTTTGGTTACCTTGAAATTTACCCTCATCTTTCTAAGTTTAAACCAGTCTTTTATTACTTGATAATGCCTTGACTTTCTTTCCATTTGAAATTTCTGTATTAAACTGTTTGTTTCCTCTTTTATTGTTCTGATGTTGTTGTTATTTACAGATTGACATCTCTGGTTCCCTGTTGTAAATTTTTGAGTTTTATTTTATCCTTGAGAGTTCATTACTGGGGTTGGTATCTGGCTGATGCTGTCTTATGTGCTAGATTCAGGTTGTTGTCTGATATTGTTCATTCTCTAAGCGAAGGACTCCATTTAATAATTTTTGTAAGCTTGGTTTGGTTTTTTTACATATTCCCTGAATTTCTGTTTATCTGGAAATGTCCTAATTTCACCATCATACTTGAGCAAGAGTTTTGAAGGATATGTTATTCTTGGTTGGCGGTTTTTTTCTTTCAATGTTTTATGTATGTCATCCCATTACCTTCTTGCCTGCAAAGTTCCTGCTGAGTAATCAGAGCTTAATCTTATTGTTTCCCCTCTGTATGTGACTTTTCATTTTTCTCGACCTGGTCTCAGGATTTTTTCTTTGTCTTTGGTTTTAGCGAGTGTGATTATAATATACCTTGGTGTTTATGTTTTGGGGTCTCTGCTATATGGGTTTCGTTGAGCTTCTTAGATAGTTGGCTTTTTATCTTTCATGATATTAGGAAGTTTTCTCTAAACAAATCTTCAATGATCCTCTCTGTGTTTTCCATTTTTTTCCCCTGTTTTAGAACTCCAGTCACACACAAATTTTTGCCTTTGATTGTATTCCACTTTGCTCTCAGGATTTCTTCATTTTTCTTCATTCTTTTCCCTGATTTTTCCTCAAACAAAGTGGTATCCAGGGATTTGTCTTCAATTTAGCTGATCCTGTCTTCCATTGTTTCAAATTTGCTCCTAAAACTTTCTATGGCACTGTCCATTTCTGAAATCTTGTTCTTTATCTTTTGATTTCTAATTTCTGTTTTTTGTATGATTTTTAGTTGTTTGTTTATTTTGACATTTTGTTCCTGTATTATTTTCCTGAATTTGTTCATTGTTTGGTCTGTCTTTTCTATGATTTTATCTGTATTTTCCATGATTTTGTCTATTTTTTCCTTATTCTTGTTTGCATTTTCCTTCATCTGCTGGAAAATCCTGAATATTAGAGCTTTTAATTCCCTATCAGGTAGTTCCAGTGCCTTTTTTTCTAGCAGAAGGTCATCTTGTATTTTATTTTGGTCACTTTCTGGATCCATCCTCTCCTTTTTTTTTATGTTTTGATATTGTCTGCTGTCTCCTGGACATTCAGGAATTTTTTTTTTTATTGATTGTAGATTTGATTGTTTCATCCTTGTTTTTTGTTCTACTTGGTTATATCTAAGCAGGCAGGCTGGGTGTGTTTTGTTGCTGGCTCATCTGTAGGCATGATACTTCTCATCACCTTGTCCAGGTGGACAGGGCCAGTCACTCAGCTATGGTGCAGCAGGGCTGGTCCATCAGGAGTGGAATGGTGGGGATGGGTAGTTTGTAGCACGAAATGGAAGTGACGGGGAGGGTCTAGGAGGCAGTGCAGGGTGGTGTCCAGGGGACCAAATCGGTAATGCTTGGGGGTGTGGCACTTGGTGCACAGTGCAGATAAGCAGGAGGGAAAGGAGAGGATGTGATATGTAGAGCTAAGTGGGTGGGTGAAAGAAGAGAAAGATGGGAGAGAAACAAAAACAAAAAAATACAAAAAACTGAAGTAAAAATAAATAAATAAACAAAAAGTAAATAAAATGGCTATGCAGTAAGATTTGGTGGATGGTGGGGGGGGGGGGCGGGGAAGGTCCAGCAAGGCTGTGTGCTGATGGCTGTCTAGCTGAGTGATGTGGCTTGATGCATCAAGCAGCAGCGTGGGTGGCACACAGGGCTCGGGGGGGGGGGGCGGGAGAAAGGAAAGGGACGAGAAAGAGAGAAGAAACCAACAATCAAACACACAAAATTTTAAAAGTAAATAAATAAATAAAAAGCAACCAACAACAACAAAAATATATGGTGGAGGGGAGCCAGCCATTGGGGGCGGGGCAGAATCGGGGTGGCAGTGAGCTGATGTCTCGCTCTCTGGGTGGTACAGCATGGCCTGTCAGGAAGGGGTGTGGAGGAAGTGCAGAACCTAGGTGGGAGGAAGAAGGAAAAGGAGAAGGGGAAAGAAAGAAAAATTAAAAATATGGTGCTGAGGGAGCTGGCCTGTGGGGGTGGCACAGACCTGGGGAGGCTGTGTTCCAGAGGCTCTCCAGTGAAGCAGTACAGCACAGCCCACCAAGAAGTTGAGAGTGGCACACGGGGCTCGGTAGATGGGAGAAAGGAAAGGATGGAAGGGATAGAGAGAGAAGAAACAGTAACAAAAACAAACAAACAATAAATAGAATGACACTGAGGGAACCGGTCAGGGATGGAGCTGCAGACCCTGGGAGGCCATGCACAATGACTCACCAACTGACTTGTGCAGCACGGTCCCTCCAGAAGGGGCAGGGGTGGTGCATGGTGCTGGGTGGGCAGAAGAAAGGAAAGGAGAGAGAGAGAAGAAACAGGGGAAAAAAAAGAAGAGAAAAAAAGAACAAAGCAAACAAACCAAAAAATCACAGCTTGTCAAGAAGGGGAGGGGATGGCACACAGGGCTAGCTGTGCAGGAGAAAGGAAAGGAAGGAAGGGAGAAAGAGAGAAGCAACAGAAAAAAGGCAAAAAAAAATCAATATCAAAAAACAAACAAACAAAAAATGGCGCTGAAAGGGCCGGCTGGTGGAGATGGGGCAGACCCCAGCAGCAGTAAGCTAGTGTCTCTCCAGCAGAGCAACCGTGGCCTGTTGGAAAGCAGCAGAGGCTAAGTAGAGGGAAGAAGGATGGGGGGTGGGAAAGCATGTATCCCTGGTTACTGGGTGTTCTGTCTCCTGCTGGGAACTCCATAGACTTGCCTTCCCATACTCCCTGTCTGTAGTCCCTGGTGGCTGAGGTTCAAGACGGTGAATCTGGGAGACAGCGAGCTGGTATCTCTCCGGCCGAGCGACCATGGCCCATTGGCAAGTGGTGGAGGCCTCGTACAGAGGAGGGTGTGGGGTTGGAAAGCGTGTATCCCTGGTTACCGGGTGCTCTGTCTCCTGTTGGGAGCTCCATGAAATTGCCTTCCCATAGTCCCCGTCTGAGTTCTTTGGTGGTTGTACTCCAAGATGGTGAATCCTGCCATGTTAGCTGGTAGGGGACCTCCACTCCATAGCTCTCCTAATTCTCTGTTCTCTGTCAGTTTCTTATTCCATTCCGTACTTGATCGAGTTCTTTATTCCTTCATTTAGTACTCAGGGTTCCAGGATTGACATTTGTATCTGTTTCACTTAGTTTTTTGGGTCTTTGCTGTAAAGGGAAGGCATGGTTCTTCTGTCTATAGTGCCACGTTGCCTCCTTCTGGTTTCTTTCTTCTTGCATTCACTGTCTCCTCTTGGCTCTGGAATCCATGACAAGGTTGCCTCCCATACATGTTACTCAACAAAGCTGCTTTCTAACCATTAAACCTAGGGCCTTTGTGCATGCCTCCTCCTTTTTGATGTGACTCATTTGACTGTTGATCATCCCCTCCTCCTGGAAATCCTCTCTTTCTTGTCTTTGTTCAATGCCACAAGAGCTCCTTGCCCTTGACAGCTTCCTCTCTATCGTCTCTTTTTCTGACCAACAGTCAGATGTTGGGGGTCCTCAAGTTCCATCCCAGGCCCCTTTGCTTCTCACTCTATACTATCTTCAGCCATCTCATTGATGCTGGTAGCTTCTACCACAATGTGCGTGTGAAACTGGGGTCTTCTACCCAAGTTTCTATAATATGCCTCAGGCCCCTCCATTAATGCCAGCCCGTGTCTCTAGACTGTAATCAGGCAGAGTGGAGACTATATCTGTTTTTGCTTATTACTGATTTTCTAGTTCCTAAACCAGTGCTTGGTACTTAGTTGTTGCTAGCTGCCGTCAAGTTGGCCTCGACTCTTGGCGACCACATGCACAATGGGATCAGACCATTGTGACCATAGTAGTCACCTAATAAATACCGGACAAATGCATCAATGGAGGTGCCCCATGCTGGGGTGCAGACAGCTGTCTCCTCCAGATGGATCCTCTTTCTTGGCAAGGCAGTGGGTCAGAGAGGATCTGGGTGCTAGGTGTATGCCCTTCCTCTGCTGGGCCCTAGCAGATAGCACATATTCAGAATAAGGGGGAAGACAGATTATCAGGCAGGACTGGCAGCCAGGAGCCAGTGGTCCCAGAATCAGTTAGCTGTCCTATGGAGTTGTTTCACCCCATTTGCAATCTGTAAGGCAACCCTTGAACAGAGATGGCAGCTCATGAGAACATGTGATAGCATTATGCTGAACAGCTTAGCCTTTAAGGGGAGCAAACAGCCAGCCATGGCCTGTGGCAGTGTGGTCAGAGGGGAGGAGGGCACTAGGCTGAGGACCCACCTGCCAGGACAAGGAGCTGAGGTTGAATACTCCTACCATCTGTAGAGGGGAACCAGGCCACCCTAACCCCAAGTCAAGGGCCTCCCTGACAAAGGCCAGGAATGGGGGAAGGTGATTTTGAGGAGCCAGAGGAATTCTGCTTGTAGCCGCAAGACACTGCCTGTGGCACAACTTGCTAGGACAGGCTAGTCTAAGCTAAGGGCAGGACCCTGTCCTGTATGCTATGAGAACCTGGCACAAAAGTACATGTTCTAAGTCAGAGCTGAGGAGGCCTTTTGAGATCACCACTACCACCCACCTTATGGTTCTGACTGACAAACAGAGGCTCAGCTCAAGGAAGAGACTGTCCTGGAGTTATTAACTAGCAACTCGGAGTAGCTGGCTTGTCTCTTGGCCAGTTGCCCTGGGCCTGCTCTGTCCCACAGAGTTGACAGTCTGTTCCTTCTCACATTCTAGAGGGAAGAGACATACCAAAATAAAATAAAAAAGAATAAATAAGCAAAATATGTAGTACAAAAGATAGTGATAAGCGTTATGGAGAAAAGTAAAGCAGTGAAGGGGGACTGGCAATGCTGGGGGTTTGCAACTTTAGATGGAGTGGTCAGGGAAGGCCTCTTTGAGAAGGGGACATGTGAGCAAAATCCTAAGGAGGTAAGGGAGTGAGTCAGTGTTCTATACTTTGCGCTATGCGGACACCAAAGAGTGGGCTTTGACATCCAGACTGGCTTCCCCAGAGTCATGATAGGAGGGCCTCCAGGAAGGTTGCCACAGGGATTTTGGCCTGGCTACAGGGCCAGGACATGTTATCAGGAGGGACCAGTCCCTGGAGGAGGACATCATGCTTGGTAAAGTAGAGGGTCAGTGAAAACAGGAAGACCCCCAATGAGGTGGCTTGACACAGCGGCTGCAACAATGGGCTCAAGCATAGCAATGATTGTGAATATGGCACAGTACCAGGCAGTGTTTCATTCTGTTGTACATAGGGTTGCTATGAGTTGGAACTGACTCAACAACACCTAAGAACAACAACAACAACACAGGGCCAAGAATAGACATATCTTCAGAAACTGAGGTTGGGCATAGAACCAAAGTTTTATGGCACCCTGGGTCAGGTAGTGATAATCATCATCATCATCATCATGTCATTTAACCTGCTTTGAGTACTTACCACGTACCAGGCACATCAAGCACTAAATGTGTTATCTCATTTCATCCTCACACTGACCCAATGGAAAAAAAAAAAAAAAACCAAACCTGTTGCCATCAAGTCAATTCAGGTGCTATTATTATGCCCATTTAGTAGATGAGAAAACAGAAGCTCAGAGAAGTTACAGAACTTGCCCAAGGTCACAGAGCTAGTGAGCAACAGAATCAGGATTTGATTCTAGGTCTGTGGATTCCAGAGCCTATGCTTTATAGTCAGGAGCAGCATTTCCCAGTCTGGGCTAGAATAGTTGTGTGGAGGCAGAAGGTATATAAGACAGTCTCTTGGATTATCTGCTGCGGCTGCAGGGCAGGGAAGTTCACAGGGAGATGAAAAGCAATGTATAACATGGCAGCTGACCAGGGCGTAGGATTGCATTCAAGGCCTCCGTGAGGTGGTGGACATCATCCCTACTGGACCGTGAGCTGTGTCTGTTTTGTTTGCTGCTCTATTACCAGTGCTTAGAACAGTGCCTGGTACATAGTAGGTGATTAGTAAATTTTAGAATAAATGAGTAGAAGAATGAACGGATATTCCACTCTTATTTAGCACTTATGAGAGGCTTGCCCAGCCACAGACACTGCCATCTTTCCAAACAACCAGGCAGTCTGGAAGAACAAGGAGCAAGGAAACACTGTTGGAGTCAGGAGCTGGGGCAGAGCCTGGAGGTGAGAGTTGAGAAGGTGATGGGAAGCAGTGTGGAGAGCCTACCCTGTGTGAGGCATGGTACTAAGTGCTTTACATGCACCATCTCATTTTATCCTTCCCACAACTTGGCAAGGTAGAGATTGCTATTATCCCTAACAGAAAGATGAGGAAACTGAGACACAGAAAGCTTTATGGAGTGGAGTCTAGCTTTAAACTCCAAACTTACAGAGATTGGCAAGACAGGCTAGTTGCTTGGCATGGTCCTTAGCTGAGGTGGAGTCAGAAGCTTTCTCCCCTTTGCTGTCTACCCCTCCCTGACCCCAACCTCCCAAGCTCCTTTGCTCTGCAGCTGTCCCCAGATCTCAGCCTGGGAACTGGATCCTGCCTTTTCAGTCTCCCAGACGAGTGGGGGTTCCCGCAGAGCAATTCCTCCCTCACTCCCCCCTCCCACCAACCCCAGAGTTTTTGGACATGGTCTACATACAGGCACAGCAGGAAAAAATTGATACAGAGTAAGACAGACTGGGTTTAAGTCCTGGTTCCTCCACTTACTACCAGTTAGTTAGACCTTCTACGTCTTTGAGCCTGTTTTCCCCTCTGTACACTGGGGATAATATTACCCATACCATAGGGTTCTTTTGAGGATTAACTGAAATCACTGGGAGCTGGATTCCAAAACAGCTGGGAACAGGGAGAGGTGGTAGTAATAATTTGCTACCTTACACCTTACATAGCACTTTGCTGTTTGTTTCTAGGGTCCCCTTTATTCTGCACAACCATCCTGTTAGGCAAGTTATTATCCTCATTTCATAAATGAGAAAACTGGGGCTCAGAAATAATTTACCCAACAAGGGCATATAGTCAGGAAGTCACCAAGGAGGCGTTCTTGACTCCAAAGTCTATGGGAAGCCCTCCTTACCTCACAAGGGCCAGCACTCCTTTGTCCTTATATATTAAATTTGAGGGAGATAGTGGTCATTTTGTAAAGGGCTGGTATCTGAATCACTTACTCCAAAGCAAAGCTCAGTGCACTTGGGGGCTCTTTTTTTTAAAAAAAAAATTGTGGTAAATATAAATAACAAAAATTTGCCATTTCAAAATTTTTACATGTACAATTCAGTGAACTACTTACTTTCATCATGTTATACAACCATTACCACTATGTTTCTAAATTTTTCTATTATTCTTAACAGAAGCTCAGTGTCCCACAAGCAATGACTTCCCCTTTCTCCCTCCCTCCTGCCCCTGGTAACTCCTAATAGACTTTGGTCTCCATACACTTGCCTGTTCTAGGTATTTCATAAAAGTGGGATCATACAATATTTGTCCTTTTGTGACTGACTGATTTCACTCACCATAATGATTTCTAAGTTCATCCATGTTGTAGCACGTTTCAGGACTTCATTTTTCTCTCTCTTTTTGAAATATACTTTATTTGCATTTTTATTGTTGTAAATATATATATATATATATATATATATATATATAACACAACATTCGCCCATTCAACATTTTTCACGTGTACAATTTGGTGATATCCATTATACTAGTTATGTTGTGCAACTGTCACCAATAATTGTTGCCAAATTTTCTATCACCATAAACATAAACTCAATGCTTCCCAATGACTTCCCCTGTCCTCCTCCCTCCTGTCCCTGATAACCACTAATACACTTTGGTTTCTATACATTTGCCTATTCTAGACATTTCATATAAGTGGGATCGTACAATATTTATCCTTTTGTGCCTGACGTATTTCGTAGCATGTACCAGGACTTCATATCTCTTTCTGGCTGTAAAAATGGCATGGGGGGCAGTGTCTGACCTCCTCCAACCCCACAAGGGGGAAGGAGAACAAAGATCAACAATGCAAGGCTGATTCCCATGAGGCAGGGGTCAGACATGCCTCCTCTCTCCGCCATCTTTACCAATTCTGACACCAACCATCCCTCCCACAGCACTCTCTACTGGGTTCGATAATTCATCGCAATGGCCACACAGAACTCACAGTCAATACTCACAATTATGGGGTTTATTAGGGAAGTAACAGTTACAATTTGGGCTCAAGAACTCTCAGGATACAGTTCTTCCATTAGGGTAGCCTCTCCCCAGCTGTGCTCACAGGCACGCCTCTCCCTGGCCCTCAAGTCTCTGCCTAAAGGCACTCAGCTTTCTCTCTCTGTGGGCTGGGAAGCCTACTACACCATCTCCTCCTGCTGGGTCTCTGCTGCTAATCTCTCCTTCCTTAGCGGTGGTGGACTCTTCCCCTCTGCTCTGGAATTGGCTCTTTTAAGGCAAAACTGACCAATCCCCTTGGTAGGCCACAATTACCCTATCACGAAATCACCAGGGTGGGAGTTACAAGACCATGGCTAGGAAGGCCACCCACAAAGGTAGTTAATCACACCACAATGGCTGAGTAATATTCCATTGTACATATGTACCACATTGTGTTTATCCATTCATCTGTCGATGGACATTTAGGTTCTTTCCACCTTTGGGTGATTTGGATAGTGCTGCAATGAACATTGATGTGTGTGTCTGTTTGTGTTACTGCTTTCCAGTTTCTTGGGTATACACCTAGGAGTGGAATTGTTAGGTCATACGGTAGTTCTAAGGAGCCCTGGTGGCGCAGTGGTTAAACACTCAGCTGCTAACCTAGCCAAAAGGTCAGCAGTTCAAACTCACTAGCCTCTCTGTGGGAGAAAGATGTGGCAGTCTCCTTCCACAAAGGTTATAGCCTTGGAGACCTTTTGGGGCAGTTCTATCTGTCCTATAGGGTCACTCGAGTCACAATCGACTCGACAGCAACAAGTTTGGTGTTGGTTTGGTATGGTAGTTCTATGTTGAACTTTTTGAGGAACTACAAGACTGTTCCACAGCAGCTGTACCATTTTGCATTCCCACTAGCAATGGATAAGTGTTCCAATTTCTCCACATTCTCCCCGACATTTGTTATTTTCCTTTTTTTTAAATCTTAGACATTCTAGTGGGAGTGAAGTTGTATCTCATTGTGGTTTTGATTTGCATTTCCCTAATGGCAGTCGTGCAGTGGTTAAAAGCTAGGCTGCTCACCAAAAGGTCGGCCACCAGCTGCTCCTTGGGAGAAAAGACCTGGAAATCTGCTTCTGCAAAGATTACAGCTTAGGAAGTCCTATGGGGCAATTCTACTCTGTCCTACAGGGTCGCTATGAGTCGGAATTGACTCATTGGCAACGGGTTTTAATGGCTAATGATATTAAGCATCTTTTCATGTGCTTGTTGGCCATTTGTATATCTTCTTTGGTGAAAGGACTTCATTTCTCTTTACAGCGAGTAATACTTCATTGTAGGTAGGTACGACATTTTGTTTATCCATTCGTCTGTTGATGGACGTTTAGGTTGTGTCCACCTTTTCGCTATGGTGAATAGTGCTGCCGTGAACACTGGTGCACGTGTATCTGCTTGTGTACCTGCTTCCCGTACTGTTGGGTATACGCCTAGGAGTGGAATTGCTGGATCATATGGTAAATCTGTTTTTAACTTTATGAGAAACCGCCAAACTGTTTTACACAATGACTATACCATTTTGCATTCCCATCGGCAATGGATGAGGGTTCCAATTTTTCCACATCCTCACTAACATCTGTTTTCCTTTTTTTCTATCATAGCTATCTTAGTGGGTGGGAGGTGATATATCATTGTGGTTTTAATTTGCATTTCCCTAATAGCTAATGGCGTTGAGTATCTTTTCATGTACTTGTTGATCAGGTATATTTCTTCTTTGGTGAAATATCTATTCAAGTCTTTTGCTCATTTTAAAATTTGATTGTTAATGTTTTGTTGTTAAGTTCTAGGAGTTCTGTATATATCCTGGATATTAAACTTTTATCAGATATATGGTTCCCCCCATTTTTTCCCATTCTATAGATTGTCTCTTCACTTTGTTGATAAATTCCTTTGACAAACAAATGTTTTTAATTTTGATAAAGTCCAATTTATCTATTTTTCTGTTTTGTTGCTTGTGCTTTTGGTGTCATGTCCAAGAGTCCATTGTTAAATACTAAGTTCTGAAGCATTACCCCTGTATTTTCTTCTAAGAACATTACCCCTGTATTGTCTTCTAAGAGTTTTATGGTTTTAGGGCTTATACTTAGATCCTTTATCCATTTTGAGTTGATTTTTGTGTATGATGTGATGTATGGATCCAGTTTTATTTATTTTTGCATGTGGAAATCCAGTTTTCCTAGTACCATTTATTAAAGAGACTATTTTTTCCCCATTGTGTGGACTTAGTACACTTGTCAAAACCAATTGACTACAGATGTGCTGGTTTATTTCTGGATTCTCAATTTTATTCTATTGGTCAATATGTCTATCACTATACCAGTTGCAGGCTATTTTCATTACTGTAGCTTTATAGTACGTTTTGAGGTTGGAAAATGTGAGTCCTCCTACTTTGTTCTTCTTTTTCAAGATTGTTTTGGCTCTTTTGGGCCCATTGCAGTTCCATATAAATTTGAGGATTGGTTTTTCCATTTCTCAACAAAGACTGTTGGAATTTTGATAAGGACTGCAATGAATCTACATGTTTCTTTGGGTAATATTGACATCTTAGCAATAGTAAGTCTTCCAGTCCATGAACGTGGACTGTCCTGGGAGGCTCTTTTTGAGGCTACAGCTTCATGAGGACGTGCCCCCCACCCCCCACACGAACACTCTGTGGTGGTAGCAATAAAGAAAGGAAAATGGTTGTTCCATCTTGGGAGAGGAGGAATTGTTGGGTATGGTCAAGACAAGGACTGGAAAATGAGTGGGAGACCAGCAGGAATACTGAGGAGGTGCAGTTGAAAGCTATGAAACCATGTCTTTTGCCATCTTTAGAGGTGGTTTGCCTGATAAAACGCAACAATATCCTTCTCTATCATCATGTCACAATGGTCATCATCATCATCACCACGTATATGGCCCTGCCTCATGCTCATAGCTATGCAGTACTGTATGTATGCTTGCTTCTTTGTAGGTGATGGGTCTTTGCTGTAGCATTTAAGATTTTCACTTTACCTTTGATGATCTGCTAACTTCTCACAAATGTCTAGGTATAGATTTATTTTTATTTATTATGCTCAGTCTTTGGGGTGACCTTTCCCCCTGAGAATTCACACCTTCTTTCAGTTCTGGGAAATTCTCAGCCAATATGGATAATTCTCAGCTACTATCTCTTCAGGTATTGCCTTTCCCTATATTTTTCTATTATCCATTTGTACCTTCTGTTAGACATAGGCTAGAGCCTCTCAATGCCAGGCTTCATGGCTATTATGTTCTCTTTCAAAGTTGGTGTTTCTTTATCCCGGTTTGAATCTCTCAGAACTAGCCTCCAATTCACTAATTGTTTCCATGACTATGTCCAGGCTAGAGTTTATCCCATCTATTGAGGCTCCTCTTTTTTAATTTCAAAGACCATATTTTTTTATTTCCAAGATTTCTAGTTGATTTTCTTTTCATATCTCTCTTTCTGCTTTTGTGCAATCATGTCTTGTTCTTTTAAGGAATATCTCCCTTCATTTATCTCTGTGAACATCCTAGACATTCTCGTTTTCAAAATATGTCAGCTTGTTTTCCAAAACTTCATCCGGAGTAAATTTATGTGCAGATTGTAGATTTTGTTGGCTCTCTCTGAGCATTAGATTTCTTTATGTTTTGGAATTTTGGTTTGCAGCCTCATTTGGAGAGGGGAGGGTTGGTGCTATTTTGTTTGTGCTCATGTTTTATTGTCTATATCGTTCCCTCAGTGCTTACTCCTCTCTGTCTAGTGGTTTTGTGGTTGCCTCCATTGACCTTCTAGGTCCCCCAGCCCAGAATCAGGTCTTATAATGGTGTCTCAGAGTTCCTGTCCTATGGGATGTCAGGGGCCTTTTCCTACTCTCCCTGTGGGGCCCTCGTGTCTCAGTTCACTTCCTGGTCATGAGGCTAGGTCTGGCTCCTCCCAGCTCCCCAGGGCCCAGGCTGCCTTGTAGTCAGAACTTCCAGCAGCAGCTGGCAGCTGTCTTTTCCAGAAGACCCCCTTACTCTACCTCTCCCCCCCAGACCTCATCCCCCACCCACCCCCACCGTCAGCCCCTGGCTTCAAGAACTGAGCCTGGTTTCAGCCTTCTATCCCACAATGGAGCACTTTTAGAACCCACAGGAGCTGAGTCCTGGCCACTCCCACCTGCGTTCTGACTCACGGGCTGGCAGGCCTGGCTACAGCTCTGCTGGCTGCTTTGCATTTCTGTGCATGCTGTGCATCTCATTTTTTGAGCCTGACTGTCTTTGGAGCTTTCTCTTTTTATAGCGTATCAATCGTTCATCACTCTGTGTTTAGTACAAAGGGGCTATGTTACCATTTTAACTGGAAGTGTACTCTAATTCTATTATGTGTACTGTCTGTACCATAAGAGGCAGTCCTTCGAACAGAACAAGGGGATACCGCATGGTTTAAAGTTAAGAAAGGTGTGCGTCAGGGTTGTTTCCATTCACCGTACTTATTCAATCTGTATGCTGAACAAATAATCTGAGAAGCTGGACTATATGAAGAAGAACGGCGTATCAGGATTGGAGGAAGACTTATTAAAAACCTGTGATATACAGATGACATAAACTTGTTTGCTGAAAGTGAAGAGGACTTGAAGCATTTACTGATAAAGATCAAAGACCACAGCCTTCAGTATGGATTACACCTCATCATAAAGAAAACAAAAATCCTCACAACTGGGCTGATAAGTAACATCATGGTAAACGGAGAAAAGACTGAAGTTGTCAGGGACTTCATTTTGCTTGGACCCACAATCAACTCCCATGGAAGTAGCAGTCAAGAAAGCAGACGACGCATTGTGTTGGGCAAATCTGCTGCAAGAGATCTCTTCAAAGTGTTAAAAAGCAAAGATGTCACTTTCAGGACTAAGGTGCACCTGACCCAAGCCATGGTGTTTTCAATAGCCTTATGTGCATGTGAAACTGGACAACGAATAAGGAAGACCAGAGAAGAATTGATGCCTTTGAACTATGGTGTTAGCGAAGAATATTGAATATACCACGGACTGCCAGAAGAACAAACAAATCTGTCTTGGAAGAAATACAGCCAGAATGTTCCTTAGAAGCGAGGATGGTGAGACTTCGTCTCACATACTTTGGACATGTTATCAGGAGGGACCAGTCCCTGGAGGACATCATGCTTGGTAAAATAGAGGGTCAATGAAAAAGAGGAAGATCCTCAACAAGATGAATTGACACAGTGGCTGCAACAATGGGCTCAAACATAGCAACGATTGTGAGGATGGTGCAGGACTGGGCAGTGTTTCATTCTGTTGTACATAGGGTTACTATGAGTCTGAATTGACTCAACAATACCTAACAACAACAATGTAACATAATCAGAAATTATTTAACCAATCCCCTATTGTTGGATTTTTTAGGTTGTTTTCCATTTTTGGCTAATACAAACAAGGAGACAATAGACATCTTTAATGTACTTGTCCAATTCCTAATGCAAAATTAATGATCAGAGGGTACAGAGGTGTTTAAATTCGATACATGTTATGTTTCATATGTACCACCACTACCACCACCGCCATCAATACACCATCACCATCTGGTATGTTGAGCAGAACAAAAGAGGTCCTAGAAATAAACACGTCCGTGTTTTTGTAAACTCTAAGGTGCTATACATGGGTGAGGCATTCTTAGGCCACTTCCTCCCTGATTCCAGCTCTTCTTGAACTCCATCTCCTTCACATGAGTTATTTTGGTTAATTCTCATAACAATCCTACAAGGTAAAGTAATATTACTCTCATTTTGCAGAGGAGAAAACCAGGCATAGAGAGGTAAGATGACCACCTAAGCTTTCACTGGTAGGAAGAAGAGTCCACATGAAGCTGAGAAGAAAAACAAGACGGTCCCCATTCTGGTGAGCTGCAGATGGGAAGACTTCAAGCCTTCTCTGATCCACACGTCTAGGAATTTGGCCTCCTCCAGTGGGGGGGGGGGGGCATGCTATGCAGAGGTTGTGGGCAACACCTAGATATCTGTGTTTCAGGCACTTCAGGGTAGCCTCTATCCTGTGTGGAGAAGCACTGGTTTTGGAATTCTGACTCAGCCACTTACTAGTTAAGCAACAATGGGCTTCTCATTCTCTCATTCTCAACAGGAGGCAGTCAGGCACACTGGAGAGCACATGGGTTCTGGATTCAGCTAGACCTGGATTTGCATACTAGCTCCACCACTTCCCTGCTGTTTCACCTAAGGCAAGTCACTTCACTTCTCTGGGCCTTAGTTTCCTCATCTGTAAAGAGGCAGTCTTAGGATGAAAGGAAATCTTGTGTGCCTGGCACATAAAAGGGATTCAAATCGAATCCGTTTCAGCACAACAAGGGTGAAAGGTCACTTATCCAAATCTGCCCAGTCAATCAAGGACAGAGCTGGGACTACACCTTGTCCTGACTCCACATCCAGTGTTCTTCCCAGTACAAGAGACCCAGCTTCCTTCAGTTACTTGTTTCATTGTCCTCATGTCCCACTATGTTTCCTCCTGCCAAAAGGAGGAGTGAACCGAAGAAGCCTGAAGCTCTAGCCTCTGTGCACCCTCCTTCAGTCCCGGCTGCCTCTGTAGGGACCCCCGTGGAGACAGGCTGGCTGGGCTTTACAATACAAGCATGGGCAGCCTAGAGAGCCTGGGAAGCCCCACGTGTGTCTCTGGATCCCACTGCAGGTGTGAGCCTGACTATCTGGCTCTGCAAGATGCTACATGCTGGGAGGGCTGGAAAGGTGAGATCATTAGGGAGGGGACCTGCATGCCTGTCCTGCCTGGGGCTGCTTGCTGCTTGGGCCTCCAGCCTGCCCACTGCTTAGGACTAGAATGTGCAAATAGGGCTTCCCTGCTCTTGGGGTAGGAGTGGGGCTACACATGGCCTGTGGCAAGACTGGCAAAAAGCAAGAAGGCCCTTCTTCCTCTGGCAGCACTTGCATTGCCTCTGGGGGGCAGTTAGGGCTTGGGCCTGCCTTGGATTCCTGAGGGTGTTCAAAGTACTTCAAAGTCATGAGCTCATCTACCCCCTCTGCCTGGGGGGAGAGGGGCAAGGGAGACAGATGGCACCCCCTCCACAGAAGGGAGTTTGAGGAGACAAGACCAGTCTCAGGCCCACAGTGGGAACCCTTGGCCAAGTGGGGATCTTACTTTGCTCAGTACCATGGCACATGGAGATGTTTGACTGTAGGCTCAATGTGTGGGAGTGGGGTGCCAAGTGAGCAAAGATGAAACAGGGACCCTTGGAGCACCCAAATGCCTGTAGCTATCACAGCTTAAAAAGCTGGATGTCAAGACAGGTAGAAAGACTGTCACAGGGAGGTGGACACTGGAACCTACTGAGATTAAAACTGAACACCCAGGCCCTCCGCAGCCTGGGTCACTGGCACACTCCTGACAGTCTCGGGCCAGTTTCCCTAGGGTCTCTCTGCCCATCCCATACAGGTTGGTACTCCTTGAGCTCTGTCTGGGTCAGGCCCACTTCTCACCCTTCACACACTGCCTGTATGACTTTACCCACCACTCAGATTTCAACTACCACCTCTATGCTGATAGTAATAACAGCCAAGGTTAATCGAGTGCTTACTCTGTGTCAGGCACTGTTTAAGCATTTTGCATATGTTAATTCATTTAATCTTTACAGTAACCCAATGAAGTCAGTACTGCTATTACTCCATTATGCAGATGAAGAAACTGAGGTCTAGGGAAGTTATGTAACTTGCCTAAGATTAACCAACTAGTAAGTGGCTGATGATGCCCAAATTGTTCTCTTTATAGCTAGTTTCTCTCCTTATCTCTTTATCTCTTATTGCTCATGACATACCTTTACCGGGAATGTCCCACAGGCTCCTCAAACCCACCAGAGCCAACAATGCACTTGCATTTCTCTCTATGCTTACCCCACATCTCAAACCTCTTCCTCCTTCCATATTCTTCAACTGAGATGGTTGCTCACTCTTCCACAAGAAACCTGGGCATTACTTTCATTCCTTTCTTTTACCCCCTGAAACACCTAGAGGGTCTTCAGTCCTACTCATTTGAATGTCTTAAGTCCCCCTCCCTCTCTTTTTCTCCTTCCACACTGTTCCTTCCCTCTTTCGAGTTTTCACGTCTCTGGTCTCATCTTCTCCCCTCGTATCTATCCTCCACAATGACACCGTGGCCCTTCCCTTGCTTAACATTCTTCAATGGCTCCCTGTGGCCTACAGGATGAAGGCCAAATTCCTTATTCTGATATTCAAGCTCCGCCCCACCCCCCACAGTTGGCACTCAAATTATCTTTTGAGCCTCATCTTTTATTCTCCCAGCTACTCCTGCTAGCCAATCTGACCTCCTTGCTGTCCTTGCAATGTACCTTTCCATGTCTTGACCCCATCCATGTCTTTTATTGACCCCATCCCATTCCCCACACTTCTCCATACCCTTGGAATATTCTCCTTCCTGTCCACCTATACCAAACGTCTATCCTTAAGCCCCATCCTGAATGCCACCTCCTCTGTGAATCCTTCACTGACCTCTCTTGCTGGAAATATGCTTTGCTGTTCTGGACTACATCAGTGTGATAAAGGGGAGGGAGAGAACCCATGGGATTTGGAGACAAAACTAGCTCTGACTCCTGACTCTGACTTATGAGCTGTTGGGAGTCTGGGAAGGCCCATTAGCCTCTCTATGCTTCAGTTTCCTTACTTATAAAATATGGCCAAGAATACCTCTCCTCTGGGTTGTTGTGAAGACTGAATAAGAGAAGTAGGCAAAGCTCTTGGCACATAGGGAACAGGCAATGCGAAATCCCTTCTTTTCCCAGTGACACTCCATGCCCTCAACGCTCTTTGGTCCACAGCACACTGCCAAGGATTGTTCGACCACCCTCCACTGCAGGAGGCTTTCTACCTCTTTGTTTTCTTCCAGTCCAAAAGCCAGTGGGCCTCAGGAATCCCTGAATGAGAAAAACTCTGGTAGAGAACCCCCTTTGCTTGGCAGTCCCAGTTTGGTGTTTGATATACAGGTTTTGCCCAGTCTTAAGGAGCAAGGCCTGCATTATTGTAGGTGCAGGTGAAAGGAGGTTGTTCCTGGCTCTACGGGGAACCAGGCCTCCAGGTGTAACGTAGACTGGGCTAGGAGACCTAGCTCAAGCCTCCACCCTTCATTGACTGGGAAGGGTCTCATAGCATGATCTTCTTCCCTAAGAAAGGGCACTTGACCTGAGCATCACTGGGCTCTGGAGTAAAATGTGAGCTCTGGACACTGAAACCTTGTTCTTAGAAGAGACCTGGACTCCTTGTTCTTGGATTTATCAAATATCAGGCTTCTTGGCTTTGTCCCCATCCCTGGTCCCCGTGCTTGGCTGTGGGTCCAAGGACAGATGGGGCACTTTTGAGTTTGAACACATGATTTGTACTTCTTTCTGTTCTTTTCCTTTCCCAGTCTGATCAAAGCCTGTCCAAGGACTTTCCTTTAACACTGGGTTCAGGGGCACGGCCACAGGGGACTAGAGTTCTGAGACACCTAACTGAGCTTGACAGGACAGAGAATAAGCATTCCCTATGTATGGATGGGTTGTCATCAATCAAAAATCACAGCCTCTGATTCAGAAACTCACAAAGTAGCAACACAAGGAGAGTGTCATCTACCTTGGCCCCCATGTCTTGCAGCCAGAGAAGGTAAGGGACTGAAGATCACACAGCAAGACAATGGTAGCGCCCAGGTATCCAGACTCCCAGTCCAGGGCCTTCTCTTCCACACCCACAACCTTATCTGAGAAAATGATAATTGGTTGTAGAATCTGGAGTCTTCAGGAAACAGGGATTGAGGGGAGGAATGTGGGAATGGAAAATGGCTGGGAAGCAAGGCCCCCCGCGCTGAGTAGCGGTCCACCCTGGAGACATCAGCCGAACTATCACACTGCTTCCATTGCCAGGGATTAGCACAAACATCCCCAAGCTGAGGTCCCCCCTGCCAGCCACCTGTACAGGCCTTGGGTGGCATGCCCCAAATGCAGGTGCCCCAGGCTGGAAACTGGACTTTCTCTCTTGTGACACTGTGTGCTTCCCCAGCAACCAAAGGACATGGGCCAGCCTCTGGCTCATCTCTGCTGTAAGGCCCAGTGAAGGATAGTCAACACTCCTGATTGATCAAAGGCACTCCCACTCTCTAGCCCCAGGAGAGCTGGGGGCGAAAGGGAGTGGGGAGAACCCAGATGCCATCCTGCCATGCTTTGAAGTCCCAATGCATTCTGGGAGGGACTTGCTTTGGAGTGGGACCTCTGGAACACAAACTTAGCAAAAATTCCTGACATGTATTACAATGAAGGCAGAAGAGCCAAGTCCTAAAGCTGTGTGACCTTTGGACAGTCCCTTCTTCTCTCTGGGCCTTGGTCTCCTCAAATGGGCCGGGAGGGCATTGGACTTGGCAGATTAAGGGCCAGGCTAGCTCTGGCATTCCATGACTGATTTTCTTTTCCTTTTCACTGAGGTAGGGTGGACGTGGAAGCCCAGGGCAGACTGGTGATCAGGAGTAGATGTGGTCTGACATAGAGGACACAGGGTGGGATAGCTAGGAGTGGAGGTGATTGTTCTTAATCATTTATGCATTCATCCATTCATTGAATACCTACTGTGTGCCTTAGCCCAAGGGCTTGGAAATAGGACACTTCAATGTGTTGCTCCGTTACCCAAGGAACCTAGACTGACCTGGCCCAACCTCTCGTTACGCATTGAGTGTGTTCTAGAGCTAGGACAAGTACCCTGGTTCTTGACTTTTAGCCAGTAGGAGCCGTATCCAGCAGGGGTTTTGGCTGAATCTGACTCCAGCTAAGTTAAACTGAAAAAGAATGTGATGGGAGGCTTTGAGGTCACTCACAGTCTGGTTGGGGAAGGTGGAGAACAAATCTTGGAGAAAGGTAAAATACCCATCAAGGCAGGGAAGCATGTCACAGAGCCAAGGAACAGTCAGGCTAGCACTCTACCTCTGGTATAGTTCACTATCCCCATGCCCTGCCAGTTGACACAGAAATTAAGAATAAGTTCGTAAATGTCCCTGCTTCTTTACATAGAAGGCACCTGATTGGCTGTTAGGGGGCTAGGAAAAGGAGCTATTTGGGCTTCTATAGTGGAAGATGGAGTCTGTCTTCCACTAAGACCCACACAAAAGGTAATTTTGCCCAAATAGGGAGGGAGTGTCAGATGCTAACCAGAGTGAAGGGTAGTTCTCTTTCTCAATGAGCCTTAGACCACACCCAAATTTTATCTTTTTATCTCTTTAGAATTCTTCTGTACAGAGAATCTTTGGCAACCCTCCCACACACTCAACTCTGTGGAGGGGACAAAACTGAGCATAGCATGGTGACAAGAGCTTAGCCACTGGCTTGCCCTGAATTGAGGTTTGGGGGTGGCTTAGCCGCGGCTGCTGGATCAGGCTACTCTGTTCAACTTGATTAGGCTTCATACACCACCTAGGCCTTTCTGGAGCTTCCCTACTCTTCCTCACCCCTTCACTTCCTGTAGTCTTTGAGGAAGCCGTGTGCCTTGTGCTAAAGCTAGGTATCTCTCCCTTTCTACCCGGTTTGGACCTGAGGCAGCCCCTGGCCTTCTCCCCTCACAGTTGACCTCCCTTCTTCTCTGCCCTTCTCCAACTACTGCAGCCAGACAGCTTCTCTAAATGCCCCGAGAACTCTGCTTTCTAAACTTGCCGTGTCTCCAAAGAGCTTCCTTTCCTCTCCACGTGTGTCCTGTAAGAACACAAGTGGAAGGCCCAGCATAGCCAACTCCTTCACTGGTCCTAATCCCCTCATGCTTGTCCCAGCCTAATTCAAAGCCCTGTGAAGAAGCATGTGATGTCACCTCTGGGTAAGCAGTGAAAGTAGGGTTGCCAAAACCCTCTGCCATCTGCTGAGGGATTCACCTGCTAGAGGAGCAGTACAGCCCAGACATGTGATCACCTCAGGAGAATCAGTCTAATGGGAGCTGGTTTGCTTAAAGCTCCTGGAGTGGGGGTGGTGGGAAGAAAACCTTTTGCCAGACTGCCAAGGAGCCAGGCTGTTCAGGGGGCCAGGCCAAGAAGGATGTGGAAACCATGCTGTTGCTAACTCCTCTCAGAGCTGTCCTGCAAGCCCTCCCTTCATAGGCAAAGAGGATCTCCTTGTCCTCCACATGGCCCACTGAGATGACAATGTCCTACCGAGGTGGAGACAATGGGAGAAAAGCAAAGCTGTGCTTAGGACATAAGGGACATTACATGACTTGCTCAAGGTTATGTAGATGATAATTAGCAGAGTCAGAACTCCCAGGTCCTCAGTTAGCAACAAAGTGCTCCAGCGAGGATCACATTGTACTTACTCCACCAGAGAGCTTTCAAAGCTCCCCTCCTCCCTCAGCCTACTGCCTTAGGGATTAACTCACTTAATTAGGACCATAAATGTCAGAGCCTGAAGGGATCTTACAGGCAGTAGTCCAACACTCCCCTAAACACACACACACACACACACACACATGCACACACGCACAAAATACAGATGGGAATATTGAGGCTTAAGGACAGAAAAGAGCATGTCCAAGATTGGCAAGTGAGTCAATGGGCCTAGAAGCCAGATCTCTGGGCTCCTCTGGAAGCAAATGCCCTGTGTACCGACCCGGCTGCATTTCTGTCCTTCTTCCCGTGTAACCCAGCTATAGCAGCTGTTCCTCCCTGCTTCCCTGCTCACCCCGGCCCTCAAACTTTGCATTCAGGACCCAGCTTGCTTTTGGAGAAGTCCCACCCTCTGCCTGGGCACAGAGCACACATGGATCACTTGATGCTCCCACAACTAATTCTAGGTGGAAGAGTCACCCACTGATGGCCCAGGCCCTTTCTTCTCTTTTGACAGGATATGTGAATAACGAGCTGTTGGTACCAGAAAGAATCCATGGAAGGAAGAGGCCGGAGCTAGACAGCCCAGACTGCTCATGGAAGAGACACCTCCTCCCTCTTCCATCAAAGCTCTAGAATCCCAAACTACAAAGGCCCCAGGGAGAAAGTCAAAGGAAGCTCAGTTGTTAAGTGGCTACCCCCTAACCACTTTCCAATACCTGGCTGGCTGGGAAGGAGGAAAGACAGCAGAGGAATGGAAATAAACATCCCTCCCATCTGGACAGGCCCTTTCACACGCTGACTTCTCACGCCTCCTTTTGTCTCAACCACACAAAAGAGTTGGGAGCACAGGAGCCCCCTAAATGTAATTATCCCCATTGGCCAGATGGAGAAACAAAGGCTCAGAGAGGACAAGAGATCTACCTGAGATTGTAGTGGTGGTGTTAGGTGTCATTCTTCATTCTGGGGTTGAACACCCTATGTACATTCCCATTAGCTTTCTGCCTTGCCTATAGGCCTAGGCCTAGGACTCCTAGAGCTTTTCTAACCCCCTCCATGGGGTAAAGGGCAACCAGGCTGGGAGGGACTGTAAAAGACAGAATTGTGGGCTGGGGGAGGTTGTTGAAGGCCAATCTGTCAAAAAAGAACAAATCTACCCCATCCCACGTTTCCCTCTGGTATCACTGTCCTCTCATCTGAAGAGCTTTCTTTAGCATTTCTTTTAGAGAAGATCTGCTAGTGACAAATTTTCTCAGCTTTCCTTCATCTGAGAATGTCTTTATTTCTACTTCACTTCTGAATAGAATTCCGGGCTGACAGTTCTTTCCTTCTAGAACTTTATAAAATATTGTGACACTTCTTTCTGGCCTCCATGATTTCGGGTGAGAAACCCACTGTCATTCATGTCCAGGCCTCTCTGACTACAAGGTCCTGTTCAAAAGGAGGCAGGGTAGGGTAGTGAAAAGAACTCTGGGGACTGGGAGGTGAACTACAGCTCCACTCCTTTCTAGCTGTGTGACACTGAACATGTCCCTCCACCTTTCTGAGCCTCAACTTTTACAATGTTTCCATGAGGGAGTTGGACTGAATAGCCACACTAAGGGCCTCTATTGTGGCCCTGACATTCTCTGGGTCTCTGAGAATTATCAGGTTCCATAGGACTGCCAAGTTCCTGGTGAAGATGCCCTCTGGTGCTATCTTCCCTTGGGGAGGTGGCTTGAGTCCTGCACCTTTTGTACTCCCTACTTCTGCTTTCCCTAGCCTAGCCTAGCCAATTGAGGCAGGGAGAGGTCTTAGGATGTTTCTGCCTTGCCAGCCCCACTTCCAAACCCTGCTCAACTGAGAAAGCCCCTCTTATTCTCTCTTACTTGGGCCATTGCAAAGAACTCTCTGGGTAGTTGTGGGAGCACGTTCCAGGACTTTAAAGTAACATCTTTGCTTTTTAACACTTTAAAGAGGTCTTCTGCAGCAGATTTGCCCAGTGCAATCCGTCATTTGATTTTTTGACTGCTGCTTCCATAGGCATTGATTGTGGATCCAAGTAAAATGAAATATACTAGATTTACCCATCTGGTAATGCCTTAGAGATCACCTGGGCCAAACTTCTCGTGTTATAGATAGAGAAATGAGGCCCAGAAAGGCAGAAGCAATACTAGCTCTTTGCTTCACCTCTCTGTGCCTTGGTTTTCTCATCTGTAAGTTGGGGACAATAATAATAATAATTCCTACCTCATAAGGTTGTTGTGAGGATTAAATGAGCTAATCCTTGTGAAATGCTTTGAACAATGGTTGGTTCATAGCAAGTATCCAATAAACACTAGTTATTATTATAATTATCATTAAAACTATTACAATGTAGTGATTAAATACACAGACCCTAGAGCCAAACCAAAAAAACAAACAAACCCATTGCTGTCAAGTCGATTCTGACTCACAGTGACCCTGTAGGACAGAGTAGAACCGCCCCATAGAGTTTCCAAGGAGCAGCTGGTGGATTTGAACCGCTGACCTTATTCAAATCCCGGCTCTAACACTAGCTATGTCACTTCAGTCAAGTCACTTAATTAACCTCTATGTGCTTCAATTTTCTCATCTCTAAAGGAGGGACACCCATGTACCCATGCAACCCTTGGGCCACACTGGGCTCCTGGTTCTGACTAGGAATCACTCTTATGACATTTCTCACCTCTGTGACTTTGGGTAGCCTGTTCTCTATGCCTCAGTTGCCCTCTCCCCGTGTCCAGCTCCAAAACGCCACCTCTGGGAGGCCTCCCGGAGTTCCTGCAGGCTGATTTAATTCCAGAGATCCTCCAGGGCATACCCAACATGCCATCAGAACCTCCATCAGCAAGCTCACCGAAGTATGTTTGGGGTAGAGTTAGTTCTGTACTGGAACCCTACATTGTAGTCCTGGCTCTGCCCCTGACTTTCTGTGTGATCTTGGATCAGTTCCTTTCCCTTTCCCTTTCTGGGCCTCATTTCTCCATCTAAAACATGAGAAGTTTGGTCCGGGTGGTCTCTAAGGCATTACCAGATGGGTAAATCCTAGTATATTTCATTTCACCTGGATCCACAATCAACACCCATGAAAGCAGCAGTCAAGAAATCAAATAACAGATTTCACTGGGCAAATCTGCTGCAAAAGAACTCTTTAAAGTGTTAAAAAGCAAAGACATCACTCTGAGGACTAAGGTGTGCCTGACCAAGCCATGGTATTTTCAATTGCCTCATATGCATGTGAAAGCTGGACAATGAATAAGGAAGACTGAAGAAGAATTGATGCCTTTGAATTATGGTGTTGGTGAAGAATATTGAATATACCATGGACTGCCAGAAGAACAAACAAATCTATCTCAGAAGAAGTACAGCCAGAATGCTCCTTAGAAGCAAGGATGGCAAGACTTTGTCTCAAGTACTTTGGATATGTTATCAGGAGGGACCAGTCCCTGGAGAAGGACATCATGCTTGGTAAAGTAGAGGGTCAATGTAAAAGACGAAGATCCTCAATGAGATGGATTGACACAGTGGCTGCAACAATGGGCTCAAACAGCAACGATTGTGAGGATGGTCCAGGACCCGGCTGTGTTTCATTTTGTTGTACATAGGGTCAGTATGAGTCAGAACTGACTCGACGGCACCTAACTACAACAAAAAATACTAGTATTACTCCTCACTGTTATCCCAGAGTTAAGCTAACCCAGTGCCTGACATTAAATGTGTGATGAGTTGAATCAGACTGAACTGAAGTGGACTGATTATAGAAACAAAGACAAATGCCCCCAACCCAGTCCCACCCATGCCACCTGTCTGCCCTGTGGCCCAGCCTTTAGCCATCCCTGGCTACCAAGCTCCTTGACCTCTGTAACATAGGGGTTGAGGGTAGAGCCAGGCTGCTGCCTGGAGGCTGGAGCACTGGGGCCCCAGTAGGAATGTTCCTAGGTTTATTTTGTTTCTTTAAATTGGAAGGCTGGACGCTCTAATTTAGCACTCCCTGCCCAGAGCAGAGCCCAGGCTGGGGTGGCCTGCCTTGACTGCCAAGCATAAGCCCAACACTAGACCACAGCCCAACCTCAGAGCTGCCTGTGGCCGGCCTTGCATAGCAACACCCCAGACAACAAAGGCCCCTTAACCCTCCTCCTCTAGAGGCAACCATGGTGGTGGCAGCTGCTGTTTTGGGGCTCAGCAGAATGGAGCCCAGAACAGGGCGTGGGGTGGCTAAGAAGGCACAGACTGTCCCTGTGCCCACACAAGGCACCCGCCCTCTGAGAGTCTTGGCAGGGTCACATGGGCTGCCCACACTGAGCTAGGCCAGATGGAGAAAAAGTGTGGCCAATGGAAACTAAGGCCTACAGCCTGGAGGGTCATTGAGCTTTGAGAAAAGGGGCCATCTTCACTGAGGGCTGAGGGAGAGGAAACAGACAGGAAAAACAGCGAGAAGGACTGAAGTTTCAAAAAGCCAGCCCTTCATTCTAGGCATACTGTGGAGAGGTGGCCAGACCTCCAGCCAACCCACTTCGTTCCACCTCCACACTGACACCAGAGGCATCTTTCCAGCAAGGATCGGACTATTCATTTAATTAAAATATTTCAGTTGCTCCCTATTGCCTACAGGGGAAGAAATCAGCCCTTCATTCAAGGAGCTAAGACCCTTCACAATGTGGCCCCAGCCTACCTTTCTATATCACTCCCACCCAATACACAGGCTGCGTTTACCCCAGACACTCCCGTGCTCTTTCATGCCTCCATTTTGTTCCTTCTGTCTGGTAAAGCCTTTCTCCCTTGTCCCAAGCTCAAATATTCCCTATCCTGGGACAAAGTTAACTGTTCCCTTTTTTGTAATCTCACAGCATTATCATGAGACCTTTATGCAAGCATTTATTGAGCACCTACTCTATGCCAAACACTGTTCTTGTCAGTTTTACTGTGGTGAAAATAAGCCATAGACCCTGCCCTCATGGAGATCACATTCTAGCAGGGGAGAGAGATAACAAATAATAAATGAATTAATAATTTCAGATAGTGATACACAGGGAGTGTGCTGGTAAATGGTTAACAACTGGCTCTTGGGGAAGGGGGTTCCTGATTTGTTGCATTTGCTGATTTTCCTGGTGTAAATACTACCACCATGGCCAATTTCCAGCTATCAATGTAAAGTCACTGAACATGGAGTTGAGCAAAGGTACACACAATTGGCTCTAGTAAGCCAGTGAGAGTCAGCTCCAGCACACAACCCTTACCCAAAAGAAAAGAATTCAATAGAATAGAGAGTGACTGGGGCACAGAGGTGGGGGGAAGATCAGGGAAGGCCTCTCTGAAGAAATGACATTTATGGGGAGATCTGAATGACAAGAAGCCAGCCATGCAAATATCTGGGGGGAGCTCTTGACACACTGGGATTTTTTATTGAAGTATAATTTACATACAATAAAGTACACTCAGCTTAAGTCTACCCCTTGATGAATTTTTATATATGGATCAACCTTTGTGACCACCAGCCAGAAAGAGATAGAACATTTCCAGTACCCCAGAAGTTTCTCTTGTGCCTCTTCCCAATAGTAACCCTCCCTCCTGTCCCAAGGGTAACTACTATTTTAGCTTCTATCCTCAGGGATTGGTATTGCTTGTTCTTGAACTTTGTATACATGGAATATAAATGGAGCATACTGGAGTATATTATTCTTTGTGTTGGGCTGCTTTCGTTCAACATAATGTCTGGAAGACTCATCCATGCCATTGCATGTGGCAGTAGTTTATTCTTTTTCCTTGCTGTGTAGTAGTCCAGTATATGACTATACCCAGGTGCATTCAGTTTTAATTATCTGTTGCCTATAGGGTCACAATGAGTCAGAATCGACTCGACGGCAGTAGATTTGGTTTGGGTTTGTCTGTCTCTTCCTCAAGCCTGGGATGGCAGTATAGAGCGGTGGGAACAATATGGGCATAAGGGCTTTGGAGTCAGACTGATATGCATTGTAGTAAGGGCTTGGCCACTTCTGAGCTGGGTGATTTATGATAAGGCATTCCCTTTTCTGAGCTTCTTTATTGGTATCTGCAAAATAGAGAGAATAATGGTCCCTCCCAAGGGTGGTGAGGAGTTTATGAGATGATACATAGGAAGCATTTAGTGGAGGCCCTGGCACAGAGGGTCTGCTCAAGGAATACTCAGGTGCCTCCCTTTCCTTAGTGAGTTTTGAGAACAATGGGTATAGTGTATGTATGTGTGTGTGGATGGAGACAGTGAAGGTGTGGCTGCGTTTTATGCCATAAAAAGGCTGCAGAGATTGCCTTTGGAATGGCCAAGGCAAGGGACAGTTTTGAGGGGTCAGAGGCACTTTCATTACATAAATGGCCTGCAGTTTGGGCTAGCACAGAGAAGTCTTTAGTGCCTTCCCTGCTAGACTAGGCCAGGATATAGAGGGGAAAGAAGCAAGGGACTCAAAACCCCTGCCACTGACCATAAAAAGGCAGGAGCACAGAGGATTCTTGGTGGGGCCTGTGCTTTGGGAGGGAGGCAGGGCAGGGATCATTTTCTCCATTTTACAACTGCAGAAACTGAGCCTCAGAGAAGTTACCCATGGTCACATAGCCTAGTGTTTCAGGAAAGATTCTACTCCACGTGTGTTTGACTCAAAGCCAATGGGTTGAGGGCATCTTGTGGGTATCCAGGCCAGAATTTGAGAGTGCTGACCCAGCCTCAAGGAAACAGAGAAGCCGGGCAAGCAGGCTAGGGCTCTGGCCTAGGGGAGGGTCTTGAACCTAGTGCAGGAGACGGCAGAGGGGGCTGCCCTGGGAACTCCTGCCAACACATCCCCACATAATGGAGCTCACTTAGATACCATATCCTCTTTCTTCCCTCTGTACCTCCCAGAGGAGAGAGTGGGTGGGGGAAGAGGAGTGCCTAATGGGGAATATGTGTTCACAGCATTCCAGCTGGAGCTTCCTCCTTGCCTGCTCCCCTGCCCCTGCCCCTGCCCCTGCCCTTTGCTTCCCCACCAGCTTGTGCCCATGAACAGCCTTGTCCTTGGTGCTGCCACACCTGACTCCCTCCCCGCCCGGACACATAAATTCCAATCTAGCCCCAGAGGCCTTGAAGGCCAATCTTTCTGTGTGACCGACATTTCTCCATCATTCACCCATTACCTCTCTGTTCCCTGGCCTTAGGGAGCTCCCAGTCAGGCAGGCAGAGTGATGGGCATGGGGGAGCCCTATACAAGGCACAGGAACATGGGGTTCTCAGTCCTGAATCTGCCATAGCTTCCCTGCATGTCACTCGGCCAGTCCTTTCTCCTCCCCAGCCTCTGTCCCTTTCTGTACAATGGGCTTGTCTCTGAAGGCCTTGTCAGCTCTGAGTTTCTCTGACCAGACAGCAGTGGCTGGGCATCTTCAGAGATCCGTTTCCTTGATGGAGAGAAGCAGAATTGACTTTACCTTAGGGTTCAGAACAGATACCTGGAGAGAGAGAGGAGGCTGACTGGACTCCATTCAGGACTCAGTGTTTCTGGGTATAAAGGAGGGATGGGACCTGGCCACTCTGAGCTCCTTTTCCTGTGGCTGTTCACTCAACATTCATTCAACAAATTATGGAGCAGCAGCTCTGGACGAGGCAATGGGCTAGGTGCCCAGAAGACAGCAATGGACAAGGCGATGTAGTCCCTGCCCCACAGAAATTGCAACAAGCCCCTGGTTTCTCAATCAGGGCCTAAAATTCCATTCATAGCATCCATCCCTCTTCTGTTCAGACCTGGAGAAACTTAGGGCCCAATTGTCCATAGCTACACCGAGAGTTAAAACCTAAGACAGGGCTCAAATCCTCATCTCCTGATCACCACCACCTCTCTACTCTTGCCAAAATTCTTCTCTTTAAAATCCTAGACTCTCTGTATGATCTGGAAGTCACTTTAATCATGCATAAGAGCCTGGAGATTTACAAAGGAAGCCATAACTGGGATTAGCCTAGACTGCTGGAAAGCCGCCTCTGCTGAGAAATCCTCCTATATGCCTGCAGGCAAGACTCACAGCTCCCCTCCTCTGCACTCTCACAGCATTTTGTTTGCTCTTGCAGTCACAGCCCTGATTGCAGGCCACCTTGTTTCATCACTTATTTATGTGTATGTCTCCCGCACTGGACTGGGGGCTTCTCGAGGGCAGAGCCTGTGTCTTCTTCATTTTCGTATCTCCAGAGCCTGGGCCGGGAAGACACAGAAAAGTAACTCAGTGGATGTTTGTAGCATAGAATTGACTGTTTGGTCACTAAACATGGCTGTTGTTGTTGGGTGCTGTTGAGCCGGTTCCAATTTATAGCGACCCTATGCACAACAGAACAAAACACTGCCTGGTCCTGCACCATCCTCACAATCATTACGCTTGAGTCCATTGTCGCAGCCGCTGTGTCAATCCATCTCGTTGAGAGTCTTCCTCTTTTTCACTGACCCTCTACTTTACCAAGCATGATGTCCTTCTCCAGGGACTGATCCCTCCTGATGACATGTCCAAAGTATGTGAGATGTAGTCTCGCCGTCCTTGCTTCTAAGGAGTATTCTGGTTGTACTTCTTCCAAGACAGATTTGTTCATTCTTTTGGCAGTCCATGGTACATTCAATATTCTTCACCAACACCACAATTCAAAGGAATCAATTTTTCTTCTGTCTTCCTT
The DNA here is from genome assembly GCA_030035585.1 of Dugong dugon. NCBI lineage: Eukaryota > Metazoa > Chordata > Mammalia > Sirenia > Dugongidae > Dugong > Dugong dugon. The sequence goes on along the minus strand of CM057483.1, from coordinate 102,341,750 downwards.
ATTAATCATCCAACTTTTGAATGCATATGAGGCGATTGAAAACACCATGGCTTGGGTCAGGCACATCTTAGTCTTCAAGGTGGCATCTTTGCTTTTTAATACTTCAAAGAGGTCTTTTGCAGCCAAATTGCCCAACGCAATACGTTGTTTGATTTCTTGACTGCTGTTTCCATTGGTGTTGATTGTGAATCCAAGTAAAATGAAATTTTTTTGTGTGATAAAGTTCAGGTTTTAATAATAACGTCTTTTTTTCCCATACAAATTTTTATTTTATTTTATTTTTTGCATACATTGATATGAGACCCTAATTGCTTACCCATTCTGTGACAGCACACTCCTCCTTTCTGCCCCTGATTCCCTATGACCATTCAACATGCTCCTAACTCTCTCTGCCTTCCCATCTCACCTCTGGACAGAAGCTGCCCCTTTGGTCTCTTGTATCTACTTGACTCAGAGGCACACTCTTCACGAGTATCACTTTATGTCCCACAGTCCAGTCCGAGTTGGCCTCGGAAATTGCTTTAGTTCTGGACTGATAGAGAGTCCAGGGGCCATGCCTTCCGGGGCGCCTCCAGTCTCAGTTAGACCATTAAGTCTGGTCTTCTTACCAGAATTTGAGTTCTGCACCCTGTCCTTCTACTGCTCCATCAGGGACGCTCTGTTGTATTCCCTGTCAGGATGTTCATTGGTGGTAGTTGGGCACCATATAGTTCTTCTGGTCTCAGGCTGATGAACTCTCTGATTTATGTGGCCCTTTCTTCTCTTGGGCTAATACTTTCCTTGTGTCTTTGGTGTTCTTCATTCTTCTTTACTCCAAGTGGTTGGTAAAATGAAATTCTTGACAACTTCAATCTTTTCTCTTTTCTCCGTTTATCATGATGTTGCTTATTGGTCCGGTTGTGAGGATTTTTGTTTCTCTATGTTGAGGTGTAATCCATAATGAAGGCTGTAGTCTTTGATCTTCATCAGTAAGTGCTTCAAGTCCTCTTCACTTTCAGCAAGCAAGGTTATGTAATCTGCAAAATACCGGTTGTTAATGAATCTTCCTACAATCCTGGTGCCCTGTTCTTCTTCACACAGTCCAGCTTCTCAGAGTATTTGCTCAGCATACAGATTGAACAAATATGGTGAAAGGGTACAACCTGATGCACACCTTTCCTGACTTTAAACTATGTAGTATCCCTTGTTCTGTTCCAACAACTGCGTCTTGATCTATGTACAGTTTCCTCATGAGCACAGTTAAGTGTTATGTAATTCCCATTCTTTGCAATGCTATCCATAATTTGTTATGATCCACACAGTCGAATGCCTTTGCATAGTCAATAAAACATAGGTAAACATCTTTCTGGTATTCTCTGCTTTCAGCCAAGATCCATCTGACATCAGCAATGATATCCCTGGTTCCACATCCTTTTCTGAATCCGGCTTGAATTTCTGGCAGTTCCCTGTCGATATACTGCTGCAGCCACTTTTGAATGATCTTCAGCAAAATTTTACTTACATGTGGTATTAATGATATTGTTCGATAATTTCTGCCTTCATTTGGATCACCTTTCTTGGGAATGGCATAAGTATGGATCTCTTCCAGTCCATTATCCAGGTAGCTGTCTTCCAAATTCCTTAGCATAGACGAGTGAGCACTTCTAGTGCTGCATCCGTTTGTTGAAACATCTCAATTGGTATTCTGTCAACTCCTGGAGCCTTGTTTCTCGCCAATGCCTTCAGTGCAGCTTGGACTTCTTCCTTTAGTGCCACTGGTTCTTGGTCATATGCTGCCTTCTGAAATGGTTGAACATCGACCACGGTGTCTTCTATAAATGCTATCAGTGCGTTAGCTCTGGAGGCAAATGGCTTGGGTTTTCATTGTGGTCCCATCACTCACTAAATGACTTAACCTTTCTGTGCCTTGGCTTCGTCATTTGTAAAGCGGGGATGGTTATAGAACTGACTTCGTGGAGTTACTATGAGACACACAAAATAGTGTCTGGTATATAGTAAGTGCTCAATACATGTTTACTACTCCTATTACTACCACCACCACCACTACTACTATAACCACTACTATTGCCATTTTAAATTAAGGATACATAAAGCTATTTCCTGTATAGGCTCCAAGAAGTGGATATTCCTCATACATGACTGTCTAAAGGTTGGACACTAGTCTAGCTCTTCTTAAACTTTAACATGCATAGGAATCACCTGGGGATCTTATTAAAATGCAGATTCTGATTCAGTCGGTCTGGAGTAGAGCAAGAGACCCTACATTTCTACCACACCCTTAGGTAGTGCCAATGGTACTGGTCTAGGGACCACAATTCCAGGAGCCCTTGCCAATATTAACCACCAACCATAGCTACTGTCTACTGAAAACCCAGTAAATGCCAGGCCCTGTACTAAGTGCTCCTTATGCATTATCTCACAGAATCCTTGCAACATCCCTGGAGAATATATACTTTCATCCCTACTTTACAGATAAGAAAACCGAGGCTGAGCAAAATTAAGTGACTTTCCAAAGGTTACATAGCTTTGAAGTGGCAGAGGCAGGATTTGAACTCAGGACAACCTGATTTCGAACCCCTATTTTTTTTTCCCATTCTTGTAAACAGCTTCCCTATGGCCTGGCATCTCCCAGATGATATCTGTCCCACTGGGAGAGGACTATAGCACAACATTCAAGCAAAGTGACAGCAAAAACCACTCCCTGGCCATAGCTCATTAGAGTATCCAAAGCACCTGCCTGCCTACCACAGGCCTGGTAAACAAGCAGCACAGGGACAAAGATCCCTGTTGAAGCTAGTGAGGACTGAGAGAGCTGTCAGAGTGGGTGTGGGAACAAGCAGAAGGATAGAAGAAGGCACGCTGGCTGCCCAGGCCTGGCTTCCCAAGGGGTGGCCCCTTGGTGGGGACCTCATGATTCAGGAGCTCTTCCTTATCTCTGCAGGCTCAGAACTCTCCCAAGCTTTCCAGACCCAGGGAAATTGACCCAATGCCCAAGATTTTGAGGTCTCAACCAGAGGGCCCACTTAATACATTTGCGGTAAAAAGTCAAACTATCAAGGAGAATTTGTGCTCTCATAGGCTTCTTACCATAAAGTAAAGCCAGAGTTTAGGCAGAGACAGCCCAGTGGTTCTAGTAGCTTCGTGGCTCAGGGCCTCTGTATCTCAGACATGCTTGAAGACATCCTCACACTTCTGGCTCCATGATCACCCGTTCCTATCCTTGATGGTGCCCATGGGAACCTTTTTTAACACAGTACATAATACAATGAGCATATCCTACCTTCTTGAGTCTTTCCTAAGTCTCCTAACCTGGGACCATGAATCTGTAGGGTGTCTTGAAAGATGGGTTTCTGTGAGCTGAGAATCCCCTAGAATTGTAGGCTGAACTGTGAGTGGGTATGAAATTTTCTGGGGTGGTTTTTATCATTCATTTACTCATTTATTGATTGACTACTCTGTGCTGGACACTGAGTTGGGCACTAGGTACAGTGATGAGTGAGACAAAGATCCCTGCCCCCTTGGAGCTTCCAGTCCAGTGGAGGAGTCAGTGAATGAGGAGGTAAGGGAATAATATCTACCCATAAGGGCAGATAGTGATGCTGGGGCTTGGGTTCTGTTTAGCCCAGGTGTCATTCAGTCCATAAATAGTCACTATCTAAAATTTTTGAAGGGATGCCTGGGTAGGGGCAGGGTTTTCCCAAGGTCACACAGAAAATCAGAGGCAGAACCCAAAACAGATTCAGGCTTCAGGGCTCTCAGTGTGGGGCACTGACCACCACATGCTCATAGTGTTTAAGTGGGCATGGAGCCAATGGACCTGCACAAGAGAATGACCACTTCAGGGCTGAGATTTCTGGGGCTGACACACTTTTTTTCAAGGCCAACAAAACCATCCCCACCACCATCCCCATGCTCCCCTTCTTAGCTCATCCATTTCCAACCCAGACTGCCTATGGGGTAACCTCACCCCTACACCCCTCTCGTGCCACAGGCAGCTGTTCTATTTCCAGCCTGCTGGGTGGGCTCTGGACCTTCCTGGGGCCTCACTCCCTGAGAGGGTCCAGCTGGTGGGCCCAGCTGGGGGTTTGAAGGAGGATGAGGCCCATCTGGAGGGGTCTTGGAGCGAGCTGGAGGGGCCAGTAGGGAGGGAGAGCCCCTTGGGAACAGAAGCCTGGGCTTGGGGAACTCTCTCAGGATGGCAAAAAGAAGAAAAGTAAAACCTGATATCTGGGTTTGTGTTCATGACCGCCTTCTGAGGCCTGAATAAAAACTCTGAGAGGTCACCTTCACTCTCCTCCTGCCTCCACTCAGGATGCATTTCAACTGTTTTTAAATCAGTATGAATCTCTCCGATTTCCAAAGGCTCTTGGCTGGCAATTGAATAATCTCTCTGTCCACCACTCTTTGGCACAGTTTCTCTTTCTTCTCTGGTGGCTATTGTGTCTCAGGCACTGGGTAATGTCTGTGGAAGGTTGAGAAATGGATACACAGTCGAAGTCCTCTCTCTGCTCTGAAGGTCTTTCAGTCTCATGGGGGAGACAAAGCCTAAATCATTTGTTCCAATACAATGTGATCAGAGCATTGAGTCCTCTAAGGAGGAAGTGAGTAGGTCTAGGGGAGAGAGGAAAGGGGTGGGGGAGAGGGAGAAGGAACATATGGGAGAGTGGTAGAACTTCCAGAGGTGTAGAGAAGAAGGGAAAGGCTCTATGAGCAGAAGGCCCTCACAGGTCTCCGTTGGGTATGGGGGAGGCTGGTCTGGTCTGAGTCAAATCTCCATTCTGATGCTTAAATCCCTTTTATCACACTGCATCCAAATGATTGACTAGCCCTTACTTTCCTTCTTCCAGAAACAGGATGCTCCTTCCCTTCCAAAAGAGAAATAATCTCAGGAGAGCCCTAACTCTAAGAAAGTTCTTTTTTAAGTTGGGCTGAATTTTGTCTCCTTGTGTCTTCTACCCAGGGGTCACAGCTCTGCTTCCTGGGACCAGTGAGGCCTTGTTTTTTCCTCCCTTGTCTCCAAAATTGCCCATTAGATGTATGAAACATCACCATAGCAATAACCTCTGAGTCTTCTCCAAGCCAAACAGCCCCCGTTCCTTCAACTGTTCCTCATTGGACCAGGTCTCCAGCTTCTTCCCGTCTGCTTTGCCTCCTTGACCATTCTCCAGTGTATATATTGCACCCTTAATACGTGGGACCTAGAGCTTACACCATATTTTGGGGCAGTGTGTCACCTCTTTGTTCTAGAAACTTAACTTCTATACTTTCTCCAGATGCATCCTGAGGCTCCTTGGGCTTATTTAGTCAGATTGTACCTATTGCAGGTACCTCATTGGCTCTGCTTCCTGCCCTCCCACCTGTTTCCCACTTGTCCCCCTATACCTGAGGGCTAGGTTTTGGAAGCCATGAGCAAGACCTAAAATTTGCCCATGTCATGTTTACTTTGTCAGATTGAACCCCTCTTTCCAATCCATTGGGAATTGTATGAAAACAAACTCTGAAGGCCAATGAAATTAGCTTTCCCACTTACAGTTGGGCCCATGCACCAAATTTGATCGGTTAGCCACCATGTTTAGATATGTGCCACCAGGCATTTGTCTCTATGAATTCATCCTGAAAGGCCTTGTCAGATGACTGGAGGTCAGAAGTCATCTTCCCACACACTGCCTAGCAGCCCTGGGAGCCTAAAGGAGGCACCAGGTAGGTCTGGAGTTCATGGCTGACCCATGGGCAGAAGGTGCAAGATGTCAATCACTCTACCCAGCCAGTCATCAATCAGTCCACCTTTCCTGAGGCTTGCTGAAGGCCCTGAGTGTAATGGGGGATGCTGCCAAGACTACTCAGAGACATTGAACACTGCCTCTGCCCTCTAGGAGTTTCCAGACTTTTGAAGAGGAAGGCCAGGTAAGCTCTTGAGGTAATATAGTAAGCTAAATAATGGCATTCAAAGATATCAGGTCCTAATCCCTGGAACCTGTTAATATTACCTTATTTGGAAAAAGGGTCTTCGGGGATGAGATTAAGTTAAGGATCTTGAGATGAGAAGATTATCCTGGATTATCCGGGTAGACTCTAAATGCAATTACACGTATCTTTGTAAGAGGGAGGCAGAGGGAGATTTAACACAGACAGAAAAAGAGGAGAAGGCTATGTGACCATGGAGGCAAGATTGGAGTGATGCAGCCACCAGAAGTTGGAATAGGAAAGGACCTGATTATCCCCTAGAGACTCCAGAGGGAGCACAATCCTGTCGACACCTTGATTTCAGACTTCTGGCCTCCAGAACTGTGAGAGGATAAATTTATGTTATTTTAAGCCACTAAGTTTGTGGTACTTTGCTACAGCAGCCACAGGAAACTAATACAGGCAATAAGGGAGACCAACAGGCAGGTGAGGGGCTCAGACCAAGACCAAGGAAGGCCAGGAAACTGATGGCCACAAATCTCAGACAAGGCTTCCTGGAAAAGGTGGGCCTGGATCTAGGGCCTCAAGTGTGGTGGTAGGGGTAGAATGGGCAGAGAGAAGACAGGACTGTGGAAATTGGGCAGGGCAGGCCTGGTATGACCAGAGGACACTGACACTGCAGGAGGGAATGGTGGGGGGTGAGGGTGAATAGGCTAGATACTGCCATGTTGCCACTTTCCCAGGAAGAGATGAGCGGCACCCTGTGTCATCAGAGGACCCTTTGACATGCTGGAAAAGGCTTGGATGTGGGGTCAGATGGATCTGGTTCCAGGGCCAGCACTATAACATACCAGTGCCTGCTGCCTCCCTGAATCTTAGTCTCCTGGTCAGTACAATGGGAATGCTAATATTGGCATAGCTTCCAAAGACATCTTCTCATTTTTTCAGCTTCTCCTTATTGCTTCATTTCTTCTCTTCTACTAAATGTTCATAGGCAAGAACGGAGCTGCTCCTTTTTAAATGAACAGATCCAATGGGGGATGGGAAAGCTAAGAGCTCAGAATGTGGTGAGGTCTGGGAAAGATAATGGGCAGCTCTGCTTCTGTGCTTAATGAAGGCCAATGAATGCCCTCCCTGCTTCCTCCAAGAGCTGCATTGTTGGGACAGGTGCCCCCTCCTCCCTGGAGGGCCTGCTTTTCTTCCTCAGCTCCTCCCTTCTGACCCCTGCCATCCCAGCTCCCAGGCTGCCACAGGAAGGCAGGAGAATCGAGCCTTGCTATTTATGTCATGGGATGTGATAAACACTTAGAAGAGGTATTTCCCGATAGACCAAATTTGATGGAGATTACATAGGCAATAAGATCTTCTGAGCTCTCTACTCTCTTCTTGCACTGAGGTCTCCAAAGGCATTGGCAAGCAAGTCTTTCTATTCAGACATTTATACTTTACAAGGACTTAATTGAAATATGCCAGGTGGGTAAGCCAACCATCCCCCTCCCTGCTATTCAGCCCACCAGTCCCTTCCAGCTGCCATGTGTTGGGTAGGGATCTTCAGGTTCTATTCTTCTTAGCTGGCTGCGTGCTCCTAGGCAAGCTCTTGCCCCTCCCTGTATCAAGAGGGGACTAGACAAAGTGGTGTGTTTGGGGATGTTCAGAGATTTGAAGACTCCCTTGTCAGGAGCAAAGGTGAAGGAGTCCTGGGCATGGGGAAGGGGAAGAGCACTGGTTAGGGAACCTGGATTGGAGCTTTACTGCCCCCACTGACATGGTGAATGACCTCAGACAGGTCTCTGGTACTCTGCACCTTAGTTTCCCCTTCTGTATTATGGGGAGAACAACATCTAGCTCCCAGGACTGCCATGAATATTAAGTGAGAAATGGTATGTAAAGCCCCCAGCTTGGTTTATTGTAGGCACTCAAGAAATTTTGAATCCCAAGGTCCCTTTCCCCTTTCTGGTCCACAATAGGCAAGAGAAGATGGTTGGTAAGGAGTTTAGCTCCGAGTTCATCTGGACTACCCTCCCTCAACCCACTTCCCTCCCGTACCACTCACTTTCCCCCGAGTGCCAATGCTTGTTCTCTAATTTAGTAGGCTGTTAATGGGCCTGAACAGTGGTAATTGTCTCTTGCCAAGGGTGAACTCTATCCCCTCTCTACAAGTCTCACACCTCTCCTCTCTTCTCGGCCCATGTGCTAAGACCCCAGTTGATCCCCAGTGCTGGATCCCCTACAAATTCTTTGTAGAAATGCCCAGGACCAATGCCTCAAAAGCCTGAGAACTGGAAGCCCTTGGAGCACAGATCTCACTACTCTGGCTATCATAGCCTGGCACATATTGGCCCAGCAGCCCTGCCCACTCACTTTGTCCTTGGGTAACTGGGAGAATGGATGGCTGACAGAAGCCTGAGTTGGATGGGGAGCTGAGAAGAGGTGGGCACATGTCACAACCCGGCTCCAGTTGTCCTCTCCCTTCTCAGCTCTGGTTGCTCTCTTCACACACCCTCAGCTCCTGCTACACCCAGCCACTTACCCTGCTTCCCCCATCTCTAGGCCTTTGTCCATGCTGTTCCCTCCACCTCTGCTCCATCTCCATTTAATAAGTCCTCACTCATTTTTCAGGTCCCAGTCCAAATATTACCCTCTAGCACTTAATGTTCCAACCCCTCCTGGTATCAGAGTGAGTTGTGGATCTGTGCTGTCTCTGGTGCCCTGTGGTCAGCCCGGAGCCTAGCCCAGAAGAGATTCCCTGGAACATTTGGCCCAGTTGGATGGAAACAAACAGCAGGGGGATCAGTACTGAGGACAGTGATGCAGGTGGAGTCTCCCTCCCCCACGATCAAGCAGACGCTGAGCAGGGAAAGAAGGTCTCCTTTCAGTGAAGGAAACAGATGAAGCAGGGACAATGGAGTCAGATGTATGGCATTTAGCTCTTGAAGAAGAAATAGCTAAGAGGCAAGTCTAAGGGTATTCAGCAAACATTAAAGAGGCTTTTTATGGCCTTCCTCAGAATACCTCTGCTATGTGGGGAAGTCTATTCTAATGTGGGGATAGAAAGCAGGCCCTGAAATCAGCAATCCACCACACAACCAGATATGTGAACCTGGCCAAGTCATCTGTCCTCTCTGAGCCTCAGTTTCTTCGTCTGTACAAAGACGATAGGAATCTCTGTCTCACAGGGTAGTTGTGAGAAGTGAATGATAAAATGTGAAGACTAGGTGAGAGCACATGTATAAAAATGCTTGGCATTCTTTTGGCACCCAAGCAAACTACTGTTTCCTTCCCCTACCAGGAGCCCTAGGGAACTCACAGTCTGTTTAAGGACCTTATCCAGTACAGCGTGAGTAGATAACTAGGTGTGAAGGCCTCGGAGTTGAGTAAGGTATTCTTTAAGGGGCATCTTATGAGAGGGACAGGATACAAAAGAACAAGATTAAATGACTGCAGCATAGCTTTAGGTTGTTGTTGTTGTTAGGTGCCGTTGAGTCAGTTACGACTCATAGTGACCCTACAGAATAGAGTGGAACTGTCCCACAGGATTCCCAAGGAGTGGCTGGTGGATTCAAACTGCCAGCCTTTTGGTTAGCAGCCATAGCTCTTAACCACTGTGCCACCAGCTTTAGGTTAGACATTAGGCAGAAATTCCCAGATGATGAGCACATCAAGCCAAGAAAACTTTAGAGAGAAAGGAGCCTCTAAGGAGTTGACATCTGAGCTGAGACCTAAATGATATGAAGGAATCAGCCATAGGAAGATCTGGGAGAAGAGTGTTCCAGGCAGAGGGAAGAGCAAGTGCAAGTGCTCTGAGGCAGGAACAGTATAACTGGAAAGACTGAGTAAGGAGAAAGTGATCTCATATGACTCCAGAGGAGTTGACAGAGGCCTGACTATGGACGGCCTTGTGGGCCATGTGTAAGGACTTCCTATTTTACTCTGAGATGGGAAGCCTGGGGAAGGTTTTGAGCAAGGGAGTGACGTGGCTGACTTAGGATTGTGACAGATCACTCACTCAGCTTTTATGTGAATAACCGTTGAGAGGGAGCAAGAGTAGAAGCTGGGAGACCAAGAGGAGACTACTGCAGTGATCCAGGTGACAGGTGACAGTGGCCTAGAGTCAGGTGGCAGCAGTGGAGGTGGGGAGAAGTGGTTGGATTCAGGATTTATTTAGTGGTAAAGATGGCAGGACATGCTGATGAAAATATATTATATGTGTACCCATTATCTCACTGAATCCCTGTGAGGTAAAGCTAATTTACCTCCATTAGACTGAGAAGGAAATGAAGGCTGAGAGAGGCAAGTGGCTTATTCAAGTCTGCACAGTGAGGAAGTGGCAGACTGGGGCTAGGAGCCACGTCGGTGTATGCTTTCCCTGACACTGTTACCAGGCTTGGACTAGGCCAGACCTTTGGGTCCTGCTTTCTTAGAGACCAGTTCTCTGCAGAGGAGTCTCCTGCCACTGTTATGTGCTAACTCTGGCCTCCATCCCTGCTTTGCCACTTCATTTTAGTCCTCGCTCCTGAGACCATCCATGTCCACAGCTGAAGGTGGAGGAGCCTGAGTGTTCTCATCTATAAACTGCAGATGGTGGTGGAGACTAAATGAGACAAATGAGAGCAGGAATTCAAAGCTCTTTGCCCTGAGCCTGGCACTCTCCCATCCCTCCTCCCTCTTAGCTGCAGAATCCACTTGGGGCCAAGATGCCAGGCTGCCCTGGTTTCTCTGGTGCTCCCTTCACCACTCCAACCCCCAACTTGGGACCAGCACCCTGGGCAGGGCCCAGTCAGATTCTTTCTCTTGTTCTCACTGTCCATTCCTCGGGGCCCAGGCAGATGGGATGAGTCCTATCATGCAGAAAAGGTTGCAGAAGAAAGAAAAGCTCATATCCCCTGGTATGATTTTTTTTTTTAATCTCTACCAAAAGTAAACAACTGATGCCCACTATGTGGGAGGCTTATGAAAGCCCCTCTGGGGAGACAGAGAGGCAGCAAGCATTCACCCCTGCCTCCCCTACCCACACCCAAAGACTCCAGGTCTCCTGCCACAAAGGCTTAGAATGCTCCATGGGGAAAGGAAGCATTGGCTTTCTCTAGCACAACACTTTCATGGGACATCTGGAGAAACTGAGGCTCAGAAAGAATAAGGGACTTGGCCAAGGGCACACAGCTAGCAAACCGTGGGGCCAGCTCTTCATTCTCAGTTGTGTGCTTTGCCTCTAGAGTGTGACTACACTGCAGCTGGCACACAAACAGCATGTGAGCATGTGTGGCCCCCACTAGCCTCTGCTATTCCATGCAAGGCCCAGGCACAAGGATGTGGGGGCAGGGTCCACAATCAGAATCTCTCACAAGCCCCTCGACTCGTGCTCCCTGCCTCCAGACACAAAGTTCCATCCTGGATCGGACCAACGGGAGGGCTCCTTCCCCAAGCTGGGTGGGCCTGGGGCCCAGAAATGCATGCCTATTGCTGCCCTCCTGCACTGGCTACTCACTTCCTTCCTTGAAGACTAGCGTCTCCACAGGTTACACATGACACCCATTCTGCCCTCTCCTGGCAGCTCCATCAGTGACCCGAATCCAGATCCCCTCCCACCAAAGCCAGGAAGAGTGGGAGGGCACACAGAGACTATGAGGAAATTCATGCTGAGCTGGTCCTTGGGGACCTCACACTGGTGAGCAAGAAAGGGGCCATGGCCTCTGGGGGCAAGAGAACTAGTGCAGGATTTTGGGCTCCTCGCTCGGAAATGATTGGTCATGACAAGTTCACTGCAGGAATAAAGCCATGTGAAATTGACCTCATCACCAGTGATCAGATCAGATTGTTTAGTGTGAGGGGAATGTGAGGGGTATGTTCAGCTGGGTGATGACCTAGTTAGATCTTTAAAGAGACAGAGCAGCTGCCCCACTCTGGAGAGGAGGAGGCAAGAGGCCTACCAGGGGAGGCCCCTGCTGAGCTGCAGGTGGAGGAAGGCCCATTCCCATGCAGGCTGTGGCCTGGCCAATCCTCCAGCCCTTCAGTAGCCCTAGAAACTACCTAAACACCACTGAGTAGGGCCCAGCCTCTGTGAACTGAGGGCAAGTGGTACAGGGGGCCAGGGCAGGAACGAAGGACAGTTTTCCACACTTGTCCAGAGAAAACAATGTGATAGAGCAGAAACTGGAAAAATCATGAGAGTAGGAGTTGGAGAGACCCTAGGCGAAAAGGGCTGAAGTTATTTAACTATTTATCTATTTATTTGTTGTTACTGTTGTTAGGTGCCATCAAGTTGGTTCTGACTCATAGCAACCTCATGTATAACAGAAGGAAACATTGCTTGGTCCTGTGCCATCCTCACAATTTGTTATGTTGTCAGGTGCCACCGAGTCAGTTCCGACTCATAGCAACCCTATGTATAACAGAACGAAACACTGCCCAGTCCTGCAACATCCTCATAATCGTTGCTATGTTTGAGCCCATTGTTGCAGCCACTGTGCTGCAACACCAACACAGTCTATCTTATTGATGGTCTTCCTCTCTTTCACTGACCCTCTACTTTACCACACATGATGTCCTTCTCCAGGGACTGGTCCCTCCTGATAACATGTCTAAAGTACGTGAGATGAAGTCTCATCATCCTCACTTCTAATGAGCATTCTGGCTGTACTTCTTCCAAGACAGATTTGTTTGTTCTTTTAGCAGTCCATGGTATATTCAATATTTTTCGCTAACACCATAATTAAAAGAAATCAATTCTTCTGTGGCCTTCCTTATTTATGGTCCAGCTTTTGCATGCATATGAGGTGATTGAAAATACCATGGCTTGGGTCAGACACACCTTAGTCTTCAAAGTGACATCTTTGTTTTTTAACACTTTAAAGAGGTCTTTTGCAGCAGATTTGCCCAATGCAATACATTGATTTCTTGACTGCTGCTTCCATGGACATTGGTTGTGGATCCAAGTAAAATGAAATCCTTGACAACTTCAGTCTTTTCTCCGTTTATCATGATGTTGTTTATTAGTCCAGTTGTGAGGATTTTTGTCGTCTTTATGTTGAGGTGTAATCCATACTGAAGGCTGTGGTCTTTGATCTTCATCAGTAAGTTCTGTAAGCCCTGTTCACTTTCAGCAAGCAAGGTTGTGTCATCTGCATATCGCAGATTGTTAATGAGTTTTCCTCCAATACTGATGCCCTGTTCTTCTTAGTATAGTCCAGCTTCTTGGATTATTTGCTCAGCATATGGATTGAATAAGTATGGTGGAAGGATACAACCCTGACACACACTTTTCCTGATGTTAAGCCACCAGTATTCCCTTGTTTTGTTCTAACAACTGCCTCTTGGTCTATGTACAGGTTCCTGATGAGCACAATTAAATGTTCTGGAATTCCCATTCTTTGCAATGTTATCCGTAATTTGTTATGATCCACACAATTGAATGCCTTTGCGTAGTCAATAAAACATGGGTAAACATCTTTCTGGTAAGCAGAGAACTTTCAGCCAAGATCCGTCGGACATCAGCAATGATATCCCTCGTTCCACGTCCTCTTCTGAATCCAGCTTGAATTTCTGGCAGTTCCCTGTTGATGTGCTGCTGCAATCATTTTTGAATTATCTTCAGCAAAATTTTACTTGCATGATATTAATGATATTGTTCAATAATTTCCACATTCTGTTGGATCACCTTTCTTTGGAACGGGCCAATCGGTTGGCCAGGTAGCCATCTTCCAAATTTCTTTTTCTTTCTTTTTTTTTTATTGTTTTTTAGATGAAAGTTTACAGAGCAAACTAGTTTCTCATTAAACAATTAATGCACATATTGTTTTGTGACATTTGTTGCCACCCCCACGATATGTCAACACTATCCCCTTCTTAACCTTGGGTTCCCCATTACTAGTTTTCTTGTTCCCTCCTGCTTTCTCGTCCTTGTCCATGGGCTGGTGTGCCCATTTAGTCTTGTTTTGTCTTATGGGCTTGTCTAATCTTTGGCTGAAGGGTGAACCTCAGGAGTGACTTCAATACTGAATTAAAAGGGAGTCTTGGGGCCATAATCTTGGGGTTTCTCTAGTTTCTGTCAGACCAGTAAGTCTGGTCTTTTTGTCTTCCAAATTTCTTGACATACACCACTGAGCACCTCCAGGTCTGCATCCATTTGTTGAAACCATCTCAGTTGGCATTCTGTCAATTCCTGGAGCCTTGTTTTTTGCCAGTGCATTGGCATTGGCAAATCCTCACAATAGTAGATATGTTTAAGCCCATTGTAGCAGCCACTGTGTCAATCCATGCTGTTGAGTGTCTTCCTCTTTTTCACTGACCCTCTACTTTATTATGATACCTCAGCCACCATTCTAAGTTCTTTACATATATTATCTCACATTATCCTCAAAGCAACTCTACAAGGTAGACAGTCTCATGGTACCCATTTTATAGATAGGAAAACTGAGACTCAGGCGAAGTGACTTGCACAAGGTCCTAAGGCAATCTGGTTCTGGACTCTGTACTATTAACCACTACAATCTACTGCTTCTCCTCTGATGACAGTGTTGACCAAATGTGGCAGGTTGGATAAAGACACCACTAGGAGGATGTGGCCATTGTCTTTAAGGGCTTTCTTTCCCTCCCATCAGGCCCTAGAGGCACCAGGAGGCCCAGGGCTTGGGGCAGGGAAAGGAACTTCAGGAACAGGTGCCTGCCTTCTCCCTGAATCTTGTCTCCTGACACTTACATGAGAAATGGAGAGGGGACGGGGAGAAAAGGGACATGTGGCCAGCTAGGTAGAGCAGGCCCCTTTCTGCCAAGCACCGCCTTAGGGAATATGACTCCTGCTGCTTGAGAGGTGTAAGAAGGATGGCAGAAGGGGAGCAGGGCTTCTGGTGGGGCACGTGTGTTTACCCTTTTATCTGTGATATGTATGTGAAAGCTTAGCACAGGGCCTGGCATAGAGTAAGATGCTCACTAAATGTGTAGCAAACAGCAAAACCCATCGAAGATAGGGCCAGAGCAACATCTGCAGCATGAAGGGTCCTAGTTGGCTTCTGGGGAAAGTTCAAGGAAGGCTGGTGATCTCCCCTTGACAGCTTGAAGCATAGAAGAGACAGACTCCTGCCACCCCCAGAAAACACCTGAGGCCAGTGCCTGGGTGGACTCTTTTATGGGTAGCCCCAGGGGTGCCAGCTCTGACAGAAGCTGAGGGGTAGATATGGAACTTGTCAGGCCAGTCTCATCCCCTTCCTAGTTCCATGTAGGTGGCCTGCCCTTCTTGGGCACCAAGGAGTCCAGACTTGTAAGGTCTCAATACTTCATGCCTGCTCGCATGGGGGAGCTGGGGTATGTGGCTGGACTGGGCTCTAGCTGCTCTGGGGTAAGGATACTGACTGAATGGTCTGTGACTTTCTTACTATAGGGCAGCCAGTCCTGAAGTGCCCCCGGGACAGGCCTCTCTGCTCTTAGGCTCCCTTCTGCCCAGTTCCCTGGGCACCTGGGGTCTCTTGTTTCCTTTCAAGGACTTTGGGTCTCAGGGCAGACGGGGGCCAGCCTGCCTACTGTCCCAGCTGACTTTCTACCTACCTTCCTATTTTCCCTAGTTCCTTAAGCTGCGGCAGTTTACATTTACCACCACCTTGTCTCAGACTGAGTTTCTGAGATGTGGTCTGGTGGGACTTCATTTGTTACTAGTGGCCCCTCCTTGGGATATTCCTGACACTCCTACCGACTCCCTCCCCAGGTTGGTTTGGGTGGGAAGTGCTCACTCGCGGCATACAGTACAACTACTCTGGGTTGTAGGGCCTTTAATTCTTTCCTGAGAACCACACTGAGAGGATCCCAGCAGAAAAGAACCTTACTTCTTCAGAGAGACTTCTGAAGGACTGTCAAAGGGCAGAGGGAGCTGGTGTGGCCTGGTTAACCCCAAGAATCACAGGACCTATGGGTGGTAGCCACAGAGATAGAGATTTCAGTCCACTTCAGGGAAGAACTTTCTGCCAGACTGAGCTGTTCTGTGAGGGAATAGCTGTCTAGGGCCTAGTGTGACTCCCATGCCCAGAGATGTATAAGATGGATACAAAGAAAAAAGAGAGAGAGAGAGAGAGAGTCAGAGATCTCAAGCCAGAGGCAGGGAGAAAGTTGGAGACAGAGAACTGCTCCCAGCCTTCATTCTCCTGTTTTTCTCTGTCCCAGTGGCTTTGAGGTTTCTGGAGGAACCTTACTTCCCTAGCTAACCCTGTAGACCTTTCTTCAAAGGTGAAGGAGTGGCCACCAAAGGCAGCTGTGCAGACTGTATAGATCAGGGCCTTGGAACACTCCTCAGGTCAGAGGGGCCCTAGGTGAGACCTAGCCCAGCCCACTAGGCCTCTCCTACTGCTGGGCCTCTGAGCAGAGAGGAGCTTCCACCAGGGACCCAGAGGAGCCAGAACTTTATGGCCTGGAGCTGAGAAGACTCTGGGGGAAGTGGTCTCTGCCTTCACATCTTTAAATGCCTGTCACCAGGCAGAGGGAGCAATCTGTGGTGTGGTGGCCCCAGGGAGCAGATCATTATGCTGAGGCAGCATTTAGCTCAATTCAGGGAAGAACTTTATAGCTGAAAAGGCTCTTCAGAGAGGGACGGTTGTCTCGAGGCATAGCGAGGGCCCACGCGCAGAGGTGTGCAAGAGAGGCTTCCTGACCGCTTGGTAGAGGTGGTGAACAACCCCCCTCCCCCTGCCCAGGAGTGAGATTAGAGGGCTTCAAAGCCTGAGAGAGAGTAGCTGATTCTGTGATTGACCATGTCCTCAGCATCACATCTTTCCAGTCCAAAGAGGAGAATCCTTCTGTGTTACTTTAAAAAGCCAAACTTTCTAACAAGGCTTTTATTCATACTTTCACATAAGAATTTTTTTTTTATGTTTCTATCTTAAGAGTTTTTTAAATTTATTTATATGTCTCTACATCTATGTGACTATATGTCTCTCTATATTTCTATGTCTATCTATGTATCTATATATCTATGCATTTATACACCTCTATAGGGTTGCCAGAAACCCTGGTTGCATAGTGGTTAAGTGCTATGGCTGCTAACCAAAAAGTCGGCAGTTCAAATCCACCAGGTGCTCCTTAGAAACTCTGTGCGGTAGTTCTACTCTGTCCTATAGGGTCGCTATGAGTCGGAATCAACCTGATGGCAACGGGTTTGGTTACAGGGTTGCTATGAATCGGAGTCCACTCAATGGCAATGGATTTGGTTATAGGGTTGCTATGAGTCGGAATTGACTTGATGGCAATGGTTTTTGTTTTTGTTTTTTTTTAATATCTATATCAAGGAGTCCTTGTGGCACAGTGGTTAAAGCATTCAGCTGATAACCAAAAGGTTGGTGGTTTGAATCCACCAGCCATTCTGTGGGAGAAAGATGTGGCAGTCTGCCTCTGTAAAGATCTACAGCCTTGGAAACCCTATGGGGCAGGTCTACTCTGTTCTACGGGTTGCTATGAGTTGCAGTCAACTCAACAGTGTGGGTTTGGTTTTGTTATATCTATATAACTATATATGTATTCATATATCTCTATATCTATGTATCTATATAGCAATGTATCCCCGTATCTAAGTATCTATGTATCTATGTAGCTATCTATCTCTACAGCTATGCTTTAGCCCTGTATCAATCTATGTATCTAGGCATTTATCTATCCCTCCATTTATAAGAATGGCTGACAGAGACCATGAGAGGTTTACAGCCACCTGTTTCCTCAGCTACTCCTCTCCATGGCCAATGCCTGTTTTTATGCCTATTGTTGGAGGCCTGCTCCCCCTGTCCCCCTTTCCCACAGGACACTGGCCGTCACGGACTTGGGCCAAGGGGTTACTGTGATGATCCTGGCCAATGGCCGGAAGGCCACACTCACAAACCAGAAGCAGCTGCCTCACTTGCATCTGTTGGAGTGAGGAAGACAGGAGAGCAGGAAGAGAGTTCTGGGAAAGTGTGAGAGATGGGAAGGGTGAGAGCAACAGTGGAATGTGAGAACAATTGAGTAGTTGTGAATTTTAATTATGGGAGGCAGAACATCCAGATTTGTAGCCTAGCACTGCTATTCACTTGCTGTGTGATCTAGCACGAAGTCCTGCCCCTCTCTAGGATTAAGTGTTCCCATGTACACCATGAACATCTTTAAAGGTCCTTGCAGAGCTGATGGTTAAGGGCAGTGGTCACCAAACTTTTTTAAATCATGGGTTCCTAGCACTAGAGCATTTTTGAGCACATCAACCCAATATATCCACAGATACTAATTTATATATAATGTCATGGTTAAGAACACAAACTCTGGGGTCAGACTATGTGAGTTCAAAACCTGGCTCTTCCATCTCTCTATGCCTTAATTTTCCCCATATAAAGGGGGGATAATAGTGCTACCTTCTCCATAAGGTTCTTGTGAGGACTGAGTGAGTCAATACATGTGGTGTCTGGTACAGAGAGAATATATATGTGCTGGCTGTTACTAAACATGTATTACTTTACTAATTGGTTATGTATATCACAAAATATGTGTTGAATGTCAAAAATTTTAGAGTGGGGCAAAAATGAATAAAACACTGTATATATTGTAATATTTTCTTCTTAGTCCCAAATGGCTTGCTTAGTGTGCTTCGCTTTGGAGTGACTGCTCTGACCCTTCTAACTCTGACTCCACTAGGGAAACCTGAGTTTTAGGCTGAGCCTCTCTGAGCTGACAGGGATGCCAACCTGAACCAGGGACTTTCCCTCACCATACAACCAATCCCAGAAATACCGCATCTCTCCAGGAATCCTCTTCTACATGGGCCCCAGAGAGAGAGCCCCTTTCTCTCACGCACAACTCCAAAGGATCTGCTGCCCACAACCCAAGCCCCCAGGTTTCCCCTCAGATCAGGCCTTGCAGCCCCCCTCTTCTCTTCCTCACCACAGCCAGCCTAACAGGATGGGAAACCAACCTCTTTACCACAGAGCAAACAAGCCAAGCCCAGGTTCACAGCTGGCATTGAATCACTATTTATTGAATGAATAATAATAAGTATTAACCATTACAGAGCACGTGTTATGCACGTTCTTAAGCAATTTACCTGCATTGTCTCTTTAAATCTCCCCAATGATCCTATGAGGCAGATGCTCTTATTATTCCAATTTGACAGAAATACAAGGGCCCATTGCTAATAAGTAAGGGATCCCAGAATATAAACACACTTCCAGCAGTCTGACTGGAGAGCAGCCTCTTATACTCTTGTAATGTTGAATGAACAAATGAAGGAATGATGTCTCAGTCCCCCTTCTCACTATCCCAAAGTACTTGCTCTTGCCTTTCTTAATTCTGGGCTTGCTCTGACCTCCAGCCTAAAGAGAACTTTCCCCACCCTTTAGTTTTCCACCCTTTCTCTCTGGATCTCCAGGTCAGTGGGCTTGCACCCGCTGGCTGAATCCTCAAGGCTCCTCTGCTGGGCCGCCCCCCACACCCCCGCAACCCCGCCCCTGCTTGGCACCCTGCCCCTGTCAGCAGCTGACCTGCAGGTAATTCCCGCCCTCTTCCTGCCCCCCGAAGCTCCAACCCCTTCCAAAGAGCCCAGCTCGGCTCCCCTCCCGCCCCTCCCCCACTGGGCTCATGAGAGGGGAGCAGGCTCCTAGGCCTCCACTGCCCCATTCACAGGGCCCTCCTCCTTTGTCCTCAGCCTGTCACTCATGCCTGACATTAGCATTTCTAAAGCCCGCGTCTTCTAGTGGACAATTTGGCCTCAGCCAAACAGGGGCTCACTTTGAAACTTAAGTTTTGGAGAAAGGTGCTTCCTAGGCTATTAAGACAGCTTACCTTTAGGCCCTAAACTCTCTGGGTCTCAATATGTTCGCCTGTGAAATGGGAGAACTGTTCTCCCTCATCTCTAGGTTTAGGACACTTGGAACTTCTCAGCTCCAAGAGGAGTTGAGAAATGGGGTGGCCCATACAACTGGGCCCCCTACAACTCCCTGTTCCTTTCCCTGGGTTTCTTGGGTCCTGCCAGTCTGGACCCACCATTCCCCACCCATGTACCAGGGGAGATATGGGGTTTTGTCAAAACTGGTTTTCCCTCTCCTAACCCAAGTGGCCTTTGTTAATGCCCTGGCAGGATGGGGCACAAATGGGGGTGACTTCTTTGCCCTAGCATTTGAAACCTCCCCAAGCAACTTGGGTGGAGAGACAGCACCACCCAGTGGTTTCCTGGACTATGTGCCAGTGTTACCTGGGGTGGGTCCTCACATATCTGCCTACTGGGTTTACAAAGGTGGAGTCTCACCAGAGAAATCCCTTTGACTTGTGGAATTTTATTTGCATTGGTTTGGGTGGCTTTGGATCCAAGCTTAAAAAGGAGCTGGTGGTTAAAGTCCTAACTATCTCAGCTCATCCTTCCCCACTCCCACCCCAGGGATCACTCTATGGGACCTGGCTCTGGCTCTTGCTCCAGGCTCTGTTGCAGATGGACAGGCCTTTCCCCTCCCTGGGCCTCACTTTTCTCTATCTGGGGAATGGCAGACTATTCCCCAGCCATCCCCTTCTCCTCCAGGTAGACTGGGAAAATGGCCCTAGCTCCCCCCTTTTTGTGGGGACAATGACAGTTGGCCTCCTGATCCCCATGGAAGCAGCAGTCAAGAAATCAAAAGATTCATTGCATTGGGCAAATCTGCTGCAAAAGACCTCTTTAAAGTGTTGAAAAGCAAAGTTGTCACCTTGAGGACTAAGGTGCACCTGACCCAAGCCATGGTGTTTTCAATCGCCTCGCCTCGTATGCATGAGAAAGCTGGGCAATGAATAAGGAAGACCAAAGAAGAATTGACGCCTTTGAATCGTGGTGCTGGAGAAGAATATTGAAGAACGAACAAATCTGTCTTGGATGAAGTACAACCAGAATTCTCCTCCAAAGCAAGGGTGGTGAGACTATGTCTCACATACTTAGGACATGTTATGTTATCAGGAGGGATCAGTCCCTGGAGAAGGACATCATGCTTGGTAAAACAGGATCAGTGAAAAAGAAGACCCTCAATGAGATGGATTGACACAGTGGCTGCAACAATGGGCTCAAGCATAGCAACAATTGTGAGGATAACCCAGGACCTGGCAGTGCTTCATTCTGTTGGGGGTAGTGTAGCTATGAGTCGGAACTGGCTCGACGGCACCTAACAATAACAACATGTTTTTAGAAAGCTCTGGTGGCGTAGTGGTTAAGAGCTGTGGCTGCTAACCAAAGGGTTGGCAGTTTGAATCCACCAGGTGCTCCTTGGAAACACTATAGGGCAGTTCTACTTTGTCCTATAGGGTCTCTATGAGTCAGAATTGACTCCACGGCAACAGGTAGGTATGCTTTTAAAGATATCTAAGTAAGTTGTCACACAAGCACCACAGAAAAGGTGAGAATTTTCTCAAATGTTAAGAATTACCTAAAATCATAGTGAACTCTCACGACTGAAGAGTAAGCAAAAGGGTGAGTCATAGAATGGCCTAATTGCTCTGGCCTGCTGTCTAAGCCAGGACATGTGTATATTCTTGTGTCAGTTTTGATTAATTTCCATCATGGCTTCAACATTAGCTTGGGTAATGCTTGACATGAAGAAGTAAAAAGGAAAAGCCTTCTCTTTCCTTGAGACTGAGATGTGAAAGATGCAGTCGCGAACACAAAGGTGCATTCACCCCTCAAGAGGGTGGTTTGGTGCTCTAGGCTCCTCATGGTCCTGAGCCTGAGCCAGTGCTCAGGTACCCTAGGTGCTCTCTCAGCCCACCATGGACTGTAGGCACCAAAGAGCAAAGCCTGCAGATGCACAGTGGCTTGAATTCTTGATCATCCTCATGTAGATTATTACCAGAAAATGTCTAATCCAGGGCTACGTTTTCTCACTATCCAATGATGGGCTATTGGGAAAGTAATCTAATGAAAGTATGGATTACCCAATAAACAAGGTACACATGGGCTTACTTGTGCTTATTTACTAATCTGTAGTGCAAAATTTCACCTGTTTTTCCCATGAAATTGTGTACTACAGAGAAAGCAAACACAATTAAACCCGTGCGTACCTTGCTTACTGTAAGCCTGTGCGTACCTTGCTTATTGGTTAGCCCACCCCAGTAATCTTAGGGGCTGCTTGAGTAGTACATAATGATAGAGAGAAACCAGCTATCAAAAAATGGGATGATGCATT
The DNA here is from genome assembly GCA_030035585.1 of Dugong dugon. Taxonomy (NCBI): domain Eukaryota; kingdom Metazoa; phylum Chordata; class Mammalia; order Sirenia; family Dugongidae; genus Dugong; species Dugong dugon. Next base: position 102,319,716 of record CM057483.1, on the reverse strand, counting down.
CCAAAGGCAAATGGAAATAATTGGTGGGCTAGGCTCTGGTTTGAATTATCCACTCAGCTGCTTTAACACCCCCCCTTCCTCACCTCCACCCCCAATGGATAAGTAGAAAGAGCTTTCTGCTACTGACTGAGTGAGACTTCAGGCAAGGCCCCTTTCCTCTCTGAGCCTCAGTTTCTTCATCTGCAAAAGTGTGAAACTATATATTAATAAAGTGAAAAGACAACCCACAGAATGGGAGAAAATAAATTATAAATAAAATAACTGAAAAATGGGAGAAAATATTTGCAAATTATGTATCTCATAAGGGACCTATACCTAGAATATATAATGAACTCTTAAAATTCAATAATAGGACAAATAACCCAATTTAAAAATGGACAAAGGATCTGAAAAGACTTTTCTCTAGAAAAAATAATAATGGTCAATAAGCCCATGAAAAGATGCTCAACATCATTATCCATTAAGGAAATACAAATCAAACTACAATGAGATACCACTTCACACCCACTAGGATGGTTAGAATAAAAAAGACAGACAATAACAAGTGTTAGAATAGAAAGTATATGAAGAAATTGAAACCTTCGTACACTGCTGGTGGGAATGTAAAATGGGGCAGCTGCTATGGAAAACAGTCTGGCCATTCCTCAAAAAGTTAAACAGAGTTACCATATGACCCAACAATTCCACTCCTAGGTATATACCCAAGAGAAATGGAAACATATGTTCACGTAAAATTTGTACGTTAATGTTAATAGTCAAAAGGTAGAAACAATCCAAATGTCCATCCACTGATAAATGGATAAACAAAATGTGGTATAGCCATACAACAGAATATTATTTAGCCATAAAAAAGGAACAAAGAACTGACACATGCTACAATGTGGATGAAACTTAAAAGCATTATACTAAGTGAAAAAAGCCAGTCACAAAAGACCACATATCATATGATTCCATTTATATGAAATGTTTAGGAAAGGCAAATCCATAGAGACAGAAAATAGATTAGTAGTCGCCAGGGGTTGAGAAGTAGGGGGTGGTGGGAATGGGGAGTGACTGCTAATGAGTGTGGGGTTTCTCTTGGGGGTGATAAAAATCTTCTAAAATTGATTGTGGTGATGGTTGCACAACTCTTTGAACATACAAAAAATAACTGATTTGTGCACTTTAAAGGGGTGAATTTTATCTCAATTTATGTGAATTTTATCTTACATAATTTTTTTAAAGGGTAAATTATATATAGCCCAAAACCCACTGCCGTCAAGTTGATTCTGAGTCATAGCAACCCTCTAGGACAGAGTAGAACTGCTCCATAGAGTTCCCAAAGCTGTAAATCTTTACAGAAGCAGACTGCCATGTCTTTCTCCTGAGGAGCCACTGGTGGGTTCAAACTGCTCACCTTTTGGTTGGCAGCTGAGCACTTTAACCACTGCACCACCAGGGCTACTTAAATTGGGTTTATAGCAGTGGTTTATAAATTTGGCCGAATCAGAACTACTCCAGAAGTACCCCACCTTTCTGTGATTTAGGGCCTGAAAGTAGATTTTTAACATGCCCCTGGGGTGGTTCAAATACAACCAGGCCTGGGAACCAGTGGACCAGCTCTAACATTCTAGGTCTCTGCCTGGGTCTATAATGAGAGGTACCTGTAAACAGTTGCAAACAGCCCCTTCCTATGTGGAAGCTGGCCTCTCTTGGATTCTGCATGCCCCAACCCAGCCAGACCTCACACCCAAGAAGGACCTGCTGCATTAGCCACAGAAACAGACCCCTCTTGTGCTCCTGGGGCCACAGTGCGTTTTCCAACCTCTGAGGCAGGCCTGCTGGTGTTGGCCTCCCCAGGTGTGGGGGCCTCCTCACCCCCTCCCGTGGCTCCTTCCTACCGGGCCTCCTTCAACAGAGCCTGAGATCCATAGCCCCCCTTTGCTCTTGGGGGGCCAACGCCAGGCCTGTCCAGCAGGCCATGTGGTGCAAGAACTCAGACCCCACTGGGGAATCTCGCAGGGGAGGGGGCCACCAGGATGACCTTCAGGTGCCTGGGAAACCGCATGTTGGGGCAGCTTAGCTGTGGCACCTGGACCAGGCTGTGAGGAGGGAGCTCTTAGAGACGTAATGCAACCCGGGGTTCAGCAGGAGGTACAAGCAGATGAATGTTTCTGTTCCTCTTCAGTGTGAATGATAATGAGTATATGGATAGGTCTAGCTAGACCCAGGCTCAGCTGCAAGTTGGAGTGCTAGGGCCTTGCCGATAACGTCTCTTTGTCTGCCTTGCCTCCTCCAAGGCCCAGGTCATATTTTCACTTCACAATAGCTACAACAATAATGACAGCTCCCACTGATTGAGGGCCTACTGTATGCTAGGCCCAATGATAAATGCTTTGAGATACTGTATTTCATTTAATGCTCACAATAACCTTTTACAGTGCGAGGTACTAATCTCACTTTACGTTAGGAATGAGGACTCCAAAGCTGATTTAGTCACTTAACTAATATTTATGGAGCACTAATTATGTGCTGGAGCCCTGGCAGTACAGTGGTTAAGAGAGTGGCTGCTAACCAGAAGCTTGGTAGTTTGAACCCACCAGCTGCTCCTTGGAAACCCTATGGGGCAGTTCTACTCTGTCCTATAGGGTCACTATGAGTCTGAATTGACTCGATGACAACAGGTTAATTATGTGCTAGGCACTATACCAGGTAATGAGGAAACAGAGTGACGTCACACTCTCTTGGAGATTACATTCTTTGTGTCTCCCAGTAGGGAAGTAGCTTTCTAGCAAGAGGCCAGGCTGAGAGAACAAGACAGGTCCACTTGATTCCACAAATCTTCCTCCCTCAGCTACATATTTGGGGGGACACAATTCATCCCATAGCAGGGTTCTTAAAATCCTCTCAATACCAGCAGTATTAGCAATATGAGTACCAACTTTGGGGAAACACTGGGATCAAAAGAAAATGTTACCACCTTAGGTGTTCTCAACCTTTGTTGAGAAGCTGCTTTGGTAATCTGGCTTTGAGCTAGATCCTGAGCCTCCAGGGCCCAGAAGAGGGCCCAACTGAAGGTTTGTCTGTTATTCCAGAGAGGCTGGGAGAAAGTGGTGGATACAGTTGGCTAGATGGTGGAGGGTCCTTCACACTGCCTAGTAACCCCTTCTCATGACATCCATGCCCCCTAATCACCAGTCAAGTCATTCCCATCACAGAAGGCTTTAGAAAAATAGTGGAGGGTCTGGGCCTCTGGGCAGCACTTGCTAATAAGCAAATGTAGAAGCAGAGCCAAGTAAGAGGAAGCAAACTGTCTGGATGTCACAGAAATCTTAGGGAGGGCTTTGAATGCTCTCAAGGTTCAGGCTAAGTTTAAGCATATCTGGTAAGGCAGGGGATTCTGGATCACAGTGGCTGCATGGCCCTAGGCAAGTAACTATCGAGCCTCAGTTTCTCCATGTTACAAACTGGGAGATAAGAAGGCATTCTTCATAGAAAACTTATGCAGATTAACTGAGACCAAATGTATACTTTGGTAAAGGCCCATCCAAATATTATTTTACTATCATGACTATTCAACAAATTCAGTAAACATGCTTTATCTACTTTGGTGTATAGGGCATCTGTTATGGATTAAATTATGTCCTCCAAAAATATGTGTTGTAAATCCTAACCTCTGTGCCTATGGTTATTAGGGAATGGGTTGTCTTTGCTATGTTAATGAGGCAGGATTAGTGTAGGGTGTATCTTGAGTCAATCTCTTTTGAGATATAAAAGAGACTAAACAAGCGAGCAGAGGAGAGATGGGGTAAGATAGATACCAAGACACATGGAGATCTCCAAGCAGAAGCTGAAGAGACAAGCACCTGCATCCATGGCATTGCAACAGAGAGAGAGAGCCTTCCCCTAGAGCTGGCACTCTGAATTCGGACTTCTAACCTCCTAGACTGTGAGAGAATAAATTTCTGTTTGTTACAGCCATTCACATACTTCTGTCATAGCAGCACTAGATAACTAAGATAGCATCATTCGAGGCACTTAGGTGCAGGGTACACTTAGGAGCAGGCGTCAGGTGAGGAGGGGTATGCAGAAATAAGCACAATACAGCCCCTACAGTATAGGAGTAAAAACAGACAAACAATTTGGGTTGAACCATATGAAATCACCAATATTCAACTGTTTTTGGCCCACAGGGCAATACTACTTCTGACATCAGGCAAAATGAAATAAACATAAAATAGAAATGGAGGAGGGAACACTTCTATCTAACTGAAAAAATTAGTTTTCACTGCAGATCAAATGATGTTTCACTGAATCTTGAAGGATGGGTTGGACTGCAATAGGCTGAAAGCCAGGAAGAAACTTCTTGCAGGCTAGGAGGAGGGAACAATACAAGCAAAGGCATGGGGGTGAGATCACATAGAGCCTGTTTAGGAGCTGGTGATGACCTGTGTATCTAAAGGCATAAGGTACCTGGGAGAACATACTGCAGGAGAGCCTGGATAGCTAGGTGGGACCTGTTATGGCAGGTCTTAGATGATGACCTTGTCTTCCCTGGGGAGTAGGCAGCTGCCTATCAGCAAACAGGGGAAGCTATCACTCCTCCCTGTCAGTGGGGCAAGTGGCCCAGAGTGGGCCCGCAGCCTTCCTACTTTGCCACTAAAGGCTGAGATGGCAGCAGGAGAAATTGGAATCAGCCAAAAGAAAAGTTTTCTAGTAGCAAGTTATGAGAACTTGTTCTAGAATGACCAAGAACAGTTGAGAAGTCTCTTCCCCTGGAGACCTTGAAAAGCAGGAGAGATTCTCATCTGTCTGGTTCTGGAACAATTCTGCTCAGAGGCAGGTGGCTGGACCAGATGACCTATTTGGGTTCTTTCCAGTTTGCAACCTTGATGATTTCATTGTGCCCTCTTCCTCCTGACGGGGCTGCCTCTCCCCAACTCAGGCACATTGGGATTGTTGAGAGATCTCCCAGGCCCCCAAAGCCCAGGCTCTTCCAGATGGTGATTCACAACCTTGTCGGAAAGATCATCCCAACATCTATCCTCTATCCTTCTCACTGTCAAGTAAGTTCAGCCCTTCTTTTTCTAGCTTCCCTTGGAGGTATGAAAGCGTAGGTTGTTGTCTTTGTATAGCTGAGACCCCTTCTGTTCTGTCTTACCATCACTCTTCCTCTCACCTCTGAAGAGACAACAAGGACCTCATAAACGGAATGAATTTTAGAGTTGAAGGGCTTGGGTTTGAGTTTTGACTAGTAGTTTGGCCTTGGGCAAGTCATTTAAGGGCGGTGATTAAGTGAACTAATGTTTGTGAGGCACTTACTGTGTGCTCAACTAATAGTAGCTGAATGAATAAAATAGGTATTATCCCCATTTTATGGGTGGGGAAACTGAGATGCCAAGATGTTAAGTCTCTTGCTCATTGTCACTCAGCTGGTAAGTAGTACAGCTAGGACTGGAACTCAGAATTGACAGGTTCCAAAGGCTATGCTTTTCCCACTTCACTGCTGAATCTCAGTTTCTGTCATCTGTAAAACGGGGCTAATACTCCCCACCCCCACAGAGTTATTGGGAGGATTACATGACATATATATTGTATGGGAAAAATGATGTGTAAGTCAAAAAAGTGAGGAAGTCAGTCAAAAAGGGAAGATGCTAGATCATTGTAACTTCTCAAGCCCTGGTCAGTACTCTGGGCTTCCGCCAACACCTTTCTGAGAGAAGCGATTTCTGAGGACAGCAGGCTGAGTTGACTTCTTCCTTCCTCTGTGCAGACCTCTCCTCCATTACAGCTCTTATGCCACTGGGTTGCAATCCCTTCTTTAGCGTGTTCGCCTCCCTAATACATCTTTGAGCATCTCAAGGGTAGGGGTCATGCCTGATTCACCCAGCACAGTATTTGACTCATAGTAAGCATTTAAAAAGTGTTTGAATAAAAGACTGATGCATCAACCTTCCTCCCCAGACCTGTTCCTTCTCTGTCAGAGGTCCCACCACCCTGTCGTCTCTGTCGGTGACCCAGACCCCCACCCTCCCTCCTCAGACTAGAGCACAGTTGCCTAACCGGGCTGTTTGCTGCTGGCCTCTTGCCTTCCAATCCCATGGCCCCGTGCTGAGCTCTGCTTGCTGGCGTTGACAGTCCTCAGCATCTGGCCCCAGTCTACTCTCTTTAAGACCTTCTGGCCAACTCTACTGCCCTCACACTCCCAGGGTACCAACCAAACTGCATACTTTGGTTTCTTAAACACTCTATATACTTTCCTAATTCTGTGTCTCTGCTCACACCAGTCCTGCGACCAGAAATGTCCTTCCCCACCCAAAGTCCTCTTGTCAAAGTGCAAATTCTGCCTCTCTCATGAAGTTTTCCCTGACTATCCACCTTCTCGAAAGCTAAAGGTAATCTCATCTTTCCATGAGTCCCCTTTTCACAGAGTAGCTACACTTTCAAGGGCTCTGTAATTTCCACTACCTTCTCAGGCAGTCATTTGCATCCTGCTGTGTGACCTTGGGCAAACCCCTACCCCTTTTCTGGGCCTCAGGCTCTGATATGTACAGATGTGCCCAATGACTTTTTCAACCCTGTCATCCTGTGACCTGGCTTCTTTAGGGGCTGAAGGAACAAGACACCGAAGAGCCCCAAGTGGGGCCTTTGACACTTGACAGCTCCCAAACCTAAAAAATCAGCTTCTCAGATATTACATGATAATTGGTTTGCTTGATAAAAGGATAAATAAATATCTACTTAACATGATTACTTGGAGCCCTGGTGGTGCTGTGGTTAAGAGATCGGCTGCTAACCAAAAGGTTGGCAGTTTGAATCCACCAGCTGCTCGTTGGAAACCATATGGGGCAGTTCTCCTCTGTCCTACTAAGTCACTGAGTCAGGTTTGGGTTTTTGGTTTGATTTAACATGATTACTGTCAGAGGCCTGAGCTACAGAACCTTTCTATCGCTGGGCTGGCGTTGTATTGCAGGAGAAGCTAATTATCTCTAATTAGGTAACTCTCAGGTGCTTAAGGCAGAGACCAATTGGGAGAGAGGAGGGGAATGGGGAAGTGAAAGGCAGGTGGGGAATGGAAGGGAAAGTGGAAAGTGCTTCCTTACCTCTCTCAGCTTCTTACCTCCCAATGGGTGGGCTTGGGAATCCCCAGGGACCTCAAGCTCAGTGACACCTCAGGCATGAGATTCTTAACTCCTCATCCATCTGGGAGGAAGGGAGGAAGCTTCTTGAAAATCTACTACGTGCCAGGCACTGCATCATGTACATTCTCTGTGAGATCTCACTTGATACAACAACCTTCAACAGGTAGAAACTATTCATTGTCCCATTTCACAGATGGGGAAATGAAGATGGACTGAAGTTAAGCATCTTGTCTGAGCTCACATCACAGAAAAAAGGAGGAGCTGGGCTTGAATCTTCTGTCTTTGGCCTCTGCTGCCCTCCAGGTGACAGCCTCAGGGGGTTGGTGCTACTCAGGAGAGGGACTTGGATAGGCAGTGTCTTCCTTTCGCTGTGGCACAGCTTAGGGGCACTCAGCCAAGAGGTTTTCCAGGTTGAGCCAAACTGAGCACAGCTGGAGCTAGCACAGTAGCTGAAAGAGTTGGTCATTTTTAAATCCAGGAACACTTCCATCCCACCATGGGTCAAGGCTGTGGGCTGGAAATCCTGGATGACTCAGACCCTTGCCCACAAGGAGCTCACATTCTGGTGGAAATCTATGACATTTCAATACCAAGTCATTCAGCTGAAAAAATGTCTATAAATGGATATGTCTCCCTTCTATCATGTCACTCTTCTGCTTAGAAATATGGCCTAGGTTTGGAGACCCTAAGTTAGCAAGTTTGTATTTCAAACCGGGTTCTGACATTTCTTAGTTGTATTATCTTGGGTATGTCCCTTTATCTCTCTCTCTGTCTCTCTTGCAACCATTCTGGACACACAGTCTTCTAACCGGCTTCCCTGTCTTCTTCCCTCTTTCCCTGTGGTCTGTTCTTCACACTGCAACCAGAATGAACTGGTTAAACACAGGGTAGATCATGTGATAAACCTGATTTAAGTCCTTCAAAGTCCCTCACCATGGCCTACAAGGCTTGCAAGATCTGGCCCTGTCCACTTTTCTGAGTTAATCTCAGGCTACACTCTCTCTTACCAAGCTCTACCAAGTTGGCATCCTTAAGGTTGCTTGAACAAACTGATCTCATTTCTACCTCAGGGCCTTTACATTTGCTATTTCCTTCCCCCAATGCTCTGAGCCCAGCCATTTACATTGCTGGCTCCTTCAAACTCTTGAGTGTAATCTTCTCAGATATACCTTCCCTGACCACCCCATCCTAAATGGTAGTGCTCTCTTTATTCTTGGGAGCCCTGGTGGCACAGTGGCTAAGTGCTTGGCTGCTAACGGAAAGGTCGGCAGTTTGAAACCACTAGCCACTCCATGGGAAAAGGATGTGGCTCTCATAAACATTACAGCCTTGAAAACCCTATGAGACAGTTCTCCTCTGTCCTATAGGGTCACTGTGAGTCAGAATTGACTCAACAGCACACAACAACAACTTTATTCTTGATCTCAGTACTCTTTTTTGTTTCCTTCCAAACACTGCAATTGGTCTTTTTTCTTTTTTCTTTTTTTTTTTTAATTGTGGTAAAATATATATTACAAAAGTGTGCTCTTTCAACCAGTCTTAAGTGTACAATTCAGTGACATTAATCCCATTCACCACACTGGCCAACAGTCACCACTAACCATTTCCAAAATTTGTTATCACATAGTTTTGTCGATTTGAAGTCCCTTGCAATTCCATACGTATTTGAGGACTGGCTTTTCTATTTCCACAAAGAAGGCTGTTGGAATTTTGATAGATATTATGTTGAATCTGTACATCACTTTCGGTGATATTAACAATAGTAATTATTCCAGTCCATGAACATATGATGTCTTTCCATTTATTTAAGTCTTCTTCAATTTCAGCAATGTTTTATAATTTTCAGTGTATAAATTTCTCATTTCCCTGGTTAATTTTATTCCTATCTATTTTATTCTTTTTGATGTTGTTGTAAATGGAATTATTTTTTTAATTTCCTTTTCAGGTGGTTCATTGCTGATGTATATAAACATAATATTTTTGTGTGACTTCGTTGACTGCAAAGCTCTAGTAGCTTTCTTGTGGATTCCTTCGAGTTTTCTGTATATAGGATCATGTCATCTGGAAATAGAAATAGTTTTACTTCTTCCTTTCCAATTTTGGGTATGTTTTGTTTCTTTTTCTTGCCTAATTGCTCTGGCTAGATTTTCTAGTACAGTGTTGAAAAGCAGTGGTAAAAGCAGGCATCCATGTCTAGTTCTTGACCTTAGGTGGAAAGTTTTCAGTCTTTCTCCATTCAGTATAATATTAGCTGTGGGTTTTTCATAAATGCCCTTCATCATGTTGAGAACTTTCCCTTCTGTTCCTACTTTGTTGAGTGTTTATATCATGAAGGAGTGTTAGATTTTGTCAAATGCTTTCTTTTGGATTAGTTAAGATGGTCACATGGTTCTTTTCCATTAATGTGAAGTGTTACATTGATTGATATTCTTATGCTGAAGCACCCTTAAATTCCTGGGATAAACCCCACTTGGTCATGGTGTATAATCCTTTTAATAAGCTGTTGGATTGAGTTTGCTAGTGTTTTGTTTTTTTGAGGATTTTTGCATCTATATTCAAAAGGGATAGTGTCTGTAGTTTTATTTTCTTGTGATGTCTGTCTGGTTTTCGTATCAGGGTACTGCTGACCTCAGAGAATGAGTTAGGAAGTGTTCCCTCTTCTTCCATTTTTTGGAAGACTCTAAGAAGGATTGCTGTTAATTCTTCTTTAAATGTTTGGTTGACTTCACCAGTGAAACCATCTGGTCCCAGACTTTACTTTGTTGGGATTTTTTTTTTTTAATTGACTCAATCTATTCACTTGATATAGGTCTGTTGAGATTTTCTATATGTTTCTAGGTTTATCTAAGTTATCTAATTTTCTGACATAAAATTGTTCATGGTATTCTCTTTTAATCCTTTTTATTTCTGTAGGATCAGTAGTAATATCCCCTCTTTCATTTATGATTTTAGTTATTTGCATCTTCTCTCTTTTCTTCTTTGTCAGTCTAGCTAAAGACTTGTCAATTTTTTAATTTTTTATCCTTTGAAAGAACCAACTTGTGGTTTTGTTGATTCTCTTTATTGTTTTCTAGTCTCTATTTCACATATCTCTGCTCTGATCTTTGTTATTTCCTTCCTTCTGGTAGCTTTTGGCTTAGTTTGCTCTTCTTTTTGAAGTTCCTCAAATTGCAAAGTTAGGTTATTGACTTGAGGTCTTTCTTTTTAAGGTAGGCATTTATAGTTATACACTTTCCTCTAAGCACTACCTTTACTGTGTCCCACCAGTTTTGGTATGTTGTGATTTCACATTCATTCATCTCTAAGTATTTTCTGATTTCTCTTTTTATTTCTTTTTTGACCTATTGGTTGTTTAATAGTGTGTTGTTTAATTTCTACTTATATGTATAATTTCTAGTTTTCTTTCTGGAATTGATTTCTAGCTTCATTCCATTGTGGTCAGAGAAGATACTGTTATGGATTGAATTGTGTCCCCCCAAAATATGCATTAAAGTCCTGACTTTCGTAGCTGATCCTGTTTGGAAATAGGGTTTTTCTTTTGTTATGTTAATGAGTAGGGTGGGTCCTAAACCTAATTACTTCAGAATTATTAAAAAAAAGCAGAATGGACACAAAGTCATATACAGAGGAAGATGCCATATAAAAATAGACACACACGGCAAATGCATATAAAACCCAAGAACACCAAATATTTCTGTCAGCTACTAGAAGCTGAAATAGACAAAGAACCTCCTCCTAGAGCTAAGCTCTAAATTTGTACTTCTAGCCTCCTGAACTGTGACAAAATAAATTTCTGTTCTTTAAAGCCACCCACTTGTGATATTGTTGTTGGTGGCGTTACAGCAGTACTAGGTAGCTAAGACAGATGCTTTGTATGATTTCAATCTTTTTAAATGTATTGAGACTTGTTTTGCAATCTATATGGACTATCCTAGAGAATGATCCATGTGCACTGGAGAAGAATATGTATTGTGCTGATGTTGGGTAGAGTGTTCTATATATGTCTATTAGGTCTAGTTGGTTTATAGCATTGTTCAAATCCTCTATTTACCTATTGATCTGTTTAAATGTTCTATCCATTATTGAAAGTGGTATATTTAAGTGTCCAACTGCTGTTGTAGAACTATTTCTCCCCTTAATTCTGTCAGTGTTTGCTTCATATAGTTTGGGACTCTGATATTAGGTGCATATATGTTTATAATTGTTATATCTTCTCTTTTATTCATTTAATTTTATGTTTGGTAAAAAATATACACAGCAAAACACGCTCCATTTATGTGTTTATTGTCTGCTTTCTCCCACTCAAATGTAAGCACCACGAAGGAAGTGACTCTGTTTTGGTCACCACTGTGCCTAGAACAGTGTTTGACAAAGAGTAGGTGCTTAATAAGTACTTGGCAGATAGACAGATGGGTGGTTGGATGGTTGGAGGAATGAATGAATGACACTTATTAAGGCTGTTGTAAGGATTAAATGAGCTAATGCATGTTAAATTTCTGGCACAGAGTACCGCAAAGAAAGAACACAGCTCAATAGCTAATTGTTGAATCTGCATATGACCCTCTGGCTGGCTGGCACCCAGCTGCTCCCTGAGCTGGCCCCACCCTAACCAGCTAGTCCTCCCTCCCAACACCCTGCTCCCCACAAGATCCAATACAGGGTAAGGTAGTTGCCCTGGAAACTACCTGTTCTCCGTAGTGTGCTGGAGTTGAGAGCCAGTTGTTAAATATTCAGGAATTTTGCAAGCGAGTTATTAAACTATTTGTAGCTTAAAAATAGCTGTGGTGGAAGTATTTATACCATAAAAATTGGCAAACACTATTAATAAGGACTTTCTCCCCCACCCTCACCCCCTGAAGAGCCAGTTTACCAGCACACCACCACTAGGCTTCACCACTGCTGTTTCCCACTCTAAGTGTTTTGCCCAATGTTCTCTGCCTGCATCAAGCTTGCCAGCCTTCAAGCACTGACTCCCTAGAAAGCCATGCAGCCCTTCTTGATCTCGCTCCTGCTGATAGCCTGAGTGCGACCAAGCTGTAGTGCATAAGCCACCATTTATATATAGAGAGAGATTTTTATCTTCTTTTTCTCCAGGTGGGCATGAGAATCCTGTCTCTGAAGCTTTTTAAAAAATGAAAGCAGAGGCATGGTTTATTTATTTTTTCTGTTCCTCCACTGTGCCTAGCACAAGACTGGGGACTGTAGAGGTATTGAGGAAAGACTCAACAGCAGCAGCCTGGTGTAGTGGCGGTAGTCTAGGACAAGGAAACAGGAGCTCTGCATTCTGGCCCAGCTCACTGTCATCTTGGGCCAATTCCTTTCCCTTTCAGGACCTCAGTGTCCCCATCGAAAATGATGTTGATGATCTTGAAGCTTCCTTTAAACTTCAGGATTCACAGGGCTTGTTCTTTGATTGATATGCTGACAGTGTTTATTATTTTATGGAAAAACGCTTCGGTACTTTCAAAGAAACAATTCTTGGTACCCCTTCTACCTGTCCACCACAATAGAAGACTTGAAAGGACCTTTAGGAATGATTGAACACAAGTCCTCCATTCTGTGGATAATGATATCTAGGATTTACTGAGCACTTACTATGTTCCAGATACTATTCTAAACACTTAACACCGACTAACTAATTTAACCTTCAAAACAACAATGCTAAAAACTAGCAACTATTACCAATGTCCATTTTATAGTTGAGGAAACTAAGGTTCAGAGAAGTGAAACAACTTTCCAAGGTCACACAGCTGGGAAGTAGTAGAGTTGAGACCTTAACCTAGGCAGTCTGACTCTAAATCCCATACACCTAACCACAATACTGCACTACCTTTTACAGTTCCTTAGAGAAAGTAGCTGCCTCTCGGAGGCCCTGGGGCCACCAGACATGAGCTAACTTTCGCCACCCACATTCCAATCATAACCCAAGTTTCACCAATAGGCAGAATGCCTTAGAGGAAATTTCACATCTTGATTTCTCCATTTCCTAGCTGTGTGACCTTGGGCAAGTCCCTCTGCCATAGAAAGGGTAATTAACTTCCTTAAAGTCATACAGGTAGGAAGGGCAGAAAGGGGTTCAAACTCAAGGATTCATGCCCTTTTTTCTTTTTAATAAACTTTCTTTAATTTTAGAACAATTTTAGATTTGCAGAATTATTGCAAAGATAGCACAGAGTTCCCATATATCTCACACTCATTTCCCCATTATTAACATCTTACATTAGTATAGTACATTTGTTACAATTAATAAACCAGTATTGTTACATTATATTAACTAAAGTCCATGCTTTATTCAGATTTCCTTAGTTTTTCCTAGTTTTTTTTTTTTTTTTTCTGTTACAGGATACCACATTGCTTTTAGGTATTATGTGTCCTTAGGCTCCTCTTGGCTATGACAGTTTCTCAGCCTTTCCTTGTTTTTGATGACCATGACAGTTTTGAGGAGTACTGGTCAAGTATTTTGTAGAATGCCCCTCAGTTAGAGTTTGTCTGATGTTTATCTCATAGTTAGGCTGGGGTTATAGGTTTTTGGCAGGAAGACCCCAGAGGTAAAGTGCTAGTCTCATCACATTATATCAAGAATACATGCTATGTTATCACTCTTGATGTTAACCTTGATCCCTTTGCTGAGATAGTGTTTGTCAGGTTTCTCCACTGTAAAGTTACGCTTTTATTCTACTCTCCTTTCCATATTAGACTCTTTGGAAGAAAGTCACTATGCAAAGGCCACACTTAAGAAGTAGGGAGTTATGCTACATAAATGTGGGGAGTACCTACGTAAATTATTTGGAATTCCTCTGTGTGGGAAATTTGCCTCTTTTCCCCCACTTATTTATTTATTCAATCATTTATTTATACCAGTATGGACTCATCAATATTCATTTTACACTTTGGGTTATAATCCAATACTTGTTGTTAGGTGTCGTCGAGTCAGTTCTGACTCATAGTGACCCTATATACAACAGAATGAAACACTGCCCAGTCCTGCACCATCCTCATAATTGTTGTTATGCCTGAGCCTGCTGTTGCAGCCACTGCATCAATCCATCTTGTTGAGGGTCTTCCTTTTTCACTGACCCTCTACTGTACCAAGAATGATGTCCTTCTCCAGGGATTGAGCCCTCCTGATAACATGTCTAAAATATGTGAGACATTGTCTCACCATCCTTGCTTCTAAAGAGCATTCTGGTTGTAGTTCTTCCAAGACAGATTTGTTCATTCTTTTGGTAGTCTATGGTATATTCAATATTCTTCGCCAACACCACAATTCAAAGGCGTCAATTCTTCAGTTTTCCTTATTCATTGTCCAATTTTTGCATGCATATGAGGTGATTGAAAACACCATGGCTTGGGTCAGGTGCACCTTAGTCATCAAGGTGATATCTTTGCTTCTCAACACTTTAAAGAGGTCTTTTGATTTCTTGACTGCTGCTTCCATAGGTGTTGATTGTGGATCCAGGTAAAATGAAATCCTTGACAACTTCAATCTTTTCGCTGTTTATCATGATGTTGCTTACTGGTCCAGTTGTGAGGATTTTTGTTTTCTCTATGTTGAGCTGTAATCCATACTGAAGGCTGTAGTCTTTGATCTTCAATAAGTGCTTCAAGTCCTCTTCACCTTCAGCAAGCAGGTTGTGTCATCTATATAATGCAGGTTGTTAATGAATCTTCCTCCAATACTGATGCCGTGTTCTTCTTCACACAGTCCAGCCTCTCAGATTATTTGCTCAGCATACAGATTGAACACGTATGGTGAAAGGGTACAACCCCGATGCACACCTTTCCTGACTTTAAACCATGCAGTATCCCCTTGCTCTGTTCCAACGACTGCCTCTTGATCTATGTACAGTCCCTCATGAGCACAATTAAGTGTTCTGGAATTCCCATTCTTCACAATGTTATCCATGATTTGTTATGATCCACACAGTCGAATGCCTTTACACAGTCAATAAAACACAGGTAAACATCTTTCTGGTATTCTCTGCTTTCAGCCAGGATCCATCTGACATCAGCAATGATATCCTTGATTCCACGTCATTATCTGTATCCTGCTTGAACTTCTGGCAGTTCCCTGTCAATATACTGCTGCATCTGCTTTTGAATGATCTTCAGCAAAATTTTACTTGTGTGTGATACTAATGATAATGTATGATAATTTCCTCACTCGGTTGGATCACCTTTCTTTGGAATAAGCATAAATATGGATCTCTTCCTGTCGGTTGGCCAGGTAGCTGTTCAAATTTCTTGGCCTACATGAGTGAGCACTTCCAGCGCTGCATCTGTTTGTTGAAACATCTCAATTAGTATTCCATCCATTCCTGGAGCCTTGTTTTTCACCAATGCCTTCAATGCAGTACCATCAGTTCCTGATCATATGCTACCTCCTGAAACGGTTGAATGTTGACCAATCCTTTTTGGTGCAGTGACTCTGTGTATTCCTTCCATCTTTTGATGCTTTCTGCGTCATTTAATACTTTCCCCCACAGAATCCTTCAATACTGCAATCCAATACTACCTTATTTATTTTATTGCTCAAATTGTTCTAGCTTTGGCCATTGAGAGCTCTTTCAGTTGGTTCCTGTGTCCCTTTGACATACCCTTATCATTGTGGGTTTTTTTTTAGCACTTCCTTACTTTCTGACATTACCAGATGCTCCAAGCTCATCTTGTATACTTCCTGCTCCATCCCTGTAAGCAACCACTTCTTAGAGGAGCCCTGGTTTCTTTTATTGGAGAATAGTATGAGAAACCAAGATCTGGGCACTAGCTGTGGTTGTTACTAATGGGTGTCATTGCTTCTAGACTCCCTTAGCTGGCAAAACAAGGAGATACATGTGTGTATACTAAGTCATGTATATATACAAAAAAAAACAAAACAAAAAAAACCCGGTTGCCGTTGAGTCAATTCTGACTCATAGCAACCTTACAGGACAGAGTAGAACTGTCCCATAGGGTTTCTAAGGAGCTGCTGGTGGATTTATTCAGTTTTTCCCTAGTGTCCTTTTTCTGTTCCAGGATTCTGACCTTTTGGTTAGCAATTGAGCTCTTAACCACTGCACCACCAGAGCTCCATGTATATATACATACATGTAAATATTCCTATGTGTAATTATCTGAATCTATAATAAGCTAAGCATGAGTTCATACTAATATCTCCAACTCTGAGTTGAATGGATCCACATGGATCATTCTAGCCCCAGCCCCCAACTTATCTGTAAACTCCCGCTCCAACAGTTAGAAACCTGGCTCCCACTATCTGCTATCCAACTTCATGCTCTTTACATAGTCCTTCCTCCCTCACTCCTGCCGGGTTCCCAAGGTCTTCATGGCAGCTGTCATGATAAATAGCTTTGTTCATCTTTCCTGGACGCTGGGTGGTCCTAGGCAGCTGACTGTGATTTTGCTGCCTGGGAAACCTCGCCATCAGGCCCTCCCTGGTTTGGTTTCCACAGGCAGCAGCCCTCAAGGTAATCTCCTCCAGTCCTTCAGAGGGCACAGGGCAGTTTGCCCCAGTGCCTGTCTGTGGATGACTGGGCCATTAGACCTGAGGGAAATCAGAGCTGGTGTGGCAGCAACCCCCTCCTTCACTATCTGGTGTGTTAGTCTCACTGCCTGCCCCTCCCCGCCACTGTCCTTCCCCTTAGCCAGCCATGGGGTCTCTTGTTCAGCCCTGCAGTCCCAGTCTAGTGTGCTGGGATAAGATGGGGTGCAGGATGCAGAGAAAATTGGAATTCCAGGCATGAGCAATATATAGCATGGGAGGCTAAGGCTCCTTTGGCCAGAGTTCAAATTAGTTTGGCTCAGTAGGTGTCACGTTAGGGCAGTACACTCTTTGGCCCTATGCAAGCAGGGCCACTTTCCTAGCCCCATGCCTCAGTGGGCCCTGTCCTTTGGAGTGCCTTCCTCAAAATTTTCTAATTTCCCCTCTGGTACCTAGTAACAGCCAGGGCCAGAAGTACCTCCTGGGTGGGTGGGGTGCTTTGACCCCAAACATGGACCCATGTGGGTCTCAGTCCCAGTTTCTCCCCTTCTGGCACTATGACCATCTTCTCCATGCATAGGGTCAATCAGATGCCCTGAAGACCTCTAGGACTCACATCTATGGTGCCTTCCTGGGGCCCCATAGCTGAGCCCAGTTCCAGGAAGATGATCTGGTGGGCAGATCACTGCTGCTAGCGGGGGCAGTACTTTTTTCACAGGATCATGGGAGACATTAGGCTGTCAGAATGGTGCCGGCACGCTGATTTTGGGTGACTGAAATTGTTTATATAGACAGAGACCTCACAATTTTTTCCCCAGAACCTACACACTCTAGGGGCAGCCCTTCTTTGGAGCTTATCAGGTTAAAAGTACAGAGTGTCCAAGCTGCAAGGGAATTTTGAAGTAAGGGAGTTTTGAATTCCCAAGGAATTCCTGGTGTGCATTCAACATCCCCTGCCCCCAACACTAGCACCTGCTCTGGTCCAGGCCCCAGCCTAGAGCTGCTGGGGATAGAGAGAGGAATAAGTCCTGATCCCTGCCCTCCAGGGTGTCCCAGGACAACAGGATACATAGGCACAGAAACCATCAGTTAGAATAAAATAATAGCAGTAATAATAATAATACCTACCACTTGAGCTCTTACTACGTGTCAAGCACTATATTACATGCTTAAATGCATTATCTTATTATCTGCAGTTAGTGAGCTTAAGAAGAGGGTGCTATTATTATTCCTGTTTTATAGAGGAGGAAACTGAGGCTCAGAGATGTAAAGTGACCTAAGTGTAAGAGCCAAGAGTGTACCTCTGATCTGCCTAGCTCCACAGCCTGAGTTCTTTCAATACTCTCAGGCCTCATGCCCAAAGAAATGGAGTCCAAGTAGGGTAAGGCAACTTGCCCAGAAAGAAAAGACTTGAATCCAGTGCCCTTTGCCCTCAACCCAGCAGGAATGCTATACAGCCTTGCCAGGAAGACAGTGGCACCGCCTGTGCCTGTGATCCTGGCTCTCTTCTCCTGCCATGGTCTCATCTCCTGGCACAATCCCAGCCCAAGCCTGAGCCGGCCAAGCCATGTGGCTAGCACATCTCCCTTTCAGCTCTGCCAGGCCTGCAGCTGGCCCACTCCTCACATACCCCCTCCAGTGTCCAGCCCCCCCTCTCCTCGGCCAACGCAGCCCTCCTTCCGCTCAGCATTCCTGCCAGCTGGTGTGTGAGCCCTGTGCAAGGAGGTGGGTTGCCATGGCAGCCATGGGGGGTTGGTTTGGAGGGGAGCACCCTGGAGCAGGGCTCCTGACCTCCCTGGGAAGGAAGGCTGTGGCCCCAGGCCTGCTGAGTGCTTCAGCAGGTCACCTCAGAAGGCCTGCCCCCACCTCGCCCTGGCCTTCTGCCCAAACCGGGTGTGCTTTAAGAGCTCTCACCGTGCAGAGAAAGGGATGAGCTTGTGAGGAAAAATGCCCAGGCTCTTCAGAGCTCAAGCCCAATATAGCAGAACTAATTTGAAATGTCACTTAGGGCAGTCTTGCTCCCAGCCAGCGAAAAGCTGATTTACATAGCCGGTCATGGCAGGAGGCCAAGAACCCTGCCACGCCAGGGCATACGGAATGGGCTGCTGGGGGCTGTAACTCTGGCTCCTCTGCTGGGACCTTGCTCAGAATCACCATCTGGAAACTCCCATGGACAGAAAGGGTAGATCCGATAGACCCCACACATGTCTTCCCCCATTCCAGCCAGTGCTCCCCCATTTTTGGAAGCCCCAGGTCAGGGCAGGAACTACCAGTGGCTACTTGGCACCAGTTCTGTGCCAGGCACTATGCTACATGCTTTACATAGCTTTCCCATCAAATCCTTGCCAAACTCTGAGAGGAGAGAATAGTACCCCTATTTCACAAGTGAGAGAACTGAGGCTTGGAAGGATGTATGACTTTCTTGGTGTTATACGGCCAGTCAGTAAGTGGCTGCTGGGATTCAAATCCAGGTCAGTCTGACTTGAGCCCATGCTTTCTCCCCTGTATCCATATCCTGTATCCTGTGTCCTTGGCTTCCACCAGCCCAGTCTGGCTACTATCTAGGATGTGGCCTGTGTGAGCCACCAGACCTGTCAAGTAATTGTTGATGGCCTTCTTAAGCAGAGTTCCTATGGGGCCTACTGGATTGCCCAGTGAGACACTGGTCAGGGGGCTGACAGGCCTGGGGTAGATGAAGGTGGGCTCAAGCCCCAAGAGAAAGAATGGAGGCTGCTCCTAGTGCCCACCTGTGTGCCCCAGTCAGTTTTTAGAGTCTGGATGAGAACACCCAGGTTCCTGGCTGAGATGGGACACACAGAATCGACAGTTTTGTCTGTCTATGCTTCACGCACAAGAGAAAGACCTGGCGATCTGCTTCTGTAATGATTACAGCCTAGAAAATCCTATGGTACAGTTCTCCTCTGTCACATGGGGTCACAATGAGTCGGAATCGACTTGACGGTACCTAACAACAACAAAAACAAACCCATTGCTGTTGATTCCAATCCATAGCGAACCTATCGGACAGAGGAGAACTGCCTCATAGGGTTTCCAAGGAGTGGCTGGTGGATTCGAACTGCTGACCTCTTTTGGTTAGCAGCCTGAGTTCTTAACCACTGCACCACCAGGGCTCCAAAGAACAACAACGACATACTTCAGTCAGTATTTAATAAACATGTACTGAGCATCTACAATGTGCCTGGAACAGTGTTGGGTGTTGGGAGTACAAGGGTGAGAAAGACATAGTCCCTGCCCTTACAAAGCTTCCAGTCACTAACCACAATTATAGCTAATATCAACAGCTAATATCAAGTGTTCTGTGTCAGTTCATGTGGGTTGACTTATACGATCCTTTTAGCAACACTATGAGATAGTACTGTTATTACCCCCATTTCACAGATAGGGAAATGGAAGCATAGAACTAAGTATCTTGTCCAGGGTTATACAGCTATCAAGTGACAAAGGTGGTTTGAACCCAGGCAGGTTGGCTTCAGAACCCGTACTCCTAATCCTGCATTATCTAGAATAAAAGGAAGAGGGCTGAACACTGAAGCAAGAAATATCAGGATTAGACATAGAGCAGGCTTGCTAAAGGCAACACAGTGGGCAAGCACAGGAGGAGGTTTGCTAGCTGGAGACCCTTCCTAGGGCACTTCTCCAGAGTGTTGCCCCGGGGAAGTGGATCAGGGGTGAGCCAAACTATCCTCAGAGCAGTCTGACTACTCTGTCAGATTTGGTTTCATTTTCTTTCGTCTTTTTTAAAATAATATTTTATTGTGTTTTCAGTGAAGGTTTACACAGCAGTTCAGGTCCCATTCAACAATTTCTACACAGATTGTTCAGTGACATTGGTTACTTTCTTCACAATATGTGAGCATTCTCAATATTTCCATTCTGGTTGTTCCGTTTCCATTAATCTAGTCTCCCTATCCCCTTACATTCTCATCTTTGTTTTAAAGTAATTGATGACCATTTGGTCTCATATAGATGATTTTTTAAAGGAGCACAGTACTTACACGTGATATTCATTATTAAGTGAGCCAATCTGCTATTTAGCTACAAGGTGACCTCAGGGGTTAGATTTGGTTTAAGGTTTGAAGAGTATCTCAGGTCAATAGTCTCAGGGAGTAGTCCAGTCTCAACTGGCCCAGTAAGTCTGTACTTGTTTTTTTATTAGGAATTTGAGGTTCTGTTCCACACTTTTCTCCCATTCTATCAGGATCCATCTATTGTGGCCCTGATCAGAATGATCAGTAGCGGTAGCTGAGCATCATGCAGTTCTTCTGATCTCAGGGTAGATGAGGCCGTGGTTCATGTGGACTATTTGTCCTGTAGAATAGTTTCTTCTTTGAGTCTTTGGTTTCCTTATTTCTCTTTTTCTCTTGACAAGTAAAGACCAACATTTGTATCTTAGATGTCCGCTCACAAGCTTTTAAGACCCCAGATGCTACTCACCAACTAGGATGTAGAACATAAACTTTATGAACTGTATTATGCCACTTGACTGAGATGTCCCATGAGACATGGTCCTAATCCTTCAAAGCCAGGAAACCAATCCTGCAAGGTGTTTTATTATGTCTAACAAGTATCTGTAACTGTGCCCCCTATTTACTTTATTATGTATATATGAATATATGTGCATATTGTCACATAAATGCATATACATACGTGTTGTTATTAGGTGCTGTCGAGTCAGTTCTGACTGATAGCCACCCTATGTACAACAAAACGAAACACTGCCCAGTCCTGCACCATCCTCACAATATACATATACACAATACACGTATGTAGACTCCTATATATACCCATATATACTCACAGATAAATACCTATACACATATACGTCTATATACATACATATATATACATGGATATATATTTTTTGGTTGTTGTTGCTATTGTTTCAAAATTATGTATGCCATAACAATTACCAACAGGTCCTTTTTTTCTTGTGTACATTTTAGTAACATCATTTACCTTCGTCAAGCTCTGCACATTTCACCCTCATTCAGTGTTACCTCTCTCATCACCGCAAATAACAAGTACTATCAGATAGAGACTGGAGGAACCCAAAGACTATGACCTCTAGACATCCTTTTAACTCAGAAATGAAGTCACAAAGATTACACAGAGCTATAGAACGAAGACTAACACACGTGAGAAACATGCTTCTTAGATCAGTCATATACGTGAGACCAAATAGGCAACACCTGCCCAAAAGCAAAGATGAGAAGCAGGAAGGAACGGGAAAACAGAATGAATGGAAACAGGGAACCAGGGGGTGGAGAAGGCGAGAATGTTGACACATTGTGGGGATTGCAACCAATGTCACAGAACAATTTGTGTATAATTTGTTGAATAAGAAACTAATTTGTTCTGTAAACTTTCACCTAAAGCACAGTAGAAAAATAATAATAATAACAAGTGCCTACTACCTAGAGAGTGAATCCCTCTCTCCCACCCCCATCCCTGGTAACCACCAATGAACATTAGTTTCTGTATGTTTGCCTGTTTATGTCATTTTATAAAAGTGATAACATACAATATTTGTGGGGTTTTTTTGTGATTGACTTACTTCACTCAATATAATGTCCTCCAGGTTCATCCATGTTCCAAGATGTTTTGGGAACTCATTTTTCTTTATTTCTTAGTATTCTATTCTATGTATAGTATCACATTTTATTTGTCCATTCATCCATTGATGGGCACTTAGGTTGTTTCTGTCTTTTTGCTATTGTAAATAGTGCTGTGATTAAATAGGTGTGCATATGTCTGTTTGTGTCATTTGTATTAGATCCCTAGCATATATACCTAGGAGTGGAATTGTTGGATCATATGGCAGCTCTACCTCTAGTTTTCCACAACGGATGTATCATTGTGCATTCTCACCAGCAATGGATGAGGGTTCCAATTTCTCCACATCTCCTCCAACACTTGTTATATTCTGCATTTTTTTTTCTTAATCTTAGCTGTCCCAGTGGGAGAGAAATGGTATCTCATTGTGGTTTTGATTAGCATTTCTCTGATGGCTGATGACGTTGAGCATCTTTTCACATCTGTCGGCCTTTTGAATATTGTCTTTGGTGAAGTGTCTGTTCAGGCCCTTTGCCCTGTTTTTGATTGGTTTATTTGTCATTTTGTTGTTAGGTTTTAGAAGTTTTCGGTATATTTTACATATTAGACCGTTATTAGTTATATCATTCCCAGAGATTTTTTTCCCAGTCTGTAGGTTGTCTCTTTACTCTTTTGATAAAGTCTTTCGATGAACATAAGCATTTAACTTTTATGAGGTCCCTGTTATCGTGTTTTTTGTTGCTCGTGCATTCGTTTTTGTTTTTGATAATCTATCATGGAAGAAAATTAAGTCCCAAAGCTTTGCTTCAATGTTTTCTTCCAAAACTTTGATGGTTTTAGATTTAACATTTAGGTCCTTGATTCATTTTGAATTAGTTTTTGTGGATACTGTGAGTTATGGATCTTATTTTATTTTTCTGTGTGTGGAAATCCACTTTTGCCAGCACCATTTGTTGAAGAGACTGTTCCTTCTCCACTGTCTTAGTCTGGGTTCTCTAGAGAAGCAAAACCAGTAAAGCATATAATTATATAGAGAGATTTATATCATTTATATCAAATGGCTCACACGGTTGTCGAGGCTGGAATGTCCCAAGTCCGTGGGTCAGGCTGGAGGCTTCTCCTGGGTCACATAGCTACAGGGGCTGGCAAACCAAGATCGACAAGTTAGACAGTAGGGCTCTGGCTCACAGGCTGCAAAGACTGACAAATCCCAAGATCAGCAGGCAAGATGGCAGGTAAGCTGCTAGCTCAAGTCCCAAGAACCAGAGATCAGATGAACAGGAGCCAGTTGAAGAATCCAGATGGAGCAAAAGCCCATGAGCTTTGCCAGAAAGTACACCTATATTTGATGCAGGCCACACTCCCTAGGAAATTCTCTTTCAATTGATTGGCTACTCACAGCAGTTCCCATCATGGAGGTGATCACATTATATCAGATCTCATCATGGAGGTGACTGCATCATTATATGACTGCCAAACTACATCATAACTGCCAAACCACTGAGAATCACGACCTAGCCAAGTTGACACACCACCTTAACCATCACACCTATTGAATGGATTTAACTCCCTTGTTGAATATCAATTGACACTAAATTGTTTGGATTTATTTCTGGGTTTTCAATTCTATTCCATTGGTCTATGTATCTATCATTAAATAATTACCAGGCTGTTTTGATTACTGTAGCTGTATAATTTGTTTTGAAGTCGGGAAGTGTGAGGCCTCCTTCTTTGTTCTTCTTTAGAATTGCTTAGCTATTCAGGGTCTCTGGTCTTTCCACATAAAATTGAGGATTAATTTTTCCATTTCTGTAAAGAATGCTGTTGGAATTTTGATCCAGATTGCATTGTATCTGTAGATCACTTTGGGTAGTATTGACATCTTGACTATATTAACTATTCCAGTCCATGAGCAGGACATTTTTTCCATCTATTTAGGTCTTCTTTAGTCTCTTTCAGCAGTGTTTTATAATTTTCATTGTATAAGTCTTTCACATCCCTGGTGTGATCGTTAAAGTTGTGTGTCAACGTAGCTGAGCTGTGATTCTCAGTGGTTTGGCAGTTATGATGTAGTTTGGCAGTCATATGATGTTGTGATCACTTCCATGATGAGATTTGATATAATGTGATCACCTCCATGATCGGATCTGCTGTGAGTAGCCAATCAGTTGAAAGAAAGTTTCCTTGGGGGTGTGGCCTGCATCGAATATAGGTGGACTTTCTGGCAAAGCTCATGGGCTTTTGCTCACTCTGGATCCTGCAGCTGGATCTTGTTCATCTGACCTCCGGTTCTTGGGACTTGAGCTAGCAGCATACCTGCCATGTTGCCTGCTGATCTTGGGCTGCATTGGTCTTCGCAGCCTGTGAGCCAGAGCCCTGCTGTTTGACCTGACAGTCTTGAGTTTGCCAGCCCCTGTGGGTATGTGAATCTGGAGAAGCCTCCAGCCTGACCCATGGAGTTGGGAAGTTCCAGCCTCTAAAACCACGTAAGTCGTTTCCTTGATATAATTTCTCTATATATATATTTATATGCTTTACTGGTTTTGTTTCTCTAGAGAACCCATCCTTTCTTGCTGAAAGTGAAGAGGACTTGAAGCACTTACTGATGAGGATCAAGGACTGCAGCCTTGAGTATGGATTACACCTCAACATAAAGAAAACAAAAATCCTCACAACTGACCAATAAGCAACATCATGATAAACAGAGAAAAGACTGAAGTTGTCAAAGATTTCATTTTACTTGGATCCACAATCAACACCCATGGAAGCAGCAGTCAAGAAATCAAACGACACAGTTCATTGAGCAAATCTGCTGGTGAAGAATATTGAATATACCATGGACTGCCAAAAGAATGAACAAATCTGTCTTGGAAGAAATACAGCCAGAATGCTCCTCAGAAGCAAGGATGGTGAGACTTTGTCTCATGTACTTTGGACATATTATCAGGAGGGACCAGACTCTGGAGAAGGACTTCATCCTTGGTAAAGTAGAGGGTCAGCGAAAAAGAGGAAGACCCTCGATGTGATGGATTGACACAGTGACTGCAACAATAAGCTCAAGCATAGCAACAATTCTGAGGATGGTGCAGGACTGGGCAGTGTTTAGTTCTGTTGTACATAGAGTCACTGTGAGTTGGAACCAACTCAACGGCTTCTAATAAAAACAGCAACAGAGAACCCAGCCTAAGACACCTGGGTAAATTTATTCCTAGATATTTTATTCTCTTAGATGTTATAAATGGAGTTATTTTCTTAATATCCTTTTCAGATTTCTCATTGCTAGTGTATAGGAACCCAACTGATTTTTGTGCATGTACTTTATATCCTGCTAATTCTAGAAGCTAATAGGAGTGGTGCGAATGGGCATTCTTGTCTTGTTCCCATTTTCAAGGAGAAAGTTCTCAATCATTAGCCATTGAATATAATATTGGCTGATAGTTTTTCACAAATATCCTTAATCATGTCGAGGAAATTCCTTTTTTATTCCTATCTTGTTCAGAGTTTTTATCAAGAAAGGGTGCTGGATTTTATCAAATGTCTTTTCTTTGTCTATTGAGATGATCATGTTGTTCTTTTCCTTTGTTTTATTAATCTGGTGTATTACATTGACTGATTTTCTAATGTGGGCTAAAATGTCCCCTACCCCTGCCCCCAGCACCCACCAGCCATACATTCCCTCAGCAGAAAGGAGAACACAGGACCTGCCTTTTTAGAAAGTACCACGAGCTCTGGGGATTTTTATCCAGTAAGTGCTTCTTGATCTAAAAACCCAAGAAGGAGCAGGCAGACGATTGGCTGATCTGTAAGTAGGAGGCCCAGCCAAGCCCCTTGGGCAGTTAACTCAGAATTGGCGCTGAGGTTGCCTTGAGAAGAGGGGGTGGCACTAGATAGGATGTTGGTGGCAAAGCTGCTTACCTCAGGGGCCTGATTTAAGAGGGGGAGCTCGGCTCCTGTCTGAGCCAATTAGAGTTACAATGAGCTCCTCTGAGCATGGGGACTGTGGGACATGTCACCACAGGTCACCACTGGAAAACTGAGTCTGGTCCCGGGTTTTTCTAACCTCATAGTCTGGCTCAGGATCCCAAGGGCCTGTGAGCTCCATGGGACAGCACACTTCAGTCCATGCCACAGGCCTGGCAACACCTCAGCTAGCCTTTAACAAATGACTTGGAGATCTAGAGCCCTGGTTAAGCCAGGAATCAGCTAGAAGAATGTGGCTGGAGTGACCTTCAAGGTTTTCAGAAATGTCATCTAGGTGCCTCAGAGCCTTTGAGATGCATTATCCAGGTTCCTATCTCCTTTCATTCCATTCTCCAAACCCCACCAATGATATCTTCTCTTTATATTCCTTCAGTGACTCTGCCGTTCTTTCCTATTATCTCCATTCATACTGTCTTCCAATTTCAGTGCTCAGACTAGCTACCTTTAAGTGCTTGTTCCGAACTCCTACCCTGTGTTCTGCTACCCCCAGACTGAGGAGCCTGGAGCCAGTTGGATTCCTGAGAGCCCTGTGTAGACAGGACGGATACATTCTGACAGGGTTTCTCCAGCTTAACAGGGGGATGTTAATGTGAGCAACTGGAGGTGAGGCAAAGGGCAGGGAAGGAGAGGGACCAGTGGGACAGGATGGAGCTGCTCCGCTATACCAAAACTCCCAGCAGCCTTAGCAAGGAGGGATCTCAGGCCTAGTGAGGCACATGCTGAAAGGCATATGGGGACAGAGAGGGCCCAGCTAAGCACAGTGTTCCAGGCAGCGGGCAGCAGGCAGGTGGGCAGGTATGGTACCTTCCCTATAGATTCTTCCTCCCCAGCTTCTTACGGGAGAACTCTCCCTAACCCAGGTCTTGAGTCCTAAGTCCCAGGAAATCTCTGGGCATTGGGGATAATTGGCCAGAAGCCTCTGTTTTTCTCTGTGTCTGGCGCTTATGGTTCCCCCCAGGTGCCCACCTGGAAGTTATGCTATAGTCCTTGCTCTCCCTTCCTCACTCTCACATCCAGTCAATCACTAAATGATCAAGCCCTGCCCGTATGAACTCCTAAACCTCTCTCCTATCTATTTCGTGCCTTTCACTGCCACTGCCCTGATCATCAAAATGACAACAATCCCACCTATGACTTTTCAGTGCTTTATATGTGCCAGGTACTGTGCTAACCATTTATATACACTGTCTCATTTAATCCTCCCACCAACAACCCTATGAGAGATGTACTATTATTGGCTCCACTTTACCTAGCGTAGTGAAGTCCCTTGCCTAAGGGCTTGGACCTAGTAAATGGTAGAGCTGTGATTCAAGCTCAGCTGTGATTCCAGAGCTCACAAATGTAGTCACCATGCTCTGCCACTTCCCCTCCCCTGCATGAGTCTCCTTGCCTTCCCTCCTGGCTTTTCTACCTCTCTCTCACCTACTACCAGGGTGGGTTTTCCAAAGCACAGCTCTGACTATGTCTGTTAGGCTCCTGGCCCAGTGCCCTGTTATGGCTTTCTTTAATGCATCCACCAATGCCTCCTCACTTTCATTGCCCTAGAGCAGGCTGCTAGCATCTCTTGCCTTCCAACTTCTCATTCAACTGTCAGTTCCTTGATAACAGACACTGCATCTGTCTCGTTCACCAGCAAAGTTCCCGTTACATAGATGCACAGTCAACAGGTGAAAGAATGGGCTCCTTGTCTCCTGACTTACCCACTCCAGCACCTTCCCCACACCACTGCCAGAGGAATCTTTCCAAGCATGGCTCTAAGCATGTCACTCCTCTGACAAATTTGACCCACAAATTCTATATCTAGGAATTTGTCCTGAGTGTATGCATGCACACATGAAAAATGACATATGTACAGATTGTTCATTACAGCATTGCTTGAAATAGAGAATGATTGGAAATAATCTAAATGTCCATCAGTTGGAGATCGGTTAAATAACACTTCATACAATAGAATACCGTGAACCATAAAGAAGAATGAGGAAGCATTTTATGTACTGACATGCAACAATCTCTAAGATGCAATATTTGATGAAAAAGCAAAGCGCAGAACAGTGGCTGTAACATGACAGCATTTATGTTAAAAAACGGAGGAAAAGAATATATAAAAGTATTTGCTGTATATATTAGCCTATTTTCCTCTTCTACCTTTAGAATTTTGAACTGTGAGGTGATTAAAACGTTTTGGAACCAGGTAGAGGTGGTGTTTACACAACATTTTGAATGTACTAAATGCCACTGAACTGTACATTTGAAAATGGTTAATTTTATGTCATGTGAATTTCACTTCAATAAAATTCTAGCTGGATTAAAAAAGTCCAGCTCTGCTCTTTGAATATACTGTAGACTATTGAATTGTACATTTTAAATGTGTGAATTGTATGATATGTGAATTATATCTTAATAATGCCATTATATAAAAATAATCTAGCTCTGTCACTTATAAGCTGTGCAA
Source organism: Dugong dugon (assembly GCA_030035585.1). NCBI lineage: Eukaryota > Metazoa > Chordata > Mammalia > Sirenia > Dugongidae > Dugong > Dugong dugon. Next base: position 102,291,107 of record CM057483.1, on the reverse strand, counting down.
CCAGGAACAAATAACTTTACTTTTCTGTGCATTAGCTTTCACATCTATCAAATGGAGGTGATAGTAATAGTACCTATCTCATGGGGTTGCTGTGAGAATTAAGTAAGCAAATTCACGTGGAGCACCTCATGTTATGCACACAGGAAAAAACTTGTTGCTGTCAAGTCCATTCCCACTCATAGCGACCTTATAGGACATAGTAGAACTGCCCCACAGGGTTTCCAAGCAGCAGCTGGCAGATTCAAACTGCCGACCTTTTGGTTAGCAGCCAAGCTCTTAACCACTGCACCACCAGGGCTCCAAGTGCTCATTAAATGCTAGCTATTATTATTCCTGAGTGCCAAGCACTGTGCTAGTCATATTACATACAGCATTTCATTCAATTCTCACAATGTATTATCATCCCCGTGTTAGGTATGCAGAAATTTAGTCCATGGAAGTCCCACACTGATGTAGGTGTTCACTGGCAGAGCTACAATTGGATCTCCAATTTCCTGCTTCTTCCCACTTTGCCATTCCTCTCCACTCACAGGACTTTTGGCCACCTGAGGGGTAGAAGTCTTAGGCATGGCCTCTCCTGAGTGTCAGTGGGGTCTGAGGCAGTGTGGCAGGCCTTCCTCTAGGACAAATGTCTTTGCCCTGGGTCATTTCTTCTGTGGCCAGCATGGCAGTGGGCCTCTGGACAGCCCTAAGGAATGGATGCTGGATCTAGAGCTTAATGTCGACCCTGGAGCAAGGGCCAAAGAGGAAATGGCCCCTAGGCCATGCTGGCTGAGAGGATTTGTGTTCTTAAAACCAACTCTCAATTCAGACAGCTGAGGGTTCCCCTGGGATTTTGAGAATATACTGTATAGTAGGTACTATGCCAGGTGACTTTCCATGCTATGTCTTAGGTTTAAAATGGCTGCATTTAATGCCCAACAGTGAGGTCTGGGCTGGAGAGAGAGATTTGAGAGCTCTCAGCTGGTTTCCTAATTCTTGGTCTAGTGCTCCTCCTTCTATTCCACTCAACCAACCTCAAAAAACTTCTGCAATTGGAAGGTCCCAGTGATGCAGACCATCCTGAGTAGCAGATAAGCCCCCACTGGATTTGGAGTCTAAGTGCAGTCCAACAGTGAGATTTCTGCAGGATTCAAACAAATGCAGCATGACTCATAGAGCTAGACTGGACAGAACCCTAAGAGATCACTTTATCCAGTCCCCTGGTTTCAGGCAGGAATCCCCCTAAACCCTGATTTTCATGAGGTACCCCCTCCCTCAACAAATGCAGTCAGGGAGAGACCAACTGGAGTGTGATTTGCATATAATTTGCATAAGACAGTCTGTTCTCTGGTAATTTTCAAGTGAAAATGTTATCATCCCTCCCTGGAGGGTCATCGCCTGAATTTTCTTTCCTTTGTTCTTACACACACACACACACACACACACACACACACACACACACACACACACACACACACATACACACACACACAGACTGCCCCAGGACTACCCTCTAGGAAGGCCTAATGGAGAGGAGGGGCCAGAGGGAGGTTGGAAAAGGAGGGCTCAGTGTCCTGGCCAGTGCTCAGGTACTGGGGCTTCTTCTCTAGGGAAACATGCAGACCCATGTTCCCATTGCCCTCCCCTCAGGACATTTCAGAGCCCCCCCCCCAAGGTCTAGGTTGCTTCCTGTCTCCCCCTGACCCCTGGAGGCTGCCCTGCTCTGGGGCCTCCTTTGGGGCACAGCTGTTCAGTCAGGCCCAGGCAGCTCTTAGCACAGGCCTGGCTCAGGGGACATTTTCTAGTAGGTGGATAATTGCCTCTGTTAATTGCAATTTGATTTTAGCAATTTTTATCTGAAATCCTGGAGGCCTTAGGCCCCAATATGGAGAGGGAGTACAGGGGCGGAGCCTCCAAGCTGGGGTCCAGTGACTTGGAACTAACCACCTGCTAGGCCTCCCATAGGCTCTTCCCCTACAGGGTAGGGAACCGGGGCTGAACTGCATCTCCCCCCATAGCCTCAGCTCCTCAAGAATGACGCACTGCAGATGGCTCCAAACAACACTAGCCCCCAGAAAGTGGCTTGGCAGTGCCTGTGGAAGGGGTTAGCTGGCAGATGCGCGGGGTCAGAGCAGGAGCCCCATCCCAAAGACTGGAGACCTTCCAAGAGGCTACTGGAGCTCTCTCCCATGGCCTTCCTCATCCTTAAATCCATTTCTTGGGGCTACCACCATCTCCCTCTCCTTCATCAGCCAGCCCTGTCTTCTAGGGCCGGCCATAGCATGGACTCTGGAGTCTAGCTGCCTAATGGGTCTAGGGGAGGTTCCTTTACCTCTCTATGCTTCAGTTTCCTGGTCTTAAAGTGGGGAAAGAATAGTATCTATGCAGTAATGTGAAGATAAAAAAAAAGTTACTGTGTGCAGAGTTCCTCAGCCAGTGTCTGGCTCATATTAACTTCTCTATAAATGGTAGCTATATTACAGCTTTTACTATTATCCGTGCTTTTGGGCATCCTGGGCAGCCCCCAGTCCTTACTGTCTATGGTCATATGGATCCCTGGGGGCCGAGGTTGAATAGGGCGGGAGGAAAGGCCCTAAGGTGAGAGCCCATGGATGGAGCAGAGCCTGGAGTAGGGTTGGGAGCTGGGAGATTGGGAGGCGGTAGGACTTTCAGCCTGAAGTCTCCTGAGTGAGAAATGGCCCTTTTGAGACTGGGGGCTCTGGGACTCTGGAATGGAGACTAAATTATGCCTATTTCCCCCGTTCACTATCTTCCACCTCTGCCTACCTGTCCAAATTCTCCATTCATCCACTAAAGAGGAGGACTTCTTGGAAGAAGAGGCCCCCTGAGAAGGGAAAGTTCTGTGGAGTCGATTTGATTCCTCGGAAAGGCATTAGACTTGGAGACCGATGGATCTGGATTTAAATTAGATTTTTACTACTTATTACCTGTGTTCCTTCTTGGTCCACTGACTCCACATTTCTCAGCTTCAGTTTTCATCTCTGTACTGAGAGACCCGTTCTATCTCCCACAGGGTGGCTGTGAGGATTAGATAGAATAACGTGTGGCAGCATCTAAATAGGTGCTTAGTAAATAGCCATTTCCTGCCCTTACCCCTCTCCTTCCTTCCCATGTAAGTGGGGCAATTATGTCCCTGTGTTTATGCATGTGCTGCATGCCTCTCCCCACCCCATTCCTCAGTGCAGAGGTGTTGAGCCACTGCCTTCCTTCCCACTGCACACAGGCCTTCTCTGTTGCTGGCCAGGAGAGGGAAGGGGGAAGTGGAGGCAGGCAGTGGTTTGGGGCCCAGCTAGAGTGTCTGGGTGCCTGCTTACCACCTCTGGCCGGCTGCTCCAGGCAGCATACTAATTAAGCCTGGAGGACCCACAGAATAGAGTTGCAGCCTCCTTGCCTGAGCCCAGCCCCCAGTGGTCTAGTATGGAAGTTGGCTGCATGGACAGGCCCTTTGCTTGGGGGGCAGGGTAGAGCTGAGCTGGGCAGAGGCCCAGAGAGGAAACAGAGGCGGGGTTGGCAGGGGTCTGGGGGAAGCCTAGCCTGTTAGGCAAGGCAGGAACCAAGAGATGGGCAGAGAAGGCTACAATTTCTGCTTGGTCCTGGGCTGTGCTGGGCCTGATCTGGCCTGGCCCTGCCTGTAAAGGAGGGGTTGAGAGAATGATTGGGTAGGAGGTCCCCAGTTGGGGGCACTGCAGGGCCAGCATGCTGGGAGGGGACTGTGTGGTACCCTGTCCTGGGGCTTCTGGGCCCTACTACCTATTTGTGTGACTTTGGGAAAGTCCCTGCATTTCCCTGAGCCTCAGTTTCTGCATCTCTAAAATGGTAATGATAATAAATACGCAGTAAAAGCAAGCATAGGAAAGAGAAACACTAAAGTCAGGAGAGTGGTTACCTCTGGGAAGGGAGGGAGAAAGGGAAATGGGACAGGAGAGGGATACCTAAGGTCCCTTGTCTCTGTCTGGCTTGTTTCATTTGTGAAGCAAACGTGGAATAATGTTAAGATTTGACAAAGCTGGTGATGGATACACAGGAATTCATTATATATTTTTTTCCTACGTCTTGTTTCTGTTTGAAATATTTCATAACAAAACAAATTTCCAATGGCAGCATCATACACAGGATTCAAAACGTGCTGAACCTCAGGCAACTTCTACAGGAGCGAAGATGATGTGTTCCTGGGTACTGCGTGAGATGACTCTAAACGCCAGTGCTGGCCGAGAACCTGAGGTCAGAGGTACATGGGAATCCATTAGTTTTAGGTTAAGTGAGTAGCAAGAAACATTTTCTAAATTCACATACTCTTTCTGTGGCATATGATTTCAAAAAGGTATGTTTAACTAGATAATAAATTAAATATTATAAATAGAGTAAACGAATGGGGATGGGAATCCACCATGGCCAGGTCTGTTGTAAGGAGAATGTGGCATGCATGGGGATCTCTCCCCACATCCTACTCTGCTGCCAATTGCTGGGGGCGTTGGGACAAGTGTTATTCTAATAACTTCCTGTATCATTGGTTCTCAACTCTGGCTGCACATGAGAATCACCTAGGGAGTTTTAAAAAAATATGAATATCCAGTCCTCACTCCAGACCAATTAAGTCAGAATCCCTGGGGTTGGGGCCTGGACATTCATATTTTTTTAAAGCTCCCTAGGTGATTCTCATGTGTATGCAGGGCTGAGAACCACTGGGCAGAAGTGGTTCCCAGCACCCTTCCAGCCTCTCTATGTTACCTGCTTTGAGACAGGACTCTGAATCCTGGGCACAATCAGTTTCTCTTCATGGGCCAAAGCTATGTGACCTTGGACACAGCTACCTCTGCCATCAAAGCTTCCAGAGCACATCCCCCAGAAATCTTGACCCTACCTCCGCAACCCAAGGAGGACTGATGGCTTTTAAGAGGGTTAATGAGATGAATCGCCTCCCCGCCCCCCACCCAATACCATGAGGCTGGGTGAGGTTGCACATAGAAAGCATCCAGTCCATTGGCTGCTTCTCCATCTCCATCTTCTGGACCTCTGGCCATTGTGGACACAAGCTCCTTCTTAAAACTCCTCCCTTAGATTCCATGAAGCCTCACTGTCCCAATTCTCCTCTAACTCTAGCTATCCACTCCACCCCCCACCCCCCACCCCCACACGCTTCTCTGCTTCCTCATCCTTTTCTGTTCATCCGCTTTATCACAGGTCTCTCCCTACACCCAGGATTCTGGCCTCGGTACAATATTTTTGTCTTATGGCACACTCTACTCCCTCGGCCTCACTGCTGCCCTCTTAAAAGAGATTTTTCAAATTTTTCTCCAGCCCCAGCCTGTTTGCCAAGCTCCAGTCCCCTATCTCCAACTATCTGGTGGACATATTTATCTGGAATTCTCACTAGTACCTCAAATTCAACAAGTCTAAACTACATACTTCATCCTCCATAACCCCCTCATCAGTCATCTCCTCTAATTTCTTCTCATGGTACCACTGTCTCTCAGTCCAATGTTTCAGTCATCCCAAATCCTTCCTGTCCCTGATTCCCCCAACACAAACACTCTACAGCCAATCAGTCACTATCCATTGACTGTTGAATTTTCTCTGGTAATATCTCTGTGCCCACATAATTTCCCTCCACCTCCATCCTCACTGCCTCTACCTTCTCATCTCTTGCCTAGACCATAGCAACAGTTGCCTCACTACCGATGCTCCTCTTTTCTCAGCATTCCTACTTGACTTTCCATTGCCTATTGGTAAAGTCTCAGTTCTTTAGCATAGATAAAAATTCTTTTCTCAATCTAACTTACCTCTCTAACTTTCTTCCTATCACCCTTGCAGGAAACCTTCTTTTCCAGCCAGATTGGTACCATTTGACATTTATGGAGCAGCTGCTGTGTGCCAAGTGCTGCACCAGGCCCTGGGGCTCTTCCTTGTTCCCTAATATTCTTGGTTTTTATGGAGGTTGTAAACTAACTTGCTTACAGGGGCTAGGTAAGGAAGGAGAGAGAAGTGAGCTGAATTGGGGATACAATAAGGAGAGTGGAGAGTGTGGAGAACTGGAAAGGGCACACCTCAGTTAAAGAGGGTGACCACTGTTTAATTCTCACCAATTATACCCATGCAGAAGTGAGGGCCCAGTCTTGCTGGATCTTCCAATTTATCAAGAGAAACCAGAAATCCAAAACTTTAAAGTGAAATCTCTAGGCTTTTCAATGTTAGCAAATAATCCAAATTTTTGTGAAATTTTGTGCAGGGCTACACAAAACACATCTGGGAACTGGGTGCTGCTCATCAGCTCCAGTCTTGCAATATCCAGTCTCTCCTCACACCCCTCCCCTGCTTGGGGTGTCTCCCTCCTGTATTAAGTGTCCCCAGCCTTCAAGACTCAGTTGAGGTCCCACCAAGCTGGCCAAGCCTCTCTGGCCACCTCAGTCCAGTCCAACTTCCTTTGACTCTTGACCTGCAACATCCTGTACCTGACATCTAACTAGGACTCTGATAAAGGCAGCAGAGTACTGAGGTTAAAGATCAGGAGTGTGGAACTGTAATTTCACTGCCTGGATTTGAATACGGGCTTTGCTACTTATTAGCTTCTCTGTGACCCAGTTTCTTTCTCATGGGGTTGTTGGAAAGATTAAATGGGACAGTCTATGAAAAGCACTTAGAATAACACTCAATAAATGTTATTTGTTATTATCATCACTGCTTGGGGTTGTTCATTCTCCTTTTATATGTTCATATTTTGCCTGTTGAACAAAGCTCATAAAGGGCAGGAATCATGCCTTATAGATTTTATAGCCTCCCCTATCTGCACCCTCCACCCTCCACTGCCATACCCCTCAACGACTAGTCCACACACCCAGAAACACAATCAATGCTTGAAAAAATGTTTGTTGCAACAGACTGAATTCAATCAACACGCATATAATGTACACTGACTCTGTACCAGGCACTGGGATAGGTGCCAACAACAAGGCACAGAGGAACTAGCACAGGCATTGGAATCAGGTGCTGCTTCCTAGCTGCAGTGAGCTCCAGCCAACTACTCCTCCCTGACCTTCATTTCAGCATCTGTCAGATGGCAAGAATTACCACCCCAGGGGGTTGTTGGGGCATTAAGGGAGAGTTATAGGTAATCCTGTCTCAATTTAGGCAGACTTCCTTTGAGAGGCAAATGAAATTACTCAAATATGAGTTCATTGTGGGGGAAGAGTGCATCCCTCCCAGTCAGAACCTAGCAGATAGGCCCTTTCTTCCAGTGCCCTCTGGCTCCAATCCCCTTGTCATGGATTGAATTACGTCCCCCAAAACTATCTGTCAAATTGGCTAGTCCGTGATTCCCAATAGTGTGTGATTGTCCACCATTTTGTCATCTTATGTGATTTTCCTATGTGTTGTAAATTCTACCTCTATGATGTTAATGAGGTGGGATTAGCGGCAGTTATATTAATGAGGCAGGACTCAATCTACAAGATTAGATTGCGTCTTTTTTTTTTAATCGTACTTTAGATGAAGGTTCACAGAACAAACTAGCTTCTCATTAAACAGTTAGTACACATATTGTTTTAAGACATTGGTTAACAACCCCACAACTTGTCAATACTCTCCCTTCTCAACCTTGGGTTCCCTACTACCAGCTTTCCTGTCCCCTCCTGCCTTCTAGTCTTTGCCCCGGGCTGGTGTCCCCTTTAGTCTCTTTTGTCCTATGGGCCTGTCTAATCTTTGGCTAAAAGGTGAACCTCAGAAGTGACTTTATTACTGAACTAAAAGTGTGTCTGGGGGCCATACCCTAGGGGTTTCTCCAGTCTCTGTCAGGCCAGTAAGTTGATCTTTTTTGAGTTATAATTTTGTTCTACATTTTTTTCCAGCTCTGTCCAAGACCCTCTATTGTGATCCCTTTCAGAGCAGTCAGTGGTGGTAGCCGGGCACCATCTAGTTGTGCTGGACTCAGTCTGGTGGAGGTCATGGTAGTTGTGATCTATTAGTCTTTTGAACTAATCTTTCCCTTGTGTCTTTAGTTTTCTTCATTTTCCCCTGTTCTTGAAGAGGTGAGACCAGTGGAGTATCATAGGTGGCCGCTCACAGGCTTTTAAGACTTCAGATGCTGCTCACCAAAGTAGAATGTGGAACATGTTCTTTATAAACTATGTTATGCCAATTGAGCTAGATGTTCCCCAAGACCACGGTCCCCACAGCCCTCAGCCCAGTAATTTGGTCCCTCAGGGTGTTTGGATTTCTCCATGGAACTTCCATAACCTTACCCTGAACAAGTTGTGCTGGCTTCCCCAGTATTGTGTACTGTCTTACCCTTCACCAAAGTTACCACTTATCTATTGTCTATTTAGTGTTTTTCCACTCCTACCCCTAAACTCCCTCATAACCATCACAGATTGTTTCTTTCTGCATGTAAAAGTTTTCATGAGTTTTTGTAGTAGAGGTCTCATACAATATTTTTCCTTTTGTGATTGACTTATTTCACTCAGCATAATGCCCTCCAGATTCATCTATATTGTGAGATGCTTCATAGATTCATCATTGTTCTTTATTATTGCATAGTACTCCATTGTGTGTAAGTACCAAAGTTTGTTTATCCATTCATCTGTAGATGGGCATCTAGGCTGTTTCCATCTTTTTGCTATTGTGAACATTGCTGCAATGAACATGGGTGTGCATATGTCTATTCATGTGACAGCTCTTATTTCTCTAGGATATATTCCTAGGATTGGGATTGCTGTATCATATAGTATTTCTATTTCTAGCTTTCTAAGTAAGCACCAAATCATTTTCCAAAATGGCTGTACCATTTTGCATTCCTGCTAGCAGTGTGTAAGAGTTCCAATCTCCCGGCAGCCTCTCCAACATTTGTTATTTTCAGTTTTTCTTATTCGTTCCATTAATGCCAGGGTGAGATGGTATCTCATTGTGGTTTTGATTTGCATTTCTCCACTAGCTAGAGATCTCGAGCATTTCGTCAGGTGTCTGCTAGCCGCCTGAATGTCTTCTTTGGTGAAGTGTCTGTTCATTTTCTTTGCCCATTTTTTAATTGGATGATTTGTTTTTTTGTTGTAGAAATGTTGGATTTTCCTGTAGATTTTAGAGATTAGAACTTTGTCGGATTTGTAATCACCAAAATTTTTTCCAATCTGTAGGTTCTCTTTTTACTATTTTGGTGAAGTCTTTTGATGCACATAAGTGATCAGTTTTTAGAAGATTCCAGTTATCTAGCTTATCTTCTGCAGTTTGTGTGTTGTTAGTTATGGTTTGTATCCTGTTAATGCCATGTATTAGAGTCTCCAGCATTTATCCTATTTTTTCTTCTGTGATCTTTATGGTTTCATATTTAGGTCTTTGATCCATTTTGAATTAGTTTTTGTGTACGGTGTGAGACATGGGTCCTGTTTCATTTTTTTTGCAGATGATCATCCAGTTTTGCCAGCACCATTTGTTAAAAAGATTGTCTTTTCCCCATCTGATGGACTTTGGGCCTTTGTCAAAGATCAGGTGACCATAGGTGGTTGGATTTACATCTGGGTTCTCAGTTCTGTTCCATTGGCCAATGTATCTGTCGTTGTACCAGTACCAGGCTGTTTTCACTACCATAGCTGTGTACTAGGTTCCGAGGTCAGGTAGTGTGAGTCCTGCTACTTTATTCTTCTTCTTCAACAGTACTTTTACTTATCTGGAGCCTCTTCCCTTTCCATATAAAGTTTTTTCCATCTCTTTTTTTTCAGTTTTTTTTTTAATTGTTGTAGTTAAATGAAGTTTACATTTCAAGTTAGTCTCCCATAAAAAATTTTATACATACATTGTTATGTGACCCTAATTGCTCACTCCTCCTCTCAGCCCCTGATTCCCCATGACCATTCAACCAGCTCCTAACCCTCTCTGCCTTCCCACCTCACCTCTGGACAGAAGCTGCCCCTTTGGTCTTTTGTATCTACTGATTAAGAGACATACTCCTCACGAGTATCACTTTATGTCCCACAGTCCAGTCCAATCCCTGCCTGAAGACTTGCCCTCGGAAATTGTTTTTGTTCTGGGCTGATAGAGAGTCCAGGGGCCATGCTTTCTAGGGTACCTCCAGTCTCAGTCAGACCATTAAGTCTGGTCTTCTTACTAGAATTTGAGTTCTGCACCCCATCTTTCTGCTGCTCCATCAGGGACCCTCTGTTGTGTTCCCTGTCAGGACGTTCATTGGTGGTAGTCGGGCACCATCTAGCTCTTCTGGTCTCAGGTTGATGAAGTCTCTGGTTTATGTGGGCTACTACTTTCCTTGTGTCTTTGGTGTTCTTCATTTTCCTTTACTCCAGGTGGTGGGGACCAATTGATGCATCTTAGATGGCCACTTGCAAGATTTTAAGACCCCAGATGCCACTCACCAAAGTTTTTTCCATCTCTTTATAGAATGTTGTTGATATTTGGATCGGGATTGCACTGTATTTATAGATTGCTTTGGGTAGAATTGTCATTTTCACAATGTTGAGTCTACCAATCCATGAGCATGATATGGTTTTTCATTTATGTAGATCTCTTTTGGTTTCTTGCAATGGTGTTTTGTAGTTTTCTCTGTATAGGACTTTTACGTCCCTGGTTAGATTTATTCCTAAATATTTTATTTTTTTAGGGGCTATTATAAATGGTATTGTTTTCATGATTTCATTTTCATCATTTTCTTTATTGGTGTATAGGAATCCAACTTTTTTTTGTATGTTTACCTTGTATCCTGCTACTCTACTGAATCTTTCTATTAGTTCCAGTAGTTTTCTTGTGGAGTCTTTTGGGTTTTCTGTATATAGTATCATATCATCTGCAAATAGGGACTGTTTTATTTCTTCATTACCAATTTGGATGCCCTTTATTTCTTTATCTGGCCTTATTGCTGTAGCTAGGACTTCCAGCACAATGTTAGATAGGAGTGATGATAAAGGACATCCTTGTCTTGTTCCTGTTCTCAAGGGGAATGTTTTCAGCCTCTCTCCATTAAGAGTGATGTTGACTGTTAGTTTTGTGTAGATACCTTTTATTATGTTGAGAAATTTCCCTTCTATACCTATTTTATTGAGAGTTTTTATCAAGAATGGGTGTTGGACTTTGTTGAATGCCTGTTCTGCATCAATTGAGATGATCATGTGATTCTTTCCTTTTATTTATGTGGTGGATTACATTGATTGATTTTCTAATGTTGAGCCATCTTTGCATACCTGGTATGAATCCTACTTGGTCGTGGTGTATTATTTTTTTCATATGATGCTCAATTCTATCGGTTAGAATTTTGTTGGGAATTTTAGTGTCTATATTCATGAGAGATATTGGTCTGTAATTTTCTTCTTTTGTGGTGTCTTTGCCTGGTTTTGGTATCAGGGTTATGCTAGCGTCATAGAATGAATTTGAAAGTATTCCTTCCTTTTCTATGTTCTGAAGTAGTTTGAGTAGTACTGGTATAAGCTCTTCTCTGAATGTTTTGTAGAATTCTCCTGTGAAGCCATCTGGGCCAGGGTTTTTTTTTTTTGTTGTTGTTGTGAGGTTTTTTTTTTTTTTGTTACCTTTTCAATCTTTTCTCTTGTTTATAGGTCTGTTCAGATTTTCAACATCAATTTGTGATAGTTAGGGTAGGTAGTATATTTCTAGAAACATCCATTTCCTCTAGATTTTCAAATTTGTTGGAGTATAGTTTTTCATAATACTCTGTTATGATCATTTTTATTTCATTTGAGTCTGTTTTAATGTCCCCCATTTCATTTCTTGTTTGGGTTATTTGTGTCCTCTCCTGTTTTTCTTTTGTCACTTTGGCTATTGGTTTGTCGATTTTGTTGATTTCTTTCAAAGAACCAACTTTTGGTTTTGTTGATTTTTTCTATTGTTTTTCTATTCTCTATTTCATTTATTTCTGCTCTGATCTTTATTATTTCCTTTCTTCTGATGGCCGTAGGCTTCTTTTGCTGTTCTCTTTCTATTTGTTCGAGTTGTGTAGCTAATGTTTTTATTTTGTCCCTTTTTTATTTTTTGATGTGTGCATTTATTGCTATATATTGACCTCTGAGCACTGCCTTTGCTATGTGCCAAAGGTTTTGGTTCAATGTGTTTTCATTCTCATTTGATTCTTGGAATTTTTTGATCCATCTTTGATTTCTTCTATTACCCAGTGGTTTTTAAGCAGGGTGTTATGTAGGTTCCATGTAACTAATTTTGTTTTTCTTGCTCTTCCTGTTGTTAACTTCTACTTTGATGGCATTGTGATCAGAGAAGATACTTTGTATTATCTCAATGTTTTGGATTTTGTTGAGGGTTGCTTTGTGGCCTAAGATGTGGTTTATTCTGGAGCACGTTCCATGTGCATTGGAAAAATGTGTGTACTTTGCAGCTGTTGGGTGGACTTTTCTATATATGTCTATGAGTTCAAGTTGGCTGATTGTGGCCTTTAGGTCTTCTGTATCTTTGTTGAGTTTCTTTCTAGATGCTCTGTCCTTTACTGAGAGTGATGTGTTGAAGTCTCCTACTATTATAGTGGAACTGTCAATTTCTCTTTTCAGTGCTGCTAAGTTTGTTTTATGTATTTTGGAGCCCTGTCATTGGGTGTGTATATATTCATTATGGTTATGTCTTCATGATGGATCATCCCTTTAATCATGATATACTGCCCTTCTTTGTCTTTTTTGGTGGATTTTGTTTTAAAGGCTATTTTATCTGAGATTAGTGTTCTCACTCCTGTTCTTTTTTGGTGGCTGTTGGCTTGATATATTTTTTCCATCCTTTGATTTTTAATAAATTTATGTCTTTGTTTCTAAGGTGTGTCTCTTGTAGACAGCATATTGATGGATACTATTTTTTTATCCATTCTGTTACTCTCCATCTCTTTATGGGTGCATTTAGGCCATTTACATTCAGTGTAATTATTGATAGGTATGAGTTTATTGCTGTCATTTTGTAGTGCCTTTTTTTTTTTTTTTTTTTTTTTGGTGCTGACGATGTCTTTGTTCGTCTTACTCTCCTGAACTGAATTCCTTCTGTTTGTGGATTTTTTTTCATTTCTTTCGTTTTTGTAGATTTTGTTTTTACTGAGACTGTATTTTTTTTATTTTATTTTGATGAGCAGGTTTGTTAACTTTCTTTGTGGTTACCTTGAAACTTACCCTTATCTTTCTAGATTTCAACCAGTCTATTATTGCTTGGTATTGCCTTGCCTTCCTCTCCATTAGAAAGCTCTATACCTACACCATTCACTCCCTCTTTTATTGTTCTGATGTTGTTGTCATTTGCAGATTAACTACTCTGGTTCCCTGTTGTAAATCTTCTGGTTTTGAATAGTCCTTGGTTTGTATCTGGCTGGTGCAATCTTGTGTCTTAGATTCAGGCTGTCATCTGATGTTGTTTGTTCTCAAACTGAAGGAATCCTTTTAATAATTCTTGTAAGTTTGGTTTGGTTTTTACATATTCCCTTAATTTCTGTTTATCTGGAAATGTCCTAATTTCACCATCATATTTGAACAGGAGTTTTGCAGGATATATTATTCTTGGTTGGCAATTTTTTTCTTTCAACGTTGTATATATGTCAGCCCATTGCCTTCTTGCCTGCATGGTTTCTTCTGAGTAATCAGAGCTTAGTCTTATTGTTTTCCCTCTGAATGTGACTTTTCATTTTTCTCGACCTGGTCTCAGGATTTTTTCTTTGTCTTTGCTTTTAGTGAGTGTGATTATGATATGCCTTGGTGATTGTCTTTTCAGCTCTATCCTGTATGGGGTTCGTTGAGGTTCTTGGGTGGTCAGCTTTTCATCTTTCATGATATTAGGGAAGTTTTCTGTTGGCAATTCTTCAGTGATCCTCTCTGTGTTTTCTGTTTTCTCCTCCTGTTCTGGAAGTCCAATGACTTGCAAATTTTTGCTTTTGATTGTACTCCACATAATGCTCAGAATTTCTTCGTTTTTCTTTGTTCTTTTTTCTAATTTTTCCTCAAAGTAATATCTAAGTGTTTGTCTTCAGTTTTGCTGATCTGGTCTTCCATTGTTTCATATCTGCTCCTCAGCCCTTCTATGACACTGTCTGTTTCTGAAATCTTGTTGTTTATCCTTTGGATTTCTAATTGTTGTTTTTGTATTATTTCTCATTGTGAATTTATTTTGGCATTTTGATCCTGTATTATTTTCCTGAAATCTTCCATTTTTTTGGTCTGTATTGTCCATGAATGTCTGTCTTTTCCATAAGTTTGTCTACTTTTTCATCATTTTTGTCTGCCTTTTGCTTCAACTATTGGATAGCTCTGAATATTAGAGATTTGAATTCCCTATCAGGTAGTTTTAGTGCCATTTCTTCTACTGGAAAGTCATCTGATGTTTGTTTTGGGCGCCTATTGGAATCATCCTGTCCTTTTTTTTATACATTTTGATATTGTCTGCTGTCTTCAGGACATTCAGTAGTTACTTTTTGTTTATTGATTGTAGATTTGTTTACTTTGTTCTGCTTTTTTGTTTTATTTGATTATGTCTAAACAGGCGGTTTGTGGAAACGATATTTTTCACATACTTGTCCAATGGGCTGGGCCAGTCATTCAGCTATGGTGCAGCAGGGCAGGTCCAGCTGAAGAGGAGGAGCTGGTCTGGGTTGTTTGTGGCACATACTGTGGCCGACAAAGTGAGCCAGTGGTCAGTGCAGGGCAGGTTCCAGTAAGCCATGCCTGTGCTGCTCGGAGTGCAACGTTCAGCACATGTTGTAGATAGGCAGGAAGGAGGTGATATGTGGAGCTAGGTTGGGTATGGGAAAGAATAGAGAGAGGAGAGAGAAATAGGAGCCAAAAAAAAAAAAATAGTGCTCAGGGAGACTGCCATTGGAGTGGAGAGATGAGAAACTGAGAAATGAAGAAAAACACAAAGGAAAAATAAGAAGAAGAAAAATAAAATAGATAAAATTAAAAAAAGTCCCCAACTGAAGAAACCCTGAGAGTATGGCCCCCTGACACCCTTTTAGCTCAGTGGTGAAGTCATTTCCGATATTCACCATTCAGTCGGGGAGTGGACAGCCCCATAAAACCAAATGGGACTAATGAGGCACAGCAGTCCAGGGACAAGGGCCAGAAGGCAGAAGGGGACAGGAAAGCTGGTGATAGGGAACCCAAGGTTGAGTAAGGAGAGTGTTGATGTGTTGTGAGGTTGTTAACCATTGTCATAGGGCAACATGTGTACTAACTGTTAAATGAGAAACTATTTTGTTCTGTAAGCCTTCTTCTAAAGTGAGAATAGCAGCACAATTGGAAGAGCATAGTTGATGTCAATGAACTGTGCATGTAGAAATTTTTGAAATGGTGTATCTTTGGCTATGTATATTTTCGCCAAAAATAATAATAATAATAATAAAGGTTGAGAAGTTAGAGGATTGATATGTTTTGGGGTTGTTAACCAATGTCATAAAACAACATGTGTACTTCTGTTTCATGAGAAACTATTTGTTCTGTAAGCCTTCACCTGAAGTACAATAAAAAAAATCTGAAAGAAAAAAAAAAATGTCCCCAGAGATCCCACTGGCATGGCTGTGCAGATCAGGGAAGCAGCTCCCAGGCCACAAAGTACAGCCTGGCTAGAAGAGGAGGAGATTATACACAGCGCCAGTTATTCAGGAGACAGGAAAAGAAGGTAAGTAGAAAAAGATGAGAAACCGAGAAATGAAGAAAACTAAAAAGGAAAAAAGAAAGAGAAAATAAACAAAAAAGAAAAGGAAAAAAGCCCCCAGGGATCCCACCAGCGTGGCAGCGTGGACTGGGGTAGCAGTTTGCCAGCCATGTGACGCTTCACAGCCTGTCAAGAAGCAGCAAAGATGGCACACAGAGTCAGGTGTTCGAGAGAAAGGATGGGAAGAGGTGAGAGGCAAGGAAGAAACAAAAAGAGGCCTCTGGTGCCGTGATCATGGCCTGCTAGGAAGCAGCAGATCAGCCTACCTGGAAGCAGTGAACTGACCCACTGGAAGCCTCCATTCGGTCTGCTGGGAAGTGGCGAAGGCTGAGCAGGGGGAGCCAGGTTGGGGGGTGGGAAAGTGTATACCGCTGGTTAGCAGGTGCTCTGTCTCCTGCTGGGAGCTCCATAAATCTGCTTTCCTGTAAGCTCTGTCTGCTGATCTACAACAGTAGTCCGAGATGGTGGATCAGTGCTGCATTAACTGATAGGAGACCTCTACTTGTAACTCTCCGGGCTCTCTGTTCTCTGTCAGTTTCTTATTCCATTCGGTGCTTGGTTGAGTTCTTTACCTCTTCATTTGACACTTAGGGTTCCAGGATTGATGTTTGTCTCTATTTTACTTAGTTTTTCGGGTCTTTGCTGTGGAGGGATGGTGTGGTGCCTCTGTTTATAGTGCCATGTTGGCTCTGCCCTCCTAGATTGCATCTTAAGTCAATCCCTTTTGAGATATAAGAGAGAGAAGCGAGCAGAGAGACAGGGGGACTTACTACCACCAAGAATTCAGAACCAGGAGGGGAGCATGTCCTTTGAACCCAAGGTCCCTGTGCTGAGAAGCTCCTAATCCAGGGAAAGACTGATGATAAGGACCTTCCTCCAGAGCCGATAGAGAAAGAAAGCCTGCCCCTGGAGCTAATGCCCTGAATTTGGACTTCTAGTTTACTAGACTGTGAAAAAATAAACTTCTGTTTGTTAAAGGCATCTACTTGTAGTGTTTCTGTTATAGTAGCACTAGATAACCAAGACACCCACGTTTCTCTGAAGAGGTTCAGTTTATAGATTGCCTTACTGTTCTGCACGTGCTGTCTCCACCCCTCACTCAGTTGCCCTGATGTGGAACTCACAGAAAACACTCCTGCCAAGGGTATGTGTGTGTGTGTGTAGGAGACTAGACTGAAAGTTGGACAAGATGGGGAGGCTTACATCATAGAATCACAGGCAGTATAGAGACATCCTTCTTAAAAATTTCCTGAGTGATTTTCACCATCTAGGTAAGCTCTAGCCTGCTTGGTTCACTCTCCATCTCCCACCCTTTTGCTATCCTCTGGCAACTCTACAAAACATATATATGTATGTGTATATATACATGTATATTATGTACATATGAAATACTCAAATATATATTTAAAAACCTTCCTTTCCACTTCATTATGCTGAGTAATTTGACTTTCTCCAGCCGCTGCCCCAACACAGCTCCTAGACTGCCTTTGTACGTCCCCAAATTCATTATCATGCTCTACTCAACAATGGGCCACCTCCTTTCTTTTTCACCATTTCTCTTTACCCTACAGGGGAAGGCAGCAGCATAGAGATGTATCCTTCCACCCCCCCCCCCATGTAAATTTTGCCTCACTCCCTTGGATGACAGAAGTGAATACAGTCTGTTTGAGTTCAAACTATATATTTTTTCTCCCCTTGTGTGTGTGTGTGTGTGTGTGACAGAGAGAGACATCTAGCACAATACCTAACCCATAAAAAAAAAGTTGCTGTTGAGTCAGTTCTGACTCATGATGACTCCATGTGTTGCAGTGTAGAACTGTGCTCCATAATGTTTTTTTTTTTCCCCATAGGGCTTTCTTTTTGAACTTTAGATGAAAGTTTACAGAGCAAATTAGTTTCTCATTAAATAGTTAATACACAAATTGTTTTGTGACATCGGTTGCCAATCCCACAATGTGTCAACACTCTCCCCTTCTCCACTCTGGGTTCCCTGTTTCCATTCATCCAGTTTTCCTGTCCCTTCCTGCCCTCTCATCTTTGCTTTTGGGCTGGTGTGTCCATTAGTCACATATACATGAATGGACTATGGAAGCATGTTCCTCATGTCTGCTATGTTAGCCCTATAGAGCTGTCTAATCTTTAGCTGAAGGATGAGCCTCGGGAGTGACTTCAGTACTGAGTTAAAAGGGTGTTCAGGGGCCATAGTCTTGGGGTTTCTCCAGTCTCTGTCAGACCAGCAAGCCTGGTCTTTTGTGTGGGTGTGGGTGTGAATTTGAATTTTGTTTTACATTTTTCTCCAGCTCTGTCCGGGACCCTCTATTGTGATCCTTGCCAGAGCAGTCAGTGGTGGTAACCAGGCACCACCTACTTGTTCTGGGCTCAGTCGGGTGGAGGTTGTGGTAATTGTGGACGATTAGTCCTTTGCATTAATTTTTCCCTTGTGTCTTTGGTTTTCTTCATTCTCCTTTGCTCTGGCTGGGAAGCGACCAGTAGATATATCTTAGATGGCCACTTACAGGCTTTTAAGACCTCAAGTGCTACTCACCAAAGTAGAATGTAGAACTTTTACTTTATAGACTATGTTATGCCAATTGAGCTAGATGTCCCCCAAGACCATGGTCCCTAGCCCTCAGCCCAGTAACTTGATCCCTCAGCACATTTGGATGTGTCTGTGAAGCTTCTATGACTTTGCCCTGGTCAAGTTGTGTTGACTTCTCCAGTATTGTGTACTGGCTGACCCTTCACCAAAGTTACCACTTATCTAGTATCTAGTTAGTGTTTTCCCCTCTCCAACTCTCCCCTCCCTCATAACCATCAAAGATTGTGTCTTTCTGTGTGGAAACATTTTCATGTGTTTTTATAATAGTGATCTCATACAGTGTTTGCCCTTTTGTGATTGACTTATTTCACTCATCATAATGTACTCCAGATTCATCTGTGTTGTGAGATGTTTCACAGATTCATCATTGTTCTTTATTGTTGCATAGTATTCTATTGTGTGTATGTACCATAGTTTTTTAATCCATTCATCTGTTGATGGACACTTAGGTTGTTTCCATCTTTTTGTTATTGCGAATAATGCTGCAATGAACGTGGGTGTGCAAATGTCTATTCGTGTGGCGGCTCTTATGTGGAGTGGGATTGCTGAATTTGTATTTCTGGCTTTTTAAGGAAGTGCCGTATCATTTTCCAAAATCGTTGTAACATTTTGCATTCCCACCAGCAGTGCATAAGCGTTCCAATCTCCCTGCAACCTCTCCGATATTTGTTATTTTTTGTTTTTTTGATTTGTGCCAGTAATGTCGGGGTGAGATGGTATCTTGCGGTAGTTTTGATTTGCATTTCTCTAATGGCTAGTGATCGCAAGCATTTCCTCATGTGTCTGTTAGCTGTGCGACTGTCTTTGGTGAAGTGTCTGTTCATATCTTTTGCCCTTTTTTTTTTGTTTGTTTGTTTTTGCCTTTTCTTAACTTTTTTTATTATTGTGCTTTAGGTGAAGGTTTACAGCTCAAGTTAATTTCTCATTCAAAAATGTATACACATATTGTCTTGTGACATTGGTTGTAATCCCCACAATGTGACAGCACACTCCCGCTTTCCACCCCGAGTTCCCTGTGTCCATTCGACAAGTTTCTGTCCCTTCCTGCCTTCTCATCCTGCTTTTGGATAGGAGTTGCCCATTTGGTCTCATATATCTGAATGAACTAAGAAGCACATTCCTCATGTGTATTGTGTTATGTTTTATAGTCCTGTCTAATCTTTGTCTGAAGAGTGGGCTTTGGGAATGGTTTCAGTTCTGGGTTAACAGAGCGTCCAGGGGCCATAGTTTCAAGGGTTCCTCCAGTCTCTGTCAGACCATGAAGTCTGGTCTTTTTACGTGAATTTGAATTCTGTTCTAGTTTTCTCCTGCTCTGTCCAGGACTCTCTATTGTGTTCCCTGTCAGGGCGGTCATTGGTGGTAGCCGGGCACCATCTGGTTCTGGTCTCAGGCTGGTGGAGTCTCTGGTTCATTTGGTCCTTTGCCAGTTTTTTAATTAGGTTGTCTTTTTATTGTAGAGGTGTTGGCTTTTCTTATAGATTTTAGAGTTCAGACGTTTGTCAGATATGTCATAGACTATTTTTTTCCCAGTCTGTAGGTTCTCTTTTTACTCTTTTGGTGAAGTCTTTTGATGAGCATAAGTGTTTAATTTTTAGAAGATCCCATTTATCTAGCTTTTTTTTTTCGGTGTTTTTGTATTGTTAATTATGGTTTGTATCCTGTTTATGCTGTATATTAGGGCCCTTAGTGTGACCCTATTTTTTCTTCCATGATCTTTATAGTTTCTGGTTGTATATTTAGGTCTTTGATCCATTTTGAATTAGTTTTTGTGTATGGTGTGAGGTATGGGTCCTGTTTCATTTTTTTTATAGGTGGATATCCAGTTTTAACGGAACTATTTGTTAAAAAGACTGTCTTTTCCCCCATTTAATGGATTTTGGGTTTTTGTTGAAGATCAGGTGACTGTAGGTGGATGGATTTACATCTGGGTTCTCGATTCTGTTCCATTGGTCAATGTGTCTGTGTTTGTACCAGTACCAGGCTTGTTTTGACTACCAATAGCTGTACAGTAGATTCTGAGGTCAGGTAGTGGGAGACCTCCTGTGTTGTTCTTCTTCTTCAATAATGGGGCTTTTTTCATAGGGATTTTAATGGCTGATTTTTTCAGAAGTAGATCACCAGGGCTTTCTTCCAAAGCACCTCTGGGTAGACGCGAACCTCTAACTTTTCAGTTAGCAGCCAAACGTGTTAACCGTTTGCGCCACCCAGGGACTCCACCTAACCCATTAGAAGTGCTAAATATGCAGCAGTTTCCTTCCATCCCACTCTTCAGGTTCTGAGGCCATAAAGAAGAAAGAGACATGATACCTGGCCCGCTGAAGAACTCATAGCCCAAAGAAGGAGAGGAGGAGCCAGACACTCAAAGTGTGTTGTAATGGAGATGGATATAAAGTGCCACCTACAGGACTAGAAAGAAGGGAATAAAGCCATCTACCCTGGAGCTAGTAGGAAATACTTACATAAAACATGATATTTGAGCTATATCTCTAAGGATGAAAGGGGAGGAAAGGGGGCTAGCCTGAGGAAAAGCCTGGAGGTGGGAAGCATCAGGTAGCCCACAGTGGCAGAGGCAGAGAGTGGGTGTGAGTGGGAGTGACGAAGACGAGTTAGATTGGGGCCAGACTGTGACAGGCCTTGAAAACCAGGCTAAAGAACTTGGACTGAATCCTGTAGGCAATAATGAGCCATCAGAGGTTTTGTAAGTAGGGGAGTAACATGATCAGAGCTGTGTTTAAGGAAGATTAATTAAAAATAATGTAGGGTATGTTTAATTCATGGCTAGCCCTGGGCTTCGGAGGAGACAGGAGATGGAGAAAACAAGGCCCCAATGAACAGGCAAGTCACAAAATAATGACCAATAAACATATGAAAAGATGTTCAACCCCTCTAGAACGCAAAGAAATGCAAATTAAAGTAACAATGAGATACCATATTTGGCCTATCAAATTAGCAGGGATTGAAAATGATAACTCTTGATGGTGCTGAGGGTTTTGTGAGATGGGCCCTTACACACGCTGCAGGAAGGGAGCGTGGGGGAGGGTGGGTGGCAAATCACTTCAGCCTTTCGGAAGGGCCGTTTGACAAGAGATACAATAAGCTTTTTAAAAGTGCACATTGTGACCCAGCAATCCCACTTCTAGGTATTTGTCCTAAAGAAATCATTGTGGATGTGAGTAAAGATGTATGCCCAAAAGAGTCCCCCACCTCGCGTGTTACTTATAAAATCAAATAACTGGATCAAATGGGGAAAGCATTAAAACTGGACCTGAAAATCGCTGAATCCTCAAAGGCCGGAAGCAGGAGACAAACTGCTATTTAAACTGCCAGGGGTGTGTTGCCCCGGTCTCTAAGGAAGAAGCTGAGATTTGTCCTGGGGGCAGACGGTGTCTTTGTTTCTCTAGGGACCTCGCTGCAAACCTCAAGTACCTATACATTTTTCTCATGAAAGCCCTTACTCCATATGCAGATGTGTACGCAGTGATGTTAATATTTAAGCATTCTGTTTAATAATGTAAAAGACTGTCTTCTTTGTGGGCTGGACAGTATCCCGGCAGAGTCTCTTGTGATGTTAAATGATTTTTAGCTTCCTTTGGTTAGGCTTTGAGACAGCATGGGGGCAGGTGGAGTAGAGGGTGGTGGTGATGGACAACAGCCCTGGCATGGGAATAAAAAGGACAGAAGAAAAGAATCCTGGGTTTGAGGATAGGGTCCCAGCAACATGGCAGCCATCTGGGGATTAAAGACCATGACTGCCAGCAGTGAGCCCTGGGAAACGGCAGAGACTCAGAGCGAGGAGACTGCTATCAATTGTAATTCTCCCATGCCAGTGTTAGCCCGAGAGAAGTTTTGTGCATGAGAGAATTTTAGGTGGTACATGAAGGAAAAATAAATTTAATACTTGCTTAGGATGAAGCCCAAATGTTTTGTTTTTTTTTTAAAGGAGGGGGGAGTGTTACTATAAAGACCTATATTAAATACTAGGACAGATGGAGTAAGAATAAAGAATACAGCAAGTTGTGAAGGTTGTTTGCAATTAACCGAAGTTTGGGAAACACCACTCTGTGTTATCTTCAAGCTATTGGGAAAGTTGGTAAAATATGACAGTCCAGTGTCCCCAGTGTTGGAGAATTAAGGCATTGACAGAGGGGCACAGAATGTACCTTGACAATGGGGCACAGAAACTGCCATAACAACACGGAGGAAGAATCAGGGATGAGGGTGTTAGACAGGAACAGGGAAAAGCCCAGAGCAGTGGTCTGGGGCTGCAGGTGACAAAGGACATGCAGAAGGGATGTAATCCTTGGGCAGGAGCACCGCAAAGTCAGGGAGGACTTTAGGCTTCCTGTGGATACCCAGATTGGCTCTCCGAATAGGATAATTTGGATGTTAGAGTGACCATGGAAGGCTGGAGAACGGGGAGATGTTCAGGTCCTAAATGCAGGGAACATCCAGTCAGAAGACTAGGCAAGCACTTAAAATTTTTGGTTTATGTCACGGATTGAATTGTGTCTCTCTAAAATATGTATATGAATTTGGCTAGGCCATAACTCCCAGTATTGTGTGATTGTCCACCATTTTGTCATCTGATGTAATTTTCCTATGTGTTGTAAATCCTACCTCTGTGATGTTGATTAGGTGGGATTATGGTAGTTACATTAATGAGGCAGGACTCAATCTACAAGATTGGATTGTGTGTTGAGCCAATCTCTTTTGGGATATGAAAGAGATATGCAAGCAGAGAAACATTGGGGACCTCATACCACCAAGAAAGCAGCACCAGGAGCAGAGCATGTCATTTGGACTCGGGGTTCCTGCACAGAGAAGCTCCTAGACCAAGGGAAGATTGATGACAAGGACCTTCCTCCAGAGCCAACAGAGAGAGAAAACCTTCCCCTGGAGTTGGCATCCTGAATTTGGACTTCTAGCCTACTAGACTGTGAGAGAATAAATTTCTCTCAGTTAAAGCCATACACTTGTGATGTTTCTATTATAGCAGCACTAGATGACTAAGAGAGTTTACAAAGCATTTCAGATAATGTACAGAGATGCCTATGTGATATTGCGAAATGAAAAAGAAAAATAAAAAACTGTAGTACAGTAAGACCTCAATTACCTTCAAAAAAAAGAAAAGACAGGAAGGAAATACACTAAAACGTTATCAATGAATGTCACCAAGTGGTCACCCCAAGGAGGAGCCATTGTTTGCCAGTCAGAGGAATCCAAAAGACAGCCATGTTTGAATCAAGAATTGAAGAAGTAAAAATTTGCAAGGCAATTTCATTCATTGTTATTCCAGGAAAAGGAAGAGTAAGGCAAAGTCTCAGGATGTGAGAAATCTAATATGCTGGTCACCCATGTGGGGCATGATCAGATCCATGTGATGTACCAGATACCTCTGACCACTGAGTGGAGGGTGTATAATAGGGAGTTAGAAGAACAGAGAGAGCAGGTAGAAGGTGATTACAGTCATACAAGAGAGAGGTGACGAGGGTCTGTTCTCCTGTTGAGACAGTGCATAAAGAAAAAAGGAGCAGTCTGGGGTCTTAAAAGCCTATGAGTGGCCACCTAAGATACTCCACTGGTCTCACCCCATCAGCAGCAAGGGAGAATTAAGAAAACCAAAGATACAAGGAAAAGATTAGTGCAAAGGACTAATGGAGCACAACTACCACAGCCTCCACCAGACTGAGTCCAGCACAGCTAGATGGTGCCTGGCTACCACCACTGACTGCTCTGACAGGAATCACAATACAGGGTCCTAGACAGAGCTGGAGAAAAATGTAGAACAAAATTCTAACTCACAAAAAAAGACCAGAATTACTGGCCTGAGAGAGACTGGAGAAACCCCTGGGGTATGGCCCGCAGACACACTTTTAGCTCAGTAATGAAGTCACTCCTGAGGTTCACCTTTTAGCCAAAGATTAGACAGGCCCATAGGAAAAAAACAAGACAGCCCAGGGGCAAGGACTAGAAGGCAGGAGGGGACAGGAAAGCTGGTAATAGGGAACTCAAAGTCAAGAAGGAAGAGTGTTGACATGTCACTGGGTTGGTAACCAATGTCACAAAACAATATATGAACTAATTGTTTAATCAGAAGCTAGTTTGTTCTGTAAACCTTCATCTAAAGTACAATAATTTAAAAAAAAAGAAAGAAAAAAGGAGCAGACGATTCAAGAGATACTGAGGAGATAGAATCGAGGGGACTTGGTGATAAATTGGATGGGAGTGAGGGAGGAGATGGCCTAAAGGAGGACTCCCGGGTATCTGAGAGAACTTGGACACCTGGTGAAGCAGGTGCCTACAGAATGAGGAGGCCTGGGTTCAGGCACAGTGATCACAGGGTCATTTCAAGGGAAGGATGGAAGCAGTGCCTACATTCTTACAGCTTTGGTAGCAGCGAGGAAGAGCTCTTCCCAACATTACCTATTCATAGTCTCAAGGAAGGATTCTGATTGGCTAACTTAAGTCATAATTTAAGCAGGCAAAATCTATTATTGAAGAAGGAAGAAAAGTAGTCCTGAAGATAAAAACAATAACTGCCAAGGATTCTCTGGAGAAAATGAGAGTGAAGATTAACTCAAATTTGGACTTTGACCAATACAACTTCATCAGTGTGTGTCCACAAAGAGCTAAGGTCATCATATCAGAAGCTCAAATTAAAATATCAAGTCCACTCTCCTGCCTCTTAACTGCCAATCTGTCGCCTCCTTCTCGGCTCCGCTGCCACTGCCCGAGGTCAAGGCCCTTGACAACTCTCACCTGGTCTCTTGCCCCAGCCTCCTCACTGTTCTACCTGCATCCAGGTCTGTCCCTTTCAAACTATCATCCACGCCACTGCTGCCACAGGTACCAACCTGTATCAGAGGCAGCATAGCTTAGTGACGAAGAGCGCGGGCTTTACAGCCAGACTTTCTGAGTCTGAATCCTGGTTCTGCCACTTATTAGCTTTGTGACTTGAGCAAGTCATTTTACCTCTCTAGGCTTCCGTTTTCCTAGTAAACTTCATAACCTTGTTAAAGGATTAAATGGGTTAATATTTGTAAGGTGCTTAGAACAGGCTCTGGCATGTAATAAGTGCTATGCAGTGTTGTTAAACATATGACCATGTCACCCCCCTTAAATCCCCGTGTGACTCCCTCTGCCTCTCATGAGCTCACCTCCTCCATGAAGTCTTCACTGCCTTCCCCTCCCTTCTTCCAAAGAGGGTGAGCTCTACTGCAGTACATCTTACTCTGCAAGTATGGCCTCTCAGGGAGGTCAGGGACTCTGCCTGCCTAATTCATCTCTTTGTCCCCAGCCTAGAGCACAGCACCCAGCACATAAGCAGGGCCTCAGTAAATGCTGAGTGAATGGGTGTCTTACATTTGAATAGCTCTTTGTACTTTACAAAGTACTTTTCACATCTGCTATCCCACTTAAACCACACCACAAACCTACAAAAGGTATTATTGCCTCCATTTTATAGATGGGGAAACTGAGGTTCTGAGAAGTAAAGGGGCAGCACAGCCAGTATTTGGTAGGGCTGGGTTGCAAGCTTGGGTGTTCTGTTGTCAAGACAGTGGGGAAGAGCACTGGGTTAAGTGTTGTTGTTGTTAGTTGCTGTCAAGTCGATTCTGACTCATGATGACCCCATGTATGCAGAGTAGAACTGCTCCATAGGGTTTTCAAGGCGGTGACTTTTCAGAAGCAGATTGTCAGGTCTTTCTTCCAAGGCACCTCTGGGTGGGTTCGAGCAGCCAACCTTTCAGCTAGTAGTCAAGTGCTTAACTGTTTGTGCCACCCAGGGACTGGGTTAGAGATTTTTTGTTTTTGTGTGCCCCTGAGTCAATTACAACTCATAGCAACCCTATTCCAATTCTGGTTTTGCATCCAGATTCATTATATGATTTTGGATGAGTCCCTTTTCCTCTCTGGGCTTCAGTGTCCTTACCTGTACAATGAAGGTGTTGGATTAGAAGGTCCCCGAGGGCCCTTCCAGCTGTAGCATTCTGTCAGTGGCTATCTGTCCCACTTGGGATCAGCCCTTAGGAGAAAAAATGATACCCTGGAGCATACATAGGCAGGGAGAGGTGAAAGCACTGACTAGGCCCCAGTGGAGGCTGAGCAGTTAGAGGACTCATTAGATGTTAATGTTAATTTCTTCCTAACTCAGTCCTCCAGGGCTGCCAGGCCTAAGAAGGGCAGAGCAGGAAGAGGGGGGAAATGCTGAGGTATGAGCCCTCATCTCTACCTCACTGCCCCTTCAGTCTGCATTTATTATATAGGCAGGGCTGGCTTCTTGAGCAGTGTAGTCCACAGGGCTCACACTGGGTTAATACTCTGCTGTCACCATCTTGAAATCTTAATAAGTTTTGAACAACGGCCCTACATTTTCATTTTGCACTGGGCCCTGCAAATCAGGTAGCCAGTCCTGCATATAGTCACAGGATAGACTATGGTCTATGTAAATGGTGCCCACTAGAGTGTGCAGAGACCCATGAAGTTTAAGCCTATGGAGTTCAGTCCCTTAGACTGATGCCCAGAGATGGAAAGACATTTGCCCAAGGCCACACAGCCTAATCAGTGGCCCTGTGAGGATTTAGAACTCAGACTGCCTTTCATTCTTCTCTGCTGTACACTTGCTCCAGATATTAAGATCTTCCAAGATTCTCTAGAACAAGCCCTTTGACTAGATCGCTCCTGTCACCTTATTTAACAATTGATCTCATAGGTGCTCCGGCCTGGAAATCTTTGAGGAGCTCCAGCCCCTGCTGCCACTCCCATTGGATGAAACAGGCTCTTTCTAATTTCCCTCCCAGATGCCCATGCTTACTCACCTCCAGTGTCAGAGAACTCATTACCTCACATGGCAGATGGTTCCATTGTTAGGCAGCTATAACTTTTAGGAAAGCTCTTTAAGGAAATTGTGTGATAATTTGCCTCCTTATAATATTCACCCTTTAGTCCTGGTTATTTTCTTGAGGAACACATAGAATTAAGTCAGCACCATCTCTTCTCAACACCCCCAAGGTATGGGCCAGCAGAGAAGCTTTTCTGGAAGTGGAAAAATAATGGAGACGCCCTGTCCTCCTTTAGTCCTGCTTGCCCAAGGAACCAGAGTTCTCCAATAGGTAGGAACTGAAAAGGAGCATAACAATTGAGAGCACTTAGCCTGCTGTGCTCCCAGGTGGGAAACCATTGAGAGGTGTGGGAGCCTTAGGCTAGAAGTCAATGCCCTTCTGACAGGAGAATCAAGGTGAGTTCTGGGGATGTGAGGCTTCACTGTTCCCCCTGCTTCCCTGCTAAATTTGTTGGGGCTTGTTATAGAAATGAGCCACCAAGAGCAACGGTGGCTGGGGCACATTAAGGCCCTGGAGGTCTCAGAGGTTTCTTAGGGTGAAGAGTTCCATCTTCTCCCTCTCTCCTGACTGAGGAAGACTATATGGGCTGGAGTCACACCAGGGGGCCTACAGGTTAGACACCTGGAAGGATTGCCTGCCTCTGAAGTTCAATAAGCATCTGAATAGGTGCCCATAGAAGGCATTCGAGCCCTGGAGCTCTCAAACTTGGCTGCATATTAGAATCACCTGGGGACTTGTTTAAAAGTACCTATGCTCGGGCCTCATCTCCAGAGTCTTGAATTTGATCGGTTTGGGATGTGACCTGAGCATCAGTATTTTTAAACCGCTCCCAAGGTGATTCTAATGTGCAGCTAAGGCTGAGAACCATTAATCTAGAGCAGCACTTCTCAAACTTTAATGTGAGGATAAATCACCTGGGGATCTTGCTAAAATGTAGATTCTGATTCAGTAGGTCTGGGGTGGGGCCTGAGAGTCTGCATTTTTAACAAGTTCCAGGGAATGCCCGTGTTGCCAGTCCTGGATGGCACTCTGAGCATCTTCTGTTTTTTATTGTGGTGTGTATATATATCTATATATATATAACAGAGCATTCACCCTTTCGACGTTTTTTACATGTACAATTCAATAATATTAATTTCATTAATCATGTTGTACAACCATCACCACTATCCATTTCCAAATTTTTCCATTCCCCTTAAACAGAATCTTTAAGACAAGGATGCCCTGGGTCCTCTTCAGTCTGGGACTGGATAAGATGGAGTGGATCCTGAAAGCTTGAAGATAGACTCAATGACCTCTGAGAACACTATTCCCACAGTGGTCTGAGAATCCAAAATCCAACGCATCTAGAAAAGCCTTAGGTTTTGTCCAGGGACAGCAGTACTAGCTGAGGAAGAAGAGTCCCTTCACCAGTGAAGGAAGCTCTGTGAGCCAGTTCTTTGGGGTGCAGAATTTGCATCTAGAAGCCAAATTCCACAGCTCTCAAATCATCATTCACTGATTTCAAGAGCCTAGGCATGTGCTGTCCCACCCCACCTCCCAAGGGTCAATAGCACTGGAACCCCAGACCCTCCACTGCCATCAGGAGTGAGGAGCCTTCAGTTTCCTTCAAACCTTCATCCTGGCCCCCAAGTCAGGCCTCAAGTGGTAGTGGGTGGCAGAGGGCCCAGATGTACCCTGCTTTGCTCCTTTGGGCTTTCACTGTTCCCAGGGGCCCTATTAAGCCAGTGCTTTGTCCCTGGGCAGTGGAGGCAGGCATCCCCCACACTCATCTGCTCCACACTTCATTTTTTCATCAGCTGTCGCCAGACAGCCCACATAACGTTAGGATTTCATGCCCAATATTCTTGATGAAAGTGGAGCATCGAAACCTCAGCAGGGTGGACACCTGGAGATTAAGTGAGTCTCTCACTGAAGGAACTATCTTCTCAGCACAAGAAACCAACAAAGCTCTTTTTCAAGGCTGTCTTGTATTATTATTGTCATTGTTGTTATTGTTGTTTTCTTCCCTTGCATCTAAGTAGAAATAAGAATAAGTTGTTTTGCTTTGTGTGTGTGTGTGTGTGTGTGTGTGTGTGTGTGTGTGTGTGTCCTTTCTCTAACTGACAGAAATCTCTACCTCTTGTTATAATAAATAATAAGTATTGGTTGGCACTGTTAGGAGATACCAGTGCTTTAATCTTCTGGCTGCCTGGCTCACCAGCATAGGTGTTAGGGAGGAAGATTGTATTATCTGCTCACACACACCTGTTTTACCATTCGCCTCTCTCTTGCAACAAGACTTGGGCTATTAATGCCATGGGAAATTGGCTTTCCTGTAATGTCGCTTTTCTCTCTTTGCTTTTCTTATAGCTCCAGGGAAAAGCCCTTTTCTGGTCTGCCAGCCCTGGGCTATTACCACCCATGTAGTCCCCTAGGGTCCAGGTGAGGAGAAGGGGTTCACTCAGTCACTCACTCATTTGTTCTTCATTCATTCATTCATTCAGTCATCAGACATTTGTCAGGCACCTACTGTGGGACAGGCCCAGGGCTGAACTCTGATAATACAGAGCTCGATGGGATGCAGTCTTTGCCCTCCTAGATCTCCCCATCATTGGGGAAATGATCCTGTTATAGTGTGATTGGTGTGATAACAGAAAGGCAGACCAGGCATGTGCATTGTACAGTGGAGGTAAGGGAGATGTTGTCAACTTCCTGGAGGGAGTGATATTGAATCTAGATTTTAAACGAAGCTCAAGTAGAATTGTAAATGTCACCATGTCCCAGCTGAAGTTTCTTTTGAGACTAGGCAATCTGAAGCTCTCAGGAAATAGATGACCCTGAAAGGAGAAGAGATGTGCCCAGACCACAGTCTACTTCTGGTTTGAATCCCTGACCTGCCAAGGATCCACTGTGTAACCTGGGACAGGTCACAGCGCCTCTCTGGCCTCTATCTGCTCTAAAATGAAACATCAACTCCATCCCATCTTAGAGCTAAGAAGTCCTTCATCCCTGCATCAGGGACAGTGCCTCTTGGAAGCACATGCCACCACATATGGGATTAGTCCCTGGGTGGAGGGTATTTGTGACTATAACTCTGTCTTGATACAGGACCCCCTAAAGATGGACAGGTCCTAGTGCACATAGAATTGTGCACTGACAGGAAGGAAGGAGTGGGAAGCCAGCAACCCTGGCTTCCAAAGGGAGTTGGGTCTCCTAAGACTGCCCTTGTCAGAAGTGGAAGGAGGAAAAAATGAGCATTTATTGTGTCAGGCAAAATGGGAGGCACTGTCACATACATGATGGCATTAAATCCTTGACACAAGCCTGTGAAGCAGGATGATTATACTCACTTCACTAAGGATAAACCTGAGATGTGGTAAGATTTATAGAGAGGCTGTACAGTACAGTCCACCATCCGTCAGTTTGTCATACTGTGGTGGCTTGCATGTTGCTATGAGGCTGGAAGCTAATGCCATCAATATTCCAAATATCAGCAGGGTCACCCATGGTGGACAGGTTTCAGTGGAGCTTACAATCTAAGACAGACTAGGAAGAAAGGCCTGGCACTCTACTTCCAAAAATCAGCCAGTGAAAACCCTATGGAGCACAACAGGGCATTGTCAGATATAGTGCTGGAAGATGAGTCCCCTAGGTTGGAAGGCACTCAAAATGCACAGTAGCCGCAACAATGGACTCGAGCATACCAACTATCGTGAAGATGGTGCAGGACCAGGCAATGTCTCATTCTGTTGTACATGGGTCACCATGAGTCAGAGCCAACTTGAAATCAACTAACAGCAACAGTACAATAGAGTGATTAAGAGCTTAGGCTCTGGTTCAGACAGCCTGATTGAATGCATAGCTCCACCTCTTATTAGCTGAGTGACCCTGGACAAGTTATCTAACCTCCAATTTTCTCAACTGTACAGTGAAAATAAGAATAGTACTGACCCCACTGAGGATTAAATGAGAATATATGTAAACAACCTGGCTAGCACATACCAAGTGCTACTCAAAGGTCATTGTTACTAGTGCCTGAGGTCACAGAGCTAGTGCATAGCAAAACTATGATTCGAACTCGATGCTAACTCTAAAACAAATGCTCTTTGTAATGCTCTGTACCCTCATGCTCATTGTTTTCTCACTGGCATTGCCACTTAAGCCTTTCTCTTGAGCTAGGCTCGGTGAAGCAGCAGCTGGGGGACTCCCTCCTGCCTGGTGGACCTACTGAAGCTAGGTGCTAGATTCCAATGCAGTGATAAACCCTGTAATGGAGGAAGGAACACCTTGCTATATAGAGCTTCTACGAGGGTAATGGAAGCTGTTACAGAGACTGTTCTGGTAGTGACCATCCAATACCCATTCTCTCCTCCACTAGTAACAAAATCCCAATTTTATTCATGACGGCAATGCCTAGCAAAAAGACTGCATTTTCCAGCCTCTGTTATACCTACGTGTGACTATGTGACTCAGTTCTGACCAATGAAATATAAAAGGAAATGTTATGTGGGACTTGTGGCACAGCTGCTTAAAAGGAAGTGGACTTCGCCATGTGTGCTCTTGCTCTTTCCTGTTGTCTAGAATGGTGATGATGTGATGATGACTGGAGCTCCAGCAGGCATCTTGAGCCCTAACAGGACCTTGAAAATTAAGCTGTGCTAAGTCACAGTAGCGTGGCCAAGTGGTCTAAGGTGCTGGATTAAGGCTCCAGTCTCTGCAGGGGGGTGGGTTTGAATCCCATAGCTGCCAACGGAAACCCTGGTGGCGTAGTGGTCAAGAGCTATGGCTGCTAACCAAAAAAGTCGGCAGTTCAAATCCACCAGGTGCTCCTTGGAAACCCTATGGGGCAGTTCTACCCTTTCCTATAGGGTGTCTATGAGTTGTAATCGACTCCACCACAACGGGTTTGGTTTTTCTTTCTTTTTTTTTTTTAAGTCACAGTGCTTGATAGTTCCCAGGGGAGAGTGGTAGATGTTCAGGAAAGTCAGGGTGAGATTGGTAGCTTATCAGCACCAAGAGGGGAGGCAGGCCACCAGCACTCTCCCCCTTTCCCTTTATACCCGGGTTTCCCGTGTCCATTCATCCAGATTTCCTGTCCCTTCCGGCCTTCCGTCTTTACTTTTAGGCAGGTGTTGCCCATTTGGTCTCACATACTTGATTGAACTAAGAAGCACGTACCTCACGTGTGTTATTGTTTGTTTTATAGGCCTGTCTAATCTTTGGCTGAAAGGTGGACTTCAAGAGTGGCTTCAGTTCTGAGTTTACAGAGTGTCTGGGGGCCATAGTCTCAGGGGTTCCTCCAGTCTCTGTCAGACCAGTAAGTCTGGTCTTTTTTTGTGATTGTGAATTTTGTTCTGCGTTTTTCTCACACTCTGTCCAGGACCCTCGATTGTGATCCCTGTAATTGCAGTCAGTGGTGGTAGCCAGGCACCATCTAGTACTTCTGGGCTCAGGCTGGTGGAGGCTGTGATTCCTGTGGTCCATTAGTTCTTTGGATTAATATTTTCCTTGTGTCTTTGGTTTTCTTCATTCTCCCTTGCTCCCAATGCGATGGGACCAACAGATGTATTTTAGATGGCCACTTGTATGCTTTTAAGGCCCCAGACGCTACTCACCAAAGTAGGATATAGAACATTTTCTTTATGCCAATTGACCTAGATGTCCCCCAAGACCATGATCCCCAGCCCTTGGCCCCTGGTAACTTGGTCCCTCAAGGTGTTTGGATGTGTCTAGGAAGCTTCTACAGCTTTGCCTTGGTCAAGTTGTGCTGACTTCCCCTATATTGTGTGTTGTCTTTCCCTTCATCAAAGTTAACACCTGTCTACTATCTAGTTAGTGATTTCTCCTCCCCACCCCCCATCAAAGATTGTTTTTTTTCCTGTGTGTAAATATTTTCTTTGGTTTTTATAATAGTGATCTCATACAATATGTGTCCTTTTGTGACTGACTTATTTCACTTAGCATAATGCCCTCCAGATTCATCCATGTTGTGAGATGTTTCACAAATTCATCATTATTCTTTATCATTACATAGTATTCCATTGTGTGTATGTACCATAGTTTGTTTATCCATTCATCTGTTGATGGGCAGTTAGGTTGTTTCCATCTTTTTGCTATTGTGAATAATGCTGCAGTGAACTTGGGTGGTGTGACGGCTCTTATTTCTCTAGATGTATTCTTAGGAGCGGGATTGCATGGTATTTGTATTTCTAGCTTTTTAAGGAGGCACCATATCGTTTTCCATAGTGGTTGTATGATTTTACATTCCCACCAGCAGTGTATAAGAGTTCCAATCACCTCATAACCTCTCCAACATTTTTTATTTTGTATTTCTTTCGATTTGTGCCGATAATGTCTGGGTGAGGTGGTATCTCATTGTAGTTTTGATTTGCATTTCTCTAATGAATAATGATCAGGAGCATTTCCTTATGTGTCTGTTAGCCGCCTGAATATCTTCTTTGATGAAATGTCTGTTCATATCCTTTGCCCATTTTTAATTGGATTATATGTCTTTTTGTTGTAGAAGTATTGATATATTCTATAGATTTTAGAGATTAGACCCTTGTCTGTAGGTTCTGTTCTTAGTCTTTTGGTGTATTCTTTTGATGAGCATAAGTGTTTAATTTTTAGGAGCCCCCAATCATCTAGTTTATCTTCTGGTGTTTGTGCATTGTTAGTTATGGTTTGTATTGTATTTATGCCATGTATTAGGGCCCCTAGCATTGTCCCTAATTTTTCTTCCATGATCTTCATCGTTTAAGTTTTATATTTAGGTCTTTGATCCATTTTGAGTTAGTTTTTGTGTATGGTGTCAGGTATGAGTCCTGTTTCATTTTTTTTTACAGATGGACATCCAGTTTTGCCAACACCATTTGTTAAAGACACTGTGTTTTCCCCATTTGGTCCTTTGTCAAAGATCAGCTGACCATAGGCGAATGGATTTATGTTTGGATTCTCGATTCTGTTCCATTGGTCTATGTGTTGCTGTACCAGTACCAGGCTGTTTTGACTACTGTAGCTGTGTAGCAGGTTCTGAGATCAGGTAGTGTGAGGCCTCCTACTTTGTTCTTTTTCTTCAATAATGCTTTGCTTATCTGGGGACCTCTTTCCTTTCCATATAAAGTTGGTGATTAGTTTTTCCATCTCATTAAAGAATACTGTTGCTATTTGGATCAGGATTGCATTACATCTGTAAATTGCTTTGGGTAACATTGGCATTTTCACAGTGTTGAGTCTTCCTACCCATGAGCATGGTATGTTTTTCCATGTATGTAGGTCTTTTTTGGTTTCTTGCAATAGTGTTTTGTAGTTTTCTTCATATAAGTCTTTTACATCCCTGGTTAGATTTATTCCTAAGTATTTTATCTTTTTAGAATCTGTTATAAATGGTACTGTTTTCCTGGTTTCCTTTCAAAGTTCTGTTTGTTGGTGTATAGGAATCCAACTGATTTTTGAAGGTTGATCTAGTATCTTGCTACTCTGCTGAATATTTCTATTAGTTCCAGTAGTTTTCTTGTGGAATCTTTTGGGATTCTCTATATATAGGATCATAGCATTTGCAAATAGGGATAGTTTTACTTCTTCCTTTCCATTTTGGATGCTCTTTTTTCTTTTTCTTTCCTTATTGCTCTAGCTAGGACTTCCAACACAATGTAAATAGGAGGGGTGATAAAGGGCATCATTGTCTTGTTCCCGTTCTCAGGAGGAATGCTTTCAACCTCTCTCTGTTGAGAATGATGTTGGCTGTTGGTTTTGTATAGATGCCGTTTATTATGTTGAGGAATTTCCCTTCTATTCATATTTTATTGAGGGTTTTTATCAGGAATGGATGTTGGAATTTATCAAATGCCTTTTATGCATTGACTGAGATGATCATGTGATTCTTTTCTGTTGTTCTAATTATGTGGTGGATTCTGTTGATTGATTTTCTAATGTTGAACTAGCCTTGCATACCTGGTGTGATCATTAAGGCTGTGTGTGTCAACTTGGCTGGGCCATGATTCTCATTATTTTGGCAGTTATGATATAGTTTGGCAGTCATATGATGATGTGATCACCTCCATAATGAGATTTGATACAATGTGAACACCTCCATGATGGGATCTGCTGTGAGTAGCCAATCAGTTGAAAGAGAATTTCCTTGGGGGTGTGGCCTGCATCCAATATAGGTGGACTTTCTGGCAAGGCTCATGGGCTTTTGTTCACTCTGGATCCTGCAGCTGGCTCCTGTTCATCTAACCCTCAGTTTTTGGGACTTGAGCTAGCAGCTTACCTGCCATCTACCCTCCAATCTTGGGATTCATTGGTCTTTACAGCCTGTGAGCCAGAGGCCTGCCATCTGACCTGCTGATCTTGGGTTCACCAGCCCCTGCAGCTATGTGAATCAGAAGAAGCCTCCAGCCTGACCCACAGACTTCGGACGTTCCAGCCTCTACAACTGCATGAGCCATTTCCTTGACATAAATCTCTCTTTATATTTATATTTATACTGCCTAAGACACTGGTACGAATCTCACTTGGTCATGGTGTATTATTTTTTTGATATGATGCTGAATTCTATTGGCTAGAATTTTGTTGAGAGTTTAGCATCTATATTCATGAGAGATATTGGTCCGTAATTTTCTTTTTTTGTGGTGTCTTTGCTTGGCTTTGGTATAGGGTTATGCTGGCTTCATAGAATGAATTCAGTAGTATTCCTTCTTTTTCTGTGCTCTGAAATAGTTTGAGTATGCTGATGTGAGATAGTCTATGAATGTTTGGTAGAATTCTCCAGTGAAGCCCTCTGGGCCAGGGCTTTTTTTGGGGGGTGGGTGGTTTAATTACCTCTTCCATCTCTTAGCTTGTTATGAGTCTGTTCAGATTTTCTATCTCAGTTTGTGTTAGTGTAGGAAGGTAGTGTGTATCTAGAAATTTGTCCATTGCCTCTAGGTTTGTTCTCAAATTTGTTGGAGTACAATTGTTCGTAGTATTCTGTTATGATCCTTTTTATTTCAGTCGAGTCTGTTATAATATCCCCAGTCTCATTTCTTATTTGGGTTATTTGCTTCCTCTCCTGTTTTTCTGTTGTTGGTTTGGCCAATGATTTGTCGATTTTGTTGATCTTTTCAAAGAACCAACTTTTGGTCTTGTTGATTCTTTCTATTGTTTTTCTATTCTCTTATTTCATTTATTTCTGCTCTAATCTCTATTATTTCCTTTCTTCCAGTACCTGTGGGCTTCTTTTGCTGTTCTGTTTCTATTTGTTTGAGTTGTGGGACTAATGTTTTGGTTTTGGCCCATTCTTTTCTGATGTGTGCATTTATTGCTATAAATTGACTTCTGAGCACGACCTTTGTTGTGTCCCAAGGGTTTTGGTATGATGTGTTTTCCTTCTTATTTGATTCTAGGAATTTTTTTATTCCTTCTTTGATTTCTTCTATTACCCAGATGTTTTTAAGCAGGATGTTATTCAGTTTCCATGTATTTGATTTTTTTTCCCTTGATCTTCCTGTTATTGATTTCTACTTTTATGGCATCGTGATCAGAGAGAATGCTTTGTATTATTTTCAATGTTTTGGATTTTATCGAGGGTTGCTTTGTGGCCTAAAATGTGGTCTATTCTGGAGAATGTTCCATGTGTGTTGGAAAAGAATATATACTTTTCTTCTTTTGGGTGGAGTGTTCTATATGTGTCTATGAGGTTAAGTTGGTTGATTTTGTAACCTAGGTCTTCCGTATCTTTGTTCAGTTTCTTTCTGGATGTTCTGTCCTTTACCGAGAGTGGTGTGTTGAAGGCTGTTACTATTATTATGAGACTGTCTATTTTTCTTTTCAGTGCTATTAGAGTTTGTTTTATGTATTTTGGAACCCTGTCGTTGGGTGTGTAGATATTTATTAAGGTTATGTGTTTGTTATGGATTGAATTGTGTCCCCCCAAAATGTGTGTCAACTTGGGTAGGCCATGATTCCCGGTATTGTGTGGTTGTCCACTTGTCCACTGTTTTGTGATCTGATGTGATTATTCCGTGTTGTAAATCCTAACCCCTATAATGTTAATGAAGCCTGATTAGAGGCAGTTAGGTTAATGAGGTAAGACACAATCTACAGGATTTGATTGTATCTTGAGTCAATCTCTTTTGAGATATAAAAGAGAGAAGCAAGCAGAAAGGAAAGGGACTTCATGCCACCAAGAAAGAAGTGCTGAGAGTGGAGCACATCCTTTGGACCCTAGGTCCCTTCCCTGAGAAGTTCCTAGGCCAGGATAAAATTGATGACGATGACCTTTCCCCAGATCCGACAGAGAGAGAAACCCTTCCCCTGGAGCTGGCACCCTGAATTCGGACTTCTAACCTCCTAAACTCTGAGAGAATAAATTTGTCTGTTAAAGCCATCCACTTGTGGTATTTCTATTATAGCAGCACTGGATAGCTAAGACAATCTTCTTGGTGAATTGTCCCTTTAATCATTATATAATGTCCTTCTTGCCTTTTATGGCTGATTTTGCCTTAAAGTCTATTTTGTCTGAGATTAGTATTGCCACTTCTGCCCCTTTTTTGTTACTGTTTGCTTGATATATTTTTTCCATCCTTTGATTTTTAATATATTTACATCTTTGTGTCTAAGGTGTGTCTCTTGTAGACAGCATATTGATGGGTCGTGTTTTTTTTATCCATTCTCCCACTCTCTGTCTCTTTGCAGATTCATTTAAGCCATTTACATTCAGTTTGATTTTCGATAAGTATGAGTTTTATTGCTGTCATGTTGTTTAGCTTTTTCTTGTGGCTGACATTTTCCTTATTCCGCTTACTTTCATGTGATGAGTTCCTTTTGTTTGTGGGTTTTCTTTTCTTTTGTTATTATAGATTTTGTATTTACTGATTCTTTTTGTTTTTCTTCTTTGTTTATTCTGATGAATTTTTTGTTAACTTTTTTTGTGGTTACCTTAAAATTTACCTTTATCTTCCTACATTTGAACCAGTCTTTTATTACTTGATACAGCCTTGACTTCCTCTCTGTTGGAAATTTCTATACCTATGCCATTTATTCGGTGTTTTGTTTTTGTCATCATTTAGAGATGGACATCTCTGTTTCCCTATTTTAAGTCTTTTAGCTTTGTTTTATTATTGAGAGCTCTTTAACTAGATTGGTATCTGGCTGATGCTATTCTGTGTCCTAGATTCTGGTTCTTGTCTGATGTTGTTGGTTCTTTAACTGAAAAGAAAAAAAAATCTGTTGCCAATGAGTCAATTCCAACTCATAGCAATTCTATGGGACAGAGTAGAACTGCCCAATAGGATTTCCAAGGAGCAGCTGGTGGATTCAAACTACCAACCTCTTGGTTAGCAGCCATAGCTCTTAACACTGCACCACCAGGGCCCCTCTTTAACTGAGGGACTTCCTTAAATATTTTTTGCAAGTTTGGTTTGGTTTTTCCCTTAATTTCTGTTTATCTGCAAATGTCCTAATTTTGCCATCATATTTGAGAGAGAGTTTTACAGGATATATTATTCTTGATTGTTAGTTTTTTTCTTTCAAGGTTTTATATATGTCATCCCATTGCCTTCTTTCCTGCATAGTTTTTGCCAAGTAATCAGAGCTTAGTTTTATTGTTTTCTTTTTGTAAGTGACCTTTTGTTTTTCTTGAGCTGGTCTCAGGATTCTTTCTTTGTCTTTCGTTTTGGCAAGTGTGATTATGATATGTCTTGATGACTTCCTTTTGAGGTCTATCCTATATGGGGTTCGTTGAGCTTCTTGGATGGTCAGCTTTTCATCTTTCATGATATCTGGGACTTTTCCTGCCAGCAAATCTTCACTGTGTTTTCCGTTTTCTCCCCGTTCTGGAACTCCAATCTCATGCAAATTTGTGCTATTTATTGTGTCCCACATAATTCTTAGGTTTTCTTCGTTTTTCTTCATTCTTCTCTCTGATTTTTCCTCAAAGGTGTGTCCATGAATTTGTCGTCAATCTCGCTGATTCTGTCTTCCATTGTTTCATATTTGTTCCTAAGACCTTTTATTGAGCTGCCCACTTCTGAAATTTTGTTGTTTATGTTTTGGATTTCTAGTTGCTGTTTTTGTATGATTTCTAATTGTTTATTTATTTTGACGTTTTGTTCTTGTATGATTTTCCTGAATTCTTCTGTCACTTTGTCTGTGTTTTTGATGATTTTGTCTATTTTTTCCTTGTTTTTGTGTATGTTTTCCTTGATTTCTTTCCTATTCTTTTGGAGAGCCGTAAATATAGGTCTTTTGAATTCCATATCAGGTAGTTCCACTGCCTTTTCTTCTACAAGAAGGTCATCTGATGCTTTATTTTGGTCACTTGCTAGAGCCATCTTGTCTTGTTTTTTTTTATCTGTTTTGATATTGTCTGCTGTCTCCAAGATATTAAGGTATTATTTTCTTTACTTGATTGTATGTTCGTTTGTTTTGTCCTGCTTTTTTGTTTTGTTTTGTTATGTCAGGGCTAGTGGGACAGGCGTGCTTTGCTGCTTGCTCACTTGTGGGTATGATAGCTCTCACAACCTTGTTTGGGTGGGCAGGGCAGCAGCAGGCAGGGCAAGCCTACTTTGCTGTACACTGGTTTGGCGAGGTGACTGAGGGTAGACTGGGAGGGCACTGTCTGACTCTTAATATTGGTCCAGTGGTGTAGGAGCCATCACGGCCCCTTGCCAGATAGGTGAGAGGGTTGGACAGGGAGTGATATGGGCTCATTTCCCACTGTTCAGCAGCTGATCAAGTGGTGGGAGGGGACGGGCTGTGCAGGCCTGGTGTGGTGGTGGGCCTGAGCATCAAGGATGCTCTAGCCACGATGGCGAGTGCAGGGTCCAGAAAGAAGAGGGGGAGATAGCGTACAAGGTGGGTTCTCTCTTTCCTGTTGGGAGCTCTGTGAAGTTAACTTCCCGTACTCCCTGTCCGGGGTCATTGCTGGCTGTGTTCCAAGATGGAGATGCTGTGCCATATTAGTTGGAAGGGGACCTCCACTCTGTATCTCTCCTCATTCTCTGTTTTCCAACAGTTTCTTCTTCCATTCAGTGTTGATCTAGTTCTTTATCCCTTCATTTGATGCTGCGAGTTCCAGGATTGAGGTTCGTATCTGTTTTACTTACTTTTTTGGGTCTTTGCTGGAGAGGGTCAGCATGGTGTGTCTGTCTATGACACCATGTTGGCTCTGCCGCTATTGAATGAAGAACATTTTTTTTTTTGGTATTTATTTATTTTATATTTTATTGTACTTCAGGTGAAGGCTTACAGAACAAAGTTTCTCATGAAACAGTAGTACACATGTTGTTTTATGACATTGGTTAACAACCCCACAACATATTAAGCCTCTAAATTATCAACCTTTTTTTTTTTGATGAAAATACAGATAGCCAAAGATACACCATTTCAAAAATTTCTACATACACAATTCAGTGACATTGACTACGCTCTTCCAACTGTGCTGTTATTCTCACTTAAGATGAAGGCTTACAGAACAAAATAGTTTTTCATTTAACAGTTACTACACATGTTGCCCTATGACAATGGTTAACAATCTCACAACACATCAAGAATATCCTTACTCCACCTTGTGTTCCCTATCACCAGGGGACTTCCTTGTCCCCTTCTGTCTTCTGGCCCTTGTCACTGGACTACTGTACCTCATTAGTCTCATTTGTTTTGTTTTTTTTAACACCATTTCAAAACTTTTTACTTACACATTTAAGTGATATTGACTATGCTCTTCCAATTGTGCTGCCATTCTCGCCCAAGATGAAGGCTTACAGGACAAAATAGCCTCCCATTTAATAATTACTACAAATGTTGCCCTATAACAGTGGTCAACAATCTCACAACACATCTACAGTGTCCTTACTCAACTTGTGTTCCTTATCATCAGTTTCCTACTCCCCCTCTGCCTTCTGGCCTTTGTCACCGGACTCCTGTACCTCGTTAGTCCCATTTAGTTTTACTGGGCTGTCCACTCCCAGGCTTAACATTGAACCTCGAAGGTAACTTCACCTCTGAGCTGAAAGGGTGTCTGGGGGCCATACTCTTGAGATTTCTCCAGTATTCTTTAGGCCAGTGGCCAGTAAATCTGGTCTTTTTTTTTTTTTGGGGGGAGTTAAAATTATGCTCTACATCCTTCTCCAGCTCTGTCCAGAACCCTCTGTTGTGATCCTGGTCAGAGCAGTCAGTGGTGGTAGCCGGGCACCATCTAGCTGTACTGGACTCAGTCCGGTGGAGGCCTTGGTAACTGTGGACAATTAGTCCTTTCAACTAATCTTTTCTTTGTATCCTGTTCTCTTCATTCTCCCTTGCTCCCGAAGGGATGAGACCAGTGGAGTATCTTAGATGGCCGCTCATAGGCTTTTAAGACCCCAGACACTACTCACCAAGGTAGAATGTAGAGCATTATTTTTATAAGTAGTGTCATGCCAATTGAGCTAGATGTTCCCCGAGACCATGGTCCCCAGAGCCCTCTGTCCAACAACTCAGTCTCTCGGGGGGTTTGGATGTGTCTATAGGGCCTCCATGACCTTTCCTTGTGCAGGTTGTGTTACTTTCCCCTGTACTGTGTACTATCTCACCTCTCACCCAAGGTACCACTTATCTATTGCCTATTTAGTATTCCCCCCCCCCATCCCTGGTAACCAACAAGGATTGTTACATTTTGCATGTGAATTTTTTCATGGGTTTTTACAATAGAGGTCTCATACAATATTTGTCCTTTTGTGATGGACTTATTTCACTCAGCATAATGTCCTCCAGTTTCATCCATGTTATGAGATGCCTCACAGATTCATTGTTGTTCTTTCTCGTTGCATAGTACTCCATTGTGTGTATGTACCATAGTTGGTTTATCCATTCATCTGTTGATGGGCACCTACGTTGTTTCCATCCTTTTGCTATTGTGAACAATGCTGCCATGAACATAGGTGTGTATATGTCTATTCGAGTGATGACTCTTATTTCTCTAGGATATATTCCTAGGAGTGGGATTGCTGGATCAAATGGTATGTCTATTTCTAGCTTTCTGAGGAAACGCCGTATCATTTTCCAAAATGGTTGTATCATTTTGCATTCCCACCAGCAGTGTATAAGAGTTCCCATCTCCCCGCAGCCCCTCCAACATTTGTTATTTCCAGTATTTTTGATTAGTGCCAGTAATGCCGGGGTGAGATGGTATCTCATTGTGGTTTTAATTTGCATTTCTCTAATGGCTAGTGATCGCGAGCATTTCCTCATGTGTCTGTTGGCCATTTGAATGTCTTCCTTGGTGAAGTGTTTGTTCATTTCCTTTGCCCATTTTTTGATAGGATTGTTTGTCTTTTTGTTGTACAGGTGTTGGATTTTCTTGTAGATTATGGAGATTAGACCTTTGTCTGACTTGTACTGTCCAAAAATTTTTTCCCAGTCTGTAGGTTCTCTTTTGACTCTTTTGGTGAAGTCTTTTGAAGAGCATAGATGTTTGATTTTTAGAAGATCCCAGTTATCTAGTTTATCTGTTGGGTTTTTTGTGTTGATGTTTATGGTTTGTATCCTGTTAATGCCATGTATTAAGGCCTGAAGTGTTGGTCCTATTTTTTCTTCTATGAATTTTATAGTTTGAGGCTTTATATTCAGGTCTTTGATCCATTTTGAAGTAGTTTTTGTATATGGTGTGAGGTATGGGTCCTGTTTCATTTTTCTACAAATGGATATCCAGTTTTGCCAGCACCATTTGTTAAAAAGACTGTCTTTTCCCCATTTGATGGACTTTGGGCCCTTGTCGAGGATCAGGTGACTGTAGGTGGATGGGTTTACATCTGGGTTCTCAATTCTGTTCCATTGGTCAATGTCTCTGTTGTTGTACCAGTACCAGGCTGTTTTGAGTACTGTAGCTGTATAGTAGGTTCTCAAGTCAGGTAGTGTGAGTCCTGAATGAAGAACATTTTTGTAGACCATAAACCACTCTAAGTTTCACTGCAACTCTCCAACCTGATGTCAGAGATTCCATAAGCTCCCAAGGGATTGCTTGAACTGGAGACTGTGGTGAAATACTTTGCTACACATTCATGCAAAATTTGTTTTTTTTTCTGTCTTAATAGTTGTGCCCTTGTTGTTATGTCAGTTTCAGGTAGTAAATTCTTAGAGAATAGGGAACAGATTTAGATTTGCAGGGGTGCAGAATTGAAAATAATGATGATGGGGATGACGTGATGATGATAATAGTGTTGGGAATGATGCTGGTGGTCATAGTATATAAGGACGTGGGAAAAGAGAAGGAGGAGGAGGTGAGGGAGTGGAAGTGGAGGTGAGGGAATTGGCAGTGGAGGTGTAAGTGGTAGAGGCAGAAGTGAGAGAGGTTGAGATGGAAGTGAGGGTGATGGAAGTGGAGGTGAGAAAGATGGAAGTAGAAGTGAGGGAAGTAGAAGTAGAGGTGAGGGGTGAGAAAGTGGGGCTGACAGAGATAGAAAGGGTGAGAGGGTGATGCAGGTAGTGATACGAGTTGTCCAGTCCTCTCTTAAAGTGCTTTCTCCCCTTCTCTTTGTATGTCTGTTTTCCCTTCTGGAATCTTCTTTAAAATAGGGCCTATGCCTTGCTCACCTCTGTGTCCTAGTACCTAGCCCAGTGCCCTTCATGTAGTGAGCATCAACAAGTGCTTGTTGAATGAATGGTGGAGTGAGAGTGGTAATGGATTTGATGGGAAGGATGATCATGATGACTGGTAAGAAGTGACCATGTTGGAGTAATTCCTCACTTATCGACATGGTTAGGTTCCAAAGATCAGGATACTATGCAAAAATCAGAATTATGCAAAAATGGAGGATGACACATCAGATCACAAAATGGAGGATGACTACCTCATTACACTAGTGCCAAATTATATCATTACATGACTGCCAAACCACAGCCAGCATTACTCTTGCCTTACAC
Source organism: Dugong dugon (assembly GCA_030035585.1). Classification (NCBI taxonomy): domain Eukaryota; kingdom Metazoa; phylum Chordata; class Mammalia; order Sirenia; family Dugongidae; genus Dugong; species Dugong dugon. The sequence continues at coordinate 102,247,172 of CM057483.1, read as the reverse complement.
CTCAGCATTCGTTACTGTCAGATGTACGTCATAATGCACAAAATAGTCAGATAGTAGATTTTTTTACTATTGTCGTAAATGTAAAATGTCAGATAACAAGACAGTTGATAAGTGAGGAGTAAATGTACTTCTTCTTGGGGTAGAGGCTCCACAGAATGGGTGTCTATGCCCCTGGATGCCAGATACGGAATTGTCCACACGAGGCGGAACAGATGGTGCTCCGTACCAGTGTTGGGTGCAGAATAGGTACCAGGGGCCCCTAGAGGCCCAGCTGGGTTTGGGGGTTTGTTGGTTTTCTCAGTCTGCCTGCTGGGTGCAGGCTGTTTTTCCATAATCATCTTTTGTCTGGCTGAACAATGGAGGTGAGGGGGCAGCCAGGCAGGTGGGACATAGCTTGACAGAACAGAAGAAGAGTCAGGGAGGTTCCCACACTGTTTCTAGCCAGCTGTCCCATTCCAGGTTTCTTTTCCTAGCTCAGGCCCTCCTCTGTAACCTGCTTGGTGGCCCGAGGCTGCAGGGAATCACTGGGCAAGGGAGCAGAGTGGGGGTGGGGCTGCAGCCCAATTCCCCGCAGAACAAAAAGAGGTTTCTCTCTCTTGCACCAGCTGCTGAGTCTTCAGCCCTGCTTGATCATTTTTCAAATTGCAATAAATTAACATTTTCTGGAGCAGGAAAACCATACAGAGGGGTCTAATTGCCAAATTTGGGGATGGCCTCAAGCCCCCTGGGCCCACTTCCCTTCCCCTCCCCTTTCTTGCTGGGGATTGGGAGGTCAGAGCTCCTAAGCAACAGCTTCTTCCATTTCACTCACACCTTTCCTGGGACTGGCCGGGGGCCTCCTTCTCTCCTCCTTGCAAACAGCCCTGCCTGTCACCTCCTCTTTGCTGACGTTATCTCCTTCCTCTCTCTTTCCCCACAGAATGTAGAGAAGGCCTGTTTATTCCCATTTGGCAGAAGGAAAGGACAAGGAACTGGGGAAGGGTGAAGAGGAAAGGTGGAGTGAGAGTACAGGGCTGGGCCTGATGTTGGGACTCTGAGGCAGAAGTCAGAAGTCCTGACACCCTGCAATTCTCTAAACCTGAAATTTCTTCCTTTTCACTGAGTTGTGGAACTTAGAGTTTAGACAGAACAAGGAAACCCACAGGCACAGGATAAAGAGCTATACTCTCCAGATCATTCACCTGTCTCAGCAGGGCAGGGACCCCTCTATTCTAAGTCTCCAAGGGAAGACATTTCAGGAATTAACTCTGCTGTCTGGAAGTTTTCCATGATGTGTAAAACCCCATTTTCTCCTTGTTTAGATACAAAAATGTTCATTTATTCATAACAATGATGGTTGACATTTGCTGAGTGCTTACTATGTGCAAAGCACCACAATAAGTGCTTTACATGCATTATCTTATTGAATCCTCACATAATGCCTCTAGGTAGGTGTCAGTATTCCCTTGTTACAGATGCAGAAGCTGAAGGCCAGAGAAGTGAAGTGACTTTCCCAAAGTCATACATCAGAGACATGATTCCTATACAGGCCTATTGCGTGTCAAAACAATGCTAATCGTTTTCTTTTTAATTAATATTTTATTGTGTTTTTGGTGAAAGTTTACACAGGAAATTAGGATGTCATTTAACAATTTCTATACATATTGTTCAGTGACTGTGGCTCCATTCTTCACAATATATCAGCATTATCATTATTTCTATTCTAGTTGTTCTGTTTCCATTAATCTAGCTTCCCTGTTCCCCTTTACCTTCTCATCTTTGATCTAGGGTAAATATTTACTGTTTGGTTTCATTTAGATGATTATTTAGAGGCACACAGTACTCATGAATGATATTATTTATTTTATGGACCAGTCTATCATGTGGCTGGAAGGTGGCCTCTGGGGGTGGTTTGAGTTCCAAGTTTAAAGAGTTTCCCAGTCTCAGAGGTTCACCTGGTCTCTACCGGTCCAGTAAGTCTAGCCTTTTTTTTTTTTTAGAAATTTGAGTTTTGTTCTACATTTTTCTCCTATTCTATCTGGGAGCACCTATTGAGTCCCTGGTCAACAGTGGTAACCAGGCACCATCCGGTTCTTCTGGTCTCAAGGTAGGTGAGGCCATTGTTTACGTAGACTACTAGTCCTGTAGATTAGTTTCTTCTTTGAGTCTTTGATTTCCTTCTTTCTCTTTTGTTCCGGATGAGTAGAGACCATAGAGGCCACTCACAAGCTTTTAAGATCCCAGATACTACTCATCAAACTAGGATGTAAAACATTTTCTTTATGGGCTATATTGTGCCAACTGACTGAGCTGCCCCCACAATACTATGGTCCTAAGCCCTCAAACCCAGTAAACAATCCCATAAGGTGTTTGGTTATGTCTAGAAAGTATCCATAACTGTGCCCCATATGTGCAAAACAGTACTAATTCTTCTCTCCTCCCCACTGCCTCTATCACCAGGCATTTCTCTGCCCCTTTATTCATTGGGCCCAGCTGCCCATCATGACCGTCTCCTGGTCCCCATTTCTCCTTCACAGGAGTGCCCATGCACCCAAACCAGATTCACTATCCTGTCACCAGCTGAATTGGGGGACTGGCCTCAGCTGAAGCAACTGGAAAGCAGGCTTTGGAGAAGGAGGGGCAACCACACACAGACAGTGAAGTGGGGTAGCACTCAGGGATTTGTCCTGCACAGGGATGGGTTGGGGTGGAGATTGCTCAGGAGAACTGTTGTCTTTGCCTTCTACCAAGGCAGAAGGAAAAATGGAGCATCAGGCTGTGGCCTGAGCCCTGAGACCCTTTGTTCCCTCAGCTCTGAAGTGTTACAGTTTGGTGGCATGAAGCTCCTCCACAACGTGGCTGTGATTACCTTCTGGAACTGATTGCCCATCCCTTCTCTGTATACAGTCTGTGGCTCAACCAAACTCAATATTCCTCCTCCATGCTTTTGCTCATGCTGTTCCCACTGCCTGGGACGTCCACCCTTCTTACTTTCACATATGCAAATCCTATCAATTTGTTAGGGCCCAGCTAAACTGTCACTTTCTACAGGAAGCCTTCCTGATCCTCCTGGCTTCCCCTCTGCCTCCTGTCCCACTAAGCTGAAAGAAACTCTTCCCTCGTCAGAATTTCCGTGGCACTTTATCTGATCCTCTCTTAAGTCACTAACCACTTTCTCCCTGAAATTATAATTGTCTGGGTACATAGCTCAGATCCCTCCTAGACCAGGAGCTTTCTGAGGGAAAAGTTGTATGGGATTCACCTTGATATTTCCTGGCACCTTGATTCAGATTTGTATAAATGTATTGAGTGCCTACGTCACACCACACATAGGAGGGTAGCATGGGAAGAACATGAATTTGAAGTTAGAGACACCTGCATTAAGTCCCTATCCCAGTTCTTTCCAGCTGGTGCCCTTGAGTAAGTTACCTTCCCACTCTGGAACTTGATGTTCTTTAGCTTTTGTAGAATAAAAATAATAATTGCTACCACCCAGGGTTATGGTAAATATTAAACGCAGACTAAAAGGTAAAGTACCTCCTGAAATATACGGCACTTCCTGAAATATGGTTGGTGCCCAACAAATGTTTGCTCATTATTCCTTCCCTTTTTCACAATATGATGAATGGATGAATTAACTGGAAATGAATTCATGCTGAACAATATGAATGGCTGTAGCTTGAGGCTCTGTGCCACCTCTGCCCTTGCTGCCCTTTCCTCCCAGGCAGACCCACCCACCAGTCCACACCCCTCCACTCTGTTCTCAGTCACCCCAGACCCATAGTTTATGGGCTGAAATTCCCAGAAGCCAAGACTTCCAAACAAACCCCCAAGTTTGGATTTATCAGCCATGCTATTAAAACAGTAATTTTCAGCTGCCTCATGTTTCCAACTTCTGCTCTAATCCAGTGGGTAAATATTTACGGAGCCTGACACCACTCCTAGGCCACTTGCTCTGCTGCCAAACAATCATTTCCCTTACAGCTCCACTCCACTGGGTTGATATTTTTTGGAGAGGGAAGGATGGTGGTGGTGGCGGTGGTGGTGGTGGTGGTGTGTGTGTGTGTGCACCTGCTGGGTGTGAGGGGTAAGGATAAGGGGGGGGACTGAGAAGGAGGCTCAGTGTTCTTTATAGTGAGTTCCTGGGTGAGGAGAGACACAGGATAAAGTAGACCTTAGTACTTCTTTCTGCCCAAATCTCCTCACTGAAGGGCAGGAAGGTGCTGGCTCAGTGCATGTGTGCCCAGACCCTCAAGCCTCCCCCTCCTCAGGCCTCCCTCCACTCCCTTCACCTTCCTATCACACATACACACAGAGTTATCCGGAACAAATCAACAGACAGGCTAATCAGACAACAGGGAAGCATTGACCCACAAGCACTAAAGGTGTGCAGACTTTGAGACCTGTCTCAAGTCAGCCATTTGCTAGATAGCTAGCCTTGGACATATCCCTTCACCATTCTGAGTCTGTTTTTTCATGTGAAATGCAGTTAAGAATTCCCACCTGAATGGTGAGATAACATGTGGAGAGCACCAAGCACAGTGCCTGGCTCGTCAAAGGTGCCCTGTATATATTGCTGTCCTCCCTGCCTCTTCTCCTTTCAAAAGAAGGCATGCAGCATAGCCTCTGACCCAATGATGCTCCAGCCTCACTGGACTACTGATCACACCTGGGCACCTCTGTGCCCTTGATCATACTGTTCCTTCTGTCTGGAATGCCCTCTGCTCCCTGGAAAAGTTCATGTTCTCTCTCTTTCTCTCTCTCCCCACCCCCCACACCTCCCTCACTGACTGAGCGCTCTTAAGTGAATAAGTCATATTCATCTCTGCAGCCTCAGCATCCAGCACAGATCCTGCTCAATGAATCTCCCATGCATGTGTGAATATTTGTTTAGTATTTCTGGAATGGTTAATGGCTGGAAGAGGGGAAAGAGCCAAGGACAGTTTTTAGCTTGAGATATCCAAGACACTTCTTTATCAACCTCACAGAGGAAAACAGAAGGAAGACAGAAAGGAATCCACATTTTCAAAAATTTTTGGTGAAAATATATAAACAGCAAAACAAACACCTATTCAATAATTTCTACATGTACAACTCAGTGACACTGGTTACATTCTTCATGTTGTGTCATCATTTCTCACTATCTCTACCCAAATTATTTTATCCCCATTAACTTAGACTTACTGGCCCTAAATTTCTCATCTATGCTTTAGATTTATTCTTGTCAATTTGATCTCATATAGATAATTCTTTAAAAGAGTGCAATGCTCAAAGTAAACTTTTTTACTAATTGAGCTAAACTGTTGTTTGGTTTAAAGATGACTTCAGGGGATAGTTTAACTTCAAGGTTTAAAGAGTATCTCAGAGCAATAGATTCAGGGATTCCTTCAGTATCTACGGGTCCAGTAAGTCTGGATTCTATAGGAATTTGAAATTCAGCTCCACATATTTCCCCCTTTTGAACAAGATCCGTCTATTAAGTCCTTGATCAAAATGAGGAACTTACATTTATTGACTGCTCCAAGCAGGCAGGGATCTTGTCTGTCTTGTTCCTGCTGCACCCCCATCATTTATAATGGTGTCACAAGAAGAATAGCTGGCATTTAATGAGCTATTACTTTGTGTCAGGCAGTAAGTGCTTTACATGGATTAACTCACTTAATCCTCATAACAGCCCTACAAGGTAGGGGTCCGGTTTCAGAGATAGAGTAGCTGGAGCACACAGAGATTAAGTCATAGATTAGCTCAGATAGGTAATAAAAGAAAGGCAGAACTGGGTTTTGAACTCAGGCAGTCTGGTTCCAGAGCCTACACTCTTACTACACTATCCTATCTCCCCATATTAGATACTCAAGGAATATTTGTTAAATGAATGAATGAAGGTTTAACTGTATGAATTGTTGTACAGGGCACAGTGATATAGATTATTTTACTGACTCCTCACAGCATCCTTTCCTTGCAGGGTAGGGGTGATCAATCATTCAGATGAAGAAGCTGAGGCTCAGAAATTGAAGTAACCTGCCCTAGGTCACACAAATAGGAAGCAGCAAAGTTTTCCACTCCCTAGCCTGCCTCTGCTTGGCTGGAAAACCACAGGAAGGACTCTAAAGTATGTTTTATTTTCATCCCTTGCTTCATAAAGCAGAGCAGGCCTTCTGGACTCAGGCTGAAAATGGCCATGGTTGTTATCCACTCCATTCTTTTGGAGGATGAGGAACTGGGCCCAGAGAGGTGAACAGCTTGCTCAAGGTCACACAACAACTAAGTCAGCATACCTGATCCCACGCAGTGTCCCTGTTCCCCCCTATCTCTCTCAGGTCTCCCCAAGCCACCCAGGGACCTTCATGGCCCAGTTGGCCCAGCCAAAAACATGTTTCTATGAGCTGGAGTCTGAGAAGGGTGTAGTGAGGAGGAAAGAGTCCAGCAGGGAGAAAATGGGTTGCTTCGGGGAAAAAATTCCTAACAGATTGAGCCACAATAAAGCCCATGTTATTAGTAGTTGTGGTATCATGAAAATGCCTGGGTTGATGGTGGTGATGATGGTGATGGTGATAATGTTTCAGGGAAGGGGGAGAAGGAGGAGGATTACGCATCATGGCATATTGTTGCTGAGCCTATCAGGCTTCTCACTTACCTTGCCTGACCAGGACTCACCAGGCCCATTATAAAAAAAAAAAAAAAAACAATAGCCCAAGCAGAGCCACAGCCCATGGCTGTGTAGGCTGAGACTTGCTCAAGGGTGCCTGATCCAGGGGACCATGGGGATGAAATTCAGCCCCTGCTGCTTGCCATGTACCCTGACGTGGGGCTGGGTCAGCCCAGAGGAAAGGGTACCTTTTCTAATTGTGCAAAGGCTTCATATGGGCTAGTAGTGGCCTTGAGCTGAAGCCCATGGGACCACATGTTGGGGGGTGGGGGATGGTGACTGGGTGCCACGGCTTATCTTTCCTGGCCAGAGCAGCATCCAGAGACCTTACCTGTCTCCTCTGCTTTCTCTTCAGAGACAAACATCTGTGACCTTGAATCTGGCCTCCATTACTTACTCCCTTATTATCTGAATTTGGCCCAATCACTTCACCTCTCTAAGTCTCATTTTACTCATCTGGAGAAGGGGACAGTGTTTGGAGGATTAAATGAACTAGATAACATGTTGAACAGTATCTGGCACAGAATAGGTGATAAAAACAAAATGAATTCCTTCCTCATCTTCCCCCTTCTTTCCCTGGGCACTAAATCTTTGTTCTGCTTTTGTTTGGGGCCAAAGCCCTTCCCAGCCTCCACCCTCCCCAGGCAGCAGGGATTGGAAAAGAAAAATTGCCTGCAGGACCTCAGGAGATCCACAGCACCAATGGAGAAATCCTTAGGCTGTTTCTCCTGAACATTTGTAGCCAAGATCTAAATGTCTAGGCCAGTAATGCCCTGCCTGGCTGTCTGGGAGTTTCCCTTTGTGAATTAAAGAGGCTATGAGATGCTTGGACCATCCCCCCTCTCCTCCACTCCCCTCCCCAAGGCTGCTGAGAGGCTGGGGTGATGGATGGGGCCCTGCCTTTCCCTCAGCACTTCTTTGATGAGAAGAGAGAAAAGCCCACCTGAGACTCAAATCAAAAACAGGTGAATTGCCTCTAAGCCAGGCTGGGCCATCTCTGGGATCTATGGGAAAGTTTTGGGGCTGAGGGGAGAAAGGGAGAATGTGATAAATCACAATGTCAAGTGGAGATGCTACCCTCAAGCTGTGGCGGGGACCACTGGTGGCTCTAGATCTGCCGCCCTCCTAGAATAGTGTGCCCATAACAAGATGTAGGGAGCAGGCAACCGTACGTACCAACCCCAACCCCCAGCCCCAACCCCAACCCCAACCCCACCAGGCACACACACACCTCTGTCCACTTCACCAGCCCCCCAATGCACACCCAGGGTGGCAACACCTCCTTACCTCCATCCTTACGGCCTCAGCATAGTCACAGCTGGGAGAACGGAGCTTTGTGCCCTAGTCTCAGCTTACCACCTCCTTGTTGTATGTCCCTTCTCTGGACCTCGGTTCCCTTATTTGTACCATAAAACCCCAAAACCTGTTGCCGTCGAGTTAATTCTGATGCATAGCAACCCTATAGGACAGAGTAGAACTGCCCCGTAGGGTTTCAAAGGAGTGGCTGGTGGATTTGAACTGCCAACCTTTTGCTGAGCAACCAAGCTCTTAACCACTGAGCCACCAGGGCTCCTTTTGTACCATAGGGGCTTAAATTGTTTTGTTAGCTGAGATGTGTAAAGCAGGCAATGGGCCTGGGGTTTGTATCTCAGGGGCAAAGCTGGAGGGCCTAGTGGTAGCTATGGGGGTCTCATACATTTGTGTTTCACTTACCTCTGCCCCAAACCTCTTCCAACACTAACAATCTACAATTATATGCCCCAACAACTGCCCCCCCCAAACAAAACAAAAACAAACTCATTGCCATCAAGTTGATTTCAACTCACGGCAACGGCATGTGTTACCAAGTAGAACTGCTCCATAGGGTTTTCTTGGCTTTAATCTTTACAGAAGCAGATTGTAAGGCTTTTCTTACATGGTTCCACTGGGTGGGTTCACACCTCCAATCTTTAGGTTAGCAGACAAGTGCAAACCGTTTGCACCACCGAGGACCTGTAAAACCAAACCCATTGCCATGGAGTTGATTCTGACTCATAGCAACCCCGTGTATTACAGAGTAGAACTGAGATCCATAGAGTTTTCTTGGCTGTAATCTTTACAGAAGCAGATAGCCAGGTCTTCCTTCTGTAGCACCGTGGGTGGTTCAAACTGCCAACTTTTCAGTTAGCAGCTGAGTGCAAAATCCTTTGTACCATACAGGGACCTTAACAGCTGCGCAGGCCCCTCAAAGTCAGTGAGCAAGTATGCCAGACAGATTCCTTAGCATGTTGACATTACGGTCCACACCCAGCCTTGGGTCCCTCTCCCAGTACAACACATAGATGCAGGCAGAGCCCTTCTCTCACATACCAAGAGTCCCTAATATTTTAAAGGGGGGTGATGATGACAGAGGACAAATCTGGGAGAAGCACAATTCAAGTTTGCTGGGATTGACAGTCACTGTTGAAAAATGAGAAAAATAATAGCTGGGAGAGTCCTCAGAGATCTACCTCTCTGTCATTTTCAGGGACAAACTGAAGCCCAGAGAAAGATCAGACTTGTTTTAAGGTCACATAGCCAGTCAGTGCCAGAGCCGAGACCAGGCCCCAGGTCTCTTGATTCTAAATCTAGATCTCTCCCTCTACGCTGATGACAGGCTGTCCTCAATAAGTTAACTGAAGAGAGTTTCTGACTCAGAGTTTCCTCCACTCCCAGATTCCAGCACAACTGATGTTCCCTACCTGACTTCCTGTGTCAGCCTACAAAGTATGTGTTGGGGAGCGGGGCTCAGGGCCTGGCTGCAGGGCTAAGAGGCCACAGTGGAGCATATGTAGAAGGGAAAGGAGCGAGAAAGCAGAGGAGAATGGAGAAGGAAGACAGGAGAGGGGAGTGGAGGGGAAAAGAAAAAGGACGAGTAAAGAAGAGCGCAAGGGGAGAGAAAGAGAAGGGGAAGAGAAAAGGAGAATACAAGCGGGAAGTTGATAAGGGAAGACCCAAGAAGAGGAGATTGGAACAAGGCTCTGAGGGGGAAGGGAGAAGCCAGGCCAGGAAGAGGAGGAATGGAGAGAGCAGACAAGAAGGAGAGAGGCACCCCGAGAAGAGATCAGCTGAAGAGAGCAGCAAGGAAAAAGGGTCGGCAGAGGGGCAGAGAAGTGGGCTTCAGTCCAGGGGTCTTCCCTCTCCACGTTTCGTGGAGTGGGGGCAAACGGAAAATGAAACACCTCGTCCCTGGGCCCAGAGATGTGACCCTCGGCAAAGAGGATTAGGGAGGCTTCCAAGAGGAAGTGGGGAGGGTGCCAAGAGTGGGGGAGACTGACGCAAACTCCCCCACAAGCACAGTTTAGCGACAAAGCGCGCCTTCGAGTCCACCGGAGCCATGGAGCGCCAGTGCCGCCTTGTGGCCATGGCTTTCGGCATACCTGGCTACCGTGGTAGTCTGGAAAAGGGGTGGGAGAGAGCACCAGGTTGGGCTTTGGACACCTAGAGGGGGACAGGTGTGACGGATAACCTAGGATTTGGGGCAGTGGCTTTGCTGGAGACTTTCAAGTCCTTCAAACATCAGAAGACCAAAACTTTGAGCCGGGGGAGGAATTCCCCTCAGCCGCTCCCCAGTCTTTCAAGTGGAGCTCACAAGAGCATGAAGCTCTAAGGCAGGCAAAAAACAGGGCACACTCATCTTCAGAATGCCTTTTCCCACCCCAGGGGCACAGCTGCAGTTCTTGGCATCTGGCTTCTGCCTTTCATCTGAACTCTGGGTACCTCCCACTTCATTCCCAAGGTCCTGCTTCTGCAGGGCATAATGTGTGTGTGTGTGTGTGTGTGTGTGTGTGTGTGTGTGTGTGTGTGTGTGTGTGTGTGTGTGTGTGTGTGTGTGCGCGCGCGTGCACGCGCGCGCGTGCGTAGGGGCTGATCTTGTGCACAGCGAGGGGCGGGACCTCAAGCAGGGCCCCAAAAAGGGTGGTATACAGCTGACTCTGGAGGCCCAGTAGAGAGCTGAGCTGAAAAGGGCACTGGCCTAGAAGAGTCAGGAGCCCCGGATTCCAACTTGGCTCCCTGGCTGTATTGTTGAGCAATTTAGAGCATGTCCTTGCCCTCTTTGGGCCTCAGGCTCCCCATCTGGAACCAAAAGGGCTTGGTTTCAATGATTTCTAAAGGCCTATCCAGCTGTGACAGTCTGCAATTTTATGATTCCAAAAGAGAGAGCTTGAAGAAGGAACTAGTCAAATGTGAGGAGTTAGTATCCCATTGTGATTTTGGGATGCAGTTTGTACATGCATTCCTTATACCCTCCTACCTAGCCAGTCAGCCCCGACTCCTTCTCCAGTGCCCTCAGCATTGTTCCTGACTGCATTGGTCAGATCTGCTCAGAGGAGCCTGTGGGGTCATACTTAGGCCTGGTCAGTGGGACTGGGGTACCTATCTCTCTCTCTCAAGGGGTCAAGGGAAGGAGGCCAGCCTTTCCCCAGTACCCTGCCTGGCAGGGGATACAGGACTCCCCTGTGTCCCCTCAGATCCCAGGGTCACAGGGTGGACATAAAGTGCAAAGTCAGCAAGATCTCTTCAGTGAGCCCAGATCAAGGCAAGAGCCTCAGCCTGGAAATGGAGAAAACTGAGCCCTGGCTCAGCTCCCCTAGAAAGGAGGGGAGGGGAGGGGAGGAAGGAAGTAGAGGGAGGTAAAGGGCACCACAAGGAGGCCAACCTGGCTCAGGAGACCTATCCCAGCTATGCAAAAGCTATGAAGGAGAACAGAGCCCTGGAAGAAGGTGGCAACATGGTCATCCCATCTAGAGAAATGAACCAGAAAGAAGGTGGAGTGAGTGTCTTTGGTTTCAGAGTTAGTTTGGTGCTGGGGTATTGTCTGCTAACCTCCTTGTGCCTCAATTTCCTCATCTGCAAAATGGGGATAAAACTACTCACGTTGTAGAGATGTTGTGAGGAGTAAATGAGTTAATATTTGTAAAAGCATTTAGAACATTCACTGGCACTTAGTGAGTGTTTTTGCTTTGTTTTGTTTTCTTTTATTTCTATTTTTAGCCCCCAGGAAATCCTGCCCTAGAGCATACCAATCTGAGGAATCCTGGAATGTTCTAGCTGGCAAGATCCTTATATTCCAAGGCTTAGAGAAACTGATCAGGTTCAAATTCCACTCCCAATATCCATTGTACCCATCATGATACAGATGAGTACATTTCAGCACAGAGAGGGGAAAAGACTTGCCTAAGATCACACAGCAAATTATGGCTCAGCTGAAGTTTCATCACTTCCAGACCTGAGCCTCACTTTTTGTCCTTCCCCAGACGGGTGTCCTCTGGTGCCCCTACTGCCAAACCCGGCCCTCAGTCTTCTCAGATGGGATCTTAGCATGTGTCTTGATGAATGGAGCATGGTCCTGAGATAGGGAGGCTCACCTTCCGTTTGTTAGTGGCCCTGTCTGGCAGTTCACTTTCTCACTCCTGTATTTCTTGGAGCCAGAGAGTTTTTCCAGCTGGAAGGAACCTTAGAGATTATTTGGTCCTCCGACTTCCCCTTCCATCTGCCATCTTCTATCACCAGCCTCCACTATTGCCACTCTCTTCCATCTCTGTACTCTCTAGCCCCTTTCCCAAGCTCCCTGCCCCTGACTGTGCTCTCTCCTATAGACATTTAACCCCAAATACCCTAGATCTTGTCTTGCCTCTTATCTCATTTCCCTGGCAGCTAGCCATGTCTGGTGGAAAAGCTTGCTTAGCTCAGTGATTGACATCGAACAAGACTACCAGGGAAACAGAGTCATCAGTCCTGTCCAGCTCAGTGGCCAGCTGGCCCTTTTGCCTTGCCACCACCTCACCAAGCCAGCTGCTACACCAGTTTTTGCCTTTCCCAGTTTCTGCTTGTCGTAGCCAGGGTAACAAGCCCAATTGGCCCGCTCAGGAGAGTATAGGGTTCAGCCACTTAGGCAGGACTAAAGGCCCCTGGGAAAGGAGACCAGAGGCTGCCACCATCAGGGCCTGAGGAGATGGAGGAGCCCTAGCTTGCTTCCAGCACTGCCCCATCCCTCCCTGCAGCCCCAGCTTGGGCTGGGCTATTCCCTAGCGCCTGGGCTAGACCTGTTTCCAATGATTCACGTCTATGCATTCCCACCTTGCCCCTGGGAGCCAGCTCTGCACTCTTAATAGATCTTATGGTTAAGAAGTTTTTTCCTGCTACTCAGCGTTAGTGCTTAAAGTGCAGTTACACTCTGAAAATTGACCATAAAATGGCACCATGGGGTCCACATTTATCCTCCAGCCACAATTCTAGCCCAGCTTGGTTCAGTTTTCAGGTTGAAAAATAGCTTTGGGGGGCTTCAAACTCCACCAAGTCCTAAATCTGCCTCAGTGCTTCCCCCTGAGTGGCGCCTCCCCCCTTCCCAGGCTGGAGGAGAGGAGGCCCTTGGATTGCTGAGGTGGCAAGCCAGTTCAAGCTCAGCTCAGCGCATTTCCTGCCAGAGTTAGATGGGTGTGTGGGGGGGTTGCAACTGTGGGAGTGAGAGGGAACCGACCTGGAAGTAGGCATAGATGGGCCCAGCCTAGCCAGGCTCTGAGGCCTAGAAGAAGCCTCGATGCTGGCACTGAGCCAGACACGCCTCAGTCACTGAGTTCCCTGTGAAGGACAACAGTAATGATCCCTGCCTCCCACCCACCTCCTGACAGGTTGAGGGACAAGGATGAGAGAGGGAGCCTCTTTGGCCCCAGAATTTTCTGCAAGGGCTCTGGGAGACAGGGTAGGAAAGGTAAGAAGAGGTCTCCAGAAGTCATTGTGCCCATTCCTTTGCCTTTAGGCAAGGGTGACCTTCCATTCAATCACTCTTCTGTTCAGCAAGATTTGGCAGTCCTCTTGTCCTGGGTGTGCTAATTATCAATTTTTTGGCCAGGGAGAGGGTCAGAGAGACTAGTCAGTTTAGGGCTAAGGGCTGGACTCAGACTCACCCCTGCTGCAAATCAGGGTAAGGAAGAACCTGGCAGCAGGGACGTGGGGGACCCAGGCTTTAGAGCTGAGCCCTGTGAACAGCTCCTCAAGTTCTTGGCTACCACCAAGTGCCTGTGCTAAAGCTCAAACAGGTTACCTGTAGGGGGACCCTCCATAGTACTTTTCACTCCTGTTTATGCTAACAAGCATGGTTATCTGGTTCCCAAGCCCACAGCAAATTAGAAGCCGTAAATCAGAAGGAGGGCAGAGAGGCTGCTGGAAGCAGGCACACTAAAAGTGTCAAGAAGTGAGAGCTGACAGCCTGACAGCAGGGGAGTAGGCAGCAAAAGCAGTAAAACAAAAAACAATCCAGCCAGGTAGAAGAGCTCAAAGAACACAATCTGGGGCCATTTAGTGTAGGGGGAAAGTGCCCTGAAGAGATCATCATATTACAGTGCTAATAATGATGTGGGTATTAATGAGGATGTCCCCGAGTCTCCAGAAAGAGTTCAATTATGCTCTGTTTAAGGAGGCAGGGAAGCTGAAGAATAGGTTTCCTAAACGTTTCTATGGAAAATGACTGATTTTTTTTTTAAGTGGGCACTTACAGAAATAAAACCTCAGCTCTCAGGCAAATTCTAATGTCCAGAGTGCCTCATTCCTTAAGAATCCCCAGAGCTGAAGTTGGATGAGTTCACCATCCCACCAAGAATCAGTGCACTGTGGGATGTTTACCATGGGCTTTGGAGTAAATCCTGAATTTAAACCTGAATTCCACCACTTGCTGTCCATGTGACCCTCGGCAAGTCACTCTACCTCTCTGTGTGTCAGCTGTTTCTTCTCTAAGATATTGATAATCATACCTGCTTTGCAGGATTGTGAGATTAAATAAGAGAAACAAAAGTCCACATGTGCAGCCCCCAGTACATAGTAGGGCCTCACTAGGTATTCCACCCTTCTCCTTTGAGAGAGTCCAGAAGTCTGAAAAGAGTGTCCCAGCCTGTCTCCCCACTACCACCTCTCCTTTGTTGAAAGATCTCAGGGAGCAGCAGTCCAAGGGTCTCTGGTCCCAGCCGTTTTGGCAGGGCCAACTGAGCCCAGAGGTGATGCTAGTTCTAGGCAGGGCTAGTGTTTGCCAAGAGATGGGGGAAGAAGGGGAGACAGAGTCACTGGGTTAGAGGCCAAGATAAGGGAAGGGACTAAGGAGCCCCCTTTGCTTCTTTCTCTTCCTCTGATTTCCACAGCCTTCCACTATAAGAGCTGCTTCTCTAGCCTTTTGACACCAGTCAAGAGCACCTGGTACCAAAATCAGGAATGGTGAGTGGAGGCCTACCTCCTGAGAGCCAGGCATCAACGAATATCATAGGGAAAGTACCTATGGTACAAACAGGACTGGCCAGATAGTGGCATGGACCAGGTATAACCAGTATCTGCAGGCAGGCGGGTATTCCTGGCACCTGCTGGCCTGGGCACCTATATTTCAGGAACACATGACACAGGGTCCCTCTGGGTGGAACCCAACTTTAAACATTCCTTCATTGTCTTTAAAGAACACCCTCCCCACCATGCCATTTGGGTGGGGCAGCAAAGACCAGGAAGTCTCCTGCTTGGGAAAGTTGAAGGATGTATCTCATACAAGAGAGAAGGGCAGCATTCAAGGGGTTATGAAATGAGCACTGGATTTAGAGTTGAGCTAGTCTGGCTTCAAACTTGACAAGTGCCAGTTTCTGAATTTCAGTTCCCCCAAAGAGCATGGGCTTCGGTAATAGACCTGGGTTCAAATTCCAACTTTACCACTTCTTCTATAACTTTGGGCAGGTCATTTATCCTTCACAAGTCTCAGTTTCCTCTTCTACTTCACGTAGTTGCTGAAAATAACATGCGAGTAAGAGAACTTAGCATGGTGCCTGGCATGTAGTAAGCACTCAATAAATGGTACATGTCTGCATGGTACATTGTACACAGACTGGCTCGTTTGATCCTCACAATAACCCTGTGAGGTAGGTATTATTATTATCTTCATTTTAAAGATGGGGAAATTGAGGCACTGAGAGAATAAATGACTTCCCCAATGTCCCACAGCTGGGAAGCAGCAGAAGCAGGATTCAAACCCAGGCAGCATGACTCCAAAGCTTTTACTATGCCATAATGAGAATTGATCAAACGAATGGATGCAAAGGTGCTTTGTAAACTCTAGATTACTATGCCAATGTGAGAGGTAGGTGTTGTTATTACTTATGAATCATGTTAGCAGCTAGTTCCTGGAGACACCCTGGACACAGAGGCTGCTGAGTGAGAGCCCCTGGGTCTTGAGGGTTCCAGGCCGCCCCCGGTGAAACCAGCAGGCTGGCCATTCCTCCTAAGCCTCCTGCTTCCTGGGTTTCCAACAGCCCATGTTCCTCTTGGCCTGGGCCTTTGTGTATGGAGCTTCTTCACTGGTACCCACCCCAGGGACCCAAGCCTGTGGAGGGTGGCTCAGTGCCGCAACCGCCAGGAAGTGGACATTAAAGGGGCAGCACAAAGGTGAAGGGGCTCCCTGCTTTGTTTTTACAGCTTGTGGGTTTTGTGGAGCACATACAAGCATGTAAGGAAGAGGGGGCAGAGGCAGGTGGGTCAAGGAACTGGTGGGCTGAGGAGTGGCTGGGGAAGGAAGAGGGTGACAGGAAAATGTGTCAAAGACCTGGAGAAAAGAAGGGAGGGAAGAAAAGGGGTAGTGTTGGTGTGGGCAGCTGGGAGGGTGTGCTTCCTGTGTTACACTGCTGGGCTTCTGGAGGGAGGCCCTGGTAGGACCAGATGCTTAGCATCAGGCTACCGGAAGAATGTGGGCCATCATCACTTGGTATTTCTTTTATTTATTCATTTGTGCATGCATGCATTCATTCATACATTCATCTAACAACTGTTCAATGAACCACCGAATATGGAATAGTGGTTAAGAGAGTGAGTTCTGGAGTCAGACTGCCTGTGTCAAATCCTGGCTGCATTTTTATTGGCTATGTAACCTTGGGCAACTCACTCACCCCCTAGTGCCTCAGTGTCTGCATCTGTAAAATGGGATATAATAATAGTACTTAACCTTAGAGGGTGGTTGTGAAGATTCAATGAGTTATTCCATAAAATTCTTAGAGCAATGCCTGGTACATAGTAAATGCTCAATAAATATTTGCTATACGTGTGTGTGTGTGTGTGTGTGCGTGCGCGCATATGTGCATACACATATACAAGAATGAATATGACAGAAACAGTCCCTGCCCTCACAGAGCTGACACTCAGTTGTGAACTGACCCTCTGGTAGAGGCTTCACTTCCATTCCTAGATTCCTCCTAACAGCCAGAAGTGGAATGAGTGTTTAAGCTGGCACTGCCAGGCCCAGAATGCAGCCTCCGCTCCTCTGTGCTCTGCTTTTCTCTGTGGGTACAGGCCAGGCCAGCCAACTATGTACTTCAAAGACCCTTCTCCACAATCCTGGAAGCAATCAGTCTATAAACACAGGCAGATGGTATGACCAGTATGGACTACATCACTAGCTAACTTTTAGAATGTTTCTTGCTGGTGGCTGGAATAGTGGAAAAAGAAGTTAAAGTGACCCAAGAGGAAGTGGACCAGGAAAGAAAATTAATCAATCGATCTCTTTCTCCCTCTTGATTAGTCCACACTGGTAGGTATGACACTGGTGTGCCTAGAGGTACTTGTGCATAGATATATGTAGGAACATGTACACGTAGACATGTGTATACACGGCCACAGATGGACTGAGAGAGCCTAAGAACAAAGGTCATGTAAGATGAAAGAAGGAAGGAAGACACAGCTGAGCTGAGGCCTGGGCACCAGTCCAGGATGATAGGATTCATCAGACATGATCTCCAGGAACCAGAAGAACCTGGTTACCCCCTAGTGCCCACTCTGCCCCAGCGGAGGCACAGCCCACAGAACATCTTGTATCAAAATGTGTTCCAGAGAATGTGTCCTAGTGCTTGGGAAGGGTAATAATGCCTGTGATAAAAAAAGAGTCTATGGTTAAATAAATATAGGAAATGCCAAGTTAAACCAATATTAAATAGTTTTCTTCGTTTAAGTCTAGGTTTTTGTTTGTTTGTTTTACAGCAAGACTTCTCAGAGCCTTTGATAAGCTAATGTATAAGCAAATCACTGAGGTGTATGTGTTTGTGTGTGTCACGGTCTAATGTGCATCCCGAATAAATTTGACAACTGAGGTCTTTTTCCACAGTGTTTCAGGGTGAGTGTCCACTCTGGGGAACGTATCCTTGAGTTTTCTCCACACCCTAGGCTCAGCCTTCTGTTGCCCTCACATATTGAAATCTTCTTTCACAGTTTACTAAGTCCCAATCTAGAGGGTTGTTTTGGGCCATAGACCTTATACCCAGCCCCTTGCCTGGGTCTGCAGCCTGCTCCCCATCCCACCAGACTCCATGCCCTCCCATGCTTGTTGGGAGGGTACCCAATCCTCCTTCAAATCTGAGACCAACATGGGAGGCAGGCCCTCCTTTTCAGAACCCCTTAATGTCATAAGCCTGATCCTAAAGTGAGTCAGCTGAGGTGCTGGCAAAAGGGCCCACCCAAGTGCCCATAGGCCTTTGCTGTTCCAGATGAAGGGATTCTTGTTCATTACCACCCTCAACTCATTAGAGCAGCACCAGGCCCAGAAGGACTGGGGGATAGAGCTGTACAAGTTAATGACCGACCAAATTAAACATGTTCTCTCAGCCAGCAAGCTGTTCCAGTTGATCAGCTGAGGAACAGAGCTTTGAAAGTGGGAAGCCCCTGCCCCACGGGTCCAAGACCTTAAGGCAACCATCTCCTCCTGTTCCTTAAGGAGTTTTTGTTATCGAGTTGGTTCCAACTCATAGCGACCCTATGAATAGCAAAACAAAATATTGCCCCGTCCTGTGCCATCCTCACAATTGCTGCTGTTTGAGCCCATTGGTGCAGCCACTGTGTTAGTCCATCTTGTTGATTGACTTAAGGAGTAGGGATGCCAAATTTAGCAAATAAAAACACAGCACACCCAATTAAAATCTGAATTTGAGATAAACGACAGTTTTTTTTGTTTTTTGTTTTTTTTTTAGTACAAGTATGTCTCATGCAATATTTGGGACATACTAAAAAATAATTTGTTTATTTCAAATTTAAAATTTCTTTAAATAATGTTTTATTGTATTTTCGGTGAATGTTTCAAGTTCCCATTCAACAATTTCTACACAAATTGTTCAGTGACATTGGTTACATTCTTCACAATGCGTGAACTTTCTGATTATTTCCATTCTGGTTGTTCTGTTTCCATTAATCTAGTCTCCCTGTCCCCTTACATTCTCATATTTGTTTTGAAGTAATTGTTGACCATTTGGTCTCATATAGGTAATTTTACAGGTGATATTCATTATTTTGTGAGCCAATCTGTTATTTAGCTACAAGGTGACCTCAGGGATTAGTTTCAGTTCAAGGTTTGAAGAGTATCTGAGGGTAATTAAAGGAGACCTGGTGGTGCGGTGGTTAAGCACTCTGCTGCAAACCAAAAGGTCAGTGGTTCGAACCTACCAGCCGTTCTGCAGGAGAAAGATGTGACAGTCTGCTTCCATAAACATTACAGCCTTAGAAACCCTATGGGACAGTTCTACTCTGTCATATAGGGTCACTATGAGTCGGAATAGGCTCAATGGCAGTGGGTTTGGTTTTAGTGGGTTTCAAGGCAATAGTCTCAGAGAGTCCTCCAGTCTCAATCTGTCCAGTAAGTCTGGTTTGTGTGTGTGTGTGTGTGTGTTTTAGGAATTTGAAGTTCCGTTCCACATTTTTCTCCCATTCTATCAGGTTTCATCTACTGTGGTCCTGATCATAACTGTCAGTGGCAGCTGGGCACCATCCAGTTCTTCTAGTCTCAGGGTAGATGAAGCCGTGTTTCATGTAGACTATTTGTCCTATAGACTAGTTTCTTCTTTGAGTCTTTGGTTTCCTTCTTTCTCTTTTGCCCCGGACAAGCAGAGACCAATAGCTGTATCTTCGATGGCCACTCGAAAGCTTTTAATACCCGAGACACTACTCACCAAACTAGGATGTAGAACATAACTTTATGAACTATATTATGCCAATTGACTGAGATATTTCACAAGACTATTGTCCTAATCATTTACATTGCGACTAATTACTTTTGTGTGTGGCCTTTCTAGCCATGGTCTCGTAACTCCCACCCAGGTGATTGAGTGGGACTGTGTGATGGGGTAATTGTGGCCTACCAAGGAGATTGGTCAGTTTTGCCTTAAAAGAGAGCCAATTCCAGAGCAGAGAGGAGATCTCACCACCACCAAAGAAGGCGAGATCGGCAGCATAGGACCAGCAGCAGAGACCTGGCAGCGGGAGATGATGTTGTGGGCTTCCCAGCTGATGGAGAGAGAAAACTGAGTGACTTTGGGCAGAGACTGAGGGTGAGGGAGAGGCATGCCTCTGAGCACAGCTGGGAAGAGGCTATCCTGATGGAAGAACTGTATCCTGAGTGTTTCTGAGTCTGAATTGTAACTGTTACTTCCCTAATAAATCCCAAAATTGTGAGTATGGTCTGCAAGTTCTGCGTGGCCATTGCAATGAATTATCAAACCCAGTAGAGAATGCTGTGGGAGGGACGGTTGGTGTCAGAGTTGGTAAAGATGGTGGAGAGAGGAGGCATGTCTGACCTCCGCCTCATAAGAATCAGCCTTGGGCTGTTGATCTTGATTCTCCTCCCCAATTGTGAAGTTACAGGAGGTCAGACACTGCCCCCATGCCATTTTTATAGCATTCAAATCCAGAAAACCAATCCCAGAAGGTGTTTGGTTATGTCTAAGAAGTATTCATAATCGTGCCCCTATATGCTTCATTATATATATGAATATATGTGCATACAGTCACATATATGCATATACATTTACATATGTATATACCTATATATATACATAAAAACCCTGGTGGCATGGGGATTAAGAGCTATGGCTGCTAACCAAAAGGTCAGCAGTTCAAATCCACCAGACACTCCTTGGAAACCCTATGGTGCAGTTCTACTCTGTCCTATAGGGTGGCTATAAGTTGGAATCAACTAGATGGTTAAGATTGTGTGTCAACTTGGCTAGGCCATGATTCTCAGTGTTTATATGTGATCACTCCCATGATCAAATATGCTGTGAGTAGCCAATCAGCTGAAAGGGAGTTTCCTTGGGGGTGTGGCCTGCATCCAAATATAAGCAGACGTTCTGGCTTTTTGCTCTCTCTGGATCCTGCGGCTGCCTACTGTGCGTCTGACCTATGGTTCTTGGGACTTGAGCTGTCAGCTTATCTGCCAGTCTTGGATTCATCGACCTGCACAGCCTGTGAGCGGGAGCGCTGCTTTCTGACCTGCCAGTCTTGGGTTCACTAGCCCCTGCAGCTATGTGAATCAGGAGAAGCCTTGCTGTCTTGCCTGCCAATCTTGGGATTTGTCCATCTTCATAGCCTGTGAGCAAGAGCCCGCTCCTTGACCTGCCGATCTTGGGTTCACCAGCCCCTGCGGCTACATGAATTGAGAGAAGCCTCTATCCTGATCCACGGACTTGGGATGTTCCAGCCTCTAAAATCGCATGAGCTGTTTCCTTGATATAAATATTTTTATATTTATATATATATTTATATGCTTCACTGGTTTTGCTTTTCTAGAGAACCCCGCCTAAGACATACATGTATATGTACATATGCATAACTATACACATATATGCCTACATAACCTATGTATATACCTGCACGTATATTTTTTGGTTGTTTTTGCTGTTGTTTTGACATTATATACGCCATAGCAATTATCAACAGGTCCTTTTTTTCTTGTGTACATTTTAGTGACAGCATTTGTCTTTGTCAAGCTGTGTGCACTTCACCCTCATTCCGTGTTACCTTTCTCATCACCAAAGATAACAATGTCTACTATCCAGAGAGTGAATCTCCCTCCTCCCACCCCCAACTCCCAATCCCTGGTAACCACTAATGAACATTAGTGTTTATTTGCCTGTTCAGTTCACTTCATAAAAGTGAGATGAGAACATACAATATATGTTTGTTTTTGTGATTGACTTATTTCGCTCAACATAATGTCCTCCAGGTTCATCCATTTTCCGAGATGTTTGGGGAACTTGTTTGTCTTTATCATTGAGTAGCATTTCATTGTATGTATGTACCACATTTTACTTATCTATTCATCCATTGAGGGACATTATTAAGGATTGAATTGTGTCCCCAAAAATACATGTTGTAAATCCTAACCCCTATAGTGGTTATAATCTCATTTGAGAATGGATTTTCTTTGTTGTGTTAATTGAAGTAGTATTAGTGTAGGGTGTGTTTTAGGTCAATCTCTTTGAAGATATAAAAAGAGCAGATTAAAACTCCTTATGCACAACCAAATACCTCCTGGGATGAAGATACTAGGCTTGAAGCTAAGGATCATAGACTTGGGGAACATCTACATCAATTAGCATAACATAGGTCATAAAAACAATGTTTTACATCCTACTTCGGTGAGTAGTGTCTAGGGTCTTAAAAGCTTATGAGTGGCCATCTAAGATACAACTAGTGGTCTCTTCCTGTCTGAAGTAAAGGAGAGTGAAGAAAACCAAAGACTCAAGGGAGCAATTAGTCCAAAGGACTAACAGACCACATGTACCACAGCCTACATGACCCCAAGACCAGAAGAACTAGATGATGCCCAGCTATCACTACCAACCACTCTGACCAGGATCACAAAAGATAGTCCCAGACAGAGCAGGAGAAAAATGTAGAACAAAATACCAAATTCATAAGGAAAGACCAGACTTACTGGCCTGATAGAGACTGGAGGAACCCCCAAGACTATGGCCCTAAGACACCCCTCTGACTTGAAACTGCAGCCATTCCCAGAAACCACCTTCCAGCCAAGCAATAGACAGGCCTATAAAATAAACAATAACACCCGAAAAGAATGCACTCCATAGAACAAGCAATTATATAAGACCAAAAGGGAAACATTTGCCCAAAAGTAAAGATGAGAAGGCAGGAAAAGGTAGGAAAACCAGACGAAAGGAAATGGGAAACCCAGGGTGGAAATGGGGAGAGTGCTGGCTGACACAGTGTGGGGATTGCAACCAATGTCATGGAACACTTTGTGTACAATTTGTTGAATGGGAAACTAATTTGCTCTGTAAACTTTCACCTAAAACACAATAGAATATTTTTCAAAAAAAGGCAGATTACGTGCAAGCAAGCAGACAAGGAGAGGTGAGGGAAGATAGATGCCATGTGCCATGTGAAGATTACCAAGATGCCAAGGAATAGAAGCTGGAGAGACAAGGATCTTCCCCGGGAGCCAACAGAGAAAGAAAGCCTTCCCCTAGAGATGACACCCTGAATTTGGACTTCTAGCCTCCTAGACTGTGAGTAAATTTAAATTTGTTTTTAAAGCCACCCACTTGTGGTATTTCTGTTATAGTAGCACTAAGAAACTAAGACAGGAACTTAAGTTGTTTCCATCTTTTTGCTATTGTGAATAGTGCCGTGATGAACATAGGGGTGCATACATCTGTTAGTGTCACTTCTATTAGATCCCTAGGGTATATACCTAGGATTGGAATTGCTGGGTCATACGGCAGCTCTAAAAAGGAACCCTGGTGTTGCAGTGATTAAAGCATTCTGCTGCTAACCGAAAAGCTGGTGGTTCAAACCCACCAGCCACTCTGCAGGAGAAAGATTTGGCAGTCTGCTTCTGTAAAGCTTTATAGCCTTGGAAGCCTTATAGGGTGCTTCTTACTCTGTCCTATAGGGTTGTTATAAGTTGGAATCGACTCAACAGCAGTGGGTTTGGTTTTGGTTTTTATGGCAGCTCTACCTCTAGTTTTTTGAGGAACTGCCAGACTGTTTTCTATAACGGCTGTACCTTTTCATATTCCCATCAGCAATGGATGAGAGTTCCAATTTCTTAAATTTAAATTTAACTGAGTGTCCTGGGTTTGATCTGGCAACCCTAGTCAGGAGGGTTCTCAAGCTCCAGGAGCCAGGGTACAGACCCAGGCTAGGACAGGGACAAGCACCTTAAGCCTAACGACTTGAAAAACCAGCTCTCCCCACAACCAGTGCAAAGGGCCAATTTTCTTTTATTTCTGAGGATTTGATTCCCTTGTGCCCTTGAGGAGGTAATGAGGTGCCAGTGAAAGGGCTCTGCCTGGACTGGAAGGCAGGAGACTCAACGGCAAGTCCTGCCATTGCTCTGGACTCACTGAATGATCTTGGGACAGTCACTTCCCTGTAACTGGGCATGATCAGGATCTATCACTCAGCTGTGACAAGGCCCTCCTGCAGGAGAAAGCTGACTTGCAACTTTCCTACTGATGGACAGGGCCCTCTTTTCTGCTGCTCCTGTGACACCCTCCTTCTCCATCCATCCCCACTGGCCCTGCCAGTTCTGGTTCTGCCCATCTTTGTCTGAAATGCCTCTGAATGGCTAAAGAGAGCACTGAGGGACTGAGCCTACCCCTGGCCCTCCAGGGGCAAGATTGGTGACACTCAGGCTGGGAATATATACATGGCATGTACTCTAGGAGGTGGTATATGTGTCTGCTACTCTCTATTCACTTCAGAGGAGGCTTAGTCACAAAATTACTCGACATACAAGGGACCAGGTTGGGCCCCATTTTGCAGATGAGACAATGAAGCCTTAAGAGGTTCCTGGCTGAGTCAAAGCAGGAACTGTGGCTTCCTTCAGGAGCCACATCCTTTCTCCTTCCTAGTTCTGGATGGATCCAGATGGGAGCAACCAGCCCTGCCCAATGTGGGTGCCTCTGTTGTCAATGATGTCACCAGAAAGGCAGTTTGAAGGGGGGAACCAACTGCTCTCCTGCCCCCGAGCCCACATCCCACAGCCTCAGTGGGCAGAGAGCTTAGGGCCAGATGTGGATTTGAGTTTTAATTCTCTTCTCTTTTTCTTCCTTGAGGTCTAAATCCTTTAAGTCTTTCTCTTTGCTTCCTTAGGAAAGGAAACACATGGGCTTGAGCAGGGGCTTCTCAGTTTGCTTCCAGCTGCCTTAACCAAGCTCCCTAAGCCCAGCCACAGCCTCAGATGGGCCTCTAGCCTTATTAAGCCCATTGGAGTTTCCAGCACTGCTGCCCAGGTCCCTTGACTGGGCATGATCAGGATCTATTGCAGAGCTGTGACAACGCCCTCCTGCAGGAGAAAGCTGACTTGCAACCTTCCCTCGGAGCGACAGGGCCCTCTTTTCTGTTGCTCCTGTGACACCGTCATTCCCCATCCTCCAGCACCTAATAAAGCACCCACACAATCAAGTTCTTGCTGGTGACTGACTCGCTAGGCACAATTAGAAAACACAAATAATAACTGTGGCTTGTTACTATGTGTTAGGGTTGAATTGGATCTGATAAATCATTTAATCCAATCCCCTTTCTTTTGACAAATGGGGAAACTGAGGCCCACGGAGATAAGAGACTGAAAAGTCATGTGTTCAACATCTGCCAAATACCATGTCAACTTAAGCAAGCAATGCCTGATGAGCCCCATTTTATAAAGAAATAGAGGGCCTTTGAGGGTAACTGATTTGTCCAAGACCACAGAGCTGGTGAGGGACTGAACCAAGAGTTGAGCCTTGGGCTACCTGACTCAAAAGTACGTGTCCTTGCCACTACCAGCACACTGCCTCAGCGTCTAGCAAGATGTGCTGGGAAGGACACAAAAATGAATAATGCTCTGCTCTGGCCTGCAGAATTGGATGCAGCTACAGCAGAGGATTTCCTCACTTCAGTGCCCCTCACTGACCCTCCACATTTCACTCTTCTCCTCTCAATCCTCACCCTTACAAAATTCTCCTCTCCAACTCTACCTTCCCCAGGACCAGAAGTCCCTCCTAAAGTCCAACGCCATTCCCTAACACTGTGGCCTGCCGTCCTTTCCCTCTGGAAGGGATCAGACAATGCCTTTAATTTGTAAAGCACTATCACTTTGGTTGGATCATTTTGGTCCCACTCTAGGTGCCTGGCATTCTCTCTATATGTTACATTTGAAGAAACTGAGGCTCAGTGAGGTTCTTCACATAAGGCCTTGAGCCCACGTCATCTAATTGGTTCCATTCCCAGGGCTCTCTTTTCATCTTATCTCAAACACTTCAACTCCAGAACTCATCAAAATTACAGGCATGAAAATGACAGGGAGAGGTGGGGCCAAGATGGCGGAGTAGTCAGACGCTTCTGGTGCACCGTCTTACAGCAAAGACCTGAAAAAACAAGTGATTCAATTATATATGGCATTGTGGGAGCCCTGAACATCAAAGGCAGAGTTGAGGAACCAGACTGAGCAGCAGGGCGAGGGAGAGACAGTTCGGAAGAAGCAAGGAGTTTCCAGACCTGACCCGGTGAGAGCCTGAGCCCTTCAGGACTGATCAGCTTGGGGGTGTGGGGTGAGGCAGGCAATCAACCGTGCTTGGAGGTCTGTTTTCCACATGGGGAGAGACCCAGTACCAGAGACTCTACAAGGCCACCCAGAACCAGGGAAAAGAAACCCTCCATCCACTAAAGATAAGTACTTGCATACAACTTACCGCACAGATCTAGAACACCCCCTTAGGGAAAAACCTCTCTCCCATTTACCTCCCCACTCCCTGCTCTGCACCAGGTCCTGGACCAGCTTCAGCAATTTCCGAGTCCCCTGGGCCAGAAGTAGGACCCGTCACATGCCCGGAGCCATTTTCCCTGCCTTGGAGAGTGAACAAATTAACAAACAGGGCAAAAATAAACTGCCAGCTCCACTAAGCCAGGAACCCAGGGTAGGCACACCTCCTTTGCCTAAGAACAGGCATAAGGGATCCACAGACTTTGAGTGCCTTTCCCCGTACATAAACTTGTGTGGGCTCATCTCAACAGAATAGGCCCTCATTACCGCAGTACAACAGGATATATACTGGAACTCTAAGTTCAACTGTTCAAGCTGTGAAGTGGCAGGTTCTTGACATTTGACACTGCTCTGCCCATTAAGTAGGGTCTTCACCTACCCACATCAGGGGCCTGAGGACTGGTGGTTCCACCCACACCACCTAGCCACCTGCGAGAGGGTCCCATGAATAAGAAGTGGCCCCTAGTCCTTACAGCAAACAGCATTAGGTGCTCATAGTCCAGCAGCAAAACCCACCCACCTACACACTCTAGGGAACAGGGACATGCCTTCCTCCTGGACACTTGGGGGTGGTCGTCGGCCTCCTGCCTTTCTCAGTGTGTGTCCCCCTGCTGCAGCCAGATGCCTATGCCTACACCAATCACCCATGCCTGTCTAGAACTGTAAGTGAGAGCCTACACCACATATTTGGTGGCTATCTACCTGGGCACCTGAGCAGAATCTATACAGGAGGAGTGGGCGGACTCCTGAGGTCACATAACTAATAACAGATCTAACCACCTGCTGATAGGACTTTAGAGCTTCTAAGGTGCCAATAATCAAACTAGCTCATACGAGCAGAGTATTTGGGCATATCAGAACAAAACAAGAATCTAGGACACAGAAAGCAAACATAAAATAAATAAATATAATAACTTATTGATGGCTCAGAGACAATAGTAAATATCAAATCACATAAAGAGGCAATTCATGATGGCTTCAGCAAGCTCCCAGAATAAAGAATCTAGAAATTTTCCAGAGGAGGAAAACTTCTTGGATTTACCCAAGGCAGAATACAAAAGATGAATTTTCAGGAAATGAAGCAAAATGCAGAGCACGAAATAGAGGAAATTAAAAAAGTTTAGAGAAAAGTATAATGACAAATTTAACAGGCTGCAAGAATCCATAGAGAGACAGCAATCAGAAATCCAGAAGATTAACAATAAAATTTAAGAATAAGACAACTCAATAGAAAGTCGTAGGAGCAGAATTGAGGCAATGTAAGTCAGAAGTAGTGATATTAAAGATAAAGCACTCGACGCCAACTTATTTGAGGAAAAAATCAAATAAAAGCATTTTAAAAAATGAAGAAACCTTAAGAATTATGTGGGACTCTATCAAGAGGAATAACCTACGAGTGATTGGAGTAGCAGAATGGGGGTGGGGGTGGGGAGATAACAGAAAATACAGAGAAAATTGTTGAAGATTTGTTGGCAGAAAACTTCCCTGATATCGTGAAAGATGACAAGATATCTATCCAAGATGCTCATTGAACCCCACATAAGGTAGATCCCAAAAGAAAGTCACCAAGACATATTATAATCAAACTTGCCAAAACCAAAGATAAACAGACAATTTTAAGAGCAGCTAGGGATAAACGAAAAGTCATCTACAAAGGAGAGTCAATCAGAGTAAGCTCGGACTACTCAGCAGAAACCATGTAGGCAAGAAGGCAATGGGATGACATATATAAAGCTTTGAAGGAAAAAAGCTGCCATCCAAGAATTATATATCCAGCAAAACTGTCTCTCAGACATGACGGTGAAATTAGGGCATTTCCAGATAAACAGAAGGTTAGGGAATTTGCAAAAACCAAACCAAAATTACAAGAAATACTAAAGGGAGTCCTCCAGTTAGAAAATCAGTAACATCACATAACAACCCAAGACTAGAACACAGGACAGAGCAACCAGCTATCAACCCAGATAGGGAAGACACAAAAGCAAATCAAAGCTAAAACACTCAAAATACGGAAACAGTTGTCAATATGTAAAAGAAGGCAACATTAAAACAAAAAAGAGGGACTTAAAAAATGTAGACATAGATTTTTCATATGGAGAGGAAGTCAAGGTGATATAAAGAAATAAAAGACTGGTATAAACTTAGAAAAATAGGGGTAAATATTAAGGTAACCACAAAGGAAACTAACAATCCTACAAGTCAAAATAAAAAACTAGAAAAATATAAAGACTCAGCAAACACAAAATCAACAACAATGAAAAAGATGAAAAGAAAATACATGAAGACAAACAACTCAGCACAGAAAATTAAGGGGAACAAAGAAACTGTGAACACACAAAAAAAGACATCAAAATGACAGCTCGAAACTCATACCTATCAATAATTACACTGAATGTAAATGGACTAAATGCACCAATAAAGAGCTAGAGAGTGGCAGATTGGATAAAAAAACACAGTCCGTCTATATGCTGCCTACAAGAGGCACACCTTAGACTTAAAGAGACAAATAAACTAAAACTCAAAGGATGGAAAAAAGTATATCAAGCAAACAACAGTCAAAAAAGAGCAGAAGTGGCAATATTAATCTTTGACAAGATAGAATTTAAAGTAGAATCCACCACAAAGGATCAGGAAGGACACTATATAATGATTAAAGGGTCAATATACCAGGAGGACATAACCATTATAAATATTTACGCACCCAACAACAGGGCTCTAAAATACGTAAAACAAACTCTAACTCCACTGAAAAGAGAGATAGACAGCTCCACACTAGTAGTAGGGACATCAACACACCACTTTTGGTGAAGGACAGAACATCCAGGGAGAAGCTCAACAAAGACATGGAAGAGCTAAATGCTACAATCAACCAACCTGATCTCATAGACATATACTGAACACTCCACACAACAGCAGCCAAGTCTACTTTCTTTTCCAATTCTCCAGAATAGACCACATATTAGGCTATACAGAAAGCCTTAACAAAAGCATTCAAATATTAAAAAGTATCTCTTCTGGCCATAAAGCCATTAAAGTAGAAATCAACAAGAGAAAAAGCAAGGAAAAAAATCAAACACATGGAAATTGAACAACACCTTGCTCAAAAACTACTGGGTTATAGAAGAAATTAAGTATGGAGTAAAGAAATTCACAGAATCAAACAAGAATGAAAACACATCCTACCAGAACCCTTGGGACACAGCAAAAGCAGTGCTCAGAGGTCAGTTTATAGCAAAGGCACACATCCGAAAAGAAGAAAGGGCCATAATCAAAACATTAACCATACAACTGGAACACGTAGAAAGGGAGTAGCAAAAGAAGCCCTCAAGTGCCAGAAGAAAGGAAATAATAAGAATTAGCATAGAATTAAATGAAATAGAGAATAGAAAAACAATTGAAAGAGTTAACTAGACCAAATCTGGTTCTTTGAAAAGATCAACAAAATTGATAAACCATTGGCTAAACTGACAAAAGAAAAACAGGAGAGGAAGCAGATAACCCATATAAGAAATGAGATGGGTAATATCACAACAGACCCAATTGAAATTAAAAGAACCATAACAGACTACTAGGAAAAACTGTAATTTAACAAACTGGAAAACTTAGAGGAAATGGAAAAATTTCTAGAAACTACCTACCTAAATTAAAACAAACAGAGGTAGAACAACTACATAAACCCATAACAAAAGAAGAGATTGAAAAGGTAATTAAAAAACTCCTAACCAAAAAAAGCCCTGGCCCGGATGGGTTCACTGGAGAATTCTACCAAACTTTCAGAGAAGAGTTAACACCACTACTACTAAAGGTATTTCAGAGCATAGAAAAGGACGGAACACTCGCAAACACTTTCTATGAAGCCAGCATAATCCTGATACCAAAACCAGGTAAAGACACTACAGAAAAAGAAAATTACAGACCAATATCCCTCATGAACATTGATGCAAAAACCCTCAACAAAATTCTAGCCAATAGAATTCAGCAACAGATCAAAAAAATAATTCACCATGATCAAGTGGGATTTATACCAGGTATGCAGGGATGGTTCAACATTAGAAAAACAATCACTGTAACCCATCACATTAATAACACAAAAGACAAGAACCATGTGATCTTATCAATCGATGCAGAAAAGGCATTTGACAAAGTCCAACACCCATTCATGATAAAAACTCTCAAAAAAATAGAAATAGAAGGGAAATTCCTCAATATAATTAAGGGCATTTATACAAAGTCAACAGCCAACATCATCCTAAGTGGAGAGACTTTGAAAGCATTCCCCTTGAGAACATGAACCAGACAAGGATGCCCTTTATCACCACTCTTATTCAACATTGAGCTGGAGGTTCTAGCCAGAGCAGTTAGGCTAGAAAAAAAATAAAGGGCATCCAAATTGGTAGGGAAGAAGTCAAAGTATCTCTATTTGCAGACGATATGATCTTATACACAGAAAACCCCAAAGAATCCACAAGAAAACTACTGGAACCGACAGAAGATTTCAGCAAAGTTTCAGGATACAAGATAAACATACAAAAATCATTTCGATTCCTCTACACCAACAAAGAGAACTTCGAAGAGAAAATCACCAAATCAATACCATTTACAATAACCCCCAAGAAGATAAAATACTTAGGAATAAATCTAACCAGAGATGTAAAAGATCTATACAATGAAAACTGCAAGACACTACTGAAAGAAACCAAAAGAGACCTGCATAAGTGGAAAAATATACCTTGCTCATGGATAGGTAGACACAACATTGTGAAAACGTCAAGTCTACCCGAAGCAATTTACAGATACAATGCAATCCCAATCCAAATTCCACTGGCAATTTTAATGAGATGGAGAAACAAATCACCAACTTCATATGGAAAGAGAAGAGGCCCCAAATAAGTAAAGCATTACTCAAGAAGAAGAACAAAGTGGGAGGCCTCACACTACCTGATTTTAGTACCTATTATACCACCACGGTAGTCAAAACAGCCTGGTACTGGTACAACAACAGATACGTAGGCCAATGGACAGAATTGAGAATCCAGACATAAATTCATCCACCTATGATCAGCTGAAATTTGACAAATGCTCAAAGCCCCTTAACTGGGTAAAAGACAGTCTCTTTAACAAATGGTTCTGGCATAACTGGATATCCATCTGCAAAAAACTGATACAAGACGCCTACCTCACACCATGCACAAAAACTAACTCAAACTGGATCAGAGACTTAAATATAAAATCGAAAATGATAAAGATCATGGAAGGAAAAATAGGAACAATGCTTGGAGCCCTAATTCGTGGCATAAACACAATACGAACCATAAGGAACAATGCACAAGCACCAGAAGAGAGACCAGATAAATGGGAGCCCCTAAAAATGAAACACTTAGGCTCATCAAAATACTTCACTAAAAGAGTCAAAAGACAACCTACAGACTAGGAAAAAAATTTTTGGCTAAGACAAATCTGATCAGCATTTAATGTCTAAAATCTATACAATATTGCAATACCTCAACAACAAAAAGACAAATAACCCAATTAAAAAATGGGCAAAGGATATGAACAGGCACTTTGCCAAAAAGGATATTCAGGCAGCTAACAAACACATGAAGAAATGCTCACAATCATTAGCCATTAGAGAAATGCAGACCAAAACTACAATGAGATATCATCTCACCCCAACAAGGCTAGCATTAATCTGAAAAACACAAAACAATAAATGCTGGAGAGGTTGTGGAGAGACTGGAACACTTATACACTGTTGGTGGGAATGTAAAATGGTACAACCACTTTGGAAATCCATTTGACACTTCCTTAAAAAGCTAGAAATAGAAGTACCAAAGGATCCAGCTATCCCGCTCCTTGGAATGTATCCTAGAGAAATAAGAGCCATCACATGAATAGATATATGCACACCCATGTTCATTGCAGCACTGTTCACAGTAGCAAAAAGATGAAAACAACCTAGGTGCCCATCAATGGATGAACGGATAAACAAATTACGGTATATCCACACAATGGAATACTACACTACAGCTGTGAAACATAACATGGAGGAAGCTGGAGGTCATTATGCTGAGTGAATTTAGTCAGTCACAGAAGGACAAATAATGTAGAAGACCACTATTATAAGAACTCAAGCAAAGGTTTAAACACAGAAGAAAACATTCTTTGATGTTTACAAGGGTGGGGAGGGAGGGTGAGTGTTATTTACTAACTAGATAGTAGATAAGAATTATCTTAGGTGAAGGGAAGGACAGCACTCACTACAGGGGAAGTCAGCACAACTGGACTAAACCAAAGCTAAGAAGTTTCCTGAATACAATCAAACAATTTGAGGGACAGAGTAACAGGGGTAGAGGTCTGGGGATCATGCTTTCAGGGGACATCTAGGTCAATTGGCATAACAAAGCTTATTAAGAAAATGTTCTGCATCCTACTTTGGTGAATGGTGTCTAGGGTCTTAAAAGCTTGCAAGCGGCCATCTAAGATGCATCAACTGGTCCCAACCACCTGGAGTGAAGGAAAATGAAGAACACCAAAGACACAAGGAAAGTAGTAGCCCAAGAGACAGAAAGGGCCACATAAACCAGAGACTTCATCAGCCTGAGACCAGAAGATCTAGATGGTGCCCAGCTACCACCAATGACCACCCTGACAGGGAACACAACAGATAGTCCCTGATGGAGTGGCAGAAAGATGGGGTGCAGAACTCAAATTCTAGTAAGAAGACCAGACTTAATGGTCTGACTGAGACTTAGCCTCTGCTTTCTTATCTGTAAAATGGTAATAATAATAACAACCTCCTCAGAAGGTTGTTGTGAAGATTAATAAAATATGTAAGTGCTTAGCACATATTAAGATTATAACCTGTCCTAATCAGAGATACAGACAAAAAAATGTTCGTAATAATTTATTAATGAGAAGTTGTAAACAACCTGAATGGTTAAAGAGAATGATTAATTATAGTGCCATCTGTGTGAGGGATTGTATGTTAACACTAAAAGCTCTTTGAAAACTAACGACCAAAAATGTTCACCGTGTTAAATGAGAAAAGAAGAACACAAAAGTGTACATTTTATGTCTTGGCTATACTTTTTAAATAAACAATGTATATACATAGAAAAAAGACTGGAAGAAAACACACTAAAGTGATAATAGTGATTATTTCTGGGATGTGGGGTTAGAATTCATTTTCATCTTTTGTAATGCTTTTCAAGTTTTTTTACTGGTATGGGAGGCAGGAAACTCTTCCTAGAGGAAGTGACTTCTGAGTTGAATTTTGAAGGATAATAAACTATAATAGCTAACTTTTTATAGAGGACTTACTGTGCCAAGGAGATAGTCAAGTGGAGAAGGGTGGGGAAGAAATTCCAGGCAGAGAACACAAATGCAAAAGTAGATGAAAGTACCTTGGACAAGGAAGTGCAAATAGTTGAGTGGGAACAGAGTGGGAGCTGGATTGGGTGGTAAGAAATGAAGTTTTGAAGGTAGGTAGATAGGCCAGATCATGAAGGGCCTATTAGGTCACAGTAGGCCTTTAAAAGGAGAGAGGGACATATCAGGTGTTTTAGTAAGGACATTCTGGAAGCAGTCTAAAGAATGAATAGGAAGAGAGCGAGATATGGAGACCATTAGTTAGAAATACTGAGGTAAGTAGCAGTAAGAATGGAAAAACGGGGATAGATTCTAGGGATATTGAGGAGGTAGAATTGATACCTTCATAAATGGTTGCAAATTGGGAGTATGGGTAAAGGATAAGGAGAATTGAAGATGATGCCAAGCACTCTTATGCTCTAGGAGGAAACATAAAATTGTTACAAACTCTTTAAACACAAAAACACATTCCCGTTGAGTCGATTCCAACTCATAGTGACCGTATTGGACAGAGTAGAAATGCCCCATAAGGTTTCCAAGGCTGTCATCTTTACAGAAGCAGACCGCCACATCTTTCTCCCATGGAGTGGCTAGTGGATTTGAACCTCCAACCTTTAGGTTAGCAGCCGAGCGCATTAAGCACTGTGCCACCAAGGTAACTTACAAACTTTAGCGAACTGTAAATGTTCATTCCCTTTAATGAAGCAATTTCACTTCTAGGGAATACTGCACAAGCTTGCAAAGGCATATGTACAAATGTTCTTTGCGGCATTGTTTGTAAAAACATGGGCGCATTCTACGTATCCAGAATAGGAAATCGGTTAAATTATGGTACATCTATTTGATGGAACACTGTCTAGCTATCAAAATGGTAGATTTAGCTACCAAATACTGTATATTTGTATATGCTGATATCAGAAGATATCCAAGATGTATTGTTGAAAACTAGGTTACTCAGTAGTATATTTACGAAGGATCACAAATTCAAATCCTATAGAGAGGCCAGACAGGTGACATAAATGAATGAAATAGGTAAAGTGGGGAGTGATGAACTAGAGATATGTACCCCATCTAAAGGGGTCAGTCACTATTTAGCTCAATTGTTGCCATAAAGTATTTCCTGTTCTTTTTCAGGAGAAACTGGGCATATGATTGATTATATGTCAAAATTTTTTGTCTAATCTCCTAATCTTTAAATGTTGGCATCTAATATAAATTTGATAAGAACGCTGTGTATCAAATAAAACATGCCTCTCTGCGGGCCACATTTGGCCACGGGGCTGCTAGTTTGTCACCTCTGATGATCTTATTTATGTTTTTAAAAATAAGTGTGAATTTCCATGTATATATAGCAAAAGGCTGGAAGTATAGATACCAAACAGTTAAAAGTGGTTATCTTTGGAAAGTAAAATTACTGAAGGGAGATAAATAGAGGGTAATTTTCACTTTATACTTGTTTGCACTTACGTATTTGAAGTTTTTAAAAGTGAGCGTGTAATACTTTCATACTTTAAAAAAATTATTTTTGGAAGGATAATATATCCGACGACATCCCAAATTTTGGCTTGGGCACTTGGGTGGACGGTGGTGTCATTGCCTAATATAGGAAATGTAGGAGGAGCAGTTTTGAAGAAAAGGTGATAGAGTTCAATTTGGGGGTATGCTGTATTGAAGAGTCCCTGGGTGGTGCAAACAGTTAAGCACTGGACTACTAACTGAAAGGCTGGCAGTTCAAACCTACCAAGAGGTGCCTTGGAAGAAAGGCCCGACAGCCTGCTGTGGAAAGATCACAGCCTTGAAAACCCTATGGAGTAAAACTGGTTTTGTTTCTGGTTTTGTATTGAGGTAGGACAGCCAAGTGAAGATTTTTAGTAGGCAGTTAGCTATATACAGGTCCAAAAATCAGAAAAGAAGTCTGTATTGTAAATACGGATTTTTTTCTCAAATCATCATCATATAAAGGTGTAAGTAGGGAGCACAGTAGGGACCCCCTGATGTATGTAAAATATGGTTGTCTGATAACTTCTGCAGTCTGTCTTCATCAGTTTTTTGAGGACCAGCTTACTGGTGGCCTCAAGAGATTACAACTCTAAAACTTGAACTTAAGTCTTCCTATCACGGAAACTAGGAGTCCTGGTTGCACAGTGGTTAAGTGTTACGGCTGCTAACCAAAAGGTTGGCAGTTTGAATCCACCAGCCACTCCTTGGAAACCCTGGTGGGGGCAGTTCTACTCTGTCGCGTAGGGTCGCTGTGAGTCAGAATTGATTCGACGGCAACAAGTATCACTCAAACTATTCTTTACCGTGAGGCAGCTCTGGCTGTCTTTATATATGTCCTAAATTTTTAGAACTGATATAGTTTTCTTTCTAGTTGATATGTGTTTGGCACAGGCAGCTTGTGTAAGGTCACAACGTTATTTTACATCTTTTAAAGAATAGATTGCTTATAGTTGTGAAAAGTTTTACCTGAAGGAGACTTCTTTGTTCATCTAAAAGCTTGTAGGTATGGCATGGAAGCTTCACATGCACTTTTTTTTCTTCTTTTATATACTGATAAACTGTGTGTTCAATTTCTCTGTGAAGCCTTTCCTAATTTCTCTTCCCTCCCAGGATTGGTCACTTCCTCTTTTGTGCCTTTACTGAACCCTGTATGTATTTTTTTACTGCATTTCAGTCCTCTTATTTGTTTATATGCCTATCTCACTATACTAGACTATAAGCTTCTTGAGGATATGGTCTGTATCTTATTCTTTTCTGTATGTAATTCCTGGCACATAGAAGGCACTCAGAAATGTTTTGTGAAGGAATGAACAGGTATATTGAAGACTATTAGAAAGCATTTAAGGCAGGGATTGAAAACTCACATTTCTTCAGGGTTCAGGCATAAATGAGTCATGCAGACCTCTTAGGAACTATGGCATCCTGGGGAGCACATGCCTTAATTGAGATATAATTTACATACAGAAAAGTCTTTATATCATGGGTGTACAGCTCAATCCATTTTCACAGACTGAACTGATTTTTTTTTTTTTTATGTGGGCCAAACAAAACTGGATTGACCTGAAGGCCACCAGTTTGCAACTTGTAACTACGGCTATGCAAAGAACTGTATAGTTTAATTAGGAATCACTTTATGGTGCCTGGCTACCACCAATGACCGCCCTAACAGGGAACACAACAGAGAGTCCCGGATGGAGCAGGAGAAAGGTGGGGTGTAGAACTCAAATTCTACGAAGAAAACCAGACTTAATGGTCTGACTGAGACTGGAGGTACCCCGGAAAGCATGGCCCCTGGATTCTCTATCAGCCCAGAACTAAAACAATTTCCAAGTCCAACTCTTCAGACAGGAATTGGACTGGACTCTGGGACATAAAGTGATACTCATGATGAGTGTGCCTCTTACTTCAAGTAGATACAAGAGACTAAACGGGCAGCTTCTGTCCGGTGGTGAGATGGGAAGGCAGAGAGGGTTAGGAGCTGGTTGAATGGACATGGGGAATAGAGGGTGGAAAGGAGGAGCGTGCCGTCACAGTATGGGTAGAACAATTAGAATCACGTAACAATGTACTTATAAATTTTTGTGTGGGACAAAATTTAAAAAAAGAAAGAAAATAACAGGGAGCATTTGACCAAAAGCCCTTTTTCTGATCCCAGTCCCCTGCTCTGTGCTCCTCAGCCTTCTCACTGCTGTAACCCTACCCTGACTCTTGGAGGGGGTAGGGTCAGTTCTAGCATTGTAGCAGCTCTCATTGATCGAAGCCTGTGCCCACTGATGCCCCTGCCTGGGAACCCCTCCCTCTGACCCTGGGGAGACGGCTGCCTGCTGAAGACTTGGCCAATCCTCTTATCTAATTAGTCCCTCTCAGTTTCTAAATGTCCTCATCTAGGCTGGCAGGGTTGCTCATGTGAGAATTTCCACTCCCCCCCCCCCCACCCAGATCCCCACTCCCTACTCCCATCATCAGTGAGAATCAGGACAGACAGAAACACAGATAGAGAAGGAAATGGCAGAGAAAAGGGGAGGGACAGAGACACAACAACAGCAACGGAGAGGGAGGGGAAGGGCAGACACAGTGTTACTCCCTTGCTCCCCAAGGGCAATTCAATTTATCTGGCAGGCAGGTAAGTTTCCTTGAGGAGAGGAGCTCCTTGTTCCATCTCCAGCACCCAGCAGAGTACCTGGCATATAGCAGGTGCTCAACACACACTTGCTTGTTTGAAGGAATAAATGAAAGCCCACCTGAACTCGCTGGCCACCCTGCCTGTCCCAGCCTCACTTTCTCTGAGTGTCAATTCCACGCTGAGCATCTGTAGCACTCCTCATCTGGTGCTTGGCACAGCTTGTCTGAGACCGTCAGTTCTCTTTCCATGTGCTTATGTCATAGATTCCTAGATTGTCAGAGGTAGCAGAGCCCTTAGACAACCTAAGCCCACTCCTCATGGCACAGATGGGGGCACTGAGGCCCAGAGCAGGGAAGAAACTTGTCCTGTGTCACTCAGGGTTCAGTGCACTGCACACCCATGTCTCTGGACTTCCCCAGTGAGGCCATATGCACTCGTGCTGTGGGTGAGGTCAGAGATCTTTGTTGTGGAGGAAAAGAGACGACAACTCCCTATATT
Organism: Dugong dugon; assembly: GCA_030035585.1. Classification (NCBI taxonomy): domain Eukaryota; kingdom Metazoa; phylum Chordata; class Mammalia; order Sirenia; family Dugongidae; genus Dugong; species Dugong dugon. The sequence continues at coordinate 102,208,997 of CM057483.1, read as the reverse complement.
CATAGTCTGGTGGACCATCCTGGTCTGCTGGGAACTCTTCTTCTAGGAAAAGTCTGAAAGCAGGATGGGCTGGGGAGTGGGAAACTCTGGAGTGAAGGCAGCAATGATCAGGACCCCATCCATCCTGCCTCCCTTTTCTGGCCACCATGGGGGTCCCAGTCCCCATGAGAGGTGAAGCCCTGAACTCGGGCTCTGACAGACCTGGATCTTCCCCTTACTAACTTCCAGTCCCTTCGCTTCTCTGAGCCTTAGTTTCCTCATCAGTCAAAACAAATCTAACAACAATTCTTACCTCATATACTTTGTGTGAGACTTAACCAGGGCAATGCACATCTTGAAAATCGCATGGCACATGTCTAGCACCTAGTAAATGCTCAATAAATGTGGCTGATTATAGTACCCTCCTTCACCATCCTTCTGTTCCCACCTCCTCTCATCTCAATGGCTTATAGCTTGGTCCTGGAGCTCCCAGCTCTCTCCAGCCACAGGAGAGGCAGGCTCTGGCCCAGGAGCCTTCAAATCCATGCACAGTGCCTCCTTGGGCAGTCTGTTTTACCTCACTTCCCTCATCTGCCAAAAGCCATCATGGAGCCTCCGTTTATGTCAAGGGCCCCGGGTTTCTTCCAGGTTTAATACTGCATTTCTAGAAATGATTTTCCTGGAATGAGCCAGGTAAATCTAGAATCTAACCTTGATCCTCCCGTTTGAGTGAGTGTGTGTGCATTCATGTGCACTCCAGGGCAAAAGGTTGTGCAGCCCCAAACCCTCCCACAGGGCAAGGAACTGTAGCTAGTTGAAATCCTACTCCTTGGTGCAGGGAATGGCTGAAACCCACCTGCCAAAAGGACTGTGGGTTCTCTTCTCCCCCACCCCTCTCCAGGACTATGCCATCCCTCTCCTGCCCCTCTCCTTCTCTCCTCCTTTCCCAAGACAAATCCCTGATTACTCATTCCTCCTTACAAAAGTTTTGGTTCCTGTGCCTGACTTGTGGGATCCTAAACAGCACAGTTCCTTCCTCTCCGCCTCCCTTAAGCCATTTGTGAAATGAGGGTAATCACACTTTCTACCTGCCAACCTTGCTGCAGCCTCTACTGCAGGCCACAGGGAGGGGGAAAAATGGGCTAGACAGATAGTTGCTGAAGCAGGCCAGGCCACTGTGGCTAGCCCTGCTGGCATAGTTTCATGGGACTGCAGAATCCTGGCAGGAACTTAGAGGCAACAGAGGGTGATCTCGCCCTTGGACCCCAGTCTTCTCCACAGCATCCCCACCAAGGAAAGGGCCAACAAGTCCCTGCTTGCACATCTCTAGGGACAATGAGCTCCCTTCCACACTTCTGAACTGTCTACACAGAGGTAAAACAGGGATATCCAGAGGTTGGCACATTGTGATGGGGGGTAGGGGACACTGTGCAAGGAAAGCTTGGCTGCAGAAGCTACTGCTTGGGTTCATGGGTCATAAGGGTGTACCATTATCTGTCACTGGTCTCAGTGCTGCTAACCCACCATAAATGTGCAAATAAAGTCATTTCTGAGGAAGTCTCTTGGGCCCAGGGCTGGCAGGCCAGGGCCTGCAGCCAGCCAGATGGCTTCCATTAGGTGCCAGCCAGCCTAGGACGGTAGAGCCGCTAATCCCAAGGTTTATGGGGAAGCCCTGCTCACCAAGGCATAAGGGTGCAAAAAGCAAAACTCGAACTTCCAAGCCTCACACAGTTTTTCCATGCTTTTTGTACTGTTTCCCACTCCTGGGCTTTCTTTTTCATTCCTTGTTTCTGTCTCTTTCATCCTCTGAATCTCACAGTTTCCCCCTGCTTTTTGCTGGGTCTCTGGGCCCCTGGGCCATCAGATTGTCTCTCCCCTTCTCATTCTGCATCTTCCAAGGTCTCAGGCTTTCTTTTCCCCTTCTCCACCTGTCTCCACAGAGTTATCCTTTTCACATGGAGTTTTGTGAGGTCTCCCTTGGATGCTACAACTTTGAGCCCCACTCGTGCTCCTGTGCTCTCACTCTGGGCCTTTCCTGCCCCCCTTTGAGCCACTCATTCTCCTTCTTTCCTTTCTTGTCTCTCCTGATTGGGCTGCCTTTTCCTCCTGGGCAACAGCAGGGGCTGAGCTGGGCAATGTGGGGAGCAGATGTAGGACGTCCCGCAACTCCCCCCCACAACCTGGCAGATGTGCTTGCCGCAGTTGGGCGGGTGGATGAGCGGGTGGCATAAGTCCTCCCAGGCTGGGCTTGCCAAGCACACACGTTCTTAGCCTACCTGGCCGCACAGGCTTCAGCAGGGGCTTTGACTGATAACAAGAAAGAAAGTAAAACACATAAAAGAGAGAAGAAAAAAAAAAGCCACAACTGAATGCAAGAGGAGCAGTGAGCAAGTTTCCTGCAGCTACCCAGCCTTGGAGGGTGCTGGATAGTGGGGGGAGGCATGGGAGAGAGAAGACGCTGTGTACTGGGAACCTGCTTCATGCTTGGGGCAGACAATGTCAAGCTGGATCTTTACAGCAGCCCAGGCAGCTAGATGAAGAGATTGAGGTCCAGAGAGGCTAAGTGACTTCCCCAAGTTATGGTTCCTGAAACATCCATCATGCCTTCTCTTAAAGAACTCTCCTGTCTTAGGGCTCCAGGCTCTTTTCCCTCCACCCCTTCTGCCCTCTGCTTAGTGCCCTACTGGCAGGACTAAATGCCCAGATAAGGCCAGTTACCAGGACTGCCCATGTCTTGCCCATTGTTGAAGTACTGGTTAGCTTCGAGGTTTCCCTTGTTGCACTCCTAAAACTAATTCCATTCTAGGCCAGACCCTTGGGATCACAGTGGCTAAGTCACATACCCTTTAGGCTCTGTTTGTTCCTGGATCTGGGAGCTTCCCATGCCCTGGGTTTCAGGCCCACAGCTCGGCTTCTGCTCAATTATCTGAACCTACCTCAGTGGCCTCAGTGGCATTCCTGAACTCCATTCAGCACACCTGCCCTAAATCAGCCTCTTCTCTGCAATTTTACCCCATCTCTCTCCCCAGTTCTCCACCATATTCCACTCCTCATCTTGTTCCAAGCCTGACCTCTTCTGTTTTTTACCTTTGATCCATTGTTCAGCCTCCCCCATCAGGTACCTTTTCCCCATTTACCAGATGGAGAAACAGACCTAGGGAAGGGGAGACACTGGCCCTAGCAGCAAGTTGTTTCCAGAGCCACGTAGAAGCCATTGTAGGAGTTGGAAACTATATCTCAAAGCTCCTAGCACACAACTTCACCCCAGGACCAATCTTGAGCCCAAGTAGGGCCTAAAGCAGCCAATCTGATATTCAGGTAACACACTTTGACCCCAAAAGTGACTAGGACTTGATACTGAAACAAAATCTCCTTCCCTATGGCAGCACAGCAAGCATCTGACAAGAGGACCCCAGAACCACAGAATACAAGTCTTTTCTTCTGCACTAGTCCCCTGCCCAAACATAGTACCATGTCCTTAGCACCCTACCCCAGAGCACATGTAGGTTGTCATCTCCTTTTATCATTATACCAGCCTTATAGAAACGGAAAAGGTTAGGACCAGAGAGGGACAGTAATTTGCCTAAAGTTGTTGTCTTAGTTATCTAGTGCTGCTATAACAAAAATACCACAAGTGGATGGCTTTAACAAAGAGAAATTTATTCTCTCACAGTTTAGAAGGCTAGAAGTCCAAATTCAGGGTCCCAGTTCTGGGGAAGGCTTTCTCTCTTTGTTGGCTCTGGAGGAGGGTCCTTGTAATCAATCTTCCCCTGGTCTAGGGAGCTTCTCAACACAGGGACCCCGGGTCCAAAGGACACTCTCTGTTCCTGGCTCTTCTTGCTTGGTGGTAATGAGATCCCTCTCCTCTCTGCTTGCTTCTCTCTTTTATATCTCAAAAGAAATTGACTAAGATACAACCTAATGTTGTAGATTGAGTCCTGCTTCATTAACATAACTGCCTCTAATCCTGCCTCATTAACATCATACTATGCTATATGGCTATATGTTGCCATTAACATCATAGAGGTTGGGATTTACAAGGATAATCACATCAGATCACAAAATTGTGGACAACCACACAATACTGGGAATCATGGCCTAGCCAAGTTGATACACATTTTTGGAGGACACAATTCAATCCATAACAGTCAACACAGCTCTGTCCCTCTCCCATCCCCACACTGAGCTTCTGGACTCAGTGAGGCAGCTTCCTTGGCAGACAGACTCTAGGGAGAGAGAAGAAAGGAGGAAAACACAGCAACCCCTCTGGGGAAGGGAGGACAGTAAAGGGAGCCTAGAGATAATTACCTTCATTCGGATTGGGCTCATCACAGGGAAGGTAGCACTGGAGGTCAATTTGGCAGTTGCAGGCCTTAGTTACATGCTCTGGAATGAGATTCCCTGCCACCTCCTCCCAATGTTCCTGGGGGAGTCTATGTGAAAGACATCTCTAGAGCAAAGAGAATACACTGAGAATGGTGCCTCCTGGAGCTGTGCAATGCAACAACCTTGCTTCCTACTTTCCTCCTGCTGAATGCCTCCCAGTTCCAGGTATTGTAAGGGAAGGCCTTCCCTCCCTCTTCCACAGCTACCACTCTGGTTCACATTCCATCACCTCTTGCCTAACTAGTGCAATAGCCTCCTCTGTGGTCTTCCTGCTTCCACTTCTGCCCCCTCTACAATTCATTCTCCATACAGCAGCCAGAGGGGTCATTCAAAACTGTAAATCAGATCATAGCTCATCCCTGCTCAAAACCCTCCAATGGCTTCACCTGCACTTGGAAAAAGCTAAGCTTCTTATACAACCATCATAGTGCTCCATGATCTGGTCCTCCAGCTCCCACTTCTTCACTCTCCCACGCATCCATCCACCGCCACCTCAAGCATCTCCTGCTTCCTTTGCACAGATTCTCTCACTGTTCCCCAAACACTTCCCATCACTCTGGCTTCATTGGTGCTGGTCCCTCCTCCGAAACATCTTTCCTTCTGCCCTCATCTCCACAGGCCCAAAGCCTACCAGTCATCAAGGCTCAGAAAAAAATGGACACCCTAGGTCTAGAAGGGGGGACAACTGATGCTCTGCCAATCAACTGACATTTCCATAATATTCAAGGGGGAGAGGACTGTTGTTGTGTGCCTTCCAGTTGATTCCGACTCCTAGTGATCATATACGACAGGGTAGAACTGCTGCCCCATAGGGTTTCCCAGGTTGAAATCTTTATGGGAGCAGATCACCAGGTTTTTTTCTCCTGGCAGAGCCCATGGTGGATTCAAACCGCTGACCTTTCGGTTAGCAGCCCAGCGAAAAACCGTTTCACCACCAAGCCTCCCAGGTAGTCTCTTTTGGGAGGATGGAACTGAATACAGGGGGCTGGAGAGATCTGAATGAAGAAAAGTTAGGATAGTATTGAGCCTTGATCAATCAAGCAAGAAAGATGGGCATCTGAAGGAAAGAAGGCTGCTAATTTGCCTCAGCACCTGCTCAGTGCCAGACAATTTGGACACATTTTCTCCTTCCAGCAACTTGACCACAGAGGGAGGTGTGGTCTGTTATTTCCATTTCACTGACGACGAAACTGAGGCTTTGAGAGATTAATTACCTCCGGTTACAAGGCCGAGCCTGGCTGCCAGCACAGGTCTGTGGGACTCTTTTCACTCCTGGGGCTCCAGGACTGGAGCTGATTTGGAACCGTCAGTTATTGAATTGAAGCAATACAGGGCGTCCCGCGCGGCCTCGCCGCCAGGCCAGGCGCTTGCTCTAACCTCTCCCCTCTTACCGGGTGAGACGTTTAGTCTTTTACTCTTTGAATGCAGCCTGTTCTCACCAATGGCTTCCCTGCCCATATATTTGCATTAGAGCCTTTCATCTGATCTCGCCGAATTAAAGGCTTTGTCTCCTATTAAAAGAATTCCAGGTCCGAGGAGCTCAGAGCGGGAGGGGAGGGGTCGCTCCCGACCACAGGAAACCTTCCTTCCCACCGCACCAGGCCTCAAACTCACTCCGCTGGCTCTGGGGCGTGGGGCGGGGGTGGGACCCGAAGGCCTGGGTTGGGCGGATAAAGCGAGGAGCTTCTCAGTGCCCCTCCTCCCGTTTTAACCCTAGCCTTTCCTGCCAGCCCCGCCTGAGCCTTCCGCTAGCCTCAGAGCCTGAGCTCCAGCTATGGAGCCTGCCAAGCCTGCCTTTGAATCCTGGCGCTTAAACGCTTATTGGTTCTGTGCTTTTTTTTTTTTTTTTTAATTGTGCTTTAGGTGAAAGATTATGGCTCAAGTTAATTTCTTATTCAAAAATTTATATACATATTGTTTTGTGGCATTGGTTGCAATCCCCACAACGCAACAGTATGCTCCGCCTTTCCACCCCGGGTTCCCTGTGTTCATTCGTCCAGTTCCTGTCCATTCCTGCTTTCTCATCCTGCTTTTGGACAGGAGCTGCCCGATTGATATCATATATTTGATTGAACTAAGAAGCGTGTTCCTCCTGTGTGTTATTTTTTGCTTTATAGGCCTATCTAATCTTTGTCTGAAGAGTGGGCTTCTGAATGGTTTCAGTTCTGGGTTAGCAGAGGGTCCACGGGCCATAGTTTTGGGGGTTCCTCCAATCTCTGTCAAACCAGTAAGTCTGGTCTTTTTATGTGGATTTGAATTTTGTTCTCCGTTTTTCTCCTGCTCTGTCCAGGTTTCTCTGTTGTGATCCCTGTCAGGGCCGTTGTTGGTGGCAGCTGGGCACCATCTAGTTCTTCTAGACTCACGCTGGTTGAGTCTCTGGCTCGGGCAGTCCTTTCATACTTTGGGCTAGTATTTTCCTTGTATCTTTGGTTTTCTTTCTCCGGGCAGGATGGGACCAATAGATGTATTTTAGATGGCCACTCGCAGGCTTTTAAGACCCCAGATGCTACTCACCAAAGTAGGATGTACAACATTTTCTTTATAAACTGCTATACCAATTTATGTGGATGTCCCCCGAGTCTATGGTCCCCAGGCCCCACACCCAGCTACTTGGTCCCTCATAGTGTTTGGATTTGTCTAGGAAACTTATATGCTTTTGCTTTGGTCCAATTGTGCTGACTTCCCCTATATTGTGCATTGCCCTTACCTTCACTGAAGTTGACACTTGTCTACTATTTAGTTGGTGGTTTCCCTCTTCCTCCCTCCCCACCCTCGTAACCATCTGTCTTAGTCATCCAGTGCTGCTCTAACAGAAATACCACAAGTGGATGGCTTTAGCAAAGAGAAGTTTATTCTCTCACAGTACAGTAGGCTAGAAGTCTGAATTCAGGGTGGCTCCAGGGGAAGAATTTCTCTCTCTGTAGGCGCTGCAGGAAGGTCCTTGTGATGATGCATCAGTCTTCCCTTGGTCTGGGAGCATCTCAGCACAGGAACCTCAGGGCCAAAGGACACACTCTGCTTCTGACACTGCTTTCTTGATGGTATGAGTCCCTTATCTTTCTGCTTGCTTCTCTCTTTTATATCTCAAAAGAGATTGGATTAAGACACTATCTAATCTTGTAGACCTCATCAATATAGCTGCTGCTAATCCATCTTATTACATCATAATGATAGAATTTACAACACACAGGGAAATCACAAATGACACAATGGCAGACAATCATACAATACTGGGAATCATGACCTAGCCAAGTTGACAGATATTTTTGGGGGGCACAATCCATGGCACCATCAAAGAATGCTTCTTCCTGTGTGTAAACCTTTCCTTGAGTTATTATAAATGTGGTCTCGTACAATATTTGTCCTTTTGTGACTGACTTATTTCACTCAGCATAATGCCTTCCAGATTCATCCATGTTGTGAGATGTTTCACGGATTCATCATTGTTCTTTATTGCTGTGTAGTATTTCATTGTGTGTAGGTACCATAATTTATATGTTTATCCATTCACCTATTCATGGGCACTTAGGTTGTTTTTGTCTTTTTGCTATTGTGAATAGTGCTGCAATGAACATGGGTGTGCATATGTCTATTTGTGTGACGGCTCTTGTTTCTCTAGGGTATATTCCTAGGAGTGGGATTACTGGATTGTGTTGGATTTCTATTTCTAGCTTTTTTAAGAAAGCACCACATTGTTTTCCAAAGTGGTTGTACCATTTTACATTCCCACCAGCAGTGCATAAGAGTTCCAAACTCCCCACAACCTCTCCAACATTTGTTATTTTGTGTTTTTTGGATTAATGTCAGTATTGTTGGGGTGAAATGGTATCTCAATGTAGTTTTGATTTGCATTTCTCTAATGGCTAATGATCGTGAGCATTTCCTCATGTGTCTGTAAGCCACCTGAATGTCTTCTTTGGTGAAGTGTCTGTTCATATCCTTTGCCCATTTTTTAATTGGATTGTCTTTTTGTTGTTGAGGTATTGCAGTATCTTGTAGATTTTGGAGACTAGACCCTTATCGGATATGTAGTAGCCAAAAATTTAGGAATAAATCTAACTGGGGATGTAAAAGACCTATACAATGAAAACTACAAAATACTACCACAAGAAACCAAAAGAGACCTACGTAAGTGGAAAAACATACCATACTCATGGATAGGAAGAATCAACATTGTGAAAATGTCAATTCTACCCAAAACGATCTACAGCTACAATAATGCAATTCCAATCCAAATTCCAACAGCATTTTTTAACGAGATGGAGAAACAAATCACTAACTTTATATGGAAAGGGAAGAGGCCCTAGATAAGTAAAGCATTACTGAAGAGAAACAAAGTGGGAGGCCTCACACTACCTGATTTTAGAATCTATTATACAGCCACCATGGTCAAAACAGCCTGGTACTGGTAGAACAACAGACACATAGACCAATGGAACAGAATTGAGAACCCAGACATAAATCCATCCATCTATGAGCAGCTGATATTTGACAGAGCCCCAAAGTCTGTTAAATGGGCAAAAGACAGTCTCTTTAATAAATGGTGCTGGCATAACTGGATATCCATCGGTAAAAAAAATGAAACAAGACCCTTACTTCACACCATACACAAAAACTAACTCAAAACAGATCAAAAACTTCAATATAAAACCTAAAATGATAAAGGTCATGGAAGAAAAATAGGGAGAACTCCAGGGGCCCTAATACATGGCATAAATTCAATACAAATCATAACTAACAATGCACAAACACCATAAGATATACTAGAGAACTGAGAGTTCCTAAAAATCAAACACTTATGCTTATCAAAAGACTTCACCAAAAGAGTAAAATGGGAACCTACAGACTGGGAAAAAAATTTTGGCTACAACATATCTGATTTAAGCGTCTAGTCTCTAAAATCTACAAGATACTGTAACACCTCAACAACAAAAAGACAAATAATCCAATTAAAAAATGGGAGCAACATGTCTCCCTTCCAGTGCTGGGACTGGCACACAGAAAGGGATCTGTAAAGGTTGGGCTCTACCTTCCCAGGGCAGCAGAAACAGTTCTGTATTAAGCGACAGTGAAAGAGAATCAACTTCCAGATGGCTCCTTCTGTCCCCTTGAGCAAGAGCTTTCACCTATGTAGGCCTCAGGCTTCCCCTTGTAAAATGGGTTGTTAGGTTGTGAGAGCTTTCCTCTAACTCTAGGATATTATGGGATACTGACCCTCTAGAGCCTATTCAATCTACTCCCTCCCCCTGGACTTGGTCCCCTGCCCCATAATTATAATCCTTTTCTCCCTGTCCCCTAGGCCACCCTGGCTGCAAGTTGGACTCGCATAGGGATCTTTTTAAAAATATCAATGTCAACCCTCAGAGGTTCTAATTTAATTGGTCTGGGGTGGGGTCCAGGCCAAGTTTTTAAAAGCTCCCCCAGATGATTCTTATGGGCAGACAGGGCTGAGAACCACTGCCTTAGGCCCTCCAGCACCTCAGGAACTGGGGGTCTGTTGCCTCAGATGTTGTAGCATCCAGAACCTAGCCGTCCCCTGCCACTTTAGGGACCTTCATATGGGGGGATACAGATTTCATGGGCACAGCATTAGGCACACTAGTCCTGGGGCAGGAACCTGGGCAGCCCAGCCATTGGCAAGCCTGACCCAAGGTTTTGTGTCTTTTTGGGGGAGGTGGGAGGTGATGATGCCCAACAAGCTCACATGGGCCTGATGCAGGCAACTGAAGGGTAGAGATAGGGACTCTGGACCCTGGTTCTGGCTCTTCCCAGTTGTGGCCATGAAGTTATTTAATTTCTTTGTGCCTTGGTTGTCTCTTTGTTTAAAATATGGAGTTGTGGGGATTAAACGAGATAATGAATGTGACGTGCTTAGGTATTTCCAGCAGTGCCGGGCACAGAGGTAGTGCTCACCATCTTCACTGTCTCTATGGTCTCATTTTCACCTTGTGATTGATGACAGTACTGGGCTTCTCACCATAACCCTGTGAGGTAAGAAGGTTAATGAAGCAGACATTACAGATGGGGAGACTGAGGCTCAGAGAGGGGAAGTGACTCACCCCAGAGCACATGGAATGATCCTTAAAGATCATTCTAGCAAAGTGGAAGGTGGTATAATTTAGTCCTGGAGCTAGATGGTCTTGGCTCAAATTCTGGCTCCATCACTTAGCAGCTATGTGAACTTGAGCAATTTAATTTTATGTTCCTCAGTTTCCTCATCCTTAAAATGGGGACAATAATGGTACTCACCTCATAGGCACACATTAAACTACTTTCCCCAGCCCCAGCCCTAGTCATCTCCTACATTGTATGTCAGGAAGTGAGGCCCAGAGAGGGGAAGAGTCTTACCTAGATCACACAATGAATTAGAGGCAGAGCCTGACCAAGAATCGGGTCTCCTGGGCCGCTCCCCAGAGACCCTACCACTGCCAGCTACTCCTATAGCTCGTATAGTCCTCTCTGTTTACAAAGAACATTAAAAACTTACAGAACAAAGTCACTGGCAATTTTTTGTCTCCCAGTATTCATGGGGAAAAACAGAAGAGAAGTTCTCATTCTCTTTCAGGCTCTCTTATTTCCTTTTATTATTATTATTATTTCTCTGTACACTCTCTCAAGCTGACTCTCATTTTCTCTGTTGCCCCTCTCCCTTTCCATTTTCTCCCTCTTCAGTTCCCTCTGGTAACTCAAAACCATCTGAATGGATTTAAATAAACCTCTCCTTAAATAGTCTCCTTCAAGAGGCTGAGGATTGAAAGTTCAGCCTGCAGGGATAATTTCTCTGATGACTACAGTGAGCCCTGAACGGTGTTGACTGCAGCATGGTGATGGGGCTGCTGGTGTGGTGGGAATGCAAGGTGTGCTGGCTTGGATACTGATGGGGGTGGGGTGTGAGCTGAGGAAAGGGTTGCTGCCCGTCAGGACTGATTAGGGGATCCATGAATGGGGACTCAGAAGAGTCAATACCTTGGGAGTCACAGAACAGCCAAGCCTGAGAGGCCCATGAGGCCCATCAAGTCCATGCCAACTCCTGCCGCTCCCCAACACACACCAAACCAAACCCACTGCTGCCGAGTCCATCCCGATTCATAGCGACCCTATAGGACAGAGTAGAACTGGCCCATAGGGTTTCCAAGGCTGTAATCTTTATGGAAGCAGACTGCCACATTTTTCTCTTGCAAAGCCGCTGGTGTGTTTGAACTGCCCACCTTTCCGTTAGCAGCCAAGTGCTTTATTTAACCACTGCACCACCAGGGTTCCCAACACACACATTGGATGGGAAACGGACTTGCGTAAGAGGTTCACCTGGAAAGGGAACATCTTAATCCATTAGCTCCAGTTAGTAACATCACATATATGAGTTTATTATCTATTGATCATCCCCCCAAAATTGTGTATCTACAATCCCTAAGCACTGTGATAAGCGTATAAGGGATAATAACAATAATAATAGCAGCCAGCCATTTCTGAGTGCTTACCATGTGCCAGCACTGTTTTGGGTGTTTCACATGCATGAATTTATTAAATTTCACAACAACCCAATGAGGTTGGTAATTAATACCCCCATTTTACAGATGAGGAAAACAAGGCCAAAAAAAAAAAAAAAAACCCAAGTCCGTTGCCATTGTGTCAATTCTAACTTATAGGGACCCTATAGGACAGAGTAGAACTGCCCCCATAGGGTTTCCAAGGCTGTAAATCTTTACGGAAGTAGACTGCCACATCTCTTCTGGGCTGGTGGGTTCAAACCTCTGACCTTTTGGTTAGCATCTGAGCGCTTTAACCACTGCACCACCAGGAAAGGTTAAATAACTAGCCAAAGATCATACAGCAAATAAGTGACAGAGATGGGTTTAAACTTGGCAGTTTGGCTCCAGAGCCCATGAACTTAACCATTCTCCTATGCAGAGATGAACAAAATGGGCCCTTCCCTCAGAGAGCTGGCAATATTGGAAGAGAAGCCTTTCTGACAGGAGGAAACAACCTTTTGAAGTAGCAAATGGTTAAATGTTGGATAATAACCCCGGGAGTCTGGAAGCTGCATTCCAGTTCTGAGCTGTGTAACCTTAGGCAAGTTACTTAACCTCAGGTGGAGCCTTACTTCCCTCATCTGTAAAATGGCGTCCACAGTCCCTCCTCACAGGGCTAGTGGGGAGATTCATTGGATGTGAAAGTGCTTAATAACCCATAAAGAGTTGGATGGAGGAGACTGTTATTAGTAGTGTTTTATATCCACCTGCTCATGACCCACCAAGACAGTCATCCCACATGTTAAGTTCGACAGCCTCCAATACATATACCTGCTCACTTACCCCACTGTGAACATCTGTCCCCCAAACTAAAGTATGCATCCCCAGCAACCCCCAGAAAGACCCTATTGTAGACATGTGCAAACCTCTCTCTGAACACACACACACACCTTGTGCACATGTACAGTCCTATCCTTGCACACACATGCACATGCATGCCTATCCCTATGTACATAAAAACCCTCTCTCGAATTCGGTCTGCAGGAACCCTGTCTACAGAATTCAGAAACGTGATTCTTGTGTAACCCCACCAATCATTCTGTCGAATGGGGGCTGCAGGTGTGTGGGCATCAGTGGGGGATGGGAAGACCAGGAATGGGTGGTGTGGTGCAAGCAGTATAGTGAGGAAGAGTCTGGCCAGAAAGGCAGGAGAGGCCTGGTCAGGCCAAGCCTTGTAAGCAATCTGTTTAGCCCTACAGCTAAGAAGCCCATAAGTGGCAGCTTCTCATTTCAGATTTCCCATCATGCTGTGGCCCACAGACTGCACACCGTTTATTTGGAGAAGCCGATAAAAAGTATTTGTATAATTAGAGTAGGGGACAAGGGCTGCCCTTGAAGGGGTTCTCCATAGGAGACCTTGGCTTGCAGCAGACGCCAGCTCCAAAGAGCTGGCACCCACCTGAGGAGTGCCGGCCGGGGCCCAAGAGCAACAGAGGCTGGCCTCCAAAGTGGCCTCTCTGGATCCCTCTCTTGATGGTAACTGATTGGACAGACCGTTGTTGTTCCACCAGGACTCTCCCAGAATAGGTAGAGAGGAAAGAGGGCCAAGGAGCCATGAAACCACCATGGGGTGCAAAGAACCCAAGCTTTGGATTTAGATTCTTTTCTTCACTGTGCCTCTCTGAACCTCAGTTTTCTCATCTGGAAAATGAGGGGGGCAATACACTTATTAGAGCATTGTGGCTGGAAGGAGGAATGAGCTCTGTGTCAGTGTCTAGCAGCATGCCACAGTGTCCCACAGATGCTTTCTTTCCCACCCGATTCTGGAGTGGACCTTGATTTCTTGTTTTTTTTTTTTTTTTTTCCAAATCCAGATTATGGCCTTCAGGATAATTAGCTCTAATTCTCCCCACCTTAGACCTTTCTATGCATTCAAGGTCCCTGGGTGGTGCAAATGGTTTGTACTCTGCTACTAACTGAAAGGTTGGTGGTTCGAACTCAACCAGTCGCATCACAGAAGAAAGGCCTGGCTTTCTGCTTCCCTAAAGACTATAGTCAAGAAAACCCTAAGGAGCTCAGTTCTACTCTGTAACACACGGAGTCGCCATGAATCAGAATGGACTTGACAGCAATGAGTTTGGCTTTTTTGGTCTAACAAGCAATCGTATCACTGAGTCCCAGGGTAAGAAGGTCCACAAAGTTTGCTTTCTTCTCTCTTAAGGCAGCCTGTCCTTTCTTCGATGGGCTTTGATTGTTCAAAATTTTGATTGGATCTAAATCTGTCCTGATGAAGCAACTCCTTCCCCTGTCCCCTCCCCTCTCACAGGTCTGAGTTTCACTTCTCATCTCCCACTCACAACACAAATCCTAGAGCTCTGAGCCAGGGAGCCTTGATTGGGGTAGAGTCCCACCTAACAGAGGTTCAGACTAGGACCCAGCCCTTCATGCCAGGCAGAAGCCCCTCTTTTACTGCTCAGCCTCAGCATCACACTGTCTCTCCTTCCCTCACCAGAAGCTGCAGTCTTGAAATCCTGATCACCATCTGAGCTGCCTCCTTCCCTGGCCTTGTCTGGTTGGTAGTGAGGTAAGGAGCAATTGTTTTCTTAGTTCCCAGGGCAGGGGTTGAGGTTCCCAATTGGGCCTCACTTTTGCCATCTGTGAAATGGAGGTTGGGCTACATAATCTCTAAGACATTCCATCATCTTTAGTGAATGCTCACAGTAGCTTCATGAGGTGTATACGGCAGGAAAGTAATAGGATCCCCAAGTCACAGGGCAGCAAGGAGTAGAGCCAAGATTCCAGTCCAGGTTAGTTTGATGCCAAAGCGCTCCTGAGTTCCAGAAAGAGAGAGAGAGAGACAAGAGAATCAGCCCTCTGGCTAAGGGGGAAGCAGCATTCATTTATTCACTTCTTCTTATAATTTGTTTTTTATAATGAAATATTTCAGATATACAAAAAGGAATCAAAAAGTATACAACAACCCCTTTTTACCTACCATTCAGCTTCAGAAATAAAATATCACAGATATAGTTGCAGTCCTCTGTGTACCCTCTCTGATCCTATTTCCCTTTCTCTCCTCCCAAGACAGCCACTTTTCTGATTCTGGTGTGTTGAAAGCTTCGTATCAATGGTATTCTAGGTACATTTAGTAACTTGCTTTATCACCTCACATTATGTTTGTGAGATGTATCATGTTAACAAATGTAACTGTAGTTCATTCATTTTTCTGCTATATGATATTCCATTGTATAAACATACCACAATTTATCTGTTCTCCTGATGATGAACATTTAAATAGTTTTGCATATTTTGTTATAACAGTACTACTATGAGCATCCTTGTACATGTCTCCTGGTGGATACATGTGTAAGCATTTCTCTGGTGTCTTGCTGGGTCTGAGAGTATGTGCTCATCTTCCGCCTTACATGATAATGCCAAGTTGCTCCACTATTCATTCATGTTGCCATAGGACAAATGCTTACTGAGCACTTACTATGTGCCAAGGCCTGGGCTAACAGCAGAGCAGGAGGAGCCATCTCCTTTCAAGTCAGAAGCAGAGGGAAAAGGTTAAAGCTCAGTCAGAAAGAACTTGGGGAGCCATAAGTAGGCAGTTACCAAGAACTTGTTGAGAATTCCATGGGAAGAGCTTTCAGGCAGTTTATGGTACCTTACCTTGGGACAGATAGCAGATTTGGGGAAGACTTCTCCTTCTTAGCTAGCTACCAGTGGCCTGCAATCATGAGAGCTCAGGGCTGAGAGTCAGGAAGCCTGGATGCTGGTCCTGGTTCTGCCTCAAACTCATTGTGTGACTTGCTCAAGTGTCTTTGCCTCTCTGGGCCTAAGTTTTTCCTCAATTAAGCGGGGCAGGATGAAGCCTCACTCTGTATTGCTATGAGTCAGAATTGACTCAGTGGCAACAGGTTTACCCTCAGGAGATCTGGGTTGGAAGAATGAATGCATCACATTACCCTATCCTCTTCAACACTGGCTTTCTAATTTTTGATAGACCCACAACCCAAGGCTGCCAGGAATGCTCTGGGAGGGTCCTGTGTTATTCTTTTAAACATTGTTCTCCCTTCGGTGCAGTCTTGTCAGGAGGCAGACGGATGGCAGAGACGACCCCTGACTTCCATCCCAGCTTCTAGCTTTTGGCTCCTTTGCTCCTCTCATTTCTACTGGGCCTCTTCCCCAGACCCTGCTCCCATTCCAAGCCAGCCATCTCTGCACAGAAGGAATAAATATAAAAAATAAATAAACCCAGAGCAAGCCCCAGAACTGAAGCAAATTGCTGGCAAGCGCTGGCCGCTGATTAGCATGCATAGTAGACATGCAACTGGGCATATCGGAGAGAACTGCATTTTTCCACAGGATAGAGCTATCAGCATGGTCTGGGCTGGGGAGGGGATTAAGGGGAGGGGGACACAGATGGTGCTCAGCTCGAGGACCCAGGGTTCCCTCTCTCAAGGCTGCTCTATTCCCCATGCCTGCTCCCCAAACCTGGCAGGGGTTTCCCCTAAGCACGCTAGAACCTGGGGCCCAAGTGAGGGAAAGGCAGGAGACAGGGGAAGTGGAGCCAGGTTGTGAGGGTCAGATAGGTCCAGGGTCCAGGGCTAGCTGAATGGCCTTGGGCAAGTGCATTCATCATCCTAAGTCTCTTTTTCCTCATCTGCAAAATAGGAAGAATAATGGTAAGTACCATGTAGGGTTGCGAGGGTTCAGTGAGTTACAGAAAATACGTAGCAGTGATAAGCACATAGTAGGAACTTAAAAGACACAAGTCTTCTTCCTTTCCCCTTATCATTGTGTAACAGGTAACCCCCCACACCCACCAGCATATGGGCTGGGAGACACAGACCAAGAACAATAAGGAACAAGAAGAGCATCTTGGAGGAATCCATGAAGGAAGAAAATGAGTAAAACAGTTCACGTCTATTAGATGCTCTATGTGTCCTGCACTGTGCTAAATGCTTTGCAGTCTTTATCACTTCACTACAGCTTCTCAACAATCGTTTATAGATGAGGAAATTGAGACACTGAGAGGTTACTAACTTGCCCAAAGTCACAGAGCTAGGTAGTAATGGACGTGGTATTTAAGCCCAGGCAATTTGATTCCAGTCAGGGTTGCCAAATTAAATACAGGACACCCAGTTAAATCTGAATTTCAGATAAACAATGAATGCTTTTATAGGACATACTAAAATTAAAAAGGACATACTTGTACTAAAAAATACTCTTTGTTTATCTGAAATTCAAATTTAACTGGGCGGGATATCCTGTCTTTTTATTTGCTGAATCTGGCAACCCTAACTCCAGTGCCTGCACCTTTTAACAGTACCTTAAGATACTTCCCCACATTCTATGGCCTCTGAAGAAGAGGTTTACAACACTCCTCCTGTCTGGGGCCCCAAAATGTCTCCCACCTACCTGAAATTCCAGGATCTCTTCCTTCAGGTGGAGACACGAAGAAAGTGAAAATAGTGTAGCCTGATACTTGCACTTTTAGAAGCCCATAACAAGCCCCCACCTCACACTAGCAGCTGTTTTTAATGGGAGTAGGATTGGATCCCAGTCCTAGATAGGGCCCTGAGCAGTCAGGAGGTGCCAGAAGGGAGTGCAGAAGAGCAGGTTGTCCCTCAGATGTCCTTGGGGGCCCAAACCCTAGAGGCCTGAGTCCCAAGTGCAAGGGGTGGAACAGTGGAAAGGGTGTGCAGACTCTGGAGTGCACAAAACCATTGCCTTCAAGTCAATTCTGATTCACGGTGACCCTATAGGACAGAGTAGAACTGCCCCATAGGGTTTCCAAGGAGCAGCTGGTAGATTCGAACTGCTGACGTTTCAGTTAGCAGCCAAGCTCTTGACCACTGCGCCACCAGGGGTCCTTAAATCTTGGAACTGCAATTTATTTGCTGTGTGACCCTAGGCAAGTTACTTCACCTCTCTGAGCCTCAATTTCTTCATCTATAAAAGAACAACTAAAAAAATAAAAAAACCTGTTGCTGTCGTTTTGATTTCCACTCACAGAGACCATATAGGACAGAGTAGAACTGCCCCATAAGGTTCCAAGGAGTGGCTGGTGGGCTGGAACTGCCGACTTTTTGGTTAGCAGCCAAGCTCTTAACCACTATGCCACCAGGGCTCCATAAAAGAGCAGCAGTAAAGTTTTACCACACAGGATTATTGTAAGGAGAAAAGATAACATGTAGCACATGTTAAGCACTCAGTACATGTAACCTATTCTTACCAATTACCCTCAAGCTGCTCCCTCCCCACACCTATCCTTTCCCCATATCCCCTCCCCCTGCACTCCATGCTTGAGATTTCTCTGGGATGGAGAAGGGGAGACCAGGCAGCTGAGGGTCTGGCCTCTGGGGTCGCTTCCTCTGCAGCTGCCACGTTGGGCGTATGGGAACCCATACTCCCACCCTCCTCCCAGCCATCATCCTGCCAACCAATGCTACTAAATAATTCACACAAATACCACTACTCTAGACACTCTGTTTGATTGAATGGGGGCTCTGGACAAGTGTTTTCTCACCTAAACTCTGCTTTAGTCATGGGAGAGATAGTGTAGGGTGGGGGCAGGGGGGATGTTACAGGGTAGATGATAGGGTGAGCCCCACCTCCCAGGACAAGGACAGAAGGAAGGAACAAGGGGTATGGATTTGTGGCTACAGCTCCCTTAGGGTCCCCTGGCCCTCTAATTGCTGAGCCAGACACTGGAGCAAACTTGGAAAAAGCTGGGTGTTTGTCTCTAGCCACTTTCCTTTTCTGAGCGTGCTGTCCCATCTATGAAGTGCAGATAAAGTCCTTACATCATAGGGTTAGCAGTGAACAGAAAAGCAAGAGGATGGGTGAGAAACCACTCTTTCAAATTCTGTAACACTTCCCCAAAGGCAAAGCATTATTATCGCATCTGGGCCTTTGTTTCACCATCTATAAAATGGGAACTAGAATGCCTGCATTCTAGTTTTGGGATTAAGTAAGATGTCCTCTGGGCTTCTCAGGCTGTTCCTTCTGCACAGATCACCCCCTTCTCACCCTCACTCCCCATTGCCTGGCTAATCCTGCTCATTCTTTAAGACCCTCAGATGGTTACCTCTCCTGAGAAACCTTTCTGCCTTCCCCCCTCCTAACTGGATTGGGCACCCTGCCCCCTGACTTGTTCCACCCCCTGTCTGGGCTCTGATCCCAAGTACCATCATGGCCAGTTTCCCTGTCTCCCCACTCAGCAGGGAGCTAGGCAGGCGTAGGTCGTATCTTGTTCCTCATTTCCCCATGGCCCAGCATGAGGCTTGGCACCAAGTCAGACACTCAGTTAAACATTTTCAGAATGAGTAAAAGTGCTTTGTAAACATGAGAGTATTGTCCGGACAGGAGGGGTTATTAGCAGGACATTTCTTTGAAACCCAAGATTCTTCCTATTATCCTCATTGTAATGGAGCTGAATTTTTCAACTTAAAAATCTTAAGCCTTTGCCCCTGGGATCTGGGCAATTGAAAATAAGCAAGTGGGGCCTAAGATGACACTGAGGCTGGTGGGGTGGGTGGGGGGCACCTGGTGGATTGCAGGACCAGCTGGGATGGTCTCTGTGCTTGCTCCAACCTGTCTCTTGGGCCCCTGACCTCCCACTGCATTCAGTCACAGACACCTCATTATCACAGCAATGCAGCCAAGCTGGAGTCAGTTCAGAGAGGAGCACTGAGAGCGATTATGGGGCAGGTGGGGGCCTGGCACTGGTGCTTGTGGTGGGGCAGGGAGCAGCCCCAGGTCTGGGGCTGTGGGGCTTGGCTCAGCTAGGCCCAGTAGGGAACCTGAGAAATGCAGCATCTGCACACCATTGTCTGGAGAGTGGCCTCCCGGGAATGGAAGAAATGAGCTGGCTGGAAAGATGGAGGGGCACTTGTAGGAAGGAGGCCAGGGGGACCCAGGCACAAGCTACTTCCAACCTTCAAATGCCACCCACCTGTTGTCACCTCTGTCACTACTACTATGACTAGGAGACATCACTTTCTTGGAGAAGTCAGCAAAAGGAAGAGACTGGCATCATGGGAGGTACTTGGCTGTGCCCACTGAGATCCCAGGTCTGTGGAAAATATGCCTGAGTAATCTAGGGTTCACCTGCTGTCTGAGATGGATGAGGCCTTTGGACACCACTGAGGCCCTCTCTTTTATCTTATAGATGGAGACACTGACCTAGGAAGGGAAAAGGACCTGGCAAAAATTACATGTAAGTCAATGGCACAGCCAGGATTAAAATCTAGGACCCCTGGACCCTAAGTTTGGAGTTTGGCCCCCTTTCCACACATTTCTCTCTACAGGAACTGAGTGAGCTTTGTACCATCTCTAATGAGGTGCTGCCCAGGCTGTACCCTGCCATCTGCCTGGGGACACAGGCCACCTATTCTTCTGTAACCCTCCCCATATACACACCCACACACCACACATAAAAAGTATACTTCCACTTGAGTGCAGGTAACTGACACAATCCTGTCTTCAAGTGTGACATTACTTCAGCTTTTCCAAGACACCTCCTGTCTTAGTCATCTAGTGCTGCTATAACAGAAATACCACAAGTGGATGGCTTTAACAAAGAGAAATGTATTTTCTCACAGTCTAGTTGGCTAGAAGTCCAAATTCAGGGCGTCAGCCCCAGGGGAAGGCTTTGTCTCTCTGTCGGCCTTCTCATCAATCTTCACTTGGTCTGGGAGCACCTCAGTGCAGGAACCTCAGGTCCAAAGGGGGTGCTCTGCTCCCGGCACTGCTTTCCTGGTGATATGAGGTCCCCAACTCTCTGCTTGCTACCCTTTCCTTTGATCTCTTGTAAGATAAAAGGTGGTGCAGGCCATGCCCCAGGGAAACTCCCTTTACATTGGATCAGGGATGTGACTTTAGTAAGGGTGTTATGCAATCCCATCCTAATCCCCTTTAACATAAAATTACAATCACAAAATGGAGGACAACCACACAATGCTGGGAATCATGGCCCAGGCAAATTGATACACACATTTTTGGGGAGACATAATTCGATCCATGACACTTCCTAAAAGGGAATGGGCATAAAGTGAAGATCAAGCTTAAGACCTCTCACTCATACAGCCTGCGTTCTTGCCTCTAGGTCTTTGCACTTGCTGGGACCTTTACCTGGAATGGCCTTTCCCCCAGCATTTGACCCCCTGGTTCCATCTCATCACCAAGTGTCAGTTCCAATGTCCCTCTTCTCAGAAGCCTTCATCGACCACACTGTCACGCTCTAGCTCATAAGACGGCTTTATGTTCTTCATAGCATTAAGCACTCTTTTAAATCAGCTTGTTTGTAGATTTACTTTCTTTTCCCATGCCCCAAATGGAAGCTGAATCAGGGCAGGGACCATGTCTGTCTGGTTTCCTGCTGTAAGCCCAGCACCTAGAACAATGCCTGGTGCATGCACACAAGTGTGCACACACAACATGTTAAATGAGTAAATAAATGAACAACCAAACCTAGACCAAGATTTCCCTTCCAGAAAAGAGGTCTAGCTTGGGAAGAGAGTACACAGCCCAGACCTGAAATAAAGGAGTCTCTGGCCTATTTCATTCATTCAGTATTTATTTATTGCCAGGCACTGTTCTAGGTGCTGGAGATACAGCAGTGAACAAACCAAAGAAACCTGCCTTCATGGAGCTTATATCCCAGTGATAGGTGATAAACAATGAAAAAGACAAGTAAATTATAGTGCACGTTAGAAGGTAAGAAGTGCATTGAATAAGAATAAAGTGGTAAAGGGCAATGGGAGTGCTGGGGTGGGGTGGGTGGGGGGAGAGTTTTGTATGGGAATTTAAATCTGTTAGCCATTTCAGCAGAAACCTAAAGGCACTGAGAGAGCCAGCCTGAGGGTATTAGGGAAGAGTGCCTGGACAGAGGGCAAAAGAAACAGCAAGCACAAGGCCAGCATTCCTCCTGTCAGTTCCCCTAGCTTGAGGAGCCAAGAATCAGGGACTGCAGAGCACTGCGGAACGTCTTCCAAGGAATGTCTCAAACCCCTGCTGCTTCCTCCTTTCCTGGGTCTAGGGCCTTAGCCTGGGCGAGCTCCCTCAGGTGTCTTGTTGGTCCTAACAGGCTGAGGACTAAGAGGGCTGCTGGCAATAACCCTTGCCTTTGTGTAGCACTCTATTGCTTGCACTGTGTCCCTTTGTCCTGCCACGGGGAAGCAGTTAAGTGGGCAACATTAGCCTCATTTGATAGATGAAGATCGAGGTATAGAGAGTAGTGCCAGTGGTCAATGTTTACACTTCTCATTGACTCTTCACAAGACCTTGTATTCCTAGCCTCTTTTGACAGGTGAGAAAACGGAGACTCAGAAAGGTTGAGAATTTCCAAGGTCACACATGGCAGAGCTGGGATTGAAATTCAGGTCTTTCTATCTCTGCAGTCTGATGTTTTCTGTGATACCACTCAGCCTCTGGGGAAAAAGTGAGAGGTTGGGAAGTGAAGCCCAGAAAATTCTAGCACTTGGCAGGATCATTGACACCAAGGAGGTGCTAATTAAGCCACATGGTATAATGGAAAGGATGTGGGCTTTAAAATCAGACAGACTGGAATTCAGATCCCAGAGTTGGTGTGTGACCTTGGATAAATTGCTTCCCTTCTCTGGACCTCGTTTTCTCATTTATAAAGCAGACCGAAAATCTCTACTTTGAACAGTTGTTTTAAGGATTCAGTGAGATCCCAGATGGGTAAGAGCCCCATGTGGTGCCCGGCACATACTAGATGCCCAATCACTGTGAGTACTTATTTATAGATATTTGTGGAGTTATGTTGAACTGAAGCACAAAGGCAGAAGCTAGTGGCAGCCTGGCTAGCCTGACTACTCCCATGCCTGGGTCAGATTAGGGTGGGGGCAGGACCTGGAGGAGGATCTGAGCTGGTGCGACAAGACCTTCTTGCCCTGAGGAGGATCCAGCTGCTGGAGCCTTCTGGGACTAGGATGGGAGGAATGCCATTCCTCCGCTGGCCCAGCTCTTAACTAAAGAACCCAAGGAAAAAGGGAACTGGACGTGCAGTGTAGGCAGGGTTCCCTTCACACTTTCCCTCTTGCCAGGCCAGCAGAGAGAGTGCGGGGGAGGGGAGTGTTCCCCTCAGAGCAGTTCACCTCCTCTCAGCTTCTTGCCCCTCCCCCACTGGAGGCGACTCCTGGGAGGACTCAGGGCTGTTTAATGGGGTGGAGCTGTCTTTAATCTCCTCCATAAATGTTTTCTGGATCCTCATTAGGAACTATAATGTCCTATTAATATGCTGATGGCATTTCATTTAGGGCTGGGGAGGGGAGAGTAGCTGGGAGAATGTGGAGGTGGGGGTGGCGGGATTCACCATGGGATCTCAGGGGAGAGAAGCCTAGCGGAGATTGTGGTGTCTCCCCCTAGTCCTTGGGAAACTCAGGAAGACTCAGTCCCAGGCTCATCATTCCCTCCACACAGGCCCCCAGGGGTCTGAGTCAACTGTCATTAGGACTGGCAGGTGTACACACACCCTGCCACACCCCATCTCCAAATACCACCCCGGGGCCCCATTTAGGTGACCAAGGTTAGTCACCAAAGCTTACATTCATTCCTCATTTGTTCCTACCACTGCCATCTATACAGAACTCACTGGGACCTAGTACCAAGTTAGGCCTCTAGGCATAAGGACTTCAGTAAGATACAATGTGGCAGTTTGGGACAATGTAAAGAAACAAGGTATGTAAGATAGCCAGCACAAAGTACGCCACCAGTAAGTTATGGCTATGAAGACAAGTCTCTGCCCTTGCATCCTCCCCATCGATGGGTGAGAGAGGCAGACATGTGAGCAATTAAAACCCAGTGCCGTGATGATGGAGGAATTTGGGCACAGTAAAGGAGGGAGGGGCATCTGTGTTCATGTGGCTGGGTGTGTGGATGCAATTCAATAGATATGTACTGATTCATCCTCTGTGCCAGGCCTTTCTGTGTGCTGTGCCCTCCGCCCAGAATGCCTCTCCACATCTCAGCCCTTAGGACTTTCTTAAAAGTCCTGCCACCCTTGAAGACTAGCTCTCCGCTTCTTCTGGCTGACCACAACCTCTGTTTGCCCACTCCATCTCATACGGTGGACCTAGATTTGGAGTCATTGGCATTTGTGTCTTATTTCCCTGAACAAAGCAGTGAGCTCCAGTTGATGGCTTGAATGGAGTTCACTGACAGCCATCTGCATAGTCACCCATGCCTCCCCTCCAATCTCTGTGAGCCAGTGGATCCTTGATTCCCTTCTCAGCAAGAACCCTATCACTTCACCTCCTTCAGGGTACCCTGGCTGCTGCTGGCTCCTGGATCAGACCCTCTATTCTTTGCAGCTCAGAGTTATCCAGATTGAGATCCCTGATTCAGCCAGCTCTGATTACCAGCTGTCCATTTTGCAAGACTCCCTGTTCAGCCCCTCCCATGGCTACCCTTGGGAGTACATTGGCCTGAGCTTCTCCCATTCCCCTCTCCCATTTCCAACAAAACTCACCTTCCTGGCTCTCCAGCCTCTGTCCCCAGCTGGAGTACATTTGCACGGCAGGTCACAGTTTGCAGGCTGCTCCCTCAACCCAGCATTCTGTCGGTCTGGTCTGGTCTCGGTCAGCTAGGCTCTGATTCTGCTTTCTTTTGCATCCCTCAGGGCCAATCAATCATCCATTCCTGTCTATAGCAAATGAAAAGAGCAAATGAAATGAGTGTCATTCAGGCCTGGATAAGAGTCCTGACTCCACCACCTATTTGCTGGGTGATCTTAGGCAAGTTACTTCAGCTCTCTATGCCTCAGTTTCTTCATCTGTAAAATGACGATAATAGTATCATCTATGTCACAGAGTTCTCGTGTGGATTCAAGGAGATAATGCATATAAAGCATGGAGCACAGTGCTTAGCTTACAGTAAGCACTCAAGAAATGCTAGCTATTATTAGCCAAACTTCTCAGAGGTTCACCCCGGTATCTCCATGCCTACCACCCTAATCCAAGCCCACACGGTTACTGCTCAGCCTCCAGGCTTTTCTCCTCTCCCCAGTTCATATATTCCTTCTGCCCAAATTGTGTCTTTGGAATCAGACAGACCTGGCTCCACTTCTAGTTCTACCACTTAACTCACTGAGTATTTCTTTAAGCCTCAGTTTCTTTATCTGTAAACTGGAGCTATGAATCCCTACCTCAAAAGCTGATGTGAGGATCAAATGAGATGGCACCCTCAAAGTGCCTTTCACAATGCTTGGCACATAGTAAGAATGTTTCTTGCCACGTCCATAGAGCTCAAGTATGAGCTCAGTTTGGCTTGGGCCAGGGGTGTTGGGTGGGTACAGAGGGAGGGGAATGACTGGGAAAACCGACATGGATGCCAAGGAGGCCCTGGTAGGGTTAGCCAAACTGATCAAACCAGTGCCCAAATGGTACAGCAAGCTTAGGTATGGTGTAGGCAGTGGGCACTGACAGGCTTGCTGATCTAACTCCTGGGCACAACAGAAGCAATAATATGAAATCTTGCAGAATACAGAGATCTGTTCATCCTCAATAGGACCCAGTCAGTGGCACCCTCATTAGTGGAGGTGGGAGTGGGAAGCAGTATGAGAAGGGGCCTGGAGAATGTGCAAGGTGGTCAGGCATAGAACGAGGGATGTAAGAAGGAAGGCCAGTACCAGAGGGCCCCTCTACAGGGAGAAGCGAGTACAAATAGTGTCTTGGAGGATATCCAGGGTCCCAGCACTCACCACAGCACCCCACACACTTGGTCTGTTGGCGGCCACACTGAATTGTCGGCTGGTGGAACTTAGATTTTTGGGGACAGACTGCCTAGATTTGGTTTCTCACTTACTAGCTGTGTGACCTTGGGCGTATCACTCAACCTCTCTGTGCCTCAGTCTCTGCATCTGTAAAATAGGGATAATATTTTCTACCTCATAAGGCTATTGTGAAGATAAAATGAGTTGATATATGTAAAGTACTTGGAACAGGGCCAGGGACACAATTTCTGCTATTATTAGTATTATTTGAGCTATTACTATTATGATCCTGGCTTCCCCTCTCAGGTCTGTCTTAAGCGCTGGGCCAGGAGGGAGGGCCATCAGGAGACTCAACTGGATTTGAGGTGGGGTCTTCTAAGGCTGACAATGGAGAGAAGCTGAGGTTAGGCGCCCACTCCCTATCCTCCAATCAGTACATGCTCCTCTGGGCCAGTTTCCAAGGACCCTCTGAGATGCATGACCAGGAGGCCTTCATTAAGTGCCTGTAGTCCTGTGTTAGGCTCTGACCAGGCCTGATCTTCAGGGTTAACTCCAGACTCACGGATAGAGACAGAAAAGCAAAGAATCATAGATCCTTAGAGCTAACACCCTATATGTTCTAGAACTGTCCAGATTGCAAACATTCTGCCCCATTGTTCTGATTAACAGCCAGAATTACCTAGAAATTCCAGTAACGTGGTTAAGAGCATGGGCTCTGAAGTCGGAAAATCTGGTTTAAAATACACATTCAGCACTTATTTAATCTTGGGCAAGGGACCTGACTTCTTTCAGCCTCAATTTCCTCATCTGTAAGATGGAAGTAACAGTACTTTCCCTATAAAATCACTGTCAGGACAGAGAGTGATTTGGGAATGGACAGATGGACCTATAGGGTAGGGATGAAATTTCTGAGTAAAGTGGGTCCAGGGAAGCAAGTGCATGGGTACCAAGTGTAAATCCAGTCAAGTTTCCTGGAGGCTTTAAGCCAACAAGGAAGAGCATGAACGAGAGAGATTGGCTGGGAAGGAATTGCTTTGGGAGGTGTTGGGAAGAGAGAGGTTGAGAATCCTGACAGCACTCTTTAATTACCCAGAAACAAGTGAAGTGGTAGCCTGGGGACCAAGGGTCAAAGAGATTTCAAAGGCCAGTCCCTGTCTGTAACAGGCCTACATAAAGAGTTCTCTGGTGCCTGTTCCCTTCCTGGTTGGATCTAGCACAGATGGAGCTCTGGGCATGGCAGTCTCCCAGGCTGAAGTTGGGGAAAGCAGAAAAACATACATATTTCTGTTTAACAGGAAATATCCCTTAGCTTCCACATCCTGAGTGAGGCAGTGAAGTGAGTGGAGATTTGGCCGCTAGATGGTTTTATCAGGACTCTAGAACACACAGGCAGTCTTGAGGCCAAGGCCAGGGTTTGGAGCCAAGGGCCAGCCCACCTCAACCAGTCATTGAGCTTCTCCACAGCTCAACTGTCTCTAAGGAGCTGCCTAGATCAGGAAATCATCTGTCTAAAAAGTGTTTACTAAACAGCAGTACTGGGGCTGGGAAGATGGAGGTGAATCCCATAGTCCTTGCGCTCCGACGAGTTGGTATCTCTAGGCTAAAGTAGTGGGGCACAGGCAGGATGAGAGATGGGAGTAAGGCAGTGGAGTTTTCTCTTAACTCTGCCAACAACTTTCACAATACAGCCTTCCCCCTCTCTGAGCCTCAGCTTCCTCATCTATACAATGGGAGGGGGTGGGTGAATGGATGCTTTATAAAGGACCATGAGTCTGAGTTGGTAAAGGGGGCTCAGCAGCCATGAGAGAGACTGAGAAGAGTCCAGGGTCTCAGAGAAGTGAGTGCTAGGAAGTTCTTTCTGAGCCCTAGAAGATGCCCACTGCCCTCAAGCTCCTTGGCCTATCCACACCTCCCAGGGAGGCCTTTCAGGCTGGATTCCATGGGGATGAGACTTTATGTGAAACACCCATCTCTTCTTCCCTGCTATGTAATTTGCACTGTCCAGATGCCTGCTTGCCCACCAAGCCTAGAGCTTTTAAGTCTTAGATCACAGAGGGGCAGCCATGAATAACTGATGCAGCTGCTTCCCTTACAGGGCCCACACCCTCTCTGATGACCATAGGAAGCCGATTAACAGAGAACAAAATGCTTCCTGAAGTGGTAGGCCCTTGCCTACCACTGCCTGCATCTTCTCAGGGCTTAATGGTCACTTGAGCTGTCCCTGGGGACAGAGGATGGGGCTTCCATGAACTGTCTGGCTCCAGGCAGCAGCTTGAGTCCTGAAGGAGGCCAAGCAGGCAGGGGGAGGAGGAACAAGATGCCTGCTGCTGCTGGCAAAGCCTGAGACAGCAGGAATACAGTGCACCTGGGGCCAAGGGCCAGCATCTGAAGGTTGCTCCTGCTGCCTACCTGGGAACTGATGCTCCCCAGGGTTTCCTCAGCACCTCTGTAAGGCACAGGTGGGCCCAAGCTGGTGCTGGGCATAGTAGGGGGGTGGGGAAGTAACCAGCCTTTAAGGCATATTCCTAGGAGGCTGCTGAGGCTTAGACTCTTGATTGGGCCCTATGCTCTTGCAGGTAGGATGCGATTAAAAGCCTTCATCCCAAACTTTCCAGGCTGATATGGAAAACTGGTTTGTCTTTCTGTGGGATGTGGGGAAAATGCTCAGCAGGAAGGGAGAAGAGCTGGGTTCTGGTCGTAGAGCAGAGTCTGATGTACTGCTCTGTGATTTTGCCTTCCCTGGGCTTCAGTTTTCTCATCTGTCAAGTGAGAATTGCTGCCTACCTTACTGAATCATCTGACAGGGCTTGCAAAAGTGTCTTCAAAGAGCTCAGGCAGTTGGGAAGGCTGGAGTGGAGGGAGTGGGTAGAGAGAAGCTGAATCTGGAAAGCTGATGCCACTTCTTCAGAGGCACATCCTCTAATGCCCCTCTCCCACCCGAACTTGAAACCCAGCCCTGCCGCTCATTGGCTGTGTGACCTTGGGCAAGTTACTCCAACCCTCTGTACCTCAATAAACCAGGGATTAGATCAACCTTACAAGTTACTCATGAGATGGTATATACAAATGAGTAAACTTTGTAAAGCACCTAGCTAGCAGTGCTTAGGCAGAGCTAGGGGGAAAGAGAGGGAGGGTGGGAGCACTGTCATGTAAAGGAAATGCCTGGAGGAGCCTTTACCTGGAGGAGCCAGCTACCACTGGCTGCCAGCCGCAGCCCCATCCTCCACCCCATCATGAATAAATGAGTAGGTATTGATCCCCTGGTCGGGAAATTTCCTGACTTGTGTTAAAATACACTCAGCCTTAAAGCCTGGAGCTGAAAACAGGTTTTCACCAGCCAGTGCTGAGCTCATTTGCCCTCTACCCCCACCCCCATCCCCACCCCCACCCTCAACCCAAGAATGAGAGCTCAGTTGGATAGGGTATCAGAGACTGAAACCTATTTGGTGAACACCAACTCCTCCACTCAATCCCCAGAGAGACAGAGGAGCAGGGGCATCTGTGGCTGGAACCCCAGTAGAAAGGCCCCAGGGGGAGGCAGGGAGGCAGAAATAGAGCAGAGGCCTGGCTTTGAATCCTGGCTCCTTCACTTCCTACAAGTGCCTCGGTTTCACCAGTTGTAAAATGGAGATAGTAATTCCTTCCGCATGGAGTTAGTCCTAGATTCAAATGAGTTTAGGTATGTAAAGTGCCCGGCATAGAGCCTGACCAATAGAAGCACTCAATAAAATGACAGCTTAGCCCTTCCCAATTCTTCTCCTGCCCCTTTGTCCTTGCTGGAAAACTCAGGATCATTTTGGAGAGGAATGAAACTCTGAGCGACTCTTTTATTTTTATTTTTTTAATAAGAGGCTTATTGAGATATAATTCATAAACCATAAAATTCACTCTTTGAAAGTACACAGTTCCCCGGTTTTTAGTATATTCACAGAATTGTGTGATCATCACCATTGTGTAATTTTAGAACATTTTCTTCACCCCAAAAAGAAACCCAATATCCATTAGCACTATGACTCATCTGTCAGTTTGTCATAGTGTGGTGGCTTGTATATTGCTGTGGTGCTGGAAGCTATGCCACCGGTATTTTGAATACCAGCAGGATCACCCATGGTGGACAGGTTTCAGCAGAGCTTCCAGACTAAGACGGACTAGGAAGAAAGGTCTGGTGATATACTTCTGAAAACTACCAATGGCAACCCTCTGGGTTACAACGGAATACGGTCAGATATAGAGCTGGAAGATGAGCCCCCCTAGGTTGGAAGGTACTCCTAACACACAGTGGCCACAACGACTATCGTGAAGATGGCGCAGAACCAGGCAATGTTTCATTCTGTTGAACATGGGGTCACCATGAGTTGGAGTTGACTCGATGGCAACTAACAACAACACCCATTAGCATCACTCCCCATTCCCACACCTCACCTCCTGATAACCACCTAATCTACTTTCTGTCTCTATGGATTCACCTCTTCTGGACATTTCATATAAATGGATTAATACAGTATGTGACATTTTGTGTCTGGCTTCTTTCACTTACCATAAAGTCTTCAAGGTTCATCCACATTGTAGCATGTATCAGTACTTCATTCCTTTTCACGACTGAGTAATATTTCATTGAATAGATGAACTACATTTTGTTTATCCATTCATTAGTTGGTAGGCATTTGAGTTGTTTCCACTTTATGGTTATTCTGATTAATGTTGCTATGAAATACATGTATAAGATTTTGTGTCATGTTTCTTTTTATTTCTTTTTTTTAATTGTACTTGATTTTTTTATATTTTTTAAATTGTACTTCAGGTGAAGGCTTACAGATCAAATAGTTTCTCATGAAAGAGTAGTACACATATTGTTTTATGACATTGGTTAACAACCCCACAACATGTCAACCCTCTAACTTCTCAACCTTTTTTTTTTGGTGAAAATACACATAGCCAAAGATACACCATTTCAAAAATTTCTGCATGCACAGTTTAGTGACGTTGACTACGCTCTTCCAATTGTGCTGCTATTCTCACTTAAGATGAAGGCTTACAGAACAAAATAGTTTCTCATTTAACAGTTACTACAAATGTTGCCCTATGACAATGGTTAACAATCTCACAACACATCAACAGTATCCTTACTCAACCTTGGGTTCCCTATCACCAGCTTCCCTGTCCCCTTCTGCCTTCTGGCCCTTGTCACTGGACTACTGTACCTCGTTAGTCTCATTTGGTTTTACGGGGCTGTCCACTCCCAGGCTGAACGGTGAACCTCGGAGGTAACTTCACCACTGAGCTAAAAGGGTGTCTGGGAGCCATACTCTCGGGGTTTCTCCGGTCTCTGTCAGGCCAGTAAATCTGGTCTTTTTTTTGTGAGTTAGAATTATGTTCTACATCCTTCTCCAGCTCTGTCCAGAACCCTCTGTTGTGATCCTGGTCAGAGCAGTCAGTGGTGGTAGCTGGGCACCATCTAGCCATACTGGACTCAGTCCAGTGGAGGCCTTGGTAGCTGTGGGCAATTAGTTCTTTGAACTAATCTTTTCCTTGTATCCTGTTCTCTTCATTCTCCCTTGCTCCCGAAGGGATGAGACCAGTGGAGTATCTTAGATGGCTGCTCACAGGCTTTTAAGACCCCAGACACTACTCACCAAGGTAGAATGTAGAACATTGTCTTTATAAACTGTGTTATGCCAATTGAGCTTGATGTTCCCTGAGACCATGGTCCACACAGCCCTCCGCCCAGCAATTCAATCCCTTAGGGAGTTTGGATGTGTCTATGGAGATCCATGACCTTTCCTTGTACAAGTTGTGCTTGGCTTCCCCAGTATTGTGTACAGTCTTACCCTTCACCAAAGTTACCACTTATCTATTGTCTATTTAGTTTTCCCCCCGAACCCTCTCATTCCTCGTAACCAACAAAGATTGTTTCTTTTTTTTTGTGTGTGTGTAAACTTTTTCATGAGTTTTTACAGTAGAGGTCTCATACAATATTTGTCCTTTTGTGATTGACTTATTTCACTCAGCATAATGTTCTCCAGTTTCATTCATGTTATGAGATGTTTCACAGATTCATCATTGTTCTTTATCTTTGCATAATACTCCATTGTGTGTATGTATCACAGTTTGTTTATCCATTCATCTCTTGATGGGCATCTAGGTTGTTTCCATCTTTTTGCTATTGTGAACAATGCTGCCATGAACATGGGTGTCCATATGTCTATTTGTGTGATGGCTCTTATTTCTCTAGGATATATTCCTAGGAGTGGGATTGCTGGATCA
This sequence comes from Dugong dugon, assembly GCA_030035585.1. Classification (NCBI taxonomy): domain Eukaryota; kingdom Metazoa; phylum Chordata; class Mammalia; order Sirenia; family Dugongidae; genus Dugong; species Dugong dugon. The sequence goes on along the minus strand of CM057483.1, from coordinate 102,177,155 downwards.
TATAGTATTTCTATTTCTAGCTTTCTAAGGAGGCACCATATCATTTTCCAAAATGGTTGTATCATTTTGCATTCCCACCAGTAGTGCATGAGAGTTCCAATCTCCATGCAGCCTCTCCAACATTTGTTATTTCCAGTTGTTTTTTTTTTAAATTAGTGCTAGTAATGCCGGGGTGAGATGGTATCTCATTGTGGTTTTAATATGCATTTCTCTAGTGGCTAGTGATCACCAGCATTTCCTCAAATGTCTGTTGGCCACTTTAATGTCTTCTTTGCTGAAGTAGCTGTTCATTTCCTTTACCCATTTTTTAATTGGATTATTTGTCTTTTTGTTGTAGACGTGTTGGATTTTCTTGTAGATTTTAGAGCTTAGACCTTTGTCTGACTTGTACTGTCCAAAAAATTTTTGCCAGTCTGTAGGCTCTCTTTTTACTCTTTTGGTGAAGTCTTTTGATGAGTGAGCATAAGCGTTTAATTTTTAGAAGATCCCAGTTATCTAGCTTAACTTCTGGAGTTTGTGTGTTGATGGTTATGGTTTGTATCCTGTTAATGACGTGCATTAGGGCCTCTAGTGTTGATCCTATTTTTTCTTCTATGATCTTTGTAGTTTTTGGCTTTATATTTAGGTCTTTGATCCATTTTGAATTAGTTTTTTTGTACGGTGTGAGCTATGGGTCCTGTTTCATTTTTTTGCAGATACATATCCAGTTATACCAGCACCATTTGTTAAAAAGACTGTCTATTCCACATCTGATGGACTTTGGTCTCTTGTCAAAGATCAGGTGACCATAGGTGGATGGATTTACATCTGGGTTCTCAATTCTGTTCCAGTGGTCAATGTATCTGTCATTGTACAAATACCAGGCTGTTTTGACTACCATAGCTGTATAGCACATTCTGAGGTCAGGTATTGTGAGTCGCCTACTTTATTTTTCTTCTTCAATAGTGCTTTACTTATCCTGGGCTTTTTCTTTTTCCATATAAAGTTAATGATTATTTTTTCCATCTCTTTAAAGAAGGTTGTTGGTATTTGGATCGGGATTACATTGTATTTGTAAATTGCTTTGGGGAGAATTGTCATTTTCACAAGATTGAGTCTACCTATCCATAAGCATGGTATGTTTTTCCATTTACTTAGATCCCTTTGGGTTTCTTGCAGTAGTGTTTTGTAGTTTTCTTTGTATAGGTCTTTTACATCCCTGATTAGATTTATTCCTAAGTATTTTTGTTCTTTAGAGGCTATTATAAACAGTATTGTTTTCTGGATTTCCTTTTCATCGTTCTCTTTGTTGGTGTATAGGAATCCAACTGATTTTTGTATGTTTATCTTGTATCCAACTACTCTGCTGAATCTTTCTATTATTAGTTCCAGTAGTTTTTCTTGTGGAGTCTTTAGGGTTTTCTATGTATAGTATCATATCATCTGCAAAGAGGGACAGTTTAACTTCTTCATTACCAATTTGGATGCCCTTTGTTGTTGTTTTTTCCTTTCCTTATTGCTCTAGCTAGAATGTTAAATAGCTACGATGTTAAATAGGAGTGGAGATAAAGGACATCCTTGTCTTGTTCCTGTTCTCAAGGGGAATGTTCTCAGCCTCTCTCCATTAAGAGTGATTTTGGCCATTGGTTTTGCAAAGATACCCTTTTCTATGTTGAGAAATTTCCCTTCTATACCTATTTTATTGAGAGTTTTTGTCAGGAATGGGTGTTGCACTTTGTTGAATGCCTTTTCTACATCAGTTGAGATGATCATGTGATTCTTTTCTCTCCTTTTATTTATGTGGTGAATTACGTTGATTGATTATCTAATGTTGAATCATCCTTTCATACCTGATATGAATCCTACTTGGTCATGGTGTATTATTTTTTTTGATATGATGTTGAATTCTATTGGCTAGAATTTTGTTGAGAATTTTTGCATCTATATTTATGAGAGATATTGGTCTGTAATTTTCCTTTTTAGAGCATCTTTGCCTGGTTTTGGTATCAGGGTTATGCTTCATAGAATGAATTCAGAAGTGTCGCTTCCTTTTCTATGTTCTGAAATAGTTTGAGTAGTACTGGTATAAGCTCTTCACTGAATGTTTGCTAGAATTCTCCAGTGAAGCCATCTGGGTCAAGGCTTTTTTTGTTGGGAGTCTTTTTTTTTTATTACCTTTTCAATCTCTTCTCTTGTTATGGGTCTGTTCATATTTTCAACATCACTTTGTTTTAAGTTGGGTAGGTAGTGTGTTTCTAGAAATTTATCAATTCCCTCTAGGTTTTCAAATTTGTTGGAGTATCATTTTTCATAATACTCTGTTGTGATCCTTTTTATTTCAGTTGGGTCTGTTGTAATGTCCCTCATTTCATTTCTTATTTGGGTTATTTGCGTCCTCTCCTGTTTCTCTTTTTTCAGTCTGGCCAGTGGTTTGTCAATTTTGTTGATCCTTTCAAAGAACCAACTTTTGGTTTTGTTGATTCTTTCTATTGTTTTTCTATTCTCTATTTCATTCATTTCTGCTCAATCTTTATTACTTCCTTTCTTCCTGTGTCCGTGGGCTTTTTTTTTTTTTTGCTGTTCTCTTTCTATTTGTTCAAGTTGTGTAGTTAATGTTTTGATTTTGTCCCTTCTTTTTTGATGTGTGCATCTATTGTTATAAATTGTCCTCTGAGGACTGCCTTTGCTGTGTGCGAAAGGTTTTCATTCTTGTTTGATTCTAGGAATTTTTTGATTCCATCTCTTATTTCTTCTATTACCCAGAGGTTTGTAAGCAGGGTGTTATTCAGTTTCCGTGTAATTTATTTTTCAACCTTACTCTTCCTGTTGTTGATTTCTACCTTGATGGCATTGTGGTCAGAGAAAATACTTTGTATTACCTCAACGTTTTGATCTTGTTGAGGGTTGCTCTTTGGCCTAAGATGTGGTTATTCTGGAAAATGTTCCATGTGCACTGGAAAAGAATGTGTACTTTGCAGCTGTTGGGTGTAGTGTTCTATATATCTCTATGAGGTCCAGTTGGCTGATGGTGCCCTTTAGGTCTTCTGTATCTTTGTTGAGTTTCTTTCTAGATGTTCTGTCCTTTACCAACAGTGGCATGTTGAAGTCTCCTACTATTATTGCAGAAATGTCAATTTCTCTTTTCAGTGTTGTTATAGTTTGTTTTATGTATTTTGGAGCCCTGTCATTTGGTGTGTAGATATTTATTATGGTTATGTCTTCATGATGGTTCATCCCCTGAATCACTATATAGTATCCTTCTTTGTCTTTTATGGTGCATTTTGTTTTAAAATCTATTTTATCTGAGATTAGTACTGCCACTCCTGCTCTTTTTGGTAGCTATTTCCTTGATATATTTTTTTTCCATCCTTTGATTTTTAATAAATTTACATCTTTGTTTCTAAGGTGTGTCTCTTGTAGACAGCATATTGATGGATCCTGGTTTTTTAACCATTCTGTCACTCTCTGTCTCTTTATGGGTGCATTTAGGCCATTCACATTCAAAGTAATTATTGATAGGTGTGAGTTTTTTGTTGTCATTTTGTAGTGCTTTTGATTGTGGTGCTGAGGTTTTCTTTGTTCGTCTTACTCTTCTTTGCTGAATTCCTTTTGTTTGTGGATTTTTTTCATTTCTTTTGTTTTTGTAGGTTTTGTTTTTACTGAAACTTTATGTTTTTATTCTTTATTTTGTTGACTGGGTTTGTTAACTTTCTTTGTGGTTACCTTGAAATTTACCCTTATCTTCCTAGGTTTGAGCCAGTCTATTATTACTTGGTATTGCCTTGCCTTCTCCATTAGAAGCTTCTATACTTACACCATTTATTCCCTCTTTTGTTGTTCTAATGTTGCTGTCATTTACTGATTAACTTCTCTGGTTCCCTGCTGTAATTCTTTTGGTTTTGGATAGTCCTTAAGAGTTCATTTCCTAGGTTGGCATCTGGTTGGTATGATCCTGCGTCCTTTGGTTTTGGAAAGCCCTTAGGAATTCATTTCCTACTTTGGCATCTCATTGGTATGATCCTGCATCCTAGATTCAGGCTGAGGTCTGATGTTGTTTGTTCTCTGGTCAGAGGACACCCTTTAATAATTCTTCTAAGTTTGGTTTGGTTTTTACATATTCTCTTAATTTCTGTTTATCTCTAAATGTCCTAATTTTGCCATCATATTTGAACAAAAGTTGTGCAACATATATATTATTGGCTGGGAATTTTTTTCTTTCAAGTTTTTATATATGTCATCTCATTGCCTTCTTGCCTGGATAGTTTCTGCAGAATAAGCTGAGCTTGATCTTATTGTTCCTCTTCTCTGCGTGACTTTTTGTTTTTCTCGAGCTGCTCTCTGGATTCTTTGTTTGTCTTTGGTTTTAGCCAGCCTGTTTATGATATGCCTTGGTGATTTTCTTTTGGGGTCTATCTCATATGGGGTTCCTTGAGCTTTTTGGATTGTCAGCTTTTCATCTTTCACGATATTGGGGAAGCTTCCTGTCAGCAGTTCTTCAAAGATCCTCTCTGTGTTTTCTGTTTTCTCTCCCTGTTCTGGAACTCCAGTCACTCGAAAATTTTTGCTTTTGATTGTATCCCACATAATTCTCAGGGTCTCTTCATTTTTCTTCTTTCTTTTTTCTGATTTTTTGTCAAACAGAGTTGTATTCAAGTGTTTGTCTTCAATTTCGCTGATCCTGTCTTCCATCGTTTCAAACCTGCCCCTTAGCCCTTCTATGACACCGTCCATTTCTGAAATCTTGTTGTTTAGCTTTTGGAATTCTAATTGTTGTGTTTGTATGATTTCTTGTGAATTCATTTTAGAATTTTGTTCCTGTATTATTTTCCCGAATTCTTCCATTTTTTGTCTGTATTTTCCATGAATTTGCCTGCCTTTTCCATGAATTTGTCTATTTTTTCCTCATTTTTATCTGGTTTTTCTTCAACTCTTGGATAGCTCTGAATATTAGAGATTTGAATTCCCTGTCAAGTAGTTTTAATGCCTTTTCTTCTACTGGAAAGTCATCTGGTGTTTTATTTTGGATGCTTACTGGAACCATCCTGTCCTTTTTTTTTTTTTTAATATGTTTTAATATTATCTGCTGTCTTCAGGACATCAGTAGTTATTTTCCTTGTTTATTGATTGTATATCTGTTTCATCCTGCTTTTTTGTTTTGTTTGGTTAAATCTGAGCAGGCATGTTGCTTTCTTTGTTGTTTGCTCATCTGTAGGCACAATACTTTTTGCCTCCTTCTCCAATGGGCAGGGTTAGTTGCTCAGATATGGTACAATAAGGCAGGTCCAGCTGAAGGGGAGTAGTTGTGATGGGTTGTTTATGACACATACTTGGGCCAACAGGGTGGGCTGGGAATCAGTGCAGGGAAGGTTCCAGTAGGCTGTACCTATACTGCTTGGTAGTGTGATGTTAAGCACATGGTGCAGGTAGGCAGGATGGAGGGGGGAGATTGTGATGTGTGGAGGTAAAATGGATATGTGAAAGAGGAGAGAGAGGACAGAGGAACAGGAGCCAAAAACATACAAGCAAGAAACAAACAAACAAAAAAGAGTGCTAAGGGAGTTTACCATTGGAGTGAAGAGATGAGAGACTGAGAAACAGAGAAAAACAAAAAGGTAAAAAAATAAAAGAAAAACACTAAAAGAAAAAAATGAATAAATAAAAATTAGAAAAAAAAAGGAAAGCCCCAGGGATTCCACCGGTGTGGCTGTGAGGACTGGGGAAGTTGCCCCCATGCTGTGAAGTACATCCTGGCTAAAAGGGTTAGCATTGTCACACAGTGCCAGGTATTCAGGGGACAGTAAGAGAAGGTAAGTATAGAGAGATGAGAAACTGAGAAATGAATAAAGACAAAAAGGGAAAAAGAGAGAGAAAGAAAGAACACAAAGCAACAAAAAGAAAAAAGAAATGCCCCCAGGGGTCCCACTGCATGTCTTTGTAGAGTAAGGGAGTAGCTCCCAAGCTGCGCAGTACTGCCCAGCTTGAAGGGGCTCCCAAGCCAAGAAAAGAAAAGGAAAACAAACAAACAAATCAAAACAGAACAAACAAACAAAAAAAGTGCCAGGTGTCCCACCAGCTTGGAGGCACAGGCTGGGAAGCAGTTTCACAGTCGAGCAGTGTTTCATAGCCTTTCAGGAAGAAAAAAAGATGGCACACGGAGCCAGGTATTTGAGAGAAAGGAGGAGGAGGTGGTGAGAGGTAAGGAGGAAATCTAAAGAAGCAGAAAAAAGCAACATCAGCAGCCAACAAATGGCACTCAGGGAGCCAACCAATGCGGGTGGGTGGAATCCAAGCAGCACCAGGATGAAGCCGGTTCTTTCCAGCTAAGAGACTGTGGCCACAGGAAGCAGAGGAGGATGAGTGAGGGTGAAGAAGGCTGTGGAGTGGGAAAGTGTATATCACTGGTTACTGGTTGTTCTGTCTCTTGCTGGAAGCTACATGAAGCTGCTTTCTCTTACTCCCTGTTTGCGGATCTCTGATAGGAGTCCAAGATGGTGGATCTGTGCTGCTTTAGCTGATAGGGGACCTCTGCATGTATCTCTCCTTGCTCTATGATCTGTGTCAGTTTCTTATTCTATTCAGTGCTTGGCTGAGTTCTTTATCTCTTCATTTGATGCTTAGGGTTTCAGGATTGATGTGTCTATGTTTGACTTAATTTTTCAGATCTTTGCTGTGGTGGAATGGCATGGTGCTTCTGTCTATAGCACCATGTTGCCCAGCAGTCTATCTGAACATTTGTTTTCAATTCTTTCAGGTATATACCTAGAAGTGGAATTATTGGATCATATGGTGACTCTATGTTTCACCATTTATAGAACTGCCAAACTGTTTTCCAAAGCAGCTGCACCATTTTACATTCCCACCAGCAGTGTATGAGGGTTCTCATTTCTCCACATCCTCACAAACACTTGTTATTACCTGTATTTTTTATTATAGCCATCTTAGTGGGTGTGAACCTCATTGCAGTTTTGATTTACATTTTCCTAATGGCTAATGATTACCTTTGTATGTGCTCATGGACCATTTGTCTATCTTCTTTGGAGAAATGTCTATACAAATCCTTTGTCCGTTTTTAATTGGGTTGTTTGTCTTTTATATAATTGAGTTGTAAGAGTTATTTATATATTCTGAATACAAATTCCTTATCAAATATATGACTGGCAAATATTTTCTCACATTCTGTGGGTTGTATTTTCACTTTCTTGATAGTACTCTTTGAAACACAAAAACTTTTAATATTGATAAATTCCACTTTATTTTTTTCTTTTGTCACTTGTGCTTTTGATGTTGTGTCTAAGAAACCATTGCCTAATCCAAAGTCAATATTTTCTTCTAAGAGTTTTATAGTTTTCACTCATATTTAGGTCTAAGATCCATTTGAGTTAGTTTTTGAATATGATGTGAGTAGGGATCCAACTTCATTCTTTTGAATGTGGATATCCAGTTTTCTGAGCACCATTTGTTGTAAAGATTATTCTCTCCCCATTGGATTATCTTGCCACTCTTGCTAAAAATCAATTGACCATATGTCTGCCTTGAGCATTGTGATGGTTAAGGTTGTGGGTCAACTTGGCTGGGCCATGATTCTCAGTGGTTTGGCAGTTATGTAATGATGTAATCTGGCAGTTATGTAATGATGTAGTCATCCTCCATGGTGTGATCTGATGAGATCAGCCGATCAATTGTAAGGGGAGTTTCCATGGGGGTGTGGCCTTCATCCAATATATACATATAGATGTTCTGGCAAACCTTGCTAACTTGTTCCGGATCCTGCATCCTACTCGTGATCATCTGACCTCTGGTTCTTGGGACTTGAGCCAACACTCTGCTGTCTTACCTGCCAATCTTGGATTTGTCAGCCTCCGTAGTCTGTGAGCCACTGGCCTGCTGTCTGATGTGCCAATCTTGGGTTCGTCATTCCCTGCAGCTACGTGAGTCAGGAGAAGCTTCCATCCTGATGCCTGACCCACGGACTTGGGACTTGCCAGCCTCTACACTGCATGAGCAATTTCCTTGAGATAAAGCTCTCTCTCTCTATATATATATATACTCTTTCTATATATATATGTATATACTCTCTCTATATATCCACTTCACTGGTTTTGCTTCTCTAGAGAACCCAACCTAAGACAAACAGTATGCTGTTTTAAGAACTGTCTATATGGCATCAAAGTGACAACAGCAACTCGAAAGATTAGATAGGAACCTTAGAGGGCAGTGAGTTTATGTTAATGAGGGAGGAACAATTTAGAAAAGGAAGGTGATAATGGATGTACAACTCAAAGAATGTAATCAATGTCACTGAATTGTATATGTAGAAATGCTTGACTTGGTGTATGTTTAGCTGTGTACATACTCAACAAAAACAAAATTAAATGAAAAAAAGAAAATAAGGATCATAGAGCTTTAAATTCCCAGCTCAAGTTCTGTGAAAGGGATATAACGCTGAATAACAGACTGGAAAAAAAATAAAATCTTATTTCCTGTAATAAAAAAACCAATTGACCGTAAATGCAAGGATTTATTTCTGGCCTCTAAATTTTGTTCCATTTATCTAATGTCTATCCTATGCCAGTATCACACTGTCTTGATTACTGTAACTTTATAATAAGTCTTGAAATTGTAAAGTGTAAGTCCTCCAACTTTGTTCTTCTCTTTCAGGATGGTTTAAACTATTCTGAACCCCTTGCATTTCCATATGAATTTAGGGTCAGCTTGTCTAATTCTACAAAAAATCTTTGCTGAGTTTTTATAGGGATTGAGCTAAATCTGTAGATCAGTTTGAGAGAGTATTGCCATCATAACAATATTGTCTTCCAATCCATGAACATGAGATATCTTTCCATCTATTTAGTCTTTAATTTTCAACAATATTTATAGTTTTCACTGTACAGGTCTTGCACTTCTTTTGTTAAATTTATTGCTAAGTATTTTATTCTTTTTGATGCTATTATAAATGGAATTGTTTTCTTAATTTCATTTTCAGACTGTTAGTTGCTAGTGTATAGAAATACAATTGATTTCTCTCTATTGATCCTGTATCCTGAAACCTTGCTGATTTGTTTATTAATTCTAATAATGTTGTGTATGTGTGTGTGTGTGCTTCATATACAAGATTAAGTCATTTTGAATAGAGATAATTTTCTTTCCTTCCTAACTGGATGCCTTTTATTTATTCATTCATTCATTTATTTATTTGTCTGCCTATTTTGTTATTTATGCCTAATTGCCCTCACTAGAACCTCCAGTACAATGTTGACTAGAAGTGATGAGAATGGATATCCTTGTCTTGCTCCTGATCTTAAAGGGAAAACTTTCAGGCCTTTACCATTAAATATGTTAGCTGTCAGTTTTTCATAAAAGTGTGAGTTATCCTATTTTGTTATTCTTTCTCAAGATTGCTTTTGCTACTTAGGGTCCCTTGTAGTTTTATATAAATTTGAGGATTTGCTTTTCCATTCCTGCAAAGAAGGCTGTTGGAATTTTGATGGGAATTGCATCAAATCTATAGATATCTTTGGGTAGGATTGACATCTTAACAGTATTAAATCTTCTAATCCATGAACACAAAACGTTCTTCCATTTACTTAAGTCTTCTTTAATTTCTTTCACTAATACTTTACAGTTTTCAGTGTGCAAGTCTTTCATTGTGTTGTTTAAATGTATTCCTAGGTATTTTATTCTTTCAGATGCTGGTATGTATTGAATTATATCCCCCACCAAATATATGTTGGGATCTTAACCCCTATACTTGTAGATGGAATCTAACATAATACCTTACATGTAATATAATGTAATCACCATCCATAATGTAATCTAATGTAATCACTTTCCATAATGAAATCTAATGAAATCAATCAGTTGAAGTCATATCAGTGTAGGATGGATCCTAAACCTAATCACTTTTGAGTTATATAAAAATCAGCATAGACACAGAGACACACATACAGGGGGAAGACAAATGCTATCTGCTGATGGAGGCAGATGAATCTCTAACTCCAGGAACTTCAAAGATCGTCGGCTATTGAAGTTGAAATAAACAAAGAAGGACCTTCCTTAAGAGCCACACCCTGAATTCAGACTTCTAGCCTCCTAAACTTGGAGGAAATAATTTTTTGTTGTTTAAAGTCACCCACTTGTAGTATTTCCGTTACAGCAGCAGTAGGAAACTACAACACTAAGAAACTAAATTACAAATGAAATTGTCTCCTTAATTTTCTTTTCAGAATGTTCATTGCTAATGTATAAAAATCTGACTGATTTATGTGTGTTGACCTTGTAGTCTGCCATTTTTCTGAGTTCATTTATTAGCTCTAGTAGCTTTCTTGTGGATTCTTTGGGGTTTTCTATATATAGGATCATGTCATCTGCATAAAAGGAGAGTTTTACTTCTTCGTTTCCAATTTGATTACCTTTCATTTCTTTTTCTTGTCTAATTGCTCTGGCAAGGACTTCTATTACAATATTCAATAGCAGTGATGAGAGCAGGCATACTTGTCTTGTTCCTGACCTTAAAGGGAAAGCTCTCAGTCTTTTTCCATTGAGTATGATGTTAGCTGTGGGCTTTTCATAAATGCTGTTTATCAGGTTGAGGAATTTCCCTTCTATTTTAGTTGATCGAGTGTTCTTATCATGAAAGTATGTTGGATTTTTGTCAAATGCCTTTTCCATGTTGATTCTTTTCATTTGTTCTACTAATATGGTGTATTACATTGATTGACTTTGAAATGTTGGCTCACCCTTGCAGTCCTGAAATAAATCCCACTAAATGATGGTGTATAAGCTTTTTAATATGCTTTTTTGTTGTTGTTGTTTAGGATTTTTGCATCTATATTCATAAGGGATATTGGTCTTGTCTTGTAGTGTCTTTGTCTGGCCTTGGTATCAAAGTAATGCTAGCCTTAGCTCCACAGAATAAGTTATTAAGTGTTCCCTCCTCTTCTATTTTTTGGAAAATTTTAAGAAGGATTGGGGACACTTCTACAAATGTTTGTTATAATTCCCCAATGAAGCCATCTGGTCCAGTAATTTTCTTTATTGGGTGGTTGCTGGTTCAATCTCTTCACTTGTTGTGGATTTCTATTTCTTCTTGAGTCAATATAGGAAGTTTGTGTGTTTCTAGGAATTTGTTCATTTTATCTGGGTAATCTATAAGCCTATCAACATTGTTTTATTATTATTGCTTTCTGTCGTTGTCTTTTAAATCATATAAAATAAGAAAAGTATTACAAACAAAAATGCATTTATACTGTATTTTATATTTACAATTACTGGTGCTCTTTGTTTCTGTGAATTTGAGTTACCATCTAGAGTTTTTTTTTTTTTCTTTTTCATTTCGGTCTGAAGAACTTCTTTTATTATTTCTTTTAGAGCAGGTCTGATAGCATTGAATTTCCCCTTTTTTTATATATAGATATATGATTTTTGTTGTAAAAATATAAAGAACACATTTACCAATTCACTATTTTTCACATGTACAATTCAATAAAATCAATTACAACAATCATGTTGTGCAACTATCACCAATCTGTTGCCATATTTTCTATGCCCATAAACAAAAACTCAGTGCTACCTAAACAGTGGTTCCTCCCTTTCCCCATCCCTCCATCACTGGTAACCTCTGTTAAACTCTAATCTCTACACCTTTGCTTATTCTACGTATTTTGTATTAGTGAAATAAAATATTTGTCTTTTTATGATTGAATAAATTTCACTCAGGATCAAGTGAGATTTATTTCAGGAATGCAAAGATGGTTCAACATTAGAAAATCAATCAATGGAATACATCACATTAATAGAACAATGGAAAAGAACCACGTGATCATCTCAATCGAGGCAGAGAAAGTTTTTGACAAAATCCAACACCCTTTCATGATAAAAACACTCAACAAGATAGGACTAGAAGGAAAATTACTCAATTTGATAAAAAGCATTTATGAAAAACCTACAGTTAACATCATACTCAATGGAGAAAAACTGAGAGTTTTCCCCTTAAGATTAGGAGCAAAACAACGGTGCCCACTCTCATCACTGCTATTCAATATTATACTGGAAGATCTGGCCAGAAAATTAGACAAGAAAAAGAAATAAAAGACATCCAAATTGGGAAGGAAGAAGTAAAACTATCCCTCTTTGCAGATGACATGATCCTACATATAGAAGACACCCCCCCCCCCAAAGAATCCACATGAAAGCTACTAGAGCTAATAAATGAATTCAGAAAAGTGGCAAGATGCAAGGTCAACACACCAAAATCAGAATTTTTATATATCAGTAATGAGCAATCTGAAAAGGAAATTAAGAAAACAATTCCATTTACAACAGAATCTAAAAGAATAAAATACCTAGGAATTAACTAAACAGAGAGGTGAAAGACCTGTACAAGGAAACCTATAAAACACTACTGAAAGAGATTAAAGATGACCTAAACAAATGGAAGGACATCCCATTTCATGCTCATGGATCAGAAGACTCAATATTGTCAAGATGTCAATATTACTGAAAACAATCTATAAACTTAACGTAATCCCCATCAAAATTCCAACAGCTTTCTTTGCAGAAATGGAAAAGGCCAATTCTCAAATTTATATGGAACGTCAAAGGGTCCCAAATAGCCAAAATAATCTTAAAAAAGAAAAGAGTAGGACGAGTCTCGCTTACTGATATCAAAACATATTATAAAGGTACAGTAATCAAAACCTTGTACTGGTATACTGATAGACATATAGACCAACGGAATAGAATTGAGAGTCCAGAGTTAAGCTCAAACATCTATGGTCAATTAATCTTTGATAAGGGTGCTAAATTCATCGAATGGAGTGTCATGGATTAAATTGTGTCCCCCAAAAATATCTGTCAACTTGGCTGGGTCGTGATTCCCAGTATTGCATAATTGTGTACCATTTTGTAATCTGATGTGATTTCCTTATGTGTTGTAAATTCAGTCACTATGATCTAATAAGATGGATTAGCGGCAGTTATACCGATGAGGTATACAAGATTGGATAGTGTCTTAAGCCAATCTCTTTTGAGATATAAAAGAGAGGAGGGAGCAGAGACACATGAGAACCTCACACCACAGAGAAAGCAGTGCTGGGAGCATAGCGCGTCCTTTGGACCTGAGGTTCCTGCGCTGAGATGCTCCCAGACCAAGGGAACACTGATGCATCACAAGACCTTCCTCAGAGTCGACAGAGAGGGGGGGCCTTCTTCTGGAGCTGATGCCCTGAATTTGGACTTGTAGCCTGCTGGACTGTTGGAGAGTAAGCTTCTCTTTGTTGAAGCATCCACTTGTGGTATTTCTATTATGGCAGCACTAGATGACCAGGACATGGAGAAAGAATAAAAATAAAAGAAACAAACAGAAAAACCCAAACTCGTTGCCGTCTAATCAATTCCGACTCATAGCTACCCTATAGGACAGAGTAGAACTGCCCCATAGGATCTCAAAGGAGTGGCTGGGGGACTTGAACTGCTGATCTTTTGGTTATACTCACCAACATTTGTTATTGTCCTTTTTTTTTTAATCTTGCCATCCTAGTGGGAGTGAAGTGGTATCCAATTGTGGTTTTGATATGCATCTCCCTAATGGCTCATTTGCAAATCTAAACCAAAATGAGATACCACTTCACTTCCACTAGGATGGCAAGACTAAAAGGAAAATAAAAAATGTTGGTGAGGATGTGGAGAAATCCGAACGCTTATCCATTGCTGGTGGGAATACAAAATGGTACAGCCTCCCTAGAAACTGGTATGGTGGTGCCTCAAAAAGTTAAATATAAAGCTACCATATGACCCAGCCATTCCACCCAAAAGACTTGAAAGCAGTGATGTAAACAGACACATGTACACCAGTGTTCATTGTAGCACTATTCGAAACAGCCAAAAGGTGAAAACAATCCAAATGTCCATCAACAGATGAATGGATAAACAAAATGTGGTACATACATACAATGAAATATTAAACCCATAAAACCGTTGCTGTTGACTCGATTCTGACTCGTGACCCTATAGGACAGAGTAAACTGCCCCATATGGTTTCCAAGGCTGTAAATCTTTATGGAATCAGACTGCCACATCTTACTCCTGAGGAGCAGCTGGTGAGTTCAAACTGCTGACCTTTCAGTTAGCAGCCCAGCACTTTAACCACTGTGCCACCAAGGCTCCTAATGGAATATTATTCTACCATAAAAAGAAATGAAGTCCTGCTACATGCCACAACATGGATGAATCTTGATGTCCCTCCTCTTTTTTTAATCTGGGAATGCCTTAATTTCTTTTATTTTTTTTCTATACTATTTATTTTGTTGATGTTGTCGTTGAGAATATGCATAGCAAAACATACACCAATTCGACAGTTTCTACATGTGCAATTTAGTGACATTGATTACATTCTTTGAGTTGTGCAACCAATCACACCTTCCTTTTCTGAGTTATTCGTCCCTCATTAATATAATAATACTTTACTTTCTCTTCTTGAGACTCCCTTTGAAATCTTCTGTTCAGCTCTTTTACTTCATCATTTCTTCCATTTGCTTTAGCTACTCTACGTTCAAGAGCAAGTTTCAGAGTCTCTTCTGACATCCATTTTGGTCTTTTCTTTCTTTCTTGTCTTTTTAATGACCTCTTGCTTTCTTCATGTATGATGTCCTTGATGTCATTCCACAACTCATCTTCACTTCAGTCATTAATGTTCAATCCATCAAATCTTTTCTTGAGATGGTCTCTAAATTCAAGTGGGATATACTCACGGTTGTACTTTGGCTCTCGTCGACTTGTTCTAATTTTCTTTAGCTTCAACTTCAACTTGCATATGAGCAATTGATGGTCTCTTCTGCAGTCAGCCCCTGGCCTTGTTCTTCTGACTGACGATATTGAGCTTTTCTGTTGTCTCTTTCCACAGATGTAGCCGATTTGATTCTTGTGTATTCCATCTGGTGAGATCTATGTGTATAATAACCATTTACGTTGTTGAAAAAAGGCATTTGCAATGAAGAAGTCATTGGTCTTGCAAAATTCTATCATGTGATCTCCAGCATCGTTTCTCTCACCAAGGCCGTATTTTCCAACTACTGATCCTTCTTCATTTCCAACTTTTGAATTCCAATCACCGGTGATTAACAATGAATTTCATACTGCAGAAGTTGGTAAAAAAAATTCAATTTCTTCATCTTTGGCCTTAGTGGTTGGTGCATAAATTTGAATAATAGTCATATTAACTGGTCTTCTTTGCAGGAGTATGGGTATTATCCTATCACTGACAGCATTGTACTTCAGGAGAATCTTGACGTGTTCTTTATGACTATGAATGCAATGTCGTTCCTCTTCAATTTGTCATTCCCAGTATAGTAAATCGCATGATTGTCTGATTCCAAATGGCCAATACCAGTCCATTTCAGCTCACTAATGTCTAGGATACTGATATTTCTGCGTTCCATTTCATTTTTGGCAAATTCCAATCTTCCTAGATTCATACTTCATACATTCCACGATCCTATTATTAATGGAGGAGCCCTGGTGGCATAGTGGTTAAGAGCTCAGCTGCTAACCAAAAGGTCGGCAGTTCAAATCCACCAGCCACTTCTTGGAAACCCCATGAGACAGTTCTACTCTGTCCTATAGGGTAGCTATGAGTCAGAACCAAGTCGACGGCACCTAACAACAACAACATTATTAATGGATGTTTGCAGATGTTTCTTCTCATTTTGAGTTGTGCCACATCAGCAAATGAGGGTCCCAAAAGCTTGACTCCATCCACATCATTAAGGTTGACTCTACTTTGAGGAGGCAACTATTCACCAGTCCTATTCTGAGTGCCTTCCAACCTGAGGGGCTCATCTTCCAGCACTATATCAGACAATGTTCCACTGCTATTCATAAGGTTTTCACTGGATAATTTTTTTTAGAAGTAGACCACTAGGTCCTTTTACCTAGTCTATCTTAGTCTGGAAGCTCAGCTGAACCTTTCAACATGGGCGACCATACTAGTATTTGAATACTAGTGGCATAGCTTCCAGTATCATAGCAACGTGCAAGCCACCACAGTAAGACAAACTGACAGATTTCAAAGGGCGGCTCAAGAAAACAAAGTAAAGTATTATTATGACATATTAAAATACCTGGAGTTAGAAAACCAAAAGGGAAGACTTTGCTCAGCATTTCTCAAGCTGAAAGAACTGAAGAAAAAATTCAAGACTTGAGTTGCAATAGTAAAGGATTCTATGGGAAAAACACTGAACGACGCAGGAAATATCAAAAGAAGATGGACAGCTAGCTGAATTGGCATAACATAGTTTATAAAGAATACGTTCTACATTCTACCTTGGTGAGTAGTGTCTGGGGTCTTAAAAGCCTGTGAGCAGCCATCTAAGATACTCCACTGGTCTCACCCCTTCGGAAGCAAGGGAGAATGAAGAAAACAAAATACAAGGAAAAGATTAGTCCAAAGGACTAATGGACCACAACTACCATGGCCTCCACCAGACTGAGTCCAGTCCAACTAGATGGTGCCCAGCCAAGACCACTGACTGTTCTGACAGGGATCACAACAGAGGATCCCAGACAGAGCTGGCGAAGAATGTAGAACAAAATTCTAACTCACAAAAAAGAAAGACCAGACTTACTGGCTTGACAGAGACTGGAGAAACTCCAAGAGTATGGCCCCTGGACACCCTTTTAGTTCAGTAATGAAGTCACTCCCGAGGCTCTCTGTTCAGCCAACGATTAGACAGGCCCACAAAACAAAACTAGACTAATGGGGCACAACAGCCCAGGGACAAGGACTAGAAGGCAGGAGGGGCCAGGAAAGCTGGTAATAGGGAACCCAAGGTTGAGAAGGGAGAGTAAAAAGAAAAAAAAAATTTCTTGACATAGTGACCAGAGAATATAGTTTGTATAATTTCTGTTTGGGGAAATGTATTGAGCTTTTCCTTTGCAAACTTATATACAGTATAATCAATTTCTTATAAATGCCTCTGTCGATTTCCATTATATTTTAAGCAATTTTTGCCCTATATTTGATATTATAAAATATAATATACATACAGTCATGAAAGAAAAAAAAGAAGAAGATGAACGGAATACACAGTCACCGTACCTAAAAGAATTGGTTGATGTTCAGCCTTTTCAGGAGGTAGCATATGATCAGGAACCAATGGTACTGAAGTAAGAAATCTAAGCCGCACTGAAGACATTGGCAAAAAGCAAAGCTGTAGGAATTTACAGAATACAGATTGAGATGTTTCAACAAACAGATGCAGCACTGGAAGTGCTCACTCGTCTATGTCAAGAAATTTGGAAGACAGCTACCTGGCCATCTGACTGGAAGAGATCCATGTTTATGCCCATTCCAAGAAAGATGATCCAACAGAATGAGGAAATTATAGAACAATATCAATATCACACGCAAGTAAAATTTTGCTGAAGATAATTAAAAAAATGATTGTAGTAGTACGTCAACAGGGAACTGCCAGAAATTCAAGCTCGATTCAGAAGAGGATGTGGAACAAGGGACATCATTGCTGATGTCAGATGGATCCTGGCTGAAAACAGAGAATATCAGAAAGATGTTTACCTGTGTTTTATTGACTATGCAAAGGAATTTAATTGTGTGGATCATAACAAATTATGGATAACATTGCAAAGAATGGGAATGCCAGAACATTTAGTTGTGCTCATGAGGAAACTGTACATGGACCAAGAGGCAGTCGTTCAAACAGAACAAGGTTATACTGCCTGGTTTAAAATCAGGAAAGGTGTGCGTCAGGGTTGTACTCTTTCACTGTACTTATTCAATCTGTATGCTGAGCAAATAATCCGAGAACCTGGATTATATGAAGAAGAATGCAGCATCAGGATTGGAGGAAGACTCATTAACAACCTGCTTCATGCAAATGACACAACCTTGCTTGCTGAAAGTGAAGAGGACTTGAAGCACCTACTCATGAAGATGAAAGACTACAGCCTTTAGTTTGGATTACACTTCAACATAAAGAAAACAAAAATCCTCACAACTGGACCAATAAGCAACATCATGATAAACGGAGAAAATATTGAACTTGTCAAGGATTTCATTTTACTTGGATCCACAATCAACACCCATGGATGCAGTAGTCAAGATATCAAAGAAACATTGCGTTGGGTAAATCTGCTGCAAAAAACCTCTTTAAAGTGTTGAAAAGCAAAGATATCACTTTGAGGACTAAGATGGGCCTGGCCCAAGCCATGGTGTTTTCAATCACCTTATATGCATGCAAAAGCTCGACAATGACTAAGGAAGATTGAAGAAGAATTGAATTATGGTGTTGGCAAGAATACTGGATATACCATGGACTGCCATAAGAACAAACAAATCTATCTTGGAAGAAGTACAGCCAGAGTGCTCCTTGGAAGCAAGGATGGCAAGACTTCTTTTCATGTACTTTGAACATGTTATCAGGAGGGATCAGTCTCTGGAGAAGAACATCATGCTGGTTAAGGTAGCAGGTCAGCGAAAAAGAGGAAGATCCTCATGAGTTGGATTGACACAGTGGCTACAACAATGAGCTCAAACATAGCAACGATTGTGAGGATGGCACAGGACCAAGCAGTGTTTTGTTCTGTTGTACATAGGGTCACTATGAGTCAGAACCAACTCGGCGACACCGAACAACAGCAACAACATTAACATAAACTCACTGCCCACCAAGGTTCCTATGTTAACTTTCGAGTTACGGTTGTCAATATGATCCCATATAGATAGTTCTCAAAAGAGCATAATGCTCAAGGCAGACATTTTTTTACAAGTTAAGCTAAGCTATAGTTTAGTTTTAAGATGACTTCAGGGGATATTTTTTGTTTAAGGGTTAAAGATTATCTCAGGGAAATAGTTTTAGGGGTTCATCCATCCTCCATGGCTCCAGAAAGTCTGGAGTCTATGAAAATTTTAAATTCTGTTCTGCATTTTCCCCCTTTTGATCAGGATTCTTCTACGGAATCTGATCAACATGTTCAGTAATGGTAGCCAGGCACCATCCAGTTCTTCTGGTCTCATGGCCAAGGAGGCAGATGTTCATGGAGGCAATTAACCTCACATTCCATATCCTCCTATTCCTGACTCTCCTGTCTCTGTTGCTCCAGGTGAATAAAGACCAGTTGTTGTGCTTGGATGGCTGCTTACAAGATTTTTAAAACCCCAGGCACTAGGTAGAACAGAAGCACTAAACAAGTTTTTAGGCCAATTAACTGGGATGTCCCATAAAACCATGACCCTAAACCTCCAAACCAAGGAACCAAATCCCACGAGGTGTTTCATTGTACATAAAAAAACCAGCCTCAGCAGCCACTCTCTCTCTCTTTTTTTGTCATTGTTGTAAATATAGCTATCACACAACTTTTGCCAATTCCACTTTTTACAGCAATTACAACAATCAGCTGTGAAACCCTACCCTTAATCAATGTGATTTTTCCATCACCGTTAACCCCAATTTCCCCCTCCATCCCACCCATGGTGGTGGTTGTTGTTACTAGGTGTCTTGAAGTCGATTCCTACTCATAGAGACCCTATGTACAACAGAAGGAAACACTACCCAGTCCTGCACCATCCTCACAATCATTGCTATGTTTGAGTTCATTGTTGCAGCCACTGAGTCAACCCATCTCATTAAGGATCTTCCTCTTTTTTACTGACCCACTGCCTTACCCAGCATGATGTTCTTCTCCAGAGACTGATCCCTTCTGATAACATGTTCAAAGCACATGAAAAGAAGTCTTGCCATCCTTGCTTCCAAGGAGCACTCTGGCTGTACTTCTTCAAAGATAGATTTGTTCTTATGGCAGTCCATGGTATATCCAATATTCTTGTCAACACCATAATTCAAAGGCATCAATTCTTCTTCAATCTTCCTTATTCATTGTCCAGGTTTTGCATGCATAGGAGGCGATTGAAAACACCATGGCGTGGGTCAGGCCCATCTTAGTCCTCAAAGTGATATCTTTGCTTTTCAACACTTTAAAGAGGTCTTTTGCAGCAGATTTACCCAATGCTATGCATCTTTGATATCTTGACTACTGCATCCATGGGTGTTGATTGTGTATCCAAGTAAAATGAAATCCTTGGCAACTTCAATATTCTCTCCATTTATCATGATATTGCCCTGGTAAACCACTAATAAACTTTGGTCTCTGTACATTTGCCTTTTCTTGTCTTTTTATATAAGTGAGGTCACACAATATTTGTCCTTTTGTGACTGGCTTATTTCACTTAGAATAATGTCTTCAAGCTCCATCCATGTGGAAGCATGTATGAAGACTTCATTTCTCCTACAGTCTGAGTAGTATTTCATTGTATGTATGTACCACATTTTGTTTATCCATTCATTTGTTGATGAGAATTTAGGTCGTTTCCACCTTTTGACTGTTGTAAATAGTGCTGCAATGAACACTGGTGTACAAGTCTCTTTGAGTCTCTGCCTTCAAGACTTTTGAGTATCTAGGAGTGGAGTTACTGCGTCCTATGGTAGTTCTATTTTTAGTTTTTTAAGGAACCGCCACACTGTTTTCCACAACGGCTGTACTATTTTGTATTTATTTCCACCAGCAATGGATAAGGGTTCCAATTTCCCCAAATACTCGCCAATATTTGTTGTTTTCTGTTTTTTTTTTTTAATGAATGACTAAATTTTAATGAAGAAAGGAAAGCGTTCAGATAACATTTCAATATACTTTAGTTTTAAACATATACATAACTTTTTTTGCATTAAAAAAATGTATTGTACTTTAGGTGAAGGTTTACAGAAAAAAATATTTTCCCATTAAATAGTCAGTACACATATTGTTTTATGACATTGGTTAACAACCCCACAACATGTCAACACACTCCCTTCTCAGCCTTGGAGGACCTTTTTTTTTTTGGTGAAAATATACATAGCCAAAGATACTCCATTTCAAAAATTTCTGCATGTACAATTCAGTGATGTCGATTACGTTCTTCCAGTTGTGCTACTATTCTCACTTTATATGAAGGTTTACAGAACAAAATAGTTTCTCATTAAACAGTTAGTACACATATTGCCCTATGACAATGGTTAAGAACCCCACTACATGTCAACACTGTCCTTACTCAAACTTGGGTTCCCTATCACTAGCTTTCTTTTCCCTTTCTGCCTTCTAGTCCTTGTCCCTTGTCCCTGTGCCTCATTAGTCCTGTTTTGTTTTGTGAGTCTGTCCAATCCCCAGCTGAACGGTGAACTTCAGGAGTGACTTCACCACTGAGCTAAAAGAGTGTCCGGGGGCCATACTCTTGGGGTTTCTCCAGTCTCTGTCAGGCCAGTAAATCTGGTCTTTTTTTTGTGAGTTAGAATTTTGTTCTACATCCTTCTCCAGCTCTGTCCAGAACCCTCTGTTGCGATCCTGGTCAGAGCAGTCAGTGGTGGTAGCTGGGCACCATCTAGCTGTACTGGACCCAGTCTGGTGGAGGCCTTGGTAGCTGTGGTCCATTAGTCCTTTGGACTAATCTTTTCCTTGTATCCTGTTCTCCTCGTTCTCCCTTGCTCCCGAAGGGGCGAGACCAGTGGAGTATCTTAGATGGCTGCTCACAGGCTTTTAAGACCCCAGACACTACTCACCAAGGTAGAATGTAGAACATTGTCTTTATAAACTGTGTTATGCCCATTGAGCTAGATGTTCCCTGAGACCATGGTCCCCACAGCCCTCCGCCCAGCAATTCAGTCGCTCAGGGAGTTTGGATGTGTCTATGGAGCTTCCATGACATTTTCTTGTACAAGTGGTGCTGGCTTCCCCAGTATTGTGCACCATCTTACCCTTCACCAAAGTTACCACATATCTATTGTCTATTTAGTATTTCCCTCCCCACCACGCCCATCCCTCATAACCAACAAAGGTTGTTACTTTTTGTGTGTAAACTTTTTCATGGGTTTTTACAATAGAGGTATCATACAATATTTGTCCTTTTGTGATTGACTTATTTCACTCAGCATAATGTCCTCCAGTTTCATGCATGTTATGAGATGATTCACAGATTCATCATTGTTCTTTACTGTTGCATAATACTCCATTGTGTGTATGTAGCATAGTTTGTTTATCCATTCAACTGTTGATGGGCATCTAGGTTGTTTCCATCTTTTTGCTATTGTGAACAGTGATGCCATGAACATGGGTGTGCATATATCTATTGATGTGATGGCTCTTATTTCTCTAGGAAATATTCCTAGGAGTGGGATTGCTGGATCGTATGGTATTTCTATTTCTAGCTTTCTAAGGAAGTGCCATATCATTTTCCAAAATGGTTATATCATTATGCATTCCCACCAACAATGCATAAGAGTTCCGCTCTCCCCGCAGCCTCTCCAACATTTGTTATTTCCAGTGTTTTTGATTTGTGCCAGTAATGCCGGGGTGAGATGGTATCTCTTTGTGGTTTTAATTTGCACTTCTCTAATGGCTAGTGAATGCGAGAATTTCCTCATGTGTCTATTGACCGCTTGTATGTCTTCTTCGGTGAAGTATCTGTTCATTTCCTTTGCCCATTTTTTAAGTGGATCATTTGTCTTCTTGTTGTAGAGGTGCTGGATTTTCTTGTAGATTATGCAAGTTAGACTTTTGTCTGACTCCTAATGTCCAAAAATTTTTTCCCAGTCTGTAGGTTTTCTTTTTACTCTTTTGGTGAAGTCTTTGGAAGAGCATAGGTGTTTGATTTTTAGAATATCCCAGTTATCTAGCTTACCTTCTGGAGTTTGTGTGTTGATGGTTATGGTTTGTATCCTGTTAATGCGGTGTATTAGGGCCTCTAGCATTTGTCCTATTTTTTCTTTCTATGAACTTTATAGTTTTTGGCTTTATATTTAGGTCTTTGATCCATTTTGAATTAGTTTTTGTATGTGGTGTGAGCTATGGGTCCTGTTTCTTTCTTTTTTTTTTTTTTAGATGGATATCCAGTTTTGCCAACACCATTTGTTAAAAAGACTGTCTTTTCCCCATCTGATGGACTTTGGGCCCTTGTCGAAGATCAGGTGACCATAGGTGGATGGATTTACATCTGGGTTCTCAATTCTGTTCCATTGGTCAATGTATCTGTCATTGTACAAGTACCAGGCTGTTTTGACTACCATAGCTGTATAGTAGGTTCTGAGGTCAGGTAGTGTGAGTCCTCCTACTTTATTATTCTTCTTCAGTAGTGCTTTACTTATTCGGGGCTTCTTCCCTTTCCATATAAAGTTAATGATTAGTTTTTCCATCTCTTTAAAGAATATTGTTGGTATTTGGATTGGGATTGCGTTGTATTTGTAAATTGCTTTGAGTAGAACTATCATTTTCACAATGTTGAGTCTACCTATCCGTGAGCATGGAATGTTTTTCCATTTATGTAGATCCCTTTGGGTTTCTTGCAGTAGTGTTTTGTAGTTTTCTTTGTATAGGTCTTTTACATCCCTGGTTAGGTTTATTCCTAAGTATTTTATTTTTTTTAGGGGCTATTATAAATGGTATTGTTTTTCTGATTTCATTTTCATCATTCTCTTTGTTGTTGTATAGGAATCCAACTGATTTTTGTCTGTTTATCTTGTATCCTGCTACTCTGCTGAATGTTTCTATTAGTTCCAGTAGTTTTGCTCGTGGAGTCTTTATGGTTTTCTATGTATAGTATCATATCATCTGCAAACAGGGACAGTTTAGCTTCTTCATTACCAATTTGGATGCCCTTTATTTCTTTTTCTTGCCTGATTGCTCTATCTAGAACTTCCAGCACAATGTTAAACATGAGTGGTGATAAAGGGCATCCTTGTCTTGTTCCAGTTCTCAAGGGGAATGATTTCAGCCTCTCTCCTTTAAGAATGATGTTAGCTATTGGTTTTTTATAGATGCCCTTTATTATGTTGAGAAATTTCCCTTCTATACTTATTATATTGAGAGTTTTTATCAGGAATGGGTGTTGGACTTTGTCGAATGCCTTTTCTGTGTCAATTGAGATGATCATGTGATTCTTTTCTCTCCTTTTATTTATGTGGTGGATTACGTTGATTGATTTTCTAATGTTGAACCATCCTTGCATACCTGGTATGAATCTTACTTGTTCGTTGTGTATTTTTTTTTTTTTTATATGATGCTGGATTCTATTGGCTAGAATTTTATTGAGAATTTTTGCATCTATATGCATGAGAGATACTGGTCTGTAATTTTCTTTTTTTGTGGCATCTTTGCCTGGTTTTGGTATCCGCATTATGCTGGCTTCATAGAATGAATGCAGATGTGTTGCTTTCTTTTCTATATTCTGAAATAGTTTGCGTAGTACTGGTAAAAGCTATTCTCTGACTGTTTGGTAGAATTCTCCAGTGAAGCCATCTGGGCCAGGGCTTTTTTTGTTCTTGGGAGTTTTTTTTTTTTTTTTTTTTAGCTTTTCAATCTCTTCTTTTGTTATGGGTCTGTTCATATTTTCAACATCACTTTGTTGTGGTTTGGATAGGTAGTGTGTTTCTAGAAATTTATTCATTTCCTCTAGGTTGTCAATTTGTTGGAGTATAGTTTTTCATAATATTCTGTTATGATCTTTTTTATTTCAGTTGAGTCTGTTGTAATGTCGCCCATTTCATTTCTTATTTGGGTTATTTGTGTCCTCTCCTGTTTTTCTTTTGTCAGTCTGGCCAGTGGTTTGTCGATTTTGTTGATTCTTTCAAAGAACCAACTTTTGGTTTTGTTGATTCTTTCTATTGTTTTTCTATTCTCTGTTTCATTTATTTCTGCTCTGGTCTTTATTATTTCCTTTCTTCTGGTGGCTGTGGGCTTTTTTGCTGTTCTCTTTCTATTTATCTGAGTTGTGTAGTTAATGTTTTGATTTTGTCCCTTTCTTCTTTTTGATGTGTGCATCTATTGCTATAAATTGTCCTCTGAGGACTGCCTTTGCTGTGTCCCAGAGGTTTTGGTATGATGCGTTTTCATTCTCCTTTGATTCTAGGAATTTTTTATTCCATCTCTGGTTTCTTTTATTACCCAGTCGTTTGTAGGCAGGGTGTTATTCGGTTTCCATTTAAATGATTTTTTTTCCTTATTCTTTCTGTTGTTAATTTCTAGCTTGATGACATTGTGGTCAGAGAAGATACTTTGTATTATCTCAACATTTTGATCTTGTTGAGGGTTGCTCTGTGGCCTGAGATGTGGTCTATTCTAGAGAACGTTCCATGTGCATTGGAAATGAATGTGTACTTTGCAGCTGTTGGATGGAGTGTTCTATATATGTCTATGAGGTCAAGTTGGCTGATAGTGCCCTTTAGGTCTTCTGTATCTTTGCTGAGTTTCTTTTTAGATCTCTGTCCTTTACTGAGAGTGGTGTGTTGAAGTCTCCTACTATTATTGTGGAACTGTCAATTTCTCTTTTAAGTGCTGTTAGAGTTTGTTTTATATATTTTGGAGCCCTGTCATTGCGTGTGTATATTTTTATTATGGTTATGTCTTCATGATGGATCATCCCTTTAATCTTTATATAGTGTCCTTCTTTGTCTTTTATGGTGGATTTTGGTTTAAAGTTTATTTTATCTGAGATTAGTATTGCCATTCCTGCTCTTTTTGGTAGTTGTTTGCTTGATATATTTTTTCCAACCTTTGATTTTTAATAAATTTACATCTTTGTTTCTAAGGTGTGTCTCTTGTAGACAGTACGTTGAAGGATCCTGATGTTTAATCCATTCTGTCACTGTCTGTCTCTTTGTGGGTGCATTGAGGCCTTTTACATTCAGTGTAATTATTGATAGATGTGAGTTTATTGCTGTCATGTTGTACTGCTTTTTTTCTGTGGTGCTGATGTATCCTTTGTTCCTCTTACTCTTCTGTGCTGAATTACTTTTGTTTGTGGATTTTTTTCATTTATTTTGTTTTTGTAGGTTTTGTTTTTACTAAGACTCTATGTTTTTCCTCTTTATTTTTATGAGTAGGTTTGTTAACTTTCTTTATGGTTACCGTGAGATTTACCCTTATCTTTCTAAGTTTGAAGCAGTCTATTATTACTTTGTATCACCTTGCCTTCCTCTCCATTAGATGGTTCTATACCTACACCATTTATTCCCTCTTTTATTGTTCTGATGTTGTTGTTATTTACAGAATAACTGCTCTGATTCCCTGTTCTATTTCTTTTGGTATTGGATAGTCTTTGAGAGTTCATTTCCTAGATTGGTATCTGGCTGGTATAATCCTGCGTCCTAGATTCAGAGTGTGGTCTGATGTTGTTTGTTCTCAGATTGAAGGACTCTCTTTAATAATTCTTCTAAGTATTGTTTGATTTTTACATATTCCCT
The DNA here is from genome assembly GCA_030035585.1 of Dugong dugon. Taxonomy (NCBI): domain Eukaryota; kingdom Metazoa; phylum Chordata; class Mammalia; order Sirenia; family Dugongidae; genus Dugong; species Dugong dugon. The sequence continues at coordinate 102,150,903 of CM057483.1, read as the reverse complement.
TAATTTCTGTTTATCTGGAAATGTCTAATTTAACCATCATATTTGAATGAGAGTTTTACATGATATATTATTCTTTCCTGGCAATTTTTTTCTTTCAAAGTTTTATGTATGTCATCCCATTGCCTTCTTGCTTGCATGGTTTCTGCCGAATAATCCGAGCTTAGTGTTATTGTTTCTCTTCTGTATGTGACTTTTTGTTTTTCTCCAGCTGCTCTCAAGATTCTTTGTTTGTTTTTGGTTTTGGCAAGTGTGATTCTGATATACCTTAGTGATTTTCTTTTGAAGTGTATCCTATATGGGTTTGTTGAGCTTCTTTGATGGTCAGCTTTTCATCTTTCATGATATTAGGGAAGTATTCTGTCAGCAATTCTTCAATGATCCTCTCTGTGTCTTCTATTTTCTCCCCCTCTTCTGGATCTCTGATCACTCGAAAATTTTTGCTTTTGATTGTATCCCCCGTAATTCTCAGGGTCTCTTTATTTTAGTTCATTCTTTTTTCTGAGTTTTCCTCAAAGAGAGTGGTATCCAAGTGTTTGTCTTCAATTTCACTGATCCTGTTTTCCACCATTTCAAATCTGCTCCTCAGTCCTTCTATGACACTGTCCATTTCTGAAATCTTGTTGTTTATCTTTTGGATTTCTAATAGTTGTTTTTGTATGATTTCCAGTTGTGAATTTTTTTCGCATTTTGTTCCAGTATTATTTTCCTGAATTCTCCCATTTTTTTTTGTCTTGTCCATGAATTCGTCTCTTTTTTTGCTCATTTTTGTCTGCTTTTTGCTTAAACCCTTGGATAATTCTGAGAATTAGAGATTTGAATTCCCTATCGGGTAATTATGGTGTCTTTTATTCTACTGGAAATTCATCTGGTGTTTTATTTTGGACACCTACTGGAACCATCCTGCCCTGTTTTTGTAAATGTTTTGATATTATCTAATGTCTTCAGGGCATTCAGTAGTTATTTTTCTCACTTATTGATTTGTAGATTTGGTTTTTTGGTCCTTTTTTGTTTTATTTGGCTACGTCTGAGCAGGCGGGCTGCATGTTCTTTGTTGTTTGCTTGTCTGTGGGCACAATACTTTTTGAATCTTTCTCCAATTGGCAGGGTCAGTCGCTCAGATATTGTACAGCAGGGCAGGTCTATCTGAAAGGGTGTTTCTGGGATGTGTTGTTTGTGGAACTTACTACTGCCACCAGGGCGGGCTGGTAATCAGTGAAGGGCAGGTTCTGGTAGGCTGTGCATGTGCTGCTTGGTGGTATGATGTTAAACACATGGTGCAGGTAGGCAGGATGGAGAGGGGAGACTTTGATGTGTGGAGCTAAGATGGGTATGGAAGAGAGGAGAGAGAGGAGAGAGGAATAGGAGCCAAAAACAAGCAAACAAAAAAGAGTGCTAGGGGAGCTTGACATTGGAGTGGAGAGATGAGAGACTATGAAAAGGAGAAAAACAAAAAGGTGAAAGAAAAGAAAAGAAAAGAAAAAAATGAATAAATAAAAATCAGAAAGAAAAAAGAAAAGCTCCCTGGGATCCCACCTGTGCGGCTACGGGGTCTGGGGAAGTTGCTCCCAGGTATTGAAATTCAGCCTGGCTAGAAAGTGTAGAGTTGTCACTCGGCACCAGGTATTCAGGGGACAGGAAAAGAATGAAGGTATAGAGAGAAAAGAAACTGAGTAATGAAGAAAGACAAAAGGGATAAGGAGGGAAAAGAAAACAAAACAAATTTTTTTAAAAAAGAGCAAGAAAAACTCCCCTCCAAAAAAAAAAACACGAAAAAAGAAATGCTCTCAGGGCTCCCTCTGCATGTCTGCACAAACTGAGTTGGTAGGTCCCAAGCTGCACAGTACTGCCCAGCTAGAATGGGCTCCTAGTTCAAGAAAAGAAAAAGAAAACAATTCAAAACAAACAAACAGAAAACAAAAAGCCCTGGGATCCCATCAGCGTGGCAGCACAGACTGGGAAGCAGTTTCACATTCGAGCATCGTTTCACAGTCTTTCAGGAAGAGGAAAAGATGGTGCACGGAGCCAGGGTATTTGAGAGAAAGGAGTGGGTGGTGGTGAAAGGTAAGGAAGAAATCAAAAGAAGTGGGAAAAAGCAACACCAGCAGCCAACAAATGGCACTCAGGGAGTCAGCCAGTGTGGGCGGGTGGAATCCAAGCAGCCAGTGCTTCCTGGTCAAGAGACCGTGGCCTCAGAAGGCAGAGGAGGCTGAGTGGGAGTGAAGAAGGGTGGAGGGTGGGAAAGTGTATATTGCTGGTTACTGGTTGTTCTGTCTCCTGCTGGAAGCTCCGTGAAGTGCTTTCTCATACCCCCTGTTCTCTGGTCTTTGATAGGTGCCCAAGATGGCAGATCTGTGCTGTGTTAGCTGATAGTTGACCTCTGCATGTATCTCTCCTCACTCTCTGTTCTCAGTCAGTTTCTTATTCCATTTGGTGCTTGGCTGAGTTCTTTATCTCTTCTTTTGATGCTTCGGGTTTCAGGATTGCTGTTTTCTCTGTTTGGCTTAGTTTTTCGGATCTTTGCTGTGGAGGGACGGTGTGGTGCTTCTGCCTAGAGTGCCATGTTGCCTGGAAGTCTGTTTTCTGTTTTTTAATCTTATCTGTCCTAGCCTTTTCTGTCGAGTCAATTCTGACTTGTAGCAAACCATCCTAGTGGGAGTGAAATGGTATCTTGTTGTGGTTTTGATTTGCATCTCTCTGGCAGCTAATGATGCTGAGCATCTTCTCATGTGTCTGGTGGCCATTTGAATGTGCTCTTTGGTGTAATGTCTATTTAAGTCCTTTGCTCGTTTTATTATTGGGTTATTTGTCTTTTTGTTGTTAAGCTGCCAAAATTTTATATATATTTTGGTTATTATCTCTTTTATTTTTGAAGGATAGTTTTGCTGGCCATAGAATTCTTTTTTTTTTAAATTTTTTTTTATTGTACTTTAGATGAAGGTTTACAGAACAAATAATTTCTTATTAAACAGTTAGTACACTTATTGTTTTATGACGTTGGTTAACAACATCACGACATGTCAAAACTTTCCTTTCTCGACCTTGGGTTCCTTATTACCAGCTTTCCTGGCCCTTCCTGCTTTCTAGTCCTTGTACCTGAACTGTTGTGCCCCATTTGTCTAGTTTTGTTTTACGGGCCTGTCTAATCTTTGACTGGAGGGTGAACCTCAGGAAGGACTTCATTACTGAGCTAAAAGGGTGTCCAGGGGCCATATTCTTGGGGTTTCTCCAGTCTCTGTCAAGCCAGTAAGTCTGGTCTTTTTTTGTGAGTTAAAATTTTGTTCTGCATTTTTATCCAGCTCTGTCCAGGAACCTCTATTGTGATCTGGCCATAGAATTCTTGACAAAAGATTGTCATCTTTTTCTGTTAGCATTGTGAATGTTATCCCACTGCCTTTTGACCTCCATGATTTCTAATGAGAAGTTAGCTGTTAATCTTATTGGTTCCTTGTATGTAATAAGTAATTTTTCTCTTGTTATTTTCAAGATTTTCTCTTTTTCTTTGACTTTTACCACATTGATGTGGCTATGTGTGTATCTCTTTGAGTTTATGTTACTTGGACTTCATTGAGCATATTGAATATATGGATTAGTGTTTCTCATCAAATTTGGAACATTCTGATCATTATTTCTTTAAGTGTCCTTTCTGCCCCTTTCTCTCTCTCCTTTCCTTCTGGGACTACCAATACGTGTGTGTTGGTATGCTTGATAGTGCCCCACATGTCTCTGAGGATCTGTTCATTTTTCTTTGTTGTTTTTTCTTTCTGTTACTCAGACTGGATAATCTCAGTTCAAGTACAAGTTCACTGCTTCTTTCTTCTGCTAGCTGAAATCTTATGTTGACCCCCTCTAGTGTATTTTTCATTTCAATTACTGTACTTTTCAACTTCAAAATTTCTATTTGGTCCTTTTCTTTTTTTTTCATATCATTTCTGTCTCTTTATTGCTATCCTCTACTTGATGAAACACCATTCTTATACCTTCCTTTTTTTGTAGCACAAATTGAGCTTTGTTCTCAGGAATATGGTCTCCCAGCTGCAAGTATTCTTTTATTGAACCTTTATTGATCCCTTTAAAGAGCAGAATCCTAAGTATGGAGAGAGTAGCCCTTGCAACCTGACCTAAGCCAATCCTTCATTCACAATTACCATATTTCATCAGTTCCAACATGCACTTTTTTTACATTTTAAAAGTCTGAAATCAAGATTCATTTACAATCATTGATGTCTTATGATTATAATTAGCAGCATTTTTTGTCTGTCTTAGTAGTACACAAAATAGTGGTGTGACTTCCAGTTAATAGGGTAGGTAGGTGATGACTAGCGGATTCCCCACAGCTTCACCGACAGGTGGTACAGCACAGTGAAAAGCTCACACTGAGTTCCACCTTACTTATATGTATTTTTAACAAACAGGCAAAAAACAGTCTGACAAGCTATTCTTTAAGTCCTGTGAAGTCCCAGCCATTTTCCCTTTTAGGGACCCTTGGATCAGTGGTAGAATTCTGGCCTTCCATGCAGGAAACCCAGGTTTGACTCCTATCCAATGCACTTCTTTCACAGCCACCACCTATCTGTCACTTGAGGCTTTTGTGTTTCTATGATGCTTAACTGGTTTCAGGGGAGTTTCCAGACTAATATGAACTAGCAAGAAAGATCTGGCGATCTACTTCCAAAAATCAGGCAGTGAAAACCCTTGGTTGTTGAATCTCAACGATTTGAGCCACAACCAATCATGGGGATTGTGCAGGACCTGGAAGAGTTTATTCTGTTATGCACGGGGTTGCCAGGAATTGGGGCCAATTCAAAGTTGCTAACAACAACATGCATCTTGCTTCTAAGTTCATGCAATAGCTGTTTAGAGGCATGCTTGATGGAATTTTTAGTTGGATTAAGCCTATTGAATAAAGGGCTCATCTGAGGCTCACTCAGATGGGCAGCCACTCTGGGGCCTCCCGTAGCCTACCCTGTTGATTCAGGTACGGGGCGCCTGTGCAATATTTCTCACCAGTTTGTTGTGTGCCGTCAAGTTGATTCCAACACATAGCAACCCTATAGGACAGAATAGAACTGCCCCATAGGGTTCCCTAGGCTGAAATCTTTAGAGAATCAAATCACCAAGTCTTTCTCCTGCGGAGCTGCCAGTGGGCTTGAACTTCCAACCCTTTAGCCAGAAGTTGAGCTCTAAACCATTTCACCACCAGGGCTGCTTCACCTATCTTTATAATTGCACTCATTTCAGCAATGCAACGTCACTCAGTGTACTGAGTAGCACTTCCTTTACTTTTTTAGAAATGATTTCCTTCCGTTTTTTTAACATATTTATAATAACTGATTTAAAACCTTTCTCTAGTAAGCCCAATCTCTGTGCTTCCTCAGGGACAGTTTCTATTGATTACTTTTCTCCTATGTCTGGGCCATACTTTCTTGTCTTTGCATATCTAATTTTTTATTGAAAATTCTACATTTCAAATAATATAAGGTGGCAGTTCTGGAAATCAGTCTCTCCCTCTCCCCAGGGTTGTTTTTTTGTTGTAGTTGTTTTGTTTTGTGTCTTTTCTCAACAATGTTTGTTTTGTGACTTTTCTGAATGAATTCTGTAAAAAGTTTGTATTTCCTGTTACATGTGGCTACTAAAGTGTATGCTTGTTTAGCTTAGTGGTCAGCTACTGATTGGACAGAGATTTCTTTAAATGCCTTGAACCAATAAATCTTCCACCCATTGATGAGGGGCTGTGTATGTGTATGTGTTGGAGGACACCTTCAATGCTCTGGCAGTTTACAACTCTGCTTTCAACTTCACTTTCTGCTTTCACTGGGCCTCAACATTGGCCAGAGATGACTGTTTAGGGCCTTCTCAGGTCTTTCCTGAGCATGCACACAGTCATGAACGTGTGAGAGTCTTTCTAGATCCCCAGGAATATGTCAGAGTTTTTTAACTCCCCCCACCCCATGAACTTCTCATTCCCATCTTCCTTTTAAGTTTTTAGGCCAACCAATCTCTTGTTTGCCCCAATTGGTAGTGTTGCCTCAGACAGCTGTGATGTTAAACAATCACCGCTGATTGTTTTTGAAAAATTCTCTGGGAATAGAGCTTTTCCCACTGAGTCAGGTCAGATAAAGACAAGCCCTGTGAATGGTCACCCAGGAAGCTGCCAGACAGGCCAAGTAGTCATTCTTTAGGAATGGAGCTTTTTGAGTATCTCCAAACTCAGCCTGCCCCTTCCAGTTGCTGTTAGGTTGCTGTTTTCCACAGATACTATGGTTATGAGTCTGCTGGTTTTCAAGGCCACCATGGAGCTGGGGAGGGAAAGCTAGGAATAGGGCTAATCAAACCCCACAAGCTCACTGTTGTTACCAAGATTCAGCAGTTTTTCTTGAATAACAGATTGTTACAAGCCTTTGTCTAATTTCCGGAGTTCTGGAATAGTTGACTTTGACAATTTTTTGCCAGTTTTCTCATTGTTTTATGGAGAAGCAGATTTTTGGAGGTCCTCATTCCATCATTCCAAAAATCCTGTTCTAAGTGACTCTTATAGGATAAGCAGACATCTCTGAACAAAGCAGATATTCTAGACAGAGGAACAGCATGTGCAAAGGATGGATATGTGAAAGTTCATGGCCTATTTGGGGACTGACAAATGACCCTGAGTGGCTGGACCATGTGGAAAATGAGAAGGGTATATATTATCCAGGACTCTTTCTTTTGCAAGCGACTAAAACCCAACTCAAGCAATTTTCAAGTTTTTTTTTTTAAAGTGGCATTAATTGGCTTACAAAATTAATGACTACGTCTAGCTTTAGGCACAGTTGGATCCAGAGGCTCAAACTATCATCATGACTCAGTCTTGCTCTCTGCTCCTCTCAGCTCTGCTCATTAATGCATTGGTACCATTCATAGGCAGACTCTCCACTCATGGTTGCAAGATGTAAGGCAACAGTTCCAAGCTTACATTCTTGTCATGGATTGAATTGTGTCCCCAAAAAATATGTGTATCAATTTGACTGGGCCATGATTTCCAGTACTGTGTGGTTGTCCTCCATTTTGTGATTGATATAATTTTCCTATGTGTTGTAAATCTTAATCTCTGCCTGTGGTTAATGAGGCAAGATTAGATTATGTTAAAGAGAATTAGGGTGGGATGTAGCACCCTTGCTCAGGTCACATCCCTGATCCAATGTAAAGGGAGTTTCTGTAGGGTGTGACCTGCACCACCTTTTGTCTTACAAGAGATAAAAGAAAAGGGATGTGAGCAGAGAGTGGGGACCTCATACCACCAAGAAAGCAGTGCTGGGAGCAGAGTGTGTCCTTTGGACCCAGGGTTCCTGTGCTGAGAAGCTCTTATTCCAGGGAAAGATTGATGACAAGGACCTTCCTCCAAAGCCGACAGAAAAAGCCTTCCCCTGGAGCTGATGCCCTGAATTTGGACTTGTAATCTACTAGACTGTGAGAGAATAAATTTCTTTTTGGTAAAGCCCATCCACTTGTGGTATTTCTGTTATAGCAGCACTAGATAACTAAGACAATCCTCAGAGCTCCAAGTTCAGTGAAAAGAGGAATTCTCTCTTCCTGACAGTTCTGTCAAGTCCCAGAACTGAGTCTCATTGGACTGGTGTAGATCATGTGCCCAACTCTGAACCAATCACTGTAGCCAGGGGAGATGGAACACCTTCATTGGCCAGACATGAGTTACATGCTCTTCCTTTGAGCCAGGAGTGGAGTCAGTCCCTAACTGAACCATGCAAGCTAAGCACGGGAGAGTAATAGTTCCCCAAGGAATACATGAGTTCTCTTACCATAAGATGGACAGTAGGTGCTAGCAGACAAGAACAATACACAGTGCCTCTAGGATAAGTGGCAAAAGCTGAGACTAGGAAATGCCAACTCTAAAGGGATCCTATCATCCCAAGCATCACCACCCTGCGCTGCCAAACCACTCAACAAACATTGGTCAAGGACCCTCTCTGTGCCAGATTCTCCTGGATACTAGGGGTACCAACCCTCAAGCAGGCTCCAGTCTAGTTTTAGACACTCTCAACCTACTACTTCCTTGTCGAGACTTTTCCAAGAGATTCTCTAGTACAAAACTTTAATCTCCCAGACTAAACAACTGATGCCCAGAGAGGGATAGGAACCTTTCCACTGTCACACAGCAAATCAGTGGCAGAACTGGAACATGGATCAGATTGGTCTTTTTGTACTACAAATATTCACCGCATACATTTTTCAAGGTTTCTTTCCAGCCTGCCTCTGGGGAGTCTTTCCAGAGTACCCTGACCTCTGCTGATATCCCAAACAGAATGGCTAACTGCTCCTGGGTTGACTCTAATGAGCCCTTTCTTTGGGCTCTGTGTTAGATTCTTTCCCCTGTTGCCTCTCCCTTTGTACAGTTCCAACAAGTCTGTCTCCTATCTCCTCGCTACCTGGTCTCCCATTCCAACCTTCTCCTGCTAACCTTTGCAAGTAGCCACTTTTCCAAGAGACATGCTGTGGACAACCCACAGAGGCAGCATTTAGTGTGAGCCAAGAGGTGCTGATCACACCCCATTCTGGGGAGCATGGAAATTCTTCTGATTCTCACCCCTGTGGGACTGTATAATGGGTAGAGCTGTCACTCTTTCTATTCTGCCCAAACTAAGGAGGACAGAGGTGCAGAATGCATTGCAGAACACCCTGGGAGTCACTTTAGTCACCTGACTCTGTCCTCCTCAGAAACTAGATCTCTCTGTGCATGCTTACGAGAGGGCCAGGAAATCTCTGGCCCCCTTTTGGCTCTTTTCTCTGACCAACAGCCCCGTGTCAACTTCCTTCTTCCTGGAAGCTATTCTACTGGCTTCCCTGCTGGTTTCTCTCTCTCTGGGGTTCACTGCAGCCTCATCACTCCAGTCCACCATCTCCTCTTGCCTGGATAACTCCAGTAGACTCTTAACTGGCCTCTGATTCTACCCAAGCCCTTTCCCCACCATGAATCTATTTTCTAAACAGAAGCTGGGGGTCCTGTTAAAACAGAAGTCAGACTATGTCCTTACTCTGCTCAAAACCTTCCCACAAGCTCCCCATTTCTCTCAGTACAAAATCTAAAGTCCTTATAAGAAGACCCTTCACAAACTGGTCTCCTGTTAAATTTCTGATCTCATCTCCTACTCTCTTCCTCTCTCATTCTTCTCCAGCACACTGACCTCCTGTCACTCAATCAGCAAGTCATGCTCTGGCCTCAGGACATTTGCACAGGCTGTTCTCTCATCCTGGAATGCTCTTCTCCCAGATATCTGCATGGTGTGCTTCCTTATTCCTTTAATTAAATGTTACTTCCTTGGTGAGGTCTTCTCTGACCACTCTTTTAAAATTTTAAAATCCCCTTCACCAAAATTTCTTATCCTCCTTCCTTACTTTATTTTTCTTTTTAGACCTAACACCTTCTAGCATAGTACATATTTTATTGATTGATTTCATTGAGCTCTATGAGGCAATGATTTTGTCTGTTTTCCAGATGCTTTATGCCCAGCATTTAGAGCAATATTTGGCACATAGTAAAAACCAAAACCAAACCCATTGTCATTGAGTCAATTCCAACTCATAACAACCCTATAGGACAGAATAGAACTGCCCCATAGGGTTTCCAAGGAGCAGCTGATGGATTTGAACTGCCAACCTTTTGGTTAGCAGCCAAGCTCTCAACCACTGTGCTACCAGGGCTCCATAGTAGGCACATAGTAGGTGCTCAATAAATATTTGTTGAATGAATTAATGAATAATCCTGAATTATCAGAATTTTAGATAGTTTTTTAGTCATGCAAAATCAGAGTCAGAAAGTTACTTAAACTACTTCATCTAACAGCTCACTCTCATTTTACAGGTTGGGAGACTGACGCATAGAGAGGGAAAAGGACTTGCCCAAAGTCACAGAGGGAGTCAGCTTAGTCAGAAAGCAGAAAATTAACCCATAAAATCAGGTAGCCAGCCATGGGCTGTTTTACTTACCTTACAAGGAAGCTCCTTCTCCCCATGAGGAGAAGAGAGTGCTCCCACGGGGTAGGGGCTAATAAGGTGGTGATGAGTACCATGTATCAAATGCTCCAGGCACCGTGCTAGGCCCTTTATATGATGCATCTCATTCTCATTATCCTCAACCCTTTGATTAGGTATTATTTTCTTCATTTTACAGATGAGGAAGCTGAAACTCAGAAGTGACTTGCCTAAGGTTATATAGCCAGTAAGCAGTGGGGCAAAGATTTAGATCCAGGTCTTTTGGGCTATAGAGTCTGGAGTCTTTCTCTGATGCTCTGGACTCCAGCAAGCTCTCTGGGGACTCCAACTCTAGACTGGGTCCCAGTCAGGGTCTCGGAGTTGAAGCCACTTTTTTCAGGTCCTTAAGCACCCTCCAAGAGCAGCAGATCTGGAATAGGCCATGGTAGGCTGAGGAGTTTCAGGAAGAGTGTCAGTGCACTTTTGTGCTGCCTGGCACAAGGCCTCCTTTCTTTCTGTCCCAGGCCTGTAGATCTGGGCTTATTTTCAGAGTTGGACTAACATTTTCTCCATGGAGTGTGGATAGTCCACAGTTGAGCCCCCTCCTGCCTGTGGAAGGAGAAAGGAAAGAGGAGAATGGGAGGACAGAAGGAGAGCAGAGCAGCCTTCCAGAAGGAATAGCTTTGTAGAGTTTCAGCCTAATATCCTGGAGCTATTCCTAGGTAGATTGTGGTCAGTGGAATTATGCTTTTATCAGGCTGCTGGGAGTTTCAATAAAATATTTATGGCCAGGAAAGTTCTCTTTATGGAAATCAGATTATTGAAGTGCCTGCTGGGTGCAGAGCCTTGCCAGCCTGCCTTACTCCCTACTGCCTCCCTTCACAACTTCAGGACAGCTCCCCGACTCAATTCTTTTCCTCTCTTCTCCATAGGCCACCAACTCCCAGGAAAATCCAAGCTTCTCATGCCAAAACAGGAAGAGGACCCTCACAAGCAGAGGGACAGTGATGGGGCATGTGGAAGGAGTTGAGGGGGCTGCAATATTACTGTTGCAAAATAGCCCATTCCTGTTCCCCTCCTCTACCATCCCCTTTGAGGAACCTTGGTTTTGCCATTTTTAGGTCAACTTTTTCTCTGCTCCTAGCTCAGCTACGTTGGCAATTCCTACATTCTGGTCCTTAGCACACAACTACATCCCCACCATCCCCTGCTCTGCTCATCTATCTACAGAACCTTTCTGGCCTGACATCCCATGGGTCTAAACCAAAGGCAGTGTTGCTACAGCTCTATGGTGACTTCCTTGAGAGTGTCCTGCCCTATGGTTCATTCTTGGAACTGGGGGAGCAACTATGGTTGAGAACTCCCATGCTCTACCCCATAAGCTGCCTGCTCAGGGAGGGCCTACCCTAGGAGGTTTTCCCATGGTTTTCTGGGAGGTTTTAGTTTAGCAAAAGGAAAGTGGCTTGGACCAAATGATCACTTCCAGGGTTAGAATTCTTTGAAAAGCCCCTGAAATTTGATGCTTTGCCCTACTCAAGTTCTCCCACTGTCTACCTCCTAACATCCTCCCTTGCCCTCACCCAATATCTTCTTCCATGAGGTAATTAGTTCAAGAAATATCATGTCCACTGAGCGGTGGTTGAAGGAACTGGACAAGAGAAGACACAGGGAGAATCTTTGAATGGCTGTTGTGGGGCAAGGAAGCAGAAGTTTTCCATGTGGCCCCAAGAATAAAGCTACCATCGATATTTCCAAACTTTTCTTTGTAGAGATGGGTAATTGATGTCAAGTCGACTTCAACTCATGGTGACCCTATGTACGACAGAACAAAATGTTGCCTGGTCCTGCACCATCCTCATGATCCTTGGCATGTTAAAGTCCATTATTGCAGCTACTGTGCCAATCCATCTCACCAAGGGTCTCCCTCACCCTCATTGGCCCTCCTACTTCACCAAACGTGATGTCCTCTTCCAGCGATTGATCCCTCCTGATGAAGTGTGCAAAGCAAGCAAATTGGACAAGGTTCTGTTGTGGTCTATAAGATTTTCATTGGCTAATTTTGGAAGTAGATCACCAGGCCTTTCTTCCTAGTCTGTCTTAGTCTGGAAGCCCTGCTGAAACTTGTCCACCATGGGTGACCCTGCTGATATTTGAAATATTGGTGGCATAGCCTCCAGCATCATATCAACACACAAGCCACCACAATACAAAAAACTGACAGATGGGTGGTGAAACCTTTCTTTACCAGGCTTTTACTTGTATTTCCACTCTGTTATCATCCAGAATCATCTCAACAACCGTTTGAGGTAAGTAGTATTGTCCCTATTTTAAAGATGAGAAAACTGAGTCCCAGGGCCACACAGCTAGGAAGTGGCAGGGCTGCCATTCAAAGCCAGGTCATCCAGCATCAAATCTAGCACTCTTGACATCCTGCTGCTCTGACCAATGGACAAAGGCAACAAGTAGATAGATAGCACTGGGTTCAACATAGGTGGCCTTTCCATGTCATTCCAACAAGCACCCTTACACCACCCAAGCACCATAGAGGCTGTGCTGTGCACACCCCCAGGCTGCTCTCAGCATGTGCACAAGACCCACTCCCTGTTTGACTCCATCTCTCCTCCACCCTTGACGCAGCTCTAGACCTCTGGCCTGTACCTCAGCTCTACATCTGGCCCTGGAATTCCTGTTTGCCTGGGGGATGACACTCATTCTCTCAAAGCAGACTTGCTTCAAGACTTTCCTCACTCCCAGGGTGGCTTTGAACCTCTAAGAACTGTACCCTAGCTCAAGTAGGCTTCCCTGTGCTCCCATCCTGTCCACCATTGCCCTTCTGAGTCAGACAATAAGGAAGAACTTCCTAAGAGTCAGAGCTGTTCAAGGATGAGCAGGGCTGGCTGGCTACTCAGGCCCAGGCACTGAGTGTAGGGCTGTCGAAACTGAGACTCCTAGCAGTTTCCATTCACTTATGTATTCATTTTCCTGTGTGAGCCTGTTTAGTGGTGTGCACAGGTTTTGCAATCACCCACTTGCTTCTCATTCTTTATCTCTCTCTCTCTCCGTCTTTCTTTCTCTCCCCTTCTACGTTCTTATCTTCATCTGACTTTCTCCTGTTTCTGTTTTTCTTTTTTATTTCTCTTCACCTTTCTCTGTGTATTTTTACCTCCCCCACTACATCTCTGACTCATTCTCTCTACCTCTTTGTTTATGTTTGTTTTTCTGTTTATCTTCTTCCCTCAATCCTAGTCTCTTTCTCTTTTTCTTAGTCTCTCTCTCTCTTCTTTATCTCTCTAGCTTAGTCCTCCTTTTGTTTCACTCTTACTCTCTGTCTCTCATATTTTCTGATCTCTCTCAGTCTCTCTGTCTCTTTGCCTCTACTTCCCTCAGCCCCTACCTTCAGAGTCTCTCCTGACTGAGGGCCTGCTCCATTTGGCAGAACTGTGTTTTTCATGTTCCTCCAGCCTCATGTTATGGTTTCTGTAGCTGATACTGGGAAGCTGGATTTGCACAAGATCATCTTGGCCCCTAGGAAGCTAGAGGAAACCCTGGGCCCTGAAACTTCTCCTTTCCCGAAAGGAGGAAGTGACATCTTCAGCTTCCTTCAGGTCCCAGCTGGACCTCCTGGTCTGCTCAGAACTTGATTGAAGGATTCAGGAATGACTGAGGCCTTAGAGACCCTTAGGAGGCTGTGTCTTTGAGTCCAACTCCACCATGGCCACTCCTCCTCCATATCCGGAAGTCACCTCCCCTCTGGAACCCACTTCAAATCTGGCCTCACCCTCATTCCAGAACAGCTTTAATGCCTGCTCACTTCACAGTGAAGGAACACAAAGAAGCTTAGTACTGAAGTCTAGAGTGTGGGATGGCAACTTGGGTTGAGGTGGGAAGAGATGTCAACAGATTAGACTGGAGAGGTAGACTGGGGCCAGGTCATGTAAGGACTTTGGACTTTATCTTGAGGCTTATGGGAAAATATTGGAAGTTGCTAAGGAGGGGAAAGGAGGTGATTCTATCTGTAATTTCAAGATCCCTCTGGCTGCTGGGCGGATACTGGATTGTAGAGAGGCAAGAGTGGAAGCAGGAAGACCAGTGAGGAAGCTGTTGATATAGTCTGGGTGACAGACGATGGAGACTTGGACAAGCATGTTGGCAGTGGTATGGAGAAAAGTGGACTATTGATGGTATATTTAGGATGTAGAAGCAATGGGGTTTGGTGGCTGATTAGTTATAGGAGTGGCGGAGAGGGAAGTGTCAAGATGGATCCCTAAGGTTTCTGGCTTGCACAAGCTGGTGGTGCCTGTTATTGTCACAGAAAACAGAGGCAGAAAAACAGTTTGGAGATTAATTGAGTTCTGAGTTGGCCATGTGAAACGTGAAGTGCTCATAGATCATCCAGCTTGAGACACCCATCAAGTAGTGGCATAATCAGCTCTGTGGCTCAAAGTAGAGGCCTGGAGTGGAGCTAGAGATGTGGGAGGCATCAGCAAAGAGGTGGTTGGTTACTGAAGCTATTGGAGTGGGTGAGCTGGCCCAGGGCACAAGTGTAGCATGAGAAGAGGAGAGGGCTAAAGTTAGGATCTGGAGAGACTTTTAGGAATGAGTAGAACAAGAGAGGTCTGTTAAGGAAACTAATCAGGATGGATCAGAGAGGCAGGAGGGATACCTGAAGAGTACAGGGGCAGAAAAGCCACAAGAGCATGTTTACAACTGTGTCAAATGCTGTGAAGTCAAATATAACGAGGAGGGGAAAGTGTCCAGGAGATTTGGTGGTGACTTTGGTGACTTTCATAAGAACATTTTTCAGCAGAGTGATGGGCATGGTAGCTGGACTGCAATGGTTGAAAAGTTGGGGATAGCCAGGTGTGTCTGCCCTAAATTCTACCACTTCCCACTTTTTTAAATTGTGTTCCTTTACTCAGGAGCAAAGAGAAGCCAGCAAGCTTCCATTGCTTTCCACTACACTGAGGTCTGGTTCTCCCTCCACCCACTCCCCTACACACACACACACACACACACACACACATACACACACGCCAGACACATACCTCCTCACTTCTTTTTGCTTCAGCAGGCTGAAACCTAGGGCTCCCCTTACTTCCCCACTTTAGACTCAGAAATAAATTGCTCTGGTAAAAAAGTGTGTCTGAAGCAGCTGAGCTCCACATTTCAGCTAAGGAGTGAGCTGGCCACTGACTGGCTTGCATGCAGCCTGAGGTGGGGATAGGGGTGGGAAATGGGGGAAGATAAGAACACTAAGCAGAGACTGGGATGAGTATGAGGAGCAGGGAAGGGAAAAGAAAAGAATATAGGGGAACGGGAAAAGGGACAAGGAAAACTGAATGCAGAGAAGCTGGAAAAGCTGGAACACCTTTTTGGGGTCACAGAGACTTGTGTTTGAATCTTACTTTCACTACTTCCTACCTCTGTGCCCAGCAACTACCCCCTCTGAGCCTCAGTTTGCTCATCTGTAAAATCTATTTAATAATAGTACCTATCTTATTGATACTCTTCATAAGGTAAAATTCCTTTTTCTTCCTTTTCCTCCTCCTCCTTCTCCTTCTTCTTCTTATTAGGATAGAGTTGGTGTTGAGAGAAGGCCAGTCTGCTTTCTGGAGACTTTGCCTGGGCTAGGGAAACAACTACTCAGGGCCTCAGGGCCCTGTACTCTCCACTTGGCTTTCCAGGGAGAGCTTAAGGGAGTCTGGGGCTGGCAGTAGGAGGCAGAAAATGTGTCCTAAGCAAGATCAAAGCATGGTCATCTGACCCTAGGCTCAGCAGTTCCTGCAGCCCCTTTAGTTTTGTCCCAGAGATAGCCTACAGAAAGGAAGGTAGCCCAGACTCTGGGACTAGAACTCCACCTGCTAGGGCTCACCTCCTTCAGCTGTACACCAAGGCCAGTCCATTTTCAGATCTAACTCTAGTGAGTCATGGCCACAGTTTTGCATAGACACCTCTGGCCAGCTGCTCACCACATGCTGCCTGGGTTTTAGAGTAGAGGGATCTTCTGAGGTCACAGAAGGGGCAGGGAGGCAGGAGGCCCTTTCATGCCTGACCCCACCCCCATAAGCTTGATATAGATGCTGGTCCCACTTTCATGCCTAGTGCTGACCATTCCTAGCTTCCCTTGCCCCTGAATCTGCAGGGTCCTGCAAAAACTCCGACCCATGTCTGCTCCCCTCTGTCCACCCCGACTCCTGCTTCAAAACCCCCACCTTCCTGCCCTGTCAGGAGGTTTCAGCAAAAGGAGATCTACTACTGAGGTGATCATGGCTGATGTAAAAGAATCCATCACAGCCCTGGAGTGGCAGGTAGCGGAGGAATAAGGCACGTTCTTCAGGGTGTGGGGGGCCACCTCCTCCTGATTGGCAGAGCAGGAAATTGGCATCTGGACCAGTACAGAAGCTAAGCCAAGAGGGTGCCAAGGCTCCTCAAGGCAGCAGTGGCAGACTGTCTGGATGCAATAAAGCCTGCTATGACCTCATGGGGAGAAGGAGGAGCCCTCAAAACTGAGGGCTTTGGGTCTCACTCTCATCAGTGGGGGAAAGGGAGAAGTTGTTTGGTGTGGGGGATGACACACAGAGCATTTCGCAAAGTTAGTGAGAAGTAGGAAGATGGGTGAGTCAGGAAAGGAGGGAGAAACAAAAGGGACAGCTTCAGGAAAGCCATCATCCCTAACTGACTTCCACTCAAAGCTTCGGGAGAACCAGTCTGGGGTACTCGTGCTGGGGAAGAAGTCTCACCCCAAATTCCTGGAATCCAAGTTCAGCTCTTGCTTGGCAAGGAAGGAACAGCAGCATGTAGCAAGGCAAGTTTCAGATGGTTTCTGGTTCCTGCTTATATGGAGAGGTGGGTAGCCATCCCAGTTTGGCAAAGGTTCCAGGTGGGAACGCAGCAGGATCCAATGTAGGAGGACTGGATCCCTACGGAGGGTCCTTTGGGAGAGGTCTTCAGGGAAGAGCGGGAAAGGTGGAGCTTTACTTGCAGAAGAACTGGTAAGGGGCTGCAGTCCAGGTCTCATGAGGAGCTGGTGAAGGAGCTGGAGCTTCATGGCTTGGAACAGAGAAGACTCAGGGAGATGCAATGTCTGTTCTCAGACCTCTGAAGGGCTGTCAAGTGCAGGAGGAGAAGACAGTGTCTATGTGGCTCCAGGGAGAAAGCCACAGGGAGATAGAGTTCAGCTCAATCCAAGGGAGAATTTTCTCAAGAGCTGTCCAAATACAAAATTGGTGGATGTGGAGAGGTAGTGACCTGCCCATCACTGGAGGTGTGTGATCAAGGGCTGGATGGTCATTTTGTGGAGATTCAAATAGTAGATGGGTGCGTCCCCTTGGCATCCCCCTCCTCTGGCCACCCTGTCATGAGAATCTTTGGCTTCATGAACTAGATGTCATCTCCGTGAGATAGAGTCCAAGGAACTAGCATTTGGACTCCTCAGAGCTCTCCAAAGGACTTGAGTCTTCACATCCAAGACACATAGCTTGGTGATGTAGCATTATATAGGCATTTGCTTATGTGGCCCCAATATTCTATTTTCATTGGTCTCTGGCCCCAAGGGCCTCTCACAGTGTCAGCATCTTACCACACTGAGAATAGTGGAGGTACTTCATGATACATTTTTTCATACTACGTGAGTGATTCCTTACTGCAAACCAGCAGCTTCGTATAGGGCACACTCATGAAGCAGTGATTTGTTCCAACTTCATGGGCAGTTGAAGGGATTTCCAAGGATACTTTTGACTCTCTGCAATTATGCCTTACTGACTGAATTGAGAAACTAACCTAGTGTAAAGCATGGCTCTACTCTGGGTGTTTAGTAACACTGCTAGGCACAATGCAGTGTTCTGGGAATCTGGACACAAAAAATCTCTCTCTAGAGGCCTAGTGTCTCTCTCCTTCCTTTAACACGGGGAAAATCACCCCCATGGATTGTTCCTGCTCCCTTTAGCTGAAGATCCTGTTGGCCCTGCCTTCAAAAGAGACCCAGTATCCAACCTTTCTCTTTTTTTTTTTTAATCACCTCTCCACTTCCACTTTGGCCCAAGCCACCATAATCTCTTGCCTGGACAATTGCAATAGCCTCCACATTGTTTTATCTACACTCACTCTTGCTCTTAATACTATCTGCTCTTCTCACAGCAGCTAGAATGTTTCTATTAAAACATAAGTCAGATCCTGTTACTCCTCTGCCCAAAACCCTCCAAAGGCTCCATATCCCTCTAAATAAAGGCCCTACAAGATCTTCCTCCCACCTCTCTGACTCATCTCTCACTACTCTCTCATTGCTCATTCCACTCTACTTTGCCATTCTTCAAATTCTAGCACACTCTACCTCTATGCCTTGGCACTAACTGTTACCTCTACTGGGGACATTTTTTCCATAGAATTTAATATAACTTATATTTTCACTTCCTTCAATTTCTGCTCCAATATCACCTTATTGGAAAGGCCTTCTCCCTTACTACATTATTTAAAATAGTGACTCCACCACTCCCTCCTACCTGGCTGTTATGGATTGAATTTTGTCCCCAGAAAATATGTGTTGTAAATCCTAACCTCTATGCCTGTGGTTATAATCCCATTTGGGAATGGGTTGTCTTTGCTATGTTAATGAGACAAGATTAGTTAGGGTGTGTCTTGAGTCAGTCTCTTTTGAGACATAAAAGAGATTAAACAAGCAAGCAAGAAGAGCAGAGATGGAGGAAGAGAGATGCCAAGCCACATGAAGATTGCCCAGGAGCAGAAGCTGAAAGAGACAAGGGCCTTCCTTCAGAGCCAACAGAGAAAGAAAGCCTTCCCCTAGAGCCAGCACCCTGAATTCAGACTTCTAGCCTCCTGAACTGTGAGAAAATAAATTTCTGTTTTTTAAAGCCATCCACTTGTGTTATTTCTGTTATAACAGCACTAGATAACTAAGACACTGGCACTTCCTACCTCTCTTACCTGGCTTTATTTTCTCCATATCACTTCTCACCATCTGACATATTGTATATTTTTCTGTTTATTGTCTTTATCTGCCCACTAGAATATAAAACAGGGTCTTCTGTTCTCTGCGGTATCCCCAGCACCTAGAATAGTGCCTGGCATGTAGTAGGTGCTCAATAAATATTGAATGAATTGGTGAATTAGAATATACCCCTGTCAGCCCATCCAACAAGGGTAGAGAGCCAACTGCCTCTGCCTCAACACTGGATCTCCCTCCCCTCTGTGATTCCTGTTCCCTAATGTCACTAACTCTGACCCGCTGGACACTGGGCTCAGCCTGACTCCACCCATGGAAGTCATCTGTCCTGTCTTAGCTGACATTCTAGCCTTTCCTTTCTGTCCTCTTGACGCTTACGTCCTGCCTGGCTGATCCTTTCTGCCAAACACATCTCATCTTCTGGCCTGGCATCTTCTGGCTCATCAGGCTCTCAGGACTGAAACTTCTCAGGCAGGCCTACTTTGCAATCTGCCACCACCAGTGTCACACCAACCAAAGAGACCTGCTGACTTGCTCGGTGAACACCCGAAGGAGTTGAGAGATGAGGGGTAGAATTTTACATTTTTTTCTATCTGAACTTCTATCTGAATTTCCCCAGATAGAAGCGAGCAGAGAATGCTGATCTCTAGAAAGAAGTGGTCCCTACCTCCATGGGCAGATCCAGTGTTGTGCTGAGTTAGAGGTAACACTGTGGAGAAGTAACAGGGTAAAAATATGGCTCCAGAAGTGCAGAGAAAGCCTTGCGGGAAGCAAATACTGTGGACTTGACAGTGAGAGATGGGCAGGGGTGAGAGAGGGTTATGTGTCCAGAGCTTGGTGCTCAGGACCTCTGTTCCTGGGGCAGTGGCTGGGCCAGATATACCGAGAAGGTAACCTGGAAACAAAATAAGGGGCCCAGACAGAGGAATTAGGCTGTCCTGAGTGACCAGGATCACTGTGGCTCAGACTGTGGGCAAAGAAGGGAACTAAGTAGATGTGTAATAAGGAGTGGACGAAAGCTTACATTTAGGCAGTACCGCCACTGTGCTAGACACTTTGTGTGCATCTTTTCCATGACAACCTTGTTATGGATAGAACTGTGTGCCCTCAAAATATATGATATAAATCCTAACCCCTATATGGTGGATGTAATCCCATTTGGAAGTAGGGTTTTCTTTGTTATGTTAATGAGGCCATATCAGTATCAGTGTAGGGTGTGTCTTAAGCTAATCGCGCTGGAGATATAAAAAACAGATTAGGCACAGAAGCAAGGAAGCACAACATGGAGAAAGATAGATGCCACTCCACATGAATATCGACAAGGAACCAAGGAACAGAAGCTGAAAAGAGACAAGGACCTTCCCCCAGAGACAACAGAGAGGGAAAGCTGTCCCCTAGAGCTGGTACTCTGAATTCAGACTTCTAGACTCCTAAACTGTGAGAAAATACATTTCTGTTTTTTAAAGCCACCCACTTGTGGTATATCTGTTATAGTAGCACTAACAAACGAGAACAAACCCCATGAACCATGCATAATTATCCCCATTTTACAAATGAAACTCAGTTTTGAAATGACTTGCCCAGCATAACAGCTAGGAAGTGGAAGAATCAGAAAATGACTCCTGACTCCTGATCCATGGCTCTTTCCACCAAATATACATTGAGTGTATACTGTATTGTTATTGTTGTTGTTAGTTGCCATCCAGTCAGCTCCAACTCATGGCAACCCTGTGTATAACGATGAAATGTTGCCTGGTCCTGTGCCATGTTCATGATTGTTGCTATGTTGAATCCATTTTTGTAGCTATTGTGACAATCTGTGATCATTAAGTTTGTGTGTCAACTTGGCTGGGAGATGATTCTCAGTAGTTTGGCAGTTGTGATGTAGTTTGGCAGTTGTATAATGATGTTATCACCTCCATAATGAGATCTGATATAATCTTATCACCTCCATGATGAGATCTGATATAATGTGATCACCTCTATGATGGGATGTGCTGTGAGTAGCCAATCAGCTGAAAGGGATTTTCTTTGGGGGTGTTGCATGCATCCAATATAGGTGGACTTTCTGGCAAGGTACATGGGCTTTTGCTTGCTCTGGATCCTGCAGCTGGCTCCTGTTCATCTGACCTGTAGTTCTTGGGACATAAGCTAGCAGTTTACCTGCTGATCTTGGGATGTGTTGGCTTCCACAGCTTGTGAGCTAGAGGCCTGTTGTCTGATCGGCCAATCTTGGGTTTGCCAGCATCTGCAGCTACATGAGTTAGGAGAAGCCTCCAGTCTGACCCACGGACTTGGAACTTTCCAGCCTCTACAACCACGTGAGCCATTTCCTTGACATAAATCTCTTTCTCTCTCTTTATATATATATATATGTGTGTGTGTATATGTGTATATATATATGTGTATATATGTATATGTGTGTATATATATATATGTATATATATAGACTCTTCATTGATTTTGCTTCTTTAGTGAACAAAGCCTAAGATATTTGGAACCAAGAGTGGCTCTAGAGAAACAAAATTGTAAGGGTGAGTTTTCTAAATTGGTTCTCAAGTCTGGTTAGTCTTAACGATGTTGATGACTCTGCTTACAGTAGTAAAGAGGGCACTGCTAACCCATGGCATGAGGTGGCAATAGAAATACACAAAATATCACCACCAATAGATCAAGCATTTGTGAGAGGGAAGGCTCTACGTGATCACATGTTTGATACCTGTGATCGTTAAGGGTGTCAACTTGGCTGGCCCGTGATTTTCAGTGATTTGGCAGTTATGATGTAGTTTGGCAGTTGTATAATGATGTGATCACCTCCATGATGAGATCTGATATAATGTAATCACCTCCATGATTACATGTGATCAGATGTGATCTGCTGTGAGTAGCCAATTAGTTCAATGGGAGTTTCCTTGGGCATGTGGCCTCCATCCAATATAAGTGGAATTCCTGGCAAGGCTTGTGAACTTTTCATTTGCACTAGATCCTGCAGCTGGCTCCTGTTTGTCTGACCTCTGGTCCTGGACTTAAGCTAGCAGCTTACCTACCATCTTGCCTGCTGATCTTGGGATTCATTGATCTTCCCAACCTGTCAGCCAGAGCCCTGCTGCCTTACTTGCCAATCTTGGGTTCACCAGCCCCTGCAGTTACATGAATGAGGAGAAGCCTCCAACCTGACCAATGGACTTGGGACTATCCAGCCTCTACAACCGTGTGAGCCATTTCCTTAATATAAATATCTCTCTTTATATATATATATATATATATATATATATATATATATATATATATATATATATATATATATATATATATATATATATATACATATATATATACTTTACTGGTTTTGCTTCTCTAGAAACCCAGCCCAAGACAATAGCTTTCTACAATTTTGTCATAATGAGAATTATAAGGAAGCTGGTTGGTTGGTCCTACTTTTGCTAGACAAAGTGGTGAAAGAAAGATGAGCTCTGAACTTCAGAGTCAAAGCTCAAGTGCTGCATAAATGACTTCAAAGTTTCTAATTGTGCCTTGAAAGAAAGCCTTATTTCTTGTAGTAATAGAGCTAATATTGCTGAAAACCAAACCCAGAGGCTTATCATAAGAGTGGCTGAATTACAATGCCAGCTGAATTCCCAACCTCCAGTGGTGTCTGAAATTAAAGTGAGGGCATTGATTAGGAAGAAATGGGATCCTCAAACTTGGGATGGGGACATATGGCAGATAATCAGGAAGCTGGGGACACTGAGCCCCTAATTCCCTTGGGTCACTCCTGCCAACATAACCAGCCCTCTCACTTCCATCTGAAGAGAATTACTCCATCTTTGTCTGCTAAGCCGCCTTCCCCAGTAAAACCATTAGCCCTTCCATCTCCATCTGATGAGATTAACCCAGTTGTGTCTAAAAAGCTTTTGTCTTAGTCATTGCCTGGGGCGTTGCCTCAGGCAAATAACTTATAAGACAATGTCGAATGTTCTCAAAACACACCTCCACTACCCATTTTGGCTTCTAGACCTATAACTAGACTTAAGTCCTGGTGAGCCCCAAAAGGTAAAGTCAAAGTGTGACCCAAGAGGAGGTATGCTACACTCCAAAAGAACTGCTTGACTTTTCTAATAGGTACCAACAGAAACCTGGAGAATATGTGTGGGAACGGCTATTAAGGGTGTGGTATAATGGTGCAAGGAACATAAAGATGGATCAATCTGAGTTTATTGATATGGGCCCACTAAGCACAGATCCTTCATTCAAAGTTTCAGCTCAAGAGGTTAGGAAAGGATCTAATATTTTATTTGGTTGGGTCGCTGATTCATGGATTACACTGTGGCTTACACTAAATCAAGTTGAAGTACGAGACCTGCCTTGGTATACTGTAGAAGAAGGTATCCAAAGGCTTAGGGAAATTGGCATGTTAGAGTGGATTTATCAGGTTAGACCTACAGACCTACTCATGGAATGCACAGAGAACACACCTTTTACCACAACGGTGAGGAACAAATTTGTGAAGGGAGCCCCAGCATCCTTGAAGCCTGCTGTGATTGCTATTTTATGTAAGTCAGATTTGACAGGGGAAACTGCCCTAACTGAATTAAGACACCTAACCATAATGGGGCTGATTGTACCCCTTGATGGTAAGGACCAAGTGGTGGAACTCAATCTACAAAGACAAAGTGGGCCTGGTTATCCTCACGGACAGTGGAGTCAAAGCAGTAATCAGAATAGTCTGGCTCATATGGACTTACGGCGTTGGCTACTTAGTCATGGTGTGTCTATGAGTGAAATAGATAGGAAATCTACTATATCTTTACTTGATCTGTACAAGCAGAAGTATTCTAGGTCAAGTGAACAGTAGTCTAACTCGAATCACCAGGATAGAGAATCACAGCCCCACAGTCAATTCTCAGACTTGACCCAGTTTAAAGACCCACAACATTTTGAATTAAGAGGAGGCCAGATCTTCTTGAGGAAGGAAGCCACTACACTGCCAAAAATGTATACTGTTAATCTTTCTCCCAGCCTTCCACAAAGGAATCTACAGCCTCTTATGAGAGTGACTGTTCATTGGGGAAAAGGAAATAATCAGACTTTTTGGGGATTATTGGATACTGGCTCTGAAATGACAATAATTCCAGGAGACACAAAATGTCACTGTGGCCTTCAAGTCAGAGTGGGGTCATATGGAGGTCAGGTTATTGATAGACTCTTAGCTCAGTTTCATTTCACAGTGGGTCCAGTGGGTCCCCGAACCCATCCTGTAGTGATTTCCCCAGTTCCAGAATGAATAATTGGAATAGATATGCTCAGTGACTGGCAGAACCCTCACATTGGATCCCTGACAAGTGGAGTAAGGACTATTATGGTAGGAAAAGCCAAGTGGAAGCCTTTAGAACTGCTCCTAGCTAAGAAAACAGTCAACCAAAAACAATACCACATTCCTACAGGGATTGCAGAGATTACTGCCACCATCAAGGACTTGAAGGATGCAGGGGTGATGATTTCCATCACATCCCCATTCAACTCACCTATTTGGCCTGTGCAAAAAACAGATGGATCTTGGAGAATGACAGTGGATTATTCTAAACTTAACCCGTGGTGACTCCAATTGTAGCTGCTGTTCCAAATGTGCATTCATTGCTTGAGAAAATTAATACATCTCCTGGTACTTGGTATGCAGCTATTGATCTGGCCAATGCCCTTTTCTCCACAGCTGGTTCAGAGGACCACCAAAAGCAGTTAGCCTTCAGCTGGCAGGGCCAGAAATACACCTTCAGTGTCCTACCTCAAGGGTATGTCAACTTTGTAGCTCTGTGTCATAATTTAGTCTGCAGGAAACTTGACCGCCTTTGCCTTCCACAAGATGTCGCACTGGTCTATTACACTGATGACATTACGCTGACTGGACCTAGTAAGGAGGAGGTGTCAATGACTCTGGACTTATTGGTAAAGCATTTGCATACTAGAGGGTGGGAAATAAATCTCACAAAAATTCAGACACCTTCCACTTCAGTGACATTTCTAGGGGTCCAGTGGTGTGGGGCATGTCCAAACATTCCTTCTAAAGTTAATGATAAGTTATTGCATCTGGTCCCTCCCACAACTAAAAAAAAGGCACAACCTCTAGTGGACCTCTTTGAATTTTGGAGGCAACATATCCTCATTTGGATGTGCTACTCCAGCCTATTTATCAAGTGACTTGAAAAGCTGCTAGTTTTGAGTGGGGCCCAGAACAAGAGAAGGTTCTGCAACAGGTTCAGGCTGCCATGTAAGTGGCTCTGCCACTTGGATCATATGATCTGACCAATTCCATGGTGCTCGAAGTGTCCGTGGCAGATAGAGATGCTGTTTGGAGTCTTTGGCAGGCCCCTGTTGGTGAATCACAGTGCAAATCCTAGGGTTTTGGAGCAAAGCCCTGCCATCATCCTCTGCAGATAACTACTCTCCTTTTGAGAAACAACATTTGGATTATTACCAGGCCTTAGTGGAGACTGAACACTTAACCATGGGCCACCAAGTCACCATGAGGCCTGAGCTTCCCATCATGAACTGGGTGTTGTCTGACCCACAGAGTCATAAAGTTGGACATGCACAGCAGCACTCCATCATTAAATGAAAGTGGTATATACGAGATCAGGCCTGAGCAGGACGTGAAGGCACAAATAAGTTGCATGAGGAAGTGTCCCAAATACAAATGGTCTCCACTCCTGTCACATTACCTACCATCTCCCAGTCTGCACCTATGGCCTCACGGGGAGTTCCTTATGATCGTTGACTGAGGAAGCGAAAACTGACTTACAGATAGTTCTGCATATATACAGGCACCACTCGAAAGTGGACAGCAGCAACACTGCAGCCCTTTTCCGGGACCTCCCTGAAGGACAGTGGTGAAGGGAAATCCTCCCAAAGAGCAGAACTTCAAGCAGTACACCTGGTTGTTCATTTTGTTTGGAAGGAGAAATGGCCAGATATGCAATTGTATACTGATTCATGGGCTGTGGCCAATGGATTGGCTGGATGGTCAGAGACTTGGAAGGAACATGATCAGAAAATTGGTGATAAGGAGGTATGGTGAAGAGGTATGTGGATAGACCTCTCTGAATGGGCCAAAGAAATGAAGATATTTGTGTCTCATGTGAATGCTCACCAAAGGGTGGCCTCTGCAGAGGAGGATTTTAACAATCAAGTGGGTAGGATGACTTATTTTGTGGAAACTTCTTTCTCCAGCCACTCTCATCATTGCCCGATGGGCTCATGAACAAATTGGCCCTGATGCAGGTTATGCATGGGCTCAGCAATATAGACTTCCACTCACCAAAGCCAACTTGGCTACAACCACTGCTGAGTGCCCAATCTGCCAGCAGCAGAGACCAGCACTGAATCCCCGATATGGCACCACTTTTTGAGGTGATCAGCCAGCAACCTGGTGGCAGGTTGATTACTTTGGACTGCTTCCATCATGAAAAGGGCAGCATTTCATTCTTACTGAGGTAGACACTTACTCTGGATCCAGATTTTCTTTCCCTGCACACAATGCTTCTGCCAAAACTACCATCTGTGGACTTACAGAATGCTTTCCTCACTGTCATGGTATCCCACACAGCATCGCCTTGGATCAAGGGACTCATGTCACAGTAAATGAAGTGCGGCAATGGGCCCATGCTCATGGAATTCACTGGTCTTACTATGTTTCCCATCATCCTGAATCAGCTGGCTTGATAGAACAATGGAATGTCATTCTAAAGACACAGTTGCAGAGTCAGCTCTGTGGCAATATTTTGCAGGGTTGGGGCAATGTTCTTCAGGAAGCTGTATATGCTCTAAACTAACGTCCAATATATGGTGCTGTTTCTTCCATAGCCAGGATTCAGGGTTCCAGGAATCAAGGGTTTGATATGGTCGTGGCACCACCCACTATTACCCCTAGTGACCCACTTGCAAAATTTTTGTTTCCTGTCCCCATGGTCCTACGCTCTGTGGGTCTAGAGGTCTTAGTTCCAAAGGGAGGAGACATACACTGATTCCACTGAACTGGAAATTAAGAATGCCACCTGGCCGTTTTGAGCTCCACATGCCTCTGGAACAACAGGCAAAGAAGGGAGTTAATATATTGGCTGCTATGATTGATCCTGACTACCAGGGGGAATCTGATTGATGCTATATAATGGAGGTAAAAAAGTTTCTGGAACACAAGAGCTCCCTTACGGTGTCTCTTAGTACTACCATGCCCTGTGATTAAAGTTAATGGAAACTACAGCTACCCAATTCTGACATGACTACTAATGTCCCAGACCCTTCAGGAATGAAGGTTTGGTCACCCCACCAGGCAAAACACCATGACTAGCTGAGGAGCTTGCTGAGAGTAAAGGAAATACGGAAAGGATTGTGAAAGAAGGTAGTTCTAAATGCCAGTTCTGACCACATGACCAGTGGCAGAAACAAGGACTGTAATTGTTATGAGTATTTTTTCCTTGAATTTGTGCATCAAATGTTTTTGTTTTCTTCACTTTTACAATATAAGATATAAACAAGACTAATGCGTTTTCAGTTGTATGTGTGCTGGTTGTATCATATTAGCCACAAGTATGACTTTATATTCATCTTTATTCAAAGATTATGTACAGTTTAAGAAGATGTGTATAGGTGCCAAGCTGAGAAGGCATGGACTGTTGTCATTAAGGTTGTGTATAAACTTGACTGGGCCACAATTCTCAGTGTTTTGGCAATTATGATGTATTTTGGCAGTTGTATAATGATGTAATTACCCCCGTGATGAGATCTGATATAATGTGATCATCTCCATGATGGGATCTGCTGTGAGTACCAGTCAGCTGAAAGGGAATTTCCTTGTGGGTGTTGCCTGCATCCAATATAGGTGGACTTTCTGGCAAGGCACATGGGCTTTTGCTTGCTCTGGATCCTGCAGCTGGCTCCTGTTCATCTGACCTGCAGTTCTTGGAACTTGAGCTAGCACTTTACCTGCTGATCTTAGGATTTGTTGGCCTCCACAGCCTGTGAGCCAGAGGCCTGTTTTCTGGCCTGCTGATCTTGGATTTGCCAACACCTGCAGCTACATGAGTCAGGAGAAGCCTCCAGCCTGACCCATAGACTTGGGACTTTCCAGCCTCTACAACTGCATGAGATATTTCCTGGACATAAATCTCTCCCTCTCTCTATATATAGATGTTTTACTGCTTTTGCTGCTCTAGAGGACCCAGCCTAAGGCACAATCCATCTCACTGAGTGTTTCTCTTGCCTTTGCTGGCCCTTCACTTTACTAAACATGATGTCCTTCTCAAGCGATTGGCCTCTCCTGACGACATGTCCAATGGATGTGAGTCGAAGTCTCAGACAATATTTTGTGATCCATAGGGTTTTCATTGCTAATTTTCAGAAGTAGATTACCAGGCCTTTTTTCCTAGTCTTTCATTTGGAAGCTCCACTAAAACCTGTTTACCATGAGTAACCATGCTGATATTTGAAATACCAGTGGCACATCTCCAACATCACAACAACATACAAGCCACCACAGTACAATAAACTGACGGACGGGCCACCTGTTGTCTAATTTAATTGTTATGACAACCCTGAAAAGTAGGTCTTATCTCTATTTTATAATTTATGAACTTGAGGCTCAAAGCTGATTAATGAACTTGCCCAGCTACTGAGAAGTGGGGCTAACATTCAAACCAATGTCTGATTTATTCCAAGGTTTATAATTTCTTACTGTATTCCACAAATAAATGTTTGGTTGAAAGAATGAGAGAGAGAGAGAAATGAAAAGAGAGAGAGAAGGAAGGAAGAAAACAAAAAAAAAAAAAAAAAAAAAAAAAACAAAGATAGCCAACTCTTAAAGGGCCTTCAAGAAAATATTTGTCCTGAGGACAGATTGGTCTCAAGTGGCAGCTAGACCATCCAGATTGGAAGGAAGAGAGGAAGTTAGATGTGTCTGTGTGGAGGAAATAGTCCCTGGAGAAGGACATCATGCTCGGTAAAGTGGAGGGTCAGTGAAAAAGAAGACCTTCAAAGAGATGGATTGACACAGTGGCTGCAACAATGGGCTCAAACATAGCAACGATTGTGAGGATGGTGCAAGACCGGGCAGTGTTTCGTTGTGTTATTCATGGGGTCGCTGTGAGTCAGAATCGCCTCGATAGCACCTAACAACAACAAAAGATGGTGCGTGAGGCTGAACTCGGTTTCCTTCAGGCCTTGTGGGGTTATCCAGACTGGTTACTGCAGGTAAAGCTTGGGAGCAGGGCCAGCTTCATGGATGTGAGCAGTTGCACTAGGGTCCCATGCTTAGAAAGGCCCTGTGCTTGGTTTCATGCTCTGCTGTCACTGTCTTAAAATTCTTACCAATTTTTGAACAAGGAACCCTGTATTTTAAGTTTGCTCTAGGCCCTGCAAATTATTTTGTCGGTTCTATTTGGAGTTTTGCTAAGTCTTGGAAAAATGGTCTGCCACCATGCTTCTTGGTCTTTGCTCTTTCCCCCCAAATCCCATCACACACATCCTTTGCTATTCCCGTAACCTGAGGTGCCCCCACTTATAATTTTCATGCCTTTAAGTTCAAGCCATTTTCAAGACCCAGCTCTAATGCCATCTCCTCCATGAAAACTCCCCTGAACACTACAGCTGACAGTGGCCTTTCCCTCTAGATTCTCATATTGATACTTCTCTTAAAGCATCTCTCCACTTTTATAGTGTAGCAGGAATCAGACAGAGTTGGGTTCCAATCTTATCTGTACTATTTAACAGCCATGTGACCTTGGACCAGACACTCCTTCTCTGAGCCTCAGTTACTTCAACTATAATTTAGGTTTAATATTAGCACCTACCTTATTGAATTACACTATGAATTAAATGAAACATTTTAATGCTAAGTGCATTCAATAATAATTGTATTAACAACAATAATAATAGCAAAACGTGTCAAAGGGCTTTCTATGTATCCCCACGACAACCCTATGAGGCAAGAACTATTATTATTATGCCCATTTTATAGATGGAGAAACTGAGACACAACGCTTTAATAACTTGCCCATAGACAGCAAGTGACGAAGCCAGGACTGAGAATCTAGGCAGTCTGGCTCCCACCTGAGCTTCAAAATTCCCTCTTTTCTCCTTTCATCCTTATCCCCCCCCAGGCTTTAAAAGAGAAAGTCTTGCTTTCTCAGGTCTGAGTGACCCATCCCAAGCCAGCACCAGAGCTAGCCCCAGCCCAGCCCCACCAAAAGGGACTGCATTTGGTCCAAATTATGAGTGTTTTGTTTTGAAATGCTAATCGTTTGTAATCAGAGGGAGCAAGGTAGAAAAAGATGCTTCTTTTTCTCTAAACGAAGCCCCCAGCCGGGCTTACCTAAGAGGATTTTTTTTTTCTCTTTCTTTTTCTTGGCCCAGAGGAGGGCATGGTTGTAGTGTGGTCTCAGCGAGGTCTAAATAAAAGTAAACAAGGGCTAATTCAAAACTTGCTGTCTTGCCAGCCACACTCATCCCATTCCCTGCCTCTCTGCCTTCCTTTCCACCGTTCTGGCCTTGGATTGGTGACAGCCCAGTGATACCCCAGGGAAAATCTTAAGGGATGCCATGAAACTCTCCTGTAATTCTCTAAACAAAATAAATTTGAACCTGATTTTAACTGAAAAATTAATGGAAACCATATCATCTTTGACTGAGGGGGGTCAAGGGGAAGGGTGCTCAGAAAATCTCCAGAGAGCCAGGATTGTACACATAGGTGACATGAAGAATTGAGGCAATTTTCTGGATTATTAATCCTCAAACCACCTTGGCGTCATCTGGGCTGGAGACTACAGTTCACCAAACCACACTCTGCAGGGATCTGTTCCTCAACTTCTGTTCCTCACTCCCACAACCTCCCCCACCCCACACACACATATCAAACATCAGAGATTCAGAAGGTCACATTCATAGGCTAACACTAGGGGTCAAAACTTCCTTCTCTCAAAATGTGGAACAGAACTTCAAATTTTTAAAGAATCTAGACTTGCTGGACCCATTAAAGCTGGAGGAATCCCCAAGACTATTGCCCTGAGAAACTGTATTCTATAAAGCTTGAACTGAAACTATTCCCTGAAGTCACCTTTTAACTAAATATCAGCGTAGCTTAAAATTAAAGAATGTCACCCTTGAGTACTGCACTTTATTATTATTATTATTTATTCTGACTCATGGTGACCCCACGTGTGTCAGAGTAGAACTGTGTTGCTCCTAAGGTTTCCTTTCCTTTCTTCTTCTTCTTTTTTTTTCCAACATTTTATTGTGGTTTGGGTGAAAGTTTACAGAGCAAATTAGTTTCCCATTCAGTAATTCACACACATTTTGTTCCGTGACATTGGTTGCAATCTCCTCAATGTGACAGCACTCTATCTACTTCCTCTCTGGGTTTTCTGTTTCCATTTGCCCATCTTTCCTGCCCCTTCCTGACTTCTGAACTCTGTTTCTGGGCAAATGCTGCACTTTCGGTCTCATATGATTGTTCTGAGGAGCACGTCCTTCACGGGTGTTTTGTTCACTTTATAGGCCTGTCTATTGTTTGACTGAAAGCTGATCTCCAGGAGTGGATTCAGTACCAGATTTGAAGGGTGGCTAAGGGACATAGTCTCTGGAGTTCTGTCAGTCTTTATCTGGTCTTTAAGTCTGGTCTTTTTTATGAATTTGAATTTTGTTCTACATTTTTCTCCCACTCTGTCTAAGGACCTTTTACCGTGATCCTGATCAGAGAAGTCGGTATTGGTAGCCAGGCACCACTTAGTTATTCTGGTCCCAGGCTAGTGGAGGCCATGGTTCGTGTGGTCCTTTGGACTAATTGTTTCCCTGAGTCTTTGATTTTCTTCACTCTTCTTTGCTCTGGATGGGAAGAGACAATAGTTGTATCTTAGATGGCCACTTGCTAGCTTTAAGACCCCAGTCATTACTCAACAAAGTAAGATGTAGAACATTGTCTTTATGGACTATATTATGCCGATTGACCTAGATGTCCCCCTAGACTATGGTCCTAAGCCCTCAAGCCCAGTGACAAAGTCTCTCAAGGTGTTTGGTTATGGCTAAGTTTTCATAACTTTGACCCCTGTGTGCTCTACTATATACATGGATATATTTGCAGCATATACAAATACTTATGTAGAAATATCCTCTACCAAACCTACATATGCTGATGGGTGAACTTCTATCTGCCATCCTACACCTGTTCAGCTTACATATCTGCCTATGTATCCACTCATAAATTATTTGTTTGTTATTACTGTTATTGCAAGATTGTGTATGTAATAGTATTTACTATTATTGCCTTTTACATACTTGCCAGTGTCTTCCTTTGCCTTGGTCATGTTGTGCTACCATCCCTCTTATTGTGTATTGCCTTTCCCTTAACCCAAGTTAATACATGTCTACTATCTAGTTAGTGATTTTCCCTCCTGCCCCCCCCCCCCATCCCTGATAACCATCAAGGAATGTTTCTGTGTGTAAACCTTTTCATGACTTTTCATAATAGAGGTCTCATACAAAATTCGTCCTTTTGTGATTGACTTATTTCAT
This sequence comes from Dugong dugon, assembly GCA_030035585.1. Lineage (NCBI taxonomy): Eukaryota > Metazoa > Chordata > Mammalia > Sirenia > Dugongidae > Dugong > Dugong dugon. The sequence continues at coordinate 102,118,427 of CM057483.1, read as the reverse complement.
TCAGCATAATGTCCTCCAGGTTCAACCATGTCATGAGATGTTTTGAAGATTCACTGTTACTCTTTAACATTTTGTAATATTCTATTGTGTGTATGTACCATAGTTTATTTATCCATTTAACCGTTGATGGGCACATAGGTTGTTCCCATTTTTTGACATTGTGAATAATGCTGTGGTGAACATGGGTGTGCATGTATCTATTCGTGTCACAGCTCTTATTTCTCTAGGATAGATACCTAGCAGTGGGACTGCTGGATCATATGGTATCCTTATTTTTAACTTTTTAAGGAAGTGTCATACAAGTTTCCACAGTGGTTGTACCATTCTACAATCCCACCAGCAGTGTATGAGAGTTCCAGTTTCCCCACATCCCTGCCAGCATTTGTTGTTTTCTGTTTTCTTGATCATTGCTATTATTACTGGGGTGAGATGATATCTCATTGTTGTTTTGATTTGCATCTCTCTAATGGCTAATGGTACCACTCGTCTGTCAGTTTGTCGTACTGTAGTGGCTTGCATGTTGCTGTGATGCTGGAAGCTATGCCACTGATATTTCATATACTGTTGGGCAGGTTTCAGTGTAGCTTCCAGAGTAAGAAAGACTAGGAAGAAAGGCCTGGTGGTCTACTTCTGAAAAAAATTGACAGTGAAAACTTTATGAATAACAGTAGAACACTGTCTTATATAGTGCTGGAAGATGAGCCCTTCAGGTTGGAAGGCACTCAAAATAAGAATAGCTGCCTCCTCAAAGTAGAGCCAACCTTAATTATGTGGATGGAGTTGAGCTTTTGGGACCTTCATTTGCTGAGGTGGCACGACTCAAAATGAGAAGAAACAGCTGCAAACATCCATTAATAATCGAACGTGGAATGTGAGAAGTATGAATCTAGGAAAATTGGAAATTGTCAAAAAGGAAATAGAACACATAAATATCGATATTGTAGGTATTAGTGAGCTGAAGGGACTGGTATTGGCCATTTTGAATCAGACAATCATGTGGTCTACTATGCTGGGAATGACAAAGTGAAGAGAAATGGCATCACATTCATTGTCAAAAAAAAAAAAATTTCAAGATTTATCCTGAAGTACAACTTTATCAGTGATAGGATAACATCCATATGCTTACAATGAAGACAGCTTAATACAATTATCATTTAAATTTACACACGAACCACTAATGCCAAAAATGAAAAAATTGAAGATTTTTACTAACTTCTGCAGTCTGAAATTGATCAAACATGCATCAAGATGCACTGATATTTGCTGGTAATTGGAACGTGAAAATTGTAAACAAAGAAGGATTGGTAGTTGGAAAACATGGCCTTGGTGATAGAAAACAACGCTGGAGATCACATGATAGAATTTTGCAAGACCAACGACTTTTTTATTGTAAATACCTTTCTTCAACACCATAAACGGTGACTATACCTCACTAGATGGAATACGCAGGAATCAAATCGACTACATCTGTGGAAAGAGTTGATGGAGAATCTCAATATCATCAGGCAGAAAAAGACCAGGGGGCCGACTGCAGAACAGACCATCAGTTGCTTATACGCAGGTTTGAGTTGAAGCTGAAGAAAATTAAAACAAGTCCACGAGAGCCAAAGCACTACCTTGAGTATATTCCACCTGAATTTAGAGACCATCTCAAGAATAGATTTGACACATTGAACACTAATGACCTAAGACCATATGAATTGTGGAATGACATCAAAGACATCATACATGAGGAAAGCAGGAGATCGTTAAAAAGACAGGAAAGAAAGAAAAGACAAAAATGGAAGTCAGAAGAGACTCTGAAACTTGCTTTTGAACGTAGAGTAGCTAAAGCAAATGGAAGAAATGATGAAGTAAAAGTGCTGAACAGAAGATTTCAAAGGGTGGCTTGAGAAGACAAAGTAAAGTATTATTATGACATGTACAAAGACCTGGAGTTAGAAAACCAAAAGGGAAGAACACGCTCGGCATTTCCCAAGCTGAAAGAACTGAAGAAAAAATTCAATCCTCAAGTTGCACTATTGAACGATTTAATGGGCAAAATGTTGAATGATTCAACAAGCATCAGAAGAAGATGGAAGGAATACACAGAGTGATTGTACCAAAAAGAATTGGTGGGCGTTCAATCATTTCAGGAGGTAACATATGATCAAGAATCAATGGTATTGAAGGAAGAAGTCCAAGCTGCACTAAAGGCATTAGCAAAAAACAACTCTCCGGGAATTCATGGAATACCAACTGAGGTATTTCAACAAACAGATGCAACACTGGAAGCACTCACTCATCTATGCCAAGAAATTTGAAAGACATCTATCTAGCCAACCAACTGGAAAAGATCCATATTCGCGCCACTCCAAAGAAAGGTAATCCACTGGAATGTGGAAATTATGGAACAATATCATTAATATCACACACAAATAAAATTACGCTGAAGATAATAATAATAATAATAAAAAAAAAAACAGTTGTAGCAGTACATTGACAGGGAACTGCCAGAAATTCAAGCCAGATTCAGAAGAGGACATGGGACGAAGGAAATCATTGCTGATGTCAGATGGATCTTGGCTGAAAGCAGAGAATACCAGAAAGATGTTTACCTGTGTTTTATTGACTATGCAAAGGCATTTGACTGTGTGAATCATAACAGATTTTGGATAACATTGCAAAGAATGGGAATTCCAGAACACTTAATTGTGCTCATGAGGAACCTGTACATAGACCAAGAGGCAGTGGTTCAAACAGAACAAGGGTTTAACTTCAGGAAAGGTGTGTGTCAAGGTTGTATTCTGTCACCATACTTATTCAATCTCTATGCTGAGCATATAGTCCAATAAACTGGACTATATGAAGAATACAGCATCAGGATTGGAGGAAGTCTGATTAACAATCTGCGATATGCAGATGACACAATCTTTCTTGCTGAATGTGAAAGGGACTGGAAGCCCTTACCAATGAAGATCAAAGCCTTCAGTATGGATCACACCTCAACATAAAGAAAACAAAAATCCTGAAAACTGGACCAATAAGCAACATCATGATAAATGGAGAAAAGACTGACGTTGTCAAGGATTTCATTTTACGCGTATCCACAATCAGTGCCCGTGGAAGCAGCAGTCAGGAAATCCAACGTCCTATTGCATTGAGCAAATCTGCTGCAAAAGACCTCTTTAAAGTGTTAAAAAGCAAAGATGTCACTTTGAGGACTAAGGTGTGCCTGATCCAAGCCATGGTGTTTTCCATCACCTCATATGCATGCAAAAACTGGACAATGAATAAGAAAGACAGAAGAAGATTTGATGCCTTTGAATTATGGTATTTGGGGAGAATGTTGAATATACCACGGACTGCCAGAAGAACGAAAAAATCTGTCTTGGAAGAAGTACAGCCAGAATGCTCCTTAGAAGCGAGAAACGTGAGATTTTGCCTCATGTACTTTGAACATGTTATCAGGAGGGACTAGTCCCTGGAGAAGAACGTCATACTTGGTAAGGTACAGGGCCATCGAAAGGGAGGAAGACCGTCGGCGAGATGGATACACAGTGGGTGCAACAATGGGCTCAAGCATGGCAATGATTTTGAGGATGGCGCAGGACTGGGTATTGTTTCGTTGTGTTGTTCATGGGATGACTATGAGTCGGAAGTGATTCTACTGCACCTAACAACAACAGCAATAAATGGCTAATGATCACGAGCATCTCTTCATGTATTTGTTGGCCACTTAAATGTCTTCTTTGGTGAAGTGTCTGTTCATGTCCTTTGCCCATTTTTTAACTGAATTATTTGTCTTTTTGTTGTTGAGGTGTTGAAGTTTTCTATAAATTTTAGAGATTAGTTCCCTGTCCAGTATGTTGTTGCCAAAAATTTTTCCCCAGTCTGTAGGTTCTGTTTTTACTCTTTTGGAGAAGTCTTTTTTTTTTTTTTTTTTTTTTTACTGTACTTCAGGTGAAGGTTTACAGAACAAATATTTTCTCATTAAACAGTAGTACACATATTGCTTCATGACACTGGTTAACAACCCCACAACATGTCAACCCTCTCCCTTCTCGACCTTTTTTTTTGTGAAAATATACATAGTCAAAGATACACCATTTCAAAAATTTCTACATGCACAGTTCAGTGACATTGACTACGCCCTTCCAATTTTGCTGCTATTCTCACTTTAGATGAAGGTTTACAGAACAAAATAGTTTCTCATTAAACAGTTAGTACACATGTTGCCCTATGACAGTGGTTAACAACCTCACAACACATCAACACTGTCCTTACTCAACCTTGGGGTCCCTATCACCAGCTTTCCTGTCCCTTCTGCCTTCTAGCCCTTGTCCCTGGACTGCTGTACCTCATTAGTCCCATTTTGTTTCATGGGGCAGTCCAATCCCCGGCTGAATGGTGAAGCTTGGAACTGACTTCACTGAGCTAAAAGGGTGTCTGGAGGCCATACTCTTGAGGTGGAGAAGTCTTTTGATGCACATAAGTATTTAATTTTTAGAGCTCCCAGTCATCTAGTTTATCTTCTGCTGTTTGTGCCTTTTTAGTTATGTTTGATAGTCTATTTATGCCATAAATTAGGGCCTATAGGTTTACACTTATTTTTTCTTCTGTGATCTTTATAGTTTTAGGCTTTACATTTAGGTTTTTGATCCATGTTGACTTAGTTTTTGTATATGGTGTAGGTTATATATCCTGTATCATTTTTATGCAAACGGATGTCCAGTTTTGGCAGCACCATTTGTTAAATATACGATCTCTTTCCCATTCAGTGGATTTTGGCCCTTTATCAAAAATCAGCTGTCCATAGGTGGATGTATTTACTTCTGAGTTCTCAATTCAGTTCCATTTGTCTGTCTGTCATTGTACCAGTACCAGGCTGTTTTGACTACCATGGCTATGTGGTAGGTTCTGACGTCAGGAAGTGTGAAGCCTCCTATTTTGTTCTTCTTCAGTAGTTCTTTGCTTATCCTAGGACTCTTTCCTTTCCCTATAAACTTGGTGATTAACTTTTTCATCTCGTTAAAGAATGTCGATGGAATCTGGACCAAGATTGCATTATATCTGTAGATCGCTTTGGGTAGTGTTGACATTTTCACAATGCTAAGTCTTCATATTGAGGATCATGGTATGTTCTTCCATTTATGTAGGTCTCTTGATTTGTAGTTTTCTTTGTATAAGTATTTTACATCCCTCGTTAGGTTTATTCCCAGGTATTTCATCTTTTGAGGGACTATTGTAAATGGTATTGTTTTCCTGATTTCCTTTTCTTTTCTGAGTTCTTGTTGTTGTAGGGGAATCCCACTGATTTTTGTATGTTGATCTTGTATCCTGCTACTTTGATGAATCCTTCAATTAGTTCTGGTAGTTTTCTTGTAGAATCTCTGGGATATTCTATGTATAGGATCATATCATCTGCAAATGGAGATAGTTTTACTTCTTCCTTACCAATTTGGATGCCTTTTATTTCCCTTTCTTGCATTATTGCTCTGGATAGGACTTCCAGTACAATATTGAATAAGAGTGGTGATAAAGGGCATCCTTATCTCATTCCCACTCTGAAGGGGAATAATTTCAGTCTCTCTCCATTGAGATAATGTTGGCTGTTGGTTTTGTGTATATGCCCTTAATTATGTTGAGGAATTTCCCTTCTATTCCTATTTTGCTGAGTTTTTATCAGGAATGGGTGTTGGATTTTATCAAATGCCTTTTCTGCATCAATTGATATGATCATGTGGTTCTTTTCCTTTGTTTTATTTATGTGATGGATTACGTCGATTAATTTTCTAATGTTGAACCATCCTTGGATAACTGGTATGAATCCCACTTGGTCATGATGTATTATTTTTTTGATACAGTGTTGGATTCCATTAGCTAGGATTTTGATGAGAATTTTTGCATCTATATTAATGAGAGATATTAGTCAATAATTTTCTTTTTTGTGTTGTCTTTGTGTGGCTTTGGTATCAGGGTTATGCTGGCTTTATAGAATGAATTCAGGAATATTCCATCTTTTTCTATGTTCTAGAATAGTTTGAGTAGAATTGGTGTCATCTTTTCTCTGAATGCTTGGCAGAAATCTTCAGTGAAGCTGTTTGGGCCAGGGCTTTTTTGGTTCGGAGTTTTTTTATGACCTCTTCAATTTCTTCTTTTGTTATGGGTCTGTTTAAATTTTCTACTTCAGTTTGTGTGAGTCTAGGTAGGTAGTGTGTTTCTAGAAATTTGTCCATTTCTTCTAGGTTTGCAAATTTGTTGGTGAACAGTTCTTCATAGTATTCTGTTATCCTTTTTACTTCAGTTGGTTCTTTTGGAACATCACTCTTATGGATTGAACTGTGTCCCCAAAGATGTGTGTCAGCTTGGCTAGGCCATGATTCCCAGTGCTGTGTGATTGTCCACTATTTTGACATCTGATATGATTTTCCTATGTGTTGTAAATGCTACCTCTATGATGTTAATGAGGTAGGATTAGAGGCAGATAAGTTAATGAGGCAGAACTCAATCTACAGGATTAGGTTGTATCTTGAGTCAATTTCTTTTGAAATATAAAAGACAGAATCGAGCAGAGAATATAGGGACCTCCTACCACAAAGAATGACAGGCTAGGAGGGGAGGGTGTCCTTTGAACCTGGGATCCCTGCTCTGAGAAGCTCCTAGACCAGTGAAAGATTGATGACAAGGACCTTCCCCCAGAGCCGACAGAGAGAGAAAGCCTTCCCCTGGAGCTGGCACCCTGAATTTGGACTTCTAGCCTCCTAAACAGTGAGAGAATAAACTTGTATTTGTTCAAGCCATCCACTTGTGCTACTTCTGTTATAGCAGCACTAGATAACCAAGACAGTCACCCGTCTCATTTCTTATTTGTGTTACTTGCATCTTCTCATTTTCCTTTGTCAGTTTGGCCAGTGGTTTGTCAATTTTATTAATTCTTTCAAAGAACCAACTTCTAGTCTTGTTGATTACATTGTTTTTCTGTTTTCTGTTTCATTTATTTCTGCTCTAATCTTTATTATTTCCTTTCTTCTGGTGATTGTGGGCTTTTTTGCTGCTCTTTTTCTATTTGTTGGAACTGTAGGGTTAAGGTGTTGATTTTGGCTCTTTCTTCCCTTTTGATGTGTGTGTTTATAGCTATAAATTAACCTCTGAGCCCTGATCTTGCTGTATCCCAAAGGTTTTGGTATGTTGTGTTTTCATTCATGCTTGAGTCCAGGAATTTTTTTTATTTCATTTTTTATTTCTTCTATTACCCGGTGGTTTTTAAACAGAGTGTCATTCAGTTTCCATGTATTTTATTTTTTTCCCTTGTTCTTCCTGTTATTGATTTCTAATTTTGTAGTGCTGTGATCTGAGAAGATGCTTTGTATCATTCTGATCTTTTTGAATTTATTTAGGCTTGCTTTGTGGCCTAACATATGGTCTGTTCTGGTGAATGATCCATGTGTGCTGGAAAAGAATGTGTACTGTGTTGTTTTGGGTGACATGTTCTGTATATGTCTATGAGACCAAATTGGTTGATTTTGTTGTTTAGATCTTCTGTATCTTTGTTGAATTTCTTTCTAGTTGTTCTGTCCTTCACTGAAAGTGGTGTGTTAAAGTCTCCTGCTATTATGGTGGAGCTGTCTATTTCTCTTTTCAATTCTATTAAAGTTTGTTCTATGTTTTTAGGAGCTCTTTCATTGGGTGTGTAGATATATATTATGATTATGGCCGCTTGTTGGACTGACCCTTTTATCATTATATAATGCTCTTCCTTATCCTTTATGGTGGATTTTGCTTTAAAGTCTATTTTATAAGAGATTAATACTGCCATTCCTGCTTTTTTTGGTTATTGTTTGTTTGATATATTTTTTTCCATCCTTTGACTTTTAGCTTATTTTTTTCCTTGTGCCTAAGATGTGTCTCTTGTAGGCATCATATTGATGAGTCATGTTTTCTTATCCATTCTGCCACTCTCTGTCTCTTGACTGGTGCATTTAATCCATCTACTTTCAGTGTAATTATTGATAGGTATGAATTTACTGCTGTCATTTTCTTGTGCTTTTTTTGTGGTTCCCATGATGTCATTGTTCTGTATACTTTTCTATGCTGAGTTCTTTCTGTTTATGGATTTTCTTTCTATTTCCTTCGTTGCTGTTAATTTTGTGATTACTGAGTCTTTATGACATTTTTCTTTTTTATTTTGGTGAGACAGCTTATTAATATTCTTTTTTGTTACCCTGACATTTACTTTTATCTTCCTATGTTTGAAAAAGTCTGTTCTATCTTGATATCTCCTTAACTTCCTCTCCATATGGAAGTACTGTAACTACACCATTTATTCCCTCCTTTTTCTTTGAAGTTGTTGTTGTTTACAGATTGATGTCCGTGGTTCTCTATTTTCAGTGATGTAGCTTTATTTTATTTTTGAAAATTCTTTATATGGGCTGTGTTCCAGGTGATATTATCATGTGTCTTAATCTTAGGTTGTTGTCCAATGTTGTTGGTTCTCTGTCCAAGGACTCCCTTTAGTGTTTTAAGATTGGTCTGGTTTTCATAAATTCCCCTAAATTTCTGTTTCTCTGGAAATGTCTTAATTTTGCTATCAGATTTGAGGAACAATTTTGCAATTTTTTTTCCTTTCAGGGTTTGATATGTGTCATCCCATTTCATTCTTTCCTGCATGGTTTGGTTCCCCTTTGTGGGTAACATTTCATTTTTCCCAAGCTGTTCTCAGGGTTCTTTCTTTGTCATTGGTTTTGGAAAGTTTGCTTATGATATGTCTTGGTGATTTTCTTTTGGAGAGGCCTATCCTATTTGAGGTTTGTTGAGCTTCTTGAATGTGTATCTTCTCATCTTTAATGATATTAAGGAAGTTTTCTGCCAAGAAATCTTCAGAAATTTTCTCTGTCCTTTTTTTTTTTTTTTTTATCTGTTCGTGTTTTGGAATTCCAATCATATGTAATTATTTCTCTTGATAGTGTCCCACATAACTCTTAGGCTTTCTTCATTTTTCTTCATTCTTTTTTCTGATTGTTCCTCTAACAGGTTGGTATCAAGGGATTTGTCTTCTATTTTGCTCATTCTGTGTTCCATTGATTCAATTCTATTTCTTTGTCCTTTCAATGTGTTATCTATTTCTGAAATTTTAGTGTTAATCTTCTGGATTCCTAGTTGCTGTTTGTATGGTTTCCAATTGTCTATTTATTTTGTCATTTTTTTCTTGTTTTGTTTTCCTGAATTCTTCTAGAGTTTTGTCTGTGTTTTCCTTGATTTTGTCTGTATTTTTCTTAATCTCTTTCTTGATCTCCCGAAGAACCCTATATATAAATCTTATGAATTCTTTATCAGATAGTTCCATTACCATTTCTTCCTCAGGGAGGTTTCCTGGTTCTTTATTTTGGTTACTTGCTGTAACCATCTTGTCCTGCTTTTTTAGGTAATTTGATATTGTCTATTGTTTGTGAGGCATTAAGGTGTTATTATATTTATTAATTTTATGTTTGTTTGTTGCATCCTGATTTTTCATTGTGCTTTGTTTTGATGTATCTGGACAGGCAGGACGGGTGTGCTACTCTGGTTGCTAGTCAGGCCACACTGGAGCCCTCACCACCTGTCTCCAGGTGGATAGGGTAGCAGCTGGGTGTGCGAGGGTAAGTTTCTGTTCTCTGGTCTTGTGGGATGGCTGAGGGTAGGTTGGGAGGCTGAGGGGGGGTTGGCCACCATCAGTCATCAGTCAAGTGGTGCAGGAACAGGCAGTGGCACTCACTGAATGGTGGTGCATCAGGTGTGGCAGGTGTGGCTGGCTAGTTGGTGCATGGTCATTGCCTCCCACTGGATGGGGGGATGAGCGGTGGGCGGGTGCATGCACGGTCATGCTACTGCCACCTCTTATACAGTGGAGGGGTGTGAATGATAGGCCAGTGTTCATGCAGTCATGCTCTCACCACCTCTTGCCAGGCGGGAGTGAGGAGGGGTGAGTGGTGGGTGGGGGGAGGGGGGAGGCAGCGGTAGGTGGGTGCACAAGGGGTTACACTGCCACTGCATCCCTCTGAGCAGGTGGAGGGGGGAGAGAGCAGCAGGCAAGAATGTGCATGTTTGCACTGCTGCCACCTCTTGCCAGGCCAGCTGGGGAGCAGGTCATGGATGGGTGCACATGCATGTATGCAGTTCCCATCCCTCACCTGGTATAGGGGGAGGGGGTGAGTGGTGGGCAGGTGCAAGCATGATTGCACTGCCTCTGCCTTCTCACCGGCAGGGGTAGGCAGTAGGGAGTGGTGGGTGGGCACTTGCGTGGTCATGCTGCCACTGCCTCTCACCAGGCCAGGTGGGGTGCAGGCCATGAGTAGGCATGCATGTGTCCATGTGGTTGCCACCCCTCACTGGTTTGAGGGGAAAGGAGAGAGTGGCAGCGGGTGTGTGTGCGGTGCCTCTCACTGGGATATGTGAGGTCGGAGCTTGGCTGGTTCAGTGAGCAGAGGGGTGGGGCAAGCAACTGATGCCATGCTGGGGTGGTCTGCCTCCACTCAGCTGGGTCAGCAGGTGTAAGAGGAAGACAGGCAGCCAGCACCATGCCGGTGTGGCCTGCCATCAGACAGTGGGGTCATCCAGTGGAGAGAGGGTGGTGGTTGGGTTGGGGTTGGGTGGGAGGGTTTTGCAGGGAGAAGGGAGGGGTCGTACCTTGGTCCCTGGCAGTCGAGGCTGCGGGGATGGGGGGCTTGTTCTGCAAATCACCATGAGGCTGGAGGGAGGGGTAACGTGCTCCTCTGGTCACTAGGCAAGAGTGCCTGGGCTATTTCTGTTGGCTGCAGCCAGCAGTCAGGACCTTATTTCACTCTGGGTATATCTACAATTACTTTGTGTCATTTTGGGAATTCCGTTAAGTTGCTTTCTCTGCTCCTCACCCAGAATTGCTTCTATTTTGTCTCAAGATGGCTGTGCTGTGCTGGGCCAGGTGGAAGGGCCCCTCCTCTCCATCTCTTCTCTTTTGCTCTTTTCAGTCAGTTTCCTATTCCGATCAATGTTCGATCTAGTTCTTTATCCTTTCATTTGATTCTCAGGGTTCCAGGATTGTCTTCTGTATCTGTTTCATTTGGTTTCTCAAGTCTTACCTATAGAGGGATGGCGTGGTGTGTTTGACTAAGCCACTATTTTGGCCAGAAGTAACCCTGAGTACTGTACTCTTATAAAAATTTATCTATATGAGAACAAATGGACGACAGTTACTCTAAAGTATAGATGAGAAGTTTGGGGGGCACTGAGTCTAAGTTAATGGGAGTGAAACAACTACAATAGAAATAATGAGAATGTTGACACAATGTGAAGAATGTAACCAATGTCACTGATCATTATGTGTAGAAATTGATCAATGGGAGCCTGTTTTGCTGTGTATATTTTCACCAAAAATACAATAAAATATATTTTTTTAAATGCTCTCTTTTCTCTGTGGGTAAGGAGATAATGAGAATCCACTCCACCTCCCAAAGTTCCCTTCTCTGTATAATTCCAGGTTGTTATTGTTGTTGTTGTTAGTTGCTGTTGAGTCCATTCCAACTCCTGACAACCCCATGTGTTACAGAGTAGAACTGCTCCATGGGATTTTATTGGCTGTGATCTTAAAAGAAGCAGATTGCCAAGGCCTTTTTTTCCATGGTACTGCTGGGTGGGTTCTAACCACCAACCTTTGGGTTAGCAGTCGGGTGCAAACAAATTGTGCCACCCAGGGACTTTGGTTCCAGGTTAGGGTTGGCTATAAGAGAAATTTGCACAAGATTTGGAAGGTAAAAATGTAGCAGCAGCCATTATGCTCTTAAGGTTGCTGTAGGGCATGAGGTGCTGCTGAAGCTCATATACATCATCACTAATCTGCTAGCTCACCTCCCTGGCATGGGGCAGCAGTCAGTACCATAGCCCTTCTAGCACCCACTGGATCTTTTTCAGTTTCAAGTTCTGGTCCAGGAGTGTATGCAGCTCTGTGGCAAAGGATGCCAGCTTCTTCTGCAGGTCATCCACGTAGTTGAGGTTGGAGGTGGTGAGACAGATATGGGTTCCAATTTTTCCTCACTCCCACTCCACGTCCAGCTTTTCTTCCTGACTTCCAGCCCTGCTAACCTATAGCAATTTCAGTCCCACCACCAGATGCAGAGACCACACACACAGCTTTCCATAGACTTCTTCTTCAGCACCCAAGATAGGGTAAATTCTAATCCCAGTAACAAATTTCTTCTTCCAGTGATCTTTTTCCCTGATCAAACTGTAACTGAGACAATGCTGAATGTGTTATTTTATTAGTATTATTAGATTGAGAATTTCCCAGGCTAGTACTGGGTCTTTGTCATCCATGTAGTACCAAAGAGCCAGCAGAGAATCTCTGAGTTGCTTCTATGGTATTTGCTGAATAGAAGGGAATCAAATCAAAGGAACTGGATATATGGCCAGTATATGCTGTGGCCCATTATGAGCTAAGTTCTGGAGAAGGCAGGACGAATATGCAAATGTAATTAGATGCAGTTAAATCTCTCCAGCCCAAGTGGATATAGAACACTAACAAATAAGCAACAACTACTAATGGCCAATGACAACAATAGTTAACACAGAGAACATTGCATGTATCACCCCATTTAATCCTCACACTAGCTTCTGAGGCAGGAATGATCCCCATTTCACAGGTAAGGAAATGTGAACTTCAGATCGATTAAGTAGCTTTCCTGTGTTCACACAGAAAACAGAGCTGGGATTCCAACCGAAACAATCAGGCTCCAGAGCCACACACCCACGGTAACTGCTGTGCCGCACGGGGGCTCCCGTAGTGAGGGAGTCCCTGGCATTAAGGGCACTGAAGAATTAGGAGCAAACCCTGCCAAAAGACTGCCAAGTGCTGTAAGAACTCAGAGGCTGGTGAGAAGAAGCCCTGGGCAGGGGACAAGGCTCAAGGGAAGCTTCCTGATGGGATCATGGGACCTGAGACTGACCTTGAAAACTAAAGAGGACTGAGCCAATCTCCCAGGCTAGAAACCCGGGCCTCGTTCTTGACATGCCCTCTCCTTTGCCCTCTCTATTCATCTGTCCCCAAGTTCTGTGAATGCTTCGTCAGAAATTTTTTTTTATTGTACTTTAGATGAAGATTTACAGAACAAACTAGCTTATTAAACAGTTAGTACACATACTGTTTTATGACATTGGTCACCAACCCCATGACATATCAACACTCTCCCTTCTTGACCTTGCATTCCCTATTACCAGCTTTCCTGTCCCCTCCTGCCTTCTAGTCCTTGCCCCTGGGATGGTGTGCCCCTTTAGTCTCATTTTGTTTTATAGGCCTGTCTAATCTTTGGCTGAAGGGTGAACCTCAGGAGTGACTTCATTAATGAGCTAAAAGAATGTCCAGGGGCCATACTCTCAGAGTTTCTTCACTCTCTGTCAGACCAGTAAGTCTGGTCTTTTTTTTTTTTTATGAGTTAGAATTTTGTTCTACGTTTTTCTCCAGTTCTGTCGGGGACCCTCTATTGTGATCCCTTTCAGAGCAGTCAGTGGTGGTAGCCGGGCACCATCTAGTTGTGCTGGACTCAGTCTGGTGGACGCTGTGGTAGTTGTGGTCCATTAGTCATTTTGACTAATCTTTCCCTTGTGTCTTTAGTTTTCTTCATTCTCCCTTGCTCCTGAAGGGGTGAGACCAGTGGAGTATCTTAGATGGCCACTCACAGGCTTTTAAGACCCCAGATGCTACTCACCAAAATAGAATGTAGAACATTTTCTTTATAAACTATGTTACGCCAGTTGAGCTAGATGTTCCCCAAGACCATGGTCCCCACAGCCCTCAGCCCAGTAATTCAGTCCCTCAGGGAGTTTCAATGTGTCTATGGAGCTTCCGTGACCTTTCCTTGTACAAGTTGTGCTGGCTTCCCCAGTACTGTGTACTGTCTTACCTTTCACCAAAGTTACCACTTATCTACTGTCTATTTAGTGTTTTTCCATCCCCACGTCTCCCCTCCCTGCTAACCATCAAAGATTGTTTCTTTTTGTGTGTAAACCTTCATGAGTTTTTATACGAATGGGCTCACACAATATTTGTTCTTTTGTGATTGACTTATTTCACTCAGCATAATGACCTCCAGATTCATACATGATGTGAGACACTTTGCAGATTCATCACTGTTCTTTGTCTTTGCCTAGTATTCTATTGTGTGTATGTACCATAGTTTGTTTATTCATTTATCTGTTGATGGGCATCTACATTGTTTCCATCTTTTTGTTACTGTGAACAATGCTGCAATGAACATGGGTGTACATATGTCTATTCGTGTGATGGCTCTTATTTCTCTAGGATATATTCCTAGGATTGGGATTGCTGGACCATACGGTATTTCTATTTCTAGCTTTCTAAGGAAGTGCCATATCATTTTCCAAAATGTTTGTACCATTTTGCATTCCTACCAGCAGTACATAAGAGTTCCACTCTCCCTGCAGCCTCTGCAACATTTGTTATTTTCTGTTTTTTTGATTCGTGCCAGTAATGCTGGTGTGAGATGGTGTCTCACTGTGGTTTTGATTTGCATTTCTCTAATGACTAGCTATAGTGAGCATTTAATCATGTATCTGTTAGCCGCTTGAATGTCTTCTTTGGTGGAGTGTCTATTCGTTTCATTTGCTCATTTTTTAATTGGATTATTTGTCTTTTTGTTGTAGAGGTGTTGGATTTTCCTGCAGATTTTAGAAATTAGACCTTCGTCGGATTTGTCATAGCCAATTTTTTTTCCCAGTCTGTAGGTTCTCTTTTCACTTTGTTGGTGAAGTCTTTTGATGAGCATAAGTGTTTAATTTTTAGAAGATTGCAGTTATCTAGTTTATCTTCTGGAGTTTGTGTTGTCGGTTATGGTTTGTATCCTGTTAATGACGTGTATTAGGGCCTCTAGCATTGATCCTATTTTTTCTTCTATGATCTTTATAGTTTTTGGTTTTATATTTAGGTTTTTGATCCATTTTGAATAAGTTTTTGTGTATGGTGTGAGCTATGGGCCCTGTTTCATTTTTTTGCAGATGGACATCCAGTTTTACCAGCACCATTTGTTAAAAAGACTGCCTTTTCTCCATTTGATGGACTTTGGTCTCTTGTTGAAGATCAGGTGACCATAGGTGGATGGATTTACGTCTGGGTTCTCAATTCTGTTCCATTGGTCAATATATCTGGCGTTGTACCAGTACCAGGCTGTTTTGACTACCATAGCTGTATAGTAGGTTCTGAGGTCAGGTAGTGTGAGTCCTCCTACTTTATTCTTTTTCTTCAATAATGCTTTACTTATCCAGGGTCTCTTCCCTTTCCACATAAAGTTAATGATAAGTTTTCCGTGTCGTTAAGGAATGCTGTTGGTATTTGGATCGGGATTACATAGTATTTGTAGATTGCTTTAGGTAGAATTGTCATTTTCACAATATCGAGTCTACCTATCCATGAGGATGGTATGTTTTTCCATTTATGTAGATGTCTTTTGGTTTCTTGCAGTAGTAGGTCTTTTACATCCTTGGTTAGATTTATTCCTAAGTATTTTATTTTTTTAGGGGCTATTGTAAATGGTTTTGTTTTCCTGATTTCCTTTTTGTCGTTCTCTTTATTGGTGTATAGGTATCCAACTGATTTTTGTATGTTTATCTTGTATCCTGCTACTCTGCTGAATTTTCCTATTACTTCCAGTAGTTTTCTCATGGAGTCTTTTCAGTTTTCAATGTATAGTATCATATCAGCCACAAATAGGGACAGTTTAACTTCTTCATTACCAATTTGAATGCCTTTTATTTCTTTTTCTTGCCTTCTTTCTCTAGCTAGAACTTCCAGCACAATGTTAAATAGGAGTGGTGAAAAAGGGAATCCTTGTCTTGTTCCTGTTCTCAAGGGAAATGTTTTCAGCTTCTCTCCATTAAGAATGATGTTGGCTGTTGGTTTTTTATAGATGCCCTTTATTATGTTGAGGAATTTCCCTTCTATATCTATTTTATCGAGAGTTTTTGTCAGGAATGGGTGTTGGACTTCGTTGAATGCCTTTTCTGCATCAACTGAGATGATCATGTGATTCTTTTATTTATGTGGTGGCTTACGTTGATTGATTTTCAAATGTTGAACCATCCTTGCATATCTGGTATGAATCCAGCTTGGTCGTGGTGTATTATTTTTGATATGATGCTGAATTTTATTGGCTAGAATTTTGTTGAGAATTTTTGCATCTATATTTATGAGATATATTGATCTGTAATTTTCTTTTTTGGGAGTGTCTTTGCCTGCTTTTGGTATCAGGGTTATGCAGGCTTCATAGAATGAATTTGGAAGTATCCCTTTGTTTTCTATGTTCTGAAATAGTTTGAGTAGTACTGGAGTAAGTTCTCTGAATGTTTGGTAGAATTCTCCAGTGAAGCCATCAGGGCCAGAGCTTTTTAAAAAATTTTTTATTGTACTTTATTATTTTTTATAGCACTAAATAAACGAACATGTTTATTGGTCAAATCCAAACACTTCTTTTTAGCATGCATACCATTTAATCTTTCTTCATTATATATAATTTTTTTACTGTTGTAGTTTAAATGAAGTTTACACTTCAAGTTAGTCTCCCATACAAAATTTTATACATACATTGTTATGTGACCCTAATTGCTCACCCCATTCTGCAACAGCACACTCCTCCTTTCCACCCGATTCCCCATGTCCATTCAACCAGCTTCTAACCCTCTCTGCCTTCCCATCTCACCTCTGGACAGAAGCTGCCCCTTTGGGCTCTTGTATCTACTTGAGCTAAGAGGCACACTCCTCACAAGTATCACTTTATGTCCCACAGACCAGTCCAATCCCTGTCTGAAGAGTTGGCCTTGGAAATTGTTTTAGTTCTGGGCTGATGGAGAATCCAACGGCCATGCTTTCCAGGGTTCCTCCAGTCTCAGTCAGACCATTAAGTCTGGTCTTCTTACTAGAATTTGAGTTCTGCACCCCGTCTTTCTGCTGCCCAATCAGGGACTCTCCGTTGTGTTCCCCGTCAGGGTGGTCAATGGTGGTAGCGGGGCACCATCTAGTTCTTTTGGTCTCAGGGTAATGAAGTCTCTGGTTTATGTGGCCTTTTCTGTCTCTTGGGATAATACTTACCTTGTGTCTTTGGTGTTCTTCATTCTCCTTTACTCCAGGTGGTTGGGAACAATTGATGCATCTTAGATGACTACTTGCAAGCTTTTAAGACCCCAGATGCCACTCACCAAAGTAGGATGCAGAACATTTTTTTGATAAGTTTTGTTATGCCAATTGACCTAGATGTCCCCTGAAAGCATGGTCCCAGACCCCTACCCCTGCTACTCTGTCTCTCAAAGTATTTGATTGTATTCAGGAAATTTCCTAGCTTTGGCTTAGTCCAGTTGTGCTGACTTCCCCCAGAGTGTGTCCTGTCCTTCCCTTTGCCTAAGATGATTCTTATCTACTATCTAGTTAGTAAATAACACTCACCCTCCCTCCTCACCCCAATAACCGTCAAAGAATGTTTTCTTCGGTGTTTAGATCATTTCTTGAGTTCTTATAATGGTGGTCTTATACAGTATTTGTCCTTCTGTGGCTGACTAAATTCACTCAGCAAAATAAGTTCCAACTTCCTCCATGTTATACAATGTTTCATAGTTTCATCATTGTTCTTTATCATTGTGTAGTATTCCACTGTGTGGATATACCATAATTTGTTTATCCATTCGTCCGTTGATGGGCACCTAGGTTGCTTCCATCTTTTTGTTATTGTGAACAGTGCTGCGATGAACATGGGTGTGCATATATCTATTCGTGTGATGGCTCTTGTTTCTCTAGGATATATTCCAAGGAACAGGATAGCTGGATCGTATGGTACTTCTATTCCTAGCTTTTTAAGGAAACTCCAAATCGATTTCCAAAGTGGTTGTACCATTTTACATTCCCACTAACAGTGTATAAGTGTTCCAGCCTCTCCACAACCTCTCCAGCATTTATTATTTTGTGTTTTTTGGATTAGTGCTAGCCTTCTTGGGGTGAGATGATATCTCATTGCAGTTATGAACTCCATTTCTCTAATGGCTAATGATCGTGAGTATTTCTTCATGTGTCTGTTAGCCGCCTGAATATCTTCTTTGGTGAAGTACCTGTTCATATCCTTTGCCCATTTTTTATTTGGGCTATTTGTCTTTTAGTTGTTGAGGGTTTTGAAGTATTTTGTAGATTTTAGAGATTAGACACTGATCGGATTTTCCTCGCCAAAATTTTTTCCTCAGTCTGTATGTTGTCTTTTGACTCTTTTGGTGAAGTCTTTTAATGAGCGTAAGTGTTTGATTTATAGGAGCTCCTATTTATCTGGTCTCTATTCTGGTGCTTGTGCATTGTTACTTATGGTTCATATTGTGTTTATGCCATGTATTAGGGCCCCTAGTGTTGTCCCTATATTTTCTTCCATGAGCTTTATCGTTTTCTATTTTATATTTAAGTCTTTGATTCAGCTTGAGTTAGTTTTTGTGTGTGGTGTGAGGTATGGGTCTTGTTTCAGTTTTTTGCAGATGGATATCCAGTTATGCCAGAACTATTTGTTAAAGAGACTGTTTTTTCCCCAACTAACGGACTTTGGGCCTTTGTCAAATATCAGCTGCTCATAGCTGGATGAACTTATGTCTGGATTCTCAACTCTGTTCCATTGATCTATGTATCTGTTATTGTACCAGTACCAGGCTGTTTTGACTACCGTGGTGGTATAATAGGATTTAGAATCAGGTAGTGTGAGGCCTCCCACTTTGTTCTTCTCATTGAGTAATGCTTTATTTATTTGGTGCCTCTTCCTTTTCCGTATGAAGTTGGTGATTTGTTTCTCCATCTCATTAAAAAATGCCAGTGGAATTTGGATCGGGATTGCATTGTATCTGTAGATTTCTTTGGGTAGAATTGACATTTTCACTATCTTGAGACTACCTATCCATGAGCAGGGTATGTTTTTCCACTTATGCAGCTTTCTTTTAGTTTCTTGCAGTAGTGTCTTGTAGTTTTCTCTGTATAGATCTTTTACATCTCTGGTTAGATTTATTCCTAAGTATTTTATCTTCTTGGGGGCTATTGTAAATGGTATTGATTTGGTGATTTCCTCTGAAACTGATTTTTGTGTGTTTATCTTGTATCCTGAAACTTTGCTGAAATCTTCTATTAGTTCCGGTAGCTTTCTTGTGGATTCTTTGGGGTTTTCTGTGTAGAAGATCATATCATCTGCAAATAGAGCTACTTTGACTTCTTCCCTACCAATTTGGATGCCTTTTATTTCTTTTTCTAGCTTAGTTGCTCTGGCTAGGACCTCCAGCACAATGTTGAATAAGAATAGTGATAGAGGGCATCCTTGTCTGGTTCCTTTTCTCAAAGGGAACGCTTTGAAAGTCTCTCCATTTCAGATGATGTTGGCTCTTGGCTTTGTACAAATGTCTTTAATTATACTGAGGAATTTCCTTCTTATTCCTATTTTGTGGACAGTTTTTATCATGAATAGGTGTTGGACTTTGTCGAATGCCTTTTCTGCATAAATTGATAAGACCACGTGGTTATTGTCTTTTGTTTTATTTATGTGATGGATTACATCGATTGTTTTTCTAATGTTGAACTATCCCTGCATAGCTGGTATAAATCCCACTTGATCATGTTCAATTATTTTTTTGATATGTTGCTGAATTCTATTGGCTAGAATTTTGTTGAGGATTTTTGTGTCAATATTCATGAAGGATATTGGTCTGTAAGTTTCTTTTTTTGTGGTATCTTTACCTGGTTTTGGTATCCGGGTTATGCTGGCTTCATAGAATGTGTTTGGGAGTATTCCATTCTTTTCTATGCTCTGAAATACGTTTAGTAGAAGTGGTGTTATCTCTTCTCTGAAAGTTTGGTAGAATTCTCCAGTGAAGCCATCCTGGCCAGGACTTTTTTTGTTGGGAGTTTTTAAAAAATCCTTTCAATCTCTTCTTTTGTGATGGGTTTATTTAGTTGTTCTACCTCTGTTTGTGTTAGTTTAGGTAGGTAGTGAGTTTCTAGAAATTTGTCCATTTCCTCTAGGTTTTCAAATTTGTCAGAGTACAATTTTTCATAGTATTATGTTATGATTCTTTTAATTTCAGTTGGGTCTGTTGTGATATCACCCATCTCATTTCTTATATGGGTTATCTGCTTCCTCTCTGGTATTTCTTTTGTCAGTTTGGCCAGTGGTTTATCAATTTTGTCGATCTTTTCAAAGAACCAGCTTTTGGACTTGTTAACTCTCAATTGTTTTTCTGTTTCATTTAATTCTGCTCTAATTCTTATTATTTCCTTCCTTCTGGTGCCTAAGGGCTTCTTGTGCTACTCTCTACTTATTCCAGTTGTAGGGTTAATGTTTTGATTATGGCCCTTTCTTTTTTCGGATGTGTGCATTTGCTATAAACTGACTTCTGAGCACTGCTTCTGCTGTGTCCCAAAGATTCTGGTAACATGTTTTCTTTCTCATTTGATTCTATGAATTTCTTTATTCCATACTTAATTTCTTCTATAACCCAGTAGTTTTTGGGCAAGGTGTTGTTCAGTTTCCATGTGTTTGATTTTTTTTCCTTGCTTTTTGTGCTGTTGATTTCCACTTTTAAGGCTTTATGGTCAGAAAAGATGCTTTGTAATATTTCAATGTTTTGGATTTTGTTAAGGCTTGCCTTATGGCCTAATATGTGGTCTATTCTGGAGAACGTTCCATGTGCATTGGAAAAGAAAGTATACTTGGCTGCTGCTGGGTGCAGTGTTCGGTATATGTTTATGAGATCAAGTTGGTTGATTGTAACATTTACCTCTTCTGTGTCTCTGTTGGGCTTCTTTCTGGATGTTCTGTCCTTCACTGAAAGTGGCATACTGAAGTCTCCTACTACTGTTGTGGAGCTGTCTCTCTTTTCAATGCTGTTAGAGTTTATGTATTTTGCAGCCCTGTCGTTGGGTGCATAAATATTTATTATAGTTATGTCCTCCTGGTGTATTGACCCTTTAATCATTATATAGTGTCCTTACTTATCCTTTGTGGTGGATTTTGCTTTAAAGTTTATTGTGTCAGGGGTTAATATTGCCACTCCTGCTCTTTTTTGAATGTTATTTGCTTGATATACTTTTTTCCATTCTTTGAGTTTTAGCCTGTTTGTGTCTTTAAGTCTAAGGTGTGTCTCTTGTAGGCAGCATATAGACAAATCATGCTTTTTTTTATCCAATCTGACACTCTCTGTCTCTTTTTTGGTGCATTTAGTCAGTTTACATTCAACGTAATTATTGATAGGTATGAGTTTAGTGCTGTCATCCTGATGTCTCTTTTTGTGTGTTGTTCACAGTTTCTTTGTTCCCCTTAATTTTCTGTGCTGTTTTTCTTTATGTATTTTTTTCCATCTTTTTCATTGTTGTTTATATTTTGTTTGCTTAGTCTTTATATTTTTCTACTTTTTTGTTTTGATTTATAAGACTGTTAGTTTCCTTTGTGGTTACCTTAATATTTACTCCTATTTTTCTAAGTTTATACCAGTCTTTTATTTCTTTATATTGCCTTGACTTCGCCTCTATATGAAAAATTTATGTCTACATTTTTAAGTCCCTCTTTTTTGTTTTAATAGTGTCCTTTTTTACATATTGATATCGCTGTTTCCCTAATTTTCAATGTTTTAGGTTTGATGTATTTTCGACTTCCCTCTCTGGGTTGATATCTGGTTGCTCTGTCCTGTGTTCTAGTCTTGCGTTGTTATCTGATGTTATTGATTATTTAACCGTAGGACTCCCTTTAGTATTACTTGTAATTTTGGTTTGGTTTTTGCAAATTCCCTAAACTTCTGTTTATCTGGAAATGCTCTAATTTCACCACCATATTTGAGAGACAGTTTTGCTGGATATATAATTCTTGGCTGGCAGTTTTTTCCTTCAAGGCTTTATAGATGTCATCCCATTGCCTTCTTGCTTGCATGGTTTCTGCTGAGTAATCCAAGCTTATTCTAATTGACTCTCCTTTGTAGATGACTTTTCTTTTATCCCTAGCCACTCTTAAAATTCTCTGTTTATCTTTGGTTTTGGTAAGTTTGATTATAATATGTCTTGGTGACTTTCTTTTGGGATCTACCTTATGTGGCGTTTGATGAGTGTCTCGGATAGATATCGTCTCATCTTTCATGATATCAGGGAAGTTTTCTGTCAACAAATCTTCAACATTTTTCTCTGTATTTTCTGTTATCCTCCTCCCCCCCACCCCGTTCTGGTACTTCAGTCACTCGTAGGTTATTTCTCTTGATAAAGTCCCACATAACTCTTAGAGTTTCTTCATTCTTTTTAATTCTTTTATCTGATTTTTCCTCAAATAAGTTGGAGTCAAGTGCTTTATCTTCACTGTCAGTAATTGTGACTTCTACTGCCTCAATTCTGCTCCTATGACTTTCTATTGAGTTGAGTTCTGAAATTTCATTGTTCATCTTCTGGATTTCTGATTGCTGTCTCTCTATGGATTCTTGTAGCCTATTAAATTTGTCATTATGTTCTTGATAACTTTTTTAAGTTCTGCTACTACTTTGTCTGTATGTTCTTTGGCTGTGTCTTTGTTTTGATGAATTTCTTTTCTAATTTCTAGACGATTTCTGTGTATCAATGTTTTGTATTCTGCCTCTGTTAATTCCAAGAAATTCTCTTCCTCTGGAGAATTTATTGATTCTTTATTCTGGGAGTTTGTTGAAGCCATCATGGACTGCCTCTTTATGTGATTTGATATTGACTGGTGTTTCCGAGCCATCAATAAGTTATTATAATTTTATTTTGTATTTGTTTAGTGTCTCCTAGCTTCTTGTTTTGTTTTGTTTCAATATGCCCAAATATGCTGCTCATGTGTGCTAGTTTGATTATTGGTGCCTTTGAAGCTGTAACGTCCTGTCACCAGGTAGTTAGTTCTGTAACTAAGTATGTGCACACAGGAGTCTGTTAAATTTTCCTGTATGGATTCAGCTCAGGTGTCCAGGCAGTCGGTCACCAAGTGTGTGGTGCAGGCTCTCACCTACAGTCTTAGAGAGGCATGGGTGATTGGTGTAGGCACAGGTATCTGGCTGCAGTAGGGGGTCATGCACTGAGCAAGGCAGAGGGCTGATGGCTGCCGCTAAGTGCCTGAAAGGAAAGCATGTCCCTATTCCCTACAGTGAGTAGGTAGGTGAGTTTTCCAGCCGGACTATGAGCACCTTACTCTGTTAGCTGTAAAGACTTGGGGGCACCACTTATTCTTGGACCCCTGTAGCAGGTGACTATGTGGCGTAGGTGGAGTCACCTGTCCTCAAGCCCCGGGTGCAGACCGGTAAAGGTGCCTGCTTAAAGGGCAGGGCTGTCTCAAGCGTCACAAATCTTCCACTTCACAGCTGAAACAGTTGAAGTTAGACTTCAGATGTTTACCGTGTTGTACTGTGGTAGTGAGGGCTAACGCTGTTGAGATGGGGCCACACAAGTCTGTACAGCGGTGGAAGGCACTCAACGTCTGCGGACCCCTTATGCCTGTGCCTAGCAAAAGAGCTGTGCCAACCCTGAGTTCCTGGCTTAGGGGAGCCAGTAGCTTATTTGTTCCCTCTCCAAGGCCAGGAGAATGGGTCAGGGTGCCTTATGAGATCTATTTCTAGCCCAGGGGACTCAGAGAATTCAGAAGCTGGCTGGACTGGTGCAGAGTGGGGAGGGAGGAGATAAGAGGGAGAGAAGTTTTTCCCAAATCGGCTTTTTTTTTTTTTTAAATCTCCATGAAAGGCCACACACATGTACTTATCTTTAGCGACTTGGGAGCTGCTTTTCACTGGTTTAGAGGGTCCAAGCAGAATCTCTGCTGCCAGATATCTCTTGATGTGGAAACTGCCTCCCAAGCACGCGTGCGGAGCTGTATGCCTGCTTCACTGCACACCTCTGAGCCAGTTGGGGCTGAAGAGCTGCAGCTCCAGCCGAGTCCAATCTGGCACTTCTCGCTTCTTCTGAACTGTCACCCTCTCCCCCCGCCACTCAGTCCGATTCCTCAATTTTGCCTTGTTCAGAGCTCTTAGATATTCATATACAATCAAATCACTTGTTTTTCCAGGTCTTTCTTGTAAGAGGGATTTAGGAAGCCATCTGGCTACTCCACCATCTTGTCCCTGCCTCCTTTTTTATTGTACTTTAGATGAAGGTTTACAGATCAAATATCTTCTCATTAAACAGTTAGTACACATATTGTTTTATGACAATGGTTAACAATCCCACAACATGTCAACGCTCTCCCTTCTCAACCCTGGATTCCTTATTACCAGCTTTCCTGTCCCCTCCTGCCTTCTAGTCCTTCTCCCTGGGATGTTGTGCCCCATTAGTCTTGTTTTGTTTTACGGGGCTGTCTAATCTTTGGCTGAACGGTAAACCTTGGGAGTGACTTCATTACTGAGCTAAAAGGGTGTCTGGGGGCCATACTCTCAGGATTTCTCCAGTCTTTGTCAGGTCAGGAAGTCTCGTCTATTTTTGTGAGTTGGAATTTTGTTCTACATTTTTCTCCAGCTCTGTCTGGGACCCTCTGTTGTGATTCCTGTCAGAGCAGTCAGTGGTGGTAGCTGGGCACCATCTAGCTGTACTGGACTCAGTCTGGTGGAGGCCGTGGTAGTTGTGGTCCATTAGTCCTTTGGACTAATCTTTCCTTTGTATCTTACTTTCTTCATTCTCCCTTGCTCCCAAAGGGGTGAGACCAGTGGAATATCTTAGACGGCTGCTCACAGGCTTTTAAGACCCCAGACGCTACTCACCAAGGTAGAATGTAGAACATTTTCTTTATAAACTATGTTATGCCAATTGATACAGATGTTACGCAAGACCCTGGCCCCCCACAGTGGGCCAAGGCTTTTTTTTGTTGGGAGTTTTTATTTTTTTTATTACCTTTTCAATCTCTTCTCTTGTTATGGTTCTGTTCAGATTTTCAACATCATTTTGTGTTAGTTTATGTTTTAGTTATCTAGTACTGCTCTAACAGATATACCACAAGTAGGTGGCTTTAACAAAGTGAAATTTATTCTCTCACAATCTAGTAGGTTACAAGTCCAAATTCAGGATGTCAGCTCCAGAGGAAGGCTTTCTCTGTTGGCTCTGGAGGAAGGTCTGTGTCATCAATCTTCCCTTGGTCAAGGAGCTTCTCCACGAAGGAACCTCAAGTCCAAAGGACAAGCTCTGCTTCTGATGCTGCTTTCTTGGTGGTATGAGGTCCCCATGTCTCTCTGCTCACTTCTCTCTTTTATATCTCAAAAGAGACTGGCTTAAGACACTATCTAATCTTGTAGATCTCATCAGCATAACTGCCACTAATCCATCTTACTAACATCATAGTGATAGGATTTACAATACATAAGGAAATCACATCAGATGACAAAATGGTGGACAATCATACAATACTGGGAATCATGACCTAGCCAAGTTGACAAGTATTTTGAGGGACACAATTCAATCCATGACAGTTTGGGTAGGTAGTGTGTTTCTAGAAGTTTGTCCACGAAATGTCTTTAATAATTCTCCCCTCCCCTACTTGCGACTTCACTGCCTCTGTTGGCCTTCAGACCTTCCTTATCTCTGGCTTGGACCCCAGGCCCAGCCTCTTCCTCTCTGGTCTCCTGGCCTCCAGTCTTATCTGTTCAAATCCACACTGACTTCCTGAGCTATCTTTTCCAAACTCAGCTCTGGTCATGACACGCCTCTACTTGAGATCTTACAGTGCCCCACCATCTATTGGTGTCCCACAGGATAAAATAATAACATTACGATTGAACCATATGTAGCTGGGAGGGAAGATGGTGATATTTCGACTCACTTACTTTGGACACGTCATCAGGAAAGACCAATCCCTAGAAAAGGACATCATGTGTGGTAAAGTAGAGGATCAAGGAAAACCCTCAGTGAAGTAAAGTCACACAATAGCTACAACAATGGACTCAAACATACAAATGATTATGAAGATGGAACAGGCATAGGCAACGTTTTATTCTGTTATACATAAGGTTGCCATGAGCTGACTCGGTAACTAACAACATATGTAGTTGCCAATATTCGACCATTTTTGACCTACAAAAAATGGCAATTTCCTATGGTCCATTTAATTTTAGTAATAGTAATAGCCAGTTTATTAAGCCCGTATACTGTGTTAGAGGCATTGGTGGTTCAGTGGTAAAATTCTCACCTTCCACGTGGGGGACCTGGGTTTGATTCTCAGCCAATATACCTCATGTGCAGCCACCTTCTGTCTGTGAATGGAGGCTTGCGTGTTGCTATGATGCTGAACAGATTTCAGTGGAGTGCCCAGACTAAGATGGAGTAGGAAGAAAGGCCTGGCCATCTACTTCCAAAAATCAGCTGGAGAAAACCCTATGGATCACAACTGTCTGATCTGCAATTGATCATGGGGATAACAAAGGACCAGGCAGCGTTTCATTCCATTGTGCATGGGGTCGCCATGAGTCAGGTGCAACTTGACAGTAGCTGACAACAACAGCATACCACGTTAAGGCTAGACATATGCCTCCAAATACATTATACATTCCCGCATGTTTCCCGTTCTCTTCCTCTTCCTGACCTGTCTTCCTCTTTGGGCCTTTCTGTCTGTCTTCGGCATGTTTTCCTCTGTATCTCAGTTTCACTCCCTCAGTTGCTGCCTCTCAGTGTTTCCCACTCTGTCTCTGTCTGTCTCCCTCCCAATGTTTCCTTCTCTCCATTTCTTTGTTTCTGTCTCCCTGATTCTCTTTCTGTTTCTATCTTTGTCTCTATCTCCCTATCTCTAGCAGTTTCTCTTATATGTCTGTCTTTGTTTCAGTATTTCTCCCCTCTGCTTCACTGTTGTTCTCACCTTCTGTGTGTCTGCCTTTTTTCCCTTCCTAGGTCTGGTCATCTATGTCTGTTTATTCCTCTCCCTCTCTTCATGAGTGTGCGTGTGTATGTATGTGTCCTTAGATCTGCTTCCTCACCTACCAGGATGCTTGTGTCCTTAGGCCCACCTAAAGCTGAGGCCCAGGGATGCCCTGCCAGGAAGATGGGAGGACAGAACAAGCTGGAGGAGAAAGCTGGCTCGAAAGGGTCGATTCTGTCCTTGAGTCAGAGCATCATTGCAAAAGGAGTTCCAGGAGCTTGTGGCCTGCCGTGGGGCCGCAGCGTCATCCTGCCTGCAGGCAGCAAGGCAACTGGTGCAGATGGCAATGGCCCAGATGTAAAACCCAGCTGTGCAAATTAGCCAAAGGCCTGTAAGAAATTAGACTGATCTAAAAGAGATCAGGCTGTGGAAAAGAAAAAACGTTAGTTAAAAGGGACTATTGCTGCTTCCACCTCTGGGTTATAGATCACAGAAGAGAATCTTCAAGCCAAGAGGGACTTCAAGGGGCCATCTGGCTTGGCTGCACCTCCAAATAGGTCAGGCCCAGCCAATCAAGACAACAGCTATCTTTCCATCTTTCAAGAGCACAGAGCAGAGATTTTGCAACTTGTTCTGAGGATGAACCCTTGCACTGTGAAGAAGTTTGAAGAAGCAGCCGAGTGGCATAGGAGACCCCAGGCCACTAGAGCCACTCATACTCAGGCCCAAATATGCACCCAAACCTCAAATCTGCCCCCTTCCAGTCTTGCACATCTCAGCACCCAGCTGAGCACTGCCCTCCACCTAGATGCTCAGGACAAAGCCTGGGCATTCCCCTTTCTTTTTCTTACCCTCCATGTCCAATCCATCAACAATCCTGACAGCTCCAACTCCCAAATGCATTCCCAATCTGACTCCTCTCACAACAGCTGCACTTACTGCTGCGGTCCAAGATACCATCATGACTGCCTAGGCAACTACACCCCCCTCACTAGTCTCCCTGCCTCCACTCTTGCTCCCTACATCCCATTCTCCAAAGCAGCTAGAGGAATATTTTAAAAGATAAAGTATATCATGCCATTCCTCTGCTCAAAACCCTCCTTTGGCTTCTAGTCACACACCAAACCCTAAGTTTTCACTTTGGCCAGTGAGACCCTACATTTTCTAACTGCATCTTCTCATCTTCCTCATGCTCTCTGCTCTAGCCACACTCTTCCTTGAACATACCATGGTCATCTCTTCTTCAGGGCCTTTGCCCTTGCTTTCCTCTTTGCCTAGGATGTTCTTCCTGCAGATTTTCACATGCTGCCTTCCCTCACTTCATTCCAATCTCTGCTCATAAGTCACCTCTCCAAGAGGCCTGCCCTGACCATGTGAGCTAAAATAGCCCTTGCCTCACCCTGACCCCACAACATTCTCTATTCCATAACCTTCCTTTTTCTTCAAAGCACTTACCACAGCTTGGCATTGTACTTTATATTTACTTGATTATTTGTGCCTCCATCACTGTTTCCCCAGTGCTTAGAACAGTGCCTGACACTCGGTAGGTACCTAATGGTTGTGGAATGGATGAATGATTTTTGTCACTTATGCTGTGTGACTTTGGGCAAGTTACTTAACTCGTCTGAGTTTGTTTCCTCATCTCTAAGATGGGAAGAATTACATTTACCTTGTTGGATTGTGTTATGAATTGAGTTGTGTCCCCCAAAAGTATGTGTTGTAAATCTTAACTCCTATACCTGTGGTTATAATCTCATTTGGGAATGGGTTTTTCTTGCAATGTTAATGAGGCAGCATTAGTGTAGGGTGTGTCTTAAGTCAATATCTTTTGAGATATAACAGAGCAGATTAAGCAAGAAGCAAGAAAACAGATGGGGGAAGATAGATGCCACACAGCATGAGATCTCCAAGGAACCAAGAAACAGAAGCTGAACAGAGACAAGTATCTTCCCCCAGAGCCAACACAGAAAGAAAGCCTTCCCCTAGAGCTGGTGCCCTGAATTCAAACTTCTAGCCTTCTAAACTGTGAGAAAATCAATTTCTGTTTGTTAAAGCCACCCAGTTGTGATATTTCTGTTTTAGCAGCACTAGATAGCTAAGACAGGTTGCAAAGAGTAAATGAATATAATGATTACAGTGCTTAGCAGTAGAACGTCCCTGGATGGTGCAATCAGCTAAGCACGCGACTGAAAGGTTGGCAGTTCAAACCCACCCAGAGGTGCCTTAAAAGAAAGGCCTGGTGATCTGCTTCCAAAAGATTACAGCCTTGAAAACTCTATGCAGTGCAGTTCTATTCTGCACACATGGGGTCACCATGAGTTAGAATCAACTCCACAGCAACTGGTTGTTTTTTATTTAGCACTAGAAATTACTCATTATTAAAATAGCCAGTGTAGTTTCCACCCAGTTTTTCTGATCTGTCCTCAGCAGAATCAAAGAACAGCTGATCAACCTTCTCCAGTTTTAATAACTCCAATCCTATTCTCTTTTTGTGATGTTGGACATGGTGATACATGGAGGCAAGGGATGAGTAGGGGTGGTGGTAAAAGAAGAAGCATGGCATTAAGATGCCAGCTTCTTGGAGCCCACTCAGGGCAAAAGTATGCTCCAAAGATGTCTCCTTTTCTCTACTAAGGGACCATAGAAAAGGTGGTTGGTGTCTCTGAGTTTGAGGTGCAAATCCCCTGAGGTTCCAGAAGAACAAATTTCATTGTCATTAAGAGCACAGGCTCTGGAGTCATACAGACTTGGGGTCCAATCTCAGCTCTGCTGTGTAACTTTGGGCAGTGGCTTAACCTCCTTCACCTCAGCAATGGTGATCCTGCCACAAGGAAGAAATGAGACAATGTATGTAAAGTGCTTAGGCTAGTGCCTGGCACGTGGTCAGCACTCCCTAAATAGTAGCTATTATTACAAGTGTTATCATGATCTCATCCATCCCTGTCTCCAGGAAGCTGTGCATTCCAACCATTCTCCAGAGCTCTGGCTCAAACCCCTTTAAACCATCTCACCCTTTTGCCAAGGAAATTACGCCAGCTTCAGGCCAGCTTCAGTGCACAGAGATTTTGCCCTGCGTAGACCAAAAGGCACCAACCTTCCCCATGCAAAGTGTTCCTGGCTGAAGACACTGACCCACTGGCTGGTGCCCATAGACAAGAAGTAAATATTCTTCTGCATTTGTCTGAGAAGCCTGGTGTAGTGGGAAGAGCCTGGCCTGTGGAGAAACATGTTCCATCCCATCTCTGCTCTGCGAACTTAGGCAAATAGTTTCCTCTCTCTGAGCATCAGTGTTTCTAAAGTGGGGTGATAATAGCACCAAAACCACTAGGTTGTTGGGGGGACTAAATGAAACAATGCAGGCAAAATACCAGGGAGAGAATGTGCTTATGAATTTTAGCTGAGGGTCCATAGAGACCAGATGCTCTTGTTAGAAAATTCTACTGTCCTTCTCCAGTCTGGGGAGGCAGCAGTTCAGACTGGGTGAGGACTGTAGACCCCCAGGTCCCCCAGGGTGTTTCTCTCCCTCAGAGGGCCCTGCCAGTGCCTTTCCATTGCATCACTCTTTCTGGACTGACCCCGGCAGTGGCCTGGCCTTCTGCTGGGAACGTGTATTGCTCCACACTTTTATGAGGTAAGAATAAAATGGCCACAAAGAAGCAGGCTACTAGAGTCAGGTGAAGGAGAAGAGCAGGGCTCCTTGCTCTGTGAACTCTTCTACTCCTGCATCCCAAAGACTACAGTCATGGACTAGGAGAATGCCACAGCCA
This sequence comes from Dugong dugon, assembly GCA_030035585.1. Taxonomy (NCBI): domain Eukaryota; kingdom Metazoa; phylum Chordata; class Mammalia; order Sirenia; family Dugongidae; genus Dugong; species Dugong dugon. Next base: position 102,087,847 of record CM057483.1, on the reverse strand, counting down.
AAAAGGCCCTTAAAGACCAAAGTCTACACCACCCCATTTTACAGATGGGGAGACTGATGCCTAAAGATGGGAAGGAAGTTACCCAAAGTCACACAATAGTTGAACTCAGTGAATCATAAGATTACAGGGCTGGAAGACATCTTAAATATATCTTAGCTTTCCCACCAACCACACCTTCAGCAGTATCCCCAATGACAAGTGATTTTCAGGCCATGGCTTAAACACCTTCAAAAACAGGTGCTCGCTCCTACCCAAGTCAGACTTGTGTTTCTGGCCTCCTGGGGACAAGAAGGCTTGTTTATAAAAGGCAGTCTCCTCCTGGTTAGCAAGCCCTGAATGACCATGATAAGTGCCATCTCACGGTATTTCTACAGAGAAACCTAGGGAAGTCCTGCCTACCACCAACCCTTACCCTTATCCTCCTTTTCTCTGTCCCTCCTCTGAGCACCTCTTCATTTTCCCCATGGCTGGAATTCTTCAGTTAAAACAAAAGGATCGAATGAAGAAAACAAGATACAAGGAAAACATTAGGCCAAAGGACTAATGGACCACAACTACCACAGCCTCCACCAAACTGAGTCCAGTACAAGCAGATGGTGCTTGGCTACCACCACTACTGCTCTGACCAGGATCACAACAGAAGGCCCCAGACAGAACTGGAGAAAATTGTAGAACAAAATTCTAACTCACAAAAAAAGACCAGACTTCCTGGCCTGATAGAGACTGGAGAAATCCCAAGAGTATGGTCCCCAGACACCCTTTTAGCTCAGTAATGAAGTCACTCCCGAGGTTCACCGTTCAGCCAAAGATCAGACAGCCCCATAAAACAAAACAAGACTAATGGGGCACAACATTCCAGGGACAAGGACTAGAAGGCAGGAGGGGACAGGAAAGCTGGTAATAGGGAACCCAAGGTTGAGAAGGGACAGTGTTGACATGTCATGGGGTTGTTAACCATAGCCATAAAACAATATGTGTACTAACCGTTTAATGAGAAGCTATTTGTTCTTTAAACCCTCATCTAAAGTACAATAAAAAAAATAAAGGAACTCTGTTTCCAGGAGCAGGCTCAACATATACTTTCTGAATATCACTAACTTCTAAATGCAGCTGAATGGCTATCCTCCCAACTCACCCTTTGGACAGAGAACAGAAATGGAAAACTTTCAGGGTCCTTTGGGGGTATTTGAAGGGCCTGCATCCAGGGTGGCTTGAATGCAGTCAGAACTCACAGTCCCACAGCTAGGCTAGTGGAGAAAAGTGTTCCAGAGCCCCTGGGGCTCTGGAAATAGTCAGCACCTCTTGGGCCCACCTTTGCCTGGAGAAGGACCCCTCTCTACTTTCTCCCTGTTCCATCTCTGCTAATGTCCCCTTTTCCTGCTCTCCCACCTACTCCCTACCAACACCTCAATAACAAGGCCCATGGTCAACTCTAGTCCAAATCCCTCAACCATTTCATAGGTGGGAAAATTGAGGCCCCAAGAGGGGTTTAGTAGTTCAAGCCTCCCAAGAGCCTGCAGGAATGCTGCCCTCACTCCTTCCACCCTCTCCTGAGTCCTTGATCAGACCTACTTGCATACTCTGGGCACGCTGTCTCTCTTGACTCTCACATGCCTGGTTGGGAAAAGACTGGGGAAAGTTCAAGCTTTGGACTCCAGGGAGGCCCCGCTAGTGGCAGTCCTGGTGATAACCGTCATCATCAGAGGCCTTTCCTGCCTGTGCACATTTGCCCATAGCCCCCACTGTCACCCACTTGCTCGGCCACCATGTGGGTGACACCAGTGTCAAGGGGCACACTGGGATCCGTCCCAGCCCAGCCCAGCCGCCTAGGCCACCACCGCTCCTGGTGAACCTCCACTGATGCCAGGTCTGCCTCTGCAGCTGGTGGGAGGTGGAGAGTAGCTGGCCTGTGCCCCCAGTCCACTCCTCTTGCCCTGTTCTGTTCTTTCTCCTCCACCTCCCTTTTCTACTCGTGGAACTTGCTTATAAATTCTGAAAACCCAAACTCCCATAAATTCTCTATTCATTCTGCAGATATTTCCTGTGTTGGCGTTTTCAGCAGCATCTGCTGGTTTGAAGTTTCCTCTTTATTTGTCCTGAGGGCACTATTACTCTCAACTTTAGCAGTTTTCCTGCTCTGTAGTCCTTGCCAGACTCCATCAGAGGAAGAAAAAATTGGTGAAAGAATAATTATTATTATTGTTATATGTATATATTTCATTTCAGTTTTTTTCCCCCTGTAGGCCCTGATGAGAATCTCAGGCAAGGGCCAACAAGGAGATGCCTTCTTTAAGGACCTCAGGGCAGTGGGCTTGCCCTGCTGGATCTTGGCACTGTGCCCTCCTGATAAGGGCCTCTGCCAAAAGGCCATCCCCTGCTAATCTGCCCAACTGTACCTAGTTTTCCAGCAGCTTTCTTCCCACCAAAAGCTCCTGGCTCAAGTTCTCAAGTCTCTGGAAAGCCTCCTTAAGCAAGAAGCTTGATTATTTCTCACCATATCCTTATGAGGCAGGGATTTTTTTGTCCCATTTTACAGAGTAGGAGACTGAGGCTCAGAAAGGAGAATTTAGTGGTCTAAGGTGATCCAACAAAAGTGGAAGAGCACGAATTTAAATTCAAATCTGTCTGGCTCCAAAACCAGTACTCATTCCACTTGCCTACACTCTCTCCTCTGCCCTAAAGAAGTTATTTTATGAGCTACAGTATCTCACACTTAGAACCAAGTTGCCTTGTCTTGCTCTTCACTTGTTCCAAGAGTCCATATGACTATGTAGATTCTTAGAATTTGAGAACCTTACAGATCAGTTAGTCTAAGAACTTAATACTACAGATAAGAAAACTAAGGCTAGAAGGGACATGTAGCTGGCACATAGCACAGTAGTGATTTTCTTCATGAGCTGTAAGCCCCCTGAGGACAGAAACTATGCCTTCCTTTACATTTCTTATACATAACCCTACATACATACACACATGCAAAAAAACACTTTACACAGCATTCAGCATAGATAAATAAAAAACTGTTACTCATTAAATGACAGTGACTACTGGGTGCCAGACAGTTACATAATTTATCTTACTTAACTGTCATAGTAACCCTATTAGGTCCAATTTCTAGGTGAGACAACTGAGGCTCAGAGATAGGAAGCGATTTGTTCAAGGTCGCGTAGTAAGCAAATGGCAGAGCCAGGATTAGAATCAAGAGGTTAACAGACTCTGAAGTCCATGCTCTTTCCAGCATTCCATCTGGCCACTTTAACAATAACAGCAGCAGCAACAACTAACACTTATTGAATGAGTACTACATGTGAAATACCGTGCTAAGTGCTGTATATGAATAATTTAATTTCATCTTTACTATAACCCTATGAGGTTTCCTCACTTTACAGGTGAGAAAATGATGGTTTAAAAAAGCTGAGAAACTTGCCTAAAGCCAAAAAACTAGTGAGTGAGCCAGGATGATTTAATCCAAGGTTGACCCTAACGACTCGGTAGGACCATAGGAGATTCTCTTTATCTGCAGATATTGATACTGGAAAAAAAATATATCACTTAAGGTGAATCTGATTAAAACATCATAGTAAATAGTTTTTAAAAAGCTTATTTGAGTTTATCATGAATAATGAAACCAAATATTATGACAAGTGGTTAATCTCATATTTCACAAATTTAGGCTGAAGTTGCAGTTCTGTCTTGTTCTTAGAACAAGCAAAGAATGAATCAAATATTGGTTGCTTTATGGTGTGATTTTTCTTATAAAACTGTATGATATCATGCACAACATAATATCTTTTACTTTGCTTTTCATGGGATGACCATAAAGAGGTTCATTTCATAAAAAATATTTAAGGGTTTTAGTTTTCCCAAAGATATCCCTTAATAATTTAAGAGTCAAATCATTATTTTTTGAAGGCTTCATTTTGTTTCCATCCTTGATGATTTTCACTTCTTCAACTATTAACTGACCTAATTCTGCCAGGCTCTCATGTCAATGGCTTTTCTGAGATTTCAGCAGTTTTCCAATATCGCTTTTGTTGACTTCATGAAATCCTGAATCTTTTCCAATATTTGCAGTCTCACTTTGCAAACTGATTGGCATCGTATTTGCTCTTTACTGTCTGAAGTATATAATATCCAAGAATTAGAAAAGATTGATCTAGATGCTAGTGTTAATCTGGGAGGGATGCCAGAGTAATTTTATAATTGTCCAGTTCATTAGTGAATGTCTTAATGGTCTATTGCTTTCCTACCCAAACTTCTGACTGTAGGGACTTGAAAAATGAATGCTTGGATAATAAAGACAGCCTCGTACTACCGCAAGAAGCACTTGGCAATTAACAAGTATTTAAATAATAAAAAATATAGCAAAATAGGGATGCACTAGATTTACATCTCAGTTCTCTCACTTACTAGGTGTGTTACTTTAGGCAAAGTTACTTGGCTATTTCATCTCATTGAACCTCAGTCACCTCATCTGTAGAACAGGAATACGGTAGTATTTTAGCATCCTTTCTTCCACCCCAAATAATTAAGTTAATCCAATCACATCCTTTCCATTCCACTTGCTAGTGATTGGTTCAGCAATGAACACATGACCCAATCCTGACTCATGAGACACAAGGGAAGTCTACCTGGGGACCTCTTGGGAAAGGTTTCCTTCCTCCTAATGAGTCCCTTGGTGTCACAAATGGTTACTCACCTGGAAATCTGCTTCCAAAAGGTAACAGCCTTGAAAACTCTATGGAGTAGACTTCTACTTTAGTCACAAGTTGGAATCAACTCTATGGCAACAGGTACTTATTTATTTTAAGGAGACAAAAACATAGTTTCTCTTTTTCCTCTAGAGGATATTATGTCTGAAAATGATGTTTGTAACTGCTGCATCCAGCAGAACAGAGAGATGGAAAGACCCTAGATCCCTGATGACATTGTCGAGCCATTGATTTTACCATTCCTGGAGCCCACGCTACCTCTAGACCGCCTGTTATTTGAGATAAGAAATTCCTAACTGTTTGTCATGGATTGAATTGTGTCCCCCCAAAATGTGTGTCAACTTGGCGAGGCCATGATTCCCAGTATTGTGTGATTGTCCACCATTTTGTCATCTGATGTGATTTTCCTGTGTTGTAAATCTACCTCTATAATGTCAGTAAAGCAGGATTAAAGGCAGTTATGTTAATGAGGCAGGACTCAATCTACAATATTAGGTTGTATCTTGAGTCAATCTCTTGAGATATAAAGGAAAGAAGCAAGCAGAGAGACAGAGGGATCTCCTACCACCAATAAAGCAGAGCCAGGAGCAGAGTGCATACTTTGGACTCGGGGTCCCTGTGTTGAGAAGCTCGCAGACAGGGGGAAGATTGATGGCAAGGACCTTCCCCCAGAGCCGACAGAGACAGAAAGCTTTCCCCTGGAGCTGGCACCCTGAATTTGGACTTCTAGCCTCCTAAACTGTGAGAGAATAAATTTCTGTGGTATTTCTGCTATACCAGCACTAAATAACTAAGACATTGTTTAAGCTAATTTGAGTCATGTTTTCTCTTACTTGCAGCTGAAATCATCCTAATGGACACAAGTATTTATTTCACACATATTTTAGAATTAAATAAGATAATCCATAAAGGGTTTTGCACAGTGCCTAGCACATGCTTAGCACTCCAAACATATTACTTTTAAGTACTTGGAAATGAAAAAGTGTCTACTTGTTATTTACTGGGGGGTCTCTGTGAGTCTTCTTTAGAGAAGGGAAAAGGTAATAAATGTACATCTTCCCACATATTCCCATGGTTAGTATTGCCGGAGTTGGGATAGATGGAGAGAGCCTGGTCCTGCCCTAGAACAAAGGTTGATGTCCCTTTGAGGAATTGGATAGGTTGAGTGCAACTTGACTGTTTTGACACACCAGCTAAGTCACTAGAGAGGGACTAAAGATAAAGAAATTAGCAAGTCTTCTGCAATCTAGAAACTTCTCAGTCAGGACCTAGTGCATCTCCAAGAAGTTCCAGAGTTTTCAAAACAGGCCTCATTATGAAGGATTTATAGAAACTAGAATTTTTCAACCTAGAGAAGAGAAAGCTGGTCCTGCTCTAGAGTTCCCCATCTCACAGAACGACACTATCACCCATTCAGAAACCAGTAGTCACCTTTGATGTGTCCCTCTCCCTCACCACCCTCCCCTATATACAGTACAACTTCAAGTCCTGTTAGGGGGACTCAGTGAACTAATAATGCCTTAAAGTAAGTGCTCAACGGGTGCCTGGCACATAGTAAATTCTCGATAGGTGGTAACTGCTATAATTATTATGAAACATACCAGCCCCAGGACTGGCACCAAGCTATTCCCTTGGTTGCCTTGAGCATATTGGCACTGGTTGACGTTTTCACAAGGAACTGAATGAATAAAGAGAAGAAAAAGGAAATACTGTAATTTACAAAAATACAAGCAGCATAAAAACAGTCTATCTGGATTAATCCCAGTTTAATCCCAGAGAAAAATCTGATGAGCTTGGTGGAGCTTCAAATCCTGTCTTTTGAGGTCCTAGCACTCTCATTCTTGGTGACCTGACATAACCCTGAAGTCTGGTGTCTTTCCCCCAGTTCCCTGCCTGTCTCAGTCATGTGGCCTTCCAGACCCAGGAGCTTGTACTCTCATCTCATTCTAGTACAAATGACAACTTCCCAATCCTTCCATTTCCAACTTCCCAGTAGCTCTGGTTGCTGAGACACTCTTAGCTCATAGCTGATTGGCAGAGCTATGGTGATTAACACCCTTGAGCATCACAGAAAGTAGAGGTCTTTAGAAGACTAGGATGGCAGCTTTACTTAGTAAATGATGTTGCTACGTAGACCAAATCCCCTTTTCCAGCTTGTACACCCATCCTCCAGCTGTAGCATGTGCTATCGCTAACAGCAAGACTTTGGAGACTTGCCCTTGACCGGTGGGAGCCTCCTGATGCAGAGTCCCATGGAAGATTATACAGCAGTACAAAAGCACAGCCCCTTTCCTCATGGTGAGACAACTCTGTGGTATGACTTATGTTCCAGAGCCCCCACATTCACCCTGGATCACCCAAAGCTTTACTAGACACCAAATCCTTTCTCAGCTCCTGTGATCATTGAGGTTGTATGTCAGCGTGGCTGGGCCATGAGTCTCAGTGGTTTGGCAGTTACGATGTAGTTTGGCAATCGTATAATGAAGTAACCACCTCCATGATAAGATCTGATATAATGTGATCACCTCCATGATGGGATTTGCTGTGAGTAGCTAATTAGTTGAAGGGGAGTTTCTCTGGGGAGTGTTGCCTGAATTCAGTGTGGGTGGACTTTCAGGCAAGGCTCGTGGACTTTTTTTTTTTTTTGAATTTTTCTATTTTTAATTTTTTTGATTGTACTTCAGGTGAAGGCTTACATAACAAATAATTTCTCATGAAACAGTAGTACACATATTGTTTTATGACATTGGTTAACAACCCCACAACATGTCGACACTCTAACTTCTCAACCTTCTTTTTGGTGAAAATACACATAGCCAAAGATACACCATTTCAAAAATTTCTGCATGCACAGTTTAGTGACGTTGACTACGCTCTTCCAATTGTGCTGCTATTCTCACTTAAGATGAAGGCTTACAGAACAAAATAGTTTCTCATTTAACAGTTACTACACATGTTGCCCTATGACAATGGTTAACAATCTCACAACACAGCAACAATATCCTTACTCATCCTTGGGTTCCCTATCACCTGCTTCCTTGTCCCCTTCTGCCTTCTGGTCCTTGTCACTGGACTACTGTACCTCATTAGTCCCATTTGGTTTTACGGGGCTGTCCACTCCCAGGCTGAACAGTGAACCTCAGAGATAACTTCACCGCTGAGCTAAAAGGGTGTCTGGGGGCCATACTCTCGGGGTTTCTCCAGTCTCCTTTAGGCCAGTAAATCTGGTCTTTTTTTTTTGTGAGTTAAAAGTATGTTCCACATCCTTCTCCAGCTCTGTCCAGAACCCTCTGTTGTGATCCTGGTCAGAGCAGTCAGTGGTGGTAGCCGGGCACCATCTGGCTGTACTGGACTCAGTCCGTTGGAGGACTTGGTAGCTGTGGACAATTAGTCCTTCGGACTAATCTTTTCCTTGTATCCTGTTCTCCTCATTCTCCCTTGCTCCTGAAAGGATAAGACCAGTAGAGTGTGTTAGATGGCCGCTCACAGGCTTTTAAGACCCCAGACACTACTCACCAAGGTAGAATGTAAAGCATTGTCTTTATAAGCTGTGTCATGCCAATTGAGCTAGATGTTCCCCGAGACCATGGTCCCCACAGCCCTCTGCCCAGCAATTCAGTCCCTCAGGGAGTTTGGATGTGTCTGTGGGGCTTCCATGACCTTTCCTTGTACAAGTTGTGCTAGTTTCCCCTGTATTGTGTACTGTCTCACCCTTCACCCAAGATACCGCTTATCTATTGCCTATTTAGTATTCCCCCCCCCAATCCCTGGTAACCAACATAGATTGTTACAATTTGTATGGGAACTTTTTCATGGGTTTTTACAATAGAGGTCTCATACAATATTTATCTTTTTGTGATTGACTTATTTCACTTAGCATAATGTCCTCCAGTTTCATCCATGTTATGAGATGCTTCACAGATTCATTGCTGTTCTTTCTCGTTGCATAGTACTCCATTGTGTGTAGGTACCATAGTTTGTTTATCCATTCATCTGTTGATGGGCATCTAGGTTGTTTCCTTCATTTTGCTATTGTGAACAATGCTGCCATGAACATAGGTTTGCATATGTCTATTCAAGTGATGACTCTTATTTCTCTAGGATATATTCCTAGGAGTGGAATTGCTGGATCGAATGGTATGTCTATTTCTAGCTTTCCGAGGAAGCGCCATATCATTTTCCAAAATGGTTGTATCATTTTGCATTCCCACCAGCAGTGCATAAGAGTTCCGATCTCCCCGCAGCCCCTCCAACATTAGTTATTTCCAGTGTTTTTGATTCGTGCCAGTAATGCTGGGGTGAGATGGTATCTCATTGTGGTTTTAATTTGCATTTCTTTAATGGCTAGTGATCGCGAGCATTTCCTCTTGTGTCTGTTGGCCATTTGAATGTCTTCTTTGGTGAAGTGTCTGTTCATCTCCTTTGCCCATTTTTTAACAGGGTTATTTGTCTTTTTGTTGTAGAGGTGTTGGATTTTCTTGTAGATTATGGAGATTAGACCTTTGTCTGACTTGTACTGTCCAAAAATTTTTTCCCAGTCTGTAGGTTCTCTTTTTACTCTTTTGGTGAAGTCTTTTAAAGAGCATAGGTGTTTGATTTTTAGAAGATCCCAGTTATCTAGCTTATCTATTGGGGTTTGTGCGTTGATGGTTATGGTTTGTATCCTGTTAATGCCATGTATTAAGGCCGGAAGTGTTGGTCCTATTTTTTCTTCTATGAACTTTATAGTTTTAGGCTTTATATTCAGGTCTTTGATCCATTTTGAAGTAGTTTTTGTATACGGCATGAGGTATGGGTCCTGTTTCATTTTTTTGCAGACGGATATCCAGTTTTGCCAGCACCATTTGTTAAAAAGACTGTCTTTTCCCCATTTGATGGACTTTGGGCCATTGTCGAAGATCAGGTGACCGTAGGTGGATGGATTTACATCTGGGTTCTCAATTCTGTTCCATTAGTCAATGTATCTGTCGTTGTACCAGTACCAGGCTGTTTTGACTATTGTAGCTGTATAGTAGGTTCTGAAGTCAGGTAGTGTGAGACCTCCAACTTTATTCTTCTTCTTCAGTAGTGCTTTACTTATTCGGGGCTTCTTCCCATTCCATATAAAGTTAATGATTAGTTTTTCCATCTCTTTGAAGAATGTTGTCGGTATTTGGATCGGGATTGCGTTGTATTTGTAAATTGCTTTAGGTAGAATTGTCATTTTCAGTGTTGAGTCTGCCTATCCATGAACATGGTATGTTTTTCCATTTATGTAGATCCTCTTGCATTTCATGCAGTAATGTTTTGTAGTTTTCTTTGTATAGGTCTTTTAAATCCCTGGTCAGATTTATTCCTAAGTATTTTATCTTTTTAAGGGCTATTGAAAATGATATTGTTTTCCTGATTTCCTTTTCATCATTCTTCTTATTGGTGTATAGGAATCCAACTGATTTTTGAATGTTTGCTTGTATCCTGCTACTCTGCTGCATCTTTCTATTAGTTCCAGTAGATTTCTCGTAGAGTCTTTAGGGTTTTCTATGTATAGTATCATATCATCTGCAAATAGGGACAGTTTTACTTCTTCATTACCAATTTGGATGCCCTTTATTTCTTTTTCTTGCCTGATTGCTCTAGCTAGAACTTCCAGCATAATGTTAAATAGGAGTGGTGATAAAGGGCATCCTTGTCTTGTTCCTGTTTTCAAGGGGAATGTTTTCAGCCTCTCTCCATTAAGAATGATGTTGGCCATTAGTTTTGCATAGATGCAAGGCTCGTGGACTTTTGCTTGCTCTGGATCCTGCAGCTGGCTCCTGTTCATCTGACCTCTGGTTCTTGGGACTTGAGCTAGCAGCTCTCCTGCCATCTTGCCTACCAATTTTGGGATTCGTCAGTCTTCACAGCCTGTGAGCCAGAGCTCTGCTGTCTGACCTGTCGATCTTGGGTTCACCAGCCCCTGCAGCTATGCGAGTCAGGAGAAGCCTCCAGCTTGACCCACGGACTTGGGACTTTCCAGCCTCTACAACCACATGGCTGTTGTTTGAACAGATCAAGGGGAAACTGCATGATTTAAAATCAAAAAAGGTGTGCGTCAGAGTTGTATTTCTTCACCATACTTATTCAATCCGTATGCTGAGTAAATAATCCAAGAAGCTGGACTATATGAGGAAGAATGTGGCATCAGGATTGGTTAAGACTCATTAACAATCTCTGATATGCAGACGACCCAATCTTGCTTGCTGAAAGTGTAGAGGGCTTGAAGGACTTACTAATGAAGATCAAAGACTGCAGCCTTTAGTATGGGTTACACCTCAATGTAAGCAAAAATCTTTACAACTGGACCAATAAGCAACATCATGATAAATGGTGAAAAGATTGACATTGTCACAGATTTCATTTTACTTGGATCCACAATCAACACCCATGGAAGCAGCAGTCAGGAAAACAAATGACGTATTGCATTGGGCAAATCTCCCGCAAAAGACCTCTTTAAAGTGTTAAAAGGCAAAGATGTCACTTTAAGGACTAATGTGCACCTGGTGCAAGCCATGATATTTTCAATCATCTCATATGCAGGAGAAAGCTGAACAATGAATATGTAAGACTGAAGAAGAATTGATGCCTTTGAATTATGGTGTTGGTAAAGAATATTGAATATACCATGGACTGGCAGAAGAAAGAACAAGTCTGTCTTGGAAGAAATACAGGCAGAGTGCTCCTTGGAATCGAGGATGGTGAGAGTTCGTCTCACATACTTTGGATATGTTATCAGGAGGGACCAGTCCCTGGAGGACATCATGCTTGGCAAAGTAGAGGATCAACGAAAAAGAGGAAGACCCTCAATGAGATGGATTGACATAGTGACTGCAACAATGGGCTCAAACATAGCAATGATTGTGGGGTGGCACAGGATCAGGCAGCGTTTCGTTTTGTTGTACATCGGGTCGCTATGAGTTGGAAACGACTCGAAGGCACCTAAAACAACAACAGTGTGAGCCGTTTCCTTGATGTAAATTTCTCTATGTATGTATATTTATATGCTTTACTAGTTTTGCTTCTCTAGAGAACCCAGCCTAAGACAGCTCCTTTGTTGTTAGTTGCCATTGAGTCAGCTCTGACTTATAGTGTCCTTATGTATAACAGAACAAAATGTTGCTCGGTCCTGTGCCATCTTCATGATTATTGGTATTTTTGATTCTATTATTGTGGCTATTGGGTCAATACATCTCATTGAGGGTTTCCTTCATTTTTGCCAACCCTCTACTTTACCAACCATGATGTACTTTTCTAGTGATTGGTCTTTCCTGATGACATGTCCAAAGTAAATAAGTCAAAGTCTCACCATCCTTGCTTCTAAGGAGCATTCCAGTTGAGTTTCTTCTGAGACTGATTTGTTTGTTCTGGCAGTCCACTGTATATTCAATATTCTTCACCGACACAATGGTTCAAGTGCATCTAGGCTTCTACCCCTTCCCCATCTTGCTTTCCTGCTTCACTTGCAGGCTTGTGTAGAAGGGCAGGCCCTCAGTAAATCACATGCTTTGAATCCTTTCCTCAGGCTCTGCTTCTAGGGAATCTGACTGAAGACACACACCCACTGCTGGAACTTGTATAAACACTTACTAGAGCAAGCCCCATTTTCTTCCTCCAAAATAGGAACACCTCTTACAAAAGTCCACAAGTTCCAGGTCTAAAATAGAACCTGGTCTTAATCACACAGCAAACCAGACATGCACACAATCCACAGGAAGAAGGGCATGCTTTCTTCATATTACTCCACAGGCTCTTAGCTTCTCACAGTTGGATAAACTAGTCAAAGGTGCCAAAGCAAGGACTCTATCCTGAAGACAACTGATCACAGGAACGGAAAAAGCAAATTTCTGGGAAGGTGGTGGAAGAAAGACATGTTAAGAGATAGCCTGATCTTCCAAGGCAGGAATAATAGTTCCACGGGTCAGTATCCTCTGAGTGCTACATACCTATCTGGTAAATCAATATTAACCTGAGTAGAAAAGATCTGGGAGAATGAAGGAGAGAACTAAGATTTGATTCAGTAGAGATGGACGTCCATCCATTTCAATCCAAACTTTCTTTTAATCTATGACATCCACATGGTCTTGTCAAGACAAACCAGGATCATCTGTCTCCTACACCTTTGAGCCATCTGACAATCTCACTCAATAGAAAATTATACAAATTAAATGTTCAACAATGGTCCATTGGAGCTGTAACTGACATCTAGATTAGCCCTGAGAAAAGATTTTCTGACATTAACAAGAAATTATTTTGTGTTACCTAGTTGTCAGAGCCCTGGTGGCACAGTGGTTAAGAGCTTGGCTGCTAACCAAAAGGTCAGCAGTTCAAATCCACCAGCCGCTCCTTGGAAACCCTATGGGGCAGCTCTATTCTGTCCTATCGGGTCACTATGAGTTGGAATCGACTTGACAGCAATGAGTTTTTTTCTATCTAGTTGTCATTGTTGTTAGCTGCCGTAGTGAGTAGAACTGCACCATAGGTTTTCTAGCCTGTAATTTTTACAGGAGCAGATCTCCAGGTCTTTCTCTCATGGAGCCACTGGGTGAGTTCGAACCACCAACCTTTCAGTTAGCAGTTGAATGTTTAACTGTTATGCCACCAGGGCCTTTTTGTGTTATTTAGAGTGATTGGTTAATGTCATATTCAAAATAATGAAAACATAAACAACTCACCACCTTCACCACTTTTTAAGTGTTAGCAGTTTGAGTCACCAAATCAATCAGAAAAGATGGTGTCTTAAAGAAAAAGTGCCTTTACATCTAAACATTTCCTGAATGCTTTTCCCCCTTATCGTCATTGCCATCTGTCTGCTTAACAGTTGCTATTTGAGAATGGGGCTCCTGTAAGTCTCCGGTGGTCCTTCTTTACTATTTTCTCCACCCTTCTCTTCTTGTTATCCAATCCTGCATGGAACTAAGAATTATTGCAGTAGGAGGAATTTAGGTGAGACCTAAGGAATGACTTTCTTGTTTTAAAAGATGTGAGACACTGTAAAAAGTAGTGGAAGGAAGTTGTAGAATCTCCATAGGGTGATCTTGAAGGACTCCAACCCACAAAAAATAAAAGATTCATGAAGTCTCAGGGCTGGATTGAACTTAAGGGGCATCCAGTTCAACTTCATATCCAGAGCTTGCACCTTCTCTGCAGCATTTCTACCAAGAGCTCATCTCAACCTTGTTTGCATACCACCCGTGATAGGGAGCTTACCTTCTCTTAAGGCAACCAGTTTTATGACAGGCTGTCTTGGATTCTGAGAAACTGCTTTCTTGTGCTGAGCCCAAACATGACTTCATATATAGCTACCACTTCTTACTTAGTCCCTTGGGGTCACACAACAGGCCTGCCCCCTGTGCCCCTCAGAGATCTGAAGTCTCTGAAGTCATGTCTTCTGAGTCTTCTTTCCTTTAAGCCAAATAGCTCTGGCTCCTCCAGCTGTTCCTCATGGGACTGGGCTCCAAGCCCCTCTACAATCTCCTCACTCCTCTGTAGATGTGCACCAGTGTGCCCTCAATGTATGAGCTCTAAAACTGGACACATAGTCCAGAGGGTAGAGAAGAGCAAGGCTGTTCCCTACTTAATTTGGTCTCTTTACCTCTATTGCATGACAATTTGTGTCTATCGACACATCCCAAGTTCACAGTAGCTTTCAGGATAGCAGTTCTTGATGTTTCCTCTCACTCATAAGGGCTTCCTCTGCTAGGGAGGTCAACTCATAACATTGAGATTGCCGAGCCTGCTCTGTGCCTCGGCTCAGTAGTTGTGTGATCTTGGGTAAGTGAGTCCGGTTATCTGAACCTGTTTTCTCATCTGTGAAATGAGGATTGTAAGCATACCTATCTCAGACAGTTGTCATGAGAAATAAATGTGATAATGGATGGATAATGCCTGACACAAGGCAAGAGCTCAGTATATGTTAGCTCTCTTTCCTCTTCCTCATTTCTCAGCCTCAGGGCCTGGCTAACAGCTGGGGGCATCTCTAGGCCTATGTGTGAAGGAGAAGTCAATGGGTTGTGTGATAGGACAGTTACCAGATGGCCCAGATTTCTGGGAACAAGCTTAATTTTAAATATTCTGTTCTGTGATCAGATCTTGCATTAGATAGTTTCTCCTGATGTTTTAGTATGAAATATATGGTCACTTAGAGATGACAATGACATAGCACAATGCCCTAGCTTAGACCAGCAGGTCTGAGATAGCAGAGCTTGGGTCTTGGCCAGGAAACAATGGGTCCTCCTTGTATGGTGAAATCAGACAGTGATCGTATAGAAAGCGGGCAGCAGAGGTAGAAGAAAATCAAGGCCTTCTCTCCAGCTCATGGATCCAACCAGGCCCCTTTTTCGTGTATGTGGTTCCTGCTCTAAGGTGGGCGGGGCTTGGGCTGAGGGGGCAGAACTATCCAATATAGAGGGGACAGTGCCCCCTCATAATAGGCTGGCCGGCTAGCCTTAGGTGAAGTCCTGGAGGGCAGGCCAGTGAGAAGGGGAGTTTGTCCAAGTCTTTCCCCCACTTGCCTTTGAGGACTCTGCTCCTTCCTGCTGTCTCCCCTTCTCCTCTTGTACTACTTCCCTCTACTGTCTAAGTATCTATCTCTATCTCTGGGTCTCCTCCAGTCTCTTTGACTCTGTGGCAAATTGTGAGTAGATCCGCTGACAGTTGCCATGTATACTGTCCAAGGGGGTTTTTCTACAAAAGAACTGGAGCCTAGAAATCAGGGGAGGAGTCAGGTTGGGACTAGACCCTGCTTGATCACAAATTTGCTGTGTGACTTCAAGCAAGTCACACCTTCTTTGAATCTCAGTGTCCTCATCTGTAACATGGAGCATTTGGACTAGGTGGCCTCTAAGGGTCCTTCCAGCTAGAAAGTTCCATGATTTCAGCATGTTTGTGTATATGTGTCCCACAGAGTCTGTATGTCTTTGTGTTTCTCTGAACTGTCAGCCTATTTCTGTCTCTCTCTCTGCAGTTCCCTCTCCCTCTTAGACTTCATCCACTCCCCTGCCTTTCCCTCCTCTCCCTCTCAGAGTTTCTGTCCTGCCTTTTACTGTTGCTCAAGACGTGCTTTTCAGGAAACTCCCACTTGTTCTGTTTCTGAGTGCCCTGGGCCCCCCAGCTTGGTCTGCTCTGCCACAAGGGCCTCACATGCACTCAGGATACTAACCTGGCCAGCTTCAGGCCTGAGGCAAGGGGGCTGGACTGGCCTGATAGTCAAGGCCTAGGTTACGTACAGTAGTCCTCTGCTGCCACCTGTTGTTAGTCTGGACTGACACTGCTCTGGGGCTGCCTGGGCCCACGGGTGCCATGAATGCTGCTTCAGCCAACAGGAATCCATTACACACAGTGTCCTGCCAGGCCTGATTTAAAGCTTATTCTGTAATCTGTCTTGTGCCCCCTCTGGGCCTGTCTCCGGTTTCCTTGACTGTGAAATTGATGGAAGTTGTCTTCAGCTCTGGCAAACAGAGGTGGGGAGTGGGAGCCTCAGGCACACCTGCCTTTGCATCCTGCCCCTGCCCTTGGCTTGGTGGGTGACCTGGGATGAATTCTCCCTGGATGGAGCCTGAAGTCTTTTGAAATGGATGACATGGGGAAACATAGTTGAGAGAAAAGGGGCAAGACAGATTCCTGTCTATTTCAGGCAGGCAGTACATGGCTGAGAAGCTGGAAATGAACATACCCACTCTGTCTACAAACCTTTGGCCAGGCCACAACTCCATCTTTGCAGCCAAACTTTTCCATTAATTCAGCCACTTAATCACTTACTCACCCATTCACTATACCAAGCAGCCAGGGGCTGTGGGAAACAGCACTCAGCTGGCAATCAGGAGTCCTGCCTTCTCAGCTCTGCTATTGGCTCCCCAATGGTCACATGAGGGGTTTGGGCTCCACCAGGGTTGTAGGTGCTCTGCCAAACATGCTGGATGATGGAGCAATTACACATCCCGAGTCAGAGACCAAGGATCTCCTGCCTCATACCTCCCAGACTCCCTAGACCTCTGGCTGGCCTTTTCAAAACCCACCAGTAAACAGGCCCTTGCTGAGTTCCCCCTCCCTTTCCCCAGAAAACTTCTCTGGTGCCAACTGTCAGGTCAGATGACTGGCACAGAGGACTAGACATTATCTAGCCCTGCCCACTTGGGTCCATGAAGCTCAGCAGTTTTTGGCACCAAGTCCTTTAGACGTCTTCCTGGCAATGCCAGCCCCAGAGTTCCTGGAGACTAATATTGGGGCCAGGATGAGCTGGCTAGAGCTAGTCTGAGTCAGACCCAGAGTCCCAAACTCCTCCTGCCTTAGGTTTGAGGCCACTGAAACCACTGCTGCCCAGCAATTGGTATCTAAAACAAGACCTCTTTAGGGTATAAAGAAGTCCATCCTGGGGACTCATGGCCTCCCGGCTTAGCTGAGGTCAGGGCCCCAGACCCAGTGTGGTTTCTGTCAGCCTGGCTGCAACTCCACTGGCAAAGTCCCATGCATGGAATTGCAACCAGGTAGCAGCCTCCTGATTGAGGAGCTGCCTGGTGATGTCTGGGAGCTGTTCCTCATCTCCCCACCCCTGCAAGGCGCCACCCCTCAGCCGCCCATAGGGGAGGTCCTGCCCACATCTGCTGCTAGCCATCACATCTGCAATGGATTACAGGGCTGGCCCTGGCTCAGGCTCATCCCAGATGTGGATTCCTCTGGAATGTGCCTTCTCTCTAATTGTCCAGCCTCTGTAAGGTCCTGGCCCCCCTCCTCTTCGTCCGCCTCTGTTGCACCCCAGCTAGCATGCTGGGCCCTTCCTCCTTTCCCATAGTTTGTGCCAGAACAGCCACAGCAGGGACCAGGGCCAGCCTAGTGGGGAAACGTACTCACCTCCAGCCTGGCCCATGGGGCTGGAGAGCAGGAGGTTTCAGCCCAGCCACCACCACCCCTTTTGTTTTCTCCTGGGGCCAGGCACTGGAGGGCAGAGGAGGAAACTCTGGAAAACACACTAGAGGTGAAAAAATTTGGCTCTGCTGTGTAGGCTCCCCTAATCCCTGGCCCTTCCTGGGAATGCCATTAACCTCCTCAGCCCGACTGATGGAAAGAACAGTTCCTCCCTGGGCCAGGCCAGCTCCTTAGAGGTTCCCAAGTGACAGTCTGGCTGGGCAAAATGGCTCCCCTGGTTCCCAACAGCATCTTCATGCCTGGGCAGTTGCAACAGCCTCCAAAGCGGTTATGGGCTCCAGTCTCTCTCACTTTAAGCCGTCTCTCACTAGGGCCTTTGGAGAGATTTTCAAGACACAAATCTTAGCCCAGACTTTGGCTTTGAAACCTAGTTTTGCCACAGACTGGCTGTGTGGACCTAGGCAAGTGACTTCACCTCTCTGCATCTCAAAATCCTCCTGCATAAAATGAAGATAACACCATCATTACTTCTGGTTCACATTTGTTGAGTGCTTAATACATACCAGGCTCTGCTGTAAATACTTTACATGTCTTACCTCAGAAAAATCCTGTGAGATGTGAGAAAGTGCTATTATTACTTCCATTTTACAGATGATGAAACGGAGCCATTGAAAACTTACATTACACGCCCAAGGTCACACAGCTAGTAAGTGGTGGATCCAGGGTGTGAACCCAGGCTGACTGACACCTGAACCTGCAGACAAGAATTATTCCATTAACATAACCTAATATAATCTATATTATTATTAAAAATAATAATCTGATCATCTCCCTGCTCTCTAATAGCTCCCCATTACTTACAAGATAAAGCTCAAATTCGTCAGCATGGCTTTTAAGGTCCTTCAGAATCTAGTTCTCCAATATCTTTTGCCTCTATCCCCCTTTACTTTAGCTATTTAGACCCATTTACCATTTCTTCTAATTTACACGTGATGCCTCTGTGCCTGTGCACATTGTGGTTCTCTCTGCCTGGAATACCTTTTCCCTGTACACCTGCTTTTCTCCTACTCATTCTTCAAGATTGAGGCCAACCATCAACACCCCTCTAAATCCTTCCCAGACAGCTGATTCCTCTTCTGGTCAGCCATAGCATTTTGTCCACTATCTATTAGCATGCTTTTTACAACGTATCCTAATGCACAAGTCTCTTCCCTCTCTTGGCCTCAGTATCCCCAGTGGATGGCTTTTGAGGATCTTTCCAGATTTGTCTTCCTATGACCTTGAGGTTAGTGTCTGAGTGAGCTCTAAACTGGATTTGACATCAGCCAACAGCTTGTTGTTGTTGTGTGCCGTCAAGTCAATTCTGACTCATAGCAACCCTACAGGACAGAGTAGAACTGCTGCATAGGGTTTCCTAGGCTGTACTCTTCAAGGGAGGAGATCGCCAGCCAACAGTTTGGGGAGAGTGAAAAGAGGAGAAGAGAAGAGACGGTTCAGGCAAGATCTCGAGCACTGATATCACTTCTCCCTTTCTCCCTGCCAAGCTTTTTTTCTCCCCCATCAAACCCTTCTTCAAAATCCATTTTCCTCAAATAGTCTTTCTTGCCCCTCTACCAGTACCATAAATGGATCACACATTCCATAAACTCCAACTGCAGGAACAACTCCCTCCATAAAATCTAGTTCAGGACAGATCAACCACTGTAGTTTGTTCTTTAGCTAAGCGGTACCCCAGCCAGGAATCTTGGCCCATGCATCTGTGTGCCTGTATGTCCATATTTCTGTTAGAATTGGAGGGCTCACATCCAGAAAACTGACCCAGGCCAGAAGCTCCAGTTGGAAACCCAAGTCAGGCCTCAGTATCAGAGCCCTTTCTTCTCCCAGACATGAACTGGAGAAAGGACCAGGGTACATCAGGTATTAGAGGGCTTTTAAGGCTCATCTGGTCCATTGCTACCCTCCACTTGTCCCTCAGTGGTGTAGATGGGGAACTGAAGCTCTGAAAACTTGTCCAAAGTCCCACAGATAATCAGAGGCAGAGTTGGAAGTAGAGCTCTCTCCATCGCACTACTAAATCCTCAGTTCCTGATCGTCAGCCCTTTATCTCAGGGTCATACCCTGAGCTGCTTTGGTTAGAGTTTAGGATACAGCCTGAAAAATCCCAGTCCAGTTAAGGCTCTTTCGTCCTCCTTCAAATGTCTTTCCTCTAGGAAGCCTTCCCAAATTAGCCCTACCCCCATTCTAACCACTTTTCCACTGCCTGTCTCCTCAGCATTTATGCCTCCACAGCACACTAGGTGATGAGGGTGGCCTTGGCGCCCCTGCTTCCTCCTCTTTCACATGGCATGGGATGTGTCCTTACTGTGGGCTGTGTTGTCCCATATCCTCTTCTAAAATAACTAACTGACTGACATCAGATGGACAGTTTAACTGACTGGCTGAGTGCCTAGCTGGCCACGACTAGTTGTCAGATAGATGGACTGTCTGGCTGTCTGACTGACAGTCTGTCTTGCTAACTAATAAAAACTGATGGTTGATGGACAGGCTGACCGACAAACAGATGACCTGACAGACTGACCAACTATGGAAAGACTCTAGAGGGTCCAAGAAAGCCAGCACACCACACAGGGGGACAACACATACTGAGAACTCCTCAGCGAGGCTTTCGCCAAGACACCTCCAGCAGCCTGTCACCAATGAGAATGAGAGGGAAGTGGTGGAGGAGTACTGGGGGAGAGGGGCTAATAGAAACCAGAAGTGCTGCTGGTATGCCTCAGTGAGGGGACCCAAGCTGGGACCTGACCTGGCTCCTGGAACCAGGACATTCCTCCCGGGCACCTTGCAGAAAGTCAGGAAGGAACCAACAAGGCTAGGCACATGGGGCACCTTCCCCTGAGCATGTTGAGCTTCATCTGGGCTTTCAGGAAGAAGATCCTCATCCTTCTCCCTGTCGTATGCGCCATCCAGTTGACATTTAAAAATAATAGATCCAGTCTGGCTTTTTACAAAGTAACAGGGCCTTCAGTAGATTCACAGAATTTTGAGCTGGTTCCTATTAAATTCTTTGCAATTGGAAGGCACTCCACTTTCCAGGCAAGCCTCTGTTATTTTGTTGACAAGTGGAAGTGTGTTTGGGGGCTGCTTTCTCATGTTTTCTAGGGTTGGTCATTTCATTCCCTCAGTGTCTGTCACTGCTGTCTTCCTGTACTCCTGGAAGGGGGCAGGGATACATGTTGGAGAAGAGAGTGGGAGTTCCTTCTCTCTTTCCTTTTGAGCCTTCTCTAAACAGGGCTATTTGCTCACAGGGGAAAAGACTCAGGCCTCATGGGTGAAGGCATTGGGTGAGTCTCTGAAAACCTCACTCCTCTCTACATTCTTTCTAAAAGAACAGACTGAGGCTACAAGAGAGGCCCCTGGAATCTGGGAGTGAGAGGGAGGGAGAAAGGAAATCCTGCTTTCAGACTGCTGGGTCCATGGTCAGTCACACATAATTGCAGTCATAACAAACACATTTGAAGCTCACAGGCCTGTGCAAAACAATGTGGTTAATAAGGGAAGACATGAAGCAAATTAGCACATCAGACAAGAAAATTGTTTTCAGGGCAATGGAACCAACCAGAGGCCAGGCTGCCCTGCTGGCCACCTCACTCCCCACTCCATTCCTGCCCTACAAATGCCTGGGCTTTCCAACTTACCTCCCCCTGGCAAGGACCAGTTGTTACCCAGAGCCTAGGCAGAAGGAGGGACCAGGCCACAGGCAGTATTCAGTGAGGGACAATGGAAAGGGCCTGGACTGGTAGTTAAGAGACTTGAGTTCTGGTCCTAGCTCTGCTGTGGATCAGTTCTGTGGTGCTGGTGTGTTCACAGGACACACATTTCACTTACAAGCACGAGGAAGGCCTTCTTGATAGTCTAGTCTGAGCTGACCAAAGAGAAGTAGCAAACTTCTACACTAGAGGTGTGAAAACAGAGCTTGGGCTTATCCCATCCTTTGGAATATTGTAGACATGGTTCAAACATAAAATAGGAAAGTGGGGGAAGACTTTCCCCATTGTGGTTCTATGGCTTTATGACCTTAGGCAAATCACTTGAATGGTCTGAATCTTGGGTTCCTCACCAGGAAAGAGAGAATAATTAAAAGCCCTGTTCCACCTCCCTCACAATGGTGTTGAGAGGCTAAAAATAGATAGTATATTTACAGTGCTATGAGAAGGGCTAGAGACCAATCAGGGTGATTCTTGGTATCATCCAATTCCATTCAAACCAGATCCAGGGAGCCCCCATCCCAACAGTATAGCTCCACCCCTTGCATGAATCAGCCTCTCCCCCAGAGTACCATCCACACTTTTTTTGTAATCTCATTTAAAAAACTCACTTTCACTACCACAGTACTACCAGTGCAGCCAAGAGACCTGTTAGGAAGGAAGTTGGTGGGGGAGGGGATGTTGGGTACATGGCCAACAGTGGCCACTCTACTTGGGTCAAATGTTGCTCATAAAATGATTGCCATGGCTATGTCTCTATTTTTACCTTTATCTGAAGCCCCACTTGCCTTGGGGAATAGAACCTGAACTTGCTGGGAATCTATTCCAGAGGGAGAGCCTTGGAGTAGCGACAGAGGAGTAAGCCCTGTGCTGCCTGAGACTTACCTGGTTCCAGCCTAAGGCTCCTTCATATTGGCTGGGAGCTTTCTTCCCATCTAAGGTAAGGGTTTCCCAATCCCCACTGCCTTTAGTATAGCTGCCATCCATCCCATATGTTTCTCTATAGCTACTTCTGCATCAACCACCAAGACTTAAGTCTGGGCCTAAGATGTAGGCCCAGCTGCCCCAGGCTACCTCTGACCATTCGTTATAGCTTCAACTTCAATCCCCCAGCACCAAGTAATTTTATCAACAGAGATAATTCTAGTCGGTTGTGGCAGAGACAGTTGTCCACTAATGGTTTGTCCTTCTCTTCAATAAAACCAAAACCAAAACCAAACCCATTGCTGTAGAGGTGATTCCGACTCACAGTGACCCTATAGGACAGAGTAGAACTGCCCCACAGGGTTTCCAAGGAGCAGCTGGTGGATTCAAACTGCCAACATTTTGGTTAGCAGCTGTAGCTCTTAACCACTATGCCACCAGGGCTCCTCTCTTCCATAGTATAGAGTTTTTGCTGAAAAGCAACTGCCCAGCCAGGGACTACATTTCCCAAACTGGACTGTGACATGAATTAGCATTAAAATTATTATTATGGTTAGCATTTGAGATTTCAGGGTTGATGTTGTAGCAGTTAGCCCATCCTGACAAATACCTTAAGCCAATCATTCAGCCTAGTGTTATCTCCTGTAATCTGGTTGTAAGATGCTCCAGCCAGCACTGTTTTGAACCACACCTCATTCTTTGCAGGGCTTTTAGGCTCTCTTCTTCATTGCCTTATGTAAATAGGTATCTAATCTCATGGAAAAAAAAAAAAAAAAACCAAGTTTGGATCCTCTTTCTGTCAGGTGGCCAAGAACTTAACATGTTTCCTCAGCACTTTCTCCCCTCCAAAGAACTTACGCTAAACTCAATCACCAAACGTGGCTGAAGGATTTTGTGCCTTCAATATATATACCACCTCATGAGTGGGACCCTGCAAGCTCTCTAACATGCCTCCTTGTCATAGTCTCCAAGACATTTCTTTTAAAAAATGTGTGTTCTTTAGTATATTCAAGACACTTCTCAAACTCCTTCTCTCCCAGGAGGTGGTCTGATGCACCCTGCCTTCCTATAGCATACCCACTCCCAAAGCTCCCACAAAGCTTCAGAGATTTTGGTGCCTGGTAGCATCCAACATGGGATGCATCCCTTCTTCTATCACCTGTCCCAAGACCCTGTGTCCCACTGGCTCTTCTGATTAATTTTACCATATCTCTCAGGGAATATGGAGGGCCTCATCTCTCCAGAAGCAAACCGATTACCTCTAAAATTGTGTGTCTGTATCTGATTTCAAGAGGGAAATTGTAGGCTTGAACCAGCCCAGAAAATTTCCAACACAAACAGAGTCCCAGATATTTGGTGAAACACCCATTCCCAAACATGACCCTCCTCCAAGGACTTTAGTGCCAAGGTCATAGCTGTCTCTATCACACCCCTCTCCTACTGGGAGGGTATCCCCAGCACCACTACTGCTGTGTTGCATCCACTTTGTCTCCTCAGTCCCAAGCTCATTCTACTAACAATTTAGGAGTCACTCCTTGACTCAGTTCCATACTATGCTTTGTTTTGGGTGCAGCTAGACTCCATGTCACATTTAAACAATCCTGGACAGGCCCCATCCTCTGTTCAGTGTAACCCAGTTATTATGCCCTATAACATCAGAAGGGTGGGCTAGTGTAAGTCCTTCATTTGGGGGGAAAAGTTACTACTGGCTGATCAATAACATACATAGAGTCCAGAACAATGCGAAGAATAGATCTCTACTCTCAACTCCAGTTGCCTATTGAAATTTGAAGAATCTTCCCTCTCCCATCCCCCCTCTTGGATTAGTTCTTCTATAGGAATCAATGGCCTCAACAAGCATTTGTTCTCCCCTTTCAGGGCAACCCACAGAGCTGCCCTCTCTTGGTGTCTCAAGGAGCCTTTCTTCTGAGACTCCCTTTTTCCTCCCTTACCTGCCCAAGGTCATTGGCTTCTTAAGCTCTTCTGTCCCCTCAAGAACCCATCCCTTCTCCTCTTTGGCCTTATGCTTGGGGTGTTAGTCATACTGTTCTATCTAGTTTCCCCCTGTATGGAGTTAGAAAGGGCTTTGGACCCTTGCAGGTGGAAAAGGAGATGAAGGAAAGTATCTTTCACTGGTCCCTCTTCAGGGTCAAGCAATTACAAGACAATCAGACCTTTCACACTGACAACAGTAACGGCTTCTTAGCATGTCCCCTATGTTTAATGCTGCTAAAAGAATCTCATATTGATTTTCTCCCTTTTGGTTGCATCACAAAACGTCCCTTTCTGTTATTCCAACTTGGTATGTTCCGGGACCCAAGAAGGGGGCAGGGGGAAAAGCTCTTCTAATCACACTGGAGAACTCCGTTCATGAGGTATTCCCATGGGTTTATTCTCAACTTCTCCAGACTTCAATTCTGCCCCATCTCCATCATTCATTCATTCATTTGGTCATCAACAACTCACCGTGCCAGGCCCTAAGTACAGTTCTGGGGGTACAGAGGCAAATGAGATGTGGCCCCCACCTTTAGATTGCTCCCAGGCCTGTGGGAGAGACACAACATGGAAACAGGCAAGTACAATATACTGCAATCAGTGTTATGAAAGAAGGAAGCAAAAGGGAATGTGGGGACACAGAGAAGGATCACCTCACACAGACTCGCACAATTAGAGAGGACTTCCTAGAGGAGGGGGTACCTGATTTCAGGCTTAAAGGGTCTAGAAGGCAATCAGGCAGAGGTAACAGCAGGAATAAATGTCTGGGGTATGAGAACATCGTGCTACAGGCAGGCAACTCTGTGTAGTTTAGTGTTGCTAGAACAGAAAGTGCAAGGCAGGGCATGGCAAGAGATGAGACTGAGAAGACTGGCAGGAAGCAGACTCAGGAAAACCTTGCGACCAACTTAAGGAAGCTGGAATTTCACCTGGATCCTATAGCCCAAAGGTGGTGGTGAAATATTTAGCAACTGGAACAGCACACTGTCTATCCAGTCAGAATGAGGTAACAACCAATCAGAACAGAGGCTGGCTGTAAGCTACCTATATGGACCCAATGACTGGTGAGAGGAGGCGTCTCACCAAAGCTTTTGCTCTGCATATGTTCCCAGGATTTGCATAATATTGTGGTGGAGGAGAAGACATGGTTTTAACTGAGATTAAATTTCCCAGCAGTCTGGAGGGTGGGGATAAAAATCAGATCCAGGCTGATTTAATGAAAATAAGGAAGCTGGCTCCTACACATCTAGGATTTTCAATATAACAGGGTAAGGCATCTCCTAACGAGTTAGTTAAGAACTGCGGCTGCTAACCAAAAGGTCGGCAGTTCGAATCCACCAGTCACTCCATGGAAACTCTATGGGGCAGTTCTACTCTGTCCTATAGGGTCACTATGAGTTGGAATCAACTCGATGGTAACGGGTACGGTACGGTAACAAGAGTTATACTGGGCTTGGTGTCCTCTGGTTCTCTGGGTCTGCCTAGTGGAACTAGTGTGAGGTGGGCTAAAAACCTCTGGAAGCACCCCCAACTTTGCTCCTCTCCCTTGCTTGGTCATTCAATCAGAGTGCACTCTGGTGGGCTGTAGGGGCCCCAAGGCAGAGGCGGTGCTTACCTTGCTTACCAGATCATCTGTAGTGAACAATTTTACATTTTTTTCACCACATCAAAGATTCTGCTTCTAGGTATGGCTGGCATCTCACTCTCTCCCAACCTCACAGCACCTTCCTACAGAATCAAAGCCTCTTTTCAAATTTACAATCCTTGACAAGGGCAGATGACCCAGTAAGCAATGTAAGCACAGGCTTACTTGTGCTTACTTACTAATCTAGTGAAATTGTTCACTACAGATGATCTAGTAAGCAAGGTAAGCACGGTACTTACTTTGCCTATTGGCTAATCCGCCCCTGCCCCTCTGCTGAGGATCTTGGAAACCTAAAATTGACTTGTTGGTGTGCCTGTTGCTGAGTGATGCTCTGAGCTGAAGGACTGGCATATGATATCCCTCTGAGTTCTGGCCTGCTGCTGCTGACATCACAACAGAGCCAGTGGGATGGACCAGTCTCAGGGGGAGAAAATCATAATTATAGAAGATGTATGCTGTGGAATGGGCCACTCTGAGTCACTAGGCTGTGGGAAGGTGAGTGGGTCAGTGGTCCTCCTCATGGTGGAATCCCTGAGGTTGCCTCCAGTGTCCTGTTACACCCTCTAGTTAGCTTCACACTTGGGCTTGGTGGGCAGTACAAAGGAATATTTGCACCTTTTAGAAGCTCCTTCCCAAATGAGGCCGTCACAGAAATGCAGATGCTAAAAAAGCGTCTAAGAGCATGGGCTTTGGAGTCAGACTGTCAGAGTTCAAAGCCCAGCTCTACTACTTCCTTAGCTATACCAACTTGGGTAACCTACTTAACCTCCCTGTCTCAGATTTCTTGCCTGGAAAAATGGGGACCACTATCTCTGTTGTTGTTGGGAGGATTAAACAAGTTAATATGTGTAAGAGATTAGCACAGTGTCCGGTACATAGTAAGCACCCAATAAATAGTAGCTGTAACAAGGGGTCCAAGGGCAAGGGTGGTCCTATGTAGGGGGAGGTAAGGGCTATTTCTGTGGAGAGATTATCTGTGGAAAATGTGGCATAACAGCTTGAAGGGACGGGGTCAGTGTTCTTCTTATGGCATCTGTCCCTGTGGGAAGCTTGAGACTTGGGTGTATATGTAGTGGTCCTTCTGGTTGCCAGGGCACAGCTTTTGCTCTTTCCCTTGGCCTCATGTCTCTAATAAGAGAGTGCCATGTCAGGCATCTTGTCAGATGTCCCAGACAAGCCAGGACAAACAGGCCTTAGGAGTCCACAAGGCCAGTACGGTCACACAGTTGGAGGTGCTGGCATCAGTCTTGCCAGGGGAATTTGGTGCTGCTGGGGTGATGCCTAAGACCCTCTCTTCCTTCAGTCACTTCTAGGCCTGTGGTGGGGTAATACTGGAATTCTGCCAGTGCCTAGCAGGCAAAGGGGCTGGCCTGCTTCTGATGCTGAGAGAAGCTTGTAAACTGCAGGTGGGACCCATCTCCATGATGTTTTCCAGGTAGTGCATGTCCTGAGGCAGGAAGCCACTGGAGAGCTCTGAGTCCTCAAGCTGATAGGTGTCAGCTCAGCAGTTCTGGCTTCTCCCCATGGTTAGAATCTGGCAGTAAAATCCCTGGGAATACAGGCCTGCTTCGTGGAAGTCTGCTGCTCCTCTGGGCTGTAATGCTTGCTGCTCAAGTCCACAAACTTCCAAAGCCCTTCCAAGGTGGCCATGAACTCTTCTTTCTGATGAGTAATTATAACAGTAACCATAATGATGGCAGTGCATTTATCAAACACCTCCTGGGATGGCAGAGGAGTTTTGTGAAGAGTGTGAGCTTTTAAATCAGCCAGATCTCGGTTCAAATCCTATGCTGACAATTTGTTTAACACCTTTATTGAGATATAATTCACAAAGCAAACAATTCACCCATTTAAAGTGTACAAGTCAATAGTTTTTAGCATACTCACATTATCACGCAACCATCACCACAATCAATTTTTGAACTTTTTCATCACCCCACTGCCCCTGTTCCCAGAAGCTCCTGCAACCGTTAATCTATTTTCTGTCTCTGTGGATTAGCCCGTTTTGGACATTTCATATAAATGGAATCATATATTATGTGGTCTT
Source organism: Dugong dugon (assembly GCA_030035585.1). Taxonomy (NCBI): domain Eukaryota; kingdom Metazoa; phylum Chordata; class Mammalia; order Sirenia; family Dugongidae; genus Dugong; species Dugong dugon. Next base: position 102,059,887 of record CM057483.1, on the reverse strand, counting down.
TTGTTTCTGGCTTCTTTCACTTAGAATCATCTTTTCCAGGTTCATTCATGTTGTAGCATATGTGAGTACTTCATTCCTTTTTATGGCTGAATAATATTCCATTGTATGTATACACCACATTTTGTTTATTCATTCATCAGCTGATGGACAGTTTGGATGGTTTCTACCTTTTGACTATTGTGAATAATGCTGTATAAATATGTGTACAAGTTTTTTGTTTTTTGTTTTTGTGGGCATGTGTTTGCATTTCTCTTGTATATATACCTAGGAGTGGAAATGCTGGGTCCTATGGTAAATCTATGTTAAACCATTTGAAGAACCGTTTCCAAATTGGCTGCACCATCTTACATTCCCACTAGCAATGTCTAAGTGTTCCAATTTCTCCACATCCTTGCCAACACTTGTTAATGCTTATTTGTTTTATTATAGCCATCCTAATAGGTTGGATGTTTGAATCCACCCAGAGGTGCTTTGGAAGAAAAACCTATCAATCTACTTCCATAAAATCAACCATTGAAAACCCTGTAGGGTACAGTTCTACTCTGACATACATGAGTTGGAATTGATTCCACGGCAACTGGTTTAGTGGGTGTGAAGTGGGATCTCATTGTGATTTTTATTTGCATTTCCCTGATGGCTAATGATGTTGAGCATCTTTTCACATGATTATTGACCATTTTTAAATATCCTTTGGAGAAAGGTCTATTTAGATCCTTTGCCAATTTTTTAAATTTGCATTTTTTTCTTTTTATTATTGAGTTGTAAGCGTTCTTTATATATTCTAGATATATGTCCTTTATCAGATTTTCTCTCTCATTCTGTAGGTTATCTTTTCACTTTCTTGATGGTGTACTTTGAAGCACAAAAATTTTTGTTTTGACGAAGTCCAATTTATCTATTTTTCTTCTGTCACTATGCTTTTGGTGTCATATCTAAGAAAGCTTTGCTTAACCCAAGGTCACAGAGATCAACTCATGTTTTCTTCTAAGAGTTTTACAGTTTTGCTCTTACATTTAGGTCTATGATCCATTTTGAGTTAATTTGTGTATATGGTGTGAGGTAGGGGCCCAATTTCATTCTCCTTGTATATTGATTTCCAGTTGTTCCAGCAACATTTGTTAGTAAGTCTATTCTTTATTCTTTCCCATTGAATAGTCTTGGCACTCTTGTGGAAAATCAATTGACCATAAATTCAAGAATGTATTTCTGGACTCTCAGTTCTGTTTCATTTATCTCAATGTCTATCCTTATGCCAGTACCACACTGTCTGGATTATTGCAGCTTTGCAGTAAGTTTTGAAATGGAGAAGTATGAGTCTTCAAATTTTTTTCTTCTTCAGTATTGTTTTGACTATAATGGATCCCTTGCATTTCCATATAAATTTTAGGATTAGCTTCCTAATTCTTCAAAAAAAAAGCCAGCTGAGATTTTGATAGGGATTGGATAGAATCTGTAGATCAATTTGAGAGTATTGACATCTGCCTTAGGCTATGTTCTCTAGAGAAGCAAAATCAGTAAAGCATACATGTATATATAGAAAGATTTATCTCAAGGAAATGGCTCATGTGGTTGGAGAAGCTGGAAGTCCCAAGTCTGTAGGCCAGGTATCAGGCTATAGGCTTCTCCTGACTCACATACCTGCAGGGGCTGACAAATCCAAGATCAGCAGGTCAGACCGCAGGCCACTGGCTCATGGACTGTGGATGCTGACGAATCTAAGACAGCAGATAAGATAGCAGGCTTCTGGCTCACAGGCTGTGGAGGTTGATGAATTCCAAGATCATCAGACAATGCAGCAGGCCACTGGTTCAAGTGCCAAGAACTGGAGGTCAGATGATGACAGCAAGATGCAGGATCCAGTGCAAGCGAGCAAGCTTGCCAGAACGTCTATATATATATTAGATGCAGGCCACACCCCTAAGGAAACTCCCCTTACAACTGATTGGTTAATCACATCAGATCTCATCATAGAGGATGACTACATCATTACATAATTGCCAAATAACATCATTACATAACTGCCGAACTACATCATTACATAATTGCAAAACCACTGAGAATCATGGCCTGCCCAAGCTGACACACAACCTTAGCCATCACAGTCCACTCCTTGTCAACATGGCACCTGTACACATCTCCCTAAACCATACAAAATCTCTAAAGACAATTACAAAGTCATACTTACAACTAACATGCATACAACTAACATGCATACAACTGAAAACATACTAGCCCTGTTTACATCTTATATTTCATAAGTGAAGAAAACAAAAATATTTGATGAACACATACAAGGAAGAAATACTCATAACAATTACAGGCCTCATTACTACAACTGGTCACATGGTTGTAACTGGAATTTTTGCAACTGGTCACGTAATCATAACTGGTATTTAGAACTACCTTCTTCCACCACCCATTATGTATTCCCTTTGTCCTCAGCAAGCACTTTAGCTGGTCGTGGTTCTTCACCTGGTCGGGTGACCCAAACCTTCATTCCTGAAGGGTCTGGGACATTAGTAGTCATGTCAGAATTGGGTTGCTGTAGTTTCCATTGACTTTAATCACAAAGCATGGTAGTATTAAGAGATGCCTTAAGGGAGCTCCTGTATTCCAGACATACCCTATTTACTTCCATTATACAGCATCAATCTAATTTCCCGTTGGTAGTCAGGATCAATCACAGCAGCCAATATGGTAACTCCCTTCTTTGTCTGTTGATATGGAGGCATGAGGAGCCCAAAATGGCCGGGTGGCATTCTTTTAATTTTCCAAGAAATATCAAAGTTTATTACAAATTCAGCCCAATTTTCTACAGGTTGTATAATATGATAACTGACACTTATTCTCATAATCCACTATTTCTCTAAAATCATGACATATGAAATTAGTCAAGCAGAGACTGTTAATACATCTTAGTCTGGCAATATGTATTCAATGGCATATTTTTCCATTAAACCAGATCTTGCATCCCAAATCAAGAAACATGTACTATAATTGCTAACAGAATCATCAACACCCCACAATTCCAAGGTTTCTGGACATTAGCTTTCATGGTGAGCTTGCTTTTTTTTATTGTACTTTTGATGAAGGTTTACAGAACAATTAGTTTCTCATTAAACAGTTAGTACACATATTGTTTTATGACAATCATTAACAACCCCACAACATGTCAACACTGTCCCTTCTCAAACTTGGGTTTCTTATTACCAGTTTTCCTGTCCCCTCCTGCCTTCTGGTCCTTGTCCCTGGACTGTTGTGCCCCATTAGTCTCATTTTGTTAATGCAGCTGTCTAATCTTTGGCTGAACGGTGAACGTCGGGAGTGACTTCATTACTGAGCTAAAAGTGTGTCCGGGGGCCATACTCTTGGGATTTCTCCAGTCTCTGACAGGCCAGTAAGTCTGGCCCTTTTTTTTTTTTTTTTTGTGAGTTAGAATTTTGTTCTACATTTTTCTCCAGCTCTGTCTTGGACCCTCTGTTGTGATCCTTGTCAGAGCAGTCAGTGGTAGTAGCTGGGCACCATCTAGTTGTACTGGACTCAGCCTGGTGAAGGCCATGGTAACTGTGATCCATTAGTCCTTTGGACTAATCTTTCCTTTGTATCTTGTTTTCTTCATTTTCCCTTACTCCCGAAGGGATGAGACTGGTGGAGTATCTTAGATGGCTGATCACAGGCTTTTAAGACCCCAGACGCTATTCATCAAGGTAGAATGTAGAACATTGTCTTTATAAACTGTGTTATGCCAATTGAGATAGATGTTTCCTGAAACCATGGTCCCTACAGCCCTCTGCCCAGCAATTCAGTCCCTTAGGGAGTTTGGATGTGCCTATGGAACTTCCATGACCTTTCCTTGTACAAGTTGTGCTGGCTTCCCCAGTATTACCCTTCACCAAAGTTACCACTTATCTATTGTCTATTTAGGATTTCCTCCCTACCCCTCCCATCCCTCGTAACCAACAAAGGTTGTTTCTTTTTGTGTGTAAACTTTATCATGAGTTTTTACAGTAGTGATATCATACAATATTTGTGCATTTGAAATTGACTTCTTTCACTCAGCATAATGTCTTACAGTATCATCCATGTTATGAGATGCTTCACAGATTCGTCATTGTACTTTATCAATGCATAATACTCCATTGTGTGTATGTACCATAGTTTATCCATTGATCTGTTGTTGGGTATTTAGGTTGTTTCCATTTTTTGCTATTGTGAACAATGCTGCAATGAACATGGGTGTGCATATGTCTATTCGTGTGATGGCTCTTATTTCTCTAGGATATATATCTAGGAGTGGGATTGCTGGATTGTATGGTATATCTATTTCTAGCTTTCTAAGGAAGCGTCATATCATTTTCCAAAATGGTTGTATCATTTTGCATTCCCACCAGTAGTGCATAAGATCTCCCCAAAGCCTCTCCAACATTTGTTATTTTCAGTTTTTTTTATTCGTGCCAGTAATGCAGGGGTGAGATGGTATCTCATTGTGGTTTTAATTTGCATTTCTCTAATGGCTAGTGATAGTGAGCATTTCCTCATGTGTCTTTTGGACCACTTGAATGTTTTCTTTGGTAAAGTGTTCATTTCCCTTGCCCATTTTTTAATAGGATTATTTGTCTTTTTGTTGTAGAGGTGTTGGATTTTCTTGTAGCTTATGGAGATTAAACCTTTGTTTGACTTGTAGTGCCCAAATTTTTCCCCCAGTCTGTAGGTTCTCTTTTTACTCTTTTGGTGAAGTCTTTTGAAGGGCACAGGTGTTTGATTTTTAGAAGATCCCAGTTATCTAGCTTACCTTCTGGAGTTTGTGTGTTGATGGTTATGGTTTGTATCCTGTTAATGCCATGTATTAGGGCCTCTAGCGTTGATCCTACTTTTTTATTCTATGAACTTTATAGTTTTTGGCTTTATATTTAGGTCTTTGATCCATTTTGAATTAGTTTTTGTATACGGTGTAAGGTATGGGTCCATTTTCATTTTTCTGCTGATGCATATCCAGTTTTGCCAGTGTCATTTGTTAAAAAGACTGTCTTTTCCCCATTTGATGGACTTTGGGCCCTTGTTGAACATCAGGTGACTGTAGGTGGATGGACTTACATCTGGGTTCTCAATTCTGTTCCATTAATCGATGTATCTGTCGTTGTATCAGTACCAGGCTGTTTTGACTGTAGCTGTATAGTAGGTTCTGAGGTCAGGTAGTGTGAATCCTCCTACTTTATTCTTCTTCTTCAGTAGTGCTTTACTTATTTGGGGCTTCTTCCCTTTCGATATAAAGTTAATGATTAGTTTTTCCATCCTTTAAAGAATGTTGTTGGTATCTGTATTGGGATTGCATTGTATTTGTAAATTGTTTTGTGTAGAATAGTCAGTTTCACAATGTTGATTCTACCTATCCATGAGCATGGTATGTTTTTCCGTTTATGTAGATCCCTTTGGGTTTCTTGCGGTAGTGTTTTGTAGTTCTCTTTGTATAGGTCTTTTACAACCCTGGTTAGATTTACTCCTAAGTATTTTTTTAGGGACTATTATAAATGGTATTGTTTTCCTGATTTCCTTTTCATCGTTCTCTTTATTGCTGTATAGGAATCCAACTGACTTTTGTATGTTTATCTTGTACCAGCTACTCTGCTGAATCTTTCTATTAGTTCCAGTAGATTTCTCATGGAGTCTTTCGGGTTTTCCATTTATAGTATCATATTATCCACAAACAGGGACAGTTCAACTTCTTGATTACCCATTTGGATGCCCTTTACTTCTTTTTCTTGCCTGATTGCTCTAGCTAGAACTTCCAGCACAATTTTAAATAGGAGTGGTGATAAAGGGCATCCTTGTCTTGTTCCTGTTCTCAAGGGGAATGTTTTCAGCCTCTCTCCATTAAGAATGATGTTGGCCATTGGTTTCGCATAGATGCCCTTTATTATGTTGAGAAATTTCCCTTCTATACATACTTTATTGAAAGTTTTTATCAGGAATGGGTTTGGGAATTGGTCTAATACCCTTTCTGCATCAACTGAGATGATCATGGGATTCTTTTCTTTCCTTTTAGTCATGTGGTGGATTACGTTGATTGATTTTCTAATGCTGAACCATCCTTGCATTCCTGGCATGAATCCTACTTGGTCGTGTTGTATTATTTTTTTGATATGATGCTGAATTCTATTGGCTAGAATTTTGTTGAGAATTTTTGCATCTATATTTAGGAGAGATATTGGTCTGTAATTTTCTTTTTTTGTGGCATCTTTGCCTGGTTTTGGTATCGGGGTTATGCTGGCTTCATAGAATGAATGCAGATGTGTTGCTTCCTTTTCTATATTCTGAAATAGTTTGAGTAGTACTGGTACAAGCTCTTCTCTGAATGTTTGGTAGAATTCTCCAGTGAAGCCATCTGGGCCAGGGCTTTTTTCTTGTTCAGAGTGTTTTAATTACCTTTTCAGTCTCTTCTCTTGGTATGGCTCTGTTCAGATTTCACCATCACTTTGTGATAGTTTTGGTATGCAGTGTGTTTCTAGAAATTTATCCATTTCCTCTAGGTTTTCCAGTTTGCTGGAGTATAGTTTTTCATAATACTCTGTTATGATCCTTTTTATATCAGTTGGGTCTGTTGTAATGTCTCCCATTTCATTTCTTATTTGGGTTATTTGCATCCTCTCCTGTTTTTCTTTTGTCAGTCTGACCAGCGGTTTGTCATTTTTGTTGATCCTTTCAAAGAACCAACTTTTGGTTTTGTTGATTCTTTCTATTGATTTTATATTCTCTATTTCATTTATTTCTGTTCTGATCTTAATTATTTCCTTTCTTCTCGTGGCTGTGGGCTTTTTTTGCTGTCCTCTTTCTATTTGTTCTAATTGTGTAGTTAATGTTTTGATTTTGTCCCTTTCTTCTTTTTTGATATAAATTGTCCTCTGAGGACTGCTTTGGCTGTGTGCCAAAGGTTTTGGTATGATGTGTTTTCACTGTCTTTTGAGTCGAGGAATTTTTTTCTTCCATCTCTGATTTCTTTTATTACCCAGTGGTTTGTAAGCAGGATGTTATTCAGTTTCCGTGTAATTGATTTTTCTACCTTACTCTTCCTGTTGTTAATTTCTACCTTGATGGCATTGTAGTCAGAGAAGATACTTTGTATTACCTCAACGTTTTGATCTTGTTGAGGGTTGCTCTATGGCCTAAGATGTGGTTATTCTGGAAAATGTTCCATGTGCACTGGAAAAGAATGTGTACTTTGCAGCTGTTGGGTGCAGTGTTCTATATATCTCTATGAGGTCCAGTTGGCTGATGGTGCCCTTTAGGTTTTCTGTATCTGTGTTGAGATTCTTTCTAGATGTTCTGCCCTTTACTGAGAGTGGTGTGTTGAAGTCTCCTACTATTATTGTGGAACTGTTAATTTCTCTTTTCAGCGCTGTTAGAGTTTATGTATTTTGGAGCCCTGTCATTGTGTGTGTATATGTTTATTATGGTTATGTCTTCATGATGGATCATCCTCTTAATCATTATATAGTGTCCTTCTTTGTCTTTTATGGTGGATTTTGTCTTAAAGTGTATTTTATTTGAGATTAGTATTGCCACTCCTTCTCCTATTTGGTAGCTGTTTGCTTGATATATTTTTTTTCATCCTTGGATTTTTAATAAACCTACATCTTTGTTTCTAAGGAGTGTCTCTTTTAGACAGCATATTGATGGATCATTTTTTAATACATTCTGTCACTCTCCGTCTCTTAATGGGTGCATTTAGGCCATTTACGTTCAATGTAGTTATTGATATATGTGAGTTTATTGCTGTCATTTTGTAGTGCTTTTGTTTTTTGTGCTGATGTTTTCTTTGTTCCTCTTACTCTCCTGTGCTTTTGTTTGTGGATTTTTTTCCATTTCTTTTGTTTTTGTAGGTTTTTGGTTTTACTGAGACTTTATGTTTTTATTCTTTATTTTCATGAGTAGGCTTCTTAACTTTCTTTGTGGTTACCTTGAAATTTACCCTTATATTCCTAGGTTGGAACCAGTCTATTATTACTTGGTATCGCCTTGCCTTCTTCTCCATTAGAAGAGTCTATACCTACACCGTTTATTCCCTCTCTTATTGTTCTGATGTTGTCATTTACAGATTAACCTCTCTGGTTCCCTGTTGTAATTCTTTTGGTTTTGGATAGTCCTCCAGAGTTCATTTCCTAGGTTGGTGTCTGCCTGTTACGATCTTACATCCTAGATTCAGCCTGTGGTCTGGTGTTGTTTGTTCAAAATCAAAGGACTCCCTTTAACAATTCTTGTAAGTTTGGTTTGGTTTTTACATAGTCCCTTAATTTCTGTTTATCTGGAAATGTCCTAATTTCACCATCGTATTTGAACGAGTGTTTTGTAGGTTATATTATTCTTGGTTGGCAATTTTTTTTCTTTCAGGGTTTTATATATGTCATCTCATTGCCTTCTTGCCCGCATGATTTCTGCCAAATAATCCAAGCTTAGTCTTATTGTTTCTCCTCTGTATGTGACTTTGTTTTTCTTGAGCTGCTGTCAGGATTCTTTGTCTTTGGTTTCAACGAGTGTGATTATGATATGCCTTGGTGATTTTTTTTGGAGTCTATCCTATATAGGGTTCATTGAGCTTTTTGGATGGTCACCTTTTCATCTTTCACGATATTGGGGAAGTTTTCTTTCAGCAGTTCTTCAATGATTCCTCTGTGTTTTCTGTTTTTTCTGCCTGTTCTGGAATTCCAATCACTTGCAAATTTTTGCTTTTCATTGTATCCCACATAATTCTCAAGGTTTCTTCATTTTTATTCATTATTTTTTCTGATTTTTCCTCAGAGTTCTATTCAAGTGTTTGTCATTAGTTTTGCTGATCCTGTCTTCCATCATTTAAAACCTGCTTCTCAGCCCTTCTATGACACTGTCCATTTCTGAAATCTTGTTGTTTATCTTTTGTATTTCTAACTGTTTGTTTTTGTATGATTTCTAGTTGTGAATTTATTTTGGCATTTTGTTCCTGTATTATTTTCTTGAATTCTTCCATTTTTTTGTCTGTATTTCCCATGAATTTGTCTGCCTTTTCCATGAATTTATCTATTTTTTCCTCATTTTTGTCTGCTTTTTGCTTCAAGTCTTGGATATCTCTGAATATTAGAGATTTGAATTCCCTATCAGGTAGTTCTAGTGATTTTTTTTTCCTACTGGAACGTCATCTGGTGTTTTATTTTGGATGCCTACTGGAACCATCTTGTCCTGTTTTTTCATAAGTTTTCATATTGTCTGCTGTCTTTGGGACATTCAGTAGTTATTTTCCTTGTTTATTGATTGTAGATTTGTTTGTTTCATCCTGCGTTTTTGTTTTATTTGGTTGTGTCTGAGCAGGCGGACTGTACGTTCTTTGTTGTTTGCTCGTCTGTGGGCATGATACTTTTCACTTCCTTCTCCAATGGGCAGGGTCAGTTGCTCAGGTATGGTACAGCAGGGCAGGTCCAGCTGAAGGGGTGTTTCTGGGATGGGTTGTTTGTGTCACATACTAGGGCCAACAGGACAGGCTGGGAACCAGTGCAGGGCAGGTTCCAGTAGGCCATGTCTGTGATGCTTGGTTGTGTGATGTCCAGCACACGGTGCAGGTAGGCAGGAAGGAGGGGGGAGATTCTGATGTGTGGAACTAAGATGGGCATGGGAAAGAGGAGAGAGAGGAGAGAGAAACAGGAGACAAAAATATACAAAGAAACAAACAAAAAAGAGTGCTAAGGGAGCTTACCATTGGAGTGGAGAGATGAGAGATTGAGACATGCAGGAAAACAAAAAGAAAAAGGGTAAAAGAAAAAAAACGAATAAATCTAAATCAGAAAAAGAAAAGCCCCCAGGGATCCCACCAGTGTGGCTGTGAGGAATGGGAAAGTTGCTCCCAGGCCATGAAGTACAGCCTGGCTAGATGGGTTAGAGGTGTCACACCACACCTGGTATTCAGGAGACGAGAAGATAAGGTAAGTATAAAGAGATAAGGAACTAAGAAATGAAGAAAGACAAAAAGGGAAAAAGAGCAAAAAGAAAACAAAATAAACAAACAAAAGAAAACCAAAAGAAAGAAAGAAAAATGAGATGCTCTCAGGTATCCCACTGTGTGTCTGTGAAGACTGAGGAAGTAGCTCCCAAGTCGCACAGTACTGCCTGGCTAGAAGTGGCGCCCAAGCTAAGAAAAGAAAAAGAAAACTGATCAAAACAGAACAAATCAAAACAAAGAAAATAAAACCCCAGGTATCCCACAAGTGTGGCGGCAGGGGCCAGGAAGCAGTTCCACAGTCGAGTGGCATTTCACAGCCTTTCAGGAAGAAGCAAAGATGGCACATGGAGCCAGGTATTGGAGAGAAAGGAGGGGGAGGTGGTAAGAGGTATGGAAGAAACCAAAACAAGTGGGAAAAAGAAACACCAGCAACCAACAAATGGCACTCAGGGAGCTGGCCAGTGCAGGTAGGTAGAATCCAAGCAGCACAAGGGTGAAGCCAGTGCTTCCCAGCCAAGAGACTGTGGCCACAGGAAGCAGAGGAGGCCAAGTTGGGGTGAAGAAGGGTAGGGGGTGGAAAAGCATATATTTCTAGTTACCAGTTGTTCTGTCTCCTGCTGGGAGCTCAGTGAAGCTGCTTTCCCGTACTCATTGTTTTCCGATCTCCGACAGGAGTCCAAGATGGTGGAGCCATGCGCTTTAGCTGATAGAGCCCCCTGCATGTATCTCTCCTCGCTCTCTGTTCTCTGTCAGTTTCTTATTCCATTTGGTGCTTGGCTGAGATCTTTATCTCTTCATTTGATGCTTAGGGTTTCAGGATTTACTTTTGTCTCTATTTGACTTAGCTTTTTGGATCTTTGCTGTGGAGGGACTGTGTGGTACTTCTGTCTATAGTGCCATGTTGCCCAGAAGTCTCCAGGTGGCATTCTTAACTTCCAGTTCAATGAAATCCATGTTATGTCTCCAGGTGGGAGCATTCCTATCTTTGGAACTAAGACCTCTAGACCTGCAAAGCTTAGGATCGTGGGGACAGGAAGCAAACATTCTGTTATTCGGTCATCAAGGGGTAATAGTGAATGGTGCCACTCCCATCTCCACCCTTTGATTCCTGGAACTGTGAATCCTGGATATGGAAAAAACACCACCATATATTGGATGTTAGCTTAGAGCATATAAACAGCCTCCTGGAGAGCATTGCCCCCAATCCTGCAAAGTATTGCCACTAAGTCTGTGCCATAATTGTGTCTGTAGAAGGCCATTCCATTGTTCTATCAATCCAGCTGCTTCAAGATGATAGGGAACATGGTAAGACCAGTGAATTCCATGAGCATGGGTCCATTGCTGCACTTCATTTGCTGTGATGTGAGTCTCTTGATCCGAGGCAATGCTGTAAGGGATACCATGACAGTGAGGAAAGCATTCTGTAAGTCCACAGATGGTAGTTTTGGCAAAGCACTTCATGCAGGGAAGGCAAATCTGGATCCAGTGTCTACACCAGTAAGAATGAAATGCTGCCCTTTTGATGATGGAAGCAGTCCAAAGTAATCAATCTGCCACTAGGTTGCTGACTGCTCTCCTTGAGGAATGGTGCCATATCGAGGACTCAGTGTTGGTCTCTGCTGCTGGCAGATTGGGCACTCAGCAGTGGTTGTAGCCAAGTTGGCCTTGGTGAGTGGAAGTCCATCTTGCTGAGACTATGCATAACCTCCATCCCTGCCACCATGGCTACTTTGTTCATGAGCCCATTGGGTAATGATGAGAGTGGCTGGGGAAAGAGGACGACTGATTTCCACAGAGCACATCATCCTATCCACTTGATTGTTAAAGTACTCCTCTGCTGAGGCCACCCTTTGGTGAGCATTCACATGAGACACAAATATCTTCACTTCTTTGTCCCTTTCAGAGAGGTATATCCACATACCTCTTCTCCATACCTCCTTGTCACCGATTTTCTGATCACGTTCCTTCCAAGTCCCTGACCATCCAGCCAATCCATTGGCCACAGCCCATGACTCAGGATACAATCACACGTCTGGCCACTTCTCCTTCCAAGGAAAGTGAACAACCAGGTGCACTACTCGAAGTTCTGCCCATTGGGGAATTTCCCTTCACCACTGTCCTTCAGGGAGGTCTTAGAAAAGGGCTGCAGTGCTGCCAGTGTCCACTTTCGAGTGGTACCTGTATATACGCAGAACCATCTGTAAACCAGGCATGAGTTTTCTCTTCCTAAGTCAACTGATCACAAGGAACTCCCCATGAGGCCATAGATGCAGACTGGGAGAGGAAATGTAATGTGACAGGAGTGGAGACCATGGGCATTTGGACCACTTACTCGTGCAATTTGTGCCTTCAGGTCCTGCTCAGGCCCAATCTCATATACGCCACTTCCATTTATTGATGGAGTGCTGCTGTGCATGTCTGACTTTATGACTCAGTAGGTCAGACAACACCTAGTTCAAGATGGGAAGCTTAGTCTGCATGGTGACTTGGTGGCCCATGGTTAAGCATTCAGTCCCTACTAAGACCCAGTAACTAGCCCCAAAATGTTTCTCAAATGGAGAGTAGTAACTGCAGAGGATGGCAGGGCTTTGCTCCAAAATTCTAATGGTCTGCAGTGTGATTCACGAATAGGGGCTTGCCAAAGTCTCCAAACAGCATCTCTATCTGCCACTGACATTTGAAGGACCATTGGATCAGCTGGATCATATGGTCCAAGTGGCAGGGCAGTTTGAATCTGTTGCAGAGCCTTCTCTTGTTCTGGGCCCCACCCAAAACTAGCAGCTTTTCAAGTCACTTGATAAATAGGACAGAGAAGCACACCCAAATGAGGGATATGTTACCTCCAAAATCCAAAGAGGCCCACCAGGCACCGTGCCTACTTTTTAGTTATAGGAAGGGCCAAATGTAACAACTTATCCTTCACTTTAGAAGGAATATCTTGACATGCCCCCATACCACTGGAACCCTAGAAATTTCACTGAGATGGAAGGTGCCTGAATTCTTGGGGATTAATTTCCAACACTCTAGCACACAAATATTTTACCAATAAATGCAGAGTCATTGACATTTCTTCCTTACCAAGTCCAATCAGCATAATGTCATCACTGTAATAGATCAGTGTGACATCTTGTGGAAGGGAAAGGCGATCAAGCTTCCTGTGGATTAAATTATGACAGATCTAGAGAGCTGGCGTACATCTGACAGGACACTGAACGTGTATTTCTGGCCCTGCCAGCTGAAGGCAAACTGCTTTTGGTGGTTCTTTGAAACAGCTGTGGAAAAGAAGTCATTGGCCAGACCAATAGCTGCATACCAGGTACCAGGAGATGTATTAATTATCTCAAGCAATGAATCCACATCTGGAACAGCAACTACAATTGGAATCACCACCTGGTTAAGTTTACAATAATCCACTGTCATTCTCCGAGATCCATCTGTTTTTTGCACATGCCAAACAGGCGAGTTGAATGGGGATGTGGTGGGTATCACCACCCCTGCATCCTTCAAGTCCTTGATGGTGGCAGTAATCTCTGCAATCCCTCCAGGAATGTGGTATTGCTTTTGGTTGACTGTTTTCCTAGGTAGGGGCAGTTCTAATGGCTTCCACTTGGCTTTTCCTACCATAGTAGCCCTTACTCCACTTGTCAGGGATCCAATGTGGGGGTTCCGCCAGTTGCTGAGTATGTCTATTCCAATTATGCTTTCCGGAACTGAGGAAATCACTACAGGATGGGTTTGAAGACCCACTGGACCCACTGTGAGATAAAACTGAGCTAAGACTCTATCAATAACCTTACCTGCATATGTTCCACTCTGATTGGTGGGCCACAATAACTTTTTGGGTCTCCTGGAATTACTGCCAGTTCAGAGCCAGTATTCAGTAATCTCCAAAAACTGTGATTATTTCCTTTTCCCCAACGAACAATCACTCCTGTAAAGGCTGTAGATTCCTTTGGGGAAGGTTGAGTTAAAGTTAATACTATAAATTTTTGGCAGTATAACGGGTCTTTCCTCAAGAGGACCTGGCCTCCCCTTCATTCAAGGGTTTGTGGGTCTTTAAACTGGGTCAAGTCTGGAACTCGACTGAATGGAAGAGACTCTCTATTCTGGAGATTCAAATTAGACTTCCATTCACTTGACCTAGAATTCTTCTGCTTGTACAGATCAAGTAAGTCTTTAGTAGATTTCCCAACTAGTTCACTCCTAGAGACACCATGACTAAGTAGCCAAAGCCATAAGTCCATTCAAGTCAGACTGTTCCGATTACTGCTTTGACTCTGATGTCCATTACAGTAACCATGCCCACCTTGTCTTTGACAATTGAATGCCACCACCACCAAGGGGTCCAGTCAGCCTCATTGTAGTTAGGTGTCTTAATTCAGTTAAGGTGGTTCCCACTGTCAAATCTGACTTACATAAAATAGCAATCACACAGTCTTCAAAGATGCTGGGGCTCCCTCCATAAATTCGTTCTCCACAGTTGTGGTAAATGGTGTGTCCTGTGGGCACTCCATGTGTGGGTCTGTGGGCCTAACCTGATAAATCCACTCTAGCATGCTAATTTCCCTAAGCCTTTGAATACCTTCTTATACAATATACAAAGGCAGTTCTGGTACTTTGATTTAATGCAGGCCACCGCATAATCCATGCTCCTGCAACCCGACCAAATAAACTATTAGATCCTTTCCTAACCTCTCAAGCTGAAACATTGAATGAAAATTCTGTGCTTAGTGGGTCCATATGAATAAACTCAGACTGATCCAACTTTATGTTCCTTGCACGATTATCCCATACCCTTAATAGACATCTGCACACATATTCCACAGGTTTCTTTTGTACATACTGGAAAAGTCAAGCAGTTCTTTTGGGGTGTAGCATATGTCCTTTGGGTCACACTTTGTACTTCACCTTTTGAGGTTCACTGGGACTTGTGTCTAGATATAGGTCTAAAAGCAAAAATGGGTAGTGGAGTGGGTCCTGGGAACCTTGAGCAATGTCATGTAAGGCATCTGCCTCAAGCAATACCCCAGGCAAGGATTCAGACACGGCCCCAGGCAATGACTCAGATGCAGCCCCACATGATATCTCAGAGGAAGCCTCTTCAGACAACTGGGTTAATCTGATCAAATGGGTGTGGAGGGGATAACTTTTTTTTAACTGGAGAGGGTGGCTTAGCAGACAAAGATGGAGTAATCTCTTCAGATGGAAGTAAGAGGGCTGGTTCTGTTAGCAGGAGTGATTCAACAGAATATAGGGGCTCAGTGTCCCCAGCTTCCTGATTTTCTGCCTATATGTCCCCATTCCAAGTTTGAGGATCCCATTTCTTCCCAATCAATGCCCTCACTTTACCTTCAGACACCATATGAGGTTGGGAATGCAGTTTGCATTGTAATTCAGCCACTCTTACTGTAAGACTCTGGGTTTGGTTTTCAGCAATATCAGCTCTGTTGCTACAAGAAAAAATGCTTTCATTCAAGGCACAAGTCACAACTTTGAGGTCTTTGACATGGAGCTTGAGCTGTGACTCTGAAGCCCTGAGCTCATCTCTTTCTTTCAGCACTTTGTCCAGTGAAAGTAGGACCAACCAAACAGCTTCCCTATACTTCTTATTCCAGCAAAATTGTAGGAAAATATCAAACATACAATCATCCAGAGCCTTTATTCTCACCAATACTTGATCTATTGGTGGTGATATTTAGCATATTAATATTGCCACATCATGCTGTGGATTAACAGCACCCTCTTTACTGCTGGAAGCAGTCATCAGCTCCTTTAAGACTTGTCAGGCTTGAGAACCAATTTAGAAAACTCATCCTTACAATTTTGTTTCTCTAAAACCACTCTTGGTACCAAATGTCTTAGACTGGGTTCTCTAGAGAAGCAAAATCAGTAAAGTGTATATGTATATATAGAGAGATTTATCTCAAGGAAATGGCTCGTGCAGTTGTAGAGGCTTGCAAGTCCCAAATCCATAGGTCAGGTGTCAGGCTTCAGGCTTCTCCTGACTCCCATAGCTGAAGGGGATGACAAACCTAAGATCGGCAGGTCAGAGAGCAGGCCACTGGCTCATGGACATCAGAGGATGAGGAATCCAAGATTGGCAGGTAAGACAGCAGGCTGCTAGCTCATAGGCTGTGTAGGCAGATGAATCGAATCACAAGATCAGTGTGCAATACAGCAGGAAACTGGCTCAAGTCTCAAGAACCAGAGGTCGAGGTGGGGCCAAGACGGCAGAGTAGTCAGACACTTCTGGTGGACCCTCTTACAACAAAGACTAGAAAAAAAAGTGATTTGATTATATATTGCAGTCTGGGAGCCCTGAACATCAAAGGCAGAGTTGAGGAACTGGACTGAGTGGCAGGGGGAGGCAGAGATGGTTTGGAAGCAGCGAGGAGTTCCCAGACCTGACCCAGTGAGAGCCTGAGCCCTTCAGGCCTGATCATCTCTGGGATGAGCGGTGAGGCAGGCAAGCAGCTGTGCTTGGGAGATGTGTTTTCTGCACCAGGAGAGACCGAGCCACTGAGAGTCTACACAGCCACCCAGCACCAGTGAGAAGCAACTCTCATCGATGAAAGATAAGTACTTGCGTACAGCTTACCATGCAGATTAAAAACATCCCCCTTAGGAAAAAACCTCTCTCCCATTTACCTCCCTGCTGCCTGTTCTGCACTGGGTCCCGGACCAGCTTCAGCAATTGCCAAGTCTCCTGGGCTGGAAGTAGGATCCGTCACACAACTGGAGCCATTCTCCCTGCCTTGGAGAGTGAACAGATTAACAAACTGGGGGAAAAACAAACTGCTGGATCCCGTAAGTCAGGAACCCAGGGTAGGCACAGCTCCTTTGCCTAGGCACAGGCATAAGGGATCCACAGACTCTGAGTGTCTTTCCCCCGCATAGACTTCTGTGGGATCATCTCAACAGTGTACGCCCTCATTACCGCAGTACAACAGGGTATATACTGGAACTCTTAACATCAACTGTTTCAGCTGTGAAGTGGCAGGTCTTTGACATTTGACACTGCTCTGCCCATTAAGCAGGGTCTTTACCTACACACATCAGTGGCCTGAGGACTGATGGCTCCACCCATGTGACCTAGCCACCTGCGATAAGGGCCCATGAATAAGAGGTGCCCCCCCAGTCATTACAGCCAACATAGTCTGGCTGCAAAACCCACCCAACCCACACGGTTTAGGAAACAGGGAAACATCTTCTTCCTGGACACTTGGGGGCAGCCATCAGCCCCCTGCCTTGCACATAGTGTGTCTCCCTGCTGCAGCCAGATGCCTGTGCGTACAGTAATCACCCATGCCTGTCTAGGACTGTAGGTGAGAGCCTACACCACACACTTGCTGGCTATCTACCTGGGTACCTGAGCTGAATCCATACAGGAGGAGTGGGTGGACTCCTGAGCTCACGTACCTAGTAACAGCTCTAATCACCTGGTGACAGGACATTAGAGCTACAAAGGTGCCGATGATCAAACTAGCTCATAAGAGCAGCCTAAGTGGGCATATCAAAACAAACAAGAAGCTAGGACACAGTAAGCAAACGTAAAATAAATAAATATAATAACTTACTGATGGCTCTGAGAAAACAGTCAATACCAAATTACATAAAAAGGCAATCCAAGATGGCTTCAGCAAGCTCCTGAAATAAAGAATCTAGAAATTTTCCAAAGGAGGAAAATTTATTGGAATTACCAGGGCCAGAATACAAAAGATTAATATACAGAACTCTTCAAAAAATTAGGAAAGAAATTAATCAAAACACAGAACATGCAATAGAGGAAATTAAAAAGAGAAGAGCACAAGGAAAAATTTAACAGGCTGCAAGAATCCATAGAAAGAACCAATCCAAACTCCAGATGATTAACAATAAAATTTCAGAATTAGACAACTCAGTAGAAAGACATAGGGGCAGAATTGAGGCAATGGAAGTCAAAATTACTGAGACTGAAGATAAAGCATTCAACACCAACTTATTTGAGGAAAAAATCAGATAAAAGGATAAAAAAAAAACATGAAGAAACCAAGAATTACGTGGGACTTTATCAAGAGGAATAACCTATGAGTGATTGGAGTACCAGAACGGGGGGGGGGGGGAGGATAACAGAAGATACAGAGAGAATTGTGGAAGATTTGTTGGCATAAAACTTCCCTGATATCGTGATAGATGACAAGACATCTATCCAAGACGCTCATTGAACCCCAAATAAGGTAGATCCCAAAAGAAAGTCACCATGATATATTATAATCAACAACCAAAGATAAAGACAGAATTTTAGGAGCAGCTAGGGATACATGAAAAATCATCAACAAAGGAGAGTCAATAAGAATAAGCTCAGACTACTCAGCAGAAACCATGCAGGCAAGAAGACCATAGGATGACATGTATAAAGCCTTGAAGGAAAAAAACTGCCAGCCAAGAATTATATATCCAGCAAAACTGTCTCTCAAATATGATGGAGAAATTAGGGCATCTCCAGATAAACAGAAGTTTAGGGAATTTGCAAAAACCAAACTAAAATTACAGAAATACTAAAGGGAGTCCTCTGTTAAGAAAATTAGTAATATCAGAAAACAACCCAAGACTAAAACACAGGATAGAGCAACCAGATATCAACCCAGAGAGGGAAGTCACAAAAGTAAATCAAAACTAAAACACTGAAAATAGAGAAATAGATGTCAATATGTAAAAGACGACAACATTGAAACAAAAAAGAGGGAAAAATGTAGACATAGATTTTTCAGATGGAGAGGAAGTCAAGGCAATATAAAGAAATAAAAGACTGGTATAAACTTAGAAACATAGGGGTAAATACTAAGGTAACCACGAAGGAAACTAACAATCCTACAAGTCAAAATAAAAAACTAGAAAAATATAATGACTAAGCAAATACAAAATCAACAACAATGAAAAACATGAAAAGAAAATACATAAAAAAAAGACTCAGCACAGAAAATTAAGTAAAATAAAGACACTGTGAACAATGCAGAAAAAAAGACATCAAAATGGCAGCACTAACCTCATATCTATCAATAATTATGCTGAATGTAAATGGACTAAATGCACCAATAAAGAGACGGAGAGTGGAAGATTGGATACAAAAACACAATCCGTCTATATGCTGCCTACAAGAGACACACCTTAGACTTAAAGACACAAACTAAAACTCAAAGGATGGAAAAAAATGTATCAGGCAAACAACCCTCAAAGAAGAGCAGGAGTGGCAATATTAATCTCTGACAAAATAGACTTTAAAGTAAAATCCACCAAAAAGGATAAGGACGAACACTATATAATGATTAAAGGGTCAATACAACAACAGGACATAACTATAATAAATACTTTCACACCCAACAAGAGGGCTCCAAAATACATAAAACAAACTCTAGCAGCACTGAAAAGAGAGATAGACAGCTCCACAGTAGTACTAGGAGACTTCAACACACCACTTCCAGTGAAGGACAGAACATCCAGAAAGAAGCTCAACAAAGACTCCGAAGATCTAAATGCTACCATCAACCAACTTGATCTCATAGACATATACCAAACACTGCACCCTACAGCAACCAAATATACTTTCTTTTCCAGTGCACAGGGGACATTCTCCAGAAAAGACCACATATTAGGCCGTAAAGCAAGCCATAACAAAATCCAAAGAATCGAAATATTAAAAAGCATTGTTTCTGACCATAAAGCCAAAAAAGGAGAAATCAATAACAGAAAAAGAAAGGGAAAAAAATCAAACACATGGAAACTGAACAACACCTTGCTCGAAAACTACTGGGTTATAGAAGAAATTAAGGACGGAATAAAGAAATTCATAGAATCAAATGAGAATGAAAACATATCTTACCAGAACCTTTGGGACACAGCTAAAGCAGTGCTCAGAAGTCAGTTTATAGCAATAAATGCACACATCCAAAAAGAATAAAGGGCCATAATCAAAACATTAACCTTACAACTGGAACAAGTAGAAAGAGAGCAGCAAAAGATGCCCTCAGGTGCCAGAAGAAAGGAAATAATAAGAATTAGAGCAGAATTAAATGAAAGTGAGAATAGAAAAACAATTGAAAGAGTTAACAAGACCAAAAGATCAACAAAATTGATAAACCATTGGCATAACTGACAAAAGAAAAACAAGAGAGGAAGCAGATAACCCGTATAAGAAATGAGATGGGTGATATCACAACAGACTCAACTGAAATTAAAAGAATCATAACATAATACTATGAAAAATTGTACTCTAACAAATTTGAAAACCTAGAGGAAATAGACAAATTTCTAGAAACTCACTATGTAACTAAACTAACACAAACAGAGGTAGAACAACTAAATAAACTCATGACAAAAGAAGAGATTGAAAAGGTAATTTAAAAACTTACAAAAAAAAAAAAAAGCCACGGCCTAGATGGCTTCACTGGAGAATTCTACCAAACTTTCAAAGAAAAGTTAACACCACTACTAAAGGTATTTCAGAACATAGAAACGGATGGAATACTCCCACACTCATTCTATGAAGCCAGCATAACCCTGATGCCAAAACTAGGTAAAGACATCAGAAAAAAAGAAAATTACAGACCTTTATCCCTCATGAACATTGACACAAAAATCCTCAACAAAATTCTAGCCAATAGACTTCAGCAACATATCAAAAAAATAATTCACCATGATCAAGTTGAATTTATACCAGGTATGCAGGGATGGTTCATCATTAGAAAAACAATAATGTAGTCCATCACATAAATAAAACAAAAGACAAGAACCACGTGATCTTATCAATCGATGCAGAAAAGGCATTTGACAAAGTCCAACACCCATTCATGACAAAAACTCTCAACAGAATAGGAATAGGAGGGAAATTCCTCAGTATAATTAAGGGCATTTACACAATGCCAACAGCCAACATCATCCTGAATGGAGAGATTTTGAAAGCATTCCCTTTGAGAACGGGAACAAGACAAGGATGTCCTTTATCACCACTCTTATTCAACATCGTGCTGGAGGTCCTTGTCCAAGAAGTTAGGCTAGAAAAAGAAATAAAGGGCATCCAAATTGGGAGGTAAGAAGTCAAAGTATCTCTATTTGCAGATGATATGATCTTATACACAGAAAACCCCCAAAGAATCCACAAGAAAACTCCTTGAAGTAATAGAAGATTTCAGCAAAGTTTCAGGATACAAGATAAACATACAAAAATCAGTTGGATTCCTTTACACCAACAAAGAGAACCTCAAAGTGGAAATCATTAAATCAATACCATTTACAATAGCCCACAAGAAGACAAAATACTTCTGAATAAATCTAACCAAAGACATAAAAGATCAGTGCAATGGAAACTACAAGACAGTACTGCAAGTAACCAAAAGAAACCTGCATAAGTGGAAAAATATACCTTGCTCATGAATAGGTAGACTCAACATAGTGAAAATGTCAATTCTACCTGAAGCGATCTACAGATACAATGCAATCCCGATCCAAATTCCACGAGCATTTTTTAATGAGATGGAGAAACAAATCAGCAACTTCATATGGAAAGGGAAGAGGCTCCAAATAACTAAAGCTTTACTCAAGAAGAACAAAGTGGGAGGCCTCACACCACCCAATTTTAGAACGTATTATACCGCCACGGCAGTCAAAATAGCCTGGTACTGATACAACAACAGATACATAGACCAGTGTGGAACAGAATTGAGAATGCAGACATAACTTCATCTACCCATAAGCAGCTGATATTTGACAAAGGCCCAAAGTCCATTAATTGGGGAAAAGAGAGTCTCTTTAACAAATGGTGCTGGCATAACTGGATATCCATCTGCAAAAAACTGAAAAGAGACCCATACCTTACACCATGCACAAAGACTAACTCAATATGGATCAAAGACTTAAATATAAAATTGAAAACGATAAAGATCATGGAAGAAAAAATAGGGACAATGCTAGGAGCCCTAATACATGGTGTCATGGTTTGAATTATGTCCCCCCAAAAATGTGTGTACCAATTTGGCTAGGCCATGATTCCTGCTACTGTGTGATTTTCCTGTATGTTGTAAGCCTGCTTCTATGATGTTAATGAGGGAGGATGGGTGGCAGTTGTGTTAGTAAGGCAGGACCTGATCTACAAGACTGGATTGTGTCCTGAGGCAATCTCTTGAGATATAAAAGACAGAAGTGAGCAGTGAGACAGGGGGACATCATACCATCAAGAAAGCAGTGCCAGGAGCAGAGCGTGTCCTTTGGACCGGGGTCCCTGCACGGAGAAGCTCCTAGTCCGGGGGAACACCAAAGAGAAGAAGGCCGACAGAGAGGAAAAAGCCTTCCCCTGGAGCTGACGCCCTGAATTTGGACTTTTAGCCTACTTTAACTGTGAGGAAATAAACTTCTCTTCGTTAAAACCATCGACTTGTGGTATTTCTGTAATAGCAACACTAGATGACTAAGACACATGGCATAAACACAATATGAACCGTAAGTAACAATGCAAAAGCACCAGAAGAAAGATCAGATAAATGGGAACTCCTAAAAATCAAACACTTATGCTCATCAAAAGACCTCACCAAAAGAGTCAAAAGACAACCTACAGACTGGGAAAAAATTTTTGGCTACAACAAATCTGATCAGCGTTTAATCTCTAAAATCTACAAGATACTGCAAAACCTCAACAACAAAAAGACAAATAACCCAACTAAAAAACGGGCAAAGGATATGAACAGGCACTTCACCAAAGAAGATATTCAGGCGGCTAACAGACACGTGAAGAAATGCTCACGATCATTAGCCATTAGAGAAATGCAGATCAAAACTACAATGAGATATCATCTCTCCCCAACAAGGCTAGCATTAATCCAAAAAACACAAAATAATAAATGCTGGAGAGGTTGTGGAGAGACTGGAACACTTATACACTGTTGGTGGGAATGTAAAATGGTACAACCACTTTGGAAATCGATTTGACACTTCCTTAAAAAGCTAGAAATAGAAGTACCGTATGATCCAGCTATCCTGCTCCTTGGAATATATCCTAGAGAAATAAAAGCCGTCACACAAATAGATATATACACACCCATGTTCATTGCAGCAGTGTTCACAATAGCAAAAAGATGGAAACAACCTAGGTGCCCATCAAAGGACGAATGGATAAACAAATTATGGTTATCCACACAATGGAATACTACGCAATGGTAAAGATCAACGATGAAGCCGTGAAACATCTTATAACATGGAGGAAGCTGGAGGTCATTATGCTGAGTGAATTTAGTCAGTCACAGAAGGACAAATATTGTAGAAGACCACTATTATAAGAACTCAAGAAAAGGTTTAAACACAGAAGAAAACATTCTTTGATGGTTACGAGGGTGGGGAGGGAGGGTGAGGGTTATTTACTAACTATCTAGTAGATAAGAATTATCTTAGGTGAAGGGAAGGACAGCACAGAATGCAGGGGAATTCAGCACAACTGGACTAAACCAAAGCTAAGAAGTTTCCTGAATACAATCAAATACTTTGAGAGACAAAGTAGCAGGGGTAAGGGTCTGGGGACCATGCTTTCAGGGGACATCTAGGTTAATTGGCATAACAAAGCTTATTAAGAAAATGTTCTGCATCCTACTTCGGTGAGTGGCGTCTGGGGTCTTAAAAGCTTGCAAGTGGCCATCTAAGATGCATCAGTTGGTCCCATCCACATGGAGTAAAGAATGAAGAACACGAAAGACGCAAGGAAAGTATTAGCCCAAGAGACAGAAAGGGCCACGTAAATCAGAGACTTCATCAGCCTGAGACCAGAAGAACTAGATGGTGTCCAGCTAACACCAATGACTGCCCTAACAGGGAACACAACAGAGAGTCCTGGATGGAGCAGAAGAAAGGTGGGGTGCAGAACTCAATTTCTAATAAGAAGACCAGACTTAATGGTCTGTCTGAGACTGGAGGATCCCCAGAAATCACGGCCCCTAGATTCTCTATCAGCCCAGAACTAAAACAATTTCCGAGGCCAACTCTTCAGGCAGGGATTGGACAGGACTGTGGGACATAAAGTGATACTTGTGAGGCATGTGCCTCTTAGCTCAAGTAGATGCAAGAGACTAAACAGGCAGCTTCTGTCCAAAGGTGAGATGAGAAGGCAGAGAGGTTTAGGAGCTGGTTGAATGGACATGGGGAATCAGGGGTGGAAAGGAGGAGTGTGCTGTCACAGTATAGGAGAGCAGAGTCACATAACAATGTATGTATAAATTTTTGTATGGGAAAAGTTTTAAAGAAATGGAAGTAACAAGATTGCTGATACATTGTGAAGAATTTAACCAATATCACTGAACAATACATATAGAAATTGTTAAATTATAACCCAATTTTCTCTGTAAACTTTCGCCAAAAACACAATTAAAAATATATGTATATAAAAAGACAATCTTCAAAAAAAATTAAAAAAAAAAAGATCCAGTGATCGGATGATGATGAGCTGGATGCAGGATCCAGAGCAAGCAAGCTAGCATTGCCAGAACATACACACACACACACACACACACACACACACACACACACACACACATATATATATGTATATGATGCAGGCCACAGCCCCAAGGAAACTCCCCTTACAACTGATTGGCTAATCACATCATATCACATCATGGAGGATGACTACATCATTACATATAACTGCCAAACTACATCATTACATAACTGCCAAACCACTGAGAATCATGGCCCAGGCAAGTTGACACACAACCTTAACCATCACAACATCTTACCAATTTTAAGTCTCCCAATCCATGAACATAGGCTTTCTTATCATTTATTTAAACCAAAACCAAACCCTTTGCTGTCAAGCTGATTCTGACTCATGGCAACCCTGTGTGTGCAGAGTAGAACTGCCCCATAGTGTTTTCTTGGGTATAATCTTTAAAGAAGCAGATTGCCAGGCCTTTCTTCCACAGTTCCACTGGGTGGATTCAAACCACCATTAGGTTAGTAGATGAGTACAAAACCATTTGCACCACCCTGGGTCCTTACCATTCCTTTAGATCATGTTTAATTTCTTTCAGTGATATTTTGTAGTTTTTCAGTGTACAAATCTTGCATTTATTTTGTTAAATTTATACCTAAATGTTTTCTATTATAAATGGCATTATTTCCTTAATTTCACTTTTCGATTGTTCATTGCAACTACATAGCAATTTAACTAATTTTTATACATTGACCTTGCATCCTGCAACCTTTCCTTAACTTGTTTACTAACTCAGATAGTTTGTGTGTGTGTGTTCCATAGGATTTTCTATATACAAGATCATGCTGTCTGCAAGTAGAGGCAGCTTTACTTCTTCTTTCCACTTTGAATGCCTTTTATTTCATTGTTTTGCCAAATTTCTCTGGCTAGAATCTCCAGTACAGTGTTGAATATAAGTGGTGAGAGTGGACATCCTTGTTTTGTTCCTGATCTTAGGAGAAGAGACTTCAGTCTTTCACCATTAAATACGATGTTAGCTATCAGGTTGAGAAAGTTCCTTTCTATTCCTAGTTTGTTGAGTGTTTGTATTATAAAAGAGTATTGGACTTTTGTCAAACACTTTTTCTGCATTTATTGAGATAATCATGTGGGTTTTCCCTCTTTATTCTACTAATATAGTGTATTACACTAATTGATTTTCATATGTTAGACGAACCTTGAACTCCTGGGACAAAACCCATTTGGTCATGGTGGATAATCCTTTCTATGTATAGCTGATTAGATTTGCTAGCATTTTGTTGAGGATTCTTGAGACGATATTCGTAAAAGATATTGGTCTTCAGTTTTCTTTTGTTGTGGTATCTTTGTATGGTTTTGGTATCAGGACAGTAATGGTCTCACAGAATGAACTGGAAGTGTTCCCCACTTGTCTTCTTTTTGGAAGAATTTTCAAAGAATTGGTGTTATTTTTTCTTTAAGCATCTGGTAGAATTCATCAATGAAGCCATCTGGGCCTACATTTTTCTCTGTAGGTAGGTTTTTTGTTGTCGTTACTAATTTATTCTCTTTACTTGTGATAGGTCTATTCAAATTATCCATTTCCTCTTGAGTCAGTTTTGGTAGTTTGTATCTTTCTATGAATTTGTCAATTTCCTCTAAGTTATCTAATTCCTTTGCCTACAATTGTCCATAGTATTTCTTTATAATATTTTTTGTATCTATAAGGTCAGTAGTCCCCTCTTTCACTCTTGGTTTTAGTAATTTGAATCGTCTCTATTTCCTGGTCAGTCTAGCTAAAAGTTCGTCAATTTTGTTCCTCTTTTCAAAGAATTAACTTCTGGTTTCATTGATTTTCTCTATAGTTTTTCTATTCTGTATTTATTTCTACTCTAATCTTTATTATTCCCTTCCCTTTGCTTTAGGTTTAGTTTGCTCTTATTTTTCCAGTCAAACACTTCCAATTTTCTAGTGTCATCCTAGGCAAGTCAGTTCTGAGAGCAGAGTTTTAGTTTCCTCATTTGCAAACTGATGGGGCCTACCTTGGAGGTTGTTCAGAGGATTAAATGAGATGATGCAAATGACATACTCAGCACTGAACCTGGCACAGGGCCACAGCTTAACAAATGGCAGTTTCTCTTAGTATTTTTGTGCCAGCTCCTGTAGTTAGCACTTTATTCATATATCAGCAATTATTCTTCATGATTTATTGCAAGAGTAGAATCAATTATAAGATTTTAAAAATTTTGTCTTACTTATGGCCAACCCAAACACACTTGGAATCTAGAAAATGGTGCAAACCATTTCTCTACTGTTGCCAGCTGATAGGTTTTTATCCTACAGAGTCTGCCTCAGATGGGTGCAAGGAAAGCTCTCATCCTTGGGTTTCCCTCCTTCATTTCTTTGTTACTCCTGTGCTCCAACTCTCACCCCAAGAATCCTGGCCCCATCCTGCTATCACCTCTTGTGGTCAAGCCTCCCAAGATCAGTGGTAAAGTCTCCTGGCTCTAGAAGGACAGATGAACCTCCCATTTGTCAGAGGAAAACACCTTCAAGACCAACAAACCTCTCTATTGCTTCTATTTATCCCTTCCTCAGATGAAGATGGAGAAGAACAAATGAGTAACTTACCATGCAAAAAGACCTCCTCCATTTTCACCAAGAGTGAGCATAGTGAGAAACAGGCATCCTAGTGGAACCCTTTGCACCCTTGCAAAGAAGAGTG
This sequence comes from Dugong dugon, assembly GCA_030035585.1. Lineage (NCBI taxonomy): Eukaryota > Metazoa > Chordata > Mammalia > Sirenia > Dugongidae > Dugong > Dugong dugon. The sequence goes on along the minus strand of CM057483.1, from coordinate 102,032,758 downwards.
CTGCTGCCTCCACCCCAGTGAGTTGGGAGAGCCTGGGGGGAGGGGAAGGACCAGGAGTCGCTGCACACCAAGCAGCAGTTAGAAACATGAGATATATTTTTCTTGAGCATACTCAGATAACTTCAGGTCAGTCATTATTTTGGATTTCCCAATATCGGTTGGGGACCACTGTCTCTGGATCCTTCATTTCAGACACTAAGAGCTCCCTCTACTCAAAAACACTAGCTGCATTCCTGTCACAAAACACCTCTTGGTTCCACAGGTTTAAACTCTGACATGTCTGGACAATATTTTGTGAGAGAGGCTTGCTAATTATTAGTGCCTTGGAGGAAGTTGCCCACTCCTATCAAAGACTGAGGTAGGAGGGGGACGGAGCAAGATGGCGAAGTGAGTGGGTGCTCCCTTATACTCCCCCAACAAATATTGCGGTGAACAATGAATAAAAACAAGCACAAACTGAGATCCCGGAACTCCAGACAGCAGCTGAGGAGGTGCTGAATCGAGGTGAGCCGAGAAGCGGGGGAGAGGAGGAAACAAGTCAGCACAGAAACTGAGAGATACTACCGACTAACATCTCGAGCATAAGCTCAAATCAGCCCTTTTGGGACAGGACTGGGTAACAACCCAAGTAGGGAACACAGAAAGGGAGCTTATCTGAGGAAGCTCTAGCCACATGTTTTTTAAGGTGGTGCAAATTGGCCGAGGGAGTTCGCAGGCCATGCAAGTGGGAGGGGGTGAAGGAAGACCTTAAAGTTGTGTGAGAGTATTGTTGAAACTCCCTGTGGCCTGGAACAAAGGGGCACTAGGACCTGGAAGAGCTGCAGGGGCAACTGGGCAAGGAGAATGGTCCAGAGTGACTGGCAAGCCAGAGGCTGCCCCCAGCAGGACACTTGGGTAGTGGGTGTACCAGGTGCAGGAGCTCCGGTAAGGGAAAGACTTAAAAAAAAAAAAAAACCCCTCATTGTCACCACAGTAAAGTCAATCCCCACCGTGCACACCAGCTGAAGCATCCAGCAACCTCCCTTCCCACCCCCTGTGCGCATGCGTATTTGAATCACAGAATCATAGAGAACTATCATGCAGTTCTCTTAAAACAACTTGGGGGTGGGGGGGTGGGGGGGTGGGGGGTGGGGGGTGGGGGGGGTGGGGGGGTGCGGGGAGGGAGGAGACCTAAGGATAAGAGTGCCATCTAGTGGTTTACAGTAGAAGATGGCAATTCTGCTGCCCCCTGAGACATTCTAACAGGGAATCTGAGGGGCTGAGGCATACTACCTCCTGGGGTTCCCAGGCCTGTGAATCTTGGAGGAAGTGATCTGCTGCGTCTTTCTACTGCAGGGTGGCTGGGTGCAGGCCCTGGCCTTTCGGTTGGCAACCAGACAGTTGGATGCTCCCCTACCAGGGTATCCAACCAGAAAATTTTCCCACAATAAACAGAATAAAAAATTTAAAGAAAAGATAACAAAATGGCTCAAGTTCAACAAAAACTGTTAAAAACAAAACAAAAAAGCCCAAGAGAAGAAGGAACACTCAAAAGTAAAACATGAAAAAGAGGAAATCTCTCCTATGGAGGCCAGAAAATGCAAAGAATTGATAATTTTCAGACTATTGTGCTAAGTATGTTTAAAGAAAGTAAAAAACAAACAGAAAACAAACTAGTGGAGTTCAAGAAGCAAATGGAGGGAAAAAATGAGAGATTCAACAAGGAATTTGAAAACATAAAAAAACCAGAACTACTGCAACTGAAGAATAAAACATCTGAATTAGAAAAAGCAAGAGAAATGCTCAACAATAGAGTCAAACAAGCAGAAGCTAGAGTATCTGAATTAGAAGACAAAATAACTGAACTTATCAAGTCTCAAGAGAAAAGAACAAAGATAAGCAAACAAACCCAAAAAGAAATGTGTGATTCAATTAAGAAATCTAATATTAGAATTATTGGAATCCCAGAGCACCACCACAACAGTATAGGCATAGAATGAATTTTTCAAGAGATACTCAGAGAAATTTCCCAGAGAACCAAGCCTGCAAATACGGGAAGTTACACAAACCCCAAAAAGAAGAGACATAAAAAGTTATCCATGGATTTGCCATCTTGGACTACATCCACCAAGGAACGCAGACAGAGAGTGTGGGAGGGCAACTTCATGGAGATCTCAACAGGAGACAGAGATACAAGCTTTCCCACCTCCTGCTCTTCTTCCCTGTACATGGCCTCCTCTGCTTTCCAGCAGGCCACGGTCGCTCAACCAGAGAGACAGAAGCTCACTGCCACCTGGATTCGCCACCTTGGACCTCGTCGTCACGAAGGAGTGTGGACAGGGAGTACAGGAAGGCAACTCCACGGAGCTCCCAACAGGAGACATAGCACCTGGTAACCAAGGATGTATGCTTTTCCACCACCTACCCTTCTTCCCCATACGTGGCCTCTGCCGTTTTCCAATGGGCCAAAGAGATACTGGCTCACTGCCACCCAGGTCCACCCCACCCCCACCAGCTGGCCCCTTCAGTGCCATTTTTTTGTTTGTTTGATTTTTTTTTGTTTGCTTCTCTTTCTCTCCCTTCCTTCCTTTCCTTTCTGCCTCCCAACCATCCCCGTGTGCAGTCCCCTCTCCTTCTTGACAGGCTGTGGCACACTGCTAAGCTAGAGAGCCACTGGCACATGGCCACTCCAGATCTGCACCGCCCCTGCTGGCAGGATTCCTCCAAGCCATTTTTAAATTTTATTATTATTTTCCTTTCTCACTTTCCTTTCTTCTGCCCACCTAGACTTATGTGATTTTTCATTATCTTTCCCCTTCTCCCTTTCCTTCTCTCTCCCATCTAGGCCTTGCACTGCCTCAGCCTCTTCCTGACAGGCTGGCCATGCTGCCTGGCGAGAGAGACATCAGCTCGTCACCACACCAATTCTACCCTGCCCCCAGTGATTGGCTCCCCCACAACCATATTTATTTTTTTGTTATTGCTGTTGTTTTTTGTTTGTTTGCTTATTGGTTTCTACTATCTTTCCCTTCTTTCCTTTCCTTTCTCCTGCCCACCTAGCCCCATAAGCCACACATGTCCCTTCTCAGTGGGCCGAGTCACACCACTTGGCTAGAGAACCACCAGCACACGGCCTTGCTGAGTCTGCCCCACACCCACCCACCAACTCCTACTGCGCTTCCATTTTATTTACTTTTTTCTTTTTCTTATTTTTGCTTTGTTTCACTGTCTTCTCTCTCTTTTTTCTCTCACCCACGGAAAAAAATCCACAAACAAAAGGAATTCAGCACAGAAGAGTAAGAGGAACAAAGAAAACGTCAGCATCACAAGAAAACACTATAAAATGACAGCAATAAACTCATACCTATCAATAATCACATTGAGTGTAAATGGCTTAAATGCACCCATAAAGAGAGAAAGCATGACAGACAGAATTGATTAAAAAAAAAAAAAAACAGGACCCATCAATATGCTGTCTACAAGAGACATACCTTAGAAACAAAGACATAAATATATTAAAAACCAAAGGATGGAAAAAAGCATATCAAGCAAACAACAATGAACAAAGAGCAGGAGTGGCAATATAAATCTCTGATAAAATAGACTTTAAAATAAAATCTACCATAAAAGACAAGGAAGGACACTATATAATAATTAAAGGGACAATCGACCATATGGACATAACCATAATAAATATCTATGCACCCAACGACAGGGCTCCAAAATACATAAAACAAACTCTAACAGCACTGAAGAGAAGTTGATAGTTCCACAATAACAGTAGGAGACTTCAACACACCACTCTCGGTAAGGGACAGAACAGCTAGAAAGAAACTCAACAAAGATACAGAATATCTAAAGGCCACAATCAACCAACCTGAACTCATAGACATATATAGAACACTCCACCCAACAGCAGCAAAGTCCACATTCTTTTTCTGCACATGGAACATTTTCCAGAATAGACCACATTTTAAGCCACAAAGCAACCCTCAACAAAATCCAAAAAATTGAGATAATACAAAGCACCTTCTTTGATCACAATGCCATAAAAGTAGAAATTAATAACAAGAGCAAGAAAAAAAAATCAAATACATGGAAACTGAATAACATCTTGCTTAAAAAACACAGGGTAATAGAAGAAATCAAAGATGAAATAAAAAAATTCCTAGAATCAAATGAGAATGAAAACACATCATAACAAAACCTTTGGGACACAGCAAAGGCAGTCCTCAGATGTCAATTTATAGGAATAGATGCACACATTAAAAAAGAAGAAAGGGACAAAATCAAAGCATTACACAACTCGAACAAATAGAAAAAGAAAAGCAAAAAAGCCCACAGCCACCAGAAGAAAGGAAATAATAAAGATCAGAGCAGAAATAAATGAAATAAAGAATAGAAAAAATCAACAAAACCAAAAGTTGGTTCTTTGAAAGGATCAACAAAATCGACAAACCACTGGCCAAAATGACAAAATAAAAATAGGAGAGGAAGCATATTAACCCAAATAAGAAATGAAATGGGGGACATTACAACAGACCCAACTGAAATACAAAGGATCATAACAGAGTACTATGAAAAACTGTACTCCAACAAATTTGAAAACCTAAAGGAAATGGACAAATTTCTAGAAACACACTACCTATGTAAACTAACAAAAACCGAGGTATAAAATCTGAACAGACACATAACAAGAGAAGAGACTGAAAAGGTAATAAAAAAAATTTTTTAAAAACTCCTAACAAGAAAAAGCCCTGGCCGAGATGGCTTCAATGGAGAATTCTAGTGAACATTCAGAAAAGAGCTTGCACCAGTCACCAGTACTACTCAAACTATTTCAGAATATAGAAAAGGAAGTAATACTTTGGAATTCACTCTATAGCATAACCTTGATACCAAAACCAGGCAAAGACACTACAAAAAAAAAATTGCAGACCAATTCTCTCAAGAATATAGATGCAAAAATTCTCAACAAAATTATAGCCAGTAAAATTCAGCATCATATCAAAAAAAATACACCAAGATGAGGTGGGATTCATACTAGATATGCAAGGATGGTTCAATATTAGACAATCAATAACATAATCCATCACATAAATAAAAGAAAAGAATCACATGATCATCTCAACTGAAGCATAAAAAGCATTCAGCAAAGTCCAACACCCATTCCTGATAAAAAAAAATCTCAATAAAATAGTCTATAGAAAGAAAATTCCTCAACATAATAAAGGGCATCTATACAAAAACAATGGTCAACATCATTCTTAAAGGAGAGAGGCTGAAAATATTCCCCCTGAGAACAGAAACAAGACAAAAATGCCATTTATCACCACACCTATTTAATATTGTGCTGGAAGTCCTACCTAAAGCAACAAGGCAAGAAAAAGAAATAAAGGGCATCTAAATTGGGAAGGAAGAAGTAAAACTATCCCTATTTACAGATGATATGATACTATATATAGAGAACCCAAAAGACTCCACAAGAAAACTACTGGAACTAATAGATTCAGCAGAGTGGCAGGATGCAAGATTGTTGATGTAAACATACAACAATCAGTTGGATTCCTATACACCAGTAAAGAGAACTATGAAAAGTAAATCAGCAAAATAATACCATTTATAAAAAGCCCCTAAAAAAATAAAATACTTAGGGATAAATCTAACCAGGGATGTTAAAGACCTATACAAAGAAAACTACAAAACACTACTGCAACAAAGCAAAAGAGACCTACATAAATGGAAAAGCATAGCATGCTCATGGATAGGTAGACTCAACATTGTGAAAATGTCAATTATATTCAAAGTAATCTACAAATACAATGCAATCCTGATCCAAATACCAACAGCATTCTTTAATGACTTGGAAAAACTTATCATTATCTTTATATGGAAAGGGAAGAGGCCCCGGATAAGTAAAGCACTACTGAAGAAGAATAACGTAGGAAACCTGACCTTAGAACCTATTATATAGCTACGGTAGTAAAAAAAAAAAAAAAAAAAAAATCCTGGGACACTGACAGACACACTGACCAATGGAACAGAATCAAGAACCCAGATGTAAAACCATTAACCTATGGTCACCTGATCTTCAACAAAGTCCCAAAGTCCATTAAATGGGGGAAAGACAGTCTTTTTAAAAAACGGTGCTGGCAAAACTGGATGTCCATTTGTAAAAAAGTGAAACAGGACCCATACTTCTCACCATACACAAAAACTAATTCAAAGTGGATCAAAGACCTAAATATAAAGCCAAAAACTATAAAGATCATAGAAGAAAAAATAGGTTAACAACATAGGCCCTAATACATGGCATAAATAGGATACAAACCATAACTAACAAACACCAGAAGATAAGCTAGATAACTGGGATCTTCTCAAAATTAAACAGTTATGCTCATCAAAAGACTTCACCAAAATAGTAAAAGAGAGCCTGCAGACTGGGAAAAATTTTTAAGCTATGACAAATCTGACAAAGGTCTAATCTCTAAAATCTATAGTAAAATTCAACACCTCTACAACAAAAAGTCAAATAATCAAATTAAAAAATGGGCAAAGGACATGGACACTTCGCCATAGAAGACATTCAGGTGACTAACAAACACATGAGGAAATCCTCACAATCACTAGCTCTTATAGATTGAATTGTGTTCTCCAAAAATGTGTGTCAACTTGGCTAGCCACGATTCCTAGTATTATCTGATTGCCCACCATTTTGTGATCTGATGTGATTTTCCTATGTGTTGTAAATCCTTCCTTTATGATGTTAATGAGGCAAGATTAGAGGCAGTTATGTTAATGAGGCAGGACTCAATCTACAAGATTAGGTTGTGTCTTAAGTCAATCTCTTTTGAGATATAAAATAGAGAAACAAGCAGAGAGACAGGGGGACCTCATACCACCAAGAAACAAAATTCAGGAGAATAGAGTGTCCTTTGGACCCAGGGTCCCTGCACTGAGAAGCTCCTCGACCAGGGAAGATTAATGACAATGACCTTCACTCAGAGCGGACAGAGAAAGCCTTCTCCTGGAGCTGGCACCCTGAATTCAGACTTTAACCACCCAGGCTGTGAGAGAATACATTTTTCTTTGTTAAATCCATCCACTTGTTGTATTTCTGTTACAGCAGCCCTACATAACTAAGGCAGAATTTGGTACTGAGAATGGGGTGCTGCTCTAATAGATACCTAAAATGTGGGATCGGTTTTGAAACTGTGAGCTGTTTTGAACTGAGTAGAGGCTGGAAGTTTCCAAATGCCTAATAGTAAAAACCTAGATTGCCTTGAAGAGGCAGTTGGTGGATTTGTAGGCATCAGACAATTCTAGCGAGGACTCAGAAGGAAATGAGGAGAGCTGTTACACTGGTGACGGTGCAGATGGCAAGAAGCAGCATCAGATAAATGGCAGCAGCAGAGAAAAGGTAGCAGCAGAAACCAGGAGACCAGTGTGAGACAGTGCTAGAGTTGACCAAGGAGGGAGAGAGCTGAGTGCCTTTGCTCATGAGGCTTCCTGGTGGAGTGGGGTGCCTATAGGCACTTATTGGTGGAGCTACAGAGCTTTGAAACTCTTGCCCTGGCAGGGCAGATGCAGGCAGAGAGGCCCGAAGGGCCAAGAGGCCAGTGGAGCAGAAGCTGAAGAGACAAGGTACACAGGAAGCAGAGCTGCCTGAGTCTCAAAAGGGTGGAGTCGTTGCTCAGATGGACTAGGAGAATGGGGCTGCATAAAGCTGAGGGAGCAGAACTGCTGTTCCAGTGGACCTGGAAGGCAGAGCTAAAGCCCAGGGCCGAGAGGCCTCCACTCAAAATCCAGAGAGTGTGGGAAATACCTAGAGTCTGGAGGGCAGGGCCATTGTGTAAATGGTCTCAGAGAACAGAGGATTATTTTCAAGCCTTAATGGCTAATGTTATGTGTTCTGCTGACTTGCTTGGTGCCTATTATCCCTTCTTTCCCTCCAATTTCTCCCATTTGTAATGGAAATGTCTAGCTTGTGCCTGTTCCACCATTATACTTTGGAAGTAGATAATTTGTATTCTAAATTTCACAGATGAAGAGGAATTTTTCAGAAAATGAGATTTTGGACTTGGAGTTGAATTAAGACTTTTGCTATGATATGATGGAGTCAATATGTTTTACATGTGGCAAAGACACAAATTTTGGGGGGGGCAAAGGGTGGAATGTTATGGATTGAATTTTGTTCCCCAAAAATGTATGTCAACTTGGCTAGGCCATGATTCCTAGTATTGTGTGATTGTCCACCATTTTGTTGTCTGATGTGATTTTGCAATGTGTTGTAAATCCTTCCTCTGTGATGTTAATGAGGCAGGATTAGAGACAGTTATGTTAATGAGGCAGGATTCAATCTACAAGATTAGGTTGTGTCTTAAGTCAATCTCTTTTGAGATATAAAAGAGAGGTGCAAGCAAAGAGACAGGGGGACGTCATACCACCAAGAAACAGGAGTCAGAAGAATAGCGTGTCCTTTGGACCTGGGGTCCATGCGCTGAGAAGCTCTTCGACCAGGGGAAGATTGATGACAAGGATCTTCTCCCAGAGCCGACAGAGAGAGAAAGCCTTCCCCTGGAGCTGGTACCCTGAATTCAGACTTCTAGCCTCCTAGACTGTGAGAGAAAAAATTTCTCTTTGTTAAAGTCATCCACTTGTAAGTATTTCTATTATAGCAGCCCTATATAACTAAGACACTAGCCATTAGAGAAATGCAAATCAAAACTACAAATGAGACACCATCTCACCCCACATTACTGACATGAATCAAAAAAACAGAAAATCACAAATGTTGGAGAGGCTACAGGGAGATTGGAACACTTTTGCACTGCTGGTGGGAATCTAAATTGGTGCAACCATTTTGGAAAACAATATCGCAATTCCTTAAAAAGCTATAAATAGAAATACCATACGATCCAGCTATCTCACTCTTAAGAATATATCCTAGAGAAATAAGAGCCATCACATGAATAGACATATGCACACCTATGTTCAGTGCAGCATTATTCACAATAGCAAAAAGATGGAAACAACCTAAGTGCCCATTAGCAGAAGAATGGATAAACAAACTATGGTACATACACACGATGGAATACTAGGCAACAGTAAAGAACGATTATGAATCTGTGAAACATCTCACAACATGAATCAATCTGGAGGGCATTATGCTGACTGAAATAAGTCAATCACAAAAGGACAAATATTGTATGAGAGCACTATTATAAAAACTCATGGAAAGGTTTACAAACAGAAAGAAATAATCTTTGATGGTTACTAGAGAGGGAAGGGGTGGGGAGGAAAAAGCACCAACTAGGCAATAGGTAAGTGATAACTTTGGTGAAGGGTAAGAGAGTACACAAGACTGGGGAAGTCAGCACAACTTGACCAAGACAAGGTCATGGAAGCTTCAAAGACACGTCCAGCTCCCTGAGGGACTGAATTACTGGGTTGAGGGCTGTGCACCATGGCCTAGGGTCACATCTAGCTCAATTGGCATAACATAGTTTATAAAGAAAACGTTCCACATCCCACTTAGGTGAGTAGCATCTGGGATCTTAAAAGCTTGTGAGTGGCCATCTAAGATACTCCACTGGTCTCACCCTGTCTGGAGCAAGGGAGAATGAAGCACATGAAAGATACAAGGGAAACATTAGTCCAAAAGACTAATAATCCACAACTACCAGAGCCTCCACGAGACTGAGTCCAGCACAACTAGATGGTGCCCAGCTACCACCACCAACTTGTCTGACAGGGATCACAATAGAGAGTCCCAGACAGAGCTGGAGATAAATGTAGAACAAAATACTAACTCACAAAAAAGACCAGACTTACTGGTTTGACAGACTGGAGAAACCTCGAGAGTATGGCCCCTGGACACCCTTTTAACTCAGGACTGAAGTCACTCCTGAGGTTCACCCTTCAGCCAAAGACTAGACAGGCACATAAAACAAAATGAGACTAAATGGGCAAATCAACCCAGGGACAAGGACAAGAAGGCAGGAGGGGACAGGAAAGATGGTAATAAGGAACCCAAGGTCAAGAAGGGGAGAGTGTTGACATGTGGTGGGGTTGACAACCAATGGCACAAAACAATATGTGTATTAATTGTGTAATGAGAAAATAACTTGCTCTGTAAATCTTCATCTGAAGTACAATAAAAAATAAAATAAAAGAATGGAGGAAAATATTCCATGCAACCAGTGAACCAAAAAGAGCAGGAGTGGCCATACTGATATCAGATAAAATATATGTTAAATCAAAATCTGTTACAAGAGATAAAGAAGGCATTACATTATAATAAAAGGATCAGTTCAACAAGAAGACATACCAATTATAAATATATATGCACTTAACAGCAATGCACTAAAATACATGAAACAAATTCTGACTAATATGAAAGGAGAAATAGACAACTCCACAATAATAGTAGGGGATTTCAACACTCCACTTTCAATTATAGACAGAATATCTAAAAAGAAAATCACTAAAGACACTGAGAACTTAAATAAAATCATAAGCCAGTTAGACTTAACAAACACATATAGAATACTCAACCCAACATCAGAAAAATATATATTCTTCTCCAGTGCACAGGGGTCATTTTCCAGAATAGACCATATGCTAGGTAACAAAACAAGTCTCAACAAACTTAAAAAGATTGAAATCATACAAAGTATCTTCTTGGACCATAATGCATGAAACTTGAAATCAACAATAGGATAAATAAGGGGGGAAAATTACTTGGAAACTAAATAATACATTGCTAAGAAATTATTGTGTCATACAAGAAATCAAAAATGAAATTTTAAAATTCCTGGAATCAAACAAAAATGAAAACACAACATATGAAAACCTTCGGGACACAGTAAAAGCAGTACTCAGAGGGAAATTTATAACAATAATGTCTACTTTAAAAAAGAAGAAAGATCCGAAATCACTAACTTAAACCAACAACTTGAACAAATAGAAAAGGAAGAGCAAAAGAAGCCAAAAGCATCCAGAAAAAAATAATAATAAAAATCAGGGCAGAAATAAATGAATTAGAAAATAGAAAAACAATGGAAAGAATTAACAAAACCAGAAATTGGTTCTTTGAAAGAATCAGCAAAATAGACAAACCAGTGGCTAAATTAAAAAATCCAGAAGAGGCAAATAACCAAATTAAAAAATAAAACTGGTGATATTAAAACTGATCCATCAGAGATAAAGACGATCATAACCAATTACTATGAAAAATTGTACTCCAACAAATTTGAAAATCTAGAGGAAATGGACAAATTCCTAGAAACACATTACCTACCCAAATTAACACAAACAGAGGTATAAAATTTAAACAGAGCCATCACAAGAGACTGAAGATGTCATCGAGAAAACTACCAACAACAGCAATTACAAAAAACTCGGGACTGGATGGCTACACTGGAGAACTCTACCAAACATTCAAAGAGGAGTTGACACCAATCCTACTCAATCTTTTCAAAAACATAGATGAGGGAGGAACACTACTGAACTCCTTCTATGAAGCCAGCATAAACCTGATACTGAACCCAGGCAAAGGCATCACAAAAAAAGAAAACCACAGACCAATATCCCTTATGAACATAGATGTTAAAATTTTCAACAAAATTCTGGTCAACAGACTACAGCAACATATCAAAAAATCATACACCATGATTAAGTGAGATTCGTACCAGGTTTACAAAGGTGGTTCAATATCAGAAAATTCATCATCATAATCCACCACATAAAAAAAAAAACAAAGGAAAAGAATCACATAATCATATCAATCAGTGCAGAAAAGTCATTTGATAAAATTCAACACCTTTTCCTGATAAAAATTCTCAGCAAAATAGGAATAAAAGGGAAACTCCTCAACATTATTATGGACATATATGAAAAAACAACAGCCAACATCATACTCAACAAAGAAAGGCTGAGACACTTCCCTCTGAGAACGGGAATGAGACAAGGATGCCCATTATCACCACTCTTATTCAACGTTGTACTGGAAGTTCTAGCCAGAGCAATAAGACAAGAAAGAGAAATAAAAGTTATCCAAATTGGAAAAGAAGAAGTAAAATTGTCACTATTTGGAGATGAAATGATTCTATATATAGAATACTCTAAAGAGTCCACAAGAAAACTGCTGGAACTAATGGAAGAATTTAGCAACATTGCAGGATATAAGATCAACACACAAAAATGAGTTGGGTTCCTCTACACTAGCAAAGACTACTCTGAAAAACAAATCAAGAAAACATTACTATTTGCAATAGCCCCCAAATCAATAAATACCTAGGGATTAACCTAACCAGAGACATAAAAGACTTATACAATGATAATTATAAGACACTGCTACAAGAGACTAAAAAAGACCTACAAAAATAGAAAGACATCCCATGCTCATGCACAGGAAGGCTTAATATAGTGAAAATGTCAATACTACCTAATGCAATCCCAATACAAATGCCAACAACATTCTTTACTGAAATGGAAAAACTAACGACCAACTTCATATGGAAAGGAAAGAAACCCCAAATAGCCAAAGCAATACTGAAGAAAAAGAACAAAGCAGGAGGCCTCACACTGTCTGATATCAAAACATACTATACAGTCACCATAATCAAAATAGCCTGGTAGTGATTCAACGACAGACACATAGACCAGTGGAATAGAATTGAGAGCGCAAAACTAAACCCAAACATCTATGGACAACTGATTTTCTACAAGGGGTCAAAGTCCATCCAGTGGGGCAGCGATAGTCTCTTTAATAAATGGCTGGCAAAACTGGATATCCACCTGCAGAGAATTGAAACGGGACCCATACCTCACACGAAACACAAAAACTAACTCAAAATGGATCAAAGACCTAAACATCAAACCTAAAACCATAAAATTCCTGGGAGAAAACTATGGGACCTAATCTGTAAAAACAGGATAAAAAGCATTACAACAAATGCACGAATAGAAGAAGACAAAATAGATAAATAGGATCTTATAAAATTTATAAACCTCTGCTCATCAAAAGACATGATCAAAACAGTAAAAAGAGAACCTACAGACTGGTAAAAAAAAAACTTCAGAAAAGACATATCAAGTAAGGCTCTAATGTCCAAAATTTATGGAAAACTTCAACAACTTAACAACAAAAGGACAAACAAACCAATTATAAAATGGGCCAAGGACATGAACAGAACCTTCACCAAAGAAGACATCCAAGCAGCCAACAAACACATCAAAAGATGCTCACAATCATTAGCCATTAGAGAAATGCAAATCAAAACTACAATGCGATACCATCTCACTCCTACTAAAATGGCACTGATTAAAAAAAACAGAAAACAACAAATGTTGGCAAGGATGTGGGGAGATTGGAAGCCTTATTCATTGCTGGTGGGACTATAAAATGTTACAACCACTATGGAAAACGGTTTGGCGCTTCCTCAAATAACTAGAAATAGAGCTACCTATCCAGCAATCCCACTGCTAGGAATATACCCCAGAGACCTAAAACTACTGACAAGACCAGATATATGCACTCCTATGTTCATTGCAGCTTTATTCACAATAGCAAAACAATGGAAACAACGAAAGTGCCCATCAACAGATGAATGGATAAGCAAATTGTGGCACATACACACGATAGAATACTACGCAACCATAAACAACAATAATGAGTCCGCGTAACATGGATGGACCCGGAGGGCATAATGCTAAGTGAAATAAGTCAAGCACATAAGGACAAATATTGTGTGATCCCCCCTTATAAGAAGACCAAACCAAACCAGTTGCTGTCGAGTCTGATTCTGACTCATAGCAGCCCTATAGGACAGAGTAGAACTGCCCCATAGGGTTTCCAAGGAGCAGCTGGTGGATTCAAACTGCCCACCTTGTGGTTAGCAGCTGAGCTCTTAACCACTTTGCCACCAGGGCTCCTTATAAGAAGACAAGAACAGATAAATATGAAGAGACCAATGTTCACTTGTACTTCCATAAATATGATGTCTCTTCCTTCATCTTGTTCATTTGAATGAGCCATCATTTCCATTTTGTGTGTGTGTGTGTCTTATAATTTTTTGTTGAAACTGGGTTATTAAAATTTTACAAGATGTTAGCTTTCTCAACTCTCCCCAATATTTGGTGTTTTTGGCAGCACTGTTTTCTGCAAGAAACCCTTAGGCAGGCAGAGCCTTCAGATTTTGCTTATCACTGTCCCTCTTTGTGATAGCTCCCTCTCCCTCTTTGAAAGGTTGGAAAAGTCCAGACCAAAGCTTCAGTCTTTCAGCATCTCCCAAACAGGACAGAACATGCACTAATCAATCTGTCCACCAGAGTGCCCAGCCTTCATTCTTCAGTTTTTGCTCTCTCCCCTGCTCTACTGTTTTTAAGTATTTTTTTGACTCCTGAAACTTATCAGGAAGCCAACACTGTATGAACCACTGGCAAGGCTTAGTGAAGACCTTTGTCCTTGTTTGTGAGGGTCCATTTATCTCATGGCCAGAGATTCCCGTGCTTAGGCAAGCCTTGGGTTGCCTGAGATTACAGCAGCAGCTATCTGTCCTTGGCACCACAAGGGGGAGCAGTGGGCACACCAAAAACAGACCACCACAGAGATCCATCCTGTTAATTTTGGCCAGAACTCGGGACCTTTCTCTGCGCACAGGCAAGAGGCATGTTCTCTGGGGGAGTGGGCTCCACCGCAGCCATCAGTTTGCATGCCCCACTGCAGCCACGTGGAAGTCTGCTGTGCCAGGACAGAGAGGGGAGGTGTGGGACAAATAACTAGTTTTGGGTTTTTGTATCTGGTTTTTTGAAAATAGCCCTAGCAATTAAGGTGCTCTTTGTCTTTCTAATGGAAACCCTGGTGGTGTAGTTGTTAAGAGTTTGGCTGCTAACCAAAAGGTCCACAGTTCGAATCCACCAGGTGCTCCTTGGAAACCCTATGGGACAGTTCTGCTCTGTCCGATAGGGTCACTATGAGTCGGAATTGACTTGACGGCAATGGGTTTGGTTTTTGTTTTTTTGTTTTTCTAAAATAGCTAGGAAAGTAGGGACTACACAGGCCCCACACCTGGAGAACTTACTTCAGGAAGCGAGAGGGCATGATTCAGTCAACCATGCACATTCATTGGCCATCCATATTCATTGATGCCCCAATGACTAGGAGACTCTGGACGTTGGGGCTCTCTCTTTGGGGTCTCCTGGATAAGTGAGAATATCCATGTACAGGAGAGGGAGTAGCATGTCCCTAGGAACAATGGAAGCTCTGTGCCAGAAACTCTCCCAGACCTTGACTGATGCGTCTCATTGTTTGTATCATTTCTGGTTATAATAAATGGGTAACTTTAAGTATAGATAATACCAAAAAACCCAAACTCGTTGCCGTCAAGTCGATTCCGACTCATAGCGACCCTATAGGTAATAGTCTCTCCATGAATTTTATGAGCCGTTATAGAGAATTAATGAACCCACAGGGGCAATGAACAAGCAGGGGCTGGCAGTACAGAGTCAATTTTTGTAGAGCCAGCTCTGGGTGGTTTGGTGATAGGGAAAGGCTGCATGGGCAGTCAATGAAGGATCGAGTCCTTCTAGCTTGTGACCTAGTCCCAGAGGACTAGAGGATTCAGAGAGAGAGGAATTACCATGGAAGGGCTGATGACGAGTTTTGGAGATGTGGGATGGTTCCCATTTCTAGCTGGGAACCGGATTCATGTTGATCCTTACTACAGAGTTAGTGATAAAGTTGGAGTTTGCCCACCTTGCTCCTTTTATAGTGCAGTTAGTAGAGTCAGAGTCTTCACAGTTGGAGACAAGGATGGGATTCTCTAAAATGGCCCTAATTCATGGAGACATGGGATTTTGGAAGAGACAGGATGAACAGGCAAGGAACATAAAAGGTTTGGTTCTTGGATGGTTACTTTGATTGTGGTTATCTGTAATGGGTAAGATGACAGTAAGATGAACCAAGCTCGGATTCTGGCCAGTCCAAATTGGAGCCTGAAGCTGAGGGACCCCTATGGAAGAAAAATGTGGGGGGAGGAACACAAGGCAAGGTTGAGTTTAGATTCAGAGAAGATTCCTGAGGCAGGGCGGAGTTTAGGTTTGGAACCTGAGGCACAGCCAGCCTTGGAGATGTCCTCCTAGAGGAACAGATAATGAAGGAAGCTAGGTTGATTTCAAAGGGAATGATTAAGATGAGAAAAGACAAAGGGGAGAGGTAAGGAACACTTTCCAGGAGAGTGGAAACTTTTAAACGGTTGTTAAGAAATTGGACGATTGAAGTTGTTACCGCAATAATGTGGATTGGAGCCGCCTGCTGTAATACCCAATTCTGAGACCGGGGTGAGGTGAGCAGCAAGAGTTTTATTATATATCAATATATAGGAGACAGAGGGGAATAGATTCCTCTAAAAATTCGTCTCTCCAACTGGAGACTTGCCTAAGGCTTTATAGGGACAGAATTATGGGTCTTAGAAGTTTGTGTTAGCTCCTTCTTGAGGTGGTCACGTCTCAGGTGAGTTAATCTTTTACTGGCATTTTTGGGGGTTATCTGGTGACATACTGGTTTTCTTGTCACAAGACAGGTACTTTGTTTGCTTTTTCATACATAGATCGTTATCACTTGTTTTCCACCCTCCAAGGAGGAACATCAGTCAATCTTAAACTTTTTATAGAGACGGGAACAGGAGGGAAAGAAAAGATCATGAGATCATGTGGGGGGTTAGCAATGGGGAGTAATAATAGTGAGCTGGACCTATGCAGCCTCTTTCCCACATAGCCCCTTTCAAAGTGGACATTAATGGAGTTAAAACAGAGGTTCTAATGCACCATTACCTGAGATTGGGTGCAGAAACAACTGCTAGTGTTAAAAAATAATCAAAACACAAAGAAATTGAAACATAAGGTTTATTGCAAGCAATTACTCTATATGCATATAGGAAGATCATTCTGATTCTTAAAAGAAAAAAATGGCTCCATGTAGGCTAGTTACCATGAAGCTTATAAAGAGAAGCGGAGAGAGAAGAATAGAAAATTGACCATTGGCTAATCTTAACGTGATTGATTGAACCCTGCCCCCGCTTAATGAGATTAGCTGATATCAGGTTAGTAGATGGTCTCTTGTGTGGCTGTCTCTCGTCCTGCATTCATTTGCACAAACTTTAAGTGTAGTCTGGCAGTTTTAAAATTATAAAAGGTACCTCATCTCCCAGGAAGCAAGGGAACTTAACTAAAGTTACTTTTTTGTTTATTTCTTTTTTTTGCATTACATAGACTCTGAGCAAGCTTATCATTAACAAATGTATTTGTCATAAAGGGGTTTGCAAAGATTTAATCACTGTGTTAAACTAGGCCCCAGTGTCCTTATTATTAACACTCCTTAAAGCCAGACAAAAACAAGTTAATAGTTTCAGACTTTTGGGGGTCAGGCTTTTACTATTAATTTTTGGTTTCACGGGTAAGAAAAAAACCCTTTAAATTGTTGTAGGGTAAAAACATCACAAAGTTTTGTAAAGCAAAAGGAAAGTTTCATTTGGCATATATTCAAAAAGGCAAAAGTGGGAAAACAGACAAGCATGCTGCCACAGCCATTTCTGCCTGAGTCCAGGGAAATATTACAGAATACGCAAGAATGGGAAAACAGACAAGCATACTGCCACAGCCATGTCTGCCTGAGTCCAAGGATTATAGAATAGGCAAGAGTGGGAATATTATAGAGTGATTTAGGAAATAATATTGGAGTTATTATTCCCTCTCCTTGAGCATGGAGAATTGTGACCCAGCTGGGGCTGAGCCCTCACAGACTCACAAAGACACATCAACTGAGCCCTGAGATAAGACAACAAATGGAACAATCTCAGAAATTATCTTAAGGAAGTTTTCACAAAAGGGTAATAAAACCTAACCCAAAGGACTTCTCACCTTTCTCTTTTTCTATTAAGGTTTAGTGAATAGGAATTTGTCGGACCAATGAAGACACTCCTGACTTTCGTAACTGAAACCCGTACCAATGATTGTTGAGAAAGATGATTCAAAATGTAGGATCACAGTTTCTAGCCAGTCTGTGAAAAGGTGAAGCTTTCAATGGTTTTGCCCATTTGTAATGTTAATATATACTGATGACTCTGTAATGGTCTTTGGACTCCGGCAGACATGGCTGTGGCAGCGTGCTTGTCCATTTTCCCATTCTTGCCTATTCTGTAATATTCTTTGGTGTTGGGCAGACATGGCTGTAGCAGCCTGCTTGTCCATTTTCCCACTCTTGTCTGTTCTGTGATATTTCCTTGGACTTGGGCAGACATGGCTCTGGCACTTTTGTCCTTTTTGAATATATGCCGAATAAAACTTTCTTTTTACTTTACTAAACTTTGTGATGTTTTTCCCCTACAACAAGAGTCATCTGTATATATTAATATTACAAACGGACAAAACCACTGAAAGCTTCACCTTTTCACAGATTGGCTAGAAACTGTGATCCTACATTTTGAATTGCCTTTCTTAACAATCACTGGCACAGGTTTCAGTAATGACAGTCAGGTGGGTCTTCATTGGTCCAACTAATCTTACTATTCATTAAATGCTAATAGAAAGAGATAAGAGTGGAAAGTCTTTTGTGTTCTGTTTGATTGGCTTTATGTGAAAGTTTCCCTAAAAGATATTTTTCCAAGACTGTCCTAGCTATTGTCTTTATATTTCAGGGCCCAGTTGATGTGTCCTTGTGAGTCCTTGTGAGCCCAGCTCCAGCTGGGTCACATTCTCTATGCTCAAGGACAGGGAATAATGACTCCAATACTATATCCTAAATCAAAATCAAAGTAATATATGTCTGTTATTAATTTTTTTTCTCTCACATTGGTATTCCAATGGTAAAAAGACCTAAAAAGCCCTTTTATATCTACTCTGGTAGGGAGGAATTTAGTGTCTCCTAACCTGCAATGGCTCCGGGCAAGGACTTACCAGGTTAATCAAGATGGCAGACCAGGGGCCGGGGTTTTCCTGGTATGACCCCAGCCAGAAACCTGTGGCCAATTGTATATAAATGAATAAAATGATCAAGGGGTGTAAAATGGAAGTTTGAATGAAAACCTAAAGATTTAAATGGGCTTTATTGAAAAGGTTTCTAAATGTATTTTGGATGAAAAATATTGTGTCTGAATTGAAAACCTTCTTAAAAAACAAGAAATGTAGGTCCGCCCTTCATGCCAATACAAATTGGATATGCTAAAACGGGAACTGAGATATGCCCAGAACCTACAGATTACTTATTTCAATACAGTAGCCCTGTGTGGAGAGTAGATTGGGAATTTAGGTCCACAACCTGAGCCCCAATCTAGCCAAGACTTAAACTTTGGAGCAGTAAATTTACATTTGAACGCCTGCAGACCTACCCAACCAGGTGGCTGGTAGAGCAAGGGATTTGCATTTGAAGGACAGCTGCCTACATCTGGGGGGAAAAAAAAGAACTGTTTTGCTTTTTGAACTGAATGCAAGCAGTTTTTTTGTTTGCTTTTTCTGCTCTTGAACAGTGACCAAAGTCCTGACTGGGGAGTCAAGTAAAAAGGATAATGAAAAGATGCCTGTGGGGCACAGCCCTGTGAAAATTGGAGGGGTGCTTTGAGGCAGGAGATGTCAGTGCCCCGTGACAAGAACTCCCTTTCCAGGACTAAAAGCTGGTTGCAGCCAGCAAGCAGATGAATGCTTGTTTGGAGGTGACCATGTGGTCCATGAGATGAGGTGGAGAGGAGCAGTTATCACTGAGATGGGCTGTGTCTAAAACCTAAATGCTTAAAGAAACACCAAAACTTAATGTAACGGAATATATTTATCGTGAATGGATACGGTTCTAATCGGGCAGCGACACCCGAACATGTTGCGAAGGTGCCCCAAAGAGGGTACAGTGAAAGCAGGTTATATAGGTTACTGTTGTGTTAATTTCTCAAGAGCTAGCATCAAAGCGCAGGGCAGGTTACAGAAACAGTCACCAAGGACTTGCCATACATCCTAAAACAGCTTCTAGTCAGACCCTGGAGTTCCTGCTTCTCGAAGCTGGCTGCACATAGATAATTTTCCAAACGAACCTAATACCTAAAGCAAAATACTCTCTGCTAAGCTGCTTAATAAGCTATTGTTTGACTTGAAGGTAACTCCAGGGAACCAGTTCCTTCAAGGCTCAAAAGGACACCTAAGGGCACATGACCTGGGTGGGTCACTCCAATTCTGTGAACCCAGAAATCTGGATTCCAGGAGAATCAAAACGATTTTGTCAGCTGAGTCTAGGCATGTTTCTCTTGCACGCATTGACCTAGAGAGGTGGTCGGCTGGTTTGAAATTCAGAGTTGTGTGGACTCCCGAGCCTACAACTGGTACCTGTTGATCTAGCTCAGGGTGGCTAGGGATGAGCTGACCAGACCATGACTGAATGGGGCTGAAGATGACCTGGTCCCAACCAAATGGGGAAGAGAGAGTTTTGACTCTTCAAGTTGGCGTTGTTGAAAACAATCAAAACTCAAAGAAACTCAAACATAATGTTTAATCTGAGCAGTGATTTAGGAAATAATATTGGAGTTATTATTCCCTCTCCTTGAGCATAGACAATGTGACCCAGCTGGAGCTGGGCTCACAAAGGCTCGCAAGGACTCACAAGGATACATCAACTGGGCCCTGAGGTATAAAGACAATATAGCTAGGATAATCTTGGAAGATGTCTTTTAGGGAAACTTTCACATAAAGCCAATAAAACAGAACACAAAAGACTTTTCACTCTTATATTTTTCTATTAGCATTTAATGAATGGAAATTTGTTGGACCAATGAAGACCCTCCCGACTGTTGTTACTGAAACCTGTACCAATGATAGTTAAGAAAGACAATTCAAAATGTAGGATCACAGTTTCTAGCCAGTCTGTGAAAAGGTGAAGCTTTCAATGGTTTTGCCCATTTGTAATGTTAATATATACTGATGACTCTGTAATGGTCTTTGGACTCCGGCAGACATGGCTGTGGCAGCATGCTTGTCTGTTTTCCCATTCTTGCCTATTCTGTAATATTCTTTGGACTCAGACAGACATGGCTGTAGCAGCATGCTTGTCCATTTTCCCACTTTGGTCCTGTCCTGTGATATTTCCTCGGACTCAGGCAGACATAGCTCTGGCAGCATGGTTGTCCATTTCCCACTTTTGCCTTTTTGAATATATGTCGAATAAAACTTTCTTTTTGCTTTACTAAACTTTATGACACTTTCCCCCTACAACAGCAGTTATTCTATATTTATATAGGGAGACCACTCTGATTCCAAAAAAAAAGCAAATGGTTCTGAGTAGACTAGTAACAATGAAGTTTATAAAGAGAAGAGGAGGGAGAGGAATAGAAGATCAACCATTGGCTAATCTTAACATGATCAATTGAGCCTTGCTCTTGTTTTACAGAGAACAACTGATATCAAGTCACAAGGTGGTCTCTGGCCCTCTATCCATCTATAGCCATGATACCTTTTCAGATTTTAATTAAGTAAGTCTGGCTTCAAACAGGAAAGAAAAGATTAGCAACTTAGGGTGAAAAAAAGCCACTGGCAGGATTAATTTTGGGTCAGGAATTTTTTTACAGTTAGTATTTGCTTAAATGGGTAAGGAAAACCTTAAAATTAAAGTAAGCTCTCTGTTATTAATTTTTCTCTTTGACAACGTAGATTTGCTGTAATTTGGTCGTTTGCTTTGGACTGAACTTTTGTTTATGGAGTGATGGTGCAGATAGATGCTCAGAGTTCTAGAAAAGAGATAGGAAAGATCCTGCATATCCAGATTAAGGAACATGGTTTTTCTCCTCAGAGTACAGGTTTGATAGAATGGACAATTTAAACATTGGCTGTTTAAAACAGGGAGGGACAAAACATGAAGTGGCTGGTGTTGTAGGGGAAAAACATCACAAAGGGACATGGAGTGGGAACACATGGGTCCAGAATATAGGACATCTCTTTGCTAGCTTCTGCTCCGCAGTCCAGGTCTCCTTGAGGTCGACTGGATTCGTAGCTTCAGAAATCCTTGACGACTACACCATTAACTGTTGTAGGGGAAGAACATCACAAAGTCTAGTAAAGCAAAAAGAAAGTTTTATTTGGCATATATTCAAAAAGGCAAAAGTGGGAAATGAACAACCATGCTGCTAGAGCCGTGTCTGCCCTAGTCCAAAGAGTATTACAGAATAGGCAAGAGTGGGAAAATCGACAAGCACGCTGCCACAGCCATATCTGCCCGAGCCCAAACACCATTACAGAGTCATCAGTATATATTAACATTACAAATGGGCAAAACCATTGAAAGCTTCACCTTTTCACAGATTGGCCAGAAACTGTGATCCTACATTTTGAATTGTCTTTTTTTAACAATCATTGGTACATGTTTCGGTAATGACAGTCAGGAGGGTCTTCATTGGTCCAATAAATTTCTATTCACTAAATGCTAATAGAAAAATATAAGAGTAGAAAGTTTTTTGTGTTCTGTTTGATTGGCTTTATGTGAAAGTTTCCCTAAAATATATTTTCCAAGATTATCTTAGCTATTGTCTTTATACCTCAGGGCCCAGTTGATGTGTCCTTGTGAGTCCTTGCGAGCCCTTGTGAGCCCAGCTCCAGCTGGGTCACATTCTCTACGCTCAAAGACAGGGAATAAGAACTCCAATATTATTTCCCAAATCACTGGCTACACATCTTTACGAGTGTGTGCTCACACTCAAAATGAGGGAGGTAGGGGAGTATCCCTACTGTATACATTCCTTTGCTTTTTGGTGGATTTGGGGAAAAGACAGTGAGGAAGGATGTTGATATGATTATGCCGGGTTTTTTTCCCCTCCCAAAAAAACCCAATGCAGTCAAATCGAGTCCGACTCTTAGTGACCCTATTGGACAGAGTGGAACCATTCAACAGGGTTTCCAAGGAGAGGCTGGTGTATTTGAACTGCCGACTTTTTGGTTAGCAGCCATAGCATGCCGTAGCTCTTAACCACTGCGCCACCAGGGTCCCTTTTTCTCCCCACATCACCTCAAATAATTTTTTGTTTGTTTGTTTTGTGGAATCAAGATTGTATTGAAAATGTATTTTACTTTTATTTCAAAAGGGCTTTTCTTATGTGCGAACTTGAAAATTCATGATCCAAAATTAATCTGTCAGCGTTTTTTGTTCTCTCACCCAAAGCTGCTAACTGACTTTTCTTTCCTGTTCCAAGAACAGATGATAATAAAACCATCAACTTGTGATTTAATGAAAAAGACTTGGGCTTCTTTTAATTTAAATTCCTAGAGGTCTCAGGACAGCAGGTGGGTAGAGGGCCAAAATTTTCTGGAAGTTACCTTTTTAATGTTAACTCAGGAGCTATTGGCATAGTGGTTAAGAGCTACAGCTTGCAAACCGGAAGGTCGGCAGTTCCAATCCACCAGGTGCTCCTTGGAACAGTTCTACTCTGCCCTATAGGGTTGCTATGAGTCGGAATTGACTCCACGGAAACGGGTTTGGTTTGTTTGTTTGTTTGTTTGTTTTTTCAGGAGCTATTAAGTACTTCATTACCACAGAAACCTGTATTCTTTAAGCAAAAGTTATTTAAGTCTGTGAATTTCTCCATTCTCTGGAAGCAAGCTCCTCTTGCATAAGAAGAGCATTCTGCCACTTTGAAAATAGTTTATTAAATCATAGAGCAATCAAATATTGTGTTATTCTTTTGAATCAATACATGATTGTATTTTTTAATAGTTTGTTTTGTTTTTCCTACCTGATGGAGTAGGACCAGGACCAGAATTGTAACTGTGTGTAATGGCTGTAACTGTTTATGAGTGGATTAAAGGGGAGGCACATACTGAACTAGACAGTACAGTGGCCAAACCTGATGTCCCTTGTGGGTTATGCAACTGGGGAAACCCAACATTGTTAATACCTCAAGAGAGGCTCAGAGCAAGGGAATAATATATATTCTTTAAGCTCAATAAGGCTAAGCTGAGATGATGCCTGCTTCTGGAGACTAGAACCTGACCAGACCAGTTGGGAGGCATGCAGCAGACCTCAACATAGGAGTTTTTGCCATAGGATATGATGATGGACTAATGTTAATGACTAATGCCTGATTGGGACTCCAGTAAATGCCAATATATATATATATATATATTTTATTCTTATTTTTCAGGTTATGGTATAACACTAGCACTGTTAAATACTGATATTGATGGTATTAAGGGAGGACAGGGAGTAATTCTCCAAATGTTATATATATATATATATATAGAGAGAGAGAGAGAGAGAGAGAGAGAGAGAGAGAGCCCTGGTGGCATAGTGGTTAAGAGCTCAGCTGCTACCCAAAAGGTCCATGGTTTGAATCCACCAGCTGCTCCTTGGAAACCCTATGGGGCAGTTCTACTCTGTCCTATAGGGTCGCCATGAATTGGAATCGACTCAGCAGCAAGCGGTTTGTTTTTTGGGGGGGTTATATATATATAATCATATATATAATCATATTATATATATATATGTATATATATATATAATCATATCCAACAGCCAAGGGAGTCATCTGTGGGACAAAGAACTAGATTTGGCCTTTTGTATCCGGTTTCTGAAAATAGTCTGAGCAATTAAGGTGCTCTTTTTCTTTCTAAAATAGCCAGGAAAGTAGGGGCTACACAGGCCGCACACCTAGGGAACTCACTTCAGGAAGGGAGTCAGTCAACTAGGTCAATCATAACTGTGCACTAAGGCTTCAGTCATGCATATTCATTGAGGTCCCAATGACTAGGGATGCCTGAACCTTGGAGCTTCCTCTTTTGGGGGGTTTCCAGGATTGGTGAGAACATCCATGAATGGGGGAGGGTGGCATGTCCCCGGGGGCAATGTGGGCCCCATGCCAGAAACTCTCCCAGACCTTGCCTGATGCATCTCATTGCTTGTATCCTTTCTGGTTATAATAAATGGATAACTGTAAGTATAGGTAATAGTCTCCATGAATTTTGTTACAGAGAATTAACGAACCCACAGTGGCAATAAGTCAACAGGGGTTGGCAGTACAATTTTTGTAGATCCAGATCTGGGTGGCTGGGTGATAGGGAAAGGCTGCACAGGCAGTCAGTGAAGAAAGATAGAGTCCTTCTAGCTTGTGACCTAGTCCCAGGGGACTAGAAGGGGGAGAGACCAGTTGGTCTGAAGTGCAGGGAGTCATGCAGACTCCTGAACCTCCAGCTGGTCCTCAATGACCCGGCCCTGGGTAGCCAGGGATGAAGTCTGATCTAACTCCGGGTTGATAGGCTCTGAGAGAGAGTTTTTGTCACCAAAGTGGCTGGCGATGAGGAATGGAAATGTGGGAAAGTGGAAATTGGATTCATGCTGATCCTTGGTACACAGTTAGTGATAAAGGTAGGGTTTGCCCACCTCACCCCTTTGTTAGCATCATTAGTGGTGACAGTGGGAAAAGCACTTCTCCTACTGTATGGGACTCATCATTGATTTGGGTCCATCTGCAGGTCCTTGCTGCTGTCCTCTGTCCACTAATTCAGAGTCCGTCTGGGCTGGACATACTTCTTGTTGATTTTGTATGGAGTGTTGGGAAACTAGACCTGCTCACACCACCATCTTCCCATAATCCCTATAGAAAATTTGGAGATAGGATTTTGTTCACAGAGGTAAGCTTGAGTCAAATCAAATAGCTACAACACCCTGGAATGGATATTTTCCAGGGACCTGCTAGTTCAGTCAAAATAATGATTGTATTCTGGGTACGAGGATGTTAAGGGAGCTCCAAAAGAGGTCAGTCTTCTCCATTGGCTCTGAGGCTAGTTTTTCAGGGCTACCATACCACTAAGCTGGGAAGGGAAGGGGAATGGGAATCGCCTCAAGTTAAAACACCATAGACCCCACTGCTCTTACTGAGATTCAAAAGTTTTTCTTGGATGGATGATTTTCAGTTCATTCTGTGTGTTCTATGCCTTTGGTTAATTTCCAGAGCTCTTAAATTGTTTATTTTTAATGTTTTGCTAGTATTTGTATTGCCTTTGTGAGACAGTGGGTTCACTGAGGTCCTCACTCAGCCATTTCAGAAATCAATTTCCTGTGTCTCATCCTTTTTATCCAGTGCACGTTACTTAGTATGCATGTACCATAGTTTATCTATATCCCTTTTCATAGGCATTTGTTTCGTGATTACAAAGCAGCAAAAGAACATCCATATTTATCCCTCTTTGTGCACATATGTGAATAAAATGGTATTCTAAGGTCAAAGAGTAAGCATATTTATTTTAATAAATGCTGCTACATTGCTGTACTAATTTATTTTACAAATGACAGCATATCAGTGCACAATCTTCTCTATATCCTTTCTAACATCAGATATTACCAATATTTTAATTTTTGCTGATCTTATGTATAATCATTTATATTACATTGTTGTTTTAATTTTCATTTCCCTAACTATCAGTGAGGTTGAGCAAATTTTCATATGTTTATTAGCAAGCTGTGTTTCCTCTTTTGTAAATACTTTGTCCAATTCTCTGTTAGACTATTTGTCTTTTTTGTTGATTTGTAAGAGAGCTTTATTTATTTTGGATATGGATCCCTTTTAATGTTATATACATTGTAAATATTTTCCCATCCTGTTGATTTTCTTTTAGTTTATTTATAATGTCTTAAATTGTACTTTTTTTATTTTAATGTAGTCAACTTTATTAATCTTTTCTTTTAGGACTTCTGTATTTTGTCTTTCTGAAGAAGGTCCCCTGTCTTAGTTATCTAGTGCTGCTATAACAGAAATACCACAAGTGGATGGCTCTAATAGACAGAAGTTTATTCTCTTACAGTCTGGTAGGCTAGAAGTCCGAATTCAGTGCGTCAGCTCAGGGGAAGTCTTTCTCTCTCTGTTGACACTAGAGGAAGGTCCTTGTCATCAATCTTCCCCTGCTCTAGGAGCTTCTCAGCAAAGGAAGCTCAGGTCCAAAGGACACGCTCTGCTTCTGGTGTTGCTTTCTTGGTGGTATGAGGTCCCCTGGCCCTGAGCTTCCAGTGGCCCTGGAATGGCAACTCTGCTCCCTCGGCTCTGGGTGGTCCCATTCTCCTAGTCCATCTGAGTGGACTGTACCCTTTGAGACTGAGGCGGCTCTGCTTCCTGTGTTCCTTGTCTCTTCAGCTTCTGCTTTCTGGTTCCTTGGCATCTCGGCATCTTGGAACTCACCATCCATATCTGCCCTGCTCAGGTAAATGCTCCAAAGCTCTTTAGCTCCACTGATAAGTGCCTGGAGGCACCCCACTCTGCCAGTAAACTTGGGCCAGAAAGCACTCAGCTCTCTGGCTCTGTGGGTCAGCAGCCTAGCTCCACTGATAAGTGCTCAGAGGCACCCCACTCCGCCAGGAAGCCTCCTGCTAAAGACACTCAGTTCTTTTGATCTGTGGGTTGGCTCCAGCACTGTCTTGCACTGGTCTCCTGGTTCTGCTGCTGCCGTTTCTCTGCTGCTGCTTCTCGCCATCTGCGCCATCTCCAGTTTAACAGCTCTCCTCATTTCCTTTTGATTCCTCAACAGAATTTGTTTTTGATGTTCATAATTCCACCAACAGTCTCTTCGAGGCAATCTAGGCTTTTACTACTAGGCAGTTTAAAACTCTTCCAGCCTCTATCCAGTCACAGTTTCAGAATTGCTTCCACATTTTAAGTATCTGTTAGAGTAGCACCCCACTCTCCCGGTACTAAATTTCTTAGGCTGGGTTCTCTAGAGAAGCAAAATCAGTAAAGTGTATAAATACATATATAGAGAGATTTATATCAAGGAAATGGCTCACATGGTTGTAGAGGCTGGAATGTCCCAAGTCCATGGGTCAAGAGAGAGGCTTCTTCTGATTCAGGTAGCTACAGGGCCTGACAAACCCAAGATGGACAGGTCAGAGAGCAAGACTCTTGCTCACAGGCTGTGAAGATCGTCAAATCCCAAGATCGGCAGGCAAGATCACAGGTAAGCTGCTACTGAAGTCTCAAGAACCAGAGGTCAGACAGACAGGAGCCAGCTGCAGCATCCAGAGTGAGCAAAAGCCCATAAGCCTTGCCAAAATGTCCACTTGTATTCAATGCAGGCCCCACGCCCAAGGAAACTCCCTTTCAACTAATTGGCTACTCACAGAAGATCCCATCATGGAAGTGCTCATATTATATCAATTCTTATCATGGAAGTGATCACAACATCCTAGGACTGCCAAACCACTGAGAATCATGGCCCAGCCAAACTGACACACATCTTCAACCATCACACCCTCTATACCCTTAAGGTTATACATAAATTCCCTTTTATTATCTTTAATCTTTTATAGTTTCATCCTTTTACATTTAGTCCTTTAGTCCAACTGGAATTAATTGGCATATGATGTGAGTTACAGATTTAACCTAATTCTTTTCCAAATGGGTAAACAATTGGCTCAACACCTTTACTTGAGCAGTCCATCTTTCAGCACAAATTGCCACCTGCATTAGACACCAAATTTCCAGAGGTACATGAATCTATTTCTGGACTTTTATTCTGTTCCACATTAATCTGCTCAGCTATTCCTACACCAGTTCCATACAATTTTAATTAATAAAGCTCTTTAGTAGGCTGTAAGTCTTTCTTCTAACTCCTGCTTACTAACATTTATCATTATTCATTTCTAAATAGTTTGCATTTTTCCTTTTGATTTAATCTTCTTGCATCCAGTATTGCCAATGTGAAGTCTAGTGTCATTCTCATAGCTTTGTGGGCAATCTGTTTTGTTCTTTCTGGAATAGATTAGTATTATCTTAGTTCTTTACATTCTAAAATGTCACCAGAATATTTGTATCAGTCGGCATTCCAGCAAGAAACAGATGGCACACTCAGAAGAGGTAACTGAAGAGAATTTAATGAAAGGACAATTTACAAAGGTATGGAGTGGCTTAAAGGAAACAATAAAGGATGGTGAACCTTTCCAGGACTAGGAATAGCAAGAAACATTTATCAACTGTAGGCCTGAAAAGGCAAGGAAAAAGAACCACTTTTGAAACTGGTGAGACCTGTAGTTATGTGCCATTTTTTTTCTGGAGCCCTGGTGATGCAGTGGTTAAGGGCTCGACTGCTAACCAAAAGTTCAGCAGTTCGAATCCACCAGCCACTCCTTAGAAACCCTATGGGGCAGTTCTACTCTGTCCTATAGGGTTGCTGTGAGTCGGAATCGACTTGAGCAATGGGTTTCGATTTGGTAGCTACGTGAGAGGGACTTCCTACCAGGAGCTGTGGCCTAGGTAGAGTAATGCAGTCATTGCTAAACCATGGCTCAGTTGGAAGGGAGCTAGAGAGATAAACACCTTGACCTCTTTGTCCTCCTTCTCTGTAATCTCCTGCCATTGCCTTTCTCTGGCTAAACCCAAAAAGAAGCCAGAAGGCAAGGGAGCCCCGGTGATGCATTCCATAGTGGTCAGCATCCAGGTGCACAGAACAGGATGGAGAAGGATGATCTGGTGGTGCAAAATGCTATGATCTAGCACTTCATGAGGAATAAATAAGGGAAAAGAAAACACACTATTGTTTGCAGAAGATATTATTAGCTACATGTTGTTGTGGTTAGGCATTGTCGAGTCAATTCCAACTCATGAAGCAGTCCTTCGTATAACAGAAGGAAACATTGGTTGGTTTTCACTGGCTAATTTTTTTTTTAAAGTAGATGGCCAGGTCCTTCCTCCTAGTCTGTCTTAGTTTGAAAGCTCTGCTGAAACTTGTCCACCATGGGTGACTGCCGGTATTTGAAATACTGGTGACATAGCTTCCAGCATCACAGCAACATGCAAGCCACCACAGTTATGATAAACTAACAGACAGGTGATGGCGTTGTCTACATAGCACACCTAAATGAGATGGTTCAGAGAAGACCAGGATTAGGGTGGAGGTAAGGAGGCCATTACATTTCTATGGCCTGGGGTTCTGGTTCCAGGAAAGATGGTCTCAACACATTCATTCTACCCTTTTTCTCCCACTGAATGCAGCTACAAAACCAGTATAGAACACATGGGACAGCTATTTGAAAACTCTGAATAATAAATAGCCCTTAAATTGGAGGAAGAAGACTAGAATTCAAAGTAGCATCAAGGTGGTGATAAGTTCACCATTTTGTTTTCTCTGGTATCCTCCAGCCTGGACTAAAGGCAGCCCCAAACTCAGAAGTTGGTTTCAGTGCAGACAGAGTGATATCCAGGAAAGGCCCTTTAGTTCAGGCTTCAGGATTAGGAAAGAGGTCTTCTGGAAGCCATAGTGATGACAGTGGGGGCCTGCGGTCACTTAAAGCTCTGAGGGAGGAGACCTCCTTCTATGATCAAAGGTACTGTGATGCCAAGGGGTGAAGTAACCTCCATTGCTTTTTCTTTTCTCTCTATCATGCCACAATTGGGCTCCAGATACAGACATAGTCACGGGAAGTGCATAGCAGAGTGGGATAAAGTCCCAACTTTCTGAATGGAGTACCAAAAAGAGGAGCCCAGGCATCTGGAAAGTACTGGGGAGATTGCAGAGAGGGAGGAGCTCAGGAAAGCAACTGCATAAAATTGTTTATGAACTCCTGAGCTTACCCCCAAGTTGTGAACACGTGAACAACATATATCACACAAACATTAATAAAAAAAGCAAGAGTGACCATATTAAAATCAGAAAAAGTAGACTTCAGAAAATTACAGATATAGAGGAACTAAATGTGCATGCAGCTAACAATAAAGCCTCAAAATACATAAAGCAAAAACAGATATTATAAAAGTTGAGAGGAGAAATAGACAAATATACAACTGTAGTTGGAGAATTCAACATTCCTCTATCATTAATAAATTAGCAAGGATATAGAAGAAATGAACAACACCATCAACCAAGTAAGTCAAATTTTTAAAAAATTGTGCTTTAAGTGAAAGTTTACAATTCAAGTCAGTCTCTCATACAAAAATTTACACATACATTGTTATGTGACCCTAGTTGCTCTCTCTATACTGTGACAGCACGCTCCTCCTTTCCACCCCGGATTTCCCGTGTCCATTCAATCAGCTCCTGACCCTCTCTGCCTTCTCATCTCACCTCTGGACAGAAGCTGCCCATTTAATCTCATATATCTACTTGAGCTAAGAAGCACATTCTTCACAAGTATCATTTTATGTCCCATAGTCCAGTCTAATCTTTGTCTGAAGAGTTGGCCTCGGGAATGGTTTTAGTTTTGGGTTAACAGAGAGTCTGGGGCTATGTCTTCCGGGGTCCCTCCAGTCTTAGTCAAACCATTGTCTGGTCTTATTTTTACTAGAATTTGAGTTCTGCACCCCACTTTTCTCCTGCTCTGTCAGGGACTCTCTGTTGTGTTTCCTGTCAGGTCAGTCATTTGTGGTAGCCAGGCACCCAAGGAAATCAGATTGATATTTACAGAGCGCTGCACTCATAAGCAGCATAATACATATTCTTTCCAAGTGCTCATGGAATGAGCATTCACCAACATATACCATACTCTGAATCATAAAAAAAAGTTAACAAATTTAAAAGAATTAAAATTATACAATGTTCTCTGAATACAATGGAATCAAAACGGAAATCAATGAAAGAAAGATAACTGAAAATTTTACAAATACTTGAAAATTTAAAAACACACTTTTAAATAATACATGTGTAAAAGAGGAAGCCAAGGAAAATTAGAACACAGTCTAAACTGAACGAAAATACAACACATTAAAATTTGTGGGATTCATCTAAAGCAGTACTCATTGGGCTATTTATAGCATGAAATGCTTCTATTAAAAAAGAAGAAAGGTCTCAAATCAAGTAATCTAAGCTTCCATCTTCCGACTCATAGCAACCCTGTAGGACAGAGTGGAACTGCCCCATAAGGTTTCCAAGGAGCAGCTGGTGGATTTGAACTGCTGATTTTTGGTTAGCAGCCCAGCTCTTAACCACTGCACCACTATAGGGTTGCTACAAGTGGGAATCCACTCGACGGTAATGGGGTAACAGGCAAGCTTCCACCTTAAGAAATTAGAAAAAGAAGAGCAAAAGAAACCCAAACTAATCAGAAGGAAGGAAATAAGGAAGTAATACAGAACTGAAACTGATGAAATTGAAACAGGAAAGCAATAGAGAAAATCAATGAAAACCAAAAGCTGGGTTTTTAAAAAAAATCAATAAATTGATAAACCTCTAACAAGAGTGGCAAAGATAAAAGGAGAGAAGACACAAATCACCAATAGCAGGAATGAAACATGCGCTATTATGGATATTAAAAAGATAATAAGGGAATATTATTGCTATGGATTGAATTGTGTCCCCCAAAAATGTGTGTCAACTTGGCTGGGCCATGATTCCCAGTATTGTGTGACTGTCCACCATTTTGTCAACTGATGTGATTTTTCTGTGTAATTCCTACCTCTATTGTGTAAACGAGGTGGGATTAGAGGCAGTTATGTTAATGAGGCAGGATTCAATCTACAAGATTACATTGTGTCTTGAGTCAAATCTCTTTTGAGATGAGAGAAGTAAGCAGAGAGACAGGGGGACCTCATGCCACCAACAATGAGGAACCAGGAGGGGAGCACGTTCTTTGGACCCTGGCTCCCTGCGCTGAGAAGCTCCTAGATCAGGGGAAGATTAGTGAGGAGGACCTTTCCCCAGAGCCAACAGAGAGAGAAAGCCTTCCCCTGGAGCTGGCACCCTGCATTTGGACTTCTAACCTCCTAGACTGAGAGAATAAATTTCTGTTTTTTAAAGCCGTTGACTCGTGGCATTTCTGATGTAGCAGCACTAGACAACTAAGACAACTATGAACAACACAAGGAGTCCTGGTGGCACAGTGGTTTAAGCACTTGGCTGCTAATCATAGTTCAGAAGTCTCACCACTTCTTGTGAATGCTGGTGAGGGTCGTGATTAGGCTTGAGACATGGCCTATAAACTTTCGGTGATAGCCTTTAAACTCCAGGCTTGTCTGTATGTCCTTGATCTCTTGGGGGTTGACTAAAGACATTTTATCCACTATCAACCAAACCACTGGTTCCCAAAAGTCAATGGCATCAGAAATCTTTTGAAAAAATTAATCCCTGCCCCCATCCCTAGAATTTCTGATTAAGAGGTCTGGATGAGGCCTGCAAATTTGTTTTTGTATTTTCTTTTGTTTTTTTATTTGTTTTTAGTTCTCAGTCATTCTGATGTACTGTAAGGTTTATAAAATACTAATCTAGATCTCCTAATCAGAATTCTAGATTCAAATTCCAAGCAATCAATATGCCTTTCCTTGGCATGATCTGCAGGTGGTGCTGCTGTAGTATTCCAATATAACTCAGACCAAGAGATAAAGGGAGATCTAGTTGAGGGAGAAAATTAATATAAATTCAGGGTCCTAGATCCTACAAAAATAAAAGCTATCATTCTTTAGATGATAGAACAATGAAGGTTAACTCATAACTGAAAGGCATCATTTGCTCCGTATATTACCTCCAAGTGGATGTGAAATGCCATTTTCCATCCTTCTGTAACTCAAGCAAGGCTATATGTAGGTACCCAACAGGTCATAAATACCTGGGTTCCTCCTATAACAACACTGCCTTTAACCATTGGAGAATTGCCATCACCTAAAATCTCTTCTCTTTTACAAAAAGGGACAGTGCTCAGCAGAGGAATTCGAAAACTTGATGAATCTCTGCCATAGATTTATATGTGGAGTCCTAGAGTCTGGGCTTCTGAATCAGAGAGTGAGACTATTCACTTTTCAAGGATGGATATCCTGACTACAAGACCCAAGAATCAGTTGAAAGTCTGATACAGGACAAAAATTTCCTCTTCTGAAGGTGACAATTCAGGTAGGTAACAATTTATTTGGCAAGGTGGATTATCTGGCCACAAGCCTGGCTCAAAGATCATGTTGGCAGTACTTATCAGCAGTGAAGTTCAGGGTCCCAATTGCTCCAGGAGATGATAAGTTTATAGGTCTCAGGATAGGTCTAAGATCCAGCAGGCATGTAGCCAGAGAGTGGTGTATATCACTGTGATGGTTAAGGTTGTATGTCAACTTGGCTGGGCTATGATTCTCAGTGGTTTGGCAGTTATAATGTAATCACCTCCATGATGAGATCTGATATAAGTAGCCAATCAATTGAAAGGGAGTTTACTTGTGGATGTGGCCTGCATCCAATATATATGGACTTTATGGCAAAGCTTGTGGGCTTTTGCTCACTCTGGGTCCTGCATTCAGCTTGTCATCATCTGACCTCCAGTTCTTCGGACTTGAACCAGCAG
Source organism: Dugong dugon (assembly GCA_030035585.1). NCBI lineage: Eukaryota > Metazoa > Chordata > Mammalia > Sirenia > Dugongidae > Dugong > Dugong dugon. The sequence goes on along the minus strand of CM057483.1, from coordinate 101,998,524 downwards.
CTTGCTGCATTGCCTGCTGATCTTGGGATTTGTTGGCCTCCACAGTCTATGAGCCAGCAGCCTGCTGTCTTCCCTGTCAGTCTTGGTTTCGTCAGTCCCTGCAGCTACATGAGTCAGGAGAAGCCTCCAGCCTGACACCTGATCCATGGACTTGGGAATTTCCAGCCTCTACAACCACATGAGCCATTTCCTTGATATAAATCTCTATATATACACATATATACATACACTTCACTGGTTCTGCTTTCTAGAGAGCCCAGCCTAAGACAACTACTTAGCTCTGAATTGTAAGATGAGAGCTTCATGAGTATAGGTGCCATCAGAAGTAAATGTCCCTCAGTAAAGCAGAGCTTCCCAACCTGTGTGTTACAATGCAGATATTAATCCCCTCAGCCTTAGGTGTCTGGGCAGAACTTGAGGCAGCTAGAGCTTGAGCCAGTTATTTCTGATTGTAAGTAGTCTCCTCCATTTACCAACTGTGCTATATAAATGTTCATTTTCTATGTGTGCCGAAGCATGAGAAAGGTTAGGAAGTTCTGCAATAAATTCTATCAGGACTGGGCCAGGCCTAGGCCGGATTAATAGCTGGGCCTATTGGACCCAATTCCCCAATAACCTCCAACACTAATTTAGATCTCTTAATCAGAATTCTAGATTCAAATTCCAAAGATCATCAATGCATTTGTTTTAATTGGGTGCCACCACCCACTTTACAGTTCCTGCAATAGCCAGGACACCTCCTGGCTCAGTGTGAGATTCAGATAAGATGAGGGTTAGAGCTGAGCCTGCCCCATGTTCTTGTCACTGGCAGGCTACAACCTTATCCATTTATGGATTCAAGCTATGCATCAAATCCCCTCTTGTGGCCTGCCCACTCAGCTACTATCAACCTCATGCCCATTAGCAGCTGCTCCTAATTCCCCATTCTCCCAGCCCTCAGCAACCACTAATCTACTTTTTGTCTCTACAGATTTTCCAGTTCTGAATATTTCATATAAATGGAATCATACACGCCTTTTGTGACTGGCTTTTTTCACTTAGCATAATGCTTTTAAGGTTTGTCTACGTGGTAGGTAGCATGTGTCAGTACTTCATTCCTTTTTATGATTGAATAATATTCTGCTGTATGTATCTACCACAGTTTGCTTATCCATTCATCTGTTAATGGGCATTTAGGTTGTTTCCACCTTTTAGCTATTGTGAATAGTGCTGCAATGACCGTTGGTGTATATGTATCTGTTGAGTCCCTACTTTCAATTCTCTTGTGGATACACCTAGAAGTTGAATTGCTGGGTCATATAAGAACTCTGTTTAACTTTTTGAAGAACTGTCAGACTATATACTTCTTAATTTCCAAACTTTCTATGATGAATATCTATTACTTTTATAATCATAAAAATAAACAATTTATAATAGGAAAAGAAATCACAAAAGCTACTGTTGCCCTCCATATACTTGTTGACTCAGAGAATCACTCTAAATGCTCAGCCTGTCACCTTATTCTTCCCATCTTTCTTTTTGTCTGATCCCTTAGTTTCTGTTCCAGTGTTCATTGTACTTAAATGAAGGCCATTATGCCTAGAGTAAATGGCAAAGGCCCTCAAGTGAGAGTATGATTGGTAAGTTCAAGGGACAATAGCAAGGAGATCAATGTGGCCAGAGTAGAGCAAACAAGCTAAGGAGAGAGTGACTGATGAAGTCAGAGAGGAAATGACATTGGTCTGGGAAGTCCTCTCTGACAAGGCGATATTTGAAGAAAGTTAGGGAGTCAGCTATGTGGATATCTGAAGGAAAGCATTCCAAACGGAACAGCCAGTACAAAGGCCCTGTGGTGGAAGCATGCTTGGTTTGTTTGAAGAATAGTCAAGAAGCTAGTGTGGCTGCAGAGGGGTAAGCGAGTGTGTCATGGATTGAATTGTGCCCCCCCCCCAAAAAATGTGTCAGTTTGGCTGGGCCATGATTCTCTGTGGTTTTGAAGTTACATAATGATGTAATCTGGCAGTCATTTAATGATGTGATTATCCCCATAATGTGATCTGATGTGATCAGTCTATCAGTTGTGGGATACAACACCCTTACTCAGGTCACAGCCCTGATCCGATGTAAGAGGAGTTTCTCTGGGGTGTGGCCTACATCACCTTTTGTCTTACAAGAGATAAAAGGACAGAGAAGTGAGCAGAGAGAGAAGGACCTTCTACCACCAAGAAAGAAGAGCTGGGAGAGGAGCGTGTCCTTTGAACCCAGGGTCCCTCTGTTGAGAGCCTCCTAGACCCAGGGAAGATTGATGATAAGACACATGGAGATCTCCAAGGAATGCTGGGCCCACAGATGTTGAAAGGAAATAAGGACTTTGCCCTAGAATCGACAGAGAGAGAAAGCCTTCTCCTAGAGTTGGCACCCTGAATTTGGACTTCTAGCTTCCTAAACTGTGAGAGAGTAAATTTCTGTTTGTTAAAGCCATCCACTTGTTGTATTTCTGTTATAGCAGCACTAGATAACTAAGACAGAGGGCAAGAATGATAGGAGAGGAGGGAAGAGAGATATGGAAGGGGAAGATATTATAGGGCTTTGAAGGTCATTGAGAGGTCATTTCCTCTCAGAGAATAGGGAACCATTGGGAGGATTTTGAGGAGAGAAGGGACACAACATGAGATGTTTTAGAAGAATAGATTGCTGTGTGAGGTGAGGTTGCAGAGATGAACAGGGGCCCTCTAACCACCCACCTGATTTCTGGACCAACTCCAAGGAGCCCTGGGCTTCACAAAGCCTGACATCCAGGGTATGCACAGATACATCATCCAGAGGATTTTTTTTTTACTAACTTAAATTAGATTCCTGCATCCCATTTAACACTTTCCAGTGGCTTTCTGTCAGACTCAATAAACTGCAACGTCCTTGTCTGCAGTATCAGTGTCTGGTGACTTCTTTGTCCTCATCACCTCCCACTCTCCCTCTTCCTCCCTCTGCTCTATTGGGCTGCCTTCCTAGCTGCCCTTCCCACCACCCATCAGGTTCACTCCTACTTCAAGGCCTTTCCACTTTTTCCTTCTGTTGGAACACTCTTCTCCAAGCTCTTCCCATGGTTTGTTCCTTCTCATCATTCAGATCTCAGCTGAAATGAAACCTCCTTGGAGAGGCCTTCCCTGACCAGTCACTGTAAAGTAGCCCTTGGGCACTCCCTTTCACAGCACCGGTTTCTTTCCTTCTCAGGACTTAGCTCTCTATATAATTATCTTGAATATTTGCTTATGGTCTTAGTTCATCACTAGATTGTGAGCTCCAGGAGAAAAGGAACTTTATTTTATTCCTTGTTGTGTCCCCAAGAACCTAGGACAATGTTAACAGAGAGCAGGCACTTAATAAATGCTTGCTGAAGAGATGAATGAAAGACAATCAAGACTTTTCCCCCTGATTTCTCTAGCATTGTAGAGACAGGTTAGACTTTCTTGAAAGAAAAAAAGGTACAAAAGGTAAAGGAGGATAAAAGTAAAACAAAGAAAGAAAAAGCAAAAAGTATAGCAGAGCTCTGCGATAAATCATGGATCACTAGAAGAGTTAATAAGAATGCATCTACAAAACCCCAACAACTAACATCATCCTTAATGGTGAAAGACTGAAAGCTTCCCCCAAAGACCAAGAACAAGACATGGATGTCCACTCGTGCCAATTCTGTTCAACATTGTACAGGCATAGCTTGGAGATGTTGTGGGTTTTGTTCCAGATTACCGCAATAAAGCGAATATCGCAATAAAGCAAATCACAAGAATTTTTTGGTTTCCCAGTGCATATAAAAGTTACGTTTACACTATACTGTAGTCAATTAAGTGTGCGATAGCATCATGTTTCTAAAAAAACAATGTATATACCTTAATTTAAATTTTTTTTTTGCTAAAAAATGCTAACCATCATCTGAGCCTTCAGTAAGTCATAAACTTTTGCTGGGGGAGGCTCTTGCCTCGATGTTGATGGCTGCTGACTGATCAGGGTGGTGGTTGCCGAAGGATGGGGTGGCTGTGGCAATTTCTTAAGACAGCCATGAAGTTTGCCACATCAACTGACTCTTCCTTTCATGAAAGATTTCTCTGTAGCATGCGATGCTGTTTGATAGCATTTTACCCACAGTAGAACTTCTTTCAAAATTGGAGTCAATCCTCTCAAACCCTGCTACTACTTTATCAACTAAGTTTATGTAATATTCTAAATCCTTTGCTGTCATTTCAACAATGTTCTCAGCATCTTCACCAGAAGTAGATTCCATCTCAAGAAACCACTTTCTTTGTTCTTCCATAAGAAGCAACTCCTCATCTGTTAGTTTTATCATGAGATTGCAGCAATTCAGTGACATCTTCAGGTTCCACTTCTAATTCTAGTCCTCTTGCTGTTTCCACCATATCTCCAGTTACTTCCTCCACTGAAGCCTTGAACCCCTGAAAGTCATCTGTGAGGGTTGGAATCAACTTCCTCCAAACGCCTCTTAATGCTGATATTTTTATCTTCTCTTCTGAATCAGGAATGTTATTAATGGCATCTAGAATGGTGAATCCTTTCCAGAAGGTTTTCGATTTTCTTTGCCCAGATCCATCAGATGAATCACTACCTACGGCAGCTATAGCCTTACAAAATGTATTTCTTAACTAATAAGACTTGAAAGTCGAAATCACTCCTTGATACATGGGCTACAGAATGGATGCTGTGTTAGTAGGCATGAAAACAACATTAATCTCCTTGTATATCTCCATCAGAGATGGAGACCAGGTGCATTGGGTGACCAGGTGCATTGTCAATGAGCAGTAATATTTTGAAAGGAATCTTTTTTTCTGAGCAGTAGTTCTTAACAGTGGGCTTAAAATATTCAGTAAACCATGTTGTAAACAGATGTGCTGTCATCCAGGCTTTGTTGTTCCATTTATAGAGCACAGGCAGAATAGATTTAGCATAATTCTTAAGGGCCCTAGGATTTTCAGAATGGTAAGTGAGCATTGTCTTCAGCTTAAAGTCACCAGCTGCATTAGCCCTTAACAAGACAGTCAGCCTGTCCTTTGAAGATTTGAAGCCAGGCATTGCCTTTTCCTTTCTAGCCGTGAAAGTCCTAGATGGCTTCTTCTTCCAGTATAAGGCTGTTTTGTCTACCTTGAAAATCTGTTGTTTAGTGTAGCCACTTTCATCAATTATCTTAGCTAGATCATCTGGATAACTTGCTTCAGCTTCTACATCAGCACTTGCTTCTTCACCTTGCACTTTTATGTTATGGAGTTGACTTCTTTCCTTAAATCTCATGAACCAACTTCTGCTAGTTTCAAACTTTCTTTTGCAGCTTCCTCACCTCTCAGCCTTCATAGAATTGAAGAGAGTTAGGGCCTTGCTCTGGATTAGACTTTGGCTTAAGGGAATGTTGTGGCTGGTTTGAGCTTCTGTCCAGACCACTAAAACTTTCTCCGTGTCAGCAAGAAGGCTGTTTCGCTTTCTTATAATTCGTGTGTTCACTGGAGTAGCACTTTTAATTTCCTTCAAGAACTTTTCCTTTGCATTCACAACTTGGCTAACTGTTTGGCACAAGAGGCCTAGCTTTTGGCCTATCCCAGCTTTCAACATGGCTTTCTCACTAAGCTTAATCATTTCTAGCTTTTGATTTAAAGTGAGAGATGTGCAACTCTTCCTTTCATTTGAACACTTAGGGGCCATTGTAGGGTTATTAATTGGCCTAATTTCAATATTGTTGAGTCTCAGGGAATAGGGGGGGCCAGACGAGAGGCAGAGAGATGGGGGAACGGCTGGTTGGTGGAGCAGCCAGAACACACACAACATTTATTAAGTTCTGTCTTTAATGGGCATGGTTCATGGCACCCCAAAACAATTACAATAGTAACATCAAAGATCACTGATCACAGATCACCATAACAGATAGGATAATAATGAAAAAGTTTGAAATATTGCAAGAATTACCAAAATGTGACACAGAAACATGAAGTGATCACATGCTGTTGGATAAATGACGCCAATAGACTTGTTCAATGTAAGATTGCCGCAAACCTTCAATTTGTAAAAAATGCCATACCTGTGAAGTGCCATAAACCAAAGCACAATAAAACGAGGTATGCCTGTACTGTAAGTTCTATCCAGATCAATTAGGCAAGAAAATGAAATAAAAGACATCCAGATTGGAGAAGAATAAGTAAAATAATCTCTATTTGGAGATGACACGATCTTGTAAAGAATTCACAAAAACCCTAAAGAATTCACTAACAAATTATCAGACCCAATAAACAAGTTCAGCAACATTGCAGGAAGCTTCAAATGGAGCAAGGGATGGTAGATGGTGTTTCCTGCCCCTCCCAGAGCTGCTGAAGTATCCTTCACATTTCCTCAGGTACCATTTCCATGGAATGAGACAATCCAGACACATAAAGGCTCTTTCTGTCTTCCTGCAAGCCCCTCCCCTACCTTAACTTCCATTGCCCCTTTGTGAAAAGTTTGAAGGATTATATTCTCAGATCTTGTGTGCCCTGTGAGCTGTGTCTGGCAAACCAATCTGCAGACAGAGTGTAGTTATCTTAGGCTAAGGAATCCATTTCCTAAGCTTTTGTATTCTCCCTCCCTCTCTCTGGTTTTGTTTTTCAGTTTGGATTCCTAGCAGATTTCCTTTTGAGAAGTTCCAATATTGTCTCATCTGAACCAAGGGGAATAGGATTTGTCTACATCTCAGCCGCTGCAGGGCTAGCTTAGGAGGTCAGAGCTCCCTTGAGGCTACATGTGGGGGTGGCTGCAGCCAGCACAGCTGGAGATGCAGGGAACCATTGGAGCTGTGCAGATTTGGGTTTTTTTTTTTTTTTTTTTTTTGAACGATGGCCTAAGATACTGGAATGATAGGCTCTTGGCTAAGGCTCAAATGCATCTCCCTAGGGAAGAATGTGGTTGCTTGGAGACTTGCTGATCTGATCAAGATGATTTTAACCGGAAATGGAGGGGCAGGGGCAAAAAACATGTCCATATCAAACTATAAGTCCAGATACTATAGACAACAGCATGCATGTCAGCGACAGAATAATAGTGAGAGAGACACCCAGTGATTTTCAGGAGAAAGTGACTGGGAAGGAACTTGGGAATGATGCTTCTAGCCTCAACTGTCAATATGCCAGTGAGAAGAACAACAGCAGAAAACAAAGCAAGTTGAGATTTTTAACACAAAAGACTAAAAAAAGAATTCGAAGATATCAGAAAGACTTGAAGGAAAGGGATTCACAACTGAAATATACTCATGGGCATTTCTAAAGACATAAATCTGATAGAAGTTACCCACTAGTAAGAAGGTGGCCGTTTTCCCATCTACATCAGCTTTGTAGCCTCGTCGGAGTCAGGTTAAGAACAAAGAATCAGGGGAGGGAGTACTAGTGGAAATTAATATGAACTCTAAGAATTGTGGAAATTCATCATGTTCTCATTCATTCAGGAAATATTTATTGAACTCCTACTATGTGTCATGTGTTCATGATAGAGCAGTGAACAAGTCAGACACGGTCCCTGCTGATGTTGTTGTTAGGTGCTGGCGTGTCAGTTCCGACTCATAGCAACACTGTGTACAATAGAACGAACCACTGCCAAGTCCCACACCATCCTCACAATCGTTGTTATGCTTGAGCCCATTGTTGCAGCCACTGTGTCAATCCATCTTGCTGAGGGTCTTCCTATTTTTTGCTGACCCTGTACTTTACCAAGCATGATGTCCTTCTCCAGGGACTAGTCCCCCCGATAGAAGCTGATGGTGAGGGTAAAAATTGGTTGCTGTAGGGTCAATTCCAAGTCATGGTGACCTCATGTGTGTCAGAGTAGAACTGCACTCCACAGGGTTTTCAATAGCTGATTTTTTTTTAAACTGTACTTCAGGTGAGGGTTTACAGAACAAATAGATTCTCATTAAACAGTAGTACACATATTGTTTTATGACATTGGTTAACAACCCCACGACATGTCAACCCTCTCCCTTCTCGACCTTTTATTTTTGGTGAAAATATACATAGCCAAAGATACACCATTTCAAAAATTTCTACATGCACAGTTCAGTGACATCGACTATGCTCTTCCAGTTGTGCTGCTAGTCTCACTTTAGATGAAGGTTTACAGAACAAAATAGTTTCTCATTAAACAGTTAGTACATATGTTGCCCTTTGACAATGGTTAACAATCCCACTACATGTCAACACTGCCCTTACTCAACCTTGGGTTCCCTATCACCAACTTTCCTGTCCCCTTCTGCCTTCTAGTCCTTGTCCCTGGACTGCCGTGCCTCATTAGTCCCGTTTTGTTACATGGGGATGTCCAACCCCCGGCTGAACGGTGAACCTTGGAAGTGACTTCACCACCGGGCTAAAAGGGTGTCTGGGGGCCATAGTCTCGGGGTTTCTCCAGTCTACAATGGCTGATTTTTTGAAAGTAGATCAGCAGGCCTTTCTTCCAAAGCACCTCTGGGTGGACTCGAACCTCCAACATTTTGGTTAGCAGCCAAGCACATTTGTACTACCCAGGGACTCTCATAGACAATAAACACATAAACAAGTAAATTAAGAAGATAACTTCAAATGATGAAAAGTGTCATGAAGAAAATAAAACAGATAGTGAAAGGGAGGAAAGAACTGTTATAGTTTGGGTGGTCTTGGATGGCCTATCTGCTGAGGTGACTTTTGAGCTGAGATAAAAACAAAGTGAAGGGGTGAGCCATACAAAAATCTGAGGGAAGAGTATGCAGGCAGAGGAGACAGCAAAGACAAAGGACATGCAGCTAAAACAAACTTTGTCTGTTGGAGGAAATGGAAGAAGGCATTATCTCAGTTTTGGTTCCCCCAAAACATGAGACAAGGATTTGAGTGCAGGTAGTTTATTGGGAGACATGGGGAATACCACTAGGGAGGGCAGTGGGGAAGTGACACAAGAAAGGAAAGGCAGTCAGTAAACGGTGTATTAATATGCCAGCTACGCAGTGGGTGACGGGCTTAATACCTCAGGGAAACTCTGGGAAATGGAGCCAAATACATGTCTCAGAATTACCCTATCCAAGAAGTGAGAGAGTTGAAGTTCTTACATTTCAATTCCCGAGAATCATTAGTTGATGGCTGTTCCTCATGAACAGAGTGAATTTCTCAGCTTTCAGAAAAAGGAGCCAGACACAAAGATGCAGATACTAGTCTTTGGAAGGTGGAAATGAACTGAAATGACAAATCTAAGGGAATTGGGAAGGTACTGACAGCATCTGCTATAGCTAGTGAACCTAGAGTAGAGTCAGAATAAGGGCAAGCTGGAGGGTCGAGTGGGGGCCCAATCACCCAGGTCAAAGTCAGTTACACACTAGTAATCCACAGAAGTGTTTGATTTGGCCTGCACAGTGTTTTGTTTTGTTTTATTTTTGTTTTTTAATAGTTGACAATTAAAATCAGAAGATTTCACATATAAACCTAGATTTCTATTGCTCTTAGAAAAATATCAAAAGATCTGATAACAGTAGAACCTCATTTGGCAAGGTGACAATTTGTTGGAACTGAGTAGTATATACAATTTAGAAGGGTCATGTGCTTTCCAGTTAACCAGTCTTCTCTGACTTTTAAATCAATAATCTAGGGCATTGCAGGCCATCATAAGGAGTTATGGTTTCATTCTAAGAGCGTGGGAAGGTTTTAAGCAGGGGATTGATGCAATCTGTCCACTCTGTGTGCAGAAAGAGTCAAGAGTAGAGGCAGGTAGACAATAAAGGATGATATTGTAGTAGTCTGGGCAAGAGACGAGAGAGTCTAGGAAATTGGTTACAGTGGAGATGAACAGCAGTGAAGGAATTGAGAATATAATTTGGAGTGGATTTGACAGGGTGTGCTGAAGTAGGGAGTGAGGGAAAAGTATGCATCTAGGATTATACCCAGATTTCTGGCTTTAGTACATGTGTGCATAATGTTAAAATACTGAGATGGGGAAGGCTGAGGGAAGAACTGGTTTGAGGGAAAAATAAAAAATTCTATTTTGGACATGGTACATTTGAAATGCCTATTAGATATCCAAGTAAAGATAATATATTCAAAACCAGATACATGAGATATTGCTTGGGTATTAGTCAGGAGCTCAGGGGTGAGGTCAGGGCTGGAGACATGAATTTGGGAGTTATCAAAATAAAGAAATGGGACTACATCTTCCATTTCTAGCAATGTTGTGTGTGAGATACAGTGAAAATAACTTACTCCTACAAAACACCTAGAAATGCTGGATAAAAGATAACAAATATCCTTTAAAATACATTACTGAGCTTAAAAGGAAGTAAGCAAATCCCTAAGAGCCAAAACAAAGAGCCGAGCTTAAAAGAAGAGCACTGGGCTGATGCTGCTTTATGAATGCCCTAGAAGTAACTGCGGATTACTAACCTAGTAGAGTTTGAGGCTTTTTTGGTTTGTTTATTTTGGCCTTTCTTTTATTATGGGAGGAGCCCTGGTGGCACACTGGTAAAGAGCTCGGCTGCTAACCAAAAGGTCGGCAGTTTGAATCCACCAGCCCCTCCTTGGAAACCCTCTGGGGCAGTTCTACTCTGTCCTATAGGGTCGCTATGAGTCGGAATCGACTCCAAAGAAACGTATTTTTTTTTTTTAATATTGGGGGGGAAGGGTGGAGATATGCCACCAAACATCAGTTTTATTATCATAAAAAAGACCCTATCCTGATGAAAAAGTTTTGGAAATAAAGAGTGTTGATGGCTGCATGACATTGTGAATGTAATTAATGCTACTGAATTATACACTTAAAAATGGTTATGATGGCAAATTTTATGTTACATATATTTTATCATAATAAAATGAAAATGCTGTATGCAGTTTTTTCTCTTGGGTTTACTTTTGATATCTATATTTTATTGCATAATTAGTTTTAAAGAAAAATAAAAAAATAAAAAACAACAAATAATTTAATACTAAAGTATCAATGATCTCTCATGACTTATTTTTCCGTATACAAACTTAGAGCACACTCATTTTTCTATTTTCCAATCCAATTTTTTTTTTACTAATTTTTATTGAAGTATAACATCCCAAAAACCAAACCCGTTGCAATCGAGTTGATTCTGACTCATAACGATCCTATAGGACAGAGTAGAACTGACCCATAGGGTTTCCAAGAAGCAGCTGGTGGATTCAAACTGCCAACCTTTTGGTTAGCAGCTGAGCTCTTAACCACTTTGCCAGCAGGGCTCCGAAGTATAACATATAAACAGAAAAGTGTACATATCATAAGTACGTGGCTCAATGAATTTTCAAAAATGAGCACACCCATGTAATCAGCACCCAGGTCAAGAAAAAGAACATTACCAGCATCTCAGAAGCCTCCCTCCCACCTTATACACCGTTCCCAGTCACTATCTCCTCAATGTAACTATATCCTGACTTCTAACATCATAGATTAATTTTACCTGCTTTGGAATTTTATAAAATGGAATCTTATTGTATATACTCTTTTGTGTCTAGATTTTTTCACCAATATTGCATTTGTGAGAGTCATACGTGTTGTTGGATGTAGATGTATTTTGTTCATTCTCATTGCTGTATAGTATTCCAGTGTATGACTATATCACAATTTATATATCTATTCTACTGTTGATAGATATTTGGATTTGGGGCTTGTCATGGATTGAATTGTGTCCCCCCAAAATATGTGCCAACTTGGTTAGGCCATGATTCCCAGTATTGTGTGGTTGTCCTCCATTTTGTGATTGTAATTTTATGTTAAAGAGGATTAGGGTGGGATGGTAACACCACCCTTACCGAGGTCACATCCCTGATCCAATGTAATAGGAGTTTCCCTAGGGTGTGGCCTGCACCACCTTTTATCTCTCAAGAGATGAAAAGGAAAGGGAAGTGAGCAGAGAAAGGGAACCTCATACCACCAAGAAAGCAGTGCCAAGAGCAGAGCGAATTCTTTGAACCTGGGGTTCCTGTGCTGAGATGCTCCCAGACCAAGGAAAAACTGATGCATCACAAGGACCTTCCTCCAGAGCTGACAGAGAGAGAAAGCCTTCCCCTGGAGCCGGTGCCCTGAATTCAGACTTCTAGCCTACTGGACTGTGAGAGAATAAACTTCTCTTTATTAAAGCCATCCACCTGTGATATTTCTGTTATAGCGGCACTAGATGACTAAGACAGGGCTATTATAAATGTTGTTAGTTACCATCAAGTCAGCTCCAACTCATGGCACCCTTATGTATAACAGAGCAAACTGTCTGCTCCTGCACCATCCTCACAATTGTTGGTATGTTTGAGCCCGTTGTTGCAGCTGTTGTGTCAATCCATCTCACTGATACTCTACATTACCAAACACAATGTCCTTTTCTAGCAATTGGTCCCTACTGATGACATGTCCAAAGTAAACAAGATGAAGTTTTGCCATCCTTGCATCTAAGGAGCATTTTGGCCGTACTTCCTCCAAGATGGATTCGTTCGTTCCTCTGGCAATCTATAGTATATTTAATATTCTTCACCAACACCACAATTCAAATGTGCCAATTCTTTGATCTTCCTTTTTCATTGTCCAGTTTTCACATGCATATGAGGCAACTGAAAATACCACTGATTGGGTCAGGCACACCTTAGTCATCAAAGTGATATCTTTGCTTTTGAAAAATTTAAAGAGATCTTTTGCAGCAGATTTGCCCAACGCAATACAGGTAGTCCTCGACTCACATGTGTAGTCTCGTGTGTTCACCACCACAGTCAAGCTACAAAACAATTCCATCACCATAAGGATCCACTGTGTTGTCCTTTTATAACCACTTCCACCCCCCACCACTATCCTCTCCCAGCCCTCATCTCTGGCAATCACTAATCTGCTTTTCATCTCTATAATTTTGCATTTCAAAAATGTTATATAAACGGAATCTTTAGCTTTTTTCACTCAGCGTAATTCCCTGGATAGTCATACAAATAATTGTGTTTGTTAATAGTTCACGCCTTTTTATTGCTGAATAGTATTCCATGATATGGATGTACTGCAGTTTGTGTAACCATTTACCCATTGAAGAATATCTTAGTTTTTTCCAGACTTTGGCTGTTATAAATAACGCTGCTGTGAACATTCCCGTACAGGTTTTTGTGTGAACATAAGTTTTCATTGCTCTGGAATAAATGTCCAGGAGTCTAATTGCTTGGTCACATGGTAGTCGCATGTTTAGTTTGATAAGAAACTGCCTAACTGTTTTTCAGTGTGGCTGTACCATTTTACATTCCCACTAACAATGTATGAGGGATCCAGTTTCTCTGCATCCTCGCCAGCATTTGATGCTGTCATTATTTTTTATTTTAGCCATTCCGATAGGTGTGTGTGGGAAAAAGAACTTCGTTTGGACCTTTGACTTTGATTTCTGAAAATAACCTGATCAAGATGCCTTTGTTTTAAAAAAAAAAATAGCCAAGCAAGTAGGGGCTACACAGGTCCCATACCTGGCAAACTAATTTTAGAAAGGGGGTGGGGGGGCTAATGCAATCATGCTTATTTCATAGAGACCCTATAGGACGGTGTAGAACTGCCCCATAGCGTTTCCAAGAAGCACCTGGTCGATTTGAACTACTGACCTTTTGGTTAGCAGTTGTAGCTCTTAACCACTACACCACCAAGGCTTCTGTTGATTGGATAGATCATAACTATGCATTAAGGCCCAAGTCATGCATATTCATTGACGTCCTAATGACTAGGGGACCTGGGACCTTGGAGAGCTCTCTTTTGAGGCCTCATGGATGGGTGAGAATATCTATGCACGGGAGAGGGTGCAGCAAGTCCCTGGGGACAATGGAAGCCCTGGTGCCGTGGTGCCAGAACTTCTCCCAGACTTTGATTCATATCCTTTCTGGTTATAATAGACGGCTAACTCTAAGTCTAGGTAGTCTCTGTGGGTTTTGTGAGTCATTGTAAGGAATTATCAGACCCACCAGGGGCAGTGAGAGCCAGCAGAAAGGCTGGTGTTTGCCTATTTGGCAGGGGCTGGAAGGACAGAGTCCTAATTTGTGGAGACCCAACTCTGGGTGGTTAGAGTCAGAGAGAGAAAGTGCCACGTGGGTGGCTGGTGTTAAAATTATGAAGTGGGAAGTGGGGATGAGTTATCCTCACATTTTGGAAATTAGCCTTACATCACCTTGTTCATACAGCATGTAATGATATCTTATTATGGCTTTAAGTTTTCATTTCCCAAACGGCTAATGAGTCTGAACATCTTTTTATGTGCTTGTTTTCCATCTGATAGCCTCTTTGGTGAAATGTCTCTTCATATCTTTTGTCCATTTTCTAATTGGACTGCTTGATTTTTTACTGTTGAATATTGAGAGTTCTTTATACAGTCTAGATACTAGTCCTTTGTCAGAGATACGGTCTGTAAACATTCTTTCCCAGTCCGTAGCTTGTCTTTTTATCCTCTTAACAGGGTCTTTTGCAGAGCAAAAATTTTTAATTTTGAAGAAGTCCAATTTATACAGTTTTTTTCTTCTATGGATTTGCTTTTGGTGTTACGTTAAAGAACTCTGCACCAATCCTTGGGTCCTGAAAATTTTCTCCTATGTTTTATTCCAATCAAATTATAGTTTTACATTTAAATCTATGATCCATTTTGAGTTATTTTTTATAAGGTGTGATCAAGGTTCTTTTTTTTGTCTATGGATGTCCAGTTGCTCCAGCACTATTTGTTGAAAAGACTCTCCTTACTCCATTGAATTGGTTTCATACCTTTGTCAAAATTCAGTTGGATATATTGGTGTGGGTCCGTTTCTGGGTTCTTTATTCTGTTCCAATGATATATGTGTCTATTCCTTTGTCAATATCACATTGTCTTGATTACTATAGCTATATAAATGTCATAGTTATCTAGTGCTGCTATAACAGAAATACCACAAGTGGATGGCTTTAACAAACAGAAATTTATTCTCTCACAGTCTAGGAGCCTGGAAGTCCAAATTCAGGGTGCCAGCTCCAGGGGAAGGCTTTCTCTCTCTGTCAGCCTTCTCATCAATCTTCCCCTGGACTAGGAGCCTCTCCACGCAGGGACCCCAGGTTACCAAAGGATGCGCTCTGCTCTCGGCACTGCTTTCTTGGTGGTATGAAGTCCCCCACTGTCTGCTTGCTTCCCTTTCCTTTTATATCTTGAGAGATAAAAGGTGATGCAGGTCACACCCCAGAGAAACTCCCTTTACACTGGATCAGGGATGTGACCTGGGTAAGGGTGTTACAATCCCACCCTAATCCTCTTTAACATAAAATTACAATCACAAAATGGGGGACAATCACACAATACTGGGAATCATGGCCCAGCCAAATTGATACACACATTTTTTGGGGGACATAATTCAATCCATGACAATAACCAAACCAAACCCCTTGCCATCGAGTAGATTCCAACTCATAGCGACCCTATAGGACAGAGTAGAACTGCCCCATAGAGTTTCCAAGGAGCAGTTGGTGGATTCGAACTGCTGACCTTTTGGTTAACAGCCTAGCTCTTAACCACTGTGCTACCAGGGCTCCATAGCTATATAGTAAGCCTTAATATTGAGTAGAGTGATTCCTCCTGCTGTATTCTTTTTCAAGATTGTTTTTAGCTATTCTAGGTCTTGTGCCTTTCCACATAAATTTTAGAATAAGTATGTATATATATACAAAGAAATCCTTCTGACATTTTTATTAGAGTTGTGTTAAATCTATAGATCAGTTTGGGAAGAATTGACACATTTACTGTATTGAGTCTTCCAACTTATGAACATGGTATGCTTCTCTATTTATTTAGGTCTTCTTTGATTTCTTTCATTGGAATTTTGTAGTTTCAGTATCCAGATCCTGTCTGTGTTTTGTTAAGAGCATAACTAAGTATTTCCTTCTCTCTGAAGTGATTGTAAATGGTATTGTTTTAACTACAGTTTCTGCATATTTATTGTTAGTATATAGAATTTCAATTGATTTCTGTGTTGATCTTGTATTCTGTGATCTTGATGAACTCGTTTATTAGTTCTAAGAGTTATCTTCTTTGTAGATTTTTGGTATTTTCTATGTTGACAAGTAATGTCATCTGCAAATAGGGACAATCTTACATACTCCTTTTCAATCTGTACGTGCTTTACTTCATTTCCTTGTCTTATTGTAGTGGCTAGAACTTCCAGTACTATATTGAATAAGAGTGGTGAGAGTGGACATCCTTGCTTTGTTCCTGATCTTAGAAAAAGCATTCAGTCTTTCACCATTAAGTATGCTAGCTGTAGGTTTTATGTAGATGTGCTTTATCAAACTGAGGCAGTTTCCCTCTAGTCCTAACATGCTGTGGGTTTAAAATCATACATGGTGTTGAATTTTAGAAAATGCTTCTTTTGCATCAATTGATATGATAATATGATTTTTCTTCTATAGCTATGATATGGTGGGTTACCTTGTTTGATTTTTGAATGGTGGACCAGGCTTGCATCCTTGGAATAAACCCCACTTGATCGTGGTGTATAATTCTGTATATAAATTGTTGAATTCAGGCTACAAATATTTTGTTGAGGATTTTTGTGTCTCAGTTCATGAGAGATACTGATCTGTAGCTTTCTTTTCTTGTCCTGTCTTTGTCTAGTTATGGTATCAGGGTAATACTAGCCTCATAAAATGAGTTGGTAAGTGTGCACCCCTTTTCCATTTTCTGGAAATCATTGTGTAAAATTGGTGTTCATTCTTCTTTAAATGTTTGGTACAATTATCAAGTGAAATCATCTGAGCCTGGAGATTTCTTTATCAAGAGTTTTTAAATTAAATTAAAATTTCTTAATAGTTATAGGGCTATTTACAGTATTTATTTCAGATTGCGTGAGTTATGGAAGTTTGTGATTTTCAAGGAGCTAGTGCATTTCTTCTAAGTTGTTGGATTTATGAGCATAAAGTAGTCATCCCATAGTATACTTTCAGTAGCTTCAGGATTTGTATTGATATCCTGCTTCATTCCTGAGTTTAGTGATTTGTGTCTTCTTTCTTTTCATTTTTATCAGTCTTTCTGGACGTTTATCAACTTGATTGATGTTTTAAAGAATTATTTTTTTCATTGGTTTTCTCTGTTGTTTTACTGTTTTAATTAATTGATTTCTGCTCTGTGATCATTAAGGTTGGGTGTCAACTTGGCTCGGCCATGATTCTCAGTGGTTTGCTGTTATTATGTAGTTTAGAAGTCAGATAATGATGTAATCACCTTCATAATGAGATCTGATGTAATGTGATCACCTTCATGATGGGATCTGGTGTGAGTAGCCAGTCAGTTGAAAGGCAGTTTCCTTGGGGATGTGGCCTGCATCTAATGTAGGTTGACTTTCTTGCATGGGCTTTTGCTCACTCTGGATTCTGCAGCTGGCTCCTGTTCGTCTGACCTATCGTTCTTGGGACATGAGATAGCAGTTTACCTGCTGTCTTGCCTGCCAATCTTGGGATTCATCAGTCTGCATAGTCTGTGAGCCAGAGATTTGCTGTCTGACCTGCTGATCTTGGGTTCACTAGCCCCTGCAGCTATGTGAATCAGGAGACGCCTCCAGCCTGACCCATGGACTTGGGGCGTTCCAGCCTCTACAATCACATGAGTTATTTACTTGATATAAATCTCTCTATATATTTATATACTTCACTGGTTTTGCTTCTCTAGAGAACCCAGCCTAAGACATTTGCTACTGAGAGTGGTTCTAGAGAAACAAAATTATAAGGATGAGTTTTCTAAATTGGTTCTCAAGTGTGGTTAATCTTAAAGATGTTGATGGCTCTGCTTCCAGTAGTAAAGAGGACAATGGTAATCCATGGCATGAGGTGGCAATTAAAATAGGCAAAATATCACCAACAATAGATCAGGTATTGGTGAGAGGAGAGGCGGGGCTCCGGGTGATCGCATATTTGATACATTTCTACAATTTTGTAATAATGAAAAGCATAAGGAAGCTGGTTGGTTGGTCTTGCTTTCACTAGGAAAACTGGTGAAAGAAAGAGATGAGCTCAGGGCTTCAGAGTCAAAGATCGAGCATTGCATAAACGACCTCAAAGTTTCCACTTATGCCTTGAAAGAAAGCCTTATTTCTTGTAGTAACAGAGCTGATATTGCCAGAAACCAAACCCAGAGTCTTTCTGTAAGAGTGGCTGAATTACAACACAAACTGAATTCCCAACCTCCAGTGGTGTCTGAAGTTAAAGTGAGGACACTGATTAGGAAGAAATAGGATTCTGAAACTTGGGATGGGGACAAATGGGCAGATAATCAGGAAGTTGGGGATGCTGAGCCCCTAAATTCTGTTGAATCACTCTTGCCAACAGAACGAGCCCTCTCACTCCCATCTGAAGAGATTACTCCACCTTTGTCTCCTAAACCACCCTCCTCGGTAAAACCATTAGTCCCTCCACCTCCATCTGATGAGATTAACTCAGCTGTGTCCGAAGAGCTTTTGTCTGAGTATTGCCTAGGGCATCGCCTGAGGCAGATGCCTTACAGGATACTGTTGAATGTTCTCAAAGCACATCCCCACTGCCCATTTTGGTTTTTAGACCTACAACTAGACTTAAGTCCCAGTGAGCCCCAAAAGGTGAAGTACAAAATGTGATCAAGGAGGAGGTATGCTATACTCCAAAAGAACTACTGATTTTCTATCTAGTAGTTTTATCTGTTGTTGACAGGATGGTGTTGAAGTCTTCAACTATAATTGTGAATTTGCCTATTTCTCCTTTCAGCTCCATCAGTTTTTGCTTCATGTATTTTAAGGCTCTGGTGTTGGTGTGCGCACATATGGGATCACTATGTCTTTTTGGTGCATTGATCCTTTTATCATTATGTAATATCCTTTTTTGTCTCTAGTAATTTTCTTTGCTATAAAGTCTACTTTATCAAATATTAATATACCTACTTTTGCTTTTTTATGTTTGCATGGTATATCTTTTACTTTCAACCTACCTATGTCAGTGAATTTGAAGTGAGTTTCTTGTAAACAGCAAATAATAAGGTCATGGTTTTCTTAGCCACTCTGCCAATTTCTGCTTTTAATTGGTGTAATTAGACATTACTATTTAAGATAAGCATTGCTATGCTAGGGAGTATGTGTGCCATTTTATTATTTGTTTTCTGTTTCCTATTTTCCACTCCTTTGTTTCTTGCCTTCCTGTATGTTACTTCGAGGCCCTGGGTGGTGCAAATGGTTAAGTGCTCATCTGCTAACTCAAGGTTGGCAGTTCAAGTCCACCCAGAGGGGTCTCAGAAGAAAGGCCTGGCAATTTACTTCCAAAAGATGAGCCACTGAAAACCCTATGGAACACAGATCTACTCTGACACACATGGGGTTGCCATGAGTCAGAATCGATTCAATGGCAACTGTTTTGTTTTGTTTTTTTATATTCACGTTTTTAAATTGTGTTTTAGGTGAAAGTTTACAGTGCAAATTAGTTTCTCATTCAAAAAGTTATACACAAATTATTTTGTGACGTTGGTTGCAATCCCCACAATGTGTCAGCACTCTCTGCCTTTCCCTTTACATCCTGGCTTCCCCGTGTCCATTCATCCATGTTTCCTGTCCCTTCCTGCCTTCTCTTCTTTCCTTTTGAGCAGGTGTTGCCCATTAGCTCTCTTACACTTGATTGAACTAAGAAGCACGTTCCTTACGCGTGTTATTGTTTTATAAGCCTGTTTAATCTTTGGCTGAATGGTGGACTTCAGGAGTGGCTTCAGTTCTGAGTTAGCAGGGTGTCCATGGGCCATAGTCATGGTTCCTCCAGTCTCTGTCAGACTAGTAAGGTTAGTCTTTTTTTGTGAATTTGAATTTTGTTCTACTTTTTCTCCCACTCTGGCCAGGACCCTCTATTCAAATCTCTGTCAGAGCGGTTGTTGGTGGTAGCCTGGCACCATCTATCTCTTCTGAGCTCAGGCTGGTGGAGGCTGTGGTTCATATGGTCCATTAGGCCCTTGGACTGATATTTTCCTTGCATCTTTGGTTTTCTTAGTTCTCCTTTGCTCCAAAAGTGATGGGATCAATATATGTATTTTAGATGGCTGCTCGCAAGGTTTTAAGACTCCAGACACTACTCACCAAAGTAGGATGTAGAACATTTTCTTTATGAATTATGTTATGCCAATTGAGCTAGATGTCCCCCGAGACCATGGTCCCCAGCCCTCAGCCCCAGTAACTCAATCCCTCAAGGTTTTTGGATGTGTCTAGGAAGCTTCTATGGCTTTGCCTTGGTCAAGTTGTGCTGACTTTCCCTGTATTGTATGTTGTCTTTCCTTTCACCAAAGTTAACTCTTATCTACTATCTAGTTAATGATTTACCCTCCCCACCCCACCACCATAGCCATCAAAGATTTTTTTTTCTGTGTGTGAATCTTTTCTTTGTTTTTTATAACAGTGGTCTCATACAATATTTGTCCTTTTGTGATTGACTTATTTCAGTCAGCATAATGCCTTCAATTTTATCCATGTTGCGAGCTGTTTTGTGGATTCATCACTGATCATTCTCTTTGAGTAGTATTCCATTGTGTATATGTACCATAATTTGTTTATCCATTCATCTGTTGATGGGAACTTAGGTTGTTTCCATCTTTTTGCTATTGTGAATAATGCTGCAATGAACATGGGTGTGCATATGTCTATTCGTGTGACGGCTCTTATTCTCTAGGATATAGTCCTAGGAGTGGGATTGCTGGATCGTATGATATTTCTATTTCTAGCTTTTTAAGGAGGCACCATATCGTTTTCCATAGTAGTTTTACCGTTTTGCACTCCCACCAGCAGTGCATAAGAGTTCCAATCTCCCCGCAACCTCTCCAACATTTGTTATTTTCTGTTTTTTTCTATTCGTGCCAGTAATGTTGACGCGAGATAGTATCTCATTGTTGTTTTGATTTGCATTTCTCTAATGGCTAATGATCACGAGCATTTCCTAATGTGTCTGTTAGCGCCTGGATGTCTTCTTTGGTGAAGTGTCTATTCGTCTCCTTTGCCCAATTTTTAACTGGATTATTTGTCTTTTTGTTATTGGGTGTTGAAGTATTCTACAAATTTTAGAGTTTAGACCCTTGTGGGATATGTTGTAGCCAAAATATTTTTTCCCAGTCTGTAGGTTCTTTCTTTACTCTTTTGGTGAATTCTTTTGATGAGCATAAGTGTTTAATTTTCAGGAGCTCACAGTTATCTAGTTTACCTTCTGGTGTTTGTGTATTGTTAAGTTACAGTTTGTATTGAATGTATGCCATGTATTAGGGCCCCTAGCATTGTCCCTAATTTTTCTTCCATGATCTTTGTCATGGATTGAATTGTGTCCCCCCAAAATATGTGTCAACTTGGTTGGCCCATGATTCCCAGTATTGTGTGGTTGGCCTCCATTTCAGGATTGTAATTTTCCTATGTGTTGTAAATCTTAATTTCTGCCTGTGGTTAATGAGGCAAGATTAGATTATGTTAAAGAGGATTAGGGTGGGATTGTAACACCCTTACTAAGGTCCCAACCTTGATCCAATGTAAAGGGAGTTTCCCTGGGGTGTGGCCTGCACCACCTTTTATCTTTCGAGAGATAAAAGTAAAGGGAAACAAGTAGAGAGTTGGGGACCTCATACCACCAAGAATGAAGAGAAGGAGTGCGTGTCCTTTGGACTCAGGGTCCCTGTGCAGAGAAGCTCCTTAACCAGTGGAAGATTGACCTTCTTCCAGAGTCGACAGAGAGAGAAAGCCTTCCCCTGGAGCTGACGCCCTGAATTTGGACTTCTAACCTACTTTACTGTGAGGAAATAAACTTATTTTTGTTAAAGCCGTCCACTTGTGGTATTTCTGTTATGGCAGCAAGATACATAACCAAGATAGATAACTAGGTTTTATATTTGGTCTTCAATCCATTTTGAGTTAGTTTTTGTGTATGGTGTGAGGTACGGGTCCTGATTCATTTTTTTACAGATGGACATCCAGTTTTCCCAGCACCATTTGTTGAAAACACTGTCTTTTCCCCCATTTAATGGACTTTGGACCTTTGTCAAAGCTCAGCTGACCAAAGGTGGATGGATTTACATCACTGTTCTCGATTCTGTTCCATTTGACTACGTGTCTGTCATTGTACCACTAACAGTGTGTTTTGACTACCATGACTGTATAGTAGGGTCTGAGGTTAGGTAGTGTGAGGCCTCCTACTTTGTTCTTCTTCTTCAATAATCCTTTGCTTATTTGGGGCCTCTTTTCTTTCCATATAAAGTTGGTGATTAGTTTTTCCATCTTGATAAAGAACGCTGTTGGCATTTGGATTGGGATTGCATTATATCTGTAGATCGCTTTGGGTAGGATTGACATTTTCACAATGTTGAGTCTTCTTATCCATGAGAATGGTATGTTTTTCCGCTTATATAGATCTCTTTTGGTTTCTGGCAGCAGTGTTTTGTAGTTTTCTTTATAAAGGTCTTTTACATCCCTGGTTAGATTTATTCCTAAGTACTTTATCTTTTTAGGGGCTGTTATAAACGGTATTGTTTTCCTAATTTCCTTTTCAAAGTTCTCTTTGTTGTTGTATAGGAATCCAACTGATTCTTATCTATTAATCTTATATCCTGCTACTCTGCTGAATCTATTAGTTTGAGGAGTAGTTTTCTTGTGGAATCTTTGGAGTTCTCTATGTATAGGATCATATCATCTGTTAATAGCGATAGTTTTACGTGTTCCTTTCCAATTTGGAAGGCATTTATTTCTTTCTCTTGCCTTTTTGTTCTAGGTAAGACTCCCAGCACAATGTTGAATAAAAGTGGTGATAAAGGGCATCCTTGTACTGTTCCCATTCTCAGGGGGAATGCTTTCAGTCTCTCTCCATTGAGGATGATGTTGGCTATTGGTTTTATATATATGTTGAGGAACTTCCCTTTTATTCTTATTTTGTTGAGAGTTTTTATCAGGAATGGGTGTTGGACTTTATCAAATGACTTTTTTGTGTCAATTGAGATGATCCTGTGATTCTTTTCTTTTATTCTATTTATGTTTTGGATTACATTGATTGATTTTCTAATGTTGAACCATCCTTGCATACCTAGTATGAATCCCACTTGGTCGTGGTGTATTCTTTTTTTGAAATGATGCTGAATTATATTGGCTAGAATTTTGTTGAGAAATTTTGCAACTATTTTCATGAGAGATATTGGTCTGTAACTTTCTTTTTTTTTTTTTTTTGTCGTGTCTTTGCCTGGCTTTGGTATCAGGTTATGCTTGCTTCATAGAATGAATATGGGGGAATTCCTTCCTTTTCTATGTTCTGCAGTAGTTTGAGTAGTACTAGGGTGAGCTCTTCTCTTAGAGTTTGGTAGAATTCTCCAGTGAAGCTGTCCAGGCCAGGGTTTTTTGGTTTGTTTTTATTTTTATTTACTTAACCTATTCAGTCTCTTCTCTTGTTATGGGTCTGTTCAGATTTTCTATCTCAGCTTGTGTTAGTTTAGGTAGGTAGTGTGTTTCTAGAAATTTATCAATTTCCTGTAGGTTTTCAAATTTGTTGGAGTATAATTTTTCATAGTATTCTGTTATGATCCTTTTTATTTTAGTTTGGTCTGGAATGTCTCCCATCTCATTTATTATTTGAGTTATTTTCTTTTCTGTTTTTCTTTTGTCAGTTTGGTCAGTGTTTTGTCGATTTTGTTGGTCTTTTCAAAGAATCAATTTTTGGTCTTGTTGATTCTTTCTATTGTTTTTCTTTTCTCTATTTCTTTTATTTCTGCTCTAATCTTACTCTTTCCTTTCTTCTGGTGGCTCTGGGCTTCTTTTGCTGTTCTCTTTCCATTTGTTCGAGTTGATGGACTAGCGCTTTGATTTTGGTCTGTTCTTTTTTGATGTGTGCGTGTATTTGCTATAAATTGACCTCTACCTTTGCTGTGTCCAAAAGTTTTTGGTATGATGTGTTTTCATTCTCATTCGATTTAAAATTTTTTTGATTCCCTTTTTTATTTCTTGTATTACACATTTGTTTTTAAGCAAGGTGTTATTCAGTTTCCATGTATTTGATTTTTTCCCTTCCTTTTCATGTTATTGATTTCTACTTTCATGGCATTGGGGTCAGAGAAGATGCTTTGCATTATTTCTATGTTTTGGATTTTATGGAGGGTTGCTTTGTGGCCTAAAATGTTGACTATTCTGTAGAATGTTCCATGTGCATTGGAAAAGAAAGTATAGTTTCTGCTGTTGGGTGGAGTGTTCTGTATACATCTATAAGGTAAAGTTGTTTGATTTTAGCCTTTAGGTCTTTTGCATCTTTGTTGAGTTTCTTTCTAGATGTTCCATCCATTATCAAGAGTGGTGTGTTGAAGTCTCTCACTGTTATTGTGGAACTGTCTGTTTCTCTTCTCAGTGCTGTTAGAGTTTGTTTTATGTATTTTGGAGCCCTGTCATTGGATGTATAGATATGTATTAAGCTTATGTCTCCTTGGTGGATTGTTCCTTTAGTCATTATATAATGTCCTTTCTTGTCTTTTATGGTTGATTTTGCCTTAAATTCTATTTTATCTGAGATTAGTATTGCCACTCCTGCCCTTTTTTGGTTACTGTTAGCTTGACGTATTTTTTCCATCCTTTGATTTTTAATATATTTATGTCTTTGGGTCTCAGCTGTGTCTCTTGTATACAGCATATTGATGGGTGTTTTTTACCTATTTTTCCACTCTATGGCTCTTTACAGACGCATTTAAGCATTTACATTTATTGTGACTATCAGTAGGTATGAGTTTATTTCTGTCATATTGTTATGCTGTTTTTGTAGTGCTAACGTTTTCTTTGTTTTTTCTTACACTCCTAGGCTGAGTTCCTTTTTGTTTGTGTTTTTTTTTTTCTTTAATTTTTATAGATTTTGTGTTTACTGAGACTTTATGTTTTTCTTCTTTTTTCTTCTGATGAGTAGGTTTGTTACCTTTCTTTGTGGTTACCTTGAAATTTACCCTTAACTTTCTAAGTTTGAACCAGTCTTTCATTACTTGATATCGCATTGAATTCCTCTCCTTTTGAAAATTCTATACCTACACCATTTGTTTCTCCTTTTATTGTTTTGACATTGTCATCATTTACAGATTTATGTTTCTGTTTCCCTGTTCAAGTCTTTTAGATTTGTTTTAGTATTGAGTGTTCTTTACCTAGGTTGATATCTGACTGATATTGTCCTGTGTCCTAAACCCCAGTTGTTGTCTGATATTGTTGGTTCTCTAACCAAAGGACTCCCTTTAATAATTCTTGTAAGTGTGGTTTGATTTTTACTAATTCCATTAATTTCTGTTTATTTGGAAATGTTCTAATTTCACCATAGTATTTGAGAGAGAGTTTTGTAGGATGTGTTATTCTTGGTTGGCTGTTTTTTTTTTTTTCAAGGTTTTATATATGTAATCCCATTGCCTTTTTGCCCGCATAGTTTTGGGCCAGTAATCAGAGCTTAGTCTTAATGTTTCTCCTTCGTAAGTGACTTTTCGTTTTTCTTGAACTGCTTTCGGGATTCTTTCTTTGTTTTTCGTTTTGGCAAGGGTGATTATGATAAGTCTTGGTGACTTTCTTTTTGAGTCTATCCTATATGGGTTCAGTGAGCTTCTTGGATTGTCACCTATTCTTTTTCCATGATATTTGGGAAGGTTTCTGACAGGAAATCTTCAAAAATCTTTTCTGGGTTTTCCATTTTCTCCCTTGTTCTGGAACTCCGATCTCACACAAATTTGTGCTCTTGATTGGGTCTCACATAATTCTTAGGTTTGCTTCATCTTTCTTCATTCTTTGATTTTCCTCAAAGTGGCTTCCATGGACTTGTCTTTAATCTCTCCGATTCTGTCTTCCATTTTTTCAAATCTGATCCTAAAACCTTCTATTGTATTGTCCATTTCTGAAATTTTGTCGTTTACCTTTTGGATTTCTAGTTGCTGTTTTTGTACAATTTCTAATTGTTTATTTTGACATTTTGTTCTTATATTATGTTCCTAAATTCTTCTATCACTTTATCTGTGTTATTCTTGATTTTGGCTATGTTTTTATTGGTTTTGTCTGTGTTTTCCATAGTTTTTTCCTTGGTTTTGTCTGTGTTTTCCTTGATCTCTTTCCTAATCTCATGGAAAACTTTAAATATTAGTCTTTTGAATTCCATATCAAGTAGTTCCACTGCCTTTTCTTCTACCAGAAGATCATCTGTTTATTTTGGTCACTTGCTGGAGCCATCTTGTCCTGCTTTTTCATATGTTTCGATATAGTCTGCTATCTGCAAGACATTAAGTTACTCTTTTCTGTATTTATTGTTTGTATGTTTGTTTGTTTCATCCTGTTTTTTTGTTTTGTTTTGATATGCCAGAGTGGGTGAGTTGGGCGTGCTTTGCTACTCCATGTTCATCTGTGGGCACAATGGCTCTTACCACCTTATCTGTGTGGCAGGGCAGGAGCAAGCAGGGTGAGCTCGCTTCATGGTACATTTGTTTGGTGAGGTGGCTGTGGGCAGACTGTGCAGGTATTGTCTGCCTCCTGATATTGGTCCAGCAGTGTGGGAGCATTCACAGCCCCTTGCCAGAGAGGTGGGGGTGTAGGACAGGGAGTGTTTTGGGCTTGCTTCCCACTGTTCAGCAGCTGGTTGAGTGTCGGGAGGGTAGGGGCAGTGCAAGCCTGATCTGGTGTTGAGCCTGTGCCTAGGATGCTCCAGCCACAATGGCACACAACAGCCAGCAGGAAGAGGGGCTTGTGTATGGGGCTAAGTAAGGGAACGAAGTAAATAAAAGAAAAAGAAACAAAGGATAGTTGGAGGGGGAAGGTGGGGCAGACCTGGGGTGGCAGTGGCTGGTGGCTCTCTATCCTTGGTAGTGTGGCATGGCCTGGCAGGAGAGGGTAGAGGTGGCAAAGGGGGTAGGTGAGAGGAAGAAAGGAAAAAATGGCATGGTAGGAGTTGTTTGATTGATGCATGGGGGACCTGGGTGGTGGCAGGCCAGTAGGTCTGACAGAGAAAGAGAGATCTTCTCCTGGCTGTTTATTGTCAGTGGATCTCCTATTTGATCTCCTCTGCTAATGCTTCCATTTTCACTTGGAGGATTGTCATTGGGATTCCTATTCTACTGAGGGGAGGGAAATGAGCCTACCTAGGTCATATGGACTGAGTTCTGTTGCTAGGTTGTGGGTCAGTAGACACTAGGCATGGGCAGCCTTCTTCTTTTGGGTTGGAGGTTATAAAATGTATTCATGCTATGTTTTTCCTCCAGTCCTGGAGTCCCTAGCCAGTCCACTTTTATCTTTCTATTTTTCCGAGCTCCTTTGATTGTCTCTTGCATTATTTCCTGGGTTTATCTTTGTACTTAACAGGGAGGAACATGGAAAAAATGAGACTATGCCATCGTGTCCAGAAGAAATAAGCCCATGCCATCTTATCTGGACTAGAAGCCCCCATTTGTTTTCTTTTAATAATTTCTTTTTTTTTAATTGAGATTCTCCATCTGTTCAGTCATTATGGTCATTTTTTGGTTTCCTATTTATAAAACTGCTTTAAATCCAATTCCTACATATGGGTTTAAAGTACAAATTCCAACATATGTGTTATCTCAAGCTTGTTTATATTGACTGCTTTTTCTTTTGAAATTGGGTCACATTTTTCTGTTTTTTTTTTTTTCCCACATCTACCGATTTTTTAATTTTATCTTTGACCTTGTGGATTATACAGTGTAGGGACTGTAGATTCTTTTATTTTCCTCAGAAGAGTGTTTATTTTTGTCCTAGTGGGCAGATAAATTACTGGTTGATAACACTGAACTCATAGGGGCTTGGTTTTACACTTTGTTAGGGTGGGTCTGTTTTAATTTTGCCCTTCGTCTTAGGAAAAGTCTCCTCATCTTTGGACACAGTCTTTACTCATAAGTCAAGGGCCTGCTGGGGTTTCAATGGAAAGCTTCAGCTATTTACCAAGCCCTTTTTACTTGGCATTACTCAAACTCTTAATTCTGTACCTTCTGCAGTGGGTGGGCAGCAGCTGAAATCTTTGCTAAGTCTGTTTTTAACTTTCTAGCTGTTGCTTTCTGCCAGGTCCTTGGAGTTTCCCCATGCATATGAAGTTCAGGCTCTCTCCACAATTCCCTCTTTTTCAGACTTCTCTCCTCAATTTCCAACCACTCTGGCAGGCCTAAGCTCTGTTCTATGACACTTCAAGCCAAAAATAATACAATTTTTTGCTTAAATTCCAGCTTACCTGTGTCACTAGCACTGGGGACTTCATTCAGGGGGAAAAGCTATGGATCTCAACCAGTGAGATTGCTATCTTTAAGGGTCAAATATCTTTCAGTTCCTGCCTTTTTTGGTTCAATCTCCAGTACATTCAAATAGCTGGAGTTTTTTCAAATAATAGTTTAAAAAATATTTTGTCCAGAGTTTGTAATTGTTATCTGTGGGAAAGTTTGTTGGATACAACTTATTCTACCATTATTGGAACCAGAACTCCTCTCCCTCCTCCCTTTTAACTCATAGCCTCATGATTTCTAATCTAGGCTATTGTAATAGACTCCATACTGGCTTCCCTGCCTTGAGTCTCATGCTTCTGTAATCCACGCTGTGCACTACTGCCAGAGTCATTTTTTGAACATGGGAATCTGATCATGGTATCCTCTGATTACAATTCTTTAGTACCCTTCCTTGCCCAATATATGCAAGATAAAGTCAAAATTCCTTAGCATGACCAGGTTCCTGCCTACCTCTTCAGCTTTATATTTGTATAGCTGCTCATCCCCCTTGACATTTATGCTCTAACAATACTGAATTACTTGCGGTTTCTCTAATTTGCCATGCTATCTTGCTTTGGGGTCTTTACACCTCACTCTTCTCCTTGATATTAAAATAAAAAAGAACTGAGGGGCGTGGCCAAGATGGCGGAGTAGTTAGACGCTTCCTATATCCCTCTTACAACAAAGACCTGGGAAAAAAAAGTGATTTGATTTTATATGAATATCTAGGAGCCCTGAACAAGGCAAAGTTGAGGAATTGGACTGAGCCACGGGGCGGGGGAGAGGGAGAAGATTTGGAAGAAATGAAGAGCACCAGCGCCGCGGCAGCGAAACTGCAGCTCTCCAGCCACGCTGGTCGGCAGTGAAGCAGGCAAACAGCTGTGCTGTGCGCGCTAGGGAAGCAGTTTCCACATTGATAGAGACCCGGCAGCAGAGATTCTGCTTGGACACTCCAAACCAGTGAAAAGCAGCTCCCAAGTGGCTAAGTACATGCATGCAGCCTTTCGCAGGGATTAAAAGAAAAGCCCACTTGGGAAAAACCTCTCTCCCTATTACCTCCTCCCTCCGCGCTCTGCACCGGGAGTCCGCTGGGCGGGAAGTAGATCCCAAAAGGCACCCTGACACATTCTTCTGGGCTTGGAGATGGAACAAATAAGCTCCTGGTTCCCCTAAGCCAGGAACACAGGGTCAGCACAGTTCCTTTGCTAGGCACAGGTATAAGGGGTCTGCAGACTCTGAGACCCTGAAACCCCTGTATAGACTTGTGGGGACCCATCTCAACAGCATTAGCCCTCACTACCACAGTACAGCAGGGCAAACGTGAAGTTTAACTTCAACTGCTTCAGCTGTGAACTGGCAGATTTGTGACCCTTGAAACAGCCCTGTCCCTTAAGTAGGCACTTATCGATCGGCAACAGGGACTCAAAGACTGGTGGTATCACCTAAAGCTCCTAGTCACCTGCTACAGGAGTCCGAGAAAAAGTGGTGCTCTCGAGTCTTTACAGCCAACAGAGTGGGGTGCTCTTAGTCTGGCTGCAAAACTCACCTACCTATTCACCCCAGACAATAGGGAAACACTTTCCTTTCAGACTCTCAGGGGCAGCCGTCAGCACCTGCCTGGCTCAGCACGTGATCCCCTACCATAGCCAAAGTCCAGTGCCTGCACCAATCACCCATGCCTCTCTAGGACTGGAGGTGAGAGCCTCCATCACACACTTGGTGATCGACTCACTGGACACTTGAACTGAACCCATATAGGAAAATTTAATGGACTCCTGTGTGCACATACTTAGTTACAGAGCTAACTACCTGGTGACAGGACTTTAGAGATTCAAAGGTGTCAAAATCAAACTAGTGCACATGAGCAGCCCATTTGGGCATATCAAAACAAAACAAGAAGCTAGGTCTCACTAAACAAATATAAAATAAAATTATAATAAATTATTGATGGCTCAGAGACAAAAGTCAATATCAAGTCACATAAACAGACCGTCCATTATGGCTTCAGAAAGCTCCCAAAATAAAGAATCAATAAATTCTCTGGAGGAAGAGAACTTCTTGGAATTACCAGAGGCAGAATACAAAAGATTAATATACAGAAATCTTCTAGAAATTAGAAAGGAAATTCTACACAATGTAGGAACATCCAGGGAACATACAGACAAAGTAGTAGCAGAACTTAAAAAAGTTATTCAAGAATATAATGACAAATTTAATAGGCTGCAAGAATCCATAGAGAGACAGCAGTCAGAAATCCAGAATATTAACAATAAAATTTGATAACTCAACTCAATAGAAAGTCATAGGAGCAGAATACAGGCAGTAGAAGTCACAATTAGTGACAGTGGAGACAAAGTTCTTGATGCCAACTTATTTGAGGAAAAATCAGGTAAAAGAATTAAAAAGAATGAGGAAACTCTAAGAGTCATGTGGGACTCAAACAAAAGAAATAAACTACTAGTGACTGGAGTATAAGAACGGGGGCGGGGAGAGATAACAGAAAATACAGAGAAAATTGTTCAAGATTTGCTGACAGAAAAGTTCCCTGATATCATGAAAGATGAGAAGATATCTATCCAAGATGCTCATCGAACCCCACATAAGGTAGATCCAAAAAGAACGTCACCAAGATACGTACGTTATAATAAACTTACTAAAACCAAAGATAAAGAGAGAATTTTAAGAGTACCTAGGGATAAAAGAAAAGTCATCTACAAAGAAGAGTCAATTAGAATAAGCTCGGACTACTAAGTAGAAACCATGCAGGCTAGAAGGCAATGGGATGACATATTTAAAGCCTTGAAGGAAAATACCTGCCAGCCAAGAATTATATATCCAGCAAAAGTGTCTCTCAAATATGGTGGCAAAATCAGGGCATTTCCAGTTAACTGAAGTTCAGGGAATTTTCAAAAAAACAAACCAAAATTACAAGAAATACTAAAGGGAGTCCGACAGTTAGGTAATCAATAACACCAGATAACAACCCAAGACTAGAACGCTGGACAGAGCAACCAGATATTGACTCAGATACAGTTATCAAAAATACATCAAAGCTAAAACATTGAAAATTGAGAAACAGATATCAATATGTAAAAAAAAGACAACATTAAAACAAAAAAGACGGACTTAAAAATGGAGACATAAATTTTTCATGTGGAAGGGAGGTTAAGGTGATATAAAGTAATAAAAGACTTGTATAAACTTAGAAAAATAGGGGTAAATATTAAGGTAACCACAAAGGAATCTAACAATCCTCAAATCAAAATTAAAAAGTAGAAAAACATAAAGGCCCAGCAAACACAAAATCTACAACAAAGAAAAAGATGAAAAAAATACATAAAGAAAAACAACTCAGCACAGAAAATTGAGGAGAACAAAGAAACTGTGAACAACACACAAAAGGAGATGTCAGGATGACAGCACTAAACTCATACCTATCAATAATTACGCTGAATGTAAATGGACTTAATGCACCAATAAAGAGACAGAGAGTGGCAGATTGGATGAAAAAGCATGATCCATCAATATGCTGCCTACAAGAGACGCACCTTAGACTTAAAGACACAAACAAGCTAAAACTCAAAGGATGGAAAAAATATATCAAGCAAACAACACTCAAAAAAGAGCAGGAGTGGCCATAGTAATCTCTGACAAAATAGACTTTAAAGTAAAATCCACCACAAAGGCTAACAAAGGACACTATATAATGATTAAAGGGTCAATACACCAGGAGGACATAACTATAATAAATATTTATGCACCCAACAACAGGGCTCCAAAATACATAAAAGAAACTCTAACACCTCTGAAGAGAGAGATAGACAGCTCCACAATAGTAGTAGGAGACTTCAACACACCACATTTGGTGAGGGCCGGAACATCCAGAAAGAAGCTCAACAAAGACATGGAAGAGCTAAATGCTACAATCAAGCAACTTGATCTCGTAGACGTATACCGAACACTGCACCCAGCAGCAGCCAAGTATACTTTCTTTCCAACACACATGGAACATTCTCCAGAATAAACCATATGTTAGACCATAAAGCAAGCTTTAACAAAATCCAAAACATAGAAATATTACAAAGCATCTTTTCTGACCATAAAGCCATAAAAGTGGAAATCAACAACACAGAAAGCAAGGGAAAAAAAGCAAACGCATGGAAACTGAACAACACCTTGCTCAAAAACTATTGGGTTATAGAAGAAACTAAGGGTAGAATAAAGAAATTCACAGAATCAAACGAGAATGAAAATACATCCTACCAGAACCTTTGGAACACAGCCAAAGCAGTGGTCAGAGGTCAGTTCATAGCAATAAATGCACCCTTCTAAAAAAAAGAAAGGGTCATAATCAAAGCATTAACCCTACAACTGGAACAAGTAGAAACAGAGCAGCAAAAGAAGTCCACAGGCTCCAGAAGGAAGGAAAAAATAAGAATTAGAGCAGAATAAAATGAAATAGAGAAGAGAAAAACAATTGGAAGAGTTAACAAGTCCAAAAGCTGGTTCTTTGAAAAGATCAACAAAATTGATAAACCATTGGCCAAACTGACAAAAGAAAAACTGGAGAGGAAGCAGATAAGCCGTATAAGAAATGAGATGGGTGATATCACAACAAACCCAACTGAAATTAAAAGAATCATAACAGATTACTATGAAAAACTGTACTCTGACAAATTCGAAAACCTAGAGGAAATGGACAAATTTCTAGAAACCCACTACCTACCTAAATTAACACAAACTGAGGTAGAACAACTAAATAAACCCATAGCAAAGAAGAGATTGAAAAGGTTATTAAAAAACTGCCAACAAAAAAAGCCCTGGCCTGGATGGCTTCACTGGAGAATTCTAACAAGCTTTCAGAGAAGAGATAACACCTTCTACTAAAGGTATTTCAGAGCATAGAAAAGTGTGGAATACTCCCACACTCATTCTATGAAGCCAGCATAACCTGATACCAAAACCAGATAAGGTCCCACAAAAAAAGAAAATTACAGACCGATATCCCTCATGAACACTG
Source organism: Dugong dugon (assembly GCA_030035585.1). Taxonomy (NCBI): domain Eukaryota; kingdom Metazoa; phylum Chordata; class Mammalia; order Sirenia; family Dugongidae; genus Dugong; species Dugong dugon. Next base: position 101,965,309 of record CM057483.1, on the reverse strand, counting down.
ATGCAAAAATTCTCAACAAAATTCTAGCCAATAGAATTCAGCAACACATCAAAAAAATAATTCACCATGACCAAGTGGGATTTATACCAGGTATGCAGGGATGGTTCAACGTTAGAAAAACAATTAATGTAATCCATCACATAAATAAAACAAAAGACAAGAACCACGGATCTTATCAATTGATTCAGAAAAGGCATTCGACAAAATCCAACACCCATTCATGAGAAAAGCTCTCAATAAAATAAGAATAGAAGGGAAATTCCTCAGTATGATTAAGGGCATTTATACAAAACCAACAGCCAACATCATCCTAAATGGAGAGACTTTGAAAGTATTCCCCTTGAGAACAGGAACCAGACAAGGATGTCCTCTATCACCACTATTATTCAACATTGTGCTGGAGGTCCTAGCCAGAGCAATTAGGCTAGAAAAAGAAATAAAGGGCATTCAAATTGGGAGAGAAGAAGTCATAATATCTCAATTTGCAGATGATATCATCTTATACACAGAAAACCCCAAAGAATCCACAAGAAAACTACTGGAACTAATAGAAGATTTCAGCAAAGTTTCAGGATACAAGATAAACATACAAAAATCAATTGGATTCCTTTACACCAACAAACAGAACCTCGAAGAGGAAATCACCAAATCAATACCATTTACAATAGCCCCAAAGAAGATAAAATACTCAGGAATAAATCTAACCAGAGATGTAAAAGATCTTTACAGAGAAAAACTGCAAGACACTACTGCAAGAAACTAAAAAAGACCTGCATAAGTGGAAAAATATACCTTGCTCATGGATAGGTAGACTCAACATAGTTAAAATGTCAATTCTACCCAAAGCAATCTGCAGATACAATGCAATCCGATCCAAATTCCACCAGCATTTTTTAATGAGATGGAGAAACAAATCACCAACTTCATATGGAAAGGGAAGAGGCCTCAAATAAATAAAGCATTACTCAAGAAGAAGAACAAAGTGGGAGGCCTTACACTACCTGATTTTAGGACCTATTATGCTGCCACAGTAGTCAAGACAGCCTGGTAGTGGTACAACAACAGAAACATAGACCAATGGAACAGAGTTGAGAATCCAGATATGAGCTCATCCACCTATGAGCAGCTAATATTTGACAAAGGCCCAAAGTCCGTTAACTGGGGAAAAGACAGTCTCTTTAACAAATGGTGCTGGTATAACTGGATATCCATATGCGAAAAACTGAAACAAGACCTGTATCTCACACCACGTAAAAAAACTAACTCAAAATGGATCAAAGACTTAAATATAAAATTGAAAATGGTAAAGATCATGGAAGAAAAAATAGGGACAATACTAGAAGCCCTAATACATGGCATAAACACAATACGAACTGTAAGTAATAATGCACAAGCACCAGAAGAGAGACTAGATAAATGGGAGCACCTAAAAATCAAACACTTATGCTCATCAAAAAATTTCACAAAAAGAGTCAAAAGACAACCTACAGACTGGGAAAAAATTTGGGGCTAGGACAAATCCGATCAGCATCTAATCTCTAAAATCTACAAGATACTGCAAAACCTCAACAACAAAAAGACAAACAACCCAATTAAAAATGGGCAAAGGATATGAACAGGCACTTCACCAAAGAAGGTATTCAGGCGGCTAACAGACACATGAAGAAACGCTCATGATCATTAGCCATTAGAGAAATGCAGATCAAAACTACAATGAGATATCATCTCACCCCAACAAGGCTAGCATTACTCAAAAAAACACAAAATAATAAACACTGGAGAGGTTGCGGAGAGACTAGAACACTTATACACTGTTGGTGGGAACGTAAAATGGTACAACTACTTTGGAAATTGATTTGACGCTTCCTTAAAAAGCTAGAAATAGAAGTACCATACAATCCAGCCATCCTGCTCCTTGGAATGTATCCTAGAGAAAAAAGAGCCGTCACAGGAATAGATATATGCACTCCCATGTTCATCGCAGCACTGTTCACAATAGCAAAAAGATGGAAGCAACCTAGATGCCCATCAATAGACGAATGGATAAACAAATTATGGTATATCCACACAATGGAATATTACACGATGATAAAAAGAACAGTGATGAAGCTGTGAAACATCGTACAACATGGTGGAAGCTGGAACTTATACTGAGTGAATTTAGTCAGTCACAGAAGGACAAATACTGTATAAGACCACTATTATAAGAACTCAAGAAAAGGTTTAAACACAGAAGAAAACATTCTTTGATGGTTACGGGGGTGGGGAGGGAAGGTGAGGGTTATTTACTAACTAAATAGTAGATAACAATCATCTTAGGTGAAGGGAAGGACAGCACACACTACAGCGGAAGCCAGCACAACTGGACTAAACCAAAGCTAAGAAGTTTCCTCAATACAATCAAATACTTTGAGAGACAGAGTAGCAGGGATGGGGGGTCTGGGGACCATGCTTTCAGGGGACATCTATGTCAGTTGGCATAACAAAGCTTATTAAGAAAACGTTCTGAATCCTACTTTGGTGAGTGGCGTCTGGGGTCTTAAAAGCTTGCAAGTGGCCATCTAAGATGCATGAATTGGTCTCAACCACTTGGCGTAAAGGAGAATGAAGAACACCAAAGACTCAAGGAAAGTATTATCTCAAGAGACAGAATGGGCCACATAAACCAGAGACTTCATCAGCCTGAGACCAGAAGAAGTAGATGGTGCCCTGCTACCACCAATGAGTGTCCTGACAGGGAACACAACAGAGGGTCCCTGATGGAGCAGTAGAACGATGGGATGCAGAACTCAAATTCTAGTAAGAAGACCAGACTTAATGGTCTGACTGAGACTGTAGATGCCCCAGAAGGCATGGCCCCTGGACTCTTTATCACCCCAGAACTGAAACAATTTCCGAGGCCAACTCTTCTGACAGGGATTGGACTGGACTGTGGGTCATAAAGTGATACTCGTGAAGAATGTGTCTCTTAGTCAAGTAGATACAAGAGACCAAAGGTGCAGCTTCTGTCCAGATGTGAGATGGGAAGGCAGAGAGTGGAGTTGACTGAATGTTCATGGGGAATCAGGAGCGGAGGGGAGGAGTGTGCTGTCACAGAATGGGGTGAGCGGTTGGGGTCTCATAACAATGTATGTAAAAAAAATTTTGTATGGGAGACTAACGTGAAATGTAAACTTCACTTAATTACAACAATAAAAAAATAAAATAAGAAAATTGAATAAAATGTACTGTGATGATAATGATAATAGCTAACATTTATGGAGTGCATTCTATGTGCAAGGCACTGTACTAGGTGCTTTCAAAGTATTTTCTTATTTATTCCCAGACATTGTGCTAGGGGCTTTCATAGTATTTTCTCATTTATTCCTCACAACAACTTTATGGGGTCAATACCTTTGTAATCTTCACTTTACAGATGAGAAAACTGTGGCTTAGAGATGTTAAATGATGGAGCAAGGCTATACAGTTATAAATCAGACATTGCTCTATTGTCTCCCACTCAAGCAAAGTACACCTATAGGATTTGAAAATGAAAGAACTAAGATTTCCTTTGAGAGTTAAACTGTTGAGGCAACATAAAATGAATATTAACAGAGATATGCAATGTCACTTTAATAAGCTACCTTGCCAGAAAGACCTCACTGTAACCTGATGGAAGTCATTGACACACCTAAGAAATAATGTGTCAAACAGAAGGGCAGCTCGTCAATTATGGATGCATACACAGAAAGAGCCAGAGACAAACATAAACAGCTTCCTCCAGCCATTTTCCAAGGAATATGGTGCCCTTCCTGGCCTAGGGATTTAACCCTGATAACCTACATATTAATGTGGAGAAGGAAACTTCCAGTTTTCTTGGCCAGATGTTTTCATATATTTAAATCATACACCTAGCTCCCTTTGCTCTTATTTCACGCACACTAAACAAGCTTCTGATTATAATTTTGACTTCTTCTGCTCCTTGCCTATAGGTAAGAGAATACACAGATAAGGTTTACATGCATGTCTCGCAACCAAGAGGGGAACTAGCCTAAGAGAATATGCTGAGGATGGCCTCATGCCTAGGAGAAATGGCAGAGAAAAAGACGGAAGTATCCTAAGCCCTACATGACACTATACAGCCATGGTATTAAGCAGCCTGGAACCCTCCTTGTCACTAGAGTTCTTATTATGGGTAAGAATATACATGTTCTTTGTTGTCTAAAACAGCTGAGCTAGGGTTTTTCTGTTACGTGCTGCCAAAAGCAACACAGCTTATAGAGTGAGGCAGCTGCCAAAGTCTTTAATAAATATAGATGAAGGTGCGGCGGCAACTACTGGGATATTGGTAAATGACAGCAGTGAGAAGGAAGAGGGATGGTATTACTGATGGCATGAGGTTCATGAGCAAAGATTTTTATACAAGGACTGGGGAGTAATGGCCTGTAAGTGAAAATGGAGAGCAGGAAGGATACCTACCTCACATTCCTGATGTGTAGAGTATGAAAGAACCACCCACAGGAGAAAGTGGTAGCCTGAGAGACCATCTAGATTGTAGTTACTAAACAAAACCAAATTAGTTGCCGTGGAGTTGATTCTGACTCCTGGTGACCCAGTAGAACTGCTCCATAGCGTTTCCTTGGCTGTAATCTTTACAGGAGCAGATCACCAGGTCTTTCTTCACAACACCACTTGGTGGGTTCGAACCGCCAAACGTTCAGTTAGTAGTTAAGCACAAACTGTTTGTGCCATCCAGGAACCTAGACTGTAGTTACAGCAGGAGGATAAAGGAAAGTTTCAAGAAGAGGCTGATGATATATACAGGGGATTTTGCTAATTACAGAGGGTACAGTAGAAGTGTTTAGGCTGGATGACAAGAGAGGAGAAGTGCAAGATCTGATCAGTTAAGAAGACGTATAGAGCGTCTTGGTGATAAGGAACGTGATACTAGGCATTACCTGTTCGCGTTCAGATTCATTCCCTACTCTTCTTGTATAAATGATGCTACTCAAGGTCCTTGCCAACTGGCTTTGATTAATGGGAAATGCTGGCAGAAGATTGAAGTATGGAAGGAAGGACAAGCCAGGGTATTTCTCCTCCTCTTTCCTCCAGGGGCAATTTTCTGTCAGTGGCTTCATCTTCCTCCATAGTTTCAGCTCCCCTCTGGACGTCTCTTCCATCACGATCCCAGATCCCACGAGGTGACCTTGGCTTTACCGCTTTCCTTATGTACCTCCATTGCTAGGGATGGTAGAGGCTTCCTGTTGTGGTTAATCTCCGTATTATTTTGCCACCTCCTGTTTGGCTTTTCAGCTCTTCCATAACCTGTGTTATCAGTTCCCTATGTTAAATTTCCTCTGTTTTAAATAAGTGTTGTTGTTGTTAGGTGTTGTTGAGTTGGTTATGACTCATAGAGATCCTATGTATAGCAGAACAAAACACTGCCCGGTGCTGCACCATCCTCACAATCGTTGCTCTGTTTGACCCCATAGAAAGAGTTGTTTATTTTTTTCCTGTCTTGACTCTGATACAAGTGCTTACAGTGGCTTGCATATCCGGCTGTGACTGGTGCCGTATCCTTTCCAAAAGTCATGTTAGACTTTGAATACAGTGTTTTAGGCCAAGAACTCCTCCCACATGAGTTAGTCATGGTCTGACTTTACTTTCATAGGGAGTGTAATGGTTAAGGTTGTGCGTCAACTTGACTGGGCCATGATTCTCAGTGGTTTGGCAGTTATGATGTAGTTTGACAGTTATGTATGATGTAATTTGGCAGGTATGTAATGATGTAATCAATTCCATGATGAGATCTGCTATGGAGAGCCAATTAGTTCAAAGGGAGTTTCCTTGGAGGTGTGGCCTGCCTCCAGTATATAAATGGATGTTCCAGCAAGACTCTAGCTCTGAATTCTGCATCTGGCTCATCATCATCTGACCTCTGGTTCTTGGTACTTGAGCTAGCAGTTTACCTGCAGATCTTGGGATTTGTCAGCCTCTGCAGCCTGTGCCAGGGGCCTACCATTTGACCTGTCAATCTTGGGTTCGTCAGCCTCTGCAGCTATGTGAGTCAGGAGAAACAACCAGCTTGATGCCTGACCTACGGACTTGGGACTTGCCAGCATCTACAACCGTGTGAGCCATTTCCTTGAGATAAATCTCCTCTCTCTATATATACATATATGTATATATATGAATATATATATGTCTGTATATACATATATGTATATATATATATGTATATAAAAAAATTGTGATCAAGTTGATTCTGACTTCTAGCGAACCTATAGAACAGAGTAGAACTGCCCCATAGGGTTTCCAAGGAGCGCCTGGTGGATTGCAACTGTTGACCTTCTGGTTAGCAGCTGAGCTCTTAACCACTGTGCCACCAGGGATCCATACATATACATATATATACATATACATATATATACGTATATGTATATATATGTACACTTTACTGGTTTTGCTTCTCTAGAGAACCCAGCCTAAGATATTTGGTACCGAGAGTGGTTCTAGAGAAACAAAATTGTAAGGAAGGATGTGTTTTCTAAATTGGTTCTCAAGTCTGGTTAGTCTTAAAGATGTTGATGACTCTGCTTCCAACAGTAAAGAGGGCACTGCTAATCCATGGCATGAGGTGACAATAGAAATACACAAAATATCAGAACCAATAGAGCAAATATTGGTGAGAGACAAGTCTCTGGGTGATCACGTATTTGATACTTTTCTACAATTTTGTCAGAATGAGAAATATAAGGAAACTGGTTGGTTGGTCCTACTTTCATTAGACAAACTGGTGAAAGAGACGAGCTCAGGGCTTCAAAGTCACAGCTCAAGAGCTGCATGAATGACCTCAAAGTTGCCACTTTTGCCCTGAAAGAAAGCCTTATTTCTTGTAGAAACAGAGCTGATATTGCTGAAAACCAAACCCAGGGTCTTATCATCAGAGTGGCTGAACTAAAATGCCAACTGAATTTCAAACCTTGAATGATGTCTGAAGTTAAAGTGAGGGCGTTTAATGGGAAGACATCTGATCCTGAAACTTGGGATGGGACTTATGGGCAGATAATCAGGAAGGTGGGGACACTGAGCCCCTAAAGCCATCGAATCACTCTTGCCAACAGAACCAGCCCTCTCACTCCCATCTGAAGAGGTTACTCCATCTTTGACTGCTAAGCCACTCTCCCCAATAGAACCGTTAGCCTCTCTACCCCATCTGATGAGATTAATCCAGCTGTGTCTAAAGAGTCTTTGTCTGAGTCATCCCCTGGGGAGGCATCTGAGTCATTGCCTACGTCATCGCCTGAGGCAGATGCCTTACAGGACATTGCTGAATGTTCTCAGAAAACATCCCCACCACCCATTTTGGCTTCTAGATCTATAATTAGACTTAAGTCACTGTGAGCCCCGAAAGCTGAAGTACAAAGTGTGACTCAGGAGGAGGTACACTACACTCCCTAAGAACTCCTTGACTTTTCTAATATGTACAAACAGAAACCTGGGGAATATATGTATTAAGGGTGTGGGATAATGGTGCAAGGAACATAAAGTTGGATCACCTTGTATTTATTGATATGGGCCCATTAAGCACTGATCCTTCATGCAAAGTTTCAGCTCCAGAGGTTAGGAAAGGATCTAATAGTTTATTTCGTTGGGCCGCTAAAGAAAGGATTATGCAGTGGCCTACATTAAATGAAGCTGAAGCACTAGTCTGCGTTGGTATACTGTAGAAGAAGGTATCAAAAGGCTTAGGGAAATTGGCATGTTAGAGTTGATTTATCAGGTTAGACCCACACACTCACACATGGAGTGCCCAGAGGACACACTTTTTACCACAACGTTGAAGAACAAATTTATTAAGGGAGCCCCAGCATCGCTGAAGACTGCTGTGATTGCTATTTTATGTAAGTTGGATTTGACAGTGGGAACTGCCTAACTGAATTAAGACACTTAACTACAATGAGGCTGATTGGACCCTGTGGTGGTAGGGGCCAAGTGGTGGTGCCCAGTTGACAAAGGGAAGGTGAGAGTGGTTACTGTAATGGACAGTGGAGTCAAAGCAGTAATCAGAATAGTCTGACTTGTATGGACTTATGGCATTGGCTACTTAGTCATGGTGTCCCTAAGAGTGAACTAGATGGGAAATCTACTAAATATTTACTTGATCTGTACAAGTGGAAGAATTCTAGTTCAAGTGAATGGCAATCTAACTGGAATCTCCAGAAATAGGGAGTCTTGGCCCCTCAATCAATTCCCAGACTTAGTGAGTTTACAGACCCACAGCCCCTTGAATGAAGGGGAGGCCAGTTCCCCTTGAGAAAGGACCCCTCTATACTTCTAAAAATGTATACTGTTAATCTTTCTCCCAGCCTTCCACAAAGGGATCTACAGACTTTTACAAGAGTGACTGTTAATTGGGAAAATAGAAATCATCAGACATTTTGGGGATTATTGGACACTGGCTCTGAACTGACACTAATTCCAGGAGACACAAAACGTCACTGTGGTCCACCCATCAGAATAGGGGCATACAGAGGTCAGGTAGTTAATGGAGTTTTATCTCAGGTTCATTTCACAGTGGATCCAGTGGGTCCCCAAAACCATCCTTTAGTGATTATCTCAGTGCTAGAGTTCATAATTGGAACAGATATACTCAACAACTTGCAGAACCCAACACTGGATCCCTAAAAAGTGGAGTAAGGGTTATTATGGTAGGAAAAGCCAAGTGGAAGCCATTAGAACTGCCCCTACCTAGGGAAATAGTAAACCAAAAGCAATACAGCATTCATGAAGGGATTGCAGAGACTAGTGCCACTATTAAGGACTTGAAGGATGCAGGGGCTGTGATTCCCACCACATCCCCATTCAACTTGCTTATTTTCCCTGTGAAAAAAAACAGATGGATCTTGAAGAATGACAGTAGATTATCATAAACTTAACCTGGTGGTGACTCTAATTGCAGCTGTTGTTCCAGACGTAGTTTCATTGCTTGAGCAAATTCATACATCTCCTGGTACCTAGTATGGAGCTATGAATCTGGTCAATGCTTTTTTCTCCATACCCTGTTTTGAAAGACCACCACAAGCAGTTTGCCTTCAGCTGGCAAGGCCAGCAATACACCTTCAGTGTCCTATCTTAGAGGTATATGAACTCTCCAGCCCTATGTCATAATTTAGTTTGCAGGGAGCTTGATCACCTTTCCCTTCCACAAGACATCACACTGGTCCATTAAGTGATGACTTTATGTTAATTGTTCCTAGTAAAAAAGAAGTGTGACCGACTCTGGACTTATTGGTAAAACATTTGCGTACTGTGTTGTTGTTGTTGTTAGGTGCCGTTAAGTAGGTTCTGACTCCTAGCGACCCTATGCACCACGTAATGAAACACTGCCCGGTCCTGTACCATGCTCACAATCATTGTTATGCTTGAGCCCATTGTTGCAGCCCCTGTATCAGTCCATCTCATTGAGGGTCTTCCTCTTTTTCGCTGATCCTGTACTTTACCAAGCATGATGTTCTTCTCCAAGGACTGATCCCTCCTGACAGCATGTCCAAAGTATGTAAGACGTAGTCTCACCATCCTTGCTTCTAAGGAGCATTCTGGTTGTACTTCTTCCAAGACAGATTTGTTGGTTCTTTTGGCAGTCCATGGTATGGTCAATATTCTTCTCCAACACCACAATTCAAAGGCATCAATTCTTCTTTGGTCTTCCTTATTCATTGTCCAGCTTTTGCATGCATATGATGCCATTGAAAATACTATGACTTGGGTCAGGCCCACCTTAGTCTTCAAGGTGACATCTTTGCATTTCAACACTGTAAAGAGGTCTTTTGCAGCAGATTTGCCCAATGCAATGTGGCTTTTGATTTTTTGACGGCTGCTTCCATGGGTGGTGCATGCTAGAGGGTGGGATATCAATCCCCCAAAATTTGAGACACCTTCCACTTCAGTGAAATTTCTAAGAGTCCAGTGGTGGGGGCATGTCGACATATTCCTTCTAAAGTGAAGAATAAGTTATCGCATCTGGGCTCTCCCACAACTGAAGAGGAGGCACAACATTTGGTGGGCCACTTTGGATTTGAGAGGCAACATACCCCTCACTTGGGTTTGCTACTCTGAGCTGTTTATCAAGTGACTCGAAAAGCTGCTAGTTTTGTGTGGGGCCCAGACAAAGAGAAGGCTCTGCAACAGGTTCAGGCTATTGTGCAAGCCACTCTGCCACTTGGGCCATATGATCTGGTTGACCTAATGGTGCTTGAAGTGTCAGTGGCAGAGAAAGCTGCTATTTGGCATCTTTGGCAGGCCCCTATTGGTGAATCACACAACAGAACCTTAGGATTTTTGGGCAAAGCCCTGCCATCCTCTGCTTTTGAGAAACAGTTTTTGGCTTGTTACTGGGCCTTAGTAGAGACCGAATTCTTAACCATGGGCCACCTAGTCACCATGTGGCTTGAGCTGCTCATCATGAACTGGGTGTTGTCTGACCCACAGAGCCATAAAGTCGGACATACACAGCAACACTCCATCATTAAATGGAAGTGGTATATGTGAGATAAGGCTGAGCAGTACCTGAAAGCATAAATAAGTTGCATGAAGTAGTAGCTCAAATGTCCATAGTCTCCACTCCTGTTACATTACCTTTCCTCTCCCAGTCTGTACCTATGGCCTCATGGGGTGTTCCCTGTGATCAGCTGACTGAGGAAGAGAAAACTCGTGCCTGGTTTACAGATGGTTCTGTGGGATATGCAGGCACCACACAAATGTTGACAATGGCACCACTGTAGCCCCCTTCTGGGACCTCCCTGAAGGACAGTGGTGAAGGGAAATCCTCCCAATGGGCAGAACTTTAAGCAGTGCACCTGGTTGTTCACTTTCCTTGGAAGGAGAAATGGCCACACGTGTGACTGTGTACTGATTCACGGGTTGTGGCCAATGGTTTGGCTGGCTGGTCAATGACTTGGAAGGAACATGATTGGAAAATAGGAGACGAGGAGGTATGGGGAAGAGGTATGTGGACAGACCTCTCTGAATAGGCCAAAGAAGTGAAGATATTTGTGTCTCATGTGAATGCTCACCAAAGGGTGATCTCAGCAGAGGAGAATTTTAACAATCAGTTGGATAGGATGATGTGTTCTGTGAAAAACAGTCATCCTCTTTCCCCAGCCTCTCCCATCATTGCCCCATGGGCTCATGAACAAAGTGACCATGGTGGTAGGGATGGAGGTTATGCATGGGCTCAGCAACAAGGACTTCCACTCACCAAGGCCAACTTGGCTACAACCACTGCTGAGTGTCCAATCTGCCAGCAGCAGAGACCAACACTGAATCCCTGATATGGCACCATTCCTAGAGGTGATCAGCCAGCAACCTAGTAGCAGGTTGATTACATTGAACCACTTCCATCATGGAAAGGGCAGCATTTTGTTCTTAGTGGAACAGACACTTGCTCTGGATACACATTTGCCTTCCGTGCACACAGTGCTTCTGCCAAAACTACTATCCATGCGCTTACAGAATGCCTTATCCAATGTCATGGTATCCCACACAGAATAGCCTCAGATCAAGGGACTCATGTCACAGCAGATGAAGTGTGGCAGTATGCCCATGCTCATGGAACTCACTGATTTTACCATGTTCCCCATCATCCTGAAGCAGCTGGCTTGATAGAACGTTGGAATGACCTTCTAAAGACACAGTTAAGGTGCCAGCTAGGTGGCAATACCTTGCATGACTGGGGCAGTGTTCTCCTGGAGGCTCTATATGCTCTAAACCAGCATCCAATATATGTTACTGTTTCTCCCATAGCCAGGAATCACGGGTCCAGGAATCAAGGGGTGGAAATGGAAGTGGCACCACTCATTATTACCCCTAGTGACCCACTCGCCAAACTGGTGCTTCCTTTCCCTGTGACCCTATGTTCTGTGAGCTTAGAGGTCTTAGTTCCAAAGGGAGGAATGCTCCCACCAGGAGAGACAACACTGAATACATTGAACTGGAAGTTAAGAATGGAACTAGACAACTTTGGGTTCCTCATGCCTATGGATCAAAGAAGGGAGTTACTGTATTGGCTGGTGTGATTGATCCTGATTACTAAAAGGAAATCGGATTGATATTACATAATGGAGGTAAAGAAGACTAAGTCCGGAATACAGGAGATCCCTTAGGACATCTCTTAGTACTACCATGCCTTTGATTAAAGTCAATGGAAAACTACAGCAATCTAATTCTGACATGACAACTAATAGCCCAGACACTTCAGGAATGAAGGTTTGGGTCATCACACCAGGCAAAGAATCACAACTTGCCGAGGTGCTTGCTGAGGGCAAAGGGAATACAGAATGGGTGGTGAAAAACGTAGCTCTAAATACCAGTTACAATCACGTGACCAGTTGCAGAAACGAGGACAGTAATTGATATGAGTATTTCTTCCTTGTATGTGTGCATCAGATATTTTTGTTTTCTTCACTTATAAAGTATAAGATGTAAACAGGGATAGAGTATTTTCAGTTGTATGCATGTTAGTTGTATCATGTTAGGCACAATTATGACTGTACTTGTCTTTATTTAGAGATGGTGTATAGTTGAAGGAGATGTATACATTTGCCAGGCTGACAAGGGGTGGACTGTGATGGTTAAGGTTGTGTGTCAACTTGGCTGGGCCATGATTCTCAGTGGTTTGACATTTGTATAATGATGTTTGGCAGTGTTGTAATGATGTAGTTTGGCAGTTATGTAAAGATGTAATTTGGCAGGTAAATAATGTAGTTATCCCCCATTTTGTGATATAATGTAATCGATGATATGATCTGCTGTGATCAGCCAATCAGTTGTAAGGGGAGTTTCCTCAGGTTTGTGGTCTGCATCCAATATATATGGATGTTCTGGCAAAGTTACTGGATTTTGCTCACTTTGGATCCTACATCTGGTTCATCATCTGACCTCTGGTTCTTGGAACTTGACCCAGCGGCCTGCCATATTGTCTGTCAATCTTGGAATTCATCGGCCTTTGCAGCCTGTGAGCCAGCAGCCTGCTGTCTGACCTGTTGATCTTGGGTTCATCAGCCCCTGCAGCTGTGTGAGTCAGGAGAAGCCTGCAGCCTAACGCCTGACCCACGGACTTGGGACTGGCCAGCCTCTACAACCACATAAGCCATTTACTTGAGATAAATCTTTCTCTCTCTCTCCCTCTCTCTATATATACACACACATGTGTGTGTATATATATAATATATATGTATATATATGTGTGCATATATAAACCCATTGCCATTGAGTCTATTCCAACTGATAGTGTATATATATATATATATATATATATATATATATACACACACATATATATATACATATATATACACACATACATATACATGTACACTTCACTGGTTTTTGTTTCTCTACAGAACCCAGCCTAAGACATCAAGCTAGCTCAGTCAGTAGCTAGCACCAGTAATCTGACTGATTGCTGAATTGCCATCAAATTCTGAAAACTGGACATAACTCTGACCCGCTGGCCTTGCCAGTGCTTAATTATAGTTTTATACTCTTGGGGTAATGGTTTTCCTCTACATTTCCCATCCAAACTGCCTAAGTAAAGGCCTTGGGCCCAGAGCATTCGCTGATAAGGAGGCTGGGAATTGGATTGCCTTATCTCTCCCAGTTTCTTCTCCTTATTAGAGAAGGCTTCCCCTGTTCTGAGCACTCAGTAACTTTCTCTGTGTCTTGCACATGCACAGGCACCATACAGCACCTGTCCCAGCCCACTTCTATATCTGTTCCCTGTGGGAAGGGAACCGGGTCTCTCATGCTGCAGCACAAGAGGGGGAGTGTGCCATATTGTAAGAGCTGCCCTAAGGGGTGGACTGAAGGGGAAATGGACTTTGGAAGGCTGAACATGAGCACCCTCATGTGGTCTGCTAGTTCACCACAGTTTGCTGAGTCATTTTTATGTAAGCCCCTGGCTTGGAGCCACTATTGTCCACTACCCTTATAAAACTTCTGCCCTCCCAATGCGGAGCATTGAGATCTGCTTTAGTCCTGCAGCTGCCCAGTACTTGGGCTTATCTGTAAGTCTCCCTGATAAACTCTTACACTGCCACACTAGAGTTGCCCGCCTCTTTGGTTTCTCAGCGTTCTCTATTTTCAGAGACAAATTTAAAGTTACTGGTCCATTCCTGGACATAGACCCAGTGCCATGGTAAATGCTAGTGCTATCGCCAGAAGAGCTATCCATGTTAAACTATGGCATCCAACTAACTTCCCTACTTACCCCTCGGTACCCTGTTTTTTCCTTTCCTGTGTTTGGGTAAACTGTGAAGTTACTGATAGCGATGGACGTCCTACTCCTTTTGCTGGCAATGGCTGATAGTATACGGCCATAGTAGATTTTTGTAATTATGAGAATTCAGATGCCCCAATTTGCCTCTATTTAAAGGACAAATCAGAGTTAGGTGGATTGTCCATTTGTAGCAGCTCTTTCTTACTAAACAATGGCTTGAAGAAGCAAACGAGACTATCCCTTTCCCTGATACTCAAACTGGAACAGGAACAATTTGTGTACCCCCAGGGTACATATATTTTACATACAGAATCCACTTATTTAAAGGAAAATGATCACATTGAACCTTATACTTGGACACTACCCTGCCTAGACAGATGTAGCCTATATGGCCAATGTACCTTAGGGGCCCTTGTGGTTCCTCTAAACGTCCATTCCTATGATGAAAGCACACATTGGACTAATGATTCAAAACTTCTTACCAGAAACAAAAGAGAAGCTGGTAACAACCCTGTAATAGATAAACTCAGAGACAGATGGGCATTTCTATGAGGTCTTGTTTCACTTGTTAGTTTCCCTGAACTTGAAAAATCTATTTGCAATTTATCCACCACGATGTTGCAGATAACTAATGACCTTGCTGATAGCATAGAAGTTCAACAACAGTCCTTAAATTGCCCTTGATTTCCTTTTAGCCCAACAAGGAAGTGTATGTGCAGTTAATATCTCTTGTTGCACTTGGATAAATACTTCAGGAAAAATAGAACAAGACTTTAAGTAGGTATGCCAAAAGGCAATGTGGCTTCATGTACCCCTTATGTCTGATTCACCCTTCCTTGGCATTTTGGCTGATTACCTAAAGGTGTTGGATCATGGATTTGATCTGTATTACTTACTGTTCTACTAATACTTCTTGCTGTAATAATTGTTAGTGGACTATTCAAATGTGTGAAATGTACGACTAATGT
Organism: Dugong dugon; assembly: GCA_030035585.1. NCBI lineage: Eukaryota > Metazoa > Chordata > Mammalia > Sirenia > Dugongidae > Dugong > Dugong dugon. The sequence goes on along the minus strand of CM057483.1, from coordinate 101,950,084 downwards.
TATTACACAGAACACCACTTTAATGCTTACGAAAAGAACAATGTACATCGAAAGTGTTCATGTTCTAAATGGATTCAAGCTTACTCTTTGAAACAGAGCCCTTAGATGCCAGATTATTCCTCCAGTGTGGCCAAGCCCCACACAGACCCTAACAACTGGACCATAAGAAGCAAGCAGCAAAAATTACAGCATGGTGAAGACATTGGCTGGTGCCCTGCTACTTTTCACATCCGTAGTGTCTGAGGTTTTAAAGGTTTGTTAACCAAGCAGCCATCCAAAACAACCACCTGGAGCCAATGCAGAAGAAGGCACTCTTTTTATTAATGGTCAATGAAATGATCAAAGAATTTCTCTATCAAAATCCTTGATCAGAAGGAGGGAATGTGTAAGGGTTCTAAAACTGAGGTACCTAGCATGCGTAGAGTGACTGGCTCAGGTGTAGGCCCGACCCCATTTGGTGACCTCTGCTTCTTCTGTATTTCGGAAAATGTAACCCTGATTTCTTCAAATGCACATATCCCTGGGCTTCTGGCTGGGTGGAACCAGCAGACTCACTCCTTCCCATTCATATGCATATGATCTTGGACCTCTAGCTGGGCAGAGCCAGCAGACCCTAGCCCCCTATCAATCATCTTGTGACCCCCCTTGAGAGCACATACCTCCACAGTTATGTGAGTGTACCCAATCCCCTTAAACCACACATACTCTGTTAACCAATTCCAACCAAAGCTCCGCTTTGAGATATCCCACCTTCCATTTTACTGATTGCTCACCTACCAATCAGAATATTGTAAGCTAAGCTCCTGATTCAACCCTGTAACTCTGCCCATGTGACTGTAGCTTTTCAGAGTGCTGGTTTTCACTTTGTGAGATCCAATGTGTCCCCAGCGCGAGCTGCCTTTGCTGTCATTAAATCCCTTTACTTTCATTTTAAACAGAATACACGCTGTCACTCAATGATAGAATGAACATTTAGAATATTTAAACTAACTTTATTTCAACTGTAAGTAAGTTTTGTGGTATATAGACTTAAAACTAATTTCTTAGACAACTTACTGATACAAAATTGAGTTAATGGACATTCGTTATAATTTAAGTTTATATACTTTTGCTTTTTCTGCCCCAGACAGGATCGATCGATCTACACCTATAACCATATCCATATCTATACCCATATCCATAGCCACCCATCCACCCATCTATCTATCTGGGTTTGGTAATAAACGTGTTCATTTTTGCCACTTTAAAAAGTTGTACTATAAGAGATGTGTGATAAAGACAGAAAGCTTTATAAACGGGAATTTTATCAAAGGAAATTTTGTTTGATATAATCAAAGTTTTCATCCGTTGTGACTAAAGATAATGGGTTAATTTATGAGATTTTAAAGAGCTTTAATATCAAAGCGTATACAAAAATTGGGTTATTCTCTGTTAAAGTGACAAAGTTTTCTTTAACTACTGGACTGAAAGTAGTAAAGGGTTAAATTTTGTGTAATCTGCTTAAAATGAAAAGGTTCTTTTTGTCATTAAAATAAGTTGAGTTCATCATGTTCTTGAAAACCAAGCCTTATGGCTTTCAAAAAGAAAAGCTATGGTTTTTACTTTTAAAATCTTTTATTGTCACTTTGGTTAAAGAGCTATCTAAGTATTGTTTCTAAGTGACTGATGATAAACTCCTGACAACTTTGAAACTCATGAAAATCCACAAGACATTTTTTTCTGGCTTTGTAGGAGAAAAGTGCTAGAAATAATACGGTTCATTTAATGTGTTGTGAGTCGCATGAAACGTGTTGTCAAATCAAGAGTTTAATTTCCACTGGTTTAAAACTTTGTGAGTGTCAGTGTCTCTTATGTTTTTCCTGATACTAGACAACAAGATTTTTAAATTGCTAACTTGGTCACAGCTTTAACTGACAATTCACATAGTTTGCCTATGGAGTTTTATTAATATTCAGATGTTCAGACACTTGATAATCTTGGTAAATTCTTTTTTTTTTTTTTTAATTGTAGTTCAGGTGAAGGCTTACAGAACAAATAGTTTCTCATGAAACAGTAGTACACATATTGTTTTATGACATTGGTTAACAACCCCACAACATGTCAACCCTCTAACTTCTCAACCTCTTTTTTTTTGGTGAAAATACACATAGCCAAAGATACACCATTTCAAAAATTTCTGCATGCACAGTTCAGTGACACTGACTACGCTCTTCCAGTTGTGCTGTTATTCTCACTTAAGATGAAGGCTTACAGAACAAAATAGTTTCTCATTTAACAGTTACTACAAATGTTGCCCTATGACAATGGTTAACAATCTCAAAACACATCAACAATATCCTTACTCAACCTTGGGTTCCCTATCACCAGCTTCCTTGTCCCCTTCTGCCTTCTGGCCCTTGACACTGGACTACTGTACCTCGTTAGTCTCATTTGGTTTTACAGGGCTGTCCACTCCCAGGCTGAACGGTGAACCTTGGAGATAACTTCACCACTGAGCTAAAAGGGTGTCTGGGGGCCATACTCTCGGGGTTTCTCCAGTCTCCTTTAGGCCAGTAAATCTGGTCCTTTTTTTTTGTGAGCTAGAATTCTGTTCTACATCCTTCTCCAGCTCTGTCCAGAACCCTCTGTTGTGATCCTGGTCAGAGCAGTCAGTGGTGGTAACCGGGCACCATCTAGCTGTACTGGACTCAGTCCAGTGGAGGCCTTGGTAGCTGTGGTCCAATAGTCCTTTGGACTAATCTTTTTCTTGTATCCTGTTCTCTTCATTCTCCCTTGCTCCTGAAGGGATGAGACCAGTGGAGTATCTTAGATCGCTTCTCACAGGCTTTTAAGACCCCAGACACTATTCACCAAGGTAGAATGTAGAGCATTGTCTTTATAAGCTGTGTCATGCCAACTGAGCTAGATGTTCCCTGAGACCATGGTCCCCACAGCCCTCCACCCAGCAATTCGGTCCCTCAGGGGAGTTTGGATGTGTCTATGGGGCTTTCATGACCTTTCCTTGTACAAGTTGTGCTGGCTTCCCCAGTAATGTGTACTGTCTCACCCTTCACCTAAGGTACCACTAATCTATTGCCTATTTAGTACTTCCCACCTCCTCCCGCACCCCTCTCATCCCTGGTAACCAACAAAGATTGTTACATTTTGTGTGTGTACTTTTTCATGGGTTTTTACAATAGAGGTCTCATACAGTATATGTCCTTTTGTGATTGACTTATTTCACTCAGCATAATGTCCTCCAGTTTCATCCATGTTATGAGATGCTTCACAGATTCATTGTTGTTCTTTCTCGTTGCATAGTACTCCATTGTGTGTATGTACCATAGTTTGTTTATCCATTCATCTGTTGATGGGCATCTAAGTTGTTTCCTTCGTTTTGCTATTGTGAACAATGCTGCCATGAACATGGGTGTGCATATGTCTATTCGAGTGACGACTCTTATTTCTCTAGGATATATTCCTAGGAGTGGAATTGCTGGATCGAATGGTATGTCTATTTCTAGCTTTCTGAGGAAGCGCCATATCATTTTCCAAAATGGTTGTATCATTTTGCATTCCCACCAGCAGTGCATAAGAGTTCCAATCTCCCCGCAGCCCCTCCAACATTTGTTATTTCCAGTGTTTTTGATTCGTGCCAGGAATGCCGGGGTGAGATGGTATCTCACTGTGGTTTTAATTTGCATTTCTCTAATGGCTAGTGATAGCAAGCATTTCCTCATCTGTCTGCTGGCCATTTGAATGTCTTCTTTGGTGAAGTGTCTGTTCATTTCCTTTGCCCATTTTTTAATAGGATTATTTGTCTTTTTTGTTGTAGAGGTGTTGGATTTTCTTGTAGATTATGGAGATTAGACCTTTGTCTGACTTGTACTGTCCAAAAATTTTTTCCCAGTCTGTAGGTTCTCTTTTACTCTTTTGGTGAAGTCTTTGGAAGAGCATAGGTGTTTGATTTTTTAGAAGATCCCAGTTATCTAGCTTATCTATTGGGGTTTGTGCGTTGATGGTTATGGTTTGTATCCTGTTAATGCCATGTATTAAGGCCTGAAGTGTTGGTCCTATTTTTTCTTCTATGAACTTTATAGTTTTAGGCCTTATATTCAGGATTTTGATCCATTTTGAAGTAGTTTTTGTATACGGCGTGAGGTATGGGTCCTGTTCCATTTTTTTGCAGATGGATATCCAGTTTTGGCAGCACCAATTTTTAAAAAGACTGTCTTTTCCCCATTTGATGGACTTTGGGCCATTGTCGAAGATCAGGTGACCATAGGTGGATGGATTTACATCTGGGTTCTCAATTCTGTTCCATCTTGGTAAATTCTTGATATGCTATTTTATTATATCTGGAATTCTTTTAAAATAAGATTAATCATTATATTTAGAGATATTTTGTCTAAATTTTTTTAATTGACTTTATTTTACTTTGCATCATTTTGTAAGGAATTCTCATCAGGTTTTTTATTATTGGTAAGTTAATCATGGCCATTTTAAAGTTTCGTCGTCTGCAGATAGTTTTTACTTTGCTAGCTCCCTGAAATTGCTTGACCAGAGAATTTCAACCAAAAATGGACTATATCAGAAACTTATGGAAAGCATCCTACCAGCTATCGTTGATCACCCACTGTGCAGCTTAATTGGAGGAAGTCAAACCTTGGGTCCAAATCTCTCAACTCAAGTAAGCTCCCTCCATCCACCTAGACTGCAACACCAACAGGTGACCTCAAGAAAAAACTTTCTTGAGGTCAGTCAGAAGCAGATGGTCTTCGAATGTAGATAGCTTTCCCAAGACCAACGGAACAAGTAACCCAATAGACTTTTTAAACATTTTTTTTATAATAAATAAGTTGATCGTGTGTGTTTGCTTAACCTGCTTGTATTTAAAGCCCAAACATGGAGGGACAATGCTTTTGTTAGATTAGCCCAGGCAGTAGCTTCAGCAGGAAATTTGACCGATTGTTGGATTTGTCACCCTTCTCCCTATTCAGCACATTCTAATTCAGACCTTTAGCTTTATCTAGCCTGAATTAAACTGGAATCCTGAACGCCACTGTCAACTTGACCATCCAAGTAACTTGTGGAATTCGAATTAGACTCTAGCAACCTCCAAATACACAATATGATTTAACTGCTCCTTGCTTTATTCTCACTGAAATGAAAAACCGTAACTTCTAACTGTTCAGAATACTTAGAATCAAATGGAACAATTGGTGCAGCATGGACCAATTATAAAGACTGGGCCCCGTCAGAATGCAAGTATTCTAATGGATCCCTCAACCATTTAGGCTTTGCCAGATTTGGGTTTTGTCCCTACAGAACAAGGAGCTTTGATTTCCTAGATGAAAACTGTCCTCCAGGGAAAAATTTCAAGCATTATAAAAGAGATGCTTTAGTCTGTCAGGAGTTCCTCCATCCCTGTGATTAGGGAAGACTATTTGCAAGCATTCTTTTTCTAAAAATTGGTTAATTTGAGCAAATGATACCATTCCCTATAATGAATCTGTTAATGATGGCACTGAAGCAGGTGTCCTCTGTGCACCCAAAGGTTATGTTTTTCTTTGTGGAGGATCTAGCTGGTATAAATATCATGAAACTCTTCAGAACTCAGATGAGGCCTGAACCCTCCAATGACTTTTGGCTGGAGAAAATCAGGAGACTGCACTCATGGAAACCTTGGGGTCCCACTAGAAATCCACTCATACAATGAAAGAATACATTGGACTAGCACCCTAAAATTTTTGACAGAATTAGAAACAAGCTAGATGTCCTTCCAGCAGATATTAACTCCACAGCCTTTGCTTTCTTTGTTAGGTCCTTACTTCCCTGGGTGGGAGTCAGTGCAAATGAAGTCATGATTTGTAACCTGTCTCAAACTATGACAGTAATAGCTGACTCCACAACTGAGGCTATAAAAGCTCAACAGAAGTCTCTCAACTCTTTATCCAGGGTGGTGTTGGATAATATAATTGCTTTAGATTTTCTTCTGGCCCAACAATGAGGCATCTGTGTGATAGCTAACACTTATTGTTGCACATGGATAAATTCCACTGGACAAGTTGAACAAGCTGCAATCAAAATACAACAAGTGTACTGGTTACACAAGCATACTGGGTATTTGATCTATTTAGCTGGCTCCCTACTAACGTAGGGTCTTGGATGCATTCTTTAATTCAAACAGGAATTATAATTTTAATTATGATAATTGTTTTCTGTGGAATGATCAAATGTATTACAAATTGTTTTCAGGGTGTTTGTAACCAATCTACCAACATTCATTTTCTTCAAGGAATAATGCTTCTAGAAGAAAATGTTTTTGTCTCTGACAGTAAGAATAATCAAGCCATGGAGATTTGACCTGCTCCACCCAGCTAGCGACATTTTTTACCCACACTGTTGCTCCATTAATCAATCAATTAACCCCTCTGCTTCTGATTAGCACAACCCAGAGCCTCACCTATGGCATGGTGACGACCTGATCAGACATTGGTCAGCAAAAACCCATGCAGAATAAGGTCCATGAGAAGGCAAAATGAGATTCCAGTAACTTGATCAAAGATCTTCTTTGAAGGTCTTGATCAGAAACAGGAATTGTTAAATGAAATAAAAATGGAGTAATGTGGTTGACAAAATGGCATCAGTGGTTAGTCAAGTGGACAGTGCCCCTAATACTTGTCTTTACCAAAACTTAGGACTAGATTTTCTGTAAATCAGGCCAGCTTCATTGACCAGTGAGAGTCTGACAGCACTTCCACACTCGTTGACCAATGAAATCCTGACAGTGTTTCAATAGTAAACTGTATAAGCCAATTAGGAATAAGCTCCTTTGCTTCCATATTTTTTTTCAATAAACAGCCAGTCACTCCTGAGACTTGGTGGAGTGCCTTTCCACATGTGGTTTGGTGCTACCTGATGCGTGAATTTTCTGCCTGAGTAAATCTCATCTAATAGATTAATTTTATTATTGACTCAATTTCTTTTGACAAAGACAAATAAAAACAAGGAATTTTTTTCTATCAGCAGAACTATTCTGCAAGAAATGTTAAAAGACATTCTTCAGGGAGAAAGAAAATTATGTAGATCAGAAACTCAGATCTACGTAAAAGAAGAGCATCAGAAAAGGAATAAACAAAGGTAATATAAATTTTTAAATTTTCTTACTCTGAATTGACCTAATAAATACCTGTTCAAAGTATAATAGCAACAATGTATTGGGTGATTATAGCATATGTTGTTGTTGTTAGGTGCCATTGAGTCAGTTCCGACCCATAGCGACCCTATGTACTGCAGAATGAAACACTGCCCATTCTTGCACCATACTCGTAATGGTTGTGATGCCTGAGCCCATTGTTGCAGCCACTGCATCAGTCCATCTCATTGAAGGTCTTCCTCTTTTTTGTTGACCCTGCACTTTACCAAGCATGATGTGCTTCTCCAGGAACTGATCCCTCCTGATAACATGTCCAAAGTATGGGAGTCCCAGAAAAAAATAAAAAACATTGATGGGGGAATGTCAAAGAAGCACAAGAGTCAACTTAAAGAGATCCCAATGTTCAAAGCCAGAACAATTTGAGCAACAAAATAGTGTTGGATTATAATCCAAAGTATAAAATAAATAAACACAGTCCACACTGATATAAATTATTGTTGTTAGTTGGCATCCAGTAGCCCCCCTGCCACTCATGATGACCTGAGACACAATGAAATGAAATGCTGCCCAGTCCTGTGCCATTACCATGATTTGTTGCAGATCGCACCGTTGTGATCCATAGAGTTTTCACTGGCAAATTTTTAGAAATAGATCACCAGGCCTTTATTCCTAGTCCATCTTAGTCTGGACGTTCCACTGAAAACTGTTCAGCATCACAGCAACATGCAAGCCTCCACTGACAGATGGGTGCACTGACATCATGAAGTGCATTGGCTGGGAATAAAACCCACATCTCCTACATGGAAGGCAATAATTCTACCACTGAACCACCAGTGCCTCACTGACATAAATAAATGCCTAAATGAATTACTAAGTGAGGGAGAATAGACAAGTCTCCCATGCAGAAGAATTCCAAGTAATTTATGTAGATATTTCACATTCGAGGAAGGGGGGCATAACTCCCCCACTCTAGGTAAGGGCTGCACATCAGGACTTCCTTCTAAAGAGTACATTATAGAAAGGTGTAGGGGGAGAGTAACTTTACAGAGGAGAAACCTGACAAACCCTATCTCAGCCAAGGGATCCAGTTTAACATCAACAGTCATGAATCATGTGAATAGTATGTATCCTCTATCTGATGTAATGAAAATGATACTTTAACTTTGTGCTCTTCCTCCCGGTAACCCATAACTCCTGTCTAATAATGGGAGAAACATCAGACAAATTCCAATATTGGGGCATCCTACAAAATACATGAGCAATACAATATCTGACCAGTACTCTTCAAAATTGTCGAGGTCATCAAAAATAAGGAAAGTCTGAGAATCTGACACAGCCAAGAGAAGCCTAAAGAGACGTGACAACTAAATGTACTGTGGTATCCTGAATGGGATCCTGGAACAGAAAAAGGACACTAAGGAAAAATTAAAGAAATCTGAATATATTATGGACTTTAGTTAATAATACCCATTGTCGTCTAGTCAATTCCGACTCGTAACAACCCTACAGGACAGAGTAGGACTGCCTCATAGTGTTTCCAAGGAGTGGCTGGTGGATTCAAACTGCCAGCGTTTTGGTTAGCAGCCGAGCTTTTAACCACTGTGCCACCAGGGCTCCTTAGTTAATAATAATGTATCAATATTGGTTCACTAGTTGCAACAAATGCACCATACTAATATAACTTGTAAATTATAGGGGAAACTGGGTGTAGGGTGTATGGAATTCTCTGTACTATCTTCTCAAACCTTCTGTAAATTTAAAACTTTTCTAAAATATAAAGTGTATTTTAAAAATACTGGATAAGCCAAAGGTGTCGAATTCCATCTCATTGGGGTTCTTATTTGCATTTTATTGTTTAAAGGTGATGTTGAACAGCTTTTCATTGGTTTATTGTCCATGCATATTTTTCTTTTCTGTTTGTGTCCTTTGTCCATTTTTCTATTGGGATATTTATCATTTTGTCAATAGGTTGTAAGATGAAGGAAATTAAACTTTTATCATATATGCTCTTTTCCAGTTTGTCATTTGTCTTTAAATGTTGTTCATAACACTTTATATTGTACAGAAATATTTCATTTTTATGTAGCCAAATCTGTCAGTCTTTCCTTTTTGGTTTGCGCATTTCATATCAGGCTTGAAAAGGCCTCTTCTACCCTGAGATCATAAAAATGTTCACTCATATTTCCTTCTAATAGTTTTATGGTTTCATTCTGTTTCCACATTTTAATGTTGTTATACCAAAAATCTGTATGGTATAAGGAGCGAGGCATTGATCCAGTTTTATTTATTTTCTAAGTAATTAGCAAGTTGTCCCAATAGTGTTTATTGAACATTTTTTCCCCAGTAAATTGCAACGACTCTTGTATAACACAACTAATTCCACATTTGAGTTTATTTCTGGATTTTGTATTTCAATTCTATTCATGTAGCTCTCTATTCCTGAGGTAGTGCTACAGTACAATACTTTAATTATTGTAGCTTTGAAATAAATTTTTAAATCCTCTCTTATTAGTTTTCTTTTTCATAATTTCCTTGCTATTTGTTAATATTTATTCTTCTGGGTGAAGATTAGAATAATTTTATAAAACTCCAAAAATTTAAAACAACCCCCAAAACTCCTGGAAATTTCATTTGGAATGTGTTTATTGTATAGGTTAATTATGGGAGAACAGGCAGCTTTTACAATATTGAGTCTTCCTATCTAAGTACAAGGTATATTTCTCCATTTATTATCTTCTTTTATGTTCTTCAGTAGAGTTTTATACTTTTCTTTATACTAGTCTTGCACTTTTTTTGGTTAAATTTATATTCCTAGGTATTCTATGTTTGCTATTGATAATTGAATTTTTTAACTGTCATATTTCCTAATGTTTATTGTTGGTATATATGAAACTATTGATTTTTGTATATTTATTCTGTAACTCAGCACCTTACTAAACTCTCTTACTCTTTTTAATGCTTTTTCAGCCTATCCTCATGGGTTTTCAAGGTGTACAATCATATTGTTTTCAAGTAATTATAATTTGGCCTTTTGCCTTTTTAATATTCACATCAGCATATTTTATCTGTTTTAATCACACTGAATAGTGTTCAATTGTAGTGGGGATAGAGGCCATCCTTCTCTGGTTCCTAACTTTAATGGGAATGCTTCTAATGTGTTTTTGTTACCGGTGAATTTTATTGTAGCTTTGATATACTACAGTCACATTTCTTTTCCATCATGTTAAAAAAAAAAAGTGCTTTATATTTCTACTCTACTAAGGATTTTTAAAATTAACAGGAATGGAGCACATACATTTTTGACATCTATCAGGATAATCATATGGTTTCTCCTTTGACCTATTGATATGATGAATTACATTAGTGTGCAGCCCAAATGTCCCAGATCTCAGCAGTTATCACTCCAAATGAGATCATATCTACTTTTACTACCCAAATTACATTATATCAGGATGCTAGCCCAACTGCCAGAAAATAGCACTCCTTTTCTACCTCAAATACTCCCAAGGTATTTCTGAGAGGTTCCACGATCCATGTGTTATCAAAAAGAGTCCCTTATATTATTTTGCTCTAGGTTTTCCATCATGCTCCAAGCTTCTGCTGTTGACCCTTAGGAGGATTCTGGTCCTGTGGGTACAGCTGTTCTTTGATGGTTGCTGCCATGGCTACTGTCATTCTGTTATTGGAAGAGAAAATGGCTTTCCTTTTTGTCATTCTGCCTGAAGCATGAGACTGGCCCTTCCCTAATTCCCCACAACACATCTGAGACCAGATATATCAGTTAGGATTAAGTTTGACTATAGTAATAAAAACTTGAAAAACAGCGGCTTAAACAAATGAGAATTCATTTCTCTTTCATGTAAAAAAGTCCAGATGAGACTGAGGTTCTAGAGTAACCAACATTTCCTGGTTTTCCTGAGACTGTCCAGTTTTAAAACTGAGAGTCCTGCATCCTGGGAACTCCCTCAGTCCTGGGAAAACTGGGTCCTCTCATTTTCTGCTCCATCAATCCTAGGATGTGGTCTTCATCCTCATGGTCCAAGATGACTTCAGAAGTGCCAGTCATCATATCCATATTTTAAGCAGCAGAACGAAGGTAGAGAGGCAAGACATGTCTGCTTCCATTTAACCAAAATTCCTGTAAATCCTGTACAACATTCTGATTATAGCTCCTTGACCATAACTTAGTCGGATGACTATATCTAACTGAAAGAGAGGTTGTGAAATGTATTTTAGCTAGGAAGAAATGTGTGGTTCTTTTCTCTTGAGAGAAGAGAGAATGAATATTTGGAAGAGAAACTAGTAATCTCTACCATACCCAGCTGTAACTTTAACAAAACTTGACTGAAGGTTCAAGGATAGTGGAAGGGAACCATAGCATTAATACAAGTTACAGTTACTACATAGGCACAGTGTAATCTTAGGGGTATCCACCTGAGCCAGATACTGCCTTGCTCCCTCCCTTCCTCCACATTGATAGTGGAAGCTCTTTCCCCCTTCGCTGAAAATGCTGTGTTTCCACGTGTGATGGTTAATTTTATGTGTCAACTTGGCTAGGCTACAGTTCCCAGTTCTTTTGTCAAAAATAGACTAGCTGATGTTCCATAATACAATCTAATGCAATGTAATGTAATCATCTTTCATAATGTAATCTAATGCCATCAATCGATCAGTTGAAAGGGGAATTCCTTAGGGTGTGGTCTGCCTTCAGACTATAAATAGATATTTTGACAGAACTTGCACTCCCTCTGTTTCTCTCTCGACTATCCACTTTTCCTGTCATCTGATTTACAAGTCTGGGGATGCAAGCCTGCAGAATTCTCCAGTCTACCACCTGACCTACAGATTTTGGACTTGTCATTTCCGTACAATCCCATGAGCCAGCAAGAGTCTCCAGCGTCTCATCTGACCTATAGACTTTGGTCTTTCCAGCCTCCACAATTGCCTGAGCAAATCCCTTGAAACAAATCTCCTTTCTCTCCCTGTCCATATATATATAAAGGGGGAGAAAGAGAGAGGAGCCCTGGTGGCACAGTGGTTAAGTATTCAGCTGCTAACCAAAACATCAGCGGTTAGAGCCCACCAGCTGCTCCAGAGGAGAAAGACGTGGCAGTCTGCTACCATAAAGATTACAACCTTGGAAACCCTATGGGCAGTTCTCTGATCTATACTGTCGCTATGAGTCAGAACTGAGTCCATGGCAATGAGTTTGGGTTTTGATATATATATATATATATATATATATACATCTCACTGGTTCAGTTTCTCTAGAGAACCCTGACTAAGACACCATGCCATAGATTAGAGCTGAATCAACCTCTAACTAGAGGAGAAAGTTTTCCTCCACTCCAGTCTAAAATCCAACTTCCAAGCTTTCATTATCTGCCCCACAGTTGATCTCTTCCCAGAATAAGAGACCACGAGAAATATCCATTATCGTTTGGAAAAGCTAGTCTGGCCCTTCTGTGTGGTCTGGCCCTTAGTCCCCCAAGGAGACGATCATAAAATAGGATGACATCAGCACATTTCCCAAAGCCTGGGTCTTAAATAATACCATCTAGGTAAAGCTGCAACTAGATCAATCAAGTTTGTTTGTTTTTAAAAATTTTATCTTCATTAAGGTTACAAAAATTCTTGGGATCCAATTTCACATAGGGCCAGTAAATCAGTCAAATCAGGAAAACAGAAACCACTGTAGAAATTTCCCTTTTCTATTACCATTTCATGATCCCTTTCCTTTTAGCCAGTACCTGTAAGGTGATCCAAATGTTTATTCCTGAGACATCTGATACCTTGGTGAGCCTTCTTGTATGAGATTACATCATTTTGACCAAGGAATATGGTAGTATGGGGAAGTCCTTTGGGTTCCTTAAAACTCCACTCCTATTGTGGAGAAGCAAGCCTAACTAAGGATCTATTGCTCCAGGCAACCATTGATCCTCTTTTTTGCCTGATTGTCTGGTGGCATGAGGAGCCCCACCTCAAACCCACATGGAATCCAGCAATTGGTTGGTTATTGTAGAGTCAGACATGTTAAGCAGACACAAAATGCAAATGCACTATAATTTCCTTTGACAATTTTTAATGGGTTTTTTTTAGCTGCCTGAAATAGTTTCTGAAATGAGGCAGGGATAAATAAATTTGCATACATGTGTATATATGCATTAATATATGCACCCATACATACATCCCATTGAAACAGGAACCTCCAATCAAGAGTTGGGGGTTGCTTTGTCCCTGAAGTATCCAGGCTCCTAGTACTTCCTCCCATACATGTAATTCTCTAGCTGAGGGCAATTATCTCAAGTAGGAAAGAGAACTATTAATAATCAAGACTACCAGTGCAATGATTAAGAGAAAGGACTCTGGGATCAAACTGCCTGCAATCAAATTCAAGCTCTACCACTTCCAAACTGTGTGACATTGGACAAGTAACTTTATATTTCTATGCTACAATTCTCCCATATGTAAAATGGGGATGATAATAATAGCACCTTATCTCATAGATAAAATATTTAAAATAGTGTTTTGGAACAGTGAATATTATCTATTTTTAAAATTACCTTGAGCATCCTCCTTCTCAATCCACCACTATCCATATCATATAAAACATTTTTTAAATCATGACAATCTAAAATGCCTAAACTGCAAAGGCACTGAAAATCAAATTGCCATTGGAAACAAAGCCCACAAAAGTAGGCCAGGAGTGGGATTTCCTGTATGACAGAGTGAGGAGCTCTGTGGACCCGCTCCCTAGCAAAACTTGTGGAAAATTTTTTTAAATTATTTAAACATGAGAGGCGCTTGAAGACATTATGATGAGTGAAATAAGCCAGTCACAAAAGGACAAATATTGTATGACCTCACTTATATAAAAAGACAAGAACAGGCAAATGATAGAAACCAACGCTTCTTAGAGGTTATCAGGGCTGGGAGGGAGGCAGAAAGGAAAAGTTATTGCTTACGGATCACTGAGTTTCTGTTTACGGTGATGGAAATTTTATATTGATTATTGCTGTGAATCCCTGAGTTTGTTAACGGTGACGGAAAATTTGTATTGATTAAGGGCAACGGTTACACAGCCTATTAACACAATTGATGCTAACAAGTTGTACACCTGTAAAAAGGTGAATTGGCAAATGATGTGATATATATTTTTGCAGCAACAACAAAAAAGAGCAGCTAGTGAAGCTACATATGCACAACCAAACACCTCATGGGATTTGGTTTCTTGGTTTGGAAGTTTAGGGTCATGGTAATGGTTTTATGTAGTAAAAAGGATACAAATTGCCACATCATATAAAACCATATGACTGCTCTGACAATAACAAAAAAAAAAAAAAAAAAAGAGTAGCTGCTGAGGCGGCTTAAGTACGACCAAACATGTCATGTGATTTGGTTTCTTGGTTTGGAGATTTAAGGTCATGGTTTAATGGGATATCCCAGTTAATTGGCCTAATGAAATGTTTAGTGCTTCTGTTCTACCTCCTGGTTCACTGTGTAGTGCCTAGGGTCTAAAAAGCTTGCAAGCAGCCATCCAAGGTACCACAATTGATCTCTATTCACCTGGAGCAACAGAGGAAGAAGCAGAGTCAGGAATAGGAGAAGGAAATGGAACGTGTGGCTAATTGCCTCCATGAACAACTGCCTCCTTTGCCATGAGACCAGAAGAACTGGATGGTGCCTGGCTATCATTACTGAACCTTTTGATCAAAGATTCTATAGAAGAATCTTTGATCAAAAGGGGGTAAGTGCAGAAGAGAATTTCAAATTCCTACGGAATCCAGACTTTATGAAGCCATTGAGGCTGGATGAACCCCTGAAACTATTGCCCTGAGATAATCTTTAAACCTTAAACAAAAAATATTCCCTGAGGTCTTCTTTAAACCAAACATTAGCTTAATTAGTAAAGAATGTCTGCCTTGAGAATTGTACTCTTTTAAAGAACTATCTATATGGGATCAAATTGACAACAGCAACTCAAAAAGTTAGATAGGAAGCTTAGGTGGAGTGAGTTTATGTTAATGAGGGGAAACACTTCGGAAAAGATGAGTGAGAATGGTTGCACAACTTGAAGAATAATCAATATCACTGAATCATACATGTATAAATTGTTGAATTGATGTGTGTTCTGCTACGTATATTCTCAACAACAACAAAAATAAATTACTTTAAAAAAGAAAACAAATATTTAAAGTCTCTGGATATGGTGTGGAAAACATTCAGCAAATGAAGAAACATCTATTCAAAACAATCTAAAATTCAGTAAAACCGGTGAAAGCCTGTGTATTTGAATGAAGACTGCTTCCTCCCTCCTCCTTCCAAGCTCAGTGAGACAGAAACGCCACTCTTTGATGTGGTGAAAAACAGGTGAAATTGTGCACTACAGATTAGTATGTAAGCACAAGTAAGCCCATGCCTACCTTGCTTATTGTGTAATCCATCCCTGCACTGTGTCAATCCATCTCGTTGAGGGTCTTCCTCTTTTCGCTTTACCAAGCATCGGGGAGGGAATAGATTTCACTAAAATAATCCAACCAGTATCTAAAGAAGTAAACAAGGAAATAATAATAATAATAAGCCCTGGAGGAAGGGGGAGATAATACCCAGACTTAATACAATATATTATCTAAAACATTCAGTAACCAACAAAAAATTATGAGACATGAAAATAAATGAGAACGTATGACCCATACTCTGGGGGAAAAAAAGCAGGTTACAAGAACTGTTACCTGAGAATGACCAGATGTCAAATCATCCATACCCTTCCTTACTGCTGTTGTGTAGTCCCAACTTAATTTCCCTTTGGTAATCAGACAAAGATTTCAAAATAGTCATTGTAAGTATGTTCAGAGAATTAAAGGAAAACATGATTAAAGAAATAAAGGAGAGAGTGACATCAGCAAGGTGGTGGCACAAGGAGCTCCATGCTCCCATCCCCTGACAGAAACACACACAAACCAAGCAGAAACTGGCAGAACCAACTTTGTCAGAAACTCTGGAAACAAGTCAAAAGTTTACAGCAAGTAAATGAATGATGACTCAAGAAAAAGAGGACTTAGTAATGATAGGAAGGCTTTCATTTTCTACGTGCCTGTGCCCCACACCTCCCCAGCTTGGCAGGTCATCTTAAAGTGGTGGCAGACCATATTCCCAGCGAGGGACACTGGCCCCTGGATCCAGAAGGAGCACAGCAAACCTTATTCGCAAATTATTATGTGTGTCTGTTCTAATCTGTCTAGAGGCTACCTGAAAGACTGATGCAAGGTGCTCAGCTCTGTTTTGCCTAGCTCAGAACTCACACAGTGCAGAAAAGCATTGCCCCAAAACTATAACTGCCTGTAGCCACCAGGGACTAAATAGTAACATTGAGGCATACAATAGATGTCTGAAGACAGGGAAGAGAAACTCGATAGTTTCTTTGGAATATTAAAAAACTCAATCCAAACCTGTTGCCGTCGAGTCGATTCCGACTCATAGCGACCCTATAGGACAGAGTAGAACTGCCCTATAGAGCTTCCAAGGAGTGCCTGGTGGGTTCTAACTGCCAACCTTTTGGTTAGCAGCCATAGCACTTAACCACTATGCCACCAGGGTTTCCATTAGAGCACTCAAAAGTACCTGTGTATACAGGGGAATTTAGAAAGTCACACTCATGCCCAGGGCAAGATGGATGCTCACAAAATACCTGAGAAGACCCTACACTTTCACCTCGAACTGATCTATAGGCTCAGTGCAAGTGCCTGGCACAGAGTCAGTGAGCAAGGACTGGAAGAGGAAAACAAAAAAAAAACAAACCCCAGGAAGTGGGGGGATCTGACTTCCAGAGTTACCACATTATGATATTAAAATGTACAATTTTCGACAATAAAACACAAGATATACCAAAAAACAATAAAGGATGGTCCATTCAAAAGAAGAAAATAATGTGAAATAAACCGTCCCTCAGGAACCCTAGAAAATGGACTTACTAGGCAAAGACTTTAAAACCACCGTATTAAATATGCTCAGAAGGATAACGGAAAACACAGGGGAAAAAACTAAAGGGAATCATGAAAATGATGCATTAACAAAAGGAGAAGAGCAAGAATGAGAAATCACAAATATGAAACAACATTGCACACAATAGGCTGGCTATTATTAAAACACACACAGAAAATAACGTGTTGGTGAGGATGTGGAGGAATCGGAACCCTTGTCCACTGCTACTGGGAAGATGAAACGGTGCAGCAGCTGTGGAAAACATTTTGATGGTTCCTTAAAAATGTAAACATAGAAATACCATATGATCTAGCAATTCCACTCTTAGTATATACCTGCCTTAGTTATCTAGTGCTGCTATAACAGAAATACCACAAGTGGATGGCTTTAACAAAGAGAAATTTATTCTCTCACAGTCTAGGAGGCTGGAAGTATGAATTCAGGGCGTGAGCCCCAGGGGAAGGCTTTCTCTCTCTCTTGGCTCTGGAGGAAGGTCCTTGTCATCAATCTTCCCTGGTCTAGGGGCTTCTCCATGAAGGGACTCCAGGTCCAAATAATGCACTCTGCTCCTGGCACTACTTTCTTGGTGGTATGAAGTCCCCCTGTCTCTGCTTGCTTCTGTCTTTTATATCTCAAAAGAGATTGACTTAAGATACAACCTAATCTTGTAAATTGAGTCCTGCCTCATTAACACCATAGATGTAGGATTTACGACACACAGGAAAATCACATCAGATGACAAAAAGGTGGAAAATCACACAATACTGGGAATCATGGCCTAACCAAGTTCACACAAATTTTGGGGGGACACAATTCAATCCATAACAAAAGAACTGAAAACAAGGATACAAAAGGATATTTGTACAACAACATTCATTGCAGCATTACTCACAATAGCCAAAAGGTGAAAACAACTCAAGTGTCCATCAACAGATAAATGGATAAACAAAATGTGGTATATACATACATACAGTGGAATATTATTCAGCCACAGAGAGAAATGAAGTTTTGATACATGCTATGACATGGTAAACCTTGAAAACATTATGATAAGCAAAATAAGTCAGACACAAAAAGACAAATATTGTATGATCCCACTTATATGAAATATCTATAATAGGCAAATGCATAGAGAAAAAATAGATTAGTGGATACCAATGGCTGTGGGAAGAGGGCATTAGGGAGTTATTCTTTGATGGGTATTTAGTTTCTGTTTGGGGTAATGAACAAGTTTTAGAAATAGATAGTGGTGATGTTTGCATAACACTGTGAATGTAATTAATGCCATGGAATTGTATAAAATGGTTAAAATAGCAAATTTTATTTTACATACATATATGCCTGTAAAATATATATATAGCTACAGTAAAATATAAAAAAATTATAAAGCAACCAAACAGAAACACTGAAAATGAAAAGTACAATAACTGAAAAGAAAAACTCATTTTTTAGATTTACTTTACTATCTTTAATAAAAATATGGAACGCTTCCCGAATTTGCATGTTGTGCTTGTGCAGGGGCCAGGCTAATCTTCTCTGTATCATTCCAATTTTGGTATATGTGCTGTTGAAGCGAGCATGAAGAAAAATTCATTTGAGGGAATCAAAAGCAGATTTGAGCAGGCAGAAGAAAGAATTCACAAATTTGAAGAAAGACAATTGAAATTATCCAGCCTGAGGAGAAGAAAGAAAAAAGAATGAAGAAAAGTGAACAGAACTTAAGGGATTAACATATGAAGAAGACCAACATACACATTATGAGAGTTTCAAAAGAAAAAGTAGAGTAAAGGGGCAGAAAAATGTTTGAAAAATGATGGCTGAAAACTTTCAAAATTTGACAAAAGACATGAATATACACATCAAAGAGCTCCATGAACTCCAAGAAGTATAAATACTAAGATATCCACAAGAAGACTAATTATAATCAAACTGTAGAAAACCAAAGACAAAGAGAGAATCTAGTAAGCAGCAAGAGAAAACTGACTTATCACATACGAGGGACCCTCAATAAGGTTAAGCAGTTATTTCTCCTCAGAAGCAATGCAGGTCAGAAGGCATATATACTTTAAGTGCTTAATAATGAAGATGACATATTTAAAGGAAAAAGAAACAATATACTTAAAGGGCTGAAAAAAAAACAACTGTCAATCAAGAATTCTATATTCTTCAGAAATGAGGACAAAGTTAAGGCATTTCCAGAAAAACAAAAGCTGAAGGAGTTTGTTACCACTACACCTGCCCTACAAGAAATGCTAAGGAAGACTTTCAGGTTATTATGAAAGGACAGTAGGTAACACAAAGTTGTATGAAGAAAAAATGATCTCTGGCAAAAGAAAATATAAAGGCCAGTTTCATTGTGTTTTTGGTTTGTAACTCTACCTGTTATGTCTAACATGATTTAAAAGACAAATTCATTAAACAATTATGAATTTATGTTATTCATCACTTTATGTGTAAAGATGTAATTTGTGACAACAAAAGTGGGGGAAGAGAGAGCTGTATAGGAACATAGATTTTTGTATGCTATTGACGTTAAGTTGGTATTATTTCAAATTAAACTGTTATAAATTTAGGATGTTAAATGTAATTCCAATGGTAAAAATGAAGAAAATATCTTAAAATAGGCACAAAAAGAAATGAGAGGGAAATAAAAAGGTTCTTGACAAAAAATCAACTATACACAAAATAGGGCAGTACTGGAGGAAATCAGGAACAAAAAAAGGTATAAGAAACTTCCAGGCAACACGGTGCTATAGAGTGAAGCGCCATGCCATCCCTCCACAGCAAAGACCTAAGAAACTAAGTCAAACAGAGACAAATGTCAATCCTGGAACCCTAAGCATCAAATGAAGAGATAAAGAACTCAGCCAAGCACTGAATGGAGTAAGAAACTGACAGAGAACAGAGAGTGAGGAGAGTTACGAGCGGAGGTCCCTTATCAGCTAACACAGCACAGATACCCCATCTCAGACTCCTGTTGGAGATCAGTGAACAGGGAATATAGGAAAGCAAATTCAGAGCTCCCAGCAGGAGACAGAACAACAGGTAACCAGTGATATACACTTTCCCACCCTCCACCCTCCGTCACACCCACTCGGCCTCCTCTGCTACCTGTGACTACAGTCTCTTGGCCAGGAGACATCGGCTTCAGCCCTGTGCTATGTGGATTCCACCCGCCCACACTGGCTGGCTAACTGACTGCTGTTTGTTTTTTGTTGGTGTTGCTTTTTTCTGCTTCTTTTGGTTTCTTCCAAACCTCTCGCTACCTGCCCCTCCTTTCGCTCAAATACCTGGCTCCATGTGCCATCTTTGCTTCTTTCTGAAAGGCTGTGAAACGCCACTTGACTGTGGAAATGCTTGCTGGACCACGACACCATGCTGGTGGGCTCCCTAGGGCTTCTTCTGTTTGTTTGTTTGTTTGTTTGTTTGTTTGTTTTATTTGTTCTGTTTTGTTTTGTTTGTTTTCTTTTTCTTTTCTTGGCTTGGGAACCCCTTCTAGCTAGGCTCTACTGTGATGCTTGAGAGCTACTTCCTCAGTCTGTGCAGCTATTCAGTGGGATCCCTGGGGACATTTCTTTTTTCTGCTTTTTTTTTTTGTTTGTTTGTTTCTGTTTTTTTTTTTTTCTCTCTTTTTTCCTTTTTGTATTTCTTCATTTCTCAGTTCCTTTTTTTTGTTGTTTTTATGTGACTTGTTGTTTTTCAAGAGCTGCTCCAGGATTCTTTGTTTCTCTTTGATTTTGGTGAGTGTGATTATGATATGCCTTGGTGATTTTCTTTTGGATTCTATCCTATATGGGGTTTGTTGAGCTTCTTGGGTGGCCAGCTTTTCATCTTTCATGATGTTGGGGAAGTATTCTGTCGGCAGTTCTTCAATGATCCTTTCTATGTTTTCAGTTTTCTCCCCCTGTTCTGGAACTCTGATCACTAGCAAATTTTTGCTTTTGATTGTAACTACATAATTCTCAGGTTCTCTTCATTTTTCTTTGTTCATTTTTCTGAGTTTTCCTCAAACAGAGTTGTATCCAAGGGTTTGTCTTCAATCCCACTGATCCTGTCTTCCATCGTTTAAAACCTGCTCCTCAGCCCTTCTATGACACCGTCCATTTCTGAAATCTTGTTGTTTATATTTTGGATTTCTAATTGTTATTTTTGTATAATTTCTAGTTGTGAATTTATTTTGACATTTTGTTCCTGCATTATTTTCCTAAATTCTTCCATTTTTTTTGTCTGTATTTTCCATGAATTTGCCTATTTATTCCTCATTTTTGTCTGCTTTTTGCTTCAACTCTTGGGTAATTCTGAATATTAGAGTTTGAGTTCCTTACCAGGTAGTTCTAGTGCCTTTTCTTCCACTGGAAGGTCATCTGGTGTTTTATTTTGGATGCCTACTGGAACCATCCTGTCCTGTTATTGAAAATGTTTTCATATTGTCTGCTGTCCTCGGGGCATTCAGTAGTTATTTTCTCATTTATTGATTGTAGATTTGTTTGTTTAATCCTTTTTTTTTTTAAATTTGGCTATGTCTGAGCAGGCGGGCTGTGTGTTCTTTCTTGTTTGCTCGTCTGTGGGCACAATACTTATCACCTCCTTCTCCAATGGGCAGGGCAGATCTAGCTGAAGAGGAGTTGCTGGGATTGGATGTTTGTGGCACTTACTATAGCCACCAGGGCAGGTTGGTAATCAGTGCAGGGCAGGTTCCAGTAGGTTGTGCTTGTGCTGCTTGGTGGTGTGATGTTAAGCGCACAGTGCAGGTAGGCAGGATGGAGGGGGGAGATTGTGATGTGTGGAGTTAAGATGGATATGGGAGAGAGGAGAGTGGAACAGGAGCCAAAAACATACAAACCAACCAAAAAGAGTGCTAGGGGAGCTTGTCATTGGAGTGGAGAGATGAGAGACTATGAAAAGGAGAAAAACAAAAAGGGGAAGAAGAAGAAAGAAAAAAAGAAAAGAATGAAAAATTAAAAATCTGAAAGGAAGAA
Source organism: Dugong dugon (assembly GCA_030035585.1). Classification (NCBI taxonomy): domain Eukaryota; kingdom Metazoa; phylum Chordata; class Mammalia; order Sirenia; family Dugongidae; genus Dugong; species Dugong dugon. Next base: position 101,927,986 of record CM057483.1, on the reverse strand, counting down.
GAGCAGCAAAGCTCCCAGGGATCCCACCTGTGCAGCTACAAGATCTGGGGAAGTTGTTCTCAGGTGTTGCAGTACAACCTGGCTAGAAGGCGTAGAGGTATTTAGCACTAAGTATTCAGGGAACAGGAAGAGAAGGAAGGTATAGAGAGATGAGAAACTGAGTAATGAAGAAAGAGAAAAAGGGAAAAGAAAACAAAACAATTTTTAAAAAAGAATAAGAAAAGCCTCCCATAAAATAGAAGAAAAAAAAAACACAAAAAAAAAAATGCTCTCAGGGATCCCTCTGTGCATCTGCGCAAGCTGAGAGGGTAGGTCCCAAGCTGCGTAGCACTGCCCAGCCTGAATGGGCTCCCAACCTGAGAAAAGGAAAAGAAAACAAACAAACAATTGAAAACAAACAAACACCCCAGGATCCCACCAGTGTGGCAGCCCAGACTGGGAAGCAGTTCCACACTTGAACGGAGCTCCACAGCCCATTAGGAAGAAGCAAAGATGGCACACGGAGCCAGGTATTTGAGTGAAAGGAGGGGGAGGTGGTGAGAGGTAAGGAAGAAATCAAAAGAAATGGAAAAAAGCAACACTAGCAGCCAACAAATGGCACTCAGGGAGTGGGCCACTGTAGTCAGGTGGAAACCAAGCAGCCGGTTCTTCCCGGCCAAGAGACTGTGGCTGCAGGAAGCAGAGGAGGTCAAGTGGAGGTGAAGAATGGTGGGGGGCAGGAAAGCGTATTTGGCCAATTACCGGTTGTTCTGTCTCCTGCTGGAAGTTCCGTGAAGCTGCTTTCTCGTACCCCTATTTGATGGTCTCTGAGAGGAGTCCAAGATGGCGGATCTGCGGTGCCTTAGCGGATAGGGGACCTCTGCACAAACCTCTCCTTGCTCTCCATTCTCTGTCAGTTTTCTCACCCCATTTGGTTCTTGGCTGAGTTCTTTATCTCTTCATTTGATGTTTTAGGGTTTCAGGATTGCTGTTTTCACTGTTTGGCTTAGTTTTTTGGATCTTTGCTGTGGAGGGATGGTGTGGTGCTTCTGCCTAGAGTGCCAGGTTGCCAGAAGTCCCCCATTTCTCAGTTTCTTGTCTCTTTATACTTACCGTCTCTTCCTGTCTCCTGAATACCAGACGCTGTATGACCACTCTACCCCTTCTAGGCAGGCTGTACTTAGTGGCCTAGGAGCCACTTCCCTAGTCTTTGAGCTGCACCAGTGGGCTCCCTGAGGGCTTTTCTTTTATTTTTTCCCCCTAATTTTTATTTATTTTATTTTACCCTTTTTCTTTTTCTTTTTCTCAATTTCTCGGGTTCTCATCTTTCCACTCCAATGGAAAACTCCCTTAGTACTCTTTTTTTTGGCTCCTATTTCTCACCCTTCTTTCCCATGTTCATCTTAGCTCAACACATCATAATCTCACCCCTCCATCTTGCCTACTTGCAGCCGTGCAACGAACATCATACACCCAAGCAGCACAGGCACAGCCTGCATAAATCTGCCGTGCACTGATTCCTGGCCCTCCCTGTCGGACCTAGTATGTGCCAAAAACAACCCATCCAAGCAACTCCCCGTCAGCATGGCCCGCCCTGCTGCACCATAGCTGAGCGACTGCCCCTGCTCACTGGATCAGGAGGTGAAAAGTATTGTGCCCACAGATGAACAAACAAAGAATGCACTGCTTGCCTGCTTAGACATAAGCAAATAAAACAAAAAAGCAGGATGAAACAAACACATCTACAATCAATAAAAGAGTAAAATAACTACTGAATGCCCAAAAAACAGCAGACATTATAAAAACATATAAAAAACCAGGTCAGGATGGTCCCAGTAGGCATCCAAAATAAAACACCAGATGATTTTCCAGTAGAAGAAAAGGCACTAGAACTACATGATAGGGAAATCAAATCTCTAATAGTCAGAGCTATCCAAGAGTTGAAGCAAAAAGCAGACAAAAACGAGGAAAAAATAGACAAGTTCATAGAAAAGGCAGGCAAATTTATGGAAAATACAGACAAAAAATGGAAGCATTCAGGGAAATAACACAGGAACAAAATGTCAAAAAATTCACAACTAGAAATCAAACAAAAACAACAATTAGAAATCCAAAACATAAACAACAAGATTTAATAAATGGACAGTGTTATAGAAGGGCTGAGGAGCAGGTTTTAAACGATGGAAGACAGGATCAGCGAAAATGAAGACAACCACTTGGATACAACTCTGTTTGAGGAAAAATCAGAAAAACAAATGAAGAAAAATGAAGAAACCCTGAGAATTATGTGGGATAAAATCATATGGAAAAATCTGTGTGTGATCAGAGTTCCAGACAAGGGGGAGAAAACAGAAAACACAGAGAGGATCATTGAAGAACTGCTGACAGAAAACTTCCCCAATATCATGAAAGATGAAAAGCTGGCCACCCAAGAAGCTCAACGAACCCCAAATAGGATAGACCTCAAAAGAAAATCACCAAGGCATATCATAATCACAATCGCTAAAACCAAAGACAAATTATCCTGAGAGCAGTTCAAGCAAAATAAAAACTCACACACAGAGGAGAAACAATAAGACTAAGTTCAGATTATTCGGCAGAAACCATGCAGGCAAGAAGGCAATGGGATGACATATATAAAACCTTGAAAGAAAAAAAAAAATGCCACCAAGAATAATATATCCTACAAAACTCTCATTCAAATATGATGGTGAAATTAGGTCATTTCCAGATAAACAGAAATTAAGGGACTATGTAAAAACCAAAACTTACAAGACTTATTAAAGGGATTCCTTCAGTCTGAGAACACACGTCAGACCACAGGCTGAATCTAGGATGCAAGATTGTACTAGCCGGATACCAACCTATGAAAGTAACTCTCAAGGACTATCCAAAACCAAAAGAATTACAACAGGGAACCAGAGAGGTTAATCTGTAAATGACAACATCAGAACAATAAAAAAGGGAATAAATGGTGTAGGTATAGAACCTTCTAACAGAGAAGAAGGCAAGGTGATACCAAGTAATAATAGACTGGTTCCAACCTAGGTATATAAGGGTAAATTTCAAGGTAACCACAAAGAAAGTTAAGAAGCCTACTCATGAAAATAAAGAATAAAAACATAAAGTCTCAGTAAAAACAAAAACCTACAAAAACAAAAGAAACGAAAAAAAAAAACCCACAAACAAAAGGAATTCAGCACAGGAGAGTAAGAGGAACAAAGAAAACGTCAGCACCACAAACAAAAGCACTACAAAATGACAGCAATAAACTCACACCTATCAATAATTACATTCAATGTAAATGGTCTAAATACACCCATTAAGAGATGGAGAGTGACAGAATGGATAAAAAACAAAAGGATCTATCAATATGCTGTCTAAAGGAGACACTCCTTAGAAACAAAGATGTGAATTTATTAAATGTCAAAGGTTGGAAAAAAAATATCAAGCTAACAACTACCAAAAAAGAGCAGGAGTGGCAATACTAATCTCAGATAAAATAGACTTTAAAACAGTATCCACCATAAAAGACAAAGAAGAGCACTGTATCATGATTAAAAGGATTATCCATTACGAAGACCTAACCATAATAAACATCTATACACCCAATGACAGGGCTCCAAAATACATAAAGCAAACTCTAACAGCACGGAAAAGAGAAATTGACAGTTCCACAATAATAGTAGGGGACTTCAACACACCACTCTCAGTAAAGGATAGAACATCTAGAAAGAAACTCAGCATAGATACAGAAAACCTAAAGGGCACAATCAGCCAACTTGACATCGTAGACATATATGGAACACTCCACCCAACAGCTTCAAAGTACACATTCTTTTCCAACGCACATGGAATATCCTCCAAAATAGGCCACATCTTAGGCCACAGAGCAACCTTCAATGAATCCAAAACATCGAGATAATACAAAGTATCTTCTCTCACCACAATGCCATCAAGGTAGAAATTAACAACAGGAAGAGCAAGGGAAAAAATCAATTACATGGAAACTGAATAACACCCTGCTTGTAAACCACTGGGTAATAGAAGATATCAGAGACAGAATAAAAAGATTCCTAGAATCAAACGTGAATGAAAACACAGCATACCAAAACCTTTGGGACACAGCAAAGGCAGTCCTCAGAGGACAATTTATAACAATAGATGCACACATCAAAAAAGAAGAAATGGACAAAATCAAAACATTAACTGCACAACACAAACAAATAGAAAGAGAACAGCAAAAAAAAAAGCTCACAGCCACCAGAAGAAAGGAAATACCAGAGCAGAAATAAATGAAATAGAGAATAGAAAAACAATAGAAAGAATCAACAAAACCAAAAGTTGGTTCTTTGAAAGAATCAACAAAATCGACAAACCACTGGCCAGACTGACAAAAGAAGAAGAGGAGAGGACGCAAATAACCCAAAAAATAAATGAAATGGGAGACATTACAACAGACCCAACTGAAATAAAAAGGATCATAACAAAGTTTTATGAAAAACTATACTCCAACAAATTTGAAAACCTAGAGGAAATGGATAAGTTTCTAGAAACACACTACCTACTCAAACTAACACAAAGTGATGTTGAAAATCTGAACAGACCCATAACAAGAGATGAGATTGAAAAGGTAATAAAAAAAACTCCCAACAAAAAAAAAAAAAAGCCCTGGCCCAGATGGCTTAACTGGAGAATGCTACTAAACATTCATAAAAGTGCTTACACCAGTATTACTCAAACTATTTCAGAACATAGAAAAGCAAGTGACACTTACGAATTCATTCTTTGAAGCCAGCATAACCCTGATACCAAAACCAGGGAAAGATGCCACAAAATAATTACAGATGAATATCTTTCATAAATATAGATGCAAAAATTTTCAACAAAATTCTAGCCAACAAAATTCAGCATCACATCAAAAAAATAATACACCACGACCAAGTAGGATTCATACCAGGTATGCAAGGATGGTTCAGTGTTAGAAGATCTATCAACGCAATCCATGACGTAAAAGGAAAGAAAAGAAACACATGATCATCTCAACTGACTCAGAAAAGGCATTCGAAAAAGTCCAACACCAATTCCTAATAAAAACTCTCAATACAACAGTTATAGAAGGGAAATTTCTCAACATAATAAAGGGTATCTATGCAAAACCAGGAAACACTGTTGGTGTAGTGGTTATATGCTATGGCTGCTAACTAAAAGGTCGGCAGTTCGAATCCACCAGGCACTCCTTGGAAACCCTATGAGGCAGTTCTACTCTTTCCTATATGGTTACTATGAGACAGAATAAACTTGATGGCAAAGGGGTTGCTTTTTTGGTTATGCAAAACAAATGGCCAACATCATTCTTAATGGAGAGATGCTAAAAACATTCCCCTTGAGAACAGGAACAAGACAAGGATGCCCTTTACCACCACTCCTATTTAACATCGTGCTGGAAGTTCTAGTTAGTGCAATAAGGTAAGAAAAAGAAATAAAGGGCATCCAAATTGGTAATGCAGAAGTTAAACTGTCCCTACTTGTGGATGATATGATTCTATACATAGAAAACCCAAAAGACTCCATGAGAAAACTACTGGAACTAATAGAAAGATTCATCAGAGTAGTAGGATAAAAGATAAAAATCAGTTGGATTCCTATACACCAAGAAAGAGAATGCTGAAAACAAAATCAGGAAAACAATACCATGTATAATAGCCTTTATAAAAATAAAATACTTAGGAATAAATCTAACCAGGGATGTAAAAGACTTACACAAATAAAACTGCAAAACACTACTGCAAGAAACCAAAAGAGATCTACATAAATGGAAAAACATACCATGCTCATGGATAGGTAGACATTGTGAAAATGACAATTCTATCCTAAGCACGGTGAAAATACAATGCAATCCTGATCCAAATACCAACAACTTTCTTTAAACAGATGGAAAAACTATTCATCAACTTTAAATGGATAGGGAAGAAGCCCCAGATAAGTAAAGCACTATTGAAGAAGAAGAATAAAGTAGGAGGACTCGCACTATGTGACCTCAGAACCTACTACACAACTACAGTAGTCAAAACAGCCTGGTACCGGTACGATGACAGATACATTGATCAATGGGGCAGAATTGAGAACCCAGATGTAAATCTATCCACCTACGGTCACCTGATCTTCGATAAGAGCCCAAAGTACGTCAAATGGGTAACAGACAGTCTTTTCTAACAAATGGTGCTGGCAAAACTGGATGTCCATCTGCAAAAAAATGAAACAGGATGCACACCTAACACCATGTACAAAAACTAATTCAAAATGGATCAAAGACATAAATATAAACAAAAACTATAAAGTTCATAGAAGAAAAACTAGGATCAACACTAGAGGCCCTAATACATGGCATTAACAGGATACAAACCATAACTAACAACACACAAATTCCAGAAGAGAAGCTAGGTAACTGGGATCTTCTAAAAATTAAACACTTACGCTCATCAAAAGACTTTACCAAAAGAGTAAAAAGAGAATCTACAGACTGGGAAAGAAATTTTGGCCATTAAAATCAGACTAAGTTCTAATCTATAAAATCTACAAAAAAATCCAACATATCTACAAGAAAAAGACAAATAATCAATTAAAAAATGGGCAAAGGAATTCGACAGAGACTTCACCAAAGAAGGCATTCAAGTGGCCAACAGACACTTGAGGAAGTGCTCGCGTTCAGTAGCCATTAGAGAAATGCAAATTAAAACCACCCCGGCATTACTGGCATGAATCAAAAACACTGGAAATAACAAATTTTGGAGAGGCTGCGGGGAGATAGGAACTCTTATCCACTGCTGGTGGGAATGCATAATGATACAACCATTTTGGAAAACAATATGGTGCTTCCTTAGAAAGCTAGAAATAGAAATACCATACTATCCAGCAATCCCACTCCCGGGAGTATATCCTAGAGAAATAAGAGCCGTCACACGAATAGACATATGCACATCCATGTTCATGGCAGCATTGTTCACAGTAGCAAAAAGATGGAAACAACCTAGACACCCATCACAGATGAATGGATAAACAAACTATGGTACATACACACAATGGAGTATTATGCATTGATAAAGAATAATGATGAATCTGTCGAGCATCTCATAACATGGATGAAACTGGAGGACATTATGCTGAGTGAAATAAGTCAATCACAAAAGGACAAATATTGTATGAGACTGCTATTGTAAAAACTCATGAAAAAGTTTACACACAAAAAGTAACAATCGTTGTTGATTACGAGGGATGGGAGGGGTAGGGGGGAAATACTAAATAGACAATAGATAAGTGGTAACTTTGGTGAAGGGTAAGACAGTACACAATACTGGGGAAGCCAGTACAACTTGTACAAGGAAAGGTCATGGAAGCTCCATAGACACATCCAAACTCTCTGAGGGACTGAATTGCTGGGTGGAGGGCTGTGGGGACCATGGTCTCAGGGAACATCTAGTTCAACTGGCATAACACAGTTTATAAAGACAATGTTCTACATTCTACCTTGGTGAGTAGCGTCTGGGGTCTTAAAAGCTTGTGAGCAGCCATCTAATATAGCCCACCGGTCTCACTCTTTTGGGGGCAAGGGAGAATGAAGAGAACAGGATACAAGAAAAAGATTAGTCCAAAGGACTAATGGACCACAGCAACCAAGGCCTCCACCAGACTGGGTCCAGTACAGCTAGATGGTGCCCAGCTACCACCACTGACTGCTCTGACCAGGATCACAACAGAGGGTTCTGGACAGAGCTGGAGAAGGATGTAGAACAAAATTCTAACACACAAAAAAAGACCAGATTTACTGGCCTGGCAGAGACTGGAGAAAACCCGAGAGTATGGCCCCCGGACACCCTTATAGCTCAGTGGTGAAGTCACTCCCGAGGTTCAACGTTCAGCCAGGGATTGGACAGATGCATAAAACAAAACGGGACTAATGAAGCACAGCAGTCCAGGGGCAAGGACTAGAAGGCAGAAGGGGACAGTAAAGCTGGTGATAGGGAACCCAAGGTTGAGTAAGGACAGTGTTGACATGTAATGGGGTTCTTAACCATTGTCATAGGGCAGTATGTGTACTAACTGTTTAATGAGAAATTATTTTGTTCTCTAAACCTTCATCTAAAGTGAGAATAGCAGCACAACTGGAAGAACGTAATCAGCGTCACTGAATTGTACAAGTAGAAATTTTTGAAATGGTATATCTTTGGCTATGTGTATTTTCAACAACAACAACAAAAAAAAGGTCCTCCAAGGCCAAGAAGGGAACGTGCTGACATGTCGTGTGGTTGTAAACCAATGTCATAAAACAATATGTGTACTGACTGTTTAATGAGAAAATATTTGTTCTGTAAACTTTCACCTAAAGTACAATAAAAGAATTTTTAAAAAAAGAAACAATCTTTCATGGTTACTAGGGAGGGGAAGTGTGGGGGGGATCACTAAATAGACAATAGATAAATGGTAACTTTTGTGAAGGGTAAGACAGTACACAGTACTGGCGAAGCCAGCACAACTTGTACAAGGCAAGGTCATGGAAGCTCCATAGACACATCCAAACTCCCTGAAGGACCGAATTGCTGGGCGGAGGGCTGTAGGGACCATGGTCTCAGGGAACTTCTAGTTCATTTGGCATAACACAGTTTATAAAGACAATGTTATACATTCTACCTTGGTGAGTAGCGTCTGGGGTCTTAAAAGCCTGCGAGCAGTCATCTAAGATACTCCACTGGTCTCATTCGTTCGGGAGCAGGGGAGAATGAAGAAAACAAGATACAAGGGAAAGGTTAGTCCAAAGGACTAATGGACCACAACTACCATGGCCTCCACGAGACTGTGTCCAGCACAACTAGATGGTGTCCAGCTTCCACCACTGAGTGCTCTGACAGAGATCACAACAGAGGGTCCCAGACAGAGCTGGAGGAAAATGTAGAACACAATTTTAACTCACAAAAAAAGACCAGACTTACTGGCCTGATAAAAACTAGAGAAACCCCAAGAGTATGGCCCCCAGAGACCTTTTAGCTCAGTAATGAAGTCCCTCCAGAGGTTCACTATTCAGCCAAAGATTAGACAGGCCCATAAACAAGATGAGACTAATGGGGCACAACAGCCCAGTAGAAGGTCTAGAAAGCAGGAGAGGACAGGAAAGCTGGTATTAGGGAACCCAAGGTCGAGAAGGGAGAGTGTTGCCATGTCATGCGGTTGTTAACCAACGTCATAAAACAATACGTGTACTAACTGTTTAATGAGAAACTATTTGTTCTGTAAACCTTCATCTAAAGTGCAATAAAAATTTTTTTTTAAAAAGGTATAAGAAACAGAAAACTAACAAAATGGTGGAAGTAAGTCCTTCCTTATTGACGATTACTTTAAATGTAAATGCATTAAACTCTCCAGTATAAAGACAGATTGGCACACTAGATTAAAAAAACATGATTCAACTATAGACTGTCTAAAGAGACCCACTTTAGCTTCAAAGAAACAAATAGGTTAAAATTGAAAGGATGGAAAAAACATTCTATGCAAATAGTAACAAAAAGAGAGCTGGGATGGCTAAATTAATATCAGACGAAATCAACTTCAAATAAAAATCGGTTGCAAGAGGCAAAGATGGACATTATATAATGATAAAAGGATCAATTCATCAAGAAAATGTAACAATTATAAATATATATGCACTTAACAAAAGAGACCAAAAATATATTTTCATGGATTGAGTTGTGTCCCCCAAAAATATCTGTCAACTTGGCTGGGTCATGATTCTCAGTATTGTATAATTGTGTACCATTTTGTAATCCAAAGTGATTTCCTTGTGTGTTGTAAATTCAATCACTATGATCCAATAAGATGCATTAGCGGCAGTTATACTGATGAGGTCCACAAGATTGGATAGTGTCTTAAGCCAATCTCTTTTGAGATATAAAAGAGAGAAGTGAGCAGAGACATATAGGAACCTCATACCACCAAGAAAGCAGTGCTGGGAGCAGAGCACATCCTTTGTACCTGAGGTTACTGTGCAGAGAAGCTCCCAGGCCAAGGGAAGATTGATGACACGGACTTTCCTCCAGAGCCGACAGAGAAAGCATTCTCTAGGAGCTGATGCCCTGAATTTGGACTTGTAGCCTACTGGACTGAGAGAATAAACTTCTCTTTGTTAAAGTCATCCACTTGTGGTATTTCTGTTAGAGCAGCACTAGATGACTAAGACATATATGATGCAAACATTGACAGAATTGATGGAAGAAACAGTTCTACAGTAGTAGTCAGAGACTTCAATACACCACTTTCAATAATGGAAAGAACATATAGACAGAAGATCAGCAGGGAAATAGAGCACTTTAACAAATCTATAAATCAACTGGACTTCACATACATATATGTAACACTCAAACCAACAACAGCAGAACACTCATGTTTCTTCAGTGCACATGGACCATTCTTCAGGATAGACCATATGTTAGGTCATAAAACAAGTTTCCATGATTTTTTTTTCAATTGTGCTTTAGGTGAAAGTTTAAAGCTTAAATTAGTTTCTCATTCAAAAATTTATACACATATTGTTTTGTGACATTGGTTGAAATCCCCACAATGTAACAGCACTCCGCCTTTCCACCCCAGGTTCTCTGTGTCCATTCATCCAGTTCCTGTTCCTTCCTGCCTTTTTGTCTTGCTTTTGGGCAGGAGTTGCCCATTTGGTCTCGTATATTTGATTAAACTAAGAAGCACGTTCCTAACATATGTTATTGCTTGTTCCATAGGCCTGTCTAATCTTCGTCTGAAAAGTGGGCTTCGGGAGTGGTTTCAGTTCTGAGTTAACAGCGTCTGGGGGCCGTAGTCTCGGGGGTTCCTCCAAGTCTCTGTCAGACTGGAAGGTCTGGTCTTTTTTTGTGAATTTGAATTTTGTTCCACATTTTTCTCCTGCTCTGTCTGGGACTCTGTTATGATCCCTGTCAGAGCAGTCTGTGGTGGCGCCAGGCACCATCTAGTTCTTCTGGGCCCAGGCTGGTGGAGGTTCTGGTTCATGTAGTCCTTTAGTCATTTGGGCGAATATTTTCCTTGTGTCTTTGGTTTTCTTCATTCTGCTTTGCTCTGCACAGGATGGGACCAATAGATATATCTTAGATGGCCACTTGCAAGCTTTTAATACCCAGACACTACTCACCAAAGTAGGATGTAGAACATTTTCTTTATGAACTATATTATGCCAATTGACCAAGATGTTCCCCCAAGACTATGGTCCCGAGCCCCAGCCACTCTGTCCGTTAAGGTGTTTGGATGTGTCTAGGAAGCTTCTATGCCTTTCCTCTGGTCACCTCAAGCTGACTTTCCTTGTACTGTGTGTTGTCTTTCCCTTCACCAAAGTTGACACTTGTGTACTATCTAGTTAGTGATTTCCTCTCCCCCTTCCTCCCTACCCTCATAACCTAGTTTTTTTTTTTTCCGTGTGTAAACTTTTTCTTCAGTTCTTATAATAGTGGTCTCATACAATATTTGTCCCTTCGTGACTGATTTATTTCACTCAACATAATGCCCTCCAGTTTCATCCATGTTGTAAGATGTTTCACAGATTCATCATTGTTCCTTATCATTGTGTACTATTCCATTGTGTGTATGTACCGTAATTTATCCATTCATCTGTGGATGTGCATTTAGGTTGTTTCCAACTTTTTACTATTGTAAACAATGCAGCAATGAACATGGATGTTGCATATATATATTCTTGTGACTGATCTTATTTCTCTGGGGTATATTCCTACAAGTGGGATTGCTGGAACTTACGGTATTTTTATTTCTAGCTTTTTAAGGAGGCGCCATATCATTTTCTATAGCGGTTGTACCATTTTACATTCCCACCAGCAGCACGTAAGAGTGCCAATCTCCCCACAACCTCTTCAATATTTGTTGTTTTCCTTTTTTTTTTTTTTTGATTAGTGCCAGTATCATAAGGGTGAAATGCTATCTCATTGTAGTTTTGATTTGCATTTCTCTAATGTCTAATGATAGCAAACATTTCTTCATGTGTCTGTTAGCTGCCTGAATGTCTTCTTTGGTGAGGGGTCTATTCATATCCTTTGCCCATTTTTTAATTGAATTGTTTGCCTTTTTGTCGTTGAGGTGTTGAAGTATTTTGTAGATTTTAGAGATTAGACCCTTGTCGAATATGCTGTAGTCAAAAAATTTTTTTGGAGTCTGTAAATTCTCTTTTTATTATTTTGGTGAAGTCTTTTGATGAGCGTAAGTGTTTAATTTTTAGGAGTTCCCAGTTGTCTAGTTTATCTTCCGGTGTTTGTGCATTGTTAATAATGTTTTCTATTCTGTTTATGCCATGTATTAGGGCCCCTAGCATTGTCTCTATTTTTTCTTCCATGATCTTTATTGTTTTAGGTTTTATATTTAGGTCTTTGATCCATTTTGAGTCAGTTTTTGTGTATGACGTGAAGTATGAATCTTGTTTCATTTTTTTACAGATGGACATCCAGTTTTGCCAGCACCATTTGTTGAAGAGAGTGACTTTTCCCCCTTTTAATAGACTTTGGACCTTTGTCATATATCAGCTGCTCATTGACAGATGGATTTACGTCTGCATTTTCAATTCTGTTCCATTGGTCTATGCATCTGTTGTTGCACCACTACCAGCCTGTTTTGACTACCATGGCTGTATAATAGGTTCTAAGATCAGACAGTGTGAGGCCTCCCACTTTGTTCTTCTTCAATAATGCTTTACTTATCCGGGGCCTCTTCCCTTTCCATATAAAGTTGATTATTTGCTTCTCCATCTTGTTAAAGAATGCTGTTGGAATTTGGATTGGGATTGCATTGTATCTGTAGATCCTTTGGGGTAGTATTGCCGTTTTCACAACGTTGAGTCTTCCTATCCATGAGCATGGTATGTTTTTCCACTTATGTAGGTCTCTTTTTGTTTCTTGCAGTAGTGCTTTGTAGTTTTGTTTGTATAGGTCTTTCATGTCCCTGGTTAGATTTATTCCTAAGTATTTTATCTTCTTGGGGGCTACTGTAAAAGATACTGATTTGCTAATTTTCTTTTTGAAGTTCTCTTTGTTGGTTAGAGGAATCCAGCTAATTTTTGTATGTTAATCTTATATCCTGATACTTTGCTGAAATCTTCTATTAGTTCCAATAGGTTTCTTGTGGATTCTTTGGGGTTTTCTGTGTATAATATCATATCATCTGTGAACAGGGATAGTTTTACCTCTTCCTTACCAATTTGGATGCCTTTTATTTCTTTTTCTTGCCTTATTGCTCTAGCTAGGATTTTCAGCACGATGTTGAGTAAGAATGGTGATAGAATCCTCTTCTGGTTCCTGTTCTCAAGGGGAATGTTTTCAGTCTCTCTCCATTTAGAATGATGTTGGCTGTTGGATTTGTATAAACCCAAAACCAAACCCGTTACCATCAAGTCATTCCTGACTCACAGCAACCCTATAGGACAGAGTAGAACTGCCCCACAGGGTTTCCAAGGAGCCCCTGGTGGATTTGAACTGCCGACCTTTTGGTTAGCAGATGAACTCTTAACCACTATGCCACCAGGGTTTCCTGGTTTTGTATAAATGCCCTTTATTATGTCGAGGAATTTCCCTTTGTTCCTAATTTGCTGAGAGTTTTTATCAGGAATGCGTCTTGGACTTTGTCAAATGCCTTTTCTGCGTTGACTGAGATGATCATGTGATTCTTTTGTTTTATTTATGTGGTGGATTATGTTGATTGATTTTCTAATGTTGAACCATCCCTGCGTGCCTGGTATGAGTCCTACTTGGTCATGATGTTTTATTATTATTTTTTTTTGATATGCTATTGAATTGTATTGGCTAGAATTTTGTTGAAAATTTTTGCATCTATGTCTTGAGGGCTACTGGTCTGTAGTTTTCTCTTTTTGTGGTGTCTTTGCCTGGCTTTTGTATCAGGGTTATGCTGGCTTCATAGAACGAATTTGGGAATATTCTTTCCTTTCCTGTGCTCTGAAATAGTTTGACTAATACTGTTGTGAACTCTTCACCGAATATTTGATAGAATTTTCCAGTGAAACCATCCGGGCCAGAGTGTTTCTTTTTTTTTGTTTTGTTTTGTTTTGGGAAGCGGGGAAGGGTTATTACCTCTTCAATCTCTTTTTTTTTGTTATGGATCTGTTCAGTTTTTCTACCTCAGTTTGTGTTAGTTTAGGTAGGTAATGTGTTTCTAGAAACTTGTCTATTTCCTCTAGGTTTTCAAATTTATTGGTGTACAATTTCTCACAGTATTCTGTTATGATCCTTTTTATTTCAGTTGGGTCTGTTGTGATATCACTCATCTCATGTCTTATTTGGGTTATTTGCTTCCTGTCCTGTATTTCTTTTGTCAATTTGGCCAATGGTTTGCCGATTTTGTTGACCTTTTCAAAGAACCAACTTTTGATCTTGTTGATTCTTTCTATTGTTTTTCTGTCCTCTATTTCATTTGTTTCTGCCCTAATCGTTATTATTTCCTTTCTTCTGGTAACTTTAGGCTTCTTTTGCTGTTCTCTTTCTATTTGTTCCAGTTGTAGGGTTAAAGTTTTGATTTTGGCCCTTTCTTCTTTTTTGATATGTGTGTTTATTTTTATAAATTGACCTCTAAGCAATGCTTTTGCTGCGTCCCAAAGGTTTTGGTAAGATATGTTTTCATTCTCATTTGATTCTATGATTTTTTTTTATTCCATCCTTGATTTCTTCTATTACCCAGCAGTTTTTAAGCAAGGTGTTGTTCAGTTTCCATGTATTTTATTTTTTTTCCTTGCTATTTTTGTTATTGATTTCTACTGTTATGGCATTATGATCAGAGAAGATGCTTTGTATTATTTTGATGTTTTGGATTTTGTTGAGGCTTGTTTGTGGCCTAAAATGTGGTCTCATCTGGAGAGTGTTCCATATGCATTGGGAAATAATGTATACTTCGCTGCTGTTGGGTGGAGTGTTTTGTATAGGTTTATGAGGTCAAGTTGGTTGATTGTGGCATTCAGATCTTCTGCATCTTTATTGAGTTTCTTTTTAGATGTGTGTTGAAGTCCCCTACTATTATTGTGGAACTGTCTATTTCTCCTTTCAATGTTGTTAGAGTTTGTTTCATGTATTTTGAAGTCTTGTCATTGGGTGCATATATATTTATTATGGTTATGCCCTTCTGGTATACTGACCCTATATAGTGTTCTTCCTTACCCTTTATGATGAATTTTGCTTTAAAGTCTATTTTATCAGAGATTAATATTACCACTCATGCTCTTTTTTGATTATTTTTTGCTTGATATATATTTTTTCATTCTTTGAGATTTAGTTTGTTTATGTCTTTGTGTCTAAAATGTGTCTCTTGTAGACAGCATATAGATGGATCTTTTTTTTTATCCATTCTGCAACTCTGCCTCTTTACTGGTACATTTAGGCCATTTACAGTCAGTGTAATTATTGATAGGTATGAGTTTACTGCTGTCATTTTGTTGTATCTTGTGTGTGTGTGTTTGTGTGTGCGTGGTGCTGATGATTTCTTGGTTCTGCTTAAATTTCCATGCTGAGTTATTTTTGTTTATGTATTTTCTTTTCATTTCTTTCATTAATGTCTACTTTGTGTTTTCTGAGTCTTTATGTTTTTCTTCTTTTTTATTTTGATGAGTAAGTTTGTTAGCTTCTTTTGTGGTTACTTTGAAATTTATATTTATTTTTCTAAGTTTAAACCAGTCTTATTTCTTGAGATTACCTTGATTTCCTCTCCATATGGAAGTTCTATAACTACACCATTTATTCTCTTTTTTTTGTTTTGATGTTGTCGTCATTTACATATTGATATCTCTGGTTTCCTACTTTCAGTCCTTCAGCTTTGTTTTATTTTTGAGAATTCTCTGTCTAGGTTGGTATCTGGTTGATCTGTCCTGTGTCCTAGTTTTGGATTGTTGTCTGATTTTTTGGTTCTCTAATTGGATGACTCCCTTTAATATTTCTTGTAATTTTTGGTCCAGTTTTTACATATTCCCTTCATTTCTGTTTATCTGGAAATGACCTAATTTTTCCATCATATTTGAGAGATAATTTTGCTGGGTATATAATTCTTGGCTGGCAATTTTTCTCCTTCAACGCTTTATATATGTCATCCTATTGCCTTCTTGCCTGCATGCTTTCTGCTGAGTAATCAGTCTTATTGGTTCTCCTTTATAGGTGACTTTTCATTTATCAGCAGCTACTATGCATATGAGCCTGGGACTCTGTTCACTGTTCTTGCGGGGCTCCTGAGGATTTAGGTGATTTTTTTGTGAGGTGATGTATCTGTCCTGCTGGTCACCTGGCCTCTTGTACAGGAAGTGTTCTCCCCAGTCATTGGGTTGGGTGTTGTGTGCGTGCTCTGTAGCTTGCCAGATGATCAGAGCAAAGATATTTGGGTCGTCGGTTATGAGTGTGTGGTGTGGAGACTCTCATCTATAATCTTGGGTGGGCAGGTTCTCAGGCCCCCATCATGGGCAGCTGGATGGAGTGGGTGGTACCACCAGCCCTCAGGCCACTGGCGTGGGTGGTTGAAGCTCCTTCTTAGGCGGCAGGGTGGGGTCAAATGCCACAGATCTGTAGCTCCCACTTGGATGCTGCAGGTGAAAATGGGCTTCAGCTGGGAACTCTGCCCACTTTGTCCTAATGAGGGTGTGCTTTGCCGGATTGGACAGCAAGGCACTGGCACAGGTGATAGCAGGGGTGAAGGGCACTGCAAGTTCACGGACCCCCTGTATCAGTGGCTGGGCATCTTGGACCCCGTCAAGAGTTTCAGGCTTAGGGGGTGGGGTGGTATTGAATGTCACAGATCTGCAGCTCCCACTTGGCTGCTGCTGGTGAAGATGGGCTTCAGCTGGTAACTCTGCCTGTCTTATGCTGATGTGTACCTGTTGTGCTGACTCAGCCAGCAGGCACTGTGCGGGTGATCGGAGGTGGTGGAGGGCACTGCAAGCCCATGGACCGCCTGTGACAGTGGCTGGATGAAGGGGCAGGTGCCTCTGGACCGGGGCCATAAGTTCCCAGCTTAGGGGGCATGGTGGTGTTGAATGCCGCCAGACTGGTGTCAGAGTGCAGAGGGGGAGGGAGTGCTCCTTGGCCCATGGAGCTCTGTTGAGGGAGGCTGGGCTGTGGTACTCATGATGGGTTGGGAGTGTGCACTCAACCTTCACAGGTCTGGTATCACTCCTGTTTGATTCTGGAGGTATGTGCAGCTTAGCTGCACCAGATGGGGTGTGTTTCAGCTTGGGATGCTGCTGCTTGCCTCAATATGTCTGTGCTGTGCAGGTTCAGCTAGTTGGATGCCGGCAATCTGGTGATCCATAATTCCTCTTTTCTGCTATTTTTGAATTGTCTCTCCTTCCACCTGTTGCTCAGTCTGATTCTTCAGCTTTGTCTTTGCTTCTTAGGGATCCTAGATTGTCATGTATACCTAATTCACTTGTTTTGGGGGGGTTTTTGTTGTAAGGATGACATAAATCATCTGACTATTCTGCCATCATGACCCTCCCAAATGAATTTTTTAAAAAATTAAATAATACAAAACATCTTCTCCAACCACAGTGGAATGAAACTGAAATCAATACATAAGGAAAAATTCACAAATATATGGAAATTGAGTGCACACTCTTAAGAAATGAATGGGTCAAAGAAGAAATCACAAAGGAAATTAGAAATACTTAGAGACAAATGAAAATAAAATCAAAACCTACCAAAACTTATGGGATGCAGTGAAGGCAGTGCTCAGAAATTTATAGCTATAAACGTCTACATTAAAAAAGAAGAAAAATCTCAAATAAATAACCTAACTTTACACCTTGAAGAATTACAAAAAAGAAGAACACACTAAATCCAAAGGTACCATAAGGAAGGAAATAGTGAAAATTAAAGTGGAGACAAATAAAAGAGAATAGAAAAACAATGCAGAAAATCAGCAAAACCAAAAACTGGTTGTTTGAAAAGATCAATATAATTGACCAACCTTCATCTTGATTGACAAAGAAAAAAAGAGATAAGATGCAAATAACTATAATTAGAAACGAATATGGGAATAGTACTACTGATCTTACGGAAATAAAAAAGGATTATAAGAGAATACTATTCTATGGTATTGAACAATTGTATGCCAGCAAATTAGACAACCTAGATAAAATAGATAAATTCATAGAAACACACTAACTACTTAAATTGACTCAAGAAGAAACAGAAAATTTCAAGAGACTGGTTGCGCAGTGGTTAAGCACTCTGCTGCTAATCAAAAGGTCAGAAGTTTGAATCTGCCAGCCACTCATTTGAAACCCTATGGGGCAGTTCTACCCTGTCGTATAGGGTTGCTATGAGTCGGAATTGACTTGACAGCGATGGGTTTTGCTTTGTTTTTTAATAACAAATAAAGGGACTGAATCAGTAATCAAAACTTCTCAACAAAGAAAAGTCCTGCACCACATGGCTATACTGGTGAATTCTACTAAACATTTAAAGAAAAATTAATACCAACCCTTCTCAAATTCTTCCATAAAATAGAAGAGGAGGGAACACTTCTTAGCTTATTCTATGAGGCCAGCGTTACCCTGATATCAAAGCTAGAAAAAGGCACCACAAGAAAAGAAAATTACAGACCAATATATTTTAGGAAAATAGATGCAAAAATCCCCCCACAAAAATCTAGCATACAAAATCCAACAGCATATTAAGAGGATTATACATCGTGACCAAGTGGGATTTATCCCAAGAATGCAAGGGTGGTTCAACATAAGAAACTCAATCAATGTAATACACCACATTAATATAACAAAGGAGAAAAGCCACATGATCATCTCAATTGATCCAGAAAAGGCATCTGACAAAATCCAACACTCTTTCATAGTAAAAACGCTCAGCAACATGATAAAGGGCATTTTTGAAAAACCCACAGCTAACACCATAGTTAATGGGGAAAGACTGAAAGCTTTCCCCCTAAGATCAGGAACAAGACAAAGATGTCTATGTTCAACACTGCTATTCAACTTTCTGCTAGAAGTTCTAGTCAGAGCAATTAGGCCAAAAAAAAAAAAAAAAAAGAGAGAGAGAGAGAGATAAAAGCCATCCAAATCTGAAAGGAAGAAGTAAAACTAACTCTATTCACAGATGAGATAACCCCATATATAGAAAATCCCGAAGATCCACAAGAAATCTACTGAAGCTAATAAACAAATTCAGCAGTACTGCAGAGTATAAGATCAACACACAAAAATCAGTTGTTTCTATACACCAGCAATTAACAAGCTGAAAAGGAAATTAAGACTACAATCTCATTTACAATATCAAATAAATGAATAAAATATCTAGGAATAAATCTAACCAAGGAGGTGAAACACTTGCAAAATAAAAATTATAAAACACATATTCCCGGTTTGGAAAATTTAATATTGTTGAGATATCAATTCTACTCAAGGCAGTCTATAGAATCAACACAATCCCTACCAAAATTCCAACAGGTTTCTTCACAGAAATGGAAAGCTGATTTTCAAATTCACATAGAATTGCAAAGGGCCCTGAACAGCCAAAATAATCTTGAAAAACAAGAGCGAGGTAGGAGGACTCACACTTCCCAATCTGAAAACTTACTACAAAGCTACAGTAATCAAAACATTATTGTCATAAGGATAGGCATATAGATCAATGTAATACAACTGAGAGCCCAGAAATAAACCCATACATCCGTGGACAACTAATTTTCAACAAAGGTGCCAAGTTCATTCAATGGGGAAATAATAGTATCTTCAACAAATGATGCTGGGACAACTGAATTGCCACATGCAAAAGAATGACATTGAACCTTTACCTCATACCATATGTAAAAATTAACTCAAAATGGATCAATGATGTAAATACAACAGCTAATACCATAAAACTCTTAGAAGAAAACATAGACGTTAATCTTTAAGACCTTGTATTTGGCAGTGGATTCTGAGATAAACACGTAAAGCACAAGCAACAAAAGAAAAATATCAATAAATGTACCAAAGAATGTTATCAAAAAACGAAGAGACAACTTACAGAATGGGAGAAAATATTTGGAGACCATATATCTGATAAGGATTTAATATCCAGACTATATAAATAACATCTACAATTCAACAACAAAAAGACAAAAAACCCAAATTAAAAATGGACAAAGGACTTGAAAAGACTTTTCTCCAAAGAAGATATACAAATGGCCAATAAGCACATGAAAAGATGCTCAATGTGATTTTCCATTAGGGAAATGCAATCAAAACTACAGTGAGATACTCCTTCACACCCATTAGGATGGCTATTAACAAAAAAAGGAAACTAACAAATGTTGGCATTTGGATTTGAAATCAAATCCTCATGCATTGTTGGTAGGAATGTAAAATGGTGCAGCCATTATGGAAAAGAATTTGGTGGTTCTTCGGAAAGTTAAACATAGAATTACCACCTAACCGAGCAATTCTGCTCCTAGGTGTATACCCATAAGAATAAAAAGCAGGAACTCAAACATATATACTTGTACATCAATGTTCTTTGATGCATTAATCACAATAACTAAAAGGTGGAAACAGCTCAAGTGTTCATCAACAGATGAATGGATAAACAAAATGTGGTACATGCATACTATGTAATATTACTCAGCCATGAAGAGAAATGTTCTGATACTTGTTCCAGCATGGATGAATCTTGAAAACATTATGCCAGTCACATAAATAAACAAAGCCAGTCACAAAAGGCCATGTACTGTATGATTCCATTTATATGAAATGTCCAAAAGAGGCAAATTCATAGAAACAGAAAGCAGATTAGTGGTTGTCAGGGGCTGGGAGAAAGGGAGAATTAAGAGTGACTGCTTAATGGGTAAGGAGTTTCCTTTGGGGGTGATGAAAATGTTCTGGAATTAGATAGTGGTGATAGTTGCACAACTCTGTGAATATACTAAGAATCACTTAACTATGTACACTTTACAATGGTGAAGTTTATGTCATATGTATATTACCTCAATAAAAAGAAATGCATATGGTCAGAATATGGTCACATTCATCCATTTACGAGAAATTGTGAACATATGTGATTATGTTTAAAAATACTGAATGAACATTAAAGTCAATTGATTTTTTACATAAGCACCAAGTTGTTCAATGGAGAAAGGAAAGTGGAAAGACTGGGTAAATTTATGGAAAAAAAAAAAAGTTTACCTCAACTCTTACCTCATACTACACATAAAAATTAATTTGACACGTATCATAAACACAAAAACTGTAAAGCTCCTAGAAGAAAGCTCAAGAGAATATCTTCACAGTCTTGGGGTAGCAAATATTTCTTATAGAAGGCACAAAAGGTCCTAAGCATAAAAGGAAAAAATAATAAATTGTACTTAATCCAAATTATACTGTCTGTTCATCAAAAAGCATCATTAAAAAAAAATAAAAAAGTAAGCCCCAGACTGGGAGAAAATATTCACAATAGATATATGTGAGAAATGACTTGTATCCTAAAAATATATATATATACAGACTCCTACAAATTAGTGGTTCTCAACTAGTGGGGGCTATTCTACTGGCTTCTAATGGGTAGAGTCCAGGGATGCTGCTAAACATCCTACAGTGCACAGGACAGCCCTCCACAACAAAAAATTATCTGACTCAAAATGTCAATAGTTCTGCTATTGATAAACCCTTTTATAAATCAATAACAAAAAGACAAACAACTCAATTTTAAAGTGGGAAAAGGACTTGAATAGATTTTTCTCCAAAAAAGATATACAAATGACCAACAAGCACAAAACAAGATGCTCAACATCGTTAGTCATTAAAAAAAAAAGTTACCTTTGACTTCAGTTCTGACTCATGGTGACCCCATGTGTGTCAGAGTAGAACTGCACTCCATAGTATTGTCAATGGCTGTGATCTTTCCTGATCACCAGGTCTTTCTTCGAAGGTGCCTCTGGGTGGACTAGAACCTCCAACCTTTCAGTTAGTAGCCAAATGCTTAATCATTTGTACTACCCAGGGACTCCAACCAGCAGCTGTTGAGTTGATTCTGACTCCATTAGTCATTAGGGAAATGCTAATCAAAACTACAATGATACACCACTGCACACCCATCAGAATGGCTATAATAAAATAAAACGGAAGTGTTGTCCACGATGTAGAGAAATCAGAATCCTGGGCTATGAGCCACCTCTGAATTGTCACAGCTACCTGGCAAAGGCCAGTAGAAGCTGAGTCACGGCCCCTGGGTTAACTTTAAGGCACATTTGGACAGTGTCATGTGCTCACATGGGTACTTGGGGATTTCAGAGGTTGGTGATTTTGAGCATGAGCACATTCTGGGAGAAATCGTCCGTTTCTCAGTATCTTGAACCCCTTCCTTCCCCATTCTACTCCCACACTCCCAGAAGAGCTCTGAGGTGGGGATTCTGGATGTAGTCCAAAGTGGGGCAGTGGCATCTCCCTGTCATGGGCAGAATCTCACCAGTCTCAGGACTTGGCCAAGTTGTGTCCTGCTCCTGTTCCATGAGAGAACCCTGTTCCCCACAGCACTGCAGAAAGGGTGGGTGCGGCTGGAAGGAGCTGAGAAAAGTGGCCAGTAATGTTGAGGTCTAATAGCCTTTCGTCAGAAGTCACCTCAGGTGAGGAAAAGTAACCTCAGTTACCATGGGGGGGCAGCAGAGGCCAATTTACAGAAGCCTGAGCCTAAACTCAGAACTCTTGGGTTAGAATCTGTTTGGGCCTTTCCATCCAGAGTCACATCCCTGGTCAACTCAATCCCTGCAGTACCACCTCCCTGCAGGTCAGTACTTATCTGACCCAATGAAGGAGAGAGGAGCAGTCCAAATAGCAGTCAGGGAAGTCCAAGAAGAGGAAAGTCTCCAGGGTAGTAGAACAACCTTGGGGACTCAAAGTGACACAACAGAGAAGTCAAAAGCAAGGTAGGGGAGGAGGGCAGTGATATGCAAATAATATAGTTCAGTCTTTACTGTGTTTGTAAACAAATTCCTCCCTCCCTAACTGACTCTCACACAGATACATTCTCCCTCATTTTTATATTCTAGGCTGAGCTCTCCCAGCCTAGAACTCCTGCTCAGAACAGTTGCCTCAACTTCTGCCCCAGATCACCCTAGCAATAAGTTTTTTCCGTGTTCACCATGCTAGCTTCTTTGGTCTGGAAGAGACATCTTAATTTTATGATCCATGAATTCAGGATATCCAGGGATTATACAAATGAAATACAGGGATTCTGGAAAGAGTCTCAACCTTCCCCTGGGTATACTGGGGGATGAGTCATAGGTGATTTCTTGGGGAAGAGTTTGTGGCTGGTAACCAGGGCTAGCTTGATTAGTTACTAAACTCAGAGGACATTGGTCATCCAAATTCTGCAAATGCGCTGAGAGCCAGAAGCACTCCTGCAGGATGGGGTCTTACTGGGAGAGTTAAGAAGTGAGCTGAGACTTTAGATCAGAAAGAGGCAGAGAGCTTGTTAACTGACGTGTCAGAGATGTGTCAAGGTGGCGTCCACTCTAGAGATCACATGGCTGATAGAGTAAACAGGCCCAGGTATGAGTTTAGAACAACCAGTGAAGGTTCTGAGCTTCCTTGAGGAATGTACTAGAGAAGCCTTATGTGCCTTTCCTCCTAAGCTCCCAGACCACATCCCAGGTTCAGACCAACTCTAAGAGATCTCCTGGCTTCCTCCCTGTAGGCTTAGAGACTCAGCCTCCTTTCCTTTCCTCTCTAAAGCTGTGGCTGGCATTCTATCCTTTTGGATAGAGGACAGCTCTCATTTGGGCTGGCTAAGGAAAGAGATAAGTCATCCTGGCACTCCCTACAAAACAAATCTAAAGATAACCCTCAGGTAGAGGGCTCTAGTGACAACCACCAAGGCAAAACAGAGCAAAAATAACAAAAGCAACACATCAAATTTGTGCTGTAAACTTTCACCTAAACCACAATTAAAAAAAAAAAAGCAACGCATCACACATACTAGGTTTGGTGAATTGTTACAGTGGAAGAAACATAAAATGGCAAAGCTTCTATCATCTTCCAAAGTCTCTTGATACCTGGAGGTTGGGCTGCAGCTCCTGACTCCCTTCTGAGATTGCCACTGGATTTTTCCCTCTACTTTTCTTATCCTCAGAGTAAGGATCATTTCCCACTAATACCTCCCACACCCTTCCAGCCCATATCTTAAGCAAGGGCATGCAGGCCCCCTTTCTCTGCATGGGTAATCTGTATCTCTGAAGATGTTCAACCTGCGGAGGGGAACACCCAACCCACAAGCCTCTGCTCCACACAGAAATGTTCTACTCTGGGAATTTCCTCCTAGCAGAGAACCGGACTTAATAACCTGTTGGTGAATGTGTCTCAATCAACAGAATAGACCAGAAAGAGATCAGGAGAGATGAAAAAAGAAATGTTTACCCTGTCCTACAATGAACCATTCAGGGTGTATTAATATGTATTGAGGGCCATATGTGAGGTGCTTTAGAGCTATCATGATGTTTTATCTATACAAAATACCCTATGAAGTAGTTATTTTTCCCATTTTACTGATGCTCAGAAAGGTTACCCGTGCTAGGAAATGCTGGACTGGGAAGTGAACCCAGGCCTGCCTGACTCCAAACTCTATACTGCTTCTGTTACCAATGTGTTGGTTCCTGAAGACAGTAGGAGGTTTGGGACTTCGAGAGCCATAGACAAGACCCTACAAGGCCAGCTGAAAGAGGCAACTTCTAGGTCATTGTAACATGACCCAAACCCCAGGAGGGAAACTGCAGGTCCCCCAGGTATCAAGGCAGCTACTGAGCCAAAGTACTGTACGTGCATTCAGAAATCAGTGCAGGAGCAGGTTGTGGCAGGGGCTGAGGGAGAAGCCCATGAGTCCAGGCAACCCAGGCCTTCCTTGGGTCAGAATTCCCAGGTTATGCATAAATCAGCATCCAAGGTGACTCTGACTCTTGTGTTCAGCCCAGTTCTGTTTTAAGACCTCCTCTGAGCTGTGGTGAGCAGAGCCCATTTCTTGCTCACTAGGCAGCTCCTTCAGTCACGAGACAGGAAGCAGCAGAGAGAGCTTTCTGGCCTTCACGAGCAATCCGTACCAGATCCCAGACCAGGAACCTTTTGGCCAAGGCCCCATCCTGCCTAGAGGGCTGGCTCCAAGGAGGATCTGAAGAGTAGTGCTTGAGGGGCCCCATCTGCCCACTGCCAGATGTGAACTTTACCTCTGTCTCTACAGGTAGGTCTCTTGGTAACCCATGAGAAAGTACTCAGTTAGTTAAGAAACTACCTCCCTTGTTAGAAGAAACCCATAGCCTCCAATGTTTATCACTGAAGAGGGAATTTCCAAGGTCGGGGAAGCTGTGGTCACACACACCTCAATTTTGGCCTTAGGTTTCACTCTGACCTTACCACTGTCACTCCCCTGTTAAAACAGGAATTTTACTAGTGTCTCTCAGATTGGGCAAAGAAGACTTCAGGAAGGAAGGTATGCAGGAAGGAAGCTGTCACTTCCTGTACCCTCACAGTAGGCCCCATGGGAGGGCTCTGTCTCTTTTTTATTGCCCCTGCCACCACACACTCAGCCTTAGGCAATTACCACTTTCTTTTTAAAACTCTGACCTTAGAGGGCCACAAAGTCCATCTTTGGTTTTCCCTGGGCACAGCAGAGGCAGCAGGAAACATTTGTACAAATAACTTCCTGAAGCACTCTGGAAGAAGCACAGGACCATGCTAGAAGCCCAAACATCCCTTTTTTCATAACATGCATCTCTGAGCTAACTCTCTCTGGCTCACATGGTAAGTCTGTAATACATCTGGTCTCCATAGCATGAGAGGCTTGGTTCCTTCCCTCTCTGGCCCTGGTTTGTGTTCCCAAGGCAGGCATCTCTTACCTCCCACCCCAGGGAGCAAGTGTTTGAGTGCTAGGTTTTCTCCCCAGTCATTACTACAGAAAACTGAGTCCCAGACCTCCCTGAGGCCTCTCTCAGCTTTGGTTCCTTCTCTGAGGAACACATTTCTTTTCCAAGAGATCCTCAGGACTCTGTGGTGATTGATACCGTTTATTATCCCGCCATTCAGATGAAATACTATCCCCTACATTGAGAGGCATGGCTTTGATCCTTATAGGCTCCACAGTGTGACAAAACCTCAGCTTTACAAGACACTCAACATCCAAACACCAAGAGTTGCCCATATACAGTATAACAAGTTGCTGATCCTGTCACAGATGGTACCTCAATTTTCTGTACTGTGAATTTTAAGGATTTGCACTCAGCCCCAAAATAACAACCTTTATTAAAAACTTCTTGGATACAGCTGGGGCAACTTACTTCTATCCTTGCTAGGACAGGTATGAGGAAATAGCTTTGCATTTAAGCAGGAAAGATGAAAATTAGAAACAAGATTCCCAATGAAAGATGGAATTGAGAGAGCTTTGGAAGTTGTAGAGCCTCTACCCCACGGCAATCTTTAATACAGGAAAAATGTCAATCCTCCTCAATAATAGATTAGAAGAGAAGCTTCTGTTGGGAGGGAAGGAAATGAATGATGTGATCTCAAAGGGGCTGGATCCTAAAGCGATTTCTTCTATGGCTTTTCCATCCCTGACAATGTCTGAATCCTCTTTGCTCAAGCCATCCTCTCTATGCAACAAACCCTAGAATCACAAAGCCTTTGGTAAAAGCTTTAGAGGTCATCTAGTCCAGCTTTTATTGGCTATATCATCACAAGCATTCAACTTCTGCTTAGATATCTGCCTGAATACCTTTATGGAAGAAAATCTATTACCTCTGGAGGCAGCTATGAAGAAGTGACCCTCTGTTTCTGCATGTTGAGTTTTACTTTTGATATTAAAATACAGTCATGCTAGCAGGTTCATTAGGGTAAAACCACACCCTGTGATGGTGTGAGAATGGCCTCAATTGAAGTATCTATTCATTCCCTCATTAATTCATTCAACAGATGCTGAGTGCTTGTGTGCTAGACACTGTGCTTGATGTTAAAGAAACAAGGAGGAACAAAACAGACATGGTTCCTGCTCTGGTAGAGTTTAGAGTGTAGTGGGAGAAACAACAATTAGCCAACTAATCACAGAAATACTGGTGAAAATGCAACACAGATAAAAATGCAATGAAGAAAGGAAGACAGCTCTGTGAGAGATATAATAAAGGAACATGACCTAGCCTGAATGTACTGGTCAAGGAAGCCTTCCCTGAGGAAGTGATGCTAGAACTGAGATCTGAGTATTAAGTAGGATTAGCCAGGCAAAGCAAATGGGGGGACGGGGGTAGATAGAGTATTCCAGGAAGATGAAACAGCATGTACAAAAGGCCCTGTGGCTGGGAGGCATGGCACATTTGGAAATGAAAAAAGGTCGGTGTGGCTGGAGCAAAGAGCATGAGGTAGAAAGTGGTATTAGCTGAGGCTGGAGAAGTAAGCTGGGGCCAGATCTTGCAGGACCTTGTAGGCCACGTTAATGACTCTTCTTCCTTTTAAGGATAATAGGAAATTACTGGAGGTTATTTTTAATACAAGGTGATAACATGATCAGATTTAACTTTTGAAAACATCACTCTGGCTGCTGTGTAAAGAATGGCTTGGGAGATCCAGCATTAATGTGCAGAGACCAGTATATTGTAAAAGATCAAATGATGGTAATGTGGACAAGGGTGGTGGCTATCAGTGTAATTGGAAAGATGTGGATGGACTAAGAGACATTTAAGATGTAAAATAAATACAGCTTAGTGATGGATTGGATAAGAGGTATGAGGGAGAGAGGATGCTAAGGGTGACTCCTAGGTTTCTGATTTGCATAACTGGGTAGTTGGGGGTACCAGTCACTGAAACAGAGGAGACTGGTAGAAAACCAGATCTGAGAAAGGAGATCATGGGTTTAGTCTTAGATGTATTGAATTTGAGTTGTCTTCCAGTCATCTAAATAGATATATAAATACGGGATACATACCATGGGCATGGATGAGATTTCCTAAGGAGAGTATAGTGTGAGAAGAGAAGGCAGTCTTGAGGAACTCCAACAGTTAAAAGCTAGTTCAAGAAAAATGAGCCCAAAGGAGACCAACAAGGAGTTGTCAGAGAGGTAGGAGAAAAACAAAGAAAAGATGTTAATGGAAAAAAGTATCTCAGTAAAGAGGAAGTCATAAATAATGTCAAACGCTGCTGAAAAGTCAAGTAAGGTAAGAGTTGAAAGCATCTTTTGGATTTAATGACATAAACGTCATTGTCTATCTCAGTAAAAACACTTTCAGGGTAGTAATGGAGGCAGAAGCCTGACTGAAGCAGGCTGAGAGGTGAATGTTGACAACACTTTTGAGAAGTTTATTGAGAAAGGGAGAACAGAGATTCAGTGATAACTGGACAGGGATGTGGGGTGGAGGGGAAATCATTTTAAGATGGGAGAGACTTAAACATGTTTACCTGCTACTGAGAAAGATCTAGTTGAGAGAAAGAGGTTGAATACATAGAGGAGAAAGGGGATAGTTGATAGTGTAGGGTTCCTGAGAATGTGGGAAGGGTTAGGTTACAAAATACCAGTGGAAGGTGGCCCCCTGAGAAGAAGGGATACCTCCTCTCCTGTCACAGATGATGTAGATGAGGTAGTATGTAGATATGGTAGCTGGAAGCGGAGGCCCTGTCTGATGCTTCAGTTTTCTCAGTGAAGTAGGTGATGAGGTTATCTTCAAATAGTGAAAGGGTGTGCAGAGGGGTTGGAAGTTTGAGAAAAGAGTGGAGAAGACTTGAAATAGTTATTGTGGAGTGTAAGAAATACTAAAGAAACCTGGTATTTAGTCGAATTGTTTGGGCAGTGTTGAGGACCCAACTGAGATTGGTGATTTATAGTGGTGCAGGTCCAGTTTATGATGATGGCAGTAGGTGGCTGAGGTAGAGTGGAAGAAATGAGGAAGTTTAGGAACTAGGAGGCTCAGGCAATGGCCACATTGTCAATATGAACACTGGAGTCCCCTAGGATGATGACAAGACTTGAGGTGAGGGTGGGGTGGGAAAGGGAATCTAGTGAGACAGAAACCAAAGCCTTCAGTGAGAAAGAGGGGATGACCAGGAGGTTTTTACACAACAGCAATGAGGAGTAAGTGGCATGTCAAAATTATGTGTGTCTAGAAAGAGATGCAGTTTTTGCAAGAGGGAGGAAAATAAATGGCCTATCAGTAGTAATGGGGAGCAAGGAAGACACCTATCCCACCTTCTGACCCTAAGGTACTGGGAAAGACAACAAACAGCCTTCACATAAGAAGGCAGCAGGGGAAGCAGAGCCCTCCAGGTAGAACTAGGTTTCTGTTAAGTAGAAGAGTTTAAGACAGAGTACTGATTATGGAGCAGCAGTTCAAGAGAGCCCCAGTGGAAGGCTTGGGGAGTTAGAGGAGAAGTGGAGGGCTGGGTTGGGTCAAGAAAAATAAGCAGAACAGCATGAAATCAATATGAGGGTGAAGATGGGGTTTACACTTTGAAAGTTGACTCATGACTATGGGAGATGTGGGGGCAGCCTGGATTTATTCCCAGTATCTTTGAGGAGGGTGGGCTCTGAGCCTCGTAGCCAGGAAACTGGCTCCCTCAGCCTAGGATGGTGGCAGCTGCAGTAGCCGTGCACTCTACACACTACAAGCTCTGGAGTATTGGTGACTCCAGAGGTGGCCATCTCTGTGTCTTGCAGCCTAGAGTGGAATGGATCCTAGGGTGAGGCCACTTTGACAGTTACCTGGAAATGAGGCTGGGATCCCTCATACTAGAAATTGGAAGTGAAAGAGAAAGCCCAGGGTGGACTATAATGTGTATATTTACTTCTCTTGGTTTTGACTTAGAAGGTATCAAATTATCTAGGAGGGATCCTCTGAGTTGTAGGTCTTCAGGTGGGGCCTTCCATCTCTCTGCTCCATCTGTGCCAAGCCACCCACCACTGCCAAACAATCAAGCAAATTCTACCCTGTGTTCAAATCTAGACAATTTCCTAGAATTCCCAACCCGCTCATGAGAAGAGGAAAGGTGCAGTAGTTATGAGCATGAACTCTGGAGTCAACCTGCGTGTGTTCAAATACTGCCTCAG
Organism: Dugong dugon; assembly: GCA_030035585.1. Taxonomy (NCBI): domain Eukaryota; kingdom Metazoa; phylum Chordata; class Mammalia; order Sirenia; family Dugongidae; genus Dugong; species Dugong dugon. The sequence continues at coordinate 101,897,921 of CM057483.1, read as the reverse complement.
CCAGTTGCTAACTGTATGACCTTAGACAAGTGACTTAACCTGTCTGTACTTCAATTTCTTCATCTGGAAAAGGGGGACAATAATCGTTCCTACCTCACTGATTGTTGTCATAGAGGATTAAATGACTTAATATATGTAAATGCTTAGAACAGTGCCTGGTACATACTAAGCACTATATAAATGCTTATTTTTATTTTTATTTATTCTCTCTTCAACCCTCTCACTTAATCACTTGATACCACCCTGCTTGCTGTAATCTGCTTGGCTCTAAACCCTAACCTGAATACCTACCTCTTGTCCCTCTCATATGTGGACTCTTCTTTGGTTCTGTTTACCTCTAGACCAAACAAGCCCAGATACTTAACTGTTCCCATCTGATTCAGCTACTGGTCCCTCATCAGCCTAGTGACTCACCTTTGGACAACTTGCACTTTGTCATTGTGCCCCTGCTAAAATGGGTTGTCCAGAATAGATCACTGTGCTCTGGATAGGATGTGACAGGTGTGGAGAAGGGCATGCCATCCTGTATTCTGGTCCTATACTTATATTAATGTAGCCTAAATTTAATTACCTTTTTTTGGCGGCAGCATCACTCTGTTGACTCACATTAATTTTAAATCAAATTAAAATCTTTTTCACATGTGCTGTTCTTAAATCACTCAGGTCTCTTCGGTCCTGTGCTAGAGGAGCAAACCGAGCTACAGTTTCTGGGAGAAAGTTAAGCCCAACAATCAAAACACAGTGTCCAAGGAATTTGGCAATACAGGAAAGGTTGTCCTGGTGGTTGGGGTCCATGGTAGATGCTACCAGTTGCCTGCCCAATAACCATCCCCTTTCTTTACTTAAAAATCCCATCTTTGTTCACAGAAGCAACGTACTCTGCTAAAAGTACTGGATTTCCCAACTTCCTTTCCAGATTGTTGTTGTCGTTAGGCGACATCGAATCGGTTCCGACTCATAGCAACCCCATGGACAACACAACAAAACACTGCCTGGCCTTGTGCCATCCTCACAATTATTGTTATGCTGAAGTCCATTGTTGCAGCCACTGTGTCAATCCATCTCTTTGAGGGTCTCCCTCTTTTTCGATTACACTCTACTTTACCAAGCATGATGTTCTTCACCAGGAACTGGTCCCTCCTGATAACATGTCCAAAGTATGTGAGATGAAGTCTTGCCATCCTTGCTTCTAAGGAGCATCCTGGCTGTACTTCTTCCAATACAGATTTGTTCGTTCTTCTGGCAGCCCATGGTATATTCAATATTCTTTCCCAACACCATGATTCAAATGCATCAATTCTTCTTTGGTATTACTTATTCATTGTTCAGCTTTCGCATGCATATGAGGTGATTGAAAACACCACGTCTTGGGTCAGGCACACATAGTTCTCAAGGTGAAATCATTGCCTTTTAACACTTTAAAGAGGGATCTTACAGCGGATTTGCCCAATGCAATATGTCGTTTGATTTTTTGACTGCTGCTACCATGGCATTGATTGTGGATCCAAGTAAAATGAAACCCTTGACAACTTCAATCTTTTCTCTGTTTATCATAATGTTACTTACTGGTCCAGTTGTGAGAATTTTTGTTTTCTTTAGATTGAGGTGTAATCTACACGGAAGGCTGTAGTCTTTGATGTTCTTCAGTAAGTGCTTCAAGTCCTCTTTGCTTTCAGCAAGCAAGGTTGTGTCATCTGCATATCGCAGGTTGTTAATAAGTCTTCCTTCAGTTCTGATGCCACTTTCTTCTTCGCATAGTCCATCTTCTCGGATTATTTGCTCACTATACAGATTAAATAAGTATGGTGAAAGGATACAACCCTGATGCACACGTTTCCTGATTTTAAACCGTACAGTTTCCCTTTGTTCTGTTCAGAGACTGCCTCTTGGTCTATGCACAGTTTCCTTATAAGCACAACTAAGTGTTCTGGAATTCCGATTCTTTGAAATGTTATCCATAATTTGCTACGAGCCACACAGTCAAATGCTTTTGCATAGTCAATAAAACACAGGTAAACATCTTTCTGGTATTCTCTGCTTTCTGGCATCAGCAATGATGTCCCTCATTCCATGTCCTCTTCTGAATCCAGCTTGAATTTTTGGCAATTCCCTGCAGCCATTTTGGAATTACCTTCAACAAAATTTTACTTGCGTGTGATATTAATGATATTGTTAGATAATTTATGCATTCCACTGGATCACTTTTCTTTGGAATGGACACGTATATGAATCTCTTCCAGTCAGTTGGCCAGGTAGCTATCTTCCAAAATTCTTGGCATAGACTAATGAGCACTTCCAGAGTTGCATCCCTTTGTTGAAACATCTCAGTTGGTGTTCCATCAATTCCTGGAACCTTGTTTTTCGCCAAAGCTTTCAGTACAGCTTGCACTTCTTCCTTCAGTACTATTGGTTCTTGATCATATGTTACCTTCTGAAATGGTTGAACGTCGACCAATTCTTTTTGGTACAGTAACTCTGTGTATGCCTTTCATCTTTTCGATGCGTCCTGAATTGTTCAAAATTTTGCCCATAGAATCCTTCAATATTGCAACTTAAGGCCTAAATTTTTTCTTCAGTTCTTTCAGCTTGAGAAATGCTGAGCGTGTTCTTCTCTTTTGGTTTTCTAACTATAGGACTTTACACATTTCATTATGATACTTTACTTTGTCTTCTCGAGTCACCCTTCGAAATCTTCTGTTCATCTCCTTTACTTAATCATTTCTTCTGTGCGCTTTATCTACTCTACGTTTCAGAACAAGTTTCAGAGTCTCTTCTGATATCCATTTTGGTCTTTCTTGCTTTCCTGTCTATTTAATGACCTTTTGCTTTCTTCGTGTATGATATCTTTGACGTCATCCCACAACTCATCTGGTCTTTGGTCATTAGTGTTCAATGCATCAAATCTATTCTTGAGATGGTCTCTAAATTCAGGTGGGATATACTCAAGGTCATACTTTGGCTCTTGTGGACTTGTTCTAATTTCTTCAGCTTCGACTTGAACTTTCATATGAGCAATTGAAGGTCTGTTCCACAGTCTGCCACTGGCTTTATTCTGACCAATGATATTGATCTTCTCCAATGTCTCTTTCCACAGATATTGTAGTCAATTTGATTCCTGTGTTTTCCATCTGGGGATGTCCATGTGTATAGTTGCCATTTACATTTTTTAAAAAATGGTATTTCCAATGAAGAAGTCATTGGTTTTGCAAAATTCTGTCTTGCAATCTCCAGCATCATTTCTATCACCAAGGCCTTATTTGTTTCTTTGTTTCCAACTTTTGCATTCCAATCACTAGTAATTATCAATGCATCTTGATTGCATGTTTCATCAATTTCAGACTGCAGAAGTTGGTAAAAATCTTCAATTTCTTAATCTTTGGCATGAGTAGTTGGCGTGTAAATTTGAATAACAGTCGTATTAACTGGTCTTCCTTGTAAGCATATGGAGGTTATCCTGTCACTGACAGTTTTCTACTTCAGGATAGAGCTTGAAATGTTCTTTTTGCCAACGTATGTGACACCATTCCTCTTCAATTTGTCATTCCTGGCATAGTAGACCATATAATCATCCCATTCAGAATGGCCAATACCAGCTCATTTCAGCTCATTAATGCATAGAATATCGATCTTTATGCATTCCGTTTCATTGTTGACCACTTCCAATTTTCTTAGATTCATTCTTCATACATTACATATTCCAATTACTGATGGATGTTTGTAGCTGTTTCTTCTCATTTTGAGTCATGCTATATCAGGAAATGAAGGTCCCAAAAGCTTGATTTCATCCACGTCATTAAGGTCGACTCTACTTTGAGGAGGCAGCTCTTTCCCAGTCCTATTTTGAGTGCCTTCCAACCTGAGGGGCTCTTCTTCCAGTACTATATCAGACAATGTTCTGCTACGAGCCATGAGATTTTCACTGGTGAATTTTTTCAGAAGTAGATTGCCAAGTCCTTCTTCCTAGTCTGTCTTAGTCTGGAAGCTCTGCTGAAACCTGTCCACTATGGGTGACCCTGCTGGAATTTGAAATACTGGTGGCATAGCTTCCAGCATCACAGCAACACACAAGCCACCACAGTACAACAAACTGACAGAAGAGCGGTGTCCAAATGACACAGTTATAGCCAACGAAATTTAGGTGGATATCACTAGGGAGAGTGTTCCATTCTGAATAAAAAGGCAAAGCCTTTCTGGAAGCCCCTTTGTCCTTAGCCTTTTTGCCCCTTCGCAAACTGGAGTTGCAGCAACTGTCTTGTGACCATGAGGCCAAAAGTATGTGGATTAAATTCTACACTCCAAGGATGGTTAAGATGAGAAGCCAGGGTCTTGATGGCGTCATTGAAGTACCATGCCAGCCCTGGACTATCTATCCAGGGAAATTTTGTCTCATGAGACAAATAAACCTCTATCTATTTAAGCCACTATTGTAGAGATGTCTATCATTTACAATCAAAAGCATTCCTAACTGTCACAGGGTTACAACATAGGAAAACTGGGGATCCAAATAGAGGACAAAACATGACTCCAGGAATCCAGAAGGAGACGACATTTAGAAACACAAGTGAGCGATTAGGAGAGGTGAGTCACCAGGTCTCAGCCACTGGGTTGGGGTTCAGGATCAGGACTCCCTTCCTAGATGATGGACTAAAATAGCATGACTCGGCCTAGGCCTTGACAGAGGGGTGATGTACCAGGTAGGCTTTCTGACTGAGGGACTTATAGACAAGACATGAGACAGAAGGCCAGGGATCAGAATTGAGCAATGAGGTAGAGGCTCGGTGGAAACTTGAGATCAGACTCAGACCAACAGCAAAGGGACTACTTGATGCTGACTTCCAGCATGAAGGCTTGGTTAACTTCAGTTCTTCCTGTTTTAGGACAGGTGTAGCCTGAAGGTGGAAGGAAGATTACCCTGGTGGTACAGTGGTTAAATACTCGGCTGCTAACTGAAAGGTCCGTGGTTAGGACCCACCAGCCACTCCGCAGGAGAAAGATGTGGCAGTCTGCTTCCATAAAGATTTAAAACACCAAAAATCAACCCGTGGGCTTCGAGTCTGACTCATAGTGACCCTACAGGACAGAGTAACTGCCCCATAGGGTTTCCTAGTCTGTAATCCCTATCACCAGCTTTCCTGTCCCCTCCTGTCTTCTAGTCCTTGTTCCTGGACGGTTGTGCCTCATTAGTCCTGTTTTGTTTTATGAGGCTGTCCAATCCCCGGCTGAACGGTGAACTTTGGGAGGGGCCTCATTACTTAGCTAAAATGGTGTCCGGAAGCCAAACGCTTGGGGTTTCTCCAGTCTGTCAGGCCAGTAAATCTGGTCTTTTTTTGTGTGTTAGAATTCTGTTCTACATCCTTTTCCAGCTCTGTCCAGGAACCTTTATTGTGATCCCAGTCAGAGCAGTCAGTGGTGATAGCCGGGCACCATCTAGCTGTATTGGACTCAGTCTGGTGGAGGCTTGGTAGCTGTGGTCCATTAGTCCTTTGGACTAATCTTTTCCTTGTATCTTGCTCTCTTTGTTCTCCCTTGCTGCTGAAGGGGTGAGACCAGTGGAGTATCTTAGATGGCTTCTCACAGGCTTTTAAGACCCCAGACACTACTCACCAAGGTAGAATGTAGAACATTGTCTTTATAAACTGTGTTATGCCAATTGAGCTAGATGTTCCCTGAGACCATGGCCCCCACAGTCCTCCGCCCAGCAATTCAGTACCTCAGGGAGTTTGGAAGTGTCTATGGAACTTCCATGACCTTTCCTCATACAAGTTGCGCCGGCTTCCCCAGTATTGTGTACTGTATTACCCTTCACCAAAGTTACCACTTATCTATTTAGTTCCCCCCACCCCTCCCATCCCTCATAACAAACAAAGATTGTTTCTTTTCGTGTGTAAACTTTTACATGAGTTATACAGTAAAGGTCTCATACAATATATGTCCTTTTGTGATTGACTTATTTCACTCAGTATAATGTTCTCCAGTTTCATCCATGTTATGAGATGCTTCACAGATTCATCATTGTTCTTTATCTTTGTATAATACTCCATTGTGTGTATGTACCACAGTTTGTTTATCCATTCATCTGTTGATGGGCATCTAGGTTGTTTCCATCTTTTGGTTATTGTGAACAGTGCTTCAATGAATAAGGGTGTGCATATATCTATTAGTGTGACGGCACTTATTTCTCTAGGATATATTCCTAGGAGTGGGACTGAATTATGTAGAGCTTTTTTTTCTTTTGTGGTGCTGCGTTTTCATTGTTCCATCTTACTCTCCTGTGCTGAGTTCCTTTACTTTGTGGATTTTTTTTCTTTTCTTTTGTTTTTGCAGGTTTTGTTTTTACTGAGACTTTATGTTTTTCTTTTTTATTTTGATGAGTAGGTTTGTTAACTTTCTTTGTGGTTACCTTGAAATTTACCCTTATCTTCCTAGATTTGTACCAGTCTATCATTACTTGGTATCGCTAGACTTCCTCTCCATTATACGGTTCTATACCTACATCGTTTATTCCCTCTTTTATTGTTCTGATGCTGTTGTCATGTACAGATTAACCTCTCTGGTTCCCTTTTGTAATTCTTTTGGTTTTGCACAGTCCTTATGAGTTAATTTCCTAGGTTGGTATCTGGCTAGTACAATCCTGTGTCCATATTCAGCCTGCGGTCTGGTATTGTTTGTTCTCAGATCTAAGGACTTCCTTTAATAAGTCTTCTAAGTTCAGTTTGGTTTTTACATAGTCCCTTAATTTCTGTTTACCTGGAAATGAACTAATTTCACTATCATATTTGAGCGAGAATTTTGAAGGATATGTTATTCTTGGCTGGCAAATTTTTCTTTCAAGTTTTTATGTATGTCATCCCATTGCCTTCTTGCCTGCATAGTTTCTGCCAAATAATCCGAGCTTAGTCTTATTGTTTCTCCTCCGTGACTTTTTGTTTTTCTCTAGCTGCTTTCAGGATTCTTTGTCTTCAGTTTTAGCAAGTGTGATTATGATATGCCTTGGTGATTTTCTTTTGGGGTCTATCCTATAGGAGTTCGTTGAGCTTCTTGGATGGTCAGCTTTTCATCTTTCATGATATTGGGAAAGTTTTTTGTCAGCAGTTCTTCAATGATCCTCTCTGTGTTTTCTATTTTCTCCCCCTGTTCTGGACGTCTGACCACTCGTAGATTTTTGCTTTTGATTTTATCCCACATAATTCTCAGGGCTTCTTCATTTTTCTTAGTTCTTTTTTTCTGATATTTCCTCAGAGTTGTATCCAAATGTTTGTCTTCAATTTGGCTGATCTTGTCTTCCATCATTTCAAACCTGTTCATCAGCCCTTCTATGACACCGTCCATTTCTGAAATCTGGTTTATCTTTTGGATTTCTAATTGTTGTTTTTGTATAATTTCTAGTTGTGAATTTATTTTAGCATTTTGTTCTTGTATCATTTTCTTGAATTCTTCCTTTTTGTCTGTATTTTCCATGAATTTGTCTATTTTTTCCTCATTTTTCTCTGCTTTTCCTTAAACTCTTAGATAATTCTGAATATTGGAGATTTGAATCCCCTACCAGTTAGGTCTAGTGCCTTTTCTTCTGCTGGAAGGTCATCTGGTGTTTTATTTTGGATGCCTACTGGAATCATCCTGTCTTGTTTTTGTAAATGTTTTGATATTGTCTGCTGTCTTCAGGGCATTCATTGGTTATTTTCCTCATTTATTGATTGTAAATTTGTTTCATCCTGCTTTTTTGTTTTATTTGGTTATGTCTGAGCAGGCAGGCTGTGCGTTCTTTGTTGTTTGCTCATCTGTGGGCACTATAATTTTCACCTCCTTCTCCAATGGGCAAGGTCAGTCACTCAGGTGTGGTAAAGCAGGGCAGGTCCAGCTGAAGGGGAGTTGCTGGGATGGCTTTTTGTGGCACATACCAGGGCTGACAGTGCAGAACAGGAATCAGTGCAGGGCAGGTTCCAGAAGGCCGTGCCTGTGTTGCTTGGGAGTGTGACGTTCAGCACACGGTGCAGGTAGTCAGGAAGGAGGGGGTACACTGTGATGTGTGGAGCTAAGATGGGTATGGGAAAGATGAGACATAGGAGAGAGGAACAGGAGCTGTAAACATACACACAAACAAAAAAGAGTGCTAAGGGAGCTTGCTATTGGAGTGGAGAGATGAGAGACTGAGAAATGGGTAAAACAAAAATGAAAAAAAAAAAGAACAAGGGTTAAAGAAAAAATGAATACATCGAGAAACTGGAAATGAAGAAAGACAAAAAGGGAATAAGAGAGAGAAGAAAACTAAGCAAAGAAGTGAAAAAAAAACAAACAAACAAGAAAAAAGAAATGTCCCCAGGGATGTCCCTATGCATCTGCACAGAGTAAGCGACTAGATTCCAAGCCACGTGGTACTGCCTGGCTAGAAGGGGCTCTCAAGCCAAGAAACGGAAAAGAAAACAAACAAACAAATCAAAACAGAACAAATCAGAGCAAACAGACAAACAAAAAAGCCCCAAGGGTCCCACCAGCATGGCGGCATGGGCCAGGAAGCAGTTTCACTGTTGAGCGGTGTTTTGCAGCCTTTCAGGAAGAAGCGAAGATGGCGCACATAGCCAGGTATTTGAGAGAAAGGAGCGGGACAGGGAGGTAAGGAAGAAAAATCTAAAGAAGCGGAAAATAGCAACACCAGCAGCCAACAAAAGGCACTCAGGTGGCTGGTCAGTGTGGGCGAGTGGAATCCAAGCAGCACTGGGGGGAAGCTCCTGCTTCCTGGCCAATGGACTGTGGCTGCAGGAAGCAGAGGAGGTTAAATGGGAGTGAAGAACGGTGGGGTGTTGGAAAGCCTATACCATGAGTTACCGCTTGTTCTGTCACCTGCTGGAAGCTCCGTGAAGCTGCTTTCTTGTACCTTCTGTTTGCTGATCTCTGATAGCAGTCCAAGATGGTGGATCCGTGCTGAGGTAGCTGATAGGGGACCTCTGCATGTATCTCTCCTTGGCGCTCTGTTCTCGGTCAGTTTCTTATTCCATTCAGTGCTTGGCTTAGTTCTTTATCTCTTCATTGATGCTTAGGGTTTCAGGACTGATGTGTGACTCTGTTTGACTTAGTTTTTCTGATCTTTGCTGTGGAGGGACGGCGTGGTGCTTCTGACTATAGCACCATGTTGTTCTCAATCTCTTCTTTTGTTATAAGTTTTTTTAGTTGTTCTACCTCTTTTTGTGTTAGTTTAGGTAGGTAGTGAGTTTCTAAAAATTTGTCCATTTCCTCTAGGTTTTCAAATTTGTTAGAGTACAATTTTTCATACTATTCTGTTATGATTCTTTTAATTCACTTGAGTCTCTTGTGATATCACCCAATTTCTTATATGGGTTATCTTCTTCCTCTCCTGTTTTTCTTTCTGTCAGTTTGGCCAATGGTAATTTTGTTGATCTTTTCAAAGAACCAGCTTTTGGTCTTGTTAACTCTTTCAATTTTTTTTCTATTCTCTGTTTCATTTAATTCTGCTCTAATTCTTATTATTTCCTTTCTTCTGGTGCCGGAGGGCTTCTTTTGCTGCTCTCTTTCTACTTGTTCTAGTTGTAGGATTAATGTTTTGATTATGGCCCTTTCTTCTTTTTGGATGTGTGCATTTATTGCTATGAACTGACCTCTGAGCACAGCTTTTGCTGTGTCCCAATGGTTCTAGTAGGATGCGTTTTCATTCTCATTTGATTCTATGAATTTCTTTATTCTATCCTTAATTTCTTTATAACCCAGCAGTTTTTGAGCAAGGTGTTGTTCAGTTTCCATGTGTTTGATTTTTTTCCCTGCTTTTTCTGTTGTTGATTTCTACTTTAAAAATTTTTTTATTTTACTTTAGATGAAGGTTTACAGAACGAACAGTTTCTCATTAAACAGTCAGTACACATATTGTTTTACGACATTGGTTAACAACCCCACGACTTGTCAACACTCACCCTTCTTGACCTTGGAGGAACTATTTTTGGTGAAAATATACATAGCCAAAGTCACACTATTTCAAAAGTTTCTACATGTACAATTCAGTGACATCAATTACATTCTTTCAGGTGTGCTGCTATTCTCACCATCTTTTTCCAAATTATTCTATCACCATTATCTTCAACTCACTGCCTCCTAGGCTTCCCATCAATCCTCTTGAGTTGCTGTTGTCCGTTTGATCTCACATAGGTAATTCTCTTTTTTTTGTACCTTAGATGAAAATTTCCAGAACAAATAGTTCCTCATTAAACATTTAGTACACTTATTGCCTTACAACAATGGTTAACAACCCATGACTTGTCAACGCTGTCCTTTCTCAAACTTGGGTTCCCTATCACCAGCTTTCCTGTCCCCTCCTACCTTTTAGTCCTTGTCCGTGGACTGCTGTGCCTCAGTCCCGTTTTGTTCTCTGAAGTTGTCCAATCCCCAGCTGAACAGTGAACTTTGGGAATGACTTCACCACTGAGCTAAAAGGGTGTTTGGGGCCCATACTCTCGGGGTTTCTCCAATCTGTCAGGCTAGTAAATCTGGTCTATTTTTGGTGAGTTAGAATTTTGTTCTACATCCTTTTCAAGCTCTGTCCAGGACCCTCTATTGTAATCCCAGTCAGAGCAGTCAGTGGTGGTACCCAGGCACCATCTAGCTGTACTGGAATCAGTCTGGTGGAGGCTGTGGTAACTGTGGTCCATTAGTCCCCTGGACTAATCTTTTCTCCGTATCCTGCTCTCTTCATTCACCCTTGCCCCTAAGGGGTGAGACCAGTGGAGTATCTTAGATGGCTGCTCACAGGCCTCCAAGACCCCAGATGCCATCCACCAAGGCAGTATGCTGAACATTGTCCCTATACACTGTGTTATGCCAGTTGAGCTAGATGTTTCCCAAGACCATGGTCCCCACAGCCCTCCACCCAGCAATTCAGTCCCTCAGGGAGTTTGGAAGTGTCTGTGGAGCTTCCATGACCTTTCCTTGTACAAGTTGTGCTAGCTTCCCCAGTATTGTGTACTGTCTTACTCTTCAGCAAAGTTACTACTTATCTATTGTTTATTTAGTTCCCCTCAACCCCCATCCCTCATAATCAAAAAAGATTGTTTCTTTTTGTGTGTAAACTTTTACATGAGTTTTTACAGTAGAGGTCTCATACAATATTTGTCCTTCTGTGATTGACTTATTTCACTTAGCATAAAGTACTCCAGTTTCATCCATGATGTGAGATGCTTCATAGATTCATCATTGTTCTTTATCTTTGTATAATACTCCATTGTGTGTATGTACCATAGTTTGTTTATCCATTCATCTGCTGATGGGCATCTAGGTTGTTTCCATCCTTTTAGTATTGTGAACAGAGCTGCAGTGAATATGGGTGTATATATGTCTATTCATGTGACGGCTCTTAACTTCTCTAGGATATATTCCTAGGAGTGGGATTACATTTTGTAGTGCTTTTTTTCTTGTGATATTAACGTTTTCTTTGTTACTCTTACTCTCCTGTGCTGAGGTCCTTTTGTTTGTGGATTTTTTTTCATTTCTTTTGGTTTTGTAGGTTTTGTTTTTACTGAGACTTTCTGTTTTTCTTCTTTATTTTGATGAGTAGGTGTGTTAATTTTTTTCTGGTTACCTTTAAATTTACCCTTATCTTCCTTGATTTGAACCAGTCTATTATTACTTGGTATTGCCTTTCCTTCCTCTCCATTAGAAGGTTCTACACCTACACCATTTATTCCCTCTTTTATTGTTCTGATGCTGCTGTCATTTACAGATTAACCTCTCTTGTTCTCTGGTGTAATTCTTTTGGTTTTGCATAGTCCTTAAGAGTTCATTTCCTATCTTGGTATCTGACTAGTACAATCCTGGTTCCTATATTCAGCCTGTTGTCTAATGTTGTTTGTTCTCAGATGGAAAGACTTCCTTTAATAAGTCTTGTAAGTTTTGTTTTCTTTTACATAGTCCCTTAATTTCTGTTTATCTGGAAGTGAACTAATTTCACCATCATATTTGAACAAGTGGTTTGCAGAATATATTATTCTTGGCTGGCAATTGTTTTCTTCCAAGCTTTTATAGATGTCATCCCATTGCCTTCTTGCCGGCATGGTTTCTGCCAAATAATCCGAGCTCAGTCTTATTGGTTCTCCTCTGTATGTGACTTTTTGTTTTTCTCGAGCTGCTGTCAGGATTCTTTGTTTGTCTTTGGTTTTAGCAAGTGTGATTATGATATGCCTTGGTGATTTTCTTTTGGGGTCTATCCTATAGGGGTTCGCTGAGCTTCTTGGATGGTCAGCTTTTCATCTTTAATGATATTGGGAATGTTTTCTGTCAGTAATTCTTCAATGATCCTCTCCATGTTATCTGTTTTCTCCCTCTGTTTTGGAACTCTGATCACTCGTAGATTTTTGCCTTTGTTTGTATCCCACATAATTCTCAGGGTTTCTTCATTTTTCTTTGTTCTTTTTTCTAATTTTTCCTTAAACAGGTTTGTATCCAAGTGTTTGTCTTCAATTTGGCTGATCCTTTCTTCCATCATTTCAAACCTGCTCCTCAGCCCTTCTATGACACTGTCCATTTCTGAAATCTTGTTGTTTATCTTTTGGATTCCTAATTGTTGTTTTTGTATGATTTCTAGTTGCTAATTTATTTTAGCATTTTGTTCCTGTATTATTTTCTTGAATTCTTCCTTTTTTTTTGTCTGCCTTTTCCATGAATTTGTCTATTTTTTCCTCATTTTTGTCTGCTTTTTGCTTAAACTCTTGGATAATTCTGAATATTAGAGATTTGAATCCACTATCAGTTAGGTCTAGTGCTTATTCTTCTGCTGGAAGGTCATCTGGTGTTTTATTTTGGACACCTACTGGAGCAATTCTGTCTTGTTTTTGTAAATGTTTTGATATTGTCTGCTGTCTTTATGCATTCAGTGATTATTTTCCTCATTTATTTGATTGTAGACTTGTCTGTTTTTTCCTGCTTTTCTGTTTTATTTGGTTATGTCTGAGCAGGCAGGCTGTGTGTTCTTTGTTATTTGTTCGTCTGTGGGCACTATACTTTTCACCTCCTTCTCCAATGGGCAGGGTCAGTCACTCAGGTATGGTACAGCAGGCAGGTCCAGCTGAAGGGGAGTTGCTAGGATGGCTTATTTGTGGCATGTACCAGGGATGACAGTGCAGACTGGGAATCAGTGCAGGGCAGGTTCCAGTAGGTCGTGCCTTCGCTGCTTGGGAGTGTGATGTTCAGTGCACGGTGCAGGTAGGCATGAAGGAGGGGGTAGATTGTGATGTGTGGAGCTAAGATGGGTATGAAAAAGAAGAGCGAGAGGAGAGAGGAACAGGAGCCAAAAACATACACACAAACAAAGAAGAGTACTAAGGAAGCTTGCTATTGGAGTGGAGAGATGACACACTGAGAATTGAGGAAAAACAAAAATGAAAAAAAAAGAAAAAGGGTAAAAGAAAAAAATTAATAAATCGAGAAACTGGAAATGAAGAAAGACAAAAAAGGGAATAAGAGAGAGAAGAAAACAAAACAAAGAAACAAAAAAAAAAAAAAAAAACAAGAAAAAAGAAATGCCCCCGGGGATGTCCCCATGCATCTGGGCAGAGTAAGGGAGTAGCTTCCAAGCCATGCGGTACTGCCTGGCTAGAAGGGGCTACCAAGCTGAGAAAAGAAAAGAAAACAAGCAAATCAAAACAGAACCAATCAGAGCAAACAAACAAACAAACAAACAAAAAAGCCCCAGCAGTCTCACCACCGTGGTGGCACGGGCCAGGAAGCAGTTTTACAGTCAAGCGGTGTTTCACAGCCTTTCAGGAAGAAGCAAAGATGGCACACGGAGCCAGGTATTTGAGAGAAAGGAGAGGGAGGTGGTGAGAGGTAAGGAAGAAATCTATAGAAGAGGGAAAAAAGCAACACCAGCAGCCAACAAGGCGCTCAGGGTGCTGGCCAGTGTGGGGAGGTGGAATCCAAGCGACACCGTGGTGAAGCTGGTGCTTCCCGGCCAAGAGAGTGTGGCTGAAGGAAGCAGGGGAAGCTAAGTGAGGGTGAAGAAGGGTGGGGTGTTGGAAGGCCTACATCGTGGGTTACCGGTTGTTTTGTCTCCTGCTGGAAGCTCAGTGAAGCTGCATTCTCACAACCCCTGTTTGCTGATCCCCGATAGGAGTCCAAGATGGTGGATCTGTGCTGCGGTAGCTGATAGGGGACTTCTGCATGTATGTCTCCTCACTCTCTGTTCTTGGTCAGCTTCTTATTCCATTTGGTGCTTGGCTGAGTTCTTTATCTCTTCATCTGATACTTAGGGTTTCAGGATTGACGTGTGACTCTGTTTGACTTAGTTTTTCTGATCTTTGCTGCGGAGGGATGGCGTGGTGCTTCTGATTATAGCGCCATGTTGCCCGGAAGTCTGACTTCTACTTTTATGGGTTTATGGTCAGAAAAGATGCTTTATAATATTTCGATGCTTTGGATTTTGTTAAGGCTTGCTTTATGGCCTGATATGTGGTCTATTCTGGAGAATGTTCTATGTGCATTGGAAAAGAAAGGATACTTGGCTGCTGTCAGGTGCAGTGTTCGGTATACGTCTATGAGATCAAGTTGGTTGATTGTAGCGTTTAGATCTTCCGTGTCTTTACTGAGCTTCTTTCTGGATGTTCTGTCCTTCACCAAAAGTGGTGTGTTGAAGTCTCCTACTACTATTGTGGAGCTGTCTATCTCTCTTTTCAGTGCTGTTAAGGTTTGTTTATGTATTTTGGAGCCCTGTCCTTGCATGCATAAATATTTATTATAGTTATGTCTTCCTGGTGTATTGAGCTTTTAATCATTATATAGTGTCCTCCCTTATCCTTTGTGGTGGATTTTACTTTAAAGTCTATTTTGTCAGAGATTAATATTACCACTCCTGCTCTTTTTTGAGTGTTGTTTGCTTGATATATCCTTTTCCATCCTTTGAATTTTAGTTTGTATCTTTAAGTCTAAGGTGTGTCTCTTGTAGGCAGCATAAAGACAGATCGTGTATTTTTTATCCCATCTGCCAGTCTCTGTCTCTTTGTTGGTGCATTTAGTCCGTTTATGTTCAGCATAATTATTGATAGGTATGAGTTTAGTGCTGTCATTTTGATGTCTTTTTGTGTGTGTTGTTCACAGTTTCTTTGTTAATTTTCTTAATTTTCTGTGCTGAGTTGTTTTTCTTTATGTGTTTTCATTTCATCTTTTTCATTGTTGTTGATTTTGTGTTTGCTGGGTCTTTATATTTTCAAGTTTTTTATTTTGACTTGTAGGATCATTAGTTTCCTTAATATTTACCCTTATTTTTATAAGTTTATACCAGTCTTTTATATCTTTATATCACCTTGACTTCCTCTCCATATGAAAAATCTATGCCTACATTTTTTAAGTCCCTCTTTTTTTTTTTAATGTTGTCATCTTTTACATATTGACATCTGTTTCCCTATTTTCAGTGTTTTAGCTTTGCTTTACTTTGTAACTTCCGTATCTGGGTTGATATGTGATTGTTCTGTCCTGTGTTCTAGTATTGGGTTGTTATCTGATGTTATTGATTTTCTAACTGGAGGACTCCCTTTAGTATTTCTTGTAATTTTGGCTTGGTTTTTGCAATTTCTCTAAACTTCTGTTTATCTGGAAATGTCCTAATTTCACCATCATATTTGAGAGAGCGTTTTGCTGGATATATAATTCTTGGCTGGCAGTTTTTTTGTTTTTTTTCCTTCAAGGCTTTATACATGTCATCCCATTGCCTTCTTGCCTGCATGGTTTCTGCTGAGTAGTCCAAGCTTATTCTTATTGACTCTCCTTTGTAAATGACTTTTCATTTATCCTTAGCCATTCTTCAAATTCTTTGTTTATCTTTGGTTTTGGTAAGTTTGATTATAATATGTCTTGGTGACTTTCTTTTGGGATCTACCTTATGTGGGTTTTCATGCGCATCTTGGATCGATATCTTGTCATCTTTCATGATATCAGGGAAGTTTTCTGCAAAGAAATCTTCAACAATTCTCTCTGTATTTTCTGTTCTCCCCCCGTGTTCTGCTACTCCAATCACTCGTAGGTTATTTCTCTTGATAGAGTCTCACATAATTATTAGGGCTTCTTCATTTTTTAAAAACCTCGTCTGATTTTTTCTCAAATAATTTGGTGTCAAGTGCTTTATCTTCAATCTCACTAATTCTGACTTCCATTGCCTCAGTTCTGCTCCTATAACTTTCTATTGAGTTGTCTAATTCTGACATTTTATTGTTAATCTTCTGGATTTCTGATTGCTATCTCTCTATGGATTCTTGCAGCCTGTTATATTTGTCATTATGTTCTTCTCTAATCTTTTTAATTTCCTCTATTGTGTGTTCTATGTTTTGCTTAATTTCCTTCCTAATTTCTTAAAGAGTTCTGTATATTAATCTTTTGTATTCTGCCTCCAGTAATTCCAAGAAATTTTCCTCCTCTGGAAAATTTCTAGATTCTTTATTTTGGGAGCTTGCTGAAACCATCATGTATTGCCTCTTTATGTGATTTGATTTTGACTGTTGTCTCCGAGCCATCAATAAGTTATTATATTTATTTTATGTTTGCTTACTGTGTCCTAGCTTGTTTTGTTTTGATATGCCCAAATAGGCTGCTCGTATGAGCTGGTTTGATTATTGGCACCGTTGAAGCTCTAATGTCCTGTCACCAAGTGGTTAGATCTGTTACTATGTATGTGAGCTCACGAGTCCGTCCACTCCTCCTGTATGGATTCAGCTCAGGTGTCCAGTAGATAGCCACCAAGTGTGTGGTGTAGGCTCTCATTTACAGTCCTAGACAGACCTGGGTGATTGGTGTAGGCACAGGCATCTGGCTGCAGCAAGGGGACACATTCTGAGCAAGGCAGGGGCTGACAGCTGCCCCCGACTTTCCAGGAGGAAGGCGTGTCTGTGTTCCCTAGACAGTGTAGGTAGGTGGGTTTTGCAGCTTGACTATGAGCACCTAATGCTGTTGGCTGTAAGGATGGGGGGTGGGGCACCTCTTATTCATGGGCCCCTATCACAGGTAGCTAAGTGGTGTGGGTGGAGCCACCAGTCCTCAGGCCCCTGATATGGGTAGGTGAGGACCCTGCTTAATAGGCAGAGCAGTGTCAAATGTCAAGAACCTGCCACTTCACAGCTGAAACAGTTGAAGATAGAGTTTTGGTATACACCCAGTTGTACTGTGGTAAAGAGGGTCGATGCTGATGAGATGGGCTCACACAAGTCTATGCAGGGGGAAAAGCACTCAAATTCCATGAATCCCTTATGCTTGCGCCTAGGCAAAAGAGCTGTGCCTACCCTGGGTTCCAGGGTTAGGGTAGCTGGTAGTTTATTTTTTGTTTTGTTAATCTGTTCACTCTCCAAGGCAGGGAGAATGGCTCCAGGTGTGTGATGGATCCTACTTCCAGCCCAGGGGACTTGGCAGTTGCTGAAGCCAGTCCGGGACCCAGTGCAGAGCAGGTTGGGGGGAGGTAAATGGGAGAGAGGTTTTTCCCTAAGGGGGGTGTTTTTGATTTGCGTGGTAGGCCATATGCAATTACTTATCTTTCGCTGGATCGAGGGTTGCTTCTCAACGATTCTCGGTGTGGCTGTGTAGACTCTCTGGTGCTGGGTCTCTCCTGGTGCAGAATACGTGCCTCCCGAGCACTGCTGCTTGCCCGTCTCACCACTCACCCCCAAACTGCTCAGCCAGAAGGCCTCAGGCTCTTGCCAGTTCAGGTCTGGCAACTCCTCACTGCTTCCAAACCGTCTCTCCCTCCTCCTGCCACTCAGTCCGTCTCCTCAACTCTTCCTTTGATGTTCAGGGCTCCCAGATTGCCATATATAATCAAATCACTTGTTTTTTCAGGTCTTTGTTGTAAGAGGGTCCACCAGAAGTGTCTGACTACTCAGCCATTTTGGCCCCGCCTCCAGCATGTCCTTCTTTCCATCATTTGCCCATGACGTTTTAAAATCTGAGCTTACCAGAAAGCTCCCTCTGTATCCACATTGGTCTCTTTAAATGGCTCCTATTTCTTCTTCTTCCTAATTGTCAGAATTTCACTGTGAAAAATCTCCCTCTTTTCCTTCCATTCCAAGTTGTCTTTTCCCGACACAACCACACCTCCCAACCCAATCTGAAGGCACTCTATCTCTCCTCCTGGGCAGTCTGGCTCCTCAGAAGTGACCCAGATTTATCCTCCTGCTTTATCCTCTGCTGACCTGAGGGCAGGTTGAAAGAAAGGGCTGGGAGGAAGGCTGTCCAGTGCCCATCAGCTACCCTAGCCCCCCTCCACATCTTGGCAACTCTGCTCTAGTTGGAGCCAGATTAGATGTCATTGCTTTCCCTTCCACCATCCCAATTTCTTGTCAGCTAGAGTGAGAGAATGAGAGCCACCTCAGACTGCTGGTGTGCTACCACCTCTTCTTTGTGGTCAGCAGGTACTGTGTGGCAAGTTATTGTTGTATTGTGCTCCTGTGATAAATGGACCTTTGTGAGACACTTTTCACCCTGTGTGTGCTGGGGGAGAGGGAAGGAGTCTTGCCTGACTGACTTCTCACAGAAGGCTCCAGAGTTGCTCAGAGCTGATAGCCTAGGTCTGGCGGGCTGCTCTTTCACTGGCATTCAACGGTGTCAATCACTGTGGCCCTACTAGTTAGCTCTGAACTAGGTATCTTGTAAGCGATTAGCCTTTGTTAAAATAGAACACTGAATCTTTCAAGGACTAAACAAAGCATGGCTCTGGAAAGACAATTGCTAAGTGCGCAGGGGCAGTCATGCCAGTATCACTGGCCCAAACCCTTTGGTTTCACACTTCTTCTTTAAGTCCTTTCTCTACTTTATTCCTTACATCTAGGCCAGTCCCAGGTCCTTTCAATTCCACCTCTTTTATATCACTCCCATGTGCATCCCTTCTCTCCACCCCCACTGTTGTTGTCTTTGTTCAAGCCCTCAACATCTCTCACCTGAACTACTAACCTGTCTTCTAACCAGTCTCCCCTCCCTCCAGTCTCACCCCCTCCAACTCAGTCTCCATCCTGCAGCCAGAACAATCTTCTAAAAATACAAATCTGATCATGTCACCTCCTGCTGAAAACCTTTCAATCCCTTCAGTGGCTCCCTACTGCCCTTGGGTAAAGTCCAAACTACTTTGCATGGCACCCAGGGCCCTTCATGATTTGGCTCCTGCTGAGTCCTCAGCCTCATTTTTGGCAGTGTTTCCACTTCACACCCAGTCACGATAAACTACTTTGCAGGTTTCTGAATATGCCATGCTTGGCTTTGCTTCTAGACCTTTTCACCTTACGTCTGTCTGGGACATCCTTATCACACACCATCTTCTCAACTATCTGTTCAGCCAATTTCTACTTATCCCTCAAGACTCCAACTAACTCCCTCAGCCCAAGGCACATATTTTACTCATGTCTGTATCTCATGCCTAGTACAGCGCTTGGAACACAATAGATCTTCAGTAGATGTTTGCCAAATAAATGAATACCCCAACTAAAGTGGGTGTTTGTCTCTGAGGGCAGCTGGCAGAGTTGATTGTTTCTTTCCTCTCTGGGAGAGAGATGTCTCTTCAATCTTATCTTTATTGCACTGTGTTGCAATTCCTTCTTTAACATGTCTGCCTTCCTAATTCAACAGTGAACATCTCGAGGGCAGGGGCCATGTCTGCTTCACCTCAGTATCCTACGAAGTCCCCGGCACAGTGCTTGGCACATAATGAATGAATAAGCCCCCAAAATGCCAGACGGTTTTGTTCCTTGTCTAATTTCCCTCTACACGCCTCCCCCAAACTCTCACCACCAATACAGCCAAAGTGTCACACTCAAGATTTCACAAATATGCAACGCTTCTCTCCACCCCTGAAACTCTTCACCTATATTCTTACCTGGAATACCCTCCCCAATCACTCAAACATGCCATTTCTTTAGGAACCAGCTCAAATTCTCCCTTTTCCAGAAAACTTTCAAGCACCACCCCCACTCCACCTCTGAGTAGTGTTAGTGATTCCTACCCATCTCATTTAACCCTCAGCAACCCCTCATGTTACCCAGGAGAAAACCAAGACTCAGAGAGGGAAAGGACTCCCTCAAGGGTTCACAACATGTTCAATGGTAAAACTATTACCAGAACCCAGTCCCCAGTCCACAACTCTTCCCATTAGCCTGTATGTCTTGTTTCCTCATATAGACTGTGATTTCCTGTAAGGCAGGACTATGTCTTCTACCCCTCTATCTCTCTAGGGCTTTACTGGAGAGTTAAGACAGCTCTAGAGCCAGACTTCCTGGGTTTCTATCCTGGCTCCACCGGTTACTAGCCGTGTGACCTTAGGCAACTTAATGACTCTAAACCTTAGCTTCCTCATGTGTAAATAGAGATAACAGGAATACCTATCTCATGAGATTGTTGTGAAGATTAAATGAGGTAATACATGTGTACTAGGCACTCAGTTAAGGCTATTTTCTGTTATTGTTATTATTCTTAATATTAACAAATCCTTGTTGGCAATGATTGATTAAAAATTATAATGTGGGGGTTACTGGAAGTGAAAGGGAATGAAGAAAGGAAGTAGACAACCAGACCAGTTTCAAATTTGGAGGAGTCCAAACAAGGTTACTGGCACGGCAGGGTGTTTGTAGGTCTGAGTTCCTACTGCCATGTGACTCTGTGAGGGCCCCAAGCACATGGTTCCATCCGGGCGGTGCAGCTTCCCCAACTCTCGCTCAGCTATTCTCAGCAGCCTGTAGGGGGAGCCAGGAAGCTAGGACGGCGGGAAAGGGGTGGGGGTGCTACTGGAAATCTTACTGAGGGCAGAAACAACACCACACCACTACTACCCATCTTAGCCCCCTGCCTTGCCCCCTCTAGGGCGCTCTCCACGCTCACTGCTCTTCCGCAGCTCAGCGGGAGCTGTTCTTCAGCACCAGGAGCCGCCTTAGCCTCCGGCAGGACAGTGACGGCGACAGCGGAGTTGGTGACACGGGACTGGTCCGGTCGGCAGACGACTCCAGCGTCTCCAAGTCACGGGGACGGGGGAGGCGACCCAGGGAGGCAGAGAGATTCTACGGAGCTGCCTCGGAGCTGCCTCCTGCCTCCTAGAATCATCCTCATAAGTCCCCTAGCCCTTGGCAGGAGTGAGGGGCAGTCCTCTGGAGGAAGGCTGGCGCCTGGGCTGGCGGGGGAGGAGGAGCGCAGGGGCCTGGAACTCAGCGTGTGGCGTGTGCACGCGGGGAGCGGGCGGATGAACCGAGGCGCTGAAGTGAATGGAGTTGGGGGTGGACCGAAAACATCCCCAAACAGCACAGGCTGCTGAGGGGGGCGGGGTGGGGGTAGTCCTGAGGCGCAGGCGCAGTTGGGGCCCCAGTCCCGCTCCCTCCTCCTCTCGGCGCCTCTTTCTCCGCCCCGCTCCCCCCCAAATACACTCGCACACGGGCTCTCAAGGTGTTCTCCGCACAGCGGAAGATGGCGACAGACTGAGGGGGCATGGCCAGCGGGAGCCACCGGGCCGTGCCGCTCGGCGGCCGTCACAGCGGTGTGAAAGAGAAGCGGAAGCCAGAGGCGCACTAAGTAAAGCCCCGCGTCCGCGTCCGGCGCCTGTGGCGCCGCCGGGAGCCAGGTGGCCCCCCTGAGCCGGAACTCCGGGAGCAGCCGGCGCCGCGAGGGAGCTGAGCCTGCCCAGGACTGGCCCCACGCACAGCCGGAGCGCAAGCGAAGCCCTAGGGGCTGGGCAGCGGACCGGCCGACGGGCCTAGGAGGGCGGGAGACAGGCAGGGAGCAAAGCGAAGCGCGCAGCAGGCGGGCGGACTGGCTGGAGAGGAGCGGCGCGAAGCGAGCGAGCGGAGCGGAGTGCGGAGGCCCGGCCCGCACGGCGGCGCTGAGGGGGCGCAGAGCTGCGCTGAGCCGAGACGGCCGAAGCAGAGTGCAAGCCCGGCAGCCGCCGGTGCGGAGTGGAGTGGCGAGGAGCCGAGAGGAGCTGAGGGGCCCGACACTATGAGGAGTGCTGCACCGCAGCCGCCACCGCCCCTGTGCCGCGCACCGCCCCCCGCTGGGACGCCGGGCAGCGCCTAGCGGGCGGGGCGGCAGCGCCCGGGCTGCAAGCGAGGGAGCGCAGGAGGGGCGCGGGGACCGGACGAGGGCGCCCCGCGACTCCGGCCTGAGCGGGACCGCGGGCGGGCCGGCCTGCCTCACCATGCGGCCCCCGAGGTAGAGCCTGGACGGCGCCGAGGTGCGCGGAGCGGCGCGCATTCCGCCCGCCCGAGACGACCGTCCGGCCTCGCGCCTGCCTGCCCCCTCCAGCCCGGATCCCCCTGAAATATGTTCAGGGGCGCTTGGATGTGGCCCGGGAAAGACGCCGCCGCGCTGACTATCTGCTGCTGCTGCTGCTGCTGGGCTCCCAGGCCGAGCGACAAACCTTGCGCCGACTCCGAACGGGCGCAGCGATGGCGACTGTCCCTAGCGTCCCTGCTCTTCTTCATCGTGCTGCTCGCTGACCATTTGTGGCTGTGTGCGGGGGCCCGGCCCCGGGCCGGGGAGCTGAGCAGCGCCATGCGGCCGCCCTGGGGGGCCAGCGATGAGCGGGAGCCGGTGCCTCCTAGCGCTGTGCTGCCTTTGCCGCCGCCGCCGCCTGGCGAACCCAGCGCGCCCCTGGGTACCTGCGGCCCCCGATACAGCAACCTGACCAAAGCCGCCCCCGCCGCCCGCAGCGGGCCGGACTGCGGCGGCGTCTCCGAGCCCATGGGGCTGGACGCAGCTTGCGCCAAATTGCAATATTTGCAGAGACTTTTCGAACCGACTACCCCAGCCCCCCCTCTGCGGCCCCCCGACTCTCCTTCCCGTGCCCCGGCCGAGTTCCCCTCCGCCCAAAAAAACTTGCTCAAAGGCCACTTTCGGAACTTCACTCTCTCCTTTTGCGACACCTACACTGTCTGGGACTTGCTGCTGGGCATGGACCGCCCTGACAGCCTGGACTGCAGCCTGGACACCCTGCTGGGAGACCTGCTGGCCGTGGTGGCCAGTCCGGGCTCCGGGGCCTGGGAGGCGTGTAGCAACTGTATCGAGGCGTACCAGCGGCTGGACCGACATGCTCAGGAAAAATATGACGAGTTCGACCTCGTGCTGCATAAATACTTACAAGCAGAAGAGTACTCAATTCGGTCCTGCACGAAAGGTTGTAAGGTAAGAACTGGCGTCCGCGACCAGAGCGACTGCCTCGGCGGCGGCAGCACTGACAGTGGGACTGGGAGAAAAAAGGTAGCTTCTCTCCCTGCCAGCCCATCCCCCCACCCCCGCGATTCTCAGTGCAGCTCTACGAGTGTCACCCTGGGACCCTCCCCAGAGAAGGGGCCTCAGGGATTCAGGTCAGGTACCCACCTGACCAACTTCTGTTAATTCCGGGTTTGGGCACCTTAGAGCTGGGGCTTCCTGGAGCCCTGACCCCACATGTGAGGAGGCAGGGGTCATGGGGCCCAGGGCTGGCAAAGAGGTGGAAAGAAAGATTGTGTTCCTTCAGCCTCCATTCTCAGCCAGTTGTGCCCCCATCTTTTTCTGGGCTGGAATTGAGAGCCCTGTAGGGGCCAAGGGACTGGCTGGTGCAGAGGGAAGGCCAATAGGGGAGAGAATACTTGGCAGTCTTAACACTCACTGCCTTGGCTCCTGCCAGTGAGGGGTGAGAAGAGGGACGTTCCTGTTGGTGGGGAACTTTACAGTGTTGACCTTATACGACCTGAGATTTACTGGCCAGAGCCCAGGCAGGCAGAGTCCAGGAGTGCCTGTCTCTTCCCAAGGAGGGAACCTGCTGGCTCCTCTCCCCTGACAAAAGAAGCTGGGGACAGACAGGGCACAGTGGCCTGTGGGAGGGCCATTAAAGCGTACATTACAAATCTCCCTCCCCAGTGCCTTCCCAGTGCCCTGGCGTGGCACTGGAGGAAAAGCTGGCTTTCTGGCTGCTGGGGACAGGCATCCAGAAAAAAGGAGAGGCAGCTGCAGAACGGCCTGCCTAGGGCAGAGCTGAGTGTTGAGAAACTTCCTGACCCTCAGCAGGGTCATTCTGGACAGTAGGTGGATGGGGGCTGGGGTAATGTGGGATGTGGTGCTTGCTACTGCCCTTTTTGCCCAGGCAGGCCATGTGGCCTGCCTTTGGCAAGAAAGGGAACATCAAGGTCAAAGGGTCAAGTGACAAGGAGACCAGGTGGAGCAGTGGCTTTATACGTCCTCGAGCTGGGGGCTGAGAATTGGAGAGGGAGACAGTTGCCTCCAAGCCTAGCTCATCTCCATCCAAAGCTTTGGGGAGGGACAGAAAATACCCCTTCCTATCCAGCACAACCCCTGTGGGCTTCTGTAGGGCTTCCATGCTCTTGGTGAGCTTCTAGGGATTTGGGGAAGGGGGTTGGGAGGAAAGCGGTAGCTCCTTGCTCCTGACTTCACTTTTCCCTTCTCCTTTTCCTGTTCTCGTAACCTAGCAGTCTCCCTCCCGCCTCCCTCAGCCTCAGCTGACTCACTGCCTCACTCACACTACCAAATGAGATATTCCATTTCTTAAAGGTGTACAAACAGACACACACATTACCATACACCACCACCACCCCCCGGGCAAAGTCACACAGAGATACAAAGAGGTCATCACACCCACAGTGCCATAAAGGCAGACAGTATGTCACACACATGTACACCTCTTCATGGTGTCACAGACACGCAGACAGAAGTACTGTTATACGAAGAAGGACACAGTTTGTCATATAGAGAGAGAGGTACACACTCTCGATGTCAGTCCCAGACATATTTACCCAGTAAGAGCACAGAGACATAGTCCACTAGCAAATGGAACAAAGGATGCCTGTCTTTCATGACCCTCCCTCCGACTCCATGGTCCTGACTGGTTTTTCTCTCAATCACCTAGATGAATGAGAGATCACACCACAACTTTCCCATTGGGTTTGCTTCACGTTATATTCAGCTCCAAGCTCTGATCCCGCACTAAATAATAATCCTTCACGTTGATTGTTTTTATTAAGCAGTTTGATGTAGGAGTAAGACAACGGATCTCTCGGAGTCAGGATTCCTTTTCACCTCTGCTACTTGTTAGCAGTGTGACCTTGGGCAAGTCACTTCACTTCTCTGCTTTTGTTTCCTCATTCGTAAAACAGGGATAATCATACTTGCTCTGCCCACAACTTGGGTCTTGTGAGATTCAAATAAGAAGAGATATTTGATAGTATCTTGTAATAATAAAATAACACCTGACATTGATGAAATGTTCTATGGGTTTCAACCCCTTTCATATACATTTTGAGATCACAACTGCCCCGACAGCACCATTACCCCCATTTTACAGATGAGGAAACTGATGTGCAGGAGGGGTCAGGCAATATGTGCCAAGGTCATTCAGCTCATGAGCAGTAGTGCCAGAACTCAAATTCATGTGTTCTGGTGCTAAGCTCATGCTTTTGCCATGGCCTCACATCAAGTTCTCAATGGCCAGGGCCCTCCCTCCTCTCCTTTGTCTCCTAGTCTCTCTCAAGAGAACTCCTCATGCTCTCTTGCTGTCTGCTGTGCCAGGAGAAGGACAGTACCAGCTCCACAGCTCTCTTCCTGGCTTTCCCACTCCTCTTCCTGCGCTCTCTCCCTCAGCTGAGGCCCAGACCCACAGGGCTCTCAAATCCAGCTATATTATAGGCCACTACGGGAAAAGACAGTCCTGCTCTTTTCTGTCCTGCAACCCCTTCTCTTTTCAGCCCCTCACCTCACCTCCGTCCCAGGCCTTGCTGCCTTCTTCCTCCACCCCTGAGCCTACCTCCGGGCTCTAAGCCCTCCTGTCCAGCCTCTGCCCCAAGTGGGATCCTTTGGAGATGAAGCCCATCCTCAGAGATTCTACTGGGTGGAGAGTTCACAGCCATAGGCCAGGATGAGGAGGCTTCCTTTACTTCTGGAAACCTAGCCCAGCACCTCTGCTCTTCCCGGGGACCTGTCCTGAGTGCCTCAGTCGCATCCTTCCTGGGCAGCCCCAGAAGTCCTCTTCCTTTGCAATGTCTGCCCCTGTTTTGGGCCACACAGGGCCCCACGAATCATACCTGTCTTCACTGCTGCCTGTGACACGTCCCAATTTAGTACCAGCTGCAACATTTCCTTAACGTGCGACTGACTTCCTCTCACACAGCAAGGCAATGCTAACTTAGGCAGGCCCAAAGCCCATCCCCACCCTGGCCTCTCCCAACCCCTGGGTTTGTGCTCCTCTCCTCTCTTATTGCCCTGTGTACACCCCCCAAGCCCCACCCCCTCTGTGGCCCTCCTGGCCCTGCCTAGGATTACTGGACAACCCCCTCACTGCTGGACCATTGTGGTTTCTCCCCCACAGCTCTCCATCCTTCCAACCTGCCATGCCCCTGCCTTGGTTTTGACTGCCTCTTTCCCTCACTTCTGCCTCTTTCCTGCTCTAAATTCAGAACATTCATTCTAGGGAGAGTGGTGGAGGTGGGAACAAAGCATTGACCTTTTCTCTCACAGCTCTTAATCCAAGAAGGGAGAGAGGCCCAAGGGAAGGACAATTCTCAACTCTCCTTCCAGCATAGGGTCTCATCAACAGAAGTTAATGCTCAGAAGGGGTATGATAGTTTTACTCTATTCTGTACTGGTCCAAACCCACTTGGCAGACTGTGTTTGGTTCTGGGTCTCACACTGACAAGATTGAGGAGGAGGCTGGAACCCACTTCACAGGAGAGATAGTTTAAGGAGCAGGGGCTGTTTTATATGAAGAAGAGGAGACTTGGGAAGATGTGGTCTCTGAATTCAGACCTCAAAAGAGTTGTCATGTTGCAAAAGAAGAGGCTTGTCCTGCTTGGCCCCAGAGGGACTTCAGAGTCAGAAAGTCCAGGGTTCAAACCCAGGTCTATTATTTATTACCTTTGTGACCTTGAGCTACAAACACAACTCTCTGAGCCTCATTTTTCTGATCTGTAAAATGGGGTTAATTCATTTTAACATCTCTTTGAGGTCATTATTAATGAGATGTCTGCACAGTACCTAGGTCTGGTACATCAGAATTGCTCAGTTAACAGTTATTTCCTGTCCCCTCTTCCAAAGAGAGAACAAACTGCCTTAGGAGGATGTGTGCTCCTATTCCCAGAAAATGACTGGACTGATATGAATGGATCCCTGGGAGAAATGCTGTAGAGGTGACTCTAACACCAGGGACGAATTGAACCAAGTGGCCCTTGAGGTCTATTTCAGCCCAGAGTTTAGTCCTGTAAACAGCCTGCTCCCTGAACAGCAGCATTGGATGGGGAGGGTTGGGGAAGGTTGGGCCCAACACCCACACACTGGAGGGGGGGCTCTGCATTATGCCAGAGCCAGAGCCTTGCCGTCTGCCCGTACCCGCTGAGGCCCTGCTCTTCCTCCACTCATGCTGGCAGCTGTTTCTGCCTCACTGCCTTCCTCTCTCCTCCCACCTGCCACAGCTTTCCTGCCAAGCAGGACTCCTCAGCTGAAGCTGGGTATGAGGGGTGCTGAGAACAAGTGGCTCAGGGTACTGGACATAGGGCATAAGCCCTAAGTTGGCCAGTGGCCCCTGTTGTCACCCAGGCTCAAAGGCAGGGAGCAGTGCCCCACAGGCAGCCTCCCTGACCAAGGTTTTTGTAGCCAGAGAAAGTGCCCTGGTCCCTGTTTGAGGGTGGGGGAGGCAGTAAATAAATGGCCTCCTGGGATCCATGGCATGGCCTCTCCTAGGGGAGGGGCCTCCAGATTCACAGAAGTTCATCTCCTCATCACCAAGGAATGTGAGGACAGGGTTCTGGTAGGGGGAAGTAATGAGAGATCCTGAAGCAGGGACAGAGGATATATCAAATGAAGCATGGGAGTGGAAATATGGCCTCATGCTGTCCACACCACTCCCAACTGCCTCACCCAAAACCTGACTCAACCCTGCCCCCACCCTTACCCTAATATTCTTCCTAAATTTTAGCCCACACCCAACACCCCCCCATCCATGTACCAACAACCCCATAACATTCCCAGTCTTGTACTGATCACCCTAGAACACACTCTACACCTCACTCTCTAATCCTTACCCCTAACCTACACTCCTTCTAACCCCCACCTCTCTCATCAACTATCTCCACCCCCACTCAACTCTTATCCTAGATCTGGTACTACACCTTGCCCAACCCACACCCAAACCTCCTCCTACCCCAAACTCTCACCCTACTTTCCACACTCCCTCCCTTTCTCACCACACACTCCACTCCCCCACTCTCCAATTCCCCACCTCTTCAGTTTTCACCCACACACCCCTCTTACCCCTTTTCCCTCATCCTTTCCAATCTTTATTCCATGCCCCATATCCCTCCCATTCCCCTTTCCCATATCTCACCCCAGGTCCTTCTCCCTCCCATCTGAAAACATCACTCCACTGTCTACTTCCCACTGCCCCTCCCTCAGACAACTAACCCCTCCCAATTTACTTCTCCCCCTCCCACCCCACTTCTCATTCCACTATCATCCCCATTCTGCCTCTCACCCAGGGGCAGATTATCCAATAAGCAAGGTAAGCACTGGCTTGCTCATGCTTACTTACTAATCTCTAGTGAACAATTTCACATTTTTTCACCACATCAAAGATTCTGCTTCTAGGTATTGCGGGCATCTGTCTCTCTCCCAACCCCACATCACTTTCTTACAGAATCAAAGTCTCTTTTCAAATTTACAATCCCTGACGGGTGCAGATGACTCAGTAAGCAAGGTAAGGGGCTTACTTGTGCTTACTTACTGATCTGTAGTGAACAGTATCACATGGATTTCACTTTGAAGTGGTGTGGTGAAACCCATGTGAAATTTTTCAGCACAGATTAGTAAGTAAGCACAAGTAAGCGCATGCTTACCTTGCTTATTGGATAATCCACCCCGCCCCTTACCCACTCCTTTTCCCATACTACACATACTCCATCTACCTCTGCCGTTATTCCCACTTCTCATTCCTATCTGCCCTAGCTTCTCTCCCTATTCCTCACACCCCCTCCCTTCTGACAGGCCACACATTTTCCTCTCTCACTTTACTCCCTTCTTCCCACTTCTCAGCCCACACCCCTCCAGCCCTTACCCCGCACCCTTCCCCACTTTCATCCTATTTGCTTCACTCTCCCTTCCCACTCCTACCCACTCCCCACCCTGCTCCTCTCTAATCGTTGGACCCCTCCCATCTCATATCCCAGTCCACTCTCCTTACCTCCCTTCTCTCACCTCACACCCCTTACCCCATACCCCACATCCCTCTCTGCCTCTTTCCCCTTTATCCCCTGGCACTGCACTTCTTTCCCTCAACGCCTCTGCACCCCCTCACCCCTCACATCCCTCACACCCTACTCACACTTACCACCCTTATTCCCCATCCCTCCTCTTGCCCCCTGTTATCTTCCGGTCATCTCTTCTCCTGTCCCCTTTCCTCCCCCTCTCCTTGTCTGTGCCCTCTTTCTCCTCTCTCTCTTCTCTCCTCCACCCTCAGAGTGGACATGTGTATGTGTGCATGCACACATATTCAGACATACAGACACACACTCACAGACACACATCCCACAGTCTTCTTCATGGCTACTTCCCATTCTTCCCACAGGCTGGTACCTGACTACTATAGTCACCATAGCAACAGGAACTTCCAGGAAGGCTACACTGGTGTCTCCTGAAGTTGGGGGTGGAGGCACTTAGGTAGAAGAAGGGATCCTAGTAGCTTCCCACCCAATATCATGGTCTGGCTGGAAGAGTCTGCTGAACAAGGTGGAGGTGGGGGTTGATAGTGAGAGACAGTGGGAGAGAAGGGGAGACAGTGGGTGGGGTAAGATGAAAGGAGAGTCAAGAATCTCTGAACACAGCACAAGCATGAGAGGGTGTTTCTAAGGCAGTGGATGTGTGTGTATACCCATCCCAGGACTCGGCACCTCAGGGAAAGTATACATCCATACTTCTGTGTGTGGGTGGGGATGTAGGCCAACACCTTGAGCTAGGGGGTACTTTTCCCTAGAAAAACTTCTCCCTGAGGGCAGTTCTTTTGTGCTCTCACCCTCCTAGGCTCTTTGCCAACTGTATGCACATGCAGACTGGGCGTCAAACATACCATCCTCATCTCATCTTTAGCCACACACAGAATCCAGCTGCAGTTCCAAGAAAGCACAGCTGCTGACCCCAACTCTCCCCCTGCCGGTCCTTGCAGCTGGCTCTGGGGTTGGGCCCCAGCCACCTAGACCAGCAGTGCAGGAGGGTATTTGCTGAAGAGCCAGGGGCAGCTTTGGTTTCTGGGGGGTCTGGACAATCCTGGGCCCTGAGAAGCACCATTCTCCAATGCTGACCTTGTAGGTCTCTGGGGAATGGGTATGTTTGTGTTCCTGTGGTTACAGGCACACAGACCAGAGTATGTGCAGGTGGCCAGGGATGTTGGACCAGCATTTTCTACCTGGGCATAAGAGGGGGTTTAGAAAAGCTTGAATGTTTGAGACCTGAGCCAAGTAGGAGCTTAGTGGGGCGAGCTGAG
Organism: Dugong dugon; assembly: GCA_030035585.1. Taxonomy (NCBI): domain Eukaryota; kingdom Metazoa; phylum Chordata; class Mammalia; order Sirenia; family Dugongidae; genus Dugong; species Dugong dugon. Next base: position 101,867,467 of record CM057483.1, on the reverse strand, counting down.
GCTAGTTCTAGGGAGAGAAGGGGTTACTGCAGAGTGACAGGGACTGCAGGGCTGAAGCTCCAACTTGAATGGACTCTGGAGAAGGAAGCTGGAGGCTGAGCCACAAGTCTCCGGGCCAGAAGACATAGTAGGCTGTCTCCAAGAAGAAAGGGAAAGGGAAAACGAAACTGCAAACTTTTGCATGCCTGGGAGAAGCCAGGGGCTTTATATATGTCCTAACAATCATCCTAGGAGGAGGTACTATTTTTATCCCCATTTTACAGATCAGACAACTGAGGCTCAGCAAGGGGAAGTGACTGCCTAGGCCATATAGCTAAACGAGGAGCTGGAATTCAGGGTCAGGTCTGTCTGATTCCAGAGCCTATGTTCTTTCCCCAGTGCATGGATGTATAAAGAAAATGTTAATAATCTCTTCCAGCTATCAGAGGCAATACTAGAGTGAGAGACTGGACTGACTGGACGGAGGTCCAGCAGAGCCTCCTGCCAGCTTATAGGGGCCACCTGGAGTGGCTTAGACCCAAAGTGGGCACCTACCAACATCCTCTTTGTTCAACATCCCAGTCTCTTTTGCCCTTGAGACCCAGTGACAATCACCAGTATCCTCCTAGGATAGCCACAGGTATTTGCTCCCTCCTTTATCTGCAGGCTTCTACAAAGGAAATGGGAGGAGCTGGCCTCCACTTGCTTTCTTCCTACAGTCTGGAGGTTAGGTATCTCTGTTATATATTCAGCCCCAATCTGAGCATAAAAGGAAGGATCAACCTGGGCAGGAGGCCTAGTGCATACCTTAGCCTGGCCTGGCACATGCTGGTAGAGCTGGAAGATAAATGCAATGAGTCCTTGCCACCCCAGAGCCTGCTAGGGCCTGGTCTGGGGTTTGGAGGCCCAACTCCCATGCCAGGGTTTAGGTGAGCCCCTGTCCCTAGACTATTAGGCTTCTCTTGGGGGTAAAAGGCAGTGCTAACCCACCAGGTTCTGTTTTAGAGAAGAAAGTTTGGTGGTTGTGGGCATTGCCAATGTCTTCTGCCTTTGGTTTTAAGCACATAGCATGGCTGCCTGGCTGATCTGTGAAAGGTGAGGATGTCTGTTTGGTATTGAACTCAACTAAAACTTCCAACCAAGTTAATCCTTCAGAATTATTACAGACTTGGGATCTTTTTATTATACTTTTCTTCCCCAATTACCAAAAGAAAAGTCTTTGAGAAATGTTGGAAAATAGAAATATAACAAAAAGAAAAGTCCCAGAGACACTCTTAAGGTTATAGTGTATTTCCTTCTAATATGGTTTTCTGTGACTATATACTTTTACATAGTTGAAACCATCATTTTTTATCCTGCTCTTTTTAACTTACTGTTACACTGAGTATATTGCCGTGTAATTAGATATTCATAAGCACCATTCTGATGAATGTACAATATTCCATCACATAACTATAATTAATTTTTAACTAGTACCCGATTGTTAGATATTTATATTACTTCTGACTTTTTACTATTACAAATAATATTTTTTTCATAAATCTTAGTCAGATCTATGATTCTTTTTTCTAATAAATACTATCTTGATCATTTTTTCTTATTTTTCTACTTTACTGAGGTTTTTGTTTTAAAAAAAAAACAAAACAAGGGATTCATTGGGGGAAAATATCTGTGAAAGAAAAAGAAAAGGGAGCAGAAGAAGATGGGGAGAATCTTCAAATGGTGATGGAGGTTTGAGCTTGTGAAGAGAAAATGAAGGAAGGAGGATTGGGTAGGAAGAGTCTCTGATGGCAGCTCAGTCCTAAGAAAGTTTTGGCCAGGCCACAGTGAGTCTTTGATCCAAAGTCACCCATTAAAGGCATCCTGAGTCTTGCAGGAATGGGCCTACATTCAAACACTATGGTGGACCACTAAGGGCATCTGCTGGGCTGTTGGTCAGATATGCTCCCTGCAGAGGATCCGAGTGGTGCTTTTTCATGGCCACCACAGCTCATCTATTGAGTTTTGTAATCTGTTGTTCGTTTCAGGTCTTCTCTTTGGTTCTTTATAGATCTACAAGTTTTTGTTTCCATTATGGTTATTTTTGCTTCATCATTTTATGCTCTGTTTTATGGATGTTATCACTGAGACTTCTTGGCACACCTATTTTTAAATCTTGCTGAGATTGTTCCAATTACTTTTATTTCATCAGGAGTATATATGAATTGTTAAACATTGTTGTTCATTTTACTGAGTTTTTAAAATCACAAAATAATGCATGCTCATTGTACCAAATCTAACAATACAGAGGTTTATAAAGAAAACATTAATAATCTCTTTATTCCCTCCCCTGCCCTGAGGTCACCAATGTTGATGTTAGCAATTTGGTGGATATCTTTCCACCCCTTCTCTGGGCTTACATAAACATTTACACACAAAATGACTTTTTTTCCCTTTGTTAACATACAAATGGGAGCATAAACATTATTCTGCAGGATAATCTGAACACAGCTTTGGCTAACTCCTCATCTGACTGGAGCAAAGGCTTCATGATTAAGAGCATTTATGGAGTAAGATGGGGAGTAAGAACAATTAATTAGGTGGAGTGCATAGCTACACTGCGACCTTTCTGAAGGAATACACTTGGGCACTGGAGTCTTCCAGGGCAAGGCTGTTCCAGAAGCCCGTTGGTGTTAGGACATACCTGGGACAGGATAACTCATGACCCAAGGCAAGAAAATCTTTCTACTAGAGACAGTAGCCCTCCCTTCACTAATTGCCAAAGATTAGAGCAAGAATAGTGAGCCTCACGCTCTAGATAGAAACCCATGTGTTTGGAAGAAGCAAAGTAGTGGTCACCTCTTTTCAACCAGGGCTTTGAACCTATTCTTTCCAGTTTAAACCCTTGTTAGAATTTGCATTTCTAACAAATTCTCAGGTGATGCTAATGCTGCTAGTTAGGGACCAATTCTAAGAACTGCTAGTAGAGCAGTGGTTGTCAAAAGTTATTATACATAAGAATCACCTGACCCTAATAAATATCTATGCATCTAACGACAGTGCTCCAAAACAAATAAACTCTGAAAATACTGAAAAGGGAAATAGACAGTTCCACAATAACAGTAGGAGACTTCAAAACACCACTCTTGGTAAAGGACAGAACATCTAGAAAGAAACTCAACAAAGATACAGATGATCTAAAGGCCATAATCAACCAACATGACCTCATACACATATATAGAATGCTCCACCCAACAGCAGAAAAGTGTACATTCTTTTCCATCACACATGGAACATTCTCCAGAATAGATGACATTTTAAGCCACAGAGCAACCCTCAATAAAATCCAAAACATTGAAATAATACAAAGGATTCCTCTGATCACAACACCGTAAAAGTAGAAATCAGTAACAATAAGAGCAAGGAAAAAAATCAAATACATGGAAATTGAATAACGCCTTGCTTAAGAACAACTGGGTAATAAAATAAATCAAACAGGGAATTAAAAAGTTCCAAGAATCAAATGAGAATGAAAACACATCATACCAAAACCTTTAAGACACAGCAAAGGCAGTGCTCAGAGGGCAGTTTATAGCAATAAATGCACACATCAAAAAAGAACAGACCAAAATCAAAACATCAGCCCTACAACTTGAGAAAATAGAAAGAGAGCAACAAAAGAAGCCCACAGGCACCAGAAGAAAAGAAATAATAAAGATCAGAGCAGAAATAAATGAAATAGAGAACAGAAAAACAACAGAAAGAATCAACAAGACCAAAAGTTGGTTCTTTGAAAAGATCAACAAAACTGACAAACCATTGGCCAAACTGACAAGGGAAAAACAGGAAAGGGAGCAAATAACCCAAATAAAAAATGAGATGGGGGACATTACAACAGAACTAACTGAAATAAAAAGGATCATAACAGTATACTATGAAAAACTGTACTCCCAACAAATTTGAGAACCTAGAGGAAATGGACAAATTTCTAGAAACACACTGCCTACCTAAATTAACACAAAGTGAGAACATCTAAACAGACACATAACAAGAGATGAGATCGAAGAGGTAATTAAAAAAAGACTCCCAACAACAACAAAAAGCCATGAACCAGATGGCTTCAGTGGAGAATTCTACCAAACATTCACAGAAGAATTCACACCAGTACTACTCAAACTATTTCAGAGCACAGAAAAGGAAGGAATACTCCTGAATTCATTCTATGAAGCCAGCATATCCCTGATACCAAAGCAAAGACACCACAAAAAAATTACAGAACAATATTTCTCATGAATATAAATGCAAAAATTCTAGCCAATAGAATTCAGCATCATATAAAAAAAATAATACACCATGGCCAAGTGGGCTTCAAACCAGGTATTCAGGGATGGTTCAACATTACAAAATCAATCAACATAATTCACCACATAAATAGAAAAAAGAAAAAAATAATAGATCAACTCAGTTGACACAGAAAAGGCATTTGATAAAGTCCAACACCCGTTCCTGATAAAAAATCTCAATAAAATAGGACTAGAAGGGAAATTCTTCAACATACTAAAGGGCATCTATACAAAATCAACAGCCAACGTCATTCTCAATGTAAAGAGGCTGAAAGCACTCCCCCTGAGAACGGGAACAAGAAAAGGATTCCCTTTATCAACTTTCCTATTTAACATTGTGCTGGAAGTCCTAGTTAGAGCAGTAAGGCAAGAAAAAGAAATAAAGGACATCCAGATTGGAAAGGAAGAAGTAAAACTATTCCTATTCACAGATGATATGATACTATACATACAGAATCCCAAAGATTCCACTCAGCAGAGTAGCAGGGTACAAGAACAACATAGAAAAATCAGTTGGATTCCTTTACATCAACAAAGAGAACTTTGAAAGGGAAATCAGGAAGCCAGTGCCCTTTAAAATAGCCCCTTAAGAGGTAAAATACTTAAGAATAAATCTGACCAGGAATGCAAAACCTGTACAAAGAAAACTACAAAACACTATTGTAAGAAAACAAAAGAGACCTACATAAATGGAAAAACATACCATGCTCATAAGTAGGAAGATTCAACATTGTGAAAATGTCAATTCTACCCAAAGCTATCTACAGATATAATGCAGTCCCGATCCAAATACCAGCAGCATTCTTTACTGAGATGGAAAAGCTAATCACCAACTTTATATGGAAATGAGAGCTGTCCTGGATAAGCAAAGCACTATTGAAGCAGAACAAAGTGGGAGGCCTCACACTACCTGATCTCAGAACCTACTACACAGCCATGGTAGTCAAAACAGCCTGGTACTAGTACAATAACAGACACATAGACCAATGGAACAGAATGGAGAACCCAGATGTAAATCCATCCACCTATGGTCAGCTGAACTTTGACGAAGGACCAAATTCCATTAAATGGGGAAAATACAGTCTCTTTAACAAATGGTGCTGGCAAAACTGGAAGTTCATCTGTAAAAAAAAAAAAAAAATGAAACAGGACCCATACCTCACACCATACAGAAAAACTAAAAGTGTATCAAAGACCTAAACATAAAACCTAAAATGATAAAGATCATAGAAGAAAAAATAGGGACAATGCTAGGGGTCATAATACATGGTATAAATAGACTACAAACTATAATTAACAACGCACAAACACCAGAAGATAAACTAGATAAATGGGATCTCCTAAAAAGTAAACACTTATGGTCATCAAAAGACTTCACCAAAAGAGTAAAAAGAGAACCTACAGACTGGGAAAAAAGTTTTTGCTATGACGTATCTGACAAAGGTCTAATCTCTGAAATCTAAAAAAATACTTCAACACCTCAACAACAAAAAGACAAATAAGCCAATTTAAAAATGGGCAAAGGATATGAACAGACACTTCACCAAAGAAGACATTCAGGCAGCTAACAGACACATAAAGAAATGCTCAGGATCATCAGCCATTAGAGAAATGCAAATCAAAACTACAATGAGATACCATCTCACCTCAACATTACTGGCACTAATCACAAAAACAGAAAATAACAGATGTTGGAGCAGTGGCGGGGAGATTGGAACTCTTATGTACTGCTGGTGGTACAGTACAACCACTATGGCACCTCCTTAAAAAGCTAGAAATAGAAATATCATACAATCTAGCAGTCCCACTCCTAGGAACCTATCCAAGAGAAATAAGAGCCATCACACGAATATGCACACCCATATTCACTGCAGCAGTATTCACAATAGCAAAAAGATGGAAACAACCTAAGTACCCAATCAACGATCAACGGATGAATGGACAAACTATGATACATACACACAATGGAATACTACCCAATGATAAAGAACAATGATGAATCCAGGGAACATCTCACAGCATGGATGAATCTGGAGGGCATTATGCTGAGTGAAATAAGTCAATCACAAAAGGACAAATACTGTATGAGACCACTATTATAAAAACACTTGTAATGTTGCCACACACAAACAATCTTTGATGGTTACGAGGGAGGGGAGGGGTGGAGAGGGAAAAACACTAACTAGATAGTAGATAAGTGGTAACTTTGGTGAATGGTAAGACAGTACACAATACTGGGGAAGTCAGCACAACTTGACCAGGGCAAAGTCATGGAAGCTTCACAGACACATTCAAATGCCCTGAGAGACCGAGCTACTGGGCTGAGGGCTGGGGACCATGGTCTCAGGGGACATCTAGCTCAATTGGCATAACATAGTCTATAAAGAAAATGTTCTACATCCTACTGTGGTAAGTAGCTACCGGAGTCTTAAAAGCCTACGAGCGGCCATCTGATATACATCTACTGATTCCATCCTGGCTGGAGTAAAGGAGAATGCAGAAAACCAAAGACACAAGGGAAAGATTAGTCCAAAGGACTAATGGACCACAACTACCACAACCTCCACTAGACTGAGCCCAGAACAACTAGATGGTACCTGGTTACCACCACCAACTGCTCTCTGACAGGGATCACAATAGAGGGTCCTGGACAGAACAGGAGAAAAATGTAGAACAAAATTCCAATTCACACACACACACACACAGACCAGGCTTGCTGGTCTGACAGAGAAGGGAGAAACCTCTAGAGTATGGACCCCGGCCACCCTTTTAACTCAGTACTGAAGTCACTCCTGAGGTTCACCCTTCAGCCAATGATTAGACAGGTCTGTAGGGCTGACAATAATACACATCAGGGACATGCTTCATAGTGTAGGAGACTAATGAGCACACCAGCTGAAAAGCAAAGATGAGAAGGCAGGAAGGGACAGCTAAACTGTAGGAATGGAAACAGGGACCCTGGGATGGAGAAGGGGAGAGTGTTGACACATCACAATGCAGCCAAACAATTTGTATATTAACTGTTTAATGAGAAACTAATTTGCTATATAAACTTTCACCTAAATCATAATAAAAAAAAAAAGAAAGAAAAAAAAGATTACAGCCTGGGGTGGGGGAGAATCACCTGGGGATCTTGTTAAAAGGTAGATTCCAACTCAGTATATCTGTGGTGGAAATGCAAATTCTCAGCAGGGGTTCAAACCAGAACAAACAGGTTTGAAGCCCTGTTTTCACCATTCTTATCTCCCAGGTTGCCTGTGTGTGTTTAAGGGAAAAAGGGAAGAGGGTGTTTTGATGAGGGAATGGAAACGATCTTTTGTATCCCCTAGTACCCAAATGTTATTCCCATCACACCCCCTTACAAAGGAAGCCTTAACTCATATGGGGAGTGGGCTGAATAGGCTTATTTCAGAAAGCCTCCCCCACCCCCGCAATGCCAAACCTAGAAATCTCTTCCCATCTTGACCTGAAATTCCATCAAAAAGAGATTCGTTTGAAGAACAAGCTAGTTACTTCAGTAGTGGTGTTTAATTGGAGGGACCATCCCAGTGTATAAGAGCTTGGGCACTGAAGTCAGATAAACCTGCTTTCAAATTCCATTTTGAAATCTGTTGTCTCCATGGTATAGTTGTTGAGACCTCCAACATATGTTTTAATCTCTCTTGGAACCTCACTCTCCTCACCTATGAAACTAAGAAAATAGGGTCTTTATGAGGCTTAAATGACATACCCCATGCTAATCTCTTAAGAGCACAGTGCCTGTGAGATGGGAAGTGCTCGAGAAATGCTAACCACCATTATTGTTAACTGTGTGGCCCTGGGCAAGTTACTTAAACTCTCTGGGTCTCCTGAAGGAACCCTGGTGGCGCAGTGGTTACGTGCTAGGCTGCTAACCAAAAGGTCAGCTGTTCGAACCCACCAGCCACTCCGAGTGAGAAAGATGTGACAGTTTGCGGTCTGCTTCCGTAAAGATTACAGCCTTGGAAACCCTATGGGGCAGTTCTACTTTGCCCTGTAGAGTCACTATGAGTCAGAAATGACTTGAAGGCAGTGGGGTTTTTTTTGTTTGGGTCACCCTGTCTTCATCTGTAAAGAGCTACCTAAGGCGGTGGTTATAAGGAGTCAATGAGTTAATAAGTGTCAGGTGCTTAGACCAGAGCCTGGCATATAGTAAGCACTTAATAGTACCTATTATAGGGTCGCTATGAGTCAGAATCAACCCGATGGCAATGGGTTTTTGGGTTTATTATTATTCTCACCTTGATTAAGTGTGTTTAATCCAAATGACTGCTTAATTCCCAACTGAGACTGATAACACTAGAGTGGGTTCCTTAGGGAATGGAGGAGAAGGTTCTTTGGGACAGGAGGTGAAGTGTCTGAGGTAAGGGTGGGCCGTTAGGAGCCAGAAGGCAACTGGAGAGATTCTAGTGAGTGAGGGCACAAAGACATGCTTAGATGGGGAAGGGGAGAGGCAGAGAGGGAGATGGAAGGACTCCATGACCTTGATTCACCTCATCTCCAATCCCCGGAGACCCAGCACAGCTATCAGTCATCTTTTATCAGGTCCCTATTCTCCCCAGCCTCTCATCTGTGTAGCAAAGCATGGCGTTTGGGGAAGGAGGTAAGGTAAGTGCAGGGAGCTGGTTTCATGGTGATCCTTGCAGAAGGCTGGAGATTGCTTCCTGGGCCTGGGCCCAGAACTAGCTATGCGTGGCAAACAGGTGTGCCTGGCAGGGGGGAGAGGGGAGAGTGGGATTTTATGCTGGGCACGTCTGTGTGCAGCTCAAAGGAAGCTGTGGTTATCACTGTCACGGTGGCACCATTCCTGAGGTGGCTTGCACAGCGATGGCACAGAAGCCTCCAAAGCTCCCCTCCTCTCATCTTAGTTCCTTTCTCTCTGGCTATGGGACCCTTATTAGTTCTGTTGGCCCAAGCCCATGGCCAAGACAGTGATGATGGAGCAGATAAGCCAGGGCAGGGCAGTGTGGAACTGAGTCTGGCGAGGTTGGTCAGGTCAAATCTTGGGGATTTTGTTTTAAGGCTCATGGCTGCAGATCAGTTTATGTTTTTATTTGATTTTCATTTTCTCCAAGTAATATGTTTTTAATTTTAGAAAACATGTACAGGTGACAAGAATAGATAGACTGATTTATTGACAGATGATAGATAGTGTCATGGATTGAATTGTGTCCCCCCAACATGTGTGTCAACTTGGCTAGGCCATGATTCCCGTATTGTGTGATTGTCTACCATTTTGTCATCTGATGTGATTTTCCTAATGTGTTGTAAATCCTACCTCTATGATGTTAATGGGGTGGGATTATTGACAGTTACGTTAATGATTCAGGACTCAATTTACAAGATTAGGTCGTGTCTTAAGCCAATATCTTTTGAGATATAAAAGAGAGAAGCAAGCAAAGAGACGGGGACCTCATACCACCAAGAAAGTAGTGCCAGGAGAAGAACTTGTCCTTTGGACTCAAGGTCCCTGTGCTGAGAAGCTCCTAGTCCAGGGGAATATTGATGACAAGGACCTTCCTCCAGAGCCGACAGAGAGAGAAAGCCCCTGGAGCTGATGCCCTGAATTTGGACTTCTAGCCTACTGGACTGTGAGAGAATAAACTTCTGTTTGTTGAGGCTATCCACTGGTGGTATTTCTGTTATAGCAGCACTAGATAATTAGGACAGATAGATAGATAGATAGGTAGATATATGGATATGAAGATATATATAGATACAGATCAATGCTTATAATTAAAACAGCAGCAGCACTCTGTCCTACCCAAGTCTCACTCTTCAGAGTTAAACACTTCCAACTCTCTTAGTTGTTTCTTCTGATACTTACTTCCACATTTCTAAATCACATGCCAATACTGCTGTTTTTTGATTTTTCTGTTTTAAATATCTATTGACTTTTTTATCAGCAACATCATATGGGCACACATGCTTACCCTCCCTTCACACATCTAATAATGACCTATCACAATTTCCGGTTTTAACAATATTCCATGTTTATATTATTAGGATTATGAATACTGTTCATAGCTGAATCATGTAGAATACTGTGATTACATTTCCTTTCTTGGACAACTTGTTTTCCCTGGAGTTAATTATTGCCTCTTTTTTTCTTTTACTTGTTTTTTTATGTACTTTTCATTAATGCATCCCCTATTTCACCATCAGAGCTATAAAATTTCATGCAAATACATTATATAACCCATCACTTCCACTTTTTTCTCGGAGTCTTTACCTTGCTCCAGTCTGGGCTAGTTGCTGGAGGCTTGCTTTTCAAGTACTTTGCAAGCATCTTTTGTATACTCAGCTCCATGTGAGACCCTAAGGGCTATGCACAGATTAAGTAAAATACAACCTTTGTCCTCTGGGAGCCTACAGTCTCATGGGTGCTTAATTTATACAGCTGTCTCACCAGAGGGCTTAGGCTTGGTGCTGTGACTTTGATCTGGGCTGTGTCTTTGATCCCACACTCCAAGTAGACCTCCCTGTCTCCATCTCCAATGAGTTACCAGAAGAATATGATTATAATCCTCCAAAGAACAAAAGTGATTTTAGGCTGCATTAACAGATTAAGGTCGAGAGAGCTGATACTTCTACTTAACTCTGTGTTGATAAACCCTGTCTGGGAATTGTGTTCAGTACCAAGGAGCCCTGGTGGTGCAGTGGTTAAGAGCTCAGCTGCTAACTGAAAGGTTGGTGGTTCAAATTTACCAGCTGCTCCATGGGAGAAAGATGTGTCAGTCTGCTTCCAATAAAGATTCCAGCCTTAGGAACCCTCTGGGGTGCAGTTCTACTCTGTCCTATAGGGTCACTATGAGTGATAAATTAAGAGAGGAGAGAGTTTCAAAGAAAGTTTGAGAGTTTTAAAGAAACTCTGTCTTATAGGGTCGCTATGAGCCAGAATCGACTCGATGGCAATGGGTTTGGTTTTTTGGTTTGCTCATCATGGTGAGAGCCCTGGTGGTGCAGTGGGCAGTGGGTTTGTTTTTTCTTTTTTTTTTTTTTTTTGGTTTTCCAAGGAACATAGAAAAATAGGAACTCATCTGAATGTGAACAACCATTGGAAGAAAATACTGGAAACTATATCCCAGGAGAAAGTTGAAAGAACTGGGAACATTTGGCTTCTTGAAAGAGTAGTCTACACATAGCTATCTCCATTTTTATTCTCTTATATTCCCTTTTCAGTTTACTACAGTCTGGTTTCTGCCCTCGCTGCTCCACTGAAACTGCTCTCACCATGATGAGAAAACAAAACAAAGCAAAAAAACAAACCCACTGCCATTGAGTTGATCCGCCTCATGGCAACCCTATAGAACAGAATAGAACTGCCCCATAGGGTTTCCAAGGAGTGGCTGGTGGATCCAAACTGCCGACCTTTTAGTTAGCATCTAAGTTCTTAGCCACTGTGCCACCAGGGCTCTCACCACGATGAGCAAACCAAAAAACCAAACCCGTTGTCATTGAGTCGACTCTGACTCATAGCAACCCTATAGGACAGAGTAGAACTGCCCCATAGGGTTTCCAAGGAGCATCTGGTGGATTTGAGCTGCCAAACTTTTGGTTAGCAGCCAAGCTCTTAACCACTGCACCACCAGGGCTCCACCGTGATGAGACTGCCTTCTAATAGTCAAAGCCAGTATAGTCCCATCCCTGTCCTTATCTGTTGGCCACTCCCTGTTCTTCGAAACTCTCTCCTCCCTTAATTTCCAGAACACACTCTCTTCTGTTTCTCCCTAATCTGTTAAACCACTTCTTTGTATTCCTTAGATTCCCTTCTTCCAAAAGACCAAACCAAACCTGTTGCTGTCGAGTCAATTCCGACTCATAGCGATCCTATAGGACAGAGTAGAACTGCCCCCATAGGATTTCCAAAGCTGTAATCTTTATGGGAGCAGACTGCCAGGTCTTTCTCCCACAGAGAGGCTGGTGGGTAAGAACTGCTGATCTTTCGATTAGTAGCCGAGTGCTTAACCACTGCACCACCAGGGCTCTTTTCCCTTCCTCCACCTGCTCTTAAATGTTAGTGTTTTCCAGGTATCCACTGCTGATCCTTTTCTCTCTCTACCCACTCTCCCTAGGCAATCTCATCCACTTACTTGGCTCCCACTACTTTTGTATCAGTCAGGGTGAGCTAGGTTATGCTGTGGTAATGAATAGCCCCCAAATCTTAGAGGCTTAACACAACAAAAGGCTATTTTTTGCTCATGATACACGTCCAAAACAGGTCAGCAGTGGGTCTCTGCTCATGTTAGTCACCAAGAGACCCAGGGTAGCAGAGGGCTCATCTCAACACTGCTTCCATAGTCAGTAGCAGAGGGAATAGAATGTGGAAAAACATACACCAACTCTTAAAGCTTCACCCCAGAAGTAATCCATCTCATTTCAACTCACATTTCATTGGTGGCCAAAGTAAGTCACACAGCCATGCATAACTTCAAACAGTGTGCAGAAATGTAGTCCTAGTATGTCCTAATGACTAACACAGGCTCTGAAACCCAATGACTCCCAACCCTTTATTTCTATCCCAGACCCTTTTCCTGATCTCAGACTATTATGTACAACTGCCTCCTGGAATTTCTACCTAGCTGACTCACATACACTTCAAAGTCAATATCACCAAAAACTGAATTCATCTTCTTCACCTCCAAATCTACTCCTCCTCCTGTTTTCCCTGCTTTAATGAAGGAAACTACTGTTCATCCAGCCATCCATGCCAGAAATCTGAGAGTCATCCTGGACTCTTCTCTCACCCTCAATCTCCACCCAAGTAATTCTGTTAATTCTGCCTTTTTAACATCTCTTCTCACGTCGACTCCTTCCTCTTCTTTTCTTGACTACTGCTACTGTGTTAGTTGAGATTCTCATAATCTCTCATATTGTTTCAATAGTCACCTTACTGGTCTCCCTGCCTCCAGTCTGGATGTCTGTGCTCCATCATTCACACTTTCAGATATAAGCCCGAAAATTTAGTCATGAAAGTGATAACCCAAAAAACCCAAACCTGTTGCCATCGAGTTGATTCTAACTCATAGCGACCCTATAGGACAGAGTAGAACTGCCCCATAGAGTTTCCAAGGAGCACCTGGTGGATTCGAACTGCCGATCTTTTGGTTAGCAGCCGTAGCACTTAATCACTATGCCACCAGGGTTTCCATGAAAGTGATAGTGATCTTTAAATAAGCAATTATGTAAAACCCTTTCAAGGCTTCTCATTGCCTATAGAATGAAGCCCAGCCCTTCCTCTGCATCCAGAGCATATCATAATATAGCCATAGCTCCCTCAGCAGCTTTGTCTCCCATCATGCCCACCTTTGCACCCTTTATCTACCTACAGTGCTTGAGCTCGGCAGTATTTCACACCTCCAGACCTTTACGTGTGCTGATTCCTTTGCTTGATGTGCAGTTATTCCCTTTCTTTGCCACCTAGTGAACTTCTCATTTTTCCAAGCCCAACTCAACCCGGTCCTACTAGAAATGTTTTCCTGCCCTTCAGCTCTCAAAGCATAGTTGATCACTCCTTCCTGTATGCCACCACTATACCAAATACATACCACTTATCACAGTGACTTGTAATTGCTTGACATGGTTGTCTCCACTGTTTCTTGAAGACAGCAATTTTGTCTTACTCATTTCTGTTATCTGTAGACCCCAGCACAGTACCAGGCACTCATAAGATGCTCAGAAAGTGTCTGTTGCATGAACAAATGAATGGAAAGGCCAGATTCAGGGAAGTCTACAAATACCTGCAGGACTGGCATGGGGTATAGGAAGCATACTGTTCTCTATGTCCCCACAAGAGCTAGTAAGAGCCATGAATGAAGCTACAAGGCAGTATTAGGTCAAAAGAAGGAAGAACTTCTTTAATTGTTAGAGTTGTCTGAAGATATGGGCTGCCCTAAGAGAGAGTGAGCTTACTATGACAAAAGTATACAATCAGAAGCTGGGTAATGCTTGGCAGTGATGTTGGAGTGGAAATTGCAACAGCACATAGGAGGTGGAATGATGACTCTCACTCAAGGACCCTTCCATTCTGGAGCAATCATGAACTTGACTCCTTTGCTCACCTGATTGACATGGATCATATAGGTCCATTAAGAGCTGCTCCTGCATTAGGAACACTGCTTCTCCACTGACCAGGCCACTCCTAGCCAGACCAGGCCCACCCAGCCACTGGCCTTTGAGCAGATTACCTAAGAGGCTTGGAGGTGAGAGGGCCCACTGGAACCATGCTGGGTTTAGGTTCTTACCCCTCTAGCCATCTCCCTTACTTTTCCTCCAGGCCAGGCCACTTTGAATCATGATTGCCTATTCTGAGAAGTAAGACAGATGTTGCTTATTTTTATAGCCACTTAAGTAAAACCTTATCATCCACCTGGATTTGCCCTGTAATGCCTTTAATCCCAATCTGGCTGTGCGCACCCAATGAACTATTGCTGCCCCCAGAGTTATGTCCATGATCTCCTCCTGGGGTGGGGAGACTGACTTTAACCTTACCCTTTTCTGATTCAACTCTTTGAAAGCTCAGAGTTGGGAATAGGAGCATGTGGCTCCTTTCAGACCCTGGCTAAGGAGGACCCTCACAAAATTCTAGGTGTGCTGATGAATGCAGTGCAAAGAGGTATTGAATTAAGGGTCAGGGTACCTGCCTTCTTATCCTGGTTCTGTAGTTGATTTCTTGCATGCCTCTGGCTTGGATAAGCCAGTCCCCTTCTCTGGGCTTCAGTTTCCCAATCTGTAAAATCCAGAAACGGGAAGTTACTAGATGTGCCATGGCATTTGTGGACAGTGGGTCTCATTTCCGAGCCCAGCCTAAATGCTGCTTTGTCTCCGCAGGCTCTGCAGCTGTGGTTTCTGGCCAAAGGTCCCAGGGGTGTGTTAAGAAGACAAGAGGCCCTGAAGAGATCTATGGGGAGATTTGGATGGGGAAACAGGCCCTAGGGAAGGAAGCAAGTTAGAATCCAAGAAGGAAACTTCCTACTTCTTGGCTGGTGAGAACTGAAGCTCAACTCTCTGGAGGGTTTTCCAGCCCAAAACCGAGGAGCCCAGGATGTCCTCCTCTTTCTAAACTCTCTGGCCCTGAGTTCTGGCTTTGGTGTGTGTGTGTACATGTGTGCGTGCATGCACACATGTGTGTGAGTGGGGGTGAATGCACGTAGCACCCTGAGGGCCAGGAGAAGTTAGGCACTTCTTTCCAGAGGAGAGTAGGGATGAGAACTTCTGGCCAGGGCTGCAAGCCAGGGAGCTGGAGGGTGAGGCTTTGCAGATCCTCCCACTCCTCCTCCCTGGGATCCCTCACATTTTGCCCTCTCCCATTTCAGGATTTGCTCAGCAGCCCAGCTGGGAGGAGGGATGGGGTAGCCTTCCCAGCTTCCTTTTTGGGTTAATTGGTGTTCCCTCTAGTTACTCCCTGCTTTCTTCCCCTCCCAGTTTCCATAGCAACTAGGCTGTAGCAGCCAGAACTTGATTGAGCCCAGCGGTGGCTGGACTGAAGTGGGAAAGGGGGTCCTGTAGGGAAAGGAGGGCACTGCCAGGTTGAGGCTTCCCACCCCTCACATCCCCTGCTGCTACCTTAAGGGTCTGGGATGGTTAAGCTCAGAGGACAGAACATGAATGGAGAAGCCCTTTCTGCCAGGGCAGGAGTTTAAAGAGCCTGAAACCCCAGAGAAGGCTTGGTTCTCCTAAGCTCTTGTCCCCCACCCACATCCTTGTGTCCTGCCCCTGAGTTTAGACATTACAGTAGCTGATAGGATTGTTCAGTAGGAAGAGCCCTGGAGTTGGAATCAGGAAACCAGGTTTCATGTTCTTCCCTCTGCCATTATTTTATGTCTGTAGACCAGTCCTTTCACCCTTTCTGGGCCTCAGTTTTTCCACCTATAAAATTATGAAGTAGGTCTAAGCTGATGGTTCTCAACCTGGGCTGCGTATTAAAATTATCTGAGGTATTTTTTTTTAATTATAGATGGGTAAGCCCCACCAACAAGGATTATGACTTAGTTCAGGGACGGATTACCCAATAAACAAGGTACACACAGGCTTACTTGTGCTTACTTACTAATCTGTAGTGTACAATTTCACCTGTTTTCCCTTCTCCAGGGATTGGTCCCTCCTGATAACAAGTCCAAAGTACGAGATGAAGTCTCGCCATCCTCACTTCTAAGGAGCATTCTGGCTGTGCTTCTTCCAAAACAGATTTGTTCGTTCTTCTGGCAGTCCATGGTATATGCAATATTCTTCACCAACACCATAATTCAAAGGCATCAATTCTTCTTCAGTCTTCTTTATTCATTGTCCATCTTTCTCATGCATATGAGGCGACTGAAAATACCATGGCTTGGGTCTGGTGCACTTTAGTCTTCAAAGTGACATCTTTGCTTTTTAACACTTTAAAGAGGTTTTTTTTTTTTTGCAGATTTGCCCAATGCAATACGCGCGTACCTTGCTTACTGGTTAATCCCCCGACTTAGTTGATCTGAGGTGTGATGTGGGCCAGGTAAGGATATTTTTCAAAAACTTTCTGAGTGATTCTAATATGTAGCCAGGGTTGAGAAACTGTAGAGCAAAAGATCTTCAAGGGTTTCCCAAGTCTGACTGTTATCTGGTTCTGAGACATTTCTTCCTTTTCTCTCCATGGCCTACCTCCAGCAAACCCCACAGCTCTCCTAACCCTGGCTCTCATGGCTCTTCCCAGGTCCTTGTAGATGAGTGTCCAGGCTCTGTGACTGCCCAAACAAACCAGCTGCCTCTGGTTCATTCCTAACACCAATGAGACTGGGCAAGATACTTAGGCCTATCTAGAGAACAGGGCTGCAGAGCCTAAGGTGAGTTTGTTACCTAGGTGGTAGCACTGAGTGCCAGGTGTTTCACCAGAGAAAGGACCCCAGGCTGCTTCTGGACCCCAGACCACCTCTGAAGCAGGTGGGCCAGTAGTGGCCTCAGCTGGCCGTCATTACCTCCCAGCCCCATGTCACTCTTCTTCCTCCATTCTCCTCATTAGCTCCTTGCCTATTCCTGCTTCGCCTCCCACAGGCCTGGTGTCCTCCCCAGGCAATCTGCTCACCCACTTGTTGCCATGGTGACTCTGGATGGGGGTGTGGGACTGAAGGGGGTCGTCTAATTAAGGAGAAAGGCTGCTCTCCCACTGTCAGGCCACCCCTCTCCCCCCCTCCGCCTCCCTGCCTTCCTTCCCCCTCTATTAGCAGATGAACAAGAGTGCTCAGCCACTGTAGCCTGTTATTAGGCTAATTGCAGGTGCCTGGCGAGAGGCAAGAACTCCATTGGGGTCTCCTCACCTAGGAGCAGGAACACTGAACTGAAAGGGTACAGGGAAAATCCCACAGCAGCCTCTGAGCGCAGCCCGTGGAAGGTGGGATGATTCCATCCAGTGTCGGGTGAGGGTCGAGGCAGGCTGCAGAGATTTGGACCTCATCTTGGTGCTCTGGGGTCCCAAAAGATGGGGGGAGGGTTCTGAGGTACTGGGGCCCATTTCTTTCTCTTACCTTCCTTCTACTCTCTTATCCCTCTTAGCCCTGCTTTCTTATACTTCCCATCTTTTCCCCTGCCCTTATTCCCTCTTACTCCACCCCTGCTCACTCTTACCCCCATCTTTCTTACTTGCTCTTTCTTACCCACTTCTTTACCCTCTCCTCTTAACAGCCTCTTCTTACCCCCTTTTATGTCCCCTACCCTCTCTTATCCGTCTACTCTTTACCTTGTCTTCTTTTATTCCCATCCTAATCTCTTACCCCTTTACTTCCTTTACATCCTCCATCTCTCTTAATTACCTGCTCTTTCTTCAAACCCTGTTTTTTCCTACTCCCCTATTACCACCATTTCTTACCTCCCCAACCTCCTGCTCTTTCTTACTCTCTTTCTTGTACACCTCCTCTCTTTTACTCTTACCCTGATGCTGCTCTCTCTTACCTCCTCACTGTTGCCTCTTACCCCTTAGTCCCCTCTTACCAGCCCCTCTCTTACTGTCCCCCTTCCACTCTTCTGGCTTTCTCTCTTACCCTGCCTCTTACCTTTGTTCTTTTTTACCCTCCGTATGAGTTGTATTCAACTCGAGGCAACAGGTTTGGGTTTTTTTGGTTGTTGTTTTTCTCTCCTTTCTTATCCTTTTGCACAATATTTTCCAAATAATTTCGCTTTTAGAAATTTATATAAATAAAATTTCACACAAGTGTGTGAGATGTATCTACAAAGATGTTCAATGAAGCATTGTTTATAATAGTGAAAATATGGAAATAATGTAAATGTCCGTCATTCCCTTTCCACTCCATTCATACGAAACCATTCTGTGTTCTCTCAGCACACTGTTAATTTGCTCACCTCCATGCCTTCACATAAGCTGTTGTCTCAGCCTCTTCTGCCTCATCTCTACCCATCCCATCTGTCTTAGTTACTTAGTACTGTTATAACAGAAATACCACGAGTGTATGGCTTTAACAAACAGAAGTTTATTCTCTCACAGTCTAGGAGGCTAGAAGTCCAAATTCAGGGTGCCAGCTCCAGGGGAAGGCTTTGTCTTTCTGTCGGCTCTGGGGGAAAGTCCTTGTCATCAATCTTCCCCTGGTTGAGAAGATTCTTAGTGCAGGGACGTCAGGTCCAAAGGACGTGCTATGCTCCCAGTGCTTCTTTCTTGGTGGTATGAGGTCCCCTTGTCCCTCTGCTCGCTTCTCTCTTTTATATCTCAAAAGAGACTGGCTAAAGACACAACCTAATCTTGTAGATTGAATCCTGCTTCATTAACGTAACTGCCTCACCTCATTAACATCATAGAGGTAGGATTTACAACACAGGAAAATCACATCAGATGACAAAATGGTAGACAATCACACAATACTGGGAATCATAGCCTAGCCAAGTTGACACACATTTTTGGGAGACACAATTCAATCCATAACATTCCACCATTTGGCCCCCAAAAGTTCATGTCCTTGTTGCATGTAAAACACATTTATCCCATTGTATCACAGCAAAAGTCTTCAATCAACTCCAAGTCCAAAGTCCAAAAATTCCTCTTCATCTGTGAAATCTAGACTACAGGTTATCTGCTTCCAAAATACAATGGTGGAACAGGCACAAGGTAGACATTTCCATTACAAATGGGAGAAAGTAGACAGAAAGAAGGGATAACAGGCACCAAACAAGTCAGCAGAACACATTACATTAGCCCTCAAGGCTTGAAAATAATCCTTTGTTCTCTGAGACCATTTACACAATGGCCCTGCCCTCCAGACTCTGGGTGTTGGCCACACTTTCTGGATTCTGAGTGGAGGCCCCTCAGCCCTGGATTTCAGCTCTGCCTTCCAGTCCCACTGGGACAGCAACTCTGCTCCCTCGACTTTGGGTGGCTCCGTCCCCCTATTCCATCTGAGTGGCAACACCACTCCCTTGGCCCTGGCAGGCCCCATTCTTCTGTCATTTGGGCATGGCAGCCTTGCCCCCTCATCTTTGGACAGTGGCTGCATCTCCCTGGCACCTGTGAAGGGCAGCCCTACATTCCGGAACCCAGTTTGCAAAGATCTGATTCTGAAACCTAGGAGGCTGTGGCCCCACCCTTTGAAACCCAGAAGGCCCTGCTTGCAGTGCTCCTTCGAACGGTTCTGCTGCTCCAGGGATGGTCCTTTTCTTTTCTTGGAGGACAACAGATATAACTCCTTTGACCTCTTTCCTGCCTGTAGAATTCCAAGAGGCAGACAGTTTTCTTTGTCTGACTCATTCAGTCTAAGTTGACATGTTTTCTGCTGTAGTAGTTGGTTAAATGCATCATCACAGACTTAATCTCATTAACAAAATATTGGGTAGCCACATCCTTGGTGAAAATTCAAGGATACATGTCCTTAGTTTGTATAACAGTTTTCCAAATTTTTAAGTTCTGTTTTCATTTTGCACAGTTTGTTTTTAAGTCCATCTCTTTCTTCTCATATTTTACTAGAAGCAGCAAGGAGAAACCGCACTGCCACTTTAAGACCTTGCTTAGAAATCTCATCAGTCAGATATTTAAGTTCATCACTTACAAGTTCTACCCTCCACCAAACATTTGAACATAATTCGGACAAGTTCTTTGCCAACTGCATAAAAAAGCATCACCCTTCCTCCACTGTCCAATCACATTGCTCATCATTTTGTTTTAAAGCTTCACCAGAAGCACATTTAATGTCCACATTTCTAGCAACATTCTGTTGCTGGTGCCATATGTATTCTCTAAGATGATAGAGACTTTCTCTATAGCACTCTTCACTTCCTTCTGAGCCCTCATGAGAATTGCCTTGACGTCCATAACTGTACCAACAGTCTCTTCAAGGCAATCTAAGCTTTTACTATTAGGCAGCTTAAAACTCTTCCAGCCTCTACCCATTACCCAATTCCAAAACCACTTCCACATTTTAGGTATCTGTTAGAGCAGCACCACACTCCCGTTACCAAATTCTGTCTTAGTTATCGAGTGCTGCTATAACAGAAATACCACAAGTATTTACTATTAGGCAGCTTAAAACTCTTCCAGCCTCTACCCATTACCCAATTCCAAAACCACTTCCACATTTTAGGTATCTGTTAGAGCAGCACCACACTCCCGTTACCAAATTCTGTCTTAGTTATCGAGTGCTGCTATAACAGAAATACCACAAGTGGATGGCTTTAACAAACAGAAATTTATTCTCTCACAGTCTAGGAGGCTGGAAGTCCAAATTCAGGGTGCCAGCTCCAGGGGAAGGTTTTCTTTCTCTGTCAGCTTTGGAAGAAGGTCCTTGTCATTAATCTTCCCCTGGTTGAGGAGCTTCTCAGTGCAGGGACCTCAGTTCCAAAGGACATGCTATGCTCCCAGTGCTTCCTTCTTGGTGGTATGAGGTCCCCTTGTCTCTTTGCTCGCTTCTCTCTTTTGTATCTCAAAAGAGATTGGGTAAAGACACAATCTAATCTTGTAGATTGAGTCCTGCCTCATTAACATAACTGCTGCTAATCCCACCTCATTAACATCATAGAGGTAGGATTTACAACACATAGGAAAATCACATCAGTTGACAAAATGGTGGACAATCACACAATACTGGGAATCATGGACTAGCCAAGTTGACATATATTTTGGGGGGACAAAATTTAATCCATAACACCATCTAAATCTACTTTGAGTTCCAGCTCAACAATTATCCCCTCAGTGAAGTCTTTCCCAGCTTCTCTACTTGCTCCCATTCAATGATTCTCAGTTTGACTTCTTCTATAGTATAGATCATATTCTACCATAGATTCAAGTTAGATGTGTCTTCCTACAAAACTGGAATTTTCTTGAGAGTAGGGACATATCCTCACTTATTTGTCCTGTTCATTCAATCAACAGGTGTTTTTTCTTCCTTCCTTCTCTCCCTCCCTCCCTCCCTGCTGAGCACACAGTGGTCAATAAGACAGACCCATGTCTGCTTTCATGCATCTTATATTTTAGTGAGGTTGACAGAAAAAAATAACAAGAAGGCAGACAGATAAAGTAATACCTGTAGGGAAGAAATAATTATGGAAAAGGAGAGAATAACTGGGGGAGTGGTTAACTCCTCTATCTAGGGTGGTCAGGGAGACCTTCTGTGAGAAGGTAATATTTAAACTGAGACCTGAAGAATGAGAAGGACCCAGTCATGCCAGAAGTGTGAGGAAGAGCATTTTAGGCCAAGGGAACATCATGTACTAAGGCCCTGAGGTGGGAAGAAGTAGGGAAATTTCAAGGAAAAAAAGGAAAACTTGTGTGTGGAGCAGGGTGCACTTAACAGGAGAGGTAGAAAATGAGATTGTAGAGAGAGGCAGGTCCAAGTTATGCAGGAGCTTGATGGCTATGGCCATAACTTTGGGTTTTTCTCTAAATGCACTGAAGAGTTTAACCTGGTTGCATTTTGAGATCGCTCTTACTACTATGTGGACAATGGTTTGGAATGAGTAAGTGTGGAGGTGGGGAGGCCATACAGGAGATTGTTGTCCACATGAGAGATGATGATGGTCTGCACAAAGATGGGAGAGTGAAGATGGAGAGAAGTATGACATGATCCAAGATGTATTTGTAGCTAGAATTTACAGACCTTGCTGATGGACTGGATGTAGGGGTGCAGTGAGAGAGGAGAATGAAGGCTGACACCTAGGTTTCTGGCTTGAGTACATGAGTGGATGGTGGTATATTTACTGAAATGGTCAAGACTTGAGCATGGAGAAATATTTGGAGCAAAAAATCAAGAACTACATTTTAAAATTTCAATTATGTTAAATTTGAAATTAAGGGAATTTGTAAAAACTAGACCAGACTTACAAGAAATATTAAAGGGAGTCCTCTGGTTAGAGAACCAACAACATCAGACAACAAGCCGAGATACCAACCCAGATAACAAAATCTCAAAAACAAACAAACAAACAAACAAAGCTAAAAGACTGAAAATAGGGAACCAGAGACGTCAATATGTAGACGACAACATCAAAACAAAAAAGAGGAAATAAACAGTGTAGTTATAGAACTTCCATATGGAGGGGAAGTCACAGCAATATCAAGAAATAAAAGACTGGTTTAACCTAGGAAAATAAAGGTGAATTTCAAGGTAACCACAAAGGAAACTAACAAACCTATTCATCAAAAGAAGAAAGAAAAAAGGACACAATAAACACAAAAGCAACAATAATGAAAGAAATGAAAAGACAACACATAAACAATAAGAACTCAGCACAGAAAATTAAGCAGAACAAAGAAACCATCAATGCCACAAAAAATACAACAAAATGACAGCAGTAAAATCATACGTATCAATAATTACACTGAATGTAAATGGCTTAAATGCACCAGTAAAGAGACAGAGAGTGGCAGAATGGATTTAAAAAAAAATGATCTGTCTATATAAATTGTCTACAGGAGACACACCTCATACACAAAGACATAAACTAAAACTCAAAGAATGGAAAAAATACATGAAGCAAACAGTAACCAAAAAAGAGTAGGAGTGGCAACATTAATCTCTGATAAAATAGACTTTAAAGCAACATCCACCATAAAGAATAAGGAAGGACACTATATAATAAAGGGTCAGTATACCAGGAGGACATAACCATAATAAATATACACACACTCAATGACAGGGCTCCAAAATACATAAACTCTAATTGCATTGAAAAGAGAAATAGATAGTTCCACAAATAACAGTAGGAGATGTCAACACACCACTTTCAGTGAAGGAAAAAACATCTAGAAAGAAAGTCAGGAAAGATGCAGAAGATCTAAATGCCACAATCAACCAACTCAACCTCATAGATATATACAGAACACTTACCCAACAGCAGCTAAATATACGTTCTTATCCAGTGCACATGGAACATTCTCCAGAATAGACCACATTTTCGACCACAAAACAAGTCTCAACAAAATCCAAAACATCGAAATAATACGAAGTATCTTCTCTGATCACAACGCCATAAAAATAGAAATCAATAACAAACAGGAATAGCAAGGGAAAAAAATCAAATACTTAGAAACTGAAAAACAGGAGTGGAGCCAACCTGATGCTACAGACAAGAAGCACCACGCCGCCCTTCTACAGCAAAGATCCGAAAAAAACTAAGATATATAAACGTCAATCCTGGAATCCTAATTGTCAAATGAAGGGATAAAGAACTCAACCAAGCAGCGAATGGAATAAGGAACTGACAGAGAACAGAGAACGACGAGAGCTACAGAGTGGAGGTCCCCTACCAGCTAATGCAGCATGGACTCACCATCTTGGACCCCTTAGCCGCCAGGAACAGCAGACAGGGAGTACTGGAAGGCAACTTCATGGAGTTCCCAGCAGGAGACAGAGCACCCGGTAACCAGGGATACAGGCTTTCCCGCATGCCAACTTTCTTCCCTCTGCAAGGCCTCAGCTGCTTACCCGTGGGCCACAGTTGCTTGGCTGGAGAGAAGTTGCCACTCACATCGGCCCCGCCCCCATCGGCTGGCTCCTTCAGTGTCATTTGTTGTTGTTTTGGATTTTTTTCATCTCTTCTCAGCTCCTTCCTTTCCCTTCTCCCGCCCAGCTGGCGCCCTGTGCCATCTCTGCTCCTTCTTGACGAGCAAGCCCCGCCACTCGGCTAGGGAGCCACTTCCCCAGTCTGCGCCACCACGCTGGTGAGCTCCCTCCGCGAATTTCTTTTTTGTTTCTTGTCTCTCTCTACTTTCCTTTCTTCCAACCACAAGGCCAAGTGTGCCGTTTCTGTCGCTTTTAAACAGGCTATGCCACCCTGCTCAGCAAGGGAGCCGCTGGCACATGGCTTCCCCAGTTCCTGCCACCACGCCTGTGGGTTCCCTCAGGGCATTTTTTTTTTCAGTTTCCTGACTCTATCTACCATCCTTCCTTTTCTTTCTCCCAACCACCTAGCAACGTGTCCCATCTCTGCCCCTTTTTTTTACTTTAATTTTTTTTATTATATTTTAGGTGAAGGTTTACAGAACAAATATTTTCTCATTAAACAGTCAGTACACTATTATTTTATGACATTGGTTAACAACCCCATGACGTGTCAACACGCTCCCTTCTTGGCATTGGAGGACCCTTTTTTTTTTTTGGTGAAAATATACATAGCAAAAGATACACCATTTCAAAAATTTCTACATGTATAATTCAGTTACGTCGATTACATTATTCCAGTTGTGCTGCTATTCTCACTTTAGATGAAGGTTTACAAAACAAAATAGTTTCTCATTAAACATTACATATATTGCCCTATGACAATGGTTAAGAACCCCACTACATGTCAACACTGTCCTTAACTCAACCTTGGGTTCCCTATCACCAGGTTTCCTGTCCCCTTCTGCCTTCTAGTCCTTGTCCCTGGACTGCTGTGCCTCATTACTCCTGTTTAGTTTTATGGGGCTGTCCAATCCCCAGCTGAACGGTGAGCCTCAGGAATGACTTCACGACTGAGCTAAAAGGGTGTCCGGGGGCCATACTCTCGGGGTTTCTCCAGTCTCTGTCAGGCAAGTAAATCTGGTCTTTTTTTGTGTGTTAGAATTTTGTTCTACATCCTTCTCCAGCTCGGTCCAGAACCCTCTGTTGTGATACTGGTCAGAGCAGTCAGTGGTGGTAGCTGGGCACCATCTAGCTGTACTGGACTCAGTCTGGTGGAAGCCTTGGTAGCTGTGGTCCATTAGTCTTTTGGACTAATCTTTTCCTTGTATCTTGTTCTCTTCATTATCCCTTGCTGCCGAAGGGGTGAGACCAGTGGAGTATCTTAGATGGCTGCTCACAGGCTTTTAAGACCCCAGACGCTATTCACCAAGGTGGAATATAGAACACTGTCTTTATAAACTGTGTTATGGCAATTGAGCTAGATTTTCCCCGAGACGATGGTGCCCACAGCCCTCCGCCCAGCAATTCAGTCCCTCAGGGAGTTTGGATGTGTCTATGGAGCTTCTGTGATCTTTCCTTGTACAAGCTGTGCCGGCTTCCCCAGTATTGTGTACTGTCTTACCCTTCACCAAAGTTACCACTTATCTATTGTCTATTTAGTATTTACCCCCAACCCCTCCCATCCATCGTAACCAACAAAGATTGTTACTTTTTGTGTGTAAACTTTTTCATGGGTTTTTACAATAGAGGTCTCATACAATATTTGTCCTTTTGTGATTGACTTATTTCACTCAGCATAATGTCCTCCAGTTTCATCCATGTTATGAGATGATTCACAGATTCATCATTGTTCTTGATTGTTTCATAATACTCCATTGTGTTTATGTACCATAGTTTGTTTATCCATTCATCTCTTGATGGCATCTAGGTTGTTTCCATCTTTTTGCTATTGTGAACAATGCTTCCATGAACATGGGTGTGCATATGTCTATTCGTGTGACAGCTCTTATTTATGTAGGATATATTCCTAGGAGTGGGATTGCTGGATCGTATGGTATTTCTAGCTTTCTAAGGAAGCGCCATATCATTTTCCAAAATGGTTGTATCATTATGCATTCCCAGCAGCAGTGCATAAGAGTTCCGATCTCCCCGCAGCCTCTCCAATATTTGTTATTTCCAGTGTTTTTGACTCATGCCAGTAATGCCAGGGTGAGATGGTATCTCATTGTGGTTTTAATTTGCATTTCTTTAATGGCTAGTGAACATGAGCAAGTTGGCCGCTTGAATGTTTTCTTTGGTGAGGTGTCTGCTCATTTCCTTTGCCCATTTTTTAATAGAATTATTCGTCTTTTTATTGTAGAGGTGTTGGATTTTCTTGTAGATTATGGAGATTAGATCTTTGTCTGATTTGTACTGTCCAAAAATTTTTTCCCAGTCTGTAGGTTCTCTTTTTACTCTTTTGGTGAAGTCTTTTGAAGAGCATAGGTGTTTGATTTTTAGAAGATCCCAGTTACCTAGCTTATCTTCTGGAGTTTGTGTGTTGATGCTTATGGTTTGTATCCTGTTAATGCCGTGTATTAGGGCCTGTAGCATTGGTCCTATTTTTTCTTCTATGAACTTTATAGTTTTTGGCTTTATATTTAGTTCTTTGATCCATTTTGAATTAGTTTCTGTATATGGTGTGAGGTATGGGTCCTGTTTCATTTTTTTGCAGATGGATATCCAGTTTTGCTTGCACCATTTGTTAAAAAGACTGTCTTTTCCCCATTTGACGGACTTTGGGCCCTTGTTGAAGATCAACTGACTGTAGGTGGATGGATTTACATCTGGGTTCTCAATTCTGTTCCATTGATCAATGTATCTGTTGTTGTACCTGTACCAGGCTGTTTTGACTACCATAGTTGTATAGTAGGTTCTGAGGTCAGGTAGTGTGAGTCGTCCTGCTTATTCTTTTTCTTCAATAGTGCTTTACTTATCTGGGGCTTCTTCCCTTTCCATATAAAGTTGATGATTAGTTTTTCCTTTGAAGAATGTTGCTGGTATTTGGATCAAGATTGCACTGTATTTGTAAATTGCCTTGTGTAGAATTGTCATTTTCACACTGTTGAGTCTACCTATCCATGAGCACGGTATGTTTTCCCATTTATGTAGATCCCTTTGGTATTCCTGAGGTCGTGTTCTGCAGTTTTCTTTTTGTATAGGTCTTTTACATCCCTGGTTAGATTTATTCCTAAGTATTTTATTTTTTTAGGAGCTGTTATAAATGGTATTGTTTTCTGGATTTCCTTTTCATCATTCTCTTTATTGGTGTATAGGAATCCAACTAATTTTTGTCTGTTTATCTTGTATCCTGCTACTCTGCTGAATCTTTCTATTAGTTCCAGTAGATTTCTCATGGACTCTTTAGGGTTTTCTATGTATAGTATCCTATCATCTGCAAACAGGGACAGTTTAACTTCTTCATTATCAATTTGGATGCCCTTTATTTCTTTTTCTTGCCTTATTGCTCTATCTAGAATTTCCAGCCCAGTGTTAAATAGGAGTGGTGATAAAGGATATCCTTTTCTTGTTACTGTTCTCAAGGGGAATGTTTTCAGCCTCTCTCCATTAAAAAATGATGTTGGCTGTTGGTTTTTCATAGCTGTCCTTTATTATTTTGAGAAATTTCCCTTCTATACCTATTTTATTGAGAGTTTTTATCAGGAATGGGTGTTGGACTTTGTTGAATGCCTTTTCTGCATCAATTGAGATGATAATGTGATTCTTTTCTTTGCTTTTATTTATGTGGTGGGTTACGTTGATTGATTTTCTAATGTTGAACCATCCTTGCATACCTGGTATGAATCCTACTTGGTCATGGTGTATTATTTTTTTGATATGTTGAATTCTATTGGCTAGAATTTTGTTGAGAATTTTTGCATCTGTATTCATGAGAGATATTGGCCTGTAATTTTCTTTTTTGTGACGTCTTTGCCTGGTTTTGGTATCAGGGTTATGCTGGCTTCATAGAATGAATTCGGAAGTGTCACTTCCTTTTCTATGTTCTGAAATAGTTTGAGTAGTACCGGTACAAGCTCTTCTCTGAATGTTTGGTAGAATTCTCCAGTGAAGCCATCTGGGCTGGGGCTTTTTTTGTTGTTGGGAGTTTTTTTTTTTTTATTACCTTTTCAATCTCTTGTATGGGTCTGTTCAGATTTTCAACATCACTTTGTGATAGTTTGAGTAGGTAGTGTTTTTCTAGAAATTTATCCATTTCCTCTAGGTTTTCCAATTTGTTGGAGTATAGTTTTTCATAATACCCTGTTATGGTCCTTTTTATTTCAGTTGGGTCTGTTGTAATGTCTCCCATTTCATTTCTTATTTGGGTTATTTGCGTCCTCTCCTCTTTTTCTTTTGTCAGTCTGGCCAGTGGTTTGTCGATTTTGTTGATTCTTTCAAAGAACCAACTTTTGGTTTTGTTGATTCTTTCTATTGTTTTTCTGTTCTCTATTTCATTTATTTATGCTGTGATCTTTATTATTTCCTTTCTTCTGGTGGCTGTGGGCTTTTTTTGCTGTTCTCTTTCTATTTGTTTGAGTTGTGTAGCTAATGGTTTGATTTTGTCCCTTCTATTTTGATGTGTGCATCTATTGCTATAAATTGTCCTTTGAGGACTGCCTTTGCTGTGTCCCAAAGGTTTTGGTATGCTGTGTTTTCATTCTTGTTTGATTCTAGGAATTTTTTGATTCCGTCTCTGATTTCTTCTATTACCCAGTGGTTTGTAAGCAGGGTGTTATTCACTTTCCATGTAATTGATTTTTTTTCCTTGCTCTTTCTGTTGTTAATTTCTACCTTGATGAGATTGTGGTCAGAGAAGATACTTTGTATTATCTCAACGTTTCGGATCTTGTTGAGGATTGCTCTGTGGCCTAAGATGTGGTCTATTCTGGAGAACGTTCCATGTGCCTTGGAAAAGAATGTGTACTTTGCAGCAGTTGGATGGAGTGTTCTATATGTCTATGAGGTCAAGTTGGCTGATTGTGCCCTTTAGGGCTTCTGTATCTTTGCTGAGTTTCTTTTTAGATGTTCTGTCCTTTACCGAGAGTGGTATGTTGAAGTCTCCTACTATTATTGTGGAACTGTCAATTTCTCTTTTCATTTATGTTAGAGTTTGTTTTATGTATTTTGGAGCCCTGTCTTTGGGAGCGTAGATGTTTATTATGGTTATCTCTTCACGATGGATCGTCCCCTTAATCATTATATAGTGTCCTTCTTTGTCTTTTATGGTGGATTTTGTTTTAAACTATTTTAACTGAGATTAGAATTGCCATTCCTGCTCTTTTTTGGTAGTTGTTTAATTGATATATTTTTTCCAACCTTTGATTTTTAATAAATTTACATCTTTTTTCTAAGGTCTGCCTCTTGTAGACAGCGTATTGATAGATCCTGTTTTTTTATCCATTCCAACACTCTCCGTCTTTTTATGGGTGCATTGAGGCCATTTACATTCAGTGTAATTATTGATAGATGTGAGTTTATTGCTGTAATTTTGTAGTGGTTTTTTATGGTGCTGATGTTTTCTTTGTTGCTCTTACTCTCCTGTGATGAATTCCTTTAGTTTGTGGATTTCTTTTTCATTTCTTTTGTTTTTGTAGGTTTTGTTTTTACTGAGACTTTTTGTTTTTCCTCTTTAGTTTTATGAGTAGGTTTGCTAACTTTCTTTTTGGTCACCATGAAATTTACCCTTATCTTTCTAAGTTTGAAGCAGTCTATTATTACTTGTTATCAACTTGCCTTCCTCTCCATTAGAAGGTTCTATACTTACACTGTTTATTCCCTCTTTTATTGTTCTGATGTTGTTGCCATTTACACAGTAACTGCTCTGATTCCCTGTTGTATTTCTTTTGGTTTTGGATAGTCCTTGAGAGTTCATTTCTTAGGTTGGTATCTGGCTGGTATGAGCCTGCATCCTAGATTCAGCCTGTGAGCTGAAGTTGTTTGTTCTCAGATCGAAGGACTCCCTTTAATAATTCTTATAAGTTTGGTTTGGTTTTTACATATTCCCTTAATTTCTGTTTATCTGGAAATGTCCTAATTTCACCATTATATTTGAACGAGAGTTTTGCAGGATATATTATTCTTCGCTGGCAGTTTTTTTCTTTCAAGGTTTTATATATGTCATCCCATTGCCTTCTTGCCTGCATGGTTTCTGCCGAATAATCTAAGCATAGTCTTATTGTTTCTCCTCTGTATGTGACTTCTTGTTTTTCTCAAGCTGCTCTGAGGACTCTTTGTCTTTGATTTTGGCTAGTGTGATTATGATATGCCTTGGTGATTTTCTTTTGGGGTCTATCCTTTATGGGGTTCGTTGAGCTTCTTGGATGGTCAGCTTTTCATCTTTCATGATATTGGGGGAAATTTTCTGTCAGCATTTCTTGAATGATCTTCTCTGTATTTTCTGTTTTCTCCCCGTGTTGTGGAACTCCATTCACTCGCAAATTTTTGCTTTTAATTGTATCCCGCATAATTCTCAGGGTCTCTTCATTTTTCTTCAGTTTTTTTTCTGAGTTTTCCTCAAGCAGAGTGGTATCCAAGTGTTTGTCTTCAATTCCACTGATCCTGTCTTCCACCGTTTCAAACGTGCTCCTCAGCCCTTCTATGACAGTTTCTGAAATCTTGTTTTTTGTTTTGTTGATTTCTAATTGCTGTTTTTGTATGATTTCTAGTTATGAATTTATTTTGGCATTTTGTTCCTGTATTATTTTCCTGAAGTCTTCCATTTTTTTTGTCTGTATTTTCCATTAATTTGTCTGTATTTTCCATGAATTTGTCTATTTTTTCCTCATTTTTGTCTGCTTTTTGCTTCACCTCCTGGATAATTCTGAGTATTAGAGATCTGAATTCCCATCAGGTAGTTCTAGTGCCTTTTCTTCTACTGGAAAGTCATCTGGTGTTTTATTTTGGATGCCTACTGGAACCATCCTGTCCTGTTTTTGTAAATGTTTTCATATTGTCTGCTGTCTTTGGGGCATTCAGTAGTTATTTTTCTCATTTATTGATTGTAGATTTGTTTGTTTTGTACTTTTTTGTTTTATTTGGCTATGTCTGGGCAGGCAGGCCATGCTTTCTTTGTTGTTTGCTCATCTGTGGGCATGATACTTTTCACCTCCTTCTCCAATGGGCAGGGTCAGTTGCTTAGATATGGTACAGCAAGGCAGGTCTAGTTGAGGAGGAGTTGCTGGGATGGGTTGTTTGTGGCAGTTACTACGGCTACCAGGGCAGGCCAGTAATCAGTGCAGGGCAGGTTCCAGTAGGCCGTGCCTGTGCTGCTTGGTGGTGTGATGTTAAGCGCATGGTGCGGGTAGGCAGAATGTAGTGGGGAGACTGTGATGTTTGGAGCTAAGATGTGTATGGGAGAGAGGAGAGAGGAACAGGAGCCAAAAACATACAAAAAACAAAAAAGAGTGCTAGGGGAGCTTGCCATTGGGGTGGAGACATGAGAGACTATGAAATGGAGAAAAACAAAAAGGGAAAGTAGAAAAAAAGGAAGAAAATGGATAAATAAATGCTAGAAAGAAAAAAGAAAATAAAAGCTCCCAGGGATCCCACCAGTGTGGCTACGAGGTCTGGGTAAGTTGCTCCCAGGCTTTGAAGTACAGCCTGGCTAGAAGGCATAGAGGTGTCACTCAGCACCAGGTATTAAGGGGACAGGAAGAGAAGGAAGGTATAGAGAGATGAGAAACTGAGTAATGATGAAAGGGAAAAAGAGAGAAAAGAAAAGAAAACAAATTTAAAAAAGAACAAGAAAAACCCCCAAAAAACCAGAGAAAAAAAACCATGAAAAAAGAAATGCCCTAAGGGATCCCTCTATATGTCTGTGCAAACTGAGTGGATAGGTCCCAAGCTGTGCAGCTGCCTGGCTAGAACGGGCTCTCAAATCGAGAAAAGAAAAAGAACAATTCAAAAAAAATAAAAGCCCCAGGATCTCACCAGCATGGCAGCACAGACCAGGAAGCAGTTTCACTTTCAAGTGGAGTTTCACAGCCTTTCAGGAAGTAGCAAAGATGGTGCACAGAGCCAGGTATTTGAGAGAAAGGAGGGGAAGTCGTGGGAGGTAAGGAAGAAATCAAAAGAAGTGGAAAAAAGCAACACCAGCAGCCAACAAATGGTGCTGAGGGATTCGGCCATTGTGGGTGGGTAGAATCCAAGCAGTTGGTGCTTCCCAGCCAAGAGACTGTGGCCGCAGGAAGAAGAAGAGGCTGAGTGGTGGTGATGAAGGGGGGGGGGTGGGAAAGCGTATATTGCTGGTTACTGGTCTATCTCCTGCTAGAAGCTCCGTGAAGCTGCTTTCTTGTACTCCCTGTTTGCTGTTCTCTGATAGGAGTCCAAGATGGCAGATCCATGCTGTGTTAGCTAATAGGGGACCTCTGCATGTGTCTCTCCTTGCTCTCTGTTCTCTATCAGTTTCTTATTCCATTTGGTGCTTGGCTGAGTTCTTTATCTCTTCATTTGATACTTAAGAGTTTCAGGTTGCTATTTTCTCTGTTTGGCTTAGTTTTTTGGATCTTTGCTGTGGAGGGACGGCATGGTGCTTCTGCCTAGAGCGCCATGTTGCCCAGAAGTCCTCTGCCGCTTTTTGATGGGCTGTGCCACACTGCTTGGCTGGGGAGCCGCTGGCACACATCTTCCCTGGTCCGTGCTGCTACGCTGGTGGGCACTCTTGGGGCATTTCTTTTTTCTCTGTTTCTTATCTCTCTCTACCTTCCTTTCCTTTCTCTCAACCACCTCGCTGCGTGTGCCTTTTTTTTCTTTTTTTTTCAGCGTCTTATCCCTCCATTTCTTTCCTTTCTCCTGCCCACCTAGCCATGTTTGTCATCTCCGTCCCTTCTTGATGGGCTGTGCCACACTGCCAAGCTAGAAAGCCATTGGCATATGACTTCCCCAGGTCAGCACCACTCCACCAGCAGGCTCCCTCAGCACCACATTTTTTTTTTTTTTTTACTTCTGGTTCTCTCTTCTTTCTCTTTTCCACACATCATATCTTCCTCCTTCCCTCCTGCCTATCTGCACTGTGCACTGAGCACCGCACCCCCGAGCGGCACAGGCACAGACCACTGGACCCCACCCTGCACTGCCCCCTAGCCCTGCCCTCTCAACCCCAGTACTTGTTGCAAACAACCCATCCCCACCTCTCCCCCTCTGCTGGACCTGCCCTGCTGCATCATACCTGAGCAACCTGCCCTGCCGCATCATACCTGAGCAACCTGCCCTGCCAAGCTAGATAAGGTGGTGAGAAGTACCATGCCCACAGATGAACAAACAACAATTTTTGGCTATGACAAATCCAATCTAATCTCTGAAATCTAAAGGAAAATCCAAAACCTCTACAACAAAAAGACAAATAATCCAATTAAAAATGGGCAAAGGATATGAACAAACACTTCACCAAAGAAGACATTCAGGTGGCTAAAAGACTCATGAGGAAATGCTCATGGTGACTAGCCATTAGAGATATGCAAACCCAAGCCACAATGAGACACCACCTCACCCCAACATTACTGGCATGAATCAAAAAAACAGAAATTAACAAATGTTGGAGAGGCTGCAGGGAGATTGGAACTCTTATGCACTGCTGGTGGGAATGTAATATGGTACAACCATTTTGGAAAATGATATGGCACTTCCTTAAAAAGCTAGAAATATAAATACCATAAGATCCAGCAATCCCAGTCCTAGGAATATATCCTAGAGAAATAAGAGCCATCAAACAAATAGACATGCACACCCTTGTTCATTGCAGTGTTATTCACAGTAACAAAAAGATAGAAACAACCTAAGTGCCCATCAACAGACGAATGGATAAACTATGGTACATACACACAATGGAATAGTAGGCAACGATAACAATGAGGAATCTGGAAACATCTCACGACATGGATGATATCTGGAGAGCATTTTGTTGAGTGAAATAAGTCAATCACAAAAGGACAAATATTGTATGAGACCACTATTATAAAAACTCCTGAAAAGGGTTATACACAAAAAGAAAAAATCTTTGATGGTTGTGAGGGAGGGGAGCATGGGGAGGGAAAATACTAACTAGACGAAAAGTAAGTGGTAGCTCTGGTGAAGGGTAAGACAGTACATAATACTGGGGAAGCCGGCACACCTTGACCAAGGCAAGGTCATGGAAGCTCCGTAGACACATCCAAACTCCCTGAGGGACCAAATTACTGGGCTGAGGGCTGGGGACCATGAGCTTTGGAGACATCTAGCTTGATTTGCATAACATAGTTTATAAAGAACATGTTCTACATCCAACTGTGGTGAGTAGCGTCTAGGGTCTGAAAAGCTTGTGAACAGCCATCTAAGATACTTCATTGGTCTCACCCCATCTGGAGCAAGAGACAGTGAAGAAAACCAAAGACACAAGGGAAAGATTAGTCAAAGGGACTAATGGACCACAACCACCACAGCCTCCACCAGACTGCGTCCAGCACAACCAGATGGTGCCTGGCTAGCACTGCTAACTTCTCGGACAGGGACAGGGATCACAATAGAGGGTCCTGGACAGAGCTGGAGAAAAATGTAGAACAAAATTCTAACTCAGAAAAAAAAAAAAGACCAGACTCACTGGTCTGACAGAGACTGGAGAAACCCCAAGAGTATGGCCCCTGTATACCCTTTTAACTCAGTAGTGAAGTCACTCCTGAGGCTCACCCTTCAGCCAAAGATTAGGCAGGCCCATAAAACGAAATGAGACTAAATGAGCACACCAGCTCTGGGACAAGGACAGGAAAGCAGGAGGGTACAAGAAAGCTGAGGAACCCATGGTCGAAAAGGGGAGAGCATTGACATGTCATGGGGTTGGCAACCAATGTCACAAAACAATATGTGTATTAATTGTTTAATGAAAAATTAATTTGCTCTGTAAATCTTCATCTAAAGTTCAATAAGAAAAAGAAAAACTGAACAACACCTTGATTAAAAACCACTGGGTAATATAAGAAATCAAGAATGGAATAAAAAAATTCATAGACTCAAATGAGAATGAAAACACATCAAAACCTTTGGGACACAGCAAAAGCACTACTTAGAGGTCAATTTATAGCAGTAAATGCACATATCAAAAAAGAAGAAAGGGCCAAAATCAAAACATCAACCCTACAATTCAAACAAATAGAAAGAAGGCAGCAAAAGATTAAAAAGATTAAAGATTTAAAAGATTAAAGCAGAAATAAATGAAATAGAGAACAGAAAAACAATAGAATCAACAAAAGCAGAAGTTCATTTTTGAAAAGATCAACAAACCATTGACCAAACTGACAAAAGAAAAGCCGGAGAGTTGCAAATAACCAGGATAATAAATGAGATGAGCAATATTACAACAGAATCAACTGAAATAAAACAGATCATAACAGAATACTATGAACAACTGTACTCAAACAAATTTGAAAACCTAGAGGAAGTGAACAACTTTGTAGAAACACACTACCTACCTAAACTAACACAAACTGAGGTAGAAAAACTAAACAGTCCCACAAAAAAAGAAGAGCTTGAAAAGGTAATTAAAAAAGAAAAAAAAACAACTCCCAACAAAAAAAGTCCTGGCCCAGACGGTGTCACTGGAGAATTCTACCAAACATTCAGTGAAGAGCTCACACCAATACTACTAAAACTATTTCAGAGCACAGAAGAGGAAGGAATACTCCCAAATTCATTCTGTGAAGCCAGAATAACCCTGATACCAAAGCCAGGCAAAGACACCACAAAAAAAGAAAACCACAGACCAGTATCCCTCATGAATATATACACAAGAAATCTCAACAAAATTCTAGCCAATAGACACCCTGAATTTGGACTACTAGACTACCAAACTGTGAGAAAATAAATTTCTGTTTGTTAAAGCAAAAAGAATTTCTAGCCAATAGAATTCAACAGCATATCAAAAAAATCATACATCATGACCAAGTGGGATTGATACCAGGTCTGCAAGGATGTTTCAACATTAGAAAATCAATCAGTGTAATCCACCACATAAATAAAACAAAAGAAAAGAATCACATGACAGTCTCAATCGATGCAGAAAAGGCATTGACAAAGTTCAACATTCATTCCTGATAAAAACTCTCAGCAAAGTAGGAATAGAAGGGAAATCCCTCGACATAATAAAGGGCACTTACACAAAACCAGGAGCCCTGGTTGTGCAGTGGTTAAAGCAATTGACTGCTGACCGAAAGGTCAGTGGTTCGAAACCACCAGCGGCTCCACGGAAGAAAGATGTGGCAGTCTGCTTCCATAGAAATTTACAGCCTTGGAAACCCTATGCAGTCACTATGAGTTGGAATCGACTCAATGGTAGTGGTTTTTTTTTTTTTTTAATACAAAATCAACATCCAACATTATTATCAATGGAGAGAGACTGAAAGTATTCCCCTTGAGAATAGGAACCAAAGATGCCCTTTATCACAACTTTTATTCAACATCAGGCAGAAACCCCTAGCTAGAGCAATAAGGCAAGAAAAAGAAATACAGGGCATCCAAATTGTTAATGAACAGGTAAAACTATCCCTTTTAGCAGGTGGTATGATCCTATACATAGAAAACCCCAAATAACGCACAAGAAAGCTACTGGAACTAATAGATGGTTTCAGCAAAGTAGCAGGATACAAGATTAACATACACGAGAAACTATTTTGTTCTGTAAACCTTAATCTAAAGTGAGAATAGCACCACAACTGGAAGAACGTAATCAATGTCACTGAATTGTACATGTAGAAACTTTCGAAATGGTGTAACTTTGGCTATGTATATTTTCATCCAAAAAAAAAAAAGTCCTTCAAGGTAGAGAAGGGAGAGTGTTGACATGTTGTGGGGTTGTTAACCAATGTCATAAAACAATATGTGTACTGACTGTTTAATGAGAAACTATTTCTTCTGTAAACCTTCACTAAAGTACAAAAAAAAAAAAAAGATTAACGTACAAAAATCAGTTGGATTCCTCTACACCAACAAAGAGAACTTTGAAAAGGAAATCAGTAAATCAATATCATTTACAATTGCCCCCACAAAGATAAAATATTTAGGAATAAATCTAACCAGGGACATAAAAGACCTATACAAAGAAAACTACAAAACACTACCGCAGAAACCAAAAGAGACCTACATAAATGGAAAAACATGCCATGTTCATGAATAGGAAGACTCAACATTGGAAAATGTCAACTCTACCCAAAGCGATCTACAGATGTAATGTAATCCCAATCCAAATACCAACAGCATTTTTTTATTGTTGTACTTTAAGTGAAAGTTTACAATTCAAATTAGTCTTTCATACAAAAATTTATACATACGTTGTTATTTGACCCTAACTGCTCTCTCTATACTGTGACAGCACCTTTCTCCATTCCACCCCTGATTTCCCTTGTCCATTCAACCAGCTCCTGACCCTCTCTGTCTTCTCATCTCGCCTCTGGATGGGAGCTGCACATTTAATCTCATGTATCTACTTGAGCTAAGAAGCACACTCTTCACGAGTATCCTTTTATGTCCCATAGTCCAGTCTAATCTTTGTCTGAAGAGTTGGCCTCGGGAATGGTTTTAGAGCTGGGTTGACAGAGAGTCTGGGGGCCATGCTTTCTGGGGTTCCTCCAGTCTCAGACCATTAAGTCTGGTCTTTTTACTAGAATTCGAGTTTTGCACCACACTTTTCTCCTGCTCCATCCAGGACTCTCTGTTGTGTACTGTCAGTGGTCATTGGTGGTAGCCAGGAACCATCTAGTTCTTCTGGTCTCAGGCTGATGAAGTCTCTGATTTATGTGACCCTTTCTGTCTCTTGGGCTAATACTTTCCATGTGACTTTGGTGTTCTTCATTCTCCTTTACTCCAGGTGGGTTGGGACCAATTGATGCATCTTAGATGGCTGCTAGCTAACTTTTAAGACCCCAGACACCACTCACCAAAGTAGGATGTAGAACATTTTCTTAATAAGCTTCGTTATGCCAATTGACCTAGATGTCCCCTGAAAGCATGGTCCAAGACTTCCGCCCCTGCTACTCTGTCCCTCAAAGTGTTTGGTTGTATTCAGGACACGTCTTAGCTTTGGTATAGTCCAGTTGTGCTGACTTCCCCTGTAGTGTATGCTATCCTTCCCTGCACCTAAGATAATTCTTGTCTACTATCAAGTTAGTGAATTCCCCTCTCCTTCCCTCCTCACTCTCTTAACCATCAAAGAATGTTTTCTTTTGTGTTTAAACTTTTTCTTGAGTTCTTATAATAGAGGTCTTATACAATATTTGTCCTTTTGTGACTGACTAAATTCACTCAGCATAATGCCTTCCAGATTCCTCCATGTTATGTTTCACAGATTCATCATTGTTCTTTATCATTGTGTAGTATTCCATTGTGTGAATATACCATAATTTATCCATTTGATCATTGATGGGCACCTAGGTTGTTTCCATCTTTTTGCTGTCATGAACAGTGGCACAATGAACATGGGTGTGCATATGTCTATTCATGTGACAGCTCTTATTTCTCTAGGATATATTCCAAGGAGGGGGATTGCTGGATCACATGGTACTTCTATTTCTAGCTTTTTAAGGAAGCACCAAATCGATTTCCAAAGTGGTTGTACCATTTTACATTCCCACCAACAGTGTATAAGTGTTCCAGTATCTCCACAACTTCTCCAACATTTATTAATTTTGTGTTTTTTGGATTAATGCTAGCTTTGTTGAGGTGAGATGGTATCTCATTGTAGTTTTGATATGCATTTCTCTAATGGCTAATGATCATGAGCATTTCTTCATTTGTCTGTTAGCCACCTGTCTTAGTTATCTAGTGCTGCTCTAATGGAAATACCACAAGTGGATGGCTTTAACAAAGAGAAATTTATTTCTTCAGAGTAAAGTAGGCTAAAAGTCCAAATTCAGGGCATCAATTCCAGGAGAAGGCTTTCTCTCTCTGTTGGCCTTCTCATCTATGTTCCCCCGGACCAGGCGCTTCTCCACACAGGGACCCTGGGTCCAAAGGACACGCTCTGCTACTGGCACTGCTTTCATGGTGGTATGGGTCCCCCTTCTCTGCTTGCTTCCCTTTCCTTTTATCTCTTGTAAGACAAAAGGTGGTGCAGGCCACACCCTAGGGAAACTCCCTTTACATTGGATCAGGGATGTGATCTGGGTAACGGTGGTGTTACAATCCCACCCAAATCCTCTTTAACATAAAATTACAATCACAAAATGGAGGCCAACCACATAATTCTGGGAATCATGGCCCAGCCAAATTGATACACTCATTTTTTGGGGGACATAATTCAAACCATGACACCACCTGAATATCTTCTTTGCCAAAGTGCCTGTTCATATCTCTTGCCCATTTTTTAATTGGGCTGTCTTTTTGTTGTTGAGGTGTTGCAGTATCTTGTAGATTTTAGAGATTAGATGCTGATCTGATTTGTCGTAGCCAAAATTTTTTTTCCAGTCTATAGGTTGTCTTTTTACTCTTTTGGTGAAGTTTTTTGAAGAGCATAAGTGTTTGATTTTTAGGAGCTCCCAGGTATCTAGTTCCTCTTCTGGTATTTGTGCATTGTTACTTATGGTTCGTATTGTGTTTATGCCATGTATTAGGGCTCCTAGCGTTGTCTCTATTTTTTCTTCCATGATCTTTATTGTTTTTGATTTTAAATTTAGGTCTTTGATCCATTTTGAGTTAGTTTTTGTGCATGGTGTGAGGTATGGGTCTTGTTTCAGTTTTTTGCAGGTGGATATCTAGTTATGCCAGCACCATTTGTTAAAGAGACTGTCTTTTCCCCCAATTAACAGACTTTGAGACTTTGTCAAATTATCAGCTGCTCATAGGTGGATGAATTTAGATTCTCCATTCTGTTCCATTGGTCTATGTATCTGTTGTTATACCAGTACCAGGCTGTTTTGACTACTGTGGCAGTATAATAGATTCTAAAATCAGGTAGTGTGAGGCCTCCTACTTTGTTCTTCTTGAGTAATGCCTTACTTATCTGGGGCCTCTTCTATTTCCATATGAAGTCGGTGATTTCTTTCTCCATCTCATTAAAAAATGCCGTTGGAATTTGGTTCTGGATTGCATTGTATCCGTAGATCGCTTTGGGTAGAATTGACATTTTCACAATGTTGAGTCTACTTATCCATGAGCAAGGTATGTTTTTCCACTTATGC
Source organism: Dugong dugon (assembly GCA_030035585.1). Lineage (NCBI taxonomy): Eukaryota > Metazoa > Chordata > Mammalia > Sirenia > Dugongidae > Dugong > Dugong dugon. The sequence continues at coordinate 101,827,129 of CM057483.1, read as the reverse complement.
AGGTCTCTTTTGGTTTCTTGCAGTAGTGTCTTGTAGTTTTCATTGCATAGGTCTTTTACATCTCTAGTTACATTTATTCCCAAGTATTTTATCTTCTTGAGGGCTATGGTAAATAGTATTGATTTGGTGATTTCCTCTTGGAAGTTCTCTGTTGGTGTAGAGGAATCCAAATGATTTTTTGTATGTTTATCTTGTATCCTGAAACTTTGCTGAAATCTTCTATTAGTTCCAGTAGTTTTCTTGTGGGTTTTTTGGGGTTTTCTGTGTATAACACCATGTCATCTGCAAATAGAGATACTTTTACTTCTTCTCCACTAGTTTGGATGTACTTTATTTCTTTTTATAGCCTAATTTCTCTGGCTAGGACCTCCAGCACAATGTTGAACAAGACTGGTGATAAAGGGCATCCTTGTCTGGTTCCCGTTCTCCAGGGGAATGTTTTTAAATTCTCTCCATTTAGGATGTTGTTGGCTATTGGCTTTGTATAAATGCCCTTAATTATACTGAAGAATTTCCCTTCATTTCCTATTTTGTTGAGAGTTTTTATTATGAATGGGTGTTGGACTTTGTCAAATGCCTTTTCTGCATCGATTGATAAGATCGTATGGTCCTTGTCTTTAGTTTTATTAATGTGATGGATTACATTGATTGTTTTTCTAATGTTGAACCATCTCTTCCTACCTGGCGTAAATCCCACTTGATCATGGTGAATTATTTTTTTTTTTTGATCTGTTGCTGAATTCTATTGGCTAAAATTTTGTCGAGGATTTTTCTTTCAGTGTTCATGAGGGTTATTGGTCTGTAATTTTCTTTTTTTGTGTGTGTGATGTCTTTACCTGGTTTTGGTATCAAGGTTATGCTGGCTTCAAATATTGAGTTTGGGATTATTCTGTCCTTTTCTATGCTCTGAAATACCTTTAGTAATAGTGGTATTAACTCTTCTCTGAAAGTCTGGTAGAATTCTCCATTGAAACTGTACAGGCCTGGGCTTTTTTTTTTGTTGGGAGTTTTTAAATTACCTTTACAATCTCTTCCTTTCTTATAGGTTTATTTAGTTCTACATCTGTTTGTGTTAGTTTAGATAGGTAGTGAGTTTCTAGAAAACTGTCCATTTCCCCTAGGGTTTCAAATTTGTTAGTATAATTTTTCCTAGTATTCTGTTATGATACATTTTAAATTTTTTTTTATTATACTTTAGATGAAGGTTTACAGAACAAATAGTTTCTCATTAAACAGTGAGTACACATATTATTTTATGACATTGCTTAACAACTCCACGACATGTCAACACTCTCCCTTCTCGACCTTGGAGGATCTTTTTTTTTTTGGTGAAAGTATACATAGCCAAAGTTAACCATTTCACAAGTTTCTACATGTACAATTCAGTGACATTGGTTACATTCTTCCAGTTGTGCTGCTATTCTCACTATCCTTTTCCAAATTATTCTATCACCATTATCTTCAACTCACTGCCCCCTAGGCTTCCCATCAAAACTTTTGAGTTGTTGTTGTCAATTGGATCTCACATAGATAATTCTTTTTTTTTTATACCTTAGATGAAGGTTTGCAGAACAAATAGTTTCTCATTAAATAGTTAGTACACATATTGCCCTATGACAATGTTTAACAACCCCAGGCCATGTCAACACTGTCCCTTCTCAACCTTGGGTTCCCTATCACCAGCTTCCCTGTCCCCTTCTGCCTTCTAGTCCTTGTCCCTGGACTACTGTGGGTCATTAGTCCCATTTTGTTTTATGAGGCTGTCCAATCCCTGGCTGAACGGAGAACTTCGGGAGTGACTTCACCACTGAGCTAAAAGGGTGTCCAGGGGCCATACTCTCGGGATTTCTCCAGTCTGTCAGGCCAGGAAATCTGGTCTTTTTTGTGAGTTAGAATTTTGTTCTACATCCTTTTCCAGCTCTGTCCAGGACCCTCTATTGTGATCCCGGTCAGAGCAGTCAGTGGTGATAGCCGGGCACCATTTAGCTGTACTGGACTCAGTCTGGTGGAGGCCTTGGTAGCTGTGGTCCATTAGTCCTTTGGACTAATCTTTTCCTTGTATCTTGTTCTCTTCATTCTCCCTTGCTGCCGAAGGGGTGAGACCAGTGGAGTATCTTAGAAAGCTGTTCACAGGCTTTTAAGATCCCAGATGCTACTCTCCAAGGTAGAATGTAGAACATTTTCTTTGAAATTGGTGTTATGCCAATGAGCTAGATGTTGCCTGAGACCATGGTCCGCACAGCCCTCTGCCCAGCAATTCAGTCCCTCAGGGAGTTTGGAAGTGTCTATGGAGCTTCCATGACCTTTCCTTGTACAAGTTGTGCTGGCTTCCTCAGTATTGTGTACTGTCTTACCCTTCATCAAAGGTACCATTTATCTGTTGTCTATTTAGTTCCCCCCCCCCCACCTCTCCAGTCCCTATCCCTCGTAACCAACAGAGATTGTTTCTTCTTGTGTGTAAACTTTTACATAAGAGTTTTTACAGTAGAGGTCTCATTCAGTATTTGTCCTTTTGTGATTGACTTATTTCAGTCAGCATAATGTCCTCCAGTTTCATCCATGCTATGAGATGCTTCACAGATTCATCATTGTTCGTTATCTTTGCATAATACTCCATTGTGTGTATGTACCATAGTTTGTTTATCCATTCATCTGTTGATGGCATCTAGGCTGTTTCCATCTTTTTGCTATTGTGAACACTGCTGCAATGAACATGGGTGTGCATATGTCTATTGGTGTGATGGCTCTAATTTCTCTAGGATATATTCCTAGGAGTGGGACTTCATTTTGTAGTGCTTGTTTTTGTGGTGCTGGCATTTTCTTTGTTCCTCTTACTCTCCTGTGCTGAGTTCCTTTTGTTTGTGGATTTTTTTTTTCTTTTGGTTTTGTAGGTTTTGTTTTTACTGAGACTTTAAGTTTTTCTTCTTTATTTTGATGAGTAGGTGTGTTAACTTTCTTTGTGGTTACCTTGAAATTTACCTTTATCTTCCTAGATTTGAACCAGTCTATTATCACTTGGTATCACCTTGCCTTCCTCTCCATTAGAAGGTTCTATACCTACACTGTTTATTCCCTCTTTTATTGTTCTGATGCTCTTGTCATTTACAGATTAACCTCTCTGGTTCCCTGTTGTAATTCTTTTGGTTTTGCATAGTACTTAAGAGTTCATTTCCTAGGTTGGTATCTTGCTAGTACAATCCTGTGTCCTATATTCAGCCTGTGGTCTGATGTTGTTTGTTCTCATATTGAAGGAATCCCTTTAATAAGTCTTGTAAGTTTGGTTTGGTTTTTACATAGTCCCTTAATTTCTGTTTATTTGGAAATGAACTAATTTTACCATCATATTTGAACAAGAGTTTTGCAAGATATATTATTCTTGGCTGGAAATTTTTTTCTTTCGAGGTTTTATATATGTCATCCCATTGCCTTCTTGCCTGCATGTTTTCTGCTAAATAATCTGAGCTTAGTCTTATTGTTTCTCCTCTGTATGTGACCCTTTGTTTTTCTCAGGCTGCTGTCCGGATTCTTTCTTTGTCTTTGGTTTTGGCAAGTGTGATTATGATATGCCTTGGTGATTTTCTTTTGGGGTCTGTCCTATATGGGGATCGTTGAGCTTCTTGGATGGTCAGATTTTCATCTTTCATGATATTGGGGAAGTTTTCTGTCAGCAATTCTTCAATGATCCTCTCTGTGTTTTCTGTTTTCTTCTCCTGTTCTGGAACTCCAATCACTCGCCTATTTTTTGCTTTTGATTGTATCCCACAGAATTCTAAGGGTTTCTTCATTTTTCTTCATTCTTTTTTCTCATTTTTCCTCAGAGTTATATCCATGTGTTTGTCTTAAATTTCACTGATCCTATCTTCCATCATTTCAAACCTGCTCCTCAGCCCTTCTATAACACTGTCCATTTCTGAAATCTTGTTGTTTATCTATTGGATTTCTAATTGCTGTTTTTGTGTGATTTCTAGTTGTGAACTTATTTTAGCATTTTGTCCCTGTAGTATTTTCTTGAATTTCTCCATTTTTTGCCTGCCTTTTCCATGAATTTGGCTATTTTTTCCTCATTTTGTCTGCTTTTTGCTACAACTCTTGGATAATTCTGAATCTTAGAGATTTGAATTCCCTATCAGTTAGGTCTAGTGCCTTTTCTTCTACTGGAAGGTCATCTGGTGTTTTACTTTGGACGCCTACTGGAACCATCCTGTCCTGTTTTTGTAAGTGTTTTGATATTGTCTGCTCTCTTCGGGGCATTCAGTAGTTATTTTTCTCGTTTATTGATTGTAGATTTGTTTGTTTCGTCCTGCTTTTTTGTTTGATTGGGCTATGTCTGAGCAGGCAGGCTGTGTGTTCTGTGTTGTTTGCTCGTCTGTGGGCATAATACTTTTCACCTCCTTCTCAAATGGGTAGGGTCAGTCACTCAGGTATGGTACAGCAGGCAGGTCCAGCTGAAGGGGAGTTGCTAGGATGGCTTGTTTGTGGCATGTACCAGGGCTGACAGTGAAGACTGAGAATCAGTTCAGGGCAGGTTCCAGTAGGCCTTGCCTGTGCTGCTTGGGAGTGTGATGTTCAGAGCATTGTGCAGGTAGGCACGAAGGAGGGGGTAGATTGTGATGTGTGGAGCTAAGATGGGTATGGTAAAGAAGAGAGAGAGGAGAGAGGAACAGGAGACAAAAACATACACAAAAAAGAGTGCTAAGGGAGCTTGCTATTGGAGTGGAGAAATGAGAGACTGAGAAATTGGGAAAAACAAAAATGGAAAAAAAAAGAAAAAGGGTAAAAGAAAAAAATGAATAAATTGATAAACTTGAAATTAAGAAAGACAAAAAGGGAATAAGAGAGAGAAGAAAACAAAACAAAAAAACAAGAAAAAAGGAATGCCCCCAGGTTTGTCCCTGTGCGTCTGCACAGAGTAAGGGAGTAGCTTCCAAGCCGTGCAGTACTGCCCAGCTAGAACCGGCTCCCAAGCCAAGAAAAGAAAAAGAAAACAAACAAACAAAAATAGAACAAATTAGAGGAAATGAGCAAACAGACAAAAAAGCCCCAGGGGTCCCACCATCATGGCGGCACAGGCCAGGAAGCAGTTTCACAGTCAAGCGGTGTTTCGCAGCCTTTCAGGAAGAAGCAAAGATGGTGCGCGGACCCAGGTATTTGATAGAAAGGAGGGGGAGGTTGTGAGAGGTAAGGAAGAAATCTAAAGAAGTGGAAAAAAGTAACACCAGCAGCTAACAAAAGGCACTCAGGGACCCAGCTAATGCAGGCGGGTGGAATCCAAGTGACACCATGGTGAAGCTGGTGCTTCCGAGCCAAGAGGCTGTGGCTGCATGAAGCAGAGGAGGCTAAGTGGGGGTGAAGAAGGGTGGGGGGTGAGAAAGCCTATATCGCTGGTTACCGGTTGTTCTGTCTCCTGCTGGAAGCTCCTTGAAGCTTCTTTCTCATACCTTCTGTTCGCTGATTCCGTTAGGAGTCCAAGATGGAGGAACCGTGCTGCAGTAGCTGAGAGGGGACCTCTGCGTGTATCTCTCCTCGCTCTCTGTTCTCAGTCAGTTTCTTATTCCATTTGGTGCTTGGCTGAGTTCTGCTGTATCTCTTCATTTGACGCTTAGGGTTTCAGGATTGACATGTGACTCTGTTTGACTTAGTTTTTGTGATCTTTGCTGTGGAGGGACGGCGTGGTGCTTCTGACTATAGCACCATGTTGCCGGGAAGTCCTGTTATGAGTCTTTTATTTTTATTTATTTTTTATTGTACTTCAGGTGAAGGTTTACAGAACAAATAGTTTCTCATGAAACAGTAGTACACATATTGTTTTATGACATTGGTTAACAACCCCACGACATGTCAACCCCCTCTCCCTTCTTGACCTTTTTTTTTTTTTTGGTGAAAATATACGTAGCCAAAGATACAGCATTTCAAAAATTTCTACATGCACAGTTCAGTGACATCAATTATGCTCTTCCAGTTGTGCTGCTATTCTCACTTTAGATGAAAGTTTACAGAACAAAATAGTTTCTCATTAAACAGTTAATACACGTGTTGCCCTATGACAATGGTTAACAACCTCATGACACATGAACATCGTCCTTATTCAACCTTGGGTTCCCTATCACCAGCTTTCGTGTCCCCTTCTGCCTTCTAGCCCTTGTCCCCGGACTGCTGTGCCTCATTGGTCCTGTTTTGTTTTATGGGGCTGTCCAATCCCCGGCTGAACGGTGAACCTTGGAAGTGACTTCACCACTGAGCTTAAAGGGTGTCTGGGGGCCATACTCTCGGGGTTTCTCCAGTCTCCTTTAGGTCAGTAAATCTGGTCTTTTTTGTGTGTGTTTGAATTTTGTTCTACATCCTTCTCCAGCTCTGTCCAGGTATGATTCTTTTAATGTCAGTTGAGTCTGTTGTGATATCACTTGTCTCATTTCTTATACAGGTTATTTCCTTCCTCTCCTGTGTTTCTTTTGTCAGTTTGGCCAATGGTTTATCAATTTTGTTGATCTTTCCCAAGAACCACCTTTTGGTCTTGTTAACTCTTTCAATTGTTTTTCTATTCTGTATTTCATTTAATTCTGCCCTAATACTTATTATTTCCTTTCTTCTGGCACCCGAGGGCTTCTTTTGCTGCTGTCTTTCTACTTGTTTGAGTTGTAGGGTTAATGTTTTGATTATGGCCCCTTTTTCCTTTTTGTTTGTGTGCTGTTATTCCTATAAACTGACCTCTGAGCACTGCTTTTGCTGTTTCCCAAAGGTTCTGGTAGGATATGTTTTCATTCTCGTTTGATTCTATGAATGTCTTTATTCCATCCTTAATTTCTACTATAACCCAGTAGTTTTTGAGCAAGGTGTTGTTCAATTTCCATGTGTTTGATTTTTTTCCTTGCTTTTTCTGTTATTAATTTCCATTTTTATGGCTTTATGGTCAGAAAAGATGCTTTGTAATATATTGATGCTTTGGATTTTGTTAAGGCTTGCTTTATGGCCTAATGCATGGTCTATTCTGGAGAATGTTCCATGTGCTTTGGAAAAGAAATTATACTTGGCTGCTGTTGTGTGGAATGTTCGGTGTATGTCCATGAGATCAAGTTGGTTGATTGTAGCGTTTAGATCTTCCATGTCTTTACTGAGCTTCTTTCTGGATGTTCTGTCCTTCACCGAAAGTGGTGTGTTGAAGTCTCCTACTACTATTGTGGAGCTGTCTATCTCTCTTTTCAGTGCTGGTAAGGTTTGTTTATGTATTTTGGAACCCTGTCATTGGGTGCATAAATATTTATTATAGTTATGTCCTCCTTGTATATTGACCCTTTAATCATTATATAGTGTCCTTCCTTATCCTTTGTGGTGGATTTTACTTTAAAGTCTGTTTTGTCAGAGATTAGTATTGCCACTTCTGCTCTTTTTTGAGTGTTGTTTGCTTGATATCTTTTTTTCCATCCTTTGAGGTTTAGTTTGTTTCTTTTTTTAAGTCTAACGTGTGTCTCTTCTAGGTAGCATATAGATGGATCATGTTTTTTTTAATCCATTCTGCCACTCTCTGTCTCTTTATTGATGTATTTAGTCCATTTACTTTCAGTGTAATTACTGATAGGTATGAGTGTAGTGCTTCCAACAGTATTCTTTAACGAGATGGAGAAACTAAGAACCAACTTTATATGAAAAGGGAAGGCGTCCCGGATAAGTATAGCATTATTGAAGAAGAACAAATTGGGAGGCCTTACATTACATGATCTCAGAACCTACTACACAGCCATGGTTGTCAGAACAGCCTAGTACTGGTACAACAACAGACACATAGACCAATGGAACAGAATTGAGAACCCAGATGTAAATCCATCCACCTACAGGCAGCTGATATTTGACAAAGGGTCAGAGTCCATTAAGTGGGAATAAGTCAGTCTCTTTAACAAATGGTGCTGGCATAATTGGATGTCCATCTGTAAAAATATGAAACAGGACTCATACCTGACACTGTACACAAAAACTAACTGAAAATGAATCAAAGACCTAAATATAAAACCTGAAACGATAAAGATCATGGAAGAAAGAATAGGGACAATGCTAGGAGCCCTAATACGTGGCATAAATGCAACACAGATCATAACTAACAATGCACAAACACCAGGAGAGAAGCTAGATAACTGGGAGCTCCTAAAACATAAATACCTATGCTTATCAAAAGACTTCACCAAAAGAGTGAAAAAAGAACTTACAGACTGGGAAAAATATTTTGGCTACAACATATCCCACAAGGGTCTAAACTCTAAAATCTACAGACTACTTCAACACCACAATAACAAAAATACAAATGATCCAGTTAAAAAATAGGCAAAGAATATGAACAGACCCTTCACCAAAGAAGACATCCAGGTGGCTAAAAGACACATTAGGAAATGCTCACGATCATTATCCATTAGAGAAATGCAAATCAAAACTCCAATGAGATACTATCTCTTCCCGACAATACTGGCAATAATAAAGAAAAAAACAAAAAATAATAAATGTTGGAGAGGTTGTGGGGAGATTGGAACTCTTATGCACTGCTGGTAGGAGTGTAAAAATGGTTCAACAACTATGGAAAACTGTATGGCACCTCTTTAAAAAGCTAGAAATAGAAATATCAGATGAGCCAGCAATCCCACTCTTAGGAATATATCTTGGAAAAATAAGAGCCTTCACACTAATAGACATATGCACACCCGTGTTCATTGCAGCATTATTCACAGTAGCAAAAAGATGGAAACAACCTACGTGCCCATCAACAGATGAATGGATAAATTATGGTACATACACACAATAGAATACTATGCAATGATAAAGAACAATGATGAATCTGTGAACTATCTCACAATATGGATGAATCTGGAGGGCATTATGCTGAGTGAAGTAAGTCAATCACAGAGGAACAAATATTGTATGAGACCACTATTATAAAAACTCAGGAAAAGGTTTACAGACAGAAAAAAACAAACTTTGATGGTTACAAGGGAGGGGATATATGAGGAGGGGAAATCACTAACTGGATATTAGACAAGTGTCAACTTTTGTGAAGGGAAAGACAACACACAATATAGGGGAAGTCAGCACAACTTGAAAAAAATAAAATAAATTTGAGATGCCCATGAGATACCAAAGTCTAAGCAATGCTTTTTTGCTTGGGGGTTTATTTGACAGCTGTACCACCACCACCCCCACATTACCACCCACCATCACCACCCCACTTTGGGAAAGGCCTCTATGCACTTTCATTGCCAAAATCCATGTTCACAACACAGTTATTTGTATTTTAGTGTAAATGTTTAAATTAAGTTTAGGAAACAGTGACAGACCACTTCTAAGACCATATTGCTCAGAGTGTATCCTGCAGCAGAATGACCTGGTCCCTTGTTCAAAATGCATATTCCTGGGCCCATCTCAATCCTTTTGAAGCTGAACTGGAGGGAGGCATCTGCGAATTTAACAATTGCCCCAGGGGATTCTGAGAATCATTGCTGTGAGGAGCAACTATAGACCTAGAAGGTATCCCTGAAGATGCCAGGCCTGGATGTGGGCAGGGCTCTAACCCTATACATGAGAAATACCTGGGCATCTTGTTAAAATGCAGATGCTGGCTTGGCAGATCTGAGTCAAGGCCTGAAGTTCTGCATTTGTAACAAGCTCCTAAGTGATGCTTTTGGTGCTGGTCTAGGACCACACTTCGAGTAGCAAGGGACTAGATCAGTGGTTCTCAAAGGGAGAAATTTTGCTCCTCAGGGGACGATTGGCAACCTCTGTAGACATCTGTTGGTTGTTACAATGAGGGTGAGGGTGCTACTGGAATCGGGTGGGTAGAGGCCAGGGATGCTGCTCAGTATCCTACAATGCACAGGATAGCCCCCACAACAAAGAATTATCTAGCCCAAGATGTCAGTAGTGCTGCTGTTGAAAAACCATGAGCTTGATGATAGCCAAAGAGTTTGGGGCAGGGAAACTTGCTTAGCCAGGCACCAGTACCTGATACGTCTGCGCTAGATGAAGGACAGGAAGCATACCTGTGAAAATATAAAGGTTCCAAATGAAACATAGCAGTGTCTGTGGTGTTTGCTCCACACCAGGGCTGACGCCAACAGGACAGAGGATGGATTAGGTAGAACTTGAAGGCACATGTGGTGCCTGGTAAGGCAGATTACTGTTTTTATTAAAAATAACCGGTCACATTTAAATTGCATTTTAGAGTTTACAAAACATTTTCGTATGCATCATATTATTTGATCCACACAACACCCTAATGAGATAGACCAAGGGTTATTCTCCCTATCTCTTTCCTGAATTTGGAAACTTAATACCATCAGCCAAATAAATGTTTATTGAATTGAATGGAACTGAAATTCACTTCTGAGCTATGAGTAATTTTGTGATTTTGCCAAGGAACTGATTCTAAGTCTTGGGTGACTACAGACTGGGGACTCAGGAGTCCTGGCTATGAGATGGGAGATTTTACAGTAGAATGTAGTGGCCTTGACCCAGACCCACTTGGGCTTGGGCTGGGAGGCCCCCTGAGAGGTTGCAAGTACACCCCCTCCTCATCCCTCTCCTCTGAGTTGGGAAGGGACTGGCACCTGGGCTGATGCTCTTTCCTTTCCCCACAGGCTGTCTACAAGGCCTGGCTGTGCTCAGAATACTTCAGCGTGACCCAGCAGGAATGCCAGCGCTGGGTGCCCTGCAAGCAATACTGCCTGGAGGTGCAGACCCGGTGCCCCTTTATACTCCCTGACAATGAGGAAATGGTGTACGGAGGGCTCCCTGGCTTTATCTGTACAGGTAAAGGCAGGGCACTGGGGAAGAGGGAGGAGGCTGGGGACCCAGGGCAGGCACCAGTCAAGGGAGTGGGAGCAGGGAGGACAACAGGGGAGTCAGGTTAGAAGAAGGTTAAGTGGCTGAAGGAGTGGGCAGGGAGGGCCCCAAGTTGGGATAGGGCCAAGTGGAATAGGGGAAAGGCCAAAATGGCCGTCTCTACCCAGAACATGCCAAGCCAGGTAGTCCTTATGGAGAAACTAGCTAGGGTCTCAGGGAGACAAGGGTCCAGAAAGGGAAGCTGTTGAAGGGCAGGGGAAAAGGAGCCTTGCGCAGGACTATCTGAGCAGTCCCAGCTTTGAAAATCTCCTCTCCAGGTAAGGCATAACCATCAGTCCCGTGAGCACCCCCCGACACCTCCCTTATCCATTGGCAGGGTTGCTGGATACTTCGCCAAAGCGGCCGGAAGCCAAGTGCTGTGACGTGCAGTGGGTCTCCTGTGAGTCGGAGAAGAAGAAGTTCAAGGAGTCTGAGGCTCCCAAAACCCACCACCAGCAATTCCACCACTCCTATTTCCACCACTATCACCAACAGTACCACCACTACCACCCCCGCCATGACCCCCCAGGCCGCATCAGCCACAAGCCCTCCCTGCTGCCGGTCTCTGGAGGCTCCCGCCTCATCCCCAGCAGGATCCGGCTCTGTGTCCTTGTTCTCATGCTCCTCCACACCATGGTGTCCTTCTCCAGCAACCAGGATGGTGGGGGACTGGGGCTGGAGGCACTGCCTGCCCTGGAAGAGGGCCTGACACGAGAAGAGTGACAGCAGGGAGGGAGGATGGACCTCCACCACACACTGACATCAGCTCCAGCCCCCCAGGTGGGAGGGAGGGGGCTCCTCCCATGGGAGGTGTAAGACCAGGTGGGGGGCTACAGGAAATGGGGGACTACATATCCCCGCAACCTACCCCCACCCCTAAAGCAGCTCCAACAGAATGGGCGGAGGGCTCCAGGGAGCTGCAAAACCCATATAGGAGAAAAAGGCAAGAGTAGCAGGCACCCCCGCCCAGGGCCCGATCTATGGGGCTTAGCAAAAAAAGGGGGTGAGTAGGGGCTGGAAATGCCCACCCCTGCTGAGAGCCCTGATCCCGGAGAAGGAGGCTGCTCACCCGGCCTTGGCCCTGCGGGGAATGTTTGGGGGCACAGAGGGGAGACGCTCTTTCCCCCTCCACATTCCTTTTGTTGCCAAGATCCTTAATTCCCTCCTGCCCCTATCCCTACAGGCACCGGCAGACAGTGCAAATGCCCCTCCTCCCACTTCAGCACACCTTGCCCCACGTGGCTAGGAGGTGAGGTGTGCACAGTTGGAGCTAGGCTGGGGCTGTGCTCCACCATTCTAGTCAATGAGGGGTAGGAATGGGGTGAAGAATGAGTGGTGAGAGAAAATAGAGATCAAGAAGGTGGAGAGGAAAGGAGAGAAGTGGACAGAGGGCTTGGAAAGAGGAGATATAGCCAAACGGGTTGTTGCCATCTGGCTTTGGGAATGTGGGTGATCAGTGTTGAGGGAGGCTCAAGGACAGCTCACCAAGTCAGAGAAAGTTGCATAAGGAGCCCTCTGGGGAAAGAGTGTAGGAACTGAGTTGTTGGGCCTTGAAACAGGCTGAGGATGCATGGTCAGACTGCCGCTGTCTGAAGGGCCATATCTTACAGAAGGTGCACATACTCCCAAAGGCCTCTCCTTCCCTGGAGATCTTGGCCTTGAGGCCAAAAAAGTTTCCATTTCTGATCTCCATAGGGAGGAGGGACTTAAGTCTAAGTGGGTCAGGCCTGGCCTGGGTCCCCATACTCCCCCATCTTGTCCTAACCCAGGCCTCCATGAAGGAGAACCTGGTGGCATTGTTCCAGAGCTCTCCAGAGATGAGCCTCCCCCGTCCCTGTCCCCAGTCTACCAAAGAGTATTCCTCCTTCCCCATCCCTGACCCCATCAATTACCACCCCAATTGTGGGACAACCAGACTCCTCCTTACCCTGTAGCAAGTCCCCTGCTCCAGCCACCCCTGCCCCTTGCTAGAGAAAGTCCAGAGACTGGCAAGAGGATCCTTTGGAAAAAGATAATGTGCTGATGTTCCTTGGTTGAGAGACTTGAACTCTTTGGTCAGGCTATAGGGCTATACTAGAGAAGAGGCATCGAGACCCCTTCGGAGCCGTTAGCCGTTAGCCTTGCCCTGGTGTACTGGGAGGTGGAGGCCACATTGCCTGAGACATTTAAAAGCCAATAGGAACAAACAAGTCGCTATGAATTGGAATCGACTCAAGGGCAGCAGGTTAGGAGCAAACAAGAAAGGGAGTCAGAACTGTGTTCCTGGGATAGGCCAAGGGGCTTTCAGTACCAGAAGGGTCTGCGTCCTTTTAGGATGTGATGCTGGTGAGTTAAGGGAATGGGCTAGGCCTGGAGCTGCATTAGAGTGAAGCCAAAAGGTGGGTGGAGAAGGGAGAGCTGGAATTGGTTGGCTGAGGAATGACTGGGAGACCTCTCTAGTAAAGGAAACCGTTCAAGGGCTGCAGCTGGGTCCCAGATAGGCTTAGTGGGTCTGGGGAGTCCTTTCTTTCCAGTTTTCTCATTTCTCACAGCGTGCCCCCCTACCCCTATGCCCTGCCCACACACTCCCCTTTTTTGGCCCTCAGCACTTGGGGCCTAGCCACATACCCTATTCCTAGAGTGTTCTTTTTAGCTGGGGAGGGGAAGAAGTGCTGGCTCCTTCCAGAGATGCCTATGTATAAGTAAAGGGGCAGGTGCTTAGGCTCCAGGGAGACCCTAGGTACTGCCTTCTAACTCCTGCATCCTCAGGAGAGGAAAGGGACTGGGAAGTAAAGGGAGACCTGTATAGCCCCAGGGAATGGGCCCTTGAAGACTCCCATCCTCTCTTCCCCCTCACCAAGTGCCCAGGAGACCCCTGGCTCAGACCAGCCCAGGGCCTTGCCCAGTGGCAGGGGAAAGGGGCACCACACTCCACCTCTAAGTCACTTGACTGTCCTTATCTACCCCACCACCCAGATCACCACCTATCCAGCTGTACTTCCCCTCCACCACAGGCAGCAGAGCTGGACAGCTTTCTTATGCCATTTTCTACACTGTGCTTCATGAGTAGGACTTTATTGCACTAGTTCCTATGACTGAGTCTCCAAGCTGGTTTCCAAGTAGTCCCCTATCCTTCCCTCCCTTACCTGGCTATGATTCAGTTGTCTCTGCCCTCCCTCTTACCCCGCCTCTGTGTTTCGGTGAGAGTCTGTATGTGTATTGCTTTCTGTTTTGTTGCATTGTGGGGCAGAGGCCTCTCTGCTCTTCTTTAATCCCATAAAGAAATAAATGGTAAGACTTGATGATAACCCTCCCTTCATGGCTTTGTTCTGTGGAGTCGAGCTTGTTGCCCTAGGAAACAGTCTGTGACTTGGGGAGTGGGTGAGACCAGAGGATGCTGACCCTGTGCCCTGCCCCCTGTTGGCTCAAATCACAGAAAAAAAAAGAGTAACCTCAGTAATAGGTCATTATAGACAAAGGATCAGGAGCTTAACCATCTACAAGGAGCAGGCAAATAATTGTAAATTAGTGAAGTGGGGGAAAGTACAGACTGAAACAAAGTAACTGGTGAGAACTGCACAGCACATGCCCCGTTTAAAGGGGGAAGCTGAAGCCCAGTGTTGTCTTGTGGGAATGTGGGCTCAGTGTTGCCACATCTTCTGATTCTTCAAGGAAAGTCACAGGACTCAGGATTTTTACGTGAAACCTGCTTAATTCCTAAATATTGGCTCAAGTCTGAAAAAAAAAAAGCTGTGTGGGCTGAACATGTCTACTGGACTCATGTGGCCTTGGGGATTACCAAGTTTCCACCTTTGTTGCAGCCTTTGGTTCTAGTCTACCAGCCTCATCTCTCCTACACCCCTTCACCAGCTCCATCTTCCCACCTTCCCACCACAGGAGTGAAGGGCACTCGAAGAACTGCTGGAGGTGGTGCAGAAAAACTTTTCACCACTACCACCTTTTTCACATAAATGGAGGGACGGAGAAGATGATTTAGAAGGGACTGAGCTGCCGAATTACTTTGCCGAGAAAACATGAGCTCCCCAATTTCCCCAAAAGCTACATAGCATGGAGGGTTAAGGGCATGGACTCTGAAGCCAAACTGTATGAGTTCAAAGTCTAGCTCCACCATTTCCTACTTGTATGACCTTGAACAAGTTCCCTTACTTCTTTGAGCCTTAGTGTCCTTATCTGTCAAAAGGGTTATTGTGTGAATTAAATGATGTATGTAAAGAACTTTGCACAATATCCAGAGCAAAGGAGCCAGATGTTGATAATTACTGTTAGTCACTCAGTCTTTCTTCTCTTTCTTTCACCCCCACCTGAAATGGTCACCAAGTTTTGTCAATTCTACCTCTGTAATCTGTGTCAAATCCTTCCCCTCCTTCCCATCCCCACTCCCACTAAGCTGCTTCAGGCCCGCAGCAGTTCTTGCCTGGATTACCACAATAGCCTAATAACTAATCTCCTGATCCAGTCACTCTGACCCTAATCCATCCTCTACCTAGCACAGTGCCAAGCACTTAGGAGGCACTCAACACTTTTTTTAAAGAATTGCTGCCATAGTTGATTTTCCTAAAGTACACATCTAATATTCCTAAAGTGAACACATTGTAGCCCTGCTCAGAATCATCAGATGGTTCCACATTGCCTGTAGAATAGTGTAAACTTCTTAGCATGACCTTCAAGGCCCTTTGCATTTGGATCTTATCCTACCAGTCTGATCTTCCACCATAGGCTCTCATGCACTCGTGTTCCAGCCACATTTCACTATTGGCTGGTCACTGAATGAGTTTTGCACCTTCTCATTTCCCCACCTTTTCTCACATTGTTTCTTTTGCCCGGAATACCCTACCTCTCCATCTCTGCCTATCACTGCCTTACTTCGTTTTCGAAGTCCGGCTCAAATGCCACTTCTACTATGAAGACTTCCACATTCCTCCTTTCCCAAGCTGGAAACAATCTTTTCCTCCTCTGTATTTCTATAACACTTTGTACCTTAACTGTGGTACTTACTACATTCTGCCTGTATTTGACTTATTTATTCATTCCAAACATACTATATCCCAAGCACTGTAGTGGGCTCTGGAAATACAGCAGTAAATGACAGACACATTATAGATCCACACTATAGTATGATTTTATGTATCATTTGGCAACCATAATATGTAGCCCTGCTCTTACATTAGAGTTTTTGTCCATCCATGAGAAGGGAGCCAAGCTCTCTTGGCCTCAGATGTAGGAAAGAGAGGTGAGAGACTGGATGTCCCCCCCCCCATCCTGGTACACAAAAGAGCAAAGGGGGTTACATGTCCACAGTGCTAAGGGGGCAAAGGGCACAATGGCATTGCCAAAGTCATGGCCCTACCCGCCACACATTGCCCTTTGACTCCTGGACTAAGCTACCACTGCCCTGCAGCTGCCTCTCCAAGCTCCTCTGTGCAGGCCCATGCCCTGGCACTCTCACTTCAGGTTAGGTCCAACGGCAGGCAGCCTCAGTCCCAGCCTCAGTCCATGCAAGGAGGGATGTTGGCAGTGGTTCGCACCCCTGGTAGTACATCAGAATCACCTGGAGAGTTTTAGTTCTGGCCCCATCAGCAGAAATGCTAATTAGTCTGGGTTGGGGTCCCGGCTTCAGGATTGTTTAACAAGCTCCGCAATTGATTCAAATGTGCAGCCAGGATTGACAATACTGGATGAAAAGATTGCTGAGGCTTCATGAAGTCCTTGTTACTTAAGGAGAAGTCATACTAGAAAAAACGCCACTTAAAATGAATCCACTTGAAATGGGAACCAACATTTCATAGTAAAGAGTGGAGCTGGGGGGAGGAAAAGGGTTTGATTGGGAATTTATCTTGAAAAATAGAATTGAAAATGTGGAAAATATTTTAGTTTAATTTAAGATATGTAAGTAATAATTTCAAATATGCACTAATTCTTAGAATGAAGAAAGAATGAATTGAGCATGAGGGGACAATATAATTTTCCTGACCAAAGCGCAGGAGAGCAAGCACAATATTGACTTTCTCAGCACAGTCATAAACAGGGTTTTTGTTTTGCTTTGTTTTTCCAAAATTAGAGAGCTTCTTAAGTTTTCCCAAAGACCTCTTGTAATCCTTTCAGAGTTAAATCATTCTCCTTGAAGCCTTGATCCTGTCATTACCCTGCTCAATTTTGTCTTCTGTCAGTATGTGTTAATGGTCTATCTCTGCCATATTCTTATTAAGGATTTTACACATACCATTAGAGATTGTCTCCAACATCACTTTCATTGACTTCATGAAACTCTGAATCTTTTTCAAGACCTGCCATTTCACTCTGAAATTTATTTGCGTGGTATAATACTAACAATTAACAAAAGACTGAAAAACACCTTGCCAAAAATGGGTGTGGACAAACAGCTAAGTTTAATTAGGGTGTTAAGTGAGGGAAGGAGCCCTGGTGGCACAATGGCTAAGCAGCTCTGCTGCCAACCGAAAGGTGTTCGGTTCAGTCTGCTTCCATAAAGATTACAGCCTTGGAAACCCTATGGGGCAGTTCAACACTGTCCTATAGGGTTGCTATGAGTCGGAATTGATTCTATGGCAGTGGGTTTTTTGTTCGTTCATAAGCAAGGGAAGGGTTTTTGTAGGGACTCAAAATAGTGAAGATTTTGTAACTATGATAACTTTTGCCTTTCTACCCAACTTCATAAAGTCCCTTTTACTTTCTGGGTTTTAATCTGTTTTATCTTTAAAGTGAAGGTATAGGATTAGGCGTTCTTTACAAAACTTAAATTAATTTGAATGAAATAATATATGTAAAACTTTGAGCAATGAGCACAATTCCTGGCATAGATGAGAAACTCTGTAATTCCTGCTTTTCCTTTCCTCCCAAACATTTTTAGATTCTTAAGAGACACTGAGAGGCAAAGAAGGGAAAAGGGAGAAGTCCATCAGAGCAACCAGAAAGAAGACCTGAACTTCTGCCTCAGGCCAAAGTTTCTGTCTTACTGTCATTACCTCCTGTCATACTCATTGTGGAGGGTCACTGAGATTTATTCATTAAACACTGAGCTATTAGGCTAACTGCTTAGGGATGGGAGGTAGGAATCCAAAGATCACTTAGACATGAATCTGCCCTCAAGAAGTTCCTGGGCTGGTTGGGGAGAAAGTGCATTAACAGAAATCACTCGAAAGCAATCCAGAATCTGACAATTTCTCCCCACCTCCATTGCCACTACCTAGTTCAAGCCACCATCAACTCTCTCCTGTACCACTGCATTGGCCTTCTAACTGGTCTCCAAGCTTCCAATTTTGCCCCCCCCCCCAGAGTCCATCATTCCAACAGCAGCCAGAGTGATCTTTTAAAAATGCAAACCAGATCATGTCTCTCGCTCCTGCTGAAACCCTCCAATAGCTTCCCATCTCAGTCAGAATAAAATCCAAACTGCTTACCATGACCCACACAGCCCTACATGACCTTCCACTTGCCTACCACTGCAGCCTTACTCAGTACAATCCTTTCATTATCCTCCAGCCATCCTGACTTATTTCTTTTCCTCTAATATACTGAGCTTGTTCCTGTCTCAGGACCTTTGTACAAGCTGCTCCTCAGCCTGAAATGCTCTTCCCTCAGATTTTTGCAAGGCTGGCTCCTTCGCATTATCAAGTCTCAGCTCAAATGTCACTTTCTCGGGTAGGTCTTCCCGGACTGTGTATGAGAGTGCTCTTCTTGCCCCAGATAGTCTTTATGACCCTGCTTTTTATACAATCTAGCATTTGTAACTATTTGAAATTATATTGTTTATACATTTGCTTTGTTGTGTATTACCCCCTCTCCATTCGAATGTAAGCTCTGAGCAGACAAGGGCCTTGTTTGTCTTGGTCACTATCTCTCCAGTGCCTCAGTAAATATTCACTGAATGAATGGATATGGATGGGTGAGTGGTGTAGGATGTGTGGAGTGGATGGCAAGAGATGAAGCTTGAAAAGCAGCCTGAGGTCAAAGCATGGAAGACCCTGAAGGTCAGGCTAAGGAATTTGGGCTTTATATACTGACCCATTGGGAGCCATGGAAGATTGCTGAGCTTGAGAAGAGTATTAGCAGCTGACCTGGAATAAGAGTCATCTAGTGACGTGTGCCGGATGGATTGGTGGGTGAAGTGAATGGAGGCTCTGGTTTAAGAGCCCGTCAGCCCCTGTGTTCCCTGCCTTCGCACTCCTTCTTTCCCTCTGGGCCCTCTTCCTGTGTGTGCCCTGTTCGACCCAGCTCCTACACTCTTCTGGGGACAAGAAGAGCCCTTGAATGCCGGTCCCTACCACCGGTCGCTGGGTGGCGCTGTGGCTCCTCCTACCCAGGCTGGAGGCGCCAGCGAGGCGGAGGCGCAGCCGCTGAACCGGGACTAGCGCAGGGGTCCACTGGCGCCTGCTGAGCAGGCTCTTCCTAGTCCCCTCCTTTCTCCACTTCGCGCGCTTCCCCTACACCCCGGCCTGCCGCCGCTTTCTCTCCTCCGCCTCTGGCTGTCCTCGGCTTTCCGACCGGCTGGGCCAAAGTGGGGCCTGAGACGGGAGAGGAGGGGAAGGGATGGGAGGGAAGGGGGGAAGGGGGGGGAGGCTGGGGGCGGGGCGCGGGAGGGGCTGGTGCTGGGTGGTGCCCTCCCTTTTCAGCCTATTCAGGCCTCGGGCCTCCCTCGACCCCAGGAAGGAGACCGAGACCCGGCAGCTGACACCTCAGCCTATCCGCTGCCCGGTCCAGCCAGGCCCAAACCAAAGGGAGGTCGGAGCTTCAGGGGCAGCCTTTTGATGAAGAAGGATCAGCACCATTAAGATTAAGAGGCCAATTCACCGTTTATGCTAATAGACCTGCCCTTCGTGGCCCCTGGAGCAAGAAGCTCCTTTTCTGGGACTCCTCCTTTGGCCCCTTCCACTCTCTTACCATATATCGCAGATATTCTGTATATTCTCCCACACTCATCTCTCCATTCTATTTTCTGCCCAAATCCTCATTACCTCCCAACTGACCTCCCTGCCTCCAGCCTCCCGCATTTGCAGCCCAGACTCCCTCACACAGGGCTTGGAGCCTCCTGAAGCACTGACCCAGCGTCCTGCCCGTGTAATTGCTCCCGTTGCTTGGAAAAATCTAAAGCTGGTATTCAAGGTCCTCCACACTCTGACCTCGCCATTTTGGCCAACACTCCTCAACTCACATCCAGAGTAAAAGGCCTGCCACCGGTCGGCTGCCCTGAGTAGAAGAGTTAGAACGGGAACTGAATGCTCTTTGGGACTCTACAGAGCTCCATAGGCATCTATTTCAACAGCATTAACTCATGATCACAGACTGTCGCAAGACTGGAGAGACTGGAGAGACGCAGAGAGCACAGCACCTGCCTTCCCTTAGAGCACTACTGGAGCGCTTCCATGTTTGTTCGTTTGCTCCCTCTCTTCCTTCTCTCCCCCATCTGCCCTTCTCACCTGCCATCTCGCTAATCCTCCATCTCCCGGTCCTCCCTTCCCTGTCCACCTTTACCGCCCCATCCCCTCTTGCTGAGTGAGTACATGAGACTTATTCTCAACCATCCTTTCACAAAGTGGTTGATGACATGCATGACCAGGTTTCTCAGTAATGTTTTTGTTTCATTTTAGCAGTTGCATTTTATTTATTTATTTTTCCAGAGGGGCCTAATCATAGATTCTAAGGCTGCAGGTAGCTCTTCATGAGGAAAAGGTTGAAGACTCCTATATTGAATTTAGCTTTGTTGAACCCATCACAAAAACATGTAAATTAGCATAGAAAAACATGCAAGTGATCAGGAAAAATGGACTAAGGCAGATTTATTGGCAAACAAAGCACTGATGGTTCATTTCAGGATGCTCTGGGCCCTTGAATTCCAGGAACCAATGCCCAAGGTCAGATATGGCTCTTTCATGGCCTCAGAAGTGGCTTGGTGGAGGAAAAGTCTAGGATCAAAGACAAAACCCTGAGAAGGGTAGGATAAGAGGAGGCGATAGGTCATCTTACCTGGCTCCATCTCAGGGCAGCTTCCCTTGGGAAATGACAAATTCCTGCCCCCCAAACAAGTTCTACTGCTAAGAATATCCTCTTGTATTTGTACCATACATCTACACACAGTGCCTTGTGATCCTCACAATAACCCTGTGCAGTAGGGATTATTAGTTTGGATTTACAGATGAAGAAACAGGCTCCGAGAGGTCAGAAGACCCACCCAAAAACACAGAGCAGAAGGTCAGGGCCAGAAGCCAAAAATCCCAACTCCAAGGCCATTTCTAATCCTTTCTACCTACCCACAGTTTCATGATCTGTTGACTCAAAGCCAGGCCAACTGGCCTTGGCCCTGTACCCTCACATATCCTCAAGAGCAACTGAAAAAGCAGACAGTGTGACTGAATAAGAAGAAAGGGCTTTCACCTGGCTCCTGGGTCATGCTGACATCTGGTTTGGGTCTGAATGATGGCAGGGAGGCTCCCTCAATGTTGAGGCTTATAGGGCCATCAGAGTGACAGCCAGCCTCATGCTAGAACCCCTCTAAAGCAGAGATCTCCAACCAGGGCTCCCCAGAGGCATTTTGTTTAGCTTGGCAGTGTTGGTCTGTGGCAGTGTTTCAATTTGAGTTAGGTTCTCTCAGTATGAGGCCGTATGGTGTAGTCATTAAGAGTATGGCCTGGGTTTGAATCCTTGTTCTGTCCTTTGTTCTGTGCGACTCTGGGACAGTTACTTAAACTGCACCTCACTGTGATCATCTGT
The DNA here is from genome assembly GCA_030035585.1 of Dugong dugon. Lineage (NCBI taxonomy): Eukaryota > Metazoa > Chordata > Mammalia > Sirenia > Dugongidae > Dugong > Dugong dugon. Next base: position 101,805,553 of record CM057483.1, on the reverse strand, counting down.
AAAATGGAGATAAGCAGTAGTACTGTACTTCATAGGGTTACAGTGAATATTGAGTTAGCACATCTAAAGCACTTAGAACAGTACCTGACACATAGTGATTTATGGGTGTTTACTATGTATGGAGCCCTGGTGGCACAGTGGTTAAGAGCTTGGATACTAACCAAAAAGTTGGCAGTTCAAATCCACCTGTAGCTCCTCAAATGCTAAAGCAAAAACCAAACCCATTGCCATAGTCGATTCCGACTCACAGCAACCCTGTAGGACAGAGTGGAACTGCCCCCACAGGGTTTCCAATGAGCAGCTGGTGGATTTGAACCGCTGACCTTTTGGTTAGCAACCATAGCTCTTAACCACTGTACCACCATATACTCTGTCCTATAGGGTCACTATGAGTCAGAACTGACTCGACAGCAAGCTGTTTGTTTGTTTGCCTCGTCCTATTACTATTACAAGTATTATTATATATAAATTTGGGAGAGTTCGCATAAAATACAAATTTCTAGCTTCTCCTTGAAAAGTGAGATGATCTGACAGCACTGGGTCCCCACTGCCAGCTGCATGGAATATGTTGTCTTCTGGTCGTCACCACCTCCACCACTCTCCATTTAGTCCCTGGCACTAAAGCCAGGTGTCAGTTGCTGTTTATTGTCTTACACGCAGCTTGCCTCATGGGTTTCCTTTGTCTACCTGGCCTCTAAAATCCAGCCACTTCTAAAATGATTCAAGGGGCAAAAAATGTCAGCAAGCAGGAATTATTAGCCAATGGGCAAATCTCCCCATGAAACTCCTACCAGCCAGTTAGAGGCCTTTGCCTGGCTTCTCCTTGATGTCCTAGAATGGTTCTTAGTTGTACCAGCTTGAAGGTCAAGGAAAGCAGCAAAGATGGTGAAGTGAGGCAAAATTAGGCAGTGACATTCCAGAGCATTCCTTCCTACAGCCTCACAGTTGGGTCTAAAATCTGGCTCAGAGTCTGTAGTAAGATATACTCACACCCTTGCCAAATTATGTACTTACAAGAATAGTTATTGCAGTATCATGCATAATAAAAAAATAGAAGTAACCTAAATATCCATCAATAGAAGACTGGTTAAATAAAATTTGATGTATCCATACAATGGAATACTATGTACCCATTAAAAAGAGTGTGAAGAGCAGTATGTACAGTATGTTTCTATTTTGGAGGGTGGGTATAAATATAAACACACACGTATATACATATTTGCTTGTATTTGTATAGATTATCTCTGGAAGGATACATGAATATAAAAAACCAAAAACCAAACTCATTGCAGTCGAGTGGATTCCAACTCATACAGTATAGCATAAAATATCTATGGAAGGATGTATCAAGAAACTAGTGACAGTGGTTGCTTCTGGGGGAAGCAATTGTGTGACTGGGGACAGTAGAAGGAAAGAGATATACTTCTTTCACTATATGCCTTTGTATTCCTTTCGAATTTTGCACCATGAACCTAATTAAAAAAAAAAAAAAAAAAAACCTCTTCTGTAGATACAAAATGGCAAAAGCTAATTCCAAAATCCCTCCCAAGACAACCTGGAATGACCTGCCAGCCAAAGATGGCTGCATAGGAAATAACCTGGCGCCTTCGGTACCCAAACCTTTGTTTAGCAAGCTGCTTTGCAAAGTCAGTAATCATTCCATGTCCAAGTGTACTCACATCTGTTTTGCCCTGCTCCATCTTACCCAAGCAACCTCCTCTACTCTGGTCAGGTTGGCTTCACTTAACCTCTAAAAAATCCTGGTTTGGGCTGCCTCCTTGGCACTCTGAAGTGAAGCCTTCTGGGAATTTCAGCTGAAGTGAAAAGTGGTTAGGCAAGAGTGGTGCACCTGTGGCAAAACATCCTACCCAATACCTCCTCCGGATCATTACCCCGTCTATATTTCCCAAAGGAAAAGTTTACCTGACTTAAAATGCCATAGATTAGTTTCACCTATTTTTGAACTTTTTGTAAATAGAATCATACAGCAAAAATTAAAAAAAAAAAAAATTGGTAGACCAGAAGACCAGACCTTAACCCACCCTCTTTCTCCAAAGGGATTCTTCTGGCCATCTGAGGAGGGAGCTCCAAAGCGGGCAGAGCCCTCAAATCTGGATAGGGCACCCTCCCAACCAAGGCCCACCCCCTTTACCTGACCAAAGGCCTGGAAATAAAGCATTTCAACAAGCTCCGAGTCAGATGTAAAGGTCCCAAGGCTCTGGGGATGCAAGAAGAAGGAGACACAGTGGGTTGTACAGTCTATATTCAGAGAAATCCCAAGTTGGAAGGAATCTGGGGAGATAACTGAGGCGATAGAGTCCACTCAGAGTTCTGTGGAGCCCTCAGGCTTTATAGAGGAGCTTCAGGAATTCTGCAAACATTGGATGCATTGACAGCAAATGAGAGCTATAACCCTTGATTTCAAACATTGATTTTATCAAAACAGCCCTATAATTCTTATTTATTCACTTTATAATAAGGTAAATGACATAGATTTGAACGCATAAAACAAATTTATACTGATAAAACACTGCTTTGAATCTGTTTTACGTAATAGGATTCTACATAAGCACCCCCACCCTTGTTTGACAGAGGAGGAAACAGACTCAGAGAAGGGAAAGAACTTGCCCAAGGTCATACCCCCTTGCAGAAGTAGGTCATGGCCCAGAAAGAGGGGCCCCTGCCAACCAGTCCTAAGCTGTGGCCACTACATATGCTTCCTAAACAACATTGAATCCAAAATCTTAATCAAGAATTGAATTGGGAAAAAAAAAGAGAGAGAGAGAGGGAGAGAGAGAGTATATCCCAGAATACTTTGGAGTTCAGTCAGCCCAGCAAGCTACCATTTTCTCCATCATATGACCTTCTTATGGGGCCTGTGCTTTCAACATGCCCCAGATCTAGGCTTCTCTTTGTCAGAGGCACCACCCTGCTGCTTGCTCTGTTCTCTGGGACTTCCTGGGATTCCCTAAAGCCTGGGCCAGGAAAGCCGGAATTTTTTACTTGCTCAACATGGCTTGAATCCCAGAGGCCTGGGTCTGAGCTCTGAGCCTCTTGCCTGCCTTTCCTGGGAACTTACATGCCTTATTCCCACCCATTCCACCCCCTCTCTCCCACGTGTCCACCCTTTAAACACTCATTTGCTGACATTCTTGTGGGCCCTCCCCGTTAGTCAACACTCCCCCTGAAACCATTACTACTGCTTCAGACCTCTTGCCTTTTATCTTGCCCCAGAAGCCAAGCCCTCAAGTCCCTTAATTGTTCAGGTTACTCTTTTCTGAACTCACTCCAACTGAGTTCCATAAATTGTAGGTAATTGGACTGTCTCACTCAGGTTACAAGCCCCTGGGGCAGTGTCTTCTTGGTCTGGTGCAGCCCTGCCCAGAAAGCTGGGGTAGGGGGAGCACAGAGGAAGCCAGCCTAGGAGTCTGGTCCTGACTCCTGGGGAGACGGCCCAAGGTCACAGTACAGACAAGCCTCCACTCTCAAGCTTTGCAAACTTTATTCCTGCTGCCTACTCTGGTCCTCATAGGTCAGAGGCTGAGAGAGGGACCAACCCTTCCCCACCAACAATATTGGCAGCAATAGTCTGATATATAAAGTGATTTTTCAAATACCATCAAAGAAGCTCTAGGATTCCGGATAAAAAGACCCTTGCTTGGAGGCACTTAAGTGAGTCACTAGTGAAGAGTTAGGGGCTTATGGGGGAAACTCAGACTGGGAAACTTGCCCCTCAGTAGGAATATGCCGTTTCATATAATAACATCTTCCCAAAGAAGTTTATGCTGCCACCCATCCTGGGAACTGCTTAAAAAGTTGACTTGGCCACATCCCAGGGAGATGGATTAATTATTGCTCCAAAGGGTAGTTAGAGCAAAGAGTGAGGGGCTTAAGGCAATAAAGTTTTGCTCCAGACTCAGGACTACCCCTCTGCCCACCATCTCATGACTCCCCAGTGCGCTCTACTGCAGTAGGCCAAGGCACATCCCAGAGCAGCTCTTTGGCCATTCTCCCTGGACATGGGAGTTGCCCCCTCCCCACCACCACCAAGGTCATGCTCCACAGGTTCATCCCCCCCCACTTCCCACTATGTCAAAAGTTCCTATCACTGTCCACCAAACCTCCTGAAGGTCATGGAGCCTACCATCATACCCTCAAGGCCTATCATGGGGCCTGTTGTTATTGTGAGTTGCCATCAATTTGACTCAAATTCATGGCAACTTTATGTACAGTAGAATGATATTTTGCTGGTTCTGCGTTATCCTCACAATCACCAGTATGTTCAAATCCTTCACTGTGGCTATTGTGCCAATTCATCCCACTGAGGGTCTCCCGCCAAACATGATTTCCTCCTCCAGTAATTGATTCCTCCTGATGACATGTCCAAAGCAAGCGAGTTGGACAATATTCTGTCATGATCCACAAGATTTTTATCGGCTAATTTGCAGAAGTAGATCTCAAGGCCTTTCTTCCTAGTCTATCTTAGTCTGGAAGCTCCACTGAAACCTGCCCGTTGTGGTTGACCCTGCTGATATTTGAAATACTGGAGGCATAGCTTCCAGCATCATAGCAACACCCAAGACACCATAGTATGACAAGCTGACAGATGGGAGGCTGGTGCATACTAAAGGTCTGTTGAGTAAATAAATGAATTAATGAATGTAGTGATCATGCTTTACACCTCTACAGAATCTACCTGCTCCCTTCCCCTGTGGAGCTAACATCATAGAATTCCCAAATGGGAAGTGACACTAGGAGGTCGTATTGTCTATTCTCTTGCCTCCAGTTGGGACTACATCCAAAATGCTCCCAAATAGAATGTTTTTAAGACTTCCATAAAATGAGTCTGAAAGGGAAGCAGCTAGGCTGTAGTTGAAAGAGCACCCAAACTTGGAATCAGAACACTTGTTATGAGATCTGCTCTTGCAATCATTAGCTAGAACCTAAAATGCAAGGGAAGAAATGAAGCTGGAAAATGAGAATGGAATTTATAGGCCTTGCTAAAGAGTATTTGTATGTCCATTCATTCAATAAAGCTTTACTGTATGCCTACTATGGGGCAGGTACTATTCTAAGGGCTTTACATCACTCTGGCTTCTGGGGGGGAGCAATCATCGAAGAACAAAACTGGAGACAAGTTAGAAGACTGTATCACAAGTTGTGTGAGAGTTAAAGACCTGAACTAAGGCAGTAGAAATGGAGAGAAGTACATATAAATAAGGAAGCTGGACAATGAATAAGGAAGACCGAAGAAGAATTGATGCCTTTGAATTATGGTGTTGGTGAAGAATATTGAATATACCATGGACCGTCAAACGAATGAATAAATCTATCTTGGAAGAAGTACAGCCAGAATGCTGTTTAGAAGAGAGGATGGTGAGACTTCATGTCACTTATTTTCAGACATGTTACCAGGAGGGATCAGTCCCTGGAGAAGGACATCATGCTTGGTAAAGGAGAGGGTCAGTGAAAAAGAGAAAGACCCTCAATGAGATGGATTGACACAGTGGCTGCAACAATAGGCTCAAACACAGAAATGATTGTGAGGATGGCTCAGGACTGGGCAACATTTTGTTCTGTTGTTCATAGGGCTGTTATGTGTTGGAACCGACTCAATGGCACCTAACAACAACAACAACATATAAAGCTATTTAGGAAGTAGAATTGATAGGATTTGGTGATTAATTGGGTGTGGGGGGTTAAGGAGAGAAGATACTCTAGATAACTAAACCCAAGTTTCTGGTGTGACAGACTGGGTAGATAATGGTATCACCAATAAAGATGAGGAATACAGGACAATGGTTTGACAGTTTACTGGAGGAGGGTTCAAGAAGAAAATGAGCTCAGTTTATGACATGTAAAATTTGAGGAGGAGTAGAAGCAGGAGGAGATACCTAATAGACAGTTGAATATATAGATCTAGAGATCAGCCAAGAGGCTTGGAGTGGACCTAGGGTTTTGGGAGTTCTCATTATAAGGCTATAGTGTAAGGAGAAGGTATATAGAGAGAAGAGATGAGGGCTAAGGGTAGTACTCTCAAATTTGCCAACTTTTAAAATACAAATAAGAGACTATAATGTATCAATGAAAACTGAAAAGAAGCCGTTGTCAGAGAGATAGGAGATGAGCCATGGTGGGGGAGAATCATGAAAGCCAAGGTAGGAAAAGGGTCCAAAAGGCAGAAGTGGTTAGACCAGATCATGTGGAGAGGAGTTCCAATAAAGGGAAGATGTGGAAATGTTTGTATGTGTTCTGCCCTGACAATTGCCCACGCAGTTAGCAGAGTGGGGGAAGACTGACAGCTGTGGGTTGAAGAGTAACTGGGAGGTAAGGAAATAGAGACAATGAATTAGGCCACTCTTCCAAGAAACTTAGCTGAGATCAAACAAATTAATATGGTAACTGAAGGAAAATGCAAGTGCTAGAGAGGATTTTCAAAGGATGGAAGAGAATATACATACATTTATATCAGGGGAAGAAGCTGGCAGAGGTTGAAGATTCAATAGAATATACAAGATAATAGGATCCAGAACACAAAAAGAGTTAGCCTTGCTCTAGAAAAGGAATACTTCCTTTCAAAGCAAGAAAGGAGGAAAGGACAACAGGAGATGTTAACAAGATTGTAGTTATGGAAGGGGAGCTAATACCTCATAACCTCTATTGAAAAGGGGACAAAGGTTCAAAATAGTGGCTAAAGGAAATGGGAGAGACAGTTGAATAATAGAAGTGAGAGGATCAACAGTATTTAAAAACCATCTAAAATTAGAAATCATATATTTGTAGTACCACTCATCTGAATGGCATCCAGTTTTTCTCCAGAAGTTCTAGTAAAGGAGCAATACTGTTGTTGTTAGGTGCCATCGAGTTGGTTCTGACTAATAGCATCCCTATGTACAACAGAACGAAATACTGCCCAGTCCTGCGCCATCCTCACAATCGTTGTTATGCTTGAGCTAACTGTTGCAGCCACAGCGTCAATCCATCTTGTTGAGGGTCTTCTTATTTTTCATTGGCCCTCTGCTTTACCAAGCATGATGCCCTTCTCTAGGGACTGATCCCTCCTGATAAAATGTGAGAAGTAATCTCGCCATCCTCTCTTCTAAGGAGCATTCTGGTTGTACTTCTTCCAAGACAGATTTGCTCTTTCCTTTCGAAGTCCATGGTATATTTAATATTCTTTGCCAACACTACAATTCAAGGGCGTCAATTCTTCGATCTTCCTTATTCATCTTCCAGCTTTTGCATGCATATGATGCGATTGAAAACACCATGGCTTGGGTCAGGCGCACCTTAGTTTTCAAGGTGACATCTTTGCTCTTTAACACTTTATTTTTTTTATTGTTGTAGTTTAGATGAAGTTTACATTTCAAGTTAGTCTCCCATACAAAAATTTATACATACATTGTTACGTGACCCTAATTGCTCTCCCCATACTTTGACAGCACACTCCTCCTTTCCACACCTGATTCCCCATGTCCATTCAACCAGCTCCTAACCCTCTCTGCCTTCCCATCTCACCTCCGGACAGATGCCCGTTTAGTCTATTGTATCTACTTAAGCTAAGAGGCACACTCCTCACGAGTATCCCTTTATGTCCCACAGTCCAGTCCAATCCCTGTCTGAAGAGTTAGCCTTGGAAATTGTTTTAGTTCTGGGCTGATAGAGAATCCGGAGGCTTTGCTTTCCGGGGTTCCTCCAGTCTCGTTCAGACCATTAAGTCTGAACTTCTTACTAGAATTTGAGTTCTGCAGCCCGCCTTTCTCCTGCTCCATCAGGGACTCTCTGTTGTGTTCCCTGTCACGGCAGTCATTGGTGGTAGCTGGGCACCGTCTAGCTCTTCAGGGCTCAGGCTGATGAAGTCTCTGGTTTATGTGGCCCTTTCTGTCTCTTGGACTAATACTTTCCTTGTGTCTTTAGTGTTCTTCATTCTCCTTTACTCTAGGTGGTTGAAACCAATTGATGCATCTTGGATGGCCGCTTGCAAGCTTTTAAGACCCCAGACACCACTCACCAAAGTAGGATGCAGAACATTTTCTTAATAAGCTTTGTTATGCCAATTGGCCTAGATGTCCCCTGAAAGCATGGTCCTGAGACCCCTACCCCTGCTACTCTGTCCCTCAAAGTGTTTGATTGTATTCAGGAAACTTCTTAGCTTTGGTATAGTCCAGTTGTGCTGACTTGCCCTGTAGCGTGTGCTGTCCTTCCCTTCACAGATGATAATACTTGTCTACTATCTAGTTAGTGAATAACCCTCACCCTCCCTCCCCACCCTCATAACCATCAAAGAATGTTGTCTTCTGTGTTTAAAACTTTTCTTGAGTTCTTACACAGTGGTCTTATACAATATTTGTCCTTCTGTGACTGACTAAATTCACTCAGCATAATGCCCTCCAGATTCCCCCATGTTATAAGATGTTTCACAGCTTCATTGTTGTTCTTTATCATTGCATAGTATTCCATTGTGTGGATATACCATAATTTGTTTATCCATTCATCCATTGATGGGCACCTAGGTTGTTTCCATCTTTTTGCTATTGTGGACAGTGCTGCAATGAACATGGGTGTGCATATATCTATTTGTGTGATGGCTCTTATTTCTCTAGGATATATTGCAAGGAGGAGGATAGCTGTATCCTTTGGTACTTCTATTTCTAGCTTTCTAAGGAAGCACGAAATCAATTTCCAAAGTGCTTGTACCATTTTATATTCCCACGAACAGTCTGTAAGTGTTCCAGTCTCTCCACAACCTCTCCAGTATTTATTATTTTGTGTTTTTTTTTTTTTTGAGTAATGCTAGCCTTGTTGGCGTGAGATGATATCTCATTGTAGTTTTGATCTGCATTTCTCTAATGGCTAATGATCGTGAGCATTTCTTCATGTGTCTGTTAGCCACCTGAATATCTTCCTTGGAGAAGTGCCTGCTCATATCCTTTGCCCATTTTTTAATTGGGTTATTTGTCTTTTTGTTGTTGGGGTTTTGCAGTGTCTTGTAAATTTTAGAGATTAGACACTGATCGGATTTGTCCTAGCCAAAAATTTTTTCCCAGTCTGTGGGTTGTCTTTTGACTCTTTTGGTGAAGTCTTTTGATGAGCATAAGTGTTTGATTTTTAGAAGCTCCCAGTTATCTAGTCTCTCTTCTAGTGCTTGTGCACTGTTATTTATGGTTCGTATTGTGTTTATGCCATGTATTAGGGCTCCTAGCATTGTTCCTATTTTTTCTTCCATGATCTTTATCGTTTTTGGTCTTATGTTTAAGTCTTTGATCCATTTTGAGTTAGTTTTCGTGCATGGTGTGAGGTATGGGTCTTGTTTCATTTTTTTGCAGATGGATATCCAGTTATGCCAGCACCATTTGTTAAAGAGACTCTCTTTTCCCCATTTAACGGACTTTGAGCCTTTGTCAATTATCAACTGCTCATAGGTGGATGAATTTATGCCTGGATTCTCAATTCTGTTCCATTGGTCTATGTATCTGTTGTTGTACCAGTACCAGGCTGTTTTGACTACCGCGACAGTATAATAGGTTCTAAAATCAGGTAGTGTGAGGCTTCCCACTTTGTTCTACTCCTCGAGTAATGCTTAACTCTTTTCGTTCCGTATGAAGTTGGTGATTTGTTTCTCCATCTCCATAAAAAATGTCATTGGAATTTGGATCAGGATTGCTTTGTATCTGTAGATCGCTTTGGGTAGCATTGACATTTTCACAATGTTGAGTCTTCCTATCCATGAGAAAGGTATGTTTTTCCACTTATGCAGGTCACTTTTGGTTTCTTGCAGTAGTGTCTTGTAGTTTTCATTGTATAGGTCTTTTACATCTCTGGTTAGATTTATTCCTAAGTATTTTATCTTCTTGGGGGCTATTGTAAATGGTATTGATTTGGTGATTTCCTCTTTGAGGTTCTCTTTGTTGGTGTAAAGGAATCCAACTGATTTTTGTATGTTTATCTTGTATCCTGAAACTTTGCTGAAATCTTCTATTAGTTCCAGTAGTTTTCTTGTAGATTCTTTTGGGTTTTCTGTGTATAAGATCATATCATCTGCAAATAGAGATACTTTGACTTCTTCCCTACCAATCTGGATGCCTTTATTTCTTTTTCTAGCCTAATTGCTCTGGCTAGGACCTCCAGCACAGTGTGGAATAAGAGTGGTGATAAAGGCCATCCTTGTCTGGTTCCTGTTCTCAAGGGGAATGCTTTCAAAGTCTCTCCATTTAGAATGATGTTGGCTGTTGGCTTTATATAAATTCCCTTAATTATATTGAGGAATTTCCCTTCTATTCCTATTTTGTTGAGAGTTTTTATCATGAATGAGTGTTGGACTTTATCAAATGCTTTTTCTGCATCAAATGATAAGATCATGTGGTTCTTGTCTTTTTTTTTATTTATGTGATGGATTATATTGATTGTTTTCCTAACGTTGAACCATCCCTGCATACCTGGTATAAATCCCACTCGATCGTGGTGAATTTTTTTTTTTTTTGATATGTTGCTGAATTCTATTGGCTAGAATATTGTTGAGGATTTTTGGGTCAATGTTCATGAGGTTTATTGGTCTGTAATTTTCTTTTTTTGTGGTGTCTTTACCTGATTTTGGTATCAGGGTTATGCTGGCTTCATAGAACGAGTTTGGGAGTATTCCATCTTTTTAAATGCTCAGAAATACCTTTAGTAGAAGTGGTGTTATCTCTCCTCCGAAAGTTTGGTAGAATTCTCCAGTGAAGCCATCTGGGCCAGGGCTTTTTTTTTGTCAGGAGTTTTTTAATTACCTTTTCAGTCTCTTCTTTTGTTATAGGTTTATTTAGTTGTTCTGCCTCTGCTTGTGTTAGTTTAGGTAGGTAGTGAGTTTCTAGAAATTTGCCATTTCCTCTAGGTTTTCATATTTGTTAGAGTACAATTTTTCATAGTATTCTGTTATGGCTTCTTTTAATTCAGTTGGGTCTGTTGTGATATCACCCATCTCATTTCTTATACGGGTTATCTGCTTCCTCTCCTGTTTCTCATTTGTCAGTTTGGCCAATGGTTTATCAATTTTGTTGCTCTTTTCAAAGAACAAACTTTTGGTCTTGTTAACTCTTTCAATTGTCTTTCTATTCTCTATTTCATTTAATTCTGCTCTAATTCTTATTATCTCCTTTCTTCTGTCACCAGAGGGATTCTTTTGCTGCTCTCTTTCTATTTGTTCAAGTTGTAGGGTTTATGTTTTGATTATGTCTCTTTGTTCTTTTTGGATGTGTGCATTTATCGCTATAAACTGACCTCCGAGCACTGCTTTTGCGTGTCCCAAAGGTTCTGGTAGGAAGTGTTTTCATTCTTGTTTGATTCTATGAATTTCTTTATTCCATCCTTAATTTCTTCTATAACCCAGTAGTCTTTCAGCAAGGTGTTGTTCAGTTTCCATGGGTTTGATTTTTTTTCCCTTGCTTTTTGTGTTGTTGATTTCTACTTTTATGGATTTATGGTCAGAAAAGATGCTTTGTAAAATTTGATGCTTTGGATTTTGTTGAAGCTTGTTTTATGGCCTAACATGTGGTGTATTCTGGAGAATGTTCCATGTGCCCTGGAAAAGAAAGTATACTTGGCTGCTGTTTGGTGCAGTGTTCGGTATATGTCTATGAGATCAAGTTGGTTGATTGTAGCATTTCGATCTTCCGTGTCTTTATTGAGCTTCCTTGTGGATGTTCTGTCCTTCGCCTAAAGTGGTGTGTTGAAGTCTCCTACCACAATTGTGGAGCTGTCTATCTCTCTTTTCAGTGCTGTTAGAGTTTGTTTTATGTATTTTGGAGCCCTATCATTGGGTGCATAAATATTTATTATAGTTATGTCCTCCTGGTGTTTTGACCCTTTAATCATTTAATCCTTCCTTACCCTTTGTGGTGGATTTTACTTTAAAGTATATTTTGTCAGAGATTAATATTGCCACTCCTGCTCTTTTCTGAGTGTTGTTTGCTTGATATATTTTTTCCGTCTTTGAGTTTTAGTTTGTTTGTGTCTTTAAGTCTAAGGTGTGTCTCTTGTAGGCAGCATATAGACGGATCATGTTTTTTAATCCAGTCTGCCACTCTCTGTCTCTTTATTGGTGCATTTAGTCCATTTACATTCAGCCTAATTATTAATAGGTATGAGTTTAGTGCTGTCATTTTGATGTCTTGTTTTGTGTGTTGTTCACAGTTTCTTTGTTCCACTTGATTTTCTGTGCTGAGTCATTTTTCTTTAAGTATTTTCTTTTCATCTTTTTCATTGTTGTTGATTTTGTGTTCACTGAGTCTTTACATTTTTCTTTCTTTTTTTTTTACTTTTAGGATTGTTAGTTTCCTTTGTGGTTACCTTAATATTTACCCCTATTTTTCTAAGTTTATACCAGTCTTTTATTTCTTTATATCGCCTTGACTTCCTCTCCATATGAATAATCTATGTCTACATTTTTTAAGTCCCTCCTTTTGGTTTTAATGTTGTCATCTTTTACATATTGACATCTGCTTCCCTGTTTTCAGTGTTTCAGCTTTGATTTACTTTTGTGACTTCCCTCTCTGGGTTGATATCTGGTTGCTCCGTCCTGTCCTCTAATCTTGGGTTTTTTTCTGATGTTACTGGTTTTCTAACCAGAGGACTCCCTTTAGTATTTCTTGTAATTTTCATTTGGTTTTTGCAAATTCACTAAGCTTCTGTTTATCTGGAAATGCCCTAATTTCATCATCATATATGAGAGACAGTTTTGCTGGATATATGATTCTCGGCTGGTGTTTTTTTTTTTTTTTTTTTTTCCTTTTCCTTCAAGGCTCTCATGGTTTGAACTATGTCCCCAGAAAAATGTGTGTATCAATCATGGCTGGGCCATGATTCCCAGAATTGTGTGGTTGGCCTCAATTTTGTGATAGTAATTTTATTTTAAAGAGGATGAGGGTGGGATTGTAACACCACCCTTACCAAGGTCACATCCCTGATCCAATGTAAAGGGAGTTTCCCTAGGGTGTGGCCTGCACTACCTTTTGTCTTACAAGAGATAAAAGGAAAGGGGAGCAAGCAGAGAATAAGGGAACCTCATACCACTAAGGAAACAGTGCCAGGAGCAGAGCCTGTCCTTTGGACGTGATGTTCCCGGGCAGAGAAGCTCCCAGACCAAGGGAAGATTGATGACATGGACCTTCCTCCAGAGCCGACAGAGAAAGCCTTCCCCTGGAGCTGATGCCCTGAATTTAGACTTGAAGCCTTCCCTTGGAGCTGACACCCTGAATTTGGACTTGTACCCTACTGGACTGTGAGAGAATAAACTTCTCTTTGTTGAAGACATCCACTTGTGGTATTTCAGTTACCGCAGCACTAGATCACTAAGACAAAGGCTTTATATATGTCATCCCATTGCTTTCTTGCCTGCATGGTTTCTGCTGAGTAGTTTGAGCTTATTCTTATTGACTCTCCTTTGTAGATGACTTTTCATTTATCCCTAGCCACTCTTAAAATTCTTTGTTTATCTTTGGTTTTGGCAAGTTTGATTATAATATGCCTTGGTGACTTTCTTTTGGGATCTACCTTATGTGGTGTTCAATGAGCATCTTGGATAGATATCTTGTTTTCTTTCACGATATCAGGGAAGTTTTCTGCCAACAAATCTTCAACAATTCTCTGTGTATTTTCTGTTATTACCCCACCTCCCCATTCTAGTACTCCAGTCACTCGTAGGTTATTCCTCTTGATAAAGTCCCATGTCATTCTTAGGGTTTCTTCATTTTTTTTTATCCTTTTATCTGATTTTTCCTCAAATAAGTTGGTGTCAAGTGCATTATCTTCAATCTCACTAATTCTGACTTCCATTGCCTCAGTTCTGCTCTTATGACTTTCTATTGAGTTGTCTAATTCTGAAAGTTTATTGTTAATCTTTTAGATTTCTGACTGCTGTCTCTCTATGGATTCTTGCAGCCTGTTATATTTGTCATTATGTGCTTCTCTAATCTTTTTAATTTCCTCTATTGCATGTTCTGCGTTTTGATTAATTTCCTTCCTAATGTCTTGAAAAGTTCTGTATATTAATCCTTTGTATTCTGCCTCTGGTAATTCCAAGAAATTTTCCTCCTCTGGAAAATTTCTAGACTCTTTATTTGGGAGCTTGCTGAAGCCACCATGGATTGCCTCTTTATGTGATTTGATATTGACTGTTGTCTCCGAGCCATCAATAAGTTATTATGTTTATTTATTTTATGTTTGCTTACTGTGTCCTAGCTTCTTGTTTTGTTTTGATATGCCCAAATAGGCTGCTCGTATGAGCTAGTTTGATTATTGGCACCTTTGAAGCTCTAGTGTTCTGTCACCAGGTGGTTAGATCTGTTACTAGGTCTGTGAGCTCAGGAGTCCACCCACTCCTCCTGTATGGATTCAACTCACTTGCCCAGGTAGATAGCCACCAAGTGTGTGGTGTAGGCTCTCACCTACAGTCCTAGACAGGCATGAGTGGTTCATGTAGGCACAGGCATCTGGCTGCAGCAAGGGGACACACTCTGAGCAAGGCAGGGGGCTGACGGCCGCCCCTGAGTGTCCAGGAGGAAGGCATGTCCCTGTTCCCTAGAGCACGTAGGTGGGTGGGTTTTACAGCCAGACTATGATCACCCAGTGCTGTTTGCTGTCAGGACTGGGGGGCACCTCTTATTCTTGGGCCCCTATCACAGGTGGCTAGGTGGCATGGGTGGAGCCACCAGTCCTCAGACCCCTGATGTGGGTAGGTGAAGATCCTGCTTAATGGGCAGAGCATGTCACAAACCTGCAACTTCACAGCTGAAACAGTTCAAGTTAGACTTCAGGTATATACCCTGTTGAACTTGCAGCAATGAGGGCCTACGCTGTTGAAATGGGCCCACACAAGTCTCTGCAGGGGGAAAGACACTCAAAGTCGGTGGATCCCTTATGCTTGTGCCTAGACAAAGGAGCTGTGCCTACCCTGGTTTCCTGACTTAGGGGAGCCGGCAGTTTATTTTTTCCCCTGTTTGTTAATTTGTTCACTCTCCAAGTCCGAGAGAATGGCTCAGGGCATGTGACAGATCCTACTTCCGGCCCAGGGGACTTGGCAGTGCTGAAGTTAGTCTGGGACTCAGTTCAGAGCAGGGAGTAAGGAGATAAATGGGAGAGAGGTTTTTCACTAACGGGGGCTGTTTTTGATCCACGTGGTAGGCCATATGCAAGTACTAATCTTTCACCATTCCAGGGCTGCTTCTCACTAGTTCTGGGTGGCCAAGTAGACTCTCTGGCACCGGGTCTCTCCTGATGCATAAAACGTGCCTCCTGAGCATGGCTGCTTGCCTGCCTCACTGCTCACCCCCAAGCTGCTCAGGCCTGAAGTGCTCAGGCTCTCGCCGGGTCAGGTCTGGCAACTCCTCGATGCTTCCGAAACATCTCTCCCTCCCCCTGCACTCAGTCTGGTTTCTTAACTTTGCCTTAGATGTTCAGGACTCCTAGATAGTCATATATAATTGACTCACTTGTTTTTGGGGGGCTTTGTTGTAAGAGGGTCCACTGGAAGCATCTGACTACTCCACCATCTTGGCCCTGCCTCCTCTACTTTTTAACACTTTAAAGAGGTCTTTTGCAGTAGACTTGCTTAATGCAATGTGTCGTTTGATTTCTTGACTGCTGCTTCCATGGGTGTTGATTGTGGGCCCAAGTAAAATGAAATCCTTGACAGCTTCAAACTTTTCTCTGCTTATCATGATGTTGCTTGTTGGTCCAGTTGTGAAGATTTTTGTTTTCTTTATGTTGAGATTTAATCCATACTGAAGGCTGTGGTCTCTGATTTTCATCAGTAAGTGCTTCAAGTCCTCTTCACTTTCAGCAAGCAAGGTTGGGTCATCTTCATAACACAGGTTGTTAATGAGTCTTCCTTCAATCCTGATGTCCTGTTCTTCTTCATATAGTCCAGCATCTCAGATTATTTGCTCAGCATACAGATTGAATAAGTATGGTGAAAGGATACAACCCTGATGCACACCTTTCCTGACTTTAATCCACACAGTGTCCCCTTGTTCTGTTCAGACTACTGCCTCTTGATCTATGTACAGGTCCTCATGAGCACTATTAAGTGTTCTGGAATTCCCACTTTTCACAATGGTATCCATAATTTGTTATGATCCACACAATTGAATGCCTTTGCATAGTCAATAAAACACAGATAAACATCTTTCTGGTATTCTCTGCTTTCAGCCAGGATTCATCTGACATCAGCAATGATATCCTTGATTCCACATCCTCGTCTGAATCTGGCTTGTATTTCTGGCAGTTCTCTGTCCGTACACTGCTGCAGCCACTTTTGAATGCTCTTCAGTAAAATTTTACTTGTGTGTAATATTAATGATATTGTCCACATTCGGTTAGATCACCTTTCTTGGAAATAGGCATAAATATTGATCTCTTCCAGTCAGTTGGCCAGGTAGCTGTCTTCCAATTTTTTTGACAGAAACGCCTGAGCACTTCCAGAGCTGCTTCCGTTTGTTGAAATATCTCAATCGGTATTCCGTCAACTCCTGGAGTCCTGTTTTTTGCAATGTCTTCAGTGCAGCTTGGACTTCTTCCTTCAGTACCATCAGTTCTTGATCAAATGCTATGTCCTGAAATGGTTGAACATAGACCAATTATTTTTGGTATAGTAACTCTGTGTATTCGTTCCATCTTCTTTTGATGCTTCCTGCATCGTTCAATATTTTGCCCATAAAATCCTTCAATATTGCAACTCGAGGCTTCAATTTTTTCTTCAATTCTTTCAGCTTGAGAAACACAGAATGTTCTCCCCTTTTGGTTTTCTATCTCCAGGTCTTTGCATATGTCATTATAATACTTTACTTTGTTTTCTCTGCCGTCCTTTTAGATAGTCAGTTCAGCTCCTTTACTTCATCATTTCTTCCTTTCTCTTTAGCTACTTGTTCAAGAGTAAGTTTCAGAGTCTCTTCTGACATCCATTTTGGTCTTTTCTTTCTTTCCTGCTTTTTTAATGATTTTTTGCTTTCCTCATGTATGACATTCTTAATGTCATTCCACAACTTCTCTGGTCTTCGGTCATTAGTGTTCAGTGCGTCAAATCTATTCTTAAGATGGTCTCTAAATTCAGGTGGGATATACTCAAGGCCATACTTTGGCTCTTGTGGACTTGTTCTAATTTTCTGCAGCTTCAGCTTGAGCTTGTATGTTAGCAATTGATGATTTGTTCCAAAGTCAGCCCCTGACCTTGTTCTGACAGATGATATCGAGCTTTTCCATCGTCTCTTTCCACAGATGTAGTCGTTTTGATTCCTGTGTATTCGATCTGGTGAGGTCCACACGTAGAGTCGCCATTTAGGTTATTGAAAAAAGGTATTTGCAATGAAGAAGTCGTTGGTATTGCAAAATTTTATCATGCAATCTCTAGCATCGTTTGTATCACCAGGGCCATATTTTCCAACTACCAATCCTTCTTTTGTGTTTCCAACTTTCTCATTCCAATCGCCAGTAATTATCAATGCATCTTGATTTCAGACTGCAGAAGTTGGTTGAAATCTTCAATTTCTTCATCTTTGGCCTTAGTGATTGGTGTGTAAATTTGAATTATAGTAGTATTAAGTGGTCTTCCTTGTAGTCATATGGATATTATCCTGTCACTGACAGCCTTGTACTTCAGGATAGATCTTGAAATGTTCTTTTTGACCGTGAATGCAACGCCATTCCTCTTCAAGTTGTCATTCGTGGCATAGACGATCATATGATTGTCTGAGTCAAAATGACTAGTATCAGTCCATTTCAGCTCACTAATGCCAATTTTAGGTGATTTCCAATTTTCCTAGATTTATACTTCGTACATTCTATGATCTGATTATTAATGGATGTTTGCAGTTGTCTTTCTCACTTTGAGTTGTTGCCACATCAGCAGATGAAGGTCCCGAAAGCTTGACTCCATCCATGTCATTAAGGTTAACTCTACTTTTAGGAAGCAACTCTTCCCCAGTCGTATTTTGAGTGCCTTCCAACCTGAGGGGCTTGTCTTCTGGCACTATATCAGACAATGTTCTGCTGCTATTCGTAATGTTTCCACTGGCTAATTCTTTTCAGAAGTAGAAGCTGGGTCCTTCTTCCTAGTCTGTCTTAGTCTGGAAGCTCAGCTGAAATCTGTCTGCCATGGGTGACCCTGCTGGTATTTGAATAATTGTGGCATAGCTTCCAGCATCACAGCAACATGCAAGCCCCCACAGTACTACAAACTGACAGATACATGGGGGAAAGGAGCAATGGAGGCAGATTATGAGGTTGATTCAGGGTTTGGGGTTTGGAAGTTAAGTGTAACACATAGGCAAGAGATCTTGGGTGGTGAAGTTACTGGTGGGGGAGAAGTCATAAGAGTGATCAACTGTGGAGGCCAGAATGGGTTGGGAAAGAAGCAAGGATGGGGGACGTGCTAATAAATTCGGAGAAAATGGTGGACTCAAGTGTTGGAAATTGTAATGAGATGGAAGAGGAACCTGAGTAGGGAAGTATGAGAGCTGGAAGATTGTAGTGCGACTCTTGGGATATCAGAATGCTGAGATAATGAGATTCTAGGTGATGTCAAGGTCAAGGTATGTCCATGAAGTTGGTTTTCTGAAGTGTAGTAGAAGTGAAAGGAGTCCCTGGGTACTGCAAACTGTTAAGTGCTTGACTACTAGCCAAAAGGTTGGCAGTTTAAACTCACCCTGAAGCACCTCAGAAGACAGGGCTGGCGATCTGCTTCCAAAAGGTTGCGTCCTTGTAAACCATACAGAACACAGTTCTACACTGACACACTTGAGGTCGCCATGACTTGGAATCAACTCGTCAGTAACTAACAACAACAGTAACGGTAGAGTTAAAAAGTCTTTAGAGTTGAGGATGTCAAGGATCTGAGAGGCTAAAGCTTTGGTTCTCAATCCTGGCTCGCAATAGAGGCAGCAATGGAAATCTTAAAAGCCTCCATTGCAATCCTAGCACATTAGAATCCCTTGGAAGCTTTCAAAAATACTATGCTCAGGCCCCACCCCCAGAGATTCAGATTTAATTGGTTTGAGTTGGTCCCAGGCATCAGTACTTTTTAAATGCTTCCCAAGTGATTGCAGGTCAAGAACTACTAGGCTAAAGAACTGGATAGAATCATCTACATGGATGTTGAAATCAGCCAGTATGACAGCAAGAGTTGGGATGAAGAAATATACAAGCTAGGGAGGATCAAAATCCTCTGAGAATGTGGGAGAAAAAATGACAGTGAAGGTGGGGAGAGGAGGCTATAGAGTGACAATACCAGATGGAATGAATATTAAAGGAGGAAATAAGCAAATAAGCATTGTTTGGGCCTAAAGTTAAGAAGGTAGCTGTGACTTCTTTCAGCCCTCCTCCTATCCCTCTGCACTTCTCTCTGAGACCTTTACCATGTCTCGTCTGTCTGAAAAAATCAGGCTTACAGAAGAGAATGTCCAACTAGAGCCTTGTAACCCAAGGCCCTAAACAGCCTCCCTGAATCTGTAGACTAGCCACTACCACAGAGGGCCTGGGTTGAGTCTTTGTTGGAGGAATCCTCAAGCTGCCTTTGCTGGCCTGGAGCTACAGTGGCTAATTGAAGTGCCTCTTGCTGCATGTCCCTGGATGGGGAACTGTATGCAAACCCCCAGACTTCCCAGACCCACCATCCTGCTGCTGAGATTTATTTTTGAGTTGTTTGCTAGAGACATTCATCTTAGGGAGGGACGATAGTCTTCTCCTCCACACCCTCCTTCCAAGAAAGGACTTGCAGGCAATTAGTGAGGCTGCAAAACTAATGTCAGCCTAGATCCCTTTTCCGGACACAGTATCTGGAGTTCACCATGTAAAGTTATGTAAGCAAGCTGCAGAATGTGGAATTCAAATTGGAACATGGGTTTGCAAGTGGATGTCAAAGCTTAGGGATGGAAGGAGAAACCATCTCTGACTTAGTTCTATCAGGAGGTAGCATATGATCAAAAACCAGTGGTACTGAAGGAAGAAATTCAAGCGGCACTGAAGGCATTGAGAAAAACAAGTCTCCAGGAATTGATGGAATAGCAATTGAGATGTTACAAAAAACTGAAACAGCACTGGAGGTGCTCAGTGGTGTATGCCAAGAAATTTGGAAGATAGCTAACTGGCCAACCAACTGGAAGAAATCCATATTTGTGCTCATTCCAAAGAAAGATAACCCAACAAAACATGGGAACTATCCAACAATATCATTAATATCACACGCAAGTAAAGTTTTGCTGAAGATCATTCAAAAGCGGTTGCTCCAGATAAACAGAAGTTTAGGGAATTTTCAAAAACCAAACCAAAATTACAAGAAATACTAAAGGAAGTTCTCCAGTTAAAAAGTTAGTAAAATCAGATAACAACCCTATACTAGAACACAGGACAGAGCAACCACATATCAACCCAGATAGGGAAGTCACAAAAGTAAATCAAAGCTAAAACACTGAAAATAAGGAAACAGACATCAATATGTAAAAGATGATAGCATTAAAACAAAAGCGGTTGCAGCGGTACATTGACAGGGAACTGCCAGAAATTCAAGCCAGATTCAGAAAAGGACATGGAACCAGGGATATCATTGCTGATGTCAGATGGATCCTGGCTGAAAGAAGAGAATACCAGAAAGATGTATGCCTGTGTTTCATTGGCTATGCAAAGGCATCTGACTGTGTGGATCATAACAAATTATGGATAACATTGTGAAGAATGGGAATTCCAGAACACTTATTTGTGCTCATAAGGACCTGTACATAGATCAAGAGGCAGTTGTTCGAACAGAACAAGGGGATAGTGCATGGTTTAATGTCAGGAAAGGTGTGCGTCAGGATTGTATCTTTTCACCATACTTATTCAATCTGTATGCTGAGCAAATAATCTGAGATGCTGGTTTATATGAAGAAGAACACAGCATCGGGACTGGTGGAAAACTCATTAACAAACTGCAATGTGCAGATGACACAACCTTGCTTGCTGAAAGTGAAGAGGACTTGAAGCACTTTTACTGATCAAGATCAAAGACTACAGCCTTCAGTATGGATTACACCTCAACATAAAGAAAACAAAAATCCTCACAACTGGACCAATAAGCAACATCATAATAAATGGAGAAAAGATTGAAGTTGTCAAGGATTTCGTTTGACTTTGATCCACAGTCAACACCCATGGAAGCAAGAAATCAAATGATGCATTGCATTGGGCAAATCTGTTGCAAAAGACCTCTTTAAATAAGTATTGGAAAGTAAAAATGTCACTTCGAGGATTAAGGTGCATCTGACCCAAGCCATGATATTTTCAATGGCCTCGTATGCATGCAAACCTGGATAATGACTAGGGAAGACTGAAGAAGAATTGATGCATTTGAGTTACGGTGTTGGCGAAGAATATTGACTATACCACGGACTGCAAGAAGAACGAACAATTCTGTCTTGGAAGAATTCCAGCCAGAATGCTCCTTGGAAGCAAGGATGGCAAGACTTCATCTCATGTACTTTGGACCTGTTATCAGGAGGGACCAGTCCCCGGAGAGGGACATCATGCTTAGTAAGGTAGTTAGGTCAGCAAAAAAGAGGAAGATCCTGGATTAGATGAATTGACACAGTGTCTGCAACAGTGGGCTCAAGCATAACAATGACTGTGAGGATGGCGCAGGACTGGACAGTGTTTCCTTCTGTTGTACACAGGGTCGCTATGAGTCAGAACTTACTTGACAGCACCTACCACAAAAACAACAACAGCTGAATGGTCAAAAAAATTGTGGTTCACTGGTATCATGAAATACCACTCAGCGATGAAAAAAGAATGAACTACTGATACAGGCAAACATTTGGACAGATATCAAGGGCACTATGCTGAATGGAAAAAAAAAAGTCATTCTCAAAAGATCACACACTATATGATTCCATTTATATAACGTTATATAATATTCTCAAAATGAGAAAGTCATAGCATTGGGGAGCAGAATAGTGGTTGTCAAGGCTTAGGGATGAAGAAGAGAGGAATGGTGGATGTGACTATAAAGAAATAGTGTGAGGGAGATCTTTGTGCTGATGGAACAGTTCTGTATCTTGAATGCAGTGGTGGTTACACAAATCTCCTCGTGTGATAACATAGCATAGAACTATACACACAATCGTGTCAGTGTCTATTTCCTGAATTTGATACTGTAGTATAATTATATAAGATGTAATCATTGGGGAACAGTGGATGAACGATAAGTGAAACCTCTCTGTACTATCTTTGCAACGTCCTGTAACTCTGTAATTATTCAAAATAAAAAGTTAAACATCAAAAAAGAGAGATATAAGAAGTCACAGCAGACATTATCTTTCTGGCCTTGAAAAAGTAAAAACCATGTTATAAAATACTTATGGAAGGGGCCATGTGGCCTCTAGTAGCTGAGAGTAATCCCTGTCCAACAGCCACCATGAAAATAGAGAACTTTAGTCCTACAATCACAAGCAAATGAATTTTGCCATCAACCATGAGCTTGGAAGAGGACCTCAAGCTTCAGGTGAGATCACCAACATCTTGATTCCAGCTTGGTGAGACCCTGAGCAAAGGACCCAGGTAAGTTGTACTCAGACGTGGAAATCATGAGATAATGAATGTGTGTTGTTTTAAGCGACTTTGTGGTAATTTGTTATGCAGCAATAGATAAGTAATATGCAGTCCAAGTGTGAGACACCATTAAACAACTGGGAACTTTGCTGCAAGGGGCCATAGTTGAGACCTTCATGTTCTGACAAAAGAAATCAGCAATACTGAGAGGGAGGAGTCAGTCTTGGAGTTGAAACAGATGCTCATGGTCTTTCCTAAAAAATAGGGTTCTCAAGTCAGAGTTTTCAACTGCCTCCAAGTCGACCTAGCTCTGCTGGCTGCTTGACCCTGCAGCCAGCTGTCATATCCCAAATATGCTATTCACAATCACAAATGAATTGCACATTGATGGCACTATGCGCTTGCCCTGTTTCTTCCTGTAAATTTTTAACTCTAGCTAATTCTTGCAGACTGCCTGGCCCCACCTGGGGAGGTAGCCTTGCACCCAGGGCCCCAGCTGCTTCTGCAGCCCTATCTGGTTCACTGGCAACTGCATCAAGCCAGCCTGGGCCTCAGAAACTGGCTCTTTCTCCCTTTCTTCTAGGCCCCAAAACAGGGGCTGGCAGGACATCCAGGATGGCTTTCAGTGAATGCCAGAAAGGTCAAAGACATAGAGCAGGATTGCACAAGTAGGGCTGGGAGCTTTGTCTCAAACTTGGTCTCTGTGTGTGTCTTGGTCACTCTCTGCTTTGCCAGCATTCACAAGTGTTATTCTAGTTCAAGTGGTCAGGGTTGAGGAGAGGCGGGAGAAACTTCATTTTCCGGTCTTGGAAGGTGGTACAATATAGTGGAGTGTGGACTTTGGTGTTAGGCACATGTTTCCTTGTATTGGTTGTGAGGCCTTGGGGGAAATCATTTAAACTCTCTGAGCTTCAGTTTCCTCATCTGCCAAGTGGAGATTATAATACATATTTCCCAACAGTGTTATCAGAATTAAATGAGATAATGCATGTAAAAGCACCTATCAGCATAGTGGCTAGTCAATAAATATAAGTAACCTTCACCACTGGTTCTCTCTGGCAAGTGCCCATACTATTCACCTCCACCAGGTCTAATGCATGCTCTGGCTACTACACACACTAATTTCCTTTGTTCTGGGTTGGAGACAGCAATACTCAACATCTCTGTATTGGAATGTGGTAGGCAGAACTTCTAGGAAGGGTCCCCAAGATTCCACGCCTATTTCCCAGAACGTGTAAATGAGGTATCACTCTCATGGTTACGTTAGGTTACGTTGCGTTGCGTTGCGTCGTTGCGTTGTGTTATATGGTCCAGTTGACTTTAAAAGGGGAGACTATCTGGATGGGCCTAATATAATCACATGAACCCTTAAAAGCAGAGAACTTTCTCTAGCTGGTGGCAGAAGAGAAAGTCAGAGAGATATTAAGCTTGAGAAGGAGCTGACATGCTGTTTGTTGCTGCTTTGAAGATGGAGGAGGGCATGTGAGAAGCAATGCAGGTGACCCCTAGGAGCAGTGAGTGGCCCCCAGCTGACACCCCGCTAGGAAATGGGAACGTTGGACCCTCAGCAGCAAAGAACTAGATTCTGCCAACAACCTGAATAAACTTGGAGGTCGATTCTTACCCCAAGCCTCCAGGTAAGAGCCCAGGCCAGCCAAAAGCTTGATCTTGACCTTATGAGACTCTGAGCAGAGAACCCAGCAGTGCCTTCTGACCTAAAAAACTGTGAGCTAATAAGTAGGAGTTGTTTTAAACTGCCAAGCTTATATTAATGTGTTATGGAAGCAACAGAAAACTAATACAGAGGTTTTGGAATTTTAGTCATATGAAGAGTCACATCTCAGGTCCTAGAAATTTGTTGCTGTGAGCTTTATTCATTTAGATGTTTATGCATGCGCTTATTCAAGGTACTTATTGAGTGCCTCCTATGTGTCAGACACTGTGCTAGGCCTTGGGGATACACTAACCAGCATAGATAGACCTGTGAAACTTACAGCCTTGTCCAGGGCAATATTCTTTCCCTCTGGCCAAGTCTGGAGGCTGTGACCTGGGTAGGCATCCTGCCCTCCAGCAGAGCATTCTGACCTACCATGAGGGTCGCCTTGGGCCCTCCCAGAAACCAGGTGCTTAGTGACATTCCCTAATGGTTACGATAGGAGTGGCAGAAAGGGGCATATTGGCAGAAAGGTACGGGCTGGGCAAATCTCCCTGAGATCCAGAGCCTGGGGCTTTGCCATTCTTCTCCATAGCATAGAGATACTCCTCAGAGGTGCTTCTGGGGGTTGGGCAGGGCTCTCAGCATCTTGGGAAAGACTGAGAGCCAAACAACTTAAGCTGATGGTCTTGCCTGGGCTTCTGGACGAATAGGGAAGAGAGAGTGAAGTGAGTGTTATCTAGGGCCGTTTTCAGGGTTCATAGTGGGCATTTGGAAAGGAAGGCCAGAGAGGGAGGGCACATGGTGGGAAAAGGACTTGGGGGGTTTTAGGAAGGCAGCTGTGGGTGATGAAAGACTGGCAAGAGATGGCAGAGTTGCACATGGAAGAAGGGGAGAAGCCCAGGCTTGAGAAGCAAAAAGAGTTGGAGTAGGATTTCCAGGGTAGAGAGGACAGGGAGAAAGGGGCAACAATGAAGGGAGAGGTTCCAGCCTGGACAAGCTCAGGGATTCCCTTAGCAGCTGAGAGGCTGGGTGGAGCCTGGGCTTTGGAGACTCAATTTCTCTTCCAGGCCCTCCTGGGCAATGCTGGGGCCTAGGCTTTGGGGGAAGTGCCAGGGATGGGGCCTGGGACAGCTCAGCTCTCTAGCCCCTAGAAGCCCTTCCTGACTCTGTTTATATGTTATTTGCAAGACTGGTTTCTACTTCAGTGAAGAGGGGAGGGGTTGGCTCTCTACCCTCGGCCCCTAGTTGTATCTGAACTCCCCTACAGGCTCTGCTGCCTGCTCCCTGCCCTGTTTGGCTGACTTTCCACTACCCTCTCTGTTGCTTCGGCCCCTGACTGGTGTACAAGGAAGTTCTGGGGGGCTGGTCCTCTGGGACTGGCCGGGGAAGCAAAGGGCTCTCATTCCCTACAGGCACAGACATCTGGGGTGGGGGCAGGGTGGGTCTGGGCAGAAATTCAGGCTCCATAGGAGCCCTGAGAAAAGCAAACTGAAATCCTGCCCAGGGAAATCTGCAGTTGTCCAACAAGAGCTTCACTTTAATACATGTGGTAATTCTTTTGCTGCGCTTATTCAGACTGCCGCAGCTGCAGGGGGAGAGGCCCATGAAGGGGACAGTGAGACTGGAATGGGGTGGCAGAGTGTAGAGAAGGTAAAGGATGGGTTGCCACTGAAGGCAAGAGTCTAGTGAGGGGAACAGGAGGAGGTGCAGGCAGTTGGGGTATGGGAGAGGAAATCCTCAGAAACGCAGGACTGTGTCTGAAGGGAGAGAGGAAAGCGAGGGGGCAGTGGCAGCAGAAGGGCGGGATGAGAGCCTGATTGGGGTGGCACATGGTGCGGATGATAGAAGCAGAGGCAGAAGAAGGAGGGTACGAGAGAACAATCCTTTTACCGTTAATGGATATTGTCTGTTACCATAACTCAGCATGTGAAAAATTTTTCTATTGAAAAACTGGAGAAAGTTCTGGAAGTCATTCTCAAGAATAATAGCCTTTTCACCCCTACTGGTACATATAGATACCATTTACACTTTCCGCCTCTGGGGTTTCTGGGGAGGCTTTTTTTTTTTTTTTAACCACTTATAGTAGCACCGGTGTTAGGGACGGGGACTTACGTAACTGCATAAAACAGAAGGAAGTTGGTGGGTGCCGTATTTCTGAATTAAGAGGTTATTGTATGAGGGGCTGCATCCTGAGAGGAGTGATTGTGTAAAACTTCTGTCTCTTTCGGCTTCTGCACAGCAAGATAAGGCTTGTACGTATATCTACTGTTTCCCGTGTGTTGTTGGGAAGATGTGGTTTTCCGGGTTAGGTAATATTCAAGTGAATAAGTTATTTTCAGGTGCAATACAGTGTAAGTACGCATCCTTGACATACTGTATCACCACAAGTACATATAAGTACCACTTACATTTTTCACCTCTTGGGCTTCTGAACAGCGAGATAAGCCTTGCAAGTATATTTACATTTTCCAGTGTGTTATTGGGAAGGTGCGGTTTTCAGGATTAGGTGATACTCAGGTGAATAGCTTATTTTCAGGCGCAATACAGTGTAAGCGTGTCCAGCTCCAATAAGTTGGAAAACATTTACTTGTCAAGAAACCAGAAGGTGATGCAGAGAATGCAGCACTAGGAAGCAGACTTGAACAACAATTATGTGCAGCCAATGCATGGTGCCTTTATGTGTTACCTCAAGTTTTCAAAAGTTTCATTCAATAAAATAAAATTGCTGAGATAAAACAATTTTTTCCCTGCCTCATTTCATCTGTCCTACTTCCAGAACACACTGGTACATATGTGTACTATATAATACTTATGAAAATCCATCATACATAACAAAAAATTACCAACACTCAATGATTCAGCATGCATTCCATTAGTGAAAAAAATCACTTCACCAAAAAATTACAAAAGTAATTCAATAATGAAAGAAAGGGATAGGAGAGGGGCACCTAAATGAATCATCTGAGAAGGCTGGGGAAGTGGGTGGAGTTCATAATCAGAACTGGGAAAAGTCTGATAATTCATTGGGCTCAAGACCTGTCAATCATCTCTACTCTGCCAATGGACTGAGAACTGGAGGTGTCCCTCAGCCAAGACCCTGGAATTCAGTGAGTGCTACAATATGGGGAGAATAATGAGCTTTGGAACAGGAAGAGACGGGGAGTCCACTATTGCCCTTTGAAGGGAGCTGACCTGAGTATAAATGTGGAAAGGACCATGTGATCATCTGATCCAACCTCTTTATTTTACAATTAAGAAACTGGAGCTTAGAGAAAGGAAGTAATTTGTCTAAGGTCACAGAGTTACGTTAGTGAACTAGGCAGGCAGATAGACTTCAGAAAGAGGCTGCATGGGCTCCTAGAGAGAACAGCCTCAGCTATTAGCCTAGGTTTAAAAAAAAACAACCTAACCAGTTGCCCTCTAGTCGATTCTGGCTCATGGTGACCCCACGTGTTGCGCAGTAGAACTGTGTGACCTTTCAAAAGCAGATCTCCCTGGCTTTCTTCCAAGGTGACGCTGGGTTAGTTCTAACCACCAACCTTTTGGTTAGTAGTCGAGCACTTAACCATTTGAGCAGCCCAGGGACTCATATTAGCTCAGATAGGGTCTGAAAATACTTGGCAAACATAGTGCCACTTCTCACTCTTGTACCAGTGATTTAAAAACAAAAAAGATTCCGTCGAGTCAATCTGACTCATAGAGACCCTATAGGACAGAGTGGAACTGCCCCCATAGGTTTTCCAAGGTTGTAATCTTTATGGAAGAAGACTGCCACATCTTTCTCCCCCAGAGCAGCCGGTGGGTTTGAACTGCCAACCTTTCGGTTAGTAGCCAAGTGCTTAACGACTGCGTCACCCAGGGCTCCTTGTACCCATGGTAACCAGTTGCTGTCGAGTTGATTCCAACTCATAGCGACCATATAGGATAGAATAGCACTGTCCCATAGGGTTTCCAAGGAGCGGCTGGTGGATTCGAACTGCTGACCTTTTGGTTAGCAGCTGAGCTCTTAACCACTATGCCACCAGGGCTCCTGTACCCTTAGTAGACATTGTTAATTGATCACTGTACCCCATCTCAGTGTTAATTCTACCTCACAGTCCTTTACAGAATACTCTAGGCAGCCACTACCAATACATCAGCATTGACATGGAAAATGAAATCAGTTTGTATTTTCAGGTCTAGAATAAGCAGCTCTATGTCACAGAAGGGTAGAACTAGCCCTAATATCTAATTGGTTGGATGTCATTATCCAATGATTTTTTGACTGTATACAATAGAAGGAAGAGTTGACCTCAGTAAGGACAAGAACCAGGACTGCTCTCTAGACCTAAACAGTAGGTACCGTGGCCCTTCTTCGCTAGAGCACTGCCACTCATGGGACTCAGGTTCAATAACTGGCTTCCAGGCTTTGGATCCCCTTCTACCAGTTTCAGATTCCCTGGAAAGAGAAGCTAATTGGACAAACTTGAAACAGAGTTTTAAACTCTGGAACAATAAGTGATGGCAGAGGATCATAGAGCATAGGACAGACTTGATCACTGGGCCTATGAATTGGGACATTCCTATTGAAGACTGTGTCAGTCAAGACACTTTCAGCTACAATTAATAGAAAACCCAGCAAAAAGTGACAAGCTATGAGGGAAATTCATTGTTTTATCAATAAGATGTTCAAGGATAGGGATTTCTGGGATTGATTAAACCATTACTAAGGACCCAGCATATTTGCATCTGTTAGCAAAAAGGTTTCTATCTCAGATAGGCTTCAGGGACCCCAAAGGGGACCAAGAGAAACAAGCTAGGGTAAAGTTGGGTTTTCCAGAGACCAGAGCCATAGGGGTTTCTAAGAGGAGTTATACAAATATCTGCTAGGCTTCCTAGCTGTTAAAGACTGGCTTGAAGTACAAGAAAGCTTTCTTTAGGGGTAGATAAGGAAGTGCTTTCCTTACCATGGGACAAGGAACTGGGGTAGTTCTCTCAGGGGCCAGAAAAGCTACTTAGGACAAGTGTAGAATTTCCTAGGACCAGGAGGTAATCTGGTAACATTCCCCCACCCCCAAAGCTAAATTAACAAAGCAGGTTCTGGAAAGGAGAGAGAATACCACTAACCTGAGGGTGGCACCTACCCAAATCTTTCCAGGAAATGGGTCTGAATAGCGTGGTCAAGCATCCAACTGAGAGACAGCTGAGGCCAAGAATAGGAATGGGGGTTAAGTATCCTATAAATTGTGCCCATCGGTGGAAATATCTGAGTTCCATTAGGAAAAAGAATCAGTCTTCTGTAAACTTATATATTTCCAGGGTTTTGTAATTTTTTAAATTTTTTTGTTTTCCGCTCAGCTTCTGAAGAAAGTTCCTTTTGAAAATCCCCATCTTGTCTTACATTCAAGTGAGAAAGCATTTGACTACAGAAGGGTCAAAACAACTAAGAGGATTATCAAGTTTCCAGAGGGGAGGAATGGAAGTGGTGGTGATGGGCTCAGTTGGAGTCTTGGGCTGAGAAAATAGAACCTCTATAAATCAAGAGGTGGCATTTCTATTAGACTTAAAGGTCCTTTTTGGACTTTTCCCTCATGAAGAGGGAATGTAGATGACTGTACTTTGTAGATAGGACATTATTTTAGCGCTTCAGGCCTGAAGGCAAGATGGAGGCAGTGAGGGTTCAGGTTTTAAGGAAAGACTACCCCTAGAGGGAGTTAATTTTTCTTCTCCCCTTCACCACTACTTCTGCCTTTGACTATATATGTGAAATTGTGCAAATTACCTAATGCCATAGAGCTCCGGTTTCCTCATTTATAATGTAAAGGTTCCAGGTACACTTACTGTGAGGAGATAATATAAAAATATTTAACAAAGTTCCTGGCCCACAGCAGATGGCAAAATAGTCAATAAAGTTAGTAAAGACACTTTTTTTCCTTGCTTCAGTATACATATATATATATATAGAGAGAGAGAGAGACAGACAGACAGAGACACAGAGCCTTGGTGGCTCAAACGGTTAAGCGCTCAACTGCTAACTGAAAGGTTGGTGGTTCAAACCCACCCAGCAGCTCCTCCATGGGACAAAGACCTGGTGATCTGCTTCCATAAAGATTACAGCTTGAAAACCCTGTGGGGCAGTTCTATTCTATCACATGGGATCACTGAGTCAGAATCTACTCAATGGCACATAACAGCAACAGCAACAACGATATATATACACTGTGCTAGGGACTGGGTCTTCAGAGATGAAATGAAGTAATCCCTGCCCTCAAGTATCCTGCAGTGTAGAAAAGAAGATAGCTAAGGAAACATCATTTACAAAGAAGTCTCTAGTAAAGATATGTATGCATAGGCTCAGTGGGAATATGGGGGAAATGAGGCCACAGTCTAGTTGAGGAAGACAGGGAAGGCTTACTGGAAGAGGTAACATTCGATCTGGGCCCTGTAGGATGAGTAGGAATTTGCTCAGTGGACAAGCATGGGGAAAGTCTTTGGGGCAGATGAAACAGAATATGCAAAGGTAAAGGTCTGAGACAGCATACTTAATTCAATATTGCTGGAGCATTACATATAACCATATCAGGCAAAGAAGGTGAATTTAATACAGTAGTCTGGGACATCTTACTGAAGAATTTCTAGCGGGAAAATGACTTACTATGTTATCAATAATATTTAGGATGGTTTGGAGGGATGGAAAGTTAAAGTTTAGATGAAAGACTATTAACTATTTGGACAAAAACAAAAAACAAACTCGATAAGGTCCAGTCAATTCCAACTCATGGCGACCCTATAGCGATAGAGTAGAACTGCCCAATAGGGTTTCCAAGGAACAGTGGGTGGATTCGAACTGCCAATCTTTTGATTAGCTGCCAAATGCTTAATGTTGTTGTTGTTAGTTGCTGTTGAGTAGGCTCCTACTCATAGAGACACTATGTACAACAAAGATACAGAAGATCTAAATGCCACAATCAACCAACTAGACCTCATAGACATATACATTACACTCACTCAACAGCAGCAAAGTATACATTCTTATCCAATGCACATGGAACATTCTCCAGAATAGACCACATTTTAGACCACAAAACAAGCCTCAACAAAATCCAAAACCCTGAAATAATACAAAGTATCTTCTCTGATCACAATGCCATAAAAATAGAAATCAGTAACATGAATAGCAAGGGAAAAAAATCAAATACATAGAAACTGAAAAACAGGAGTGGAGCCAATATGGCGCTATAGACAGAAGCACCACGCTGTCCCTCTACAGCAAAGATCTGAAAAACTAAGTAAAAGATACAAATGTCCGTCCTGGAACCCTAAGTGTCAAATGAAGGGATAAAGAACTCAACCAAGCACCGAATGGAATAAGAAACTGACAGAGAACAGAGAACGAGGAGAGCTACAGTGGAGGTCCCCTACCAGCTAATGTGGCATGGCCTTGCAATCTTGGACCCCTCGGCCACCAAGTCCGGTGGACAGGGAGTATAAGAAAGCAATTTCACAGAGCTTCCAGCAGGAGCCAGAGCACTGGGTAACCAGGGATACAAGCTTTCCCACCCCTCAATCTTCTTCCCTCTGCTCGGCCTGTGCCGCTTTTCCGCAGGCCACAGATGCTTGGCCGGAGAGAAGCCAGCTCCTTGCCACTCAGATTGGCCCCATCCCTAATGGCTGGCTCCATCAGTGCCGTTTTGTTGTTATTGTTGTTGTTTTGGCTTCTTTTTTGTCTCTTCTCTCTCTCTCATTTCCTTCATTTCTTTTCTCCCTCCCAGCTGCCACTATGTGCCATCTCTGCTTCTTCTTGATGGGCAAGCTGCACTGCTTGGCTAGGAAACTGCTTCCCTGGTTTGCGCCACCACGTCAGTGAGCTCCCTGGGGGCTTTTTTCCCTCCGTTTATTGTCTCTCTCTACCTTCCTTCCTTTCCTTTCTTCCGACCACCTGGCCACGTGTGCCATTTCTGCCACTTTTTGATGGGCTGTGCCACACTGCTTGGCTGGGGAGCTGCTGGCACATGGCTTCTCCAGTCTGCGCCGCCACGCTGGTGGGCTCCCTCACGGCATTTTTTTCTCGGTTTCTTGACTTGCTCTACCTTCCTTCCTTTCCTTTCTCCCAATCACCTGGACATGCATTCCATCTCCACTGCTTTTTGATGGGCTCTACCACACCACTCAGCTAGGGAGCTGCTGTCACATGGCTTCCCCAATCCGCACCCCCACACCAGTAAGCTCACTTGGGGCATTTTTTTCTCCGTTTCTTGTCTCTCTCTACCTTCCTTCTTTTCCTTTCTCCCAACCACCTGGCCGTGTGTGCCATCTCCCCTGCTTTTTGACAGGCTGTGCCACACTACTGGAAAAGTTGGAAGATAAGAGAAATCATATTTCAATGTAGAAGGATAAGGAAGTGAGGAAGGATAGCAAAAGTTCGAGGTTTAGTGAAGGAGAGCCTAGTTTGTGTGTGTGTGTTAGGAGCCCTGATGGCGCAATGGTTAAGCACTCAGCACCTAACCAAAAGGTTGGCAGTTCGAACCCACCGGCTGCTCTGTGGAGGAAAGATGTGGCAGTCTGTTCCTTTAAAGATTAACCCTTTGCTGCTGAGTCAGTTCTGACCATAGAGACAATGTAGGACAGAGTAGAATTGCTCCATTGGGTTTCCAAGGCTGTAGTCTTTACTGAGGAGCCCTGGTTGTGCAGTGGTTACAGAGCTTGGCTGCTAACCAAAAGGTCAGCAGTTTGAATCCACCAGCTGCTCCTTGGAAACCCTTTGGGGCAGTTCTACTCTGTCCTATAGGGTCACTGTGAGTCTGAATTTACTTGACAGCAATGTGTTTTTGGTTTTCAATCTTTACGGAAGCAGACTGCCACATCTTTCTCCCGTGGAGCAGCTGGTGAGTTTGAATCACCGACCTTTCAGTTAGTAGCCTAGCGCTTAACCACTGCACTACTGAGGATCCTTACCATAAGTATTATAGCCTTGGAAACCCTATGGGGCAGTTCTACTCTGTCCTGTAGGGTCTCTATGACTCAGAATCTACTGGATGGCAATGAGTTTGTTTTTTGTTTTTTGTTTTTTTTAATTTGTATTGCAAACTCAAGCCAGGCAGGAACAATACCTGAGCAGAGCTGGCCTAGTCTGAGGCCATAGAGAGTGATGGGCCTAGGGAGAAACAGAAGGGCATGCCCAATTCACAGGCATTCCAATACAAACGTTTGAAAACACCGTGCCCAAGGAACGAAAAACTGCAGGCCCAATTTGGCCTAAGGGAGTTTGACCTTTGAGAAGGCTTCTTAAGACTGAGATGTTTGAATTTAGGAAGAAAGAAAGTTTGTAAGCTGTGGAGAGTGCATTCTAGGGTCAAGTTGGGGCAGATTCTTAGAGGAAGGGGGCTCTGAGTAAGGGACACTGAAAAGCCAGCCAAGGGAGAAAAAAGAGACTGAAGAAGTGAGGTTAGCTGGAGCTGCTGGGTAGGAGACAATGTCCCAGCAAGAGAATAATAAGAAGCCACCCTAGGGGAAAGAGAATTTGTCACTCCCTCCATTGGACTTGATAGTGCTTTCCACATAGTATGGTAATTATTTGCTGAGGTGCTTGTCTTACCACTAGACTGTGAGCACAGGCCCACATTAGACTCTTCTGTGCATCTGCCCTGATGCCCTGCACAATGATTGCAGACTGAATGAATGATTGGATGGATGGATGATTGAATGAGAGGAGGAGGTGTATTTAATGTGATAGTTTAGGAAACCATCCAAAAGAAGAAAAAAGCTCTATGTAATAGGATGTTTATTGCAGCATTATCTGAAAGATTGAAAAATTGGAAATACTTAAGTAAATGATGGTTCATTTACTCAATGGAATATTATATGGCCATTAAAATGATAATTATGAAGACGTTGTAGCAACACAGCAAATGATTATGATATAATGCTAAGTGACACAGGCAGAATACAAAATTGCATCTATGCTGTGATTATAAGTATGTAAAGATGATATATGCATACAGCCAAGCCCTGAAGAGGGGAGCATAAAAAGTGAAAACTAATGACTCGGAGTGTCAGGATTGTCAGTTAATTATTTTTTCTTTATGTTGATGTTGTTTATGTCATTAAAGAAGAAAAAGTTGGTGGGTAGGAGACAAATTAAAACATGACCTTGAAAATTGGACTGAGAAGGCTGGTGCCAGAGACAAGGATTCCCACAGTTATGAGGTTGCCAGGTGAAAGAAGACTGGAGCTGGAGCTGGGGCTGCTAGAAGGGATGTAATTAATGTCTGCCTGGCTCCTACCTGTGCAAGTCTGTGACCTGGGCAGATAGTACCTGTGCTATACCGGAGAGAACAGGGAATTTGAAGTCTGAAGACTGAAGTCCTGCTGCTTATTAACTGTGACTTTAGGCAAGTTTATTAACCCACTCTGAGCCTCAGTTTTATCATCTGTAAAATGGGCTAACAATCTTTACCTCACAGAGTTGTGAGGATTAAGGGGGAGAGAATGTATTTGAAAACTTGCTGTAAATGATGAAGCCTAAACAGCTATAGAGGGTTATTATCTTTATTATCATCATTATATCTACCAACTAGGCCTGGAATTCCATCCATAAGAGATATATTTCAGTAACAGGTAAAAACTTCTGGAAAAGTTCAAAAGAGAAGCTATCAGTCATTCAAGAGTCAGTATAGCCTAGTCCAGTGGTTCCCAATTCTGGCTCCTGTTTAAATCACCTGGGAGGTTTTTTCTTTTATTTGCTATCCAGGCCCCACCCCTAAACAATTAAGTTAGGATTTCTGGAGGCGAGGCTTAGGCAGGATTAGTTTTTTAAAGCTCCCAATTTGCAGCTGGAGCTGAGATCCACTGGCAAAATAGGCCCTGAAACAAGAAAGACTTGGATTCTAATTCTGGATTGTGACCTTGGAGAAGTCCCCTTATCTTTGAAATGGAAATAACAATGGTACCTTCCTCACATGGTTGTGGTGAGGATTAATTGAGTTAATACATGTAAACCACTTTAGTACAGTTCTTGACACACAGTAAGTGCTATGAGGTGTTAGCTATTTTTGCTGTCATTTGTAGGCTGTGCTCCAGTCCCATCCTGAGGGACAAATCCTGACCCTAATAGGTGAAAAAGAAAGTCCAGCACAGCATCTACCTTATCACCAGTCTTGCTCTGACTTTCTAACCCCAGGTTCCCAGTTGCTGGCCTTTTTGCCTAGATGTTGTAACACCTTGAGTTTGGATACTTGACACATGACTTTTTCAGCTGGCCCTTCTTAATGAAAATTGGCATCCCCCTGAGGTCTCACATGCCCATTTCTCTTTTTATCACAGCCAGGCCTACTGTGTATTGATTATTGTGTAAACCTTGGTTTCCAGACTCTGTCAATTGGACCAAATCCCATTTGCCCTCTTTCATCTGAGCCTTCCCCAGTGAGATTCCACCCAACCTGTGTCTTGATTTCTGAAGCATTTCTGAAAAGGAAAAATGCTAAATTTGTACACTCTCTGTCTTCCTGGAACAAAGGGACATAGATAAAGTAAGTGATCTCAGATTTCTTACTTAATGGGGAAGTGAGAAGGTTGTAGAAGGAGGCCAGGCATGTGTCTTCACTGTGTGTAATCTGCATTGGTGACAGAGCATCCACAATAACAAAAAATGTTTTGCACTCCATGTTAATTTCTTATGGCTGCTGTAATAAATTGTCACGAATTTAACGGCTTAAAACAACAGAAATTTATTCTCTCACAGTTCTAGAGGCCAGAAGTCTGAAATCAGTATCACTGGGCTGAGTGGCTGCAGGGCTACGCTCCCTCCAGAGCACTTGTGGCCGCATCATTCCAGTCTCTGCCTCCATGGTCACATGGCTTTCTCCCCTTCTCTCTGTGTGTGATAATCTCCCTTTGCTTCCCTCATAAGGATACATGTGATTGCATTTAGGGCTCACCTGGATAATCTAAGCTAATCTTTCCATCTCAAGATCTTTAATCACATTTGCAAAGTCCTTTTTCTTGCCGTATAAGGTAACATTCATAGGTTCCAAGAATTAGGACATGGTTATCTTTTAAGAGGACATTATTCAGCCTTCCACACACTCCAAGATGTTTTCTCCTTTAATTCCCCTCAGGTCCTCTGCCTTGTCCCTTTCTGTCTGAGAAATGAGGCCATTCAGGCTTTGTGAATTTTGTTTTTGTCTCTTCTGTATATGTTCATGGTCTGTTTGCTGTCTATTATTCATTTTAATGGCCTCTGCATGGCCCTGATCACCTAGTGACCTGGGAATTCCAGCATTCTTATGAGAGATTCCCTCTCTTTGGCTCTGTGGAACTGGGCCTTGCTAGGGGCAGGGTTTGAAGAGACTGAGTGGTTTGTTACTCTGGAGTTCATTGGACTATTGCTGCCCTGGAGCTTCCTTCCCCTCCCTGAGTCCCATGCACTACATTTTAGATTCAGCTGCTTCCTGTTAGTACCCACTCCTTAGATGTAGTCCACTTTGTGTCATGCACTGGTGCCACCATGCTGTGGATTTAAAAAAAAAGGATGATTGCAGGGAAGAAAAAAAGTAAGCATGATTCCAATGCAGCATGCTGAATGGGATACTAGGACTCTTAAGGTGGTAAGAGCCCACAAAGAGAGGTCCCTGACCCAAATGGGAGGTGTATGTGGGTGGTCAGGAATGGCTGAGGTGCCTCAGATGGAATGGCTATTTCATTTGCGCTAAATCTCCCTGCCCCAAGATACTCTAGGGCATAGTACAGATACAGGAGTTAGTGCACTTGGATTGAAATCCTGGCTTTGTCATTAGATTGCTGCATGACCTTGCCAGATTAACTTCTAAGCCTCAGTTTTCTCTTGTGCTAAAACTGAGAAAAGGAGACTTAATAATAATAGTTATATTAGTGGGCTGTTGTGAAGGTTCAATGAACAGTGTACAGGTAGTCCCCGGATTACGAACGAGTTCTGTACCTAAGTCTGTCTTTAAGTCAAACTTGTATGTAAATCAGAATGGTTAGGTATGGTTTGTAACTGATGTTAGTTATATCAAATGTTTAGTCAGTTAGTCAAATGTAGTGTACCTTTCTATGCATAAAAAACATTAAAGAAACACTTCCAGATACACTAAAACATTTTTAACATTATAATTCAGTGTTACCCAAATAGCGTCTGTGCCCTGGAGCAGTGGAGCCAATGAAACATACTCCAAGTCAGAAAGAGGGAGAAAGTTTTATTTTAGGAAGTGTACACCACGGGGGATCCGACAGCAATGCAGGCTGTCTCTATGGAGTCCCAAGAGGCATTTTTACATTAGAGCTTATATATGATTTTTACAAAGGTTAGAAGTGTTGTTACACATTGTAAGGTAATTACAAGAGACTCTTTATCATACTAAAGTGATACCTGCCAGACATTTCCATACCTGACATCTGGGTTCTAATCTTCCTGTGGGAGGTCGTAAGCCACAGGTGGCGGGACAGAGCAAAGCCAAGTCATTAACAAAGATATGCAAAAAGTAGAAGGCAAAGAAAAAAAACTTATAGGTTCGTCATGACGTTACATCAAGCTCTCAGTCGCCCATTTTGAAAAGGAGAAAATATGCTGGGGAGTTTTAGGGTCACATACAGTAATAATAATAATAATGTTATGATGTGTGTCACAAAGTAGCACCCTTTTACTATTATAAACCACCGTATATACCTCTAATTTTTAATATAATAGGCTTTATGGGTGTTGGTTCGTGACTACGGGTTGCACGTAAGCTGGATGTTCATAACCAGGGGACTGCCTTATGTGAAAGGCTTTATAAAATATAAAGTACCATAACCTGTTCTAGTTGTTATTATTAACTCAACACTCACTTCACTCTGTTCTTTACTTGCCCACTCTCCAACTTCCTACAGGCTATTTCATGTTAATCTTTTGTTTTAGCAAATTCCATCCTGATTCTTTCACTGTTTCCTGACTCATCCTTGCTCTACACAAACCAAGGAACAATTTGTTTCTCACCTATTGTTCTACTTCCAGTCAATCTCTTGCCAGTTGTACATTAACGTTTGCAAATAACCATTTATAGAGAAACACTACTTCAAAGGAAGTTGTTTATCAGCCTTCCAAATTTATGTCCAGTCTAGAAAAAGCTTCTCTGGTGAGTTGCAGCCACTCATTTGGTCAACAGATATTTATTCAGCAGCTACTTGTACCAGGTACTGTGTTAAGCACTAGGGGTACAAGTTAGAATAAGACAGCTCTGGCCTCTGACTTCAGGGAGCTCACAGTCTCATGGACGAATCAGACAAGTAAACAAGTGATTCCAGTTTAGTGTGAAGTTACTACTAGAAGAAAGCACAAAGTTTTGTGAAAGCAAATGAAGGGACAAGGTACTCAGATTTTGTGGGTGGGTGTAGTTAAGAGGGGACTCCTGGAGGAAATGATATCCTAGAAGAAATGGTATCTAAAATGAGGCTTAGCAGATGAGTAGAAATTAGCTGCAGTTGTGTGGAAAGTTTGCAAGCCAAGGAATGGCATTTATTCTGGAGGAACTGAAAGAAATTTAGTATGGCAGGTGCATTGAGTGAGGAAGGGTGCGGGGAGTGGAGAGTAATGGAAGATAAGGCAGGCAAGAGCGGCAGCAGCTTGATTGTACTGGTCCATAGTCTAAGCTATGTTTTGACTTTACTCCCAAGGAAATGGAAGCCATTGAAAGAGTTTTCAACAGTACATATCATATTTGCATTAACAAAAATCCTTCTCACTCTTGTATGGGAAACCGATTGGGGGGCAAGAATTGGATGCAAGGAAATGAGTAGGAAGGCTGGTGCAGGGATATAGATGAAAGACAATGGTGGTCTGGATAGGGTGATGACAGTGGGGATGGAGTAAGTTGGAATAATGCAAGAGATGTTTAGGTAGTAAAATTGACAGGCTTAGTAATTGATCAGATGTGGTGAATAATGAGGAAGGAGTCAGAGCACCCAGATTTCTGACTTGACCAACAGATGGATGGTAATTTTATGCATTGGGATAGAGAGGACTGAAGGAGGAGTAGGTGCAGCATAGAAAAAAATAGTAAATTGAGTTTTGGATATGTTGATTTTAAAGCGCCAGCAAAACATCCAAGTAGATATGTGGGTGTATAAAACTGAAAATCAAGAGCGAGAAAGATGTGAAAGTCAACTGAATAAGAATGGTCATTTAGGCCATGAGGATGGCTAGGATGGCCCAAAGACAGTCTGTAGAGAGAGATGAGGAGAGAGGCTGAAGACAAAGCCCTGAGGAACCCATCTTTAAAGGATGGAAAGAGATTAGGAGCATAGGATCTGCCTTATAGTAAATGCACAGTAAACATTGCTGACTAAATGGAAGGAGACTGAGAATAAGAGGCTAGAAAAGTAAGAGAAAAACCAAGATAGTATGCCATCATATTGCAGAGATAATTAATCCTCTTTGGGAGGGAAAAAGAGGAGAGACAAGGCTTCAGAGGGAAGATCAGGCTTGAGCTAAACTGTGAAGGATGCCTAGGAGTTTACCAGGAAGACAAGGGAGGAAAATTTCATTTCAAGAAGAGTAAAGAACATGTTCAAAGGCTCGAAACCATAAACAGTCATGGCCTACTCAGACAAGATTATCTGATTTACTATACAGGTGTCTTAACTTCCTTTTAAGTCCTATATTCTTAACCAAGGGGACCTGGGTCTAGGATAGTAAACACATTTCATGCTACACTTCAATTGAGTGGTAGTGATTGCTTGGAGTGACATGTTGAGAAGGTGCCTGAGTCCACAAAGAGACTCAGTGGTAGACTGCCATATAAATTACCAATGTCTGCCATGGTAAAGAAGTTATTGTACATGTGTCATGTGTTTGTCATCCTGGCCTATGCTTTTCTCTTTTGCTTTCATTTCCCTCTCATCATCTGATCCCTTGGGTGTAAGGATGAAGTCTCTTCAGCTGATCATGAATCGGCAACTCTCATGAAGGATATAGTCTCCACGAGAGAATAAGTATTTGCTGAGAACTATCCTCTAGGGATTCTATATAGAACAGATGATTGCTCCCTTAGCCACAGAATTCATTGTGTTGAAGCATTGGAGTAAACCCCAAGTTTGGGGCTCCATGTTGAAAAAAAATATGACTACTTTTATCCCCAGAACATGGCAATGTTCAGATTTAACTGTAAGACACTAGCATGCAGTAAGGGTCTGTTAATTGTGATTCAGTCCTTTTTTTTTCTTCTTAATCTCAGTTTATGCTGTGTTTACTGACCCAGTGATCACTGGAAAAGAGCAACTTGCTCTTACAAAACCTTATAAATCATACAAGTGTAGTCAGAACAGTTCAGCACACTTTTTCTCACACGGCAACTGCTTAAAGCTTATTTTGTGTCTCCCTCCTTATTTACACGCATTCTTCAACTCTCTATTCTTGCAAAACCCTCCATGTGGGTTCTAATTCTCACTGCAGAACTGTTATAGGTACTGTGTGGTGAAGGTCTTGTTATATGGCAGAACTTCAGTGTGTAGTGAAAAGGACCCATCTAAAGCCTCATAGAAAGCTTTAGGGCCATTTCTGGGGACTCAAGGTGGCAATCACATATCTTCAGCAAATTGACTATGAACTAGGTAATTGCTGCAAGCCAAACACCAGAATTGAAAGAGTAAACCCTTTCAAGACCTGGGAAATTT
The DNA here is from genome assembly GCA_030035585.1 of Dugong dugon. Classification (NCBI taxonomy): domain Eukaryota; kingdom Metazoa; phylum Chordata; class Mammalia; order Sirenia; family Dugongidae; genus Dugong; species Dugong dugon. The sequence goes on along the minus strand of CM057483.1, from coordinate 101,764,701 downwards.
GAAGGTTTTTATCAGCTGTTAGTTGGAAATTCCACCACTTGTCTGTCAGTTTGATGTACCATGGTGGCTTGCTCCCTACTGTGATGCTGGAAGCTATGACATCGGTATTTCAAATATCAGCAGGGTCACCCATGGTGTACAGGTTTCAGCAGAGCTTCCAGACTAAGACAGACTAGGAAGAAGGACCTTGCAGTCTACTTCTAAAAAAATTGGCCAGTGAAAATATTATGAATAGCAGCAGAACATTTCTGACATAGTGCTGGAAGACGAGCCCCTCATGATGGAAGGCACTCAAAATACAACTGGGGAAGAGCTGCCTCCTCAAAGTAGAGTTGACCTTAATGACATGGATGGAGTCAAGCTTTCAGGACCTTCGTTTACTGATGTGGCACGACTCAAAATGAGAGAAAAAAACCCAGCAAATATCCATTAATAATCGAAGGTGAAATATATTAAGTATGAATCTAAGAAAATTGGAGGTTGTCAAAAATGAAGTGGAACACATGAAGATCAAAATCCTAGGCATTAGTGAGCTGAAATGAACTGGTGTTGGCCATTTTGAATCAGCCAATCACATGGTCTACTATGCCAGGAATGACAAATTGAAGAGGAACAGCAACACATTCACCATCAAAAAGAACATTTCAAGATCTATCCTGAAGTACAACGCTGTCAGTGATGGGATAATATTCATATGCCTACAAGAAGGACCAGTTAATGTGACTGTTATTCAAATTTATGCACAAAACACTAATGCCAAAGATGAAGAAATTGAAGATTTTTACCACTTTCTGCAGTCTAAAATTGATTAAACATGCAATCAAGATGCATTGATAATTACTGGTGATTGGAATGTAAAAGTTGGAAACAAAGAAGAAGGATCAGTAGTTGGAAAATATGGCCTTGCTGATAGAAACAACGCCAGTGATAGCATGATAGAATTTTCCAAGACCAACAAATTCTTCATTGGAAATACCTTTTCTCAACAACATAAACAGTGACTATACACTTGTTTCTAGCTGGATGGAATACACAGGAATTAAATTGACTACATCTATAGAAAGAGACGATGTTGCTGTTGTTAGGTGCTGTCAAGTCGGTTCTGACTCCTAATGGCCCTATGTACAACAGAACGAAACACTGCCTCGTGCTGCGCCATCCTCACAATCATTGTTATGCTTGAGCCCATTGTTGCAGCCCCTGTGTCAATCCATCTCGTTGAGGGTCTTCCTCTTTTTTCCTGACCCTCTGCTTTACCAAGCATGATGTCCTTCTCCAGGGACTGATCCCTCTTGATAACATGTCCAAAGTATGTGAGACATAGTCTCACCATCATTGCTTCTAAGGAGCATTCTGGTTGTACTTCTTCCAAGACAGATATGTTCGTTCTTTTAGTAGTCCATGGTATATTCAATATTCTTCACCAACATCACAATTCAAAAGCGTCAATTCTTCTTTGGTCTTCCTTATTCATTGTCCAACTTTCACATGCATAGGAGGAGATTGAAAACACCATGGCTTGGGTCAGGTACAGCTTGGTCTTCAAGGTGACATCTTTGCTTTTCAACACTTTAAAGAGGTCTTGTGCAGCAGATTTGCCCAATGCAATGTGTCTTTTGATTTCTTGACTTCTGCTTCCATGGGTGTTGATTGTGAATCCAATATGGAAGAGGTGATGGAAAAGCTCAATATCATCAGTCAGAACAAGGCCAGGGGAGGGTGGCACAACAGACCATCAATTGCTTCTATGCAACTTCAAGTTAAAGCTGAAGAAAATTAGAACAAGTCCATGAGAACCAAAATACAACCTAGAGCATATCCCACCTGAATTTAGAGACCATCTAAAGAATAGATTTGATGCATTGAACACTAATGACTGAAGGCAAGACGAGTTGTGGAATGACATCAAGGACATCATACAGGAAGAAAATAGAAGGTCATTAAAAAGACAGGAAAGAAAGAAAAGGCAAAAATGGATGTCAGAAGAGACTCTGAAACTTGCTCTTGAATGTAGAGTAGCTAAAGTGAAAGGAAGAAATGATGAAGTAAAAGAACTGAACAGAAGATTTCAAAGGCTGGCTCGAGAAGACAAAGTTAAGTATTATAATGAAATGTGCAAATACCTGGAGTTAGAAAACCAAAAGGGAAGAACATGCTTGGAATTTCTCAAGCTGAAAGAACTGAAGAAAAATTTCAAGCTTCTGGTTGCAGTATTGTAGGATTCTCACGGCAAAATACTGAACGACACAGGAAACATCAGAAGATGGAAGGATACACAGAGTCGCTGTACCAAAAAGAATCGGTCGAAGTTTAACCATATCAAGAGGTAGCATATGATCAAGTACTGAAGTCCAAGGTGCACTGAAGGGAATGGCGAAAAACAAGGCTCCAGGAATTGACTGAATACCGATTGAGATGTTTCAACAAACAGATGCAGCACAGGAGGTGCTCACTTGTCCATGTCAAGAAATTTGGAAGACAACTTCCTGGATAACTGACTGAAAGAGAGCCATATTTGTGCCCATTCCAAAGAAATATCCAAAAAAAAATACAAAATTCAACAAATATCCAACAAAATGCAGAAATTATTGAATAATATCATTAATATTACACGCAAGTAAAATTTTGCTGAAGATGATTCAGAAGTGGTTGCAGCAGTACATCAACAGGGAACTGTCAAAAGATCAAGCTGGATTCAGAAGAGGACATGGAATGAGGGATGTCATTGTTGATGTCAGATGGATCCTGGCTGAAAGCAGAGAATACCAGAAAGATGTTTACCTGTGTTTTATTGACTATGCAAAGGCATTCGACTGTGTGGATTATAACAAATCATGGATAACATTGTGAAGAATGGGAATTCCAGAACACTTAATTGTGCTCATGAGGAACGTGTACTTAGATTAAGAGGCAATCGTTTGAATAGAACAAGGGGATAATGCATGGTTTAAAGTCAGGAAACGTGTGTGTCATGGTTATATCCTTTCACCATACTTATTCAATTTCTATGCTGAGCAAATAATCGAAAGAGCCAGACAATATGAAGAAGAACACAGCATCAGGATTGGAGGAAAACTTATTAACAATCTGCAATATGCAGATGACACAACCTTGCTTGCTGAAAGTGAAGAGAACTTGAAGCACTTACAGATGAAGATCAAAGACTACAGCTGTCAGTATGGGTCACACCTCAACATAAAGAAAACAAAAATTCTCACAACGACCAATAAGTAACATCATAATATATGGAGAAAAGATTGACGTTGTCAAGGATTTTATTTTTCCTGGATCCACAATCAATTCCCATGGAAGCAGCAGTCAAGAAATCAAATGATGTGTTGCACTGGGAAAATCTGTTGCAAAAGACCTCCGTAAAGTGTTGAAAAGCAAATATATCACTTTGAGGACTATGATGGTTAAGATTGTGTGTCAGCTTGGCTGGGCCATGACTCTTAGTGTTTTGGTAGTCGTATAATGCTGTGATCACTTCCCTGTTGAAATTTGATGGGGTCTGCTCTGAGTGGTACTGGCAGAATTGGGGCCTGTGGCAGTTCATTGCTCCCTCAGGCATCATCTCTCCACCCTCCACTGCCTAGTCCTTCCTGCTCTCCTTGCTGGGGCTTTTGTTGGTTCTGGATCCTGTAGCTGGCTCTTGTTCATCTGACCTCCAGTTCTTGGGACGTGAGCTAGCAGCTTATCTGTGGTCTTGCCTGCCGATCTTGAGATTCGTTGATCTTCACAGCCTGTAAGAAACAGCTTTGCTCGGGGCAGGGATCTGGGGACCATGCTTTCAGGGGACATCTAGGTCAGTTGGCATAACAAAGTTTATTAAGAAATTGTTCTGCATCCTACTTTGGTTAGTGGCATCTGGGGTCTTAAAAGCTAGCCAGTGGCCATCTAAGATGCATCAATTGGTCCCAACCCACCTGGAGTAAAGGAGCATGAAGAACACCAAAGTCACAAGGAAAGTATTAGCCCAAGAGACAGAAAAGGCCACATAAACCAGAGACTGCATCAGCCTGAGACCAGAAGAACTAGATGGTGCCTGGCTACCAACAATGACTGCCCTGACAGGGAACACAACAAAGAGTCCCTGTCAGGGGCAGGAGAAAAGGGGTGCAGAACTCAAATTCCAGTAAAAAGACCAGACTTAATGGTCTGACTGAGACTGGAGGAACCCCAGAATGCATGGCCCCCAGACTCTCTGTCAACCCAGCTCTAAAACCATTCCTGAGGCCAACTCTTCAGACAAAGATTAGACTGGACTATGGGACATAAAATGATACTCGTGAAGAGTGTGCTTCTTAGCTCAAGTAGATACATGAGACTAAATGGGCAGCTCTTGTACGGAGGTGAGATGAGAAGGCAGAGAGGGTCGGGAGCTGGTGGAATGGACACGGGAAATCAGAGGTGGAAAGGAGGAGTGTGCTGTCACAGTAAAGAGAGAGCAATTAGGGTAACATAACAATGTATGTATAAATTTTTGTATGAAAGAATAACTTGAATTGTAAACTTTCACTTAAAGTACAATAATACAATAAATTTTAAAAAAAGAAAAGAAACCGCCTTGCTCTCCAGCCTCCCAATCTTGAGTTCGCCAGCCCCTGCAGCTACGTGAGTCAGAAGAAGCCTCTTTCCTGCTCCCACGGACTTGGGACATTACAGCCTTTAAAAACCATGTGAGCTATGTCCTTTGTATAAATCTCTCTCTCTCTCTCTCTCTCTCTCTCTCTATATATATATATATATATATATATATATATATATATACTTATATGCATTACTGGTTTTGTTTCTCTAGAGAACCCAGCCTAAGGCATTTTGGTACTGAGAGTGGTTCTAGAGAAACAAAATTGTAAGGATGAATTTTCTAAATTAGTTCTCAAGTCTCGTTGGTCTTAAAGATGTTGAAGACTCTGCTTCCAGTAGTAAAGAGGGCACTGCTAATCCATGGTGTGAGGTGGCAATTCAAATATGCAAAATATCACCACCAACAGATCAGGTATTGGTGAAAGACAAGGCTCTGGGTGATTGCCGGATGATACCTTTCTACAATTTTGTCATAATGAGAAGTATAAGGAAACTGATTTGTTGGTCCTACTTTCTCTAGTCAAACTGGTGAAAAGAAAGAGATGAGCTCAGGGCTTCAGAATCAAAGCTCAAGGGCCACATAAACTACCTCAGAATTTCCACTGGTGCCTTGAAAGAAAGACTTATTTCTTGTAGTAACAGAGCTGATATTTTTGAAAACCAAACCCAGAGTCTTATTGCAATAGTGGCTGAATTACATCAGCAACTCAACTGCCAACCTAGAGAGTTGTCTGAAGTTAAAGTGAAGGCATGGATGGAGAAGAATTGGTATCCTGAAACCTGGGATGGGGACATATGGGCAGATAATCAGGAAGCTGGAGACACTGAGCCTGTAAATTCCATTGAATCACTTCTGCCAACAGAACCATTAGCCCCTTTACTCCCATCTAATCAAATTAACTCAGCTGCATCTAAAGCGCCTTTGTCAAAGTCACTGCCTGGGACATCGCCCGAGGCAGACCCTTTGCAAGACAATGCTGAGTGTTCTTAAAACATTTCCCCACCGATTTTGACTTCCAGACCTATAGCTAGACAAGTCCCAGTGAAACCCAAAAGGTGAAGTACAAAGTGTAACACAGAAGGAGGTACACTACACTCCTAAAGAACTGCTTGGCTTTTCTAATATGTACAAGCAGAAAAACCTGGGGAATATGTGTGGCAATGGCTATTAAGGATGCGGGATAATGGTGCAAAGAACATAAAGATGGATCAGTCTGAGTTTATTGATATGGGTTCACTAAGCACAGATTCTTCATTCAGTGTTTCAGCTTGATAAGTTATGAAAGGATCTAATAGTTTATTTGGTTGGGTTGCTGAAGCATGGATTACACAGTGGCTACACTAAATCAGGTGGAAGCACCAGACCTGTCTTGGTATACTGTAGAAGAAGGTATCCAAAGGCTTAGGGAAATTGGCATGCTAGAGCGAATTTATTAAGTTAGACCCACAGACCCACGCATGGAGTGCCCAGAGGACACAACTTTTACCACAACGGTGAAGAACAAATTTGTGAAGGGAGCCCCAGCATCCTTGAAGACTGCTGTGATTGCTATTTTATGTAAGTCAGATTTGATAATGGGAACTGCCCTGAGTTAAGACACCTAACTACAATGGGGCTGATTGGAGCCTGTGGTGGCAGGGGAGAAGTGACGGTACTCAATCGACAAAGACAAGGTGGGCATAGTTACCATAACGGACAGCAGAGTCAAAGCAGTAATCAGAATAGTCTGACCTGTATGGACTTATGGTGTTGGCTACTTAGTCATGGTGTTCCTAGGAGTGAACTAGATAGGAAATCTTCTAAATATCTACTTCATCTGTACAAGCGGATGAATTCTAGGTCAAGGGAACAGCAGTCTAACTCAAATCTCCAGAATAGAGAGTCATGGCCCCTCAATCAATTCCCAGACATGAGCGAGTCTAAACACCCACAATCCCTTGATTGAAGGGAAGACTGGGTCTCCCTGAGAAAAGACTCCAATACACTGCCAAAACCTTAAACTGTTAATCTTTCTCCCAGCCTTCCCTAAAGGGATCTATGGCCTTTTACTAGCGTGACTCTTCACTGGGGAAAAGGAAATAATCAGACTTTCCGGGGATTACTGGATACTGGCTCTGAACTGACACCAATTCCAGGAGACCCAGAACATTGTTGTGGCCCACCAGTCAGAGTGTGAGCATATGGACGTCAGGTTATTAATGGAGTCTTAGCTCATGTCAGTCTCAAAGTAGGTCCAGTGAATCCCTGAACCCATCCTTAGTGATTTCCCCAGAATGCATAATTGGAATAGCAACTGGCAGAATCCTCACATTGGGTCCCTTTCCCCCAGGGTTTACAGTTTATTATTATTGTTAAGGCTGTAGTAGTCCACTGGTTTTTTTACTTTTCCAAACTATTTTTACAAATACTGTATTCCTTGTTGTGTGTGGTCACTAAAGTCTCTGTTCCTTTAGCTTATGTTCAGCTAGTGTTTTCACAGAGATTTACTTCAACGTCAGGAGCGTGTTTAACTTTCTTTCTTCTTGATCAAATGTTTGCTTAGTTGCTGTAAACATCTGAATATTTTCCAGAGTTCTCACAAGGTATGAGTCTCTGCTTTTTTTTTTTTCTAATGTTCTTATTAGGCGATAGAAAATTGGAGCTGTATAGCCAAAGCAATCTTGAATAAATAGAACAAAGTAGGAAAACTCATGCTCCCAAATCTCAAAACATACCTTATATGGATACAGTAATCAAAACATCCTGGTCTTGGTATGTTAAAATTATAGATCAATAGAATAAAATTAAGACTCCAGAAATAAACCTGTACATCAATGGTCCGCTGATTTTCGACAAGGGTACTAAGTCCGTTCAATGGGAGAAAGAATACTCTAATAAACAGTGCTGGGACAACTGGATTTCCACATGCAAAAGAATGAAGCTAGACTCATACTTCACACTAGACATGAAAAATTATTTCAAAATGGATCATGTAAGAAATGTAAGAAATAAAACTCTTAGAACAAAACATAGGGTTAATGTTTCAGGATATGGCTTTTAACAATGAATTCTTAGATATGACACCAAAAGCATGAGCAACAAAAGACAAGACAGATAAATTGGACTTCATCAAAATTAAAAAGTGTTGTCCATTAAAGAACTTTATCAACAAAGTGAAGAGACAACCTAGAGATTGGGTAAAAATGCTTAGGAATCATATATCTGATAAGGGTTTCTTATCCAGAATATAAAGAATTCTTAGAAGTCAACAACAAAAAGACAAATGGCTCAATCAAAAACTGCACGTGCAAAGATGCTCAGCATCACTAGTCATTCCAAAAAATCCCGAACTCACTGCTGTCGATTCGATTCCAACTCATAGCAACCCTATAGGACAGAGTAAAACTTCCCCATAGAGTTTCCAAAGAGCAGCTGTTGGATTCGAACTGCCGACCTTTCGTTAGCAGCCAAGCTCTTAACCACTGTGACACCAGGGCTCCTCGGTAGTCATTAGGGAAATGAAAATCAAAAACACAAGAGAGGTAACTTTACTCTCACTAAGATGGCTATGATTTAAAAAATGGAAAACAACAGGTGTTGGTGAGGATGTGGAAAAGTTGAAGCCCTCATCCATTGCTGGTAGGGCTGTGAAATGGTACAGCCACTGTGGAAAACAGCTTGGCAGTTCCTCAAAAAGTTTAACATAGAATTACCATATGATCTAGCAATTCCAATCCTAGGTACATATCCAAAAGAACTGAACGTGGGAATGTAAACAGATACTTGCACAGCAATGTTCATTGCAGCACTATTCACAATAGCCAGAAGGTGGAAATAACCTAAATGCCCATCAACAGAAGAATGGATAAACAAAGAGTGGTATATATATATATAGATATATATACATATATATATATACACACACATATATATACACACACACACACACACACACACATATATATATACACAATGGAATATTAGTCATAAAGAGAAATGAAGTCCTGATACATGCTACAACATGGATGAACCCTGCAAACATTATGCTGAGTGAAGTAAGTCAGTCACAAAAGGGCAAATACTGTATGATCCCACTTATATAAAATATCCAGAATAAGCAAACGTATAGAGAGCGAAGTTTATTAGTGGTAACCAATGATGAGAGGGAAGGGGGAATCATTGGTTAGAGAGTATTTACTTTTTATTAAGGTGATTGAAAAATTTGGAAATGCATAGTGGTGAGGGTTGCACAGCATGTTGAACATAATTAAAATCACTGAATTGTACATGTAAAAAATGTTGAAATGCCAAATGTTTTGTTATGTATTTACCACAGTAAAATAAAGGTGTGAGTCAGGAGCTCCTCCTTACTGCTCCATATTATCCTATAATTAACCATACTACAGCATCATCACATCATATTATCTTTGCCTGTTCACTTGACTGTAAGCTCCATGATCACAGAAATTCTGTCTGTCCTGTTCAACAGTTGCATCTCCACTGCATTTTAAAGTGTCTGATACATAATAGTGATCAATAAATATTTGTTGAAGAAATAATGAGCTTATTCTTCTTCTAGTAATGGGAAACTAAGTAATTTGGAGCAAAGTTCCAACTAAAAACAGCAAGTAAAGTGGGACAAAATAATATGTTTGATGGCATCTGAGATCTAACAAAGCAATGAAGAATTATGTATCCATGAAAAAGAATAAAAAGAAAACTCAGAAAAGCTGTATTTTTGTCTCCTGAGACTCATCATAGAAGAGTCAGTTGAGTGGGAACAGAGCTTTTGCTAGACTCTTGGGGCTAAGGGAACAAAAATTAGAATTCAGGGCCTGTCAAGGATAGGGAACCCTAGAAAACTCTCCAGACTTAGAAGGGGCATATACTAAACAGAAGGGTAAATCATAAATTAAAAAGCTGTCAAGTGAAGTAAAGGTCAGCTTCAAATTATTTCAATGTTGCATTGTATTAAAGTGAACTGGGATTGCTCATGCCCCTAACCACTTTCTAGAAGTTATCATAAATCCTTTTTGAATAAGGATAACATTTGAGACCTCAGATAATTTCAAGTATAATTTTTCATGTTCAATGTCTAACAATCAAAGAAGATGCAAGGCAAAGTGATAGAAAATCAATTAAAATTATAGACAATAGAAATATACGGTCAAGGACTGAAATAATGGAGTTATCAGATACATATTTTCCAGTAACTATGTTTAAGATGTTCAAAGAAAGAAAAGACAAGATTGTGATTTTGGCAAAGAACTCAACAATATTGAAAAAAAGAAGAACCAAATGGAAATTCTGGAAAAATAAAAGATGTATGATAAGTGAAATTAAGAACTCAACAGGTTAGTTTAACAGAGGATTAGACAGAAAGAATTAATGAACTGGAAGAAAGGTCATAAGAAAATATCAGGAATGAAGTTCAGAGACAAAAGGGAATAGCACATAGAGAAAGGTGTGTAAAAGAGATATGGGATAGGGTGAAAGTTCTAAGATAGGTTGTAACTGAATCCCAAAAAGTGTAGTGAGAGAGAATAGGGTAGGAATAATATTTGAGAAATATTATAATGAAATGTGCAAATACCTGGAGTTAGAAAACCAAAAAGGAAGAACATCCTTGGCATTTCTCAAGCTGAAAGAACTGAAGAAAAAATTCAAGCCTCAAATCGCAATATTGAAGGATTTTACAAGGTAAATATTAAATGACCCAGGAAACATCAAAAGAAGATGGAAAGAATACACAGAGACACTCTACCAAAAATAATTGGTCAACGTTCAACTATTTCAGGATGTAGCATATGATCAGGAACCGATGGTACTGAAGGAAGAAGTCCAAGCTGCACTAAAGGAATTGGTGAAAAACAAGGCTTCAGGAATTGACAAAATACCAATTGAGATGTTTCAACAAATGGATGCAGTGTTGGAAGTGCTCACTTGTCTATGCCAAGAAATTTGGAAGACAGCTACCTGGCCAACTGACTGGAAGATATCCATATTTATGCCTATTCCAAAGAAAGGTAATCCAACCAAACGCAGAAATTATCGAACAATATCATTAATATCACATGGAAGTAAAATTTTGGTGAAGATCATTCAAAAGCGGCTGCAGCAGTATATTGACAGGACACTGCCAGAAATTCAAGTCGGATTCAGAAGAGGTCGTGGAACCAGGGACATCATTGCTGATGTCAGATGGATCCTGGCTGAAAGCAGTGAATACTAGAAAGAGGTTTACCTGTGTTTTATTGACTATGCAAAGGCATCCAACTGTGTAGATTATAACAAATCATGGATAACATTGTGAAGAATGGGAATTCCAGAACACTTAATTGTGTTCATGAGGAACTGAACATAGATCAACAGGCAGTTGTTGAAACAGAACAAGGGATACTGCATGGTTTAAAGTCAAGAAAGGTTCATGTCAGGGGTGTATCCTTTCACTATACCTGTTCAATCTGTATACTGAGCAAATAATCCGAGAAGCTGGACTATATGAAGAAGAAGGTGCATCAGGATTGGAGGAAGACTTATTAACAACCTGCGTTATGCAGATGACACAACCTTGCTTGTTGAAAGTGAAGAGGATTTGAAACACTTACTGATGAAGATCAAAGACTACAGCCTTCAGTATGGATTATACCTTAACATAAAGAAAACAAAAATCTTCACAACTGGATCAATAAGCAACATCATGATAAATGGAGAAAAGAATGAAGTTGGCAAGGATTTCATTTTACTTGGATCCACAATCAACATCCATGGAAGCAGCAGTCAAGAAATCAAAGGACACATTGCTTTGGGCAAATCTCCAGCAAAAGACCTTTTTAAAATGTTAAAAAGCAAAGATGTCACCTTGAAGACTAAGGTGCACCTGACCCAATCCATGGGTTTTCAATCTCTTCATATGCATGCAAAAGCTGTATGATGACTAAGGAAGACTGAAGAAGAATTGACGCCTTTGAACAGTGGTGTTGGCAAAGAATATTGAATATATCATGGACTACCAAAAGAATGAACAAATCCATTTTGGAAGAAGTAAAACCAGAAGGCTCCTTAGAAGCAAGGATGGTATGACTACGTCTCACATACTTTGGAAGTCTTATCAGGAGTGACCAGTCCCTGGAGAAGGACATCATGCTTGGTAAAGTAGAGGTTCAGTGAAAAAGAGGAAGACCCTCAATTAGATGGATCGACACAGTGGCTGCAACAATGGGCTTAAGCATAACAACGATTGTGAGGATGGCGCAGGACAAGGCAGTGTTTCATTCTGTTGTATATAGGGTCACTATGAGTTGGAACCGACTCCACAGCACCTAACAACATGAACAATATTTGAAACGCTGATGGCTAAGAATTTTTCAAAACTGGCAAAAGACATCAAACCATATATTCAAGTACTATAAACTGCAATGAACATAAATATAAATAAAACCACACTCAAGCACAGCATAGTAAAATGGACATAAACCAAAGGCAATGAGAAAAATCAAAAGCAGCAAAATAAAAAAGCACATCACCTTCAAAGGAGCAACTATAAGAATGGAAGCTGATTTCCTGGCAGAAATAATATAATCCATCAGGTAATGGTATGATATATTCAAAATTTTCAAAAAAAAAGATAACCTAGAAATTTATACTCAGTGAAAATGTCCTTTCCAAAATGAAAGAGAAATAAAGACATATTTTCAGACAAACAGAAACTGAAAAAAATTTCACCAGCACATGCACACTAAAGAAAATATTAAAGAGTGTTATTCAGATAGAAGGAAAAAAATTTTCTGATGGAAGCTTAGAGATGAAAAAAGGAATGAAGTGTAATGGAAAGCGTAAACATAGATGGAATCTAAATGAATATTTACTATACACAGCAAATACACTAATATTTTGTGTGATTTAATTATTGTTGTTGTTAGGTAGCATCAAGTTGATTTTTGACTCATAGTGACCCTATGTGACAGAACTGTCCCACAGGGTTTCCTAGGCTGTAATCTTTATGGAAGCAGATTGCCAGGTCTTTTCTCCTGCAGAGCTGCTGTGTGGGTTCAAACTACCAACCTCTGGGTTAGCCACCCAGAGCTTAGCTTTTTCATCACCAGGGCTCCTTGGATTTAATTATAGAGTTAATTTAATTACAAAACAAAAATTGCATGTAGTTGGCAGGGGGAGAATCAACTTAAAAGTATTCTGAGGTCCATGCATTGTATAGGAAGAGTTCAAAGGACTAATTTATTGGTCAAGAGCTCAGCTGCTAACCAAAAGTTCAGCAGTTCGAACCCTTGGGAACACTATGGGGCCGTTCTACTCTGTCCTATAGGGTTGCTAAGAGTCGGAATGGGCTCGATGGCAATGGGATTGAAGACTTGGAATGTCTAAATAGGCTGGTTGTGGGGGAGCAGAGCAAGATGGCAAAGTGAGTGGACACTCCCATCTACTCCCCCAGCAACAAAGACACTGACCAACAAATGAAAACAAAAACAGGCTGAGATCTCAGAACTCCAGACAGCACCTGAGGAAACGGAGAATTAGGGTGAGTCCAGAAGTGTGGGAGAGGAGGAAAGGGGTCAGCACAGAAACTGAGAGATCCTACCTGCTAAAATCAGAAGGGTGAGTTCATCACAGCCATTTTGGGATGAGACTGGGTAACAACACAAGCAGGGAATCTGAAAAGGGAGCTTATCTGAGGAAGCTCTAGCTGGATTTTTTTAAGGCAGTGCAAATTGGCCATGGGAGTTCACAGGCCATGAAAGTGGGAGGGGCTGAAGAAGAACTTAACACTGCATGAGAGTACTCTTGAACCTCTCTGAGGCTGTAAACTAACTGGAACTAGGACAAGGAAGAGCTTCAAGGGCAACAGACTGACAGGCAAGCAGAAGGCAACCTCCCTCCCCCGGACATTGGTGGGTAGTGGGTGTGCCAGTGCAGGGGACCCGGTGAGGGAAAGGCTAAAAAAAAAAACCGCCTCACTGCCACCACAGTAAAGTCCATCCCTATCGTGCACACTAGCAGAGGTGTCCATTGAAGCTTCCCCTCAACCTTGCATGTGTATTGAATCCCAGAGACCAAGCATACAGACTTCTTGACTTTTCCCACAAAAAACAGAATACAAAAATTAAAGAAAAGATAACAAAATATCTCAAGTTCATCAAAAACTAGTAAAAACACAAAAGCACAAGAGAAGAAGGAATACTCAAAAGCATAACATGAAGAAGAGGAAATCTCTCATATGGAAGCCAAAATAATGCAAAGAATTGATAATTTTTGGACTATAATGCTAAATATGTTTAAAGAAACCAAAAAACAAACTGACAAAGTTCAGGAAGCAAATAGAGGAACAAATTGAGAGATTCAACAGGAATTGAAAACATGAAAAAGAAAAAAGAGTACTATTGGAACTGAAGAATAAAACATCTGAGTTAGAAAAAGCAAGAGAAACATTCAAAATAGAGTTGAACAAGCAGAAGATAAAATATCTGAATTAGAAGACAAAATATTTGAACTTATCAAGTCTCAAGAGAAACAAGAGAAAAGAACAAAGATAAGCGAACAAACACAAAAAGAAATGTGAGATTCAATTAAGAAATCTAACATTAGAATTATTGGAATCTCAGAGCACCATCACAACAATATAGGCATAGAAACAACTTTCCAAGAGATAATCACAGAGAATTTCCCAGACCTGAGCAGAGAACCAAGCCTGCAAATAGAGGAAGCTACATGAATCCCAATCAGAAGAGACACAAAAAGATCAACTCCGCAACATGTCCTAATAAAATTCTTGAAAACCAAAGACAAAGAGAGAATTTTGAAAGTAGCAAAAGAAAAACACAATTTAACATACCAAGGGTTTTTCATAAGAATCAGTGTGGATTTCTCCCCAGAAACTCTAGAGGCCAGAAGACAATGGAGTGACATATATAAAATAGTGAACCAAAGCAGTTGCCAAGCAAGAATACTTTACCCAGCAAAAGAGTCATTCAAAAAAGAGACGGTAATCAAGACATCCTCAAACATACAGAAGCTCTGAGAATTTGCCACTGACAGACCAGCTTTGCAAGTGTTACTCAAGGGAGTACTCCAAATGGAAAGGCAAGAACATTAAGAAATAAGTACAAACTAAATCTATCAAATATAGGTTGTATATTGATGTTAATGGAGACACATCAACAGAAATGGAGGAGGGAAGAGCATATCAGCAATAAACTTATTATGCTAAGATTGTATGTTAACAGTTTTTCATATGCTAGATGCTGTAGGAATTGTAAGTTATATAATGTAACATGGGGTAACCACTAAGAAAAAACACTTAGGAGATAAGAAACAAGTTAACAAAAAGGCTCATCACAAGAAAGCATCCAAATAAAAACAAAAACAGAAAAACCAGTATAATAAACAAACAAGATATGAAACACTCAAAAAACAAATAACAAAATAAGTGAGGTAGACAATACATTTTCAATAATAACCTTAAATGTAAATGGTTTAAATGGCCCATGAAGAAAGGGAGAGAGTGGCAGACTGAATAGAAAAAATATGATCCATCCTTTTGCTGTCTGCAAGAAACCCAACTTAAACACAAAGACACAAACAGACAAAATAAAAGGATGGAGAAAATATTCCAAGCAACCAGTAAATAAAAAAGAGCAGGTGGCCATACAGATATCAGATAAAAAAGACTTTAAATCAAAATCTGTTACAAGAGATAAAGAAGGACATTACATAATAATAAAAGGGTCAATTCAATAAGTAAACATAACAATTATAAATATAAATGCACCTATCAACAATGCACCAAAATACGTGAAACAAAATTCTGACTAATATCAAAGGAGAAATAGACAACTCCAAAATAATAGTAAGGGACTTCAACACAACACTTTCAATTACAGAGAGAAAATCACTAAAGACATTGAGAACTTAAATAAAACCATAAGCCAGTTGGACTTAACAAACACATATGGAACACTCAACCCAACATCAGAACAATACATATTCTTCTCCAGTGCACAGGGGTCATTTTCCAGAATAGACCATATCTTATGTAACAAAACAAGTCTCAACAAATTTAAAAAGACTGAAATCATACAAAGCATCTTCTTGGATCATAACAGTATGAAACTAGAAATCAACAACAAGATAAATACAAAAAAAATTACACAGAAACTAAATAATATACTACTAAAATTACTGGGTCATACAAGAAATCAAAAGTGAAATTTAAAAATTACTAGAATCAAATGAAAATGTAAACACAATATATCAAAACCTTTGGGACACAGCAAAAGCAGTACTTGGAGGGAAATTTATAGCAATAAACGCCTACACTAAAAAAGAAGAATCACAATCACTAACTTAAACCAAAAACTTGAACAAATAGAAAAGTAAGAGCAAAAGGAACCAGAAAAATAGAAATAATAAAAATCAGGGTAGAAATAAATGAATTAGAAAATAGGTAAACAATTGAGAGAATTAACAAAACCAGGGAGTTGGTTCTTTGCAAGAATCAACAAAATAGACAAACTACTGGCTAGACTGATAAAAGAAAATATCCAGAAGAGGCAAATAACCAATTAAGAAATGAAATTGGTGACATTATATAACCGTTTACTATGAAAAATTATACTCCAGCAAATTTGAAAACCAAGAGGAAATGGACAAACTCCAAGGAATACACTGTTATGTTATTGTTAGGTGCTGGCGAGTTGGTTCCGACTCATAGTGAACAGAACGAAACACTGCCTGGCCCTGCACCATCCTCACAATCATTAGTGTGTTTGGGAGTCCATTGATGCAGCCACTGAGTCAATCTATCTCATACAGGATCTTCCTCTTTTTCACTGAACCTCTACTTTACCAAGCATGATGTCCTTCTCCAGGGACTTCTCCCTTCTGACAACACGTCCAAAGTACTGGAGACCAAATCTCGACATCCTCACTTCCAAGGAGCACTCTGGCTGTATTTCTTCCAAGACAGACTTGTTCATTCTTCTGGCAGTCCGTGATATATTCAATATTCTTCACCAACACCATAGTTCAAAGGCATCAATTCTTCTTCAGCCTTCCTTATTCATTGTTCAGCTTTGGCATGCATATGAGGCAATTGAAAATATCATGGCTTGTGCAGTGTGCAGCACAACTTGTACAAGGAAATGTCATGGAAACTCCATAGACACATCCAAACCCCTGAGGAACCAAGTCACTGGACAGAGGGCTGTGGGGACCATGGTCTCGGGGAACATCTAGCTCAATTGGCATAGCATAGTTTATAAAGAAAATGGTCTACATTCTACCTTAGTGAGTAGCATCTGGGGTCTTAAAAGCCTGTGAGCATCCATCTAAGATATTCCACTGGTCTCACCCCTTCAGGAGTAAGGGAGAATGAAGAAAACAAGATACAAGGGAAGGATTAGTCCAAAGGACTAATGGAACACAGCTACCAAAGCCTTCACCAGACGGAGCCCAGTACAACTGGAGGGTGCCTGGCTACCACCACTGACTGCTCTGACAGGGATCACAACAGAGGGTCCAGGACAGAGCTGGAGAAAAATGTAGAACAAAATTCTAACTCACAAAAAAAGACTAGACTTACTGGCCTGACAGAGACTGGAGAAACCCTGAGAGTATGGCCCCTGGACACCTTTTTAGCTCAGTAATGAAGTCACTCCCGAGGTACACCATTCAGCCAAAGATTAGACAGGCCCATAAAACAAAATGAGACTAATGGGGCACAACAGTCCAGGGACAAAGACTAGAAGGCAAGAGGAGACAGGAAAGCTGGTAATAGAGATTCCAAGGTTGAGAAGGGAGAGTGTTGATATGTCATGGGATTGTTAACCAATGTCATAAAACAATATGTGTACTAACTGTTTAATGAGAAACTACTTGTTCTGTAAACCTTCATCTAAAGTACAATAATTTAAAAAAAGATTTAAACAAAGTAATAAACAAACTTGGTGCAATTTTTTTAAAAAAGAAAATATCACGGCTTGAGTCAGGCACACCTTAGTCCTCAAAGTGACATCTTTGCTTTTTAACACTTTTAAGAGGTCTTTTGCAGCAGATTTGCCCGGTGCAATACGTCATTTGATTTCCTGACTGCTGTTTCCATGGGTGTTGATTGTGGGTCCAAGTAAAATGAAACTCTTAAAGATGTCAATCTTTTCTCCATTTATCATGATATTGCTTACTGGTCCACTTGTGAAGATCTTTGTTTCTTTATGTTGAGGTATAATCCACACTGAAGGCTGTAGTCTTTGATCTTCATCAGCAAGTGCTTCAAGTCCTCTTTGCTTTCAGCATAACAAGGTTGTGTCATCTGCCTGTTGCAGGTTGTTAATGAGTCTTCCTTCAGTCCTGATCCACATTCTTCTTCGTATAGTCCAGATTTTCAGATTATTTGCTCAGCATACAGATTGAATCTGTATGGTGAAAGGATGCAATCCTGACACACATCTTTCTTGATTTTAAACCATACAGTGTCCCCTTGCTCTGTTTGAACGACTGCCTCTTGGTCTATGTACAGGTTCTGCATGAGCACAATTAAGTGTTCTGGAATTCCAATTCTTCGCAATGTTATCCATGATTTGCTATGATCCACACAATTGAATGCCTTTGCATAGTTTCAATAAAACACAGATAAACATCTTTCTGGTATTCACTGCTTTCAGCCAAGATCCATCTGACATCAGCAATGATATCCCTTGTTCCACACCCTCTTCTGAATCTGGCTTGAACTTCTGACAATTCCCTGTGGATGCACTGCTGCAACCACTTTTGAATGGTCTTCAGCAAAATTTGACTTGTGTATGATATTAATGATATTGTTCGATAATTTCCACATTTTGTTGGATCAGCTTTCTTTGAAATGGGCACAAATATGGATCTCTTCCATTCAGTTAGCCAGGAAGTTGTCTTCCAAATTTCTTGACATGGACAAGTGAGCACCTCCCGTGCTGCATCTGTTTGTTGAAACATCTCAATTGGTATTCCATCAATTCCTGAAGCCTTGTTTTTCGACAATGCCTTCAGAACAACTTGTACTTCTTCCTTCAAAACCATCGGTTCTTGATCATATACTACCTCCTGAAATGGTTGAACGTCAATCAATTCTTTTTGGTACAGAGACTTTTTGTGTTCCTTCCATCTGTAGGTAGAAACACACTACCTATTCAAATTGTCATGAACATAGGTAGAAAATTTAAACAGGCCCTTCACCAAAGAAGAGCTTGAAGATGTCATCAAAAAACTACCACCAAAAAAAAAAAAAAAAAAAAAAAAAAAACACCAGGACTAGATGACTACACTGGAACTCTACCAAACATTCAGAGAAGAGTTGACACCAATCCTACTAAATCTCTTCTAAAACATAGAACAGGAAGGAACACTACTGAACCCCTTCTATGAAGCCAGATTAACCCTGATACTGAAACCAGGCAAAGATATCACAAAAAAAAAACCCCTACAGACCAATATCCCTAATGAACATAGAAGCAAAAATTTTCAACAAAATTCTAGCCAAACAAACTACAACGATATATCAAAAAAAATCATACACCATTATCAAGTGGGATTCATACCAGGATTACAAGGGTGGTTCAAATTCAGAAAATCAATCAATGTAATCCACCACATGAATAAAACAAAGGAAAAGAACGACATGATCATATCAATCAATGCAGAAAAGGGACTTGATAAAATACAACACAACTTCCTGATAAAAACTCTCAGCAAAATAGGAATAGAAGGGAAATTCCTCAACATAATTAAGAGCATATATGAAAAACCAACAGCCAACATCATACTCAATGAAGAAACGCTGAGAACCTTCCCTCTGAGAACATAAATGACACAAGGGTGCCCATTATCACCACTCTTATTGAACATTGTACTGAAGTCCTAGCCAGATCAATAAGACAAGAAAGAGAAATAAAAATTATACGAATGGGAAAAGATGAAGTAAAATTATAATTATTTGCAGATGACATGATCCCGTATATATAGAAGACCCCAAAGTTTACACAAGAAAACTGCTGGAACTAATAGAAGATTTTAGCAATACAAAAAAATAAGTTGGCTTCCTCTACACTAACAAAGACTACTCTAAAAAAGAAATTGAGAAAACAATATCATTTACAATAGCCCCCAAATCAATAAAATATCTAGGGATTAACCTAACCAGGGACAAAAAAAACTTATACAATGAGAATTATAAAACACTGCTACAAGAGAATGAAAGAGACCTACAAAAATGGAAAGACATCCTGTGCTCGTGGATAAAACCAAAAAACCAAACTCATTGCCATTGAGTCGATTCCAACTCATAGTAACCCTATAGGAGGACAGAGTAGAACTGCCTCATAGGGTTTCCAAGGAGTGACTGGTGGATTCGAACTGCTGACCTTTTGGTTAGCAGCCATATCTGTTAACCACTGCACCACCAAGTGCTCATGGATAGAAAGGCTTAATATAGTGAAAATGTCAATGCTACCTAAAGCAATCTACAAATTCAATACAATCCTGATACAAAGCCCAGCAACATTCTTCACTGAAATGGAAAAACTAATGACCAACGTCATATGGAAAAGAAAGAAACCACAAATAGCCAAAGCAATATTGAAGAAAAATAACAAAGCAGGAGGCCTCACACTCCCTGATAGCAAAACATACTGTACAGCCACCATAATCAAAACAACCTAGTACTGGTTCAAAGATAGACACATAGACTAGTGGAAAGAATTGAGAACTCAGAACTAAACCCAAACATCTATGGACAACTGATCTTCAACAAGGGGTCAAAGTTCATCCAGTGCGGTGGAGATAGACTCTTTAATAAATGGTGCTGGCAAAATTGGATATCCACCTGCAGAAAATTGAAACAGGACCCATACCTCACACCATACACAAAAGTTAACTCAAAAAGGATCAAAGATCTAAACGTCAAACCTAAAACCATAAAATTCCTGGGGGAAAAAAAAGCATAAGGAGATAACTATGGGACCTAATCTTCTGTAAAAATAGGATAACAAGCATTACAACAAATGCACAAATAGAAGAAGACAAAATAGATAAATGGGATCTCATAAAATTTATAAACTTCTGCTCATCAAAAGACATTATCAAAAGAGTAAAAAGAGAACCTACAGACTGGAAAAAAATTTTCAGAAAAGACATACCAGATAAGAGTCTAATCTCCAAAATTTATAGAAAACTTCAACAACTCAACAGCAAAAAGACAAGCAACCCAATTATAAAATGGGCAAAGGACATAAACAGAACCTTCACCAAAGAAGATATACAAGCATCCAACAAACACATGAAAAGATGCTCATGAGCATTAGCCAACAGAGAGATGTAAATCGAAACTACAATGAGATACCATCTCACTCCTACTAAAATGGCTCTGACTGAAAAAACAGAAAACGAAAAACGTTGGTGAGGATGTGGGCAGATTGGAACATTTATTCATCACTGATGGGACTGTAAAATGGTACAACCACTATGGAAAATGTTTTGGCGCTTCCTCAAATAACTAGAAATAGAGCTAACTTACGATCCAGCAACCCCACTCCTAGGAATATATCCTAGAGACCTAAAACTACTAACATGACCAGCTTTATTCCCAATAACAAAACAATAGAAACAACTGAAGTATCCATCAATGGATGAATGGATAAGCAAATTGTGGTACATACACACAATGGAATACTATGCAACCATAAAGAACCTTGATGGGCCTTCAAAATGTATTATAACTTGGATGGACCAGGAGAGCATAATTCTAAGTGAAATAAGTCAAGCATATAAGGACAAATATTGTATGATCCCTCTTCTATAGTAAGACAAAAACAGATAAATATGAAGAGACCACCGTTTATTGGTGGTTACCAGGGAGAAGAGGGAAGGAGTTATGAGTACGCTTTAGAATTTAGGGACTTGTTACTTTTGATGATGGGAAATGTGGCTATGAGTGTGACAGTAGTGAACACAGCACAGCCATAATAAAGACGAATGTTTGAGCACAAATAGAAGGGTATAGACACAAAGGTAACTCTGACAAATTGTGATAAATGTAACTAATTTCAATGAGCAATTTATGTGAAAATTTGTAAAACAAATTCATTGGGGAATATACAATTTTGCAACAAAAGTAATGACAACTAAAAATATGTATTTGGTTACATTGATATATAAGTATGCATAAATATGTACAGGAAAGCATATATGAATAACAGTAGGCATATGTATATACATGTTTATGTATGTTGCATATATTTTCAAGTATAAAATAAAGCACATAGCGGGCACAGTTATGGATACTTCCTAGACACAACCAAACACCTCACGGGATTGGTCTACTGGGTTTGAGGGCTTAGGACCACAGTCTCATAGGGCAGCTCAGTCAATTGGCATAACATAGTCCATAAAGACAATGTTCTACATCATAGTTTGGTGAGTAGTATCTGGGGTCTTAAAAGCTTGCGAGTGGCCATCTAAGATACAACTATTGGTCTCTACTCATCCGAAGCTAAAGAGAAAGAAGGAAACCAAAGATTCAAAGAAGAAACTAATCTACAGAACCAATAGTCTACACAAACAACAACATCACCTACCTTGAAACCAGAAGAACCAGATGGTGCCTGGCTACTACTGCCAACCATTCCAACCAGGGACTCAATAGATGGTCCTGGATAGAATGGGAGAAAAATGTAGAACAAAACTCAAATTCCCAAAAAAAAAAAAAGCCAGGCTTACTGGACCTATAGAGAACAGAGAAACCCCCAAGACTATCACCCTGAGATACTCTTTAAACTTGGAACTCAAACCACTCCCAGAAGTCACCTTTCAGCCAAATGACAGATTGGCCTGTAAAATGAATATCACCCATGAGTGCTGTGCTTCTAAAAATAATCGTCCAGATGAAACCAACCAACTCTCCCCAAGAGTATGGCCTCCAGACACCTTTTTAGCTCAGTGGTGAAGTCACTTCCGAGGTTCACCATTCAGTAGGGGAGTGGACAGCCCCATAAAACCAAACGGGACTACTGAGGTACAGCAGTCCAGGGACAAGGGCCAGAAGGCAGAAGGGGACAGGAAAGCTGGTGATAGGGTACCCAAGGTTGAGTAAGGATAGTGTTGATGTGTTGTGAGGTTGTTAACCATTGTCATAGGGCAACATATGTACTAACTGTTAAGTGAGAAACTATTTCGTTCTGTAAGCCTCCCTCTAAAGTGAGAATAGCAGCACAATTAGAAGAGCATAGTTGATGTCACTGAACTGTGCATGTAGAAATTTTTGAAATGGTGTATCTTTGGCTGTGTATTATTTTCACCGAAAAAAATAAAAAAAGGTCGAGAAGGGAGAGGGTTGACATGTCATGGGGTTGTTAACCAATGTCATAAAACAATATGTGTACTACTGTTTCATGAGAAACTATTTGTTCTGTAAGCCTTCAGCTGAAGTACAATAAAAAAAAACTAAATTAAAAAAGTCTGTGAATAGAGAATCCATGATAATAGGAATAGAGATGGAGCACTGAATTCATTTAAATAAATATTTATAGTACATATACACCTCCTAAATTACTGTGATAATGTTAGTGGCAGAGCAGTGTGTAACAGTTAACAACACTGGCAGAGTAATAATACAACATAAAATCTGGGGGCTGTAGGACAGGAGATGAGAAGAGGTATAACAATGATAATCTTATCTTGCATACTATGGAAGTGATATATTTATCTGCAGGTTAGCAATTTCTTTGGTTTCATTTCAGTTTAATTTTCTTCTGTTAAATTCAAGTAAAATTAAATTGAATACTTTTTAATAAAACTGGCCTGCACAGTATGATCCTATTTTCATAGAATCATTTTTATCTAGCCGTCCATCTTTTGTCTGAATAAGTGCATAGAGAGATGTCTGAAATCATGTTCACTAAATATTAACGTTGATTGTTTCTGGATGGTTGGATTTTGGGTGACCTTTTGCATTTTTATTTTCATAAAAACAGTGGCATTAATCTTTTTCTTCTTATTTTAGAAAAAAGAAAGCTGTATTTGTTCTTTGGTTGTACTGGAATCAAATTCTATCCGATATGGTGTGACATTAACGGGCCATAGCAAAACCTTGTAAATCTTTTGTTCACACAGAAATGTTCTTTATGAGGTGGGATGACCTCTCCCTATTGTGGGAGAACTTGCATTTAACAATTACATACGCAATTAGCACCCACTATGGGTCCAACCCTATGCAAGTCCCTATAGGAGGAAGATGGCTTCTACCCTCAAAAGGATTTTTAATTCAGGTGAAGATACAAGATTCTCATTAGGGAGAAATTTATCACCAAAGGTAGATATGACAAAGTAGGGGAAAAAAACCTGTTTAAAAGTAAGTGGGTACTTATATGCCAAGCATTATTTTAGGTACAAGAGATACAAAAACGAATAAGACACATTCCTTGTACTCAACATATTTATAATCCTGCTGGGGAGGCAAACTATAAATATGTAATTCTATTATAATATAACAATTGCTAAGATATAATTTTGTCAGTGATGTACTGTGAACAAAAGAATGAATAAAAGAGATAGAAGGACACTGGCATAGCACTGAATCAGTAAAGACAGAAATCGATGAATTGGAAATGGGTCTTGTTTAATTCTGCAAGTATTTTTGTGCCAGCCTCCCCTCTTAGTGTTCCCCATCTTTCATGTCATTGAAATCAAGCCTTTGTCTAGCACCAGTCCCTAAAGTGGCCATAGTTGTTTTTTTGTTTTTTTGTTTTGGCTGGGGGAGGGGCTTAAAGAACAGAAATTTATTTTCTTTATTTTCTCACAGTTCAGGAGGCTAGAAGTCCGAGTTCAGGGTGTAGCTCTAGGGGAAGGTGCTTCTTTGTCTATTTCAGCTTCTAGTAGCTGCCAACAATCCTTGGCATTCCTGCGCTTGTAGATGCATCTGAAGTATGCGTCTGTCTTCATATGATGTCTTCCTCCTGCGTGTGTCTGTGTCTATTCTGCACTTTTTTGTCCTTTCTTTTTTTCAAATTTTATTGTTTTTTAGGTGAAAGTTTACAGCACAAATTAGTTTTTCATCCACAAATTTGATACACAAATTGTTTTGCTACATTAGGTACCATCCCTGCAATGTGTCAGCACTCTCCCACTTTCCGTTTTCATCCTAGGTTCTCAGTATCCGTTCATCCAGTTTTCTTGCCCCTTCATACCTTCTTGTCTTTGCTTTTGGAAAGGTGTAGCCCATTTAGTCTCTATACTTGATTGAACTAAGAGGCACATTCCTCACACGTGTTACGGTTTGTTTTATAGGCCTATCTAGTCTTTGGCTGAAATATGGAATTCAGGAGTGGCTACAGTTCAGAGTTAGCAGGGTGTCTGGGGGCCGTAGTACCAGGGTATCTTCCAGTCACCTTCAGACTAGTAAGCATGGTCCATTTTTGTGAATTGAATTTTGTTCCACATTTTTCTTCCACTCTGTCTGGGACCCTCTATTGTGATCCTTGTCAGAGCAGTCGGTGGTGGTAACCGGGCACCATCTAGCTATTCTGGGCTCAGCCTGGTGGAGGTTGTAGTAGTTGTAGTCCATTAGTCCTTTGGACTAATGTTTTCCTTAGGTCTTTGGTTTTCTTCATTCTCCTTCACTCCAGCCAAGATGGAACCAGTAGATGTATCTTAGATGGCCTCTCACAGGATTTTAAGATCCCAGACTCTACTCACCACAGTTTCATGTAGAGTATTTTCTTTATAGACTATGTTATGCCAATTGAGCTAGATATCCCCTGATACCATGGTCTCCAACCCCTAGCACAGTAGTTTGGTCTCTCAGGGCTTTTGGATGTGTCTGTGAAGCTTCTATGACATTGCCCTGGTCAAGTTGTGCCGACTTCCCCAGTATTGTGTACTGTCTTATCCTTCACCAAAGTTACCACTTACCTATTGTCTAGTGTTTTTCCCTCCCCACGCCCCCCCTTAACCATCAAAGATTATTTCTTTCTGTGTGGAAACATTTTCATGTGTTTTTATAATAGTGTTCTCATACAGTGTTTGTCCTTTTGTAATTGACTTATTTTACTCAGCATAATGCCCTCCAGATTTATCCCTGTTGTGAGATGTTTCTCAGATTCATTATTGTTCTTTATCGTTGCCTAGTATTCCATTGTGTGTAGGTACCATAGTTTGTTTACCCATTCATCTGTTGATGGGCACTTAGGTTGTTTCCATCTTTTTTGCTATTATGAATAATGCTGCAATGAACATGGGTGTGCATATGTCTATTCGTGTGACAGCTCTTATTTCTCTAGGGTATATTCCTAGGAGTGGGATTGCTGGATCATATGGTATTTCTATTTTTAGCTTTGTAAGGAAGCACCCTATCGTTTTCCAGAATGGTTGTACCATCTAGCATTCCTACCAGCAGTGCATAAGAGTTCCAGTCTCCCCACAACTTCTCTAACATTTGTTTTTGTTTTTGTCGTGCCAGTAATGTTGGGTTGAGATGGTATCTCCTTGTAGTTTTGATTTGCATTTCTCTAATGGCTAGTGATCACGGGCATTTCCTCATGCGTCTGTTAGCCATCTGAATATCTTCACTGGTGAAGTGTCTGTTTATATCCTCTGCCCATTTTTAAATTGGATTATTTGTCTTTTTATTGAAGAGGTGTTGGATTTTCCTATAGATTTTTTGAGATTAGATCTTTGTCAGATATGCCATAGCCAAAACTTTTTTTCCCAGCCCGTAGGTTCTCTTTTTACTCTTTTCCTGCAGTCTTTTGATAAGCATAAGCGTTTAATTTTTAGAAGATCTCATTTAGATAGCTTATCCTATGGTGTGTGTGTGTATTGTTAATTATAGTTTGTATCCTGTTTATACAATGTTTGGGCCCTGTCTTAGTCATCTAATGCTGCTGTAACAAAAATACCGCAAGTGGATAGCACCTTCAACAAAGAGAAATTTATTCTCTCACAGTCTTGTAGGCTACAAGTCCAAATTAAAGGCATCAGCTCCAGGGGAAGGCTTTCTCTCTCTGTTGGGTCTGGAGGAAGGTCCTTGTGATGTGTCAGTCTTCCCTTGGTCTGGGATCATCTCAGCGCAGGAACGGCAGATCCAAAGGATGCGCTCTGCTCCTGGCACCACTTTCTTGGTGGTATAAGGTCCCCATGTCTCTCTGCTCCCTTCCTTCTTTTATATCTCAAAAGAGACTGGCTTAAAACACTACCTAATCTTGCATACCTCATCAATATAACTACCACTAATCCATCTTATTACATCATAGTGATAGCATTTACAACACGTAGGGAAATCACATCAGATGATAAAATGGTAGACAATCATACAATACTGGGAATCATGACCTAGCCAAGTTGATAGATATTTTTGGGGGACACAATTCACTCCATGACAGGCCTAGTGTTGACCCTATTTTTTCTTCCATGCTCTTTATAGTTTTTGGCTTTACATTTAGGTCTTTCATCCATTTTGAATTAGTTTTTGTGTATAGTGTGAAGTATGGGTCTTGTTTCATTTTTTTTATAGATGGACATCCAGTTTTGCCAGCACCATTTGTTAAAAAGACTGTCTTTTTCCCATTTAATCTACTTTGGGCCTTTGTCAAAAATCAGGTGGCCTTAGGTAGATGGCTTTACATCTGGATTCTCGTATCTGTTCCATTGGTCATTATGTCTGTCTGCTGTTGTACCAGGCTGTTTTGACTACTATAGCTTTATAGTAGGTTCTGAGATTAGGTAGCGTGAGGTCTCCTACTTTATTCTTCCTCTTCAATAGTACTTTACTTATCCAGGGCCTCTTTCATTTCCATATAAAGTAAGTGATTAGCTTTTCCATTTAGTTAAAGAACGCTGTTGGTATTTGGATGGGGACTGCATTGTATTTCTAGATTGCTTCGGGTAGAATCGACATTTTCACAGTGTTGAATCTACTGATCCATGAGCATGGTATGTTTTTCCATTTATGTAGGCCTCTTATAATGCTGAAAGATGAGCCCCCAGGTTGGAAGGCACTCAAAAGACAACTGGGAAAGAGCTGCCTCCTCGAAGTAGAGTCGACCTTAATGAAGTGGATGGAGTCAAGCTTTCAGGACCTTAATTTGCTGATGTGGCACTACTCAAAATGAGAAGAAACAGCTGCCAACAACCATTAATAATCAGAACCTAGAATGTAAGAACTATTAATCTAGGAAAATTGGAAATCAACAAAAAATGAAATGGAACACATAAACATCGATAGCCTAGGCATTAGTGAGCTGAAATGGACTGGTATTGGTCATTTTGAATCGGACAATCATATGGTCTACTATGCCAGGAATGACAACTTGAGGAGGAATGGCGTTGCATTCATCTTCGAAAAGAACATTTCAAGATCTATCCTGAAGTACAATGCTGTCAGTGATAGGATGATATCTATATGCCTACAAGGAAGAGCAGTTACTACAGCTATTATTCAAATTTACCCACCAACCACTAAGGCCAAAGATGAAGAAATTGAAGATTTTTTACCAGCTTCTGCAGTCTGAAATTGATCAAACATACACTCAAGATGCGTTGATAATTACTGATAATTGGAATGTGAAACTTGGAAACAAAGAAGAAGGATCAGTAGTTGCAAAATATGGACTTGGTGATAGAAATGATGTGGTACTTCATATGATAGAATTTTGCAAGGTCAATGACTTTTTCATTGCAAATACCTTTTTCACCCACATAAATGGTGACTATACACATGGACCTCGCCGGATGGAATACACAGGAATCCAGTCTACTACATCTTTGGAAAGAGACGATGAAAAAGCTCAATATCACCAGTCAGAACAAGGCCAGCTGCTGACTGTAGAACATACCATCAACTGCTCTTATGCAAGTTCAAGTTGAAACTGAAAGAAAATTAGAACAAGTCCACTAGAGCCAAAGTACGACCTTGAGTGTATCCCACCTGAATTTAGAGACCATCTCAAGAATAGATTTGAGGCGTGGAACCCTAATGACCAAAGACCAGACAAGTTGTGGAATGACATCAAGGACATCATACATGAAGAAAGCAAGAAGTCATTAAAAAGAGAGGAAAGAAAGAAAATACAAAAGTGGATGTCAGAAGAGACTCTGAAACTTGCTCTTATACGTCGAGTAGCTAAAGGAAAAGGAAGAAATGATGAAGTAAAGGAACTCAACAGAAGATTTCAAAAAGCAGCTCTAGAAGACAAAGTAAAGTATTAAAATGATATGTGCAAAGAGCTGGAGATAGAAAACCAAAAGGGAAGAACAGGTTCAGCATTTCTCAAGCTGAAACAACTGAAGAAAGAATTCAAGGCTCGAGTAACCATAGTGAAGGATTCTATGGGGAAAATATTAAATGACGCAGGAAGCATCAAAAGAAGATGGAAGGAATACACAGAGTCATCACACCAAAAAGAGTTGGTCGACATTCAGCCACTTCAAGAGGTAGCATATGATCAGGAATGGATGGTACTGAAGGAAGAAGTCCAAGCTGCACTGAAGGCATTGTCGAAAAACAGGGCTGTGAATTGACGGAATATCATTTGAGATGTTTCAACAAACGGATGCAGTGCTGGAAGTGTTCACTTGTCTATGCCAAGAAATTTGGAAGAGAGCTACCTGGCCAACAGACTGGAAGGGATCCATATTTATGCCTATTCCCAAGAAAGGTGATCCAACCAAATGGGGAAACTATCCAGCAATATCACTAGCATCACATGCAAGTAAAATTTTGCTGAAGATCATTCCAAAGTGGCTGCTGCAGTACGTCAACAGGGAACCAGAAGAAATTCAAGCCAGATGCAGAAGAGGGCGTGGAACGAGGGATATCGTTGCTGACGTCAGATAGATCCTGGCTGAAAGCAGAGAATACCAGACAGATGTCTACCTGTGTTTTATTGACTATGCTAAGGCATTTGACTGTGTGGATCATAAAAAATTATGGATAACATTGTGAAGAATGGGAATTCCAGAACACTTAACTGTGCCTATTAGGAACCTGTACATAGATCAAGAGTCAGTTTTTTCAGGCAGAACAAGGGGATACTGCGTGGTTTAAAGTCAAGAAAGGTGTACGTCAGAGGTGTATCCTTTCACCATACCTATTCAATCTGTATGCTAAGCAAATAATTGAAAACGCTGGACTATATGAAGAAGAGCATGTCATCAGGATTGGAGGAAGACTCATTAACAACCTGCAATATGCAGATGACACAACTTTGTTTGCTGAAAGTGAAGAGAAATTGAAGCACTTACTGGAGAAGATCAAAGACCACAACCTTCAGTATGGATTACACCTCAACATAAAGAAAACAAAAATCCTCACACTTGGACCAATAAGGAACATCATGATAAACCGAGAAAAGATTGAAGTTGTCAAGGATTTCATTTTACTTGGATCCACAATCAACACCCATGGAAGCAGCAGTCAAAAAATCAAATGACGCATTGTTTTGGGCAAATCTGCTGCAAAAGACCTCTTTAAAGCGTTGAAAAGCAAAGATGTCAGATTGAAGATTAAGTTGCGCCTGACCCAAGCCATGGTATTTTCAGTCACATCATATGCATGCGAAATTTGGACAATGAATAAGGAAGACCGAAGAAGAATTGACGCCTTTGAATTGTGGTGTTGGCGAAGAATGTTGAATATACCATGGACTGCCAAAAGAATGAACAAATCTGTCTTGGAAGAAGTACAACCAACATGCTCCTTAAAAGCAAGGATGGCAAAAATATGTCTTACATACTTTGGACATGTTATCAGGAGGGATCACTCCTTGGAGAAAGACATCATGCTTGGTAAATACAGGGTCGGCAAAAAAGAGGAAGACCCTCAACGAGATGGATTGACACAGTGGCTGCAACAATGGGCTCAAGCATAACAACGATTGTGAGGATGGTGCAGGACTGGGAAGTGTTTTGTTCTATAGTACATAGGGTCGCTGTAAGTTGGAACATACTTGATGGCAGATAACAACAACAACAAGTCTCTTGATTTCTTGCAGTAGTCTTTTGTAGTTTTCTTTGTATAGGTCTATTACATCCATGGTTAGATTTATTCCTAAATATTTTAATTTTTTTAGGTGGTATTATAAGTGGTATTGCTTTCCTTATTTCGTTTTTGTAGTTCTCTTTATTGGTGTATAGGAATCCAACCTATTTTTGTATGTTTGTCTTGTATCCTGCTACTCTGTTGAATCTTTTTAATAGTTCTAGTAGTTTTCTTGTGGAGTCTTTGGGGTACTCTGTGTATAGGATCATATCATATGAGAATAGAGATAGTTGTACTTCTTCCTTACCAATTCGGATGCCTTATATTTATTTATTTATTTTTTTGCCTTATTGCTCTAGCTAGGACTTCCAGCACAATGTTAAATAGGAGTGGTGATAAATGTAATCCTTGTCTTTTTCCTGTTCTCAGAGGGAATGTTTTCAGCCTCTCTCTGTTGAGAATGGTGTTGGTTGCTGGTTTTGTATAGATGCCTTTTATTATGTTGAAGAATTTCCCTTCTATTCCTATCTTATTGAGAGTTTTTATCAGGAATGGTGCTGGATTTTATCGAATGCCTTTTTTACGTCAATTGAGATGATCATGTGATTATTTTATTTTATTTAAGTGATGGATTACATTGTTTGATTTTCTAATGTTGAACCATTCTTGCATACCTGGTATGAATCCCACTTAGTCATGAGGTATTTTTTAATAGGGTGCTGAATTCTATTGGCTAGAATTTTGTTGAGAATTTTTGCATCTATATTCATGAGAGATATTGGTCTGTAATTTTCTTTTTTGTGGTGTATTTCCTTCGTTTTTCTATCAGGGTTATGCTGGCTTCATAGAACGAATTTGGAGGTATCCATTCCTTTCCTATGTTCTGAAGTAGTTTAAGTAGTACTGCTGTGAGCTCTTCTCTGAATGTTTGGTAGAATTCTCCAGTGAAGCCATCTGGGCCAGGAGTTTTTTTTTTGTTGTTGTTGTTGTTGGAAGTTTTTAAATTGCTTTTTCAATCTCTTCTCTTGCTATAGGTCTGTTCAGATTTTCCACCTTGGTTTGTGTTAGTTTAGGTAGTGTGTTTCTAGAAATTTACCAATTTCCTCTAGGTTTTCAAATTTGTTGGAGTATAGTTTTTCATAGTACTCCATTATGATCCTTTTTATTTCAGTTGGGTCTGTTGTAATGTCCCCCATTTCATTTCTTTTGGGTAATTTGCTTCCTCTCCTGTTTTTCTTTCATTAATTTGGCCAAAGGTTTGTTGATTTTGTTGATCCTTTCAAAGAACAAGCTTTTGGTTTTGTTGATTCTTTCCATTGCTTTTCTATTCTCTATTTCAATTATTTCTACTCTGATTTTTATTATTTCCTTTATTCTGGTGGCTGTGGGATTCTTTTGATGTTCTCTTTCTATTTGTTCCAGTTATAGGGCTAACATTTTGATTTTGCCCCTTCCTTCTTTTTGATGTGTGTATCTATTGCTATAAATTGACCTCTTAGCCCTGCCTTTGCTGTGTCCCAAAGCTTTTGGCATGATGTGTTTTCATTCTTATTTGATTCTAGGAATTTTTTTATTCCATCTTTGATTTCTTCCATTACTCAGTGGTTTTTAAGCAAGGTGTTATTCAGTTTCCATGTTTTTTTTTTCTTTGCTTTTCCTGTTATTAATTTCTACTTTTATCACATTGTGATCAGAGAAGATGCTTTGTATTATCTCCAAGTTTTGGGTTTTGTTGAGGGTTGCTTTGTAGCATAAGATGTGGTCTATTCTGGAGAATGTTCCATGTGCATTGGAAAAGAATGTGTACTTTGCAGCTGTTGGGTGGAGTGTTCTATATATGTCTATGAGCTCACGATGGTTGATTGTGGGCTTTAGAGCTTCTGTATCTTTGCTTAGTTTTTTTCTAGATGATCTTTCCTTTACTGAGAGTGGTGTATTGAAGTCTCCTACTGTTATTGTGAAATTGCCAGTTTCTCTTTTCAGTGTTGTTAGAGTTTGTCTTATGTATTTTGGAGCCCTGTTATTGGGTGCATATATATTTATTATGGTTATGTCATCATGATGGATTGTCCCTTTAATCATTATATAACGTCCTTCCTTGTCTTTTATGGCAGATTTGGCCTTAAAGTCTATTTAATCTGAGACTAGTATTGTCACGCCTTCTCTTTTTTGGTAGCTGTTCAATTGATACATTTTTTCCATCCTTTGATTTTTAATGTATTTATATCTTTGGGTTTAAGGTGTGTCTCTTGTAGACAGCATATTGATGGGTCTTTTTTTAAAATCCATTTTATCACTCTCTGTCTCTTTACAGGTGTATTTAAGCCATTTACATTCAGTGTGATTATCGATAGGTGTGAATTAATTGCTGTCATTTTGTAGTGTTTTTTTGTGGTGGTGAGATTTTCTTTGTTCCTCTTATTCCCCTGTCATGAGGTCTTTTTGTTTGTGGAATTTCTTTCATTGTTGTAGTTTTAGTGTTTACTGAGACTTTATGTTTTTCTTCTTTATGTTGATGAGTAGGTTTGCTAACTTTCTTTGTGGTTACCTTGAAATTTATCCCTATGTTCTTAAGTTTGAACCAGTATTTTATTACTTGTTATTGCCTTGCCTTCCTCTCCATTTGAAAGTTCTATACCTACACCATTTATTCCCTTTTATTTTTTTGACTTTGTCCTCATTTAAAGATTGACATCTATGTTTCCCTATTTTGATTTTACATATTCCCTTAATTTCTGTTTATCTGGAAATGTCCTAATTTTGCCATCATATTTGAGTGCAAGTTTTGCAAGATATATTATTATTGGTTGAAAGGTTTTTTCTGTCAAGATTTTATATATGTCATCCTGTTGCCTTCTTGCCTGCATGGTTTCTGCTGAGTAATCAGAGTTTAGTCTTATTGTTTCCCCTTTGTATGTGACTTTTTGTTTTTCTCGAGCTTCTCTCGGGATTCTTTCTTTGTCTTTGGTTTTAGCAAGTGTGATTATGGTATGTCTTGATGGTTTTCTTTTGAGTCTATCGTATATGGGGTCACTGAGCTTTTTGGATAGTTGTCTTTTTGTCTTTCATGATATTAAGGACATTTTCTGTCAGCAAATCTTCAATGATCCTCTCTGTGTTTTCCATTTTGTCCCCTTGTTCTGGAACTCTGATCATACGCAAATTTTTCCTTTTGATTGTATCCAACATTATTCTCAGGGTTCCTTCATTTTTCTTCATTTTTTTCTCTGATTTTTCTTCAAAGTGGTATGCAAGAATTTGTCTTCAATTTCGCTGATCCTATCTTCCACTGTTTCAAATTTACTCCTTAAACCTTCTATTGCACAGTCCATTTCTGAAATCTTGCTGTTTATCTTTTGGATTTCTAATTGCTTTTTTTGTATAATTTCTAGTTGTTTGGTCATTTTGACAGTTTTTGCTGTATTGTTTTCCTGAATTCTTTGATTGCTTTGTCTGTGTTTTCCCTGATTTTGTCTGTATTTTCCATGATTTTGTCTATTTTTTCCTTATTTTTGTCTGCATTTTCCTTCATCTGTTGGAGACCTCTGAATATCAGAGTTTTGAATTCCCTATCAGGTAGTTTCAGTGCCATTTATTCTACCAGAAGGTCATCTGGTATCTTATTTGGTCCATTTCTGGAGCCATCCTTTCCTATTTTATTATATGTTTTGATATTGTCTGCTATCTCCAGAACATCCAGGAATTATTTTCTTCATTTATTGATTGTAGATTAGATTGTTTTGCCATGCTTTTTGTTTTCTTTGGTTATGTCAGGAGATCTGAGTGTGTTTTGTTACTTGCTCATTATAGGCATGATACTTCTCACCACCTTGTCCAGGTGGGTTGGGCTGGTCATTCAGCTATGGTGCAGCAGGGTGAGTCCAGTGGGGGTTGAGGGGCAGGGATGGGTAGTTTGCACCACGAACTGGAGCCAATGGGGCAGGCCTGGGAGACAGTGCAGGGCGGGGCCTGAGGGACAGAGTTGGTGCTGTTCAAGAGCACAGCATTTGGAACATGGTGCAGGTAAGCAGGAGGGAAAGGAGTGGATGTGAAATGCGGAGCTAATTGCATGGGTGAAAGAGAGAAGAAAGAGATAAACAAATCAAGAAAAAAGAAAAGAATGAAGGAGAAAAAAGTAAATAAAATGGTGGCATGGTAAGATTCAGCAGGTAGGGTCAGGGCAGACCTGGTGAGGCCATGTGCCAATGGCTCTCTAGCCGAGCAATGTAGCTCAGCTTGTCCAGAAGGGGCATGGGCAGCACACGGGGCTAAGTGGGTGAGAGAAAGGAAAGGAAAGAGGGGAAAGAGGGAGAAGAAACCAACAAATAAACAAAAAAATAAATAAATAAATAAAACAATAACAAATATATATATGTAGTGGTGGGGGAGCTAGCCATTGGGGGCTGAGTGGAACTGAGGTGGCAGTGAGCTAATGTCTCTCTCACCAGGTGGCACAGAATGGCCCATCAGGAAGGGGAGGAGGCAGTGCAGGGCCTAAATGAGAGGGAGAAGGAAAAGGCAGAAGGGAAGGATAAAGAAAAATTAAAAAGTGGCACTGAGGAAGCTGGCCCATGGGGGTGACACAGACCCAGGGAAGCCGTGTGCCAGAGACTCTCCAGCCGAGTGGTACAGCACCACCCACCAAGAAGGAGGGGCAGTGCTCAGGGCTAGGTGGCTGGGAGAAAGGAAAGGAAGGAAGGGAGATAGAGAAAAGAAACAGCATCAAAAAATTAAAACAAACTAATCAAATCAAATAGTGCTAAGAGAGCTGGTCGGTGACAACAGAACAAACCCGAGGGGGCCATGTGCAGTGACTCTCCACCTGAGCAGTGCAACACAGCCACTCTAGAGGAGTGGGGGTAGTGCCCAAGGCTGGATGAGTGGGAGAAAGAAAAGGAAGGAAAGGAGAGATAGAACAAAACAAACCAACCAAAAAAAAATCACACCTCTTCAAGAAGGGGAGGGGATGGCACATTAGGCTAGCTGGGAGGGAGAAAGGAAAGGAAGGAAAAGAAAGAGAGAAAAGCAACAAAAAAAGCAAAAAACCCCAACAAACAAACAAGAAAAACAAACAAAAACAAACAAAAAAAATGGTGTTGAAGGGGCTGGCTTTTGGGGGCTGGGCAGACCCAGGCAGCAGTTAGCTGTTGTCCCTCCAGCCCAGCGACCGTGGCCTGTTGGAAAGTAGCAGAGATCTCATATAGGGAGAAAGGTTGGGGGGGTGGGTGGGAAAGCCTGTATCCCTGGTTACTGGGTGCACTGTCTCCTGTTGGGAGCTCCATGAAGTTGCCTTCCCGTACTCCCTGTCCACAGTCCCTGGTGGCCAAAGTCCAACATGGTGAATCCAGGTGGCACTGAGCTGGTATCTCTCCAGCTGAGCCACCATGGCCTGTTGGAAAACGGCAGAGGCCTCATAGAGACAAGAAGGGTGGAGAGTGGGAAAACATGTATCCCTGATTGCTGGGTGCTCTGTCTCCTGTTGGAGGCTCCAGGAAGTTGCCTTCCCATACTCCCTGTCTGCGTTCCTTGGTAGCTGTGGAACAAGATGGCGAATCCGTACCACATTAGCTGGTAGGGGACCTCCACTCTGTAGCTCTCCTCATTCTCTGTTCTCTGTCAGTTTCTCATCCATTCAGTGCTTGATCGAGTTCTTTATTCCTTTATTTGATGCTTAGGGTTCCAGGATTGATATTTGTATCCGTTTCACTTAGTTTTTCTGTTCTTTGCTGCAGAAGGACAGCATGGTGCTTCTGTCTATAGCACCATGTTCTCTGTTTCCCTATTTTAAGTCTTATAGCTTTGTTTTATTTTTGAGAGTTCTTTACCTACGTTGATATCTGACTGATGCTGTCTTGTGCTCTAGACTCCAGTTGTTGTCTGAGGTTGGTTCTCTAACCAAAGGACTCCCTTTAATAACCCTTGTAAGTTTGGTTTGGTTTTTACAAACTTACTGAATTCTGTTTATATGGAAATGTCCTAATTTCACCATCATATTTGAGAGCGAGTTTGGCAGGATATATTATTATGGGTTATCATTTTTTTTCTTTCTAAGTTATATATATGTCATCCTATTGCCTTCTTGCCTGTGTAGTTTGTGCCAAGTAATCAGAGCTTAGTCTTACTGTTTCCTATTTGTAAGTGACTTTTCGTTTTTCTTGAGCTGCTGTCAGGATTCGTTCTTTGTCTTTGGTTTTGGCAAGTGTGATTTACAATATGTCTTGGTGACTTTCTTTTGGGGGTCTATCTTATATGTAGTTTGTTGGTCTTCTTGGATGGTCAGATTTTTATTTTTCCCGATATTTGGGAATTTTTCTGCCAGCGAATCTTCAACAATCTTCTCTGTGTTTTCCATTTTCTCCCCCTGTTCTGGAACTCCAATTATGCACAAATTTTTGCTCTTCATCATGTCGCACATCATTCTTACTTTTTCTTTATTCTTTTCTCTTATTTTTCCTCAAACAAAGTGTGGTGCATGGATTTGTCTTCATTTCCACTGATTCTGTGTTCTACTGGTTCAAATTTGCTCCTAAAGCCTTCTATTTAGTTGTCCATTTAGGAAATTTTGTTGTTTATCTTTTGTATTTCTAGTTGCTGTTTTTGTACAATTTCTAATTATTTATTTATCTTTATGTTTTATTCTTGTATTATTTTCCTGAATTCTTTTATTGCTTTGTCTGTATATTCCTTGATTTTGGCTATGTTTTTGTTGGTTTTGTCTGTGTTTTCCATTATTTTGCCTATTTTTCCTTGGTTTTGTGTGTGTTTTTCTTGATCTCTTTCCTAATCTCTTGGGGAGCCCTAAATATTAGTCTTTTGAATTCCATATCAGGTAATTCCACTGCCTTTTCTTCTACCTGAAGATCATCTGATTCTTTATTTTGATCACTTACTGGAGCCACCACCTAGTCCTGCTTTTTTATATGCTGTCTCCCAGATATTAAGGTATTGTTTTCTTTGTTTATTGATTGATTTTATGTTCCTTTGTTTTGTCCTGCTTCTTTGTTTTGTTTTGATATGTCAGGGTGGGTGGGCCATGCATGCTTTGCTGCTTTTTTGTCTGTGGGCATGATAGCTGTCACCACCTTGTCCAGGTTGGCACAGCAGCAGTAGGCAGGGTGAGCCCACTTTGCTGTTCACTAGTTTGGTGAGGTGGCTGAGCAGTGTCTGCCTCCTGATGTTGGTCTAGCTGTGTGAGAGCATTCACTGCACATTGCCAGATAGGTGGGAGTATCAGACAAGGAGTGGTATGGGCTCGCTTCTCTCTGTTCAGTAGCTGGTCTTGTGACGGGGGTGAGGGGTGGTGCATGCCCAGTGTGCTGTAGGCCTGAACCAAGGACTCTGTAGCTGTGGCAGTGGGAAGGGGGGTGGAGTACAGGGTAGCTGTTGTTGTTGGATGCCATCGAGTCAGTTGACTCATAGCGATCGTATGGGCAAAAGAATGAAACACTGCCCAATCCTTCACCATCCTCACAATTATTGTTATGCTTGAGCCCATTGTTTCAATCCATCTCATTGAGAGTCTCCCTCTTTTTAACTGACCCTCTACTCTACCAAGCATGATGTCCTACTCCAGGGACTGGTCCCTCCTGATAACATGTCCAACATATGTGAGATGAGGTCTTGCTATTCTTGCTTCTAATGAGCATTCTGGCTGTACTTCTTCCAAGACATTTATTCTTTCTGCTGGCAGTCCATGATATATTCAGTATTCTTCACCAACACCATAATTCAAAGGGTTAGGTGGGGTGAACAAGGAAAAGAAAAGAGATAGAAAGGAAAAAAAATGAGGGTAGCCAATGGGTAGGGGCAGGGCAGACCTGAGCTGGGATCGGACCAGTGTCTCTCTAGCCAAGACAGTGCTTTGTATCATGGTGGGAAGTAGTAGAGGTGGAATACGTGGCTAGGTGGTAGGGAAAAATAAAAGGAAGAAAAGGAAAACATAGTTAAAATAATAAAATAAAAAATGACACAGCAAGAGCCAGCAGGTATGAGCTGGGCAGATCTAGGCTGGCGGTGGGCTGGTGTCACTCTAGCCAAGGCAGTGTGGTGTAGTTCAGTGTAAAGGTGTAAAGGTGGAGTATGAGGCTCGGCAGAAGAGAAAAAGAAAAGGGGGGGAAAAGAAAAAAATTGGCACAGCAGAAGCTGATGGGTGGGGGCAGGGCGAACCCAAACTGGGGTCAGGCTGGTGTCTCTAGGCAAGGTGACATGAAGAAGCTCAGCGAGAAGGGGTAGAGGTGGGAGGGGGGAAGGGAAAAAAATGGCTTGACGGGAACCAGTGGGTGGGAGCAGGGCAGACCTGGGGTGGCAGTGGGCCAGTGTTTGTCTAGCCTTGTCTAGCCAAGGCGACATGGCATGGCCCAGTGGGAAGGTGTAGAGGTGAGGTACAGACTAGGTGGGAGGGAGAAAGAAAAAGAGGAAATGGAAAAAGTGGTGTGGCTGGAGCTGGCAGGTGGGGTGGAGAGGACCCAGGCTAGCTCTCTAGCCAAGGCAGCTCAGTGTGGCCCATCAGGAGACCTGGAGGTGGTGTATAGGGCAGAAGGGTGAGGGATGGGAAAGTGTGTTTCTCTGGTTACCGGGTGTTCTGTCTCCTGTTGGGAGCTCTGGGAAGTTGCCTTCCCGTACTCCCTGTCTGGGGTCATTGATAGCTGTGCTCCAAGATGGTGATGCTGTGCCATGTTAGTTGGCAGGGGACCTCCACTCCATATCTCTCCTCCATCTCTGTTTTCCTTCAGTTTCTTCTTCATTCAGTGTTTGGCCTACTTCTTTATCCGTTCATTTGATGCTTAGTGTTCCAGGATTGATGTTTGTATGTGTTCTACTTAGCTTTTTGGGTCTCTGTTGCAGAGGGATGGCATGATGCATCTGTCTAGGGTGCCGTGTTAGCTCTGCCTCCTGACCATAGTTTTTAGAGAATTCAACTTAGCAAACATTTGAGGGAGGCAACTAACATTTATCAAAGGCATATTTGTGCCTGCCAGTGTGCTAGGAGAGTCCTATATTATCTCATTAATCTTTGCATCAATGCTATGAGATAAATAATGTTTTCCTTTTCTAGAAGGTGGGTACTAAGACTCAGAGAGGCTAAGTAACTAGCTGAAAGTCAAACAGCTAATAAGTGGTAGGGTAGATATTTGAACCTATATATGTGCTCAAGGTAGTTCCCATCTAATGGGAAGAGCAGGCATTTATAACTATCAGTAATACTCGAAGATACTTGCCATAAAAGGATATAAGCAGAGTACTGAGTGCTTGGATAGGTCCAAAAAGCCTTCCACAGAGTGACTCATCTTTGAAGAATAAGGGTGGGTGTGCGATGGGAGGCATTCCAGAAGACAAAAGAAAATGGATTTCTAAGAATACACAGCTACTATACTGTCCTTAAAATTTTGATTTAAAATTTTGACAACTCTCCACCTAGAATCTGGGCAGGAAAATGTAAATGTAATTTTATTAGCTATATTATATTTATTAAATCATTTAAGAAATATAATTAGCTGCAATTATTATGAAATTCTGACTATTTTTTCATCTCTCCATGCTCTGCCCCATGCAATAGCTTCAAAGCTTATTGCTTTTATATTTCAAAATTAAATGCCTGACCCATGCTATGGTATTTTCTATCACCTTATATGCATTTGAAAGCTGGACAGTGAATAAGGAAGATCTAAGAAGAACTGATGCAAAGAATATTCAAAATACAGTGGACTACCAGAAGAACGAACAAATCTGTCTTGGAAGAAGTACAGCCAGAATGCTCTTTAGAAGCGAGGATGGTGAGACTTCGTCTAACTTACTTTGGACATTTTATCAGGAGAGACCAGTCCCTGGAGAAGGACGTCATGCTTAGTAAGGTAGAAGGTCACTGAAAAAGAAGAAGACCTTCAACGAGATGGATTAACATATTGACATAGTGGCTGCAACAAATGGGCTCAAACATAGCAACGATTATGAGGATGGCACAAGACTGAGTGGGGTTTCATTCTGTTGTACATAGGGTCGCTATAAGTCAGAACTGACTTGATGACACCTAATAACAACAACAAGGTCTTGAAAATATTAATTTATACCTTGACCTCCCCTGAGGATGTAGCCAGGGGATAATCCCAGTTACTGGCAAAGCAGGATGATGACTTTCTGTGTCAGGTCATTCTTACACCCGTCATCTATCATCTCCAGCTGGGGATTTCTTTCAGTGGACAATCACCCCTCATCCTCCCCTATCCCTGTTTTCAGGTTCTATCTACTGCCATGTCTATAGAAAACTCCAAACCAATCACAGTCAGACAAGTAGCCAAAGGAGAGTTACTTCCTTACACTCCCGGAAGGCTGTCTCATCCCTTCTGGTCCTCAGCTGTAGACCTTTTCTGAATGTTTTGAGATTGCCAGTTCTCTTCTACTTTCCTCCAGCTTATGAAAAGTTCCCAAAGCAAACATATCCATTCACCCTCCCACATACATATCCATCCACCAACCAACCTACATACATTCAACAAATATTCATTGAAAACTTGTCATGTGCCAGGTATAATGCTAGAAATCTGAGATAGAGATAAGAAACAGACCTTAATCTAGAGTAACCAACTATCCCAGATTGCCCAGGGCTTGGGGTGGAGGGGGTTGAGGGCTGCAAAACTTTCAGTGCTAAACCAGGAAAGCCCTTGGAAAATGGAGATGAGTTGTTCACCCTACCTTTCTCTCAAGGGGATAGGGGTACAGGCAATTATAATCAGACAAAAAGGACAATGTTTTATTCATTACTAACTCCAATATACAACAAGTATCTGGCACTTAATGAGGACTAAATATTTCTTGACTGACAGACTACATGAATGAATGAGAATAGTGTTGTAAGATAGTACGCTATGGGAAGGCAGATTGATTCACTCAACAAATACCTATCAGGGGCCTACTATGTGACAGGCCAGTGCTAATAACTAGAGATTCAATGATGAGTAACACAGACATGGCTCCTGCCCTAATGGTACTTACATTATAATAAGAAAAATAGACGTCTAAGAAATTACAACAAAAACAATGGGCACTATCAGGCTACATAACAAGAGGACCTCCTTTATCTATTGACCAGGTAAGACCCTCCTGGAGGAAGTGACATTTAAACTGAGACATACAGGATGAGTAGGCAAGAAGAAGGTGGATAGTGAATGGGGGGAGAGTTAAATGAGTAAGGCAAATGAGTTCTGGAACGAGCCTCTCAGGTGGGAAGAGCTGGCTGTAATGGCAACCCCAAATTCATCCTCTGGGGTTTCACTTCCCTCATGGCATTATTTCACTCTAATATCAAACACCTACTTCTCTTTAGCTATTCTGCTTAAGAATCATCTCCTCTATGAAGCCTCTCCAGCCCCTTCCAGGTAGAACTGACCATTCCATTCATGGCAGAGTCTGGATACATGCTCACCAAACTCTGTTTCAAAAATTCTCCTCAACATACCATCAGATTATATTTCCCAGAACCCTACATGGGGCAATATGACCATATGCTGTGTCGTTTCTGGGCTGAAGTGGGTAACAGAGAGTGTATCTTCTCCACTCTGGCTCTTTCCCTATATGCCAGTTAGATGATGCTTAGTGATGTTTTGTAGAAGACGGAATGGGCCTGGATCTCTAAATTATTTTCTGGGGCCTTCCTTCCCAAGCTGGCCCACGATGAACTTCGAAGTGAACCACAAATAAATACGTTTTTGTTGTATTAAACCTCTTAGATTTGGGAGTTTATTTGTTACATCAGCTGACATTACTTTCTCTAATACACCATCGTCTACTCTGATTATATTTATATCTCAGTACCATTTTTAATCATTTATTGCACCTACTTGTCTACATGAATGTCTCCTTCCATTAAAATCTAAGTCCCTTGATGTTTCTTATCCATTTTTGAATCTTCAGCACCTAGTATAGTGACTATCATATACAAGTATTTGACATTTGATGAATAAATGAATAAATGAATGCAGGCATGCCCAACCCACTAAGGTTTTCTACTCTCCCTTTAAAACTCAAGTCTACACTGAAAAAAAAAAATCTTATTTTCTGGTTTTCCTTAGCACAGCTTGTATTTGCAAAAGGAGTTTTATGAAATCTTAAGGGAAAATAGAAAATAATTACAGAAAATACTAACAGCACGAAGAGGTTTTTAAACTACAGGTTTTGAATTCCATAATCCCAGTAAAAGTAGTGAAAATCTTTCTTACTAGTACCCAAACCCTCTTTCCCTTGAGATTGGCCAGTGGTTCTCAAAAAATTTTCCCTGCCTCCACACCATTCACATGCAGAACACAGTCTAATCAATAACAATACTCTTTACATCCAGGTAACCGAGATGCACTGATTAGGTGATGTGACTTCCACCTTCCTTTTGCTTGGTCAGGAAGCTGTCAAAACTCTCAGCCCCTAAACTTTCTCACGTCTACCTCTCAATTTCAAATGGTTTGTTGTTGTTAGGTGCCATCGAGTCAGTTCCAACTCATATTGACCCATGCACAACTGATAGAAACACTACCTGGTCCTGCACCATCCTCACAATAGTTGCTATGTTTGAATCAATTGTAGCAGCCTTGGTGTCAATCCATCTTGTTGATGTTCTTCCTCTTTTTCACTGACCCTCTACTTTACCAAGCATGATGTCCTACTCCAGGAACTGGTCCCTCCTGACAACATGTCCAAAGTACATGAGATGAAGTCTCACTATCCTCACTTCCAAGGAGCATTCTGGCTGTACTTCTTCCAAGACAGATTTGTTCATTCTTCTGGTAGTCCATGGTATATTGAATATTCTTTGCCAACACCATAATTCAAAGGCATCAATTCCATTTCAGTCTTCTTTATTCATTCTCCACCTTTCCCATGTGTCTTAGTCATCTAGTGCTGCTGTCTTGGTTATCTAGTGCTGCTGTAACAGAAATACCACAAGTGGATGGCTTTAACAAACAAAAGTTAATTCTATCACAGTCTAGTAGGCTAGAATTCCAAATTCAGGGTGGTAGCTCCAGGAGAAGGCTTTCTCTGTCGACTCTGGAGGAAGGTCCTTGTCATCAATCTTCCCCTGGACTAGGAACTTCTCCGTGCAGGAACTCCAAGTCCAAAAGACATGCTTTGCTCCTGGAGCTGCTCTGTTGGTGGTACAAGGTCCCCCTTTCTCTCTGCTCGCTTCTCTCTTTTATATCTCAAAAGAGATTGGCTCAAGACACAATCCAATCTTGTAGATTGAGTCCTGCCTCATCAACATAATTGCCGTATATCCCACCTCATTAACATCGTAGAGGTAGGATTTACAATACATAGGAAAATCACATCAGATGACAAAATGGTGGACGTCACACCATACTGGGAATTATGGCTTAGCCAAACTGATACACATATTTTTAGAGGACACAATTCAACTCATGACACCATGCACATGAGTGATTGAAAATACCATGGCTTGGGTCAGGCGCACTTTAGTCCTTAAAGTGACATCTTTGTATTTAACACTTTACAGAGGTCTTTTGCAGCAGATTTTCCCACTGCAATACGTCGTTTAATTTCTTGACTACTTCCATGGGCGTTGATTGGAGATCCAAGTAAGATGAAATCCTTGGCAACTTCAATCTTTTCTCCATTTATCATGATGTTGCTTATTGGTCCAGTTGTGAGGATTTTTGTTTTCTTTATGTTGAGGTGTAATCCATATTAAAGGCTATAGTCTTTGATCTTTGTCAGTAAGTGCTTCAAGTCCTCTTCACTTTCAGCAAGCAAGGTTGTGTCATCTGCATAACTCAGATTGTTAATCCTGATGCTCCATTCTTCTTCATATAGTCCAGCTACTCGGATTATTTGTTCAGCATATAGATTGAAAAAGTGGTTGAAAAGATACCATCCTTCTGACACACACCTTTCCTGATCTTAAACCATACAGTACAGCCTTGTTCTCTTCAAACAACTGCCAATTGGTCTATGTACGTGTTTCCCATGAGCACAATTAATTATTCCAGAATTCTCATTCTTTACAATGTTATCCATAATTTGTTATGATCCACACAGTTGAATGCCCTTGCATAGTCAATAAAACATGGGTAGACATCTTTCTGGTATTCTGTGCTTTCAGTCAAGATCCATATCACATCAGCAAGGATATCCCTCGTTCCATGTCCTCTTGTGAATCTGGCTTGAATTTCTGGAAGTTTTCTGTTGATGTACTGCTGCAACCATTTTTGAATTATCTTCAGTAAAATTTTATTCTCGTGTGATAATCATATTGTTTGATAATTTCCACATTCTTTTTGATCACCTTTCTTTGAAATGGGCATAAATATGGATC
This sequence comes from Dugong dugon, assembly GCA_030035585.1. Classification (NCBI taxonomy): domain Eukaryota; kingdom Metazoa; phylum Chordata; class Mammalia; order Sirenia; family Dugongidae; genus Dugong; species Dugong dugon. The sequence goes on along the minus strand of CM057483.1, from coordinate 101,719,803 downwards.
TCTTCCAATTGGTTGGCCAGGTAGTTGTCTTCCAAATTTCTTGGCAAAGATGAGTGCGAGCTTCGAGAGTTGCGTACATTTGTTGAAACATCTCAATTGGTATTCCATCAATTCCTGAAGGCTTGTTTTTCACCAGTGCCTTAGTGAAGCTTAGACTTCTTCCTTCAATACCATCAGTACTTGATCATATGCTACCTCCTGAAATGGTTGAATGTCGACCAATTATTTTTGGTACAGTGACTCTGTGTATTCCTTCCATCTTCTTTTGATGTTTCCTGCGTCGTTCAGTATTTTGCCCATAGGATCCTTCAGTGTTGCAACTTGAGGCTCTATTTTTTTCTTCATTTCTTTCAGCTTGAGAAATGCCTAACGTATTTCTCCCTTTTTGTTTTCTAACTCCAGGTCTTTGCACATTTCATGATACTTTACTTTCTCTTCTTGATCCGGCCTTTGAAATCTTCTGTTCAGATCTTCTACTTCATCATTTCTTCCTTTCACTTTAGCTACTCTACATTCAAGAATAAGGTTCACAGTCTCTTCTGACATCCATTTTGGTCTTTTCTTTGTTTCCTGTCTTTTTAATGACCTTTTGCTTTCTTCATGTATGATGTCCTTGATGTCATCCCACAACTCTTCTGGTCTTTGGTCATTAGTGTTTAGTGCATCAAATCTGTTCTTGAGATGGTCTCTAAATTCAGAAGTGATATATGCAAAGTCATACTTTGACTCTCATGGGCTTGTTTTAATTTTCTTCAGCTTCAACTTGAACTTGCATGTGAGCAATTGACAGTGTTTTCTGCAGTCATTGTTCTGACTGATAGTATTGAGCTTCTTCATGTCTTTTTCCACAGATTTGATTCCTGTGTATTCCATCTGGTGAGTTCCATATGTAATAGTCTTCATTGATGTTGTTGAAAAAGGTATTTCCAATGAAAAGGTCATTGATCTTGCAAAATTCTATCATGCAATCTCTGGCATAGTTTCTTTCACCAAGGCCAATTTTTCCAACTACTGATCCTTCTTCTTTGTTTCCAACTTTCACATTCCAATCACCAGTAATCATCAATGCATCTTGATTGCATGTTTCATCAATTTCAGACTGCAGAAATTGGTAAAAATCTTCAATTTCTTGATAGTTGCTGCAATATGGATGGAGCTTGAAGACATTATGCTGAGTTAAATAAGTCAATCACAAAAACACAAATATTGTATGACATCACTTATATGAAAAGACAAGAAAGGCAAATGTATAGCGATCAAATTTATTAGTGGTTACCAGGAGCAAGAGGGAGGAGGAAAGAGAGTATTATTGTTTCTGGAATAGAGTTTTGGTTTACAGTGATGGAAAAATCACATTGATTATGGTAGAGTTGCACAGCCAATTGTTTTAAGTGATCTCAATAAGTTGTACACCTATAAAAAGTTGGATTGTACCATGAGTCAGAATCAGCTTGCCAGCAACTGGTTTTGGTTTGTATGTATACTGTACTTAAGTGTGGACTCTCTTTTAACAAATAGAATGTGGCAAAAATGGTGGAAAGTGACCTCTGAGAGTCAGTCATGAGATACAGTTTAGCTTCCTTCTTGCTCTTTATCTCTTGGATTACTCACTCTGGGAAAAGCCAGCTGCCATGTTGTGAGGACACTCCAGCAGCCTTATGGAGAGGTTCACTTAGCAAGGAACTAAAGTCTTCTGCCAACAACTTGTACTACTTTGCCAGAATGTGAGTGAGCCACCTGAGAAACGGATCCTCCCGCTCCACTCAAGCCTTTAGAAGACTGCAGTCCTGGCCAATATCTGGAATTCAACCTCAGGAAAGACCATGAGCCAGAACTACCCCGCTAAACCACTATTGTATTCTTGGTCCACAGAAACTGTGCGAGAGAAAGGTTTATTGTTTAAAAAAAAAAAAACGAAGTTGAATTGTAAAATTTGTGTGATAGACATGTTTACAACAACCACACACACACACACAAAAAAGAGTAGCTGCTGAGGCTGCTGATATATAACCGAACACTTCATGGGATTTGGTTCCTTGGCTTGGAGGTTTGGGATCATGGTTTCATGAGACACCCTAGGTAATTGGCCTAATAACGTGTTTAGTGCTTCTGTTCACCTCTTAGTTCATTGTGTAGTGCCTGGGGTCTTAAAAGCTTGCAAGCAGCCATCCAAGACACAAGAATTGGTCTCTATTTGCCTGGAGCAATAGAGGAAGAAGGACAGTCAAAAATAAGAGGAAGAAATGGAATACGTGGCAAATGCTTCCATGAGCATCTGCCTCCCTTACTATGAGAATAAAACTTAATGGTGCCCAGCTACCATTACTGAACATTTTGATCAAAGATTCTTTAGAAGAATCCCTATGAAAGGGGGGAAAAGCAGAACAGAATTTCAAATTCTCATGGACTCCAGACTTTCTGAAGCCATGGAGGCTAGATGAATCCCTAAAACTAATGCCCTGAGATGATCTTTAAACCTTAAACCAAAAATATCCCCTTAAGTCTTCTTAAAACCAAATAATAGTTTAAGTTAACTAGTAAAAAATGCCTGCCTTAAGCATTATGCTCTTTTAAGAACTATCTATATGGGATCAAATTGACAACAGCAACTCAAAAGATTATATAGGAACCTTAGGGGGGAGTGAGTTTATGTTAATGGAGGAGAAACAACTCAAAAAACAGAGGGTGTACAACTCAAATAATGTAGTCAATGTCACTGAATTGTACATGTAGAAACTGTTGAATTGGTGTATGTTTTGCTGTGTACATTTGTATATTCTCAACAACAACAAAATAATTTTTTAAAAGGCAAAGATTGGCAGAATTGATAAAGAAACATTATCCAACTGTATACTGTGTACAAGAGACTCACCCTAGACCCAAAGATACAAATAGATTGAAAAAGTAGGCATGGAAAAAATATTCCATGCAAATAGTAACTGAAAGAATGTTGGGGTGGCTTATTAATATCAGACAAAATAGACAAAATAGACATTAACTTACAAACTGTTAGAAGAGAAAAAGGACAACATGTATCAATAAAAGGTCAATTCATCAAGAATGTATAATAACTATAAACATATATACACCAAATGACAAAGCTCAAAAATATATGAAGCAAACATTGATAGAATTAAGTGAGAACTAGGCATTTCTACAATAATAGTTAAAAACTTCAATATGTCACTTTCAATAAAGGAGAGAACATCTAGACAGAAAATCAATAAAGAAATAAAGCACTTGAACAGCATTATAAATCAACTAGACCCAAAAGACATGTAGAACACTCTACTCAACAACAGAAGAATGCACATTCTTCTAAAGTGCATATGGCTCATTCTCTAGGATAGACCATACATTAAGCCACTAATTAAATCTCAACACATTTCAAAAGATTGAAATCATAAAAAGTATTCTTCCAAACAGGATGGAATGAAGCTAGAAATCAATAAAAGAAGGAAAACTAGAAAATTCACAAATATGCATAAATTAAAGAACATACTGTTTAATAACTAATGGATCGAAAAAGAAATCACAAGTGAAATTAGAAAATACTTAGAGACAAATGAAAATAAAAATACAACCTACCAAAATTTCTGTGATGTAGTGAATGCAATACTCAGAGGGAAATTTATACCTGTGAACACATGCATTAAAAAATAATAAAGATCAATGTGCACCTTGAAGATCTAGAAAAATAAAAGCAAACAAAAGCAAAGCTACCAGAAAGAAGGAAATGATAAAGATTAGAGTCGAGATAAATGATATAAAGAATAGGAAATCAAAAGAGAGGATCAACAAAATGAAAAGATTGTTCTGTGAAGACACTAATAAAATTAACAAACCCTCAGCTAGACAAAGGAAAAAAGAGAAAACACAAATAACTAAAATCAGATATGAAAGTGGGGACATTACTACTGACCTTACAGAAATAAAAAGGATTATAAAAGAACAATACAAACAACAACAACAAATAAAAAAAGCTGAAAATCAATAACTCTTCTTAGATCTATTAGAGAATTGAGGTCACACAGCAAACTTCTGCCCCCAAAGCTGGAGAGATATCCAGACTAATATAGAAAATCACCACTTATTGGTAGCAGAGACTGCCACCATCACTGCTGCTGCTGCTGTCTCCACCACTGCAGCCAGACCCAGCATCAGGTATGACTATTTAAAGCGTAATTGACTATCGGTGGAGATTAAGCATGGAAGCGCTTGAGAGACAAAAACTCCTGAAGGCTTTTAGGGAGCCCCAACACATTCGTGAGATTCACCTCCAGAGGTCCCATTAGGTTTTCACTGTGAAGCTCAGAGAAAAGCTCCCTTCTGCTTCTGGCAGGGGAAAGGGAAATGTAACCGTTTTGAAATAGAACTCTGCTCTCCTGGATGAAGGCCTGCCCTCATGGAAACTGCTTTACCAAAACCTGCCCAACAAGAGTTTTATTAGAGCCTAACCAACTTATGGAGCTCTGGTGGCAGTTGTTAATAGCTCGGCTACTAACCAAAAGTCGGCAGTTTGAATCCACAAGCCACTCCTTGGAAACCCTATGGGGCAGCTCTTCTCTGCCCTACAGGGTCTCTATGAGTTGGAATTGAGTTGGTTTGGTTTTGGTTTCTGATAACCAGCTTGGAGGAGGGGAAATACCCAGATTCAGCTATACTTAGTTTTCCATATGAGGGAGGAGAACTGCCAAACCCCAACCTCTTTCTAGCCTTTAATGTGGAGGAAGGGAAATACCCAACTATAGGCCCCTCTAAAGTTGGATGGGGGGAAAAGGAAATAGTCTGTTCTAGGCCCCTCTAACATTCCTGTTTCACCGAAGGGGAGGGCGGAAAATCTTAAAAGTATTTGTGAGGGTCACAACCAAGGGGCACAGGCTCAATCAAAAGACTAGAGAACACTCTTTGTCTCCCCACATCTTACCACTACATCAACATCAATAGAACTTCACAACTGAAAAAGAACCCTGTTCCTCTTACATGATGCATCATGCCTGGCTTTCAACAAAATATTATGCTGTTCTAGTTAGGTGCCATCGAGTTAGTTTCAATTCACAGAGACCCTATGTGACAGAGTAAAACTGCCTCATAGGGTTTTCTAGGCTATAATCTTTACAGAAGCAGATCGACGGGTCTTTCTCTTATGGAGCCGCTGGGTAGGTTCAAACAGCCAACCTTTCAATTAGCAGCTGAACACTTAACAGTTGCACCACCAGAGCTCCTAAGAAGCCAAAAACACAGTCTGAAGAGACCGGGCAAACATCAAAACCAGACTTAGATATGGAAGAGATGTTAGAATTATCAGACCAGAAATTGAAAATAACTATGATTAACATGCTAATGTTCTAATCAAAAAAGCAGACAATATGCAAGAACAGATAAGTAATCTAAGCAAAGAGATTGAAACTCTAAGAAATACTCAAAAGGAAATGTGAGAAATCAAAAGGTCTGTAACAGAAATGAAGAATGCCTTTGATGGGCTCATTAGTAGATTAGACATACCTGAGAAAAGAATCAGTGAGCTTGAAGATATGTCAGTAGAAATTTCCCAAACTGAAAAGCAAAGAGAAAGAAGACTGAAAAAATGAAACAGAGTATCCAAGAATTGTGGGACGATTACAAAAGGTGTACCAGATATATAATGGGAATATCAGAAGAAAGAGAGAAAGGAACAGAAGAAATATTTGAAGTAATAATGGCTGAGAATTTTCCAAAATTGTTGACAGACACCAAATCACAGAACCAGGAAACCCAGAGACTATCAAGCAGGATAAATACCAAAAAATCTACACCTAGGCATATCATATTCAAACTGCATAAAATGAAGGACAAAGAGAAAATCTTGGAAGAAGCCAGAGGAAAAAGGCACCTTATCTATCAAGAAAACTTGATCTGCACTGAAACAGAATTATCACAGAGAGGAAGAGAGAGATGTAAGCAAAGTATGTAGGCTCTGCCCGCCTAAGAGTTTCATGTAGAACGTAGCACTGCTGAAGACAACATATACTTGGGAAAATTGAAAAAACTAATACCTTGTAAAATTCTCATGTTCTGCCTTCAACCAAAGGAAAAAAAATGTACACAAAGAACCTGGAAATGATGGTCCACTGAAGTTGTTTTGGATTAAATTGTGCCCCCCCCCCAAAAAAAAACAATGTGTTGGAATCCTAAACACTACACCTGTGAATGTAATCCTGTTTAGAAATTGGGTTTTCTTTGTTATGTTCATTAGATCATACCCAAGTAGGGTAGGTTATAAATCTAATCACTTCTGAGTTATAAAAAGGGAAGATTTGACACAGAGATGTGCACATACACAGAAGAATACAGATCACATGTGAATGCCATCTACAAGCAAAGGAATACCAAGGATCACTGGCAGACACCAGAAACTAGGACAGAAGTTACAGAAGGAATTGACACAACTGAGTTCCTGATTTGGACTTTTAGCAGAACTGTGAGAAAATAAATTTATGACCTTTAAAGCTGACCACTGTGGTATTTCTGTTATGGAAGCACTAGGTAATTAAGACAGAAGTGAACAAGATGAAGGGCAAGAAATTGTATTTATGGAAGTCTGAATAGTGAACAGATTGGAAAAATATAATGCAACAATATAAAATAAGCTCAAAACCTAAAGGAAAACACAAACTAAAAGAAGTCAGGAAAATGATGCATGAACAGAATGAGAATTTAAATAAAAAGATAGACATTGTAAAAAGAAACTAAACAGCAATACTGGAACTGTAAGAGACGATAACTAAAATGAAAAACTCATTGGAAGGATTTAACTACAGATTTGAACAGATAGAAGGAAGAATCAGTGAACTATTCTGAAATTATGTACATGAAGAGCAATACTACTGAGCACGGTTTAATGGAATTATGGGACAGTATCAAGCAAACCATAGCCCTAGTGCCACAGTGCTTAAGAACTCAGCTGCTAACCAAAAAGTCAGTAGTTCGAATCCACCAGCTTCTCCTTGGAAACCCTATAGGACAGTTCTACTCTGTCCTATAGGGTTGCTATGAGTCAGAATCCACTAGACGGCAAACAGTTTTTGGTTTTTGTATCAACAAAATCAACATCTGTACTATAGGAATCCCAGAAAGAGATGAGAGAGAGAGAAACAGAAAGATTATTTGAAGAAACAGTGGCAGAAAATTTTCAAATATAACAAAGGATACAAATGTACAAATCCAAGAACCTCAAAGAACTCCAATAAACCCAAAGAGAGCTACACTGAGATACATTATAATCAAGCTCTCTAAAACAAAAGACAAATTGAGAATCTGAAAGCAGCAAGGGAAAAGCAAATAGTCACATATAATGGATCCCCAATAAGGTTGAGTGCCAGTTTCTCCTCAGAAAACCTTGGAGGCCAGAAGGCAATGAAATCACATATTTAAAGTGCTAAAAGAACTGTCAAACAAAAATATTATATCTGGCAAAACTGTTCTTCAAGAATGAGGGCAAAATTAAGACTTTCCCAGATAAACAAATGCTCAGCAAATTCAGAACCATTACCTGCACTACAAGAAATACTAAAGGGAGTCCTTGAGATGCAAAAGAAAGGACACTGGACAGTAAATCAAAGCTGTACATAGAAAAAAGATCTCCATTAAAGGTAATTGCAGAGACAAGTATAAGGACAGGTTTCAAGGTATATTTGCTTGGTAATTATAGTGGTTATGTTCTTAATGCTAAACACTGACAAACGTATAAAAAATAGTATAAATGTATGCTACTAGGCACATGATGCATAAAGATATGATTTGTGATAGCAACAAAATAAACAGGAGAGGATGGTACTAGAGAGTTTTTGTATACTACTGAAGTTAAGTTGGTATCAATTTAATCCAGGTTGTTATAAATGTAAAATGTTAAATGTAATAATACTAGTGATAACCATAAAGAAAATCTCTAAAAAATACACACAAAAGGAAATGAGAAAGGAATAAAAATAGTTCACTACAAAAAAAAATCAACAAAAATCAAAAGTTAGCAGTATTAGAGGAAATAAGAAACAGTGGTATAAGACACACAAACAGCAAAATAGGAGAACTAAGTCCTTATCAGTAATTACTTTATATGTAAACGAATTAAACTCTCCCATCAGAAGGCAGAGATTGGCAGAATGGATAAAAAAAATGTGATCCATTTACATGCCGTCTACAAGAGACACACTTTAGACTTAAACACACAAATAGATTGAAAGTGAAAGGATGGGGAAATAATGTTAATAGTAATGAAAAGAGAGCTGGAGTGGCTATTTTAAGGAACAGGAGGTGGAGTCAAGATCTTGGAATATTCAGACGCTTCCTTTGGTCCCTCTTACAACAAAGACCCAAAAAAACAAGTGATTAGATTATGTATGACAACCTAGGAGCCCTGATCATCAAAGACAAAGTTAAGAAGTTGGACTAAGCAGCAGGGGGAGGGAGAGACAGTCACAAGCAGCAAAGAAGTGCCAGTCTTGAGCAAGCTGGCACACCGTGGGCTGGGTCAGCTGGCCGAGGCGAGCGGTAGAACTCAGGTCGGGTTCACCACGTTGGGAGAGACTGGGAGGTGGAGAGTCTACACAAGCCTCAGAAACCGGGAGGAAGCGTCACTGGATCTGCAAAAGTTAAGTGCAAGCATCTAACCTACTGCCTGGGATCAAAATAACCCCTTCCAGTCTGGAACTTTAGTAGCAGAAAAGTGCCACTCTCCCCTCACCCACCCCTACCCACTCTGCAGCAATTACAGTATTCAACAATTGCCATGCCCTGTAAGCTGGAAATAGGAGCTATCACACCCAAACCAGCCTTGGTACTAAGGACTAACTGCACTCAAACCAGTCTCGCAACTTTAAAAAAAAAATCACCACACCCCGTAAGTTGAGAACACAAGGCAGGCATAGCCCTTTGCCTAGGCACAGGCATAAGGGGTCCACGGACTTTGAATGCCCTTCAAGCCTGCCTAGATCTGTGTGGGCCAATTTAACAGCGTAGGCCCTCATTAGCATAGAACAACAGGGTAACCTAAAGCCTATTTTCAACTGCAGCAGCCAAGTGGGAGTTGCAGATTCATGATATTTGACACCGCCCTACCCATTAAGCAGGGTCCTCACCCACCCACATCGGGGGCCTGAGGACTGGCGGTTCCACCCATTCCACCTAGCCAACCACAACAGGGGTTGGAGAATAAGTGGTGCCTCCTAGTCCTTACAGCCAACAGCAATGGGTGCCCAAAGTCTGGCTGCAAAACCCACCCACCTATGAACTCTAGGGGACAAGGGTATGCCTTCCACCTGGGCACTTGGGGCAGCCATAAACCCCCTACCTTGCTCAGCACATAGCCCCTTACTGCAGCCAGACACTTGTGCCTTCACCAATCACCCCTACATAGCCCTGCCTGTCTAGGACTGTAGGTGAGAGTCTGCACCACACACTCAGTGACCAACGACCTGGACACCTGAGCTGAATATGCACAAGAAAAGTAAACAGACTCCTGGGCTCATGCACCTAGTTGCAGTTCTAACAACCTGGTGACTGGACATGAGAGCTTCAAAGACACCAATAACCAAAGTAGCTCTCACATCCAGCCTATTCGGGCATATCAAAACAAAATAAAACCAAAAGCTAGGACACAGTAAGCAAACATACAATAAAAATTATAATAAATTATTGATGGCTCAGAGACAATAGTCAATATAAAATCACATAAAGAAGAGCTCAAGATGGCTCCAGCAAGTGACCAATACAAAGAACCAGGAAACCTGACAGAGGAAGAGAAGTTCTTAAAATTACCAGAATTAGAATTCAAAAGATTAACATTCAGGGCCCTTCAAGAGATCAGGAAGATCAGGCAAAACTCAGAGCAAGCCAAGGAACACACAGACAAAGAAATAGAGGAATTCAGGAAAGTAATACAAGAAGAGAATGACAAACTTAACAGGCTGCTAGAAACCATAGGGAGACAACAAACAGAAATCCAAATAATTAACAATAAAATTTCAGAATTAAACAACTCAATAGAAGGTCATAGGAGTAGAATTGAGGAAATAGAAGTCAGAATTAGTGAGATTGACGATAAAGCACTTGACATCAATTTATCTGAGGAAAAATCAGATAAAAGAATTTTTAAAAAATGAAGAAAATCTAACACTATCAAGAGAAAAAAGCTACAAGTGATTGGAATACCAGAACAGGGGGGAATAACAGAAAAAACAGAGAGAATTGTTAAAGATTTGCCGGCAGAAAACTTCCCTGGTGTCACGAAAGATGAGAAGATATCTATCCAAAAACGTCATCAAACCCCACACAAGGTAGATCGTAAAAGAAATTCAGCAAGAAGTATTATAATCAAACTTGCCAAAACCAAAGATAAATATAGAATTTCAAGAGCAGCTAGGGATAAACAAAAAGTCACCTACAAAGGAGAATTAATAAGACTAAGCTCTGACTACTCAGCAGAAATCATGCAAGCAAGAAGGTAATGGGATGACATATGTAAATCCTTCAAGGAAAAAAAATTGCCAGCCAAGAATTATATACCCAGCAAAACTGTCTCTCAACTAAGAGGGTGAAACTAGAGCATTTCAAGATAAACAGAAGTTAAGGGAATTTGTAAAAACCAAACCAAAATTACAAGAAACATTAAAGGGAGTTCTCCAGCTAGAGAACCAACAATATCAGATAACAACCCAAGATTAAAACACAGGCCAGAATAACCAGATATTGACCCAGACAGGGAAGTCACAAAAATAAATCAAACCTAAAAGACTGAAAATACAGAAACAGAGACGTCAATAAGTAAACGACGACAACATTAAAACAAAAAGTACTAAATAGAGTAGTCATAGAACTTTCATATGGAGAGGAAGTTAACACGATATCAAGAAATAAAAGATTGGCTTAAACCTAGAAAATTAGAGGTATATTTTAAGGTAACCACAAAGGAAGCTAACAAATCTGCCCATCAAAATAAAAAAAGAAGGAAAACATAAAGACTCAGTAAATACAAAATCAACAATAATGAAAAACAAGTAAGCACAGAAAATTAAGTGGAACAAAGAATTGTCAACAACAACAACAAAAATACAACAAAATGACAGAAGTAAACTCATACCTATCAATTATTACACTGAATGCAAGTGGACTAAGTGCACCAATAAAGAGACAAAGAGTGGCAGAATGGATTGAAAAAACACTGTCTATATGCTGCCTACAAGAGACACACTTTAGACTCAAAGACACAAACTAAAACTCAAAGGATGAAAAAAATATATATATATATATCAAGCAAACAAAAAAGAGCAGGAGTGGCAATATTAATCTCTGACAAAATAGACTTTAAAGCAAAATCACCACAAAGGATTAGGAAGGACACTATATAATGATTAAAGTGTCAATACACCAGGAGGAAATAACCATAATAAAGATATAAGCACCCAATGACAAGTCTCCAAAATACATAAACCAAACTCTAACAACATTGAAAAGAGAAATAGTTCCACAATAATAGTAGGAGACGTGAACCCACCACTTTTGGTGAAGGACAAAACGTACAGAAGGAAACTCAGTAAGGACATGGAAGATCTAGATGCCACAATCAACCAACTTGACCTCATAGACATATACAAAACACTCCACCCAACAGCAGCCAAGTATACTTTTCTTTTCCAAAGCTCATGGAATATTCTCCAGAATAGACCACATATTAGGCCACAAAGCAAGGCTTAACAGAATCCAAAACACCAAAATATTACAAAGCATCTCTTCTGACCATAAAGCCACAAAACTAGAAATCAATAACAGAAACAGGAAGGAAAAAAATATCAAATACATGGAAACTGAACAACATCTCGCTCAAAAACTACTGGGTTATAGAAGAAATCAAGGATGGAATAAAGAAATTTGTAGAATCAAATGAGAATGAAAACACATCTTACCAGAACCTTTGGGACACAGCAAAAGTAGTGCTCAGAGGTCAATTTACAGCAATAAATGCACGCATCCAAAAAAGAAGAAAGGGTAAAAATCAAAACTTTAACCCTACAACTCAATAAATAGAAAAAGAGCAGCAAAAGAAGCCCTTGGGCACCAGAAAAAGGAAACAATAAAGATTAGAGCAGAAATAAATAAAATAGAGACCAGAAAAACAATTGAACGAGTCAACAAGACCAAAAGCTGGTTCTTTGAAAAGATCAAGAAAATTGATAAACCACCAGCCAAATTGACAAAAGAAAAACAGGCAAGGAAGCAAATAACCCCCAAAAGAAATGAGATTGGCAATATCACAACGGACCCAACTGAAATTAAAAGGGTCATAACAGAATATTATGAAAAATTGTACTCCAACAAATTTGAAAACCCAGAGAAGATGGACAAATTTCTAGAAACACACTACCTACCGACACTAACACAAACTGAGGTAGAAAAACTAAATAAACCTATTACAAAAGAAGAGATTGAAGAGGTAATAAAAAAAAAAACTCCCAACAGAAAAAGCCCTGGCCCTGAAGACTTCACTAGAGAATTCTACTAAACTTTTAGAGAAGAGTTAACACCAGTACTACTAAAGGTATTTCAGAGCATAGAAAAGGATGGAATGCTCCCAAACTTATTCAATGAAGCCAGCATAACCCTGATACCAAAACCAGTAAAGACAGCACAAAAAAAGAAAATTACAGATCAATATCCCTCATGAACATAGATGCAAAAATCCTCAACAAAATTCTAGCCAATAGAATTGAACAACATATCAAAAAAATAATTCATCATGACCAAGTGGGACTCATACCAGATATGCAAGGATGGTTCAACATTAGAAAAACAATCAATGTAATCTACCACATAAATAAAACAAATAATAAGAACCACATGATCTTATCAATTGATGCAGAAAGGCATTTGACAAAGTCCAACATTCATTCATGATAAAAACTCTTAGCAAAATAGGAATAGAAGGGAAATTCCCCTACACGATAAAGGACATGTATACAAAGCCAACAGCCAACATCATCCTACACAGAGAGGGTCTGAAAGCATTAACCCTGAGAAAGGGAACCAGAAACGGATGCCCTTTATCATCACTCCTATTCAACATTGTTCTGGAGATCCTAGCCAGAGCAATAAGGCAAGAAAAAGAAATAAAGGACATCCAAATTGGTAAGGAAGAAGTAAAAGTATCCCTATCCGCAAATGACATGATCTTATACACAGAAAAGCCCAAAGAATCCATGAGAAAACTACCAGAAATAACAGAAGATTTAGGCAAAGTATCAGGATACAAGATAAACATACAAAACTCAGTTGGATTCCATTATACCAAGAAAAAGAACTTTGAAATGCATATCACCAAATCAATACCATTTACAATAGCCCCCAAGAAGATAAATACTTAGGAATAAGCCTAACCAGAGATGTAAAAGACCTATGCAAAGAAAACTACAAAACACTACTGCAAGAAACTAAAAGAGACCTACATAAGTGGATGTCATGGATTGAATTGTGTTCCCCAAAAATATCTGTCAACTTGGCTGGGTCATGATTCCCAGTATTGTATAGTTGTGTACCATTTTGTAATCTGATGTGATTTCCTTATGTGTTGTAAATTCAATTACTATGATCTAATAAGATGGATTAACAGCAGTTATACTGATAAGGTATACAAGATTGGATAGTGTCTTAAGCCAATCTCTTCTGAGATATAAAAGAGAGAAGTGAGCGGAGACACATGGGAACCTCATACCACCAAGAAAGAAGTGCCGGGAGCAGAGTGGGTCCTCTTGACCTGAGGTTCCTGCGCAGAGAAGCTCACAGACAAAGGGAAGATTGCTTACACAGATCTTCCTCCAGAGCCTAAAGAGAAAGCATTGCCTTGGAGCTGATGCCCTGAATTTGGACTTGTAGCCTACTGGACTGTGAGAGAATAAATTTCTCTTTGTTAGAACCATCCACTTGTGGTATTTCTGTTAGAGCAGCACTAGATGACTAAGAGAGTGGAAAAACACACCATGCTCATGGATAGGAAGACTCAATATTGTGAAAATGTCAATGCTACCCAAAGCAATCTACAGATACAATGCAATCCTGATCCAAATTCCAAAGACATTTTTTAACAAGATGGAGAAACAAATTACCAACTTCATATGGAAAGGGAAGAGGCCCTGGATGAGTAAAACATTACTCAAGAAGAAGAAAAAGGTGAGAGGCCTCACATTACCTGACTTTAGAACCTATTATCCCGCCACAGTTGTCAAAACAGCCTCGTGCTGGTACAACAACAGATACATAGACCAATGGAACAGAATTGAGAATCCAGATGAAAATTCATCCCACTATGAGCAACCAATATTTGACAAAGGCCCAAAGTCCGTTAAATGGGGAAAAGACAGTCTTTTTAACAAATGGCGCTGGCATAACTGGATAACCATCTGCAAAAAAAAAAAAAAAAGAAACAAGATCCATACCTCACACCATGTACAAAAACTAACTCAAAATGGATCAAAGACCTAAATATAAAATTGAAAATAACAAAGATCATGGAATAAAAAATAGAGACAATGCTAGGAGCCCTAATACATGGCATAAAAACAATACGAATCATAACTAACAATGCACAATCACCAGAAGAGAAACTAGATAACTGGGGGCTCCTAAAAATCAAACACTTATGCTCATCAAAAGACTTTACCAAATGAGTATAAAGAGAAGCTACAGACTGGGAAAATATTTTTGGCTACGACATATCCCATTTTTGGCTACGACATATCCAATAAGGGTCTAATCTCTAAAATCTACAAGATACTACAACACCTCAACAACAATAAGACCAATAACCCAATTAAAAAATGGGTAAAGGATATGAACAGACACTTCACCAAAGAAGACATTCAGGTGGCTAACAGATACATGAGGAAATGCTCACGATCATTAGTCATTAGAGAAATGTAAATCAAAAATACAATGAGAAAGCATCTGACCCCAACAAGGCTGGCACTAATCCAAAACACACAAAATTATAAATGTTGGAGAGGTTGTGGAGATACTGATACACTTATGCACTGCTGGTGGGAATGTAAAATGGTGCAACAGCTTTGGAAGATCATTTGGCACTTCCTTAAAAAGCTGGAAATAGAAGTACCAAATGATCCAGCAATCTCACTCCTAGGAATATATCCCAGAGACATAAGAGCTATCACAAGAAGAGATATATGCACACCCATGTTCATTGCAGCACTGTTCACAAAAGCAAAAAGATGGAAACAACCTAGATGCCCATCAACAGACGAATGGATAAACAAATTATGGTACATATATACAATGGAATACTACAAAACTATAAAGAACAGTGATGAATCTGTGAAACATCTTACAACACAGGTGAATCTGGAGGGCACTGTGCCGAGAGAAATTAGTCAGTTGCAAAAGGACAAATATTGTATGAGACCACTATTATAAGAACTCAAGAAAAGGTATAAACACAGAAGAAAACAGTCTTTGATGGTTAAGAGTGTGGAGAGGGAAGGAGAGGGGAATTCATTAACTAGAGAGTACACAATAATCATGTTAGAAAAACGGAAGGACAACACACACTACAGAGGAAGTCAGCACAACTGGACTAAACTAAAATCTAAGAAGTTTCCTGAACACAACTAAACACTTTGAGGGACAGAGTAACCTGGGCAGGGGCCTGGGACCATGGTTTCAGGGGACATCTATAGGTCAATTGGCATTACAAAGTTTATTAAGAAAATGTTCTGCATTCCACTTTGGTGAGTGACGTCTAGGGTCTTATAAGCTTGCAATCAGCCATCTAAGATCCATCAATTGTTCCCCACCCACCTGGAGCAAAGGAGAGTGAAGAACACCAAAGACACAGGGAAAAAATTAGTCCAAGAGACAAAAAAGCCACAAAAACCAGAGACTTCATCAGCCTGAGACCAGAAGAAATAGATGGTGCCTGGCTACCATCAATGACTGTCCTGACAGGGAACACAACAGAGAGGCTGTGATGGAGCAGGAGAAAAGTGTGGAGCAGAACTCAAACTGACATAAAAAGACCAGACTTAATGGTCTGACTGAGACTGGAGGAACCCCTGAAACCACTGCCCCTGGACGCTCTGTTAACCCAGAACTAAAACCATTCCGGCAACCCACTCTTCAGATAAAGATTAGACTGGACTATAAAACATAAAATAATACTCGTGAAGAGTGTGCTTCTTAGTTCAATCAGATACATGAGACCAAATGGGTGGCTCCTCTCCAGAGGCAGGATTAGAAAACAGGAAGGGTCGGGAACTGATTGAATGGACACAAGAAACCCAGGGTGGAAAGGGGGAGTGTACTGTCACATTATAGGGATTGCAACTAAAGTCACATAACAATATGTGTATAAATTTTTGCATGATAAATTATTTTGAGCTGTAAACTTTCACCTAAAGCACAATCAATCAATAAAATAACCTGAACAAAGTCTTCTGAAAAAAAGTAAATAAATAAAATTAGACAAAGTAAGTTTTAAGTCAAAATCTGTTATAAAAGACAAAAAAGGCACTATATAATATATATATGGGTCAATTAATCAAGATGATATAATTATTATAAATATATACGTATCTAACTATCAGCCTGAGACCAGAAGAAATAGATTGGTGCCTGGCTACCATCAATGACTGTCCTGACAGGGAACAAAACAGAGAGGCCGTGATGGAGCAGGAGAAAAGTATGGCGCAGAACTCAAATTGACGTAAAAAGACCAGATTTAATGGTCTGACTGAGACTGGAGGAACCCCGGAAGCCACGGTCCCTGGACTCTTTGTTAACCCAGAACTAAAACCATTGCGGAATACCACTCTTCAGATAAAGATTAGACTGGACTATACAACATAAAATAATACTCCCAAATATAGGAAGAAAATTGTTAAGATGACAATACTACCCAAAGCAATCTATAAAGTAAACACAATCACTATCAAAATTCCAAGAGCCTTCTTTGCAGAAATGGAAAGCCAACTCTCAAATTCATATGGTAGTGTAAAATACCACAAATAGTCAAAACACTGTTGAATAAGAAAAACAAAGCAGGAAGACTCGCACGTCCTGTTTTTAAGCCATAGTATAAAGCTACAGTAGTCAAAACAGTCTTGTTCTTGTATAATGATAGACACATAGATCAACAGATTAGAAGTGAGAGTTCAGAAATAAACTCATATACCTCTTGTCAACTGATTTTCAAAAAAGGTGCTAACTCCATCCAATGGGGAAAGAATAGTCTCTTCAATAAATGGTGCTGGGACTACAGGATCTCCACAAGCAAAAGAATGAAGTTGGAGCCCTACCACATATCATATGCAAAAATTAACTCAAAATGTACAAAGACCTAAAATGTAGAAGTAAAACCTTAAAACACAGAACAGATGATAAGGGTAAAGTTTCAGGACTTTCTTCTAGGCAGTAGATTCCTAGATATGACCCAAAAAACTCGAGCAACCGAAGACAAAATAGATAAATTGGACTTCATCAAAATTTTTAAAATATATGCATCAAAAGATTCTATCAACAAAACTAACAGACAACCTAAAGAATGGGAGACATTTTTTTTTATAGTACTTCAGGTGAAGGTTTATAAAACAAATAGTTTCTCATTAAACAGTAGTACACATATTGTTTTATGACATTGGTTAACAACCCCATGACATGTCAACCCTCTCCCTTCTCGAACTTTTTATTTTTTGCTGAAAATACACCATTTCAAAAATTTCTACATGCACAGTTCAGTGACATCGACTACTCTCTTCCAATTGAGCTGCTATTCTCAATTTAGATGAAGGTTTACAGATCAAAATAGTTTCTCATTAAACTGTTAGTACACATGTTGCCCTATGACAATGGTTAACACAATCACAACACATCAACACTATCCTTACTCAACCTTGGGTTCCCTATCACCAGCTTTCCTGTCCCCTTCTGCCTTCTAGACCTTATCCCTGATGGCTGTGCCTCATTAGTCCCATTTGGTTTTACGAGGCTGTCCACTCCCCGGCTGAACGGTGAACCTCGGAAGTGACTTCACCACTGAGCTAAAAGGGTATCTGGAGGCCATACTCTCAGGGTTTCTCCAGTCTCCTTTAGGCCAATAAATCTGGAGTTTTCTTTGTGAGTTAGAATTTTGTTCTACATCCTTCTCCAGCTCTGTCCAGAACCCTCTGTTGTGATCCCGGTCAGAGCAGTCAGTGGTGGTAGCCGGGCACCATCTAGCTGTACTGGTCTCAGTCTGGTTGAGGCCTTACTAGCTGTGGTCCATTAGTCCTTTGGACTAATCTTTCCCTTGAATCCTGTTCTCTTCACACTCCCTTGCTCCCAAAGGGCTGAGACCAGTGGAGTATCTCAGATGGCTGCTTACAAGCTTTTAAGACCCCAGACACTACTCACCAAGGTAGAATGTAGAACATTGCATTTATAAAATGTGTTACGCCAATTGAGTTAGATGTTCCCTGAGATCATGGTCCTCACAGCCCTCAGCCAAGCAATTCAGTCCCTCAGGGAATTTAGATGTGTCTATGGAGCTTCCATGACCTTTCCTTGTACAAGTTGTGCTGGTTTCCCCAGTATTGTGTACTGTCTCACCCTTCACCAAAGATACCACTTATCTATCGCCTATTCAGTATCCCCCCCCCCACCCCTCCCATCCCTGGTAACCAACAAAGATTGTTACTTTTTGTGCATAAACTTTTTCACGGGTTTTTACAGTAGAGGTCTTATACAATATTTGTCCTTTTGTGATTTACTTATTTCACTCACTATAATGTCCTCCAGTTTCATCCATGTTATTAGATGCTTCACAGATTCATCATTGTTCTTTCTCATTGCATAGTATTCCATTGTGTGTATGTACCATAGTTTGTTTATCCATTCATCTGTTGAGGGCATCTAGGTTGGTTCCATCCTTTTGCAATTGTGAACAATGCTGCCTTGAACATAGGTGTGCATATGTCTATTTGAGTGACGACTCTTATTTCTCTAGGATATATTCCTAGGAGTGGGATTGCTGGATCATTTGGCATGTCTATTTCTAGCTTTCTAAGGAAGCATCATATCATTTTCCAAAATGCTTGTATCATTTTGCAGTCCCACCACCAGTGCATAAGAGTTCCGATCTCCCCGCAGCCCCTCCAACATTTGTTATTGCCAGTGTTTTTGATTCGTGCCAGTAATGCCAGGGTGAGATGGTATCTCATTGTGGTTTTAATTTGCATTTCTCTAATGGCTAGTGATCACGAGCATATCCTCATGTGTCTGTTGGCCGCTTGAATGTCTCCTTTGGTGAAGTGTCTGTTCATTTCCTTTGCCCATTTTTTAAAGGATTATTTGTCTTTCTGTTGCAGAGGTGTTGGATTTTCTTGTAGATTATGGAGATTAGAACTTTGTCCGACTTGTACTGTCCAAAAATTTTTCCCAGTCTGTAAGATTTATTTTTACTCTTTTGGTGAAGTCTTTTGAAGAGCATAAGTGTTTGATTTTTAGAAGATCCCAGTTATCTAGCTTATCTTTTGGGGTTTGTGTGTTGATGGCTATGGTTTGTATCCTGTTAAAGCCATGTATTAAGGCCTGAAATGTTGGTCCTATGTTTTCTTCTATGAGCTTTATAGTTTTAGGATTTATATTCAGATCTTTGATCCATTTTGAAGTAGTTTTTGTATACAGCGTGAGGTATGGGTCCTGTTTCATTTTTTTGCAGATGGACATCCAGTTTTGCCAGCACCATTTGTTAAAAAGACTGTCTTTTCCCCATTTGATGGACTTTGGGCCCTTGTCGAAGATCAGCTGATGGTAAGTGGATGGATTTACATCTGGGTTCTCAATTCTGTTCCATTGGTCAATGTATCTGTCGTTGTACCAGTACCAGGCTGTTTTGACTACCATAGCTGTATAGTAGGTTCTGAGGTCAGGTAGTGTGAGTCCTCCAACTTTATTCTTCTTCTTCAGTAGTGCTTTACTTATTCGGGGCTTTTTCCCTTTCCATATAAAATTAATGATTAGTTTTTCCATCTCTTTGAAGAATGTTGTTGGTATTTGGATCAGGATTGCATTGTATTTGTAAATTGCTTTGGGTAGAATAGTCGTTTTCACAATGTTGAGTCTACCTATCCATGAGCATGGTATGTTTTTCCATTTATGTAGATCCCTTTGGGTTTCTTGCTGTAGTGTTTTGTAGTTTTCTTTGTATAGCTCTTTTATATCCCTGGTCAGATTTATTCCTAAGTATTTTTTTTTAGGGGCTATTGAAAATGGTATTATTTTCCTGATTTCCTTTTCATCGTTCTCCTTATTGGCGTATAGGAATGCAACTGATTTTTGTATGTTTATCTTGTATCCTGCTACTCTGCTGAATCTTTCTATTAGTTACAGTAGATTTCTCATGGAGTATTTAGGGTTTTCTATGTATAGTATTATATCATCTGCAAACAGGGACAGTTTAACTTTTTTATTACCAACTTGGATGCCCTTTATTTCTTTTTCTTGCCTTATTGCTCTAGCTAGAACTTCCTGCACAATGTTAAATAGGAGTGGTGCTAAAGGCATCCTTGTCTTGTTCCTGTTCTCAAGGGGAATGTTTTCAGCCTCTCTCCATTAAGAATGATGTTGGCTGTTGGTTTTGCGTAAATGTCCTTTATTATGTTGAGTAATTTCCCTTCTATAGCTATTTTATTGAGAGTTTTTATCAGGAGTGGGTGTTGGACTTTGTTGAGTGCCTTTTCTGTGTCAATTGAGCTGATCATGTGATTATTTTCTTTCCTTTTATTTTTGTGGTGGATTATGTTGATTGATTTTCTAATGCTGAACCATCCTTGCATAACTGGTATGAATCCTACTTGGTTGTGGTGTATTATTTTTTTGATATGATGCTGAATTCTATTGGCTAGAATTTTGTTAAAAATTTTTGCATCTATATTCATGAGAGATATTGGTCTGTAATTTTCTTGTTTTGTGACGTCTTTGCCTGGTTTTGGTATCAGAGTTATGCTGGCTTCATAGAATGAATTTGGAAGTGTTGCTTCTTCTTCTATGCTCTGAAATAGCTTGAGTAGAACTGGTACAGGCTCTTCTGTAAATGTTTTGTAGAATTCTCCAGTGAAGCCATCTGGGGCAGGGCTTTTTTTGGTTGGGAGTTTTTTTAATACCTTTTCAATCTCTTCTCCTGTTATGGGTCTGTTCAGATTTTCAATATCGCTTTGTTGTAGTTTGGGTAGGCCGTGTGTTTCTAGAAATTATCCATTTCCTCTAGGTTTTCAAATTTGTTGGAATATAGTTTTTCATAATATTCTGGTATGATCCTTTTTTATTTCAGTTGGGTCTGTTGTAAAGTCACCCATTTCATTCCTTATTTGGGCTATTTGCCTCCTTTCCTGTTTTTCTTTTGTCAGTCTGGCCAGTGGTTTGTCGATTTTGTCAATTCTTTCAAAGAACCAACTTTTGGTATTGTTGATTCTTTCTATTGTTTTTCTGTTCTCTATTTCGTTTATTTCTGCTCTGATCTTTATTATTTCCTTTCTTCTGGTGGCTGTGAGCTTTTTTTACTGTCTTCTTTCTATTTGTTGGAGTTGTGTGGTCAATGTTTTGATTTTGTCCCTTTCTTCTTTTTTGATGTGTGCATCTATTGCTATAAATGTCCTCTAAGGACTGCCTTTGCTGTGTCCCAAAGGTTTTGGTATGATGTGTTTTCATCCTCATTTGATTCTAGGAAATTTTTGATTCCGTCTCTGATTTCTTCTAGTACCCAGTGATGTGTAAGCAGGGTGTTTTTCAGTTTCCATGTAATTGATTTTTTTCCTTTGCTCTTTCTGTTTTTAATTTCTAACTTGATGGCATTCTGGTCAGAGAAGCTAGTTTGTATTACATCAATGTTTTGGATCTTGTGGAGGATTGCTCTGTGGCCTAAGATGTGGACTATTCTGTAGAACGTTCCAAGTGCATTGGAAAAGAATGTGTACTTTGCAGCGGTTGGATGGAGTGTTCTATATATGTTTATGAGGTCAAGTTGGCTGATTGTGCCCTTTAGGTCTTCAGTATCTTTGCTGAGTTTCTTCTTAGTTGTTCTGTGCTTTACTGAGAGTGGTGTGTTGAAGTCTCCTACTATTATTGTGGAACTGTCAATTTCTCTTTTCAGTATTCTTAAAGTTTGTTTTATGTATTTTGGAGCCCTGTCATTGGGTGCGTAGATGTTTATTATAGTTATGTCTTCAGATGGATTGTCCCCTTAATCATTATATAGTGTCCTTCTTTATCTTTCATGGTGGATTTTCTTTTAAAGTCTATTTTATCTGAGATTAGTATTGCCACTCCTGCTCTTCTTTGGTAATTGTTAGCTTGATAAATTTTTCCCAACCTTTGACTTTTAATAAATTCACATCTTTGTTTCTAAGGTGTGTCTCTTGTTGACAGCATATTGATGGGTCCTGTTTTCTTATCCATTCTGTCACCCTCTGTCTCTTTATGGGTGCATTGAGTCCATTTACATTCAGTGTAATTACTGATAGATGTGAGTTTGCTGCTGCCATTTTGTCGTGCTTTTTTGTGGAGCTGAAGTTTTCTTTGTTCTTCTTACTCTCTTGTGCTGAGTTATGTTTGTTTGTCAATTATTTTTTCATTTCTTTTGTTTTTGTAGTTTTTGGTTTTGCTAAGACTTTATGTTTTTCCTCTTTATTTTTATGAGTAAATTTATTAACTTTCTTTTTGTTTACCATGAAATTTACCCTTATCTTTCTAAGTTTGAAGTAGTCTATTATTACTTGGTTTTGCCTTGCCTTCCTCTCCATTAGAAGGTTCTATACCTACACCGTTTATTCCCTCTTTTATTGTTCTGATGCTGTTGTCATTTACTGATTAACTGTTCTGATTCCCTGTTGTTTTTCTTTTGGTTTTGGATAGTCCTCGAGAGTTCATTTCCTAGATTGGTTTCTGGCTGGTACGATCCTACTTTCTAGATTCTGCCTGTGAGCTGAAGTTGTTTGCCCTCAGATCGAAGAACTCCCTTTAATAATTCTTATAAGTTTGGTTTGGTTTTTATATTCCCTTAATTTCTGTTTATCTGGAAATGTCCTAATTTCACCATCATATTTGACTGAGAGTTTTGCAGGATATATTATTATTGGCTGGCAATTTTTTTCTTTCAAGGTTTTATATATGTCATCCCATTGCCTTCTTGCCTGCATGGTTTCTGTCACATAATCTGAGCTTAGTCTTATTGTTTCTCCTCTGTATGTGACTTCTTGTTTTTCACAAGCTGCTCTCAGAATTCTTTGTTTGTCTTTGGTTTTGGCGAGTGTGATTATGATATGCCTTGGTGATTTTCTTTTAGGGTCTATCCTATATGGGGTTCGTTGAGCTTCTTGGATGGCCAACTTTTCATCTTTCATGATATTGGGGACGTTTTGTGTCAGCAGTTCTTCAGTGATCCTCTCTGTGTTTTCTTTTTTCTCCCCCTGATCTGGAACTCCAATCACTCGAAAATTTTTGCCTTTGATTGTATCCCACATAACTCTCAGTGTCTCTTCATTTTTCTTCCTTCTTTTTTCTGAGTTTTCCTCAAACAGTGTTGTAGCCAAGTGTTTGTCTTCAATTCCATTGATCCTGTCATCCACCATTTCAAATTTTCTCCTCAGCCCTTCTATGACACCGTCCATTTCTGAAATCTTGTTGTTTATCTTTTGGATTTCTAGTTGTTGTTTTTGTATAATTTCTAGTTGTGAATTTATTTTGGCATTTTGTTCCTGAATTCTTCCATTTTTTTGTCTGTATTTTCCATGAATTTGTCTATTTTTTTTCTAATTTTTGTCTGCTTTTTGGTTCAACTCTTGGAGAATTCTGAGTATTAGAGATTTGAATTCCCTATCAGGTAGTTCTAATGCCTTTTCTTCCACTGGAAAGTCATCTGGTGTTTTATTTTGGATGCCCACTGGAACCATCCTGTCCTATTTTTGTAAATGTTTTTATATTGTCTGCTCCCTTCAGGGCATTCAGTAGTTTTCTCATTTGTTGATTGTAGATTTGTTTCATCCTTTTTTTTATTTGGCTATGTCTGAGCAGGCGGGATGTGTGTTCTTTGTTGTTTGCTTGTCTGTGGGCACTATACTTTTCGCCTCCTTCTCCAATTGGCAGGGTCAGTCACTCAGATACGGTACAGCCAGGCAGGTCTACCTGAAGAGGCGTTACTGGTATGGGTTGTTTGTGGCTCTTACTACAACCACCAGGGCAGGTTGGTAATCAGTTCAGGGCAGGTTGCAATAGGCCGTGCCTGTGCTGTTTGGTGGTGTGATGTTAAGTACCAGGGCAGGTAGGCAGTATGTAGGGGGCAGATTGGTATGTGTGGAGCTAAGATGGATATGGGAGAGAGGAGAGAGGAACAGGAGCCAAAAACTTACAAACAAACAAAAGACAGCACTAGGGGGAGCTTGCTGTTGGAGTGGAGAGATGAGAGATGATGAAACGGAGAAAAACAAAAAGGGGAAGAAGAAGAAAAAAAAAGAATGAATAAATAAAAATCAGTAAGGAAAAAGAACAGCAAAGCTCCCAGGGATCCCACTGGTGCACCTATGAGGTCTGGGGAAGTTGTTCTCAGGTGTTGCAGTACAGCCGGCTAGAAGGCATAGACATATTCAGTGCCAGCTATTCAGGGAACAGAAAGAGAAGGAAGGTATAGAGAGACGAGAAACTGAGTAATGAAGAAAGACAAAAAGGGAAAAAGAGGGAAATGAAAACAAAACATGTTTTTTTAAAAAGAACAAGAAACCCTCCCCCCCAAAAAAGAAAAAAAACAAAAACCCAGGAAAAAAGAAATGCCCTCAGGGATCCCTCTAGGCTCCAAGCTGAGCAACACTACCCAGCCAGAACGGGTTCCCAACTCAAGAAAATGAAAAGAAAAAATACAAACAATTCAAAACATACTAAAAATCAAAAGCCCCAGGATCCCACCAACACGGCAGCCCAGACCGGGAAGCAGCGCCACACTCGAACAGAGCTCCACAGCCCCTCAGGAAGAAGGAAAGATGGCGCATGGAGCCAGGTATTTGAGCGAAAGGAGGCGAAGGTGGTGAGAGGTAAGGAAGAAATCAAAAGAAGTGAAAAAAAAGCAACACCAGCATCCAACAAATGGCACTCAGATGGCCGGCCAGTGTGGGAGGGTAGAATCCAAACAGCCGGTGCTTCCTGGATGAGAGACTGTGACCGTGGGAAGTAGAGGAGGCTTAGTGGGGGTGAAGAAGGGTGTGGGGTGGGAAAGTGTATATTGCAAATTCCCAGTTGTTCTGTCTCCCACTGGAAGCTCCATGAAGCTGCTTTCTCGTACCCCCTATTTGCTGGTCTCCAATAAGAGTCCAAGATGGCGGATCCATGCTGTATTAGCTGATAGGGGACCTCTGCATGAATCTCTCCTCCCTCTCGGTTCTCTGTCACTTTTCTCATTCCATTGGTGCTTGGCTGAGTTCTTTATCTCTTCATTTGATGTTTTAAGGTTTTAGGATTGCTGTTTTCTCTGTTTGGCTTAGTTTTTCAGATCTTTTCTGTGGAGGGACAGCATGGTGCTTCTGCCTAGAGCACCATTTTGCCAGAAGTCCAGGAGACAATATTTGGGTACTAAAAATCTGATAAGATTTTAATATCCAGAATGTGTAAAGAACTCCTACAACTCAACAATTAAAGAATATGCAAAGGGGAGGCAGGACCAACACAGTGTTATAAACGGAAGCATTATGCCTTTCCTCCATACCAAAGACCCCAAAAAACTAAGTAAAACAGAGACAAACGTCCATCTTGGAACCCTAAGTGTCAAATGAAGGGAATGAGAACTCAACCAAATACTGAATGGAATAAGAAACTCACAGAGAACAGAGAGCAAGCAGAGCTATGGAGTGGAGGTCCACTATCAGCTAATGCAGCATGGATTTGCCATCTGGGACCCCTCAGCCACCAAGAATGGCAAACAGGGAATACAGGAAGACAGCTACATGGAGCTCCCAGCAGGAGACAGAGCACCCGGTAACCAGAGAGACACACTTTCCCACTGGCACCTTTCTTCCCCTGCTCCACCTCTGCCACTTTCCGGAGGGCCTCAGTCACTACAGCGGGGAGATGCTGGCTCCTTGCCACTTGGCTTCACCCCGCCCACATTGGCCAGCTCCTTCAGTGCTATTTTTTTGTTGCTGTTTTTGCTTTTTGTGGTTTCTTTTCATTTTTTTTCTCTCTCTCACCTCCTTCCTTTCCTTTCTCTCAAACACCTGGCTCCATGTGCCATCTCTGCTCCTTATTGATAGACTGTGCAGCACCGCTCAGCTGGGGAGCCACTTCCCTGGTCTACGCCACCAAGCCAGTGGGTTCCCTTGGGGCATTTTTTTTCTTTTCTTGGTTTCTCGTATCTCTCTACCTTCCTTCTTTTCCTTTCTCCTGAATACCTGGCACTGTGTGCCATCGCTGCTCCTTCTAGGTGGGCTGTGCAGTGCCACTCAGCTGAGGAGCCACTTCTGCAGTCTGTGCCACCATGCCAGTGAGCTTCCTTGGGGCACTTTGTTTCTCTTCTTTTCTATTCTTGGTTTCTTGTTGCTCTCTACTTTCCTTCCTTACCCTTCTCCTGAACACCTGGTGCCATGTGCAGTCTCCACTCCTTCTTGACGGGCTGTGCAGTGTCGCTCAGCTGGGGACTTACTTCCAGTGGTCTTCCTTGGGGCACTATTTTCTCTTCTTTTTTTCTCGATTTCTTCTCTCTCTCTACCTTCTTTCCTTTCCTTTCTTCTGACCACCTGGATGTGTGTGCCTTTCTCTTTCTTTTTTTATCTAGTTTCTCATATCTCTCTCCCTTACTTCCTTTTTCCTGCTCACTTAGCTGCATGTGCCATATCGGTCTCTTCTTGATGGGCTATGCTACACCACCGGGCTAGAAAGCTACCAGCACATAGCTTCCCCTGGTCTGCACCACTCCAACAGCAGGCTCCCTCAGCAGATTTTTTTTGGTTCCTGTTTATCTCTCCTCTTTCTCTTCTTTATCACACCCACTTAGCTCCACATATCACATCTCCTCCACCTCTATCCTGCCTCTCTTTACCGTGCACTAAGCATTGCACCCCAGAGAAGCACAGGCACACTCTACTGGAACCAGTCCTGCATTGTACCCTGGCCCTGCCCTGTTGGCCCCAGTTCGTGCCACAAAGGACCCATCCCAGCCTCTTTCCCTCTGCTTATCCTGCCCTGCTGCATCATAGCTGAGCAACTGGCTCTGCTCATTGGACAAGGTGGTGAAAATTGTCATGCTCACAGACAAGGAAACAAAAAAGAACGCCCAGACTGCCTGCTGAAACATAACCAAATAAAACAAAAAAAGCAGGACAAAACAAATATATCTACTATCAATAAACGAGAAAAATAATTACTGAATGTCCCAAAGACAGCAGAAAATATCAAAACATATATATATAAAATAAAAAAGGATGAAATGGTTCCGGTTGGTGTCCAAAATAAAATTCCAGATGGCCTTCCAGTAGAAGAAACTGGAACTACCTGATAGGGAATTCAAATCTCTGATACTCAGGGTTATCCAAGAAATGAAGGTAAAAGCAAAGATAAGGAAAAAATAGACAAAATCATGGAAAATACAGAGGAAATCATGGAAAAGACAGAAGAAAAAATAGAATAATTCAGGAAAATAATACAGAAACAAAACGTCAACATAAACTCACAACAAAAAATCATACAAAAACAGCAATTAGAAATCTAAAAGTTAAATAACAATATTTCAGAAACGGACAGTGTCATAGAAGTTTTCCGGAGGAGGTTTGAAACAATGGAAGACAGTATCAGCGAAATTGTAGACAAATTCTTGGATAACACTTTGAGGAAAAAATCTGAGAAAAGAACAAAGAAAATGAAAAAACACTGAGAACGATGTGGGATACAATCAAAAGCAAAAATTTGCAAGTGATCAGAGTTCCAAAACAGGGAGAGAAAATGGAAAACACAGAGAGGATCATCGAAGAATCGCTGACAGAAAAATTCCCCAATAGCATGAAAGATGAAAAGCTGACCATCCAAGAAGCTCAACAAACCCCATACAGGATAGAACCCAAAAGAAAATCAACAAAGCATATCATAATCACACTTGCTAAAACCAAAGACAAAGAATGAATCCCAAGAGCAGCTCAGGAAAAACCAAAAAATCACATACAGAGGGGAAACAATAAGACTAAGCTCTGGTTACTCATCAGAAACCATGCAGGCAAGAAGGCAATGGTAAAACATACATAAAACATGGAAAGAAAAAAATTACCAACCAAGAATAATAAGTGCTGCAAATCTCTCATTCAAATATGATGGTGAAATTAGGACATTTCCAGATAAATGGAAATCAAGAGAATTTGTAAAAACCAAACCAAACTTACAAGAATTATTAAAAGGAGTCCTTTGTTTAGAGAACAAACGTCATCAGACAACAACCTGAATCTAAGACACAAGACCACATCAGCCAGATACCAACCTTAGTAATGAACTCTCAAAAGTAAAACACAACTAAAAGATTTACAACAGGGAAGCAGAGAGGTTAATCTGTAAATAAAAACATCAGAACAATAAAAGAGGGAATAAATGGTGTAGGTATAGAGCTTACAAACAGAGAGGAAGTCAAGGCAATACCAAGTAATAAAAGACTGGTTCAAACTTAGGAAGATAAGGGTAAATTTCAAGGTAACAACAAAGAAAGTTAACAAAACTACTTATCAAAATAAACTCTAACTGCACTAAAAAGAGAAATTGATGGTTCCACAATAAAAGTAGACTTCAACACATCACTCTCAGTAAAGGATAGAACATCTAGAATGTCAACAACAATACCGAAGATCTAAAGGCCAAAATCAGCCAATTGGACTTCATAGACACATATAGAACACTCCACCCAACAGCTGCCAAGTACACATTCTTTTCTAATGCACATGGAAGGTTCTCCAGAATAGACCACATCTTAGGCCACAAAGCTACCCTCAACAAAATCCAAAAATTGGAGAAAATACAAACTAACTTCTCTGATCAAAGTAGAAATTTGCCATCAAAGTAGAAATTAAAACCGGAAGAGCAAGGAAAAAAATAAAACGCATGGAAACTGAATAACACCTGCTTAAAGACCACTGAGTAATAGAAGAATTAAAAGATGGTGTGATGGTTAAGATTGGGTGTCAACTTGCCTGGGCCATGATTCTCAATGTTTTGGAAGTCATATAATGTTGTAATCACCTCCTTGTCGAGACTTGATAAGTGATTACCCCCAGGATGGAATCAGCTGTGAGTAGCCAATAAGTTGAAAGGGAGTTTCCTTGGGCATGTGACCTGCATCCAAATATAAGTGGATGTTATGGCAAGCCTCTAATATCCTAATCTAATATCTAATAGCCTCTGTATCCTGCAGCTGGCTCCTGTTTATCTGACCTCCAGTTCTTGGGACTTGAGCTAACAAATTACCTGTGGTCTTGCTTGCCAATCTTGGGGTTTGCCGATTTTCACAGTCTATGAGCAAGAGCCCTGCTCTCTGACCTGCCAATCCTGAGTTCGTCAGCCCCTGCGGCTACATGAAATAGGTGAAGCCTTGCAGTCTTGCCTGCGAATCTTGGGATTTGTTGATCTTCACAGCCTGTGAACAAGAGCCCTGATCTCCAACCTGCTTATCTTGGGTTTGCCAGCCCCTGTGGCTATGTGAATCAGGAGAAGCTTCCATGCTGATCCATGGACTTGGGGAATTCCAGTCTCTACAACTGCATGAGCCATTTTCTTGATATAAATCTCTCTCTATAGATATATACATCTATATGCTTTACTGGTTTTGCTTCTCTAGAGAACCCAGCCTAAGACAGGTGGAATAAAAAACTTTCTGCACTCAAACAAGAATGAAAACACACCGTACCAAAACTTTTGGGACACAGCAAAGGCAGTGCTCAGAGGTCAATTTACAGCAATAGATGCACATATAAAAAGAGAAGAAAGGGACAAAATCAAAACATTAGCTATACAACTCAGATAAAAAGAGAACAGCAAAAGAAGCCCACAGCCACCAGAAGAAAGGAAATAATAAAGATCAGAGCAGAAATAAATGAAATAGAGAATAGAAAAACAATAGAAAGAATCTACAAAACCAAAAGTTGATTCTTTGAAAGGATCAACAAAATCTGCAAACCATTGGCCAAACTGACAGAAGAAAAACAGGAGAGGACGCAAATAACCCAAATAAGAAATGAAATGGGGGACATTACAACAGACCTAACTGAAATAAAAAGGATCATAAGAGAGTACTATGAAAAACTATACTCTAACATATTTGAAAAACTAGAGGAAATGCAGAAATTTCTAGAAACACACTACCTACATGAACTAACACAAACTGAGGTTGAAAATCTGAACAGACCTATAACAAGAGAAGAGATTGAAAAGGCAATAAGAAAAAACTCCCAACAAAAAAAGCCTTGACCCAGATGGCTTCACAGGAGAATTTTACCAAACATTCAGAGAAGAGATTACACCAGTACTACTCAAAATATTTCAGAACGTAGAAAAGGAAGGATACTTCTGAATTCACACTATATGAAGCCTGCATAACCCTGTTACCAAAACCAGGCAAAGACACCATAAAAAAGAAAATAACAGACCAATATTGCTTATGAATATAGATACAAAAATTTTCAACAAAATTTTAGCTAATAGAATTCAACATCATATCAAAAAATATATATATACCACTACCAAGTGAGATTCATACCAGCTATGCAAGGATGGTTCAACATTAGAAAATCAAGCAACGTAATCTACCACATAAATAAAAGGAAAGAAAAGAATCACACAATCATCTCAATTGATGCAGAAAAGGCATTCATCAAAGTCCAACGCCCATTCCTGACCAAAAAAAAAAACTCTCAAAAAATAGGTATAGAAGGAAAATTCCTCAACATAATAAAGAGCATCTATACAAAACCAACAGCAAACATCATTCTTAATGGAGAGAGGCTGAAAACATTCCCTTTGAGAACAGGAACAAGACAAGGATGCCTTTCATCACCACTCCTATTTAACATTGTGCTAGAAGTTCTAGCTAGAGCAATAAGGCAAGAGAAAGAAATAAAGAGCATCCAAACTGGCAATGAAGAAGTAAAACTGTACTTCTTTGCAGATAATATGATTCTATACATAGAAAACCCAAAAGACTCCATGAAAAAACTACTAGAACTAATAGAAAGGTTCAGTAGAGTATCAGGATACAAGATAAACATACAAAAATCTGTTGGATTCCTACACACTAATAAAGAGAATGATGAAATGGAAATCAGGAAAACAATACCATTTATAATAGCCCCTTAAAAAATAAAATACTTAGGAATAAATCTAACCAGGGATGTAAAAGACCTATACAAAGAAAACTACAAAACACTACTGCAAGAAACCAAAAGAGAACTACATATGGAAAAACATACCATGCTCATGGATAGGTAGACTCAACATTGTGAAAACGTCAATTATACCCAAAGTAATCTACAAATGCAATGGAATACCAATCCAAATACCAACAGTATTCTTTAAAGAGATTGAAAAACTAATTATTAACTTTATATGGAAAGGGAAGAGGCCCTGGATAAGTATATGGAAGAAGAAGAATAAAATAGGACGACTCGCACTACCTGATCTCAGAACCTACCATGCAGCTAAGGTAGTCAAAACAGCCTGGTACTGGTACAACGACAGATACATTGACCAGTGGAACAGAACTGAGAACTCAGATGTGAATCCATCCACCAACTGTCACCTGGTCTTCAACAAGGGCCCAAAGTCCACCAAATGGGGAAAAGACAGCCTTTCTAACAAATGGTGCCAACAAAACTGGATGTCCACCTGCAAAAAAATGAAACAGGACCCATTCCTCACACCATACACAAAAACTCATTCAAAAAGGATCAAAGACCTAAATATAAAACCAAAAGCTATAAAGATCATAGAAGAAATAAGAGGATCAATGCTACAGCCCCTAATACATGACATTAACAGGATTCAGAAACTAACTCCAGAAGATAAGCTAGATAACTGGGATCTTCTAAAAAATTAAACACTTATGCTTATCAAAGGACTTCACCAAAAGAGTGACAAGAGAACCTACAGACTAGGAAAAAAATTTTGACTATGACAAATCGACAAAGGTCTACTCTGTAAAATCTACAGGAAAATCCTAGACCTCTACAACAAAAAGACAAATAATCCAATTAAAAAATGGGCAAAGGATATGAACGGACACTTCACCAAAGAAGACATTCAAGTGGCTAGCATACACGAGTAAATGCTTGTCATCACTAGCCATTAGAAAAATGCAAATCAAAACCACAATGAGATAGCATCTCACCCTGATATTACTGGTACGAATCAGAAAATAACAAATGTTGGAGAGGCTGCAGGGAGATTGGAAAGCTTATGCACTGCTGGTGGGAAAGTAAAATGGTACAACCATTTTCGAAAACAATATGGCACTTCCTTAAAAAGCTAGAAATAGGAATACCATATGATCCTGCAATCCCGCTTCCAGTAATATACTCTAGAGGAATAAGAGCCATCATACAAATAAACATATGCACACCTATGTTCCTTGTAGCATTATTCACAATAGCAAAAAGATAGAAACAACCTAGATGCCCATCAACAGATGAATGGATAAATAAACTACGATAGATGCACACAATGGAATACTATGCAGATAAAGAACAATGATGAATCTGTGAAGCATCTCACAACGTGGATGAATCTGGAGGGCATTATGCTGAGTGAAATAAGTCAATCACAGAAGTACAAATATTGTATAAAATCACTATTATAAAAACTCATGAAAAGGTTTATACACAAAAAGAAACCATCTTTGATGGTTATGAGGGAGGGGAGGGGTAGGGATGGAAAAACACTAAATAGACAATAGGTAAGTGGTACCTGGTGAAGGGTAAGAGAGTACACAATATTGGGGAAGTCAGCAAAACTTGTCCAAGGCAATGTCGTGGATTCTCCATAGACACATCCAAACTCCTGAGGGACAAAATCACTGGGCTGAGGACTTTGGGGACCATGGTCTTGGAGAACATTTAGCTCAATTGGCATAATAATAAAAGAAAGAAAAAAATGTGCAAAGGACTTGAGTAGACATTTCTCCAAAGAAGATATACAAATGGCCAATAAGCATATGAAAATGTTAAGCATCATTAGATATTAGGAAAATGCAAATCCAAATCACAATGAGATACCACTTGGCACACACTATAATAACTATTATCAAAAAGTATAAAATAACAAGGGTTGGCAAGGATACGAAGAACTGGAACCCTCATGCATTGCTGGTGAGAATGTAAAATGGTGCAGCCGCTGTGGAAAAGTTTGGGTGGGCCTCAAAAGCTTAAACATGCAATTATAACCCAGCAATTCTACTCCTAGGTAGATACCCAAAAGAGTTGACGGGGCCTCTGATACTTGTGCACCAATGTTCATAGCAGCATTGTTCACAAGAGCCAAAAGGTGAAAAAAACTCAAGCATTTATTAACAAATTAATGCATAAACAAAATGTGGTATATCCACCATTTGCAATAGCCCCCAAATAGATAAACTACTTAGGAATAAATCTAACCAGAGATGTAAAAGACCTACACGAGGAAAACTGCAAGATACTACTGCTAGAAACCAAAAGAGACCTGCATAAGTGGAAAAACATACCTTGCTCATGGATAGGAAGACTCAACATTGTGAAAATGTCAATTCTACCCAAAGCAATCTACAAATACAATGCAATCCCAATCCAAATTCCAATGGCATTTTTTAAAGAGAGGAGAAACAAATCACTAAATTCATATGGATAGGGATAGGGAAGAAGCCCCGGATAAGTAAAGCATTACTCAAGAAGAAGAACAAAGTGGGAGGCCTCACACTACCTGATTTTAGAACCTATTATACAGCCACGGTAGTCAAAACAGCCTGGTACTGGTATAACAACAGATACATAGACCAATGGAACAGAATTGAGAAACCAGACATAAATTCATCCACCTATTAGCAGCTGATATTTGACAAAAGCCCAAAGTCCGTTAAATAGGGAAAAGAGAGTTTCTTTAACAAATGGTGCTGGCATAATTGGATACCCTTCTGCAAAAAACTGAAACAAGGCCCATACCTCACACCATGCACAGAAACTAACTCAAAATGGATCAAAGACCTAAATATAAAATCAAAAACAATAAAGATCATGGAATAAAAAATAGGGACAATGCTAGGAGCCCCAATACATGGCATAAACAGAATATGAACCCTAAGTAACAATGCACAAGCACTAGAAGAGAGACTAGATAAATGGGAGCTCCTAAAAATCAAACACTTATGCTCATCAAAAGACTTTGCCAAAAGTGTAAAAAGGCAGCCTACAGACTGGGAAAAAAATTTGGCTACAACAAATCCAATCAGCATCTAATCTCTAAAATCTACAAGATACTGAAAAACCTCAACAACAAAAAGACAAATAACCCTATTAAAAAATGGGCAAAGGATATGAACAGGCACTTCGCCAAAGAAGACATTCAGGCGGTTAACAGATACATGAGGAAATGCTCACGATCATTAGCCATTAGAGAAATGCAAATCAAAACTACAATGACATACCATCTTACCCCAACAAAGCTAGCATTAATCCAAAAAAACACAAAATAATAAATGTTGGAGAGGTTGTGAAGAGACTGGGAACACTTGTACACTGTTGGTGGGAATGTAAAATGGTACAACCACTTTGGAAATAGATTTGGTGCTTCCTTAAAAAGCTAGAAATAGAAGTACCATATGATCCAGCAATCCCACTCCTTGAAATATATCTTAGAGAAATAAGAGCTGTCACACAAGTAGATATATGCACACCTATGTTCATTGCAGCACTGTTCACAATAGCAAAAAGATGAAAACAACCTAGGTGCCCATCAATGGACAAATGGAGAAATAAATTACGGTATATTCACACAATGGAATACTATACAACGATAAAGAACTACAATGAAGCCGTGAAACATCTTACAACAAGGAAGAATCTGGAAGGCATTATGCTGAGTGAATTTAGTCAGTCACAGAAGGATAAATATTGTATAAGACCACTATTACAAGAACTCAAGAAAAGGTTTAAACACAGAAGAAAATCTTCTTTGATGGTTACAAGGGTGGGGAAGGAGGGAGAGTGTTGTTCACTAACTAGATAATAGACAAGAATTATCTTAGGTGAAGGGAAGGACAGCACACACTACAGGGGAAGTCAGCACAACTGGACTAAACCAAAGCTAAGAAGTTTCCTGAATACAACCAAACACTTCGAGGGACAGAGTAGCAGGGATGGGCGTCTGGGGACCATGCTTTCATGGGACATCTAGGTTAATTGGCATAACAAAGTTCATTAAGAAAATGTTCTGCATCCTACTTTGGTGAGTGGTGTCTGGGGTCTTAAAAGCTAGCGAACGGCCATCTAAGATGCATCAATTTGCCCAACCCACCTAGGTTAAAGGAGAATGGAGAAATGGAGAACACCAAAGTCACAAGGGAAGTATTAGCCCAAGAGACATAAAGGGCCACATAAACCAGAGACTTCATCATCCTGAGACAAGAAGAAGTAGATAGTGGGCTACCAGCAATGACTGCCCTGACAGGGAACAAAACAGAGAGTCTCTGGTGGAACAGGAGAAAAGTGGGGTGCAGAATTCAAATTCTAGTAAAAACACCAGACTTAATGGTCTGACTGAGACTGGAGGAACCCCAGAAAGCATTGGCCCCCAGACTTTCTGTCAATCCAGCACTAAAACCATTCCTGAGGCCAACTCTTTAGACAAAGATTAGACTGGACATGGGACATAAAATGATACTCATGAAGAGTATGCTTCTTAGCTCAAGTAGATACATGAGACCAAATGGGCAACTCCTGTCCGGAGGTGAAATGAGAAGGCAGAGAGGGTCAGGAACTGGTTGAATGGACAAGGGAAATCAGGGGTGGAAAGGAAGAAGGTGTTGTCACAGTATAGGGAGAGCATGTATGTATAAATTTTTGTATGAGAGACTAACTTGAATTGTAACCTTTCACTTAAAGTACAATAAATTTTTTAAAATGTGGTATATCCGTACAATTGAATATTTTTCAGCCATGAAAAGTAATGAAGTTCTAAAAATGTTATAACATGGATGAACCTTGACAATATTATGCTAAGTAAAATAAGCCAGACAGAAAAGGACAAATGTTGTGTGGTTCCACTTACATGAAATATCTAAGATTGGCAAATCCAAAGAGATAGAAAGCTGATTAGAGGTTTCCAGGGTATGGGGGGAGGGGGGAATAGGGAGTTATTGCGCAGATTTGAGTACAGAATTCTGTTTGGGGTGATGAAAAAGTTCCTTTTATGGAAATAGATACTAGTTATGGTTTCACAACATTGTGAATGCAATTAATGTCACTGAATTGTACACATAAAATGGTTAAATGGCAAATTATATAATATATGTGTACATATATACGTTTTACAAAATAAATTTTAAAAAGAAGAAATAATAAAGGGACATATTGTGTACTCTTTACCCAGTTCCCCCAATGGTAACATCTTGCAAATCTGTAGTACAATGTCACATCCAGGATAGTGACATTAATACAATCCACCCATCTTGTTCAGAATTCCCATTTTACCTATACTCGTGTGTGTGTATTTATTTCTGTGTAATTTATTGCATGTTTATGATTGTGTCTCCACCACCACAGTCAAGAAAAAGAACAA
The DNA here is from genome assembly GCA_030035585.1 of Dugong dugon. NCBI lineage: Eukaryota > Metazoa > Chordata > Mammalia > Sirenia > Dugongidae > Dugong > Dugong dugon. The sequence continues at coordinate 101,682,987 of CM057483.1, read as the reverse complement.
TTTCAACACCCCGTGGATTCCTTGTGTTCCCCTTTTATAACCACAGTCACCTCCTTCTTGTCTGTCCTTCACTTTCCCTAACCCCTGACAACCACTATTATGCTCCCCAACTGTACAATTTTGTCATTTTGAGAATGCGTGGTATATAAATGCGATCATGCAGTATGGGACCTTCTGAGATTTTTTTTTTTAACTCAACATAATTTCCTTGAGTTTCTTCCAAGTTGTTGCTTATATCAACAATTCATTCCTTTTTATTGTTGATTAGCATTCCATAGTATGGATGTACCACAGTTTGTTTAACCATTCACCCGTCAAACTAATCTAGGTTGTCTCCAATTGGTAACATGGTGAAAGCTGCTATAAGCATCTGTGTACAGTTTTTTGTGTCTACATAAGTTTTCATTTATCTGGGATAAATGCCCAAGAGTGCGATTGCTGGTCCATATGTGTTTTTATCTCTTTTTTGTATATTATGTTTTTTTCATTTTTCTCCTTTTGCTGTGGTGATATTAACATACCATGGCATGGTAGCTATGTCATTGTTTTTCACCTTGCTTGTGCTTAACATGGCCAGTTCTGGCCAAGCTTCTATTTGTTTTCATATAACTTGGTTGAATTCTCTATGACACTCTTCCCAGCTTATCTAGGACCCTTTCATGCTCTCCTCCAAGGTTTTGTTTTAAAGCAGAATCCATTATTCAATATTCAATCTATTAGTCTGTAGAAATGTCGAGAGTTCAAACCCACCCAGAGGTTCCTCAGAAGAAAGGTCTGGTGATCTGCTTTGGAAAGTTCACAGCTTTGAAAATCCTATGTAGTGCAGTTCTATTCTGCACATATGAGGTCTCCATGAGATGAAATTGACTTGACAGAACTGGTTTGGTTTGGTAAAGGATTTTGTTGACTTGCCTTTTTTCCTAAGTACTGCATCTTGGGGTAGGAATAGAGTTAGGAGCCTTGTAGCACTGCCCCAGTCTTCAATTTCCTTCCTTAGTTGCCTCTGTTTAAACTTTATGGTTTGAAGTTTTACTCTTTTTGTTGTTTGTTTGCTTTTGTTGAAATTGTCAGTGTCTTTTTATTATACTTTTCTGGTCATTCTGTTAGGTATTTGGCAGTGGTGGTGGTGGTGGTGGTGAGGGTTAAGTAGGAGTTTGTAGGTCAGCTTTATTCTATCAACTTTCCCAGGAAATCTCAGAGGGTTTTTTCTTAACTCCTCCCTAGTGCTGAAGGGACTGAGGGTGAAGAAGGACAGCCCTTTTGAGGATATTGGGAAATACAGTAGAGTTGGGCAGTCACTACCTCCAGGCCCCAAAAGGAAAGACATATGTTAGGAAAGGTTAGCATGGAACACCCAAACACGAAACCAACATGGTACCCTTAACTAAATATGAACCTTCCTCTCCTTTACTCACCTTACCCAATTCTTTCTAAGTTCTGTCAATTTGCCTCCCAAATCTTTCTCACATGTATCCCTTCCTCTGTCACTGTCTTTAGTCAAGCCTTCATCAACTTTCTGCTGTATTTCTGCAGTAGTCTCCTAACTGGGCTCCATGACTCCAGTCTCTTCCCCATGCAGGCCATCCTCCAAACACTGCCACTGAGTCAGTTTTCCTAAAACACCACCTTGTATATACCCTCTCCCTGCAAAGTCATCAGAGATCTCAAAATTGCCAGAAAAATTAAGTTCAAACTTATTAACATGGTATACAATATTAAGAGCAGCTAACATATATATATTACTAAATGCCAAGAACACTCTAACTGCTTTTTATATACCGAATGATTTAATCCTCAAAACAAACCTTTCAGGTGGTGGTTGTATTCATCATCCCTATTTTACATATGAGGAAACTGAGGCAGTAGAAGTCTTACAAATTTCCTAAGGCCACAGAACTTGTAAACTGAAGAAATGGGATTTAAATCCTGGCAATGTGGCTCCAAGGTATGTGCTCTTACACTACCTCATGACATTGCCTCTCTACAATGCCTTTCATCATTCACTAACTTAATGAACTATAGCCTTAGCACTCTCTCATCACCACTCGTGCACTGACTTTTTAGCCTCCTCAAGGCTAAAAATGCTGTTCCCTGAACACACCATATTCTTTCACGTATATGTCCCTTTTCACACGCTGTTCTCTTCATGGACTATTCTCACCACCATATTTGCCTACCAGGTTGGCAAACTCATGCTCATCATTCTTTCTCAGCTCTTCTTTTTGCTAAAATGTTAAGTCTAGTTCTGCAGTTCATGACTTGCCCTACAATGAAGCCCCATCACTTCTAGGAGAATATATATATATATACATATATATATATATATACACACACACACACATATATACATTATTTATATATATATATATATATATATATATATATATATGCTCACTGTAAACAATATATAAGAGAAAGTCATGAACAGGCTAGAGTAAGACAGAGAAACAAAGAATAAACTGGTACCTTTGTCACTTAACTCAGTTTTTTAATCACTGTATAATTAAACTTAAGCTTTCCCTTCTCTGAAAAAAAAATGGGAAATGGTTCTTAAATTTACATTTAACTTTTTATTAGATTGGTTTCTCCAGTCTGGAGTTTCAACAAATACTTATTGAAAACCCATTATGTGCCAGGAATTGTTCTAGGTGCCAGGAATATAGTGGTGAATGAGACAATGTCTCTGCTCTTGTGAAGCTTATATTCTAGTGTAAGGGCACAGACACTAAACCCACAGACAGATAAATACCTCAGATATCTTCAGATGGTGAAGAAAATAAAGCTGGGTAATGGGATAGAGAGTGACTTGGTAAGTGTGTGGGGAAAGAGGTTGTCATGGATTGAATTATGTCCCCAAAAAATGTGTGTATCTATTTGGCTGGGCCATGATTTCCACTATTGTGTGGTTGTCCTCCATTTTGTGATTGTGATTTTATGTTAAAGAAGGTTAGGGTGAGATTGTATAACACCTTTACTAAGGTCACATCCCTGATCCAATGTAAAAGGAGTTTCCCTAGGGTGTGGCCTGCACCACCTTTTATCTTACAAGAGATAAAAGGAAAGGGAAGCAAGCAGAGAACTGGGGACCTCATACCACCAAGAAAGCAGTGCCAGGAGCAGAGCGTGTCCTTTGGACGCAGGGTCCCTGCGCGGAGAAGCTCTTAGTCCAGGGGAAGATTGATGAGAAGGCCAACAGAGAGAAAGCCTTCCCCTGGAGCTGATGCCCTGAATTTGGACTTTTAGCCTACTTTACTGTGAGGAAATAAACTCTTTGTTAAAGCCATCCACTTGTGGTATTTCTGTTATAGCAGCACTAGATGACTAAGATGGGTATTTTCGCTATGGTGGTCATGGAAGACCTTTCTAAGGAGGTAGCACTTGAGCTGAGATCTGATTAAAGGAGACTTTGCAGTTCTAGCTGTCAGTCTCTGCCTGTCAGAGACTTGCCATTTGTAGGAACTGAAGCTCTTTAACCTTCACCGTCAGCCTCACCCAGCCCCTGCCAAGCCTGAAAATATATCGGGAGCTTCTTCTCACTGCTAAGTGAAGTTCAGAATTTTCCTGATGCCCTAATCACATGATCTGGTGTGTCTGAGGAAAGCCCTAGTCTGAAGAACTGTGTTTCATTCATTTGACACATATTTATGGAATGCAAGCCTGTGTCAAGGATTATTCTAAGCACTGGGGATACGGCAGTGAATAAGACAAAGGCCCCTACTTTCCTGGAGCGTCTAGTAACTTCTGCGGCAGTTGCTGGTTTAAACTCCACTTTTCCCCACCAGCCTAGACCTTGCATAGTCTCTCTCCTTAGGTTAACAGGAGAGACTCATGATTCACCAGCTGTGGCTTGAATCGTCTTCAAACCAGATCAATTCCCAGAATCCAGAAACTTCCATCCAAATTTCTGTGATTATTGCCACTACAAAAATTTTATTCTTCTCGGTCGCAGACTTCAAACTGACTTTTAAAACCAATAAAAATCAGACCTGAATTAGATCCAGCCCCCTGGACCCTGTGACATGGACTTTTGGTCATCTCGTTTCTTCAGGTTGGGCTCTCTTCTCTTCGGTGCTGCCTGCCAGTCTGCTCTGTCCTCTTTCCTTGTCGAGGTCCCAGCATGCCTGCTATGGTTATGACACTGATTTCCAGAACTCTTTCTAGCTTGCTTGCTCATTGCCTTATGATCAAAGCTAAATGAAAACAAAGAAGATGGAGGATTCAGTGCCTGCATCAGCAGCCTCTCTCAAGTGAAATGTTCCTTCTAATCAGGAAGAGGTTGCTCTGGCAACAAGAGTTCTCACTTCTAGCTTACTCTAATCCCTCTTATCAATTTCTATTACAACTGAATGAGTTTTCTTTTCTGAGTCAAGTTTCTCAACCATTTTACAACCTGCTTCAGGCCTCTGTGACACCAATTAGCCTTTTCTTAAAGGAAACAAAACCTTTCTCTTTCTGAGTGCTTCTGGCAATTATTTTGGTGCTTCTTACATGCAAGACAGTGTGCTGGACCTTGGTGGGAAATAAGAAGATGAAAATATAGCTATGGTGTATGAGAAAGAGCACTGGATTTGGAGTCAGAATACCTAGTATTTTAAAATAATTTTTAAATTTATCAAAGTCATGTCTAAAAGCTAATAGAGCACATAGAAGCATAAATAGCAAAATAAAAGTACTCACCTCTCATTTCCGTTTCTTACATATATGTAATATATTTTCTTGTGTTCCTTCCAGTAATATGTAAGCATCTATGTCTTATGTTTTCTCCACAAATGGGATCATTACTATACATATTATTCTGCTATTTGAATTTTAGCATTTTCTATATCACACATATCCATTACATTCTCTTTCAATAATTTCATAGCAGTCCGTTGTACGGATATACTACATTTAAGCAATTCCTTACTACTGACTAATTATGTTGTTGGCATTCTTTTCTATTATAATGAATTCACAGTAAATATCTTGACACACGTATTTTGGTAGAAGTTCCAGTATTTGTGTTGGATAAATTCGTAGGTGTGAAACTGCGGGGTCATAGGTGTGCACATTTAAAACTGTAAACATTTATTGCCAAATTGTTCTCCAAAGCAGTTATACCAAACTATCATCTTGAAAACAGCATAAGAGATTGACTGTTCTTCAAGAAAACCTGGTTTTGAATCCTATTACTTTCTAGTAATGTGACTTTGAACAAATTACTTAACCTGGTTGAACCTCCGTTGCCTTCTTTGTAGAAGAGAGATGAGAATGCCTTGATAATGTCTTGCTCACAGAATTGTTAGAATTAAATAAGATAGGTTCAAAAGGTTCAACACAGAGTTAGCCGATGACCCAGCAATTCCACTCCTAGGTATATACCTAAGAGAAATCAAAGCTTATGTCCACACAAAAATTTGTATATGAATATTCATAGCAGCATTATTCATAATAGCCAAAAAGTAGAAACAACCCAAATGTCTATCAACTAATGAATGGATAAATGGTGAAATGTAATGTGAAATGACTTTTGAAATGTATCTATGCAGTGGAATATTACATGGCAATCAAAAAGAATGACATAGTCATGCATGCTACAACATGGATGAACCTTGATAACATTATACTAAGTAAAGGAAGCCAGTCACAAAAGACTATTTATACAAAATGGCCATAATAGGCAAATAGATAGTGATAGAAAGTAGATTAGTAGTTGCCTCAGGCTGGCGGGGGGCGGGTGTGGGAAACAATGGGGAATGATTGCTGATGGGTACGGAGTTTTTGGAGAGACTGATGAAAATATTCTGAAACTGATTATGATAATGGTTGCACAACTACATAATATACTAAACACCATTGAATTGTGCACTTTAAATGGATGAATTGTGTGGTATATGAATTATACCTCAACAAAGCTCTTATATAAGAAAACATTAAATAAGATAGCACTCTGAACTTTCCCTCCCACTTGGAATGACCCCTCCAAAAAATCCAGAAATAAATATATGAAACAAGCATTTTCAAAACACTGGCTATTAGGCAATGAAAAATAATGATCCCTGAAAAATAAGGAACAAATGAGGTGAGCCCTATGATTGCCCCAGCTTACTGTCATGAGAGAGTTTCTAGGCCACTATGGAAGGAGGGAGAACTCAGGTGGATCCCAGCACACTCCTTGAGCTGAGGGAATGGAGCTGAGAGTCCAGGAAGACTAAAGCAGCTAGAGTTCACAGGACGAAGTATTGAAGAGGAGCAAATTGTACAAAAACAGAACGCCTGAGATCTGCATATGTTCTCCCTCAAGTATTCAGCAAAGCACCGATCAGTACATGCATCTGAGGGAACTACATAAGACCAGGGAAAAAGCTATCCAAAAGGACTAAACGGTATAGTACCTGGCACTCATATGGGGCCAGGAATAATGCCTGCTCCCACTAGTGAGAATGAGAACACTCATAATTCACAAGGCCTTGGGTGGAGTACTTGGGAAAGTCTTGCCCCAGTAATGGAAAATAATTAGCTCTAGACTGAGCCCTGTTCCAGAACCATTTAACAAATCATAAAAGCAAGACCTCAAAGGATCAAACATCTTCCAAGGACCATATTTGTATCCCACAACAAACTTCAAGAAGATTTCTAGAAATACAAAAACTATTAATTTCATCCAACAAGGTGAAATTCACAATGCCTGGCATTCAATCAAAGATTACCATGGTATGTTGAGCATTGTGCTCTTTTAAGAACTATCTATATGGAATCAAGAAGGAGCCCTGGTGGCACAGTGGTTAAAGTGCTCAGCTGCTAACCAAAAGTTTGGTGGTTTGAACCCATCAACTGCTCCGCAGGAGAAAGATATGCCAGTCTGCTTCCGTAAAGATTTACAGCCTTTGAAACTTTATGGGACAGTTCTGCTCTGTCCTATAGGGTCACTGTAAGTCAGAATTGACTTGATGGCAGTGGGTTTTTATATGGGATCAAACAGACAACAGCAACTTGAGAGATCAGATAGGAAACTTAGGAGGCAGTGAGTTTATGTTAATGGAGGAGAAACAAGTCAGAAAAGGAGGATGAGAATGGTTGCACAACTTGAAGAATGTAATCAATGTCACTGAATTGTACATGTAGAAATGGTTGAATTGGTGTATGTTCTGCTGTGTATATTCTCAACAACAATAACAAAAAATAAAATTAATTGTAATAAATAGATTACTAGGCATGCCAAGAATCAGGAAAACACAACCCATAATGAAGAGAATAATTAATCAATTGAAATCAACCTAGAACTGACACATGTTAGAATTAGCAGAGAAAAACACATTAATATATTTATTCTAACTGTTTTACATCTGTTCACAGAGTTAACTAAAGGTATGCTGCTGTCGTTAGTTGCTGTCAAGTCAGCTCCAACTCGTGGAGAGCCCATGTACAACAGAACAAAACGTTGCCCAGTCCAGCATCATCTTCACAATCATTGGTATGCTTGAGTCCATTATTGCGTCTGCTGAGTATTTTGAGTGCCTTCCAATCTATGAGGCTCATCTTCCAGGACTATACCAGATAATATTCTGTTGTGATTCATAGGGTTTTGATTGGTTAGTTTTCTAAAGTAGATTGCCAGACCTTTCTTCCTTGTCTGTCTTAGTCTGGAAGCACTGCTGAAACTTGTCCACCAAGGGTTACCCTACTGGTATTTGAAATACTGGTGACATAGCTTCTAGCATTATACCAGCATGCAAGCCACTGTAGTATGACAAACTGACAGGTGGGTGGTAGAACTAGAGGCATAGAAGATATAAAAAAGAGTCTAATCAAACTTCTGGAGATGAAAAATACTCTGGATCAGGTTAACAACCAATTACACTCTGCAGAAGAAAAGATTAGTACACATGAAGGCTTGGCAATACAAACGATCCAAAATAAAACACACGAGAAAAGAAGATAAAAGAAAATGAACAGAGTTATCAGCGAGCTGCAGAACAACCTCAAGCGATGTAATACATGTGTAACTGGAGTCCCTGAAGGAGGGGGCAAAAATATTTGAAGGAATAATGGCCCAAATTTTCTATATTTGATAAAAAATATGTAAACCCACAGATCTAAGAAGCTCAACAAACTTAAGAAAACCACACCAAGGCACAACAAAATTAAATTGCTCAAAACCAGTGATAAAGAGAAAATATTTAAAGCAGCCAGAGGGGGAAAAATAAGCAAATTGCACACAGAGGAAAATGGTAACAGCAGCCAGGGGGAAAAAAGATATATCACATTCAAAGGAACCAAGAATGAGATCAGGCTTCTCGTCATAAAAATGCAAGCAAGAAAACAGTGGAGCAGCATCTTTAAAGTACTGAAAGGGAATACCTGAGTCATCTAGTGCTGCTCCAACAGAAATACCACAAGTGGAAGGTTTTAGCAAAGATAAGTTTATTCTCTCACAGTCCAGTAGGCTACAAGTCTAAATTCAGGGCATCAGCTCCAGGAGGCTTTCTCTCTCTGTTGGCTCTGGAGGAAGGTCCTTGTGATGCATCAGTCTTCCTTTGGTCTGGTAGCATCTCTGCACAGGAACCTCAGGTCCAAAGGATTCGCTCTGCTCCTGGCACTACTTCCTTGGTGGTATGAGGTTCCCATGTGCCTCTGTTCACTTCTGTCTTTTATATCTCAAAAGAGAGTGGATTAAGACACTATCTAATCTTGTAAACCTCATCAGCATAACCTCATCACAGTGATAGAATTTACAACACATAAGCAGATCACATATAACCTCATCATAGTGATAGAGTTTACAACACATAAGGAAATCACATCAGATTACACAATCATACAATACTGGGAATCATGACCTAGTTAAGTTGACAGATATTTTTTAGGGACACAATTCAATCCATGACAGGGAAGAGAAAAAAAAAACAATCTAGTAGTCTTTCTATGTAATGTCTTTGTCTGGCTTTGGTTTTAGGGTAACACTGGCCTCATAAAATGAGTTGAGAAGTGCTCTTCCTCTTCTATTTTCTGGAAAAGATTGTGTACAATCAGTATTATTTCTTCCTTAAATGTTTGGTAGATTTGCAAATGAAATCATCTGATCCTGGGAAGATTTTAATTACAAATAAAATGTCTCTAACAGGTATTTGACTATTCAGGTTATTTTGAGTAGGTTTCGGCAATTTGTATCTGTCAAAGGATTGGATTGTTTCATCTAACAAGTCAAATTTATGGGCATAAAGTTATTCATAGTATTGTTTTATTATCTTTCAATGTCTGAGGAGTCAGAAACCATTAAAATAACAAAACAAGGAGTTATAGCCAATAAGCAAAATAAAAAGAGTTTGGACTTTCTTGGTACCCATGAACCCTTCTTTCCTTCCAATATCTACCATTTGAAATTGAAACATCTACCTTGTGTCTGTCTCACCATTGTACTTTGGAAGCAAATAACTCGTATTCTAGGTTTCACAGGTCCACTGACGGAAAAGAAGTTTGCCCCAGGATAGAACACACCCAGAGTCATACTTGATCTAGATGGTTCAGAAAATGAGATTTTGGACTTAGAGTTGATGCTGGAATGAGATAAGACTTTTGGGATGATGTGAAAGGATGAATGTGTTTTGCACATAGGAAAGATATAAATTTGGGAGGGCCAAAATGTAGAATGTTATGGATTGAATTGTGTCCCCCCCTAAATATGTGTTAGAATCCTAACCCCTATACCTGTAGATGTAATCCCATTTGGGAATAATTTTCTCTGTTATGTTAATGAATCCACATCATTGTAGGGTATGTCCTAAACCTAATCATTTCTGAATTATTAAAAGAGCAGAGTAGACACAGGAGCAAGCACAAATGGGGGGAGATAGATGCCATGTAAAGATCTCTAAGGAACCAAAGAACACCAGGTCTACAGAGCTGAAAGGGACAAGGATCTTCCCCCAGAGCCAACAGAAAGCAAGCCTTCCCCTATAGCTTGTGCCCTGAATTCAGGCTTCTAGTCTCCTGAACTGTGAGAAAATATATTTCTGTTCTTTAAAGCCACTCATTTGTGGTATTTGTGTTACAACAGCATTAAGAAACTAAGACAGACCTTAACAACCCAGTGAAAGAGTAGAGATTGTTAAATGGAATAAAAAACCAAGACTCAACTATATACGCTGCCTACGAAAACATACCTTAAATATAAAGATACAACTAGGTTAACAGCTAAAGGATGGGAAAAATATACCATGGAAACCCTAGTCAAAAGGAACCTGGAGTGGCTATAGTAATACCAGACAAAGTAGATTTCAGAGCAAAGGATATTACTAGAAATAAAGAAGCTCATTTAATAATGATAAAAGGGTCAATTCATCAAGAGGAAACCACATTCTTAAAAGCATCTAATAAAAGAACCTCAAAATACAAGAATTCAATAAATGTCACTGAATTGTACAGATAGAAACTGTTGAATTGGTGTATGTTCTGCTATGTACATTCTCAACAACAAAATAAAAGACATTATTTTTTTAATGATAGAAAAAAAAAAAAAAAAACCCTGATAGAACTGTAAGGAGAAATAGACAAATTCACAATTCTAGTTGGGGATTTCAATGCCTCTCTCTTAATATTTGACAGGACAAGTAGAAAATCATAATGATATAGATTTGAACATTATCAACCAACTTGACCTAATTGGTATCTATGGAACACTCCACCCAACAACAAAAGAAAACATATTTTTTTCAAGTTTACATAGAATATTTGTCAAGATAGTCCATATTCTGGATAATAAAAAAATTTTAAGAATTTTAAGAATATTAAAAGGGTTCAAGTCATACAAAGTATGTATTCTGATCATAATGCAATTAAATTAGAAATCAATAATAGAAAGATACCTGAAAAATTCCTAAATATTTGGAAACTAAATAACATATTTCTAAATAACCCATGAGTCAAAGAAGAAATCTACAGGGTAATTAGAACATATTTATATCTGAATGAAAATGAAAACACAGCATAAAATATTTGTGGGATACCACTAAAGCATTGAGGAGGGGGAAATTTATAAAACTAAAACATCTATATTAGAAAAAAACAAAGGTTTAAAGTCAATGATCTCAGCTTCCACCTTAAGAAACCAGTAAAAGAATAAATTAAGCCCAAAGTAAGCAGAAAAAAGGGAAAAATAAATAATAATAAAAATCTGAGTGAGACTCAGTGGCATAAAAAATGGAGAAATAATAGATAAAAATCAATGAAACCAAAAGGTAGTCCTTTGAAAATATCAATAAAATTGATAAACCTCTAGCCAGACTGACCAAGAAAACAAAGAGAAAACATGCTGTACTTATATCAGAAATGAAAGCGGTGACATCACTGAAGGTTCTGCAGATATTAAAAGGATAATTAAATATTATGAACAATTCTATGCATATAAACTTGACAGTTTAGATGAAATAGATAAATTCTTTGAAAAACACAAACTACCAAAGCTCATAAGAGGAAAATTAGATAACTGAATTGTTCTAAATCTATTAGTGGAATTGAGTTTGTAGTTAAAAACCTTCCTACCAAGAAAGCACTATGCCCCACATGGCTTCACTACTGAATTCTAACAAAACTTTAAGGAAGAAATCATATACATTCTATACTAAGTTTTCCAGAAAATTGAAAAGGAGTATTTCCCAACGCAATACTCTCATAGCAAAACATTTTTCCCCATTTGTGCTTGCTTGCCCCTGTGCCTGATTTGCTCATTTTATATCTCAAAAGTGGTTAGGTTTAAGACACACCCTACACTGATATGACCTTATTACCATAACAAAGAAAACCCTATTTCCAAATGGGATTACATCCACAGGTATAAAACCCATTGCCATCAAGTCAATTCCAACTCATTGCGACCCTGTAGGACGACGGAGTAGAATTGCCCCATAGGGTTTCCAAGGCTGTAACCTCTACGGAAGCAGACTGCCACATCTTTCTCTCGCAGAGTGGCTGGTGGGTCGAACTGCTGACCTTTTGGTTAGCAGCTGAGTGCTTAACCAGTGTGCCCCAGGGCTCCTTATCCACAGGTACGGGGTTAGGATTTACAACACATATTTTAGGGGGGCACAATGCAATCCATAACAGGTCCTAATCCGATCTGAGTGATGTCCTTCTAGAAGAGAAGATATATAGACAGACAAAGAGTGGCCATGTGAAGATGCATTTATATAAGCCAAGGAATGCCTGGGGCTTCCAGAAGCTGGAGAGACAAGAAAAGATCCTCCCCTACAGACTTCAGAGGGAGCGTGGCCTGGCTGACACACTGATTTGGGCTTCTAGCCTCTGGAACTGTGAGACAATAAATTTCTGTTGTAAGTCACCCAGTTTATGGTATTTTGTTGTGGCAGCCCTAAAAAACCATACACCATACAATAGAACGCTATTCAGCATTAAAAAGGAATAAACTCTTGATAGATGCTACAACTTGGATGAATCTCAAAATAATTTTGCTGAAGTGAAAGAAGCTATACAAAGTGTTCATACTGTGTGATTCCTTTTTTGTAAAATTCTAAGAAATGCAAACTAATGTATAATAACAGAAAACAGATCAGTAGTTGCCTGGTGACTGGGCTGAGTTGGGAAGAATTACAAAGGGACACGAGGAAACTTTCAGGGGTGATGGATATGTTCATTATCTTAACTGTGGTGGTGTATACCAAAACGAAACCAAAGCCTTTGCTGTCAAGTCGATTCCAACTCACAGCGAACCTATAGGACAGAGTAGAACTGCCCCATAGGGTTTCCAAGGAGTGGCTGGTGGATTCGAACTGCCAACTTTTGGTTAGTAGCTGAGCTCTTAACCACTGCATCACCAGGGCATACATATGTCAAATTGTATACTTTAAATATGTGCAATTTTATTGTATATCAATTATGTATCAATAAAGTTGTTAAAAAATTAAATGATTTCAGCAAGGATTTTTTTGTTAGACAAGATTTTGTAGACAAATTTTATTCTTAAATTTATATGGAAAGGCAATCCTGAACAAAAAAGAATGAAGTGGGAAGAATCACTGTGCCGAATATTAAGGCCTACTATATAGCTAAGGAGTCCTGGTGGTGCAGTGGTTAAGAACTTGGCTGTTAACTAAAAGGTTGGCAGTTCAAAACCACCAACCACTCCTTGGAAACCATATAGGACCATTCTATTCTGTCCTGTAGGGATGCTATGAGTTGGAATAGACTCCATGGCAATGGGTTTTTTGGTATATAGCTAAAGAGTAGTCCCTGGAGAAGGACATCATGCTTGGTAAAGTAGAGGGTCAGTGAAAAAGAGGAAGTCCGTTAACGAGGTGCACTGACACAGTGGCTGCAACAATGGGCTCAAACATAGCAAATATTGTGAGGATGGCACAGGACCAGGCAGTGTTTCAATCTGTTGTACATAGGGTCGCTATGAGTCAGAACCAACTAAATAGCACCTAACAACAACAATAGCATATAGCTAAAGTAGGAGTCCCTCAGTAGTACAAACAGTCAAGCACTAGATTACTAGCCAAGAGGTTGGTGGTTTGAACCCATCTACAGGTGCCTTGGAAAACAGGCCTAGTGATTCTCTTCCAAGAGGTCACAGCTTTGGAAACCCCCACAGTTCTGCTCTGACACACATGGGATCACCATGAGTTGGAATAAACTTGATGGCAACTAACAAAAGCAACATATAGCTAAAGTAAAGTTGTGTGATGTTGGCAGAGAGATACACACATAAATCAATAGAACAAAATAGACAATTCAGAAGGACACCCACACAAATATGTTCAACTAATTTTTGACAAAGATGTAATATCAATTCAACGGAAAAAGCATAGCCTTTTCAAGGAAAAATGCTGAAGCAATTGAACATCCATGGGCAGAAAAATTAACCTCGATCTAAATATCACACCTTAAACAAAATTAACTCTAAATGGATAACAAACTTAAATGTAAAATGTAAGCCTATAGAAATTTAGAAAAATAGGAGAAAATCTTTGGGATAAAGGACTAGGAAAGAAGTTCTTAGACTTGACACCAAAATCATGATCTATAAGGGGAAAATTTGACAAATGAAGCCCTTCAAAACTGAAAACTTTTGTTCCCTGTTAAGAGAAAGAAAAGACAAGCTACAGACTGGGAAAAAATATTTGCAAACCACATATTTGAACAAAGACTTGTGTCTAGACTATGTTAAAGAACTCTCAAAACTCAACAGTAAAAATACAAAGAATCCAGTTAGAAAATGGGCAAAAGACATGAAGAGATACTTCATCAAAGAAGATATTGTTGTTTTTGATGTTTGTTGTTTTTGTTAGGTGCTGGCCAGTTGGTTCTGACTCATAGTGACACTATGTGCAACAGTCCTGTGCCATCCTCAGAGTTGTTGCTGTTTGAGCCCATTGTTGTAGCCACCATGTCAATCCATCTCATTGAGGGTCTTCCTCTTTTTCGCTTACACTCTACTTTACCAAGCCTGGTGTCTGTGATCATTAAGGTTGTGTGTCAACTTGGCTGGGCCATGATTCTCAGTGGTTTGCCAGTTATGATGTAGTTTGGCAGTCATATGATGATGTGGTCACTTCCATGATGAAATTTGATATAATGTGATCACCTACATGATGGGATCTGCTATGAGTAGCCAGTTGAAAGGGAGTTTCCTTGGGTGTGGCCTGCAGTGAATATAAGTATACTTTCTGGCAAGGCTCATGGGCTTTTACTTGCACTGGATCCTGCAGCTGGCTCTGGTTCATTTGACATCCAGTTCTTGGGACTTGAGCTAGAAGCTTACCTGCTGTCTTGCCTGCTGATCTTGGGATTTCTCAATCTTTGCAGCCTGTGAGCAAGAACCCTACTGTCTGACCTGCCAATCTTGAGTTTGCCAGCCCCTGGGGCTACGTGAATCAGGAGAAGACGCTATCCTGACCCACGGACTTGGAATGTTTCAGCCTCTTCAATCATGTGAACCACTTCTGTGGTACAAATCTCTCTTTATATGCATTTATATGCTTTACTGGTTTTGCTTCTCTAAAGAACCCAGCCTAAGACATTTGGTACCGAGAGTGGTTCTAGAGAAACAAAATTGTTTTCTAAACTGGTTCTCAAGTCTAGTTAGTTGTAAAGATGTTGATGACTCTCCTTCCAGTAGTAAAGAGGGCACTGCTAATCCATGGCATGAGGTCGTAATAGAAATACACAAAATATCACCACCAACAGATCAGGTATTGGTGAAAGGTGAGGCTTTCTACAATAGCTTTCTATGAATTTGTCATAACAAGAAGAATAAGGAAGCTGGTTGGTTGGTCCTACTTTCAGTAAACAAAGTGGTGAAAAAGTAGATGAGCTCAGGGCTTCAAATTCAAAGCTCAAGCACCACATAAACGACCTCAGAATTTCCATTTGTGCCTTGAAAGAAAGCCTTATTTCTTAAAGAAACAGAGCTGGTATTGCTGAAAACCAAACCCAGAGTCTTATCGTAAGAGTGGCTGAATTACAATGCCAACTCAATTTCCAAGCTCAAGTGGTGTCTGAAGTTAAAGTGAGGGCATTGATTGGGAAAAAAATGGCATACTGAAACTTAGGATGGGAATCTATGGGCAGATAATTAGGAAGCTGGAGACACAGAGCCCGTGAATTCCTTTGAATCACTCCCGCCAACAGAACCAGCCCTGTCACTCCCACATGAAGATGGAAAATCCATGTTTGACTGCTAAAACACCCTCCCCAGTAAAACAATTACCCCTCCACCCCTATCTAATGAAATTAACCCAGCTGTGTCTAAAGAGCCTTTTTGTCTGAGTCATTGCCTGGGGCATCGCCTAAGCAAGACAATGCTGAATGTTCCCAAAATACATCCCCACCACTGATTTTGGCTTTTAAACCTACAACTAGACTTAAGTCCCAGTGAGCCCCAAAAGGTGAAGTACAAAGTGTGACCCAGGAGGAGGTACGCTACATTCCAAAAGAACTGCTTGACTTTTTTAACATGACAAACAGAAACCTGGGGAATATGTGTGGGAATGGCTCTTAAGAGTGTGGGATAATGGTGCAAGGAACATAAAGATGAATCAGTCTGAGTTTATAGATATGGGCCCACTAAGCACAGATTCTTCATTCAATATTTCAGCTCAAGGGGTTAAGAAATGATCTAATAGTATATTTGATCAGGTCTCTTAAACATGGATTACGCAGTGGCCTACACTAAATCAAGTTGAAGTACCAGACCTGCCTTGGTATACTGTAGAAGAAGGTATCCAAAGTTTAGGAAAATTGGCATGCTAGAGTGGATTTATCAGGTTAGACTCACATGGAGTGCCCAGAGGACACAAGGAACAAATTTGAGAAGGGTGCCTCAGCATCCTTGAAGACTGATGTGATTGCTATTTTATGTAAGTCAGATTTGACAGTGGGAACTGCCATAACTGAATTAAGACACCTAACTACAATGGGGCTGATAGGGCCCCCATGATAGTAGGGGTCAAGTCTCGGCACTCAATCGACAAAGACAAGGTGGGCGTGGTTATCATAATGGACAGTGGAGTCAAAGCAGTAATATGAATAGTCTGACATGTATGGACTTATGGCATTGGCTACTTAGTCATGGTGTCCATGAGAGTGAAATAGATAGGAAATCTACTAAATATTTACTTGATCTGTACAAGCGGATGAATTCTAGGTCAAGGGAACAGCAGTCTAACTTGAATCTCCAGAATAGAGAGTCATGGCCCCTCAATCAATTCCCAGACTTGAGTGAGTTTACAGACCCACAACCCCTTGAATGAAGGGGAGACTGGGTGCCCTTGAAGAAGGACTTCACTACACTGACAAAAATTTATACTGTTACTCTTTCTCTCAGCCTTCTTCAAAGGGCTCTCAGACCTTTTACTAGAGTGACTCTTCACTGGGGGAAAGGAAATAATCAGACTTTTGGGGGATTACTGGATACTGGCTCTGAACTGACACTAATTCCAGGAGACCCAAAGCATCACTGTGGCCCACCAGTCAGAGTGAGGGCATATGGAGGTCAAGTTATTAATGGAGTCTTGGCTTATGTCTATCTCAAAGTAGGTCCAGTGGGTCCCTGAACCCATTCTGTAGTGATTTCCCCAGAAATGTATAATTGGAGTAAATATACTCAGGAACTGGCAGAATCCTCACACTGGATCCCTGACAAGTGGACTAAGGGCTATTATGGTAGGAAAAGCCAAGTGGAAGCCATTAGAACTGCCCCTACCTAGGAAAATAGTAAACCAAAAGCAGTACTGCATTCTTGGAGGGATTGCAGAGATTACTGACACCACAAAGACTTGAAGGATGCAGGGGTGGTGACTCCCATCACATCCCCATTCGACTCACCTATTTGGCCTGTGCAAAAAAACAGATGGATCTTGGAGAGTTGACAGTGGATTATCAAAAACTTAACCGGGTGATGACTCCAATTGCAGGTGCTGTTCCAGATGTGGTTTCATTGCGTGAGCAAATTAATACATCTCCTTGTACCTGGTATGCAGCTACTGATCTGGATAATGCCTTTTTCTCCATACCTGTTTTGAGGGACCACCAGAAGCAGTTTGCCTTCAGGTTACAAGTCCAGCAATACACCTTCACTGTCCAACCTCAGAACTACATCAACTCTTCAGCCCTATGTCATAATTTAGTCCGCAGGGACCTTGATCGCCTTTCCTTTCCATAAGACATCACACTGTTCCATTATATTGATGACATTATGCTGATTGGACCTAGTAAGGAAGAAGTGTCAATGACTCTGGACTTACTTGTAAAACATTTGCATACTAGAGGGTGGGAAATTAATCCAACAAAAATTCAGGCACCTTCCACCTCAGTGAAATTTCTAGGGGTTCATGGTGTGGAGCATGTCAAGATATCCCTTCAAAAGTGAGGATAAGTTACGGCTCTGGCTCCTCCAACAACTAAAAAGGAGGCACAATGTCTAGTGGGCCTCTTTAGATTTTGGAGGCAACATATTCCTTATTTAGGTGTGCTACTCCAGCCTATTTATCAAGTGACTCAAAAAGCTGCTAGTTTTGAGTGGGGCCCAGAACAAGAGAAGGCTCTGCAACAAGTTCAGGCTGCTATGCAAGCCACTCTGCCACTTGGGTGATATGATCTGCCTGATCCAATGGTGCTTGAAGTGTCAGTGGCAGATAGAGATACTGGTTGGAGTCTTTGGCAGGCCCTTATTGGTGAATCACAGCACAGACCCTTAGGATTTTGGAGCAAATCCCTGCCATCCTCTGCAGATAACCACTCTCCTTTTTAAAAACAGCTTTTGGCTTCTTACTGTGCCTTAGTAGAGACTGAATGCTTAACTATGGACCACCAAGTCACCATGCAGCCTGAGCTGCCCATCATGAACTGGGTGTTGTCTGACCCACAGAGTCATAAAGTTGGACATGAACAGTAACACTCCATCATTAAATGGAAGTTGTATATATGAGATCCGGCCTGAGCAGAACCTGAAGGCACAAGTAAGTTGCATGAGGAAGTGGCCCAAATGCCCATGGTCTCCACTCCTGTCACATTACTTTCCGTTTCTCAGTCTGCACCTATGGCCTCATGGGGAGTTCCTTACGATCAGTTGACTGAGGAAGAGAAACTCGTGCTTGGTTTACAGATGGTTCTGTGCAGTATGCAGGCACCACTCGAAAGTGAACAGTGGCAGCACTACAGCCCCTTTCTGGGACCTCCCTGAAGGACTATGGTGAAGGGAAATCCTCCCTAAGGGCAGAACTTCGAGAAGTGCACCTATTGTTCTCTTTGCTTGGAAGGACAAAAGGCCAGATGTGTGACTGCATACTGATTCATGGGCTGTGGCCAATAGTTTGGCTGGATGGTCAGGAACTGGGAAGGCACATGATTGGAAAATTGGAGAAAAGAAGGTATGGGGAAGAGATATGTGGGCATACCTCTTTTAACGGGCCAATTAAATGAAGATATTTTTGTCTCATGTGAATGCTCACTTTCATGGATTGAGTTGTGTCCCCCAAAAATATCTGTCAGCTTGACTGGGTCATGATTCCCAGTGTTGTATGATTGTGTAATCTGATGTGATTTCCTTATGTGTTGTAAACTCTATCACTATGATGAGATTATATGTGATCTCCTTATGTGTTGTAAATTCTATCACTGTGATGAAGTTATACTGATGAGGTTGACAAGATTAGATAGTGTCTTAATGCAATCTCTTTTGAGATGTAAAAGAGAGAAGCGAGTAGAGACAGGTGGGAGCCTCATACCATCAAGAAAGCAGTGTCAGGAGCAGAGCGCATCCTTTGGACCTGAGGTTCATGCTCAGAGAAGCTCCCAGACCAAGGAAAGACTGATGCATTACAAGGACCTTTCTCCAGAGCTGACAGAGAGAGAAAGCCTTCTCTTGGAGCTGATGCCCTGAATTTGGACTTGTAGCCTACTGGACTGTGAGAGAATAAACTTCTCTTTGTTAAAGCCATCCACTCGTGGTATTTCTGTTGGAGCAGCACTAGATGACTAAGACACTCAGCAAAGGGTGACCTCAACAGAGGAGGATTTTAACAATCAAGTGGATAGGATGACGTATTCTGTGGAAACCAGTCACCCTCTTTCCCTGGTCACTCCTGTCATTGCTCAATGGACTCTTGATGGCAGAGATGGAGGTGATGTATGGGCTCAACAACATGGACTTCCACTCACCAAGGTAGACTTGCCTACAGCCACTGCTGAGAGCCCAATCTGCCAGCAGCAGAGACCAACGCTCAGTCCCCGATAGGGCATCATCCCTTGAGGTGATCAGCCAGCAACATGATGGCAAGTTGATTGCATCAGACAACTTCCATCATGGAAAGGGCAGCATTTTGTTCTTTCTGGAATAGACACTTACTCTGGATACACATTTACCTTCCCTGCATGCAATGCTTCTGTCAAAACTACCATCCATGAACTTACAGAATACCTTATCCACCATCATGGTATCCCACAAAGCATTGCCTCGGATCTAGGGACTCACTTCACACCAAATGAAGTGCAGCAATGGGCTCATGATCATGAAATTCACTGGTCTTAGCATGTTCCTTATCATCCTGAAGCAGCTGGCTTGATAGAATGATGGAGTTGCCTTCTAAGACACAATTAAGGTGCCAGCTAGGTAGCAATACCTTGCAGGGATGAGGCAGGGTTCTCCAGAAGGCTGTATATGCTCTAAAGCAGCATCCAATATATGGTGTTTTTTTCTCGCATAGCCAGGATTCATGGGTCCAGAAATCAAGAGGTGGAAATGGGAGTGGAATGACGCACTATTACCCCTAGTGACTCACTGACAAAATTTTTGCTTATCTCTGAAACCTCATGCTCTGCAGGTCTAGAGGTCTTAGTCTCAAAGGGAGGAATGCTCCCACCTGGATGTACGTCACTGATTCCATTGAATTGGAATCTGAGAATGCCGCTTGACCATTTTGGGCTTCTTATGCCTCTGGATCAACAGGCGAAGAAGGGTGTTGCCATATTAGCTGGTGTAATTGATCCTGATTACCAAGAGGAAATCGAAATGGCATTACATAATGGAGGTAAAAAAGAGTATGTCTGGAATGCAGGAGATTCCTTAGGGTGTCTGTTAGTACTACCATGCCCTGTGATTAAAATCAATAGAAAACTATAGCAACCCAATTCCGACATGACTATTAATGGCCCAGACCCTTCAGGAATGAAGGTTTGGGTCACCCCACCAGGCAAAGAACAATTACCTTCTGAGGGCAAAAGGAATACAGAATGTGTGGTGGAAAAAGATAGTTCTAAATACCAGTTACAACCACGTTCCAGTTGCAGAAACAAGGACTGTAATTGTCATGAGTATTTCTGCCTTGTATTGTGCATCAAATATTTTTTGTTTTCTTCACGTATAAAATATAAGGTGTAAGCAGGACTAGTGCATATTCAGTTGTATGTGTGTTCGTTGTATCATGTTAAGCACAAGGATGATTTTATAATTATCTTTATTCAGAGATTATATATGGTTTAAGGAGATGTGTACAGGTGCCAAGTTGACCAGGTGTGGACTGTGATCATTAAGGTTGTGTGTCAACTTGGCTGGGCTATGAGTCTCAGTGATTTGGCAGTTATGATGTAGTTTGGCAGTCATATAATGATGGGATCACTTCCATAATGAGATTTGATATAATGTGATCATCTACATGATGGGATCTGCTGTTTGTAGCCAATCAATTGAAAGGGAGATTCCTTGGGGGTGTGGCCTGCACTGAATATAAGTCGACTTTCTGGCAAGGCTCATGGGCTTTTACTCGCACTGGATCCTGCACCTGGCTCTTGTTGGTCTGCCCTCCTGTTCTTTGGACTTGAGTTAGCAGCTTACCTGCTGTGTTGCCTGCCAATCTTGGGATTCGTCGATCTTTGCAGCCTGTGAGCAAGAACCCTACTGTCTGACCTGCCGTCTTGGGTTCACCAGTCCCTGCAGCTACGTGAATCAGGAGAAGTCTCCATCCTGACCCACAGACTTGTGACGTTTCAGACTCTAAAATCGCTTCAGCCATTTCTTTGACGTAAATCTCTATATATATCTTTATACACTTTACTGGTTTTACTTCTCTAGAGAACTCACCTTAAGCAATGTCCTTGTCATAGGACTGGTCCCTCCTGATAACATGTCCAAAGTACATGAGACAAAGTCTCATCATCCTCACTTCTAAGAAGCACTCTGGCTGTACTTCTTGCAAGACAGATTTGTTCATTGTTCTAGCAGTCCATAGTATATTTAATATCTTTCGCCAACACTGTCAATCAAAGGTTTCAATTCTTGTTTGGTATTCCTTATTCATTGTCCAGTTTTCACATGCATATGAGGCTATTGAAAATACCATGGCTGGAGACGGGGTTAAGATGGCGGAGTAGTCAGATGCTTCCGGTGTTCCCTCTTACAACAAAGACCAGAAAAAAAAAGTGAATCGATTATATACGACAATCTAGGAGCCCTGAATGTCAAAGGCAAAGTTGGGGAACCAGACTGAGTGGCAGGAGGAGGCGAGAGATGGTTCGGAAGCAGCAAGGAGTTGCCAGACCTGACCCAGCGAGAGCCTGAGCCATTCAGCCCAGATCAGCTTGGAGGTGAGCAGTGAGGCAGGCAAGCAGCATCGCTCTGGAGGCATTTTCTGCACTGGGAGAGACCCAGCAGCAGAGAGTTTACTCAGCCATCCAGAACTAGTGAGAAGCAGCCCTTGATTGGCAAAAGATAAGTACTTGCTTCTGGCCTACTGTGTGGATCAACAACACCCCCCCTTAGGGAAAAAACTCTTTCCCATTTACCTCCCCACTCCCTGCTCTGCCCTGGGTCCTGGACCGGTTTCAGCAATTGCCGAGGCCCCTGGGCTGGAAGTAGGACCCGTTACGTGCCCTTAGCCATTCCCCCAGCCTTGGAGAGTGAACAAACTAACAAACGGGAAAAAATAATCTGCCAGCTCCCCTAAGCCAGGAACTCAGGGTAGGCACAGCTCCCTTGCCTAGGCACAGACATAAGGGATCCACAGACTTTGAGTGCCTTTCCCCCTGCAGAGACTTGTGTGGGCCCATTTCAACAGCGTAGGCCCTCATTACAGCAGTACAATAGGGTATATACCTCAAGTCTAACTTCAATTGTTTCAGCTGTGAAGTGGCAGGTTTGTGACATCTGACACTGCTCTGCCTATTAAGCAGGGTCTTCACTTACCCACGTCAGGGGCCTGAGGATGGGTGGCTCTACCCATGCCACCCAGCCACCTGCTACAGGGGCCCAAGAATAAGAGGTGCCCCCCTAGCCTTACAGCCAACAGCATTGGGTACTCATAGTCTGGCTGCAAAACCCAGCCATCTACGCACCCTAGGGAACAGGGACATGCTTTCCTCCTGGACACTCGGGGGTGGCTGTTGGCCCTCTCCCTTCCTCAGCCTGTGTCCCCCTGCTGCAGCTGGTTGCCTGTGCCTACACCAATCACCCATGGCTGTCTAGAACTGTAGGGGAGAGCTTGCACCACACACTTGGTGGCCGACTACCTGGACACCTGAGCTGAATCCATACCAGAGGAGTGGGCAGACTCCTGGGCTCACATACTTAGTGGCAGGTCTGGCCACCTCGGGGCAGGACACTGGAGCTTCAAGGGTGCTGGTGACTGGGCTAGCTCACACGAGCAGCCTATTTGGACATATCAAAACAAAACAAAACAAGAAGCTAGGACACAGTAAGCAAACATAAAATAAATAAATATAATAACTTATTGATGGTTCAGAGACAACAGTCAATATCAAATCACATAAAGAGGTAGTCCATGATGGCTTCAGTATGCTCCCAAAATAAAGAATCTAGAACTTTTCCAGAGGAAGAAAGTTTCTTGGAATTACCGGAGACAGAATACAAAAGATTAATATACAGAACTCTTTAAGATATTAGGAAGGAAATTAAGCAAAACACAGAACATGCAATAGAGGAAATTAGAAAGATTAGAGAAGACCATAATGATAAATTTAACAGGCTGCAAGAATCCATAGAGAGACAGCAATCAGAAATCCAGAAGATTAACAATAAAATTTCAGAATTAGACAACTCAATAGAAAGTCATAGGAGCAGAATTGAGGCAGTAGAAGTTAGAATTATTGACATTGAAGATAAAGCTCTTGACGCCAACTTATTTGAGGAAAAATCAGATAAAAGAATTAAAAAGATTGAAGAACCTCTAAGAGTCATGTGGGACGCTATCAAGAGAAATAACCTACGAGTGATTGGAGTACAAGAACAGGGGCGGATAACAGAAAATACGCAAAAAGTTGTTGAAGATTTGTTGACAGAAAACTTCCAGATATCATGAAAGATGAGAAGATATCTTTCCAAGATGCTCATCGAACTCCACATAAGGGAGATCCCAAAAGAAAGTCACCAAGACATATTATAATCAAACTTGCCAAAACCAAAAAATCACAGAGAATTTTAAGAGCAGCTAGGGATAAACTAAAACTCATCTACAAAGGAGAGTTAATAAGAATAAGCTTGGACCACTCAGCAGAAACCATGCAGGCAAGAAGGCAATGGGATGACATGTATAAAGCCTTGAAGGAAAAAAACTGCCAGCCAAGAATTATATATCCAGCAAAACTGTCTCTCAAATATGATGGCGAAATTAGGGCATTTCCAGATAAACAGAAGTTCAAGGAATTTGCAAAAAACAAACCAAAATTGTAAGAAATACTAAAGAAAATCAGTAACATCACATAACAACCCAAGACTAGAACACAGGACAGAGCAACCACCTATCAACCCAGATAGGGAAGTCGCAAAAGTAAATCAAAACTAAAACACTGAAAACAGGGAAACAGATGTCAATATGTAAAAGATGACATTAAAACAAAAAAGAGGGACTTAAAAAATGTAGACATAGATTTTTCATATGGAGAGGAAGTCAAGGTGATATAAAGAAATAAAAGACTGGTATAAACTTAGAAAAATAGGGCTAAATATTAAGATAACCACAAAGGAAACTAACAATCCTACACATCAAAATAAAAAACAAGAAAAATATAAAGACTCAGCAAACACAAAATCAACAACAATGAAAAAGATGAAAAGAAAATATGTAAAGAAAAACGACAGCACAGAAAATTAAGTAGAACAAAGAAACTGTGAACAACACACAAAAAAAGACATCAAAATGACAGCACTAAACTCATACCTATCAATAATTAGGCTGAATGTAAATGGACTAAATGCACCAATAAAGAGACAGAGAGTGGCAGATTGGATTAAAAAACTCGATCCATCTATATGCTGCCTACAAGAAAATACCATGGCTTTGGTCAGGTGCACCTTAGTCCTCAAAGTGACATCTTTGCTTTTGAACACCTTTGAAGTGTTAAAAGGTCTTTTGCAGCAAATTTGCCCCATACAATGCGTCATTTGATTTTTTGACTGCTGCTTCCATGGGTGTTGATTGTGGATCCAAGTAAAATGAAATCCTTGACAACTTCAGTCTTTTCTCCGTTTATCATGATGTTGCATATTGATCCAATTGTGAGGATTTTTGTTTTCTTTATGTTGAGGTGTAATCCATACTGAAAGCTTTAGTCTTTGATCTTCATCAGTAAGTGTTTCAAGTCTCTTCACTTCCAGCAAGCAAGGTTTTGTCATATGCATAAAGCAGGTTGTTAACGAGTCTTCCTCCAATCTTGATGCCCTGTTTTTCTTCCTATAGTCCAGCTTCTCAGGTTATTTGCTCAGCATACAGATTGAATAAGTATAGTGAAGGATACAACCCTGATGCACACCTTTCCTGATTTTAAACCATGGAGTATTTCCTTTCTCTGCTCGAATGACTGCATCTTGATCTATGTAGAGGTTCCACTTGAGCAAAATTAAGTGTTCTGGAATTCTCATTCTTCGCAATGTTAGCTGTAATTTGTTATCATCTACACAGTCAAATGACTTTGCATCGTGAATAAAACACAGGTAAACATCTTTCTGGTATTCTCTGCTTTCAGCCAAGATCCATCTGACATCAGCAATGATATCCCTCATTCCACATCCTCTTTGGAATCAAACTTGAATTTGTGACAGTTCCCTATCAATGTACTGCTGCAGCCATAATTACTGGTGATTGGAATGGGAAAGTTGGAAACAAAGAAGAAAGACCAGTATTTGAAAAATATGGCCTTGGTGATAACAATGACCCTGGAGATCACATGATAGAATTTTGAAAGACCAATAACCTATTCACTTTAAGTACCTTTTTTCAGCAACATAAATTGCTACTATACACGTGGACCTTGCCAGATGGAGTACACAGGGATCAAATTGACTACATCTGTGGAAAGAGAGGATGGAGAAGCTCAATATCATCCATCAGAAAAAACAAGGGCAGGGACCAACTGAAGAAGAGACCATCAGTTGTTCCTATGCAAGTTCAAGTTGAATCTGAAGTAAATTAAAACAAGTTCACCAGAGCCAAAATATGACCTTGAATATATTCCAACTGAATTTAGAGACCATCTCAGGAATAGATTTGATGCATTGAACACTAATGACTGAAGACCAGATGAGTTGTAGGATAACATTCATGACATCATACTTGAAGAAAGCAAAAGGCCATTAAAAAGACAGGAAAGAATGAAAATACCAAAATGGATGTCAGAAGAGACTCTGAAAATTGTTCTTGAACGTAAAGTAGCTAAAGTGAACAGAGGAAATGATGAAGTATAAGAGCTGCACAGAATATTTCAAAGTGTGGCTCTAGAAGGCAAAGCAAAGCATTATCATGCAATATGCAAAGACCTGGGGTTAGAAAATCAAAGGGGAAGAATACACTCTGCATTTCTTAGGCTGAAAGAACTAAAGAAAAAATTCAAGCCTCGTTTTGCAATATTGAAGGATTCTACGGGCAAAATGTTGAACGATGCAGGAAGCATCAAAAGAAGGAATACACAAAGTCACTGTACCAAAAAAAATTGGTCAGCATTTGTCATGGTTTGAATTATGTCCCCCCAAAAAATGTGTGTATCAATTTGGCTGGGCCATGATTCCTGGTATTGTGTGGTTTTCCTGTATGTTGTAAATCCTGCCTTTATGATGTTAATGAGGGAGGATGGGTGGCAGTTGTGTTAGTAAGGCAGGACTCAGTCTACAGGACTGGATTGTATCCTAAGGCAATGTCTTGAAATATGAAAGACAGAAGTGAGCAGAGAGACAGGGGGCCTCATACCATCAAGAAAGCAGTGCTGGGAGCAGAGCGCGTCCTTTGGACCGGGGTCCCTGCACAGAGAAGCTCCTAGTCCAGGGGAACACGGAAGAGAAGAAGGCCAACAGAGAGAAAAAGCCTTCCCCTGGAGCTGACGCCCTGAATTTGGACTTTTAGCCTACTTTGACTGTGAGGAAATAAATTTCTCTTCGTTAAAACCATCCACTTGTGGTATTTCTGTTATGGCAGCACTAGATGACTAAGACATCACCCTAAGTCAATCATTTTTATCATTTTGAAGCATTTCTTCTTCCCAGGCTTTTCATATACATATTTTAACTAGTGTGCATGTAACCTTATATCCTACTTCCTCACTTAATAGCATGTTTAAGAATAGCCTGCACTCGGGAAATAGAAGAGGTCCCAGGAAAGCCAACAGAAGAAGTAGTTAGCAGAGGAGAATAATTTAATGGAATAAGTGGCATTAGAATGTTATTGGTGAACTTGGAGAGGAAATAGAAATGTGGGTATAGATGAAGGGGAAGGACAGAATCTTGAAGTGGTAGTTAGATCCAGGGAGGGTTTTAGAATGAGAAATATCTGAGTATGTTTACAGACAGAGCAAGGAAGCAGAAGAGAGGGAGAAATTGAAAATGTTGTTGAAAGGTGTAATTAATAGAGCACAGTCTCCACGGAAGAGGGAGGGCTTGAGATTAAAGACTTGGAGTGAAACAAAGGAGGGAAGGAGAAAAGACTAAGTAAGGGAAGAAGCTGAAGTGTCTCGTGCTGGAAGATGACTTGAGAGTCTCAATCAGGTAGAAGGTGAAGTCATGGTCATTTGCTGAGAGTGAGGGGGACAAAAGTGGATCAGGGGCTTTAGGAAAGAGAATAATGTTTGGATTGGTTAAGATAAGATGCCAACAAAATTTCAGAGCAAACTAGTGGAGCACTACCATGTCAGAATTAGACAAGGCCTTCAACATTGTCCAGTACAATTCTTCATTTTACGGAAGAGGAGTTGAGGCTCAGCTTGAGAGAGGTGCACTAAATCATACAACTATTAAGAGCTAGAGCTGGGATTTGAACCCAGGCCTACCTAAATCCCTGTCCAGCCCAAGAAAACAGGTCTTAATGTTCTCCTTTTCCTCTGTCACACGGGAGAGGCTTTCTCCTGTCTAACCAGAGGCAGAACAGGGAAAAATCCAGCAGCAGCTTTATTTCAACTGCCAGCACTTGCCAAAACCTACATGATTTGGCTGCCCTCTCTGTGACAGTCATCTTAATGGATAATCCCTTGTCCAGAACATTGGAAAGCCAAGTATAGGCTTTCAAAAAAGGGTTGGAAGGCTTTTACCTTAATCAGCTAGACAGTACTCCTCAGAAGAACTTCCTTTCTTTTCATCAGAATGAAATGGAGGCTAGCAAAAAATAGGAAGTAAGAATAGGATGACCAACATTAGGGATATGGTTTAATAAATGACAATCCATCAACAGCATGGAATACTATGCAGTCATTAAAATAATAACTACTAAGACCATAGAAATTAAAACATGTTTATAACACATGATATGATAAGAAAGCATACAACTTAAAATGGTGTGTAATTACAAGTATGTTAAAATCATTTATGCCCGCTGAAGGTAATACTCAGAAATGGAAATCTGTTCATGTGATGAGATTATAGATCTTGTTATGATTTTAAAATGTTCTTTATTATGGCTATATCACCTTCAAATAAGCATTTAATAACTAAAAAGTAACTATTATGGCCTCTGGAAAAGAAATATTTATTTTCAAAGCTGCTTAAAATAAATGCTTTCTACAGCCTTCAGTATGGATTACACCTCAGCATAAAGAAAACAAAAATCCTTACAACTGTACCAATAAGCAACATCATGATAAACAGAGAAAAGATTGAAGTCATCAAGTATTTCATTTTACTTGGATCCACAATCAATGTCCATGGAAACAGCAGTCAAGAAATCAAACGACATATTGTATTGGGAAAATCTGCTTCAAAAGATCTCCTTAAAGTGTTCAAAAGCAAAGACGTCACTTTGAGGACTAAGGTGCACCTGACCCAAGCCATGGTATTTTCAATTGCCTCATATGCATGTGAAAGATGGCGATGAATAAGGAAGACCGAACAAGAATTGAAACCTTTGATTTACAGTGTTGACGAAGAATATTGAATATAACCTGGACTGCCAGAACAACAAACAAATTCGTTTTGGAAGAAGTACAGCCAGGGTGCGCCTTAGAAACGAGATGGCAAGACTTCGTCTCACGTACTTTGGCCATGTTATCAGGAGGAACCAGTCACCGGAGAAGGACATCATGCTTGGTAAAGTAGAGGGTCAGTGAAAAAGAGGAAGACCCTGGACGAGATGGATTGACACAGTGGCTCAAACATAGCAACGATTGTGAGGGTGGTGCAGGACTCGGCAGTGTTTCATTCTGTTGTACATAGGGTTGCTATAAGTCAGAACTGACTCGATGGCACCTAACAACAGCAACAACAACATTGCTGAGTAAACGAAAATGGAGGTACGGAGGGTATCCTAGCCCATTGGAATGCTCGACTTCTTCAGCACAAAAGATAGAGGCATTCAGCAGCAATATTTCTTCTGGCTGTCACAGGCACATTTTCTTGGCCACCTCTTTAGCAACACCCCTTTCTTCTCCTTTCCCTCTTCCAGGATTAGAAGCAGATGGTAGTAACTGGTAGATCTGGAAGGGCAGCCCAGGAAGAGATTCTAATATTAGGTTCCTAGGTGTTAGCCCAGTACTTGTTTCATTTATTTATTTGCTTTTAAATTTATTTTTAACTTATTTTAGCAACTGTACTCCGTGAAAGAAAATTAAAAAAAAAAACATTTTCATCTATAATCCCACTAAACTCAATGTTTTCATGTACCTTTCTTATAATCTTCATCCAGAAATACGTTTTTATGTAGTTACAATGAAAATTTCTATATAATTGTGTGTCCTATTTTTGTCTCTTAAATATTGTGATTAGACTTTTCTACGTTTCTTGCAGTCCTCAGAATTATGATTTTTATTGCCCATATAATATTCACTCAGTCTATGTGTCATAATTTACTTAACCACTCTTACTTTGTTGGACATTTGATTGTTAACATTTTCTGAGATTATATATAATGGCATTGTAAAATGTATTTGCATATATAGTTTTTTTTTCCCCTTCTTTTGAATGATTTCCTTACGACAAATTTTCAGGAGTGGAATTCCTACATGAAAGGGCATGAATGTATTTTATGACTTGTGATATATATTGCCAAATTGCCCTCCATTCTTTCTCTTTGAGCAAAACCAAACCAACATTATGTTTGATACCTTTTGCTACTTTATTAAGTATAAAATGGTATCTTTTTATTGTTTTTTAGTACCATGGTTGAATGTGTTAAATCATGACATGTAGGAACCAGAAGGAATCTTAGATCTGGGATTAGAACGGTGGCTCCTGACTCCTAGTCCAGTGCTTTTTTTTTTTTTACCATCTGTGATTTTCTTGTGTATGAATTGTCTGTTTCATGCCTTTTCCAGTTGCCTAATGGTGTAGGTTGTTGTAGAGGGTGGGGGAGGGGGAAAGGGACAACTACAAAAAGTTCCTAAAGGGTTTAGGTTACCCCTGCCATATATTGCTCTTCCACACTACGAAGAGATGCCAGGATGCCAGGCATCTCCAAGCTAGTCAACAGAGGGATGAGAAAAAAAGGAAGCTGATGAAAACTGCAAAAGGATGGAGAAACAGTGAAAAGACTCTAGCCTGCTTTTGATTTCTGGACATTTACTGGTTTTCAGGCATACATAAAACAAAAAGGTGTACAGGCATTTAATAGAAAATCAGTTACACAGTGTGTAAAGTGCTAGAAAAATTGGCAGAATTTTTCACAATCCTCCTTAATGTGTTCCTGAAGCTTCCCAGTGGGCCTGCTCATGGAGATTGTATTTTTTCGTACTTTGTTGCCAGGCAAGAATCAAGGTGTTGTATTTCAACCAGATGTCCTGAGCTCAGCTCTGCAAGAAAGAGTAGCAAAGGGAGACATGTGTTTTCCTTTACACAGACCTTCTCAAGCCATCACCAGCTGCTTTCAGTCTCATAGGTAGATCTCTCCACTTGTCATATTTTCCTGCTCCTGAGACTTTGGGAAAGCTACCCTTGGTTCCTTTAATCCATCTTGTGCATTTTTGCTAATTCTAAGTGTCAAATTATACTTCCAGCAGTTTTCTTCCTCCCTGACATGGGCCCCAAAGGTTACTGGACCTGTTGTTGTTGTTGTTAGGTGCCATGGAGTCGATTCTGACTCATAGTGACCCTATATGACAGAGTAGAACTGCCCCATAGGATTTTCTAGGCTGTAATCTTCACAGATGCAGATTGCCAGGTCTTTGTCCGGTAGAGCCACTGGGTAGGTTCTAACCACCAACCTTTTTGTTAGCAGCCGAGTGCTTAACTGTTGCACCACCAGGGGCCTACTGACCTTTAAAGCAGTCTGATTGCAATACTTCTTTCTAGTATCAGGGAAAATTGTGAAAGACTTTGAATGGGCAAAAAAGATTACTGGATGTCCTGACTCCTGTACCCTTATGGGTTATCTGTGCCTTTCATTGGCTTTGAGCTATTTAACAATTCTATAAGTTGTAGAAACTGATATTTTGTAGTAACGCAAAATATTTTTATCCATAGAAATGCAAATGAATTGTCTAGTGTAATGCAATTGGGTATTGCCTTGTGGATACTGACTAGTTTTGCATCTATTTGAAAATTATTTTCAGCATTCCTAATTGCCTGTAGAAGTCTATTGAATTCCCCTTTGAACTGGTTGTAACATCTTCCTATTCTCCTCATTAATTAATGAGTTAAATAAAATCTTTAACATGTGCTCCTTTTATATTTGTATGAGAGTTATGATTTTATCTTGAAAAAAGAAATCCTTTAACACTAGCTTACCTTTCAGCAATGGCTTTTAGGTGCCAATGGGCTTTTCCTTTTGACTTTTTGTCTGAACCCTAAGCATTCGGCTCTGTTTACCATGATATTTTCAATTTAAGTGTTTCTTTTTTTTTGAAGGAGAATTCAAAATGACAACTCTATTAGTTCTAACTTCAACCAATGCTGCCTACAGCCAGCTCTTCCCAGAATTCTGTTCTCTAGCTTCCCCAAAAGACATTTTTGGAAAGAGCAATTTATTTTGACAGCAAGTTTTTGGCCCTATCAGAATCTGCAGAAAGACGCTCTCTGACTTGTCCAGAGTGTGTTTAGAGGTTGGAGCTTCTCATAAGTCAAGTGGTAGTTTGCAAGTGAGTTTTGACCTTTCTAATACTACAGTTTTATGTAGAAATCATTTGTACTAGAACTTTTTGTTTCTCATTCAAAGTTCAAAATTTTAAGAGCTCATTTACAGGGATGTTTGGCAGCTCCTTTTTCAAAAATAAATGTTACTAATTAAAGAATCAAGGTCAGTTGCACAGAGCCTTTTGGTGGCAGGATTCTGAAATAGTCAAGATAAGATAAAGATTAGTACTTAGCAGGTTGAATACAGTAATGAGACTGGGTAAAGGGGAGGAATACTCAAGGCAAAGTACAAACCAGCAAAATTACTGGGGTACGGGAGTGGTAGGGAGTGGAACAACAAGTCAGAAGCAAGGCCAGTAATTTCCAGTTTCATGTTTTTGGCTCAGCAGAGTGTTTTTTTTAAAAGTGTGGTTTTAAAACTCTTTAAGATTGTCAGGTATAGATATATAAGCTAGTGACTTGGGAGAAAGGAGAGGGGAATAATTGGTTCTAGACCAGCCCATTCATTAACTTGATGGACATGATTCTTGGTATTTCTGGGCCTCAGTTTCTTTATCTGAAAAATGGATGGGTTGGACTAGGTTGTCTGCAAAGGGCCTTCCAGTTCTGACCTCTTGAGTCAGTTGTAGAGGCTGAGAAAAGAAAATGGGTGTGTCTTTTGGGACTCTCTGGGGGTTAAACAAAGTAGAGCTTAGCTAAACTAGAGGTGTCACATCTGCCTTGCATGAGTAAGGCCTTTGATCCCAAGGGCCCAAGTTCTGGTTGCTTAGTAGTGACACTGAGGTTTGTGTAACTTCTCTGGGCTGCCAGCTCCTTCCCTCTCAGCAGCCAACCTCCTTGCCCAAGCTATTTGACACATTCCTGAGGACAGTTTCTTTCCCTCAGGCATGATTGGTGTCTCAATTCCTGCTTCTATGGATCCTGCTTTCTGTTTCTAGGTAAAGCTTAGCTTCTAGTCTCCTTGCAAAGGAGTCAGTTTGTGAAAACTCATTCTTCAGTAGCCACTGCTGTAAAGTACATTTCAGTCAAGCAAAGTCTATATGTCCAGTATTAACTGGAGATAGGTTCTCACAGGAAAAATAAAATCTCTAAATTGACTGAGTTGAACTTGCATGAAAAGAAGGGTTAAGATACTGGTCAGGACTGTTGTAGGTCTACGGTCTTCTGGATTTGGCCTCCTGGATATTCATTCATTGGTTCACACAGTTCTCGTAAATTCTGTGAACTATGAGTACCGACAGTCAGCGCTCAGTAACTACTGGAAAAGTGGAGGGATGAATGAATGAACTAATGAATTGACAAATGAAAGAAACAAATCCTGCTGGAGAGTTTTCACTGAAACTATTCCTTTGCAGTAGCACTTCATGGAGCCCCTCTTCCATCATGCATACCATTTCTCCTTGGCTCTACCCGCTGCCATCGAGTCGATTTCGACTCAAAGCGACCCATAGGGTTTCCAAGGCTGTAAATCTCTACAACAGCAGAGTGCTGCATCTTGCTCCTGTGGAGCCACTGGTGGTTTCGAACCGCCGACCTTTTGGTTAACAGTCGACAGCTTTAACCACTGTGCCACCAGGGCTCCTTCTTCTTGGCTGTACCTCATATAATCTTCTGGGTCTCTCTTTCCTGCTGTTAGAATTTTCTTATTTAGTTTTGTTGTTTGCAGTGATTAAATGCTCGGATGCTAACTGAAAGATTGGTGGTTCAAACCCACCAGCCACTCTTCGGGAAAAAGATGTCTCATTCTGCTTCCGTAAGGACCACAGCCTTGGAAACCCTATGGGGCAGTTCTACTCTGTTCTGCAGGGTTGCTATGAGTTGGAATTGACTCAGTGGCAACAGTTTTAATTTGGTTTGGCAGCAGTATCTCACTTTCCCTATAAACTGCAAGATCACATTGGGATGAAGAAAGGGTACCACCATCTAACATCTAACATACTCCAACTTGAAAATTGTGGAAAACTCTTTATTTGTTGGGTTTCTGGGTGTACAAAATAAGTTGGGCACAATGACACAATGGAAATAATGTGGGCGTTCCTATCAGGACAGACCTGGTTTTGAATCCGGACACTATCATTTACTACCTTGGGGTGTTCAGGCATGTTACTTCACTTCACTTCACTGGGCCTGTTTTTATTTGTTTGTTTGTTTGTTGTTTAATGGGAAACATGTAGGAAAATGAGAAATTTACCTTGTAAGCTTATTCTTGAAGATTAAATGAGATCAACATATGTAACGTTGACTACCTAGCCTAATGCCTGGCACAAGGTAGGTACTCTACACAAAATAGATATTATCTTGATACCTCATATTTGTGTAGCATTTTACATTTTATAAGGCATCGCCTCATATCTTCTCTTACTTGTCCTAATTATACCTCTTCAATTTGGAGTTTGGGAAAGTTATTTTAATTCCAGAATCTTCCAAGTCCTGTCACAGGTTGCTTATTACACAGCCAAGACTGGAGCCTAAGAGTGATTGATTCTCTCTTCAGGGCTGAGATCCTTAGGATCTGTTCCCTATCTCATGACCAGGAAATGCATATTATGGGAACTGTCAATAAACTCTTTGGCCGGATCAGCTTAATCAAAACTAAAATGTGATGGATGAATACGACAGTTTTAGTAATAAAAAGAACCCCAGGCTAAGAGTTGGGTATCCTGACTGTGTGACCTTGGATAAATCATTCTACCTCTCTAGGCTTTGTTTTCCTCCTCTGTTAAATGAGGGAAAATGACCACTCTACCCACCATACATAGTTGTTTAGAAGATGTGAGAACCTGTAATGAGACTGCCAAAGATTCTCTTAAAGTCTTACTCTGCCAAAACTGAGTCTGAAATCTTACTGTGGTCCTCATGTGACGTGTAGCAATGTCTCTGTGGAATATGCAGTCTGTATTTTCAGGCTACTTGGTGGCCTAAACAGTGGGGCTGACACACACGTTGCAGGGGACACAGATGCAAATGACATTCAGCCTGCAGCAAGGTTTTCTATTTTTGAATGAAAAATTCCCCTCATGAAGTGAGAGTCTCCCCATATGCTCAGCCACCCATGAGTAGCCAGACTTTATTGTAATAATGAATATTCCATGCTAAGGTTGTGCTCCCTTACAGAAAAAAAAAGTCTCTTTCTCATTGCTTCTTGGATTTCTGCAAACATTTCTATGTCCACTGTGGCTATGGTCATTTCCTCCAGCAAGCAAGAAGCTGGCTACTCTTACTCCTTCTTCGGTGTGTGTTTTAATTTTTTTCTTAAATAGTCCTGGCAGCCTTGCTTATATAATTGTGCTCAGTATTTTGTTTTACTTTGTTTTCCACGTAGAGCAGTTTTATTCCTTCCATCAAACTGAGACCCTTTCTTCCTTCAAAACCCTGCTTAAAATTCGTCTTTGCAGTCTTGAATCCATTAACAAAGATTTGGTAAGCACCTGCTTGAGGTAGGCCTTAAGACAGTGTCTGGTCCCTCAAGGAGCATTAGCTATAAGCTTGGGAAATGAGACCCACACACTGCGCGTGTGTGGGGGTGGGGTGGAGAATTAACAATTCTGAGTGGCATGTGCTGAGTGTCAGATGAGTTGTACAGGCAATGAATGTCATGGTGAACAGTTTCCCCTTCTGGGGGGAGCTGGGCCTTGAAGAATGTGCTGAGTTCAAATAGGAAAAGGGGATGGGAAAGCATATTGGAAAGAGGAGGCATAGTAAGGTCAGCAAAGGCAAAGAGGCAGAAATGTAGACTTTTGTTCCTGGACCATGAGAAGCAAAGTTATGCAGAGGTTAGGTGGCTTGAAGCCAGATTGGAGGGCCTTGGATGTTAAGCTAAGGAGTTAAGCTACTAGTCTGTAGTCAATGGGAAGTTATTAAGGATTACTCTATAGGAGGATGACTTGGTGGGACTCATATTTAAGCATATTCATCTAATCATGGTACGCACAATGGCCTTGGAGGTAGGGCAAAATGATGGTGGCGGCGGCAATCAGGTGGGAAGGAGAATTAATTCTGGCTTCCACCTGGTTTATCACTCTGCCACTCCAGAAATCTCAGTCTCTGTGTGTCTAGCTCTTGAAGGTGAAATTTGGGAAATTTTGTATCTATCTGCCAGTAGCTAGGAGGTAAAGTTGATAACAGAGCATGAAATTTTTCAGCCAGTCAGATCTTGGTTCAAATTCGGATTCTACTATTTAGTTGCTATGTGAATTTGGGCCAGTCATTTAACCTCTTTGAGCCTCAGTTTCCTCATCTGTGAAATGTGGATAATATCTTACACAGAAGTTAATGAGAAAGGCTGGTGCATAGGAGATAAATGTTCAACAAATGTTCTTTTCCTTCCTCTCTCCCTCCCTCCCTCTTCCCTTCCTTCCTCCCTCTTTCCTTCCTTCCTCCCTCCCTTCCCTCCTTCCTTCCTTCCTTCTTTCCTTCCTTCCTTCTCTAGTTAGCTGTGTGACCCTGAGCATTTCTTTCTCTGGTGGAGTTACCTCTGTGTAAAATGAGAAGACTTTCCCTTCCTGATTCACTAAGCTGGAAGAAAAGC
Source organism: Dugong dugon (assembly GCA_030035585.1). Classification (NCBI taxonomy): domain Eukaryota; kingdom Metazoa; phylum Chordata; class Mammalia; order Sirenia; family Dugongidae; genus Dugong; species Dugong dugon. Next base: position 101,646,475 of record CM057483.1, on the reverse strand, counting down.
CTTGCCTATCCAGTGACACATCTGACCAGTCTTCCTTTTTCCTTCCTCTTACTCTACTAGGAGAAGAATTCATTCATTCCATCAATGTGCCAGGAGTCCCTGGATGGTACCAACAAATGGTTAATGTGCTCAGCTGCTAACTGAAAGGTTGGTGGTTTGAGACCACCCAGAGAGGCACCTTGGAAGAAAGGCCTAGCTATCAACTTCTGAAAAATCAGCCACTGAAAACCCTATGGAGCACAGTTCTACCTGACACACATGGGGTCACCATGAGTTGGAATGGACTGGACAGAAACTGGTTATTATGTGCCATGCACTGTTTCTGGTCCTGTAGATAAAGCAGTGAACAAAAACAGAAAAAAATCTCTACTCTCGTGGAACTGACATTCTCGTTGTGGCTGCAGAGGAGTTGTACAATAAACAAACATACAGTATGTCCGATGGTGATTAGAAGACAAATACAACAAAATAAGAGGACAGAGAGTGATGAGAAATTGGTCAAGGAAAGGTTCTCTGATAATGTGACATGTAAGAAGAGGCCTGGAGGAAGTGAGGAAGAAGCACTTCACGCAGAAGAAAATTAAAGTAAAAAGACCCTTAGGTCTTAGGAGCACAGTTTAACAAGTTCAAGGAACAGCACAGAGGCCAATGTGTCTGGAGTAGAGTGAGCAAGGAGAAGAGTGGTAGGAGAGGAGACCAGTAGGCCAAGGAAATGACTTAGAGTGAGATTGAGAGTTACTGGAGGATCTGGAGCAGAGTAGCTACAAGATCTGACTTACATTTTAACAGAATGCCTCTGACTACAGGCTTGTTGTGTGCCATTGAATCAATTCCAACTCATAGCAACCCTATATGACAGAGTATAACTGCCCCATAGAGTTTCCTAGGCTGTAATCTTTATGCAAGCAGGCTGCCACATCTTTCTCCCATGCAGCAGCTGGTGAGTTCAAACCGCCAACCTTTTGATTAGCAGCCCAGCACTTAACCATTGCATCACCGGGGCTCCTTCTAACTACAGGGTAGGAAAGGACAAAAGAATATCTATCAGATATCCAAATGGAAATGGAAAGGAGGAAGCTGGATATATGAGTTAAGTGTTCAGGGGAAGGTGGTGGGAACCTACAGGCCTTATTCCAAACTCTAAGAATGCCAAAAAGGGGGCAAATTTTTGGTGAGGTCAAAGTAGGTAGATGCTTTTCTATGTTTCTGCCATGTTCTTGAGTATTGTTGTATGTTTTTCCTCTCATCTCCTTTTGATGAAAGGCTCCTGGACAGCAGCAGGGACTAACATTGACTATGCATTTATTATGTGCCAGGCACTTTCACTTATAGCATCTCATTTGATCACAGCTAGATGGATAGTATATATTGTCATCTTCATTTTCCAGATGAGAAAACTGAGGCTCTCTGCAAGATAGGTAAAACTCACTTATCCTAGGTCACATAGCCGGTAAGTGAATAAGCTGAGATTCGGACCAGGATCTAATCCAAAGTTCATGTTCCTTCCAACGATCTATCTGCTTATCACTAAGTGGATCAGAGAGTCAACTCTGTGATCTCTACGTCAATTATTTGTTCTGCAGATTAACCAGAGCTAAGATGTACTGTGGAGCCCTTGTGGTGCAGTGGTTATGAGCTACGGCTGCTAGCCAAAAGATCAGCAGTTCGAATCTACCAGCTGCTTCTTGGAAACCCTATGGGGCAGTTCTACTCTGTCCTATAGGGTCCCTATGAGTGGAAATCATCTCGACGGCAATGGGTTTGGTTGTTTTTCTTTTGGGTAAGAGGTACTGTATTTCAAAGCAGTCCCTGCCCAACTCTCTAGCATATTCCACTCAACTGATGGGTATTCAGGGTTACCAATTTAGGTGACATATTTTAATATTAAGCACAAATTAGAAAGGAAAACTTGATGGGGCAGAAAGGCCAATGAGTTACTACAAACCAATTATATTTGAATTTCTGGATTATTTACTTGACTTTTCTGGATTATCCACAACTCCCATATTAGCTCCTCTGATTCTGCTTTTGGTCCCACCAATATGAGGTTAATCGCACAATTGTCATTTGTTTCTATTTCCTTTGCATCTTTCCGTAATATACTATACAGTTTGTATACAACAGGTGCTTCTTAAGTGGTACTGACAGGCATCCTTTAGCCCAGTTCCTTTTTTGGAATTCTACGTAGTCTAAGTTATCATAGCAGACTTCATGCCCCATTCATTTGATAAACAATACTGGCACCTACTATGTCGTAGGTGCCCTGCTAGGTACTGGTGATATCCAAATGAAAAGGACACAATTCTTACCATCAAGGAGCAGCTCAGAATTTAGTAGTGAGAGAGCCATGTAAAAAAATTAAAAATACAATGTGGTAAGTGATATCATTGACCTATGCTCAAGGTACAATGAAAGCATAAAGGAAAATCTGTTTGGAGTGGGCTATGGAGCCCACAGGGAACACGTGAATTGATTCTTGAAGAATTTATTAGGTCTCCAAGGTGGGGACATTCCTGACAAATAAAAACTTGTGAAAAGGCACAACTGTGAAAAGTGGTCAACTAATTTAGTGTTGTGGGAGCATGGGTTCCCTGTAGGATGGTGGAAGATGAGGTTGGAGAGGCAGTTTGAGACCAGATTATGAAGGACCTTATAGGTCATGCTAAGGAGTTGAAATCTTGTCTCCTGCAGTACAGGGGTCAGCCAGATAAAGTAAACGAGTGACAAGGACAGTATTTGAGAGTAGAGGAAGGAGATAGGGGGTGACTGTGTGGAATTTGATAGCCCGTGTTTGTATCAAGGGGTCCATTCTAGCTGAATATAGCCATAAGGGAATGTGGACCCTCTGTGTTTTTTTTTTTTAAACAGAGAAACCAGAAACCTGATTTTTTTTTAAATGTGAAATTTGCTCATTTCTAATTTTTTTTTTAATTTAAAGTTTTAGCCAATACTGCATCAAACACAACACATCTATTTGCTGGATATAGCCTGCAGGCTGTCATTTTGAGACCTGTGCTGTAGGTAATGGGGTACTTAAAGAAACACAGATGCTAACTGAAGAAACACTTTAAGAAAATGACCATGTACATTCCTCACTGGATTGCCCCAGACCAACAATTCTACTGCATATAAAACCATATGTTCTTCCTCTGGGGGGCTATTGAGTTGAGCAAAGTAAGGCATGAGGTCAAATACAACGCCCAGGCTTCTGAGGCCAATGGTGGAACTCAAGGTCTCCGTCAAGCTGTTAAAAACCTGGCAGAACATGGTAAACGGAGACCAGTATGGCCCCTGAGCATGACCACCACCACCAGGGATGGCTTCATTTGCTCCCTTTTCATTTTAGGGGAAAAAGGGACAGCCTCTTTGAACTGTGTATGCAACCAAGTCAATACAGTCAGTTACAACACAAATAAAACACGTTATAGCTGTTAAAGTTCAAAATCCTCATTTTACAATTGGAGAAACTAAGGCCCCAAAAAGCACAGTGACTTGCAAATTAATGGCTATGCCAGGCCTCCTGACTCCTAGTCTAGCATTATTTTCAATAATCCCGGGATGTGATAATTAAGGTAAATCATCCTGGCAATTTCCCTAGCAGCTGGAGTTCTTGGACTGGACAAGGAGGACTTGAGAGCAGCTGTTAAATGCCTTTTTTTTTTTCTTATCTGTATAATGATGATATTCTTTGAAAACTTTATATTTCATGGGTTAAGGTTAATGAGTGGACACAAAGATGTTATTGAAGCACTGAAACCATTCACGAAGTGTGCAGAAGAAAAGTTGGCTGTGGCAAAAATATTTAAGACCTATGTTCTCTGTGCTCTCTTGACTGACCTCCCACTAGATGCTCTTGGTTTTGTTTTGTTGTTTTCCATTTGTCTCTCTTCTATTTTACCTCTATTTTTTTTTTCTTTTTCCCACCATTCTAGGTCATATGCCTTCCCATCCACACTCCTGGGCATTGCTGAGCCTCCTTGGTGGCATTCAAGATACCTTCATCACATCAATGAAACTGAGATCATTTCTCAATTAATAACGTGGGAATGGGAGTGCATGGTGACCAAGAAGCATACATATCTCCCTGCTACGGTCATTTAGCTCTTTATAATCTCCAACTAACTCCTGTTAATTGTGACTTTTGATTTAACTAATCTTTTACAATCTTCATATCAGGATCTATTGTTCTGACATCTGCCACTTTTTTTTGTTGTTGCTTTGAATCCTTTTCTGATTGGTGCAGCTGTTAAAGATGCTGCATTTACAGCAGTGTACATCTGGAACATTTGGCTGACTTGTTGAACTTCCCCTAGGCACTATTCCAGGGGAAGGAGAGGAGGGGTGGAGAGGCCAGAACAGTTGCCTGCAAATAGAGATGCCAATAGTGTCTGGCCATTCTGTGGACCACCATTGTAAAAATCAACCTCATTCTGGCTCTCAGTTTCCCCATTTGCTTATTGAAGTCACATGTTCTCCACTGAACCCCCCCCCCCCCCGCAACGGAAGAAGAGAAACTATTCTGGTTGTGAATCCTCTTCTATAGCACTTTTTACACAGTAAAGGGATCAATACATATTTGCTGAATTAATATATAAGAAATCCTAGGGGACTGGTTTAACTTTCAGGGGGCAACATCACTTCAGTCCTGCCTGGCACAGGTCAGCTTCTTCCTCACTTAGATTGAGCCCCCAGACTCAGTACAGGAGGGAGGCTGCCTGAGTCACACCCCATTCCCACTCCCTTTGGCTCCCAGGCTCCTAAGTCTCCTTTTCTCCTGGCACGCCTTTGGATTACAAACACAGCAGACATGGTTTCATTCCAAACCCAGAACTGTTTTAATTAGTTTAACGTCTGTTAAACGCTTTGAAGTTTGAAAGTAACAGATAAGTGCTGAATGATGTTATTAACAACTGAAGTTAATTGCAAGCATTTCTATTAATACTAGTTTCTGCCTCCTTTTCTTTGCTCTACTTTTTTTCCCCCAAGGTTCCCAAATTCTTCTTGGCCTCCCCCTCCTTCCTTCTTCCCCGTACTGGCGCTAAAGGGTTAAATGGGGGCGGAGTCCAGGGATGAACGACAGCGGCAGTCACCTACCGGTACCGGGAAAGCGGGAAGAGCTAGGTGGGGCTGCCAGGCAGAGGCGAACCCACACGCCTCCAGGCCCCGCCCCGCGGTTTGGGGCGCGGGTGGAACGACAGGGGGCGGAGCACCGAGACTTGGCGGGACGGGTGGTTGGGCGTCCTGGCAGCCGCTTGAGGGATGGGGCGGGGTCGGCCAGGGCCTCCTCCTTCACTCCTTCGGCGGGCAGAGCCGCCCCCCTCTCCTGCCCCTCCTCCTCTCTTTCCCACCCCTAGGAGTGGAGCTGCACATGCGGCTGCTCTTTGCTGTGTCCCGCCCAGCCACCGACGCACAGGAACGGGTCCCTGCAGCCCCCAGCCGATGGCAGGACAGTAGCCGCCTGTCAGGGGTCGTGAACGGTTGAAGCAGACGCGACGGCTCCCGGGCCTCAGACAGTGTGTCTCCGGAGGCCATGGGCTACCCAGAGGTAGAGCGCAGGGAACCGCTGCGCCAGCGAGGAAGCCAGGTCTGCGGCTGTCGCGGGGCCCCGGCCCGGGCCGGCGAAGGGAACAGCTGCCGGCTCTTCCTGGGTTTCTTTGGTTTCTCTCTGGCCCTCCACCTGCTGACGTTGTGCTGCTACCTAGAGCTGCGCTCCGAGTTGCGGCGGGAGCGGGGAGCCGAGACCCGCCTTGGTGGCCCCAGTACCCCTGGCACCTCTGGCACTCTGACCAGCTCCAGTGGCCTCGACCCTGACGGTCCCATCATCCGCCACCTCGGGCAGTCGTCTCCTCAGCAGCAGCCGCTGGAACCCGGAGAAACCACACTCCCCCTCGACTCTCAGGACGGGCACCAGGTGAGTCACCTACTAGGGGCGGTGGCAGCAGAGGCCCCCTTCCCTTGTGGGTAGGGCGGGGGCCTTCCACCACAGGGCCCTGGGAGGACTCTGCCACCTCGAGCCAAGTTAGGACCGGGGAGGGGGAAGGCCAATGAGGGGAGGGGTTTCTCCAGGGCAGGTTGTTCTAGGTTCCTTGGCCCAGATTCTCTGGCAACTCTGGCCCGTGCCCGCCTCTGCCGCCCCCGGCGACGGGCTACCTCAGGGAAAGTTGGCAACGCTCTGGCCGCGGAAAGGAGGTGCCTGCGCTGCCTCTCTGGCGGATTAACGGCCAGCAGCTTGGCCCTCTGGTCCTGGTGAGGTTCTCTGCCCGTGGTGCTTGTTTTTTCGTGTCCAGGGCTGGTGGAAGCACTAGCAGACTTTCCTTTGGAGTTGGGGCTGTAAACAGCTGTAATAAACGCTCCACGCCCATAGAAACAACAGTTAACCGTATTTTCAGCGCGGGGTCATTGCGCGCTGACCAGACGTGGGCTTGTTCACTTACCTGCGATTTGAGACTGATGTCCTAGTGAGGATCAGCGCCCCTGAGGAATTCTGGTAGAAATATGCCATCTTGTTAGACTACTTCTGAAAAGCAATTTAAGAAAATCTATGGAAAGAAAACTCACCCTTTGCATGCCGTTTCTAGCTCTTTTGGGAGGTGGAATGGAGAGGGTGGGTGTGAAGTGTGTTCACTATGTGTAGCTTGAGAACAGGAATCTACTGATGGAAGTAGGGTCGCTATGAGTCGGAATCAACTCCATGGCACAGGACAACAGTCTCTCAAGATCAGTTTATTTATTTTCAGTCTTTATTATGTTTGTGCCCTTATTAGCGAACCATTAGCTTTGGTGTTTGTGTTTTACTTTTTCTGGTTCTTTATTCAAGTAAACTTTGTACAATTAAAGTAAGTATTGTATCAACTGCCATGTTTTGTCTTATATGTGAAATTTACGGAAAGCATCCAAAGATCTTTTTGAGGTGGTTAAAGAATAGTCAGTTTGTACCTTTTGAGGATGAGGGCAAGTTGTGCAAATAAGTTCCTGGAGGTTGAGGATGCAGGCCTTCTATATTTACTGCCACATCCAAAGTAATTGTCATAACTCTGTAAACATTATTTGTGCTAATTTGATCTTCTAGCCAAAGTTGTACGCTCGATAGAGGCATCATATTCATAATACTGTAATGTTAAGACTGACACATTTTTTACATTGTGTCTTGTAAAGTTGCCCTGAGCCTTAAAATGTCTTGCTCACACACTCTAACTTATATAATAGCTTATCAAAGAAGAGAATCAGCAAACATGCTTCTCATACTTGAAACTTTAAACACTGTGGCTAAATGATAATTTACTAGGATTCTGGCTCCTTCATCTATCCATCCCGCCTACCAATGCCCAGCAGAAATATTTAGCAGCTGAACAATGATATTCTGTGGAAAGATGAGGGAATTCAGCTTCCTTAGTCAAATGGTGGCCAAACTTTTTTTGGCATTCAGAATGCAGAGACCCATCTTTAAAGACTGAGGATTAACAGAGCAGCTGTACTCTAGGGCTTCTGTGATGGCATGGGACTATCACAGGTCTGTAATGGAGTTTGTTGCCTGCCTTTTGCATGGCACTTCAAATTGTTTTGTCAGGTTTAAACACAGATTCCTATCTTCTGTCCTTTATTCTTTCTGTTTTAATGTTTTTGATTGGTAGAGGCAAGTGCACTGGCTCTTTACATTTGTTGACGTCAATTGGAGTCAGTGATTTTTAGAGTTTCACGAGGCCATATGAATCCATTTTGTTTGATCCTCTTGGAGGACACGTTAGGCCCTGGGTGGGGGTGACTTGTTCAAGGTCACCCAACTGGGGTAAAAACGAGTATGCAACTTGGTCTCCTGACTCGCAGTTCAGTGTCCATTCCCCTATAGCATACTGTCTCCTGGGGACTCTTTTTGAAGGAAGAGTGGAGCTACACAGTAGACTTTTTACAAAGTAGAGGGCTCAGATCTGCACCATTTTCTTCTACTCCACCTACATTTTGACCAGACTAAATTTAACCATCTATTTCTTATTCTTCTTTCACTTTCAGGAAAATTGGAGTACACTTTGAAGGAATTTTAGCCCAGATTCAACTTCAGTTTATTTTGAGGATGTTAGCTTTAGTATACAAAAAGAAAAACAAAAGGAAAATTTTATTGGCTATTAGAGTAAAATTGATACTGCTACATCTTGGGTAAAATTTCTAGTGCCCTGGTGCACCCTCTGCTGGCTTTGCAGGGACATGTAATTGCAGTATCTGCTGACAGTCAAGATTCTACAGTTGTGCTGACAGACAGATTTTGATTCATAAATAAGGAGGTAAACAGTGTTGTGGGATTTGACCACGTAATTCGTATTTTTATATTTTAGTTTCTCAACATAAACAGCTGCTGTTACAGCAACTCTTGGATGGAGAGGAAAAAAGATAAAAATATGCACCCTTCAATGGGCAGTATTTTCAGGTTTCTCACTAGTGTATCTGCAAGGAGTGAAGGCAAGTTGATGAGAATAAAATGCAGGAAGGTATCATGAGACCAACTGGGCAGAATATGAACACAAATAAGGCCATGCAGTTAGGCAAAAGTAAACATAGCTATACTTAAGAGATGAACTACAAAAGTAAACATATCCATAGTTACGAGATGATGGGCTCTGGACTCTCAGTTATGACTCAAAAAAGGGACCTAGAAATCACTATAGTTGTATGTACGTTATCCCTCAGTTAAAAAATAAATAAAAGGATGCAGAAGGGCAGTCAGGTTACATAGCAGAGCGATCACCAAAATTGGCCATGGGAAATGTTGAAAAAGCCTCCCCAGTGGTGGAGACACAGTTGTTGATAACAAGTGGTGGGAGGGTTGCATCAGACTTTCTGGAATCGTAACTGTCTCCTTTAGTTAGAGCAACCAAGTACCTGTAGACTTAACTGGATACTTGCTGGAGATGATCTCAGTGGCTGGTTACATCCCATCAGTCTCCAACTTAGAAAATATACAATATGATTGTTAGAGTGAAAAAATAAAAATTAAACTGACTGTTGATTATTCTGTGAAGAAGTTTGCCCATTCGTGATTGTGGTCCTCAAAGGCCAAGAATATGGTGGATATCATCAGGAAGGATGTTGAAAACAACAACAAACAAAACCTTTATCTTTTCTGTGTAAAATACTGAAAGTGAATTTGCATTCATGTTCATACAGGAAATTTTGGTGGCTGCTGCTTAAGAAAAACCCAGCAGCTGATAAAAGTCCCCAGAAGCCCAATTTTATGATCAAAAGGGTAGAAGGACTTTCTAGTTGTTTTTTCAGTATGGAGAGAGAGAGGTTGAGGGAGGGATATGATCAAAGTATACAAAACCATAAGAAAGATGAGTAAGGTTAGTATATTGGTAAAACTTAGCAATTCAGTTCAATAAATAGAATGCTTGCTATGTACCAGACACTATGATAATATTAGACATGTTTTAATGCTTGAAAGATTGATTTTTTTTGGGGGGGAGGGCAAATAAAGGTAGTATCTCATGCAACCCATTGCCCCAAGAGAGAGTCTAAATTGAAATTCTAAGGTTTATAAAAATTTTAGAAAAAAAATGGGCTGCCTCCTTTGCCATGAGACCAGAACTGGGTAGTGCATGGCTACCATGACTGAACATTTTGTTTTTAATATTTTATTGTGCTTTAGGTGAAGGTTTACAGAGCAAAATAGTTTCCCATTCAACAATCTGTACACAGAATGTTTCAAGACATTGGTCAAAGTCCGTTCAATGTGTCAGCACTCTCATTTCCACCCTGGGTTCCCTGTTACCTTTCATCAGGTTTTCCTACCTCTTCCTGCCTTCTTGTCTTTGCTTTTGGGAAGATTTTGTCCTTTTGGTCTCGTATAATTAACTGTTCTAAGGAGCTCATTCCTCTCGGGTATTATTATTTATTTTGTAGGCCTGTCTATTGTTTGGCTGGGAAGTGGTCTCCGGGAACGGCTTCAGTTCCATGTTAAAAGGGTGTCTTAGGGCCATAGTCTCAGGGGTTCCTCCAGTCTGTATCAGATGAGTCAGTCTGGTCTTTTTTACGGATTTGATTTTTGTTCTACATTTTTCTCCTGCTCTTCCTAGGACCCTTTATTGTGATCCTGGTCAGAGCAGTTGGTAGTGGTAGTTGGGCACCATCTAGTTCTTCTGGTCTCGGGGTCATGTAGGCTGTGGTTCATGTGGTCCATTAGTCCTTTAGACTAATTGCTCTCTTGAGTCTTTGGTTTTCTCCACTCTCCTTTGCTTCAGTTGGAATGAGACCAATAGTTGTATCTTAGATGGCCATTCACAAGCTTTAAAGACCCCAGACCCTACTTACTAAAGTAGGATGTCTTTATGAACTATGTTATGCAAATTGACATAGATGTCTCCCGAGTCAGCGGTCCTCAGTCTTCAAGCCTAGTAACTTCACCCCTTAAGGTGTTCGGTTATGTCTAGGAAGTTTCCATAACTATGCCCCTTGTGTGTTCTGTTCTCTATATTAATATACATATAGCCTCTACAAATGTGTATGTAGTAATATCTGCAACCCAACCTGTATCTGCAACTCAACCTATATCTGCAGGTGGGTGTGCTCCCTTGCACTCTCCCACTCCATTTTATCATACCTCTCTACCTATATATCCATTTTTAGATTATTATTTGTTAAAACTATTGTTGTAGGGTTGCCTATGTTATGGTAATTATTGTAATTGCCCTTTATTCTCCCATTCCTCTCAGTACCTTCCTTTTCCTTGGTCCTATTGTGCTGACTTCCACCCTATTGTGTAATGTTTTTCCCTTCACCAATATTAATACATGTCTTCTTTCTGGTTGGTGATTTTCCCTCCCTCCCCCTCCCATTCCTGGTAACTATCAAAGAATTGTGTGTGTGTGTCTGTGTAAAATCCTTTTGTTGATTTTTTATAGTAGTGGTCTCATACAATTTTGTCTTTTTGTGATTGACTCATTTCACTCAGCATAATGTCTTCCAAGTTTATCCATGTTGTGAGATGTTTCACAGATTCATCGTTGTTCTTTATCATTGTGTAGTTGTCCAGGCATGGACCAGTAACATGAAACTTGCCTTCAAAAATGGAGAGTGCTGAGAGTCCAAAAAAAAAAAAAGAGGAGGGAAACTCCAGTGTAGTGGCAGAGGAGTTTATTAGGGAGACTTACAGATGAGGCAGTCTTGGGCAGCTGCAGAACCAAAGCAGATCTCTACACCCCACAGTGAGAGTGCAAAAGTTTTGTAGTGGCAGTGGACAATAGTGGCTACATGCTAGGGACTTACATAAGGATGACTTATACATAAGGATGACTTAACAAACTGTAGTGAACTAGTGGACCACATGAGGGCACTCATGCTCATGCTCGGCCTCTCAAAGCCTGTTTCCCCTTCAGTCCACCCCTCAAGGCCAGCTCTTACAATCTGATACACTCCCCCACTTGTGCCATAGTACGAGAGACCCCATTTCCTCCCTGCTGGAAACAGATATAGAAGTGGGATTGGCCAAGTACCATATGGTGCCTGCACATGTACAAGAGACAGAGAAAGTTATCGTGTGCCCAGAATGAGGGGAAGGTTTCTCTGATAAGGAGAAGGAACTGGAAGAGAGAAGGTGACCCCATTCCCAGCCTCCTTATCAGAGAATGCTCTGGGCTCAAGGCCTTTACTTAAGCAGCCTGGATGGGAGGCATAGAGGCAAACCATTCCCCACAACAGTTCACCCCTCCCAACTCCCATCAGGGTGCCAGAAAAAGAAGCTAAGCAGTACCAAGTCCTGGTTTGTCTGTCACCCATCTTGGACATTGAGCTGCATGTCCATGGTTTGGTGGTCCTGTGGATGTTATATCTGTGCATCATTTGAGGCAGCATTTAATGACGGTTACTAGTAGGACTGTCCGCAGCAGATTGATCAGGCCTGCTTGCAGGAGAAATCCCAACCAGCCACCCCAGTTGTGGCATAATCTAAGCCAACTGAATAGATCAAAGGGCTGCATTTGTCCAATCTTGTGTATGTATAACATGTCTTGATTCATTTATGTAAAAACAGCATATTTCTTCCAACATGGCACATTATATGAACACTACACATTCCAGTACAAGTAATACAAAAGCTCCCTTTCTCAGCACAACTGAACAAGGTATTACCATTTCCAGACCAGGCTAATTCAGACTTGGTGTAGTCAGTCAATGTACATTGGACCACCTGGTCATATTCTGCAAGTTCTCCATGTCCAGAGTAACATCAAACTCAGTTTTAAAATACCATTCTCAGAGTCAAACCATCCAGTCCCATGTCGTTTACATTTTTCACACAGGAGAGAGAAATTCCCTTCTAAAGTTGGAGCACCCCCACAGGCAGCTTTCATACTTCAAAAGATGTTTTCCATGAGTAGTGGAGTTGGTCGTACTCATTTACCACATGATCTCCTCAGTACACCAGGTTACACATTCAGTTGGTCCACGAGGTGTCCTCTTTGTTGACAGATCAGCTGGAACAATGCAGGGAGATGACTTGTCATCTCAGTTCAATGTTGACAGAGACAACAGTTGGTCTGATTGGTAGCTCCAGCAAAAGCCTGTATCGTTGGGGCTCATGGATGAGAGGCCTGTCCATCATTGTGAGATAATCTGGGAAGAAAAAGAGACATTAACAGTTTCCCCCTCCCTCTCCTATCTTCTGTGTAACTTGAGGTGAGGGTTGCCCGAGTATCGCCACCCAGGCTGTCTGTCCTAGTCTTGAGCCAGTGACCTCTGTGGGAACCCAAATATTTTGCCAGAAACAGTTGTATACAAAAGAAACACATTTTATAGAATGGACAGTTTGATCAAACATACAGCACAAATGAGAAATACCCTTGCATGGAACTGCTGCGCTGAGACCCCAGACTGCTTGCCTGAGATGTGTAGTTCAGGCTGGGGTTATTTTGTTCCCTCCTATCAGCCATTCCATCGAAATGCTCAATCGCCCCTATGGCTTGGGGGTGATATAGAGTGTGAAGTGTTCATTCAAGATCCAGTGGAAGACTTTGTATAGGATAAGAGGCCCCGATATGATTTACCTGCTGAGAACACCCTGGCCTGTTGTCTCAGGAATCTGTCCCTGGACAGGTTTTAGCCTTGGTCAGTGTCTTGTAGGCAGGTCAGCTTTTCTATGCCATCTGGCATTTTCTGAGGACAGTGGCAGTCTGTGTGTTTAGGCACAGTCTAGGATGGTGTGTGAATCTCCATGGGCCGCCCTCTTTTAAATCCAGGAGGTGGTCTGTTGCAAATCTCTTTGCTCTGGAGCAGAGGATGCTTCAGCCTCTGTAGTCAGTTGGCAAGAGCAGTCTGCTCAGTTGTTTTCCCCTCTCAGCATAGGGGCCTTTCTGGTGACCATCCACACAAGTAACAAAAGCTTATCAGGAGCAGAACTGTTTTTTTTTTTTTTTTTTTTTTTTTTTGGCCAGATGTCTCGTCCCCATAGAGGTTTGCTTTATATGTCAGTCTGAGAGTTGTCAGTGGCCAGATCGAATGGCCAGGCTATTAGCTATAGCCCATGTCACAGTTTCCATGTGCACCACTAACAATAGCTCTAATGGAAGCAATTCCCATCAGGGCATGGAGGCAAAAGTTTACAAAGGTGTACATTAATATATCAACATCATCAGTACATATAATAGGGGTTTGTAGGGGCCCTGAAGGGACTTATCCATAGTCAGGCTTGGGCAGGGGTCTCAATGATGGTGACCTCAGAAACAAAAGTTTTCCTCATTTTGGTGCCAGGTGTTATAGAGATCACAGTCACTTGTGCAATGGTATCTAAAAAACCAAGACATAAAATTCTTTTCATTTCCTCATTGAACTTTAATTGTAACATAAGGGCTTTGGTCCTCCCTGGTGACAGAGGGACCTAGGCTTAATCCTCTGTCTTAATTATTTCTGAAAGTCAGAAGATCTGGGCAAAGTTGGTAGAGCCCTCAGTCATTTGTGGAGCCACATCTCCACCATACCAAGTACAAGCATGGGTTCAGCCCAGTTGCCTGGTAACATGGAGGCAGGCCCTCCTATTTTAGTTTTCCCCTTATTATTACTGCTGCGACTATGTTGCTGCTTGATTATCTTGGCAGGGGCAGTTATCAGAGGATTCCAAAGAGGGCCTTTAAGGTCTCTTCAAAGCTGCTCAACACAAGCTATCTTGAAGGGCTTTTTGCTCCTTTTTTTCTGCTCTTTTAACTCTTGCTTTGTGCTGGGTGTTATGGTGTGTTCTCAGTGCCAGGGACCTGCTTAGCCCTGCCAACTATCTCCGGTCCTATTGTTGGAGGGCTTTGAGCAATGGCTAAGGTATTATTCCCCTAGCCCTAGAATCCCCCATCTTTACAAACCTGCAGGTGAGCGTTTCTAGTTGCTCATCTTGTTTGTGGATGCAGCTGCTCAATACGTCAGCTGTGACCACACACGACTGTGAGACACATATCTCTTTTGAACTGTCTCTTTCTGCAAAGCTCTTCTGCTCACTTCAACAGCTAGCTGGGCTTTGGGGGTCAGCCAAACAGCCCAGAGCAGTGGCCCTCTCATGGCTGCTACTGCTCTCCTACCTTCTCTTCCACACTTATGAAGGGACATGTCTGCCCACAACTGGGCTATGCCACTTGGTGTTTTGGGGGCATCACCATACTCATGCAGGAGTCTACAAGTATCAAGCATACAGGCCAGACCTTCCCATGTGGAGGTCACTGGCCAACCCGGGATTTCCCCAGCAGAGTCCTCACTCCCACTCGCCATTTCCTTGGTCTCCTGGCTGGCTCACCAATTATCTAAGCATAGACCAGTAACATGAAACTTGCCTCCAAAAATGGAGGGTGCTGAGAGACTGAAGAAAGAGGTGAGCAACTCCATTGTGGTGGCAAAGGAGTTTATTATGGAGACTTACAGATGAGGCAGTCCTGGACAGCTGCAGGATCAAAGCAGATCTCTGCACCCCACAGCAGGAGTGCAGAGGTTTTTATAGTGGCAGTGGACAATAGTGGTTACATGCCAAGGACTTACATAAGGATGACTTAGCAAACTGTAGTGAACTAGCAGACCACATGAGGGTGCTCATGCTCAGCCTCTCAAAGCCTGTTTCCCCTTCAGTCCATCCCTCGAGGCCAGCTTTTGCAATATGGCATGCTCCCAATCTTGTGCCATAGTACGAGAGACTCCATTCCCTCCTCCCTGGGAACAGATACAGAAATGGGGCTGGCCAGGTGCCATATGGTGCCTGCACATGTGCAAGAGATAGAGAAAATTACTGTGTCCCAGAACAGGGGAGAAGTCTTCTCTGCTAAGGAGAAGGAACTGGGAGAGAGAAGGCAACCTAATTTCCAGCCTCCTTATCAGAGAATGCTCTGGGCCCAAGGCCTTTACTTAGGAAGCTTGGATGGGAAGCATAGAGGCAGACCATTCCCTCAGCAGTAGTATTCCATCGTGTGTATGTACCACAGTTTGTTTAACCATTCATTCATTGATGGGGCACTTAGGTTGTTTCCATCTTATTGCTATTGTGAATAGTACTGCAATGAACATAGGACTGCATATGTCTATTCATATCATGGCTCTTATTTCCCTGGGGTATATACCTAGGAGTGGGATTGCTAGATCATATGGTATTTCTATTTCTGGCTTTTTAAGGAAGTGCCACACCATTTTCCATAGTGATTGTATCATTTTATGTTCCCATCAGCAGTATGTAAGAGTTCCAGTCTCCCCACAAATTCGCCATCGTTTGTTGTTTTCTGATGACTGCATGTTTTGAGCAAGATTCTCTAGAACTGATCAAAAGGGGGAAAATGCAGAACAGAATTTCAAATTCTCACGGACTCTAGACTTTCTGGAGTCATGGAGGCTAGATGAAGCCCTGAAGCTATTGCCCTGAGGTAATCTTTAAACCAAAAATATCCCCTGAAGTCTTCTTAAAAGCAAATAATAGTTTAGCTTAACTAGTAAAACATGTTTGTGTAAAATGGTGGGAGTAGTAGTGTCACCTGAAGCTTTCGAACTTCATGGGGAATAATGAGATCACTGTCAGCACAAAACTGATTTCCATGAAGTGGAGGTTAGACATACTTCTACTCTCCAACCTTTATACCAGTTCTGACACCTGTCATCCTCTCCATGGCACTCTCTACTTCTCTGCTGGGTTTGATAATCCGTTGCATTGGCCACACAGAACTCACAGACCATACTTACAGTTAAGTGGTTTATTAAGGATCAGGATTAACAGGCTACAACTCAGGAATCAAGATCAGGAAGCATGTAGGCAGGATCTCCCTTCTTCAGTGCAGGACAGCTCTCTCAGCTTCTCTCGGCCCCCTCAGGACAGGCTTCCTCTGCTGCTGGGCACCTTCCGGGCCTGTTGCCACTGGCTCTGCCGCTGGGCCCCTTCTGGGCCTCTTGCTGTCTTCAGTGTTACAGCCCTTTACCAGTGTTACAGCTCTTTTAGGAGTTTACTTGCTTCTTCTCTCTCTCTCTCTGCTTCTTCTTTCTGCCTTCTTCCTTATGCTTCTTCATGCTGCTTCTCTCTGTCTGATAAACCTCTGTGGGGCTGGCTGGTTATGTACACAAACTCCGTGTCAGTTTCAAGGCATGGCACTCCCACCAGGGAGTGACCAGTCCCCTCTTAGCAGGCCACAGACACATCATTTGCCTGGTAGGCATGGCTGGACTACAACTCAATTCAATTCATTTGCATAATCTATTGACCAGTCCCTGCAAGGTGCATACCAGTCACAGAGCAGGCTGCAGCCCAGGACCAGACAAAAGACATCAAATCAAGTTGTTTACATTTACCTAGGAAATGTCAATCAATGTGGCCAAAAGTAATAACTGGGGTGGAAAACTAGCGCAAAAATAACTCCTCAGGGCTTAGGGAAAAAAATCTCTCAAGCTGAAAGGCCACATAAAGAAACTCATTTTACCACAGTCTGCCTTAAGCATTATGCTCTTTTAAGAACTATCTATATGGGATCAATTGACAACAGCAACTTGAAAGATTAGATAGGAACCTTAGTATAACTAGATTGACCATTAGTAAAGTTGAAAATATTAGTGAGTCTAGATTTGATACTATTTATGTTAAGGCTGGTTAAAGAAAATGACTAGAAGTCAGCTGGGTAAAGGTCAACATAATGAATAAATCCAAGGAATTTTTAGAGGAGTGGGATCCAGATAAATCAGTTTTCTTTAGGTTTAAATCTAGACTTTTCAGTGTGACATTCAAGGCTTTTGATCAACTGGATCCATTATACCCATCCTGTTTTCTCTCTCACTAAGTATGCCTGCAACCCACCCACTATATCCGTATCCTGTCTTGAATCATTCTTTAGTTGTTACTGTTGAGTTGTTGTTGTTGTTGTCTAAGACGGTGCAAAAAGCTTTCTGTAATGTATTGTTTGATGTTTTGTTTTATTTGCTTTTTGGTCACATATCTCTTAGATCATGTGAAAAATAGTCTGCAATTTATCTGTAACTACCTTACAGAGAAGATCTCTTTATGCTAGAGAGTTTTGAAGCCATTTAATTCCCGAGAACACTACTAAGAGACTCTTCTTGCCTTGTTGCTAGGTGGCCCTCATAGAGGACCATCTTTATCTAATTTCTCTAAATACCCACCACCTAGTTCTTACTTTCTTTTCCTTCTTTTTAAAAATTCTCTATTGCTGTATAAAACACATAGAAAAAAGTGCACAAATCACAATTGTACAACTTGAATTATTACAAAGTTAACATACTCAGATAACTAGCACCCAGATCAAGAAACAGAACATTGCTAGCCCTTCAGCACCCCTTTATGCCCCATCTCTATCACTCTCCCAGCCTCCCTTTCCAAAGTTAATGACTATCCTGACTTCTAACATCATAAATTAGTTTTGTTCATTTTGAACTTTGTATAAATGAAATCAAACAGTGTGTATTCTTTTTTATCTGGTGCTTTTGCTCAACACTGTTTGTGATATCCATCCATGTTGTTGCATGCAGCGGTAGTTTTTCATTTGTATTTTTGTATATTATTTCATTGCTTGAAGATACCACAATTTATTCATTCTGCTGATGAATGAATCAGTATTCATCATTATGAATTCACTATTATGAATAATGGTGCTATGAATATATTTTTTTTAATTTATTTTGATCACATGTGCTTGAATATCTGTTGGGTATATACCTAGAATTGGAATTCCTGGGTCATAGGGAATGCATATTTTCAACTTTACTGATACCATTTTTTCTAAGTGATAGTACAAATTTGCATTCTTATCAGCAATGTAGGAGAATTCCAGTTGTTTCACATCCTTGCTAACACTTGGTATTGTCAGTCTTTAATCATAGGCATTCTGGTGAGTGGTTTTGTAGTAATATCTCATCGTGATTTAGTTATTTGTCAGACTGATGAGGTTGTGCCCCTTTTCATATGTTTATTCTCTGTTTAGATATCCTGTTCTGTGAAGTACCTGTACAAGTATTTTGCCCATTTTTCTATTGAGTTGTCTGTCATTTTCTTAAAGATATGTAGGAATTTTTTTTTGAGAGCCAAGTTTTTTATTTGTTTATTTCTTGCATTTGAAATGTTCTTTGATGACATCCTTGGCCTGGGATTCTTTGCAATAGTTCTTAACAAACCATACAACTGCAACCCAACCACTTTATGGGATTCCCCTCTCTGTCAAATTTGCAGAGGCCTACCTACTCCCCTAGTTTCTTGTTGTCATCAACCTTAATCAGGTTGATTTGGTGTTCAGCACAAAGGGCCTCTACCAACTTGACATACACAGGCTCATCACAGTTGGATGCAAGCACACAAAGATGGGCTTGGCATCTTTTCCTAGGTTTCCTGTAGAATGAATGCTATTCAGAAAATTTGTTCTAACACCATGAACTTCATGCTTTCTTCCCTTGGCTAAAGTTATGTTCTGATTGCAACAAACCACAGTATTGAGACTGATACATGTACTTGGCCAAGGCTGTGGCAGCTTCAGGAATTCCTCATACTAGGCCATTGTGGATGAGGTCAGTTTTCAGCACCTCTTGTAAAGCAGTATTATTAACATCCATTACACCTCCAGCAGCAATAGCTTCCTTGGCTATGGCGGTGGGTTACAGGTTGAGCCAAGTCTCGAAACGCACCTGGGCTTCTGCCTCTGCACAACTTGGTGGCAGCAGGGAAAAAGAGGAATTCTTTGTATATCGTGGATATGAACCACGTTTTTTTTTTTTTTAAGTTGCAAATCATTTCCAAATATGTGACTTACATCTTCTTATGGTATCCTTAGATGAACAAAAATTTTTAATTTTAATGTGTCTAGTTTTCATTGTTTTTCTTTATGGCTAGTGTTTTTTGTGTTCTCTTTAAGAAATCTTTTCCTACCTTCAGATCAAGCCGATATTTCTCCCATATTGTCTGCTAGAGCTTTTTTTCCCCATTCACATTTAGATCTATAATTCACCTGCAATTAATTTTTGTGTATGGTGAAATATAGGGTCCAACCTTCACTATTTTTCCATATAGATATCCAGCTGACCCAGTAGCATTTAATGTAAGAACTATCTTTCTCCTACTTCTCTATAGTGACACATTTGTCATAAATCAAGTGTCTGTATATGTGTGAGATTGTTTCTGAACTATTTGTTCTGTTCCATTCGTGTATTTGTCTTTGCACCAATACCACACTGTCTTAATTACTGGACTTCATAATAACTTTTTTTGTGATTGTACTTTGGATGAAGGTTTACAGAACAAATTAGTCTCTCATTAAACAACTACTATACATGTTGTTTTGTGAGATTGTTAGCCAACCCTGCAATGTGTCAACACTCTCTCCTTCTCGACCTTGGGTTCCCCATTCCCATTCACTCAGGTTTCCTGTCCTCTCCTGCCTTCTTGTCCTTGACCTTGGGCTAGTGTGCACATTTAGTCTCCAATACGTGGTTGAGCTACGTGTATTATTGTTTGTTTCATGGGCCTGTGTAATCTTTGGCTGAAGGGAGAATCTCAGGAGTAACTTCAGTACCGAGTTAAAAGGGTGTCCGGGGACCATATTCTCGGGTTTCTCAAGTCTCTGTTAGACCAGTAATTCTAGTCTTTTTATGTGAGTTAGAATTTGTTCTACCTTTTTCTCTAGCTTTGTTTGGGACCCTCTATTGTGATCCCTGTCAGAGCAGTCGGTGGTGGTAGCCAAGCACCATCTAGTTGTGCTAGACTCAGTCTGGTGGAGGCTGTGGTAGTTGTGGTCCATTAGTCCTTTGGACTAACCTTTCCCTTGTGTCTTTGGTTTTCTTCACTATCCCTTGCTCCAGATCGGGTGGAACCAGTAGAGAGATCTTAGATGGCTGCTCACAAGCTTTTAAGACCCCAGATGCTATTCACCAAAAGTAGAATGGAGAACATTTTCTTTATAAACTATGTTATGCCAATTGAGCTAGATGTTCCCCGAGACCCTGGTCCCCAGCCCTCAGCCCAGTAATTCATTACCTCAGGGAGTTTGAATGTGTCTTTGAAGTTTCTGTGACCTTGCCTTGGTCAAGTTGTGCTGAATTCCCCAGTACTGTGTACTGTCTTATGCTTCACAAAAGTTACCACTTATCTATTGTCTAATTAGTGTTTTTCCTTCCCTCCCTCGTAAACATGAAACATTGTTTCCTTCTGTGAAAAAACCTTTCCATAATTTTTTATAATAGTGGTCTCATACAGTATTTGTCCTTTTGTGATTGACTTATTTCACTCAGCATAATGCCCTTCAGATTCATCCATGTTGTGAGATGTTTCACAGATTTATCTTTGTTCCTTATCGTTGCATAATATTCCATCGTGTGTATGTACCATAGTTTGTTAATCCATTCATCTGTTGATGGGCACTTAGGCTGTTTCCATCTTTTTGCTATTGTGGATAATGCTGCAGTGAACATGGGTGTGCATATGTCTATTCATCTGACAGCTCTTGTTTCTCTAGGATATATTGCTAGGAGTGGGATTTCGGGATTGTGTGGTATTTCTGTTTCTAGCTTTTTAAGGAATTGCCATATTGTTTTCCAAAATGGTTATACCATTTTACATTCCCACCAGCAGTGCATAAGAGTTCCAGTCTCTCCGCAGTCTCTTCAACATCTGTTATTTTCTGTTTTTTTTTTTTAAATTTTTATTTATGTCAGTAATTTTGGGGTGAGATGGTATGTCATTGTAGTTTTGATTTGCATTTCTCTAATGACTAGTGATAGCAAGCATTTCCTTGTGTGTCTGTTAGCCATGTGTCTTCTTTGGTGAAATATCTCTTTATAGCCATTGCCCATTTTTTAATTGGATTACTTGCCTTTTTTGTTGTAGAGGTGTTGGATTTTCCTATAGATTTTAGAGATTAGAGTGTTGTCAGATTTGTCATAGACAAATCACTCTTTTGGTGAAGTCTTTTGATGAGCGTAAGTGTTTAATTTTTTAGAAGAGCACAGTAATCTAGCTAATTTTCTGGCCTTTTGTATTGTTAGTTATGGCTTGTATCCTATTTATGCCACGTATTAGGGCCTCTAGCGTTAACCCTATTTTTTGTTCTATGATCTTTATAGTTTTTGGTTTTATATTTAGATGTTTGATCCATTTTGATTCAGTTTTTGTGTATGGTGTGAGGTATGGGTCCTGTTTTATCTTTTTTACAGATGAACTTCCAGTTTTGCTAGCACCATTTGTTAAATAGACTGTCTTTTCCTCATTTAATGGCCTTTGGGACTTTGTCAAAGACCAGGTGACCATAGGTGGATGGATTTACATCTGGGCTCTCAATTCTGTTCCATTGGTCAATGTGTCTGTCATTGTACCAGTACCGGGTTGTTTTGACTATCTTAGCTATATAGTAGGTTCTGAGGTCAGGTAGTACGAGTCCTCCTACTTTCTTCTTCTTCAATGGTGTTTTACTTACCTGGGGCCTCTTTCTTTCCATATAAGTTTAATGATTAGTTTTTACATCTTGTTAAAGAATGCTCTTGGTATTTGGGTTGGGATTACATTGTATTTGTAGATTGCTTTGGGTATAATTGACAGTTTCACAATGTTGAATCTATTTATCCATGAGCATGGTATGTTTTTCCGTTTATGTAGATCTCCTTTGTTTTCTTGCAGTAATGTTTTGTAGTTTTCTTTGTATAGGTCTTTTATGTCCCTGGTCAGATTTATTCTTAAGTATTTTTTTTTAGGGGATATTTAAATGGTATTGCTCTCCTTATTTCTTTTTCGTAGTTCTCTTTATCGGTGTATCGGAATCCAACTGATTTTTGTATGTTTATCTTGTATCCTGCTACTCTGCTGAATCTTTTTATTAGTTCCAGTGGTTGTCTTGTGGAATCTTTTGAGTTCTCTATGTATAGTATTACATCATCCACAAATAGGGATAATTTTACTTCTTCTTTACCAGTTTGGATGCCCGTTATTTCTTTTCCTTGCCTTATTTCTCTAGTTAGGACTTTCAGCACAAAGTCAAATGGGAGTGGTGATAAAGGACATCCTTGTGTTGTTCCTGTTCTCAGGGGGAATGTTGAGACTGATGTTGGCTGTTGGTTTTGTATAGATACCCTTTAGTATGTTGAGGAATTTCCCTTCTATACCTATTTTATTAAGAGTTTTTATCAGAAATGGGCATTGAACTTTATCAAATGCCTTTTCTACATCGATTGAGACGATGATGTGATTCTTTTCTTTTGTTTTATTTATATGGTGGATTACGCTGATTAATTTTCTAATGTTGAACCATCCTTGCATACCTGGTATGAATCACACTTGGTCATGGTGTATTATTTTTTTAAAGTGTGCTGAATTCTACTGGCTAGAATTTTGTTGAGAATATTTGCATCTATATTCACGAGAGATATTGATCTGTATTTTTCTTTATTTGTGGTGTCTTTGCCTAGTATTGGTAACAGGATTATGCTGGCTTCATAGAATGAATTTGGTAGTATCTCTTCCTTTTCTATGATCTGAAATAGTTTGAGTAGTGCTGGTGTGAGCTCTTCTCTGAATGTCTGGTAGAATTCTCCAGTGAAGCCATCTGAGCCAGGGCTTTTTTTGTTGGGGGGGGGGGAGGGGAGAATGGAAGTTTTTTTAAATTACCTTTTCAATCTCTTCTCTTGTTATGGGTCTGTTCAGATTTTCGACCTCAGTTTGTGTTAGTTTAGGTAAGTAGTGTGTTTCTAGAAATTTGTCCATTTCCTCTAGGCTTTCAAATTTGTTGGAGTATAGTTTTTCATGTACTTTGTTATGATCCTTTTCATTTCAGTTGAGTCCATTGTCATGTCCCCCATTTCATTTCTTATCTGGATTATTTGCTTCCTCTCCTGTTTTTCTTCTGTCAATTTAGTCAATGGTTTGTTGATTTTGTTGGTTCTTTCCAAGAACCAACTTTTGGTTCTGTTGATTCTTTCTATTGTTTTTCTGTTTTCTATTTCATTTATTTCTGCTCTGATTTTTATTATTTCCTTTCTTCTGGTGGCTGTGGGCTTCTTTTGCTGTTCTTTTTGTATTTGTTTGAATTATACTGCTAATGTTTTGATTTTGTCCCTTTCTTCTTTTTTGATGTGTGCATTTATTGCTATAAATTGACCTCTAAGCACTGCCTTTGCTGTGTCCCAAAGGTTCTGGTAGATTGTGTTTTCATTCTTGTTTAATTCTAGGAGTTTTTTTTATTCCATCTTTGATTTATTGTATTACCCAGAGGTTTTTAAGTAAGGTCTTATTCAGTTTCCATGTATTTGATTTTTTTCCTTGCTCTTCCTGTTATTAATTTTTCCTTTTATGTCATTGTGATCAGAGAAGGTGCTTTATATTATCTCAGTGTTTTAAATTTTGTTGAGGGTTGCATTGTGGCCTACTATGTGTCCTATTCTGGAGAACGTTCCATGTGAGATGAAAAAGAATGTGTACTTTGCTACTGTTGGGTGGTGTGTTCTATATATATCTATGAGGTCAAGTAGGTTGATTGTGGCCTTTAGATCTTCTGTATCTTTGTTGACTTTCTTTCTAGATGTTCTGTCCTTTATTAAGAGTGATGTGTTGAAATCTACTGTTATTGTGGAACTGACAATTTCTCTTTTCAGTGCTGGTCAAATTTGTTTTATGTATTTTGAAGCCCTATCATTGGGTGCTTAGATGTTTATTATGGTTGTGTTCTCATGGTGAATTTTTTCCTTCATCATTATATAATGTCCTTCCTTGTCTTTTATGGTGGATTTTTTTTAAAGTCTGTTTTATCTGAGATGAGTGTTGCCATTCCTGCTCTTTTTTGGTTGCCATTTGCTTGATATATTTTTTCCGTCCTTTGATTTTAAATATATTTATGTATTTGTTCCTAAGGTGTGTCTCTTGTAGACAGCATATTGATGGGTCCTTTTTTTAATCCACTGTGTCACTTTCTGTCTCTTTATGGGTACATTTAAGCCATTTACTTTCAGTGTGATTATTGACAGATGTGAGTCTATTGCTGTCATTTTATAGTGCTTTTTTTTGTGGTGCTGACTTTTTCTTTGTTCTGCTTACTCTCCTGTGATTAATTCCTTTGGTTTATGGTTTTTTTTTTTTGTTTCTTTCGTTTTTGTAGATTTTGTTTTATTGAGATTTTATATTTTTCTTCTTTATTTTGATGAGTAGGTGTTAACTTTCATTGTGGTTACCCTGAAATTTACCCTAATCTTCCTAAGTTTAAACCAATCTTTTAGTACTTGATATTGCCTCGACTTCCTCTCCATTTGAAAGTTCTATACCTACACCATTTATTCCCTCTTTTATTGTTCTTACATTGTTGTCATTTGCAGATTGACCTCTCTGGTTCCCTGTTGAAAATCTTTTGGTTTTGTTTTATCCTTGAGAATTCATTGCCTAGGTTGGTATCTGGCTGATTCTCTAATGTGTCCTACATTTAGGTTGTTGTCTGATGTTGGTTCTCTAACCAAAGGACTTCCTTTAATAATTCTTGTAAGTTTGATTTGTACATATTCCCTTAATTTCTGTTTGTCTGGAAATGTCCTAATTTGCAGTTATATTTGAGTGAGTGTTTTGCAGGGTATATTATTCTTAGTTGGCAATTGTTTTCTTTCAAGGTTTTATATATGTCATCGTATTACCTTCTTGCCTGCATGGTTTCTGCTGGGTAATCAGAGCTTAGTCTAATTGTTTCCCCTTTGTATGTGACTTTTTGTTTTTCTCTAGCTGCTCTCAGGATTCTTTCTCTGTCTTTGGTTTTAGTGAGTGTGATTATGATTTGTTTTGGTGAGATTCTTTTGTGGGTCTCTCCATATGGGGTTGGTTGAGCTTCTTGGATGGTCAGCTTTTCATCTTTCATAATATTAGGGGAGTTTTCTGTCAGCAAATCTTCAATGATACTCTCTTTGTTTTCCATTTTCTCCCCCTGTTCTGTATCTCTGATCACGTGGAAATTTTTGCTTTTGATTGTATCCCACGTTGTTCTCAGGGTTTCTTCATTGTTCTTCATTCTTTTCTCTGAGTTTTTCCTCAAAGTGGTATCCACGGATTTGTGTTAAATTTCGCTGATCCTGTCTTTCATTGTTTCAAATTTGCTCCTAAAACCTTCTATTGCACTGTTTTTTTCTCAAATCTTGTTGTTTACCTTTTGGATTTCTAATTTCTGTTTTGTATGAGTTCTAGTTGTTTATTTATTTTGACACTTTTTGCTGTATTACTTTCCTGAATTCTTCCATTTCTTTGTCTTTGTTTTCCATGATTTTGTCTGTATTTTCCATGATTTTTTCTGTTTTTTTCCTTTTTTGTCTGTGTTTTCCTTCCTCTTTTTTCCTAATCCCTTGGAGAGCCCTTAATATTACACTTTTGAATTCCCTATCAGGTAGTTCCAGTCCCTTTCTTCTACCAGAAGGTCCCCTGGTGTTTTATTTTGGTCACTTTTTGGAGCCATCGTGTCCTATTTTTTATATGTTTTGATATTGTCTCATGTCTTCAGGACATTCAGGAGTTATTTTCTTCAGTAATTGGTTGTAGGTTTGTTTGTTTTATCCTGCTTTTTTGTTTTATTTGTTTTGTCTGGGCAGGTGGGCTGGGCATGTTTTGTTGCTTGCTGATTGTGGGCATGATACTTCTCGCCACATCGTGCATGTGGACGTGGACGGTCGCTGAGCTATCATGCAGCAGGGCAAGTCCAGCAGGGGAGGAAGGGGCAGGGATAAGTCATTTGCAGCATGAACTGGGGCCAACAGGGCATGGCCAGAGTGCTTTAGGGGATGGGACCTGGGAGTGTGGAGGTCCACGCTGGTGGCACTTGGGGACATGGCACTCCATGTGCAGTACAGATAAGCAGGAGGCAAAGGAGAGGATGTGATGTGTGAAACTAAGTGAGTGAGAGAAGGAAGAGAGTGAAACAGAAGCACAAAAATAAAAATATGGAGGAAAAAAGAAAAAAAAAACTTAATAAAGTGGCTATGCTGTAAGATTCATCAGTTGACGGTGGGGCAGACCCAGGGAGGCTGTGTGCAAGTTGCTCTCTAGCCGAGCGGTGCAGCTCAGCCTGTCGAGAAGGGGTGTGGGCAGTGCTTGGGACTATGTGGTCTGGAGAAAGGAAAGAGAGAAGAAACGACAAAAATACCCAGAAACAACAAGAACAACAACAAATAAATATGGTGTTGAGAGAGGCGGCCGTTGAGGTGGGTCAGAATTGGGGTGACAGCGAGAAGATGTCTCTCTCGCCAGGTGGCATAACATGGCCCTGTCAGAAAGGGGAGGATGCAGCACAGGGCCCAGGTGGGAGGGAGAAGAGGGAAGATAAACATAAAAAATACGGTGCTGAGAGAGCTGCTCTGTGGCAGCAGTCCAACCCGGGGAGGTCGTGTGCCAGAAGCTGTGTAGCTGAATGGTGTGCCACAGCCCATTGAGAAGGTGGGAGAGTGGCATACTGGGCTAGGTGGGTGGGAGAAAGGAAAGGAATGAAGGGAGAGAGAGAGACAAGAAACAACATCAAGAACAAGAAAAAAAAGAAAAACAAAAAAACGGTGCTGAGGGAGCCAGTCAATGATGGTGGCACAGACCTGGGGAGACCATGTGCCAGTGGCTCTCTAGCCAAACAGTGCAGAATGGCCCTTGGAGAAGGGGTGGAGGCAGCACACAGGGCTAGGTGGGTGGGAGAAGGGAAGGGAAGGAAAGGAAAGAGAGAAGAAACAGAAAAAAAAGAACAAAGCAACCAAACTGAAAAAATATGGCACTGAGGGAGTTGGCCCGTGGGGGTAGTGCAGACCCGGGGAGGCTATGTGCTGGTGGCTGTCTAGTGAGCAGGGTGAGGCCCTTTGAGAAGGGGCTAGGTGGGTAGGAGACAGGAAAGGAAGAAAGGGAGAGAGAGAGAGAAGAAACAAAAACAAACAAAACAAACAAAAAAATATGACACTGAGGGAGCTGGCCAGTGGGGGAGGCATGGACCTGGGGAGGCCATGTGTCAGTGGATTTCTATACAAGTGGTGCAGCACTGCCCATCAAGAAGGGGCAGAACAGCACATGGGGGTAAGTGGACTGGAGAAAGAAAGGAAAGAACAGATAGAGAGGAAAAATACAAACAAAAAATACGGCACTAAAGGAACAGCCAGTGGGCCAGTGGGGGCAGCACAGACCCCAGGAGGCCAAGTGCAGTGGCTCTCTAGCCGAGTGGTGCAACACTGCCTGTCAAGAAAGGGCGGGGGCAGCGAATGGGGCTAGGTGGGTGGGAGAAAGGAAAGGAAGGAAGGGAGAGAGAGAAGAAACAGAAAAAAAATGGTGCTGAGGGACCTAACCAGTGGGAGTGGCACAGAACTGGAGAGGTTGGGTCAGTGGCTCTCTATCTGAGCGGTGTGACACAGCCCATCAAGAAGGGGCAGGGACAGTATACGGGGCTAGCTGGAAGAGAGAAAGGAAAGGAAGGAAGGATGAGAGAGAGAAGAAACAAAAAGAGCCAAAAAAAAAAAATGGTGCTGAAGGAGCCGGCTGGTGGGGGTGTAGTGGACCCAGGTGGCAGTGAGCTGGTGTCGCTGTGGCTGAGTGACTGTGGCCCACTGGATAACAGCAGAGACCACATAGAGGGAAGAAATGTGGGTGGTGGGAAACTGTGTATCCCTGGTTAGCTGGTGCTGTCTCCTGCTGGGAGTTCCATGAACTTGCCTTCCTGTACTCTGTCTGCATTTCTCAGTGGCTGTCATCTAAGATGGGGAATCTGTGCCGTGTTAGCTAGTAGGAGACCTTCACTGCATAGCTCTTCTTGTTCTCTGTTCTCTGCCAGTTTCTTATTCCATTTGGTGCTTGATCCAGTTCTTTATCCCTTCATTTGACGTTTCGGGTTCCAGAATTGACGTTTGTGTCTGTTTTACTTAGTTTTTCAGGTCCTTGCTGCAGAAGGACAGCATGGTTCTTCTGTCTGTAGCACCATGTTGGCTCTGCCTCCTCATAATAACTTATTGATCTCTGGTAAAGCAAATCCTTCCAATTTGTTTTCCTCTTCTTTTAAAAGTATCTTGGATATTCTAGATCCTTTGCATTTCTATATAAATTTTAGAATCAGCTTATCATGCTCCACAAAACAGACAAACAAATAAACAAAATGTGCTGAGATTTTTACTGGGATTGCATTGAATCTAAAAATAAATTTAGGGAGACTTTAGAGCTTTACAATATTGAGTCTTCCAGTCAATGAACATGGTATATCCCTCCATTTTATTTAGGCCCTCTTTAATTTCTCTTGGTAATATTTTATAGTTTTTCCCTTACCCATTGTTGATAGGAATGCAAAATGGTACAGCAGTTGTGGAAAATAGTGTAGCAGTTTCTCAAAAAACTAAAAATAGAACTGCCATATGGCCCAGCAACTCCACTGCTAGGTATATGCCCAAAAGACTTGAAATCAGATACTCAAAAAGAGACTTGTACAAAAATGTTCGTTGCAGCACTATTCACAATAGCCAAAAGTTGGAAACAACATAAATGCCCATCAACAGATGAATGAAGTCTTGATGCATGCTATAGTATGGATGGAGCTTGAAGACGTTATGCTGAATAAATAATTCAGTCACAAAAGGACAAATACTGTATGAGCTCACTTACATAAAAAGACAAGCAAAGGCAAAATTATAGAGACCAAAGTTTATTAGTGGTTACCAGAGGTGACAGGGAGTGGTGAAACGAGGGTTATTGCTTATGGAGCACTGAGTTTCGGTTTATGGTGATGGAAAAATAGCATTGATTAAGGGTAGGGTTGCACAGCCAATTATTTTAAGTGCCGTCAATAAGTTGTACACCTGTAAAAATTTGAATTGTTGTAAGTTGTGTGATACCAGCGAGGAATGTATACCTCAGAACAATCAACTATATGAGACCTAAAAGGCAGCATTTGCCCAAAGGCAAAGTTCAGAAAGACAATAGGGGCAGGAAAGCTGGGCAAATGGATGCTGGTAACCCAGGGAGGAAGAGGAGAGAGTGCTGATACATTCAGGGGTTTGCAACCAATGTCACAAAACAAGTTGTTTTTAAATCAGTGAATAGAAAACTAATTTGCTCCGTAAACTTCCACTTAAACAACAATAAAATGTTTACAAAAAAAAAGTTGTGTGATAGATATATTTACAATGACAAAAAACAAAACAAAAAAAGGAGTAGTAGCTGCTGAGGCTGCTTATGTATAACCAAACACTTCATGGGATTTGCTTCCTTGGTTTGGAGGTTTAGGGTCATGACCTCAAGGGACATCCCAGTTAATTGGCCTAATAACTTGTTTAGTTCTTCTATTCTACCTCCTTGTTCCTTGTACAGTGCCTGGGGTCTTAAAAGCTTGCAAGTGGCCATGCAAGGCATGACAATTGCTCTCTATTTGCCAGGAGCAGCAGAGCAAGAAGGAGTCAGGAATAGGAGGAGGAAATGGAATGAGTGGCTAATTGCCTCCATGAACAACTGCCCTTTTGCCGTGAGACCAGAACTGGATGGTGCCTGACTACCATTACTGAACATTTTGATCAAAGATTCTACAGAAGAATCTTTGATCAAAAGGGGGGAATGTAAAATAGAATTTCAAATTATCATGCCATCCAGACTGTCTGAAGCCATGGAAGTTGGATGAACCCCTGAAACTATTGCCCTGGGATAATCTTTAAACCTTAAACTACAACTATCTCCTGAAGTCTTCTTAAAATTAGGCAATAGATTAGCTTAACTAGTAAAAATTGTCTGCCTTGAGCATTATGCTCTTTTAAGAGCTATCTATATGGGATCAAAGTGACAACAGCAGCTCAAAAGATTAGATAGGAACCTTAGGGAGCAGTGAGTTTATGTTAATGCGGGAGGAACAACTCAGAGAAGGAGGGTGAAAATGGTTACACAACTCAAAGAATGTAATCAATGTCACTGAATTGTACATGTGGAAACTGTTGAATTGGTGTATGTTTTGCTGTGTATATTCTCAATAACAACAACAAAATAAAATTAAAAAAATTATAGCATTTTTTGTGTAGAGGTCTTACACATCTTTCATAAATTTATTTCCAGATATTTCATATTTTTTGTTAATGTAAATAGTATCTGTGGTGGATTCTGTGATATACCACCCAAATCTCACTTCAGGAATGGAGGACTTACTCCCTCAACTGCTTGGACTGCTGCCTGGACAGTCCTAAACTGATAGCCCTCAGCTGACATCCCTGGTTTGAGTTTGCCTTGGTTGAAGAAAACTGTCTCATCTGCATCCTATGACTGATCACCATGGAGGTATAAAGGCCCTTCCCTTCTCCCCAAATTGGAGAAACTTTGAAGGGCAATACCGGCTCCAGAGCCCCCTATTAGGTTAGCTAGGGCCTTTTGTAGACTGCTTATTTCCCTTCTCTTGCACATGTGTTAATCTCAATAGCACTTCCTTATGAAAAGGTTAGCATGGCAATCTATGTATCTCAGTCTGCTTCAGAGGGAACCCAATCTGGTCTATAGGAAAGCAATTGACTTTTGTATATTAATCATATATCCTGAAACACTTCTGTAATCACATATTAGTTCCAGGAGTTATTTTGCTGATGCTTCGGGATTTTCTGTACAGGCAGTCATGTCATCTGCAAACAAAGAGTTTTATTTCTTCATTCTCAATCTGAATAGTTTTAATTTCATTTTCTTGTCTTATTGCATTAGTTAGGACTTCCAGTACAATGCTGAGTAGGAGTGGTGAGAAGGGACATCCTTGTCTCATTCCCAATTGTACAGGGAAAGCATCTAGTTTTTCATCATTAAGTGTGATGTTGTAGGCCTTTTGTATATATTCTTTATCAAGATGAAGAAGTTCCTATCTATTCCTAGTTTGCTAAGAAGTGTTTTTAATCATGAGTGTGTTTGGATTTTGTCAAATGCTATTGCTGCATCTATTGATGCAATCATATGATTCTTTCTTTACCCAGTTGATCTGAAGAATTACATCAATTGATTTTAGAATGTTGAACCAGCCTTCCGTACCTGGAATAAATCCCACTTGGTTGTGGTGTGTAATTCTTTTTGTACATTGTTGGATTCAATTTGCTAAGATTTTATTGAGGATTTTTTCATCTGTGTCAATGAGAGATATTGGTCTGTAGTTTTCCTTTCTTATAATGTCTTTGGTTTTGGTATTAGGGTAATCCTGACCTCATAGAAAAGAGCCCTGGTGGTGCAGTGACTAACCGCTCGAGTGCTAACCAAAAAGTCAGCTGTTTGAACCTACCAACTCCACAAGAGAAAGATGTGGTAGTCTGCTTCCATAAAGATTACAGCCTTGGAAACCCTAGGGGGCAGTTCTACTCTGTCCTATAGGGTCACTGTGAGTCAGAATCGACTCAATGACAGCGGGCTTAGTTTTTGGGTTTTGACCTCATAGAATGAGTTAAGAAGTGCCTCTTGTGCTTCTATTTTCTGGAACATTGTGTGAATATACCATAATTTGTTTATCCATTAGTCCACTGATGGACACCTAGGTTGTTTCCAACTTTTTGCTATACCGTGAACAGTGCTGCAGTGAATGTATCATGAATATGTGTTGGACTTTGTCAAATGCCTTTTGTACACCAATTGATAAGATTGGGTGGTTCTTGTCTTTTTTTTGTTTATGTGATGGATTACATTGATTATTTTTCTAATGTTGAGCCACCCCTGCATACCTGGTATGAATCTTACTAGATCATGGTAAATTATTTTTTGTTATATTGTTGAATTCTGTTGGCTAGAATTTTGTTGAGGATTTTTGTGTCAATGTTCTTGAGGGATATTGGTCTGTAATTATCTTTTTTTGTGGTGACTTTAACTGGTTTTGGTATCCGGCTAATGCTGTCTTCATATAATGAGTTTAGGAGTATTCCATCCTTTTCTGTGCTCTGAAATACCTTTAGTAGTAGTGGTGTTAACTCTTCTCTGAAAATTTGGTCGAATTCTCCAGTGAAACCGCCAGGGCCAGGGCTTTTTTTTTGTTGGAAGTTTTTTAAATTACCTTTACAATCTCTTCCTTTGTTATAGGTTTATTTAGTTGTTCTATCTGTGTTTGTGTTAGTTTAGATAGGTAATGTGCTTCTAGAAATTGGTCCATTTCCTCTAGTTTTTCAAATTTGTTAGAGTACAAGTTTTCATAGTATTCTGTTATGATTCTTTTAATTTCAGTTGGGTCTGTTGTGATATTGCCCATGTCATTTCTTATTTGGGTTATTTGCTTCCTCTCCTGTTTTTCCTTTGTCAGTTTGGCCAATGATTTATCAATTTTGTCGATCTTTTCAAAGAACCAGCTTTTGGTCTTGTTAACTCTTTCAATTGTTTTTCTATTCTCTATTTCATTTAATTCTGCTCTAATTCTTATTATTTCCTTTCTTCTGGTGCCGGGGGGCTTCTTTCTCTTTGCTCTAGTTGTAGGGTTAATGTTTTGATTTTGGTCCTTTCTTCTTTTTGTATGTGTTCATTTATTGTTATAAACTGACCTCTGAGCACTGCTTTTGCTGTGTTGCAAAGGTTCTGGTAGGATGTGTTTCATTCTCATTTGATTCTATGAATTTCTTTTTTCCATCCTTAATTTCTTCTATAACCCAGTAATTTCTGGGCAAGGTGTTGTTCAGTTTCTGTGTGTTTGAGTTGTTTCCTTGCTTTTTCTGTTATTGATTTCCACTTTTATGGCTTTATGGTCAGAAAAGATGCTTTGTTATATTTTGATGCTTTGGATTCTACTAAGGTTTGCTTTATGGGCTAATATGTGGTCTATTCTGGAGATTGTTCCATGCGTGTTGGAAAAGAAAGCATACTTGGCTCCTGTTGGGTGGAGTGTTCTGTATATATCTGTAAGATCAAGTTGGTTGATTGTGGCATTTAGATCTTCTGTGTCTTTCTTGAGCTTCTTTCTGGATGTTCTGTCCTTCACCAAAAGTGGTATGTTGAAGTCTCCTACTATTATTGTGCAGCTGTCTATCTCTCTTTTCAATGCTGTTAGAGTTTGTTTTATAGAGTTTGGAGCCCTGTTGATGGATGCCAAAATATTTATTATGGTTATGTCCTCCTGGTGTTTTGACCCTTTAATCGTTATATAGTGTCCTTCCTTATCGTTTGTGGTGGATTTTACTTTAAAATCTATCTTGTCTAATATTGCAACTCCTGTTCTTTTTTGATTGTTGTTTGCTTGATATATTTTTTTCATCCTTTGAGTTTTAGTTTGTGTCTTTAAGTTTATGGTGTGTCTCTTGTAGGCAGCATATAGACGGATCATATTTTTTTAATACATTCTGCCACTCTCTGTTTCTTTATTCGTGCATTTTTTCCATTTACATTTCTCATAATTATTAATAGGTATGAGTTTAGTGCTGTCATTTTGATGTCTTTTTTTGTGTGTTGTTGACAGTTCTTTTGTTCCATTTAATTTTTTGTGCTGAGTCATTTTTCTGTATGTAGTTTCTTTTCATCTTTTTCATTGTTGTTGATTTTGTATTTGCTGAGTCTTTGAATTTTTTTTTTTATTTTGATGTGTAAGATTATTAGTTTTCCTTGTGGTTACCTTAATGTTTACCCCTATTTTTCTAAGTTTAAACCACTTTTTAATTTTTTTATGTCGCCTAGACTTACTCTCCATATGAAAGATCTATGTCTACATTTTTTAGTCCCTCTTTTTTTTTAATGTTGTCATCTTTTACATATTGGTGTATCTGTTTCCCTATTTTCAGTGTTTTAGCTAGATTTATTTTAGTGACTTCCCTATCTGGGTTGATATCTGGTTGCTCTGTCCTGTGTTCTAGTCTTGGGTTGTTATCTGATGTTATTGATTTTCTAACTGTAGGGCTCCCTTTAGTATTTCTTGTAGTTTTGGTTTGTTTTTGTAAATTTTGTGAACTTCTGTTTATCTGGAAATGCCCTGATTTCCCCATCATATTTGAGAGACAGTTTTGCTTGATATGTAATTCTTGGCTGACAATTTGTTTCCTTCAAGGCTTTATAAATGTTATTCCATTGCCTTCTTGCCTACGTGATTTCTGCTGAGAAGTCAGAGCTTAGTCTTGTTGACTCTCCTTTGTGGGTAACTTTTTGTTTATTCCTAGCCTCTCTTAAAATTCTCTCTTTATCTTCGGTTTTGGCAAGTTTGATTATAATATGTCTTGGTGACTTTCTTTTGGGATCTACCACTTGTGGGATTCAGTGAGCTTCTTGGATAGATATCTTCTCATCTTTCATGATATCAGAGAAGTTTTCTGCCTACAATTCTTCAAAAATTATCTATGTGTTCTCTGATATCCCCCCATTCTGGTACTCCAGTCACTTGTAGGTTATTCCTCTTGATAGTGTCTCACATAATTCTTAGGGTTTCTTCATTTTTTAAATTCTTTTATCTGATTTTTCCTCGAATAAGTTGGTGTCAAGTGCTTTATCTTCAGTCTCACTAATTCTCAATTCCATTGCCTCAGTTCTGCTCCTATGACTTTCTATTGAGTTGTCTAATTCTGAAATTTATTGTTAATCTTTTGGATTTTTGTTTACTGTATCTGGGATTCTTGCAGCCTGTTAAATTTGTCTTTATGCTCTTGAATAACCTTCTTAATTTCCTGTATTACTTTGTCGGTGTGTTCCTTGGCTTGTCCTGCATTTTGAATGATCTCCTTCCTAACTTCTTGAAGAGTTCTGCATACTAGTCTTTTGAATTCTACCTCCGGTAATTCCAAGAATTTCTCTTCCTCCAGAAGGTTTTTTGATTCTTTGTTTCGATGGCTTGCTGAAGCCATCATGGTCTGCATCTTCATGTGATTTGATATTGACTGTTATCTCTGAGCCATCAATAAGCTGTTATATTTATTTATTATGTATTTGCTTACTGTCCTACCTTCTTGTTTTGTTTTGTTTTGATGTGCCCCAATAGGCTGGTCATGTGAGCTAGTTTGATGATTTGCGTCTTTGAAGCTCTCACATCCTGTCTCCAGGTGGCTAGAGCTGTTACTAGGTATGTAAGCCCAAGAGTTCATTTACTTATCTTGTGTGGATTCAGCTCAGGTGTCCAGGTCGTTGGTCACTGAGTTTGTGGTGCAGGCTCTCACCTACAGTCCCAAATGGGCAGCGGTGATTGGAGTAGGCACAGGTGTCTGGCTATAGTAGGGGGTCATGTGGTGATCAAGGCAGGGGACTGACTGCTGCCCCTGAGTATCTGGGTGGAAGGTGTGTCCCTGTTCCCTAGAGCACGTAGGTAGGTGGGTTTTGAAGCTAGACTATGGCACCCAGTCTGTTGGCTATAAGGACTGGGAGTCACCACTTATTTTTGGACCCCTGATGCAGGTGGCTAGGTGGAGTGGGTGGAGCCACCAGTCCTCAGACCTCTGATGTGTGTAGGTGAGGACCATGCTTAATGGGCAGGGTGGTTTCAAATGTCATGAATCTGCCACTCCCCCTTAAAGCAGATACAGATGAAAGTAGGCTTCAGGTATATACGCTGGTATACTTTGCTAATGAGGGACTACACTGTCGAAATGTGCCCACACAGGTCTATGCAGGGGTGAAAGGCATTTAAAGTCTGTGTGTCCCTTATGCCTGTGCCTAGGCAAAGAAATTGTATCTGCACTGAGTTTCTGGCTTAGGGGAGCTGGCAGAGTATGTTTTCCTGTTTATTAATTTGTTCTCTGTCCAAGGCTCGGAGAATGGCTCAGGGCACATGACGTGTCCTACTTCCAACCCAGGGGACGCAGCAGTCGCTGAAGCTGGCCTGGTTCCTGATGTAGAGCAGGAAGGGAACAGGTAAATGGAAGAGAGGTTCTTCCCAAAAGGGGTGTTTTTTGATCCACGCAGTAGAATACTTTTCTTTTGCCGATTAAGCACCACTTTTCACTGACTCTTGAGACCTGAGCAGACTGTCCGCCACTCGGTCTTTCCTAACGTGGAAAACACATCCCAAACACCACTGCCCACCTCACCATGCACACCAGCCAATCTGGCCTGAAGGGTGCCGGCTCCTGCTGGGTCAGGTCTGGGAACTCCTTGCTGCTTCTGAACAGTCTCTCTCTCCCCCTCACCACTCCGTCCAATTCCTCAACTTTGCCTTTGATGTTCAGGGCTCCTAGATTGTCATATATAATCTATTCACTTGTTTTTTCAGGTCTTTGTTTTAAGAGGGACCACAGCAGGTGTCTGACTACTCTGCCGTCTTCACCCTGTCTCCCGTCTTTCGTTTCTGACATTAGTAATTTGTGCCTTTTCTCTCTATTTTCTTTTTGGGTTAGCCTGGCTAGAGGTTCATCAGTTTTATTGATCTGTTCAAAGTACCAGCTTTTGGTTTCATTGATTTTCTCTACTGAGTTCCTGTTTTCAGTTTCATTGGTTTCTGCTCTAATTTTTATTATTTCTTTTCTTTCATTTTCTCTGGGTTTAAT
Source organism: Dugong dugon (assembly GCA_030035585.1). Lineage (NCBI taxonomy): Eukaryota > Metazoa > Chordata > Mammalia > Sirenia > Dugongidae > Dugong > Dugong dugon. The sequence continues at coordinate 101,609,662 of CM057483.1, read as the reverse complement.
TTGTTGTTCTTTTTTGAGTTTCCTAAAGTGAAAGATTAGGTTTTTGAATTTTAGATCTTTCTTCTTTTCTAATATATGCATTCAATGCTATTAATTTCCTTCTACACACTGCTTTTTCTGCATCCCACAGATTATGTTAAGTTGTATATTCATTTTAATTTAGTCCAAAATATTTTTCTATTCTCTTTTGTGACTTCTTATTTGATCCATATTTTATTAGGAAGTGTTCTATTTAATCTCCAAATATTTATGATGTTCCAGCTATGTTTCTGTTATTGATTTTTAGTTTCATTCCATTGTGTTTTGAGAGCATACTTTTTATGATTTCTCTTCCAAGTCTGACAGTTCCAAGATTTCTGTCATATCTGAGTCTGGTTTTGATGTTTTCTATTGCTCTTCATACTATGTTTCTTTTTTTTTTTTAATCATGCCTTGTAATTTTTTGTTGAAAGCTGGACATAATGTATTGTGTAAAGTGAACTGAGGTAAATAGCTGTGTGAGGTTTTATGTTTACCTGGCTAAGAGTTAGACTCTGTTTACTGTTTGTTGTAGCTGAGGCTAAAATTTTCTCTAGTGTCCTTGTTTTTGTACCCCTGTTTCTTTCTTTGGTTTTCCCTAGAGACCCCTATTTAAATTGGATCTGAGCATTTCTTTCAGCTGTAATCCTCTATTATTATAAGCAAAAAACCTAAACCAAACTTGTTGAGTCAAATTCAACTCACAGTGACACTATAGAATGGAGTAGAACTGCCCCACAAGGTTTCCAAGGCTATAATCTTTACAGAAGCAGACTGCCACATCTTTCCCCACAGAGCAGCTGGTGGATTTGAACTGCTGACCTTTTGGTTAGCGGCCAAGTGCTTTAATCACTTCACCACCAGGGCTCCTTCCTGTTATTATACAGGAGTCCTGTTGATTTGGTACAGAGCTCTGGTGGCACAGTGGTTACAGCGATCAACTGCTAACCGAAAAGTTGGTGGTGCAAAACCACCAGTGGCTCTGTGGGAGAAAAATGTAGCAGTCTCCTTCGGTAGATATTTACAGCCTTGGAAATCCTATGAGGTTGCTGTGAGTCAGAATCGACTTTACAGCAGTTTTTTTTTTTTTTTTTGGTTATTGATGTCGTGGTAAAGTGTTGGGGAAGGAGAAGCTTTTTATATCCTATGATTAGGTTTTAGTCTTTGAGTGAGCCTATGCACCTGGGCTGCGACCTTCACATGTAATTCTCAGCTTTCACTCCTTCCCCATTAGGTGAGACAGGAAGCCTAGAGGGGGCTGGTGTTAGGTATATTCCTTCCCTCACATTGTGGTTAGCGGGGACTGGAGTTGGATATTTCCCTTCCACCAGGTCAGTTAAAAAACCCATTGCTATCGAGTCAATTCTGTCTCATAGCGACCCTAAAGGACAGATTAGAACTCTCCCCTAGCGTTTCTAAGGAGTGACTGGCAAATTTGAACTGCTGAACTTTGGGTTAGCAGTAGAGCTCTTAACCACTGTGCGACCAGGGATTCCTAGGTCATTTAGGCTTTGGTAAAATAATTTTGTTTGATGGCAGGCCTTTGTTAAGGAAAACACAACTCTCTGGTCATATTTCAAAATGGTTACTTTTCCCTTCCCACTGCCAGAAACACAGGGTAATTTTTCTCTGACCTTCACCCTGAGAAGCTCACAGAGCTCTTGGAGACAAAATTCACGCAAGTATGGGAGTGCCCCTAAGCCAGGGGCTCCCAGCAGTTTTTATCTCATAAGATATTCCATGCTCAGTCTCTAGAAATTAACAATTACTGTTTAAGTATTCCTGTCAGTTTCTGGCTTCGGTGGCATCTTCTCTTACTAAGACATGAACCTCTGTATTCACTTACATCCCCAGTTTTTGAGGTTGCGATTTACCCTATGACTGCAATTCTCTGAGGGAATCTAAGAAAAGTTGATTTTCAGTTTGTTCACTTTTTTTCTTGTTGTAAGGACTAAAATGGTGACTTCTAAGTTCTTTACATGTCAGACTGGAAGACCATGTCATTTTAAATATCATTTTCTAGCTGCTTTTCACTGATGATTGGAAGTGTATTTTTATATATTGATTTCTTGTCCAGCAACTTGCTGGATGTGCTTATTATTTATCTGTAGGTTCTTTTGGATTTTCTACATTCATTATGACACTATTTGTAAAAAAAAAAAAATGACAAGTTTTGTTTTTCCCTTTCCTTATTGCATTTGCTTGAAACTTCAGAAAAATGTTGAATAGAAGTGGTGATATCAGCCATCCTAGTCATATTCCCAATCTCAGAGGGGAGTATGACCATTTCACCATATTAACATTTCACCATTAGGTATGGTGTTTGTTGCTTTTTTTTTTTTGTTAGAGATATCCTTTATCAATTTAAAACATTTCCTTCTAGTCCTAGTTACTAAGAGTTTTGTTTTAATTATTGATGGACGCATCATTATATCTAATGCTTTTCCTGCATCTGTGGAGATGAACATATTCTCCTTTATTCTTTTAATGCGTTATTAAAGCAACGTTGCATTCCTGGGATAACCCAACTTAATCCAGATGTATTATTAATTTTATATATTGCGGGGTTTGGTTTGCTAACATTTCATTTAAAGTATTTGTATCTATATTCATGAGTGAGGTTAGCATGTAATTTTCCTTCCTTAGCAAAGGGTTTTAATATCAAGGTTATGTTGTTCTTATATTAGTTTAAATGTTTGTTTTTTATTTTTTGTCTGTAAGGCTGTATATAATATTAGTAATATTTGTTAAATGTTTGGTACAATTGGTGAAGCCATTTGTGCCTGGAATTTTTTTGGAGGAGGATATTAAATTATAGATTCAGTATCTTAGTATAGGACTTCTGGATTTTTTGCTTTACAATGTTAGACCATCATGCGTCTGCCAGTTTGTCATATTGTGGTGGCTTGCCTGTGGCTGTGGTACTGGAAGCTTTGCCACCACTATTTCAAATACTGGCATGGTCACCCTTGGTGGACAGGTTTCAGCTGAGCTTCCAGACTAAGACAGACTAGGAAGAGAGACCTGGTGTTACCGCAGTAACTCAGATTGGAGCTGCCTGCCACAGTAGCCAATTCTGAGACAGTAGTGAGGTGAACAGCAAGAGTTTTATTATACATCGACATATAGGAGACAGAGGGGAATAGATTCCTCCAAAAACCTGTCTCCCCCACTGGAGATTGGCCGAAGGCTTTACAGGGACAGGATTATGGATCTTAGAAGTTTGTGTTAGTTCCCCCTTGAGGTGGTCACGTCCTAGCCGAGTTAACCTTTTACTGATATTCTTGGGGGTTATCTGGCGACATCCTGGTTTTCTTGTTACAAGACGGGTGATTTGTTTGGCTTTTCATTCCTAGATAATTATCACTTGTTTTTCTACCCTCCAAGGAGGAACATCGGTTAATCTTAAACTTTTTGTAGAGACTGGAACCAGAGGAAAAAACAAGATCATGAGACAATGTGGGGGTTAGCAATTGGGAGTAATAATAGTGAACCAGACTTATGCAGCCTCTTCCAGTCCCCCCTTTTATTGGAAGTTTCTCAATCTTGGGAAACAGGGCGTTGCTTCTTTTCTGACTAGTTCCTGCTGCTTAGGGGCTTCGACTGGGTGAGAAATTTCCCGGTATCAACTAGGGGCCATAGAGGGGGGTTGAGTTAGAGTGGAAATTGGCTACATTTTGGTGAATTAGATGATATGTAACCCCAGAGCCTGAAAAAGGGGCATCCCGACTTACCAGAGTAAAAATGTCTCTGGCCTTAAGGGTATTTGTAGTTCCTCTTGTCAATATTTTCATAAAACAGGGAACACAAAAACAAACTGGAATAATCACTATTCCTAAGGTTTTTAAGGAGGTTAACCAAGCTCTCAAGGAAGGAAAGGTGCTGGAGAGCCAGCTCTGTGCATCTTCTTGTCTCGATTTGAGGTCTGTCCATTTAGTTACCTTATGAATGGTGTCTAACCCTATTTCAATTTCTCCTGTAGTATTTTATCCAAGCGCAACAGGTTTTATTTATTATAGCACATACTCCTCCTGACTTTGCCAATAAGAAGTTAAGACAATTTTGTTGTCAAGGACCACCTCAACCAGGGAGTTCAAAGAGGTTTGTTGAGCTTTGAGTGCTCTCTCAGTCACAAGAGCTAATAGGTGAAGGGTATCTGATAAATTTCTGATGGCCATTTCCATGTGGTATACTCCTAATCCTGGGACAATCATTCTTAAGAACCACTACCCAAACACAGTCTTCTCTAGGACAGGGTCGTTATTTATCCCTGTCACCTCCAGGGAGACAGGATCTACGGGAAAGATATCCCATCTCTTCTGAGGGACCTTTACAATCACCTGGGTGGGTGATGGATGAATCTGAGTAGGGAAAGTTAGAAACCCAAAGTGCATTGCCCCACATAGTGAATTCCAGTCAGACATTGGCTAGCCCATGTATAGGGTGATGCCTTTGGGATGGGGTTCTCACTAGTGGGGCACACTTTTCCATTGCATAGAAAAGTGTACCCTGATGGGGCACACAAGGACCAATTTCTGTTAGAGCTATCTGGGATGCTAGTGTTAATATGGGACAATTGGGGAACGACTAGAGATTGATTACATGATGAGAGAAGTTGAAAATCTCAGAAAACTTGTTGGGCTACCTTTGTCTGGGGATCTTGTGATTTAATTTCCTATTTGTGCGCTGAAGTATGGTCATAGAGATCGGTGAGAGAGAAACAGGGTATAGAAAATGGATATTGAACAAGCCTTGCTTGTATCAGAACTTTTGGGGCACTATGGATTAGGATGCAATTGGGTATATCTTTGTTATAGTCGAAAACTGGGGCTACTAACAGATTTAAGGGAGCTCCTGATAGGGGGAGGTGATGGCACACACAGCAGCTGCTAAGTTTCCCTCTGGTAGCCACTGTTTTGGACATGGTGACTAGGCCATTGGATGACCAGTCCTATCCATCTGGAAGATGGGCAGGTTCTTGATACCCCACAACAACAACTTGGATTCCTCTCCCCTGCTGATCTCAGAATCTTGGGTGACCCCTTTTTATGCTTTACACAACAGTACATTCCAGTGTCAGATAAGGTTATATCTGAAACTGTGATTGAAAAGTCCCGATTGTGTGACTGAGTGGTATCAGCCATAGGTGTTACCTGGTTGGAGCCAGAGGTCCTGAAGTCCCAAATAGTTATCTGTCCTCTTTCAGGCTCTTCCACGATCCACTTAACTGGACCTACTGGAGTTAGGTATGATACTACACATGGGAGGGTTAAAGTATCTCCAACCTGTAGGGTTAGAGCTCCCCTGGCTTGTAGAACCACTGAAATTTTTCCCATCCACACTTCCTGGAGAAGTAAAAAGAAAACAAAATACAGGGTTTGGATCATTATTCTGTAAGTTTCTTCAACTTGTATCTCAGATCTCGAATTGGAGTGCAGGAATATGGTGGTTCTTTGACTTTTCTTCCTTTGGGTGGAACTGCTTTCACCCTTGAGTAATGCACCCATGCAGCTACTCCTGCTAATTTCAGAGACGAGTGGGTGGTCAGGAGAACTTCAAAAGGTCCTTCCCACTTAGGGGCCAGTTGATCTTCTGGGTGTTGGTTCTTCCAGGTTTTCAACAGGACTTGATCTCCTGGGTGGAACCTATGAAGGGGAATGTCAGAAGGAAAAGACAAGTGGGAAGAAGCGTATTGATTAACAGTGTTTATGACGGTTCCCAGATAACGGACCCAGTCTCTTTCTCCATATCAGTCATTACAGAGGTGGGGTAAGTCAACTTTTTCAGGAATGGTCTCCCATATATTAGTTCATAAGGGCTTAACCTGCACCTGCTTCTAGGGGCTACCTGGATTCTGAGCAGGGCAATGGGCAAAACTTGTATCCAAGTGGAGTTTGTCTCTTGGCAAAGTTTTGCCGAGGTCTTTTTCAAAGTATGGTTCATCTTTTCAGTTTTTCCAGTTGATTGTGGTCTCCAAGCTGAGTGTAGCTTCCAGTTTATATCTAAAGCCTTACTGACTTCTTGTGTAATTTTTGCCATAAAAGCTCCTCCATTATCACTTTGGACTGATTTTGGTAGACCGAAACGAGTTATGATTTCTTTGAGTAATGCCTTGGTCACTTCTTGGGCTTTTTCAGTTCAACAAGGGAAAGCCTCTACTCTCTGAGTAGGTGTCCGCAAAGACCAACAGATGTGTGAAGTTCCCGGGTGCTCGGGGCATCAATGTGAAATCCACTTGCCAGTCTTCTCCCATGTTTGTTCCCCGGTGCTGGACTTCCGGTTCTGGTGGGTGGGGCACAGTCTTCAGGTTGTTTCTTGCACATAGGTGGCACCTCTTTGTAACATCCTGGATGGTTTTTAGGAGATTCAGCCTGGTGACCAATTGTTGGATCCATTCGAGACTGGCATCTCTCCCGTAGTGAGTCCCTTTATGTAGAGCTGATACTATACCACATACTTGGGCCTCTGGTAACAGAACTTTCCCTTCAGAGTTCATCAGCCATTTAGAATGAGAGATGAGGTGATAGCCCCATTCTTTAGCCCTATCCAGGTTCTGGATGGTGTAGATGGGTGTGGGAAGGTCGACAGGGTCCAGATGAGGGATCAAGGCCATTTTTAGTCCCATCCCATCTCCTTGCATTGCAGCCTTCTTTGCTCCTGCATCTGCTTTTTGGTTCCCTATTGCCTCGGGAGATTGTCCCTTCTGATGTCCAGGATAATATACTACTGCCACCTGAAGGGTATCATTAACTACCCTCAAGAGTTCTAGGATTTCTGATACATGTTTTATTTCTTTGTTGGCAGATGTCAGGAGTCCTCTCTCTTTCTTTAAGGAACCTTGTGAGTGAAGGACTAGATGGGCATATTTACTATCAGTATACACAGTTATGCATCTTCCTGCTCCTAGTCGCACGGCTTGCCCAAGGGCTATGAGTTCTGCCTTTTGAGCCAAAGTGCAGGCAGGAAGTGGAGCTACCTCTAAGACCTCAGTTTGTGTTACCACTTCATATCATGCCTCGCGACATCCTTCATATGGAAAACTACTGCCATCCGTATACATTTCTATTTCTGTGTCAGTCAAAGGGACATTCAAGAGATCTGGTCTGCTAGAATAAACTTCTTCGATTATTTCCAAGCAATCATGTATAGGAGCATCTTCCAAGATGGGCAGTAGGGTGGCAGGGTTAAGGGAAGAGACAGCCTTTAAGGTTACTTTTGGATTATTTAGCAGGATTGCCTGATATTTTCCCATTCGTCCTGCTGTGAGCAAAAACCCCCCTTTTGTTCTAAGAGGGGTAGAACAGTGTGTGGTGTATTGACTGTTACCTTTTGTCCAAGGGTGAATTTTTCAGTTTCTTCCAACAGGTCACATGTCACGGCCACAGCTTGAAGACTGGGGGCCATTCCCGGGCCACGCTGTCCAACTGTTTGGAAAAATAGGCCACAAGCTGCCTGGCTGGTCCAAAGGTTTGAGTTAGTACCCCCACAGCAATTCCCTTTCTTTCAGGTACAAACAATTCGAGAGGTTTTTGGAGGTCAGGCAACCCTAGTGCTGGGGCCGTCATGAATTTGCACTTAATTTTCTCAAAAACCTGTTGGGATACTTTGGTCCATAGTAAAGGCTCTTACTATGGGGAGTAATAATAGTGAGCTGGACCTATGCAACCTCTTCCACTGGCAGTCTACTTCTGTAAAAAATTGGGTAGTGAAAACTTTTTGAATAGTAGCAGAACATTGTCTGATATAGTGCTAGAAGATGAGCCCCTCAGGTTGGAAGGCGCTCAAAATATGACTGGGGAAGAACTACTTCCTCAAAGTAGAGTTGACCTTAATGATGTGGTTGGAGTCAAGCTTTTGGGACCTTCATTTGCTGATGTGGCACAACTAAAAATGAGAAGAAAGAGCTGAAAACATCCATTAGTAACTGGAACGTGGAATGTACATAGTGTGAATCTAGGAGAATTGGAAATCGTCAAAAATGAGATGGAACGTATAAAGATCCGTATTCTAGACATTAATGAACTGAGATTGACTGATACTGGCCATTTTGAATTGGACAATCATATGGTCTCCTACACCAGGAATGACAAATTGAAGAGGAATAACATCACGTTCATTGTCAAAAAGAACATTTCAAGACCTATCCTGAAGTATAACCCTGTCAGTGGAAGGATAATATCCGTATGCCTACAAGGAATATCAGTTAATATGACAATTATTCAAATTTATACAACAGCTGCTAATGCCAAAGATAAGGAAGATTTTTACCAACTTCTAGAGTCTGAAATTGATCAAACATGCAATCAGGTGCGTTGATAATTACTGGTGATTGAAATGCAAAAGTTGAAAAAAGGAAGTATCAGTAGCTGGAAAATATGGCCTTGGTGATAGAAATGATGCTAGATCTGCATGATAGAATTTTGTAAGATCAATGACTTATTCATTGCAAATACCTTTTTTTCGGACAACATAAATGGTGACTATACACATGGACCTCACCAGATGGAAAACACAGGAAGCACATCTACTACGTCTATCGATAGAGACGATGGAAAAGCTCAATATCACCTCTCAGAACAAGGCCAGGGATCTCTTGTGGAACAGAACAACAATTGCTCATCTGCAAGTTCAAATTGAAGCTGAAGAAAATTAAAACAAATCCACGAAAGCCAAAATACGACCTCGTATATATATATCCCACCTGAATTTGGAGACCATCTCAAGAATAAATTTGATGAATTGAACACTAATGACCAAAGACCAGATGAGTTGTGGGATGACATCAAGGACATCATACATGAAGAAAGGAAAAGGTCATTAAAAAGACAGGAAAGAAGGAAAATACCAAAATGGATGTCAGGAGAGACTCAAACTTGCGCTTCAATGTAGAGTAGTTAAAGTGAATGGAAGAAATGATGAAGTAAAAGAGCGGAACAGAAGATTTCAAAGGACAGCTCGAGAAGACAAAGTAAAATATTATAATGAAATATGAAAAGACCTGGAGTTAGAAAACCAAAAGGGAAGAACATTTCTCAAGCTGAAAGAACTGAAGAAAAAATTCAAGCCTCGAGTTGCAATTTTGAAGGATTCTATGGGCAAAATATTGAATGACACAGGAAGCATCAAAAAAAGAGGGAAAGAATACACACAATCACTGTACCAAAAAGAACTGGTCGACGTTCAACCATTTCAGGAGGTAGCCTATGATCAAGAACCAATGGTATTGAAGGAAGAATCCAAGCTGCACTGGAGGCATTGGCAAAAAACAAGGCTCCAGGAATTGACGGAATACCAGTTAAGATGTTTCCACAAAGGAATGAAGCGCTGGAGGTGCTTACTTGTCTATGCCAAGAAATTTGGTAGACAGCTTCCTGGCCAGGTGACTGGAAGAGATCCATATTTTTGCCCATTCCAAAGAAGGGTAATCCAACCAAATGCAGAAATTATTGAACAGTATCATTAATATCACAACGCAAGTAAAATTTTGCTGAAGATCATTCAAAAGCAGTTGCAGCAGTACATCGACAGGGAACTACCAAAAATTCAAGCCAGATTCAGAAGAGGACTTGGAACGAGGGACATCGTTCTGATGTCAGGTGGACCTTGGCTGAAAGCAGAGAATACCAGAAAGATGTTTACCTGTGTCTTATTGATTATGCAAAGGCATTCAACTGTGTGGATCATAACAAATTATGGATAACATTGTGAAGAATGGGAATTCCAGAACACTTAGTTGTGCTCATGCAGAGCCTGTACATAGACCAAGGGGCAGTCGTTCAAACAGAGCAGAGGATACTGCATGGTTTAAAATCAAGAAAGGTGTGCATTAGGGTTGTATCCTTTCACCATACTGATTCAATCTGTATGATGAGCAAATAATTCTGAGAAGCTGTATTATATGAAGAAGAACAATGGCATCAGGACTGGAGGAAGACTCATTAATAACTTATGATATGCAGATGATACAACCTTGCTTGCTGAAAGTGAAGAGGACTTGAAGCACTTATTGATGAAGATCAAAGACTATGGCCTTCAGTGAAGATTACACCTCAACATAAAGAAAACAAAACTCCTCACAACTAGACCAATAAACAACATGATAAATGGAGAAAAGATTCACGTTGTCAAGAATGTCATTTTACTTGGATCCACAATCAACGTCCATGGAAGCAGCAGTCAAGAAATCAAAGGACGCATTGCATTGGGCAAATCTGCTGCAAAAGATTTCTTTAAAGTGTTAAAAAGCAACGATATCACTTTGAGAACTAAGGTGCGCCTGATCCAAGCCATGATATTTTCAATCGCCTCATATGCAAACTAAAGCTGGACAATGAATAAGGAAGACTGAAGATGAATTGATGCCTTTGAATTGTGGTGTTGGTAAAGAATATTGACTATACCACGGACCGCCAAAAGAACAAACAAGTCTGTCTTGGAAGAAATACAACCAGAGTGCTCCTTGGAAGGAAGAATAGCGAGACTTCGTCTCAAGTATTTTGGACTTGTTATCAGGAGGGATCAGTCCCTGGAGAACATTATGCTTGGTAAAGTAGAGTGTCAGAGAAAAAGAGGAAGACCCTTGATGAGATGGATCGACACAGGGGCTGTAACAGTGGGCTCAAGCATAATAACGATTGTGAGAATGGCACAGGACCCGGCAGTGTTTCCTTCCGTCTCTATGACTCAGAACCAACTGGAAGGCATCTAACAACATGTCAGTTTTGGTAAGTTTTGTGTTTTAGGAATTTGTTACTCGGTAACAATTTTAAATTTATTCATGTAAAGCTTTTCATATTATACTCATTATATTTTAAGAGTTTATTGAGTTATAATTTACATTCCGTTAAATTTACCCATTGTAAGTGTAACATTCACTGATTTTAGGAACTTTATGCACTTGTAACAATTACCACAATTTTTATTGTGAATTTTCATCACCTCAAAAAGTTCCCTTATATTCATTTACAATTAATACTCTCTCTTCCTTTAGTCCTAGGCAAATACTGTTCTGCTTTCTGTCTCTATGAATTTTTTTTCTAGACATTTTATGTGAATTTAGTCATGAAATATGTCGTCTTTTGCATCCGAATTCTTTCAGTTAGCATAATGTTTTTGAGATTTTTTCCATGTTGTTGTATGTGTTAGTACTTCATTCCTTTTTATTACCAAATGATGCTCCACTGTATGGATATATCTTATTTTCTTTACCCTTTCATTAGTTCATGCACATTTGGATTGTTTCAATCTTTTGGCTACTGTGAGTAATGCTGCTATGAACATTTGTGTGCAACTCTTTTGTGGACATATATTTTCATTTCTCTTGGTTAGATTCCTAGGAAGGGATTTGCTGGGCCATATGGTAAATCTATGCTTAACTTTTTAAGAAACTACTAAACTGTTTTCCAAAGTAGCTGCACCATTTTACATTCGTGTCAAAAATGCACAAGTGTTCCAGTTTCTTTGTATCCCCTCCAGCACTTGTTGTCTGTCTTTTTTATTATGGCCTTTCTAGTGGTTGTGTAGTGATATGTCATTGTGGTTTTAATTTGCATTTCCATAGCTACTAATTATGTTAACGATATTTTCTTGTGCTTTTAGTCATTCATATATTATTATTGGTGACATATCTATTAAAATATTTTGCCGACTTTTGTCTTATTATTGAGTTGTAAGAATTCTTTATCTATTCTGAGTACAAGTTCTTTATTGGATATGTAATTTGCAAGTATCTTCTGCCTGTCTGTAGTTTGTCCTTTCAATTTATTAATGTTGTTTTATTGAAGAGAAAAAGTTTTAAATTTTGTTTCAGCCCAATTTATCTTTTTTTTTTTTTTTTTATGGATTGGGCTTTTGGTATGATATCTCAGAACACTTTGCCCAACCCAAGATGACAAAGCTTTTTCCTATGTTCTCTTCTAAAAGATAAATAGTTTTAGCTCTTACATTTATGTTTCTTATCCCTTTTGAATTAATTTTTGGGTATGAATCTAAGTTCACTTTTTCTAAATGAATATCCATTTGTCCCCAAAATCATTTCTTGAAAAGAGTGTTCTTTCCCCATTGAATTGTCTTGGCTTCCATGTAGAAAATCAACCATGCATAAAGATAAGGATTAATTTCTGGACTCTCAATTTTGTTAAAGAGATCCATATGTCTATCTTGTAGAAATACTAAACTCCCTTGATTATTGTGGCTTTATCATTACCTTTTTAAAAAATAATTTATTTCTCTGATACCAAAACCAGGTAAAGACACCACAAAAAAAGAAAATCACAGACCAATATCCCTCATGAACATTGACGCAAAAATCCTCAACAAAATTCTAGCCAATAGAATTCAGCAACAGATTAAAAAAATAATTCACCATGATCAAGTGGGATTTATACCAGGTATGCAGGGATGTTTCAGCATTAGAAAAACAATCAATGTAATCAATCACATTAATAAAACAAAAGATAAGAACCACATGATCTTATCAATCAATGCAGAAAAGGCATTTGACAAAGTCTACCACCCATTCATGATAAAAACTCTCAACAAAATAGGAATAGAAGGGAAATTCCTCAATATAATTAAGGGCATTTATACAAAGCCAACAGCCAACATCATCCTAAATGCAGACACTTTGAAAGCATTCCTCTTGAGAATGGGAACCAGACAGGGATGCCCTTTATCACCACTTTTATTCAACATTGTGCTGGAGTTCCTAGCCAGAGCAGTTAGGCTAGAAAAAGAAATAAAGGACACCCAGATTGGTAGGGAAGAAGTCGAAGTATCTCTATTTGCAGATGATATGATCTTATACACAGAAAACCCCAAAGAATCCACAAGAAAACTACTGGAACTAATAGAAGATTTCAGCAAAGTTTCAGAGGCAATCGATGAAGCAAACTTCATTGTTGTCTTATTTTAAGAAATTGCCACAGCCACCCCAACCTTCAGGAACCACCATTGTGATCCGTCAGCAGCCATCAATATCGGCGCAATACCCTCCACCAGCAAAAAGATTACTGCTCACCGAAGGCTCAGATGATGCTTAGCATTTTTTAGCAATAAAGTATTTTTAAATTAAGGTATGTACATTGTCTTGTAAGGCATAATAGTATTGCACACTTAGTAGACTACAGTACAGTATAAACATAACTTTTATATGCACTGGGAAACAAAAAAATTAGTGGGACTTGCTTTATTGCAATATTCACTTTATTGCAGTGGCCTGGAACCGAACCCACACTATCTCCAAGGTATCCTTGTGTAATCTGTAATATTGAACCTTTTTTATTCCTGATATTGGTTATTAGTGCACAGTCTCTTTTTCCTTGGTTAATCTTGCCAATTTTATTAGTTAATCCTCATTATGGATTGTTTATTTTGTATTCCATTAATTTCTCGTATTTTTTTACCTTTTGGATTTTCCTATTTTACTTTTTTGGATGTAATTTCATGTTTTTTTAAACAATATCTAGCTTCTTGAGATGATGCTTAGATCATTCTTGTTTTTCAGTATGTGCACTTAAGACTCAGTTTTAGACAGAACAATTTTTAGCATGTGATGTAAGTTTGGATATGTTGTGTTTTCATTATCCAGTTCAAAATACATTCTGATTTCCCTTGTGGTTTCTTCTTTGGCTATGTTTAAGTTTATTTGTTAATTTTCAATTATGGTGATTTTATAGTTATCTTTTTGTTATTGATTTACAGCTTAATTCCAGTGTGGTTAGAGAACATCTTTGCATGTCTGAAAGTATTTCAGATTTGTCGGGACTTGCTTTATGGCTGACCATATAGCCAGCTTTTATAAATGCTCTGTGTGTAGTTGAAAAATAAGTGTTCTGTAATTGTTCAGTGCAGTGTTTTTGTGATTAAAACAGGTGAAGTTTGTGCTGTTCAAACATTTTGTGTCCTCTTAACTGTTTTGTCTACCCTGTTCTATCAATTGCTGAGATAGTTATGTTAAAAATCTCCCCTGATTATTGTATATTAATCAATGTCTTCTTTTAGTTCTGTCAATTTTTGATGCATATATTTTGAGATCATGTTATTAGGTGCATACAAGTCTAGAACAGTTATATCTTCCTTTTGAATTGAACCCTTTATTATTACAAAATATTCCTCTTTATCTCTAGTAATGATTTTTGCCTTAAAGTCTGCATTGTCTGATATTAATATAGGTAATGCAGCTGGCTTTTAGATATCATTCGCATGGTGTATCTTTCACCTTTTAAAACTTTACTCTTTCTGTATGTTTTAAGTACGTATCTTGCGAACAGTTTCGTTTTTTAATCCAGTCTATCTGTTTTAACTGGCATATTTAATAAGTTTTCTTCTAATGCAATTTAGTGATATATTTGGCTTTACATACATCATCATACTATTTGTATTCTATTTGTGCTATCTGTTCTGTGCACTTTTTCTCTCTTTATTTTGCCTTCCTTTGGATTTTTTTTTTTTACCACTATTCAATTGCTTTTTACCCTTTGTTAAGTTGGTAGATATTCTTTTAGTGGATACTCTAAAGATTAAAACATGCATTGTTGACTTACTATAGTCTAATATAAATTAGTTCTTTGAAATCTTCCTATACAATGCACGAACCCATCCTCCCACTGCCAACTACATGCAATTGCTGTTTAGTAATTAAATTATCTTTATAATTAAATTCAAGGAGCTCTGGTAGTGCATCGGCTAAGCTCTCAGCTGCTAACCCAAAGGTTGGTGGTTTGAGCCCACACAGCAGCTCTTCAGGAGAAGAATTTGTGATCTGCTTCCATAAAGATTACACTCTAGGAAACCCTATGGGACAGTTCTACCCTGTCACACGGGTACACTATGAGTCACAAATTGACTCGACCATGCCTAACAATAACAATAATTAAATCAACACAGAATATTATTATAATTGTTGTGTATAGTAAATATTCATTTAGATTTCACCTATGCTTACCTTTTTCTTACTCTTCATTCTTTTTTTTTTTTTTGGTTTATTGTTGTAGTTTAAATGAAGTTTACATTTCAAGCGAGTCTCCCATGCAAAAATTTATACATACATTGTTAAGTGGCCCTAATTGCTCTTCCTGTACTGTGACAGCACACTCCTCCTTTCCACCCCTGATTCCCCATGTCCATTCAACCAGCTCCTAACCCTCTCTGCCTTCCCATCTCACCTCCGGACAGAAGCTGCTCATTTAGTCTCTTGTATCTACTTGAGCTAAGAGGCACACTCCTCACGAGTATCACTGTGTCCCACAGTCCAGTCCAATCCCTGTCTGAAGAATTGGCCTCATAAATTGTTTTAGTTCTGGGCTGATAGAGAATCTGGGGGGCATGCTTTCCAGGGTTCCTCCAGTCTCATTCAGACCATTAAGTCTGGTCTTCTTACTAGAATTTGAGTTCTGCACCACACTTTTCTCCTGCTCCATCAGGGACTCTCTGTTGTGTTCCCTGTCAGGACAGTCATTGGTGGTAGCCAGGCACCACCTAGTTCTTCTGGTCTCAGGCTAATGAAGTCTCTGGTTTATGTGACCCTTTCTGTCTCTTGGGCTAATACTTTCCTTGTGTCTTTGGTGTTCTTCATTCTCCTTTATTCCAGGTGGTTGGGACCAATTGATGCATCTTAGATGGCCGCTTGCAAGCTTTTAAGACCCCAGACAGCACTCACCAAAGTAGGATGCAGAACATTTTCTTAATAAGCTTTGTTATGCCAATTGACCTAGATGTCCCTGAAAGCATAGTCCTCAGAACCCTACACCTGCTACTCTGTCCCTCAAAGTGTTTGATTGTATTCAGGAAACTTCTTAGATCTGGTTTAGTCCAGTTGCGCTGACTTCCCTTGTGGTGTGTACTGTCCTTCCCTTCACCTAAGATAATTCTTATCTACTATCTAGTTAGTAAATAACCCTCACACTCCCTCCCCACCCTCATAACCATCAAAGAATGTTTTCTTCTGTGTTTAAACCTTTTCTTGAGTTCTTATAATGTGGTCTTATACAGTATTTGTCCTTCTGTGACTGATTAAATTCACTCAGCATAATGACCTCCAGATTCCTCCATGTTATAAGATGTTTCATCGTTGTTCTTTATCGTTGCGTAGTATTCCATTGTGTGGATATGCCACAATTTGTTTATCCATTCGTCCATTGATGGGCACCTAGGTTGTTTCCATCTTTTTGCTATCCTGAACAGTGCTGCAATGAACATGGGTGTGCTTATATTTATTCGTGTGACGGCTCTTATTTCTGTAGGATATATTCCAAGGAGCGGGATAGCTCTATTGTATACTACTTCTATTTACAGCTTTTTAAGGAAGCGCCAAATTGATTTCCAAAGTGATTGCACCATTTTACATTCCCACCAACAGTGAATAAGTGTTTCAGTCTCTCCACAACCTCTCCAATATTTATTATTTTGTGTTTTTTGGATTAATGCTAGTCTTGTTGGGGTGAGATGATATCTCATTGTAGTTTTGATCAGCATTTCTCAAATGGCTAATGATCGTGAGCATTTCTTCATATGTCTGTTAGCTGCCTGAATATCTTCTTTGGCCAAGTGCCTGTTCATATCCTTTGCCCATTTTTTAATTGGGTTATTTGTCTTTTTGTTGTTGCGATTTTGCTGTATCTTGTAGATTTTACAGACTAGACTCTGAATGGATTTGTCGTAGCAAAAATTTTTGTCCCAGTCTGTGGGTTGTTTTTTTTTTACTCTTTTGGTGAAGTCTTTTGATGATCGTAAGTGTTTGATTTTTAGGAGATCCTGTTTATCTAGTCTCTCTTCTGGTGCTTGTGCATTGTTACTTCTGGTTCATGTTGTGTTTATGCATGTATTAGGGCTCTTACAGTTGTCTCTATTTTTTTATTCCATGATCTTTATCATTTTTGATTTTATATTTAGGTATTTGATCCATTTTGAGTTAGTTTTTGTGCATAGTGTGAGTTATGGGTCTTGTTTCAGTTTTTTTGCAGATGGATATCCAGTTATGCCAGCACTATTTGTTAAAGAGACTGTCTTTTCCCCAGTTAAGGGGCTTTGAGCCTTTGTCAAATACCAGCTGCTCATAGGTGGATGAATTTATGTCTGGATTCTCAGTTCTGTTCCACTGGTCTATGTATCTGTTGTTGTACCAGTACCAGGCTGTTTTGACTACAATGGCAGTAAAATAGGTACTAAAATCAGGTAGTGCGAGGCCTCCCACTTTGTTCTTCTTCTTGAGCAATGCTTTACTTATCCAGGGCCTCTTCCCCTTCCATATGAAGTTGGTGATTTGTTTCTCCATCTCATTGAAAAATGCCCGTGGAATTTAGATCTGGATTGCATTGTATCTGTAGATCGCTTTGGGTAGAATTGACATTTTCACAATGTTGAGTCTACCTATCCATGAGCAAGGTATGTTTTTCCACTTATGCAAGTCTCTTTAGGTTTCTTGCAGTAGTGTCTTGTAGTTTTCATTGTATAGATCTTTTATGTCTCTGGTTAGATTTATTCGTAATTATTTTATCTTCTTGGGGGCTATTGTAAATGGTATTGATTTGGTGATTTCCTCTTCGAGGTTCTCTTTGTTGGGGTAAAGGAATCCAACTGATTTTTGTATGTTTATCTTGTATCCTGAAGCTATGCTGAAATTTTCAATTAGTTCCAGTAGTCTTCTTGTGGATTCTTTGGGGTTTTCTGTGTATAAGATGATATCATCTGCAAATTGAGATACTATGACTTCTTCTCTCCCAATTTGGATGCCCTTTATTTGTTTTTCTAGCCTAATTGCTCTGGCTAGGACCTCCAGCACAGTGGTGAATAAGAGTGGTGATAATGGGCATCCTTGTGTGGTTCCCATTCTCAAGGGGAATGCTTTCAAAGTGTCTGCATTTAGGATGATGTTGGCTGTTGGTTTTGTATAAACGCCCTTAATTATACTGAGGAATTTCCCTTCTATTCCTATTTTGTTGAGAGTTTTTATCATGAATGGGTGTTGGACTTTTTCAAATGCCTTTTCTGCATCAATTGATATGATCATGTTTCTTGTCTTTTATTTATTTGATGGATTACATTGATTGTTTTTCTAATGTTGAACCATCCCTGCATACCTGGTATAAATCCCACTTGATTGTGGTGAATTATTTTTTTAATCTGTTGCTGAATTCTATTGGCTAGAATTTTGCTGAGGATTTTTGTGTCAGTGTTCACGAGTGATATTGGTCTGTAATTTTCTTTTTTTTTTTTTTTGTGGTGTCTTTTCCTGGTTTTGGTATCAGGGTTATGCTGGCTTCATAGAATGAGTTTGGGAGTATTCCATCTTTTTCTATGCTCTGAAATACCTTTAGTAGTACTGGTGTTAACTCTTCTCTGAAAGTTTGGTAAAATACTCCAGTGAAGCCATCCAGGCCAAGGATTTTTTTGTTGGGAGTTTTTTAACTACCTAGTCAATCTCTTCTTTTGGTATGGGTTTATTTAATTGTTCTACCTCTGTTTGTGTTAGTTTAGGTAGGTAGTGAGTTTCTAGAAATTTGTCCATTTCCTCTAGGTTTTCAAATTTGTTAGAGTACAAGTTTTCATAGTATTCTGTTATGATTGTTTTAATTTCAGTTGAGTCTGTTGTGATATTACACAGCTCATTTCTTATAAGAGTTATCTGCTTCCTCTCCTGTTTTTCTTTTGTCAGTTTGGCCAATGGTTTATCAATTTTGTTCATTCTTTCAAAGAACCAGCTCTTGGTCTTGTTAACTCTTTCAATTGTTTTTCTATTCTCTATTTCATTTAATTCAGCTCTAATTCTTATTATTTCCTCTCTTTCGTTGCCTGAGGGGTTCTTTTGCTGCTCTCTTTCTACTTGTTCCAGTTGTAGGGTTAATGTTTTGATTATGGCCCTTTCTTCTTTTTGGATGTGTACATTTATTGCTATAAAGTGACCTTTGAGCGCTGCTTTTGCTGTGTCCCAAAGGTTCTGGTAGGATACGTTTTCATTCTCATTTGATTCTATAAATTCCTTTATTCCATCCTTAATTTCTTCTATAACCCAGTACTTTTTGAGCAAGGTGTTGTTCAGTTTCCATGGGTTTGATTTTTTTCCTTGCTTTTTCTGTTGTTGATTCCTACTTTTATGCTCGTAAAAGATGCTTTGTAATACTTCGATGCTTTGGATTTTGTTAAGGCTTGCTTTATGGCCTAATATGTGGTCTCTTCTGGAGAATGCTCCATTTGCGTTGGAAAAGAAAGTATACTTGGCTGCTGTTGGGTGGAGTGTTCGGTATATGTCTATGAGGTCAGACTGGTTGATTGTAACATTTAGCTCTTCTTTGTCTTTGTTGAGCTTCATTCTGGATGTTCTGTCCTTCACCGAAAGTGGTGTGTTGAAGTCTCCTACTACCATGGTGGAGCCGTCTATCTCTCTTTTCAGTGCTGTTAGAGTTTGATTTATGTATTTTGGAGCCCTGTCGTTGGATGCATAAATATTTATTATTGTTACGTACTCCTGGTGTATCAACCCTTTAATCATTATATAGTGTCCTTCCTTATCCTTTGTGGTAGATTTTACTTTAAAGTCTATTTTGTCAGAGATTACTATTGCCACCCCTGCTCTTTTTTGAGTGTTGTTTGCTTGATACATTTTTTTCCATCCTTTGAGTTTTAGTTTGTTTGTGTCTTTAAGTCTAAGGTGTGTCTCTTGTAGGCAGCATATAGATGGATTGTATTCTGTTATCCCATCTGCCACTCTCTCACTTTATTGGTGCATTTAGTCCATTTACATTCAGCGTAATTATTGATAGGTATGAGTTTAGTGCTGTCATTTTGATGTCTCTTTTTGTATGTTGTTCACAGTTTCTTTGTTCCGCTTAATTTTTTGTGTTGAGTTGTTTTTCCTTATGTATTTTCTTTTCATTTTTTTCATTGTTGTTGATTTTGTATTTGCTGAGTCTTTATATTTTTCTAGTTTTTTTATTTTGACTTGTAGGATTGTGAGTTTCCTTTGTGGCTACATTAACATTTACCCCTATTTTTCTAAGTTTATACCAGTCTTTTATTTCTTTATATCACCTTGACTTCCTCTCCATATGAAATATCTATGTCTACATTTTTTAAAATTTATTTTATTGTACTTTAGGTGATGGTCTACAGAACAGTTTCTCATTAAACAGTCAGTACACATATTGTTTTATGACATTGGTTAACAACCCCACAACATGTCAACACTCTCCTTTTTCAACCTTGGAGGACCTTTTGTTTTTGGTGAAAATATACATAATACTCGCAAATTTTTGAAAGTAGATCACAGGGTCTTTTTTTTCTAGTCAGCCTTAGTCTGGAGGCTCCACTTGAACCTGGCCACAGTGGGTGACCCTGCTGGTATCTGAAATAGTAGTAGCATAGCTTCCAGCATAGTAGCAACATGGAAGCCACCACAGTTTGACAAACTGACACGTGGGTGGTGGACATATATACATACATATATCCATATGCACACATATACGCCTACATAATATAATACATACATATATAATTTTTTCTTTTTTTTTCACATTTTTAAAAATTGTACTTCAGGTGAAGGTTTACAGAACAAATAGCTTCTCATTGAACAGTAGTACACATATTGTTTTATGACATTGGTAAACAACCCGAGAACATGTCAACCCTTTCCCTTCTCGACCTTTTTTTTTTTTTTGGTGAAAATATACATAGCCAAAGATATACCATTTCAAAAATTTCTACATGCACAGTTCAGTGACATTGACTATGCTCTTCCAGTTGTGCTGCTATTCTCACTTTAGATGATGCTTTACAGAACAAAATAGTTTCTCATTAAACAGTATACGTGTTGCCCTATGACAATGGTTAACAACCCATTACATGTCAACACTGTCCTTACTCAACCTTGGGTTCCCTATCACCAGCTTTCCTGTCCCCTTCTGCCTTCTAGTCCTTGTCCCTGGACTGCTGTGCCTCAGTATTCCCATTTTGTTTTATGAGGCTGTCCAATCCCCGGCTGAATGGTGAACCTCGGAAGTGACTTCACCACTGAGCTAAAAGGGTGTTTGCGGGCCATACTCTCGGGGTTTCTCCAGTCTCTTTTAGGCTAGTAAATCTGGTCTTTGTGTGTGTGTTAGAATTTTGTTCTACATCCTTCTCCAGCTCAGTCCAGAACCCTGTGTTGTGATACCAGTCAGAGCAGTCAGTGGTGGTAGCCGGGCACCGTTTAGCTATACTGGACTCAGTCTGGTGGAGGCCTTGGTAGCTGTGATCCATTAGTCCATTGGACTAATCTTTTGCTGGTATCCTATTCTCTTCATTCTCCCTTGCTCCCAAAGGGGTGATACCAGTAGAGTATCTCAGATGGCTGCCCACAGGCTTTTAAGACCCCAGACACTATCACCAAGGTAGAATGTAGAGAACATTTTCTTTATAAACTGTGTTATGCCAACTGAGCTAGATGTTCCCCGAGACTATGGTCCCCACAGCTCTCCGCCCAGCAATTCAGTCCTTCAGGGAGTTTGGATGTGTCTATGGAGCTTCCATGACCTTTCCTTGTACAAGTTGTGCTGGTTACCCCAGTAATGTGTACTGTCTCACCCTTCACCAAAGATACCACTTATCGATTGCGTATTTAGTATTCCCCACCCCCCACATCCCTGGCAACCAACAAAGATTGTTACTTTTTGTGTGTAAACTTTTTCATGGATTTTTACAACAGAGGTCTCATACAATATTTGTCCTTTTGTGATTGACTTATTTCACTCAGTATAATGTCTTCAGTTTCATCCATGTTATGAGATGCTTCACAGATTCATTGTCGTATAGTACTCCATTGTGTGTATATACCATAGTTTGTTTATCCATTCATCTGTTGATAGCCATCTAGGTTGTTTCCATCTTTTTTGCTATTGTGAACAATGCTGCCATGAAAATAGGTGTGCATATGTCTATTCGAGTGACAACTCTTATTTCTCTAAGATATATTCCTAGGAGTGGGATTGCTGGATCGTTTGGTATTTCTATTTCTAGCTTTCTAAGGAAGCGCCATATCATTTTCCAAAAAGGTTGTATCATTTTCATTCCCACCAGTAGTGCATAGGAGTTCCAGTCTCCCCGCAGCCCCCTCCAACATTTGTTATTTCCAGTGTTTTTTATTGATGCCAGTAATGCTGGGGTGAAATGGTATCTCACTGTGGTTTTAATTTGCATTCCTCTAATGGCTAGTGATCATGAGCATTTCCTCATGTGTCTGTTGGCCGCTTGAATGTCTTCTTTGGTGAAGTTTCTGTTCATTTCCTTTGCCCATTTTTTAATAGGATTATTTGTCTGTTTGTTTGTAGAGGTGTTGGATTTTCTTGTAGATTATGGAGATTAGACTTTGTCTGACTTGTACTGTCCAAAATTTTTTTTCCTAGTCTGTAGGTTCTCTTTTTACTCTTTTGGTGAAGTCTTTTGAAGAGCATCTGTGTTTGATTTTTAGAAGATCCTAGTTATCTAGCTTGTGTTTGTGTGTTGATGGTTATGGTTTGTATCCTGTTATTGCCATGTATTAGGACATCTAGTGTTGGTCCTATTTTTTTTTTCTATGAAGTTCATAGTTTTGGGCTTTATATTTAGGTCTTTGATCCATTTTTAATTAGTTTTTGTATATGGTGTGAGGTATGGGTCATGTTTCATATTTTTGCAGATGGATATCCAGTTTTGCCAGCATCATTTTTTAAAAGGACTGTCTTTTCCACATTTGATGGACTTTGGGCCCTTGTCGAAGATCAAGTGATCGTAGGTGGATGGATTTACATCTGGGTTCTCAATTCTGTTCCATTGGTCAATGTGTCTGTCATTGTAGCAGTATCAGGCTGTTTTGACTACCATAGCTGTATAGTAGGTTCTGAGGTCAGGTTGTGTGAGTCCCCCAACTTTATTTTTCTTCTTCAGTAGTGCTTTACATTTTCGAGCCTTCTTCCCTTTCCATATAAAGTTAATGATTAGTTTTTCCATCTCTTTGAAGAATGTTGTTGGTATTTGGATCGATATTGCATTGTATTTGTAAATTGCTTTGGGTAGAATTGACATTTTCACAATGTTGAGTCTACCTATCCATGAGCATGGTATGTTTTTCTGATTATGTAGATTTCTTTGGGTTTCTTGCAGTAGTGTTTTGTAGTTTTCTTTGTATAGGCCTTTTACATCCCTGGTTAGATTTATTCCTAAGTATTTTATTTTTTGGGGAGCTATTATAAATTGTATTGTTTTCCTGATTTTCTTTATTGGTGTATAGGAATCCAACTTATTTTTGTATGTTTATCTTGTATCCTGCTACTCTGCTGAATCTTTCTATTAGTTCCAGTAGATTTCTCATTGAGTCTTTAGGGTTTTCTATGTATAGTATCATATAGTCTGAGAACAGGGACAGTTTAACTTCTTCATTACCAATTTGGATGTCCTTTATTTCTTTTTCTGGCCTTATTGCTCTAGCTAGAACTTCCAGCACAATGTTAAATACGAGTGGTAATAAAGGGCATCCTTGTCTTGTTCCTGTTCTCAAGGGGAATGTTTTCAGCCTCTCTCCATTAAGAATGACGTTGGCTGTTGGTTTTGCGTAAATGTCCTTTATTATGTTGAGAAATTTCCCTTCTATACCAATTTTATTGAGAGTTTTTGTCAGGATGGGTGTTGGACTTTGTCGAATGCCTTTTCTGCATCAATTGAGATGATCATGTGATTCTTTCCTTTTATTTATGTGTTGGATTGCGTTGATTGATTTTCTAATTTTGAACCATCCTTGCATATCTGGTATGAATAGTACTTGGTCATGGTGTATTGTTTGTTTGATATGATGCTGAATTCTATTCGCTAGAATTTTTTTGAGGATTATGTGTACATTTTTTAAGTCCCTTTTTTGTTTTAGTGTTGTCGTTTTTTACATATTGACATCTGTTTCCCTCTTTCCAGTGTTTTAAGTTTGATTTACTTTTGTGACTTCCCTATCTGGGTTGATATCTGGCTGCCTGTCCTGTGTTCTAGTCTTGGGTTGTTTTCCAATGTAACTGATTTTCTAACCGGAGGACTCCCTTTAGTATTTCTTGTAATTTTGGTTTGGTTTTTGCAAATTCTTTAAACTTCTGTTTATCTGGAAATGCCCTAATTTCACCATCATATTTGAGAGACAGTTTTGCTGGATGTATAGTTCTTGGCTGGCAGCATTTGTCCTTCAAGGCTTTATATATGTCATCCCATTGCCTTCTTGCCTACATGGTTTCTGCTGAGTAGTCCGAGCTTATTTTTATTGACTCTCCTTTGTAGATGAATTTTCGTTTATCTCTAGCTGCTCTTAAAATTCTCTCTTTATCTTTGGTTTTGGCAATTTTGATTATAATATGTCTTGGTGACTTTCTTTTGGGATCTACCTTATGTGGGGCTCGATGAGCATCTTGGATAGATATCTTGTCATCTTTCACGATATTAGCGAAGTTTTCTGCCAACAAATCTTTGACAATTCTCTCTGTATTTTCTGTTTTCTCCCCCTGTTTTGGATCTCCAATCATTCGTAGGTTATTCTTCTTGATAGAGTCCCACTGAATTCTTAGGGTTTCTTTATTTTTTTTTTAATCCTTTTGTCTGATTTTTCCTCAAGTAAGTTGGTGGCAAGTGCTTTATCTTCAGTTGCACTAATTCTGACTTCCATTGCCTCAGTTCTGCTCCTATGACTTTCTGTTGAGTTGTCTAATTCTGACATTTTATTTTTCATCTTCTGGATTTCTGATCGCTGTCTCTCTATGGATTCTTGCAACCTGTTAAATTAGTTATTATGCTCTTCTCTAATCTTTTTAATTTCCTCTATTGCATCTTCTGCATTCTGCTTAATTTCCTTCATAATTTCTTGAAGAGTTCTGTATATTAGTCTTTTCTATTCTGCCTCTGGTAATTGCTAGAAATTTTCCTCCTCTAGAAAATTTCTAGATTCTTTATTTTGGGAGCATGCTGAAGCCATCATGTACTGCCTCTTTATGTGATTTCATATTGACTGTTGTCTCTGAGCCACCAATAAGTTATTGTATTTATTTATTTTATGTTTGCTTACTGTGTCCTAGCTTCTAGTTTTTTTTTGTTTTGATATGCCCAAATAGTCTGCTCGTGTGCACTAGCCCAGTCACCAGCACCCTTGAAGCTCCAACGTCCTGCTGCTAGGTGGTCAGACCTGCCACTAAGTATGTGAACCCAGGAGTTTGCCCACTCCTCCTGTATGGATTTAGCTCAGGTGTCCAAGTAGTCAGCCACCAAGTGTGTGGTGCATGCTCTCACCTACAGTTCTAGACAGGCATTAGTGTTTTGTATAGGCACAGGCATCTGCAGAGGGACCCAGACTGAGCAAGACATGGGGCCGATGGCCACTCCCGAGTGTCCAGGAGGAAAGCATGTCCCTGTTCCCTAGGGTGTGTAGAAGGGTGGGTTTTGCAGCCAGACTATGAGTACCCAATGATGTTGGCTGTAAAGACTGGGGGCAACTCTTATTCTTGGGCCCCTGTAGCAGGTGGCTAGGTGGCGCGGGTGGAGCCATCCATCCTCAGGCCCCTGATGTGGGTAAGTGACCCTGTTTAATGGGCAGAGCAGTGTCAAATGTTATGAACCTGCCACTTCACAACTGAAACAGTTGAAGTTACACTTGAAGTATATACCCTGTTGTACTCTGGTAATGAGGGCCCACGCTGTTGAAATGGGCCCACACAAGTCTCTGCAGGGGAAAATGCACTCAAAGTCCGTGGTTCCCTTATGCCTGTGCTTAGGCAAAGGAGCTGTGCCTACCTTGCATTCCTGGTTTAGGGGAGCTGGCAGATTATTTTTTCCCCTGTTTGTTAATTTGTTTACTCTCCAAGGTCGAGAGAATGGCTCAGGGCGCGTATCGGGTCCTACTTCTGGCCCAGGGGCCTTGGCAATTGCTGAATCCGGTCTGGGACTCAGTGCAGAGCAAGGAGTGGGAAGGTAAATGGGAGAGAGGTTTTTCCCTGGGGGGGGGGGTGTTTTCGATCCACGCAGTAGGCTGTATGTAATTACTTATCTTTCGCCGATCAAGGGCTGTTTCTCACTGTTCCGGTTGGCCAAGTAGGCAGCCTCTGCCTCTGGGTCTCTCCCCATGTGGAATATACCTCCTGAGCACCGCTGCTTGCCTGCCTCACTGCTCATCCATGAGCTGATCAGACCTGAAAAGCTCAGGTTCCCACCTGGTCAGGTCTGGCAACTCCTTGCTGCTTCCAAACCATCTCTCCCTCCCCATGTCGCTCAGTCTGGTTCCTCAACTTTGTCTTTGATGTTCAGGGCTCTTAGATCGTCATATATAATCAATTCACTTGTTTTTTCAGGCCTTTGTTATAAGAGGGTCCACTGGAGGCGTCTGACTACTCCGCCATCTTGGCCCCACCTCTCTTCATTCTTTTTTTCATTTCTAATCTTCCACCTGTGATAATTTCTTCCTACCTGAACAATAGTCTTTAATATTTCCTTTAGTGTGCATGTGCTGGCGAAAATTTTTTGTTATTGTTTGTCTGAAAATATGTCTTTATTTCTTCTTTTTTGGAAGGGCATTTTCACTTTGTATGGATTTGTAGGTTTTCTTTTCTTTTTTGAAAATTTTGAATGTATACCATTACCTACTGGATTATACTGTTTCTGTCAGTTGCTCCATTGGAGGTGATGTGCTTTTTTATTTTGCTGCCTTTAATTTTCCTCATTGTCTTTGGCTTATATCCATTTTACTATGTTGTGCTTGGGTGTGGTTTCATTTATATTTATCTTCATTGCAGTTTATAGTACTTGAATATGTGGCTTGATGTCTTTTGTTAGTTTTGAAATTTTTTTAATTGTTGTAGTTTAAATGAAGTTTACATTTCAAGTTAGTCTCCCATACAAAAATTTATACATACATTGTTATGTGACCCTAATTTCTCACCCCATTCTGCTACAGCACACTCGTCCTTTCCACCCCTAATTCTCCATGTCCATTCAACCAGCTCCTAACCCTCTCTGCCTTCCCATATCACCTCTGGAGAGAAGTTGCCATATCATTTCCCAAAATGGTTGTATCATTTTGCATTACCATCAGCAGTGCATAAGAGTTCTGATCTCTCCGCAGCCCCTCCAACATTTATTATTTCCAGTGTGTTTGATTCGTGCTAGTAATGCCAGGATGGGATGGTATCTCATTGTGGTTTTAATTTGCATTTCGCTATGGCTAGTGATCACGAGCATTTCCTCATGTGTCTGTTGGCCGCTTGAATGTCTTCTTTGGTGAAGTGTCTGTTCATTTCCTTTGCCCAATTTTTAATAGGATTATTTGTCTCTTTGTTGTAGAGGTGTTGTATTTTCTTGTAGATTATAGAGATTAGATCTTTGTCCAATTGTACTGTCCAAAATTTTTTTCCCAGTCTGTAGGTGCTCTTTTTACTCTTTTGGTGAAGTCTTTTGAAGAGCATAAGGGTTTGATTTTTAGAAGATCCCAGTTATCTAGCTTATCTTCTGGTGTTTGTGTGTTGATGTTTATGGTTTGTATCCTGTTAATGCTATGTATTAGGGCCTCTAGTGTTGGTCCTATTTTTTCTTCTATGAACTTTAAAGTTTTTGGCTTTATATTTAGGTCTTTGATCCATTTTGAATTCGTTTTTGTATATGGAGTGAGGTATGGGTCCTGTTTAATTTTTTTGGAGTTTGTTAGCCAGGTTTGCCAGCACCATTTGTTACAAAGACTGCCTTTTCCCCATTTGATGGACTTTGGGCCCTTGTAGAAGATCAGGTGACCATAGGTGGATGGATTTACATCTGGGTTCTCAATTCTGTTCCATTGGTCAATGTATCTGTCGTTGTACCAGTACCAGGCTGTTTTGACTACCATAGCTGTATAGTAGGTTCTGAGGTCAGGTAGTGTGAGTCCTCCAACTTTATTCTTCTTCTTCAGTAGTGCTTTACTTATTCGGGGCTTCTTCCCTTTCCATATGAAGTTAATGATTAGTTTTTCCATCTCTTTGAAGAATGTTGTTGGTATTTGGATCAGGATTGCATTTTATTTGTAAATTACTTTGGGTAGAATTGTCATTTTCACAATGTTGAGTCTACCTATCCATGAGCATGGTATGTTTTTCCAATTATGTAGATCCCTTTGGGTTTCTTGCAGTAGTGTTTTGTAGTTTTCTTTGTATAGGTCTTTTACATCGTTGGTTAGATTTATTGCTAACTATTTTATTTTTTTAGGGGCTATTATAAATTGTATTGTTTTTCTGATTTCCTTTTCATCATTCTCTTTATTGGTGTATAGGAATCCAACTTATTTTTGTATGTTTATCTTGTATCCTGCTATTCTGCTGAATCTTTCTATTAGTTCCAGTAGATTTCTAGTGGAGACTTTAGGGTTTTCTATGTATAGTATCATATCATCCGCAAACAGAGACAGTTAAACTTCTTCATTACCAGTTTGGATGCCCTTTATTTCTTTTTCTTGCCTGATTACTCTAGCTAGAACTTCCAGCACAATGTTAAATAGGAGTGGTGATAAAGGGCATCCTTGTCTTGTTCCTGTTTTCAAGGGGAATGTTTTCAGCCTCTCTCCGTTAATAATGATGTTGGCCGTTGGTTTTTCATAGATGCCCCTTATTATGTTGAGAAATTTCCCTTCTGTAGCTATTTTATTGAGAGTTTTTATCAGGAATGGGTGTTGGACTTTGTCAAATGCCTTTTCTGCATCAATTGAGATGATCATGTGATTTTTTTCTTTCCTTTCATTTACGTGGTGAATTATGTTGATTGATTTTCTAATGTTGAACCAATCCTTACATACCTGGTATGAATCCTACTTGGTCGTGGTGTATTTTTCCTTTTTTTTTTTTTTTTTTGATATGATGCGGAATTCTAGTGGCTAGAATTTTGTTGAGAATTTTTGCATCTATATTTAGGAGAGATATTGGTCTGTAATTTTCTTTTTTTCTGGCGTCTTTGCCTGGTTTTGGTATCAGCATTATGCTGGTTTCATAGAATGAATTCAGAAGTGTTTCTGCATTTTCTGTGCTCTGAAATAGCTTGAGTAGTACTGGTACAAGCTCTTCTGTGAATGTTTTATAGAATTTTCCAGTGAAGTCATCTGGATCAGGGCTTCTTTTTGTTGGAAGTTTTTAAATTACCTTTTCAATCTCTTTTCTTGTTATGGGTCTGTTCAGATTTTTAACATCACTTTGTTGTAGTTTGTGTAGGTAGTGTGTTTCTAGAAATCTATCCATTTCCTCTAGGTTTTCAAATTTGTTGGAGTATAGTTTTTCATAATATTCTGTTATGACCCGTTTTTTTTCAGTTGAGTCTGTTGTAATGTCGCCCATTTCATTTCTTATTTGGGTTATTTGCGTCCTCTCTGTTTTTCTTTTGTCAGTCTGTTCAGTGATTTGGTGATTTTGTTGATCCTTTCAAAGAACCAACTTTTGGTTTTCTTGATTCTTTCTATTGTTTTTCTATTCTCTATTTCATTTATTTCTGCTCTGATCTTTATTATTTCCTTTCTGCTGGTAGCTGTGGCCTTTTTTTGCTGTTCTCTTTCTATTTGTTTGAGTTCTGTAGGTAATGTTTGATTTTGTCCCTTCTTTTTTGATGTGTGCATCAGTTGCTATAAATTGTCCTCTGAAGACTGTCTTTGCTGTGTCCCAAAGGATTTGGTATGATGTGTTTTCATGCTCATTTGATTCTAGGAATTTTTTGATTCCATCTCTGATTTCTTCTATTACCCAGTGGTTTGTAAACAGAGTGTTAGTCAGTTTCCATGTAATTGATTTTTTTTCCTTGCTCTTTCTGTCGTTAATTTATACCTTGATGGTGTTCTGGTCAGAGAAGATGCTTTGTATTGTCTCAACGTTTTGTATCTTGTTGAAGATTGCTCTGTGGCCTAAGATGTGGTCTATTCTGGAGAATGTTCAATGTGCATTGGAAAAGAATGGGTACTTTGCAGCTGTAGGGTGGAGTGTTCTATATATTTCTATGAGGTCAACTTGGCTGATAGTGCCCTTTAGGTCTTCTGTATCTTTGCTGAGTTTCTTTTTAGTTGCTCTGTCCTTTACTGAGAGTGGTGTGTTGAAATCTCCTACTATTATTGTGGAACTGTCAATTTCTCTTTTCAGTGTTGTTAGAGTTTGTTTTATGTATTTTAGAGCCCTGTCATTGGGTGCGTAGATGTTTTTTATGGTTATGTCTTCATGATGGATGGTCCCCTTAATCATTATAGGGTGTCTTTCTTTGTCTTTTATTGTGGATTTTGTTTTAAAGTCTATTTTATTTGAGATTAGTATTGCAACTCCTTCTTTTTTTTGGTAGTTGCTAGCTTGATATATTTTTTTCCAACCATTGACTTTAATAAATTCATGTCTTTGTTTCTAATGTGTGTCTCTTGTAGACAGCTTATTGATTTATCCTGTTTTTTTTTAATCCTTTCTGTCACTCTCTGTCTCTTTATGGGTGCATTGAGTCCATTTACATTCAGTGTAATTATTGATAAATGTGAGTTTGTTGCTGTAATTTTGTAGTGCTTTTTTTTTTGTGGTGCTGATGTTTTCTTTGTTCTTCTTACTCTCCTGTGCTGTATTATTTTTGTTTGTGGATTTTTTTCCCTAGGTTTTGTTTTTACTGAGACTTTATGTTTTTCCTCTTTATTTTTATGTTTGTTAACTTTCTTTGTGGTTACCGTGAAATTTACCGTTATCTTTCTAAGTTTGAAGCAGTCTACTGTTACTCGGTATCGCCTTGCCTTCCTCTCCATTAGAAGGTTCTATATCTACACTGTTTATTCCCTCTTTTATTGTTCTGATGTTGTTGTCATTTACAGATTAATTGCTCTGATTCCCTGTTTTATTTCTTTTTGTTTTGGATAGTCCTTGAGAGTTCATTTCCTAGACTGGTATCTGACTGGTATAATCCTTCATCCTAGATTCAGCCTGTGAGCTGAAGTTGTTTGTTCTCAGATCGAAGGACTCCCTTTAATAATTCTTGTAAGTTTGGTTTGGATTTTACATATTCCCTTAATTTCTGTTTATCTGGAAATGACCTAATTTCACCATCATATTTGAAAGACAATTTTGATGGATATATAACTCTTGGCTGACAGTTTTTTCCTTCAAAGCTTTATATATGTCATCCCATTGCCTTCTTGCCTGCATGGTTTCTGCCAAATAATCTAAGCTTAGTCTTATCGTTTCTCCTCTGTATGTGACTTCTTGTTTTTCACGAGCTGCTCTCAGGATTCTTTGTCTCTGGTTTTGGCGAGTGTGGTTATGATATGCCTTGGTGATTTTTCTTTTGAGGTCTATCCTGTATGGGGTTCGTTGAGCTTCTTGGATGGCCAGCTTTTCATCTTTCATGATATTGGGGAAGTTTTCTGTCAGCAGTTCTTCAATGATCCTCTCTGTGTTTTCTGTTTTCTCCCCCTGTTCTGGACCTCCAATCACTTGCAAATTTGTGCTTTCTCATACCCCCTATTTGCTGGTGTCTTTTTGGAGTCCAAGATGGTGGATCCGTGCTGCATTGGCTGATAGGAGACCTCTGCATGAATCTCTCCTTGCTCTCTGTTCTCTGTCGGTTTTCTCACTCCATTTGGTGCTTGGCTGAGTTCTTTATCTCTTCATTTGGTGTTTTAAGGTTTCAGGATTGCTGTTTTCTCTGTTTTGCTTAGTTTTCCGGATCTTTGCTTTGGAGGGATGGCGTGGTGCTTCTGCCTAGAGCGCCATTTTGCCAGAAGTCTCTAGTACTATACACTTCTGAAGGCAGAGTTTCCATCTCTCTAACCCTTCCTGAAGAATTCTGCATTCTTTGATTTACACCATGCCAAAGCAGCAGTTTTGGCATCCTCAAGGGACTCAAATTGTGTTCCTTATAATTGTTGTATGAGTTTTGGGAACAAAAAGAAGTCTGAAGGGGCAAGGACAGGGCTGTAGGGTAGATGGGTAAGGTTTCCCAATTAAATTCTTATAGACAGCACTTGCTACCCTTGACGAATGAGGGAGGTGCATTGTCGCGATGGGAAAGAATTCCTCAGTGCAACTTTCCTGGCCTTTTTCTCACCAGTGCAGTTTTGGTTGTCTTAAAACTTCTTCAAAATAAGCCCCTGTGATCATCCTGTGTCCTTTGAGAAAATCTAGCAAGATTACCCCTATGGAATCCCCAGAAACAGTCCTCATAAGCTTCTGAGTGGTCTTCCCTCTCGGCTCATCTTTGAGGTCTTCCTGACATTCCTTAAAATACTTGATCCATCTGAAAACTGTTGTTTTTTGTAGAGCAGCATTTCTATAAACTTGTTGCAAAGCTTCAATGATTTGGGAAGCTGTCCACTTGAACTTTGTTAAAAATTTGATATTAGCCCTGACCTTAAAATAGTTTTTTTCCATGGTACAGAAAGTATCTTTTTTTTTGAATGCACCATAACGAGACTAAGACAAGGGTATTACTGAGAAAAATTTTCTGCAGCCATCCACTCAGTGCAGAGGCATGTTTAAACATGTTTTGTTTGGAGTAAACACCTATGAACTGGAACCCTAGTAGTAATACTTTTTGACTTACCCTTGTATGTATCATCCACATTTTACTTATCCATTCATCCACTGATGGACACTTAGGTTGTTTTCATGTTTTTATTATTGTGAATAGTGTTCTAATGAACATAGGTGTGCTCATGTCTGTTCATGTCACTTCTATTAGATCCCTAGGGTATATACATAGGAGTGGTCAATTGATTTTTGATAAAGGTACAGGAACAGTTCATTGGAGAAAAGGTACTCTGTTCAATAAATATTGCTGAGACAGTTAGATATAAACATGCAAAAAGGTTAACTTAAACCCTTACTTTACATGATATCCAAACATGATCTTAAAATAGTTCATAGCCAGTAAGCACAAGAAAAGATGCTCAACATCATTAGTCATTAGGGAAATGCAAATCAAAACCACCATGAGATACCACTTCATACCTACTAGGATGGCTATTATAAAAAAAGGAAAGTAAGAAGTGTTAGACAAGATGTGGAGAGATTGGAACTGTTGTCCATTGCTTGTGGGAAGGTAAAATGGTGCAGTCACTGTGGAAAACAGTTTTGTGGTCCTTCAAATAACCATATGACCCACAATTCCACTCCTATGTGTATACGCAAAAGAATTGAGAGCAGGGACTCAAACAGATAGTTGTACAATAATATTTATAGCAGCACTATTCATTAGCTAAAATGTGGCAACAACCCAAGTGCCCATCAACGGATAAATGGATAAACAAAACGTGGTAAATAATACAATGGAATATTATTCAGCCATAAAGGAAAAAGGAGTTTGGATACATGCTACAACATAGAGGAACCTTGAAAACAGTATGCTTAGTCAGACACAAAAGAGCAAATATTTTCTGATCCCATTTATACGAAACATCTAGAATAAGCAAATGCCTAGATACAAATTCAGATTAGTTTTTTCTGGGGACCTGAGTGAGGGAGGAATGGGGAGTTATTTCTTAATGGGTACTGAGTGTCAGGTGGGAGTGATTAAAAAGTTTTGGAAATGGCTAGTAGTGTTGGTTGTGCAACATTGTGAATGTAATTAGTGTCAGTGAAATGTACACTTAAAAATGGTTAAAATGGTGAATTTTGTTACATGTTATGGATTGAACTGTGTTCCCCAAAAAAGGTATGTTGAAGTCCTAACCCTTGGGCCGGTGAATGTGACCTTGTTTGGAAATGGGGTTTTTCTTCTGTTATCAGGTAATTTAAATAAGGTCATACTGGAGTAGGGTGGGCCCTAATTTTAACTCCTTCTGAGTAGTATCCTATAAATGGGGAGAATAAAGACGGAAACAGAGTCATACACAGAGGGAAGATGCCATGTGAAGATACATTTACAAGCAGCAAATGAACATCAAGGATTGCCATCAGAAACCAGAAGCTAGAAGAGAGGCATAAAAGGAATTGACATGGTTGAGACCCTCATATGGACTTCTAGCCTCAGAACTGTGAGAAAATAAATTTCTGTTCCCTAAAGCCACCTTTGTGCTATTTTGTTATAGCAGACCTAGGAAATTAAAACACAGTTTGGTACTAGAGAATGGAGGTGCTGCTCTAACAAATACCTAAAAATGGAAGTGCCTTTGGAATTGGATAATGGGTAGAGGTTGACAGAGTTTTGAGGTGCTTGATAATAAAAGCCTGGGTTAACTTTAAGAGACTGTTGTTAGAATTATGGATTTAATCAGTGATTCTGATGTGGGCTCAGAAAGAAGTGAGAAGAGCTGTGGGGAAAACTTTTATTGTCATGAACAGAACGTTGTTAGAAATGTGGATTGTAAATGTACTTCTGGTGAGGAAATGATGAACATGTTTTTGATTATTGGAAGAAAGACAATTGTTGTTATAAGGTGACAAAGAACTTGGCTGAATTATGTTCAAATGTTTTATGAAAATATGACTTGTAAGTAATGAGTTTGGATATTTGGATGAGGAAATTTCTAATCAAAATCTTTAAGGGGCAGTCTAGTTTCTCCTTGCGGGAAGAAGCAGATAAATTAAGGAAACGAGAACTTGAAGATTTGCAGAATTCTCAGCATACCCAGATTGTGAAAATTAAGAAAGCGTGCTCTGAAGAGGACACTAAAAGTTTGACTAGGCAACCATTTGCTAAAGAGATTAGACGTGTGAGTTATGGAACCAATTAATGATCTCAGTATAAACGCTCCCTGTTAGACTGAAGAGGACAGAGATGGGATGAAATGAAGGAAAGCTGTCTGATTCCTGGGAATCTATACAGAAAACGGGACAGTGGAGCTACTTGTCTGTGAACATCTGTTGTCCTTTAAGAAAAGGGAAGGGTGATTTTGGGAGTAGTCCAGAATCCAACAGAGTTGATGACACAAGAACTGGGAATAGGTTCACTGCTTCCTCAGTTTCAGAGGGTGGGGCCACTGTCTCAGTTTCAAAGAGTAGTGCCTGAATTCCAGAGGGTAGTGCTACTACCCTGGAGGGCCAAGAGAACAGGACTGAGAGGGTGGGGCTACCATTCTGGTGTATCTGTTTAATAAGAGAACAAAGTCACTGCCCAGTGTTAAGTGGGTGGCACTACTGTCCAGGTGGACTAGGAGAATGGGGCCACCCAGTGTCAAAGGGGCAGGGCCACCATTCCTATCTACTGGAAGAATACGGGGGGCATGGCCAATGCCCAGGACTGAGGGGCCCCAGCCCAGAGGGCAGGGCTACCTCATAGAAGTGCCTGGAGCACAGAGCCTTGAAATCTAATAAGGTTTGCTCTGTTGATTTTTGGACTTATTTGATACCCATCACCCCTTGTTTTCCTCCAATTTCTCCCTTTTGGAATGGCAATGTTTACTTTATGCCTGTCCCACCATTGTACTTTGGAAGCAGATAACTAGTATTCTAGGTTTTACAAGTCCACAGATATAGAGGAATTTTCCCCAGTATGTATCATACCCAGAGTCTCACCCATATCTTATTTAGGTGATGCAGAAGATGAGATATTGAACTTAGAGTGCATGCTGGGATGGGTCAAGACTTTTGGGGATGCTGGGATGGGATGAAAGTATTTTACATGTGGGGAAGACATTAATTTTTTTAGGGCTAGAGTGTGGAGTGTAATGGATTGAATTGTGTTCCCAAAAAAGATATAGTGAAGTTCTTAACTCCTGTACCTGTGAAAGTGACCTTGTTTATTTTTTATTTTATTTTTTATTGTACTTTATATGAAGGTTTACAGAACAAATAGTTTCTCATTAGACAGTTAGTATACATATTGTTTTATGACAATGGTTAACAACCCCATGATATGTCAACACTGTTCCTTCTCAACCTTGGGTTTCCTATTAACAGCTTTCCTGTCCCCTCTTGCCTTCTAGTCCTTGACCCTGGACTGTTGTGCCCCATTAGTCTCGTTTTGTTTTATGGGGCTCTCTAATCTTTGGCTGAATGGTTAACCTCGGGAGTGACTTCATTACTGAGCTAAAAGGGTGTCTGGGAGCCATACTCTTGGGGTTTCTTCAGTCTCTGTCAGTCCATTAAGTCTGGTCTTTTTTTGTGAGTTAGAATTTTGTTCTACATTTTTCTCCAGCTCTGTCTGGGACCCTCTGTTGTGATCCCAGTCAGAGCAGTCAGTGGTGGTAGCCGGGCACCATCTAGATGTACTGGACTCAGTCTGGTGGAGGCTGTGGTAGTTGGGGTCCATTAGTCCTTTGGACTAATCTTTTCCTTGTATCTTGTTTTCTTCATTCTCCTTTGCTGCCGAAGGGGTGAGACCAGTGGAGTATCTTAGATGGCTGCTCACAGGCTTTTAAGACCCCCGATGCTACTCACCAAGGTAGAATGCAGAACATTTTCTTTATGAACTGTGTTCTGCCAATTGAGCTAGAAGTTCCCTGAGACCATGGTCCCCACAACCCTCCACCCAGCAATTTAGTCTCTCAGGGATTTTTGATGTGTCTAAGGATCTTCGATCACCTTTCCTTGTACAAGCTGTGCTGGCTTCCCCAGTACTGTGTACTGTCTTACCCTTAATCATAGTTACCACTTACCTATTGTCTATTTAGTATCCCCCCCACCCCTCCAATCCCTTGTAACCAACAAAGATAGTTTCTTTTTGTGTGTAAACTTTTTCTTGAGTTTTTAGAGTAGAGGTCTCATACAATATTTGTCCTTTTGTGGTTGACTTATTTCACTCAGCATAATGCCCTCCAGTTTCATCCATGTTATGAGGTGCTTAACAGTTTCATCATTGTTCTTTCTCATTGCATAGTACCCCATTGTGTGTATGTACCATAGTTTGTTTATTCATTCATCTGTTGATGGGAATCTAGGTTGTTTCCATTTTTTGCTATTGTGAACAGTGCTGCAATGAACATGGGTATGCATATATTCCTAGGAGTGGGATTACTGGATTGTATGGTGTTTCTATTTCTAGCTTTCTAAGGAAGCGCCATATCATTTTCCAAAATGGTTATATCATTTTGAATTCCCACCAGCAGTGCATAAGAGTTCTGATCTCCCCGCACCCTCTTCAACATTTGTTATGAATCAAAAGCATACATGGTATGTTTTTGATTCTTGCCAGTAATGCTGGGGTGAGATGGTATCTCATTGTTGTTTTAATTTGCATTTCCCTAATGGCTAGTGATCACAAGCATTTCCTCATGCATTTGTTGGCCGCTTGAATGTCTTCCTAGGTGAAGTGTCTGTTCAATTCCTTTGCCCATTGTTTAATTGGACTATTTGTGTTTTTGTTGTAGAGGTGTTGGATTTTCTTGTAGATAATAGAGATTAGATCTTTGTCTGACTTGTAATGTCCAAAAATTTTTTCCCAGTCTGTAGGTTCTCTTTTTACTCCTTTGGTGAAGTCTTTTGATGAGCATAGGTGTTTGATTTTTAGAAGATCCCAGTTATCTAGCTTATCTTCTGGAGTTTGTGTGTTGATGTTTATGGTTTGTATACTGTTAATGCCATCTATTAGGGCCTCTAGCGTTGATCCTATTTTTTCTTCTATGAACTTTATAGTTTTTGGCTTTATATTTAGGTCTTTGATCCATTTTGAGTTAGTTTTTGTATATGGTGTGAGGTATGAGTCTTGTTTCATTTTTTTGCAGATGGACATTCAGTTTTGTCAGCACCATTTGTTAAAAAGACTGTTTTCTTCCCCTTTGATGGGCTTTGGGCCCTTGTCGAAGATCAGGTGACCGTAGGTGGATGGATTTACATCTGGGTTCTCAATTCTTTTCCATTGGTCAATGTATCTGTCGTTGTACCAGTACCAGGCTGTCTTGACTACTGTAGCTGTATAGTAGGTTCTAAGGTCAGGTAGTGTGAGTTCTCCTACTTTATTCTTCTTCTTCAATAGTGCTTTACTTATTCGGGGCTTCTTCCCTTTCCATATAAATTTAATGATTAGTTTTTCCATCTCTTTGAAGAATGTTGTTGGTATTTGGATTGGGATTCCATTGTGTTTGTAAATTACTTTGGGTAGAATCGTCATTTTCACAATGTTGATTCTGCCTATCCATGAGCAGGGTATGTTTTTCCATTTATGTAGATCCCTTAGGGTTTCTTGCAGTAGTGTTTTGTAGTTTTCTTTGTATAGGTCTTTTACATCGCTGGTTAGATTTATTCCTAACTATTTTATTTTTTATCGACTATTGTAAATGGTATTGTTTTCCTGATTTCCTTTTCATCATTCTCTTTATTGGTGTATATGAATCCAACTTATTTTTGTATGTTTATCTTATATCCTGCTACTCTGCTGAATCTTCCTATTAGTTCCAGTAGTTTTCTCACGGAGTCTTTAGGGTTTTCTATGTATAGTATCATGTCATCTTGAAATGGGGATAGTTTAACTTCTTCGTTACCTATTTGGATGCACTTTATTTCTTTTTCTTGCCTATTGCTCTGCTAGAACTTTCAGTACAATGTTAAATAGGAGTGGTGATAAAGGGCATCTTTGTCTTGTTCCTGTTCTCAAGGGGAATGTTTTTAGCTTCTCTACATTAAGAACGATGTTGGCTGTTTGTTTTGCATAGGTGCCCGTTATTATGTTGAGAAATTTCCCTTCTATACCAATTTTATTGAGAGTTTTTATCAGGAATGGGTGTTGGATTTTGTCGAATGCCTTGTCCGCATCAATTGAGATGATCATGTGATTTTTTTCTTTCCTTTTATTTATGTGGTGGATTCTGTTCATTGGCTTTCTAATGTTGAACCATCCTTGCATACCTTGTATGAATACTACTTGGACATGGTGTATTATTTTTTTGATATGATGCTGAATTCTATTGGCTAGAATTTTGTTGAGAATTTTTGCATCTATATTCATGAGAGATATTTGTGTGTAATTTTCTTTTTTGTTGGTTTTTTTTTGCCTGGTTTTGGTATCAGGGTCATGCTGGCTTCATAAAATGAATTCGGAAGTATCTCTTACTTTTCTATGTTCTGAAATATTTTGAGTAGTACTGGTGTAAGCTCTTCTCTGAATGTTTGGCGGAATTCTCCAGTGAAGCCATCTGGAGCAGGGCCTTTTTTTACTGGGAGCTTTTTTATTACCTTTTCAATCTCTTCTCTTGTTATGGGTCTGTTCAGATTTTCAACATCACTTTGTGATAGTTTGGGTAGGTAGTGTGTTTCTAGAAATTTATCCATTTCCTCTAGGTTTTCAAATTTGTTGGAGTATAGTGTTTCATAATACTCTGTTATGATCACTTTTATTTCTGTTGGGTCTGTTGTAATGTTGCCCATTTCATTTCTTATTTGGGTTATTTGCGTCATCTCGTTTTTCTTTTGTCAGTCTGTTCAGTGATTTGGTGATTTTGTTGATCCTTTCAAAGAACCAACTTTTGGTTTTCTTGTTTCTTTCTATTGTTTTCTATTCTCTATTTCATTTATTTCTGCTCTGATCTTTATTATTTCCTTTCTGTTGGTAGCTGTGGCCTTTTTTTGCTGTTCTCTTTCTATTTGTTTGAGTTCTGTAGGTAATGTTTTGATTTTGTCCCTTTTTTGATGTGTGCATCTGTTGCTATAAATTGTCTTCTGAGGACTGCCTTTGCTGTGTCCCAAACGTTTTGGTATGATGTGTTTTCATTCTTGTTTTATTCTAGGAATTTTTTGATTCCATCTCTGATTTCTTCTATTACCACTGGTTTGTAAGCAGAGTGTTAGTCAGTTTCCAAGTATTTGATTTTTTTCCTTGCTCTTTCTGTTGTTAATTTATACCTTGATGGCGTTCTGGTCAGAGAAGTTGCTTTGTATTGTCTCAACGTTTTGTTCTTGTTGAAGATTGCTCTGTGGCCTAAGATGTGGTCTATTCTGGAGAATGTTCCATGTGCATTGGAAAAGAATGGGTACTTTGCAGCTGTAGGGTGGAGTGTTCTATATATGTCTATGAGGTCAACTTGGCTGATAGTGCCCTTTAGGTCTTCTGTATCTTTGCTGAGTTTCTTTCTAGATGTTCTGTCCTTTACTGAGAGTGGTATGTTGAAATCTCCTACTATTATTGTGGAACTGTCAATTTCTGTTTTGAGTGCTGTTAGAATTAGTTTTATGTATTTTAGAGCCTTGTCATTGGGTGTGTAGATGTTTATTATGGTTACGTCTTCATGATGTGTTGTCCCCTTAATCATTGTATAGTGTCCTCTTTGTCTTTTATTGTGGATTTTGTTTTAAAGTCTATTTTATCTGAGATTTGTATTGCCAGTCCTGCTGTTTTTTGGTAGTTGTTTGCTTGATCTTTTTTTTCCAACCTTCGACTTTTAATAAATTCATGTCTTTGTTTCTAATGTGTGTCTCTTGTAGACAGCATATTGATGGGTCCTGTTTTTTTATCCATTCTGTCACTCTCCATCTTTTTATGGGTGTATGTTGGCCATTTACATTCAGTGTAATTATTGATAGGTGTGAGTTTATTGCTGTCATTTTGTAGTGCTTCTTTTTTGTGATGTTGATGCTTTCTTTGTTCCTCTTACTCTCCTGTGCTGAATTCCTTTTGTTTGTACATTTTTTTTCATTTCTTTTGTTTTTGTAGGTTTTGTTTTTACTGAGACTTTATGTTTTTCCGCTTTATTTTGATGACGTTTTTTATCTTTCTTTGTGGATACCGTGAAATTTACCCTTATCTTCCTAAGTTTGAAGCAGTCTTTTATTACTTGGTATCGCTTTGTCTTCCTCTCCATTAGAAGGTTATATACCTACACCGTTTATTCTCTCTTTTGTTGTTCTGGTGTTTTTGTCATTTACAGATTAACTTCTCTGATTCCCTGTTGTATTTCTTTTGTTTTTGCATAGTCCTTGAGAGTTATTCCATTTGGTGCTTGGCTGAGTTCTTTATCTCTTCATTTGATGCTTAGCATTTCAAGATTGTCATTTTCTCTGTTTGGCTTGTTTTTTCGGATCTTTGCTGTGGAGGGACAGTGTTGTGCTTTTGTTTATAGTGCCATGTTGCCTGGAAGAGAATGTGACCTTGATTAGAAATAAAGTTTCTCTTTTGTTATTTGTTAAGTTAAACGAGGTCATACTGGAGTAGGTTGGATCCTAATCCTAATCCTTTCTGAGTGGTGTCTTATAAAATAAGAGACACATGAAGAGCTTCACACACTGGGGGAAGATGCAATGTGAAGCTACACCTACAAGCAGCAAAGGAATGCCAAGGATTGCTAGCAGAAACCAGAAACTAGGGGAGAGGCATAGAACAAGGCACCCAGAAGAAATTGGCACGGCCAAGACCCTGATTTGGACTTCTAGCCTCCAGAACTTCGAGAAAATGCATTTCTGTTCTTTAAAGCCTCCCACTTTGTGGTATCTTGTTATGGCAGTCCTAGATAACTAAAACATATATACTCACCACAGTTAAAATTTATTTTAGAAAATGATGATAGACTTAAGTGTAAGCCCCCAGTAATGAAACTTTTAAAAGAAATGGAGGAGAAAATGTTCAGGACCTTAGATTGGCAAAGATTTTTTAGATACAAAACCAAATACGTGGTCCATAAAAGAAAAAAAAAAGATAAGCTGGACCTCATCAAAATAAAAACCTTTTACTTTTCAAAATAAAATATTAAGAAAATAAAAATACATGCAATAGACTAGGAGAAAATATTTGTGAAACACGTATCCAATAAAAAACTT
This sequence comes from Dugong dugon, assembly GCA_030035585.1. Classification (NCBI taxonomy): domain Eukaryota; kingdom Metazoa; phylum Chordata; class Mammalia; order Sirenia; family Dugongidae; genus Dugong; species Dugong dugon. The sequence goes on along the minus strand of CM057483.1, from coordinate 101,568,035 downwards.
GTATCCAGAATTTACAAAGAATACTTGGAACACAGTAATAAGATTACAAACAAACCAATAAAAAAATGGGCTAAAGATATGAACAGACATTTCACCGTAGAAGATACATGAATGGCTAACCAACACATAAAAGATGCATAACATCATTATTCACCAGGGGAATGCAAATTAAAAGCACAATGAGATGCCATTTCACACCCACTAGAATGGGTATAATCTAATAGAAAAGTGGTGATGTGAAGAAATGGGTACCCTCATACATTGCTGTTGGGAATGTAAAATGGTGCAGCTGAGTTGGAAAAGTTTGGCAGTTCCTTAATAAGTTAACATTAGCGTTTAGCATCCAAAAAAAAAAAAAAAAAAAGACCTTTGCTCTCGAGTCAATTGCCACTCATAGCGACCCTATAGGACAAAGTAGAACTACCCATAGGGTTTCCAAGGCTGTAATTTTTTACAGGAGCAGATTGTCACACCTTTCTCCTAAAAGCATAGCATCCAGCAATTCCACTTCTACATCTATACCCAAGAGAAATGAAAACATATGTTCACATCAAAACCTCTAGATAAATGGTCATAGCATTATTCACAATAGCCAAAAAATAGAAACAACCCAGATACCCATCAACTGATGAATAGATGAATAAAATGTGCTATATCCATACAATGGAATATTATTCGACCATAAATATTAACGAAGTATGGATCCATGCTACAATATGGATGCGCTTTGAAAATATGCTAAGTGGAAGAAATAAAACAGTTGTCATGGAGTCAACTCTGACTCATGGCAATCTCGTGTGTCAGAGAATAACTGTGTTCCACAAGGTTTTCAGTGGCTAATGTTTCAGAAGTAGATAGCTAGGTCTTCCTTCCGAGGCACCTCTGGGTGGAGTTGAACCACCAACCTTTCGTTTAACAGTGAAGCATCTTAAACATTTGCACCACTCATTTGTCACAAAAGAGCAAATATTGTGTGATTCCATTTATAGGAAATGTGAAGAATAGGCAAATATATAGAGACAGAAAATAGATTAGTGGATGCCTGGGCCTGGTGGTGGGAATGGGGAATTAACTGTATATGGACATGAGGGGGCTTATTGGTTGAATAAAAATGTTCTAAATCTGATTCATCACAGCCAGGGTGGTAGCAGTGGAACTAATAAGAAAGGAAATGATGCAAGAGATATCATGAAGTTACACCATTCTTTTTTTTTCTGTCAGTGACCAAGTGCATTTATTCTCACTATATATTTTGTTAAAAACTCTATTTTTTAAAATTGTGCTTTAGATGAATGTTTACAGAACAAATTAGTTTCTCATTAGACAATTCATACACATTCTGCTTTGTGAGATTGGTTGCCAACCCCATGACATGTCAACACTCTCTCTTTCTTGACCTTGGGTTCCCCGTTTCTACTCGTCCAGTTTTCCTGTCCCCTCCTGCCTTCTTGTCCTTGCCGCTGGGCTGGTGTGCCCATTTAGTCTAGTATACATGGTTGAGATATGTTTATTATTGTTTGTTTTCTGGACTTGTTTTATCTTTGGCTCCCGCGTATGTTTGTCACAGTTGTACTGTGGGGGCTTGCATGTTGCTGTGATGCTGGAAGCTATGCCACCAGTATTCAAGTACAAACAGGGTCACCCATGGTGGACAGTTTCAGCTGAGCTTCCAGATTAAGACAGACTAGGAAGAAGAACGTGGCAGTCTACTTCTGAAAAAAATTAGCCAGTGAAAACCTTATGAATAGCAGTGGAACACTGTCTGATGTAGTACTAGAGGATGAGGCCCTCAGATTGTAAGGCACTCAAAATCCGAACTGGGGAAGAGCTGCCTCCTCAAAGTAGAGTCAACCTTAATGACGTGGACGGAGTCAAGCTTTCGGGACCTTCATTTGCTGATGTGGCATGACTCAAAATGAGAAGAAACAGCTGCACACATCCATTAATAACTGGAACGTGGAATGTTTGAAGTGTGAATCTAGGAAAATTGAAAATCATCAAAAATGAAATGGAAGGCACAAACATTGATATCCTAGGCATTAATGAGCTGAAATGGACTGGTACTGGCCATTTTGAATTGGACAATCGTATGGTCTACTATGTTGAGAATGACAAAGAGGAATGGTGTTGCATTCATCGTCAAAAAGAACATAGCAAGAACTACCCTGAAGTATAACGCTATCAGTGGTAGGATAATATCCATACGCCTACACGGAAGACCAGTTAATGCAACTATTATTCAGATTTATGCACCAACCACTAAGGCCAAAGTTGAGGAAACTGAAGACTTTTACCAACTTCTGCAGTCTGACATTGATGGAACATGCAATCAGGATGCATTGATAATTACTGGTGGTTGGAATGAAAAGCTGGGCACAAAGGAGAAGGATTGGTAGTTGGAAAATATGGACTTGGTGACAGAAACAATTCCAGAGATCACATCATAGAATTTTGCGAGACCAATGACTTTTTCATTGCGAATACTTTTTTTCAACTACATAAACGGCGACTATACACTTGGACCTCGCTGGATGGAATACACAGGAATCAAATTGACTACATCTGTGGAAAAAGATGATGGAAGACATCAATATCAGTCAGAAGAAGGCCAGGGGCCAACTGCAGAGCAGACCATCAATTGCTCAAATGCAACTTCAAGCTGAAGCTGAAGAAAATTAGAACAAGTTCACGAGAGCCAAAGTATGACCTTGAGTATATCCCACCTGAATTTAGAGACCATCTCAAGCGTAGATGTGACTTATTGAACACTAATGACAGAAGACCAGATGAGTTGTGGAATAACATCAAGGATATCATATATGAAGAAAGCAAGAGGTCATTAAAAAGACAGGAAATAATGAAAAGACCAAAATGGATGTCAGAAGAGACTCTGAAACTTGTTCTTGAACATCCAGTAGCTAAAGCAAATGGAAGAAATGATGAAGCAAAAGAGCTAAACGGAAGATTTCAAAGGGTGGTTCCAGAAGACAAAGGAAACTATTATAATGACATGTGCAAAGGCCTGGATTTAGAAAACCAAAAGGGAAGAACATGCTTGGCATTTTTCAAGCTGAAAGAACTGAAGAAAAAAAATTCAAGCCTCTAGTTGCAGTAGTGAAGGATTCTATGGGCAAAATACTGAACGTTAAAGGAAGTGTTGAAAGAAGATGGAAGGAATACACAGAGTCACTGCATCAAAAAGAATTGGTCGACATTCAGTCATTTCAGGAGGTAGCATATGATCAAGAATAGATGGTACTGAAGAAGGCCAAGCTGCACTGAAGACACTGGTGTAAAACAAGGCTCCAGCAATTGACAGAGTACCAACTGAGATGTTGCAACAAGCAGATGTAGCACTGAAAGTGCTCACTCATCTCTGCCAAGAAATTTGGAAGACAGTGACCTGGCCAACCAATTGGAAGAGATCCGTATTTTTGCCTATTTCAAAGAAAGGTGATCCAACAGAATGCAAAAATTATCAGACAGTATCATTAATATCACATGCAAGCAAAATTTTGCAGAAGATCATTCAAACGTGGTTGCAGCAGTATATCAACAGGGAATTGCCAGAAATTCAAGGCGAATTCAGAAGAGGATGTGGAAGGAGAGATGTCATTGCTGATGTCAGATGGATCATGGCTGAAAGCAGACAATACAAGAAAGATGTTTACCTGTGTTTTATTGACTATCCAAAGCATTCAACTATGTGAATCATAACAAATTATGGATAACATTGCAAAGAAATGGGAATTCCAGAAAACTTAATTGTGCTCATGAGGAACCTGTATATAGATCAAGAGGCAGTTGTTTGGACAGGACAAGGGGATACTCCTTGGTTTAAAGTCAGGAAAGGTGTGTGTCAAGGTTGTATCCTCTCACCATACTTATTCAATGTGTATGTTGAGCAAATAATCCCAGAAGCTGGACTGTATGAAGAAGAATGTGGCATCAGGATTGGAGGAAGACTCATCAGTAACCTGCGTTACGCAGATAACACAACCTTGCTTGCTGAAAGTGAAGAGGATTTGAAGCACTTACTGATGAAGATCAAAGACTACAGGCTTCAGTATGGATTACACCTCAACATAAAGAAAACAAAAAAACTCATAGCTGGACCAATAAGCAACATCATGATAAATGGATAAAAGAATGAAGTTGTCAAGGATTTCATTTCACTTGGATCCACAATCAACACCCATGGAAACAGCAGTCAAGAAATCATATAACACCTTGCACTGGGCGAATCTGCTGCAAAAGAACTCTAAGTGTTAAAAAGCAAAGATGTCACTATAAGGACTACAGATTTATCTAGCTCTGCCTGGGACCCTCTATTGTAGCTGGGCACCGTCTAGTTGTGCTAGACTGAGTCTGGCGGAGGCTCTGGTAGTTGTGGTCCATTAGTTCTCTGGACTAATCTTTCCCTTGTGTCTTTGGTTTTCTTCATTCTCCCTTGCTCCAGACAAGTTGGGACCAGTGGAGTATCATAGATGGCCGCTCTCAAGGTTTTAAGACCCCAGATGCTACTCACCAAAGTAGGATGTAGAACATTTTCTTTATAAACTATGTTATGCCAATTGAGCTAGGTGTCCCCCGAAACCAAGGTCCCCAGCCCTCAGCCCAGTCATTCAGTCTCTCAGGGAATTGCGGTGGGTCTACGAAGCTTCTGGAAACCCTAGTGGTGTAGTGGTTAAGTGCTATAACTGCTAACCAAAAGGTCAGCAGTTCAAATCCACCAGGTGCTCCTTGGAAACTCTATGGGGCACTTCTACTCTGTCCGATAGGGTAGCTATGAGTTGGGACCGACTGAACGGTAACGGTTTTTTTTTTTTTTTAATGATACTTCTATGACCTTGCCTTGGTCAAGTTGTGCGAAATTCTCCAGTATTGTGTACTGTCTTCCCTTCACCAAAGTTATCACTTACCTATTGTCTAGTTAGTTTTTTCCCTCTCCACACCTAGCCATCCTTGTAACCATCAAAAACTGCTTCTTTCTGTGTGAAAACCTTTTCATGAATTTTTATAATAGTGGTCTCATACAGTATTTGTCCTTTTGTGATTAACTTATTTCACTCAGCACAATGCCCTCCAGATTCATCCATGTTGTTAGATGTTTCACAGATTCATCATTGTTCTTTATTGTTATACAGTATTCCACTGTGTGTATGTACCATAATTTGTTTATTCATTCATCTGTTGATGGACACTTAGGTTGTTTCCATCTTTTTGCTATAGTGAATAATGCTGCAATGAACATGGGTGTGCATATGTATATTTGTGTGACAGCTCTTATTTCTCTACGTTATATTCCCAGGAGTGAGATTGCTGGATTGTATGGTATTTCTATTTCTAGCTTTTTAAGGAAGCGCCGTATCGTTTTCCAAAATGGTTGTACCATTTTACATTCCCACCAGCAATGCATAAGAGTTCCAATCTCCCTGCAACCTCTCCAGTATTTGTTATTTTCTGTTTCATTCATACCAGTAATTTTGGGGTGAGGTGATATCCATTGTAGTTTTGATCTGCATTACTCTAGTGGCTAGCGATCATGAGCATTTCCTCATGTGTCCATTAGCCGCCTGAATGTCTTCTTTGGTGGTGTCTGTTCGTATCCTTTGCCCATTTTCTAATTGGGTTATTTATCTTTTTGTTGTAAAGGTGTTAGATTTTAGGGATAAGACCTTTGTCGGATTGGTAATAGCCAATTTTTCCCCCCAGTCTGTAGGTTCTCTTTTTACTCTTTTGATGAAGTTTTTTGATGAGCGTATTTAATTTTTAGTAGATCCCAGTTATCTAGCTTATCTTCTGGCATTTGTGTATTGTTGGTTATGTTTTGTATCCTGTTTATGCTGTGTATTAGGGCTTCTAGCATTGACCTTATTTTTTTCTTCTATGATCTTTACAGTTTTTTATTTTGTATTTAGGTCTTATTTTTTTAGGTGCTATTATAAATGGTATTGCTTTCCTGATTTCCTTTTTGTAGTTCTCTTTCTTGGGAAGTTACACCATTCTTTAAAGTTACTAAAATTCATTCAGTTGTACACCGGATTTGACAAATTCTATGACATGCGAATTATACTTGAATAAAGCTGTTATTTTTAAAAAGTGTCTGGCAAATAGAAAGAAGATTGTCAATAAATGTCTGAGGGTTATTGGTTGTTTCTGAGTATGATGCCTATCTTTAGTGGAAGATCTTTAAGACTGTTCATGCAAATTATCCCTGAACTTTTTCCCCCCTAACAGAGGTAGCTAGTGCCCCAATCTAAGATCGATTCAATGAGAAGTTCCAGGAATGGGGGTCTAGTTATGTATAATATGAAAAAGCTCTGTGGGTGATTCTGGTGTGCATTCCAGGGTAAACATCTGTGATTTATGGAATTTAGATGGGTTGGTATGGTTAAACCTAGGGTGCATGTGTGGCCTCAGGGCTACTTACAATAGAATGGGTGTGCAGTAATCATGAATCTTGGCTCAAAACAATCTCTCTGTCTCTCTCTCGCTCACTGTCACTTTCATTATCTCTAATAGAAACAACTAGTTCTTACTAGATCCTACTTAGAAATTTCCCCAGAATAATAGAGTTAAAATGTATTATACAGATCATCTGTTGCAGTGGTTTTTAACCTGGGGTGCATATTAGTCTTACCTGAGGAACTTTTTTGAAGCACACATGTCCCTGGCCACACCTAGGCACTTATCATCAGTCTTTACGGTGGGACCATGAACACATATATTTTCAGGAAAAAAAGCTTCTCAGATGATGCGGATACTCATCCCAATTTGAGAACTACTGCTGTAAAGGAGGAGCCCTGGTGGTGCTGTATTTAAGAGCTATGGCACGCTACGGCTGCTAATCCAAAGGTCGGCAGTTTGAATCCACCAGCTGCTCCTTGGAAACCCTATGGAGCAGTTCTACTCTGTCCTGTAAGGTCGCTATGAGTCAGAATCGACTCAATGGCAATGGTTTTAATGGGCTCTAAAGGAAGAAATAAAATAAACAGTATAAAGGAGATTGTCACAGCCCCTCACACGGGGCACCATCCGTCGCAGCGGCGACGGTTGTCAGGGCGGTGGAGACGGTAACCAATGCCACAACTCTTACAGAGAAGTGGGGCCAGGAGGGTCACTCTGAGGAGTCGAACCTCGGCTTCAGTCCCAGGAGTTTATTTTATAGTCAATACAGCAAACAGTGAAGCAAATGGGCTTTGGGTGAATAACAATAAGTTTCGGGCAAGGGAGGAGGAATTCAGGTACACAACCTAATCAGTAACGGGTTTGGAAAAACAAGTCGTGACAAGTCTCAACATGTTGGGGACAAGTCTCAACATGTTGTGCAGCATAAAGGCCTTTATACATCCATATTTTAATGGCACATATCCCCACAGGAGATAACATTTGGTTTCCTGTGCCTAGCTTTAGCTCCCCTGTCATGGATCATTAGGTTTTTATTACCTATGATACTGGGACCACTTTTGAAAATCACTGTTTCATGAGCTTGTGTGGTAGTGAATGCTTAATGAACATCTCCGTGGAATACCATTTGGAAAATTAACTCATAAACTCTATGCCTTTTGACATGAGAGGGATTAGATTTCAGAAAACTCTGATACACAGTTCCTCAGCCAGGTGACAGTGCTGTGTACTTGGAATAGTCCAGGGATGAAGGTGGTTCCCTGCCTTTTGTGGCTTCCTGGGAATTGCGCTGCTGCTAACTGCTGAGAACAATGGTCTGCAGAGTAATTTTCTCCATGCACATCCACCTGTCAGTTGGCCTGTACTTCAGAGATGAAGAGTAATTTTTATTGAGGTGATGGCACGTAGTAGTGGTTGAAACTAAACATCCACAATGAAATTGATTTCCAAAGGGAGATAACTTCTGAATTTTATTTTGTGGTTTGTCAATTGTTATTTTTATTTTGTCCTGCGACACCAGTGGCCTGCAATGGGAAAGAAACCTTGAATACTAGTAGGGTTTTGGACTCATCCACAAAACTCCATGGCTAGAATCACTGGATGCTTCTACAGCACTTTTTCTCTGTAGTGTAAATGCTCAGGTTGGGGAAAACTCTGAGAGTTTCTTATGAAAGGGAAAGAGCTTAACACCTGTCACAGCTAGTTAGACTGAGGGGAAAAAGGAAGAGAGCTAGGTTTAGGAGTTCCCTCGACTCAACCACCCCTTCCTCGAGTCCCTATTATGCGCAAGACACAATGCTACTGTGGATTCTAGTCCTCAAAACTGATTTAGCTAACAAAGAATCAACCAAGGAGTATTAACCTACTTTGTTTTTAATGACACTAGACAAATCTTTTTGGTAAAGTTTGTTTCTACCTGGATTTCCAGCTGACATCTTTCCCTTCCCTCCTCCACACCAAATTTTACAAAATTAGGCCCTAGTTTGATTTTCTCAGTCACTCAGGCATAAAACCTTGGAGGCACTTTTTTTTTTTTAATTTCCCTTTCCCTTGCTACTCATATTTAGCAGTCAATTGCCAAGTTGATTCATACTTGGTGAAGGTGGTTTATACTTAATAATGTCTCTTGTATCACTCACTCCCTTTCTTTCTGGTCCCACTGCTACCACTTTGGCTATGTTTTGATTAGATGATATTCAGGTCCCTCCCAGCCAAGAAAACCTGTGATTCTGCCTTAGCTCCTTATTACCTCACTCCTGCAGTGGTTATACAGTTGTTGTTGTTAGGTGCTGTCGAGTCGGTTCTGATTCATAGCGACTCTGTGTACAACAGAATGAAACATATTCTTGAGCCCATTGTTGCAGTCCATCTCGTTGAGAGTCTTCCTCTTTTTTGCTGACCCTCCATTTTACCAAGCATGATGTCCTTCTCCAGGGACTGGTCCCTCCTGATAATATGTCCAAAGCATGTGAGATGAAGTCTTACCATCCTTGCTTCTAAGGAGCATTCTGGCTGTACCTCTTCCAGGATAGATTTGTTCATTCTTCTGGCCATCCATGGTATATTCAATATTCTTTGCCAACACCATAATTCGAAGACATCAATTCTTCTTCGGTCTTCCTTATTCATCGCCCAGCTTTCGCATCTTTTCATTTGTATACCATCTTTGGAGAAATGTCTATGCAAATCCTTTGCCTATTTGTAATTGAGTATGTGTGTTTTTATTGTTGAGTTGTAAGAGTTCTTTATATATTCCGGGTACTAAACCCTTATGAGAGATACGATTTGCAAATATTTCCTCCTATTATGTGGTTTGCAATTCTTTATTTTTGAAATGCTCTCGTTTGGTTTTTGTGGCATTGGCTTCCTTGTTTTTCTTTTTTCCTACCTCTCTGGCTATTCCTTCTCAGGTTCTTTTATACGTTCTTCTCCAGCTCATCTCTTAATGTTGATATTTCCCAGGTATACAAGGAGCCCTGGTGGCACAGTCGTTAAGTGCTTGGCTGCTAACCGAAAAGTTGGTGGTTCGAACCTACCAGCTGCTTTGCAGGAGAAAAGACCTGGTGATCTGCTCCCATAAAGATTTCTGCTTGGGAAACCCTATGGGGCAGTTCTACTCTGTCATATAGGGTCGCTACGAGTCGGAATTGACTCTATGCCACACAACAGCAGCATACCTTTGGGTCTTTGCTCTTGTTACTCTATACATTCCCCCAGCACTACCTCTTTAAAATGCATGGCTTTGACTGTCACCTATGTGGGATGACTTTAAAATCAAGATCTGCAGCTCAAACCTATTTTCTGTGGTCCATGCCCACTGAGCTGTAGCGTAATTTCTATTGGAAATCTTCACTTGGGTGTCCCATAAAGCAAAAGCAAACCCATTGCCGTCAATTCCAACTCATAGCGACCCCATAGGACAGAGTAGAACTGCCCCATACGGTTCCCAAGGAGCACCTGGTGGATTCAAACTGCCAACCTTTTGGTTAGCAGTCATAGTTCTTAACCACTACACAACCAGGCTTTCCAAATAGACAACTTAAAATCAAGTTATCCTAAACAGTGTTTGTCTCCTCCCCACCTCAAACCTGCTTCTCCTCCCCTGTTCACTATCTCAGTGAGTAACGCTGTGATCCATTTACTTATCTAAGCCAGGAGTCTAGGAATTGTTCTAGATTCCTTCTCACTCCTCCACCACATTCTAACACAAAATATTATAGTTTCTACCTCTTTGAAGTATGTTCAGTCTATATCTTATCATTTTAATACCTACTGCGTCAAATGCCATCACCACCCTGGTTTAGTGTAACTTCTACTTTTTTCCAAAACTCAGTTCAAGTGTTTACTACTCCAGAAAACTTGCTCTGCTAAGTCTGAAATAGAGGCTGCAAAAGACCTCTTCAAAGTGTTAAAAAAGCAAAGATGGCACTGTAAGGACTAAGATGTGCCTGACCCAAGCCATAATATTTTCAATCATCTCATATGCATGTGAAAGCTGGACAATGAATAAGGAAGACTGAAGAAGAATTGATGCCTTTGAATTAGGGTGTTGGCGAAGAACCTGGACTGCCAGAAGAATGAACAAATCTGTCTTGGAAGAAGTACAGCCAGTAGCAGTCAGCAAAAGAGGAAGACCCTCAACAAGATGGATTGACACAGTGGCTGCAACAATGGGCTCAAGCATAGCAACGATTGTGAGGATGGCACAAGACCAGGTAGCATTTTGTTCTGTTGTACATAGGGTCACTATGAGTTGTAAGCAACTCAACACCTAACAACAACATATAATTCTCTACTAAACTGCCTTCTCTACTAAACTGAGGTTCTTCCTTCCTAAACCCTGTCTCATATGACTTTACCTCCTCAGTAACTAACTAGCATGATGTCTTACACACGAAAGATGATCAAACTTTTTTTCTTCTTGCTGCTTAAATTTTTTTTCAAACTCCCCATTCCTCCTTCCTTCATCCCTTGTAAGCCACTATTCTTCTTTCGTCTCAGTGAATTTACCTATCTAGATATTTCATATAAGTGGGGTCATACAGTATTTGTCCTTTTGTGTCTGGCTTATTTCACTTAGCATAATGTTTTCAAGGTTCATCCATGTAGTGGCATGTATCAGAACTTCATTTCCCTTTATAGCTGAATAGTACTTCAGTTTACGTATATACCACATTTTGTTTATCCCTTCATCTGTTGATGGGCACTTGTGTTGTTTCCACCTTTTGGCTATTTTGATGAACACTGGTGTGCATGTGTCTGTTTGAGTCCCTGCTTTCAATTCTTTTTGATATATGTCTAGGAGTGGAATTGCTGCATCATATGGTAATGCTATGTTTATCTTTTTGAGGAACTACCAAACTGTTTTCTACAGTGGCTGCAACATTTGTTATTTACCTTTTTTCTTTTTCAATAGCCATCCTGGTACGTGTGAAGTGATATATTATTGTGGCTTTGATGGAAGAAACAGAGACAAGCACTTTGCTTTAGTCCTTTAGGTAGTCACTTGACTGATTCAAACGGGAAAAAAACACACTTTGTTAATAAATTGTGTTCTGCTCATTCCAGAACCAGAGACCAAGATCCTAAGCTTGACATGCGGCTACCACTTCTAGCTGGCTGCCGAGTGGGGGCAGTGGTAGTGCTCAAGCCAGTATATTTTAAAAAAACAGAGTTCCATAGTCTTCCTACTGTTCTGCAAGTGTTCACCCAGCTGCCGTGGTTTCTCGACTGTTCACTAGAGTTCTGACATGGTTAGTACTATCATCTTCTGCTTGTTTTTTGTCTTTTCTGTGGGAGGACAGGAGTGTGGAGCTTCTTACTGCACCATCTTAGTTCTGGTATCAGTGCTCAAACTTGCGAAGGAAAGAATAAAAATATAATGCTTTATTATGAGTCTCTAGGCAGAATAACGTTCAAGGAAACTTTCTTTCTAGCTTTTTGTTTTTATAGCTGTCCACTATTGATAGGATTGTGTTCTTGGTGGGATCTGGACTTGTATGAGGTGAACAAAAGAAGATTAACTGTGTTGTGTCAGACATGCCATCTCACTTTCTCCATTATGCTCCAGTAAAGTGTTGGAAGGTTATGACAGTGTCATAAATGGGACGAGGGGTTGAGGAAACAGGACAAACAAGCTTTTTAAGCAATAATTTTTAGCATAGCCCTGGGAGATCACACAACAGTGTAGCTGAACAGAATTTGACTAGACTATCTGGTCCAGGCCCTTCTGGCTTTAAGCAGGTGAGTCTAAAGTATTCATGAGAAATGGTTGCTCAAAAGTTCCTAATTATCTCATCGGGAAGACTATCCATTGATGATGGGAAGAAAAAGTATAAGGAACACGTATAAAAGTGAAAAATTATGTATGCCAAGGAGTCTACAGGTGTACTTCCCTACAGAGAAGAGATACATTAGAAAAAGACTAAGGTGCAAATCTATAAAAACCAAACCAAACCAAACCAAACCAAACCAAACCCATTGCCATTGAGTCAATTTCAAGTCATAGAGACCATTATAGGACGTAGTCGAACTGCCCCATAGCATTTCCAAGGCTGCAAATCTTTACAGAAGCAGACTGCCACATCTTTCTCCTGTAGAGTGGCTGGTGGGTTCAAAGCGATGACCTTTCAGTTAGCAACTGAGTGCTTAACCACTGTGCCACCAGGGCTTCTTAAATCTATATACAGAACCCTGTTGTTTTTTTCATTGCCTGTCATTAACACATGGGAGATTTCATTCCTGAAAATATGTCTGGACTCTAGTGTGATTGGGAAAAGCAATATTTCATGAATATTTTAAGAAGGTTTATAATAAATTGGAGTGTTCACAGGTTTTGAGTCAGTCTGATAAGGGTGAGGGTTTGAATCTCACCTCACCCTTATCAGTTGTGTGAGTGTGAGAATGCTACTTAACCTCTCTAAGCCTCAGTTTTCTCATCTTAAAATGGATACTATAAATTATACCCAGTATTGCAGCCACTGCTAGTTACCTACCCAACATTATGAGTCCCTAGACAGAACAGCAGTTCCTTCCAACTTGACAGAACCCAATATTTTTTCATGTATCTGCCCTCCTCTTCATGTCTTGTGCTTAAGTGGAAGCTGGCTACTGCAAATCTGGAAAGTGAATCCTGATTGACTGTGGTGATTAAATCAGTAATAAATATGTAAAACACTAGCAAAGTATTTGTCATTGTCCTGTAAATGGTGGCTATCATGTGGATTTATGAGTTCCTATGTCTTCGTGTGGCGCAGAGGTTAAGAGCTCGGCTGCTAACCAAAAAGGTCAGCAGTTTGAATCCACCAGCCACTCCTTGGAAACCCTGTGGGGCAGTTCTCCTCTATCCTGTAGGATTGCTATGAGTTGGAATCAACTTGATGACAATGGGTTTGGTTTTGGTTTTTTTGGGTGTCTTCAAGGACAGGATTAATCATAATGCAAAGTGAACTTTAGAGATGCAACTCCTGGTATTTAGGGGATAGTGAGTCCAGGAAATGTGAACAAAGATAATTTAAAAAAAAAAACATTAAAATAAGGAATTCTGGAAGCTTGAGAAACTGGAGACAAGTGGCCATTAGACAAGGCTGGACTACTAAAGAGAGGCGTTCTTGGTGGAATGGTAAGGGCAGAAGTGATAGGAGCCAAGGAAGGAGTGAGACCTTTATCTGGGGAGGGCAGGGCAGTACTTCTGATTAAAGGTCCAGGAGATATATTTTGAACTTAATTCAAGGATAAAACCTATAGGTCAAATAGAGAGATCCTGGCTTCTTAGCTTCCTCAGCAACTATTCCTTACTGTGCTAAACACACATTAAGTTGTTATCTGATGTGGAGTCAAAAGAAAGAAGGCATTACACGGTAAAAGACTCTTAAGTTGCTCCTAGGATCTGGGCTAAAGGAGTGAGCCAGATGCCTTGGGAAAGACCCACATCGTATAGATGATTAAACTGCTTTGCTTCAGGCTGTTTAATTTATGAGGTTGTGTTCTGTAACTGACCATGAATATAAACTTTGCAGACTGAGGTTGGATCATACTGTTGTAAACAGGTTTTGCATTCTAAGTGGAGGATGGTGGGGAGATAAGCTACATGGTACTACACAGACTTTGGAAACCAAAGTCAGGATTTGAATCCTAGCTCCGCCATTTACTACTAGTGGTCTCCATTTCCTCATCTACACAATAGACATAATAAGTTATCTACTCTATAGAGTTATGAGTATTAAAGAGGCTATGCATACGAACCTTTTAACACAGTGCTTGGCACATAGTAAGTGCTCACTAAATGTTAGCTATTATTACTATTAGAAGTAGTAGTAGTAATAATAGTATTTTAATCGTTATTGTGCTGTACTGAAGAGATAGTAAAGAGGCGAAGGGGGAAACACTTAGTCAATCTTAAGAGGAGGAAATTCTTAGCTATTTTGTGGTGGCAGTGGTAACAGCGAAAAAAGGCCACCAAAGTATAAATGCCTAGAGAGCCTTCCATCAACACCTGAATTTTATCACGTTTCCAGTATTAGGTAATATTTCCCCATTTATATGAGGGAACTATCACACAGGGTTTAGCTTAAGAACATTTCTAGTACCTTAATACTTTAGGCTCTGCCTCTCCTTGCAAAATACTTATACAAATAAAACCCCAAAAATTACCTGAAAATTCTATTTTATATTCTCTTTCTTAAGAATTACTGTAGATCCCCTCCAACATTGTCTACACTTTGCCAATGAATTAAACAACAAAGGAAAAGAAAAAGAAAGAACTGTGTTGTACCAGAAACAGCTGGTGTTTCCATATGATGGAACCATGACATACAAGCAAAAGAAGTTCATGAATAGTTCAGTACTTGGAATCTGACTCTTTTGCTAGATTAGGAAAACTCAAGCAACATGTGTTAACTCCAGCTTGAGGGATTTGTTTTAAAAAGAGCTTCCCGATAATCATCTACAGTTGAGTTAGCTATTTTCCCATTTGTAGTAAAGGTTTTTATTCAGCCTGGCTCATTTGAAATTGATCTTCAAAAATACATTTGGGGCTTGATAACTGTGTAAATGATTTTCTCAAATAGCATTCTGATGATGCCAAGGGTTCTGTGTGCTTTATACGACTTCACCGCAATTCTACATTTGAACCTGTATGTGCTGAACGAAACTTTCTCTGAGCTAGTCTAAACAGGAACTACTAAACACTGTATTATACTAGGTAAAAGTTGAGGAGTCACAGACCTGCTTTTGAATTTTGGCTTTATGACTTAACTGGGCAATAATCCATGAGTTACCCAACTTCTCTGATATATCTCCATGGTAGAATGTAAGCTCCACGAGGGCAAGAATTTTTGTCTCTTTTGTTTACTGTTATATTCCTAGTATTTAGAAAAGTCAATAATTGAATAAAATAAATAAATTCATTGTTAAATGAATGAGTAATAACCTCCCTCTGATGAAGGCTATTGTAAGAATTAAATGAAATAGTATATATAAAGCTTTCAGCATACTGCCTGGCACATAGTAAGTGTGTGTGAAATGTTAGTTATTTTAAATATTTGCATTTATTATATAACTTCTATGAATAAATTAAATGGTGAATGTAAACTGATACTATACTTGGGTGGATCCTTCTTCTCATACAAGGCGCAGCTTGGCGTGGGTGTGGAGTTACCTTGAATTGAGTGGCTCTCAATCAGGGGACACATGAGAACTCAACACAGCCATCTTTCCTACTCCTAAATTGCTGAGATTAATACTCTTATTTCTGGAACCACAGAGAAAAAGGCTGGATGAACACTGCTACTGGGATACTAAAGGAGAAAATGAGGAGTTTAGGGTAAAGTGAGGGAAGGAGAACAAGCATCTAGCAGGTGGCTCTTTAGGTCTGAAAGGAACAAAATTAGTGTTACCACAGAATCCAAAATATCGAAATATTACAAAGCATCTTTTCTGACCATAAAGCCATAAAAGTAGAAATCAATAACAGGAAGAGCAAGGGAAAAAAATCAAATACATGGAAACCGAACAATACCTTGCTCAAAAACTACTGCGATATAGAAGAAATTAATGATGGAATAAAGAAATTCACGGAATCAAATGAGAATGAAAACACATCCTACCAGAACCTTTGGGAAACAGCAAAAACAGTGTTCAAAGGTCAACGTATAGCCATAAATGCACACATCCAATAGAAGAAAGGGCCAAAATCAAAACATTAACCCTACAGCTGGAACAAGTACAAAGAGAGCAGCAAAAGAAGCCCTTGGGCATCAGAAGAAAGCAAATAATAAAAATTAGAGCAGAATTAAATGAAATAGAGAATAGAGAAACAATTGAAAGAGTTAACAAGACCAAAAGCTGGTTCTTTGAAAAGATCAACAAAATCGATAAACCATTGGCCAAACTGACAAAAGAAAAACAGGAGAAGAAGCAAATAACCCAAATAAGACACGAGATGGGCAATATCACAACAGACCCAACTGAAATTAAAAGAATCATATCTGAATGCTATGAAAAATTGTACTCCAACAAATTTGAAAACCTAGAGGAAATGGACAAATTTCTGGAAACACACTGCCTACCTAAACTAACAAGCAGAGGTAGAACAGCTAAGTAAACCTATAACAAAAGAAGCGATTGAACAAGTTATTAAAAAACTACCAAACTTTCAGAGAAGAGTTAACACCACTACTACTGAAGGTATTTCAGAGCATAGAAAACGATGGAATACTCCCAAACTCATTCTATGAAGCCAGCATAACACTGATACCAAAGCCAGGTGAAGGCACCACAAAGAAAGAAAATTACAGACAAGTATCCCTCATGAACATAGACGCAAAAATCCTCAAAAAAATTCTAGCCCATAGAATTCAACAACATCTCAAAAAAAAAATTCATCATGGCCAAGTGGGATTCATACTAGGTACGCAGGGATGGTTCAACATTAGAAAAACAGTTAATATATCACATAAATAAAACAAGAGCCAAGAACCACACTGTCTTAGTCATCTAGTACAGCTATGACGGAAATACCACAAGGGATGGCTTCAACAAAGAGAAGTTTATTCTCTCACAGTCCAGTAGGCTACAAGTCCAAATTCAGGGCATCAGCTCCAGGAGAAGGCTTTCTCTCTCTGTCGGCTCTGGAGGAAGTTCCTTCCCTTGGTCTGGGAGGATCTCAGCGCAGGAACCTCAGGTCCAAAGGATACGCTCTGCTCCCAGCACTGCTTTCTTGATGGCGTGAGGTTCCCATGTGTCTCTACTCACTTCTTTCTTTTATATCTCAAAAGAGATTGGATTAAGACACTATCTAAGCTTGTAAACCTCATCAGTATAACCTCATCACAGTGATAGAATTTACAACACATAAGGAGATCACATATAACCTCATCATAGTGATAGAGTTTACAACACATAAGGAAATCACATCAGATTACACAATCATACTGTACTTCAAATCATGACCCAGCCAAGTTGACAGATATTTTGGGGGGACACAGTACAATCCATGACACACATGATCTTATCAGTTGACGCAGAAAAGGCATTTGACAAAGTCCAACTCCCATTCATGATAAAAACTGTCAGCAAAATAGGAATAGAAGGGAAATTCTTCAACATAATAAAGGTCATTTATACAAAGCCAACAGCCAACATCATCCTAAATGGAGAGAGTCTGAAAGCATTCCCCATGAGAACAGGAACCAGACAAGGATGCCCTTTATCACCACTCTTATTCAACATTGTGCTGGAGGTCCTAGCCAGAGCAATTAGGCTAGAAAAAGAAATAAAGGGCATCCAAATTGGTAAGGAAGATGTAAAAGTATCTCTATTTGCAGATAATATGATCTTATAAGCAGAAAACCCCCAAACAATCCACAAGAAAACTACTCAATCTAATAGAAGATTTCTGAAAAGTATCAGGATACAAGATAAACATACAAAAATCAGATGGATTCCTCTACACCAACAAAGAGAACCTTGAAGAGGAAGTCACCAAATCAATACCATTTACAATAGCCCCCAAGAAGATAGAATACTTAGGAATAAATAAATCTAACCAGAGACATAAAAGACCTATACAAAGAAAACTATAAGACGCTACTGCAAGAAACCAAAGGATACCTACATAAGTGGAAAAACATACCTTGCTCATGGACAGGAAGACTTAACATTGTGAAAACGTCAATTCTACCCTAAGTGATCTACAGATACAATGCAATCCCGATGCAAATTCCAACGGCATTTTTTAATGAGCTGGAGAAACAAATCACCAACTTCTTATGGAAAGGGAAGAGGCCCTGGATAAGTAAAGCATTACTGAAGAAGTAGAACAAAGTAGGAGGCCTCACACTACCTGATTTTAGAACCTATTATACTGCCACTGTAGTCAAAACAGCCTGGTACTGGTACAATAACAGATACATAGACCAATGGAACAGAATTGAGAATCTAGACATATATTCATCCACCGATGAGCAGCTGATATTTGACAAAGGCCCAAAGTCCGTTAAATGGGGAAAAGAGAGTCTCTTTAACAAATGGTGCTGGCATAACTGGATATCCATCTGCAAAAAAAAATGAAACAAGACCCATACCTCACACCACGCGTGAAAACTAACTCAAAATATATCAAAGACCTAAATAGAAAATCTAAAACAATAAAGATCATGGAAGAAAAAATAGGGACAATGCTAGAAGCTCTAATACAGAACATAAACAGAATACAAAACATAACTAACAATGCACAAGCACCAGAAGAGAGACTAGATAACTGGGAGCTCCTAAAAATCAAACACTTAGGCTCATCAAAAGACTTCACAAAAAGAGGCAAAAGACAGCCTACAAACTGGGAAAAAATTTTTGGCTACAACATATCCGACCAGGGTTTAATCTCTAAAATCTTCAAGATACTACAAAACTTCAACCACAAAAAGACAAGTAACCCAATTAAAAAATGGGCAAAGGATATGAACAGGCACTTCACCAAAGAAGATATTCAGGTGGCTAACAGATATGTGAGGAAATGCTCACAGTCATTAGCCACTAAAGAAATGTAAATCAAAACTACAGTCAGATACCATCTCACCCCAACGAGGCTGGAACTAATCCAAAAAACACAAAATAATAAATGTTGGAGAGGTTGTGGAGAGACTGAAACACTTATACACTGCTGGTGGGAATGTAAAGTGGTACAACCACTTTGGAAATCGATTTGGCGCTTCCTTAAAAAGCTAGAAACAGAAGTACCATATGATCCAGCAATCCCACTCCTTGGAATATATCCTAGAGAAATAAAAGCTGTCACACGAATAGATATATGCACATCCATGTTCATTGCAGCACTGTTCACAATGGCAAAAAGATGGAAACAACTTAGGTGCCCATCAACAGAAGAATGGATAAACAAATTATGGTATATTCACACAATGGAATACTACACAACAATAAAGAACAATGATGAGCCATGAAACATCTCATAACATGGGTGAATCTGAAAGGCATTATGCTGAATGAAATTAGTCAATTGCAAAAGGAGAAATATTGTATGAGGCCACTAGTATAAGAACTCAAGAAAAGGTTTAAACACAGAAGAAAACATTCTTTGACAGTTAAGAGTGTGGAGGGAGGGAAAGGGAAATTCACTAACTCGATAGTAGGCAAGAATTATCTTAGGTGAAGGGAAGGACAACACACAATACAGGGAAAGTCAGCACAACTGGACTAAACGGAAAGCTAAGATGTTTCCTAAACACAACCAAACACTTTGAGGGACAGCATAGCAGTAAGGGCAGGGGTTTGGGGGCCATGGTTTCAGGGGACATCTAGGTCAATTGGCATAACAAAGTTTATTAAGAAAATGTTCTGCATCCCACTTTGGTGAGTGGCGTCTGAGGTCTTAAAAGCTAGCACGCGGCCGTTTAAGATGCGTCAATTGGTCCCAACCCACCTGGAGCAAAGGAGAATGAAGAACACCAAAGACACAAGGCAAGTATTAGCCCAAGAGACAGAAAGGGCCACATAGAGTAGAGACTTCATCAGCCTGAGACCAGAAGAACTAGACGGTGCCTGGCTATCACCAATGACCGCCCTGACAGGGAACACAACAGAGAGTCCCTGACAGAGCAGGAGAAAAGTGGGGTGCAGAACTCAAATTCTAGCAGAAAGACCAGACTTAATGGTTTGATTGAGACTAGAGGGACCCCAGAAGACATGGCTCCTGGACTCTCTGTTAGCACAAAACTAAAACCATTCCCTTGGCCAACTCTCAGACAAAGATTAGACTGGACTATGGGACATAAAATGATACTCGTGAGGAGTGTGCTTATTAGCTCAAGTAGATACATGAGACTAAGTGGGCAGCTCCTGTCTGGAGGCGAGATGAGAAGGCAGAAAGGAATAAGATATGGTTGAATGGACACAGGAAATCCGGGTGGAAAGGAGTGTGCTGTCACATTAGAGGGATAGCAACTAGGGTCACTGAACAATGTGTGTATAAATGTTTGTATGGGAAACTAACTTGAGCTGTAAATGTTCACCTAAAGCACAATAAAATAAATAAATGAAGTGTTGAAAAAAATCAGTCTTACACAATTCCATAACACTTTTGCAGGAATGCCAGGCCTGGAAGGGAATTAGAGTGATTTTGATTTTTGAGGGCCTATCATGTGCCTAGTGCCAACCATTGGGATTTACGTATGTTCTAATTCAGTCTTCACAATTTCCCTGCAAAGTAGATATTATCCCCATTTTATAGATGAGGAAACTGGCACAGAGATTAAATAACAGTGAATAGCAGAACTAGGATTTAAAACCATGTCTTTCTTGATTCCAAGGCCTGAGATCTGAAGCAACATAGATTTTATTTAGTTTTCTTGTCAAATTCCAACCCTTCTGGTAAGTGTGAGAACAGCTAATGCAAGTATTTGGAGTCATGTAATGTCTTCTGTTTTTGTTTGCTATACGTAAGTGCTAAGTAAGTGCTAATCCCTTGCATTATCACTGTGTCGTGTTCTGTTGTTTTAATTGGCAAGTTGGATGTTTCATAGCTGCTTGCAAAGAGTTCTGAGAAATGTAAAATTTTCTAGCTTATAAACCTATCCATTTTCTTTTTTATTTTCAAACTTTATTTTATTTTATTTTTATTGTACTTTAGATGAAGGTTTACAGAACAAATAGTTTCTCATTAAATAGTTAGTATACATATTGTTTTATGACAATGGTTAACAACCCCACGGCATGTCAACACTTTCCTATCTCAACCTTGGGTTCCCTATTACCAGCTTTCCTGTCCCCTCCTGCCTTCTAGTCCTTGCCCCTGGACTGTTGTGCCCATTAATCTCGTTTTGTTTTGTGGGGCTGTCTAATCTTTGTCTGAATGGTGAACCTCTCTCTCTTGGGAGTGACTTCATTACTGAGTTAAAAGGATGCCTGGGGACCATACTCTCGGGATTTCTGCAGTCTCTGTCAGGCCAGGAAGTCTGGTCTTTTTTTGTGGGTTAGAATTTTGTTCTACATTGTTCTCCAGCTCTGTCTGGGACCCTTTGTTGTGATCCTGGTCAGAGCAGTCAGTGGTGGTAGCCGGGCACCATCTAGTTGTACTGGACTGAGTCTGGTGGAGGCCGTGGTAGTGGTGGTCCATTAGTCCTTGCTGCCGAAGGGGTGAGACCACTGGGGTGTCTTAGATGGTTGCTCACAAGGCCTATGCATTTTTATAATTTGCAGTAGCAGTTATGTATGCTATTTGTAGTTTGTTTCATTTGGCAAAATCTGTGGTGGGATGGGTGACTGGGAGAGGTGTGAGAGTGTATATGTATATATGTATGTGTGTATGTGTACATAGGACAATAGCAGAAAATTTCTGAGTCAATAAAATGGACAAGAGTTTGGAGAAGACAGATTTAAAGATTCCCAACAAAAATAATGGAATTTTGGGGCTAAATCTTGGATCAGTTTTTTTCACTCTGCTTCCAAGCCATACTATTTTTTGTAAAGTTAATAATGGCAGAAAATGTGGCTAGTTCATCAAAAAGTCATTATCTTTTGCATGAGCTGACATGGGGAAGTATCTTTCTGTGCCATTGGTGCCATCTTTATAAGAGGAGGGTAGGCTGTTGCTTGGATGTATGCATGTATATATGTAGCAGTTATAGCAGGAGTTATGCTAGAACCCTTAGTTGAAAGTATGGGTACCTTCTTTCTACATCGTGAGAAGACAAGAGCTCAGACTGTACAGTTGAACTGCATGGATTTGAATCCTTGTTTTGACACTAGCATTGTGACCTTGAACAAGTTACTTAAGGAAACTGAAGCTCAGAGTTTATTTAAAAAATGTGAATAATATCTACCTTATAGTGTAGTTACGAGAATAAAATAATACACGTAAAGAACTTAGAAAAGTTCCTAGCTCACAGAAAATGTTCAATAAATATTAGCTGTTGTGGTTGTTATTGTTGATTGCTGTTGTTGTTATTACTGTTATTATTAGTAGTAGTAGTATTGATGTGTCACAGACTGAAAATGAATGGGGAGACAATGCCATACAGCTGCAAAATTTTAGCTTTTGAGGCTGTAAGGCCTGGATTTGATTACTGCTTTCACTGTTTACCAACCATGTGACTCAACACTTACCTGACTGTTCCTTTATTTGTTAAAATGAATAAAATAATACTAATGCTTACCTTACAGTAGTATTGATAATTCACAATTTGGAAGTCATTGACCTTGATAAGTGCAGTTTCCGTTGCATGGTGGGGAACAAACAGTTTTAAGACGGGAGATAGTAGAGTATGTTTGTAAATGCCTGGGGATAATCTATACAAGAGGAGAGACTGATGATGCAGGAGAGAGACATGGGGTAACCACAGAAGTAAAGTCTTTGAGAAGGGAGGAGAGAAAATGGAAAGTTTGGCCTTTAAGAGAGAGAGGAGCAATTCATCCACTATACTGGAGGAAAGAAGAGCGAATGTGCACAGACGGAGGTCAGCTGGTAGATTTGGTGATGGGAAGAGGAGGGAGTGCCCACCTCTGATCATCAGGGGAGAGGGCAGAAGACAGTGTTGTGTGGGTTTTGAAGAGAGAAAAAGGATATAAAATAGTTGTCCTGGAAAGATGGAGAGCAGACTTAGTAGAGAAAAGTAGTAGATTTCAAATAGGCCACGGCATTCAGTACCTGTTTAAGGTCTGTGATCATGAATTTAAATGCAGCCTCTCATCTTCTGCAAAATTCAACTGCTCGGGTACAAATTCAGAGCAGGTAAATGGTCAAATTTATCTAGCCTTAAGGACTTGCCAGACTAGTCTATCCACAGCGGGGAGAGACAAGGAAATTGAGGAAGTGATTATAATTGTAGACCACTGAACACACCGGATAAGGAAGAAGACAGGAGGAGTTTGAAGACAGTGAGACAGTGGTAGGCTCAAAATACTTGAGTCTTGATGAGTTTCATTCATTTACTCATTCAACAAATACTTATGGATCACATACAATGTGCCAGAAATTGTTCTGGATCCTGGGGAAACAGAGGTGAATAAAAATGACAAGGTTCTTGCTTGCATAGAGCTTACACGTGATTGGGGGAGGCAGACAATTAAAAAATGAATAAATGAACAAGAGAAATACCAGTGTGATTAAGTGCTATACATATAATTAAATTAGGGTGTGGTAGATGGGAACTGGGAGTTCCTGGGTGGCACAAAGGTTAAGTTCTCAACTACTAGCTGAAAGGTTGGCGGTTAGAATCCACCCAGAGGTGACTCAGAAGACAGGCCTGGAGATCTGCTTCCAAAAGGTCACAGCCTTGAAAACCCTATGGAGCAATTCTACTTTGCACACATTGGGGTCGCCATGAGTCAGAATCGACTCGATGGCAACTAACAACAGAGGGAACTGAGTGACTACTTAAATTGGAATGGTCTGAGAAGGCTTCAGAGAGGTAATTTAAGCAAGTGAACTGATAGGATGGAAGTTGTAGTTGAAAAATTGGATTTTCAATTAAAATTTCAAGGTGTGGCAGCTTCTGGTAATAACAAGATTTAGACTGTGTTCATGGGGGTGGATGGCTTAGGTGGTATGGAAGAAAGGGTCATTGGAGGTGTTGAGAAGGTTATGGCATTGAGAGGGTAAAGTGATTGGTGTGGATATTGAAGTAGCCAAAAGTAATGAGGTTAGCTGGGTGAAAAAGACTGTGTTGGGAGTAAAATCTTCAATAAAAGGGTAAGAGTGATCCATTGCTATAGATCAAGGTTTTTCAACCTTGGCACTATTGAAATTTTGAGCCAGATAGTTCTTTGTTGGATGGGTGGGTGAGGAGCTGTCCTGTGTATTGTAAGATGTTTAATGGTATCCCTGACCTCTACCCACTAGATGCCAATAGCACCTTCCTCCCCACAATTGTGACAATCAACAATGTCTTTAGACATTGTCAAATGTCTCCTGGAGACCAAAATCACCCCAGTTGAGAAACCACTGCTATAGATGTAAGCAGTGGCAAGAGGGACAAGCTGTTACAAGCAATGAGTTTGAGCCTCAAAGAAGCAAAGGGTTTTGCAGTAGGGAGAGGAGTAATCCTCTGGATGTAGTAATAAAGGAAACAAAGAAGACTTCATCTTTCTACCTTGTAGTACGTGGGGTAAACAGTCTTCGTTTGAGAGAGCTCCAAGGGAAGTAATGTCTTTAGGGGCCAGCCAGGTTTCCATTAAACAAGGCAAGAGGTAGAGGGAATGTTCTGAGGAGAGGTTGAATGCTTATTTGTTCATTAGAAAGGATAAATTAGTATAAAATAGTCTATTTATATGTACAATTTGCATATATAGACTTTGCAGTATATTTTAGAAAGTGTTCTCTCCCATAAAAACATGTTTACAAGTCTCCAAATTCACTCAGAATAAATGAAAGGAAAGGGGCAAAGCTTGAGAGGCACAATTTTTAGACATAAGGTGGCCAATAGCAGAGAGAAGAGTCTAAATTTGGGGAAATAAAGTACTTGATAAGAATTATCCATATACATTTCTGTATTATATATAGTAGGCATAGCATTATAATGCTCAGCATGTAATAAAACTGAATCTGTTTTTCCGTGGGTTTTTACTGGCTTAGTTTATAGAAAGTTTTATAGAAACACCTTTAATATGACTTTTTCAATGAAACTGAATAGGAAATAAATTTCTCTTTTAAAATGTTCTCTTTTCATTGCTTGCCCTAGAATGCCTGTGTTAGGTTAGAAAATGAATACAGTGGTTGTAATCTTCCGGTATATAGCACTTATCTCACAATAGACATGCAACACAGGAAATTATTGGTGAATGAAGTCTAGGATTGAAGCCTTAGCAGTTGTAAAGAAATAACTGTATCCTGCTCTAAATGGTGTTTCATTAACTTTTGCTACATGGTCTAAGTTGTTTCTGAATCCCCCATGGGATGAACGAAATGCTGGTAAAATGTCAAATGCGTCAGGCTGCAAAGTAGGTTGTGTGAACTAGGTTCTCTTCTAGGGTTAGCAGTAGTCTAGCGGATGTTAAGAACTAATAGCCAAGCCAAATGGTTGACATTTACCCAAAAGCAATGATGAGAAGGCAAACAGGGAAAGGGAAGCTAGATCAATGGAAACAGAACAAACAGAATGGAAATAATGAGAATGCTGACACATTGTGAAAATTGTAACGAATGGCACGGAACAATTTGTATAAAAGTTGTTCACTGGGAACATAATTTGCTGTGTAAACTTTCACCCAAAACACAATGAAATATTATTAAAGAAAAAAAAAAAAGAAGAGCTAACTGGAAGAATTCAGCTAACTAAGGTAAGCCTAAGGGAGGCAATGATTTACTTTGAGAAGGGATGATCAGGGAGAAGTGGAAGGGAGAGCCTTTACTGAGTACCAGTTAAATTCCAGGCATTATGCTAGGTGCTAAGGGATATATATATGACTTTGTTTCTGCTCTGAAGGGGCATAATCTAGCTGAGGAGATAGACAAGTAAACTGTTAGTAGAATGCTGTAGGGTTGTGGCAGAGGGATTTGAACATTCCATATGGAGGGAAGAGCATATGCAAAATCATGGAGGCATAAAATAACCTGCCACATTTGGGGAACTGAAGTAACTGTGCCTAGAGTTAAGGAGGAATGTGATGGAATGGTGGATAAAGTTAGAAAAATAGGAAGTAACCAGTCATGAAAGGCCTTGTATGTTAGGTGAAGTAGTTTCAACTTGTTGGGAAGCCAATGAAGGATTTTAGGTGTAGTGGTTAAGTGCTTGGCTGCTAACTGAAAGGTCAGCGATTGGACCCACCAGCTTTTCTACAGGAGAAAGATGTCGCAGTCTGCTTCCATAAAGATTACAGCCTCGGAAACCCTATGGGGCAGTTCTACTGTGTCCTATAGGGTTGCCATGAGTTGGAATCAACTCGATGTAATGAGCTTGGGCTAGTACCGTGATCGTATTTGCATTTTAGAAGATAACTATGACAGACGTGTGAGGAGTAGATAGACTAGAGGGAGGAAAGACTAGAACCAGAGGCCAGTTAAGATAATTGAAAAATGAAAGGGAGAAGTGATAAATGGCCTGACTAAAGGTAGTGAATGGAAGGAGGGTAGATTGAAAAGATATTAAGATGGTAAGTGTCTGCACGATTTAAAATCAGGAAAGGTGTGTGTCAGGGTTGTATCCTTTCACCATTCTTAATTCAATCTGTATGCTGAGCAAATAATCCAGGAAGCTGGAATATATGAAGAAGAATGTGGCATCAGGATTGGAGAAAGACTCATTAATAACCTGTGATATGGAGATGACACAACTTTACTTGCTGAAAGTTACAGCAAGGATAGCTGGACAAGGTTGAGGTCTTAATTGAGCAGAAGTTGGGATCTAGAGTACATGTGGAGAGAACAGCATTAGGTAAGAAGGGGGAGCAACTAAGAGGAGTACATAGGTATAGATAAGTGTGTAGGTGGCCAAAGAAGATGTTGTAATTTAATCTTTCTAAGAATTCTTTTTCAGGTAAGAAAGCAGAAAGAGGCTGTAATATTGTCTAAGATCAGATAGGTGGTGACAGAGCCAGCATTTGTCTAAGGTCAGATTAAGTGGTGATGGAGCCAGCATTTGAATTCTGGTCTGCCAGGACCCATTACCGGTATTCTTCTCACTGTCCCACTTTGCCGCAGCAGAAGAAAATGGAGCAGCAGTAAGGAAGATGGAATAGGGTAATGGTTGTCAGGAGGAGCTGGTAGCCTTAACTGCTTTCTTCACTTTTTTTATTTTTTGGTTAGTTGTTGTCAGAGTCCCACAAAGAATTCAAGGGGCTAATATATATAGTAAAATAAATATAAATATAAAAGACTGATGGACCAGAAAAGGTAGAAATTATAGTAGACGACATAGACTGAGGGGAAAGGGGACGTAGAATAGGTAAGGGGACCATTAGAGACAGCAGGCACATATTTTTCGTGCAGCTAAAAAAAAAAAAAAGCTTTTAAACTTCTCAATATATTTCGTATTTGACTCCACCGTCTTTCATCTTGCCTATTTTAGTAGGCTTTTGGCTTAAAGACTCCCAATAGAGAGTAGCTTCACTGTTCAAAAAGTTCAACATTCCTTTTTTTTTAATGGAAAAATGTGAGTATAATCTGCTGTATATTATTTATTGCATACACTCACAGATACACACACCAAAAAAAATCAATGGTAGCTATTATTTATAGAAACACAGATATATTGTAAAAGTTTGAACACAGGCGTGGAACTGATAAACACAAAAACCAAGAAAGTTGTGCCTTCAGGGGAGGAACTACAAAAGAGAAACTGGAACAGCATTTGAAAGGGTTATACAGAGAGTTACTCTTTCTGTAATGCTTTATTCTTTTATACAGCAGGCAAACAAACAAAAAATAAGCTATCTAAGGCAAAAATGACAAACTATTAAGATTTATTAAAACTTTTTGGTGGGTGTACAGTTATATTATTTCCTATGGGTTTTTCTTCTGTGCTTTCTTTTTCTGGTAATTGTGCTTTAGGTGAAAGTTTACAGCTCAAGTTAATTTCTCATTCAAAAATTTATATACATATTCTTTTGTGACATTCATTGCAATCCCTACAATGTGACAGCACTCTCCCCCTATCCACTTCGGGTTCCCTGTGTCCATTCTTCCAGTTCCTGTCCCTTCATGCCTTCTCATCCTGCTTTTGGACAGGAGCAGCCCATTTAGTCTTGTATATTTGATTGAACTAAGAAGCATATTCCTCACGTGTATTATTTTTTGTTTTATAGGCCCATCTAATCTTTGTCTGAAAAGTGGGCTTCAGGAATGGTTTCAGTTCTGGGTTAGCAGAGTATCTGGGGGCCATAGATTTGGGGATTCCTCCAGTTTCTGTCAGACTAGTAAGCCTGGTCTTTTTATGTGAATTTGAATTCTGTTCTACGTTTTTATCCTGCACTGTCCAGAACTCTTTGTTGTGATCCCTGTCAGGCGGTCATTGGTGGTAGCCTGGCACCATCTAGTTCTTCTGGTCTCGGGCTGGTGGAGTCTCTGGTTCATGTGGTCCTTTAGTCCTTTGGGCTAGTATTTTCCATGTGTCTTTGGTCTTCTTCATTCTTCTGTGCTCCAGGTAGGATGGGACCAATAGATGTTATCTTAGATGGCCCCTCGCAGGCCATCTGAATGTGTGTTAGCTGCCTGAATGTCTTCTTTGATGAAGCATCTGTTCATATCCTTTGCCCAGTTTTAATTGGATTATTTGTCTTTTTGTTGTTGAGGTGTTGCAGTATCTTGTAGATTTTAGAGATTAGATAGACCCTTATCAGATATGTCGTAGCCAAAAAACTTTTTCGAGTCTGTACGCTCTCTTTTTACTCTTTTGGTGAAGTCTTTTGATGAGCATAAGTGTTTGATTTTTAGAAGCACCCAGTTATCTAGTTTCTCTTCTGGTGTTTGTACATTGTTAGTTATGCTTTGCATGCTATTTATGCCATGTATCAGGGCCTCTAGCATTATCTGTTTTTTCTTCCATGCTATTTATTGTTTTAGATTTTACATTTATGTCTTTGATCCATTTTGAGTTAGTTATTGTGTATGCTGTGAGATATGGGTCTTGTTGAAAGTCAGGAAAGGTGTGCATCAGGGTTGTATCCTTTCACCATACTTATACAATCTGTATGCTGAGCAAATAATCCGAGAAGCTGGACTACATGAAGAAGAACGTAGCATCAGGATTGGAGGAAGACTCATCAATAACCTGACTTATGCATATGACACAACCTTGCTTGCTGAAAATGAAGAAGACTTGAAGCACTTACTGATGAAGATCAAAGACTACAGCCTTCAGTACGGATTACATCTCAACATAAAGAAAACACAAATCCTCACAACTGGACCAATAAGCAACATCATGATAAAGGGAGAAAAGTTTGAAGTTGTCAAGGATTTCATTTTACTTGGATCCACAATCAACACCCATGGAAGCAACAGTCGAGAAATCAAACAACAGATTGCATTGGGAAAATTTGCTGCAAAAGACTACTTTAAAGTGTTAAAAAGCAAAGACGTCACCTTGAAGACTAAGGTGTGCCTGACCCAAGCCATGGTGTTTTCAGTAGCCTCATATGCATGCGAAAGCTGGACAATGAATAAGGAAGACCGAAGAAGAATGAATGCCTTTGAATTATGATGTTGGCGAAGAATATTGAACATACAATAAACTGCCAAAAGAACGAACAAATCTGTCTTGGAAGAAGTACAGCCAGAATGCTCCTTAGAAGCAAGGATGGCGAGACTTCGTCTCACATACTTTGGACATGTTGTCAAGAGGGATCAGTCCCTAGAGAAGGACATCATGCTTGGTAAGGTAGAGAGAGGGTCAGTGAAAAACATGAAGGCCCTCGAAAAGATGGATTGACACAGTGGCTGCAATGATGGTCTCAACTATAACGATGATTGTGAGGATGACGCAGGACCGGGCAGTGTTTCATTCTGTTGTACGTAGGATTGCTATGAGTCAGAACCCACTTGACTGCACCTAACAACAACAACAACAACCCAGTTATGCTAGCACCATTTGTTAAAGAGACTGTCTTTTCCCCATTTAATGGACTTTGGGCCTTTGTCAAATATCAGTTGCTCCTAGATGAATGGATTTACATCTGTGTTCTCAATTCTGTTCCATTGGTCTATGTGTCTGTTGTTGTACCAGTACCAGGCTGTTTTGACTACCATGGCTGTGTAATAGGTTCTAAAATCATGTAGTGTGAGGCCTCCCACTTTGTTCTTCTTCAGTAATGATTTAATTATCTAGGGCCTCTTTCCTTTCCGTATAAAGTTGATGATTTTTTTCTCCAGTGCTGTTGGAATTTGGATCGGGATTGCATTGTGTCTGTAGATGAGAAGAATTGTCATTTTCACAATGTTGAGTCTTCCTATCCATGAACACGTTATGTTTTTCCACTTATGTCTCTTTTGGTTTCTTGGAGTAGTGTTTTGTAGTTTTCTTTGTATAGGTCTTTTATGGCCCTGGTTAGAGTTATTCCTAAGTACTTTATCTTCTTTTGAGTTGGAATTGACTCAATGGCATTTTTTTTTATCTTCTTGGGGGCTATTGTAAATGGTATTGATTTGGTGATTTCCTTTTCGAAGTTCTCTTTGTTGGTGTAGAGGGATCCAACTGATTTTTGTATGTTTATCTTGTATCCTGCTACTTTGCTGAAATCTCTCAGTTCCAGTAGGTTTCTTGTGAATTCTTTGGGGTTTTCTGTGTATAAGATCGTATAATCTGCAAATAGAGATAATTTCAACTCTTCCTTGACAATTTGGATGCCCTTTATTTCTCTTTCTTGCCTTATTGCTCTCACTAGGACCTCCAGCCCAATATTGAATAAGAGTGATCGTAAAGGGCATCCTTGACTGGTTCCCGTTCTCAAGGGGAATGCTTTCAGTCTCTTTGTGATGAGAATGTTGTTGGTTGTTGGCTTTGTATAAATGCTTTACTATGTTGAGGAATTTCCCTTCTATTCCTATTTTGCTTAGAGTTTTTATCAGGAATGGGTGTTGGACTTTGCAAATGCCTTTTCTACATCGATTGATAAGATCCTGTGGCTATTTTCTTTTGTTTTATTCATGTGGTGGGTTATATTGATTGATTTTCTAATGTTGAACCATCCCTGCATAGCTGGTATGAATCCCACTTGGTCATGATATATATATTTTTTTGATACGCTGTTGAACTCTATTAGCTAGAAGTTTGTTCAGAATTTTTGTGTCTGTGTTCATGAGGGATATTGGTCTGTAGGTTTCTTTTTTTGTGGTGTCTTTGCCTGGCTTTTAGTATCAGGATTATGCTGGCTTTATAGAATGTGTTCGGGAGTATGCCTTCCTTTTCTATGCTCTGCAATAGCTTTAGTAGTATTAATGTTAGCTCTTCTCTGAAAGTTTGGTAGAATTCTCCAGGGAAGCCATCTGGGCCAGGGCTTTTTTTTTTGTTGGGAGTTTTAAAAAATTACTCTTCAATCTCTTTTTTGTTATGCATTTGTTTAGTTTTTCTACTTCGGTTTGATTTAGTTTAGGTGGGTAATGTGTTTCTAGAAATTTGTCCATTTCTTCTAGGTTTTCAAATCTGGTGGAGTACTTTTTTTCATAGTATTCTGTTATCCTTTTTATTTCAGTTGGGTCTATTGTGATATCACCCATCTCATTTCCTTTTCAGGTTATTTGCTTCCTCTCCTGTTTTTCTTTTGTCAGTTTGGCCAATGATTTGTCTGTTTTCTTGATGTTTTCATAGAACCAACTTTTGGTCTTATTGGTTCTTTCAATTGTTTTTCTATTCTCTGTTACATTTATTTCTACTCTAATCTTAATTATTTCCTTTTTTCTTTTGTCTGAGGGTTTCTTTTGCTGCTCTCTTTCTATTTGCTTGAGTTGTAGGGTTAATGTTTTGATTTTTGCCCTTTCTACTTTTTTTGATGTGTGTGTTTATTGGTATAACTTGTCCTCTAACCACTGCTTTTGCTGTGTCCCAAAGGTTTTGGTAAGATGTATTTTCATCTTCATTTGATTCTATGAATTTCTTTATTCCATCCTTGATTTCTTCTATAACCCAGTAGTTTTTAAGCAAGTTGTTGTTCTGTTTCCATGTATTTGATTTTTTTCCTTGCTTTTTCTGTTATAGATTTCTACTTTTATGGCATTATGAGTAGAGAAGATGCTTTGTATCATTTCAGTGTTTTGGATTCTGTTAAAGCTTTCTTTGCTGCATAAAATGTGGTCTATTTTGGAGAATGTTCCATGTGCTTGGGAAAAGAATGTATTTTTTCTGCTGTTGGGTGGAGTCTTTTGTATATGTCTGTGGGGTCAAGTTGGGTCATTGTGACATTTAGATCTTAAGTATCTTTATTGAGTTTCTTTCTAGATGTTCTGTCATTCACTGAAAGTGGTGTGTTGAAGTCTCCGACTATTATTGTGGAGCTGTCTATTTTTCTTTTCAATGTTGTTAGAGGTTGTTTTATGTATTTTGGGCCCTGTCATTGGGTGCATATATGTTTATTATGGTTATGTCCTCCTGATGTATTGACCTTTTAATCATTATATGGAGTCTTTCTTTATCCTTTATGGTTGATTTTGCTTTAAAGTCTATTGTATCAAAGATTAATATTGCCACTGCTGCTCTTTTATGGTTGTTGTTTGCTTGATATATATTTTTCCATTTCTTGAATTTTAGTTTGTTTATGTCTTTGTGTCTAAGGTGTGTCTCTTGTAAACAGCATATAAATGGATCGTGTTCTTTATCCATTATGCCACTCTCTGTCTCTTTTCTGGTGCATTTAGGCCATTTACATTCAGTGTAGTTATCGAAGGTTTTGTGTTTACTGCTGTCATTTTAATTTTTTCTTTTGTGGTGGTGACGGTATGTTCTGCTTAATTTCCTGTGCTGAGTTCTTTTTGTTTATGTATTTTCTTTTCATCTCTTTCATTACTGTTGATTTTGTGTTTACTGAGTCTTTATGTTTTTCTTCTTTTTTATTTTGAAGGATAGGTTTGTTAGCTTCCTTTGTGGTTATCTTGAAATTTACCTTTTTTTTATTTTATTTTATTTTATTGTACTTCAGGTGAAAGCTTACAGAGCAAATAGTTTCTCATGAAATAGTAGTACACATGTTGTTCTATGACATTAGTTAACAACCCCACAACGTATTAAGCCTCTAAATTCTCAACCTTTTTTTTTTGATGAAAATTACAGATGGCCAAAGATACACCGTTTCAAGAATTTCTACATTCACAGTTCAGTGACATTGACTACGCTCTTCCAACTGTGCTGTTATTCTCACTTAAGATGAAGGCTTACAGAACAAAATAGTTTTCCATTTAACAGTTACTACACATGTTGCCCTATGACAATGGTTAACAATCTCACAGCACATCAAGAATATCCTTACTCCACCTTGTGTTCCCTATCACCAGGGGACTTCCTTGTCCCCTTCTGTCTTCTGGACCTTGTCAGTGGACTATTGTACCTCTTTAGTCTCATTTGTTTTTTTTATTTTATTTTATTTTATTTTATTTAAACACCATTTCAAAACTTTTTACTTACACATTTAAGTGATATTGACTATGCTCTTCCAATTGTGCTGCCATTCTCGCCCAAGATGAAGGCTTACAGGACAAAACAGCCTCCCATTTAATAGTTACTACAAATGTTGCCCTATAGCAGTGGTAAACAATCTCACAATACATCGACAGTGTCCTTATTCAATTTGTGTTCCTTATCATCAGTTTCCTACTCCCCCTCTGCCTTCTGGCCTTTGTCACCAGACTCCTGTACCTCGTTAGTCCCATTTAGTTTTACTGGGCTGTCCATTCCCAGGCTTAACATCGAACCTTGAAGGTAACTTCACCTCTGAGCTGAAAGGGTGTCTGGGGGCCACACTCTTGAGGTTTCTCTAGTATTCTTTAGGCCATTAAATCTGGTCTTTTTTTGGGGGGGGGGAGTTAAAATTATGCTCTACATCCTTCTCCAGCTCTGCCCAGAACTCTCTGTTGTGATCCTGGTCAGAGCAGTCAGTGGTGATAGCCGGGCACCATCAAGCTGTACTGGACTCAGTCCGGCGGAGGCCTTGGTAGCTGTGGACAATTAGTCCTTTGGACTAATCTTTTCATTGAATCCTGTTCTCTTCATTCTCCCTTGCTCCCGAAGGGATGAGACCAGTGGAGTATCTTAGATGGCCGCTCATAGGCTTTTAAGACCCCAGACACTACTCACCAAGGTAGAATGTAGAGCATTATCTTTACAAGTAGTGTCATGCCAATTGAGCTAGATGTTCCCCGAGACCATGGTCCCCAGAGCCCTCTGTCGAACAACTCAGTCCCTCGGGGGGTTTGGATGTGTCTATAGGGCCTCCATGACCTTTCCTTGTGCAGGATGTGTTAGTTTCCCCTGTACTGTGTACTATCTCACCTCTCACCCAAGTTGCCACTTATCTATTATCTATTTAGTATTTCCCCCCCCTCCCCTCCCATCCCTGGTAACGAACAAGGATTGTTACATTTTGCATGTGAATTTTTTCATGGGTTTTTACAATAGAGGTCTCATACAATATTTGTCCTTTTGTGATTGACTTATTTCACTCAGCATAATGTCCTCCAGTTTCATCCATGTTATGAGATGCTTCACAGATTCATTGTTGTTCTTTCTCGGTGCATAGTACTCCACTGTGTGTATGTACCATAGTTTGTGTATCCATTCATCTGTTGATGGACATCGAGGTTGTTTCCATCGTTTTGCTATTGTGAATAATGCTGCCATGAACATAGGTGTGCATATGTCTATTCGAGTGATGACTCTTATTTCTCTAGGATATATTCCTAGGAGTGGGATTGCTGGATCGAATGGTATGTCTATTTCTAGCTTTCTGAGGAAACGCCATATCATTTTCCAAAATGGTTGTATCATTTTGCATTCCCACCAGCAGTGTATAAGAGTTCCCGTCTCCCCGCAGCCCCTCCAACATTTGTTATTTCCAGTATTTTTGATTCGTGCCAGTAATGCCGGGGTGAGATGGTATCTCATTGTGGTTTTAATTTGCATTTCTCTAATGGCTAGTGACCGCGAGCATTTCCTCATGTGTCTGTTGGCCATTTGAATGTCTTCCTTGGTGAAGTGTCTGTTCATTTCCTTTGCCCATTTTTTGATAGGATTGGTTGTCTTTTTGTTGTAGAGGTGTTGGATTTTCTTGTAGATTATGGAGATAGACCTTTGTCTGACTTGTACTGTCCAAAAATTTTTTCCCAGTCTGTAGGTTCTCTTTTAACTCTTTTGGTGAAGTCTTTTGAAGAGCATAGATGTTTGATTTTTAGAAGATCCCAATTATCTAGTTTATCTGTTGGGTTTTTTGTGTTGATGTTTATGGTTTGTATCCTGTTAATGCCATGTATTAAGGCCTGAAGTGTTGGTCCTATTTTTTCTTCTATGAATTTTATAGTTTGAGGCTTTATATTCAGGTCTTCGATCCATTTTGAAGTAGTTTTTGTATATGGTGTGAGGTATGGGTCCTGTTTCATTTTTCTACAAATGGATATCCAGTTTTGCCAGCACCATTTGTTAAAAAGACTGTCTTTTCCCCATTTGATGTATTTTGGGCCCTTGTCAAAAATCAGGTGACCGTAGGTGGATGGATTTACATCTAAATTCTCAGTTCTGTTCCATTGGTCAATGTCTCTGTTGTTGTACCAGTACCAGGCTGTTTTGACTACTGTAGCTGTATAGTAGGTTCTCAAGTCAGGTAGTGTGAGTCCTCCAACTTTATTCTTCTTCAGTAGTGCTTTACTTATTCGGGGTTTCTTCCCTTTCCATATAAAGTTAATAATTAGTTTTTCCGTCTCTTTGAAGAATGTTGTTGGTATTTGTATCGGGATTGCATTGTATTTGTAGATTGCTTTAGGTAGAATTGCCATTTTCACAATGTTGAGTCTGCCTATCCATGAACATGGTATGTTTTTCCATTTATGTAGATCCCTTTGGATTTCATGCAGCATTGTTTTGTAGTTTTCTTTGTATAGGTCTTTTATATTCCCGGTCAGATTTATTCCTAAGTATTGTATCTTTTTAGGGGCTATTGAAAATGGTATTGATTTCCTGATCTCCTTTTCATCGTTCTCTTTACTGGTGTATAGGAATCCAACTGATTTTTGAATGTTTATCTTGTATCCTGCTACTCTGCTGAATCTTTCTATTAGTTCCAGTAGATTTCTCGTGGAGTCTTTAGGGTTTTCTATGTATAGTATCATATCATCTACAAACAGGGAGAGTTTAACTTCTTCATTACCAATTTGGATGCCCTTTATTTCTTTCTCTTGCCTTACTGCTCTAGCTAGAACTTCCAGCACAATGTTAAATAGGAGTGGTGATAAAGGGCATCCTTGTCTTGTTCCTGTTTTCAAGGGGAATGTTTTCAGCCTCTCTGCATTAAGAATGATGTTGGCTGTTGGTTTTGCATAGATGCCCTTTATTATGTTGAGAAATTTCCCTTCTATACCTATTTTATTGAGAGCTTTTATCAGGAATGGGTGTTGGACTTTGTCAAATGCCTTTTCTGCATCAATTGAGATGATCATGTGATTTTTTTTCTTTCCTTTTATTTATGTGGTGGATTACGTTGATGGATTTTCTAATGTTAAACCATCCTTGCATACCTGGTATGAATCCTACTTGGTCGTGGTGTATTATTTTTTTGATATGATACTGAATTCTATTGGCTAGAATTTTGTTCAGAATTTTTGCATCTATATTCATGAGAGATATTGGTCTGTAATTTTCTTTTTTTGTGATGTCTTTGCCTGGTTTTGGTATCAGCGTTATGCTGGCTTCATAGAATGAATTTGGAAGTGTTGCTTCCTCTTCTATGCTCTGAAATAGCTTGAGTAGAACTGGTACGAGCTCTTCTGTAAATGTTTTGTAGAATTCTCCAGTGAAGCCATCTGGGCCAGGGCTTTTTTTGGTTGGGAGTTTTTTTTATTACCTTTTCAATCTCTTCTCTTGTTATGGGTCTGTTCAGATTTTCAATATCACTTTGTTGTAGTTTGGGTAGGCCGTATGTTTCTAGAAATTTATCCATTTCCTCTAGGTTTTCAAATTTGTTGGAATATAGTTTTTCATAATATTCTGTTATAATCCTTTTTATTTCAGTTGGGTCTGTTGTAATGTCCCCCATTTCATTTCTTATTTGGGTTATTTGTGCCCTCTGCTGTTTTTCTTTTGTCAGTCTGGCCAGTGGTTTGTCGATTTTGTTGATTCTTTCAAAGAACCAACTTTTGGTTTTGTTGATTCTTTGTATTGTTTTTCTGTTCTCTATTTCATTGATTTCTGCTCTGATCTTTACTATTTCCTTTCTTCCGGTGGTTGTAGGCTTTTTTTGTTGTTCTCTTTCTATTTGTTTGAGTTCTGTAGTTAATATTTTGATTGTGTCCCTTTCTTCTTTTTTGATATGTGCATCTATTGCTATAAATTGTCCTCTGAGGACTGCCTTTGCTTTGGTATGATGTGTTTTCATTTTCATTTGATTCTAGGAATTTTTTAATTCCATCTCTGATTTCTTCTATTACCCATTGATGTGTAAGCAGATTATTATTCAGTTTCCATGTGTTTGATTTTTTTTCCTTGCTCTTTCTAGTGTTAATTTCTACCTTGATGGCATTATGGTCAGAGAAGATACTGTGAATTATCTCAGTATTTTGGATCTTGTTGAGGATTGCTCTGTGGCCTAAGATGTGGTCTATTCTGGAGAACGTTCCATGTGCATTGGAAAAGAATGTGTACTTTGCAGCGGTTGGATGGATTGTTCTATATATGTCTATGAGGTCCAGTTGGCTGATTGTGTCCTTTAGGTCTTCTGTATCTTTGCTGAGTTTCTTCTTAGTTGTTCTGTGCTTTACTGAGAGTGGTGTGTTGAAGTCTCCTACTATTATTGTGGAACTGTCAATTTCTCTTTTCAGTGTTGTTAGAGTTTGTTTTATGTATTTTGGAGCCCTGTCATTCGGTGCATAGATGTTTATTATAGTTATGTCTTCATGATGCATCAACCCCTTAATCATTATATAGTGTCTTTCTTTGTCTTTTATGGTAGAATTTGTTTTAAAGTCTATTTTATCTGAGAGTAGAATATCCAGTCCTTCTGTTTTTTGGTAGTTTTTTGCTTGATATATTTTTTTCCAACCTTTGACTTTTAATAAATTCACATCTTTGTTTCTAAGATGTGTCTTTTGTAGACAGCATATTGATGGATCCTGTTTTCTTATCCATTCTGTTACTCTCCTTCTCTTTATGGGTCCATTGAGTCCATTTACATTCAGTGAAATTATTGGTAGATGTGAGTTTGTTGCTGTCATTTTGTAGTGCTTTTTTTGTGGTGCTGAAGTTTTCTTTGTTCTTCTTACTCTTTTGTGCTGAGTTACTTTTGTTTGTGGATTTTTTTTCATTTCTTTTGTTTTTGTAGGTTTATTTTTTGCTGAGACTTTATCTTTTTCCTCTTCTTTATGAGTATGTTTGTTAACTTTCTTTGTGGTTACCATGAATTTTACCCTTATCGTTCTAAGTTTGAAGCAGTCTAGCATTACTTGGTATCACCTTGCCTTCCTCTCCATTAGAAGGTTCTATCTCTATGCCGTTTATTCCCTCTTTTATTGTTTTGATGTTGTTGTCATTTACTGATTAATTGCTCTGATTCCCTGTTGTATTTCTTTTGGTTTTGGATAGTCCTCGAGAGTTCATTTCCTAGACTGGTATCTGGCTGGTACGATCCTGCGTCCTAGCTTCTGCCTGTGAGCTGAGGCTGTTTGTCCTCAGTTCGAAGAACTCCCTTTAATAATTCTTGTAAGTTTGATTGATGTTTATATATTCCCTTAATTTCTGTTTATCTGGAAATGACCTAATTTCACTATCAAATTTGAATGAGAGTTTTGCAAGATATATTATTCTTGGCTGGCAATTTTTTTTCTTTCAAGATTTTATATATGTCATCCCATTGCCTTCTTGCCTGCATGGTTTCTGCCAAATAATCTGAGCTTAGTCTTATTGTTTCTCCTCTGTATGTGACTTCTTGTTGGAAATTCATCATTCTTGTCTTCAACCTTTTGCCCCTGGTCTCCGGGGAACTGGTCCAGGAAATAATTTTAGAATTAACTGCTTAAACTTTCTCATAGTCCTATTGAACTACTGCTAATCTATACCGATCTTATACATGTGTATCAAATTATAGAGCATTTTGTGACACTATAGTCATAGAAACAACTGTCATTTCATATGAATTATAAGAAGAAAAGTCCATATTAGATTTTTATATAGCACTCCTCAGTATAAAAGCACTTTCTAGTATTCATTCACTTAACAGATATTCATGAGCTCCTGCTATGAACTAGACCAAATGCTAGAGATACAAGAAACATGACAGTAAAGGTCCCTGCCCTCAGGAATGTTATGTTCCTATGCACACACCTTATGACTGTGTAGGGAGAGTGCCATTACCTTCTTTTTCAGATGAGGAAAGTGAAGTTCAGATTACTCAACTAGGACTAGAAGCCAGGCTTTCAGAGCCTGTTTTCATCTTCTATACTGTAGTATTTCCTTATTAGCATGATAAAACCTGCCTTTAACAATCACTTCTGTGTATGTTTGAAGGAGTTCTGGCCAGGTATTTTCCCTATGTTCATGAATCCAGTTGGAAGGAGAGATCTTAAGAAAGTTCTCCACCATTATTTACACTGTTAGAGTATATATTGTACTTTGTGATTTAAATTATGCTCCAAAAGGTGAGGAGGGTGAAAGGGAGACAAGCCTAAACACACACAACAAAATATTTGTTCCTCTGTCCCATGATTCTAGTTTTCATTATTGATCTTGTCCTAGGAGACCACTCTGCTTCACTTTAAGTGATAATCTATTTCATAAGCCACTGATCTCCTTGCCCACCATCAAACCTATTGCTGATTTAGGCAAAATTATCCTTATGAATACAGCACTATGCCTTCCTCTTCTAATTTCCCTAGCCTACCATTTGCCAAATAAATGTTTGTCTGCTGGCCTCTCAAATCACACCTATGCAGTATTTTGAGGATAGCAAGTGACCAAAACCTATGTTGAGGCACTTTTGAGCCCCTGATGCCCCTTAACGAAGTCCCTTAAGCTTTTCTATTTCTGTTGCTGTCACTCTAATTCTGGCACCTTGCGTATACCCTGAACTCCTTTCCTCCCTCTCTCTTCTTTTTATTCCCTTGGCAAAATCACAATCGTGGTAACTTCCTGGTTACTTGGTGCTTGTACCCATGCAGTGTATTGTAGCTGAAACAAAACACATGACTACAGTGGTGTCGATTTAAATTCTAAGTTAGACCCTTAATGCTGCTCTCCCAGTCCATTCACTCCCTCCCTTTTCTGGAAGATTATTTCACACCTCCTCTCTCCTCAAACCCCTAACACCATTCCCCACCACCTCTCTCAGATGACTACCTTTCCTATATTTGCATAGTCTACAAAGTGATTTCAGGAGCCTTTTCTGATTTAATCTCTGCCTCTTCTTCTTGGGGAAATTGCTAGTTTTAGCAGCATTCTTCTTTAGAGCAAATAATTTTTTTTTTGTTTTAGTGGCTAATTCACGTGTCTTAGCTCAGAAGTCCTCACCATGTACTGCAGTGACCAATCTGTGCTTGTATTTCTCATCCTCAAAATGAAGGATCCTCACACCTGCCATTTTCACCCACAGGAACATTGTGTGAACAGTTGTTTGTACTCTGATCTTTCTAAATCTTAGGGTACAAGGAAATGAACTTGCCATCAACATTCTTTGTCAGATTAATGCATAACACTACAAAAGATAACCTCCTTGGGCTAAAGACTCAGTGATTATTTTTTGGCTCCAAAGTGTATGATCTGCTGTTTGGTAGTCAAGAAAAATACCATTTGTATTGTAGCCTACACTAACTTCTACTTAAATATTAGTGCCCCCTGTTTTAATATGTCTTCATGTATTAACTGTGAAATTTTCACAGCAAAAAATAAAGATAAGCTTTAATTTTCTAAAAGTATTCCTTTGTTTACTAAATGAGTCATCACAGGGTTCCTTTTAGGTAGACAGAGTATATTTTCAATGACTTGAATGATAAAAATTCAGCTTATACCACTTTTTCAGGAACACACCTTTTGTGTAAAATGAGCTACACCTGTACAGGCAGGCTCTAATTTTCACCACAGTGGTGTTACTGGAAACCACGTCAGAAAATGGATCATATTTTCCCACAGGAACAATATTATAATTGGGGGTTGTTTTCCTGATCAAAGACTCAGCATCAAATAAACTATAGATATATTCAAAAATGTGTCATAAAGGCAAAGATATAGTAATTATAAATTTCTAATCATTTACAATAGTTAAAAATTATGCTCCAAGTCCCATAAAATGGACATAAATGTAGTCTATACAATCATTATTCAAGAGACACCAATGTACTATAAAGTGTACGTACAGTGCTTAAATACAATCCAACTGTATAATAAATTTTACCTAAATTAACCAGCTAGCCACAAGAAATCTATTTTTAGCAATATGTGAATAATTGCTTTTGCTATCTTGTAATATAGACATTCTTGTGGAGTTAGGGGCAGCGGATGGTTTAAATGATCTAACCATGGTTTCCAAATCTGGCAGCACATCAGAATCACCTGAGGAGCTTTAAAGATGAAGATTTCTGGGCTTGAACCCTAGAGATTCTGTTTCAGTAGGCCTAGGGGCTCCAGGAATATATATATTTTTAGAAACTCCTAGGTGATTTTGGTGCACGGCCAAGTTTAGAAGACTAGGCATGATTGAGTCTCTATTTTTCTTTCCCCTCTCTTTTCTTTTTTCAGCAAGCTGATACATTCAGAATGATTCTACTGACCTTAAAATTTGTGTAGGTAGGAGGTTTAATAAATGTTTCCAAGGTGTTTCTCATATGCAGGTGAAAGCTGGACAGTGAATAAGGAAGACTGAAGAAGAATTGATGCCTTTGAATTCTGGTATTGGTGAAGAATATTGAATATACCATAGACTGCCAGAACAACAAACAAGTCTGTCTTGGAAGAAGTACAGCCAGAATACTCCTTAGAAGTGAGGATGGCAGGACTTGATCTCATGTACTTTGGACATGTTATCAGAAGGGACTAGTCCCTGGAGAAGGACCTTATGCTTGGTAAAGTAGAGGGTCAGCGAAAAAGAAGAACACCCTGAAGGAGATGGATTGACATGATGGCTGCGACAATGGGCTCAAATATAGCAATGACTGTGAGGCTGGTGCAGGACCCGGCAGCGTTTTGTTCTGTTGTACGTAGGGTTGCTATGGGTCAGAACCAACTTGACGGCATCTAACAACAATAAAGGCTGTTTTGAAATTTGAAAAACATTTTAACAAGTCAGAACTAATTCACTTTTCTTTACTCACGTACTCCTACCTACCCCTTTAGTTTGGGCAGTTCCATCTGTAGCTTTGAATAGTCTCAGGGCCTACAGGAAATGCATGCTGTTAAATCTTATCTTAGGAAGTGACAGTTTTTTGACAGCCATCTTCACCATTGAATGGAAAGCAGTAAGAACGCTATAGTCTTGACAGTGCCACAAAGGCAAAGACTAGATCTTACATAGCCTTTATTCTCTCCCATAAGTCCTAACACACATAGTAGGAGCTCAGTAAATATTTACTGAACAATGAATGATAGCTCCTCTCCCAACTGAGAAAACAAGCATAAGATGGTATTTCCTGGCTATTGCTGCTCTGTTTGCTCTTGAGAAAAATCCTTTCCTGGACAGATTGCATTCATAAGACCTGAAATGTAACCTCAATTTTATTACCATAGCATGTAGACCTGGGAGGGTGCTTAGATAAGTTTATACAGCTACCTCTTTTTCAGATGAGGAAACTGAGGCCTAGAGAAGAAGTGCTTTGTTTTTAAGGTTACCATGCCATTTTTTTTCTTTTCATGTTTTTATCCTTTTTTTCATTTAACGTATATTTGAATACCTACTATGTGCTGGCCCCAATGAGCTAATGGTCTCTTTTCTCTTGGAAATAAGAGGCAAGGTCATTTTCTGAAAGGAGATGGAGCTGAGCAATAGGAGAGTGGAGAAAGAAAGTTTGGTAAAGA
The DNA here is from genome assembly GCA_030035585.1 of Dugong dugon. Taxonomy (NCBI): domain Eukaryota; kingdom Metazoa; phylum Chordata; class Mammalia; order Sirenia; family Dugongidae; genus Dugong; species Dugong dugon. The sequence goes on along the minus strand of CM057483.1, from coordinate 101,524,995 downwards.
TGTTGTAGAGAGTGAAAAAAAGTATATTAACCAGAGAAACACAGCAAGATTGGTGAAGAGTGTTCAGAGTCCTGCTGCAAGTAATGATTTTAATTTTATATATTGAGACCAATCTGCTTTTTGTGTGGCTTTGCCCCAGAATCATGTACTGGATATAGACACAGACAAAGTGGATAGTAGGAATGATCACAGGTTGGAATTTGGTTGTTACTGTTGTTGGCTGCTGTGGAGTTGGCCTCCTACTCATGGTGACCCTGTGCATATGGAACGAAACAACGCCTAATACTGCACCATTCCCATGATCGGTGGCAGATCAGACCATTGTGATCCATAGGGTTCTCACTGGCTGATTTTTGGAAGTAGATTGTCAGGCCTTTGTTCCTAGTCCATCTTAGTCTGGAAGCTCCGCTGAAACCTGTTCAGCATCATAGCAATATGCAAGCCTCTGTTGACAGATGGGTGGTGGCTGTGCATGAGGTGCATTGGCTGGAAATTGAACCTGGGCCTCCCTCATAGAAGGCAACAATTCTACCACTGAACCACAATGTCTCAAGGAATTTGGGTAGATGAGTACAAAATCATCACCGTGATCATCAGCAACAGCATCATCATAGTGAGACAAGAGCAGGAATGCATTACCAATAAGCAAGGTATGCACGGGCTTCTTGTGCTTACTTATTAATATGTAGTGCACAATTTCTCATGGGTCTGTGGTGAAACCCATGTGAAATTGTGCACTACAGATTAGTAAGTAAACACAAGTAAGCCCGTGTGTACCTTGCTTACTGGTTAATCCTCCCCTGGGCAAGAGAGTATTTTGATTTTGGCAAGAGTGTTATTGCAGTGATACACCATGGAACCTAAGCTGGATAAGGAGGGAAGTGAAAAAAATTCTGATGAATGGGGAGAAAGTAGAGGAGGAGAGGTCAGTGAAGTGGAGGTCTTGATGAGCTGAAAGAATGATGATAGTAGGAGTAGTTGAGCCAGCAACTTGGAAGGTTGTGGTCAGGGAACGTTTTGTTTAAATTAGTGATTTTGGAGATGGAGTGGTAAAGGGTAATGCTAAATTCCAAGGTGTGGAGAAGGATAGCTGACATGGAGTGGAAGGAGAAGGTCATTGGACATGAGGAGGTTAAGGAATTGAGAGGTCAGAGTATTAGTGCGATTCCACACTTTCATTAAATTATCTTCCTTTTAAATAGTAATAAAAATATACTCCATGCCCAGGCAATTTTTACTCTATTCAAAAAAATCATTTAGAATCTAAGTTAGTGGGGTGAGGTGAATACATGCTATAGTCTGAGGCAGAGTCATGAGAGCTAATAATGTTCAGTAACTATTTCCTCCATGTTCAGTAGTTTTACTATGAAATTTATTGTCTGAATCAAGCTCTTTTTTTAAATGGAGGATGGAATCTTTATTAGTGTTCACAAGAGACACTTTTAAATGTCATCTCTAGGACAGCTGTTTTAGGCTATTCAAAGTCCATTCTCCAAGGACTTTAGAGAGCTCTCTGAATGGATATGTTAAATTACATGTTGCAATAAGGAAGATGTGTGAATTTTCAATTTCTCTCTCTTTGCTTTTGAGTCAAGGAGCAATCTGATTTGTCTTGTTTTATAACAGGATAACTCTGGTTTCTGCATTGAGAATGGACTGTAGCGAGGCAAGAGTAGAAGCAAGTGGTGAAATGTTGTTGGATTCTGGATTTACTATGGATTGGATGTCAGATGTCAGAGGAGAGAGAGGAGTCAAGGATGAGTTCAAGGTTTTGACCTGAACTAGAAGAATGAGTTCATCAATTACTGTTATACAAACACATAAACACACACATGTATATGTGTGTGTGTGTGTGTTTAATCTCTTTATTTCTTGGAACTTTTATATATATTACATTACATTAAATTTATTATATTATGTTATATGCCTTAATTACTTTTCACTGGGCTGCGTCAGTAGTCTTAATAAATGTTCAGTGGCAAATCTGATCTCCTTTCCTAGCCTTTCTCCTCACTCTTGTTAAAAATAATCAGAACTCACTGAAATTTGAACATAAGGTTTATTCTGAGCAGTTATTCTATATGCATATAGGGAGGCCATTTTGATTTCAGAAAAAGCAAATGGCTTGAAGAAGCTAGGTGCAGTGGGGCTTATAAAGAGAAGAGCAGGGAGAAATGTAGACGATCACTATTGGCTAAATTAGTTTATATGTAAAACACTTAAAACTGTGTCTATTAGCCCCTACATTAAATAGACCCATACTGAAGTGTGTCCTTGATCTGTTTTTTGGTTCTTCTGTCTCCTTCTTGCTACTGTCTTCTAAGAGCCCGTCTAAAAATACTAAATTGCCTCTCCAATTCGCTAGGAAATTTGATAACCATATCAAATTTGATAACCATAATTTATGCATAAACATCAGTAAAATGAAAATAAAATAAATTATGAGTGAGAATTTGAGGAGCTAACTCTATAAAGTGCATGAGCTTTGTATTTCACTGTGTATGGATTTTTGACATGTACTTTATCTGTAGAATTAGTGTTCTGGAATTCCCATTCTTTGCTATGTTATCCATAATTTGTTATGATCCCCACAGTCGAATGCCTTTGCATAGTCAATAAAATACAGACCAAGGGACAGTCATTTGAACAGAACAAAGGGTTACTGCATGGTTTCAGGAAATGTGTGCATCAAGGTTATATCCTTTCACCATATTTATTCAATCTGTATGCTGAACAAATAATCCAAGAAGTTGGACTATATAAAGAAGAACGGGGCATCAGGATTGGAGGAAGACTGATTAACAGCCTGCAGTTTGTAGATGACACAACCTTGCTTGCTCAAAGAGAAGAGGACTTGAAGCACTTCTGATGAAGATCAAAGAATACAGCCTTCAGTATGGATTACAGCTCAACATAAAGAAAACAAAATCCTCACAACTAGACCAATAAGCAACATCATGATAAACAGAGAAAAGATTGAAGTTGTCAAGAATTTCATTTTACTTGGATCCACAATCAATACCCATGGATGCAACAGTCAGGAAAGCAAAAGACACATTGCATTGGGCAAATCTGCTGCAAAAGACCTCTTTAAAGTGTTGAAACTCAAAGATGTCACCTTGAAGACTAAGGTGCACCTGACCCAAGCCATGGTATTTTCAATCGCATCATATGCATGCGAAAGCTGGACAATGAATAAGGAAGACCGAAGAAAAATTGATGCCTTTGAATTATGGTGTTGGTGGAGAATATTGAATATACCATGGACTTCCAGCAGCATGAACAAATCTGTCTTTGACGAAGTACAGCCAAAACGCTCCTTAGAAGCGAGGATGGTGAGACTTCATCTCACGTACTTCGGACATGTTATTAGGCGGGACCAGTCCCTGGAGAAGGACATCATACTTAGTAAAGTAGAGGGCCAGTGAAAAAGAGGAAGACCCTGAAAGAAATTGATTGACATGTCACAGTGGCTACAACAATGGGCTCAAACGTAGCAATGATTGTCAGGATGGTGCAGGACAGGGTGGTGTTTTGTTCTGTTGTACATAGGGTTGCTATGAGTCAGAATCGACTCAGGGACACCTAACAAAAACAACAACAGCACTATATCTACACAAATTCTCCATCCTTGTTCTTAGGTAAGGTGAACAGATCACTGAGTTCTACCTATATGTTATCATATTTGATAAACCACCCCTTTACCATCATACATTCAGAACAAGTTTATGAACCGGTACAAGATCCTTAGGCAGTTGAAATAAGATTTGGTTAGGACAAATTTACTTCTTCTGCAACGGCAGGTGAAAAATATAGTCTTTCTAAGGCTGAACACTTACAATACCTAAGAAATAAATTGCATAGAGATTTAATACTTTGGAAGCATTACTTAGAAATCTGAAAATTCATATAAAACTAAGCATATAAATAGGAGAAGAAATTTAGTTCGGTTCAATCAGCAAATGTTTATCGAGCATCTTCCATGTTCAAGGCATTATACTAGACACCACAGGGGATATAAAAATGAGTAAGACAAAGTTCATGCTTAAGAACTTAAAATCTAGTAAGCAAGATTAGACACAAATGACTAAGATGAAAGGCAGAGAAAGGTAAGGGATGTAGGGAAAGCATGAACAGGAAATTATGGAAGTTCAAAGAAACTAAAGATTAAACTTAGTTTGAGAAGAAAGATCGCAAAATTGCGAAGAGTTCCAGGGAATAAATGGCATTCACGATGATCCCTGAAGGTTGGACAGGTTCTTAGGAGGGGAAATGGGTAGGGGGAAGAGGCAGCAGCAGTAGATATCTCAGGCTGAGGAAACTATAATCATTCATTTCACAAATATTTATTGTGTGTTTATTATATGCCAGGCACTGTTGTAGGCACTGTAGATAGAGCAGTGCACAAAACAGACAAAAACCCTTCCCTCTTGGAGCTAATATTACAATGGGGGAGGGGGAACAGAATGAACAAAAATAGAATAAAAACAAAATAACAGTTAACAGATTAAAGTACTTAACATGTCTCAGACACTTACATTCAGATTTCCATCCAAAAGTTTACATTAAAAATGGTTTGTGTATAAAGTAGTAAACCCTTAATTAGCTGGACAGTTGGGCTAACTCATTCCTGAGAGGTTCTGAATAATCAAGGTTCTCCTACATTCAGTATTACCTTCCTGTTTAGGTCTCTCTAACTAGGACTGAAATACAATTGTGAGGGAAGGAATGACAAAAAAAAAAAAAAAAAAAAACGAAAAGAAGAGTAGCTGCTGAGGCTGCTTATGCATAACCAAACACCTCATGGGATTTGGTTCCTTGGTTTGGAGGTTTAGTATCATGGTTTCATGGGACATCCCAGTTAATTGGCCTTATATCATGTTTAGTGCTTCTGTTCTACCTCCTAGTTTGTTGCGTAGTGCCTGGGGTCTTAAAACTTGCAAGTGGCCATCCAAGGTACTACAGTTGGTCTCTATTTACCTGGAGCAACAGAGGAAGAAGGAGAATCAGGAATAGGAGGAGAAAATTGAATGTGTGGCTAATTGCCTCCATGAACAAACTGCTTCCTTTGCCATGAGACCAGAAGAAATGGATGGTGCCCAGCTACCAGTACTGAACATTTTAATCAAAGATGAATCCTGATCAAAGAGGGGAAAACGCAGAACAGAATATCAAAGTCTTATGGAATCCAAACTTTTTAGAGCCATATAGGCTGGATGAATGCCTGGAACTATTGACCTGAAATAATCTTTAAACCTTAAAGTTTAAACCAGAAATATCCCCTTAAGTATTCTTAAAACCAAACAATAGGTTAGCTTAACTGGTAAAGAATGCCTGCATTGAGCATTGTGCTCTTTCAAGATCTATTTATATGGGATCAAATTGACAACAGTAACTTGAAAGATTAGGAAATTTAGGGGGCAATGAGTTTATGTTAATGGGGGAGGAACAGCTCAGAGAAGGAGGCTGAGAATGGTTGCCCAACTTGAGGAGTGTAATCAATGTCACCGAATTGTATGTGTAGAAATTGTTGAATTGGTGTATGTTCTGCTGTGTATATTCTCAACAACAACAAAAATAAAACAATGAATTGTTCATTCACACTACATTTATAACATAAGATATGCTATTATAGAACAGATGTTTACTGGTTGAAATGCTGTTTGCTCCATCATGTTACTGTTTTATTTTATAAGGCATGCCATTTATTTAGCTTTTCTCATTTATTCAGTGACTGTGGCCTGGAATTTTATTAGATGTTGTATGGCTAGAAATTAACAGAATGCTGAAGAGGCTATTGGTTTGAATGAGGTTGGATAAGAACTTAAGGCTTTTTAGCCTTTGGAGTGAAGATAGGAAGAAGTCTATTTCTGAAGATTTTCAATTTTAAAGCTCTTGGTTTTGTTTGAATTCATTTATATATGGATGCAGGAACACAGCAGCAACTAATAGTCTGGCAATGTTCATTACTTGTTTAACTTTGTTCTGAAAACTTACATCTTCCTGAAAGTCTTTATAGTGATTACTGAGGGAGAGAGAGAACCAAGAAAATTTCCTGAAATGGAATTGTTTTACAACTGATGTGTTTCTGAATAATGGAGAAATTGAAAATTTAATTTTAAAAGTATTTCAGTACCAAACAGCCCTTATATTTGGAATAAATTATTCAACTAATTTTTTATTCTCCCTTGGAGCCAGTTAGCAAATATCTTTTGTGTTGTAGCGAGATTACAGCAAATGATTTCATGGGAACGTTTATTCAAATGTTGTATTTTATTAGCCAATAATATCTTGTCTTTTATGATATGCATCAAACTAACAATAAATACTTGAATAAATAGGTTTAGGACCTAGATAATTAGGAAGAATTGTTTTCAAAATTTAGATTAACTATAATATTCAGAACTGGCATCTTAGGTCATCTAACAACATAATGTAAAATTCAAGATACAGTGAAATATACTTTAAAAATTAAGACCTTAAGCAAAATATTTTACAAAGAAGCTTCTTTATTTTATGGAATAAAATAAAAATTTCTAGCATCCCCACTCACATTTTTGCCTATAATTTATCCCCTTGAGAAAGGCAGAAGAAGTTTTTTTGTTTTTTTTTTTTTTACTGTGGCCAAGGCATATCAGGATTTGTTAACTTCTGTAAGCTAAACAACCAAAATGAAGTCAGTTTAGAATGTGGTATGTTATACAAATGTAGTATGTTGTGCAGCATTACAAGCTTCTTATAAGCTCTATAAATAGGGTCTTAAAATTATTAATTTATTTAAAATAATAATAAGCCCAATGCATGTTAACATCAATAGCATTTTTAATGAAAAATAAGCATAATTTCTACTGTTTTCATGAAGAACATTCTTAAGTGAAAGGGCATTTCTTTTTTGCAAATGCATGGTGGTAAAGAATGCAATGGCTATGCATAGTTTGATGCATCTGCCTTAATCCATGCTAACGTGCCAGCAGTTTTATCCATCACTGTTGTTTTTTCCTCTTAATAATAGCTTTACTGAGATATAATCCACATATTATACAACTGACCTTTTTAAAGTATACAATTCAGTGTTTTTTAGTATAGTCACAGATTTGTGCAACCATCACCACAATCCATTTTAGAACCACTAAAAGAAACTCCACACCCATGAACGGTCACTGCCAACTTCCTTCCTTAGCCACCCCTCACCCCAGTCCCTGGGAACCATTCATCTACTTTCAGTCACTATAGATTGGACTGTTCTGCACATTTCATGTAAACTGAATCTTACAATATGTGAACTTCCATGTCAGGCTTCTTTCACTTACCATAATATTTTCAAGGCTCATCCATGATGTAACATGAATCAGTACCTCATCCCTTTTTAGGGCTACATAATATTCCATTGTATGGATATGTCATTTTGTTTATCTACTCATCTATTGACGGAGAGTTGGGTTGCTCCCACTTTTTGGCTATTGTGAATAGTGCTTCTATGAAAATGTGTGCGCAAGTTTTTGGTTGAACACCTGTTTTTAATTCTTTTGGTATATACCCAGAAGTGGAATTACTGTATCATATGGTAATTCTGTTTATCTTTTTGAGGAACCATCTACATTAAACAAGGGGCACAGTGGGCAAATCCCACCTTCATTGCTACCTGCGTGGTAAGGATCAGCATGAATCCAATTCCCAAAGTATGGAAATAGATCCAGTCCTCACCTTTCCACTTCACCATCCTTATCACTCACCTCTCATGCAGCACACACTCTCTCTAATCCTTGCTTGCCACCCAGATCTGAGTCAGACCACCTTCCTATGCAGCATTTCTCGGACCCTAGCCACCCAGAACTAGGTCAAAGACACCTTCTTTCAGACTGCCAAACAGGCAGACACCAGCCCCTGCTGGCTCTCACTGTCCCTATGTGTTTGTTAATTTGCTGGAATGACTCACAGAATCTCACAGAGAGTACACCATACTTCTGGCTACAGCTTTATTACAAACAAAATGGAAACAAATGAAGAATGCATAGGGTGAGGTCTGGGTGAGGTCCCAGCACAGAGCTTCCATGTCCCAAAGAGGGACACCCTACCCTCTCCTTGCATGGTCATCAGCCAGGAAACTCCATCTGATCCTTAGGGCTCAGGTCAGCCTCACTACATGACCATGATAGATTACATCATGTCTCTTGAAGATTAGTCAGCACTGGGTCCCCAGGTGGTTCCTCTTGATCTGGTCAGCCCTCATTCATTAGCCCCAGGTGTTGGTATGGCTCGAAAGAACCAAGAACAAAAGCCAAATTGCTTTCTGCAAGGTGATTCCACATCTTGCACCTCCAAACTGTTTTTCAAAGCAGCTGCATCATTTTACATTCCCACCAGCAGTATACAAGGATTTCAGTTTCTCCATATCGTCTCCAACACTTGTTACTATGTGTCATTTTGGTTATAGCCATCCTAGGGGATGTGAAGTGGTATCTCACTGGGGTTTTGATTTGCATTTCCTTAATGATTTTCTGGAAGAGATCCATATTTACGCCTATTCCCAAGAAAGGTGATCCAACCGAATGTGGAAATTGTCGAATAATATCATTAATATCACACGCAAGCAAAATTTTGCTGAAGATCGTTCAAAAGCAGCTGCAGCAGTGTATTAACAGGGAACTGCCAGAAATTCAAGCCAGATTTAGAAGACAATGTGGAACCAGGGATATCATTGCTGATGTCAGATGGATCCTGGCTGAGAGCAGAGAATACCAGAAAGATGTTTACCTGTGTTTTACTGACTATGCTAAGGCATTTGACTGTGTGGATCATAACAAATTATGGATAACGTTGCGGAGAATGGGAATTCCAGAACACTTAATTGTGTTCATGAGGAATCTGTTCATGGATCAAGAGGCAATTGTTTGAACAGAACAAGGGGATACTGCATGGTTTAAAGTGAGGAAAGGTGTGCGTCAGGGTTGTATTGTTTCACTTTACCTATTCAACCTGTATGCTGAGCAAATATTCCGAGAAGTTGGACTATATGAAGAAGAATGGTGCATCAGGATTGGAGGAAGACTCATTAACAGCCTGTGTTATGCAGATGACACAATCTTGCTTCCTGAAAGTGAAGAGGACTTGAAACACTTACTGATGAAGATCAAAGACCACAGCCTTCAGTATGGATTACACCTCAACATAAAGAAAACAAAAATCCTCACGACTGGACCAATAAGCAACATCATGATACATGGAGAAAAGATTGAAGTTGTCAAGGATTTCATTTTACTTGGATCCACAATCAACACCCATGGAAGCAGCCGTCAAGAAATCAAAAGACGCGTTGCATTGGGCAAATTTACTGCAAAAGACCTCTTTAAAGTGTTGAAAAGCAAAGATATTACCTTAAGGACTAAGGTGTGCCTGACCCAAGCTGTGTTGTTTTCAGTTGCATCATATGCATGTGAAAGCTAGACAATGAATAAGGAAGACCGACAAAGAATTGATGCCTTTGGATTCTGGTGTTGGCGAAGAATACTGAAAATACCATGGACTGCCAAAAGAACGAACAAATCTGTCTTGGAAGAAGTACAACCAGAATGCTCATTAGAAGCAAGGATGGCGAGGCTATGTCTCACATACTTTGGACATGTTATTAGGAGGGATCAGTCCCTGGAGAAGGACATCATGCTTGGTAAAGTAGAGGGTCAGCGAAAAAGAGGAGGCCCTTAACGAGATGGGTTGACACAGTGGCTGCAACAACGGGCTCAAGCATAGCAACAATTGTGAGGATGGTGCAGAACTGGGCAGTGTTTCGTTCTGTTGTTCATAGGGTCACTATGAGTTGGAACAGACTCAAGGGCACCTAACAACAACAAAAAATAATTTTCTCTATATAGTATAACGTCAGCGTGTTGAGCATCTTTTCATGTGCTTATTGACCACTTATATATCTTCTTTGGAGAAATGTCTATTCAAATCCTTCGCCCATTTTAAATTGAGTTATTTGTCTATTTATTGTTAAGTTGTAAGAGTTCTTTATATATTCTGGATGGTAGATCATTATCAGAGATATGGTTTGCAAATATTTGTTCCTATTATGTGGGTTGTATTTTCACTTTCTTGATGACATTCTTTGATGCACAAAATTTTTTAATTTTGATGAAGTCCAGTTTATCTATTTTTCTTTTGTTGTTCTGTTTTTAGTGTCATATCTAAGAAACCATTGCCTAACCCAGTGTCACAAAGATTTACTCCTATATTTTCTTATAATGGTTTATAGTCTGAGCTTTTACATTTAGGTTACATTTAGCTTTTACATTTTGGGTTAATTTTTCTGTATGGTATGAGGAAAGATTTTCAGCTTTTGCACATGGATGTCCAGTTGTTCCAGTACCATTTGTTGAAAAAGATTATTCTTTTCACCATTAAATTGTCTTGGCAACCTTGTCAAAATCATTTGACCATAGATGTATGTTTGGATGGTAGCGCTGGTGGCACAGTAGTTAAAACGCTTGGCTGCTAACCTAAAGGTCGGAGGTTCGAACTCACCAGCCACTCCACAAGAGAAAGATGTGGCAGTCTGCTCCTGTAAAGACACAGCCTTGGAAACTCTGTGGGGCAGTTCTACTCTGTCCTATAGGGTCATTTGACCATAGATGTACATCTGGGTTACTGTAACTTTGTAGCAATTTTTTTTTTACAAGATGTTAGTAGCTATTATAGCAAGGGCTTTATGGTTTTCCCTTGGACATATAAAGTGATAAATTCTATAAGATATAATTTATTTATGTAAATGACCCTCATGTCAGCATTAGAGACACCAAAGGTCTAGCAAGGGACCCTCCTTTCTTCAGGGTAAGATTCAGAAGCAGTGCTGCTGCTTGAAGTAGTGAAAAGCTGCCTGGCAGCTAGACTCCAACTCTAGGCAAAATCTGGACCAAAGTGAACAGCAGAATGGCTTTTACTGCTCTGTAGGAACATGGTAATTCTCTTTTAAGTTTTTAAATGGACAAAAAAAAAATGATGATCTAAGTAATTTCTACCAAATAAAGTTCTTGGTTGTTGCCATTATATTATATGGCAAATACTTATGCAATGAGCTGGAGGACTGTAAAACATCCATGAAAAGGGTTCACCTTGAGCAAGTTGGGCTTTATGGGGAGCAATTGACTCTTAGCCATTGCTTTGCACTCTGTTATTTGTTCTCCAAACTTACAGAGTTTCTCTGAATGGTATATTAGTATAACCCTTAAGAGGTGGCCTGAGCATATTCAGTAGTGTGCATTGGACAGGCACCTCTTACTTCCACTGTAGCCATGCCCCTTCATGGGTTAAAGTAGGTTGATCTGGTACCCTGAAACTTCACTGAAATTGTTTATTAGCTCTAGTAGCATTTTTGTGGATTCTTTGGGATTTTTTATATATAGGACCATGTTATCTGTGAATAGAAATAGTTTTACTTTTTCCTTTCCAATTTGGATGCCTTTTATTTCTTTTTCTTGCCTGATTGCTCTGGCTAGAACTTCCAGCAAAATGTTAAATAGTAGCAGTGACAAGCAGGAATACTTATCTTGTTCCTGATAGTAGGGGGAAAATGTTCACTCTTTCACTATTGAGTATGATGTTAGCTGTGGATTTTTCACAAACGCCCTTTATTATGTAAGGATGTTCACTTCTAGTCCTAGTTTTCTTAGTGTTTTCATCATGAAAGAGTGTTGGATTTTGTCAAGTGCCTTTTCTGCATCAGTTGAGATGATCATGTGTTTCTTTTTCCCTTTGTTTTACTAATGTAGACCACTTTAATGTAGAACTTTTATGTTTAATGTAGAACATTATTTGGTAGAAATTACCTAGATCTTCATTTTTTTGTCCTTTTAAAAAATTAAAAGAGAAATACCATGTTCCTACATAGCAATAAAAGCCATTTTACTGTTCACTTTGGTTCACTATTACATTGATTGATCCTATTATCCTATTAATCCTGGGATAAATCCCACGTGGTCATGTTGTATAATCCCTTTAATACGTTGTTGTGTTTGATTTGCTAATATTTTGTTGAGGATTTTTGCATTTGTATTTATAAGGGACATTGGTCTGTAATTTTCTTTTCTTGTTATATCTTTATCTGGCTTTAGTGTGAGGGGGATGCTGTTCTCATGGAATGAATTAGGAAGTATTCCCCTCTTAATCTTTTGGAAGGGTTTGAGAAGAATTGATGGTGATTATTTAAATGTTTGGTAGTATTCACCAGTGAAACCATCTGGTTCAAGATTTTTCTTTATTGTGAGGTTTTTGAATACTGATTCTATCCCTTTACTTGTTACAGATATGGTGAGATTTACTATTTTCTCTTGAATCAGTTTAGGAAATTTGTGTGTTTCTAAGAATTTTTCCATTTCATCTATATTATCTAATTTGTTTTGTACAATTGTTCATAGTATTCTCTTACAATCCTTTTAAGTTCTGTAAGACCAGTGGTAATGTCCTTATTTTAGTTTATTCAGTTATTTGCGTCTTCTCTCTTTTTTTCTTTTTCAGTCTAGCTAAAGGGTTGTTAATTTTATTCCTCTTTTCAGAGAACCAACGTCTGGCTTAATTGATATTCTCTATTGTTCTTGTCCCTGTTTATTTATTTCTGTCCTTTTGTTGTTATGTACTGTCGATTCCAACTCATAGTGACCCTATAGGACAGAGTAGAACTGCCCCATAGGGTTTCCTAGGCTGTAATCTTTATGGGAGCAGATCACCAACTCTTTTCTCCCATGGAGCAGTTGATGGGTTTGAACCACTGACTTTTCAGTTAGCAGGTGAATTTCTTAACCAATGTGCCACCAGGGCTCCTTATCTCTGCTCTAATCTTTATTAATTCATTCCTTCTGCTAGCTTTCAGTTTAGTTTTTTTTTTTTTTTTTTTTAATTTCTACGAAGTGTAAAGTTAGCTTTTTGATTTGGGCTCTTTCTTCCTCTTTAATGTAGGCATGTACGGTTATAAATTTCCCTCTGAGAACTGCTTTCACTGCATCCCATAAGTTTTGGTATGTTGTGTTTTTATTTTCATTTATCACTAAGTATTTGTTAATTTACCTTGTGATTTCTTCTTTGACCCATTGGTTGTTTAATATCCACATCTTTGTGAACTTTCCAGTTCCCTTCTGTTACTTGTTTCTAGCTTGATTCCATTGTGGCCAGAGAAGATACTTGGTATAATTTTAATCTTTCTAAATTTATTGACACTTGATTTGTGGCCTAACATATGCTCTGTCATGGAGAATGATCCAGGGGTATTGGAGATGAACGTGTACTTTGCTGTTTTGGGGTGGAGTGTTTTATATATATATATATATATATATATATATACACACACACACACACACACACACACACACACACACACACACACACATATATGTCTGTTAGGTCTAGTTGGTTTATAGTACTGTTTAAGTACTCTATTTCCTTTTTGATATTCTGTCTAAGTATTCTATCCAGTATCAAAAGTAGGGTATTGAAGTCTCTAACTATTATTGTAGAACCGTCTATTTCTCTCTTTAATTCTGTCAGCATTTGCTTCTTTTACTTTGGTGGCTTTGTTGTTAGGTGCATATATATTTAAAATTGTTATATCTGCTTGATGAATTGACCTTTTTATCAATACACATAATATCTCTTTGTCACTTATAACAGTTTTTGACTCAAAGCCTATTTTCTTTTTCTTTTTTATTGTGCTTTAGGTGAAAGTTCACAACTCAAGTTAATTTGTTATACAAAAATTTATACATATATTGTTATGTGACATTAGTTGCAATACCTATAATGTGACAGCACACTCCTCCTTTCCACCCTGGGTTTCTTGTGTCCTTTCAACCAGTTCCTGTCCCTTCCTGCCTTCTCATCCTACCTCCAGACAGGAACCGCTCATTTGGTCTTGTGTATATGCTTGAACTAAGAAGTGCACTCTTCACGGGTATTATTTTATGTTTTATAGTCCAGCCTAAACTTTGTCTGAAGAGTGGGCTTTGGGAACGGTTTTAGTTCTGGGTTAACGTAGCATCTGGGGGCTATGGCATCTGGGGTTCCTCCAGTCTCTGTCAGACCATTAAGTCTGGTCTTTTTACGTGAGTTTGAGTTCTGCTTTGCACTTTTCTCCCGCCCCATTATGGACTCTCTGTTGTGTTTCCCTTACGGCAGTCATTGATGGTAGCCAGGCACCATCTACTTCTTCTGGTCTCAGGCTGATAGAGTCTCTGGTTTATGTGGCCCTTTTGTCTCTTGGGCTAATATTTTCCTTGTGCCTTTGGTGTTCTTCATTCTCCTTTGCTCCAAGTGGGATGGGACCAATTATGCATCTTAGATGGCCACTTGCAAGCTTTGAAGACCCCAGTGGGGGTCACCAAAGTGGGATGCAGAACATATTCTTAATAAACTTTGTTATGCCAATTGACCTAGATGTCCCCTGAAACCATGGTCTCCAGACCCCAGCCACAGCTACTCTGTCCCTCTAAGTGTTTGGTTGTGTTCAGGAAACTTCTTAGTTTTTGCTTTAGTCCAGTTGTGCTGACTTCCCTATATTGTGTATTGTCCGTCCTTTCACCTAAGATGATTCTTGTCTACTATCTAGTTAGTGAATTCCCCTCTCCCCGCTCCCCACCCTCATAACCATCAAAGAATGATTTCTTCTATGTTTAAACCATTTCCTGAGTTTTTATAATAGGGGTCTCATACAGTATTTGTCCTTTTTCAACTGACTAATTTCACTCAGCATAATGCCCTCCAGATTCATCCATGTTGTGAGATATTTCATGGATTCATCATTGTTCTTTGTCATTGCATAGTATTCCATTGTGTGTATGTCCCATAATTTGTTTATCCATTCGTCTGTTGATGGACACCTAGGTTGTTTCCATCTTTTTGCTATTATGAACAGTGCTGCAGTGAACGTGGGTGTGCATATATCTATTCGTGTGACACCTCTTATTTCTCTAGGGTATATTCCAAGGAATGGGATAGCTGGATCGTATGGAACTTCTATTTCTAGCTTTTTAAGGAAGCATCAAATCGATTTACAAAGTGGTTGTACCATTTTACATTCCCACCAGCAGTGTATAAGTGTCCTGTCTCTCCACAACCTTTCCAACACTGAATATTTTGTGTTTTTTGGATTAGTGCCAGCCTTGTTGGGGTGAGATGGTATCTCATTGTAGTTTTGATTTGCATTCCTCTAATGGCTAATGACCATAAGCATTTCCTCATGTATCTGTTAGCCGCCTGAATGTCTTGTTTGGTGAAGTGTCTGCTCATATCCTTTGCCCATTTTTTAACTGGGTTACCGGTCTTTTTGTTGTTGAAGTGTTTCAGTGTTTTGTAGATTTTAGAGATTAGACCCTGATCGGACATGTTGTAGCCAAAATTTTTTTCCCAGTCTGTAGGTTGTCTTTTTACTCTTTTTGTGAAGTCTTTTGAAGAGCATAACTGTTTGATTTTTCAGAGCTCCTGGTTATCTAGCTTCTCTTCTGGTGTTTGTGCATTGTTAGTTATGTTTTGTATTTTGTGTATGTTCTGTATTAGGGCTGCTAGCTTTCTCCCTAGTTTTTCTTCCATGATCTTTATCGTGTTAGATTTTATATTTAGGTCTTTGAACCATTTTGAATTAGTTTTTGTGCATGGTGAGAGGTATGGGTCTCGTTCCATTTTTTTGCAGATGGATATCCAGTTATTCCAGTACGATTTGTTAAAGAGACTGTCCTTTCCCCATTTAACAGACTTTGGGCCTTTGTCAAATATCAGTTGCTCCTAGGTGGATGGATTTACATATGCGTTCTCCATTCTGTTCTATTGGTCTATGTGTCTGTTGTTGTACCAGTACCAGACTGTTTTCACTACCATGGCAGTATAATAGGTTTTAAAATCGTGAGGCCTCCCACTTTGTTCTTCTTCTTCAGTAATGCTTTCCTTATCCAGGGCCTCTTCCCTTTCCATATAAAGTTGGTGATTTGTTTCTCCATCTTGTTAAAAAACATCATTGGAATTTGGATCGGGATTGCATTGTGTATGTAGATCCATTTGGGAAGAATTGACATTTTCACAATGTTGAGTCTTTCTACCCATGAGCATGGTATGTTTTTCCAATTATGTAGGTCTCTTTTGGTTTCTTGCAGTAATGTAGTTTTCTTTGTATAGGTCTTTTACATCTCTGGTTAGGTTTATTCCTAAGTGTTTTATCTTCTTGGAGGCTACTGTAAATGGTATTGATTTGGTGATTTACTTTTCGAAGATCTCTTTGTGTGGCGGAATCCAACTGATTTTTGTATGCTTATCTTGTATCCTGATATTTTTCTGAAATTGTCTATTAGTTCTAGTAGTTTTCCTGTGGATTCTTTGGGGTTTTCTGTGTATAGGATCATATCATCTGTGAATAGGGGTACTTTTACTTCTTCCTTAGCAATTTTGAATGCCCTTTATTTCCTTTTCTTGCCTTATCACCCTGGCTAGAACTTCCAGTACAATGTTGAATAAGAATGGAGATAAAGGGCATCCTCGTATGATTTCCATTCTCAAGGTGAATGCTTTCAGACTCTCTCCATTTAGGATGATGTTGGCTGTTGGCTTTATATAAATGCCCTTTATTATTTTAAGAAATTTCCCTTCTATTCCTATTTTGTTGCGTTTTTATCAGGAATGTGTGTTGGACTTTGTCAAATGCCTTTTCTGCATAGATTAATAGGATCATGTGGTTCTTTTATGTTATATATGTGATGGATTACATTGACTATTTTTCTAATATTGAACCATCCCTGCATACCTGGTATGAATCCCAATTGGTCATGGTGAATTATTATTTTTTGATATTTTGTTGAATTCTATTGGCTAGAATTTTGTTGAGAATTCCTGCTTCTATGTTCATGAGGGATATTAGTCTATAATTTTCTTTTTTTGTGTTTTTTTTTGCCTGACTTATGTATCAGGGTAATACTAGCTTCATAGAATGAGTTTGGGAGTATTCCATCCTTTTCTATGCTCTGAAATACCTTTAGTAGTACTGGTGTTAACTCTTCTCTGAAAGTTTTGTAGAATTCTTCAGTGAAACCTTCAGGGCCAGGTTTTTTTTTTTTTGGGGGGGGGAGTTTTTTTTATTACCTCTTCAATATCTTCTTTTGTAATAAGTGTATTTTTTCTACCTCAATTTTTGTTAGTTTAGAAATTTGTCCATTAACTCCAGGTTTTCAAATTTGTTGACGTATAATTTTTCATACTCTTCTGTTATGATCCTTTTAATTTCAGTTGGATCTGTTGTGATATCACCCATCTCATGTCTTATTCAGGTTATTTGTTTTCTCTCCTGTTTTTCTTTTGTCAGTTTGGCCAGTGGTTTATCGATTTTGTTGATGTTTTCAAAGAACCAGCTTTTGGTCTTGTTGACTGTTTCAATTGATTTTCTAGTCTCTATTTCATTTAATTCTGCTCTAATCTTTATTGTTTCCTTTCTTTTGGTGCCCGGGGGCTTCTTTTGCTGCTCTCTTTCTATTTGTTTGAGTTGTAGGGTTAATGTTTTGATTTTGGCCCTTCTTTTTGGATATGTGCATTTATTGCTATAAGTTGTCCTCTAAGCACTGCTTTTGCTGTGTCCCAAAGGTTTTGGTAAGATGTGTTTTCCTTCTCATTCAATTCTGTGAATTTATTTCTTCCATCCTTGATTTCTTCTATAACCCAGTCGTTTTTAAGTAAGGTGTTGTTCAGTTTCCATGTATTTGATTTTTTTCCTTGCAATTTCTGTTATTGATTTCTGCTTTTATGGCTTTATGTTCAGAAAAGATGCTTTGTAATATTCCAATGTTTTGGATTCTGTTAAGGCTTACTTTGTGGCCTAATATGTGGTTTATTCTGGAGAATGTCTCATGTGTGTTGGAGAAGAAATTATACTTGGCTGATGTTCTGTATATATCCATGAGGTCAGGTTGGTTGATTGTAGCATTTAGATCTTCCATGTCTTTGTTGAGCTTCTGTGTGGATGTTCTGTCTTTCACCGAAAGTGATGTGTTGAAGTCTCCTACTATTATTGTGGAGCTATTTCTCTTTTCAATGTTGTTAAGAGTTTGTTTTATGTATTTTAGAGCCCTGTCACTGGGTGTGTATATATTTATTATGGTTATGCCCTCCTGGTGTATTGACCCTTTAATCATTATATAGTGTCCTTCCTTATCCTTTGTGGTGGATTTTACTTTAAAGTCTATTTTTTTCAGGGATTAATATTGCCACTTCTGCTGTTTTTTGAGAGTTGTTTTCTTGATATATTTTTTCCATCCTTTGAGTTGTAGTTTGTGTCTTTGAGTCTATAGCGTGTTTCTTGTAGGCAGTTTATAGATGGAGCATTTTTTTAAATCCATTCTGCCACTCTCTGTCTCTTTATTGGTGTATTTAGTCCATTTGCATTCAGTGTAATTATTGACAGGTATGAGTTTAGTGCTGTCATTTTGATGTATTTGTGTGTATGTGTGTGTGTGTGGTGTTGACAGTTTCTTTGTTCCTCTTAATTTTCTGTGGTGAATCATTTTTCTTTATGTATTTTCTTTTCATCTTTTTAGTTATTGTTGATTTTGTATTTGCTGAGTCTTTATGTTTTTCTTCTTTTTTATTTTTATGGGTAGATTTGTTAGTTTCCTTTGTGGTTACCTTAAAATTTACCTCTGTTTTTCTAAGTTTAAGCCCATCTTTCATTTCTTGTTGTCAAGTTAACTTCCTCTCCATGTAAAAGTTCTACAACTATACTATTTAATCCCTCTTTTTTTTTGTTTTAATGTTGTCATCTTTTACATATTGAAGCCTCTGTTTCCCTATTTCCAGTGTTTTAGCTTTGAATTATTTTTGTGACTTCCCTATATGGGTTGATATCTGGTTGTTCTGTCCTGTGTTGCAGTCTTGGGTTGTTATCTGATATTGTAGATTCTTTAGCCAAAAGACCCCTTTAGTATTTCTTGTAATTTTGGTTTGGTTTTACAAATTCCCTGTACTTCTGCTTATCTGGAAATGCCCTAATCTTGCCTTCATATTTGAGAGACAGTTTTGCTGGATACATAATTCTTTTTCCTTCAGGAGTTTATATATGTCATCCCATTGTCTTCTTCCCTGCATGGTTTCTGCTGAGTAGTCAGGGCTTAGTCTTATTGACTCTCCTTTGTAGGTGACTTTTTGTTTATTCCTAGCTGCTCTTAAAATTTTCTCTTTATCTTTGGTTTTGACAAGTTTGAGTATAATATGTCTTGGTGACTTTCTTTTGGGATCTACCCTGTGTGGGGTTCAATGACCTTCTTGGATAGATATATTCCTGTCTTTCATGCTATCAGGGAAGTTTCTGTCAGCAAATCTTCAACAATTCTCTCTATTTTCTGTTATCCCCCCCATTCTGGTACTCCGATCACTCGTAAGTTATTCCTCTTGATAGTGTCCCACATAATTCTTAGAGTTTCTCATTTTTTTCAATTCTTTTATCTGATTTTTCCTCAAATATATTGGTGTCAAGTGCTTTATCTTCAGTCTCACTAATTCTAACTTCCATTGCCTCAATTGTGCTCCTGTGACTTTCTATTGTGTTGTCTAATTATGAAATTTTATTATTAATCTTTTGTATTTCTATTTGCTGTCTCCCTATGGATTCTAGCAGTCTGTTAAATTTGTCATTCTGATAACTGTATACCTTTCCCAAATTCCTTTGTTACTTTGTCTGTGTGTTCCTTGACTTGGCCTGAGTTTTGCCTGATCTCGTGTAGAGCTTTACACATTAAAATTTTGAATTCTACCTCCAGTAATTCCAAGATATTCTCTTCCTCTGGGAGGTTTACTGTTTCTTTGTTTTGGTTGCTTGCTGGAGCCATCTTGATCTGTCTCTTTATGTGATTTGATATTGACTGTTGTCTCCAAGCCATCGGTTAGTTATTATATTTATTCATTGTATGTTTGCTTATTGTGTCCTAGCATTTGGTTTTGTTTTGTTTCGATATGCCCAAATAAGCTGGTCATGTGAGGTACTTTGATTACTGGCATCTTTGAAGCTCTCATGTCCTATCACTAGGTGGTTAGAGATGTTACTTGGTGTGTGAGCTCAGGAGTCCATTTCCTTTTCTTGTGTGGATTCAGCTCAGGTGTCCATGGCGTCGGTCACCAAGTGTGTGGTGCAGGTTCTCACCTACAGTCCTAGATGAGCAGAGCTACATAGGGGTGATTGGAAGCAAGTACAGGTATCTGGCTGCAGAAGGGGCTATGTGCTGAGCAATGTCAGGGGCTGATGGCTGCCTCTTAGTGCCTAGGTGGAAGATGGGTCCCTGTCCTCTAGAGCATGTAGGTGGGTGTGTTTTGCAGCCAGACTTTGGGCACCAAGTGCTGTTGGCTGTAAGGACAGGGAGGCTACTTATTCTCAGACCCCTGTCATGGGTGGCTAGGTGGAATGGGTAAAGCCAGCAGTCCTCAAGCCCCTAATGTGGGTGGGTGAGGACCCTGCTTAATGGGCAGGTCAGTGTCAAATGTCACAAATATGCCACTCCCCCTCAGCTGTTGCTGTTGAAAACAAGCTTCAGCTACATACACTGTTGTTCTATGTTAATGAGGGCCTACGCTATTGAATTGACCCACACAGGCAGAGGTGAATGCCTTTCAAAGTCTGTGGACCCCTTATGCCTGTGTCTAGGTGAAGGAGCAGTGCCTGCCTGCCCTGAGGTCTTGGCTTCAGGGGCGTGGTGATTTTTTAAAGCTGCGAGACTGGTTTGTGCATGGTTAGTCCTGAGTACCCGGCTTAGGAGAGTTGGCTGTTTTTTTTTTTCCCCCTAAAACAAGGAGACTGGTTTGAGTGCCAAAGCTCCTATTTCCAGCTTAGGGGGCATGGCAGTTATTGAATACTGCAGGACTGGTATCAGAGGGGAACAGGGGAGGGAAGGTGAGGGGAAAAGGGGCGCTTCTCCACTATGAAAGTCTCAAAGGGGAAGGGGTTGTTTTGGTCCCGCACAGTAAGTTAGATGCTGCATTTAACTTTTGCAGATCCCATGCTGCTTCCCCCTGTCTCCAGAGGCTTGTGCAAACTCTCTGCCGCCCGGCCTCTCCCGACGTGGTAAAACGCGTCCTAAGCACTACTACTTGTCTCAGCCCTAGTGTGCAAGCCGATCCAGCCTGCCATGTGCCAGCTAGCTCAAGTCTGGCACTTCTTCGCTGCTTCTGAACTGTCTCTCCCTACCCCTTCCGCTCAGTTTGACTTCTCAACTTTGTCTTTGATACTCACGTCTCCTAGATATTGGTATATAATTGATTCACTTGTTTTTTCGGGTCTTTGTTGTAACAGGGACCACAGGAAGTGTCCGACTATTCCTCCGTCTTGGTCCCTCCTCTACAACGTCTATTTCTTCTGATATGTATATAGCCACCCCAGCTTTCTTCTGGTTCCTATGTGCACGGAATGTATTTTTTTTAGTCCTTTATACCTTTTTTGTCCCTCATCGCCTCCAGTACTACCTTCTTTTGTGTTTACTTGAGTTTTTTTTTAGTGAACCATATTGATTCCCTTTTGTGTATACTTTTTAGATATTTTCTTTGTGGTTACCATAGGGATTACATTGAACAATCTAGTTTCAGTTGATACCCAATTAACTTCAATAGTATTAAAAAAAGCTCTTCAACTATACAGCTCTGTCCCTCTTCCGTTTATATTGTTGTCACTAATTAAATCTTTATATGTTGGGTGTCCGATAACATAGATTTATAATTATTTGTATTCATTTGTTTTTAAAATCATGTAGGACTTTGGTGAAGGGCAAGAGAGTACGCAATACTGGGGAAGCCAGTACAACTTGTACAAGGAAAGGTCATGGAAACTCCATAGACACACCCAAACTCCCTGAGGGACTGAATTACTAGGCTAAGGGCTGTGGGGACCATGGTCTCAGGGAACATCTAGCTCAATTGGCATAACACAGTTTATAAAGAAGATGCTCTACATTTGACCTTGATGAGTAGCGTCTGGGGTCTTAAAAGCCTGTGAGCAGCCATCTAAGGTACTCCACTGGTCTTACCGCTTCGAGAGAAAGAGAGAATGAAGAAAACAAGATACAAGGGAAAGATTAGTCCAAAGGACTAATGGACCACAACTACCACGGCCTCCATCAGACTGAATCCAGTACAACTAGATGGTGCCCGGCTACCACCACTGACTGCTCTGACAGGGATCACAACAAAGGGTCCCAGACAGAGCTGGAGAAAAATGTAGAACAAAATTCTAACTCACGAAAGCAGACCAGACTTACTGGCCTGACAGAGACTGGAGAAACCCTGAGAGTATGGCCCCCCTTTTAGCTCAGTAATGAAGTCACTCCCAAGGTTCACCCTTCAGCCAAAGATTAGACAGCTGCATAAAACAAAATGAGACTAATGGGGCACAACTGCCCAGGGACAAGGACTAGAAGGCAGGAGGGGACAGGAAAGCTGATAATAGGGAACCAAAGTCCAGAAGGTTGTGGGTTTGTTAACCAATGTCATAAAACAATATATGTACTGTTTAATGAGAAACTACTTCTTCTGTAAACCTTCATCTAAAGTACATTAAAAGAAATCATGTAGGACATAAAAAGTGGAGGTACAAACCAAAAATACAATACTAACTTTTATATTTACCATGTAGTTACCTTTACCAGAGATATTTATTTCTTTACACAAATTCAAGTATATAGGCTTTCATTCCAACCTAAATGACTCCCTTGAACATTTTTTGTCGGACACATCTAGTGGTAATGGACTTCCCCCTTTTTTTTTAAATCTGAGAGTGTCTTAATTTCTCCCTTATTTTGAAGGACATTTTAGCCATATGTAGAATACTTAGTTGACAGTTATTTTCTTTCAGCTCTTTAAATATGTCATGACTGACTTCTGCTCTTCAAGGTTTCTGATGAAAAACTATTCGTTAATCCAACTGAAAATCTCCAATATATGATGAGTTGCTTATGTCTTGGTGCTTTCAAAAGTCTTTCTATTTGGCTTTTGACAATTTAATTTTAATGTGTTTTACTGTGGATCTCTTTAGATTTATCCTACTTGGATAAGTAAACATGGATAATATTTAAGCTTCATGGATGTGTAAATTCATGTCTTTCATCAAATTTTGGAAGTTTTCAGCTATTATTTCCTCAAATATTCTTTTGGTGTTTTTCATGCTTTCTTCTCCTTCTGAGAAGAAGCCTTGGTGGCACAGTGGTTAAGTGTTTGGCTACTAATTGAAAAGTTGGTGGTTCAAACTGTTATAGAGCAAAAATGGCAGTTTGGTTAAAATCAAAAGTAAAGAGCTTTTATTGAGAGGCAAGACAATTTGTAAATTGGGAATTATAAGGTCCAGAAGATTTTGAAATAAGGGAATGAGGAAGAGACCGTCCAGGGAGTTTAGACGAAAATACAAGGAACTTCAGTAAAACAAAAATTCAATGATTAGTTGACATTTAGGGAATGGTTATAAAATTTCGAGAGGGTACATTTGATTGGTAGCAGATTACATACGTTTTTAAAATTGTTTTTTAAAAGTTACAAAGAAATTATTAAATTGGGTATGTCTGGCCTTGAACCAATTATGAGACCCTCCTTGTGTGACTGCAGGGAGGACATGCATAATTCTTAAGTTTATCTTGAGTAGGCATTTGTTCTGAGAATTGTTTTGGAACCAGTTCCCTGAGCAGGGTCTAAGCAAGCAAAATACTTAAACCAACAAAATCACATTGTTCTTTAAAATTGTTTACCAAGTAATTTCCTCAGGGTACAGTGGGGAGTTACAAAACTGACAGACTGCATTCTCAATGTAAAAGTTACTTTTAATTCAAAATGGAGTTTTAGCCTCAGACCTTAGCATAGCCACCATCTCATGTTGGGAGTCCTAAGTTAATTTCGGGTGCTCTTAATTAATCCCACCTTTTGATCATGAATCTCATTAGAAAGAGATTCCTTGATCACTTTTTAAGTTTTTGCCTTGCTGGGTAGGAGTTTTGTTTTTGTGCTGAGTTGATATTTAGGGGTTTTTTTGTTTCTTTTTGAGTACTTAGAAAGGAGTAACTTGTTTTCAGCAAGTTCTTGTTCTGTTGGATGGCAGTCTATTTCTACAGACATTTAAGACCCCAGGCAATGTAATTAGACAGCTGAGCACTATTGGATGTTAAATAGTGCATTGGGAGAGCAAGGAGCTGGACCAAAATAAGAGACCTTACCTGACATGATGAGAAGGCCACACCTATGGTGAGATGTTAAAGTTATGTGAGTAATATTTTTTTGTCTATATTTTTTTCTGTAGGAATGGAGTTAGTAGCTTGTTTGAATGTATTAGACATACATTTTATACAGCATTTGATGATACAAATAGAACAACAATGAGTATAGTTAAACCAGTTTGTGAAATAGAATGAAGCTGAGATCCCATGCCTTTGAATAACCAACAAAAGATGTTTAAAAAGGGAGAGTTAGACATAGGAGGGATAGAATGAAGCTAAATAGCTTTTTGGCAGATTTGTTTAATATCTTGTTTTACTTTCCTTGAAGAGTTTATTTAGGTACAGCAGGAGGTGTTGGCAATGGCACAGATTCCTTTTTGTTGAGCAGTGATTAGGAAAGAATGTTAAAAAATATTTTAGGAGGTTGCATTAAATCTGATTTTGTAATTTTGGGAGGAGCCATTCATTTCTGACATTGTTTGCTCCTGGCCATAAGGGCGTTTGAACTTCAGTTTAAGTTTTTTAGTGAGTTCAACAGTTCAGGCAGAGGCTTTAGCATCCTTTAACTGAGACAGATGAATACAAGTTTTAACTTCCTGTAATTTAGCAGCACAAGGGTTAGTGAGAAAGACTAAGTAGGGTTTTTTTCAGCAAGGTTTTAATGAGTTTTTAGTTGATTTTTTTAAATATACGTATTCTTCTGGGGCAACGTTAAGTAAGTTTTTGGATTTTAGTTTTTGTTTATTAAAGGTTTTTTAACCTGTGAAAAATGTTTTTTAGAGTATTAAAGATCATTGGTATAAGTAACAAAAGGCAGGGACATTCAGTTTTGAAGAATTACTTTTTTTATTATACTTATTTTAGTATTTTTGAGTCCATGGATGGAATTATTTAAAGTATTTTGAATATATTTAGTTAGAATTTTGGCATGTGCTATAACATTTTTTAATTCTTTCTGAGGTACAAAAATAGAAGTTAAATGAGTACACTATTGAAATACAGGTTTGGACTAACGAGGGAAAGAAAAATGTTTTTTGATATTTCAACAATAGAATATTGAATATTAGCAATATTTTTATAAAAACTTTATAGTAATTTTTTGTTGTTTGTTTACTTAGTTTTATGTAGTTAATTTTGATCCCATGCCATTCTGGAATAGTAGTAGTTTGAAAAC
Organism: Dugong dugon; assembly: GCA_030035585.1. Taxonomy (NCBI): domain Eukaryota; kingdom Metazoa; phylum Chordata; class Mammalia; order Sirenia; family Dugongidae; genus Dugong; species Dugong dugon. Next base: position 101,499,633 of record CM057483.1, on the reverse strand, counting down.
TCCGTCAGCTTTTACATAAGAATTTTAGAAATTTTGATTTAGTTCAATTGTATTTACATTTACATTTATAGTCCTTTTTATAGATTTGACATAGTTCATTTTTGTCAAAATATTTTGGCTAAGTAGAGTAAAACTGATCTGCAGATGACAAACTTAAAATGGTTATGATTAATTTATAATAAGAATAATACTTTTTAAAAGCAAAAGACGATAGGAATTAATTACAAGACGAATGCAAAGCCAAATGAATTTAAAAAAACTTTTAGATGAAAATATTTTTAAATATAATGATTAATCTTATTTTTAAAGTGGTTTAGATATAATGCAATAATCTTGAGACATAATATATCCTTTTTATGACATAAAATATAAGAGCCTATAGACTATAGTTATAATGAATACCTATTAATTTAATCTGATATTAGTAAGTTACCTAAAGATCTTGGAAATTATTTTAAGTTTATATGCCATAAAACATAATTACTGTTGAAATAAAGCTTGTTAAAATAGTTTGTATTTTTATATAACCTTTACTATTTTCTTTTAAGTTTTTTTAATTGTGATTGTTTTGGCCTTTTAGAACCTCTCCACAATAGAGAGAACCTGCTTCCATTTTTTTTAAGATGGGGATTTATTTAATTTTTGATAAGTGTAGTAAGACTGCATTCAATTTTTCTTTGTTTTAAAAGATTTTTACCTAGTTTGGGAGAGATTTTTTAAAGGCTTTCCTGGAGCAGTGTGAGTCTTAAAGGCTTATTATTAAGAAATAATTGGTTCATTTTAATTTATTTACATATGTTTAAGCTGATGTAGGCATTTTGAAAGACAAGAGAATTAAATTCTTTTCTTAAATTTTTATTAACTTTTTGGCAAGCAGTTTAGCCTTTTTTATGTTTCAATTTTTTTGTTTTTGTTAATTGTTGATATTATAAAAGTCTTTTTAATTTACCAAAATTTGAATGATAAAACTTAAGAGGGCTTTTTACTTTGTTTTTTCTTTTTTTGTATTGTTTGTTCTCAGTGTTGGGGACTAGAAAGCTGTTAACATTTTCCCAGTCATGTAAGCCTTCTATTTTTTTGTTATCCTGGAATTAATAAAAATTACTTCTTTTTTTTTTTTAAACAAAACACGTTTTATATACTATTTAGCTTTAGTTACTTAGGAAGGTTTTGCTTTTAATATTTTGTTTTTAAGGTTGACATAAATATGAAAACCATTGTTAGAACAAACTTATTTTTATTAATTCCTGGGATTATTAGGATTATTTAATTTATAGAAGTGCTTATTTGTTATTAAATCAGTTAGAGCAAGTTTTTATGAAACATTTTAGTTTAATTTACTCATACCATCCTTGGCTTTTTCCTCCCAGGCCTGCAATCTATTGTGTATGTCTCAACCATACACATTTGCCTTACAGTGTTTTTGAACAATGCCTGCTACTTTTCTTCCCTGAGTGAGTTCTGAGATAGGCAAAACAGATGAACACTTTACATCAGTCTTTCAAGTAGCCACCAGACAGGTTAGAACAGAGAAAAACAAGCGAAAAAAAAAGAAAAAAAAGATCTGCTCTGCTCCCTCCGGAATCAGGTTTTAGCATTCCTCACTAGGAACATGGGCTGCTGTCTTCAAGACTGTCTCCAAGACAGGGAGGTGGTAGGGCATGGGCAAGTAAAAAAGCCAAAAATCTTTCCTATCATTTTAAGTTGCCTTTTTCTTGATTTATTGTTCTCTTGGTTACCGTAAACCTTTGACTGTTTTCAAGTGTTCTGACAATTTCTGCTTGTTTTTCAACATTTCTGAGGGGAGACAGGAGCTCTGTGCCACTTACAGTGCCTTTTTGCTGACATCACTTGCTCTTGTTTTGTATGTATGTGTAGTAAGTTTGAGTTCTCTAACTTTGTTCTTGTTTTTCAAGATTGTTTTGGCTATTCTGTGTCCCTTGAATGTTCATATGAATTTTACAATCAGCCTGTCAATTTCTGCAAAAAAGTTAGCTGGGATTTTGATAGGGATTATGTTGAATCTGTGCATCAATTTGGGGAGTATTGCCATTGTCATGGTTTGAATTATGTCCCCCAAAAAATGTGTATCAGTTTGGCTAGGCCATGATTCCCAGTGTTGCATGGTTGTCCTCCATTTTGTGATTGTAATTTTACATTAAAGAGGATTAGGGTGGGCTGTAACACCATCCTAACTCAGGTCACATCCCTGATCCAACATAAAGGGAGTTTCCCTGGGGTGTGGCCGGCAACACCTTATATCTCTTGTAAGAGATAAAAGGAAAGGGAAGCAAGTGGAGAATTGGGGGACCTCATACCATCAAGAAAGCAGTGCCGGGAGCAGAGCGCGTCCTTTGGACCAGGGTCCTTGTGCAGAGAAGCTCCTAGTCTGGGGGAACACTGATGAGAAGGCCAAGAGAGAGAAAGCCTTTCCCTGGAGCTGAGACCCTGAATTTGGACTTTTAGTCTACTTTACTGTCAGGAAATAAACTTCTTTTTGTTAAAACCATCCACTTGTGTTATCTTTGTTGGAGCAGCACTAGGTGACTAAGACAGCCATTTTAACCATATTAAGTCTTCTGATCTATGAACATGGGATGCCTTTCCATTTATTTATGTTTTCTTTAATTTCTTTCAACAATGTCTCATAGTGTTCATTGTATCCATTTTGCAGTACTTTTGTCAAATTTATTCTTAAGTATTTTATTTTTTTTGATACCACTGTAGGTGTAATTGTTTTCTAATTGCATTTTGGATAGTCCATTGCAAGTGTAGAAGTACAACTAATTTTTATATATTGACCTTGTATCCTGCAGCCTTGCTCAACTCATTTATCATCTCTAGTAGTGTGTGTGTATGTGTAGATTTCTTAGGATATTATTTATGCAGTATCATGTCATCTGCAAACAGAGATAGTTTTACTTCTTCCATTCCAATATGGATGCCTTTTATTTCATTTTCATCCACAGTTATCCTGGTTTGAGCCTCCAGTACAATGTTGCATAGAAGTGGCAAGAGCAGATATCCTTGTCATTTTCATGTTTTTAGGGGGAAATCATCCATTTAATAAGATGTGGGTTTTTTGTAGGTGCTCTTTATTTGGTTGAGAAATTTCCCTTATTTTCCTGGCTTGTTGAGTGTTACCATCATAAAGGGGTATTGGATTTTGTCAAAAATTTTTGTCTATTCTTTTTATATTTAATGGTGTATTACGTTAATTGATTTTCTTATGTTAAACCAATCCTTCAATCCTGGCATAAATTCCATTTGGTCATAGTGTGTAATCTTTATATATATGTATATATATATATATATATATATACATATATATATTCCTGGATCCCATTTGCTAGTATTTTGTTGAGGGGTTTTGTGACTGTATTCCTAACAGATAATTTATCTTTATTTTTCTTTTCTTGTGATATTTTTTATCTGGTTTTGTTATCAGGATAATATTGACCTCATAGAGTGAGTTGGGAACTGTTTTCTCCATTTCTATTTTTGGGAAGAATTTGTGAAGAACTAGTGTTAATTCTTCTTTAAATGTTTGGTAGAATTTACCAGTGAAGGCATCTGAGCCTGGGCTTATCTTTGTGGTTTTTTTTTTTTTTTTTCTTTTTAATTACTAATTCAATCTCTTTACTTTTTATATGTCTGTTCAGATTTTCTATTATTCTTGAGTCAGTTTTGGTAGTTTGTCTCTTCTAGGAATCTGTCCATTCCATCTAAGTTATCTAATTTGCTTATGTACGTTTCTTCATAGTATTCTCTTAAAATCCTTGTTATATCTGTAAGGTCAACAGTAATGACCTCTCTTTCATTCCTGATTTTAGTAATTTGAATCTTCCTCTTTTTTTTCTTAATCAATCTACCTAAAAGTTTATAAATTTTGTTGATATTTTCAAAGAATATAAATGGGCTTTTTGAGCAGGGGAGTATGAAATTAATAATTGGAGGGCAGCTAAGTAACCCCTATATAATGGCCTCACTACTAGTGTGATCTTGGTCTCATGTTTCTTAACCTGTTGGAATCTCAGTTGATGCATCTTTAAAATGGAATAATAAAGACTTGTCTCACAGATATGTCTTTAAGATTAGATGAAATAACATGTAACATCTCTATCATAATGCCTATTCATGGTAGACTTTTAGTAAATCTCAGTATCTTAATTTCCACACCAACATGCTGACCCCAGTTTTACTGCATTATTCTTTGGTTAATTTAATAAACATTAGAAATTGCTTCTCTTTTTAAGAAGCCTGAAAATTTACTTTTCTTTTTTGTCTAGCTACCGTAGAACCAAGATAATATTTATTTTTACTAAGAATTAGGAACACAACAAATTTCTGAATGTATTCAGGAGTAACAAAAATAGTATAATATTAATCATAGATTAGTCTAAAAGCACAACTGAAACTGTATAGAAGAAAATATGATAATTTTATTGTTTTCATCTTTTTCTCACCTCAGTAGTAATTTTATTTTCCTATTAAGTATCCGTAGAGATAATTTCCATCTTCTTGAAGAATAGCATCATTTCTAATACAACTTTAACATTTCCGTGAGACAATTATGTCCTTTTAATGAACTATCTTGAACTTTAAGATAATTCATTTTCATTATCGTTTAAATAATGAATAAGAAACTCTAAAAAGTATTGAAACTCCTTTCAACTTGTTTTATACATTATTCGGGTAAGGAAAGGTGTCTCTGATCTACTTTTAATCTTTTTTATTCAAATGTCTACATTCTGTAATTAGTACTTGCATTCTCTTTAATGAGCATCCTTTGGTCTAATGTGTTAGTTATCTTGTGCTGCTATAACAGAAATACCACAAGTGAATGGCTTTAATAAACAGAAGTTTATTCTCTCATAGTCTAGGAGGCTATAAGTCCAAATTCAGGGTGCCAGCTACAGGGGAATACTTTCTCACTCTGTCAGTTCTGGGGGAAGGTCCTTGTCATCAATCTTTCCTTGGTCTAGGAGCTTCTCATCACAGGAACCTCAGGTCCAAAGGATGTGCTCTGCTCCCGGTGCTGCTTTCTTAGTGGTATGAGGTCCCCATGTCTCTCTGCTGGCTTCTCTCTTTTATATCTCTAAAGAGATTGACTCAAGATACAATCTAATCTTGTAGATTTGAGTCCTGCCTCATTAACATAACTGCCTCTAATCCTACCTCATCAACATCATAGAGGTAGGATTTACAACACATAGGAAAATCACATTAGATAACAAAATGGTGGACACTCATACAATACTGGGAATCATGGCCTAGCCAAGTTGACACACATTTTGGGGGGTCAAAATTAGATCAATAACACCTAATCTTTTCCAAAAGTGTGCACCCTTATTGCTTGCCAATAACTTGAGGAAATAACATTTTTCTGCCAAACGTTGAGTCAGTCAAGACTGACATAGGAATTGAATGTTATTGTCATATGTATAAGCTAGGTATATGCTTACCAAATTTTGTGATTTTCCTAAATCTAAGAAGTACATGGAGCATATATTTTCTGTTTTTGTAAAACAAGAAAGATTTGATGACACCTCATTTCACATGTGCCTGACCAGCTGCTGTAACATGTAACTCTAACCATTTTCATGAACCCTTTCACTGACTTCACACTGAGGATGACCTGCATAGCTGGAATAATTAGATTGCAAAGTAGGGTTACAGTTAGGTTGTAATAGGCACTCTGTACCCCAGCCTAACACAAGTAAATCACAAAATATCATGATTTTTACACCAGAAAGCACTGTGTACCCCCAGGGTCCATGTCAGTAGAGTCCCCAAAGTCCACCTCTCATCTCAATAGATTTCCAAGTCCAACCAGAAGACATTTTTTCCCATGGTATACTGACAGTAAAGTCTCCTGAATGGATGAGAAGAATCATTTTCAAGACATCTGTCTTAGCTAACTCATGCTCTAGTGTTCTTAGGCAAGTTATTCAACTTCTCTGAGTTTCAGTTTACATGCATGCAAAATGTGGGTGGCGATAACAAGATTGTTTTGAGGATTTAATAAGATAATGCTCGTAAAGTACTTAACACAATGCTGAGTTCATTGTTAAGAATCTTTGTTAAAGTAACCTATCTCCTGTGATCCATCTTGGTGCCACTACTGGCCCATTAAAGCTTTCTTTCCCTGTGTTTTAAATTTCTGATTTTGTACTATTTGACCTTGAATCTGGTTTGATTTTAATTTTATTTATTTGGACAAGATAAGTTACTACTGGGTGCAGTGGTGGTTCAGTGGTAGAATTCTTACCTTCCATGTGCAAGACCTGGGTTCAATTTCCAGTCAATACACCTCATACACAGCCACTACCCATAATGCCGAACAGGTTTCTTTGGAGCTTCCAGACTAAGACAGACTAGGAAGAAAGTCCTGGCGATCTACTTCTGAAAATCAGCCAATGAAAATCCTATGGATCACAATGGACAGATCTGCAATCAACTATGGGGATGGCACAGGTCCGGGCAGCGTTTCATTCCATTGTGCATGGGGTCACCATGAGTCAGGGGCCAACTCGATGGCAGCTAATAGCAACACCAAGTTACTACAGTTAACAAATTACATTTGTCTATCCTTCCCTATGCTAGCTCTGCCATTTTTGGTCTGCCTTATTCTGGTTTCTGCCTAGCCTATGCCTGTGCTAACTTATATATCACCACCAGCTCCTAGAATACTGTTGTGTCCCAGCAAGTGTTCAATACTTGTCTGGGATGGAACAAGCCCACCTCAGCCAGGCTAATGATAACTTACCTGGAAAAGTAGACCCTGCTCTTTGGCACAGTGTTGTGCTGGCAGGAAATGGATCCCAATAGATGAAGAGGCTATTGGATTATAATAGACTTACTTCTGCTTTGGTGATGTTACCAAAGTATGTTTATGGACTTGTCTCTTATACTTGGAACATATTTTAAAGATTATCTAGTCCCATTCAATAAGAAGTTATCTACATTTTTACAAATGAAGAAAAACACTCAGAGATGTTACCTTGCCAAGTTCACATAGTTAAGAACTGACAGATCCAGGTTTCAAACCCAAATCTGACTCCAGGAACTGTATTCCTCAGTAAACTATAGTGACTCTCATGGACTGCAAGTTTCCTTTCTACAGTACTACTGAAAGATTGTTCTATTCTGTATTTTTTTTTTTTGGCGGTCTTTTTTTTATTGTGCTTTAGATGAAGGTTTACATAGCAAATTATTTTCTCATTAAGTAATTAATACACATATTGTTTTGTGACATTGGTTGCCAACCCCACGACATGTCAACACTCTCCCCTTCTCGACCTTGAGTTCCCCATCTCCAGCATTCTTGTCCCCTCCTGCATTCTCATCCTTGCCCCTGGGCTGTTATGCCCATTTAGTCTTGTTTTGTTTTATGGGCTTGTCTAATCTTTGGGTGAAGGGTGCACTTCAGGAGTGACTTCAGTACTGAGTTAAAAGGGTGTCTGGGGGCCATACTCTTGGGGTTTCTCCAATCTCTGTCAGCTAGTAAGTCTGGTCTTTTTTTCTGTGTGTGACTTAGAATTTTGTTCTACATTTTTCTCCCCCTCTCTCCGGGACCCTCTATTGTGATCCCTGTCAGGTCAGTGGTGGTAGCCAGGTACCATCTAGTTGTGCTGGACTCAGTCTGGTGGAGGCTGTGGTAGTTGTGGTCCATTAGTCCTTTGGACTAATCTTTCCCTTGTGTCTATGGTTTTCTTCATACTCCCTTGTTCCAGATAGGGTGAGACCAGTCTAGTATCTTAGATGGCTGCTCACAACCTTTGAAGACTCCAGACGCTACTCACCAAGGTAGGATGTAGAACATTTTCCTTGTAAACTATGTTATGCCAGTTGAGCTAGATGTTCCCCAAGACCATGGTCCCCAACCCTCAGCCCCATAATTCAACCCCTCAGGTTGTTTTGGTGTGTCTACAGCGCTTCCATGACCATTCCTTGTACAAGTTGTGCTGGCTTCCCCAGTATTGTGTACTGTCTTACCCTTAACCAAAGTTACCACTTATCTATTGTCTATTTAGTGTTTTCCCCCACCACTCCTCCCCTCCCTTGTAACCGTCAACGATTGTTTCTTTTTGTGTGTAAACCTTTTCATGAACTTTTATAATAGTGGTCTCATATAATATTTCTCCTTTTGTGATTGACTTATTTCACTCAACATAATGCCTTCCAGATTCATCCATGTTGTGAGATGTTTCACAGATTTCTCATTGTTCTTTATTGTTGAGTAGTATTCCATTGCGTGTATGTACCATAGTTTGTTTATCCATTCATATACTGATGGGCACTTAGTCTGTTTCCATCTTTTTGCTATTGTGAACAGTGCTGCAATGAACATGGGTGTGCATATGTCTACTCATATGACAGTTCTTATTTCTCTAGGATATATTCCAAGAAGTGGGATTGCTGGATCATATGGTATTTCTGATGCTGCTTTTTAAGAAGCACCGTATCATTTTCCAAAATTGTTGTACCATTTTGCATTTCTACCAGCAGTGCATAAGAGTTCCAATCTCCCCGCAGCATCTCCAACGTTTGTTGCTTTCTGTTTTTATGATTCATGCCAGTAATGTCAGGGTGAGATGATATCTCATTTTGGTTTTGATTTGCATTTCTCTGATGACTAGTGAGCACAAGCATTTCCTCATGTGTCTGTTAGCCACTTGAATGTCTTCTTTGGTGAAGTGTCTGTTCATATGCTTTGTCCATTTTCAATTGGATTATTTGTCTTTTTGTTGTAGAGGTGTTGGATTTTCCTCTAGAATTTTAGAGATTAGACCTTTGTCTGATTTGTCATAGCCAAAATATTTTTCCCAGTTTGTAGGTTCTCTTTGTATACTTTTGGTGAAGTGTTTTGATGATCCCAGTTATTCAGCTTATCTTATGTAGATCTTTTTAGGTTCCTTGCAGTAGTCTTTTGTAGTTTCATTTGTATAGGTCTTTTACATCCCTGACTAGATTTATTCCTAAGTATTTTATTAGTACTATTATTTTAGGTGTTATTATAAATGGTATTGATTTCCTGATTTCTTTTTCGTAGTTCTCTTTATTGGTGTATAGGAATCCAGCTGATTTTTGTATGTTTATCTTGTGTCCTGCTACTCTGCTGAATCTTTCTATTAGTTCCAGTAGTTTTCTTCTGGATTCTTTTGGGTTCACTATGTATAGTATCATATCTCCCGCAAATAGGGACAGTTTTACTTCTTCCTTACCAATTTGAATGCCCTTGATTTCTTTTTCTTGCCTTATTTCTCTAGGTAGGACTTCCAGCACAATGTTAAATAGGAGTGGTGATAGAGGGCATCCTTGTCTTGTTCCTGTTCTCAAGGGGAATATTTTCAGTCTCTCTCCATTGAGAATGATGTTGGTTGTTGGTTTTGTATAGATGCCCTTTATTATGTTGAGGAATGTCCCTTCTATTCCTATTTTATTGAGAGTTTTTATCAGGAATGGGTGGTGGACTTTATCAAATGCGTTCTGTGTGTCATGAGATGATCACGTGATTCTTTTTTTTTTTTTTTTTAAATTATGTGGTGGATTACATTGATTTTCTAAGGTTGACCCATCCTTGCATATCTGGTATGAATCCCACTTGGTCGTGGTGTATTGTTTTTCTTATATAGTGCTGAAATGTATTGGCTAGAATTTTGTTGACAATTTTTGCATCTATGTTCATGAGAGATATTGGTCTGTAATTTTCTTTTTTGTGGTGTCGTTACCTGGTTTTGGCATCAGGGCTATGCTGGCTTCATAGAATGAATTCAACAATATCCTTTTCTGTGTTCTGAATTAGTTTGAGTAGCACTGGTGTAAGCTCTTCTCTGAATGTTTGGTAGGATTCTCCAGTGAAGCCATCTGGGCCAGAGTTTTTGTTTTTTTTTTTAATTACCTTTTCAATCTCTTCTCTTATTATGGGTCTGTTCAGATTTTCAACTTCAGTTTGTGGTAGTTTGCGTAGGTAATGTGTTTCTGGAAATTTTCCATTTCCTCTAGGTTTTCAAATTTGTTGGAGTAGAGTTTTTCATACTACTGTGTTATCATCCTTTTTTTTTTTTCAGCTGGATAGGTTGTAATGTCCCCCATTTCATTTCTTATTTGGGTTATTTGCATTCGCTCCTGTTTTTCTTTTGTCACTTTGGCCAATGGTTTGTCAATTTTGTTGATCCTTTCCAAGAACCAACTTTTGATTTTGTTGATTTTTTCTATTGTTTTTCTATTCTATTTATTTCTGCTCTGATATTTATTATTTCCTTTCTTCTGGTGGCTGTGGTCTTCTTTTGCTGTTCTCTTTTTGTTTGTTTGAGTTGTGTAGCTTATGTTTTGATTTTGTTCTTTTCTTCTTTTTTGATGGGTGCATCTATTGCTGTAAATTGACCTCTTAGCACTGTCTTTGCTGCATCCCAAAGGTTTTGGTATGTTGTGTTTTGATTCTTGTTTCATTCTAGAGCTTCTTTTATTCCATCTTTTATTTCTTCCATCACTCAATGGTTTTTAAGCAGAGTGTTATTCACTTGCCATATATTTGATTTTTTTCCTTTCTCTTCCTGTTATTAATTTCTACTTTGATGACATGTGATCACAGAAGATACTTTGTATTATCTCAATATTTTGGTTTTGTCAAGGGTCGCTGCTATAACAGAAATACCACAAGTGGGTGGCTTTAACAATCATAAATTTATTTTCTTACAGTTTAGGAGGCTGCAAGTCCGAATTTAGGATGCCGGCCCTAGAGGAAGGCTTTCTCTTTCTGTTAGTTCTAGAGGAAGGCCCTTGTCTCTTCTGAGCTTCTGCTCCTGGGCAATCTTCATGTGGCTTGGTGTCTCTCTTCCCCATCTCTAGTTCTCTTGCTAGCTTGTTTAATCTCTTTTATATCGCAAAGAGATTGACTTAAGACACACCCTATACTAATCCTGTCTCATTAAAATAACAAAGAAAACCTGTTCCCAAAAGGGATTATAACCACAGATGTGGGGGTTAGGATTTACAACATATGTTTTTGAGGGACACAATTCAGTCCATAACATTGGCCATTGGTATTTCTTCTTTGGTGAAATGGCTATTCTAGTCCTTTGCCCATTTTTGATTGGGTTTTTTATTATTTTTTTTGTTGTTATTAAGTTGTAGGAGTTCTTTATATATTCTGGATATTAAACCTTAATCAAATATATGGTTCCCAAAATTTTTCTTCCAATCTGTGGGTTGTCTCCTTACTTTGTTGATATAGTTCTTTGATGAACAAAAGTGTTTTTAATTTTGGTGAAGTCCAATTCATCTATTTTGTCTTTTGTTGCTGATACTTTTGATGTCATATCTAAGAATCCTTGTTAAAAAATAGGTCATGAAGACAGTACACAATACAGGGGAAACCAGCACAACTTGTACAAGGAAAGGTCATGGAAGCCCCATAGACACATCCAAAACTCCCTGAGGGACTGAATTGCTGGGTGGAGGGCTCTGGGGACCATGGTCTCGGGGAACATCTAGCTCAGTTGGCGTAACAGAGCTTATAAAGACAATGCTCCACATTCTACCTTGGTGAGTAGTGTCTGGGATCTTAAAAGCCTGTGAGCGGCCATCTAAGATACTCCACTCATCTCCTCCCTTCAGGAGCAAGGGAGAATGAAGAGAACAGGATATAAGGAAAAGATTAGTCCGAAGGACTAATTGCCCACAGCTACCAAGTCCTCCACCAGACTAAGTCCAGTACAGCTAGATGGTGCCCAGCTATCACCACTGACTTCTCTGACCAGGATCACAACAGAGGGTTCTGGACAGAGCTGGAGAAGGATGTAGAATATAATTCTAACTCACCAAAAAAAAAAAAAAAAAGACCAGATTTACTGGCCTAAAGGAGACTGGAGAAACCCCGAGAGTATGGCCCCCAGACACCCTTTTAGCTCAGTGGTGAAGTTATCTCTGAGGTTCACCATTCAGCCTGGGAGTGGACAGCCCCATAAAACCAAATGAGACTAACGAGGTACAGTAGTCCAGTGTCAAGGGCCAGAAGGCAGAAGGGGACAAGGAAGCTGGTGATAGGGAACCCAAGGTTGAGTAAGGATATTGTTGATGTGTTGTGAGATTGTTAACCATTGTCATAGGGCAACATTTGTAGTAACTGTTAAATGAGAAACTATTTTGTTCTGTAAGCCTACATCTTAAGTGAGAATAACAGCACAATTGGAAAAGCGTAGTCAGTGTCACTGAACTGTGCATGTAGAAATTTTTGAAATGGTGTATCTTTGGCTATGTGTATTTTCACCAAAAGAAAAGGTTGAGAAGTTAGAGGGTTGACATGTTGTGGGGTTGTTAACCAATGTCATAAAACTGTAAGTGTACTACTGTTTCATGAGAAACTGTTCTGTAAGCCTTCACCTGAAGTACAATAATAAAAAAAATTACTATTTAAGGTGACTGTCATTAAATGATTGCTTTCAGTTGTAGGGGCTAGAAGATCTGATATATAATGTATTATATATAATATAATCAATTATAATAACATAATCTGATATATAATATACTAATGGCCTCATGTTTCAAAATGTAATTTTAATAAATAGTATATAAGTTTTACAGGTAAAAAAAATAGGTCATGAAGCATTACCCCTATGTTTAGCTCTAAAAGTTTTATGGTTTTATTTCTTACATTTAGGTCCATGATCCATTTTGAGTTAATTTTTATATATGGTGTGAAGTATGTGTCTAGTTTTATTGTTTTGCATGTGGTAATCCAGTTGTCCCATCACCATGTATTAAAGAGACTATTCTTTTCTCCATTGAATGGACTTATTACCATTGTTGAAAATCGATTGACTGTAGATATACCAGTTTATTTCCGGACTTTTAGTTCCATTCCACTGGTCTATGTTTCTATCATTATACCATATCAGGATGTTTTGATTACCGTAGTTCTATACAGACAGTCCCTGGGTTACAAATGTCTGACTTACAGACAACTCGTACTTAAGAACGGACTGCCATATAGCCTGTTATTTTAAAAATTTGCTTTAAATACATACAGTGGTTCATAATAACAAGTGCACACACTACTTCATGACACTCAAGAAAACATTGCTTGGTTTGGAAGTGTTTCATCAGCATAGAAAGGTAAAATATATAACTATATACTAAGACAAATATTTGACTAGCTGTCGATATTCCCCCATATATACCTGTTCCGACTTACTTACAAATTAAATTTAAAGACAGGTTTAGGAACAGATCTCGTTCGTAACCCAGGGACTGCCTGTAGTATGTTGTGAGATCAGGAAGAGTGAGTCCTTGTCATGGATTGAATTGTGTCCCCCCAAAATATATATCAATTTGGCTAGGCCATGATTCCCAGTATTACGTGGTTGTCCTCCATTTTGTGATTGTAATTTAATGTTAAAGAGGATTAGGGTGGGATTGTAGCACCACCTTTACCCAGGTCACATCCCTGATCCAATATAAAGGGAGTTTCCCTAGGGTGAGGCCTGCACCACCTTTTGTCTTACAAGAAATAAAAGGAAAGGGAAGCAAGCAGAGAATTGGGGACCTCATATGACCAAGAAAGCAGTGTCGAGAGCAGAGGGCATCCTTTGGACCCAGGGTCCCTGCGCAGAGAAGCTCCTAGTCCAGGGAAAGATTGATGAGAAGGCCAACAGACAGAGAAAGCCTTCCCCTGGAGTTGATGCCCTGAATTTGGACTTCTAGCCTACTAGATTGTGAGAAAATAAATTTCTCTTTGTCAAAGCCATCCACTTGTGATATTTCTGTTATAGCAGCATTAGATGACTAAGATAGTCCTCCTACTTTGTTCTTATTCAAGATTGCTTTGGCTATTTGGTACCCCTTGCAGTTCCATATGAATTTGAGGATTGACTTTTCCATTTGCAAAGAAAGCTGTTGAAATTTTTATGGGAATTGTATTGAATCTTTAGATTGCTTTGGGTAGTATTGACATCTTAACACTATTAAGCCTTTCAATCCATGAACACAGAATGTTCTTCCATTTATTTCCACCACAGCCAGTTGCCACTGACTCAATTCCCACTCATGGTGACCCTATGTGTTTCAGAGTAGAACTGTGCTCCATAGGGTTTTCAATGGCTGTGACCTTTTAGAAGTAGATCACCAGGAGTTTCTTCCGAGGTGCCTCTTGGTAGATACAAATCACCAGTATTTGAGATAGTAGTCAAGTGCTTAATCATTTGTGCCACCCTTTCTCTAATTTTGTTTCAGGAGTGTTTTATAGTTTTCAGTGTACAAGTCTTTCACTTCCTTAGTTAAATTTATTCCTAGATATTTTATTCTTTTAGGTGCTGTTGTAGATGATAATGTTTCCTTAATTTCCTTTTCTGCTTTTTCATTGCTGATGTATAGAAATCTGGTGATTTTTGTGTGTTGACCTTGTATCCTTGCACTTTGCTGAATTCATCTAAGCTCTAGTAACTTTCTTGTGGATTCTTTGAGATTTTCTATATATGGGATCATACCATCGGCAAAAAGGTATAGTTTTCCTTCTTCCTGATTTGGATACCTGACTTCTTTCTTTCTTTCTGTTTAATTGTTCTGGCTAGGAACTTCCAGTACAGTAATACTGAATAGCAGTGGTAGAAGTGGCATCCTTGTCTTGTTCCTGATCTTAAGTGGAAAGCTTACAGTCCTTCTTCATTGAATATGATGTTAGCTGTGGGATTTTCATAAATGCCCTTTATCAGATTGAGGAACTTCCCTTCTATTCCTAGCTTGTTGATTGTTTTTATCATGAAAGGGTGTTGAATTTTGTCAAATGCCTTCTCTGCGTCTATTAGGATGACCATGAAGTTCTTTTCCTTTGTTTTACCATTTTGGTCGTCATGGGTTGAATTATGTCTCCCCCAAAATGTGTGTAGCAACTTGGCTAGGTCATGATTCCTATTATTGTATGATTGTGTAATCTGATGTGATTTCCTTACCTGTTGTAAACTCTATCACTATGATGAGGTTATATGTGATCTCTTTATATGTTATAAATTCTATCTCTGTGATTAGGTTATGCTGATGAGGTTTACAAGATTAGACAGTGTCTTAATCCAATCTCTTTTGAGATATAAAACAGAGAAGTGAGCAGAGACACATGGGAACCTCATACCACCAAGAAAGCAGTGCTGGGAGCAGAGCGCGTCCTTTGGACCTGAGGTTCCTGTGCAGAGAAGCTCCCAGGCCAAAGGAAGACTGATGGATCACAAGGACCCTCCTCCAGAACCTACAGAGAGGGAGAGCCTTCTCCTGGAGTTGATGCTCTGAATTTGGAATTGTAGCCTACAGGACTGTGAGAGAATAAAGTTCTCTTAGTTAAAGCCATCCACTTGTGGTATTTCTGTTGGAGCAGCACTAGATGACTAAGACACTAGTGTATTATATTGATTGCTTTTCGAATATTGAAGCACCCTTTCATTCCTGTGATAAATCCCAATGATCATGTGGTATAATCCTTTTAATATGGTGTTGGACTTTGTTAGCTAGTATTTTGTTGAGTATTATTTGCATGTATATTCATAAGGGATATTGGTCTGTAGTTTTCTTGTGTTGTCTTTGTCTGGCTTTGATATCAGAGTAATGCTAGGCTCATAGAATAAGTTAGGAAAATTTCCCTCTTCATCTGTTTTGGGTAAAAGCTTAAGAAGGACTGGGTTCACTTCTTCTATAAATGTTTGGTAGAATTGTCCAGTGAAGCCATCTGTTCCCAGACTTTTCTTTGTTGGGAGATTTTGGATTACTGATTCAATCTCTTCACTTGTTTTGGGTTTGTTGAGATCTTCTGTTTCTTCTTGAGTCAACTTATGAAGTTTATGTGTTTCTAGGAATTTGCCCATTTTTTCTAGGTTATCTAATTTGTTGGTGTATAACTGTTCATAGCATTCTCTTATTATCTTTTTTTTCCTGTAGGTTCGGTTGTAATGTCCCCACTTTCATTTCTGATTTTAGATATTTGCATCTTCTCTTTCTTTGTCATATAGCTCATGTTTTGTTTATTTTATTGACAAATTTATTTATTTATTTTCAAAAAACCAACTTCTGGTTTCAATAAACCTCTCTATTGTTTTTCTATTCTCTATTTCACTCTGGTCTGTTCTTCGTTATTTCCTTCCTTTCTGATAGACTTGAGCTTGGTGTGCTCTTCTTTTTCTAGTTCCTCAAGTTTTAGAGTTAAGTTATTAATTTGGGTTTTTTTTTCTCTTTTAATATAGGTGTTTTTGCTACAAATTTCTATCTAAGCATGGCCTTCACTGTGTCCCATAAGTTTTGGAATCATCTTTTATTTTCATTCTACTCTAAGTATTTTCTGGTTTATCTCTTGATTTCTCCCTTAACTCATTGGTTGTAGAATAATATGTTGCTTAATTTCCACATATTATGTGTTTTCTAATTTTCCTTATGTTATTAATTTCTAATTTTATTCTATTGTGACAAGAGAAGATGCTTTCTATGATTTCAATCTTTTTTAATTTATTGAAACTTGCTTTGTTATCTAACATATGTTCTATCCTATTGAATGGTCCATAAGCACTGGATATATATTGTGCTGTTGTTGGGTGGAGTGCTCTATATATATCTGTTAGGTCTAGTCTAGTTGGTTTATAATGTTGTTCAAGTCTTCTATTTGCTTATTGATTTATCAAGATAGTATGTTCATTATTGAAAGTGGTGTATTGAAGTCTCAAAATATTATTTTATTTCCATTTCTCCCTTCAGTTCTGTCAGTGTTTGCTTTGTATATTTTGGGGCTATGATATTAAAAAAAAAATCAAACCCGTTGTCATCAAGTTGATTCTAACTCATAGCGACCCTATAGGACAGAGTAGAACTGCCCCATAGAGCTTCCAGGGAGCACCTGCTGGATTCGAACTGCAAACCTTTTGGTTAGCAGCCAAACACTTAACCACTGTACCACCAGGGTTTCCGGCTATGATATTAGGAACATATATGTTTATAATTCTTATATATTCTTGATGAATTGGCTTTTTATCATAATATAATATCCTTCTTTTCTCTTACAACAGATTTTGACTTAAAGTCTGTTTTGACTCATATTAAAATTAGCACCTCAGCTCTCTTTTGGTTACTTTTTGCATGGAATATTTTTTTCCATCCATTTACTTTCAACATATTTGTACCCTTGGGTTTAATATGTGTCTGTGGTAGACAGCACATAGTTGGATCATCTATTTTTTCCACTCTCTGCCTTTTGATTGGTGCTTTTAGTCTATTTACATTCACGGTAATTACAAGTAAGGAAGGACTTCTGCCATTTTGTTGTTGTTTCTGAGTCTTAAACTTCTTTGTCCCTCATTTCCAACTGTCAATTTTTGTGTTATGTTGATTTTTTTTTTGTAGTGAACCATTTTGATTCCTTTCTTTCCTTTTGTGTGTATTTTTAGATATTTTCTTTGTGATTACCATGAGGAATACATTTAACAGCTTACATTTATGACAACCTGGTATAGATTCATACCAACTAAATGAATAATTTCTTTTATAAGAATCAGCATAAAGCTGGTTCCTGTAAGGTGAAAGTTAAAGATGTCCCAAATGTCCAACTTTTCCAAACTGCTGTACCACTCCATCATCTCTAACATCAACTACTCCTCCTCCCCTTAGCACTCTTCCTCTTTTCTTTGGGTTCCATAATTCTCTGAAATGTTCCACAGAACTCTCGAACCATATCAAGGAAATGGATCACATGATGTGGAGGCTGGCAAGTCTCAAATCCGTGGGTCAGGTATAAGCTTCTCCTGACTCACAAGGCCACTGGGAACAAACAACCCAAATCAGCAGGCCAGGTGGCAGGCTGCTGGCTCACAAGGCTGAGGAAGCTGACAAATCAGGTAAGATGATAGATACTGGCCCATGGGGCTGTGGAAGCTGGTGAATCTCAGAATCGACAAGTCAGATGGCAGGCCACTGGCTCAAGTCTCAAGAACCAGAGATCAATGACATAGGATACAGGTGCAGAGAGAGAGAACCCTGCCAGAACCCCCACATATATACCTTGGATTCAGGCCACACCCCAGGGAAAGGCATAACTTGAGTAAGGGTGAGACTTGAGTCATGCCCTCCTGCATGGCTGTGACTCAAGATACACCTCACACTAATCCTGCCTCATTAACATATAGAGGGTAGGATTTATAATACATAAAATGGAGGATAATTACATCAGATCCCCAAATGGTGGATAACCATACAATACTGGGAATCATGGCCTAGCCAAGATGACACATAACCCCAACCATCACAGGTTCTGTATACCTTATTTGTGTAGTCCCATTCAATCATTGTGTGTGAGTCACAAAGATCATGGCTAGGAAGGCCATATTAAGTAATTCATTGCACCGCACCAGCTTAACTTCAGTAACATAGAAAAACTATTCCTGTACTGTTCCTTCCTCCTCTTTTTTATGTTATTGTTATCACCTATTACATCTTTACACCCCATGTTCCTGTAACATAAATTTGTACTTATGGTTTATGTATTTGTCATTATAAACCATGAAGCACGTAACAACTAGAATTACCAATCAAAAATACCTTATAACTTGCTGTCATGAATTGAATTATGTCCCCCAAATAATGTGTATATCAATTTGGCTGAGCCATGATTCCTAGTATTGTGTGATTTTCCTATATGTTGTAAATCCTGCCTCTATGATGTTAATGAGGGAGGATGGGCGGCAGTTGTGTTAGTGAGGCAGGACTCAATCTACAAGACTGGATTGTGTCTTGAGGCAATCTCTTGGGATATAAAAGAGAAAAGCGAGTAGAGACGGGGACCTCATACCACCAAGAAAGCAGTGCTGCGAGCAGAGTGTGTCCTTTGGACCTGGGGTCCCTGGGTGGAGAAACTCCTAGTCTGGGGGAACATTGATGAGAAGGCCAACAGAGAGAGAAAGCCTTCCCTTGGAGCTGAAGCCCTGAATTTGGACTTTTAGCCTACTTTACTGTGAAGAAATACACTTCTCTTTGTTAAAGCCATCCACCTGTGGCATTTCTGTTATAGCAGCGCTAGATGACTAAGTCACTTGCCCTTATACTTGCCCAAGAAATTAGCTTTAATGAAGATCATTTTTTTCTATGTATGACTTCACGTTGCTGTGTAGTGTCCTTTCTTTCCCATCTGAATGATTCCCTTTAGCATTTTTTGTAGGGCAAGTCTAATAGTTAGGAACTCTCTCAGTTTATCTGGTAATGTCTTAATGATGCCCTCATTTTGAAGGACAATTTTGCCAGATACAGTATTCTTGATTGACAGTTCTTTCCTTTCAGCTCTTTAAATATGTCATTCCAATCCCTTCTGGGCTCCAAGGTTTCTGAGGAGAAATTGGCACTTAATCTTATTGTGGATATGTTGTATGTGACTATTTGCTTCTCTCTTATTTTAGGATTTTCTGTTTATCTTTAGTTTTTGAGATTGTGATCATAAAATGTCTCAGTGTGGATCTGTTTGGGTTTGTCTTAGTTGGAGTTCACTGAGCTTCTTGTATGTGTAGATTCATGTTCTTTGTCAGACTTGGAAAGGTTTCTGCCGTTATTTCTTCAAATATTCTGTTTCTTTCTCTCTTCTCCTTCTGGGATTCTAATGATGCATATGTTAGTTCTCTTGATACATTTTCATTAGGCTACGCTCAGCAGTCTTTAGCCTAATCTCCTGTTGCAACTCAGTCTCCATAAGTTTGATTACTCCATCAGATCACTGATTCTTTCTTCTGCCAGGCCAAATTTGGTAAATTCTTCCAATGAATTTTTTATTTCAGTTATTGTGTCTTTCACTTCCAGCATTTCTGTTCATTTTTAATAGTGTCTGTCTCTTTACTTATATTCTTGTTTTGTTCATGCATCGTTTTCTTAATATCCTTTAGTTCTTTTTGTTTTTCGTTAGTTCTTTGAGCTTGTTTAATGTTGTTGTATTATATTCTTCCAATATTTTCATCATTTAGGCTTTCCTCTTCTTTATCAATATTCTACCTATTCTAGGGACTTTGCCGTTCCATGTTAATTATAGAATAAGCTTGTTTATGTGTATGAAAAATCTTTCTGAGATTTTTATTGGAATTACAATAATCCTGTGGATCATTAGGAGAGAATTGACACATTTTCTTTGTTGTCTTCCAATATATGAACACAGTGTGTCTCTGTATCTCTTTAATATTTATTTGATTTGTTTCATCAGCATTTTATAAGTTTCAGCATACACATCCTGTGTGTACCTTTTTCATTTTATTTTGAGTAATTGTAAATGGTATTGTGTTTTTAATTTCAATTTCTGTGTGTTCATTGTTAGTATGTAGAAAAACAGTGGAATTTTTGTTCATTGATCTATTGTCCTGTGACTTTGTTAAACTCACTTATAGTTTCTAGGAATATTTTTGGAGATTTCTTGAGATTTTCAACACAGACAATGTTATGGATTGAATTGTATTCCAAAAAAATATGTGTTGTAAATTCTAGCCACTGCACCTTTGGTTATAATCCCATTTGGAAATGGGTTGTCTTTGTTATCTTAATAAGACAGCATTAGCATAGGGTGTGTCTTGAGTCAATCTCTTTTGAGATATAAAAGAGATTAAACAAGAAAGCTAGGAAGAAGAGATGGGGGAAGAGAGATGCCAAGCCACAGGAAGTTCTCCCATGAGCAGAAGCTCAAGAGACAAGGATCTTCCTCCAAGCTGACAGAGAGAGAAAGACTTCCCCTAGAACCAGCACCCTGAATTCAGACTTCTAGCCTTCAAAACTGTGTGAAAATAAATTTCTGTTTGTTAAAGCCACCCACTTGTGGTATTTCCATTATAGCAGCAGTAGATAACTAAGACAAACAATAATTTTATCTGCAAATATAGAGATAGTTTCTTTCTTTTTTTCTTATCTGTATGCCTTTTGTTTCTTTTTCTTGCTTTATTGAACTAACTAGAACTTCCTATACAATGTGGAATAAGAGTGTTGAGAGCATGTATTCTTATCTTTTTCATATCTTGGAGGAAATATTCAGTCTTTCAGAATTAAGTATAATTTTTGCTGCAGGATTTTTGTAGGTGATTTTTATCAAGTTGAGGTAATTCCCCTCTATTCCTAATTTCATAGAGTTGTTTTTATGAACAACTGTTGATAACAGGTATTTTTACCTTGTTATTATCTTAGTGGGAAAATATTTAGTCTTTCACAATTAAGTATGATGCCAGCTGTAGGATTTTTGTAGATGCTTTTTCTCAAGTTGAGGTAATACCCTCCATTCTTAATGCTAGTTTTTTTAAATGAATGTTATATTTTATCAAATATTTTTCTGTGCCATTTGTTATGATCATGTAATTTTTCTTCATCAGCTTGTTGATGTGGTGGATTACATTGACTATTTTCAAATGTGGAACCAGCCTTGCACACCTGGAATAAACCCCACTTGGTCATGGTATATAATTTTTTTAAACATTGTTGGATTCAGTTTGCTAATATTTGGGGGAGAGATTTTGCATAAGCAATATTAGCCCTTAGTTTTCTTATTTTGTAGTGCCTTTGTCTGGTTTTGGCATCAAGGTAATACTGGCCTCATAAAAAGAGTTCAGAAGTGTTCCCTCCTCTTCTATTTTTTGGAAGAGATTTTGTAAAATTGATGCTAATTCTCCTTTAGAGATTTTGTAGAATTCCTTAATAACCATCTGAGTCTGAACATTTCTTTTTTAGGAACTTTTAAGTTATAAATTGATTGTCTTTGATGGTTATAAGAATATTCAGATTGTCCATTTCATTTTGACAGAGTTTTGGTAGTTTGTGGTTTTCAAGGAATTGGCCCATTTATTCTCAGTTGTATTTATGAGCATAAAGTTGTTTGTAGTATTCCCTTATTATTGTTTTAATGGCTGTAGGATCTGTTTTGATATCATGTTTCATTCTTGACACTGGTGACTTGTGTATTCTCCTTATTTTTGTCAGTTTTGCTAGAGGTTTCTCCATTTTATTGTGTTTCCCCCCACCAAAGAATCAGCTTTTTCTTTCATTGATTTTCTCTATTATTTTCCTACTTTCAATGTTATTGATTTCTATACTTATTTCCTTCTTTCTGCTTGTCCTGTGTTTGTTTTACTCTTCCTTTCTTTTTTTTTTTTTTGTTTGTTTCTTGAGGTAGGAGCTTAAGTTACTGACTTGAGACCTTTTCTCATGTCAGCATATAGTACTATATACATTTCCCTCTTAGCACTGCCTTAACTGTGTTCCAAAAATTTTCAATACTGTTTTCATTTTCACTCAAGTCTATGTATTTTTTAAATTTCCTTTTGTATTTTTATTTGACCAGTGGATTATTTGAAAGTGTGTTTTTTAATTTCCACATATTCAGAAATCTCATATTGTCTATTATTAATTTCTAGTTTCATTCCACTATGGTCAGAAAACACACTCTGTATGATTTCAATTTGTTTAAATTTGTTGAGGTTTGTTTTTTGAGTCAGGATAGTCTGTTTTGGTGAAAGTTCTATGAGCACTTGAAAAATAAAGTGTATTCTGCTGTTGAGTGAAGTGTTCTGTTTGTGGCAATTAATTCAGATTGTGTTTTTCTGATTTTCTATATCCTTGTTAATTTTCTGTCTTATAGTTCTATCAGTTGTTGTGTATGGTGGCTGTTAAAGTCCTTCACTATAATTCTGAATTTATCTATATCTACATTTATTTCTTATCAGGTTTTGTTTTATGTATTCTGGAGACCCTATTATTTGTTGTGCACATATTTAGGATTGCTATGTCTTCCTGGTGGACTGATCCTATATCATTATGTAATATCCCTGTTTGTCTGTAGTAATTTTATTTCCTCGGAAGCTGTCTTTATTTCTTAGTGCTGCTATAACAGAAATACCACACTTGCATGGCTTTAACAAACATAAATTTATTTTCACACAGTCTAGGAGGCTACAAGTCTGAATTCAAGGTACTGGCTCCAGAGGAAGGCTCTGTCTGTCTGCTCTGGCAGAAAATCCTAGTCTCTTTCATTTTCTCGTCCTCGGTTCCATGGAGATCTCCATGTGGCATCAGTCTTTCCCCATGTGTGCTTGCTTGCTTCTGTGCCTAATCTGCTCTTTTAATGTTTCAAAAGCGAGTGGCTTAAGACACACCCTACACTAGTATAGCCTCATTAACATAAAAAAGAAAACCCTATTCCCAAATGGGATTACATCCACAGGTGTAGGGGTTAGGATTTACAAAACATATTTTGAGGGAACCCCATTCAATCAATAACAGAAGCCTACTTCATCTGTTATTAATATAGTCACTCTTGTTTTTTATTAATTTTTTTATATTGATTGCTGTTCATCTTGAATGTAAAACAATTTTTATGTTTAGATTTTTCTTTTTTATTCTTTAAATTTTCTATTGTACTTTAGATGAAGGTTTACAGAACAAATAGTTTCTCAATATACAGTTAGTACACATACTGTATTATGACATTGGTTAACAACCCCATGACATGTCAAATCTCTCCCTTCTCGAACTTGGGTTCCCCACTACCAGCTTTCATATCCCTTCCTGCTTTCTAGTCCTTCTCCCTGGGCTGTTGTGCCCCATTAGTCTCATTTTTTTTTATGGGCCTGTCTAAACTTTGGCTGAAAGTTGAACCTCAGGAGTGACTTTATTACTGAGCTAAAAAGGTGTCTGGAGGCCATACCCTCTGTCAGGCCAGTAAGTCTGGTCTTTTTTGTGAGTTAGAATTTTGTTCTACAGTTTTCTCCAGCTCTATCTGGGACCCTCTGTTGTGATCCCTGTCACAGCAGTTGGTGGTGGTAGCCAGGCATCATCTTGTTATACTGGACTAAGTCTGATGCAGGTGATGGTAGCTGTGGTCCATTAGTCCTTTGGACTAATCTTTCCCTTGTATCTTGTTCTCTTCATTCTGTCTTGCTCCTGAAGGGATGAGACCGGTGGAGTATCTTAGATGGCTGCTCACAGGCTTTTAAGACCCCAGACACTACTCACCAAGGTAGAATGTAGAACATTTTCTTTATAAAATATGTTATGCCTATTGAGCTAGATGTTCCCTGAGACCATGGTCCCCACAGCCCTCCGCCCAGCAATTGAGTCCCTCAGGGAGTTTAGATGTGTCTATGGAGCTTTCATGACCTTTCCTTGTACAAGTTGTGCTGGCTTCCCCAGTAATGTGTACTGTCTTACCCTTCACCAAAGTTACCACTTATCTATTGTCTATTTAGTGTTTCCCCTCCACCCCTCCCCTCCCTGGTAACCATCAAAAATTGTTTGTTTTTGAACATCAAACCACAGGCTGAATATAGGACACAGGATTGTACTAGCAAGATACCAACCTAGGAAGTAAACTCTTAAGGACTATGCAAAACCAAAGAATTACAACAGGGAAACAGAGAGGTTAATCTGCACATGCCAACAACATCAGAACAATAAAAGAGGGAATAAAGAGTGTAGGTATAGAACTTTCTAATGGAGAGGAAAGCAAGGCGATAACAAGTAATAATAGACTAGTACAAACCTAGGAAGATAAGGGTAAATTTCAAGGTAACCACAAAGAAAGTTAACAAACCTATTCATCAAAATAAAGAAGAAAAACATAGTCTCAGTAAAAACAAAACCTACAAAAACAAAAGAAGTGCAAAAAAAAAAAATCCACAAATGAAAGGAACTCAGCACAGGAGAGTAAGAGGAACAAAGAAAACGTCAGCACCACAAAAAAAAGAAAGGCATTACAAAATGCAATCCCACTCCTAGAAATGTATCCTAGAGAAATAAGAGACATCACATGAATAGACATATGCACAACCATATTCATTGCAGCACTGTTCACAATAGCAAAAAGATGGAAACAGCCTAGATGCCCATCAACAGATGAATGGATAAACAAACTGTGGTACATACACATAATGGGGTAATATGCAAAGATAAAGAACAATGATGAATCTGTGAAGCATCTCATAACATGGATGAAACTGGAGGACATTATGCTGAGTGAAAGAAGTCAATCACAAAAGGACAAATATTTTATAAGACCTCTACTATAAAAACTCATGTAAATTTTACACACAAAAAGAAACAATCTATGTTGGTTACAAGGGATGAGAGGTGTGGGGGGGAACTAAATAGACAATAGATAAGTGGTAACTTTGGTGATAGGTAAGAGAGTACACAGTACTGGGGAAGCCAGCACAACTTGTACAAGGAAAGGTCATGGAAGCTCAATAGACACTTCCAAACTCCCTGAGGGACTGAATTGCTGGGCAGAGGGCTGTGGGGACCATGTTCTCGGGGAACATGTAGCTCAATTGGAATAACACAGTTTATAACGACAATGTTCTACATTCTACCTTGGTGAGTAGCGTCTGGGGTGTTAAAAGCCTGTGAGCAGCCATCTAAGATTCTCCACTGATCTCAATCCTTCAGGAGCAAGGGAGAATGAAGAGAACAAGACACAAGGAAAAGATTAGTCCATAGGACTAATGGACCACAGCTACCATCGCCTCCACCAGACTGAGTCCAGTACAGCTAGATGGTGTCCGGCTACCACCACTGACTGCTCTGACCGGGATCACAATAGAGGGTCCTGGACAGAGCTGGAAAAGGATGTAGAACAAAATTCTAACTTAAAAAAAAAAAGACCAGATTTACTCTCCTGACAGACTGGAGACATCCCGAGAGTATGGCCCTCGGACACCCTTTTACCTCAATGGTGAAGTCACTTCCAAAGTTCACCTTTCAGCCAGGGATTGGACAGCCTCATAAAACAAAACGGGAGTAATGAGGCACAGCAGTCCAGGGACAAGGACTAGTAGGTAGGAGGGGACAAGAAAGTTCGTGATAGGGAACCCAAGGTTGAGAAGGGACGGTGTTGACATGTTGTGGGGTTGTTAACTATTGTCATAGGGCAATATGTGTACTAATTGTTTAATGAGAAATTATTCTGTTCTGCAAACCTTCATCTAAGGTACAAAAAAAAAAAAACAATCATTATCTATGTGAGATCGAATTAACAACAGCAACTCAAAACGTTTGATGGGAAACCTAGGGGGCAGTGAGTTGAAGATAATGGTGATGGAATAATTTGGAAAAGGATAGTGAGAATAGCAGCACTAATGGAAGAATGTAATCCATGTCACTGAAGTGTACATGTAGAAACTTTTGAAATGGTGTAACTTTGGCTATGTATGTTTTTACCAAGAAAAAACGTGCTCCAGGGTTGAGAAGGGAGAGTGTTGACATGTTGTGGGGTTGTTAACCAATGTCATAAAACATTACATGTACTGAAAGTTTAACGAGAAACTATTTGTTCTGTAAACCTTCATCTAGGGTACAATTATATATATATATATATATATATATATATATATAATTGCGTGTAAAACTTTTCATGAGGTTTTACAGTAGTGGTCTCATGTAATGTTTGTCTTTTTATGATTGACTTATTTCACTCAGCATAATGCTCTTCAGATTCATCCATGTTATGAGATGCTTCCCAGATTCATCATTGTTCTTTATCTTTGCATATTACTCCATTGTGTGTATGTACTATAGTTTGTTTGTCCATTCATCTGTTGATGGGCATCTAGGTTGTTTCCATCATTTTGCTATTGTGAACAATGCTGCAGTGAACATGGGTTTGCGTATGTCTATTCGTTTGACAGCTCTTATTTCTCTAGGATATATTCCTATGAGTGGAACTGCTGGATCATACGGTATTTCTATTTCTAGCTTTCTAAGGAAACACCGTATCGTTTTCCAAAATCGCTGTATCAATTTGCGTTCCCACCAGCAGTGCGTAAGAGTTCCGATCACCTCACAGCCTCTCCAACATTTGTTATTTCCAGGTTTTTTTTGTTTGTTTGTTTTTGATTCGTGCTAGTAATGCTGGGGTGAAATGGTATCTCATTGAGGTTTTGATTTGCATTTCTCTAATGGCTAGTGATCGTGAGCATTCCCTCTTGTGTCTGTTGGCCGCTTGAATGTCTTCTTTGGTGAAGTGTCTGTTCCATTCCTTTGCTCATTTTTTAATTGGATTATTTGTCTTTTTGTTGTAGAGGTGTTGGATTTTCTTGTAGTTTATGGAGATTAGACCTTTGTCTGAGTTGTACTAACCAAAAAATTTTTCCCAGTCTGTAAGTTCTCTTTTTACTCTTTTGGTGAAGTCTTTTGAAGAGCATAGGTGTTTGATTTTTAGAAGATCCCAGTTATCTAGCTTATCTTCTGGGGTTTTTGTGTTGATGGTTATGGTTTGTATCCTGTTAATGCTGTGTATTAGGGCCTGTAGTGTTGGTCCTATTTTTTCTTCTAAGAACTTTATAGTTTTGGCTTTATATTTAGGTTTTGATCCATTTTAAGTTAGTTTTTGTATATGGTGTGAGGTATGGGTCCTGTTTCATTTTTTTGCAGATTGATATCCAGTTTTGCCAGCACCATTTGTTAAAAAGACTGTCTTTTCCCCATCTGATGGACTTCAGGCCCTTGTCGAAGATCAGGTGACTGTAGGTGGATGGATTTACATCTGGGTTCTCAATTCTGTTCCTTTGGTCAATGTATCTGTTGTCGTACCAGTACCAAGCTGTTCTGACTACCGTAGCTGTATAGTAGGTTGTGAGGTCAGGTAGTGCGAGTCCTCCTACTTCATTCTTCTTCAGTAGAGCTTTAGTTATCCAGAACTTCGTCCCTTTCCATATAAAGCTGATGAATAGTTTTTCCATCTGTTTAAAGAATATTGTTCGTATTTAGATCAGGATTGCATTGTATTTGTACATTACTTTAGGTAGAATTGTCATTTTTACAATGTTGAGTCTACCTATCCATGAGCATGGTATGTTTTTACATTTGTGTAGATCTCTTTTGCTTTCTTACAGTAATGTTTTGTAGTTTTCCTTCTATAGGTCTTTTACATCCCTGGTTAGATTTATTCCTAAGTATTTTATTTTTTTAGGGGCTATTACAAACTTTATCATTTTCCTGATTTCCTTTTCATCATTATCTTTATTGGTGTATAGGAATCCAACTGATTTTTGTATGTTGATCTTGTATCCTGCTACTCTGCAGACTCTTTCTATTAGGTACAATAGATTTCTCGTGAAATCATTTGGGTTTTCTGTGTATAGTATCATATTCTCCACAAACAGGGACAGTTTAATTTCTTCTTTACCAATTTGGATGCCCTTTATTTCTTTTTCTTGCCTTATTACTCTAGCTAGGACTTCCAGCACAGAGTTAAATACTAGTGGTGATAAAGTGCATCCTTGTCTTGTTCCTGTTCTCAAGGGGAATGTTTTCAGCCTCTCTCCAGTAAGAATGATATAGGGTGTTGCTTTTGCATAGGTGTCCTTTATTATATTGAGAAATTTGCCTTCTATACCTATTTTATTAAGAGTTTTTATGAGGAATGGGTGTTGGACTTTGTCAAATGCCTTTTCTGCAGCAACTGAGATGATCATGTGATTCTTTTCTTTACTTTTATTTATGTGGTGGAATATGTTGTTTGATTTTCTAATGTGGAACCATCTTTCCATACCTAGTATGACTCCTAGTTGGTCGTGGTGTATTATTTTTTTGATATGATGCTGAATTCTTCTTTTTAAATATATATTTTATTATACTTCAGGTGAAGGCTTACAGAACAAATACTTTCTCATGAAACAGTAGTGCGCATGTTGTTTTATGACATTGGTTAACAACCCCACAACATATTAACCGGGTAACTTCTCAACCATTTTTTTTGGTGAAAATACACAAAGCCAAAGATACACCGTTTCAAAAATTTCTACATGCACAGTTCAGTGACATTGACTACGCTCTTCCAATTGTGCTGTTATTCTCAAGTAAGATGAAGGCTTGCAGAACAAAATAGTTTCTCACTTAACAGTTACTACAAATGTTGTCCTATAACAATGGTTAACAATCTCACAACACATCAACAATATCCTTCCTCAACGTTGGGTTCCCTATCACCAGCTTCCTTGTCCCCTTCTGCCTTCTGGCCCTTGTCACTGGACTCCTGTACCTCGTTAGTCTCGTTTAATTTTACGGGGCTGTCCACTCCCAGGCTGAACAGTGAACCTCGGAGGTAGCTTCACCACGGAGCTAAAAGGGTGTCTGGGGGACATACTCTTGGGGTTTCTCCAGTCTCCTTTAGGCCAGTAAATCTGGCCTTTTTTTTGTGAGTTAGAATTATGCTCTATATCCTTCTCCAGCTCTGTCCAGAACCCTCTGTTGTGATCCTGGTCAGAGCAGTCAGTGGTGGTAGCCGGGCACTATCTAGCTGTACTGGAATCAGTCCGGTGGAGGCCTTGGTAGCTGTGGAACATTAGTCCTTCGGACTAATTTTTTCCTTGTATCCTGTTCTCTTCATTCTCCCTTGCTCCTGAAGGGATAAGACCAGTGGAGTATCTTAGATGCCCACTCACAGGCTTTTAAGACCCCAGACACTATTCAACAAGGTAGAATGTAGAGCATTGTCTTTATAAGCTGTGTCTTGCCAATTGAGCTAGGTGTTCCCTGAGACCATGGTCCCCACATCCCTCCGCCTAGCAATTCGCTCCCTCAGGGAGTTTGGATGTGTCTATGGGGCTTCCATGACCTTTCCTTGTACAAGTTGTGCTAGTTTCCCCTGTATTGTATACTGTCTCACCCTTCACCCAAGATACCACATATCTATTGCCTATTTAGTATTTCCCCCCCACCCCTCCCATCCCTGGTAACCAGCAGAGATTGTTACATTTTGTGTGTGAACTTTTTCATGGGTTTTTACAGTAGAGGTCTCATACAATATTTCTCCTTTTGTGATTGACTTATTTCACTTAGCATAATGTCCTCCAGTTTCATCCATGTTACGAGATGCTTCACAGATTCATTGTTGTTCTTTCTCGTTGCATAGTACTCCATTGTGTGTATGTACCATAGTTTGTGTATCCATTCATCTGTTGATGGGCATCTAGGTTGTTTCTATCGTTTTGCTATAGTTAACAATGCTGCCATGAACATAGGTGTACATATGTCTATTCGAGTGACGACTATTTCTGTAGGATATTTCCTAGGAGTGGGATTTCTGGATCGTATGGTATTTCTATTTCTAGTTTTCTAAGGAAGCGCCAAATCATTTCCAAAATGGTTGTATCATTTTGCATTCCCACCAGCAGTGCATAAGAGTTCCGATCTCCCCGCAGCCCCTCCAAAATTGGTTATTTCCAGTGTTTTTGATTCGTGCCAGCAATGCCGGGGTGAGATGGTATCTCACTGTAGTTTTAATTTGCATTTCTCTAATGGCTAGTGATCACGAGCATTTCCTCATGTGTCTGTTGGCCATTTGAATGTCGTCTTTGGTGAAGTGTCTGTTCATTTCCTTTGCCCATTTTTTTAGTAAGATTATTTGTCTTTTTGTTGTAGAGGTGTTGCATTTTCTTGTAGATTATGGAGATTAGACCTTTGTCTGATTTGTACTGTCCAAAAAATTTTTCCCAGTCTGTAGGTTCTCTTTTTACTCTTGGTGAAGTCTTTTGTAGAGCATAGGTGTTTGATTTTTAGAAGAGCCCAGTTATCTAGATTATTTGTTGGGGTTTGTGCGTTGATGGTTATGGTTTGTATCCTGTAATGCCATGTATTAAGGCCTGAAGTGTTGGTCCTTTTTTTTTTCTTCTATGAACTTATAGTTTTAGGCTTTATATTCAGGTCTTTGATCGATTTTGAAGTAGTTTTTGTATACGGGGCGAGGTATGGGTCCTGTTTCATTTTTTTTGTGGATGGATATCCAGTTTTGCCAGCACCATTTGTTAAAAAGACTGTCTTTTCCCCATTTGATGGACTTTGGGCCCTTGTCGAAGATCAGGTGACCGTAGGTTGATGGATTTACATCTGGGTTCTCAATTCTGTTCCATTGGTCAATGTATCTGTCGTTGTACCAGTACCAGGCTGTTTGGACTACTGTAGCCATATAGTAGATTCTGAAGTCAGGTAGTGTGATTCCTCCAACTTTATTCTTTTTTTTCAGTAGTGCTTTACTTATTCGGGGCTTCTTCCGTTTTCCATATAAAGCTAGTTATTAGTTTTTCCATCTCTTTGAAGAATGTTGTTGGTATTTGGATCGGGATTGCATTGTATTTGTAAATTGCTTTGGGTAGAATTGACATTTTCACAATGTTGAATCTCCCTATCCATGAGCATTGGATGTTTTTCCATTTATGTAGATCCCTTTGGGTTTCATGCACTAGTGTTTTGTAGTTTTCTTTGTATAGGTCTTTTACATTCCTGGTCAGATTTATTCCTAAGTAGTTAATCTTTTTAGGGGCTATTGAAAATGGTATTGTTTTCCTGATTTCCTTTTCATCGTTCTCCTTACTGGTGTATAGGAATCCAACTGATTTTTGAATGTTTATCTTGTATCCTGCTACTCTGCTGAATCTTTCTATTAGTTCCAGTAGATTTCTCGTGGAGTCTTTTGGGTTTTCTA
The DNA here is from genome assembly GCA_030035585.1 of Dugong dugon. NCBI lineage: Eukaryota > Metazoa > Chordata > Mammalia > Sirenia > Dugongidae > Dugong > Dugong dugon. Next base: position 101,468,183 of record CM057483.1, on the reverse strand, counting down.
TGTATAGTATCATATCTTCTGCAAACAGGGACAGTTTAACTTCTTCATTACCAATTTGGATGCCCTGTATTTCTTTTTCTTGCCTTATTGCTCTATCTAGAACTTCCAGCACAATGTTAAATAGGAGTGGCGATAAAGGGCATCCTTGTCTTGTTCCTGTTTTCAAGGGGAATGTTTTCAGCCTCTCTCCACTAAGAATGATGTTGGCCATTTATTTTGCATAGATTCCCTTTACTATGTTGAGAAATTTCCCTTCTATACCTATTTTATTGAGAGTTTTTCTCAGGAATGGGTGTTGGACTTTGTCAAATGCCTTTTCTGCATCAATTGAGATGACCATGTGATTCTTTTCTTTCCTTTTGTTTACGTGGTGGATTACGTTGATAGATTTTCTAATGTTGAACCATCCTTGCATACCTGCTATGAATCCTACTTGGTTGTGGTGTATTATTTTTTTGATATGATGCTGAAGTCTATTGGCTAGAATTTTGTTCAGAATTTTTGCATTTATATTCATGACATATATTGGTCTGTAATTTTCTTCTTTTGTGACGTTTTTGCCTGGTTTTGGTATCAGCGTTATGCTGGCTTCATAGAATGAATTTGGAAGTGTTGCTTCCTCTTGTATGCTCTGAAATATCTTGAGTAGTACTGGTACAAGCTCTTCTGTAAATGTTTTGTAGAATTCTCCAGTGAAGCCGTCTGGGCCAGGGCTTTTTTTGCTTGCTTGGGAGTTTTTTTATTACCTTTTCAATCTCTTCTCTTGTTATGGGTCTGTTCAGATTTTCAACATCACTTTGTTGCAGTTTGGGTAGGCCTTGTGTTTCTAGAAATTTATCCATTTCCTCTAGGTTTTCAAATTTGTTGGAGTATACTTTTTCATAATATTCTGTTATAATCCTTTTTATTTCAGTTGGGTCTGTGTAATGTCCCCCATTTCACTTCTTATTTGGGTTATTTGTGTCCTCTCCTGTTTTTCTTTTGTCAGTCTGGCCAGTGGTTTGTTGATTTTGTTGATTCTTTCAAAGAACCAACTTTTGGTTTTGTTGATCCTTTCTATTGTTTTTCTGTTCTCTATTTCATTTATTTCTGCTCTGATCTTTACTATTTCCTTTCTTCTCGTGGTTGTGGGCTTTTTTTTGCTGTTCTCTTTCTATTTGTTTGAGTTGTGTAGTTAATGTTTTGATTTTGTCCATTTCTTCTTTTTTTATACGTGCATCTATTGCTATAAATTGTCTTCTGAGGACTGCCTTTGCTGTGTCCCAAAGGTTTTGGTATGATGTGTTTTCATTTTCATTTGATTCTAGGAATTTTTTTATTCCATCTCTGATTTCTGCTATTACCCAGTGATGTGTAAGCAGGGCATTATTTAGTTTCCATGTTGTTGATTTTTTTTTCCTTGCTCTTTCTATTGTTAATTTCTACCTTGATGGCATTGTGGTCAGAGTAGATACTTTGAATTATCTCAGTGTTTTGGATCTTTTTGAGGATTGCTCTGTGGCCTAAGATGTGGTCTATTCTGGTGAATATTCCATGTGCATTGGAAAAGAGTGTGTGCTTTGCAACAGTTGGATTGAGTGTTCTATATATGTCTATGAGGTCCAGTTGGCTGATTGTGCCCTTTATGTCTTCTGTATCTTTGCTGACTTTCTTCTTAGTTTTTCTGTCCTTTACTGAGAGTGGTGTGTTGAAGTCTCCTACTATTATTGTGGAACTGTCATTTTCTCTTTTCAGTGTTGTTAGAGTTTGTTTTATGTATTTTGGAGCCCTGTCATTGGGAGCGTAGATGTTTATTATGGTTACGTATTCATGATGGTTCATCCCCTTAATCATTATATAGTGTCCTTCTTTGTCTTTTATGGTAGATTTTGTTTTAAAGCCTATTTTTTCTGAGATTAGAATTGCCACTCCTGCTCTTTTTGGGTAGTTGTTAGCTTGATATATTTTTTTCCAACACTTTTAATAAATTCACATCTTTGTTTCTAAGGTGTGTCTATTGTAGACAGCATATTGATGGATCCTGTTTTCTTATCCATTCTGTCACTCTCCGTCTCTTTATGGGTGCATTGAGTCCATTTACATTCAGTGTAAATATTGATAGATGTGAGTTTGTTGCTGTCATTTTGTAGTGCTTTTTTTGTGGTGCTGAAGTTTTCTTTGTTCTTCTTACTCTCTTGTGCTGAGTTACTTTTGTTTGTGGATTTTTTTAAAATTTCTTTTGTTTTTGTAGATTTTGTTTTTGCCAAAACTTTATGGTTTTCGTCTTTATTTTTATGAGTTGGTTTGTTATGTTTCTTTGTGGTTACCATGAATTTTACCCTTATCTTTCTAAGTTTGAAGCAGTCTACAATTACTTGGTATCGCCTTGCCTTCCTTTTCATTAGAAGGTTCTATATCTATGTTGTTTATTCCCTCTATTATTGTTTTGATGTTTTTGTCATTTATTGATTAACTGCTCTAATTCCCTGTTGTATTTCTTTTGGTTTTGGATAGTCCTCAAGAGTTCATTTCCTAGACTGGTATCTGGCTGGTATGATCCTGCATCCTAGCTTCTGCCTGTGAGCTGAAGCTGTTTGTCCTGAGATCGAAGAACTCCCTTTAATAATTCTTGTAAGTTTGGTTTGACTTTTAGGTATTCCCTTAATTTCTGTTTATCTGGAAATGACCTAATTTCACCATCAAATTTGAACGAGAGTTTTGCAGGATATATTATTCTTGGCTGACAATTTTTTTCTTTCAAGATTTTGTATATGTCATCCCATTGCCTTCTTGCCTGCATGGATTCTGCCGAATAATCTGAGCTTAGTCTTATTGTTTCTCCTCTGTATGTGACTTCTGGTTTTTCACAAGCTGCTCTCAGGATTCTTTGTTTGTCTTTGGTTTTGGCGAGTGTGAGTATGATATGCCCTGTTGATTTTCTTTTGGGGTCTCTTCTATATGGGGTTCGTTGAGCTTCTTGGATGGCCAGCTTTTTATCTTTCATGATATTGGGGAAGTTTTCTGTCAGCAGTTCCTCAGTGATCCTCTGTGTTTTCTGTTTTCTCCGCCTGTTCTGGAATTCCAGTCACTTGTAAATTTTTACTTTTAATTGTGTCCCACAGAACTCTCAGGGTTTCTTCATTTTTCTTTGTTCTTTTTTCTGAGTTTTCCTCAAACAGAGTTGTAGCCAAGTGTTTGTCTTCAATTCCACTGATCCTGTCTTCCACCGTTACAAATCTGCTTCTCAGCCCTTCTATAACATCATCCATTTCTGAAAGCTTGTTGTTTATCTTTTGGATTTGCAATTGTTGTCTTTGTATAATTTCTAGTTGTGAATTTATTTTGACTTTTTTTCCTGCATCATCTTTCTGAATCCTTCCAATTTTTGTCTGTATTTTCCATGAATTTGACTATTTTTTCCTCATGTTTGTCAGATTTTTGCCTCAGTTCTTGGAGAATTCCTAGTATTGGAGATTTGAATTCCCTATGAGGTAGTTCTAGTGCATTTTCTTCCACAAGAGAGTCATCTGGTGTTTTAATTTGGATGCCTACTGGAACCATCCTGTCCTGTTATTGTAAATGTTTAGATATTGTCTGCTGTTTTAGGCCACTCAGTAGTTATTTTTCTCATTTATTGATTGTAGATCTGTTTATTTCGTCTTTTTTTTAAAAAAAAATTTCACTATGAGCAGGCGGACTGTGTGTTCTTTGTTGTTTGCTCATCTGTGCGGCCAATACTTTTCACCTGCTTCTCCACCTGTCAGGGTCAGTCACTCAGATATGGTACAGCAGGGCAGGTCTATCTGAAGAGGAGTTACTGGGACGGGTTGTTTGTGGCACTTACTACAGGTACCAGAGCTGGTCGGTAGTCAGTACAGGGCAGGTTCCAGTAGGTCGTGCCCGTGGTGCTTGGTGGTGTGATGTCAAGCGCACGGTGCAGGTAGGCAGGATGCAGCGCAGAGATTGTTATGTGTGGAGCTAAGATGGATATGGGAGAGAGGAGAGAGGAACAGGAGCCAAAAACATACAAACAAAAAAGAATGCTAGGGGAGCTTGCCGTTGGAATGGAGAGATGAGAGACTATGAAATGGAGAGAAACAGAAAGGGGAAGAGGAAGAAAATAAAAGAATGAATAAAGAAAAATCAGAAAGGTTATAGAACCACAAAGTTCCCAGGGATCCCACCGGTGCAGCTATGAGGTCTGGGGAAGTCGCTCTCAGGTGTTGCAATACAGTCTGGCTAGAAGGCGTAGAGGTATACAATGCCTGGTATTCAGGGATCAGAAAGTGAAGGAAGATATAGAGGGATGAGAAACTGAGCAATGAAGAAAGACAAAAAGGGAAAAAGAGGGAAAAGAAAAGAAAACAAATTTAAAAAAAATAACAAGAAAAGCCCCCCAAAAAAGAGAGAAAAAAAAAACCAATGAAAAAAGAAATGCGCTCAGGGATCCCTTTGCACGTCTGTGGAAGCTGAAGGGGAGTTCCTTGCCACGCAGCTGTGCCTGGCCAGAAAGGGCTCCGAACTCAAGAAAAGGAAAAGAAAACAAACAAGGAATTCAAAACAAACAAACTAACAAATGCCCCGGGTTCCCACCAGCGTGGTAGCCCAGACCGGGAAGCAGCTCCACACTCAAATGGAGCTCTGCAGCCCCTCAGGAAGACTAAAAGATGGTGCACGGAGCCAGGCACTTGAGCAAAAGGAGGGGGAGGCAGCGAGAGGCAAGCAAGAAATCAAAAGAAGCAGAAAAAAAAAAGCAACACCAGCAGCCAACAAATGGCACTCAGAGAGCCAGCCAATGCGGGCTGGTGTTTCTGGACAAGAGAGTGTGTCCACGGGAAGCAGAGGAGGCCGAGTGTGGTTGATGAAGTGTAGAGAGTGGGAAAGCATATATCACAAATTGCTGGTGCTCTGCCGCCCCTCAGGAAGAAGTAAAGTTGGTGCACGGAGCCAGGCACTCGAGTGAAAGGAGGGGGAGGTGGTGAGAGGCAAGTGAGAAATCAAAAGAAGCAGAAAAAAAAGCAACACTAGCAGCCAACAAATGGCACTTAGAGAGCTAGCTGATGCTGGCTGGTGTTACAAGAGACTGTGTCCGTGGGAAGCGGAGGGAGCCGAGTATGGGTGAAGAAGTTTAGAGAGTGGGAAAGTGTATATCACAAATTGCCGGCGCTCTGCAGCCCCTCAGGAAGAAGCAAAGATGGCGTACGGAGCGAGGCACTTGAGCGAAATGAGGGGGAGATGGCCAGAGGCAAGGAAGAAATCAAAAGAAGTGGAAAAAAGCAACACCAACAGCCAACAAATGGCACCCAGAGAGCCGCCCTTTTGGGTGTGTGGAATCCAAGCAGCCGGGGCTTCCCAGTTAAGAGACCGTGGCCACGGGAAGCAGAGGAGGCCAAGCCGGGGCGAAGAGGGGTGGGGGGTGCGAAAGCGCACACCGAAAATTACCAGTTGTTTTGTCTCCCGCTGGATGCTCTGTGAGGCTGCTTTCTCGTACCCCCATTTGCTGGTCTCCGATAGGATTCCAAGATGGTGGATCCGTGCTGCGTTAGCTGGTAGGGGACCTCTGCATGAATCTCTCCTCACTCTCCCTTCTCTGTCAGTTTTCTCACTCCATTTGGTGCTTGGCTGAGTTCTTTATCTCTTCATTTGATGTTTTAGGGTTTCAGGATTGTTGTATTCTCTGTTCGGCTTAGTTTTTCAGATCTTTGCTGTGGAGGGACAGCGTGGTGCTTTTGCCTAGAGCACCATTTTTCTAACCATGATCTGATGCTGAATTCTATTGGCAAGAATTTCGTTGAGAATTTTTGCATCTATATTCATGAGAGATATTGGTCTGTAATTTTCTTTTTTTTGTGGCATGTTTGCTCTGTTTTGGTATCAGGGTCGCTTCCTTTTCTGCGTTCTGAAATAATTTGAGTAGTACTGGTGTAATCTATTCTCTGAATGTTTGGCACAATTCTCCAGTGAAGTCATCTGGGCCAGAGCTTTTTTTTTGTTAGGAGTTTTTTTTTTTTTTAATTACCGTTTCAATCTCTTCTCTTTTTATGGGTCTCCAGATTTTCAACATCACTTCATGTTAGTTTGGGTAGGTGGTAGGTTTCTAGAAATTTATCCATTTCCTCTAGGTTTTCCAATTTGTTGGAGTATAGTTATTATATTCTGTTCTGATCCTTTTTATTTTAGTTGAGTCTCCTGTAATGTCTTCCATTTCATTTCTTATTTGGGTTATTTATGTCCTCTCCTGTTTTTCTTTTGTCAGTTTGGCCAGTGGTTTGTTGATTTTGTTGATCCTTTCAAAGAACCAACTTTTGGTTTTGTTGATTCTTTCTGTTGTTTTTCTATTCTCTGTTTCTTTTATTTCTCCTCTGATCTTTATTATTTACTTTCTTGTGGTGGCTATGGGTTTTTTTGGTGTTCTCTTTCTATCTGTTTGAGTTGTGTAGTTAATGTTTTGATTTTGCCCCTTCTTTTTTTGATGTGTGTATCTATTGCTATAAATTGTCCTCTGAGGACTGCCTTTGCTGTGTCCCAAAGGTTTTGGTATGGTGTGTTTTCATTCTCATTTGATTCTAGGAATTCTTTTATTCCATATCTGATTTCTTCTATTACCCATTGGTTTTTAAATGAAAAAAAAAAAAAGCAAACCCTTTGCCATCGAGTTGATTCTGACTCATAGCAAATGTTTAGTGGTTTTTAAGCAAGGTGTTATTCAGTTTCCATGTAATTGTTTTTTTTTTCCTTGCTCTTCGTGTTATTAATTTCTACCTTGATTGCACAGTGGTCAGAGAAGATACTTTGTATTATCTCAATATTATGGATTTTGTTGAGGATTTGTTTTTGGCCTAAGATATCATCTATTCTCGAGAACGTTCCATGTGAGTTGGAAAACAATGTGTACTTTGCAGCTGTTGGGTGGAGTGTTCTATATATGTCTATGAGGTCAAGTTGGCTGATTGTGCCCCTTAGGTCTTCTGTATCTTTGCTGAGTTTCTTTCTAGATGATTTGTCTCTAACCGAGAGTGGTGTGTTGAAGTCTCCTACTATTACTGTGGAACTGTCAGCTTCTCTTTTCAGTGCTGTTAGAGTTTGTTTTATGTATTTTGGAGCACTGTCATTGGGTGTGTAGATGTTTATTATGGTTATGTCTTCATAATGGATCTTCCCCTTAATCATTATATAGTGTCCTTCTTTGTCTTTTATGGTGGATTTTGTTTTAAAGTCTATTTTATCTGAGATTAGTATTGCCACTCCTGCTCTTTTTTTGGTAGCTGTTTGCTTGATATATTTTTTCCATCTTTTGATTTTTAATAAATTTTGATCTTTGTTTCTAAGGTGTGTCTCTTGTAGACAGCATATTGATGGATCCTGTTTTTTCTATGTATTCTGTCACTCTCAGTCTCTTTATGGGTGCATTTATGGCATTTTCATTCAGTGTAATTATTGATAGATGTGAGTTTGTTGCTGTCATTTTGTAGTGCTTTTTTGTGGTGCTGAAGTTTTCTTTGTTCTTCTTACTCTCTTGTGCTGAGTTACTTTTGTTTGTGGATTTTTTTTTAATTTCTTTTGTTTTTGTAGATTTTGTTTTTACTGAGACTTTATGTTTTTCTTCTTTATTTTGATGAGTGGGTTTGTTAACTTTCTTTGTGGTTACCGTGAAATTTACCCTTATCTTTCTAAGTTTGAAGCGGTCTATTACTACTTGGTATCGCTTTGCCTTCCTCTCTATTAGAAGGTTTTATACGTACACCGTCTATTCCCTTTCTTTATTGTTCTGAAGTTGTTGTCATTTATAGACTAACCTCTTTGATTCCTTGTTGTGATTGTTTTGTTTTTGGATAGTCCTTGAGAGTTCATTTCCTAGATTGGTATCTGGCTGATATGTTCTTGCATCCTAGATTCAGGATGTGGTCTGATGTTGTTTGTTCTTAAACTGAAGGACTCCCTTTAATAATTCTTGTACGCTTGGTTTGGTTTTTACATAGTACCTTAAATTCCGTTTATTTGGAAATATCCTAAATTCACCATCTTATTTAAATGACAGTTTTGTAGGATATATTTTTTTGGCTGGCAATTTTTTTATTTCAAGGTTTTATATATGTTATTCCATTGCCTTCTTGCCTGCATGGTTTCTGTTGAATAATCTGAGCTCAGTCTTATTGTTTCTCCTCTGTATGTGACTTTTTGTTTTTCGCGAGCTGCTCTCAGGATTCTTTGTCTTTGGTTTTAGCTAGTGTGATTATATTTCTTGGTGATTTTCTTTTGGGGTCTATTCTATATTGGGTTCATTAAGCTTCTTGGATGGTCAGCTTTTAGTTTTTCATGATATTGGGGTAGTTTTCTGTCAGCAGTTCTTCAATGATCCTCTCTGTGTTTTTTGTTTTCTACCCCTGTTCTGGAACTCTGATCAGCTGCAAACTTTTGCTTTTTCTTGTATCCCACATAATTCTCAGGGTGTCTTCATTTTTCTTCATTCTTTTTTCTGATTCTTCCTCAGAGTTGTGTCCAAGTGTTTGTCTTCAATTTTGCTTATTCTGTCTTCCATCGTTTCACACCTGCTCCTCAGCCCTTCTATGACAGTCTCCATTTCTGTAACCTTTTTGTTTATCTTTTGTGTTTCTAATTGGGTTTTTTTTGGTATGATTTCTAGTTGTTAAATTATTTTGGCATTTTGTTCCTGTATTATTTTCCCGAATTCTTCCATTGTTTGGTCTGTATTTTCCAAGAGTTTGTCTACCTTTTTCATGAATTTGTCTATTTTTTCCTCATTTTTGACTGCTATTTGCTTCAACTGTTGGATAGCTTGAATATTAGAGATTTGAATTCCCTATCAGGTAGTTCTAGTGCCTCTTCTTCTACTAGAAATTCATCTGGTGTTTTATTTTGGACAGCTACTGGAGCCATCCTCTACTGTTTTTTAACATGTTTTTTATATTGTCTGCTGTCTTTGGGACATTCAGTGGTTATTTTCCTTGTTTATTGATTGTAGCTTTGTTTGTTTAATTCTGCTTTTCTGTTTTATTTGGTGATTTCTGAGCAGGCAGGTTTTGCGTTCTTTGTTGTTTGCTCATTTGTGAGCTTGATACTTTTCACCTCCTTGTGCAGTGAGCAGGGTCCATTGCTCAGCTATGGTGCAGCAGGGCAGGACCAGCTGAAGGGGAGTTGCTGGAGTTGTGTGTGGCACATATTAGGGCTGATAAGGTGGGCTGGGAATCAGTGCAGGGTAAGTTCTGGTAGATTGTGCCTGTGCTGCTTGTGGGTTTGATGTTCAGTGCATGGTGCAGGTAGGCAGGAAGGTGTGAGTTGATTGTGATGTGTGGAGGTAAGATGAGTATGAGAAAGAGGAGAGAGAGAAGAGAGAAACAGGAACCAAAAAGAAACAAAGAAAGAAAAGAAAAAGAGTGCTAAGGGACCTTGCCATTTGAGTGCAGAAATGAGAAACCTAGAAATGGAGAAAAACAAGAAGAAAAAGGGTAAAAGAGAAAAAATAAATAAATAAAATTAGAAGGAAAAAAAAAGAAAAGCCCCAGGGGTCCCACTGGTGTTGCTGCGAAGACTGGGGAAGTGGCTCCCAGACCACGAAGTACAGCGTGGCTAGAAGGGGTAGCGGTGTCACACAGTGCCAGGTATTCAGGAGACAGAAAGAGAAGGTAAGTATAGAGAGATGAGAAACCAAGAAATGAAGAAGTATAAAAAGGAAAAAAGAGAAAAAGGAAAACAAAAACCAAAACAAAAATAAATAAATAAATGCCCCCAGGGATCCCACTGTACAGCTGCACAGACTGGGAAAGTGGCTCCCAAGCTGCACAGTATAGCCCAGCTAGAAGGGGCTCCCATGCCGAGAAAACAAGCAAACAAAACAAAACTGAATAAATGAAAATAAACAAAGAAAAAAAAGCCCCAAGGAACCTACCAGTGTGGCGGGGTGGGCCAGAAAGCAGTTCCACAGTCACGCGGTATTTCACAGCCTTTCAAGAATTAGTAATGCTGGCACACGGAGCCAGGTATTTGAGAGAAAGTAGGGGAAGGTGGTGAGAAGTATGGAAGAAACCAAAAGAAGTGAAAAAAAGCAACACCAGCAATAAACAAATGGCACTCAGGGAGCTGGCCAGTCTTGGCGGGTCAAATCCAAGTGGCACAGGACTCAAGCCTGTACCTCCAGGCCAAGAGATTGTGACCGCAGGAAGCAGAGGAGGCTGAGTCGGGGTGAAGAAGGGTGGGGGATTCGAAAGCGTGTATCACTGGTTACCAGTTGTTCTGTCTTCTGCTGAGAGCTCCATGAAGCTGCTTTCCTGTACTCCCTGTTCACTGATCTCTGACAGGAGTCCAAGATGGTGAATCCGGGCTGCATTAGCTGATAGGAGACCTCCGCTCATAACTCTCCTTGCTCTCTGCCCTCTGTCAGTTTCTTATTCCATTCGTTGCTTGGCTGAGTTCTTTATCTCTTCGTTTGATGCTTAGGGTTCCAGGACTGACGTTTGTCTCTGTTTGACTTAGTTTTTTGGGTCTTTGTGTGGAGGGACAGGGTGGTGCTTCTGTCCATAGGGCCAAGTTGCCCAGAAGTCCTGATTGTTAATGTTTTTATGGTATTTTTTCCCAAATCATGTTACTTTCAAACTACCTACTTTATTGAATTTGAAATGAATTTATTATATAATTGAGTAATTTAAAAAATTATTCTGTCCATCTCTTTTTTTTGATTTGTATGTTTAGACCATTTACACTCAAGGTAATTATTAACATATTAGTGATTCAGTCTGTGATTTTATTATTCATTTTTGGTTTGTTTCCTCAGGTTCTTCTTTCTCAGTTTCTTGTCTTCATGTGGGTTACTTGAACATTTCTAGCTTGATGTATTTATGTTTTATTGATTTATGTATGTGTTTTTGAGTGTATCTCTTTATATAGTTTTTGTACTGGTTGCTCTGGGAATTACAATATACATACGTGACATAACAATCTACTGCTATCAACATTTTACCACTTTGAATGATGTTTGGAAGCATCGCTTACCTTTAGGACCCTTTACCTTCCACTTGTTCAAGTATTGTTTTGAGTATCAAGTGGTGTTACAACTTTTGTTCAATTGTCAAATAAGATTTATGAAACTTGTGAGGAAGAAAATGATAGTTTATTGTATGTACCTCTATTTCTGCTGTTTCCATTGTTCCTTTTTCCTTCCTAATGTTTCAAGATTTTGTCTTTTGTCACTTCCTGTGGTTTGAAGAACTTCTTTTAGCCATTTTTAATGATAGGTCTTCTAGCATTAATTTTTTTAGTTTTCCTTCACCTGAGAATGTGTTTATTTCCCCTTACTCCTGAAAGATATTTTCACAGGTTATAGAATCCATGGTTGACAGTTCATTTCTTTCAAAACTTGAAAAATATTGTGCCATTTTGCCTTCGTGGTTTCAGAATAGAAATCCTCTGGCTTTTAAATTGGTGCTCCCCTATAAAAATGTGTCATTTCTTTATGTCTGCTTTCAAGATTTTTTTTCTTTGGTTTTCAAAAGTTAATTATGATGCAGCTTAGCATGGATTTTTTGAATTTATTCTTTTTGGAGTTTTGTCAGCTCCCTGGATCTGCATCTTTTGCCAAATTTCACAGTATTTCAGCAATTATTTATTTATTTGAATACTCATTCAGCCCTACATCTTTTTATCTCTCTGGGACTCCAATGATACGAGTTTTGGATTTTTTATACTGTCCCATGAGTACCTGAGGCTCTGTTCATTTTCTTTTCATTCTTTTTTTTCTCTATTGTACAGATTAATTTTATTGTTCCATCTTCAAGTTCACTGATTACATGCTCTGTCATCTCTGTTGTACTATTGAGCCCACCCAGTGATATTTTTTTATTTTTGTTGTTACATTTTTCAGTTATATAATTTCCATTTCTTTTTTATAACTTGTTTTTTTTTTTTTTTTGCCGAGATTTTCTATTTTTTCATTTGTTTCAAGAAAACTTGTAATTTCTTTTTAAACCATTTTTATAACTATTTTAAAATTCTTGTCTGATTATTCCAACATCTGATTCACTCAGTGTTTTGCATCGGTTGATTGTCTTTTCTCCTTTAAATTGTTGTTTTCTTGGTTATTGGTATCACGGGTGATCTTTGATTGTGTCATGGACATTTTTTCTGTTATGTTAAGAGACTCTCGGTCCTATTTAAATCTTTTATTTTAGCAAGCAACCACTTTCATTTGTTTTAGCTTGTGGGTTTTAGCCTACTTTTGTAGGTTGTGGTTCAAATGGCAGTTTAATTTTTAGAGTTTTGCAGTGCCATTTTGGTCTGCTTGGTATCTGGTACTGCTGCCACTCCTACTGGTCCTTGCTGGTGATGCCTGAGTAGATGGAAAGGGTTTCTCCAGGGCTGCCACCGGGTGTCTGTGGGTGGAGGAGGTGTATGGAGGTATTCTTTACCAGTTCCCCTTCCCCTGACTGCCTCAGTGTCTCTGGGGAGGGGCAAAGAGTCTTGGGTACATGGGATGAGGAAGCTTCCTAGAACGGGGCCACTTGTGACTTGAGTCCCATTTCTAGTTCAGTCTTCCCTCCCAGACAAAGAGGCTTCCCAGACCAGGCCACCTGCTGTAGCTGGATCTCTCTTGCTGGCTCTGCTTTCTAGCCTAGGGTATCTCTAGGTGGGAGAGGGGAGTCTCAGGTCTGGGAAAGAAGACGAGTGCCTCCCCTGGCTGCTTATTTCTGGCAGGGCTCCTGATTAATCCCTGGTGCTGTTGGTGTTAAGGTTGTCTAATGTTGTCAGAGGGACTGCCATTCAATTCAAAGGAGGAATGAGCCTTCCTGGGTGCCCGGTTGCTAGGGTGGAGGATCTGGAAACACCAGGATCTGAGTGACGTTTTTCTGTTGGGTGGAGGGATGCAAGATGTCCTGCTGCTGTGCTATTCTTCTAGTCCTGGGGACCCAAAGCAGCTTTTCTTATTACCACCATTCAGAGTTCTCCTTTGGTTGTGTCTCGTGCCATTTCCAGGGTTTGTAGTTGTGCCTAGTGGGGAGGAGAAAAGAAAAATCCCATCCAGTCCAAACGAGAAATCTTCCTTTTTTAAAAAAAAATAATGTGTTCTATAAAACTTGCCTAGAATTGAGGTTAAATTCACCAGCTTGCAGACGTGGCTTTCTTTTTGAAGACTAAGACTACATTTGCCTCTCTCCAGATTTCTGTACTCACTTATTATTCACAATTTTGTCTAGACAGCAATTTTGAAATCGTAGCCCAAGGCCTTTTCAGTATTCTGGAATGTGATTATTCCAGGACAGGAAAGGAGCTAAATGCTTCTTAATCTCTACTTGTCTCTCTGTTTTTATTTTCCGTCTACTAATGTTTGTAGTACCCTTTCTTGTCCTTCCAGTTTTCTTTAACAGAGGACCCATAGAAGTAAAATAGGAATTCAGTAGTTTTCCTTTCCCTTTGCCATCTAACATTATGTTTTTTATTGCTGATTGCAACTTGAAATCCCTTTTGTTATCATCAGAATATCTTTTTATAAGGTTTAGTTCATTCCAGACTTTGACTTTTTTTATGTTTTCCAAGTACATGTCACTTTTCATAGTTTTCATTGGTTATATGCCGTTCATTACATCAGTAGAGCTATGTGTACCAAGTAGAGTCAGATTTGAGTTTAAATTTTACCTGTATCTCTTACTAGCTGTATGATTTGGAATTGGTTATTTAATCTCAGAGCTTCCATTTCCTTGTCTGAAAAATGGAAATAATAATAGTAATAAGAGCAAATACATAGGGTTGTTATAATGATTAAATGAGATAATACACATTAAGCCTGTAGCACAGTTCCTAACACACGGTAAGCACTCAACAAATGATATTGCTATTATTATTATACATTTTTTAAATTCTGAAATTATAGAAAACTTTTTATAGCTGTCTCTTTTGATAACTATTGTTTTTTGTGATTGTACAGTCAGAATTTTATTTTTGAGAGTCTTCCAGTCATCTTATAGAAATTAAAATTATCAGAGGAGGGCATTGCATATCTTTTAAATTGTGAAATTTCTTCTAATTTAATTGCAACTGGTGTTCTTATCCCACTGCTGGTGATGGTCCTCTTACTGAGTAGTAAATGCAAATATTTTACAGCTCTGTTTCCATGCGATTGATGCGTAGGTGTTATATTAGCCTTTCTGGTTAACCATCCATAAATATTTCAAAATACATACCTCATGTGGGTACCCAGCTTGCTTCTACATGCTACAAAAATTTTTGCTTGTTAGACATATCACATTATCATATTTCTTGCCTTCATTTCTTGCTGTATTTTAGAGTAAGTTTTTTGTTATATTACATCAGTATGCTTCTCTGGTGAAAAATAAAGTTTACCAGACACTTAGTTTGAACTCTCTGAACAGGAACCATATCTAATTTTGTAATTTTACAATACCCAACCCATTGTCGTTCAGGTATTTATCACTAATGATTGTACCTAAAATGATGTAGAAATTGTATGAGGATTAGCAAATTAACATCATTATGAGTTTATTCTAACTAACCTGTTTCTTCTAGTGTGTTTTTCCTCTGAGTTAAAGTGGGTAATCTTTTTAATCTTGGTAAATTCTTTAGATTTCATGTTTGATAGCTATAATTCTGGAACCTCCCAAAACTTTTTTAATTAGAGGCATGTTGGAATGTGTTTGAAGTGTTTCTGCTGTAGTTCAGTTACTTCTGGACAGTATAATGTAATCTTAAGGATATGTGTTTTCTTCAGGGATTCGACCTTTACTGCTTTCTTCCTATTCTTTTAGTTTCCCATTCTCTCCCCTGGGTATAATAGAAATCCAAATTGTTGTTAGTCTTTTGTAGATGTTTGAAATTAGGGTCTTGTTAACTCCAGTCCTTGAGTGTTTTAGATTGTTTTTGAGGCACTGGTGTTATTGCCAAATTGTAATTTGGGTAATTTAGATTCTGTTATCAGAAATCTAATTAAAATGGCACAAGGTCTAATGTTTTCCTTCTTGGTGTAATCCATTATGAAATGGGGGTGTACTGTGGCTAGCTGCTTAACTTTCTCCATGAAATTTCACTGGTGAATTAATTCCCTCCTATGGTTTGTTTATATAGTTGTAGTGTATTCTTGGGAGTCCCTGGGTAGTATAAATAGTTAACACATTTCACTGGTGTCTTAGTTATCTTGTGCTGCTATAACAGAAATAGCACAAGTGGATGGCTTTAACAAAGAGAAATTTACTCTCTCACAGTCTAGGAGGCTAGAAGTCCAAATTCAGGGTGCCAGCTCCAGGGGAAGGCTTTCTCTCTCTGTTGGTTCTGAGGGAAGGTCCTTGTCATCAATCTTCCCCAGTCAAGGAGTTTCTCAGCGCAGGGATGCCAGGTCCAAAGGACACGCTATTCTCCTGGCTCTTGTTTCTTGGTGGTATGAGGTTCCCCTGTCTCTTCTCTGGAATTGGCTCTCATTTAAAGCAAAACTGACCAATCCCTTCTGTGCACCACAATTACCCTATCACACAGTCCCGCCCAATCACCTGGGTAGGAGTTACAAGACAGTGGCTAGAAAGACCGCACAAAAGTAATCAATGGGATTCCATGGGTGGTATAAACAGTTAACACATCTGCTTGGTAACTGAAAGATTGGAGATTCGAGTCCACCTAGAGATAGCTTGGAAGAAAAGCCTGGTGATCTACTTCCAAAAAATTAGCCATCGAAAACCCTATGGAACACAATTCTAATCTGACACACATGAGGTCATCATGTGTTGGAATCAACTTTATGGCAACTGGTTAGAGTGTTCTTGAGCCCTTTTTGGGAATAAAGGATTGTTTAGTGGTGGTTTGGGGTATTTTTTAATTGATTCCACAATTGTACCTTGCCAGCAGAAATACAGATGAAACGGACTGAGCCTTGGGACCTGAACTGCAGATGACCCTTCTCTGGACTTTCACAGTCCACTGCTCTTTCCTTGTCTGCTCCATTAGCCCAACCCATGACTTTGCTTTTCTTAGAGAAACATATTCTGATTTCCCTTTGTGCAAGACCCTCTTGCTTAGTCTGATTTTACATTATACTCTGTCTATGGAATGCCTTCTCCTTCATCTGCCAAACTCTTGGTCTGCTGTCAGCTGGAAAGAGCTAGAAATCTCACTTCCTTCATTAAACTCTGCTGACCTGAATGTCACAGAAGTGACAGCTTCCTGAGGCATAGATCATGTAAACACTTCTTCCTGTTAGGTTATGTAGATGTTCAGTATTTTTATACTGCTGTCTTGGTAGCTTTCTGGGATAGTTTTCTGTGTTGTCTGGCGTCTTAGATTTTTAAATCCACAAAGGGGAGAAATCCTATCAGACTTATCAAGTATTCAGTCTCATAAGTAAGTAGGCATTTAATAGATTGTTCTTTAATGGCACTGTGGTTTAGGGCATAAGTGTACAAAGGCTCTGTGAAAAATTGGAACTCCTGTCGCTGCTTGTTGAACTACTAGATAATTGAGCTTATGCGCTTAGAAAATGAGACTCAGATATTCAAGATTTCAATTCTTGGCCATGCAGAATCTACTACAGTGTTTTAGAAGTTTTATTTCTCTTTCCTATAAATAAGTCAGGTGACTCAAACACTTGACTTCATAGTTTAGAAATCCCTAGTATGCATGCTACCTCTGAGTTTACAAGCCATTGACTGGAGGTCTTAAATTTCTATGGTTAAATTTTCCGTGAATCTGACTGAACATGTGGTGAACTTCTATCTCTGGGAATGCCACTATCTATTAACTACCCAATTAAAAACTTCTAGGAAATAGACAAAGCCCTCCACAATCAGAACTGTGCCTTCATTTTTTTCTTTCTACCATACCCTATCACTGTTGCACCAACAGTACCACACTAATAGTAATTTCCCATGCTCACCGCCATACTTTTACGCATATAATGCTATCTCCTCTTAAAGTACCCTTCTTTTGTCTCCAACCCGTTGTTTACCTGGCACATTCTTGACCTGCCTCAAGTGTATTTTATCTGCAAACATTTTTCTGAACCCTGCAACAGACAAAGATTGTTACTTCCATTTCTACTCTCCCATGTAGTGTCTTCAACACACCTCTAGTTTTTTGTTTTGTTTTCTTTTGTTTTTATTGTACTTCAGGTGAAGGTTTACATAACAAATAGTTTCTCATTAAACAGTAGTAAACATATTGTTTTATGACATTGGTTAACATCCCCACGACATGTCAACCCTCTCCCTTCTCGACCTTTTTTTTATTTTGGTGAAAATATACATAGCCAAAGATACACCATTTCAAAAATTTCTACATGCACAGTTCAGTGACATCAACTACGCTCTTCCAGTTGTGCTGCTATTCTCACTTTAGATGAAGGTTTACAGAACAAAATAGTATCTCATTAAACAGTTACTACAAATGTTGCCCTATGACAATGGTTAACAACCTCACAACACATCAACACTGTCCTTACTCAACCTTGGGTTCCCTACACCAGCTTTCCTGTCCCCTTCTGACTTCTAGCCCTTGTCCCTGGACTGCTGTGCCTCATTAGTCCCGTTTTGTTTTATGTGGCTGTCCAATCCCAACTGAACGGTGAACCTCGGAAGTGACTTCACCACTGAGGTAAAAGGGTGTCTGGGGGCCATACTCTCGGGGTTTCTCCAGTCTCTGTCAGGCCAGTAAATCTGGTCTTTTTTGTGTGTGTTAGAATTTTATTCTACATCCTTCTCCAGCTCTGTCCAGAACCCTCTGTTGTGATCCCGGTCAGAGCCGTCAGTGGTGGTAGCTGGGCACCATCTAGCTATACTGGACTCAGTCTGGTGGAGGCCTTGGTAGCTGTGGTCCATTAGTCTTTCGGACTAATCTTCTCCTTGTAACCTGTCCTATTCATTCTCCCTTGCTCCCAAAGGGATGAGACCAGTGGAGTATCTTAGATGGCCGCTCACAGGCTTTTAAGACCCCATATGCTAATCGTCAAGGTAGAATGTAGAACATTGTCTTTATAAACTGGGTTATGCCAGTTGAGCTAGATGTTCCCCAACACCATGTTTCCCACATCCCTCCTCCCAGCAATTCAGACCCTCAGGGAGTTTGGATATGTCTGTGGAGCTTCCATGACTTTTCCTTCTAAAAGTTGTGCTGTTTCCCCAGTATTGTGTACTGTCTCACCTTTCACCCAAGAGACCACGTGTCTATTGCCTATTTAGTATTCCCCCCCACCCCTCCCATCCCTGGTAACCAACAAAGATTGTTTCATTTTGTGTGTGAACTTTTTCATGGGTTTTTACATTAGAGGTCTCATACAATATTTGTCCTATTGTGATTGACTTATTTCACTCAGCATAATGTCCTCCAGTTTCATCCATGTTATGAGATGCTTAACAGATTCATCACTGTTCTTGATCATTGCATAGTACTCCATTGTGTGTATGTACCAAAGTTTGTTTATCCATTCATCTGTTGATGGGCATCTAGGTTATTTCCATCTTTTGTTATTGTGAACAAAGCTGCCATGAACATAGGTGTACATATGCCTATTCGAGTGATGGCTCTTATTTCTGTAGGATATTTCCTAGGAGTGGGATTTCTGGATCGTATGGTATTTCTATTTCTAGTTTTCTAAGGAAGCGCCAAATCATTTCCAAAATGGTTGTATCATTTTGCATTCCCACCAGCAGTGCATAAGAGCACGGATCTCCCCGCAGACCCTCCAACATTTGTTATTTCCAGTGTTTTTGATTTGTGCCAGTAATTCCAGGGTGAGATGGTATCTCACTGTGGTTTTAATTTGCATTTCTCTAATGGCTAGTGATCATGAGCATTTCCTCATATGTCTGTTGGCCGCTTGTATGTCTTCTTTAGTGAAATGTCTCTTCATTTTCTTTGCCCATTTTTTAACAAGATTATTTGTCTTTTTGTTGTAGAGGTGTTGGATTTTCTTGTAGATTATGGAGATTAGATCTTTGTCTGACTTGTACTGTCCAAAAATTTTTTCCCAGTCTGTAGGTTCTCTTTTTACTCTTTTGGTGAAGTCTTTTGAAGAGCATAGGTGTTTGATTTTTAGAAGATCCCAGTTATTTAGCTTATCTCCTTGGGTTTGTGTGTTGGTGATTATGGTTTGTATCCTGTTAATGCCGTGTGTTAGGGCCTGTAGCGTTGGTCCTAATTTTTCTTCTATGAACTTTATAGTTTTAGGCTTTATATTTAGGACTTTGATCCATTTTGAATTAGTTTTTGTATATGGCGTGAGGTATGGGTCCTGTTTCATCTTTTTGCAGATTGATATCCAGTTTTGCCAGCACCATTTGTGAAAAAGACTGTCTTTTCCCCATTTGATGGACTTCAGGCCCTTGTCGAAGATCAGGTGACTGTAGGTGGATGGATTTACATCTGGGTTCTCAATTCTGTTCCATTGGTCAATGTATCTGTCGTTGTACCAGTACCAGGCAGTTTTGACTACTGTAGCTGTATAGTAGGTTCTGAAGTCAGGTAGTGTGAGTCCTCCAACTTTATTCTTCTTCAGTAGTGCTTTACTTATTCAGGGCTTCTTCCCTTTCCATATAAAGTTACTGATTAGTTTTTCCATCTCTTTGAAGAATGTTGTTGGTATTTGGATCGGGATTACATTGTATTTGTAAATTGCTTTGGGTAGAATTGTCATTTTCACAATGTAGAGTCTACCTATCCATGAGCATGGTATGTTTTCCATTTGTGTAGATCTCTTAGGGTTTCTTGCAGTAGTGTTTTTTAGTTTTCTTTGTATAGGTCTTTTACATCCCTTGTTAGATTTATTCTTAAGTATTTTATTTTTTTAGGGGCTATTATAAATAGTATTGTTTTCCTGATTTCTTTTTCATCATTCTCTTTATTTGTGTATAGGAATGCAACTGATTTTTGTATGTTTATCTTGTATCCTGTTACTCTGCTGAATCTTCCTATTAGTTCCAGTAGATTTCTCATGGAGTTTTTAGGGTTTTCTATGTATAGTATCATAGCATCTGCAAAGAAGGACAGTTTAAGTTCTTTATTACCAATTTGGATGCCCTTTATTTCTTTTTCTTGCCTTATTGCTCTAGCTAGAACTTACAGCACAGTGTTAAATAGGAGTGGTGATAAAGGGCATCCTTGTCTTGTTCCTGTTCTCAAGGGGAATATTTTCAGCCTCTCTCCATTAAGAATGATTTTGGCTGTTGGTTTTGCAGAGATGCTCTTTATTATGTTGAGAAATTTCCCTTGTATACCAATTTTATTGAGAGTTTTTATCAGGAATGGGTGTTGCACTTTATCTAATACCTTTTCTGCATCAATTGAGATGATCATGTGATTCTTTTCTTTCCTTTTATCTATGTGGTGTATTCCGTTGATTGATTTTCTAATGTTTAACCATCCTTGCATACCTGGTATGAATCCTACTTGGTCGTGGTTTATTATTGTTTTGGTATGATGCTGAACTCTATTGGCTAGAATTTTGTTAAGAATTTTCACATCTATATTCATGAGAGATATTCGTCTGTAATTTTGTTTTTTTGTGGCATCTTTGCCTGGTTTTGGTATCAGCATTATGCTGGCTTCATAGAATGAATTCAGAAGTGTTTCTTCATTTTCTATGCTCTGAAAGAGCTTGAGTAGTACCGGTACAAGGTCTTCTCTGAATGTTTTGTAGAGTTCTCCAGTGAAGCCATCTGGGCCAGAGCTTTTTTTTGTTGGAAGTTTTTTTTTTTTTTTTTAATTACCTTTTCAATCTCTTCTCTTGTTATGGGTCTGTTCAGATTTTCAACATCACTTTGTTGCAGTTGGGTACGTAGTGTGTTTCTAGAAATTTATCCATTTCCTCTAGGTTTTCAAATTTGTTGGAGTACAGTTTTTCATAATATTCTGTTATAATCCTTTTTATTTCAGTTGGGTCTGTGTAATGTCCCCCATTTTATTTCTTATTTGGGTTATTTGCGTCCTCTCCTGTTTTTCTTTTGTCAGTCTGGCCAGTGGTTTGTCAATTCTTTCAAAGAACCAACTTTTGGTTTTGTTGATTCTTTCTATTGTTTTTCTGTTCCCTATTTCATTTATTTCTGCTCTGATCTTTATGATTTTATTTCTTCCAGTGGCTGTGGGCTTCTTTTGGTGTTCTCTTTCTATTTGTTTGAGTTGTGTAGTTCATGTTTTGATTTTGTCCCTTTCTTCTTTTTTGATGTGTGCATCTATTGCTATAAATTGTCCTCTGAGGACTGCCTTTGCTGTGTCCAAAGGTTTTGGTATGATGAGTTTCCATTCTCGTTTGATTCTAGGAATTTTTTGATTCCATCTCTGCTTTCTTCTATTACCCAGTGATGTGTAAGTAGGGTATTATTCAGTTTCCATGTGATTGATTTTTTTTCCTTGCTCTTTCTGTTGTTGATTTCTACCTTGCTGGCATTGTGGTCAGAGAAGATACTTTGAATTATCTCAGTGGTTTGGATCTTGTTGAGGATTGCTCTGTGGCCTAAGATGTGGTCTGTTCTGGAGAATGTTCCATGTGCATAGGAAAAGAATGTGTACTTTTCAGCTGTTCATTGGAGTGGTCTATGTATGTCTATGAGGTCAAGTTGGCTGATTATGCCCTTTAGGTCTTCTGTACCTTTTCTGAGTTTCTTTTTACTTGTTCTGTCCTTTACTGAGAGTGGTGTGTTGAAATCTCCTACTATTATTGTGGAACTGTCATTTTCTCTTTTCAGTGTTGTTAGAGTTTGTTTTATGTATTTTGGAGCCCTGTCTTTGGGTGCATAGATATTTATTACGGTTATGACTTCATGATGTTTTGTCTCCTTAATCATTATATAGTGTCCTTCTTTGTTTTTTATGGTGGATTTTGTTTTAAGGTCTATTTTATCTAAGATTAGTATTGGCACTTCTGCTCTTTTTTGGTAGTTGTTAGCTTGATATATTTTTTTCCAGTCTTTGACTTTTAATAAATTTCCTTCTTTGTTTCTAAGGTGTGTCTCTTGTAGACAGCATATTGATGGATCCTGGTTTCTTACCCATTCTATCACTCTGCTTCTCTTATGGGTGCATTGAGTCCATTTACATTTAGTGAAATTTTTCATAGATGTGAGTTTATTGTTGTCATTTTGTAGTGCTTGTTTTTGGGTGCTGACGTTTTCTTTGTTCTTCTTACTCTCCTGTGTTGAATTACTTCTGTTTATGGATTTTTTTTGTTTCTTTTGTTTTTGTAGTTTTTTTTTTTTTTTTCTGCTGAAACTTTATGTTTTTCCCCTTTATTTTTATGTTTGTTAACTTTCTTTGTTGTTACCATGAAATTTACCCTTATCTTTCTAAGTTTGAAGCTGTCTATTATTCCTTGGTATTGCCTTGCCTTCCTCTCCATTATAAGGTTCTATACCTACACCGTTTATTCCCTCTTTTATTGTTCTGATGTTCTTGTCCTTTACAGATTAACTGCTCTGATTCCCTGTTGTATTTCTTTTGGGTTGTGATAGTCCTTGAGAGTTTATTTCCTAGATTGGTATCTGGCTGATATGATCCGGGGTCCTTGATTCAGCCTGTGAGTTGAAGTTGTTTGTTCTCAGATCGAAGAACTCCCTTTAATAATTCTTGTAAGTTTGGTGTGGTTTTTACATAGTCCCTTAATTTCTGTTTATCTGGAAATGTCCTAATTTCACCATCATATTTGAGCAAGAGTTTTGCAGGATATAGTATTCTTGGCTGTCAATTTTTTTCTTTTAAGGTTTTATGTATGTCATCCCATTGCCTACTTGCCTGCATGGTTTCTGCCAAATAATCTGAGCTTAGTCTTATTTTTTCTCCTCCTTATTTGACTTCTTGTTTTTCACTAGCTGCTCTCAGGATTCTTTATTTGTCTTTCATTTTGGGGAGTGTGATTATGATATGCCTTGTTGATTTTCTTTTGGGGTCTTTCCTATATGGGGCTCGTTGAGCTTCTTGGATGGTCAGCTTTTCATCTTTCATGATATTGGAGAAGTTTTCTGTCTGTAGTTCTTCAATGAGCCTCTCTATGTTTTCTGTTTTCTCCCCATTCTGGAACTCCGATCACTCACAAATTTTTCCTTTTCATTGTATCCCACGTATCTCTCAGGGACTTTTCCTTTTTCTTTGTTCTTTTTTCTGAGTTTTCCTGAAACAGAGTTGTATCCAAGGGTTTGTCTTCAATTCCACTGATCCTGTCTTCCACCATTTCAAATCTGCTCCTCAGCCCTTCTATGACACTGTCCATTTCTGAAATATTCTTGTTTATCTTTTGGATTTATAGTTGTTTTTTTATAATTTGTAGTTGTGAATTTATTTCAGCATTTTGTTCCTGCATTATTTTCCTGAATTCTTCCTTTTTTTTGTCTGTATTTTCCATGAATTTGTCTGCCTTTTCCATGGATTTGTCTATTTTTTCCTCATTTTTGTCTGCTTTTTCTTTAACTCTTGGATAATTCTGAGTATTAGATATTTGAATTCCCTATCAGGTAGTTCTAGTGCCTTTTCTTCCTCTGGAAAGTCATCTGGTGTTTTATTCTGGACGCCTACTGGAACTATCCTGTCCTGTTTTTGTAAATGTTTTGATATTGTCTACTGTCTTCGGGGTATTCAGTAATTTTTCTTGTTTATTGATTGTAGATTTTTTTGTTTTTTCCTTTTTTTATTTGGCTATGTCTGAGCAGGTGGGCTGTGTTTTCTTTGTTGTTAGCTCGTCTGTGGGCATAATACTTTTCACCTCCTTCTCCAATTGACAGGGTCAGTGGCTCAGATATGGTACAGTAGGGCAGGTCTAGCTGAAGAGGCGTTGTTAGGACAGGTTGTTTGTGGCACTTACTGTAGCCACCATGGTGGGTCGGTAATCCATTCAGGGCAAGTTCTGGTAGGCTGTGCCTTTGGTGCTTGGTGGTGTGATGTTAAGCGCACGGTGCAGGTAGGCAGGATGGAGGGGGGAGATTGTTATGTGTGGAGCTTAGATGGATATGGGAGAGAGAAGACATTAACAAGAGCCAAAAACATACAAACAAAAAAAGAGTGCTAGGGGAGCTTGCCGTTGTAGTGGAGAGATGAGAGACTATAAAATGGAGAAAAACCAAAAGGGAAAGAAGAAGGAAAAAAAAGAAAAGAAATGAATGAATAAATAAAAATTAGAAAGAAAAAACTAACAGCAAAGCTCCCTGGGATCCCACCAGTCCAGCCAAGTGGTCTGGGGAAGGTGTTCTCAGGTGTTGCAGTACAGCCTGGCTAGAAGGCATAGAGGTATTCAGCACCAGGTATTCAGGGAACAGGAAGAGAAGGAAGGTATAGAGAGACCAGAAACTGAGTAATGGAGAAAGAAAAAAAGGGAAGAAGAGTGAAAAGAAAGCAAAGCAATTTAAAAAAAAAAGAACAATAAAAGCCCCCCAAAAAACAGAAAAAAGAACCACAAAGAAAGAAATTCCCTCAGGGATCCCCCTGCACATCTCACAAGCTGAGGGGGTAGGTCCCAAGCCGCACAGCACTGCCTAGCCAGAACAGGCTCCCAACTGAAGAAAAGGAAATGAAAACAAACAAAAGCCCTGGGATCCCACTGGCATGGCAGCTCAGACTGGGAAGCATTTCCACACTCAAACAGAGCTCCGCAGCCCCTCAGGAAGAAGCAAAGATGGCCCACGGAGCCAGGTATTCAAGCAAAAGGAGGGGGAGGTGGTGAGAGGAAGGAAGAAATCAAACGAAGCAGAAAAAAGCAACAGTAGCAGCCAACAAATGACACTCAGGGAGCCGGCTAGTGCGGGCAGGAGGAATCCAAGCAGCCGGTGCTTCCTGGACAAGAGACTGTGGCTGCGGGAAGCAAAGGAAGCTGATTGAGGGTGAAGAAGCATGGGGGGGTGGGAAAGCATATATCGCCAATTACTGGTTGTTCTTTCTCCTGCTGGAAGCTCTGTGAAGTAGTTTTCTCGTACCCCCTGTTTGCTGTTCTCTGATAGGAGTCCAAGATGGCGGATCCATGCTGCATTAGCTGATAGGGGACCTCTGCATGAATCTCTCCTCACTCTCCGTTCTCTATCAGTTTTCTCACTCTATTTGGTGCTTGGCTGCATTCTTTATCTCTTCATTTGATGTTTTAAGGTTTCAGGATTGCTGTTTTCTCTGTTTGGCTTAGTTTTTCGGATCTTTGCTGTGGAGGGACGGCGTGGTGTTTCTGCCTAGAGCACCATTTTTTATTTGCTCCCACAAGTCTAGTTTTAAATACTTAAGCATTATATTTTTACCACCAATGTTTGCAGTCCTCCTTCCACCCTTGAAGATAGAAGTTGTTTGTTTTGTCAGAGTCTTGTAGAGTTGTTAACACATACCATGTGGTCAGTAAATGTTGAAATGAGTGAATCAAAAGCAGGCATGTCAATGGAATTAGAAACCATGGTAGTGAGGACTTCTGCTTCCAGCTTTCACAGACGAGTTTGTATTAGAGCAACTATCCCTCAAGAAGTACTAGAAAAGCTGGATAAAATTATAAAAAAATCTGTTTGAAGGCATCAGAGAACGACCAACCAAAACCCCAGAGAGAAAAGAGATGTACTGAAGGAAGCCCAACAATCTGTACTACATTTCCCCTCAATGCATTTACCAATGTAAATAGCATAGTTAGTGAGGCTGTGAAACCAAACTGAAAGTAGTAACTAAGAAGCAGAGACACTGAGCAGAGGTTTCAACAGTCTCACAATGCTGCAGAGATAAAAATTAGAGTTCAGGACTACCACGTTAATCAGGACTTGAAGGTCGAAGATGCTAGAGAAAAGGAAAGTACACTGAGTTTAATGATATTTTACATTACTTTCCCCCTTAAGACATTTGCTGATTTCTAAGTGGTATGGGGGATAGAAGTTGAGAAGTTGAGCAGAAAGTGGCAGTTAAGAAGCTAAGTAGCTTAGTAGAGCTTTAGCAATTTCACAGTGCTAGAGAGAGAAACATTGGAGTTCAGGATCTGCCAAAAGAAAGAAACCTTGGTAGTTACCCCAGATTTTCACTTGGGACCCCTAAAGGGCTAAACTTTAGAAGTAAGGATGAACTGGTAAAATCCTTCACAAAGACTAAACTGCAGCTTAAATTGAGCTCACTATAAGGGAAGATAAGGTGATCTGTTCCTTCCAACCTGCCAGAAGCAAAAGTAAATCTTCTCTGGAGGAAAATAACATCATTCAGAACACCTCTGATTTTTTTTTCCAATTTTTTTTTTATTGTACTTCAGGTGAAGGCTTACAGAACAAATAGTTTCTCATGAAACAGTAGTACACATGTTGTTTTATGACATTGGTTAACAACCCCACAACATATCAACCTTCTAACTTCTCAACTTTTTTTTCTTGTGAAAATACACATAGCCAAAGATACACCGTTTCAAAAATTTCTACATGCACAGTTCAGTGACCTTGACTACGCTCTTCCAATTGTGCTGTTATTCTCACTTAAGATGAAGGTTTACAGAACAAAATAGTTTCTCACTTAACAGTTACTACAAATGTTGCCCTATGACAATGGTTAACAATCTCACAACACATCAACAATATCATTACTCAATCTTGGGTTCCCTATCGCCAGCTTCCTTGTCCCCTTCTGCTTTCTGGCCCTTGTCACTGGACTCCTATACCTCGTTAGTCTCATTTGGTTTTACGGGGCTGTCCACTCCCAGGCTGAACAGTGAACCTCGGAGGTAACCACCACTGAGCTAAAAGGGTGTCTGGGGGCCATACTCTCGGGGTTTCTCCAGTCTCCTTTAGGCCAGTAAATCTGGTTTCTTTTTTTTGTGAGTTAGAATTATACTCTATATCCTTCTCCAGCTCTGTCCAGAACCCTCGGTTGTGATCCTGGTCGGAGCAGCCAGTGGTGGTAGCTGGCACCATCTATCTGTACTGGACTCAGTCCAGTGGAGGCCTTGGTAGCTGTGGAACATTAGTCCTTCGGACTAATATTTTCCTTATATCCTGTTCTCTTCATTCTCCCTTGCTCCCGAAGGGATGAGACCAGTGGAGTATCTTAGATGGCCACTCACAGGCTTTTAAGACCCCAGACACTACTCAACAAGGTAGAATGTAGAGCATTGTCTTTATAAGCTGTGTCTTGCCAATTGAGCTAGATGTTCCCTGAGACCATGGTCCCCACATCCCTCCGCCTAGCAATTCGCTCCCTCAGGGAGTTTGGATGTGTCTATGGGGCTTCCATGACCTTTCCTTGTACAAGTTGTGCTAGTTTCCCTTGTATTGTGTACTGTCTCACCCTTCACCCAAGATACCACTTATCTATTGCCTATTTAGTATTTCCCCCCCACCCCTCCCATCCCTGGTAACCAGCAGAGATTGTTACATTTTGTATGTGAACTTTTTCATGGGTTTTTATAATAGAGGTCTCATACAATATTTGTCCTTTTGTGATTGACTTATTTCACTCATCATAATGTCCTCCAGTTTCATCCATGTTATGAGATGGATCACAGATTCATTGTTGTTCTTTCTCGTTGCATAGTACTCCATTGTGTGTATGTACCATAGTTTGTTTATCCATTCATCTGTTGATGGGCATCTAGGTTGTTTCCATCGTTTTGCTATTGTGAACATTGCTGCCATGAACATAGGTGTGCACATGTCTATTTGAGTGACAACTCTTATTTCTCTAGGATATATTCCTAGGAGTGGGATTGCTGGATCGAATGGTATGTCTATTTCTAGCTTTCTGATGAAGCGCCATATCATTTTCCAAAATGGTTGTGACATTTTGCATTCCCACCAGCAGTGCATAAGAGTTCCGATCTCCCCGCAGGCCCTCCAACGTTTGTTATTTCCAGTGTTTTTGAATTGTGCCAGTAATGCTGGGTTGAGATGGTATCTCATTGTGTTTTTAATTTGCATTTCTCTAATGGTTAGTGATCGCGAGCATTTCCTCATGTGTCTGTTGGCCATTTGAATGTGTTCTTTGGTGAAGTGTCTGTTTATTTCCTTCGCCAATTTTTTAATAGGATTATTTGTCTTTTTGTTGTAGAGATGTTGGATTTTCTTGTAGATTATGGAGATTAGACCTTTGTCTGACTTGAACTGTCCAAAAATTTTTTCCCAGTCTGTAGCTTCTCTTTTTACTCTTTTGGTGAAGTCTTTTAAAGAGCATAGGTGTTTGATTTTTAGAAGATCCCAGTTATCTAACTTATCTATTGAGGTTTGTGCATTGATGGTTATGGTCTGTATAATGTTAATGCCATGTGTTGGGGCCTGTAGCACTGGTCTTATTTTTTCTTCTATGAACCTTATAGTTTTAGGTTTTATATTCAGGTCTTTGATCCATTTTGTAGTAGTTTTGTATACAGCATGAGATATGGATCCTGTTTCATTTTTTTGCAGATGGATATCCAGTTTTGCTAGCACCATTTGTTAAAAAGACTGTCTTTTCCCCATTTGATGGACTTTGGGCCCTTGTCGAAGATCAGGTGACCGTAAGTGGATGGATTTACCTCTCGGTTCTCAATTCTGTTCCATTGGTCAATGTATCTGTCATTACCAGTACCAGACTGTTTTGACTACTGTAGCTGTATAGTAGGTTCTGAAGTCAGGTAGTGTGAGTCCTCCAACTTTATTCTTCTTCTTCAGTAGTGCTTTACTTATTCGGGGCTTCTTCCCTTTCCATATAAAGTTACTGATTAGTTTTTCCATCTCTTTGAAGAATGTTGTTGGTATTTGGATCAGGATTGCATTGTATTTGTAAATTGCTTTGGGTATAATTGTCATTTTCACAATGTTGAGTCTGCCTATCCATGAGCTTGGTATGTTTTTCCATTTATGTAGATCCCTTTCTGTTTCATGCAGTAGTGTTTTTTAGTTTTCTTTGTAGAGGTCTTTTACATCCCTGGTCAGATTTATTCCTAAGTATTTTATCTTTTTAGGGGCTATTGAAAATGGTATTGTTTTCCTGATTTTCTTTTTACCGTTCTCCTTATTGGTGTATAGGAATCCAACTGATTTTTGAATGTTTATCTGGTATCCTGCTACTCTGCTGAATCTTTCTGTCAGTTCCAGTAGGTTTCTCATGGATTCTTTAGGGTTTTATTTGTATAGTATCATATCATCTGCAAACAGGGATAGTTTAACGTCTTCATTACAAATTTGGATGCCCTTTATTTCTTTTTCTTGCCTTATTGCTCTATCTAGAACTTCCAGCACAATGTTAAATAGGAGTGGTGATAAAGGGCATCCTTGTCTTGTTCCTGTTTTCAAGGGGAATGTTTTCAGCCTCTCTCCATTAAGAATGATGTTGGCTGTTGGTTTTGCATAGATGCCCTTTATTATGTTGAGAAATTTCCCTTCTATACCTATTTTATTGAGAGCTTTCATCAGGAATGGGTGTTGGACTTTGTCAAATGCCTGTTCTGCATCAATTGAGATGATCATGTGAGTCTTTTCTTTCATTTATGTGGTGGATTATGTTGATTGATTTTCTAATGTTGAACCATCCTTGCATACCTGGTATGAATCCTACTTGGTCATGGTGTATTATTTTTTTGATATGATGCTGAATTCCATTGGCTAGAATTTTGTTAAGAATTTTTGCTCTATATTCATGAGAGATATTGGTCTGTAATTTTCTTCTTTTATGATGTCTTTGCCGGGTTTTGGTATCAGTGTTATGGTGGCTTCATAGAATGAATTTGGAAGTGTTGCTTCCTCTTCTATGCGCTGAAATAGCTTGAGTAGTACCGGTACAAGCTCTTCTGTAAATCTTTTGTAGAATTCTCCAGTGAAGCCATCTGGGCCAGGGTTTTTTTTTTTTTTTTTTGGTTGGGAGTTTTTTTTAATTACCTTTTCAATCTCTTGTTATGGGTCTGTTCAGATTTTCAACATCACTTTGTTGTAGTTTGGGTAGGCCGTGTGTTTCTAGAAATTTATCCATTTCCTCTAGGTTTTCAAATTTGTTGGAGTATAGTTTTTCATAATATTCTGTTATAATCCTTTTTATTTCAGTTGGGTCTGTTGTAATGTCCCCCATTTCATTTGTTATTTGGGTTATTTGTGTCCTCTCCTGTTTTTCTTTGTCAGTCTGGCCAGTGGTTTGTCGATTTTGTTGATTCTTTCAAGCAGCCAGAATCCAAGCAGCCGGTGTTTCCCGGTCAAGAGATTGTGGCCGCGGGAGGCAGAGGAGGCGGAGTCACAGTGAAGAAGGGTGGGGGGTGGGAAAGCGTATAACACAAATTACCGGTTGTTTTGTCTCCCACTGGACGCTCTGTGAGGTTGCTTTGTCATACCCCTTTTGCTGGTCTCCGATAGGAGTCCAAGATGGCGGATCTGCACTGTGTTAGCTGGTAGGGGACCTCTGCATGAATCTCCCCTCACTCTCAGTTCTCTGTCAGTTTCTCACTCCATTTGGTGCTTGGCTGAGTTCTTTATCTCTTCATTTGATGTTTTAGGGTTTCATGATTGTTGTATTCTCTGTTCGGCTTAGTGTTTTGGATCTTTGCTGTGGGGGGACAGCATGGTTCTTCTGCCTAGAGCGCCATTTTTCTGGAGCCTGTTACCGTTTCTAAAGGAGAAAGAACTGATGAAAAAATTCAAGTTGAAATATTGAAGGATTCTCTGGGGAAAATATTAAAC
Organism: Dugong dugon; assembly: GCA_030035585.1. Lineage (NCBI taxonomy): Eukaryota > Metazoa > Chordata > Mammalia > Sirenia > Dugongidae > Dugong > Dugong dugon. Next base: position 101,437,647 of record CM057483.1, on the reverse strand, counting down.
AATGCAGGATGTATCAAATGAAGATGAAATGAATACACAGAGTCACAGTACTAAAAAGAATTGGTTGACATTCAACCATTTCAAGAGGTAGCATATGATCAAGAACCAGTGGTACTGAAGGAAGAGGTTCAAGCTGCACCGAAGGCATTGTTGAAAAACAAGGCTCCAGGAATTGACGGAATACCAACTGAGATGTTTCAACAAACACATGCAGTGCTGAAAGTGCTCAGTCGTCTATGCCAAGAAATTTGGAAGACTGCTACGAGGCTAACTGACTGGAAGAGATCCATATTTGTACCCATTCCAAAGAAAGGTGATCCAACAGAATGCAGAAATTATTGAGAAATATCATTAATATCACACACAAGTAAAATTTTGCTGAAGATCTTTCAAAAGTGGTTGTAGCAGCACATTGACAGGGAACTGTCAGAAATTCAAGTTGGATACAGAAGAGGATGTGGAACAAGGAATATCATTGTTGATGTCAGATGGATCTTGGCTGAAAGCAGAGAATACCAGAAAGATGTTTACCTGTGTTTTATTGACCATGCAATGCGTTCGACTATGTGGATAATAACAAATTATGGATAACATTGTGAAGAATGGGAATTCCAGAACACTGAATTGTACTCATGAGGAATCTGTACGTAGACAAGAGGCAGTCATTAGAACAGAAAGAGGATACTGTGTGGTTTAAAGTCAAGAAAGGTGTACCTCAGTTGTATATACTTTCACCATACTTATTCAGTATGTATGCTGAGAAAATAATCCAGGAAGCTGAGTTATATGAAGAAGAACGCGGCAGCAGGATTGGAGGAAAACTCATTAACAACCTGTAATATGCAGTTGACACAATCTTGCTTACTGAAAGTGAAGAGGACTTGAAGCACTTACTGATGAAGATCAAAGACCACAGCCTTCAGTATGGATTACACCTCACCATAAAACAAAAATCCCCACAACTGGACCAAAAACCAACATCATTATAAACGGAGAAAACATTGAAGTTGTCAAGGATTTCATTTTACTTGGAGCCACAATCAACGACCATGGAAGCAGCAGTCAAGAAATCAAACAAGGCCCACGGCCTCCACCAGACTTAAGCCAGCACAACTAGATGGTGCCCAGCTACCACCGACTGCTCTAACAGGGATCACAATAGAGAGTCTCAGACAGAGCTTTCAAAAAATGTAGAACAAAATTCTAACTCACAAAAAAGACCAGACTTACTGACCTCACAGAGACTGGAGAAACTCCAAGAGTATGGCCCTTGGACACACTTGTAGCTCAGTAATGAAGTCATTCATGAGGTTCACCCTTCAGCCAAAGATTAGACAGGCCCATAAAACAAAATGAGACTAAAGGAGCACAGCAGTCCAGGGGCAAAGACTAGAAGGCAGGAGGGGGCAGGAAAGCTGGTAATAGGGAACCCAAGCTCAAGAAGGGAGAGGGTTGACATGTCGTGGGGTTGTTAATGAATGTCATAAAACAATATGTGTACTAACTGTTTAATGAGAAACTAGTTTCTTATGTAAACCTTCATCTAAAGTACAATTTAAAAAAAAAGAAATCAAACAATGCATTTCATTTGCCAAATCTGCTGCAAAAGACCTCTTTAAAGTGTTAAAGACCAAAGATTTTACTTTAAGGACTAAGATGTGGGAGAGCCAAGCAGTGGTGTTTTCCATTGCGTCATATGCATCTGAAAACTGGACAATGAATAAAGAAGACCAAACAAGAATTGATGCCTTTGCGAATCAAAAAAACAGAAAATAATCAATGTTGGAGTGGCTGTGAGGAGATTGGAACTCTTTTGCACTGTTAGTGGGAATGCAAAATGGTACAACCATTTTGGAAAATGATATGGCGCTTACTTAGAAAGCGATAAATAGAAATAACATACCATCCAGCAATCCCACTCCCAAGAATATATGCTAGAGAAATAAGAGTCGTCACACGAATAGACATGCACACCCATGTTCACTGCAGCATTATTCATAATAGCAAAAAGATGGAAACAACCTAGATGCCCATCAACAGATGAATGATTAAACAAACTATAATACATACACACAATGGAGTACTATGCAACGATAAAGAACAATGATGAATCTGTGAAACTTCTCACAACATGGATGAATCTGGAAAGCATTATGCTGAGTGAAATAAATCAATCACAAAAGGACAAACATTGTATGAGACCACTACTATAAAAAGTCCTGAAAATGTTTACACACAAAAAGAAACAATCTTTGATGGTTACGAGGTAGAGGAGGTGTGGGGATAGAAAAACACTAAATAGACAATAGATAAGTGGTAACTTTGGTGAAGGGTAAGACAGTACACAATACTGGGGAAGCCAGCACAACTTGTACAGGGCAAGGTCATGAAAGCTCCATAGACACATCCAAACACCCTGAGGAACCGAATTGCTGAGCTGGAGACTGTGGGGACTGTGGTCTAGAGAAACATCTAGCTCAATTGCCATAACATAGTTTATGAAGAAAATGTTCTACATTCTACTTTGATGAGTAGCATCTGGGGTCTTAAAAGCCTGTGAGTGGCCATCTAATATACTCCACTTGTCTCACCCCTTTGGGAATGATGGAGAATGAAGAAAACAAAAGACACAAGGGAAGATTAGTCCAAAGGACTAATGGACCACAACTACTAAGGCGTCTACCAGACTGAGTCCAGTACAACTAGATGTTGCCCAGCTACCACCACTGACTACTGTGACAGGGATCACAATAGAGGGTCCTGGACAGAGCTTGTGAAAAATGTTGAACAAAATTCTAACTCACAAAAAAAGATCAGATGTACTGGCCTGACAGAGACTGGAGAAACTCTGAGAGTATGGCCTCCAGACACCCTTGTAGCTCAGTAATGAAGTCACTCCTGAGGTTCAACCTTCAGCCAACGATTAGACAGGCCCATAAAAAAAAAAGAGACTAGAGGGGAACACCAGTCCAGGGGAAGGACTAGAAAGCAGGAGGGGACAGGAAAGCTGGTAATAGGGAACCCAAGGTCGAGAAGGGAGAGTGTTGACATGTTATGGGGTTTGTAACCAATGTCATAAAACAATATGTGTACTAACTGTTTAATGGGAAGCTAGTTGGTTCTGTAAATCTTCATCTAAAATACAATTTAAAAAAATTGATGTCTTTGAATTATGGTGTTGGCCAAGAATTTTGGATATATCATGGACTGCCAGAAGAATGAACAAACTTGTCTTGGAAGAAGTACAACCAGAACCTTCCTTGGTAGCAAGGATGGCGAGACTTAGTCTCACGTTCTTTGGACATATTATAAGGATGGACCAGTCCCTGGAGAAGGACTTCATGCTTGGTAAAGGAGAGGGTCAGCAACAAAGCAGAAGACCCTTAACGAGATGAGTTAACACAGTGGCTGCAGCAATGGGCTCTGGCATAACAATTGTGAGGATGGTACAGGACCTGGCAGTGTTTCGTTCTGTTGTACGTAGTGTCGCTATGAGTCGGAACCAACTTGATGGATCCTAAAAAAATACATTCAAATAGTTTGAAAAGGTGGAGAATTTCAGCAGAGAACCAGATTCTGTATGAAAGAATAGAAGTCTCAGAACTGAAAAATATAATAAGTAAAATTAAGTACATGATAGATGAGTGTAACAGCAGATTAGACACAGGTCAGGAGAGGCTACATCTAGCTCAGGAGAGAAATAGTGAACTGGAAGATAGGTTGATAGAAAATATTCAGACTGAAGTACAAAGTGAAAAAAAGATGGAAATGACAAAATGTGTAAACAATTTATTGACTTCATTTTAATATACCTGTTGGGAAGCCACAAAAACATCAATTCAGCCTGTGTAATGAAGAGAATAATAGATTTATTGGGGGTCCTATCTGTGCTTCTGTTACTGACTGTGTGAACTTGGATCAGTGATTCTATGAGACTCAGTTTCCTCCTTTGTAGTAGGAGGACAATAACACGCACCTTACAGGGCTTTTAAGGGAATTAAATGAGAATAATGCATGTGAAAATGCTTTTTAAACTACAAAGTCACACACATGATAGTATTTGGTTTTTGTTGTGCATACTTTTCAGAAATTTAAGATGTTTCTAATATTTTGAGCAGAAATCTACTAATATTTGTCCTCCATATCAACAGCTGCCCTAAAAACTCTTCAAAGTAAAAGCCTATGCCATTCATTGCTGTTTATACTTGGTGAAAACTGAGAGGTGTTTGCTGTGCTGAGAATTGTCCTGTCATGCCTGATTTCTCCATCATTGTCAAAAGTTAAATCTATTTCTTTAAGATTGTTGAGTTGTTTTTTTTTTTTTTCCTGTTACTAAACATTTCATAAAAATATATCTTGCTTGGGTGTGTTAAATAATTTTTATTTTTTTCTGTCAACTTATATATATATTGCTATTTCTAATCTCTTCTTTTCTGTTGTTAGTTGCCATCAAGTGGCTCTGACTCTTAGTGACATTATGTGTAACAGAACAATATGTTTACCAATCCTGTGCCATCCTCACAATTGTTGATATGTTTGAGCCCATTGTTGCAGCTATTGTGTCAGTCCATCTCATAAATTGTTTCCCTCTTTTTTTGCTGAACAAACATTACCAAGCATTATGTCTTTTCCCAGCAAGTGGTTTTTTCTGATACATGTCCAAAGCAAGCAAGGTGAAGTCTCTTCATCCTCATTTCTAAGGAGCATTCTGCTTATACTTCCTCCAAGTCTGATTTGGTCATTCTTCTGGCAGTCCATGCCACAATGTTCTTCACCAACACCACAATTCGAATGCGTCAATTCTTCTTCAGTCTTCCTTTTTCATTGCCTCACTTCTGCATGTGTATAAGGCAATTGAAATACCATAGCTTGGGTCAGTCACACCTTAGTCATCAAAGTGATATCTTTGCTTTTTAACACTTTAAAGAGATCTTTTGCAAGAGATTTGCCCAATACTATGCATCGTTTGATTTCTTGACTGCTGCTTCCATGAGCACTGATTGTTGATCCAAGAAAGATGAAATCCTCGACAAATTCAACTTCTTCATCATTTATCATGATGTTGTTTACTGGCCCAGTGGTAAGGATTTTCATTTTCTTTATGTTCAGATGCAACCCATACTGAAGGCTGTAGTATTTTACCTTCATCAGTAAAAGCTTCAGGCCATTTTCATTTTCTGCAAGCAAGCTTGTATCATCTGCATGTAACAGGTTGTTAATAAATCTTCGTCCAATCCTGATACTGATTGAGTAATTAAAGTGAAAGGGTACAACCCTGCCGCATACCTTTTCCAGTTTTAAACCACACAGTATCCCTTTGTTTTGTTGGAATGACTGCCTCTTGAACCATGTGCAGGTTCCTCATGAGCACGAACAGGTGTTCTGGAATTCCCATTCTTCATAAGGTGATCCATAATTTAGTGTGACCCACATAGTCAAATGCCTTCGCATAGTCAATAAAACATAGGTAAACATTTTTCTGATATTCTCTGCTTTTGGCCAAGCTCTATCTGCCATCAACGATGATATCCCTCATTGCACATCTTCTTCTGAATTTGGTTTGAACTTGTGCCAGTTTCCTGTTGATTATGGCTGCAGCTGTTTTTTAGTTATAATTCAGCAAAATTTCACTCGCATGTGATATTAATGATATTATTTGATAATTTCTGCATTCAGTTTGGTTGCCTTTCTTTGGAATGGACATGAATACGTATCTCTTCCATTCAGTTGTCCTGGTAGCTGTCTTCCAAATTTCTTCTTTATCTATTTATTTTTACTGGGTTTTAGATGAAGGTTTACAGAACAAATTAGTTTCTCACTGAACAATTAATACACATATTGTTTTGTGACATTGCTTGTGAACCCCACGACGTGTCAACTGTCCACATTTCCATTCGTCCAGCTTTTCTGTCCCCTCCTGACTTCTCGTCCTTGCCTCTGGGCTGGTGTGCCCATTTAGTCTCCAGTACATGTGGAGCTACAGTACTATTGTTTGTTTTATGGGCCTACTTAATCTTTGACTGAAGATGAGGACCTCAGGAGTGGCTTCAGTACTCAGTTAAAAGGGTGTCCGGGGGCCATACTCTAAGGGTTTCTCCAGTCTCTGTCAGACCAGTAAGTCTGATTTTTGGCTTTTTTTTTTTTTTGTTAGTTAGAATTTTGTTCTACATTTTTATCCAGCTCTGTCTGGGACCCTCTATCATGATCTCTGTCAGAGCAGTCTGTAGTGGTAGGTGGACACCATCTAGTTGTGCTGGAATCAGTCTGGTGGAGGCTGTGGTAGTTGTGCTCCATTAGTTGTCTTCCAAATTTCTTGACATAGATGAATAAGTGCTTCCAGCATTGCATCCGTTTGTTAAAGCATTTCAGTTGGTATTCCATCAATTCCTGGAACCTTGTTTTTTACCAATGTCTTGAGTGAAGCTTGAACTTCTTCCTTTGGTACCGGCGGTTCTTGATCATATGCTACCTCCTGAAATGGCTGAACATTGACCAATTCTTTTTGGTACAGTGACTGTGTATTTCTTCCATCTTCTTTTGCTGCTTCTTGTGTCATTCAATTTATTTGCCATAGAATCCTTCAGTATTGAAGTTCGAGGCTTGAATTTTCTCTTCAGTTCTTTCAGCTTGAGAAATACCAATTGAGTTCATCAGTTTTTGGTTTTCTTTGCATTATAATACTTTACCTTGTCTTCTCTTCTCCAATCAACTAATTCATCAAAATTTGTTAATGTATTATATGCCAGACAAGGTGCTAAGTGCTTGTGATAAAAGATGATTAATAAAGTTAATGGGGAAGCTAGATGCTTTAATAATTTTGATACAGTTAAGATCAGTGCTATAGGAGAGGCATGAGAGCAGAGAAGAGAGATTACCTCTGCCTGCAATGCCACCAAGGTGACATTTGAACTAAGTATCTAATGACTGATAAAAATATATTGCAAAGAAGGGAATTTGTACTTTTTAGGTAGAAAAAATGATATGTACAAGGACACAGGAGAATTAAAAGATTTGATGTATTCAGGCAGCAAATGTAATTTGGCATTCCTAGGATGTAGGATATGGGTCAAGAGAAGGGAACGGAGTGATAGATACAGCTGGAAAATTTAGCAGGTCTTTAACTTGTAGGGAAAGGGAATAGGAGTAATCATGAAGGATTTTTAAGCGGGGAGTAGCATAATCAAAACTTTTTTATTGGCAGATAATTGACAGTGGTGTGGAAAATTGACGGCAGAGAGGTGAGAAGAAAGGTAGGAGGACGCTGCAATAGTTCGTGTGAGAAATTATGAAGACCTGAAATAGAGTAGTGACAATAGGGATGGAGGGTAGCGCACAGACTGAGAGGTATAACAGAGGTAGGAGATAAAACACATCTCTAGCACACCAGCCCAGGGGCAAAGACTAGAAGGCAGGAGGACAGGAAAGCTGGTAATAGTGAACCCAAAGTCAAGAAGGGAGAGTGTTGACATGTTGTGGGGTTGTTAACCAATGTCATAAAACAATATGAGTACTAACTGTGTAATGAGAAGCTAGTTTGTTCTGAACCTTCATCTAAAGTACAATAAAAAACAAAACAAAACAAAAAACACATCCCTACTCCTAGGCATAGAGGTTTTCTCCAATAAATAAAGGTATGGTTTGTATCTATTTTTCTCTCTTATTTCTTAACTGAATACTATACAGAATACTCCCATTAAACCAGCTGCTGACCCTCTCTGCCTTCTCATCTCACCTCTGGATAGGAGCTGCCCTGTATCTACTTGATCTAAGAAGCACACTCTTCAGGAATATCATTATATGTCGCATAGTCCAGTCTAATCTTTGTCTGAAGAGTTGGCCAAGGGAATGGTTTTAGTTTTGTGCTAACAGAGAGTCCAGGAGCCATGTCTTCTGGGGTCCCTCTAGTCTCAGTCAAACCATTAAGTCTGGTCTTTCTACTAGAATTTGAGTTCTGCACCCCACTTTTCTCCTGCTCTGTCAGGGACTCTCTGTTGTGTTCCCTGTCAGGGTTGTCATTGGTGATAGCCAGGCACCATCTAGTTCTTCAGGTCTCAGGCTGATGAAGTCTCTGCTTTATGTGGCCCTTTCTGTCTCTTGGGCTAATACTTGCCTTGTGTCTTTGGTGTTCTTCATTCTTCTTTGCTCCAGGTGGGTTGGGACCAATTGACACATCTTAGATGGCCGTGTGCTAGCTTTTAACACCTCAGACACCACTCACCAAAGTGGGATGCAGAACATTTTCTTAATAAACTTTGTTATGCCAATTGACCTAGATGTCCCCTGAAACCATGGTCCCCAGACCTCCCTCAAAGTGTTTGGTTGTATTCAGGAAACTTCTTAGCTTTTCGTTTAGTCCAGTGGTGCTGACTTCCCCTGTAGTGTGTATTGTCCTTCCCTTCACCTAAGATAATTCTTGTCTACTATCGAGCTAGTGAATTCCCCTGTCCCTCCCTACCCAGCCTCATAACCATCAAAGAATGTTTTCTTCTGTGTTTAAACCTGTTCTTGAGTTCTTATAATAGTGGTCTTATACATTATTTGTCTTTTTGTGACTGACTAAATTCACTCAGCATGATGCTCTAACGCCCTCCAGATTCCTCCATGTTATGTTTCACGGATTCATAGTTGTTCTTTATTGTCGTGTAGTATTCCATTGTGTGAATATACCAAAATTTGTTTATCCATTCGTCTGTTGATGGACACCTAGGTTGTTTCCATGTTTTTGCTATCCTAAACAGTGCTGCAGTGAACATAGGTGTGCATATATCTATTTGTGTGACAGCTCTTATTTCTCTAGGATATATTCCAAGGAGTGGGATTGTTGGATCGTATGGTACTTCTATTTCTAGCTTTTTAAGGAAGTGCCAAATTGATTTCTAAAGTGGTTATACCATTTTACATTCCCACCAACAGTGTATAAGTGTTCCATTCTCTCCACAACCTCTCCAACATTTATTATTTTGTGTTTTTTGGATTAATGCTAGCCTTGTTGGGATGAGATGGTATCTTATTGTAGTTTTGATTTGCATTTCTCTAATGGCTAATGATCATGAGCATTTCCTCATGTGTCTGTTAACTGCTTGAATGTCTTCTTTGGTGAAGTGCCTGTTTATATCCTTTACCCATGTTTTAATTGGGTTATTTGTCTATTGTTGTTGAGGTTTTGCAGTATCTTGTAGATTTTAGAGATTAGACGCTGATTGGATTTGTCATAGCCAAAAATTTTTTTCCAATATGTAGGTTGTCCTTTTACTCTTTTGGTGAATTCTTTTGATGAGCATAAGTGTTTGATGTTTAGGAGCTCCCAGTTATCTAGTTTCTCTTCTGGTATTTGTGCACTGTTAGTAATGTTTTCTATTCTGTTTATGCCATGTATTAGGGCTTCTAGCGTTGTCCCTGTTTTTTCTTCCACGATCTTTATAGTTTTAGATTTTATATTTAGGTCTTCGATCCATTTTGAGTTAGTTTTTGTGCATGGTGTGAGGTATAGGTCTTGTTTCAGTTTTTTGCAGATGGATATCCAGTTATGCAAGCACCATTTGTTAAAGAAGACTGTCTTTTCCCCAGTTAACAGACTTTGGGCCTTTGTCAAATATCAGCTGCTCATAAGAGGATGAATTTACATCTGGATTCTCAGTTCTGTTCCATTGGTCTATGTATCTGTTGTTGTACCAGTACCAGGCTGTTTTGACAACCGTGGCGATATAATAGGTTCTAAAATCAGGTAGTGTGAGGCCTCCCACTTTGTTCTTCTTCAGTAATGCTTTGCTTATCCAGGGCCTCTTCCCTTTCCAGATGAAGCTGATGATTTGTTTCTCCATCTCATTGAAAAATGCCATTGGAATTTGGATCGGGGTTGCATTGTATCTGTAGATCGCTTTGGGTAGAATTGACATTTTCACAATGTTCAGTCTTCCTATCCATGAGCAAGTATGTTTTTCCATTTATGCAGGTCTCTTTTGGTTTTTTGCAGTAGTGTCTTGAAGTTTTCATTGTATAGGTCTTTTCTGTTTCTGGTTAGACTTATTCATAAGTATTCTATCTTCTAGGAGGCTATTGCAAATAGTATTGATTTGGTGATTTCCTCTTCGAAGTTCTATTTGTTGGCATAGAGAAATCCAACTGATTTTTGTCTGTTTACCTTGTATCCTGATACTTTACTGAAATCTTCTATTAGTTTGAATAGTTTTCTTGTGGATTCTTTGGAGGTTTTCTGTGTATAAGATCATATCATCTGCAAATAGAGATACTTTGACTTCTTCCCTACCAATTTGGATGCACTTTATTTCTTTTTCTAACCTAATTGCTCTGGCTAGGACCTCCAGCACAATGTTGAGTAAGAGTGATGATAAAAGACATCCTTGTCTGGTACCCGTTCTCAAGAGGAATGCTTTCAGACTCTCTCCATTTAGGATGTTGTTGGCTATTGGCTTTGTATAAATGCTCTTAATTATGTTGAGGAATTTCCCTTCTGTTTCTATTTTGCTGAGAGTTTTTAAAATGAATGGGTGTTGGGGTTTTTCAAATGGTTTTTCTGCATCAATTGATAAGCTCATGTGGTTCTTGTTTTTTGTTTATTTATGTGATGGATTACATTGATCGTTTTTCTAATGCTGAACCATCCCTGCATAGCTGGCATAAATCCTACTTGATCATGGTGAATTTTTTTTTTGACATGTTGTTAAATGCTATTGGCTAAAATTTTGTTAAGGATTTTTTTGTCAATGTTCATAAGGGATATTGGTCTGCAATTTTCTTTTTTGGGGTGGTGTCTTTACCTGGTTTTAGTATCAGGGTTATGCTGGCTTATTAGAATGAGTTTGGGAGTATTCCATCCTTTTCTATACTCTGAAATACCTTTAGTAGTAGTGGTGTTAACTCTTCTCTGAAAATTTGGTAGAATTCTCCAGTGAAACCATCTGAGCTTGGGCTTTGTTTTTGTTGGGAGTTTTTAAATTACCTGTACAACCTCTTCTTTTGTTATAGGTTTATTTAGTTGTTCTACCTCTTTTTGTGTTAGTTTAGGTAGGTAGTGAGTGTCTAGAAATTCGTCCATTTCCTCGAGGTCTTCAAATTGGTTGGAGTACAATTTTTCATATTATTCTGTTATAATTCTTTTAATTTCAGTTGGTTCTGTTTTGATATCACCCATCTCATTTCTTATTTGGCCTATTTGCTTCCTCTCCTGTTTTACTTTTGTCCTTTTGGCTAATGGTTTACTGATTTTGTTGATCTTTTCAAGAACCAACTTTTGGTCCTGTTAACTCTTTCAATTGTTTTTCTATTCTCTATTTCATTGAATTCTGCTCTAATTCTTATTATTTCCCTTCTTCTGGCGCCCGAGGGCTTCTTTTGCTGCTCTCTTTCTCCCTAATAGCATTGTAGCATTAATGTTTTTATTTTGGCGCTGTCTTCTTTTTGGATGTGTGCATTTATTGCTAGAAATTGCCCTCTGAGCACTGCTTTTGCTGTGTCCCAAAAGTTCTGGTACCGTGTGTTTTCATCCTCATTGGATTCTGTGAATTTCCTTATTCCATCCTTAATTTCTTCTATAACCCAGTAGTTTTTGAGCAAGATGTTGTTTAGTTTCCATGTGTTTGATGTTTTTTCCCTGCTTTTTCTGTTATTCATTTCTACTTATATGGCTTTATGGTCAGAAAAGATGCTTTGTAATATTTTGATGCTTTGTATTCTGTTAAGGCTTGCTTTATGGCCTAATATGTGGTCTATTCTGGAGAATGTTCCATGTGCGTTGGAAAAGAAAGTATACTTGGCTGCTGTTAGGTGGAGTGTTCTGTATATGTCTATGAGATCAAGTTGGTTGATTGTAGCATTTAGATCTTCCATGTCTTTATTGAGCTTCTTTCTGGATGTTGTGTCCTTCACCAAAAGTGGTGTGTTGAAGTCTCCTACTATTATTGTGGAGCTGTCTATCTCTCTTTTCAATGTTGTTAGAGTTTGTTTTATGTAGCCCTGTCTTTGAGAGCCTAAATATTTATTAAGGTTATGTCCTCCTGGTGTATCGACCCTTTAATCATTATATAGTATCTTTCCTTATCATTTGTCATGGATTTTTCATTAAAGTATGTTTTTTCAGAGATTAATATTGCCACTCCTGCCTTTTTTGAGTGTTGTTTGCTTGATATATTTTTTTCCATCTTTTTAGTGTTAGTTTTTTTGTGTCTTTGAGTCTAAGCTGTGTCTCTTGTAGCTAGTATATAGATGGATCATTTTTTTTTATCCATTCTGCCACTTTATATCTTTTTATTGGTGCATTTAGTCCATTTACACTCCGCATAATCATTCATAACTATGAGTTTAGTGCTGTCATTTTGATGTCTTTTTTGTTCTTGTTTGACAGTTTCTTTCTTCCACTTAATTTTCTGTGCTGAGTTGTTTTCCTTTATGCATTTTTTTTTCACCTTTTTGATTGTTGCTTTTGCATTTTCTGAGTCTTTATGTTTTTCTTGTTTCTTATTTTGATGTCTAAGACTATTCCTTTCCTTTGTGGTTACCTTAATATTTATCCCTATTTATCTAAGTTTAAACCACTCATTTATTTCTTTATATCACCTTAAATTCCTCTCCAAATGAAAGATCTGTGACTACGTTTTTTTCCTTTTTTTTTTTAAATTGTACTTCAGGTGAAGGTTTACAGAACAAATAGTTACTCACTAAACAGTAGTACAAATATTGTTTTATGACATTGGTTAACAACCCCACAACATGTCAACCCTCTCCCTTCTCGACTCTTTTTTCTTTTTGGTGAAAATATACATAGCCAAAGATACACCATTTCAAAAATTTCTACATGCACAGTTCAGTAACATTGACTACACTCTTCCAGTTGTGCTGCTATTCTCACTTTAGATGAAGGTTTACAGAACAAAGTAGTTTCTCCTTAAACAGTTAGTACACATGTTGCCCTATGACAATGGTTAACAACCCCATTACATGTCAACACTGTCCTTACTCAACCTTGGGTTCCCTATCACCAGCTTTCCTGTCCCTTTCTGCCTTCTACTACTTGTCCCTGGACTGCTGTGCCTCATTAGTCCTGTTTTGTTTTATGGGGCTGTCCAATCACTGACTGAATGATGAACCTTAGACGTGACTTCACCACTGAGATAAAAGGGTGTCTGGGGGCCATACTCTTGGGGTTTCTCCAGTATCTTTTAGGCGAGTAAATCTGGTCTTTTTTATTTTTATTTTTTTCCTGTTAGACTTTTGTTCTTCATCCTTCTCCAGCTCTGTCCAGACCCCTCTGTTGTGATCCGGGTCAGAGCAGTCAGTGGTGGTAGTCAGGCACCATCTAGCTATACTGGACTCAGTCTGGTGGAGGCGATGGTAGCTGTGGTCCATTAGTCCTTTGGACTAGTCTTTCCCTTGTATCCAGTTCTCTTCATTCTCCCTTGCTCCCGAAGTGATAAGACCAGTGGAGTATCTCAAATGGCTGCTCACAGGCTTTTAAGACCAAAGATGCTACTCACCAGGGTAGAATGTAGAACATTGTCGTTATAAACTGTGTTATGCCAATTGAGCTAGATGTTCCCCGACACCATGGTCCCCACAGCGCTCCCCCCCCCAGCAATTCAGTCCCTCAAGGAGTTTGGATGTGTCTATGGCGCTTCCATCACCTTTCCTTGTACAAGTTGTATTGGTTCCTCCAGTATTGTGTATGGTCTCACCCTTCACCAAAGATACCACTTATCTATTGCCTATTTAGTATTTCCCCCACACCCCTCCCATCACTGCTAACCAAAAAAGATTGTTACATTCTGTGTGTGAACTTTTTCATGGGTTTTAACAATAGAGGTCTCATACAATATTTGTCCTTTTGTGATTGACTTATTTCACTCAGCATAATGTCCTCCAGTTTCATCCATGTTATGACATGCTTCACAGATTCATCATTGTTCTTGATCATTGCATAGTACTCCATTGTGTGTATGTACCATAGTTTGTTTATCCATTCATCTGTTGATGACATCTAGGTTGTTTCCATCTTTTTGCTATTGTGAACAAAGCTGCCATGAACATAGGTGTACATATGCCTATTCGAGTGATGGCTCTTATTTCTGTAGGATATTTCCTAGGAGTGGGATTGCTGGATCGTATGGTATTTCTATTTCTAGTTTTCTAAGGAAGAATCAAATCATTTTCCAAAACGGTTGTATCATTTTGCATTCCCACCAGCAGTGCATAAGAGGACTGATCTCCCCACAGCCCCTCCAACAATTGTTATTTCCAGTGTTTTTGATTTGTGCCAGTAATGCCGGGTTGAGATGGTATCTCATTGTGGTTTTAATTTGCATTTCTCTAATGGCTAGTGATCAGGAGCATTTCCTCATGTGTCTCTTGGCGGCTTGAATGTCTTCTTTGGTGAAGTGTCTGTTCATTTCCTTTGCCCATTTTTTAATAGGATTATTTGTCTTTTTGTTGTAGAGGTGTTGGATTTTCTTGTAGATTATGGAGATTAGACCTTTGTCTGACTTGTACTGTCCAAAAATTTTTTTCCCAGTCTGTAGGTTCTCTTTTTACTCTTTTGGTGAAGTCTTTTGAAGAGCATAGGTGTTTGATTTTTAGAAGATCCCAGTTATCTAGCTTATCTTCTGGGTTTTGTGTGTTGATGGTTATGGTTTGTATACCATTAATGCCATGTTTTAGGGCCTGTAGCATTGGTCTTATTTTTTCTTCTATGAACTTCATAGTTTTTGGCTTTATATTTAGGACTTTGATCCATTTTGAATTAGTTTTTGTATATGGCTTGAGGTATGGGTCCTGTTTCATTTTTTTGCAAATGGATTTCCAGTTTTCTCAGCAACCCTTATTAAAAAGACAGTCTTTTCCCTGTTTGATAGATTTTGGGCCCTTGTCGAAGATCAGCTGACTGTAGGTGGATGGATTTACATCTGGGTTCTCAATTCTGTTCCATTGGTCAATGTATCTGTCGTTGTACCAGTACCAGGCTTTTTTGACTACCGTAGCTGTATAGTAGGTTCTGAGGTCAGGTAGTGTGAGTCCTCCAACTTTATTCTTCTTTTTCAGTAGTGCTTTACTTATTCGGGGCTTCTCCCTTTCCATATAAAGCTAGTTATTAGTTTTTCCATCTCTTTGAAGAATGTTGTTGGAATTTGGATTGTGATTGCATTGTATTTGTAAATTTGTTTGGGTAGAATTGTCGTTTTCACTATGTTGAGTCTTCCTATCCATGAGCATGGTATGTTTTTCCATTTATGTAGATCCCTTTGGGTTTCTTGCAGTAGTGCTTTTTAGTTTTCTTTGTATAGGTCTTTTACATCCCTGGTTAGATTTATTCCTAAGTATTTTATTTTTTTTAGGGGCTATTATGAGTGGTATTGTTTTCCTGATTTCATTTCATCATTCTTTTTATTGGTGTATAGGAATCCAACTGATTTTTTTATGTTTATCTTGTATCCTGCGGCTCTGGTGAATCTTTCTATTAGTTCTAGTAGATTTCTCGTGGAGTCGTTACGGTTTTCAATGTATAGTATCATATCATCTGCAAACAGGGACAGTTTAAATTCTTCATTACCAGTTTGGATGCCCTTTATTTCTTTTTCTTGCCTTATTGCTCTAGTTAGAACTTCCAGCACAATGTTAAACAGGAGTGGTGATAAAGAGCATCCTTGTCTTCTTTCTGTTCTCAAGGGGAATATTTTCAGCCTCTCTCCATTAAGAATGATTTTGGCTGTTGGTTTTGCAGCGATGCTCTTTATTATGTTGAGAAATTTCCCTTCTATACCTATTTTATTGAGAGTTTTTATCAGGAATGGGTGTTGGACTTTGTCGAATGCCTTTTCTGCATCAATTGAGATGATCATGTGATTCTTTTCTTTCCTTTTATTTATGTGGTGTATTACGTTGCTGTATTTTCTAATGTTGACCCCTCCTTGCATACCTGATATGAATCCTACTTGGTCATGGTGTATTATTTTCTTGATATGATGCTGAATTCTATTTGGTAGAATTTTGTTGAGAATTTTTACGTCTATATTCATGAGAGATATTGGTCTGTAATTTTCTTTTTTTGTGGTGTCTTTGCCTGGTTTTGGTATTAGGGTTATGCTGGCTTCATAGAATGAATTCAGAAGTGTTGCTTCCTTTTCTATACTCTGAAATAGTTTGAGTAGTACTGCTCCAAGCTTTTCTGTAAATGTTTTGTAGAATTCTCCAGTGAAGCCATCTGGGCCAGAGCTTTTTTTGGTTGGGAGTTTTTTGATTACCTTTTCAATCTCTTGTTATGGGTCTGTTCAGATTTTCAACATCACTTTGTTGTAGTTTGGGTAGATAGTGTGTTTCTAGAAATTTATCCATTTTCTCTAGGTTTTCAAATTTGTTGGAGTATAGCTTTTCATAATATTCTTTTATGATCCTTTTTATTTCAGTTGGGTCCTTTTTAATGTCGCCCATTTCATTTATTATGTGGGTTATTTGCTTCCTCTCCTGTTTTTCTTTTGTCAGTCTGGCCAATGGTTTGTCAATTTTGTTGATTCTTCCAAAGAACCAACTTTTGGTTTTGTTGATTCTTTCTATTGTTTTTCTATTCTCTGTTTCATTTATTTCTGCTCTGATCTTTATTATTTTCTTTCTTCTGGTGGCTGTGGGCTTTTTTTTGCTGTTCTCTTTCTATTTGTTTGAGTTCTGTAGTTCATGTTTTGATTTATCCCTTTCTTCTTTTTTGATGTATGCATCTATTGCTATAAATTGTCCTCTGAGGACTGCCTTTGTTGTGTCCCAAAGGTTTTGGTATGATGAGTTTCCATTCTCATTTGATTCTAGGAATTTTTTGATTCCATATCTGATTTCTTCTATTACCCAGTGATGTGTAAGCAGGGTGTTTTTCAGTTTCCATGTAATTGATTTTTTTCCTTGCTCTTTCTGTTGTTAATTTCTACCTTGATGTCATTGTGGTCAGAGAATATACTTTGAATTATCTCAACGTTTTGGATCTTGTTGAGGACTGCTCTGTGGCCTAAGATGTGGTCTATTGTGGAGAATGTTCCACGTGCATTGGAAAAGAATGTATCTTTTGCAGCAATTGGATGGAGTGTTCTATATATGTCTACGAGGTCCAGTTGGCTGATTGTGCCTTTTAGGTCTTCTGTATCTTTGCTGAGTTTCTTTTTAGTTGTTCTATCCTTTACTGAGGATGGTGTGCTGAAATCTCCTACTATTATTGTGGAACTGTCAGTTTCTCTTTTCAGTGTTGTTAGACTTTGTTTTATGTATTTTGGAGCCCTGTCATTGAGTACGTAGATGTTTATTATAGTTATGTCTTCACGATGGATTGTCCTCTTAATCATTATATAGTGTCCTTCTTTGTCTTGTATGGTGGATTTTGTTTTAAAGTCTATTTTATCTGAGATTAGTATTGCCACACCTGCTCTTTTTTGGTAGTTGTTAGCTTGATATATTTTTTTCGACCCTTTTACTTTTAATAAATTCGTGTCTTTTTTTCTGTGGTGTGTCTCTTGTAGACAGCATATTGATGGATCCTGTTTTTTTATCTATTCTATCACTCTCCGTGTCTTTATGGGTGCACTAAGTCCATTTATAGTCAGTGGAATTATTGATATATGTGGTTTCTTGCTGTCATTTTGTAGTGCTTTTTTTTGTGGTGCTGACATTTTCTTTATTCTTCTTACTCTCCTGTGCTGAATTATGTTTGTTTGTAGTTTTTTTTTTCATTTCTTTTTGTTTTTACTGAAACTTTTTGTTTTTCCTCTTTATTTTTATGAGTATGTTTGTTAACTTTCTTTGTGGTTACCATGAAATTTACCCTTATCTTTCCAAGTTTGAAGCAGTCTATTATTACTTGGTATCGCCTTGCCTTCCTCTTCATTAGAAGGTTCTATACCTACACCGTTTATTGCCTCTTTTATTGTTCTGATGTTGTTGTCATTTACAGATTAACTGCTCTGATTCCCTGTTGTATTTCTTTTGGTTTTGGATAGTCCTTGAGAGTTCATTTCCTTGATTCGTATCTGGCTGGTATAATCCTGCATCCTAGATTCAGCCTGTGAACTGAAGTTGTTTGTCTTCAGATCAAAGGACTCCCTTTAATAATTCTTGTAAGTTTGGTTTGGTTTTTATATAGTCCCTTAATTTCCGTTTATTTGGAAATATTCTAATTTCACCATCATATTTGAATGAGAGTTTTGCAGGACATATTATTCTTGCCTGGCAATTTTTTTATTTTAAGGTTTTATATATGTCATCCCGTCGCCTTCTTGCCTCCATGGTTTCTGCCTAATAATCTGAGGTTAGTCTTATTGTTTCTCCTCCATATGTGACTTCTTGTTTTTCACGAGCTATTCTCAGGATTCTTTCTTTCTCTTTGGTTTTGGCAAGTGTGATTATGATGCCTTGGTGATTTTCTTTTTGGGTCTATCCTATATGGGATTCATTGAGCTTTTTTTATGGCCAGCTTGTCATCTTTCATGATATTGGGGAAGTTTTCTGTCAGCAGTTCTTCAATTATCTTCTACGTATTTTCAGTTTTCTTCCCCTGTTCTGGAACCCTGATCACTCGTACTTTTTTGCTTTTGATTGTAGCCTTCATAATTATCAGGGTCTCTTCATTTTCTTTGTTCTTTTTTTCTGAGTTTTCCTTGAACACAGTTGTATCCAAGTGTTTGTCTTCAATTCCACTGATCCTGTCTTCCACCGTTTTAAATCTGCTCCTCAGCCCTTCTATGACACTGTACATTTCTGGAATCTTGTTATTTATCTTTTGGATTTCTAATTGTTGTTTTTGTATAATTTCTAGTTGTGAATTTATTTTGGCATTTTGTTCCTGCATTATTTTCCTGAATTCTTTCATTTATTTGTGTGTATTTTCCATGAATTTGTTTGCCTTTTCCATGAATTTGTCTATTTTTTCCTCATTTTTGTCTGCTTTTTGCTTCAACTCTTGGACAATTCTGAGTATTAGAGATTTGAATTCCCTATCAGGTAGTTCTAGTGCCTTTTCTTCCACTGGAAAGTCATGTGTTGTTTTATTTTGGATGCCTACTGGAACCATTCTGTCCTTTTTTTGTAAATGTTTTGAGATTGTCTGCTGTCTTCGGGGCATTCAGTAGTTATTTTTCTCATTTATTGATTGTAGATTTGTTTGTTTCATCCTTTTTTTTATTTGGCTATGTCTGAGCAGGCCGTCTGTGTTTTCTTTGTTGTTTGCTCATCTGTGAGCACGATACCTTTCGCCTCTTTCTCCAATTGGCAGGGTCAGTCACTCAGATATGGTACAGCAGCACTGGTCTAGCTGAGGAGTTGTTGCTGGGATAGGTTGTTTGTGGCACTTACTACAGCCAGCAGGGTATGTTAGTAACCAGTGCAGGGCAGGTTCTGGTAGGCTGTGCCTGTGCTGCTTTGTCATGTGACATTAAGCGCATGGTGCAGGTAGGCAGAATGGAGGGGGGAAATTGTGATGTGTGGAGCTAAGATAGATATGGGAGAGAGGAACAGGAACCAAAAACATACAAACAAACAAAAAAGAGTGCTAGTGGAGCTTTCCATTGTAGTGGTGAGACAGGAAACTATGAAATGGCCAAAAAGAAAAAGTGGAAGAAAAAGAAAAAAAAGAATGAATAAATAAAAATTAGAAAGAAAAAAGAACCGCAAAGCTTCCAGGGATCCCACTGGTGCGGCTGCGAGGTCTGGGGAAGTTGTTCCTAGGTGTTGCAGTACAGCCTGGCTAGGAAGCGTAGAGGTATTCAGCACCAGGTATTCAGGGGACAGGACGAGAAGGAAGGTATAGAGAGATGAGAAAGTGAGTAATGAAGAAAGACAAAAAAGGAAAAAGAGGGAAAACAAAACAGAACAAATTTTTTTTTAGAAAAAAGAACAAGTAAACCCCCCAAAAAAACATAAATAAGAAACCACAAAAAAAGAAATGTCCTCAGGGATCCCTCTTCACGTCTGCACAAGCTGGTGGGGTAAGTCCCAAGCCATGTAGCACTCCCCCGCCTGAACAGGCTCCCAACTCAAGAAAAGGAAAATAAAACAAACAAACAAAAGCCCCGGGATCCCACCAGCATGGCCCCCCAGACCAAGAAGCAGTTCCACACTCTAACAGAGCTCCGCAGCCCCTTAGGAAGAAGCAAAGATGGCCCACGGAGCCAGGTATTCTAGCGAAAGGAGGGGGAGGTGGTGAGAGGTAAGGAAGAAATCAAACGAAGCAGAAAAAAGCAACACCAACAGCCAACAAATGGCACTCAGTGCGTCGGCCAGTGCCCGCGGGTGGAATCCAAGCAGCTGGTTTTTCCTGGCCAAAAGACTGTGGCCACAAGAAGCAGAGGAGGCCAAGTGGGGGTGAAGAAGGATGGGGATGGGAAAGCATATATCACAAATCACTGGTTGTTCTGTCTTCTTCTGGAATCTCCATGAAGCTGCTTTCTCATACCCCCTATTTGCTGGTCTCTGATAGGAGTCCAAGATGGTGGATCCACGCTGCGTTAGCTGATAGAGGACCTCTGCATGAACTTCTCCTCACTCTCCATTCTCTGTCAGTTTTCTCACTCCATTTGGTGCTTGGCTGAGTTCTTTATCTCTTCGTTTGATGTTTTAGGTTTTCAGGATTGCTGTTTTTTCTGTTTGGCTTAGTTTTTCAGATCTTTGCTGTGGAGGGACAACATGATGCTTCTGCCTAGAGCACCGTGTTGCTGGAAGTCTGACTGCATTTTTTAATCTCTTTTTTTTTTGTTTGAATGTTGTCATCTTTTACATATTGACATCTGTTTCCCTATTTTCAGTGTTTTAGCTTTGATTTATTTTTGTGACTTCTTTTTCTGGGTTGATATCTGGTTGCTCTGTCTTGTTTTCTAGTCTTAGGTTGTTATTTCATGTTATTGATTTTCTAACTGGAAGACTCCCTTTAATATTTTTTGTATTTTTTTTTTCATTTTTGCAAATTCCCTACACTTCTGTTTATCTGGAAATGCCCTAATTTTGCCATCTTATTTGAGAGACAGTTTCCTGATTATATAATTCTTAGCTGGCAATTTTTTTTATCCTTCAGGGCTTTATATATGTCATCCCATTGCCTTCTTGCCTGCATGGTTTCTGCTGATTAGTCCAAGCTTAGTCTTATTGACTCTCATTTGTAGATGACTTTTCGTTTATCCCTAGTCGCTCTTAAAATTCTCTCTTTATCTTTGGTTTTGGCAGGTTTGATTATAATATGTCTTGGTGACTTTCTTTTGGGATCTCCCTTATGTGGGATTCGATGAGCATCTTGGATGGATATCTTCTCATCTTTCATGACATCAGGGATATTTTCTGCCAACAAATCTTCAACAATTCTCTCTGTATTTTCTGTTATCCCCCCTCCCATTCTGGTACTCCAATCACTTGTAGATTATTCCTCTTGATAAAGTCCCACATAATTCTTAGGGTTTCTTCATTTTTTTAAAAAATTCTTTTATCGGATTTTTCCTCAAATAA
Source organism: Dugong dugon (assembly GCA_030035585.1). Taxonomy (NCBI): domain Eukaryota; kingdom Metazoa; phylum Chordata; class Mammalia; order Sirenia; family Dugongidae; genus Dugong; species Dugong dugon. The sequence continues at coordinate 101,416,179 of CM057483.1, read as the reverse complement.
TTTGATGTCAAGTGCTTTATCTTCAGTCTCACTAATTCTGACTTCCATTGCTTCAAGTCTGCTCCTATGACTTTCTATTGAGTTGTCTAATTCTGAAATTTTATTTGTTAACCTTTTGAATTTCTGATTGCTGTCTCTCTACGGATTCTTGCAGCCTGTTAAATTTGTCATTATGCTCTTCTCTCATCTTCTTAAGTTCCTTTATTGCTTTGTGTTTTCCTTGGCTTGTGCGTTTTGCCAGATCTCCTTCCTAATATCTTGAAGAGTTCTGTATATTAATCTTTTGTATTCTACCTCTGGTAATTCCAAGAAGTTCTCTTCCTCTGGAAAATTTCTTGATTCTTTGTTTTTGGACCTTGCTGAAGCCATCGTGGTCTGCCTCTTTACATGATTTGTTATTGACTGTTGTCTCTGAGCCATCAATAAGTTATTATATTTATTTATTTTATGTTTGCTTACTGTGTCATAGCTTCTTGTTTTGTTTTGTTTTGATATACCCAAATAGGCTGCTCATGTGAGCTAGTTTGATTACTGGTGCCTTTGAAGTGCTAGCATCCTGTCACCAGGTGTTTCAATCTGTTACTAGGTATGTGAGTTCAGGAGTTAGTTAACTTTTCTTTTATGGATTCAGCTCAGGTGTCCAGGTAGTCAGTCACTAAATGTGTGGTGCAGGCTGTCACTTACAGTCCTATATGGGCAGGGATGATTGGTGTAGGCACAGGTATCTGGCGGCACTAGACAGTCACACATTGAGCAAGGCAGGGGGCTGTCGGCCGCTCCTGAGTGTCTGGGAAGAAAATGCATCCCTGTTCCCTGGAACATATAGGTGGGTGGGTTTTGCAGCTGGATATGGGCACCCAGTGCTTTAGATTGTAAGGACTGGGAGGCACCACTTATTCTTGGACCCCTGTCATGGGTGGCTAGGTGGCATGGGTGGAGCCACCAGTCTTCAGGCCCCTGATGTGGGTAGGTGGGGACCCTGCTCAATGGGCAGAACAGTGTTAAATGTCACGAACCTACCATTTCACCATATAGCTGATACATTTGAAATTAGGATATAGGTATATACCCTGTTGTACTATTAGAATGAAGGCCTACATTGTTGAAATGGACCCTCACAGGTCTATGCAGGGATGAAAGGCATTCAAAGTCTTTGGACCCTTTATGCTTGTGCCTAGGTAAAAGAGCTGTGCTTATTCTGACTTTCCGCCTTAGGGGAGCTGGCAGATTATTTTTTCCTGTTTTTTCATTTGTTCCCTCTCCAAGGCCTGGAGAATGGCTCAAGGCACGTGACAGGTTCTACTTCTGGCCCAGGGGATTTGGAAATCACTGAAACCAGCCTGGGACAGGATGCAGAGCAGGGAGGAGGCAGGTAAATGGGAGGGAGTTTTTTCCCAAAGTGGGAGTTTTCTGATCCACATGGTAGGTCAGACACAAGTACTTATCTTTTGCTGATTATGTGCTGCTTTTCACTGGTTCCGGAGACCCGAGTAGACTCTCTGCCTCTTGGTCTCTCCTGATATGGAAAATGTATCCTGAGCACTGCTGCTTGCCTCACCACACATGGCAGCCAATCTGGCCTGAAGGGTGCCAGCTCCTGCTGGGTCAGGTCTGGCAACTCCTTGCTGCTTCCAAGCCATCTCTCCCTCCTCCTTCCACTCAGTCTGATTCCTCAGCTTTGCCTTTGATGTTCAGCTCTCCTAGATTGTCATTTACAATCAATTCATTTTTTTCGAGTCTTTGTTGTAAGAGGGACCACAGGAAGCGTCTGACTACTCCACCATCTTGGCCCCACCTCTCCCTTTACACATTCTGATCCCTCTGTCTGGGATGCTCCTTACTCCACAGATGTGCACCATATGGTTTGCTTTCTCATTTTTTTTGGCTCACTCCTCAAATCACAAATATCCTCCTGAGACCACCTTTTATAGCACACAAAAATTCACCCCTGAACCTTGTTTGACATCTTATCCTGCTTTGTTTTTCTTTATATCAGTTGTCACTACTTTTCATATTTTTCATTTGTTTATTTGTTTACTGTATGTCTCTTCCCTTTAGAATGAGAGAGCTCATTGAGTGTGGGGATTTTGTTTTGTTCACTGCTGTCTCCACTGTACCTAGATTCATTAGGTGCTCAATAAATATTTTTGAATGAATAAATGAATTAATCAGTAAATCCATCCTAGAGGAGATGAATCCTTAGAAGGGTTTTCAAAGCATGAAGGGATATAACTTGGTGGAAAAGAGTGGGAAGGGCATTCCAGACATAGGCAGTATCATTTACCAAGATCAAGCTCCTGACGTTTGGAGATAGCAAGTATATTGTCTTACTAGTATAAAATGGCAGCTAGGTTGTGAATGGAAGTGGTAGCATTATCTTCTTGCTTCTTAAATTCTATCCAGTCTTCAAACCCTCAAACCCTACCTCTCTTGGGCCTCACTTGACTTTGCAAGTCTTAATTTTACAGTTACATTGTTAATTTCTTGGGGACAGGGACTCTAGTTCAGTCTTATGTACAAAATAGATGCTAAAAATGTGTTTAAATAGAGTCTACATTTTGTAACTTTTGATCAGTGGACCATAATGAAAAATATGTTATTACCCTCAGTCTACCCTCTTAATTACTTTATATAAGGTAGTGCTACTGAATAAATAAGTACTAACTCTCAGACATCAATTTTCTGCTTTTATCCTGGAAAGATAGTCATATAGGTCAAAACTCATCAAATTGTTCACTTAAAGTGGGTGAATTTTGCCACAGGTAGTCCACTACTTACAATGTATTAGAGTTACAACTATCTGCACTGATAACCATCTGTTTTTTATTTTTTAGTACAACTTATCTTTAGTAATATGTACTAAATACAGTGTTGCAGTGTTTAATTTGCAGATGTTATCATTCTCAGATGTTCACTTGCAGAGGTACAAAGATCAGATTTATAAAGTTACTGATAATAAAAGGCAATAATAATGAAAACTAAAAAAAACGAGGTATTTGATTTACGTCAGAACTGACTTACAAAGGAGTTGTCTGAATGGAGCCCAGTCATAAGTTGAAGACTGCCTGTATACACTAATCCTATTTAAATATTTAGTAAAATTCTCCCATGAAACCATATCAGCCTGGAATTTTCTTTGCTGTAAGGTTTATAACTGTAAATTCAATTTAATTAGTAGATATAAAACTGTTCAGGTTGTCTGTTTCTTCGTGAGTTAATTTTGCGATTTTGTATCTTTCAAAGAATCGGATTAGTTCATCTAAGTGTCACATTTATGGACATAGAGTTGTTCAGAGTATCCCCTTTTTGTCTTGTTAATGTCAAAAGAGTGAGTAGTGTTAGCCCTACTTTCATTCCTGATAGTGGTAATTTGTGCCTTCTCTCTTTTTCTCTTGGTCTGTATCTTAGTTATTTAGTGATGCTATAACAGAAATATCACAAATGGGTGGCTTTAATAAACAAATTATTTTCTAACAGTTAGGAGGCTAAAAGTCCAAGTTCAGTGTTTGATCTCTAGGGGAAGGCTTTCTCTCTCTGTTGACTCTGGAGGAAGTTCCTTGTTTCTTTTGAGCTTCTGTTCCTTGGCAGTCTTCTAAAATACTTGGGCAATCTTCGAGTGGCTTGGCATCGAGCTTTCCCCCATCTCTGCTTTTTGCTGCTGGCTTAAACTACTTTTATATATCAAAAAAGATGGACTTAAGACACACCCTATGCTGCTACTGCCTCATTGACATAATAAAGAAAACCCATTTCCAAATGGGATTATTACCACAGGTATAGGGGTTAGGATTTACAGCACATATATTTGAGTGACACAATTCAATCCATAACACAGACTGAAAAACAAATCTTTCACAATTAATTATCACACAGACCGTTATGGATCAAGATATAAAAGAACAGAGTAAGCCAGGAAGTAAGCGCAAATGGAGGGAAAGATACATGCCAGGTAATCATCAAGGAACCTAAGAATGGAAGCTGAAAAGAGAAAGGACTTTCCTCCAGAGTGGAAAGAGAGGGAGAGAGAGACTTCCCCTAGTGCCAGCACCCTGTATTTAGACTTTTAGTCACCTAAACTGTCAGAAGATAAATTTCTGTTTGTTAAAGCCACCTGCAGGTGATATTTCTGTTATAGCAGCACTAGATAACTAAAAGAGTCTGTATGGCTACTATTTTAACAATTGTATTGATCTTTTCAAAGAACCAGTTTTGGTTTCATTGATTTTTCTTGATTTTAAAAATTTCATTGATTTCTGCTTCTATAATTATTCCTTTCGTTTTGCTTACATTGAGTTAAATTTTTCTCTTCTAGTCTTATTAACTTTTTAAAATTTGTTTATATTATTTACTTGAGACATTTCCTCTTTTCTTTCTTTTTTATGGAGGTCTTATTTTATTTTTTTAAACATTTTATTGTCATTTGAGTGAAAGTTTACAGAGCAAATTAGGTTTCCCTTTCAATAATTTATACACATTTTTGTGACATTATTATAATTTCTCATCCTTGCCCCTGGGCTGGTGTGCCCATTTAGTATCCAATACATGGTTGAGCTGCATGTATTATTGTTTGTTTTATGGGCCTGTCTAATCTTTGGCTGAAGGGAGAACCTAGGAGTGACTATACTACTGAGTTAAAAGGATGTTTGGGGGCCATACTCTAGGGGTTTCTCCAGTCCTTAGACCAATAAGTCTGGTCATATTTTGTGAGTTAGAATTTTGTTTTACAATTTTCTCCCCCTGTGTCCGGGACGCTCTATTGTGATCCCTGTCAGAGCAGTCAGTGACAGTAGCCAGACACCATCTAGTTTTGCTCGACTAAGTCCGGGGGACTAATCTTTCCCTTGTGTCTTTGGTTTTCTTCATTCTCCTTTGCTCCAGGTGGGGTGGGACCAGTAGCTATATCTCAGATGGCCACCCACAAGCTTTTAAGACCCCAGACTATACTCACCAAAGTAGGATGTAGAACATTTTCCTTATAATCTATGTTATGCCAACTGAGCTAGATGTCCCCCGAGACCATGGTACCTGGTGGCCCTCAGCCCAGTAACTCAGTCGCTGTGGGCGTTTGGATGTGTCTATGAAGCTTTTATGACTTTGGCTTGGTCAAGTGGTGCTGGCTTCCCTAGTATTTTGTACTGTCCTACCCTTTATCTGTTACCACTTATCTATTGTCTAATTAGTGTTTTTTTCTCCCTACCCATCCCCTCCCTTGTAACGTTAAGAGATTGTTTCTTTTTGTGTGTAAACCTTTTCTTGAGTTCTTATAATAGTTGTCTCATACAGTATTTGTCCTTTAGTAATTGACATATTTCACTCAGCATAATGTTCTCCAGATTCATCCATGTTGTGAGATGTTTCACAAATTCATCATTATTCTTTATAATTACATAGTGTTCCATTGTGTGTATGTACCATAGTTTGTTTATCCAGTCTTCTGGTGATGGCCACTTAGGTTTTTTCCATCTCTTTGCTATTGTGCACAATGCTGCAATGAACATGGGTGTGCATATGTCTATTCATGTGATGGCTCTTATTTCTATGGGATATATTCCTAGGAGTGGAATTGCTAGATCATATGGTATTTCTATTTCTAGATTTTTAAGAAAGTGGCATATCATTTTCCAAAATGGTTGTATCATTTTGCATTCCCACCAGCAGTGCATAAGAGTTCCAGTCTTCCCGCAGCCTCTCCAACATTTGTTATTTTCTGTTTTTCGATTTGTGCCAGTAACGTCGACGTGAGATGGTATCTCATTGTAGTTTTTATTTGCATTTCTCTAATGGCTAGTGGTTGTAAGCATTTCCTCACGTGTCCTTTAGATGCCTGAAAGTCTTCTTTGGTGAAGTGTCTGTTCATATCCTTTGCTCATTTTTTAATTGGATTATTTGTTTTTTTGTTGCAGAGGTGTTGGATTTTCATACAGATTTTAGCAATTAGACTTTGTCAGCTTTGTCATAGCCAAAATTTTTTTCCTACTCTGTAGGTTTTCTTTTTACTCTTTTGGTAAAGTCTTTTGATGAGCATAAGTGTTTAATTTTTGGAAGATTCCATATATCTAGCTTATGTTCTGGTGTTTCTATATCATTAGTTGTGATTTGTATCCTATTTATGGCGTGTATTAGAGCTTTTAGCATTGATCCTATTTTTTCTTCCATGAAGTTTATAGTTTTTAATTTTATATTTAGGTTTTAATCAATTTTGATTTAGTGTTTGTGTATGGTGTGAGGTGTGGGTCCTGTTTTGCCAGCACTATTTGTTAAAAAGCCTATTTTTTCTGCCATTTAATGGACTTTGGACCTTTCTTGAAGACCAGGACACAGTAGGTAGATGGATTTGCATCTGGATTCTGAATTCTATTCCTTTGGTCAACGTGTCTGTCATTTTACCAGTACCAGGCTGTTTATTTTATTTTATTTTTATTTTTTTTATTGCAGTTTAAGTGAAAACTTACAATTCAAGTTAGTCTCTCATATAAAAATTTATCCATACCTTGTTATGTGACCCTAATTGCTCTCCCTATACTGTGACAGCACACTCCTCCTTTCCACCCTTGATTTCCCATGTCCATTCAACCAGCTTCTAATCCTCTCTGCCTTCTCATCTCACCTCTGGACAGAGGCTGCCGATTTAGTCTCATGTATCTACTTGGGCTAAGAAACACAGTCTTCATGAATATCATTTTATGTCCCACAGTCCAGTCCAATCTTTGTCTGAAGAGTTGACCTCAGGAATTGTTTTAGTTCTGGGTTGACAGAGAGTCCGAGGGCTATGCTTTCAGAGTTCCTCCAGTCTCAGTCAGTTTAATTGTTGATAGGTATGAGTTTACTGCTGTCATTTTGATGGTTTTTTTTTTTTTTGGTGTGGTTTTTACAATTTTTTTGTTCTGCTTAATTATCTTTGTTGAGTCGTTTTTCTTTATGTATTTTCTTTTAATCTTTTTCAGTATCATTGATTTTATGTTTGCTGAGTCTTTATGTTTTTCTCCTTTTTTGATGTGTAGATTTGTTAACTTCCTTTGTGGTTTCCTTAAAATTTACCTTTATTTTTCTAAGTTTAAACTGATCTCTTATTTCTTGATATTGCCTTAACTTCCTATCCATATGGAAGTTCTATGACTACACTGTGTATTCCCTCTTTTTTATTTTGACATTGTCATCTTTTACATATCGACATCTCTGTTTTCCTGTTTTCAGTTTTTTAGCTTTGACTTGTATTTGAAACTTCCCTATCTGGGTTGATAACTAATTGTTCTGTCCTGTGTTATAGTCTTGAGTTTTTGTCTGATATTGTTGTTTCTCTAACCAGAGGACTCACTTCAATATTTCTTGTAATTTTGGTTTGGTTTTTACAAATTCCCTTAACTTCTGTTTATCTGGAAATGCCCTAATTTCGCCATCGTATTTGAGAGACAGTTTTACTGGATATATAATTCTTGGCTGGGATTTTTCTCTTTCAAGGCTTTATATATGTCATCCCATTTCCTTCTTGCCTGCATGGTTTCTGCTGAGTAGTTCAAGGTTAATCTTATTGGTTCTTCTTTGTATGTGACTTTTCATTTATCCCTACCTGCTTTTAAGATTATACCTTTGTCTTTGGTTTTGACAAGTCTGTTTATAATATGTCTTGGTGACTTTCTTTTGAGATCTACCCTGTGTGGTGTTCGTTGAGCTTCTTGGATAGATATCTTCTAGTTTTTCATGATATCAGGGAAGTTTTCTGCCAACAAATCTTCAACAATTCTCTCTGTATTTTCTGTTATCCCCCCACCCTCCATTCTGGTACTCCAATCTCCAGTCACTTGTAAGTTTGTCCTCTTGATAGTATCCCACATAATTCTTAGGGATTCTTCATTTTTTAAATTTTTTTCTGTTTTTTCCTCAAATAAATTGGTGTCAAGGGATTTGTCTTCAATCTCACTAATTCTGACTTCCATTGCCTCAATTCTGCTCCTATAACCTACTATTGAGTTATCTAATTCTGAAATTTTGTTGTTAAACATTTGGATTTCTGGTTGCTGTCTCTCTATTGTTCCTAACAGCCTGTTAAATTTGTCGTTCTGTTCTTGTATTGTTTTTCTGAATTCCTCTATTGCTTTGTCTGTGTTCCTTGACTTGGTCTGAGTTTGCCTGATCTCCTTTCTGATCTCATGCAGAGTTCTGTATATTAATCTTTTGAATTGTGTCTCAGGTAATTCCATGACCTTATCTTCCTCTCAAAGGTTACCTAGTTCTTTATATTGGTGGCTTGCTGGAGCCATCTTGACCTGCTTCTTTATGTGATTTGATATTTAGTGTTGTCTCTGAGACATCAATGTTATTATATTTATTTACTGTATGTTTGTTTACTGTTTTGTAGCTTTTTGTTTTGTTTTGATATGCCCATGTAGGCTGGGCTTGTGAGTTGTCTTGGTTATTGTCATCTTTGAAGCTGTCACATCCTGTCTCCAGTGGTTAGAGCAGCTACTAGGTATGTAAGCCCAAGAGTCTGTTTACTTTTCTTGTGCGAGTGTGGCACAGGTGTCTAGGTTGTCGGTCACTGAGCATCTGGTGGAGACTCTCACCTACAATCCTAGATGGACAGGGCTGCATAGGGATATTCAGAGCAGGCACAAGTATCTGGATGCAGTAGGAGGGTATGTGCGGAGCAAGGCATGGGGCTGACGGCTGCCTCCAGTTGCCTGGGTAGAGAGTGTGTCCCAGTCCCCTAGAGCGCATAGGGTGGTGGGTATTGCAACCAGTGTTTGGGCACCTGATGCTGTTGGCTGGAGGGACTGGGATGCACCACTTATTCTCAGACTCCTGTCATGAGTGGCTAGATGGAGTGGGTGGTACTGCCAGCCTTCTGTCCCTTGATGTGGGTGGGTGAGGTCCTTGCTTAATGGGCAGGGTGGTGTCAAATGTCATGAATCTGCAACTCCCCTTTGGCTGCTGCAGCTGAAAATAGGCTTCAGGTGTATGCCCTGTTGTTTTATACTGATGAGTGCGCGTGCTGTTGAATCAGCTCACACAGGTCTAGACAAGGGTGAACAGTGCTGGTAACCCATAGACCCCTTATGGCAGTGCCTAGGCAAAGGGACAGGTCTTCTTGACCTGCTCTGAGTTCTCAGCTTAGGGGGCCTGGTGTTTTTTTTAAAGCCACAAGGCCAGTTTGGGTGTGAATAGCCCTGAGTTCTGGCTTAGGGGGTGTGGTAGTAGTTGAATACTGCAGGACTGGTGTCAGAGCAGAGCAGGGTGGGAGGTTGGTGAGGGGAAAGAGGCACTTCTCTGCCTTGAAACTCCCGGAGGTGGAGGGGTTATTTTGTCCCCGCATGGTAGTTTAGTCACTTGCACTTAACTTTCACAGGTCCAGTGCCACTTCCACATTAGCAGAAAAGAAAGGAGAGACACGTCCCAAACGCTGCTGCTTGCTTCAGCCTGCATGCGTCAGCCGACCCAGCCAGCAGAGTGCTGGCAGCCTCATGACTGGCACTTATTCACTGCTTTTGAATTGCCTCTCCTTCCCCCTCCTGCTCAATCTGACTCTTGAGCTTTGTCTTTGATGATCAGGGCTCCTAGATGGTCATATATAATTAATTCACTTGTTGTAAGAGGGATGACAAGAAGCATCTGACTATTCCGCCATCTTGGCCTTGCTTTGCTAAAAGGTTAATTAAAAACAAATCAATTTTATAATAGGTACATGTATGTTCAGGTTATCCATTTCATTTTCATTGAGCTTTGATAATTTGTATCTTTCAAGGAATTGGTCCCTTTTATCTGAGTTATCAAATTTATGGGCATAGGATTATTTATAATATTCTCTTATTATACTTTCAATGTCTGTAGAGTCAATATTGATGTCCTCTCTTTCATTCTTAGTATCCATATTTTGTGTCTTCTCTCTGTTTTCCTGGTCAGTATGCTTATAGGCTTATTCATTTTATTATTCTTTTGAAAGGACCAGCTTTTGATTTGACTGAAAACAGAAAAATAACAGAGACAAATGATTAAATTGATGTCTGCTTTTATCTATTTCCTTTTTTAGGCTTTGGATTTAACTTATACTTCTTTATTGTTTAAGTTAGTGGCTTAGATTACTAATTTCAGTCCTTTCTTTTCTTCTAATGTAAGCATTTAATTATATAAGTTTCATAGTCAGCACGGTTTTGGCTACATCCCACAAATTTTGATATGTAGTATTTTCATTTTCATTCAGTTGACAATATTTTAAAATTTCCCTTGAGACTTTGACTCATGGATTATTTTTAATTTTAAAACATTTGGGGATTCTTTTGCATTCTGTTATTGATTTCTGGTTTAATTCTGTTATGGTTAGAGAACTTTATATGATTTCAGTTCTTTAAAAACTTGTTGAGGTTTATTTTATGAACTAGAATATGTCTAAGTTGGTGAATGCTCCATGTGCACTTGTAAAAAAATGTGTACTCTTCTCATACTGTATTATATTGCATTACTCTTGTCAATTAGATCTAGTTGGTTGATAGTGATGTGCATTTCTCTATACTTACTGATTTTCTGTCTACTTGTTTATTCATTGCTGATAAAAGCGGTAAAGTCTCCAAATATTGGCAGAGCCAAGATGGTGGACTAGTCAGACACGCTAAGCCATTCTACTGCAACAAAGATCTGAGAAACCAAGTAAAACAGATACAGACATCAATCCTGGAACCCTGAACCTTATATGAAGGGATAAAGTATTAGATCAGAAGTCACTGCAGAAAAGAAGAAACAAACTGATAGAAAACGGGGAAGGAATAGAGATATGGCTTGGAGGTTCCCAGCCAAATGGCATGACTCATTGTGGCCATCTTTGAATAAAATCAACAACCCCACGTGCAGAAAGGCACTGCCACAGAATTTCCAATGGGAGATAGAGGTGCACACACCCAGGGCTAAGTAAGACCACATTTGCTGGCTGCAACTCAAGGAGGAGCCCAGACTCTCCCACCCAGTAACCACAGAAGCATGCTCCTACAACTCCCACCCCTCTGATGAACAGCGGCTATAACCACCATATCACCACAACCCCGACTGTTGAGAAACACAGTACCATCCACCCTATTGCCCCCTTCCATATAGCCCCATCTGCTCCTGCCTTAACCCCCCTCCTACTGCTCTCTTCTGCCTTGCTGCCCGAAGGGGACTCGGCCTTGACCCCAGGTCCTCCTCCGCTGGCTGCAGACACCTGCCACTGCCCACCATGGCCCATATCCAGCCCCCAACATGGTCCATGCTGCAGACAAACGACCCTTCTCTGCCTCTTCTCCCCCCTTCTGGACCTGCCCTGTCTCACCATAGCTGAGCAACTGGCCCTGCACACCAGGACAAAGCAGTGAGAACTATCCTGCCCACAGACAAGCAAGCAATGAAACACACCCAGCCTACCCACCCAGGCATAACCAAACAAAACCAAAAAACAGGGCAATACAAACAAACCTACAATCAATCTATAAAGAAAATAATACCTGAATGTCTCAGGGACAGCACACAATATCAAAATATATATTTTTTAAAAAAGGAGATGACTCCAGTAGGTGATTAGAAAAAAGCATCAGTTGATCTTCCAGCAGAAGAAAAGGCAGTGGAACTACCAGATAGGGAATTCAAAAGTCTAATATTCCAGGCTGTCAAAAAATTTAGGAAAGAGATCAAGGAAAACACAGATAAAACCATCAAAAAGATAGCCAAAATCAAAGAAAACACAGACAAAGCAATAGAAAAATTCAGGAAATAATACAAGGACAAAGTAAATAATTAGAAGTTATACAAAAACAGCAATTAGAAATCCAAAAGATAAACAACAAAATTTCAGAAATGGACAATGCAATAGAAGGTTTTAGGAGCAAATTTGAAACAATGGAATACAGAATTAGCGAAATTGAGGACAAATCTATGAATGCCACTTTGAGGAAAAATCAGAGAAGAGAATTCAGAAAAATGAAGAAACCTAAGAACTATGTGGGATACAGTCAAGGCAAAAATCTGTGTATGATCGGAGTTCCAGAACAAAGCAGACAGTGATAGAATGGATAAAAAAAAATGACCCAATGTTTTAGTCATCTAGTGCTGCTACACCAGAAATACCACAAATGGATGGCTTTAACAAAGAGAAATTTATTTCTTCACAGTAAAGTAGGCTAAAAGTCCAAATTCAGGGCATCAGCTCCAGGGGAAGCCTTTCTCTCTCTGTCAGCCTTCTCATCAATGTTCCCCCAGACTAGGAGCTTCTCCTCACAGGCACCCCAGGACCAAAGGATACGCTCTGTTCCTGGCACTGCTTTCTTGGTGGTATGAAGTCCCCCTGTCTCTCTGCTGGCTTCTCTCTTTTATATCTCAAGATATTGCCTCAAGATAAAATCCAAACTTGTAGATTGAGTCCCGCCTCACTAACACAACTGCCGCCCATCCTCCCTGATTAACATCATAGAGGTGGGATATACAACATATAGGAAAATCACATAATATCAGGAATCATGGCCCAGCCAAATTGATACACACAATTTTTAGGGGACATAATTCAATCCATGACACCCATCAATATACTGTCTACAAGAGACACACCTTAGACACAAAGACATAATATATGAAAAACCAAAGGATGCAAAATATATATATATAAAAGGAAACAGCAACAATAAAAAAAGAGAGAGAGAGCAGGGGTGGCAATATGAATCTGAAATAAAATAGTCTTTAAGGCAAAATCCACCATGAAAGACCAGGAAGGACATTTTATAATGATTAAAGGGACAATCCACCATGGTGACATAACCATAATAAATATCTTTGCACCCAATGACAAGGCTCCAAAGTACATAAAACAAACTGTTAACAGCACTAAAAAGAGAAATTGATAGTTCCACAATATTAGAAGGAGATTTCAACACACCACTCTCGGTAAAGGACAGATCATCTAGAAAGAAACTCAACAAAGATACAAAAGACCTAAAGGCCACAGTCAACCATCTTGACCTCATAGACATATATAGAAGACTCCACCCAACAGCAGCAAAGTATACCTTATTTCTCAGCCCGCATGGAACATTCTCCAGAATAGAACATGTCTTAGGCCACAAAGCCACCCTCAAAAAGAGTCCAAAACATTGAGATAATACAAAACATCTTCACTGATCACAATGCCATAAAAATAGAAATTAATAACAGAAAGTGCAAGGATAAAAAATCAAATACACAGAAAGTGAATAACACCTTGCTTAAAATCCACCAGGTAATAGAAGAAATCAAAGATGGAAAGAAAAAAATTTCTAGAATCAAAAGAGAATGAAAACATATCATACCAAAACCTTTGAGACACAACAAAGGCAGTGCTAAGAGGTCAATTTAGAGCAATAGGCACACACATCAAAAAAGAAGAAGGGAACAAAATCAAAATGTTAGCCCTACAATTTGAACAAATAGAAAGAGAACAGCAAAAGAAGGCCATGGCCACCAGAAGAAAGGAAATAATAAAGATTAGAGCAGAAATTAATGAAATAGAAAATAGAAAAGCAATAAAAAGAATCAACAAAACCAAAAGTTGGTTCTTTGAAATGATCAACAAAATTGAGACACCATTGGTCAAATTGATAAAAGAAAAGCAGGAGATGAAGCAAATAATCCAAATGAGAAATGAAATCGGGTGGGGGACATTACAACACACCTAACTGAAAAAAAGGATCATAACAGAGTACTATGAAAAACTATACTTCAACAAATTTGAAAATTTAGAGAAATCAACTAACTTCCTCAAATTACTTTCCTAAACTGACACAAACCATGGTAGAAAATCTGAACAGACCCATAACAAGAGATTGAAAAGGTAATAAAAATAAATAAATAAATTCCAACAAAAAAACAGTCCTGGCCCAGATGGCTTCACTGGAGAATTCTACCAAACATTCAAAGAAGAACTCGCACTAGTACTACTCAAACTATTTCAGAACATAGAAAAGGGAAGGATACTTCCAAATTCATTCTATGAAGCCAACATAACCCTGATACCAAAACCAGGCAAAGACACCACAGAAAAAAGAAAATTAGAGACCAATATTTCATATGAATATATATGCAAAAATTCTCAACAAAATTCTAGCCAATAGAATTCAGCATCATATCAAAAAAATAGTACACCATGACCAAGTGGGATTCATACCAGATATGCAAGGATGGGTCAACATTAGAAAATCAATCAATGTAATACACCACATAAACAGAATAAAAGAAAAGAATCACATGATCATCTTAATTGACACAGAAAATGTATTTGATAAAGTCCAACACCCATTCCTGATAAAAATTCTCCATAAGATAGAAATAGAAGGGAATTCCTCAACATAATAAAGGGCATCTATACAAAACCAACAGCCAACATCATTCTTAATGGAGAGAGGCTGAAAACATTCTGCTTGAGAACAGGAACAAGACAAGGATGCCCTCTATCACCACTCACATTTAACATTGTGCTGGAAGTCATAGCTAGAGCTTTAAGGCAAGAAAAAGAAATAAAGGGCATCCAGATTGGAAAGGAAGAAGTAAAACTGTCCCTATTTGTGGGAGATATGATACTATACATAGAGAACCCAAAAGACTCCACGGAACTACTGGAAGTAATAGAAAGATTCAGCAGAGTAACAGGACCCAAGATAAATATACAAATATCAGCTGGATTGCTATACACCAATAAAGAGAACTATGAAAAGGAAATCAGGAAAACAATACCATGTATAATAGCCCCTAAAAAAGTAAAATACTTAGGAATAAATCTAACCAAGGATGTAAAGGACCTACATAAATAAAACTACAAAACACTACTGCAAGAAACCGAAAGAGACCTATATAAATGGAAAAACGTACAATGCTAATGGATAGGTAGACTCAACACTGTGAAAATGTCAATTCTACCCAAAGCAATCTACGAATACTGTGCAATCCCAATCCAAATACCAACAGCATTCTTTAAAGAGATGGAAAAACTAATCATTAACTTTATATGGAAAGGAAAGATCCCTGGATAAGTAAAGCATTATTAAAGAAGAACAAAGTAGGAGGCCTTGCACTACCTGACCTCAGAACCTACTATACAGCTATGATAGTCAAAACAACCTAGTACCAGTACAATGACAGACACATTGAGCAATGGAACAGAATTGAGAACCTAGGTGTAAATCCATCTACTTACGGCCACCTGGTCTTTGACAAAGGTCCAAAGTCCATTAAATGGGGAAAAAGACAATCTTTGTAACAAATGGCGCTGGCAAAACTGGATGTCCATCTGTAAAAATAAATAAATAAATAAAAAACAGAACCCATACCTCACAACATACACAAAAACTAATTCAAAATGGATCAAAGATCTAAATATAAAACCAAAAACTATAAATATCATGGAAGAAAAAATAGCGTGAACACTAGGAGCCCTAAAATATGGCATTAGCAGGATACAAACCATAATTAGGAATACACAAACACCAGAAGATAAGTTAGCTAAATGGGATCTTCTAAAAATTAAACACTTATGCTCATCAAAAGACTTCACCAAAAGAGTAAAAAGAGAACCTACAGACTGGAAAAAAAATTTTGGCTGTGACATATCTGACAAAGTTCTAATTGCTAAAATCTATAGGAAAATCCAATACCTGTACAATAAAAAACAAACAAACAAATAATCCAATTAAAAATGGGCAAAGGATATGAACAGACACTTCATATTCAGCCAGGTAACAGACACATGAGGAAATGCTCGTGATGACTAGCCATTACCAAAATAAAAAATTAAAAAACCCACTGCCATCAAGTCAATTCTGAAATAGTGGCCCTATATGACAGAGTAGAACTGCCCCATAGAGTTTCCAAGTAGCTCCTGGTGGATTTGAACTGCCAACGTTTTTATTAGCAGCTGTAGCTCTTTACCACTACGCCACCAGGGTTTCCCACTACCCATTAGAGAATGCAAATCAAAACTACAATGGGGTACCATCTCACCCTGACATTACTGGCATTAGTTTAAAAAAAAAGAATCAGAAAATAACAAATGTCAAAGATGTTGCCAGGAGATTAGAACTCTTATTCACTGCTGTTGGGAATGCAAAATGGTACCACCACTTCGGAAAATGAAATGGCACCTCCTTAAGAGGCTAGAAATAGAAATACCATACAATCTAGCAATCCCACTCCTAGGACTATATCCCTGACAAATAAGAGCCATCACAAGGATAGACATATGCACACCTATGTTCATTGCAGCATTATTCACAATAGCAAAAAGGTGGAAACAACTTAGTGCCCACCAAGAGATAAATGGATAAACAAACTATGGTACATACCCACAATGGAATACTACACAACAATAAAGAACAATGATGAATCTGTGAAACATCTCCTAACATGGATGAATCTGGAGGGCATTATGCTGAGTGAAATAAGTCAATCACAAAAGGACAAATATTGTATGTGATCACTATTATAAAAACACATGATAATGTTTCCACACAGAAAGAAACAATCTTTGAAGGCCAAGTGGGAGGGGAGACGTGGAGAGGGAAAAACACCAACTGGGTAAGTGGTAACTTTGGTGAAGGGTAAGTACTGAGGAAGTTAGCACAACCTGACCAGGGAAAAGTCATACAAGCTTCACAGGCACAATCAAATTCCCCGAGATACCAAGCTACTGGGCTGAGGGCTGGAGACCATGGTCTCAGGGGACATCTGGCTCAATTGGCATAACATCTATAAAGAAATTGTTCTACATCCGACTGTGGTGAGTAGCATCTGGGACCTTAAAAGCCTGCGAGCGGCCAACTAAGATACATCTATCTACAGGTCCCATCCTGGTTGGAACAAAGGAGAGTAGAGAAGACCAAAGACACAAGGGAAAGATTAGTTCAAAAGACTAACGGATCACAACAACCACAACCTCCACCAGTCTCAGCCAAGAACAAGCAGATGGTGCCCAGTTACCACCACCAGCTGCTCTGGCAGGGATCACAATAGAAGGTTCTGGAAAGTGGGAGAAATATGTAGAACAAAATTCAAATTTACCGAAAAAAAAAGGACCAGGCTTGCTGGTCTGACACAGACTGGAGAAACCCCGAGAGTGTGGCCCATGGACACCCTCTTAACTCAGTACTGATGTCGGTCCTGAGGTTCACCCTTCAACCAAAGATTAGACATTTCTATAAGGTTGCTATGAGTCGGAATCAGCTCGAAGGCAATGGGTTTGGTTTTTGGTTTTTTATAGGGCAACTATAACATATGTGAGGAACGTGCTTTGTAGTTCTATTCATGCATAGAAGATTAATGTACACACCAGCCCAAAAGCAAAGACAAGAAGGCAGGCAGGGACATGAAATGGAAACAGGGAAACTGGGGTGGAGAAGGAGAGAGTGTTGACACGTCACGTGGTTGGCAGCCAATGTCACAAAACAATTTGTGTATTAACTGTTTAATGAGAAACTAATTTGCTCTGTAAACTTTCACCTAAAGCTCAATTTAAAAAAAAGTTCAACTATAATTGTGGATTTGCCTATTTATCCTTTTAGCTCTCTCTTTTTTCATGTATTCTGAAGCTCTGTTATTAGTTGCTTACACATTCAGGATTTTGATCACTTCTTGTTGAATTGACCATTGTATTGTTATGTAATGTCCCTATTTATCCCTGGTAATATTCCTTATTCTGAAGTCTACTTTGTTTTAGATTAATATAGCCACTTCAGCTTTATTATCTTTAGAGTTTGCATGGTGTATATATATATATATATATATAAATGGTCTGCCATTTTATTATTTGTTTTCTGATTGTCTCTTCTGTTCTTTGTTCCTCTCTCATTTCCTGCTTTCTTTTGGGAATATTAGAGTGTTTTTAGTAGTCCCTTTTTATCTATCTATTGATGTTTTTGCTTTATCTTGTATTTCTATTCTAGCGCTTGCACTATGGATTACAATCCACATTCCTAATATTTCACAGTCTACTTAGAGTTAATATTGTACCACTTTAAGTAAAATGTAGAGGCCTTACCTTTTAATGGATCCACATGGATCCATTTACCCTGCTCCACTTACCTTTATGCTATAATTGTTATATTTATTATATCTACATACATTGAAAATTTTACCACACCATGTTATAAGTTTTGCTTTCAATAGCTATATATATATTTTAGAGAACTTAAGAGTGTAATTCTTTTGTATATTTACCAGATATTTACTGTTTCTGTTGCCTTTCCACCATTCCTGAAGATCTAAGTTTCCTTGTGATACCATTTCCCTCCACCCTGAAGAATTATCTTTCAAGCACATCAGCTGGTGATGAATTCTCTTAGTTTTCCTTCATATGAAAATGTCTTCATTTAACCTTCATTCCTGAAGGTTATTTCACTGGATATAGACTTCAGTGTTGACAGTTTTATTTGTTCAGCAATTTAAATAGGCTTTTCTATTGTCTTCTTACCTCATAGTTTCTTATCAGAATTCCACAGTCTTTGAATCTATCTTCTACTGTATGTAATGTATAATTTTTAAAGTTGCTTTCAAATTTTTTAAAAAACTCTTTGTTTTTCACTGCTTTGTTTATGATATACCTGGGCATACTTTGCTTTGAGTTTGTCATGGTTGTGGTTCGATGAGCTCCTTGAATCTGCAAACACACCTGTCCTAGTTGTTTAGTGCTGCTGTAACAGAAATACTGCAAGTGGATGGCTTTAACAAACAGAATTTATTCTGTCACAATTTAGGAGGCTTAAAGTCTAAATTCACGGCACCAGCTCCATGGGAATGCTTTCTCTCTCTGCTGGCTCTGGGGGAAGGTCCTTGTCATCAATACTCCCTGGTCTAGGAGCTTCACAGTTCATGGACCCTGGATCCAAAGGACGCACTCCCCTCCTGGCCCTTCTTGTTCTATGGTAATAAAGTCCCACTACTCTGTGCTCACTTCTCTCTTTTATACCTCAAAAGAGATTGACTCAAGATACAAACTAATCCTGTAGCTTGAGTCCTGCCTCATTTACATAACTCCCTCAAATCCTGCCTCATTAACATCATAGAGGTTAGGATTTACAACGCATAGGATAGTCAAATCAGATCACAAAATGGTGGACAACCACACAATACTGGGAATCATCGCCCAATCAAGTTGACAGTCATTTTGGGGGAACACAATTCAATCCATAACAACACCTTTCACCAAATTTGAACAGTTTTCAGTCATTATTTCTTCAAATATATTTTCTACACCCATCGTTTTATCCTCTCTTTCTGGGATTCCAATGCCATGAATGTTAGAACTTTTGATGTTCCACAGGTCTCTGAGCATCCCTCTCTGTTATTTATATTAGTTCATTTTTTTCTCTTTTTTTATTGTACTTCAGTTGAAGGTTTACAGAACAAATAGTTTCTCATTAAACAGTCAGTACACATATTGTTTTATGACATTGGTTAACAACCCCACAACATGTCAACACTCTCCCTTCTCAACCTTGAGGACCTTTTTTTTTTTTTGGTGAAAATATACATAGCCAAAGATACACCATTTCAAAAATTTCTTCATGCACAGTTCAGTGACATCCATTATGTTCTTCCAGTTGTGCTGTTATTCTCACTTTAGATGAAGGTTTACAGAACAAAATAGTTTCTCATTAAAAAATTAGTACACGTGTTGCCCTATGACAATGGTTAACAACCCCACTACCTGTCAACGCTGTCCTTACTCAACCTTGTGTTCCCTGTCACGAGCTTTCCTGTCCCCTTCTGCCTTCTACTACTTGTCCCTGGACTGCTGTGCCTCATTAGTCCCGTTTTGTTTTATGGGGCTGTCCAATCACTGACTGAACGATGAACCTTAGAAGTGACTTCACCACTGAGATAAAAGGGTGTCTGGGGGCCATACTCTCGGGGTTTCTCCAGTTTCTTTCAGGCCACTAAAATCTGGTCTTTTTTTTTGTGTGTTATAATTTTGTTCTACATGCTTCTTCAGCTCTGTCCAGAACCCTCTGTAGTGATCCCAGTCAAAGCAGTCAGAGGTGGTAGCCGGGCACCATCTAGCTGTACTGGACTCAGTCTGGTGGAGGCCTTGGTAGCTGTGGTCCATTAGTCCTTTGGACTAATTTTTTCCTTGCATCCTGTTCTCTTCATTCTCCCTTACTCCCGAAGGGGTGAGACCAGTGAAGTATCTTAGATGGCTGTTCACAGGCTAAGACCCCAGAAGCTACTCACCAAGGTAGAATGTAGAACATTGTCTTTATAAACTGTGTTATGCCAACTGAGCTAGATGTTCCCTGAGACCATGATCCCCACAGCCCTCTGCCCAGCAATTCAGTCCTTCAGGGAGTTTGGATGTGCCTGTGGAGCCTCCATGATCTTACCCTGTACAAGTTGTGCTGGTTTCCCCAGTACTGTGTACTGTCTTAACCCTTTACCAAACATACCACTTCTCTATTGCCTATTTAGTATTTCCCCCCCACCCCTCCCAACCCTGGTAACCAACAAAGATTGTTACTTTTTGTGTAAAATGTTCATGGGTTTTTACAATAGAGTTCTCATATAATATTTGTCCTTTTGTGATTGACTGATTTCACTCAGCATAATGTCCTCCAGTTTCATCCATGTTATGAGATGCTTCACAGATTCATCATTGTTCTTTCTCGTTGCATAGTACTCCATGGTGTGTACGTACTATAGTTTGTTAATCCATTCATCTGTTGATGGGCATCTAGGTTGTTTCCAACTTTTGGCTATTGTGAACAATGCTGCCATGATCATGGGTTGCATATGTCTATTCGAGTGACGACTCTTATTTCTCTAGGATATATTCCTAGGAGTGGGATTGCTGGATCGTTTGGTATTTCTATTTCTAGGTTTCTAAGGAAGCGCCATATCATTTTCCAAAATGGTTGTGTCATTTTGCATTCCCACCAGCAGTGCGTAAGAATTCCGATCTCGCTGATGCCCCTCCAACAATTGTTATTTTCAGTGTTGTTGATTCATGCCAGTAATGCTGGGGTGAGATGGTATCTCACTGCCGCTTTAATTTGCATTTCTCTAATAGCTAGTGATCGCTAGCATTTCCTCATGTGTCTGTTGGCGGCTTGAATGTCTTCTTTGGTGAAGTGTCCGTTCATTACCTTCGCCCATTTTTTAATAGGATTATTTGTCTTTTTGTTGTAGAGGTGTTGGATTTTCTTGTAGATTATGGAGATTAGACCTTTGTCTGACTTGTACTGTGCAAAAATTTTTTCCCAGTCTGTAGGTTCTCTTTTTACTCTTTTGGTGAAGTCTTTTGAAGAGCATAGGTGTTTGATTTTTAGAAGAGCCCAGTTATCTAGCTTATCTTCTGGGATTTGTGTGTTGGTGATTATGGTTTGTATCCTGTTAATGCTGTGTATTAAGGCCTCTAGCATTGGTCCTATTTTTTCTTCTATGAACTTTATAGTTTTTGGCTTTATATTTAGGTCTTTGATCCATTTTGAATTCTTTTTTTATGTGGCGTGAGGTATGGGCCCTGTTTCATTTTTTTACAGATGGATATCCAGTTTTGCCAGCACTATTTGTTAAGAAGAATGTCTCTTCCCCATTTGATGGACTTTGGGCCCTTGTCGAAAATCAGGTGACTGTAGGTGGATGGATTTCCATCTGGGTTCTGAATTCTGTTCCATTGGTTAATGTATCTGTTGTTGTACCAGTACCAGGATGTTTTGACTACCATAGCTGTATAGTAGGTTCTAGGTCAGGTAGTGTGAGTTCTCCTACTTTATTCTTCTTCAATAGTGCTTTACTTGTTCTGGGCTTCTTCCCTTTCCATATAAACTTATTATTAGCTTTTCCATCTCTTTGAAAAATGTTGTTGGTATTTGGATTGGGATTACATTGTATTTGTAAATTGATTTGGGTAGAATTGTCATTTTTCACAATGATGAATCTACCTATCCATGAGCATGGTATGTTTTTCCATTTATGTAGATCCCTTTGGGTGTTTTGCAGTAGTGTTTGGTAATTTTCTTTGTATAGGTCTTTTACATCCCTGATTAGATTTATTCCTAAGTATTTTATTTTAAGGGCTATGATAAATGGTATTGTTTTCCTGATTCCTTTTCATCTTTGTCTTTATTGGTGTATAGGAATCCAACTGATTTTTTGTTTTTTTTTTTGTACTTCAGGTGAAGGATTACAGAACAAATAGTTTCTCATGAAACAGTAGTACACATGTTGTTTTATGACATTGGTTAACAACCCCACAACATATTAACCCTCTAAATTCTCACCCTTTTTTTTTTTTTGGTGAAAATACACATAGCCAAAGGTACACCGTTTCAAAAATTTCTACATACACAGTTCAGTGACATTGACTACACTCTTCCAATTGTGCTGTTATTCTCACTTAAGATGAAGGGTTACAGAACAAAATACTTTCTCATTTAACAGTTACTACAAATGTTGCCCTATGACAATAGTTAACAATCTCACAACACATCAACAATATCCTTACTCAATCTTGGGTTCCCTATCACCAGCTTCCTTATCCCCTTCTGCCTTCTGGCCCTTGTCACTGGACTCCTGTACCTCGTTAGTCTCGTTTGGTTTTACGGGGATGTCCACTCCCAGGCTGAACAGTGAACCTCGGAGGTAACTTCACCACTGAGCTAAAAGGGTGTCTGGGGGCCATACTCTCGAGGTTTCCCCAGTCTCCTTTAGGCCAGTAAATCTGGTCTTTTTTTTTTTTTTTTTTTTTTGGAGTTAAAATTATGCTCTACATCCTTCTCCAGCTCTGTCCAGAACCCTCTGTTGTGATCCTGCTCAGAGCAGTCATTGGTGGTAGCCGGGCACCATCTAGCTGTACTGGACTCAGTCTGGTGGAGGCCTTGGTAGCTGTGGACAGTTAGTCCTTTGGACTAATCTTTTCCTTGTATCCTGTTCTCTTCATTCTCCCTCGCTCATGAGGGGATGAGACCAGTGGAGTATCTTAGATGGCCGCTCACAGGCTTTTAAGACCCCAGACACTACATACCAAGGTAGAATGTAGAGCATTGTCTTTATAAGCTGTGTCATGCAAATTGAGCTAGATGTTCCCCGAGGCCATGGTCTCCACAGCCCTCCGCCCAGCAATTCAGTCCCTCAGGAAGTTTGATGTGTCTGTGGTGCTTCCATGACCTTTCCTTGCACAGGTTGTGCTAGTTTCCCCTGTATTGTGTACTGTCTCACCCTTCACCCAAGATACCACTTATCTATTGCCTGTTTAGTATTTCCCCCGCCACCCCTCCCATCCCTGGTAACCAACAAAGATTGTTACATTTTGTGTGTGAACTTTTTCATGGGTTTTTACAATAGAGGTCTCATACAGTATTTGTCCTTTTGTGATTGACTGATTTCAGTCAGCATAATGTCCTCCAGTTTCATCCATGTTATGAGATGGTTCACAGATTCATTGTTCTTTCTCACTGCATAGTACTCCATTGTGTGTATGTACCATAGTTTGTTTATCCATTCATCTGATGATAGGCACCTGCGTTGTTTCCATCGTTTTGCTCTTGTGAACATTGCTGCCATGAATATAGGTGTGCATATGTCTATTCGAGTGACGACTCTTATTTCTCTAGGATATATTCCTAGGAGTGGGATTGCTGGATCGAATGGTATGTCTATTTCTAGCTTTCTGAGGAAGCGCCATATCATTTTCCAAAATGGTTGTATCATTTTGCATTCCCACCAGCAGTGTATAAGAGTTCCCATCTCCCTGCTGCCTCTCCAACATTTGTTATTTCCAGTGTTTTTGATTTGTGCCAGTAATGCCAGGGTTAGATGGTATCTCATTGTGGTTTTAATTTGCATTTCTCTAATGGCTATTGATCGCGAGCATTTCCTCATGTGTCTGTTGGCCATTTGAATGTCTTCTTTGGTGAAGTGTCTGTTCATTTCCTTTGCCCATGTTTTAATAGGGTTATTTGTCTTTTTCTTCTGGAGGTGTTGGATTTTCTTGTAGATAATGGAGATTAGACCTTTCTCTGACTTGTACTCTCCAAAACTTTTTTCCCAGTCTGTAGGTTCTCTTTTTACTCTTTTGGTGAATTCTTTTGAAGAGCATAGGTGTTTGATTTTTAGAAGATCCCAGTTATCTAGCTTATCTGTTGGGTTTTGTGTGTTGATGGTTATGGCTTGTATCCTATTAATGCCATGTATTAAGGCCTGAAGTGTTGGTCCTATTTTTTCTTCTATGAACTTTATAATTTTAGGCTTTATATTCAGGTCTTTGATCCATTTTGAAGTAGTTTTTGTATACGGTGTGAGGTATGGGTCCTGTTTCATTTTTTTGCAAATGGATATCCAGTTTTGCTAGCACCATTTGTTAAAAAGACTGTCTTTTCCCCATTTGATGGACTTTGGGCCCTTGTCGAAGATCAGGTGACTGTAGGTGGATGGATTTACATCTGGGTTCTCAATTCTGTTCCATTGGTCAATATATCTGTTGTTGTACCAGTACCAGGCTGTTTTGACTACTGTAGCTGTATAGTAGGTTCTGAAGTCAGGTAGTGTGAGTCCTCCAACTTTATTCTTCTTCAGTAGTGCTTTACTTATTCGGGGCTTCTTCCCTTTCCATATAAAGTTACTGATTAGTTTTTCCATCTCTTTGAAGAATGTTGTTGGTATTTGGATCGGGATTGTGTTGTATTTGTAAATTGCTTTGGGTAGAATTGTCATTTTCACAATGTTGAGTCTGCCTATCCATGAGCATGGTATGTTTTTCCATTTATGTAGATCCCTTTGGGTTTCATGCAGTAGTGTTTTATAGTTTTCTTTGTATAGGTCTTTTACATCCCTGGTCAGATTTATTCCTAAGTATTTTATCCTTTTAGGGGCTATTGAAAATGGTATTGATTTCCTGATTTCCTTTTCATCGTTCTCCTTACTGGTGTATAGGAATCCAACTGATTTTTGAATGTTTATCTGGTATCCTGCTACTCTGCTGAATCTTTCTATTCCAGTAGATTTCTCGTGGAGTCTTTAGGGTTTTCTTTATATAGAATCATATCATCTGCAAACAGGGACAGTTTAACTTCTTCATTACCAATTTGGATGCCCTTTATTTCTTTTTCTTGCCTTATTGCTCTAGCTAGAACTTCCAGCACAATGTTAGATAGGAGTTGTGATAAAGGGCATCCTTGTCTTGTTCCTGTTTTCAAGGGGAATGTTTTCAGCCTCTCTCCATTAAGAATGACGTTGGCCATTGGTTTTGCATAGATACCCTTTATTATGTTGAGAAATTTCCCTTCTATACCTATTTTATTGAGAGCTTTTATCAAGAACGGGTGTTGGACTTTGTCAAATGCCTTTTCTGCATCAATTGAGATGATCATGTGATTCTTTTCTTTCCTTTTATTTATGTGGTGGATTACGTTGATAGATTTTCTAATGTTGAACCATCCTTGCATACCTGGTATGAATCCTACTTGGTCGTGGTATATTATTTTTTTGATATGATGCTGAATTCTATTGGCTAGAATTTTGTTCAGAATTTTTCCATCTGTATTCATGAGAGATATTGGTCTGTAATTTTCTTTTTTTGTGATGTCTTTGCCTGGTTTTGGTATCAGCGTTATGCTGGCTTGATAGAATGAATTTGGACGTGTTCCTTCCTCTTCTATGCTCTGAAATAGCTTGAGTAGAACTGGTACAAGCTCTTCTGTAAATGTTTTGTAGAATTCTCCAGTGAAGCCTTCTGGGCCAGGGCTTTTTTTGGTTGGGAATTTTTTTATTACCTTTTCAATCTCTTCTCTTGTTATGGGTCTGTTCAGAATTTCAACATCACTTTCTTGTAGTTTGGGTAGGTTGTGTGTTTTTAGAAATTTATCCATTTCCTCTAGGTTTTCAAATTTGTTGGAGTATAGTTTTTCATAATTTTCTGTTATAATCCTTTTTATTTCAGTTGCGTCTGTTGTAATGTCCCCCATTTCATTTGTTATTTGGGTTATTTGTGTCCTCTCCTGTTTTTCTTTTGTCATTCTGCTAGTGTTTTGTTGATTTGATTGATTCTTTCAAAGAACCAACTTTTGGTTTTGTTGATACTTTCTATTGTTTTTCTGTTCTCTATTTCATTTAATTCTGCTCTGATCTTTACCATTTCCTTTCTTCCTGTGGTTGTGGGCCTTTTTTTCTGCTCTCTTTCTATTTGTTTAAGTTCTGTAGTTAATGTTTTGATTTTGTCCCTTCTTTTTTGATATGTGCATCTATTGCTATAAATTGTCCTCTGAGGACTGCCTTTGCTGTGTCCCAAAGGTTTTGGTATTATGTGTTTTCATTCTCATTCGATTCTAGGAATTTTTTGAATCCATCTCTGAATTCTTCTATTACCCACTGATGTGTAAGCAGGGTATTATTCAGTTTCCATGTAGTTGGGAATCCAACTGATTTTTGTCTGTTTATCTTATATCTTGCTACTCTGCTGAATCTCTCTTTTAGTTCTAGTAGATTTCTCGTGGAATCTTTTGTATAGTATCATATCATCTGCAAACAGTGACAGTTTAACTTCTTTATTACTAACTTGGATGCCCTTTGTTTCTTTTTCTTGCCTTATTGCCCTAGCTAGAACTTCCAGAACGATGTTAAATAGGAATTGTGATAAAAGGCATCCTTGTCTTGTTCCTGTTCTCAAGGGGAATGTCTTCAGCCTCTCTCCATTAAGAATGATGTTGGCTGTTGGTTTTGCATAGATACCCTTTATTATGTTGAGAAATTTCCCTTCTATACCTATTTTATTGAGAGTTTTTATTAGGAATGAGTGTTGGACTTTGTCGAATGCCTTTTCTGCGTCAATTGAGATGATTATCTGATTCTTTGCTTTGCTTTTATTTATGTGGTGCATGGCGTTGATTGATTTTCTAGTGTGAACCATCTTTGCATACCTGGTATGAGTCTTACTTGGTCGTGGTGTATTATTTTTTTTATATGATGCTGAATTCTATTGGCTAGAATTTTGTTGAGAGTTTTTGCATCTATATTCATGAGAGATATTGGTCTGTAATTTTCTTTTTTTGTGTCGCCTTTGCCTTGTTTGTTGTCAGCGATATGTTGGCTCCATAGAATGAATTTGGAAGTGTTGCTTCCTTTTCTATGCTCTGAAATAGCTTGAGTAGTATTGGTACAAGCTCTTCTTGAATGTTTTCTAGAGTTCTCCAGTGAAGTCATCTGTGCCAGGGCTTTTTTTTGTTGGGAGTCTTTTTTTTTTTTTTAATTTCCTTTTCAATCTCTTCTCTTGTTACGGATCTGTTTAGATTTTCAACATCACTTTGTTGTAGTTTGCATAGGTAGTGTGTTTCTAGAAATTCATCCATTTCCTCTAGGTTTTCAAATTTGTTGGAGTATGGTTTTTCATAATTTTCTGTTATGATCCTTTTTATTTCAGTTGGGTCTGTTGTAATGTCAGCGATTTCATTTCTTACTTGGGTTATTTGTGTCCTCTCCTGTTTTTATTTTTTCAGTCTGGCCAGTGGTTTATCGATTTTTTTTATTCTTTCAAAGAACCAACTTTTGGTTTTGTTGATTGTTTCTATTATTTTTCTATTTATTTCATTTATTTTTGTTCTGATCTCTATTATTTCCTTTCTTGTGATGGCTGTGGGCTTTTTTTGCTGTTCTCTTTCTATTTGTTTGAGTTGTGTAGTTCATGTTTAATTTTGTCCCTTCTTTTTTGATGTGTGCATCTATTGCTATAAATTGTTCTCTGAGGAGTGCCTTTGCTGTATCCTAAAGGTTGTGGTATGATGTGTTTTCATTCTTGTTTGATTCTAGAGATTTTTGATTCCATCTATGATTTCTTCTATTACCCAGTGGTTTGTAAGCAGGGTGTTATTCACTTTCAATGTAATTTATTTTTTCCTTCTCTTTTTGTTGTTAATTTCTACCTTGGTGGCATTGTGATCAGAGAATATAGTTTGAATTATCTCAACGTTTTGGATCTTGTTGAGGATTTCTCTGTGGCCTATGATGTGGTCTATTCTGGAGAACGTTCCATTTGCATTGGAAAAGAATGTGTACTTTGCAGCGGTTGGATGGAGTGTTCTATATATGTCTATGAGGTCAAGTTGGCTGTTTGTGCCCTTTAGGTCTTCTGTATCTTTGCTGAGTTTCTTCCTAGTTGTTCTGTCCTTTACTGAGAGTGGTGTGTTGAAGTCTCCTACTATTATTGTGGAACTGTCAGTTTCTCTTTTCAGTGCTGTTAGAGTTTGCTTTATGTATTTTGGAGGCTTGTCATTGGGTGCGTAGATGTTTATTATGGTTATGTCTTCATAATGGATCTTCCCCTTAATCATTATATAGTGTCCTTCTTTGTCTTTTATGGTGGATTTTGTCTTAAAGTCTATTTTATCTTAGATTAGTATTGCCAGTCCTGCTGTTATTTGGTATTTATTAGCTTGATATACTTTTTTCCATCCTTTGACTTTTAATAAATTCATGTCTTTGTTTCTTAGGTGTGTCTCTTGTAGACAGTATATTGATGGATCTTGTTTTCTTATCCATTCTGTCACTCTCCATCTCTTTATGGGTGCACTGAGTCCATTTATATTCGGTGTAATTATTGATAGGTGTGAGTATATTGCTGTCATTTTATAGTTTTTTTTTTTTTTTTGTGGTGCTGACGTTTTCTTTGTTCTTCATACTCTCCTGTGCTGAATTCCTTTTGATTGTGGTTTTTTTTTTAATTTCTTTTGTTTTTGTATGTTTTGTTTTTACTGAAACTTTTTTTTTCTCTTTATTTTTTTTAATTTTTTTATTGTAGTTTAGATGAAGGTTTACAGAACTATAGTTTCTCATTAAACAGTCAGTACACATATTGTTTTATGACATTGGTTAACAACCCCACAACATGTCAACACTCTCCCTTCTCAACCTTGAGGAGCTTTTTTTTTGGTGAAAATATGCATAGCCAAAGTTACACCATTGTGAAAGTTTCTGCATGTACAATTCAGTGACATCGATTATATTCTTCCAGTTGTCTGCTTTTCTTACTATCTTTTCCAGATTATTCCACCACCATTATCTTCAACTCACTGTCCTCTAGGTCCCACCAAATATTTTGTGTTGTTGTCAATTTGATCTCACATAGATAATTCTTTTTTTTTTTTTTTGTACCTTAGATGAAGGTTTGCAGAACAAATAGTTTATCATTAAACAGTACACATATTGCCTATGACAATGGTTAACAACCCCGTGACATGTCAACACTGTCCCTTCTCAATCTTGGGTACCCTATCACCAGCTTCTCTGTCCCCTCCTGCCTTCTAGTTCTTGTCCCTGGACTGCTGTGCCTCATTAGTCCTGTTTAGTTTTATGAGGCTGTCCAATCCCCAGCTTTATGGTGAACTTTGGGAGGGGCTTCACCACTGAGCTGAAAGGGTTTCCGGGGCCATACTCTTGGGATTTCTCCAGTATGTCAGGCCAGTAAATCTGGTCTTTTTTTGTGAGTTAGAATTCTATTCTAGATCATTTTTCAGCTCTGTCCAGGACCCTCTATTGTGATCCCGGTCAGAACAGTCAGTGGTTGTAGCCGGGCACCATCTAGCTGTACTGGACTCAGTCTGGTGGAGGCCATGGCAGCTGTGGTCCATTAGTCCTTTTGACTAATCTTTTCCTTGTATCTTGTTCTCTTATTTCTCCCTTGCTCCCAAAGGGGTGAGACTAGTGGAGTATCTTAGATGGCTGCTCACAGGCTTTTAAGACCCCAGACGCTACTCACCAAGGTAGAATGTAGAACATTGTCTTTATAAAGTTTGTTATGCCAATTGAGCTAGATGTTCACCAAGACCTTGGTCCTCACAGCCCTCTGCCCAGCAATTCAGTCCCTCAGGGAATTTGGAAGTGTCTATGGAGCTTCCATGACCTTTCCTTGTACAAATTGTGCTGGCTTCCCCAGTAACGTGTACTGTCTTACCCTTCACCAAAGTTACCACTTATCTATTTAGTTCCCCCCCACTCCTCCCATCCGTCATAACCAACAAAGATTGTTTCTTTTTGCGTGTAAACTTTTACATGAGTTATACTGTAGAGGTCTCATACAATATTTGTCCTTTTGTGACTGAATTATTTCACTAGCGTAATATTCTCCAGTTTTGTTCCTCTTAGTCTCCTATGCTGAGTTCATTTTGTTAGTGGATTTTGTTTTCATTCCTTTTGTTTTTGTTGGTTTTGCTTTTTCTGAGACTTTTTGTTTTTTCTTCTTATTTTGATGAGTAGGTTTGTTAACTCTCATTGTGGTTACGTTGAATTTTACTTCCTAGATTTGAACCAGTGTGTTATTACTTTGTATCGCTTGACTTCCTCTCCTTTAGAAACTTCTATATCTACACCGTTTATTCCCTCTTTTATTGTTCTGATGCTGTTGTCATTTACACATTAACCTCTCTGGTTCCCTTTTGTAATTCTTTTGGTTTTGCATAGTCTTAAGAGTTCATTTCCTAGGTTGATATCTGGCTAGTACAATCCTGTGTCCTATATTCAGCCTGTGGTCTGATATTGTTTGTTCTCAGATCGAAGGACTTCCTTTAATAAGTCTCGTAAGTTTGGTTTGGTTTTTACATAGTCCCTTAATTTCTGTTTATCTGGAAATGACCTAATTTCACCATCATATTTGAATGAGAGTTTTGCAGGATATATTATTCTTGGCTGGCAATTTTTTTCTTTCAAGGTTTTATATATGTTATTCCATTGCCTTCTTGCCTGCATGGTTTCTGCTGAATAATCAGAGGTTAATCTTATTGTTTCTCCTCTGTATGTGGCTCCTTGTTTTTCTCAAGCTGCTCTCAGGATTTTTTGCTTGTTTTTGGTTTTATCGAGTGTGATTATGATATGCCTTGGTGATTTTCTTTTAGGGTCAATCCTATACGGGGCTCGTTGAGCTTCTTGGATGGCCAGCTTTTCATCTTTCATGATATTGGGGAAATTTTTTGTTGACAGTTCTTCAATGATCCTCTCTGTGTTTTCTGTTTTCTCCCCCTGTTCTGGAACTCCGATCACTTGCAGATTTTTGCTTTTGATTGTATCCCACATAATTCTCAGGGTCTCTTCGTTTTTCTTTGTTCTTTTATCTGTGTTTTCCTCAGAGTTGTATCCAACTGTTTGGCTTCATTTCCGCTGATCCTGTCTTCTACCGTTTCAAATCTGCTCCTCAGCCCTTCTATGACACCATCCATTTCTGAAATCTTGT
Source organism: Dugong dugon (assembly GCA_030035585.1). Lineage (NCBI taxonomy): Eukaryota > Metazoa > Chordata > Mammalia > Sirenia > Dugongidae > Dugong > Dugong dugon. Next base: position 101,385,002 of record CM057483.1, on the reverse strand, counting down.
TGTTTATCCTTTAGATTTCTAATTGTTGTTTTTGTATAATTTCTAGTTGTGAATTTTTTTTGGCATTTTGTTCCTGCATTATTTTCCTGAATTTTTCCATTTTTTGTCTGCATTTTCCATGAATTTGTCTGACTTTTCCATGAATTTGTCTAGTTTTTCCTCATTTTTGTCTGCGTTTTGCTTCAACTCTTGGAGAATTCTGAGTATTAGAGATTTGAATTCCCTATCAGGTAGTTCTAGTGCATTTTCTTCCACTGGAAAGTCATCTGTTGTTTTATTTTGGATGCCTACTGGAACTATCCTGTCCTGTTTTTGTAAATGTTTTGATATTGTCTGCTGTCTTTGGGGCATTCATTAGTTATTTTTCTCATTTATTGATTGTAGATTTGTTTGTTTCGTCCCTTTTTTAAAAAAAATGTGGATATGTCTGAGCAGGCGGGCTGTGTGTTCTTTGTTGTTTGCTCGTCTGTGGGTATGATACTTTTAGCCTCCTTCTCCAATTGGCAGGGTTAGTCACTCAGATATGGTACAGCCGGGCAGGTCTAGCTGAAGAGGCGTTGCTAGGACGGGTTGTTTATGGCACTTACTGCAGCCACCAGGGCGGGTCGGTAATTAGTGCAGGGCAAGTTCTGGTAGGCCGTGCCTGTGCTGCTTGGTGGTGTGATGTTAAGCACACAGTGCAGGTAGGCAGGATGGACGTGGGAGATTGTGATGTGTAGAGATAAGATGGGTATGGGAGAGATGAGAGAGGAACAGGAGCCAAAAACATACAAACAAACAAAAAAGATTGCTAGGGGAGCTTGCCGTTGGAGTGGAGAGATGAGAGACTGCGAAATGGAGAAAAACAAAAAGGGGAAGAGGAAGAAAAAAAGGAAAGAAAAGAATGAATAAATAAAAACTAGAAATAAATAAGAACACCAAAGCTCTCAGGGATCCCACTGGTGCCACCATGAGGTCTGGGTAAGTTGTTCCCAGGTGTTGAAATACAGCCCGGCCAGAAGGCGGAGATGTATTCAGCACCATGTATTCAGGAGAGAGGAAGAGAAGGAAGGCAGAGTGACGAGAAACTGAGCAATGAAAAAAGACAAAAAGGGAAAATAAAGCAAAACAAACTAAAAAAAAAAAAGAACAAGAAAAGCCCCCCCAAAAAAACAGAAAAAAATAAAACCACGAAAAAAGAAATGCCCTCAGGGATCCCTCCACGCATCTGTGCAAGCCGAGGGGGCAGACCCCAAGTTGTGCAGTACTACCCGGCCAGAACAGGCTCCCAACTGGAGAAAAGAAAAAGAAAGAAAACAAACAAACAATTCAAAACTAACAAACAAATGAAAAAAAAGCCCCAGGATCCCACCAGCATGGCAGCACAGACTGGGGAGCAGTTCTGCACTCGAATGGAGCGCTGCAGCCCCTTAGGACAAAGCAAAGATGGCGCATGGAGCCAGGCATTTGAGGGAAAGGAGGGGGAGGTGGTGAGAGGCAAGGAAGAAACCAGAAGAAGTGGGAAAAAGCAACACCAGCAGCACTCAGGGAGCCGGCCAGTGCGGGCGGGTGGAACCCAAGCAGCCGGTGCCCCCTGGCCAAGAGACTGTGGCTGCAGGAAGCAGAGGAGGCTGTGCAGGGGTGAAGAAGCATGCGGGTAGGAAAGCGTACATCGCCAATTACCAGTTGTTTTGTCTCCTATTTGGAAGCTCCGTGCAGCTGCCTTCTCACACCCCCTATTTGCTGGTGTCTGATAGGAGTCCAAGATGGCGGATCCACACTACATTAGCTGATAGGGGACCTCTGCATGAATCTCTCCTCGTTCTCTGTTCTCTGTCAGTTTCTCACTCCATTTGGTGCTTGGCTGAGTTCTTTATGTCTTCGTTTGATGTTTTAAGGTTTCAGGATTGCTGTTTTCTCTGTTTGGCTTAGTTTTTTGGATATTTGCTGTGGAGGGACAGCATGGTGCTTCTGCCTAGAGCGCCATGTTGCTGGAAGTTTATATTAATTCATTTTTATTGATCTCTTTTTCACTTACTCCTTTCTATTGAGCCCATCCTGTAAGTTTTAAAATTTCTGATCTTGTATTATTCATTTCAAAAATTTCTATTTTATAGTTTCAATTTTTCTGCTGAAACTACTATCTTTCAACTCATTTTTTAGTGCGTTTACCTTTAGTATATGGAGCATAAGTGTAATAGCTGTGTATTAGTTTTCTATTGCTACATAACAGATTACCACACAGTTAGCAGCATAAAGCAAAACACATTTAATATCTCACATTTTCCATGGGTCATGAGTCTGAGCATCACCTAGCTGGGTCTTCTACTTGTGGTCTCACATGACAGCAATCAAAATGTCACCTGGGTGACATTGTCATCTGGAGATTGGGGTCCTCTTCCAGGCTGTCAAGATTGTTGGCAGAATTCAGTTTCTTGCAGCCGCAGGACTGAGTTCTGCCTACAGTTCCCTACCACGTGGCCCTCTCCATAGGCAGTTCACATCATAGCAGCTTGCTTCTTCAAAGCCAACAAGAGAATCTCTCTTCCAAGTCTGATAAGACAGAGTCTTATGCAGTGAAACCTGTGAGAGTCAGAAGTCAGCATGACTGCCTGGTTTTTCTGGGTGTCCAGTAAGTTTTCTACCTTTGACGGGGTGCAGTCTTATCACCTTCCTATTGCTCTCTATTGAGAGTACTACCTAATAAACACCCAGAAAGTGTTTCTTTTTTGATTTTTTAGAACTGGGAAAGAAACTAAACCATTTTTTATGATTTGCGTGTTCATTCCAATTGTGTATAGATAACGTGAATATACTATTCAAAAAAGATATGGGTAAATTTCACTTTTTAATAAAAACATGTAACGTCAACTGTTTACTTTGTTTTGGTTTTTTGATGAAATTATTGACACAAATTTTTGAGTCCATAGACTTATCAAAAAACTCTTGGTCTCTTAATTTTTCCAAATTCCTTCAAAGCCTTTATATAGCTGAAAACTTGTGTTTGACTTAAAGGCTCAGGCACTTTCTAATGGTAGGTCTTCATCATCTTCATCGTCATCCACCTTAGATGGCGAGTCCACAGTTTCTTGCAGGTTTATATCATCCATTTCTGTCACAATTTCTTTGTCGATATCAATGTAAGATGTGGCAGTGATCCTATTTTCTGAAACACCGGTGTAAATGTCATTTATTGAGTCCTGAATCTACATGATATTATCGGGCTTGATAACGTTTCATTTTGTATCCTATCGCCACTGGCAAATAAGAAACTGCAGTTCTTAAAGCATTTTCTTACAGTTTCTTCCTTAGGAGATTGTTTAATTACTTAAGAAATGAAATTGCATCAATGATATTGATTTTTCCTGAAATCTCCAATGACATCTTGCACATCTCAATGCTGGCAATCACTTTTTGAAGCAATAGCTTCCTGTAGTTTACTTTAGTATTTTGGATAATGCCAATATCTAAAGGTTGTAAGACTGATATCGTGGATGGTGGAAAAAAATTTATTTAATGTTGGGCAGGAACAGTGACCAATGACAAGTAGTATTGTCAACGAGCAAAAGAATGCTTTGATTTTGTTTTTCATGCTATTGTTGAGTTTATTTAAAAACTCTTCATAAATTGCTCCCATCATCCAAGATTTTTTATTCCATTTCCATTCTACTGAAAGCTGATTAATTTTGATATTCTTGAAGCACTTGCTCTTTCCAGTTACCCAATGGTCTCTCGAATGTTCCATTCGCAAATGTGTCAAGAAGATGGTTAAGCCGCTCTGTCAAAAACCAACCCCGTGAGCATTTCCCCCTTTATTTTCAGGGTCCTATTAGGCATTGCCCTGTAAAATAAAGTAGTTTCATTGGCGTTTGCAATGTCTTTAGGATGCTATCCCCTTGTGAGCTTTTTTAATTTTGTGAACCAGTTTTCAACGATGTCTTTGTCAACCTCATTTGACTCCCCACAAGGTACATTGCAAAGCGATTCCAGGTTTTTGTTTAATTGAAGCTATGAAGCCACCCATTAGGTGCTGAGAATCCATCAGCTTTTAAAAGCTTCGCCATTTCCTTCACCTTTCCTTGTAGGATAGGTCCTGAAATAAGAACATTTTTCGTTGCAGCTTGAAGAAACCACTCAAAAACAGATTTGTTGATTTCTGCATAATTTCCATTCTTTTCTTCATGTTACATAGGTATTGCTTATGTATTTTCGAATTATAGGAGCCCTGGTGACACAGTGTGGAGCCCTGGTGGCGCAGTGGTTAACAGCTCGGCCTCTAACCAAAAGGTCAGCAGTTTGAATCCACCAGCAGCTCCTTGGAAACCCTATGGGGCAGTTCTGCTTTGTCCTGTAGTGTCACTATGAGTCAGAATCGACTGGACAGCAACAGGTTTGGTTTTAATGGGTTTGGTGGTGCAGTAGTTAAGCACTCAGCTGGTAACCAAAAGGTCGGCATTTTGAACTGGCCATCCATTCTGCATGAGAAAGATGTGGCAGTCTATTTGCGTTAAAGATTTATAACCCTGGAAACCCTATGGGGCAGTTCTACTCTGTCCTATAGGGTCAGTATGAGTTGGAATTGACTGGATGGCAACGTGTCCTTTTTTTGATAATTGAATAAATTTACGTTTTGCGGCACTTGAACTTAATTACAGCTTTCTTTATGGTCTTTTTGGTTATTGTGACAATGTCAAATTTTTCTTTCAGAAATAAATTTCGCACTGTCTTGTCCATGACTGTGAAGAAATAAGCTTTTTTAAAAAAGGAAACAAAAAAAATAAGTTCTCCCCAAGAGTATAGCCCCCAGACACCCTTTTAGCTCAGTGGTGAAGTTACTTCTGAGGTTCACTGTTCAGCCGTGGAGTGGACAGCCCCATAAAACCAAATGGGACTAATGAGGCACAGCAGTCCAGAGACAAGGACTAGAAGGCAGAAGGGGACAGGAAAGCTGGTGATAGGGAATCCAAGGTTAAGTAAGGATAGTGTTGACGTGTTGTGAGGTTGTTAACCATTGTCATAGGGCAAGATGTGTACTAACTGTTTAATGAGAAACTATTTTGTTCTGTAAACCTTCATCTAAAGTGAGAATAGCAGCACAATTGGAAGACCATAGTCGATGTCACTGAACTGTGCATGTAGAAATTTTTGAAATGGTGTATCTTTGGCTATGTATATTTTCACCAAAAAAAAAAAAAAAAAAAAAGTCGAGAAGGGAGAGGGTTGACATGTTGTGGGGTTGTTAACCAATTTCATAAAACAATATGTGTACTACAGTTTCATGAGAAACTATTTGTTCTGTAAACCTTCACCTGAAGTACATTAAAAATAAATAAATAAATAAATAAAATAAAAATATAGGTGACAGTTTCAAAGGTGGTCTAGGTTTGTTTTTACAAACTTCTGAATTTTATAAACATGGATTCATATTAATATATTGGGAGATTTGAAAAAAAATTAATATTCATGAATGTGTTCTATAGTAAACAATTTAGCCATTTAATACATTGTATCCATGTGCAAATTGTCTATGCAATATTTTGATTTGGAGAGACAAATTTCACCAGAACAAATAGCAATAAATGAAAACAAGGTTAATTTCAAAAGTTTTATCTATTTTTCCTGTGTCATGGATTGAGTTGTGTCCCCAGAAAACATCTGTCAGCTTGGCTGGTCATGATTTCCCAGTGTTGTATGATTGTGTAATCTGATGTGATTTCTTTATGTGTTGTAAACTCTATCACTGTGATGAGATTATATGTGATCTCCTTATGTGGTGTAAATTCTGTCACTGTGATGAGGTTATACTGATGAGGTTGACAAGATTAGATAGTGTCTTAATGCAATCTCTTTTGAGATATAAAAGAGAGAAGTGAGCAGAGATACATAGGAACCTCATACCACCAAGAAAGCAGTGCTGGGAGCAGAGTGTGTCCTTTGGACCTGAGGTTCCTGCGCAGAGAAGCTCCCAGACCAAGGGAAGACTGATGCATCACAAGGACCTTTCTCCAGAGCCCACAGAGAGAGAAAGCCTTCTCCTGGGTCTGATGCCCTGAATTTAGACTTGTAGCCTACTGTACTGTGAGAGAATAAACTTCTCTTTGTTAAAAAAAATTAAAAAAGAAATAAGTTCTTGTAAAAATTAAGGAATTTATGATCTTCTCAAAAAATGTGACTATATCAAATAAAAAGAAAAAATGAAAACTATCAATATCATTATATAGTAAAGTTAGCACACTTCAGTAAAATATTTAAGAAAAAAACACGTGAGAAAAATGTTTTTGCTTTTGTACACATATTGAATGTGTTAAGTGAGGCAATGCTTCTCTATTTTGGGGGCAAAATGAGAAATTTTGAAGACAAAAATTTTAAGAAAATAGAAGTGGGTTTTTAAAAATTGTAATAATGTGTGTCAAAATCACAAATAGCTAAAGTTCAAACTAAAAATTAAAGATGAGGAAGAGTAAAACCTCTCAAGACAAAAAGAAGTGTGTTTTGCTAGATTTTTAAAAAATCTTTGTGTGTGTGTGTGCTTTAGGTGAAAATTTACAGAGCAAATTAGTTTCTCATTAAACAGTTAATACACAAATTGTTTTGTGACATTGGTTGCCAACCTCTCTATGTGTCAACACTCTTCCCTTCTCCACCCCGGGTCCCTGTTTCCGTTCATCCGGTTTTCCTGTCCCTTACTACCTTCTCGTCTCTGCTTTTGGGCTGGTGTGCCCATTAGTCTCATGTACAGGATTGAACTACTAACCACGTTTTTCACATGTGTTACTGTTCGTCTTTATAGACCTGTCTAATCACTGGCTGAAGGGTGAACCTCGGGAGTGACTTCAGTACTGAGTTAACAGGGTGTCTGGGAGCCATACTCTCGGCGTTTCTCCAGTCTCTGTCAGACCAGCAAGCCTCATCCTTTTTTTTTTTTTGTGAATTTGAATTTCGTTCTACATTTTTTTCCCGCTCTGTTCAGAATCCTCTATTATGATACCTGCTAGAGCAGTTGGTGGTAACCTGGCACCATCTATTTGTTCTGGGTTCAGTATGGTGCAGGTTGTAGTAATTGTGGTCCGTTAGTTCTTTGGACTAATCTTTTTCCCTTGTGTCTTTGATTTTCTTCATTCTCTTTTGCTCCAGCTGGAATGGGACCAGTAGATGTGTCTTAGATGGCTGCTCTCAGGCTTTTAAGGCCCCAGATGCTGCTCACCACAGTCAGATGTAGAACATTTTCTTTATAGACTATGTTATGCCAATTGAGCTAGATGTCCCTGAGACCGTGGTCCAAAGCCCTCAGACCAGTAGCTGGGTCCCTCAGGGCATTTTGTTGTCTCTGCGAAGCTTGTATGGACTACCTGGTCAGGCTGTGCTCACTTCCCCAGTACTGTGTACTGTCCTACCCTTCACCAAAGTTACCACTTATCTACTATCTAGTTAATGTTTTTCCCTCCCCGTCACTTCTCTCCCTAGTAATCATCAAAGATTGTTTCTTTCTGTGTGGAAACATTTTCATGTGTTTTTATAATAATGATCTCATACAGTATTTGCCCTTTTGTGATTGACTTATTTCACTCAGCATAATGCCCTCCAGATTCATCCATGTTGTGAGATGTTTCAAAGATTCATCATTGTTCTTTATCGTTGTGTAGTATTCTATTGTGTGTATGTACCATAGTTTATCCATTCGTCTGTTGATGGGCACTTGGGTTGTTTCCATCCTTTCACCATTGTGAATAATGCTGCAAGGAACATGGGTGTGCATATGTCTATTTGTGTGATGGCTCTTATCTCTCAGGAATATATTCCTAGGAATGAGGTTGCTGGATCATATGGTATTTCTATTTCCAACTTTTTAAGGAAGCACCCTAACTTTTTCCAAAATAGTTGTACCATTTTGCATTCCCACCAGCAGTGCAAATGAGTTTCAATCTCCCCACAGGCTCTCCAACATTTGTTATGTTCTGTTTTTCTTTTTTTTTTTTTTTTATTTGTGCCAGTAATATGGGGGTGAGATGGTATCTCCTTGTAGCTTTGATTTGCATTTATCTAATGGCTAGTGATTGCAAGAATTTCCTCATGTGTCTGTCAGCTGGCTTAACTTCTTCTTTGGTGAAGTGTCTGTTCATATCCTTTGCCCATTTTTAAATTGGATTATTTGTCTTTTGTTGTAGAGGTGTTGGATTTTCCTGTAGATTTTAGAGATTAGACCTTTGTTGGATATGTTATAGCCAAAATTTTTTTCCTAGTCTGTAGGTTCTCCTTTTACTCTTTTGGTGAAGTCTTTTGATGAGCATAAGTATATACCTGTTAGACGATCCCATTTATCTAGCTTATCTTCCGGTGTTTGTATATTGTTAATTATGGTTTGTATCCTGTTTATGCTGTATATTAGGGCCCATAGTGTTGAGCCTAATTTTTCTTCTATGATCTTTGTAGTTTTTGGTTTTATATTCAGGTCTTTGATCCATTTTGAATTAGTTCTTATGTATGTTGTGAGGTATGGGTCCTGTTTCTTTTTTTTATAGATGGATATCCAGTTTTGCCAGCACCATTTGTTAAAAAGACTGTCGTTTTCCCCATTTAATGGACTTTTGGCCTTTGTCAAAGATCAGGTGACCATAGGTAGATGGATTTACTTCTGAGTTTTCAATTCTGTTCCATTGAATAATGTGTCAGTCGTACCAGTACCAGGCTGTTTTGACTACTGTAGCTGTATAGTAAGTAGGTTCTGAGGTCAGGTATTGCAAGCCCTCCTACTTTGTTCTTCTTCTTCAGTAATGCCTTACTTATCCAGGGCCTCTTTCCTTTCCGTATAAAGTTAATGATTAGTTTTTCCTTCTCATTAAAGAATTCCGTTGGTATTTGGATTGGGATTTTATTTGTATACTGCTTTGGGTAGAATTGACATTTTCACAATGTTAAATCTACCTATCCATGAGCATGGTATGTTTTTCATTTGGGTAGGTCTCTTTTGGTTTCTTAAATGTTTAAACAGGAGTGGTGATAAAGGGCATCCTTGTCTTTTTCCATTTCTAAGGGGGAATGTTTTCAGCCTTTCTCTGTTGAGAATGACGTTGTCTGTTGGTTTTGTATTTAAAAAATATTGCTGTCGAGTTGCTTCCAACTCATAGTGACCCGATAGGAGAGAGTAGAACTGCCCCATAGAGTTTCCAAGGAGCGCCTGGTGGATTCAAACTGCTGACCTTTTGGTTAGCAGCCGTACACTTAACCACTACAGCACCAGGTTTTTTAGATGCCATTTATTATGGTCAGAAATTTCTCTTGTATTCCTATCTTATTAAGAGTCTCTATCAGAAAAGTGTGTTGGACTTTATCAAATGGCTTTTCTGCATTGATTAAGATGATCATGTGATTCTTTTCCTTTATTTATGTGGTGTATTATGTTGATTGATTTTCTAATGTTGGCCCATCCTTGCATACCTGGTATGAATCCCACTTGGTCGTGGTGCATAATTTTTTTTTATATGGTGCTGAATTCTATTGGCTAAAATTTTGTTGAGAATTTTTGCATCTATATTCGTGAGAGATATTGGTCTGCAACTTTCTTTTTTGTGATGTCTTTGCCTTGTTTTGATATCAGGGTTCTGCTGGATTCATAGAATGAATTTGGAAGTATCCCTTCCTTTTCTATATTCTGAAATAGTTTGAGTGGTACTAGTGCGAGGTCTTCTCTGAATGTTTGGTAGAACTCTCCAGTGGAACCTTCTGGGCCAGGACTGTTTTTGGTTGGGAGTTTTTATTACTACCTTTTCAGTCTCTTCTCTGTTATGATCTTTTTTTATTTCAGTTGGGTCTGTTGTAATGCTCCACCCCCACTTCCCATTTCGTTTCTTATTTGGGTTATTGTATTCCTTTCCTGTTTTTCTTTTGTCAGTTTGTCCAATGGTTTGTCAGTTTTGTTGATCCTTTCAAAGAACAAGCTTTTGGTTTTGTTGATTCTTTCTATTGTTTTTCTATTTTCTATTTCATATATTTCTACTCTGATCTTTATTATTTCCTTTCTTCTGGTAGCTGTGGCCTTCTTTTGCTGTTCTCTTTATATTTGTTTGATTTGTAGGACTAACATTTGATTTTGTCCCTTTCTCCTTTTTGATATATGTGCCTATTGCTACAAATTGACCTCTGAGCACTGCCTTTGCTGTGTCCTAAATGTTTTGGTATGATATGTTTTCATTCTCATTTGCTTCTAGAAATTTTTTTATTCCATCTTCAAATTCTTCTACTTCCTAGTGGTTTTTAAGCAAAGTGTTACTCAGTTTCCATGTATTTGATTTTTTATCCTTATTCTTCCTGTTATTAATTTCTACTTTTATGGCATCGTGTTCAGAGAAGCTGCTTTGTACTATCTCAAACTTTTTGATTTTGTTGAGGACTGCTTTGTGGCCAAAGATGTGGTCTCCTCTGGAGAATGTATACTTTACTGCTGTTGGATGGAGTGTTCTATATATGTCTATGATATCAAGATGGTTGATTGTGGCCTTTAGATCTTCTGTATCTTTGCTGAGTTTCTTTCTAGATGTTTTGTCCTTTAATGAGTGGTGCGTTGAAGTTTCCTACTATTATTTTGGAGTTGTCAATTTCTCTTTTCATTGCTGTTAGAGTTTGTTTTATGTATTTTGTAGTCCTACCATTGGGTGCATAGATATTTATTATGGTTATGTCATCGTTGTGGAATGTCCCTTTCATCGTTATATAACATCCTTCCTTGTCTTTTATGGTGGATTTTGCCTTAAAGTCTATTTTATTTGAGATTATTACTGCCACTCCTGCTCTGCTCTATTTTTAGCTGCAGTTTTCTTGATATATTTTTTCCATCCTTTGATTTTTCATATATTTGTGTCTTTGTGTCTAAGGTGTGTCTCTTTTAGAGAGCATATTGATGGGTCATTTTTTTAAATCCATTATGTCACTCTCTGTCTCTTTACAGGTGCATTTAAGCCATTTACAGTCAGTGTGATTGTCAATAGATTTGAGTTTATTGCTGTCATTTCGTAATGCTTTTTTGTGGAGCTGATGTTTTCTTTGTTTCTCTTACTCTCCTGTCCTGAATTCCTTTTGTTTGTGAAATTTCTTTTTGTTTCCTTTGTTACTGTAGATTTTGTGTTTACTCAGACTTTATGTTTTTCTTCTTTATTTTGATGAGTAGGTTTGTTAACTTTCTTTGTGTTTACCTTGAAATTTACTCTTATTTTCCTAAATTTGAGCCAGTCTTTTATTTCTTGATATTGCCTTGACTTCCTCTCCATTGAAGGTTCTATACCTACACTGTGTATACCCCCTTTTATTGTTCTGACATTGTCATCATTCACAGACTGAAGTTTCTAGTTCCTTGTTTTGAATCTTTCAGTTTTGTTGTATCCTTGAGAGTTCATTCCGTAGTTCAGTATTTGACAGATACTTATCTGTGTCCTAGGTTCAGGTTGTTGTCTGATGTTCTTCATTCTCTAACTGAAGGACTCCCTTTAATAATTCTTGTTAAGTTTGGTTTGGTTTTTACAAATTCCCTTAATTTCTGTTTATTTGGAAGTATCCTAATTTCACCATTGTATTTGAGAGAGAGTTTTGCAGGATGTATTATTCTTGGTTGGCAATTTTTTTTCTTTCAAGGTTTTGTACATATCATCCCATTACCTGCTTGCCTACATGGTTTCTGCCATGTAATCAGAGCTTAGTCTTATTGTTTCCCTTTTTATGTACTTTTTGTTTTTCTAGAGCTTCACTCAGGATTCTTTGTCTTTGGTTTTGGCAAGTGTGATTATGATATGTCTTGGTGACTTTCTTTTGTGGTCTGTCCTATAGGGGATTCATTGAGCTTCTTGATGATCAGCTTTTCATCTTTCATGGTATTAGGGAAATTTTCTGTCAACACGTCTTCAGTGCTTCTTTCTTTGTTTTCCATTTTCTTCCCCTGTTCTGGAACTCCGATCATGCACAGAGGTTTGCTCTTGATTGTATCCCGCATAGTACTTAGGCTTTCTTCATTTTTATGAGTTCTTTTCTTTGATTTTTCCTTAAACAAAATGACACCCATGGATTTGTCTTCAATTTTGTTGATTCTGTCTTCCATTGTTTCAAATTTGCTCCTAAAACCTTCTATTGCATTGTGCATTTCTGAAATTTTGTTGTTTATCTTTTGGATTTCTAATTGCTGTTTTTGCACAACTTCTAATTGTTTATTTTGACATTTTGTTCTTATATTGTTTTCCTGAATTTTCTATTGCTTTGTCTGTGTTTTCCTTGATTTTGGCTGTTTTTGATGATTTTGTCTGTATTTCCCATCATTGTGTCTGTGTTTTCCTTGATCCCTTTCTAATCTTTTGGAAAGCCCTGAATATTAGACTTTTGAATTCCTTATCAGGTAATTCCAGTGCCTTTTCTTCTGCAGGAAGGTCAACTGGTCCTTTATTCTGGTCACTTACTGGTGCCATCTTTTGGTGTTTTTTTAATATATTTTTTGACATCGTGTGCTGTCTCTGAGACATTCAGGTATTATTTTCTTTATTTACCGAATGTAGGTTTGTTTGTTTTGTCCTGCTTTTTTTGTTTTGTTTGTGTCTGGGTGAGTGGGCCAGGTGTGCTTTGTTGCTTGCTTGTCTATGGACACAATAGTTCTCGCCACGTTGTCCTGGTGTGCAGGCCGGGTCACTCCGCTATGGTGCAGCAGGGCAGGTCCAGCAGTGGGGTAATTGGCAGAGATCTATCATTTGTCTGCAGGGTGAACCAGGCCAGGTGCTGGAGCAGGGCCGTGGCAGTTGAGGGGGATGGTCCTGTGCTGATGGAAAGGGGTCTGGGGTCTGGACCGAGTCCCCTCAGTTCCATGGTGGGTGATGGTGAGTGTCCAGAGCCAGTGAGGAGAGGCCTGTGTTCATGGCTCACGCCTCTTTGGGCCATGGTGGGTGGCCAGGGCAGTCACAAGTCTCTGGGGAGGGGCCTGGGTTCTGGGCCAGATCCCTTTGAGGCTGTAGCGGGTGGCTGGTGGGTTCTGGAGCCCGCATGCAGCAGCCTGGGGTCTAGGCTGGGTCCCATCAGGGCTGTGACACATGGCTGGGGGTGTCCAGAACCAGCAGGGAGGGGCCTGGGGTCCAGGCCGGGTCCCTTAAGGGCCACAGTGGGTGGCAGGGGCGTCCAGAGCCTGCGGGGAGGGGCTTGAGGTCTGGGTCTGGTCCTCTTGGGACTGCAGCGGGTGGCAGGAGGGGTCTGGAGCTGGCAAGAAGGGGCCTGGGGTCCGGGCTGAGTCCCCTCAGGGCAATCGCTGGTGGGGCAGAGGGAGAGGTAGGAGGGGGTGGCAAAGTCAGGGGCAGAAGAGGCAGATGGAGGAGGGCAATAGAGTGGGTTGGTACTGTGATTCCCTGCAGACAAGGTTCCTGGGATGGGGTGGTTATAAGTGCTGTTCACGAAAGGGGTGGAGGTCATAGGAGCGTGCTCCTGTGATTACCAGGTAAGAGAGTCTGGGCTTCTCCTTGAGTTGCAGCCAGCAAAGTAGTCTTACTTCATTCTGGATGTTTCCAAACCGTCCCTCTATCTCCTATTGGAAATTCCGTGGAGGTGCTTTTCTGCAAGCGGGGCTGTCGATTTTATTCAAAGATGGTCATGCTGAGTCATACCGTTTGGCTGGGAACTTCCACTCCATATCCCTGTTCCTTCCCTGTTTTCTGTCAGTTTGTTCTTCTCCTCAGTGACTTCTGATCTAATACATTATCCCTTCATTTAAGGTCCAGGATTCCAGGATTGACGTCTGTATCTGTTTTACTTGTTTTTTTCAGTCTTTGTTGCAACATGATGGCTTAGTGCATCTGACTAGTCTGCTTTTTTGGCTCTGCCCCCTGTTTTTCTAGATTTTAGTGAAAATAAAGAAATTTATTAGTGTCTCTTAACTTCTTTCAAGCTTATGGATGTTGTTCTTCACTGGAAAAATGTATAGGCAAAAATCACTGGAAAAATGTATAGGCAAAAAAACATAGACTAAAAAGGCAAAAGTGTAAAAAATAGATGTACTCAGAGAACAGTAGCAATGCACAGTACACACTCACACACAGGAACAATGCATCTTGAAGGTTCTGGCTTTCAGAGAATATTTATTCGGCTGAACTAATTGTTTCAGTTCTCTTGGATTCACCGTCCACACCCATGGAAGCATCAGTCAAGAAATCAAAAGACACATTGCACTGGGCAAATCTGCTGCAAAAGACCTCTTTAAAGTGTTGAAAAGTACAGATGTCACCTTGAAGACTAAGATGCATCTGACCCAAGCCATGATGTTTTCAATCAACTAATATATATGCAAAAGTTTGAAGAAGAATTGACGCCTTTGAATTATGGTGTTGGTGAAGAATATTGAATATACCATGGACTGCCAAAAGAATGGTCTTCTGCCTTGGAAAATGTACAACCAGAATGCTCCTTAGAAGCAAGGATGGAGAGACTACATCTCACGTACTTTGGACATGTTATCAGGAGGGATCAGTCCCTGGAAGAAGGACCTCATGCTTGGTAAAGTCAAGGGTCAGCGAAAAAGAGGAAGACCTTCAATGAGATGGATTGACACAGTGGCTGCAACAATGGGCTCAAGCATAACAATGATTGTGAAGATGGTGCAGTACTGGACAGTGTTCCGTTCTGTTGTATATTGGGTCACTATGAGTTGGAACCCGACTCGATGGCACCTAACAACAGCAACAACAATCGTTTTAGTGAAAAATATTTGAGTTTTCCTTCTCTGACAGGTTTCCACCTTACCCAAGTTCCAGCTTTTGCAGGTTTTACTGTATAATGTAATACTATCACAGGAGTGAAATCTCATCATTTTTGCCATATAGTGTAACCTGGTGGGTTCGAACTGATGACTTTTGGTTAGCAGCTGAGCTCGTAACCACCGCGCCACTAGAGTTCCTTAATTATGGAAGTGACATACTTTACCATATTCTGTTGGTTGCAAGCAAGTCATAGGTCCTACCTACATTCAAGGAGAGAGGATTAGACAAAGATCTGGATACCAAGAGCAGGAAATTATCATGGAGTTCTCATAGGGTCTGTCTATCATAAGCTGCTTTCATGTCTTTGTGTGATAATTCCAACATCAAATTTGGCATCTGTTGATTGGCCTTTCCTTTGAGAATTTATCACATTTTCCTTGTTCTTTGTATGTTGAATAATTTTGGATTGTATCATGGACGTTGTGAATGTTATGTTTTGTAAACTGTGGGTCACATTATAGTCCTCTAGAAAGAATTTTTTTAGAAGGCAGTCAACTAAATTAGGTTCAAACCACAAGTTTTGTCTTGCCTTTGTGGCGAGAGTTCTAATCTCAATTAAGTTTTCCAAGCCCACTATTTTATTTCTGTCCTGTATGTGTGCCACTCAGGTGTTTATCTGAGTGCTGGGTGGTTGTTTAAATCTTAGTTTAGTCCTCAAAGCTTTTGGTATGGTCCTTTGTGTCTTTCCTGCACACACATAGTTTAGGACTGAGAATGGACTTGTGTGGGCTCACACACAGAATTAGGGAATTCCATTCTCTACCTCTCTCCTCTCCAGAATCCCATTCACATTCTTGAGCCTGTGGGTGCCCCCTATCCTGGTTCCTCTGGCCAGAAAGACAGGGCTCCCCTTGGAGTTTTAGCTGCTTACACAACCATCACTATAAAAAATAAACAAAAACAAACTCCATAACTGGGGCTTTACTCTATGGACAAAGCCACTAGAGGAAAGAGGAAAAAAAACATAAAAAAACCAAGACTACACCCCACACTTTTTGGCTCACAGGGTCCCTTTTTCTTGGTTACTCTTCCCAGTAATACAAGGTTTCTATTAGAATTTTCACCACTCATGCCACCCCTCTGCCATGCAGCTCTGCAACTAGGGTCCACCATCAGGGAAAATCTTCAAGAGAAAAGAAAAATAATGTATGAGAAAGTCACCCCAATGTAGGTTCTTTCTCTAAGTTTTTTTTTTTAATCTATTATTAGTACATTTTTATTGTGGTGAATATACACGTAACAAAACATTTGCTGTTTCAACATTCTTCACATGTAAAGTTCTGCGACATTAATTGTTTATCATATTGTTCAGTCATCACCATTATCTGTTTCCAGATTTTTCCATTACCCTTAAGAAAACCTCGGTGTTACCTTTTCCCCTTCCTCCTGCCCATCTCTGGTAACCACTAATAAACTTTGGTCTTTATACTTATACACTTGCTTAGTCTAGATATTTCGTATAAGTAGGATCAGCAGTATTACTCAGCCATAAAGATAAACGGAGTCCTAAGACAAGCTACAGCGTGAATGCACCTTGAAAATATTATGATAAGTGAAATAAGTCGGTCATAAAAGGACAAATATTATGTGATTCCTGCTCTAAGTTTTAACTCCTCTCCACAATCTAGTTGCTTTAACTGTCCTCCACAATCCACCTGACTTGGGTTACTTTTAATAGTCTTTAGGTACTTAATTTTTGTGATTTGTCTGCCATTTTTAGTTGTATCAGCAGAAGAGATAGACTGTATTGGGCTTACTCCATCTTGGCCCAAACTGGAACTCCTTCTTTTTTTCTATCTTTATCTTTATATTTTAAGTGGATTTCTTGCAGACATCATACAGTTGGATTTTGCTTTTTTATTCAATCTGACAGTCTTTGGCTTTTAATTTGGATGTTTAGAGCATATTCATTTAATGTAATTATGGTTATGTTTGGATTTAAATCTACCATTTTGCTATTTGTTTTCTATTTGTTCCATCTGCACTCTAGTTCTTTACTCTTTTTTTGCCTATTTTTGGAGTAATTAATTTTTCTTACATTTCTATTTTATATCCACTATTGGAGCCCTGGTAGCGCAGTGGTTAAGAGCTACTGCTAACCAAAAGTTCAGCAGTTCAAATCCACCAGCCACTCCTTGGAAACCCTATGGGGCAGTTCTTCTCTGTCCTACAGGGTCACTGTGAGTCAGAATCGACTTGACGGCAACTTTTTTTTTTTTTTATTATTATCTCTACTTCTTTGTTTTATATTTTAAGTGGCTGCACTAGGTTTAGGACTTATCACAATCTACCTTAAAATAATAATATACTACCTCACATCTATTGTAAGAACCATACAATGATATACTTCTGTTTTGCCGCTCCTATTCTATGTGCTATTGTCGTACATTTTGCTTCTACATATGCATTGTTGTTATTTTTACTTTAAAAAGCCATTTATCTTTTCAGATTTTTTAAATGATAAAATGTCTTTTATATTTACTGTTTATGGCACTCTTCACTCATTTATGTAAATCAAAGTTTGCTTTTGGTGTCATTTCCTTCTGCCTAAAGAGGTTTCTTTAAAGTTTCTTATAGTGTAGGTCAGCTGGTGATAAATTCTCTCAGCTTTGGTTTGCCTGAAAAGGTTTTTATTTAGCATTCAATTTTGAAAGATAATTTCACTGGGTAAAGAATTCTAGGTTTACAGATTTGTCTTTCATCATTTTAAAGATGTCACTGCATTGTGTTCTGAATAGCATAGTTTCTGATGAGATGTCTGTTCTTACCTTTGTTTCTCTTTGTAATATGTCTTTTCTTTGGATGCTTTTAGCATACCCTCTTTATCACTGGTTTAAGGGAATTAGATTATGCTATGCCTTACTCTGGCTTTGTTTGTGTTTATCCTGCTTGAAGTTTGTTGATCATGGATCTTCAAGTTTATCATTTTCAATAAATCTGTAATTTGTGGGCTATTATTTCTTCACATGATTTTTTTCTGTTTCCTGCCTTCATCTCCTTCTGAGAGTCCACTGCTTTCTTTTACATTAAATGAATATTTTCCAAATGACATTTTAATTCCTTTAATGATTTTTTAACTTTTTAAAAGTTATTGTCTTAGTGGTTGCTCTAGGGGTTACCATATACATATTAATTTATCATAATCGACTTCCTATTTTTTTAACTTAATCCCAGTGAGATATAGACACTTAACTCCTATATAGTTCTATTGCCTCCTTCCCCTTTTGTGCTGTTACTATTATACATATTTGTAAAAACGGCTTGGGGACAGTGTCTGACCTCCTCCAACTCCACAAGGGGGAAGGAGAGCCAAGATCAACGGCACAAGGCTGACTCCCATGAGGTGGAGGCCAGACAAGCCTCCTGTCTCCACCATCTTTACTAATTCCAATACCAACCGTCCCTTAAACAGCACTTTCTACCGGGTTCGATAATTCATTGCAATGATAACACAGAACTCACAGACCATACTCAAGATTATGGGGGTTATTAGGCAAGTAACAGTTACAATTCAGGCTCAGGAACACTCAAGATACAGTTCTTCCATCACGATAGCCTCTTCCCAGCCGTCCTTATAGGCATGCCTTTCCCTGGCCCTCAGTCTCTGCCCAAAGGCACTCAGCTTTCTCTCTCTGTGGGCCAGAAAGCCCACCACGCCATCTCCTGCTGCTGGGTCTCTGCAGTGGGGTCTCTCCTGCTGGTCTCTCCTTCCTTGGTGGTGGGCTCCTCCTCTCTGCTCTGGAATTGGCCCTCTTTTAAGGCAAAACTGACCAATCCCCTTGGTAGGCCACAATTACCCTATCACACAATCACCTGGTTGGGAGTTACAAGACCATGGCTAGAAAGGCCACACAAAAAAGTAATTAATCGTACTGCAATATTACATTTATACATGTTACAAACCCAGAAATACATTGTTATATTTATTACCTTGTATAATTTATGTCTTTTAAAGAAGCTGAGATAATAATGGAGAGCAAATATGTATTTATAGAGTTTATTATATTAGCCTTTGTATTACCATTATCATTTTTTTTCCTGTAGATTCAAGTTACCATCTGGTGTCCTTTCCTTACTTCAATAGAGCTTTGCTCTCACCCACCTCCTCTGTGCTGTTATTGTCACTTTATTATATTTCTATATGTTATAACCCAACAATTCAATTACATATATACAATTGTGTTTAAATTAGTTAAGAGAAGAAAGGTGAAAAATATGCATTTTGCTCTCTTTTATAATTACATAATTACCTTTACTGGTGCTCTATGAAGAAGCCCTGATGGTACAGTGGTTAAGCACTTGGCTGCTAACTGAAAGGTTGACGGTTCAAACGCACCAACTGCTCCACGGGAGAAGGATGTGGTAATCTGCTTCTGTAAAGATTTACAGCCTTGGAAACCCTGTGGGGGCGCTTCTACTCTGTCCTACAGGGTCACTGTGAGTTGGAATCAACTTAAGAGCAATGGGTTTGGTTTTGGGTTCTTTTTTGGTGCTCTGTGTTTCTTTATGTGGTTTCTAATTGCTGTGTGGAGTCTCTTCCTTTCAGCCTGAAGAACTTTATTTAGCATTTTTGTATAGGGCGACTCTGCTAACAATGAATTATCATGTCGTTATTTATCTGGGAATATATTTATTTCACCTTTTTTTTTTATTGTACTTCAGGTGAAGGCTTACAGAATAAATAGTTTCTGATGAAACAGTAGTACACATATTGTTTTATGACATTGGTTAACAACCGCAGAACATGTCAACCCTCTCCCTTCTTGACCTTTTTTTTAAATTTTGCCTTTATTTTTGATAAATAATTTGATTCTTGGTTGATAGGTTTTTTTTTTTTCTTTTGTCACTTTGAATATGTCATCCCACTGTCCTTGGCCTCTATTGTCTCTGATGGAAACTCAGCTGTTATTTATTGGATTCTCTTGTATGTGATGAGTCATTTTTCTCTTGCTGATTTCAAGATTTGAACTTTATCTTTTAACATTTTTACTATGATATGTCTGAGTGTGGTTCTCTTTGCCTTTATCTTAGTTGAAGTTTTTTGAGCTTGTATATGTAGGTTGGTTGGTTGGTTTTTTAAATTCAAGTTTGGGAAGCTTTCAGCCATTATTTCTTCTAATATTTTTTCTGCCCTTTCTCTCTCCTCTCCTTCTGGTATTCCCATTGCATGTATATTGGTGTGCTTAATGGAGTCCTCACATTGCTCTGAGGCTCTGTTCATTTTTCTTCCACCTGTTCTTTGGATTGCATAATCTGTTGATCTTTCTTCAAGTTCTCAGATTCTTTCTTCTGCCTGTCAGATCTACTGTTGAGTCCCTCTAGAGAATTTTTCATTACAGTTATTGTAATTTTCAACTCTAGAATTTCCATTTGGAGATATATACATATATATATGAAACCAAAACCAAACCTGTTGCCATCAAGTCGATTCCGACTCATAGTGACACTGTAGGACGGAGTAGTATATATGGAGCCCTGGTGGCGCAGTGGTTTAAGAGCTACAACTGCTAATCAAAAGGTCGGCAGTTCAAATCCACCAGCTGCTCTTTGGAAACCCTATGGGGCAGTTCTACTCTGTCCTATAGGATCACTATTGAGTAAGAATTGACTTGATGGCAATGGGTTTTATATATATATATATATATATATATATATATATATATATATTTCCTATGTCTTTATTGAAATTCACTATTTGATAAGACATGTTCATCATAGCTTCCTTTACTTCTTTAACTGTGGTTTCCTTTAGTTTTGAACATGTTTCTAATAGCTACTTTGAAGTCCTATCAAAGACAGTTTCTATTGCCTACTGTTTTTTCTTTATCCTTTCCTGTTTCTTTGCGTGTCTTATAATTTATTTTTTGTTGAAAACTGGAATTTTCAATAATACATTGTAACAATTGTGGATACTGATAATCCCCCCCCAAAAAAAAAACTGGAGTTTTTTGTTTTTTATTTATCTGTTTAGGATTGACTGGACTATTTTAGTGAAGTCTATTTCCCCCACAGTGTGAAGCCTCTGATGTTGCTCCTCACAGGGCACAGACACCTCGGTATGACAGTGGTTTTATCAGGGCTCTCTTTGTTTCTTTTTCTGATCTCTCTCTTAAGCTGTTTGCCTCTATTGGTATCATATTAACCAGCTAGATGTTCTATTTTTTGCCACAATGTCCCAGGACATAAATTGCCCCATCATCTGATCTAATTAAATTTAGACCCTTTTTCAGGGGTTACCTTTGAGATCAATATTTGAGATTTATTCTAACTTCAGGAGTCCCCTTCTTAGCTGTATCTCTCCTTGATTCTCTCTGTTAAGCTTCTTGCTGATCTGTGGTTTAGCTTGTTACTCTCATGGAGCAACCAGCCTCTTTTTAATTGCTCACCACCAAAATCTTTGTTGTTTTTCACAGTGTTCTTAGTCTTGAACTCCCTCATTCTCTCTTCCAAATAAAGGCAGTTCCTTTGGGGAGAGTTATGGAGTTCTGTTTTATAGCTTTCTTGTTCCCCTTGGAAAAACCGCTGCACCAGTCCTCTGCAGCTAGAGGCTGGGACAGTGACCGACTTCTCTCTCAGTTACTCCTCTGCTTTGTGAGTGGGGTGCTGGGTGAGGATGGGAGCTTCTGAACTTCCTGGCTTTTCTGTCCACCCTATTAGTGAGCTGAGGTGAGGGAAATCAAGGCCCAGTATACTTGGTCTGCTGTGCTTGGGGTAGACCTTCTCTGCCCTATGAGTAGCAGCTGGGTGGAGGAAGGGTGTCCCCAAACCTCTCCACCATGACCACCCAGATTAGAGAAATACTAGCATCCTTCCCCACTCTAGGTGGTGCTGTAATCCTAGGCTGTGAGCTAAGAGGAGAGAGAGCCCTATGTTCTTGGCTGAAAATTCTCACACTAGAGCTTTTATCACACTTAGCTGGGGTGCAGGGGAGAGGGGCAGTGGACAGATCATGTCTTAAATGCCATAGACTACTGGGCTTACTGAAATTTAGTAGATATTCTTGATTGTTTCTTCATTTGCTTTATACCCTTAAGAAAAATTCCAGAGACTTTTAGTGTTTATTTTTAAATACATAATTTTCACCAATTATGTTTTTTAGCTGGGTATCTCTGTATCCAGAAGATTAATAGGAAGAACAAGTAATTAAAAGTTGCATGTTAGATAGGACTTTGGTGAAATATTCCAAGAAGCTAGAGGAGTACTAAGAACCCCTGAATGGTATCCCTTCGTTGGTTTGACCAGCCAGCAGGTGGTCTTCAAGAAAAGAGGATGTTATAGGCTAAGCAGAAAGACACTGTTGTTTAGAGTAGTAAGAGTTGTCAGAGTGGGGGAGTTGGGGTGAGTAGTGCTGCTAGGTGCTTTACATACTTATTTGATTCTCATAACAGTGCTTTAAAGCAGGTGGCATTATCCCCATTTACAGATAAAGAACTTGAAAGTTAATAACTTGCCTAAGGGCAGAGCTAGTATCTTCATATGGTAGAATCTACAGTCACCCCCAGATGTGCTTACTCCAGAGTCCATATTCTTTCTTCTCTCTCACTCTGCCTGAAGTGGGGTTCAGTTATCACCATCCCTATGACTAGCTCCTCTTTTTCTCTGCCTTGAACTTCTGGATTATTATTCAGTGACTAGAGAGAAGATGTATTTCTCCATGACTTATTTTTTTTCACTGGAGGTCAATTTGGAATTTTTTGAGTCACACTTAATTCATCTAGAATCTGTGAAGGGCAAGAATGGGATCTTTGAGCCATTTTCACATGCTAATTAAAATGTTCAGTGTCTGTGCTTTACTTTGGAATTCTATCAGCTCATGATAGTGTCATTATCTGATGCTAATCACACTCTGATGGGTAACTATATATGTTTTCAATTGATAAAATTTAAATAATGATTAATTAATAAATTCCATTTTCCTAGGATATCAGACCTTTCAAAAATGAGATTCTTTGGGGAAAAAAGAATAAGAGAGTCTTTGGTGAAAATAGATCAAAGCAGCAGTACTTGTAGTTAATACTATTTGGGATTGGTTATCTTGACTCTGCCTTGACTCTATCCTTCTGTTAGCTAACCTTTAATCAGAGCTCATCACAAAAGGACAAAACTAATAAATGGCTTTGAGCTCCAAAATCTTTTTACTTTGGCTCTCTTGTGCTCTGGAGCATCAAAGCAGTCTTTTCTTTGCTCATTAAGAAGGAAGAGACCTCACAGATAAAATACTAAAAGCCTTACTAAAATGGAGTTGACTTGTCTCATCAGCATTCCAAAATATTGAGTGCCCCAGAAACATTCAATCAGAAAAGCCAAATTATGAAAACCAAGATCCTCCACTCTTCCTTCCTCCTCCCTCTTTGCCACCCTGTGTCTGTCTCTCTTGTTTTCTCTCATTCTCTTTCTCCTCTTTCTTGTTTTTTCTCTCTCTCATTCTGTCTCCCTTGCGCTCTCTCTCACTTGCTCTCACTCACCCATTCTTTGCATGGTAGCTGTATCTCCTTTATGTGAACATTAAGCAATAAGTTATGTTTGCTCCAGGTTGCCATTGAAATGTTGCAAGTAGGCCTTTTAAGGAAGCTTGCCTGCTCCATTTGTGAAATCACACTCAGATCTTCTAAGGTTGATAATTTAGGGAAAGTTTCTACATAGAGATTAGGGCTTGGAACTCTGAAGTGTAGCCACTCCTCTCAACTCTAACGTCTGTTTTCCTACATGTAGAATTTTCTTCCCTTGTACCACCTTGGAGACCTTTTATTAAGGAAATAGATGAGTTTCTTTAGACTTCTATTATGATTTGATTTTATTTAACTCTCAGAAGATCTTCAGTGACTTCCAATATGCTGTTTTCTTCAGCGCAAAATAGAAAGGTACGAATGGATGTCTTAGGCATATAAAACCTGGCTTAGAGTGGAACAAAAGTTTTTTGGAGTAAGGAGAGCAAAGCCTTGACCCTGCAATGGGACATGGGTAGGAAAAGATGTGTGCTTTTTTTTTGGCAACAGAGGTTCCTCTCCCTCCTTGGCACCAGTACAAAGAAGGAAGTTAAAAAGAAGTCCCAGCCTCTGAATGGTGGGAAGAGAAGTGGGCCATCTTTACCTGGCCTCTAGGGCTGGAATGAGGGAGACTTGGTACTGCTGTGATCCAAGGAGAAATGGACTTGATGCCTGTCTTAGTCATCTAGTGCTGCTCTAACAGAAATACCACAAGTTTTTACAAAGAGAAATTTATTTTCTCACAGTCTAGTAAGCTAGAAGTCCAAATTCAGGACGTCAGCTCCAGGGGAAGGCTTTCTCTCTCTGTTGGCTCTGGAGGAAGGTCCTCATCATCATCAGTCTTCCCCCCGACTAGGAGCATCTCTGCGCAGGAACCTTGGGTCAAAGGGATGCGCTCTGCTCCCGGTGCTTCTTTCTTGGTGGTATGAGGTCCCCCACTCTATGCTTGCTTCCGTTTCCTTTTATCTCTTGAGAGATAAAAGGTGGTGCAGGCCACACCCCAGGGAAACTTCCTTTACATTGGATCAGGGATGTGACCTGGGTAAGGGTGTTGTTACAATCACACCCTAATCCTCTTTAATGTAAAATTACAATCACAAAATAGAGGACAACCACACAACACTGGGAATCACTGCCTAGCCAAATTGATACACACATTTTTGGGGGGACACAATTCAACCCATGACAATGCCCAACATGGCAATAGAGAGGGGCAACCTCAGGAAGGCCCAGGCTTCAGTAAGAGGTCTATCACCCTAGCAGAGGCTTCCTCTATGCCCTGAGATGAGCAGCTGCTTCTGCCCTCTTTCATTCCCACAAATATGTTCTGAGGGTCTGGGCATTGGAGATACAGCTATAAACAAGATAGATACATCCCCGCCCTCCTAGAGGTTATAGTTCTATTTGAGGAAGCAGGCAACAAACAAATTTAAAAAATAGTTAAGAAAATGCCAGATTTTAATAAGTATGAAGAAGGGAATAAATAGAATAGTAAGATGAAGATAATGAGGATAGAAAGGATACTTCTGACAGGATGGTTAGAAGGTGTTATGGTTTGAATTATGTCCTCCCAAAATATGTGCTGTAAATCCTAACCTCTGTGCCTATGATTATAATCCCATTTGGGAATGGGTTATTTTTTTATGTTAATGAAGCAGAATTAGTATAGGGTGTACCTTGAGTCAATCTCTTTTGAGATATAAAAGAGATTAAACAAGTGAGCAGAGCAGAGATGGGGGAGATAGATGCCAATTCACTTGGAGATCTCCAAGGAACCAGGAAGAAGAAGCTGAAGAGATAAGGATCTTCCTCCAGAGGCAACAAAGAGGGAAAGCCTTCCTGTAGAGCTGGTGCTCTGAATTTTTAGCCTCCTAAATTGTGAGACAATAAATTTCTGTTTGTTAAAGCCATCCACTTGTGGTATTTCTGTTATAGCAGCACTAGATAACTAAGATAAAATTTGGTACCAGAAGAGTGGGGTGCTGCTCTAATAGACACCGAAAACGTGGAAGCGGTTTTGGAATTGGGTAATGGGTAGAGGCTGGAAGAGTTGAAGGTGCCTAGTGGTTGAGAGCTCGACTGCTAACCAAAACGTCAGCAATTCAAATCCACCAGCCGCTCCTTGGAAACCCTATGGGGCAGTTCTGCTCTGTCCTATAGGGTCACTATGAGTTGGAATCAACTCAGTGGTAGTAAAAGCCTACATTGGTAGAATTATGGACATCAAGGGCAATTCTGATGAAGGCTCAGAAGGAAGTGAGGAGAGCTATAGAGAAAGTCTTTGTTGTCTTAGAGAATATATATGGAACCAGCAACACTGTTGCTAAGAATATGGGTATTAAATGTGCTTCTGGTGAGGCTTTAAAAGAAAATGATGAACATGTGTTTTGACAATGGAGGAAGGGCAATGCTTTTTATGCAGTGTCAGAGAACTTGTCTGAATTTTGCTCAAATGTTTGGTGGAAGGTAGAACTTGTAAGTGATGAACTTGGCTATCTGGCTGATGAGATTTCTAAGCAAGATCTTAAAGGGGCTGCATGGTTTCTCCTTGCTGTTTATAGTAAAATGAGAAAGAGATCGACTTAAAAAATGAACTGAGAAAAATGAAAACAGAACTTGTAAGATTTGGAAAATTCTGTTATACAAACTAAGGACACATGTCCTAGAATGTTCATCAAGGAGGTAGCTACACCATCTTTTGTAAAAGAGATTAAGCCTGTGACGGATGGATCTAACCAACTACCACACCAGAAAACCCATCAGCTTAGACTGTAGGGGACAGAGAAAGAACGAAAAGAGAGAATGCTGTCTGCGCCTTGGAATTCTACAGGCAGGAAACAGGTGTTGTCCTCCAAGAAAAGAAAAGGACCATCCATGGAGCAGCTCAGATATCAGTAGAACTGTTGGAAGGAGCACGGGAAGCAGGGGCCAAGGTCTCCTGGATCTCAAAGGGTGGGCTCACAGCCTCCTAGGTTTCAAAGAATTGGATCTTCACCAACTCAGTTCTGCCATTAAGGTGTGCAAGGGAGATTAGGCCACCACCGAAAGCTGAGGGAGCAGGGCTGCCATGCCTAAGGGGCAGAAGAACTGGGCCTGCCAAGGCTGAGGGGATGGGGTTGCCACTCAATTGGACTAGGAGAATGAAGCTACCCAAAGTCAAGGGAGCTGAGTTGCCGTCCCAGTGGGCCTGGGAGGCAGAGCTGAAACCCAGGGCTGAGGGGCCTCCACTGAGAATCCAGAAAGAGTGGCCGATACCCAGGATCCTGGAGGGTAGGGCCATTGTCCAGATAGTCTCAGAGAACAGATGATTATTTTCAAGCCCTGAGGGCTAGTGTAATTTGTTCTGCCTGGTTTTGGACTTGCTTGGTGCATTATCCCTTCTTTTCCTCCAATTTCTCCCATTTGTAATGGAAATGTCGACCTTGTGCCCGATCTATCATTGTACTTTGGAAACAGATAACTTGTATTCTAGATATCACATGTTCACAGATGAAGAGGAATTTTGCCCCCGAATGGAATACACCTAAAGTCTCACCCATATTTGATTTAGATGATTCAGAAGATGAGATTTGGACTTGGAGTGGACTTAAGACTTTTGGGATGATGTGATGGGGTGAAAGCGTTTTGCATGTGGCAAGGACATGAACTTCGGGAGGCCAAAGGTTGGAGTGTTGTGGATTGAATTATGTCCCCCTAAAATATGTGTTGTAAATCCTAACCTTTATGCTTGTGGTTATAATTCCATTTGGGAATGGGTTTTCTTTGTTATGTTAATAAGGTAAGATTAGTGTAGAGTGTACCTTGAGTCAATATATTTTGAGATATAAAAGAGGTTAAACAAGCGATTAGAGCAGAGATGGGGGAAGATAGATGCCGAGACACATGGAGATCTCCAAGGAGCCAGGAAGCAGGAGTTGAAGAGACAAGGACCTTCCTCCAGAGCTGACAGAGAGGGAAAGTCTTCCCTTAGAGCTGGTGCTCTGAATTTGGATTTCTAGCCTCCTAAACTGTGAGAAAATAAATTTCTGATTGTTAAAGTCATCCCCTTGTGGTATTTTTGTTATAGCAACACTAGATAACTAAGACAGAGGGCCTCTTTGAGGAGATAACATTTAAACTGAAACTTATAGATGAGAAGGATTTAGCTGCACTAAGAACAGGGAGATAAAAAGTGTTCCAGGTAGAGGAAATCACATTGAAAAGCCCTGAGATGAGGAAGAGTTTGGCCTTTCTTAGGAACAAAGGGAAATCATGAATGGTATGAGAAGTTGGCAGAGGCCAGATCATGCAGGGTGGTATTTATAGGCCATGAATAAGGAATTTAGATTTTATTCTGAGAGTAGTGAGAAACCACTGGAAGGTTTCAATCAGGAGTGCAATTGATCAGACTGTGCTTTGACATGATTACTGCCTTTAGAGTGGACAATGAATTATAGGAAGTCAAGAATGGGAGACTAGTTAGGAATCTACTGCTATTGTCCAAGGGAGAGATAAATGAGGTCCTGTATTAGGATGGTAACAATGAAGATAGAGAGAAGTGGAAGGATTTTGGTTATAATTTGAAGATAGGGTCAACAGGACTTGTTGATGGATTGAAAGTGAGAGTAGAAGAAAGGAAATAAATTAAAACTATCTCCCCTTCCTAGCTTTAGTAGCTGGGTAGCTCAAAATATGTCATTGGAATGGTAATGGTTAACATTAGCAGCTGGGACAGTGACTTGTAAAAGGAGAAGCCTGCATGAGACTAGTAGAGCCCTGGTATTTATAGTTTAACAGCAGTCAATTCAGCAGCTGTCATTCTGGTAATAAGGGCAAGTACAGGAGGACGGAAGTAGCCCACTGTAGTAGACTTAAGGTGGGAATCTGCTCAGCCCACTCCCTTGGTTGGGGAGCAGTTAGCAGATGCAGAAGAAACTCCACCTGGTTCAGGTGAGAATGAGAAATCCCAGAGTTGCAGGATTTGCGGGCAGGCATTTGAAGTTCTAGTCTTCGTTGTGATCCAGATACCTTAATTTTAACCTCAGATTAATGGGATTCAGAGAAACACTAGTTAAATCCTTGGAAATAAAAACCACACTCTTGTGTTTATAAACGAGGATTGATTAGGTAAAGGGATGAGAAATAAGGTAATTTGCAAAGTTCTATTTCTGCCAACTCCTCCCCCTTATCCCCCAGGGATGTGCAAACTTTGTTACTAAGGACAGTTCTAAAAATAAAAAGGCTTTCCATGTGATATGTGGTAAGAATGCATGTAAAAAAAGTTAGAGTATGTGCTGCTGGCATTGCCTTTAAAGAATTATAGCTTTAATATTATTGCACTTTAAAAAAAAAAAGAGAGCGGAACATTTTTAGGATAATTACTAAACCAATAACCATCATTTGATTGTCTCCTTTATGAGGACAGCATAGCATAGCAGGCTTTTGAGCCAGACTGCCTGAGTTCTAATCTCTCTCTACCACTTACTTGTAGCATGGTCTTTAGGCAAGTTAGTTAACCTTCTCTAAACGTAAGTATTTTTCATCTTTAAAATGAGGATAATAGTACTTGTCTTAGTTATCTCGTGCTGCTATAACAGAAATACCACAAATGGATGGCTTTAACAAACAGAAATTTATTTCGCACAGTCTAGGAGGCTAGAAGTTCAAATTCAGGGCACCAGCTCAGGGGAAGGCTTTATCTCTCTGTCAGCTCTGGGGGAAGGTCCTTGTCATCGATCTTCTCCCGGTCTAGGAGCTTCTCAGCGCAGGGACCCTGGGTCCAAAGGACAGGCTCTGCTCCTGGCACTTCTTAGTTGGTGATATGAGGTCCCCCTGTCTCTCTGCTCACTTCTCTCTTTTATATCTCAAAAGACATTGACTCAAGATAGAACCTAATCTTGTAGATTGAGTCTTGCCTCATTAACATCACAGAGGTAGGATTTACAACACATAGGAAAATTATATCAGATGACAAAATGGTGGACAATCACACAGTACCGGGAATCATGACCTAGCCAAGTTGACACACATTTTTGGGGGACACAACAATTCAATCCATAACAGTACCTCTCTCATGAGGTTATTTTGATGATTAAATATGTTGATATTTATAAAGTGCTTAAAACAGTATCCCTGTTGGTGTTTGTTAAATAAGATTAAAAAAAAAAAAAAAGAACTTGTATAGGAGGCTAATCAAAGAAGGTAAGACTGGCCCAGAATACTGGATCCCTGGCTAGAGTAGGGAGCATACAGAAAGAAGTGTGAGTGGGAGTAGAGACACAGGTTTAGAGGAGGTCTGGTGGTGCAGTGGTTAAGTGCTTGGCTACTAACCAGAAGATCAGCGGTTCGAACTCACCAGCCGCTCCATGGGAGAAAGATGTGGCAGTCTGCTTCTGTAAAGATTACAACCTTGGAAACCTTATGGGGCAGTTCTACTCTGACCTATAGAGTTACTATGAGTCAGAATCGACTTGATGGCAGTGGGTTAGAAGTGGCTCTGAAGTGGGTCCAGGAGTGATTCTTATTACTTGATCAGTCTCTTTCTGCCTGCAGGACAGTAGCTAATATAGACACCCTGAGAATTCCAGACCTAGAGACAGGCGAAGAATGATCCCTAGATTCTCTGCAAACACTAAATTGTGCGCAAAGACTATAGATAGTGCCCTGTTGGCATGAGGTCTAATGGGTTATTAGTCTCTGAAAGCCAGTTTTTCCAAAGCTAAATATGACTCCCAGTGTTTCCTTTTAGAAACTATTCCTCTCACTGAGGTTTCTCTCCTCCTCCTTCTTCTTCCTCTTCTTGCTCTTCTTCTTCTTTCTCCTCCTCTTCCTTCTCCTCTCCTCTTCCTTGTCCTCTTCCTCTTCTTCCTCCTTTTCCTCTCCTTCTCCTTCTCCTCCTCCTTCTGCCCGCTCCTTCCTTCTTCTTCATTTTGGCTATCACTTTTGTCAGAAGAATGTATGTAATTAAAAGGTCTTTCTCTTATAGTTTACCTTTCTCCTGAAGAAGAGACTCTAAACTCTTTATTGCATACATAATGGGTTTTTTTTTTTTCCTGTTAACCGGGACATTTCCTCCTCCCTCCCATTTTCTCCCAAGTATTCCCATCCAAACGATTTATAATTGCATTCTTTGTATATTAGAGGAACTACCAAGTGGTCCTTTATGAACATCAAATGGCAAAGTAGGCATCTGTGGATGGATCAGGTTAGTAATTACAAGCAGCACATTTATCTTATTCCATCTGTGCAGTGCAGCAGAATTGAGGCCCCTTTTAGAGTTATCGGCTTGCACTGGTTTGGAGAGGTCTCATCTATCTTCCTCCCTCTAGGCTCTACTTTACTCAAGCCTTTTTGGAAAGATGAATTCTTATTTTTACAGGGCCTTTGGGAACAAAATTTTATAACCTCCTTCTAAGTTATTTCTGTGTTTAGGGCTTTCATTGTCAGGACATTTTTTTGTTTTATGTGAGTAAAATCCTGTTAGAAAGATATTTCCATCCCCTCTTGGATGATCTATAGTAATGGTGCTTTGCTGCACTGAATACAGTAGACTACATTATTTCAAATAAACCTATACAAGCAAATATTTTTTCTAGCCTCAAATTCAGTAACAAATACCTTATAATACAAATATCTGATTTTGTTATGTTTGCTTTGTGGTGGAAAGAAGAGGATAAGACTGTGGAAGAGATGTGAGAGATTTGCTTTTATAATCTTTCCTCTTTGCTGCTAGGAGCTGATCACTTACTGATTTACTGTTAAAAGTGTGAGGTGAGCTCTGATTTCCCATTTCTATGGATTGGAAATGTGATTTCTAGCAATACAGTGATTTTCAAAAAAAAAAAAAAGTTCTACTCACATCAAAGAAATGGGAGAGTCAGTTGAGGGATGATCAATTAAAGATGAACTCTTACCTGTATTTAACATGAGTCCCTATTCACTTTCCAGGTGTCTTTTGGTCCTTTCGATTTTCTCACTCTTCTGAATATAGCCCATGGGAAAGTCCTGGTAGATGCTGCTGGACTAAGTAGAAGCTATTTAAACTATGTTTGTGTAGTAATTAAAGTGGATGCTACAATTAGCTGACCTTGGGAGGTCAGATGTGATAATTTGCAGTTAACATTTGTTTAGCCAGCTTTATTTCAAGGTTGAGTGTTAGCTGAAATCTCTCTCTCTTTGAAGAGTATTTATTGCATGATCCTGACTGTTCAATGTTAAATCATCTTAACCCAATATATCTCTTTTAGGAGGTAAAAGGTTATCATCCGGTATACATTAAGGACTTAATGTAGTCCATACCTCTTTCTTTATAACTGAAAGGTATCCTAACTTCATCCTAGCAGATACTGTGCTAGCTGCTTAGCAGGAACATGTTCATAAGGAAGAACTTTTACACATTTAATTCTGCCTGGAGGGGCACTGCAAAGGATGGTGAACAGAAAGCTGAACTCTCATAATAAAGCCATTCTGGATATTGTGTCAAGATGTCATTTTAATAATTCAAATATTAATCATTCTGACTTCACCTGTCACATCATATTTTATTTTATATTAGCCACACACCTCTGAAATGCTCACTAAGAGGTGGTGGCGATAGAATCTACACCTGTCTTGATAATGTTTACACTGCCAGGTATTGATGGGAAAATAGGTTCAACATACTTTGTGCAAAGATCTCCGTATGGGCTCAGTCTCTTTATAGATTATATTTCTAATATCATTGCAGATATGAACTTAACAACATCTTTTGGCTATGGAGTCATCATTCTCAAATGATTGGTTACATTTTTATTGTGTATTACTCAAAAGTGGGATTTTTATTGAAGTATATCTTTGAACGAAGGCCCTGCTAAAATAATTCATGTTTGTATTCGTCTAATTCTACAACTACCGTATGCTCGTAGAACTTCAGAAGACTACTTTTAAACATCAAGCACAAGTTTGGAAAGTTGCCCATCTTCGTCTGTATACAAAAAGAGCAAGGGTCAAACATTGTGATTCATCCAGATAATTAAGCATAAGCCAGAAGTTTCAGTGGGGTAGAGGCTAAGACTACTGCCCATGAGTTGGAAGAAATAGGGGTCTTGGATGAAATGCTCCAATGACGTGGACTAGATTTGTTCTAGAGAGAGGATTTAGTGTTGGGGTATTACTTCTTCATGTTCTTAGAAAGAGCCAGTTTGACAATCACAGTTTATGGATTATCCCAGTATGTTTGCTTCTCCCTCTTCCTATTGCCCACATTTGCTGTTGAGCACTGGAAACAGCATTTATATTCAGCAAGCATTTTTTGAGCAAAGGCGTAAGAACAAACTTAAAGAGACAAGATTGTCCAAAAAAAAAGGAGACCACATCTTTTCCTTTCCGTGTGGATAATTATGAAAATAATTGCTGAGGGTGGGGATTTTGTATTGTATCTGACTTTGGGTTCCGCACAAGAATTTATGTACTGTCTGATCTGTTTATCTTCCAATGTATTTTCATTTTTTAAGTTTACTTCAAGTTATTAAATATTTGCATTAATTGAAGAATGTTGTTAGGTGCCATCCAGTTGGTTCTGACTTGCAGTGACCCTGTGTGCAACAGAACGAAACACTGCCCCATCCTGCGCCATCCTCACGAATGTTGTTATGCTTGAGCCCATTGTTGCAGCCACTGTGTCAGTCTGTCTCCATGAGGGTCTTCCTCTTCTTTGCTAACCCTCCACTTTACCAAGCATGATGTCCTTCTCCAGGAACTGGTCCCTCCTGATAACATGTCCAAAGCATGTGAGATGAAGTCGTGCCATCCTTGCTTCTATGGAACATTCTCAGTGTACTTCTTCCAAGACAAATTTGTTTGTTCTTTTGGCAGTCCACGGTATATTCAATATTCTTTGCCAACATCGTAACTCAAACATGTCAATTCTTCTTCAGTCTTCCTTGTTCATTGTCCAGCATATGAGACAATTGAAAACTCCATGGCTTGGGTCAGGCCCGTCTCAGTCCTTAAAGTGACATCTTTGCTCTTTAACACTTTAAAGAGGTCTTTTGCAGCATATTTGCCCAATGCAATGCGTCGTCTGCTTTCTTGGCCTCTGCTTCCATGGACGTTGATTGTGGATCCGAGTAAAATGAAATCCTTGACAACTTCGTTCTGTTCTCCTTTTATCATGATGTTGCTTATTGGTCCAGTTGTGAGGATTTTTGTTTTCTTTATGTTAAGGTGTAATCCTTACTTAAGGTTGCAGTCTTTGATCTTCATCAATAAGCAGTTCAAGACCGCTTCTCTTTCAGCAAGCAAGTTGTTAATATTACAGGTGTTAATGAGTCTTCCTCCAATCCTGATGCTGCATTCTTCTTCATATAGTCCAGCTTCTTGGATTATTTGCTCAGCCCACAGATTGAATAAGTATGGTGAAAAGATATAACCCTGATGCATACCTTTCCTGACTTTAAACCATGCAGTATCCCCTTGTTCCGTTCAAACGACTGTCTCTTGGTCTATGTACAGCTTCTGCATGAGCAGAATTATGTGTTCTGGAATTCCCATTCTTCTCAATGTTATCCATAATTTGTTATGATCCACACAGTTGAATGCCTTTGCATAGTCAATAAAACACAGATAAACACCTTTCTGGTATTCTCTGTTTTCAGCCAAGAGCCATCAGACATCAGCAATGGTATCCCTGGCTCCACATCCTCTTCTGAATCTGGCTTGAATTTCTGGCATTTCCCTGTCAGTGTACTGCTGCAACCACTTTTGAATGATCTTCAGCAAAATTTTACTTCTGTGATATTAACGATATTGTTCGATAATTTCTGCATTCTGTTGGATCACCTTTCTTTGGAATAGGCACAAGTCTGGATCTCTTCCAGCTGGCTGGCCAGGTAGCTGTCTTCCAAATTTCTTGGCATAGACGAATGAGAGGTTCCAGCACTGCATCGTTTTGTTGAAACATCTCAATTAGTATTACGTCAATTCCTGGAGCCTTGTTTTTCACCAGTGCCTTCACTGCAACTTGGACTTCTTCCTTCATTACCATCAGTTCTTGTTCATATGCTATCTCCCAAAATGGTTGAACATCAACCAATTCGTTTTGGTACAGTTATTCTGTATATTCCTTCCACCTTCTTTAGATGCTTCCTGTATCATGTAATGTTTTCCCTATAGAATCCTTCAGAATTGCAACTCAAGACTTGAATTTTCTCTTCAGTTCTTTCAGCATGAGAAATGCTGAACATGTTCTTCCCTTTTTGTTTTCTAACTCTAGGTCTTTGCACATTTTACTATAATAATTTACTTTGTCTTCTTGAGCTGCCCTTTGAAATCTTCTGTTCAGCTCCTTTACTTCATCATTTCTTCCTTTTGCTTTAACTACTCGACATTCAAGAAAAAGTTTCAGAGTCTCTTCTGACACCCATTTTGGTCTTTTCTTTCTTTCTTGTCTTTTTAATGACCTCCTCCTTTCTTCATGTATGATGTCCTTGATGTCATTCCACAACTCATCTGGTCTTCGGTCATTAGTGTTTAATGAGTCAAATCTGTTCTTGAGATGGTCCCTAAATTCAGATGGAATATACTCAAGGTCATACTTTGGCTCACATGGACTTGTTCTAATTTTCTTCCGCTTCAACTTGAGCTTGCACATGAGCAATGGATGGTCTGTTCCACAGTCGGCCCCCAGCCTTGTTCTGACTGATGATATTGAGATTTTCCATCATCTCTTTCCAAAGATGTAGTCAATTTGATTCCTGTGTATTCCATGTGGTGAGACCCATGTGTATAGTTGCTGTTCATGTTGGTGAAAAAAGGTGTTTGCATTGAATAAATTGTTGGTCTTGCAAAATTCTATCATGGAATCTTCAGCATCATTGTTTCTGTCACCAAGACCATGTTTTCCAACTACCAGTTCTTCTTTGTTTCCATCTTTTGCATTCCAATCACCAGTAATTATCATTGCATCTTGATTGCATGTTTTATCAATTTCAGACTACAGAAGTTGTTAAAAATGTTCAATTTCCTCATCTTTGGCATTAGTGGTTGGTGAGTAAATTTGAATAATAGTCGTATTAATTGGTCTTCCTTGTAGGCATATGGATATTATCCTATCACTGATATCGTTGTACTTCAGGGTAGATCTTGAAGTGTTCTTTTTGACAATGAATGCAATGCCATTCCTCTTCAATTTGTCATTCCTAACATAGTATACCATATGATTGTCCAATTCAAAATGGCCAGTACCAGTCCATTTCAGTTCACTAATGCCTAGGATATCGATGTTTATGCGTTCTATTTCATTTTTGACAACTTCCAATTTTCCTACATTCATACTTCGTACATTCCACATTCCCGTTATTAATAGATGCTTGCAACTGTTTCTTTTTATTTTGAGTCATGCCACATCATCAATGAATGTCCCAAAAGCTCAACTCCGTCTACATCATTAAGGTTGACTCTACTTTGAGGAGGCAACTCTTCCCAAGTCTTCTTTTGAGTGCCTTCCAACCTGAGGGGCTCATCTTCCAGCACTTTGTCAGACAATGTTCCACTGCTATTCATAAGGATTTCACTGGCTAATTTTTTCAGAAGTAGACTGCCAAGTCCTTCTTCCTAATTTGTCTTATTTCTGTAAGCTCAGCTGAAACCTGTCCACCATGGGTGACCCTGCTTGAATTTGAAATACCAGTGACATAGCTTCCAGTATTACAGCAACACACAAGCCACCACAGTATGACAAACTGACAGCTATGTAGGGAATTGAAGAATAGGATTTATTATTCAATAATTCTGTATATCTTAATTTTTCTTTCCCCTCTATTTGTGCTAGGAAATTGATGACTTTGTTTATTTATTTACCAGCATTGTTCTCATATATAGTTGTTACATATACTAGCTGGGATATATTCAATTCCGGATGGACTGGTGTCACTTATTCTCTGTACAGCAGGAGTGAGTAAGATTATCTGTAGATATGCCAGAAGAAAGACGGTTTTGTGTTTTATCTTTGTAGCAATCCTTTGATGGTATTTAATTTGATACTGTTTTCTGTAAGAAATAGAATAAAACTGGAAGAAGCATGTATATTCAGATATGTGGCTGACAGCACTTCTGAAAACAGAAAGTGCTAATTTTTTTACTTAAAAAAAAAACCTGGAAGAGAGCCCCCAAACAGTTCAGGGGAAGAAAAATGATGCTCAAGTGAAGTCACATGAATCAGTGTATAATTCCAGTGAAACCCAGGAAGAGCCGCATTAGTGTTAGTCTATAAGTATACACAGTGCTTTACAATAGGTTGATTGCACTAAACAAAGGAGAAAATCCTTTCTCTGAGGATCTTACAATCTAAAGATACAAGTTGGTGCGGTACAATATGGAATGAGAATAATAAGTGAGCCCCATGGTGGGTGGTCTTTATAGCTGAAATGCTTCAACAACAAGGGCTGTTTTTGAACAGTGGAGGTGAAGTTAGAGTGGCCCAGGTGTGCAAAAAAGTGGAAGACTGTTCTTTTGGGGCTGGGGAGTGGAGAGAAGGAAAAAAGAGCTG
This sequence comes from Dugong dugon, assembly GCA_030035585.1. Lineage (NCBI taxonomy): Eukaryota > Metazoa > Chordata > Mammalia > Sirenia > Dugongidae > Dugong > Dugong dugon. The sequence goes on along the minus strand of CM057483.1, from coordinate 101,348,265 downwards.
GATAGTGCGTCTGAAAAGAGGCTAAACACAAGAATGGGTAGAGATCAGATTAACATTGTCATGGTAGAGCCTGGTGATTTAGAGAACAAGATAAAATGCCAGCAGAGGAGAGTGTAGAGAGAAGGGCAAACAATGTACAATGAGACTTTGTAATACAGCAATTACTACATCTTTAAAAACACAGATCTAGAGAGTACTACTTGCAACAGCTTCTTGTCAGTATGAATGGCTTCTACACTAGAGGAAAAAACATCCTCTATATGTGAAAGCATTCTGTAAGCAGCAGAGCAGTACAAATGTAAGGCATTGTCATATTCTGCTTAGCTTTGGCTTCATTAAATGTTTGTTTGGTGAAATATTTTAAGACAAAAGATTAGCAGCAGAACTTCCTATTTTCAGAGATGTTGTCAGGGGCAGATTTGTTATCATAAATGTTTTATTTGATTCCATGTTAGCTCATTACAAATTCTCATAGTAAATGTTCCCCAAAGGGCTCTCTCTACTTTCCTTGCAATTGAACTAACACTTATCTTCACGTCAGTGGCCATATCCTTATTCTCGTTCCTGCCCTTTTTCTTGCTATTCAGCCTCTTTCCACCTGTGTTCATGTAGACACATAATTCCTTTGGTCGTATAATATCATTTTATACTCTGCCTACAAGGATTTGAGATGGCTTACTGAGAAATATACACAAAACAGGATTAATAAATTGACAAAAAAATAGATATGAAAGGAAAATAAATGTTAAAATTAAAATGAAGCCAGGGTAAGGTCAATATACCTAGTATATAGTAATTGAGGCCTTTATGGTTGTGCCCCAAGTTTGACTCTGAGCTTCTTAGCAGACAGATCAAGGAGGAAAATATTAGTTATAGGATTTGCAGATGTCCATAAGGAAAAAATGAAAAAAATTTCCTAGAAGAAGCATAATTTCCTTGAGATCTGGGAGTTTTTATAAATGCCAGTTTTATAAATTTGGATTTTACCCTGAAGGCAGTGGGAAGCCAGTGAAAGCTTTTGATCCAGGGGACAATGTACACAAAGCTGTATTTAGAGCAGGTATAGGAAACTCAATGAGTAGGGGAATACTAGATGTAGGAGAACCAGTTAGAAATGAGGATTTAGCTAGTCTTGACAGAGTATATTACAGAAAACAGAAAGGAAGGGAAAGCTATAAGGAAGGTTAGGAAGACAGATAGGGTCACTGCTCAATACAAATGGAAAGGGAGGAATCAAGGATAGCTGTAAGGTTCAGGTCTAGCTAGAGTACTGGTACCATAATCTGTTGCAAATATAAGAGGATACATTAAAGTAGAAAGCCCAGAAGGTTATGAAAAAGCTAAGATAACCATCATGGGTTCTTATACTCACGTTTTGGAAAAAGCAGAACAAAGAAAATGGAGAGCTACCATTTATTTAGCACTGTGTGTGTGTGTGTGTGTGTGTGTGTGTGTGTGTGCGTGTGTATACATATACATAGATAACTGTGTATATATGTCACATTTATTGTGGTAAAATATAACAAAATTTGTCATTTTAACTGTTTTTAAGTGTACAGTTCAGTGGCATAAGTTACATTCACACAATGTTGTGCAACCATCACCATTATCTATTTCCAAAACTTTTTAATCACTCCAAACAGAAACTCTGTACCCCTTAAGCAATAACACCCCATTTCCCTCCCCCGCAGTCCCTAATAACCACTAATCTACTTTCTATCTCTGTGCATTTGCCTGTTCTTGATATTTCATGTAAGTGAGATCATACGATTTGTTCTTTCACGTCTAAGCATACTGTTTTCAAGGTTCATCCATGTTGTAGCATATATCAGAATTTCATTTCCCTTTAAGGCTGAATAATATTGTGTTGTATGGATATACTACATTTGTTTATTCATTCATCTGTTGATGGACACTTGGGTTATTTATACCTTTGAGTTATTATGAACAATGCTGCTATGAACATTGGTGTACAGATATCTGTTTTAGTCCCTGCTTTCAATTCTTTTGAATATATACCTAGGAGTGGAATTGCTGGGTCATATGGTAATTCTGTGTTTAACTTTTTGAGGAGCCGCCAAACTGCTTTCCACAGCGACTGCACCATTTTACTTTCCCACCATCAATGCACAAGGGTTCCAGTTTTCCACATCCTCTCCAGCACTTGTCATTTTCCCTTTTTTGATAATAGCCAACCTAGTGGTAGGAAGTGGTAACTCTTTGTGGTTTTGATTTGCATAGTAATTTATATTTTATGAATTGCTTTTACTACAGTATCTTATTTTCTCCTCATGGGACAATCCTGTGAGGGAAGTAGTAGTATCCAGATTTTTAGATAAATATCTGAGACTTAGTGATTAACTGATGAATCTAAATCCATATAATCATAAGTGCCTTGTTTCCTGCCCCTCCCCCGCCACCATCGGACCACAGTGGCTCAAGAAGGCCTTCTGCATGGAGCCATTGGTGTGATGTTACCAGATGACAAAATCAAGACAAGGATAGAGTTTTCCCATCATTATCAACATCAGTTTTTTTTGCTTTACTTTGCTTTTGCTTTACTACAATTGTTACCTACAATTATTATGAATAGGACTGTTTGCCCCTACACTAAAATCCACAGATGACTATGCTTTTAACATTTCATATCTGCTTTTATAGTTCTTTCATCTCTTCCACTGCTGTCAGCTGATACTACTTGATGTATCTGACAGCTCCCCTACTCCTAATCATTTGTGCCCTTGGAAGCCAGATAAATAAACTTGTCACTTTTAGACACAATTTTAAGAGTGACTATGCACTAAGTATGGACCTAAGGAGTTCTCTTATGAGAACCTAACCCTAGTGTTATGTTCTTAGGAGTAAAGAACGTAAGTCTTTTGGCTTGATCATTCTTAGAACGTAGTTTTTGGCTGTCTTCTAGGTTCTTGGCTAATTCTGGATAGTTGCGGTGCTGGATAAATTATGTAGAAAGGTGAGGTGTTGGCATATATATCCAGTATGTAACCCCTTACCTTTACTTTTTAAAAACAGATGCTATTGATAGTGACAGGGGAATATAACAGTACTTTACAAACAGGGTGGAGCCGTGGTGGCCTAGTGGTTAAAAGCTCATCTGCTAACCAAAAGGTTGGCAGTTCGAATCCACAAGCCACTCCTTGAGAACCCTAGGGGGCAGTTTTACTCTGTCCTATAGGGTCAGTATAGTCACAATCAACTCAACAGCAACGGGTTTTATAAACATGAGGTTGTGATTTTTTGTTTGTTTGTTTTTAGTTGCCATCGAGTCAGCTCTAAATTATGGCAACCTTATGTATAACAGAACAAAATGTTGCCCAGTCCTGTGATCCATAGGGTTTTCATTGGCTAACTTTTGGAAGTAGATCACCAGGCCTTTCTTCCTAGTCTTTCCTAGTCTTGAAGCTCTGATGAAACCTGTCCTCCATGGGTAACCCTGCCAGTATTTCAAATATTGGTGGCATAGCTCTCAGCATTATAACAACATGCAAGCCACCACAGTACAACAAACTGACAGATGGGTGGTAGTATGAATTTTTACTGAATAGAAATCTAGTTGTCAAAGGTTTGAAGTGAGTGCCTTTATCCTAGAATGACTTGCGACTACTTCTCTCAGGCCCATATCCCCTCTGTTGGAAAGGTTGCGTATATTCCCTTTTGTCTCTAATAAGTCTTCCTTCCCTAAACAGCTAAGAAGCTTCCAACCAGCACTCCCCTGGTTCACTTTTCCCTTCTGTGAGGGAGGCTTTTAATTTGACTATCCACAACAGGCATTATTCCTACAAGAAGCGCTGCACTCTTCAGTGTAAAACCCATGTCTCCAACTGGCTGAATAAAGCATTTTGAGACATTTAGTACGGTGTGCATAATTCAGATGTGTATACTTTGGACAGCTAGGACTTCAAAAGGACCCAGTCCACGTCCAAACAGAAATGGTGTTTTTTTTTAATTTACTTTTCAAAGTAATTTTTACAGTGATGAAAATCAGTAACTGGTCAATACATTCGTTAAGTCATCTGAATGGAGTGGAAATGAGAGAAAAAAAGGGGAAAAAATGATTTCACTTCCATCTCTGCTGAAATATGAAATTAATAAAAGTCGATGTCATTACAGCTCAGCAAGGTCAATAACTAAAACTCTTGACCTTCCAAATGTTGCTAGGTAATATGATACTCTTCAAAGTAATGGGAAAGGATAGTGTTTATTTCTTAGCACAGGTAGTTTGGGACAAAGGGGCTACTTTCATTGTTAGCTAGAAATGCTCACATGTCACCTTATACCCAGAAAAAATGGATATGAATTTGGATTAGTTGTTGTCTATGAAAATACGGTTGTGATATTAACAACTTATTCCTCTGAATTGGACTTTGGGAGAAAGTTTCCAATCTGATGCTTTTTGGAGGATCCTTTTAGAATTCATATCTCAAGATAAAATTTACAAGTATGGTAGGTAAGATACAACTCCCGGTGCCCTTGCATAAATGCATTTAAGGTATGAAAGTATTTTCTGGAAATAGACAGTGCATCCAGGCCTTGATAGGAACAAAGCCAATTTTCTAGAAACCCCTTGGCCTTTAATGGTTAACCTGCTTTGCATGTGACCATGTCAGTATATCCATTTTAAACTGACCTTTCAGAAGGAAATTTACTTTCTATTTTTTGGCTTTTGTATCTAAGTGTCTATTATAGGAATGTACGTTTGATGGGCATTCAAAAGTCTCTGATGAGATGTTTATTGGTGAATTAAAAGTGTTTTCTGAAGGGAACAAATTGTATACTCTCTAAAGATACTCAGATTTATCAATTTGGAAATATTGCATTGCAACTGAAGTATCCAGATTGAATGGTAAGTTATGAGTCATGCCTACACAATGCTGCAACTGCTCACGTATGTGACCTCAACTTTAGCATTATAATGAAAGTGAATTATTAAACACTTAAACAACCTCACTTACTGAGTAAAAACTCTCAGTGGCTTGATGTGTTAAGTTTGGACCTAACACTGGTCCCTGATATTTGAGGATCATTACACAACATAATCTGGAGTTTTCTGTCCACTGCATCATTATCCATGTGGATAAAGAGGATATGGCGATGAGTGACTAGCAGGAATAAGATTTAAAATAAACGAACGATATTTGAGGCTTTAGATACTTTTTTCACTCTTTTTTAAAAAAAAAAATTTAATTACATGAAATCAAATTGACTTTTTCAATATGTAATTCTCTGGATTTTAACACATGTATAGATTTGTGTAACCACTGGCACAATCAGGATACAGAACACTTCTAACACTCCCCAAAAATTTGCTCTGGGTGATTGTTTTTTGTTTTTGTTTGCTTCTGAGTTTTTTGTTTTGTTTTTGTCTTTTAAAACAATTTTCATTGTAGTCAAACATATATAAGATAACATTTGCCATTTTAACCATGCTTAAGTGTATAATTCAGTGGCATTAATTACATTCACAGCTTGTGTTTACCTGGGAATGTCTTAATTTCGCCCTCATTCTTGAAAGACTGTTTTTCTGGATATAGAAATCTTGGTTGACAGTTTTCTTTCAGCACTTTAAATATGCCATCCCACTTCCTTTTGGCCTCCGAGTTTTCTAAGGAGAAATTGGCACTTAATCTTAATGAGGATCCCTTGTATGTGACAATTAACTTCTCTCTTGCTGCTTTTAAGATTCTTTCTTTCTTTGATTTTCAAGAGTTTGACTGAATGTTCTCCTTAGACTATTTCGTCTAATGGTGGGTACAGCCTTCAGGCATTGCTTTCAGCTTCCTTTCCATCCCATATTATCTCAGAGGTAGGCCACACTGAAAGGAGCATGAATACTCCATTTTGGTTTTTCAGGCAGCTGCCAGACAGATCAGAACACACACACACACACAATAGACTGCCAATAGACTGCTCTGCACACTACATCTCTGAGAGCATGGGCCATGGTCTGTGCCACCTCAGCTGAGCCAGGAGGAGGATGGGCCTAGGCAGTAGAAAACAAAAATAAAGCTTTCATACTTTTTAAAAGTTTCCTTTATTGAGTCAGTGTTTGCTTGGTTGCTGCAACCCTCCAGTTGCTTTTTCGAGTTATTACAGAGTCGACCCTACAGATTTCTGGTTGTTTTCCTTGTTGATCATGTGGGGGGAACAAGTGTGGACCTTCTCACACTGCTGTCTTCCAGGAGCCGCTCCTTCATTTCTGAAGGACAGTTCTGGTGAATATTGAATTCTTGAGTGATAGTTTCTTCCTTTCAGCACTTTAAATATGTCATCCCACTGCCTTCCTGGCTGCCATAGTTGATGATGAGAAATTGACTGTTAATTCAACTGAGGATCTCTTGTACATGTTGGCGTGCTACTCTCTTGCTGCTTTCAAGATTCTTTCTTAGTCTTTGGCTTTTGATAGTTTGATTATATTGTATCCTGGTGTGGATCTCTTTGAGTTTATCATATATGGAGTTCTTTGAGCTTCTTGTAGTGTAGATCCACGTCTTTTGTCAAAATTGGGAAGTTTTGGCCATTATGTCTTCAAGTATTCTTTCTTCCCTTTTCTGTGTTCTCTAGGACTCTCACAATGCATATGCTGATCTCCTTGATGGTGTCCCAAATATCCCTTGGGCTTTGTTCACTTTTCCTCATTCTTTTTGATTTCTGCTCCTCAGACTGGACAATTTCAATTGGTCTGTCTTCAAGTTTGATGTTTCTTTCTTCTGCTTGCTCAAATCTGCTATTCATCTCTTCTAGGGAATTTTTCATTTCAGTTATTATACTTTTCAGCTCCAGAATTTCTGTTTCCTTTTTATAATTTCTATCTCTTTATTGATATTCTCATTTTGTTTATATGATTTTTACTTTCCTTTGTTTCTTGGTCCAGGTTTTCCTTTAGCTCTTTGAACATATTTAAGACAGTTGTTTTAAGGTCTTAGTCTAATAAGTCCAACCTGGGCTTCCTCAGGGGTGATTCTTGTTGCCTTATTTTGTTCCTGTTTATGGACCTTCCTTTTATGTTTCTTTGTATGCCTTGTGATTTTGTCGTTGTTGTTGAAAAGTGGACATTTGAACATTATTTTGTGGTAACTCTGCAAATAAGATTCTCCCCCTTTCCTACATTTACTATTAATTTTTTTGATTGTTGAATGCTGTAGTAGTCTGTTGATTTAGGGACTTTTCCAAACTACTTTTTCAGAGACTGTATTTTTTATTGTTTATGGTCACTGAGGTCTCTGCTTCTTTAGCTAGTGTTCAGGTAGTAATTTCACAGTAATTTTCTTGAACACAAGAAAGTAAAACATAACAAAACACCAACCAAAGAAAACAACATCAGCAACAAAAACACCTCTCCGAGTCTTTGCAGATTTGCTCTGTGCTTGGATACTCATTCAACACTTAGCCAAGTTTACACTGAGCCAAGAGATCAGTCCATGGTAAAAACTTAGGTTTTTCTCAGCTCTTTTCTATACATACATCTTGCCTTTGGTATGCACATGGCTCTCTAAATTGCCTGGTTGTGTTAGTTTCCTAGGGTTGTTTTAACAAAATACCAAAAATGACTAGTTTATAAGAACAGAATTTATTTTTTCTCACAGTTTTGAAGGCTAGTAGTTCAAATCAGGGTATCATCTGGGCCATGTTCTCTCCAAAGACTCTAGGGGAAGATCCTTTCTTGTCTCACCTGGCTTCTGGGAGAACCAGACATTTTTTGGCTTTCAGCTGCAGCATAATCCCATTGTCACATGGCCATATTCCCTGTCTATCTCTCTGTGTCTCTTCTCCTTTTTTGTAGGGCATTAATCAGATTGGATTAGGACCCACCCTACTTGGTATGAACTTATGTTAACAGATAACATCTTCAGAGCCACTATCTCCAAATGAGGTTGCATTCACAGGTTAGGACTTACATACAAATTTTGGGGAGATGCAATTCAATCCACAATACTGGTATAAATGGGCGATTTTGAATGCCCTATTTCGCAAAAGGTCCCTGGATGGTGCAAATTGTTTGCACTCAACTACTAACCTAAAGGTTGGCTGTTTGAACCCACCCAGCAACACTGCAGAAGAAAGTCCTGGTGATCTGCTTCTGTAAAGATTACAGCCAAGAAAATGCTATCGAGCAGTTCTACTGTGCTACACATGGGGTCACCATGAGTCAGAATCGACTTGACAGCAGTGGGTTTTGTTTTGATTTAATTTCCCAAAGAAACTCTCTCCCTGGCATTTCTTCCCGGGCCTTAGGTAGTCTATTGTATGTCTCAATTGTACTCTTTTGCCCTAGATGGCTATGGGTTGATTGTTCACCTTACAGTGTTTTCTAGCAATGCCTGCCATTTTGCTGCTCTGAGTAAGTTCTGAGGAGGGACGGATTAACCAATAAGCAAGGTAAGCACATGCTTAGGGCATCCCCCAAAAAAAGGGGGGCATCAGTTGTCCAAAGCAAAGACCTATAGGTGCCAAGCAGACAGGACAGAAGGAAAAATGAGTGGAAGTGAATTGGCAGGGCACTGCCGCAGTGGAAGGGAACTGGCAGGGCACTAAATGAAAATGATACTAGCTCCAGTGCATGAAAATGTGCCGGCTGGAAATAAAGTTCACACAAGGTTACCACCACACCCAAGTGCAAGGTTGTTTAATCTACGAGGCCCCTACCACGTCAACACAATCATTGACGTCTGTCTCCTACAGTTCACCTCCCGTGTAATTGAAACTCTTTATCTGAGCAGGTCTCTTGGGAGTATACTATTTCTTTCTAATAAACAATAGATGGAGGTGGGCTGTCAGGTCTAATTCTTACTACATTCACCCAGTATGCAACTGGATCCAACATTAGCAGTTAGTGGGCAAGGATGGATTATATTAATAGATAACAAGTCTCTGATCCATTTTGAGAGAACTGTCTTGTACATCCACATCTGCTGATCCAACAACTCCAGCCAGGAGGGCCAGCTATGCTCTTTGCCTGATAAAAACACAAAGGTATTGTCTTAGCTATCTAGTGCTGCTATAACAGAAATACCACATGTGGATGGCTTTAACAAAGAGAAGTTTATTTTCTCACAGTCTAGTAGGCTAGAAGTCCAAATTCAGGGCATCAATCAGCTCCAGGGGAAGGCTTTCTCTCTCTGTTGGCTCCGGAGGAAGGTCCTTGTCATCAGTCTTCCCCTGGTCTAGGAGCTCTCTGTGCAGGCACCCCAAATCCATCTCATTAACATCATAGTAATAGGATTTACAACACATAGAAAAACCACATCAGATGACAAAATGGTAGACAATCACACAATACTGGGAATCATGGCCTAGCCAAATTGATACACGTTTTTTGGGGACACAATTCAATCCATGAGAGGTATGCTTTTGCACACATCCTAGTAAACAACCAGTGGTAAATCCAGTCCTAGATGATGCACGAAAGTGAGGGAACTTGAATAAGTTGAACATTGCAAAGAAATCAGTCAAGTTACTTTAAAATGTACAGCATTTATGTACAGTTATGTCTTAAGTTTTGTAAACAGTAGTAACTAACTTTAAATATGTTTGGCATACACACGGACACAAGCTAACATAAGTTTAATATAATGCTAATATGGGTAATAATACTAACTTAGCAGATGTCCAAAAAATACTGGAAATAATATTTATCTAACACAAAAAGTTTAATTTGTGTATGAAGTGGGTTTCATTTTTTATTGTCTGTTGCATGGGACACAGTGCTTGATATTACTCTACATATTCTGATAAATGAGGTATTAGGCACATTAAGAGGATGCAAAATTCAGTGTTTATTTATCATGCAAAAAATGTTTCTGTTTTGCAACAACGAGTGTGTTTCTAAATTCATTTTCCAAAGAAGAAACAAAGGGCATTTATCAGAACATTGCATTTGTATTTTATCAGACTATTTACATATCTCTGTATAAGAAAATTGAAAAATTCCTTGAGGAAGTAAATGAATATTTAGATAATAAAAATTATATAATTGTACTTTATTTTCCATTTCCCTTCAGACTGACTTGTTTTAAAATAGTTGACTGATGTTGTTATGACTCACAAAACACAATTGCTCATTGAGAAGTGGTGCTATTGTTACATAAATTATGTATGTATCTTTGAATATGGGAGTTGAACAATTCCACAAAGAAAGAAAATGTATATTTTATAAATTTTGTATATGATAACAATTATGTTTTCCTTTTCATTTTGGACTGATGGGGTATAACCTCACATTCAGTTTTCTCTTGGGCACCGTGTAAGATCTTGCCAGGGTTACTATAATCATGTGACTTCCGAAGTATCTGGTCCTGTCCTGTTCAATGTGAACCAAAACACATCTTCAGATTGAGCATACCCTTGTATTTGTACCATGCTCTTTGCAATCGCCTGTTGGGTGTCAGCAGTAGTCCAACTGTGAAGATGCAGCATCAGGAGGCAGGGCCAAGATGGTAGAGTAGTCAGAAGGCTTCCTATATCTCTCTTACAACAAAGACCTGCAAAAACAAGTGATTTGATTGTATGTGAATATCTAGGAGCCCTGAACAAGGCAAAGTTGAGGAATCGGACAGAATGGCAGGGGGAGAAGGAGATGGTTAGGAAGAAACAAGGAGTGCCAGACCGGACATGGTGGGAGCCACAGCTCTTCAGCCCAGACTGGCTCAGGGTGCGCAGTGAAGTGGGCATACAGCTCCGTGCACGTGCTCGGCAGGCAGTTTCCCCATCGAGAGAGATCCGGCAACAGAGATTCTGCTTGGACACTCGGAACCAGTGAAAAACAGCTCCCAAGTGACTAAAGATAAGTACATGCATGTGGCCTTTCACAGGGATTAAAAAAAAAAAAACCATTTGGAAAATACCTCTCTCCCTTCTACCTCCTCCCTTCCTGCTCTGCACCAGTCCAGCGGGCTTCCAAAATCTCTGAGTCCTGGGCTGGAAGGAGATCCCATAAGGCACCCTGACCCATTCTCCTGGCCTTGGAGAGGGAACAAATTAACAAACATGGGAAAAAATAAGCTACTGGCTCCCCTAAGCCAGGAACTCAGGGTTGGCACAGGTCCTTTGCCTAGGCACAGGCATAAGGGATCCTCAGACTTTGAGGGCCTTCCACCCCTGTGTAGACTTGTGTGGGCCCATCTCAAGAGCATAAGCCCTCACTACCACAGTACAACAGGGTAAACACCTGTAGCCTAACTTCAACTGTTTCAGCTGTGAAGTGGTAGATTTGTGATGCTTGACACGGCTCTGCCCCTTAAGCAGGCACCTTACCGGTCCACATCAGGGGCTTCAGGACTGGTGGCTCCACCTAGCCACACAGCCACCTGCTACAGGGGTCCAAGAATAAGTGCTGCCCCGAAGTCTTTACAGCCAACAGAGTAGGGTGCTCCTAGTCTGCTGCAAAACTCACCTACATACTAGCTCTAGGGAACATGGACACACTTTCCTTTCAGACCCTCAGGGGCAGCCGTCAGCCCCCTGCCTTGCTCAGAGCGTGACCTGCTGCTGCAGCAAGATACCTCTGCCTACACCAATCACCCATGCCTCTCCAAGACTGTAGGTGAGAGCCTGCGCCACACACTTGGTGACCAACTGCCTGGACACCTGAGTTGAATCCATACAAGAAAATTTAACAGCCAACTGTGTGCACATGCTTAGTTACAGAACTCACTACCTGGTGACATGACATTAGAGCTTCAAAGGTGCCAATAATCAAACTAGCACACACGAGCAGCCTATTTGGGCATATCAAAACAAAACAAAACTAGAAGCCAGGACACACTAAACAAATATAAAATAAAATTATAATAACTTATTGATGGCTTGGAGATGACAGTCAATATCAAATCACATAAAGAGGCAATCCATGATGGCTTCAGCAAGCTCCCAAAATAAAGAATCAATAAATTCTCTGGAGGAAGAGAATTTCTTGGAATTACCAGAGGCAGAATACAAAAGATTAATATACAGAACTCTTCTAGAAATACAGAAAGGAAATTTTGGCAAAACGCAGACACAGCCAGAAAACACACAGACAAACTAGTAGTGGAACTTAAAAAAGTTATTCAAGAGCATAATGACAAATTTGATAGGCTGCAAGAATCCATAGAGAGACAGCAATCAGAAATCCAGAAGATTACCAGTAAAATTTCACAATTAGACAACTCAGTAGAAAGTCATAGGAGCAGAATTGAGGCAATGGAAGTCAGAATTAGTGAGATTGAAGATAAAGCACTTGACACCAACTTATCTGAGGAAAAATCAGATAAAAGGATTAAAAAAATGAAGAAACTCAAGAATTATGTGAGACTCTATCGAAAGGAATAACCTACAAGTGGTTGGAGTTCCAGACCAGGGTGGGTATAACAGAAAATACAGAGAGAATTGTTGAAGATTTGTTGGCAGAAAACTTCCCTGATATCGTGAAAGATGACAAGATATCCAAGATGCTCATCCAACCCCACAAAGGAAGATTCCAAAGAAAGTCACCAAGACATATTATAATCAAACTTGCCAAAACCAAAGATAAAGAGAGGATTTTAAAAGCAGCTAGGTATAAAAGAAAAGTCATCTACAAAGGAGAGTCAATTAGAATAAGATCCGACTACTCAGCAGAAACCATGCAGGCAAGAAGGCAATGGGATGGCATATATAAAGCCTTGAATAAAAACAACTGCCAGCCAAGAATTATATATCCAGCAAAACTGTCTCTCAAATATGATGGCGAAATTAGGGCATTTCCAGATAAACAGAAGTTTAGGGAATTTGCAAAAACCAAACCAAAATTACAAGCAATACTAAAGGGAGTCCTCTGGTTACAAAATTAATAACATCAGATAACAACACAAGACTAGAACACAGGACATAGCAACCAGATGTTGACTCAGATAGGGAAGTCGAAAATACATCAAAACTAAAACATTGAAAATACGGAAACAGAGATATCAATATGTAAAAAAAGGACATTAAAAAAAAGAGGGACTTAAAAAATGGAGACATAGAGAAGTCTAGACTATAGAGAAGAAATGGGAGAGGTCCTACCCAGGGACCAACAATCTAGGCTTCTGACTATTGGTTCATATAAAATGCCTCACCCAACTGGGTAGATTAAATCTTCCAATAAGCTACTCCCAGAGAGCAGCTTCAAAGACTCTCCACCTCAGGAATCTGTTGTGTCCCCTGACATCTACCTGAGTTGGTTCCCCATGGAACCAAAATTATTGTCCAGAGTTTCTGATTGCAGCTTCTTCACCATTGTGCAGTGTAAGTGGCTGCTGGTGAGATAAACCTAAGAGTTTTTTTTTTTAATCTCCTAGTAAGGATGACCACACTATACAAAAACAAAAGAAAAAAAATGCAGACATAGATTTTTCATATGGAGGGGACGTCAAGGCAATATAAAGAAATAAAAGACTGGCATAAACTTAGAAAAATAGGGGTAATTATTAAGGTAACCACAAAGGAAACTAACAATCCTACAAATCAAAATAAAGAACTAGAAAAATGTAAAGACTCAGCAAACACACAATCAACAACAATGAAAAAGATAAAATCCATAAAGAAAAATGACTCAGAACAGAAAATTAAGGGGAACAAAGACACTGTGAACAACACACAGAAATAGACATCAAAATGACAGCACTAAACTCATACCTATCAATAATTACGCTGAATGTAAATGGACTAAATGCACCAATAAAGAGAGAGTGGCAGATTGGATAAAAAAACACAATCTGTCTATATGCTGCCTACAAGAGACACACCTTAGACTTAAAGACACAAACAAGCTAAAATTCACAGGATGGAAAAAAATATATCCAGCAAACAACACTCAAAAAAGAGCAGGAGTAGCAATATTAATCTCTGACAAAATAGATTTAAACTAAAATCCACCACAAAGGATAAGGAAGGACACTATATAATGATTAAAGGGTCAATACACCAGGAGGACATTAATAAATATGCACTCAACGACAGGGCTCCAGAATACATAAAAACAAACTAACAGCACTGAAAAGAGAGACAGACAGCTCCACAACAGTAGTAGAAGACTTCAACATGCCACTTTCCATGAAGGACAGAACATCCAGAACGAAGCTCTACAAACACACGGAACAGCTAAATGCTACAATCAATCAACTTGATCTCATAGACATATACTGAACACTGCACCCAACAACAGACAAGTATACTTTCTTTTCCAATGCACATGGAACATTCTCTAGAATAGACCACATATTATGCCATAAAGCAAGCCTTAACAAAATCCAAAACACTGAAATATTACAAACCATCTTTTCTGACCACAAAGCTATAAAAGTAGAAATCAACAACACAAAAAGCAAGGAAAGAAAATCAAACACATGGAAACTGAACAACACCTTGCTCAAAAACTACTGGGTTATAGAAGAAATTAAGGATGGAATAAAGAAATTCATAGAATCAAATGAGAATGAAAACACATCCTACCAGAACCTTTGGGACACAGCAAAAACAGTGCTCAGAGGTCAGATTATAGCAATAAACGCACTCATCCAAAAAGAAGAAAGGGCCATAATCAAAACATTAACCCTACAACTCAAACAAGTAGAAAGGAAGCAGCAAAAGAAGTCCTCAGTGCCAGAAAAAAGGAAATAATAAGAATTAGAGCAGAAGTAAATGAAATAGAGAATAGAAAAACAATTGAAAGAGTTAAAAAGTCCAAAAGTTGATTCTTTTAAAACATCAACAAAATTGATAAACCATTGGCCAAACTGGCAAAAGAAAAACAGGAGAGGAAGCATATAACTCATATAAGAAAAGAGATGAGTGATATCACAACAGACCCAACTGAAATTAAAAGAATCATAACAGAATACTATGAAAAATTGTACTCTGACAAATTTGAAAACCTAGAGGAAATGGACAAATTTCTAGAAAGTCACTACCTACCTAAATTAACACAGAGGTAGAACAACTAAATAAACCCATAACAAAAGAAGACATTGAAAAGGTTATTGAAAAACTGCCAACAACAACAACAACAACAACAAAAGCCCTGGCCCGGATGGCTTCACTGGAGAATTCTACCAAACTTTCAGAGAAGACTTAACACCACTTCTACTAAAGGTATTTCAGAGCATAGAAAAGGATGGAATATTCCCAAACTCATTCTATGAAGCCAGCATAACCCTGATACCAAAAACAGGTAAAGACACCACAAAAAAAGAAAATTACAGACTAATATCCCTCATGAACATTGACTCAAAAATCCTCAACAAAATGCTAGCCAATAGAATTCAGCAACATATCAAAAAACTGATTCAGCATGATCAAGTGGGATTTATAGCAGGTATGCAGGGATGGTTCAATATTAGAAAAACAATCAATGTAATCCATCACATAAATGAAAGAAAAGTCAAGAACCACATGATCTTATCAATCAATGCAGAAAAGACATTTGACAAAGTCCAACACCAATTCATGATAAAAACTCTCGGAAAAATAGGAATAGAAGGGAAATTCCTCAGTATAATTAAAGGCATTTATACAAAGCCAATAGCCAACATCATCCTAAATGGAGAGATTTTGAAAGCATTCCCCTTGAGAACGGGAACTAGACAAGGATACCATGTATTACCACTCTTATTCAACATTGTGCTGGAGGTCCTAGCCAGAGCAATTAGGCTAGAAAAAGAAATAAAGGGCATCCAAATTGGTAGGGAAGAAGTCAAAGTATCTCGATTTGCAAATGATATGATCTTATACACAGAAAACCCCCAAAGAATCCACAAGAAAACTACTGGAATGATAGAAGATTTCAGCAAAGTTTCAGGATACAAGATAAACATACAAAAATCAGTTGGATTCCTTTACACCAACAATGGGAACCTCAAAGAGGAAATTAGCAAATCAATATCATTTACAGTAGCCCCCAAGAAGATAAAATACTCAGGAATAAATCTAACCACAGACGTAAAAGATCTATACAGTGAAAACTACAAGACACTACTGCAAGAAACTAAAAGAGACCTGCATAACTGGAAAAACATACCTTGCTCATGGATAGGTAGACTCAACATAGTGAAAATGTGAGTTCTACTCAAAGCAATCTACAAATACAGTGCAATCCTGATCCAAATTCCACTGGCATTTTTTAATACGATGGAGAAACAAATCACCAAGTTCATATGGAAATTGAAGAGGCCCCGAATAAATAAAGCATTACTCAAGAAGAAGAACAAAGTGGGAGACCTCACGCTACCTGATTTTAGAACCTATTACACTGCCACGGTAGTCAGAATAGCCTGGTATTGGTACAACAACAGATACATAGACCAATGGAACAGAGTTGAGAATCCAGACATAAATTCTTCCACCTATGAGCAGCTGATATTTGACAAAGGCCCAAAGCCCATTAATTGGGGAAAAGACAGTCTCTTTAACAAACGGTGCTGGCATAACTGGATATCCATCTGCAAAAAACCGAAACAAGATCAATAGCTCACACCATGCACAAAAACTAACTCAACTGGATCAAAGACTTAAATATAAAATCAAAAACGATAAAGATCAGGGAAGAAAAATTAGGGACGACCCTAGGAGCCCTAATACATGGCGTAAACACAATATGAACCATAAGTAACAATGCACAAGCACCAGAAGAGAGACTAGATAACTGGGAGCTCCTAAAAATCAAACACTTATGCTTATCAAAAGACTTCACCAAAAGAGTCAAAAGACAATCTACAGACCAGCAAAAAATTTTTGGCTACGACAAATCCGATCAGTGTCTAATCTCTAAAATCTACAAGATACTACAAAACCTCAACAACAAAAAGACAAATAATCCAATTAAAAAATGGGCAAAGAATATGAACAGGCACTTCACCAAAGAAGATATTCAGGCAGCTAACAGGCACGTGAAGAAATCCTCAGGATCATTAGCATTAGAGAAATGCAGATCAAAACTACAATGAGATATCATCTCACCCCAACAAGGCTAGCACTAATCCAAAAAACACAAAATAATAAATGCTGGAGATGTTGTGGAGAGACTGGAACACTTATACACTGTTGGTGGGAATGTAAAATGGTACAACCACTTTGGAAATTGTGTTGGTGCTTCCTTAAAAAGCTAGAAATAGAAGTACATAGGATCCAGCTATCCCTCTCCTTGGAATATATCCTAGAGAAATCAGAGCTGTCACACGAATAGATATATGCACACCCATGTTTATTGCAGCACTGTTCACAGTAGAAAGAAGATGGGAACACCTAGATGCCCATCAACGGATGAATGGATAAACAAATTATGGTTATCCACACAATGGAATACTACGCAATGATAAAGAACAATGATGAAGCTGTGAAACATCTTATAACATGGAGGAAGCCGGCACTTATTATGCTGAGTGAAATTAGTCAGTCACAGAAGGACAAGTACTGTATAAGAGCACTATTATAAGAACTCAAGAAAAGATTTAAACACAGAAGAAAAACTTCTTTGATGGTTACGAGGGTGACTAGGGTGGGTGAGGGTTATTTGCTATCTAGATAGTAGATAAGAATTATCTTAGGCGAAGGGAAGGACAGCGCACACTACAAGGGAATTCAGCACAACTGGACTAAACCAAAGCTAAGAAGTTTCCTGAATACAATCAAACACTTTGAGAGACAGAGTAGCAGGGGTAGGGGTCTTGGGACCATGCTTTCAGGGGACATCTAGGTCAATTGGCATAAAACAAATCTTATTAAGAAAATGTTCTGCATCTTACTTTGGTGAGTGGCATCTGGGGTCTTAAAAGCCTGCAAGCGGCCATCTAAGATGCATCACTTGGTCCCAACCACCTGGAGTAAAGGAGAATGAAGAACACGAAAGACACAAGCAAAGTATTAGCCCAAGAGACAGAAAGGACCACATAAACCAGAGAATTCATCAGCTTGAGACCAGAAGTACTAGATGGTGCCCGGCTACCACCAATGACCACCCCAACAGAGAACACAACAGAGAGTCCCTGGTGGAGCAGCAGAAAAGTGGGGTGCAGAACTCAAATTCTAGTAAGAAGACCAGACTTAATGGTCTGACTGAGCCTGGAGGAACCCCAGAAAGGATGGCCCCTGGATTCTCTATCAGCCCAGAACTAAAATAATTTCCAAGGCCAACTCTTCAGACAGGGATAGGACTGGACTGTGGGACATAAAGTGATACTCGTGAGGAGTGTGCCTCTTAGCTCAAGTAGATACAAGAGACCAGGGGCAGCTTCTGTCTGGAGGTGAGATGGGATGGCCGAGAGGGTTAGGAGATGGTTGAATGGACATGGGGAATCAGGGGTGGAAAGGAGGAGTGTGCTGTCACAGTATGGGGTGAGCAATTAGGGTCATATAACAATGTATGTATCAATTTTTGTATGGGAGACTAACTTGAAATGTAAACTTCGTTTAAACTACAATAATAAAAAAAAAGATGAAGCATCATAGGACAGAAAGTGAGTGCGCATGTTTTTAAGCATTATTTCAAGATGAAAAAAACTTGTGGAGATCTGTGAAGGGCCCACCAACAAACATCATATAAGAAATGAATGAAATTATTTCCGACTGCCTTGTAAGTACTAATTCTTTGACTTGAAAAAATTCAAGCATCAAGTTGTAATAGTGAAGTATTCTTTGGGGAAAATACTGAATGACACAGGAAGCATCAAACAAAGATGGAAGGAATACAGAGAGTCACCGTACCAAAAAAGAGTTAGCTGAAGTTCAGTCATTTCCGGGGGTGGCATATGATTAAGAACCAATGGTAATGAAAGAAGAAGTCCAAGCTGCACTGAAGACACTGGTGAAAAACAAGGCTTCAGGAATTGACAGAATACCAACTGAGATGTTTCAACAAACGGATGCAGCGCCAGAGGTGCTCACTAGTCTATGCCAAGAAATTTGGAAGACAGCTACCTGGCCAACTGACTAGAAGAGATCCGTATTTATGTTTGTTCCCAAGAAAGATGATATAACCAAATGCAGAAATTATCAAACAATATCATTAATATCACATACAAGTAAAATTTTGCTGAAGATCACTCAAAAGTGGTTGCAGCAGTATATCAACAGAAAACTTCCAGAAATTCAAGCCAGATTCAGAAGCAGACATGGAACAAGGGATATCATTGCTGATGTCAGATGGATTCTGACTGACAGCAGAGAATACCAAAAAGGTGTTTACCTATGTTTTATTGACTATGCAAAAGCATTTGACTGTGTGGATCATAACAAATTATGTATAACATTGAGAAGAATGGGAATTCCAGAACACTTAATTGTGCTCATGAGGAACTTGTACATAGATCAAGAGGCAGTCGTTCAAATAGAACAAGGGGATACTGCGTGGTTTAAAATCAGGAAAGGTGTGCATCAGGGTTGTATCCTTTCACCATACTTATTCAATCTGTATGCTGAGCAAATTATCCGAGAAGCTGGACTATATGAACAAGAATGAGGCATCAGGATTGGAGGAAGACTCGTTAACAACCTGCCTTATGCAGATGGCACAACTTTGCTTGCTGAAAGTGAAAAGGACTTGAAGCACTTACTGATGAAGATCAAAGAGTACAGCCTTCAGTATGGATTACACCTCAATATAAAGAAAACAAAAATCCTCACAACTGGACCAATAAGCAACATCATGATAAATGGAGAAAATGTTGAAGTTGTGAAGGAATTTGTTTTGCTTGGATCCACAGTAAACGCCCACGGAAGCAGCAGTGAAGAAATCAAAAGATGCATTGCATTGTGCAAATCTGCTGCAGAAGACCTCTTTAAAGTGTTAAGAAGCAAAGATGTCACTTTGAGGACTAAGATTCGCCTGACTCAAGCCATGGTGTTTTCAGTTGCCTCATATTCATGCAGAAACTGGGCAATAAATTAGGAAGACGCCTTTGAATTATGGTGTTGGCAAAGAATATTGAATATACCATGGACTGCCAAAAGAATGAATAAATTTGTCTTAGAAGAAGTACAACCAGAATGCTCCTTAGAAGCGAGGATGGTGAGACTTCTTCTCACATACTTTGGACGCGTTACCAGGAGGCATCAGTCCCTGGAGAAGGACATCATGCTTGGTAAAGTAGAGGGTCAGCGAAGAAAAGGAAAACCCTCAACAAGATGGATTGACATAGTGGCTGCAACATTGGGCTCACGAATAACAATGATCATGAGGATGGTGCAGGATCAGACAGTGTTTTGTTCTGTTGTACTTAGGGTTGCTGAGTTGGAACTCACATGACAGCACTTAGCAACAACATCTCAGACATGAAGAACAAAATTACTGGTTCCAAATCAATGTTTTACTTATTAATTTTCAAATATAAATTTTTGTGTTAACATCCAAATTCGAATGTCAACTTTGTTTTATAAATTTTGTTATTTTCAATTATTAAAATTTGTTTGCTACAGTAAGACCAGATTTAAAAAGTAACATAATTTTAAATCCAGGTAAAATGAAATGGCAACCACTAAGTGGAGAACAAAAACAAAAGCTAGCAGAAGATAAAAAGAAAAGGATTTGTGTATCCCTAAGGACAATTCCAAAATTAACTTCCTTTTTAAAATGTAATGACTCAGAAGAGACTCCTTACTTTGAATGCTTGAGTTTAATGGGTGCAAATCATTGTACTAGTACCACTAGTGCTGAAATTACTAATAGCAATATGAATATAACAGAATTTGTTCAAAATTTTGCATCCATTCCTTGCTGTAGTAAAAAAAATTAATAATGGTGTAGAAAGTGAAACTATTTTAGAATCTGATATTGTCAAATCTGCAGACCTCATAAGTAAGAGAAATACAGCTCCTGCTTTGTGGAATAATTTTGTTTGTAATGATGTAAATTATTGGTTTGAAAGAGGGCCAAGTGTTTGTCAGCATCACAGTGGACCATTTGAAAAATTGTGTTGAAAATTTCTGGATGGTAAACAAACAAGGTTCTGTAGCCAGAATATATTTCTAGGGTGCAAAGCTAACAGTTAAAATTATAAGAGGGAGTGACTACTATATTCTCCATCAGTTGGCTCTGTATATTGTTTTGTTTGCTAACTGTTCAGTCCTCAATCATTTAATTCTCAGTTTGCTATGGATCGATTTAGCAATTGGCACAACTTGAATATGATTGATAAACATGAAAACAGTTCAATTCACAGAGGTTGTATGTTGTCACATTTAAATCGAAGACATGGTTTTGGCTTAACTCATGAACTGGGAACACAAATTAATGAAGAACGTCAGTATTGGAAAACTGTTTTGCAAAGTGTTGTTGCTGTCATTATGACAATCACTAAATGTGGACTATCTTTTCGAGGAAGACATGAAATGTTTGGGTCCCCACAAAATGGAAATTTTGGGGGTTTACTCGAACTTATTGCTAAGTTTGATCGATCCATTTTTAGCAGGTCACATCTCAAAATATGGTAACACAGGAAAGGGCAACCCATCGTATATGTCTAAAACAATGTGTGAAGAATTAACAACATAATAAGTGATAAAGTTCCATCAAGTATTTTCAGTGAAATATGTATAGCTCAGTATTTCAGTTTATCTGTAGATTCCACTCATGATCATTCTTATAAAGATCATCTGAGTATTGTTTTAAGATATGTATGACAAACAAATGGAAAACCTGTCAGGCGATTTATCACATTTACTAGCTTAAAAAGTCATACTGGTGAAGAAATTGCAGATCAAGTACTTCATTATTTATGTGAAGTTTGCAAAAGTGATTTTTCTAAGTTCAGAGGCCAGTTCTATGACAATACTGCCAATATGCCAGGATGTTATAAAAGCATGCGACAGACAATTTTAGAATGTAATGAATATGCCTTTTGTATACCATGTGCTACACATTCACTTAATCTTGTAGGACGTAGCACGGTAGATTGTTGCCTGGAAGTAGTAGGTTTTTTTCTACTGTTCAGTCACACTACAAATTTTTTGCCACCTCTACTCGCTGGTGGGCAGTTCTTAAAACATATTTAGCAATGATCAAGTATTAGAATGTCTTTCTAATACACAATGGGAAGCACATGCTATAGCAACAAGTGCCATCCTAGAATTGTACATTCAGATTCTAGACTCCTTAGAAAATATTGCTTACCAGACACAAAAAGGAGACACCAAAAGAGAAGCTGAAAGCATTACCAACAAAATGCAAACACCAGAGTATGTATTTGTGTTGGTTATGTGGAATAACATATTCCAGCATTTTTATCAGACAAGTCAACTCTCCAAGATTCAGAAGTAAATTCAAAGACATGCACAGATCTCTACCAGTCATTATCAGGATATTTACATAATTTAAGAGAAGATTTTGAAAATAGAACGAAACAAATAGTGCCAAATACTGATTAGCAAGCAGTTCACCATTACAACAGCATTAGAAAGAAACAAGTAAATGACAAAAGTGCTGCAGAAGTATCATTGAGTGACAGAGACCAATTTTGCGTAAGCATGTACTTTACCATCATTAACAAACTTGAATCTTGCATGAAAAGAAGGGCGAATGCATATAAAGTTCTTTCAGATAGATTTTCCTTCTTAAACAATGTGGATATACCTGATAAAGAATGCATGAAGGCATCCTAGAAATTAGTGCAGGCTTATCCTGATGGCTTAAATACAAAACTTTACAGAGCAATCTGACAAATTCATTCTTACATGAGAACTAAGTTTCCAGATTCAGGAAAGACAAATTTTACTCATGTAGGCATGTATGATTCCATAAAAACCCATTGCCGTCGAGTTGATTACCATTCATAGTGACCCTATAGGACAGAGCAAAACTGTCCCATAGGGTTTCCAAGGAGCGGCTGGTGGATTCGAACTGCCGACTTTTTGGTTAACAGCCAGATTCTTAACCATTGCACCACCAGGGCTCCGTAATGATTCCATAATAGAAGATAAAATACTATGAGTATTTTCCAATGTTGAAATTACTCTATGCATATTCCTAACTTTAATGATCATAATCTGCACAACAGAATGCTCATTTTCATCTCTAAAGAGACTCATAAACCCTCAGCGTACAAGAATGATTCAAGAAAGACTCGATTCATTATCGTTATTATGTATGGAAGTAGATATTGTTCAGCAGCTTAAGTGTGATGAAATTATTGAAGAATAAGTGAGAGCAAAGAATAGAAAGAATTATTTTTTTAAATTATAAGATGTTAGAGATGAAAGACCTATCTAAAAATAAAATACAGTGCTTTGTTGTAATATTTGTTTTCTGATCACTAAATTTTCTTTTATGACATCTTTTCATTTGTTTATTTACAATTATAGCATTTATTCTGAAAAAAGCATCAAAATTGAAGTATGAGCCATTTAAAGCAAAATTGGTGAAAGTCAATTTTTTGTTGTGGGAGCTCAACAGAATTTTATATTGATTGTTGAAACAACTTTCACTGACTCACTTTCTTTGTTGTAGAATATGTGGAATTTTTTTTTTTTGTAGAAAATGTGGTATATAGTAAAAATCTTAGAACCCCACATGCACTAAAAATTTTATAATCCAGTTCATCTCGTTCCACTAAAATGGCATACACCACTTTTATGTTCAATTGCTAATATTTCTGTTGTTAGGTGCCGTCAAGTCTGTTCTGACTCATAGCGACCCTATGCACCACAGAACAAAAGCTAATATTGTAGTCGCATTTGAAAAAAAGTTACATCATGGGTAGCTAAGACACACACACACACATATACATACATGTGTGTATATAACTCACATATCCTGTTCAAATGTGTGAGTAAGCAGAGAAGGGAACACCACAGATTATCAGTGTTTAGGGCGCTCACGTGCCTAAATCTGACCATGGTACTGAGATAGACAAAACAGATGAGCACCTTTTTGCATCAGTCCTTCAGATAATCACCAGACTAGTTTGAACAGACAAAGTCAATAATTTATTAATAAGATCTGCTCTGCTTCCATCCAGGACCAAAGGCTAGGATCCCACGCTGGGAACGTGAATTGCTGTTTCAAGCCAGCCACTAAGCCAAGGACACAGACAGTAAAAAAGCCACACATCTTTCCTATCATTTTTAAGTTGCCTTTTTCTTGATTCAGTGTTCACTTGGTTGCTGTAAATCTTTGAGTGTTTTCCAGAGTTCTGACATAGTTGGTTCTGACAGTGTCTACTTGTTTTTTCAATGTTTCTATGGGGGAAATGGGAGCTTGGAGCTGCATACTCGACCATCTTGTGACTGAAGCTTTACACTTTAGTTGCATTTCATCTGTCAACTGCGTTGAACTTTCCTTTCTTTGGAAAACTAGACTAACACTGACCTGCCAGTATCTTTGGGGAGACTCTGCTGTTATAAATCTTAATTTGGTATCAGTAGATATAATAGGGACAATAGATGAACTATCCAGAAAGGGAAAGATTGCCAGAAGAGACAATTTTTTGAACTGAAAAGAGGATAATGAGATTAGAACAAAAGAAACTTAATATTCTTCCTTCCTTTTTTCTTTGCCACTACCTTGATCTGGAGCCCTGGTGGTGCAGTGGTTAAGTGATACGGCTGCTAACCAAAAGGTTGACAATTCAAATCTACCAGCCACTCTTTGGAAACCCTATGGGGCAGTTCTACTCTATTCTATAGGGTCGCTATGGGTCAGAATTGACTCTGCGGCAACGGCTTACCTTGGTCTGGCACTGAACCTTGCTCATACTTTTTCTTCCCCATTTCGTCTTTCTTCCAACCTTACTACCCTTATCCATTCCTTCCTTTTGAGTCTCTGTGTCCTACTGGAAATTCCCTATTAAGGTAAACTGTCAGTAGTTTTCCTTTCTCTCTCTCTCTCATTTTAATACTTAACTACTTTTTTCCTCCTTACCTTTCTTTATTGATACCATCCAAATAAAACCTTTATCAGATAATCTCTTCCCCCCTATTTTTATAAAGGGACAATATTATACATAACTGGAGCTGTGATAATTTTCTTTCTTTAAGGAATAACATTCTCTGGATAACATCTATCACTCTGACACCTTGTCATCTAGAAGAGCATCCCAGGGTATTGATAACCTTCTCAATGGTTAGCATGAAATTTTCAAGTCAAAGTAAATGTGAAGTCGCTTTAACTTAAAATGATTTGGATAAGATCCCCGAGTCAAACTGTAATATGCATTTCACTACCTATCAATTAAAAGTTGATGCTTTGGAACAATGGTTTTTTAACTACTTCATTTCTGGAGGAACCCCACCCCTACAAGAGTCTGTGAACACCCCACCCTAAAGAGAGAAACAATTTATCACCAAACAACTAAAATTCTGGTCTCCCCTATTCCTTCCCACTAAAAATAAATAAGTAAATAAAATTTAAACGTTGTGAGGGAATGTAACAAGAGTGACATAGATTAGATGGGAGCTGGTTTACCCATTCGTTCATTTGTTTTCATCCTTTTATTCAACAAATATGTATTGAGGATTTACTATATGCCAATATTGCTTTATGTAGGAGTCATTGTGTGGGGCAAACGGTTAAGATCTCTATCAGTAACCAAAAGGTTGGCAGTCTGAACCCACCGAGGCACCTCAGAAATAAGTCCTGGTGCTCTGCTTCTGAAACGTTACAGCTTTGAAAATCATATGGAATGCAATTCTACACTGCAGTTCATGGGGTCACTATAAATCTGCATTGACTCAACAGCAACTGTTTTATTTATTTTTTGTCTACCTTGTTTTCCTAAATATAATGTTCCCTAATTTGAAAACACCAATTCTCTAGCGATGAGTAAACTATGGTTGAATTAGTTCCATTGGTAGCAAATGAAATGATTTAGTAGTATGTAGTTTGGATGACTACGAAGTGTAATTTTTTTTTCTCCCACTCTAGGACGTTCCCCTAGCCTGCAGAATCTTACCCATCATTCATAACCATCATTCATGTTTGTGGAATTGTACTTCTTGTTGTTTCCAATATCTTGACATTATTTTTTTAACCTTTTTAAAATAATGATAGATTTTCATAGGTAGTTGCAAAAATAGTATGGAGAGATCTCCTGTACCCTTCATCAAATTTCCTCTGTAGGTTACATTTTACATAACTGGAGTGAAATATCAAAACCAGGAAACTGACATTGGTATAATGTGTGTATATAGTTTTTTGCGATTTTATCAGGTGAGAAGATTTGTGTAACTACCACCACAATCAAGATACAGAAGTATTCTATTGCCACAAAGATCTCCCTCTTGCTACCTACCCCTTTAGAGTCAAAACCACTTCTATCCAACTCCCACTATCCCTAACTCTTGACAACCACAACACACAACTTTGTCATTTTAAGAATGTTTTATTAAATGGGATCATACAGTATGTAACCTTTTCCCTGAATGTAACACCTATCCAAATTGTTGTCTCTATCAATAGTTTGTTCCTTTTTATTACTATTATTCACTGATATGGATGTACCACAGTTTGTTAAACCTGTTTAAGCCTGTGAAAGGACATTTGGGCTGATTCCAGTTTTTCGGCTATTACTGATGAAGCTGCTATGAACATTTTTACATTTTATGTAATTATTAACATGTTAGGGCTTAAGTGTACCATTTAAATTTTTGTTTTCTGTTTGTTCCACTTTTCGTTTTTTTTTTTGTTTTATTTTTCCTGTCTTCCTATGGATTACTTCGATAATTTTTAGAATTCCATTTTATCAATAGTGTTTTTGAGTATGTATCCTTGTGTAGCTTTTAAAATGGTTGCTCTAGGTATTAAATTATACATACATAGTTTATCACAGTCTACTGGTGGTAACATTTCACCAGTTTGAGTAAAATATAGAAACCTTACTTCTTTATGTCCTTTTACCTTCCCCAGTTTTAATATGTTGTTTTTTGTTATTGTTGGGTGCCATCAAGTCAATTCCAACTCATGGTGATCCCATGTGACAGAATAGAACTGCCCCATAGAGTTTTCTTGGCTGTAATCTTTATGGAAGCATACCGCCAGGTCTCCCCCAACCCCGAGCCACTGGGTGGGTTTAAACTGCTCACCTTTCGGTCAGAAGTTGAGCGCTTAACCATTGCACCACCAGGGCTCCTTAGTTTTAAACATTTCCTCTACACACATTGAGAACCACATTAAACAATGCTATAATTTTTGCTTTATCTATCAAACAAAATTTAGAAGACTCCTGAGAAGAAAGGTCTATTTTACTTACCCGTATTTTTATTCTTTCTGTTGTTTTTCTTCCTTCCTGATGTTCTTTTATCATTTCATTTTGTTTCAAGAAATTTCTTTACCCATTCTTTTAGGGTAGTTTTTACTGGTGACATATTCTCTTAGTTTGACTTCTTCTGAGAATGTCTTGATTTCTCCTTTCACCTTGAATCTCTAAAGTAGGTTTTTGCAGGATACAGAATTCCAGGTCAACAGTGCTTTTCTTTCAGCACTTGAAAAATATTGTGCCACCTCCTTATGGCCTTCATGGCTTTGGATAAGAAATACACTGTCATTTGAATTTATTTTTCCCTATAGGTAAGATGTCATTTCTCTCTGGTTTTCAGAAATTTGACTATGATATATCTTAATGCAGATTTCTTTGGGTTTACCTTATTTGGGGTTCTCTTGGCTTCTTGAATCTGTAGGTTTATGTCTTTTGCCAAATTTGGGAAGTTTTCAGCCGTATTTATTTGAGAACTTTTACAGCCCCACATTTTTTCTCCTTCTGGGGCTCAGATGACACATATATTAGATGTTTTGTTATAGTCCCACAAGTCCCTGAGTTTCTGTTCATTTTTTTAAGTCTATTTTCTCTCTATTGTTAATACTGAGTAATTTATATTGTTCTATCTTTAACGTACTTCACTGATTTTTTCCTCTTTTCTCTCAATTCTGCTGTCAGGCCTATCCATTAAATTTTTAATTTGGTTATTGTAATTTTCAGTTCTAACTTTTCCATTTAGTTCTTTTTTATATCTTTATTTTCTTTACTGAGAGTTTCTGTTTCTTTGCTGAGACTTTTTATTTTTTTCATTTGTTGCAATTATGGTCATAACGACTCCTTACAGAATTGTATGATGCCCTATTTAAAATCCTAGTCAAATAATTCTAATATCTGTGTCATCTCAGTATTGATGTCTGTTAATTGTCTTTTCTCTTTCAAGTTGAAGTTTTCCTGTTCTTGCTTGATAAGTGATTTTCAGTTATATCCTGAACATTTGCAATATTGTGCTATAAAATACTTTTATCAGGCCTCCTCTGACATTGACCCTGTGGAGGAAGGGGGATGCTACCTGGTTCCTGCCAGGAGAGGCTGGATATCTAGGTTCCCCATTCAACTTCCTTTGACACTCTGATGGGGGAGAAGATGTCTCATTATTGATAAATGGAGGTGGGAGTACAGGCTCCCCACTAGGCCTCCACTGACACCACTGATGGGGAGGGAGAGAAGTACCTCCTTACCACTGGGTGAGAGTGGAAGTCCAGTCTCCCCACAATGTGTCTATTGACACTATGGAAGGGGGGACCTCATTACTGCTAAGCAGGAATGAAGTCCCAGCTCCCTACTCAGACTTCTCTATCAACACCTCAGTGGGTAGAGGTACCTCTTTACATCCGAGCAGGGTGGAGTTCTAGGCTTCCCACTTGGCCTTTACTGAAGGTGACAGGGATGGGGTCACATATAGTTCTGTGGTGTTGGGTAGAGTAGGGAGGTGATTGTCTGAAAGTTTTCTGTCTTTCTAGGCTGCTGTTTTCCTGATTCTAGACTAAAACAAGCCAGCTTTTCTTGGGGCTTGATGTTAACCACTTAGAAATCCTTAAATATAGTAAGATAATTGAAAGCAACATTGTGATGAAGTTGACTGTATCATATTGTCTTTCTTACAGTTTTTAACAGCTTCATTGATATATAATGGACATACAATAAAGCACACATATTTAAAATGTACAATTTGATATATCCACCCAACAACAAAATCAAGATAACGATTATATCCATCACCCCCACAAGTGTCTTTGTGCTACTTTGTATTCACTCCATTCACCACCCACTCACCTTCTCCTCTCCCAAACAACTACTGATCTGCTTTCTGTCGCTACAGATTACATTCAAGATTGCATATTCTTGAATGTGAAATGTATTCAAATAGTATGAACTCTTTATTTGGCTTCTTTCACTCAGCATAATTTTTTTTATATTCATCCATGTTGTGTGTATAAATAGTTTATTCCTCTTATTGTTCAGTAGTATTACATTGTATGG
Organism: Dugong dugon; assembly: GCA_030035585.1. Lineage (NCBI taxonomy): Eukaryota > Metazoa > Chordata > Mammalia > Sirenia > Dugongidae > Dugong > Dugong dugon. The sequence continues at coordinate 101,319,031 of CM057483.1, read as the reverse complement.
ATATAAGATGCTTTGTCCTTTTAGCTGTTGGATATTTGGCTTGTTTCCACTTTTTGGCTTTTACAAATAAAGCTGCTATGAGCATCTGTGTGCAAATGTTTCTGTGTACATATGCTTCCATTTCTCTTAAATAAATGGATAGTGAAATAACAGAGACATATGGTAGGCACATATTTACCTTTTTAAGAAACTGCCAAACTGTGTTACAAAGTTTGCCCTCTCACCACAGTGTATGAGAGTTCCAGTTGTTCCACATCCTTGTCAAGATTTGGTATTGTGAATCTTTTTTATTTAGCTATTCTACTGGGTGTGTAGTATTATCTCATAGTGGTTTTAATTTGTGTTTCCCTAACGACTAATGAAGCATCCCTGGTGACACGGTGCTTAAAGCGCTCATCTGCTAATCAAACAAGGTCAGTGGTTCAAACTTACCAGTAGCTCCTTGGGAGAAAGATGTGGCAGTCTGCCTCCATAAAGATTTATAGCCTTCTAAACTCTGTGGAGCATATCTACCCTTGTCTTATAGGTTCACTATGACTCAGAATCTACTGGACAGCAGTGGGTTTGTTTTGGTAAATGACTAATGATGTTGAAAATATTTTCATATGCTTTTGCCATCTGAATATCTACTTTGGTGTCTTTCAAATATTTTGCCCATTTTTATTAAGATTTTAAAAATCAACCTATTACTGAATTATAAGAGTTCCTATATATTCTAGGAGCCCTGGTAGTGCACTGGTTAAGTGTTTGGCTGCTAACCAAAAGGTCAGCAGTTCGAGTCTACTAGCTACTCCTTGGAAACCCTATGGGGCAGTTCTACTATGTGCTATAGGGTCGCTGTGAGTCTGAATTGACTTGACAGCAATGGGTTTGTTTTGGTTTTATATATATTCTAGATACAAGTCCTTTATCAGATATATGTTTTGCAAATATTTTATCTCAGTTTGTGGTTTTCCTTTATATTTTTATAATGGTGTCTTCTGAAGAGCAAACATTTTTAATGTCAGTGAAATCCAATTATTGATTTTTCTCTTTTATAATTTGTGGGTTTATGTCATATTTAAGAAATCTTTGTCAAACCTAAGGACACTGAGATTTTCTCCTATATTTTCTACTACAAATTTTTAAATTTTAGTTCTTACATTTTGATCTATAACTTATTTTTGGTATGTGGTGTGTAGTAAGGGTCAAAGTTTTGTTTTGTCTTTTAATATCAATATCCACTTGTTTCGGCACCATTTGTTGAATAAACTTTCCTTTCTTCATTGTACTACCTCAAGCAGGTCTGTCTTTACATAGTGACATACATATTAAACAAAGTAGTGTAAATACTCTAGCATTGTTCTTTTTCAAAAAATTTTTTCACTATTCTAGTGTTTTACATTTCCATATACATTTTGGAATCAAATTGTCATTTTCTACAAATAATTCTTCTTATTTGAGTTTGATTTGTTATTCTTGTACCATTTCCTTAACGTGAAAGCTGAAGTCTTTGATTTGAGAACTTGCTTGTTATTTTCTAATATAGGTATTTAGTGCTATAAATTTCCCCCTAATTACTGATTCTGATATGTTGTGTATTCCTCACCATTTAGTTAAAAATCTTTTTCTAATTTGATTTCTTTTTGGACCATGGATTAGTTTGAAGTGCATTATATAATTTCTGAATAGTTGATGTTCCATATATCTTTCTGTTCTTGATTTGTGATTCCTTTAAGGTGGGAGAACATACTTTCTGTAATTTGAATCCTTTTAAATTTATTAAGACTTGCTTTATGGCCCAGAATATGATCTATCTTGGTAAATGTTCCATGAGCAGTTAAAAGACTGTGTTTTCTGCAGATGCTGGGTTGGTTGAGTGTCCTATAAATATAAATTAATTCACTCCGGTTGATCGTGTTGGTGAAGTCTTCTCTCTCCTTACTGATTTTCTGTCTACTTATTCTATTATTGAAGCAGTAATTATTGAAGGAGTAATGAACTATCTGACTATAACTCTGCATTTGTCTATCTCTACTTGTAGTTGTGTGAGTTTTTTCTTTATGTATTGTGAAGCTCTGTCATTATATGCATGGGCATTTAGGATTGTTATGTCCTCTTTATGAGTTGACCATTTTATCATTGTGAAATGATCTTCTTTTTCTGTGGTTATAGTCTTTGTTCTAAAATCTACTTTCTTTGATTAATATAACCAGTCCAGCTTTCTTTTGATTAGTGTAAGCATGGTATATCTTTTTTTCATCCTTTTGCTTTTAGGCTATTTGTGTCTTTATATTAAAGTGTGTTTTCTGTAGGCAGCATATAGTTGCATTGTTTTGTTTTTTTGTATCCAATCTGACAGTTGCTGCCTTTCAGTTTAGGTGTTTAGGCCATTTACATTTAGTGTGATAATTGATATGGTTAGGGTTATATCTGTCATGTTGTTACTTGTTTTCTATTTCTCTCATCTATTCTTTGTTCCCTTTTCCCTCTTATTCTTCCTTCTTTTGAATTATATGAGTATTTTTGTGATTCTATTTTATATCCTTTGTTGGATTATTAGCTATAACTCTGTTTTGTTACCTTAGTGGTGTTTTTAGGATTTATAGTATATACGATAAGAAAAAAAGTATGTGTTTACTCATATGATGCTCTTCATCCCTTTATATATATATCTATATTTCCATCTATATCATTTTGCTTTTTCTTGAAGGATGTCCTGTAACATTTCTTATACTGTGGGTATGTTGGTGATGAATGCTTTCAGCTTTTGTATCTCTGGGGGAGTCTTTATTTCATCTTTTTAAAATTAAAGTAATCTCTTTATTTTGAGATAATTGTATATTCATATGCGTATATAAGAAAAAATACAGAGAGATTCTGTGTACCTTTTATCCATTTTCCCCCAATGGTTACATCTTGCCAAACTATAGTACAATATCTTAACAACAATGTTGACATTGATACAGTCAAATATAGACCAGTGCCAATATCACAAGATCTGTCATGTTGTCCTTGTATAACCACATCTACCACTGGTCCCCCATCCATAACCCTTAGCAGTCAGTAATCTGCTCTCCATCTCTATAATGTTCTTATTTCTAGAATGTTATATAAAAGGAATCATACAGTATGATTCCTTCTGAGATTGGCTTTTTTCACTCAGCACAATTCTCTGGATATTCATCCAAGTTGTTGTGTGTACCAATAGTTCATTCCTCTTTATTGCTGCAAACTGTTTACCCATTCACACATTGAAGGACATGTGGTATGTTTCCAGTATTTTACTATAATGAATAAAAGTGATTTTGACATTTGCATGCAGGTGTTTGTGTGAGCATAGGTTTCCATTTCTCTGAGATTATTGCACAAGAATTCAATTGCTGGATCATACAGTAGTTGTATGATTGGTTTCATAAGAAACTGCCAAATTGTATAACCAAGGCACTTGAAAGCAGAGACACAGACACATGAATACCAATGTTCATTGCAACACTATTCAAAAAAGCCAAAAGGTGGAAACAACCTAAATGTCCATCAGTGGATGAATGGATAAACAAAATGTGCTACATACATACAAAGGAATACTACTCAGCCATAAAGAGAAATGATATCCTGATACATGCTACAACATGTGTGAACCTTGAAAACATGCTGAGTGAAGTAAGTCGATTACAAAAGGATAAATGTTATATTTTCTCACTTATATGAAATGACAAAAATAGGCAAATGTATAGAGACCAAAGTTCATTAGTGGTTACCAAGGGGTGGAACAGAGGGGAAAGGGGAAGCCATTGTTTAGGAAACAGTGAACTTCTGTTTCAATGATGGGAGATTTGGGGAACAATTATGAGTAATGGTTGCATGACATGATTAATGTAATTGATATCACTGAATTATACACCTGAAAAATTTCAGTAGAATTGACAAATGTTGTGTTATATTTTACAACAATAAAAAGAAGAAACTGCCAAATTGTTATCCAGAGTGGCTGTCCATTTTACATTCCCACCAGCAATGTATAAGTGAGCCATGTTCTACATATCCTCACCAGCATTTGTGGTTGTCACTACTTTTATTTTGGCCATTCTGATTAGGTATGTACTGATATTTTATTATAGTTTTAATTTACATTTTCCTAATGGCTAATGAGGTTGAACATCTTTTCATGTGGTTATTTGCCATCCGTAGAGCCTCTTTGGTGAAATATCTATTCAGGCCTTTTACCCACTTTCTAATTAATTTTTTTTTTAATGTTGAGTTTTAAGAGCTTTCTCTATGTATTATATATGTTGTTGTTGTTAAGTGCTGTCGAGTCGGTTTTGACTCTTAGCGACCCTGTCTACAACAGAACGAAACGCTGCCCAGTCCTGCGCCATCCTCACAATCGTTGCTATGTGTGAGCCCATGTGGCAGACACTGTGTTAATCCATCTCCTTGAGGGTCTTCCTCTTTTTTGCTGACCCTCTACCTTACCAAGCATGATGTCCTTCTCCAGGAACTGTTCCCTCATGATAACATGTCCTAAGTATGTGAGAGAAAGTCTCACCATCCTTGCTTCCAAGGAGCACTCTGGCTGTATTTCTTCCAAGACAGACTTGTTCGTTTTTCTGGCATTCCATGGTATATTCAGTATTCTTCGCCGATACCATAATTCAAAAGCATCAGTTCTTCTTTGATCTTCCTTCTTCATTGTCCAGCTTTCATATGCATGGGAGGTGATTGAAAATACCATGACTTACATCAGACACAAAGTGTCCTTAAAGTGACATCTTTGCTTTTCAACAATTTAATGAGGTCTTTTGCAGCAGATTTGCCCAATGCAATACATCGTTTGATTTCTTGACTGCAGCTTCCATGGGTGTTGATTATGTATGCAAGTAAAATGAAATCCTTGTTAATGTCAATATTTTCTCTGTTTATCATGATATTGCTTATTAGTCCAGTTGTGAGGATTTTTGTTTTCTTTATGTTGAGGTATAATCTATACTGAAGGCTGTAATCTTTGATCTTCAGCAGTAAATGCTTCAGGTTCTCTTTACTTTCAGCAAGCAGGTTGTGTCATCTGCGTACTGTGGATTGTTAATGAGTCTTCCACCAATCCTGATGCCACGTTCTTCTTCATATAGTCCTGTGTCTTGGATTATTTGTTCAACATACAGATTGAGTAAGTATGGTGAAAGGATACAACCTGACACACATCTTTCCTGATATTAAACCATGCAGTATCCCCTTGTTCTGTTCGAATGACTGCCTCTTGGTCTATGTACAGGTTCCGCATGAGCACAGTTAAGTGTTCTGGAATTCCCATTCTTCACAGTGTTATCCATAATTTGTTATGATCCACACAGTTGAATACCTTTGCATAGTCAATAAAACACAGGTAAACATCTTTCTGATAATCTATGTTTTCAGCAAGATCCATCTGACATTAGCAGTGATATCCCTCATTCCATGTCCTCTTCTCAATCTGGCTTGAATTTCTTGCATCTCCCTGTCATTGTACTGCTGCAACCATTTTTTAATTATCTCTGCAAAATTTTATGAGTCTGTACTACTAATGATATTGTTCAATAATTTCCACATTCTGTTGGATCACTTTTCTTTGGAACAGGCACAAATATGGAACTCTTCCAGTCAGTTGACCAGTTAGCTGTCTTCCAAATTTCTTGGCATAGACAAGTGAGCACCTCCAGCACTGCATCTGTTTGTTGAAACATCTCAATTGGTATTCTGTCAATTCCTGGAGCCTTGTTTTTTGCCAATGCCTTCAGTGCAGCTTGGACTTTTTCTTTCAATACCATTGGTTCTTGATCATATGCTACCTCCCGAAATGGTTGAACTTTGACCAATTCTTTTTGGTACAGTGACTCTGTATTCCTTCCATCTTGTCTTGATGCTTCATGCGTCGTTCAATATTTTCCCCATAGACTACTGAAAAATTGCAGTTTGAGGCATGATTTTTTTCTTCAGTTCTTTAAGAAGTGCCAAGTACTTCTTCCCTTTTGATTTTCAAAAAAATTTAGAAAAAAAAAATTTGCACATTTCATTACAATACTTTACTTTGTCTTCCCAAACCGCCCTTTGACATCTTCTGTTCAGCTCTTTTACTTCATCATTTCTTCCATTTGCTTTAGCTACACGGCGTTCAAGAGGAAGCTTCAGAGTCTCTTCCGACATCCATTTTGGTCCTTTCTTCTTTCCTGTGTTTTTAATGACCTTTTGCTTTCTTCATGTATGATGTCCTTGATGTCATCTCACAATTCGTCTGGTCTTCAGTCATTAGTGTTCAATGTATGAAATCTATTCTTGAGATGGTGTCCAAATTCAGGTGCAATATACTCAAGGTCGTATTTTGGTTCTCGTGGACTTGTTTTAATTTTCTTCAGCTTCATCTTAAAAGTACATATAAGCAATTGATGGTCTGTTCCATAGTCGGCCCCTGGCCTTGTTCTGACTGATGATATCGATATCGAGCTTTTCCATAATCTCTTTCTACAGATGTAGTTGATATGATTCCTGTGCTTTCCATCCAGTGAAGTCCAAGTGTATAGTCACTCTTTATGTTTTTGAAAAAAGGTTTTTGCAATGATAAATTGTTGGTCTTGCAAAATTCTATCATGCAATCTTCAGTGTCATTTCTATCACCAAGGCCATATTTTCCAACTATAGATTCTTCTTCATTGTTTCCAACTTGTGTATTCTAATCACCGGTAATTATCCATGCATCTTGATTGCATGTCTGATGAATTTCAGACTGCAGAAGTTGGTAAAAATGTTCGATTTCTTCATCTCTGGCATTAGTGGTTGGTACCTAAATTTGAATAATAATAGTATTAACAGGGCTTCCTTGTAGGTGTATGGATATTATCCTATCACTGACAGTGTTGTACTTCAGGAGAGATCTTGAATGTTCTTTTTGATAATGAATGAAATCCCATTACTCTCCAATTTGTCATTCGCAGCATAGTATACCATATGATTGTTGGATTCAAAATGGCCAATACCATTCCATTTCAGCTCACTAATGCCTAGGATATCCATGTTTATGTGTTCCATTTCATTTTTGACAACTTCCAATTTTCCCAAGTTCATACTTTTTACATTCCACATTCCTATTATTAATGGATATTTGCAGCAGTTTCTTCTCATTTTGAGTTATGCCACATCAGAAAATGAAGGTCCTGAAAGCTTGACTCCATCCACGTCATTAAGGTCAACTCTACTTTGAGGAGGCAGCTCTTTCCCAGTCCTATTTTGAGTGCCTTCCATCATGAGGGGCTTTATTGTATTTGAAATACTGATGGCATAGCTTCCAGCATCACAGGAACACACAAGCCATCACAGTATGACAAACTGACAGAGGCTATCTATTCTATATACTAGTCTTTTATTGGATAATTGGTTTGCAAATATTTTCTCCCAGTATATAGCTTGTATTTTCATCCTCTTAGGAGATCTTTCAAAGAGTAAAAGTTTTTCATTTGGATGGGGTCAACTTTATCAGTCTTTTTAAATGAATTATGCTTTTGGGATCAAGTCTAAAAACTCTTTGTCTAACTGTATATTCTGAAGATTTGGTCCTATGTTTTTTTCCCTAAAGGTTTTGTAGTTTTACATGTTACGTTATGTCCATAATGCATAGTGATTTATGTTTGTATAAAATGTGAGGTTTCATTGAAGGTTTTTTTGTTTGTTTGTTTGGTTTATGGATATCCAGTTGTTCCAGCACCATTTGTTGAAAAAACAATGCTTGCTCCATTGAATTGATTTTGATTCTTTGTCAAAAATAATTTGAACCATATAAAGGAATGAAGTATTTCTAGACGAACCCAGAAAACATGTTAAGTGAAAGAAGCCAGATGCAAAAACCTACATGTTATGTGATTCCGTTTATGAAATGTGCAGACTAGACAAATCTGTGCAGACAGAAAGCAGATTAGTGGCTGCCAGTGGCTAGGTTGAGGGGAGAATGTGGACTGACTGCTAATGGGTACAGGTTTGTTTTTTTTTAAGGTGATCAGAATGTTCCACAATTAGATACTAGCGATGGTTCTATGACAGCACATATACTAAATACCTAAAAAAGTGAATTTTATGATATGTGAATTTTATTTTAATAAAAATGTTATTAAAAAAAAGAGTTGGACATCTGTAGATCTTTTTCTGAGTTTTTTCTGTTCCACTGATTTATGTATGTATCCCTCTGCCAGTGCCACACAGTAAGGTGTTAGTAGGCATTTTTTTAGATGTTCTTTATCAGGTTTAGGCACTTCGTCTCTATTCCTACTTTGCTGAATTTTTTTCATGAATGGGTTTTGTTAAATAATTTTTGTGTCAGATGTTAGTCTTCATTATCTTGTTGGTATGGTGGATTACACTGATTGATTTTCAAATATTCAACCAGCCTTGCATACTTGGAATAAGACCTACTTGGTTGTGGTATTTAATTCTTTGTATACATTTTTAGATTTGATTTACTAACTATTTTTAATGAGCTAAAATTTACATAACGTAAAAATACACGATGGTAACCATTTTAAAAGGTACAATTTTGTGGCTTGTAGTAAATTCACAATGTTGTGCAACTATCACTGCCATTTAATACAAGAACATTTTCATTACCCACACTAAGAAACCTCGGACCCAGTAAGCAGTCATTCCCCATTCCCAGTACCTGTTGTTGTTGTTAGGAGTCACTGGGTTGGCTCTGATTCATAGCAAACTTATGTATAACAGAACTCAAAATTTGCCCAGTCCTCACAATCCTCACAATCATTGCTACATTTAAGCCCACCGTTGTGCCCAGCCCCAAGCAAACACTAATTTGCTTTCTTGTCTCTATGGATTTGCCTATTCTGGAAATTTAATATAAATAGAATCATACGATATGTTACCTTTTGTATCTGGCTTCTTCCACTTAGCATAATATGTTTAAGGTTCATTCATGTTGTAGCATATATCAATAGTTCATTCCGTTTATACATAAATAATATTCCATTATATGGCTATACTATAATTGTTTATTGATAAATGTCCATTGGTGGATATTTGGGTTGCTTCCTTTTTTTAGTATTATGAATAATTCTATTCATGTACATGTTCATGTATATTCATATACAATTTTTTGTTTAAACATCTTTTTTTCAATTCTCTTGATGTATACCTAGGAGTAGAATTAATTACTGGGTCATATGGTAATAACTTTTTGAGGAATCAATGAACTGTTTTCTACAGTGACTGCACTATTTTATATTTATACCAGCAATATATGAGAGTTCCAGTTTCTCCACATCCTCAACAATACTTTGTACTTTCCTTTTTTTTATTATAGTCATCTTAGTAGGTGTGAAATGATATCGCATTATGGTTTTGATTTCCATTTTTCTAATGATGTTTAACATGTTTTTATGTGCCTGTTGGCCACTTGTATATCTTCTTTGGAAAAGTATCTATTGAAGTCCTTTGCTCATTTTTTTCCCTAAATTTTATTTATTTTGTTGTTGTTGAGAATATGCACAGCAAAACATACACTAGTTCAACAGTTTCCACATGTACAATTTAATGGCAATAATTATATTCTTCGAGTTGTGCAACAACAATTCTTATCCTCCTTTTCTGAGTTATTCCTCCCTTGTTAACATAAACTCACTGCCCCCTAAGTTTCGTATCTAATCTTTCGAGTTGCTGTTGTCATTTTGATCCCATATAGGTATTTTAAAAGAACATACTGCTCAAGGTAGACCTTTTTCTACTAGTTAAGCTAAACTATTGTTTGGTTTTAAGATGATTCAGGGGACATTTTTAGTTTAAACTTTAAAGATTATCTCAGGGCAATAGTTTTGGGGGTTCATCCACCTTCCATGACTCCAGAATGTCTGAAGTCCATAAGTATTTGAAATTCTGTTCTGCATTTCCCCCCCTTTGATCAGGATTCTTCTAAGGACGCTTTGATCAAAATGTTCAGTAATGATAGCTGGAAACCATCCAGTTCTTCTGGTCTCAGAGCAAAGGAGGCGGTTGTTCATGGAGGCAATTAACCACACACTCCATATTCTGCTCCTATTCCTGACTCTCCTTTTTCTTCTGTTGTTTCAGGTGAATAGAGACCAACTGTTGTGCCTTGAATGGCTGCTTGCAAGCTTTTAAGACCCCAGGCACTACGAAAAGAACTAGGAAATAGAACAGAGGCACTAAACATGATATTAGGCCAATTAACTGGGATGTCCCACGAAACCATGACCCTAAACCTCCAAACCAAGGGACCAAACCCCATGAGATGTTTAGCTGGACATAAGTAGCCTCAGCAGCTACTCCTTTTTGTCATTGTAAATATATCTATCGCACAACTTTTGCCAATTCAACTTTTTACTTATTGACAGCAATTGCATTAATCAACTATGCAACCCTACCCTTAATCAACGTGATTTTTCCATCACCGTTAACCCCTCTTCCCTCCTCCCCACCCCCCCACCGCCCGTGGTAACCACTAATAAACTTTGATCTCTGTACATTTGCCTTTTCTTTACTTTTTATATAAGTGAGGTCATACAATATTTGTCCTTTTGTGATTGGCTTATTTCACTCAGCATAATGTCTTAAAGCACTGTCCGTACTGTAGCATGTATCAAAACTTCATTTCTCCTACTGGCTGACTAGTCTTCCATTGTATGCATGTTCCACATTTTGTTTATCCATTCATCTGTTGATGAGCATTTAGGTTGTTTCCACCTTTTGGCTATTGTGAATAGTGCTGTAATGAATATTGGTGGTTTTTTAATTGCGTTGTCTCTTTGTTGTTGAATTTTAATAGTTCTTTATATATTCTTGTTACTAAACCATTTTCAGATATATGACTGTCAATATTTTTTCCATTCTGTAGGTTGTCTTTTCACTTTTTCCTTAATGACTTAATGAGGTGAAATTCACATAATATAAAATGAGCCATTTTAAAGTGAACAATTCAGTAGCATTTCATACATTCACAATGTCTTGCAGCCAGCCACCAAACCCGCTGCTGTCGAGTCGATTCTGACTCATATCTACCCTATAGAACAGAGTAGAACTGCCCCATATGGTTTCCAAGCCTGTAAATCTTTACAGAAGCAGACTGCCACATCCTTCTCCCATGGAGCAGCTGGTGGATTCAAACTACCAACCTTTCAGTTAGCAGCCGAGCTCTTTAACCACTGCACCACCAGGGTTCCTTTTTGCAACCACACCTCTATCTAATTTCCAGTACTCCCAAGTAAAAACATTGCCCATCGATCAGTTTTTCCTCATTTTCCTTTCCCCCAGCCACTGGCAATCACCAGTCAGCATTTTCTCTCTATAGATTGATCTATTCTGGATACTTCATACAAATGGAATCATACAATATGTGACCTGTGTGTCTGGCTTCTTTCCCTTAGCATAATGTTTTGGAAGTTCATCCATATTATGAAATGTATCAGTACTTCATTCCTTTTTATGGCTAAATGATGTTCCATCGTTTGTACTCCAATTTATTTATCCATTAATTTGTTGATGGACATTTGGGCTGTTTCCACCATTTTGTTATTGTGAATAGTGCTGCTGTGAGCGTGCATGTACGTGTACTTGTTTTTGTACCAGTTTTCAGTTCTGTTGTGTACATGCCTAGGAGTGAAATTGCAAGATCACATGGTAATGCTATGTTTAACTTTTTGAGGAATTGCCAAACTGTTTTCCACAGCAGCTGAACCATTTTATATTCCTACCATCAATGCATGAGGATTCCAATTTCCCCACATCCTCACCAACACTTCTTATTATCAATTTTTCTGATAATAGCCATCCTGGCAGTTGTGAAGTGATGTATCATTCTGGTTTTGATTTACATTTACATAATGACAAATGATATTGAGCATCTTTTTCACCTGCATATTGTCCATTTGTATATCTTCTTTGGAAAAATGTCCCTTTAAGCTCTTTGTCCATTTTTTAATTGTTTCTTTAACTGAGTTGTAGAAATTATTTATGTATTCTGAATATTAAACTCTTATCAAATATATGATTACAAAATATATCTTCCAATCTTTAGGTTGTCTTTTTACTTTCTTAATAGTACCCTTTCATGCACATTCTTAATTTTGATGAAGTCCAATTATCTATTTTTTGTAGTGTTTCTCATGCTTTTGCTGTCATATCCAAGGTCATGAAGATTTACCCCTATGTTTTCTTCTAAGACTTTTATGGTTTTATTTCTTTTTAAAATTTTTTTTTTATTGTTGTAGTTTAAATTAAGTTTACATTTCAAGTTAGTCTTCCATGCAAAAATTTATACATACATTGTTAGGTGACCCTAATTGCTCTCCCCATACTGCAACAGCACACTCTTCCTTTCCACCCCTGATTCCCCATTTCCATTCAACCAGCTCCTAACCCTCTCTGCCTTCCCATCTCACCTCCGGACAGAAGCGGACCGTTTAGTCTCTTGTGTCTACTTGAGCTAAGAGACACACTCATCATGAGTATCACTTTACGTCCCACAGTCCAGTCCAATCCCTGTCTGAAGAGTTGGCCTCAGAAATTGTTTTATTTCTGAGCCGACAGAGAATCCAGGGGGCCACGCTTTCTGAGGTTCCTCCAGTCTCAGTCAGCCCATTAAGTCTGGTCTTCTTACTAGAATTTGAGCTCTGCACCCCACCTTTCTCCTGCTCCATCAGGGACTCTCTGCTATGTTCCCTGTCAGGGCGGTCCCTGGTGGTAGCCGGGCACCATCTAGTTCTTCTGGTCTCAGGCTGATGAAGTCTGGTTTATGTGGTCCTTTCTGTTCTTGGGCTAATACGTTCCTTTTGTCTTTAGTGTTCTTCATTCTCCTTTACTCCAGGTGGTTGGGACCAATTGACGCATCTTAAATGGCCACTGTCTTAGTCATCTGGTGCTGCTATAACAGAAATACCACAAGTGGATGGTTTTAATGAAGAGAAGTTTATTTCCTCATAGTCAAAGTAGGCTAAAAGTCCAAATTCAAGGTGTCAGCTCCAGGAGAAGGCTTTCTCTCTCTTGGCCTTCTCATCAGTGTTCCCCCAGACTAGGAGCTTCTCGGCGCAGAGACCCCAGTCCAAAGGACGCGTTCTGCTCCTGGCACTGCTTTCTTGATAGTATAAGGTCCCCCTGTCTCTCTGCTCACTTGTGTCTTTTATATCTCAAGAGATTGCCTTAGGACACAATCCAGTCTTGTAGATCCAGTCCTGCCTTACTAACACAACTGCCACCCATCCTCCCTCATTAACATCATTGAGGCAGGTTTACAACATACAGGAAAATCACACAGTATCAGGAATCATGGCCTAGCCAAATTGCTACATACATTTTTGGAGGGACATAATTCAAACCATGACAGATGCTTACAAGCTTTTAAGACCCCAGACAACACTCACCAAAGTAGGATGCAGAACATTTTCTTAATAAACTTTATTATGCCAATTGACCTAGATGTCACCTGAAAGCATGGTCCCCAGACCCCAACCCCAGCTACTCTGTCTCTCAAAGTGTTTGATTTTATTCCGGAAACTTCTTAGCCTTGGTTCAGTCCAGTTGTGCTGACTTCCCCTGTAGTGTGTGCTGTTCTTCCCTTCACCTGAGATAATTCTTATCTACTATCTAGTTAGTAAATAACCCTCACCCACCCTCCCCACCCTCGTAACCATCAAAGAAGGTTTTCTTCTGTGTTAAAATCTTTCCTTGAGTTCTTATAATAGTGGTCTTATACAATATTTGTCTTTCTCTGACTGACCAAATTCACTCAGCATAATGAGTTTCAGCTTCCTCCATGTTGTAAGATGTTTCATGGCTTCATCATTCTTTATCATTGCGTAATGTTCCATTGTGTGGATATACCATTATTTGTTTATCCTTTAATCTGTTGATGGGCATCTAGGTTGTTTCCATATTTTTGCTATTGTGATCAGTGCTACAGTGAACATGGGTGTGCATATATCCATTCGTGTGATGGCTCTTATTTCTCTAGGATATATTCCAAGGAGCGCGATAGCTGGATCCTATGGTAATTCTATTTCTACATTCTTAAAGAAGCGCCAAATCAATTTCCAAAGTGGTTGTATGATTTTACATTCCCATCAACAGTGTATAAGTGTTCCGGTCTCTCCACAACATCTCCAGCATTTATTATTTTGTGCTTTTTGGATTAGTGCTAGACTTGTTGGGGTGAGATGATATCTCATTGTAGTTTTGATCTGCATTTCTCTAATGCTAATGATCATGAGCATTTCTTCATGTGTCTGTTAGCTGCCTGAATATCTTCTCTGGCGAAGTGCCTGTTCATATCCTTTGCCCATTTTTTAATTGGATTATTTGTCTTTTTGTTGTAGAGGTTTTGCAGTATCTTGTAGATTCTAGAGATTAGACGCTAATCAGACTTGTCGCAGCCAAAAATTTTTCCCAGTCTGTAGGTTGTCTTTTGACTCTTTTGGTGAAGTCTTTTGATAAGCTTAAGTGTTTGATTTTTAGGAGCTCCCAGTTGTCTAGTCTCTCTTCTGGTGCTTGTGCATTGTTACTTATGGTTCGTATTGTAGTTTACGCCATGTATTAGGGCTCCTAGTGTTGTCCCTAATTTTTCTTCCCTGATCTTTATTGTTTTTGATTTTATATTTAAGTCTTTGATCCAGTTGAGTTAGTTTTTATACATGGTGTGAAGTATGGGTCTTGTTTCAGTTTTTTGCAGATGGATATCCAGTTATGCCAGCACTGTTTGTTAAAGAGACTGTCTTTTCCCCAGTTAATTGGCTTTGGGCCTTTGTCAAATATCAGCTGCTCATAGGTGGAAGAATTTATGTCTGGATTCTCAACTCTGTTCCATTGGTCTATGTATCTGTTGTTGTACAAATACCAGGCTGTTTTGCCTACCGTGGAAATATAATAGGTTTTAAAATCAGTAGTGTGAGGCCTCCCACTTTGTTCTTCTTCTTGAGTAATGCTTTACTTATTCGGTGCCTCTTCCCTTTCCATATGAAGTTGGTAATTTGTTTCTCCATCTCTTTAAAATTGCCGGTGGAATTTGGATTGGGATTGCATTGTATCTGTAGATTGCTTTGGGTAGAATTGACATTTTCATTATGTTGAGTCTACCTATCCATGAGCAGGTGTGTTTTTCCAGTTAGGCAGATCTTTTTTGGATTCTTGCAGTAGTGTCTTGTAGTTTTCACCGTATAGATCTTTTACGTCTCTGGTTAGATTTATTCCTAAGTATTTTATCTTCTTGGGGGCTATTATAAATGGAATTGATTTGGTAATCTCCTCTTCAAGGTTCTCTTTGTTGGTGTAAAAGAATCCAACTGATTTTTGTTTGTTTATCTTGTATCCTGAACTTTGCTGAAATCTTCTATTCATTCCAGCAGTTTGCTTGTGGATTGGAGTTTTCTGTGTATAAGATGATATCATCTGCAAATAGAGATACTTTGACTTCTTCCCTACCAGTTTGGATGGTCTTTATTTCTTTTTCTAGCCTAATTGCTCTGGCTAGGACCTCCAGCACAGTGTTGAACAAGAGTGGTGATACAGGGCATCCTTGTCTGGTTCCCGTTCTCAAGGGGAATGCTTTCAAAATCTCTCCATTTAGGATGATGTTGGCTGTTGGCTTTGTATAAATGCCTTTAATTATACTGAGGAATTTCCCTTCTATTCCTATTTTTCCGAGAGTTTTTATCATGAATTGGTGTTGGACTTTGTCAAATGTCTTTTCTGCATTGATTGATAAGATCATGTGGTTCTTGACTTTTCTTTCATTTATGTGATGGATTACATTGGTTGTTTTTCTAATATTGCACCATCCCTGCATACATGCTATAAATCCCACTTGATCATGGTGAATTATTTTTGATATGTTGCTAAATTCTATTGTTTAGAATTTTGTTGAGGATTTTTGAGTCAATGTTCATGAGGGATATTGGTCTGTAATTTTTTGTGTGTGTGTTATTTTTACCTGGTTTTGGTATCAGGGTTATGCTGGCTTCATAGAATGAGATTGAGAATATTCCATCCTTTTCTATGCTCTGAGATACCTTTAGTAGAAGTGGTGTTAAGTCTTCTCAGAAAGTTTGGTAGAATTCTCCAGTGAAGCCATCCAGGCCAGGGCTTTTTTTGGGGGGCATTTTTTTAATTACCTTTTGAGTCTCTTCTTTTGTTATGGGTTTATTTAGTTGTTCTACCTCTGTTTGTGTTAGTTTAGGTAGGTAGGTAGTGAGTTTCTAGAAATTTGTCCATTTCCTCTAGGTTTCAAAATTGTTAGAGTACAATTTTTCATAGTATTCTGTTATGATTTTTTTAATTTCAGTTGGGGTCTGTTGTGATATCACACATCTCATTTCTTATACAGGTTATCTGCTTCTCTCCTGTTTTTCTTTTGTCAGTTTAGCCAATGGTTTATCAATTTTGTTGATCTTTTCAAAGAACTGGCTTTTGGTCTTGTTAACTCTTTCAATTGTTTTTCTATTCTCTATCTTATTTAATTCTGCTCTAATTCTTATTATTTCCTTTCTTCTGGTGCGTGAGGACTTCTTTTGCTGCCCTCTTTCTACTTGTTCCAGTTGTAGGGTTAATGTTTTGATTATGGCCCTTTCTTGTTTTGGGATGTGCGCATTTATCGCTATAAACTGACCTCTGAGCCCTGCTTTTGCTGTGTCCCAAAGGTTCTGTAGGATGTGTTTTCATTCTCGTTCGATTCTGTGAATTTCTTTACTCCATCCTTAATTTCTTCTGTAACCCAGTAGTTTTTGAGCAAGGTGTTGTTCAGTTTCGATGTGTTTGATTTTCTTTCCTTGCTTTTTGTGTTGTTGATTTCTACCTTTATGGCTTTATGGTCTGAAAAGATGCTTTGTACTATTTCGATGCTTTGTAATATTTCAGTATTTTGGATTTTGTTAAGGCTTGCTTTATGGTCTAATATGTGGTCTATTCTAGAGAATGTTCCATGTGCATTGGAAAAGAAAATATACTTGGCTGCTGTTGGGTGGAGTGTTTGGTATATGTCTATAAGATCAAGTTGATTGATTGTAGCATTTAGCCCTTCCGTGTCTTTGTTGTGCTTCTTTCTGGATGTTCTGTCCTTCACCAAAAGTGACGTGTTGAAGTCTCCTAATACTCTTGTGGAGCTGTCTATCTCTCTTTTCAGTACTTTTAGAGTTTGTTTTATGTATTTTGGAGCCCTGTCATTGGGTGCATAAATATTTCTTATAGTTATGTCCTCCTAGTGTATTGACACTTTAATCATTACATACTGTCCTTCCTTATCCTTTATGGTGGATTTTACTTTAAAGTCTATTTTGTCAGAGATTAATATTGCCACTCCTCCTCTTTTTTTGAGTTTTGTTTGCTTAATATATTTTTCTCCATCCTTTGAGTTTTAGCTTGTTTGTGTCTTTAAGTCTAAGGTGTGTCTCTTGTAGGCAGCATATAGACGGATTGTGTTTTTTTTATCCAATCTGCCACTCTCTGTCTCTTTATTGGTGCATTTAGTCTGTTTACATTCAGTGTAATTATTGATAGGTATGAGTTTAGTGCTGTCATTTTGATGTCTTTTTTTTTTTTTGATATTTATTGTACTTCAGGTGAAGGCTTAAAGAACAAATAGTTTCTCATGAAACAGTAGTACACATGTTGTTTTAAGACATTGGTTAACAACCCCACAAGATATCGACCTTCTAACTTGTCAACCTTTTTTTTTTTTTTTTTTTTTTTTGGTGAAAATACACATAGCCAAAGATACACCATTTCAAAAATTTCTACATGCACAGTTCAGTGACATTGACTACGCTCTTCCAATTGTGCTGTTATTCTCACTTAAGATGAAGGCTTACAGAACAAAATAGTTTCTCATTTAACAGTTACTACAAATGTTGCCCTATGATAATGGTTAACAATCTCACAACACATCAACAATATCCTTCCTCAATCTTGGGTTCCCTATCACCAGCTTCCTTGTCCCCTTCTACCTTCTGGCCCTTGTCACTGGACTCCTGTACCTCGTTAGTCTCATTTGGTTTTACGGGGCTGTCCACTCCCAGGCTGAACTGTGAACCTTGGAGGTAACTTCACCACTGAGCTAAAAGGGTGTCTGGGGACCATACTCTCGAGGTTTCTCCAGTCTCCTTTAGACCAGTAAATCTGGTGTATATATATATATATATAGTGAGTTAGAATTATCCTCTACATCCTTCTCCATCTCTGTCCAGAACCCTCTGTTGTGATCCTGGTCAGAGCAGTCAGTGGTGGTAGCCGGGCACCATCTAGCTGTACTGGACTCAGTCCAGTGGAGGCCTTGGTAGATGTGGACAATTAATCCTTTGGACTAATCTTTTCCTTGTATCCTGTTCTCTTCATTCTCCCTTGCTCCCGAAGGGATGAGACTAGTGGAGTATCTTAGATGGCTGCTCACAGGCTTTTAAGACCCCAGACACTACTCACCAAGGTAGAATGTAGAGCATTGTCTTTATAAGTTGTGTCATGCCAATTGAGCTAGATGTTCCCCGAGACCATGGACCCCAGAGCCCTCCGCCCAGCAACTCAGTCCCTCGGGGAGTTTGGATGTGTCTATGGGGCTTCCATGACCTTTCCTTGTACAGGTTGTGCTTGATGTCTTTTTTTGTGTTTTGTTCACTGTTTCTTTGTTCCCTTAATTTTCTGTGCTGAGTATGTATTTTCTTTTCATCTTTTTCATTGTTGTTGATTTTGTGTTTGCTCAGTCTTCATATTTTTCTAGTTTTTTATTTTGATTTGTAGGATCGTTGGTTTCCTTTGTGGTTACCTTAATATTTACCCTTATTTTTCTAAGTTTATACCAGTCTTTTATTTCTTTATATCGCCTTGACTTCCCCCCATATGAAAAAAATTACATTTTTAAGACCCTCTTTTTGTTTTAATCTTGTCAGTTTTTACATATTGATATCTCTGTTTCCCTATTTTCAATGTTTCAGCTTTGATGTATTATTGTGACTTCCCTATCTGGTCGACATCTGGTTGCTCTGTCCTGTGTTCTAGTCTTGTGTTGTTATCGGATGTTACTGATTTTCTAACCGAGGACTCCCTTTAGTATCTCTTGTAATTTTTATCGGTTTTTGCAAATTCCTTAAACTTCTGTTTAACTGAAAATCCCTAATTTCACCGTTATATTTCAGAGACAGTTTTCCTGGATATACAGTTCTTGGCAGGCAGTTTTTTTTTCCTTCAGGGTTTTATATATGTCATGCCATTGCCTTCTTGCCTGCATGGTTTCTGCTGAGTAGTCCAAGCTTATTCTTTTTGACTCTCCTTTATAGATGACTTTTCATTTATCCCTAGCTGCTCTTAAAATTCTCTGTTTATCTTTGGTTTTGGCAAGTTTGGTTATAGTGTGTCTTAGTGACTTCCTTTTGAGATCTACCTTATGTGGGGTTCGCTGAGCATCTTGGATAGATATCTTCTCATCTTTCATGATATGAAGGAAGTTTTCTTCCAACATATCTTCAACAATTCTCTGTATTTTCTGTTATCCCCCCCGTTCTGGCACTCCAATCACTCGTAGGTTATTTCTCTTGATAGAGTCCTACATAACTCTTAGAGTTTCTTCATTCTTTTTAATTCTTTTATCTGATTATTCCTCACATAAGTTGGTGTCAAGTGCTTTATCTTCAATGTCACTAATTCTGACTTCTACTGCCTCAATTCTGCTCCTATGACTTTCTATTGAGTTCTCTAATTCTGAAATTTTATTGTTCATCTTGTAGATTTCTGATTGCTGTCTCTCTATGGATTCTTGCAGCCTATTAAATTTGTCATTATGCTCTTGAATAACTTTTTTAAGTTCTGTTTCTGTTTTGTATGTATGTTCTCTGGATATTTCTGCATTTTGTAGAATTTCCTTTCTAATTTATTGAAGAGTTTTGTATATTAATCTTTTGTATTCTGCCTCTGGCAATTCCAAGAGATTCTCTTCCTCCCCAAAATTTATTGATTCTTTATCTTGAGAGCTTGCTGAAGCCATCATGGACTACCTCTTTGTGTGATTTGATATTGACTGTTGTCTCCAAGCCATCAATAAGTTATTGTAATTTTATTTTATATTTATTTAGTGTGTCCTGGCTTCTAGTTTTATTTTGTTTTGATATGCTCAAAATGGCTGCTCGTGTGTGCTAGTTTGATTATTGATGCCTTTGAAGCTCTAACATCCTGTCACCAGGTAGTTAGGTCTATAAGTAAGTATTTGTGCCATGAAGCCTGGTAATTTTTCTGTATGGTTTCAGCTTAGGTGTCTAGGCAGTCGGTCACTAAGTGTGTGGTGCAGGCTCTCACCTACAGTCCTAGAGAGACATGGGTGATTGGTGTAGGCACAGGTATCTGGCTGCAGTAAGGAGCCATGCGCTAAGCAATGTAGGTGGCTGACGGCTGCCCCTGAGTGTCTGAAAGGAAAGCGTGTCCCTGTTCCCTAGAGCGAGTAGGTAGGGGAGTTTTGCAGCCAGACTATGAGCACCCTACTCTGTTGGCTGTAAAGACTGGTGGGCACCACTTATTCTTGGACCCTTGTAGCAGGTGGCTAGGTGGCATGGGTGGAGCCACCAATCCTCAAGCCCCTGATGTGAACAGGTAAGCTTCCTGCTTAAAGGGCAGAGCAATGTCAAGCATCACAAATCTGCCTCTTCACAGCTGAAAGAGTTGAAGTTAGACTTCAGGTGTTTACCCTGTTGTACTGTGGCAGTGAGGGCTTACGCTTTTGAGATAGGTCCACACAAGTCTATACAGGGGTGGAAGGCACTCGAAGTCTGCAGACCCCTTATGCCTGTGCCTAGGCAAAGAAGCTGTGCCAACCCTGAGTTCCTGGCTTAGGGTAGTTGGTAGCTTGTTTTTTCCCTGTTTGTTAATTTCTTCCGTCTCCAAGGCCAGGAGAACTGGTCAGGGCACCTTATGGGATCTACTTCCAGCTCAGGCGACTTAAAGATTGCTAAAGCCAGCTGGACTTGGTGCAGAGGGGGAGGGAGGAGGTAAATGGGAGAGAGATATTTCCCAATTTTTTTTTTAAATCCCCACGAAAGGCCACACGCATATGCTTAAGTCTTTAGCCACTTGGATGCTGCTTTTCACTGGTTTGGAGTGTCCAAGCAGAATCTCTGCCGCCGGATCTCTCTTGATATGGAAACTGCCTCCCAAGCGAGCGAGAGAGCTGTATGCCTGCCTCTCTGTGCAACCCAAGCCAATCCGGGCTGAAGGGCTGTGGCTCCCATTATGGCAGGTCAGGGAACTCCTTGCTGCTTCCGAACCATCTCTCTCTCTCCCCCCGCCACTCAGTCCAATTCCTCAACTTTGCCTTGTTCAGGGCTCTTAATATTCATATACAATTAAATCACTTGTTTTTTCAGGCCTTTGTTGTAAGAGGGACATAGGAAGCCATCTGACTACTCCGCCATCCTGGCCCCCTTTTTTCATGGTTTTATTTCTTATATTTATGTCATTGATCCATTTTGAGTTGATTTTTGTATATGGTGTGAGGTAGGGGTCCAACTTCTTTCTTTTGCATGTGAATATTCAGTTTTCCCAACCCTCTTTTTTGAAAAGACTATTCTTTGTCCATTGAATGGTCTTGGCACCCTTGTCAAAAGTCAGTTGACTGTAAATGTATGGGTTTATATCTGGACTTTCAATTCTGTTCTTTTGACATATATGTCAGATGTTTGGATTATTCTAGCTTTGTAGTAAGTTTTGAAATCAGGAAGTGTGAGTCTCCCAACTTGTTTCTCTTTTACAAGATTGTTTTTGCTATTCAAGTGCCTTGCAATTCCTATGAATGCTGGGAACTGCTTGTCCATTTTCATCAAAGAAGATGTTGGAATCTTTATAGGATCATACTGAATCTTTAGATCAATTTGGGGAGTATTTCCATCTTCACTATAATAAATCTTCTAATCCATGAACACAGGATGTTTTCCCATTTCTTATGTCTTCTTTGATTTTTTCAACTTTTTATTTTTTGGTAGTTTGAACTGTATAGGTCTTGCATCTCCTGAGTTATGTTTATTCCTAAGTGTTTTATCCTTTTTGATTCTGTCATAAGTAGAATTGTTTTCTTAATTTTGTTTTTGAATTATTCATTGCCAGTGTATAGAAATACACCTTATTTTTATATGTTGATCCTGTATTCTTCAACTTTGTTAAATTTGTTTATGACTTCTAATAATTTTTTGGGATTTTCTGTATATAAATCATATCATCTGTGGATAGAGATAATTTAAATTCTTCATTTCCAATTTATATACGTTTTATTTGTTTTTCTTGCCTAATTACCATGTATAGAACTTCCAATACAATGTTAAATAGCAGTGGTGAAAGTAGGCCTCCTTGTCTTGTTCCTGACCTTAGGGGGAAAGCTTTTGGTCTTTCACTAATGAATATTATATTAGCTGTGGGTTTTTCTTAGATGTTCTTTATAAGATTGAGGAAGTTCTTTTTTATTCCTAGTCTGTTTAATGTTCATGAAATGGTGTTGGATTTTGTCAAATGCTTCTTCTGTGTTATTTCAGATGATCATGTAATTTCTTTCTTCATTCTATTAATATGGTGTGTTACATTGAGTGATTTTTGTATGCTAAACCACACTTGCATCCCTGGGATAAATCTCACTT
Organism: Dugong dugon; assembly: GCA_030035585.1. Classification (NCBI taxonomy): domain Eukaryota; kingdom Metazoa; phylum Chordata; class Mammalia; order Sirenia; family Dugongidae; genus Dugong; species Dugong dugon. The sequence continues at coordinate 101,296,424 of CM057483.1, read as the reverse complement.
AGTCATTGTGTATAATCCTTTTAGTGTGCTTATGGGATTGATTTGTTAGTTTTTTTTTTTTTTTTTAGGATTTTTGCATCTATATTCATAAAGGATATTGGTCTGTTTTCTTTTCTTGGGGTATCCTTATAGTTGGTATTAGGGTAGTATGGGGCCTCATAGAATGAGTTAGGAAAGATTCCTTCCTCTTCTTGTTTTTGGAAGAGTTCCAGAAGGTTATATGTTAATTCTCCTTCAAACGTTTGGTAGAACCAGTGAAGCCATGTGCACTGGGGTTTCTTTCTAGGAAGTTTTAAAATTATTAGTTCAATCTCTTGTTATAGTTCTATTCAGATTATCAATTTTTTTCTTGAGTCAGTTTAGGTTGTTGTTGTTGTTGTTAGGTGCTGTAGAGTCGGTTCTGACTCATAGTGACCCTATGTACAACAGAAGGAAACACTGCCCAGTCCTGCGCCATCCTCACAGTCATTTCTGTGTTTGAGCCCGTTGTTGCAGCTGCTGTGTCAATCCATCTTCTTGAGGGTTTTCCTCTTTTTCGCTGACCCTCTACTTTACCAAGCATGATGTCCTTCTCCAGGGACTGGTCCTTCCTGATAACATGTCCAAACTATATGAGACAAAGTCTCACCATCCTAGCTTCTAGGGAGCATTCTGGCTGTACTTCTTCCAAGACAAATTTGTTTTTCCTTCTGACAGACCATGGTATATTCAGTATTCTCTGCCAACACTATAATTCAAAGGCGTCAATTTTTCTTCGGTCTTCCTTGTTCATTTTCCAGCTTTCGCATACATATGAGGCCATTGAAATTACCATGGCCTGGGTCAGGTACACCTTTGTCCTCAAGGTGACATCTTTGCTTTTTAAAACTTTTATGAGGTCCTTTGCGGCAGATTTGTCTAATGCAATGCATCATTTGGTTTCTTGACTGCTGCTTCCATGGGTGTTGATTGTGGATTCAAGTAAAATTAAATCTTTGACAGCTTCAATCTTTTCTCCTTTTATCATGATGTTGTTTACTGGTCCAGTTGTGAGGATTTTTGTTTTCTTTATGTTGAGGTACAATCCATACTGAAGGCTGTATAGCCTTTGATCTTCATTAGTAAGTGCTTCAAGTCCTCTTCGCTTTCAGCAAGCAAGGTTGTGTTATATGCATACCACAGGTTGTTAATGAGTCTTCCTCCAATCCTGATGCCGCATTCTTCTTCATATAATACAGCTTCTTGGATTATTTGCTCAACATATAGATTGATAAGTATCATGAAAGATACAATCCTGATGCACACCTTTCCTGATTTTAAATCATGAAGTATCCCCTTGTTCTGTTTGAACAACTGCCTTGATCTATGTACTGGTTCCACATGAGCACAATTAAGTTTTCTGGAATTCCCATTCTTCGCAATATTATCCGTAATTTGTTGTGATCCACACAGTCGAATGCCTTTGCGTAGTCAATAAAACAGAGGTAAACATCTTTCTGGTATTCTCTGCTTTCAGCCAAGATCCATCTGACATCAGCAACAATATCTTGTCCAACGTCCTCTTCCGAATCCAGCTTGAATTTCTGGCGTTTCCCTGTTGATGTACTGCTGCAACTTTTTTGGAAATATCTTCAGCAAAATTTTACTTGCGTATGATATTAATGATATTGTTCAATAATTTCTGCATTCTGTTGGATCACGTTTCTTTGGAATAGGCACAAGTATGGATAGCTTCCAGTCGGTTGGCCAGGTAGCTGTCTTCCAAATTTGTTGGCATAGATGAGTGAGTGCTTCCAGCATTGCATCCATTTGTTGAAACATCTCAATTGGTATTGGCCTTTATTCGCCAGTGCCTTCAGTGCAACTTGGACTTCTTCCGTCGTTACCATTAGTTCTTGATCATATGCTACCTACTGAAATGGTTGAATGTAGGCCAATTCTTTTTAGGTAGTTTGTATCTTTCTAAGAATTTGTCCATGTCACTTAGGTTATCTAATTTGTTGGCTTACAGTTTTTCATAATTTTATAATCCTTTTTCTTCCTGAAAATTTATTTTATTTATTTTTATTTCTGCTTTCACTAATTTGAGATTTCTCTCTTTTTCCTGGTCAGTATAGCTAAAGGTTTGTCATTTTGTTGATTCTTTCAAAGAATCATTTTTTTTATTTCCTTGTTTTTCTCTTTTCTATCTCAATTATTTTTCCTGTAATCTTTATTATTTTTTTCCTTCTGCTTGATTTAAGTTTATTTTCTCTTCTATTTCTAGTTCCTTACAAGGGAAGTTTAAGTTATTGTTTTGAGATAATTTTTCTTCTTTAAAGTAAGTATGAATTTCCCCCTGAGAGCTGCTTTTGCTGCATTCTATAATTCTTGGTATGTTGCGTTTTCATTTTCAATGATGTTAAAGTATATTCTAATATTTTCTTTGACCCATTGGTTATTTAACAGTGTGTATTTTAAAATCTGCATGTATTTGTGAATTTTCCAGATTTATTCTGTTATCAATTTCTAATTTCATTCCTTTTTGGTCAGTGGAGATACTTTGTATGATTTAAATCTTTTAAAATTTATTGTCAATTGTCTTCTGTCCTAACATATGGTTTCTCTTGGAGAATGATCCATATGTGCTTGAGAAAAATGTATTTTCTGCTGTTGTTGGATGGAGTGTTTATATATATGTATATATATACTCATATGTATATATATATACACATATGTACATATATGTGTATACACACACACCCACAGACACACACACACACACTTACCCAGTGCTATTGAGCCGTTTCTACTCAGTGTGACCTATAAGACAGAGGAGAAGTGCCCCATAGGGCTTCCAAGGCTTTCATCTTTAAGGAAGCAGATTGCCACATCTTTCTCCCATGGAGTGGCTGGGGGTTCAGACCACCCACCTTTCGGTTAGCAGCTAAATGTTTAACAACTGCACCACCAGGGATCCCTATATATATATAGATAGAGATACATACATGAATATATGTACGTATATGTATATCTGTTGGGTCTAGTTATTTTATAGTGTTTTAAAGCCTTGTATTGTCTTGTTTATCTTTTGTTTATCTATTCATTATTGAAAGTGAGGTTTTGAAATCTCTGTTATTGTTGAACTTTTTCTGCCTTTAATTCTGTCAATTTTTCATTCATACATTTTGTGGGCTCTGTTGTTAGGTGCGTGAATATTTATAAATGTTACATCTTATCTTATATAATGTCCTTCTTCATCTCTCATAACAATTTTTGTGTAAAGTCTATTTTGCCTGCTCTATTTTTGTTAATAATGGTGTGGAATATCTTTTTCCATTGTCCTGCTTTCATCTTATTTGTGTTGTGAACCTAAACTGAATCTCTTGTAGATAACCTATATTTGGATCATTTTTTTAAATCAATTTTGTCAATCTTTCTTTTAATTGGAGAGATTAATTTTTTACATTTAATGTAATTACTGATAAGGAGGGAATTATTTCTGCCATTTGGCTATTTGTTTTCTATACACCACATCTTTTTCCCCCCTTAATTACTTTATTTATTTTAGTTTGTTGTTATAAAATATATATACCAAAAATTTCCATTTTAATTATTTTCTTATATCTTCTTTATTTGTCAATTTTTTCATTACTTTTTCTTTTGTGCTAGATAGATATTTTCTAGTGCACCATTTGATTCCCTTCTCATTCCTCGTACTACATGTTTTTAGTTATTTTTTTAGTGGTTGTCCTTACATCTTTATTTCTTAATTTGTAACCATCTTTTTCAAATTAATACCTACTTTCTTTCAATAGTATATGTAAACTTAGGTCTTATACAACTTATGTATAACTCCCTGTTATGTTGTTATTGTCAGACATTACTTCATTATACATTGTATGCCCATCAAAATAGATTAATAATTATTGCTTTATGTAACTGGCTTTTAACTCATATAGGAAAAAAATAGGAGTTACAAACCAAAAAATACATTAATACTGGCTTTTATATTTACCTGTGTAGCTGCCTTTACCAATGTTCTTTATTTGTTCATATGACTTTTTATTGTCCTTTCATTTCCACCTAAAAGACTCTCTTCAGCATTTCTTGTATGACAGGTCTATTAGAAATGAGCTCCCTCAGCTTTTGTTTATTTGGAAATGTCTTAATTTCTCCTCTATTTTTAAAGGATAGTTTTACTGGATATGGAATTCTTTGTTGGCATTTTTTTCTTCTTGCAGTACTTTAAATATGTCATTCCAATGCCTGCTGGCCTTCATGATTTCTGATGAGAAACCAAATGTTAATGTTATTGAGGATTCCTTGTATGTGAGGAGTTGCTTCTGTCTTGCTACTTTCAAGATTCTCTGTTTGACTTTTGACAGTTCGATTACAATATTTTGTGGTGTGAATCACTGAGTTTATACTACTTGAGGTTGGTTGAACTTATTCATTGTGTAGATTCATGTCTTTCTTCAAATTTGGGGTGTTTTTGATCATTATTTTTTCAAATATTCTTTCTGTAACTTTCTTTTTGTTATGGAACTCTCATTATGTGTATGTTGGTGGGCTTAATTGTATTACACAGGTCTCTTAGGCTCTATTCATTTTTCTTCATTCTTTTTTTCTTTCTGTTCCTCACACTGGTTAATCTCAATTGACCTATCTGTAAGTTCTCTGATTATTTGTTCTGCCTATTCAAATCTGGTGTAGAATCTCTGTAGTGATTTTTTTATTTCAATCATTGGACTTTCAACTCCAGAATTTCTATATGGTTCCTTTTTATAATTTCTATATCCTTACTGATATTCTCTATTCGGTGAGACATTGTTCTCACATTTGGTTTTTTGTTTTTGTTTTATTTTAGTTCTTTGTACAAGCTTTTCTTTCGTTCATTGAAAATGTTTAAGACTTATTTTAAAGTCTTTTTATAGTAAGTCCAATTTCTGGACTTCCTCATAAGTAGTTTCTATTAATTTCTTTTTTTCCCCTGTGTATGGGACATGCTTTTTTGTTTCTTTGCATGCCTCATAATTTTTTTGTTGAAAACTGGGCATTTTGAATATTATAATGTGGCAAATCTGAAAATCATATTTTTTCCCCTCCCCAGGATTTGTTGTTGCTGTTTGTCATAGTTGTTGTTGTTTGCTGCTTTAGTGACTTTTCTCAACTAATTTTCTAACATCTGTGTTCTTTGTCAAGTGTGGTTACTAAAGTTTCTATTCCATTAGCTTAGCTGTTGATTCAACAGAGATTTTCTTAAACACCTGGAAACAACAACAACAACAACAAAAAAAAAACTGAACTCCTAGTCTTTGCATATGGGCTTTGTGGGTGTGTTGTGGCACGCCTTCAACTCTCAGTCAGGTGGTTACAATTCTGCCTTAGGTTTCACTTCCTGCTTACATAAATCCTGATAGTCATAACAGGTGAGAGCTTAGGGCTTTCTCAGGTCTTTTCTGAGCATGGCCTAGTCCTGGGCATACATACCGTCTTCTAGATTCCCAGGAATATGTGGGGGCTTTCCAAAGCCCTTATTCCCCAAGGCATTGCCTTCCCTGGCCTTTCCTTTCAAACTTTTTGGTTTGTCTATTGTTTGCCCTAACTGTTTTCCCATCTCTTAGTCTTTAAATGTTTCTGATAATTGTACCCCCCTCCCCAAGCAGCAGCCTCCACCCTGAGAGGATTCTGAGTTAGACAAAATAAACTAAAGCCCTTTGTTCTGCTTCAGGGAGTCCCCAGACAGGTCAAAACAACCAACCACAATTCTTTGTAGGTAGGGTCTATTCTCATCCTTCTGGTACTAGGAACCTATACTGGGAATGTGGGCTATTATCTTCAAGGCTGCTCCTGAGCTGGCGGCTTTGGGAAAGTTAAAATGCCACAAAGCTTTCTTACTGAGATTCAGTTTTGTTTTTTTTTGTTTGTTTGTTTGCTTGCTTGCTTGTTTTTCCCCTTAGTAAGCTTCATCTGGTTACTGTAAACTTTTGATTAGTTTTCACAGTTCCATTAAGATTGATTCTGACAGATTTTGTAAGTTTATTCACTGTTTTTGTGGTGGGATGATCTTTTAGAACACCCTACTCCCCCCATTTTTACTGACATTCTTGTTAATATATTTTTGAGGAGTTTACATGTATATTCCTGAGAGATAGTATACTTTCTTTGTCTGCCTTTGAAATTAGGGTAATACTGGACTCATACATACCGTTGGGAAGTTTTCCTCCTTTTCTGTTTTTTTGAATGAGATTTGGTAAAATTGGCATTAATTCTTCTTTAGATGTTTGGTAGAACCTGCCTGTGAAATCATCTGGGCCTAGACATACCTTTTTTGGAGGTGTTTAATTATGAATTCCATTTCTCTATGGCTATAGGTCTGTTCAATTATCTGTGTTATCTTGGTAGAGTTTTGGTAGTTTGTGGTCTTTGAGAAAGTGGTTCATTTATTCTAAGTTGTTGAATGTATGAGCATAAAGTTGTTTATAGAATTTTCTTATTATTCTTTTAATGGCTGCAGTATCTGAAGTGATATTCCATGTTTAATTCCTGATATTGGTGATTTTTGTCTCATTTATTTTTAGTTTTGTCAGTCTTACTTGAGGTATGTCAATTTTATTGATTTTTTTCAAAGAACCAGCTTTTTGTTTTGTTTATTTTCTCTAATGTTTTGCTGTTTTCAATTTCATTGGTTTCTGCACTTACGTTTATTGTTTTCTTCCTTCTGCTTTCTTTGAGTTTATTTTGTTCTTCTTTTTCTGTTTTTTTCCCTTGATGTGGGAACTTAGATTATTGATTAGATACATTTCCTCTTTTCTAATGTAAATATTTAGTGCTATAAATTTCTTTTTATTTCTACTTTAGCTTCATCCTACGTATTTTTCTCTGTATTATTTTCATTTTTCCTCAGGTTCATGTACTTTTTATTTCTTTTGATACTTACTTTTTGACCCAGGGATTATTTAGAAGTGTGTTCTTTACTTTCCAAGTGTTTGGAGAATTTCCTGTTGTCTTTCTGTTATTGATTTCTGGTTTGATTCCTTTATAGTCAGAAAACATGCCCTGTAAGATTTCAGTTTATTTAAATTTGTTGAAGTTTGGTTTGTGGCACAGGATTTTGCGTATCTTGGTGAATATTCTATGGGAACTTGAAAAAAATGCATTTTGCTGTTGTTGGGTGAAGTGTTCAACATATGGTCAATTAGATCCTGTTGGTTGAATTTGTTTTTCAGATCTTCTGTATCGTTGCTGAGTTTTTGTCTCTTAATTCTGTCAGTTGCTGAGAGGGAGATGATGAAGTCCCCAACTATAATTTAAGGTTTGTCTATTTCTTCTTTCACCTGTATTGGTTTTTGCTTTATATATTTTTAGGTTCTCTTGTTTGCTGCGAATGCATTTAAGATTGGCATGTCTTCCTGGTGGATTGATCCTTTTATAATCAAGTAATGTTTCTCTTTGTCTCTAAGAATTTTTTTCTTGCTGTGAAATCTAGCTGATATTAATATAGTCACTCCTGCTTTTCTTTTTAAATTAATATTTACATGATATATTTTCCATCCTTTTCCTTTAAACATACCAATGCCATTGCATTTGAAGTGAGTTTCTTGTAAACAGCATGTAGTTGGGTCATTTCGTAAATCCAATATGCTAATCTCTAACTTTTAGTTGCTGCATGTAGACCATTTCCTTTAAAGTAATTATTGATATTTTTGGCTTAATCTGCTATTTTATTATTTGTGTTCTGTCTCTGTTTCTCATTCTGCTGTTTCTCTTTTCTTGCTTTAATATTTTTAAAAATTCCATCTTGACTTTCATGGTGTTTTTGAGTGTATGTCTTCCTATAGGTTTTTGTTTAGTGGTTACTCTGGTTTCTTCAATATATATACAGTCACGCATTGCTTAACGTCCAGATACGTTTTGTGAAATAGGACATTATGTGATTTGGACATTGTGTAAACATCTGAGTCTGTGAGGCACATGGCTACTGGGTGCATGAACTTGGGGGCTGCTGTGCAATGCATAGCCCAGATGCCTCCCAGTGTGGATGCCTCAGGTTAGTGCTTGGCCTGGTGCTGCCCAGCATGCAGCCCCGCAGCCCCGTGTAGGTCACGGCGAGGAGGCTCCAGGAACAGCTGGGGCATCAGGGAAGAAGTCTTGGAAACCCGGCATCCCCACCCTGTCCAGGTCCCATGATGCCTGCTGACCTTGGGTGCGTAGGAGCAGGATCGGGCACCCACACCTTCCAGTGACAGGGTTACCTGTTGCACAGGTGGAGGGTGGCAGGGCAGACTTGCTGCTGAGTTGGGTTGTGGGCATTCCCTGGAAGGTGTTCACCAGACCACGGATGTATATGCGGTTGGGTGTTGTCTGAACGGATGTTATGTGGCACATGACTGTATGTAAATTTTCATAGTCTACTGGTATTAACGTTTTGCCACTTTTGAGTAAAGTGTGGAAACCATATTTCTGTTTAGGCAGTTTTGCTTTACCCCTTTAAATATCATTGTCTTGAGTATCAGATGGTATTATAATTTTTGTTTCAAACATCAAATATGATTTATAAAACTTAGGAGGATGATAGTCTATTGTATGTGTCTGTATGTATGCTCTTTGCTTTGTTCCCTCTTCCTGATGCTCCAAGATTCTGTAAGTCATTGCAGTGAATTATTGAACCCAAAAGGAGTAGTAGGAGCCAGCAGGTCAGAAAGTAAGGGTATCACTCACAAGCTTACAACTGGCATCCTGAAAGGATAGTGGGAAACCAGCCCTGAATTTGTGCTCAGCAGGTCAGAAGGCTGGGGTGTCATGTGGACTTCCCAAACTTGCAGCTGGCATCTGCCTGTTTGTCAGTCTGAAGGACAATGTCTTTTTAACTCATGAGCTCTGATGTAGCTCCAGGTGGTTAGGGTCAGGGAGAGAGTGCTGTGGAGGTGACTTGCGATGAGGATGGAGAAGTGGGAATGTGAAAACTAGGTCAATTTCCACATTGGGGGGATTGGATCTTTACATTGCAGTGAGATTTCTGCTTGATGTGGGGAAGAAATGAGTCTACCTGAACTCCTTCTGTTGCTCAGTTGGAGGTCAGGAAAAGCTGGTCCTAGGTTGCATTCTTCTATTAGGTGTGAGACCGTAAGATGCCTTGCCACTATGTCGTTCCTATAGTCCTTTGGGTCCCTAACCACTTTCTTCATTATACCTTTCAGAGTTCTCCTTTTGTTGTCTCTTGCATTATAGCGAGGGTTTATAGTTATACCTAGCTGGGAGTAGCTGGGCAAAATGGGTCTACACCATTTTGTCTAGACCTTTGTCTTTTTTTTGAAAGATAATTTTCTTGGCTATAGAATTCTAGTGTGACAGGTTTCTTTCTTTTTTTTATTCCTTCCTTCCTTTCTGTCAGTTCTTTAAAGATGATGCTCCACTGTCTTGTCGCTTGCATTGTTTCTGGTATTAAATCTCCTATCATCATTACTATTGTTTCTCTGTATGTTACATGCCCCCCCACCTCACCCCGATGCTTTTAAGATTTTCTCTTTATCACTGGTTTGAGCAATTTGACTATGATGTACGTTGGTATAGTTTTCTTCAAGTTTCTTATGCTTGATGTTCTTTGATCTTTTTTGATATCTAGGTTTATACTTTTCTCTCTGCATTTTATTTTGGCTAGTACTATTGCTATGTCTTCTTATTTACTGATTTTTTTCCCACCATTTCTATTCTGCTGTTAATGACAGCTAGAACATCTTTCATCTCAGATATTGCAGTTTTATCTCTAGAAGTTTAATTTTAGTACTTTAAAAAAAATTTTCATATGTCTTCTTAACTTCTTGAACTAATACATTTATGATAACTGTTTTAATGTCCTCGTGTGTTAATTCTAACATCTTTGTCAGATCTTGACCAGTTTTGATCAATTGCATACTGATCAGTTTTGATTGATTGCTTTTTTTTTCTAACTGTTGTTTGGGTTTTCCTGCCTATCTGCATGCTTGGTCATCTTTGATTGTATCCCAGACATTGTGAATTTTTACTTTCTTAGGTTATGGATGTTTTTGCATTCCATAAATATCCCTTAGCTTTGTTTTGGGATGCAATTAAGTTACTAGGGAACAGTATCATCCTTCCAGGTCTTGCATTTAAGATTAGTCAGAGATGGATTCAGAGCAGTGCTCAGTCTAGTGGTAATATTTCTCACTTCTGAGGCAACACCTTGATAGAGACTCTACTCGATACCTCGTTGAATTTTGACTTTTTCTATTCTGACTGGTACAAACATGCATTATTCTTGGTTCTGTATGATGGATCACTGGATACTGTTCCCCCCTTGACCTAGGATAGTTTCCTCACATGAATATGCTGATCAGTACTCTACTGAACACTCAAATGGGACCCTTTCCAGGTCTCCAAGGTTTTCTTTCTGTGCTGCTCTCTCCTCTTTGCTACTCTGTCTTGCAAAATTTAGACACCTTGGTCTTCTCAAACTCCCAGCTCTGTCTCCTCAACTCAGAGAGTCTGCAGAGCTCCGCCTGAGTTCTTCCTGCACTGCAGCGTGGAAACAATCTCACAGAAGTGAGTTGGGGCAATCGTTGGGCTCACTTCATGTGTTTCCAGGCTTTCAGGTATTATTCTCCTTTGGTGTCTGATGTCCAGTATCTTGAAAACCATTGTTTCATATATTTTGTGTGGGTTTTGTGGGGTTTTTTTTTGTTTATTTGTTTGTTTCAGGTTGGAGGAAAATCTGTTTCCTGATACTCCATCTTGATCAGAAGTGAAGCTGTCATATTATTTTAAATCATAAATTTCTACTGGTAGCTAAGAGGAATCTCTCACTCCAGAGATGTCCCAGAATTTCACTGCCCCAATTTCTTTAGCCATAGCATATTTGAAAAAGTTAAATATACGAATATAATAGGGAGATCAAGTTAATCATCTTAGCCATTCTGTTTGTTCATTTTTCAACACTGTCTGTTTAACTGGAAGTCTTTATCCCTCTGTAAATCATCTCTCAAATTACTTTCTTATGTTAGAGGAATTAGGGAATGTTTTGTAAAACTGGATGATTTGTCCTTCTGCCTCCTGCCCACGGTAAGGATAAGCTCTATCCATCCTACTTCTCCTAGTCAAGTATTATGGCTCCATAATCACTGAATTTAAACCAATAAAATATATCATTTGTATCTGTATTCTGAACCATCTTTTGAGATTCACTTAAGTTTACTGCCTACCCTGTGAAGTATTATTAGTCTTTCCTAAACTCAAATCACTGAAATTTCCAACAGAACTCCCATGCTTCCAGCATTGACAGATAAGTTTGGACTCACCTCACCCATGCTGTTCATGTTCAAGTATAGACTTTGATAATATCCTATCTCAGTCATCATCTTTCAAACATAAAGAGACCTAATTTAGCAAAGTTGCAGGGTACAAGGTCAACAAACAAAAATCAGTTGGGTTTCTATACACTAGTGATGAGAAATCTGAAAGGGAAATGATTCCATTTACAATAACATCTAAAAAGAATAAAATACATAGGAATAAATCTAACCAGGGATGTGAAGGACTTATACATTAAAAACCATAAAACACTGCTGAAAGAGATTAAAGAAGACTTAAATAAATGGAAAGATGTCCCATGTTCATGGATTGGAAGACTTAGTACTATTAAGATGTCAATACTACCCAAAGTGATCTATAGAGTCAATGCAATCCCAACCAGGATTCCAACAGCCTTCTTTACAGAAATGGAAAAAACCAATACTCAACTTTATATGGAATGGCAAGAGGCCACAAAATAGCTAAAGCAATGTTGAAAGAGAACAAAATAGGGGGACTCATTTCCTGATTTTAAAACATATCATACAGCTACAGTAATCAAAAAGCCTGGTACTGGTATAACAATAGACACATCGACCAATGGAATAGAATTGAGAGTCCAGAAATAAACCCACACATCTCTGGTCAACTGACTTTTAAAAGGGGTGCTAAGTCTATTCAATGGGGAAAGAAGAGTTTTTTCAATAAATGGTGCTGGGAAAATTAGATTTCCACATGTAGAAAAATGCAAAAGATACATGCCTCACACCATATACAAAATCAAATTAAAAATGGATTAAGCACCTAAATGTGAAAACTGAAACCATAAAATTATTAGGATAAAATGCAGGGGTAATGCTGTCAGGTGTAGCTTTTAACAATGGATTAGGAAATATAATAACAAAAGCACAAACAACAAAAAGCGTAATAAATAAATGGGACCTCATAAAAATTAAAAACTTTAGTTCATCAAAACCTTTGCCAAGGAGGGCTGTGGGGACCGTGGTCTCGGGGAACATCTAGCTCAATTGGCATGACACAGCTTATAAAGACAATGCTCTACATTCTACCTTGGTGAGTAGTGTCTGGGGTCTTAAAAGCCTGTGAGCGGCCATCTAAGATACTCTGCTGGTCTCATCCCTTCGGGAGCAAGGGAGAATGAAGAGAACAGGATACAAGGAAAAGATCAGTCCGAAGGACTAATGGTCCACAGCTACCAAGGCCTCCACCAGACTGAGTCCAGTACAGCTAGATGGTGCCCAGCTACCACCACTGACTGCTCTGACCAGGATCACAACAGAGGGTTCTGGACAGAGCTGGAGAAGGATGTAGAGCATAATTCTAACTCACAAAAAAAAAAAAAAAAGACCAGATTTACTGGCCTAAAGGAGATGGGAGAAACCTCGAGATTATGGCCCCCAGACACCCTTTTAGCTCAGTGGTGAAGTTACCTCTGAGGTTCACTGTTCAGCCTGGGAGTGGACAGCCCCGTAAAACCAAATGAGACTAACGGGGTACAGGAGTCCAGTGACAAGGGCCAGAAGGCAGAAGGGGACAAGGAAGCTAGTGATAGGGAACACAAGATGGAGTAAGGATATTGTTGATGTGTTGTAAGATTGTTAACCATTGTCACAGGGCAACATTTGTAGTAACTTGTCAAATGAGAAACTATTTTGTTCTGTAAGCCTTCATCTTAAGTGAGAATAACAGCACAATTGGAAGAGCGTAGTCAATGTCACTGAACTGTGTATGTAGAAATTTTTGAAATGGTGTATCTTTGGCTATGAGTATTTTCACCAAAAAAAAAAAAAGATTGAGAATTTAGAGGGTTAATATGTTGTGGGGTTGTTAACCAATGTCATAAAACAACATGTGTACTACTCTTTCATGAGAAACTATTTGTTCTGTAAGCCTTCACCTGAAGTACAATAAAATAAAATTTAAAAAAAGACCAGATTTACTGGCCTAAAGGAGACTGGAGAAACCTCGAGAGTATGGCCCCCAGACACCCTATTAGCTCAGTGGTGAGGTTACCTCCGAGGTTCGCTGTTCAGCCTGGGAGTGGACAGCCCCATAAAACCAAATGAGACTAACGAGGTACCGTAGTCCAGTGACAATGGCCAGAAGGCAGAAGAGGACAAGGAAGCTGGTGATAGGGAACCCAAGCTTGAGTAAGGATATTGTTGATGTGTTGTGAGATAGTTAACCATTGTCATAGGGCAACATTGGTAGTAACTGTTAAATGAGAAACTATTTTGTTCTGTAAGCCTTCATCTTAAGTGAGAATAACAGCACAATTGGAAGAGCATAGTCAGTGTCACTGAACTGTGCATGTAGAAATTTTTGAAACGGTGTATCTTTGGCTATGTGTATTTTCACCAAAAAAAAACGGTTGAGAAGTTAGAGGGTTGATACGTTGTGGGGTTGTTAACCAATGTCATGAAACAGCATGTGTACTACTGTTTCATGAGAAACTATTTGTTCTGTAAGCCAAGCCTTCACCTGAAGTACAATAAAAAAAAAAAAAACCTTTGCCAAAAAGTGAAAAGCAAGGTACAACTATTGCTCTTTACTCATCTAGAGCAAAACAGAAAGAAGGAAACCAAAGACTCAAAGAAGAAACTAGTCTATAGGACAAATAGTCTACACAAACCACGGCTTCACCTACCCTAAGACCAGAAGAATTAGATGATGCCCAGCTATGACTACTGACTATTCTAATCAGGGCCACAATAGATGGACCCTGACAGAATGGGAGAAAAATGTGAAAGAGAACTTAAAATTCCTAAAAAAACAAAAGCAGACCTACTGCACTGGTTGAGACTGGACGACTCCCTGAGACTATTGCCCTGACATACACTTAAAACCTTGAACCAAACTAACCCCTGAGGTCACCTTGTAGCTAAATAACAAACTGTCTCCAGAAATAATGAATATCACCCGTAAGTACTGTGCTCCTTTAAAAAATCACCTGTGTTCCCAACCCATCTGGAGTAAAGGAGAATGAAGAACACCAAAGTCACAAGGAAAGTATTAGCCCAAGATACAGAAAGGGCCACATAAACCAGAAACTGTGTCAGCGTGAGACCAGAAGAACTAGATGGTGCCCGACTACCACCAATGACCGCCCTGACAGGGAACACAACAGAGAGTCCGTGATGCAGTGGGAGAAAAGTAGGGTACAGAACTCAAATTCTAGTGAAAAGACCAGACTTAATAGTCTGATGGAGACTGGAGGAACCCCAGAAAGCATGGCCCCCGGGCTCTCTGTCAACCCAGAACTAAAACCATTCCCGAAGCCAACTCTTCAAACAAAGATTAGACTGGAATATGGGACATAAAATGATACTCATGAAGAGAGCACTTCTTAGCTCAAGCAGATACATGAGACTAAATGAGCAGCTCCTGTCCGGAGATGAGATGAGAAGGCAGAGAGGGTCAGGAGTTGGTTGAATGGACATGGGAAATCAGGGGTGGGAAGGAGGAGTGTGCTGTCATAGTATAGGAAGAGCAATTAGGGTCACATAACAATGTATGTATAAATTTTTGTATGAGAGACTAATTTGAATTGTAAACTTTCACTTAAAGTACAACAATAAAATAAATGAAGGAATAGAGAAAAAAAATCACGGTCAACAATTACTTTAAAACATTGATGAGAATATAAAGGGGCTGGGAAACCATATTAATGGAAATGAACAACCAGAACGGAAATAATGAGAATGTTCACACATTGTAAAAAATGTAACAATGTCACTGAACAACTTGTGTAGAAATTGTTGAATGGGTATATAAACTGCTGAGTAAACTGTCACAGAAAACACAATGAAATAGTATTTTTAACACAAAGGGAAAAGACAAGCTACCAACCAGGAGAATGTCTTCGGAAACCATATATCTGATAAGAATCTAATAACAAAAATATATATAAAAATTTGACAACTTAACAACAATAAGACAAATAACCCAATCATAAAATGGGCAAGGGATTTGAACAGACATTTCAACAAAGAGGACATTCAAATGGCCACTACACAGGTGAAAAGATGCTCATTGTCATTAGCCATCAGAGAGTTGCAAATCAAAACCACAATGAGATACCATTTCACTCCCACTAGAATGGCTAAGATTAAAAAAATAAACAGAAAATAACAAATGTTGACTAGGATGTGGGGAAATTGGAACCCTTATCCATTGCTGGTGGGAATGCAAATGGTACTGCCCTTGTGGAAAACATTGTGGTGGTTCCTCAAAAAACAAAAAATAGAACTACCATATGACCCAGCAATTCCACTCCTAGGTATATACCCAAAAGACTTGAAAGCAGAAACTCAGATACTTGTACACCAATGATCATTGCAGTACTATTCACAATAGCCAAAAGGTGAAAACAACCTAAATGCCCATAAATGGATAAATGCATGAACAAAATGTGGTACATACACACAAAAATGTGGTACATGCATACATACATACAGGGGGATACTACTCAGCCAGTAAAAGAAATGAAGTCTTGATACATACCACAATATTGATGGAGCTTCAAGACATTATGCTGAGTGAAATAAGTCAGTCACAAAAGGACAAATATTGCATGACCTCACTTATATAAAAAGACAATAATGAGCAAATGTATAGAGACCAAAGTTTCTTAGTGGTTACCATGAGTGGGAGGGAGAGGTTTATGGTTTATGGTGATGGAAAATCTCATTGATTAAGGGTAGGGTTGCACAGCTGATTAGTGCAAGTACTGTCAATAAGTTGTACACCTGTAAAAAATCGAATTAGCGAAAGTTGTGTGATAGATATATTTGCAACAATGACCAAAAAAAATGTAACTGCTGTGGCTGCTTATGTCCAACTAAACACCTCATGGGATTTGGTTCCTTGGTTTGGAAGTTTAGAGTCATGGTTTCATGAGACATCCCAGTTAATTGGCCTAATATTGTGTTTAATGCTTCTGTTCTACCTCCTAGTTCTTTGTGTAGTGCCTAGGGTCTTAAAAGCTTACAAGCGGACATCCAAGATCCAACAACTGGTCTCTATTTGCCTGGAGCAACAGAGAAGGAAGGAGAGTTAGGAATAGGAGGAGGGAATGGAATGTGTGGCTAACTGCATCCATGAACAACTGCCTCCTTTGTCACGATACCAGAACCAGATGGTGCCCAGCTACCCCTGCTAAACATTTTGATCCAAGATTCTATGAAAGAATCCTGATCAAAAGGGGGGAAATGCAGAGTAGGATTTCAAATTGTCATGCAATGTTGATTTTCTGGAGTCATTGAGGCTGGATGAACCCTTGAAACTATTGCCCTGAGATAATCTTTAAACCTTAAATAAAAAATATCCCCTGAAGTCTTCTTAAAACTAAACAATAGTTTAGCTGAACTAATAAAGAATGGCCTCCTTGAACATTGTGCTCTTTTAAGATCTATCTATATGGGATCAAACTGACAACAGCAACTCAATAGATTAGGTGGGAATCTTAGGGGGCAGTGAGTTTATATTAATGGGAGAGGAACAACTCAGAAAATGACGGTGAGAATGGTTGCACAACTCAAAGAATATAATCAGTGTCACTGTATTGTACATGTAGAAATTGTTGAATTGGTATATGTTCTTCTGTGTATATTCTCAACAAATAACAACAAAAATAAAGTAAATTACAAAAAAACTAAGGAAATCTCTCTCATCCTTAATAATCTATTATTATCATACAGCAATCTTCCCTTTTGTACCCATACTAATGCTTTAAATCATTTCTCTACTTCCATTCTATCTTAAGGTATAGACTCCAGAGCTACACATAATATTTCATATATAAAATATTTATATAATGACATGACAGAGAAAGGAGTCCTGGTTGTACAATGATTAAGCACTCAGCTGCTAACCAAAGGTCGGTGATTTGAACCCACCATCCTCTCTGCAGGAGAAAGATTTTGTGATCTCCTCCCATAAAGATTATAACCTAGGAAACTCTATGTGACAGTTCTGCTCTGTCTTATAGGGTCGCTTTGGGTTGGAGTCAACTGGACGGCACACAACATCGACACCAATGACAGAAAAGAATAATGTCCCTATTTATTTTTTCCCTCCTTGAATATGCCCAGTACTTTTCATTAACTGTTTTAGATAAAGCAACATACAGGTTTGATGTCTTAGGGAAATATTCCCATGTTCCTTTTTTGGCTTATATGCTTTAACTCTGACATTGTAAGTTATTTATATCATTATTCACCAAATTCATTCCATTATCTATATAAAACCTCACCTAATTGGTATAATTTATTTATGTAAGTTTAATTTTTATCATTTGTGATGAAGTCAAAAATCAAAATAAGCTTGCTTTAATTAACCCTGAAATTTGAAATTACAGAGATTATAGATGATAGTTACTTCCTGTATCAGTCTCAATATCAGTTCTATGTCTATATTCTGTATTTAATGCACAGTATGGAGAAAATCCTGATTTATACAGATAAATAACTCTAGACGGCACAGATTTTTAATGTTACTCCATCTTGATCAGAAGTAAAGG
Organism: Dugong dugon; assembly: GCA_030035585.1. Taxonomy (NCBI): domain Eukaryota; kingdom Metazoa; phylum Chordata; class Mammalia; order Sirenia; family Dugongidae; genus Dugong; species Dugong dugon. Next base: position 101,278,615 of record CM057483.1, on the reverse strand, counting down.
TGTCATATTGTTTTAAATTATAAATTTCTACTGGTAGCTAAGAGGAATCTTACTCCACAGACTCCCCTGAACTTTCATTGCCCCAAGGTCTTTAGCCATAGCATACTGAAAGGTTAAATGTAGAAATATAATAGCGAGATCAAGCTAACCATCTTGGCCATTCCCTTTGTTCATTTTTCAATGAACAATGCCATTCTAACCATCTTCAGTGTATAATTCGGTGGCATTAATCACATCCACTACCATCCACCTCCAAAATTTTATCATTACCCCAAACAAAAATACTGCACCCACTAAGCAGTAGCTACCTATCACCCCTCCCCCAGCCCCTGGCAGCCTCCCATCTACACTACCCTCCCTTTGTATGAATTTGCCTATACTAGACACTTCATACCAGTGAAAACATACAATATTTTTTCATTTTGTCTGGCATATTTCACTTATCATGTTGTTTTTAAGGTTCATCCATGTTGTGACATGTATCAAAACTTAATTCCTGTTCATAGCTGAGTAATATTCTTTAGGGTATATACCTAAGAGTGGAATTTCTGGGTTTTTCACAGATGCTGTTTTTCACAGATGTTTCACCATTTTAAGGAGGCCTAGTGGCACAGTGGTTAAGCACTTGGTTGCTAACTAAAAGGCTGGCAGTTTGAACCCACCAGCTGCTTCATGGGAGAAAGATGTGACAATCGGCTTTCATAAAGATTACAGCCTTGGAAACCCTATGGGGTGGTTCTGTTCTCTCCTATAAGGTCATTATGAGTCAGAATCGACTCGACAGCAGTGAGTTTGGTTTTCCAGCATTTTACATTCCCATTAGAAATGGATGAGGATTCCAATTTCTCCACATCCTGTCCTCTACAACGCTTGTTTTTTTTCATTCATTGTTGTTGTTGTCTGTATAGCCATCTTAATACGTGTTAAGTGTTACCGCACTTGTGGTTTTGATTTGGATTTCCCTAATGATTACTGAGGTTGAGCGTGTTTTCATGTGCTTAGTGGCCATTTGTATATTTTCCTTGAGGAAGTCCCTATTCCAGTCCTTTGCCCATTTTTTAATTGGGTAATTGTCACTTTGAGGACTAAGCAAAGACGTCACTTTGAGGACTGAGGTACGCCTGACCCAAGCCATGGTATTTTCAATTGCCTCATGTGCATGTGAAAGCTGGACAATGAATAAGGAAGACTGAAGAAGAATTGATGCCTTTGAATTATGGTGTTGGAGAAGAATATTGAATATATCATGGACTGTCAGAAAAACAAACAAATCTGTCTTGCAAGAAGTACAGCCAGAATGCTCCTTAGAAGCGTGGATGGCGAGGCTTCGTCTCGTGTGCTTTGGAGGGACCAGTCCCTGGAGAAGAATATCATGCTTGGTAAAGCAAAAAAGAGGAAAACCCTGGACGAGATGGATTGACACAGTGGCTGCAACAATAGGCCCAAACATAGCAATGATTGTGAGGGTGGTGCAGGACCAGGCAGTGTTTAGTTCTGTTGTACATAAGGTCACTATGAGTCAGAACTGACTCAATGGCACCTAACAAGTTTGTCTTTTTGTTGTTGAGTTGTTGTTAGTTACATATGTCACAGAGTAGAACTGCTCCATAGGGTTTTCTTGGTTGTATTCTTAACTGAAGCGGGTCGCAAGGCCTTTTCTTTCGTGGTACTGCTGGATGGGTTTGAGCTGCCCACCTTTAGGTTATCAGTCGAGTGCAAACATTTGTGCCACCTTGGGATCCTGTTGAGTTGTAAGGAGTTCTTTATGTATTTTGGTTATTAAGCCTTTACCAGAGATATGATTTGCAAATATTTTCTCTCATTCTGTGAGTTGTCTTTTCACTCTCTATAGTGTTCTTTGATGCACAAAAGTTTTTTTTTATTTTAATGAAGCCCAGTTTATCTATTTTTTATTGTGTTGCTCATGCTTTTTGTGTCATATATAAGAAACCATTGCCAAATCCTAAGTCATGAAAATTTCTTCCAATGTTTTCTCCTAAGATTTTATAGTCTTAGCTCTTAAATTTAGGTCTTTGATCGATTTTGAGTTAATTTTTGTATATGGTGTAAGGTAAGGGTCCAACTTCAATTTTTTTGCATGTGGATATCCAATTTCCCAGCACCATTTGTTGATGAATCTGTTCATTCCCCATTTAATGGTCTTGGCACCCTTGTTGAAAATCAATTGACCATATACATGTGGGTTTATTTCTGGATTTTCAATTCTATTCTATTGATCTTTATGTCTATCCTTATGCCAGTATCATGCTGGTTTTTTTTTAATTTAGGATAATTTTTATTATTTTGCTCAAAGAGCATTTTAAAAATTATTTGAATAATAAAATTATTATATAAATTTTAAGGCAACCCAATTATGCTACCAGATTACTTTTCATACTATTATTATTACTGCAGCTTTGTAGTAAGTTTTGAAATAAGGAAGTGTGAATCCTCCAACTTTGCTCTTTTTCAATATTGTTTTGGCTATTCTGGGTCTCTTGAAATTCCATATGGCAGCAGATTTTAATAGCTCATCTTGCACTCATAGATTATTCTTTAGTTAACTTATCTGAAGCTTAAGAGTAGTAGGAAACTTTTGCTTTGAAGTTGAATCATTAACGATATCTGGTAAGTGCTCACATTCCTTAACAAAGGTATAAGAGAAATATCCAAAACTCACAATAAGTGCATAAACTATAATGCAATCTATTAAAGTCTTCACTTGTTATTTTGTTATTTTACAAGTGATTTTTATGACATGACTAAGGCGTATGCTGAGCAGATGTGTACAGGCTCAATTCAGTGCAAGGCAAGATTTAGGAACATAAGCCATAGTAGTGTCCTTGCTTTAAAATTTTATATGAGCAGAAATGCATCGCCCTAAATAAGAAGGGAACTGTGACCTGACTTCAATATATGCACAGAAATGACAGGACAAGTTTTATTCTGAAGTCTGAGCAAACACTAGTTGACCTGCTAAAACAAGTTAATGAGTAGGTGTCTTCAACATTATATATTTGGTATATAATGTAGTCAGGCATTTGTGTTGATAGTTCTTATTTTTATTACAGTTTTTTAAATATTTAAATATATTTTTTAATGATTTCAAATTAAATTTTAACAGAACCCCTGAAACACCTCTATATTCTGGAGTTCTGGGGAATATAGTTTTAAAACCATTAAAAATCTAAGTATTTATTATTATCCTCTGGCTAACATATTTCTCAGGTATGTTGACCTTCTGAAAAATACAAATGCTTTTATTCAGTGATTACTTTCCTTTTGGAAAACTATGAGCCTTTCTCCAATAGCTTATGGCTATGATTTCTGTTGATTCTTTTTTTTTAAAGGCTTCATAAACTTGCCAAGTATGGAGGTTAAACCTGCTAGTTTGTGGTTCTGTAGAGATCTCTAATGAATGTTGGAGATAGACGGATGATTATCTCGTTAATAATTCCTTAGCCCTTTACTACAGTGGCCATAAATCATGACAAGTTGTGCCTTTATAAAGAATAATTTTGATGTTTCACCTGTGTTTCTTTAAAATTCTTGAATGAATGTGATCCAAATTAATTTAAATATGTATAGTTTGTCATTTTTGGCTTATGAGTCACCACCAGTGGACTTAGAACATCTAACATGTCTGTTTCATAAGATAATTTGTGAATTAAAGACTATCTTAATATCCTCTAGGTAAGTACTGACTCAAAGAATTTATTTAATCTCTCCAATAGTCCTTTTTAATTTTACAGTATATCTTTTCACCATGATCTTCAAGTGACCCTATCACTTCCTTGTATGTCACATGGTATGACCAGAACCATGAACTGAGCTGGAATACATTATTTTACTTGTGATGATATATAAATTTTATGGGGAAAGAGAAATTTTGTTAAATTGCCCCCCAAATTATTAAAATTATAAATTTAAGCATAGCTATTTCCATACAACATAGTTTTATAATACTGAAAATTAGTGTTTCAGAAAACTGCTGAAAATGCATGTGGATGTTAAATATGTAGTATATGAAAACAAACTTATACTTTTCTCTGTTTGTGAGTTAATTTATATGGGCCTCCAGTAGATGAGCTTTCTTATAGATTGATTCCTCTTTACATGATTTATGACTACTGTCATAAGACATACTGCTGTTTTTTTGTAACAAAGTCTAAATTCCCATTCTCGTCAAATCTGGATAATGATTGCATTTAGTTGAGTTTCTGAGGGTTTATCTTTCAATTTGAATCTTTTGTATAATCTTGAATGTATAAGTTTTTTTCCCAGTGTTATTTACATTTGATTATAACAGTGTAATACAAAACTCTAAGTTAATATACTGGCTTTTAGAAATGCTGACAAGTAGGTAGTCTCCTAAATATAGTTGAGATTTTCATTAAATATTTAAATTAAAGCTGGTGAGCCAAAGCTACAGATAAATAATAGGAAGTATGGTTTTGCTATTGGCTCCTAATAATATTGATTGTGGAAAATAAGCTAGAGGCAGATGAGCCAGACTCCTGAACAGGGATAAACAGTGATTTGAAACTCATGCCACCAAAGGTTTAGAGTCTGAATGCCGGGAAGTACTTGTTAAATGTTTCCTCCATGATCTATCAAGGCAGTTCTGGCTTTTGAGTACTCTTTCATTATCCGTTAATGAAGCACTTGCTAAATAAACCTTCTAAAACTTCTTGTGGTAAACCATAATTATATATTATAGTTTTTGGCAATTGAATATTTCATTAGATTTTTGTGCTGGCTGTTAAGTACAATTATCATTGGTACACACAAAGAAGAAGAGTCTGGCTGTTTATCTCCCTTTACTTTTGAATTGCAGTTCGGATAGCCTCCTGTTTGAAGTTAAATCTTTCTACTTCAAGTTTTCTTAGTAATGAAATGAGAAAACCAATGAATGACCTATAAATCTTTAGAATGATGGAGTAAAATATTTCCCTGGAATTTTCTGGCCCAACCCTCTACCTCAAGGTCAGCAAACGTTTTCTGTAAAGGGTCAGATACTAAATATCTTGGGTTTTGTGGCCCATAAGGTTTCTGTTACAACTACTCAACGCTACTGTTATAATGCAAAAGTAGGCACAGACAGTATAAAAATAAATGAGCGCACCTGTGTCCTAATAAAACTTTATTTACAAAAACAGGCAGCAACATTTCTCTAAGGAAGAAATACAAATGGCCAACAAGACAGGAAAAGATGTTGAACATCATTAGTCATTAGAGAAATGCAAACCAAAACCACAAAGAGATATCATTCACACCCATTAGCAGGGCTATAATAAAAAGACAGACGATAACGAGTGTTGGTGAGGATGTGGAGAAATTGGAACCCTCCTCCACTGCTGGTCGAAATGTAAATGATGTAGTTTGGTCGTTCCTCAAAAAGTTGAACATGGAATGATCATATGGCCCAGCAATTCCATTCCTAAGTATTACCCAAAAGAATTGAAAGCAAGTATCCAAACACATGTACATGAATGTTCATAGTAGCACTATTCACAATAGCCAAAAGATGGAAACAACCCAAATATCCATCAATGTAAACATACAAAATGCATATCTATCCATACAATGAAATTTTATTCAGCTATAAAAGGGAATGAAGTACTGATGCATGCAACAATGTGGATGAACCTCAAAGACATTGTGCTAAGTGAAAGAAATCAGACACATAAGGTCACATACTGCATGCTTCCATTTATATAAAATGTCTTTGTCACTGGCAAATCTATAGAAACAGAATGCCAGGGGCTGAGGGCATTAGGGAGAATGGGGAGTGAGTGCTAATGGGTACAGGGTCTCCTCTGTGGGTAATGAAAATGCTTTAGAACTAGATGATAGTTGCACAGCATTGTGAATGTAGTGCCACTAAATGCCACTTTAAAATGTACTGCACTTTTAAAAATTTTATTTTGTTGTTGTTGAGAATATACAGCAAAACATACATCAATTCACCCATTTCTACGTGTACAATTCAGTGACATTGATTACATTCTTCGAGTTGTGCAACCATTCTCACTCTCCTTTTCTGAGTTGTTCCTCCCCCATTAACATAAATCCATTGCCCCCTAAGATTCCTATCTAATCTTTTGAGTTGCTGTTGTCACTTTGATCCCGTGTAGATAGTTCTTAAAAGAGCATAATCCTCAAGACAGACATTTTTTACTAGTTAAGCTAAACCATTGTTTGGTTCTTAAGAAGACTTCAGGGAATATTTTTGGTTTAAGTTTTAAAGATTGTCTCAGGGCAGTAGTTTTGGGGGTTCATCCAGTCCCCATGGCTCCAGAAAGTCTGTATTGCATAAGAATTTGAAATTCTGTTCTGCATTTTCCCCCTTTGGATTAGAATTCCTCTGTAGAATCTTTGATCCAGATGTTCAGTGATGGTATCCGGGCACCACCCAGTTCTTCTGTTCTCATGGCAAAGGAGGCAGTTGTTCAAGGAGACAATTAGCCACACATTCTATATCCTCCTCCTATTCCTAACTCTCCTTCTTTCTCTGTTGCTCCAGGTGAATGGTTAATTTTATGATATGTGAATTTCAGCTAAAACAAACAAATAAAAAAAAACAGATGACAAGTTTGATTGGCTATAGTTTGCTGACCCATCCTCTATGTAATGCATAAATACTTTCCATATTCTACATCTATGAATTCTCTTCTGATTTCATTTTGGTTGCTTAAGAATGTATTGTAGACATAGTTATAAAAAGACTTATTGACCATGGTGCGACTATACTACTAAGAACTGAGAAGGCATGGAACACCAGTTTTTTTCAGTCTCTGAGGGATTTCTCAGTCACTTTAGTACGTGTGGATCAAAGACAGAAACAAAACTTGTGGTTACTGGTCTTCATCAAAAATATTTATTAAACTATATAAGCTCTGGTGGCACAACGGTTAAGCCCTTGGCTCCTAACCAAAAGCTCGGTGGTTCGACCCCACCAGCTGCTCCATGGGAGAAATGACCTGGTGATCTGCTCCCGTAAAGATTACAGCCTAGGAAACCCTATGGGGCAGTTCTACTCTGTCATATAGGGTTGCCATGAGTCAGAATCAACTTGATGGCACACAACAACAACATATATGTATATTTATACATATATGTGTGTGTTTGTGTGTGTGATGCATTATTCAAAAATATACATACCCTTAGTCTGCATAGTATTTATAATGGAAGACACAAACGTTAATAAAGCATATACAAGTGAAATCCTACATGTGTACGTATATGGTGAATATAGATAATATAAATACTATTTCCAACTGTATTTACACCTTTATAAATCAGGGGTCACCAAACTATGACTTTCAGGCCATATCCAACCCACTGCCTATTTTTGTAAATTAATTTTTTTAGTAATAGTGTTATTGAGGTATAATTCACATACTATACAATTCTCCCATTTTAAAGTGTGCAAGTCAATGGTTTTTAGTATATTCACAAAGTTATGCAACCATTATTACAATCAGTTTCAGAACATTTTCATCATTCCAACAAGAAAATGTGTATCCATTATCAGTCACTCCCCTTTTCCCCTAATGTCCCCAGCCCCTGGTGTACACTAATCTATTTTCTGTCTTTATAGATTTATATGATTTTATATAAATGGAATCATATATGATTTCATATAAACAGAATCATACAATATGTGGTCTTTTGTGACTGGCTTCTTTCACTTAGCATAATATTTTCAAGATTCATCCACATTGTAGCACATATCAATGCTTCATTTCTTTTTATTACTGAATAATATTTGATTGTGTGGACAGACCACGTTTTGTTTAACCATTCATCTGTTGACGGACATTTGGATTTTTCCACTTTTTGATTACTGTGAATAATGCTGCTGTGAACATTTGTATACAAGTATTTTGGGGACTTATGTTGTTATTTCTCTTGGGTATATATCTAGGAATAGAATTTCTGGGTTGTATAATAACTATGTTTAACCTTTTCAAGAATTTCCAGACTGTTTCCAAGATGGCTGCACCATTTTGCGTTATCACTAGCAGTTTATATAGGGTTCCAATTTCTCCACGTCCTCCCCAACACTTGTTATTTTCTGTTCGTAAGTAAAGTTTTATTACAACACCAGCACACTATTCATTTCTGTATTCTGCATGGCTACTTTCACACTTTAATAGCAGAGTTGAATAGTGACAGAGACTGTATGGTCTGCAAAGCCCAAAATATTTACTATCTAGCCCTTTACAAAAGAAAAAGTTTGCCAACCATTGCATAGAGATATTGTTAATGAAGCTGAAGTTTATCATGTCTTGAATGCCTTAGTGAAGTTTGCTAATTCAAGGAATTCTCTAGTATATTCATTTACATGAGTCTCCAAAGTGGCCAATATAAAACCTATAGTTGCTTAAAAACAAAGTACATCTGTATAAGCAGTATCCAAGATATCCAAATTATTTCTGTTAGACAGGAATTTCATGATTAAAAAAAGAGAACACAATTCGTTGTTATAGTCTGTCATCAAAAACTTCTTGACAAATGGTAGATATACCAGACAGATAAATACAGTATCAAAATATTAGATACCAGTAAATATGATGTCCCAGAACACATAAAATATGTACGTAGGAGTCTTGGAACATGTTGTTGTTCTTATTAGGTACTGTTGAGTTGTTTCCGACTCATAACGACCCTATAACACAACAGAAGGAAACACTGCCTGGTCCTGCGCCATTCTCACAACTGTTGCTATGCTTGAGCCCATTGTTGCAGCCACTGTGTCAATCCATCTCTTTGAGGGTCTTCCTCTTTTTCACTGACCCTCTACTTTACCAAGCATGATGTCCTTCTCCAGGAACTGGTCCCTCCTGATAACATGTCCAAAGCATGTGAGATGAAGTAGTGCCATCCTTGCTTCTAAGGAACATTCTCAGTGTACTTCTTCCAAGACAGATTTGTTCGTTCTTTTGGCAGTCCATGGTATATTCAATGTTCTTTTCCAGTACTACAAGTCAAATGTGTCAGTTCTGCTTCAGTCTTCCTTATTCCCCTTGGCCAGAGTCTGCATGCATATGAGGCAATTGAAAACACTGTGGCTTGGGTCAGGCGCACCTTAGTCCTCAAGGTGACATCTTTGCTTTTTAATACTTCAACGAGATCTCTTGTAGCCTATTTGCCCAATGCAATGTGACCTTTGATTTCTTGACTGCTGCAAGCATGGGTGTTGATTGTGAATCCATGGGTGTTGATTGGGGATCCAAGTAAAATGAAATCCTTGACAACCTCAAACTTTTCTCCGTTTATCATGATGTTGCTTATTGGTCCAGTTGTGAGGAGTTTTGTTTTCTTTACGTTGAGGTGTAATCCACTGAAGGATGTGGTCTTTGATCTTCATCAGTAAGTGTTTCAAGTCCTCTTCACTTTCAGGAAGCAAGATTGTGTCATCTGCATATTGCAGGTTGTTAATGAGTCTTTCTGCAATCCTGATGCCTCGTTCTTCTTCATATAGTCCAGCTTCTCAGATTATTTGCTCAGCATACAGATTGAATAGGTATGGTAAAAGGATACAACCCTGATGCACACCTTTCCTGACTTTAAACCACGCAGTATCCCCTTGTTCTGTTCGAGTGACTACCTCTTGATCCATGTACAGGTTCCTCATGAGCGCAACTAAGTGTTCTAGAATTCCCATTCTCTGCCATGTTATCCATAATTTGTTATGATCCACACAGTTGAATGCCTTAGCATAGTTAATAAAACACAGGTAAACGTCTTTCTAGTATTCTCTGCTTTCAGCCAGGATCCATCTGACATCAGTAATGATATCCCTCGTTCCACGTCTTCTTCTAAATCCGTCTTGAATTTCTGGCAGTTCCCTGTTGATATATTGCTGCAGCTGCTTTTGAATGATCTTCACCAAAATTTTGCTTGCCTGTGATATTAATGATATTGTTCGATAATTTCCACATTCAGTTGGATCACCTTTCTTGAGAATAGGCATAAATATGGATCTCTTTCAGTCGGTTGGCCAGGTAGCTGTCTTCCAAATTTCTTGGCATAGACGAGTGAGCACTTCCAGTGCTGCATCCGTTTGTTGAAACATCTCAACTGGTATTCTGTCAATTCCCAGAGCTTTGTTTTTTGCCAATGCCTTCAGTGCAGCTTGGACTTCTTCCTTCAGCACCGTCAGTTCCTGATCATATGTTACCTCAGAAATGGTTGAAGATCAACCAATTGTTTTTGGTATAGTGGCTCTGTGTATTCCTTCTGTCTTTTGATGCTTCCTGTGTCATTTAATATTTTCCCCATAGAATCCTTCAGTATCGCAATTCGAGGCTTAAATTTTTTCTTCAGTTTTTTAGCTTGAGAAATGCTGAGCGTGTTCTTCCCTTTTGGTTTTCTATCTCCAGGTCTTTGCACATGTCATCATAATACTTTACTTTGTCTTCTTGAGCGGCCCTGTGAAATCTTCTGTTCAGCTCTTTTACTTCATCATTTTTTTCCTTTTGCTTTAGCTACTCAATGTTCAAGAGCAAGTTTCAGAGTCTCTTCTGACATCCATTTAGGTCTTTTCTTTCTCTCCTGTCTTTTTAATGACCTCTTGCTTTCTTCATGTATGATGTCCTTCATGTCATTCCACAACTCGTCTGGTCTTTGGTCATTAGTGTTCAATGCCTCAAATCTATTCTCAGAACATAAGGGAGAGGAAAATTAAGTTTGTAAAGCAGTAATGGTGTGGGAGGGAGTTTGGAAGAAAAAGACATGCTGGATAGACTTTTGAGGATAAGGCAGGTGCTAAATTTTAGAAAAATCTACTATGTTCATTTTGTTTCCAGAAGGTACAGCCAAGTCAACCCCTGGCTTGTTTTTGACTAAAACCCTATTGCCATCGAGTCAATTCAGACTCATAGCAACTCTATAGGACAGAGTAGAACTGCCCTCTAGGGTTTCCAAGGAATGGCTGGTGGATTCGAACTGACGACCTTTTGGTTCTTGCTGAATATTGACTAGGGTGGTTGGAGATATGGAAAGCTGGTATCAGGACCTTTCCTTTTTTGATAAAGGAAAAGGACTATAAATGAGAAGTGCCACCGAGATAGGGTTAGAGGTGGGTGAAGGGAAGACTAGAGAGGTGAATCACTCACAATGAATACTTGATTTTTTGACCTCTGATCAGTTCTGTTTACCTTCAATTGAGTGTAGGCAAATAACATTAAATGTGCTAGAAAACATTAAACAGCTATTAAGGAGAACTTGGCCTGAAGGGAGGGGAGGGACTAAGGAACCTTGCCCAGAAGTTGTTTTGCTCTTGCGTGGCCACACAAATGTATAGCTTAACAACATGTGTTCAACTATGAGGCACACTAGTGCTGCTTTATTATTATCATTATAAAGTGGTACTTGTTTTAAACAGGGCCAGTTACATTGCGGAGGAGCTTTATTCCTGGAGTATTTGCTAATCACGGTGTCCCAGTGTTGGAGTTCTGTTTTAAATATACTGAAAGAAATCACAGCCCTAGGCTAGGGAGCAAGCCAATAAAGCATATAATGCCTGGCTTGTCATGAATTAACAGGTGAAAAGATCATTGAAGCCAGTCCAGGACTGGGAGACTGAATAATTTGACAAAGCATCTAAAATATAATGTGTCTAAACTCTCAAACTATTACCAGAGCAAAACAACATGTACATATACACAAGAAATGAAAACAGATTTGAGTGACTGCCATAGGATACTTTCTCCTTCCCTTACTTGTAGTGCAGGATTATTTCTTGTATAGAATGCATCAAAGCCACATCAACAAATTATTTTCTGTTGATAATTCACCAGGCCACAGGGATAGTCATATTCTTCAGAATCTAAGTATTACTTTGATAGTTATGGAGTGTAGGTGTGTCTTTAGGTCAATAAAAAATTATAGAATAAGTAGTTAACAACAGTATATGTCAGAGATAAGTACAGTTAAAATGAAACATAGTGGGGCTGGGGGACAAGTACACTATGGCCATTGGAGTTAAAAGTTTAAGCAAAGCAGTGAAGTATTTCTCATTGGACGAAGTAAGGATTGTGTCCTGGAGGAGTTGGAAATTTTGGAACAGTCTGAATGATAGAAGAGATATTTTATGAGCTAGTATGGGGAATACAGTCTGGTCTTGTTTCTTAGAAGAACCAGAGGTAGCAGCAGAATGACCAAATAAAAGGATTTATGAAATAAGCAGAGAGAATGGGTAATGAAGTCATCTCAGATTCCTTGGAGAATTTTTTTCAAATGAATGCTCTAGACCAGGTGTCTCGATTTCCTCCCTATCCTCCTTCCTTAGTACCTTACATTGTAGCAGCCATCCACTCTCACCATTCTATTAAAACCATTTTCAATATAACTTCAGGCTTAATTCCCAAACACATTGGCCTTTACTCAATCCTCATTTTCCCCTACCTTTTTGAAATATTTAATGTACCTTCTTAAAATTTTCCCTTCGTCTCCATTTTTCTACTTTTTTTATGTTCCTTTTATATCCCTCTTTTTCTCTTTTTTCCTCTTCCTGATGCCTTACATGGCAAAGCCCTTGGCTTATTGCTCCTTTTCTGTATTTATTCCCTTGTAAGACTATCCACTTTTCAGGTTCCAATTATACAGTCACTTGTCAAGGCCTCAGAAAGTAGACAGGTGATCTACTAATATAGTTAATGTAGTTTAACATCCCAAGTGGCTGATGGAAAAATCTTTCTTAAATGAAGAGGGCTAAATTGAGACGGGGAGGCACTTTGCTAAGTGTCAAAATAATGTATTAGTGTTGGATCTAACTTGAACTCAGGTTTCTGATTCCCAGACCGGTTTTATGACCTTTTAGAAGGTATTTTCCCAGGTTTATTCCCTCAGTACATCTTCAGCATCTTGAGCACTTCTAGTCTCAGTATAATGGCTGCCTAACTAAATTATCCGATCCTTAACAAACTGCAATAGCTCAGACTTGTGTGTATTCACATGAGTTTGGTGAGTGAAATACATATAAAGGAAACCTAGTAAGTCAATAAGACCTCTTTCAAGAGAAGACAGTTTTAAGTCCTCTCTTGTCAAGAGTGGGATATGTACCTCTGTGAGAGATAATGTGTTCATATCCTACTTTTACCCATTCACTTGCTTTGCTGCATAGTTTATTTAATCCTAGCTCAGTTGATAGCACATTAATCAAGAAGTAATATCCAGTGCATGAGCAACTCAATAACTGAAATAGCCTGCTAGCAAGAATCCCAAGATACATGTAGCATACCTTGTATATTTATCAGAACTATTTTGGCAAGAAAGTATAACAAAACAAAGGGTGAATCACTTGACAACCAACTTCTTTTTTTTTTTAATAACTGGCTCACATTCACTCATTACTCAAAATACATTCATTGCTTTTTAAAATTTTTTATTTTGTTTTAGGCGAAAGCTTATAGCACAAATTAGTTTTTCATTCAAAAACTTATATACAGATTGTTTTCTGATATTGGTTGCAATCTCCACAATGTGTCAGCACTCTCCCCCTTTCCCTATCCACCCTGGGTTCTCCGTGTCCATTCATCCAGTTTTCCTGTCCCTTCCTACCTTCTCTTCTTTGATTTTGGGCAGGTGTTGCCCATTTGGTCTCATATATTTGATTGAACTAAGATCCACATTCCTCACGTGTGTTTTTGTGTGTTTTATATGCCTTTCTAATCTTTGGCTGAAAGGTGTACTTCAGGAGTGGGTTTAGCTCTGAGTTAGCAGGGTATCAGGGACCATAGCCTTGAGGGCTCCTCCAGAATCTGTCAGACAAAAAAAAAAAAAAAAACTTTTTTTTTTTTTTTTTTGTAAATTTGAATTTTGTTCTAAAATTTTTTCCCTCTCTGTCCAGGACCCTCTATTGTGATCCCCATCAGAGCAGTCAATGGTGGTAGCTGGTCATCATCTAGTTCTTTGAAAGGACTGATGGGAGCGCCAAAAAATTAGATAGTATGCTCATCGAAAGACTTCTCCAAAACAATAAAAAGAGAACCTCGAGACGGGGAAAAATTTTTTGGCTACAACGTATCCGACAAGGGTCTAATCTCTAAAATCTATAGACTACTTCAACACCTCAACAGTCCTTTGAACTAATGTTTTCCTTGTGTCTTTGGTGTTCATCATTCTCCTTTGCTCTGGATGGGATGGGACCAATAGATGTATCTTAGATGGACACTTGCAAGCTTTTAAGACCCCAGAAGCTACTCACCAAAGTAAGATGTAGAACATTTTCCTTATAAACTATGTTTTGCTAATTGAGCTAGATGTTCCCCAAGACATTGGTACCCAGCCCTCAGCCCAGTAACTCGGTCCCTCAGGGTGTTTGGATGAGTCTAGGAAGCTTCTATGACTTTGCCTTGGTCAAGTTGTGCTGCCTTCGCCTATGTTGTGTGTTGTCTTTCCCTTAACAAAAGTTAACTTGTCTACTGTCTAATTAGTGATTTCCCCTTCCTACCCCTACTGTCTCTCGTAACCATCAAAGATTGTTTTTTTCAGTGTATAAACCTTTTCTTGGATTTTTATAATACTGGTCTCACATAACATTTGTCCTTTTGTGATTGACTTACTTTACTCTTCATAATGCCGTCCAGATTCATTCATGTTGTGAGATGTTTCACAGATTCATCATTGTTTTTTATCATTGCGTAGTATTCCATTGTGTGTATGTACCATAATTTGTTTATACATTCATCAGTTAATGGGCACTTAACCTTGTTTCAAATTTTTTGGTATGGTGAATAATGCTGCAGTGAACATGGGTGTGCATATGTCTATTCGTGTGATGGTTCTTATTCCTCGAGGGTATATTCCTAGGAGTTGGGTTGCTGGATGGTATGGTATTTCTATTTCTAGCTTTTTAAGGAAATGCCATATCATTTTCCATAGTTGTTGTACCATTTGACATTCCCACCAGCAGTGCAAAAGAGTTACAATCTCCCCCCAACCTCTCCAACATTTGTTATTTTCTGGTTTTTTGTATTTGTTTTTTTTTTTTTTTTTTGCAGTGCCAGTAATTTCAGGGAGAGATGGTATCTCGTTGTAGTTTTGACTTGCATTTCTCTAATGGCTAGTGATAGCGAACATTTCATGTGTCTGTTAGCCACCTAAATGCTTTCTTTGGTGAATTATCTGTTCATATCCTTTGCCCATTTTTTAACTGGATTATTCTCTTTTTGTTGTTGAGGTGTTGAAGTATTCTATAGATTTTAGAGATTAGACCCTTGTCGGATATGTCGTAGCCAAAAAATTTTTCCCTGTCTCGAGGTTCTCTTTTTATTCTTTTGGTGAAGTCTTTTGATGAGCATAACTATCTAATTTTTTGGAGCTCCCAGTTATCTAGTTTATCTTCTGGTGTTTGTGCATTGTTAGTTATGGTTTATATTATACTTATGTCATATATTAGGGCCCCTAGCATTTTCCCTGTTTTTTCTTCCATGATCTTTACCGTTTTACATTTATTTAGGTTTTTGATCCACTTTAAGTTAGATTTAGTGTATAGTGTGAGATACGGGTCCTGTTTCCTTTTTTTTTTTTTTTTTTTTTTGCAGATGGACATCCAGTTTTGCCAGCACCATTTGTTACAAAGGCTGTCTTTTCCTCATTTAACAGACTTTGGTCCTTTGTCAAAGATCAGCTGACCATAGGTGGATGGATTTACATCTGGGTTCTTGATTCTGTTCCATTGGTCTATGTGTCTGTCATTGTACCAGTACCAGGCTGTTTTGACTACCATGGCTGTATAGTAGTTTCTGAGGTCAGGTACTGTGAGACCTCCTACTTGGTTCTTTTTGTTCCAATAATGTTTTGCTTATCCAGAACCACTTTCCTTTCCATATAAATTTGGTGATTAGCTTTTCCATCTCATTAAAGAATGATGTTGGAATTTGAATTGGGATTGCATTATATCTGTAGATCACTTTGGGTAGGATTGACATTTTCCAAATGTTGGGTCTTCCTATTCATGAACATGGCATGTTTTTCCATTTATGTAGGTCTCTTTTGGTTTACTGCAATATTGTTTTGTAGTTTTCTTTGTACAGGACTTTTATATCCCTGGTTAGATTTATTCCTATGTATTTTATCTTTTTAGGGGCTATTATAGATGATATTGTTTTCCTGATTTGCTTTTTGAAGTTCTCTTTGTTGGTGTATAGGAATCCAACTGATTTTTGTATGTTTATCTTGTATCCTGCTACTCTGCTGCATCTTTCTATTAGTTCCAGTAGATTTCTCATGGAGTCTTTAGGGTTTTCTATGTATAGTATCATATCATCTGCAAATAGGGAGAGTTTAACTTCTTCATTACCAATTTGGATGCCCTTTATTTCTTTTTCTTGCCTTATTTCTCTAGCTAGAACTTCCAGCACAATGTTAAATATGAGTGGTTATAAAAGGCATCCTTGTCTTGTTCTTGTTCTCAAGGGGAATGTCTTCAGCCTCTCTCCATTAAGAATGATGTTCGCCATTGGTTTTGCATAGATGTCCTTTATTATATTGAGAAATTTCCCTTCTATACCTATTGTATTGAGAGTTTTTATCAGGAATGGGTGTTGGACTTTGTCAAATGCCTTTTCTGCATCAATTGAGATGATCATGTGATTCTTTTCTTTCCTTTTATTTATGTGGTGGATTACGTTGCTTGATTTTCTAATGTTGAAGCATCCTTGCATACCTGGTATGAATACACTTGATCATGTTGTATTGTTTTTTTTTTTTTGATTTGATGCTGAATTCTATTGGCTAGAATTTTGTTGAGAATTTTTGCATCTATATTCCTGAAAAATACTTGTCTGTATTTTTTTTTTTTTTTTTTTTTGTGGAGTGTTTGCCTGGCTTTGGTATCAAGGTTATCCTGGCTTCATAGAATAACTTCAGGAGTAATCCTTCCTTTTCTATGCTCTAAAATAGTTTGTGTAGTACTGGTATGAGCTCATCTCTGAATGTTTGGTAGAATTCTCCAGTGAAGCCATCTGGGCCATGGCTTTTTTTGGTTAGACGTTTTTTTTATTACCTTTTCAATCTCTTCTCTTCTTATAGGCCTGTTCAGATTTTCAACATCCCTTTGTGTTAGTTTGGGTAGGTAGTGTGTTTCTAGAAATTTATCCATTTCCTCTAGGTTTTCAAATTTGCTGGTGTATAGTTTTTCATAATACTCTGTTATGATCCTTTTTATTTCAGTTGAGTCTGTTGTAATGTCTCCCATTTCATTTCTTATTTGGGTTATTTTCATCATCTCCTGTTTTTCTTTTATCAGTTTTGCCAGTGGTTTGTCAATTTTGTTGATCCTTTCAAAGAACCAACTTTTGGTTTTATTGATTCTTTCTATTGTTCTTTCTATTCTCTCTTTCATTTATTTCTGCTCTGATCTTTTTTATTTCCTTTTTTATGGTGGCTGTGGGCCTTTTTGCTGTTCTCTTTCTTTTTGTTCGAGTTGTTTAGTTAATGTTTTGATTTTGTCCCTTTCCTCTTTTTTTAATATGTGCATCTATTCTTATCATTTGTCCTCTGAGGACTACCTTTGCTGTGTCTCAAAGGTTTTGGTATGATCTGTGTTCATTCTCATTTGATTCTAGGAACTTTTTGATTCCATCTCTGATTTCTTCTATCACCCAGTGGTTCGTAAGCAGGGTGTTATTCAATTTCCATATAATTGATTTTTTTTCCTTTCTCTTCCTGTTGTTAATTTCTACCTTAATGGTGTTGTGGTCAGAGAAGATACTTTGTATTATCTAAATGTTTTGGATTTTGTTGAGGGTTGCTCTGTGGCCTAAGATGTGGTCTATTCTGGAGAACGTTCCATGTGCGTTGGAAAAGAATGTGTACTTTGCAGCTGTAGGATGAAGTGTTCTATATATGTCTATGAAGTCAAGTTGGCTGAACATGCCCTTTAGGTCTTCTGTATCTTTGTTAAGTTTCTTTCTAGATGTTCTGTCCTTTACCGAGAGTGGTGTGTTGAAGCCTCCTAGTATTATTGTGGAACTGTCAGTTTCTCTTTTCAGTGCTGTTAGAGTTTGTTTTATGTATTTTGGAGCCCTGTCGTTGGGTGCGTAGATGTTTATTATGGTTATTTCTTCATGATGGATCGTCCCGTTAACCAGTATATAGTGTCCTTTGTCTTTTATGGTGGATTTTATTTTAAAGTCTATTTTATCTGAGGTTAGTATTTCCACTCCTGCTCTTTTTTGGTAGCTGTTTGCTTAATATATTTTTTTTCATCCTTTGATTTTTAATAAATTTACATCTTTGTTTCTATGGTGTGTTTCTTGTAGATAGTATATTGATAGATCCTGGTTTTTTATCCATTCTGTCACTGTCTGTCTCTTTATGGGTGCATTTAGGCCATTTACATTCAGTATAATTATTGATAGGTGAGAGTTTATTGCTGTAATTTTGTAGCGCCTTTTTTTTTTTTTTTTTTTTTTTGTGGAACTGACATTTTTTTTCTTCCTCTTACTCTCCTGTGCTGAATTCCTTTTGTTTGTGGATTTTCTTTTCATTTGTTTTTGTAGATTTTTTTTTACTGAGATTTTTATGTTTTTCTTTTTTCTTTTGATGTGTAGGTTTGTTAACTTTCTTTGTGGTTACCTTGAAATTTACCCTTATCTTCCTAGGTTTTGACCCGTATATTATTACTTAGTATCGCCTTGCCTTCCTCTCTATTAGAAGATTCTATACCTACACCGTTTATTCCCTCTTTTATTGTTCTGATGTTGTTTTCATTTACAGATTAACCTCTCTGGTTCCCTGTTCTAATTCTTTTGGTTTTGGATAGTCTTGAGAGTTCATTTCCTAGGCTGGTATCTGGCTGGTACCATCCGGCATCCTAGATTCATCCTGTGGTCTGATATTGTTTGTTCTCAGACCAAAGGACTCAATTTACTAATTCTTATAAGTTTCATTTGGTTTTTACATTGTCCCTTAATTTCTGTTTGTCTGGAAATATCCTAATTTAATCATCATATTTGAATGAGAGTTTTGCACTTTTTCTTGGCTGGAAATTTTTTTCTTTCAAGGTTTTATAAAAGTCATCCAATTGCCTTCTTGCCTGCATGGTTTCTGCCAAATAATCTGAGCTTAGTCTTATTGTTTCTCCTCTGTATGTGATTTTTTGTTTTTCTCGAGCTGCTCTCAGGATTCTTTCTTTATCTTTGGTTTTAGCTAGTGTGTTTATGCTATGCCTTGGTGATTTTCTTTTGGGGTCTCTCCTGTATGGGGTTCATTGAGCTTCTTGGATGGTCAGCTTTTCATCTTTCATGATATTGGGGAAGTTTTCTGTCAGCAGTTCTTCAGTGATCCTCTCTGTGTTTTCTGTTTTCTCCCCCTGTCCTGGAACTCTGATCACTCGGAAATTTTTGCTTTTGATTGTACCCCACATAATTCTCAGGGTTTCTTCATTTTTCTTTGTTCTTTTTTTCTGATTTTTCCTCAGAGTTGTAGCCAAGTCTTTGCCCTCAATTTCACTGATCCTTTCTTCCATCATTTCAAGCCTGCTTCTCAGCCCTTCTATGACACTGACCATTTCTGAAAACTTGTTGTTTATCTTTTGGATTTCTAATTATTGCTTTTGTATGATTTGTGGATGAGAATTTATTTTGGCATTTTGTTCCTGTATTATTTTCCTGAATTCTTCCATTTTTTTTTTCTGTATTTTCCATAAATTTGTCTGCCTATTCTATGAATTTGTCTGTTTTTTCCTCATTTTTGTCTGCTTTTTCCTTCAACTCTTGGATAGCCCAGCAGGAAGGGGTAGAGGTGGCATAAGTGCTGTTGTGAGGAAGAAAGGGGAAAAAATGGCATGGCAGGAGCTGGCGGGTAGGGGTGGGGTTGACCCAGGGTGACAACAGTCCAGCAGCTTTCTAGACAAGTGGTGTGGTGTGGCCAGTCAGGAAAGGGTAGAGTGGCATAGGAGGCTATGTGGGAGGGAGAAAGAAAAGAAGACGGGGAAAAAAAGCGGGGCAGGAGCCGGTGGGTGGGGGCAAGGTAGACCTGAGTGACAGCATACCAGTAGCTATCTAGCCAAGCAGTGTGGTGTGGCCTGTCAAGAAGGGCTTGGGGTGGCATATGGAGCAGAAAGGTGAGGGATGGGAAAGTGTGTTTCTCTGTTCCCAGGGGCTCTGTCTCCTGTTGAGAGCTCCGTGAACTTGCCTTCCCATACTCCCTGTCTGGGGTTGTTGCTGGCTGTGCTCCAAGATGGTGACGCTGCGCCATGTTAGTTGGCAGGTTCCTCCACTCAGTATCCCTCCTCCTTCTCTGTTTTCCTTCAGTTTCTTCTTCCATTCAATGTTTGCTCTAGTTCTTTATCCCTTCATTTGATGCTTAGGGTTCCAGGATTGACGTTTGTATGTTTTACTTAGTTTTTTGGGTCTTTGCTGCAGAAGGACAGCATGATGCATCTGTCTAGGGTACCATGTTGGTTCAGCCTACAACCAACTTTTTAGTTGTTGTCAGCTTTGTGTGATATTGCAGAATAACATGTTTAATATGAACCAGTGTCAGACTCTCTTCTCAGAGTAAGTGGAAAAAAGCTTCTAGATGATCTATTCCACCCTATAAAATTTAAATATACCACTGGTGCCAGCTGTTTAACTGCAGTCCAGGGTGCCTCATAAAACTTATTGGATGAATTGTAAATTTTGGCAGGCAGTAATTTTCTTGTGATGTGTTTTTTGTTTTTTCAACAAATGTCCAAAACTTGTGTAATCTTTTCACAGGTACACTCCCCAAAACAGACAATTGAAGTAGTTGGGGTAAATGAAATACAGTGCTCTGCTTTCCATTTGAATAAAATATTGCCCTGGGAAGGACATATATGCTGTACTTAACTTATGACAGAGAAGATGCATCTCCTTTAAGATTTTTTACTTTTTATTATGGAAAATTCAAGCATATACACAGAATGGTACAATGGACCTCCCCCCCCCCCATACATGTACACATCACCCACCTTCAATAACTATCAACCCATGACCAATTTTTATACAAAACGTGAATTTTGTTGTTGCTAGCTGCTGTCAAATTGGTGCCAACTTATGGCGACCCCATGTACAACAGAAGAAACCATTGCCTGGCCCTGTGTGATCTTCACATTCATTGGTATGCTTGAGTCCATTGCTGCATCCACTGTGTATTTTGAGTGTCTTCTAACCTAGGGTCTCACAATGCTGTATTAAACAATATTCTGTTGTGATCTATAGGGTTTTCATTAGCTAATTTTTGGAGATAGATTATCAGGCCTTTTCTTCCTAATCTGTCTTAGCCTGGAAGCTCCACTGTAACTTGTCTACCATAGGTGATTCTACTGGTGGTGTAGCTTCCAGCATCATAGCAACACACAAGGCACTACAGCATGAAAAACTGTCAGAAGGGTGGTGGAATTTTAATTTACAAAATTGGAAAATTAATTTCCATGTGGGGGTCTTTGGGTGGTAGAAACAGTTATCACACTCATCTGATAACCGAAATGTTGGCAGTTCTCTTCAACCCAAAGGAGCCTTGGAAGAAAGGCCTGGTGATCTCCTTCTGAAAAATCAGCCATTGAAAACCTTACGGATCATAGTTCTACTCTGACATACATGGGGTTGCCATAGCTCAGAATCAACTTGACAGCTCCCAGCGACCTTATAGGACAGAGTAAAACTGCCCCATAGGGTTTCCAAGGACCGCCTGGTGGAATCGAACCACCAACCTTTTGGTTAGCAGCTGTAGCTCTTAATCACTACGCCACCAGGGTTTCTAATTCATCAACAGACACCATTAAAATGTGAAAAGAAAGAAGAAATATGAAAAGACAAGCCACAAACTTGGAGCAGATATTTGTAACAAATATAACTGACAAAAGATTATTACTCAGAATATATAAAGAAATTCTCAAGTCAGTAAAAAAAAAAAAAAAAAAGACAGCCCATTAGAAAAACTATTGGAAAAGGCAGTTCACAGAAGAGTAAACATGAACAACCAATAAACATGAGAAGATTATCATTCTCACTAGGAATCAGGGAAATGCAAATTACCACCAAGTTAACATTTTAGCCTAACAAATTTGAAAAAAATATTACCAAGCCTGACATTTTCTATACTGCTGGTAGGAGTGTAAATGGGTACAACCACTTTGAAAAACAATATGTATTAAAGTTGAAGATGTGTATAACCTATGACCTAGTGCTTTTACTCCTAGGTAAATTCCTCAAGAGATTATCTCATGATAAATCAGGAGACATGTACAAGAATATATTTTTAAAGGCACACTTTATAATTGCAAGAAATTGGAAATAACTTAAGCCACATGAACAGGGAAATAGATAAAGCATGGTATATTTATACAGTGGAATACTATAGATGAAAATGAATGAGTTAGAGCTACATGAATCAATATAGATGAATATAGTAAACACAGTGTTGAACAAAAATAGCAAGTTGCAGAAGAATATATGTATATAATAGAACAAAGTTTATATAAAGTTTAAAATATCCTAAATAAGTCCATATATTTCTTAGAGGTATGTACATTTCATGTTAGTGTATATAGAAATGCATTGAACTCTCATCCACTGCTGGTGTTAATGCAAAATGGTACAGCTGCTATGGCAGTCTCTCAAAAAGTTGAACATAGAACTACCATATGATCCAACAATCCCAATCCTAGGTATATGCCCTAAACAACTGAAAGCAGGAACACAGAAACCTGTATACCAATGTTCATTGCAGCACTATTCACAATAGCCAAAAGGTGAAAACAACTTAAATGCCCATCACCAGATGACTGGATAAACAAAATTTATATATACATACAATGGAATACTGCTCAGCCGTAAAGAGAAATGAAGTCAAGATACATGTTACAGCATGGATGAACCTCGACGACATTATGCTGAGTGAAATAAATCAGTCACAAAACGACAAATATTGTATGACCCCACTTATATGAAGTATCTAGAATAGGCAAATGAATAGACATCAAAGTAGATTAGTAGTTACCAGGAGCTACAGGAGGAGGTAAGGGAGAGTCATTGCTTAGGGGACTATGAGTTTCTGTTAACGGTGGTGAAATAACCTGGAAAAGCACAGCCACCACCTGTCTGTGAGTGGAGGCTTGCGTGTTGCTATGATACTGAACAGACGTCTGCAGAGCTTCCAGACCAAGATGGACTAGGGAAGAAATGTCCCATTCTTCCAAAAATCAGCCAGTGAAAACCCTGTAGATTACAGTGGTCCCATCCACAATCCATCAGGGGAATGGTACAGGACTGGGCGGCCTTTTGGTCCATTGTACAAGTGGTCTCTATGAAACAGAGGCTGACTCAACAGCAGCTAACAGCAATAACAACGATTGCACAACACGATGAACGTACCCAATGTCACCGAATTATATATGTAAAAATTGTTGAATTGGCAAATGTTTTGTTATATATTTTTACCACAACAAAATAATGCATGGAAATAATAAACACAAAATTCAGTATGGTAGATAACTGTTGGGCAAATAAAGGAGAGGCAATCAGGGATGGGAGACACAATACAAATTTAACTGTACTGGCAAAGTTTTATTTCTTAAGTTCAGTGATAGGTACATGGATTATTGTTCTTTGTGCCTTTTTATAAATTTTAAACATTAAAAATGTTTTTCTGAAGAACGTTAGATTCGATTTGGAGTCAAAAGACCCTAGCTTGACACTAAGCAGCTGAATGATCATAGGCAAGTCACTTCTCCAGAGAGAATTGAACAGATTTTATATCTGCAAAAGTTGGGCATATTTAAACTTATTGTCAGACTGTAACATGTACTTGCCAATGACTGCCTGGCAATATCTGTGTTGTTTTTCTCAGTTTCACCTAAATTTGTTAAAATAAAAAGAAAATTATGCTTAAAGGCCACAAAACACTAAGATAAAACTTTGCTGTATCAGGAACCTTGCCTTTAGTCTAACACATACCTGACCACATTGTGTTTAAATTGTTTTGAGTTCATTCTTCTATCCCTGGCTATAGTGATATCTTGTAGACAAGTGATACGCCTACAAATAGAAGGTTCTAGATATTTGAGACGCAACTACCTGTACTTAAAGGACCTAAAGCAAGCAAACCTAAGTGATCAAAGAGAAAATTCAATAGTTGCAGTATGTTTTCTTTGCTATGTTAAGATTTATGTGGATTGGTGAAATAATTATGTACAGACGGTAAAGAGGTAACTAATATATCTGAGATGCATTTGTATCAACTCTTCTGTGAGCATTCCCTGTATTAAAATGCATTTTGTCTTTTTAGCATTTGAAAATATGATTCAAGGGATGATATTTTTTCAGAACTTGTTTTATAAAAATGGTTCACATACTATGCATGATATCTAGCATCACTGAATTTGGATTGCTCTTAATCACCACTATCCTAACTTATATTTGAGAAAGGGTAGGCTTTAATTTCTAATATTTATTTGACATAAAATAGATAAGATTTATGATTGTTTCTTTTAAAATATACAACTCAAAGGATTATAGAAATCAGAGTTGGAAGTATAGGGTTATTCAATCTGATGAGAAGGCTGAGGTTGTGATGTAATCATTGCCCTTACATCCATGAAATATTATTACAGAAAGATGCCAACCAGCTGTTCCTCCTCTTGAGATGAGAAAGCTAAAAGAAAAAGGCTTAAACTACATTGAGAGTGTTGAGGTTAGACATAAGGAAGAAGTGCTCAATAATGGGGTTTATTAAATACTAGAACAGTCAACTAAAGAAGATAGCTAAATTTCACTCCTGAGAAAAACCTTATGAAACAGACAATCATCTGACATGATTGGCTAGGGCAATGGCTTTTATTTAACTAAATGGCCCTTAGGGCACCTTATAAACTTGGATTCTGTAAAAATAATTTAATTGAAACCTGTTACCAAAATAAATATGTAGTTATTAGTACTAGGTAAAATTGTTTAATAAGGACTTCCGGCAAAATGGTGCTTTAGGCAGAAGCACCACGCCGTCCCTCCACAGCAAATATCTGAAAAACTAAGCCAAACATAGAAAACAACAATCCTGAAGCCCTAAAACATCAAATGAAGAGATGAAGAACTCAGCCAAGCACCAAATGGAGTGAGAAAACTGACAGAGAATGTAGAGCAAGGAGAGATTCATGCAGAGGTCCCCTATCAGCTAACGCAGCACGGATCCACCATCTTGGACTCCTATTGGAGACCAGCAAATGGGGCAAGAGAAAGCAGCTTCACAGAGCTTCCAGCAGAAGACAAAACAACAAGTAATTTGCGATATATGCTTTCCCACCCCCACACTTCTTCACCCCCACTTGGCCTCCTCTGCTTCCCGTGGCCACAATCTCTTGTCCAGGAAGCACCAGCTGCTTGGATTCCACCCACCCGAATGGGCCGGCTCTCTGAGTGACATTTGATGGCTGCTGGTGTTGCTTTTTTCTGCTTCTTTTGATTTCTTCCTTACCTCTCACCACCTCCCCCTCCTTTCGCTCAACTACCTGGCTCCGTGCACCATCTTTGCTTCTTCCTGAGGGGCTGTGGAGCTCTGTTCAAGTGTGGAGCTGCTTCCCAGTCTGGGCTGCTGCACTGGTGGGATGCCGGGGCTTTTGTTCCTTTGTTAGTTTTGAACAGTTTGTTTGTTTTCTTTTCCTTTTCTTGAGTTGGGAGCCCATTCTGGCCAGGTGGTGCTGCGTGGCTTGGAACCTCCCCCCTCGGCTTGCACAGACGTGCAGAGGGATCCCTGAGGGCATTTCATTTTTGGTTATTTTTTTTTTTCTGTTTTCTGGGGGCTTTTCTTGTTTTTTTTTTTTTTTTTAATTTCCTTTGGTTTATTTTCCCTCTTTTTCCCTTTTTGTCTTTCTTCATTACTCAGTTTCTCGTCTATCTATATCTTCCTTCTCTTTCTGTTCCCTAAATATCTGGCATTGTATACCTCCACGCCTTCTAGCCAGGCTGTACTGCAACACCTGAGAACAACTTCCCCAGACCTCATAGCCGCACCGGTGGGATCCCTGGGAACTTTACTGTTGTTGTCCCTTTCTGATTTTTATTTATTCATTCTTTTCCTTTCTTTTTTCTTTCTTCCTCTTCCCCTTTTTTTTCTCTCCATTTCATAGTCTCTCATCTCTCCATTCCAATGACAGCACCCCTAGCATTCTTTTTTGTTTATCTGTATGTTTTTGGCTCCTGTTCCTCTCTCCTCTCTCCCATATCCATCTTAGCTCAACACATAACAATCTCCCACTACATCCTGCCTACCTGCACCGTGCACTTACCATCACACCACCAAGCAGCACAGGCACAGCCTACTGGAACCTGCCCTGCACTGATTACTGACCCGACTTGGTGGCTGTAGTAACTGCCACAAACAACCCATCCCAGTAACTCCTCTTCAGCTAAACCTGCCCTGCCATACCATATCTGAGTGAATGACCCTGCCTGTTGGAGAAGGAGGTGAAAAGTATTGTGCCCACAGATAAGCAAACAACAAAGAAAACACTGCCCACCTGCTCAGACATATCCACATTTTTTTTAAAAAAGGGACGAAACAAATCTACAATCAATAAATGAGAAAAATAACTAATGAATGCCCCAAAGACAGCAGACAATATCAAAACATTGACAAAACAGGACAGGATGGTTCCAGTAGGCATCCAAAATAAAACACCAGATGGCTTTCCAGTGGAATAAAAGGCACTAGAACTACCTGATAGGGAATTCAAATCTCTAATACTCAGAATTCTCCAAGAGCTAAAGCAAAAAGCAGACAAAAATGAGGAAAAAAATAGAAAAATTCATGGAAAATACAGACAAAAAATTGGAAGAATTCAGGAAAATAATGCAGTAACAAAATGCCAAAAATAAATTCACAACTAGAAATTATACAAAAACAACAATTAGAAATCCAAAAGATAAACAACAAGATTTCAGAAATGGGCAGTGTCATGGAAGGGCTGAGAAGCAGATTTGAAACTGTGGAAGACAAGATAAGTGGAATTGAAGACAAACACTTGGATACAACTCTGTTTGAGGAAAACTCAGAAAAAAGAACAAAGAAAAATGAAGAGACCCTGAGAGTTCTGTGGGATACAATCAAAAGCAAAAATTTGTGAGTGATTGGAGTTCCAGAACAGGGGGAGAAAACAGAAAACACAGAGAGGATCATTGAAGAACTGCTGACAGAAAACTTCCCCAGTATCATGAAAGATGAAAAGCTGGCCATCCAAGAAGCTCCACAAACCCCATATACGATAGACCCCAAAAGAAAATCACCAAGGCATATCATAATCACACTTGCCAAAACCAAATACAAACAAAGAATCCTGAGAGCAGTTCCTGAAAAACAAGAAGTTACATACAGAGGAGAAACAAGAGGACTAAGCTCAGATTATTCAGCAGAAACCATGCAGGCAAAAAGGCAATGGGATGACATATATAAAATCTTGAAAGAAAAAAATTGTCAGCCAAGAATAATATATCCTGCAAAACTCTCGTTCAAATATGATGGTGAAATTAGGTCATTTCCCGATAAACAGAAATTAAGGGAATATGTAAAAGCCAAACCAAACTTACAAGAATTATTAAAGGGAGTTCTTCAATCTGAGAATAAACAACTTCAGCTCACAGGCAGAATCTAGGATGCAGGATAGTACCAGCCAGATACCAATCTAGGAAATGAACTCTCAAGAACTATTCCAAACCAAAAGAAATACAACAGGGAATCAGAGCAGTTAATCAGTAAGTGACAAAAACATCAAAACAATAAAAGAGGGAATAAACGGCATAGGTATAGAATCTTCTAATGGAGAAGAAGGCAAGGCGATACCACGTAATGGTAGACTGCTTCAAACCTAGAAAGATAAGGGTAAAATTTCATGGTAACCACAAAGAAAGTTAACAAACTCATAAAAATAAAGAAGAAAAACATAAATTCTCAGCAAAAACAAAACATCTGAAAACAAAAGTAACTCAGCACAGGAGAGTAAGAAGAACAAAGAAAACGTCAGCACCACAAACAAAAGCACTAC
The DNA here is from genome assembly GCA_030035585.1 of Dugong dugon. Taxonomy (NCBI): domain Eukaryota; kingdom Metazoa; phylum Chordata; class Mammalia; order Sirenia; family Dugongidae; genus Dugong; species Dugong dugon. The sequence continues at coordinate 101,250,600 of CM057483.1, read as the reverse complement.
AAAATGACAGCAACAAACTCATATCTATCAATAATTACACTGCATGTAAATGGACTCAATGCACCCATAAAGAGACAGAGAGTGACAGAATGGATAAAAACAAACAGGATCCATCAATATGCTGTCTACAGGAGACACACCTTAGAAACAAAGATGTGAATTTATTAAAAGTCAAGGGTTGGAAAAAAATATATCAAACTAACAACTACCAAAAAAGAGCAGAAGTGGCAATACTAATCTCAGATAAAATAGACCTCAAAACAAAATCCACCATAAAAGACAAAGAAGGACACTATATAATGATTAAGGGGAAGATCCATCATGAAGACATAACCATAATAAACATCTACGCGCCCAATGACATGGCTCCAAAATACACAAAACAAACTCTAACAACACTGAAAAGAGAAATTGACAGTTCCACAATAATAGTAGGAGACTTCAACACACCACTCTCGGTAAAGGACAGAACAAGTAAAAAGAAACTCAGCAAAGATACAGGAGACCTAAAGGGCACAATCAGCCAACTTGACTTCATAGATATACATAGAACACTCCATCCAACCGCTGCAAAGTACACATTCTTTTCCAATGCACATGGAATGTTCTCCAGAATGGACCACATCTTAGGCCACAGAGCAGTCCTCAAAAAGATCCAAAACGCTGAGATACTTCACATTATCTTCTCTGACCACAATGCCAGCAAGGTAGAAATTAACAACAGAAAGAGCAAGGAAAAAAATCAGTTACATGGAAACTGAATAATACCCTGCTTACACATCACTGGATAATAGAAAAAATCAAAGATGGAATCAAAAAATTCCTACAATCAAACAAGAATGAAAACACATCATACCAAAACCTTTGGGACACAGCAAAGGCAGTCCTCAGAGGACAATTTATAGCAATAGATGCACACATCAAAAAAGAAGAAAGGGACAAAATCAAAACATTAACTACAGAACTTAAACAAATACAAAGAGAACAGAAAAAAAAAAAAAGCCCACAACCACCGAAAGAAAGGAAATAGTAAAGATCAGAGCAGAAATAAATGAAATAGAGAACATAAAAACAATAGAAAGTAGCAACAAAACCAAAAGTTGGTTCTTTGAAAGAATCAACAAAATCGACAAACCACTGGCCAGACTGACAAAAGAAAAACAGGAGAGGACGCAAATAACCCAAATAAGAAATGAAATGGGGGACATTACAACAGACCCAACTGAAATAAAAAGGATTATAACAGAATATTATGAAAAACTATACTCCAACAAATTTGAAAACCTAGAGGAAATGGATAAATTTCTAGAAACACACGGCCTACCCAAACTGCAACAAAGTGATGTTGAAAATCTGAACAGACCCATAACAAGAGAAGAGATTGAAAAGGTAATAAAAAAACTCCCAACCCAAAAAAGCCCTGGCCCAGATGGCTTCACTGGAGAATTCTACAAAAGATTTACAGAAGAGCTTGTATCAGTACTACTCAAGCTATATCAGAGCATAGAAAAGGAAGCAACACTTCCAAATTCATTCTGTGAAACCAGCTTAACGCTGATACCAAAACCAGGCAAAGACATCACGAAAAAAGAAAATTACAGACCAATATCTCTCATGAATATAGATGCAAAAATTCTTAACAAAATTCTAGCCAATATTCGTAAAATTTTGCTAGGATGGAAGTTACATGGGATGTCCCTGTCATCTGTTAGATAGTTTGTGAGCCCCATTTATCTATTCTTTGCTCTGAAAATTATGTGGGGAATCTTTGCAACAGTCTGGGCCTGGTAGCATTATTTGAACAAACAAGATATACTTACAAAAGCTGAAGCAATTCCTTCTCAACCAGGACTCACATCTAATCTAATTTCCACCTTACACCTACACCTTTAGCCTCGTTACCCTCTCTAATCTCATATGGTCAATCAGAAGCAGTCCTGCTTTCCACTGTTCCCTTTCCCCCCAAGGATAGTATACCCACAGTAGGGACATAGCTGTTATTGATGTATTTTCTCCCAAGGAAAAAAAAATTCTAGCCAATAGAATTCAGCATCATATCAAAAAAATAATACACCACAACCAAGTAGGATTCATACCAGGTATGCAAGGATGGTTCAACATTAGAAAATCAAGCAACGTAATCCACCACATAAATAAAAGGAAAGAAAAGAATCACATGATCATCTCAATTGATGCAGAAAAGGCATTTGACAAAGTCCAACACCCATTCCTGATAAAAACTCTCAATACAATAGGTATAGAAGGGAAATTTCTCAATATAATAAAGGACATCTATGCAAAACCAATGGCGAACATCATTCTTAATGGAGAGAGGCTGAAGACATTCCCCTTGAGAACAAGAACAAGACAAGGATGCCTTTTATAACCACTCATATTTAACATTGTGCTGGAAGTTCTAGCTAGAGCAATAAGGCAAGAAAAAGAAATAAAGGGCATCCAAATTGGTAATGAAGAAGTTAAACTCTCCCTATTTGCAGATGATATGATACTATACATAGAAAACCCTAAAGACTCCATGAGAAATCTACTGGAACTAATAGAAAGATGCAGCAGAGTAGCAGGATACAAGATAAACATACAAAAATCAGTTGGATTCCTATACACCAATAAGGAGAACGATGAAAAGGAAATCAGGAAAACAACACCATTTGTAATAGCCCCTAAAAAGATAAAATACTTAGGAATAAATCTAACCAGGGATGTAAAAGACCTATACAAAGAAAACTACAAAACACTACTGCAAGAAACCCAAAGGGATCTACATAAATGGGAAAACATACCATGCTCATGGATAGGTAGACTCCACATTGTGAAAATGACAATTCTACCCAAAGCGATTTACAAATACAACACAATCCCAATCCAAATACCAACAACATTCTTCTAAGAGATGGAAAAACTAATCATTAACTTTATATGGAAAGGGAAGAAGCCCCGAATAAGTAAAGCACTACTGAAGAAAAAGAATAAAGTTGGAGGACTCACGCTACCTGACTTCTGAACCTACTATACAGCTACAGTAGTCAAAACAGCCTGGTACTGGTACAACGACAGATACATTGACCAATGGAACAGAATTGAGAACCCAGATGTAAATCCATCCACCTACGGTCACCTGATCTTCGACAAGGTCCCAAAGTCCATCAAATGGGGAAAAGACAGTCTTTTTAACAAATGGTGCTGGCAAAACTTGATATCCATTTGCAAAAAAATGAAACAGGACCCATACCTCACACCATATACAAAAACTATTTCAAAATTGATCAAAGACCTGAATATAAAGCCTAGAACTATAAAGTTCATTGAAGAAAAATTAGGACCAAAACTACAGGCCTTAATACACGGCATTAACAGGATACAAACCATAACCATCAACGCACAAAGCCCAAAAGATAAGCTAGATAACTGGGATCTTCTAAAAATCAAATACCTATGCTGTTCAAAAGACTTCATCAAAAGAGTAAAAAGAGAACCTACAGACTGGGAAAAAAATTTTGAACAGTACAAGTCAGACAAAGGTCTCGTCTCCATAATCTACAAGAAAATCCAGCACCTCTACAACAAAAAGACAAATAATCCTATTTTAAAATGGGCAAAGAAAATGAACAGACACTTCACCAAAGAAGACATTCAAATGGCCAACAGACACATGAGGAAATGCTCGCTATCACTAGCCATTAGAGAAATGCAAATTAAAACCACAGTGAGATACCATCTCACCCTGGCATTACTGGCACGAATCAAAAATACTGGAAATAAATGTTAGAGGGGTGTGGGGAGATCGGAACTCTTATGCAGTGCTGGTGGGAATGCAAAATGATACAACCATTTTGGAAAATGATATGGCGCTTCCTCAGAAAGCTATAAATAGACACACCATTCGATCCAGCAATCCTACTCCTAGGAATATATCCTAGAGAAATAAGAGTCGTCACTTGAATAGACATATGCACACCTATGCTCATGGCAGCATTGTTCACAATAGCAAAACAATGGAACCAACCTAGATGCCAATCAACAGATGAATGGATAAACAAACTATGGTACATACACACAATGGAGTACTATGCAATGAGAAAGAACAATGATGAATCTGTGAAGCATCTCATAACATGGATGAAACTGGAGGACATTATAGTGAGTGAAATAAGTCAATCACAAAAGGACAAATATTGTATGAGACCTCTGTTGTAAAAACTCATGAAAAAGTTCACATACAAAATGTAACAATCTTTGTTGGTTACCAGGGATGGGAGGGGTGTGGGGGGGAAATACTAAATAGGCAATAGATAAGTGGTATCTTGGGTGAAGGGTGAGACAGTACACAATACAGGGGAAACCAGCACAACTTGTACAAGGAAACGTCATGGAAGCTCCATAGACACATCCAAACTCCCTGATGGACTAAATCACTGGGCTGAGGGCTGTGGGCACCATGGTCTCTGGGAACATCTAGCTCAATTGGCATAACACAGTTTATAAAGACAATGTTCTACATTCTACCTTGGTGAGTAGTGTCTGAGGTCTTAAAAGACTGTGAGCAGCCATCTAAGATACTCCACTGGTCTCATCCCTTCGGGAGCAAGGGAGAATGAAGAGATCAGGATACAATGAAAGGATTAGTCTGATTGACTAATAGACCACAGCTACCAAGGCCTCCACCGACTGAGTCCAGTACAGCTAGATGGTGCCCAGCTACCACCACTGACTGCTCTGACCAGGATTACAGCGAAGGATTCTGGACAGAGCTGGAGAAGGATGAAGAACAAAAACAAAAAAAAGTCCACATTTACTGGCCTAAAGGAGACTGGAGAAACCCCAAGCGTATGGCCCCCAGACACCCTTTTAGCTCAGTGGTGAAGTCATTTCCGAGGTTCACTGTTCAGCCTGGGAGTGGACGGCCCCATAAAACCAAATGGGACTAATGAGGCACAGCAGCCCACGGACAAGGGCCAGAAGGCAGAAAGGGACAGTAAAGCTGGTGATAGGGAACCCAAGGTTGAGTAAGGGTAGTGTTGATGTGTTGTGAGGTTGTTCACCATTGTCATAGGGCAACGTGTGTACTAACTGTTAAATGAGAAACTATGTTGTTCTGTAAGCCTTCACCTAAAGTGAGAATAGCAGCATAATTGGAAGAGCATACTCGATGTCACTGAACTGTGCATGTAGAAATTTTTGAAATGGTGTATCTTTGGCTATGCATATTTTCACCAAAAAAAAAAAAAAAAAAAGGTCCAGAAGGGAGAGGGTTGATATGTTGTGGGGTTGTTAACCAATGTCATAAAACAATATGTGTACTACTGTTTCATGAGAAACTATTTGTTCTGTAAGCCTTCACCTGCAGTACAATAAAAAAATGCAACAAAAAAATGTTTATTAAGTTTACAGTAAATGTCTACTAAATTGGCATGAAATCTAGAATATCCTGGAGCCTCATTATAATGTTGTCATAGAATCTTTGTTATTGATGTTGTTGTTTAAGCTAGACCATTAATCTAACAAATGAGGGGACTGAAGATCAGAGAGTAAGTGACTTGCCTAAGATCATAAAATGGCACTTTCAGCACTAGAACCTAGCTCCATATTTCTATTTCTGGCTCCGAGCTTTCTACCTCATCACCCTTGTGACCTTGGGCTTTCTTTTCTGGCACTGCTTTGAGGTGATGCTGCCTTTTTTGTTGTTGTTGTTGTTAAGAATATATTGGTATTCAACAATTTCCACATGTACAGTTCAGTGACATTGATTACATTCTTTGAGTTGTTTAACCATTCTCAACCTTCTTCTCCAAATTGTTCCTCCCCCATTTGTATACAGTCACTGCCCCCTAACCTTCCTGTCTAACCTTTCAATTTACTATTGTCAAATTGATCTCATATAGATAGATCTTGAAAGAGCACAATGCTTAAGGCAGGCATTCTTTACTAGTTAAACTAAACTGTTGTTTAGTTTTAAGAAGATTTCAAGGGATATTTTTGGTTTAAGGTTTAAAGATTATCTCAGGGCAATCATTTCAGGGGTTCATCCAGCCTCCATAGCTCCAGGAAGTCTGGATTACATGATAATTTGAAATTCTGTTCTATATTTCCCCCCGTTTGAGACCTGATGAGGCTGCCTTTTGAAACACCCTAATTCTCCCGGGATATGTGCTAGATTAACTTAATGTCACATTCTGTGCTGTATCAAAATAGAGCTACGAGAAGTGTAGGAGAAGCTTCAACAACCTTGAGATTAAGAAACATTGGCTTTCTCTACCTCTGGAGGGGACTGGGCAGTTAAGTATAGTCACTTAAGTACACTCAAAGAGACATGTCTGCTTTCATTCACTACTGAATCAACAATGCTTGGCACAGAGAAAATACTCAAATATCTATTTGTCTGTTGAATGAATGAATGGATACAAAGGAGATTAACCTTCTTTATTATCAGTCAGACATAAATTGTTGCACCGGACCACTGCCTATTTGTAAAACTTGGTACATCCTCTCTTTTGTTTTTCAAAATACATTTCCATGATAAATTTTTTTTTACCCTCTTTGCTTAGAAAAATGAAACTAAACTAAACATTCTCAGGTAGGATCTTCCATGTTGATTTATCTCTTATGGTAGAGTCAGATTCACTCTAATAATTAATAACATGTTGTGCAAATTAAACTCAGCACCAATACAAAATGCTTTAATTAAACAACCAAGATACTTGTTGAAATTAAGTAGCTGTGGTCCCTGCTTATAGTGTAACTCAGAAAATCCTGATCAGGACATGCTATATGTGTAGAAGGACCTGAACCTACGCAAATGACAAATAGGTGCCCTAAATTGTTTATATGCGTGTGTTTGACTTGGTATGCAATAAGCTCTGATATAGAAAAACCTCATATACAAAATTCTGAATTTAATGATAAACAAACAGAGGCTTAGGTTGCAGGGTGTCTACCATTTACTGAGTACCTACTATGTAACAGGCATTATGCTTGGGGCTCTCTATATTTTTTCTAATTCTCACAAAAATCCTATATTATAAGCATTATCCTCAATATACAGACAGGGAAACAGGCTTAGAGAAGTTAAGTAGTCTAACCACTGTCACACTGTGAATAAAACACATTGTAAACAGAATCTTTTCTTGAAATGATGTCTAAATGCAGGTGGGATATACTCAAGGTCGTACTTTGACTCTCATGGACTTATTTTGATTTTCTTCAGCTTCAACTTGAACTTGTATATGGGAATTGGTGATCTGTTCTGTAGTCGGCCCCTGGCCTTGCTCTGACTGTTGATACTGAGCTTCTCCACTGTCTCTTTCCACAGAGGTAGTCAATTTGCTTCCTGTATATTCCATCCAGGAGGTCCATGTATCTAGTAACCATTTATGTTGTTGAAAAAAGACATTTGGTCTTACAAAATTCTATCATGCAATCTCTGGCTTCATTTTTATCACTAAGGCCATATTTTCCAACTACTGATCCTTCTTTGTTTCCAACTTTTCGCATTCCAATCATCAGTAATTATCAATGCATCTTGATTGCATGTTTGATCAATTTCAGGCTGTAGAAGTTGGTAAAAAATCTTCAATTTCTTCATCTTTGGCCTTAGTAGTTGGTGTATAAATTTGAATAATAGTTGTATTAACTGGTCTTCCTTGTAGTCGCATGAATATTATCCTGTCACTAACAGCATTCTACTTCAGGATGGATCTTGAAATGTTCTTTTTGACAATGAACGTGATGCCATTCCTCTTCAATTTTTCATTCCTAGCATAGTAGGCCATATGATTGTCTGATTCAAAATGGCCAATACCAGTCCATTTCAGCTCACTAATGCCTAGGAGATCGATGTTCAAGCTTTCTGTTTCATTTTTGACAACTTTCAATTTTCCTTGATTCATGCTTCTTACATTCCATGTTCTGATTACTAATGGATATTTGGAGCCATTTCTTCTCATTTTGAGTCTTGCCACATCATCAGAAAAGGTCCCAAATACTTTACTCCATCCACATCAGTAAGGTTGACTCTACTTTGAGAAGGCAGCTCTTCCCCAGTCCTATTCTGAGTGCCTTCCAACCTGAGGGGCTCATCTTCCAGTACCATATCAGACAATGTTCCGCTGCTATCCATAAGATTATCACTGGCTTTTTTTTTTTTTTTTTCAGAAGTAGATTACTCGGTCCTTCCTGTCTATCTTAGTCTGGAAGCTCTGCTAAAATCTGTCTACCATGGGTGATCCTGCTGATATTTAACATACCAGTGGTATAGCTTCCAGCATCACAGCAACACTCAAGCCATGACAAAACAACAAACTAGCAAACTAGGAGCAAAATTCAGTAAATAAGGAGAATTTAAAATCTCTAACACATAGTATCTTAAGATAATTTAATCCACCAAATAGGCAAATTCTAAAATGTAACATGGATATTTGAACAGCTCTTGTATGAGATACTGTTAAATAAGAAAAAGAATGCCATCTATGAATAAGAGTTAAAGTGAGTGGGACGGATAAGTGTTGGAAGCGAGAGAAAAAAATGGCTATGGGCTGGTATAGTCTGGGGAAAAGTTATGAAGATGTTTGGAGTTAAATTCATCCCTTGATACTGGGTATGATATGAATTACTGGGAGAGGGCACACTAGACACCTCTACCATGTTTTAGAAACAGTAATTTCAAATTGTAGGAGGTAGAAGGGAGAGAATTGATTTCCTAGCCTTTGCCTCTGCTATCACAATTCTTCCATCCAGAGTAGATAGTCTGAGATGGGTTGGGGAGTTATTTCCTAGACCAGATCTTACATATGTCTGCCTAGCTACCACTTCTAATGCCATATAATTTCGAAGTACAACAGTACCTTAGAGATCATCTGGTCTACATCCTTCATTTAACAGATTAAGAAACAGGCTCCTGTCATGGACTGGGTCAGAGCCATTGGTGCCTACCCATCTGATCACTTACAGGGAATACTTACAGAGATATCATTTAAAGAAATAAGTGATGGTAGGTGTCATGGATTGAATTGTGTCCCCAAAAAATACCTGTCAACTTGGCTAGGTCATGATTCCCAGTATTGTATGATTGCTTACCATTTTGTAATCTGATGTGATTTCCTTATGTGTTGTAAACTCTATCACTATGATGTAATAAGATGGATTAGCAGCAATTATACTGATGAGGTATACAAGATTGGTTAGTGTCTTAAGTGAATCTCTTTTAAGATATAAAAGAGAGAGGCCAACAGAGACACATGGGAACCTCTCACCACCAAGAAAGCAGTGCTGGGAGCAGAGTGTGTCCTTTGGACCTGAGGTTCCTGCGCTGAGAAGCTCCCCGACCAAGGGAAGTCTGATACATCACAAGGACCTTCCTCCAGAGCCGACAGAGAGAGAAAGCCTTCTCCTGGAGATGATGCCCTGAATTTGGACTTGTAGCCTACTGGACTGTGAGAGAATAAACTTCTCTTTGTTAAAGCCATCCACTTGTGGTATTTCTGTTATAGCAGCACTAGATGACTAAGACAGTAGGAAAAGGGCTTGAGTATGTCAGTGTAAAGAATGTGAACTTTGTAATCAAGCCCTGACTTCCCAGACCTGAAACTTCCAGGAACCTTGAGTAAATAACTTAGTATCTCTGAACTTAAATTTCCTCAAGTGTAAAATGAGACTAAGAAAAATAGTTCCTTTACAAGTGGGTATTAGGAGTAAATGAGATTATGAGTAAAAGTGTTCTGTAGTAAAAATACCTTGTAAGGTATGAAACCTTATGCAAATGTAAGTTGTTGCCTTGACAGGATACACCAAAACAAATTGTACAGCCAATAACAGCAACTGTGCTGTCCTTAGAGTTATATATTGGCTTACTGTTTCTTCTCATCCTTATTTTGCTAATTTTATTGATTTTTTAAATTTTATGTCATTTTGAGGAAACTGCTTCAAAGAGTGTTTGTTTGTTTTGAAGTGTGTAAGTAAATTTCAATAGATAGTATTATGAAAATGGCTTAAGAGTGCCATATAGTTGAGGCGAATTTCAGAATTCCAAGAGTTAGAATCCATTTTTTGCCTTTTGGTTGCCCTGCAAGGGGTGAGATCAACCCCCTACCCAAAATTGGATTTGGTTGTTGAGACTGATGACATCACACGTGCACCAAGAGGGTATGAAAAAGGTTTATTACTCACATAATGAGGCTTTCTGGGGGGAGCTGGACAGGCTCCCAAGCTGGTCTATAAAGACTCAAGAAAAGGAAGAGTGAGTGGCTTTGGTTTTTATTGTGGTTAGGGGTTGGAGTCGGGGTGAGGGTTCCGGTGCTGGCTAGGGTTTACATGGTTTGGTTTGAACTTCCACAGCAGCACCAAGGGAGGGAGTGCTCAGGCTTTCTTATCAGCTTGCCAACATGTGGGAGAAAAAGGGGAAGAGGAATGGTGGGGCCTGAAAGTCGGCAGTGGCCAAACGACAAAAATGGAGTCAGACTATTACAATTCACCTCTGGTGTTTGATTGACAACAGAAAATGTGTCATGTTTCACTTAATTGAATTTGAACTTCTTTACATAAACTATTATGGCATTCTATGAGGCTTATAGCTTGAGGCCAGTAAGGGAGATGCAAGTTCCATTGAATAACTTTTTCAAGTGCCTAGCATTGTATACTGTGTGAAGTGAAACATGTGCCTTGCTCATTATCAGTACTGTTTGGAACTCCAAAGGAGGTGAAAGATGTCTTGGTGAAGCCTTGTATTGTGGCTTTAGTGTGTACAGAGACATGTGTGACCTTTTGGGTACCTGTGAGGCAAAAGACTCCCATAGTTATTTACCACAAAGAGGGCAACCTTGAGTAAGAAATTGTTGCCGTTGCCATTGGCCTGACCAGACAGCCAGACCGTTGGCAATGTCCCAAGATTCTCTAAATTTGTGCAGATAGGGCCAATTGTTAGCTAGGGCATCCAGTGCTAAGACAACTACCTGAAGTTCAGCTATTTGTGCTAACTCCTGGAAAAGAGCAGTTCTCCAGCGAGCTCCCTCATGTATGGTGTGGTGCTGCTGTCTGCAAAGTATACAAACTCCCTTTTCTGATCAATCAATTGATCCCAAAAGGCTTCCCAGATGGCCAATGGATCCAGGAGAGGGATGACCTCCTTTATCACCATGGCCTCTGGCAAGAGACAAAGGATAGGAGGTACTTTCTCTTAATAGGTAGGATATGCTAGAGGGCCCAGATTTGGCTTTCTCTTGTAAATACCGTTTTCATTTCAATAAGGAAGCCTCTGTGGCTGAGCCAAGCCTGCAAGGTGCTGCCTCCCATGTTCCAAGGCATAATGGACAGCTAGCTGAGTGCAGAGGACACAGGCTTAGGGCCTGTGAGAGCTTCTGTCTCCAGAACTGCCCGGAATGGTGTGGGGCTGAGGATGGCAGTTTTTTGCACCAGAGGCCTATGTACAACTTATGGACATCACGGATGGTCCGGAGACTACAGGAGGCAGGAGAGGAGGTTGTTAAAGCCTCTACAGTGAAGGAGTCTCTGAGGGCACTAGCAGGAGTGCCTGTAGATTTTAATTTAGACAGATTCTAGGGCCTTTTGTTGGAAGGGATCCCGTTTAAGGTGGGCCGATTTATAAGTAGCAGCATCAGTGAAAGTTGTAAATGAGGACTATATTGCCTCCAAAACCCCAAAAGGACTAAAAGATATTGGACTTGTATGTCCTTAATGAGTGTGTCAAATGAATTTCCTCAGAAGAAATTGTCATCAACGTAATGTCATACTTGGGTTCCTGGAGAAAGGTGGATGCAATTAAGATCTTTGCTGCAAAGATTGTGTGCCATGGGTAGCCTGGTAAAGGTGTATTGTGTCCCTTCAAAGATGAAGGCAAACTGTGGCTGAGAGGTTGTAGAAACAGGCACTTCAGAACATATTAATCAAACCTATAAAAGCAAAACATTTTCTAGTTGCTGGTTGGATGGGAAGTCTCTGGGTGGCACAAATGATTAAGGGCTCAACTACTAACTGCAACTTTGACAGTTTGAACCCACCCAGAGGTGCCTCAGAATAAGGGCCTGGCAATCTGCTTCTGAAAGGTGATAGCCTTGAAAACCTTGTGGAGCGCAGTTCTACTCTGCAGTACATGGGCTTACCACGAGTCAGAATTGACTCAATGGAAACTGGTTTGGTTTTTTTTTTTTTTTGGTTGGATGGCTAGAGTCAGTAATTTTAATATTATTAAGTATGACCTTAATCCCTTAATCGGGGTACCATGGCATTGCCAGTTACTGTTGATTCGATTCTTACTCATACCAACTCCATGTATGTCAGAGTAGAACTGTGCTCCATAGGGTTTTCAATGGCTGATTTTTCAGAAGTAGATTGCCAGTCCACTTGGACTTGAACCTCCAACTTTTCAGTTAGCAGCCTAGCATGTTAACCATTTGCACCACTGAGGGACTCCACCATGGCAGTAAAGTTGCAGTAATCTACTGTTAAGTGCCATTTATTTTTATCAGGTTTGAGCATTGGCCCGTTAAAGGGGAAGACAACAGAAATAATGGCCCCTTCCTTCAGTGCTCCATAGGGTTTTCAATGGCTGATTTTTGGAGAAGTAGACTAGCAGACCTTTCTTCCAAGGGGCCTCTAGGTGGACTCAAACTTCCAACCTTTCAGTTAGCAGCCAAGTATGTTAATTGTTTGTTTGTACCACCTAGGAACTCCAAGTCTTGTATAATGGATCTTAATTCCTGTAGGCCTTGTTTTAGTCTATATTGGGCCATGTTAACTATTTTAGCCAGGAGACGGGCATGGCGTCCCATTTTGCTAAGCTTACTGTAAGTGCCAAAGACTTAATTTCGTTTCCATTTTTTACTCCTTGGGTCACAGCATTAATGCCCACTATGGAATCTTTTGGGTCAGTGGGTGTTATGGGGAATTTAGGCAAGATAAGGTGAGGCATGCCTGTTTGTCCTCTATTTTTATGTTTGATAACTAGTGGGATTTCCAGGTATAACTATAAATGAAGCCCCAGTATTGATTAAGGCCATGAAGGTTTGCGAGTTGGTGCATCTCAATAGATACTAAAATTATTTTAAACCTGTGTTGTAAAGGTGCAAAAACCAACTGGAACCCTTTTATCTTTCTATTGTGTAAATTGTTATAGCAAATTTTGGATTTCCAATTGGGTCAAATTGCAGACCTCTGTTTTAGTTTTTGTTTCCTCCTCCTGTGTTTTTTTGTTTTATTTTTGTTTTGTGATTATTGAATATACTTTCAGAGGTGGTTCTCTCTACACTACTCATATTTATAAATTTCTTCCTCCAGAGAGCCCCAGTTCAACATCATCAGGGTTAAGGGCCTCTTCCATTGTGATTGTTGCTTTACTGGATTTAAGGATGCTGGACTTCAGTCGGGTTTGCATTAACCCCTTGGCATATTGACAAGTTATGGCACTCCATCAAACTCAGCATCTTTGTCCTTTTACAGTTGTCCAATAGAGTAAAGGTCCTATGGTCCATTAAAAATGATAGGAGTAAAGCATTCAGGGCTATTTTTTATAAAGGTCTGTGCCACAGGGTGTCATGGGTGTCTCTTCCTATAACTCTTTGGATCAGGATTTTTTTTTTTTTTTGATGATGTAGGTCGCAGCAGCAGTAGCAAAGGCATGTCATAGGGTACTAGTGAGCCATCTGAATTTAGGAATGTGGACTTCAGCATGCCACATGGTGGCTACTCTTTCTAAGTGACCACCCAGTGGGCCTGTATATTGCACAGGATATAGTCTTTCACCTGAGTGCTCTAAAGAATGGGGCCAATGCCCCATTAAGACACCCTTAGCCTAGCATCAGTCATGGTTTATGCTGGAATCGAGACACATGACTCAATCCAAAACACACAGATAGGCCTGAGCCAAGACACATCACCCTATTTTAAGGAGGGCCCCAGTCTCCTACTCCTTTCCCTAAATGTCAATTACTGAAACTTCTGACTTAAAAAAACCAAACCCATTGTGGTTCAGTCAATTCCGACTCTGCAGAACAGAGTTGAACTGCCCCATAGGGTTTTCAAGGCTGAAATCTTTACAGAAAGAGACTGTCACATCTTTCTCCTATGGAGCAGCTGGTGAGTTCAAACCGCCAGTCTTTTGGTTAGCAGCCAGGTGCTTTAACCACTGCGCTACCCAGGGCTGCTTACTTAGGTAGGTTAAATCTATAAAAGAGGCTCGGTAAAAATAAAAAAAATAAATAAATCCGTTGCCGTCGAGTGGATTCCGACTCATAGTGACCCTGTATGAGAGGCTCGGTAGAACTTGGTAAATGCAGGACAATGCAGCACAACTCAAAGCACAAGCGCACCAGCAGGCAACAGCATAATCAAAAAGTGCACCCTAGCCAGCAGGCAGCAGAGCTAGTTAGCAAGCCAAAAGCAAGAGGAGAAAGACCCCCAGGTGGTGATGGTTATCTCCTGGACATCCTACTCACAGTGCCAGTTGTATTGTGGTTTCCCTACAAGCGATGGGCCCAATTCCCCCACCCAAAATGTGGTTGGAATGTCAAGACTGATGACACCACACACGCACCAAGAGGGTGTGAAAAGGTTTATTACTGACAGAATGAAGTTTTCTGGGGAGAGTTGGGCTGGCTCCCAAGTCAGTTCGACATGGCTTGACCAAAGGGACAAATAGTTTTGATTTTTATTGTGGTTAGGCGGTAGGACTGAGGTGAGGGTTCCTGTGCTGGTTGGGGCTTACATGGTTTGAACTTCCTTGCCGGCACCACACAAGGAAGTACCAGAACCTTCTTATCAGGTTGCGCCAATGTGGGAGAGGTCAGTCTTGAAAGGTGCCTTACATCATACATCATACATGTACATCAAAGATTGAGTTATTATAATTTTTATCTGGAAAAAAAAATTACAGTGCCACCAGTAGAAAGTAAAGTAGAAGGTTTCTAGCTAAACAAAGAGAGTATGAAAAGGGAAACGTCCAATTTTTTAAAAAACTACTAGTGTTTTTTCACGTATCTATTTCTTCTTCTTAAATTAATGGCCCTTCTTTCTGCTGTTATATTGAAAATTAAAATGTAGTGGTGATATGTATTTTCTTTCTACTATGTAATTTATTTTCAGGCATCCTATGTAGCTTTAATATTATGCTTTATTCTGAAAATATATGTTTTTATTTCTAAAGAGTTATTATCTTAGAATAAAGCCAATTATTGCCTTATACAATCTGAGATCTCTGGTCTGAGTCAGTGGACTTGTATTTTATACAACAAATTGTGCTGTCTTAGGCAAACCGTTTAATCTGTGCCTCAAATTCTTCACCTATAAATTTGTTCATCCAACAAAAGGCTTTTAAGTGTCTTGTATGAGATGGGAATTGAACAAGGTACTAAGGATACAAGCTGAGTAAGAACTCACAGTCTAGTGGGGATGTGTATATCTGCAATTACAGTATAGTATGGTAAGTGTCATGATAGAAGTGTGCACAGGGTCACAGGGTACTGGGAATAGTTAATTATGTGGATACTACCTTTCCTATATTCCTCACTATGAGGAGAATAAATTGAGGACAACCGTGTTAAAGTACTTTGAGATGTGTAAAGCAAAACAAACATGCAAGTAGATATTCTGCCTCCTTTTGTTTAATATATTCATTTTGAGTTTAAACACTTAGAGCTTTGGTATTCTTTTAAAATATAGTTTCGGAATTTCAATTACCTTAGGGCAGCATTTGATATATTTCTAATGAGGATTCATTTTTAGTTTCTCATGGTCCTATTCTCCAGCTTATAGAACTGTGTGTTCCTCTCACCATAGTGGATGAGTGCTGCTGAAGCACGTGACACAACCAGGCCCTTAGTGCACCATTGACCAATCCTGTTATACAACCTTCATTAGTCTTCTCTCCTGTTCACAGTGGCTGCCATCCCAAACCTTTACCACCATTCTCATGACCATTGCTTCATGCATTCTCCTTGATACAATCCCTGCCAGCCTCGCAGTCTGACCTCCTGTCATTTTCTAAGACAACAGTTATGCCCCAACCCTACCGAACTATTGAGTGGGCCGTGTTATTTTTGGTCTCTATTACTTTTCACATGGCATTCCTCTGCCTGGAATCCACCCCTACACCAAACTTAACTGACTTCTGCTGTTTTTGAAGACCCAGTTCATGTATCTCCAGCTTTGTGAGGACTTGTTTGGCAGCCCAAGTATATCTGGCCCTCCTTCCTTTGCATCACTGCTAGAGATAGTATTTTCTGCTATTACAGAATTTATCATACTTTATTCCATTTGTTTATTTTTATAATTGTCTCCTCTAATAAACTGTGAAGTCCTAGAGAGCAGGGACTATCTAATTTATCTCTGAATCCCCAATACCTAATATACTGCCTGGCACAAACCGAAATAGCTATTGAGAGAGGGAAAGGAAAGAAGCAACATAAATATTAAAATATACAGCTTCTTTGAGGAAGACAAAACCACTTTTTTCTTACTTTCAAATCTTTAAGTTAACTTTCAATGACATACCCCTGTTTCCTATTTCTCTCAAACTTTATGAAAAATTTCTTTCCGTTTGCTTTTTTTCATGGCAGATGCTGAATTTTTTTTTAAAACGAACTTCAGCAAGACAGCTGAGCACCATCTGTGCTTTCAGACCTAGGTAAAAAACATCTGGCTACTTGAGAATAGGAGCCCTGTACTAGGATTTCCCAGGCTGATGGTGATTAGTGTTCTACAAATATGTCTTGTATCGTCCTGCTTTGACATGAAAATGTATACAACTTGTCCCATAATAAATAATAAAGTTTCTTTTTGCTTGTGTACCTCCACAAAGGGGAAAAAAATGAAGTGTTAGCATGTTACTAGTTTTTGCCCATGAAAATTACTTTTATAGTAAGAGATTGTTGTTGTTGTTGTTAGTTGCTGTTGAGTTGGCCCGGACTCATGGCAACCCCATGCACAGTGGAAGGAAACACTGACCAGTCCTGCACCACTCCCATGATCAGTTGTGAATTGGATCATTGTGATCCATAGAGTTTTCACTGGTTGATTTTTGGAAGTAGATTGCCAGGCCTTTCCTCCTACTTTGTCTTAGTCTTGAAGCTCCACTGAAATCTGTTCAGCATCATAGCAACACACAAGCCTCCACTGACAGGTGTTAGCTGTGCATAAGGTACATTGGCTGGAAATTGAACCAGAGGCTCCAGCATAGAAGGCAAGAATCCTACTACTGAACCACCAATGTCTCATAGTAAAAGATATCATCACAAAAAAAGTAAGTGATTAAGGAACTTGTGCATGTATACTCACACATTTATGCTATCAAACAACGGCCTAGCCAATAGAATTCAGTATCATATCAAAAAAATAATACACCACGACCAAGTAGGATTCATACCAGGTATGCAAGGATGGTTTAACATTAGAAAATCCATCAACGTAATCCACCACATAAATAAAAGGAAAGAAAAAAATCACATGATCATCTCAATTGATGCAGAAAAGGCATTTGACAAAGTCCAACACCCATTCCTGATAAAAGCTCTCAATAAAATAGGTATAGAAGGGAGATTTCTCAACATATTAAAGGGCATCTATGCAAAACCAACAGCCAACATCATTCTTAATGGAGAGAGGCTGAAAACATTCCCCTTGAAAACAGGAACAAGACAAGGGTGCCCTTTATCACCACTCCTATTTAACATTGTGCTGGAAGTTCTAGCTAGAGCAGTAAGGCAAGAGAAAGAAATAAAGGGCATCCAAATTGGTAATGAAGAAGTTAAACTCTCCCTGTTTGCAGATGATATGATACTATACATTGAAAACCCTAACGACTCCATGAGAAATTTACTGGAACTAATAGAAAGATTCAGCAGAGTAGCAGGATACAAGATAAACATTCAAAAATCAGT
Source organism: Dugong dugon (assembly GCA_030035585.1). Classification (NCBI taxonomy): domain Eukaryota; kingdom Metazoa; phylum Chordata; class Mammalia; order Sirenia; family Dugongidae; genus Dugong; species Dugong dugon. Next base: position 101,232,703 of record CM057483.1, on the reverse strand, counting down.
TGGATTCCTATACACCAGTAAAGAGAACGATGAAAAGGAGATCAGGAAATCAATACCATTTTCAATAGCCCCTAAAAAGATAAAATACTTAGGAATAAATCTGACCAGGAATATAAAAGACCTATACAAAGAAAACTACAAAACACTGCTGCATGAAATCCAAAGGGATCTACATAAATGGAAAAACATACCATGCTCATGGATAGGCAGACTCAACATTGTGAAAATGGCAATACTACCTAAAGCAATCTACAAATACAATGCAATCCCGATACAAATACCAACAACATTCTTCAAAGAGATGGAAAAACTAATTATTAACTTTATATGGAAAGGGAAGAAACCCCGAATAAGTAAAGCACTACTGAAGAAGAATAAAGTTGGAGGACTCACACTACCTGACTTGAGAACCTACTATACAGCTACAGTAGTCAAAACAGCCTGGTACTGGTACAACAACAGAGACATTGACCAATGGAACAGAACTGAGAACTTAGATGTAAATCCATCCACCTACGGTCACCTGATTTTTGACAAGGGCCCAAAATACATCAAATGGGGAAAAGACAGTCTTTTTAACAAATGGTGCTGGCAAAACTGGATATCCATTTGTAGAAAAATGAAACAGGACCCATACCTCACACCATATACAAAAACTACTTCAAAATGGATCAAAGACCTGAATATAAAGCCTCAAACTATAAAATTCATAGAAGAAAAAATAGGACCAACACTTCAGGCCTTAATACATGGCATTAACAGGATACAAACCATAAACATCAACACAAAAAACCCAACAGATAAACTAGATAATTGGGATCTTCTAAAAATCAAACATCTATGCTCTTCAAAAGACTTCACCAAAAGAGTTAAAAGAGAACCTACAGACTGGGAAAAAATTTTTGGACAGTACAAGTCAGACAAAGGTCTAATCTCCATAATCTACAAGAAAATCCAACACCTCTACAACAAAAAGACAACCAATCCTATCAAAAAATGGGCAAAGGAAATGAACAGACACTTCACCAAGGAAGACATTCAAATGGCCAACAGACACATGAGGAAATGCTCGCGATCACTAGCCATTAGAGAAATGCAAATTAAAACCACAATGAGATACCATCTCACCCCGGCATTACTGGCACGAATCAAAAATACTGGAAATAACAAATGTTGGAGGGGCTGCGGGGAGACGGGAACTCTTATACACTGCTGGTGGGAATGCAAAATGATACAACCATTTTGGAAAATGATACGGCGCTTCCTCAGAAAGCTAGAAATAGACATACCATTCGATCCAGCAATCCCACTCCTAGGAATATATCCTAGAGAAATAAGAGTCATCACTAGAATAGACATATGCACACCTATGTTCATGGCAGCATTATTCACAATAGCAAAACGATGGAAACAACCTCGATGTCCATCAACAGATGAATGGATACACAAACTATGGTACATACACACAATGGAGTACTATGCAACGAGAAAGAACAACAATGAATCTGTGAACCATCTCATAACATGGATGAAACTGGAGGACATCATGCTGAGTGAAATAAGTCAATCACAAAAGGACAAATATTGTATGAGACCTCTATTGTAAAAACCCATGAAAAAATTCACATGCAAAATGTAACAATCCTTGTTGGTTACCAGGGATGGGAGGGGGGGGATACTAAATAGGTAATAGGTAAGTGGTAACTTGGGTGAGAGGTGAGATAGTACATAGTACAGGGGAAACTAACACAACCTGCACAAGGAAAGGTCATGGAGGCCCTATAGACACATCCAAACCCCCCGAGGGACTGAGCTGTTGGACGGAGGGCTCTGGGGACCATGATCTCGGGGAACATCTAGCTCAATTGGCATGACACTACTTACAAAGATAATGCTCTACATTCTACCTTGGTGAGTAGTGTCTGGGGTCTTAAAAGCCTATGAGCGGCCATCTAAGATACTCCACTGATCTCATCCCTTCGGGAACAAGGGAGAACGAAGAGAACAGGATACAAGGAAAAGATTAGTCCGAAGGACTAATGGTCCACAGCTACCAAGGCCTCCACGGGACTGAGTCCAGTACAGCTGGATGGTGCCCGGCTACCACCAATGACTCCTCTGACCAGGATCACAACAGAGGGTTCTGGGCAGAGCTGGAGAAGGATGTAGAGCATAATTTTAACTCCCAAAAAAAAAAAAAAAGAAGACCAGATTTACTGGCCTAAAGAATACTAGAGAAACCTCAAGAGTGTGGCCCCCAGACACCCTTTCAGCTCAGAGGTGAAGTTACCTTCGAGGTTCGATGTTAAGCCTGGGAATGGACAGCCCAGTAAAACTAAATGGGACTAACGAGGTACAGGAGTCCGGTGACAAGGGCCAGAAGGCAGAGGGAGAGTAGGAAACTGATGATAAGGAACACAAATTGAATAAGGACACTGTCGATGTATTGTGAGATTGTTGACCACTGCTATAGGGCAACATTTGTAGTAACTATTAAATGGGAGGCTGTTTTGTCCTGTAAGCCTTCGTCTTGGGCGAGAATGGCAGCACAATTGGAAGAGCATAGTCAATATCACTTAAATGTGTAAGTAAAAAGTTTTGAAATGGTGTTTAAATAAAATAAAATAAAATAAAACAAATGAGACTAAAGAGGTACAATAGTCCACTGACAAGGTCCAGAAGACAGAAGGGGACAAGGAAGTCCCCTGGTGATAGGGAACACAAGGTGGAGTAAGGATATTCTTGATGTGCTGTGAGATTGTTAACCATTGTCATAGGGCAACATGTGTAGTAACTGTTAAATGGAAAACTATTTTGTTCTGTAAGCCTTCATCTTAAGTGAGAATAACAGCACAGTTGGAAGAGCGTAGTCAATGTCACTGAACTGTGAATGTAGAAATTCTTGAAACGGTGTATCTTTGGCCATCTGTAATTTTCATCAAAAAAAAAAGGTTGAGAATTTAGAGGCTTAATACGTTGTGGGGTTGTTAACCAATGTCATAGAACAACATGTGTACTACTATTTCATGAGAAACTATTTGCTCTGTAAGCTTTCATCTGAAGTACAATAAAATATATATAAAAAAAAAAAACAACGGCCTATACTGTATCTGAATTTCTCTTCAAACAAAATAATCCAACTAAAATTCCAAACTCCCTTTACTTCTGACTTGGAACTAACTCAAGGACTAGTTCCATAAAAAAGACATAGAGAAAATGGAGTATAAAAGGCCTGTGTTTAAATCTTGATTCTACCACTTACTAATTATGAGACCTTAGACATAGCATTAATCCCTCTTAGCCTTAGTTTCCACTCTGTAAGATACTACAGAAGAATGTTGGGAGTAAGTAAATGAGACAGTATATGCCAAAATTACTAATCTAGTGTCTGGAACATAGTTATATACAGTAAATGTTATCTGAATGTGCACCTCTCCAGCATGTACAACTGAAATAAAAATAGAAAGAGAGAGAATTATTGAAGCACTGGGTGAAATGCAAAGAGGTATGGAAACAGAGTCCTAATTCTATGAATGGTACTTCCATGGTTCTCTGACTCAAAAGTACCTGTCTAAAGTCTAACACCCATTCCTGATAAAAACTCTCAATAAAATAGGAATAGAAGGGACATTCCTCAACATAATAAAGGACACCTATACAAAACCAACATCCAACATCATTCTTAAAGGAGAGAGGTTGAAAATGTCTCCCCTGAGAACAGGAACAAGACAAGGATGCCTGCCCTTTATCATCACTCCTATTTAACATTGTGCCATAAGAACTAGCTAGAGCAATAAGGCAAGAAAAAGAAATAAAGGGCATCCAAATTGATAAGGAAGAAGTAAAACTATCCCTGTTTGTCAATGATATGATACTATACACAGAGAACCCAAAAGACTCCACAAGAAAACTACTGGAACTAACAGAAATATTCAGCAGAGTAGCAGGATACAAGATAAACATACAAAAATCAGTTGCATTCCTATACACGAATAAAAAAAAAGTACGAAAAGAAAATCAGGAAAGCAATACCATTTATAATATCCCCTAAAAAAAAAAATACCTAGGAATAATTCTAATCAGGGACATAAAAGGCCTATGCAAAGAGTACTACAAAACACTACTACTAGAAACCAAGAGAGGCCTACATAAATGGAAAAAAATACCATGCTCATGGATAGGTAGACTCAGCGTTGTGAAAATGCCAATTCTACCCAAAGCAATCTGCAAATATGGTGCAATCCCGATCCACATACCAATAGTGTTCTTTAATGAGATGGAAAAACTGGTTATTAACTTTATATGGGAAGGAAAGAGGCCTTGGATAAGTAAAGCACTATTAAAGAAGAAGAATAAAGTAGGAGGACTCACACTACCTGATTGCAAAGATATATTGGGAGTGCTTGGTGACTTGGGCTTCATCCAGTGATTTGGTATAACTTAATTACTTAACTGATGGCGTCAGAAATGGAAACACCTGAGGCATTTATAGTAGCACTTGCTCCTGAAATCATTACGAAAGTGACCTTTATGGATTCTTTTTCCCAGGGTCTAGGGAAGCTACCCACCTGCTTACCTTGGCCCGTCCTTACTTCAGTGCTCACTAGTCATGCTGCTTTTTTTTTTTACCTTCTAACTTTAATGATTTTTAAAGATAATTTCATCAGTTATACTGTGGATATTATTAACATCGAACCACATTTCTCTTTTCATAAATGTTGTAAAAGAACGTATTTTTTAGTGAAACATTTAGTTTGCAATGACTCCATGTTATAGTTTGACATTATTTTCTATATTTGACAGTATTGCCTAATGTATTTTGGGCAGACTTTTTGATCAGTTAGTACTCAAAATAACAGGCAAGTGTTTCCATTATTCTCAGTCTTCCTGTTCCTTTTATCCCTATATTCTTGCCTCTTTCTTCCTGACTTTTCATCTTGCTCCTTCTCAATACATTTTTTCCTATTTATCTTTAAAAGTATTTTCTTATTAACGTGCCATAAATTGCCATTTACAAAACTGTTTCTACCAATAAATGGCTTCTTGAATTTACTACAAATTTTAATTGAATTATTCAAAGCCAGCATGGCTCCTTGTTTCCTCCCAAAGACAAAAAGCTGGTCATGTCCACACCTGCTAATCTGAGCCTTGGATTCTTGATCCTTTGAAAGCCACAAAGTAGTGTTCAGAAAAATTTGTGTTTTTTTTTCTAAATTCCAGAATACTGGCTGCTGATTTATTAGGCAAGTTAGGCATATATTGTATATGTTATCATTAAGGCTGTTAGAGCTCCAAGTATAAGAAATCCTAGGAGCTGAAAAAAGTGACCCAAATTCTGCATAAACCTCAAATTATTAAACTTGCTTAAGCATTATTTGCATAGATGTCATGTAAGAATGCCTTTGAAAATCAAAAAAAGAAATAAATTCAAGGAAAAGCGATACTTGTATAATAACATGAGTGACTTTTAACCAATGGAAAAGATAACTAGTATAATAACTGATGGTATATTTTTTGCATGTCCCATGGAAATGCTGCTTGAAATACTACATAGGACAGTGTTGGCTGAATATGAAATAAGCTTGCAGAAATCATCAAGTAGCTACCTAGACACCAAATTCCAGCCTCTGGTGAAATATTCTGAGGCTTTGAATGTATAGGTATTCTTATAGACCAGCTTTTCTCAAACTTTGCTTTTCAGAACCCTAGTGTATCAAAAGATATAAATAGTTTGGCTTAAGGGGAGTAGAGGGTTTCCATAGCCAAATAAGTCTGAGGAATACCACATACTGTATTTCCTCCTTGTATACTTATAATACAAGTTAACATATTAAAGGCAGTTTTAAAAAAGCCTGTTATTTACCTTTATTTTGCCCATTGCTTCCAGAACTTATTTGATGAGAAATCATTTTATCATGGGCCAACTATTAGTATCTTATGAGACAATAATTTTTCTCAGAGCACAGTTTGAAAAATTTTGTTTTATAATACCCTCCAAAATCCACTAGCTGGCTAAGCCATTCACTTAATGCTCTAATTGGAAATCTGCCATATCTTTACTTTATACAGTTTGATAATGTGTCTGATGTACCTCATCAGTGAACTGGAAAAATAAAGTCTAGACAACAGTAAGTATACTGTTGAATCAAAGACCACAATCAGAGTTATGGCTCACTCCAGCTCTCCATTCTTTATCTCTACATTCAGCCCATGGTGCTGCCACACAACCACAGGGCCACTGCAACAAAACCTATCTTCTGGCATTTATTTTGAACTCTTTTGTTTTGACTGTGTCATGAGATTGGTAACTTTTCGTTATATTAAAGATTAGTTGAATTACCTGCCATTGCTTAAGAGACTCATCGTTATTGTTGTTGTTAGATGCCGTTGAGTCGGTTCCAACTCATAGCAACCCTATAGAACAGAGTCGAACTGTCTCATAGGGTTTCCTAGCCTGAAATCTTTATGGAAGCAAACTGCCACATCTTTCTCCTGCAGAGCCGCCGGTGGGTTCCAACTGCCAGCTTTTCGATTGGCAGCTGTGCACTTTAACCACTGCGCCACCAGGGCTCCTTAATAGACTCATTAACCAGTGTTAAATCAAAGCTCATTGAAACATTTTTTTTTTTAAAAAATGGAGTTGTAACAGTTTTCTTTAATTGTAGCACAGTTTTTTTTTTTAAGACCATCTTTCTTTTTCTATTCTCCAAGGAACATATGAATAAATTCCTGTTTCTGCTCACACTATAATGCTACAGAGAGTTGTCTATGTGACAAGTAGCTCAACTGAAAGTTAATACCTACAGTCCAAAGTGTCTGCCCTTGTGGTTTATGAATGGTAATGGAGATACCCACTCACAAGGAAATGCAGATTTGTGGAAGCAAAGGAACATCCAAGGGAATTGGTGGTATCCAGGGAATTAATAATTAGTCCCCTTTACCATACGCTGTTGAAATGTGCTGTGGTAGGACCTAGTGCTGCATGGATTCCAGATGCTGTTCTGCATATCAATCTCTCAGGGGGATCTGGGGACTTAGGAACTTATCCCAATATTATTTTACCATTCCATCTTTAAGTTGGCCTTTCCATTTTAGAGGTTGACATTGGTGGCACATTTCAGACCTTATACAAATGTTGGATTTGGTGGGGGGCTCCTCTCTGAAACCGCTGTTGGTTTTCTCTGTCACAGTGTCTGAACACTGTAAGGAGGATCTTTCATTTCTGACGGCCAAGCATCTCCTCATGCTGAACCTCAGAGTCTACTTTATGGTAAAGAACAGGCTCTCCCTTTCGGTAAGCACATGACCTCTCAATGAAACTCTGTTTCAACTACTCTAGTAGAGGATGCTGGCTTGCACTTTGAGTGGTCAAACATTGCTAGGTTAGGCATCAGGCTCAGTTGCCCTTGAAAGAGCATACTGCCTTTCCAATCAGCTACCAAATGATTTTCACATCATATACTTCTTTCATTTGCCCTTAAAAGAGCTCATCTCTCATGTTTGGCCCTGAAGTGATTATTCCTTTCAGATTGATTTTCAGAGTTTCAAAATCATCATTTTTTTCAGCTTTTGCCATTCTAGATTTTTCATCTTTGAAATGGCATTTTCTAATTCTAATATATTGAGAGTATCCACAATGAGAAAAATTAAGTTCAATAATGTAAATATTTAGAGACTCCTCCTATACATATTATGACAGATACAGAAATTGTAAATTTATTAACTTAATCAAAATTTTAAATGAGATGCATCCAAAGTGAATTTTACGAACACCCAGCCTGTATTTTAAGTGAGACCATCTCAATTTTGTTGAATTATTGAATTTCTATCCAGCTGTTTTCAATAGTATGGTACAAACAGACAGAAAGTTACTTTTATTTATAGAGAGTAAGTCCAAATGACTTTAAAACCATTCATCAAGCCACTTTAGACATGTTTATTTTCCTTTACTTCTATTCCTCATCTATCCTCCTTTCTTAGGGAAATACATTTATTTATACCCTTATCTCTTTAACCTATACCCACAGTTGAACCTTTTCAAAAGTTATAAATTGGGCTTGGAACTTCCTACCATAAATCCTCCAGCCTCTTCCCTTCATTTATTCAGGAAGTTCTTGAAATCTCACACACACATTTTATCAGGTGGCCTTAGATAACTAATAGAGAGAAAGATCATGCACCCTTCGCCCCCCCTCAGTCTAACAAGTACTGGACTGCTTGACCTTAACTTGTCACACCATAATATGTACTTATGCTTCTGCCTAGTCAGAAGAATAATATATTATTTCCTTTTGAAAATATTCTGTTCAATACTCAGTTGTCTATATGCTCTTCATGACCATCCTCATAAGTTTCTCCCTTACTTTTAGGAAGGGAATCAAACTCCTCTGTTCAGTATCCCACAAATGTGGACTACTGATGAAGACTTGTATATGATGGGTGGTAGGGAGGTAAAGGAAGCCAACTCTGGCATCAAGAATTGGTGATTAGCCAGATAGTAAGTTAGTTGGAAAATGGCGGTATCAGCTAAGGTTGGGGAGCAACATGTGATAGAATTGGTTGTGAGTCCAAAACTGTTCTAGAGTTACAGTGGACCCACTTTCTATGCCAGTGCTTCCCAAATACTTCTGCAATATATTAACAAGTATTACGAAAAACAAAGGAGTTTATTTATTGCTCTCTTGCATAAAGCTCTTCAATAGCTATTCTCTGCAGTTAGAATATGTTCTAACCTCCCTTTCAGCAACTTGGAGCCCTGGTGGCACAGTGGTTAAGAGCTCAGGCTGCTAACCAAAAGGTCGGCAGTTTGAATCCACCAGCTGCTCCTTGGAAACCCTATGGGCAGTTCTACTCTGTCCTATAGGGTCTCTATGAGTCAGAATCACCTCGACAGCAACGGATTTGGTTTTTCCGTTCCATCAACTATAAGATCCTGCCTACCTCTATAATCTCATTTGATGCTATGCTGCATTGCATTAAACTGTGTTCCAGCCAACTAGCCTTTTCTTTCTTTCCCTCAAACTTGCCAAGCCTGTTCCCTACTTCAGGTTTTGTACGTGCTCTTTCCTTTGCCTGGAAAACTCTTCACCAAACTTATGCATGGCTGCCTTAATTCTCCTCTTTCAGGTCTCGGCTCACATGTTACCCTCTCAGAGAGGTCTCCAAACTCACTGTTTTCTCTGTTTATTTCCTTCATAGAAATTATCATGTTTAAATCATTTTATTGTTTACTTATATCAGTCTTGCCCAACTAGAATGAAAGCAGGGTCTTTGCTTGTCTTACTTACCTTCATATCTCCAGAAATAGAACAGTACCTGGCATATGGTAGAAGCCCCCAAAATATTTGTTAAATAAATGAATGAAATTAGTGAAATGTAGAAAGCATATAGGAAATAACCTAAATGTCCAACAATAGGAAAATGATATGTACATTTTATTTTATTAAATTCAATATAATCTTTTTTAGTTATTATAGATAACAGGAGTAGTGTGAAGAAATTTGAATATTTCTGTTAGGATAAGTGAAAAATGAAGATTACAATATTATGCTATGGTGAAATATGTATACGTATGGACAATAAAAGGAATTTTGTGTGGGGATGGTGAGATCAGCTATTTATTCCTGAATTTTAATATGTGTTAGTATTGTTTTCATAATAAAAACAATCAGATAATGTATCTAGGAGTCTAGGTGGCCAAAAGAAATGTCAGTGGATGAACCTTGTTACTATGGAGAATAGTGCTGGAAAACAGCAACACAAATTTTAAAAATCCATATTAGAGTACCAAGATTTGTGCCCCAAATTTTGTCTTGAGGGATATGGAGAACTTGGAGAGATTTAGGAGAGTTGGGATACAGAATTATTGAAAACTCATTAAGGAAATTCATTTTCTTTTTCAGGCAGAATAATTCTACATAAAGTCTCCATTGAAGGCTGAATAAGCAGCAGGGGGCCCAAGTTATAGTAAATTATAGAATATAAAATTATGGAAATAAACTTTTGGAGATGAATTTCTTAAAAGCAATGAATATGTGACAAAAGGGGCTTGTGGTATCTCTTAACCTAGGAGAGCTCTTAATAACGAGGAATCTAGATCATTGCCTTTTAATCTGGACTGTGCTAAGTATAGTTCCACCTGAAGGCAAGGAAAAGGACAGGTTTTCCACAAGATTCTTTCAGTTTTGTCATTCTGCTTCTCTGTCCTTGAGAAAACAGAAAATATTTTTACCATCTTCTACACAGACTGTATTTATTTCTTTGAACAATTGTTTACTAAGCATCTACCTTGTACAAGGCTAGAGATTGTAAGGTGAGGAATAAATATGATATATATGATGGGTACAATGACTCAAAGAAGCTTATGAGTTAGTAAGCTGAATTTGATAAAAAATAAATGAACAAAAGATTATAATTTCTACTAAGAAAAAAAATAAGATGGAACCTCTACAGACCATCTCAACAATTCTTCAACACTCCAAATTTGCTACTTTTGTGTAGAGACTTGAATTTTAGCAGGTTATCTTTATTCTCTATTTGACCATTTCCCTCTTTAGAGATATTCACCATACGTTTCATTTCTTTATATAAAATATTTCTTGACCAGTGCAGTACAGTGGAAAGAACACTAGATTTGGAGTTAAGAGATCAGTTTATCCATCCCAATTTTGCTCAACATTATCTGGGTAACTCACTTGTCTTATCTGTAAAATAAGAATGATAAGACTTGCCATGCTTACCTCATGTGTTAGTATTGTTAATAAGGACTTTGTAAACTATAAAGTGCCATATGTATAGGATGGAATTATAAAGACTTTGCTAAAGTAAAGAAGAATATAAATGAGACAACCTGTTTGAAGAAAAAGAGGAGTCTGACAGAAGTAAAATATAATGAGAAAGAAATGTTGATTGTAGTGTATTTTTAACCTACCCTTTTACAGTTCTTAGGCATCAAGGACAGATCTCAGGCCCGATTTTGACCTAATTGAGATGGAAAATTTGGAAAGAGGATGAGAAACCCTCAACTATTCTCATGTCATTGGAAAGATAGGATCTGACAAAACTTGTTGACTGGTGTGCTGGATTGAATGTTGTTGTTGTTGTTGGGTGCCATCAAGTCTATTCCAACTCATAGCAATCCTGTATGACAGAGTAGAACTGCCCCCATATGGTTTCCTAAGCTGTAAACTTTATGAGGGTAGATAACCAGGTCTTTTCTTCCAAGGATCTGCTGGTGGGTTTGAACCTCCCACCTGTCGGTTAACAGCTGAGCTTTTTAACCATTGTGCCACTAGGGCTCCAGCTGGGTTGAATACTGTTCCCCAGAAATTCATGTCCACCTGGAACCTGTGAATGTGACCTTATTTGGAACTAGTGTCTTTGCAGATATAATCAAGTTAAGATGATGAGGTCATACTGGATTAGGGTGCGCCCTAAATACAATATGACTGGTGTCCTTATAAGAAGAGGGAAATTTAGACACAAAGGCGCACACAGAGGAAAGACTATGTGAAGACCTATACACACACGGGAGAAGGACATGTGAAGAGGGATGTAGAAATTGAAGTCTTGCAAGCCAAGGAATGTCAAGGATTGCTGGCAATCACCAGAAGCTAGGAAAGAGACAAGGAAGGATCCTCCCCTAGAGCTGTCAGCGAAAGTGTGGCCCTGCTGACACCTTGATTTTGGACTTCTGGCCTCCAGAACTGCGGGAGAATAAATTTCTGATGTTCTAAGCTATCTAGTTTGTGCTTTACCTGTGTCTTATTGACTATGCAAAGGCATTCAACTATGTGGGTTGTAACAAATTATGGATAACATTACAAAGAATGGGAATTCCAGAACACCTGTACATAAACCAAGAGGCAGATGTTCAAACAAAGCAAGGGGATACTGCATGGTTTAAAATCAAGAAAGGTGTGCATCAAGGTTGCATCTTTTCACCATACTTATTCAATCTGTATGCTGAGCAAATAATCTGAGAAGATGGACTATATGAAGAATGGGACATTAGGATTGGTGGAAGACTCATTAAAAAAAAAAAAACCCTTTGCTGTCAGTCTATTCCATCCCATAACAAAAGAGTCATTAACAACTTGCAATATGCAAATGTCAAACCTTGCTTGCTGAAAGCAAAGAGGACTTGAAGCACCTACTGATAAAGATCAAAGACTACAGCCTTCACTACTGATTACACCTCAACATAAAGAAAACACAAATCCTCACAACTGGACCAATAAGCAACATCATGATAAATGGAGAAAAATTGACATTGTCAAGGATTTCATTTTACTTGGATCTATAATCAACGCCCATGGAAGCAGCGGTCAGGAAATCAAACGACGCATTGCATTGAACAAATCTGCTGCAAAAGACCTCTTTAAAATGTTAAAAAGCAAAGATGTCACTTTGAGGACTAAGGTATGCCTGACCCAAGCCATTATATTTTCAATCACATCATATGCATGAGAAAGCTGGACAATGAATAAGGAAGACTAAAGAAGAATCGACACCTTTGAATTATGATGTTGGTGAAGAGTATTGAATATACCATGGACTGCAAGAAGAATGAATAAGTCTGTCCTGGAAGAAATACAGCCAGAGTGCTCCTTGGAAGCAAGGATGGCACGACTTCATCTCGTGTACTTTGGACATGTTATCAGGACGGAACAGTCCCTGGAAAAGGACATCATGCTTGGTAATGTGGAGGGTCAGCAAAGAAGGGGGAGACCCTCGATGAAATGGCTGACGAAGTGGCTGCAACAATGGGCTCAAACATAACAACAATTGGGAGGATGGCGCAGGACTGGGCAGTGTTTCGTTCTGTTTTACAAAGCGTAGCTATGAGTTGGGACCAACTCGATGGCACCTAACAACAACAATGACAGTTTGTGCTACTTTGTTTCAGAAGCCCTAGAAAACTGATATAATTGATATCAGTACTTTCTGACTTCTGAAAAATCCAAATGGACTTTGGGTTAGCCCATTTTATTCAAATGATGGGAAATAAAGGAGCTTCTCCAGAAATGCTGTTGTGTTGATCTTCTAGTAGAAATCAAGCTGTTTGTATTTCTAGGGCAGAGTTAATGCTCCCAAGCACAGTGGGTTTTCTCTGCCTCGGCAGAACCACCTAGTACTCTTAGATGTTGTGTACCTATCCCTTATACCTCAGCTTTGACTTGTGTTGGGAAAAAAATATCAGCCAACCAAATCATTATAACCCCAGTCCTCATGAACCTAGCAGAATAAATTCTGCAATACAGGCCCCTATCCCTCCACAGTTTTTGGTTGAATCTCTGAAAACTCTGCATATGTTCTCCCTGTGTAGACATTTGTTTAGAACACTCCACATATGCTTTTGTCTTCAAGGTCCCACAAGCACAATTCATTCAATCCTATATAAAAATGGCATGAAATGAGGATGATGAAACCTGCTGTAATGATGACCAATGAGTTCCTTCCCACCACCACCTGACATAATCGGCGTCACCTACAGTCTAGTTCCATTCATTGTTTCCTAGGAGTGACCTCAGCATAAGTACATTTCTCCTCTTCAGGCTTAAATTTGATTCTCATGGAAAGTGTAATTAAGTCTTGATGAGTTGAGAAGAAGAAAATGAAGGAAAGGAAAATAAGTAATTATCACCAGTTGGTAACCTCATAAACTTAGTTTTTCATGGGACTTGTAAAATAGCATGTACAATGTATTCAGATATAGCTATTCTCTCAGAAACTCCAGATATATTCAAGCATGTTCATATATTAGGGTAGCTGTAGTTCAAACACAGTTGAACAGGAAAAAGCATTTTCAGTTTATATCTTTTTAACACAGATGTATTTGATTCTTGGATACATTTTTCATAAATTTGAATAATTGGAAAATCAGTGAGATTGGTCTCTGTTCATTTGTGGATTTTCAGGATACTTTGTTCTCTTTGATGTGCTGTTGTCTCCCAGCACCTAATTATAGCTTCAGCCTTACCTGAGAAGGCTTCATCTGTCAAATACTTGACATCCTAATGAGGAAAAACAGTTAGCAACCTTAGGTATTATTTTTGTTAGCCTTCTTTTGCTAGGGCTGATTGGTCAGCCTTTGGCTTTGATCAAATCTATTAGCTCAAGAAGTTATGAAACTGTTTCCTTAGTATAGTGTGGTGATAGTCAGCCTCTGAGATGGCTCCTATTTATCGCTGTCTCCTAATGTTAATGCACTTGTGTTGTTTCTTCCTACAATCAATAGGGATGACCTGTATAACCAATAAGACATTGTGGAAATAATGGAGTGTGACTTTCAAGGCTAGATGATATAAAACATTGAGGTTTCCACCTTGCTCCCTCTTGGAACTTGTTCTGGGGGAAGCCAGCTGCCATGTCATGAGGGTACTCAAGTAGCCTACAGAAAGCTCTAGAACTGAGGCCTCCTACCAACAGCCAGAAAAGATCTGAGGACTTCTGCCAACAGCCATGTGAGTGAGCCATCTTAAACACGAATCTTCCAATCCCAGTTAAGTCTTCAAATGATGGCAGACCCAGCTGACATCTTGATGACAATCTTATGAGAGACCTTGAAGCTAGAACCACCTAGCTAAGCTGGTCCTGAATTTCTGACCCCAGAAACAATGTGAAATAATGAATGTTTGTTGTTGTTTTAGGACACTAAACTTTTAGGTTATTTGTTAGCAGTAATAGATAACTAATACAGGAGTCAAGGTTTGTGAAATTCAAGCATGGTCTGATTTGCTAATGACTAGAGTCAAGGTAAAATTTTTTAATAAACAGTTTTTTTTAAAAAAAGTTATCCTTGTAATCAGAAGCCTAAAGAGAAATATAATTCATGAAAGCTCCACTTTTTGTTCATGTTATTGTTTGTTTATTCATTCTAAGACCCCCCCCCAAAAAAAAACCCAAACAAGCCCATTGCCGTCAAGTGGAATTCCGACTCACAGAGACCCTATAGGACAGAGTAGAACTGCTCCATAGGGTTTCCAAGGCTGTAAATATTTTTGAAAGCAGACTGCCACTGGTGGGTTCAAACCACCGACCTCTCCGTTAGCAGCCGAGCGCTTTAACCACTGTGCAACCAGGGTTCCTTTTATTAATTCTAGCAGTCACAAAAAAAAAAAACTGAGAAGGGACTGCCAGTGTTAGAAACAAACAAAAAAATGTGTCCCCTCTTCCTTGGCTTGACTTGTTAGTATTCAGAAGGAATATAAATTTGTTCCCATATTGCCAAATAACTCTCAGGACTATTTGGGGGGTCTTGGCACCTGGGCAATCCTCAGAAACATATGCTTAATTGACTACTATAAGGAAATCTTGGTCTCTTCAAGATTCTGGGGTGGGGGGGGGCGGGGGAGGGAGTGAGTTTATGTTAATGGTGGAGGAACAACTCAGAAAAAGAGAGTGAGAATGGTTGCACAACTCAAAGAATGTAATCAGTCTCACTGGATTTTACATGTAGAAATTGTTGAATTGGTGTGCATTCTGCTATGTATATTCTCAACAACAGAAATAAAATTAATAGTTTAAAAAAAAAAAGATTCTGGAGGGGATAGAGCTTTGGAATCCATCAACATCAACCCCAAACTGTATTGTTCCCTCACTTTTACCTAATGTTCACTGCAAGAATGAAGGAAAACAGAGACAGAAAGTAGGTTAGTAGTTACCATGGGCCAGGAGGAGGAAGGAATGGGAGTTATTGCTAATGGATACTGAGTTTCTGTTTGGCGTGATGAAGAAGTTTTGGAAACAGATAGCAGTGATGGTTGCACAACATTGTGAGTGGGATTAATGCCACTGGATTGTACACTTAAAAAAGGTTAAATTGGCAAAGTTTATGCTGTGTATATTTTATCATAATAAAAAAAGGACGAAGAAAGGGAACAGAAAATTTTAAGTAGGTGAGAGTAGCAGAGACTAAAGTAGCTTTTTCAAATGCTAATGGAAGTAAGTGATTAGGTACTTTTTGGACAATTGATGGAAATGGAAATCACTTCGTGGAATAAGGCTTTAGAAGGAGCCCTGGTGCTGCAGTCGTTAAGGGGTTGGCTGCTAACTGAAAGGTCAGCAGTTTGAACCCACAGCCACTCCACGGCAGAAAGATATGGCAGTCTGCTTCCATAAAGATTACAGCCTTGGAAACCCTACGGGGCAGTTCTGCTCTGTCCTATAGGGTTGCTATGAGTCAGTATTAGCTGCAACAGTTTTGGGTTTTTATTTTTGTCTTTATTTTTTTTTAATGGAGTTTGGAAGAATGAAGTGGAACCCAGGGTTGTGATGAAAGTTATTGGTGCTTATTGAGAGGTCCAAGCCAGAAATAATGCAAGTACCTTTCTAGCACCAGTGAGAAAGCTTCTTGAGGGCATCTGCCCCTCAATGGCCTGTACTTGACATACTAGACATTTGGACTAGTGTGATTTACAAAATATGGGGGAAATGATAAATGGATGTATACTTTTTATTTTTTAAATTAACATACAGTAAAATTTACTTATTGTTTTTGTTTTTTGGTACAGTTCAGTGAGTTTTAATACATGTATAGATTCGTGTAACTACCACCACAATCCAGATACAGAACAGTTCCATCACTCAAAAAAAACCTTTTATACTACCTCTATGTAGTCACACCTTTCCCCTTTCCCCTAGCAACTACTAATCTGTTCTCTATCACTATAGTTTTATCCTTTCAAGAATATTATATAAATATATGTAAATACATAAATACAGTATGTCTTTTGAGACTGGCTTCTGTCACTCAGTATAATGTTCAGATTCATCTGACTTGTTACACGTATCAATAGTTTGCTCTATTTTTGCTGAGTAGTATTCTTTGGTATGGATGTACCATAATTCGTTTACCCACTCACATACTCATGGACATTGGGGTTGTTTCCAGTTTTTGGTAATTATGAATACAGCTACTATAAATTTTTTTGTGGGGGCTTTCATGTGAACATAAGTTTTCCTTTTTCTCTAGGGTAAATACCTAGGAGTGAAATTGCATATGTTAAGTCTGTGCTTTACTTTATAATGACCAACTGTTTTCCAGAGTGGCTGTGCCATTTTGCACTCCCAAAAGTAATTTATGAGAGAACCACTTGTTCCACATTATTGCCAGCCCTTGGTATTGTCAGTATTTTTTTTTTTTTACTTTAGCCATTCTAATAGGTGTCTAATAGTGGTTTTAATTTACATTTCCCTAATAGCTGCTGATGTTGAACATCTTTTCATACACTCAGAGCCTACTTTTTATTTTTGCAAATAAAGACTTTAAAAATGTAAACATAAAAGGACATTTTAACATCAAAAAAGTAGATAAATATAACTTCCTGAAATGCTTATTGCATTGTGTTGATTATTCTCATTTTATCTCCGGCAAGTTGACTTTTGATTGTGAATCAGCATTGGTCTGCTGACCAACCTTTGTGTGTCCTACTATCCAGGACCAGCTCTTAAGGCATTGAGATTGTTGTAAGAATACATGGATCACCGTAGTCAACTTCTAACCAGTCTCTGCCTTAATTCCCCTTACTAATGGGTCCTACTAGATAAATCTTCATTGACTCTATACCATTTACACGATCACACACAAACTTTCTAGCATAACACTGAGTTCCTTCATAATTTCTCTTCTGTCTACCTCCTACCGGTCCCTCTACCTCTCTCTCTGTTTTTCCAGCCACCCCACTTACTTTACTGTCCTCCATGGAATCCCAGTTTCATCCTTCATCTGGAATGTCCACTTCATTTCATCAAGCTTATTCAAATCCTATTTATCTTCAGGCTATAACTCAGTGTTTCACGGAGCATATTCTGAGGAACACCTGGATTAAAATAATCTGGAATGTTTGTTACATGTAAAGATTCCTGGGCCCTGCTCTGGCCTTCTTGAATTTAGACTCTCTGGGGATGGGCTCCAGAAATCTGAATACATGTCCCATATAATCTCCTTAGGCACAACTGAGTATGAGAACCCCTGAGTCCAGCTGAAGCCCTACCTTGGTGAAACTATCGTGTGTGACTCCCAGTCCACAGTGATTTCACCTTCCTCTGAAACACTGTAGAACTCTCTTCCTATTTAAATTTGATCGTAGCACTCATTCTGGCATTTTATCTATTATGTTATATTGTGGTTTAAATGTTAAGTATGTTTTAGTATGTAGGCCACTTAAGAGTAGAAATCCCTTCATACTCTCTTTAACATGTAGCATAATATTATGCATATAAAGTCTCAGTATATATACTTACTGAACTGAGCTAAAGAAAGTAAATCAGAGAGAGTGTAAGAGTTGATGAGTGAGACAGAAAGAGAAGAGGCAGTGAAAGAGAAATCAAAGTGTGGGCACACGCGCGCACGCACACACACAAACATTTCCCTTTTGTTTAATGGAATCCTATATATAGTTTTTTCACTTCTCTTGCTCACTCCTTGACATTGTCTCTTTTCTGCCCTCTGGCCCTTTGGTTAAATAAGGACAGGTTACACACAGATACATAGTAGCTAGAAAAGGTCATTTTATATGCGGTAAATTAAACCCAGTACCTCCTTCTGGGAATGGAATCCACACACCTTCTTCTGCAGGTAGGTACTTTAAATGTGTTAGAAACTTGGTGAAATATGAAGACACACTCACCTTCACTTATAGACATCTAAATTTGGACATATTCTTTCCATGCTTTCTTTTACTAGAGTTCTGAGATGATTCAAGGAGAACAACAATTGTTTCTAATCATTTTTTCAAAAGCAGAGTTACTCTCTGAACAATGATGATGTAAGGCATTGGGAATCTTGCTTTTGATTTGAAATATTTCTTACTCCCTCCCAGTACTAAATTGATTTAAGCTTTTGAACATCCTATTGATACTTTAAAATATCTTAAATATGAAAGTGTGGTGGTGTATCTCTGCTGTTGTAGTGTTTTGACTAGCCAAGCATAATTGTCCCTGAGACATATGTTTGTGCCACTTGCTTCCCAGTGCTGTTACTTATGCCATCAAAATTTCCTATATTATCTTCTTTTCCTGCTCAAACCCTTCCCGTTTTTCAAGTTCCACAGCAATTCCCAATTCCTCCATGAAGCTTACTGTTACCACTTCAGCCCATAAGGATTTCTCCCTCCTGTGAACTCCTCGTACTTCATTGTCAATAGTTCTCATTTCACACTAACGTATAGATTGTCTGGAAGCATTTCGGTTTTCTTGTTGTTTCTCTCTTCTAATTTTCCATGGGTGAATGTCTTGTGAGCTAGCCAAAAGTCTTTGATTTTACGAACCTTTCTTTGAATACTTTTATAACACTGAAGAAATGAATAAATGAAGAATTAGGTAGTTGTAGCAATACATTGACCTTTATAGAGATGATCGTTGGCAATGGGAGTTTAGGGAGGATGCTGCAAAGCTAGTTTCTTAAAGAGGCAACCAGTGCAAAAATAAATATTATATATAGGCAGATTTACTGGGACATGACTTACAAACAACTTTAATAATGTGTATTTTTCATTCCATACTTGTTTTGTAAATGTATTCATAATTTGCAGTGAATAATGAGAGTGTAGTTGAGGCTACATCTATACTTGACCTGCATATTGATGCATGGCAGGAATGGCATAACTGCTCATTTGGGCTATGTTTGTAATCAATATTAATTTCTGTGGCTGAGTCCATCATGTGATGAATCCCACTGGTTGTAAAGAAAATCTTAAAAACCAGATGGCCAGTGCCTTAGTCTGTTGGTTCCACACATATGGATGTGGTTTTATATTTTGAAGGGCAGGATGACAGTGTACAACACTGCTGTGACTTATTATTCATAGAGTAGGTCTGTTTCAGAGGGTACCTGGGAAACTGGACTTTTTTCTTTTACAAGGGCTAAAGGAGCAGGAATAACTTGAGCCCCTGTCATCTCACATTCTCTTTGGTTCAGAGGCTATTTATCCAAACTGGAAAACTAGGCATCATCCTTAGTTCTTCTCTCTCTCTGACTCATTCAACCCAGTCAAGGACCAAGTCCTATACAGACTATCCTCATAACATCTCTTGAGTCCATGCTGTACTCCCTTCCTTACTACTATTGCCTTATTTCAGAATTTCCTATCTCACCAAGATTAACTGTTGCCCTGCCTATAGTCACATCTGTCTCCAATACACCATCCACACTGCCATTGGAGGAATCATGTTATTCCTGCTTAATATGCTTCGATGGCTCCCATTGCTGACATGATAAAATCTAGTCTTTAGCATGGCATCCAAAGCCCTCTGTTATTTAACTTCCCAGTATCTGCCTAACTTTCCAGACTCATCTCTGGAAGATCCCATTTGTATGCTCCAGCCACATTGAATTAGAATTTCCTAGATGTGCCATTCTGTTTCATGCTTCCATGCCTTTGCACACACTGCTCTTTATGCTTGGAATTTCCTTCTTTATCCTACCAGCCTACCTCATAAAGGCTCTGAGCAAGTGCCGTTTCCTCTTTAAAGCTTTTCCTGACCACCTTTGGTAAAAATTAACACCTCTCACTTCTGTGTCCCCGCTACTCCCTATATATGCTTTCATGTTAGCACCTATAAGATCAGTATTGAATTATTTGTTTACATGTCTGACTTCCCCAATTTTGACTAGAAACTTCTTAAAGGCTGGGACTATGTTATGTTCCTCTTTTACACTCAGCCCCTTGCATAGTATCAGGCTCATACCATAGTAAGCACCCAATAGCTTGTGTTTTGAATGAATGAATGCTTGACAGTCCTGTTTAATAATTTTAGTTCATAACTTTTACAATCCCTTTTCTGAAACAGATAGGATTCCTTTTGAATGGTTGGCGTTCTCAGATGGAAGCAAGTAGAGATAAGATATCCTCACCCTGCTCAGTTTCCACCATTATTTTATTATCTTTTCTATTTATACATTTAAATTTTTCTATATCTTACTGGTAAGTTCTAACTTAATAATTTACCCAGATTCCATTGAAAGGACAATTAAATAAAAGCCAATTTAATAACATACATTATAGCTTTTGCCAGTAGTAACTGGATGTGTTCACCTATGTGTGTATCTGTTATTTTTCAGCTCTCATTTATTTGTTAATTAGATTTAAAAGCTGCAGTACCTCTTACACACTGGCATTACATCCCACTTGGAAAAGCCAATCCTCAGAGAGTAGATATGATGCAAATCTTGTGACTATTGAATGAAAAGGTTTCATTCACATCTTTGCACTTGCTTGGCTACTTCTGGAAACTTTTATTTTTCCCTTTTATAAAACTGAAATGTAAGTAAGGCAAGGAATGGTGAATGACCTAGATTTGTATTGCTCAGCACCCTAATTCTCCAACTATGGTCTGTGGATCAATGGCATCACAATCATCTGGAAACTTGTTAGAAATGCAAATTCTGAGGTCTGACCCCGGTCCTACTGAATCAGAGACTCAGGACTGGGAGTCAGCAATATGTATTTTAACAAGCTCTCCAGATAATTTTGATGCATACTACAGTTTGAGAAGCACTGGACCCGCAAAACTGTAGCTCAGAAGTCCTGGATATGTAGTTGACTGCCCTGCTTCTTCCTCATTCTGAGATTAATTGTTCCATGGACATGTTATATCCTACAGAAAAACTTCTTAGTGGTATTCTGTCATTATGCAGAACTGAAGATCAAGGAAAATCTTTGTGTGCCTTCCTTCATGGAGAGTAGGAAGTCTGGCATTATAGCAAAGTAAATGTCCACAGCAACTCTCCCAGTATAGATTAGATATAAAAAACATGTTTTAATATGCATGGCTAAGCTGGCCTAGAAGGAAAGCCAGAAACAGTGAGACACCACAAATATAGAGCAGCAAACCAGAGTTAAGTGAGCTACTGTGTTGGCACTTACTTGCCTGGGGTTGTCTGCTGATTTCTGTTGCCTTGAGCCCAGGTTTTAATGGGCCACTCAAGTTTGGGATCAGGAGATAAAGCTTGTGAGCTGAACAGGGTAGATCAGATTGTAGATCCCCAAATAAAGCATTACCAAAGGGTGATGAGCTTATTGGGCAAACTAGGGGGTGAAAAACACCTTGCAGATGGAGGTAATGGAAATACTTGTCTATCTCAGTCTTGGCTGTAATTGGAGTGGGGAAAAAAAGATTCTCTACAGAGATTTCCTAATAACAAGCCCACACTCAAAAAGGTGTAAGGCTATAATTCACACTACTTCCTGTGACTTGAAAAACCCCAAACCAAAACTTTAAAAGATGTCCCACACTGGTAATGCCTTCAACCACCTGACATATACAGTGCAAATCATTTTTGAAGGATCTCATTTAAACATAGGCTTCAAAGAATTCCCACAGATGAAGTTCCCAGGAATATGCATTCACAATAAAAAAGTCACAAAACTTATGTGGAAATAAGCCATTGTAAGTGACTAAGCAGAAGTAAACTGCAAGAGCAGACCTGCAAAGTTAACAGAAATAGAAATTAACAGACACATATTATAAAATAAGTTTGTTTAATATGGTTAAATTAAAGAAAGCATTTAAAGAATGATGAATGTACAAGAGACTATCAAATGTAAACAGAAATGCTGGAAAAAAGAACCAAGTAGAATTTCTAAAAATGAAATATGTAATTATTGAAATTAGAAACCCAATAGATCAAATAAATTAGACACAGATGAAGAGAGAATTAAGGTACTGAATAAATTATACAGATTATAACACAGAAAACAGATGTGGAAAACATGACAGATTAATAAGCATGGAGGATAGAGTAATAAGGTCTATCATATGCTTAATTGAAGTTCCAGAGGGAGGAAATGAGGACGAGGCAATATTTAAAGAGATAGTGGCTGAGAATTTTCTGGAAATGCTGAATAGTACCAATCCTCAGATTTAGGAAGCCCAGTAAATTCCAATCAGGTGAAATTCAATTAAAAATAATAATCCAGATTTAGACACATTGTAGTGAGAGTATGAAACTCCCAAAACAAAGCAAAGCTCTAAAAAACAGCCAGGCAGAAAAGACAGATTACACTTAGAAGGATGACAGTTAAACTCAACTAGAATGATAGCTGACTGACAGCTACAGTACAAGCCAGTCGACAATGGAATAGTATTTCAATAATCTAGGACAGGGGTCAGCAAACATTTTCTGTAAAGGACCAAGTAATAAATATTTTAGACTTTGTGGACCACATACAGTCTGTGTCATATATTTGTTGTTTTTTGTTTGTTGTTGTTGTTCATTGAGTGTAAAAAACATTCTTAGCTCGAGGGCCATACAAAAACAGGCTGCAGGCCATAGTTTGCTGACCCCTATGAGATGATAACTGTCAAATGAAAATTTATTCCCACTGAAACTATCAAGTGAAATGAAGATGTTTTCAGGCAAAGAACTAAAGAAACTTCCAAAAGATATGCTTCACAAAAGAGGAGAATGATCCCAGAGGCTAGATTTGAGATGTAAGAGAGAACATGAGCAAAGAAAATTTAAACATGTGGGTAAATCTAAACAAACATTGACTGTATAAAACAATAATGATGTCTAATTTGTTAAAGAAAAACTATGTAGAATGAAAATGTTTTTGTTGTTGTTAGGTGCCATTGAGTCAGTTCTGACTCATAGTGACCCTATGTACAACAGAACAAAACACTGCCCAGTCCTGCGCCATCCTCACAGTCATTACCATGTTTGAGCCCATTGTTGTAGCCATTGTGTCGACCCATCTTGTCGAGGGTCTTCCTCTTTTTTGCTGACTCCTTGCTTTACCAAGCATGATGTCCTTCTCCAGGGACTGGTCCCTCCTGATAAGGAAAATACCAGACAATAATAAGATATTAGTAACGGATGATCTATATTCATTGCATTGTTAAAGAATAGATTACATTTAAAGCTTAAATTAAATATATGTGCTGAAATTTCTAGGGTAAACAATAAAAGAAAAGAAATATAGTGGACAGCTTTCAAAGCAGTAGAGAAAATGGAATGAAAAGGGGGGATCCTCAATCCACAACAATGGCAAAAGGTTGTTGAAAAATATACATATATACACAAATATAAAGCACAAAATTAGATGGCAAGCTCATAATTACAATAAATGTAAATGGACTAAATTCTCTGATTAAAGGACAAAATTGTCAGGCTTTAAAATATAAATTCAGGAATATCCCATGTACAAGACTCACATCTAAAACATAATGACACCGGAAGGTTAAAAGTAAAACAATGGAAGGTAAGTACAATAAAAAGAAAGCTAAGATAGCTGTATTAATATCAGACAAAGTAGACTTTAAGGCAAAAAGAGTACAGTAGGAATAAAATAAATTATATGAATTATATATGTATATAAAAAGAATACAGTACGTTTTTGGTTGAGCATGGTGGATTGACCACATGTTTCTGTCATTTAGTGGGGTTTTATGAGACATAGGACATAAAAATTATAAGAATCCATAAGGACAAAGATAGCAGGTGAGCCAACATCCATTCAGGAGAGAGCTCAGTACATTTTGGATAGAACAGAAGAAGATACAAGAGTGTGTACTAGTTATCTATTTCTACATAACTAATTAGTCCAAAGGTTAGAGCCTTAAAATAACAAACACTTGTCTCACATAATTTCTGAGAGGCGAGAATCTGAGATTAGCTTAGTTTGGTGGTTCTGGTTCAAGGTTTCTCATGAGGTTGCAGTCAGGAATGCTGCAATCACCTGAAGGCTTGAGTAGGGCTGGAGAATCTCTTTCCAAGATGGCCCACTAACATGGATGTTTTTAGGAGGCCTCAGTCCTCACTACCTGAGCCTGTCCACAGGCTGCTTCAGTGTCTCATGACATGGTAGCTCTCTTCCAGAGCAAGTGATCCAAGAGAAAAAGTAAGGATAAAGCTGCAGTGCATTTTATGACTTCATCTCCAACATTGCACACCATCATTTCTGCTTTATTCTATTCATTATAAGCAAGTCACTAAGTCCAGCTCACACTCAAGAGGAGGTAAATTAGGCTTCATCTGTTGAAGGAAGGAGTATCAAAAAAGTTGGGAACATATTTTAAAACCATTACAGAGTGGTAACTGACTTAGCAAGGTAAAGTAACTACAATATAAATGCCTGCAAAATGAGGTACTCACTAGAATGAACCAATTTGCCTGGCATAAGAGATTTGTGACTTTCAAGCGCTAAGTCCTGCAAGGAGCAGCAGTAAGATGCAGTACTTAAAAAAGTTGATTTGGTTGAAAATCTTATATATAGCAGTTGGACTCTGAGGTCTCTTCTCCCCCAACACACACCACACCACTAGCAGCACTGCTACCAATAAGGAGAATGAAGCTTTATTCTCTTTTAAAAAATTAGGTGAAATTCTCTGTGCTAAGAGATAGCAAACTGAGAATACTGTTCTGCCCTCAAATATTGGCAGCCAGTAAATTGTGTGCCTCTATCCTTTCTTTCACCTCTCCTGCACAGTAGGAGAATAGAGGACTCTTCTCTTAGGAAATTTAATGGTCCTAGAGAAAACACTTCCAAATATTAGTATTTGGGCCTCCCCCAACCAAATAATCAGCTTGCTTCCAATGACCCTACAATACAATCTACCCATTGACAAGCCCTAACCATGCATACACAACTTTGAGTCAGCTTTTTAATGACTCATTCTTAAGTATGAACATTATAGGCAAAGATTACTAGATAGTTGTGGAAACCTCAAACAGTAAATATAGGCTAAACAAGTCATGGTTTCGTGTAACATCCCAGTTAATTGGCCTAATAACGTGTTTAGTGCTTCCGTTCGTTACATAAGCCTGGGGTCTTAAAAGCTTGCAAGTGGCCCTCCAAGGTACAACAGTTGGTTTCTATTTGCCTGGAGCAACAGAGGAATAAGGAGGAAATGGAATGTGTGACTAATTACCTCCATGAACAACTGCCTCCTTTGCCATGAGACCAGAAGAACTGGGTGTTGCCTGGCTACCATTACTGAACATTTTGATCAAAGAGTCTATAGAAGAGTTTTGACCAAAGGTGGGAAATGTAGAACAGAATTTCAAATTATCATGAAATCCAGACTTTCTGGAGCCACAAAGGCTGGATGAACCCCTGAAACTACTGCCCTGAGATAATCATTAAGCCTAAACCAAAAAGACCCCCTAAAGTCTTAAAAACAAACAATACTTTAGCTTAACCAGTAAAGAATGTCTGCCTTGAACATTGAGCCCTGTTAAGATCTATCTATATGGGATCAAACTGACAACAGCAACTAGAAAGATTAGATAGGAAACTTAGGAAGAAGTGAGTTTATGTTAATGAGGGAGGAACAACTCAAAAAAGGAGGGTGAGAATGGTTGCACAGCTCGAAGAATGTAATCATGTCACTGAATTGTACATGTGTTGAGTTGGTGTGTGTTCTGCTGTGTATAGTCCCAACAACAAAAATAAAATAAATTATTTTAAAAAATAGACTAAACAACAGCCAAACAGAAAGGAGGAAATTGGAAGAAATAGACAATGAAGAAAACAGAAGAAAAATAAATTCTCTGTCTCTCTGTCATACATGCATACATATATATTCTGAGCAAAGTGAAAGAAAGGGTATAATTGTGTACTAGCTTCTTGGCTCTGTGATTTGGTATATTTTATTATTTTTATAAAATTTTCAAATTTTCAGCAGTTTTAAAATAGTTGTTCTAACCCGTTCTTTCTCTCCTTTTTCTTCTGTGATCCCAATTACATGTATATTAGACCTATATGTTGTTCCACAACTCTTCAACACGCTGTTCTGTTGCTGTTGTTTTCTCACCTTTTTTCTCTTTGTTTTCAATCTGTGTAATTTCTATTGATTTATTTTCAAGTTCACTAATGATTCAATTAAAGGCATTTTTCATCTCTGTTACTGTGATAATGTGATATATATATATATATATATATATATATATACATACACCCATTGCTATAGAGTCAATTCCAACTCATAGCAACCCTATAGGACAGAGTAGAACTGCCCCATAGGGTTCCAAGGAGCAGCTGGTGGATTCGAACTGCCAGTGGATTCGAACTGCTGCCCTTTTGGTTAGCAGCCTGAGCTCTTAACCACTGTGCCACCAGGGCTCCCTATATATATGTCCATTTCATTCTTTCATATAGTTTCCATCTCTTTGCTGAAATTACCCATCTGTGTATGCATATTGTCTACCTTTTCCAGTAAAGCATTTAACCATTTTTAAGTCGTAGTTATTTTAAACTCCCTGTCAGTTGTTTCTCACATCAGAACATAGTTCTATTAACTGTTTTGTTTCTTGACAGTGGGTTGTGTTTCCTTCCTTTTTTGTGTGTGTTTTTGTGTCTCATAACTTTTTATTGAATGCAGACCTTGTGTTTAGAACAATAGAGATTGACATAAACAACCATTGTCATAAAAGTTAGGACAATTATCTCTATGTTCGCTATTACAGTTACCAATCAAAGATTTAAATTGTTGTTATGGGTATTGTTAAATTATACAGAACTGTTTCTGTTGAAGGATTCTAGTTCTGTGTTGGGCCTGGCTAATCTTACAGAATTATGAACTTTTCATATTAATTTTATTTGAAATTAAGTTGAGCACAGAACTTACAATGCCAAAATAAATGCTTTAGATGTGGTGGTAAAAATAATGTGAGCTTTGCTGAAAACCAAAAAAACCAATTGCCATCAAGTCAGTTCTGACCCATAGTGACCCTATAGGACAGATTAGAACTGCCCTATAAGGTTTCCAAAGAGCTGCTGGTGGATTCTAACTGCCAACCTTTTGGTTAGCAGTCAAGCTCTTAACCACTGCTACCAGAGCTTTACTGAGGAGTAACTAAATGTGAAATGACATCTGTGCTGAGGTGGCTGTATGACCTTAGCTGTTACACTTCACATTTGAAAAACAATAAATAAATAATTACTAAGTTTGAGATATACATACATGAAACATTTCCATTTTCTCTTCTTCCCTTTTAAAAATTTGAGATATAATTGATATACTATATAACTCACCCCTTTAAGGTGTGTAGTTCAGTGATGTTTATTATATTTATAGAGTTGTGCAGCTATCATGACAATTTAATTTTAAAACATTTTCATCACCTCAAGAAACTCCATACCTATTAGCAGTCACTCTCCATTCCCACCCCTCCTCCAGCCCTAAGCAATCACTAATCTACTTTCTATCTCTCTAGATTTACCTATTCTGCACATTTCATATAAATGTAATTAACCAATATGTGGTCTTTTGTTATGGGCTTCTTTCACTTAGCATACTATTTTCAAAGTTTATCCATGTTGTATCATGTATCAGTACTTCACTATTTTTTATTGCCGAATAATATTCCAATGCATAGATATGCCACATTGTATTTATCCATTAATCAGTTGATGGACATTTTCATTGATTCCACTTTTTTACTATTATGAGTAATACTGTTGTGTGAACATTCATGTAGAAGTTTTTGCGTAGCCATATGTTTTCATTTCTCTTATGGGTATACACTTAAGAGTAGAATTGCTGGGTCATATGGATACTCTATGTTTAACTGTTTGAGGAACAGCAAAATTGTTTTCCAAAGTGACTGCAACATTTTACATTCCCACCAGTAATGTTTGAGGGTTCTAATTTCGCCACATCCTCACCAACACTTATTATTGCCTATGTTTTTTATTATAGCCATCTTAGTGGATGTGAAGTGGTATCTCATTGTGGTATTGAATTGCATTTTCCTAATGACCAATGATGCTGAACATCTTTTCATGTGCTTATTAGCCATTTGTATATCTTCTTTAGAGAAACATCTATTCAAATCCCTTGCCCATTTTCAATCTTATTATCTGTGAATGTATTATTGATTTGTAAGAGTTCTTTATATATTCTGGATAGAAGTCCCCAAGTGTATGATTTGCGAATATTTCATCCCTATACGTGGGTTGTCTTTTCACTTTCTTGATGGTGTTCTTTGAAGAACAAAAGTTTTTACTTTTGATGAAGGTTAATTTATCTATTTTTTTATTCTGTTGTTTGTGCTTTTGGTGTCATATCTAAGAAACCATGGCCTAACCCAAGGTCAAGAAATTTTATTCCAATTTTTCTTCTTGGAGTTGTGTAGTTTTAATTCCTGAATTTAGGTTTATGATCTACTTTAAGTTAGTTAGTTTTTGTGTATAGTGTGAAGTAGGGATCCAACTTAATTATTTTGCA
Organism: Dugong dugon; assembly: GCA_030035585.1. NCBI lineage: Eukaryota > Metazoa > Chordata > Mammalia > Sirenia > Dugongidae > Dugong > Dugong dugon. The sequence goes on along the minus strand of CM057483.1, from coordinate 101,203,528 downwards.
CATGCATATTCAGTTGTCCCAGCACGAGTTTTTGAACAGACTATTCTTTTCTTGTTGGATTGTCTTGGCATCTTCTTCCCTGTTCTTAAATTTGAACAGTGTATGAGGTATATGAGTTGTTAGAGAAGGACAGGGGAGGAACCCTGGTGACTCAGTGGCAATTATCATTTTCTACAGTTAGTTCAAGAAGCCTACACATTCTGGAGGACCCCTAGTGGTGCAGTGGTTAAGAGCTCAGCTGCTAACCAAAAGGTCGGCAGTTTGAATCCACCAGCAGGTCCTTGGAAACCCTATGGGGCAGTTCTACTCCGTCCTATAGGGTCGCTTTGACTCAGAATCGACTCAAGCGCAAGGGGTTTTAGAAACTAAGCTTTAAGCTCTTTCTCACGAATATACTATGATAATGAACTTAATAAGATACTGACTACAAAGTGTTGGGGGGATAGATATCACATTTTCAGAAAGTGTTTAACTTCACCATCTGCAAATATAACCCACATGTATGCTTCTTGGATAAATACTTGCAAATGTGAGTATGCAGAAGTTAATTGAGATTTTGAGTGCCTTTTCTGCTTACTAGGATCGTTTCAGATGTTAATATCTTTTGCCAGATGTGAACTAATGCTACATTCTATTTCAACTTCTCTTTCGTACCCAATAAGGCTTTTAGGACATTAAACGATGCAGATAGAGAATATACTTCTTGAGGTTTATTTTAATAGGAAAAATTTCTGACCTGTCAGTCAATTTTGAACAATCCCAAAAAAGCGTTTGCTGTGACTTCTCCTTTAGATATGAGCTTAAAAAAAAAAAGTCACACAACTATTATTGTCCCGACTGATCCAGGGACCAAAAAAAATCTTCTAGCTATAATGACTTATTTCAAATGATAGGATAATAAACCAATAGAAAAATAGAAGATATGAGCTATAAAAAACATTAGTTATCATCTAATATTTAGCTCACAAATTTAGTGTTTTTGACATGCAGTGTTTTAAAAATTATTTTCCCCATTTTTTTAAATGGGGATATTTCAAATAAAAGTTTAAATCTCAAACTTTTCTCAAAAACCTGAATGCTCTGGAAATCCTGGGCCTGCATTCACACATGGTAACAGTGGGCAGGAACTCAGGAGTCAGGAAGTGACTCTTCAGGTCACCATTCCCTATTTACTCTCTGACATCAAGATGCCAAGTTTCATTTCCATTAATCATTACACATGAAGTCCTTGGGAGGTGCAGATGGTTTGCTTTAATACTAGCGTAAATGTTGGGGGTTCGAACTCACCCAAAAGCATCTCAGAAGACAACCTGCTTCCAAAAGGCTCCACAGGGTATCCGATGCTCCTTGGAAGCGAGGATGGCAAGACTTCATCTCACGTACTTTACATATGAAGCAATTATCAGGAGGGACCAGTCCCAGAGAAGGACATCATGCTTGGTAAGGTACAGGGTCAGTGAAAAAGAGGTAGAGAATCGACTCAACGACAACTTACAACAACCACAATCATTATACTTACACTTGTTTTTTGTGTAGCAGCCCATTTCATTTATTTATGTTACCTTCCTGGACCCTCACATCTAATCCAATACTCACCCCCTGTAATAATTTCCCAGGGCTGCTGTGACAAATTACCAGAAACTTGGTGGCTTAAAACAACAAAAATTTATTCTCTCACAGTTCTGGAGGCTAGAAGTTCAAAATCAAGGTGTCAGTAGGGTTGGTTCCTTTGGAGCCTCTGAGGGAAAATGTATTCCATGCCTCTCCCCTAGCTTCTGGTGACTCCCAGCTATCCTTGGTGATCCTTGCCTTTAGACACATCACTCCAAATCTCTGCCTCCATCTTCGAACTTTCCTCTCCTCTGTGTCTGTGTGTCTCAAATCCCCCTTTACCTATTTTTTAATAAAGACACCTGTCATTGGATTTAGGGCCCACCCGAAATCCAGGAATGAACCCTGGTGGCACAGTGGTTAAACGTTTGGTTGCTAACTGAAAAGTTGGTGATTTGAACCCTCCAGCTCTTCCACTGGAGAAAGATGTAGCAGTCTGCTCCCATAAAGATGGTTGTTGTTAGGTGCGGTTGAGTTGATTGCAACTCATAGCAACCCTACGTCCAACAGAACAAACATTGTCAGTCCTGTGCCACTCTCACAATCGTTGCTATGTCTGAGCCCATTGTTGCAGCCACTGGATCAATCCATCTCATCCAGGGTCTTCCTGTTTTTTGCTTACATTCTACCTTACCAACCATGACGTCCTTCTCCAGGGACTGGTCCCTCCTGATAACATGTCCAAAGTATGTGAAACAAAATCTCACCATCCTCGCTTCCAAGGAGCATTCTGACTGTACTTCTTCCAAGATAGATTTGCTCATTCTTCTGGCAGTCGACAGTATATTCAATATTCTTCACCAACACCCTAATTCAAATGTTTCAATTCTTCTTCAGTCTTCCTTATTCATTGTCCAGCTTTTGCATGCATATGAGGCAATTGAAAATATCATGGCTTGGGTCAGGTGCACTTTAGTCCTCAAAGTGACATCTTTGCTTTTCAACACTTTAAAGAGGTCTTTTGCAACAGATTTTCCCAATGCAATACATCATTTGATTTTCTTACTGCTTCCATGGGTGCTGATGGTGGATCCAAGTTAAATGAAATCCTTGACAACTTCAATCTTTTCTCTATTTATCAAGATGTTGCATTTGACAAAGTCCACCACCCATTCCTGATACGAACTCTCAATAAAACAGGTATAGAAGGGAAATTTCTCAACAAAATAAAGGGCATCTATGCAAAACCAACTGCCAACATCATTCTTAATGGAGAGAGGCTGAAAATATTCTCCTTCAGAACAGGAAGAAGACAGGATGCCCTTTATCTCCAATCTTACTTAACATTGTGCTGGAAGTCCTAGCTTGAGCAATAAGGCAATAAAAAGAAATAAAGGGCATCCATATCGATAATGAAGAAGTTAAACTGTCCCTGTTTGCAGATGATATGATACTATACACAGAAAACCCTAAAGACTCCATGAGAAAACTACTGGAACTAATAGAAAGATTCAGCAGAGTAGCAGGAAACAAGATAAACATACAAAAATCAGTTGGATTCCTATACACCAATAAAGAGAACAATGAAAAGGAAATCAGGAAAGCAGTAACATTTATAACAGCCCCTAAAAAAAATAAAATACTTAGGAATAAATCTAACCGGGGATGCAAAAGACCTATACAAAGAAAACTACAAAACACTACTGCAAGAAACCGAAAGGGATCTACATAAATGGAAAAACATACTGTGCTCATGGATAGGTAGACTCAACATTGTGGAAATGTCAATTCTACCCAAAGCAATTTACAAATACAATGCAATCCTGAACCAAATACCAACAACATTCTTCAAAGAGATGGAAAAACTAATCATTAACTTTATATGGAAAGGGAAGAAGCCCTGGATAAGTAAAACTCAATTGAAGAAGAAGAATAAAGTAGGAGGACTCGCACTACCTGACCTCAGAACCTACTATACAGCTACAGTAGTCAGAACAGCCTGGTACTGGTACAACAACAGATACATTGACCAATGGAACAGAATGGAGAACCCAGATGTAAATCCATCCACCTCCGGTCACCTGATCTTCGACAAGGGCCCAAAGTCCATCAGATGGGGAAAAGAGTCTTTTTAACAAATGGTGCTGGCAAAACTGGATGTCTATCTGCAAAAAAATGAAACAAGACCCATACCTCACACGACACACAAAAACTAATTCAAAATGGATCAAAGACCTAAATATAAAGCCAAAAACTATAGAGTTCATAGAAGAAAAAATAGGATCAAAGCTACAAGCTCTAATGCATGGTATTAACAGGATACAAACCGTAACCAACAACACACAAACCCCAAAAGATAAGCTAGATAAGTGGGATCTTCTAAACATCAAACACCTGTGCTCTTCAAAAGACTTCGCCAAAAGAGTAAAAAGAGAATCTACAGACTGGGAAAAAAATTTTGGACAGTACAAGTCAGACAAAGGTCTAATCTCCATAATCTGCTAGAAAATCCAACACCTCTACAACAAAAAGACAAATAATCCTATTTAAAAAATGGGCAAAGGAAATGAAAAGACTCTTCACCAAAGAACACATTCAAGCGGCCAACAGACACATGATGAAATTCCTGCGATCACTAGCCTTTAGAGAAATGCAAATTAAAACCACGATGAGATACCATCTCACCCCGGCATTACTGGCATGAATCAAAAACACTGGAAATAACAAATGTTGGAGGGGCTGCGGGGAGATGGGAACTCTTACGCACTGCTGGTGGGAATGCAAAATGATACATCCATTTAGGAAAATGATATGGCACTTCCTTAGAAAGTTAGAAATAGAAATACCGTACGATCCAGTAATCCCACTCCTAGGAATACATCCTAGAGAAATAAGAGCCGTCACACAAATAGACATACGTACACCCATATTCATAACAGCACTGTTCACAGTAGCAAAAAGATGGAAACAATATAGATGCCCATCAACAGATGAATAGATAAACTATGGTACATACACACAACAGAGTATTATGCAACGATAAAGAACAAGATGAATCTGTGAAGCATCTCATAACATGGATGAAACTGGAGGACATTATGCTGAGTGAAATATGTCAATCACAAAAAGACAAATATTGTATGAGACTTCTATTGTAAAAACTCATGTAAAAGTTTACACACAAAAAGAAACAATCTTTGATGGTTATGAGGGATGGGAGGGGTCTGGGGGAACTGAATAGACAGTAGATAAGTGGTAACTTTGGTGAGGGGTAAGACAGTACACAATACTGGGAAACCAGCACAACTTGTACAAGGGAAGGTTATGGAAGCTCCATAGACACATCCAAACTCCCTGAGGGACTGGAATGCTGGGCAGAGGGCTGTGGGAACCATGGTCTCCGGGAACATCTAGCTCAATTGGCATAACACTGTTTATAAAGAAAATGTTCTACTTTCTACCTCGGTGAGTAGCGTCTGGGGTCTTAAAAGCCTGTGAGCAGCCATCTAAGATACTCCACTGGTCTCAGCCCTTTGGGAGCAAGGGAGAATGAAGAGAACAGGATACAAAGGAAAAGATTAGTCCAAGGACTAATGGATCACAGTTACCATGGCCTCCACCAGACTGAGTCCAGTACATCTAGTTGGTGCCCAGCTACCACCACTGACTGCTCTGACCGGGATCACAACAGAGGGTCCTGGACAGAGCTGGAAAAGGATGTAGAACAAAATTCTAACCCACAAAAACGACCAGATCTACTGGCCTGATAGACTAGAGAAACGTCAAGAGTATGGCCTCCGGACACCCTTTTAGCTCAGGGGTGAAGTCACTCCCTATGCTCACTGTTCAGTCGTGGATTGGACAGCCCCATAAAACAAAACGAGACTAATGAGGCACAGCAGTCCAGGGACAAGGACTAGAAGGCAGGAGGGGACAAGAAAGCTGGTGATAGGGAACCCAAGGTTGAGAAGGGACAGTGTTGACATGTCGTGGGGTTGTTAACCATTGTCATAGGGCAATATGTGTACTAACTGTTTAATGAGAAACTATTTGTTCTGTAAACCTTCAACTAAGGTACAAAAAAAATTATGTGAGATCAAATTGACAACAGCAACTCAAAGGTTTGATGGGAAGCCTAGGGGGCAGTGAGTTGAAGATAATGGTGATGAAATAATTTGGAAAAGGATAGTGAGAATAGCAGCACAACTGGAAGAGTGTAATCCACGTGACTAATTGGACATATAGAAACTTTTGAAATGGTGTAAGTTTGGTTATGTATATTTTCGCCAAAAAAAGAAAAAGGTCCTCCAAGGTCGAGAAGGGAGAGTGTTGACATGTTGTGGGGTTGTTAACCAATGTCATACAACAATATGTGTACTGAGTGTTTAATGATAAACTATTTGTTCTGTAAACCTTCATCTAAAGGACAATTTTAAAAAATAATTAATATAAAAAAAAGAAAGAAACATGTTGCTTATTGGTCCAGTTGTGTGGAGTTTTCTTATCTTTCTGTTGAGGTTTAATTCATACTAAAGGCTGTGGTTTTTGATCTTCATCAGTAAGAGCTTCAAGTCCTCTTAGCTTTCAGCAAGCAAAGTTGTGTCATCTGTGTATTGCAGACTTTTAATGAATCTTCCTCCAGTGCTGATGCTGTGTTCTTCTTCATATAGTCCAGGTTCTCGAATTATTTGCTCAGCATACAGTTTGAATAAGTATGGTGAAAGGATACAACCCTGATGCACACTTTTTATGATTTTAAACCATGCAGTATCCCCTTGTTCTGTTCAAACGACTGCCTCTTGGTCTGTGTACAGGTTCCACATGAGCACAGTTAAGTGTTCTGGAATTCCCATTCTTCTCAATGTTATCCACAATTTGTTATGATCCACACAGTTGAATGCCTTTGCATAGTCAATAAAACACAAGTAAACATCTTTTTGGTATTCTCTGCTTTTAGCTAGGCTCCATCTGACATCAGCAATGATATCCCTTATTCCACGTCCTCTTCTGAATCTGGCTTTAATTTCCAGCAGTTCCCTGTCAATGTACTGCTGCAACTGTTTTGGAATTATTTTCAGAAAATTTTACTTGCGTGTAATATTAATGATAATGTTTGATGATTTCTGCATTCTGTTGGATCACTTTTCTTTGGAATGGTTACAAATATGGAGCTCTTCCAGTCGGTTGGCCAGGTAGCTGTCTTCCAAATTTCTTGGCATAGATGAGTGAGCACCTCTAGCACAGCATCTGTTTGTTGAAACATCTCAGTTAGTATTACGACATTTCCTGGAGCCTTGTTTTTCGCCATTGTCTTCAGGGTGGCTAGGACTTCTTTCAATATGGTCGGTTCTTGATCATATGCTACCTCCTGAAATGGTTGAACGTCGACCAGTTCCTTTTGATACAATGACTGTGTGTTCCTTCCATCTTCTTTTGATGTTTCCTGCGTTGTTCAGTATTTTGCCCATAGAATCCTTTGATAATGCAACTCGAGGCTTGAATTTTTTCTTCAGTTGTTTTAGCTTGAGAAATGTTGAGCATGTTCTTCCCTTTTGATTTTCTAACTCCAGGTCCTTACGCATTTCATTATAATACTTTACTTTGTCTTTTCCAGGCGCCCTTTGAAATCTTCTGTTCAGCTCTTTTACGTCGTTTCTTCCTTTCACTTTAGCTACTCTACATTCAAGAGCAAGTTTCAGAGTCTCTTCTGACAACCATTTTGGTCTTTTCTTTCTTTCCTGTCTTTTTAATGACCTCTTGCTTTCTTCATGTATGATGTCCTTGATGTCACCCCACAACTTGTCTGGTTTTCAGTCATTAGTGTTCAGTGTATCAAATCTATTCTTGAGATGGTCTCCAAATTCAGGTGGGATATACTCAAAGTCATATTTTGGCTCTCACAGACTTGTTTTAATTTTCTTCAGCTTCAACTTAAACTTGGATATGAGCAATGGATGGTCTGTTCTGCAGTCAGCCCCTGGCCTTGTTCTGACTGATGATATTGAGCTTTTGCAATGTCTCTTTCCACAGATGTAGCCACTTTGATTCCTGTGTTTTCCATCCTAGTGGCTGTTTTTGTTTTGAAAAAAAGAGATTTGCAATGAATAAATCGTTGGTCTTGCAAAATTCTATCATGCGATCTCCAGTGTCATTTCTATCACCAAGGCCGTATTTTCCAACTACTGATCCTTCTTCTTTGCTTCCAATGTTCACATTTGGATCACCAGTAATTATCAATACATCTTGATTGCATGTTTGATCAATTCCAGACTGCAGAAAACCAAACCAGATGCCATCGTGTTGATTCCAACTCATAGCGACCCTATAAGACAGAGTAGACTACACCATAATGTTTCCAAGGAGTAGCTGGTGGATTTGAACCGCAGAAGTTAAGCAGAAGTTGGTAATAATCTTCAATTTCCTTATCTTTGGCATTAGTAGTTGGTACGTAAATTTGAATAATAGTCATATTAATTATATTATTTGCAGGCATTTGGATGTTATCCTATCAGTGACAGCGTTGTACTTCAGGGTGGATCTTGAAATGTTCTTTCTGAAGATGAATGCCACACCATACCTCTTCAGTTTGTCATTCCTGTCATAGTAGATCATATAATTATCTGATTCAAATGGCAAATACCTGTCCTTTTCAGCTAACTAATACCTAGGATATTGGTCTTTATGCATTCCATTTCATTTTTTACAACTTCCAATTTTCCTAGATTCTTTCTTTGTGCATTTCACGTTCCCATTATTAATGGATGTTTGCAGCTGTTTCTTCTCATTTTGAGTCATGCCACATCAGTAAATGAAGGTCCTGAAAGCTTTACTCCATCCACTTCATTAAGCTTGACTCTACTTTGAGGAGGCAGCTCTTCCCCAGTTGTATTTTGAGTGCCTTCCAATCTGAGGGGCTCATCTTCCCCCACTATGTCAGACAATGTTCCACTGCTATTCATGAGGTTTTCACTGGCCAATTTTTTCAGAAGTAGACTGCCATGTCTTTTTTCCTAGTCTGTCTTAGTCTGGAAGCTCCACTGAAACCTGTCCATCATGGGTGACTCTGCTGGTATTTGAAATACTGGTGGCATAGCTTCCAGCATCACAGCAACACACAAGCCACCACAGTACGACAAACTGACGGATATGCGGTGGCCCGTAAAGATTACAAGCTAAGAAAACCTATTGGCAGTTCTACTGTGTCCTATAGGGTCTCTATGAGTCAGAATCTACTAGATGGCAGTGGGTTTGTTTGTTTGTAAATCCAGGATGTTCTCTTCTCAAGATTCATAACTTACTTACATTTGCAAAAACACTTTCTCCAAATAAGGTCAGTCAACTGTTCTGGGAATTAGGACTTGTGCCTATCTTTTTGGGGGCCACTATCCACTGTTCAACCCACTACACCTCTGTTCTACAAATAACAAAACTGAATCCAAGATAGGTTGTTGTCCAAAATCATACAACTAGTTTGTAACACAGAATTAATTGAAGAACCCTAGTCCCTTGACTCCCAGATGAGTGTCCTTTGCACTATGCTCCTATTTCACTTCTGACTAGGTTACGTGCCATATAAAATATAGACTAAACAGAAATGATAAGAAGTTACCTCTACCTCTCTATTGCTTTGCAATTTTGCTTGTGATTTTGTCTGATGGAGACCTTTAAAAGACACAATCCCTTTGAAAGTTTTTGTTACTGTCTATAGAAACAGCAGATATTAGTAAAGAAACCAGTTGCATGCTAATTTAAAGCTATCTGAAGAAAATATTTTTTAAAAGTCAAGTCCCAGCTCTGCTACTAACTTGCTGTGTGACCTTCGGCAGGTCCCTTGGTCTCCCTGGGCTTCAGTTTGTTCATTGTAAAATAAGGGATGTGGACCAGATGGTTTATAAGGTCCCCTCCAGCTCTAACTTTCTGGGATTCTGTTTTTGCACAATTATTCTAAATGTAGTTAGTCACCACATTGAAGTCCAATTATCCAGCTAAGTTTTCAGGAATAGTAGCTTCCAGAAGAAAAAATAATCTATTCTACCACCACTGCTTTTTTGATGGGAGTACTTTAAGTTTGATTTCCAGTGGTCAGAATGGATTTCTACTGAGCCATCAAGACTCCTCCCCTTACCCCATCTTTGCTGCATTCCTTGACTTCCCCACACAAGTAATCACACCCATGTACACACCTATATTATCATTTTCCTGCCCCAGTCTATAGCCATTGGAGACCAAGCCAACTGGCAGACCAAGATATTAAACCCTGATTTTAGACACATTAACAGTCCTGAAACCAAACACAAATTCCATTTTGACTATAAATTAAGAAAAAGAATTTATGAAAACATTCTACTTCGTATGAATTTTGTTCTGTTGAGCTGTTTTCCCCCTAGTCTCTCTCTCTTCGTTGTGTTCTATGGTTTAAATCCCCTTGATACTTGACTTTATAGGCTGCAACTTTACACAGGGGCAATTATCATTTTCTACAGTTATTTCCCGAAGCCTACACATTCTGGAGGACCCCTAGTGGAGCAGTGGTTAAGAGGTTGGCTGCTAACCAAAAACTTGGCAGTTTGAATCCACCAGCTGCTCCTTGGAAACCCTATGGGGCAGTTCTACTCTGTCCTGTAGGGTCGCTGTGAGTTGCAGTCGACTCGACTGCGACGGGTACACATTCTGGAATAAGGAACCAGGAAATTTGAGTTTCCAGCAAAATCAGCCTGTGTACAATTAGCTAAGTTGTAAAAGTCTGTTCCTTTTGAAAAATAATTACCTATTTAACCTTGGTTTCAATTATTCGCGTTTTTACTCAAATGTTACGCCATTTTACTTCATACATTATGAAATGTTAGAGCTAGAAGGCACTTAAGACATTGTTTAGAATAGTCCTCTCATTTTACAGGAGATGGAGTGTAAGGTACAGGGAGGTTAAGACACTCGCATAAGGCAAGTCACATGGAGTTTGTCACAGAGGTAGGACTAGAACTCAGGTCTCCTTGTTCCAAGTTCCTTTTCCACCATACCATACTGCTACTTTGGTTTGTTTTATTTGTGCCTTTAATCTGAGTATTTGGGACAAGTTTGTCAGAAATATGAAATTAGATATTTTAAAACTATATTTACTTATATTTTGGTATCCTTACTCCCCTCCACAACTCACATTTTGAAAAGAAAAAAAATTAAAGGGTTTTCTTCTTCATTTCCTATCACTTTTCCATGTTATGCATACATTTTTTCATCCTTGCTTTGAAATGTTGTTGTGTACCATCGAGTCGATTCTGACTCATAGCGACCCCATGTTACAGAGTAAAACTGCACCGTAAGGTTTCCTAGGCTGTTATCTTTGCGGGAGCATATCACCAGGTCTTTTCTCCTGCAGAGTGGCTGGTGGGTTTGTACCACCAAACTTTCGGTTAGCAGGCGAGTGCTTAACAGTTGCACCACCAGGGCACCTTTCCTTTGAAATAATAGGGTTCCCCCCCAAAAGTTAAATGAATTTCACCTTGCCAGGATAGACAAAGGATTAAAATCAAAGGAACCTCATTTTTGTTGTTGTTGTTGTTGTTGGCACCTTCTTGGGATCTGGGGCGGAGAATAAGGATTAGCACAAATTTATGTGCTCCCCTTTCTTCTTACCTGTCCTTCTCTTTTCCTACAGTAGGAATCAAGACTTTTAAACACCTTGTTATACACCCATCCCCTAATCCCCCAACTAAATAAAACAATAAATACTAGTATTGAACTGCTGCTGTAAAAACTGCCTGATTTTTCTTTCTTTAACCACAAGTATTTAAGCTCAAACCTTGGAATTTGAAAGAAGAGGAAATTCTGAATGTAAATGTACCTTTTCCTAACTTGTAAATCTTCTCCCTCTGTTGTTTAGAAACTACACTGCGTTTTTAGAGTGAAATATCAAGAGAGAAATAGGAGAAATTTTGAGTTATAAAGTGCAGGATCTGTGCATTCAAAAGGTATATTAAAATTAGGTGTACTCTTCCATTTAATCCTTGAGGGTTCTACTTTCACTTAACTACTGGCAAAAACTATTTATTCTCAAAGGTCAGTTAGTTACCTCAGTGGACCAGGGAACATTCTTTCCTCTTTCCTCTCTAAATCGCCAATTGTTTGCTTCTTGAGAGATGGGTGTTTAAGGCCAAAATGCCTTTCTTCAAATGAGTCCCCTTGGGTAACATAGCCCTCATGCTGCCTCTCTTTTATCCTGCCCCAATTAAGTTATCCATCTGATTAGGTCATCCACTGTGGAACCATGAGAGGGGCAGGGATTCATCCCATACTACTTCTAGTGCAGTAAGTCAGAGCTTGATCCTACTGCCACAGTCTTAATGATTTTGACTTAACAGGAGATAGGAACATAGATTAAATTTGACTGGTATAATCTCAAACTGGACATGAACATGGGGGTAGAAATACGTATAAGGTCATATTTTTTAATAAACAATTTGGACAACATGAGATAATAAAGCAGTGATTTCTTTTTCATACTGCATTCTAAGAACCTCTGTTAGGTTCCTGATTTGGAGGGTGGCCACAGAACTCTAGTTTTCCCCTCCTAACTCATTTCATCTGAAAGTTCTACTTTTTGTGCCTTAGAAATTTAGCTCCAGTTTAATAGTTCTTTTGAGCAAAAGGTTCCTTGACTTTTAAAAAACATTTTAAAGTACTTTGAGAGAGAATGTCTTCCAGATTTATGAATATGCTTATATAAAAAACCTTAGGTATACAATATAAAAATAAGTGTTATTATGTATTTGAAGAATTTTTTATTGAAAAGAATAAAATTGGAACTGCCCTAGTTTCAGTTTCTATTTTATTTAGTAATTTAATAATCTATTTAATAGGTTGTACCTATTGAACCAGTTTCCTTTATATAGTGATAATGCACGTGCGTCATCAGCTTCTCCCCATCCTTGTTTTCAGCGGCCAGAATAGCAAATGCCACTGTGTTGCCTGATGTATCTGAAGCCAGGGTCTGATAGAGACAGAGTTCCTTTGCTTTCGTCTCCTCTTTGCAATTACTAAGGCTTTCAGCCGACATTTGTACCCCTGTAACTCAGTGGCTGCCACTCTACTGTGATTTTTAAGTAATTTCCTCTATTATGAAGTATAGTCCTGAAGAGAAGCTATTATATAGTTGGGATAGAACGGTTGAGTTCTAGTGGATGGTTCTTTTAACGTGAGATCACACCATCCAATAAGCCACAGAGGAATGCAATGAAGGGCAATATTTGAGAACCACTTCCATTCTTCTCCAGCACTACTGCTCATCACAGGGATAGAACTAGTTCTGTGAGAGACACACAATTAGGGTACATCGGGTGGGCTAGATTTGTGCTAATGACCTCACCAAACGGTTCATGTTAATCATAAAAAAAATAAAAACCACTGCCATTGAGTCAATTCCAACTCCTAGTGTCTCTATAGGACAGGATAGAACTGCCCATAGGGTTTCCAAGGAGAAGCTAGTGGATTCAAACTACCAACCTTTTAGTTAGCAGCCAAGCTCTTTACCACTGCGCCACCAGGGCTGCATGTTAATCATAGCAACCAGCAGTTGCTTACCATTGCTGCAAGTTGCCATTTGTGGAAGTCTTTGATTGTTTGGTAATGAACTGTCCTTAGCCCAGCTGCTGATCTCAGGTCTGTTTACTACAGGAGACATTTTCAGAAACACACTAGTCCTGGTAGCATAACGCAAAATTCCGAAAGACCATGTCGCAAATAGGAGGGAGGTCATAATCCCTGTCTGAGTATTAGAAGTTCCAACTATTACAGTTTACATATATACATGTAAAATTTCTTAAACACCCTTACCCACTCTATTCATTAATTCCTTACAATTAAGTAATATTTTGTATTCTCCAAAATACTTTTGCATACATTCTTGTTTAATTCTTACAGTAGCCCTGTGTTAGTTTCTAAACTTTTAGCCTACTACTTTTTTCCTGTTATACCCCAGTTATGTTTGTTACAGAGGCAATGTGTTTTAATAGAACCAAACTGTCTGGATTTGAGTCCCAGACCTTTTACTTCCTAGTGGTGTAATCTTAAAGAAGTTATTAAACCTCTCTGTGCCAAGGTTTTCTCATCTGAAAAATGGAGATAATAGTAGTACCTACCTCAGAGGATTGTTCTGAGCATTGTTGTTGTTAGTTGCCGTGGAGTCAATTTCGACCCACGACGACCCCATGTGTGCAGAGTAGAACTATTCCATAGGATTTTCAAGGCTGTGACCTTTTGGAAGCAGATCTCCAGACCTGTATTCCAAGGCACGTCTGGGTGGGTTCAAACTACCAACCTTTGGACTAGTAGTCAATTACTTAACAGTTTGTGCCACCCAAGGACTTCTGTTGTGGGCGTTAAATGAGTTGATATATGGAAGGTAGTTGGAACAATGCCTTTAATAGTGTTATGTTAGTGTTTGCTGCTATTATTACTTTTGTTATTATCATCCTTGTCATAATCAGCAGCAGCATTATTACATAGTATGGTGATTAAGATCTCAGTCTTTGAAGTCAGGCTTCCTGGATTCAAATCCAGACTCCACCACTGACTAGTTGTGTGACCTTGGACAAGTTACTTTACCTCTCTGTGCCTCAGTTTCCTCATCATAAAATGCTAGTAACACAAGGCTGCTGTGACTATTAAATTAGTCAATCCATGTAAGTTTAGCCTAAGGTTTGATGTATAGAAAACCCCATTTCCCTTATTTATAACATCTTGACTACAACCTCAGATCCACAAAGTGTCCGCATGGCAGTTGTGTATTGTATATGGCATATGTAATTCATCAGTCTTCTATAATCTAATTACACAAGCCAGTGATTTAGTTGTCATGATAGTTCTTTGATAGGAATATATTTGTCATATAAAAGTTATTTTCGGTGAATCAGTGTGGTGTAGTGAAATGAGCATACACTAGAGATCTGGTTCTGTTTCTGAATGGCTTTCCAAGGGAAATTCTGGAGCCTAGAGCAATCACTTTAGAAGAGTAAGAAATAATCACTTCCCAGTCACCCTTTTTTCTCTGCCTGCTTATGCTGTGATGCTGTATTTTTCAGCCAGTGAGGTAGGTCTGTAGTGGTAAGACAGTGTGATATCATTATACTTAGGGACCAAAAAATGTTTCTGGTTTGTAATTTTTTCCATTATTGTAACAGAAGTCAATCAGAAAAATGAGATTTATTTAGCAGTTATTTTAGGTGTAACTTTGCTAGACCCCATTTATTAAGCACTTAAAGGGGATCCTATGTACAGATTCACAGGCAAACTCTCAGTTTATGGGGTAATTGTATTCCAAAAGATCATTTCTAAGTTAGTTGGTTGGCGCTTGTATGTTTTCCCATAGAAATGATGTTATTACAGTAGGAAAGTTTCCAGGTTAACCCACACAGTTGAATTTAACCTGTGATAGGACTAAAATACTGTATATGCAGTTCATAAATCATGAGTAAGAATGCTGTGCCAATACTAGTAATTAAAACAAAAATATAATTGAATAAGAAATAGTGCCTTGGATGCTAAAACATGATAATAGCAGAGTTAATTACAGGTTGAGGAGATAGATGGAGGCATTGAGAGATTCCTTCTGAAGAGCATTTCTGGCCTCTTTCAATGGACATTAGAAGTTGATAGCACAGGTTTTACATCTAATTTCACTTCAGAAAGGATGGCTTTACTTTTCTTTGATACAGATATCTCATAACATTGCTCTTAGAACTATCAGCAATGATTACAGTTATTTGGGGTTCACAAATAGAACAAAAGGACCGAGAAAGGTTATCTTGAAGTAACTGGGCAAGAGAAAGGGGAGGAAGAAACGGTGTAAACGGAAGGTATGGGTCCCTGTGAGAGTGCATGATTGTTTACGGTGAAACTGACCACTGTAAATGATCAAAGAAGAGAAGTGGGGAGTCCAGCTTGTGCACAGTATCCTAGTGGAAAGAAAGACAGTAAGAAGCTTTCTATGATGTCCCAGCACCTTTTTAACTTCTATTCACACATTCTTTCTTTTTTTAAAATTCTACTTTAGATGAAGGTTTACAGAACAAATAGTTTCTCATTAAACAGTTAGTACACATATTGTTTTGTGACAGTGCTTAACAACCCCACAAAATGTCAACACTGTCCCTTCTCAACCTTGGGTTCCCTATTACCAACTTTCCTGTCCCCTCCTGCCTTCTAGCCCTTGTCCCTGGACTGTTGTGCCCCATTAGTCTCGTTTTGTTTTATAGGGCTGTCTAATCTTTGGCTGAACGGTGAACCTCGGGAGTGACTTCACTACTGAGGTAAAAGGGTGTCCGGGGGCCGTAGTCTTGGGGTTTCTCCAGTGTCTGTCAGGGCAGTAAGTCTGGTCTTTTTTGTGAGTTAGAATTTTGTTCTACATTTTTCTCCAGCTCTGTCCAGGACCCTCTATTGTGATCCCGGTCAGAGCAGTCAGTGATGGTAGCCGGGCACCATCTAGTTGTTCTGGACTCAGTCTGGTGGAGGCCATGGTAGTTGTAGTCCATTAGTCCTTTGGACTAATCTTTTCCTTGTATCTCGTTTTCTTCATTCTCCCTTGCTGCCAAAGGGGTGAGACCAGTGGAGTATCTTAGATGGCTGCTCACAGGCTTTTAAGACCCCAGATGCTACTCACCAAGGTAGAGTGTAGAACATTTTCTTTATAAACTGTGTTATGCCAATTGAGCTAGATGTTCCCCAAGACCCTGGTCCCCACATCCCTCTGCCCAGAAGTTCAGTCCCTCAGGGAGTTTGGATGTGTCTATGGAGCTTCCATGACCTTTCCTCGTTCAAGTTGTGCTGGCTTCCCCAGTATTGTATTCACACATTCTTTCTATACTTCAGTTCTTTGTATGTGTGAGTTTCTTATTCACGCCTCCACTTGCAACAATACCCAGCACTTAGTAGGTGTTGAACACACTGTATGTTGACATGAAATCGGATATGATCTCATAGACAAATACATTAGCTTTTTATTTGACAAAAGCGTTAAAAAGCTATAGAATTGTGCCCTCAGCTTGCATAATACTAGTATTTGCCAGCATTGAATTCGGAATTGTGGTAACACCAATAGAGAATGGAAAATCTCTGCATGAATTGTCTGTTTGGTTATAAACACATTCTCTTCTCCCGCATTTCATGGATGACACCTTTAATTCAGCTATTCTTTCTCCATCTCCTTGCCTTGGAGCTAGGTCTGGTCAAACTGACTCTTTGAACACTCTAAACATGGAACTTAGGGGACTCACTGCTTGACAAAACTCTTTGGAGATACAGTTTTTACAGCTTCCCTCAGTAACACATAGCAACATGCTTGTTCCTAAGAGGTGGTGCAGTTTGACTATTGATTCTTCTTCTTCCTCTCTTGCTTTTGTTCTGTTTGACCCCTTCCCTAATGCAGTTCTGCGGGAGACAAAGCTACCCGCTGAACCATAGGAACAGTCTGTAATGAAACAACAAGCTGCTCCTAATTTTAAATTTTGCATGTTAGGGCAAGGCAGAGTTCCTTTTCCTCTAAAGCTATAACATTAAAAAAAATTCTGTTTGATATTCAGAGTTACTTGAGCTGGCAGTTTAACAACTGTTGATGTTTTAATTGCTTCTTTAAAGGGTTTCATCTACATTTCTAGGTTTATTTTTATTTTACTCTGAATGAATGTCAATATTAGCCATCACTTTGCCCAGTGAGTTACCACTGCAAGATCTTGGAGTAAAATCCATTAATTACTGGAGCTCGTAACTTAAGACCCTGCTGAGAAACTTGGCAGTTTCCCTTTTCCTGAGGAGCCATCTCTTCCCGAGGAGCTAGCAATCACTTATTGTTCTGAATCAATTTTAAGCAGCTGTTGTACCATCAAGACTCTGCTTTGTTCCCTTGGAAGAGATTGAGGTTATTTTGTTCTAAGTGTAAGAAGACTCTTAAGTCACTCTTAACTCAGACAAACGTACATTGTAAGATGTGATAACAAGAAAAACTTACTGAACTAAAAATCCCTTAGGATCTTACTTCATTTTCACTTGTCTGTTTGTAAATCTACTTCCAAGACCAAATAGAATGCTTTGTTGACATGCTACTTATGTGTATGCAGCTAGCCATTTGAATTCTCTGAAACAAAACTACTTAGATTCATAGTGCTTTAGAGATGAAAGTGTCCTCTGAGATCATCTAATCCAGCCTCCTGTAAATGCTTTAACTTGTATCCATCAATAAAAGGAGGGATGGTTGAGCTCTCTTCATTGCTCATTTGTTATCTATCCTTTGAATTATTCCATCAAGAAATATTTAGTAAGTATTTACATGCTGAACCCAGTCTGAGGCAATTTGCTTTAGAAGGCATGGTTCTTGGAGTTTTGGAGCCTGTGTGCTAAAACCAACAGCACTAACTTACTACATAGTGACTCACGGTTTCTCTTCTGAAGTTTCTTTACAGTTCCTCACCTCCCTCTCCTCTGACACACATTTTGAGGTTATGGAAACAAATCTCTTAAATATTTATTTTTCTGTTTTGAAATAGCACTGCCAGATGAGCCTTCCTTTTGCAGGACATGTGCTGTCCTTGTCATGGAAAATCGGAGATTAAATGAAGGAGCAGTCAACTAACTAATTGAGGAAGGGGCACTGGCTAAGACAGTTGGGGAGAAGTAGACTTAAGTGCTGGGTGTATTATTCAGCTTCTCATTACCTTTTCTACCTTTACCCTAGCTTTCCTGAACTGGGTATAAACAATCTTTTTGGGAAATGGAACCAATTACTAGTTCAGCTAATTGGTTCCTCCTCTGAAATAAAAAAGTGCTTAAAATCCAGAAACTTCCAAAAGAAGCTCCTAACTTTTTCTCCTGGCCATTTCCTATACCACTGCACTAGGCTTAATTAAGTTCAGCCTCTTCTTTGGGCTGTGACTTTAAGACTGTAACTCTGAGATATTTTCCTCTTGGCATCCTTCCTCAACAGACTGCCACTCAGACATGGAGAATTTAAGACACTGTTAACCTATGAGGAATTTCCGAGTATGGACTATGGTAGTTATAAAATTACACGTACACAGAATAGTGTTAGCACCTGTTCTTGCCAGTATCAGTTTAACTGAGTCTGTCTCTCTTTGTTCATGTACTACTCATCTTAGCCCTTCGCAGCCCAAGGTTTTTATTTTTGTTTATTTATATTTTTGCTTGACTTCACTAGACCAGCTGTAAGCTCCATGAGGGCAGAGACTATCTTCCTTATTCACTGCTATAAATATGTATATCTCATATGCCTAATGTAATGCTTGGCACATAGAAAGTGCTCAATAAATATTTGTTGACGGGCTTAAGCAGTCTATAGTCTTATCCTAGTTCTTATCCTAATTTAGCCTCTGGCTCAACTCTACCTTGTTATTGATGAAACAAGGTCCTCTATGCCCTTCTGTTTTATTTTTGAGTACAGTCTACACCCCAGTAGCCATCATCTACCTTCTTATTTCTAGCAGTAATATTTCGCTGATCACCCACTCTTGAAACTCTTCAAGTACCCTCTTCTTACACCAGATTTCTCTGCTAACTAACCATCCTCCTTCATTTTTGACTTATTCTTTCCTTTATTTATTGTTCACTGTTGTTTGAAGGTTGCCTGGGTTCAACACATTCCATGCAGTGTACCATCTTTGCAGTCAGTCTTCTGCTTGATCTCCAACAGAGTACACATTTACATTTATACTTGTGTTTGTATAAAAAGACCAACTCCTTTCTACCCCGCAGAAGGACTACCCCAAGTCGTAAACAGTAGGGAGGATCTTTGAGGCACAAGGACACAAAGAAACAGGATAACTTCATTTTTTTTAAAGACAATTTTAAAAATATCACATTGAGGTGATGGTGTGAAAGTACTTTCCTGAAGTTAAATTTGCAAGTGTCTGGCTTCTTCTTCTCTCCTTTGGATATCACGCTGACACATTTGCCATTCGAATTGGGTTTTGTGAAGCTTTTGAATTTGGAGTGGTGACACACGGAATGCTGTGGCTTACAGAATTTCTTTGTATTGTTCCCTCCTGAGAGCCAAGGTGATGGGATGTATTACAGTGGTGCTGTCTGTATTCCTAATCATCAGTGCAAATTGACAGCAGCACCATAAAGCCAGGTTTATTGGCAAAAAAAAAAAAATCCACAGATTGTTACAGTGTGAGTTCTACAGTATTTATGTAGAAGAAAAAAGGAATACTTTTAGATAAAGATGAAGGTAATGTCTTATTCTTTGCCATGTTTCCACACATAGCTTAAAACATTCAATAAGTGTATGGCAAAGTTAAAATTGTTGCTTGATGAAAATTTCATTTCTCAGGATGTGGAATAATTCAAGCAAGCAATTGATACTCTGGTCTTAATTCTGAACAGGAAAGAACAACTGGTCAGTGAGATAGTGATGATAGGAACCTTAGGAAAGAGTGAGCATGTCATCTTGGAGTTATAATAATGAATGAAAGAAATGCTGTTTATGATCCCACGTCTATTACAGGCTTTAGAAAAGCAGATTTCAAAAATTAGGGGAATGGGTTTCCAGTGATGACAAAATCACATTGATTAAGGGTAGGGTTGCACAGCCAATTAATGTAATTGCTGTCAATACGTTGTACACTTGTAAAAAGCTGAATTGGCAAAAGTTGTGTGATAGATATATTTACAGCAGCAACAAAAAAAGAGTAGCTGTTGAGGCTACTTATGTACAACCAAACACCTCATGGGGTTTGGTTCTTTTGTTTGGAGGTTTAGGGTCATAGTTTCATGGGACATCCCAGTTAATACTGTGTTTACTGCTTCTGTTCTACCTCCTAGTTGACGGTGTAGCACCTGGGGTCTTAAAAGTTTGCAAGCAGTCATCCAAGGTACAACAGTTGGTCTCTATTAGCCTGGAGTAACAGAGAAAGAGGGAAAGTCAGGAATAGGAGGGACGATATGGAATGTATGGCTAATTGCCTCCAGGAACAACTGCCTCCTTTGCCATGAGACCAGAAGAATTGGATGGTGCCCAGCTACCATTACTGAACGTTCTAATCAAAGATTCTGCAGAAGAATCCTGATCAAAAAGAAGGAAAATGAAGAACAGAATTTCAAATTCTCAAGGACTCCAGACTTTCTGGAGCCAGTGAGCCTGGATAAAGCACTGATACTGTTGCACTGAGATAATCTTTAAACTTTAAACCAAAAATATCTCCTGAAATCTTCTTTAAAACAAAGATAGGTTAATTTATTTAGTAAAGCATGTTTACCTTGAACATCTTGCTTTTTTGAAGAACCATCTATATGGGATCAAATTGACAACAGCAACTCAAAAGATTAGACAGGAAACTTAGAGGGCAGTGAGTTTATGTTAATGGAGTAGGAATAATTTGGAAACAGAGGGTGAGAATGGTTGCACAATTTGAAGAATGTCATCAATGTTACTGAATTGTACATGTAGAAATTCTTGAACTGGTGTGTGTTCTGTGTATATTCTCAACAACAACAAAAAATAAAATAAATTTTTAAAAATTAGGGAAATGAAAGATGAATATGTCCCCCTTGTCCTGGGATACTACCTTTTCAAAATTATCTAATTTCTAGGCAGTTGAGAAGGGAGCATCTAAAATAGTGATACTCAACCTTTCTTATGCCCCAGTACACACCAGAAGGGACATGACACATACCCAGTAAAAGCAGCTTACTCCAGAAGCTACAAAAATACACAATACAATTTGTAGAGAGCTATGTGTAGTTTGAAACACCACCCAAAAGTGTATTCCCCCGTCCCTAGTCCCTACACGCAGCATCATCGATCTGTGTGACCACGCAGGAAATTCTTTGATAAGTCTAGATGTGACAAGATTAAAAGAAGACTGTAGAACCAAATACACATTCTAAAGAAGGACATAATTCTAAGAAGAGTGTCAGGAAGGCCAAACCAAAAAAAAAAAAAAAAAACCATTGCTGTCGAGTCGATTCCAACTCATAACAACCCTATAGGACAGTAGAACTGCCCCATAGGGTTTCCAAGGAGTGGCAGAGCCTTGTAAAAATTGCTAAGGACCACTAAATTTGTGTATATAGTCTATCTGTATATACTATGTGTATATATCTGTATGTATATACATTCTATAATACTATGATACCATGATACTCAGTATTGGCAGTTTTCATTGTCAAAATCTTAATTCTCAAGAGGAAACTCATTAGCTCCTAAAAGCTTTTTCCCCCAAAATATTTATTTTCCCTCCTCTCACACTTTTCCTCCTTTCTTTTCTTACCCTATACCCATCTAAGATGAGCTAAATTATTATTGCACCTATAACGATAACCAGAGCCCTATTTGATTATACTTTCTACAAAAGAAAGTATAGTTTGTGCCACCAGAACTAACTATAAATACACTTGCTTTTTTTCTTTTGTGTGCAAATGTTTTAAAAAAAAAACTTCATACCCACATTTTTAAAAGGCTAAGTCAATATTTATTTCATAGAAGTGGTATGCTGCTCTGTCTCTACCATCCACCCAATGAAATATTCTGTCTTATGGGAGTATCAAGCACTGTTTTGTACTCTAGGATGTCACCTGAAAGATTAAGGATATAGTCCAAGCATTCTAGTACCCCTTATTGAACTGTTATGGATTTATCTCTTTTCTACAAATGTACATAACTTCTCTTGAACCTTTTTGTTTGTTTGTTTTACCCATTTCTATTTCCAGCCTAAATCGCTTCTTAGCGTAATGATGATAATGAACTCACAAACCTTGGGTAAAGAGATATATATTTTCCTTGGCGCAAATGTGTAGTATTGTTGCAATTTATCTCTTTTAAGTGAATAATTCAAGAATTACTGAAGTCATTCAGCCATTATTGAGCCCCTACTTTAACACCCATTACCTTTGAGGCATTACTCACAGATTTTAGCCTTTGTTTCAACACGTTGACTATGATGTACCTAAGTAGGTAAGTGTGTCTGTGTGTGTTTTATTCCTGCTACGGGTTTACTATATTCCTTGAATCTATAAATTTATATGTTTTACCAAATTTGGGGAATTTTTTACCACTTCTTCAAATATTTCTCTGCCCCATTTTCTCTCTCCTCTCTTTCTGAGATTCCAATTACATATATATTAGATACACATTAGACCTTTTGATATCATCTCCCAGGTCTCTGAGGCTCTGCTATTTTTTTTTTTTTTTTGCAATTTTTTTTCTCTCTGTTGTTCAGATTGGATAATTTCTTTTGATCTGTCATCAGGTTGGAAAGGAACCCTGGTGGCTCAGTGGTTAAGTGCTCAGCTGCAAACCAAAAGGTCAGCAGTTCAAACCCACCAGCCATACACTGTGAGAGAAAGATGTGGCATTCTGCTTCCATAAAGATTTACAGACTTGGAAACTCAATGGAGCAGTTTTACTCTGTCCTATTGTTACCGGGTGGAAACCCCAGGTTCTTGCTCGACATAACTTGTATTGGCCAATAAGCGAGAGACCGAGGTGGAAGAACAGGAAAGCCATCTTTATTTTGTTGTACAAGGAAAGGAGTCAGTCGTAGCTGCTGCTGCCAAGACTGCTCACCAAGGGTGGGCAGACAAGTTACTTTTAAAGGGGTTTACAAGTGGGGAGTTCATACAAGTTACGTCAGCAACGTTCTTAGTCATACTACACAGGCAAAATGGGGTTTACATATAACCACCAAGCAAAAGCAGGATTCAAATGCAAAACTGGGTGAAGGAGAGCCCAGCAAAGGAAACAATTTCTTAGTACAACACTGTAGGGGAGGAAGCCAGGTAAAGAATATAGCACTGTGGGAGCTCTGTCTCGCTATAGGGTTGCTGTGAGGCAGAATCAACTCTATGGTAATGGGTTTGGGTTTTTTTTTTAATCATCAAGTTCACTGACTATTCTGTCATCTCCATTCTGCTAAGTTTATACAGTGAGTTTTTATTTCAGATATTGGATTTTTCTGTTGAAATTTTCATTTGGTTCTTTTTATATTTACGATTTCTTTACTGGTATTTCCTATCTTTTCATTAATTACAAGTATATTTTTCTTTATATCCTTGAGCATGGTTACAATAGCTGCTTTAAAATCCTGGTTTACTGATTTCAGTGTATGTATCATTTCAGGGATATTCTCTGTTGACTATCTTTTCTCTTGAGACTGGGTCTCATTTTGGGTTGGTTTTTTCTTTTTTTTCATATGTTGAGTAATTTTGGATTGTATACTGGATATTATAGAAGATATGTTGTAGAGACTCTGGTTTTTGTTATGTTCCTGCAAAGAGTATTAGTTAGTTTTTTAAGCAAGCGTTTAACTTAGTTGAACTGAAACTTCAGACCCTATGTCTCCTGCATCTAAGTTCAATACTTTTAGGTTTAGCTTGGATGCTTGTAGTCTGCCCTGCACATGCATGATTTAGGGTCAGACAGAGTTTATGTGCAGAATGTGGGATTCTCCTTTCTGGCTCTCTCCTTTCCGGGATTCCACCCCACTCACTTTCTAATGGCTGTGGTTGCCCTTGAACTCTGTCCTCAGGCCTTTAAGCCAGTGAGACTGTCAATTACTATCTGAGTTTTAACCACCTTATTCAGTGCCATTGTTTTAAAAAATGGAAAAGTAACCCAGTTTCCCTTCTTTCAAATGTCACCTCCTTTCTCATATTTGCCATCTGTCTACTTTTGTTTATTCTACAGTGCCTTTAAGTAGGTTTCCTTTTTTTTTCTATTTGATCTAGAGATTATAGTTGTTATATGCAGGAGGGTTGGTGTGACAAGAGTTTGCTTGGCCATGACCAGAAGTAGAACAATCTGCAATGTAACTACACACCCATTTCAGAAGAGGAGATTGAGGTTCAAAAAGGTTAAATGACTTTCCCAATGTCACATGCTAGAAAGTGATAGAGCCACAGCTTAAATCTAGGTTTTCTGACTCCAAATCCAGAGCATCTCTATATGTAACTTTTAAATATCACTAATACTCTTCTTCAGGCATTGTTCTGCCATATGGAAGAGTCTTGATTGTTTTATATCTCCTCATGTAATACCTCTTTACCTCTTCTTCCTGTCACCTTAATTAGTTTTCCTAACACTGGTGGTGTAGTAAAGTGCTACAGCTGCTAACCAAAATGTTGGCAGTTCGAATCCACCAGGCGCTCCTTGGAAACTCTATGGGGCAGTTCTACTCTGCCCTATAGGGTTGCTATGAGTCAGAATCGACTCGACAGCAGTAGGTTTGGATTTTTGTAGGTGTAAATATCTACTAAACGTTTTTCCAACTTCCTGCTAATGTCCTTTAGGTTCCCACTATATTCTAGCAGTGGCTTTCATTGCATAAGAGGAAAGTGTCTTTTGCCTTTCTTTCCAATTACCTTTCTGAATAATGCCCAACAACGTCTTCATTGAATAGTTTATGGTACTCTTAGATATCATTTCTATGTTAAAAGTACAAGCTCAGAGACTGTAACCTTATATAATCAGATTATTCTACTCTTAAATATGTTACGTTACCCACCTCATAGGAAATTTTACCTTTTCTACCCTTTCATAAATCTTATTAGGCCTTTCTTTTTGTAATATTTCTCTGCTGTTGTAGCATCTTATACAGAGAGAACTTTTTGTCATCTACAGTTTTAATCCCATAGTCTTCCGAGTCTTTAGCAAAGATGTTAAGATAGGCTGTGTTTCATAGTGAATAAAAAGAGTATCACACCAGGTGTATATTTATGCAAAACTTGTTTTCTGAGTGCCTACTCTACGCTAGGCAATTTGCTGCGTGCTGAAGATGAACAAAACAGACGTAGTCCTCACCCTCCCAGGGCTTTTATGGTCTAATAGAAAAATCAGACAACAAAACAAGCAATTAAAAGAAGTAAAACTAAGTATGGACATGGAGGAGTCCCTGAGTGGAAAACAGTTAAGCACTCAGCTACTAACCAAAACGCTGGCACTTCCCAGAGGCACCTTGGAAGAAAGACCTGGTGATCATTGAGACTACTCTGACGCACATGGGGCTGCCATGGGCATGGGTCAGAATTGACTCAACAACAACGTTTTTTTAATGGACATGGAAAGAAGTATAGGGTATCATGGGAGCTCATAACAGCAGCACTTAGCCTGTCTGTGGTAGGGAAAAGCAGAGAAGGCCCTCTAGATAAAGACAGATTCTAATCCCAGTTCTGCCACTAATTCATATGACTTCCTTGTCATTTCCCCTCTGTTGGCCTCAGTTTTCTCATAAGTAACATGAAGTTGTTGGGCAAACTACGATTCAATGTTCTTTACCGTTAGTTAATTCTTCAGACTCTATATTGAGGTATAAATATTATAGATACAGATTTTGGAGATAGAGCTGAGGGATTTGTTGTTATTTTATTGTGGCAAACTGTATATAGCAAAACCCTTGCCATTTTAACCATTTTTAAGTGTACAATTCACTAATTATATTCATTGTGTTGTGAAATTATTACCCCTATCCATTGCCAAATGCTTTTAATCACCCTGAACAGAAACTTAGTACCTCTCAAACAATAACTCCCCATTTCCCCTACCACCATCCCCTGGAAATCACTAATAAACATTTGTCTTTATGCATTTGCCTATTCTAGATATTGAATATAAATGAGATCATACAATATTTGTCCTTTTGCGTTTGACTTATTTCATTCAGCATAATGTTTTCAAGTACATCCATGTTGTAGCATGTACCAGAACTTCATTTCTATTTATGGATGAGTAGTATTCATTATATGTATATAAAAAAAACCTATTGCTGTTGAGTCACTTCCAACTCATAGTGACCCTATAGGACACAGTTGAACTGCCACATAGGGTTCCCTAGGCTGTAATTTTTATAGAAGCAGACTGCCACATCTTTCTCCCGTGGAGCGGCTGGTGGTTTCAAACCGCTAATCTTTAGGTTAGCAGTGAAGCACTTAACCACTGCGCCACCAGGGCTCCTCTTGTATGTATATACCACATTTTATTTATCCATTCATCTCTTGGTGGACACTTGAGTTGTTTCCACCTGTTGGGTATTGTGAATGCTGCAATGAACAATGAATGTACAAGTATCTGTTTGATTCCCTGCTGTCAATTCTTCTGGGCGTATACCTAGTAGTAGAATTACCGGGTCATGTGGTAATGTTGTTTAACTTTTTGAGAACCACCAAACCCACCAGCAATGCACAAGGGCTCTAATTTCTCCACATCTTGCCAATACTTGTTATTTTCCCTTTTACTGGTAGGAGCCATCCTACTAGGTGTGAAATGGTATCTCATGGTTTTGATGTGCATTGTCCTACTGACTAATGATGTTGAGCATCTTTTCATGTGTTTACTGGCCGTTTGTATATCCTCTTTGGAGAAATGTCTATTCAGTCCTTTGCACAATTTTTAATTGGATTTTTTGTTTTTGAGTTGTAAGAGTTCTGTATGTATTCTGGATATTAAATCCTTATCAAATATGTGATTTCCAAATATGTTTTCCCTTTCTATAGATTGTCTTTTCACATTCTTGATAATGTCCTTTGAT
Organism: Dugong dugon; assembly: GCA_030035585.1. Lineage (NCBI taxonomy): Eukaryota > Metazoa > Chordata > Mammalia > Sirenia > Dugongidae > Dugong > Dugong dugon. The sequence goes on along the minus strand of CM057483.1, from coordinate 101,176,457 downwards.
GCACAAAAGTTTTTAATTTTGATGAAATCCAATTTATTTTTTCCTTTTGTTGCTCATGCTTTTGGTGTCATTATCTAGGAATCCATTGTCAAAAACTAGATCCTAAAGTTTTACTCCTATGTTTTCTCCTAAGATTTTTATGTTTTAGTTCTTATATTTAGGTCATTGATCCATTTTGAGTTAATTTTTTTATATGGTGTGAGATGTGGGTCCAAATTTATTCTTTTGCATGTGGAGACCCAGTTGTACCAGCACCATTTTTTTCCCAGCACCATTTATTGAAGTGACTATTCTTTCCCCATTGAATGGACTTAGCACCCTTGTCAAAAATCTAGTGGGGATAGATATATGAGTTTATTTCTGGGCTTTCAATTCTATTCCATTGTTTTATATGTCTATCATTTTACCAGTACCAAACTGTTTTGATTACTGTAGCTTTAAAGTACATTTTGAAATTGGGAAGTGTGAGTTCTTCTACTTTGTTCTTCTTTTTTGAGATTGCTTTGACTATTCAGAGCCCCCTTGCAATTCCATTTGAGGATTGACTTTTTCATTTCTGCAAAAAAAGGGTGTTTGAATTTTTATGGAGATAGCATTGAATCTATAGATTTTTAGGGGTAGTATTAACATTTTAACAATATTAAGTCTTCCAATCGATGGATACAGGATGATTTTCCATTTATTTATGTCTTCTTTAATTTCTTTCAACAATGTGTTATGGTGTTCAGTGTACAAATCTTTCATCTCCCTGGTTAAATTTATTCCTAGGAATTTTATTTTTTAAATGCTACTGTAGGTGGAACTGTTTTCTTAATTTCCTTTTCAGATTGTTGTTTACTGGTGTATAAAAATATAATTTATTTTCTGTATTGATCTTATACCCTGTGACTTTGCTGAATTTATTTATTAGCTCTAGTACCCTGTGGATTCTTTGAGATTTTCTGTATATAGGATCATGTCATCTGTGAATAGAGATAATGTAACATCTCCCTTTCCTATTTGAATTCCTTTTATTTCTTTTTCTTGACGAATTGCTCTGGCTAAAACTTCCAGTACAATATTAAATAGCGGTGTTGAAAGCAGGCATCCTTGTCCTCCTTGCAGGCATATGGATATTATCCTATCACTGACAGTGTTGTACTTCAGAATAGATCTTGAAATTTCTTTTTGCTGATGAATGTGATGCCATTCTTTTCAATTTGTCATTCCTGGCATAGTAGACCACGTGATTGTCTGATTCAAAATGGCCAGTACCAGCCCATTTCAGCTCACTAATGCCTAGGATATCGATCTTTATGCATTCCATTTCATTTTTGATGACTTCCAATCTTCCTAGATTCATACTTCATACATTCCACGTTGTGATTATTAATGGATGTTTGCAGCTGTTTCTTCTCATTTTGAGTCATGCCACATCAGCAAATGAAGGTCCTGAAAGCTTGATTCCATCCATGCCATTAAGGCAGACTCTACTTTGAGGAGGCAGTTCTTCCTCAGTCTAATTTGAGTGCCTTCCAACCTGAAAGGCTCATCTTCTAGCACTATACTAGACAATGTTCCACTGCTATTCGTAAGGTTTTCACTGGCCAATTTTTTTAGAAGTAGATTGCCAGATCCTTCTTCCTAGTCTGTCTTAGTCTGGAATCTCCACTGAAACCTATCCACCATGGGTGACCCGCTGGTATTTGAAATACTGGTGGCATAGCTTCCAACATCACAGCAATACACCAGCCACCACAGTATGACAAACTGACAGATGAGTGGTGGTTACAGCCAGAATGCTCCTTAGAAGCGAGGATGGCGAGACTTCATCTCACATACTTTGGACATGTTATCAGAAGGGACCAGTCCCTGGAGAAGGACATCATGCTTGCTAAAGTAGAAGGTCAGCAAAAAAGAGGAAGACCCTCAAGGAGATAATTGACACAGTGGCTGCAACAAAGGGCTCAAACATAATAACGATTGTGGGGATTGCACAAGACGCAGGCAGTGTTTCATTCTATCGTACATGGGGGTCACTATGAGTCGGAACCAACTTGATGGCACCTAAAAAACAACAATACTTGTTCCTGATGTTAGGGGGGAAAGCTTTCAGTCTTTCTTCATTGAGTATGATGTTAGCTGTGGGTTTTACATAAATACCCCTTATCATATTGAGAAATTTCCCTTCTATTCCTAGCCTGTTGAGTGTTTTTTATCATGAAAGGGTGTTGGACTTTGTCAAATGCTTTTTCTGCATTAGTTGAGATAATCATGTGGTTCTTTCCCTTTGTTCTATCAATATGGTGTGTTACATTGATAAATTTTCTGATGTTTAACCACCCTTGCATTCCTGAGATAAATCCCAATCGATCATGGTGTATAATCCTTTCAATGTGGTGTTGGATTCAGTTTATTAGTATTTTGTTGAGGATTTTTGCACCTATATTCATAAGCGACATTGGTCTGTAGTTTTCTTCTCTTGCAGTGTCTTTTTCTGTTTTTTCTATCAGGGTAATACTGGCCTCATAGAACAAGTTAGGAAGTGTTCCCTCCTCTCTATTTTTGGAAGAGTTTGAGAAGGATTGGTGTCAATTCTTCTTTAAATATTTTGTAGAATTCTCCAGTGAAGCCATCTGGTCTGAGACTTCTGTATTGGAAGATTTTTGATTGCTGATTCAGTATCTTCACTGTTATAGGTCTGTTGAGATTTTCTGTTTCTTCTTGAGTCAATTTAGGGAGTTTATGTGTTTATAGGAATTTGTCCATTAATCTAGTTTATCTAATTTGTTGGTATACAATTGTTCATAGTAGTCTCTTATGATGCTTTTTTTTATTTCTATACCATCAGTAGTAATGTCCCCATTTTCATTTCTGATTTTGTATGTTTGCATTTTCTCTCTCTCTCTTTTTTTTCTTTGTCAGTCTAGATAAAGGTTTGTTAATTTTATTGATCTTTTCAAAAAACCAACTTCTGGGTTTTTTTATTCTATTATTTTTCTATTCTCTATTTCATTTATCTCCACTCTGATCTTTATTATTTCCTTCCTTCTGATAGCTTTTGGCTTAGTTTGCTCTTCTTTTTCTAGTTCCTTAAGTTGTAAAGTTAGGATATTGACATGAGATTTTTCTTCTTTTTTAAAGTAGGCATTTACTTCTATCAGTTTCCCTCTGAGCACTGCCTTTGCTGCATCCTCTAAGTTTTGGTATGTTGTGCTTTCATTTTCATTTGTCTCTAACTATTTTCTGATTTCTCTTTTGACTTCTTCTTTGACCTGTTTGTTGTTTAATAGTGTGTTATTTAATTCTTACATATTAATATAATTTTCAGTTTCCTTCTGTTATTGATATCTTGTTTCATTCCATTGTGGATGGAGAAGATACTTTATATGATTTCAATCCTTTTGAATTTGAGACCTCTTTTGTTGCCTAGAATATGATCTGTCTTGGAGAATTGTCCATGTACACTTTAGATGACTGTGTATTGTGCTGTTGCTGGTACACCTGAATTTGATACCCTTTCTGAGCCCCAGTTTCCACAGCTACAAAATGGGAATAACTACTTCAACATGCTGGGGTGAGAATTAAATGAGATCCGAAATACCAGGCTGGAATTACAGAAAGGCCACAGAATAAACTTGTACCATTTTTCCTTTATGCATATTTCAATGAATGTTAAGTAATTTAAAGCATTATCTTTATATAATACATATTTATTATTAAGTAGAATACAAAGTTTATGTGAATTTTTAAGATAAGATAAAACATTTTTTCTATTTTGTTGTGTACCCCCAGACATTAGCAATAGTCTCTGCTGTTCTTATGGATATTTTCATAGAAACATTTGAGAAGCACTGTATGAAAATACTTAGTATGGTACCTGGTACATAATAGGAACTCAATAAACAATAAACATCAGTATCAACATAGATATGGGAAGTGCTCATCATTTACTCTTTCCCACCTAGAGCAATCTCCTTTGTATACTATCTTTAAAATTTTCTCCTAGTCCCACAACTTCTGTTTTAACTCATTTTTAGTTTTAAGCAATCTTTGTTGTGTGACCTTGAAATAAAAAAAAACTTTCTGAATACACAAATAAATTTCATCCATTGCTTTCCCTTTGACCACATCCTTATTTACCGCCTCAAAGAACTCTTGTAAATGAAACAATACATGATTTCTACTTACAGAAAATGTATTGCCTTTCTCCAATGGGTTATGTTACCATTTACATAATTGGTCTCATATAGATTGAGGTGTTTAAACTTAAAATTAAGAGACTATTTCAGAATCACAGTAAGCTTATAAGACCCAGCTTCTAGTGTTTGTGCTAATAAGTAAAGGGATATCATGGATAAATATGATCCACAGATAATCCTCAAGCCTTCCTTTACCTTTTGTTTGAACACATTTCCTCATCAGAAACTACGTGCCAGAGGAAGAAAATTGACTAATTTCACTTTTCTTCTTCTTTATCAAGACATCCCAGATTAACTCTATCCCGTGTGAATCACCCCTTTACTCTGAATTCCTCTGCCATACTCTGAATTCCTCTGCCACTTAGGTTGTCAATTTTTCAATAATAGCATTCTTTTTTAATTGTCAATAATAGCATTTTTAATGCAATATTTTTAAGTCAGTCTTGGGCTTTCATGTTCCTTGTGTTTTACTACCCACAAAAGATCACAAACCTCTATATTTGCATGAAATAATTTTAGATATATATATATGTATTATTCTGTAATGTTTGGTAATTTACAAAGTTGTGCATAATGTAGATGCTCAGTAACTACTTTTAACTAACTGTACACTTTTTAGTGTGTGTAATAACAATGAAAAAGGCACAAAGGAATTACTGATGGTAGGTAGTTGTGGAAATGAATTAGCCCCCAAACTGAATTATTTCCCAAAATCAAGAGTGGACTAACCCATCGTTTCTGCTAAGAAAGCTGAATACATACTGAAAGTGAAAGGTAACTTGAACTCTGGAAAGAAATCATTATTCTGAATTAATCTGCTTTATTGTGAAGTGACATTTCTCTAAGAAATCATTACCTTTTTCCTACAAACAGAGCTTTCACTCCTTTAGCAGTGAACTGGGTTAATTCCCTTTCAGTTTTGTCAAAGCCATTTCTAAACTCCTTCTTAACCTGGTGGTATCTGTACACACAGGTTGACTTGAAAAATTCTCTAGAAGATTTAAACATAGGATTCTTTTGAAAGTAACTGGTTGGATTCAATCTAAATAGATTTTTGACAGATCCTTGAGGCATTTTTGACTGGTTAACAGCAGGAACTATAATAGATTTTGTGGTCTAGCAGGAGTTGAAACTTGAGAAATTGCCATTGATGGTGAAAACGCATAGCTGGAGGATAATTAACCATTTGGAGCACTAGAAAATGGGGCAGAAAAGCCACTGTTAATTTATTACATTTTTTTGTCCCCATTACAAAAGGCCCTTGGGTGCATTTACAAACACATTGACACCAAATATAACTAGAATCACACCTGGGCTATTCAGTTTCTCCAAGCTCATTAACTGGAAAGATATAGATTAATTGGAGGGAGTTCAGAGAAAAGTAACAAAAATGATTAGGGGGTTAGAGTGATTGATTTATGAGCAAAGATTAAAAGAATTTTGTCTATACAGTTTAGCTAAGTGATGACTAAGAGGGAGGGGGGTGGGGACACAACTGTCTGAAGGGTGTAAACACTGAGGAGAGGGGAGAATAATTTACTCTGCAACATGAAAATATAACTAGGACTAATAAGCTGTAATTACCCAAAGGAATAACAGAATAAATATTTTAGGGAAACTCAGAACCATGAAACTGCCAATTTGTTTCTCAAGAAGACAGTGGCAGACGTTTACAACCCTAGTTTCATCCAGATTAACAGGTATGTAGTGTGAAATAATCATCTGATGCCATTAAGCTCCCTACTCCTCCACTGCCTTTTACGTTATTATGGCACATTTCAAGTCCAGCCAAATACACAGGTCTATGTAATTTTGTCTTTATTAATGCTGGTTAGTCTTCCAGTAGTAGCCATACAAGACCCGTTTCTTTTGGATTCACTGTAAATTTAATTATAAAGCACCAGAATAAGGGATCAGATATGGAGATGAGAAAATCTTGGGTTTTGCCTGGAATTATAAACAAATATAAAGTCATAGTATTTGTGTTTGAAATCTCCGGTAATAAACGTTCAAATTGTATTTCATGTCTAGGAAAGTTCAATTTTAACATTATCTGAAGAAAAAAATGACAGCAAAAATAAATCTTTGTAGACTTCGTGATTTGTGTAAACTTTGGAATGTGGTTTTTCAGAAAACAAATTAGTCTGTGGGTAACTGCAGGCTAAGTTATTTGGTTAATTCATATTGTCCTATCATGACATTCCAGAGCATTGTTATTTAACCTTGCCAGATAAGAATTTGCAAGTCACTGTAGTGAAATCAGCTTCTTTTGTATGCATACTTTTCTCCTTTTTCTTTGCATTTTTGGGATCTTCCTAGGGTGATCCCATTCTGGAAAGACCTTTTTTTCCTTCACCATTGCTTTGACAAGTTCTTCTGGTTTTATCTTAGATTATATACTTCCTTGTCCACTTTTTTCATCTAGGTAAATAATGTCTTAATGCAATGTTTTATATGAACTTTTTGTTTTAGGATAGTTTTAGATTTACAGAAAAGTCGTGAAGATAGTGCAGAGAGTTCCCATATACCCTACTCCCAGTTTTTCCTATTATTGATGTTTTACCTTAATTTGATACATTTGTCATATCAAGTGAGCCAATACTGTAAATTATTATTAACTAACTAAAGTTCATACTTCATTCAGATTTACTTAGTTTTTACCTAATTTCCTTTTTCTGTTCCAAGGCCACGTTACATTTAGTCATCATGTCTCCTTAGGTTTCTCTTGACTGTGACAGTTTCTTAAATTTACCTTGTTCTTGATGACCTTGACAGTTTTGAGTATTACTGGTCTGATACTTTGTACAATGTCCCTGAATTGGAATATTTCTGATGTTTTTCTCATGAAGGTACTGTCATGGTTTGAATTATGTCCCCCCAAAAATGTGTGTACCAATTTGGCTAGGCCATGTTTCCTGGTACTGTGTGATTTTCCTGTATGTTGTAAACCTGCCTCTATGATGTTAATGAGGGAGGATGGGAGGCAGTTGTGTTAGTAAGGCAGGACTGGATCTACAAGACTGGATTGTGTCCTGAGGCAATCTCTTGAGATATAAAAGACAGAAGTGAGCAGTGAGACAGGGGGACCTCATACCATCAAGAAAGCAGTGCTGGGAGCAGAGCGCGTCCTTTGGACCAGGGTCCCTGCACCGAGAAGCTCCTAGTCCGGGGGAACACTGATGAGAAGGCCGAGAGAGAGAAAGCCTTCCCCTGGAGCTGACACCCTGAATTTGGACTTTTAGTCTACTTTACTGTAAGGAAATAAATTTCTCTTCGTTAAAACCATCCACTTGTGGTATTTATGTTATGGCAGCACTAGATGACTAAGACAGGTACGTACTATCAACATGACTTATCTCTGTTGATGTTAACCTTGATCATCTGGCCTAGGTAGTGTTTGTCAGGTTTCTGCACTGTAAAATTACTGTTTTTCCCCTTTTCATACTGCAGTCTTTGCAAAAAAGTCACTGTGCACAACCCCACTTAAGGAATGGGAGGTTATGCTCCACCTTCTTGAGGGCAAACTATCTACATAAATTACTTGGATTTTTTTCTGTGCGCGGGACATTTGTCTATTCTCATCCACTTATTAATTTATTTAATCAATAATTTATATATACCAGCATGGATACATGGATATTTATTTTATACTTTGGGTTATAATCCAATACTGCTTTATTTTGTTGCTCAAATTGTTCAGCTTTGGCCATTGAAAATTCTTTCAGTTGGCTCCTGTGTCCCTTTGACATACCCCCAGCATTGTAGAGGTTTATTTGTTTGGTTTTTTTTACCCAGCACTTCCTTACTTTCTGGTAAAACAAGATATACTAGACTTATCTTTTGTATTTCCTGTCGCAGCCCTAGAAATAGCCATTTCTCTAAGGAGGCCTGGTCCCTTTCTTTGTAGAATGGTATTAGAAACCAAGATCTGAGTGCTAGATGTGCTCATTGCTACTGGGATGTCATTGCTTCTAGGCTTTCTCAACTGCCAAGAAGAAACTATACATGTGTAGCAAAAACCAAACTTGTTGCTGTCGAGTCAATTTTGACTCATAGCGACCCTATAGGACAGAGTAGAACTGCCCCGTAGGGTTTCCAATGAGTGGCTGTTGGATTTGAACTGCTGACCTTTTGATTAGCAGCTGAGCTCATAACCACTATGCCATCAGGGCTCCATATGTGTATATACTAACCTGTATATATACACATATCCATAAATATTTCTATATGTTACCATCTGCATCTATATTAAGTTAAACATGAGTTCATACTGATGTCTCGAACTCTAATCCATTACCATATGAATCATTCTAGTCTTCCCTGCTTGCCTGTAATTTCCCATCCCTATCCACCATCCATTTTACTTAATCATCAAATTCCAATATACGTGTATAGTGGCTTCAGAATTGTTAATCCATACCACTGTGGAAACAGCTTTATCAACTAGAGTACAGTGCTTATGTACAGTTACTTTTGTCTTTAGTCTTACAAACTCTACTCCTTCCCAAAGTTTTTTAGGTCAGCCCTTTTTTGCCCCACCCCCTTCAGTGAGATTGTTTTGTACAATATGTAATATAGTTATAACCTTTTGTCACATTCTGCATTCCATCCTGAGATCCCCTGACTTCCTAAATGATTTTTATATTTTTGTATACCTTAAGATTCACTATTTGTGTTATAAGGTTCTGTGGGTTTTAACAAATTCATAGTGTCATGTATCCACCATTACAGTATCATACAGAATAGTTTCACCATCCTGAAAATTCCTCTGGCTTCACCTATTCAACCCTCCTTCCCTCACCCTCATCCTCACAAACCTCTGGCAACCACTGATCATTTGTTTACTGTTTCTATAGTTTTGCCTATTCCATAATGTCGTATAAATGGGATCATATAGTACGTAGCCTTTTCAGACTGGGATTCTTTCACTTTGCAATATGCATTTTAGATTTATCCATGTCTTTGTGTGGCTTGATAGTGCATTTTTTATATTGCTGAATATTATTCCGTTATAGAGATGTACTACAGTTTTATTTATCCATTCACCTATCAAAAGACATCTTGATTGCTTTTGTTTGTGGCAATTATGAATAAAGCTGCTATAAGCATTCACGTGTTGGCTTTGTGTGGAAGTAAGTTTCAAATTACTTGAGTAAATAGCTACAAGCACAGTTCTCTGGGTCATATGATAAGACTCTGTTTACCTTTGTAAGAAAATTCCAAACTGTGTTCCAAGTGGCTGTACCATCTTGCATTCCCACCAGCAGTGAATGAGAGCCTGTTGCTCTGCATCCTCACCAGCAGTTGGCATTGTAAGTTTTTGTTTCCCATTATAATGGGTGCGTAGTGGTATCTCATTGTTGTTTTAATTTGTATTTCCCTCATGACAACCTTGCCTAATTTTGATTAGATAAAGCCTATAAATGTTTTAAGCAATGGTTTTTGTTTTTCTGACCAATTGTCCCTTTATTGGAATTGAAGGAGAATGTTTATAAAGTATTAGGCTTTAATTATTTGGGGGAGTAAAAGTGTTTAAAATTCAAGCTGCTACTCATTGCCATCTATGAAACCTCTCTGAGCCCCAGTTTCCTTATCTACAAAGCAGAGATAACATTTCCTTTATGTAGCTCACAAATTGGAAGCATTAACTGAAAACTTATCAGATGGCACCACTTTGTCAATTCCAAAATTCTATACAATACAAAGAGGTATTGTCATTAAGTATAGGAATTAGTCTCTGGAAGCCTCCCTTCTTCCTGCCCCCATCAAAATCTGCCAGTAAGTTTTTACACATTACAGTATTCCCTATTAATATTTCACTTCCCCAGAATTTTCCACCTAAGTTGTCTGTATTTGGAAAGTCCTTAGTCTCCAATAAACAACATCATGATTCTTCCATAGTAACTTTCCTTCTCAGTGCAAGTACAGTCATTCCATAGCTCTCAAATTTATTATGGCTTTAGTCCATTTATCTCCTTATCCAACACACAGTTCTCTATTACGATCATGGTATCAGTTAAGGTTTATGTTCAGGAAACGGAAACCAAGCATTAAGAAACTTACTACAGGAATTAGGCTTTCACAAAAGGGAATTATGTATTTACAAAATTATTGTGGGAGGCTGCCATTGGCCTTTTAGTACGAGATCACAATGACATAGCTGCAATAAAGACAGAAAAAACTGCAATTTCTATGACTACTACCAATGTCACCACATACCCAAATGGCTGGTGACAAGGGAGGGGAACATTCAGCCTGTCTTAGGTGAAAATACCAATAGCTTAAGTGGGAAATATTTTAAATAATTATGTAGTATAATTAACCACCTTTTTAAATTGGAGTATGGTCATGGAAATAAATCACATTTGTAAGATTTTCTATTAGATAACAATGTTATTCATTTTGGTTTCTTTTTATATTATACTTAATGTAATGTCAGAGTTAGACTATATTTGTGTTTTCCTTACTCCCTTAGTTCATTTTGTAGCTCATCCTGGGTTTATAACTGATTCCAAAGGCAATATCCCTTTAACCTGAGTGTTATGAACTCCTAGGAGCCCCAGCTTCCATAACTATTTTCTTAGGAAGACTATATTTGTATAAATGTATTAAGCCTGATTCCTCTCTGAAAGCAAATGTGACTACATTTCTTTTTTCCCGGTTTGTAATAAAACTTTGAATAAATTAATAAATAAATCAAGCTGCTACCTTTTATAAATGTGTATATTTTTTGTACTTCTGTTTTAATTAGCTATGATATAAGCAAAGGAAGCATCTGCTGAAGTGAATGCTAAGTCATGGGTGGCTGAGAATCAATCCTGTGTGACTCTTGTGCAGAAAGTAGAGGGAGTTTTATTTATAAGTAGGATGCCTATAGGATACTTTTTTTCTGGATATACCCAGAACTTCACTTTATATTCCTCTACCTCACCACATACACACACTACATTCAACCCTTGCCACTTTAACATGGAGACAGCAGTGAGGGAGACTAAAATGCACTCAGAACATACATGTGACATGATTTATTCTTGCTTTAGGACCAGATAACCAGAATGACTAATTCCTTTTCCCATCACAATGTGACTAGCACATGTATAATTCCTTCCAAAAGTATTAGTTGAATCTTATTTTCATTGCCCTTTAACATTAACTTAGGTCCTTCCTCTCTGAGTGTACACAGTACAACCCTGTTGCCCCTGTCTCTCCCAAGCTGAAAACTTGTCTTTCCTCTTTCAGTCTGATTGCATCCTACCCACTCTATGTGCCATTCCTCAGGGTCACACTAGGTGAAAAAAGTTAATTGGTTAAATCAATTTTATTTTAAATGTTAGTGGGCAAGAAAAAACTAACACTGATTACATATCTACAATGCACTTTCATATGCGTTCTCATTTAATTCACACAACAGCACCATGAGGTGGATCCTATTCCCATTCTAGATGAGAAAATTTACAGGTAAGTGGCATGCTTTAGTACTTTTGCACATGCTATTCCCTCTGCCTAGGATGCTCCTTCAGTTCCATCTCTATCTAGCAAACTTCTACTGAACCTTCGGAAGCCACTTCAAATGTTACCTTCCTAGATGGTGGTTTCTGAGACTTGCCCCTGGATAAGAGTCATCATGCTAAACTGTGACTGTGTTGAGGGCAAGGACCATATCTTCTAGATATTTGTATTCCTAGTGTGTTCCATGGTATCTTTTGCATTTCAAAGTAGTGTATAAGTCAGTGTCCACTGAGTAAGTGATTTGAGGATCTCTGTAAATGCAGGTATTTTTTGTGTGTTGCTGTGGGGTTGGTGGATTTTGGGCCATTTGAAGGAATTTGTTCCGATAAATTCTAAAACGCTAGGGAGCAGAAGTGAAACGTGGTGATAACTATAAGTGAAACCCATACAGACACTGAGGCGATGATTTTCAGAATGAAGAAGGTGCTTACCATATTTTTTTTTCTTTTTAGAAACAAAAAGCTCTACTTTTCTCATAATGTAACCTACAAAAAGTAAAGTTTGATAAAACCTATTTGGCTAGTGGATATACACAAAATATAACTGTAAATCAGGGATACTTCCTTGGGAAGGGGGTTGCCATCAGAAAGAGGGACTGCATAAAATGTTTAATGTTTATTGATCAAAGGGGGTAATGGGTTAAATTTTTAAATAGTTTAAAAACACTGAAGTAGAAACTCAGAAAAATTTGGTAGCCTAATATCCTTTACAAAAAACAAACAATGTGAACTTTATTGGCAAGAAATAATGTAAAACTGGTCTAATCAATTCTCAAGCAGGATATGGCAGCACTTTCCCTACAACTCGGTGCCAGCTGATGAGCGATGAGTTCTCTGATTATTATTTAACAGTTACCATTAGTACAAGTCAACATGAAAATTCTGACTGGCAAGTGCACAAGGATCTCAGTACTAGCATAATTTCTCACATTATTTATTTCTTAGAACTGGACTCTGCATGGTCCCAGTTCAAGGTCAATTCAAGACCCCAGCAAGATACTGTACAGCTGACTTGATTTGGCAAAGAAATGTGAAAACTTGTTTAAAGCTATTAAAAACATTCTTGCTGAGTTTAGGCAGTACTAGGTGGGACTTGGCTTATCCTGGAGCTGGGGTAATCAGAGAACGAGCAAATGTAACTTAGGTCCTTAGGCAAGTCCCTAGGCAAACATACAAGCTTTGAAGCCAGAGTATTTCTAATTGCTTGTCTAACACCTGAATGATGTGATTCTGAGGTTAGGCAGCTACCCCAAGAAGCTGGTCCTAGTTGATCATTTACTAGTGACTCTCAGCTCCTTCACACAGAGCTGTGCTACACAGACTGATAGTGGTCTACCAGAGTCTAGGGTGCATATTCCCGGAATGAAAATTCTACTCAGAGTTAAAGGAAAACACTTCATTATATTTAAACAAACTCATGTATATAATGGAATAGAAAGCAAAATTCCTCTAACATGGGGGCTTCAAAGAAATTTTAAGACTTAAGACTGTCCCTCCCCATCCTGCAAGATAGAGGGGGTTGGGAACTATGGGTAAAAACTTAAAAAGCACTGTCCTAAGTTATGGCCACTTTTCTGGAATGCTCTTCTCTCTCAGCTTTGCCCAGTAATCTCCTGCTGACTTTTCAAAAGTTGGCTCAAAAGTCATCCTCCCAAGCCCCTAACCCAAGCAGAAAATGTCCTTCTGTCCTCTGTGTTTCCACTGATGTTCCTCCATGACCTTACTATGGCATTCATCTCACTGATGCGATCAGTTGTTTATCTCCCTACTAGATAGAGTATAAGCCTCTGAAGAACAAGATCTTCAAGATTATTTATATCCCCAGTACCTTACACAGTATTTGACTAGAGCAAGTATTCTGAGCTCCTCCCCTAATGGTTTAGTTGAAGTCACAGAATGTAAAACTAGGTTGTCTTAGTTATCTAATGCTGCTATAACAGAAATACCACAAGTGGATGGCTTTAATAAACGGAAATTTATTCTCTCACAGTTTAGAAGGCTAGAAGTCCAAATTCAGGACACCAGCTCTAGGGGAAGCCTTTCTCTCTCTGTCAACTCTGGGAGAAGGTCCTTGACATCAATCTTCCCCTGGTCTAGGAGCTTCTCAGCACAGGGAACCTGGGTCCAAAAGACATGCTCCGCTCCTGGCTCTTCTTTCTTGGTGGTAATGAGGTCCCTCTTCTCTCTGCTCCTTTCTTCCTTTTATATTTCAAAAAAGATTGACTCAAGATAAAACCTAATCCTGTAGATCGTGTCCCACCTCATTAACATAACTGCCTGTAATCCTACCTCATTAACATCATAGAGGTAGGATTTACAACACATAGGAAAATTACATCAGATCACAAAATGGAGGACAAGCACACAATACTAGGAATCATGGCCTAGCCAAGTTGACACACATTCTTGAGGGATGTAATTCCATCCATAACATAGGTGTTCACTGGGTTGTCATCAACTTTTATGTCGGTTATGCCTTAATTTTTTAAAAAACGGATAAAAATCATTAGGATTCACCCCACTAACAGGCTCAGAAAGAAAAATCACACGTTCATATAGATTGATACAAAGCTTCAACAAGATCTAACACCAATTCATGATTTAAAAAAAGTTTAAAAACTCTCAGAAAACTAGTAGTGGAGGGGAACGTCCTCAACCTGATAAAGGACATCTACAAAAAACCTACAGCTAACACCATACTTTATAATGGAAAAAAAGAACATTTTCCCCCTGACTTCAAGAACAAAATAAGGACGTCTGCTCTTAACATTTTTATTCAACATTATGCTGGAGGTGCTTGGCAGTGCAGAAAGGGAAGAAAAAATAATAAAAGGTAGCCAGATTTGAAAATAATTAAAACTGTATTTATATGCAGACAATATGATCATCTATGTAAAAAGTCACACGGAATCTACAGAAATGATACTAAAACTAGTAAGTGAGTATAGCAAGATCAGAGGATACAGGATCAATATTAAAAATAAATTATATTTCTATATATTAGTGACAAGCAATAATAAATTGAAAAAAATTTAAATTTTAAACACCATTCATAGTATCATCAAAAATATGAAATATTGTTAAGCTGTTGTGTTAATATATAGATTCAACACGGCCCTAATTGAAGTTACAGCATAATTTTTTTGTAGAAATTGACAAGTTGATTCTAAAACTTATCTGGGAAGACAAAGGACCTGGAATATGCAAAACAACTTTGAAAAAGAACAAAGTCTAAAGGCTTACATTACCTGATTTCAAGGCTTATTAGAAAGTTACAATAATCAAGACATACTGTCCTTAATATGAAGATAGACAATAGATCAAGGAGCAGAATAGTAAGCTCAGAAAATGACCCACACATATCAGGTCAACTGATATTTGAAAAGATGTGAATGTGGTTTGATGGAGAAAAGATAGACTTTTTAATAAAAATTATGCTAGAACATCTGGACGTCACTATACAAAACAAAAAACCTCGATTAATACCTCACACTCTATACAAAACTTAACTCAAAATGGATTATAGACCTAAATGCAAACTATCAGGAAAAGATTTTTTTAGTTATAACACTAGAAACATGATCCATAAAAGAAAAAAATGATAAATTGAATTTCATCAAAATTAAGAACTCTGTTCTTTATAAGGCACTGTTAAGACAACTTAAAGACAAGCCACAGATTGGAAGACAATATGTGTAGTCATATATCTGATAAAAGACTGGTATCCAGATTATATAACAAGCTCTTAAAACTCAGTATTAAGAAATAAACAACTCAATTAAAAACTCCCTGAGGGACCAAATTACTGGGCTGTGGGCTGGGGACCATGGTCTCGGGGGACCTCTAGCTCAACTGGTATAACATAGTTTCTAAAGAAAACGTTCTACATCCTACTTTGGTGAGTAGCGGCTGGGGTCTTAAAAGCTTGTAAATGGCCATCTAACATACACCACTGGTCCCACCCCGTATGGAGCAAGGGAGGATGAAGAAAACCAAAGGCACAAGGGAAAGAGTAGTCCAAAGGACTAATGGACCACAAGTACCACAGCCTCCACCACACTGAGTTCAGCACAACTAGATGGTGCCCAGCTATCACCACTGACTGCTCTGACAGGGATCACAGTAGAGGGTCCTGGACAGAGGTGGAGAAAAATGTAGAACAAAATTCTAACTCACCAAAAAGACCAAGCTTACTAGTCTGACAGAGACTGGAGAAATCCCGAGAATATGGACTCTGGACACCCTTTTAACTCAGTACTGAAGTCACTCTTGAGGTTCACCTTTCAGCCAAATATTAGAAAGGCCCATAAGAGAAAACAAGACCAAATGGGCACAGCAGCCCAGGGGCAGGGACTAGAAGGCAGGAGGAGACAGGAAAGCTGGTAATAGGGAACCCAAGGTCGAGAAGGAGAGAGTGTTGACATGTCGTGGGGTTGGCAACCAATGTAACAAAACAATATGTGTATTAATTGTTTAATGAGAAACTTATTTGCTCTGTAAACCTTTATCTAAAGCACAATAAAAAATTAAATAAAAACAGATAAGATTTGAACAGACACTTCACCAATGAAGATATATGAAAAGATACTCAACATCATTGTTGCTGTTGTTAGGTGCCGTCCAGTCGGTTCCAACTCATAGTGACACTGTGTACAACAGAACAAAACACTGCCCAGTCCTGTGCCATCCTCATGATCATTGTTATACTTGAGCCCATTGTTGCAGCCACTGTGTCAATCCTCAATCCATCTCGTTGAGGGTCTTCCTCTTTTGTGCTGACCCTCCTGTTTACCAAGCATGATGTTCTTCTCCAGGGATAGTCCCTCCTGATAACATGTCCAAAAAATGTGAGATGAAGTCTCTCCATCCTTGCTTCTAAGGAGCATTCTGGCTGTACTTCTTCCAAAACAGGTTTGTTCGTTTTTCTGTCAGTCCATGGCATATTCAATACTCTTTGCCAACATCATAATTCAAAGGCATCAATTCTCCTTCCATCTTCCTTATTCACTGTCCACCTTTCACATGCATATGAGGAGATTGAAAACACCATGGCTTGGGTCAGGCGCACCTTAGTCCTTAAAGTGACATCTTTGCTTTTTAACACTTTCAAGGGGTCTTTTGCAGCAGATTTGCCCAACGCAAGATGTCGTTTGATTTCTTAACTTCTGCTTCCATGGGCATTGATTGTGGATCCAAGTAAAATGAAATCTTTGACAACATCAGTCTTTTCTCCATTTATCATGATGTTGCTTATTGGTCCAGTTGTGAGGATTTGTGTTTTCTTTATGTTCAGGTAAAATCCATAATGAAGGATGTGGTCTTTGATTGTCATCTGTAAGTGCTTCAACTCCTCTTCACTTTCAGCAAGCAGGTTGTTAATAAGTCTTCCTCGAGGCCTGATGCTGCGTTCTTCTTCATATAGTCCAGCTTCTCAGAGTATTTGCTTAGCATACAGATTGAATAAGCATGGTGGAAGGATGCAATCTTGACGTACATCTTTCCTGACTTTAAACCACGCGGTATCACCTTGTTTGTTCAAGTGACGGCCTCTTAATCTATGTACAGGTTCCTCATGAGCATAATTAAGTGTTCTGTAATTCCCACTCTTCGCAATGTTATCCATAATTTGTCATGATCCACGCAGTCAAATGCCTTTGCATAGTCAATAAAACACAGGTAAACATCTTTCTGGTATTCTCTGCTTTCAACCAAAATCCGTCTGACATCAGCAGTGGTATCCCTTGTTCCACATCCTCTTCTGAATTCTGCTTGAATTTCTGGCAGTTCCCTGTCGATGTACTGCTACAACCGCTTTTGAATGCTCTTCAACAAAATTTTACCTGTGTGTGATATTAATGATGCTGTTCTATAATTTCCACATTCTGATGAATCGCCTCCTTTGGAATGGTTACAAATATGGATCTCTTCCCGTCAGTTAGCCAGGCAGCTGTCTTCCAAATTTCTTGGCATAAACAAGTGAGCACTTCCAGCGCTGCATCCATTTGATGAAACATCTCAATTGGTATTCTGTCAATTTCTGGAGCCTTGTTTTTCGCCAATGCCTTCAGTGCAGCTTGGACCTCTTCCTTCAGTACCATTGGTTCCTGATCACATGCTACCTCCTGAAATGGTTGAATGTCAACCAATTCTTTTTGGTACAGTGATTCTGTGTATTCCTTCCATCTTCTTTTGATGCTTCCTGTGTCATTTAATATTTTCTCAGTAGACTCCTTCAATATAGCAACTCGAGGTTTGAATTTTTTCTTCAGTTCTTTCAGCTTGAGAAATGCCAAGCGTGTTCTTTGCTTTTGGTTTTCTATCTCCAGGTCTTTGCACATTTCATTATAATGCTTTCCTTTGTCTCCTCAAACTGCCCTTTGAAATCTTCTGTTCAGCTCTTTTACTTCATCATTTCTTCCTTTCACTTTAGCTACTGGATGTTTGTCATGGATTGAATTGTGTCCCCCCCAAAATATCTGTCAACTTGGCTGGGTCATGATTCCCAGTATTATATAATTGTGTACCATTTTGTAATCTTATGTGATTTCCTTATGTGTTGTAAATTCAATCACTACAATCTAATAAAATGGGTTAGCGGCAGTTATACTGATGCAGTATACAAGATTGGATAGTGTCTTAATCCAATCTCTTTTGAGATATAAAAGAGAGAAGCAAACAGAGACACATAGGAACCTCACACCACCAAGAAAGCAGTGCCAGGAGCAGAGCCCATCCTTTGGACCTGAGGTTCCTGCGCTGAGATGCTCTCAGACCAAGGGAAGACTGATGCATAACAAGGATCAACCTACAGAGCCGCCAGAGAGAGAAAGCCTTCTCCTGGAGCTGATGCCCTGAATTTGGACTTGTAGCCTACCAGACTGTGAGAAAATAAATTTCTCTTTGTTGAAGCCATCCACTTGTGGTATTTCTGTTATAGCAGCACTAGATGCCTAAGACAATGTTCAAGAGGAAGTTTCAGAGTCTCTTCTGACATCCATTTTAGTCTTTTCTTTCTTGTCTTTTTAATGACCTCTTGATTTCTTCATGTATGATGTCCTTGATGTCATTCCACCACTCATCTGGTCTTCAGTCATTAATATTCAATGTGTCAAGTCTATTCTTGAGATGTTCTCTAAATTCAAGTGGTATATACTCAAAGCCGTACTTTGGTTCTTAAAAACTTCCTCTAATTTTCTTCAGCTTGAACTTGCATAGGAGCAATTGATGGTCTGTTCCACATTCAGCCTTTGGCCTTGTTCTGACTAATGATATTGAGCTTTTCCATCATCTCTTTCCACAAATGTAGTCGATTTGATTCCATCTGGCAAAGTCCACGTGAATAGTCACCATTTATGTTGTTGAAAAAAGGTATTTGCAATGAAGTCATTGGTCTTGCAAAATTCTATCATGCAATCTCATGTTGTTTCTATCACCACGACCACATTTTCCAACTGCCAGTCCTTCTTCTTTGTTTCCAACTTTTGCATTCCAATCCCCAGTAATTATCAATGCATTTTGATTGCATATTTGATCAATTTCAAACTGCAGAAGTTGGTAAAAATCTTCAATTTCTTCATCTTTGGCCTCAGTAGTTGGTGCATAAATTTAAATAATAGTCGTATTAACTGGACTTCCTTGTACACGTATGGATATTATCACATCACTGACAGCATTGTACTTCAGGACAGATCTTGAAATGTTCTTTTTGATGATGAACGCAACGCCATTCCTCTTGAATTTGTCATTCCCGGCATGGTAGACCATATGATTGTCTGATTCAAAATGGCCGATACCAGTCCATTTCAGCTCACTAATGCCTAGGATATTGATGTTTGTGTGTTCCATTTCGTTTTTGATGATTTCCAATTTTCCTAGTTTCATACTTCGTACATTCCACATTCTGAATATTAATGGATGTTTATAGATGTTCTTCTCATTTTGAGTCAACATCATTAGTCCTTAGGAAAATGCAAAATAAAACTACAAGGAGAGATGATTACACACCTATTAAGATGACTAAAATAAAAAAGACTGACCATACCAAGTTTGATGAGTATGTGGAGTAATTGGACCTCTCATACACTGTCGGTGTGAATGTAAAGTGGTACAACCAGTTTACGAAAGTTTGGCAGTTTCTTGTAATATATGCTTAACATATTACCCAGCAGTTCCACTCCCAAGTATTTCTTAAGAGAAATTAAAGCATTCATCCACCCAAGGACTTGTATATCAATGTTCATAACAGTTTTACTTGTAATAACTGAAAGCTGGAAACAACCCATTTTGTCCATCAGAGGGTGAATGGATAAACAAACTCTGGTACATTCATACAGTAGTATACTAATCATCAAAAAAAAAAAAAAAAGGAATGAACTATGGCTACATGTTACAGTTTGGATGAATCTCAAAATAATTGTTTGAAAGAAGCATATAAGGATATGCTTATGAAAGAAACCAGATAAAAAGACTATATATTGTGTGATTCTATTTATATAAAATTCTAGAAAGTGGAAAGTAATCTATAGTGACAGAAAGCGGATCAGTAACAATAGAGAGGGCATCAGAGATGGGGATAAGTAGGGAGGGATTATGAAGGGTAATGAGGAAGCTTTTGAGGGTGATGGATATTTCATTATTTTGATTGTGATGATGGTTTCACAGGTGTACATATATATGTCAAAACTTATCAAGTTGTGCACTTAAATATGTGCAGTTCTTAAATAATTTAGAGATGAAATTCACTTAACATTAAATTAACCATTTAAAGTAATTCAGTGGCATTTAATACATTCACAGTGTTGTGCAACCACAGTTTCTATTTCCAAGACATTTCCATCACTCCAAAGTAAAACCCTTTACCCCTTAAGCTTCTCCCCACTCTCGTCTTTCCCCCACCCTGGCCCCTGGTAACCACCAATCTGCATCCTGTTCTCTATAGCTTTATCTATTCTGGATATTTCATATAAATGGAATCATACAATATGTGACCTTTTGTGTCTGGCTTCTTTAACTTAGCACAATGTTTTTGACGTTCATCCATGTTATAGCATGTATTATTACTTAATTATTTTTTATGGCTGGATAATATGTCATTGTACATATATATGACAGTGTGTTTATCCATTTCTCCACTGATGGACGTTTGAGCTGTTTCCACCTTTTGGCTATTATAAATAATGCTGCTATGAACATGCATATACATTATACATGTACTTGTTTTAGTACTGTTTTTAGTTCTTTTGGGTACACACCTAGGAGTGGAATTTCAGGATCATAAGGTAATTCTGTGTTTAACCTTTTGAGGAACTACCAAACTGTTTTCCACAGTGACTGCACCATTTTGCATGCCCCCCAATAATGTGCGAAGGTTCCAATCTCTCTGCATCTTCACCGACACTTGTTATTTTCCTTTTTTTTTTTAAATAGTAGCCATCCTGATGGGTATGAAGTTGTACCTTATTGTGGTTTTGATTTGCATTTCTCTAATTACTAATGATGTTGAGAATCTTTTCATGTTTTTGTTGGCTATTTGTATATCTTTCTGGAGAAATGTCTATTCAAATCCTTTGCCCATTTTTTAATTGAGTTATTTGTTGTTGTTATTGTTGTTGTTTTGAGTTGTAAGAGTTCTTTATATATTCTACATACTAGACCCTTATCAGATACGTGATTTGCAAAATAGTTTCTCCCTTCTGTAGGTTGTCTTTTTACTTACTTAACAATGCTCTTTGATGTACAAAAGTTTTTAATTTTAATGAAGTTCAATTTATCTATTTTTTCTTTTGTTGCTCATGCTTTTAGTATCATATCTAAGAATCCATTGTCAAATCAAAGGTCATAAATATTTACCCATATGTTCGCTTCTAAGAGTTTCATGGATTTAGCTCTTATATTTAGGTTGTTGGTTCATGTTGCATTAATTTTTGAATATGGAGTGAGGGAGGGTCTACCAATCTCGGCCTTTTGATTGGAGAGCTCATTCCATTTATATAGGTAAATATAAACATAACTACATAGTAAATGATGTAAACAGCTCAAATGTCCATCAATGGATGAATGGATGTATAATTCCATTTTTATAGTATAAACAGAAATACATATTGTTATGGGTTGAATTGTGTCCCCCCAAAATGTGTGTCAACTTGGCTAGGCCATGATTCCTAGTATTGTGTACTTGTCCACCATTTTGTGATCTGATATGATTATCCTATGTGTTGCACATCCTAACCTCTATGATGTTAATGAGGCAGGATCAGAAGTAGTTATTTTAATGAGGCAGGACTCAATCTACAGGATTAGGTTGTATCTTGAGTCAATCTCTTTTGAGATACGAAAGAAAGGAGCAAGCATAGAGGAGAGGGACTTCATACCACCAAGAAAGAAGAGCTGGGAGTGGAGCATGTCCTTTCGACCTGGGGTCCCTGTGCTGAGAAGCTCCTATACCAGGAGAAGAGTGATGACAAGGACCTTCCTCCAGAGCCAACAAAGAGAAAGCCTTGCCCTGGTGCTGGCTCTCTGAATTCGAACTTCTAGCCTCCTAAACTGTGAGAGAATAAATGTCTGTTTGTTAAAGCCATCCATCTGTGGTATTTCCATTATAGCAGCACTAGATAACTACGTTACATATCAAAGCCAATATTACTGTATTTTTTAATTTATAACTCCACTTTTTATATCCTACATGATTTAAAAGACAAATACATAAAAAATAGTTATAAATCTTTGTTACTGGACACACAATGTATAAAGATGTAATTTGTGACAACAACGTAAGGGAGGGTCAGAGCTGTATGAGAGCAGAGACTTCATATGCAACTGAAGTTAAATGGGTAGATCATTATAAACTAGATCATTATTAATATAAGGCGTTAAATATAACCCCCATTGTAACCACAAATAAAATATCTTTTAAAATACACAAAAAGAAATAATATTGGGATCAAAATGGTTCTCTACAGAAAAGTTAAACATGAAAGAAGATAGTAACAGAGAAAATGAGAGACCAAAAAAGGCACAAGAAATACAGATAACATATAGCAAAATGGCCAAAGTAAGTCCTTCCTTATCGGTAATTTCTTTAAATATAAATGGATTAAATTCAACAATTAAAAAACAGAAGTTGGTAGAATAGATTTTTTAAAAAATGTTTCAACTGTATGCTCTCTACAAGAGATGTGTTTTAGATCCAAAGACACCAATATGTTGAAAGTGAAAGGATGGAAAATAAACATTCCATGCAAATGGTATCCAAAAATATTTGTGATGACTATACTAATATCTGACAAAATAGAATGTACGTCATCTTTATTTCTTTGTGTGACTTTGAGTTACTGCCTAGTGTCTTCATTTCAACATGAAGGATTCCCTTCAGCATATCTGTAAGGTAGGTCTACTGCTAACAAACTTCTTCACCTTTTGTTTATCTGGGAATGTCTGAATTTCTTCTTTATTTTTGAAGGATAGTTTTGCTGGATATAGAATTCCTGGTTGGCAGTTTTATTCTTTCAGCACTTGAAATATGTAATTCCACTGCCTTCTGACCTCCATGATTCATGATGAGAAATTGGCTGTTAATCCAATTGAGAATCCCTTGTAAGTAATGAGTCACTTCTCTTTTGTTGCTTTCAAGAT
The DNA here is from genome assembly GCA_030035585.1 of Dugong dugon. Taxonomy (NCBI): domain Eukaryota; kingdom Metazoa; phylum Chordata; class Mammalia; order Sirenia; family Dugongidae; genus Dugong; species Dugong dugon. Next base: position 101,153,137 of record CM057483.1, on the reverse strand, counting down.
TCTCTCTTTGTCTTTTAACAATTAAATTATAATGTGTCTCAGCGTGAATCTCTTTGAGTTTATCCTACTTGGAGTTTGTTAAACTTCTTGGATGTATAGATTTATATTTTTTGTCAAATTTGGGGAATTTTTGGCCATTGTGTCTTCAAATATACTTTATACCCCTTTTTCTCTGTCTTTTCCTTCTGGGACTCCCATAATGCAAATGTTGGTCCGCTTGATGGTGTCCCACAGGTCCCTGTAGACTCTTGTCAATTTTTCTTCATTCTTTTTTCCTTCTGCTCCTCTGACTGGATAGTTTCAATTGTCCTGTCTTCAAGTTCACTGACTCTCTCTTCTGCCTACTTAAATCTAATTGACTTGGCAGCAACTAACAACAACTCAAATCTGCTGTTGAATCCCTCCAGTTAATTTTTCATTTCAGTTATTGTACTTTTCAGCTCAAGAATTTCTATTTGGTTCCTTTTTTATAATGTATATCTCTTTATTGATATCCTCACTTTGTTCATACATCATTTTCCTGGTTACTTTAGTTCTTTGTCCATAGTTTCCTTTAGTTATTTAAGCATACTTAACACAGTCTTTGTCTAGTAAATCCCAATGTCTGGCCTTCCTCAGGGACAGTTTCCATCAATTTATTTTTTCTTTTTAATAGATCATACTTTCCTGTTTCTTTGTACGCTTTGTGATTTTTTTGCTGAAAAGTTGACTTTTGAATGTTAAAATGTAATAATTCTGGTGTTTTAGTCAGGGTTCTGTAGAGAAACAGATATATACATAGATGTGTGTGTGTGTGTGTGTGTGTGTGTGTGTGTACACAGAGAAATGGAGAGAGATTGATTGGCTTGCATAAAGGGATTGGCTCATGAGATTCTAGGGGCTGGCAAGTCCAAACTCCATAGGTAAAGTGACAAACTGGAGACTCCTGCTGGCTCACGATTGTGGGGAGGCTTGCAATTCCAAAATCCATAGGTCAGGCAGCAGGCTGGAGATTTCTGCAGGCTTGTGGCCCAATATCTGTAGGTCAGACAATGAAAGAGTACAAGAGTGAAGAGAGTGAGTTCTGCCAAAATATCTATTTATAGTCTGCAAGGAGAACACACCAGAAGGAAACTCCCTTTTCAAATGATGAATTGATTACATTACATTAGATGACATTATGGAAGGTAATTACATTACAGTACAGTACATCACATTACAGTACAGTACATTATATCACATGACATCACATCACATCATCAACAGCTAGACTAGTGCTTGGACAAACTACTGGGAACCATAGACTAGCCAAGTTGACACATAAAATTAATCATCACATCTGGATATCAAATTCTCCCTCTTTCCTAGAATTCATTGTTCTTGATTGCTGATGGCTGCAGTTGTTCATTTGTTTAATGACTTCTCCAAACTATTTTCGTAAAGACTGGATTTCTTGTTGTGTATGGTGCTTTATCTTGTGTTCAGTTAGTGTTTTGACAGAGATTTCCTTAAACTTCAGCAGCTGGTGAAAAAAAAGTCTCCCGTTCTTTGAGGATTGGGTCTGTGCCCAGGCACTCCTTTAACACTTATCAGGCCAGTTACAATTCTCTCTTAGCCTTCAATTCCTGTTTTTACTTAGCCTAGAGATCAGCCAGCAGTGAAAGCTTAGGGTCTTCTCAGTTCTTTCCTTATCCTGCATCTTGTCCTAGACAAGTGCGTGCCTTTCTAAATTCTCACTTTTGAATGCCCTAATTTCCCAAAGAAACTCTCTCCCCAGCTTTTCCTCCAAGGCTTTACACGGTCTATTTTATATGTCAACCATAATCTTTTGCCCCAAGTGGCTGCCCCTTTTTCATTGACCTCACAGTGTTATTGAGCTGTGCCCACCACTTTTCCACCCTGAGGGCATTCTGAGTTATGCGAAAGAGAGATGAGCACCTTGCATCAGCCTTTCAGGTAGCCCTCAGACAGGTTAGAACAGACAAGCACAATAATTTTGTGAATAAGGTCTGCTCTGCTCCCTTCAGAACCGGGGACCAGATGCCACACTGGGAATGTGGGCTGCCATCTTCAAGATTGCTGCCAAACTGGGGAGGGGTGGAACAAGGGTAAGTAAACATGCCACAAAGCTTTCATTCTGTTTTTAAATTGCTTTTTTTTTTTTTTTTGATTCAGCATTTTCTTGGTTGATGTAAACCTTTTAATGTTTTCCAGAGTTCTAACAAAGTTGGTTCTGACAATTTATGCTTGTGTTTTAATGTCTCTGTGGAGGAACGGACATTTGGAGCTGCCTACTCTGCCATTTTGGAAACCCTGGTGGCATAGTGGTTAAGTGCTACAGCTGCTAACCAAAAGGTCAGCAGATGAATCCACCAGGCGCTCCTTGGAAACTCTATGGGGCAGTTATAGTCTGTCCTACTGGGTCTCTATGAGTCGGAATCAACTCAACAGCAATGGGTTTGGGTTTTTTTGTTTAATCTGTCATTTGCTGATGTCCTATGTAGTTTATTGTATGTCTATAAAGCATAAAAAATAGTCAGTCTCCATTGTTGAGAATGAAACTGGTTGTAACTCAGTCCCATAATATGTTTTGTGTTTCAGTGGTTGTAAAAGAAAAGACAGGTTTTGGGGTCAGGGATTGAGGGAAACAGGCAGGTTGGATCATAGAGACAGGAGCTATGCTTAATGATCCCTTGCTAGCACTCTTTTTCAAATGAGGGTTATCAGATGCTGGTTTGAGTTTTATAGTGGCAAAAGAAGCTTTCTGTTTCAGGGTTCCTGGTTGATTTTAAAATAGCCATATGATTATTTTCATTGTTATATCTTATGAAGTAATATATGCATATGGTTTATGAACTATATACATAAAGGTTTATAATTTAAGTGGTTATTCACCAACCCAGCCCTCTCTGCCTTCAGCCCTAATCCTCTAAAATTGTTACTTTTAACTCTTTTTACTATTTCTCTTCAGTTCTTCTGGTGATTGCGTCTATGTATACTGTTATTTTTTTGGAGTTATTCATTTTACACTTTATTAACTTTCGGCTGTAATACATGAGGCCTTATATAACTTATACCACCTCTCTTCCCAATGCAGTTATCATTCTTTTTAGTTCCTCTGTTTGTTTGTTTAATGTATTTAGACCTATTTGTAAGGTGAAGCTGTTAGTTCCCTCCTCTTCTCTTTATCTCTCACCCCTTCTACCTACTAATATTTGTCATTTGTGCTTTTAATTTTTTTATTGCCAAGAAAGATAACATTTATGTTTTGTTCTATATCTATAATTAAGTATCCTGTGATTTTGTATATTGGCTGTTTCTGAAAGTTGAAAATCAATATACAGTGTTTGTATTATTTGACTATTTAAAATCATTCTCTCTGCCAAGTGTTATGAAAACATTACATTTCTTGATTTGTATAACTATTTGTTTTTTCATGGATTTTCTAACTGCCTTTATTTTTTGCCTGCACTGTCTGCAACATCCATAAGTTTATCTCATTTCTTAAAGATGGATGAAGTCTTGAGCCCCCTCCACCTCTTTGTCTTGGATGCCTTCCCTGGAGCCTTTCATCCTCTTACTTCAATTCAGACTGAGTGCTCCTTAGGCTTACTGTGCAGCTGTCATCCTTGGACTTACTTTATTAGTGTCTGGGTTTAGGACCACTGTTTTCAGAATCCAGTGTGTATCTCTGTCTTTCTTTACTCTCTCATTTTGCTGGAGTACATCCTTAAGCAACTTCCTAAGAAAGGGATGTGAGAGGTAAACTTGGAGTCTTTGCAATCTGAATGTCTTTCTTTTGCTATCTAACTCAATTGATAGTTGGCTAGGAGCAAAATTATCATTTCAAAATAATTGTTCCTCAAAATTCTAAAGGCATTTCTCCATTGTTCTCTAACAGCCAGTATTGCTGGTGTTTCTTTAACTGTTAATGTTTTCCTATCTGGGAGTTTTTAGGATCTTCTCTTTATTTTTGATGTTCTGAATTTTCATATTATGTCTAGGCATTGAGCAAAATGGATGGCTACCCCAAATATGAGGCCTTCCAGTCAACAACTCCCACTCATGTACATAAAGCCATTATTCTGGGAGGCCTTTGAATCCCAGAATGTCTAGGGCAATTAGTGCCCACACTGGCTACCTGAATTTTTATCAGACTATTTGTTTAATCTCTTTACAGAAGAAACCTCTGGGTTTTTTTGTTTGTTTGTTTAATCCCTTGGAAATAAGTGCTTTAATACTAAGAATTATACACATGGGAGTGAGAGATGATTATTAAATATACAGGCTTTCAATGAATTTCTCACATTTCATTCTCATCCTCAGCCTTACTTGACGTTTCCAAGTTACAAATCTCTCTGGTGGCCTACAAGGAAGACCAGCATTCTCCCAGGCTGTAAACCCCTTCTGTCACTTTCTCTTAACTTCTTCATCAGTCAGCATCCTATCCACTTCCTGTCTTTCAGAAAATATTGAAATCTCTTTTGTGCTGATTCCCTCTATCATTCTCTTCATTGTACCTTTTTTATTTGTTTAGTGTCATTTTAATTGAGTCTTGGGGGAAGAAGACCAACAGTTTGGATAGTCAGCCATCTTGATCCAAATGTCTGTATACTTGTTAAATTTTAAAGTTTATGAAGATTTTTTTATAGAAGATATTTATAATTAGGAGCAATCAGCTATGAACTGTACAAACTTACATTGTTTATTCATTAGTAGAAATTAGAGGATTCCTTAGGGTTCAAATTCTGTGGAAAGAGACTAGTAGACAGCGATGAAATCTAATTATCCATTGCTCTGTGAAAAGATGACTTTAGTCCCTAAAACTAACAATTAAACAATGGATATGCATAAAATTGAATCTAATAAATAGGATGTTTTGCTATACTTCATTTGTTTATATTTTATCATAATTTCTTTTTGAGTGGGTAGCTCTTTTAAGATGCTATGGAAAAAATTTATGAGACAATACTCAGCAGGAGTCTTTCTTCACTCACTGTCATGGTCATAAGCAAGAGTCAGGAATTTTCCTCTGAGAAAATAACATTTCCATAGGAACATACTAATGCTAGAATCTAATCAACAGCCATATTGAAATATCTTCCTCTCAGTTTTATAGCTACTGAAGCAGTATTCGTCTGCCATGATGTCACATAACTAGTTGTTTACCTCAAGGGAGGCCCTGGCGACACTTCAGCACAAGAGGCACTAAAATGCCAAGTTAACTGAGAAACCATTGCAACTAATCTCACAGTGAAATGGTCTTCCTAGCCTTTCAGTTTTCTTACCACTCCTTTTCTGCCCTTGGTGATTGTAGTTTTACCCTGTGTAAAGTTCTGAACTTGTGTCACAGGCCCTTTACTGTTTTCTCCAATGGTTTGAATTTCAGGCATTTATTCTGAGCTGAATCTCTGCTGAATATATCACCAGTGATTAACCTGCCTGCCCCTTGCCTAAATTGATACTTGTATGTTAGGTTTTCCTTTGAGTTCAACCTGTACTGTACTTATAGCCTATCCTGCCTGATCTACTTTCTATACTCATATTCCTGTGAGCCAATCCTGCATTAATGGTCCACTGGCCACATACCTATGTTCAGATCCTTGTTATCTACCCAACCCCATAAGTCTGTCTATACCATTGATTGTCTCTAGCCTTTGTTTCATCATTTGAGCCCTAGTTATAACAGTTGAGCTCTTGTCTACAACGTATTTCAACATCAATTTAAACTGAATATGACTAACTCATCATTCCCTAAAATACTTTTCACTGCTTGATTTTTCTACAATGTTTAGAACATTATTGTCCCCTCAGAATTAATAGTCATCTATTTATTAATTTGCTTTTTACCTGTATCCTATTTCTCCCCCAAGATTTGTTCTGACTGTTGCAACTCTTATCACTTTTATCCTTCCTCCATACTTGATCTTGAATGTTGTGGTCAAATATGGCTTAGAGGTAGTTTATGTGGTTTAGGTCTCCATTGGGAACCGAAATGGACTCATAGAATGCTAATGATGGTAAAATTTTGGGCCAAAAAAAAGCCTAGTTTAAATTAAATGGATTGCACAGGCAATCTCATTTTGATCATAATGCTACTCTAACCTGCATTAGTCCAGCTTTGTAAACTGCAGCGTGTTATAAAATTTTCAAGAGTCATTTATTTGAGCTAATATTTTCTTAATTCAGAGCTCAAGATTGGCTGGGATCGGTTTTACCTCAGCTCTGCTATAGGTTCTCTAGGTATATTATAATTTATAAGCTGATTCTACTCACAAATGATGATAGCCTCTAGTGATTTCCAGGTATTACAAGTGGAAGTGTATGATTTCCTGCTTATGTGTCAAAGTGCCTTTCACTTTAGAGGGATGGGGAATTGCAAATTACATAAGCAGACACTGCCAAGAGAAGGGAGTGACGTCCAGTATATATAGCTGCCCTTCTTCTTATTCAGATATGTCACTACTGATTTCACCCACACTTGTGGGGAGCAAAGGCTAAATATTCAACCCAAAGTCCTTTCTACATGGCAATACATACAGACTGCTTTTTGATTTGTGGCTGCAGCTGCTGTTTGTAGAGACTGTCACTGTTTGTATTTCTGTGTTCAACTTGTGGTCAGCTGAAAGCCTTTGCCCAAAAAGAGTTTCCAAATTCCAGATTGCTACATTCCAAGCTGGTCTCTGCTGCTGTCTCCCCCAGCAGCCCACAGCTATGTCATGCTATTTGAAGCTATGCATTAGTACATCCTTTGGAGTATTTCTTATGCCACCCCTGCTTGTGGTTATGCCACAAAGCTCACCATACCAAAGATACTTAGGCATCCTTCTGTCATTACATCTCTTTTCTGCACGTCAGCAGTGAAACTTGCTTTAATACTGATAGACCAGCTGACTCCCAGAACCTTAGTAGTGGTGGCCCCTCTTGCCATTTCACATTAAGCATGACTCTGACAATCAAACAGTTCAATGAGATAGATGTAACATCTGTAGTGGGTGAATTTCAAAGTGATACAAAAGCTGGACATAACTTGTATTGCCCATTGATGAGAATCAACTTGTATTCAGTAAGCTTTTCTTTTTCCAGCTCTGTTCTGGTGTTAGGAAGAGAGCTAAGCCTAGGGCATAGCAAGTCAGAGAAATGGTTCATTCTCCCCTTTTGCATTGGAAGTTGTGTGTTTATAATAACTCACCTTTTCCTTTGATGTGCATTTTAAGCAGATTTCACCTTGTCCAGAGGTGAAATAAATATAAATATATTTATTTGAATATATAAATATACTTACCTTTGAAGAGCTTACTGCTTACTGAGGAAGAAAAATCCATACAAAAGGTACATAAGATTTGATAAATATTAGATGATCCATATAGCCCAAAACTGGGAAGTAAGAAAAGCCAGAGATAGAGCTGGTCTATAGTAAAGTTACCCAAAGACAGATACTGTTCTTTTTTATTTTGCTTTCTACTTAGCAGTCACTTAAATTATTAAACAGTGATTTTTAAGTCAAACTGCCTAGGAAGCAGGATTCAATGATTACTTTTTTGCTCTGTGTGATGAAAAAGGTTGGCTGTGTGTAGCTTCAGGTTTTACCACATAATTTCAGTCATCTTCAGACATACCTACAACAGGGGATGGCAATACCTGGCACTCACAACTGAGATGTCCCAGGTGCCAATTTCCTTTGACAACTGGGCTAATTGTTGCCACCACGTCCCACTCCACTAGTAGCAGTTCCCATGGGATACTGTGAGCAATATTGAGTGTTGTTTTGTTTGCTCACTCTCAGGAGATGGCACGCTCTGTTCAGCAACCAGCATGTACTGTGCTTCCTTTTTTGTCCCACTACTTTTAAAACTTTACTACTTTCTGTTATGTAGTGCTATCATTGCACTGCAAAGAAACTCAGGGTTGTTCGCATGTTATCTGTGTGTATTAAAGATGGTGTCTAGTTCAGTGCCTTCCATGTGGTAAGTACTCACTGTTTGTTCAGCAGACAACAATGGCCTAAATGACTCTCTCTAGACCTTTTGTTGATAATCAGAGTGTTAAGTGTTTTTATAAGACTGGAAATATGTTCAATGCCAGCTTCTGTGTTCATTTTATTTCCTGTCATCCATCAAACTAGTTTGGGCAACCCTACTTCACTCATTGGTACTGGGATGCTCACATCTTGCTATGGTGGAATCACTTGGAGATTTTGTTAAATGTCTCATGACATAAATGCTTTTATTTTACTTAACATTCCCAGCTTATTGCTGATGGGTGGTGGTAGTGATGATAGTAGTTACAATTTGAAAAAACAGATTATTCAAGAGTATTAAAGGAGAGAGGTAGGGCCAAGATGGCAGAATAGTCAGACACTTCATGTGAAACGCTTATGTGAAAAAACAAGTGAATTGGATATATATGACAATCTAGTAACCCTAAGCATCAAAGACAAAGCTCAAGAATCAGACTGAGTGACAGGTGGAAGGAGAGACAACTGAAAAACAGTGAAAACCAGCAATTGTGGATCGCCAGTGTCTTGCTAGCTGAGTCTGCACAGCAGGGACATATTGAGGCAAGCAGCAGCATCCCAAGCAGAACCCATCTGATGCAGCCAAACAGCAACAACTCTGCACACATCTCCAGAACCAGACAGGAGTGACATCAGACCTGCAAAAGTTAAGTGCAAGCTCCCAACCCACCATGCACACCACAGCCTTCCCCTCACAACTCCAGGGCTGAGGAGCACTCTTTTCCCCTCATTCATCCCCCTTCCTACTCCGACACCACTCCGGGGGGGCATTCAACACCACTGAGCCTCCTAAGCCAGGAACTCATGCCCCGGTCCAGAGGCACCTGCCCCTTTGCCTAGCCACTGGCATAGGGGGTTCACAAACTTGCAGCACCCTTCACCCCTGCTGATCATCCGCACCAGTGCCTTGCTAGCTGACCCAGCATGGCACGTACTTATTAGGACAAAACAGCAGGGTTCTCAGTTGAAGTCCATTTTCACCTGTAGCAGCCGAGTGGGAACTGCAGATATGTGGCATTTGACACTGCCCTGTCCCCTAAGAAGGGGCCTCACCCACCCACACCAGGGGCATGAGGGCCAGGGGTGCCACCCACTCTATCTAGCTGCCCTGAGAACCAGTGGCACCCGCCAATCCCTTCAGCCAATGGCACCGGGTGCCCAAGGACCAGCTGCACTACCCCCCCCCCACTATACACTCTAGCGGACAGGGACGCGCCCTCTATCCGGGCACCCAGGGGCAGCCTACAGCCCCCTGCCTTGCCCCCCACATCATCCCCCCCCACTGCAACCAGAGACCTGTTCCTGCTCCAAACAGCCCTGCCCACCCAGGACTATAGATGAGAGTCTCCACACCACACACTCAGTGACCGACAACCTGGGCACCTGCACCCCGACCAACTGGCAAGTGGCAGAGCACACACACACAACATCCAATCCAACAACCAAGGAGAACACCCCCCTGCATCCACAGCCAGGTGATCAGCAGGACAGATTCATTACCTCACCAAAAGTGCCACCTATATCCTAAGCTTCCCCACAAGAACAGTGAACAGACTTCCAGGCTCACACATCTAGTAGCTTCTCCACCCACCTAGAGACAGAAGGTGAGAGCTTCAGTGTGGCCAGATTAATGACCAGAGTAGCACACATGCCCAGCCTGCTTGGACATATCAAAACAAAATAAAACAAAAATTCAGGATGCAGTAAACAAACATACAATAAATAAATAAATATAATAATGTTTTGATGCCTCAGAGACAACAGTCAATATCAAATCATATAAAGAAGCAGGACAAGATGGCTCTAGCAAGCAACCAAAATAAAGAAGTAGAAAACCTTCTGGAGGAAGATAAGACAATAAAACTACCTGACAAAGAATTCAGCAGACTAATATACAGAGCTCTCCAAGAGATCAAGAAGGAGATCAGGCAAAACACAGACCAAACCAAGGAAAACACAGACAAAGCAATAGAAGAATTCAGGAAAACAATACAAGAACAAAATGACAGAATAAACAGGCTGCTAGAAACCATACAAAAGCAGCAACTAGAAATCCAAAAGATTAGCAATAAAATTTCAGAATTAGACAACCCAATAGAAGGTTATAGGAGCATAACTGAAATAATGGAAGTCAGAATTAGTGAGATTGACGATAAATCCCTTGACACCAATTTGTTTGAGGAAAAATCAGATAAAAGAATGAAGAAAACCTAAAAATTATGTGGGATACTATCAAGAGGAAAGATCTACAAGTGATTAGAGTACCAGAATGGTGGGGGGAGGATGGAAAACACAGAATTGTCAAAGATTTGCTGGCAGAAAACTTCCCTAGTATCATGAAAAACAAGAAGATACCTGTCCAAGAAGCTCAACGAACCTCATACAGGGTAGGCTCCAAAAGAAAGTCACCATGACATATCATAATCAAACTTGCCGAAACCAAAAACAAAGAAGGAATCCTGAGAGCAGCTAGGGATAAACAAAAAGTCACCCACAAAGGAGAACCAATAAGACTAAGCTCTGATCACGCAGCAGAAACTATGCAGGCAAGGACGCAATGGGGTGACATATATAAAGCCTTGAAGGAAAAAAATTACCAGCCAAGAATTATATATCCAGCAAAATTGTCTCTCAAATACAATGGCAAAATTTCCAGATAAACAGAAATTAAAGGAATATGTAAAAACCAGACCAAAATTACAAGAAATATTAAAAATGAGTCCTCTGGTTAGAGAACCAACAACATCAGATAGTAATCCAAGACTAGGACACAGGACAGATCAACCAGATACCAACCCAGATAAGGAATTCACAAAAATAAAACAAAGCTAAAAGACTGAAAATAGGGAACCAGAGATGTCAATATGTAAATGATGACATCAAAAAGAATATTAAAAGAGAAATATTTTCTTGAAAAATAGGTGATTTGCCTATTTCAGAAAGCCTAGTATGTGCCAGCCTCCTCTTGAGAGAGATGAAGTACCAAGGTCTATAAACAGATGAACCCTAGGAATGACAGAAGAAAACGTGAACCATACCAGGGTAAAAAAAGATTTAGCCATTTCAATCTACATATAATGAACCAGTTGAGGGATGAACAACACAGCTGTTTCTCAAAGGGTGGTTCAAGGACTACCTGCATCAGAATCCCCTAGTGAGCAAGTTTAAAAGTGAGATCCTAGGGTACCACCTCAGGCCTACTCAGTCTAAACTTGGGGATTGGGAGGCCTGGGATTCTGCATTTAACACCTTATGATTAATTTCCTATAAATCATCTAGTACAATCAAGTACATTAACCATGCAGTATAAAATGATTTAGATTTATTCTATGTCATGGTAAATAAAAAAAAAAGAAAGTACCAATAGTTTTGTAGGTGTAGATATTAGGGGAAAAAAATGTAGCAATATCTAGAGAGTCACTAGCAATAGTGGATGTATCCCTCATGTCTCATTGTTAACGAATTGTTTCCAGCTGAGATCCCTGTAATCTGCAGGCATTGTTTACCATTTAATTTTACTATAGGAAACAAGGGTATAATCAGTTAATAAAGTGTAAAGAATTAGATTTTTTTTCCCTTGAGCAAAATGCCTGGCTGCAACCAACATTCCTGATGCTCTTCCCTTGAGCAATAGGAAAGCCTGTTTTGTTCATATTCTTCAACTTGCCTCTGGAAGCCATTCTAATGAATAGAAAACTAAAAATAGAATTCCAGCCTTTTGTTTGAGCAGCCACTGATTTTTGTCTTTTTTTCCCTCCTACTTCTAATCGAAACTCAAATAAGCACACTGTAAATAGGGATCCTCTTTCAGTTTAAGCAGTGTTTTGTGTTGTTTTCCTCTGGTTTTTATTGAGAAAATAGAAACTATTTTAAAAACCATTTTTATATATAGGCAGTCTCCTTCTAAGCATTTGACTTATGAATGTCCCATACTTATCAACAGTCTCTCTTGAGGGACTTTGAGCTACCCCTGCTACCCATGGAAGCTGGAGTTGTTTCTGCTGTCTGCAGGAGTTTGTTTCTTCCTTAGCCCTCCTCTTCTGGGAGTTCTCACAAGCCTCCATCAGACCTTTTGACACAGTTAGTATGTGAGTACCTTCTACTGTCACCACCAGGACATGAGAAGGGGCTGGAGCCCCTGCCAGAGCATCCATGGTAGCTGAGCCCATGAGGGAGTACAAAGAATATGAGTGGAACTCTAGTATTGCCGTTGGTGATTGTGGGGAACTTCTCCATTTGGACTTCAGAATCCAGTTCCCCTAGAAATAGCATTATAGAGTAATAACCTGCCTATATAGAATAAGTTATCTGACATTCACCTATCCAGACTATAACCAGAAATTACGCAGTAAACAAATGGCCTCTAAGCAGCCTAATAACACACACCTTACTTATTGGAAAAGCCATTCGAAACTGTACTCACACTCATACCTTACGCCAGATGCAAAAATTAACTCAAAATGGATCAGTAACCTAAATATAAGAACTAAAACCTTAAAACTCTTAGAAGAAAACAAAGGGATAAAGCTGTAAGACCTTGTTTTTGACAATGGATTCTTAGATATGACACCAAAAGCATGAGCAACAAAATTAAAAAGTAGATAAATGGGATTTCATCAAAATTTAAAATTTTGGTGCATCAAAGAACTTCATCAAGAAATTGAAGGACAACCTACAGATTGGGAGAAAATATTTGATAACCATGTGTCTGATAAGGTTTAATATCCAGAATATATAAAGAACTCCTACAACTCAATGACAAAAAGACGAACAACCCAATTAAAAATTGCACAAAGGACTTGAGTAGATATTTCTCCAAAGAAGATATGCAAATGGCCAGTAAGCATATGAAAAGATGCTCAGTGTCACTGGTCATTAGGAAAATGCAAATCAAAACCACAATGAATAGCACTTCACACCCACTAGGATGGCTATTATCAGAAAAGCAAAATAACAAATGTTGACAAGAATGTGGGGAAATTGGAACCCTAGTGCATTACTGGTGGGAAGGCAAAATAGTGCAGGGGCTGTGGAAAACAGTTTGGTGGTTCCTCAAAAAGTTGAACATAGAACTACCATATAACCGAGCAATCTCAATACTAGGTATATATCTAGAAGAAATGAAAGCAGGAACACAAACTGAAACCTGTACACTAATATTCATTTGTAGCACTTTTCATAATAGCCAAAAGGTGGAAACAACCTAAATGTCCACCAACTGATAAATGGATTAAGAAAAATGTGATATATACATGCAGTGGAGTATTACTCAGCCATAAAGAGAAATGAAGTTCTGATACATGCTACAACATGGATGAACCTTGAAAACATTTTGCTGAGTAAAATCAGATACAAAAGGACAAATATTGTATGATCCCACTTGTATGAGCTATCTAGAATAGGCAAATACATAGAGACGAAAGTTTATTAGTGGTTACCAAGGAGGGAGAGAGGAATGGAGAGTTATTGTTTAAGGCATACTGAGTTTCTGTTTGGAGTGATGAAAAACATTTGGAAATAAATTGTGGTGATGGTTGCACAACTTGGTGAATGCAATTAATGTCATTGAATTGTATGCTAAGAAATGGTTAAAATGGCCAATTTTTTGTTTTATATATTTTGCCACAATAACATTTTTAAAACCATACTCACTGCCTGTTTATTTTGTGTGTATGCATGATTCTGATCAGTTTTAACTAGACATTAAGCCAGTAGCAGATTATAAGCAGCAAATTTGAAGGTACTGGAAAAGATGTGACAGGTAGGTGAAGTGAAATCTGATAGGCTGACAACAAGGTAAAGACAAAAAAAACATTAAAAAACAGTTTAAAAACTCAGAAACCAACCACAATGAAACACTACTTCACATATTCCAGAGTGACTAAAATTAAAAATACTGACAATGCCAAGTGTTGGTGAAGTTGTAGAACAACTGGAACTCTCATACATTGCTGGTGAGGGTATAAAATGGTACAGTCACTCTGGAAAACAGTTTGGCAGTTTCTTATATAAAATACTTGCCATACAACCCAGCAGTTCCACTCCTAGAAAAATGAAAACATGTCCATAAAAAGACTTCTACATGAATGCTTACACCAGCTTTATTCATAATAATCCCAAGCTGTAAATAAGCCAAATGTCCATCAACTGGTGAATGCATAAAAAATTGCGGTAGAGCCATACAATGAAATATAATTCAGCAGTAAAAAGGAATGAACTACTGCTACATGGAACAGCATGGATGAATATCACAGACACTATGTTGAATTAAAGCATCCACACACAAAAGAACACATATATGATTACATTTACGTGAAATTCTAGAACAGGGAAAACTAAGCTATGGTGATAGAAATCAGAACAGTCCTTTCCTCTGGGGGGCTGGAGAATGACTGGAAGGGGCATGAGGTAAAAGTCTGTGGTGATATAAATGTTATGTATATTGATCTGGGTGGTGGTTACAAAGGTGTGTACATTTGTCATAACTCTTGAGCTGTACGCTTAAAATCTGTGCATTTTATTGTATGTAAATTGTTTCTCAAATAAGGTGCAAAAACTTTAAAAGGAAAAAAAAAGTCCTTCAGAGGACCTCCCTGCTCCAGGATAAAGTCTGAATACCTTAACATGATCTGGCCCTTATTTACTATCCCTTGGCTCATTTCTCACCATTTCGCCCCACTCCAAACACTTATTCTAAGCTACCTGCATGCCCCAAAACTGCTATTCTCTTTTTCCTCTAAACCTTTAAACACAATGCTTCCTCTGCCTGGAATAACTTTTCCATTTCCCATTCATTGCCAAATCATAGACATCCTTCAGGACTCACAGAGGTAGCACTTCCTCCAATAAGGCTTGTCCATTCCAAGACTGTATTAGGTGTACCTCTTCTTGCTCCCAAAGTAAGTTATACTTCTTTCTAGCAAAGCATTTATTACTTTGTGATGTAACTGTTGTAATTTAAAAACAAAAAAAACCCCAAAACCATAGTGGACTGGTACCATTGAATGTACAGTCGGTACTCCTCCCATATTCAGTAATTACTGAGTTAAATAATATAGACTAATTTCTATCAAAATAGCTGAAGGAAGTTATCAAGAAAACT
Organism: Dugong dugon; assembly: GCA_030035585.1. Lineage (NCBI taxonomy): Eukaryota > Metazoa > Chordata > Mammalia > Sirenia > Dugongidae > Dugong > Dugong dugon. Next base: position 101,138,039 of record CM057483.1, on the reverse strand, counting down.
CTACCATCAAGAATGACTTATTCTCCTAGAGTTGCAAACGGTTGAGATTTTATTGTAAACAGCAGTTTAGTTTTATACTATTATTAGTATTGTAGCTTATTTGTATCATGGGTTAAATATCCTTCTGTCAGTTTGTCTGGAAACCTAGTCAGACTTTATTATGTTGATTCTATGGAAAAATGCATTTTACATTCCAATCAAATGACTCAAAAATACTACTCAGTTGAACCATGTGCAATTGCTGATATTCAACCATTTTTGACATATAACAATAACAGTTTCATATGATTCAACCCAAATAAGTTTTGGAATACAACCCTACTGGCAAGTTGGAGATTATCTATACTTCCATTTATTAATTTTGTATTTAATACATGACAGTACTAAATATCCTGTAAGATGCTAATCTTGTACATTAAGACTATTGGGTAAAATTGTTCCATGTAGACAGTAAAACACAGGATTTGGAAGGGAGCTTGTACAGAATGTTAGGGATTTTGGGGTCCTACCCATTTTTTTCCAAGTAAACAGACATGCGGCAGTCAGTCATACATGAGGACTTTGGAATTGCTCATATTTTGAACTGACACTAAGATGAAGATTCATTTGTTCTTCTTTCTTAAGCCCCAAACTCTCTAACCAGTCCATTTTTAAGATGAATTTTAATAATAATAGTAATAGCTAACATTTATTGAGTGCATATTATATGCTGAGTACTGTGCTAACTACTTGAGCAAAGTACTATCATTATCCCTGTTTACATATGAGAAAATAAAAGCTTGAGTAACTTGTCCAAGGTTACACAGCTAGTAAGTGGCAGAATTTGAATCAGAATCACTATTAATCTTACTACTGTCTGCTGTTTACCTCAAGCACATTTTTTACCACAATGAAGCACTCATTCTGAAAGATTATGGTTCAATTCAGTGAGTATATATTTAAGCTACGATTATCATTGGTGAAACCAGGCTCATTCACATATAAAACATTAATGTATTATTGTATTATTATGAGAGAGCATCATAAAACATTAGAGGACCAAATACCAAAATGAGTTTCCATGAGTGCTATAAAAGTCTAGGAAAGGGAGGGAATAATTTTGGACTTTGTCATGACTAACTCCCAGGAAAGAATTGACATAAATGGTACCTCAGTTTTGGATGCACAGCATTCCGGGAACAAACCAAAAGTTCAGCATAAATAGGAATGTGGCAAAAGTGTGGGTGTATAATAATAAATCCCAAGAGGGAGCAGCAAATTCAGTTGTAATTCTGGGTGGGCATCATTTGTATGTGAACGAAGTTAGAAATCAGTGGCTAGGCTCTCTGAACCCCAGAAATAAATGGAGAAATGGGACTTGAAGGATGACTCATTAGATATTTGGAGTAGGAGAGGGTATTCAAAGATGAACCAAGATTTTATGCCTACATGATTGGAATAATAATGGTATCAAAAATAAAAGAATTGGCACAGTGGAGGGGAAGATAAGCTCAGACTTCCAAAAACAAGCAAACAAACAAACCCGTTGCCGTCTAGTCGACTCTGACTCATAGTGACCCTATAGGACAGAGTAGAGCTGCCCCATAGGATTTTCAAGGCTGTAAATCTTTACAGAAGCAGACGGCCACATCTTTCACCCACAGAGTGGGGTTCGAACCGCCGAACTTTCGGTTAGCAGCCCAGAACATAACCACTGTGCCACCAGGGCTCCTTGCTAAGACTTCAGACACACTGAATTTAAGGTGAAGGTAGACTGTCTACAGCAAGTTAGTTTTTTTATGTGGGTTATGACTGAGTGGGATAAACCTTTGACTCGTTTACTTGTTATTTTTACAGATGGCCCTACTGAATTTCTTCTTCCCTGAAGAAAAGTCATATTCTGAAGAGGAAAGTAGGACTGTTCGCCGCAATAAAAGAAGCAAAAGCAGTGAAGGAGCAGATGGTAAGTCTACTCAGGTGATTTCCTCCTTTATCACTCCTCAGTCATCTGTTACTTAGAGTACCCTCTGAGAACTCCCTTCCCAAGCCTGCTTCATCATTTCATGTATTGTCAACAGACCTAAGGTCACAGAAGAAGGTTTTTTCCAGACTACCACTCAATCCGAGATCCATAGTAGCAATTGTTTCTCTCAAGATCACCCTTTGTATGGACCTCATCTTTCCTGGGGACATCCTACATCTGCTAAGGCCACCAAGAGGATTCTATCTTATTCTTGGAATTGACACAATGTTGTGCCATGCTGGCACTTACATAATGTGTTAATTCCAGTGATAAAGGTATCAATGTTGGTATCAGCTACCATGACCAAATCTGAACTAGAACTAGTTTGTAAGTTCTTTGAGGGCAGGGATTGATTTCTCTTTGTGTATCCACAGAATCTAGCCTAGTATCTGGAATATCATTGGTATTTGTAATATAAGTTGATGATGTCGATTGTTCCTTCAGCTCGGTAATGATGTGCAAATAGAAACCATCCCTATTGCAGATGAAACCGATTTGAGTTAACTAGCAATGCAGTCTGTGGGGACATAACAAAACGTTGAGCTAGATCCTGGGCAGGTCTTTGAATCACTCTGATATTTCTATATCACTCTGTCAGTTGACAGAATGCTATCTGTTTGGCACAGGAGCTTGTAGAATGCATAGCTCTGGGCTGCTGAAAAGCCATCTGGACTCAAAGACAGCATGTCTCTGGCTACATCTGCCAATGATATGTGTCTGGGGGGTTACAAAGCAATATTACTTTATAAGGAAGAAAATGAGATTTTTAAGCTGACATTTGTCAATGTGAGTGAAGGCAAATGATGGAAGCAGTTCCAGAAGGCATGAGCTATTGAAGAGATGGCGCCAGTTCTTTGTCAATAGGGACAAAAAGTAGAACCAGATGAAGTCTGAAAGAGAACTCAGAACAAGGACCCTGTAATAAAATTTAAAAAACAAAAAACAAAAAACAGAACAGTAACATAGGTGGGACTTTCTAGCCAGTGGATGTGGCAGCAGCACTGAGCCTTTGAATGGAGAACAGGACCAGTGGGGCCATTTTCTGGAGCAGACACTTTGCATACAATTGATGACCAAGTTCAAGCCTAGGAAATACGGTTCATGAAGTAAAATGCACCCATTTTTCCCATACTACTTGCAGCCGGTTTCCTGGAAGTCTTCTGCCTGTGTGGAAGCTGGGAGTTGAGAGTCATGATTAGTCCTTTCCTAATCACTCCACTCTCTGACACACTCTTTACCTTTGGCTCTTCCCCTGAGGCTGCTCCCAATACCAGCAAATATTTCATAATCCCTTGTTGGTAAGGAGAAGAAAGGTGGTAAGCCCGGCTACCACCACTGACTGCTCTGACCAGGATCACAACAGAGGGTTCTGGACAGAGCTGGAGAAGGATGTGGAACATACTTTTAACTCACAAAAAAAAAGACCAGATTTACTGGCCTAAAGGAGAGTGGAGAAACCTCGAGAGTATGGCCCCCAGACACCCTTTTAGCTCCGTGGTGAAGCTACCTCCAAGGTTCACTGTTTAGCCTGGGAGTGGACAGCCCCGTAAAACCAAATGAGACTAACAAGGTACAGGAGTCCAGCGACAAGGGCCAGAAGGCAGAAGGGGACAAGGAAGCTGGTGATAGATAACCCAAGGTTGAGTAAGGATATTGTTGATGTGTTGTGAGATTGTTAACCATTGTCATAGGGCAACATTTATAGTAACTGTTAAATGAGAAACTATTTTGTTCTGTAAGCCTTCATCTTAAGTGAGAATAACAGCACAACTGGAAGAGCGTAGTTGATGTCACTGAACTGTGCATGTAGAAATTTTTGAAATGGTGTATCTTTGGCTATGTGTATTTTCACCAAAAAAAAAAAAAAAAAAGGTTGAGAAGTTAGAGGGTTAATGTGTTGTGGGGTTGTTAACCAATGTCATAAAACAACATGTGTACTACTGTTTCATGAGAAACTATTTGTTCTGTAAGCCTTCACCTGAAGTACAATAAAATATAAAAAAAAAAAGAAAGGTGGTAAGAGCAATATCACCATCTGTAGTGGGCATGGTCTTCCCTTCCTCTTCTTTAGAGTGTTTATTTTCGCTTGATAAAAAACAGTTTTTCTCTCCAGTCAAGGCCAAAACCTCTCACTAATTGTCAGCACTTCTTATCTAATTCTCTCCTGATCTGATACTTTTTCAAGACTAGTCAATTTGTGCCAATGCCAAGTTTCTCATGCAATCCCAGGTATTTTTTTGAAAAATCATTATAGCTGGCAGGAATTCAGGAACCCTTAGAGTTAGGGGTATACAATGCCTGAGGGATCCAGGAATTTTATTAGATTTCCAGCCTTTCACCTGGGAGGCTACAGAACCACTTCTTTAGATGTGGTGGGTGGTACAGAATCCATATCTCCTTTTATTTTGTACCATTCCTGTTGCTCTGCTGAGTGTATGCTATATTCATTGAATATATTCATCAAGTATTTACTGAGTAAATACAGCCTACATATACATATGTATTGTATATATACAATATATAATACTAGAATGAATGTAATATTATAATACTAGAATGTAATATATAATACCAGAATGAAAGCACCGTAAGGATATTGGTGTTTGTTTTGTTTACTTTTACATCCTCACTGCCTAGAAAAGGACCTGGCATAGTACACCCTCAATAAATATTTCTTGTTGTTGCCTTCAAGGAGCTTAACTTCCAGTGCAAAGAGACACAGTAATCAAAGTTGGTGGTAATAAAATTTGTGAAGAAAAATCGCATGGAAAGAGAGAAAGAGAATGATGGATGTACTATAAGGTGATCAGGGAATGCCTCTTTGATAAGGGGGCATTTGAGAAGAGACATGAATGAAATGGAGGTGTGAGCCATGTGAGTATTTGGGGGAAGAAGAAACAGCAAATGCAAAGGCTCTGAAGCAAAAGAATGCTTGGTACACTCCAGGAAGGTCAGTGTGGCTAGGAGGAAGGTAAGCAAGCGGGAAAGGGAAGATGAAGTTAGATAGCAGGATGCAGTCTAGGGCCTTGTAGGCGAAGGTAAAGACTCTGGCTTTTACTCTGGGTGAGATGGGGAGTCACTGGACAATTTTGAGTAGAGGAGTGACAGGATCTGACTTATGTTTTAACAGGATTCTTCTAGCTGCTGTATTGAAAATAGCTGCAGAGAGACAAGGACAGAAGCAGGGAGACCCATTAGGAGACTGTAACTATCCAGGCAAGAGAAGATGGTGGTTTAGGCCAGGGTGGATGGTGTGGGTAGTAAGGAGTGATCAGATTCTGGATAGATTCTGAGGACTGGCTAACAGGATTTTCTGATTTATTAGATAACGGGTATGAAAGACAGAAAAGAGCCAAGGATGACCCCACAGTTTTAGACTTAAGGAACTAAGTAAATAAATTTGATATCTTCTAAGCTGGAGAAGAACAGGGGAGGAGTAGATAGGGGAACGTGGGGAAGGAACCAAGAATTTAGTTGAACATGTTAAATTTGAAATACCTATTAGACATCCAAGTGAATATATTAAAGAGGTAGCTGGATATATAAACCTGCTGTACATCACTGTGTCTCAAGACAATGAACTGACTCTGTTTTGTACAAATAAAGGACTTCTCAAATCCACTACCTGTTCCTTGGAAACCCTATGGGGCAGTTCTACTCTGTCCTATAACGGTCACTATGAGTCAGAATCAACTCGACAGCAATGAGATTTTGGTTGTCACTGAAGAAGCGGGTCAGTCTGTAAACTGTTCTGAACAGAGGAAGAAGCAGGATGATGGGACAGGTAGATCAGAGTGGGGTGAGTAGAGGCCAAAATTAAAAAAAAAAAAAAAACAACCTACGCCAAGAGGAAAAAAAATATATCATAAAAATTTAGCTCTTCAGCTCAGGTTTGCCGCAAAAGTGTCTGAAAAAAAGTCGTTTACCTTGGATAGTTAAGAATATGACAAAGATTTCAGGAAGAAAACATTTATTAAAGGTCAAAAATAGAGACAAGTTTAAAAGGGAACAGAAAAATCAATTCTAGTTCCTTGTATAATTTTTCTAATCTGTTACTATCTTTTAATTTTACTTCAATTCCCCAAACTTTATATATTTTATTGTTATTTGACAAGCCTCCTAGGCACTACCAGAAGGGCTTCAAAGATGAATAAAGCCCTCAGAGAAGCTTATAGTTTAGTGAGGGAGCAGATACACCTATAGGCAGCAGGTAAAATGAAGCAAAGATAGGGTGAAAGTGTTGAATGTGGATTCTGGAGTTTTACCTAACACAGCACCAGTACATAGAAGACACTCAGACATTTGTTAAATGAATGACCTAACAAACAAATGGGGGGTAGGGGAGTCTATATTTTTCATCCAGGAACTATAGCTATTAAGCTTGATGATCTCCACTAATTCTTGTGGGAGGAAAAAATTAACAAGTAGTTCATGAACACTTAGGAAAAGGAAGGGAGATGGTGATCCTTACGAGCCTGCATAGATTCACCGAGAATAAACCAAGCTACAAAAGCTTGTTTTCGTCTTTTGATCAGACTACTAACCTCGTCAATTAGAAGCATTATCATAGGTATGGTCTATCTTTCTTTAAAAAAAAAGTCAATGGAGAAGATACAGATAAACCAAAACAGGGAAAATAAAGTCAACCACAGTTGCACCACTCAGAGATTTAAAAAAAAAAAGAAAAGTTAGTGGCTATTTCCAGATCATATCCAATCGTTCTGACCAATCTTTCAAGTATGTTTGGACTGATCCCAATTTATCCATTTGAATTATTCTATAAATGAAGGTATTGGACTAGCTTAAGACCTCTTTAAAGTGTTAAAAAGCAAAGAAGTCCTTTTAAGGACTAAGGTGCACCTGACTCAAGCCATGGTGTTTTCAATCACCTCATATGCATGCAAAAGCTAGACAACACCTTTGAATTATGGTGTTGGTGAAGAATATTGAATATAACATGGACTGCCAGAAAATGAACAAATCTGTCTTGGAAGAAGTACAGCCAGAGTGCTCCTTAGAAGCAAGGCTGGCGAGACCTCATCTCACATACTTTGGACATGTTATCAGGAGGGACCAGCTCCCTGGAGAAGGACATCATGCTTGGTAAAGTAGAAGGTCAACGAAAAAGAGGAAGACCCTCAATGAGATGGATTGACACAGTGGCTGCAACAATGGGCTCAAGCATAACAACAGTTATGAGGATGACATAGGATCAGACAGTGTTTTGTTCTGTTGTACATAGGGTTGCTATGAGTCAGAACTGACACCACAGCACCTAACAACAACAGCAAGCTTAACCAAACACAGGGTTAGTGCCCCTCCAGTATAAATCGTGGCACTTTATAACTTCAGTTCTTAGAAAACGAGTGAAGTTCTTTTTTTTTTCTTTTAAATACACTTCTACCTTAAATTCACTGCTCCTGTCGAATTGTCTGGAAGTATTCCAGATACGGTTTTTAAGTTCATTTTTGCTGATTATATGAGGACTTTTGGTTGTTGTTGTTTTGTAAGAAAGCATGATCCCTTTGGTGTGGGTTCTGTGAGTCACAACAGTTCCAGAAACCTGTGCCAGGATTTCCTGCTGAGGCCCATCCTTGTGATGTGTTTCTGAAGTAATAATAGGCCTAGGTGGCTTGCTTGGTCATCTCCTGCAGGGTACTCCAGATATCTTTAGAACTTTATTTTCCAATGAGAATGAAAGGTAGGATATATTCAGTGGTCATGAGATCTTAGAATCAGATAACATGAATCCAGAAGTCCCCATGAGGTAGTTTCCATATTTTACAAGTATTATTATAAAAACATCTGTTCTCTTCCTGTAGGAGCATTTTCAGGAATCAATCAAAATCTCAATATCTCCCCCACCTTCATCCTCCACCATGTTCCTGAATACAAGTGCAGCATGACATAATAGAAAAGGTACCAGACTGAGTCACAAGTTCTGGATCTCAGTCCTGATGTCTCTGCCACTTTTCCAACCATGTGACCTTGAAGGAATCACAATCCCTCTAAGCAACAATTTCTTTCTCTATTAAATGGCGGTAATTATCCCTGCTTAACTTGTACAGTTGTTGTAATGATCAAAAGTGTTAATGTATGCAAAAGCACGTCATAAATTAGGCGCTATTACTGTGTTCTCTCTGGAATATGAACATAATAGCATGGACTGCAGCCTTCAGTATGGATTACACCTCAACTAAAAGAAAACAAAAATCCTCACAACTGGGCCAATAATCAATATCATGATAAACAGAGAAAAGATTGAAGTTCTTAAAGATTTAATTTTTACTTGGATCCACAATCAACGCCCATGGAAGCAGCAGTCAAGAAATCAAAACAATGCATTGCATTGGGCAAATCTGCTGCAAAAGATATCTTTAAAGTGTTAAAAAGCCAAGATGTCACTTTAAGGACTAAGGTACGTCTGACCCAAGCCATGGTGTTTTCAGTCACCTCATATGCATGTGAAAGATGGACAATGAAAAGGAAGACTGAAGAAGAATTGATGCCTTTGAATTATGGTGTTGGCAAAGAATATTGAATATACCATGGACTGCTAGAAGAGCAAGCAAATCTGTCTTGGAAGAAATACAGCCAGAATGCTCCTTAGAAGCAAGGATGGCAAGACATGTTATCAAAAGTGATCAGTCCCCAGGATCACAACAGACAGTTCTGGACAGAGCTGGAGAAGGATGTAGAGCATAATTCTAACTCACACACACAAAAAAAGACCAGATTTACTGGCCTAAAGGAGACTGGAGAAACCCCGAGAGTATGGCCCCCAGACACCCTTTTAGCTCAGTGGTGAAGTTATCTCCGAGGTTCACTGTTCAGCCTGGGAGTGGACAGCCCTGTAAAACCAAATGAGACTAACGAGGTGCAGTAGTCCAGTGACAAGGGCCAGAAGGCAGAAGGGGACAAGGAAGCTGGTGATAGATAACCCAAGGTTGAGTAAGGATATTGTTGATGTGTTGTGAGATTGTTAACCATTGTCATAGGGCAACATTTATAGTAACTGTTAAATGAGAAACTATTTTGTTCTGTAAGCCTTCATCTTAAGTGAGAATAACAGCACAACTGGAAGAGCGTAGTCAGTGTCACTGAACTGTGCATGTAGAAATTTTTGAAATGGTGTATCTTTGGCTATGTGTATTTTCACCAAAAAAAAAAAAAAAAAGGTCAAGAAGGGAGAGGGTTGACATGTTGTGGGGTCATTAACCAATGTCATAAAACAATATGTGTACTACTGTTTCATAAGAAACTATTTGTTCTGTAAGCCTTCACCTGAAGTACAATAAAAAAAAAAAGTGATCAGTCCCTGGGGAAGGACATCATGCTTGGTAAAGTGGAGGGTCAGCAAAAAAGAGGAAGACTCTCAACGAGATGGATTGACAAAGTGGCTGCAACAGTGGGCTCAAGCATAACAAAATTATGAGGATGTCACAGGACCAGGCAGTGTTTCATTCTGTTGTATCTAGGGTTATTATGAGTCGGAACAGACTCAATGGCACCTAAGCACAACAAGAAGTATGGTCTCCCAGGCATTTTGACCCCCATATTCATTAATTTATGGACAACTTTTAAAATTTCTGCAAAGATGCCCACTTTCAGTTAAATTGTCCTTTTTTGTGTGTGCCCATAGGAAGAAGACTCCAAACCTCAAACTGTGGCCTACCTCACCACAGCAAATGATCACATGTCCATATTTCTCTGTGTCACTCTCTCACTCTGTCTGTGTATGTGTATCTCATTTTGTTGGTATCGCTAAAGTTTCACTTGGAAATTTTTCTTCTTTGTAGTTTATGTTTGGACAGATTAAAAACTTTTCAAAAAAGTTAGTGTTCTTTTCTATTATTATAAAACATTAAAGGGGGAAGACAAATAACATTGAAATCTATACGCTCTCCTTCATGATGAAATAGGGCATAGTTGCTATTAAATGATACAGATGAACACACAAGGCTATGACCTTAAAGAAAACAGACTTTCTGGGCCAAAATGAAAAGATTAACCTTCCAACTCCAACAAATAGAAAGAGAGCAGAAAAAAAAAGCCCTCGGGCACCAGAAGAAAGGAAATAATAAAAATTAAAGCAGAATTAAGTGAAATAGAGAATAGAAAAACAGTTGAAAGAGTTAACAAGACCAAAAGCTGCTTCTTTGAAAAGATCAACAAAATCGATAAATCATTGGCCAAACTGACAAAAGAAAAACAGAAGATAAAGCAAATAACCCAAATAAGAAATGAGATGGGCAATATCACAACAGACCCAACTGAAATTAAAAGAATCATAACAGAATACTATGAAAAATTGTACTCCAACAAATTTGAAAACCTAGAGGAAATGGACGAGAAACACACTACCTACCTCAACTAACACAAACAGAGGTAGAACAACTAAATAAACCTATAACAAAAGAAGAGATTTAAAAGGTAATTAACAAACTCCCAACAACAACAACAACAAAAAACCCCTGGCGCTGACAGATTCACTAGAGAATTCTAACAAACTTTCAGAGAAGAGTTAACACCACTTCTACTAAAGGCTTTTCAGAGCATAGAAAAGTATGGAATACTCTCAAACACATTCTATGAAGCCAGCATAACCTTGATACCAAAACCAGTTAAAGATACCACAAAAAAAGAAACTTACAGACAAATATCCCTCATGAACATAGACGCAAAAATCCTCAACAAAATCTAGTCAATAGAATTCAACAACATATCCAAAAAATAATTCACCATGACCAAGTGGGATTCATGCTAGGTATACAGGGATGGTTCAACATTAAAAAAACAATCAATGTAATCCATCACATAAGTAAAACAAAAGACAAGAACCACACGATCTTATCAATCGATGCAGAAAAGGCATTTGACAAAGTCCAACACCAATTCATGATAAAAACTCTCAACAAAATAGGAATAGAAGGGAAATTCCTCAACATAATTAAGGGCATTTATACAAGGCCAACGGCCAACATCATCCTAAACGGAGAGAGCTTGAAAGCATTCCCCCTAAGAACAGGAACCAGACAAGGGCGCCCTGTATCACCACTCTTATTCAACATTATGCTGGAGGTCCTAGTCAGAGCAATTAGGGTAGAAAAAGAAATAAAGGGCATCCAAATTGGTAGGGAAGAAGTAAAAGTATCTCTGTTTACAGATGCTATGATTTTATACACAGAAAACCCCAAAGAATCCACAAGAAAACTAGTGGAACTAATAGAAGATTTCAGCAAAGTATCAGACTACAAGATGAACATAAAAAAATCACTTGGATTCCTCTACACTAACAAAGAGAACTTCAAAGAGGAAATCATGCAAGCAATACCATTTATAATAGCCCCCAAGAAGATAAAATACTTAGGAATAAATCTAACCAGAGATGTAAAAGACCTATACAATGAAAACTAGAAGACACTACTGCAAGAAACCAAAAGAGATCTGCATAAGTGGAAAAACATACCTTGCTCATGGATAGGAAGACTCAACATTGTGAAAATGTGAATTCTACCCAAAGCGATCTACAGATACAATGCAATCCCGATCCAAATTTCAGTGACATTTTTTAATGAGATGGAGAAACAAATCACCAACTTCATGCAGAAAGGGAAGAGGCCCCGGATAAGTAAAGCATTATTGAAGAAAAAGAACAAAATGGGAGGCCTCAGACTACCTGATTTTAGAACCTATTATACTACCAAGGTATTCAAAACAGCCTGGTACTGGTACAACAACAAATACATAGACCAATGGAACAGAATTGAGAATCCAGACATAAATTCATCCACCTATGAGCAGCTCATATTTGACAAAGGCCCAAAATCCGTTAATTGGGGAAAAGACAGTTTCTTTAACAAATGGTGCTGGCATAACTGGATATCCATCTGCAAAAAACTGAAACAAGACCCATACCTCAAACCATGCACAAAAAGTGACTCAAAATGGATCAAAGACCTAAATATAAAATTGAAAATGATAACGATCATGGAAGAAATAATAGGGACAACGGTAAGAGTCCTAATACATGGCATAAACAGAATAGGAACCATAAGTAACAATGCACAAACACCAGAAGAGAAACTAGATAACTGGGAGCTCCTAAAAATCAAACATTTATGCTCATCAAAAGACTTCACCCAAAGAGTCAAAAGACAACCTACAGATTGGGAAAAAATTTTTGGCTACAACAAATCCGATCGGCGTCTAATCTCTAAAATCTAGAAGATACTGCAAAACCTCAACAACAAAAAGACAAATAACCCAATTAAAAAATGGGCAAAGGATATGAACAGGCACTTCACCAAAGAAGACATTCAGGCTGCTAACAGACACATGAAGAAATGCTCATGATCATTAGCCATTAGAGAAATGCAAATCAAAACTACAATGAGATACCATGTCACAGCAACAAGGCTAGCATTAATCCATAAAACACAAATTAATAAATATTGGAGAGGTTGTGGAGAGGCTGGAACACTTATACACTGTTGGTGGGAATGTAAAATGGTACAACCACTTTGGAAATCGATTTGGCGCTTCCTTAAAAGGCTAGAAATAGAAGTACCATATCATTCAGCAATCCCACTCCTTGTAATATATGCTAGAGAAATAAGAGCCATCAGACGAATAGACATATGCTCACCCATGTTCATTGCAGCACCGTTCATGATAGCGAAAAGATGGAAACAACCTAGGTGCCCATCACCAGACGAATGAATAAACAAATTATGGTATGTTCATAAAATGGAATAATATGCAACGATAAAGAACAATGATGAATCCACAAAACATCTTATAACATGGAGGAATCTGGAGGGCATTATGATGAGTGAATTTAGGCAATCACAGAAGGACAAATATTGTATAAGACCACTATTATAAGAACTCAAGAAAAGGTTTAAACACAGAAGAAAACATTCTTTGATGGTTACGAGGGTGGAGAGCAAGGGAGAGTGTTATTCACTAACTAGATAGTAGACAAAATTTATCTTAGGTGAAGGGAACGATAGCATGCACTACAGGGGAAGTCAGCACAACTGGACTGAACCAAAGCTAAGAAGTTCCTGAATACAACCAAACACTTTGATGGACAGAGTAGCAGGGGCAGGGGTCTGGGGACCATGGTTTCAGGGGACATCTAGGTCAACTGGCATAACAAAGCTTATTAAGAAAATGTTCTGCATCCTACTTTGGTGAGTGGCATCTGGGTCTTAAAAGCTTGTAAGCGGCCATCTAAGATGCATCAATTGGTCCCAACCACCTGGAGTAAAGAAGAATGAAGAACACCACAGACACAAGGAAAGTAGTAGCCCAAGAGACAGAAAGGGCCACATAAACCAGAGACTCCATCAGCCTGAGACCAGAAGAACTAGATGGTGCCCAGCTACCACCAATGACCACCCTGACAGGGAACACAACAGAGAGTCCTGGATGGCACAGGAGAAAAGTGGGGTGCAGAACTCAAATTCTAGTAAAAACACCAGACGTAATGGTCTGAATGAGATTGGAGGAACCCCAGAAAGCATGGCTCCCGGACTCTCTATCAACCCAGAGATAAAACCATTCCCGAGGCCAACTCTTCAGACAAAGATTGGACTGGACTGTGAAACACAAAATGATTCTCGTGAAGAGTGTGCTTCTTAGCTCAAGTAGATACATGAGACTAAATGGGCAGCTTCTGTTCGGAGGTGAGATGAGAAGGCAGAGAGGGTTAGGACTTAGTTGAATGGACACAGGAAATCGGGTGGAAAGGAGGAGTATGCTGTCAGTATAGGGAGAGCAATTAGGGTCACATAACAATGTATGTATACATTTTTGTATGAGAGACTAACTTGACTTGTAAACTTTCACTTGAAGTACAACAATAAAAAAAAAAAAGAACAGGACAAATTGGTCTGTTAAATGGAGAAGCAGTGGGGATAATCACTCCTTCTCTAAATAGGTCTCGCATAATGGGTTTCAATCCTTGAAGGCCCTGTTATGAATTGAGATTTTTTTTTTTTAAACTATGGAGGAAGGTGTTAATTATTAACTATTTTAACCTGGGAGGAAGGTCCATGGTGTCCCATTTTTCCAAGCAGATTGTAAGTGATAAAGACTTAATTTGATATTCTTGCTGTCAGAGTGTCCATGCTCACTATAGGACCTTTTAGGGTAATGAGTGCTATGGCTAATGGGAATTTAGGCAAGGCAATATTTCTGATTGCTAAGGTTAGGCATATCTATTTGTCTCTATTTTATGTTCAGAACCTCCCAACGTGTTTTTATCAGCTTGCCCTGGGGTAGGCATGGCTTAAAAGCTGTCAGCAGTCAGACATCAAAAAATGGAGTCAGGCTATTACACACTGCCATCCCATACACATCACCCTTTTCCCAGCTGAGTCCTGGCAATCTAAACCCCTCCTATCCACCTACACCCAAACACATGCAGAAACACCACACCCTTTTCTTCCTTGCCTGTGGGTTAACACATTTGTCTTCAGTGCTCAGTCGTCACCAAGACCTCATCTCCAATGTCTGGCTCACTGTGGACCTCCAGTCTGGCCCCAAACCCTGCAGGACCCCACATCCCTCCCTTCTCACACATCTGCCTCTTCCCTTCCTTCCCTCCCTCCACACCATCAGAAAACTCGCACACACACACATCTCCTTTTCTCAACCAGTTGATTTTATTTTAATCATCACTGCCTAAGTACCCTGTCAGTGTAAGTTCTGGTCTCTGTAAAGTTTAGCTTTCCTCCAGGGCCTCTTCTGAAGACACATCAGATACTTCTGGGTCTCTGGAACTTGCTATGCTCAAGGCGTTACTTGGAGAGCTGGAGTTCTCCACGGTCTCTTGTTTCTGCTGTAGCCGAATTGTTTTCTTTTTCTTATTCTTCTGGTAGTATAAGACCAATATTGTTGGCTTTTTTGTTCCCGTAGATTTTCTTCAACTCTCCTGAAGGACTGGCTGTATCTTCTTGAGTATCTTCTGCACCTGGTAGTGAAATAGAGTGAGCCGAGAAGACCATTAATTTGAGAGAAGGTGGGGACTGGGTGAAAAGAGGAGCATCACGAGAAGGGATGTGGGCTGAGGAGGGGATACGTGCCAGGCAAGGATAGGGTAGAAGTCTTGTGTGTGTGTGTTTGGGGTGGTGGGGATAAATGGAGAAGAAGAGGAGAAGCATGGGTCAGGTCATCTAACCTTGTCACTTTCTGTGGTCTTGTGTTGACAGGGGATCTTCTTCTTCCTCCCTGTGATGCTTGAGATTGGTTGATCTGTGCTTGTACTTGGTTGCCCCATATCTGCGTCAGGTTCTTCTGGTTTCTCAGTCACCTCTTCCATGCTGTAGCCAGCAGTGGTCTACCCCAGGCCTCCTGACCTTCTTATAGATAGCCTCCCAGACAATGAGGAGCCACACACTTCAGCTTTGTTAAGTCAGCAAGTAACTCCCCCAGCCAATGATAGCTCTGAAATAGCTCAGACATGACAAAGCGTAACTCCTATCAACATGTTCATAAATGTAGAGAGGGCTGTTTTTAGAATAGTAAAGTACCAAGGATGCTTTGCTGTGGGCTTATTTTGCAACTGCTTCCAGTATAGAGCCCCTTCAGTGAACCTAGTACTGTGGTACATTAGATCAGCTGTTTAGAGCCTGGCCTCACTGAATTCTGTATGTCCCAAACCAGGGTTCTAACCAACTTATGATATTTGTCAAATGGTGACTGGAAAAAAAGGTGGCTTTGTGCGGATCTATTTTCCTCACAGCAAAACAACTTGTGGGCTTGGCCTGCTGCCAAAAAGTTAGCACAGGTAGTCCCCCACTTACAACTGGGTTCCATTCTGACGACTCCAATGTAAGTTGGTTCTAACGTTAAGTCGAAAATATTTTTTTCTTTTTCATTATTATTGCCTTTTATTATCAGTATCTTTATGAATATGACCTTTATGTGTCTTTGGGAGTTGGAAACATTACATATAAACTTACAGATATATTTTAATACATACATATAACAATAAGATGTACCAAAGAAAACCCAAACGGTCCTAAGTGCGGTTCACTGTAACTCGAATACGTCATAAGTCGGACACTACCTATAGTGTCATTTTTATAGACGAAATTCAGCACATCATTATCTTACAATGTGACAGAAGAGCAGGAAGAAGATTGACTTGGTAATTTGTTATGTTTCGATACTAATCTGTTTAGAAATATGATTTCTTAAAAAGGAAATAGAAAAAGAATTTCTCATGATAGCTTCATGGTGTCTCCTGAGAATAGGCTCAGTTATTATAAATACAGCAATTTTATTCTCTCCTTGAATTTCAGATATATTTCATCTCTTAAAAAAACGCTAAGTTGAAATGATTAGATTTAAAAGTATGAATTGGATGTTTCCAAAAATGAAATTTTATATTTTAGGTCACACATTTAAACAAACATTTTGTTCAAAAGAAAACAACACGCTTCTTACATGAGTTGTAAAGTCATCCGTTAGTATAGTGCATTATCTTTACAAGTCATCTCCAAATCTCTTTAAAAACATAAATTTACACGGTAACCTATTTAAAGAAGAAGGGTATATTTGTGGTACAAATATTTTATCTCAGGGGTTGTTTTCAAGTTTCAGTTCAGCATTTTGAATCTAATCTGTTCTCCCCATCCCCTAGCGTAATATGTAACATCCAAAAGCTATCCAAAACAAGGCCCAAATTTAGTGGGAGCTTAAGCTCCCAGTGCATGGATGAAATACAAGTAAAATAATTCAGTCAATATCAAGAAGCGACCTTTCTGACCCTCGGTTTCTCTCCGAGACAGCTTGGGGTAAGGAAAGAGCATAGAATTTAAAATTACACAGACCTGATTTTGAATCTTAGCTCGATTCCTTTACAGTTTTGTGGCCTTGGGCAAGTCACGTAACCTTTCTCAGCCTAAGTTTTCTCATTATATAAAGATAATGGTAATGCTATTACCTTTAATAAGATATAAGTATTAGAGATAGCATAAAATGCCTAATCCAATGCTGGTACATAACAGGTGCCCCATAAATGGTAATTATTAATATCAACTGTAAAATGAGAATAGTACTAATCTACTAATAGTACCATCTATTTCTCAGGTTATAGGTGGAGTAAATGAGAATGCTTTTCTCAAACATCACAATCGTCTATCTACTTTATGGTTGAGAAAAGAAAATATCCTGCTTATCTCACAGAATTGTGATGATCAAAAGAGACAGTAAATTTAAAAACACTGAGAAAAATATAAAGTGCTCCTCAAGCGCTTTATCTCATATTTATTGTAAATAAGGCTTGTCTTAGGAGTTCCCTTTTTCTTCTCACACCAATAAATTAAAAGAATTAAAAAACAAAAATTGTATATCACGAACGACCATTACTATTGCTAATTTAACTATGACATCTGATTTTGACCATCTTGCAGAAACATAGAGAAAGTGAATTTTGAAAATGAAACATAATTATTCTCAGTAGAACCCAATTATTCAGAGGTATTTTATTTGGCAATCTTAGTCAGAACACAACCTAGAACCTCAAAGGAAAGGAAGATGGAAAATATGATCTGGGAGCAAAATCTCAATCCACTGACACCTTTCGCCCTACCCTAGTAAGAGAGGAGTAGTTCCATCCTCTCTAAGCCTTTCAGTTTGGTGCTGTATGTAAAATAATGGTTGCTGATGCAATAAGTTTAGTTGTCTGACACCCAATTAGAATGGAGAAAGAGGTCTCCTAGATGTGAGAAAACTGATACCCTAACAAGGGACATTTAACAGTATGAAGAGAGAAATAATTCTAAAAATAGAATAACTAGAAAAGTGAAATCGTTTGGGACCATTTAGTGTAGAGGCTTAAGGTTCCCTCAGTTCGTGCTAAGGATGTCACTGTATGATCCAGTGAGGGATTTTGATAGTGATTAACTGTCTTAAATAAGTTGTATCTGGCATGACAACACAGGGAAGTTTCAAAACATTTTAGAATTTTTCCATCAGATTTCAAAGCTTGCTGTTTGTGGAGTAAGCTTTAAAACCAAAAAACCTGTTGCCTTTGAGCTGATTCCGACTCATAGTGACCCTATAGGACAGAGTAGAACTGCCCCATAGGGTTTCCAAAGAGCAGCTGGTGAATTCTAACTGCCGACCTTTTGGTTAGCAGCCGAGCTCTTAACCACTGCCCCACCAGGGCTCTGGAGTAAGCTTTAGTTACCCAGAAACTCATTTCTGTGGAACCTCTTGTATGGTGCTAAATAAGTGTGAGTGTTAAACTATGCATAAATATACTAGGTGAGGACTATATAGCTTTGCAATTAAAAAGAAATCTGAGGTATAGTATTCAAGCCAACTCTACTAGAAGCTGTTTAAAATATTCCATAATACATTTAAAATATTTTGACAGATTTTTGAAAATTTGAATGTTGTTGTTGTTCTTAGGTGCCATTGAGTCGGTTCCAACTGATAGCAACCCTAGGTACAGCAGAAGGAAATACTGCCTGGAACTGCGCCATCCTCACAATCGTTGCTGTTTGAGCCCATTGTTGCAGCTACTGTGTCAATTCATCTTGTCCAGGGTCTTCCTCTTTTTTCGCTGACCCTCTACCTGACCAAGCATGATGTCCTTCTCCAGGGACTGGTCCCTCCTGATAACATGTCCAAAGTAAGTGAGATGAAGTCTCACCATCCTTGCTTCCAAGGAGCATTCTGGCTGTACTTCTTCCAAGTCAGACTTGTTCGTTCTTCTGGCAGTCCATGGTATATTCAGTATTCTTCACCAACACCACAATTCAAAGGCATCAATTCTTCAGTCTTCCTTATTCATTGCCCAGCTTTTGCATGCATATGAGGCAATTGGAAATATCATGGCTTGGGTAAGGCGTGCCTTAGTCCTCAAAGTGTCATCTTTGCTTTTTAAAACTTTAAAGAGGTCTTTTCAGGAAAATTGTCCAGTGCGATATGTTGTCTGATTTCTTGACTGCTGCTTCCACTGCTGTTGATTTTGGATCCAAGTAAAATGAAACTATTGACAACTTCAGTCTTTTCTCTGTTTATCATGATATTGCTTATTGGTCCAGTTGTGAGGATTTGTGTTTTCTTTATGTTGAGGTGTAATCCATACTGAAGGCTGTGGACTTTGATCTTCATCAGTAAGTGCTTCAAGTCCTCTTCACTTTCAGCAAGCAAGGTTGTGTCATCTGCATCACACAGGTTGTTAATGAGTCTTCCACCAATCCTGATGCCACGTTCTTCTTCATTTGGTCCAGCTTCTCAGATTATTTACTCAGCATACAGATTGAATAAGTATAATGAAAAGATACAACCCTGACCCACAACTTTCCTGATTTTAAACCACGCAGTATCCCCTTGTTCTGTTCAAACGACTGCCTCTTGGTCTGTGTACAGGTTCCACATGAGCACAATTAAGTGTTTTGGAACTCCCATTTGTGATGATTAAGGTTGTGTGTCAACTGGCTGGGCCATGATTCTCAGTGGTTTGGCAGTCGTGTGATGTTGTGATCACTTCCACAATGGAATTTGACATAATGTGATCACCTCCATGATGAGATCTGCTGTGAGTAGCCAGTCAGTTGAAAGGGAGTTTCCTTGGAAGAGTGGCCTACATTAAATATATAAGAGGACATTCTGGCAAGGCTCGTGGGCTTTTGCTTGTTCTGGATCCTGCAGCTAGTTCCTGTTCATCTGACCTCTGGTTCTTGGGACTTGAGCTAGCAGCTTACCTGTGGTCTTGCCTGCTGATCTTGGGATTTGTCTGTCTTCACAGTCTGAGAGAAAGAGCCCTGCTCTCTGACCTGCCGATCTTGGGTTTGCCAGTCCCTGCAGCCACGTGAATCAGGAGAAGCTTCTATCCTGACCCACAGACTTGGAATGTTTCAGCCTCTACAACCTCATGAGCCATTTCCTGGATATAAATCTCTCTATATATATACTTATACGCTTTGCTGGTTTTGCTTCTCTAGAGAACTCAGCCTAAGACACCATTCTTTGCAATGTTATCCATAATTTGTTATGATCCACACAGTTGAATGCTTTTGCATAGTCAATAAAACACAGGTAAACATCTTTTTGATATTCTCTGCTTTCAGCCAAGACTCATCTGACATCAGCAATGATATTCCTCATTCCTTATCTTCTTCTGAATCTGGCTTGAATTTCTGACAGCTCAGTTGATGTAGTGCTGCAACCATTTTTAATTATCATCAGCAAAATTTTACTTGCATGTGATATTAATAATATTGTTCGATAATTTCCACATTCTGTTGAATCACCTTACTTTGGAATGGGCACAAATATGGATCTTTTCCAGTTGGTTGGCCAGGTAGCTGTCTTCCAAATTTCTTGGCATTGACAAGTGAGCACCTCCAGCACTGCATCCATTTGTTGAAACATCTCAATTGGTATTCCATCAATCCTGGAGCTTTGTTTTTTTTGCCAGTGCCTTCAGTGCCGCTTGCACTTCTTCCTTCAGTACCATCGGTTCTTGATCATACACTGCCTCCTGAAATGGTTGAACATCAACCAGTTCTTTTTGGTACAGTGACTGTGTGTATTCCTTCCATCATCTTTTAATGCTTCCTGTATCATTCAATATTTTGCCCATAGCATTCTTCAATACTGCAACTCGAGGCTTGAATTTTTTTCTGCAATTCTTTCAGCTTGAGAAATGCCAAGCGTGTTCTTCCCTTTTAGTTTTCTAACTCCAGGTCTTTGCACATTTCATTATAATACTATATAAGACAAAGCAGTCTTCTCGAGCCACCCTTTGAAATCTTTTGTTCAGCACTTTTACTTCATCACTTCTTCCACTCACTTTAGCTACTCAATGTTCAAGAGCAAGTTTCAGAGTCTCTTCTGACATCCGTTTTGGTCTTTTCTTTCTTTCCTGTCTTTTTTAATGACCTTTCACTTTCTTCATGTATAATGTCCTTGATGTCATCCCACAACTCATCTGGTCTTCAGTCATTAGTGTTCAATGCGTCAAATCTATTCCTGAGATTGTCTCCAAATTCAGGTTAGATATACTGAAGATCATATTTTGGTTCTCGTGAACTTGTTTTAATTTTCTTCAGCTTCTACTTAATCTTGCATATGAGCAATTGGTCTGTTCCACAGTTGGCCCTTGGCCTTGTTCCGACTGATGATAGAGATTTTCCATTGTCTCTTTCCACAGATGTAGTCAATTTGATTCCTATTTTTCCATCCTCTGAGTTCCGTATGTATAGTCACTGTTTATGTTTTTAAAAAATGTATTTGCAGTGAATAAATAGTTGGTCTTGCAAAATTCTATCATGTGATCTCTGGCATTGTTTCTCTCACCAAGGCTGTATTTTCCAACTAAATATCCTTCTTCTTTGTTTCCAGCTTTTGCATTCCAATCACCAGTACTTATCAATGCATCTTGACTGCATGTTTGATCAATTTCAGACTGCAGAAGCTGGTAAAAATCTTCCATTTCCTTATCTTTACCATTACTGGTTTGCGCACAAATTTGAGTAATAGTCATATTAACTGGTCTTCCTTGTAGGCATATGGATAATATCCTACCACTGACAGCGTTTTACTTCAGGATACATCTTGAATTGTTCTTTTTGATGACGAATGCAACGCCATTTCTCTTCAATTTGTCATCCCCAGCATAGTAGATCACATGATTGTCTGATTCCAATGGCCAAATACCAGTCCATTTCAGCTCACTAATGCCTAAGATATCAAAGTTTCTGCATTCCATTTCATTTTTGACGACTTCCAATTTTCCTAGATTCATACTTTGTACATTTCATGTTCTGATTATTAATGGATGTTTGCAGCTGTTTCTTCTCATTTTGAGTTGTTCCACATCAGCAAATGAAGGTCCCTAAAGTTTGACTCCATGCACATCATTAAGGTCGACTGTACTTTGAGGAGGCAGCTCTTCCCCAGTCGTCTTTTGAATGCCTTCCAACCTGAGGGTCTCATCTTCCAGCACTATATCAGACAATGGTCTGCTGCTATTCATAAGGTTTTCACTGGCTAATTCTTTTCAGAAGCAGACCACCAGATCCTTCTTCCTAGTCTGTCTTAGTCTGGAAGCTCAGCTAAAACCTGTCTGCCATGGGTGACCCCGCTGGTATTTGAATACTGGTGGCATACCTTCCAGTATCACAGCAACATGCAAGCCCCTACAGTATGACAAACTGACAGACACGTGGGGTAAAAATTTAACTAATGACCAAATATTCTAAACATAAAAGTAACCCAGGACATAATTTAATACTTCCTGATGCAAGTTGTATATCAGAATCTTATCGGACCTTAAAAATATCATTTGTGAATATCAATTATTGGTCATAACTGTACATGTAAATGTTGAAATTTCTACTGATTCTGATCTCTCCCGCTTACTAGTCCTCTAACTTGAGGCTTGTCAGCCTTGGAATCATTTCGGAAGATTGCTGCAATGAATAAAATGATTTATGTGCAAATGCTGTATAAACTGTAAAGTGATATATAAATGTGAAGTGTCATTTATCCTAAATGTTGAATATAGAAAAGGAAATATGGTTTAAGAGTTTACTGGGTTTGGGATTTCAAAGAAATAGGGGATTACAAGAACATCAAAGACCTAGTTATGTTTAATCTGTTACAAAAGATTGCCATGAGGTAGCAACCATGGAAGCAGATCTTGCTGGTTTACAGCCTTTGTTAGGCCGGGTTCTCTAGAGAAGCAAAACCAGTAAAGCATATAAATATATATAGAGAGAGATTTATATCAAGGAAACCGCTCACACGATTGTAGAGGCTGCAACATCCCAAGTCCGTGGATCAGGATAGAAGCTTCTCCTGATTCACTTAGCCGCAGGGGCTGGTGAACCCAAGATGGGCAGATCAGAGAGCAGGGCTCCTGTTCACAGGCTGTGAAGATCGACAAATCCCAAGATCAGCAGATAAGCTGCTAGCTCAAGTCCCAAGAACCAGAGATCAAACGAATAGGAGGCAGCTGCAGGATCCAGAGCAGGCAAAAGCCAGAATGTCCGCTAATATTCGAATGCAGGCCAAATGTACAGGGAAACTCCCTTTCAACGGACTGGCTACTCACAGCAGATCCCATCATGGGGGTGATCACATATAAACACTGAGAATCATGGCCCAGCCAAGTGGACACACAGTCTTAACCATCACACAGCCCCTCGCCATTTTTCAAGCCAGCCGCCTTCCTGGACTGCCTTCTTACCTCCTCACTTCTAATCCTCATCTATCCTTTCAACATCTACCTCTGGGCTTCACTCATGGCTGTCTTCATTATTTAGTGATTCTATAACAGGAATACCACAAGTGACTGGCTTTAAAGAACAGAAATTTATTTTATCACAGTTGAGGAAGCTAGAAGCCCAAATTCAGGGCACTGGCTATAGGGGAAGGCTTTCTGTCTCTATTGGCTCTGGGAGAAGGTCGTCTCCTTTCAGCTTCTTTTCCTGGCTTCCTTGGCAGTCTTCATGTGGCATGTATCTGCCCCCATCTGCTTGAAGCCTTGATGAACCTCCATCCAGATGGCTCATATTTGTTTACATTCTGCCATTTGTATACTTAAGATATTTACATTTTCTAGGTCCTTTTCATGTGCTTCTCTCATCTTCCCAGCTAGATTAGTGGTTAGGGATCCCTTCTACCTCAGTGTGGCACTTAGCATAGGGCAAGAAAATAGTTAAGTAGTTAATGAATGTTGCAGATTGAAAGAATGTCCTTCAGACTCATGCTAAAGCAATTCTAGCCTACCCTTCTTTCAATAGACCACCACCAGTCAGTTTGTCATTTCCTGGTGGCTTGTGTGTTGCTGTAATGCTGGAGCTATGTCACCAGTATTTCAAATACCTGCAGGGTCACCCATGGTGGACAGGTTTCAGTGGAGCTTCCATAGTAAGACACACTAGGAAGAAAGGCCTGGTGATCTACTTCCGAAAATTACCAAAAACCAAACCCATTGTCGTCAAGTCGATTCTGACTCATAGCAACCCTATGGGACAGAGTAGAACTGCCCCATAGGGTTTCCAAGGAGTGGCTGATGAATTTGAACTGCTAACCTTTTGATTAGCAGCCAAACACTTAACCACTGCACCATCAGGGCTCCAATGAAAATCTTATAGATCATAGCAGAACACTGTTGGACTCGCTTGTTTTGGACACTTCATCAAGATGGATCAATCACTGGAGAAGGACACTGTAGAGGGCCAGTGAGGGTAAGGGAGATCCTTGCTGAGATGGATTGGCACAATAGCTGCGACTATGGACTTGAACATGCCATCAGTCATGAGAATGATGTAGGACGAGACAATGCTTTGTTCTGTTGTACATAAGGTCGCCACGAGTTGAAGTAACTTGACGGCAGCTATCTATCTATCTTTTAAATAGAGAAAATTATATTTGAAAGATCTTAAGAGATATGCAGTAAACAATGCAGGTATCTATGAAGCCACGAGGAATTGTATATAATGGCAAATAGTAGTACCTCACTGAGAGACTGAGGGAAAGAATTGTTATTAGGGCCAACCTATGAACCCTTTCCAAGTCTATTCCTGTACCATAGTAATAGTCCCGTCCACAAACAGCTTCTTCAAATGCCAAAACTGTGCAATACATATAATGTTCCATTTTTACATTTAAATACAAATGAAGAAATAAAAATTAGATTGTAATTTATCATTAATTTTTATTATCTTTCCCTTCATTCTCCAATTTCCAGCACTTCTCTGACTGCTATGGTATAGCATAGCAGCTCTCGACGTTTTATCAGCATAATACACCAGTTGGATAACATTCACATAAAGGACACCTGCCGCCGGGTCCCAAGTGTTCCGTGCATTTTTCTAGCACACTGGTTGTAACTAGGTCCTTTTCTTTCCTGCTCAAGAAAACCTACCAGAATGCAAATGCAAATGATACTATCATATAAATGCGATTAAACCTGCTCTTGTTTTTTTTAAATAAATCATTAGTCACCTTCATTACTTTGTTAGTAGCAAGATATTTGCAACATACTTCAATACTTCAGTTGTAAATCACTGGAGCAGTAAAACAGACATTGAATTTCGAATTAAAAAACTTAGGTTCAAGTTGTAGGTCTATCACTTACTTGCTGTGAAACTTTGAACTACTTTATCGATCTCTGGGTTCAGTTCCTGTAAAATGACAACAATGGTAATACCGACTTCACTGGGTTACTATGGGGATAACAGCAACATGTAAAAAAATTAGCATAGCGTGCTTGTGAAAATACCTCACAGGAGGAGGCAAAAAAAAAACGTATGGCACACACGCTATTTGTGTAAACATATGGTAATGCAATGTTATTTGAAAAACATATTTCAAAATGTAAAGCCCTGGGTAAATGTGAGTTCTACATCCGCATATGTTGTTGTTGTTAGCTGTCATGGAGTCAGCCTCCGACTCTTGGTGACTCCATGCACAATGGAATGAAATGCTGCTAGGTCCTGCACCATCCCCATGATTGGTTGCATGTTGGACAATTGTGATTCGTAGGGTTTTCGTTGGCTGGTTTTCAGAAGTAGATTGCCAGGCTTTTCTTACTAGTCTGTCTTACTCTGGAAGCTCCACAGACGTCTGTTCAGCATCATAGCAACACACAAGCCTCCACTGACAAACGGATGGTGGCTGTACATGAGATGCACTGGCCGGGAATCAAACCCAAGTCTCCTGCATGGAAGGCAAGAATTCTATCACTGAACCACCACTGCCCCCACAGTCTCATATACACCTGTTTAATTCGTTTCCTCATTGCCAGGCCCTTAGCTCAAGCCCTGAACTATCTATTGTCTTATCTCCTTCCTGACCTTATGTAAATTCCTTAGCCCCTCTTCCTTCAGAATTATTCCCTTATAGTTGACCCAGCTAACAGTCCCAGATTCATGGTTTTTCCATCAGAATCAGCTATGCTATGCTAATCTCTAGCTCCTAGAGGTTATTCTTACTATCATCATACTGATGAACTTTAATGCAGGCTGGGGCAGGGAAAAAAAAAAAAAACTCTTCACTTATCTTCCAACTGTCCATCTTTCCCGCACTCCCAGAGAATGCTTTGGCATATACCAAAATTCAAGCTCTTCTCTTGCCCTCCTTGTACCTCCAGTATATACCCACACATGGCCCGGTGCAGAAAGACAGCTTTGGGAATACAGAGGAAAAGAGATTGAGCAGCAAAAACAGGACAAGAGTGAATGGCCTAGGGAAGACAGGACCTGATCTTTCTAGGATATGTTGGCATTCTCAACATTTGTATGGGAACCTTCAGCAGTTATTGTTGTTGCTAGTTGCCATGGAGTTGGCTCCAACTCATGGCGGCCCCACGTATAACAGAACGAAACATTTCCCAGTCCCGTGCCATCTTCATGATTGTTGGTATGTGTGAGTCCATTGTTGTGGCTCTTGTGTAAATCCATCTCATTGAAGGTTTCCCTTGTTTTTGCTGATCCTCTGCTTTACCAAACATGATGTCCTTTTCTAGTGATTGGTCTTTCCTGATTACGTGTCCAGAGTAAGTCAGCCGAAGTCTCACCGTCCTCGCTTCTAAGGAGCATTCTGGTTGTATTTCTTCTAAGACTGATTTGTTCATTCTTCTGGCAATCCATGGTATGTTCAGTATTCTTTGCCAACACCACAATTCAAAAGCACCAGTTCTTCTGTCTTCCTTTTTCATTGTCCAGCTTTCACATGCATATGAGGTGATTGAAAAGATCATGGTTTGGGTCAGGTGCGCCTTAGTTATCAGAAGCGACGTCTTTGCTTTTTAACACTTTAAATAGGTCTTTTACAGCAGATTTGCCCAATGTAATACTTCATTTGATTTCTTGACTGCTGCTTCCATGTGCATTTGTTGTTGATCCAAGTCATCTGTCAGTTTGTCCTACTGTGGTGGCTGTGTGTTACTATGATGCTGGAAGCCATGCAACTAGTATTTCAAATACCAGCAGGTCACCCAGGGTGAACAGTGTTCAGTGGAGCTTCCAGACTAAGACAAAATAGGAAGAAAGGGCTTGCAATCTACTTCCCAAAATTAGCCAGTGAAAACCGTATGGATCAGAATATTGCCCAGGACTTTGACTCGCTTACTTTGGACATGTCATCAGGAGGGACCAATCGCTGGAGAAGGACATCATGTTTGGTAAAGTGGAGGACCAGCAAAGGCAAGGGAAACCCTCAATGAGATGGACTGGCACAATAGCCACAACAATGGACTCACACATACCAACAATCATGAAGATGGCACGGGACTGGGAAATGTTTCGTTCTGTTATACATGAGGTCGCCATGAGTTGGAGGTGACTCAATGGCAACTAACAGTAACAACAGTATACCCACTGTACTGTTCTAAGATTTAACCCCACATGTTGCAATCCCAGTAGAGCAAAAAAAAAAAAAAAAAAAAAGATTGGAAAACTAGGACCAATTCCCACTCACAATGTTTCCTGGGTCTCCACAAGCAGCCTCATCTCTACCAGTTACTCCTCCTACTAGTTCTGACCCATATTTCAACTCCCTCTGGCTTATCTCTCATAGCCTTCTCCCTCATCCAGTAACTAGTTGTCTTGGTTGGGTGTGAGAATGAAGCCCCTTCAATTCCTAGGTCTCTACCCAAACACTCTTATGTGTATACAACAGGAGACTTGTACAAGAATATACAGTAGCAAAATCTAACAACCCAAATGCCCAACAACAGGATACAGTATGGATACACTATGATATATTCATACCATAGAATATTAAACACCAGTCAAACCAATGAACTGCAGCAACACTGGGTGATATGGATGAATCTTACCAATATAATTTTAAGTGTATAAAAAGTAAGTCCCAAAATACTAAATACAGTATAATATCCTTTATAAAGTTAAAAACAACTAAATTTAAAAAAAAAAAAAAAACTTTTAGGAATACATGTAAATGTGATACAATTATATGAAAAGGAAACCAAGGGAATTATGAATATGGGCTTCGGGATAAAAGTTACCTTGGGTGGGGAAGAGGTAGGGAGTTAAAAGCAAGGAGGACCCATATAGTTGGATACAGGTTTTTGACAAAGTCCTAGCTTTTGTTTTGGTTGATAGATACTTATTACATTGTTTTTTAAAACTAAATAAATAAATAGAAGTTGCTCAAGTTGCCCACATGTAGACCAAAGTGAACTGAGATATGCTGTAAATGTAATATACACACCAGATTTCAAAGACCTAATATTAAAAAATAAATGTAAAATAATATCTAATTAATACATATTTATATTGATCACATGTTGAAATTATAATATTTTGGAGATATTTGGTTAAATAAAATATAATATTAAAGTTAATTTCACCTGATTCTTTTTACTTTTTAACTGTGGCTAAGAGAAGATTTAAAATTACATATGTGGCTCAAATTCATGACTCACATTATATATCTATTGGACAGTGGTGCTATAATACTATAGCACTGGCCTTTATATGTATAACTAGCTGTTTTCAGATGTAAAGCTATTTTGTTTGTCTTTTTAGACTTAATAATTATATTTTATTTTATTTTTGGTTCCTAGACCTTTAAAGTTTTAATGACTACAAAATACACGCTTCTTCTAAAAAAATTTAAGCATTAGAGAAATTTATGATATAACACAGGGAAAGTAACGCTACAATTTCAGTTCCCAGATATAGTCACTATCAACAATTAAGTGAACGTTCTAGGTATATGTGTTTTTAAGATATTATAATCTGAGCATCCAGGATATCCCTCTTCTTGCTTTTGTCTGACACTTAAGAAACAATGGAAAGTCATGACTTGATGTGTGTGCCACGCAGAGAGCTAAAGCAGTGATTCCGACCTCTGGATTTACAATACTCTGTCATTAGCTTTATATGGAGCCCTGGTGGCCCGGTGGTTAAGAGGTCAGCTGCTAACCACAAAGGTCGGCAGTTCAAATCCACCAGATGCTCCTTGGAAACTCTATGTGACAGTTCTACTGTGTTCTATAGGGTCGCTATGAGTTAGAATCAACTCACTGACAACAGGTATTGTTAGCTGAATTTTGGATTTTTTTTTCCCCTGGCTAAGTCTCTCCCCCACTCCCCTGCAAGAAAAATGCCATTTGGCATATATTTATACTAAAAGCTAACGTGAACTGAAATTAATGTTTCAAGAATTTCCTAATACCCCTTGGAAAAAAAAATCAGAGACCCAATGGGATATTGTAAAAGCAGAAATAAGAATCACTGTTTCAATGTATTGATCTCCAACAAAGTACCTGATCGTTTCTCCCAGTGGGTCTGAAGCAGGCTTCTGATGGAAGTGTAATGATCTGGAGAAAACAAGATGCATCCATTTCTCTTTAGTCATAGGTTTCTCTCTGTTCTAAGGAAGCGGTTTAATGGAAATAGCTGTAAAGGGAAAAAAAGAATCCAAAGGTCAGATTTGGATTATGTGCTAGATTTTGAAAATTTTCTTGCCAAATTGCCTATATAAAAGAGGAGTATCTTATCTTTTCCCACAAGCCTCAGGCTCAGTGCTATGGAGATTATAGAAGCTATTTTACTTTGTTCACATTATTGATTGATAAGTTTAAAGATTTTGGATGCATTTCTTGGAATAGACACCAAACACTTCATCCTCCCCCCACCCCCCAAGCCCCATTCACTGAAATGTATTCTTCATTCAACAGCATATGCTTAGGAAACATACCAGTGAATTTTTAAATCATATTCTATATGATCCCTTTCCCTGCACCAGCTGAGACCTGCCAAGAGAAAAATAAATACAAACTGCCCTCTTACTGCTATTCTAATTAGGCTCTCTTTCCTCTCCCTTCTGTATGGAAATGGTTAGTTTGAACTAGGCATTCCAACCAAGGCTTTTCTGAACCTCTTCTTTTTAGATGATTGTTCAAAGCTATCCCTGCTCCAGGAAGTTTTCTGCAGTCAACCCTATCTACTCTTGAGTCCATTATCATTTTTCTTCTGATCTAACCCTCTCTATACCTCTATTCCAATTTATTTACCTGTTTCTGTCTCATATTTATTTACCCTGCCTCCTCCTTTCATTAGATAGGTAGTTCCTTGAGGTAAGAGACTATGTCTAGGTCTAATTCCAAAGTAACATAAGATACATTTTCAGAAAATACTTATTAACAGAATTATTACTTAGAACCCGTTTTCCCAAAACTCTCCCTAGGTTTATCTTATGTTATTCATGTCTTTGTTTAAAAGCCATAAGTACAATGTTGAATTGGCAAGTGTTGTGTTATATATATTTTACAACAATTTTTAAAAAGCCATGAATACACATGACATAGTGAACTTGTTCAGAGATCACAAAAAGATAAATTGGAGCTAGAAATACAAAAGGACGGCTTGAAAGTTTTATATATTAATGTGAAAAATTAATATATTTTTTCACATTTTAGTTTGCTTTTATTATATAAAAATGCGTCCTGTTTATGGTATACTTACATGAGCTTATTTATTGAGCAGAATGGTAGATTAGAGAAAGTATTAGGTTGAAAACAGATCTAGAATTCAGATTTACTTCAGCCACTAACTAGCTGTGAGACTTAAGTGAGTCAAACTTCTGTTCAACTTCTTGGACAAGGGTACTGTAGGATCAATAGGTCAGAAATATATCAGAAAGTACTTTGTAAATTAAACATCATATAAATCTGAGGTTCCTCAGATGTGATTACATTTGCAGTTCCAACATTCACAGGAACATTCATTTCCTATTAGCTTCCCTTGCAGTTTGAGGATATAGCCACAAGGTACTTTGGCTTTTGTCAGTATAGTAAAAAATGCCAGCCTTCAGACACAGATGTATTTTATCTGAGAAATAATATTAGCTCGCTTTTATCTTTTTTGAAAATTAAAATTGAACATTTCATTCAAATAGCTAAACATAGCAATATAAATATTATATTAAATATCATACACACAGCAAAATTCCAAACTACCTTAGTAGTAGGTTGTGACATCACTAATTATTGACTGTTATAGTCCTCATTATTTTCTTTTTTAGAAGTAGCTTTATAATTATATAACACATCCTCATCAACGCTTGCTATTGTATGTCTTATTGATTATAGCCATCTTAGTGTGTGTGAAGATCCCTGAGTGGCACAAGCAATTTGCGGTCAGCTGCTAACCTAAAGGTTGGTGGTTCAAACCCAACCCAGCAGCCCGCAGAAGAAAGTCCTTATGATCTGCTTCCCTAAAAACTACAGCCAAGAAAACCCTATGGAGCACAGTTCTACTCTGTAACACATGCAATTGCCATGAGTTGGAATCGACTCAACGGCAATGGCTTTTTCGGTTTTGATTTACATTTTAAGTGCACAGTTCAGTAGCATTATATTCGCAAGGTTTTACACCTATGATCACTATTTCTAAAAATTTTTACTCTGTACCCATTAAGCAATAACTTTCCATTCTCCCCTCCCCTAACCCCTGATAACCACTAATCTACTTTCTGGCTATGCATCAGTCTATTCTAGATATTTCATATAAGTGGGATCATACAACATCTGTTCTTTTGTGTCTAGGGTATTTCACCAGCATAATTTTTCAAGGTTCATCCATTTCGTAGCATATATCAGAACTTCATTTTCTCTTTATGGATGAATAATTTTCCACTGTATGCATGTACCACATTTTGTTTAGCCATTCATCTGTTGATGGCATTTGAGTTGTTTCCACCTTTTGGCTATTGTGAATAATGCTGCACTGAACATTGACGTACAAGCCTCTGTTTGAGGCCCTGCCTTCAATTTTTTTTTTTAATTTATTTTTATTTTTTTACTATCTACCCAGAAGTGGAGTTACAGGGTCATATGATAATTCTGGAACCCTCGTGGCAGAGTGGTTAAGAGCTTAGCTGCTAACCAAAAGGTTGGCAGTTCAAATCCACCAGTCGCTCCTTGGAAACCCTATGAGGCAGTTCTACTCTGTCCTGTAGGGTCGCTATGAGTCGGAATCCACTCGAAAGCAACCAGTTTGGGTTTTGGGGCTTTTTTTTTTAATGATAATTTTATGTCTAACTTCTTGAGGAACTGCCAAACTATCCGTCTTTTTATTGTTGGATTCTTTATATATTCTGGATTCAAGCCCCTTATAAAATATACGATTTGCAGATATTTTCTCCTGTTCTCTGGGGAGTCTTTTCACTTTCACTTGCAGCACAGAAGTTTTTAATTTTGATAAAACCCTATTTATCTATTTTTCTTTTGCTGCTTGTGTTCCTCCTTTTTTTTTTTTTTTTAATCCCTTCTGTTATAACTTAGGAAAAGAAAAATCCAGGGTATGTTTTCCACTGCCCATGTTATTTGATGTTCAATCACAACTCAAATGGTTGTGTGATTTTGCTCTGATTTCAGGTCTTCATAGCTTCTTTGACAATGGTGGTCTACCTTTGCCATCTTAGTTTCTTCTCATACTTGACTCCCCGCAGAAGAACTGAGTAGTGTAAACTGAGAGAAAAGAAGGCAGTATTTCCTCTCTCTAACCCTTCTGCAAGGGCCTTTCCTTCCTGTCTTGCAGAAATGGAGTGAGATTATAGTCATATAGGTATGTCTCTACCATAACATCTAACCAAACTCTACGTGGCCTCTTCAAGAATTGATTTAATTTTGCCTAAAGAGACCTTCTATCATAAGTTCTCTGTAACACTTAAGCTATGTTAGCTGTTAGGCCCTAGCAAGATGTACTTTTTCTGAATAGCTTAGTTACAGTGTACGTACCTCAGCAAAATAATTTGTCTGAGCTGATTACTATAAAAGATCAAATTTCTACCCGATCAAAATTATTACACATTTCAATGAAAAACCTTAGATGACCTCTAAGGTTCCTTTCATCCATGAAATTAAATTAATTTTAAGCTGGGGGTTGAAAGAATTTTGTAAAAACTATTCAACATGTCTAATTCATTTATTCTTGACTAAATAAAGCAAATGCTATGATAAAGACCTCAAACTATGTTCTAAATATAACTATCATCTACTGCATTCCTACTCTGTTCCAGGCACTGTGCTAGGTGCTCACATAATCCCTACACCTGAAGTGGTGGTAATCCTTACGTTACATACAGGCACAGACAACAACCTCAGTGAGGTTAAGTAATTTGAGAAGAGACACCGGTGGTGAGAAAAGATAAGAACAAAAGCAATGTCTTCCTTGTCTTATTTTGCCCCTCTGGGCAGTATTCACTTTGTCTTCGTGATGCTTCCAGAACTTATCTCTACCTTAAAGTATTCGTGTTGACCTGATTCTTGGGCAGGCTGAGCTTTCTTTCGAGCTACTCGGATGGAAGTTTTTTCTAACCATAAGCATTCCACTGGGGTTACAGAACATCAGCTCACTTTATTGTCTCATGGTAGAAAAAGGTTAAAGTGAATTTTTTGAATGAAAGTTTAAAATCTTGGTAAAGCTGTAAAACATACACCCACCTCCAAATTGCCATCTTAGTAGTTTCCATCTCTCTTTACCACTAGATCCTTCAGATCAGTTGGCTAGGATGCTATAGACAATGGTGTACAGTATCATTAATGGTTATGACTCAAAGTGTAGATTCCATTTTCCCATTCCTACACCAGAAAAAATACTATTGAACTGCCTGAACTGTAGAATAGAAGATAATTGATCAGGAAAAGTTTAGGTTGCATTGCAAACTCTTTTTTCCTTGTTTTGAACATTTTAGGCTTCTAGGGACTGGAGATAGTAAGTAATTATAAATAACACGGTGAGACGACCATATCTTTCTTTTTCTGTCCCAAGTGAATGGCGGATTTTTGTCCCATAAGCTTGTAACATACATAAGTACAGGCATTTAATTGAAGCCATGGTAGAATCAGGAAACATTACATAGAAGTGGGAGAAACCGTTGAACACAGATATAATTGTCAGAGGTCAGTCACATTCTCTAGAAGCTATTTCAGACTTCTTGAGCACCAACTTTAGGTCCTCACTTCATTGAATTCTTGTAACAATTCAGGGAAGTCAGATTTATTATTCCCATTTTACAGATGAGCAAACTGTGGCTCAGAAAGATTAAGTAATTTTCCCAAAGCAACACAACTAATTAGTGGCAAATGTAGGGATTGATCTGACGTCTTTTTGACTCCAAAATTCTACTATACTACATCCCAGCAACTTAGCAAGATCAAGCACTTACTTTGTCTTGAAACATCCGGTGCTATAACCAGCCTGGTGCTAGTGATGCAGTAGCATCTGAAGCATATTGATTCAGTGAGGGGGGTGGGAAGTTGAGGGAGGGGCTTAAGGATCACAGAATGGAATCTAAGCAGAGGTTGTCAAGTGAAGATATCAGCCTCTGTCCTGAAACCATGATTTTGAATCCCGACAAGTGCAAGTCACTAGTACTTAAGAGTTGAGAGTATGAGTGCAGGAGAATGTTGCTATTTTTACTTTTGAGACTTGAAGCATCTGCTATTGCAACTTCCCAGGGGTCCCTACTACCACCAGTCTTACTTTTATTTAACAGTAACTGTGAAAGTAAAAGCTTATTTTAGGCACAGGAGCCAGTGTTTCTCTGACGCTTACATCTTTCTCCCAAGAAACACAAAGGACGTTAAAAACCCACAAAGGAGCAGAATATAGAAAAAGAACTTGGCCACACCAAGAGTCATTGGTTTAATAGCCACAAATTTCCAGTGAAATTAGGAAAGACACAAACCTAGTAAATCTTTATCTCTTCAAGTTTTCCAAGACATTCTTTTGCTATGGTTTATTCCTTAAATCATTACTACTATCAGAACTCTTCTTGGATATTTTTTAAAAATTCATTTCTGAGGATGCTGGGTGCTCTGCTGATTTTTTTTCTTAAAAAAGAAAACAGGGGGACTTCTGGTTCCTCCAAGATGGAGAAACCCCGTTCCTTCCAAGTCCTCCCTCTTACAACTGAAAAACCCTGGACATAATACAGCAAGCAAGACTCTGAAAAGTGGAAAGAGAAAGATAAACTGCCTCAGAATTTGAGGAACAGTGTAGTGGTGAGCTCTCTGGGTTTCTTATGCCTCCCATATATTCTTGACAAGGCACTGCCAATTCATAACTGCCAACAGGCACAAACCAAAAAAAAAAAAAAACTCTAGGAAAAGTCTGTTCCCCACATCCAAAGGAAAGGGAGAAGGGTGGCCTAACAACAGAAATCTCTTGGCAATACGTGCCCTACTCCTGCCAAACACCAACTGAAAAAGCCACAACCCTCTCTGCAATGGTTTCAGTAGGGCCTTGTAGGGAGTTGATCTTCCAGTCTGCTCCTTTACCCCATGAAATCAGGTGGCATGCTCCTATTCTACTGCTGGGATAGTGTCCGTGGGACCGAGAAGGCAGCTGATCTTCCATCCCCCAGTCTGTGCAAGCAGACAGTGCTTCAGTTCCTGTATCAAAGTAATGTCAGCAGGGTCCAGTGTTGAGCTAAGCCTTCACACCCACCCAGCAGCAATGAGACTTAACAATTAGGTGCAAGGCAGAGCTAGTCACCACTAGACTTCACCCTCCATACCCACGTCAGTGGGCCCAATGGATAACTGAGTCTCTACCCTCATCCGGCATCAGGAAGACTGAACAAGGGAGTGCATGACAGGGCTTTTCAACTCTCCAAATTTCCCCCACCTCTGGTATCAGCAAGACTCAGTGGGAAGCTGAACCTTCAAATCCACCTGGCAGCAATGGGACTAAAAGAAACAGTATGAATCAGGGCTAGTAGGCACTCCTGTCTCCCATCTCCTGGTGGTGTCAGTGGGGCCCAGAAAGGAGCTGAGCCTCCAACCTCGGCTTGCGTCAGTGAGGCTTAACTAGGTCATAAGAGGCAGAGCTAGTTGACTCCTTGCCTCTCCCCCAATCATCCCATGATGTCAGCAGGACCCAGCAGGGAGCTGAGCTTACACCACAATTCAGAGGCAATAAAGCCATGTAAGTCAGTGTCCCACTTCCACCAAGAAAGTATCAGCAGGGCCAAGAGGGTAACTGAACCCCCACACCACCCATTTGTACAAGGAAGTATAAGTCAGTGCTCTACTTTTGCTGGGGTCATAAGGGCAGTGCAGAGCAGGAAACTGAGTGTGCATATGCACCCAGCCCTTACATTGCACGTCAACACAGTGACCACCTGCTAAAAAAAAAAACAAGATTAAGTAGGATCCAGAGTTTCATACTATAATATCCAAAATCTCCAGATTACACTCAAAAATCACTCATGAATGAGAAAATACAATCAAAAAACACAAACAGTGAGATGAATCAGATGTTAGAATTATCCAACAGGATTATAAAACATCCATAATAAAAATGATCCAAAAAGCAATCACAGATTCTGTCAAAACAAATGAAAATGTACAAAATCTCAACAAAGAAACAGAAGCTGTAAAAAGGAACCAAATGTAAATTATAGAATTAAAAAATACAATAACAATTTTTAAAACTCAGTAGATGGGCTCAATAGTAAAGTGGAAATGACAGGAGATAAAATCAAAGAACTTGAGGACATATCAATAAAATTTACTCAGTCTGAACAACAGTAAGAAAACACAATGAACAGAACCAGCCGGAGAATAACTGAAGATCCAACAGTCGTATCATCAGTGTCCAAGAAGAAGAGAAGAGAGAAAGAGCTATTGAGAGAGGACTTGAAGAAGTAATGGTTGAAAACTTCCTAAATTTGGCAAAATACTTAAACTTACAGATTCAAGAAGCTGAGTAAAACCCAAATGTAATAAACCTAAATATAGTCACACCAAGAAACATCATAATTACACTTCTGAAAACTAAAAAAGAAAGAAAAAAATCATGAAAGCAAACAGAGCAAAACGATGCATTACTTATAGGGAATATCAATTTGAATGTCAATGGAATTATTATCTGAAAACACAGAAGCAGGAAGGAAGTGGTACATTTTTCAAGTTCTGAAAAAAAAAAAAAAAACCCTGCCAAACACAGATTCTATATCCAGAGAATCTCTTCAGAAATTAAGGGGAAATGAAGGAATTTTTATATGAAGCAAAACTAAAAGTATTTGTTGCTAGCACATCTACACTTAAAGATAGTTGAATAAAATTCTATAAACAGAAATGATAACAGAGGAAGCCTTGAAACTCCAGAAATGATAGAAATGCATCACAATGGTAAAAACGGAGTTAGATATAATAGACCATCCTAGTTCTCATGAGTTTTGTAAATCATTTTAAACAATTTTTTAAGTTATTTTATTTTTATTGTTGTTGAGAATATACACAGCAGAACATACACCAATTCAACAATTTCTACAGGTACAATTCTGTGACATTGATTACATTCTTCACCCTCCTTTTCTGAGTTGTTCCTCTGCCGTTAACATAAATTCACTGCCCCCTAAGGTTCCTATCTAATCTTTAAAGTTGCTGTTGTCAATCTGATCCCATATAGATAGATCTTAAAAGAGCACAGTGCTCAAGGCAGACATTCTTTACTAGTTAAACTAAACTATTGTTTGGTTTTAAGAAGACTTCAGGGGATATTTTTGATTTAAAGTTTAAGATTTAAAGATTATCACAGGGCAATAGTTTCAGGGGTTCATCCAGCCTCTGTGGCTCCAGAAAGTCTGGACTCCATGAGAATTTGTAAAAGTATTTCCTCTACGTATATTGCATACCACATAAGATGGTATTATAATTTTTGCTTCAACCATCAAAAGTGATTTATGAGAGGGAAGGAAGACTTGTAAATCATTTTTGATGGTTGAGGCAAAAATTATAACACCATCTTTGTGGTATTCAGTGTGTGTAGAGGAAATACTCAAAACAAGATATACTTATATTGAAAAAGTGGGGAGAATACTCAACATCATTAGGCATCAAAGAAATGCAAATAAAAACCACAATGAGATATAACTTCACACCCACTAGGGTGAGTATAAGAAAAAAAAAAACAGATAATAACAAGTGTTGGTGAGGATATAAAGAAACTGGAACTCTCACACATTGCTGGTGGGAATGAAAAATGATGCAGCCCTTTTGGAAAACAGTCTGGCAGTTCCTCAAAATGTTAAACATAGAGTTACCATATGACCCAACATTTCTATCACTAAGTATACAGCCAAAATAATTAAAAACAGGTATCCTAACAAATACTTGTACATAGAGGTTTTTATCAGCATTGTTCGTAAGTGCCCAAAATGAAAACAACCTAAAGGTGATATATCCATACATTATTCAGTAACAATACTGATATGTGCTACAACATGGATGAACCTTGAAAACATTATGCTAAGTGAAAAAATCCATTAGCATATTTTATTATTCCATTTACATGAAATGTCCTGGATAGGCAAATCTATAGAGACAGAAAGTAGATTAATGGTTCCCAGGGACTGGGGGTAGGGGGAAATAGTGAATTCCTGCTAAAGGGTATGGAGTTTCTTTTTGGGATGATGGAAGTGTTCTAAAATTGATAGTGGTGATGTTTGCACATCTCTGTGAATATACTAAAAACTACCAAATTGCACATGTTAAAGGGGTAAATTTTATGGTATGTGAATTATATCTCGATAAAGCTGTTACCAAAAAAAATTGGGGAGGGTAAATGAACTTAAATAGAAGTAAAGTTTCCACACTTCATCTGAAGTGCTAAATCACCAGTTACCAGTAGATTGTGATCACTGTGATAAATTACACAGGTATATTGTAATACTTAGAACAACTGCTAAGAAAATTGTACTAAGCAAAATACTCAAAAACGCTATAAATAAATAAACATAGGATTCGGATTCTTTTAAAATGTTCAAATAACCCACAGGAAGGCAATAAAGAAAAAACAGGGGAATGAGAAGCAGAGAAAACAAATAGAAAACAAATCATATAATGGTAGCATCAAGCCCTAACATATAAATAATTATATTTAATTAAATAGTTTAAATACACCAATGAAAAAACAGAGATTAGCAGACTGGATCACAAAATAGGGCCCAACTGTATGCTGTCAACAAGAAACTCATTTCAGGCACAATGAATAAGCAGGTTGAAAGTAAAAGTGGAAAAAGTTATACCACACGGAAATTAATGAAAAACAAGCAGGAGTGGCTATATGAATATCAGATAAAGTCGAATTCTGAGCAAAGAAAACTTCGAAAGGCAAAGAGGGTCAATACATAATGATAAAAGAATCACTCCATCAGAAAGACATAACAATCCTAAATGTGTGCACACCAAACATCAGAGCCTCAAAATACATCAAAAAAAGAAGAAGAAAGAAGCAAATCCACAATTATAGTTGGGGACTTCCATGACCTGCTCACAGCAATCAACAGAACTATTAGACAGAAAATCAGCAAGGATATAGAAGAACTGAACAACCCAATGAACCCACAAGATCTAGTTGACATATATAGAACACTCCACTC
Source organism: Dugong dugon (assembly GCA_030035585.1). Classification (NCBI taxonomy): domain Eukaryota; kingdom Metazoa; phylum Chordata; class Mammalia; order Sirenia; family Dugongidae; genus Dugong; species Dugong dugon. The sequence goes on along the minus strand of CM057483.1, from coordinate 101,098,630 downwards.
AACAACAGCAGCATATACTTTTTTTTAAGTGCCAATGGAATATTCACAAAGATAAATCATATCCTGGGCCTTTAAACAAACCTCAGAAAGGTTAAAATAATTGAAATCATACAGAGTATGTTCTCTGATCATAATGGAATCAAACTGGAAATCAATAACAGGAAACCCTTTTAACAGAAATTAAGCAACACACTTCTAAATAATCTGTGGGTCTAAGAGGAAGTCTCAAAGGAAAAAAAATTAAAAACAGAACTAAATGAGAACGAAAATATAACATATCAACACATGTGGGATGCTACCTAGTGGGGCTCTGGTGTCAAAGCTTGGCTGCTAACCAAAAGGTCGGCAGTTCGAATCCACCAGATGCTCTTTGGAAACCCTATAGGACAGTTCTACTCTGTCCTATAGGGTCGCTAGGAGTCAGAATCGACTCAGTGGTAACAACTTTGGATTTTTTTGTTTTTGGGGTGCTACCTACCTCCCAGGTGGCTCACTGTTAAGCACTCAGCTGCTAACTGAAAGGTTGGCAGTTCGAACCTACTAGCTGCTCCGCGGGAGAAAGATGCAGCAATCTGCTTCCATAAAGATTTATAGCCTCGGAAACCCTATGGGGCAGTTCTACTCCATACTATAGTACAGAGTAACGGTGAGTCGAAATTGACTCAATGGCAATGTGTTTGGTTTGGTTACCTACCTCCCAGATCTTGATTTCCAATACCATTCTCCAATAAAAGGAATCAGGTATCCTTGAAGAAATAGTTCTTTCTAGGACTCAGGTTGGAAACATACAAGATGAGCCTGAAGCATCTTTAGTACCAAAAAGTGCTCCCCCCAAAAAAGATGGGATATGTCAAAGAGACACAGGTGCAAACTACAAGAGCTCCCAGTTGCCAAACCTGGAATAATTTGAACAGCAAAATAAAGTAGTATTGGATTATAAAATACAATAAATATCCATGAGTCCCTACCGATATAAATAAATGAGTAAATAACTAAATGGGGAAGAATGGGCAAATCTCCCATGGAGAAGAATTTAAAATAATTTATGTAGATATTCTATCCTCAAGAAGGTGGAATAGAGGGCGGGGCCAAGATGGTAGAGTAGTCAGATGCTTCCTGTGGTCCCTTTTACAACAAAGACACGAAAAAACAAGCGAATCGATTATATACGACAATCTAGGAGCCCTGAACATCAAATACAAAGTTGAGGAATCAGACTGAGCAGCAGGGGGAGGGAGACAGTTCAGAAGCAGTGAGGAGTTGCCAGACCTGACATGGCAGGAACTGGCACCCTGCAGGCTGGATCAGTTGGCGTAAGCAGTGAGGCAAGCAGTGACACCTGGGAAGCGTTTTGCACATCGGGAGAGAGCGAGCAGTAGAGAGTCGGCTCAAACCTCCAGAACCAGCAAGAAATGGCACTCAATCAGCAAAAGATAAGTACAAGCGTCTAACCTACCACGCAGATCAAAAATAAAAATAAAAACTCACCTTTTGGGAAATACCTCTCTCCCATTTACCTGCTCTGCCCCCACTCTGCTCCAGGTCCCAGGTCCAGCTTCAGAGATTGCTACACTCCCAGGGCTGGAAGTAGGACCTGAGCCATTCTCCCGACTTTGGAGAGGGAACAAATTAACAAACAAGAAAAAATAATCTGCCAGCTCCCCTAAACCAGGAACTCAGGGCAGGCACAGCCCCTTTGCCTAGGCACAGGCATAAGGGGTCCATGGACTTGGAATGTCTTTCACCCCTGCGTAGACCTGTGTGGGCCCATTTCAACAGCTTAGCCTCTCATTAGCACAGTATACCAGGGTATATACCTGAAGCCTATTTTCATCTGTATCTCCTATAAGGGGGAGTAGCAGATTCATGACATTTGACACCACCCTGCCCATTAAGAAGGGCCCTCACCTACCTACATCAAGGCCTGAGAACTGGTGGCTCCACCCACTGCACCCAGCCACCCACGACAGCAGTCCAAAAATAAGTGGTGACTCCCAGTCCTTACAGCCAACAACACTGGGTGCCCATAGTCCGGCTGCAAAACCCACCTACCTACATGCTCCACCCAGACACTCAGGAGCAGCAGTCAGCCCCCTGCCTTGATCACCACATGACCCCCTACTGCAACCAGCTACCTGTGCCTACTCCAGTCACCCCTGCCCATCTAGGACTGCAGGTAAGAGCCTGCACCACAAACTCAGTGACCAACAACCTGGACACCTGAGCTGAATCCACACAAGAAAAGTAAATGAACTCTTGGACTTATATACCTAGTAACAGCTCTAGCCACCTGGAGACAGGATGTGAGAGCTTCAAAGACCCAGATCATCAAACTAGCTCACATGACCAGCCTATTGAGGTACATCAAAACAAGAAGCTAGGACAGTAAGCAAATAGAAAATAAATAAAACAATTTATTGATGACTCGGAGATAACAGTCAACATCAAATCACATAAAAAGGCAGACTATGATGGCTTCAGCAAGCCGCCAAAACAAAGAATCAGAAAACCTTCTGGAGGAAGAGAACTTCTTGGTATTACCAGAGGTAGAATTCAAAAGACTAATATGCAGAACTCTACAAGAAGTCAGGAAGGAGATCATGGAAAATGTAGAACAAGCCAAGGAACACACAGACAAAGCAATACAGGAACTTAAGAAGGTTATTTCAAGAGCATAATGACAAATTTAACAGGTCACAAGAATCCATAGAGAGACAGCAAACAAAAATCCAAAACATTAACAATAAAAATTTCAGAATTAGACAACTCAATAGAAAGTCATAGGAGCAGAACTGAGGCAATGGAAGTGAGAATTAGTGAGATTGAAGAGAAAGCACTTGACACTAACTTATATGAGGAAAAATCAGATAAAAGAATTTAAAAAATGAAGAAACACTAAGAATTATGTGGGATTCTATCAAGGGGGATAACCTACGAGTGACTGGAGTACCAGAACAGGGGAGGATATCAGAGAATATGGAGATAATTGTTGAACATTTGTTGGCAGAAAACTTCCCTGATATTGTGAAAGATGAGAAGATATCTATCCAAGAAGCTCATTGAATCCCACACAAGGTAGATACCAAAAAAAAGTCACCAAGACATATTATAATCTAACTTGCCAAAACCAAAGACAAACAGAGAATTTTAAGAGAGGCTAGGGATAAACAAAAAGTTACCTACAAAGGAGAGTCGATAAGACTAAGCTCTGACTACTAAGCAGAAACCATACAAGCAAGAAGGCAATGGAATGACATATATAAAGTCTTGAAGGAAAAAAATTGCCAGCCAAGAATTATATATCCAGCAAAACTGTCTCTCAAATATGATGATGAAATTAGGGCATTTCCAGACAAACAAAAGTTTAGGGAATTTGTAAAAACCAAACCAAAATTACAAGAAATACTAAAGGGACTCCTCTGGTTAGAAAATGAATAACATCAGATAACAAAGACAGATAACACAGGACAGAGCAACCAGATGTAAACCCAGATAGGGAAGTCACAAAAATAAATTAAAGCTAAAACACTGAAAATAGCGAAACAGAGACGTCACTCTGTAAAAGATGACAACATTAAAACAAAAGACAGGGACTAAAAAATGTAGTCATTGCTCTTTCATATGGAGAGGAAGTCAAGGCAATATAAAGAAATAAAAGATGGGTTTAAACTTAGAAAAATAGGGGTAAATATTAATGTAACCACAAAGGAAACTAACAATCTTACACATCAAAATAAAAAACAAGAAAAACCTAACAACTCAGAAAATACAAAATCAACAACAAAGAAAAAGACAAAAAGAAAATACATAAAGAGAAACGACTCAGCACAGAAAATTAAGTGGAACAAAGAAACTGTCAACAATACAAAAAAAGACATCAAAATGGCAGCACTAAACTCGTACCTATCGATCATTACGCTTAATATAAATGGACTAAATTCACCAATAATGAAACAGAGAGTGGCAGAATGGATTAAGAAACATAATCTGTCTATATGCTGCCTATAAGAGGCACACCTTAGACTTGAAGACACAAACAAAGTAAGACTCAAAGAATGGGAAAAAAATATATCAAACAAACAACACTCAAAAAAGAGCAGGAGTGGCAATATTGATCTCTGACAAAATAGACTTTAAAGCAAAACCTACCACAAAGGATAAGGAAGGACACTATATAATGATTAAAGGGTCAATACACCAAGAGGACATAACCATAGTAAATTTTTATGCACCCAATGACAGGGTTCCAAAATACATAAAACAAATTCTAACAGCATTGAAAAGAGAGAGAGACAGCTCCACAATAATAGTAGGAGAATTCAAAACACCACTTTTGGTGAAGGACAGAACATCCAGAAAGAAGCTCAGTAAAGACACAGAAGATCTAAATGCCACAGTCAACCAACTTGAACTCATAGGCATATACAGAACACTCCACCCAACAGCAGCCAAGTATACTTTCTTTTTGAATGCACATGGAACATTCTCCAGAACAGACCACATATTAGGCCACAAAGCAACCCTTAACAGAATCCAAATCATTGAAATATTACAAAGCATCTTTTCTGACCATAATGCTATAAAAGTAGAAATGAATAACAGAGCAAGGAAAAAAAAATCAAATACATGGAAACTGAACAACACCTTGCTCAAAAACTAGTGGGTTATAGAAGAAGTGAAGGATGGAATAAAGAAATTCACAGAATCAAATGAGAATGAAAACACATCCTACCAGAACCTTTGGAACACAGCAAAAGCAATGCTCGGAGGTCAATTTATAGCAATAAATGAACACATCCAAAAAGAATAAAGGGCCAAAATCAAAACATTAACCCTATAACTCGAACAAGTAGAAAGAGCAGCAAAAGAAGCACCCGGGAGCTAGAAGAAAGGAAATAATAAGAATTAGAGCAGAATTAAATGAAATAGAGAATAGAAAAATGATTGAAAGAGTTAACAAGACCAAAAGCTGGTTCTTTGAAAAAATCAACAAAATCGATAAACCACTGGCCAAACTGACAAAAGAGAAACAGGAGAGGAAGAAAATAACCTGAATAAGAAATGAGATGGGCAATATCACAACAGACCCAACTGAAATTTAAAAAATCATCACAGAATACTATGAAAAACTGTACTCCAACAAATTTGAAAACCTAGAGGAAATGGACCAATTTCTAGAAACACACTGCCTACATAAACTAACACAAACAGAGGTAGAACCACTAAATAAGCATATAACAAAAGAAGAGATTGAAAAGGTAATTTAAAAACTCCCAACAGAAAAAAGCTCTGGCCCTGATGGCTTCACTAGACAATTCTACCAAACTTTCAGAGAAAAGTTAACACGACTACTACTAAAGGTATTTCAGAGTATAGAAAATGATGGAATACTCCCAAACTCATTCTATGAAGCTAGCATAACCCTGATACCAAAACCAGGTAAACACATCACAAAGAAAGAAAATTATAGACTAATATCCCCCATGAACACAGACGCTAGCCAATAGAATTCAACAACGTATCAAAAAAATAATTTACCATAACCAAGTGGGATTCATATCAGGTATGCAGGGATGGTTCAACATTAGAAAAACAATTAATGTAATCCATCACATAAATAAAACAAAAGACAAGAACCACATGATCTTATCAATTGATGCAGAAAAGGCATTTGACAAAGTCCAACACCCATTCATGATAAAAACTCTCAACAAAATAGGAATAGAAGGGAAGTTCCTTAACACAATTAAGGGCATTTATACAAAGCCAACAGCCAACATCATCCTAAATGGAGAGAGTTTGAAAGCATTCCTCTTGAGAACAGGAACCAGACAAAGATGCCCCTTATCACCACTCTCATTCAACATTGTACTGGAGGTCCTAGTCAGAGCAATTAGGCTAGAAAAAGAAATAACGGGCATCCAAATTGGTAAGTAATAAGTAAACGTATCACTATTTGCAGCTGATATGATCTCATACACAGAAAACCCCAAAAAATCCACAAGAAAACTAGTGGAACTAACAGAAGATTTCAGCAAAGTATAAGGATACAAGATAAACATACAAAAATCAGTTGGATTCCTCTATGCCAACAAAAAGAACTTCCAAGAGGAAATCACCAAATCAATACCATTTACAATAGCCCCCTAGAAGATAAAATACTTAGGAATAAATCTAACCAGAGACATAAAAGACCCATAAAAAGAAAACTACAAGATACTACTGCAAGAAACCAAAGGAGATCTACATAAGTGGCAAGGCTAGGAAGACTCAACACTGTGAAAATGTCAGTTCTACCCAAAGCGATCTATAGATACAATGCAATCCTGACTCAAATTCCAACAACATTTTTTAATGAGCTGGAGAAACAAATCACCAACTTCATATGGAAATGGAAGAGGCCTCAGATAATTAAATCAGTACTCAAGAAGAAGAACAAAGTGGGAGGCCTCACACTACCTGATTTTAGAACCTATCGTACCACCACAGTAGTCAAAACAGCCTGGTACTGGTACAACAACAGATATATAGACCAATGGAACAGAATTGAGAATCCAGATGTAAATACAACCACCTATGAGCAGCTGATATTTGACAAAGGCCCAAAGTCCATTAAGTGGGGAAAAGACAATCTCTTTAACAAATGGTGCTGGTATAACTGGATATCCATCTGTAAAAAACTGAAACATGACCCATATCTCACACCATGCACAAAAACTAACTCAAAATGGATCAAAGAACTAAATATAAAATCAAAAATGATAAAGATCATGGAACAAAAAATAGGGACAATGCTAGGAGTCCTAATACAGAACATAAACAGAATACAAAACATAACTAGCTACGCACGAACACCAGAAGAGAAACTAGATAACTGGGAGCTCCTAAAAATCAAACACTTATGCACATCAAAAGACTTCACCAAAAGAGTCAAAAGACAACCTACCGACTGGGAAAAAATTTTTGACTATGACATATCTGATCAAGGTCTAATCTCTAAAATCTACAAGATACTGCAAAACTTCAACCACAAAAAAACCAAATAACCCAATTAAAAATGGGCAAAGTATACGAACAGGCACTTCACCAAAGAAGACATTCAAGTGGCTGGCAGATACATGGGGAAATGTTCTTAATCATTAGCCATTAGGGAAATGCAAATCAAAACTACAATGAGATACCATCTCACCCCAATAAGGCTAGCATTAATCCAAAAAACACAAAATAATAAATGTTGGAGAGGTTGTGGAGAGACTGGAACACTTATACACTGCTGGTGGGAATGTAAAATGGTACAACCACTTTGGAAATCGATTTGGCGCTTCCTTAAAAAGCTAGAAACAGAAGTACCATATGATCCAGCAATCCCACTCCTTGTAATACATACTACAGAAATAAGAGCCATCACAGGAATAGATATACGCACACCCATGTTCATTGCAGCACTGTTCACGATAGCAAAAAGATGGAAACAGCCTAGGTGCCCATCAACAGATGCCTGGATAAACAAATTATGGTATATTCACACAGTGGAATACTACACACCAATAAAGGATAATGCTGAACCCACGAAACATAACATGGATGAATCTGGAAGGTGTTATGCTGAGTGAAATTAGTCAATTGCAAAAGAACAAATATTGTATTAGACCACTATTATAAGAACTCAAGAAAAGTTTTAAACACAGAAGAAAACATTCTCTGATGGTAAGAAGGGTGAGGAAGGAGAGAGAGAGTTATTCACTAACTAGATAGATAGTAGACAAGAATTATCTTATGTAAAGGGAAGGACAGCACACACTACAGGGGAAGTCAGCACAACTGGACTAAACCAAAGCTAAGAAGTTTCCTGAATACAATCAAACACTTTGAGGGATAGACGAGCAGGTGTAGGGTTCTGGGGACTATGCTTTCAGAGACATCTAGGTCAATTGGCATAACAAAGCTTATTAAGAAAACGTTCTGCATCCTACTTTTGTGAGTGCCGTCTGGGGTCTTAAAAGCTTGCAGGCGGCCATCTAAGATGTATCAATTGGTCCCAACACCTGGAGTAAAGGAGAATGAAGAACACCATAGACACAAGGAAAGTATTAGTCCAAGAGACAGAAAGGGCCACATAAACCAGAGGCTCCGTAAGCCTGAGACCAGAAGAACTAGATGGTGCCTGGCTACCAAAATGACCACCCTGACAGGAAACACAACAGATAGTCCCTAATGGTGCAGGAGTAAAGTAGGGTGCAGAACTCAAATTCTAGTAAAAAGACGGGACTTAATTGTCTGAATGAGACTGTAGGAGCCCTAGAAGATATGGCCCCCAGACTCTCTGTTAACCCAGAACTAAAACCATTTCCAAAGTCAACTCTTCAGACATAGAATATAGACTGGACTATAAGACATAAAATGATACTCGTGCAGAGTGTGCTTCTTAGTTCAAGTAGATACATGAGACTGAATGGGCAGCTTTGGTCCAGAGGTGGGATGAGAAGGTAGAAAGTGATAGGAGCTGGTTGAATGGACATGAGAAACCCCGGGGTGGAAAGGAGGAGTGTGCTGTCACATTATAGGGTTAGCAACTAGGGTCACATAACAATGTGTGTATAAACGTTTGTATGAGAAACTAACTTGAGCTGTAAACTTGCACCTAAAGTGCAATAAAATAAATAAATAAAAGAAGGTGGACTATAACTACCCACTCCTTAAGTATGAGCTGTGTGCAGTGACTTTCTTTGAAAGAATACAGGATAGAAAGGGGAAAACAGAAAAAAAAGTAACTTTACAGTGGAGAAACCTGACAAACGCTATTTCAACACCTCAGCCAGGTGATCAAGGTTCAAATCAGCAGTGATAAGTCATGTTGATAGTATCTACCCTTGATATATGTGATGAGACTGACATTTTATCTCTGTGATGTTTCTCCCAAAACCCACAGCCCCAGTCTAATCATGAGGAAAACATCAGACAAATCCCAATTGAGGGACAGTCTACAAAATATCTGACCTGTAATCCTTAAAATTGTCAAGGTTATCAAAAACAAGGAAAGTCTGAGAAACTGTCACAGCCAAGAGGAACCTAAGAAGATATGATGACTAAATGTGATGTGGGATCATGGATGAGATCCTGAAACAGAAAATATGGCATTAGGTAAAAACTAAGGAAATCTGAATTAGGTATGGACTTAGTTAAAATAATATATCAATTTTTGGTTCATTAAGTATAACAAATGTATTATTAACAAATATTAATAATAGGGAAAACTGAGGATTTAGCATATGGGAACTCTCTGTACTATCTTCGAAACTTTTCTGAAAATCCTAAAACTATTCTAAAATAAGTTTATTTTTTCCAATATGTGGGATACAGCTAAAGCAGTGCTGAGAGAAAAATTTGTAGCCCTAAATATTTACATTTAAAAAGAAGAAAGATCTCAAAAAACCAGCTAACCTCCCACCTCAGGAAGTTAGGAAAAGGACTGCAAAATAAGCCGAAAGCAAGCATAAGGAAGGAAATAATAAAGATAAGAATAGAAATCAATGAAATTGAAACACAAAGCAACAGAGAAAATCAATGACACAAAAATCTAGTTCTTAGAAAAGTTCAATAAAATTAACAAACTATTAGTAAGACTGACAAGGCTAGAAAGAGAGAAGACAAAAATGGCCAATATCCGGAATGCAACATGATACCACCACAGATCCTGAAGCTATTTAAAGGATAATAAGGGAATATTATGAACACCTTTATATGTATAAATTTGACAACGTAAAAGAAATCCAATTCCTTAAAAACCACACTGCCAAAACTCAACAAGATGAAGTAGATAATCAGAGTAGCCTTATAACCATTAGAGAAATTAAAGTTGTAATTTAAAATCCCTCCAAAAAGGAATCTCCAGGCACAGATGGTTTCACTGGAGAACTCTACCAACCATTTTAAGAAGAATTAACATCAATTTTACATAATCTCTTCCAGAAAATAAGACTATTACCCTGATAAAGGATCCCTGGTGGTGCAATGGTTAAGGTGCTTGGCTGCTAACTGAAAGGTCGGTGGTTCTAACCCACCAGCAGCTCTGTCAGTGAAAGATGTGGTAGTGTACGAATGGCCTGGGGGTGCTGTCTGACCTCCTCTATCTTCACAAGGGAAAAGGAGAATCAAGATCAACAGTCCAGGACTGATTGCCATGAGACAGAGGTCAGAGAGGCCTCCTCTGTCTGTCATCTTTACTAATTCTGACACTAACCATCCCTCGCACATTACTCTCTTCTTCTCTGCTAGGTTTGATAATTCTTTGCAGTGGCCACACAGAACTCACAGACTGTACTTACAATTATGGTGTTTATTAGGGAAATAACAGATTACAATTCAGGCTCAGGAACACTCAAGGATACAATTCTTCCATCAGGAAGGCCTCTTCCCAGTTGGGCTCACAGGCACACCTCTCCCTAGCCCTAGGCCTCTGCCCAAAGGCACTCAACTTTCTCTCTCCGTGGGCCAGGAAGCCCACCACGCCATCTCTCTCTCTCTGTCTCCTGCTTCCAAGAGCTTCTCAGCGCAGGGATCCTGTGTCCAAAGGACATGCTCTCCGCTCCTGGCTGTTCTTCCTTGGTGGTGGTAGGATCCTCCTCTCTGCTCTGGAACTGGCTCTCTTTTAAGGCGAAACTGACCAATTCCCTTGGCAGGCCACAATTACCTCACACAGTCCCACCTAATCACCTGGGTGGGAGTTACAAGACCACGGCTAGAAAGGCCACACACAAAAGTAATCAATCGCACCACAGGCAGTAGGCTTCCATAAAGATTACATGAAGAAACCCTAGGGAGCAGTTCTACTCTGTCCTATAGGGTCGCTATGAGTCAGAATCAACTTGACAGCAACGGGTTGGTAACACAATGGTTAAGGACTTGGCTGCTAACCAAAAGGTTGGCGGTTTGAACCCACCTTGCGGCTCCACTGAAGGCAAGTCCTGGCAATCTGTTCTTGTAAAAATTACAGCCTAGGAAACTCTACGGGGAAGTTCTGCTCTGTCACATGGGGTCACTATGAGTCAGGATCGACTCGACAGCAGCCAACAACAACAATTACCCTGATACCAAAGCAAGACAAGGACAATACTAAAAAAGATAACTCTGGACCAATATCTCTCATCAAACTAAATTCAAAAATCCTCAAATGCTCACAGATTGGAAGACTTAATATTGTGCAAATGTCAATGCAACCAAAAGCAATCTGTATATATAATGCAATCCCAATCCAAATCCCACCAACATTCTTTAATGAAATGGAAAAACTAATCTCCAACTCTATATGGAAAGGAAGGAGGCCCCAAATAACTAAAACAATATTGAAGAAGAAGAATAAAGTAGGAGGCCTCACACTTCCCGATCTCAAAACTTACTATACAGCCAAGGTAATCAAAACAGCCTGATACTAGTTCAGTGACAGACACATAGACCAATGGAATAGAATCGAGAGCCCAGAAGTAAATCCATCCATCTACAGGTAACTGATCTTTGGCAAAGGGTCAAAGTCTATTCAATGGGGAAAAAACAGTCTCTAACAAATGGTGCTGGCAAAACTGGGTATTCATATGCAGAAAAATGAAACAGCATCCATACCTCACACCATGCACAAAAACTAACTCAAAACGGATCAAAGACATAAATGTTAAAGCTAAAATGATAAAGTTTCTGGAAGATAACATAGAGTCAAAACTAGGGGACCTAATTTTTGGCATAAATAGCCTATGAAACAAAACTAAAAATGCACAAATGACAGAAGGTAAATTAGATAACCTGGACCTCTAAAAATCAAATACTTATGCTCATCAAAAGGCTTTACCAAGAGAGTAAAAAGAGAACCTACAGACTGGGAAAAAATCTTTGGCAATGACATTTCTGATAAGGGTCTAATTTCTAAAACATATAGAAACTTCAACAACTCAGCAACAAAAAGACAAACAATCCAATCAAAAATGAGCAAATGACATGAACAGACACTTCCCCAAAGAGGACATTCAGGCAGCCAACAAATACATGAAAAGATGCTTGTGATCATAAGCCATTAGAGAAATGCAAATCAAAACTACAATGAGATACAATCTCACCCTTGTAAGAATGATAATGATCAAAAAACAGAAAACAACAAATGCTGGCGAGGTTGTAGGGGAATTGGAACTCTTATACATTGCTGGTGGGATTGTAAAATGGTACAACCACTATGGAAAACAGTATGTGCTTCCTCAAAATGCTAGAAATAGAATACTTATGATCCAGCAATCCCACTCCTACGTATATATCCTAGAGATATAAGAGCAGTAACCCAAATAGATATATGGACACCTATGTTCATTGATGCATTATTCACAATAGCAAAAAGAAACAACCTAAGTGCCCATCAACAGATGAATGGATAAACAAACTGTTGTACATACATACAATGGAATACTACTCAACTATAAAGAATAATAAGGAGTCTGCAAAACATCTTTTAACATGGTTGAATCTGGAGGACATTATGCTGAGTGAAATAAGTCAATCACAAAAAGACATATATTGTATGGCCCCACTATTACACAAAATCAAGAATAGACATACACACAGAAAGCAAAGTTCTTTGATGGTTACCAGGGATGGGAGGGAGAGGGAGAGGGAATCACTTTCTAGATAGTAGACACTTAATACGTTTGGTGATGGGAAAGACAAGACCATATATGGGTGAAGTCAGTACAACTTGACCAAGGTACATAAAGACACTAAGAAGTACATGAGAAAAGGGGACAATTTGGATAAATGCTATAACATATACAGTTTTGCAACAACAGTAAAAACAACCAAAATATATGTGTATGGTTACCTGGATAGATATGGATGCATGTATGTTTATAGAATGGCATACGTGAGTAAATGCATGTGCATGTATAGGTGTATCTGTAGGCATATGTATTACATTTTTTTGTGTGCTATATATATATCCATCCACATACATGACAAACCACATAGGAAGCACAGTTACAGAGGCTTCCTAGACATATCCAAACAACTCACGGGATTGGTTTACTGGGTTAGAAGGCTTGGAACCATAGTCTCGGGGGAAACTTAGTCAGTTGGCATAATATAGTTCACAAAGATAATGTTCTACATCCTGGATTGGTGAGTAGCATCTGGGGTCTGAAAAGCTTGTGAGCAGGCATCTGAAATACAACTGTTGGTCTCTATTCATATGGAACAAAAGAGAATGAAGGAATTCAAAGGCTCAAAGAAGAAACTAGTCCATGGCACTAAAAACCCACACAAACCACAGCCTCCTCTAACCTTAGACCAGAAGAACTAGAGATGGTGCCCGTTCTGACCAGGGACACAACAGAAGTTCTCATAGAAAATGGGAGAAAAACGTAGAACAAAACTCAATTTCCTAAAAAAAAGCCAGACCTACTGGACAGAAAGAGACTAGAGGAACCCCAAGACTATTGCCCTAAGATAACCTTTGAACTTGGATTTGAAGTTATTTCTGTAGGTCACCTTTCAGCCAAGTAATACATTGGCTTATATATCAGCCGTGAGTAATGTACTCCCTTAAACAATTAACTATAGGAGACCAAACGGTCAACATTTACCCAAAAGCAAAGATGAGAAGGCAAGGAGGGTAAGAGAAGCTAGATCAATGGAAACAGAACAAACAGAATGGAAATAATGATAATGCTGACATATTGTAAAAATTGTAACCAATGGCATGATACAATTTGTATAAAAATTGTTAAACAGGAACTTAATTTGCTGTGTAAATTTTCACCAAAAATGCAATAAAATATTATTAATTTTTTTTAAAAATCCTCAAAAAGTATTAGCAAATTGTATCCTAAAATGTATAAATGCAATTATATGCCATGACTAAATGGAATTTATTCCAACCTTTATGCAACATTTTGAAAAATCAATAAATTTAACTCTACATCTCAACAGGCTATGAAGCATTGGTGGTTCAGTGGTAGAATTTTCACCTTCCATGCAGGAGACCCGGGTTTGATTCCCAGCCAATGCACCTCATGTGCAGCCACTACCTTTCTGTCAGTGGAGGCTTGCAGGTTGCTATGATTCTGAACAGATTTCAACAGAGCTTACAGACTAGGAAGAAAGGCCTAGCAATGTACTTCAGAAAACCAGCCAATGAAATCCCTATGGAAAAAAGAAAAGAAAAACCTATGGATCACAATGGTTCAACTTGCAACCAATCATGGGGATGGTGCAGGACCAGGCAGCATTTCATTCCATTGTGCGTAAGGTTGCTATGAGTTGGAGGCTGACTCGATGGTGGCTAACAAGACCAACATCAACAGGTTAAAGAGGAAGGATCATATGATAATAGAAACTGCTGCTTAAAAAGCATTTGACAAAATGCAAAACCCACTTTTGGTAAAAATTCTAAACAAATTAGGAATAAAGGGGAACTTCCTCAAATTGATCAGAAGCATCTATGAAAAAAACTATAGCTAATATAAGACTTCATGATAAAAGACTGATTTCTCCTTAAGACTGGAGCAAGGCAAGGACATTTGCTCTCACTACTCTTATTCAACATAGTACTGGAAGTTCTAGCCACAGCAGTGAGGCAAGAAAAGGAAATAAAAATGAATACTAAAGGGAAAGAAAGAAAGAAAGCCATTTCTATTTGCAGATGACGTGATTGCCTATGTAGATACCCCCAAGAAATCTACTCCCCCCCAAAAAAAAATAACTCTCCGGGAACTACCGAATTTTTTCGCAAATAATGTGCCCGTGTAAATAACATGCCCACACACATATAGCATGCCTAGAAACATAATGTGGTAGGGGGTTGTGTGGTTGGCAAAAAACCTATAGTGTGCACATTATTTGAGCAAAAATACGGTAATACATGAGTTCAGCAAAGTTGCAGGATATAAGATCAATGCACAGAAATCAAGCACATTTCTGTATACATTTGTGGAAGCAAATTAAAAACACAATACCATTTACAATTGCTCCAAAGAAGCAGAAATAGCACATTTATTTATAATAGCCGTATAATGGAAACAGCCAAAACGCCCTTCAACAGGTTAAACAAATTGATACATCCATACCATGAATTACTACTCAGCAATAAAAAGGAACAAGCTATTTATACATGATTGTATACTATTAATACATCTTGGATGAATCTCCAGGAAATTATGCTAAGTGGAAAACACAGCCAATACTTAGAGGTCACCTAATGTATGATTTTATTTATATGTTTTTGAAATGACAAAATTATAAAAGCGGATAACAGATTACTGTAGTATATAAGAAGCCTTAATATCAGAGTGAGTCCCTCTACTTTACTCTTCTTTGCAAGATTCTAAGGTCTTTGTCTTTCCATATGAAGTTTAGAATAAGTTTGGGATTTATTTGATTTTTAAAAAATTCTTTCATCAGAATTTTGTAATTTTAAGCCTACAAATCAATGTTAAGTCTAAACATAAGTATTCAGTTTTCTTCTAAATAGACAATCATGTTATCTGAAAATAGGGACAGTTTTATTTTATCCATTCCAATCTGTATCACTTTGTTTTTCCTACCTTATTGCAGTGGCTAGACCTTACAGCAGTATGTTGAGTAAGAGTGGTGAGAACAGACATCCTTGCCTTATTTCCAATCTTAGGAGGAAAGCATTCAATCTTTCACTATTAAGTATGATGTAAGATGTAGATTTTTTGTAGGTGCTGTTTATCAATTTGAAAATGTTGTCCTCTATCCCTAGTTGCTCAAAGTTTTTATCATGAATGAGTGTTGGATTTTGTCAAATGCTTTTTCAGCATCAATTGATATGATCATTTGATTTTTTTCTTCTTTACCCTGTTGATATGGTGGATTACACTGAATGTAAAATTATGGACCAGATTATATCCCCGGGATAAACTCAACTTGGTCACGGTGTATAACTTTTTGTACATTGTTGGATCTGATATACTAATATTTTGTTGAGGATTTTTTGTGTCTAAGTTGATGAGAGATATTGATCCTTAATTTTCTTTTTTGTACTGTCTTTATGTGATTTTTGTATCAAGGCAATACTGACCTCACAAAATGAGTTGAGAAGTGTTCCTCCCCTTCTATTTTCTGGAAGAGATTGTGTAGAATTGATATTAATTCTTCCTTAATGTTTGGTACATTTTTTCCAGTGAAGCCATCTGCACCAAGAGATTTCTTTTTTGGGTACTTTTGAATTACGTATTCAATTCCTTTAATGGTTGTAGAACTTACTCAGGATGTCTATTTCATCTGGCTTGAGTTTTGGTAGTTCATGGTTTTCAACTAATTAGTCCATTTCTTCTAAATTGTTGAATTTATGAGTGTATAGATGTTTGTAGTATTCCCTTCTTATCTTTTTTTCAATTAAACTTTTTATATTGAGAGAATTGTAGATTCACATTCAGTTGTAAGAAATAATTCAGATAGTTCCCATTTATTCTACATCCAGTTTCCCCTGGTGGTAGCATCTTGCAAAATTATAGTACAGTATCACAACCAGGATATTGACATTGATACAGTCAAGGTACAGAAAATTTCCATCACCACAAGGATCCCTCATGCTGCCCTTGTATAGCCACACTCACTCCCCTACCACCTCGGCCCTCTCCTTAACCACTGTTGTTGTCGATTTCAACTCATAGTGACCCCATGTGACAAAGTGGAACTACCCTATAGAGTTTTCTAGGCTGTAATCTTTACAGAAGTAGATCACCAGGTCTTCCTCCCATGGAGCGGCTGGCTGGGTTCAAACCACCAACTCGTCAGTTAACAGCTGAGTGCTTAATCATTTGTGCCACCAGGGCTCCTACTTAACCACTGGCAATCACTAATATGTTCTCCATTTCTATGATTTTGCTATAACAAGATTGCTATGTAAATAAAATCATGCAATATGTAACCTTTTAAGTTTGGCTTTTTCACTCAGCACAATTCTATAGACGTTTGTGCACGTTGATGCGTACATAAAAAGCTTATTTCTTTTTTATTACTAAGTAGTATCCCATTATATGGAAGTACTACAGTTTGCTCAACCACTCACCCACTGAAGAAAATCTGGGTTGTTTCCAGTTTGGGGCTATCACAAATAAACTGGCTGTAAACATCCGTATGCAGGTTTATGTGTGAACATAAGTTTTCATTTCTCTAGGATAAAAGCCCAGTTGTCTAATTACTGGGTCATATGGTAGTTGCATGCTTAGTTTTTTTAAGAAACTACCAAACTGATTTCCACAGTGGCTGCACCATTTTAAATTCCCACAGCAGTGTATAAATGATCCACTTTCTCCACATCTGCGGTGTGACAGATCGCTTTTGGGTGGCCTTTCTCGCCATGGTCTTGTAACTCCCACCCAAGTGATTAGGTAGGACTGTGCAAATAAGGTAATTGTGGCCCACCAAGGGGATTGGTCAGTTTTGCCATCTCACTAGGCTTAAAAGAGAACCAATTACAGAGCAGAGCGGGGATCTCACCACGACCAAGTAAGAAATGCCAAGAGCGGATCGTGTCCTTTGGACCTGGGATCCCCGCGCTGAGAAGCTCCTGGAACCAGGAGACTGAGACAGAGAGATAGCTATAACACTGAAGATGGTGAGAAGTGATGGCAGATAAACACTGGCAGGAGAGACCAGCAGAAGATGGCAAGTGGGCTTCTCAGCCTACAGAGCAAGAAAGCTGAGTTCCTGGGGGCAGGAGGCTTACTGGTGGAGTGGGGTGCCTCTGGGCACTTATCAGCAGAGCTAAAAGAACTTTGTAACACTTGCCTAGGCCGGGCATAAGCCGAGGGGCCAGAGAGAGGTGTGCCCTCAGGCGCAGGTGTAAAGATGCTGTCCTAGTAGAAGAACTGTATCCTGAGCGTTCCTCAACTTGAATTGTAACCTGTTACTTCCCTAATAAACCCCATAGTCGTGAGTATTGTCTGTGAGTTCTGTGTGGCCATTGCAATGAATTATTGAACACAGCAGAGAAGTAGAGAGTGCCATGGGAGGGATGGTTGGTGTCAGAATTGGTAAAGATGGCGGAGAGAGGAGGCATGTCTGACCTCCGCCTCATAGGAATTAGCCTTGACAAGTTGATCTTCCCCCTCGTGAAGTTAGAGGAAGTCAGATGCCATCCCCCGCCATTTTTACAGCATTATTGTTAACATTCGATATTCTTGCTCAATTTTTTTTTCAAGTTGTCAATGATTTCATTTTACTTGGATCCACAATCAACGCCCATGGGAACAGCGGTCAAGAAATCAAACGACATATTGCATTGGGAAAATCTGCTGCAAAAGACCTCTTTAAAGTGTTAACAAGCAAAGACGTTACTTTGAGGACTAAGATGTGCCTAACACAAGCCATGGTATTTCTTTTTTTTTTTTTTTCCAATGTGCTTTAGGTGAAAGTTTACAGAGCAAATTAGTTTCTTATTAAACAATTAATACACAAATTGTTTTGTGACATTGGTTGCCAACTCCGCGATGTGTCAACACTCTCCTCTTCTCGACCTCAGGTTCCCCGTTTCCATTCCTCCATTTTTCTGTCCTTCCTGCTTTCTCGTCTTTGATTTGGGGCTGGTGTGCCCATTTAATCTCGTATACGTGGTTGAACTACATATGTTATTGTTTGTTATATAGGCCTGTCTAATTTTTGGCTGAAGGGTGAACTTCGGGAGTGACTTCAGTACTGAGTTAAAAGGGTGTCTTGGGACCATAGTCTCAGAGTTCTCCAGTCTCTGTCGGACCAGTAAGTCTGGTCTTTTTTTGTGAGTTTGAATTTTGTTCTACATTTTTATCCAGCTCTGTCTGGGACCCTCTATTGTGATCCCTGTCAGAGCGGTCAGTGGAGGTAGCCGGGCACCATCTAGTTGTTCTGGACTCAGTCTGGTGGAGGCTGTGGTAGTTGTGGTCCCTTAGTCCTTTGGACTAATCTTTCCCTTGTGTCTTTGGTTTTCTTCATTCTCCTTTGCTCCAAATGGTGTAGGACCAGTAGATGTACTTAGATGGCTGCTCATAAGCTTTTAAGAACTCAGATGCTACTCACCAAAGATGTACAACATATTCTTTATAAACTATGTTATGCCAGTTGAGCTAGATGTCTCCCGAGACCATAGTTCCCAGCCCTCAGCCCAGTAACTCCGTCACTCAGGGAGTTTGGATGTGTCTATGAAGTTTCTATGACTTTGGCCTGGTGAAGTTGTGCTGACTTCCCCAGTATTGTGTACTGGCTTACCCTTCACCAAAGTTACCACTTGTCTGTTGTCTAGTTAATGTTTTACCCTCCCACCTCTCCCCTCCCATGTAACCATCAAAGATAGTTTCTGTGTGTAAACCTTTTCATGTGTTTTTATACTAGTGGTCTCATACAGTATTTGTCCTTTTGTGATTGACTTTCATCACTCAGCATAATGCCCTCCAGATACATCCATGTTGTGAGATGTTTTCACAGATTCCTCATTGTTCTTTATCGTTTGTAGTATTCCATTGTGTGTATGTACCATAGTTTGTTTATCCATTCATCTGTTGATGGGCACTTAGGTTGTCTCCATCTTTTTTCTATCGTGAATAATGCTGCAATGAACATGGGTGTGCATACGTCTATTCATGTGACGGCTCTTATTACTCCAGGATATATTCCTAGGAGTGGGATTGCTGGATCATATGGTATTTCTATTTCTAGCTTTTTAAGGAAGTGCCATATTGTTTTGGAAAATGGTTGTACCATTTTGCATTCCCACCAGCAGTGCGTAAAAATCCTAATCTCCCCGCAGATTCTCCAACATTTGTTATTTTCTTTCTTTTTTTTTTTCTTTATTAGTGCCAGCAATGTTGGGGTGAGATGGTATCTCGTTGTAGTTTGATTTGCATTTCTCTAATGACTAGTGATCGCAAACATTTCCTCATATGTCTGCTAGCCACCAGAATGTCTTCTTTGGTGAAGCATCTGTTCATGTCCTTTGCCCATTTTTTAATTGGATTATTTGGGGTTTTTGTTGTAGAGGTGTTGGATTTTCCTATAGATTTTAGAGATTAGACCTTTGTCGGATATGTCATAGTCAAAATTTTTTTCCCAGTCTGTAGACTCTCTTTTTATTCTTTTTGTGAAACTTTTGGTGAGCATTTAAGTGTTTAATTTTTAGAGAATCACAGTTTCTAGCCTATCTTCTGGTGTTTGTGCATTGTTAGTTATGGTTTGTACCCTGTTTATACTGTGTATTAGGGCCTCTAGTGTTGACTGTATTTATTCTTCCATGATCTTTATAGTTTTTGGTTCTATATTTAGTTCTTTGATCCATTTTTAATTCGTTTTTGTGTATGTTGTGAGGTAAGAGTCCTGTTTCATGATTTTACAGATGGGCATCCAGTTTTGCCAGAACTATTTGTTTAAAAGGCTGCCTTTTCCCCAATTAATAGAATATAGACCTTTCTCAAACATCAGGTGACAGTTGTTGTTTGGTGCCGTCGAGTTGGTTCTGACTCATAGCAACCCTCTGTACACGAACCAGAACAAAACACTGCCCTATCCTGCGCCATCCTCATGATCATTGTTATGCTTCAACCCATTGTTGCAGCCACTGTGTCAATCCATCTTGTTGAGGGTCTTCCTCTTTTTTGCTGAACCTCTACTTTACCAAGCATGATGTCCTTCTCCAGGGACTGCTACTTCCTGATAACACGTCCAAAGTATGTGAGACATAGTCTCACTGCCTCACTTCTAAGGAGCATTCTGGCTGTACTTCTTGCAAGACAAAGGTGTTCGTTCTTTTGTCAGTCCATGGTATATTCAATATTCTTCGCCAGCACCAGAATTCAAAGTTGTCAATTCTTCTTCGGTCTTCCTTATTCATTGTCCAGTTTTCACATTCATATGAGGCAATTGAAAACACCATGGCTTGGGTCAGACGCACCCTAGTCCTCAAAGTGACATCTTTGCTTTTTAACACTACAAAGGGGTCTTTTGCAGCAGATTTGGCCAATGCAATGCATTGTTTGATTTCTTGACTTTTCCTTGCATGGGTGTTGATTGTGGATCCAAGTAAAATGAAATCCTTCACAATTTCAGTCTTTTCTCTGTTTATTATAATGTTGCGTATTGGTCCATTTGCAAGGATTTTGTTTTCTTTATGTTAAGATGTAATCCATACTGAAGGCTGTAGTCTTTGATCTTCGTCCGTAAGTGCTTCAAGTCATCTTCACTTTCAGCAAGCAAGGTTGTGTCATCTGCAAAACACAGGTTGTTGTTAATGAGGCTTCCTCCAAACCTGATGCTGCATTCTTCTTCATATAGCCCAGCTTCTCAGATTATTTGCTCAGCATAAAGACTGAATAAGTATGGTGAAGATACAACCCTGATGCACACCTTTCCTGACTTTAAATCATGCAGTATCTGCTTGTTCTGTTCCAATGACTGCCTCTTAATCTATGTAGAGGTTCCATTCAAATGACTGCCTCTTAATCTATCTACAGGTTCCTCATGAACACAATTAAGTGTTATGGAATTCTCATTCTTGGCAATGTTATCAATAATTTGTTATGTTCCACACAGCCAAATGCCTTTGCATAGTCAATAAAACACAGGTAAACATCTTTCTGGTATTCTCTGCTTACAGCCAGGATCCATCTGACATCAGCAATGATATCTCTGGTTCCACATCCTCTTGCTGAATCTGGCTTGAATTTCTGGTAGTTCCTGTTGATATACTGCTGCAACTGCTTTTGAATGATCTTCAGCAAAACTTTACCTGTGTATGATATTAATGATATTGTTCAGTAATTTCCACATTCTGTTGTATCACCTTTCTTTAGCATAGGCATAAATATGGATCTCTTCCAGTCAGTTGGCCGGCTAGCTCTCTTCCAAATTTCTTGGCATAGACGAGTGAGCACACGCAGTGCAGCATCCGTTTGTTGAAACAGCTCAATTGGTATTCTGTCAATTCCTGGAGCCTTGTTTTTTGCCAATGTCTTCAGTGCAGCTTGGACATCTTCCTTCAGTACCATCGGTTCTTGATCATATGCTATCTCGCAAAATGAACATCAACCAATTCTTTTTGGTACAGTGATTCTGTGTATTCCTTCCTGTTGTTCAGTATTTTGCACATAGAATCCTTAACTATTGCAACTCAAGGCTTGAATTTTTTCTTCAGTTCTTTCAGCTTGAGAAACGCCCCATGTATTCTTTCCTGTTCCATTGGTCAATGTGCCTGTCATTGTACCAGTACCAGCTGTTTTGACTACCATAGCTGTATAGTAGGTTCAGGTAGTGCGAGTCCTCCTACTTTATTCTTCTTCAATAGTGCTGTACTTATCCAGGGCCTCTTTCCTTCCCATATAAAGTTAATAACTAGTTTTTCCGTCTTGTTGAAGAACTCTGTTGGTATTTGGATCGGGATTGCATTTGTATTGTAGATTGCTTTGGGTAGAACTGACATTTTCACAATGTTGAGTCTACCTATCCATATTCATGGTGTGTTTTTCCATTTATGTAGGTCTTTGTTGGTTTCTTGCAGTAGTGTTTTGTATTATTCTTTGTATAGGACTTTTACGTCCCTGGTTAGATTTATTCCTAAGTATTTTATTTTTTTTAGGGGATATTATGAATGATATTGCTTTCCTGATTTCCTTTTCATACTTCTCTTTATTGGTGTATAGGAATCCAACTGATTTTTTTGTCTAGCTTGTATCCTGCTACTCTGCTGAATCTTTCTGTTAGTTCCAGTAGTTTTCTTGTGGAGTCTTTTGGGTTCTATGTGTATAGTACTATATCATCCACAAATAGGGATAGTTTTACTTCTTCCTTATCAATTTGGATGCCCTTTATTTCTTTTTCTTGCATCATTGCTCTAGCTAGGTCTTACAGCACAATGTTAAATAGGAGTGGTGATAAAGGGCATCCTTGTCTTGTTTCTGTTCTCAGGGGAAATGTTTTCAGCTTCTCTATGTTAAGAATGATGTTGGCTGTTGGTTTTGTATGGATGCCCTTTATTATGTTGAGGAATTTCCCTTCTATACCTATTTAATTGATATTTTTAATCAGGAGTGGGTGTTGGACTTTATTGAATGCCTTTTCTGGGTCAACTGAGATGATCATGTGATTCTTTTGTTTTATTTATGTGGTTGATTACATTGACTGATTTTCTAATGTTAACTCATCCTTACATACCTGGTATGAATCCCACTTGGTCGGAGTGTATTTTTTTTTATATGATGCTGCATTCGGTTAGCTAGAATTTTGTTGAGAATTTTTGCATCTGTATTCATAAGAGATATTGGTGTGTAATTTTCTTTTTTTGTGGTATCTTTGCCTAGTTTTGGTATCAGGGTTATGCTGAATTCATAGAAAGAATTCAGAAATATCCCTTCCTTTTCTATGTTCTGAAATAGTTTGAGTAGTAGTGCAAGCTCTTCTCTTAATGTTTGGTAGAATTCTCCAGTGAAGCCATCTGGGCCAGAACTTTTTTTGTTGTTGTTGGGAGTTCTTTTTTTTTTTTTGTTTGTTTTTTTTAATTACTTCTTCAATCTCTTCTCTTGTTATGGGTCTGTTCAGATTTTTTACCTCAGTTTGTGTTAGTTTAGGTAAGTAGTGTATTTTTAGAAATTTGACCATTTGTTCTAGGTTTTCGATTTCTTATTTGGGTTATTTGCACCCTCTTCTGTTTTTCTTTTATCAGTTGGCCAATGGTTTGTCCATTTTGGTGATCCTTTCAAAGAACCAGTTTCTGGTTTTGTTGATTCTTTTCATTGTTTTTCTATTCTCTATTTTATTTATTTCTGCTCTGATCTTTATTATTTCCTTTCTTCTGGTGGCTGTGGGCTTTTCTGCTGTTCCCTTTATTTGTTCAAGTTGTAAAGCTCATGTTTTGATTTTGTCCCTTTCTTCCATTTTGAAGTGTGCATCTATTGCTATAAATTGATCTCTGAGCACTGCCTTTCCTGTGTCCTAAAGGTTTTGGTATGATAGGTTTTCATTCTCATTTGATTCTAGGAATTTTTTATTCCTTCTTTCATTTCTTCTATTACCCAGTTGTTTTTAAGCAAGGTGTTATTCAGTGTCCATGTTTTTTTCATCTTTCATGATACTAGCGAAGTTTTCTGTCAAAAACTCTTTAGTGATCTTCTCTGTGTTTTTCATTTCTCCCCCTGTTCTGGAACTCCAATCACACGCAGATTTTTGCCTTTGGTTGTATCCTATGTTGTTCCCAGGGTTTCTTCATTTTTTTCACTGATTTTTGCTCAAGCAAAGTGGTAGCCAAGGAGTTGTCTTCAATTTCGCTGACCCTGTCTTCCATTGT
Source organism: Dugong dugon (assembly GCA_030035585.1). Taxonomy (NCBI): domain Eukaryota; kingdom Metazoa; phylum Chordata; class Mammalia; order Sirenia; family Dugongidae; genus Dugong; species Dugong dugon. Next base: position 101,074,332 of record CM057483.1, on the reverse strand, counting down.
TTCAGGTTTGCTCCTAAACCTTCTATTGCACTGTCCATTTCTGAAATCTTGTTACTTGTCTTTTGAATTTCTAATTACTGTTTTTGTATAATTTCTAGTTGTTTATTTATTTTGACATTTTGTTCCTGTATTATTTTCCTGAATTCTTCCACTGTCTTGTCTGTGTTTTCCCTGATTTTGTCTGTATTTTCCATGATTTTGTCTGCTTTTTCCTTATTTTGTCTGTGTTTTCCTTGATCTCTTTCTTAATCTCTTGGAGAGCACTGAATATTAGACTTTTGAATTCCCTATCAGGTAGTTCCAGTGCCTTTTCTCCTACCGGAAGGTCATCTGGTGTTTTATTTTGGCCATTTTCTGGAGCCATCCTGTCTTTTTTATATATATATGTTTTGATATTGTCTGCTGTTTCCAGGACATTTAGGAATTATTTTCTTCATTTATTGATTGTAGATTTGTTTTTTTCGTCCTGCTTTTTTATTTGGTTATGTCTCAGCAGGCAGGCTGGGCTGTTTTGTTACTTGCTTGTCTGTGGGCACGATAGTTCTCACCACCTTGTCCAGGCAGGCAGGGTCAGTTGCTCAGCTATGGTGCAGCAGGGCAGGTCCATTGGGAGGGGAGACAAAGACAGGGATGGCTCTTTTGCAGCACAAACTGTGGCCAATGATTTGGGGCCAGGGGAAGTACAGGGTAGGGTCCGGGGGTCCACACCAGTGCTTCTCAGGGGCACAGCACTTGGCGCATGGTGCAGATGGGCAGGAGGGAAGGGAGAGGATGTGATGTGCAGAGCTAAGTGGTTGAGAGAAAGAAGAGAGAGAAACAGACGCAAAAAATGAAGTAAAAAAGAAAAAAGTAAATAATACAGCAACATGGTAGGATTCAGTGAGTGGGGGTGGGGCATATCCATCAAGGTTGTGTGCTGGTGGCTCTATAGCCAAGCAGTGGGCAGTGCACAGGGCTAGGTGGGTGGAAGAATGAAAAGAAAGAAGGGAAAGAGAGAGAAGAAACAAACAAACAAAATGACAAAAAAATATGGTGCTGGGCAAGTCAGCCCTTTGAGGTGGGGCGGAATTGAGGTGGCAGGGAGCTGATGTCTCTCTCGTCAGACTGAATGAATTCTATTCTTTTGGCCTCAAGCCCCCTGATCCTATCTTCTATTATCTCCACTCTACTATTGAGCAAGTTTTTTTTTTTTTTTTTTTTTTTTTGTTATTTTGACTTTTAGTTTCATAATTTCCATTTCATTCTTTTTTATAACTTCTATTTCTTTGCTGGGGTTTTCTTTTATTTTTCATTTGTTTCAAGAGAATTTTAAATCAATTGTTGAAACAGTTTTATTGTGGATGCTTTAAAACCTCTTTTAAATAGTTCTAACATCTGATTCATCTCAGTATTGCACCATTTGATTGTCTTGTCTCATTCACATTGTGATTTTCCTGGTTCTTGGTATGATAAGTGATTTTTAAATTGTATCCTGGACATTTTGGATATTATTTTAGGAGACTCTTGATTCTATTTAAATATATTTTAGCAGGCAGTAGCCCTGTTTAGGTGTAGTGTGTCAGTTCTGGCCTACTTTTGTGGGCTATAATTCCAATGACAATTTTGTTTTCTGAGTCCTTGTAATGTTATTCTGGTCTGATTCATGCTCTGACTCCACTTGCTTTCCTGCTGGACCCTTGATGATGCCACCTGCGGGGGCAGAAGGTACTTCCATGGACGAGCCAGTTTTGTTAGATGGGAGGTTAGGGATGCAGACTTGTCAAAGAATATTGTGCCTTGCCTATTCCCCAGCCACCTGGAGCCAGTGGGATTTCCACTCTATTGTTGTTGATGCCTCCAGAGGAGAAAATCTTCTAACAGGGCCATCTTCTACCACTGGGTGGAGGACCAGGAGCCACAGAGTATGTAGCATCTTTGCCAATGGGTTCAAGAATCTCTGAGCCACTTGTTGGCGGGCCAGGAGATGCTAGGCCTAAGTTACTTTCTGCCATTAGATGAATGTCTGGGAGATACCTGGCCTGGATCATCTGGTGCTGCCGAGTAGAGGGCCAGGATCTGCTGGGTCTAGGTGGAGGGTTGGGAAACACCTGGCCAGCTAGCACTGCTGGTTCAGGAGGAGGGGCCCACCTGCTATCCCCTAGTGTGGGGTGGAGGATGAGTTGGCCTTCCCAGGTTCCACTGTTGAGAAGATCAGGTGCTCCTGCTACTGGATATGGGTCTCTTTGCTAAGGCCTTGCTTGGTTTCCTTTTTCCTTATCCTTTGGCCAGAGAGAGCAGGCTTTTCTGCTTTTATTTTTGCCTATGCCTGTTGGTGGTTCCAAGTTGCAGGCCTCTCTAGCACCCAGTATGGGATATATGGGAGATAAAAAGAAAACCCAGGAAACTCAACCCCATGTAGTTCCTCAAGTCCTGAGGTCCCTAGCCAGTCCATCTTCTTTCTATCTTTCAAAGTCCTTTTATGATTGTTGAATTATTTCCAGCATATTTAATTATATTTAGAGGGAAGGAGCCACCTTGTCCTGGAACCAGAAGGTGGATTTATATAAATTGTAATAAATGTTATCATATTGTCTTTATCTTTCTTCAGTTAGCATTATCACTGACTATTATGTTTTTGAGATCCATTCATTTTGATAAAAATGGATATAGTTTATTCATTTTAAGTAATCTAGAATTTGCCATTGTATGAATATACCACGGTTATCTATTTATTCTCCTATTGTAGACAATTAGGTTTCCATTCCTCTCTGTTACAAAAAATGCTTCAGTGAATGTTCTTGTACATGTCTACTTGTGCACATGTGGGTGAATTTATTTAGGTCTATGCCCAGAGTGGAATTGCTGGGTCATAGAATATGCACAGCATCAACTTCATCAGAGATTGCCAAATTGCTCTTCAAAATTCCTGTGCCAATTTATACCTTCGCCAACTGTGTATGAAATGTTCCATTTCGCCACATCTTCAACAAAATTTGTACTGATGTAATCAACTTTATTCAGCTTTTCTCTTATGAATTTGCTTTTGTGTCTTTAAGAAATCTTTCCCCACACTGAGGTCATAAGTATATTCACTAGTATTTGTTTCTAAAACTTTTTAAACATTGTTTTTCTCCAATTTAGGTCTTTAGTACATATCTGTAATTTATTTTTGTGTATGGTTTGAAAAAGAATGTAATTCTATTTTTTCCATATGAATAGCAAATTGTCCCAACATCATTCATCGAAGAGTCCTTTCTTTTCCTCCATTTATTTATAATTTGATATTTCACATTCCCTTATATGTCTAGATTGTCTCTGGGATTTAAAAATAACTCCCCAAAATGAGATTAACTAAAATATTGAGTTAAAGTGAAAATTTTTTATTACGGGTCCCCCAAATAAAACCTTGACCTTAAAGCAACTTTATACTAGGAAAGAAGCTTTAAGGATTGGGGTAGAGATTAACATTGATTAAACACCTATTATGTATCAGATGGAGCCCTGGTGACACAGTGGTTAAGAGCTCAGCACTAAGCAAAAGGTCAGTAGTTCGAATCCACCAGCCGCTCCTTGGAAACCCTATGGGGCAGCTCTACTCTGTCCTATAGGGTTAATATGAGTCAGAATCAACTCAACGGCAATGGGATGTATCAGATACTGCTGGGAAATTTACTGCTAGGGTCATTTTATTTATCTCTTACAATAACCTCAAGAAAGACATAGAGCTATTCCCATTTTAAAGACAAGAAAACTAGAAATTTAAGAGATTAAGTTGCCTAGAGTCACACAGCAGGGTGGTCAAAGCCCAAACACAGGTCTGTCTGATCCTCAAGAGGTTGTTTTTGCCACTAAACTACACTGCCTTCCAGGGAAAGCTGACTGAGCTTGCCTGTTAAGAGTACAGTATATATGGCTGGTAATACAGTGCCCTGAGTGAGCAAGTATTTTCAAAATGTCTATTTTGCATGTTTGTACCCCTGACTAGTGCAAAACATCAGCCTGAGATGAGCTCCTGCTTTCTCTCCCATCCCCTTCCGGTTTATTTATATCCTTGTTCCATACTTCCCCAACTTAGGGTATGTAGTTTAATTGTCAAAAAGCCAAACTGTAGGTACCATGGGGAATAAAAAGTAAACAAAAAGGATGGTTAAAGGAGGGATAAATCACTTATTTCTTAGCATTTTGTACAGGAATGGATTTAGTATATTGTCTTAGGCTGAGTTCTCTAGAGAAGTAAAACCAGTAAAGCATATAAATATATATATAGAGAGATTTATATCAAGGAAACAGCTCAAGTGATTGTAGAGGCTAAAACATCCCAAGTCCATGGATCAGGGTAGAGGCCTCTCCCAATTCACGTGGCCGCAGAAGCTGGCAAACCCAAGGTCAGCAGGTCAGAGAGCAGGGCTCCCACTCACAGGCTGTGAAGGTCGACAAATCCCAACATCAGAAGACAAGACTGCAAGGTTTCTCCTGATTCACATAGCTGCAGGGGCTGGTGAACTCAAGATCAGCAGGTCGGGGAGTAGGACTCTTGCTCACAGGCTGTGAAGATTGACAAATCCCAAGATCGACAGGTAAGCTGCTAGCTCAAGTCCCAAGAACCAGAGGTGAGGTGACAACAGGCAGCTGCTGGGTCTGGAACAAGCCAAAAACCTTGGCAAGGCCAGCAGGAAGGAAGTAGCCGGTGGAGGGCAGAGAGATGAAGGCTGAGGGGGTGGTAAGCTGCCACAGGCCCCGCCCTCACCGGTACCACTCAGCAGATTCCATCATGGGAGTGATCACATATCAGATTTCAACAGGGAAGTGATCACAACATTATACAACTATAAAAACACTGAGAATCATGGCCTAGCCAAGTTGACATACAATCTTAACCATCACATATACTGAAGGCACCAAATGTAAAGCTGATGTGAAATCAGCCCTTGCATGATTTTATCAAATTATTACCATTAGATATTGATTTCTTATTGAATTATTGCTGTCTTATCATTTTTTCCTCTTTTTAACCCAATGCTCATTGCTCTCTAAGCCTCTTATGAAGGAAGTTGCAACAAGTGGCAAAAACAAGAGATTTGGCATCAGATAACTTAAGTTTGAGTCCTGACTCAGCTTTTGACTGAGGGTCCCTAGATTAATTATCTTCTCTTCCTTGAGTTTCAGAATTTCTTCTCTGTTAAATGGACATACTCCCACCCACAGACAAGAGTTGATGTGAGGAATAATAATTGCAAATTCACTTTTTAAAATGCTATGCAGTGGGAGGTGGCACTATTGTTACTCACCTGCTGTTCTTTATAATCATTTCTGTTCTTGCCATATCTGTATCACCAGCACCCCACTAGATGACCTTAATGCAGCAACCCTAATGCTGTTGTTTTCAAATTCTAATCCTTGGACTGATACCAGGCTGACTACATAATAATCACCAAGGGCTTGCTTTGTAAATACAGATTTTCTGACCCTGCCTTCAGATTTTGTTTAGTAAATCTGAGAAGAAGTCTAGAAATCTGTATATTTAAAATTCTTTCCAGACGATTCTTTAAACACAGCCAGATATGAGACCCACTGTACCTGAAACAAAGTACCTGGGTGGTGCAAATGGTTAACACACTTGGCTGCTAACTGAAAGGTTGGAGGTTTAAGTCCACACAGAAGTGCCTCAGAAGAAAAGCCTGGCGATCTACTTCTAAAAAATCAACCATTGAAAACCCTACGGTTTTAAAACTTAAACCAAAAATATCCCCTGAACTTTTCTTGAAATCAAACAATAGTTTAGATTAACTAGTGAAAAATGTCTGCCTTGAGCATTATGCTCTTTTAAGAACTATCCCTATGGGATCAAATTGACAACAACAACTTGAAAGATTAGATAGGAAACTTAGGGGGCAGAGAGTTTATGTTAATGAGGGAGGAACAACTCAGAAAAGGAGAGTGAGAATGATTGCACAGCTGGAAGAATGTAATTAATGTCACTGAATTGTAACATGCAGAAACTGTTGAGTTGGTGTATGATTTTCCATGTATATTCTCAACAGCAACAGCAAAATAAATAAGTAAAAGGAAGAAAAGAAAACCCCTATAGAGCACTGTCCTACTTTGACATACATTGTGTCACCATGTGTCCAAATCGACTCGATGGCAACTAATTTTTTGTTTTGTTTTTTGCCTGGAATACTTAGCACTATACTTTGCACATGGCAGCAGTCAGTAAATGGTTGTTAAAATAGTATGAAAAGAGCCATCAATATGACTAAAAGGGTAGAAAGTTGGATCTGGGGAGGAGAGGACAAAGGAGGTGGAGTATATGAGACCAAAGAAGAAGGGACATTTCATGGCTGCTTTCTATTCCACAGTAAGTTATTTTTAAGGCTCAGACAAGTTTTTCTCCATTTCTACAACCAACTGGGCTTAAATTGTAGCAAGAGCAATTTCTACTGTACATGAAGAAGAATTTCTTGACTGGGAATGGGATTCAGTGTTAGAAAAGGTTACAGCAGGAGGTTTCAAACCAGCCTTCCCTAATGTTCCAAACTCTTACCCCTGGTAGTTCACAAGGGGTTTAGCCATATGATCTCTTAACATTCCCTTCTACTTCTGTGATTCCAGCTGCATCATGAGTCCTTAGAAGCAAAACCTGGTAAATGAAACCACTAATTATTGCCTTTTAAAATGCTAGTGATTTTAAGGGTTTTCTTTTAAAAGTTATAGTCAATATGAGCATAAAACCATGAATAACACCAAAATATTTAACTGTCTATGCAAACTTCATTACAGTATCAAACAAAATGAGAGCTGATACAACTAGACCAGAGCTTGGTTAGTAGGTAACAGATTTATTGGACTTACCCATTTTAAAAATTAAGGTTATAAACAACATATGTCAAAAATCCTATAAAATTGCTGTGATGGTTAAGGTTATGTGTCAACTTAGCTAGGCCATGATTTTCACTGGTTTGGCAGATATTATGTAATCATCCTTCATTTTGTGATCTGATGTGAGCAACCAATCAGTTGAAAGGGGAGTTTCCTTGGAGGTGTGGCCTGCATCCAATACATATAGATGTTCTGGCAAATGTCTTTCTCTCTCTGGATCCTGCATCTGATTCATCATCCTCTGACCTCTGGTTCTTGGGACGTGAGCCAGCAGCCTGCCATCTGAACTGCAGATTTTGGGATTTACCAGCTTGCACAGCCCCATGAGCCAGCATCCTTTCTGACCTGCCAATTTGGGGTCTGTCGGCCCCTGAGATCATGTGAGTCAAGAGAAGACTCCAGCCTGATGTCTCACCCATGGATTTGGGACTTGCCTCCACAACTTGGTGAGCCATTCTCTCTCTCTCTCTCTCTCTCTCTCTCTCTCTCTCTATATATATATATATATATATATATATATATATATACGTATATATACATATATATACACATATATATATGTATATATATATACATATATATATATGCTTCACTGGTTTTGCTCCTCTAGAGAACTCAGTCTAAGACATTTGGTACTGAGAGTGGTTCTAGAGGAACAAAATCGTAAGGATGAGTTTTCTGAATTGGTTCTTATGTCTAGCTAGTCTTAAAGGCACTGATGGCTCTGCCTCTAGTAGTAAAGAGGGCACTGCTAATCCATGGCATGAGGTGGCAATGTAAATACGCAAAATATCATCACCAATGGATCAGATATTTGTGAAAAACCAGGCTCTAGCTGATTGCATATTTGATACTTTTCTCAATTTTGTCAGAATGAGAAGTATAGGGAGGCTGGTTGGTTGGTACTGCTTTCGCTACGAAGTGGTGAAAGAGATGAACTCAGGGCGTCAGAGTCACAGCTCAAGTACTGCACAAAGCACATGAAAGTTGCCATTTGTGCCCTGAAAGAAAGCTTTACTTCTTGTAGTAACAGAGCTGATATTGCCAAAAACTAAGCTCAGAGTCTTATTGTAAGAGTGGCTAAATTACAATGCTAACTGAATTCCCAGTCTCAAATCGTGTTTGAAGTTAAAGTGAGGGCACTGATTGAGAAGAACTGGGATCCTGAAACTTGGGACAGGGACATATGGGCAGATAATCAGGAAGCTGGGAACACTGAGCCCCTAAATTCTATTGAATCACTCCTGCCAACAGAACCAGCCCTCTTACTCCCATCGGATGAGATTCAACTAGCTGTGCCTGAAGATTCTTTGTCTGCGATATAGCCTGGGATGGCACCTGGGGCATTGCCTGGGCATTGCCTGAGGCAGATGCCTTACAAGACGTTGCTGAATGTCCCCAAGATCCAATCCCACCACCCATTTTTGCTTTTAGACCTATAACTGTACTTTAGTCCCAACCAGCCCCAAGAGGTGAAGTACAAAGTGTGACCTGGGAGGAGGCATGCTACACTCCAAAAGAACTGCTTGATATTTTGAATATATACAAAAAAAAACCCTGGGGAATATGTGTGTCAATGAGTATTAAGGGTGTGTGATAATGGTGCAAGGAACATAAAGATGGATCAGTCGGAGTTTATTGATGTGGGCCCACTAAGCACAGATTCTTCATTCAATGTTTCAGCTGGAGAGGTTAGAGAGGATCTAGTAGTTTATTTGGTTGGTTCACGGAAGCATGGATTAAGCGGTGGCCTACACTAAATCAAGTTGAAATGCCAGACCCGCCCTGGTACACTGTAGAAGAAGGTATCCAAAGACTTAGGGAAATTGGCATACTAGAGTGGATGTATCAGGTTAGACCCACAGACCCACACAAGGAGTGCCCAGAGGACACAACTTTCACCACAACAGTGAGGAACAAATTTGAGAAGGCATCTCCAGCATCCTTGAAGATTGCTGTGATTGCTGTTTTATGTAAGTCAGATTTGACAGTGGGAACTGTCCTAACTGAATTAAGACACCTAATTACAATGGGGTGATTGGACCCCATGGTGGGAGGGGCCAAGTGTCAGCACTCAATCGACAAAGACAAGGTGGGCATGGTTACCGTAATGGACAGCAGAGTCAAAGCACAAATCAGACTAGTCTGACTCGTATGCATTTATGGAATTGGCTACTTATTCATGGTGTCCCTAGGCATGAAATAAATGGGAAATCTACTAAATATTTACTTGACCTGTACAAGTAAATTCTAGGTCAAGTGAGCAACAGTCTAACTTGAATCACTAGACTAGAGAGTCACAGCCCTTCAATCAATTCCCAGACATGAAATAGTTTACAGACCCATAAGCCCTTAAATGAAGGGAAGGTTGGGTCCCCTTGAGGAAGGACCGCACTACACTGCCAAAAATTTATACTGTTAATATTTCTCCCAACCTTCCCCAAAGGGATAAATGTTTTCACTGGAGAAAAGGAAATAATCAGACTTTTCAGAGATTACTGGACATTGGCTTTGAACTGACACTAATTCCAGGATACCCAAAACATCACTGTGGCCCAACAGTCAGCCTAGAGGCATATGGAGTTCAGGTTATTAATAGGTCTTAGCTCAATTCCATCTCACAGTGGGTCCATGAACCCATCCTGGAGTGATTTTTCCAGTTCCAGAATGCATAATTGGAATAGACATACTCAGCAACTGGCAGAACCCCCATATTGGATCCCTGACATGTGGAGTAAGGGCTGTTATGGTAGGAAAAGCCAAGTGGAAGCCATTAGAACTGCCCCTACCTAGGAAAACAGTCAATCAAAAACAGTACCTTCCTGGAGGGATTGCAGAGATTAATGCCACCACCAAGGACTTGAATGATGCAGAGGAGGTGATTCCCACCACACCCCCACTCAACTTACCTATTTGGCCTGTGCAAAAAAAACAGATATATCTTGGAGAATAACAGTGGATTATTGTAAACTTAACCAAGTGGTTACTCCAATTGCAGCTACTGTTCCATATGTGGTTTCACTGCTTAAGCAAATTAATACATCTCCTGGTACCTACTATGCAGCTATTGATCTGGCCAATGCCTTTTTCTTGATTCCAGTTTCGAAGGACCACCAGAAGCACTTTGCCTTCAGCTGGCAAGGCCAGTAATACACTTTCAGTTGCCTACCTCAGGGCTACATCAACTCTCCAGCCCTATGTCATAATTTAGTCCGCAGGAAACTTGATCACTTCCCTTCCACAAGATGTCACGCTGGTCCATTAGATTGATGACATTATGCTGATTGGATATAGTAAGGAAGAATTGTCAATGACTCTGGACTTACTGGTAAAACGTTTGTATGCTAGAGGGTGGCAAATTAATCCAACAAAAATTTAGGTGCCTTCCACCTCAGTGAAATTTCTAGCGGTCCAGTGGTGTGGGGTATGCCGAGATATTACTTCTAAAGTAAAGGATAAGTGGTTACATCTGACCCCTCCTAAAACTAAAAAGGAGGCACAATGCCCAGTGGACCTCTTTGAATTTTGAAGGCAAAATAGCCCTCATTTGGGTGTACTGTTTTTGTTGTTGTTGTTGTTTCTAGGTGCTGTCGAGTCAGCTCTGACTCATAGCAACTCTACATACAACAGAACAAAACGCTGCCTGGTCCTGTGCTATCCTCACAATTGTTGCTATGTTTGATCCCATTGTTGCAGCCACTGTGTCAATCCATCTTAAGGTTTTCACTGGCCAATTTTTTTAGAAATAGATCACCAAGTCCTTCCTAGTCTGTCTTAGTCTGGAAGCTCCACTGAAACCTGTTCACCATGGGTGACCATGCTGGCATTTGAAATACCAGTGGCATAGCTTCCAGCATCACAGCAACACACAAGCCACCACAGTACAACAAACTGACAGATGACTGGTCTGCTACTCCAGCTTATTTGCCAAGTGACTTGACAAGCTGCTAGTTTTGAGCAGGGCCCAGAACAAGAGAAGGCTCTGCAACAGGTCTGGGCTGCCGTGCAAGTGGTTCTGCCACTATGGCCATATAATCTGGCTGATCCAATGGTGCTTGAAGTGTCAGTGGCAGGTAGAGATGCTGTTTGGAGTCTTTGGCAGGTTCCTATTGATGAATCAAGCACAGACCCTTTGAATTTTGGAGCAAAGCTCTGCCATCCTCTGCAGATAACTACTCTCCTTTTGAGAAACAACTTTTGGCTTGTTACTGGGCCTTAGTAGAGACTGAATGCTTAACCATGGGACACCAAGTCACTATGCCACTTGAGCTGCCCATCATGAACTAGGTGTTGTCTGACCCACAGAGTCATAAAGTTGGACATGCACAGCAGCACTCCATTATTAAATGGAAGTGGTATATATGAGATCAGGCTTGAGCAGGACCTGACAGCACAAGTTACATGAGGAAGTGGCCTAAATGCCCATGGTCCCCACTCCTGTCACATTACCTTTCTTCTCCTAGTCTGCACCTGTGGCCTCGTGGGGAGTTCCTTATGATCAGTCTACTGAGGAAAAGAAAACTCATGCCTGGTTTACAGATGGTTCTGCACAATATAGAGGCACCACTCAGAAGTGGACAGCAGCAGCACTGCAGCCCCTTTCGAGGACCTCCCTAAAGGACAGTGGTGAAGGGAAATTCTCCCAGTGGGCAGAACTCCAAGCAGTGTACCTAGCTGTTCATTTTGCTTCTAAGGAGAGATGGCTAGATGTGCAATTGCATCCTGATTCATGGGCTATCGCCAGTGGTTTGGTTGGATGGTCAGGGACTTGGAAGGAACATGATTGAAAAATTGGTGACAAGGAGGCATATATGGGGAAAAGGCATGTGGATAGATCTCTCTGAATGGGCCACAGAAATGAAGATATTTGTGTCTCTTGTGAATGCTCACTAAAGTATGATCTCAACAGAGGATTTTAACAATCAAGTGGATAGAATGATGGGTTCTGTGGATACCAGTCAGCGTCTTTCCCCAGCCACTCCTGTCATTGCCTAATGGGCCCATGAACAAACCTGTCACGCGTCTAGGATGGAGGTTATGCATAGGCTCAGCAACATGGACTTCCACTCACCAAGGCCGACTTGGCTACAAGCACTGCTGAGTGCCCAATCTGCCAGTAGCAGAGATCAACACTGAGTCCCTGATGTGGTACCATTCCTAGGGGCAATAAGCCAGCAACCTGGTGACAGGTTGATTACATTGGACCACTTCCATCATGGAAAGGGCAGCATTTTGTTTTTACAGGGTTAAACACTTACTCTTGATATGGAATTGCCTTCCCTGCATGCAATGCTTCTGCCAAAACTTACAGAATGCCTTATCTACCATCATGATATCCCACACAGCATTGTCTTGGTTCAGGGAACTCACTGCACAACAAATGAAGTGCGGCAATGGGCCCATGATCATGGAATTCACTGGTCTCACCATGTTCCTCATCTCCTGAAGCAGCTAACTTGATAAAACAATGGAATGGCCTTCTAAAGACACAATCACGGTGCCAGCTGCTTGGCAGTACCTTGCAGGATTGAAGCAATGTTCTCCAGGAGACTGTATATGCTCTAAACCAGCATCCAATATATGGTGCTGCTTCTCCCATAGCCAGGATTCATGGGTCCAGGAATCAAAGGGTGGAAATAGGAATGGCACCACTCACTATTACCCCTATTGACCCACTTGCAAAATTTTTGCTTCCTGTCCCCACAACCCTATGTTCTGCGGGTCTAGAGGTCTTATTTCCAAAGAGAGGAATACTCCCCCCTGGGGACACATCACTGAATACATTGAACAGGAAACTAAGAATACCACCCAGCCACATTTGTCTCCTCATGCCTCTGGATCAACAGGCAAAGAAGAGAGTTACCATATTGGCTGTTGTGATTGATCCTGATCACCAAGGGGAAATCTGATGATATTACATAATGGAGGTAAAGAAGAGTATGTCTGGAATACAGGAGATCCCTTAGGACATCGCTTGGTACTACTGTGCCCTGTGATTAAAGTCAATGGAAAACTACAGCAATCAAATTCCAACATGACTACTAATGGCCAAGACCCTTCAGGAATGAAAGTTTGGGTGACCCCACCATGACCAGCTGAGGTGCTTGCTTAGGGTAAAGGGAATATGGAATGGGAAGTGGAATAAGGTAGTTCTAAATACCAGCTATGACCATGTGACCAGCTGCAGAAACGAAGACTGTAATTGCTTTTAGTATTTCTTCCTTATTTTATTATACGTGTAGGTTGCGGTTGTTGTTAAGTGTCGTTGAGATGGTTCTGACTCATAGCAACCCTATGCACAACAGAACAAAACACTGCCATCCTCACAATCGTTGTTAAGCTTGAGCCCACTGTTGCAGCCACTGTGTCAATCCATCTCGTTGAGGGTCTTCCTCTTTTTGCTGACCCTCTACTTTACAAAGTATGATGTCCTTCTCCAGAGTCTGGTCCCTCCTGATAACATGTCCAAAGTATGTGACACGTAGTCTCGCCATTGTTGCTTCTAAGGAGCATTCTGGCTGTATTCTGGCTGTACTTCTTCCAAGACAGATTTGTCCATTCTTTTGGCAGCCCATGGTATATTCAATATTCTTCGCCAACACCATAACTCAAAGGCATCAGTTCTCCTTCCGTCTTCCTTATTCATTGTCCAGATTTCGCATGCACATGAGGCGATTGAAAACACCATGGCTTGGGTCAGGTGCACGTTAGTCTTCAAGGTGACATCTTTGCTTTTTAACACTTTAAAGAGGGCTTTTGCAGCAGATTTTCCCAATGCAATGCATCGTTTGATTTCTTGACTGCTGCTTCCATGGGCGTTGACTGTGGAGCCAAATAAAATGAAATCCTTGACAACTTCAATCTTTTCTCTGTTTATCTAATGTTGCTTATTGGTCCAGTTGTGAGGAGTTTTGTTTTCTTTATGTTGAGGTTTAATCCATACTGAAGGCTGTGGTCTTTGATTTTCATCAGTAAGTGCTTCAACTCCTCTTCACTTTCAGCAAGCAAGGATGTGTCATCTGCATAACGCAGGTTGTTAATGAGTCTTCCTCCAATCCTGATGGCCCATTCTTCTTCATATAGTCCAGCTTCTCAGATTGCTCAGCATACAGATTGAATAAGTATGGTGAAGTGATACAACCCTGATGCACACCTTTCCTGACTTTAAACCACACAGTATCCCCTTGTTCTGTTCAAACGACTACCTGATGATCTATGCACAGGTTCCTCATGAGTATAATTATTCTGTGTTCTGGAACTCCCATTCTTCACAATGTTATCCATAATTTGTTATGATCCACACAGTCAAATGCCTTAGCATAGTCAATAAAACACAGGTAAACATCTTTCTGGTATTCTCTGCTTACAGCCAGGATGCATCTGACATCAGCAATGATATCCCTTGTTCCACGTCCTCTTCTGAATCTGGTTGAATTTCTGCAGTCCCTTGTCGATATACTGCTGCAGCCACTTTTGAATGATCTTCAGCAAAATTTTACTTGCGTATAATATTGTTCGATAATTTCTGCATTCGGATGGATCAACTTTCTTGGGAATGGGCATAAATATGGATCTCTTCCAGCCAGTTGGCCAGGTAGCTGTCTTCAAAATTTCTTGGCATAGACGAGTGAGCACTTCCAGTGCTGCATCCATTTGTTGAAACATTTCAATTTGTATTCCATCAATTCCTGTTTTTTGCCAATGCCTTCAGTGCAACTTGGAACTCTTCCTTCATTACCATTGGTTCCTGATCATATGCTACCTCCTGAAATGGTTGAACATCCACCAATTCTTTTTGGTATAGTGACTCTGTGTATTCCTTCCATCTTTTTTTGATGCTTCCTGCGTCATTTAATGTTTTCCCTGTAGAATCCTTCAATATTGCAACTCGAGGCTTGAATTTTTTTTTAATATATTTTATTGTACTTCAGGTGAAAGCTTACAGAGCAAATAGTTTCTCATGAAATAGTAGTACACATGTTGTTCTATGACATTGGTTAACAACCCCACAACGTATTAAGCCTCTAAATTCTCAACCTTTTTTTTTTTTTTAATGAAAATTACAGATGGCCAAAGATACACCGTTTCAAAAATTTCTACATTCACAGTTCAGTGACATTGACTATGCTCTTCCAACTGTGCTGTTATTCTCAGTTAAGATGAAGGCTTACAGAATAAAATAGTTTTTCATTTAACAGTTACTACACATGTTGCCCTATGACAATGGTTAACAATCTCACAGCACATCAAGAATATCCTTACTCCACCTTGTGTTCCCTATCACCAGGGGGCGTCCTTGTCCCCTTCTGTCTTCTGGACCTTGTCAGTGGACTATTGTACCTCTTTAGTCTCATTTGTTTTTTTTATTTTATTTTATTTTATTTTATTTAAACACCATTTCAAAACTTTTTACTTACACATTTAAGTGATATTGACTGCTCTTCCAATTGTGCTGCCATTCTCGCCCAAGATGAAGGCTTACAGGACAAAACAGCCTCCCATTTAATAGTTACTACAAATGTTGCCCTATAGCAGTGGTCAACAATCTCACAATACATCGACAGTGTCCTTATTCAATTTGTGTTCCCCATCATCAGTTTCCTACTCTCCCTCTGCCTTCTGGCCCTTGTCACCGGACTCCTGTACCTCGTTAGTCCCATTTAGTTTTACTGGGCTGTCCATTCCCAGGCTTAACATCGAACCTCGAAGGTAACTTCACCTCTGAGCTGAAAGGGTGTCTGGGGGCCACACTCTTGAGGTTTCTCTAGTATTCTTTATTCTTTAGGCCAGTAAATCTGGTCTTCTTTTTTTTTTTTTTTTTTTTTTGGGAGTTAAAATTATGCTCTACATCCTTCTCCAGCTCTGCCCAGAACCCTCTGTTGTGATCCTGGTCAGAGGAGTCATTGGTGGTAGCCGGGCACCATCCAGCTGTACTGGACTCAGTCCCGTGGAGGCCTTGGTAGCTGTGGACCATTAGTCCTTCAGACTAATCTTTTCCTTGTGTCCTGTTCTCTTCGTTCTCCCTTGTTCCCGAAGGGATGAGATCAGTGGAGTATCTTAGATGGCCGCTCATAGGCTTTTAAGACCCCAGACACTACTCACCAAGGTAGAATGTAGAGCATTATCTTTGTAAGTAGTGTCATGCCAATTGAGCTAGATGTTCCCCAAGATCATGGTCCCCAGAGCCCTCCGTCCAACAACTCAGTCCCTCAGGGGGTTTGGATGAGTCTATAGGGCCTCCATGACCTTTCCTGGTGCAGGTTGTGTTAGTTTCCCCTGTACTATGTACTATCTCACCTCTCACCCAAGTTACCACTTACTATTACCTATTTAGTATTTCCCCCCCCCCCACTCCCATCCCTGGTAACCAACAAGGATTGTTACATTTTGCATGTGAATTTTTTCATGGGTTTTTACAATAGAGGTCTCATACAATATTTGTCCTTTTGTGATTGACTTATTTCACTCAGCATGATGTCCTCCAGTTTCATCCATGTTATGAGATGGTTCACAGATTCATTGTTGTTCTTTCTCGTTGCATAGTACTCCATTGGGTGTATGTACCATAGTTTGTGTATCCATTCATCTGTTGATGGACATCGAGGTTGTTTCCATCGTTTTGCTATTGTGAATAATGCTGCCATGAACATAGGTGTGCATATGTCTATTCGAGTGATGACTCTTATTTCTCTAGGATATATTCCTAGGAGTGGGATTGCTGGATCGAATGGTATGTCTATTTCTAGCTTTCTGAGGAAGCGCCATATCATTTTCCAAAATGGTTGTATCATTTTGCATTCCCACCAGCAGTGTATAAGAGTTCCCGTCTCCCCGCAGCCCCTCCAACATTTGTTATTTCCAGTATTTTTGATTCGTGCCAGTAATGCCGGGGTGAGATGGTATCTCATTGTGGTTTTAATTTGCATTTCTCTAATGGCTAGTGATCGCGAGCATTTCCTCATGAGTCTGTTGGCCATTTGAATGTCTTCCTTGGTGAAGTGTCTGTTCATTTCCTTTGCCCATTTTTTGATAGGATTGGTTGTCTTTTTGTTGTAGAGGTGTTGGATTTTCTTGTAGATTATGGAGATTAGACCTTTGTCTGACTTGTACTGTCCAAACATTTTTTCCCAGTCTGTAGGTTCTCTTTTAACTCTTTTGGTGAAATCTTTTGAAGAGCATAGATGTTTGATTTTTAGAAGATCCCAATTATCTAGTTTATCTGTTGGGTTTTTGTGTTGATGTTTATGGTTTCTATCCTGTTAATGCCATGTATTAAGGCCTGAAGTGTTGGTCTTATTTTTTCTTCTATGAATTTTATAGTTTGAGGCTTTATATTCAGGTCTTTGATCCATTTTGAAGTAGTTTTTGTATATGGTGTGAGGTATGGGTCCTGTTTCATTTTTCTACAAATGGATATCCAGTTTTGCCAGCACCATTTGTTAAAAAGACTGTCTTTTCCCCATTTGATGTATTTTGGGCCCTTGTCAAAAATCAGGTGACCGTAGGTGGATGGATTTACATCTGAGTTCTCAATTCTGTTCCATTGGTCAATGTCTCTGTTGTTGTACCAGTACCAGGCTGTTTTGACTACTGTAGCTGTATAGTAGGTTCTCAAGTCAGGTAGTGTGAGTCCTCCAACTTTATTCTTCTTCTTCAGTAGTGCTTTACTTATTCAGGGTTTCTTCCCTTTCCATATAAAGTTAATAATTAGTTTTTCCATCTCTTTGAAGAATGTTGTTGGTATTTGTATCGGGATTGCATTGTATTTGTAGATTGCTTTAGGTAGAATTGCCATTTTCACAATGTTGAGTCTGCCTATCCATGAGCATGGTATGTTTTTCCATTTATGTAGATCCCTTTGGGTTTCATGCAGCAGTGTTTTGTAGTTTTCTTTGTATAGGTCTTTTATATTCCTGGTCAGATTTATTCCTAAGTATTTTATCTTTTTAGGGGCTATTGAAAATGGTATTGATTTCCTGACCTCCTTTTCATCGTTCTCTTTACTGGTGTATAGGAATCCAACTGATTTTTGAATGTTTATCTTGTATCCTGCTACTCTGCTGAATCTTTCTATTAGTTCCAGTAGATTTCTCGTGCAGTCTTTAGGGTTTTCTATGTATAGTATCATATCATCTGCAAACAGGGAGATTTTAACTTCTTCATTACCAGTTTGGATGCCCTTTATTTCTTTCTCTTGCCTTACTGCTCTAGCTAGAACTTCCAGCACAATGTTAAATAGGAGTGGTGATAAAGGGCATCCTTGTCTTGTTCCTGTTTTCAAGGGGAATGTTTTCAGCCTCTCTCCATTAAGAATGATGTTGGCTGTTGGTTTTGCATAGATGCCCTTTAATATGTTGAGAAATTTCCCTTCTATACCTATTTTATTGAGAGCTTTTATCAGGAATGGGTGTTGGACTTTGTCAAATGCCTTTTCTGCATCAATTGAGATGATCATGTGATTTTTTTCTTTCCTTTTATTTATGTGGTGGATTACGTTGATGGATTTTCTAATGTTAAACCATCCTTGCATACCTGGTATGAATCCTACTTGGTCGTGGTGTATTATTTTTTTGCTATGATACTGAATTCTATTGGCTAGAATTTTGTTCAGAATTTTTGCATCTATATTCATGAGAGATATTGGTCTGTAATTTTCTTTTTTTGTGATGTCTTTGCCTGGTTTTGGTATCAGCGTTATGCTGGCTTCATAGAATGAATTTGGAAGTGTTGCTTCCTCTTCTATGCGCTGAAATAGCTTGAGTAGAACTGGTACGAGCTCTTCTGTAAATGTTTTGTAGAATTCTCCAGTGAAGCCATCTGGGCCAGGGCTTTTTTTGGTTGGGAGTTTTTTTATTACCTTTTCAATCTCTTCTCTTGTTATGGGTCTGTTCAGATTTTCAATATCACTTTGTTGTAGTTTGGGTAGGCCGTATGTTTCTAGAAATTTATCCATTTCCTCTAGGTTTTCAAATTTGTTGGAATATAGTTTTTCATAATATTCTGTTATAATCCTTTTTATTTCAGTTGGGTCTGTTGTAATGTCCCCCATTTCATTTCTTATTTGGATTATTTGTCCCCTCTGCTGTTTTTCTTTTGTCAGTCTGGCCAGTGGTTTGTCGATTTTGTTGATTCTTTCAAAGAACCAACTTTTGGTTTTGTTGATTCTTTGTATTGTTTTTCTGTTCTCTATTTCATTTATTTCTGCTCTGATCTTTACTATTTCCTTTCTTCCGGTGGTTGTAGGCTTTTTTTGTTGTTCTCTTTCTATTTGTTTGAGTTCTGTAGTTAATGTTTTGATTTTGTCCCTTTCTTCTTTTTTGATATGTGAATCTATTGCTATAAATTGTCCTCTGAGGACTGCCTTTGCTGTGTCCCAAAAGTTTTGGTATGATGTGTTTTCATTTTCATTTGATTCTAGGAATTTTTTAATTCCATCTCTGATTTCTTCTATTACCCATTGATGTGTAAGCAGATTATTATTCAGTTTCCATGTGTTTGATTTTTTTCCTTGCTCTTTCTATTGTTAATTTCTACCTTGATGGCATTGTGGTCAGAGAAGATACTGTGAATTATCTCAGCATTTTGGATCTTGTTGAGGATTGCTCTGTGGCCTAAGATGTGGTCTATTCTGGAGAACGTTCCATGTGCATTGGAAAAGAATGTGTACTTTGCAGCGGTTGGATGGATTGTTCTATATATGTCTATGAGATCCAGTTGGCTGATTGTGTCCTTTAGGTCTTCTGTATCTTTGCTGAGTTTCTTTTTAGTTGTTCTGTCCTTTACTGAGAGTGGTGTGTTGAAGTCTCCTACTATTATTGTGGAACTGACAATTCCTCTTTTCAGTGCTGTTAGAGTTTTTTTATGTATTTTGGAGTCCTGTCATTGGGTGCATAGATATTTATTATGGTTATGTCTTCATGATGGATCATCCCCTTAATCATTATATAGTGTCCTTCTTTGTCTTTTATGGTAGATTTTGTTTTAAAGTCTATTTTATCTGAGATTAGAATTGCCACTCCTGCTCTTTTTTGATAGTTGTTAGCTTGATATATTTTTTTCCAACCTTTGATATTTAATATATTCACATCTTTGTTTCTAAGGTGTGTCTCTTGTAGACAGCAAATTGATGGATCCTGTTTTCTTATCCATTCTGCCACTCTCCATCTCTTTATGGGTGCATTGAGTCCATTTACGTTCAGTGTAATTATTGATAGATGTGAGTTTGTTGCTGTTATTTTGTAGTGCTTTGTTTTGTGATGCTGAAGTTTTCTTTGTTCTTCTTACTCTCTTGTGCTGAGTTACTTTTGTTTGTGGATTTTGTGTTCATTTCTTTTGTTTTTGTAGGTTTTGTTTTTGTTGAGACTTTATGTTTTTCGTCTTTATTTTTATGAGTTGGTTTGTTAACTTTTTTTGTGGTTACCATGAATTTTACCCTTATCTTTATAATTTTGAAGCAGTCTACCGTTACTTGGTATCGCCTTGCCTTCCTCTCCTTTAGAAGGTTCTATACCTATGCTGTTTGTTCCCTCTTTCATTGTTTTGATGTTGTTGTCATCCTTTGATTGATTTCTCTGATTCCCTGTTGTATATCTTTTGTTTTTGGAAAGTCCTCTGTAGTTCAGTTCCTAGAATGGTATCTGGTTCATGTGAACCTGCGTCCTAGGTCCTAGGTCCTGCCTGAGGGCTGAAGCTGTTTGTCCTCAGATCGAAGAACTCCCTTTAATAATTCTTGTAAGTTTGGTTTGACGTTTGCATATTCCTTTAGTTTCTGTTTATCTGGAAATGACCTAATTTCACCATCAAATCTGAATGAGAGTTTTGCAGGATATATTATTCTTGGCTGACAATTTTTTTCTTTCAAGATTTTATATGTGTCATCCCATTGCCTTCTTGCCTGCATGGTTTCTGCCGAATAATCTGAGCTTAGTCTTATTGTTTCTCCTCTGTATGTGACTTCTTGTTTTTCACGAGCTGCTCTCAGGATTCTTTGTTTGTCTTTAGTTTTAGCGAGTGTGAATATGATATGTCTTGGTGATTTTCTTTTGGGGTCTCTTCTATATGGGGTTCGTTGAGCTTCTTGGATGGCCAGCTTTTCATTTTTCATGATATTAGGAAAGTTTTCTGTCAGCAGTTCGTCAATGATCCTCTCTGTGTTTTCTGTTTTCTCCCCCTGTTCTGGTATGCCAATCACTCGTAAGTTTTTGCTTTTAATTGTGTCCCACATAACTCTCACGGTCTCTTCATTTTTCTTTGTTCTTTTTTCTGAGTTTTCCTGAAACAGAGTTGTCTCCAAGTGTTTGTCTTCAGTTCCACTGATCCTGTCTTCCATGGTTTCAAATCTACTTCTCAGCCCTTCTATGACACCGTCCATTTCTGAAATCTTGTTGTTTATCTTTTGGATTTCTAATTGTTGTTTTTGTATAATTTCGAGTTGTGAATTTATTTTGGCATTTTGTTCCTGCATCATCTTCCTGAATTCTTCCAATTTTTTGTCTGTATTTTCCATAAATTTGTGTATTTTTTCCTCATGTTTGTCAGCTTTTTGCCTCAGTTCTTGGAAAATTCCAAGTATTAGTGATTTGAGTTCCGTATCAGGTACTTCTAGTGCATTTTCTTCCACAGGAGAGTTATCTGGTGTTTTAATTTGGACGCCTATTGGAGCCATCTTGTCTTGTTTTTGTAAATGTTTTGATATTGTTTGCTGTTTTTGGGGCATTCAGTAGATATTTCTCTCGTTTATTGATTGTAGATTTTTTTTTTTGTTTCGTTCTTGTGGTACAGCTGGGCAGATCTAGCTGAGGAGGAGCCACTGGGACGGGTTGCTTGTGGCACCCACCGCAGCCACCAGGACGGTCGGTAGTCAGTGATGGGCAGGTTCCAATAGGGCGTGCCTGCACCGCTTGGTGGTGTGATGTCTAGTGCACGGTGCAGGTAGGTAGGGTGCAGCGGGAAGATGGTTATGTGTGAAGCTAAGCTGGATATGGGAGAGAGGAGAGAGGAGGAGGAGCAAAAAGCGTACAAACATAAAAGAATGCTAGGGGAGCTTGTCGTTGGAATGTACAGATGAGAGACTATGGGATGGAGAAAACCAGAAGGGGGAAGAGAAAGAAAAGGAAAGAATGACCAAATAAAAATCAGAAAAGTTAAAGAACTGCAAAGTTCCCAGGGATCCCACCGATGCAGCTATGAGGTCTGGGGGAGTCGGTCTCAATTTTCACAGCTCAGCCTGGCCAGAAGGTACAGAGGCATACATTGCCTGGTATTCAGGGATCAGAAAGAGAAGGAAGAGATAGAGAGACGAGAAATTAAGCAATGAAGAAAGACAAAAGGGAAAAAGAGGTAAAAGATGACAAAACTAATCAAAAAAGGAAGAAAAATAAAATTGAAAAAAAAAAAAAAGGGCAACACCAGCATTCAGTGCCTACAAATGGGACCCAGAGAGCCCCCACTCAGGGGCGCGAATTCCAAGAAGCCGGTAGTCTCGGGGTTAAGAGACCGTGGCCACGGGAAGCAGAGGGGCCAACGAACAAAGGCCCCGTGATCCCACCCGCGCGGGAGCCCAGACCTGGAAACAGCCACACGCCTGAACGCAGCCCTACAGCCCCGCAGGAGAGAGCAGAGACGGCACTCGGAATCATGCACCCAGGCAAAAGGAGGGGGAGGCGGCAGAAAAAGGTTCGCTAGCTGCCAGCAAACGACTCCCAGAAAGCCGCCAGCCCAGGCGCACGGAATCCAAGCACCGGCACCCCCCAGCTCAGGGACTCCAGCCACGGAAAGCAGAGGGGCGAACGAACAAAGGCCCCGGGATCCCACCCGCGCGGGAGCCCAGACCTAGAAACAGCCACACGCCCGAACGCAGCCCTACAGCCCCGCAGGAGAGAGCAGAGACGGCACTCGGAATCATGCACCCAGGCAAAAGGAGGGGGAGGCGGCAGAAAAAGGCTCGCTAGCCGCCAGCAAACGGCTCCCACAAAGCCGCCAGCCCAGGCGCGCGGAATCCAAGCACCGGCGCCCCCCAGCCCAGGGACCCTGGCCACGGAAAGCAGGGGATCCCCAGCTGAGGCGGAGAGGGGTGGGTGGTGGGAGAGCGCGCACCACAGTTTACCGGTCGTTCTGTCTCCGACCAGATGCTCTGCAAGGCTGCTTTCCCGTTCGCTGGTCTCCGATAGGAATCCAAGATGGTGGATCCGCGCTGCGGTAGCTGGTAAGGAATCTCTGCCTGAGTCTCTCCTCGCTCTCCGTTCTCTTTTAGTATTCTCACTCCGTTTGGTGTTTGGCTGAGTTCTTTATCTCTTCATTTGGTGTTCTAGGGTTTCAGGATTTTTGATTCTCTGTTAGGCTTAGTTTTTCGGATCTTTGCTGTGGAGGGACGGCGTGGTGTTTCTGCCTAGAGCGCCATCTTGCCCCTCATCGAGGCTTGAATTTTTTCTTCAGTTCTTTCTGCTTGAGAAATGCCGAGCACGTTCTTACCTTTTGGTTTTCTAACTCCAGGTCTTTGCACATGTCGTTATAATACTTTACGTTGTCTTCTCGAACCACCCTTTGAAATCTTCTGTTCAGCTCTTTTACTTTATCGTTCCTTCCATTTACTTTAGCTACTCGATGTTCAAGTGCAAGTTTCAGAGTTTCTTCTGACATCCATTTAGGTCTTTTCTTTCTTTTCTGTCTTTTTAATGACCTCTTGCTTTCTTCATGTACAATGTCCTTGATGTCATCCCTCAACTCGCCTGGTCTGGTTGTCAGCCATTAGCATTCGATGCGTCAAATTTGTTCTTGAGATGGTCCCTAAATTCAGGTGGGATATACTCAAAGTTGTATTTTGGCTCTCATGGACTTGTTCTAATTTTCTTCAACTTCAACTTGAACTTACATATGAGCAATTGATGGTCTGTTCCACAGTCGGTCCCTGGCCTAGTTCTGACTGATGATATTGAGTTTTTCCATCATCTCTTTCTACAGATGTAGTCGATTTGATTCCTGTGTATTCCATCAGCGAGGTCCACGTGTATAGTTGCTGTTTATGTTGTTGATAAAAGGTATTTGCAATGAAGAAGTCATTGGTCTTGAAAAATTCTACGTGCATTAGTGCATATATATATATATATATAGAAAATATCTTTGTTTTCTTCCCTCCCTTATTCCATTAACCCCCATTGTCGTCGAGTCAATTCCAACTCATAGCGACCCTATAGGTCAACTGCTGACCTCTTGGTTAGCAGCCGAGCTCTTAACCACTATGCCACCAGGGCTCTATTACTTATTATAAAATATAAGGTGTCAACAGGGCTATTGCATTTTTGGTTGGACACATGTTAGTTGTATCATGTTATGTGCAAGTATGATTTATAATTGTCTTCATTTAGAAATTTTGTATGGTTTAAGGAGAAGTGTATAGGTGCAAAGTCAACAAGGGGTGGACTGTAGTGGTTAAGATTATGTGTCAACTTGGCTAGGCTATGATTCTCAACGGTTTGGCAGGTATTATGTAATCATCCTCCATTTCGTATTCTAATGTGAACATACAATCAGTTGAAAGGGGAGTGTGTCCCGTATCCTAGATAGATAGATGGATAGATGATGGATGGATGGATGGATGGATGGATGGATGGATGGTTGGATGGATGGATGATGGATGGATGGATAGTTGGATGGATGGATGGATGGATGATGATGGATGGATGGATGGATAGATTAGATAGATAGATAGATTTATGTTCTGGCAAAGCTCTACCTCTCTGGATCCTGCATCTAATTCGTCATCCTCTGACCTCTGGTTCTTGGGATGTGAGCCAGCAGCCTGCCGTCTGACCTGCAGATTTTGGGATTTGCCAGCTCTCACATTCCCGTGAGCCAGCATCCTGCTTTCTGAGCTGCCAATTTTGCATTCATCAGCCCCGAAACCACATGATTCTGGAGAAGCCTCCAGCCTGACATCTGACCCATGGATTTGGGACTTGCCAGCCTCCACAACTGCGTGAGCCATTTCCTTGAAATCTCTCTCTGTCTCTGTCTCTCTCTGCCTCTCTAGCTCTGTCTCTTTCTCTCTCTCTCTCTCTGTGTGTGTGTGTGTGTATATATACATATATATATATATATATATATATATATATATATATATATATATGCACTTCACTAGTTTTGCTTCTCTAGAGAACCCAGCCTAAGACATCTACTCTGGAAATGTTCCTCCTGGAAAGCCAAAATTCCTGCTAATGTTATGAATTTTCTTTTTAGAACTAAAAAAATGGCATCTTATGTATCTGCAGCACTGTTTGAAACAATGCTTCTTTGAAACAGGGTTTATTCTGCGTGAGTGTGCATTCAGTAGCCACCCCCAAAGTCTTAAACACCTGGTCTCTTCCCAGAATGTAATCTATCCAATCCCTTGAGAGAAGATAGCTTCACTGTTTACAAATACAGGTGGCGTTACTATGTGTTACAGTTTTCTGGAAGTTTTCATACATAGTTCATGATTTTAAAACAAAGGAAGTAACATGAGACTGAAATTATCAGGTCTTAGTTGTATTCTGAAGGCTAGAGACTTGAGAATCTCAACTGGCTTTTTCTATTTCTTTTCACTGTCACATATGTAAGTCTCCTGTTTGAATCTCTCTGGTCCACTGTTCCCTCTAATGAAGTGATGTTCTGTGCTCAGGGCAGTAATATTCTCAGAAGCAGATGTCTCCCATAAAGCATGACCTCATTCCTTGGAATGGGAAGAGGTAGCAGTAGACTGTTGGGGTAATGTGTGGGGGGATGGCTTTGTTTAGAAATAATTTTCTTAAATAATATATTCAGCTTTTTTATAAATTTGTATAAAACAAGCAAATGTAGTTTGTTGCTATTTTTTGTTAACCCAGGAGGGACAACCACTAGGCCAGAAGAAACAGAGCACTCTCAGAGCACAGACACTTCCATCCAGTTGTTTGTTAAAGACAGTGTGACAGATTTGACTACAGAAGGGTAAAACTTGGGATTTCCAGATGCTAAATCTAGGCTCTGTATCAGACCCCACTGAATCACAGCCTAGATGTCAACAAGCACTTTATAACAGCCCTGGAGCTTAGAGGAAATAAACTGAAGTACCCAAGGAAAGTTACTGACCCAGATGATCCCAGAAAATTAGGCAAGTGGGAGCTTTGCTAGAAAAAGAAAGAGTAGAGGAAAAGAGTGGACCAATTAGAAAGATGTAGTTTACAGCCAGTCCAACCTTCCTCGGGAGAATGGGCTTTCCAGGTTCTTCCTATTCCTTTACAAAAGCAAACGTAGAGAGAGAAGTTCCTGAATATTTACTTCTCATATTATTAGGAATAACTGAAATGCTTGCCATCTTGAGCTCTCTGATACCCTATATCCAGGCCTTTCAGTCACAGCCCTCATGTTCTAGAATGTTCCTCACTTCTGTTTGTCTATGCAGAAAGTGAGCACATTAAGGGAAAAAAAAACCTAAAGACATAAGGCAAAGGCTTTTCCACAAACAGTATCACAAAGAAATATAATAAGGTACCACCTGAGTCCAGTAACTGAGATTAGTAAATATAATTACTACATTCCCATAAGAGGTATGTTTCAGCTACAGCTGTGCATTAAAAAATGAAGATATACCAATAACTCTCTAAATATTAACTGATGGTGATAAATACTGAAATTATATTTCCTTCCCCAACAACCACATTAGTCACCTTGGCCAGCAACCAGCCGTCCTCCAAGGAGCTCTTTAAACTTCATTCTTACCATAAAGCCTTTTCAGAGCAAACTTCCCAGACTTTATTACTTATGCTCCTTGAACCCATCCATCCTCTTCCCTCCTTCCGCACCCTCATCTTTCATCCTTCCCACCTTTGATTCCTCTGGAGGTGATAACATTGGTGCCTAAATGAAAGTACATGAAAGACAGATAAGAGATTGTAGACTTCGGTAAAATTAGTGTTGCTGGGTGAACTGTTGAGGTCAAGTATCAGTTAGCCCTGAAGGAATTGCTACAAACTAAGAATAGCCATGACTTCTTTTTAAATGAAAGTTATTGTACATTTTTTTCTACCAGAGAGGAAAAAAACACCCAATGACATCCTGACGTAAAAAAGGAGTTAGGCCTAATCAAGATGTTAGGGAACAAACAGTTCCCATGTGCTATAAACTATTCCAAAGTAGGGAAAGAGAGGGAAATGCTTCCCAGTTCATTTTATGAAATTGGTATAACCTTAATAACAAACTCTTCCAGAAATAGCACCAAAAAAGAAACTAAATATTAGCCTCCCATAAAAATCCAGCAAATCAAACCCTGCAATATATCTGAAGTATAATATATTATGACCAAGTAGGGTTTGTCCTGGGAATGCAAGGATGGTTCAATAATAGGAAATCTCTAAATACCACATCACGTCATCGGCTCAAAAGATATCAACCATGTGATCAGCTCAGATGCCACAAATGTATTTAATAAAAATTTAACATTCTTTCCTGGTAATTCTAAGTAAACTAGGAATAAAGGGACATTATTTAATATGATAAAGAGTGTCTTGGCCTAATAAACAACAAATGTGTTTAATGGTAAATGTATTAGAGGTGTCCCCACCAAAATCAGGAATAAGACAAAATTGTTCATTATAACAGCTGATGTTTAACATTATTCTTGAAGTTCTAGTGAATGCAATGAGGCAAGAAACAGAAATGAGATATATAACTATTAGAGGAATGATACAAATGATCATTATTTACAGATATGATTCTGCAGGAAGAAAATTCAAGAGAATTAATTTAATAGATATTATAAGAGAGATCATCGAGGTGGCCAGGTCTTATATTTTTCTGTTCCCTGTGATACAAACACAGTACTAGCAATCCTGTGTTCAAACATGTATAAATTGAATATAACTGAAAGAATTAACTGAAAAAAAAAACTTTCTACAGGCAGTTAAGTCCTTCAAATTCATTTCAGCATCTTGCTATGCCTTGCAATCATCATTATGAACATTAATTCATAAAAGATGAAAGGGCTTGGTTATTGGAATTTTCTGTTTGCTTAGGTTTTGGATGAATGAAATTTATATGGTTAGGAAATTTGCAAAGAAACCAACTATATTTATGGAGTGCCTAGAGAATATCTTACACATACTTCTTATGTTAGATCATATAATCCTTATAACAACAGTTACGTGTCCAATTTCCCTGCAAGGGAAAAGATATTTGGAAGATCAAACTTCTGCTGAGTACGATGTGTAGAGGATGGCCAATATGCAGCTACCAAAGCAGATATTGCATGGAGAATGGGGGTTACAATAATGAAAATATAAAAGGCAAGATAAACACTTAAAATGTTAAATAATCTCAGGTAAAGTCAGGTAGGTACAGCCTTCTTGGGGAAAAAAAATTAGATTGGCTCTTTCTAAACCAAAATAATGAGTAACACCTCAATCCTAGGGCAGGCCCTAATGTAAATGACTGGAGTACACACAAACTGAACATTAGAAACCCTCAGTTTGTGTCATCATAAGAAGAATCCGATGTGATTCAGGCTGAGCCCCTTCTCTGATGAAAGGGACACCACATGACAGCAGCACAGCAGCTAGCCATCTTGCACTATTCTAGGACCCGGTCTAGAGCCATGTTGCATTTGGGTTGGTTGGTTTGTTTGTTTTTTACTTAGAAATGAGTTTAATTTGAGGAAATGTAAGTTTCAGGCTCGAGAAGACAAAGTAAAGTATTGTGATGACATGTGCAAAGATCTGGAGTTAGAAACCCAAAAGGGAAGAACACGCTCGGCATTTCTCAAGCTGAAAGAACTGGAGAAAAAGTTCAAGCCTCGAGTTGCAATATTGAAGAATGCTATGGGCAAAATATTGAACAATGCAAGAAGCATCAAAAGATGATAGAAGGAATACGCAGAGTCACTGTACCAAAAAGAACTGGTAGATGTTCAACCATGTCAGGAGGTAGCATGTGATCAAGAACCAATGGTACTGAAGGAAGAAGTCCAAGCTGCACTGACGGTATTGGTGAAAAAGAAGGCTCCAGAAATTGACAGAATACCAATTGAGATGTTTCAACAAACGAATGCAGCTCTGGAGGTGCTCACTCGTCTATGCCAAGAAATTTTAATGACAGCTACCTAGCCAACCAAGTGGAAGAGATCCATATTTGTGCCCATTCCCAAGAAAGGTGATCCAACAGAATGTGGAAATCATAGAACAATATCATTAATATCACACACAAGTAAAATTTTGCTGAAGATAATTAAAAAACAGTTGCAGCAGTACACAGACAGGGAATGGCCAGAAATTCAAGCCGGATTCAGAAGAGGACATGGAAGAAGGGATATCATTGCTGATGTCAGGTGGATCTTGGCTGAAAGCAGAGAATACCAGAAAGATATTTACCTGTATTTTACTGACTGTGCAAAGGCATTTGACTGTGCGGATCATAATAAATTATGGATAGCATTGTGAAGAATGAGAATTCCAAAACACTTAATTGTGCTCATGCGGACCTGTACATAGACCAAGAGGCAGTCGTTTGAACAGAACAAGGGGATACTGCATGGTTTAAAATCAGGAAAGGTGTGCATCGGGGTTGTGTCCTTTCACCATTCGTATTCAATCTGTATGCTGAGCAAATACTCTTAGAACCTGGGCTATATGAAGAAGAACATGGCATCAGGATTGAAGGAAGATTCATTAACAACCTGCAATATGCAGATGACACAACCTTGCTTGCTAAAAACAAAGAGGACTTCAAGCACTTACTGATCATGATCAAAGACTACAGCCTTCAGTATGGATTACACCTCAACATAAAGAAAACAAAAATCCTCACAACAGGACCGGTAAGCAACACCATGATAAATGGAGAAAAGATTGAAGTTGTCAGGGATTTCATTTTACTTGGATCCACAATCAACGCCTATGGAAGCAGCAGTCAAGAAATTAAAGGACGCATTGCACTGGGCAAATTTGTTGCAAAAGACCTCTTTGAAGTGTTAAAAAGAGATGATGTCACCTTGAGGACTAAGGTGTGCCTGACCCAAGCCTGGGTATTTTCAATCACCTCATATGTTCGTGAAAGCTGGACAATGAATAAGGAATACTGAAGAAGAATCGATGCCTTTGAATTATGGTATTGGTGAAGAATATTGAACTGCCATGGACTACCAGAAGAATGAACGAATCTGTCTTGGAAGAAGTACAGCCAGAATGTTCTTTAGAAGCGAGGATGGTGAGACTTTGTCTCACGCACTTTGGACATGTTATCAGAAGGCACGAGTCCCTGGAGAAGGAAATCATGCTTGGTAAAGTAGAGGGTCAGCGAAAAAGAGGAAGACCCTCAATGGAATGGATTGACACAGTGGCTGCAACAATGGGCTCAAGCATAGCAACAATTGTGAGGATGCAGCAAGGTCAGGCAGTTTCATTCGGTTGCTCACACGGGGTCACTATGAGTCAGAACCAGCTGGACAACACCTAACAATAAAGTTCCAGGTAACAAGAATGCATTTAAGTGGCAATGTCATAATGGTAGTTGGAGACATAGGCTGGCACTCAGGGAATATTATTCTCCATAAGATTTGAAGCCCTGGAAAGAAATGGACTGACGAGAGAGTATGTAGATAGAGAAAAAACGGGACCTGAAGACTAACCTTTGATATTAATAGTGTTAAAATTTCTGTCTCTGTTACGTTAGCCTCTTTTTGAAAAAAGACCAAGGAACTGTGCATGTATCTAAAGGGGCCAATGGATGTAATTTATTTAGACTTTCAAACAAACTTTAACTGAAGTTCTGCACCAAAGGTTATTATGTTTTAAGTGGTGTCACTATGAAATTAAAGGAGCCATCTTATCAAGAGGACTTAAAGGCAGGGATAAGGCATATTAATAAATTCACGTCTCACTAAGTTGAAAAGCATAAAAAGTACAGTTTCTCTAATAGCTGCTTCTTTATATATGGCCTGGGTGAAAGAGTTTGCAGTGAAATCTCTAAGTTTGCAAAGTGATAAATCATTTAGTCCAAACACCCATCCAAAGCTCTGCCGCTTGCTAGCTGTGGGACCCCTGACAAGTTACTTAGTCTCTCCTGTTCTGTTTCCCCAGCTGTATAATAATGGAATTGGACATAAATGTCTCAGCTAGAAATTCTACAGCTTAGCTTGGTTTAGCTCCCCTCTCTGTGTTTACAAAGAAAACAACACATAATCAAGTTCTTTAGTTAATTAGAGCAATGTTAGAGAGTGAGGATTGCAGGGTCAAGGACCAGAGAAAGCAATTGTTATACAGAATTATTCACTATACAGAGTTCATTGTAACCAGAATGGCAAAGCACTGTTTTTGCCAGCCATCTGCTTCAACATAAAAATAGCTTTTTTATACATGACTTTGCTTTATAATTGGATTTAACCTGTGCCACAGATTTCTTAAATAATAAATTTATAAATCTCTTAATGTAGCATTTTAGAGCTGAGGTTCATAAAATTTTAGAGTAAGAGGTCACCTAATCCATACCTGTATTAGGCAGGAGTAGAGAGAAATGCAGACAGGTTAAATGATTCACCCAAGGTCAGAGAGCAAATAAGTCATAGAGGTATATCTCTGGACAACTAGTCCAGTTCTATTCTATTCTCAGTTCCTAAAGCAGACAGAAATATGGCCATTTGAGTCTACAGGCCAGACCTGTTCTGAAACTGTTTTGGCAGCCCTATCAGGTAGGTATGTGACTTGATCATGATAGCGATGAAAAATCAAAGTGATGATTATAGTTACTATTTATTGAGTGCCTGTATGTGCCAGGCACTCTGCTAAGTACCGTGCATTATCTCATTTAATCCTCCCGACATACCTTGTGAGATAGATATTATTTTCCCAATTTTCATAGATGAAGAAGCTGATTCAGAGAGGTGAAGTAAACTCGCCCAAAGCTACACAGCTATTGAATGTTAGAATTCAAACTCAGATCTGAAAGATAACAAAGCTCATTATCTTTCCACAACCTCACTGTTACCTAAACAGTGTAACCCAGAACACTAATTCAACGAGAGATAGATATTTCTTGAGAAGAGTTGCCTGGCTAAATAAGTCTGGGAAATACTGCATTTTATACTCCCCTCTTAGAAAGTCACATTGTCCATTAGCATATTAAAAGATCTGAGAAGTCTTCAGTGAAGAAACCCATTTATTTTTTATTAACACTGTGTTTATCAAACTCTTCTGTTTTATTGTGGTAAAATAGAACAAAAATTTGCCATTTTCATCATTTGTAGGTGTACAATTTGTGACATTAATTATACTGAGCATGTTGTGTAACTATCACCATTATCTAGTTCCAAAAGCTTTTTATCACTCCAACAGAAATTCAGTACTCCTTAAGCAATAACTCCACACTACCCCTTACCCCCAACTCCTGATAACCACTAATAAGCTTTTATCTCTATGCATTGCCTATTCTAGACATTTCATCTAAGTGGGATTATACAATATTTGTCCTTTTGCATCTGACTTCTTTCATTTAGCATAATGTTTTCAAGGTTCGTCCATTATGTGACACGTATCAGAACTTTATATCTCTTTATGGATGAGTAATATTCCATTGTGTATCTATCTATCTATCTATATATATATATATACACCCCATTTTGTTTATCCATTTGTCTGTTGATGAACAACTGGGTTGTCTCTGTTACCCGAAGCAGGTCCTGCCTGGGGCCGCTTCTAGTCAATCAAAGCACACCGAGATGAGGAGAGAGGAAGAGTGTTTATTGCAGGTGCACGAGCAAGGAGCAGAGAGAACGTTTCTCAAACTCTGCTCCTCCAGTAGCTGAAAGCTTTGGCTTTTATAAAGTCGTCTATGAGAAGCACGTACATAGGCACGCACGCAGGCGCAGAGTAGGTGTTGACATAATATTTTCTTAGTATGTTAAACATTTTCTTAGCATGTTACAAAGATGGCGTCTAACTGAGCCCTGGGGTGGTAGCTTTACTATGCTAATAATATCTTCCGGCTACCTTTAAGTTTTAGCAGGCTCAAGCTGGTTTAGAAGCAGGAACTTAGTTTTGAAAAACAGTCTGAAAGAAAAACAGTCTGAAAGTCCAGAGTGTTACTTTTGTGGTTCTCATCAAGACAGAGCAGAAACTCTGTTAAGTTTTGGGAAGAGACTGTACTTTTTCAGTTCAGCTGAGACATTTTGATACCTTGGCTGGGCCTTACTGTCATTTCCACCTTTTGGCTATTGTGAATAATTCTGCTATGAACTTTTGTGTGCAACTATCTGTTTGAGTCCCTGCTTTCAAGTCTTTTGGGTATATACCTAGGAGAGGAATTGCTGGATCACATGGTAATACTATGTTTAAGTTTTGAGTAACCACCAAATAGTTCTCCACAGCCCCTGCACCGTTTTACGTTCTTCCCGGCAATGCACGAGAGTTCCAATTTCTCCACATCCTCCCCAACACTTGTTATTTTCTGTTTTTCTGGTAATAGCTGTCCTACTGGGTGTGAAGTGGTATCTCATTGTGGTTTTGATTTGTATTTTTCTAATGACTAATGACATCGAGCATCTTTTCATATAGTTATTGGCCAATTGTATATTTTCTTTGGAGAAATGTCTGTTCAAGTCCTTTGCCCATTTTCTAATTGAGTTGTTTGTCTTTTTGTTGTTAAGTTGAAGAAATTTTGCATATATTCTAGATATTAAACCCTTATCAGGTATATGGTTACCAAATATTTTCTCCCATTTTGTAAGTTGTCTCTTCACTTTCTTGATAAAGTCCTTAGACATTGTCTTAGTTATCTAGTGCTGCTGTAACAGAAATACCACATATAGGTGGCTTTAACAAACAGAAATTTATTTTCTCACAGTGTAGGAGGCTAGAAGTCCAAATTCAGGTTGCCGGCTCTGGGGGGAGGCTTTCTCTCTGTGTCAGCTCTAGAGAAAGGTCCTTGTCTCTTTTAAGAGTCTGCTCCTGTGCAATCTTCATGTGTCTTGGCATCTCTCTTCCCCCATCTCTGCTTCCTAGCTTGCTTGTTTACTGTCTTTTATATCTCAAGAGAGATTGACTCAAGATAAACCCTGTAATAATCCTGCCTCATTTACATAACAAAGACAATCCATTCCCAAATGGGATTATAACCACAGTATAAGAGATGTTAGGATTTACAACACATATTTTTGGGGTACACAATTCAATCCATAACAGATATACAAATGTTTTTAATTTTGATGAAGTCCAATTTTTTTCCCTTGGTATCATATCTATGATCTATTGTCAAAAGCAAGGGCTTAAAGATTTTACCCCTAGGTTTTCTTCTAAGAGTTTTATGGTTTTAGTTCTTATATTTAGGTTATTAATCTATTTTGAAGTAATTTTCATCTTTAGTATGAGGTATGGGTCCAGCTTCATTTTTTTTGCATGTGGAGATCCAGCTGTCCCAGCCCCATTTGTTGAAGAGACAATTCTTTCCCCCATTGAACAGACTTACCACCTTTGTCAAGAATCAGTTGTTCATGGGTTTATTTCTGGACTCTCAATTATATTCTCCATTGGTCTATATGTGTATCCTTGTGCCAGTACCAAACTGGTTTGATTGCTGTAGCTTTATAGTATGTTTTAAAATTGGGAAGTATTCTTTTTCAAGGTTGTTTTGGCTCCAAACTCTTTTTGACCAAAGAACCTTTTTTTCCAAGAACATCTGTTAATATCACACAGGGCCCTGGTGCTCTCTAGAACATTTGAAAAAGGCTGCACTTGACCACACAATCTCCCACTCATCTTTCTGATCCTCTCCAAATATTGTTGCTCTTAGGCCTGGCTTTTTTCATCCTAACCACTAAAGTGACCAAAGATTCGGTGTTGCAGGTTACTTCCTCAGCAAGAACACATACTTACCACTTTGGGAACATCTCTGGTAACACAAAGAACTTTAAGGAGAGAGACCATTAAACTTCTGAAATGTCAGCAGTTAGTGGGACTGTTTTAGCAGTGTCTCAACCACAATAGTACTTTTGAGTCTTTCCCAAACCAAGCCAGAAAAATTTCACAGCTGATCATGACGTACGTCATGTTTGTGGAGTCTGAAGCCCCGGGGATGGGCTCCTGCTGCAGGGGCTGAGGAAGAAAGCCTTGGATGAAGAACGCAAGTTCTTCTCACATCAGAAATACTTTCAGATTGGGATGGGGTGGGGTGTGGTGGGAATCAACTTGCGTAGCCCTACCTTTTCTTGCCTTTTCGTCATGCTGAGAGCAGATGTTGGAACTGCAATCTGGACTGTGAACATGGGCATTCCATGTGGTTCTCATTCAAAATTCTCACTCTTCTTTGAAGCTAATGGCTTCCATCTTATTCAAACGTATTGAGCTTGCCACACATATTTATGCATGCTCTCTGTTTACAATTCTAATGGTGTAAGATAAAGCAAGAAATAAACTCTTAAGGTGCCAAAATTTGAAGATAAAGACTATGTTAAAGGTTGTTTCTCTTTATTAAAAAAAATAACAATTTCCAGTTCTATACCTCCTCATCTGCCAGCCATTACCCTTAAAACCAAAAACCAAACCTGTTGCCATCAAGTCAATTCCAGCTCATAGCAACCCTACAGAACAGGGTAGATCTGCACCAGAGGGTTTCCAAGGAGTGGCTGGTGGATTCAAACTGCAGACCTTTTGGTTAGCAGCCAAGCTCTTAACCACTGTGCCACCAGGGCTCCTTCACTAACTGGTACTTAAATGTTGATGAGGAACAGCTCTGTGATGCAACTCTATATATAAAGGGAGGAAGGCATGAAATCTGGGAGCCTGCTACCTGTATAACCAAAGAACAAATAAAATTAAATTAACATATATTGAATACCTACTATATGCACAGCACTTTCACTCGTTTAGCCCGAGAAACAATTCTATAAATCAATAGAAATATGCCCGTTTTACAAATGGGCAATTTTTGAGACTATTGGTATTCGTATTCTTAACTTGACGTGATTCAGTGGAAGGTATAGTTAATGTTGGTTCACATCCCAGCTCTACCATTTCCTTCATTCATTTATTCATTCAACAAATACTTTACTGAGCACCTACTATAAAAGAAATATTTTAGGTGTTGGAGACACAGAGATGAATAAGACACAGACCCTGCCCTCAAGGAGTTAACAATCTAGTGAGACAGTCACATAATGGGAAAATTTCAACTTGATAAGTGCAACAGCATATTATAGGGACAGAGAAGAATTGACACCTGGCCGAGTCTTAAAGGCTTTGAGAGGAGGGCCTGCAGAAGGGCATAGCAGGTAAAGGGAATGGCATAAAGAAAGGTACAGAGGCAAGAGATGTGCAGAAGGGGGTGCAGGGGGTGATACATGAAGTTTATTGTTGCTTTTAAACTAGTGGATGTTTTATAAATTTATTTTTAAGTTTTTAAAACACATCTAGAATAACATTAACTTTTCTGAAGTTTCAGCTTACCTTAAAATACCTACTGGCTATGTGACCTTGGGCAATTTATTTAATCCACCTCCTCATCTGTAACATAAGCATACTAATACTTACTTAGCTGGATTGTTTTAAGGTCTAAATGAGATATGTAAAGCAACTAGCACAGTGCATAAAAACCCGTTGCCATTGAGTCGATTCCGACTCATAGCGACCCTACAGTCAGAATCTATTCAACGGCAACGGGTTTTTATGCACTGTGTTAGTGCATCGTACATACATATTCAATAAATGTTAGCTTTAATTATGATGTCATTGACCTTCATCATGCTCTTAAGCCTTAAATAGAGACAAAGTATATAGTGTTCCCATTTAGCAGATGAAGACTCAGAAAGAGAGGGTTAGTTGCCCTATGGTGAGCTTGTGGTTGAGTCAGGACTAGAATCTGACTATGCCTGGCTAAACTCCATGGCCCTGATTCTCTTAGAAGACACTGTTTTCTTAATCTTACATAGGCAAATTGCCTGCCCACATTGATCAAAACATGTCAGATCTCAATTTTACTCCTATCAAAGCAATCCCAGGGACTGCACAGTTTTTTGTCCCACTCTGATGCATTTATGATTTTCGCCTGCAGAAATCATGGTTACAAATGATGGTCACAAATAGAGGAAATTGAAATGATATAGAAATATAGCTCATTACCATAGAAACAGACATGTGACAGTGGTAGTGCTGTCAGTAGGTATGAATAAGGTTCTGAAGCATATAGAGAAAATAAATGACTATATCTAAAAGGTTCCAGAACTCAACAGAGGTAACTGCTTTTGCTCTGGGTCAGGGTGCTCACTTCTAGCATGGGATAGCTCTAGTTCCCTGATATTTTCTCTCCAGAAGAAGAGAAGCTGCAGTGGGAAGCCTCAAGTGAAAGTAATGGACATGGTGGATATGGGCTTAGAAGTCCATGTTGAGGCTCATGAGAATTATTAACTGGCAATTATGAGCTATGTTAGAACAATAAGTAACTCTTATACTGCTAAGACAATGTACTCATTACCACTTGTGGGAAATGTCTCGATACAATATAATGACATACTTGTGTATGCTTTTTCACCCTTGTTTTTACCCAAGGGATATGCCAAAAGTGCACTAAGTAGAAACTGTTCAAGAGCCTTCTATGATACAAGATGGAGTGGAAGAAAGGAATTTGAACCCCTGTTGCTCTCAGCACTTTTCATGGAATGGTCATTTTGGGAAAAGAAAAACAAATTTAGTTAGCTCCCTACCCCACACTGTATACCAAAATCTGTATCAGATGAATTATACAGATTTAAATATTAAAAAATGAAACCATTAAAGAACTAGGAAAATATGCTTATATGCTATTACATTAGGGGAAAACGAAGGCCAATATTTCTCATTACTATAGAGGCAAAAATCTTTCTTAAAAATAGAAAAGTAAATCCAGCAACAATATATAAAATGATAATACATCTCAGCAAGTTCTATACTTAAAAAAATGCATTTTAAACTACACCAAGATACCATTTCTCCCCCATCAGATTGGCAAAATTTAAAAAGCATAC
The DNA here is from genome assembly GCA_030035585.1 of Dugong dugon. Lineage (NCBI taxonomy): Eukaryota > Metazoa > Chordata > Mammalia > Sirenia > Dugongidae > Dugong > Dugong dugon. The sequence continues at coordinate 101,036,483 of CM057483.1, read as the reverse complement.
TTTACCAGCAAGGCTGGGGGAACAAGCTCTGCCATACATTACTGGTGAGAGTGCAAAATGGTATAACCCTACGGAGTGAAGTATTGTGACATCTAAAGCATAACAGAATCACTTATGCATTAACTCTTCCCCCAGCAAACTCCCATTTCTAGGCATTTACCCTGGAGATTCTCCTCTATAAATGTTAAACAATATGTGGGCAAAGCTATTCATTATGGTATTATTTGTAACAGCAAAATATTGGAAGCAACCTAAATGCCCATGAATGAATAAACTATGGAATATTCCCCAATGAGTATTATGCAGCTATAAAAAAGAATAAGGAAGTTATCTAGGAACTAATATGGAATGATTCTACCTTTTGGATAATAAATAAGAATATTAAAAATATTACATTAGAGAAGGCCTAACTAAGCATGACGCTGAAGACAGTGACTATAAAGGAAAAGATGGTTAGGTTAAACCACATATAAGAAAAGCCTTTCACATCCATTGACCCAGCAATACCATTTCTAATAACTCATCGTAAAAAAATCTTTGGACAAGTGTATAAAGATGTATATATGTAAAAACATTAACTGTAGCATTGTTTATAATAGTGGAAAATTGGAAATAACCTAAATGTCCATCAAGAATGATTAATTAAATACTAGGAGTCCCTCGGTGGCACAAACGATTAAGTGCCCAACTACTAGCCAAAAGGTTCGCTGTCCAACACACCCATTGGCACCTCAGAAGACAGGCCTGGAGGTCTGCTTCCGAAAGGTCACAGCCTTGAAAACACTATGAAGCAGTTCTAGTCTGAGACATAAGGGGTCGCCATGAGTCAGAATTGACTTGACAGCAGCTAACAACAACAACATATCCATATTAAAAATAATAATGTATAAATTAGTTATTGATATAGAAAGAAGTTATCAAGCAATACCTTTAATTTGATCCCATTTTGTAAAAATACTTATTTATAGGCATAGAAAATTTCTAGGTATGCTAAAAATATTAATAGTGTTTATCTGTGGGTAGTTTATTAAGTTTTTTTTCCTTGTTGCTCCTCTTTTTCATTTATTTTTGTACATATATGTATGCATGTATGGTTGTGTAATGAGTAGGTATTTCTGGTATAAAAATAATAGAGGTTTTTGTTCTTGTTGTTGTTGTTTTGCTGAACTAGCCAGTATAATTTCTGAAGTCCACTTTGGTGTTTTCTTATCCCATTCTAAGTTCTTTGAGGATAGAGTTGTGTTTCATTATTTACTATGTTACTTTCCTTAGGCATGCTCAGTAAGGACTGATTGGCTGGTAATTGTCTAATTTCCTCAAAGCCTGCTTTGAAGACTGATGTAACAGTGCTAACCCTCTTAACCAGCTAACATGGTCAGAAACTTGGCCAGGGTTAGCACAATTTGGCTGAGAGAGCAGTGTGGCTGTAACAGTTGTCATCCCACTTCTCCCTCAGGCTGAGTTGGCTGACTGGCTGACTGGCTGGTAGCTGGCTATTGGGGCTGGGCCTTTTCTGTGTAAATCCTTTCCCAAATAGCTTTCATGTTCAAGAGGAGGCCCCTCTCAGGGTAAGTGGCTGCCTGTTAGTAATATCTGTGTAGCTATACTTCCCTGCCAGAACCTCCGTGCACGTTCTCAAGAATTCTCAATGTGTTAATCAAAATAAAGGATAGGCAGCAAAAAAATAAATAAATAAAGAGGAAGACAAAGGACTGGGAGAAGAGGAAAGGGGAAAAAAAAGAGGATAAGAGAATGAAGACTCATGACGTTAAGTGCAGCAGGTTGCTAAACCCAACCTAAAACATTCCCTGCAAGTGATAATACCTCCTGTTGCACATGAAATCACTTTACTAGGGAATTCTGCACAGACATTGGTTTTTCCAGGGGCCTGTACAAGCTCTGATGGCCACAGTGGTGCCTTTCAGGTTAGAAACTTTACAGACCTCTGATAGAGTCTGCTCTTATATGTAAAGACATTCCAGGCTTGCTGCAAGAGTCAAATGAGATAATAGATTTAAATGTGTTCTATAAACTATAAAATAAAATACAAATGGTTTATGTTCTTTTGGTAAGCTCCTGAGGACAGTGACAGTGGTCTAGTGTTGTACAACACCATCTTCATGCCAGTTTGGAACAGATTTTAAATACCTGTATCTAAAGAAAGTCAAATCCATATACAAAAGAGAGACTTGAGTCCCTTTGGGGGCCGGGGAGATTACTGTCTTGGGGAGACCTAAACTGTGTATATCTGGGGACTGATTGCCACCTAACTGTAGTAGAAAAGCTTTGGGTTTTCTGAGCATCCTCAACCGATAGGAATTGTTTTCTTTAAAAGTAATTCTCAACAAAATGCTTGTGTTCTCACTGTTGATGGAACTGTTGACACTTCTTTTAAGTGTCCATTAACTTATGCTAAATTACAATGGGAGTGCATGTGGCCTCCACATAAATGTATTGTGGTTGCACTGTTTTAACAACAAATTAAATCATGATAAGGAACTGACTAAAAAGTAAACTGTCCCTGCTCTGCTCCTTCCATGAAAATAATCCCTCTTTCCTTCCAGCTTCAACACATGAGATTTTATATCAGTTCCTCACCTGGATGCATGACTCTTCAATCTCAGGACTCGCAGAATTAATGGAATGCCGTCCTAAGGTTGTTGAGTTCTGCGTTTTGGGGCATTTCATCTCTGTGGAGAAGTACCCTCTCCCTCATTCCGAAGACTGAGGCTGAAAGATTTTTCTCCCCAGGGAAGAATTGTCCCTGTAACTTTCTTGGCCTCAACAGTTAGAAAACAGACTGGGAAGGTTTGATAGTTGGGAGATAACCTTGCGAAAAGCCTGACCCTTGGCTGTGGGGCTTCCTCAAATTTACAATGTCTTGAGGCTCCCTCCTACTGACTGTGTTAAAAAGTAAAGATTTTCTGTGAATTTCCAGTGACTTAATTTTCTTCCTTTTTTTTTTTTTTTTTTTTGATAGGTCCAGTTAAAAACAAGAAAAAGGGTAAGTTAAGCTCCTGGTTTTATATAATCGCTATAGACGTTCCCTGCCATGTCTTTTCTAAAATTAGAAGAAAATATCAAGGGAGTAGGGTTTTTGTATTATATTCTTTCAGCATTGGTTGTCCATTATTTTATTCAATCACATGTGATCTTCTTGAGTATTGTAGCTTCCAAAGAACAAGGATAAAATAGAAATTGTTTTTCAGTTATGGCCCATGAAATATAGAATTGCTTCTCTAACAACATATAAAAGTTGCTTTTTGTTTTTGCTTTTTCCTTGTTCACTCCTCCATTCAATTCAATATACATCTCTTTTATTTGTCCTTACTCTTTTCCCATCCCTTCTCTTTTTTCCTTTTTTCCCCTACTTTATCAAATCAGTGATCAAGTATAAATGGAATCCTCAGATAGCTTGTAGAAACTATGTTTACTACCTACTGAGAGAGGACAGTGCCCTATTTCTTGGCCTAGCAAGCTCTCCTTACTCTATTTCCCAAATGGCCAGGGAAGGTATTTCTTGCCTTGGGGTTTCAATATCATTTTCTCTGTGATGAAAAAAAACTAGACTGGATTATTATCGTTATCTTTCAGTCTTCAAAGAAGGAGATTTTAGCTAGATGGTTCCATTGTGCCATTGTTGGGTTAGTAAGTCCCCAGTGTTTTTGCAGTGGGACTGACCCAAGTGCTTCTACAAGTGCTTGCTTACTTGAAGAAGAGGATCCAAAGACAGAACAAATTCCAAGATTAGGATTGGATAATATAGTCCACTTCTTAGGACTAAAAGAACCAGCTATGAAACCAGTTTAAACACCTACTTGTTTCTGGGTTCTGACCTGAGAGGAAGATGAAGTGAAATAAATGATTTTTCATTAAAATGCTTTAAGTGAAATGATTTTATTAAGATTTCTGAAGTTTTATAGAGTATATTATCGACCCAGACTAAAGAGACTGGCTTCAGCTGCAGCCCACCGCTTGTCTGAGCACTAGGGTACTCTAGGGATTTGAGGTGCCATGGTCCACGTGGAATACCTATGTCCGTGTTACAAAGAATCTGAGGAATGGCCTGGCCTCCTGAGAGCCTAAGCTGAGCAATGTTGGAAAACAGTCACAGAGCTGGAGTGAGGAAACCTTTCTCCATGGGGCCTGGGCATTGACCACCAAGATATTCTGTATTTTAAGAAAATGAATTTGATTTTCAAGCATGTAGTTCTTAACTCTTGTCTTGTCCCTTTAAGACAGAAATTACAGCAAGCTTTGAAAGCTCACTTGGCTTGGGCAAGGATACCTTCTGCCCCTAACATAAGCCCAAGGTTGATTTCCCTCTTAATGGATAAGTTAAAAGTACTTTCTAATTACAGCTACTCTTTTGTTCTACTCATTCATTCACCAGACAGTGAATAAGCATCTTATATTTGTCAGGTATTTAGAGGTACAAAAATGAAGGAAAATGGTCTCTGCCCTCAAAATTCTCCCAGCATAACCTTGGTGAGTAGCATTTGAGGTCTTAAAAGCCTGTGAGCAGCCATCTAAGATACTCCACTCACTGGTCTCACCCCTTCGGCAGCAAGGGAGAATGAAGAAAACAAGATACAAGGGAAAGATTAGTCCAAAGGACTAATGAACCACAACTACCACGGCCTCCACCAGACTGAGTCCAGTACAACTAGATGGTGCCCGGCTACCACCGCTGACTGCTCTGACCGGGATCACAACAAAGGGTCCTGGACAGAGCTGGAGAAAAATGTAGAACAAAATTCTAACTCACAAAAAAAGACCAGACTTACTGGCCTGACAGAGACTGGAGAAACCCTGAGAGTATGGCCCCTGGACTCCCTTTTAGCTCAGTAATGTAGTCACTCCCAAGGTTCGTCATCCAGCCAAAGATTAGACAGCCCCATAAAACAAAACAAGACTAAAGGGGCACAACAGTCCAGGGACAAGGACCAGAAGGCAGGAGGGGACAGGAAAACTGGTAATAGGGAACCCAAGGTTGAGAAGGGACAGTGTTGACATATTGTGGGGTTGTTAACCATTGTCATAAAACAATATGTGTACTAACTGTTTAATGAGAAACTATTTGTTCTGTAAACCTTCATCTAAAGTACAATAAAAAAAAATTCTCCCAGCATAGTTGGAATCATGAAAGTACACACAAATAATTACAGTATAGTATATTTTTAAAATGCTATCATAGGAGCATGTTCAGGGTGCTGTGGGAGCACAGAGAAGGAGCAAGTAGTTCTCCCTGGGGAAGTGAAAGCTACATTTGACCTAGACTTTGAAGGATGAGGGAAAAAAGAGAAGAGAGGACACTCCAGCAAAGAGAACAGCGTTCTCAACTCTCTCAGAGGCATGAAAGAACATGGCATGTTTGGGGGAACAGCAAGTAGATTTACCAGAGTATAGGGCACGTGTGTCGTAGGAAGCAGCACCCAGTTGCAGTGTTATCCAGTGGGTGAGCACTGAGAGAACACAGTTGCTAATGCAATGTAAGGCAATTATCTAGGCTAGAAGAAGCTCTGAAGTTGCAGGTCAGATTCCAATGCCTCTGCCAGGGACTCAGATCACTGCCCGGCACTGCCACCTTGTGTACGGGCCATTACTGGGAGAAGAATGCACATAGGCCTTAGACATTTACTATGGCTAAAAGTGATTTAGAAACCATTTAATACAAATTTCTTTGGACATAGTGAATAGGCACGTGCCTGAAGGGTAAATTGAGTTTTTCACTTAATTTCCACCCTCTAATGGAATTTTCCCCTCCCAAAACTCTCTCTCTCTCTCTCACTTGTACTCGTTTGCTTTTGCTTAATTTTTCAGCAATGTGGGCTTAGCTAAAAGGTTAGGAAAATGCCCCTTTCATAAAGTTTAGCTTTGAAAGGAATGTGTATATTCTTTCATGTAAGATTATATAGTACAAAAGTCTCTGGGCTTTTGCATCATGAAGTTCTCTGTTAAAGTAAAGAAATCTGGAGAAAGAATTCAGTCCTCTAAAGTCATCCTCTTGGTCCAGGGGTCATTTGGTACATGCTCCTCTCTGGGCCCAAGTTTTGGTAAGTATGCAAGTATGAGAAGTGCGGTTGCCTAAACCTGGTTGCTGAGGAGCATAGAGGACCAACTGCAGAACTGGATCATAGCAGGAGCTTTCTCGCAAATGCCTTCTAACATTTTCATAAGTGAACATTCTCTGTTTACACTGCAACCATTATTCTCTTTGACTGGAGGAGTTTTTGGCTGTAATTCTTCCAAAATCACATTAGCAAACACAGGAGGCTCACATTCTTGAAGCTGAAGTTATGCTACCCACAGAACATCCTTTAGCTCGAAAATCACTGTTAAGCCTGGAAATGCTGAGACACAGGGCAGCCTAATATGCGTCATCCTCTGTGTCTACCCGACCCAGAGAATATTAGGGAAAAGCAAATCTTACAACCAGGCTAGGTAAGTTTCCTGATTGCTGGGGGTAAGTCAGTCCTCTTTATGGAACCTAAATCTTGAACAGAAACTTAGAGAGATTATTGAGGCCTAGCTCCTCATTTCACAGATGGAGAAACTAAGGCTCAGAGAGAGGAAGGGGTTTGCCCAAAGTGCATTTGTCGCAGAGCTGGGGCTTACGTCCTTATCTCTTGACTACAGATTCCATGTTCTTTCCACTACACTAGCTGTAATTGAAACTTGGGCACTGAATAAGCCTGATTTGGAAGCTGCCCAAATCTGAAGGGAGATGATTTTCCTGTTCAGCATCTTGAAATAAGCAAGATCTAGAAACCGGGCAGATCCAATCTTCTGCTGCTAATTGCAGGGAGGACTCTAAACCTCATGCCCCTAGGTCTTTAAGCCTACAGGGAGGGAATCTTCCTGGGAGACGTGCTCTCTGGACGCTGGACTTTCCTTTCTTTCCTCACTGAGGAAGGGGCCCCACAGTGACCCAGTTGTTTCATTCCAAGTGCATATGTAGTCAGACATGGACAATTGGCTTCTTGAGTGGTGTTGCCATGAGAATTTGGTTTCTTGAACATAAGGCATTATTACTAAAGGAGGACATGATAAATCAGGACAGGATTCTCCTACCAAAGCATCTGGGAAGCAGAGAATCTGAGTCAGTAAGAAGATTTTTAAGGGAGACTTGAGAGGGTTGTATTTAAAACTAAGAAAGTACCACAGATGAAGACACTGTGATGGAATCTGGTAAAAGGCTTCCGTTCCTGGTACTTCCACAAAATTGTAAGGACATGGTGAGGGGAGAAAGAAGATACCCACCTATGACCACCTGCAGTGCTTGAGTGGGGCTGCACAGAGTAGAGTAAGTAAACAGGAGGAGCTGGAGGTTTTTGTTTGAGACCACAGTTATGACTCAATTAAGCATAACTAAATTCTAGTAGAAATGTTGGAGGGGCTGGAATATACTAAGGGCTGAGACTGTTCTGGAAGGATAGCGAGGAGGAAAGGGGGAGGATAATTGGTGCTTGATTAATAATGCATTTGAGAATAGGGCCTCTGTCTCAGTCATCTGGTGCTGCTCTAACAGGAATACGACAAGTGGATGGATTTAGCAAAGAGAAGTTTATTCTCTCACAGTCCAGTAGGCTACAAGTCCAAGTCAGGGCTTCAGCTCCAGGGGAATGCTTTCACCATTGGCTCTGGAGGAAGGTCCATGTCATCAGTCTTCCCTTGGTCTGGGAGCTTCTCTGCGCAGGAACCTCAGGTCCAAAGGACACACTCAGCTCCCAGCACTGCTTTCTTGATGGTACGAGGTTCCTATGTGTCTCTGCTCAGTTCTCTCTTTTATATCTCAAAAGAGATTGCATTAAGACACTAATCTTGTCAACCTCATCAGTATAACCTCATCACAGTGATAGAATTTACAACACATGAGGAGATCACATATAATGTCATCATAGTGGTAGAGTTTACAACACATAAGGAAATCACATCAGATAACACAATCATACAATACTAGGCATCATGACCTAGCCAAATTGCTACACACATTTTTGGGGAGACACAATTCAATCCATGACGGCCTCTGAGGAACGATTCTGGGAAGCTGGATTAATTAACCTATAAAAAAGCAGGTTGGTAGGTGACTTTGAGCATATGAGGGTTATTGTATGTATGATGGTAACTATACTTCTTTATCTCCACAAAGAATAAAATAAGAGCCTAAACTGACACAGGAATGGATTTCAGTTAAATATATGGAAGCACTTCCTAACAGTGAGGGGTGATAAACATTGGAACATGTTACCAAGGAAGTTTGCAGAATTTCCTTTCCCATAGGTCTTTAAAAATAGGGTTTATAGAGAGGTCAGCTGATGAAGCTAAACCTGCTGCCTCCTCCTCAGCTCCTCAGCTCTCTACTCTTTGCCTCCCCTTCTTCCTGTTCTCTCTCTCTCCCTCTCTCTCTCTCTATCTCTGTCTCTCTCTCTCTCCCTCTCCCTTTCTCTCTCCCTCTCTGTCTCTGTCTCTCTCCCTCTCCCTCTCTCTCTCCCTGTCTCTGTCTCCCTCTCTCCCTCTCTTTTTCTGTCTCTGAACACCGCTTCTTTCCCAAACTCCTTCCCATTCCTCATTCCCAACTAGCATAGCCCCCATCCCAACCCCCACTTCCTATGCATCCTGACTCCTGTAGAAAACCTTCCTGGAGCTGATGGGGAGAGCAAAACAGAGCCTGCAGGCAAGTTGTTCCTAAGGTCAAGCTACCCTTGTAGCTTCCTCTCGTTACCCACATCAAGTCTACCAAACTGGACAGTAAACAGGAAAGCCACTCTCTTCAATAATAGCCCAATTCTAAAAAACCACAAAGTGACCCAAGTCTGGCCACTCAGTAGTTCTCATCCTTTGGACTCAGCTGAAATATAATCTCCTTTTTGAAGGCTTCTCTGACCTCTTCAGCATTTTGTCCTTACTGCTAGTGCAGCACTTCTACTATACTGCGACTGTGTCTGTTTCCTCACTAGACTGCGAGCCCCTTGAGGTCTCCTTGAGGGCTATTTATTTTTATATCCTAAAACCTAGCTCAGTAAATGCTTATTGAATGAAAGAAGATAGGGAGAGTGTAAGTGTGTATGTGTGTGTATCAAGCATGTTAAAGGTGTCCAGCTCTTTAACAGCAGGAACTCACAGAGGGCAGACTTTGTGTCACTGGGAGTCTGTAGAACTCCTGCCAGTATACTCCTAACAGTAAATAACTACAAATATAACCCTGAATCTTGCTTTTCAGGAAAGAAGGCAGGGCCTCCTGGGCCCAATGGCCCCCCAGGACCTCCAGGACCTCCAGGACCCCAGGGACCCCCGGGGATTCCAGGGATTCCTGGAATTCCAGGAACAACTGTTATGGGACCACCTGGTCCTCCAGGTCCTCCTGGTCCTCAAGGACCTCCTGGCCTCCAGGGACCTTCTGGTGAGTTCCTCTGTCTCTCCACTCCCCTAGGCTCCTTACAAGTACTTTAGTAGAGCAGTCGTGTATGATCCTGATACCCACTACCATTGAGTCGATTCTGACTCATAGCAACCCTATAGGACAGAGTAGAACTGCCCCACAGGATTTCCAAGGAACAGCTGGTGGATTCGAACTGCCGAACTTTTGGTTAGCAGCCAAGCTCTTAGCCGCTTTGCCACCAGGGCAGTTTCAAATGGTGGTGATGGGGTTGGTGTGCAGATTTCCTAGCCCAGTATAGAGCTAGAAATTAAACAAACCAGTATGTCCTGGCCTGCTCTAACTTCTTATTTGTACCAACCTGTCAAGAACAGGCCACCTGTCCTTGCCCCATCTCAACCCTTCCATCACAACCCTTCCCTGACTTTAGACTTCCCTGTTTTAGGCATACATACCAGTAAGCTCATATGAGCCAGACACAGAGGCTCTGAGAGTTCACTAGAGTTCCTGTGGAGGATGGATTTGGTCTGCCCTGATTCCCAGCATCTAGCTCCATATGCTGACGTTTGCATAGAAATAGGCTGTGGGGAGGAAAGTTGGGGATTGGACAAAGTGACAAGCCCTAGAACGGTTTCATCCCATGAACTCTGATATACCTTTCCCATAGAGGTAGATAAGGAGTTACTGAGTTGAAAGGAGTTGGAAACTTATGACTCACTCAGGATGTGCGTGAAGCAAACCTAGGCACCAAGACTGTTCTGTCTAGGAACGAAGTGCTTCTTGCCCTAGATCCTTACCCCCACCCCACTGCCCATTCAAATAAAATTTAATCCCTTCACATCTTTCCCCTTGAGTCTAGAAGTGCATCCAAAAGGTATGAATGCAGATCCACACCTGCCTAATTGGAGTTGACTGGAGCTGAACTGCCTGGGCTTATGTCAGTTGTTATTTCTTTCCCCTACTGCCCTCCTCTATCTTTGGGCTTTAAAGAAATGGACTGTTTACAACTGATTTCTCTAGGTCCAAGAACTCTGCTCAGAACTCAGCTTCTTTGAATCATAGTTCAAACACAGGGCTAATCAGTATCACCATGGCCATTGGCATAAGAGGTGGAGTCAGGGATTTTTTTCATCTAATCATTCCCATTTCAAAAATATTAATTGAGTACTTTCTATGTGCCGGAGATATACTGTTAATAGTCCCTGTTCTCATGGAGTTTATGTCCTAGAGGAGAAAAGAACTATAGAAACAAGATAATTACAAATGGTAATGGGCTCTATGAAGAAAATAAATCGAAAGGCATCAAAAGGCTAAAGCAGGATGATAGAGAAGCAAAAAGCATTGTCTCAGGGGTGTACAGTGGCAGGAATGCCTTCTCATCTATCTCCACGTATGCCCAGTGGGGCTTGCCTTGGGACAGCATTGGCAAAAGGCCAGTTTCCCCACTGGGTGCTGGATCCACTGAAAATGCAGGTCAGGGACAGGAAAGAAAAGGAAGGGGTATCTTCTCCCATCCCAGGCCCCTGCATTGTTCTGTCTCTCCTCAGGTACTCTCTTAACTGGAGAGTAAGCTCGACAGGGCTGGCTGCAGAGAGCAAGTTTCACTGCCACTGCTTGCCTAGGTGGAGAGAAAGGGACGTAGAAAGAGCATGTCCTCTGACTAGCCTGTCCTATTTTTCAGGTGCTGCTGATAAAGCTGGAACTCGAGAAAACCAGGTTGGCTGGGGATTGCTTTCTTCCTGGGGAAGAAGGAAGGCCATAGGCTAGAGCCACCTTTAAGTTTGCTCCCTATTAAATCTGCTGAGGCTTTATTTTGTAAGAACACCCTGGAAGTTCTCAGGTTTTTCACTGACAGTCTCCTCCCATCTGTAGGACTAGAAAAGCTTTGCCCCAGGGCCTGCCTTCAGCTAAGGGAACCAAGTCTTGCCAAGGCCATTTTCTTCCCTCCTTAGGAGACCGAGAGTCATGATATCTAAGCTCAGTAGGCAGCTGAAAGGAGCTGCCAGACAGGCCTATTCACCTAGGCCTCCGACTCCCCAGCCACCCCAGACACCTTTTCAGCTCTCAGACCGCCTGGAATCAGGAGCTTAGAAGCTTAAGAGATGTCCTTGAAAAACAGCCAGCCAGCTCCCGGCCAAGCCCAGCCTGGGCTTCTTTCTGCCTTAATAGCCTGGAGGGCTCCTCCCTAGTCTTTGAGCTTCCTAATTTGTCTCTGTTGGCAGGTTCTGCTGCCTTGCCTTGTCTCATCTCAGCCTCCCTCACTACAGCTGTTTGGCCACGCTGAGAAATCTACACAGCTGCACAGTGCTTGCTGGTTTGCAGGGAATTTTATATCCATCACCTCATTTGATCTTCAAACATCCCTGTGAAGGAGGCCAGACAGAGATTCCTATAATCCCCATTTTACAATTGAGGAAATAAGGCTCGGAGGCATTACATTTGGCTGGGGCTGCGTAGCTAGGAAATGGCAGAGCTACAAAATCATATGACCCTCTAGTAGAAATATGTTCACTAGCATCCTAAGGCAGGGAAGAGGGATCAGAATTTGGATACAAAAGGAGACGAGAAACCAGAGGTGGAAACCTGAGAACCTGTGGCTAAGCAAGTACCCATTATTCACAGTGACTACTATCCTCTCTATCCTTCTCATCCTCCCAGCCAGCTGTGGTGCATCTACAGGGCCAAGGGTCAGCAATTCAAGTCAAGAATGGTAAGAGTCAAAGTAGGCTCTCTCCCTAAGAAGAACTTCTCCCTTCCCTCACCCCCAGCCTCCAAATAATCATCCAGCCTAGTTCCTCCCAAGCCCCTGAGGTACCCTTGGCACAGGGGGCCATTCACTACTCCACCCTTCCCTCTGCTGGCTGTCCTGAGTAATTGCTTGCACCAAGACCAACACCCAAATTGCATTTAGAATCACTGATGATGGAGCTGAAAGGAACTTGAGACAGCATCTAGCCTGGGGGATTTGGGGGCTTGGAGGTTATATTAGAGTCACCATGGGATATTTGTAGTTTGATAAACATTTATACAATCCAAATTAGAGAAGGTAAAGCTACATAAATTTAAACTCTTCTTGTCTGATGGGTCTATACAGAAAATGGCAGGGCTGGGGGTCATCTCTCTCGGATTGGGAGCATGTTAGAACCTCCAGGGATTATGAGATGCTAGTGTCTGTCAAAAGGGGGAACGAGTTTAATAACGTTTAGAAACACTGATATAATGTAATCCCTGCATTTATAAGATGGAGAAACAGAGTCCCAGAGAGACTGGATAATACTGTAATAAACCATACTGCCTTAAATTTGAATGGTACTTCAGAGTTTTCAGCATGCTTTCTTTGTCTTGTATTTCATTCGGTCCTCACAACAACCCCATGAGGTAGGTATTACCTCTTTTTTACAGAGACAGAAACTGAAGCTCAGAGAAGTTAACTTGCCCAAGATTTCGTAGTTGTTTAAGCTGGGATTGAAAAGTATTGCTGTCTGACTTTTCCCACTATGCTGTGCCACTTCAGTGATATGTATATATACTCCACTGAATGATTAGGTTTGTTTTCTTCCCCAAAGGGACTTGAACATTCATTAAAGAACAGAACTTTGAAATAATGTCCGGTCCCTAGGATAGACAAAACCTAAAATCCATGAACCCCCAGGAGCCTTGGGAAGCAACCATCTAAGCAAGATGCCAGATGCTTACAGAGCTTGGAATTGAAAGAAGCGACTATGAGTGTGGAAACAGTAAATGAAGGTTAAGAAACCTGCTATGTGGGGCTAGCTTCTAAGAACCCAGTCAGTGCTGAACTGACTGTCCTGAGCTTCCCTGTTGATTGGGCTTAGCTACTCCCCTGACTAACACTCAGATGTCTGACTAATAGCTTCAGAAATGTAAATAGGAACAGAACGGCACCAAAACCCAAGCAGTTCTGCTGGGACCAGGTGCCATGGGTCCCAGGGCACTGGGAGGGCCATGATCACCATCTGTCCAGGGTGGGCTGAGACAGACAGGACATAGGCTTGTTTTCGTGTCTGGATGATGGCCTCAGCATTTATTCTTTTCCAACCACTCTGGGTCAATCCCTATTAGTAGCCTGGGCTGGCCTTTAGTTCCACCAGGAGCAAAAGTGAGGGAGTTGGGTGGGAGGATGTCACACAAGGCAGTCCACAGAAGTGGGAGATCCAGCACATCCCCTCCTAACTCCTATCCCATCTATGTATCACCTCTAGGAAAGATGGCCACCTTTTCCAGAAGGCCTGTTTCCTCACACCTCAGAGAGACAGGCCTCCTGAGGCTGGCCAAGCATGGACATTCAAAACATAGTTTCTCGGGTGAAGACTGCATGGTTTAGAGGGGAAAAGGCCCCATGGCTTAGACTCTCTCCTCTCATGGTGGGAAGGAACATCCCTCTTCCTGCAGGTTAGAAAAGGAAGTCCCCCACCCCCACCTTGAGTATGATGGCTCCCACTGTCCAGCCAAGGCAGTGTGAGCCCCTCCACCCTTAACTGGGGTGGGTATAAGAGACAAATGCTTTGCCAAGGGTGCCTCAGCTCCCAGACACCCTCCCCTATCTGCCTGGGTGGTTCTAGGTGGCTGGCAGTTTATCCCCCACTCTCATAAATATCCCTCTCACCTATGGTGCCTTGTTCCTGGTGGACACTCGTTCTGGGCTGCCACAGAGTCCAAATTGCCCCTGAACGCTAAGGTTCTTCAGATAGACAGTTTGTTGTGCTGAGTGGTTTTACTGGGGGCCCAGGAAGGCTTTCCAGAAAGAAGTGGGTGTGGAGAAACCATGAAAAGGAATCTCTCTAGCGGAAAGGAGAAAACCCCTGAACCTATGAGACATGAGAGAGATTCAGGAGCTACAGCTGGGAGAGTAAAATTGAATAATAATACCTAGCCTGCCACTCAGTGTCAGAATTTTGCCTGTGCAGGCCCCAGAACAACATAGCAGATAGGGTAGCATGCCCACTCTCCTCTTAAACTAAAACCGAGGCTGTAAGTCTTTACGGAAGCAGATTGTCACATTGTCTCTCCCAAGGAGCAGCTGGTGAGTTCAAACCACAGATCTTTTAGTTAGCAGCCAAGCGCTTTAGCCACTGCGCCACCAGGGCTCACTTACTCTCCTCTTACACCCCCCCCCCCAAAAAAAAATTCCAGCTAGAAAGTGTTGGGTAAAGACCCTTCCAGATGGAAAGGTCAGGAAAGGAGCGAGGAAGACTCACAAGTAGACCCCAGGGGGCCTGAGGCAGGCCTGGCAGCTGCTTTACAAAAGAAACACTTTCCCTGCTTCCAAATGCTGTTCTTGAAAGCTTGGCCTTCTTGGCTGTCCAGGTTGCAGTGGGATAAAGTGGGAGTTGTGTACTGTTTGCTGTTTCTTATTTCTGTTGCCCAGATCATTCTGACATGTACTGAGTGATTGCCCTTCTCTCATACTGAGATCTTTCAGGTGGAGTGCTCAATGACTGGTCCCGCATCACTATGAACCCCAAGGTGTTTAAGCTACATCCCCGCAGTGGGGAGCTGGAGGTACTGGTGGACGGCACCTACTTCATCTATAGTCAGGTAGAAGTGAGTACGGTCTTAGGCCTAACTCTTCTTATGCCCAGAATGCAGATCCGGTGCAGGCCACATAGGGGCACTGTGGAGCCAGCCAATGGCTAACTTCTTGCTTTGGCAGAGGGGGCTGGATGGGCAGGATGGCAATGGGAGGGAGTTGAAAGGAGGAAAAAGAGGGGATGCTTTGATTTCTTTCCCTAGTCAGATATCATTGAAAAACTGTGAAAAGAGGTCCCTCCCATACATTGCTATCTATTCCCTCCTGCAGGGTCCCAGGCCTGTGAGTAGATGCCTCCTTGTTTCCCCTAGGAGCGGTTTGGTTCTACTGCCAAACTTGGTCTCAGTAGATTCTTTGAAAGTCAATTCCAGGTCCGCTAAGAACCCCTCCCCCCAACGCTGCTAGCCGGGGCATTATAATGTGTAGTGCTCCTGCAGACTTTCTCTCCACCTCAAAAAGATTTCTGACTGTCTTTCCTTCCTCTTTCTCCCATTTTTTTCCTGTTTTTCTGTTTCTCTACCATTCTTACCTCCTTTCTGCTGTTTCTCCCAGCCCTTTTCTCCTTCTGCTTTTGTCCTTTTCCTGCCCGGGGCCCACTCCCCAGGTCTGCCAGTGCTCATTCATTTCTACCCCCAGTTGTTTGCCTCCACTGGGGTGGCTCCTCAGAACTAGAGGTAAATGAGCCTGAGGTTGGGGCTTCTGTGGGGCAGGCAGCAAGTGGGTGATGGAGAGAAGGATTATGGAGCCAGCAGATGGGTCTCACAGGACAGTGGCCAGAGAAGGTGGGCTAACAAGCATTTGCATCCTGGCATAGTTTGGGTCCTGACCCAAGATATTACATGGCACCTGAATACACTGCTCCCTTCTGAAGAGCCTGTGGAGGGAGTGGCCTTTCATAAAGTGATTTAAGGTGAGGGATGAAGGTCCTATGGGCTAAGCTCCATTTGGGGTGGGGGGGATCAAAGCTTGAGGTGGGAAGTGATGGATAGGGGTTAGTGAAGGATGGAAAAATTAATTTTCTGGGTCTAGAGAACTGGGAGTAGCCTCAGGCCTTGGACACCATGCAGGCTGGGAAAATCCCCATGAGGACAGGCCATTGAGTATAGGTTAGTGCTTCCTTCTGGGAAAGAAGTGAACTTAGGGACCTTGACTTTGCCCTTCTAAATTTTTTTATCTCATTTGGTGGATAGCTCCCGTTCTCTCTGAATCTGTTTCCTCAGCCATCACACAAGAGGACCAAGGGGCATTGTGAGAATCTGTGAGAGCAGTTTAGCCATGAGGGATGAGGGATAAGGAGAGGGAATCCAAGCTGAGTGAGCTCCCCTTGAAGAGCTACAGAAATGGCAAGTTGTTACTGGAACTCACTAATCAGTGACTTCTAAGTTTATATACAAATACTACTTGGGGCTTGAAACTTGAAGTTAGTGTTCATTTGTTTCTGTAGCACTGATTGAACCCCTAATATGTACAGAGCACTGTGCTTCATGCCAAGGCTGGGCAGGGTAAGAGGGAGAGGGGAAGGTAAAAGGGGAAATATGGTTCTTGACTTCACATAGCTTACAACAGATGTGTTGTTGTAAGAAAGGTTTGCTCAGCCACTGGGCTCCTTGGAGTGGGAAGGGGCAGTGCATAAGCCTGTCATTCTGTCCTTCCCGTTGGCCAACTAGCACACCCTCAGTTGGTACCGCCCTCTTCACAAGGTATACTGGCAGCTCATCTGAGAAGGTCCTGTCTGTTCTCATCACAGGAGGGCCCCCACCCTCTCTTTCCTCTCTCCCCCAATCCCTTCTTGTTGCCTCTCACCCAGGTATACTACATCAACTTCACTGACTTTGCCAGCTATGAGGTGGTGGTGGACGAGAAGCCCTTCCTTCAGTGCACGCGCAGCATCGAGACAGGCAAGACCAACTACAACACTTGTTATACCGCTGGTGTCTGCCTCCTCAAAGCCCGGCAGAAGATTGCAGTGAAGATGGTGCATGCCGACATCTCGATCAATATGAGCAAGCATACCACCTTCTTTGGGGCCATCAGGCTGGGTGAGGCCCCTGCCTCCTAGATTCCCCCTGTTCCACCCCTGCCCCAGGTTTAAAAGTCTGGACTCCCGGAGCCTCTACCTGTGGCTGTGGAGTGAGGTATATTGGTGTTGCAGCTGCAGACAGAAATGCCCCAGTGCTATTTATTCCCCAGGATGACAAGACCTGCTTGACTTTCCAGAATGACCTTAAGTTAACAGGACAGTTGATGCAGCCCCAGAGGTTACATCAAGCAGACTCTTTTTCTTTGGCTCCTTGTTGGCTGGCTTATGGCTTGACTCTTCAACCCTGAGGCCCCTGTTGTCAGATTCATCATTCATTGCATTAAAATGAGGGTCCAGGGCAGCAAGCAAGAGAAAGCAAAGGTGCACTCCAGACTCTGGGGTGACTCTGACCCCAGGGGGGCTGCTGCCTCAGGGGAACACCAATAGCAAGCAGAATTTGAGCAGCCCTGGCTCCTATCTTGAGTGGGAATGGGGGTAGGGAGTGAGGGGAGTGTTGCAACCAAAGGAGAGGGACAGGGAGGGGAAAGGCAGGTGCTTGTGGCCAAGACCAGAGAGAAAAATGCCAGTGGTGCATCCTCGGCAGTGGAACCATTCTTGCTGCTCTGAGTTGCAGCCTCCAAGAGGGTCCAATGACTCTTCCCACTCAGGCTGAGAGCCATATTGTGGGCAGCTTTCTGGGCTTTGGAGACAGAAGGTTTGCTCTTTCTTTGAACAACTGCAGGGAATGGCCGTAAACAAGCCTACGTCAGAACCCAAATCCATACTTGAGGCCACATGCCTTACATTTAGTTTACAGCTGTGCTGTATGGTCAGCAAATTCCCTAGGGTCACTTCCCAATTGCCACCTTCCTAGCCTGGCTAGAACTCCTGTCTTCTTTCTCCACAGAGCCTACCTCTGTCTGAGACAGGTGCCTAACCTGGGACCTGTGTTTATGTGAGTCAGGGATACTCCTTACCTTACTTGGACACAGAGAGGAATTTCCATTTATAAGCAACATAGATATTCACCTAGTCGAGCTGTGTCTGGGGGAAAAGGGTCAGGCGGGATGACCTCCAGAAGTAACGTTCAAATTCTAGTATTTGCAACTCTTAACAGGCAGCTGCCCTAATAGCCTACTAAAACTCCCAATCCCTAGACAGCCCTGGGCATCAGCAAGGCAGAGCCTTTCTGTCTGGTCTAGAAAGGACAAGCAGTGTGAGATAGGACAAAGAGTTTTTGTTTTTTGCAAGTTTGCTGCAACCCAAGTGGTCACTAGCTCAGTCCTTATCTGAAAGGACAGCAGCTGATGCCCTACTGACTCTGGCTTCAGAAAGCCACTACAAAGCATAGTCACCACAGATTCTAGTGCTGCTCTCCTGGAATCCAGGCTCAGGAGAAGCCCATGTCTAGGCATTGGGTAGGGCTCAAATTCAGGTCCAAAGGAAACTTACCCCCTATCCCAAGCTTCCCACTGGCTCATAAAATGGGCCTTAATTCTAACTGGGTCCTTACAGGCTGTTCCTCTGCCGAGACCCAGCCTGGCTTCTGGGTTCTAGGTCTAGATCAAAGCTGGGAGGACCAGCCTTGTACAGTCTGCTGCTCTTGTCCCTGAAACACGTTTCCTTTTGAAGAGGGGGGGATAAGTTCCTTCAGGCAGCTAAAATCTACCAAGAACAACAGGTACTTATTTCTCAGCTATGCCTTCCCTTTCTAAACAACTACACTGCTTGGCCCTTCAGGGGTCAGGGCAAGAGATATTGGGATATGCCTTCATTGTCTGGTTGCTAATGATGGTCTTGCAACCCAAGATGAGGCAACCTTAATTTAGGCATATGCCTGGCCCCAAATCCTATCAAGTGCCTTGGACAGTCCTCAACTGTAGCGAGAACTGATGAGAACCTCTTCTTAAAATTGGAAAGTACCTCCTCTTTTATTATTCCTTCGAAGAAGGTAGGGCAGATAATATTACAAATCCTGTTATTTAGGTGAGGTTCATAGAGGTTAAGTGATTTGACCAAGATCTCCCCCATTTAAGTCACAAACCTGGAGCTTCAGCCAGGTCTGAATCCAAAGTTAGTACTATTCCATTACGCCATAGCATTGTGTTGAATTTAGGGGTCTACAGAGATCCAATAAAAGTGGTAATGTGGAACCAAAATCCTTAAGAGTCCAGTGGAGAAACCCAGAGATGCCCATTTTTGTTCCTTGATGGTAGTGCCTATTCTCTTGGCTTCCCAGGGGCACTGTGGCAAAAAAGCAGGATGTTTCTTTGGGAAACAGCCATCAGCCTTTGAGCCCTCGTTCAGAAGGATCTTCCTGGCATCACATCCAAGCAGGAGGCTTCTAAACCAGTTGCCATCAAGTCGATTCCGACTCATGGTGACCCTATGTGTATCAGGGTAGAACTGTGCTCCATAGGGTTTTCGATGACTGATTTTTCTGTAGTAGATCACCAGGCCTTTCTTCTGGGACACCTCTGAGTGGACTCAAACCACCAACCTTTTGGTTGGCAGCCAAGCTCATACACCATTTGCACCACCCAGGGACTCCAGCAGGCTTCTAGTACCCAAAAAACAGTTACCCCTCATGCTCTTTCATCTATCCAACAAACCAACAAATCATTGTGTATGGAGCCCCTGCTGTGGGCAAGGTCCTCCTCTGCTTACCCTACAGATAGGTTCCAGAAGCTGGCCCACTTCACACAACTACCAAGTGCCTCCTTATCACTTCTACCACACCGCAGAGACATTTGTACTGCCAGCATCTCTCAGGGATGGAGGGAAGACCTGAGAGAGGACCGGTTCTAAAGCCAAAAGGGTGTGAGGAGAAGGAAAAGGCTTCCTAATTGTGTCCCCTAAAGGACATTTTGATACCCATTCTGTTCTCTAGATGTGGAGGAAATTATGGGGGAAATAAGATTCCCACAGAATCCTTTATTCATTGAGAACCCTCAAAAGGAACCCTAGAGGGAAGGGGATTGCTGAGAGAAGAAATAGGTAGCTGGGGAGCCCTGTTGCAGCAAAGTTATTGGCAAAGTGGTGATGCCATTGACTGATAAGAAAATGTGGAAATAGATTTACAGTTTGGAATTATGCTGATGTGTTTGCCAGAGGGTCAAAGCTAGCATGGAAAGCAAGACAAGGACATTTGCGGGCAAGCAAATGACAGAGATTTGAAGGAGAATTAGGCAGAGGTTTTTTTTGCCAACTTCTTGGGCTCCAATAGCCAAAGCTGGCACAAATGGCAAATGTAGGGGCTGCTCAGCTACAGAGTCCCTGGAAAATGTATTATTTGCCTTATTTCCCCTCTTCATTCATCCTGAGCCAAATTTCTTTTTCCTGAGCAGGAAAGGGCTAAGAACCCTGGAGGTGAACAAAGACTGATTCATGTATGGGTACATGTGTTTTATGTAACTTCTGGTAGATGCAAATAGATTCAGAGAAGTTCAGAATTAGAAAGGCCCCTAGAGAGAATCTAGTCCAACCTACATTTTATCTCATGTGGCATTCTGCTTTTCTACTCATTTGGAAACTGAGGCCTAGGGAGGAAAAGTGACCTATCCAAAGTAGTGAACAAGCTGGAACTAGCGCCTAACCCTCCTGACTCAGCAGAGTGAGGGGTAGGGTAGTCTCTGCCCCACACAAGCCCCCTTCTCTTTTATACCCACAGGCTTGAGGCTGGAAGTACTCAGACCCCCCTGGTGCTGCCTAAGGCTCCATCCCTGCCTAGAGGCTCCTTGAGGCCATGTTAGCACAAAGAAGGAACCTGATTTTTTCATTTTAATCCACTTCAGAGCTCTCTCCAGGAGGGGTTGGGGTGTGTCATTTCTTTACTCTAGAAGCTTCCATCTGGGATGGGGGGTGGGCTTTGTTGTGAGAATGGCCTGAAGCAGGACCAATGCTGCTTTGGGGGTCAGCATCCAGTGTGAGATACTGTGTATATAAATATATATAATGTAAATAAACTGGGATGTAAGTTTGTATAAATTAATGGTTTATTCTTTGCAAATAAAGCTTTTTTCCCCTGTTCTTGAAATCAGTTTGAGGGCTTCCTACATGCTAGGTGCTTCTTTGCAAGTTATACCACACATGAGCTAGGAGAAGGACCAAGGCACCCATTTCTGAGGGGGGAACAGAAGGAAAGTAGTCTCAATTTCCTGTCAGAGCATCCCACATCCTGTCTGTGCCCCAGACCATACACCCTAATCCCCATCAACTTCAATCTTCTATAACTGCATGTCCAGGAGGCTAGATGTCCTTCCCAAAGGAACATGGTTCTGGGGCAGAGACACACAGCATGGGGCCACCCTCTGCTTGAGGTGGTGGTATATGTAACAGATATTTCAGGCCTGGGCCCAAAACAGTATGGGTTAGATCCAGCCTCCAGCTCCTCACTGTGGTGCCATCCCATTTTGCAGATGAGGAAATCAATGCTCAAAGAGTTTAAGTAGCCCACCCAAGGTCACACAACTAGTATGTCAGCCTAGTCTGGTTCCACCCAAGTCCAGTGGACTTTCCACTCTAACATGTGGCCTCCACCCTTTGCATGGAGAAGCAGTGCAGAGACTGGAATAAGGAAAAGGCTCAGCCGAGGAACATCTAACCCTAGAGAGTTTCGGGCACATTTCACAACCCTACAATCTTTACCCCCATAGTATAGGTAGAGAGCTTGGCTCTTACACAGCAATGTGCCTGTGACAAATCTAAAACGACCAGGTGTGCATGGGCTGTGTGTTGGAGCTCAAGCTGGTCCTCTGGCTGCCTTAGGTAAGAGTGGTTTTAAAAAGGAAAACAGCCACGGGAAGCCTGGAAACCATTTAAAAACACCTTATGAGGGCTCAGAAAATGTGATCTCTGGCAAGAGGAAGTAACAGAGACAACAGAAAAGTGGAAGCATTTCTTTGCCCCACTGTGTACAAATCATTACATGAGGCAGGTGCCCAGGGCAGATCTAGCAGATCACACTTTGGTAAATGCACAGGATATTCTTCTAGTCTACACTGACAAGTTTGATGTAGGTAAATCACTGGGACCAGATGACATCCACCGAAGAAGGATGGAACAAGGGAGCTGTGGGACAAATTGTGTAACCTGTCATTGCCAACAACCATTGGGCCAAGAGACTGAGGGACTCACGGTTTAGAAAGACAGTTCTTTATGGCTGCCTGAAGCTAGGTACCTCACTTCCATCCTGAGCAGGCTGGCTGAATCTCTAACAAAGAGCAGAGGTATAGAGCCAGGCAAGTACAGACAAGTTGCTGGGGAAAAGACAGCCAGTCTTCTGGAGGGGAAATTAGGCCTGAGCCTAACCCATTCTATTCGAGCTTTATGAGGCAGAAACTAAGTGTGGACTAAGGGGTAGCAGGGGGTATCTATTATTTAAACTTTCCAAGGACTATTGACAAGATCTTACACTGTAAACTTTCTTTTAAAAATTGAGTTGCCATGGAATTTAGGGCATTGTTTGTTCAGGTATGGGAAATGGGCAAAATGGTTGGAAGAGAATAATTTTGTATAGCTCTCTGGTTTACAAAGTTCAATCACATCTGATATTATTTGATTTTCCCAACATCCTTTGAGGTAAGCAGAAGAGGTATTATTTGTCCCATTTTAAAGAGAAGAAAATTGAGGTTCAGAGGTAACTGATTGCCCAAAGTCACATGGCTTGAAGATGGTGGAACCTGAACTCAAAGCTCACTGGATCTCAAGGAACCCAGGCCTGCAAGAATCTCTGTGTCAGGAGATGGGACTGTTTGGGAGCTAGGGAAGAAAAGACATGCACGGGGATACTGGAGCCCTCAACACAGACTAGTTGGGGGACAAGCAGTATCAGAAGATGGGCTTTTTATTCTGTCCACTGTTCTCCTCACTACAGGTGCTGAGTGAGCGAGCATGTGCGACAGGGCCTTCAGGGCACCTCTCCCCTAGGGCCTTCCCTGCCTCTTGGGGCTGTCTCCCTTGTAGTCCAGTGGAACAGGGCAGAGAGGAGCTGGAAGGAGGAGAGAGATGAAGGGGAAGGGAGAGGAATGCAGAAAACAACCAAGTGGACAGCCCCTCCCCATCTTGTTGTTGTTGTTGTTAGGCGCCGTAGAGTCAGTTCCAACTCGTAGTGACCCAGTGTACAACAGAACAAAACACTGCCCAGTCCTGCGCCATCCTCACAATCCTTGTTATGCTTGAGCCCATTGTTGCAGCCACTGTGTCAATCCACCTCACTGAGGCCTGGCCAAATCTTAAGGCCTGGCCAAGTCTTGGCCTCCCCATCTTTAGGCCTGGCCAAATCAGTTTTGTCCTCCAGATTCACCAGTTCAACTCCTTCTACCCAAGCTAGGAGACTTCTGGGGATGTCTGTCAAACCATCACTAGCTCCTGGGTCTCTGACATGCCAAACGTGGTCTTATGCTAGTCAAATAGTGTATTGTGTATGGCATCAATATAGAGTGCATGGTATTTAACCATAGTCTTCTGGCTTGGGTTCTCAATCTTCAGCAGTGGTAGAGGGTTCCCAACTGCCAGGGGAAACAGAGAAGGAAAAGGGAAAAGCATCAGAATACTTCATTCCTCACAATAGGCCCCCAACCCTCAAATCCAGGTTCTCCTCACCCTCACCCCTACCCCACCACTGTCCTAGCCAGCCTCCCTGCCTCTGGGCACACACAGCTGAGATTAGGCCTCAAAACTGGTTGATGTATCCTAAACCAAGGCTTCCCACAGAAGGACCCACTCACCAATGGTGGTTACAGGCTGGGCACAGGACAGAAGGCCCCTGGAGTTCTTGGTGTAGCCGTGTCCATAGAAAGCACAAGGGTAGATATGTGCCATGCTCTGGAACCACCTGTGGAAGCAGTTGACAAAGCCCTCAGGAGTGAAAATAAGCTGATCGTAGAGGTCCATATACCCAAAGGAATAACTGGAGATTAGACCCACCCTTCAGAGGAAAGGCATGTTTTCTGAGGCTCAAAATGGTAGGGACCCTGCTGAAAGTCAGACATGCTGACCGTCAGTGGCCCCTAGTCCCCAACCTAGCTGCGCCATAGATCCAGGCTGAGTGTGAGGATTCCACGGCCTACCCCAGGCTGCCTGTGGGGACAAAGCAGCAGCAAGCTAAAGGAAGCAAACCCCACTCTCTCCTGTGAGCCCACAGGCCTGCAACGCTGGGAGATAAGACCCAAGGGCTATTTCATTTGGCTTTCTTCCCTTTAACCCACAAGCTAAGTTTAGCTCTCTCTGAGGTGTAATTGCAGCCAGCCCCCTTTTATAGAATGACTGTGAGAGGATAGTGAGAGGGAGAACAGGCTCAGGGCTGGCTCTCTAGCCTTTCTTCCTAAGCGGAAATGTCTCCAGGCCCTGGCCCCAGCTCTACCCCAACCCAGAAATGGCTTTCCTCCTCTCTTTTTAGATACCATTTTCTCAAAACCTCTTCCTCCTTCCCTGTTGGGCTTTTGGAACCTCTCCCCCCAGCCTGGACCAGAGCTGTCCTTACCCATGCCGAAGGGCCATGCACACAAAGCCACTCTGATTCTTTAAGACCAGGATGGTAGAGCCTGGCTGGCTGTATCTGCATTCAACCAGGCCACCAGGCACCACAACGAACATTTTGCTTGTGCCTCTGTGCGTAAGCAGAAAGTCCATGGAGGAATGGCTCACAGAGCAGTCCCCTGGAGGGCAGAAAAAGTCATTAGCCACTTCCCAAACTCCCTAACTTTCTTCCCTACCTCTTCAAAGGAGGGGAAGATCAAGGAGCCTCACATCAGGCAGGTGAGCCAGGGGTAACTTTTTAAGACCAGAGGGGATCACACAGTTGGCCTTTCATCCATCCCCCCGACACTTCTCCCTTGGAGAACCACCGTTTCTTTGGCTTCATGTCCTAGGAGCTAACTCACCTGTAGATATTGTATAGTCTCTGAGGAAAGGCAACCAGAAAAAGGCTCCCAGTGTGAGCCTATAGAGGGTGAGGCCAGGAAAGATCTTGGAGAAGCCTGTGATCACTGTGGCAAAGTGGCCAAAGTAGGAATGGGACTTGATACCATGAGGGTAGCAGACAAGGATGTACTTATGGTTGGGAGAGATATCATGAGTCATCCAAAGCTGTGGAGGAGGGTGGAGTCAGGTGGAGTCTAGCCAAGGAAGTGGGTTCCTCTTTTGGCCCGAGACCTGGAAGGGAAAGGGCTGCTGTGTCCAACCACACAGGCTGGGTAATGTACAAGTCCAGGGGGCGCATCATTCACAAAGGCCTCAATGTGAATGGCACCCTGTACACCCCCGCCCTGACCCAACTGCTAACACTGGAGTTGGGGCTGGGCCCTGAGTCTGAGTAGGGATCTGGGGGCTACTCAACTTGAGAGGGAAGTAATCATAGTACTGTTTCCACAGGCACCAATGCCTCACACAGGTAAGCCGGCAGCCACCTGAAAACAGAGCCAACATAGCCAAGCTTTTTCCCACCCCCACTATCCTCTTCTGAGCCCTTTTGGGCCTGCCACTGGGTATTCTCACCCCCTACTGTTTCCCGGCTTCTTAAGTGACAACCAGGATGGAGCTATAGCAAGTCAGGGCCAATCTAGGACAGACCTAACTCTCTACTTCACTAACTGCCTCTTCCCCAACTCAGTCCAGTTCTGATCTGGGCCTTTCTGTCACCTTAAAAGGACCCCTTTTCTCAGCTTCTCTAGCCCAGGGAACGCCGGCTGAAGAGCTGCCTGGGACACGGCCAGAGTCTCTCAGAATTATAAGGTGAGAAGAGTTAAGAGGTAATCACATGTGGCAACACAGCCCCAGCAAGGCCCTTACCTCGCTCAGGGGTCTTCCAGTCAAAAGCCAGCCAGGTGAGAAGGAGCACAGTGATTGGCCAGTATGATGTGAACACTACCAGGTAGAGGTTGCCAAAGATCACATGGTGATTGCTGGAGGAAGCCCAGCCTAGAGTCAATGAGTTGTGAACAGTACCTCACGCCCTCCCTCCAGAGTCCTGTCCACCCCAAGGTTGCATGCTCTCTCACTCATGCTCACTCAAAGCTCTCACTTTCTCACCCCAGCACATGGCCCACATGCTCCAAAGTAGGAATGGGTCATGTTCCCATGAGGGTGGCTGACAAACCATTCTCTTCCTTGGGAACCAGACTCAAGTCTTGAAGGCAAGATGTTTTCCTCTCTACCTGTACTTAACAGTAAGCCCTCTACTCCACAGGACCTGCTCCAGCACTGCTCTGGGCTACATCCGGGTTCTGTTTAATGGCAGGGATCCAGTGGTGGGTCACACTGATCTGGTCACCAGAAGTTGGGAGTCCTGGAAAGATGGAACCAGGAATACTTTTCCTTCAATTCAGTTTCTTCATAGCTTCTCTGCAAGGCTACAATGGAAGTAATGCCAGAGAAAGAGAAGACCCACCTTCAGCCAGATTGGGAACAGATGAGACTGGCAAACAAGAAACAAAGAAAAATACAAGATAGAATAGAATAAGGTACTGGAACACTGCAGGTCAAAGTAGTTAGGAAAGATTTAATGAAGGAGACAAGTCACAGGGGGCCACACTCACTTGGAATTATTATTGGACTCAGTTTTTAAAAGAGCTGTGAATAAGACTGTGAGAGAAAAGTGGGTCCAAATAAAGGTTAGAAAAGACAGCAAACCCTTCAATTGAACATAGCAGATTGAACACAACTGTCTATCTTGACTCCCTGCTGGGGCCCCCACAAAAATGTTTTAAAAGACAGAGATCCACAAGGAGAAAGAAAATTAGAGAGGAGCCAACGGCGGATGAGAGATAAGAGCAAAAAATTTTTCATGCTAAGAAGTAGATAGAGACGGGGGTAACTGACTTAGAACAAAGAAAGTTTGTTCTACAAACAACAAGCTTGTTCTGCAAATCCCACCTGCAAGAGAGATGCCAACAGGAAGCAAGCCTGTTTGCACTAATCTAGGAAAGACTCGGACTTTGGAGGCACCAAGTGTCACAAAAGGCAAGAGTGAGACACAGGACTGACAAACTGAAAGATTGATTGAAAGCCTGTCAAAGAAGTAGTTAAAGCCCAGGTCCCCGCCCCTCCCCTACACAACTGGATAATGGGAAGATTATTCTCTGAACCAAGTGGACTCTAGGCTCAGATACTTACACCAGACATAACTAAGATATTCTATACGCAGCCAAGCTATTAATCAAATAGGAAGATAGAATAAAGACATTGTCAGAGATACACAAACTCAAACCAGTCGCTGTCAGGTCAACTCCAACTCATGGAGACCCCATGTATATCAGAGTAGAACTGTGCTCCATAGCATTTTTAATGGCTGATTTTTCAGAAGTAGATTGATTGCCAGGCCTTTCTTCCAAGGTGCCTCTGGGTGTGCTCCAACTGCCAACCTTTTGGTTAACAGCCGAGTCAGTTAACAGTTTGCACTACCCAGAGACTCAGATATACAGTGTCAGATAATTGCCTCCCATGTCCCTTTCTAAGGAAACTGTTGGAAGATGAGCCCCACCAAAATGAGAGAGTAAATCAAGAAAGAAAGCATGGGAACCAGGTGGGGGGAAGGAACCAACAAAGGAAGAAAGTGACATGGGCCAGGGCTAGGATGAGGCAAGCAAGGTGCCCAGAGCACAAAATTTAAAGAGACAGTCCCCAAGTCATGCAAGTACTGATCCTATACTTGCACGATCCTAAGAATCAGCACCTTCTTAAATTTTGCACTGAGGCCACCTGAAAGGATCTGGAGGTGACAACTGTGCATAAGGCCAGATTGTAACAGGAGGATGAGGGCTCTAACAGCAACGTCCTCAAGGAAAAAAAAGGAGGATGAGGGGACAATAGAATTCCTGATGTGTTTGTGCATATTGAGAGATTAACATGTCTGTGGAGAATTTGGGGATGAATTAGTGATAAGTACATAGGTAACTAAATAAATAAATAATGAGGCAATAACTCCAGGGAAAACAAGAAGTTGCACAGGAAAGGAAATGTAATCTTAGTATACAAACAGCTCAATTGTAAATAATATTTTCCTAGTCAGAGTCAGAGGAGTCCCTGGGTAGTACAAAGCAGTCAAGTATTCAACTACTAGCCAAAAGGTTGGCAATTCGAACCCACACAGAGGCACCTTGGAAGACAGGCCCGGTGATCTGCTTCTGAAAGGTCACAGCCTTGAAAACCCTATGGAGTGCAGGGTTATCAAAAATATTGAATATACCATGGACTGCCAGAAGAGCGAAAAAAATCTGTCTTGGAAGAAGTACAGCCAGAATGCCCCTTAGAAGCCAGGATGGCGACACTTCATCTCACATACTTTGGACGTGTTATCAGGAGGGACCAATCTCTAGAGAAGGACATCATGCTTGGTAAAGTAGAGGTCAGTGCAAAAGAGGAAGACCCTCAAGGAGATGGATTGACACAATGGATGCAACAATGGGCTCAAGCGTAACGATGATTGTGAGGGTCTTGCAGGACTGAGCAGTGTTTTGTTCTGTTGTACATAGGGTCGCTATGAGCCGGAACCAACTAGATGGCACCAAATGACAACAACAACAGAAAAGTATTTGTTACCGTAACAATGGTTACCTCTGAGGAGTGGGATTAGAGGAGTGAGATTAGGGATTGAAGAAGAGGTATCAGCCTAGTGGCTCCAGCCTCCTACATTGGGCCTGGCCCAAGGAGGCCTTCAGTAAATGGTCATTCTTCCCCTTCAATGGCATATTAGCTCCTAGGCCTTGGGGACTTTGCTCTATCATGGCCACACAGTGGTAATGAGGGTGTAGCTATAGGACAAGAACTCAAGAAAGATAATAGAATAGAGCCCAATATCCTAAAGCTTCCAGGTTAGAGGAGGATTTAGAGACAGGAATTGGCTACAGGTACCACAAGGCCATCAACTCTTGTTTCTGAGAATCCTGGAGCCAAGGCTGAAGAAGAAAGCCAGCTTTGTTAACCAAATGGAAGAAACCCCAGACCAGGGAGGAAAACTGCTCTTCTTGAAGAATAGTCGCATCAAACGCCAAACAGCCCTTTTGAAAAAGCAGGTAGCCAAACAGTCCTCTCTGAAAAGTAGGTGGCTAACAGACTGAGTCCAGTACAACTAGATGGTGTCCGGCTACCACCACTGACTGCTCTGACAGGGATCACAACAGAGGGTCCTTGACAGAGCTGGAGAAAAATGTAGAACAGAATTCTAACTCACAAAAAAAGACTAGACTTACTGGCTTGATAGAGTCTGGAGAAACCCCGAGAGTATGGCCCCTGGACACCCTTTTAGCTCCGTAATGAAGTCACTCCCAAGGTTCACCCTTCAGCCAAAGATTAGAGAGCCCCATAAAACAAAACAAGACTAATGGGGCACAACAGCCCGGGGACAAGGACTAGAAGGCAGGAAGGGAAGGAAAGCTGGTAATAGGGAACCAAGGTCGAGAAGGGAGAGTGTTGACATGTCGTGGAGTTGTTAACTAATGTCATAAAACAATATGTGCGCTGTTTAATGAGAAACCATTTGTTCTGTAAACCTTCATCTAAAGTACAGTAAAAAAAAAAAAAAAAAAAAAGTAGGTGGCTAAGCAGACCAGCTCTGAAAAGATCAGTTCTGACAGACTAACCTCAGATTTTTTGAGACCTGGAGGCTGGAGGGATGAGAGGGGTGGTAGCCCACCCCTCCAGCCAGATGGGAGACTCAGCCCTTATTAAAGAGAAGGAGGGCCTGTGCCATACAGTGAGGAAGGGTCCAGAGGTCCAGCTGGGGCCCTTGTCCTCAGTAGGCAGCCATTCCGAGCTAGCCTTTTAATCCGGAATTTTTATGTATGCAGAAAGCCTGGCTTCCTTCTTCCTCCCTGGCCTAGCACATAATCCAGGGATATATCCATACCAAACCTCCGAGTCATTAGTGAGTGAGGAGATGCAAGAGGCAAAGAAAGGAACTCATATGCTGGAATCAGGCCCTTGTGGGTTCAGCTCCCAAGCCCAGCTCCTCCACTTCCTAGCTGTGTGATCTTGGACAGATCACTTATACTACATGTACCTCAGCTGCCTCATCTGTACAACGAATATTATTTTCCACTTAGAACAGTGCCTAGCAGGAAGAAAAGTGTCCAATAAATATTAGCTATCGTTATGTGTTAGCTCTTATTCTCTGTGTGTAGCTATTCCTATGTATTATTATGGATAGTAACCATTTCTACTTCATGAGATTGGCATGAGGCTAAAATGAAATAATAGGTGTGAAAGTCCCTGATACAAAGTAAGTGCTTAATACATATAAATTACCTTCTCCTTCAAGGTCGCTTCCAGCTCTGATTGCCTACCATTCATAGGTTAACACTAATCTTTTCAGCATTGAGAGGTCCTGGTGCCCACCCAAAGCAGGTCTCTGAGCTCCCCACTCCCTGTCCTCTAGTCTGGTGGTGGGTTGAGAGAAGGAATGCCCACCTTCTCTATTCACTGGTATGTCCCTGTGCCAACCCCAGGCTCCCAGGGCCTACCTGCATTCTTCATTGCCAGATATCTTACAAGGTCATTTAGTTCATGCCCTCCCCTCCAGCCAGTACTCACCTCAACCACCTGACAGATGAGAATTTTTTTCCAGGTCCCCTTCCCACAGGAATGGCTTGCTTCAGCTCCTAGAACACAGTGGCCAGCTCATAAGTAATTTTCACAAAGTGTTTGTGGTGTAGGTATTCAAAAAAATTGATGAATAAATGGATGAATTCTTCTGGATAAGAGGTTTTCAGAGTCTCTCTCTGCCACTGGACCAACTATCTCCCACTAATGGTTTGCTTGAGTCCCTGCAGTTGCAGATAAGCCTTTTTCCTTGGTTAGCCTCAGTGGAACTGCTCTTCATCTTCCAGAACATGCCTTCCATGCCCCACTGTAGATCAAGGAGGGCCCACCATATACATCTGCACTCAAGGCATGCACACACACACACACCTGCATAGGCACACATCCATTTGTGCACATACATGCCCACAGGTGCACACACAGGTCCCATGGATACCATGCCCAGGCTTGTCAGGCCAGAGGCTAGGGTAGCCAACTGCCCCAGTTTGCCTGGGTTAACTCCCACTTTAGCACTGAAAGTCCCATAACTCAGAAAACCCCTAAGTCCCAGGAAAACTAGGACAGGTGGTCACCCTACCAAAGACTGAAGGCTCACCAGTAAGGAAGGCACTGAGGGCCCACTGGAAGATAGCAAAGATTTGCAGGGCAGTTTTGAAGTCCTTCTTGGAGGGCAAGAGCATTATATTATGCCCAGGGTCCCAGTAGCTCCAGATAAGTGCTAGTTCGACTGCCCAGCCCTAATTGCTCAGAGGCCCGCGATGTTTCCTCTTTCATGCTTTCTTCTCCAGTCCCTACCTAGTCTCCACCTCTCTGTCCCCACCCCTCCACAGGATCACCTCTGCCCGTGCAGCTCCTTCCAGCTGCCTACCTACCTTCACTTTTACCCACTTTGATATGCCCTGGGCTGAGATTGTGACACCCTCTTGCAACTTAGACACGTGTGAATAAGGCCCTGCCTTGGGAAGTGAGTGGCAGTGGGGCTGATGAGAGGCCTCCAGAGCCAGTCTGGATGAGCAGGGAGAGGTGTGCAGGGAGGAGCCCAGTGCTCAGATGCAACAGAGATCCTGCATTTCTATTTCTGAGGTCCAGCTGTCCATGCTGTCTTAGTGACAATGTGATTGGATAGGAGGAGAGAAGAGGTGACAGACCTTGCCTGGAAATACCTCTGGCCTTTCGGTCAGGATGGGAGAAGTCACTACTCCTCATGAACAGGCATCACAAGTATGTCTGTGAGCGTACAGTAGGTGCTGAAAAATGTTTTCTTGAATGAATAAACAAATGTGAGTACATATCGTATTATTCTATGTACATGAAATTCTAGAACAGGCAAAACTAATCTACAGTGAAAAAATGAAACAGTGGTTACCTCTGGAGATTGACTAGGATGGGACATGATGGAACTTCTTGGGGTAATGGTAACGTGCTCTATCTTGATAGGACTTTGAGTCACACAGATCGAAAACACATTTGTCATAGTTCAGTGAAAGATGACTTCAGGGGATATTTTTGGCTTAAGGTTTAAAGATTATCTCAGGGCAATAGTTTCAGGGGTTCATTCAGCCTCCATGGCTCCAGAAAATGTGGAGTCCATGAGAATTTGAAATTCCATTCTGAAATTCCCCCTTTTGATCGGATTCCTCTATAGAATCTTTAATCAAAATGTTCAGTAGTGGTGGCTGGGCACCATCTTGTTTTTCTGGTCTCATGGCAAAGGAGGTGTTTGCTCATGGAGGCAATTAGCCACTCATTCCATTTCCTCCTCCTATTCCTGACTCTCCTTCCTCTGTTGCTCCAGGTGAATAGAAACCAACTGTTGTGCCTTGGATGGCTGCTTGCAAGCTTTTAAGACCCCAGGCACTACACAAGGAACTAAGAGGTAGAACAGGAGCACTAAACAAATATTAGGCTACATAACTGGGATGTCCCATAAAACCATGACCCTAAACCTCCAAACCAAAGAACCAAATCCCATAAAGTGTTTGGTTGTACATAAGCAGCTCCTCTTTTTTTCTTTTTTTGTAATTATTGTAAATATATCTATCGCAAAAACTTTGACAATTCAGCTTTCTACAGGTGTACAACTTATTGACAAATGTGATTTCTCCATGCATGTACAAGTGTGCATGTGACCTTTGTGTATGTGTATACATGTACAAAAGTAAACATGTGTCTAGTGTCCATGGGTGGCATCTCCAAGTATGTGTCTGTGTGCTATGGGGCTATGTGAGTGTGAAAGCATCTAAGTCCAGCCAGGTGTGTACTGCAGGCTAAATACATGGGCATGTGAAAGACTGGAAGTGTTTATTAATGCAAAATATAATTACTGAGGGCATAGTATAAGCCAGGCACTGTTCTAGGGTGTGGGATTATTTCGGTGAGCAAAGTAAACAAACAAAAAAAAACCCTGCCTTTGTGAAGTTTACATTCTGGTGGGGGAAGACAGACATAAAAATTAATTAATTAATCAGTTAGTATGCTATAATGTGATACCACCAGTTGCCGTCCTGTAAACTCTGACTCATAGCAACCCCATGTGTGTACAGTAGAACTGTGTTCCATAGGGTTTTCAATGGCTGATTTTTCAGAAGTAGATTGCCAGACCTTTCTTCTGAGGCACCTCTGGGTAGATTCAAATCTCCAGTCTTTTGGTTACACCCAAGCAAGTTAACCATTTGCACAACCCAGGGACTCCCATAAGGTGATTAGTGCTCTGAGGCCCAAATGCCTTCACAGGAGAGTCTTGTTGGTGAACACGTACCATGCACCCCACCCTTGCCTGGGTACCTTCCCTACATCCAGTCTTGTCCTACCCATTTCTACAGAAAATATATGAAGGGTATTGGCTGGAATGGTGGTTCTGTGAAGGGACTGGTTGGAAGTGAGCCTAGAAAGGGTAGCAGGACCAGTCTCCGAAAGAGTCTGAACACTGGGATGAAGAGTCTGGATTTAATCCTGTGGGCACTAAGGAGGCAACGTTGGCTCCTGAGCAGGGATAGTGACTTGTGCCAAATGCCACCTGAGGACAACTTGCAGGCATAGGGTGGCTGTCAGAGCCCAGAGGCCCAGCTGCCTCCATGATCGACATACATGCTCACCTTCTCTTACAGGACCAGCTCCAGGTCCATGTAGAGTAAGTGGATGGGCTCACGAGGGCTTTCACGGGCATAGAAAGGCCTGCTGGCCCAGACCTCTTTCCCCATTAGACTGATTTATTGTTTGGGGTAGCTGTAACCCATCCCCCATTAGGATCCTGGCCCCTGTTAGGGAAACATTCAGAGACTATCCCCTACCAAGGAGCAAATCTCTGTGAACGTTAAACACAGATGGAAGGTGAGGGCGGAGAGGAGCCACAGGTGACAGCCAAAATTCTGATTTTGGCCCTGGGTGGAAAGTGGGGATGAAGAACGTAGGAGGAGGAGAACTTCATGCAGGGTAGACAGAGCAACTTATGAGCTTAGTTTGGGCCACCATTTGTGAGAGGGGCCTGTGGGACAAGCAGGCCCTGTGAGGGCTAGTCAATCCAGCTACAGGTTTCTAAAGTTTATTCTGCTACCTCTGGACTCCAGGCACTTGCCACAAGGGCAATTTCAAGGGGATAAAGAGGGGAAGACTGAGCAGGGGACTCTGAACTCCTCATCCCCCACTTAAAACAGAGCACCAGCTCTCTTTCAATCTGTTTATAATCGGAATTCCATGAATGATTGTATTTAACAAAAGGGTTCTGGGGAGTGGAGTGGAGGAAGAACATTTTGCAAGGCCCTGGGGAAACCTAGCAGGAGATGGAGCTATACTTTTCTGCCAAGGAGGAACTGCCTCAGCCCAGCCCCAGCTGGGGGTGTGCCGTAGGCCAAGTGTATGGGGTCTGCAGGGACATTTCCAGGGACCAGAGCCAAGGCAGCAACAGGAGACTGGGGTCCGGCCTGAAAAGAAAGTAAGAGCTGCCTGCTAGGAAGAAAGATTGTCTGGGGTCTGAGTGGTTACTTCCTCCTCTGATCCACTCCCAATGGGTTCCTCATTCACGTTAAGCCCAGCCTTGGGGACTTGTGCTGTTCTCGCCTCTTCATGTGTCTGTCCCCTGCATGCTGACTACTCATCCCCGCACCCCTGATCAGGGAGCATTTAGGGCAGGAACTGGGTCTTACTGTTCTCATATGTCCAGCCCCTAATACAGGCCACACAGTAGACACTCACTGACGTTTGTTAATAACATGCCTGAGTGAATGGAGGCCCAACTTTCTTGGCACTGGCAAATTTCTGAGGCTTGGTTTCCTCATAGGTAAACAGGAGATAACAAGCAGTCCTTCTTCAACTTGTAAGAATTCAGAGAAGTAACAGGTAGCAATCACTTTAGGAACTGTGAAATGATGTCCACGTTTAACTTTTTGCTGTCATTATCTGGAGATTAAAAGGAGGGGAAAGCAGCTACCATTACTGAACATTTTGATAAAAAAATTCTATAGCAGAATGCTAATCAAAAGGGGGAAAATGCAGAACAGAATTTAAAATTTTTTTGGAATCCAGACTTTCTGGAGCCAATGAGCTTGGATGAATAACTGAAACTATTTCCCTGAGATAATCTTTAAATCTTAAACCAAAAATATCCCCTGAAGTCTTCTTTAAACCAAACAATAGTTTAGCTTAATCAGTAAAGAATGTCTGTCTTGAGCATTGTGCTTCTTTTAAAGAACTCTCTATATGGGATCAAACTGACAACAGCAACTCAAAAGGTTAGATAGGAAGCTTTGGGGGGGGGGCAGTGAGTTTATGTTAATTGGGGAGGAACAACTCAGAAAAGGAGGGTGAGAATGGTTGCACAACTTGAAGGATGTAATCAATGTCACTAAATTGTACATATAGAAATTGTTGAACTGATGTATGTTCTGTGTATATTTTCAACAAAAAAATAAAAGAAGTTTTTTTTAAGTTAAAAAAGAAAAAAAGAAGAGGAGGATGGGTAAGAGCACTGGAAAGAGAAGGTCCAGAACTACACTAACCTGCCCTGGGATGGACTCACCTCTGAGTAGTGCTACCTTGGAGAAAAGGTGTCAAAGATTCAAAAGCAAAATCAATGACAGTGTGAGCATTTGGAATATTCTAGAAACTCTGTCTCTCCATCCACACAAAGAAGGCCATGTGCCAAGCTGAGGCACCTGCATGCATCTTAACACCAAACAGAGAAAAGGTCAAGGCTATTTGGAGATTTCCAGCCCTGAGTCTTATCACCTCCCCACCCCGCACTGCCCCGCAATTATCGCCCCTTCCCACCTGCATAAAATCCCTGGAGATTCTGAAGCTGAGAGACTTTCAGGGCTGGAAGGGCCCTCAGAGGCCTCTCATTCCAAACCAGTCAAAGGAGGACTCCCCTTGGCCTTTATTGAGCCTCCTGCCAGTGAAATCCTTCTTCCTGCTCTTGGATCCAGGCCCACCCCACCAACTAGTCCTACTCTACCACCACCATCATCAGTTGTCATAGACTTGATTCCAACTCATGGTGACCCCACGTGTTTCAGAGAAGAACTGCACTCCATAGGGTTTTCAATGGCTGTGACCTTTCAGAAGCAGATCTCCAGGACTTTCTTCTTCTTCTTCTTCTTCTTTCAGCAAAACACACCAATTCAACTGTTTCTACATGTACAGTTCAGTGTCATTGATTACATTCTTTGGGTTGTGCAACCATTTTCACCCTCCTTTTCTGAGTTGTTCCTTCCCATTAACATAAACTCATTGCCCCCTAAGGTTTCTCTCTAAGCTTTCTAGTTGCTGTTGTCAGTATGATCCCATATAGATAGATCTGAAAAGAGCATAATGCTCAAGGCAGACATTTTTTACTAGTTAGGCTAACCTATTGTTTGCTTGTTAGAAGACTTCAGGGAGTATTGTTGGTTTAAGGTTTAAAGATTATCTCAGAGCAATAGTTTCAGGGGTTCGTCCAGCCTCCATGGTTCCAGAAATGTGGAGTCCATGAGATTTTGAAACTTTGTTATGCATTTTTTCCCCCCTTTGATCAGGATTCTTTTATAAAATTGTTATCAAAATGTTAAGCAATCATAGCCAGGAACCATCCAGTTTTTCTGGTCTCATGGCCAAGGAGGCAGTTGTTCATAGGGGCAATTAGCCACATATTCCATATCCTTCTCCTATTCCTGATTCTCCTTCTTCCTCTGCTGCTTCAAGCAAATAGAAACCAATTGTCCTGCCTTGGATGTCTGCTTGCAAGCTTTTAAGACCCCAGGCACTACACAGTGAACAAAGAGGTAGAACAGAAGCACTAAACACATACTAGTCTAGGTCTTTCTTCTGAGGTGCCTCAGGGTGGATTCAAACTTAACTGTTTGTGCCACTCAGGGACTCCAGTTCTACTCTAGGCCCTTGAAAAAACAAAACTATCAAAGTGAGTCCTTTCCTTATGTCATAGATTGAATTGTGTCCCCCCAAAATGTGGGTCAACTTAGCTAGGCCATAATTCCCAGTATTGTGTGATTTTCCTCCATTTTGTCATCTGATGTGATTATCCTATGCTTTGTAAATCCTAGCCTCTATGATGTTAATGAGGCAAGATTACAGGCAGTTACATTAATGGGCAGGACTCAATCTACAGGATTAGGTTGTATCTTGAGTCCATTTCTTTTGAGATATAAAAGAGAAAATTGAGCAGAGAGAGGAGGGAACTCATACTACCAAGAAAGAAGCACTGGGAGTGGAGCGTGTCCTTTGGACTCAGGTCTCTGCGCTCCTAGACCAGGAGAAGGTTGACGACAAAGACCTTTTCCCAGAACCTACACAGAGAGAAAGACTTGCCCTGGAGCTGGCACCCTGCATTCGGACTTTTAGCTTCCTAGACTGTGAGAGAATAAATTTCTGTTGGTTAAAGCCATCCACTTGTGGTATTTCTATTATAGCAGCACTAGATAACGAAGATAGATGACATACATAAAATCTTGAAAGAAAAAAAAAACTGCCCAACAAGAATAATATATCCTGTGAAATTATCTCTCAAATTCTATGGTGAAATTAGAACATTTTCAGATAAACAGAAATTAATGAAATTTGTAAAGCCCAAACCAAACTTGTAAGAAATATTAAAGGGAGTCCTTTGTTGAGAGAACCAGCAACATCAGACAACAACCAGAATCTAAGACACAAGAGAGCATCAGTCAGATACCAACATAGATAAAGAACTTTCAATAACAAAACAAAGCTAAAAGTCTTAAAACAGGGAAACAGAGACATCAATCTGTAAATGACAGCATCAAAACAGTAAAAGGGAATAAATGATGTAGGTATAGAACTTTCAAATGAAGAGGAAGTCAAGGCGATATTAAGTAATAAAAGACTGTTCAAACTTAGGAAGATAAGGGTAAATTTCAAGGAAAACACAAAGAAAGATAACAAACCTGCTCGTCAGAATAAAAAAGAAGAAGAACATAAAGTCTCAGTAAACACAAAATCTATAATAATGAAAGAAAAGAAAAGAAAATCCACAAACAAAAGGAACTCAACACAGGAAAATAAGAGGAATAAAGGAAACATGAGCACCATAAAAAAAAAAAAAGCACAACAGTATGACAGCAATGAACTGAATGTAATTATAATCAATAATCACACTGAATGTAAATGGCTTAAATGCACCTATAAAGAGACAGAGAGTAGCAGAATGGATAAAAAAGCAAAACCCATCAATATGCTATCTACAAGAGACACCACACATTAGACACAAAGACATAAATATGTTAAAAATCAAAGGATGGAAAAAAACATCAAGCAAACAGTAACCAAAAAAGAGCAAGAGTGGCAATACTAATCTCACACAAAATAAACTTTAAGAGAAAATCAACCATGAAGGACATTATATAATGATTGAAGGAACAATCCACCAAGAAGACACAACCTTAATAAATATCTACACACCCAACGACAGAGCTTCAAAACACATAAAACAAGCTCTAACAGCACTGAAAAGAGAAATACACAGTTCTACAATAATAGAAGGAGACATCAACACACCTCTCTTGGTAAAGGACAGAACATCTAGAAAGAAACTCAGCAAAAGTTACAGAAGATCTAAAGGCCACAATCAACCAACTTGACCTCATAGACACATATAGAGCACTCCACCCAACAGCTGCAAAGTATGTATTATTTTCCAATGCACATGGAACATTCTCTAGAATAGATCACATTTTAGGCCACAAAGCAACCTCAATGAAATCCCAAACATTGAAATAATACAAAACATTCTTTCTGATCACAATCCCCTAAAAATAGAAATAAATAACAGGAAAAGCAAGGAAAAAAATAAAATACATGGAAACTGAATAACACCTTGCTTAAAAACAACTGGGTAACAGAAGAAATCAAAGAGGGAATGAAAAAAATTCCTAGAATCTGATGAGAATGAAAGCACATCATACTAAAACCTTCCGGACATAGTAAAAGCAGTGCTCAGAGGTCAATTTATAGCAATAAATGCACACATCAAAAAAGAACAGGCCAAAATCAAAACATTAGCTTTATAACTTGAACAAATAGAAAGAGAGCAGCAAAAGTAGCCCACAGTCACCAGAAGAAATGAAATAATAAAGATTAGAGCAGAAATAAATAAAATAGAGGACAGAAAAACAATAGAAAAAATCAACAAGACCAAAAGTTGGATCTTTGAAAAGATCAACAAAGCTGACAAACCATTGGCTAAACTGACAAAAGAAAAACAGGCGAGGACACACATAACCCAAATAAGAAATGAGATGGGAGACATTACAACAGACCTAAATGGAATAAAAAGGGTCAAACATAATACTATGAAAAAATTGTACTACAACAAATTTGAGAACCTAGAGGAAATGGACAAATTTCTAGAAACACATTACCTACCTAAACTAACACAAACTGAGATAGAAACTCTGAACAAACCCATAATAAGAGATGAGATCAAAGAGGTAATTAAAAAAAAAAAAAAAACTCCCAACAAAAAAAAAGCCCTGGCCCAGACGGCTTCACTGGAGAATTCTGCCTAACATTCAGAGATTTCACACCAATACTACTCAAACTATTTCAGAGCTTAGAAAAGGAAGGAATACTCCCAGATTTATTCTGTGAAGCCAGCATCGCCCTGATACTAAAGCCAGGCAAAGATACCACAAAAGAAGAAAATCACAGAACAATATATCTCATGAATATAAATGCAAAAGTTCTCAACAAAATCCGAGCCAATAGAATTCAGCATCTTATCAAAAAAAATCATACACTACAACCAAGTTAGATTCATACCAGGTATGCAAGGATGGTTCAACACTAAAAAATCAATCAGCATAATTCACTACATAAATAGAACAAAAGGAAAAAATCACATGCTCATCTCAGTCGATGCAGAAAAGGCTTTTGATAAAGTCCAACACCCATTCCTGGTAAAAACTCTCAATAACATGGGACTAGACGGGGAATTCCTCAACATAATAAAGGGCATCTATACAAAACCAAAAGCCAACATCATTCTCAATGGAGAGAGACTGAAAGCATTCTCCGTGAGAACAGGAACAAGACAGGATGCCCTTTATCACTATTCCTATTTAACATTGTGCTGGAAGTCCTAACTAGAGCAATAGGAAAGAAAAGGAAATAAAGGCATCCAGATTGGAAGGGAAGAAGTAAAACTATCCCCGTTCACAGATGATATGCTCCTATACATAGAGAACCCTAGAGATTCCACAAGAAAACTACCAGAACTAATGGAAAGATCCAGCAGAGTAGCAGGATACAAGATTATCATACAAAAATCAGTTGGATTCCTATACACCAACAAAGAGAACATCGAAAAGGAAATTAGGAAAACAATATTGTTTATAATAGCCCCTAAAAAGATAAACTACTTAGGAATAAATTTAACCAGAGACATAAAAGACATATACAGGCACACCACCACGAAGATACTGTGGATTTGGTTCCAGACCACCGCAATAAAGCGAATATCACAATAAAGCGAGTCACACGATTTTTTTTGTTTCCCAATGTATATAAAAGTTATTTTTATTTATTTATTGCTAAAAAATGCTAACCATCATCTGAGCCTTCCACGAGTCTACTCTTTTTCCTGGAGGAGGGTCTTGTCTCAATGTTGATGGCTGCTGACTGATCAGGGTGGCTGTGGCAATTTTCTTAAACTAAGACAAGAATTAAGTTTGCTGCATCAATTGACTTTTCCTTTCACTTGAACACTTAGAGGCCATTTTAGGGTTATTAACTGGCCTAATTTTAATATCATCATGAGGAGAGGGAGAGAGAAGGAGGAACGGCTGGTCGGTGGAGCAGTCAGAACACACATGACATTTACCAGTTAAGTTTGCCATCTTATATGGGTGTGGTTCGTGGTGCCCCTAAACAATTGCAATAGTATCATCAAAGATCACTGATCACAGATCACCATGACAGATATAATAGTAATGAAAAAGTTTAAATATTGCAAGAATTATCAAAAATGTGACACAGAGACACAAAGTGAGCACATGCTGTTGGAAAAATGGCCCCAATAGATTTGCCACAAACCTTCAATTTGTAAAAAAAAAAAAAAACCAGCATCTTCAAAACTTAATAAAGTGAATCTCAATAAAATGAGGTATGCCTCTACAAATAAAACTACAAAACACTATTGCAAGAAACCAAAAGAGACGTACATAGATGGAAAAACATGCCATGCTCATGAATAGGAAGACTCAACATTGTGAAAATGTCAATTCTACCCAAAGCGATCTACAGATGTAATGCAATCCTGATGCAAATACCAACAGCACTCTTTAACGAGATGGCAAAACTAATCATCAGTTTTATATGGAAAGGAAAAAGGCCCCAGATAAGCAAAGCATTATTGAAGAAAAAGAACAAAGGCTTTACACTACCTGATCTCAGAACCTACTGTACAACCATGGTAGTCAAAACAGTCTGGTACTGGTACAATGACAGACACATAGACCGATGGAACAGAATTGAGAACCCAGATGTAAATCCATCCACCTATGGTCAGCTGATCTTTGACAAAGGACCAAAGTCCATTAAATGGGGAAAAGACAGGTTTTTTTTTTAAACAAATGGGGCTGGCAAAACTGGACGTCCATCTATAAAAAAATGAAACAGGACCCATACCTCACACCATACACGAGAACTAACTGAAAATGGATCAAAGACCTAAATATAAAACTAAAAACAATAAAGATTATGGGAAAAAATAGGGACAACACTAGGGACACTAATACATGGCATAAAGAGAATACAAACCATAAGTAACAATGCACAAACACCAGAAGACAAAGTAGATAACTGAGAGCTCCTAAAAATTAAACACTTATTGGCCCCTGGCCAATAACTTAACTTAACTTAACAATAACTTAACTCAGTGCTGAAGTCACTCCTGAGGTTCACCCTTCAACCAAAGGTTAGACAGGCCCATGAAACAAAACAGGACTAAATGGGCACACCAGCTCAGGGGCAGGGATGAGAACGTAGGAGGGGACAAGAAAGCTGGTAATGGGGAACCTAAGTTCGAGAGGGGGAGAGTGATGACATGTTGTGGGGTTGGCAATCAATGTCACAAAACAGTATGTGTATTGTTTAATGAAAAACTAATGTGCTCTGTAAACGTTCATCTAAAGTACAATAAAAAAAGAAAAAAAATTAAACACGCTCATCAAAAGACTTTGCCAAAGTGTAAAAAGAGAACCTACGGACTGGGAAAAAATGTTTGGTTATGACATATCTGACAGGGGTCTAATCTCTAAAATCTATAGAATACTTCAACATCTCAGTAACAAAAAGACAAATCATCCATTAAAAATGGGCAAAGGATATGAACAGGCACTTCACCAAAGAAGATATTCAGGCAGCTAGAAGACACTTGAGGAAATGCTCATGATCATTAGCCAATAGAGAAAGACAAATCAAAACTACAGTGATATACCATCTAGCCCTGACATTACTGGCACTAATCAAAAAAAACAGAGAATAACAAATGTTGGCAAGGTTACGGAGAGATTGGAACTCTTATGCAGTACTAGTGGGAATGTAAAATGGTACAACCACTGTGGAAAAAAATATGGCACCCCTTTAAAAAGCTAGAAATAGAAATACCATATGATCCAGCAATCCCACTACTAGGAATATATCCTAGAGAAATAAGAGCCTTCACGCGAATAGACATAGGCACACCCATGTTCATTGCAGCATTATTCACAATAGCAAAAATATGGAAACAACCTAAGTGCCCATCAACAGATGAATGGATAAACAAATGAGGCTACATACACACAATGGAATACTATGCAAAGATGAAGAACAATTATGAATCTGTGAAACATCTCACAATATGGATGAATCTGGACAGCATTATGCTGAGTGTAATAAGTCAATCACAAAAGGACAAATATTGTATGAGTCCACTATTACAAAAACGCAAGAAAATGTTTACACACAGAAAAAAAAAATCTTTGATGGTTACGAGGGAAGGGAAGGATGGGGAGAGGAAATCACTAGCTGGATAGTAAACAAGTGCTAACTTTGGTGAAGGGAAAGGCAACACCCAATATAGGGGAAGTCAGCACAACTTGACCAAGGAAAAGTCATAGAAGCTTCCTAGACGCATCCAAACACCTTGAGTTACTGGGGCTAAGGGCTGGGGACCATAGTCTTGGGGGACATGTAGGCGAATGGCATAAAATAGTTATAAAGAAAATGTTCTTCATCCTACTTTGTTGTGTCTGAGGTCTAAAAAGCTTGTGAGCGGCTATCAAAAATACATCTATTGGTCCCATCCTGTTTGGAGCAAAGGAGAATGAAGAAAACAAAAGACACAAGGAAAAAATTAGTTCAAAGGACTAACGGACCACATGAACCACAGCTTCCACCAGCCTGAGCCCAAAAGAACTGGATGGTGCCTGGCTACTACCACCAACCGCTCTGACAGGGATCATAATAGAGGGTCCTGGACAGAGTGGGAGAAAAATGCAGAACAAAATTCAAATTCACACACCCACAGAAAAGACCAGACTCACTGGTCTGACAGAGACTGGAGGAACCCCCAAGACTATGACCCCGAGACACCCTGCTGACTCAGAACTGAAGCCACTCCCGAAGTCCACCTTTTAGCCAAAGATTGGAAAAGCCTATAAAACAAACAATAACACTCATGAGGAATGTGCTTCATAGTTCAATCATGTATAGGAGACTAATGGGCACACCGGCCCAAAAACAAAGACGAGAAGGCAAGAAGGGACAGGAAAACTGGATAAAAAGCAACAGGGAACCCGAGGTGGAGAAGGGGAGAGTGTTGGCAACCAATGTCACAAAGCAATTTGTGTGTTAACTGTTTAATGAGAAACTAATTAGCTCTGTAAACTTTCACAATAAAATAAATATATAGAGGAATAAATA
Source organism: Dugong dugon (assembly GCA_030035585.1). NCBI lineage: Eukaryota > Metazoa > Chordata > Mammalia > Sirenia > Dugongidae > Dugong > Dugong dugon. The sequence goes on along the minus strand of CM057483.1, from coordinate 100,992,584 downwards.
CATAAAGGAATATATAAATATACAAAGGAAGTAGATGGAAAATCAGCAAGGATATAGAAGAACTCAACAACACTAGCAACCAATGGAATATAAACAACATTTATAGAATGCTCCATCCAACAACAGCAGAATACACACTATTTTCCAGTGCCATGGAACATATATCAAGATAGACCACATCCTGGTCAGTAAACAAACCCCAACAAATTTAAAAGATACGAAATCACACAGTGTGATCTCAGACTACAAAGGAATCAAACTAGAAATCGGTAACAGAAAGATAATAGAAAAATCTGCAAACACTTGGAAACTAATAACACACTTCTATCTGCTAACCTAAAGGTTGGTGGTTCGAACCCACCCAACAGTACCGTGGAACAAAAGACCTGGCTATCTGCTTCCGTTTAGGTTATAGCCAGGAAAACCCTATAGAGCAGTTCTACTCTCTCTGTAACACATGGGGTCTCCATGAGTCAGAATGGACTCAATGGCAACTAACATCAACAACAACAAATAACCCTTGGACCAAAAAAGAAGTCTCAAGAGAAATAAAAAAATACATTGAGTTGAATGAGAATGAAAATACAACTTATCAAAATTTGTGAGACACAGGTAAAGTATTGCTGATTGGAAAAGTCTGAAATCAATAAGCTAAGCTCCCACCTTGTTGTGGGTTGAATTGTGTCCTCCAAAAAGTTTTGTTGAAGTACAAATCCCCAGTATACCTGGGGATGTGACCTTATTTGGAAATAGGGTCTTTGCAGATAAACCCTAATCCAATGACTAAACCCACGCTATGGAGTTGATTCTGACTCATAGCCACCCTACAGAACAGAGTAGAACTGCCCCACAGGGTTTCCATGGCTGTAATCTTTATGGCACCTCAACATAAAGAAAACAAAAATCCTCACAATTGAACCAATAAGCAATATCATGATAAACGGAGAAAAGATTGAAGTTGTCAAGAATTTCATTTTACTTGAATCCATAATCAACATCCATGGAAGCAGCAGTCAAGAAATCAAATGACACATTGCATTGGGCAAATCTGCTGCAAAAGATCTCTTTAAAGTGTTAAAAAGCAAAGATGTCACTTTAGGGGCTAACGTGGGCCTGACCCAAGCCATGGAGTTTTCAATTGCCTCACATGCATGTGAAAGCTGGACAATGAATAAGGAAGACTGAAAAAGAATTGATACCTTTGAATTATAATATTGGTAAAGAATATTGAATATACCATGGACTGCCAAAAGAGCAACTAAATCTGTCTTGGAAGAAGTACAGCCAGAATGCTCATTAGAAGCAAGGATGGCAAGACTTTGTTTCATGTACTTTGGACATGTTATCAGGAGGGACCAGTCCCTGGAGAAGGACATCATGCTTAGTAAAGCAGAGAGTCAGCACAAAAGAGGAAGACCCTGGACAAGATGGATTGACACAGTGGCTACAACAATGTACTCAAGCATAACAACGAACGTGGGGATGGCTTAGGACCGAGCAGTATTTCATTCTGTTGTATACAGGGTTGCTATGAGTCAGAACTGACTGGATGGCACCTGACAACAACAACAACAATCTTTACAGAAGCAGACTGCCACATCTTTCTCCCACGAAGAGGTTAGCAACTGAGTGCTTAACCACTGCACCACCAGGGCTCCTTCAATCCAATGACTGGTGGGCCCTAATCCAATGACTGGTTTCTTTATAAGATGAGGGAAAAACAGGGAGAATGCCTGTCACAACGGAGTTAGAGTTTGGAGTTATGCAGCTGCAAGCCAAGGAACGCCAAGGATTGCTGCCAACCACCAGAAGCTAAGAGAGATGCATGGAACGGATTCCCTCAGAGCCTCCTGAAGAAATCAACCTTGCTGACTCCTTGATTTTATACTTCTCGCCTCCAGAACTGTGAGAGAATAAATTTCTGTTGCTTTAAGCCACCAAGTTTGTGGACATCCATAGGCAAAAAAAAAAAAAAGAACCTCAACCTAAGTCTCAAACTTTACACAAAAATAAAAACAAACTCAAAATAGATCACAGAGTTACACAAAAAAAAGACCAGATTTACTGGCCTGACATGACAGACTGGAGAAACCCCGAGAGTATGGCCCCCGGACACCCTTTTAATTCAGTTGTGAAGTCACTCCCGAGGTTCACCGTTCAGCTGGGGATGGGACAGCCCCATAAAACAAAACGGGACTAATGAGGCACAGTAGTCCAGGGAAAAGGACTAGAAGGCAGGAGGGGACAGGAAAGCTGGTGATAGGGAACCCAAGGTTGAGAAAGGACAGTGTTGACATGTCGTGGGGTTGTTAACCATTGTCATAGGGCAATATGTGTACTAACTGTTTAATCAGAAACTATTTGTTCTGTAAACCTTCATCTAAGGCACAACAACAACAACAAAAAGAATTATCAATGTGAGATCAAATTGACAACAGCAACTCAAAAGGTTTGATGGGAAGCCTAGGGGGCAGTGAGTTAAAGATAATGGTGATGGAATAATTTGGAAAAAGATAGTGAGAATAGGAGCAGAACTGCAAGAATGTAATCGATGTCACTGAATTGTACATGTAGAAACTTTTGAAATGGTATAACTTCGGCTATGTATATTTTTACCAAAAAAAGGGGTCCTTCAAGGTCGAGAACGGAGAGTGTTGACATGTCGTGGGGTTGTTAACCAATGTCATAAAACAAAATGTGTTCTGACTGTTCAATGAGAAACTATTTGTTCTGTAAACCTTCATCTAAAGTATAATAAAAAAAATAGATCACAGAGTTAAATGTAAAACCTAAAGCTATATATTTTTTTCAGTTAAAAAAAAAAAGGACAAAATCTTTGGGATCTAAGGTTAGACAAAGAATTCTTAGACTTGACACCAAAAGCACGATCCATAGAAAGAAAACTTGACAAATTGGACTTCATCAAAATTAAAAACTTTTGCTGCGCAAAACACCATGTGAAGAGATGAAAAGACAGGTTATAATGTGGGAGAAAATATTTTGCACGTCACATATCCTACAAAGAACTATCTGGAATACATAAAGAACTGTCAAAACTTAATAGTAAAAAAAAAGTCAGATTAGAAATTGGGCAAAAGACATAAGCAAACATTTGATGAAGAGGATATACAGATAGCAGATAATTACGTGAAAAGATGTTGAACATCATTAGCCATTCCAAAAAAAAAAAAAAAAACCGTTGCCGCGAGTTGATTCCAATTCATAGCGACCCTACAAGGACAGAGTAGAACTGCCCCATAGGGTTTCCAAAGAGCAGCTGGTGGATTCGAACTGCCGACCTTTTGGTTAGCAGCCGAGCTCCTAACCACTACACCACCAGGGCTCCACGTTAGTTGTTACCAAAAACCCGTTGCAGTAGATTCTGACTCATAGCGACCCTCTACCAAACCAGAAATCCTTTGCCTCGAGTCCATTCCAACTCATAGCGGCCCTATAGGACAGGGTAGAACTGCCCCCATACAGGGTTTGCAAAGAGTGGCTGGTGGATTCGAACAGCCAACCTTTGGTTAGCAGCCAAGCTCTTAACCACTGCGCCACTAAGCCTCCTAGGGAATACAAATTAAGATCACAGTGAGATACCACTATACACCTATCTGAATGGCTGGAAGAAAAAAAAACGACAACATAAAATGCCGGTGAGGATAAAGAAACTGGATCCCTCATACACTGCTGGTGGAAATATGCAATGGTACAGCCACTCTGGAAAATAGTTTGTCAGTTTCTTAAAAAACTAAATATACACTTAATATAACCCAGTAATTGCACTCCTGGGCATTTACCCCAGAGAAATGAAGACTTACGTTCACACAAAAACCAATGTTTATAGCAAGTTTATTCCTGATAGCCAAAAACTGGAAACAACCCAGATGTCCTTCAACTGGTGAATGGTTAAAGAGACAGTGATACAGCCGTATACCACAGAATACTACTTAGCAATAAAAAGGAATGACAATTTGACACACCTGGACAAATGTCCAACTTTCCTCATTTGTAACAAGGGGGAGATGGTCTAGAGGGCCTTTCTGTTTCAGGTGGTGGAGGCAGGATGAGAACACATTTGAAGGAGCTTGGGGCTTTTTTTTTCTTTTTTTAAGAACTTTTAGAGACTCAAAAAAGTCCGAAAGAAGTGGCATGATGAATACTGGCTGTGGTGCTTCATGGGGCATCCCAGGGAGTCCATTTTGGGAACCCGCGCACAGGAGAAAGGGCATTTAGGCTAGGTGCATTCTGTTCGCACAAACCAAGACGTCTGCGTAGTTGTGGACGGTGGCTGTCGCCTTCTTAGGCTGAGATGGAATAGGGTGGATATGAGGCTTAAAAACTGAAAGCACTCTGTGTTCCCAGGAACGTAAGAAAATGCCTTTGTTCTGTTACACAAAGCTCAAGGATTCATCCGGCAAAGGACCCGAAAACCTGGAGAAAGCCGCGTTGCCTCCTGAACACTAGGAATAATGCCAAGTCCGATATAGGGCATATTGAGCTGGTAGAAGAGTAATTTTCATGTGGCTCTCAAGCAAGGCCAGTGTGTGCATTGTATCCAGACTTGGAAATGGAGGTAGGGAGAAACAGTCAATGAAAAATTCCGCAAGTGCAATTGCTGCACAAGTTGTGCAAAGGCAGGATCGTACAGGTCGGATTTGAACTCCCGCTAACGCCGGAAGCACCCGTTGCTACGGGGTCTAATGGGGGTGTTTTTAGGGTCTCGCAACAGCCAATCCTAGCGCCAGGCGTGTTTGAGGGGCGGAGCCATGGGGGAGACAGTGGCCAATGGCAGAGAGGCCAGTGAATAGAGCGAGGGCAAACCCAGTGAGGTGAGGAACCGAGCGTATAAACCAGGGCAGGCTGAGGAACGGTAGCCTGCTCCACGGCTTGAGCTGTTAGTCTGAGCTGTAGCCACCGCACGTGGATTCTTGTCTACTGTTAAACATCATGGAGGATCGACAGAGTGAGCGCCAGCGGATGGCACGGCGCCACTACCGTGAGAAGAAAGAGTTGCAGGCCCGCATCCAGGCCATGAAGAACTCGGTCTCAAAGAGCGACAAGAAAAGAAGAAAGCAGTTGCTCCTAGATGTGGCCCGCCTCGAGGCCGAGATGGAGCAGAAGCACCGCCAGGAGTTGGAGAAGTTCAGGGAGAGCGTCGCTAACAACGGTAACGTTGAGACTGTCACTGAAGATCTTGCCAAGATGGATCTCGAGAACCAGCCTCCCAGCCTCTCCAGGGCACAGAGAAGGCGCGAAAGAAGGGTGGCCTTGGAGAGGGAACGCCAGGAGAGGATCGCCGGGTCGGGGATGGAGGAGCCTCTGGCTGGCTTCCGCCGCGACGAGGAGGAGAAGCTCTCCGTCATCTTGGGGGCCAAGAATCTGGAGATGAAGGATATCCCAGCCGACGGCCACTGCATGTACCGCGCCATCCAAGACCAGCTCCTGTTCTCCGTGACCGTGGAGAGCCTGCGGGGCCGCACCGCTGACTACATGCAGAAGCACATCGACGACTTCCTGCCCTTCTTCATCGACCCCGAAACCGGCGACGCCCGCAGCCGCGATGACTTCTTGAGCTATTGCGACAACATCGTGCGCAACGCGTCGTGGGGAGGCCAGCTCGAGCTGAGGGCCCTGTCGCACGTCCTGCAGACCCCCATCGAGGTGATCCAGGCCGACTCGCCCGTCGTCGTCATCGGCGAGGAGTACAGCAAGAAGCCGCTGGTCCTCGTCTACCTGCGCTATGCCTGCAGCCTCGGCGAGCACTACAACTCGGTGAAGCCGCTCGAGGAGAGAGCCGTCGCGGGCGCAGCCCCGCGCCTCTTCTAGGCCCGCCGCCGCCGCCGCCGCCGCCGCCGCCGCCGCCGCCGCGAGCCACGCCGACTCCGGAGCTGAAGGCACCGCCCGCCGCCCGCCGCGTCTCCTCAGTAGGCTCGAGGTTTTTTCTTCTTTTTCTTTCTTCCTTTTGCTCAAAATGTCCAGCTTTCCCACACTGGCATTCCGTCCACTTCTCTGGTTCCTCAAGTGCTTCTTCCACCGCGGGGGGGGGGGGGGGGGGCGGGAGGAAAAAATCGGACAAGTTCTAACCGCTTCTTGCCGGTAAGGCTCTTTGCCTCCCTCACCGGTGAGAAGTGGTCATATTTCAGAGAACTTGGGAATGACAGTCGGAGCTTTGGGTTTGATGTATTCGTAAGGTGGAAAAATAAGTTTAGTAAAATACCAAGCTTTGCGTCTTACGATTGTCCTATACAGATTTCTGAGAAAAAGTTGGAATTGATGTGATTCAAGGGCTTTGTGGATGCCTTTTGCTTCATTCTTTGGAAAAAAATGTATTATGGGTGTTTGTTTTGGTTTGCTTTTATTTATTTATTTTTACGTTACATAAGCTGGGCTACTCAGGAGACGTCTGAAGTTGTGAGCAAGAGCTCCGCTAGTACTTTGTTTTGTTTTTTCATAAAAGTTTGCCTGGTTCCAAATTATTTTTTGTTGTTTAGATGTTTACGAAGTTCTATGTAATAGAATTTGTTAAATGTAGAAGTTAAATGTAAGTGTAAAATATAAAAAGGAAATTTAGATTAACTGATAGGCTAGGTAAGGTTTACAACAAGGTATGAAAGATTGGAACTTCATTTTCTTCATTAAAGACAGGAAGGAACATGTCTTTAAATAGTTAATCCACTTTGGTATATCTGCAACTGGTGTGGAGTGTGAAAGATCTGAACATAGTCCCTTTTCTTAATTCTTAGAGTTAGAAATGTATTTTAAAAGAGATAAAACAGTATTAAAAAGCATTGATCCATTTTGTTATATCTACGACTGGTGTGGGGCAAAAAAAGTGAGAAATATACTTTTGTTGATCTTTGAGACTTGTTGATATTTTGAATTTGCCAAAAGACTAGTAAAGCTAAAATGATTTGCAGTAAACGGTTTTTAGAATTTTAATCTTCAGATCCTTTTTTTTTTTTTTTACAGTGAGGTTACTTAAATTCGTCTTAAAATTCTTTGTACATTCCAAATGTTCTAAAATAAAATACATAACTTCAAAAAATGAAAAATATACAATTTGTTTAAAAAAATAAAAGCAGTTTTAAAATACCTGGTTCTCTGTTTTTGTGTAGCTGACTTAGTTCCTATAGAGTTTGTATTATATGCCAGGATCTACTGCAGCAAAGGAATCCCAGAGGGCTTGGGGCAGGGGGCGGGTAAGGCTTTTGGGAGGAGGAATGGACCTGTGATCTTGGTGGCAGCCTGGAGTAAAGTATTTCATAGGGGGAGGATTTAGGGAGGAACTACATAGTTTCATTTAAGGATGTTCTCATTCTGCATACAAAAAAGAACCCCTGCTCCCAAATAACTTGCCAGTCTAGGGCTACATTACAGGAGGGGGAAAAAATGCCACTGTGTTTTCTTTTGGGGTGTTCTCAAAATACAAATATGGAAATCCTGCCAGATATAGCATTGTGAGTGTGTGTATCACATACGTTTCAGCCAGTCAGCTTGCCGAGATGAGGAGGGACCTGAGAAAAACAGGTATTTGGGTGCACTGTGAGAAGAGAGCCTTTTATAGGGATAGAAACACTAGGGAAGGATGTAGGAGTTGGGAAGGAAGTGGGAACAGGCTGCAGGAGGGGGCATAGGCAGGGGAAGGAGGATAGGCCAGGAAAGGAGGCATAATCTGCAGAAGGGAGCCTGGCTGTGAAGGAGGATGCAAGTTGGGGAAGGGGACATAGTCTAAGAGGGGCACAGGCTGAGGAAGGGGACCTGGCTCGGGAACAGGACATAGGTGGTAAAGAGAGCTGGCCAGAGCAAAGGACCTGCATGGGGCCTGGGGCATAGTCTGGTGAAGGAGGCCTGACTGGGGACATGGGCAAAGGCTGGTGAAGGGCTCTAGGAATGGGAAAGGTGTTCTACTGGGGTGGGCTGCACAGTGTGGGGAAGGGGGCCTAGCTGAGTAGGGGGGCACAGGCTGGAAAAGGAAACTTGCCTGGACAAGGGGCCAAATAGGGGGAAGGAAAAGGGAGTCTGACTAGGACTGGGAGTTAGTCTAATGGTGGGGCCTTCTAAGGCGGGGCGGGGTGGGCACTGGCTAGGAAAGGTGGCCTGGCTGAGAATGGGGGCTTAGCTGGACAAAGGCACCAGCAGGGAAACCATGTTTATCCAGGGAGTGGCCCTAGCAGGGCAAGGAGGAATATCCTGGGGAAGAGGGAACAGGCTGGGGAAGGGGGCTTAGCTGGTTATGGAGGCACAGGCAGAGGAAGGGACATGGCTGGACAAGGGAATCTGGCTGTGGTCTTGGGCACAGGGTGGGGAACTGGCTGTGAAAGGAGAAATAAGTCAGTTGGGTGGGGAAAAGGCTAGGGAAGGGAGCATTTTCTTAGGAAGGGGTCCAGCGAGGGGAAGGAGACTTGGGGTTGAAAAAGGGCCTGTGCTGGGGAAGGTAACCTGGCTAGGCAGTCTGTCAGTAGAGTCTCAGGTTGGGGAACAGGACCTGGCTGGGAGAGGCGGCCTGGATGGTAAAGAGGATTTGGCTGTGGAAGGGGGCCCAGCAGTTAAAGGGCCTGGGAGTAGAAGGGTCCTAGATGAGGAAGTGGAAAGGCTGGGGTTAAAGCCTGCCTAGGGAGGGGAGTGCTGGCTGGGGTAGGTTGCCTAGCTAAGGAACGGGGCCTGGCTAGGGCTGGGGGCATAGGGTGGTAAGGGGGCCCACTGAGGCACAGGGTGGGAGACAGTTCCTGGCCTGTGTCCTGAGAGATGGACTCAGGCTGACAAAATGTCTGACTCAGAGAGGAGGCCAGTCTAAAGAAGAAGGCATAGGCTGAGGAAGAGGGTCTGGCAGGAGAAAGGGGCATAGGGTGGGAAAGGGAAAACAAGTTGGGTCAGGAAGCCTGGCTGGAGACAGTGGTATAGGTGGGTGAAGGGCACCTGGAAGGAGAAAGGACCCTGGCTGGGGTAAGAGCCCCTGAATGGGCGAGGTGGTTCAGGCTGGAGAAGGGTGCCTGGTTGCCAAAGGGGACCTGTCCATCCAGGGGGCCCAAAGTGGGGAGGGGTAACAAGCCGGGGCAGAGGGCTAGAAGGGGATACTGACTGGGGAATGTGGCCTGGCTGTGGATGGGGATATATGTGGATTAAGGGGGCTAGGAAGTGGAAGGCATGCCTAGCAGGGGAGGGGCCCTGGAAGGGGAAAGGGACCTGGCTGGGGAAGAGGGCATGGGCTGAGTATGAGAACCTAGGCAGGTTGGGGAGCGTGGCTGGCTGGGGATGGGGACTTAACTGGAGAGGAAGGCGTAAATGGATGAAGACAGCCTGGCTAAGTGAGAGGGTCAGGCTGAGAAAGAGGTCCAGAGCATAGGGAGGTCGAGGGTTCCTGAATGGGGAAGGGTAATCTTCTGGGGCAGGCAGCGTAGGGAGGGGAAGGGGGTCTGACTGTGGATGGGCTTGGCTGGGGAAAAGGGAAGATTCTGGGGAAGGGGGACTACCTGGCAAGGGTGGCCTGGCTTTGTAAGGGGATATAGGCTGAGGAAGGGGCCTGGCTGGGGAGTGGGGAATAGGTTAGGGAAGGGAACCTGGCGAGGAAGGGGGAATAGGCTGGTGACAAGGCCCCTCATTGCTGAAGGGGGCCTGGTTGGTATAGGGTACACAGGATGAAAAAGAGGTTCCTGGCTTTTGAAGGGAGGAAAGGCTAGGGAATGGCACCTGGCTGGAGGAGGAGGCACTTGCTAGGGAAAGAGACCTGGGGGGTATGAGTGCATTAGGATCTGGTAGAGGGCCCTGGCTAGGGAAGGGGGCCAGGTTGGCTAAGAGAGCACAGGGTGGGTCAAGGGCTCTAACTGTGGAAGGGGGCATAGACTGGTGAAGAGGACACTGCTTGGATAATGCAAGCCTTGCTTGGAGGCCTGGTGATGCCCAGGGAATTCTGGGGCAAAAGGCGCCAAATACAGTAGAATTCCCTGAATAAGAAAGGAATAACTGTCCTTGTGTTGGGAACCCATAAGATCTCACTGGGTCTGTCTCCAGCTGCCTCCACTGCATCTGCCTTCAGCAGGAAGGAGATACAACAATTAACCCCAGGCCAGATCCTAACCAGGCCCAGAGCACAAACCAAGAGGGAGCTTCACTGATATGGACCAGGAGATGAGGGATTTGCAAAGTCTTCCATTCTGTAACAATAAACACAGTCACTGAGGATGATGAATGTCCTGGACAATCTCGTGTGTGAAAACCATGGAGCACTGTTTCCAAAAGGATGAGAATGCCAATTCCAGAAGCAACTTCCATTTATTTGTTTACTGTTTTCCATTCATTATTATGCCCTCTCCCCTCTTGCCATAGTAACCAAAAATACGCTACCTCTTCTATGCAGATGTGGGCTCTGGGTTTGAAGCCTAGCTCACCCACTCACTTCCTAGGCTCACTCTCTGAGCCTCAACTTCCTCGACTGTAACATGGGACAGTTAATACCTCTCTTAGAGACATCTCTTGGGGATGCTTGAAGGATTAAGTGAGAATACTTAACAAAGCACCTAATAAATCCCACTGCCAGTTGCCATCCAGTTGATTCTGACTCATGTTGTTTGGTGCCATCCAGTTGGTTCCGACACACAGTGCCAGGTCCTGCGCCATCCTCACAATTGTTGCTATACTTGAACCCATCATTGCAGTGACCGTGTCAGTCCATCTCCTTGAGGGTCTTTCTCTCTTTCGCTGACCCTCTACTTTACCAAGCATGATGTCCTTCTCCAGGGACTAGTCCCTCCTGATATCATGTCCAAAGTATGTGAGACAGTCTCGCCAACCTTGCTTCTAAAGAGCATTCTGGCCGTACTTCTTCCAAGACAGATTTGTTCGTTCTTTTGGCAGTCCATGGTATATTCAGTATTCTTCCACAAACACCATAATTCAAAGACATCAGTTCTTCTTCGGTGTTCCTTATTCATTGTCCAGCTTATGCGTGCATATGAGGCAATTGAAAATATCATGGCTTGGGTCAGGCACACCTTAGTCCTCAAGGTGACATCTTTGCTTTTTAACACTTTAAAGAGGTCTTTCGCAGCAGATTTGCCCAATGCAATGCGTCGTTTGATTTCTTGACTGCTGCTTCCACGGGCATTGATTGTGGATGCAAGTAAAGTGAAATCCTTGACAACATCAATCTTTTCTCCATTTATCATGATGTTGCTTATTGGCCCAGGTGTGAGGATTTTTTATTTGTTCGTTTCTTTATGTTGAGATGTAATCCATACTGAAGGTTTTAATTTTTTATCTTCATCGGTAAGTGCTTCAGGTCCTCTTTGCTTTAAGCAAGTAAGGTTGTGTTATCTCTATATTGAAAGCTGTTAATGAGTCTTCTTCCAATCCTGATGCCACGTTCTTCTTTATATAGTTCACTTTCTCGGATTATTTGCTCAGCATACAGATTGAAAAAGAATGGTGAAAGGATACAACCCTGATGCTCACCTTTCCTGATTTTAAACCACATGGTAGCCCCTTGTTCTGTTTGAACGACTGCCTCTTAGCCTATCTACAGGTTCTTAATGAGCATAATTAAGTGTTCAGGAATTCCCATTAATTGCAGTGTTATCGATAATTTGTTATGATCCACACATTCGAATGCCTTTGCCTAGTCAGTAAAACACAGGTAAACATCTTTGTGGTATTCTCTGCTTTCAACCAAAATCCATCTGATGTCATCAGTGATATCCCTTGTTCCACGTCCTCTTCTGAATCTGGCTTGAATTTCTGGCAGTTCCCTGTCAATATACTGCTGCAGCCGCTTTTGAATGATCTTCAGCAAAATTTTACTTGCATGTGATATTAATGATATCATTCGATAATTTCCGCATTCGGTTGGATCACCTTTCTTTGGAATGGGCACAAAGGTGGATCTCTTTCAGTCAGTTGGCCAGGTAGCTATCTTCCAAATTTCTTGGCAGAGATGAGTGAAGACCTCCAGAGCTGCATCCATTTGTTGAAACATCTCAACCGGTATTCCGCCAATTCTTGGAACTTTGTTTTTCGCCAGTGCCTTCAGTGCAGCTTGGACTTCCTTCAGTACCTCGGTTCTTGATCATATGCTACCTCCTGAAATGGGTGAACGTCGAGCAATTCTTTGGTACAGTGACTCAGTGTATTCCTTCCATCTTCTTTTGATGCTTCCTGCTTCATTCAATATTTTGCCCATAGAGTCCTTCAGTATTGCAACTTGAGGCTTGATGTTTTTCTTCAGTTCTTTCACCTTGAGAAATGCCAAGCGGGTTCTTTCCTTTTGGTTTTCTAACTCCAGGTCTTTGCACATGTCATTATAATGCTTTACTTTGTCTTCTCGAGCCACCTTTTGAAATCTCTTTTACTTCATCGTTTCTTCCTTTCACTTTAGCTGCTCTACGTTCAAGAGCAAGTTTCAGAGTCTCTTCTGGAATCCATTTTGGTCTTGTCTTTCTTTCCTGTCTTTTTAATGACTTCTTGCTTTCTTCATGTATGATGTCCTTGATGTCATCCCACAACTCATCTGGTCTTCAGTCATTAATGTTCAGTGTGTCAAATCGATGCTTGAGATGGTCTCTAAATCCAGTTGGGATATACTCAAGGTTGTATTTTGGCTCTCGTGGACTTGTTATAATTTTCGTCAGCTTCAACTTGAACTTGCATATGAGCAGTGGATGATCTGTTCCATAGTTGGCCTTGGCCTTGTTCTGACTCATAATATTGAGCTTTTCCATTGTCGCTTTCTACAGATGTAGTCGATTTGATTCCTGTGTATTCCAGACAGTGAGGTCCAAGTGTATAGTCGCCATTTATGTTGGTGAAAAAAGGTATTTCCAGTGAATAGGTCATTGGTCTTGCAAAATTCTATCATGTGATCTCCAGCATTGTTTCTGTCACCAGGGCCATATTTTCCAACTACTGATCCTTCTGCTTTGTCTCCAACTTTCGCATTCCCAATCACCAGTAATTATCAATGCATCTTGATTGCATGTTTGATCAGTTTCAGACTGCAGAAGTTGGTAAAAATCTTCAATTTCCTCATCTTTGGCATTGTGGTTGGTGCATAAATTTGAATAATAGTATTAACTGGTCTTCCTTGTAGGTGTATGTATATTGTCCTATCATTGACAGTGTTGTACTTCAGGAAAAATCTTGAAAATTTTTTTTTAAATTATACTTCAGGTGAAGGCTTACAGAACAAATAGTTTCTCATGAAACAGTAGTACACATATTGTTTTATGACATTGGTTAACAACCCCACAACATGCCAACCCTCTCCCTTCTCGACCTTTTTTTTTTTTTTTTTTTTGGTGAAAATATACATAGCCAAAGATACAGCATTTCAAAAATTTCTACATGCACAGTTCAGTGACATCGACTATGCTCTTCCAGTTGTGCTGCTATTCTCACTTTAGATGAAGGCTTACAGAACAAAATAGTTTCTCATTTAACAGTTAGTACAAATGTTGCCCTATGACAATGGTTAACAACCTCACAACACATCAACACTATCCTTACTCAACCTTGGGTTCCCTATGACCAACTTTCCTGTCCCCTTCTGCCTTCTGGCCCTTGTCCCAGGACTGCTGTACCTCATTAGTCCCATTTGGTTTTATGGGGCGGTCCACTCCCGGGCTGAACGGTGAACCTCGGAAATGACTTCACCATTGAGCTAAAAGGGTGTCTGGGGGCCATACTCTCGGGGTTTCTCCAGTCTCCTTTAGGCCAGTAAATCTTGTCTTTTTTTTTGTGAGTTAGAATTTTGTTCTACATCCTTCTCCAGCTCTGTCCAGAACCCTCTGCTTTGATCCTGATCAGAGCAGTCAGTGGTGGTAGCCAGGCACCATCTAGCTATACTGGACTCAGTCTGGTGGAGGCCTTGGTAGCTGTGGTCCATTAGTCCTTCTGACTAATCTTTTCCTTGCATCTTGTTCTCTTCATTCTCCCCTGCTCCCGAAGGGATGAGACCAGTGGAGTTATCTTAGATGGCTGCTCACAGGCTTTTAAGACCCCAGACGCTACTCACCAAGGTAGAATGTAGAACATTGTCTTTATAAACTGTGTTATGCCAATTGAGCTAGATGTTCCCTGAGACCATGGTCCCCACAGCCCTCTGCCCAGCAATTAAGTCCCTCAGGGAGTTTGGATGTGTCTATGGAGGTTCCATGACCTTTCCTTGTACAAGTTGTGTTGGAATCCCCTGTATTGTGTACTGTCTCACCCTTTACCCAAGATACCACTTATCTATTGCCTATTTAGTATCTCCCCCCCCACCCCTCCCATCCCTGGTAACCAACAAAGATTGCTACATTTTGTGTGTGAACTTTTTCATGAGTTTTTACAGTAGAGGTCTCATACAATATTTGTCCTTTTGTGATTGACTTATTTCACTCAGCATAATGTCCTCCAGTTTCATGCATGTTATGAGATGCTTCACAGATTCATCATTGTTCTTTCTCGTTGCATAGTACTCCATCGTGTGTAATCACCATAGTTTGTGTATCCATTCATCTGTTGATGGGTGTCTAGGGTGTTTCCATCGTTTTGCTATTGTGAACAATGCTGCCATGAACATAGGTGTGCATATGTCTATTCGAGTCTTATTTCCCTAGGATATATTCCTAGGAGTGGGATTGCTGGATTGAATGCTATGTCTATTTCTAGCTTTCCAAAATGGTTGTATCATTTTGCATTCCCACCAGCAGTGCGTAAGAGTTCCCATCTCCCCGCAGCCCCTCCAACATTTGTTATTTCCAGTGTTTTTGATTCGTGCCAGTAATGCCGGGGTGAGATGGTATCTCATTGTGGTTTTAATTTGCATTTCTCTAATGGCTAGTGATCGTGAGTATTTCCTCATGTGTCTGTTGGCTATTTGAATGTCTTCTTTGGTGAAGTGTCTGTTCATTTCCTTTGCCCATTTTTTAATAGGATTGTTTGTGTTTTTGTTGTAGAGGTGTTGGATTTTCTTGTAGATTATGGAGATCAGACCTTTGTCTGACTTGTACTGTCCAAAATTTTTTTCCCAGTCTGTAGGTTCTCTTTTTCCTCTTTTGGTGAAGTCTTTTGAAGAGCATAGGTGTTTGATTTTTAGAAGATCCCAGTTATCTAACTTATCTGTTGGGGTTTGTGCATTGATGGTTATGGTTTGTATCCTGTTAATGCGGTGTATTAAGGCCTATGTGTTGGTCCTATTTTTTCGTCTATGAACTTTATACTTTTAGGCTTTATATTCAGGTCTTTGATCCATTTTGAAGCAGTTTTTGTATATGGCATGAGGTATGGGTCCTGTTTCATTTTTTTGCAGATGGATATCCAGTTTTCCCAGCACCATTTGTTAAAAAGACTGTCTTTTCCCCATTTGCTGGGCTTTGGGCCCTTGTCGAAAATCAGGTGACTGTAGGTGGATAGATTTACATCTGGGTTCTCAATTCTGTTCCATTGGTCAATGTATCTGTCACTGTACCAGTACCAGGCTGTTTTGACTACTGTAGCTGTATTGTAGGTTCTGAAGTCAGGTAGTGTGTGTCCTCCAACTGTATTCTTCTTCTTCAGTAGTGCTTTACTTATTCGGGGCTTCGTCCCTTTCCATATAAAGTTAATGATTACTTTTTCCATCTCTTTGAAGGATGTTGTTGGTATTTGGATCAGGATTGCATTGTATTTGTAAATTGCTTTGGGTAGAATTGTCATTTTCACAATGTTGAGTCTCCCTATCCATGAGCATGGTATGTTTTTCCATTTATGTAGATCCCTTTGGGTTTCTTGCAGTAGTCTTCTGTAGTTTTGTTTGTATAGGTCTTTTACATCCCTGGTTAGATTTATTCCTAAGTGTTTTATCTTTTTAGGGGCTATTATAAGTGGTATTGTTTTCCCGATTTCCTTTTTATCGTTCTCCTTATTGGTGTATAGGAATCCAACTGACTTTTGTATGTTTATCTTAAAATCTTGAAATTGTTTTTTGACAATGAATGTGATGCCATTCTTCTTCAATTTTTCATTCCTGGCATAGTAGACCATATGACTGTCCAATTCAAAATGGTCAATACCAGTCCATTTCAGCTCACTAATGCCTAGGATATTGAGCTTTATGTGTTTCATTTCATTTTTGATGACTTCCAATTTTCTTAGATTCATACCTCCTACTTTCCATGTTCCGATTATTAATGTTTGCAGCTGACTCACGGTGACCCAATAAATAAGTGTCCAATAAATGTTAGCTACTATAAGTACCATTATCAAGGAGCCCAAGGAACATAACATTAATAGCTGTGGCAGCAACCAAGTCCTTGATTTTATCTAGGGGTGGCTTTGGGGGCCTCTTGGTTTCTTCTCACAGGTTCTGCAGTGGGAGTAGAGCCTCTCTCAGGGCTGCCTGCCCCAGCTAATGCCACCAGTGCTTCCTGGGCTGCAGTGTGAAAGCAGAAGCTGTGGGGGCTCATCCAAAGTGCCCTCCTGGGGACAGGGTGGTCTACGTGCAGGGACTCCAGTCACAGTATTTTCCTTCCAGGCTTTTTCTACATAATTATGCAGACACACTTTTTTTTCAGACCCTTTTTTTAAAAAACAAAATTGGTGTAATTCTGCTCAAATTACTTTTCTTTTACCTAACAAAATATTATAAGCATTTCCTTGTGTTCTTAAACAGTCTTCAATGTGATGATTTTAATGCCTGCATTCTAGCCTATGAATGTGCCATAATTTATTTATTCAATTCTGTTGTTGGACACTTATATTGTTTTCAATTTCTCACTACTATGAATATGCCACTATAATATCCTTGTAGCTAAATCTTTGTCTGGATTTCTGATTATTTCCCTTTGATAGATTCCTAGAAGTGATCTAGGTCAAAAGGAGAGGCTTTTAATGCAAACTGGTAAATTGCCCTCCAGAAAGATTGCACCGATTCACACTCCTGGGGTATGAGGGTTATTTTTCCATATAGTTGCCAACACCAAAACTGATCATTTGTTAGGGGGAAAATGTGGTCTTAATTGATCCTCCTTTGATTACTAGTGAGGTTGAATATTCCTCTGTTTATTGGCATGTCTGTCTCACTCATTCAAGAACAAATATTTCTTAATTTGTTGCCTTTCCTGAACCTTGCTTGATTTTCTATGGATAAATTTGTCTTTTTCTTATGGATTTTTAATAGGTCTGTCTATATTAATGAATCTGACTGCTTGTCATTCAAATGTTTTAAAAGAAAGTTTTTTTCTTTACATCATTAGCCTTTCAATTTTGTTTCTGATTTTTTGTATATGCTGAAGTTTAAAATTGTAATGGAATCTTTCAATCTTTTCTTTATGGTTTCTGTCTTGGTGTCAATATTGGATCAATATTTGTCTATGCTTTCAGTGTTTTTATGTTTTCTCTATGTTTAACTATGTTTAACATATCCACCTGGAAATTATTTGAGTGTAAGATAAGGACATAGATTGATTTTCCCTAATTATGGTAATTAACCAATTAGCCCAACACCATTTATTAAATAATACACCATTTCACCATTGATTTGAAATGCCACCTTCCTCATATGTTCATACAGAATAGCTGCACTCCAGTGACCTCAGTCTGAAACTATCAGCTGTTCGTTCATTCATCCATTCCATATTTACTGAAGAGAACAGTGATAAACAATATAGTTAGAGAGAGAAAAGATCCAGTCCCAGCACTCACCGTCTAGTGGAGGTGACAGACAGGAAAATAGACAGAAATAGATAGAAAGCAGCATTACCAGTGCTCTGATGGAAGGAAGCACAAGGGACGGATACCTTATCGGACTCGAGGTGTCAGGAAAGCTCGAGGAGAACATAGCCATAGAGCAGAGTCAAGAAGGAGTGAGTGAACGGAACAGGGTTTCTCCCCCAGAATCGTGACTTGTTCAATATAGCTGGAGGGTAGAGGTGAGAGAATGGTGGAAAGAGGCTGGAGAGGAAGACAGGCCTGGTCCACCAGCTTAAGGGGTCAGACTGCACTGAAGGCAGTGATGAGCCTGCAGCTTCTGCCTAGCTGAGATCATTGACATCAGACAGACTGGATGCTCATTCCTTACTCTGGATTAGCGGTTATCTAATTTGAATGTGCAGAAAAATCACCTGGGGGAACTTCTGAAAATGCAGGTTCTAAGGCTCCACCCTGGATTTTAGAAGTCTTGGTGGGGAAGGGGAATCCAGGAATCTAAATTTTTCACTAGGCCCCAGGCAGTTCTGAGGCAGGTGGTCCATGGACCACATTTTGATAAACACTGGTTTGGTTGGATTGTTTGGAGCTATTGTGAATGTTTTATTTCCTGTTTTCCAAATGGTTATTTATGGTGTATAGGGAAATTAGTAATTTTTGTATATTGATCTTGTATCCAACTATCTTACTTAACTAAATCCTTAATCTACAAGTAGCTTACAGATCAATAGGAAAACGAACAATAGAAAAATGAGCGGAGGATATGAACAAGCAAATAATAGAAAAAAGATAGATGGCTTATAAGCATCACTTTTACTCATAATAATATTTCAGATTCAATAAATGCAAATTAAATGAGATATTTTTCATCAGCTAGATTAGAAAAGATTTGAAGTTTCATAATACACTGTGTTAATGGAGGAATGGAGAAACAAACATTGCTGATGGTGGGAAAACAGGTACAATCCCTAGAGGGCAATCTGAAGATAGCTATCAAATTTAAAGTGCATAAAATAGTATCATTCGTATTTTTCATAGACATAAATATATATTTTAGCTTGTGTATGACTAAAATTCACGTAAAAATCTATATCATTCATTGCTCTTGAGGAGGGGAATCAGGTTGCTGGGAGTAAAGGGTGTGGGGAGGGGAGCTTTTCACTGTATAATCTTTTGAACTTCTGATATTTTGAACCATATGAATAAATAAATAAATTTAAACCTAGCATACTAAATAAAATTCTCATGGCTTTTAACCCAGTACTCCACTTCCAGGGATCTATATTACGAATACACATATTGCACAACGTTG
This sequence comes from Dugong dugon, assembly GCA_030035585.1. NCBI lineage: Eukaryota > Metazoa > Chordata > Mammalia > Sirenia > Dugongidae > Dugong > Dugong dugon. The sequence continues at coordinate 100,973,614 of CM057483.1, read as the reverse complement.
TATTTCAAGGATGTTGATAACAGCAGTGTTTATCAAAGCAAAAATCTATGTACAACCTAAATATCCTCAGTAGACACTAATTAAATAAATTTTGGTACATCCCTATGAGTCATTACTTCTAGGGAGAGGGGTTGAAATGTGGGTGGGTGGGTGGAAGGAAGAAGGCTAGCTTTTGCTTTTTTGTTATTGTGCTTTAAGTGAAAGTTTACAGCTCAAGTTAGTTTCTCATACAAAAGTTAATACACACATTGTTACGTGACTCTAGTTACTATCGCTGTACTGTGACAGCACACTCCTACTTTCCACCCCGGAATTCCTGTGTTCATTCAACCAGCTCCTATCCTTTTCTGCCTTCTCATCTCGCCTTTGCACAGGAGCCGCCCATTTAGTCTCCTGCATCTACTTGAACTAAGAAGCACAGTCTTCACGGGTATCATTTTATATCTTATAGTCCAGTCTAATCTTTGTCTGAAGAGTTGGCCTCGGGAATGTTTTAGTTCTGGGTTGACAGAGTCCAGGGGCCATGTCTTCTAGGGTTCCTCCAGTCTCAGTCAGACCATTAAGTCTGGTCTTTTTACTAGAATTTGAGTTCTGCACCCGACTTTTCTCCTGTGCTGTCAAGGACTTCTGTTGCATTCCCTGTCAGGGCAGTCATTGGTGGTAGTTGGGCACCATCTAGTTCTTCTGGTATCAAGCTGATGGAGTCTCTGGTTTATGTGGACCTTTTGTCTCTTGGGCTAATATTTTCCTTGTGTCTTCAGTGTTCTTCATTCTCCTTTGCTCCAGGTGGGTTGGGACCAATTGATGCATCTTAGATGGCTGCTCACTAGCTTTTAAGACACCAGATGCCACTCACCAAAGTGGGATGCAGAACATTTTCTTAATGAATTTTGTTATGCCAATTGACCTAGTTGTCCCCTGAAACCATGGTCCCCAGACCCCTGCCCCTGCTACTCTGTCCCTTGAAGTGTTTGGTTGTGTTCGGGAACCTTTTTAGCTTTTGGTTTAGTCCAGTTGTGCTGACTTCCCCGTATTGTGTGTTGTCCTTCCCTTCACCTAAGATAATTCTTGTCTACCATCTAGTTAGTGAATTCCCCTCTCCCTCCCTCCCTACCCTCGTAACCATCAAGGAATGTTTTCTTTTGTGTTTAAACGTTTTCTTGAGTTCTTATAATAGTGGTCTCATACAATATTTGTCCTTTTACAACTGACTAATTTCACTCAGCATAATGCCTTCCAGATTCATCCATGTTATGAGATGTTTCACGGATTCATTATTCTTTATCGTTGCATAGTATTCCGTTGTGTGAATATACCATGATTTGTTCATCCATTGACCCACTGATGAGCACCTTGGTTGTTTCCATCTTTTTGCTATCGTGAACAGTGCTGCAATGAACGTGGGTGTGCATATATCTATTTGTGTGATGGCTCTTATTTCTCTAGGATATATTCCAAGGAGTGGGATTGCTGGACCATATGGTACTTATATTTCTAGCTTTTTAAGGAAGTGCCAAATCGATTTCCAAAGTGGTTGCACCATTTTACATTCCCACCAGCAGTGTATAAGTGTTCCAGTCTCTCCACAACCTCTCCAACATTTATTATTTTGTGTTTTTTGGATTAATGCTAGCCTTGTTGGGGAGAGAGGGTATCTCATTGTAGTTTTGATTTGCATTTCTCTAATGGCTAATGACCATAAGCATTTCCTTATGTATCTGTTAGCTGCCTGAATGTCCTCTTTGGTGAAGTGACTTTTCATATCTTTGCCCATTTTTTAATTGGGTTATTTGTCTTTTCCTGGTTGCAGTTTTGCAGTATCTTGTAGATTTTAGAGATTAGACCCTGATCAGATATGTCTTAGCAAAAATTTTTTTCCCAGTCTGTAGGTTGTCCTTTTACTCTTTTGGTGAAGTCTTTTGATGAGCATAATTGTTTGATTTTTAGGAGCTCCCAGTTACCTAGTTTCTCTTCTGCTGTTTGTGCATTGTTAGTAATGTTTTGTATTCTGTTTATGGCATGTATTAGGGCTCCTAGCATTGTCCCTATTTTTTCTTCTGCGATCTTTATCGTTTTTGATTTAATATTTAGGTCTTTGATCCATTTTGAGGTAGTTTTTGTGCATGGTGTGAGGTATGGGTCTTGTTTCATTTTTTTGTGCAGATGAATATCCAGTTATGCCAGCACCATTTGTTAAAGAGACTGTCTTTTCCCCATTTAACGGATTTTGGGCCTTTGTCAAATATCAGCTACTCATAGGTGGATGAATTTATGTCTGGATTCTCAAGTCTGTTCCATTGGTCTATGTATCTGTTGTTGTACCAGTACCAGGCTGTTTTGACTACTGCGGTGGTATAATAGGTTCTAAAATCAGGTAGCATGAGGCCGCCCACTTTGTTCTTCTTCAGTAATGCTTTACTTACCCGGGGCTCTTCCCTTTCCATATGAATTCAGTGATTTGTTTCTCCATCTCATTAAAAAATGCCATTGGAATTTGGATCAGGATTGCATTGTATCTGTAGATCACTTTAGGTAGAATTGATATTTTCACAATTTTGAGTCTATCCATGAACAAGGTATGTTTTCCCACTTATGTAGGTCTCCTTTGGTTTCTTACAGTAGTGTCTTGTAGTTTCCTTTGTACAGGTCTTTTATGTCTCTGGTTAGACTTATTTCTAAGTATTTTATCTTCTTGGGAGCTATAGTAAATGGTATTGATTTGGTGATTTCCTCTTCAAAGTTCTCTTTCTTGGTGTAGAGGAATCCAAGTGATTTTTGTATGTTTATCTTGTATCCTGACAGTTTGCTGAAATCTTCTATTATTTCCAGTAGTTTTCTTGTGGATTCTTTGGGGTTTTCTGTGTATAAGATCATATCATCTGCAAATATGGATACTTTTACTTCTTCCTTACCAATCTGGATGCCCTATATTTCCTTTTCTAGCCTAATTGCTCTGGCTAGGACTTCTAGCACTATGTTGAATAAGAGTGGTGATAAAGGGCATCATTGTTTGGTTCCTGTTCTCAAGGGGAATGTTTTCAGACTCTCTCCATTTAGGATGATGTTGGCTGTTTGCTTTGTATAAATGCCCTTAATTGTATTGAGGAATTTCCCTTCTATTCCTGTTTTGCTAAGAGTTTTTATCATGAATGGGTGTTGGACTTTATCAAATGCCTTTTCTGCATCATTTGGTAAGATCATGTGGTTCTTGTCTTTTGTTTTATTTATGTAATGGATTACATTGATTGTTTTTCTAATGTTGAACCATCTCTGCCTACCTGGTATGAATCCCACTTGGTCATGGTGAATTATTTTTTTGATACGTTGCTGAATTCTATTGGCTAGAATTTTGTTGAGGATTTTTGCGTCTATGTTCATGAGGGATATTGGTCTGTAACTTCCTTTTTTTGTGATGTCTTTACCTGGTTTCCGTATCAGGGTTATGCTGGCTTTATAGAATGAGTTTGGGAGTATTCCATCCTTTTCTGTGCTCTGAAAAACCTTTAGTAGTAGTGGTGTTAACTCTTCTCTGAAAGTTTGGTAGAATTCTCCAGTGAAACCGTCAGGGCCAGAGCTTTTGTTGTTGTTGTTGGGAGTTTTTCAATCTCTTGTTTTGTTACAGGTTATTTAGTGGTTCTACCTCTGTGTTAATTTATGTAGGTAGTGAGTTTCTAGAAATTTGTCCATTTCCTCTAGGTTTTCAAATTCTTTAGCGTACAATTTTTCATAGGATTGTTATGATTCTTTTAATTTCAGTTGGGTTTGCTGTGATATTGCCCATCTCATGTCTTATCTGGTTATTTGCTTCCTCACCTGATTTTCTTTTGTCATTTTGGCCAATGGTTTATCGATTTTGTTGATCTTTTCAAAAAACCAACTTTTGGTCTTGTTAACTCTTTCAACTGTTTTTCTATTCTCTATTTCATTTAATTCTGCTCTAATTCTTATTATTTGCTTTCTTCTGGTGCCCGAGGGCTTCTTTTGCTGCCCTCTTTCTAGTTTTTCAAGTTGTAGGGTTAGTGTTGTGACTTTGGCCCTTTCTTTTTTTTTGATGTGTGCGTTTATTGCTATAAATTGACCCGGCTTTTGCTGTGTCCCAAATGTTCTGGTAGGATGTGTTTTGATTCTTATTTGATTCTATGAATTTCTTTATTCCGTCCTTAATTTCTTCTCTAACCCAGTAGTTTTTGAGCAAGGTGGTGTTAAGTTTCCATGTATTTGACTTTTTTTCTTGCTTTTTCTGGTACTGATTTCTACTTTTATGGCTTTATGGCCAGGAAAGATGCTTTGTAATATTTCAATGCTTTGGATTCTGTTAAGGATTGTTTTGTGGCCTAATATGTGGTCTGTTCTGGAGAATGTTCCACTGCATTGGAAAAGAAAGTATACTTGGCTGCTGTTGGGTGGAGTGTTCTGTGTATGTCTATTAGATCAAGTTGGTTGATTGTGGCATTTAGATCTTCCATGTCTTTCTGGGGTGTTGAAGTCTCCTACTATTATTGTGGAGCTGTCTGTCTCTCTTTGCAATGCTGTTGGAGTTTTTTTTAATGTATTTTGGAGCCCTGTCATTGGGTGCCTAAATATTTATTATGTTATGTCCTCCTGGTGTATTGACACTTTAATCATTATATAGTGTCCTTGCTTATCCTTGGTGGTGGATTTTGCTTTAAAGTCTGTTTTGTCAGAGATTAATATTGCCACTCCTGCTCTTTTATGATTGTTTTTTGCTTGATATATTTTTTCCATCCTTTGAGTTTTAGTTTGTTTGTGTCTTTAAGTCTAAGGTGTGTCTCTTGTAGGCAGCATATAGACGGATTGGTTTTTTATCCATTCTGCCACTCTCTGTCTCTTTATTGGTGCATTTAGTCCATTTTCATTCAGTGTAATTATTGATAGGTGTCATGGATTGAATTATGTACCCCCAAAAATGAGTGTATCAATTTGGCTGGGCCATGATTCCTGGTATTGTGTGATTTTCCTATATGTTGTAAATCCTGTCTCTATGATGTTAGTGAGGGAGGGTGGGCAGCAGTTGTGTTAGTGAGGCAGGACTCAATCTATAAGACTGGATTGTGTCCTGAGGCATTCTCTTGAGATATAAAAGAGAGAAGAGGGCAGAGAGACATGGGGACCTCGTACCACCAAGAAAGCAATGCTGGGAGCAGAGCACGTCCTTTGGACCCAGGGTCCCTGCACAGAGAAGCTCCTAGTCCAGGGGAAGATTGACAAGAAGGACATTCCTCCAGAGATGAAAGAGAGAGAAAGCCCCCTCCTGGAGCTGATGCCCTGAATTTGGACTTTTAGCCTACTTTACTGCAAGGAAATAAACTTCTCTTTGTTAAAACCATCCACTTGTGGTATTTCTGTTATAGCCACACTAGATGACTAAGACAATAGGTATGAGTTTAGTGCTGTCATTTTTTATGTCTTTTTTTTTTGTATCGTCGACAGTTTCTTTGTTCCACTTAATTTTCTGTGCTGCGTCATTTTTCTTTATGTATTTTCTTTTTCTCTTTTTCATTGTTTTTGATTTTGTATTTGCTGAGTCTTTATGTTTTTCTTGTTTTTTATTTTGATGTGTAGGATTGTTAGCTTCCTTTGTGGTTACCTTAATATTTACCTCTATTTTTCTAAGTTTAAACCACTCTTTTTATTTCTTTATACTGCCTTGAGTTCCTCTCCATATGAAAGATCTATGACTCCATTATTTAGTCCCCCCCTTTTTTTTTAGTGTTGTCATATTTTACATATTGACATCTCTGTTTCCCTATTTTCAGTGTTTTAGCTTTGATTTATTTTTGTGATTTCCCTATCTGGATTGATATCTGGTTGTTCTTTCCTGTGTTCTAGTCTTGGGTTGTTATCTGATGTTACTGATTTTTAACCAGAGTACTCCTTTTAGTATTTCTCGTAATTTTGATTTGGTTTTTACATATTCCCTAAATTTCTGTTTGTCTTGAAATGCCCTAATTCAGCCATCATATTTGAGAGACAGTTTTCCTGGACATATAATTCTTGGCTGGCAGTTTTTTTCCTTCAAGGCTTTATATATTGTCATCCCATTGCCTTCTGGCCTGCATGGTTTCTGCTGAGTAGTCCAAGCTTAGTCTTATTGACTCTCCTTTGTAGATGACTTTTCATTTATCCCTAGCTGATCTTAAAATTCTCTGTTTATCTTTGGTTTTGGCAAGTTTGATTATAATATTTCTTGGTGACTTTCTTTTGGGCTCTACCTTGTCTGGGGCTCGATGAGCATCTTAGATAGATATCTTCTCTTCTTTCATGATTTCAGGGAAGTTTTCTGCCAACAAATCTTCTACAATTCTGTCTGTATTTTCTGTTATCCCCCACGTTCTGGTACTCCAATCACTCATAGGTGTTCCTCTTGATAGAGTCCCACATAATTCTTAGGTTTTCTTCATTTTTAAAAAAATTCTTTTATCTGATTTTTCCTCAAGTAAGTTGGTGTCAAGTGCTTTATCTTCAGTCTTATTAATTCTGACATCCATTGCCTCAATTCTGCTCTTATGACTTTATTGAGTTATCTAATTCTGAAATTTTATTCTTAATCTTTTGGATTTCTGTTTACTGTCTCTCTGTGGATCCTTGCAGCCTGTTAAATTTGTCATTATCCTCTTGTATAACCTTCTTAAGGTCCTCTATTGCTTTGTCTGTGTGTTCCTTGGTTTGTTCTGCGTTTTGCTTGATCTCCTTCCTGATTTCTTGCAGAGTTCTGTATATCAGTCTTCTGAATTCTACCTCCAGTATTTCCAAGAAGTTCTCTTCCTCCAAAAGGTTTCTTGATTGTTTGTTTTGGTGGTTTGCTGAAGCCATCATGGTCTGCCTCTTTATGTGGCTTGATATTAACTGTTGCCTCCGAGCCATCAATAAGTTATTGTATTTATTTTGTTTGCTTACTGTGTCTTAGTTTCTTGTTTTGTTTTGTTTTGATATGCCCTGACAGACTGGTCGTGTGAGCTAGTTTGATTATTGGCATCTTTGAAGCTCTCACGTCCTGTCTCCAGGTGGCTAGAGCTGTTACTAGGTATGTGAGCCCAGGAGTCCATTTACTTTTCTTGTGTGGATTCAGCTCAGGTGTCCAGGTCATCAGTCACTGAGTGTGTGGTGCAGGTTCTCACCTACAGTCCTAGACTAACAGGGGTGATTGGAGTAGGCACAGGTATCTGGCTGCAGTAGGGGGTCATGTGGTGATCAAGGCAGAGGGCTGACTGCTGCCCCCTGCCCCTGAGTTTCTGAGTGGAAAGCATGTCTCTGTTCCCTAGAGCGGGTAGGTAGGTGGGTTTTGCATCCAGAGTATTAGCAGCCAATACTATTGGCTGTAAGGACTGGGAGTCAACACTTATTCTTGGACCACTGTTGTGGGTGGCTTGGTGGAGTAGGTGGAGCCACCAGTCCTCAGGCCCCTGATATGGGTAGGTGAGGACCCTTCTTAATGGGCAGGGTGGTGTCAAATATCATGAATCTCCCATTCCCCCTTATAGCTGATACAGAGGAGAATAGGCTTCAGGTATATACACTGTTGTACTGTGCTAATGAGGGCCTATGCTGTTGAAATGGGCCCACACAGGTCTGTGCAGGGGCGAAAGGCATTCAAAGTCCATAGACCCTTTATGCCTGTGCCTAGGCAAAGGGGCTGTTCCTGCCCCGAGTTCCCAGCGTAGGGGAGCTGGTAGATTATTTTTTCCTGATTGTCAATTTTTCCCCTCTCCAAAGCCAGGAGAATGGCTCAGGGCTCTTGACGAGTCCTACTTCTGGCCTGGGCGGGGGTGGGCAGCAATCACTGAAGCCGGACCAGGACCTGAGGAGAGTAGGGGGGGGAGGTAAATGGGAGAGGGATCCTTCCCAGTTGGGGGGGGGGGGTTGATTCCCATGGTAGGTTAGATGCATGTACTTATCTTTCAGTGATTGAGTGCTGTTTCTCATTGGTTCTGGAGGGTTGAGCAGACTCTCCGCCACTCAGTCTCTCCTGATGTGGAAAATGCATCCTGAGTGCCACTGCTTGCTTCACCACATGCACCAGCCGATCCAGCCTGCAGGGTGTGGGTGCCAGCCAGGTCAGGTATGGCAACTCCTTGCTGCTTCTGAACCATCTGTCCCACCCCCTGGCTTTCAGTCTGATTCCTCAACTTTGCCGTTGATATTCAGAGCTCCTAGATTGTCATATATAATTGATTCACTTGTCTTTTCGGGTCTTTGTTGTAAGAGGGACCACAGGAAGCATCTGACTACTCTGCCATCTTGGCCCTGCCTCCTTAAGCTTTTGTTTTTTAAACTATAAAATTTTATTTATTTATTATCTAAAAATAGAAAAAAAATTTATAAAAGACTGGGATGTTTCCTTTCTTCTTTTGGTCTGAAATAATTTAAATAGCATAGGAATTACCTGCTTCTTAAGTTTGAAATAATCCTTTCACTTGTGAAACTGTTCGGGCCTGGGTCATTTTTGAAGTGAGACTCTGACAGTTAGGTCTAATTCTTCAAAGAAAATCTATACAATGTGGCAACAATTATAATTTATCTAAAATAGGGACAAAAAATGGAGAGCAAAAAATCAGGAGGTGGAGGGAAGAGTAAATGTGACAATTTTCTCATCTCTTAGAATCCAAGATGTTGCTAGCTGCGTGGAGCTGGTCACAACTCATGGTGACCCCAAGCACAACGGAATCTGACTGTTGTGTTCCATAGGGTTTTCATTGGCTAGTTTTTGGATGTAAATTGCCAGGCCTTCTTCCTAGTCTGTCTTAGTCTGGAAGCTCTGCTGAAACCTGTTCAGCATCACAGCAACACACAAACCTCCACTGACAGACAAGTGGTGACTGCACATGAGGCGCACTGGCCAGAAATCAAACCTGTGTTTCCCATGTGGAAGATAAGCCACCACTACTGCCCTCATGAATCAAAGATATCATTTGAAGTTGGAAAAATTGAGATTTATAGGTTTAAGCATGGTATTTAACATAAAAAGAGCCACAAGTAGAATTAAAAACAGATTGTCATTTAGAAGATTTAAAAACAAAAGAAAAGTCTTATCTTAGAACAACAGATAGAAAACAAAGGAAACAGGAAATGGTTTACAGGCCTTCCGTTGTTGGGGGAGGGGTAGCTTGTATATATTCTCTTGGCAGCCTCATTTTTACTTTGGTTTAAATTATTTTGCATATGGAGATACCGAGGTTGTGGAATGTTGCTGTGCACTGTGCCTAGTTTCAGATCGAAAACATCTTTTCTCTTTTTGATTTTTTATTTCAATGGGTCTTATCTAAGGGAATTATGCACATATACATTTACCCAACCATTTTTAGCTCAAGTCGCATCTTCACTTTGAATGGGAAAAATGTGCCTATTAAATGTGTGTTGGCTAATTTCTAAGAGTTAAAACAATGCTAGAGATTTATTAGTTTATCATACAATTTGTGAATTGGACATCTCACAGCATGAGACTGGGTTTTGCACCTGAGATGAGGCAGTATGCGGTATTTATAGTCCAAGGAACAAAGAAAGTCAGGCAAGTCCAAGTATTTTGATGAGTCTTTTGGATATTCATCAAAATGTCTCTTGAAATCCTTTCTTCCTCAGAACTGTGTTTGGCTAAGAAGACAAATGACGCAGGTTTGGGGGTCAATGCCTGTCGATGCCAGGTTGTCTGGACTGTAGAGCTATTCTAAGAGGGTTTATTACACATAAACTTAAAGAAACAAGCTAGTTATTATCTTTAAGGTTTAGGTTACCTATCATCGTAAACATCTGCCCTATGAGACCAGGTTTTGCCATGTTCTTCGGACTTGGCAGAAATGTTGTCCTCGGTTTCCACATTTTGTTTCAGTCTCCACGTAGATTTCTAGCCTGCATAATTCCCCCCTTTTGCTCAAGTCTCCGCTAGGTGGCTCTGATCACCCACAATGGAGTAACCTTTCTTCTGCAAGGATTTTTTTTTTTAACCTCTTGTTGAGTGCTCCGTAGTTTACCTTATTTCAATGTCATTTCATCTCATGGTTCGTTTTCTTCACCTTGCCATGCTATTAGGTCTTATCTTCAGGGTGAGTTGTTTTGGGGTTTTATTACAGGAGGCTTTAGGCCAAATTTGAGGAACTCCTCTGCCAACCCGAAGGACATTGACCAATACCTGTATATCAAAAGGCAAAAAGTTACACATAATTTTCTTGTTGAAAAGTACAATTGATTAACATCAGTTTATCTGCAGGGTAAGTTTAGGTACACAGCATTCCATAGAGGTACAGTAGCTGATTAGCAAAAAACATTTTATAATTATAAAGATAGATACAAAGATGAGTAGAAACAAGCCAAGAAAAATTAATATTTTTTTCCACCATCCACCCCAGGAGCCAAACCAGTTATTTAGAATTTCAGATAAAGTGAGAACACGATCATTGAGATTTGACCTATGCATTGCATATGGGAAACATAATGAGTGATATTAGCACTATTATCAGGAACATAAACACAACAATCGGTTTTAATAATGGCAGAGGTGCCTCCTTGTGCAGCAGTAAGGATGTCTAGGGCCATTCAGTTTTGAAGAACTACCTCCCTCATCATGGTCATTCCAGTATTCATTCCTTGGAGTCCATGGGTGGAATCATTTAAAGCACTCTGAATATATTTAGTCAGAACTTCAAAATGTTCCATATTTGGGGTCTGAAAATAGAAGCTAAATGATCATACCAATGAAAAACAGATCTGGATCATCGAGCTCTTAAGAAAGGGATATTAGCTGGAAGAGAAGAGTCGGTTAATATTTGACCTCAGGTCCAGCTCAGTTCTATAGTAGTACATCTGCCAGTCCCTCCAGGTGGAAGCCAAGGCCAAAGGTTAGAGCCACATAACCAGTATGTGCCATTTGGGGCTAACCAATAAATGCCTGGGTGTTGCAACCAGACAGTGGCAAACCAGTCAATAGCTTGAAGAGAAACAGTGGCTATACAAGCAGAGCTTTGAAGTCATCCCATGTCTCTGGTAGACTCTGGATCATGCTGTGTGCTACGGTTGGCTTATTCCCAGCAGAGAGAAGCTGTTTGACTTAACCTCCTTGCTTGAGGAATCAGCCAAATAAAACCACCCCATACTTGTCCATTCCCGTTTGTTCCCGTTGCCGTCAAGTCAATTCTGACTCATAGCGAACCTACAGGACACAGTAGAACTGCCCCACAGAGTTTTCACGGAGCACCTGGTGGATTTGAACTGCCAACCTTTTGGTTAGCAGCTGTAGCTCTTAAGCACTACTCCACCAGGGTTTCCATATTTGTCCATAGGAGCCTCTAATATAGGAGGTGCTGTTTAATGGTTCTTGAGCAACCTTAAAGGCTAAAGCCTGAGTGCTACTTAGAGAAAAGGTCAAATTGTATCCTTTGTTCAATGGTGGACATGGTATAGGCCATTGAGCAAGAGAAGATTTTGTTATGGTAGGGTCATTTAGGACACTTGATTCCTAAATTCTTGAATTAATAAATCAAAGAGCTGTCCAGTCTGCCCCTTGCAAGGGGGATGCCCAGCAAGGAACTCCCAACTGGCTAGAAATAGGCAGGGCTGCACAGATGCAACAGTCAGTTCATTTAAAATGATAAGCATAAGTTCCAGCTCAGGTTAAAAGGTAGAAGAACAAATAGAAATGAATAAACCTGGTGGTAGAATTAGGAAAATAAGCATGTTAAAAGAATACATCTTAGTCATTTTTAACTCAACGAATCTCTATCCCTACCTGTTGCTGTTGCATGGAACAGTCAGTTTTGAATCCCCAGTGGGGCTACTTCCCTAAGAGGGAGGTGAGGCTCTTTTTAATTTGGATAAATGAATTCAAGGTTTTATCCCTTCTAGCTTGGTTTCACAATGGTTAGTAAGTAGGACGAGGTAGGGTCCTTCCAGTGAAGTTACAATGTACTTTTCAGTTGATGTCTCTTCCAATAGACATATTCTCCAGGCAGCAGGTCCTTAGGGTCCTGGGGGCCTAAAGTAGGCTCTTGTCTGTTGAAGGTTACCTCGACCTGTGAAGAATGAACCTAAGCATAGTGCATTAATGATTTACAATATTTAAGAATATCTATTTGAACTATATTTAGATTTATAATTTTAACATGAGGTAAAGTAATGGGTCTTTCAGTTACAATTTCATAGGATGTGAGTTTATATTTTCCAAAGTGAGTTGACCTTCAGTTCAGTAAAACTAAAGGAAGGACTTTAGTCCAAGGCAGTTCTAAAGAACTACAAGGTTTAGCTATCTGATTCTTAGTAATTGCATTTGTTCTTTCTATCAAGCCAGAAGATTGAGGCTGGTAAGAGCAATGTACTTGTTGATGAATGGGAAAGACTCTGCATAATTCTTGAATTATTTGCCCAGTGAACTGTGTCCCTCGATCACTATGCAATTCTAAAGGAACACCTCAACATGGAATTATAGTCTCTAAGAGCTTCTTTGCTACAAAAGTGGCAGTTGCTTTTCTGCAAGGAAAAGCTTCTACCCAGGGAGAACACATACAAATCATTATTGAAGCAAACTGATAAGCCTGAGAGGGGGCAATTGGATGAAATCCATTTGCCATACTAACATAGGCCCTGAAGGCTGCGGAAAATGACCAGGGGGAGGATTTAAGTGTTTTCCAGGATTAAACAAAGGACAGGTGGGCAAGCCTTGTAAACATCTGTAGCGGCTTTCTGAAATTTACTCCACCAATAGTTATGCATAATGTGTATCATTTTATCTATGTCATAATGACTAGCTTTGTGTAATAGACAAAGCATTGGATAGTGTAAGGATGAGGGAAAGACACTTCTTTTATTTGGTCCAACCCATAACCCAGATGCTAGGTCTATTGTGCATCCTTCCTTTGTCCATAAAGCTTTTTCCCAAGGTTCTGCATTTTCTTGTTTGGTTGTTAAATCATTATTCAAAAATTGAGAAACGTCATTAAGTTGTGGCTCAATTATTCCTGACAACATAACTTTATTTGCACAAATTTGGGTAGCTGCCTTTTTTGTCATATGATCTGCAAAATGATTTCCTTTAATTTCTACAGAAGTAAGCTCCTTTTGGTGAGCTTGTATTTTAATAATGGCCAGCCTTTTCAGTAATAATAATGCATTAAATAGTTCCTTAATGAGCTGGCTATTTTTAATTTCAGTCCCAGCTGATGTTAAAAATCCCCTTTGTTCCCATAACAGTTCAAAATCATAAATAACTCCAATTGCAAATCGACTGTCCAAATAAATAATAGCTGTTAGGCCTTTAGCTAATATGCAGACTTGAGTCAGAGCATATAGCTCTGATTGCTAGGCTGAGGTGGGTTTAGGGAGGGGGTCTCATTTCTATTATTTCAGTAGGGGAGACTATGGCACAGCTAGTCTGAGATTTGGAAGAATTCTGGGAAGGTTTAAGATATGACCCATCTACAAACAAAACAAGGTCAAAATTTTCTAAAGGAGTTCCTTGTAAATCAGGCCTTGGAGTTAATAACTGTTAAGTAAGATTTAGGCAGTCACGCATTGGCTCAGATCAGTCCATGACGGGCAATAAGGTAGCTGGATTTAGAGCTTTAACATGCTGAATGTGAATGTGAGGAGAGGAAAATAGAATAACTTAATAGGTAGCCATTTGACTGGTGGCTATGTGCTGGTTTGCTCCAGAATTTAAGAAAGCATTGACTGCATGGGGAACAAAAACATTAAGATTATTTTCCATTACTGTATCAGCAGTATTTTCTATTAATTTTGCAGTGGCTGTGGTAGCTCACAAACAAGGGGAATAGGCATGTGCCACTGGATCTAGTTTCAAACTATAATACCCTACAGGTCTATGCTGACCATTATGTTTTTGTGTTAGCACTCCAAGGGCCATCCCTTGTCTATCATGAGTGAACTGCAAGAAATCTGAATTATAATTGGGATAGCCTAAAGCTGGAGCAGAGTGCAGAGCACATTTTAAATTATCAATAGCTTTATTCTCATCTCACCCCAGAATCAGGGGATCAGGTGCATTTTCCTTTAATAACGTATATGAGAGTTGAGCCACTAATGAAACATTTGGTATCCATGTCTGACAAGATCCTCTCAATTGCCTCTTGGTTTTAGGAGGTGGGAAGTTAAGAATTGCTGTTTTCTGGCTGAGGTCTAATGTGAAATCTTCAGCAGAAAGAAGGTGACCCAAATATTTAACTTGAGTAGAGGCCAGCTAGAGTTTTTCTTTAGAAGTTTTATGTCCCTAATAAGCTAACTGGGTAAGTAAATAAATGCTGTCAGATATACAATCAGCTTGAGTTGTAAAGCAAAGTAAAAGATCATAAATATATTGTATAAGGACTGATTTCTTAGGGAATTGCAGATGTAAGCCTGCATGAAGAACCTGAGAAAAATAGCTGGAGTACTCAGTGAAACCTTGGGGCATGACAGTCCAAGTAAATTTCTGACTGTTCCAGGTACAAGCAAACAAATATCGACTCTTCAGATGTACCAGGATGCTAAAGAATGTACTGCAAAAATCCACTACTGTAAAGTAAGTAGCCTCAACAGGTATGTTAGCTAATAATAAATAGGGGTTAGGGACTACAGGGAACCTGGGTATCACTATTTGAATCATTGCTCTTAAATCTTGAACAAATTTCCAACCTTGATTATAATAATCAAGGTTTTCACACCGGGAACCCAGGAGGGTTACATGGACTAGTGCAAGGGATTATCAATCCCTTCTGTAAGAAATTGTCAATAATGGGCCATAATCCTTTAATTGTTTCAGGTTTAAGGGGGTATTGAGGAATTATAGGCAGTTCTTGATCTGGACAGATTTACACTCAAATGGGCTTGGCAGATTTAATCCTGCCTATGTCTGTTGAATTGGCAAAGAATGTTGACTATACCATGGACTGCCAAAAGAACAAACAAATCTGGTTGGAAAGGAGTACAGCCAGAATGCTCCTTAGAAGCGAGGATGGCGAGACTTCGTCTCACATACTCTAGACATGTTATCAGGAGGGACCAGTCCCTGGAGAAGGACATCATGCTTGGTAAAGTGGAGAGTCAGCAACAAAGACAAAGATTCTTAATAAGATGGACTGACACAGTGGCTGCAACAATGGGCTCAAGAATCACAACAATTGTGAGGATGGCTCAGAACTGGGCAGTGTTTCCTTCTATTGTAAATAGGGTCGCTATGAGTTGGAACCTACATGAGGGCACCTAACAACAACAACATCTGTTGTATTAGTGGTCCATAGGAAGGGGGGCACTTGGACTAATTGACCAGAAAATGCCTCCAGGATCTCTTTGGACTTTGAATCATTATGGTCTAAGGCATGAAATAAGCATAACCAAAAAAGGGATTCCTCAGAGGTGTCCTTGGAGGAAACATCGGCAAAGTTTAAAATAGTTTCCTCTTTTTCATCAAAGGTGATGGAACAATTCCATTTCATTAGAAAGTCTTGTCCTAAAATGCTGATGGGAGCATCAGAGAAAAGTAAGAAAGAATGGAGATCTTTGAAAGGTCCACAATTAATTTGAACAGGTTCAGTTTTTGTTAAAGTTTGAACTTGATTAGTTACTCCAACGATATTCATAGTGTATTTACTCTGGGGCAGAGGCTGAGATAATGAGTTGGGGTTTATAGACAAAACAGTCACTCCAGTATCTATCAGAAATTTACAGGGTCCCTTGTTGATTAAAAGAGCTGTTTCAGCCTGCTGGTCAAGGGAAATACATGGTAACAGCCTCTGATACTCCCCAGAGCTCTGTAATTGTGAAATCACAATGCTTAGGAAAACCGTCATCTGCCTCTATAACTGTAGCCACCGGCCATTTGTTTTTCAATTTAAAACATCCAGTTTTCCAGTGACCAGGCTTTTTATGATAGTGGCAAATGCTGGATTTAGTTTGTTTTGGATTGGACCAAGGCTTGGCTGGGGTTTGTAACTCCTGTGACGGTAATTCCGTTAACTTATTCTGCTTAGCCTGCTTTCCTTGTTGTAGGGTCTGGGCTAATTTAAAGGTTAGATTTGTCAGCTCAGTAATGGGTACAGTTTCCCAATCTAATCTATGGTAGTTGACTAATGCAGACAGTTCTGAGTGCAGGCCGTTTAGAAACATTGAATTAAAAGCAATTCTCGCTCCCACTTCATAAGCATCAATCTGGAATGTTCCGCAAAAATTTTGGGCAAACAATCCTTATAATTATAAACATTTTCATCCTTTTCTTGCTCAGAACTTTGGCCTTTTGCCCAATCTATTTTACAAGGAAACGCCTTCAAAACAGCATCCAGAAGCTGCTTAGCTTTGGCTCTTGCCTCGTCTAACAATTCAGAGTCAGATGCAGTGGCTTTTATAGTTAAAGATTTTTCTGGGTCTATAAAAATGGCATGGCAGCAGCATCTGACCTCCTCTAACTTCACAAGGGAAAGGAAAATCAAGATCAGCAGCCCAAGGATGATTCCTTTGAGGCAGAGGTCAGACATGCCTCCTCTCTCTGCCGTTTTTACCAATTCTGACACCAACCATCCTTCCCACAGCACTCTACTTCTCTGCTGAGTTTGATAATTCATTGCAACGGTCATCTAGAACTCACAGACAATACTCACGATTATGGGGTTTATTAGGGAAGTAACAGGTTACAATTCAGGTTCAGGAATGCTCAGGATACAGTTCTTCTATCAGGACAGCCTCTTCTCAGCCTCCTTTCTCTGGCCCTTCGACCTCTGCCCTGCTTGGGCAAGTGTTACAAAGCTCTTTTAGCTCTGCCAATAAGTGCCCCAAGGCACCCCACTCCACCAGTAAGCCTTGGCCCGAAGATGCTCAGCTCTAGGTCCATGGGTCAGCAAGCCTAGCTCCACCAGGTGCCTGGAGGCACCCTACTCCACCAGCAAGTCTCTGGCCCGAAGGCACTCAGATTTCTTGCTCCATGGGCTGGGAAGCCCACCGTGTCATCTCCTGCCAGTCTCCTGGTTCTGCTGCCTCTGCTGCTGCCATTTCCCTGCCGCTGCTTCTCACCGTCTTGTCTTCAGTGTTACAGCTCTCTCTCTGTCTCCTGAGTCTAGGAGGGTCTCAGTGCAGGGATCCCAGGTTCAAAAGATGCACTCTACTTCTGGCTATTCTTTCTTGGTGGTGGTGAGATCCTCTCTCTGCTCTGGAATTGGCTCTCTTCTAAGCCTAGTAGGATGGTAAAACTGGCCAATCCCCTTGGTGGGCCACAATTAACTTATTTGCACAGTTGCACCCAATCACTTGGGTGGGAGTTACAAGACCATGGTGAGAAATGCCACACAAAAGCAACTCATCGCACCACAGGCCACCCCCTGGCTCTTCTAGCTATTGACCCTTTTATACTTAAAGGATTAACTTACCCCTCCCAATCATTTTACCAGCCCAAAACAATCATTAACAATTAGTCCTTCAGTAAGGCAAAGGAGTCCTAAGGGAGAGGCTACTCAGGTACCAGCCACTCAGGTCTGCTGCAGGTGTCCATCTGATCTGATCAGGTTCTCCAGAAGTTGTCTTGGCTTCACCCTTTCTGTTGTCTGATAAAATTTAACTGAGAGAAGACTATTCCCTTGCTCTGAGCCTCACAAGGTATCAGCATAGAAAAACCTTTAGGGGACTTTAGGTTTAGCCACTGTACTCAAGATCAACAGTGCATCCCCCTTAATCTACTCTTTCACACTTACAGCTTCTCTGAGTTTTGTTTAATTTCCTTCCTGATTTCTTGAAGAGTTCTGTATATTAATATTTCATATTCTGCCTCTGGTAATTCCAAGAAATTTTCATCCTCTGGAAAATTTCTAGATTATTTTTTTTGGGGGGAGCTTGCTGAAGCCATGGATTGCCTCTTTATGTGATTTGATATTGACTGTTGTCTCTGAGCCATCGATAAGTTATTATATTTATTTATTTTATGTTTGCTTACTGTGTCCTAGCTTATTGTTTTGTTTTGATATGCCCAAATAGGCTGCTCATATGAGCGAGTTTGATTATTGGCACTTTTGAAGCTCTAATGTCCTGTCATCAGGTGGTTAGGTCTGTTACTAGGTATGTGAGCTCAGGAGTCTGCCCAGTCCTCCTGTATGGATTCAGCTCAGGTGCCCAGATAGATAGCCACCAAGTGTGTGGTGTAGGCTCTCACTTACAGTCCTAGACAGGCATGGGTGATTGGTGTAGGCACAGGTATCTGGCTGCAGCAGGGGGACACACTCTGAGCAAGGCAGGGGGCTGATGGCCACCCCTGAGTGTCCAGGAGGAAGGCATGTCCCTGTTCCCTAGAGCACGTAGGTGGATGGGTTTTGCAGCTGGACTATGAGCACCTAATGCTGTTGGCTGTAGGGACTGGGGGGCACCTCCTATTCATGGGCCCCTCTTGCAGGTGGCTAGGTGGCGTGGGTGGAGCCACCAGTCCTCAGGCCCCTGATGTGGGTAGGTGAAGACCCTGCTTAATGGGCAGAGCAGTGTCAAATGCCAAGAACCTGCCACTTCACAGCTGAAACAGTTGAAGTTAAGAGTTCTGGTATACACCCTGTTGTAGGGCGGTAATGAGGGCCTATGCTGTTGAGATGGGCCCAAACAAGTCTATGCAGGGGGAAAGGCACTCAAAGTCCGTGGATCCCTTATGCCTGTGCCTAGGCAAAGGAGCTGTGCCTACCCTGGGTTCCTGGCTTAGGGGAGCTGGCAGTTTTTTTTTTTTTCCCGTTTGTTAATTTGTTCACTCTCCAAGGCAGGGAGAATGGCTCCAGGCATGTGACGGATCCTACTTCCGGCCCAGGGGACTTGGCAACTGCTGAAGCCGGTCCAGGACCCAGTGCAGAGCAGGGAGTGGGTAGGTAAATGATAGAGAGGTTTTTCCCTAAGGGGGGTGTTTTTGATCCGCACAGTAAGCCATATGCAAGTACTTTATCTTTCGTGGAGGGCTGCTTCTCACTGGTTCTGGGTGGCCGTGTAGAGACTCTGGTGCTGGGACTCCCCCATTGCGGAAAACGAGCTTCCCGAGCACAGCTGCATGCCTGCCTCACCACTCACCCCGGAGCTGATCAGGCCTGAAGAGCTCAGGCTCTCGCCGGGTCAGGTCTGGCAACTCCTCGCTGCTTCCAAACCATCTCTCCTTCCCCCTGCCATTCAGTCCGTTCCTCAACTCTGCCTTTGATGTTCAGGGTTCCCAGATTCCATAAATAATTGAATCACTTGTTTTTTCGGGTCTTTGTTGTAAGAGCGTCCACCGGAAGCGTCAGACTACTCTGCCATCTTGGCCCCGCCTCCTCACACTTACAACTTCTACAATTCTGGTTTTTTGTTTGTTTAAAAATTATAATGTTATTTTTTAATTATTTTAAGACTTATGACCACGTTAATTTACAAATCTGTGCCAATAATATGTCTCCTCTATCTTAATCCTTCTAATGAGTCAGTAAAAGCACCATAACCAATCACATATATGCAGTTGTTCAACAGTTTTATGTTTTTGAATAGCTGCTTAAAGACAATTCTGAATTACAACTTAGTAAAGAATTTAAAAGAAAAATTCAACTTGCTACTATATCTCCTCATGCTGACTTTTAAGAGCATCTGACCTTATAGATCATCTATAAAATGTGAGAAGTGTTAAGTATTCTTTATTTGATATCATAAACAAACCACACTGAAATGGCTTTTGTTAACTAAAAGGCAACATCTTAGTCACAGGGAATTTTCATTAGAGTGACATAGTTAAGAGCAAAGATAAAGTGGCCATCACTACCTCATCTCCAGCCCTTGCATTTAAACAGGCTGATGAATACAAACTGAAACACAGAGGAGTCTTCTCTGTTCCATGAGACAGTGAAGAGGTTTCCCCAGTATTTAAATATATTCATATAACCAGTTACATACATCTAAATATAAAATCAGTCTCCTACAGGTTGTGAGATGGCATTTTCCATCTTTGTGAAAAGCTGAACATTACTAATCCAACCTAGCCTCAACTCCAAACATATCTTTAGAAGGCGAAAGGAGTGATAACACTCGTTGAACTGAAATTACTATCAAAATTTTAAAGTTTGATCACATTTATTTAACCGCAGCCAATCTTATTTAATTCAGGACTGTCCAACAAAAACACTCAATCAGACACTCATGATATGATTTATGGTGTATGAGATCAATTTAAATATGCTACATATTTAAAAAAGTCACAGGACATTACTATTTTGTAATTAATACGGCAGTGGCCAACTATTACTCATTAGTAGCTTTCTTGAGATAAGCTATCAAGTCTGCCCTTTCTGCCTTCTTCTTAATGCCAGTGAAGATCATTTTTGTTCCAGGGATGTATTTCTTGGGATTCTCCAAATACTCCATCAGTGTGTCCTCTCCCCAAGTGATACCTTTGGTCTTATTGGCATCTGTGTAAGTGAACCCAGGGGATTGACCCGTCTTCTGCCCAAACATACCATGTAGATTTGGCTGAGTCTTGTGCTTGCCTCCCTTTTCCACAGTGTGGCACTGGGCACATTTCTGAACAAAAATATACTTGCCCTTCTCAACATCACCCATTTTGAATTCACTATCTCATCGCACGTGATTCGAAGGTCACCCCTCGGAAGCCCAGTGTCCCGCTAAGTCTACAATTATAGTTTTTACACTCACAATTAATCCTGTTAACAGTCAACACTCAACAGCTGAATAATATAATCCCATCAGCATCTTCCCCCAGGAGACGGCAGAAGATGGTACTATGGGCTTCCCAGCCCACAGAGCGAGAAAGCTGAGTTCCTTTGGGCCAGAGGCTTGCTGGTGGAGTAGCATGCCTCTGGTAACTTGGTGGAGGTAGGCTTGCTGACCCACACCCACGGAGCTAGAGCAGAGTGGGGTGCCTCAGGGCTATTATCAGCAGAGCTAAAAGAGCTTTATAACACTTGCCCAAGCAGGACAGAGGCTGAGGGGCCAAAATAGCTTTGTAACACTTGCCCAAGCGGGGCAGAGGCCAAAGGGCCAGAGAGAGGAGGCTGAGAAGAGGCTGTCCTGATGGAAGAACTGTATCCCGAGCATTCCTAAACCTGAACTGTAACCTGTTACTTCCCTAATAAACCCCATAATCGTGAGTATTGTCTGTGGGTTCTGTGTGGCCATTGCTATGAATTATCGAACTCAGCAGAGGAGTAGAGAGTGCTGTGGGAGGGACAGTTGGTGTCAGAACTGGTAAAGATGGCGAAGAGAGGAGGCATGTCTGACCTCCACCTCATAGGAATCATCCTTGGGCTGTTGATCTTGATTCTCCTTTCCCTTGTGAAGTTACAGGAGGTCAGATGCCACTCCCACATCATTTTTACAGGGTTTTTCCAATCAGCCTCTTTCATCCGTAATTGAGCCTCTCCTGGCTCCACTAACATATTTATCAATTGATATAAATCAGATAATCTAGGCTCATAGACTTCAATTAGGATTTTAAAATCCTCTGTGAATTTCTGGAGATCCTCACAGGGGTTAGGAAATATTTTTACGACTGCATGAAGTTATGCTTTAGACCAAGGAGAGAAAGTAACCTGCGGAGGTTTGTTAGCTTCCCCCAGTGGTTTTACCTTAAAAGGCATCTGATATTGGGGTTTAGAAACTGGACTTATTTCTACTGGGTTAGGAATGGGAGCAGAAGGATTAGGAGTTCAGAGTCAATATCAGCCACGCAGAATGGAAGGTCAGGGTGGAAAGGTGGAGATGGGGGAGGGGAAGCCATAGCAGAAAGAGCAGGGGAAGCAGCAGGAGAAGAAGTTGTAAAGGAAGCCTTTGGGTCAGTTCAGTTTAGAGAACATTCCAAGGCTTTGTGTGCCTCCTTTAACTCCTTATATCTGTTGTTAATTTAGAGACCATATCTTTTAAAGAGGCCAATTTAGACTGGTTGTCTTAGAAACGTCTAAGTACCAACTGAAATATGCATGCTGTCTTAGTCATCTAGTGCTGCTATAACAGAAATACCACAAGTGGATGGCTTCAACAAAGAGACATTTATTCTCTCACAGTCTAGCAGGCTAGAGGTCCAAATTCAGGTTGCCAGCTCCAGGGAAAGGCTTTCTCTTTCTGTCAGCTCTGGGGGAAGGTCCTTGTCATTAGTCTTCCCTGGTTGAGATGCTTCTCAGAGCAAGGACCCCGGGTCCAAGGGACACGCTATGCTCCCAGTGCTTATTTCTTGGTGGTATGAGGTCGCCCTGTATGTCTGCTTGCTTCTCTTTTATCTCTCAAAAGAGACTGACTTAAGAGACAACCTACTCTTGTAGATTGAGTCCTGCCTCATTAACATAACTGCCACTAATCCCACCTCATTAACATCATAGACATAGGATTTACAACACACAGGAAAATCACATCAGATGACAAAATGGTGGATAATCACACAACACTGGGAATCATGGCCTAGCCAAGTTGACAGATATTTTGGGGGGGACACAGTTCAATCCATGACACATGCCATTGAGCTTGTTTAATTTTAGATCCCTGAGATTCTAATTTACTGAACAGAAAAACAAGCTTATCCAAGGAGAAAACACCCCATAATGGCCATTTATTCTCTAAACTGTCTTTGGTTAGGGTGTTGCCGGGTGGCAACCTCAGGTTCTGCTCAGCATGACTTGTTACAGCCAATAAACAAGAGGGCGAGGTGGGAGAAGAAAGGCACCTTTATTGCGTTGTACAAGGAAAGGAGCAATCAGGGCTGCTGCCTCCAAGACTGCCTGCAGGCATCTTGGGGAGGTGGGCTTTTACAGAGAGCAGACAAGGAAATGCAAATTTATCATGAATATTCAGGATTGACCTTCACGCAGTGCTCAGGGCTTGGGGATGACTATGCATTTTCTCTAGACAAGGATTCAGTCCTCTGGGAAGGAGGAAAAGGTTTTTATTTTTCATTAGCATGTTAAGTATCCATCCAGAGGTGGGGGGCTTGTATATATTTTTCACTTAATGAGCGGATAGGTCACTTGAAGTGTTAAAATGGTGTAGAAAACCTGCTAAAACCGGTTGAGGCCAACTATGACTGTTCTGTGGTCATCTTGCCTATGACAATTTCAGAAGAATGTGCAGCCTATTCTGCTTGGTGTAGGAGGATAAGCCAGAGCAGGTGTCTCTTAGAAGGGTTGGGCTCTGAGGCTGTCTGCCTCAAGGGTGTTCCAGAAAGACAAAAACAAACATGGTCCAGGCCCATAGGCCCGCGGGCACATCCAAAGCTCCCTTAGAGTTTGCACTACCCATCAGGACAGCAGTTTCAAAGTCGAGAACCCAAACACAAATCGAAAAATAAATCTCAGAGAGCTACTATACAAAGCCCAGAATCCAAGAGGGACTTTACCTGAGCGACCCCCAAGAGAGTGCGTGGGCGAGGAGAGCAGTCAGCTCAGCTGGTATCAAGCTCATGTCCAACGAAATCTGAGAGCGTCACAGAGGCTTCAGCACCCTAAGGACCCTACTTCTTCTGATACCAGAAATGTTGAATAATTTCTAAGAGTCGAAAGAAAGTTAAAACAATGGTAAAGATTTATTAGTAAATCATACAATTGCAAATTGGACAACACACAGCATGAGACTGGGTGTTGCACCTGAAATGAGGCAGTATGGGGTATTTATAGTCTGAGGAACAAAGAAAGTCAAGGAAGTCCAAGGATTTTGTTGAGTCTTTTGGATATTCATCAAAATGTCTCTTGAAATTCTTTCTTCCTCAGAATTGTGTTTGGCTAAGAAGACAAACAATGCAGGTCTGAGGGGTCAGTGCCTGCTGCCAGCCTGTCTGGAAAGTAGAACTTTTCTAAGAGGGTTCATTACCCATAAACTTAAAGAAACAAGCTAGTTATTATCTCTAAGGTTTAGGTTACTTATTATCTTAAACATTTGCCCTGTGAGGCCAGGTTTTGCCATGTTCTCCAGACCTGGCAGAAATGTCTTCAGTTTCCACATTTTGTTTTAGTCTTCACATAGATATCTAGACTCCAGCTTGTGAATTGATTTAGCAAAAGAGCCTTAACCACTGAACCAGATAATCACTGTGGGCCAGTCTCAAGCTCCCTCACACAGATCTAAAACATGTCTCTGACTATTGTGTGTTGCCCTACAATTCCACCAGGCAGAAGCAATAGGGAAGCAGTTTGGGTTTGACACAAGAAAGTTCTGATAATCAGAGGTATTTAAAGATATAGAGGTGAACTCCCTGTCACTGGAGGCATGTAAACCCAGTCTGGATAATCACCATCTCACAAAGAAGTTTTCAGGCCATTCAAGCATCTGATGGGAATTTTTATACTTTCCACTTAACCTGATAAATTAGAAAACAAAAGAGGTTTCTTTTGCTTGGAGGTGGGGAGTGAACAAGAAGGAAGGCACAGAAAGCCCCAGGGCATGCGGAAGGCAGAGATGGGAGCTGGGAGCTGGGGGAGCATTGAGGGGGACTTGTTCTCTATCCCTCTTTTACCCAGTTGAGTCCCCTTTGTACACACAGGTAAATGTTAATCCCTCCCTCAGGACCTGATTAGTGTTTAGCTATTTGAAAACATACCAGCCACATTGAGCTGAAGGAGCAACCTGAGGGAGAGATACCATAACTACAATGTTGACTCCAGTCCTTGTTCCACAGTGTAAAACAGCTCCTTCATCCCAGCTTGAAGAGTTGCTCAAGGTATCTATTCTAATGAATAGCCTGGAATGACTAGAACACATTCTCAAGTGTGTAAATAGTGCTTTGAAATATTTGACGGGGCTTGAAAACAGCTTGTTCTCTTAAGTATCCTATTGAATTCAACAAAAACAAAATAGAGTATCTCTGATAACAGGCACTGCTTTCTGTGCAGGGCCCCACGACGGCCGAGAGAGGAATCCAAACTAGTGAAACTGCATTTCTCCAAGGAGGCCTCACAGCCTCGAAAGTGAGATCCACACAAATCCAAGTTACCCGTAACCCAAGGCCCACCAATAAGTGGTGTGATGGAGGAGGGGAGGTGGGAATAATCTGGGCCAGTTTGGGGCGGGGTGGGGGTAGGCAGCAGGGGGAATGGGGATCCTTGAAAAGGCAGCTAGATTTAGGTGGACAGCACTTAAAGGGAAGGGTGTTCCAGCAACAGGAAACCCCATTAGGCAAATATACAGAGGTGGCAGTGTGCACGACATGTGTAGAGAACAGTTGTTGGTTCCATCTCTAGCATCCATCTCCCTCTATTCCTGCAAAAGCCCCCACTTTTCTTTTTCCGTGCTATTTTTCTCACCGTCTTCGAGTAACAAGGACTTCACCCTTAGCTCCAAGGCTTTTCCCTTTAGGTCTGCCAATCAAAGCTCCGCTTCTCCCTGGCCACAGTGATTGGTTCAAGATAAGCCTGTGGCATGAGCCAGTCCAATCAGGGTGAAAGCCTTGATTTGGTGAGCGCATGCGCATTGTTCCTTGAATCTGGAGCGTCTGCCATCTTGGAACCGCTTAGAGTGGGGACAGGGGCTAAGGTAGCGTTAGCAGGGGCAGCCTTCGTGGAGCCACCACGGGAAATCACCAAGTTGAATCAGCCCCTAGCGAGAAGCTAACAAGACCCTTCCTGGAACTGCAGGTGAGTTCAAAATTCGAGGAAAATCCAAATCAGGATTTTACTCGAAAGAAAGGAAGAAGGAAACGGGTAGCATGTTTGATTCCATGTTCACCAAACAACTTTATCTGGGTTTCTCAGCTACCTTGATTCCACGAAGGGGGCGCAGAGGGTATTCTAGTCCCTGGGGAGTGGCCTCCCTACTGAGGAGAAGTAAATGGAAATTCTGGGGCATAATATGCCAGTCTGATGTGATTGAGTTAGTATTTCTCCATTCCCAAGAACGTAAGCCTCACTGGGAGTACTGGGAATATCGAGTTTCTGATACTAAGGGCCAGCCCCTGTGACAGCTTCCATCACTGTAGGGCCCAGGCTCAGCGATTAGTAAACGGCCGAGATAATGTTATTTCTGCAACCTGCTCACCCTTTGAGGGAAAAAAATCTTCTGTATTGAGGAGTTAGAATGTTACTCTATGGGCAGTAAGCCAGTTGATTCCAACTCATGGCGACAAAAGTTTTTTAAGGAAAGAATGAGACACGAGAGCTATGCTTTAGAGGTAATGAAACTGATAGCTTTTGGAGGAAAGACAGGGTTGAAGGCGAGAAAGCAGCGGCAAGAAGATAGAGGCTTTCTTTTAATCCATGACAGATTATGCTGACCTGGACTAGGGCAGTGGCAGCAGGGAGAGAGGAGTGAATTAAAGGTGATGGATATTGGGAGTAGAATTAACATTTGTTTTATGTGGAGAGTAAGGATCTGAGGTGATTTCTCTGGTTTTTGGCTTTAGTAACAGTGATCAAACCAAAACCAAACCAGTTGCTGTCCAGTTGACTCTGACTCATGGTGACCCCACGTGTCAGAGTAGAATTGTGCTCCATAGAGTGTTCGGTGGCTGATTTTCAGAAGTAGATTGCCAGGCATTTCTTCTGAGGGGCTTCTGGGTAGACTCTAATCACCAGCCTTTTGGTTTTAGCAGCAAGTGCATTAACTGCACCACCAGTCCCTTAAACTGCCCTTCAAGTACAGTATTCCAGGTTTCATGTATACAGCCCTTGCACACTAAAGTTTTTTAGTACCTCTGGGCTAAACTATGAGTCAGAATCGACTCAACAGCAATGGGTTTGGTTTTGGTTTTTTTGGGAGCTAAACTTAAAGGAGTGTGTGTGGGTGTAGGTGTGTGTGTGCCATGTGCCCATGTATGTGCACATGCAAACCATCTTAGGAAGGATATGCAAGAAATTCCAAGGAGACAAACTCAGTGGCTGAGGGACATGGTGTGAACGCATTGCTTATTCAAATATATAGTTAAAATTTAAAAATACACAATTAAAATTTAAAAATAAAGTCAGTAGCAAGTTGAATGTGTGTTGACAGTCACCCAGCAGTAACCCTCAACGGTACTGTTCCCAAACTCGGAATTCTTTATCGATGATAATAAGACAGGGCGCTTCAGCAGGACAATGCAGGGCAGTTTCCGGCACTCTCTGCAGGTGTAGTGTACTATGCACCCTTCCTCCTGTAGTCTTCCAGTAGATAACTGTTTGACCAGCATTCACAGTCTCTCTCTGTCATAGACACCCTCCACCCCTTTCAAGGAACGTTAGATCCATATTTTAGAAGTTACGTGCTTTTTTTCCTGAATTCAATCCCGCAGTAGATTTTGAGTTTAACATCATTTTGCAAAGCAGTTTCTGTTCCTTCTGCTTCTACTGGTGCAGAGACCTGATGCCCGCTATAATGCCTTGTCTGACAACAGAATAACTAACCCTGGAGACACAAAGGGCCCACAGCAGAAGCTTCGAAGTTCAAGAGCTTTTTTGTTTTGTTTGCTTTTTTTGTTGTTTTGTTTTTTACTTTGGACCAGCTCAAATTTTTAGCCTTGGTGTATTTCCCTCACTGACCTTTGAAGGTAGAAGGGAAGGTCCCCAGGAGCTGTGGGTAGTGATGAGTAGATAGGATGGGGGTGTGGGGACACCAATTCTTATAGTTTCATTTGTATAGAATAAGCACTAGAAGAATAAACACCAGATTTTAATAGAAGCTTTCTCCCAGTGGTATTATAAGTGAATTTAATTTCTACAGATTATCGACAGTGAGCACACATATTAACATTTTCTTTTACATTTTATTTCAATAAAAACAAATCAGCACAAAAATTCCCAGATACTATGAGACTCACTAAAATGATTTTGTAGTATTTTTTTCTGCAAACAAAATACTTTTCTTTAAATAAGAAAAAAAATCTAAATTGCAAATGCTTTTTTTTTTTTTTTTTGATGAAAAACAATCAGCCGTGATATTTTTTTTTTCCTAATGGATAAAGATTTTCCCAAATAGGCTTGCTCCAAATGTTAAAATTTTAAACATTTCAGTATGTAGTGTACTAACTGTATGCACAGTAGGTAGCATGATCAAAAATTAAAATCTTCCCTAAATCACTGAAATCGATATAACTAATAGTTCAAATTAAAAATAAAAAATAGCTTCATATGTTAAGGACTTACTAGAAAAATAATACTGCAAAGTAATTTGTAAAATAAACCATACAAAGTAAATTTACTATAAAATTGTCATCCTTCTAAATTTTTAAGTATATTATTGCTTTTATGATAATATAAAAACTATAAATGTTAAAAATAAATGTTTAAAAAGGGGGAAGTGACTAAGGGAGCATGAGGGGAGCTTCTGTGGGGGGGGGGGGTGGTAATGTTCTGTTTTTCTACCTGAGTTCCAGTAACACGTGTATTCATTTTGGAAAACTTGTGGAGCTGGGTCCTTATGAAATGGGCACTTTTCTGTAGGTGAGTTATAGGTCAATAATTCATATTAAAAACAAAAAAGGTGAGGAAGTCAAACAGCTGAATGTCGCAGGATTTCAGGATAGGGACAGAAAATAGGTTGTTGGATGTTGTGAATAATAGTATTAATAATAACAGCTACCATGTAATAATAGCTAATAATAATTATAGTGAACACTTACCATGTACCAAGCATAGCTCTAAGCACTTTAATAAATTTAATCCTTCCTAACCCTGTGAAAGGAGCCCTGGTTGCACAGTGGTTAAGAGCTCAGCTGCTAACCAAAAGGTCAGCTGTTTGAATCCACCATCCACTCCTTTGAAACCCTATGGGGCAGTTCTACTCTGTCCTGTAGGGTCACTGTGAGTTGGAATCTACTCGATGGCAATGGGTTTGGATTGTTCTTTTAACCCTATTGAGGAGCCCTGGTGGTGCAGTGGTTGAGCACTTGGCTGCTCACCTAAAGGCCAGCAGTTTGAACCCACCAGCCACTCTGTTGTAGAAAGACCCGGTGATCTGCTCCCATAAAGATTACAGCCTAGGAAACCCTATGGGGCAGTTCTACTCTGCCTATGGGGTTGCTATGAGTCAGAATCAATTCTACAGCACACAACAACAGCCTTATAAAGTATTTACTGTTATAACTCCGTTTTACAGATGAGGAAACTGATTCACGGAGCAGTTAAGAATCTTGCCCAAGGAGATTATACACTACTCTTTCAAGAAGTTTATAGTGAGTAAAAAGAGAGAATGGGAATTCATGCAGAAAGCAGGGAGGTTGGTTTTATTGTTGTCGTACATCAGGTTGAGTGCATTTGTGGTTTGAGGAAGGAAGCCAGAGAGAAGGGGAAGGAGAGTCTGAGGCCAGAAAGGGATGAATCAGGAACCCATATAGGTACAGATTTGCCCAAGAGAAAAGCATCTTCTAAGATCTGAAGAAAGGAAAAGGAGAGAGGTCTGTGCAGTGGAAGCTGAGAGAGCCCAGGTCCAGTGAGCTTTTGTCTGTCAGGTAAAGTAGGTGATGAAGACCTTTGCTGAGGATGAGGAGGTCTGGAATAGGTTAAGGAAACAAGAAAATCTGCAGTGAGGATTGCCCAGTGTTCATCAAAGTTAAAATGATTACAGCTTCTCATTTCTGGATCCCACACCAGGCCTACTGAATTAGATTTTCTGGAGGTAGAGCTCCAGCATTGCATTTTTAACAGGCTTTAAAGGATGATTCTGATCACCCGTAAGTTTGAGACATACTAGCATATGAGATCCACAGGCTCAAAGATGAAGAAAGATGGGTTCACCCTGTGAGACAGAGCATGGAGGGATCATTTTCCCCAGGAATTGGGAGGTTTTTAATAAACTCTCCAAGTGATTCTGATGTAGGTGGTCTGTGGACTAACTTAAGAAATTTTGCCTCTGGGGTGACTGGAGCCAGATTGGCTGGGTTTGATTCTAAATCCTACTGTTTATTACGTGTGCAACCTTTGGCAAGTTAATTAACCTCTCTGTGCTTCAATTTCCTCATCTGGAAAATGGGGCTAATAGTAGTACCTACTTCATAAGGTTGTTGTGAGGATTAAATGAGTTAACATATGTAAAGTGCTTGAACCACAATAAACACTGAACACTCAATAAATACTGGCTATTAACATTGCGATTTTTATTATTCACCATATTTGGGGAGCCCAGGACTACTGAACGTGTGACCTATGAAAAGTAGGTTAGGCAATGGAATGTTCAAGCAGATTCATGAAAATTGCCCAGAGAGTGGAAGAGTCTTGTGACCAAAGTTGTAATAAAGGTTGCAAACTCTTGATCCCATGAGGATCGTTAACATAAATGGGTGAGGGAAACTAAACTGTTTGGATTGTGGCCCAGCATAACACTAACTACAGAGTGTAGATACGTAGCAGCCACCAGTTTGGGAGCTCTGTGAGTCTACATCGTGTGTGTGTGGGGTGTGTGTGTGTGTGTGTGTGTGGGTGTGTGTGTGTGTGCACTCTGTGAGTCTATATCCACTCCGTGTGTGTGTGTGTAGGAGCTCTGTGAGTCTACATCCACTCTGCGCGTTTGTGTAGCCCACGTCTTGATCTCAGTTTGGTAGAGGCCTCGGGCTTGGAGAGGGGAGCAACAGGATAATCTTTGCTATTCAGGTGCCTCTGAACTCTCTGGCCCGTAAAACTCATTGCCCACCCACCTCACTTTGCCCAGGTGAAGGCTTCCTTCAAATTTCTCTTCACTTTCCTCAAACTTCTCCCTTCAAAACAAAGGGCTCATTTTTTGTCTTCCAACACAATTAGCAGTGTCTCTATTTCATGCCCTCCCTTGCTCACACACACAGCTTAAACAGAAGGTTTGCTGCAGTCATGCTTGGCCAGTAAATTAAAGGACAAACCCCAGGTTTTGAGGGGTAAAAGGTGAACTGGGTAAAAGCCAAAGCTCTGGGCCACATGAAAATCTTACATGTTAGTTCTCCCTCCAGTAAAGGGGTAGATTGGAAAAGAAAGTGGTGTGGTAATAAAATAGGGACTTAGAGATGAAAAACAGATATTTGCCATGGAGAAAGTGTTCTGATTCTAGAAACCTAATCCTAAACCCTGAACTCTGGCTTTAGGTTTGGGGAGAGAAACTCCTTATTTGGAAAGGGAAAGAATGATTTAGTAAGCTGCTCTCTCAAGTTAGATCGAAGGAGCCTTTGCTCTGATTTCCATGGCATCCTAAACTCCCAGGTGGAAGAGATTTATCTTAGAACATGTCATTTAGTTCATCTCGCCACTCCTGCCTCCCACAAACAATGCCTTGGTGTCTTCTCTATTCCTCAAGCAGATTTCTGAGTTGTCATTCTCCCAAGTGATCTTTCTCTCCCAAAAAGGAGTTTTACCTGTCAGGAAAGCACTGTTCTTGAGTATAAATCAGTCTTCATTGAATGTAAGCCCTTTATTTCAGTGCCTCATATCTGTCAGGGTCAGGTGCTGGAGGTCACAATGCTCTGTGAAAGAATTATTCCTTCTTTGCACAAAAGAGGCCCATCCAGTAAGAAAAGTGGCAGTAGGGAAGAAGACTTAAGCCCAGGTTTATAGTCACTGATACGGAAATCCCACCCTAAGCCCCTTGGTACCTTTGGGAAGTAACATAGGAGAGTAAAGCACAGATCATTCTACAGAAGATACAGGATGTTGTGCTTGATTTTCTCACTTTTTCTAGCCCCCTTTCATAAGGAGAGCACAGATACCTTCCTAGCGGAATTGTGTTGACTTTTTAGAGTGGGCAGCCTGTCATTGCGCACAGCCTGGGCACAGAGGCAAATGAGCCGGGAGAAGGAAACACGAAGGATCCTAAGGAGGGGAGGGGTTCTGAGAATTAGCTGCCTCCCCTAGGGGAAGCGGGGAGCTATTTTCAAGGCTCCAGGGCATTATCTCCAGACACTTGGAGAGGTGGTGGGGGCCTCACCCGCCCAGGAGACGTGTTTTGCAAAGGTGGCTCAAATGAGACCCCTACAATCCCGTCTCTTAGTAGCCTCTCCCTCAGACCTATGCTAGGTGCTGTGTTATAAAGTTAAATAAAGGCTTGCTGAATCAAGCCTTCGGCTAATTAGAATAGAGGAGCCAAGGCCTTTGCCAGCTGGTCTTTCATAGGAGTGATGAGAATAGGGATGGCAGCCCCAGTTGGGCATGAAGGTAGGCCCCAGGATGGAGAATTAACAGGACCTAGTGGTGTCTCGCTTTCCCCATCCGATGTCGCTGCTCCAGCCTCCCCACTGCTAATCACCATGCCCCCTTCCTCGGTGGTGCAGGGCAATGAATAAGGAAGACTGAAGAAGAATTGATGCCTTTGAATTATGGCGTTGGCAAAGAATATTGAATATACCATGGACTGCCAGAAGAACAAACAAATATATCTTGGAAGAAGTACAGCCAGAGTGCTCCTTAGAAGTGAGGATAGCAAGACTTCATCTCATGTACTTCAGTCATGTTATCAGGAGGGACCAGTCCCTGGAGAAGGACATCATGCTTGGTAAAGTAGAGGGTCAGCAAAAAAGAGGAAGACCCTGGACAAGATGGATTGACACAGTGGCTGCAGCAGTGGTTTCAAACATAGCAATGATTGTGAGGATGTTGCAGGACTGGGCGTTGTTTCCTTCTGTTGTATATGGGGTTGCTATGAGTTGGAACCGACTCGACAGCACCTAACAACCAACAGTGGTGTCCGCTCCTCGACAGACTGCTTTTTGGTAGGAAGGGCACAACTGTTGCAGAGAGGCTTTGTTGAACTGTGGGAAAAGCTTGCTTTGAGAATCAATCTTAATTAAGTTGTAATCCCCAGCTCCCCTACTTTTTAGCTCTGTAACTTTGAGTAAGTTACTTTGCCTCTCTGTGCCTGAGTTTCTCCATGTGCAAAAATCTCTTAAGTGTGTTATGAGAATTTAATGAGGTATGGGTAACAGCAATGTCCTTGGTGCAAATGGTTTGCACTCGACTACTAATCTAAAGATTGGTAGTTTGAACCCACCTAGAGGTGTTGCAGAAGAAAGGCCTGGCAGTCTGCTTCTGTAAAGAGTACAGCCGAGAAAACTCTGTGAAGCAGTTCTGCTCTAGAATACCTGGGGTCACAATAAGTTGCAATCGACTCAACGACAATGAGTTTGGTTTTAATTTGATGTAAAAGCACTTGGCACATAGCAAGTGCTCAGTAAGTGTTACTTCCCTTCTTTTGGCTTAACAGAATATGTTTCCTAGGAAAAGTTGAGATATGGAAAGGCCAGCCCTATCCCTTGGACTGGTACCAAATTGGAGGCTTCTAGATGCCATGCCCAGGAAACAAAAATTCGACCAGAAGAAGGTTAAATAAAGCTTCTCTATGCCCATCTGCCAGTGTCAAAGGAACCAATAACCAGTGTGCTGTCCTTCAAACTCATAGTTGACTTTAACAAGATGGAAAAACTAATACCAACTTACATGGAAAGGAAAAAAGGTCCTGGATAAGCAAAGCATTATTGAAGAAAAAGAACAAAGTAGGAAGCTTCACACTGTGTGATCTCAGAACCTTCTGTACAGCCATGGTAGATAAAACAGCCTGTACCGGTACAACAACAGACACATAGACCAATGGAACAGAATCAAGAACCCAGATGTAAACCCATCTACCTGTTATCAGCTAATCTTTGACAAAGGACCAAAGTCCTTTATGGGGAAAAGACAATCTTTCTAACAAATGTTGCTGGCAAAACTGGATGTCCATCTCTAAAAAAAAATGAAACAGGACCCATACCTCACACCATACACAAAAACTAACTCAAAATGGATCAAAGACCTAAATATAAAATCTAAAATGATAAAGATCATGGAAAAAAAATAGGGACAATGCTAGGGGTCCTAATATATGGCATAAATAGGATACAAACCATAACTAACAGTGCACAAACACCAGAAGATAAACTATATAACTGGGAGCTCCTAAAAATTAAATACTTGTGCTCATCAAAAGACTTCCCCAAAAGAGTAAAAAGACAACCTACAAACTGGGGGAAAAAATTTTGGCTACAACATATATGACAAGGGTCTAATCTCTAAAATCTATAGAATACTTCAACACCTCTACAGCAAGACAATTAACCTATTAAAAATGGGTGAAGAATATGAACAGACACTTTACCAAAGAAGACATTCAGGCATCTAACAGAGCTTGGCTGCTAACCAGAAGGTCAGTAGTTTGAATCCACTAGCCGCTCCTTGGAAACCCTATGGGGCAGTTTTACTCTGTCCTATAGGATTGCTATGAGTCAGAATAGACTCAACTGCAACAGGTTAACAGACAAATGAAGAAATGCTCATGATCACTAGCCATTAGAGAAATGCAAATCAAAACTACAATGAGATACCGTCTCACTCTGACATTACTGGTACTAATCAAAAAGAAAGGAGTAAATGTTGGAGAGGTTGCAGGGAGATTGGAACTCTTAAATACTGCTGGGGGGAATGTAAAATGATACAACCACCGTGGAAAACAATGTGGCGCCTCCTTAAAAAGATAGAAATACCATATGATCCAGCAATCCTACTCCTAGGAATATATCCTAGAGAAATAAAAGCTGTCACACAAATAGACATATGCACACCCGTGTTCATTGCAGGATTATTCACAATGTCAAAAAGATGGAAATAACCTAAGTGCCCATCAACAGATGAATGGATAAATTATGGTACATACACCCAGTGGAATACTACTCAGTGATGAAGAACAAGGATGAATCTGCAAAACATCTCACAACATGGTTGAATCTGGAGGGTACTATGCAGAGTGAAATAAGTCAATCACAAAAGGACAAATACTGTATGAAACCACTATTATAAAAACTCAAGAAATGGTTTACACACACAAAAAAAACAATATTTGATCATTACACGGGAGGCAGGAGGGGAGGGGAAATCACTAACTAGATAGTAAACAAATTCTAACTTTGGTGAAGGGAAAGACAACACACAATATAGGGGAAGCCAAAACAACTTGACCAAGGCAAAGTCATAGAAGCTTCCTGGATACATCCAGACACCTTGAGGGTCCTATTTACTGGGGCTGAGGGCTGGGGACCATAGTCTTGGGGGACATCTAGGTCAATTGGGTGTCATGGATTAAATTGTGTCCCCCAAAAATATGTGTCCACTTGGTTAGGCCGTGATTCCCAGTGTGGTTGTCCTCCATTTTGTGATTTTTCTGTGTGTTATAAATCATACTCTCTACCTGTGGTTAAAGCGGATTAGGGTGGGATGTAACACCCTTGCTTAGGTCACATCCCTGATCTCATGTAAAGGGAGTTTCCCTGGGGCGTGGCCTGTACCACCTTTTATCTTACACGAGGTAGAAGGAAAGGGAAGCGAGCAGAGAGTTGGGGGACCTCATGCCACCAAGAAAGCAGCACTGGGAGCAGAGCACGTCCTTTGGACCCAGGGTTCCTGCATGGAGAAGCTCCTAGTTAAGAGGATGATGGATGACAAAGACCTTCCTCCAGAGCCGACAGAGAAAGCCTTTGCCTGAAGCTGATGCCCTGAATTTGGACTTCTAGCCTTCTAGACTGTGAGAAAATAAATTTCTCTTTGTTAAAGCCATCCACTTGTGGTATTTCTGTTATAGCAGCACTAGATAACTAAGACAATTGGCATAACATAGTTCGTACAGAAAAAGGTCTACATCCTACTTTGGTGAGTAGTATCTGGGGTCTTAAAAGCTTTTGAGAAGCCATCTAAGATAAATGTATTGGTCCCATCCCATCCGGAGCAAAAGAGAATGAAGAACACCAAAGACGCAAGAAAAACATTAGTCTAAAGGACTAATGGACCACATGAACCACAGCCTCCACCAGCATGAGCCCAAAGGAACTAGATGGTGCCCAGCACCCACCACCAACCGCTCTGACGAGGATCACATAGAGGGTTCCCGACAGAGCAGCAGAAAAATGTAGAACAAAATGCAAATTCACAAAAAACTACCAGACTTACTGGTCTGACAGAGACTGGAGGAACCCCTAAGATTATGCTCCCCTCCCCGGACACCCTGGTAACTCCGAGCTAAAGCCACTCCTGAAGTCAAACTGTCAGCCAAAGATTAGAAAGGGCTATAAAACAAACAACAATAACACACATGAGGAATGTGCTGCTTAGTTCAATCAAGTATATGAGACCAAATGGGCAGCACCTGCCCAAAAGCAAAGACAAGAAGGCAGGCAGGGACAGGAAAACTGGACAAATGGACACGGGGAACCTGGGGTATAAAGGGAAAAGGGGAGAGTGCTGACACATTGTGGGCATTGCAGCCACTGTCACAAAACAATTTGTGTATAAATTTTTGAATGAGAAACTAATTTGTGCTGTAAACTTTGACCTAAAGCACAATTTAAAAAAAACAGCAACAACATAGTTGGTCCTCTTGGCCCCGTGGCATGTTCGTGGATTCTTATCTTTACACCAAGCTCTACGAAGTCTGGTATTCTTGTCACCAAAAGCAGTCATTTTCAAGATACGTGGCCTACTCCACCAGACTGAGTCCAGTACAGCTAGATGGTGCCCAGCTACCACCACTGACTGTTCTGACAGGGATCACAACAGAGGGTCCTGGACAGAACTGGAGAAGGATGTAGAACAAAATTGTAATACAAAAAAAAAGGACCAGATTTACTGGCCTGACAGAGACTGGAGAAACCCTGAGGGTATGGCCCCCAGACACCCTTTTAGCTCAGTGGTGAAGTCACTCCCGAGGTTCACCGTTCAGCCAGAGCTTAGACAGCCCCATAAAACAAAATGGGACTAATGAGGCACAGTAGTCCAGGGAAGAGGACTAGAAGGCAG
Organism: Dugong dugon; assembly: GCA_030035585.1. Lineage (NCBI taxonomy): Eukaryota > Metazoa > Chordata > Mammalia > Sirenia > Dugongidae > Dugong > Dugong dugon. The sequence continues at coordinate 100,936,967 of CM057483.1, read as the reverse complement.
GAGGGGACAGGAAAGCTGGTGATAGGGAACCCAAAGTTGAGAAAGGACAGTGTTGACATGTCGTGGGGTTGTTAACCATTGTCATAGGTCAATATGTGTACTAACTGTTTAATGAGAAACTATTTGTTCTGTAAACCTTCATCTAAGGTACGAAAAAAGAGAATTATCTGTGTGAGATCAAATTGACAACAGCAACTCAAAAGGTTTGATGGGAAGCCTAAGGGGCAGTGAGTTGAAGATAATGGTGATGGAATAGTTTGGAAAAGGAAATTGAGAATAGCAGCACAACTGGAAGAACGTAATCAGTGTCACTGAATTGTACATGTAGAAATTTTTGAAATGCTGTATCTTTGGCTATGTATATTTTCACCAAAAAAGAAAAAAGGTTCTCCTTTTTGAGAAGGGAGAGTGTTGACATGTCGTGGGGTTGTTAACCAATGTCATAAAACAATATGCGTACTGACTGTGTAATGAGAAACTACTTGTTCTGTAAACCTTCACCTAAAGTGCAATAAAAAAAAAATTTTTTTAAAAAGATACCTGGCTTAAGGAACAGTTTGTCTATATGAAGCTAATTAGTCCGTGAAATATTTTGAACTTGCTCCCTCCTGCCTTGAGCCTTCAGAAATCCTGTTCTTTGATTCTTCCCCATACTCCCCTTCCTTCACCTGTCTAACTTCTCCTGCAGGTCTCAGCTTAAATATCACTTCTACAGACTCACTAATCTAGGCTGGTGTAAAAATGGCATGGTTAGGGCAGCATCTGACCTCCTCTAACTTCCAAGAGGGGGAAGGCAAATCAAGATCAACAGCCCAAGGCGGATTCCTATGAGGCAGAGGTCAAATATGCCTCCACTCTCCAACCTTTTTACCAATTCTGACACCAGCTGTGCTTCCAAGGCACACTCTACTACTCTGCTGCGTTTGATAATTTGTTGCCATGGACACACAGAACTCACAGACAATACTCACGATTGTGGGGTTTATTAGGGAAGTAACAGGTTACAATTCAGGTTCAGGAACACTCAGGATATAATTCTTTGATCAGAACAGCCTCTTCTCAGCCATGCCCACAGGCACACCTCTCTCTGGCCCGTTGGCCTCTGCCCTGCTCATGCAAGTGTCGCAAAGCTCTTTCAGCTCTGGCAATAAGTGCCCAGAGGCACCCCATTCTGCCAGTAAGCCTCCTGCCCAAAGGTGCTCAGCTTTCTCGTTCCATGGGCCAGGAACCCCACTGTTCCAGCTCCTGTCAGTCTCCTGGTTCTGCTGCCTTTGCTGCCACCATTTCTCTGCCACTGCTTCTTGCCATCTCCGGTGTTACAGTACTCTGTCTCCTAAATTAGGAGATTCTTAGTGCAGGGATCCTGGCTCCATAGGACATGCTCCATTCCTGGCTCTTCTTTCTTGGTGATGATTACAACCTCCCTTCCCACTTCTGGGGTGGCTTGTTTTAAGCCTAGAGGGATGGCCAGACTGACTAATCCCCTCGTTACGGTTCCATATGCCTTATTTGCATGGCCCCACCCCTACAAGAGTGCCATGCACCTTATTCACATTATTAGCAAGCTGTCCAATCCCCTTCGTGGGCATAAGCACCTCATTTGCACAGACCCACCCAGTCATTTGGTGGGAGTTACAAAGACTGGCTAGACGGACCATTTTAAGTAATTCACTGCATCACAGCTGGGTACCTGTACTTTGTGCGCTTAAAAGCAATGAAAACCCGGACACCCTTTTAGCTCAGTAATAAGTCACACCTGAGGTTCACCCTCCGGCGAAAGACTAAACAGGCCCATAAAACAAAATGAGGCTAAAGGGGCACACCTGCACAGGGACAAGGACTAGAAGGCAGGAGGGGGCAGGACAGCGGGTAATAGGGAACCCGAGGTCAAGAAGGGAGAGTGTTGACATGTTCTGGGGTTGTTAGCCAGCGTCATAAAAAACAATATGTGTACTAACTGTTTAATGAGAAGCTAGTTTGTTCTGTAAACCTTCATCTAAAGTACAATTTTAAAAAAGTAGAAAAAAAAGAAGCAATGAAACATGTACACCTTTCTGTATAATGACTGTTTTCCCCACTCTAGACTGGGGAAGCTCCAGTGAGGGAGGGACCATGCTTGTTTTATTCAACTCTATAACACAGCACCTAGCATAGTGCCTGGCGTGTGGTATGTGCTCAAAATATGTGTTGATTAACTGACTAGATAACCTTTAAGATCCCTTTTAGCCCTGCGGTCACATAGGCAGGCTGTTTCTCTATCCTCCAGTGGCAAGACCATGGCTAACTTCCAGAGTCCAGTCTAGGAAGGGTTTGGGACACCATGGGGCCAGATGCATAATGGCTCTGAAAATGTGACATCTCTTTTTTTCTCCCTCTTCCCTTTCCCTTCTTTTTCATTACCATCTGTAGTGAGGTGGTGACAGAATTGTGAGCAATCATTCTGGCCTCCACCACAGTGGAGAGGAGGAATTAGCCAGCAATCCTAACAGCTCTTTTGGGTTCTGACAAACAGCAAGCCAGGATGAACAGGGCACCAGCTCTGGGGGTTTCAGATACCAAACAAGGTCCTAAGTCCTGGGGGTGATAAAGACAGTCCCTAACTGCTCCAGGCTGGCAGATATGTAGGTGAGGCCTAGATCAGGTAGCCATAAATGACTCTGACTCACTGTCAAAAGAAATGTGATTTCTGGAGTTGGAGGTCAAGAAGCTTCCCTCCTGCTGAGTACAGAAGATTTCCAGAATTAACGGGAAGTGCAAAGAGACAGCCAGCCAAGAGGAAGCCCTGAAGGAACCATCCATCAGAGGCTCATATTGCAACTGCTTTTCTATGCGTTGGCTTGAAAATCAAATTCCATTCTGGACAAATTTTTTCATTGCATGCAAGCTGCTCTGATTTCAAGAATGTCAAATATGCGGCCAAATACGATTACATTATAAGCACAGCACTCACTTGAAATGTAGCACAAATTTCTAAACCAATTTTAATCACATTACAGAGAGGGCAGACATGCTCGGCAATCTGAAATTCCAGCTTATCCAGAGAGCCTTTCCTGATTAGTTAGAAGAGTGGCCAGTTCACTGGCTCTGCTTTGCCTATTCTGTTAACTCTCTGCTCTCAGGTATACATTTATCCTTACTCTTGTACATATTGTAGATATCTCTGTCGAGTGTTCATTTCTGCTCTGGTTACTTGTTTGCTCAGTTACTCACATATCCTATATGCCTGAGCAGCCTTTTGGCTGTTTTCACTCTGGTACCCTCTGTGAGCACGGGCCTGATCTTATATTCCTTCTATGCAGAAATGTCAAGGGCAGAAGGGCAGTGGAAAAGTAGGAACTGGCCTTGAACTGGTGGTGCCATGGGCTAGTGGGCTGTCGCATTCTGGAGACAGTTCCAGGCCATACAGATGTCCTAAAGGACAGGAAGCCTACCAAGGAAGTATCTTGGGAATGTTGCCAGTTGGTTCCCACTTAGGTCAAGTGGGATATGCCAAGATTGAATTCAGATTGAATGTTATGCCTTTGGCCCCTCCCAGTCAGATGCCACCTAGTCACCTCTTGTTACCAATTGGCAACCCCCAAAGCTAGAGATAGGGGATGTGGCTATAGAGAGGCCAGGGAGTTGTCAGAAAGGTTAAGAAAGAGGAGATGGTTTAGGGTAGAAAGAAATGGGAAGGTGCACAGCTGGTTATGATTCAAGCCTAATAACTGAATCTGGTATGCCCTTTCCAACCCTCAGCTGTAAATAACTGCAGGACATTAGAGCACAAGGTGAGCTGCCACAGGTTAGGGAGCCTTAAAGCAGAGATGCAGTGGAGAGAATCTCTGTTCAGGGTGAGCTTCTGGAGCAGGAGCAAGCCATAAAAGGCCCCTGTTCAGTTTCCAGATATAGATGTTGCTCAGGTTGATGTTCAGCAGCAAAAGGGAACCCAAGAAGGTGCACTGGGCCCGGTGAATCATGTGGTTGTCTGGGATATTTAGGCTCACCATGCAACTTAGTTTGGCTACATAGTAAGCAGCCATGTCACTGTTGAGTTGGCTGAGAGGCCTATAACCTGAAGGTGACACAAGAGGTGGAGGGCCCTGCCATTGGCCAGATTGTTACGGCCTGGGAAGTTGGATGCCAAGGTGAAGGAGCAGAGCCAACAAAGCTGGGCTGGCAGACGGCCTCTGAGACCAGAGCCTTCAGCTGGTTGCCGTGCAAGTCCAAGTGTTGAAGCCTTGGTTTGGCCTTTATTGCACTATCCCCCGAAGGCTTTTAGAAGGTTGTGAGAGAGGTCAAGTTGTTTCACAATCCATGGGAGCCCTGCCAGAAAAGTTTGGAACCTGAGGCCCTGGCAGGGAACACTCTCAGCCTGGCCTTTAGGGTAGGGGGAGAGAGAAGAGTATCCTGTGAATAAGAGAAAGAGTGGGGTGGAGTTAGGGAGGAAGAGCTGAACCCCATTCACTCAAAAAGAAAAGTCCTGAGCACCTTGCATGTCACATATGTTACCTCACAACAGTGACTCTGAGAAGTAGGGTTGTTGTTCCTGCTGTATAGATGATGAAAGAAGCTCAGAGAAGCAAAGTACCCTGCCCAATGTACAGGATTTTAACCTAAGTCTAAAGCCCATGCCCTTTGTACTATTTATCTTGCCTCATTGAATGTATCTTTTCCTAGTTCAAAAAAGCTCTTGTTTCCTATGGCAACAGGAAATTTGTTTCTATCCATGAATGAACAAAGAATTGTGGTTTATAGAATATAATACTGTATCAGGCAATACTGCAGTACAATGCGGTCAGTACAATTCTTGAATATTAGAGCTGGAAGAGACCTTAGAGACCGTCTCTCTCTGGCAACCCTTTCATTTTAAAACTGGAGGAAAAAAGGCTCAGAGCGGGGAAGATGCTTGTCCAAAGGGACAGTCTGTTCACCCTTTGCCCCCAGGAGCTCGCTAGGTAGGATGAAGAGAGGAGGGAGAGGCCACGATGAATCCGTTTCTGGATGCTGCCTACCCACAGTTACTCGTCATTGGAGATGGGGCACTCACTCCAGGACCAGAGGAGCATATTTCTAGCCCTTTCCCTTGGAAAAAAGGTCAGCCAAGGAGGTTCTCTTCCCACCTCCTCCTATTGCCCCCCTGTAACATATCTTACTGGGTAAAAATGGATGTTGAGATAAAAACAAATGGGTTCACTTCCCAACTTCACTAACTAGCCTAATAGCTTTGGGAAATTTCTGTAACTTTCCTGAGTCTCAGTTTCCTCATCTGCCACTTTCTTGCTTAAAATTCTTCAATGGCTCCTCACTGCCCACCAGATCAAGTCTAGCCTCTTTTACCTGGCACATGAGGCCCTTTGTGGTCTGGCCCCTCCTTGTCTGTGTTTACTTCTTGTCACTCCCCTGCAAAAAATGTGCATTTCAGTTATATTTAACTACTTGCAGTTATTGGAATATAGCCATACTCCTTCACATCTCTTTTTATTTGCACATGTTGTTGTTGTTAGGAGCCATCAAGTCGGTTCCGACTCATAGCAACCCTGTGTACAATAGAAGGAAACACTGCCCGGTCATGTGCCATCCTCACAATCATTGTTATGCTTGAACCCATTGTTACAGAAACTCTGTCAGTCCATCTCGTCTTCCTCTTCTTCACTGGCCCTGTCCTCTACCAAGCATGATGTCCTTCTCCAGGGACTGGTGCCTCCTGATAACATGTCCAAGTATATGAGATGTAGTTTCACCATCCTTGATTGTAAGGAGCATTCTGGTTATACTTCTTCCAAGACAGATTTGTTTGTTCTTTTGGCAGTCCATGGTATATTCAATACTCTTCGCTAACACCACAATTCAAAGGCATCAATTCTTCTTCAGTCTTCCTTATTCATTGTCCAGCTTTCCCATGCATATAAGGCAATTGAAAACACCATGGCTTGGGTCAGGGCCACCTTAGTCTTCAAGGTGACATCTTTGCTTGTTAACATTTTAAAGAGGTCTTTTGCAGATTTGCCCAGTGTAATGCATCATCTGATTTCTTGACTGCTGCTTCCACGGGTGTTTATTGTGGATCCAGGTAAAATGGAATCCTTGACAACTTCAGTCTTTTCTCCATTTATCATGTTGCTTATTGGTCCAGTTGTGAAGATGTTTGTTTTCTTTATGTTGAGGTGTAATCCATACTGAAGGCTTTGATCTTCATCAATAAGTGCTTCAAGTCCTCTTCACTTTCAGAAAGCAAGGTTGTGTCATCTACATAACGCAGGTTGTTAATGAGTCTTCCTCCAATCCTGATGCCATGTTCTTCTTCTTCCAGCTTCTCAGATTGTTTGCTCAACGTACAGATTGAATAAGTATAGTGAAAGGATACAACCCTGACGCACAGCTTTCCTGACTTTAAACCACGCAGTATCCTCTTGTTCTGATTGAACGACTGCCTCTTGATCCATGTATAGGTTCCTCATGAGCACAATTAAGCGTTGTGAAATTCCCATTCTTCACAATGTTATCCATAATTTGTTATGATCCACACAGTCGAATGCCTTTGCATAGTCAATAAAATATAGGTAAACATCTTTCTGGTATTCTCTGCTTTCTCCCAGGATCCATCTGACATCAGCAATGATATCCCTGGTTCCACGTCCTCTTCTGAATCCGGCTTGAATTTCTGGCAGTTCCCTGTTGATGTACTCCTGCAACCACTTTTGAAGGATCTTCAGCAAAATTTTACTTGTGTGTATATTAACGATATTGTTTGATAATTTCCGCGTTCAGTTGGATCACTTTCTTGAGAATAGGCATAAATACGGATCTCTTCCAGTCGGTTGTCCAGGTAGCTGTCTTCCAAATTTCTTGGCATAGATGAATGAGCACTTCCAGTGCTGCATCCGTTTGTTGAAACTTCTCAATTGGTATGCTGTCAGTTCCTGGAGCCTTGTTTTTTGCCAGTGCCTTCAGTGCAGCTTGGACCTCTTCCTTCAATACCATCAGTTCCTTATCATATGCTACCTCCTGAAATGGTTGAACGTCCACCAGTTCTTTTTAGTATAGTGACTCTGTGTATTCCTTCCATCTTTTGATGCTTCCTGCGTTGTTTAATATTTGCACATACCATTCTTTATTCCTGGAATGCTCTTTCCAATCTTGTCTGTCTGGCAGAATTTGATCTGTCCTACAAGATGCAGCTGGAACGTGATCTCTTTGGTGAAGGCTTCCTTGATCTCCTTTCTTTTATTGGCTTCAGCCTTCTAGTCACCTAGGCAGTACCCTTCTTATGCTCCCTGGCCAGTTCCTGCCATGTCTGGTCTTGTTTATCTCACCTCTGATTTTTCTATAATTGAGCCTTATTCTATACTAGGCACTCTGCTAATACTGTGCATGCATTATTTCATTGAATCTTGACACCCACCCTGTGAGTCTGGTATCATTATTATCTCCATTTTATAACTGAGAAAACTAAGAATTGAAAAATCAAGGTCAGCTCCCCAACATCACCCAGAACACAAAGTCATAAGTGGCATAGTGAAGATCCAAACCCATACTGACTCAAAAGGTTTAACCATGGCCCTAAAGTGCCTTTCTGGCCTAGCTTTTACACAGTTGAGGGGTACAGTAACTCTGGGAGGCACTTTCTGAAGCTGGGCAGAAGTGGAGGTGAGATCTCTCTAGGGCCATGCACCCCGATATCCTATAGGCCACAGAAGTGACCTCGGGGCAGCCCAATGGCTAGTATCCATGGCTTTTTCCATCTGAGACAGAGAGCAGGGTAGAGCAGGAAAGACACTAGCACCTTTCGAAGGAGAAAAAGATGCAAGGCTTTAGGTACTGACACTGCTTACTTTAACAGCTCACACAAAATCCCCTGGCCTTGCCTAGGCAGAGAAGGTCAAAAAAAGTCCTGGGCAAGACTGAAAGGTGGCAAGGAGTTGGCAAGCTGGAGTAAATGAGGCGGGGGTTCAGGTTCCAACTGCCACCTGGTGGTCAGACTTAGAAAGGCAAGTGGATGGGTTTAGGGTCCTGACTTGGCACAAGCCTTTCATGTACCTGAGGGGCAGAGAGCCTGGGTCCTGGCTCACAGCGTTCATTCTTTTCTTCCTTCCTCCATTCATTCATCCATCCTTCTGTCCATTCATTTGTTCATTTCTTCAACAAAGGTGTATTGTACCAGGCACAGTCTAGGCCCTGGGAATACAACAGTGAACAAAACAGACAAAAAGTACTGCCCTCGTGGAACTCACATTCTCGTAGTGGTAGGAGACAGACAAAAATAAATAAGAAATGACACTGTGCATTAAATGGTGATGAGTGCTATGGAGAAAAAGAAAGGGGAGGGGCAGGTAGTTTGTTGTTTTAAGTATGACGGTCTAGGAAATCCCTACTAAGAAGGTGAAATTTGAGAAAAGACTTGAATGAGATAAGGGACGTAGTCATGAGAATGTCTATGGGAAGAGGGCTCTAGGATAAGGAAACAGCATGAGTAAAGACCCCAAGGTAGGAGTATATGTGATGTGATTAAGGCCAGTCTGGCTGAAGTAGAGAGTAATAGGAACTAATCACAGAGAGGTAGGCAGGGGTAGATCATGTGGGGTTCTGGGAGCCTCCACAAGGACTTTGGCTTATTTTATAAACTGAGTGAGATGGGAAATCATGGGAGGGCTTGAAGCAGAGGAGTTACATAATCTGACTTATGTTTTAAAAGAATTACTTGGGCTATTTTGTTGAGAATTGACTGTAAGAAGTCAAGGGTGTCTGTTAAAAAAAAAAAAGAAGAAACATGACCCATACCTCATACCATACACAAAAACTAACCAAATTAGATCAAAGACCTAAATATAAAACCTAAAATTATGAAGATCATGGAAGAAAAAAATAGGGACAATGCTAGGGGCCCTAATACATGGCATAAATACAATACAAGCCATAACTAACAATGCACAGACACCAGAAGATAAATTGAGATAACTGGGAGCTCCTAAAAATGAAACACTTATGCTCATCAAAAGAGTAAAAAGAGAACCTACAGGCTGGGAAAAAAATTTCGGCTACAACATATATGACAAGGGTCTAATCTCTAAAATCTGTAAAATATTTCAGTACCTCAACAACAAAAAGACAGATAATCCATTAAAAAATAAGCAAAGGATATGAACAGACACTTCACAAAAGAAGACATTCAGGCAGCTAACACTGGCCATTTGAAAAATGCAGATCAAAACTACAATGAGATACCATCTCACCCCAACATTACTGGCACTGATCAAAAAAAAAAGGAAAATAACAAATGTTGGAGAAGTTGTGGGGAGATTGGAACTCTTATGCACTGCTGGTGGGAGTGTAAAATGGTACAACCACTGTGGAAAACAATATGGCGCCTCCTTAGAAAGATAGAAATACCATATGATCCAGCAATCCCACTCCTAGGAATATATCCTAGAGAAATAAGAGCCGTCACATGAATAGACATATGTACACCTGTGTTCATTGCAGCATTATTTACAATGTCAAAAAGATGGAAACAACTTAAGTGCCCATCAACAGATGAATGGATAAACAAATTATGGTACATACACACAATGGTGTATTATACAAAGATAAAGAACAACGATGAATCTGTGAAACATCTCACGACATGGATGAATCTGGATGGCACTATGCAGAGGGAAATAAGTCAATCACAAAAGGACAAATATTGTATGAGACCACTATTATAAAAACTCAAGAAAAGGTTTACACACAGAAAAAAAAAAGTCTTTGATGATTACGAGGGAGGGGAGGAGTGGGCAGGGGAAATCACTAACCAGATAGTAAACAAGTGCTAACTTTGGTGAAGGGGAAGACCGCACACAGTTCTAGGTATCACACCCAGACAAGGATGAGGTAGATTACTCAAACCAAATCAGGATTCAGTGAGAAGAGAAAGGGAGTGAAGAGTTGTTAGAGAGGCAACCAGTGGGATCTACTACAAGAGATATAAACACATTTTTATAATTATGATGATAACCATTGCTGCTGTTGTTGTTTGCCATTGAGTCGATTCCCACTCATAGCGACCCTATAGGGCAGAATAAACTGCCCCCTAGGGTTTCCTAGGCTGTAATCTTTACGGGAGCAGGTCTCCAGGCTGGTGGATTCGAACTTCCAACCTTTTGGTTAGCAGCCAAGCGTTTAACCATTGCCTCACCAGAGCTCCTTGTGATAACCATCACCCACTGCCTTTGAGTCAACTCCAACTCATAGTGACCCTATAGACAGGACAGAACTACCCCATAGGGTTTCCAAGGCTGTAATCTTAACAGAAGCAGACTGCCACATCATTCTCCCATGGAGCTGCTGGTGTGTTCAAATCGCTGACCTTTCAGTTAGTAACTGAGTGCTTAACCCTGCGCTACCAGGGTGATAACCATTAGTATAAAACCCTAAATGATTGGAGGTATTGCTTCTGGTGAAGATACTGTTTCTGGAAAAAGGGACTAGGTGAGGGTGTGATTAGGGTAGAAAACTTTGGTTTTTAATTTAGTGCCATTCTTTACCCATGTGGAGCTTTTCATTTTTTGGTTTTATTTTTATTTTTTTCTTTTTTAACAATGTGCAGGTGTTACTTTTGTAATGAAACGATTTAAATACATTAGCTTCAAAGTAGCACTTTTTTATCTTATCCTATTATCCTTCCTTAATGGGGTTTATTAATCTTCATTTTAGATGGAATTATACTTAGAAATCTATGTTTCGACCCATGCAGTATTTCTGAAACTTCCATTGTCTAAGTATACCTTCACAATTTTGACTACATATGTATAACATCTATACTGCCATTTACAAGGAGCCCTTGTGGCACAAATTGTTAAGTGCTCGGCTGCTAACCAAAAGGTTGGCGATTCAAACCGACCCAGTGGCTCCATGGGAGAAAGACCTGGAGATCTGCTTCTGTAAAGATTACAGCCCAGAAAACCCTATGGGGCAGTTCTACTCTGTCACATGGGGTCGCTATGAGTCAAAATCAACTCAGTGGTACCTAACAACATGTGCTACCTGCTTAGCCTAAAACTGCTTTAAAAAATAAAGTCTATTAATAATAATTTTTTAAAAAAGAATGTGAATATACTGCCATTTACTTAATAGTTTCCTTTTGATCTATTCACTTTTTAGGAGATTTATTTTTAAAAGAAATATCACTGCCGTAAAAGGAAAAACTAAATATCATTTGCTGTATAGATCAACAGTAAAAATACAGTACAAAGAAAACAGTGACAATAGTTAACACTTACTGAGCACCTACTATGTGCCAGGCACTGTTCTAGATGCTATGCACACATAGCATTTTTCATGTGGGAAGACTGAAGCATGGAGAGGTTAAGTAACTTGCCCAGCATCACTCAAGCTAGCAAGTGGCACTAGGCATTCTGGCTCTAAAGCCTGTTCTCTGTGATACTGACAGAGGAATAGACACATAGATAGTCTAATAGAACAGAATAGAGAGCCCAGAAATAGACCTACATAAATTTGCCCAACTGATTTTTGACAGAGGTGCAAAAGCAATTCAATGAAGAATGGATAGTCTTTCCAACAAACATTGCTGGAGCAATTGGACAACCATAAGCAAAAAATGAACCTCGAGCTAGACTTCACACCTTATACAAAAATGAACCCAAAATGGATCATGGACTTAAATGTAAAACATAAAACTATAAAACTTTTGGGAAAAAAAAAAAAGGAGAAAATCTTCGGGACCTTGAGCTAGGCAAAGAGTTTTTAGACTTGACACCAAAAGCACAATCTATAAAAGGAAAAATTGGTAAATTAATCAAAATTAAAAACATTTGCTCTGTGAAAGACTATATTAAGAATATGAAAACACAAGCTACACAGACCAGGAGAAGATGTTTATAAACCACATATCTGACAAAGGACTAGTATCTAGACTGTATAAAGAACTATCAAACTTCAACAGTAAAAAACAAACAACCCAGTTAGAAAATAGGCAGAAGACATGAACAGATTTCACCAAAAATGTACTGATGAAAATATGTTCAACATCATTAGCCATTAGGAATATGCAAATCTGAAGGGCTAAAATGAAGAATAGCGACAACACTAAATGCTGATGAAAATTCAAAGAAACTGGGTCTCTCGTAGATTGCTGGTGGGAATGTAAAATATAAATGAAGTAGCGATGTAACAGAAAGCTTTTGGCTACAAGTATCAGGAAACTAAAAATGGCTTAAATACTTAGGAAAATATATTATCTAGCATACTGAGAAGCCCTGAAGTAGGGACTCTGGAAAATAGTTTGGCAGTTTGCTATAAAACTGAACGTGCAACGGCCAGATGACCCAGCAGTTGCACTCCTGGGCATTTATCCCAGAGAACTGAAAACTTATGTTCACATAAAAATCTGTACATGAATAATCATAGCAGCTTTATTTGTAAGAGCCAAAAATTGGAAAAACCCCAGATGTCCTTAGTCAGTTAGTTGAATGCTTAAACAAACTGGTTCATCCATACCATGGAATGCTACTCAGCAGTAAAAAGAAACGAATTTATCCGTATACTCAGCAGCTTGGATGAATCTCCAGGGAATCATGCTGAATGAACAAAGCCAATCAAAAAAGGTTATATACTGTTTGATCCCATTTTTGTAGCGTTCTTGAAATAACAAAATTACAGAGGTGAGAACAGATTTGTGTTGCCAGGGATTAGGGATGAGGGGAGGGAGGCAGGTGGGTGTGGTTATAAAAGGCAACATGAGGGATCTTGGAGGTGATTGAACCTTTCTGTATCTTGACTGTGGTCGTTAGTACAGAAATATATCCACATGTGATAAAATTGCATGGAGTTATACACACACACGTACACACATGAGTGCATGTAAAACTGATGAAATCTGAATAAGCTCTGTGGATTGTACCAATATCAATTTCCCTGTTTTGATATTGTACTATAGTTAATACAAGATGCCAGTATTGGTGGAGGTGGGGTGAAGGGTACACAGGTCCTCCCTACAACTTCCTGTGAATTATTGCAAAATAAGAAATTAAAAACCCTAGAAGAGACCATGATAGATTTTAAACACTAAATTTAGAATGTTAGATCAAAAAAGTTTGGAGACCTCTGCTATGTATGTTAAAAGAAACAAAACTTTAATGGATTCACTAGCATTCATACCTGAAAATCAGTTTCTCAATAAGATCAGAACTACTTTAAGAACTGACATTAAGAAGGGAATATTCAGGATGACATTCTTATTTTACCAATGGGAAAAATGAGGCTCAGAGATAGGAGGCTACTTGTCCAAGGTCACACAGCAAAGGAGAATGATGGAAATACAATCCTCATTTCCCAGTTTCAGTGAGTGAAAAGGGACTAGGGGAAACAAGGCCAAGTGCCTTCACCTCTTCCTTAAACTCTGTAAAATAACCAGTTTGAGTTATACCACTGCCATCGAGTTGATTCCAACTCATAGCGATCCCATAGGGTTTCCAAGGCTGTAAATCTCTACGGAAGCAGACTGCCACATGTTTCTGCCGTGGAGCTGCTGTAGCATATGTAAAGTACCTAGCCCAGTGCCTGGCATATAATCAGTGCTCTGTAAACCATAATTTCCTTACCCCCTTTGTTGAGAGGGACTGCCATGCCTTAAATGTTGAGAGGGATGAAGACCCAGCCTACAACCACAGTAGGGAGTCACCCTCACCTTCCAGCACCACCTGAGTTTCTAGAACTCTAGGAGAGATTGTTCCTGGTGATATCCAGGAGGCAGGGCTGAGGGTCACCATGGAGATGACTGGGGAAGGGAGGTGAGACTTCAGTTTCTATGGCGGCAGCCTGAGAAGCAGGATGTGACTTGGAAGAAAGCTTGGGGTGCACGGAGTTCTTTCCATGGAAATGGGGAGGGGGCTCACTGAGGCATGTCTAGGGGTGGAGAGATAAAGCAGCTCTTCTCCATGGCAACAGGTGGGGGAGGGCTCGACCCAGGGAACAGCTGGAGGTGAAGTTTTCTATCTCCAATGCTAGAGGGCCACTATGGTTCACTTAGTTAGACCTATTTAAAAAAAATGTGCCTCCACATACCACCTAAATTCATCTCTCATACCACCAGTATGCCTCCATGCTTTGGGAAAGATTGGACCAATGTATCTTCTATAGTCTCTCAGAGCCATTGTGGGGAGTGGTTGAGGCATTGTTTATCTAACTTCTTTGGAAATAAGTGCGTGCTATACAAATGCGTGCCTTTCAAGATCAGTGAGAGCAGAGATTTTGTCTGTCTTTTTCACTCCAGCACCTAGAACATCATCTCTCCCATAGCAGGCATTCAATAAATACATGTTGAATGAATGAATCACCTATCACTTGTTGCCTCAAACTGTACATTCCAATAATATTGAAATGCTTCAAGTTTCCTGTGTATGCTATCACCATTCAAGACTCCGTTTCGGCATCTCCTTTAAAAGGCCTTCTGTGGCCCCTGACTAGACTCCCCTCCTGGATCATTCTATCATACCCTCTGGTGTATCACTATAACCTATACCAGCATTTACCACATTACACTGAAATCATTTGTTTACTTCTCTTCCTCACTGTCTTAGTAGTGCTGCTATAACAGAAATACCACAAGTGGATGACTTAAAGAGAAATTTATTCTCTCACAGTCTAGGAGGCTAGAAGTTCAAATTCAGGGTGCCAGCTCCAGGGGAAGGCTTTCTCTCTCTGTCGGCTCTGGGGGAGGGTTCTTGTCCTCAATCTTCCCCTAGTCTAGGAGCTTCTCAGTGCAGGGACCCGGGGTCCAGAGGACATGCTCTGCTCCTGGCTCTTCTTGCTTGGTGGTATTGAGGTCTCTCTCCTTTCTGCTGGCTTTTCTCTTTTATATCTCAAAAGAGATTGACTCAAGATACAACCTTATCCTTTAGATTGAGTCCTGCCTCATTAACATAACTGCCTCTAATCCAGCCTCATTAACATCATAGAGGTAATCACATCAGATCATAAAATGGAGGATAACCACACAATACTGGCAATCATGGCCTAGCCAGGTTGACACACATTTTGGGGGGACACAGTTCAATACATAACACTCCCCTTTTAGAGCCTCAAGAGGAAAGACTATGCATATTTATACCCCAGCATCTAGCACAGTGTCTGGCACATAATAGGTCCTCAATACATATTGAATTGAACTAAATGCCTCCCTATTGCTTATAGTGCATCAAGTCTACACTCCCCTGGCCAACAGTACACCCTCCATAATATGGGCCAACCTACTGATACAATCTTATTTTCTTTGCTTTCTAGCACAAATCTATTACATGCTCATTTCCTCTTCTGTAGCATAGTACAGTGGTTTTTTCTTCTGTACTATAGTATAGCGGTTAAGAACATAGGCTCTGGAATCAGATCTGGAGTCAGCGGAGTTGGGTTCAGATCCCAGCTTAGGGTAACACTATTGGGCCATTTACATTAGCCTCTCCAAGTGACAGTTCCTTCATCTGTAAAACAGGTATCACAGTGCCTATTTCTTAGGCGGTTATGAGGATTATTTGAGAACATGCCTGTATAGTACTTAGCATAGTCACCTGGCAGGAGGTGAGCACTCAGAGAAGTTAGATATTATTATTATACATCATTCATTCAGCATTAAGTCCCTACCTAACAGAAAGTTGAATATGACACTCTCCCTGGCCTCAGGGAGCTCTCAGTCTACTGAGACACAGGTGTGGCTAAAGATAACCAACGTACAGTATTATGTTGTTGTGGACCCTCTAAAGTAGGCCGACAACAACAACAACAAAACTCATTGCTGTCGAGTCAATTTCAACTCATAGAAACCTTATAGGACAGAGTAGAACTGCACCATAGGGTTTCCAAGGAACAGCTGGTGGATTTGAACTGTTTGACCTTTTGGTTAGCAGCCAAGCTCTTAACCACCAGGGCTCCAAAGTAGGCCAAAGAATATCTAAACTGCCAAGCACCTCGATTCAGATAGGGAGGAAAATGTCTAAGGACTACTTGAACGTTTCTCTCATGAATCACAAGATAACAAATCTGTGTTAAAATCCATACATGACAAAGGGACACCCATCATCTTTGTCAGGGAGTCATACCGAGAAATACTTGAAAAATCATCTCACTTCTCTAGTCTTGCATAGATTACTTAAAATGCTTTCTACTATTCTCCTGGACTCTAGTTTTTCTCCACTCCAACTTGCTCTATCTAGTGTTGCCCAGTTAATCTTCTTAGCTGTGTGATCTTGCGCATGTCCCCTAACTTCTCAGGACCTCAGTTTCCTCATCTGCAAAATGAGCGAGCTGTGCTAGATTAGTGCTTTTTCATTGTTACTTCAAAGGTGCCTCAGGTGCCACTTAGCAGATTGGGAAGAAGACGTCTGGAGGCTGAGCTGGCAGGCTTCAGTGTACCTCCTTCAAACACAGCAGCCCTACTTTTTTTTACCCCTTTTAGAAATTGTGGACCTGCCTAAATTTGGCTTGGGAAAAAAGTTCTGCTACTACAGAAAGGTTAAGTACTATTATACTTTCATGATTTTCAAGGGCCTTTCTACTTTCCCCAAACTAGGATTTTTTAAAAATCTCCTGTCTTGGTTATCTAGTGCTACTATAAGAGAAATACCCCAAGTGGATGGCTTTAACAAAGAGAAATGTATTCTCTCACAGTCTAGGAGGCTAGAAATCCTAATTCAGAGTGCCAGCTCTGGGGAAGGCTTTCTCTCTGTGTTGGTTCTGGAGGAAGGTCCTTGTCATCTGTCTTCCCTTGGTCTGGGAGCTTCTCCACACAGGAACCCTTGGTCCAAAGGACATGCTCTGCTCCCGGTGCTGCTTTCTTGGTGGCATGAGGTCCCCATGTCTCTCTGCTTGCTTCTCTCTTTTATATCTGAAAAGAGATTGGCTTAAATTGTAGATTAATTTTGTAGATTGAGTTTATGTAACTGCTCCTAATCCCATCTCATGTACATTGTAGAGATAGGATTTACAGCACATAGGGAAACCACATCAGATGACAAAATGGTGGACAATCATATAATACTGGGAATCATGACCTAGCCAAATTGACAGATATTTTGGGGGGACACAGTTCAATCCATGATGTTTCCCATACATGATAGAGATTTAACGTGATAAAGTGTTTACACAGAGAAACATAATAAGCAACTACTTTTTAATATTATTTTAACCACTTTTTTAAAATGTTGGTATTGTCTCAAAATAAGAGGCAATGCAATATTTAAAATTACAATTTTGATGTGCAATATGTGGCAATATGACAATTCTGATGTGTAATATGCACTCTGAAAGTAATTGACAACTCCATAAATATTGTCATTTTGAAAGCTATAGAAAATGGCTTACAAAGTTCAGGACCAAACCCAAATTCCTCGTTTTTTTCCTTTCTTAGGAAAGAAATATATGTCAGTAAAGATATGTCTTAACTCAAGCAAATGCAGAAGATGAATTATCTTTAGTCTCACGATTACTGAGTTTCCAAGTGTCCTCCAAAGGTATTATCCCCACCACCCCCACGCCAAGGCTGACCTGAAATTTCAGTTTATTAGAGTCACTAGAGGTGCCGATGCAAACAGGTAATTTTCCAGAGCCTCACTTCCTCCTCAGCTTCTAGGGCAGTGTTGCAAAGGGAGGTCTGTTTGAATCACCTGGGAAGCTTTTTGCATTCTACACTTAAGCCCCACTCCTCCTTCCTCTTGAAAGCATCGTTCCCTTTGGAGCTGCGTTCTGTCCCAAATTAAAGGTGCTGTCCACCTTTCTAAATCCTACTCAGTTTAAGGTTGATGGAGTAGGAATAATTGAACTCAAAACACTGACTTTGTCACAAACTGGTTGGGCAAATCAGTTAACCTTTCCTGCTTCAAGTTTTTACCGTGACTTTTGAGGTTCCTTTCCAGCTTTGAA
This sequence comes from Dugong dugon, assembly GCA_030035585.1. Classification (NCBI taxonomy): domain Eukaryota; kingdom Metazoa; phylum Chordata; class Mammalia; order Sirenia; family Dugongidae; genus Dugong; species Dugong dugon. The sequence continues at coordinate 100,919,078 of CM057483.1, read as the reverse complement.
ATTCTATGACTGCATATCATGTCTAAGAAGCCTTCTGAACTACTCCTAGCATAACCTGTCCCTTCTTTGTTTTCCTACGGCCTATGCAATACAACGTATCACCTAAGTATATACTGTTTTATATTGCCCTCTAGTTGTCTTTAATATGAAATTTGTTTTCTTCTCAACTCTAGTTTAAAATACATTTTGTTTAAAAGTTTATTTTCAGGGGAAGGCAATTTGCCTTCTACTTAAATCTCCTGGGAGAACTTGGGGCATATCCTAAGGTAATTACATAGTATATATTTATATTGATTTGTTCAAAGCAGTGGTGTCTCTTCTTTCAACGGCCTGGGATTATATTTTAGCTGCTGTCCAGTAGAAATAGAATGTGAGCCACCTATGTAATTTTCAATGTTCTAGTCAGTACATTAAAAAAGTAAAAAAAAAAAAAAAAAGTAATTAATTTTAATAATATATGTCAACCAGTATACCCAGTATATTATGATTTCAACATGTAGTCAATATAAAAATTAATGAGATATTTTACATTTTTTTATTATAAGTTTTTAAAATCCTATATTTTTCACTTAAACGCATCAATTCAAAATAGCCACATTAAGGTGCTCAGTAGCTACATGTGGCTAGTTGCTACCATATTGAGCAGTGCCATCCCGCATAATTGGACTGCTTTCCAAGCTGATCATTTAATTTTCTATTTTTATAATGACATTGAGCACTTAATAAGTACCAGGCACTGGGCTAGCCAGAGGGGTGCAAAAATGAATACGATTCATTCTGGTAAGAGAGACAGATTTGTAAATCACTAGCTGTAATATAATGTGGTAAGTGTTATGATAGCAGGGGCGGATTAGCCAATAGGCAAGGTAAGCACGGTGCTTACCTTGCTTACACCAGATCATCTGTAGTGAACAATTTCACATGGGTTTCAAAGATGTGGTGGAACCCATGTGAAATTGTTCACTACAGATTAGTAAGTAAGCCTGTGCTCTTACCTTGCTTACTAGGTCATCCACCCCTGTCAGGAATTGTAAATGTGATAAGAAGTTTTGATTCTGTAGGAAGGTGCTGTGGGTTTGGGAGAGAGACAGATGCCAGCCATACCTAGCAGTGGAATCTTTGATGTGGTGAAAAAAGGTGAAATTGTTCACTACAGATGATCTGGTAAGCAAGGTCAGCACTGTGCTTACCTAGCCTTTTGGATAATCCACCACTGTATGATAGAGATGTACAGGGGAAACCCTGATTTGGCGACAGTGGGAGGTGGGGGGGGGGGGGGTCAAGGAAGATTTCACAGAGGAAGTAACATTTGACCTGGGAACTTGGTGGCAAAAAAGGACGCCGCCTGTGGGGTGACCAGAGTTGCAGGTTACCAAATTATCTGGACTGAAAGCGCGTTGCTGTGTGTGTGGAGGAGGGGGTGGCTTGAAGGGGAAGAGGGCGGGCGAGGATTGGCTGTGAAGAACCCGGAGCTACATCTGGTGGGCAGACGGAAGCCAGAGGTGGGGGGAGGGGGGCGCTACTTCCATTACGTCCTTGCGCGTCCAAAGCTGCATTCCATGGCTAGCGGCGCGGAGACTGGAGACCCTGTTTCGCTGGGCTCCTCAATCTAGGGACTGACTTGCGAGGTGTAAGGCGCGTGCCTGACTGGCTCCTAAAGCTCGCTCGCTCCCCAGCGTCACCACACCCGGACCGCAGACCCTCGAAATTTCCAAGCCCAGTGTCAGCAAAGAGAAACTGTAAAACAGCGCCTAAGGTTTTGCTTGTTTGTTTGCTTTTAATAGATGTCGACAATAGGCTGCCTAGTAAAACGAGTCTATGGAAACGGTTGCCAGGGCCGACAAAGAGCTGCTTCCGGAAGATTTTTTTTGGACGCTTTGGTAACAATGAGCCGGCTGGACCAATGCGACGCCCCTTCCGGTTTCATTCTGTCTCGCCGAGTTCTTTTCCAATGTTGCGTTTAGACCCCGGAAGTGAGGTCTTCCGGGTTCCTCCCTCCCTCCCGCAAGATGGCAGCTGCTGAAGACGAATTACTCCTGCCGCGGCTACCCGAGCTGTTCGAAACCAGCAAGCAGCTTCTGGACGATGTGGAAGTAGCGACTGAACCCACCGGTTCCCGGATAGTCCAAGATAAGGTGTTCAAGGGACTGGACCTCCTTGAGAAGGCTGCCGAAATGTTATCGCAGCTCGATTTGTTCAGGTATGGGGGAGAGCGTAATAACGGCTGAGAACGAAGGTAATAATGGTTACTAAGGGAGGAGCCATTGAGCCTGGGTGGAGAATTTTAAGACTAGGAACCTTTCGTCCCTATCTCCCACTGCGATCTTGTGTGCATTGTTTACATTCTCCGCTTCTTTTCCGAAGTAGTTAATATCCCACGACTCTGCTCCCTAGTGTCTGGCTGACTGCATAGGTATTGGGTGTGAGCACTTAGCCACTTTCATTGAAAAAATTGGCCGCTGTTCCCCTTGCCTCATCCCTTTGCCCCTTTTCCTTCCCAGCTGTCTCCTCCCCCAGGAAGCAAAGGCCACATTTGAATATCCAGCCAGGCTTCACAGCCGCCTTTTTGTTCTTTCTAGCCGAAATGAAGATTTAGAAGAGATTTCTTCCACCGACCTGAAGTACCTGTTGGTGCCAGCGTTTCAAGGAGCCCTCGCCATGAAACAAGTCAACCCCAGCAAGCGTCTAGATCATTTGCAGTGGGCTCGAGAACACTTTATAAACTACTTAACTCAGTGCCATTACTATCATGTGGCAGAGTTTCAGCTGCCTAAAACGAAGAACAACTCAGCTGAAAGTAACACTGCTAGCACTTCCATGGCCTATCCTAGCCTCGTTGCTATGGCATCTCAAAGGCAGGCTAAAATAGAGAGGTGGGTCGATAGCTGTAATTTGAAGGACACCTAATGGCAATGCCATGGGTGGGGGGGGGGTGCATGTTCTTTTTTGGGAGAGGGAACAGAATGGTGCGTGTCACTGTCTTGGCTCTTACTGAGCGTAGACCTTGGTGAGAGCAAACTTTTCTGACTTTTCAAGATGCCTCCGCCTTTGCTGAGGTGATCATACCTAACCAGCTGATCCCTACTGCCTTATGGTTACCAACATTAGCAATATAATATCTCACAACCTTTTCCACGTGACAGCCTAACAATATGCTTATGGTACGTTGGAGTAAATATTCCTGAAGGGCACAGTATCTTGCAGCTGTAATCCACATACAGTCCATTGATTAAGAAACTCTATTCTAACAAAGCATTGGGTCAGGTGTGTAACGTCCTGAGCTGATCTTAGTCCTGGCATGGCTTCATCATGTGACCTTGAACAAGTTGTTTACCCTCTCAGTTAAGAAACATTTAATGAGTGTCACAGTGTTCAGGAACTGTGCTAGGGACTGGAGGTATACACTGTATGAATGTCTATGTGAGTATGGTGGTTATGAGTATAGGTGTCCTGTATCTCGGAAGAACATACAGTCTAGTGGGAAACAAGCATAGAAACAATTTATCAGCATAAAGTGATGTGATAGATGCACAAGTTACTATGGTAGCAGGCAGGAAGGACACCTAACCAAAGAGAGTGGGGGAGGGAGAAGGCTCCCTGGAAGAGGTCACTCCTGTGCTAAGGTTTTTAAGGATAAATAGGGATATTGTCTGAGAAAGAGGAAAGAAGGGTATTATCTAGCATTCGTAAAGCAACAGGTCTATTAAAGAATATAGTGCTGGGATGGGGATGTGTGGGAGGGGAACAGCAACTCTGTGCAGTTAGGTGATGCTAGAATACAAAGGGGATGGTGGAGAAGGGGAAGGAATGATGCTGAAGAATGTTGCAGGGTCCAGACCAAGGAGAGCTTAGGGAAGGAGTTCAGATCCCAGCCCCACCATTTAATCACTCCGACTTTGGACAAATTACTTAATCTCTTTTCCCATCTGTAAAACTGGGATAATAATAGGTCCTTTTTCATAAAGTAGTTATGAGGATTAAAGGAGAAATATCTGTAAAGCACTTAGCACAGTGTTTGACACAGTAAGCATTCCAAGTCAGCTATTATTGCTGTATCTTTGTGGCTAAGAATATGAGTTGTGGAGTTAGAGACATGGGCTTGAGTCCCAGCTTATCTGAGACTCAGGTTTCCTCATAGTGAAGTCGAAATAATGTATCTGTCTCATAAAGTTAAGAAGTGTAAATGAAATAAAGCACATAAAACACCTAGCACAGTATCTGGTACATAGTAAGTATTCTGTAAATGTTAGTTAGCTATCATTATTAGGCTATGCTGAAAAGCTTAAACTTTGGTTGGTGACTGGGATCTATTAAAAGTTTTTTTAAGAGAGTAGCATGGTCATATTTGCATTTTAACTAATACACTATTGACAGCAGTTAGGAAATAATGTGAGGGAGATAATTAGACCTAGTTAGGTGAGTGGACTCAACTAGAAGTGATGAGAACTCAACTAGCGCAATGGGCAGTAGGGAGGGGAGAGAGATATATTTAGGAGGCTTGAATCTGCAGAAAACCCGGTGATCAATTGGTTCTGGAAGATGGGGTAGAAGGAAGCAAGGAAGTAGTCCATGCTTCTGACTTAGGTGGATGGGTGTGGAATTCATTGAGATGGGGAATAGAGGAGGAAGAGTAGATCAGGTGATAGGGGAGAGCATGAATTCATTATTGAAACACGTTGAGCTTAAGGTGCCTAGGAGACATCCAAGTAGAGTTACCTGGTAGCATGAAGCTCAGAGGAGAGGCCTGGTCTAGAGAGCTGTAAGTTTGTATCGTTTATTCAAGAAATACTTGAACTGTTCTAGGCACTGGAGCTTTTATTCTGGTAGAGAAGACAGTAATAAGCTAGTAAAAATGTGGTTTCAAGTGGTAAGTGCTATGAGAAACAAAGTGTTGTTTGGGGATAGAAAGTGATGGAATGATTTTTTATGGATACGGGACGGACTTATACGAAGTGGAATTCAGCATCATGTCCTTTGTAAGAAGTTGGGGCAGCCCATAGGCATATATAACTGGTAGTTGAAACCATGAGTTTGGTATCCAAATAATTATACAAAAAAGACTGTAAATGTCATAAACTGGTAGAGAAAGATGAAGGAGTGATCATATCTTGTTGGAGGGATGAGGAAAAGGTTTCAGAACATGATGGCATTTGAGATGGGCCTTAAAGGATGGTTAAAAGTAGAAATTACTGGGTTTTTTTTAATGTAAAAGTAATAATGTTCATTGTAGAAAGTTAAAAGAAAAAGACATATTAAAAATAAGCCTTAATCCTAGCACTCAGATAATTATTAACTCTGATATATTTCCTCCCAGATACATAGTTATTTCAGTTAATAAATCTGGGATAATACCATAAATATAGTTTTTTATCTTTTTTTTTAACCTAGTATATTGTGGGCATTTCCCATGTCTTAATATAGTTTTTAAAATGTGATACTTAATGGTTACATAATATTCCATCCTATGGTTGTACCTTAACACCAGTTATTTAAAATAGTCTGTTAATTCTCAAATACTTAAACTATGTATTTTTGGGTTTTTGCTATTCTGATGGATGAACAAACACCTTCAACTGCATCTCATTGTTTCCGTAGGATAGAGTTCTAGAACGAGTGGTAAAGTCAAAGGGTTTAAATATTGATACATGGTAACAATGTTGCTTTCCACAATAACAGTTTCAGAGTCTGTTCCACTGCAGTAATCTTGGGTGTTATCACTTAGAGAATCCAGTTGATCAAGCAAAAAGGTATCTCTTTGTTTTGATTTACATTTCTTTGGCTAGCAAGGTTGATCTTTGCAGTTTTTTTTTAAAATGTCTGATGGGTAGAGATATAAATACTATATTTATGCTAATGATTCCCCCATTTATATCACTAGCCTAGACCCCCTCCTGAGCTTCAGATTCATACTTCCAACACCCTACGTAGGTATTTCACAGACATCTCAAACTTAACATGCTTTAAATTTAGCCCTTGATTTTTTTTTAACCCCCAAATCTGCCCCCATGCTCAAGTCTTCACCATCTCAGTTAATTCTACCACCATTCAGCCAGGTATTTAAGCCAGAAACCTAAGAGTTAGCTTCAATTCCTCCCTTTTTCTGGATCCCCACATCCATTCCAACATCAAGGTCTGTCAGTTCTAACTATAAAATGTATCATATATCCTTCTGTTTCTTTCCATTTCCACTCTCATACCTTAATCTAGGCTACCAGTGTTTCTCATCCGAAATAGCCAAACTACTAACTACAAGGCCTTGCATAATCTGATGCCTGCCTCTCCAATCTCATCGTCTAACACCCCCTCCACTTTGTTCACTAGATTTTAGCCACACTGGCCTTTCAATTTCTTTGAAACAGACCTAGCTCCTTCCCTCTACAGGGTCTTTGTACATGATGTCCCTTCTGTGTGGAATGCTCTTCACATGGCTAATTCTTTATTCTTTAGGTCTCAACTTAAATGTCACTCCTCAGAGAGGCCTTTCCAGATCAGTCTCTTTAAGTAGTTAACATCCGTCATTCTCTCTCTTAGCCTCGTGTTTGTTTTCTTCATGGCACTTATCTCACTTGCAACTATGTCATTTATCTGTGTTTTTGGTTGTTGTCTCTCCCCTACTAGAATGTATACTCCATGAGGGTAGGAGTCATTTCTCTCTTGCTCACTATGGTATACCTAGCACAGGACCTGGCATAAGACATATTTATTGTTGACAAGCAGGAGGAACAACACAAGCAAGATCCTGAAGACAGGGAATGGAAAACAGTCCAGTTTGACAGAAGCTAAGAGTACTGTGGTCAGAGGTCTGCATGAGGAAGCGATGTATAAGATGTTGAAAAGGAAGAGAGGCAGAAATACAAGTTAGCAGGTTATAATAGTAGTTAAACAAGGATAAAGTGATAAAAATGGAGTTAACAGCAATCAGAGATACTACTTTTGCAAGAAGCATTTATATGACTTGAAAACAAATTGTTAAGATCCTTATTTACTTTCTGTAAGTTCCTCTCCACCATGATTACCTACTGAGGCCGTCCTACATAAAACACCTAGATGGTACGTCCTCTCCTTCTTAGGGAGCCCTGGTGGTGCAGTGGTTAAGAGCTACGGCTGCTAACCAAAAAGGTTGGCAGTTCGAATTCACCAGCCACTCTTTGGCAACCCTGTGGGGGCGGTTCTACTATGTCCTGTACGGTCACGATGAGTCGGAATCGACTCGACGGCAACGGGTTTGGTTCTTTGGTTTTCTCCCTCTCTCAGCCTGTTTCTTCACCTACATTATCTGTCCTCATTCCCATCTTTGAGGAGTGAGTGTGAGCCTGCTTGATTAACTGTACCTCCATTCTTTTGACAGAAATTGAGATATAAGAAGTGGAAGCTGAGTAAGTTAATAAGTCCAGGTTTGAATTTTCTGAATTTAGGTCCTAAAGTGATAAGTGGGTAACCTTATCCATAGACAGATGGAAAGGTGCAACTAAAACTTGTGAGACAGTTTTGGGGCTACTGCTAAAAATTTAGGAGTGTGGATTTGGTGAGTGCGGATGAGTTTGCCAAGGAAAAATAGAGAAGGGGAATAAAAGCCAAGGATAAAACCTAGGAGGCAGGTTAACAGAGAAGGAAGAGGAAGGAAAGAGCAATTAGAGGTTAAGAGAATCAACAAGGTACAGATGGAAGTACTTATTGAAACCTGGGAAAGAGCAGATGGCTGTCCTCTGTGAAGCTTCTCACTCCCTATCCCCCATCCCAGATACTGTAACACTTAGTTCATGTTACTATTGTGGCATAACTATTTGTCAGTCTCTAGACTTTGAACTCCTCAAAGTCAGAAACCTTGATTATTGTATCCTTGGTGTTCTAATCGTATCCTTGGTGCCCAACCCAGTGATGGGATAATAGTAAATACTTGAAGGTATCTTTGGGAGGGATGGATGGAGAGAGTGATCATCAGAAAGATGGAAGGAATACAGCTTAACAGAAAAAGCATGGACTTGGAGTCAAACAGACCTGAGGTGACCAGTCCAATTTCTATTACTTAATAGATGGGGCATCATCTAGCCCCCCCACCCCGAGCCTCAATTTCTTCATCCGCTAACAGTATCTGTATTACATCACCACTTATCAAGCACTTTCATGTGTACTGTTTCATTTGATTTTCTTAACCCCGTGAAGCTGACGTTCTAATCCCCATATAAGAGATAAGGAAGCGGGCTCTGAGAATTGGTTTGCCCAAAGTTACATAGCTAATAAGCGGCCAGGGTAGGATTTAAATCTAGATCTTCAAATTCCCAGTTCTAGTGCTGTTTCAGTGTAGCACAGAGAAGAGGAGAGTGGTAATTTGAAAGGGTAGAAAATGGGTTGAGGGAAAGTATTCTAGGGCAGGAGAAAGAGGTATCATCAGAGTGAAAAACTGTAGCTGCTAATGACAGGGAGGATAAAGAGTGAGGCCTGGAAGAATATGTGTGGGGACTGGATTGATAGCAAAAGTGAAAGAAGTGGTAAAGACATTGCCTTGGAAATGCCTTGGTAAAGACAAGCATTAGCTCCTTAAGTATAAGAGTATAGGAGGCAGAGTGAAGCTATAGAGATTTTAAGCTGAAGAAGGAAATTGAATTCTGCATTGGCTGACCGTGTGGTAAGAGTGATGGTGGCATGGAGTCTACAAAAGGTAGACAAAAGCATAGGTGAGCAAGAGTGACCGCTCAGCTGCAGTTTGGTAACATGGATTTGTAGTTGACCCAAATTTGTGATTCATTAGCTCTCTTCAGCAACTTGGGAACAGGAAAAGGGAATGGTGAGCATTGCCTAGAGTCAGAAGGGTCACAGAGACAGAGTGATAGGGAGTGTTTCCATGTAATGGTTCACCATGGAGAGTCAAGAACAGTGGTGAAGGTCTGTTGTATGCCGTCGAGTCGATTCTGACTCACAGCGACCTTATACGACAGAGTACAACTGCCCAGTAGGGTTTCCTGGGCTTTTATCTTTATGGGAGCAGATCACCAGGTCTTTTCTCCTGCCGAGAAGCTGGTGGGTTCAAACCACTGACCTTTCAGTTAGCAACCAGGTGCTTAACCACTGCGTTACCAGGGCTCCTTGATGAAGGTCTGGGACAGTGGTTTTTAATCTGTTCCTTGGAGCCCTAAGATGCTATCACAGTGCCTGGATAGAGGGTGTTGGGAGACCTCCTCCAGTTTAACCAAGTTGGTTTTGTGTTCTTAAGCTAAGACAAAAAGGTTTAAAAAACACTGGCCTACTAGAACAGGAGTTTAGGAACTGAAAGTCTCAACGATGACAAAGAGCAAAGTTAGTATGAGCAAGGAAGTAGTAAAGAAGGGAAGATCACAGAGTGCGGTTAGACCATACGCATGCAGAGAATAGGAAAAGAAGCAAATGAACCTTATTCAGAGGACCACTGGACTAACCCAGAACTTACCCTGGGTTATATACATCCTGAGGCTCTAGTATTTTTTTTTCCTTCCTGTGATTAGATACATACAGGACAGAGAGTGAGGGTAGGAGCGCTACCAGGATTACATGTTATCAAGTATTATCTCTAATAGAATTCATGAACTAGGAATTAACCTTTGTAGTGTTTTACTCAGGAGGGTACCTGGGATGATGGTGTGACAGTTATTTGTAACATTATATAGAATGCTCACTTGTTGGGTAAAAGGAGTAGAAAAGAGCCTAAAAGTTTTTGTAATAGTGTTTCTAGAGCAGTGGTTCTTGACTTTTTGTGGGTCGTGGACCCCTTTGATAATTTGATTTTAAAAAAACAACTATAATACCTCTCTCCCCAGATTTAAAAAAATGCATACATGTAGAATTCTGTACAGAATTTCAGGGAATTAGCCCCCCCCCCCCCCGAACTCCATCCATGAATATCAGGTTAAGAACTCCTGATTTGGGTGAAAACCTATAGAAGGAACCTCTGATTCTCAAGGGGCTCCAGGCAAAGATATTTTGAGAAACTTCTCTTGGTGATTCTGATGTTTATTCCTGGTTAAGAACTGCTGCTCTAGAATGAATCTTGAGGAAGCTTTTCAAAGTCTAGGCATTTTCTTTGGATGGTTAGGTACTTGTCTTTAGCTATCAGAAAATCATTTATGTTGCAGAAAAGTGACTGCACTGTTGTGCACTGGGAATGGGCACAGTCTTTGAAGATCTTTTGGGAGCTAGATGCTCGGGATCAGCTTCGTGAACTTTTGTAAGCAGCTTAGTCTCCTTGGTTTTTGAAATGCCTCTGGGGACCATAAACGTTTAGCAGACTACATTGGGAGTGGAGTGGCTCACATTAGAGTTGATGAATAGAAGTATTTCCCATTTGTTCCAAACACCTGAAGAACGCTTACTTCAGCTACCCACCACCTGAGTCCTGCAGGTCCCTCTGTTAGAGCATTGATTTGGGTATCTGCCTTCTCATAGGTAAAACCAATTTCAAAGCTTACCCAGGGTTCAATTCTTAGTCCTCTTTTCTGTACTTCCTAGGTGATCATATGTAGTCCCGTCTCCAACCCTGGATCCTTCACTGAACTCCTCCTGATTTGTATATCCAGTAGACTGAGATCGACCCTTGGATAGACCTCTCAGAGTTAAATTTCAACACTGAACTCTTGATTCCTGACTCCTCCTCCCCCTACCCCTCACCCAACCTGTCTTCCTCCATCTTAGTAGATGGCAACCCCATTCTGACAGTTGCTCAGGTCAAAAATCTTGGAATTTATCCTTGACTCCTTGCTTTCTTTCAAGCCCTTACTTCCAACTAATCAGCAAACCCTGTCTGTTTTATATTTTAAATACATCCACATCTTATCATCTCCATCACTACCTCTCTATTTCAAGTCACCATCTATGCCCTGAATTTTAATTGATTCCCCTGCTTTCACCCTTGCCTCCAACTCCCCGACCCCCCCGCACCGTCAGCACTCCACACAACCGCTAGCATGACCCTTATAATAGAAAATCTTTTCATGTCACTTTTTTGCAGTCACATCACATATTCTATTCCAAAGCCTCCAGTGGCTTTCCCATCTCGATAAGTTGTAGCCCCGGCCATCTCTCTGGCCTCATTTCCTATCACTCTTCATTCCAGCCACATTGGCCTCCTTGCTATTTCTCAAATATGGCAGGTCAGGTATTCTCCTACCCTAGGGCCTTTGTATTTGCTTTTCCCTCTTCGTAGAGAACTCTTCTAGGTATCTGTCTGGCTTGGTTCCTTATTTCCTTAAAGTCTTTGCTCAAATGTCACCTCTTCAAAGAGGGCTTTCTTGACCACCTTATATGTAATAGCACCCTTACTTCTGCACCATCACTCTATCTTCTTCTTGTTTTTTGGCTGCTTCATAGCGCCCATCACTACCTGACTCATCTATTTCTTTTTGTCTGTCTTCTCCCATTAGAATGAAAGCTTCATGAGAGCAAGGACTTTGTTTATACACTGCTGTGTCTCTCCAGCACTGAGAACAGTGCCTGTCACACAGTAGGTACTCAGTAAATAATTGTTGAATGAATGAGTGGATGACAGGTGACATTAGAATGCATCCTGAACAAGGCAACCAGTTGCCGCTAAGTCGATTACAACTCATGGCAGTCTCATGTGTTTCAGAGTAAAACTGCGCTCTATAGGATTTTCTATGGCTGTGATCTTTTGGAAGGAGATCACCGCGCCTTTCTTCTGAGGCACCACTGGGGAATTTGAACTACCAACCTTTCAGTTAGTAGCTGAGCAGTTAACTGTTTGTGCCACCCAAGGACTTCATCCAGGGTGGTTATGAGTCTTTAACCCTTTCGTGAACCATTTATTTTCTGCTTTGAATTTTTGTTGATAACATGTGTTTTCATTAATGGAAGCATGCTGAATCATTGAGTGTGTCTGAATTTTTGGTAGGTAGTATTGGTTTGTTTTTCTTGCCCCCCTCCCACAAGCCTACCCTAAGTGTTTAGTGGTACATATGAAGTACCACTAATTATACCCAGAGTCCCCATCAAGGTCTATTGGTACATATGTGTAACAAATAAAATGTTCATAATTTCTATTTTTCCTACCAAAAATTCAGACACCTCATATAATATCCTGTAAAAACAATAATTTGCAGCACACGCCCATTTCTTCGGTTTCAGTCATAAAGGCCCCTGCCTTGCAGCAGCACGCACTGTCAGTGGCGCAGCAGCTTCCCAGTAAACCTTCAGAGGCAGAAAAAGTACTTGGTCCCTAGAAGTACCCATGAGCATGAAAGGGTTAAATTATATAAGGATGAGTCAGAAGAGCTGAGAATTTTTTTTCCAGAAGAAAAGAAGATCATTTATTAAGCCGTTTTACAAGGAATTCTGCATCAATGGGAGGTAAATGACCCCTAAGATTCTATGATTCTTTGAAAGTATAACTCTCAAATGGAAGCATGTGGGAAGCATTGTGTGATGCTAATCATCCAGCCTAGTAAGGGTTGATGTATAAACTAAGGCACTCCCATCCTTAAAGATAATGGCAGGAGTTGCTCAGACTAGGTTACTTCTGTATTTTTCTAGCTTTAGAATATATTTCTCAGCCCCCCCGGTCCCTTTCTTTCCTTGTAGTCTGAGGGAACTACCTCGTGGCAAGCTCTAGGGTATAGAATCCATATTCCTGAAATCAACATGCTTATTACCTGGTAATTTGAAAAGGTAAAACCTTATTATGGCCTTTTGAAGGAATACTTCTTTATTTTTAAGAACATGGGTAATGCTTTTCTGTGGAACAGATACAAGCAGAAGAAGGAGATGGAGCATAGATTGTCTGCACTGAAATCTGCTGTGGAAAGTGGTCAAGCAGATGATGAGCGTGTTCGTGAATATTATCTCCTTCACCTTCGGAGGTGGATTGGTATCAGCTTGGAAGAGATTGAGAGCATTGACCAAGAGTTAAAGATCCTGAGAGAAAAAGACTCCTCAAAAGAGGTAAGCCTCATTACTGCCCATATACCTCAAAAAGTTACTGTCACAAAATTTGAATATTCCACAGAAGAGTAATCAAATTAAAATTCTTTTAAGATTCCATAAAATTATTGTTCTTACTAAGATTAATGGAGGAAAGCTGAAGGTCCAGTAGGATAGGTTTCTCTTTAGTTTATAGTAGTAGTTCCCAGTCCTTTCTAACCTGTAATACACTTCTGGTCACTTGTGTTTTTGTGACATGCCACGAGAGAGGGAGACGTCTCTGAAATAAAAATTGGTTTTGGCTGTGGGAAGTCATGACTTGTGGTTGACTATAATAAAGAGGAGAAATAAGATGGGAAAGGAGAAGAAAAATGAAACTGTCAGAGAGAAGAGACTAGAATGAAAAAGATAAAAGGTCAGGGAATATGCTTACGTTAAGGGAGGAATCAGAATTTAACTTTACACAGTGAATTAATTACTCACACACTTTTAAATCACCCAAGTATGAGACACAGCAACGACATCTCTGTGCACAAAATGTCGGGTATACTGGTAAAGAAAACCTGGTGTAACATAGTTTTGGCTGTTTTTTAATATCATTACCCCATTCAGAACAATAATAGGCTCTACTGCCACTTGCTTTTTGGTTCAAGATGCAACATAAATTGAGTTGAATTTATCAGCTGGTCACAGGCATTTATTTAAGTCCTCTGAGAAACACCTTCCTAATTTGATTTGTACTAATTAAATTAGCCCGGGAGCTCTTGTCTCAGGGTAACATCAACCTAGTTCCTCCCTGTTAAAGGATCAAAGAATGAAGCATTATTATTCTAATACCATAAGGCCTCTTGAGCATAACTCGAGTGGTTTTCAAGCATTTTGAGGCTGGAACCTTCTGGATCCTTCCCTGCCCCCCCCCCCCTTGTAAATGCTCTCTCATGCGGTATTGGGATTGGCTCTGAAAGTGATGGAGCTGGAACCAGCTAAACACTGTTTCCTTGACCATAGTTTTTCTTTTTTTTTTTCAGGATGCCCCTAGAAAGCCAGTGTTCCCTGAAACATTTTTATACACCTCTATATGAAAACTACTAACTTATCCTTTCCCCTTATACTTAGGAACATCGTTTTCTAAAACAGCCTAGGGGTTATTGACAGTAACATTTTTACATTGAAAGGAGGTTTAGAAGAAGGGTCTTAATCAGTGTTTCCACTGAAAGCCAGGCTGAGGAAAGGTGCTTCAGATTCAGCTCAAGGGATTTATATGGAACATGGAAGAAGGCTGTGGAATCTCCTTGGGAGGGGGTATTTTAAAGCCAAGTAATTTTTTACATGTGGTGAGATAGTTGCTGTAAGAACTTTCTCTTTCTCTGTTTTTAAGCAAGGTACCCAGGCCTTCTCAGGAGAGTTAAGCAACTTCTACCGTTAGTATTTTGCTATTTCTTAGAGATTGATAAATAGGGAGTGAGTGAAATTTAAATCAAGGGCTTTTCAAGTTCTTGAAGACTTAAGAGTCTGCATAGTGGGATGGGCAAAATGGCAAATGCATCTCTGATTGTTTCTTTTTTAGGCATCAACTTCTTACTCATCACGTCGTGACAGGCCGCCAATGAAACCCTTCGTTCTCACTCGGGACATGGCCCAAGCCAAGTAGGTAGTACTTGAAAGTAGGTTGCCTTCGTAGGTCCCCTGCTTTTATAGTTCGCTTACAGTGCATTAATAACAGGCAGAATGGGTGTTGTTGAAAGGTCATGGTTTCACCTATGGAGGCTCTTTTTTCATCAGTGAGATAATGTTGTCTGTCCTGATGCTTTCTCTGTGTCTTTCTTGATCAGACATTTCCCTCTCAAACTCAAGCTTAAAAATAGGCTCAAAAGGAAACAAAAATTAATAAAACAGAAAGAAAGGAACAATCTAATGGGGAATTGTACACTTAAACTTTTTTTCCCCATTATTGCCACCCTTCCCGCATTCAATTACAATTCTCAAAGGACATATTTGCCTACCTAGAATTTAATTCTGAGCTCTTAACATACTTTTCCATAGGGTGGCAGGAGAGTCTCTTTTCTCTTTATACCTTTCGGACCCAGTAACCATAAATACCCCTTCCACAGTGTCGTCACTGCTCTGTGGGTCATTAACCTCTGGGATTGCTTATTGGGAGATGATCCTGGACTATTTATCTTCGTAAAGCTCTTGGCTTTAATGCCCATTTCTGGATGCCACTTTTTACGTATCCTTACAGAAGTTTGCACAACTCTTCAGGTGATAGCTGGGTAGGGGAATGAGAATAAAACAGACCCAGGCTTTGTCGCTAAAGAGAAGAGGCATTTTAATTGTGCTGTATATGTTTAGGTTTCTAAATGCAGTATGATTCTTGTAGGGTATTTGGAGCTGGTTATCCAAGCCTGGCAACTATGACAGTGAATGACTGGTATGATCAGCGTCGGAAATATGGAGCATTACCAGATCCGGGAATAGCCAAGACAACACCAGGTATAAAGGGGTGGTAGGAAGGTAGTCTCTTACTCCCTAGCAGTTAAATTCATACTGAGTGTTATTGTGCTTTAGGAGCAAAAGTAGTCTGGGCAAAAATCATGAGTGATAGATTCTAGGTAGTATTGTGTTTATTATTAAAATATATAGCAGAAAATTCTGGGAAGATGGGATAGTGGCAACATAGCTTTTGGATCTCCAAATCCCCACGAGAAAACAGAGCAGCTAGATAGCATAACCAAAATCCGTGGACAGCAGTCCCGTTTCTGGTAATGGCAGAGTAGCTTGTATCAGACCAACCCCTCTGACAGGTAGCAGTCACAAACTGAACAAAATACCTGAAGACACTGGAGAGTGACCAAAAACAGGCATAAATGGGAAGGCAGTCAATACTTAGAAGAAGGGAATGGCGCTTGGAACTTCTCACGAGCAAGGACTTTGACTTACATCTTTGGTGCCCAACCTGGTAATTGGATGATAGTTGGTACTTATAGGTATCTTTGGAAGGGACAGATGGAGAGAGTGGTCATCCGAAAGATAGAAACAATATGGTGTAGCAGAAAAAGCTTAAATTTTGGAGTCAAACAGATGTGGTTGACCAACTTCTACCACTTAATAGGGCATTATCTAGCCTCTCTAAGCCTCAATTTCCTTATCACATGTATTATTTCATTTGATCCTCTTAACAACCCCATGACGCAGACATTCTTTTCCACATTTTAGGATGAGGAAATGGGTGATGAGAATTGATTTGCCCAAAGTTACTTAACTAGAAAATGGCCAGGCTAGGATTTAAATTCAGATCTTCAAATTCCCAGTTCTAGTGCTGTTTCCACTATAGTATAGAAAAGAGAAGAGTAATTTGAAAGCGTTTTCCATTTTTTACAGTTTTTCACCTGTGGATAGGCTGTAGTTGCTATGATGTGGTATAGCTAAAACTTGTATGGAAACTTGCAGTCTTATTGGTTGAGAAATCAGAGAACTGAGTTCAGGGTGACTATAGCAGCCAAAAAGTGAGGGAAGATACCCTAGAAAGGAGAGAAACACAGGGGGAGCCCTAATTCTGTATTTAAACTCCACCCAAATCTCTGGCTGACCCCGAAACTGTGCATGCAAAGGATAAACTGGAAGGCTGAAATAACTGAACGGAGCATTCATCTGCTGCTCAGTGCAAGGGAGACGGAATTTAGAGTTTTGGTTCTAGTCTAGTTAACTGCTTGCTAAAACAAACAAACAAATAAAACAATATTCTTTAGAAGAACAAAACAGAATCCAGAATCTGTATAGCATTTCATTTTCAGTGTCCAGGATTCAATCCTAAATTACTGTTGTTAGTGGCCATTGAGTCGATTCCGACTCATGACAACCCCATGTGTGCAGAGTAGAACTGCTGCATAGGGTTTTCAAGGCTGTGACCTTTCAGAAGTGGATTGCCAGGCCAGTCTTCCAAGGCGCCTCTGGGTGGGTTTGAACTGCCAAACTTTTGGTTAGTAGTTGAGCACTTTACCATGCGTGCCATCCAGGGGCTCCTAAATTAACAGACATGAAAAAATAATGAGTCACACTTTAAAGGCAGTCAGTGGAGACTGACCTCAAGATGACTCATGTTAGAATCAGCAGAAAAGGACTTTAAAGCAACTGTCATAAAACTATGCTCTGGGACAGAACGAAAAATATACTTGTAATGAATGGAAATTTAAGAAATCTAAGCAGAGAAATAGAAACTATAAAATGTTCTAGAACTGAAAAATATAATACCTGAAATTTAAAAATCACTGGATGGGCTTAATAGATTGGGTATTACAGAAGAAAGTGTCAAGTTAACTTGAAGATCGATCAGTAGAAGTTATCCAATCTGAAAAAAGAGAAAAAGATGAGAAAAAAGTGAACAGAACCTCAGTGACCTGTGGAATAACGTAAAAAGGTCTAACATACATGCAGTTGGAGTACCAGAAGGAGAGGTAAGAGAAGGGAGCATAAAAGTTTTTTTGGAGAAATGGTGGCTGAAAATTTCCCAAATTCTGTGAAACACAAATTTGCAGTTTCAAGAAGCTCAGCAAATCCCAAGCAGGTTAAATAAACATCATAGTAAAACTGCTGAAAACCAAAGATAAAGAGAAAATCTTGCAAGCAGCAGAGAAAAATTGTACATTACATATAGGAGAACAATGATGTGATTAGTTTCTTCTCATTAGAAAAACTGGGGACCAGAGACAGTGAAACAACATCTTTAAAGTGTTGAAAGAAAAAAAAAACTTTCAACCCAGAATTCTATATCCAGTGAAAACATCCTTGAAAATGAAGAAGACATTAAGACATTTTCAAATAAACAAAAACTGGCATTATGATAAATGTTCAAGGAAGTTCTTCAGGCTGAAGGGAATGTTACCAGATGGAAACATGGATATTTAGGAAGGAAGGAAGAGCAACAGGTGAATACAAAAGACTGTCTCTTCCTCCCCCCCCACCTAAATTTTAAAACAACTTATGACTGCTTAAAGCAAAAATTATAATATTGTCTTAAGGAGTTTATAATGTATATAAATTGTCTTAGTCTCCTAGTATTGCTGTAGCAGAAGTACTGTAAGTGGGTGGCTTTAAAGAACACAAATTTATTTTCTCACAGTTCAAGAGGCTAGAAATCCAAAATTCAGGGTGTGACTCTTGGGAAAGGGTCGTCTTTGTCTATTTCAGCTCCTAAACCCATTGCTGTCTAGTCAAATTCCAACTCCTAGAAGACCCTATAGGACAGAGTAGAACTGCCTCATAGGGTTCCCAAGGCTGTAAATCTTTACGTAAGCAGATTGCCACATCTTTCTCCCGTGGAGTGGTTGGTGGGTTTGAACCGCTGACCTTTCCTTGGACTTCTGGGCTTGTTGATGCATTTGCCTCCTTTGTCATCAGATAATGTCTGCTTTCACCGTGTCTGGGTGCCTCTGTGTCTGTGCTGCACTTTGTATAACTCAGAAGTGATTAGGTTTAAGATCTACTATACACCTGTATGACCTCAACTGACTGATCACATTACATTAGACTATATTGTGGGAGGTGATTGCATTACATTAGATTAGATTGTTTTGCATCCACAGGTATAATCAAAAAAACCCCAAAACCAAACCCATTGCCATCAAGTTGATTTGTGTCCCCCAAAAATATCTAGTCAATTTGGCTAGGTCATGATTCCAAGTGTCATATGATTGTCTACCATTTTGTAATCTGATGTGATTTCCCTGTGTGTTGTAAATCCTATCACTATGATGTAATAAAATGGATTAGTGGCAGTTACATTGATGAGATCTACAAGATTAGGTAGTGTCTTAAGCCAATCTCTTTCTTTTTTCTTGAAGAAACTACAGAAGCTTTTATTCAGTTTTTAGAACATTTTAAGATGTGAAGAATTTTTGTTTTCTCCTTGTTGGTGTGGAAATACATATTTTGTTTTTTAATTGTGCTTTAAGTGAAAGTTTACAATTCAAGTCAGCTTCTCATACAAAAATTTCTACACACACCACTGTGCGACCCTAGCTGTTGTCACTATACTGTGACAGCACACACCTCTCCTTTCCATCCCGGATTTCCCGTGTCCATTCAACCAGCCCCCATCCCCCTCTGCCCTCTCATCCCACCTCCGGACAAGAGCTGCCCACTTAGTCTCATGTATCTATCTGAGCTAAGAAGCACACTCCTCGCGAGTATCATTTTATGTCTTATACTCCAGACTAATCCTTGTCAGAAGAATTGACCTCGGGAATGGTTCCAGTCTGGGGCTAACAGAGAGTCTGGGGGCCATGTTTTCCAGGGTCCCTCCAGTCTCAGTCAAACCATTAAGTCTAGTCTTTTTACTAGAATTTGAGTTCTACACCCCACTTTCCTACTTCTCTGTCAGGGATTCTCTGTTGTGTTCCCTATCAAGGCGCTCATTAGTGGTAGCTGGGCACCATCTAGTTCGTCTGGTCTCAGGCTGATGGAGTTTCTGGTTTATGTGGACCTTTCTGTCTCTTGGGCTAATATTTTCCTTGTGTCTTTGGTGTTCTTCGTTCTCCTTTGCTCCAGGTGGGTTGGGACCAATTGATGCATCTTAGATGGCCACTCACTAGCTTTTAAGACCCTAGACACCACTCACCAAAGTGGGATGCAGAACATTTTCTTCATAAATTTTGGTATGCCAGTTGACCTAGATGTCCCCCGAAGCCGTGGTCCCTAGACCCCCGACCCTGCTACTCTGTCCTTCGAAGTGTTTGGCTGTATTCAGGAAACTTCTTAGCTTTTGGTTTAGTCCAGTTGTGCTGACTTCCCCGGTAGTGTGTGTGGTCCTTCCCTTCAACTAAGATAATTCTTGTCTACTATCTAGTTAGTGAATACCCCTCCCCACCCTCATAACCATCAAAGAATGTTTTCTTCTGTGTTTAAACTTTTCTTGAGTTCTTATAATAGTGGTCTTATACAGTATTTGTCCTTTTGCGACTGACTAAATTCACTCAGCATAATGCCTTCCAGATTCATCCATGTTGTTTCACAGATCATTGTTGTTCTTTATCATTGCATAGTATTCCATTGTGTGACTATACCGTAATTTGTTTATCCGTTCGTCTGTTGATGGGCACATAGGTTGTTTCCATCTTTTTGCTATTGTGAACAGTGCTGCAGTGAACATGGGTGTGTGTATATCTATTCTTGTGATGGCTCTTATTTCTCTAGGATATATTCCAAGGAGTGGGATTGCTGGATTGTATGGTACTTCTATTTCTAGCTTTTTAAGGAGGTGCCAAATCAATTTCCAAAGTGGTTGTACCATTCTACATTCCCACTAACAGTGTATAAATGTTCCGGTCTCTCCACAACCTATGCAACATTTATTATTTTGTGTTTTTTGGATTAATGCTAGCCTTGTTGGGGTAAGATGGTATCTCATTGTAGTTTTGATTTGCATTTCTCTAATGGCTAATGATCGTGAACATCTCCTCATGTGTCTGTTAGCTGCCTGAATGACTTCTTTGGTGACGTGCCTGTTCCTATTTTGCCCGTTTTTTGATTGGGTTATTTCTCTTTTTATTGTTGAGGTTTTGCAGTGTCTTGTAGATTTTAGAGATTAGACGCTGATGAGATTTGTCATAGCCAACATTTTTTTTCCCAGTCTATAGGTTGTCTTTTGACTCCTTTCTTGAAGTCTTTTAATGAACATAAGTGTTTGATTTTTTCGGAGCTCCCAGTTATCTAGTTTCTCTTCGAGTATTTGTGCGTTATTACTTATGGTATGTATTCTGGGTTTATGCCATGTATTAGGGCTCCTAGCATTGTCCCTGTTTTTTCTTCCGTGATCTTTATCGTTTTAGATTTGCTATTTAGGACTCTGATCTGTTATGAGTTAGTTTTTGTGTGTGGTGTGAGGTATGGGTCTTGTTTCATTTTTTTTTGTAGATGGATGTCCAGTTATGCCAGCACCGTTTGTTAAAGAGACTGTCTTTTCCCCAGTTAATGAACTTTGGGCCTTTGTCAAATATGAGCTGCTCATAGGTGGATGAATTTACGTCTGGATTCTCAATTCTGTTCCATTGGTCTATGTATCTTGTTGTACCAGTACCAGGCTGTTTTGAGTACTGTGGTGGTATAATAGGTTCTAAACTCAGGTAGTGTGAGGCCTCGCACTTTGTTCTTCTCCTTCAGTAATGCTTTACTTACCCGGGGCCTCTTCCCTTTCCATATAAAGTTGGTGACTTATTTCTCCATCTCATTAAAAAATGCCGTTGGAATTTGGATCGGGATTGCATTGTATCTATAGATCACTTTGGGTACAATTGACCTTTTCACAATGTTGAGTCTTCCTATCCATGAGCTAGGTATGTTTTTCCACCTATGTGGGTATCTGTTGGTTTCTTTCAGTAGTGTTTTGTAGTTTTCTTTGTGTACATCTATAGATCTCTGATTAGATTTATTCCTAGGTATTTTATCTTCTTGGGGGCTATTGTAAATGGTATTGATTTGCTGATTTCCTCTTGAAGTTGTTTGTTGGTGTAGAGGAATCCAACTGATTTTTGTATGTTTATCTTGTATCCTGATAGTTTGCTGAAATCTTCTATTAGTTCCAGTAGTTTTCTTGTGGATTCTTTGGGGTTTTCTGATATAAGATTGAATCATCTGCAAATAAAGATACTTTTGCATCTTTCTTACCAATTAGGATGCCCTTTATTTCTTTTTCTAGCCTAATTGCTTTGGCTAGGACCTCCAGCACAGTGTTGAATAAGAGTGATGATAAAGGGTATTGTTGTCTGGCTCCCATTCTCAAGAGGAATGCTTTCAGACTCTCTCCATTTAGGATGATGTTGGCTGTTGGCTTTGTATAAATGCCCTTAATTGTGTTGAGGAATTTCCCTTCTATTCCTGTTTTGCTAAGAGTTTTTATCATGAATGGGTGTTGGACTTTGTCAAATGCCTTTTTTGCATCAGTTGATAATATCATGTGGTTCTTGTCTTTTAATTCACTTGATTCATTACATTGATTGTTTTTCTAATGTTCAGCCATCCCTGCATACTTGGTATACCAATTCCAGTTGGTCATGGTGAATTATTTTTTGGATATGCTGTTGAATTCTGTTGCCTAGAATTTTGCTGAGGATTTTTGCGTCTATGTTCATGAGGGATATCGGTCTGTAATTTTCCCTTTTTTGTGGTGTCTTTTACCTGGTTTTGGTATCAGGGTTATACTGGCTTCATAGAATAAGTTTGGGACTATTCCATCCTTTTCTGTACTCTGAAATACCTTTAGTAGTAGTGGTGTTAACTCTTCTCTGAAAGTTTGGTAGAATGTTTCAGTAAAACCATCAGGGCCAGAGCCTTTTTTTTCTTTTTGCTGGGAGTTTTTTAATTACCTTTTCAATCTCTTCTTTTGTTATAGGTGCATTTAGTGGTTCTACCTCTGTTTGTGTTAGTTTAGGTAGGTAGTGTGTTTCTAGAATTTTGTCCATTTCCTCTAGGTTTTCATATTTTTGGAGTACAATTTTTCATAGTATTTTGTTATGATTCTTTTAATTTCAGTTGGGTCTGTTGTGATATCACCCATCTCATTTCTTATAGGGTTTATTTGCTTCCTCTCCTGTTTTTCTTTTGTCAGTTTGGCCAGTGGTTTATCGATTTTCTTGATCTTTTCAAAGAACCAGCTTTTGGTCTTGTTATCTCTTTCAATTGTTTTTCTGTTCTCTATTTCATATAATCCTGTTCTGAATCTGATTATTTCCTTTCTTCTGGTGCCCGAGGGCTTCTTTTGGTGCTCTCTGTTTCTGCTTATTCCAGTTGTAGGATTAATGTTTTGATTTTGGCCCTTCTTCTTGGATGTGTGCATTTATTGCTGTAAACTGACCTCTGAGCACTGGTTTTGTTTTACTGTGTCCCAAAGGTTCTGGTAGGATTTGTTTTCATTCTCATTTGATTCTGTGAATTTCTTATTCACATCCTTAATTTCTTCTGTAACCAAGTAGTTTTTGAGCAAGGTGTTGTTCAGTTTCCATGTGTTTGATTTTTTTTCCTTGCTTTTTCTCTTACTGATGTCTACTTTTATGGCGTTTTGGTCAGAAAAGGTGCTTTGTAATATTTCGATGCTTTGGATTCTGTTAAAGCTTGCTTTATGGCCTAATATGTTGTCTGTTCTGGAGAATGTTGCATGTGCGTTGGAAAAGAAAGTATACTTGGATGCTGTTGGGTGGAGTGTTCTGTATATGTCTGTGAGATCAGGTTTGTTGATTGTGGCATTTAGATCTTCCATGTCTTTATTCAGCTTCTTTTGGGATGTTCTGTCTTTCACCAAAAGTGGTGTGTTGAAGTCTCCTACTATTATTGTGGAGCTGTCTCTCTCTCTTTTCAATGCTGTTAGAGTTTGTTTTATGTATTTTGGAGCCCTTTCATTGGGTGCATAAATATTTATTATAGTTACGCCCTCCTGGCATATTGATCCTTTAATCATTATGTAGTGTCCTTCCTTATCTTTTGTGGTGGATTTTACTTTAAAGTCTATTTTGTCAGAGATTAATATTGCCACTCCTCTTTTTTGATTGTTGTTTGCTTGATATATTTTTTCCATCTTTTGAGTTTTGGTTTGTTTGCGTCTTTAAGTCTAATATGTGTCTCTTGTAGGCAGCATGTAGACGGATCGTGTGTTTTTATCCATTCTGCCACTCTCTGTCTCTTCATTGGTGCATTTAGTCCATTTACATTCAGTGTAATTAATAATAAATATGAGTTTAGTGCTGTCATTTTTATCTCTTTTTGTGTGTGTGTAGTTGACAGTTTCTTTGTTCCTCTTAAGTTTCTGTGCTGAGTCATTTTTTTTAATGCATTTTCTTTTCATTGTTGTTGATTTTGTATTTGCTGAGTCTCTACGTTTTTCTTGGTTTTTATTTTGATGCGTAGGATTGTTAGTTTCCTTTGTGGTTACCTTAATATTTATTCCTATTTTTCTAAGTTTAAACCATTTTTATTTCTTATCACCTTGAGTTATTCTTATGAAAGACCTATGACTACATTTTTTAGTCCCTCTTTTTTGTTTTAATGTTGTCATCTTTTACATATTGACGTCTCTGTTTGACTATTTTCAGTGTTTTAGTTTTGATTTATTTTTGTGACTTCCCTTTCTGGGTTGATATCTGGTTGTTCTGTCCTGTGCTCTTGTCTTGGTTTATTATCTGATGTTACTGATTTTCTAACCAAAGGGCTCCTTTTAGTATTTCTTGTAATTTTGGTTTGGTTTTTGCAAATTCCTTAAACTTCTGTTTATCTGAAAATGCCCTAATTTCGCCATCATATTTGAGAGACAGTTTTGCTGGATATGTAGTTCTTGGCTGGCAGGGTTTTTTTTTTTTTTTTCCTTCAAGGCTTTATATATGTCATCCTATTGCCTTCTTGCCTGCATGGTTTCTGCTGAGTAGTCCGAGCTTATTCCTGTTGACTGTCTTTTGTAGATGACTTTTCATTTATCCCTAGCTGCTCTTAAAATTGTCTCTTTATCTTTGGTTTTGGAAAGTTTGATTATCATATATTTTGGTGACTTTCTTTTGGGATTTACTTCGTGTGACATTCAGTGAGCATCTTGGATAAATATCTTCTCAGCTTTCACAATATCAGGGAAGTTTTCTGCCAACAAATCTTCAACAATTCTCTCTGTATTTTCTGTTATCCCCCCCCCGTTCTGTTACTCCAGTCACTCATAGGTTATTCCTCTTGATAGAGTCCCATGTAATTCTTAGGGCGTCTTCATTTTTTTTTAATTCTTTTATTTTTCCTCAAATAAGTTGGTGTCAAGTGGTTTTATCTTCAGTCTCCCTGATTCTGACTTCCATTGCCTCAATTCTGCTCCTATGACTTTATATTGAGTTGTCTAATTCTGAAATTTTATTGTTAATCTCCTGGATTTCTATTTGCTGTCTCTCTGTGGATTCTTGCAGCCTATTTGTGATTGTGCTCTTTTCTTAAGTTCGTCTATTGCTTTGTGTATTCTTTGGCTTGTTCTGCATTCTGCATGATCTTTTTCCTGATCTCTTGAAGAGTTCTGTATGTTAATCTTCTGTAATCTACCTCCAGTAATTCTAAGAAGTTCTCTTCCTCTGGAAGATTTCTTGATTCTATGTTTTGGGAGCTTGCTGTAGCCATCATGGTCTGCCTCTTTATGGCGTTTGATATTGACTCTTGTCTCCAAGCCATTGATAAGTTATTATAGTTATTTATTTTATGTTTTCTTACTGTGCCCTAGCTTATTGTTTTGTTTTGATATGCCCAAATAGGCTGCTTGTGTGACCTAGTTTGAGTATTGACACCTTTGAAGCTCTAACGTCCTGTCACCAGGTGGTTAGATCTGTTAGTTGGTATGTGAGTCCAGGAGTCTGTTTACTTTTCTTGCATTGATTCAACTCAGGTGTCCAGGTCGTCGGTCACCGAGTGTGTGGTGCAGACTCTCGCTACAGTCCTAGACAGGCAGGAGTGGTTGGTGTAGGCACAAGTAGATGACCAAGACAGTGACCCTATAGGACAGAGTAGAATTGCCACATAGAATTTCCAAGGAGCAGATGGTGGATTCAAACTTCCAGTCTTTTGGTTAGCAGCCAAATCCTTAAGCACTGCGCCACCCGGGCCCCATCGACAGGTATAGGGTTAGTATTTGTCTTAGTCATCTAGTGCTGCTATAACAGAAATACCACAAGTAGATAGCTTCAACAAAGAGAAATTTATCTTATCACAGTCCAATAGGCGAGAAGTCCAAATTCAGGGCGTCAGCTCCAGGGGAAGGCTTTCTCTCTCTCTCATCTCTGGAGGAATGTCCTTCTTGTCAATCTCCCCCTGGACTAGGAGCTTCTCTGCACAGGAACCCCGGGTCCAAAGGATGTGCTCTGCTCCCGGCATTGCTTTCTTGGTGGTATGAGGACCCCAACTCTCTGCTTGCTTCCCTTTCCTTTTATCCCTTGTAAGATAGAAGGTGGTGCAGGCCATACCCCAGGGAAAACTCCCTTTACATTGGATCAGGGATATGACCTTAGTAAGGGTGTTACAATCCCACCCTAATCCTCTTTAACATAAAATTACAATCACAAAATGGAGGACAACCACACAATGTGGGAATCATGGCCCAGCCAAATTGATACATTTTGGGGGGGACATAATTCAATCCATGACAGTATTCCAAGACATATTTTGGGGAGACACAGTTCAGTCAATACAATAGATGTAATAACATCTGACAGCTGTAGCAGAATGGACAGGGGTAAATGGATCTATGTGTTTGCGAGATTCTTACATTTTGTTTGAAGCCGTCTATTAATTAATGCTGTGTAACAAACTACTCCAAAACTTTATAGCTTAGAACAACAAATATTTATTATCTCATATGGTTTCTGAGGGGAGGAATCCAAAAGTAACTAGGTGGCTCTGGCTCAGGGTCTCTTATGAGGTTGCAGTCAAGCTGTTGACTGGGGCTGGGTGATCTGCTTCCAGGCTCACTCATGTGGCTGTTGGCTGGTGGCCTCACCATGTGAACCTCTGCTTAGGGCTGATCCGAACTTAGTAGCCTCCTTTTCTCAGAATATTCATCTGAGATCTGAGAGAATGACCAAGATGGAGGCCTCAGTGTCTTTTATAACTTAAAATGTGAAGGTGATGTGCCATCACTTCTTCCGTATCCTAATGGTCACACAGACCAATCCTAATACATCGTGGGAAGGGGACTGCATAAGGGCATGAATACTAGGGAGCAGGGATCATTGGGGGCCACCTTCAAGGCTGCCTACCATATGGTACGATATTAATTCTTAAGTAGACTGAGAAGTTAAGGATGAATATTGTATTCCCTGCAGTAACCACTTAAAAAAAGGAATGCAAAGACACATAGCTAAACAGCTGACAAATTAAAAGGGAAGAAGGCAAGAAAGAAAGAGCAGAGGAACAAAAAATAGATGAGATAAACAAAAAACAAATACCAGATTGGTATATCCAAACCCAGTATATGAATAATTATCTTAAATGTAAAAGGAATAAACCCTCAAATTAGAAATCAAAGATTAATTTCTAAATCAGCAACTCAACTGTATGCTGGCTACAAGAGATGCATTTTAAATATAAAGACATAGATTAGTTGAAAATAAAAAGATTGAAAATACAGCATACTAACAGTAAGTATAAGAAAGCTGGAATAGCTATAGTAGTATTAGTTAAAGTAGACTTAAAGACAAAAAGTATTATTGGAAATAAAGTGACATTTCATACTGATAAAAGGGGCAGTTTATCAGGAAGACATAGTAATTATAAATGTATTTGCGCCTACTAGCAAGCTTCAGATTACATGAAGAACAGACAGAATTAAATGGAGAACTAGACAAATTACAATCATAGAGAGTTTAATACTCTCAGTAATTGATAGAACTACTAGATAAAAAAATCAATAAGGACATAGAAGATCTGAACAACACTGTAAGCCACCTTAAAACTATTTGACATTTATAGAACAGCTATATCAACAACTGCAAAATAACACCTTTTCAAGTACACATGGTATGTTCACCCAGATAGACCATATACAGGAGCATAAAATCAGTCTAACACTTCTGAATAACCAGTAGGTCAAAGAAGAAGTCACAAAGGAAATTAGAAAATATTTTGAACTGAATAGTAATGAAAATACAACATCAAAATTTGTGGAATACAACTAAAGTAGTGCTTAGAAGAAATTGTATAACTTTCAAAATTTATATCACCAAAGAAGAAAAATAAAATCTGTTGCTTATAGTTCTGCTTTAAGAAGTTAGAGGGGAGATACAAGAAGGGAAATAATAACGATGGGAAATCTCGGAGTGATGGTGATAGTGATGCACAAAACCTGGACATATGTATACCCCCATGACCTGGCAACTTTATTCCTGGGTATATACCCAAGAGGAATGAGGCCGTATGTCCACAAAAGACACGTACAAGAATGCTCATAGCAGCATTGTTCGTAGTAGCTCAAATTGGAAACTACCTAAATGTCCATAAATAATTGAATGGATAAATAAATTTTAGTGTATTCAAAAAATGAAATACTGTATAGCAATAAGGTTAAACTCACTATAGTTCTTCAGTTATAAGTGACAAAAATAGATGAACTTTGCGGACATAATTATGAGTGAAAAAAGCCAGACACAAAAGAGTTTATACTTTATGATTTCATTCATATAAAGTTTAAAAACAGGTAAAACATATATGCTGGTTAGAATTCAGGACAGTGGTCACTCGTAGTGTGTGATCATGAATGGAATTAGAGGGGACTTCTGGGCAGTTAGTAATGTTTTTCATCATGTGTTCAGTATGTGAAAATTCACTGAGCTTACTTATGCTTGTGTACTTTTCTACACGTATGTAATACTTAAAAACTCGAAGGAAAAAACCCACAGAATATTTTTAATGAAGCTAGGTGACAATATATCCCCAAGAAACTGACAGACCATCTGACAGACTTGAGAACAGGAAAAATCCAAAGCAGTAAGCAGTTATTCACTAACAAGTTTAGCAGTCCAATTTAAGAATAGTGGCCGAAACTGGGAGGGATTTTACCCTTCAGTAAATACTGGGTGAGTACAAAGGACCCATGATAAGAAGGTCTGAAAGGGATGGAGCGGTCGAGTCCCTGATGAACTCTTGAAACTGACCCACCAGTTCCCGGGTCTCACATTGAGCAGAAACTGCTGAGAGTAGAAATGAAATAGAGCAGGACAGGGACAACAGAGAAGAAGGAAAGAGAAAGCCCAGATGAAAGTGGGAGAGAAGAACAGAACCAGGAACTCTAATCAATCAAGCCATTATATGTCTACAACATATATGAAAACAGCATAAAGTGTCCTCTGTGACATTAGAAAACCCACCCTGAACCACGCTTCTTCCTAAAAGTTCAAGAAATCTTATATAAAAATGAACAGATTGTGGTGATGCTTGCACGACTCTGAATATACCAAAAACCACAACAATACACTTTGTTGTTAGGTGCCATCGAGTTGGTTCCAACTCATGGTGACCCTATGTACAACAGAACAAAACACTGCTCGGTCCTGCACCATCCTCACAATCCTTGTTATGCTTGAGCCCATTGTTCAGCCACTGTGTCTGTCCATCTCATTGAGGGTGTTCCTCTCTTCTACTGACCCTCTACTTTACCAAGCATGATGTCCTTCTCCAGGGACTGATCCCTCCTGATAACATGTCCGAAGTACGTGAGACGAAGTGTCTCCATCCTTGCTTCCAAGAAGCATTCTGGCTATACTTCTTCCAAGACAGATTTGTTCATTCTTTGGCAGTCCATGATGTATTCAGTATTCTTTGCCAGCACCATAATTCAAAGGTGTCAATTCTTCAGTCTTTCTTATTTGTTGTCCAGCTTTCACATGCATGTGAGGTGATTGAAAACACCATCTCTTGGGTCAGGCACACCTTAGTCTTCAAGGTGACATCTTTGCTTTTTAACACTTTAAAGAGGTCTTTTGCAGCAGATTTGCCCAATGCAATGCATTGTTTGATTTCTTGGCTGCTGCTTCCATGGGCATTGATTGTGGATCCAAGTAAAATGAAATCCTTGACTACTTCAGTCTTTTCTCCATTTATCATGATGTTGCTTATTGGTCCAGTTGTGAGGATTTTTGTTTACTTTATATTGAGGTGTAATCCATACTGACGGCTGTAGTCTTTGATCTTCATCAGTAAGTGGTTCAAGTCCTCTTTGCTTTCAACAAGCAACGTTTTGTCATCTGCATAGTGCAGGTTAATGAGTTTTCCTCCAATCCTGACGTCCCATTCTTTTTCATATACTCCAGCTTCTCGGATTATTTGCTCAGCATACAGATTGAATGAGTATGGTGAAAGGATACAACCCTGATGCACACCTTTCCTGCCTTTAAACCAGTCAGTATCCCCATGTTCTGTCCAAACGACTACCTCTTGATCCATGTACAAGTTCTTCATGAGTACAATTAAGTGTTCTGGAATTCCCATTCTTTGCAGTGTTATCCATAATTTGTTATGATCCACACAGTCGAATGCCTTTGCATAGTAAATAAAACACAGGTAAACATCTTTCTGGTAGTCTCTGCTTTCAGCCAGGATCCATCTGACATCAGCAGTGTTATCCCTGGCTCCACATCCTCTTCTGAATCTGGCTTGAATTTCTGGCAGTTCCTTGTCGATGTACTGCTGCAGCCGCTTTTGAATGATCTTCAGCGAAATTTTACTTGCATATGATATTAACGATATTGTTCGATAATTTCTGCTTTCAGTTGGATCACCTTTCTTGGGAATAGGCATAAATATGGATCTCTTCCAGTCGGTTGGCCAGTTAACTGTCTTCCAAATTTCTTGGCATAGATGAGTGAGCACTTCTGTGCTGCATCCATTTGCTGAAACATCTCAATTGGTATTCCGTCAGTTCTTGGAGTCTTGTTTTTTGCTAATGCCTTCAGTGCAGCTTGGACCTCTTCCTTCAGTACCTACCTGATCAGCTCTGGAAATGGTTGAACATCAACCAGTTCTTTTTTGGTACAGTGACTGTGTATTCCTTCCATCTTCTTTTGATGCTTCCTGCATCATTTAATATTTTCCCCATAGAATCCTTCACTATTGCAATTTGAGGCTTGAAGTTTTTCTTCAGTTCATTCAGCTTGAGAAATGCCAAGCATGGTCTTCCCTTTTGGTTTTCTAATGCCAGGTCTTTGCACATGTCATTGTAATAACTGTCTTCTCGAGCTGCCCTTTGAAATCTTCTGTTCAGCTCTTTTACTTCATTGTTTCTTCCTCTCGCTTTAGCTATTCAGCGTTCAAGAGCAAGTTTCAGAGTCTCTTCTGACATCCATTTTGGTCTTTTCTTTCTTTCCTGTCTGTCTAATGACCTCTTGGCTTTCTTCATGTATGATGTCGTTGATGTCATTCCACAACTCGTCTGTTCTTTGGTCATTAGTGTTCTGCTCGTCAAAAATATTCTTGAAATGGTCTCTAAATTCAAGTGGTATGTACTCAAGGTTGTACTTTGGCTCTCGTGGACTTTTTCTAATTTTCTTCAGCGTCAACTTGAACTTGCAAATGAGCAATTGATGGTCTGTTCTGCAGTTGGCCCTGGCCTTGTTCTGACTGATATTGAGCTTTTCCATTGTCTCTTTTCCTAGATGTAGTCGATTTGATTCCTGTGTATTCCATCTGGCGAGGTCCGTGTGTATAGTTGCCGTTTATGTTGTTGAAGAAAGGAGTTTGCAATGAAGAAGTTGTTGGTCTTGTAAAATTCTGTCGTGATCTCCAGCATCGTTTCTATCCCCAAGGCCATATTTTCCAACTACAGATCCTTCTTTGTTTCCAGCTGTTGCATTCCAATCACCAGTAGTTATCGGTGCATCTTGATTGCATGTTTGATCAATTTCAGGCCACAGAAATTGGTAAAAATCTTCAATTTCTTCATCTTTGGCCTTAGTGGTTGGTGTGTAAATTTGAATAGTAGTTGGATTAACTGGTTTTCCTTTTAGGCGTATGGATATTATCCTATCACTGACAGCATTGTACTTCAGGATAGGTCTTGAAATGTTCTTTTTGACAATAAATGCACTGCCATTCCTGTTCAATTTGTCATTCCCAGCATAGTAGACCATATGTATAAGTACTAGAAACTATAATTAAGAAAACCTTACATGATGAAATAAGAAAAAATTTTTTCCTGATTTGACAAAAAACACCATGTACCTAAAAATTTCTACCCAAAATGACCAACAAGACACGTTCTAATAAAAACTTGACTTTAAAAGAAAAAAATACCTCAGGCATCTCAGCAGAAGCATCCAAGCCAAACCAAACCCATTGCCATTGAGTCAGTTCTGAGTCACAGCAACCCTGCAAGACAGTAGAACTGCTCCATAGGGTTTCCAAGGAGCAGCTGGTAGATTCAAACTAATGACCTTTTTGGTTAGTAGCTGAACACTTAACCACTGAACCACCAGAGCTCCAGCAGAAACATCAGGTGATATATAAAGGAAAGAAAAATTACCATCATACTTTTCAACACTAACACTTCATGCCATAAGAAAATGGAGAAACAGATATTTAAGATACTCAAGAGGGAAGAATGTTAGCCAAGGATATATCTGGCAAAACTGCCTTTGAAGTGTAAAGGGCACAAACATTTATCAACATGCAGGAACTCAGGGAATGTTGTTCACTTGAGTCCTTCCTGAGGAGTTTACTAGGGAATGAGCTTCTAATAACCAAGAGGATGAGAGACACATTGACGTAAGGACTGGTGGTGAACACTGACCATACAATTAACTTGTATAACTAAGACTAAAGGTTTAATTGGGAGACAGTATGGTATGTAACGTTTATATGTTCAGTGCTCATATAAATACAGTGCAACTATTTGAAAAATGTTTTCCATTTTATGGGGAAAGCATATGCAAAAATTTAACTGCTCAGTAATTACATTGCTGGTAGTAGTAGTAGTATTCTGATGCTGTGTAATATAGGATAATATAAATGAATTTGAGATTCTCTAATTCTGTCCTCTTTCTCTGAGAGCTAGGACATTCAGTGTGGAAGAATACCGATGTAATGCAAGCAAAAACAAACCAGTAGTCTTAAATACGAGCTCATGAGAAATTTTATTTAAACACGCACATGTCTTTGCTCTATTCACTGTAAAGGCTTAGAAACAATGACCAGGTCAATAGTAATGAGCATACCTAGTACCCAGATTGTGGTATTGAAATACCATTCCCATTAAAAGAAAACCAGAATGACTTGGAGGAATAGCTAATTCCAAATCATGGGCAGGAAATGTATAAGATGAGCTTGAAACATCTTGTCATACAAGATAGGGGAAAAGCTTTCAAAGACTACTAGCGCCGTATCAAAAGGATTCTGGAGCAAATTTGAAAATGTTTCCACTGGCCAAAGATGAGACAATTTGAGCTTCAAAAAGGATAATTGCCGGTAGCAATGAGCACATCCAGTGCCTAGATCTTTGTTTTTAGTACCATTCTCTAATAAAAGACTTGGCTAAATGGCTGAGTCTAGGGCTAGGGCAGGGAATGTACAAGATGAGCCAGGAGCATGTTGTAGTGCTAGAAAATAAGGAAGAGCTTAAAAAAACAAAGAAAAAAAGTTTGTGCTTTGTCAAATGGGCACTAGAGCCATTTGAAAGAACTCTCAATGGCCAAAGCTGGAAGAAATTGAGCAACAAAATGAATAGCATAGTATTGGCTTATAACTCAATAAATATAATATCCCTGCGTTCCTAGTGATATAAATAATTGAATAAATAAACAAGTGATAAGATGAGACAAATCTGTCATAAAGAAGAATTCTAAATAGTTTATGTTGGGCTATGCATAGTGACTTCCAAAGACCACACAGTAGGAAGGAGAGTGGGGAGTAACTTTACAGTTGGGAACTCTGCAAACCGCCTTAGCCAGATGATGAAGGTTAACATCATCACTGATAAGTCATGTTGATGTCATGTACCCTCACTATGATGTGATGAGAAGGGCACTTCACCTCTGTGGTGATCTTTCCCAAAACCCATAACCTCGTTCTACTGATGAGAAAAATACCAGACAAACCCAAATCAAGGGACAGTCTACAAAATACCCAGTAGTCATTCCTCAAAACTGTCAAGGCGAGTCTGAGAAACTGTCACAGACTATAGGGGACTAAGGAGACATGACAACTAAATGTAATGTGGTATCCTGGATGGGATCCCAGGTCAGAAAAAGGAGATTTGATAAAAACTGAGGAAATCTGAATAAAGTATGGACTTCAGTTGTTAATAATGTATCAGTATTGGTTCATTAGTTGTGACACATAAACCATAGTAATGTAGGCTCCTAACAATAGGGGAAACTGGGTGCGGTGTTCATGGGAATTCTCTAAACTATCTTAATTTTTTTGTAAATCTAAAACTGTTCTAAAATTAAAATGTTTATTTAAACATTCCAGAAGAATAATTGCACTTGATTAAAACCCATCAAATATGTTTAAATCCATAAGTTCATAATTATATTAAA
Source organism: Dugong dugon (assembly GCA_030035585.1). Taxonomy (NCBI): domain Eukaryota; kingdom Metazoa; phylum Chordata; class Mammalia; order Sirenia; family Dugongidae; genus Dugong; species Dugong dugon. The sequence continues at coordinate 100,885,149 of CM057483.1, read as the reverse complement.
AACAAAAATAAACTGTTCAACTTCAGAAGATAATAGGGAACCAGTGTATTATCTGGAGAAGTGGCAAATAAAGAGAATCAAGCATTTGTCTTTTCTCCTGGGTAACTAAATAAAAAAGAAATGATAAAATTAAGAGTATCACTATTTTAAACCCTGCCTCCCAGTAAATCAGTGGCTCTAGGCATGGAACAACATCACAACAAATAAGACCACAGATATTATATGCCTCCTGATCAAGGAACATGGCACCATCTATAATCATGCCAAAGGGATGAAACGAGTCAGATCAAGTCTCTGTATCCAGCTGCCAATCTGCAGGAAATACGGAAGACCATGTTGAACTGCATCATGACTATACAATGAGCAAAATCCAGGCTTTGGGCCGCTAACTACAGGTCAGATGCTCCAGCTTCTTTAACAGATAACTTGTAAGAAAAGAGGGATGGAGGGAGAACCTATAGATTAAAATACCAAAATACTTTCAAATGGGCAAGACTAACCTCAAAAACATGCAAAGTGAAAAGCCAGTCACAAAAGACTACATATTATATGGATTCCATTTATTTGAAATGTCTAGAAAAGGTAAATCTGTGGAGACAGAGGTCCCTAGGTAGCACAAACAGTTTGTGCTCAACTGCTAACCTAAAGGTTGGGGGTTCAAACCCCCACCCCAGTGGTACCATGGAAGATAGGCCTGGCTATCTGCTTTTGTTAAGATTACAGCCAAAAAAACTATGGGGCAGTTCTACTCTGTAACACAGGCTTGCTATGAGTCGGAATTGACTCAAGGGCAACTAAACAAAACAAAATGGGAGCAGAAGTACATTAGTGATTGCTAGGGGCTGGGAGGAGGGGGCATAGGGAGTGACTGTAAGTGGGCACAAGGGATCTTTTGGGGGTGATGGAAGTTTTTAAAAATCAGTTTGGGATAATGATTGCACAACTCTGTACATTTACTAAAAATCATTGAATAAAAAAATGAATGTAAAAACAGGCAACTATAGTGTCTAGGGATGCACACTTGGGTCATAAAACTATAATAAACTCTAGGAGGTTATTACTGTGAAAGGCCATATAGTGGTTACTTTTGGAGGGAGAAGAAGGAGTTGTGATTTGAATGAGGCACGTGGAGAGCCTTTCTGGGATAGGTAGAAAAGATCTATTTCTTGACCTGGATGGCGACTTACAAGGGTATTTGCCTTCTAAAAACTTACAGTGTGTGTGTGTGCAGTGTGTGTGTGTGGTTTCCTGTATCTGGTTTTTTTTTTTTTTTTTTTTTTAAACAATAAAAAGGCTTTTTAAAAAAGAACACAAGACTTTTAGGCTGTTAGAACAGATGAGATCCTCACATATTTCATTTCTTACAGTAATGAGAATTTTTCTCATGAGCAAGTTCAGGGTAGCCAGGAAGGAAATAAATGCAAAAGGAAGATGTAGCAGTTAGTTTAATTTCTTTTGTGTGTGCACTGCATGGCAAATGCCCTTTGTACCTGTTCCAGGCATGTGCACAATAACGCAGAGGTATTCTTTTCCAGTAGATCCAACTGCCCCGTGATTTTCAATTTTACACAAACATATGACTAGATGACTATAATAAAGGAAATGAATGGAGGAGGAGAAGTCACCTCGTCCCACCTCCCTGGCATATCACAGATCATAAAATCAAATATGTTTTTACCTTAGTATTTTTCGTGTTTCTGAGGTTCTGTTTGTTTGTTTAGAGGTTTTTTCTTGACCATTTTAGCAAGGATTTTTTTTCCCAAAATAGAATTCATTCTGAGGGACAGCTTTTACATGTTTTTGCCTTCTGCAAACCATTCAGAGCATCGTTTCTTACTATTATTTAACATGTGATGTGTTAAGTAATATAAGTACTCTACCCACTTCTGCTGGGCACAGGGTACACAGCCACCTTGTTCTCATTTTATGTGGTTGTACTCAGAATGGAGCTGAGAACCTTGATTTCTTATTAACATACCAGTGTTAATTTCTCACCCCTACTTTCTCATTTTTCACTTCAGCAGAGTTCAAAAAAGCAGCTCAGCAACAGGAAGATCAGGAACAAAAGGAGGAAGAGGATGATGAGAAGACACTACAAAGAGCCCGGGAGTGGGATGACTGGAAGGACACTCATCCTAGGGGTTACGGCAACAGACAGAACATGGGTTAATCTTCCCACAACAAGACGAGACTAGAGGGGCTCACATCTTTCCCTCCAAGGAAAGCTGCACAGTCTTCCCCTCCCTGGACTCCTGCTTCAGCTGTGTACGACGAAAGCAAAGACGCTTCATCTTGCTTTGTGTTCAATAAAGTGTCAAGCGATTAACTGTGTATTTGTACCCTAGATGATGAGCCAACAATCTTGTTTCAGCATTATCATCCTTATCATGGCATATTTCAATTTAAGTGGACAGAAAAGAGCACTGAGAAATGGCTCTGTATAATCAATGGCTGTATGATTTTTCTCTAAAAAATAATAAAATCCCTTCTATTACTGAGCCTCTGCAGAACAATATGGGTATCGGCTGTTTTTTTTTTCGGGGGGTAGTGGTCAACTGCGGGTCCCTGGGCTGATGGAGAGAGAGCCCGGTCATCTCCCTTTGATCTGGGCAGTGAATTCCCCAGTGGATTCCCCAACATTAGAGCTGCCCAGATTAGCTCCTGGGTACCTGGTGTGAAACCTGTGTGAAACACCCCAGCACTGTGCTTTACAAGGGGAGAGCACAAAGGCAAGGACTTTCCCTGCTGCACAGCACTGTTCTCAGGAATTGGAGCAGTAAGCGAATGAACCATGAATGGTTAGACTGTATTTCCCAGTCCTGTCTACCTAGTCCTCCTCTTGGCTAGGAGACAGCTTGGGTTTCTCCAAGTTCAATGTTTACTGAAGGTCTGCTACATTTAAGATTCGGTGCTGAGAGCTGTCGGGGAGGCAGAAAAGAATTAGTTGAGTAAGAGAATGAAAGAAACAGATACAGCACTATTAGAGTCATCCTTGTGTGTCAGAGGCCAGCGCCCTTGTTCGCGTATTAGCCATGATCCTTTGGGTGAGTGGTAGCCTCAGATGCCTAGCTCCTAAATTAGCCCCATAGACCATTTTGGCTCCTTCCATGCCTATGCTGTGCAATACTTGGCACAGCCTGAACCTGGCCTGGGTAAATGTACAATGGTGGTCGTTTCGCTGTTTAGTGAGATGCCTGGAATCATACTGATAGCTGGGTGTGAAGGAGGGGAACAGTACAGATAACACTAAAAGGTACCCACTTTCTGGAGTAGAGAGAAGACATAACCTCAGCACTGGGTTGCTACCTTAAAAAAGCAGTCATGTGTTAAATGTACAGAAAACATACTTTTGTTCTAAATGGCTTTGGTACATTTAGGTTTTCTGTTAAGAGGAAGATGACTCACCCCTTCGTACCTTCTGCAGCCCAGCTTAGGAAAGGGTTTTGAAAAGACTGACTTCCCTCTTGTTTATAGGGTGGTAAGTGGGGGCTGTCAGGTGATGCGTAGGAGGTTGTGTTTGGTGGGAGATGACAGGAAGAAGACCACCGATAACACATTTCGCACGCTGCTTAATAAAGGACTCATCTCACCCTCACAACGTAAGCTCCTGAAACTGGCAGAAGCACAGGTTAAATTCCCCGAGGATATGAGAGGCAAACATCAGTTAAGCTGCCTCTCTAGCAACGGCTTATTCCTTGCCCTTGGAACTCCTCTCTGAGTCAGTTCATTCCCAAACCTTGGGCCAAGTTGAGGTTACCCCCTTGGTCCAGGTCTATTTAAGCTTGATGGAGCCCCCTCATACATTCTGTTACCTAAGAGGCGAGCCAGACACGGTGGGTTTGAACCCTGGCTTTGAAAACTACAAGCTGTGTGACCTTGGGCAATTAAACTTTTCTGAGCAATAGTTTCTTTCCTTAGTGTGTAAAATGTAGACAAGAGCTGTCGCATGGGGTTGTTAGAATAAGATGAATAACGGCAGCCATCATAATAAACTCAGGCAACTGAAGAATAAGGGTATTCTTTACAGTCTGTCCACTTAGAAAAGAAATGGATAGGATTGGGGCCTTTGTTATGTGCTAGGCACTTTCACATACTATTATCTTAATATTCACAACGACCGTACAAAATAGGTAACATCCTCATTTTTACAGATGAGAAGCTGAGTGATTTCCTCACATTCACACTAGTAAAAAGCTGGGCTTCTATCATTCTTCACGTGCTTCCCAACTGCTAGTGCTTTTAGTTACGTGTTTTAAAACTGCTTAAAAAGGGAGCAGCTTTAAACAGCCAAACTAAAACTACCACTTATACACCGTTAGTGCTTTAGAGATTCCTTCTTAGCTGACTCACCAAAGAAAAGGTTATGCCGGCTCCCCCGCCATTCCCAACTCAGCGGGCGGGAGGGGGGAATAAGAGGAGGGAGGCAGTGAGCAAGCCCATCTTTCTCCATTTTCCTCCCCAGTTCAGACTTCCTGACTGCAAGAGAAACCAAAAAAGAACCACCTTCTCTACTCCCACCAGAGCGAGGGGTTTCAGGGTCCTAGAGTGAGCTAAGTTTGGTGGACTCTAGGAAGTGAAGACTTCTTAAAACTTTCAACAGGTAACAATACTGCTTTATAGTTTGCAAAATGCTTTTGCATACACGGCTTATTTAATTCCCAATCTGTCAGGCAAGAGAGGATATCTTCATTTTACCGAGGAGGAAACTGGCTCAGAGAGATGAAGTGAGTGACTTACTTGAGTCACACAGCCAACAAGTAGAAGGGCTCAGGCTTAAATCCTGATCTCCCAACTAGAGGTCCAGAGATGAGTGTGCAAACGTATCAGTTTAGCCAGAGTATTTGCCCTCAACGGCTCTCATGTGGAAGGAATCTACTTAGATTTGGAAAAGGTGAATTCTGGGCACTATTTCTTTTAATGTCTTTGCACAGTGATTTGTCCTTTCCACTCTTGTTCCTCTCAACACCCCGGTGAGAAAGGGGTGGGGGGCCTGAATGAGCTGATTTCAAGCTCAAAAAGTTGGAGTTACAGTCTCCATTCTCAGGGCTCTACCACTCCCTAGCTGGGTGATCCCTGGCAAATTCTTCACTTCTGTCATTTAAAATAATTTGAAAAGGGGGAAACTTTTGAAACTAAAACCACCTCTCTTCATCATCTGAACTCCAGAATGTCCTCCTCTGCTTGCTTATCAGCACAACAGGCACAATACCACCTGTTATGGATTGAATTGTGCCCCCCCCCCCCCCAAAATATGTGTTGGAATTCTAACCCCTGTATCTGTGTGGATGGGTTTTCTTTCTTATGTTAATGAAGTCGTATTAGTATAGGGTGTGTCCTAAACCTAATCACTTCGAAGTTATAAGGAACAGCATAGACATAGAGACAAGTGAGCACAAACGGGGAAGACAGATGCTATCTGAAGACAGCAGAGGCAGATGACTCTACAAGCCCAAGAGCTCCAAGGATTGCAAGCTATTAGAAGCTGAAATAAGGAGCCCTGGTGGCGCAATGGTTAAACGCTCAGCTGCTAACCGAAGGGGAAGGGTCAGCGGTCAGAACCTACCAGCCACTCTGCGGGAGAAAAGACCTAGCGATCTGTTCCTGGAAAGATCACAGCCTAGGAAACCCTATGGGGCAGTTCTGCTCTGCCATACAGACTCACTATGAGTTGAAATCGACTCGAGGGCATACAACCACAGAAGCTGAAATAGCCGAAGAAGGACTTTTCTCCTTGAGCCACACCCTAAATTCAGACTTCTAACCTCCTAAACTGTGAGAGAATAAACCTGTGTTTGTTAAAGCCATCCACTTGTGGTATTTCTGTCATAGCAGCACTAGATAACTCAGATACTACCCGTCTCTGTTAGGTACCCTACAGCAACATGGTATTGTTACACTGGCTCCTTGCAAAACACGACTCCCTAACACCTGTGCATCATTTCCTCACAGATTTCTTTTAACTCGTTCATCCAAGGTACAACTCAACCAGGTCAGGTCACTCAAGTTCCAGAACGAGGATACGTGGTTTCTAGTCCCTCAGCTACTGTCGTAGCCTTTCCCACATGCAGACAACATCTACCCTACCCACCTCACAGGCCAGACTGAGGAGTAAATGAATATGGAAAGCACATTGAAAAATTATAAAACATGACACGAGAACAAGGAGTAAGAGTAGCAGGCTGTTGGTAGGTTAGGAGGACTAAGGAGGGAATGCATTTTTTAATTCAGCATTTCAGAACTTTATTTTAACCCACATCCCTCCAGTGTTTTCTCAATTTATCTTCTATATGTTGCCACCAGCCAAAAAGTTTGTGACATGCTTGTCTTCGTGTGCTGAGATGATTGGCAAAGGAGAGAATTGCTATGTGCAGTGGAAACTGAGAACCAGTTTTTACACATCTGTCTGCCAGGCCATCTTTGACGAATGTACGTGAAAGGCTGGTGAAGAATGTCTTAAATTTCAGCTTCTTGTCTCAACTGGCAACAAATCTCTCAAAGGGAGAACAACTCAGCAATGTCTTAGGCCAGTCTAGCCTAGTGTGGTAGTAGCAGGAATAAAAATAATAGCTACTGTGTATTGAGTGCCTACTATATACTGGGAAAAAAACAAACCAAACTCGTTGCTGTTGAGTCAATTCTGACTCATGGCGACACCATGTGTTAGAGAGTAGAACTGAGCTCCACGGGGCTTTCTTGGCTGTGATCTTTATGGAAGCAGACCGCCAGACCTTTCTTTCACGGGGCTGCTGGGTGGGTTGGAGCCACCAACCTTTTGATTGGTAGTTGAATGCAAACCGTTTGTGCCACCCAGAGACCTATATACATATATTATTTACATATATTGCATATAGTATATACATATATAGCTTTACATATATTATTTTTAATCCTCACAACAATGGCCCAAGGTAGATATTATTATAGCCTCAGTTTGTAGGTGAGGAAATTGAAGCTCAGAGAAGTGATTTGCCAAAGATTACTCAGCCCAAAGTGGTTGAGCTGGGCCTAGCTTCCAGGTCTGCCTGATTCCAAAGGCCCTTCTAGTCCACCACACTACCTCTCTAGAAGCACAGGGGCCATATGGAGGTGGTGAGTATACCCTGGTGGCACACTGCTCTGGGGATAACCCCTCACCTTTCTCTGAACAAGTTTTGAGCAACAATTCCATTCCATCCACTTTGCCTACTGGGCCCTTCAAGGGTATAGCTGAGAACTGCTCACTGCAGGGAAAGCCCCACTCAGAAACCTACCCTTTCTGGGGCCCACATCACTCAACCTGCAGGAGAACGTTCCTGCTCCCGATGCCAAGCCCATCTACTTTCCCCTCCCAGCCCTAAATGGCCTTCGTTCAAGTAAATCTTTAAAACCCTCTTTCCTAGCCTCTAAGGCTCCCTGGTGGGGCAGTGGTTAAGTGCTTGGCTGCTAACCAAAAGTTGGTGGTCCAAACCCACCAGCCGCTCAGCGGGAGAAAGATGTGGCAGTCTGCTTCCCTAAAGATTACAGCCTTGAAAACCATATGGGGTAGTTCTACCCTGTCCTATAGGGTCGCCATGAGTCAGAACCGACTGGATGGCAATGGGTTTAGTTTGGTTTTTTATCCTAGCCTCTCACTCTGGGGTTCCTACATAGTTTCTAAGCTAGTCAAAACCCTCTTTTGTCTACCAGGCCTTCTCCAACAACTGAGACTAGACCCAGCTCATTAGTGCATGGGGCTTGGAGGGTAGAGGCTGGAAGGAAGGGTTTCTGCCTGAATTGTGAGGCTCCTCAACATTCAACTCCAGATACAGCCTCCACTACCCTGGCACCCTTGGCACTGACTCAGAGGCATTGCAAGATTTGCAGAAGGACTTCCTTCCCAGGCTTATTTAATCCATTTTCTCCATTCCTTATCTGTCCTCTCCCTGAGTAAGCCTCATGCATCTGTAGCTTCCCTGACCACATGTACACTGATGGCAATCACTGCTGTTGTTAGGTGCCGTCAAGTCAGTTTTGACTCATAGTGACCCTATGTACAACAGAACGAAACACTACCCCGTCCTGCGCCATCCTCACAATCTTTGTTATGCTTGAGCCCATTGTTGCCACCACTTGACAATCCATCATGTTGAGGGTCTTCCTCTTTTTCACTTGCCCTCTACTTTACCAAGCATAATGTCCTTCTCCAGGGACTGGTCCATCCTGATAACATGTCCAAAGTATGTGAGACGTAGTCTCGCCATCCTTACTTCTAAAGAACATTCTGGCTGTACTTATTCCAAGACAGATTTGTTCATTCTTTTGGCAGTCTGTGGTATATTCAATATTCTTCTTCAGCACCATAATTCAAAGGCGTCAATTCTTCTTCAGTCTTCCTTATTCATTGTTCAGCTTTCACATGCACATGAGGCGACTGAAAACACCATGGCTTGGGTCAGGCGCACCTTAGTCTTCAAGGTGACATCCTTGCTTTTCAACACTTTAAAGAGGTCTTTGGCAGCAGATTTGGCCAATGCAATGCATCTTTTGATTTCTTGACTGCTGCTTCCATGGGTGTTGATTATGGATCCAAGTTAAATGGAATTCTTGACAACAACTTCAATCTTTTCTCTGTTTATCATGATGTTGCTTATTGGTCCAGTTGTGAGGATTTTTGTTTTCTTTATATTGAGGTGTAATCCATACTGAAGGCTGTGGTCTTTGATCTTCATCAGTAAGTGGCTCAAGTCCTCTTCACTTTCAGCAAGCAATGTTGTGTCATCTGCATAAGGCAGGTTGTTAATGAGTCTTCCTCCAATCCTGATGTCCCGTTCTTCTTCATATAGTCCAGCTTCTTGGTTTATTTTCTCAGCATACAGATTTAATGAGTATAGTGAAAGGCTACAACCCTGATGCACACCTTTCCTGCCTTTAAACCAGTAAGTATCCCCTTGTTCTGTTCAAACGACTGCCTCTTGATTTATGTACAGGTTCTTCATGAGCACAATTAAGTGTTCTGGAATTCCCATTCTTTGCAATGTTATCCATAACTTGTTATGATCCATACAGTCAAATGCCTTTGCATAGTAAATAAAACACAGGTAAACATCTTTCTGGTATTCTATGCTTTCAGCCAGGATCCATCTGACATCAGCAATGATAATCCGTGATTCCACATCCTCTTCTGAATCCAGCTTGAATTTCTGGTAATTCCCTGTCAATATAGTGCTGCAGCTGCTTTTGAATGATCTTCAGCAAAATTTTACTTACATATGATATTAATGATATTGTTCGATAATTTCCGCTTTCAGTTAGATCACCTTTCTTGGGAATAGGCATAAATATGTATATTTTGCATATTTATGGAATTTATGGCCATCACTAGGCCAGATCTTTTTTTTCTCTCAGCTCCCAGACCCATATCCTACGACCTACTACACAGCACCTCTTAATGAACAAATGTAACTCAAATTCAACAGTCTTAAAATGAACTCATACCATTCCTCATCCTCTCACCCCATCACAGCTTCCTATGTCCCCATCACCTACTTTGTGTTCATCCTGGGAAGCTCGGCTTTATTTCTGGCTTTTTCTTCCTGACAAAGAAAGCATTCAATGTTTGCTGAATGAATTACTGAGTGAATGAGTTCCATCATGAATCACACTTCTTCATCAGGCAAATTCACAATAATTCAGCCTCTTTCTTTTCATATTCAAACAGTCTTACATAAAAGAAGACAGAATCCTTTCACCTTAAAGCAGCAATCATTTTTCTCTCAAATTTCCTCTCATTCTGTCACTGAAGAGACCACATCTTTATGAAGTGTATTCAATGTGAAGGTCTGCTTTATATTTTGCTTTTAAAGCTTAACCTATCATATACTACAGAGTCTGCCTTGTGATAATTTTAATGACTTTTAAGGACTGAAGCTTAGTCTATAACATTGGTAGTTAAAAGCTTAGTTAGCCAGTCCCAGATTTTGAACATTTAGGTTGTTTGTTCCTTTATTCATTTAACAAAGTAAGTTACCTTATTTTCTTGTGTATTCATAAAATGTCCCTGGAGGGATACAGAAGAAACTGGTAACAGAGGCTGCCAGCAGAGATGCTGGGTGGTTATTGGCCAGGAGTGGGAAAGAGGTGACTTTTCGCCAAATACCCTATTGCTCCTAGAAGCCGGGTGTAGAGGTGAGACGTACACACATAAACTGTAATTTCCCAATGTCTACTATTTCCCAAGTCTGTATAAGGTACCTTGGGAGCCCAGAGGAAATATCAGGTTAGAGAGTCTCAGGGAATCACATGTTCATTAAACCTTTAAGGATGGGTAGGAGTTAGGCAGGCTGGGACCAGCATAGGCAAGACCCAGGATAGGAAAGTGGAGGGAAGTGGATACCTGATCTGCAAGGGGCCTTCAAGCTCTTGGAGTTCTGGACCTTGTCTATTCTGGGTATTTCAGGCCCCTCCACATTTATGTTTGGTCCCAGAGGAGCCAGGCCTGCCTCTTTTCCCTTTCCTTCCTCCCCTGCAAATTCTGAGCAGACATTCTCCAACATACCTCATCCTCTATGTGGGCGAGCGGCTCCAAGAAGCAATTTGAAAACCCCAGCTAGTCCAGGAGGAAGAAAAGAGGAGGCAGGGGAGAAAGGGGTGACATGTTAGGTGACCATCTAGGGCACATTAGAGAATGAAATCACAACCCATCGTGCCAAAAAATTTCCCTCAGCTCAACTCTGAAAAGTCGCATCAATCACTCTAATCAGGTAGGCTCCAACCAGAGATCAGCGTTCTTCTACTCCTGGAAAAAGCTAAGGAATCAATATGCCCTTGAAACAGTCAGGAACTGGAGGAGGCTATGGAATGTGTGTCTACTTGCCTCCATGAATAGCTACCTCCTTTGCTACAAGACTGGAAAAAGAACTGGATGATGCCCAGCTACCATTACTGAACTTTTTGATCAAAGATTCTATAGAAGAATCTGGATCAAAAAAGGGGAGAATGAGGAACAGAACTTCAAATTCTCATAGAATCCAGATTTTCTGGAGCTGTGGAGGCTGGATGAAACCCCAAAACTATTACTCTGAGACAATCTTTAAACCTTAAACCAAAATTATCCCCTGAAGTCTTCTTTGAGCCAAACAATACTTTAGCTTAATTAGTAAGGTATGTCTGCCTTGAGCATTGTGCTTTTTTAAAGAATTATCTATGTGAGATCAAACTGACAACAGCAACTCAAAAGGTAAGATGAGATCAACCTCCAGGCAACAGGGCACTACAGACAGAAGCACCACGCTGTCCCTCCACAGCAAAGACCTGAAAAACTAAGTGAAACAGAGACAAACGTCAATCCTGGAACCCTAAGCATCAAATGAAGAGATAAAGAACTCAGCCAAGCACCGAATGGAATAAGAAACTGACAGAGAACAGAGAGCAAGGAGAGATACATGCAGAGGTCCCCCATCAGCTAATGCAGCACGGATTTACCATCTTGGAATCCTGTCGGAGATAGGAAAACAGGGAGTATGGGAAAGCAGCTTCACGGAGCTCCCAGCAGGAGATAGAACAACTGGTAACCAGTGATATATGCTTTCCCACCCCCCACCGTTTTTCACCCCTGATCGGCCTCCTCTGCATCCTGGGGCCGCAGTCTCTTGGCTGGGAGGCACCTTCTTCAGCCTTGTGATGCTTGGATTTCACCCGCCTGCCCTGGCCGGCTCCCTGAGTGCCATTTGTTTGTTGCTAGTGTTGCTTTTTTCTGCTTCTTTTGGCTTCTTCCATACCTGTCACAAACCCCCCCCCCCTTCTCTCAAATACCTGGCTCCATGTGCCCTCTTTTCTTCTTCCTGAAAGGTTGTGAAATACTGCTCGACTGTGGAACTGTTTCCCGGCCCCCACTGCCACATTGGTGGGATCCCCAGGGCTTTTTTTTGCTGGCTTGTTTTTATTTGTTCTGTTTTGTTTCATTTTGCCTTTCTTGGCTTTGGAGCCCCTTCTAGCTGGGCTGTACTGTGCGGCTTGGGAGCTACTTCTCTAGTCTGCGCAGCTGCGCAGTGGGATCCCTGGGAGCATTTCTTTTTTCTTTCTTTCTTTCTTTTTTTGTTTTCTTTTCTCTCTTTTTTCCTTTTTTGTCATTCTTCATTTCACAGTTTCTTGTCTCTCTATACTTACCTTCTCTTCTTGTCTCCTGAATACCTGGCACTGTGTGATACCTCTGCCCCTTCTAGCCAGGCTGTACTTCACGGCATGGGAGCCATTTCCCTAGTCTTTGCAGCTGCACCAGTGGGATCCTTGGGGGATTTTCTTTTCTTTCTAATTTTTATTTATATTCTTTCTCTTACCCTTTTTCTTTTTTTTCTTTTTGTTTTTCTCCATTTCTCAGATTATCATCTCTCCACTCCCTTGGCAAGCTCCCTTAGCACTCTTTTTGTTTGTTTTTGGCTCCTTTTTCTCTCTCCTCTTTCCCATACCCATCTTAGCTCCACACATCACAATCTTCCCCCTCCTTCCTGCCTACCTGCACCAAGCACTGAACATCACATCCCCAAGCAACACAGGCACGGCCTACTGGAACCTGTCCTGCACTGATTCCTGGCCTGCCGTGTCGGCCCTAGTACATGCCACAAACAACCCATCCCAGCAACTCCCCTTCAGCTGGACCTGCCCTGCTACAAAAATAGCTGAGTGACTGACCCTGCCCATTGGACAAGGAGGTGAAAAGAATCCTGCCCACAGATGAGCAACCAACAAAGAACACACAGCCCGTCTGCTCAAACTTAACCAAATAAAACAATAAAGCAGAATGAAACAAACCTACAATCAATAACCAAAGAAAATAACTACTAAATCTCTGGAATACAGCAGACAATATCAAAACATATGAAAAAGGACAGAATGGTTGTAGTAGGCATCCAAAATAAAACACCAGATGACTTTCCAGTAGAAGAAAAGGCACTAGAACTACATGATAAGGCATAAAAATCTATAATTTCAGAGGTATCTGAGAGCTGAAGCAAAAAGCAGACAAAAATGGGGAAAAATAGACAAATTCATAGAAAAGGCAGACAAATTCATGGAAAATACAGACCAAAAAATGGAAGAATTCAGAAAAATAATACAGGAACAAAATGCCAAAATAAATTCACAACTATAAATCATACAAAAACAACTATTAGAAATCCAAAAGATAAATAACAAGATTTCAGAAATGGAAAGTGTCATAGAAGGGCTGAGGAGCAGGTTTGAAATGATGGAAGACAGGATCAGCGAAAATGAAGATAAACACTTGGATACAAATCTATTTGAGGAAAAATCAGAAAAAAGAATGAAGAAACCCTGAGAATTATGTAGGATAAAATCAAAAGCAAAAAATATGCGAGTGATCAGAGTTCCAGAACAGGGGGAGAAAACAGAAAACACAGAGAGGATCATTGAAAAACTGCTGATGGAAAACTTCCCCAATATCATGAAAGATGAAAATCTGATCATCCGAGAAGCTCAACGAACTCCATATTGGATAGACCCCAAAGAAAATCACCAAGGCATATCATAATCACACTTGCTAAACCCAAAGACAAAGAATCCTGAGAGCAGCTCAAGAAAAAGGAGAAGTCAAATACAGAGGAGAAACAGTCAGACTAAGCTCGGATTATTCAGCAGAAATCATGCAGGCAAGAAGGCAATGGGATGACATATATAAAACCTTGAAAGAAAAAATTGCCAGCCAAATATAATATAGCCTGCAAAACTCTTGTTCAAATATGATGGTGAAATTAGGTCATTTCCAGATAAACAGAAATTAAGGGACTATGTTAAAACCAAACAAAACTTACAAGAATTATTAAAGCGAGTCCTTCAGTCTGAGAACAAACAACATCAGACCACATGCTGAATCTAGTATGCAAGATACCAGTCAGATACTGACATAGTAAATGAACTCTCAAGGACTATCTAAAACCAAAATAATTATAACAGAGAACTGCAGAGGTTAATCTGTAAATGACAACAACATCAGAACAATAAAATAGGGAATAAATGGTGTAGGTATAGAACCTTCTAATGGAGAGGAAGGCAAGACGATACCAATAATAATAGACTGCTTCAAACCTAGGAAGATAAGGGTAAATTTCAAGGTAACCACAGAGAAACTTAACAAACCTACTCATCAAAATAAAGAAGAAAAACAGAAAGTCTCAGTAAAAAAAAAATCTACAAAAACAAAAGAAATGAAAAAAAAATCCAAAAACAAAAGGAATTCAGCACAGGGGAGTAAGAGGAACAAAGAAAGCATCAGCACCACGAAAAAAAGCACAACAAAGTAACAGCAATAAAACCACACCTACCAATAATTACACTGAATGTAAATGGCCTAAATGCACCCATAAAGAGACAGACAGTGAGAGAATGGATTGAAAAACAGGATCCATCAATATGCTGTCTACAAGAGACACACCTTAGAAACAAAGATGTAAATTTATTAAAAATCAAAAGATGGAAAAAATTATATCAAGCAAACAGCTACCAAAAAAGATCAGAAGTGGCAATACTAATCTCAGATAAAATAGACTTTAAAACAAAATTCACCATAAAAGACAAAGAAGGGCACTATATTATGATTAAAGGGACAATCCAGCATGATAACATAACCATAATAAACATCTACACACCCAATGACAGGGCTCCAAAATACATAAAACAAACTAATAGCACTGAACAGAGAAATGGAGAGTTCCACAATAATAGTAGGGGACTTCAACACACCACTCTCAGTAAAGGACAGAACATCTAGAAAGAAACTCAGCAAAGATACAGAAGACCGAAAGGGCACAATCAGCCAACTTAACCTCATAGACATATATAGAACACTCCACGCAACAGCTGCAAAGTACACATTCTTTTCTAACACACATGGAACACTCTCCAGAATAGACCACATCTTAGGCCATAGAGCAACCCTCAACAAAATCCAAAACATTGAGATAATACACAGTGTCTTCTCTGACCACAACACCATCAAGGTAGAAATTAACAACAGGAAGAGCGAGGGAAAAAAAATCAATTACATGGAAACTGAATAACACCCTGCTTAAAAACCACTGGATAATAGAAGAAATCAGAGATGGAATCAAAAAATTCCTAGAATCAAACAAGAATGAAAACACATCATACCAAAACCTTTGGGACACAGCAAAGGCAGTCCTCAGAGGACAATTTATAGCAATAGATGCACACATCAAAAAGAAGAAAGGGACAAAATCAAAACATTAACTACACAACTCAAACAAATAGAAAGAGAACAGCAGAAAATCCGACAGCCACCAGAAGAAGGAAATAATAAAGATCAGAGCAGAAATAAATGAAATAGAGAAGAGAAAAACAACAGAAAGAATCAACAAAACCAAAAGTTGGTTCTTTGAAAGGATCAACTAAATCGACAAACCACTGGCCAAACTGACAAAAGAAAAACAGGAGAGGACGCAAATAACCCAAGTAAGAAATGAAATGGGGGACACTATAACAGACCTAACTGAAATCAAAAGGATCATAAAAGAGCATTATGAAAAACTATACTCCAACCAAATTGAAAAGCTAGAGGAAATGGATAAGTTTCTAGAAACACACTACCTACCCAAACTAACACAAAGTGATGTTGAAAATCTGAACAGACCCATAACAAGAGAAGAGATTGAAAAGGTAATTAAAAAACTCCCAACAAAAATAAAGCCCTGGCCCAGATGGCTTCACTGGACAATTCTACCAAACATTCAGAGAAGAGCTTACACCAGTACTACTCAAACTGTTTCAGAACATAGAAAAGGAAGCGACACTTCCAAGTTCATTCTAGAAGCCAGCATAACTCTGATACCAAAACAAGGCAAAGACACCACAAAAAAAGAAAATTACAGACCAATATCTCTCATGAATATAGACGCAAAAATTCTCAACAAAATTCTAGCCAATAGAATTCAGCATCATATAAAAAAATAATACACCATGACCAAGTAGGATTAATACCAGGTATGCAAGGATGATTCAACATTAGAAAATCAATCAACGTAATCCACCACATAAATAAAAGGAAAGAAAAGAATCATGATCATCTCAATTGATGCAGAAAAGGCATTCAGCAAAGTCCAACACCCACTCCTGATAAAAGCTCTCAATAAAATAGGTATAGAAGGGAAATTTATCAACATAATAAAGAGCATCTATGCAAAACCAACAGCCAACATCATTCTTAATGGAGAGAGGCTGAAAACATTCCCCTTGAAAACAGGAACGAGACAAGGATGCCCTTTATCATCACTCCTATTTAACATTGTGCTGGAAGTACTAGCTACAGGAATAAGGCAAGAAAAAAGAAATAAAGGACATCCAAATTGGTAATGAAGAACTTAAATTGTCCCTATTTGTGGATGACATGATGCTATACATAGAAAACTCTAGAGACTCCACAGGAAAACTACTGGAACTAAAAGAAAGATTCAGCAGAGTAGCAGGATACAAGATAAACATACAAAAATCAGTTGAATTCCTGTACACCAATAAAGAGAACGATGAAAAGGAAATCAGGAAAACAATACCATTTATAATAGTCCCTAAAAAAATAAAATACTTAGGAATAAATCTAACCAGGGATGTAAAAGAACTATACAAAAAAACTACAAAACACTACTGCAAGAAACCAAAAGAGATCTACATAAATGGAAAAACATACTATGCTTATGGATAGGTAGACTCAACATTATGAAAATAAAAAATTCTACCCAAAGCAATCTACAAATACAATGCAATCCTCATCCAAATACCAACAACATTCTTTAAAGAGATGGACAAACTAACCATTAACTTTATATGGAAAGGGAAGAAGCCCCAAATAAGTAAAGCACTACTGAAGAAGAAGAATAAAGTAGGAGGACTCACATACCTGACCTCAAAACCTACTATACAGCTACAGTAGTCAAAACAGCCTGGTACTGGTACAACGACAGACACATTGACCAATGGAACAGAATTGAGAACCCAGATGTAAATCCATCCATCTATGGTCACCTATCTTCGACAAGGGCCTAAAGTCCATCAAATGGGGGAACAGACAGTCTTTTTAACAAGTGGTGCTGGAAAAACTGAATGTCCATCTGCAAAAAAAATGAAACAGGACCCATACCTCACACCATATACAAAAACTAATTCAAATTGGATCAAAGACCTAAATATAAAGCCAAAAACTATAATGTTCATAGAAGAAAAAATAGGATCAATGCTAGAGGCCCTGATACACGTCATTAACAGGATAAAAACCATAACACCAACACACAAACTCCAGAAGATGAGCTAGATAACTGGGGTCTTCTAAAAATTAAACACTTATGCTCATCAAAAGAGTGAAAAGAGAACCTATAGACTGGGAAAAATTTTTGGCCATTACAAATCAGAAAAGGTCTAATCTCTAAAATCTACAAGAAAATCCAACACCTCTACAACAAAAAGACAAATAATCCAATTAAAAAATGGGCAAAGGAAATGAACAGACACTTAACCAAAGAAGACATTCAAGCGGCCAACAGACACATGAGGAAATGCTCGCAATCACTAGCCATTAGAGAAATGCAAATTAAAACCACAATGAGGTAACATCTCACTCCGGCATTATTGGCATGAATAAAAATCTGAACATAACAAATGTTAGAGAGGCTGCAGGGAGACTGAAACTCTTATGCACTGCTGGTGGGAATGCAAAATGATACAACCATTTTGGAAAACGATACGGCACTTCCTTAGAAAACTAGAAATAGAAATACGATACTATCCAGCAATCCCACTCCTAGGACTATATCCTAGAGAAATAAGAGCCATCACAGGAATAGACATATGCACACTCATGTTCATTATAGCATTGTTCACAATAGCAATAAGATGGAAACAACCTAGATGCCCATCAACAGATGAATGGATAAACAAACTATGGTACATACACACAACGGAGTATCATGCAATGATAAAGAACAATGGTGAATCTGTGAAGCATCTCCATAACATGGATGAATCTAGAGGGCATTATGCTGAGTGAAATAAGTCAGTCACAAAAGGACAAATACTGTCTGAGACCACTACTGTAAACACTCATGAAAAGGTTTACACACAAAAAGAAACAATCTTTGATGGTTACGAGGAATGGGGGGTGGGGAAACACTAAACAGACAATAGATAAGTGGTAAGTTTGGTGAAGGGTAACACAGTACGCAATACTGGGGAAGCCAGCACAGCTTGTACAAGGAAAGGTCATGGAAGCTCCATAGACACTTCCAAACTCCCTGAGGGACTGAACTGCTGGGCAGAGGGCTGTGGGGACCATGGTCTTGGGGAACATCTATCTCAATTGGCATAACACAGTTTATAAAGAAAATGTTCTACACTCTACCTTGGTGAGTAGCATCTGGGGTCTTAAAAGCCTGTGAGCAGCCATCTAAGATACTCCACTGGTCTCACCCCTTTGGCAGCAAGGGAGAATGAAGAAAACAAGATACAAGGGAAAGATTAGTCCACAGGACTAAGGGACTACAACTACCACGGCCTCCACCAGACTGAGTCCGGTACAGCTAGATGGTGCCTGGCTACCACCACTGACTGCTCTGACCAGGATCATGACAGAAGGTCCTGGACAGAGACTGGAGGCACCCCGAGAGTATGGCTCTCAGACACCCTTTTAGCTCAGTAATGAAGTCACTCACGAGGTTCACCCTTCAGCCAAAGATTAGACAGGCACATAAAACAAAACAAGACTAATAGGGCACAACAGCCCAGAGACAAAGACTAGAAGACAGGAGTAGACAGGAAAGCTGGTAATAAGGAACCCAAGGTCAAGAAGGGACAGTGTTGACATGTCCTGAGGTTGTTAACCAATGTCCTAAAACAATATGTGTACTGACTGTTTAATGAGAAACTATTTGTTCTGTAAACCTTCATCGAAAGTACAATAAAAAAAATTTTTTTTTTTAAAGGTAAGATAAGAAGCTTGGGGGCAGTGAGTTTATGTTAATGATGGTGGAATAATTTGGAAAAGGATAGCGAGAATGGTTGCACAACTTGAAAAATGTAATCAATGTCACTGAATTGTACATGTAGAAATTGTTGAAATGGTATATCTCTTACTGTGTATATTTTCACCAAAAAATAAAATATGCTCTTGTACTTGTAGGAAACTTGATATCATTTTTGTATTTGATTCTCCCAGGAACCCTTTTTTAAAAAAATTATTTATTTTGTTGTTGTTGAGAATATACACAGCAAAACATACACCAATTCAACAGTTTATTCATGTACAATTTAGTGACGTTGATTACATTCTTCAAGTTGTACAACCATTCTCACCCTCGGTTTCTGAGTTGTTTCTCCCCCATTAACATAAACTCATTGCCCCCTAAGTTTCCTATCTAATCTTTTGAGTTGCTGTTGTACGTTTGGTCCTGTAGAGATAGATCTTGACAGAGCACAGTGCTCAAGGTAGACATTCTTTTCTATGGAAGAGTCCTGATCAAAAGGTGGAAAATTCAGAACACAATTTCAAATTCTTGTGGACTCTAGACTTTCTGGAGCCATGGAGACTGGATGAACCCCTGAAACTATTTCCCTGAGATAATCTTTACATCTTAAACCAAAAATATCCCCTGAAGTCTTCTTAAAACCAAGCAATAGTTTCGCTTAACCAGAAACCCTTTTAGTTACATTCAACAGATATTTTTTGAGTGCTTTCTATATTCAAGGCCTTGTATTAACAATATTGGCCTTTTCCTTCAGGACACTTATCACAAATTCAAGTGTAAGGGCATTTTTGTGATTTTTTTTGTTTCCAGGTTTATCTTCTACATTAAACTGTAAGTTCAATGAAGGCAGGAATCATGTTTGTTTTCTTCACCACAGAATCCTTAACACCTAGAATACTGCCTGGCAAACACTAATCATTAAATAAATAGTTACAGAAAAAATGAATCCAGAAGGTCTGGGATGCGAGAATAATCTAATTTTGTGAAGGCTGATGTGCAGAAGCAAACCTCTTAGCCTTAAACATAGTAGATGTTCAATAGACTTTAATTGATTTAAATGATTAATAATAACAGGAAACACGTATATAGTGCTTTTTGCCAGGCCCTGTGTTAAGAACTTTACATCCACGCACTCATTTAATCCTTAAACAACCCTATGAAGTGGATACTAGTATTGTCCCCATTTTACAGATGGGAAAACCAAGGCATAGAGAGTTCACTGACTTGTAATTGGCAGAGCTGAGATTTGAACACCAGATGTCTGGCTCCTAAATCAAGGCCCCTAACCACTACACTGCCTCTCAACAATGAATGCTCAAACTGAGATCCCAAGAGATGGAGCAATTTCCAAAGGTGTTCCAGAAAGGACATGGTGGAGGTAGGACAGGAAGCCAGTCTGCTCTCTGTGCAGTGCTTCTCCCACTCTTCCATGTGGTATCTGGCTGCTGATACAGAGCCCCTGGGAACAGAGACACAAAGAGGAATCTGAGAGGTGTATATATCTGTGCAGAAAAACAGCACTAGTGGAATAGGTGGCTCTCAGCTGAAGCCAGGAAGAGCCAAAGGAGCATTCACTAATGCAAAAGCAAGTGTGGCCCCTTTCTTAAGCAGGGAAAGGTAGTGAATTGCTTCTCAAAGATCCTATTTGGGCTTACTCATTCTCTTTTTCTGCACTAATTTTTCAGGGCTCCCCACACTAGAGCCACCTCAAAGCCATTTCTGCTTCACTGCAATTGGCTACGCATGGAGAAAGAACTGGTAGGCTACATATAAGGTAGATAAGCCAATCTGATCTGGAGGCGTGTGTGTGTGTGTGTGTGTGTGTGCGTGTGTGTGTGTGTGTGTGTGTAGGAAGGTGGGGTGGGGCAGAGAGCAGGGAAGACTGGTGGAAAGGTTAGGAAATCCTAAAAGTCCCCAGCAGCTAAATACACTCAGTGATAAGTACCTGTAATTAACTCTGCTTAAAAGGTTCTAGCCTTCTGTCAGGGCTTCTTGCCACAACACAACAGCACCATGGCCATGGACTTCTTTTCCAGACTGGATCTTCAAGAAGGCCTCCAAACCCTCTCTGTTTTGCAATGGATCCCAGGCTATGTACTGTTAGGTGAGTGAACCCTAGGGGCTGGAGGGCACATGGGAGTAGGTCAAGAAAGTGGCCAGCAATCTCAAGATGAAGAGGGAGCCAAAGAGATCATCTAGTTGGTCCCGACTCTGGGAAAAACTGTCTTCCCAACCAGAGAGACAACTACTGCTGCACTCACCACTAGATTTCTCTTCTCCCAACAGAGGGCACAAAGGCTGGGAATGAGGCTGTGGCCATTCTAGTTTAAAGATCACCCCAGCCTGCTCAGGAACTGCCGCCTATGTAGTAGCTGAAGAGAGTCATATTTGGGGATGGCGTGAGGGGAAAGGCCTTCCAGAGGTGGTGTTACTAGGTAAGTGTAAAGTGATTTTCTAGTATAAGACTATGGTGAGAGAATTCTGGAAAATACAAGAGATGCCTGAGTGACCCATTAGACAGAATTTTCTGAAAGGGCCAGTTGTTCAGTGGACTCAGGTCACAGTAGCCATTAGCGCTGGGCAAATGGGTCAAGAGTTCCAAGCTTTGCCCTGCTAGAAACCAGGGCTTTGTGAAAACACAGAACCAGTTTGAATGTTTTCTTTCACTTGCATTTTTAAATCTTTGCACAAGAGAGGCAGCAGGTTTTAGAGTAGGGTGGGATGGAGTTGTGATCCCTGAGCACATTGGGAAGCTGAGTTGAGATCATGACATGGGGAGAGAAAAATGAAGAGAAGGTTCCCACAAGATTGTGGAACTGAACAAATAGGGCAGGGCTGAAGGGAGCTAGGAGACTAACCCTTTATATTTGTAGAGTACTTTACACACTACAAAATGCTGTCACATGGCACAGAGCTGGTGGAAGAGGCAGTGCAAAGGGATGTGTCTCAGGTCTCTCTCTGCATATTCCAATGTCATGGCCCAACTGAGCTGCAGAGAGAAGGAGCACCATAGTCTGAGGTCTTTGTTCAAGGCAGCCTACTCTGCCTTCTTCCTTTCTTCTGGGTTTTTCCAGGGTGCACCTGGGCTGACTATCTGCTAAATACAGGATAAATTCACTCATAGCTAACTGAGCATCCCAGGCTCATTTGACACCTGTGGCCTTCCTTACAGCCTGTTTTGCCTGATAGTAACATCTCTGCAATGACTTTCTTTTAGTTATTATTTTGCATGGTATATCTTTTTTCATCTTTTTTATTTTTAACCTTTCTGTATCCTTATGTTTTGGATATATATCATTTATAAATAGCCTATGGCTGGCTTTTTTTAGTACAGTCTTTTGATTATAGCATTCACATTTAATGTACTTACAGTTAGAATATATTTGGGCTTAAATCTACCATCTTCATCTTTTTTTAAATTTGTTCCACCTGTTCTAGTTTATTTTTCTCTCCTTTCTTGACTTCTTTCAGATTATCTTTATCATTCCATTTGTTTCTCTCTACTCTTTTAGATGTTATACATCCTATTTCTATACTTTTAGTGATTATGCTAGAAATTAAACAGGAATCTTGGATCTTACCAAGGTATCTCTAGCACCTAACATGATATGACGCCCACAGAGGTACCTACAACGTTCAAGTCAGTTCAATTCAACAGTTATTGAGCAAATACTAATGATAAGGCCTTAGGCTGCCCTTGCTGAGACTACAGCAATGAATCATGCAGGCTATGCCTCCTTAATATCTAGTAGCAGAGATAAGTCAATCATTCATTCAACCATTGCACAAATTTTATGTGTCAGTACGGAGGCATTGGGCTAGGCCCTGGACATATACACAAATCACTACAATGTAAGACAGACCGTGGTAAGTGAAAGAAAGAGCCACAATGAAGTAATATTAGGGTGTCAGAGAAAGGAAATATTACACGAAGTTGAGGGGACCAGGGAAGGCAAGAAAGGAAAGCAGTGTGGCATGGTAAACAGAATGTGGGCTCTGGTGTTTATCAGAGTTGGATAACAATTAGCTGTGTGACTTCAGACAAATACTGTAATCCCTCTAAGCTTCGGGATCCCCAACCTCTCAGCCTAGTCCACAGTAAATGCTCCATACAGACAAATGTTTTTCCTTCCTTCCTCCCTGCTTTCGTTCCTTCTCTTTCTTGCCCGCTTTCCTTCATTCCTTCTATCTTGCTCAGAGCCTCCCTCAGTGCTTCTCCTCCCTCCTGAATGATGTTCAGAATCACAGCTGATTACTGAGCATTACTGGACACAGGAAGTGGGGGGGGCGAGGAAATAGGGAGGAGGAAACAGAAAGAGGGAGGAAGTGAGAAGAGAGGCATGATAAGATGGGTTGGGAGAGGAGTGAAATGCAAATATTCATAGCCCCTAGGATTAGGCAGTGGCCCTGACAGCCCGTCTTCCATTTGGATGATGGCTCTCCATCTGTCTCTTCCTTTCTGGGTTTGTATCATCATCTGCCTAAACTATTGCCTAAAATATCCTCTTTCCTGGCCCCCTAGCCTCTACTCTCTACCCTCTCCAATCTAGTCTACTGCCTGCCCCAGAAGAGTCTTTCAAAAGCATTTTTGATCACATTCCTCTCCTGCTCAAAAATAGTGGTTTCCCATTGCCTACTTGACAACCACAAACGTGTTAGCCTGGGTATTGAACGTCTTCTTCCACTTTCTGGCTCTAATCCCCAACCAGCTTTTCTCCCTACTCTTTCCCTATATGAACCTTGTATTCCAGACAATCTATTCATAGAACAAATGGGAGTGTGTACTTTCCCACTCCTTCACCTCTGCTCCCATTATTCCCTCCACTGGAAAGGTGCCCTAATCTCTCTTCCTGGACTATCCACAGACAACCCTTCCTTTGAGATATTCCTCAAGTCACACCTTCTCTGCAAAGTATTCCAGGCAACCCCAGACTACCTCACCTCTGAAAGTCCAGAGCACTTTATAAAAGGTGGCTGGGTGGCAGCCCTTATATCCTTTCTCCCCTCTCCCCAATAAACTCCATGAGAACAGGAGCCGTATCTTATCATTATTATATTTCTCACAAGACCAAGCTTGACACTTAATTGAGGGTCCTCCTGTATTTCTTCTTCCTCAGTAGGAAACTTTAATTCCTCCTCTTGTTCTTTTTTTAAATTTCCTTGGACATCCTTTTTTTGGTGGGCCTGCCCCCCTTCCCCTTGTTTCTGATGCTGCAAAAAATAGAACACAGTCTTGAGAGTCAGAAAGACAAGTTCTGCCACTTACTTGCTGTGTAACCTTGTGCAAGTATGTCACTTGCCCTCCACCATTGTAAAAACAGAGCCTGGTGCTTGCCACTCAAGACCATTCCAAAGATCAATGAGGTGAGAAAATCCTCAGTAGATGTTAATTTTCTTTCTTTCTATTATAGAAATTGACATTACTTGGAGTCCAATCACCCTTCCTCATAAGACACAGCCCTGCCACCTGATTCAGAGAGGAGTGACAATCGCTTCTGAGGGAGGCATTAGAGCACTCTGATTTCATTATATCTACAGGGAGAATAAGAGCCCTGGTGGTGCAGTGCTTAAGTGCTTGGCTGCTAACCAAAAGGTTGGCAGTTCAAACCCACCAGCCTCTCTGCAGGAGAAAGATGTGGCAGTCAGCTTCCATAAAGATTACAACCTTGGAAACCCTATGGACAGTTCTACTCTGTCCTATAGGGTCACTATGAGTCAATATCAACTCGATGGCAACGGGTTTGGTTTTTTTGTTTGTTTGTTTTTGTTTTTTACAGGTAGAATATGAGGACATTCAACTAGTAAAATAGAGATTTTGATGCATTCCTAGCATTCTCACAGACCCCTTCAAGGCATCTTTCATTACTTCCTTTCCCTCACTCCCTACATCTAATCAGCTGCCAAACCCTGAAAATTCTACCTCCATGGTAGCTTTCAAATTGGTTTGAGAAATAGTAGCCTATTTCAAGTTCCTATTGCCTCTCATCTCAATCACTGCAACTCTTAGCTGATCTCCCTGCCTACAGTTTCTCCTGCTCCCACAGTTATTCCGAATTATTTTCCTGAAACACAGATATGAATGATCATGCTACTCCTTTGCTTAATAACCTTCACTGGCTTCTCATTCCCTTTTAGACCTAATCTCCCCAGCTTACTACTCCATGGCTTTCCTCATGCTCCTGTACACTTGCAGGTTATGGTGCTACTCACAGGCCTTGGAATCTTCCATCACTAAGCCTTTGTTCAAGCTCTTCCTTGTGCATGGAAGGCCCTTCCTCCACCAATCCATCTACCAAAATCCTACCCTTCCTCCAAAATTCAACTTAAATCTTACCTTCTACAAGAAGTTCTTCCCAAATTCCCCAGTAGTAATGAACAGTTCTCTCCTTTGGGTTCCCATAGAATGATGTTTGAACCCTAACTATATGGTTCTTACTGTCTGGGATGTATCAGTTATTTATGGTATCAATCTTTCCCACTTGACTTTGAGTTTCTGGAAGGTAGGAACTTTGTTTTCTACATGTATTTATATGAGTTAACACACATAAAGTGCCTAAAATAGCTCTTGGCACAAACTAAAGACTCAATAAATGTCACTTACTTTTTTCCCAAAGCTTGGAGTGAAGATACATAACCACTCTAATCCTCAATTTCTTCACCTGTAAAATGGGAATAATGAAAGTATTTCTTATCAGGTTGTGAGCTAATTAAATGAGATAATGCGCATTAAGTGCTGAACACATTGCTGGTTCATAATAAATGCTCAGTACATGGTATCAATGACCATAATTACATTATTTTCATTGTCTCCATATTTACTCCCTTCATCCTCCTCCTTCGAGTTCCCAACCCTGTCCTCAAAACTTCTAGCACAGAGAATTCACATTAGGAGGGCTTGGTCAATGTTTAATGAATTATTAAATTACCTTTTACTCCCACAGGTTCTTATATTTATAGTTAATTTCCACTCAACAAATAATCACAAAGCCATAGAAATGCTACTCTGACAAACTAGCCATGTTCTTGAACTTCTGAAGGCTTCACACCAACTGACTAGATTTGGCAGGCACCGCTACTGCTCAGCTTTAGGTCATTGCCCTGAAACATCATGTTTCCATCCATAAGGATGATGGATTCTCACCTTACACTGGAAGTAACTGGTTACCTATGGCCTTACACACACATGCACACCCTGTAACCTCAGAAGGCCTTTCCTTGTTTGGAATAAGGACATTGGTTGTTTCTCTTCCTGTTACTTTTCACCTGCCACTTGGAGAATTTTGAAATCAAACTTTTCCCTCTGCTGCAATTCTGTGTAACAAGTATTTATCAAGAGTCTCCCTATGCTGGCCAGTGTGCTAAAGGCTGCTTTCAAGTAATGGGCTGAGGAGGTGCAGAGGTTAGAGCCCTTAATTCTGACAAGGGAATCAGTAAAGATGTCATCAAGGAGGTGTTTAAGCTAAGCCTTGAAAGACGAGAGAATTTTTATAGGCTGAAAGTTGGGTAGAGGAAAAGGAGGGCAAACAAAATAAGGGAACAGCATCTTCAAAGGAGCAGTGATGTGAAAATACATGGTGGCTGAGGAAATGGGGAGTAGTCTAAAGTGATTGAGCCCCTGTTTACCATACTTCAGCCATTTGCATCCTATTATCTGGTTCTTTCCATGTCTGTGCACCACCTATGCTATTATTAACACTTCTTTTCCCAAATTGAATCATCTTTGTAACCTAATGCATTTTTAAAGAAAACTTTTGTATCACTGCCGTGAATGATGAGTTTGATGTGCTTGATTAATTTTTATTCACTATACATTAAAAAGGAGACCAGGAAGAGGCAGAGCCAAGAAGGCGGAGTAGTCAGACGCTTCTGGTGGACCCTCTTACAACAAAAGCCCGAAAAAACAAGTGATTCGATTATATATGGCAATCTGGGAGCCCTGAACATCAAAGGCAGAGTTGAGGAACCAGAATGAGTGGCAGGGGGAGGGAGAGACAGTTCGGAAGCAATGAGGAGTTGCCAGATCTGACCTGGCGAGAGCCTGAGAACTTCAGGTCTGAGCAGCTAGAGGGTGAGCGGAGAGGCAGGCAAGCTGCGGTCCTTGGGAGGCACATTTTCCGCACTGGGAGAGACGCATCTGCTGAGAGTCTACACGGCCACCTAGAATCAGTGAGAAGCAGCCTTCATCAGTGAAAGATAAGTAATTGCATACAGCTTACAGCATAGATCAAAAACACCCCCCTTAGGGAAAAACCTCTCTCCCATTTACCACCCAGCTCCCTGCTCTGCACTGGGTCCCAGACCGGCTTCAGCAATTGTCGAGTGCCCTGGGACAGAAGTAGGATCTGTCCCATGCCCGGAGCCATTCTCCCTGCTTTGGAGAGTGAACAAATTAAGAAATGGGAAAAAATAAACTCCTGGCTCCCCTAAGCCAGGAACCCAGGATAGGCACAGCTCCTTTGCCTAGGCACAGGCATACAGGATCCACAGACTTTGAGTGCCTTTCCCCCTGCATAGACTTCTGTGGACCCATCTCAACAGCGTAGGCCCTCATTACCGCAGTACAACAGGTTATATACCTTAACTCTAACTTCAACTGTTTCAGCTGTGAAGTGGCAGGTTCTTGACATTTGACACTGCTCTGCCCATTAAGCAGGGTCTTCACCTACCCACATCAGGGGCCTGAGGACTGGTGGCTCCACCCACACCACCTAGCCACCTGCGAGAGGGGCCCATGAATAGGAGGTGCCCCCCAGTCCTTACAGCCAACAGCTTTAGGTGCTCATAGTCCAGCTGCAAAACCCATCCACCTACGTGCTCTAGGGAACAGGAACATGCCTTCCTCCTGGACACTCAGGGGTGGGCATCAGCCCCCTGCCTTGCTCAGAGTGTGTCCCATGCTGCAGCCAGATGCCTGTGCCTACACCAATCACCCATGCCTGTCTAGGACTGTGAGAGCCTACAACACACACTTGGTGGCTATCTACCTGGGCACCTGAGCTAAATCCATACAGAAGGAGTGGGTGGACTCCTGAGCTCACATACTTAGTAAAAGATCAAACCACCTGGTGACAGGACATTAGAGCTTCAAAGGTGCCAATAATCAAACTAACTCATATGAGCAGCCTATTTGGGCATATCAAAACAAAACAAAACAAGAAGCTAGGACACAGTAAGCAAACATACAATAAATAAATAATAATAACTTATTGATGGCTCGGAGACAACAGTCAATATCAAATCATATAAAGAGGAAATCCATGATGGCTTCAGAAAGCTCCCATAATAAAGAATACAGAAATTTCCCAGAGAAGGAAAATTTCTTGGAATTACCAGAGGCAGAATACACAAGATTAATATACAGAACTCTTCAAGAAATTAGGAAGCAAATTAAGCAAAATGCAGAACATGCAAGAGAGGAAACTAAAAACATTAGAGAAGAGCATAATGACAAATTTAACACGCTACAAGAATCCATGGAGAGAGAGCAATCAGAAATCCAGAAGATTAACAATAAAATTTCAGAATTAGACTACTCAATAGAAAGTCATAGTAGAACTGAGACAATGGAAGTCAGAATTAGTGAGATGGAAGATATAGCACTTGACACCAAATTATTTCAGGAAAATCAGATAAAAGCACTTAAAAAATGAAGAAACCCTAAGAATTATGTGAGACTGTATCAAGAGGAATAACCTATGAGTGATTGGAGTACCAGAACAGGGGGTATAACAGAAAATACAGAGAGAATTGTTGAAGATTTGTTGGCTGAAAACTTCCCTGATATTGTGAAAGCTGAGAAGATATTTATCCAAGATGCTCATTGAACTTCACACAAAGTAGATCCCAAAAGAAAGTCACCAAGACATATTATAATCAAACTTGCCAAAACCAAAGATAAAGAGAGAATTTTAAGAGCCACTAGGGAAAAACGAAAAGTCATCTACGAAGGAGAGTCAGTAAGAATAAGCTCGGTCCACTCAGCAGAAACAATGCAGGCAAGAAGGCAATGGGATGACATATATAAAGTCTTGAAGGAAAAAACTGTCAGCCAAGAATTATATAACCAGCAAAACTGTCTCTCAAATATGATGGTGAAATTAGGGTATTTCCAGACAGACAGAAGTTTAGGGAATTTGCAAAAACCAAACGAAAATCACAAGAAATACTAAAGGACGTCCTCCAGTGAGAAAATCAGTAACATCAGATAACAACCCAAGACTAGAACACAGGACAGAGCATCCAGATATCAAACCAGATAGGGAAGTCACAAAAGCAAATTCAACTTAAAACACTGAAAACAGGGAAATAGATGTCAATATGTAAAAGATGACAACCTTAAAACAAAAAAAAGGGACTTAAAAAATGTAGACATAGATTTTTCATATGGAGAGGAAGTCAAGGCAATATAAAGAAACAAAAGACTGGTATAAACTTAGAAAAATAGGAGTAAATGTTATGGTAACCACAAAGGAAACTGACAATCCTACAAGTCAAAATAACAAACAAGAAAAATATAAAGACTCAGCAAACACAAAATCAACAACAATGAAAAAGATGAAAAGAAAATACATAAAGAAAAACGAGTCAGCACAGAAAATTAAGTGGAACAAAGAAAATGTCAACAACACACAAAATAGACATCAAAATGACAGCACTAAATTCATACCTATCAATAATTACGCTGAATGTAAATGGACTAAATGCACCAATAAAGAGACAGAGAGTTGTCAGAATGGATTTAAAAAAATGATCCGTCTATATGCTGCCTACAAGAGACACACCTTAGACTTAAAGACACAAACAAACTGAAATTCAAACGATTGAAAACAATATATCAAGCAAACAACACTCAAAAAAGAGCAAGAGTGGCAATATTAATCTCTGACAAAATAGACTTTAAAGTAAAATCCACCACAAAGGATAAGGAAAGACACTATATAATGACTAAAGGGTCAATACACCAGGAGGCCATAACTATAATAAATATTTACCCACCCAATGACAGGTTTCCAAAATACATAGAACAAACTCTAACATCATTGAAAAGAGAGAGAGACAGCTCCACAATAATAGAAGGAGACCGGTACACCACTTGTGGTAAAGGACAGAACATCCAGAAAGAAGCTCAACAAAGACATGGAAGATCTAAATGCAACAGTCAACCAACTTGCTCTCATAGACATATACAGAACACTCCACCCAACAGCAGCCAAGTATACTTTCTTTTCCAATGCACATGGAACACTTTCCAGAATAGACCACATTTTAGGCCATAAAACAAGCCTTAACCAAATCCAAAGCATCGAAATATTACAAAGCATCTGTTCTGACCATAAAGCCATAAAAGTAGAAATCAACAACAGAAAAAGGAAGGAAAAAATCAAACACATGGAAACTGAACAACACCTTGCTCAAAAACTATTGGGTTAGGCTGCAGGGAGATCGGAACACTTATGCACTGCTAGTGGGAATGCAAAATGATACCACCATTTTGGAAAATGATATGGCGCTTCCTCAGAAAGCTAGAAATAGACATACCATTCGATCCAGCAATCCCACTCCTAGGAATATATCATAGAGAAATAAGAGTTGTCACTCGAATAGACATATACACACCTATGTTCATGGCAGCATTGTTCACAATAGCAAAACGATGGAAACAACCTAGACGCCCATCAACAGATGAATGGATAAACAAACTATGGTACATACACACAATGGAGTACTATGCAACGAGAAAGAACAACAATGAATCTGTGAACCATCTCATAACATGGATGAAACTGGAGGACATTATGCTGAGTGAAATAAGTCAATCACAAAAGGACAAATATTGTATAAGAACTCTATTGTAAAAACCAATGAAAAAGTTCACACACAAAATGTAACAATCTTTGTTGGTTACCAGGGATGGGGGGGGGGAATATTAAATAGACAATAGATAAGTGGTATCTTGGGTGAAGGGTGAGACGGTGCACAATACAGGAGAAACTAGCACAACTTGTACAAGGAAAGGTCATGGAAGCCCCATAGACACATCCAAACTCCCTGAGGGACTGAATTGCTGGGCGGAGGGCTCTGGGGACCATGGTCTCGGGGAGCATCTAGCTCAATTGGCATGACACAGCTTATAAAGACAATGCTCTACATTCTACCTTGGTGAGTAGTGTCTGGGATCTTAAAAGCCTGTGAGTGGCCATCTAAGATACTCCACTTGTCTCATCCCTTCGGGAGCAAGGGAGAATGAAGAGAACAGGATACAAGGAAAAGAGTAGTCCGAAGGACTAATTGTCCACAGCTACCAAGGCCTCCACCGGACTGAGTCCAGTACAGCTAGATGGTGCCCGGCTACCACCACTGACTGCTCTGACCAGGATCACAACAGAGGTTTCTGGACAGAGCTGGAGAAGGATGTAGAGCATAATTCTAACCCACAAAAAAAAGACCAGATTTACTGGCCTAAAGGAGACTGGAGAAACCCCAAGAGTATGGCCCCCAGACACCTTTTTAGCTCACTGGTGAAGTTACCTCCGAGGTTCACTGTTCAGCCTGGGAGTGGACAGCCCCGTAAAACCAAATGAGACTAACGAGGTATAGGAGTCCAGTGACAAGGGCCAGAAAGCAGAAGAGGACAAGGAAGCTGGTGATAGGGAACCCAAGGTTGAGTAAGGATATTGTTGATGTGTTGTGAGATTGTTAACCATTGTCATAGGGCAACATTTGTAGTAACTGTTAAATGAGAAACTATTTTGTTCTGTAAGCCTTCATCTTAAGTGAGAATAACAGCACGATTGGGAGAGCGTAGTCAATGTCACTGAACTGTGCATGTGGAAATTTTTGAAATGGTGTATCTTTGGTTATGTGTATTTTTACCAAAAAAAAAAAAAAAGGTTGAGAAGTTAGAGGGTTGATATGTTGTGGGGCTGTTAACCAATGTCATAAAACAACATGTGTACTTCAGTTTCATGAGAAACTATTTGTTCTGTAAGCCTTCACCTGAAGTACAATTAAAAAAAAAAAAGGAAAAAAAAACTACTGGGTTATAGAACAAATTAAGGATGGAATAACGAAATTCATAGACTCAAAGGAGAATGAAAACACATCCTAAACAGAACCTTTGGGACACAGCAAAAGCATTGCTCAGAGGTCAGTTTATAGCAATAAATGCACACATCCAAAAGAAGAAAGGGCTGTAATTAAAACATTACCCTACAACTGGAACAAGTAGAAAGAGAGCACCAAAAGAAGCCCTCGGGCACCAGAAGAAAGGAAATAATAATAATCAGAGCAGAATTAAATGAAATAGAAAATAGAAAAACAATTGAAAGAGGTAACAAGACCAAAAACTGGCTTTTTGAAAAGATCAACAAAATTGATAAACCGTTGGCCAAACTGACAAAAGAAAACAAGGAGAGGAAGCAAATAACCTGAATAAGAAATGAGATGGGTGATATCACAACAGACCCAAATGAAATTAAAAGAATCGTAACAGAATACTATGAAAAATTGTACTCTAACAAATTGAAAACCAGAGGAAATGGGCAAATTTCTAGAAACTCATTACCTACCTAAACTAACACAAACAGAGGTAGAACAACTAAATAAACCCATAACAAAAGAAGAGATTGAAAAGGTTATTAAAAAACTGCCAACAAAAAAAAAAAAAAAAAAAGCCCTGGCCCGGATGGCTTCACTGGAGAATTCTACCAAATATTCAGAGAAGAGTTAACACAACTACTACTAAAGGTATTTCAGAGCATAGAAAAGGATGGAATACTCCCAAACTCATTCTATGAAGCCAACATAAACCTGATACCAAAACCAGGTAAAGACACCACAAAAAAAGAAAATTACAGACCAATATCCCACATGAACATTGATGCAAAAATCCTCAACAAAATTCTAGCCAACAGAATTCAGCAACATATCAAAAAAATAATCTACCATGATCAAGTGGAATTTACACCAGGTATGGAAGGATGGTTCAACATTAGAAAAACAATCAATGTAATCCATCACATTAATAAAACAAAAGACAAGAACCACAGGATCTTATCAATCGATGCAGAAAAGGCATTTGAAAAAGCCCAACACCCATTCATGATAAAAACTCTCAACACAATAGGAATAGAAGGGAAATTTCTCAATATAATTAAGGGCATTTATACAAAGCCAACAGCCAACATCATCCTAAATGGAGAGACTTTGAAAGCATTCCCCCTTGAGAATGGGAACCAGACAAAGATGCCTTCTATCACCACTCTTATTCAACCTTGTGCTGGAGGTCCTAGCCAGAGCAATTAAACTAGAAAAAGAAATAAAGGGCACCAAATTGGTAGGGAAGAAGTCAAAGTATCTCTATTTGCATATGATATGATCTTCTACAGAGAAAACCCCAAAGAATCCACAAGAAAACTACTGGAACTAATAGAAGATTTCAGCAAAGTTTCAGGATACAAGATAAACATACAAAAATCAGCTGGATTCCTTTACACCAACAAAGAGAACCTCAAAGAGGAAATTACCAAATCAATACCATTTGCAATAGCCCCCAAGAAGAGAAAATACTTAGGAATAAATCTAACCAGAGACATAAAAGACTATACAATGAAAACTGCAAGACACTACTGCAAGAAACCAAAAGGGAACTGTATAAGTGGGAAAACATACATTGCTCATGGATAGGTAGACTCAACATTCTGAAAAGGTCAATGCTACCCAAAGTGATCTACAGATACAATGCAATCCCAATCCAAACTCCAACGGCATTTTTTAATGAGATGGAGAAACAAATCATCAACTTCATATGGAAAGGGAAGAGGCCCCGAATAAGTAAAGCATTACTCAAGAAGAAGAACAAGGTGGGAGGCCTCACACTACCTGATTTTAGAACCTATTATACCGCCACGGTCGTCAAAACAGCCTGGTACTGGTACAACAACAGATACATAGACCAATCCAACAGAATTGAGAATCCCGACCTAAATTCACCCACCTATGAGCAGCTGATATTTGACAAAGGCCCAGAGTTCGTTAATTGGGGAAAAGACAGTCTCTTTACAAATGGTGTTGGCATAACTGAATACCCATCTGAAAAAACCTGAAACAAGACCCATACCTCACACCATGCACAAAAACTAACTCAAAATAGATCAAAGACTTAAATATAAAATCGAAAATGATAAAGATCATGGAAGAAAAAATAGGGACAACCCTAGGAGCCCTAATACATGGCATAAACACAATACAAACCATAAGTAACAATGCACAAGCACCAGAAGAGAGACTAGATAAATGGGAGCTCCTAAAAATCAAACATGTATGCTCATCAAAGGACTTCACCAAAAGAGTCAAAAGAGAACCTATAGACTGGGAAAAAAAATTTTGGCTATGACAAATCCCATCAGCATCTAATCTCTAAATTCTACAAGATACTGCAAAACCTCAACAACAAAAAGACAAATAACCCAGTTAAAAATTGGGCAAAGCATATGAACAGGCACTTCGCCAAAGAAGATATTCAAGCGGCTAACAGACACATGAAGTAATGCTCACGATCATTAGCCATTAGAGAAATGCAGATTAAAACTACAATGAGATATCATCTCACCCCAACAAGGCTAGCATTAATCCAAAAAACACAAAATAATAAATGCTGGAGAGGTTGTGGAGAGACTGGAACACTTATACACTGTTGGTTGGAATGTAAAATGGTACAACCACTTTGGAAACCAATATGGCGCTTCCTAAAAAAGCTAGAGATAGAAATACCATACCATCCAGCTATCCTGCTCCTTGGAATATATCCTAGAGAAATAAGAGCTGTCACACGAATAGATATATGCATACCCATGTTCATCGCAGCACTGTTCACAATATCAAAAAGACGGAAACAACCTAGGTGCCCATCAACAGATGAATGGATAAACAAATTATGGTATATCCAGACAATGGAATACTAAGCAATGATAAAGAAGAACGATGAAGCCGTGAAACATAACATGGAGGAAGCTGGAGGTCATTATGCTGAGTGAATTTAGTCAGTCACAGAAGGACAAATATGGTATAAGTCCACTAATATAAGAACTCAAGAAAATGTTTAAACACAGAAGAAAACATTATTTGATGGTTACAAGGATGGGGAGGGAGGGTGAGGGTTATTTACTAACTAGACAGTAGATAAGAACAATCTTAGGTGAAGGGAAGGACAGCATACACTACAGGGGAAGTCTGCACAACTGGACTAAACCAAAGCTAAGAATTTTCCCGAATACAACCAAACACTTTGAGGGACAGAGTAGCAGGGGTAGGGGTCTGGGGACCACGCTTTCAGGGGACATCTAGGTCAATTGGCATAACAAAGCTTATTAAGAAAATTTTCTGCATCCTACTTTGGTGAGTGGCGTCTGGGGTCTTGGAAGCTTGCAAGCAGCCATCTAAGATGCATCAATTGGTCCCAATCACCTGGAGTAAAGGAGAATGAGGAACACCAAAGAAACAAGGAAAGTATTAGTCCAAGAGACAGAAAGGGCCACATAAACCAGAGACTCCATCAGCCTGAGACCAGAAGAACTAGATGGTGCCTGGCTACCACCAATGACCGTCCTGACAGGGAACACAACAGAGAGTCCAGGATGGAGCAGGAGAAAGGTGGGTGCAGAGCTCAAATTCTAGTAAGAAGACCAGACTTAATGGTCTGACTGAGACTGGAGGAAACTCGGAAATCATGGCCCATGGATTCTCTATCAGCCCAGAACTAAAATAATTTCTGAGACCAACTCTTCAAACAGGGATTGTACTGGACTGTGGAACATAAAGTGATACTCCTGAGGAGTGTGCCTCTTAGCTCAAGTAGATACAAGAGACTAAACGGGCAGCTTCTGTCCGGAAGTGAGATGGGAAGGCAGAAAGTGTCAGGAGCTGTTTGAATGGACATGGGGAATCAGGGGTGGAAAGGAGGTGTGTGCTGTCACAGTATGGGGAGAGCAATTAGGGTCACATAAAAATGTATGTATAAATTTTTGTATGGGGAAAAAAAATCTGTAGCCACCAAGTCAGTTCTGACTCATGGTGACCTCATGTGTGTCAGAGTAGAACTGTGCTGCATAGGGTTTTCAGTGCTGATTTTTAAAAGCCGCTCACCAAGTCTTTAAAAAAAAAAAGGAAACCTTGGTGGCACAATGGTTAAAGCGCTCAGCTGCTAACTGAAAAGTTGGTGTTTCGAACCCACTGGCCTCTCCATAGGAGAAATATGTGGCAGTCAGTTTCCATAAAGATTTCAGCCTTGGGAGCCTCATGGGCCAGTTCTACTCTGTCCTATGGGGTCACTATGAATCAGAATCGACTTGAAGGCCAGTTGGTTTGGTTTTGGGTTTACGCATTAAAGTAACTTTCTTTCCATCCACAGATCACTTCAGATTACCTGGTGTCCCTACAGTGGTATGAGGACCACATTTTGAGAAACACTGTACTAGAGCATAAGGGTGTGAGCACAGATACCAAGAGAGGAGGCTAGGAAGGTGTTTGGGGCTAGTCCACAGAGGACCGTAAATGCCAGGCTAACATGTTCAGACATACTCTATCAGCGGCGGGAAATACTGAGTTTTTGGAGGAAGCAAACAACATTATGTAATTGTGCTTTAAAAAAAAATCTGGTTTTAGCATGGAAAATGGACTGGAGGGGAAGAGATCAGCAGCTGAAGGGCAGACAAACTGGTGTAGTCCCGGCCGGAGGAGATCAAGTCCCGGACCAGAGCAATGGCAATGGACCAGAGGCAGGAGGATGGATGGGAGAGATCTTTTGGGAAGGGAAAGAAGTCAAGATGGCTCCAAAATATTGAACCTGTGTTGTGTATCCTGAAGCTTGAAGGATGAACAGGAACTTCATCCTCAGGCAATGAGTTGGGGGAACCACATTTAGCAGGCACAGAAGCTCTGAAGCTAGAGAGCTTAATGAGTTGGAGGAAGTGAAAGAATAACAGTATGGTGAAATGCAGAGAATAAAGAGGTGGCTACGGGTTGGATCATGGAGGGCCTTGTAAGCCAGGGGTAGGAGACTGGACTTGATCCTGAAGGGCCGTGGGAAACCATGCTAAGATTGTATGCAGTAGAGTGAGAACGTCAGACTTCCATTTAGCTTGCTGGCTGCATCATGGCACAAATGAAAGGGGTAGTTATTGCCTGGGGCATTCCCGCTAGCAGTGGATGAGGGTTCCAATTTCTCCACATCCTTGGCGACATTTGTTGCCCCCTGTTTGTTTTTGTTTTTTATCTTAGCTACATTAGTGGGGGTCAAATGATATCTTATTGTGGTTTTGATTTGCATTTCCCTAATGACTAATGAGGAAGTTCTCTTAAGGATGATGAAAAAATTTGGAAACAGAGAGTGGTGTTGGTTGTACAGCATGATGAATGTAACTAATGTCACGCCAAAATGGTTGAAATGGTAAATCTTTTTAAATTCACTTTTTATTGTGGAGATATAGATAGATAGATAGATGCTGTTGTTGTTAGATGCCGTCTAGTCAGTTCCGACTCATAGTGTACAATAGAACGAAACACTGCCTGGTCCTGTGCTATCCTCACAAGCACTGCCATGTTTCATGTTTGAGCCATTGTTGCAGCCACTGTGTCACTCCATCTCGTCAAGGGTCTTCCTCTTTTTTGATGACCCTCTACCTTACCAAGCATGATGTCCTTCTCCAAGGACGGGTCCCTCCTGATGACACATCCAAAGTACATGAGATGAAGTCTTGCCATCCCCACTTCCGAGAAGATATATATGTATATATATATATATATATATACACACACACATATACCAATTTAACATTTTTTACGTGAACAATTCAGTGACATTACATTAGTCATGTTGTGCAACCATCACTAATACCCATTGCCAAATTTTTCATCACCGTTAACAGATACTCACTGCTTCCTAAGCAATGATTCCCCCCTCCCCCCTCCCTGCTGCCTCTGGTAACCACCAATAAACTTCAGTCTCTTTACATTTGTCTATTCTAGATATTTCATATAAGTGTGATCATACGATATTTGTCCTTTTGTGACTGACTTACTTCGCTCAGCATAATGTTTTCAAGGTTCATCTATGTTGTAGCATGTATCAGGACTTCATTTCTCTTTATGGCTGAGTGATATTTCATTGAATATGTATACCACATATTGTTTATCCATTCATCCATTGATGGACACTTGGATTGTTTCCATCTTTTGGCTGTTGTGAATAGTGCTGCAATGAACATTGGTGTGCATGTGTCTGTTTGAGTTGTTGCTTTCAAGTTTCTTGGATATAGCCTTAGGCGTAGAATTGCTGGATCATATGGTAGTTCTATGTTTAACTGTTTGAGAAACCACTAAACTGTTCTCCACAGCAATTGTACCATTTTGCATTCCCCCTAGCAATGGATGAGGGTTCCAATTTCTCCACATCCTTGCCAACATTTGTTGTTTTCTGATTATTTTTGTTTTTCATCTTAGCTATATTAAACCAAAAAAAAAAAAAATCCGTTCCCGTCAAGTCGATCTCAACTCATAGCAACCCTATAGGAGCAGCTGGTAGATTTGAACTGCTGACCTTTTGGTTAGCAGCCA
Source organism: Dugong dugon (assembly GCA_030035585.1). Classification (NCBI taxonomy): domain Eukaryota; kingdom Metazoa; phylum Chordata; class Mammalia; order Sirenia; family Dugongidae; genus Dugong; species Dugong dugon. The sequence goes on along the minus strand of CM057483.1, from coordinate 100,846,543 downwards.
AGTTCTTAACCATAGTGCCACCAGGGCTCCTTAGCTATATTAGTGGTGGCCAAGTGATATCTCATTGTGGATTTGATTTGCATTTCCCTAATGACTGGTGGCACAGTGGTTAAGAGCTCAGCACTAACCAAAAGGTTGGCAGTTCGAATCCACTAGCCACCTTGGAAACCTTATGAGGCAATGGTACTCTGTCCTGTAGAGTATCTAAGAGTTGAAATCGACTCCACAGCAATGGGTTTTGGAATAACTAATGACATTGATCTTTTCATGTGCTTGTTGGCCATTTGTATTTCTTCTTTGGGGAAATGTCTATTCAAGACCTTTGCCAATTTTTTGATTGGGTTGTCTTTTTGTTGTTAAGCTGTAGGAGTTCTTTACATTTTCTGGATATTAAACCCTTATCCAATATATGGTTCCCCCAATTTTCTCCCAATCTCAAATTGTTTCTTCACTTTGTCGTTAAAGTCCTTTGTTGAACAAAAAATTTTAATTTGATGAAGTTCAATTTATCTATTTTGTCTTTTGTTGCTTATGCTTTTGGTGTCATATTTAGGAATCCATTGTTAAAAACCAGGTCCCAAAGCAATACCCCTATGTTTTCTTCTGAGAGTTTTATGGTTTTAGTTCTTACATTTAGGTCCTTGATCCATTTTGAGCTCATTTTCATATATGGTATGAGGTATGCGTCTAGCGTCATTCTCTTACATGTGGAAATCCAGTTGTCCCAGCACCATTTATTGAAGAAACTATTCTTTCCTCATTGTATGGGCTTAGCACCCTTGTCAAAAATCAGCTGACTGTGGATGTATGGGTTTATTTCTAGACTCTCAATTCTATTACATTGGTCTACGTGTCTATTCTTATACCAGTACAAGACTGTTTTGATTACTGTAGTTTTATAGTGTGTTTTGAAATGAGGAAATGTGAGTCCTCCTAATTTGTTCTTTATTCAGGATTGCTTTGACTATTCTTGGCCCCTTGCAGTTCCATTTAAATTTCAGAAATTTCCGTTTCTGCAAAAAGGCTGTTGGAATATTGATGGGTATTGCATTGAATCTACAGATCACTTTGGGTAGTACTGAAGTCTTAACAATGGTAAGTCTTCCAATCCATAAACACGGAATGTCTTTCGATTTATTTAGGTCTTCTTTAATCTCTTTCAGCAATGGTTTATAATTTTCATTGCATATGTCTTTCACATCCCTGGTTAAATTTATTCCTAGATATTTTATTCTTTTAGATGCTATTGTATATGAAATTTTTTTCTTTTTTTATTGTACTTTAGATGAAGGTTTACAGAGCCCATTAGTTTCTCATTAAACAAGTAATTCACATATTGTTTTTTAACATTGGTTGCCAGACCCATGACATGTCAACACTCTCCCCTTCTCGACCCATTACCAGCTTTGCTGTCCCCTCTTGCCTTCTCATCCTTGCCCCAGGGCTGATGTGCCCATTTAGTCTCATTTTCTTTTATGGGCCTGTCTGATCTTTGGCTGAAGGGTGAACCTCTGCAGTGACTTCAGTACTGAATTACGTGTCAGGAGGTCATACTCTCAGGGGTTTCTCTGGAATTGTTTTCTTTCCTTTTCAGATTTAACAAATGTGTTTTTAACATATATTTTACTACAATAAAACAAACAAACCCCTATCAGGATTTTTTGTAGACATAGTCAAGTTGATTCTAAAATTTTTATAGAAAAACAAAGGAACTACAATAGATTAACAATTTTGAAAAAGAATAAAGTTGGAGGAATCACACTACCTGATTTTAAAATTTACTATAAAGCTATAGTAATCAAGACAGTGTGGTATTAAAGACACAAGGAAAATATTAGCCCAAAGGACTAAACGACTACATGAACCAGAGACTCCACCAGCCTGAGAGCAGAAGAACTAGATGATGTCCTGCTACCACCAATGACCACCCTGACAGAGAATACAACAGAGAGTCCCGGACAGAGCAGGAGAAAAATGTAGAACAGAACTCAAATTCATGTAAAAAGACTAGACTTAATGGTCTGACAGAGACTGATGGAATCCCCAAAACTATGGCTCCCAGACACACTGTTAAGCCAGAACTAAAACCATTCCAGAAGCCCACTCTTCAGACAAAGATTAGACAGGACTACAAAACAAACAAGCAAAAAAATACATGTGAGGAATGTGCTTCTTACTTCAATCAGACACACGAGACCAAATGCGCAGCTCATGTCCAAAAGCAGGATGAGAAGGCAGGAAAGGGTAGGAACTGGTCAAATGGACACGGAAACCCGGGGTGGAAAAGGGGAGTGTGCTGTCACATTGTGGCAATTGCAACTAATTTCACAAAACAATGTGTATAAATTTTTGTATGAGAAATTAACTTGAGCTTAAACTTTCACCTAAAGCACAATTAAAAAAAAAAAAAAGACAGAGTGGTATTGGTGAAGGAATAGACACATAGATCAATGAAATAGAATAAAGAGTCCAGAAATAGACCTACATAAATATGACTAACTGATTTTTAACAACGCTGCAAAAGCAATTCAATGGAGTAAAGACAGTATTTCCAACAAATGGTGCTGGAACAATTGGGCATCTATATGCAGCAAAATGCACCTTGACCAAAACCTCATACCTTATACAAAATTTAACTCAAAATGGATCATAGATCTAAACGTAAAATGGAAAACTATAAAACTTTTAGGAGAAAACCATCATGACCTGAGGTTAGGCAGAGTTCTTAGATTTGACAGCAAAAGCACAATCTGTAAAAGAAAAAAATTTGATAAGTTGGGCTTCATCAAAATTTAAAAATTCTTCTCTAAGAAATACTCTGTTAAGAGAATAAAAAGACATATACAGACCGGAACACAATGTTTGCAAATTACATATCTGACAAAAAAAGAATGTATCAAATCCAGAATGTATAAAGAACTCTCAAAACTCAACAGTAAGAACAATGAGATACCACTTCACCCCTATGAGAATGACAATGATAAAAAAAAAGGAAAACAGCAAGTGTTGGTGAGGTTTTGGAGAAACTGGAACCCTCATGCATTGCTGGTGGCAATGTAAAACAGTACAGCCACTGTAGAAAACAGTTTGGCAGTTCCTCAAAAAAGTGAACATAGAACTACCATATGACCCAGCAATCCCACTCCTCGGTATATATCCAGAAGAAGTGAAGGCAGGAATGTAAACAGAAACCTGTACGCCAATGTTCATTGCAACATTTTTCACAATAGCCGAAAGGTGGAAACACCCTAAATGTCCATCAGCAGATGAATAGCTACACAAAATGCGGTATGTACACACAATGGAATACTACACAGCCATAAAGAGTAATGAAGTCCTGATGCGTGCCACTGCATGGATGAACCTTGAAAACATTATGCTGAGTGAAATAAATTAATTGCAAAAGGACAGATACTGTATGATCTTACTTCTATGAAATAAGCAAATATATAGAAACCAAAGATTATTAGTGGTTACAAGGGATGGCAAGGAGGGGGAAAAGGGGAGTTTTTGCTTAGGGGGCATTGAGTTTATGTTAATTGTGGTGGAAATGATTTAGAAAAGGATAGCAAGAGTGGTTGTACAACTTGAATGTAATCAAAGTCACTGAATTGTACGTGTAGAAATTATTGAAATGGCATGCTTTGTTATGTATATTTTCAACACAATAAAATTAAAAACTAAAGCTCAACAGTAAGAAAACAAACAACCCAACTAAAAAATGGGCAAAAGATTTGAACAGACACTTCACCCAAGAAGATATGCAAAGGCAGATAAGCACATGAAAAGATGTTCAGCATCATTAGCTATAGGGGAAATACAAATTTAAATTCTGAAAAGCTACACCCCTATTAGAATGGCTAAACTAAATTAGGAGCCTACCTTATGTGAACTTCCTCCTTGATAATCCACTCCAAGGCTCCTCACTTGAACATGGGCAAGATACATCTCATGATGCCAAGGTTGAAATATGTAAGGGAGAATCAATCACACATAACATACAAATGCTTGTTCTTCATCATTCCTCCCTCAGATACCTTTGCTTTATGTCATGGAACTCCTTGTTCCGTGAGCGTGGAGTTCCATGGGTTTTAGCTCTTTCATGTTAGGCCCCTGTTTCTTCTGTCTCTTTAAATCCCATTCCTGTCACCGTGAGTGGCACTGATGACCTCAAACAGGCTGGGGCTGAAAGGTTTGCTCACAAAGGACACTTTTGGTCTCCTGAGTTTCCAACACCTGTAGTTACAATAGATTCCACAAGGTGAATGGTATTTACCTAGATATGGCTTTTGGTTAGACTTTCTTTAGGACTGGTAGATAGCTGAGAGAGATCAGATATAAGGAACACAATTAATCCACCTATGCATTTTAAATAACATGACATTTAAGTAGCATTATAAATACTGACTAAATATTGAAAAAGAGAAAACATTTATTTATGCATGTATGTATTTATGTATGCATTCAGTCAGTCTACAAATATTTGTTGAACACTTACAGTGTACCAGGCACTGTTCTAAGTACTGGGGTTTCAAACAAAATTTATCTAAGGCAAGACATAAAAGAAATGATACACTTAGACTACCTTTAATTAGTAATGATTCTTATTTATCTGAGTGTCCTTCTGAAGCTTAACCAGCAAATTTACTCTTGTTTTTAATGAGGATCACAAGTAGTAGGACTTTTATCCATGGCAGGCTTCCCGTAAAATTCTTTCCACTGTTATTTCCTGTTTAATTAACATGCTTAAACTTTCACCTAAAGCACAATTAAAAAAAAAAGAAAAGACAGAGTGGTATTGGTGAAGGAATAGACACATAGATCAATGAAATAGAATAAAGAGTCCAGAAATAGACCTACATAAATATGACTAACTGATTTTTAACAAAGCTGCAAAAGCAATTCAATGGAGTAAAGACAGTATCTCGGCCACTTCTTGTAAGAGGAATTCAGCCTATGGCTAAGGTTTCTTTTTCCTCATAACTTGGTTTTTAAAGGAAATTTCCCTTCAGTCTTTTTCTTGCTAATTTCATCCATATCCATAATAAAAGAGCCAAACCTGCTGGTAGATAACTCTTGAGTTTCTTCCCCTTCTTTGAAACTTTATCCACTGTGATGTTGTTCCCTGGTCAAAGAAGCCATTGTCTTAGCTAGATCTTTTTTAAATTCACAGTATGTGTGCTTAGCCCCTCTTTCTCATGAATGCACATTTTAAAACAGAATTCAATTCCCACTGCTGTGAGAGGTAACATGTTTGCATTTCACAACCTGCTGTGGCCCTTTGCTAACAGAGATAAACTTTTCCCCTTGGGAAACTTTGGAACATTTTGAACAGGACAAAACAGAACCACAGTAAAGCAGTTTCTATTTCATGTTTTCTTCTCAGCATCAACTGGCCTGTACACAGCAGGCAACCTCTCTTCACTGGAATATGTTGACTTAGCAGTTAAACAAAGGAAGGAAGGTCAAGCTTTTAGAAAGGATTTCCTGAGGGCCCAGGATGGGAATATCAGCCACCGGCCAGAGGCGCTGTTCTTTCACCTTGTCCAGTAATGCTGCTGTTTGATCCCAGCTGAGGGCACACTCTGAGAACTTCATGGTGTGGTTGTTTCCTCAGTTAAAATTTCAGCCATCAAGGGGATCCCGATCCAAGGGCACAGAGATCAGTCTTGGCCACAGCAGAGCTAGTCCGGTGGGGAAGGTGGGAGAGAAGAGTCCCACACCAGCCTTAACTCACTCCTTCAGAGAGATCAGGGTTATGAGAGATGTGCTGAAACTTGAAGGGAACTGAAGGACATAAACCCTTTGTGTCCCCTCAGGAGCTATTCCCATTCTCCTTATGCCTTACTTTCTGGTGTTCACTAAGTTCTGGACCTTGGCCTTGTTCTCCTTAGCCTGGCTCGTCTATGATTGGAACACTCACAGTCAAGGTGAGGGGAAGGGGTGGAGCGGTGGTCCCTGTCTGTGCAAAGGATGGAGAAATAACTCCAGGGCCATGGAGGGAGAAGGAGGTAGAGAGAGAGTGGGAGAGGCAGAGGGAGAAGAGGTGGGGAGAGAGAGGAAAGGGAAACAGAGGGGAAAGGAGGGGGAAAAGTGGAGAGAGGGGGAAATGTAGAGTGGAAAATGGAGGAGAGGGAGAGAAGAGCAAAGCTCAGCAGGGATAGAGATCTCTGCCAGGTTGCCCAGCAAGAATTAAGAGGTTGAAGGGGCATATGCCCCTAGCCTCAGGCTGTCTCCCTTTCAGGCTGGCTCCAGAGGAGCAGGGGTTTCCTATGCCTCGGGGGCTGGATTCAGGGACAGTATCTACACCTCTAACGGAGACGTGGTGGTGCAGTGATGAAGAGCTGGGCTGCTAACCAAAAGGTCTGCAGTTCAAATCCTCTAGCCACTCCTTGGAAACCCTATGGGGCAGTTCTACTCTGTCCTATAGGGTCGGTATGGGTCGGAATTGACTCGACGGCAACAGGCCAGCCTTGGTGGTGCAGTGGTTAAGCACTCAGCTGCTAACCGAAAGATTGGTGGTTTGAACCCACCAGCTGCTCTGTGGGAGAAAGATGCGGTAGTCTGCTTCCGCAAAGATTTACAGCCTTGGAAACCCTACGTTGTTGTGTGCCGTCGAGTTGATTCCAACTCATAGCGACCCTGTAAGACAGAGTAGAACTGCCCCATAGGGCTTCCAAGGAGCAGCTGGTGAATTTGAAGTGCCGACCTTTTGGTTAGCAGCCTGAGCTCTTAACCACTTCGCCACCAAGGCTGGCAATTCTACTCTGCCCTGTAGGGTCACTGTGAGTTGGAGTTGACTCCACGGCAACGGGTATCTACGTCTCTGAGCCCTAGAAGTATGGAAGTGTGAGAAGGAGGCCCCTCCTGTGACCTGAGGACTGCAGGGGGAACCCTTCACCTCTGAGAGGGTAGAGAGATTGGCAATGCCTCGCCTGTTCTTCCCTTCCCTCCTGTACCCTCAGGTGGTAGGCGTTCAGCTTGGGTACGAAACTGGACACTCTGGAAGTATTTCCGAGATTACTTCCCAATAAAGGTAACCACTCTTCTTCTGGGTGCTCTCAGTCTCTGTTGCCCAGACTCCCACCCACCCCCAGCTTCATGTTTGCAAAGGCTTTGGTGGCCAGCAGTGAAGGTCAAGGCCCAGAAGCCTAATGTAGAGCAGAGGTCCAAGATGGATGGGCAGGTGGGGGCCAGATGGAGAGCAGCCTTTCCCCACAGTGGCAAACCCAGGCTAGCCTTTCTGGATATCATGACTCCTGGCAATATTATGACCATGATGACATCCCAATGAACGCAGGTTACCTGCTGGGGTTGAGTCTACATCTCCTCTCTTCCATCTTCCTATCCAATGCTCTGAAAATAACCTCTTTCTAACAGCTGGTGAAGACTCATGACCTCTCTCCCAAACACAACTACATTATTGCCAACCACCCCCATGGAATCATCTCTTATGGTGCCTTCATCAACTTTGCCACTGAGGCCACTGGCTTTTCTCGGATGTTCCCAGCCATCATCCCTTCTCTAGGGACCTTGGAGGGGATCTTCTGGATCCCAATTGTGAGAGAATATGTGATGTCAATGGGTGAGTATAAGAAATCATCCCATTCTCTGATGCACCTCAGGGCCCCAGCCCCAATAAGCCCTGATAGTTCAACTGTCACACCTTGCTAGAAGAGGGCTTGGTAGAAAATGAGTCCAGAACACACTAGGCCAGGAACAAGTTATGGTACCAAGCATCAACTTCTGTCCAAGATTTGAGAGGCAGAGTTAGGCAGCATTGTAAGTTATGGGCATTCCTAAGAGTCACCAAGAATCCTTTCAGAGGAGGAATCTGAAGTCTTGAGTTCAGAGTCAAAGCCAAATTGGAAAGCAGAAGACAAAAGCCAAGTATCAAACCCAAAAACGGGAAGTAAGGCACAAATGGGGCTGCTCATACGAACTTTGCCAGACTTTTTCTGGGAAGTCACTTGGCTTCTTTTAGTCAGTCATTTGTATAGCAGCTCTCATTCCAGAATGTCTTAAAGACATTTTAAAGTCTCTTATACTAGCTGGTATGCTCCTGGCCCATGCACTTCATCTCCTGGGAAACCCTTCACCCTTGTATAAGGCACCAAGGAATAAAGGATAGGCATCCATCAGAGTTCAGGACAGTTTCTCAATGGCAGGCCTCAAGCCAGAGCATTGTGACAAACATCCTTTTCTCTGGATGAATACCCATCTTTCTGGATACCAGAAAACAACTGAAGCCAAACATGGAAAGGTAAGATATATGTATCTGGAGGGGCCAGGTGAAACCACTTGAGCCCCAAAGGCTATTTCTGCTTCCCTCTGCAGTTGACATGGCCCTGAAGCAGGGGTCTCTCTCAATGATTGGGACCTGGAGGCAATTTTTGCCATCCCAGGAAAGAATAGAAGACAAGCACAGGGCAAAAATGGGAGAGGAAATGAAGAAAGACTCTGTACCTACTGCTGAACAACAGGGTATCACCCTTATTGCATTGTTCATCTGCACTTCGGTTTGGTTTTAAGTAGGGTCCTAGGTCTGTCTACTCTCCAGAAACCTCAGCTAATGGCTCCCCTTTGGCAGGTTGCTCTTAGGAAGGAAGCAGATTGGTCGTAGCTAGTCTTTGATCACTCCTAGAAGAGTGAATTCTGGAGGGTCTCCACTGCTTCCAGCCAAGCAGAGTGGAGAACAGCAGGGGTTCATGGGTAGGGAGGGAAGAGGGTGGGCTCAAATACTATTGAGTTGAGAGGTAGTAAGCTATGGGGGCAGATAAACTCAGTGCAGCCCCAACCATAGAGGCACAGACCTCCAAGGTAAGGAGCTGACCCTGCGGACCAATCTCAGTCTAGGGCTAACCCAGGGTGTGGATGTGCAAGACAGAGAAGGGCAGAAACAGCAATAGTTAGGAAACAGAATTGTCTCCAGTAGGAAGAGCCTGGAGGAATGCCTTACCCCATTCTCAGGCACCAAGTTTGTTATGTCACTTGACTCTTTGGTTTCACAGGTGTGAGTCCAGTGAGTGAGTTGGCCTTGAACTACTTGCTGACCCAGAATGGCTCAGGCAATGCAGTAATTATTGTGGTGGGTGGAGCTACTGAAGCCCTCTTGTGCCGACCAGGAGCCTCCACCGTCTTTCTCAAACAGCGCAAAGGCTTTGTGAAGATGGCACTGAAGACTGGGTGGGTCCCTAGGTTCTGGCGCTCTCTTGTTAGGATGCCATAAGCCCTCTGAAGCACCTCTCCAGGATGGTACCCTCCCTGAGAAACCTGTTAGAGGGGGCCCCTCTTCACTCCAATTGCTTCTCTCTACCCCTCCCATTTCATTTAGAGCAGGAGCCACAGCCCTTACACTGTGCCTTAAGGGTGTTTGGGCCTCCAGGCACATTTTGGTGGGCACTTTTGGAGAAAGAACAACAGAAGACCTTTTATTTTCTGCACATTAACCTGGTAGGCTGAGGGACTGGGGGAGGGGAGCCTCACTGTATATCAATCCGTTAACCTATTAACCTATCAAAGGCTTAATGTGTTACAGGGACTGCAAAGGTAAATAACACATGGTAACTGCCCTCAAAGAGCATACAAGCTGGTTTGAGAAATAGAATGCATTAATTCAGCAGTTTTTAAACAGTTTTTCAGGCATAGTATAGGAAAGAGGATATAAAAATAAATAAAACTGGCCCCTGCCTTTAAGGAACACACAGTCCAATGGGAAAACAGACACATGCACATATAATTACAAAATGTATCCAGAATCCAACCACTTCTTACCACCTTGACTACTATCCCCTGATTGAAACTACCATTATCTCTCCCCTGAATTATTGCCTCCTAATTGGTCTCCCTGCTTCTATCCCTACCTCCTCTACCCCAATAGTCTATCTATTCTCAACTGCAGCCAGGATGATCCTATTAAAAGTGAGTTAGATCATGTCACTACTAAAAATGTCCTAATGGCTCCCATTTCACTCAGAGCAAAAGCCAGAGTCCTTGAAAGGGCCTGCAAGATCTTAAATCATCTGGTCCCCAGCCCCCTCTCTGACCTCATCACCCACTACTCTCCTCATTGCCCACTCTATTACAGCAACACTGGCTTCCTTGCTGTCACTCAAACAGGCTACACATTCCTGCCTTAGGGCATTTGCTGTAACTGTCCCCTCTGCTTGGAACACTATTCCTCCAAATAACTGCTTGGCTCATTCCTCTACCCCCTTCAAGTCTTTGCTCAAACATCATCTCCTCAGTAAGGTCTACTCTGACCATCCTACTTTATTTTTTACCCATTGCACTTATCATCTTCTATATATCATCTATTTTATTTGTATTTATTTACTTACTGTTTATTGTCTGTCTTCCCCCAAGAAAAGGTAAGCTCCATGAGGACAGAGTTTCTGTATTTATCTGCTGTATTCACTGATGTATCTCCAGGGCCTAAAACAGTGCTGGCAATTGAAAGAACTCAAATATTTGTTGAATGAATGAAGTGTTCTAATGGAAATATGTTCAATGTGCCATGAAAGCACCAATTGATGGAAAGACTTCGATGCATATGTAGGTGACATCTGAATTGTGAACTGAAATATTTGTAGAAGTTATAGGTCAGAACAAAAGGCATTCAGTGAGGACCTACAATGTGTCAGGCACTGTGCCAGGCCCTTGGGATTCAAAGATGAATAAGACAAAGTTTCCACCTTTGATTGGCTTGTTGTCTACTGGAGAAGCCAGACAGGTAAGCAGACAACTGTAATATAGGGTTAGTGTAGTGTTAGGCTAGGGGAGAGGAAGAACTAGATGAGGGGTTCCTAATCCACACTAGGGTGGTCAAAGAAAGTTTCTTCAGGGGAATGAAATAGGCACTGAGTATTGAAGGGCAAAATATAATTAGTCACATAAAGACACAGGGAATCATTTCAGGCAGAGAGAGCAGAATGTACAAAGACACATAGATGAGAGAGAACTTGGCACACTTAGTATGACTGAGCAGATTGCAAGGAAGGAGTGGGGAGTCTGTCAGTTTGTCATACTGTGGCAACTTGCATGTTGCAATGATGCTGGAAGCTATGCCTCTGGTATTTCAAACACCAGCAGAGTAACCTATGGTGAACAGGTTTTAGTGGAGCTTCAAGACTAAGACAGACTAGGAAGAAAGGCCTGGTGATCTACTTCCAAAAATTAGCCAATGAAAACCCTATGGATCACAACAGAATATTGTCTGATATTGTGGTGGAAGATGAGCCCCCTAGGTTGGAAAGCACTCAAAATACACAGAGGCCACAACGATGGGCTCGAACATACCAAGGATAGTGAAGATGGTGCAGGGCTGGGGAACGTTTCATTTTGTTGTACATGGGGTCGCCATGAATCAGAGCCAACTTGACAGCAACTAACAACAACAAAGCAGCATGGTACAAAATAAGGAGTTATGGAAGACCTCTAAGCAGAGGAGTGATATGACCACGTATGCAGTTTAGGAAGATCACTCTGGATGCTGGATGCTTTGAAGGCAGTTAGATCACCTGAGATTAGTTTCTTCTCATCATAGGACAAGGAGCCGCAACTCCCCTTAATGGGTTCAGGTGGGAGGATAGGGTATGTCAGGAATGAGCCATGAGGTTGGAGATGTTTGGATGCTTGGGCTCTTTTCCTGTAATGGGGAGGGTGGAGAGGTTTCCCACCTTGGAGAGGGTTTTGCTGGGAGGCTTCTTCGGAAAGCTCATACTCTCACTCCCTCTTTTCAGGGCATACCTTGTCCCTTCCTATTCCTTTGGCGAGAATGATGTTCACAATCAGGAGACTTTCCCTGAGGGCACATGGATAAGGTTCTTCCAAAAGAGATTCCAGGACACATTCAAAAAAATCCTGGGTCTAAATTTCTGTACATTCCATGGCCGGGGCCTCACTCGCGGATCCTGGGGGTTCCTGCCTTTCAATCGGCCCATTACCACTGTTGGTGAGCTTTCCAGTACGCCCAGACCACTCTGGTCCTCGACCTCCCCCTCCTCAGGTCATCCATCAGGTCACAGGGGACCCGGCTCACAGCTGGGTTGGGCAATGGGAATTCCAATGGGTGTGGTTGAGGGCAAAGTGGGAGGACAACTAAAAAGATAAGGGTTATGGCCATGCGGGGGGCAGGGACAGAGAAAGAGTTCAACAACTGCCATGATAGCATTATTATTCACACACATCCCTTCAGAGCTTTTCGGAGCTTGCTTTCATTTTCTTGGGAATGCATGGGATTATGTGATTGGCAAATGAGGGACAGGCTGGGGCTGGAGCAGAGGGAAAGAATGAAGGAAGGAGAGGGGACCCAGATACTGATTTCCAGTACTTGTCCCCCTCTGAGGAAAGGATAGGTTGAATGGCGGGGGGTGGGGGTGGGGGCTCTGGTACTGAGGCTTGTCTCTTCTCCTTCTCCATAGTCGGGGAGCCCATGCCAATCCCCAGGATTCAGAAGCCCAACAAGGAGATGGTGGACAAGTACCATGCACTATACATCAGTGCCCTGCGTAAGCTGTTTGACCAGCACAAAGTTCAATATGGCTTCCCTGAGACACAAGAGCTGACAATCATATAACAGGAGCTCAATTCCCCCATTATTAAACCCCCAAAGCTATGAGGGATCCAAGCAGGGCTACAGGGAAGGAAGACTTTGGGAGAGGGGAGGGTCTCAGAGATGACAGGGGCCAAACCAGAAAGTACCTAATGAATCAGAGTCCTAGCAAAGAAATTCTGTTCCAAGTGGCTGAGGCAGGCTTTAGAGAAGGAACCAGCAGGATAGGGGAGGGCTGGAGAGGGTTGGCTAGCAGAGGAGGTGGCTTTATCACCCCTGGTTTTTCTAGAGCAATAACCCAGTTTAGGAAGCAGGGTCTTGTGAGTCATCCTTTCTACAGGTTTTTGTTTTTTGTTTTGCCCCCTGACTCTTGCCTATTCTCTGATCAGAGTGATTAGAAGCAAAAGAACACTGTGCCCCGTCCTCCTAATCCTTAGTGTTGTTGTTCTTGGGTGATGCTGAGTCAGTTCCGACTCATAGCGACACTATGTACAACGGAATAAAACACTGCCCGGTCCTGCACCATCCTCATGATCGTTACTATGCTTGAGCCCATTGTTGCAGCCACTATGTCAATCCATCTCTTTGAGAGTCTTCCTCCCTTCCAATGACCTTCTGCTTTACCAAGCATGATGTCCTTCTCCAGGAACTGGTCCCTCCTGATAACATGTCCAAAGTACATGAGATGAAGTCTTGCCATGCTCACTTCTAAGGAATAAAATCCTTAGTGACACCATCACTATTCTGGTTTAGGCTTAGAATCTTGTCTAGAACAAGGGTGGTTTTTTTCCTCACAGGTCCTTTCTTTACAATTGGGGGACTTCTGCAAGGTAAAGAGGGGGCCTTGACTATGGACTCCTGACCCAAGCAGACAGGCTTCCCCCAGGAGTGACAGAATTCCAGACTGTGACAAAAGCTTTTATACCCAATTATGCTGTTTTTCTATAAAAAATAAAGCTCTAACTATATAAAACAAGATGTGACTATTTCCTAATTGCTCTGTGGGTCACTTCTGGGCTTCCTTCAAACCTAAAGTTTTCTCTTTTGGCCAGAAAGCTGGTCTATAGGGAGCTATTTTTCTCTTTTCCATCCACTGTTTACATTTCCCCTGACAGAAGGGTGAGAGAGTAGAACTACAGCTTCTGCAGCGTGTAGGAGACAGGAGCAAAACCATGGCAACTGGCACAGGTACCCACTGAGTACCCATCTCTCCTGATCCCACATAACCACCCTGAAACAGAAGGGAGGAAAGGAACCACAGGACCATGTACCAGCTGAGAGTTTGCTCTTTGTCATGTACCTACTGTGTATTATGCCACTGCTTTCACAACCTTTGTTTCTTAATGCTAACACCAGCCCTGTGAGATCTAGATTGCCATCATCTCCATTTCATAGTAGCTAAACCTCAGAGAGGTTAAACAACCTGCCCAAAGGTACACAGTTTTGGGGAGAGCTAAGATTTAAACTCAGGTCTTACTAATTCCAAACCAAAGCTCTTTCCAATACACCACTATGCCTCCCATTCCTCATTTTCTGGAGACCTATTTATCAGCTTCGTTTTCCTAATTAGGGTCCCATGATACCTCACCTAAATTAGCTCATAACTGTGGACAAAAGTAATGCAGATTCTCCTCAGAGTGGTCACAGGTTAGGTCCCAGGGAAAATAATTGATTAATTAAAAAAAAAAACCAACTTTTCACATCAATGTAATATAACTGAGAGTCTGGAAACAAACTTATACATTTCTGGTCAATTGATTTTTGACAAAAGTGTCGAGATCATTTAGTGGGGGAAAGAATAGTCTTTTCAACAAATAATGTTGGGAGAACTGGATATTCACATGCAAAAAAATGAAATTGGACTCCTACTTCGCACCATATACAAAAGTTAACTCAAAATTAATCAAATACCTAAATGAAAGAGTTAAAACTATAAAACTCTTAAAAGAAAACATAGGGGCAATCTTTACGACTTTGGATTAGGCAGTGATTTCTTAGACATTTGTAAAAACAGTGTGGGGGCATTGTCTGACCTCCTCCAACTTCACAAGGGAGAAGGAGAGCCAAGACCAACAGCCCAAGGCTGATTCATATGAGGCGGAGGTCAGACATACCTTCTCTCTCCGCCATCTTTACTAATTCTGACAGCAGCTGTCTCTCCCACAGCACTCTACTTCTCTGCTAGGTTCAATTATTCGTTGGAATGGCCACACAGAACTCACAGACCACACTCACAATTAAGGGGTTTATTAGGGAAGTAACTGGTGGTGTAGTAGTTAAGAGCTACTGTTGATAACCAAAAGGTCAGCAGTTTGAATCTACCAGCTGCTCCCTGGAAACCCTATGGGGCAGTTCTACTCTGTCCTATAGGGTCTCTATGAGTCAGAATAAACTCGATGGCAATAGGTTTGGTTTCTGGGGCATTTTAGGGAAGTAACAGTTACAATTCAGGCTCAGGAACACTCAAGATACAGTTCTTCCATCAGGACAGCCTCTTTCAAACCGTGCTTCCAGGCACACCTCTCCCTGGCCCTAGGCCTCTCCACAAAGGCACTCAACTTTCTCTCTCAGTGGGCAGGGAAGCCCACAGGGCAGTCTCCTGCTGCCAGGTCTCTGCTACCAGGTCTCTCCTGCCACCACTTCTCACCATCTTCAGGGTTACAGCTTGCTCCCTCTCTCCTCGGTCTCCTGCTTCCAGGAGCTTCTCAGTGCAGGGATCCCAGGTCAAAAGGATGCGCTCTCCGCTCCTAGCTGTTCTTCCTTGATGGTGGTAGGATTCTCCCCTTTGCTCTGGAATTGGCTCTCTTTTAAGACAAAACTGACCAATCCCCTTGGTAGGCCACAATTACCCTATCACACAGTCCTGCCCAATCACCTGGGTGGGAGTTACAAGACCATGGCTAGAAAGACCACACACAAAAGTAATTAACTGCACCACAACATGACACCAAACTCACAAGAGACAAAATAAAAAAATAGATAAATTGGACTTCACTAAAATTGAACACTTTTATGCTTCAAAAGACACTATCAAGAAAATGAGAAGACAATTCACAAAATAGGAGAAAATATTCGCAAATCACATATCTGATAAGGATCTTACAGCCCAACAATAAAAAGACAAAGAACCAAATTTAAAAATGGGCAAAGGATTTGAATAGACAATCCTCCATAGAAGACACACAAATGAAAAGACGCTCAATATCATTTGTCGTTAGGGAAATGCATATTAAAACCAAAATGAGCTACCACTTCACTCCCACTAGGATGAGTATTATCAGAAAAACAGAAATTTATAAGTGCTGGTGAAGATGTGGAGAAACGGAAAGCCTCATACATTGTTGATGGGAATGCAAAATGGCCCAGCTGTGGAAAATGGTTTGGCAGTTCCTCAAAAAGTTAAACATAGACTTACTATATGACCTAGCAGTTTCACGCCTAGGTATATACTCAAGAGAACTGAAAACACATGTTCACACAAAACTTGTACATGAATGTTTGTAACAGAATTATTAATAATATTCAAAAAGTGGAAACAACCTAATGTCCATCAACTGATGAATGGATAAACAAAATGTGGATATCTACATAATGGAATATTATTCAGTCATAAAAATGAATGTGTTCTGATACATGCTGTAACATGAATGAATCTTCAAAACATTATGTTAAGTGAAATAAGTCAGTCACAAGAGAATATTGTATGATCCCACTTCTATGAAATATATAGAATTTGGCATACGTATAGAGACCAAATCTTACTAGTGGTTACCAGGAGCAAGAGGGAGGGGGAAAGAAGGAGCCATTCCTTAGGGAGCACTGACTTTCTGTGAAGGGTGATAACAAAATTTGGAAACAGATAGTGGCGATGATTACACAACATGGTAAGCATAATTAATGCCACTGAACTGTACATGTAAAAAATGTTGAAGTGGAAAATGTTTTCTTATACATGTTTTACCGCAATAAAAAACTATATGCTAAGTGAAAGAAGCCAGACACAAAACACCACATATTGCATGATTCCATTTATATGAAATGTCCAGAAAAAATCTGTAGAGACAGTAAGTTTATTAGTGGTTGCCACAGGGGAAGGGAGTGTGGCTGCTAATGGACATGAGGTTTCTTTTTGGGATGATGAAAATATTCTGAAATTAGACAGTGGTGATGGTTGCACAACATTGTAAATATACTAAAAGTCACTAAATTTTACTTTTTTCAATAAAAAAGTAATGCTTAAGAAAAATTAACCTGAAAGTGTAAGCTGTATTAAAGTTTAAAAAAAATCACAATAAAAATCTTTTAAAATACTTTTATTTTGAAATTATTTTCGATTCACAGGAAGTTGCAAAAGTAGACTCCATTGAACCCTTTTCCCAGCTTCCCCAAATGGTGACATCTTATATAACTGTAGTAGAATATAAAAAACAGGAAACTGCTATTTGTACAATACTGTTAATTAGACTACATGCCTTATTCTGTTCTCGCCATTTTACTTGTGTGTGTTGTTGCTGGAACCCTAGTAGTACAGTGGTTAAGAGCTTGGCTGCTAACCAAAAGGTTGGCAGTTTGAATCCACCAGCCACTCTTTGGAAACCCTATGGGGTAGTTCTACTCTGAGTTCTGCTATGAGTCGGAATCGACTCAATGGCAACGGCTTCGACTCCTAGCAACCTTATGTATAACATAATGACACATTGTCTAGTCCTCCACCATCCTCACAAAATGAACTCATTTTTGCAGCCACTGTGTCAATCCATCTCATTGAGGGTCTCCCTCTTTTTCACTGACCCTTTACCAAGCATGATGTCCTTCTCCAGCGATTGTTCCCTTCTGATGACAGTCCAAAGTAAGCGAGATGAAGTCTCACCATCCTCACTTATGTCTATAAAATTCGATCTCATATATAGATTTGTGTAACCACCACCATCATGATACAGAACTTCCTTGTACTATCCCTGTATAATCAAACCCACCTCACCTTATGTCTCTGTCCCCTAGCAATCACTGATCTGTACTCCATCTCTATAGTTGTGTCATTTCAAGGATGTTATATAAATGGAATTATACAGTATGTAACCTTTTGAGATTGACATTTTCACCATTATGCTATACTGCCCTTAAGATCCATCCAAGTTATCAAATATCAATATTTCATTCCTTTTTATTGCTGAGTAATATTCCATGTTACTGACGTACCAGTTTGTTTAACCATTCACCTACTGAAGGCCATCTGAGTTTTTTCCAGTGTTTGGCTACTATGAATAAAGCTGCTATAAACATTCATGCACAGAGTTTGTGTAAACATAAGTTTTCATTTCTCTGGGATAAATGCCCAAGAGTGCAATTGCTGGGCTGTATGGTAATCGCATGTTTAGTTTTATAAGAAACTGCCAAACTATTTTCCAGAGTGTCCGTTCCATTTTACAGCCCAACCAGTAATATATGAGTGATCCAGTTTTTCCACATCCTCACCAGCGCTTGGTGTTCTCACTATTTTTTAAAAAATTTAGCCAGTCTGATAGGTATGTACTATTATCTCATTGTGGTTTAATTTACATTTCCTAATGGTTAATGACCCCCACGTGTCTGTCAGTTTGTCTTTTCACTTTCTTTACAGATTTTGTTTAAGTTCTTAATTTTAACGTGGGTGAATCTATCAGTCTTTTTCTTTAAGGTTTGTACCTCTTGTGTGTCTGTCAGTTTGTCATCTTGTGGTGGCTTGCGTGTTGCTGTGATGCTGGAAGCTATGCTACCGGTATTCAAATACCAGCAGGGTCACTCATGGAGAACAGGTTTCATCTGAGCTTCCAGACTAAGACAGACTAGGAAGAAGGACCTGTCAGTCTACTTCTGAAAAGAATTATCCAGTGACAACCTTATGAATAGCGGCGGAACACTGTCTGATATAGTGCCGGAAGATGAGCCCCCGACGTTGGAAGACACTCAAGGAACGATTGGGGAAGAGCGGTCTCCTCAAAGTAGAGTCGACCTTAATGATGTGGATGGAGTCAAGCTTTTGGGACCTTCATTTGCTGATCTGGTACGACTCAAAATGAGAAGAAACAGCTGCAAACGTCCATTAATAATTGGAACGTGGAGTGTATGAAGTATGAATCCAGGAAAAAATTTTTTAAATCGTCAAAAAAGGAAATGGAACGCATAAACATCGATATCCTAGGCATTAGTGAGCTGAAATGGACTGGTATTGGCATTTTGAATCAGACAATCATATTGCCCACTATGCCGGAAAAGACAGCTTGAAGAGGAATGGCATTGCATTCAACGTCAAAAAGAACATTTCAAGATCTATCCTAAAGTACAACACTGTCAGTGATAGGATAATACGCCTACAAGGAAGACCAGTTAATAAGACTATTATTCAAATTTACGCACCAACCACTAAGGCCAAAGATGAAGAGACTGAAGATTTTTACCAGCTTTAGCAGTCTGAAATTGATCGAACATGCAATCAGGATGCATTGATAATTACTGGTGATTGGAATGCGAAAGTTGGAAACGAAGAAGGATCGGTAGTTGGAAAATGTGGCCTTGGTGATAGAAACCATGCTGGAGATTGCATGATAGAATTTTGCAAGACCAATGACTTCTCATTACAAATACCTTTTTTCACCAACATAAACCGTGACTGTTACACATAGACCTCGGCAGATGGAATACACAGGAATCAAATTGTCTACATCTGTGGAAAGAGACAATGGAAAAGCTCAATATCATCAGTCAGAACAAGGCCAGGGGCCAACTGCGGTACAGGCCATCAATTGCTCATATGCAAGTTCAAGTTGAAACTGAAGAAAATTAGAACACATCCACAAGAGCCAAAGTAAAACCTTGAGTTTATCCCACGTGAATTTAGAGACCATCTCAAGAATAGATTTTTTTGTTGTAGTTTAAGTGAAAGTTTACATTCAAGTTAGTCTATTATACCAAAATTTATACATACATTGTTAGGTGACCCTAATTGCTCTCCCTATACTATGACAGCACACTCCTCTTTTCCCCCCGTGTCCATTCAACCACCTCCTGACCCTCTCTGCCTTCTCATCTCACCTCCGGACAGAAGCCGCCCATTTAGGCTCATGTATCTACTTGAGCTAAGAAGCACACTCTTCACAAGTACCATTTTATGTCCCACAGTCCAGTCTAATCTTTGTCTGAAGCGTCGACCTCAGAAATTGTTTTCATTCTGGGCTGACAGAGAGTCCGGGGGCCATGATTTTTGAGGTTCCACCAGTCTCAGTCAGACCATCAAGTCTGGTCTTCTTACTAGAATTTGAGTTCTGCACCCCACCTTTCTCCTGCTCTGTCAGGGACTTTCTGTTGTGTTCCCTGTCAGGGCAGTCATTGGTGGTAGCTGGGCACCATCTAATTCTTCTGGTCTCAGGCTGATGAAGTCTCTGGTTTACATGGCCCTTTCTGTCTCTTGGGCTCATAGTTTCCTGTGTCTTTGGTGTTCTTCATTCTCCTCTCCTCCAGATGGTTGGGACCAATTGATGCATCTCAGATGGTCACTTGTAAGCTTTTATGACCCCAGACGCCACTCACCGAAGTAGGTCTATGTATCTACTGTTGTACCAGTACCAGGCTGTTTTGACGACCGTGGCGATATAATAGGTTCTAAAATCAGGTAGTGTGAGGCCTCCCACTTGTTCTTCTTCTTCAGTAATGCTTTACTTATTCGGGGCCTCTTCCATTTCCATATGAAGTTGATGATCTGTTTCTCCATCTCATTAAAAAATGCCGTTGGAATTTGGATTGGGATTGCATTGTATCTGTACATCGCTTTGGGTAGAATTGACATTGTCACAATGTTGAGTCTACCTATCCATGAGCAAGATTTGTTTTTCCACTTACGCAGGTTTCTTTGGGTTTCTTGCAGTAGTGTCTTGCAGTTTTCATTGTATAGTCTTTTATGTCTCTGGTTAGATTTAATCCTAAGTATTTTCTCTTCTTGGGGGCTATTGCAAATGGTATTAATTTGGTAATTTCCTCTTTGAGGTTCTCTTTGTTGGTGTAAAGGAATCCAGCTGATTTTTGTATGTTTATCTTGTATCCTGAAACTTTGCTGAAATCTTCTATGAGTTCCAGTAGTTTTCTTCTGGATTCTTTGGGGTTTTCTCTGTAGAAGATCATATCATCTGCAAATAGAGATACTTTGACTTCTTCCCTACCAATTTGGATGCCCTTTATTTCTTTTTTTAGTTTAATTGCTCTGGCTAGGACCTCCAGCACAATGTTGAATAAGAGTGGTGATAAAGGGCATCTTTGTCTGGTTCCCATTCTCAAGGGGAATGCTTTCAAGTCTCTCCATTTAGGATGATGTTGGCTGTTGGCTTTGTATAAATGCCCTTAATTATATTGAGGAATTTCCCTTCTATTCCTATTGTGTTGAGAGTTTTTATCATGAATGGGTGTTGGGCTTTTTCAAATGCCTTTTCTGCCTTGATTGATAAGATCCTGTGGTTCTTGTCTTTTATTTTATTAATGTGATGGATTACACTGATTGTTTTTCTAATGTTGAACCATCCTTCCATACCTGGTATAAATTCCACTTGATCATGGTAAATTATTTTTTTGATATGTTGCTGAATTCTGTTGGCTAGAATTTTGTTGAGGATTTTTGTATCAATGTTC
The DNA here is from genome assembly GCA_030035585.1 of Dugong dugon. Lineage (NCBI taxonomy): Eukaryota > Metazoa > Chordata > Mammalia > Sirenia > Dugongidae > Dugong > Dugong dugon. The sequence continues at coordinate 100,825,335 of CM057483.1, read as the reverse complement.
ATGAGGGATAGTGGTCTGTAATTTTCTTTTTTTATGGTGTCTTTACCTGGTTTTGGTATCAGGGTTATGCTGGCTTCATAGAATGAGTTTGGAAGTATTCTATCCTTTTCTATGTTCTGAAATATCTTTGGTAGTAGTGGTGTTAATTCTTCTCTGAAAGTTTGGTAGCATTCTCCAGTGAAGCCATCCAGGCCAGGGCTTTGTTTTGTTGGGAGTTTTTAAATTACCTTTTCAATCTCTTCTTTTGTTATTGGTTTACTTAGTTGTGCTACCTCTGTTTGTGTTAGTTTAGGTAGGTAGTGAGTTTCAAGAAATTTATCCATTTCCTCTAGGTTTTCAAATTTGTTAGAGAACAATTTTTCATAGTATTCTGTTATGATTCTTTTAATTTCAGTTGAGTCTGTTGTGATATAATCCATCTCATTTCTTATTCAGGTTATTTGCTTCCTCTCCTGTTTTTCTTTTGTCAGTTTGGCCAACGGTTTATCAATTTTGTTGGTCTTTTCAAAGAGCCAGACTTTGGTCTTGTTAACTGTTTCAATGATTTTTCTATTCTCTGTTTCATTTAATTCTGCTCTAATTCTTATTATTTCCTTTCTTCTGGTGCCCGAGGGCTTCTTTTCGTGCTCTCTTTCTACTTGTTCCAGTTGTAAGGCTAATGTTTTGATTTTGGCCCTTTTCTTTTATGAATATGTGCATTTATTGCTATAAACTGACCTCTGAGCACTGCTTTTGCTGTGTCCCAAAGGTTCTGTTTAGGATGTGTTTTCGTTCTCATTTGATTCTGTGAATTTATTTATTCTGTCCTTAATTTCTTCTATAACCCAGTAGTTTTTGAGCAAGGTGTTGTTCAGTTTCCTTGTTTTTGATTTTTTTTTCCTTCCTTTTTCTGTTGTTGATTTCTACTTTTATGGCTTTATGGTCAGAACAGATGCTTTGTAATATTTCGATGCTTTGGATTTGGTTAAGGCTTGTTTTATGGCCTAAAATGTGGTCTATTCTGGAGAATGTTCCATGTGCATTGGAAAAGAAAGTATACTTGGCTGCTGTTGGGTGGAGTGTTCTGTATATGTCTATGAGAGCAAGTTGGTTGACTGTTGCATTTAGATCTTCCATGTCTTTGTTGAGCTTCTTTCTGGATGTTCTGTCCTTCACCACAAGTGGTGTACCAAAGTCTCCTACTATTATTGTGGAGCTGTCTCTCTCTCTTTTCAATGATGTTAGAGTTTGTTCTATGTATTTTGGAAACCTGTCATTGGGTGCGTAAATATTTATTATAGTTATGGCCTCCTGGTGTATTGACCCTTTAGTCATTATATAGTGTCTTTCCTTATCCTTTGTGGTGGATTTTACTTTAAAGTCTATTTTGTCAGAGATTAATATTGCCACTCTTGCTCTTTTTTGAGTGCTGTTTGCTTGATATATTGTTTTCAATCATTTGAATTTCAGTTTGTTTGTGTCTTTAAGTCTAAGGTGTGTCTCTTGTAGGCAGTATATAGGCGGATCATTTTTTTTAATCCATTCTGACAACTCTCTGTCTCTTTATTGGTGCATTTAGTCCATTTACATTCAGCGTAATTATTGATAGGTATGAATTTAGTGCTGTCATTTTGATGTCTATTTTGTGTGTTGTTGACATTTTCTTTGTTCCACTTAATTTTCTGTGCTGACTCATTTTTCTTTATGTATCTTCTTTTCATCTTTTTCATTGTTGTTGATTTTGTGTTTGCTGAGTCTTTATATTTTTCTTGTTTGTTATTTTGACTTGTAGGATTGTCAGTTTCCTTTGTGGTTACCATAACATTTACTCCTATTTTTCTAAGTTTATACCAGTCTTTTGTTTCTTTATATCGCCTTGACTTCCTCTCCATATGAAAAATCTATGTCTACATTTTTAAGTCCCTCTTTTTTGTTTTAAGGTTGTCATCTTTTACAGTGTTTTCGGTTGGATTTGCTTTTGTGACTTCCCTATCTGGTTTGATATCTGGTTAATCTGTCCTGTGTTCTAGTCTTGAGTTGTTATCTGATGTTTCTGATTTTCTAACCAGAGGACTCCTTTTAGTGTTTCTTCTGATTTTCGTTCAGTTTTTGCAAATTCCCTAAACTTCTTTTTGTCTGGAAATACCCTAATTTCACCATCATATTTGAGAGACAGTTTTGCTGGATATATAATTCTTGGCTGGCAGTTGTTTTCCTTCAAGGCTTTATATATGTAACCCCATTGCCTTCTTGCCTGCATGGTTTCTTCTGAGTAGTCCGAGCTTAGTCTTATTGACTCTCCTTTGTAGATGACTTTTTGTTTTTCCCTAGCCGCTCTTAAAATTTTCTCTTTATCTTTGGTTTTGGCCAGTTTGATTACAATATGACTTGGTGAGTTTCTTTTGGGATCTACCTTATATGGGGTTTGATTAGCACCTTGGATGGATATCTTCTCATCTTTCATGATATCAGGGAAGTTTTCTGCCAACAAATCTTCAACAATTCTCTCTGTATTTTCTGTTATCCCCCCCTTCTAGTACTCCAGTCACTCATAGGTTATTCCTCTTGATAGAGTCCCACATAATTCTTAGGGTTTCTTCATTTTTTAAAATCCTTTTATCTGATTTTTTCCTCAAATAAGTTGGTGTGAAGTGCTTTATCTTCAATCTTACTCATTCTGACTTCCATTGCCTCAATTCTGCTCTTATGACTTTCTATCGAGTTGTCTAATTCTGAAATTTTATTGTTAATCTTCTGGATTTCTGATTGCTGTCTCTCTATGGATTCTTGCAGCCTGTTAAATTTGTCATTATGCTCTTCTCTAATCTTCTTAATTAATTTCCTCTCTTGCGTGTTCTGCATTTTGCTTAAGTTCCTTCCTAATCTCTTAAAGAGTTCTGTATATTAATCTTCTGTATTCTGCCTCTGATTATTCCAAGAAATTTTCTTCCTCCGGAAAATTTCTAGATTCTTTATTTTGGGAGCTTGCTGAAGCCATCATGGACTGCCTTTTTATGTGATTTGATATTGACTCTTGTCTCTGAGCCATCAATAAGTTATTATTATTTATTTATTTTATGTTTGCTTACTGTGTCCTAGCTTCTTGCTTTGATATGCCCAAATAGGCTGCTTTTGTGAGCTAGCCCAGTCACCAGCACCCTTGAAGTTCCAATGTCCTACTCCCAGGTAGCCAGAACTGCCACAGTATTTGAGCCCAGGAGTCTGCCCACACCTCCTGTATGGATTCAGTCCAGGTGTCTAGGTAGTCGGCCACCAAGTGTGTGGTGTCACCTCTCACCTACAGTTCTAGACAGGCATGGGTGATTGGTGTAGGCACAGGCATCCAGCAGCAGCAGGGGGACACAGGCTGAGCAAGGCAGAGGGCCGACAGCCACCCCCAAGTGTCCAGGATGAAACAATGTCCCTGTTCCTGAGAGCATGTAGTTGGGTGGGTTTTGCAGCCAGACTATGAGCACCCAATGCTGTTGGCTGTAAGGAGTGGGAGGTATCTCTTATTTTTGGGCCTCTGTCACAGGTGGCTAGGTGGCATGGGTGGAGCCACCAGTCCTCAGGCCCCTGATTGGGTAGGTGAAGACCCTGCTTAATGGGCACAGCAGTGTCAAATGTCAAGAACCTGCCACTTCACAGCTGAAACTGTTGAAGTTAGAGTTCCGGTATATACCCTGTTGTACTGTGGTAATGAGGGCCTACGCTGTTGAAATGGGACCACACAAGTCTATGCAGGGGGAAAGGCACTCAAAGTCCATGGATCCCTTATACCTGTGCCTAAGCCAAGTAGCTATGCCTACCCTGTGTTCTTGGCTTAGGGGAGCCGGCAGTTTATTTTTTCCCCTGTTTGTTAATTTGTTCACGCTGCAAGGCAGGAAGAATGGCTCAGGGGGCATAACGGGTCCTACTTCCAGCCCAGAGGACTCAGCAATTGCTGAAGCAGGTCCAGGACCCAGTGCAGAGCAGGGAGCAGGGAGGTAAATGGGAGAGAGGTTTTTCCCTAAGTGGGGTGTTTTTGATCCATCCGGTAAGCCAGACGCAAATACTTATCTTTTGCCTTTCCGAGGCTGCTTCTCAATGGTTCTGGATGGCTGTGTAGACTCTGCTGCTGAGTGTCTCCCCGTGAGGAAAATGCCTCCCTTGCACCGCTGCTTGCCTGCCTCACCGCTCACCCCGGAGCTGATCCGGGCTGAAGGGCTCAGGGTCTTGCAGGGTCAGGTCTGGTAACTCCTCGCTGCTTCAAACCATCTCTCCCTCCCCCTGCCACTCAGTCCGGTTCCTCAATTTTGCCTTTTATGTTCAGGGCTCCTAGATTGTTATATATAATCGATTCACTTGTTTTTTTTGGGGTCTTTGTTGTTAGAGGGAACACTGGAATCTTCTGACAACTCTGCCATCTTGGCCCCGCCTCCTCAAGAATAGATTTGACGTATTGAATACTCATGACCAAAGACCAGACAAGTTGTGGAATGACATCAAGGACATCATACATGAAGAAAGCAAAAGGTCATTAAAAAGACAGGAAAGAAAGAAAAGACAAAAATGGTTGCCAGAAGACTCTGGAACTTGCTCTTGAACGTCGAGTAGCTAAAGCAAAAGGAAGAAACGATGAAGTAAAAGGACTGAATAGAAGATTTCAAAGGGAGGCTTGAGATGACAAAGTAAAGTATTATAATGACACGTGCAAAGAACTGGAGATAGAAAATGAAAAGGGAAGAACCCGCTCAGAATTCCTCAAGCTGAAAGAACTGAAGAAAAAATTCAAGCCTCAAGTTGCAAAGGTAAAGGATTCTATGGGGAAAATATTGAACAACACGGGAAGCATCAAAAGAAGAGGGAAGGAATACATAGAGTCATTATACCAAAAGGAATTGGTCAATGTTTATCCATTTCAAGAGGTAGTATATGATCAGGAACCAATGGTACTGAAGGAAGAAGTCCAAGTTGCAGTGAAGGCACTGGAAAAAAGCAAGGCTTCAGGAATTGACCGAATAGCAATTGAGATGTTTCAACAAATGGATGCAATGCTGGAAGTGCTCACTCATCTATGCCAAGAAATTTGGTAGACAGCTACTTGGCCAACTGACTGGAAGAGATCCATATTTATGCCTATTCCCAAGAAAAGCAATCCAACTGAATGCAGAAATTATTGAATAATATCATTAATATCACACCCAAGTAAACTTTTGCTGAAGATCATTCAAAAGTGACTGCAGCAGTATGTTGACAGGGAATGGTCAGAAATTCAGGCCAGATTCCGAAGAGGACTCAGGGATATCATTGTTGATGGCAGATGGATTTTGATTGAAAGCAGAGACTATCAGAAAGACATTTACATGTGTTTTATTGACTATGCAAAGGCATTCGACTGTGTGGATCATAACAAATTATGGATAACATTGCAAAGAATGGGAATTCCAGAACACTTCATTGTGCTCATGAGGAACCTGTACATAGATCAAGAGGTAGTTGTTCAGACAGAACAAGGGGATACTGTGTGGTTTAAAGTCAGGAAAGGTGTGCGTGCGTCAAGGTTGCATCCTTTCACCATACTCATTCAATCTGTATGCTGAGCAAATAATCCGAGAAGCTGGACTATATGAAGAAGAACAGGCCATCGGGACTGCAGGAAGTCTCATTAACAACCTAGGTTATGCAGATGACACAACCCTGCTTGCTGAAAGTGAAGAGGACTTGAAGCACTTACTGATGAAGATCAAAGACCACAGCCTTCAGTATGGATTACACCGAAACATAAAACAAAAATCCTCACAACTGGACCAATAAGCAACATCATGATACATGGAAAAAAGATTGAAGTTGTCAAGGATTTCATTTTACTTGGATCCACAATCAACACCCATGGAAGCAGCAGTCAAGAAATCAAAAGATGCATTGCATTGGGCAAATCTTCTGCAAAAGACATCTTTAAAGTGTTGAAAAGCAAAGATGCCACCTTGAAGACTAAGGTGTGCCTGACCCAAGCCATGGTATTTTCAATCACATCATACACATGCAAAAGCCGGACAATGAATAACGAAGACCTGGAATAAGAATTGACGCCTTTGAATTGTGGTGTTGGCAAAGAAAATTGAATACACCATGGACTGCCAAAAGAACAAATCTGTCTTGGAAGAAGTGCAACAAGAATGCTCCTTAGAAGCAAGGAAGGCAAGACTACATCTTACATACTTTGGACATGTTGTCAGGAAGGATCAGTCCCTGGAGAAGGACATCATGCTTGGTAAAGTACAGGGTCAGCAAAAAAGAGGAAGACTCTCAACGAGATGGATTGACACAGTGGTTGCAACAATGGGCTCAAGCATAACAACAATCGTGAGCATAGTGGAGGACCCTGCAGTGTTTCGTTCTGTGGTGCACAGGGTCGCTACGAGTCGGAACCGACTCGACGGCACCTAACAACAACAACAACAACAATGTTTAACAAAAGAGCCCTGGTAGTGCAACGGTTAAGCATTTGGCTGCTAACTGAAAGGTTGGCGGTTTGAACACATCCAGCGGCTCTGCGGGAAAAGGAACTGGCGATCTGCTCCAACAAAGATTACAGTCTAGAAAACCCTATGGGGAAGTTGGTTCTACTCTGTCACATGGGGTTGCTATGAGTCAGAATCAACTCGCCGGCACCTAACAACAACATGGCAAAAGGACTTTGCAGATATTAATAAATTAAGGATCTTGAAATAGAAAGATTAGTTTATATTACCCACAGGCTTCCCTCATCTCGTTGTTGTTAGGTGCCGTTGAGTAAGTTCAGACTCATAGCAACCCTGTGTATAACAATGAAACATTGCCCAATCCTGTGCCATCCTCACAATCGTTGCTATGTTTGAGCCCATTGTTGCAACCACTTTGTCAATCCATCTCATTGAGGGTCTTTCTCTTTTTTGCTGACCTTCTACTTTACCAAGCACGATGTCCTTCTCCAGGGACTGGTCCCTACTGATAACATGTACATGAGACGAAGTACATGAAACAAAGTACATGAGACGAAGTCTTTCCATCCTCTCTTCTAAGGAGAATTCTGGCGGTACTTTTGCCATGTAAGGTAGCATATTTACAAGTTCCAGGCATTAGGATTTGGACATCTTTGAGGGGAGGGTCATTATTCAGCCTACCACATGGATCTTGCTTTTTCTGTCATGTATGGGAGCTCTTCACCAAGCTCTAGGTCTCAAAGATTTTCTCCTATTTTTTTTTCTGAAGTTTTTATAGCATTATGTTTTACTTTTGAGTCCATGATCTATTTTGAATTAATTTTTTATTGAGGTGAAATTCACATAACATACAATTAACCATTAACAACTAATTAATTCAATTAATTCAGTGGTATTTATTGCATTCACAATGTTGTGCAACCAGCACCTCTCTCTAGTCTTAAAACTTACTCATCACTCCAGAGGAACACCCAGTACCCATTATGTAATCACCTACCATTCCTTTCTCAGCCCATCCCCTGGCAAACACTAATCTGCTTTTTGTCTGGAATCCAGTTGTCCCAGCACAATTTATTAAAGAGACTATTTTTTCCCTGTTGTCTGGACTAGCACTCTTGTCAAAATTCAATTGATTATAGATGGGTTTATTCTGGACTCTCAATTCTATTACATTGATCTGTATGTATAGCATTATACCAGAACCATTTGTTTTGATTACTATAGATTTGTAATATGTTTTGGGATCAGGAAGTGTGAGTCCTCCTATTTTGTTCTTCTTTTACAAGATTGCTTTGGCTATTTGGGGCCTCTTGTAGTTCCATATAAATTTGAGGATAGATAGGGTTTTCCACTTCTGCAAAGAAGACTGTTGGAATTTTGATAAGTATTGTGTTAAATCTATAGATTGCTTTAGGTAGTATTGATATCTTCCAATCCATGAGTGCATGATGTCTTTCCATTTATTAAAGTCTTTTAATTTCTTTCACAAATATATTACGGTAATTATGTTCATCATGTTGTGTATCCATCACCACTGTCCATTTCCCTATTTTTCCATCACCCATAGCAGAAACTCAGTGCCCCTTTAGCAATGACTCCCACTTTACTCTTCCCTCCCACCCCGGTAACCGTTAATAAACTTTGGTTTCTATGTATTTGCCAATTCTAGATATTTCATATAAATTAGATCATACAATATTTATCTGCTTGTGACTGACTTATTTCACTTAGTGTAAGGTTTTCAAAATTCATCCATGTTGTAGCTGAATTCAGTTACCTCCCCAGTGAGGTATTTTCATAAGTGCACTATGCTAATTTTTTTTACAACAGTGTGGAAAAAAATTGGTATAGCATCACTTATGAAAATACCTCATGGGAGGAGAGCACAGCTAGCAACAAACATAGAAGGCATGCTTGATCTGTGTAAAAATACAGTATTAGCTTAAGTAGTTTTTTTTTTTTAATTCTTTGGGATTTTCTATATATAGGATCATGTTATCTGCAAACAGGAATAGTTTTACTTCCTCCTTTTCAATTTAGATGTTTTTATTTATTTATTTATTTATTTATTGCCTAATTGCTCCGGCTAGTACTTCTAGCACAACGTGAATAGCAGTGCTGAAAGCAGTCATCCTTGTCTTACTCCTCATCTTAGGGACGAAATCCTTCTGTCTTTTACCATTGAGTATGTTAGCTGTAGGTTTTTCATAAATGCCCTGTATCATGATGAGGAAGTTCCCTTCTATTCCTAGTTTGCTGAGCATTTTTATCATAAAAGGGTGTTGGATTTTGTCAAATGCCTTATGTGTGTAGATTGAGATGATCGTCTGGTTTATTTCCTTCCTTCTATTAATGTGGTGTATTACACTGATTGACTTTCTAATGTTGAAACCACACTTGCATTCCTGGGATAAATCCCACTTGTTCATGGTGCATATTTTTTTCTTTTTTTATTGTGGTAAAATTTTTATATAACAAAACATTCACCATTCCAACATTTTTTACATGTCCAATTCAGTGCCATTCATCTGTTGATGGACATTTAGGTTGTTTCCACCTTTTGATTACTGTGAATAGTGCTGCAAGGAAGTTTGGTGCACAAACATCTGTTTATGTTCCTGTTTTCAATTATTTTAGTATATACCTAGGAGTGGAATTGCTGAGTTATACAGTAATTCTAAGGTCCCTGGGTGGTGCAAACAGTTAAGCACTCAACTACTAGCCGAAAGGTTGGTGGTTCAAACCTACCAAAAGGCACCTAAGAAGACAGGCCTGGCAATCTGCCTCTGAAAGGTCACAGCCTTAAAAACCCTATGGAGCTCCAAAAGCAAGATGAGAAGGCAGGAAGGGACAGGAACTGGTCAAATGGACACAGGGAACCCAGGGTGGAAAGGGGGAGTGTGCTGTCACATTGTGGCGATTGCAACTAACATCATAAAACAATATGTGTATAAATTTTAGAATGAGAAATTAACTTGAGCTGTAAACTTTCACCTAAAGTACAATAAAAAAAAATATTAAACAGTATATATAAATTTAACGGATCTGAATTTCTTTATAAGCACTTCAAATGCCCAAATGTGACTGTAAGAAGCATTTTAACACTTTTAAAACTAATATATTTTATATTTATAAATGTTGTTTATCAAATTTTCTTATATATTTCACTATTATTTACAAAGTAAAAGTATTCTTGTACCTCTCAACTTTAGAAGTCTAAATTTAGCTATATAGTTTAAATTGGGATTGCATGGCTAATATGTCAGATTCTACAATATTCCAGTTTTTAAAAAACTAGAAACACTTTAAAACCAAGTACAATTAGATTGTCCCAATAATTACAAATTATCTTTAAATGTAATACAAATATTACTTTTGGTTTTGATTTAATATCCATATTTAATTCTAAACCTTCCCAGGCTTTTAGAAACACTTAGACACGAAAAAACAGATGTTACCACCTCACACAAGATGAAATTACTTTATTGATAATTAGCCATTTGCTTAATGGTCAACAACCCATGACTGAAGAATCTACTTGAACCACAGAGACACACTCAGGACCATTTTTAAATCCCTATAACTTTATGGGTATTCAAATTCACAACCTCCGGAAAGGATCGGTTTTGCTAAACCGAATTCAAATTACCTCCTAAGCAATTCTTTTGTCTAATAGGTAAAAGGAAGTTTGTATTCCTGAGTTGCAATTGACTTCCTTCAACAATCTTTTACTGACAGCTTGAAACTTTGCATTTTTTTTCATATTCTTTCTCTCCAACTAGACACAAGTAGACACAAATTTAAATGACCAATTATATTCTGCATTCCTTCCATACCAATGTCTAGCCTTGTTTGTCCCTGAGACAAGAACTCCATAGTTATGCTGAAGATGGTGAGATTTAAGTGTGAAAACTGAGCTGAAGCTAGAAGCTGTGATGTGACTACCAAGGTGAACAAGGGCAAAAAAAACCCAAAACCTCTGCGGAGCAGTGCTACTCTGTACACATGAGGTCGCCATGAGTTGGAATCAACACGATGACAACTAACAACACAACAACATAATAATTCTTTGCTTAAGTTTTTGAGGAACAGCTAAGCTGTTTACCATAGCTGCTGGACCTTTTTTTTTTTTTTTTGAAAATAAGTCATTTATTGTGGGTTTTGACAGGGCCAAAGAAATAGGAGGTCTGTACAGCTATCTCAAATGATTTTGCTGAACCCAGGCATCACTCAGGATGTTTCTCAACTTAATTCTTTTTTTTTTTAATTTTTTTATTGTACTTTAGTTGAAGGTTTTTTCTTTTTATTGTACTTAAGTTTCTCATTAAACAGTTAGCACACATATTGTTTTATGATATTGGTTAACAACCCCACGACATGTCAACACTCTCCCTTCTCAATCTTGGGTTCCCTATTACCAGCTTTCCTGTCCTCTCTTGCCTTCTAGTCCTTGTCCCTGGGCTATTGTTCTCCATTAGTCTCGTTTTGTTTCATGGGGCTGTCTAATCTTCGGCTGAAATGTGAACCTCGGAAGTGACTTCATTACTGAGCTAAAAGGGTGTCTGGGGGCCATACTCTCAGGGTTTCTCCAGTCTCTGTCAGCTCAGTAAGTCTGGTCTTTTTTTGTGAGTTAGAATTTTGTTCTACATTTTTCTCCAGCTCTGTCCAGGACCCTCTGTTGTGATCCCTGTCAGAGCAGTCAGTGGTGGTAGCCAGGCAGCATCTAGATGTGCTGGTCTCAGTCTGGTGGAGGCCGTGGTAGTTGTGGCCCATTAGTCCTTTGGACTAATCTTTCCCTTGTATCCTGTTCTCTTTATTCTCCCTTGTTCTCAAAGAGGTGAGACCAGTGCAGTATCTTAGATGGCTGCTCACAGTCTTTTAAGACCCCACACGTTACTTACCAAGGTAGAATGTAGAACATTTTCTTTATAAACTATGTTCTGCCAATTGAGCTAGATGTTCCCCGAGACCATGGGCAGCTGGACCAGCATTCGATGAGGGTTCCAACTTCTCCACATCCTCGCCAACACTTTTGTTTTCCGTTTTTCTTACCATAGCCATCCTGAACAAAAGCCCAAACCTGTTGCCGTCGAGTTGATTCCAACTCATAGTGACCCTATAGAGATGATAGCCATCCTAGTGGGGGTGAAATGGTATCTCATTGTGGTTTCGATTTGCATTTTGCTAATGACTAATGAGGAGCCCTGGTGGTGCAGTGGTTAAGAGCTACAGCTGCTAACCAAAAGGTCAGCAGTTCAAATCCACCAGCCGCTCCTTGGAAAACCTATGGAGCAGCTCTACTCTGCTCTGTAGGGTCGCTATGAGTCAGAATTGACTCCACGGCACACAACAACAACAAATGACTAATGAAAGAGCCCTGGTGGCACAGTGGTTGAGCGCTTGGCTGCTAACTGAAAGGTTGGCTGTTTGAACTCACAAGCCGCTCTGTGGAAGAAAGATTTGACAGTCTGCTTCCATAAAGATTACAGCCCTAGAAACCCTACGGGGCAGTTCTACCCTGTCCTATATGGTCGCTATGAGATCGGAATCGAATGGACGGCAATGAGTTTGGTTTTGTTTTGGTTAACGACAAATATGTCGAGCATCTTTTCAAGTGCTTGTATAGTTCTATATTTTCTCTGGTGAAATGTCTATTCAAGTCCTTTCCTCATTTTTGATCGGGTTGTTTGCCTTTTTGTTGATAAGTTATAGGAGTTCTTTATATATTCTGGATGTTAAATCCTTATCTAACATACAGTTCCCCAAAATTTTCTCCCAGTTTGTAGGTTGACTCTTCACTTTGCTGATAAAATCCTTTGATGCACGAAGGGTTTTTTAAATTTTATTTTATTTTTATTGTTGTTGTTGAGAATATACACAACAGAACATACACCAATTCAACAATTTATACGTGTACAACTCAGTGACATTGATTACATTCTTTGAGTTGTGCAAGCATTCTCACCCTCCTTTTCCAAGTTGTTTCTCCCTCATTAACATGAACTCACTGTCCCCTAAGGTTGCTATCTAATCATTCGAGTTACTGCTGTCAATTTAAGTCCATGTAAAACTCGTTGCTATCTTTTGCCAATCTAACTTTCTACAGGTGTACAATTTATTGACAGCAATTGCAATAATTGGCTTAATCAATAGGACTTTTCCATCACCGTAAACTAAAACTCAATACTCCATAAGCAATAACTGCCCCCCTCCCTTTCTCCCTCCCTTTCACCCCTAGTAACCACTAATAAACTTTGGTCTCTGTACATTTGCCTTTTCTTGTCTTTTTATATAAATGAAGTCATACAACATTTGTCCTTTTGTGATTGACTTATTTCACTCAGCATATCTTCAAGCTCCATCCATACTGCAGCATGTATCAAAACTTCATTCTCCTACTGTCTGAGTAGTATTCCATTGTATGTATGTACCACATTTTGTTTATCCATTCATCTGTTGATGGGAATTTAAGTTGTTTCTATCTTTTGGCTATTCTGAACAGTGCTACAATGAACATTAGTGTACAAGTCTCTGAGTGTCTGCTTTCAAGTCTGTGGGGTATATACCTAGGAGTGGAATTGTGGGATCATAAGGTAGTTCTGCTTTTAGTTTTTCGAGGAACTGCCATACTGTTTTCCACAACTATACCATTTTACATTTCCACCAGCAATGAATAAGGGTTCCAATTTCCCCACATCCTTGCCAACATTTTGCTTTTTCTTTTCTTTTTTTATCTTAGCCATCCTAGTGGGAGTGAAATGGTATCTCATTGTGGTTCTGATGGCTAATGACGCTGAGTATATTTTCATGTGTTTGGTGGCCATTTGACTGTCCTCTTTGGTGAAATGTCTATTCAAGTCCTTTGCCCATTTTATGATTGGGTTATTTGTCTTTTTGTTGTTTATATATATTTGGTTATTAGATTTTTGTCAGATATATGGTGTCCAAAGATATTCTCTCAGTTGGTAGCTTGTCTTTTTACTTTTTTGGTAAAGTCTTTTGATGAACAAAAAGTTTTAATTTTTGTGAGGTCCCATTTATTTATTTTATCTTCTGCTGTTTGTGCTTTTGTTATTATATCAGATAATCCATTGTTAATCCACATTTTCAGTATGGATTACACCTCAACATAAAGAAAACAAAAATCCTCACAACTGGACCAATAAGCAACATCATGATAAACAGAAAAGATTGAAGTTGTCAAGAATTCCATTTAACTTGGATCCACAATCAACACCCATGGAAGCAGCAGTCAAGAAATCAAAAGATGCATTGCATTTGGCTAATCTGCTGCAAAAGACCTCTTTAAAGTGTTAAAAAGCAAAGATGTCACTTTAAGGACTAAGGTGCACCTGACCCTACCCTTGGTGCTTTCAATCGCCTCATATGCATGCAAAAGCTGGACAATGAATAAGGAAGACCAAAGAAGAATTTACACCTTTGAGTTGTGGTGCTGGCGAAGAATATTAAATGGACTGCCAAAAGAATGAACAAATCTATCTTGGAATAAGTACAGCCAGAATGCTTATTAGAAGTGAGGATGACATGTTATCAGGAGGGACCAGTCCCTGGAGAATGACATCATGCTAGGTAAAGTGGAGGGTCAGCGAAAAAGAGGAAGACCCTCAACGAGCTGGATTGACACAGTGGCTGCAACAATGGGTTCAAGTATAGCAATGATCATGGCGATGGCACAGGAATGGGCAGTGTTTCGTTGTGTTGTACATAGGGTCGCTATGACTCGGAACCAACTCAATGGCAGCTAACAACAATAACAATTGTTAAGAGCTAGGCCTGACAATGAAGCCCCTGCATTTTCTTCTAAAAATTTTATGGCTTTAGTTTGCACATTTAGGTTCTTAATCCATTTTGAATTTGTTTTTGTGTGTGGTGTGAGGCATGGATCCTGTTTCATTTTTCTGCATGTGAAAATCCAGTTTTCCCAACACCATTTATTGAAAAGACTCGTCTTTCCCCATTGAATGGACTTAGCATCCTTGTTAAAAATCAGTTGACCCCTCTGTGGGGACCATGCTCTCGGGGAATATCTAGCTCAACTGGCATAACACAGTTTATAAAGACAATGTTCTACCTTCTACCTTGGTGAGTAGTGTCTGGGGTCTTAAAAAGCCTGTGAGCAGCCATCTAAGATACTCCACTGGTCTCAGCCCTTCAGGAGCAAGGGAGAATAAAGAGAACAGGATACAAGAAAAAGATTAGTCCAAAGGACTAATGGACCACAGCTACCAAGGCCTCCACCAGACTGAGTCCAGTACAGCTAGATGGTGCCCGGCTACCACCACTGACTTCTCTGACAGGGATCACAACAGACGGTCCTAGACAGAGCTGGAGAAGGATGTAGAACAAAATTCTAACACACAAAAAAAGACCAGATTTACTGGCCTGACAGAGACTGGAGAAACCCTGAGGGTATGGCCCCCCGGATACCCTTTTAGCTCAGTGGTGAAGTCACTCCCAAGATTCACCGTTCAGCCAGGGATTGGACGGCCCCATAAAACAAAACGGGACTAATGAGGCACAGCAGTCCAGGGACAAGGACTAGAAGGCAGGAGGGGACAGGAAAGCTGGTGATAAGGAACCCGAGGTTGAGAAAGGACAGTGTTGACATGTCGTGGGGTTGTTAACCATTATCATAGGGCAATATGTGTACTAACTGTTTACTGAGAAACTATTGTGGTCAGTAAACCTTCATTTAAAGTATTAAAAAAAAATAATTATCTACGTGAGATAAAATTGATAACAGCAACTCAAAAGATTTGAGGCGAAGCCTAGAGGCCAGTGAGTTGAAGATAATGGTGATGGAATAATTTGGAAAAGGATAGTGAGAATAGCAGCACAACTGGAAGAAAGTAAACAATGTCACTGAATTGTACATGTAGAAATTTTTGAAATGGTGTATCTTTGGCTATGTATATTTTCACCAAAAAAGAAAAAAGTTCCCCAAGTTTGAGAAGGGAGAGTATTGACATGTCGTTGGGTTGTTAAACAATGTCATAAAACAATATGCGTATTGACTGTGTAATGAGAAACTATTCTGTAAACCTTCACCTACAGTACAAAATTTTTTTTTTTTAAAAATCAGTTGACCCTAGATATATGGGTTTATTTCTGGACTCTCAATTCTATTCCGTTGGTCTATGTGTCTATTGTTATATCAGTACCAAACTATTTTGATTACTGTAGCTGTATAACATGTTTTAAAATCAGGAAGTGTGAGTTTTCCTACTTTGTTCTTCTCCTTCAACACTGCTTTAGCTGTTCAGGGCCTCTTCCCATTCCATATAAAGTTGTACAAAAAACTCTTAAAACTCACCAATAAAATAAACAACTGAATTTAAAAATGGGCAATAGATGTGAACAGATGCTTCACCAAAGGAGATATGGAAAGACGTTCAACATCATATGTCATTGGTGGCAGTGGTGGTGGTGGTTGTATGCCCTTAAGTTGATTTCAACTCGTGATGACCCTATAGGACAGAGTAGAACTACCCTACAGGGTTTCCTGGGAGCAGATTGCCTGGTCTTTTCTCCCACAGTCTGTAGTTTTGACTTTTCCAGAATGTCATAGATTTGAAATTATACAGTATGTAACTTTTTCAGACTGGCTTCTTTCACTTAGCAAATATGCATTTAAACTTCCTCCATATCTTTTTGTAACTTGGTAGCTCATTATTTGGAGTTCATTTTTTTTGGGTTCGAACCACTGAGCTTTTGGTTAGCAGTCAATAACTCAACCAGGGCTCTTTCATATGTCATTAGGGAATTGCAAATTAAAACAATGATGAGATACCACTACACACCTATAAAACCAAAAAAACCTGTTGCCGTCGAGTTGATTCTGACTCATAGCGACCCTATAGGAGAGAGTAGAACTGCCCCATAGAGTTTCCAAGGAGCGCCTGGTGGATTCAAAAATTCAAAACCCTTACAACACCAAATGCTGGCAAGAATGTGGAATAATGGGAACTCTAATTTGTTGTTGGTGGAACAGCCACTTTGTAAGACAGTTTGGCAGTTTCTTACAAAGATAAACGTTATCTTACCATACACTCCAGCAATAGCACTCCTAAGTATTTACCCAAATGAATTGAAAACTTATATCCACACAAAAACCTGCACACAAATGTTTACAGCACCTTTGTTCATAACTGCCAAAAATTGTAAACAACCAAGATGTCCTTCAGTAGTGGAATGGATAAACAAACTGTGGAACAGCCATATAATGGAATATTATTCAATGATTAAAAAAATAAACTACCAAGATACAAAAAGACATGGAGGAAGCTTAAATGCATATCTGCTAGGTGAAAGAAGCCAGTCTGAAAAAGTTACATACTATATAATTTCTACTCTATGACATTCTGGAGAAGTCAAAACTATAGTGATCAATGGTTGTCATGGGTTGAGGGGGTGTGGGGGGAGGGATGGACAGGTGGAGCAAGGGCATTTCAAGGGCATTAAAACTATTCTGCATCATACTCTAATGGTGGATACATGGCATTATGCATTTGTCAAAACCTATAGAACCTTAATTTAAATTGATAAATTAGTGAGCTTTAATGTAAACTATAGACTTAAGTTAATAATAATGCATCAGTATTGGTTCATCAATTGTAACAAATGCACCGTACTAATGCATGATGTTAATAATAAGAGAAACTTTGTGTGCAGGACAGAGTATAGGAACATAGGAAATTTCTGCACATTTTTTTCTGTAAACCTAAAATTTCTCTAAAAATTAAAGTGCATTTAAATAAAAAATTGAATGCTACTTCCTAAGTTAAAAACTCTTTAAAAGCTAGGAATAGTTATTACATCATAAATGGTATCTATCTCAAACCAATACCCAACAACATAGTCAGTGATGAAACCCTACAGATATTTCCATTAAAATCTGAAACAAACCAAGAATGTTCCTTATTAGTAGTATTTACCACTATTTAAAGGAGCCCTGGTGGTGCAGTGGTTAAGCACTCAGTTGTTAATTGGAAGGTTGATGATTCAAACCCACCAGCTTCTCCACAAGAAAAAGTTGTGGCAATCTGCTTCCATAAAGATTACAGCCTTGGAAACCCTATGGGGCAGTTCTACTCTGTCCTATAGGGTCACTATGAGTCGGAATTGACTCGACAGCAATGGGTTACTACTATTTAGGAAATAGTGTTTGTTACCATTTTTACAGTTCCAGCCGAAGAAATAACAATTGCAAAGAAATTAGAGGAGTCTATATTGGATGAGACAACAGAATTATGTTTAAAGGTGATCGCTTTCTTATCACAAATAAAATTCCCCTATTAATCCTCAAAATTGTTGTTTACACTGATGCAAGAGCAATTGATAATAAGCTAAGGTCTGGAGTGAGTGAGGGGAAGAATGGTAAGAAATAGGGTAGTAGAAGTCGGCAGGGATCAAGATATATAAGGTCTTGTATGTCATAGCAAGGACTCTGAATGCTATTCTGAGTTAGATGGGAAACCATTGAAAAGTTTTGAACAGGGGAGTGACGTAATCTGATCCCCTTTACAACACTTTTTACTTTCTTTGTCAAATTTCTTCAAATTTGAAAATGTTTTTTACTGTCCCCAGTGTATGAGAAAAGAAATGTCAAATCAAGAAAACCTATAACTTGGAATTGAAATATGATATTTTGACTTTGGATTCCATTCATGTATAATGAGCCAAGCAACAGTTTTGGCAGAACTTTGTCATTCTTAAAAACACACAAAAATAGGCAGAGTGAGATATCAAATGAGGGCATTTCATCCTCAAGAAAGTATACTTCTGGTTTAACAGCTGCAGGAAGATAACTGGTTGACGTAACATCACAATTGGAGTATGGGATAATTTTCAAGTTCCTGCACAGAAGCACTGAAGAAGTCCCTAGCAAAGTTAACTGATATCATTCAAGAGGAAGGCTATTATTTGCAAATAGGTGTTTAATAGCAAAGAAACAGAAATTTTTATAATCCAATGCTGTCACAAATCTACATTGTCAAGAAAATACAAATCAAGGTCAGGCAATAAAGTGGAAATGACTGAATTGTTAGATTCTCAAAGGAACTCAGCCATAAAGATTTTACTGAAATAAGAGGGTGTTATGGATTGAATTGTGTCCCCCAAAAATGTGTGTCAACACGGCTAGGCGACGATTCCCAGTATTCTCTGGTTGTCCTCCATTTTGCTATCTGACGTAATTATCCTATGTGTTGTAAATACTAACCTCTATGGTATTAATGAGGCAGGACACAGTCCACGGGATTAGGTTGTATCTTGAGTCGATCTCCTTTGAGATATAAAAGAGAGAAGTTATCAGAGAGGAGAGGAACCTCATTACCTCCAAGAAAGAAGAGCTGGACCAAAGTCCATTAAATGAGGAAAAGACAGTCTTTTTGGCAAATGGTGCTGACAAAACTGGATGTCCATCTGTAAAAAAATGAAACAGAACTCATACTTCACACCATACACAAAAACTCAAAATGGATCAAAGACCTAAATATAAAAACTAAAACAATAAAGATCATGAAAGCAAAAATAAGGACAAGGCTAGGGGCCCTAATACATGACAGGAAATCAATACAAACCATAACTAACAATGCACAAACACCAGAAGATGAACTAGGTAACTGGGAGCTCCTAAAAAGTGAACAATTAAGCTCATCAAAGAACTTCACCAAAAGAGTAAAAGGAGAATATATAGACCGGGAAAAAATTGTGGCTATTACATATACAACAAGGGTCTAATCTCTAAAAGCTATAGAATACTTCAACACCTCAACAACAAAAAGACAAATAACCCAATTAAAAAATAGGCAAAGTATATGAACAGACATTTCACCAAAGAAGACATTCAAGTAGCTAACAGATACATGAGGAAATGCTCGCAATCATTACCCACTAGAGAAATGCAAATCAAAACTACAATGAGATACCATCTCACCCTGATGTTACAGGCACTAATCAAAAAAACAGAAAATAACTGTGACGGTTAAGGTTGTGTGTCAACTTGGCTGGGCCATGATTCTCAGTGGTTTGGCAGTCCTATGATGTTGTGATCACTTCCATGATGAAATTTAATATAATGTAATCACCTCCATGATGGGATCTGCTGTGAGTAGTTAATCAGTTGAAAGGGAGTTTCTTGGGTGTGTGAGCTGCATCAGATATAACTGGACTTTCTGGCGAGGCTCGTGGGCTTTTGCTCTTTCTGGATACTGCAGCTGGCTCCTGTTCATCTGACCTCCAGTTCTTAGGACCTGAGCTAGCAGCTTACCTTCGGTCTTGTCTGCTGATCTTGGGATTCATCGATCTTCGTAGCCTGTGAGCAAGAGTCCTGCTCTCTGACCTCCCAATCTTGGGTTCCCCAGCCCGTGTGGCTACGTGAATCAGGAGAATCCTCTATCTTGATCCACGGACTTGGAACATTACACCCTCTACAATTGCATGAGCCATTTCCTTAATATAAATCTCTCTATATATACTTATGCACTTTACTGGGTTTGCTTCTCTAGAGAACCCAACCTAGGACATTTGGTACCAGGAGTAGTTCTACAAAAACAAAATTGTAAGGATGAATTTTCTAAATTGATTCTCAAGTCTGTTTAATCTTAAAGATGTTGATGATTGTACTTCCAGTAGTAGTAAGGCACTGCTAATCAATGGCGTGAGGTGGTATCATGGATTGAATTATGTCCCCCCAAAAATGAGTGCATCGATTTGGCTGCGTCATGATTCCCAGTATTGTATGATTGTGTACCATTCTGTAATGTGATGTGATTTCCTTATGTGTTGTAAATTCAATCACCATGATCTAATATTTTAGTGGCAGTTATACTGATGAGCTTTACAGGATTACGTAGTGTCTTAAGCCAATCTCTTTTGCGATATAAAAGAGAGAAGCAAGCAGAGACACATGGGAACCTCATACCACCAAGAAAGCAGTGCCGGAAGAAGACTGTGTCCCTTGGACCTGAGGTTCCTGAGCAGAGAAGCTCCCAGACCAAGGGAAGATTGATGACATGGACCTTCCTCAAGAGCCAACGGAGAAGGCATTCCCCTGGAGCTGATGCCCTGAATTTGGGCTTGTAGCCTACTGGACTGTGAGAGACTAAACGTCTCTTTGTTAAAGCCATCCACTTGTGGTATTTCTGTTACAGCAGCACTAGATGACTGTGACAGGTGGCAATACAAATACGCAAAATATCATCACCAATAGATCAGGTATTGGTGAAAGGCAAGGCTCTGGGTGATTGCATGTGCGATAACTTTCTCTAATTTTGTCATAATAAAAAGTATAAGGAAGCTGGTTGGTTGGTCCTACTTTTGCTAGACAAACTAGTGAAAGAAAGAGATGAGCTCAGGGCTTCAGAGTCAAAGCTAAAGTGCCACATAAATGACCTCCAACTTTCCACTTGTGCCTTGAAAGAAAGCCTAATTTCTTGTTGTGACAGAGCTGATATTGCCGAAAACCAAACCCAGAGTCTTATTGTAAGAGTGGCTGAATTATAATGCTAACTCAATCACGTTGAGAGGTGTCTACAGCTAAAGGGAGGACATTGACTGAGAATAAATTGGATCCTGAAACTTGGGATTGGGACATATAAGCAGATAATCTGGAAGCTGGAGACACTGAGCCTTGAAATTCAGTTGAATCACTCCTGTCAACAGAACCAGCCTTCTCACTCCCATCTGAAGAGATTACTCAATATTTCTCTGAACTGACACTAATTACAGGAGACCCAAAACATCACTGTGGACCACCAGTCACAATGGGGCCATATGGAGGTCAAGTTATTAATGGAGTCTGAGCTCATGTCCGTCTCACAGTAGGTCCAGTGGGTCTCCAAACCCATCCTGTAGTGACTTCCCCAGTTCCAGTGTGCATAATTGGAATAGATATACTCAGCAACTGGCAGAACCCCCACACTGGATCCCTGACAAATGGAGTAAGGGCTATTATGGTAGGAAAAGCCAAGTGGAAGCCATTAGAACTGCCCATACCTAAGAAAATAGTAAACCAAAAGCAATACTGCATTCCTGGAGGGATTGCAGAGATTACTGTCACCATCAAGGACTTGAAGGATGCAGGGGTGGTGATTCCCACCACATCCCCATTCAACTCGCCTATTTGGCACCTATTTGGCCTGTGCAAAAAAACAGATGGCTCTTGGAGAATGACAGTGGATTATTGAAAACTTAACCAGGTGGTGACTCCAATTGCAGCTGCTGTTCCAGATGTAGTTTCATTGCTTGAGCAAATTAATACATCTCCTGGCACCTGGTATGCAGCTATTGATTTGGCTAACGCTGTTTTCTCCATACCTGTTTCGAAGGACCACCAGATGCAGTTTGCCTTCAACTGGCATGGCCAGCAATACACCTTCAGTTGCCTACCTCAAGGCTACATCAACTCTCCAGCACTACGTCATAATTTAGTCCACAGGGACCTTGATCGTCTTTCCCTTCCACAAGATATCACACTGGTCCATTACATTGATGACATATGCTGATTGGACCTAGTAAGGAAGAAGTGTCAATGACTCTGGACTTACTGGTAAAACATTTGCATGTTAGAGGGTGTGGAATTAATACCACAAAAATTCAGGCACCTTCCACCTCAGTGAAATTTCTAGGGGTCCAGTGGTGTGGGGCATATCAAGATATTCTTTCTAAGTGAAGGAAAAATTATTGCATCTGGCTCCTCCCACAGCTAAAAAGGAGGCACAGCACCTAGTGGGACTCTTTGAATTTTGGAGGCAACATATTCCTCATTTGGGTGTGCTACGCCAACCTATTTATCAAGTGACTCAAAAAGCTGCTAGTTTTGAGTGGGGCCCAGAACAAGAGAAGGTTCTGCAACAGGTTCAGGCTGCTGTGCAAGCTGCTCTGCCCCTTGGGCCATATGAGCTGGCTGATCCAATGGTGCTCAAAGTGTCAGTGGCAGATAGAGATGCTGTTTGGAGTTTTGGGCAGGACTCTATTGTTGAGTCACATTGCAGACCCTTAGGATTCTGGAGCAAAGCCTTGCCATCCTCTGCAGATGACTACTCTCCTTTTGAGAAACAGCATTTGGCTTGTTACTGGGCCTCAATAGAGGCTGAACACTTTACCATGGCAAACCAAGTCACCAGGTGGCCTCAGCTGCCCATCATGGACTGGGTGCTGTCTGACCCACAGAGTCATAAAGTCAGACGTTCACAGCAGCCTGTGTCCTGAAAGTTTGCAAGCGGCCATCTAAGATACATCTATTTGTTCCAGCACATTCGGATCAAAGGATAACAAAGAAAACCAAAGACACAAGTAAAATATCAGTCCAAAGGACTAATGAACCACATGAACCATAGCCTCCACCAGCCTGAACTCAGAACAACTAGATGGTGCCTGGCTACCACCACCAACCGCTCTGACAGGGATCACAATAGAGGGCCCCGGACAGAGTGGAAGAAAAATGTACAGCTAAATTCAAATTCAGAAAAAAAGAACAGGCTTCATGGCCTGACAGACTGGAGGAACCCTCAAGAGCCCCCAGACACCCAGCTAACTCAGAACTGAAGCCACTCCCAAAGTCTACCTTTCAGCCAAAGATTGTATAGTCCTATAAAACAAACAATAACACATGTAAGAAACATGCATCTTAGTTCAGTCAAGTATACGAGACCAAATGGACAACACGTGCCCAAAAGCAAAGATGAGAAGGCAGCTAGGGACAGGAAAACTGGATGAATGGACATAGAGAACCCAGGGTGGAAAGGGAAAGGGGGAGAGTGCTGACACATTGTGAGGATTGCAACTAATGTCATAAAATAATTTGTGTACAAAATTTTTCAATGAAAAAATAGTCTGCACTGTCAACTTTCACCTAAAACACAATAAAATTTAAAAAAAAAGAAGAGCTGGGAGCAGAGCAAGTCCATTGGACCTGGGGTCCCTGTGCTGAGAATTTCCTAGATCCAAGGGAAGACTGATGTAAAGACACATAGGGACCTACAAGAAATGCTGGGCCCACAGATGTTGAAAGGAGACAAGGACCTTCCCCCAGAGCCAACAGAGAGAGAAAGCCTTCCACTGGAGCTGGTGACATGAATTCAGGCTTCTAGCCTCCTTAACTGTGAGAGAATATATTTCTGTTTGTTAAAGCCATCCAACGGTGGTATTTCTGTTATAGTAGCACTAGATAACTAAGACAGAGGGCAAGGGATCACTGTTAGAATTGCCATAGAAATTGCCCCGCTCCAAATATTTGCCATGTGTCATTACACATCTCATGGACAACAAAAATATTCCAATGAGCTGACCCTGTTTTAAAATGTACTTGGTGGGATTTTTTCCAGGAAAGCAGGGATGGTTTAACATTAGAAAATCAATCAATGTAATACACCACATCAATAGAACAAAGGAAAAGAACCACATGATCATGTCTATGGATGCAGAAAATGCATTTGATAAAATCCAAAACTCTTTCTTTTTTTTTTTTTTTTTGCTATTTATTTATTTTTCTTTTTTTTAATTGTACTTCAGGTGAAGGCTTACAGAACAAATAGTTTCTCATGAAACAGTGGTACACATATTGTTTTATGACATTGGTTAACAACCCCTTGACATGCCATCCCTCTCCCTTCTTGACCTTTTTTTTTTTTGGTGAAAATATACATAGCCAATGATACACCATTTCAAAAATTTCTACATGCACAGTTCAGTGATATCGACTACGCTCTTCCAATTGTGCTGCTATTCTCACTTTACATGAAGGTTTACAGAACAAAATAGTTTCTCGTTAAACAGTTAGTACACGTGTTGCCCTATGACAATGGTTAACAACCTCACAACACATCAACACTATCCTTACTTAACCTTGGGTTCCCTATCACCAGCTTTCCTGTCCCCTTCTGCCTTCTAGCCCTTGTCCCTGGACTGCTGTGCCTCATTAGTCCCATTTGGTTTTATGTGGCTGTCCACTCCCCGGCTGAACCGTGAACCTCGGAAGTGACTTCACCACTGAGCTAAAAGAGTGTCTGGGGGCCATACTCTCAGGGTCAAAACCCTTTCTTAATAAAAACCCTAAAGAAGGTTGGAATACAAGGAAAATTGCTTAATATGATTCAGGGCACATATGGAAAGCCAATAGCCAACATTATACTTAAAGGAGAAAAACTGAGAGTTTTCCCCTTGAAATCGAGAACAAGACACGGTGCCTGCTCTCACCACTTCTATTCAATTTGTATTAGAAGCCCTATCCAGAGCAATAAGACAAGAAAAAGAAATAAAAAAAATCCATATTGGAAAAAAAGAAGTAAAGTTATTTCTATTCAAGGATGATATGATCCTATATATAGAAAATCCCAAAGAGTCCACAAGAAAACTTCTGGAGCTAATAGAGAAGTTTAGCAAAGTTACAGGGTATAAGGTCAACAAACAAAAATCAATTGGATTTCTATGCATATAGAGCAATGAGAAATCTGAAAGGGAAATTAAGGAAACAATTCCATTCACAATATCATCTAAGAAAATAAAATACCTAGGGATAAATCTAACCAGGGACGTGAAGGACTTATACAATGAAAACTATAAAACACTGCTGAAAGAGATTAAAGAAGACTTAAATCAATGGAAATATGTTCCATTTCATGGATTGGAAGACTTAATATTGTTAAGATGTCAGTACTACCCAAAGCAATCTATAGATTCAACGCGATCTCGATCAAAATTCCAACAGCATTCTTTACAGAAATAGAAAAACCAATCCTCAACTTTATATGGAATGGCAAGAGGCCCCAAATAGCTAAAGCAATGTAAAAGCGAATCTCTTAGGCTATGTTCTCTAGAGAAGCAAAACAGGTAAAGAGTATATGTGTGTGTGTGTGTGTGTGTGTGTGTGTGTGTGTGTGTGTGTGTGTGTGTGTATGTATAGACAAAGATTCATCTCAAGGAAATGGCTCATGCGGTTGTAGAGGTCCCAAGTCTGTGGTCTAGGATAGAGGCTTCTCCTAATTCACGTAGCCACAGGGGCTGCCGAACCCTAGATCGGCAGGTCAGGGAGCAGTGTTCTTGCTCACAGGCTGTGAAGTTCGACGAGTCCCAAGATTAGCAGGCAAGACCAAAGGTAAGCTGCTAGCTCAAGTGCCAAGAACCGGAGGTCAGATGAAGAGGAGCTACATTACCTACATTATGTAATATCAATCAGATTTCCTATTGGTAATAAAGATCAATCACACCAGCTAGTATGGTAACTCCCTTTTTTGCCTGTTGATCCAGAGGAATAAGGATCCCAAACTGGTCTGGGGACATTCTTAGCTTCCAGCTCAATGGAATCAGTGATGTGTTTCCAGGTGAGAGTACTCCTTCCTTTAGAACTAAGACCTCTAGACCCACAGAGCATAAGGTCACGAGGACTCAAAGCAAAAATCTTGCGAGTAGGTCACTAGGGTAATAGTGAGTGGTGCTACTCCCTTTTCCACCCCTTGATTACTGGACCTGGCTATGGGAGATACAGCACCAGATATTGGATGCTGGTTTAGAGCATATACAGCCTCCTGGAGAACATTGCCCCAACCCTGCAAGGTATTCCCACCTAGCTGTCACCGTAATTGTGTCTTTAGAAGGCCATTCCATTGTTCTATCAAGCCAGCTGCTTCAGAATGATGGGGAACATTATAAGACCAGTGAATTCCATGAGCATGGGCCCACTGCTGAACTTCATTTGCTGTGAAGTAAGTCCCTTGATCCCAGGCAATGCTATGTGGGATACCATGATGGTGGATAAGGCATTCTGTAAGTCCACAGATGGTAGTTTTGGCAGAAGCATTGCGTGCAGGGAAGGTTAATCCATATCCAGAGTAAGTGTCTATCCCAGTAAGGACAAAACGCTGCCCTTTCCGTGATGGAAGTTGTCCAATGTAACCAACTTGCCACCAGGTTGCTACCTGATCACCTCGAGGGATGATGCCATATCAGGGACTCAGTGTTGGTCTCTGCTGCTGGAAGATTGGGCACTCAGCAGTGTCTGTAGCCAAGTCAGCCTTGGTGAGTGGAAGTCAGTGTTGCTGGGCCCATGCATAACCTACATCCCTGCCACCACGGCCACTTTGTTCATCAGCTCATTGAGCGATGACAGGAGTAGGTGGGGAAAGAGGATGACTGGTTTCCATAGAATGCATCATCCTATCCACTTGATTGTTGAAATCATCCTCTGCTGAGGTCACCCTTTGGTGAGTATTCACAGGAGACACAAATATCATCACTTCTTTGGCCCATTCAGAGAGGTCTATCCACATACCTCTTCCCCATAAATTCTTGTCTCCAATTTTCCAATCATGTTTCTTCCATGTCCCTGACCATCCAGCCAAACCATTGGCCACAGTCCATGTATCAATATACAATTACACATCTGGCCATTTCTCCTTCCAAGCAAAATGAACAACCCAGGTGCACTGCTTGAAGTTCTGCCCATTGGGAGGATTTCCCTTCACCACTATCCTTCAGGGAGTTCCCAGAAGTGGGCTGTAGTGCTGCTGCTGTCCACTTTCGAATGGTGCCTGCATATCACGCAGAGCCATCTGTAAACTAGGCACTACTTTTGTCTTCCTCAGTCAACTATCATAAGGAACTCCCCATGAGGCCATAGGTGCAGACAGGGAGATGGAAGGTAATGTGACAGGAGTGGAGACCATGGGCATTTGGGCCACTTCCTCATGGAACTTACTTGAGCCTTCAGGTCCTGCTCAGGCCCAATTTCATATACACCACTTCCATTCAATGATGGAATGCTGCTGTGCACATCCAACTTTATGACTCTGTGGGTCAGACAGCACCCAGTCCATGATGGGCAGCTGAGGCCACCTGGTGACTTGGTTTGCCATGGTAAAGTGTTCAGCCTCTATTGAGGCCCAGTAACAAGCCAAATGCTGTTTCTCAAAAGGAGAGTAGTCATCTGCAGAGGATGGCAAGGCTTTGCTCCAGAATCCTAAGGGTCTGCAATGTGACTCAACAATAGAGTCCTGCCCAAAACTCCAAACAGCATCTCTATCTGCCACTGACACTTTGAGCACCATTGGATCAGCCAGCTCATATGGCCCAAGGGGCAGAGCAGCTTGCACAGCAGCCTGAACCTGTTGCAGAACCTTCTCTTGTTCTGGGCCCCACTCAAAACTAGCAGCTTTTTGAGTCACTTGATAAATAGGTTGGCGTAGCACACCCAAATGAGGAATATGTTGCCTCCAAAATTCAAAGAGTCCCACTAGGTGCTGTGCCTCCTTTTTAGCTGTGGGAGGAGCCAGATGCAATAATTTTTCCTTCACTTAGAAAGAATATCTTGATATGCCCCACACCACTGGACCCCTAGAAATTTCACTGAGGTGGAAGGTGCCTGAATTTTTGTGGTATTAATTCCACACCCTCTAACATGCAAATGTTTTACCAGTAAGTCCAGAGTCATTGACACTTCTTCCTTACTAGGTCCAATCAGCATATGTCATCAATGTAATGGACCAGTGTGATATCTTGTGGAAGGGAAAGACGATCAAGGTCCCTGTGGACTAAATTATGACGTAGTGCTGGAGAGTTGATGTAGCCTTGAGGTAGGCAACTGAAGGTGTATTGCTGGCCATGCCAGTTGAAGGCAAACTGCATCTGGTGGTCCTTCGAAACAGGTATGGAGAAAACAGCGTTAGCCAAATCAATAGCTGCATACCAGGTGCCAGGAGATGTATTAATTTGCTCAAGCAATGAAACTACATCTGGAACAGCAGCTGCAATTGGAGTCACCACCTGGTTAAGTTTTCAATAATCCACTGTCATTCTCCAAGAGCCATCTGTTTTTTTGCACAGGCCAAATAGGTGCCAAATAGGCGAGTTGAATGGGGATGTGGTGGGAATCACCACCCCTGCATCCTTCAAGTCCTTGATGGTGACAGTAATCTCTGCAATCCCTCCAGGAATGCAGTATTGCTTTTGGTTTACTATTTTCTTAGGTATGGGCAGTTCTAATGGCTTCCACTTGGCTTTTCCTACCATAATAGCCCTTACTCCATTTGTCAGGGATCCAGTGTGGGGGTTCTGCCAGTTGCTGAGTATATCTATTCCAATTATGCACACTGGAACTGGGGAAGTCACTACAGGATGGGTTTGGAGACCCACTGGACCTACTGTGAGACGGACATGAGCTCAGACTCCATTAATAACTTGACTTCCATATGCCCCCACTGTGACTGTTGGGCCACAATAAGGTTTTGTGTTTCCTGGAATTGGTGTCAGTTCAGAACCAGTGTCCAGTAATCCCCGAAAAGTCTGATTATTTCCTTTTCCCCTATGAACAGTCACTCTCATAAAAGGCCATATATCCCTTTGGAGAAGGCTGAGAGAAAGATTAATAGCATACATTTTTGGAAGTATAGAAGGGTCCTTTCTCGAGGGGAATCAGCATTCCCTTCAATCAAGGGGTTGTGGGTCTGTAAACTTGCTCAAGTCTGGGAAATGATTGAGGGGCCGTGACTCTCTATTCTGGTGATTCAAGTTAGATTGCTGTTCACTTGACCTAGAATTCATCTGCTTGTACAGATCAAGTAAATACTTAGTAGATTTCCTATCTATTTCCCTCCTAGGGTCACCATGACTAAGTAGCCAACACCATAAGTCCATATGAGTCAGTGTATTCTTATTACTGCTTTGACTCTGCTGTCCATTATGGTAACCACACTTATCTTGTCTTTGTCAATTGAGTGCCGCAGCTTGGCCCCTACCACCATGGGCTCCAATCAGCCACCTTGTAGTTAGGTATCTTAATTCAGTTAGGGCAGTTCCCACTGTCAAATCTGACTTACATAAAATAGCAATCACAGTAGTCTTCAAGGATGCTTGACAAATTTGTTCCTCACCATTGTGGTAAAAGATGTGTCCTCTGGGCATTCCATGTGTGGGTCTGTGGGTCTAACCTGATAAATCAGTTATAGCGTGCCAATTTCCCTAAGTCTTTGTATACCTTCTTCTACAGTATACCAAGGCAGGTCTGGTACTTCAACTTGATTTAGCATAGGCCACCTCATAATCCATGCTTCAGCAACTGAACCAAATAAACTATTAGATTCTTTCCTAACATCTCAAGCTGAAACACTGAATGAAGAATCTGTGCTTAGTGACCATATCAATAAACTCAGAATGATTCATCTTTATATTCTGTGAAGCATTATCCCACAGCCTTAATAGCCATTCCAACACATATTCCCCAGGTTTCTGTTTGTACATATTAGAAAAGTCAAGCAGTTCTTTTGGAGTGTAGTGTACATCCTTCTGGGTTACACTTTATACTTTACCTTTTGGAGCTTGCTGGGACTTAAGTTTAGTTACAGGTCTAGAAGCCAAAATCATGGGGAAACGTTTTGAGAACATCCAGCATTGTCTTATAAAGTAGCTGCCTCAGGCGCTGTCCCAGGCAATGATTCAGACAAATGCACTTTAGATGCAGCTGGTTAATCTCATTAGATGGGAGTGGAGAGGCTAATAGTTCTGTTGGCTGGAGTGGTTCAATGGAATTTAGGGGCTCAGTGTCACCAGCTTCTTGATTATCTGCCCAGATGTCTCCACCTAATGTTTCAGGATCCCATTTTTTCTCAATCAATGCTCTCACTTTAACTTTAGACACCTCTCAAGGTTGGCAGTTGAGTTGGCATTGTAATTTAGCCACTCCTTGATAAGACTCTGAGTTTGGTTTTCGACAATATGAGCTCTGTTACTACAAGAAATAAAGTTTTCATTCATGGCTCAAGTGGAAACTTTAAGGTTGTTTATGCAGCGCTTGAGCTTTGACTCTGAAGCCCTGAGCACATTTCTTTCTTTCACCAGTTTGTCTAGTGAAAATAGGACTGAACAACCAGCTTCCTTATAGTTCTCATTATGACAAAATTATGTAATGGTATCATACATGCAATCACCCAGAGCCTTGCCTTTCACCAGTACTTGATCTGTTGGTGGTGATATTTTACGTATTTGAATTGCCACCTCATGCCATGGATTAACAGTGCCCTCTTTACTACTAGAAGCAGAGTCATCAACATCTTTAAAACTGACCAGACTTGAGAATCAATTTCGAAAATTCGTCCTTACAATTTTGTTTCTCCAGAACCACTCTCGGTACCAAATGTCTTAGGCTGGGTTCTCTAGAGAAGTAAAACATATAAATATATACATAGAGAGATTTAGATCAAGGAAATGACTCACGAGGTTGTAGAGGCTGTAACGTCCCAAGTCCATGGGTCAGGATAGAAGCTTCTCCTGATTCACATAACCACAGAGGCTGGCAAACCCAAGATCAGCAAGTTGGGGAGCAGGGCTCTTGCTGAGAGGCTGTGAAGATTGATGATTCCCAAGACTGGCAGGCAAGACCACAGATAAGCTGCTAGCTTAGGTCCCAAGAACTGGAGGTCAGATGAACAGGAGCCAGCTGCAGGGTCCAGAACTACCAACAACCCCCAAGCTCTGCCAGAACGTCCACCCACACCCGATTCAGGCCACACGCCCAAGGAAACTTCCCTTCAAATGATTGGCTACTCATAGCAGAACCCATCATGGGGGTGATCACATATCAAATCTCAACAGGGAAGTGATCACAACATCACGCGACTGCCAAAACACTGAGAATCATGGCCCGGCCAAGGTGACACACAATCTTAACCCTCACAGAGAAGAATGAAGTAAGATGACTCCACTTTTTAATTTTAAAACATTATTTTTAAAAAATGTTGCCATCGAGTCGATTCCGACTCATAGCAACCCTTAGGACAGACTAGAACTGCCCCATAGGGTTTCCAAGGAGCAGCTGGTAGATTCAAATTGCCGACCTTTTGGTTAGCAGCTGAGCTCTTAACCACTTCGCCACTAGGGCTCCAAAACACGTTATATAGCTACAGTAGTCGAAACAACCTGGTACTGGTATAACAATAAACACACAGACCAATGGAATAGAATTGAGAGTCCAGAAAAAAGCCCACATATCTAAGGTCAACTGATTGACAAGGGTGCTAAGCCCATTCAATGGCAAAAGAAGAGTCTTTTCAATAAATGATGTTGGGAAAACTGAATTTCCACATGCAGAAGAATGAAACAGGATCCATGCCTCACACCATACACAAAAACAAATTCAAAATGGATTAAGGACTTAAATGAGCAAACTAAAACCATAAAATTCTTAGAATAAAATGCAGGGGCATTGCTGTCAGGCTTAGGTTTTAACAATGGATTATCTAATATAATAACAAAAGCACAAACAGCAAAGAACCCATAAATTAATGGGACCTCACAAAAATTAAAATCTTTTGTTCATCAAAAGACTTTATCAAAACAGTGAAAAGACAAGCTGCCAACTGACAGAGTATCTTGGGACACCATATATCTAACAAAAATCTAATAACCAAAATATATATAAAACTTTGACAACTTAACGACAAATAGACAACCCAGTCATAAAATGGGCAAAGGACTTGAATACACATTTCTCCAGAGAGGACAGTCAAATGCCCACCAAACACATAAAAAGATGCTCAGTGTCATTAGCCTTAAGAGAGATGCAAATCAAAACCACAATGAGATACCATTTCACTCCCACTAGGATGGCTAAGAAAATAACAAATGTTTGCAAGGATGTGGGGAAATTGAAACTTTATCCATTGCTGGAATGCAAAATTGTACAGACGTTGTAGAAAACAGTGTGGAGTTTCCTCAAAAAACTACAAGCAGAACTACTATATAACCCCAGACTTGAAAACAGAGACTTGTACACTAATTTTCATTACAGCACAATTCACAATAGCCAATAGCCAAAATGTGGAAACAGCCTAAATGCCCATCAACAGATGAATGGATAAACAAAACGTGGTACATACGTGGAATACTATTTAACCAGCAGGAAAAATGAAGTCTTGATACATGCTACAGTATGGATGGAGCTTGAAGACATTATGCTGAGTGAAATAAGCCAGTTACAAAGGGACAAATATTGTATGACCTCACATATATAAAAAGACAAAAAAAGGCAAATGTACAGAGACCAAAGTTTATTAGTGGTTACCAGGTGCAGGAAAGAGGGGGGAAAGGGGGTTTACAGTGATGAAAAAATAGCATTGATTAAGGGTAGGGTTGCACAGCCAATGATTGTCATTGTTGTCAATAAGTCGTACACCTGGAAAAAGTTGGATAGGTAAAAATTGTATGATAGATATATTTGCAACAATGACGAAAAAAGAGTAGCTGCTGAGGCTGCTTATGTGCAACCAAACACCTTATGGGATTTGATTCCTTGGTTTGGATGTTTAGGGTCATGGTTTCATGGGACATCTCAGTTAATTGGCCTGATAAAGTGTTTAGTGCTTCTGTTCTACCTCCTAGTTCATTGTTAGTGCCTGGGGTCTTATAAGCTTACAAGCAGCCATCCAAGGCACAACAACTGGTTTCTATTCACCTGGAGCAATAGAGGAAGGAGAGTCAGGAATAGAAGGAAGAAATGGAATGTGTGTGGCTAATTGCTTCCATGAACAACTGGCTCCTTTGCCATGAGACCAGAAGAACTGGATGGTGCCCAGCTACCGTTACCGAACCTTTTGATCAAAGAGTCCATAGAAGATTCCTGATCAAAAGGGGGGCAATGCAGAATAGAATTTCAAATTATCATGTACTCTAGATTTTCTAGAGCTATGGAGGGTGGATGAACCCCTAAACTATTGCCCTAAGATAATCTTTAAACATTAAACCAAAAATATCAACTGAAGTCACCTTAAAACCAAACAGTAGTTTAGTTCAACTAGCCAAAAAGGTTTGCCTTGAGTACTATGCTCTTTTAAGAACTATCTATATGGGATTAAATTGACAACAGCAACTCAAAAGATTATATAGGAACTTAGGGGACAGTGAGTTTATGTTAATGAGGGAGGAATAACTCAGAAAAGGAGGGTAAGAATGGTTG
Organism: Dugong dugon; assembly: GCA_030035585.1. NCBI lineage: Eukaryota > Metazoa > Chordata > Mammalia > Sirenia > Dugongidae > Dugong > Dugong dugon. The sequence continues at coordinate 100,791,930 of CM057483.1, read as the reverse complement.
CACAATTCAAAGAATGTAAACAATGTCACTAAATTGTACATGAAAAATCTGTTGAATTGGTGTATGTTTTGCTGCGTATATTATCAACAACAACAACAAAATAAATTAAAAAATTTTAAAAACGCACTTGGAAGGTCCTGAGAATAATAAAGAATGCCTAAGTTTATTTGAGAAATATTTAGCAGAAAAATGACATCTTCATTCCAAACTTCAAGTACTTGTATTTTTTCTATTTTTATTGATATATAATTTATATGCCATAAGAGTCATCCTCTTAAAGTGTATAATCCAGTGGACTTTAGTATATTCGTAACAGATTTATATTGTAAGACATCTTAGACAGTTCAGTCCATGAGGGAAAACAACCCCCTAAAAGAAGCATCTGTGATGCAACATTTCTTTTCATGTTTAGTTTTAGAGTTAATAAGGGTTTCTAAAAAGCATATTTTGGATTTACTTTTATTTTCATTATCAATTTTAGTATTTTTACAGTGTGAGATGAGTTTTCAGGAAGAAACTACAATGTATTATGTTGCACCAATAGGATATAAGAGTTTACCTTACAATAGCTTAATATCTCAACTTGGTCTAGAAACCAATAAGTTATTTGCAAACAATATGATCGTTTACTTCAAAAACTCAAGAGAATAAACTGAAAAATCGTTAGAATTGATAAGAGAGCCCAGCAAAGTAGCTAAGTACAAGATAATATATAGAAAATTTAATTTTTTCAGTATACCAATAATAACCAATTAGAAAATATAGTTGAAAATTGTTCTACAAAATTTTATTGAGATATATAAAGAAATATGTGAATCAATGGAGAAATATATTGTGTTCCTGGATGAGAAAACTGAATGCCATGAAGATATTAATTATTTCCAAATTAAATTGAATGTTTAATGCATTTCCCATTAAAATCCTAATAAGATTTTGTTTGGAACTTGAGGAAGTTATTCTAAAATTCATCTGAAAGAAAAAACTTTCAAGAATATCCAGTACAGGAGCTAATTCTGGCAAGATGGCACTCTAGGCAGAAGCACCACGCCGTCCCTCCACAGCAAAGATCCAAAAAACTAAGCCAAACAGAGAATGCAACAATCCTGAAACCCTAGAACATCAAATGAAGAGATAAAAAACTCAGCTGAGCACCAAATGGCGTGAGAATACTGACAGAGAATGGAGAGCGAGGAGAGATTCATGCAGAGGTCCCCTACCAGCTAACGCAGTGCAGATCCACCATCTTGGACTCCTATCAGAGACCAGCAAACAGGGGTACAAGAAAGCAGCCTCATGGAGCGTCCAGTGGGAGACAAAACAGCCGATAATTTGCGGTGTGCGCTTTCCCACCCCCCCACCCCTCTTCGCCCCGGCTCGTCCTCCTATGCTTCCCGCAGACACAGTCTCTTGACTGGGAAGCACCGGCTGCTTGGATTCCACACACCCAAGCGGGTGGCTCTCTGGGTTCCATTTGTTGGCTGCTAGTGTTGCTTTTTTTTCTGCTTCTTTTGATTTCTCACTTGCCTCTGGCCGCCTCCCCCTCCTTTCGCTACAGTGCCTGGCTCCGTGCGCCATCTTTGCTTTTTCCTGAGGGGCTGCGGAGCTCCATTCCAGTGTGGAGCTGCTTCCCAGTCTGGGCTACCGCACTGGTGGGATCCCAGGGCTCTTGTTCATTTGTTCATTTTGAATTGTTTGTTTGTTTTCTTTTCCTTTTCTTGAGTTGGGAGCCCTTTCTGGCCAGGCAGAGCTGCGTGGCAAGGAACTCCCCTTCAGCTTCCACAGACGTGCGGAGGGGTCCCTGAGGACATTTCTTTTTTTGTTGGTTTTTTCTTTTTTCTTTTTTTGGGGGGGCCTTTCTTGTTCTTTCTTTTTTTTTATTTGTTTTGTTTTCTTTTCCCTCTTTTTCCCTTTTGTCTTTCTTCATTGCTCTGCTTCTTGTCTCTCTATATCTTCCTTCTCTTTCTGATCCCTGAATACCAGGCGTTGTATGCCTCTGCACCTTCTGGCCAGGCTGTGCTGCAACACCTGAGAGCGACTTCCCCAGACCTCATAGCTGCATTGGTGGGATCCCTGGGAACTTTGTGGTTCTTTAACCTTTCTGATTTTTATTTGTTCATTCTTTTCTTTTCTTCCTCTTCCCCTTTCTGTTTTTCTCCATTTCATAGTCTCTCATCTCTCCATTCCAACGGCAAGCTCCCCTAGCATTCTTTTTTGTTTGTTTGTATGTTTTTATGGCTCCTGTTCCTCTCTCCTCTCTCCCATATCCAGCTTAGCTCCACACATAACCATCTCCCCGCTGCATCCTGCCTACCGGCACCATGCGCTAGACATCACACCACCAAGCAGTACAGGCACATCATACTGGAACCTGCCCAGCACTTATTACCGACCTGCCCTGGTGGCTGTAGTGAGTGCCACAAACAACCCGTCCCAGTGGCTCCTCTTCAGCTAGACCTACCCTGCTGTACCATATCTGAGTGACTGAACCTGCCAGTTGGAGAAGGAGGTGAAAAGTATTGAGTGCACAGACGAGCAAACAACAAAGAGCACGCAGTCCGCCTTCTCAGACATACTCAATTTTTTTTTTTTTAAAAAGGGATGAAACAAACAAATCTACAATCAATAAATGAGAGAAAAAACTACTGAATGCCCCAGAAACAGCAAACAATATCAAAACATTTACAAAAACAGGACAGGGTGGTTCCAGTAGGCGTCCAAATTAAAACACCAGATGACTCTCTTGTGGAAGAAAATGCACTATAAGTACCTGATAGGGAATTCAAATCTCTAATACTCGTAATTTTCCAAGAACTGAGGCAGAAAGCTGACAAACATGATGAAAAAAATAGACAAATTCATGGAAAATACAGACAAAAAATTGGAAGGATTCAGGAAGATGATGCAGGAACAAAATGCCAAAATAAATTCACAACTAGAAATTATACAAAAACAACAATTAGAAATCCAAAAGATAAACAACAAGATTTCAGAACTGGACGAGGTCATAGAAGGGCTGAGAAGCAGATTTGAAACCTTGGAAGACAGGATCAGTGGAAATGAAGACAAACACTTGGATACAACTCTGTTTCAGGAAAACTCAGAAAAAAGAACAAAGAAAAATGAAGAGACCCTGAGAGTTATCTGGGACACAATTAAAAGCAAAAATTTAGGAGTGATTGGCATTCCAGAACAGGGGGAGAAAACAGAAAACACAGAGAGGATCATTGAGTAATTGCTGACAGAAAACTTTCCCAATATCATGAAAGATGAAAAGCTGGCCATCCAAGAAGCTCAACGAACCCCATATAGAAGAGACCCCAAAAGAAAATCACCAAGGCATATCATAGTCACCCTCGCCAAAACCAAAGACAAACAAAGAATCCTGAGAGCAGCTCGTGAAAAACAAGAAGTCACATACAGAGGAGAAACAATAAGACTAAGCTCAGATTATTCGGCAGAAACCATGCAGGCAAGAAGGCAATGGGATGACATATATAAAATCTTGAAAGAAAAAAATTGTCAGCCAAGAATAATATATCCTGCAAAACTCTCGTTCAAATTTGATGGTGAAGTTAGGTCATTTCCAGATAAACAGAAACTAAGGGAATATGTAAAAGTCAAACCAAACTTACAAGAATTATTAAAGGGAGTTCTTTGATCTGAGGACAAACAGCTTCAGCCCACAGGCAGAACCTAGGACACAGGATCGTACGAGCCAGACACCAATCTAGGAAATGAACTCTCGAGGACTATCCAAAACCAAAAGAAATACAACAGGAAATCAGAGCAGTCAATCAATGGATGACAACAACATCAAAACAATGAAAGAGGGAATAAACGACATAGGTATAGAACCTTCTAATGGAGAGGAAGGCAAGGCGATACCAAGTAATGGTAGACTGCTTCAAACTTAGAAAGATAAGGGTAAAATTCATGTTAACCACAAAGAAAGTTAACAAACCAACTCATAAAAATAAAGACGAAAAACATAAAGTCTCAGCAAAAACAAAACCTACAAAACCAAAAGAAATGAAAAAAAAAAAATCCACAAACAAAAGTAACTCAGCACAAGAGAGTAAGAAGAACAAAGAAAACTTCAGCACCACAAAAAAAAATCACTACAAAATGACAGCAACAAACTCACGTCTATCAATAATTACACTGAATGTAAATGGACTCAATGCACCCATAAAGAGACAGAGAGTCACAGAATGGATAAGAAAACAGGATCCATCAATATGCTGTCTACAAGAGACACACCTTAGAAACAAAGATGTGAATTTATTAAAAGTCACTCGAATAGACATATGCACACCTATGTTCATGGCAGCATTGTTCACAATAGCAAAACGATGGAAACAACCTAGACGCCCATCAACAGATGAATGGATAAACAAACTATGGTACATACACACAATGGAGTACTATGCAATGAGAAAGAACAACAATGAATCTGTGAACCATCTCATAACATGGATGAAACTGGAGGACATTATGCTGAGTGAAATAAGTCAATTACAAAAGGACAAATATTGTATGAGACCTCTATTGTAAAAACCCATGAAAAAGTTCACACACAAAATGTAGCAATCTTTGTTGGTTACCAGGGATGGGGGGGGGTGGGGGGGGAGAAAATACTAAATAGGCAATAGATAAGTGGTATCTTGGGTGAAGGGTGAGACAGTACACAGTACAGGGGAAAGTAGCACAACCTGTACAAGGAAAGGTCATGGAAGCCCCATAGACACATCCAAACTCCCTGAGGGACTGAATTGCTGGGCGGAGGGCTCCGGGGACCACGGTCTCGGGGAACATCTAGCTCAGTTGGCATGACACAGCTTATAAAGACAATGCTCTACATTCTACCTTGGTGAGTAGTGTCTGGGGTCTTAAAAGCCTGTGAGCGGCCATCTAAGATACTCTACTGGTCTCATCCCTTCGGGAGCAAGGGAGAATGAAGAGAACAGGATACAAGGAAAATATTAGTCCAAAGGACTAATTGTCCACAGCTACCAAGGCCTCCACCAGACTGAGTCCAGTACGACTAGATGGTGCCCAGCTACCACCACTGACTGCTCTGACCAGGATCACAACAGAGGGTTCTGGACAGAGCTGGAGAAGGATGTAGAGCATAATTCTAACTCACAAAAAAAAAAAAAAAAAAGACCAGATTTACTGGCCTAAAGGAGACTGGAGAAACCTCGAGAGTATGACCCCAGACACCCTTTTAGCTCAGTGGTGAAGTTACCTCCGAGGTTCACTGTTCAGCCTGGGAGTGGACAGCCATGTAAAACCAAATGAGGCAAACGAGGTACAGGAGTCCAGTGACAAGGGCCAGAAGGCAGAAGGGGACAAGGAAGCTGGTGATAGGGAACCCAAGGTTGAGTAAGGATATTGTTGATGTGTTGTGAGATTGTTAACCATTGTCATAGGGCAACATTTGTAGTAACTGTTAAATGAGAAACTATTTTGTTCTGTAAGCCTTCATCTTAAGTGAGAATAACAGCACAATTGGAAGAGCATAGTCAATGTCACTGAACTGTGCATGTAGAAATTTTTGAAACGGTGTATCTTTGGCTATGTGTATTTTCACCAAAATAAAAAAAAAAAGTTGAGAATTTAGAGGGTTAATATGTTGTGGGGTTGTTAACCAATGTCATAAAACAACATGTGTACTACTGTTTCATGAGAAACTATTTGTTCTGTAAGCCTTTCACCTGAAGTACAATAAAATATTAAAAAAAAAAGAATATACAGGAAAGTTTTGAAAACTAAAAGTAATCAAAGGGAACTAGTGTAACTAGATATTTAAACATATTGTAAATATTTAAACATTATAATAGGACTGTACTGGTATAAAAATAAAGAAATAAGGATAAAGAAATCCTCACAGATAAATGGGGGAAGGGATGGATTGTTCAATAAATGATATTGCAAGGAAAATAAAGTAGTTGTTTGGGGGAAAGAACTATAATGTTACCTCATACCATATACCAAAATATATTCCAATTAAAGAGTTCTATTTAAATTATCAATCCATAAGAATAGTAGAAGAAAATGTAAGGAACCTCAGAAAATGGGCTCAGGATGTAGAGTATCTCTGCCTGCAAATTCCTCATGGTCTTTTCCCTTAGTGGAAAACAGAGGGGACTTCCTCAGGGACTACAAAATCTTTTCCTTGGTCCTGGTGTTTTCTAGGCCAAAGTGAGACCCCCCCAACCCAATGGCACAACACTATTATTCGATTGTGCAGCAAAAGTAGTGGTCAAGATCTCTCCGAATTTGTTCAGTTTTTAATTGAATGGAGATTCTGCCAGGCACCCCTCAACAGTCTTCCCTCAGATACCACAGGCCCAAGCTTACTTCTATCCTGTGGCTGCATAAATAAATGTATAAAGAGAGTATCAAGAGGGACAATGAAGAGAGGTTGGAGGGAAAATGGATGGGGGTTGGGTTCCTTGTTTGAGGGAAGGAAGAACACTTCAGACCTGACTTGACTGCTGCCCCTAGGTCCAAGCATATCACAGGAAAACCACCCTATCTGGGCCTCCACAGTCTCAAGGGGAATATCTGAGGAGAAACTAAGAAATTTTTTATGGGGTCGCTATGAGTCGGAATTGACTTGATGGCAATGGGTTGGATTTTGGTTTGTTTTGAATCTCTGGGTAGGAGCCCTGGTGGTGCAGTGGTTAAGAGCTCGGCTGCTAAGCAAAAGTCCAGTAGTTTGAATCCATCAGCCACTCTTGGAAACCCTATGAGGCAGTTCTACCCTGTTCCATAGGGTCACTATGAGTCAGAATCAACTCACGCCAACAGATTTGGTTTTTTAAACTCTGGCTCCCGGGATCTTGTGGAACTTTTTCTCAATAACCAATTTTCCTCTGTTTTCCCAGTAACCAGAAGAAAGCAGAGTTCAGTGATGGCCTAGAACAGGGAAGTGGTGAGTCATAAAATAGAGCAATTGGGCTGGTAGCTGGAGGGGGACTCCACCCCCTTTACAAACCCAAGGTAACACAGCCCAAAAGCATCTATGCAAACAGTTCCTCCCTGAAGACAAGCAGAGACTGGGAGATATCACTCTTTATCCCCAAGATCTCTCCCATCATGTGACATATACAGGTCATTACAGCACACTTTGTTCCCAGAGGATTAGTTCAGCAAATGTGTCAACCTGAATTGCTGTCCGTCCCACATCACTCAATGCTTTCAAGTTATTACTACACTATCTTTCCCTTATCTTAACAAATGTTTATGGAGTTACTACTATGAGTTAAGCACTGTTGTAGATGGAGGGTCACAGCACTGAATGAAACAGAGACCCTGCCCTCACAGAGCTTACATTCTAGTTGGGGAGGCTGACAATTGATCAATCAAGCAAGCAACACCATCAGGTAGTGATAAGTGCCATGAAGAAAAATAAAGCCAGTAAGGGACCAGAGAGTTTTGGTGAGTCCTATTTCAGCTAGGGAGCTGAAACAGGTCTTTTCTGGTAAGGTGTTGTTTGAATAGAGATCTGAGTGAAGTGAGGGAGTCAGTCATACCAATAAATGGGGGGATAACAGTCCAATTAGAGGCAGCAAGGACAAAAGCATGGGAGAATCTGCTTGGCACTTTCAGGGAACAGCAAGATAGTCTGGTAACTGGTTAGAGTGGAATGGGAGATGGGGAGAATGGAAGATGAGGTAGGAGAGGTAGATGGGAATAGATCATATAGGACCTCATAGACCAAGGTGATAACTTTGTATTTTATTCTAGGTGAGATGAGTTATTGGAGGGTTTAGATTTTTTCCTATTATGAAAATTTTCAAACATAAACAAAATTAAAAGAATAGTATAATGAATCCCCATAAACTCATCACCAAGATTCAACAATTATCAAGTGTAAAAATGGCATGGCGGCAGCATCTGCCTCTTCATCTGACCTCACAATGGGGAGAGGGAATCACCATCAACATCAGCCCAAGGCTGATTTCTATGAGGTGAAGTCAGACATACCGCCTCTGTCCGTCATCTTTAACAATTCTAACACCAGCTGTCCTTCTCACAACACTCTCTACTTTTATGTTGGATTTGATAATTCATTGCAATGGCCACACGGAGCTCACAGACCATACTCACAGTTATGGGGTTTATTAGGGAAGTGACAGGTTACAATTCAGGATCAGGAACGACTCAGGATCCAATTCTTTGATCAGGACAGCCTCTTCTCAGCCATGTCCACAAGCAGGCCTCTGTCTGGCCCTTGACCTCTTGGCCCTTGGCCCCTCAGCCCCTCTGCCTGGCCTCTGCCCTGCTCAGGCAAGGATTATAAAGCTCTTTAACTTTGCTAATAAGTGCCCAGGGGCACCCCACTCTGCCAACAACCCTCCTGGCTGAAGACGCTCAGCTCTCTCGCTCTGTGGGTTGACACACCCACTGCAGCTGCCTTGCTGCACGGGCTGGGAGGCCCACTGTGCCATCTTGCACCAGTCTCCTGGTTCTGCTGCCAATGTTTCTCTGCTGCTGCTTCTCGTAGTCTCAGGCCATCTCCAGTGTTAGAACTCTCTCTGTTTCCTGGGTCTAGTAGGTTCTCAGTGCAGGGACTTCAGGTCCAAAGGACACACTTCACTCCAGGCTCTTCTTTCTTGATGGTAGTGAGGTCCCCCCTCTGCTCTGGAATTGGCTTTCTTTTAAGCCTAGCAGGATGGCAAAACTTACCAATCCCTTCATTAGTGTTCAATACACTTTAATCGTACGGTCTCACCTCCACAGTGGTTCCATGCACCTTATTTGTATTATTAGCAAGCTGTCCAATCCCCTTGGTGGGTCACAAGCACCTTATTTGCGTAACCCCACCCAATCATTTTGTAGGCGTCACAAGACAGTGACAAGAAAGGCCATATAAAAGCAATTCATTGCACATCAAGATATTGCCACTTGCCAAGGACTTGAACAGATATTTCTTCAAAGAAGAAATGCAAATGGCCAACAAGCACATGAAAAGATGTTCAATGCCATTAGCCATTATGGAGATGAAAATAAAAACCACAATGAGATATCATTTCACACCCACTAAAATGGCTATGATAAAAAAAGAAGATAACAGGTGTTGACGAGAATGCAGAGAAATTGGAAATTGGAACCTTCATCCATTGCTTGTAGGATTGATAGTAAAATGGTACAACCACTGTGAAAAATGGTTTCTTGGTTCCTCAAAAAGTTAAACTACCATATGATCCAGCAATTCCACTACTAGGCATAAATCCAAAAGAATGAAAAACAAGAACCCAAACAGATACTTTCACACCAATGTTCATTGCAGCACTACCCACAATAGCCAAAAGGTGGAAACAGCCTAAATGTCCATCAACAGATGAATGGATAAATAAAATGTGGTACATACATACAATGGAATATTATTCAACCATAAAGAGAAACAAAGTTCTGATACATGCTACAATATGGATAAACCTTGAAAACATTATGCTGAGTGAAATAAGTCAGTCACGAAAGGACAAACATTGTAAGATTCCAGTTATATGAAATATCTAGGATAGGCAAGGGTATAGAGACCAAAATTTATTAGTGGTTACCAGGGGTAAGCGGGAGGGAGAGGAAAAGGGGACTCACTTCTTAGGGAACACTGAGCTTCTGTTAAAAGTGATGGGAAAATTTGGAAACAGACAATGGTGATGGGTGAACAACATGATGAACATAACTAATGTCACTGAATTGAACATGTGAAGAATGTTGAAAAGGCAAAAGACTTTCATATACATATTTTCCTCAATTAAAAAATGATAATGCCACTTGCTTCATCTATTCCATTTTTTTCTTTTTTGCTAAAATATTTTAAAGCAAATACCACTCTTATATACACCACATGTAAAAATAATGGCCATTTTCTTACATAAAAATAAAACCATTACCACACCCAAAAAGATCAACAATAATTCCTTGGTGTCATCTAATACTTAGTTCATAGTCAAATTTCCTTGGAACTTTTTTTTTTCCAACAGTTGTTTTATAATGTTCCATAAGTTATTTTAATTTAAAGCAGTCCTCTTTCTCCTCTCCCTCACTTTTTTCATACCATTGGCTTCTTGAAAAACTAAATCAATTGTCCTGTAGAAAGTCCCATATTCTGGAGTTGTCTGTTTGCCTCCTCTGATGTCTTTTAACTTATTCGTTTTGTCCTCCTATTTCCTATAAACTGGAATTTAGCCAGAGGCTTGTTTGGATACAAGTTCAGCATTGGAGTCAAGAATACTTCGTAAGTAGTGCTGCATATTCTATATTGCATCACATTGGCAGGCACTCAGCATTAGGGTTGTCTGACTTGTAGTAATTCTAAGATTGATTAGAAAGGGCAGATGGTGACATTCCACATCAGCCTTTCACCTCGTGATTTTAGCATCCAATGATGATCACTGTCTGACTCAATTATTTCATCATAAATTGTACAATTTTTTAAAATTTCTACCATTCCCTCGACACTTATTACCTTATATATAATACAGTATGTTCAGATGTCACAATTCCAACTCCACCCCCCCTGCCCATTTCTTCCCTCTACATTCCCTATAGGTAACTATTTTTATTAATTTTTTTTCCTTCCAGAGTTCTTCTTGCAAATAGAAGCTTATATATATTTGTACTCCTCTTTTCTTACACAAAAGGCGTATATACTATTCTGCATCTTGCTTTTTTCACTTTTATATATCCTGGAAATCACTCCATATCAGTGTCTAGAGATTTTCTTCATCATTGGAGGGGTTTTGAGCACAGGAAAGGCAAAATATGATTTATAGTTCAGAAGCATTCTTCTAGCTGCCTTGTAGAAAATATACTTCAGAAGGGCAAGAGCAGAAACAGACATCATTAAGAGGCATTCTCATCTTCCATGCAGGAGACCTGAGCTCATTTCCAGGTCTGTAAGTGGAGGCTTGCATGTTGCTATGATGTTGAACAGGTTAAGACAGACTAGGAAGAAAGGCTCGGCAATAAACTTCTGAAAATTACCCAGTAAAAATCCTATAGTTCACAAAGGTCCAGTCCACAACTCATCATGGGGATGGTGCAGGACTGGGTGGTATTTTGTTCTGCTGTGCATGGAGTCACCATGAGTCAGAGTCTGACTGGCTGGCAGACAACAATAGTCCAGGGAGGTATGATGATGAGCCATCTTGGACCATGCAAATGAGAGCAACACCCTACAGATAAAGGGGCCTGGGCCCCTAACAGTTTCACTGATCAGCTTTGCCACAGCAGCTCAGACATTTCCCTGAGGTAGAAATAAAACTTTACCTTTTTTAAGCCAGATTTTATTTTGGATCTCTGTCACAGGCACTGAACCTACATACTGACTAATACAAATCATTCTAGCTCTAACATGCTCTGATTATGACAACTGAGTGTCAAGACAACTGGGTTATTGTCTTGACTCTATTTGCCATGTGACCTTGGGCAAGGAAGACGGGAGAGGGTATTCCAGGTGGAGGAACAGCATGAGTGACATTTAAGAGGCTGTAAAATTTGAACTTTGTGTCATAAGCAATAGGGAGCCCCTGAAAGTGACAAGTGCAAAATAAATTTTTAAAAGATGAAGTGGGTAGTAGCTGTTGTTGAGTCAATTCTGACCCATGGTGACCCTATGTGTGCAGAGTAAAACTGTTCCATAGGGCTTTCAAGGCTATGACCTTCAGAAGAAGATCACCAGGCCTGTCTTCTGAGGTGCCTCTGGGTGGGTTCGGACCACCAACGTTTCAGCCAGTAGTCTAGTGCTTAACTATTTGTGCCACCTGGGAGAGACAAACTAGAAACCAAGAGACCAGAATAGGAACCTAGTCCTAGGCCTCGCTACCATGAAGTTACCACGGCTAACCTCACCACAACCTCTTCAACCCCACTTCATTCTATTTTCTCTAAGTTTTGCTAACCTCCTCTTCTGAATCTGGCTTGAATTTCTGGCAGTTCCTTGTCTATGTACTGCTGCAACTGCTTTTGAATTATCTTCAGCAATATTGTACTTGAGTGTGATATCAATGATGTTGTTCAATAATTTCCACATTCTGTTGGATCACCTTTCTCTGGAATGGACACAAAAATGGATCTCTTCCAGTTCATTGGCCAGGCAGCTGTCTTCCAAATTTCATGGTATAGACGAGTGAACGCTTCCAGCATTGCATCCGTTTGTTGAAACATCTCAATTGGTATTCCATCAATTCCTGGAGCCTTGTTTTTCTCCATTGCCTTCAGTGCAGCTTGGACTTCTTCCCTCAGTACCATCGGTTCTTGATCATATGCTACCTCCTGAAATGTTGAATGTCGGCCAATTCTTTTTGGTATAGTGACTCTATATATTCCTTCCATCTTCTTTTGATGCTTCCTGCATCTTTCAATATTTTGCCCATAGAATCCTTCAATACTGCAACTTGAGGCTTGAATTTTTTCTTCAGTTCTTTCAGCTTGAGAAATGTCAAGCATGTCCTCCCTTTGGTTTGTATAATACTTTACTTTGTCTTCTCAAGCCGCCTTTTGAAATATTCTGTTCAGCTCTTTTACTTCATCATTTCTTCCATTTGCTTTAGCTACTCTACATTCAAGAACAAGGTTCAGAGTCTCTTCTCACATCCATTTTGGCCTTTTATTTCTTTCCTATATTTTTAATGACCTTTTTCTTTCTTCATGTATGATGTCCTTGATGTCATTCCATAACTTGTCTGGTCTTTGGTTGTTAATGTTCAATTCGTCAAATCTATTCCTGAGATGGTTTCTAGGTGGGATATACTAAAGGTCGTGTTTTTGCTCTCATGGACTTGTTTTAATTTTCTTCAGCTTCAACTTAAACTTGCATATGAGCAATTTATGGACTCTTCTGCAGTTGGCCCCTTGCCTTGTTCTGACTGATGACATTGAGCTTTTCCATTGTCTCTTTACACAGATGTAGTCAATTTGATTCCTGTGTGTTCCATCGGGCGAGGTCCACGTGTGTAGTCACTGTTTATATTGTTGACAAAAGGTATTTCCAATGAATAGGTCTTTGGTCTTGCAAAATTCTACCATGCAATCTCTGGAGTCATTTTTATCACTATGGCCATATTTTCCAACTACTGATCCTTCTTCTTTGTTTCCAACTTCTCACATTTCAATCATCAATAATTATCAATGCATCTTGATGCATGTTTGATCAATTTCAGACTGCAGAAGTTGGTAAAAATCTTCAGTTTCTTCATTTTTGGCATTAGTGGTCCGTGTATAAATTTGAATAATAGGCATATTAACTTGACTTCCTTGTAGGTGTATGGATATTATCCTGTCACTGACCACGTTGTACTTCAGAATAGATACTGAAATGTTCTTTTTGACAATGAACATGATGCCGTTCCTCTTCAATTTGTCATTCTCGGCATAGTGGAGCATATGATTGTCTGACTCAAAATGGCCACACTAATGCCTAGGGTATCAGTCTTTAAGCGTTCCCTTTCATTTTTAATGACTTACAATTTTCCTAAATTCATACCTTGTACATCCCACATTCCAATTATTAATGGATGTTTGCAGCTTTTTTTCCCTCATTTTGAGTTGTGCCACATCAACAAATGAACACCCCAAAAGCTTTATTCCATCCACGTCATTAAGGTCGACTGTATTTTGAGAAGGCAGCTCTTCCCCAGTCTTATTTTGAGTACCTTCCAACCTGAAGGGCTTGTCTTCCATCACTATATCAGACAACGTTCCTCTGCTATTCATAAGGTTTTCACTGGCCAATTTTTTCTGAAGTAGATTTCCAGGTTGTTCTTCCCAGTCTGTCTTAGTCTGGAAGCTCAGCTGAAACCTGTCCACCATCGGTGACCCTGTTGGCATTTGAAATACTGGTGGCATAGCTTCCAGCATCACAGCAACACACGAGCCACCACAGGATGGCAAACTGACAGACACACAAAAAGTAAAAACCTTAAAGAAAAAGATTAATAGATTCAACCACATTAAAATTAAGAACTTAAAATCTGTAAAGAAAGTGAAAAGATAAGTTACAAACTAGGATAAATATCACTCATTAAAGAAATATTGAGTATTTAGTATGTGCTGGCTCCAGAGATCATGCCCTCTATACCTTACTGCGTATTGAAATACTGACATTTGGAGCACCTATCTGGCAAAGAATTAATATATAGAATATATCAAGAGCTCCTAGAAATCAATAATAAAGTGAAAAACAAAAATGGCCAAAAGACATAGCCAGTTACTTTCCAGAAGACATATGACCCATAAACACATGAACTTACCCTCAACCTCATTAGTAATCAGGAAAATGCAAATTAAAACCACTATAAGATACCATCTCACAATAAACTGATTGGCAAACATTAAAAAGTCAGTTAAAGCCAAGTGTTAGAGAGTATGTGGAGCAATGTGAACTCTCACACTCTGGTGAGAGTGTGTACTGATATAATGACTTTGGAAAACAATCTAGCATTTCCCATTAAAACAGAATATGCATGGACCCTATGATCCAGCAATTCCACTCTTAGGTATATATTCTAGAGAAACTTTTGCACGTGAGCACCAGAAGATATGTATACAAATGTTCTAGAAGCATGGCTCATCATAGCAAAAAAAAAAAGCTGGAAACAACTCAAATGTTCATCAACAGGAACATAGATGAATAAATTGTGGTGTATCCATCAGCATACAATAGAATACAAAAAGTAGTGCTGCATATGTCAGTAAGGATGAACCTCAAAATCTCAGTGCTGAGTGAAAACAATCATAGAAGAATATATTATATGTCAGCATATTACATTACATTATATGTCAAAAGTAGGCAAAACTAAACAACAACTTGTTTAGGAGACATACATATGTGATAAAACTACAAATAAAAGAAAGGGAATGATAGACAAACACATCAGTATAGTGTTGTAGCAGGGGCTGAGGCACACAAAGGCCTTCAAAGGTACTGGTAACATTATTTCTTAACCTGAGTGATAGATACAGATGTATTCTAATTATTATTCTCCACTGTACATTTACTTTATATTTATTCTCTTATATGTATATTTCATAATAACACTAAGGAAAAAAAGAAAAATCTTAGCAGATCTGAAAAGAAACAGGTTGGAGAAGAGATGAAAGGCCATGCCTGTTTCTGCTAGTCCACTTTTTGTACCATGTCAGATCTCTCTGATGTTCATTGGACTACCAGGACTCCTTTCTGGCACTCACACTTGATCCATGCCCCTCATACCAGCCCTTCTCAGGTGGTCATAAATTAGCAACCCTTGGGCCATATTTGTTTTCAGCTGTGTTTTGCTTAGACAGCACAGTTGTTTTGAAATTTGAATTTTTCAATAAAAATAACACACACACACATACATATATACACACATACATACCAAACCCATTGCCGTCGAGTCGAGTTCGACTCAGAGCAACCCTACAGGAGAGAGTAGAACTGCCCCATAGGGTTTCCAAGGAGCAGCTGGTGAATTCAAACTGCCCACCTTTTGGTTAGCAGCCAAGCTCTTAACCACTGTGCCACCAAGGCTCCCAGGCATACATAGAGAGATAAAATGAACATGTAAAATATTTACAGTTGTCGAATTTAAGAGGTAGGTGATATAGAGGTGTTCATTACACTATTAAATCTTCAACTTCCCTGTATGTTTGAAATTTCTTACAATTAAAAGTTGGAAAATTAAATTTCAATGTCTTAAGAAGGCGCATGCCCTCTCTTGTTCATCATAATCCCCACTACTCTCTACTGTGTAACTCTCAGCTTGGTTCCCTCATTTATAGTACCTCTGGTCACTAGAGACATTTGAGTTTGCAACCTCTGGCTCACCTGTAGGTCTTGACCCCTTCTATATTTCCCTGTTTCCTGCATGTAAACAGATTATGGTGTTTTGGGGCATTACACAAATTTTTATCATTCCTATAGGCTGAATAAACCATATACTAAGTTTAGTTTTTGAACAGGTTAAAGGACCATAGAAGCTGATGTAATTCCCCGCTACCTTGCAGTGAAGGGAAGCCCTCTTCATCCACCCTCAAGCTGCTTACAGTTACTTTGGCAAGTGCTGTTGTTAGTTGCCATCGAGTTGATTCTAACTCATGGAGACCCCTTGTGGGCAGAGTAGAACGCTCCATAGGGTTTTCAAGGTAACTTTTAAGATAAAGGTGGGGCCTAGGAAAAGGCAATCCACACCAGCTAGCTTCTCCCAGAAGATAAGATGAAGAACTTTATGATTCTTTATGACTCTGGTGGTCTCTCTGGCACCAAAGGTGAAAAGGGTGGGAAACTAAGATATTCCAGCAACATCAAAGAGCCCATGGAGTAAACAACTGTATCAAGGACATAATATATGAGATGAATGGCTATTACCTGGTGGACACAAGCAGCTGTTCCTGGATTTGTGAGTTAGAAATAATCCCTTGAGTGTGCATAGGCACCAGAGAGTTTGCAGCCAATAAACTGTTCCTCTTCAGACTGATTGGCCTCGTCATTCAGAGTCCAATCACACTGGGGAAACAAGCATCTTTTCTAGTTAGTGGTTGCCTAGCCACATTCTGTGATTGGACAGCTCTTTCTTTGCAAACCATGACTTTCATTCCTGCAGCTATCACAGTACCCTAAACGAATCCTCCATCCCTGACTCCCCCAACTTGGCTATTGCCGCACACACCATACAGCGCAAATTTGTCAAATTGTTTAGCACAGAAAACAGGCCTAGAAGGCTGGTAGGGTTACTTGAGGGATAAACTGAAGTTGGCCAGTGACACTGCATGACAGGCTAAACAGATAGGGAAACGGCAAAGCCCCTATAATGAGATTATGAGTGACTTTTGTTCTCTTTATACTTTCCTAAGTAGTTGAAATTTTTATGATTTACATGGATTTCTTTTATAATCAGGTAAAAACAACAAACCAATTTCATTATTCCCAACCTGTAGGCAGCAGACTACTGAAGACTGGAGGGAGTAACTTAGTTATTACAATGGCTCTGGAAATCCCTACAAGGCACAAACATTGTCTAGAATGATAAATAATATGCCTTGCACATGTTTTTTTCAAATGTATGTGAATACTGTCATGATGCATACCCATAGTGGCTTTAGTTTATTATATATTTTCTCAATCAATGGATATTAAAAATATGACTATTATCATGTGGAGGTGTATGATGTTTTAAACAAAAATACTAAAGCAAGAGTTAGGAACTGCTGATAAAAGGGAAAAAATATCAAGTCTCTGTAGCTTGAGTGTCTTTTCAGCAATTTACATACTTTTTGTGGGAGGAAGGAGGAAATAGAGGGGAAGAACTGAAAATGCACATGTTATTAAATTTTAACCCAGAGGCTTACTTCCTGGAGAAGACAGTTTGCAAGAATGAGAGATAATGTGGAGAGGGAATTAATATAGGTCCAGAAAGTTCTATTCTGGAAAGACAGAGTGCTAATATCGCCAGTATTGCCAGGGGCTAGTCCCCACCCTCAACCACAGAGATCTGTCAACACATAGGTAGGGTGGAGCTGCAATACCTGAGTGCTGACATTTGCTCTGGGGCCCAGCTGGTATCCAATCAACAGGAAGAGATGGAGTAAGAGGCTCTCTGGGTGTGGGGGAGGCAAAGTATGTGGAACTTGCTCTTTTGCCTAATTGACTTGAAAGGTCAGCACTTGCCTTCCTTTATCTCATTCTTGCTTCTTCCTCTTAGTAACGTGTCCCTTCCCTCAATTTCTGTAAGCCTCTTGTCCCCCACTCAAAGCCCCAGGATATACTCCTCCACGGAACTCCAGTGATCTCATTACATGTAAGAAACCATCTTGATCCCACCCACTGCCTTCAAGTCGATTCAGACTCATAGTGACCCTATAGGACAGAGTAGAACTGCCCCAAAGGGTTTCCAAGGCTGTAAATCTTTATGGAAGCAGACAGTCACATCTTTCTCCCATAAAGTGGCTGGTGGGTTCGAACTGCCTGCCTTTCGGTTCGCGGTCGAGCGTTTAACCACTGCGCCACCAGGGCTCCTTACCAAAATGCTCACTGAGTGCCTAGGATTTTCTGGGCATTAGGAACAAACACTGACAAATAAGACATGGTCCCTATCCCTTTAGAAGCATACAGTCTTTAGGTGGGAAAAGCCAAAAAAAAAAAAAAAATCACAACCAAATTTGCTTTAATAGATATAAAGTCACAGCAAGGTAAGAGATGGGAGTGAGAGAGAAGAATGGGGCTTTGCTTCCTCTGTCCCACTTTGGCCTGTATTTGGGACTCAACTAGGAATCACGTTCCACACCCCATCCCTGATCATGGAAGCTGGTGCTGAGACCTGGGAGACTGGCTTACTTCAACAAGTTAATGGCATGGGAAAAAAGGAGGGTAGGAAGGGGGATTGTTCTACATTAAAAGCAAATTAAGATCTTGCCAAAAGGATCAAAACTGAGTCTGATCCAGTGTTTGAATTCAGCTGCCAATCTGCAGGAAATACAGAGGAGCATGCTGAACTGCATCATGAGTATGCAATAAGCAAAATTTAGACTGTGGGAAATTCTACAGGTCAAATGCCATGAGCTCTTCAACAGATAAATCATAAGGAAAAGAAAGGGATGGAGGGTGAACCTATAGATTAAAACAGACTTAAACTGTTTTTTGGAACAGTTTCAATAGATGGAAAATATACATATATTTTGTAAATGCAGACTTAAACTTTTCAAAACTCTTGGCAGGTCATGAAAGACAAGGAAACAAGAAACTCTTACAAATTGGAAGAGACTATATAGACACGGAAGCCCTGGTGGTATAGTGTTTAAGAGTTTGACTACTAACCAAAAGGTTGACAGTTCGATTCCACCAGCAGCTCCTTGGAAACCCTATGGGGCAGTTCTACTCTGTCCTATAGGGTCGCTATGAGTCAGAACCAACCCAACAGCACCTAACAACAACATGTAGCCTTGACTAAATGCAATATGGGATCCTGGAACAGAAAATGGTGAAAATCAGTGGAAAAACTGGTACAACCTGAATAAAATCTGAAGTTTACTTCATAGTAATGTACCAATGTTGATTTCTTAGTTGTTATCAGTATACTATTGTTATGTAAGATGTTAATATAAGGGGAAGCTGGGTGAAGGATATAGGGAACTCTCTGTAGTATCATTGCAAGTCTCCCATAAATCTAAAACTCTTCCAAAATAAAAAGTTAAAGACAGAGAACTTGCTACAACATAAATGGACCTTGAAAATATTATGCTAAGTGAAAGAGGTCAGAAGCAATTGTATAATTCCACTGACACGAAATATCTAAACTAGGTAAATGCATAGAGACAGGAAGTAGATTAGAGGTTACCCGGAGCTGGGGGAAGGGGGAAATGGGGAGTTATTGCTTAATGGATATAGAGTTTCTGTTGGGGTGATGAAAAAGCTTTGGAAATAGATAGTGGTGATGATTGCATAACATTGCAAATGTAATTAATGCCACTGAATTGTACACTTAAAAATGGTTAAAATGGCAAATTCTATGTTTTATATATATATATATATATATAAAACCACAGTAAAAATTTTAAAAAGAGAGAAACGTAAAAGACATATCAATTTTTTTCAATGAGCAAGACTAAACCATAGTCATTAAGGAAGTACATTTGGGAAATAAAACCATACAGAAATGCAAGGAAGAGATGACCATAAATAGCAGGATAATGGTTATTTTGGTAGGAGGAAGAGGGTTATAATTGGAACTGGGCACATGGAGAGATTCTTCTGGCGTGGATGGAAAAGTTCTGTCTCTTGACCTAGTGTTGGTTACAAGGTGTTTATCTTCTAATAATTTATTAAACTATACATTTGCTTTAGGTGGTTTTCTGTATCTAAGTTTTATTTTACAATGAAAAATTAAGGAGAGGAAGATAGACACTTAAGAGACATCTAAATATAATCAATCACTGGAACTTATTTGAATCCTGATTCAAATCAACCAACTATAAAAAGACGTTTAAATATGGACTGAGTATTAGATATTATTGGGGAATTGTTAAATTTCTTAAAGGTGACAGAGGCATTGTAGTTATGTAAGAAAATATCCTTATTTTTTTGTAAATGCATAGTGAAGCGTTTAAGGGTGAAATGACATGATGTCTTAGAATTGCTTTAAAATACTCCAAGGCGGTGGGGAAGGGGGGAGGTCGAAAAGATAGGTAAAACAAGTATGGCAAAATGATAATGGTTGTTTAAGACAAATGATACAAAAAAAATTGTTGTTGAGTTCGACTCATAGCTACCCTATAGGACAGAGTAGAACTGCCCCATAGGGTTTCCAAGGAGTGGCTGGTGGATACGAACTGCTGACCTTTTGGTTAGTGGCTGAGCTCTTAACCACTGCACCACCATAGCTCCAAGATAAATGAGAGGTCCATGAAAATCTTTTGTATTCTGTAGTTTTGTGTGTGCTTGGAAATTTTTATAGTAGAAAGTTAGAAAGGGGGATGTGGACCAGTCCCAAACCAGGTTGCTTCAGGGCAACAGTTGGTCTCAACAGAGACCTAATCCCAGATGCTCCCCACCCCACCAATCCCAAAAATCATTCCTACAAGCCATGTACCTGAGGTCACAGCCCCTGAGGTCTCCAAGTGGCCTGTAAGGAGTGTTTTCCCTCTGTGTCTCTGGGTCCTTAGGACTGGGTGGCAATCTCACCTCTCTCCATCCTGATGTCCTAATTCCAAGAAACAGAGTCAAAGGGAAAATGGGCTTGGCCTAAGGCTCAAATCTGATGAGAAAGTCCTTGGGACACCAGAGCCTGCCCCTGGCAGTGGGTGGGTCTGGGATAGGACAAGGAGGAGAGAGGGCAGGTAAAAACTGCTCATAGCCACATGTGTTCACTACTGAGCGAGCTTCCAGAGGCTGGTGGCACCTTTGGCTGGGAAACTGTTCTGGGACTTTACCTTTCTCAGGCTCCTGGGCACCATGCCTTGCTCCAAGCAGCCTAATCACTTCCAGAGTCTGATGCTTCTGCAGTGGCCCTTGACCTATCTTACCATGTGTGAGTACCAACCTAAAAGTGAACAGCAAAAAGCCAGAGTCAAAGACTAGGGCCAGGCCATGGAAAATTTCATCTCTGGTCTTTGGTCATCTGAGATGGTATTACAGAATAAAGTCAAGGAGTCTTGAGTTTCATGAGTACACTGGAGAAGAAAGGGATAGAGCCCTAGGGGACAGTGGAAACAGACAGGGAGGTGAAACAGGGTCATGATGGATATGAGTAGACCTAGCTAATTTCAGACATTTCACTCTCTAGAGAGAGAGAAATGAGACCCAAGGAATGGGCATGATATGTCCATCATCATAAGGGAGCATGGGGAGCAGGACAGAAATATTGGTGTTACAGACTTATAGAGGTCTAGCTTGTGTTTGAACCATAGAGTTTTCCATTCTTGGAGGGTACAGTGGTAGCATGGGGGAAAACAGAGGTAATGGAAGAAATGGTGAGTGGGCAAGAAGACAGTACTGTTAGATGGGAAACAGTAGAGGGATGAGATACTAGGTGGGTAGGGTGTAAGGAGGTATGGATAGTATATAGGCAAGGGAGGTGGTCTAGTGGCTTAGCAAGGGTTCAGGGATGATGGATAAGGAGGGGGACAGGAGGACAGGAAATATGAGGAAAAACATGAGGATGAATGGGAGCAAGGGAAAAAGGCTAGTGGCAGGCAGAGGGCAGGAGTAGATGGATGGTGTGTGGGTAGGGAGGCAGGTGGACAGGAATAACAGTAGGCAGAGAAATAAGGCTGGTGTATGGTAGATAATAAAGGAAATGTTTGAAGGAAAAGTGGACATGGATGATGGATGAGCAGGGGCTGGACTATGCAGAAGGCCAGGACCAGAGGCTTGGGTAGCTTGGAGGACTGACAATCGACTGGACATGTTTAAGTTCTGCTGGCAGCACAAATTTGGTCTGACCTGCTCCATTGTCAGTTTTGATCTTGCAGCCATTGTTCATTTACCTGCTGTTTACATCCTTGTGGCCATTACCAGCGCTTTACTTTGTCTGGTTGTTCCTGGACTGGAAGACCCCTGAAAGAGGTAAGACTCATGGACTTAGACAGAACAGGGACTAAGAATGCTCCACATTACCTCATCTTGCCACAGGACTCTTACTCAAGTTCTCAGAGCCACAGGAGCTGGTTCAGTCAGGAAGGATCATTCTGGAGTCTCTTCCTTTCCCACCTCTCTAGCAGAGCCATGGTCCCTCCATGCTGCTCAGGAAGCCCTGGGTCAGATGTGGAGTGGCACACTGACATCACCCCTACTCATATTTCTGTCTCAGGTGGCAGGCGTTCAGCCTGGGTAAGGAACTGGTCTGTCTGGACCCACTTCAGGGACTATTTCCCCATTACGGTAAGTGTCTCTTCCCCGGTGTTCCTCACAGTTCCCAAAATACTAGCATTTATGTCAAATGGCTAGGGCTGTTCCTAAGGAAGATGAGCATACCAAAGAAGTCTGAGTCCCGGCTAGATCCAACATTTCTCCTGGGCACTCTATACTGTGCGAGGATACTTTGGACATTTGCAGCATAACCTGCAAGATTACACAGGCAGAACGCAAATACAGTTCAGTTCAGTTTAACAAACATTGAAAGCTAACTCTGTACCACAAGTTTAGGGTGCAGAGACTGAATAGGACGTGGTCCTCTGCCATCAAGGAGTTCATATCTCATGGGGAGGACAGACAAGTATATAATTATGGGTTGGTACAAGGTATAGAAGTAGTTCAGATGAAGAATTAATTAATTCCTTCTGGGGGATGAGGAAAGTTTTCATAGACATGGTGATATGTAAGTGGAATTTTCAAAGCTGAATAAAAATTACTGAGGCAGTCATTGGAAGGGGCTTAGAGAGGAGAAAATACCAGGAAGAGATTCTAGAAATGTACTGCTATGCTGATCCTCTGGGTACTCTTTGGAGTAGACAATAAATACTGCCCCAATTTTTACTCATTTTTGGTTGGAGTACTCTAGAGCAGAGCTTCCCAACTTTTTCACATAACAGCACTCATAAAAATGATAACGTGCATAAAGTGCACTGACATAAATGGCTGACACTACCCAGGTGTTCTGGACACCCCAAGACTGCCTGGTTGCCCAAAGGCTAAGAAGACCAATATCTCAGCCCCTTAAAGCCCATTCATAGCATATCTGTTGAAAAACTTTGCTTTAGAGAGCACTCTAATCCCTGAAGTGTCTTCACATTTGCTTTCCCATGTGATCTCATTCCACCACCCCTGGCATTTCTCTCCATGGCTGCAGATCCTGAAGACTAAAGACCTGTCACCTGAGCACAACTATCTCATGGGGGTGCACCCCCATGGCCTCTTGACCTTTGGTGCCTTCTGCAACTTCTGCACTGAGGCCACAGATTTCTCGAAGATCTTCCCAGGCATCACTCCTCACTTGGCTACGCTGTCCTGGTTCTTCAAGATCCCCCTTATTAGGGACTACCTCATGGCCAAAGGTGCTTCTAACCACACTTCTTGGAACTTCTGGTCTATTTCTCTGCTTGGAGATGCAACTTTATAAGCCAAATCTCCTACCCCTCTCCTCCTATTATCATAGCAAAGTAGTTAAAAGCATAAGTTCTGGAGCTAAACTGCCTGGGTTTGACTCCTGGCTGTGCCACTTACTGTGTGGTCTTGGGCAAGCTACCTAACCTCTATTTAGCTCAGTTTCCTCTTCTGTAAACTGGTGCTGATGAGAATAGTCCGATCTCAGATGTCGTATGATGACTAAAGGAGGTAATGCAAGTATTCAGCATAGTACCCGCCACAAAATATGTGCTCAATAAGTAATAGTTATAGCTTTCAATAGCAATAGAGGAAAAGGAAGGGTTAGAATTACAGTAGGGATTCAGAAAATCCTTCTGGTTATCCCACTGAATATCTTCCCACTGTAGTTTTGACTGAGTGCCTCCTGCAAAGTAGAGACATTGCCTCAAAGTGAAACTTGTTATGTTTGCCCACCGTCTTTTCTTCTCCACACTCTTTAGTCCCATCTCATTTAGCCTCTCCTCCTAGGACCCATGGGAACAGATGGCATACAAACAAGCTAGTGAAGAGCAGAAAGGAGGGTGCTCCCTCTCAGCGATTTTCCCCTCTCCAGCTCATTTTGCTTCTCTATCTGCTTCATGATTCTTTTCAGGTGTGTGCTCTGTTAGTCAGCCAGCCATTGACTACCTGCTGAGCCATGGCCCTGGCAACCTCGTGGGCATTGTAGTGGGAGGAGTGGGTGAGGCCCTGCAAAGTGTGCCCAACACCACCAACCTCATCCTTCAGAAGCGCAAGGGGTTTGTGCGAACAGCCCTCCAGCACGGGTAGGTGTTCCACCCAGGTGAGGACTGGGTGGCCTTCGAACAACATGACACTGTAGGTGAAGCCAAGATGAATCAGACATGAGTCTTGCTCTCAAGGAGCTTATTATTGAGTAGGGGAGACAGACGTAGAATTTTTTAAATTTTTACGTCATCTACTCCTTCTGAGTTAGTTGGGCCAGTTCCCAGGAAGCCAAACCATAAACCCAAGTTCAGTATCAGGGGAATCAGGCTAGAGGTGCCCTAGCATATAGACGATGTCAACATTATCTCTATCAATATTGATATTTACATCTGTCTGTTCATGATAAGCAGAAGAGGCAGTACAGTATAGTGATTATGAGTTTAGGATCTGGAGTCAGGGGCCTGGTTTAAAATCTTGACTCCATTTCTTACCATGCACTCTGGGACAGGTTACTTAAACATTCTGTGCCTTGGTATTTTCATCTTTATGACATACCCACTTTATAGGGTTATCATGGGCTTAAAATAATTCATCCACATAAAACATTTACTATGTGCCCAGCATACAGTAAGGTATCAATAACCCACTGCCAGTTGAGTCGATTCTGACTCACAGCTACCCTACAGGACAGAGTAGAACTGCCCCATAGGGTTTCCAGGGCTGTAAACCTTTATGGAAGCAGACTGTCACATCTTTCTCCCGATGGAGTGGCTGGTGGTCTCAAACTGCCGACCCTTTGGTTAGCAGCCGAGTGCTTAACCACTGTACCACCAGGGCTCCTTTCAAGAGATCAATAGATGTTAGTTACTCTGACTTAGGGATAAAGAGGGAAGGTAAAGAGCAGGAGCCCAAGGATGGATCTGTGTGATGCCCCGTCAGGTCAGCAGGCCAGCTCACTGGACCCAGGGACAATTGTCCTATTGCAGACTCAGAGAAGAGGGAAGTATTTCTTCTAAGGACCTTTCCTATTCCTTAGTTTGGAGCATAATGTAGAGGAGACAGATAAGCTGGGAGGAAAGTGTCCTGGGTTCTAGTCCAGATTCTGCCACTCACTGACTGCCTGAGTGACCTTGCCCCTCTGAATCTGGGCTTCTGTATCTGTAAGATAAAGAAAACAATTCCCCTCTGTGTCCTCCACTGTCTTTGTTGTGAGGAGCCAGCAAGGTAACATATGTCAAAGTGCTGAGAGATTGTTATTAGCAATTCACAAAGGTTATATGAGAGAGGCTGTGTTCTCTTTACTCCTATCTCACAGGAAAACTTAAGAAGCCTAATTCTCTACCAAGGGCACTGCCACAATGGATATCCATGGCCTGTGAGGGTAAACAACTTTTCTCTGCTCTACTCCCACAACCCAAGGACAGACTACCTTATGCATAGACTACTTGGGTGAGGGGTATTTCATATATGCATCTATGCAAAGTTATCATCATCTTCTCTGTGCTTCCTGCTAATAAAAAGAGAGTCAAATATTCCTCTCCCTGACGCCTACTGGAAGCTTTTCTTTTCAGGATGTGGGTCTCTGGGGATCTCTGGTGGAACTCGTCTTCCTTCTCAACACCCCCATATCTTCTCAGTGTGATCCTGGCCCAGAGATAGCACTCTCACTGGCCTTGAAAATTTCAGGACAAGAGACACTAAATATGGGAGCCCTGTTTGATACAAGGAGAAATGCTTTACGCCACAATAGATGAAGGACTGGACATGAACAAATGTTCTTCCAGGGTGGTTCCCACCCCTAGCTTGTGTCTGGGAAATGAATCAAGGTTTTCGTACAGGGCTCATCTGGTTCCCACCTTCACTTTTGGAGAGACAGAGGTGTATGAGCAGGTGTTATTCCATAAGGATAGCCAGATGTACAAGTTCCAGAACTGGTTCCGCGGTATCTTTGGTTTCTATTTTTGTGTCTTCTATGGACGAAGCTTTCGCCAAGGCGCCATTGGACTCCTGCCATATGCTTGGCCTATCATCACTGTGGGTGAGTGCTGATTTCGGTCCCAAGGCCAACTCAGCTCTTTCTCAACTTCAACCTTAGCCCTCCCTACCCCTGCACCCACCACAGAAGAGAGCATCAGCGTGGAATAAGCTGAGCTCTGATTTGGGGTGTGAGAGGTCAGGCAGGACATGAAAGAGTCAGGCCCAGGGAAGGAAAAGGAAGTTAAAGGAAGAGGATTCTAACACTTTCCCCTTTTCCTTTCCCATCTCCCTTGGCAGTTGGGGAGCCTCTGCCACTGCCCAAAATTGAAAAGCCAAGCCAGGAGATAGTGGATAAATACCACGCACTCTATATGCACGCCTTGCAGAAGCTGTTTGACCAGCATAAGACTCTATATGGTGGCTCAGAAACACAAGAGCTGGTTTTCCTGTGACTGACCGGGCTGCAAGCCCATCCTCTTCAGAGAGACTGTCTTGAAGAGGAGACTCATCTGCCCGATAACCGAAGAGGTCTGGGGGAGAAAGGGAGATGAAGGAGGGCTGTGGGAGAGGGGCAGGGAAGGGGAATTAGGAACTCCTTTCTTGCCACAGAGCCCTTACAGGGGTTCTTCCTGAGGAGCTTTACTCAGTCATTCCTCCAGAAAGGGGAATTCTGAGGCCCTCTGTGCCCATTAACGAGGCATGCTCCCTGTCATACCCTCTACTGGCTTTCCTATCTGAGCCTGACACTGCAGGACTTCTGAAGAACTTCTGAAGGACTCCAAATGATGACCTGGAAGCCTGAGTAGCCACCACTCTGGGTTTTCTTTTTGTTTTCAGTCTTCATGGATTTTTTAATTGAGATATAATTTGCATACCACAAATTTAACCTGTCCAAAATGTAAATAAATTTCAGTGGTGTTTATATAGTCACAGAGTCATGCAACCACAGACACTGTCTAATTTTCGAACACTTTTCATCATCTCCAAACTCTGGTACCATTAGCAGTCACTTCCCATTCCCCAGCCCCTGGCAACCACTTATCTACTTTCTGTCTGTGGATTTGCCAACACTAGGTATTTCGTATAAATGGAATCATATCATATATCACCTTTTGTGATTGGCTTCTTTCACTTAGCATAATGTGCTGAATGTTCATCCATGTTGTGGCACATACAGAATTTCATTTCTCTTTATGGCTGATTTTATGTACGTACCACATTTTGTTTATCCATTCATCTGTTCATGGACTCGTGGATTGTTGTCACCTTTGGGCTGTTATGAATAATGCTTCAATGAATATTTGGTGTACAAGTATTTGTTTGAGTCCTTGCTTTCAGTTCTTTTGAGTATACACCTAGGAGTGGAATTGCTGGATCATATAGTTCTATGTTTAACTTTTTGAGAAACCACCGAACTGTTTTCCACAGGAACTGCACCATTTTTCATTCCTACCAGCAATGCATAAGGCTTCAAATTTTTCCACATCCTCACCAACAGTGTTATTTTTTGTTTTTCTGATGATTGCCATTCTAGTGGATATGAAGTGGTATCTCATTGTGATTTTGATTTGCATTTCCCTAATGACTAATGGAAACGCTGGTGGCGTAGTGGTTAAGAGTTCAGCTGCTAACCAAAAGGTCGGCAGTTGAAATCCACCAGGCTTTCCTTGGAAACCCTATGGGGCAGTTCTACTCTGTCCTATCGGGTCGCTATGAGTCAGAATCGACTCAACAGCAACAGGGTTTTTTTTTTTTTTTTTTTTTTTTGGTTTAATGACTAATGATGTTCGGCATCTTTTCATGTGCTTATTGGCCATTTGTATATCTTCTTTGGAGAAATGTCTATTCAAGTCTTATGCCTTTTTGTTTGTTTGTTTTTCTTTTTGTTGTTGAGTTGTGGGAGTTGTTTTATATTCTGGATATTAAACTCTTATGTGATACACCCAAGAAAACCCTATGGAGCAGTTCTACACTATAATACATAGGGTCGCTATGAGTCAGAATCGACTGGATGGCAGCGAGTTTGGGTTTGTTTTTTTAATCTGATATATGGTTTCCAAATATTTTATCCAATTTTGTAGGTTTTCTTTTCACTTTTTTAATAATGGTATTTGATGCACAAAAGTTTAAATTTTAATGAGAGCCAGTTTACCTATTTTTTTTCCTGTTGCTCATGCTGTTGGCATCATATCTAAGAGTGCTTTGCCAAATTCAAGGTCATAAATATTTACCCTTATGTTTCTTCTAAGAGTTTTATGGTTTTAGCTCTTATATTTAGCTCATTGATCCTTTTTGAGTTAATTTTTGTTTATGGCATGAGGTGTGGGTCCAGCTTCTTCTTTTTTTTTTTACATTTGGAAATCTGGTTGTTCCAGTGCCATTTGTTGACGACACTATTCTTCCTCCCATTGAATGGACTTGGCACTCTTATCAAAAATCAGTTGGCCATAGATATGTGGGTTTATTTCTGGATTCTCAATTCTATTCCATTGCTGTCTGTTGATCTTTATACTAGTACCACACTGTTTTTATTACTGTAACTTTGTAGTACAGTTTTAAATAGGGAAGTGTAAGTCTTCCAACTTTGTTCTTTTTCTTCAAAGATTGTTTTGGCTATTAGTGGCTCCTTGCTATTCAATATGCAACTGAGAGTCAGCTTTTCCATTTCTGTGGGGGGAAAAAAAAGGCTGTTGGGATTTTAATAGGAATTGCACCGTATTTGTCAATTGCTTTCAGTAGAATTGATGTCTTAACAATACCAAGTTTATCAATCCATGAACATGGATATTTTTCCATTTATTTTGATCTCCTTTAATTTCTTTCAGCAGTGTTGTATAGGTTTTGATGTAAAAGTCTTTCACATCTTTGGTTAAATTTATTCCCAGGTATTTTTTTATTTTAGATACTATTATAAAGGAATGATTTCCTTAATTTCATTTTTAGATTTTTTTTTTGCTGGTGTATAGAAACACAGCTGATTTCTGTGGGTTTGTCTTGTACCCTACAACTTTGCTGAATGTATTTATTAGCTCTAGTACCTTTCTTGTGGGTTCTTGAGGATTTTCTACATATAGCACCATGCCTTCTATGAATAAAGATAGTTTTTCTTCTTATTTTCCAACTTGAATGACTTTTATTTCTTTTTATTACCTAACTGCTCTGAATAGGACATCCAGTGCAATGTTACATAGGAGTCGTGAAAGTGGGCATCCTTTCTTATTCCTGATCTTAGGGGTAAAGTTTTCAGTCTTTCACCATTGAGTATGATGTTTGTTGTGGGTTTTTCACAAATGCCCTTTATAACCAGTTGCCGTCGAGTTGATTCCAACTCATGGTGACCCCATATATATGCTCCATAGTTTTCAGTGGTTGATGCTTCAGAAGTAGATCACTAGGCCTTTCTTCTGAGGTGCCTCTGGGTGGACTGGAACCTCCAACCTTTCAGTTAACAGCCAAGTACATTAACCATTTGCACCACCCAGGTACTCTAGATGTCCTTTATCATGTTAAGGAATTTCCCTCCTAGTCTTAGTTTGCTGAGTACTTTGGATCATGAAAGGGTGTTGGATTTTATCAAATGCCCTTTTAAGTCAATTGAGAAGATCATGTGGTTTTAAATCATATAGTACTTAAAAGCTGGAGTTACAAACAAAAAGTACAATAATACTGACTTTTATAGTTAAAAAGTACAATAATACTGACTTTTATAGTTGCCTATGTGGTTACCTTTACTGGAGATCTCTCACCATTTCTTGTAGGGCAGGTCTAGTTGAAACAAACTCCCTCAGCTTTAGTTTATCTGGGAATGTGTTAATTTTTCCCTCATTTTATGAAGAACAGTTTTGCCAGATATAGTGTTCTTGGTTGACAGTTTTATTTTCTTTTAGCACTTTAAATATGTCATCCACGGTTTATGATGAGAAGTCAGCTGTTGATCTTATTGAGAATTCCTTGTACATGATGAGTTGTTTCTCTCTTGCTGCTTTCAAGATTTTCTTTGTTTTTGGCTTTTGACAGTATGAGTAAACGTGTCCTTGTGTGAATTTCTTTGAGTTTATTTTACTTGGAGCTTTTTAAGTTTCTTGTACGTGTAGATTCATGTCTTTCATCAAATTTGGGGAGTTTGAGTCCAATATTTCTTCAGATATTCTTTCTGTCCCTTTCTGTCTCTTTTCTCCTTCTGGTACTCCAGTAATACATATGTTTGTCTTCTTGGTGGTATCTCACAGGTCCCTTAAGCTTTGTTCATGTTTACTCATTCTTTTTTCTTTTTGATCCTCAGAATGGATAATTTCAATTGTCCTATCATCATGTTCACTGATTCTCAAATCTGCTGTTGAACCTGCTGGTGAATTTTTCATTTCAGTTATTCTATTTTTCAGCTCTAGGATTTCTTTTGGTCCCTTTTTAATAATTTCTGTCTCTTTATTGATATTCTTGTTTGGTTCATACATCATTTTATTGATTTCATTTAGTTCTTTGTTTATGTTTTCCTTTAGCTCTTTGAGTATTTTTAAGACCTTTGTTGTACAGTATTTGTTTAGTAAGTGCAATGTCTTGGTTTCCTCAAGGATTGATCTGTCTGAGGTAACCATGGAGGCAAAAAGTGAGCACAGTACTTTAGTGATGTCTAGAAGGCTGCCCTACAGAGGGAAGAGCTGTACATGGCCATATGTTTTTGGACCCAGCCTTTCAGTCAGGCTGTTCAACACCTACCCATACAATTAATAGTTGATTGGTCCATCATGCAGGCCTACAAAGGCCCCTCACACTCTGAGCCCAATTAATCTTTTCAGCCTTATCTCTAACCATTACCACCATGTGCTGTACAATCTGAAGTACTAAGCTGAACTACTCTGTATTTTCTGAACATTTCACATATTTTTGTCTTGGCTAATTTTCCTTCTACATAGTAAATCCTACCCATCTTTTAAGCCTACATCAAATACCACATTCTCAGTAAAGACTTCACCGGACAGAATGAATAGCCCTTCCTTCCATTCCTCCACAGCTGTTTATTGTCTCTAGTATGATACTTAACATACATATTTCAGTATAATTATTTGCTTCTAGGCAAGTCTTTCCTACCAGTTTGAGGGTTTCTTGAGAACAGAACCTATGTCTTATTTGTCATAGCATTCCCAAAGTCTAGAGCAGTGCCTGGCTTGTACTAGCCACTTTATATATTTCCAGAGAGAAAAGAAGGGATTTCAGAGGAGAAAAGCAACAAAGAGATAGATAAAGTTAGGGAATATGGGTCAAAAGTATACTATATAATGAAAGTATAACAAGCTAAGTAAGATAGCATAAAACTACATAAAAGAACAACTGGTAAAAATTTGAGGAGAAAAATTGAACTTAGAGTAGAACTTTGGAATTCATATTTACTATAGTTTCAACAATCTGCAAGCAAGCATCACTACACTGAAGCTCCATGAGTGTATAACTCAGACCAGCCCTTATCCCAGTGCCTAGCACATTGTGAGTGCTCAAGAAATAATTGTTAAATGAATGAATCCAGATGGTCAATGAACATGTGGGCAGTTTCTAATTTTGCTAAAGCAAGTCCCTTAGCTAGTCAATGAACTGAATCATATCAAAATTTATACTTGATTTGTCACTCTCTACTTGTGATTGACCTCATTAATGGTATGAAGGAGAAACTTGAAATTTTCAGTTATACCTTTATTGTACTTTATGGATGAAAATCACACAGTCTCAGGATGCATGCCTTGGGAGGAATTCCTTACACATATCAAAGGTTTGCTGTATAACATAATTGGAGACCTCAACACTCCACTATCAGAATATGACAAATCTAGTAGACAAAAAACTGATTAAGAAAGCATGGAGCTGAATAAGACAATAAATTATGTACACTAGGCTTTCAAATGATAAGAACTTAGTGAGCAGGACAAGGAATTACACTTTCTTTTCAAGTGTACAAAATCATTCACAACTATTATTCACGTATTTGAACACAAAAATTATCTTTGTAAATAAAAAAAGGCAGAAATTCTACATGCCATAGTCACAGGACACAATACAGTAAACTTAGAAATAAATAACAAAAATAGATGAGTTCACAGCTAAATGGGGATTAAAAATATTCTCCCAACAACAGGCTCAGAAAAGAAATTTAGAGACAATAATACAATAAGTTGAGGGGAAGCAAACAAAATGTAAATGCAACATATAAAAATGTATAGAAATAAAAGGTGAGCCTGGAGTATATTGTATATTACTGTGTCAGAAAGCAAAGAAGTGCTCAAAAATCAAAAGGATTGGAGCATGTCAAAGAGACACAGGAGCTCTCGATAGCCAAAGCTGGAAAAATTTGAGTCACAAAATTAATAATGTAGCATTTATTTATCAGCTAAATATACACAAGTCCATACTGATATATATATAAATGATTGAATAAGTAAATAAATGAAGGAAAAGGGATAAATTTTCCTTATAGCAGAATTCCAAATAATATGTGTAGATATTCTCGCCTCCAGGAAGTGGAGCTTAATCTCCCTTTCTCCACTCCTGCCTGAGTGTGGGCTAAACTTGAGCCAAAAAACCAAACCCTTTGCCGTCGAGTCAATTCCGACTCATAGTGACCCTACAGGACAGAGTAGAACTGCCCCATAGGGTTTCCAAGGAGCGGCTGGTGGATTCGAACTGCCGACCTTTTGGTTAGCAGCCCTAGATCTTAACCACTGTATCACCAGAGCTAGACTTAGTGACTTAATTCTAAAGAATAGAGTATGGAAAGGGAAAAAATAGTGACTTTTCAGTGGAGACACTGAGCCAACACTACCTTAACCAAGTTATCAAGGTTAACAACACAAGTGATAAGTTATGTTAATATCCTAATGAGAAGGGCACTTTATCTCCGTGGTGTTCTCCAAACCCATAAAGCCAGACTAACTACGAGAAAAACATCAGACAAACTCAAACTGAGGGACATTTTACAAAATATTTGACCAGTACTCCTCAAAATTGTCAAGGTTATAAAAAACAAGGAACGACTAAGAAACTGTCACAGACCAGAGGAGACTTAAGAAGACATGATGACTAAATGCAATGTGATACCCTGGATTGGATCCTGGCACAGAAAAAGGACATTAGTGAAAAAACTAGTTTAATCTGAATAAAGTCTAGAGTTTAATTAATTATAATGTATTAATGTCAGTTTCTTAGTTTTGACAAATGTACCATGGTTGTTTAAGATGCTAACATTAGGGGTGTAAAATGGGACTAGTAATAGTGGTAGCATCAGAACCTGTCTAACTTCAAGGGTAATAATGGGAATCAAGATCAGCCTAAGGCTGGGACTTGGGCAGACATGGCTGTGGCAGCATGCTTGTCCGTTTTTCCACTCTTGCCTATTCTGTAATATTCTTTGGACTTGGACATACAAGGCTTAAGCAGCATGCTTGTCCATTTTCCCACTTTTGTCTGTTCTGTGATATTTCCTTGGACTCTGGCAGACATGGCTCTGGCAGCATAGTTGTCGGTTTCCCACTTTTGCCCTTTTGAATATATGCCAAATAAAACTTTCTCTTTGATTTAAAAAAAAGGATCAGCCCAAGGCTGATCCCTATGAGGTGGATGTCAGACATACTTCCACCCTCCAACCTTTTACCAATTCTGACACCAGCCATCTCACCCACAGCACTCTCTACTCCTCTACTGGGTTCAATAATCCATTGCAGTGGCCACACAGAACTCACAGAACATACTTACAGTTAAGTGGCCTATTAAGGAAGTAACAGGGTACAAATCAGGATCAGGATCAACATGCTACAACGCAGAATCATGATCAGGAAGCATGTAGGCAGATGTCTCCCTTCTTCAGTGCAGGACAACTCTCAGCTTCTCTTAGCAAGAGAGGCTTCCTCTCAGCACCCTGAGGACAGGCTCCTCTAAGCCTCCTGAGGACAGGCTCCTCTCAGCCCAAGAAGAGATGGATAAATTCTTCTTGGCTCTACTGTCTGTCACCACCTACTCTGCCACAAGGTCACTTCTGGGCCTGTCACTATCTTCAGTGTCACAGCCCTTGACCTGTGTTACAGCTCTGTCAGGAGGTTCCTTGCTTCCTCTCACACTCTGCTTCTTTTCTCTTCTTTCTGCTCCTTCCTGCTTCTTTCTGTTTCGAAAACCTCTGTGGGGTTGGCTACTTATATCTACAAACGCCTCATCAATTTCAAGGCATGACCCTCCCACCAGGGCCACAAACTGACCAATCTCCTCCAGGTAGGCCACAGACACTTCATTTGCATAATAGGCTACCGCCACTTAATTTGCATAATAGACCACAGACACTTCATTTACACAGTCTATTGACCAGTCCCTGAAATGTGCATACCAATCACAGGGCAGGCTGCAGCCCAGGGCCAGGCAAAAAGTATCAAACCATCTTCGTTTACGGCTTACCCAGGAAATGTCAATCAACCTGGATGAAGGTAACCAACCCTCTGGGGTAGAAAACTAGGGCAAAGGTAACTCCTCAGGGCTTAGGGGAAAAATCTCTCGAGCTGTTTTTCCAAAGAACCAAGGCAAAAGGCCACATAAAGGAACTCATTTCATCACACGGGGAAGTGGGATGAGGGGTATACAGAAACTCTCCAGATTATCTCTGCAGCTTTTCTGTAAGTGAAAATTATTCCAAAATAAGGTTTATTTTTAAAAATGTACGAGATGGCCAGATAGTGTCATAGTCAGATACCTCATAAAATCCATCTTGCAACAAAGACCCAAGAAAACAAGTGAATCAGATATAAATGACAATTTTGAAACCCTGAGCATCAAAGGCAGGGCTGAAGAATAGAACCAAGTGTCAAGGGGAAGGAGAGACTGTACAAAAACAGCGGACATGGAGAATTATGGATCACTGGTGCCCTGCCAGCCAAACCTGCACCATATGGTCATATTGAGACAAGGCAAGCAGCATTCCCAGCTGAAACTCCCATCATCTGGTGCAGCTAAGCAGGAGCGACTCTGCACCACATCCAGAGCCAGGCGGGAGTGCTCCCCACCCTGTGAAAGTTAAGTGCACTCAATTCACCCACCATACCCCCAGGTCCCCTTGATGGATGTCCACAGACTTGTGGTGCCCGCCACCCCTCTCATCCATCCCTCTCTGCTTGCAATCGTGGTCCAGTGGCACCCACCACCACCTCGCCCTTTCATTCAGCCACTCTTACCAGGGACCTGTGGACTGGTAATGCCTGCCTCTCCACCTGGCCAACAGCGCCAGGGATGCACAGAACGGCAGTGCTCACTTCTCTGCCCAGCCACTCATGCCAGGGGCCCCTGGACTGGTGGCACCTGCTCCTACGCCCAGCTACCCACACCAGGGGCTAATGGACCAGAGGTGCCTGCTTCTAAGCCCAACCATCTGCACTGAGGGCTCGCAGACCAGTAGAGCTTCCTGCTCCCTCCAGCAACCTGCACTGGAAGACCAAGTAATGGCAGCACACCTTCCCCCATGTTGCACTCTAGCAGACAGGGGCATGCCCTCCTAGTGGGTACCTGTGGACTGGCAGCATCCCCCTGCCTCACCGCTGCACCACCACCCTCTGTAACCAGAGATTTGTGCCCACTCCAACAACCCCTGTGCAGCCATACCTGCACAGGACTGTCAGTGAAAGTGACTATATGACCCACCCAGTGACCAATGACCCACACACCCTCACCCAACCTCCCAGCAGCCAGCAGTGCACACACACAACACGGAACCCAGCAACCAGTGAGAATGCTTCCTGCATCTATGCCCAGGTGACTGGCTGGACAGACACATCACCTCATCAGCAATGCCACATACATCCTCAGCCACCTGCAAGACCAGTGAACAGAGACCCATGTTCACACACCCACCTGGTGCCCCACCACCTGGAGACAGCTGATAAGGGCTCCAATGTGGCCAGACTAGCGACCAAAGTAGCACGCATGCCCACCTACTCAGATATATCAAAACAAAAGAAAATATCAGGATGCAGCAAACAAACATATACTAAATAAGTAAGTATAATAACACCTTAATGCCTCAGAGACAACAGACAATATGAAATCGCATAAAGAAGCAGGACAAGATGGCTCCAGCAAGTGACCAAAATAAAGAAACAGAAAACCTTCTGGAGGATGAAATGATAATGGAACTACCTGATAAGGAATTCAAAAGACTAATATATAGGGTTCTCAAAGAGATCAAGGAAAACAGACAAAATCAAGGAAAACACAGATAAAGCAAAGAAGAATTCAGGAAAACAATACAAGAACAAAAAGACAAAATAAATATACAATTAAAAAACATACAAAAACAGCAAATAGAAATCCAAAAGGCTAACAATAAAATTTCAGAAATAGACAACTCAATAGAAGACCATAGGAGGAGAATTGAATCAAAGGAAGACGGAATCAGTGAAATAGAGGGCAAATCCCTTGACACCAATTTATTTGAGGAAAAATCAGAAAAAAAAAATGAAGAAAGCCTAATAATTACATGGAACTGTATCAAGAGGAAAAATTTACATGTGTTTGGAATTCCAGAACAGGAGGAAAACACACACACACACACACACAGAATTGTCAAAGATTTGCTGGCAGAAAAAGTCCCTAATATCATGAAAGTTGAGAAGATACCCATACAAGAATCTTAATGAACTCCATACAGAATAGATCCCAAAAGAAAGTCACCAAGACATATAATCAAACTTGCTGTCATGGACTGAATTGTGTCCCCCAAAAATGTGTGTATCAATTTGCCCGGGACATGATTTTCAGTATTGTGTCATTGTCCTCCATTTTTTAATTGTAATTTTATGTTAAAGAGGTTTAGGGTGGGATTGTAACACCCTTACTAAGGTCACATCCCTGATCCAACATAAAGAGACTTTCCCTAGGGTGTGGCCTGCACCACCTTTTATCTTACAAGAGATAAAAGGAAAGGGAAGCAAGCAGAGAGTTGGGGACCTCATACCACCAAGAAAGCAGTGCCGGGAGCAGAACATGTCCTTTGGACCTGAGGTTTCTGCTCTGAGGTGCTCCCAGACCAAAGGAAGACTGATTACAAGGACCTTCCTCCAGAGCTTACAGAGAGAGAAAGCCCTTCCCTGGAGCTGACACCCTGAATTTGAACTTCTAGCCTACTAGACTATGAGTTTGTTATGATCCACATAGTTGAATGCCTTTGTATAGTCAATGAAACACATAAACATATTTCTGATATTCTCTGCTTTCGTTATTAATTATTGTATTTAACTTTTACAAATATGCGTGTGCATGTATAGGTACAAGTATATACTATATATACACATTTGTACTTTAACTGACTGATAGAATTTCAGCATATAAAGCATAAAAACAAAAAAACAACATTCCAGTTGCCATCAATTCTGGCTCACAGTGACCCATGTGTGCCAGAGTAGACCCGTGCTCTGTAGGGTTTTTAATGGCTGTGATCTTTCAGAAGTAGATCACCAGGCCTTTCTTCTGAAGAGACTCTGGGTGGAGTCAAACTGCCAACCTTTTGGTTAGCAGCCTAGCACTTAATGGTTTGCATCACCCAGGGACTCCATATAAAGCACAGAAGATTTTTAACTCTAAGTTATATCTAGAATACTAACTTGTATTTTAAAGTATATATTCAGATATTAATAATAAATCCAAATAGCATCCTTCAATGTTATGCTAATTAGATATAATGGTAACCATGAAATTATAGTTAATGAAACACAAGTAGACATCTTTCTGGTATTCTCTGCTTTCAGCCAAGATCCATCTGACATCAGCAATGATATCCCTGGTTCCACATCCTCTTCTGAATCTGACTTGAATTTCTGGCAGTTCCCTATTGCTGCAACTGCTTTTGAATGATCTTCAGCAAAATTTTACTTGTGTGTGATATTAATGATATTGTTTGATAATTTCCACATTCTATTGGATCATCTTTCTTTGAAATAGGCATAAATATGGATCTCTTCCAGTCAGTTGGCCAGGTAGCTGTCTTCCAAACTTCTTGGCATAGATGAGTGAGCATCTCCAGTGCTTCATCAGTTTGTTGAAACATCTGAATTGGTATTCCATCAATTCCTGGAGTCTTGTTTTTCATATCATATATAGGTATCAATATCTATCTTGAAACCCTAGTGGTGTAGTGGTTAAGAGTTTGGCTGCTAACCAAAAGGTCAACAGTTCAAATTCACCAGGTGCTCCTTGGAAACCCTATGGGGCAGTTGTACTCTGTCCTATAGGGTTGCTATGAGTTGGAATTGACTCAACGGCAACGGGTTTGGGGTTTTTTTGTTTTTATTTTTTCACTCCATATATAGATATATAGATATCAATAGCTGTCTGTCTGTCTGTCTATCTATCTGTCTATCTATTACCAATGTCCTCCAGCCAAAGACCACCAAGAACATACCTGTAGTTTAACAAATTGGGTTTATTACTCATTGCAGCAAGGACAAACACACATCATGGAGAACCATGGGGTGTTTCAGGAAGAGGGTGTTAGAATCTATTATAGGATTTGGACTTTGGTTCATGGTTTGGGGAAGTATCTAAGGAGGTGGGGGTTTGTCCTAGATGCTATCAGAAAACAATGGCAATACTATGGTTGAGTATCTCAAATCTTATTTATAGGGAGGAGAGACTAGACTGAGGATAAAGTTGTAATTGGTAAAGAAATAGCAGTAATTAATATTGGCGGAGAGAGGGTGTTAGGTACTTTGTGGGTCGCACAGTGACTATGTTTTCTCTGTGTTTAAACAAAATTATAAAGCGGCCTTGTATTATTTCACTTTATCATGGTATAAGAGTAACCTAGTCTAAGTTGGTATTCTGTGAGATGGTTTATGTCTAATAGGAGAATAACATGGCCTAGCTGTGTCAGGCCAGCTTCTGAATGTGAGGAGCTGTATGTATACATATACTATTATTTTTAGAAAAATTAGATCATTCTATACACACTGCTTAGTAAACCCTATTTGCCACTTTATTTATTGACAACAGTTTTCTTGTCAAAAATAACAACTGTGCAATGTTACTTTTAATAGTATTACACTGTATGGATGTTCTATGGCTTATTTAGCCTTTTCCTTATTGATGAACATTTAGATTGATTCCATAATTTTGCTGTTATAAACCTGGCAGAACAAACTGTTGGCTGAGAACCAGTTAGAAACTGGATTCTGGCTTGCAAGATTTCTTAAGGTCTGAAAGTGATCTTATGCTCTGGATAAACAACGTGGGGTCCATTGGTCAAATTCGATGACTCTACCTGGGATTTATTATGCATGCGAAATCTGGATGATGAATAAGGAAGACCGAAGAATAATTGATGCCTTTGAATTGTGGTATTGGCGAAAAATACTGAATACGCCATGGACTGCCAGAAGAACGAATAAATATGTCTTGGAAGAAGTACAGCCAGAATGCTCCTTAGAAGCAAGGATGGCAAGACTACATCTCACATACTTTGGACATGTTATTAGGAGGGATCAGTCCCTGAAAAAGGACATCACGCTTAGCAGAGGGTCAGTGAAAAAGAGGAAGACCCTCAACGAGACGGATTGACACAGTGGCTGCAGCAATAAGCTCAAGCATAACAATGATTGTGAGGATGGCACAGGACTGGGCATTGTTTTGTTCTGTTGTACATAGGGTTGCTATCAGTAAGAATCGATGGCACCTAATAACAATGGCAATATGTGTAAATATATATATATAATATGTACATATGTATACACACATACATATATATTCTAATTAATAAATTCTTTTAAGTTTGCAAGGTAAAGATGCATTAATTACTTTTCTTTTTTCTCTTCTTAATAAAAAAAATTTTAAGTTATGAATTTTCCTCTCAGTACTGGTTTGGCAATGTCATGGATTGAATTGTGTCCCCCCAAAATATCTGTCAACTTGGCTAGGTCATGATTCCCAGTATTGTATGATTGTCTACCATTTTATCATCTGATGTGATTTCCCTATGTGTTGTAAATGCTATCACTATGATGTAATAAGATGGATTAGCAGCAGTTATATTGACGAGGTCTACAAGATTAGGTAGTGTTTTAAGCCAATTTCTTTTGAGATGTAAAAGAGAGAATTGAGCAGAAAGACATGGGAACCTCATACCACCAAGAAAGCAGTGCCAGGAGCAGAGCGCTTCCTTTGGACCTGAGATTCCTGCGCTGAGATGCCCCTAGACCAAGGGAAGACTGATGCATCACAAGGACCTTCCTTCAGAGCCAACAGAGAGAGAAAGCCTTTTCCTGGAGCTGACGCCCTCAATTTGGATGCCTAGCCTACTGAACTGTGAGGGAACAGAATTCTCTTTGTTAAAGCAGTGCACTTGTGGTGTTTCTGTTATAGCAGCACTAGACGACTGAGACAGGCAACATCCCACATATTTTTTTTTATTTTATTTTTAATTTTTTATTATGCTTTAGGTGAAAGTTTACAGAGAAAATTAGTTTCACATTTGGTAGTTTGTATATTAAGTTTTCTATGACACTGGTTGGTTGCATTCCCCACAATGTGTCAGCACTCTCCCCATTTCGGCCCTGGGCTCCACATTTACTTTCGTCCAGATTTTCAACCCCTTTCTGCCTTCTCATATTTGCTTTTGGGCAAATGTTGTTCTTTTGATCTCATATAATTGATTGTTCTAAGGACATGTTCCTCTTGGGTGTTATTGTTTATTTTATGGGCCTGTCTATTGTTTGACTGTAAGGTGGTCTCTGGGAATGATTTCAGTTCCAGGTCAGACGGGTGTCTTAGGGCCATATCTTGGAGTTCCTCCAGTCTCTGTCAGACCAGTAACTCTGGTCTTTTTTGTGAATTTTGTTTTTTCTACTGCTTTTTTCTCCCGCTCTGTCTGGAACCCTCTATTGTGATCTCAGAGCAGTCAGTAGTTGTAGCCATGCACCATCTAGTTCTTCTGGACTTGAGGTCATGTAGGCTGTGGTTCATGTGGTCCATTAGTCCTTTGGACTAATTGTTCCCTTGAGTCTTTGGTTTTCTTTACCCTCCTTTGCTCCAGATGGGAAGAGATCAATAGTTGTATCTTAGGTGGCCGCTCACAAGCTTTGAAGGCCCCGGACGCTACTCACAAAAGTAGGATGCAGAACATTGTCTTTATGAACTATATAGTGCCACTTGACTTAGATGTCCCCTGAGTCTAAGGTCTTTTACCTTCGAGCCTAGATGTTTGGTTATATCTAAGAAGTTTCCATGACTGTGCCCCTTGTGTGCTCTATTGTCTATATTAATATACATGCAGCACCTACAATTATGTATGTAGAGGTATCCACAACCAAACATATATCTGCAGGTGGGTGTGCTCCCTTACACTCTCCCACACCTCTTTAGCATACCTATCTACTCATGCATTCTTTCATAAATTATTGTTTGTTAATACTATTGTTGCAGGCATGTCTATGTTATAGTAACTACCGTAGTTGGTCTTTATTTTTGCATTCCTCCCAGTGTCTTCCTTTGTCTTGGTCGTGTTGTGCTGACTTCCCCCATATTGTATATTGCCTTTTCCCTCAGCAATATTAACACGTGTCTTCTATCTAGTTAGTAATTTTCCCTCCCTCTTCCTTCCATCGCTGGTAACCATCAAAGAATGACCTTTCCTTGTTTTTTTGTAATAGTGGTCTCATACAATATTTGTCCTTTTGTGATTGACTTATTTCATTCAGCATAATGTCCTCCAAATTAATCTATGTTGTGAGATGTTTCACAGATTCATCATTATTCTTTATCGTTGCATAGTATTCCATTGTATGTATGTACCAGTTTATCCATTCATACATTGATGGGCACTTACTGTTGTTTCCATCTTTTTACCATTGTGAATAATGCTGCAATGAATAAGGGTGTGCATATGCATATTCGTGTCATGGCTCTTATTTCTTTAGGTTATATATCTAGGAGTAGGATTGCTGGATAATATGGTTATTTCTATTTCTAGCATTTTAAGGAAGCACCGTACCGTTTTCCATAGTGGTTGTACCATTTTACACTCCCACCAGCAGTGTATAAGAGTTCCAGTCTCCCCACAACCTTGCAAAAATTTGTTATTTTCTGTTTTTTTGATTAGTGTCATTATTGTCAGGGTGAGATTGTATCTCGTTGTGGTTTTGATTTGCATCTCTCTTGTCGGAAATGTCGTAGTCAAAATTTTTTCCCCAGTCTGTAGGTTCTCTTTTTACTCTTTTGGAGATGTTTTTTGATGAGCATAAGTGTTTAATTTTTAGGAGGTCCCATTTATCTAGTTCATCTTCTGTTTGTGCATTTTTAGTTATGTTTGATATTCTATTTATGCCATATATTAGGGCCCCTAGTGTTGTCCTTATTTTTTCATCCATGATTTTTATACTTTTAGGTTTTATATGTAGGTCTTTGATCCATTTTGAGTTAGTTTTAGCATATGGTATGAGGTATAGGTCCTGTTTCATTTTTTTACAGATAGAATTCCAGTTGTGCCAACACCATTTGTTAAAGAGACTATCTCTTCCTCCATTTAATGGACTTTGGCCCTTTGTCAAAGATTAGCTGTCCATTGTTGCAGCGGCAACGGTTGTTGGGGCGGCGGAGACAATAACCAATTCCACAACTCTTATAGAGAAGTGGGGCCAGGAGGGTCACTCTGAGGAGTCGAACCTCGAACCTCGGCTTCAGTCCCAGGAGTTTATTTTATAGTCAGTACAGCAAGCAGTGAAGCAAATAACATAACAATGGGCTTTGGGTGAATAACAATAAGTTTCGGGCAAGGGAGGAGGAATTCAGGTAAACAAGCCAATCAGTAACGGGTTTGGGAAAACAAGTCGTGACAAGTCTCAACATGTTGTGCAGCATAGAGGCCTTTATACATCCATATTTTAATGGCACATATCCCCACAGCTTATCTATTCATTTTCTTAATGGTGTCTCTTTGCTTTTATTGCGGTAAATACATATGTAACAAAATGTTTGCCATGTCAACAATTTTACATGTGCAATTCAGTGACATTAGTTACGTTCATCATGTTGTTCAACCCTCAGATGGTCTCTTTTGATGAACAAGTTTTTTTTTGTTTGTGTTTTAATAGACTTCATTGTTTAGAATAATTTTAGATTTACTGAAAAATTGAGAAGGCAGTACAGAGTTCCCATATACCCCACCCCAGTGTCCCCTATTATTAATAGCCTACATTAGTATGCACATTTGTTACAATTAATGAACTGATACCTTACTTTTAACCAAAGTCCGTACTTTATTCAGGTTTCCTTAGTTTTTACCCAGTGTCCTTTTACTGTTCCAGGATCCCATTCAAGATACCACATTGCATTTAGATGTTGTGTCTCTTTAGGCTCTTCTTGGCTGTGACGGTTTCTCAGATTTTCCTTATTTTTGATGACCTTGACAATTTTTAGGAGTAATGGTCAGATACATTGTAGGATGCTCTTCAATTGAAATTTGTCTGATGTTTCTCTCATGATTAGACTGGAGTTATGGGTTTAGGGGAGAAAGACCATAGTGGTAAAGTGCCATTTTCATCACATCATATAAAGGGTACATATATCAACATAACTTATCACTGTTGATGTTGACCTTGATCACCTGGCTGAGACAGTGTTTGTCAGGTTTCTCTACGCCACCTCCCCAAACCTTTCCATACTGTACTCTCTTTGGAAAGACATCTTTATGCGCCTTCCACACTTAAGGAGCAGGAAGTTATGCTCCCCCTCCTTGTGGGTAGAGTATCTACATAAATTATTTGGAATTCTTCTGCATTGGAGATTTGTCTCTAGTAAAAAAAAATAATAATTTTGACGAAGTCTTGTTTGTCGGGGAAACCCTGGTGGCATGGTGGTTAAGAGTTCAGTTTTTTTTTTTTGGGGGGGGGGTTGGTTCTTGTTTGTCA
Organism: Dugong dugon; assembly: GCA_030035585.1. Lineage (NCBI taxonomy): Eukaryota > Metazoa > Chordata > Mammalia > Sirenia > Dugongidae > Dugong > Dugong dugon. The sequence goes on along the minus strand of CM057483.1, from coordinate 100,747,800 downwards.
AATTTTTCTAGTATGGTTATTGTTTTCCGGGTAGTAAGAAAAATTTGCCTATCCTATGGGATTGTTTTTCCTTGTCCTTCTGTAATGAGAATGAATTGCTTTTGTAAAAATTAAAAATAAGTTTTAAAAACTTAAAAAATTAAAAGAATACAGAATTTTTCAGATGTGGGTTTTTTCCTTCTACTTTTTTGGACTTTTATTTCTAATTCATGTTTAGACAGTTATGCCAGCTCTGCTGGTTTGGCAATATCTTCATAAATTAAAAATGAAAAACCTAAATTTTGAAAAACAAAGATGTTTGATGATACATAAGATTGCAAAACCATCTCTGGTACACCAAAACTGTCAATATGTGAAGAATCAATACCAAATTGCTTTTGAGTCAACTACTAACTGTTCAGTTTTTCTGCTGTCTTCCTACCTGGCAGGCTGGTCCTTGCCTATTCAGAGGCTAGAGCTTCCTTGGTAACTTAGGGATTTGACAGCTCTTCTTGGACACCTCAGAAATTCATTCATTCAATTCATTCAACAATATTTATTAATCATCTATTATGTGCTAGGCTACGGGGGAGGGTACAGAAATAAGTCAAACACCTATCATGTCTTTAAGGAGCTCAGTCTCCTGGATGAATACACAAATGCAGTCAACACTGGCACTTACTTTGCGCCAAGTATTCTCAGACACAGATTGTATAAAGCTCTGCACAAAAAAGGGAAGTCAGGATGATGTCAGGCTACAATAGTATGTACGCAATAAATACCAGACAATTTGGAGGAATATAAAATTTTCAGTTCAAGATTCATTACGTTCTTGATTTTCCAAAAGGTTGCTTAAGTTCATATTGGGTTGTTGTTGGGTGCCATCGAGTCAATTCAGACTCATAGTGACCCCATGTGATAGTGTAGAACTGTCCCATAAGGTTTTCTAGTCTGTAATATTTATGGGAAGCAGAGCACCAGGTCTTTCTCTTGTGGAGCTGCTGGGTAGGTTCGAACTGACAACCTTTTGGTTAGAAGCTGAGCTTAACCATTGCACCACCAGGGCTGCATATGACTATATACTGTTAATTTTGGTTTGTAATTCTGAGCTCTTTCAGAAAGGAATTTAATGTATTACAGAAGGTTACCATGGGAAAACTAGTTTTTAAATCAGAAATAAACCAAGCAGTATGTAACAGACCCTGCTAGTCTCCTACTCAATACCTATTATTCCCATCTTCCTTACTCAGAGAATTCCAGCAGCAATATACCCAACTTCCCATACACAAACCTGAGGATGGCTACATGACCTAGTTCTAGCTAATAAGGTGTAAGCAGAAGTCTACGGGGTGGGACTTCCTGAAAGGTTATTGATTTCCTTATTTAAAAAAAGTAACAGTTTAGCTTGCCAAATCCTTTAGTCTTTTCTCTTATCTCATTCTTCTTGCAAAGAACATGGACAAAGTGCCAGAATTTGAGCAGCCATTTTACAACCATAAGGGTAAAAAATACACACTAAAAAGATGGTGAAACAGGAAGTTATAATGATTCTGGTTCCTTAATGACTGTCTTGACCAGCTGCACATACACTGGACTGTCTACCTCAGAACTTTTTGTTAAAAACAAAAACACCTATTTTGTTGAGCCACTGCAATAGGGTTTCTGTAACATGCAGTCAAACGTAGTTGTAACTGATACATTCTACCTTAAAAGAGAAAGGTTTGATTTAAACTATTTTATTTTTTTATTAACAGAAGGGGGAAAAAAGTCTTCCTTCTTGGCCATCTAAGATACATCTATTGGTCCCATCCCATCTGGAGCAAAGGAGAATGAAGAAAACCAAAGACACAAGAAAAATATTAGTCCAAAGGACAAACAGACCACATGAACCACAGCCTCCACGAGCCTGAGCCCGGAACAACTAGACGGTAGCCGGCTACCATCAGTGACCGCTCTGACAGGGAACACAATAAAGGGTCCCGGACAGAGTGGGAGAAAAATGTGGAACAAATTTCAAATTCACACACACACAAAAAGACCAGACTTATGGAAGCTCCATAGACACATCCAAACTCCCTGAGGGACTGAATTGCTGGGTGGAGGGCTGTGGGGACCATAGTCTCAGGGAACATCTAGCTCATTTGGCATAACACAGTATATAAATAAAATGTTCTACATTCTACCTTGGCGAGTAGTGTCTGGGGCCTTAAAAGCCTGTGAGCAGCCATCTAAGATACTCCACTGGTGTCACCCCTTTGGGAGCAAGGGAGAATGAAGAAAAAAAGATAGAAGAGAAAGATTAGTCCAAAGGACTAATGGGCCACAACTATCACGGCCTCCACCAGACTGAGTCCAGTACAACTAGATGGTTCCTGGCTACCACCACTGACTACTCTGATAGGGATTACAACAGAGGGTCCCAGACAGAGCTGGAGAAAAATGTAGAACAAAGTTCTAATTCACAAAAAAAGACCAGATTTACTGGCCCAATAGAGACTGGAGAAAGCCTGAGAGTGTGGCCCCTGGACACCCTTTTAGCTCAGTAATGAAGTCACTCCTGAAGCTCACCCGTCAGCCAAAGATTAGACAGCCCCATGAAACAAAATGAGACTAATGGGGCACAACAGTCCAGCGACAAGGACTAGAAGGCAGGAGAGGGCAGGAGAGCTGGTAATAGGGAACCCAAGGTTGAGAAGGGACAGTGTTGACATGTCGTGGGGTTGTTAACCATTGTCATAAAACAATATGTGTACTAACTGTTTAATGAGAAACTATCTTGTTCTGTAAACCTTCATCTAAAGTACAATAATGAAAAAAAAGAAAAAGACCAGACTTACTGGTCTGACAGAGACTGGAGGAGACTGGAGGAACCCCCGAGACTATGACCCCCAGACACCCTGATAACTCAGAACTGAAGTCACTCCTGAAGTCCACCTTTCAGCTGAAGATTAGACAGGCCTATAAAACAAACAATAAGGAACGTGCTCAGTTCAATCAAGCATACGAGACCAAATGGGCAACACCTGCCCAAAAAGGAAGGCAGGAAGGGACAGGAAAACTAGACCAATGGACACAGGGAATCTGGGGTGGAAAGGGAAAGGGGGAGAGTGCTGACACATTGTGGGGATTGCAACCAATGTCACAAACCAATTTGTGTATAAATTTTTGAATGAAAAACTAAATTGTGCTGTAAACTTTCACCTAAAACACAATAAAATTAAAAAATAAATAAATAACCCAAAAAACCAAAAAGAAGAGCTTGAAAAGGATGTAGAACAGAATTCTAACTCACAAAAAAAGACCAGATTTACTGGCCTAAAGGAGACTGGAGAAAACTCGAGAGTATGGCCCCCAGACACCCTTTTAGCTCAGTGGTGAAGTCCCTCCCGAAGTTTACCATTCAGCCGGGGACTGGGAAGCCTCATAAAACAAAACAGGACTAATGAGGCACAGCAGTCCAGGGACAAGGACTGGAAGGCAGGAGGGGACAGGAAAGCTGGTGATAGGGAATCCAAGGTTGAGAAGGGACAGTGATGACATGTCATGGGGTTGTTAACCATTGTCATAGGGCAATACGTGTACTAACTGTTTAATGAGAAACTATTTGTTCGGCAAACCTTCATCTAAGGTACAAAAAAAAAAAAAAGAATTATCTATGTGAGATCAAATCGACAACAGCAACTCAAAATGTTTGATGGGAAGCCTAGGGGACAGTGAGTTGAAGATAATGGTGATGGAATAATTTGGAAAAGGATAGTGAGAATAGCAGCACAACTGGAAGAATGTAATCGATGTCACTGAACTGTACATGTAGAAACTTTCAAAATGCTGTAACTTTGGCTATGTATATTTTCACCATAAAAAAGGTCCTCAAGGTCGAGAAGGGAGAGTGTTGACATGTCATGGGGTTGTTAACCAATGTCATAAAACGATATGTGTACTGACTGTTTAATGAGAAACTATTCTGTAAACCTTCATCTAAAGTACAATAAAAAGAAAAAAGAAAAAAGTTTTCCTTCTGATTTGACAAACAATGGGACTTCCTGGCAAATGTAGAAAAGTATTTTCTACATTTCTACATGCAAAAAAAAAAAAAAAGAACTTTGATTTTCTTGGTTTGTATCTGCCCATGGTAGAGAGCAAGAAGTCTAGAACAGGAGACCACTCCTGTGGTGGTGCAATGCGCTCAACTGCTAACTGAAAGGTTGGAGCTTCAAGTCAACCCAAAGGGACCTCAGAAGAAAGGCCTGGCAATCTACTTCCAAAAAATAAGCCATCGAAAACCCTATGGAGCGCAGTTCTACTCTGACACATGTGGGGTTGCCATGAGTTAGGATCGACTCAATGGCAAGTGGTACTGGTATTGGTCCTCTTATTAACTGGGATCAAGATATTAGTGTTCTCTTACGAGAGAGGTGTCTCCTAAAATGTGTCTTGGAATAGTAGGTCCTTGGATGCACCTCAAGGGAAAAAAAGGTTCTTTGGTCAATAAGTGTGGTAATACTGCATACAAAAACCCCTCCTCTTAGAAATTCACAGTGGACATTATGATACTAAAGTCTCTGGATAACTTCTGTTAGTTAAAAAAAAGTGCTTAATGTTGTTTAACCCAACCTCTTAAAAACTTAGTTAACACCTGTTGCTATATAGGAAAATGTAATTTGGGAAACTGAATTAAAGAAGTAAAGGCAATTAAAAAAATCAAACTAGCTTAATTCATCAAAGAACCAGAGCAATGGCTACCCTTTGGAAAGGAATCTAGCAAAATTCAGAGTGGGTAAAAGGAAATGTTTTATTCATGTTTGAGGCAGAGTGTGGGCAGGCTATTGGTGTAGTAAGAAGAATGAGGCTTATAATGAATGGTAAGTTAAATATCAGTGAGAAAGAACACAAATTGAACAGGTGCCATCAACATGATATCTTCTCAGAGGACATCAGTTGATTTTTCTCTTGAGTTTTCCAAGTTCGTCTGATTTCTCCTTCCCTTCAGTAGATCTAAGAGAATGACTAGGGCCCCAAACTGTGGTACCAGCCAGCCCCAAAAAGAATTTCATCTTCTTCTTTCTCTTGAACAGTTCTCATATTTTAATAATTTACACTTTGACTCAAAGACGGATAATTTGTCTTCTTCTCACTTATGACCTAAATACATAAAATCTGGCAATCCAAACATACACCAAATTGCCCTCATAGACAGACTCACTCTTTGGTTGCACTCAAATATTTTGGCACTTTCTTTTGCTGACAAGCAGCATCTCAGCTCATACTGGAAATATCAGCTCTGTGTTGTCGTTAGGTGCTGTCGAGTCAGTTCCGACTCATAGTGACCCTATGTACCACAGAACGAAACACTGCCCAGTCCTGCGCCATGCCCACAATCATTGTTATGCTTGAGCCCATTGTTGCAGCCACTGCATCAATCCATCTCATTGAGGGTCTTCCTCTTTTGTGCTGACCCTGTACTTTACCAAGCATGACGCCCTTCTCCATGGACTGATCCCTCTGGACAACATGTCCAAAGTATGCAAGACATAGTCTCGCCATCCTTGCCTCCAAGGAGCATTCCGGCTATACTTCTTCTAAGACAGATTTGTTCCTTCTTTTGACAGTCCATGGTATATTCAATATTCTTCGATAACAAGGCGTCAATTCTTCTTTGGTCTTCCTTATCCATTGTCCAGCTTTCATATGCATATAGTATGATTAAAAATACTATAGCTCGGATCAGGCACACCTTAGTCTTCAAGGTGACAGCTTTGCTTTTCAATACTTTAAAGACATCTTTTTGCAGCAGATTTGCCCAGTGCAACGCGTCTTTTGATTTCCTGACTGCTGCTTCCATGGGTGTTGACTGTGGATCCAAGTAAAATGAAATCCTTGACAACTTCAATCTTTTCTCCATTTATCATGATGTTTATTGGTCCAGTTGTGAAGATTTTTGTTTTCTTTATGTTGCGGTGTAATCCATACTGAAGGCTGTGGTCTTTGATCTTCATCAGTAAGTGCTTCAAGTCCTCTTCACTTTCAGCAAGCAAGGTTGTGTCATCTGCATAATGAAGGTTGTTAACGGGTCTTTCTCCAATCCTGATGCCCCATTCTTCTTCATATAGTCCAGATTCTCAGATTATTTGCTCAGCATACAGATTGAATAGGTATGGTGAAAGGATACAACCCTGATTCACACCTTTTCTGACATTAAGCCACACAGTATCCCTGTCTTAGGCTGGTTCTCTAGAGAACCAAAACCAATAAAAGGTATAAATATATATATAGAGAGATTTATATCAAGGAAACAGCTCATGCAATTGTAGAGGCTGGAATGTCCCAAGTCTGTGGATCAGGATAGAGGCTTCTCTTGATTCACGGAGCCAAAGGGGCTGGCGAACTCAAGATCAGCAGGTCAGAGAGCAGGGTTCTTGCTCACAGGCTGTGAAGATGGAAGAATCCCAAGGTCAGCAGATAAGCTGATAGCTCAAGTCCCAAAAACCAGAGGTCAGACTAACAGGAGGTGGCCGCAGGATCCAGAGTGAGCAAAAAAGCCAGGAGGTCTGCTTATATTCGAATGCAGGCCACACCCCCCAAGGAAACGCCCTTTCAACTGATTGGCTACTCACAGCAGATTCCATCATGGGAGTGATCACATATAAACACTGAGAATCATGGCCCAGCCAAATTGACACACAATCTTAACCAACTCAATCCCCTTGTTCTGTTTGAACAACTGCCTCTTAATCTATGTACAGGTTACTCCCGAGCACAATTAAGTGTCCTGGAATTCCCATTCTTCACCATGTTATCCATAATTTGTTATGATCCACACAGTTGAATGCCTTTGCATAGTCAGTAAAACACAGGTAAACATCTTTCTAGTACTCTCTGCTTTCAGCCAGGATCCATCTGACATCAGCAATGATATCCCTGGTTCCACGTCCTCTTCTGAATCCAGCTGGAATTTCTGGCAGTTCCCTGCCAATGTACTGCTGCAACCGCTTTTGAATGATCTTCAGCAAAATTTTACTTGCATGTGACATTAATGATATTGTTCAATAATTTCCACAATCTGTTGGATCACCTTTCTTTGGAATAGGCATAAGTGTGGATGTCTTCCAGTCAGTTGGCCAGGTAGCTGTCTTCCAAATTACTTGGTATAGATGAGTGAGCACTTCCAGCGCTGCATCCGTTTGTTAAAACATCTCAGTTGGTATTCCGTCATTCCTGGAGCCTTGATTTTCACCATGCCTTCAGTGCAGCTTGGACTTCTTCCTTCAGTACCATCAGTACCTGATTGTATGCCACCTCTTGAAATGGTTGAACATCAATCAATTCTTTTTTGTATAATGACTCTGGGTATTCCTTCCATCTTCTTTTGATGTTTCCTGTGTCATTTAATATTTTCCCCATAGAATCCTTCACTATTGCAACTCAAGCTTGAATTTTTTCTTCAGTTCTTTCAGCTTGAGAAATGCCAAATATGTTCTTCCCTTTTGATTTTCCATCTCCAGCTCTTTATACATGTCATTATAATATTTTGGTTTGTCTTTTCGAGCTGCCCTTTGAAATCTTCTGTTCAGTTCTTTTACTTCATCATTTCTTCCTTTTGCTTTAGCTACTTGATGTTCAAGAGCAGCTCTGTAGGTTATGGCAAGTAAGCAATTCAATGGGTTATTCTGAAATCTTTGGAAAGAGGTGGGGGCATCTAGGAACTCAAACGGAAGGAGGAGTATAAATGCATGTAAACAGACCTTGATTACAAAAGCTATTTGAGGTTGGCCTCCCTAGTTAATGTCATTGGCTAATATCTTTTTTATGCAAAAATCCGGATTGGCAGGGAATCGAGTACTTTTATTAAGTGTTTGTGAGTGTTTCCTCCTCCCTGAGTTCTCTTAAGCATATGACACTGTTGCTTGCTTTCTTAATCTTTCTGTTTTTCTTTTGTTCAAAGATTTTTTTTACATTTTTAAATTGTTGTGCTTTAAGTGAAAGGTTACAATTCAAGTTAGTCTCTTATACAAAAATTTATACATACATTGTTATGTCACCCCAGTTCTCTCCCTATACTGTGACAGCACACTCTTCCTTTCCACCCCTGATTTCCCATGTCCATTCAACCAGCTCCTAATCCTCTCTGCCTTCTCATCTCACCTCTGGACAGAAGCTGCCCGTTTCGTCTCATGTAGCTACTTGAGCTAAGAAGCACACTCTTCACAAGTATCATTTTATGTCCTACAATCCAGTTCAATCTTTGTCTGAAGAGTTGGCCTCAGAAATTGTTTTAGTTCTGGGCTGACAGAGAGTCTGGGGGGCATGCTTTCTGGGGTTCCTCCAGTCTCAGTCAGACCATTAAGTCTGGTCTTCTTACTAGAATTTGAGTTCTGCACCCCACCTTTCTCCTGCTCTATTAGGGACTCTCTGTTGTGTTCCCTGTCAGGGCGGTCATTGGTGGTAGCTGGACATTATCTAGTTCTTCTGGTCTCAGGCTGATGAAGTCTCTGGTTTATGTGGCCCTTTCTGTCTCTTGGGCTAATACTTCCCTTATGTCTTTGGTGTTATTCATTCTCCTTTGCTCCAGGTGGATTTGTTCAAAAAAAAATTTTTTTAAATAAGTTTTATAAGTTCCTCCTTTTTAAAACTCTCTTATCCCTTGATGCAATGCCAGAATCCCAATCTGTTCCCTCTCAGTCCATCAGTATGGTCAGCTCTCAGTGATCAGTTCTTAGTCCTTTGCTTCTCACACTCAAAGGTTCACTCTTTTATCATTATCTTAACTGTCACCTCCAGGCAGCAGCAGATCCAAATGTAGAAATCTGGTTCCTCATATAGCTACACTAAAGTCAATAACTCTTGAAGGGGGCTTCCGCTCACAGGAACTCTAAGTGATGTTCTTTCAGCCATTACTTCACTGACTCTTCACAACAGCCTTGCCAAGCAGGTATTTCTAACCCCCATTTTATTGATGAGGAAACTGAAGCTTCAAGTTACAACTTGAAGTTGTTCAAGATTATGCAGCTAATGAGTAGCAGATCAAGGATTCGAAGCCAAGTCTATTTATCTGACTAAAATTTCTTGTTTTCTGTACTACTCCTCACCATATTCTTCACCAAAATGCTGGCTTAAATCACTTCAGTGAAGAAGAACAGAGTCCTAGGCGAAGCACTTGACCTTGTTGCCGGGTGGAAACCCCAGGTTCTGCTCAGCACGACTCCTCTCAACCAATAAGCAAGAGACTGAGGTGGGAGAGTGGAAAGGTGCCTTTATTTCATTGCACAAGGAAAGGAAATAGTCGGGGCTTGCTGCTGCCAAGACTGCTCAGCAAGGGCGAGGGGGAAGGTTACTTTTAAGGGGATTACAAGTAGAAAATTCATACAAGTTACATCAGCAATATTCTTAATCATACTACGCAGGTGCAATGGAGTTTACGTATAACTTAATGCATTGCATGTTCAGAAAATGGCGGTTAAACTCCACCCAGAGGCAGGGAAGTTACTATGTATGAGATCTGAAAGGTTATCCTGAATGTCAACATGGTGCCTAAACCGGTTTCTGCCAATTTCTTCTAGTTTTGGGCAGCAGTTAACGAGAGGGGAACCAGGATTTTAATGTAAAGCCACGAGGCATGCCAAGTAAAGGAACCAGGATTTTAATGTAAAGTTAATGGACGTGACAACCAAGCTGCTTGAGGCAGTGGAATTTTCTGCAACCTGGGGACCTCTGTCTTAACCTAACCATCTGAGGATTATGGGATTAAAGAGTAGAAAACATGGGCTCAGATGTGCCACTACGTAATAAAAATCAACATAAGGCAGATCCCCAAAATGTGAAGATTACTCATATCCAAACTTTCCCACTTCTGCATCATCTCTGACACCATCCACCCATGTGGCACTTTCTCCGTCTGACTCTAACCACCTGGAGTTAGATCAGACCTCACAAGTTAAAAGGACACTGTCCTTCAGATAGACTGCCCACACAGCCCTTCTCTGTACCACCCTGAGCTAGGTCAGAGACCACAAGGTGAAAGGACTCAGTCCTTCAGACTGTCAAACAGGCAGACAGCAGCCCCTGCAGGCTCTCACTGCCCCCTGTGAGTTTAATAATTTGCTAGAACGAGTCGTAGAACTCATTGAAAAGGCTATACTCAGTATAACAACTTTAATATAACCACAAGAGAATACAAATGAAGAGACACATAGGCGAGTTCTGGGAGGGGTCCCAGTAAGGGGCTTGCATTGTCCCCAGGGATGCATGACCCTCCTGAGAGCAGATAGTCTTGCCAATCCAGGAAGCCCCTGGACCTCTGAGTTCAAAGCCTTTTATTGGCTTCATTGCATGGCAATGATTAGGGCCTCATTGCATAGTCAGGATAGATTGAATCACTGAATATGCTTGGTTGAATTATGGCCCTCTCCCTTCCTAAGGTTAGCTGACCAAGTGGGGTCTGGGTAGCCCCACTCATTCATATACATTCTCAGGTGCTGTCTGGAAGTTTTACATAATGAAGGCACCTGGATTGCTAGGGCATTCCAACGGCTATCTTTTAGGAACCAAAGACAAAGGTCAAACCGAGCTCTGTCTCACAGCCATCTTCCTCTTCTCCACATTCAGTTAGTCTTGCAGGCAAACCAAGTAGTCAGTATCCCACAGTGGAATGTGAGAGATGCTGGAAATCTTCTTCCCTCCAAAATATCTTTCCAATGTCCCCCTCACCCACACAGCTCCTAAGATTCCCCTCGATCTTTAATTCCCTTTGTATTCCTATGGTCTCTTAAAGTGAAAATATACCCAGGAGAAGAAACATTAAACTGAATTACTGACATGTAATCATTCAGCAAATATTTATTAAGCACTGTTTATTAAGCAAATGGAATGCTATAACAACAACTTATATTTGCTTAGCTCTCTAGATTTGCAGAGCTTCACCACAATTGGAAGAAGTACTTAAAGTTGACATTACGATCTTTCACAGATGATGAAATTGTGGCTCAGAGTGAGTAAATAACTCACCCAAAGTGACACATCTGCGCCCCACTTTCATATCCAGGGCTGAAACTTGGGTCTTCTGATTTTCAGTCCTATGTTCTTTCCTTTTTATCACAGTAATTCAAGGGGTTTACAGGTGGAAACTCAAGACAAACACACATGAAGAAATAAAGAATGATTCAAGAAAATAGTACATGTCACAAGTCAATAAAAGTGCTGTCCTAGGGTAAAATCACCAAAAAAATTATAGTGAAGCAAAAAGAAAGGTTTTCTTCGGCATATATTCAAAGAGGCAAAAGTGGGAAATAGACGAGCATGCTGCCAGAGTCATGTCTGCCCGAGTCCAAGGAATATTACAAAATCATCGGTATATATTAACATTACAAATGGATAAAATCATTGAAAGCGTCACCTTTTCACAGATTGACTAAAAACTACCAAATAACGTGATTCTACATTTGGAATTGTCTTTCTAAATAATCATTGGTACAGGTTTCAGTTCAGTAATGACAGTCAGGAGGGTCTTCATTTGTCCAACAACTCCTACTATTTACTAAATGCTGATAGAAAAAGATAAGAGGGGAAAATATATGGGTCTTTTGTACTCTGTTTACGTGATAGGTTCCCTAAAAGATGTTTTCCAAGATTGTCCTAGATATTGTTTTTACACCTCAGTTCCCAGTTAATGTGTCCTTGTGAGTCCAGCTCCAGCAGGGTCACATTCTTTATGCTCAAGGACAGGGAATAATGGCTCTAATTTTAATCCCCTAAATCAGTGCCAAATAACTAACATAAACAATAAGTACTGTAGGAGTGACTGAGAAGGTCACTGTGGGTAAGAGTCAGCAGAGAAGGCCTCAAATAGGAAGTGGGACATAAGCCCGGCCTTGGAAACTTAGGTAGGAACAGGATAGTCGGAGAAGAAATGGAGGGCATTCTAGTGTGGGGGACAGGAAAAATCAAGGTGCAGGGGTGAGAAAGTGCAAAGTTTGCTAGGAGAGAGAATGAGGAGAGAAATTTAGCTGGAAAAAAAGAGATTTATGTGGGGGAGAATAGGAAATAAGACTGAAAAGGGCATCTTTTAAATTTCTGAGTACAGGATTTGGACTTGTCTTATAGACAATGGGGAACCATAAAAGGGTTTTGAGTGAAAGTGAAACTGTGAAGCCATGTTTAGGAGGATTAATCTAGCAATATGCATTGTATAGTACACATTCATGTGGGGAGAGACTGGAGGTAAGGAAGACCAGTTAGGTGGCTGTGACATCAGTCAAGGATAAGGTGACAAGAGCATTAGTAGACTGGGATCATAAAGAAAGGCCAATTGTGATTGACATGATGAAGAAAGAAATGTCAGAACTTGATGAAACCAGGAAAGAGAAGGGTCGAAGTTGACTGAGAGTTTTCAAACCTAGGTGCCTTGAGGAAAGAAGATGCCATGAACAGAAATGAGCAAGACAAGTAGGGGAACTAGTTCAGGGAGTTTAGTTTCTGACATCGTGTGTTGGAAATAACAATGGGACATCCAGTTGAAACTGTCCAGTAGGCAACTGAAGATGTAGAAGTTGAGCCTGGGAGAAAAATCAGGCCTAGAATTGTGTTAGCATGGTGTAATGGAAGGAGCACTGGGAGTTAGGAGACCTGGGCCCAAGTCCCTGCTCTGCCACTAAGTCTTGAGCAAGGTATCTCTCTGGGCCTGTTTTCTCCTCTATAACGTGAGGAGTACCTGTGCCCTGGATGATCTCTGAGGTACTCTCAAGGATTATGAATCAACTGAATTGTATTCACCTGCATAAATATTCACTCCAAGAGAAAAACAAGAGTCAGGTGGTGGGAGGGGATTAAATGACCCCAACATGCTGACTCTGTGATTCTATTTATTCTATTCACTTAGGGAGTAAAAGAGAAAGAGAAGCTAGCAAAGGAGATAGAAAGGAAGCAATCAGAGTGATAAAAGTAGGAAGAGAGAAATTCTAAAGTGAGGGGATAAAAGAAGGAACCAAAATTAAAAGTGTAACAATAAATGGGAGAAATAGTTATATCAAATAGAACAAAGGGTTAATATATATATATATTATGTAAAGAATAGATTTAGATATATAAGAATACCACTAAGATTCCAATTGGAGAAGGATATGAACAGCCAGTTCACACAAGAAGAAATAAAAATAGTAAACATATGGGAAAGTTCAATCCCATGAGTAATCAAAGAAATGAAATTAACAAAATAATTTTTAAACCATGCTAAAATATTTATTATATAATTAAATACTAGAGCTGCAAGGGAACTGAAACACTTATGTGTCATGTGGCATTGGAAATTTGTACAGTCCTTTTGATAATAAAGATCAATAAAAGTGTTTATGCTCTTTGATCTGGTAATCCCACTCCTGGGAACTTGTCCTAGGGACAGAATTACAAAGAAGGAAAAGCTATACGCATTAAGATGTTCAAAGAACAGAAAAAGTAGGATTCACCTAAGTGTCCAATAATAGCAGAATAGTCAAATAAATTATAATCTATTGATTGATGTAATTTTATATGCCCATTGAAATGATAAATATGAAAGACTATAGCAATGGGGAATGTTTACAATAAAAAGTTTTCAAAAAGCAGAATTAAAAAAAGATATGTACACTATGGTTACACTTAGGTAAGATATGTATATGTATGCAAACTGACAAAGCATGGAACATGGAAATATGAAAATAATTTTCTAGAGTTTGGAAGTATAGAATATTTTCTTTCAAAATTTCCTTTTATGTTGTCACAGTGGGACATTTAATAAAATATTATTAAAATTTTTAAAAAGGATATGCAACAGTGTCAAATGAAGTAGAGAGGTCAAGGAAGATGAAAGTAGAGAAAGATCATTTAAGGTCTTGCTTATGAGGTAATGTGTGTTCTTCTAGAAACAGGAAACTGTACGAAAGTAGAAGCCAGATTCAGGGAGTTAAGGGGTGATTTTGAGGTGAGGAAATGGGGTTTATAGTACTCTTTCTAGAAATTTGGCAGTGAAATGAATAAGATAAATAGAATGGTGGTGAGAAGAGACAGCAGGGTCAAGGTATCAGTGGTAACGCTTCGTTTTTTGTTATGTGTGTGTGTTTTAAGATGGGGTGAAATCAGTGATGGGAGAGACTGAAAATGATGAAGGAGGATAAGTGAAGGAACAAGAAAGAGGATCACCTCTTATCCTGGGACTACAGGGGAGAAAGGGTGAAAGACAAGATGGACCTAGAAGTAGAGTTATCTTGAAGTAAAGCAGGAAGAAGTTGAGGTATTAGATATTCTGAGTTTTGCAGCAGGCAAGTTAAGTCTTAAGAGGTCATAAGGTAGGGTAAACTTCAGTGCCCCCTGAATCCCTCTTTTTATTCTGTTAAGTGTTTCCTTTTCCTCCCTAGATATCCAGGATCTGCCTGCAAAGCAGGGTCCCTTCTGTTAAGATTAAGTGAACTGGCCTTCTCCACTTCCACCTGGGGGCTTGAGAAGGTGGAAAAGACAGGAAACAGTTCCTGTAGATTGTTGACTAGGAACTCAGCAGGTAAGAGGAATTGAGGGCATAAGTGAAATTCCAGGACATGACATTTTAGAGGACTAAGCCACCTTTATACTCTGGCTTTATCCAGCAACCCCCTCCAGGCCTAGGAGAGCGAAGATTGGCCCAGGTGAAAGTCAAAGTGCTTAAATGAAGCTAGCGTGTGAGGGAGGGCAGCCCTAAAGTAGCAGATCACGAAGACCTGGCAGAATAATTAGTCTGTATTAAGCATACGGGAGTTATGTGGACTGAAGAAATGGAGGAGGCTGTGTCAGTTATGATGTAAAGAGCAGCTTTACTGGGTGGGGCTACAGATAGGAGAGGTGATGGGCAAGGAGGTTGTGGTCATAGGAATAAAAGGGAGAGAGTGCATTGAGTATCTGTTTATGGTGGTGGAAAACTTGACAATGGATACCGGTGATGGTTGCACAACATGATTAATGTAATTGGCGTTACTGAATTGCACATGTAAAAAATGTTGAATTGGCAAATGTTGTGTTATATAACTTTTTACTACAATTAAAAAAAAAAAGAATAAATGAAAGGGAGAGAGCGCAGATGAGGAACAGGGTATGTGCAGCTTAGGTAAGCGGCCATGAGACTTGGGAGACTAGTAAGAAATGGTGAAGTCCAGTTCATTTACTCCTAGCAGAGGGGTTCCTGGGTAGCAGGCGGGTGCTAGATACCTAGGGAGGAAGACGAGCACTTAAAGGAATGAAAAGGGCATTGAAGTGGGTTTTTGTTTGTTTGTTTGCTACAGACCAGCCCCAGTCCTACTCTTTGGAGACCCCTTAGAAGCCAATATAAATTTGCTATTGCTAGATAAGAGATTAGAGATAGGTTGACAAGAGCGGGACAAAACAGTTGGAAGGCTGGGGTCTGATTCAGAAGACGAATAGGCTGGAAGGTGATTTCAGAGGGAATGGACCTAGAGATGTGAGTTCAGCCTTCTCACAAATGCCTGCCCAGAAATTTTTACTTCCCAAGGCTTGCGGGTTAGTGCCCCAAATTCCGTACTCCCCACTCCCAAAAGTCCGTAAGTGCTAAGATGGTGCTGGTGGTTGGGGAATGAATGAGTAGGAAAATCTGAGGGGACCCATCCTAGTCTCAGATCCCAGCCTTGGCCTTGAAGTCCTAAAGCCTGATCTGAAAGGATTGGCAACAAATTTGTCATTTATCTAGGTCAGGAGCTAGAGAAAGAGGAGAGACCAATGAAGAGCCAGCTCTGGGCGTCAACTCCTGGCACTACCCCATCCTCTGCACAAACCTGTTTTATATCTCTATGCAGGAATTTACAGCCATAGATGTGAGAGCTTCTCCCTCTCAGTCTGAGCCAGCACTCTTCCTTTCCTTAAACACAAGAGAGCTGTCAAATATGCTCTCAGCAAACATCATAAAGGAGGTGTACTCCCACTCCTGTTCCAAAGGCCATTATCAGCTTGGACTCTGCCCCCTGAGGCTCCTCAGGGTCCCCACCCCACAGTAGGGCTCAGGGCTCCAGTTCATCAGTGCCACACTTCCAGGTGTATGTGGGCACCCTGACATGCAGGCTGTTTGGGGTTGTGCCCTATTTCAGCACCTCAGTAGACAAGACTATCCTGTCTTTAAGGGGGAACCAGGAAGGTGTGGGTGCTACATACGTCACATCCTTGGCATCTGTGATATGCTGGTGTCCCCACTTACTGATTCTGTGCTGTCACCATCAGATAAATCAGCTCAATCCTGAGATTACCCCACCTTCTCCACCCCTCCAGTTGAATGCCCTGGCCTGGCTGGACAAAATGCATTCTATATGAAGATACGAGGAAAAAAGGAATGGAGAAGGATTACTGGGGCAAATTTCTGGGAAGCCTGGAAGAGGACAGGAACAAAGAAAAAGAAGTCAGATAGGATAGGCAACTGCTATTTCCTTTGACTAGAAAGGAGGGAGCCACTGAAGGACTTAGGAGAGATGGGTGTCACACATGATTTCCTTACCTCCGCCTAAGTCTTAGAGGGCAGACCTCTCTATAGAGCCTGGAAAAGAGGAGAGAGCAGCCTTATCTGGCATCACTATTAGATTCCCTTATCTCTGCCCTACACTTACCCCCTTTTCTCTCACTTCCTGGCTTCTAGTATTACAATCTATCTGCCGTAGGGGTAGGAAAGCCGCTGTCCTGGGGGGTTCCTCCCCACCTGCAGCTGCTATCCTCAGACATGGATACAAGTGCCAGTGAGGAGGCAGCTGTGGGAGGCTGGGGCCCCCCACTACTGCAGAGCTGCTGGAGCTGACGTTGATACTTGTCCCCAGTAAGCAGGTAGAGCACAGGATCCAGGCAGCTGTTGGCGCTGGCCAGGGGCCGAGTCACTTTGTAGACCACATTGACAATGTTCATCACTTGGCAGTCAGCTTCAAATAGCCTTGCTATGTAATAAATGGTGCGGGTGATGTGGAAAGGCACGAAGCAGAGAGCAAAGACAGTCAGCACTATAGCGATGGTACGGAGAGAACGGAGACGAGAAGAAGTCTGGGCAGCCCCTGGCAAGGGCCGAAACAGGCGCCGAGCCATGAGCCCATAGCAGACCAGAGTGACCAAGCAGGGCACACCAAAGAGCAGCCCCGTGATTGCTGAGCTGAAGTGCACATAATGGTCAAACTCCTCAGGCCGAGTGGTGTCATGGCACAGGATGGTGGCCCCCTTGGTGCTGGTTGTGACAAAGAATAGGTTGGGCACAAGACAGCCAGCTACAACCAACCAAACTGCCAAGCAGAGAAGGCTGGCAAAGCGCGGGCGGCCCCAGCGTAGTGCCCGCAGTGGGTGGCAGATGCCCAGGTAGCGGTGCACACTGATGCAGGTGAGGAAAAGGATGCTGCAGTAGAGGTTCCAATAGAAGAGAAAACGGACAAACTTGCAGAGCCCAGTGCCAAAGGGCTAGTGGTTGCGGGCTGCGTAATAATAGATGAGAGTGGGCAGTGACAGCACATACAAGGTGTCTGACAACGCCAAATGGAACATGTAGGTGGCTGTTGCATCCCAGGGTCGAAGGCTGAAGAGGAAGAGCCAGAGGGCTGGGGCACTGAGGCCCAGGCCCAGTACAAAGACAAGTGTGTAGCTCACAGGCAGCGGGATGAACTTGAACTCCTCATCAAACCAGCAGTCCAGCTCCACGTCATTGCTGCCTGGACCCGGGCTGGAGACTAGGGATTTGAGCAGCGAGGATTGTGCACTGGCCATGGCCCCCCTAGAGGTGGAAAGGGCAGAAGTGAGGGTGGTTTAATTTCCCTGGTCCCCCAGCCCTGACCAGGGGCAAAAAAGCAGAGAACACGGAGGGCAATTGTTGAAGCATTAGGGAGGGAAAAGAGTAGTGCATCCAAGTGCAACCTAGGCCAACCTGGCCCCCACCTGAACTCCCTTGGTCCAACCCAGGGAGTGGTGGGCAGCAGGAAGTTCTGGGTCTCAGGAGGGCAGTCAGTGGGTTTGGGTTGCTCTCATACTGCAGCCGACTCAGTCCTTAGAGCCTGGCTAGCTGAAGGGGGTGGAGGCCCACCAGGGCCATCCAAAGTGGCAAGATGCCCAGACCCAAATTGTCTCCTAACTCCTTGCAATAGCTCTGTCTGTCCCTGTGAAGAGGAGTGTCTCTCCACAAGGTGTCTTCACCGCTCCTTTCACCCTGGTTCCAGTGTCTCCATACTACATTTATTTCCAGTGCCTTCCCCCACCTACCTATAGCCCAGGACTCCCATCATCACCCTTGCCCAAGAAGTTTGACATGTCTCCTACCTGGTCCCCTTCAAGCTGAGCCCAGCTGACTCGGCCATCCTTCCCCTTGGCAGCCAGAGGACATATCTAAGGGGGCGGGGTTGGGGGTGGGGACTGTCCCTCCTCCCATCCCTGAGAGATTGTCAGAGCTGGAAAGGCCCTTGGAGATTATCTAGTCCAACCCTCTCATTGTACAAATTAGGAAACTAGGGCCCATCTAGATTACTATTTTAACAGTTTTTATAAATGAGTGTAGGAAAGAGTACACAATGAAACATCCAAGTTGACAGATGAAGAGCCAGGCCACTGGAGATAACTAAAATTGCAGGAAGATCATACAAGTCTATGTAAGTGAGAAAAAACATGGTAAATGAATTTTTTTAATTGAACTTTAAATGAAGGTTTACAGAACAAACTAGCTTCTCATTAAACAGTACATATATTGTTTTATGGCATTGGTTAACAACCTCATGACATGTCAGTACTCTCCCTTCTCGACCTTGGGTTCCCTATTACCAGCTTTCTTGTCCCCTCCTGCCTTCTAGTCCTTATCCCTGGGCCAGTGTGCCCCTTTAGTCTCATTTTGTCCTATGGGTCTGTCTAATCTTTGGCTTAAAGGTGAACCTCCGGAGTGACTTCATTACTGGGCTAAAAGGGTGTCTAGGGGCCATACTCTCACAGTTTCTCGAGTCTCTGTCAGGCCAGTAAGTCTAGTCTTTTTTTTTTTTTTTTGAGTTAGAATTTTGTTCTACATTTTTCTCCTGCTCTGTCTGGGACCCTCTATTGAGATCCCTGTCAGAGCAGACAGTGGTGGTAGCCGGGCATCATCTAGTTGTACTGGACTCAGTCTGGCAGAGGCCATAGTAGTCATGGTCTACTAATCCTTTGGACTAATCTTTCCCTTGTGTCTTTAGCTTTCTTCATTTTCCCTTGCTCCTAAAGGGGTGAGACCAGTGGAGTATCTTAGATGGACCCTCACAGGCTTTTACGACCCCAGATACTACTCACCAAAGCAGAATGTAGAACATTTTCTTTATAAAGTATGTTATGTCAATTGAGCTAGATGTTCCCTGAGACCATGGTCCCCACAACCCTCAGCTCAGCAATTCAGTCCCTTAAGGGATTCGGATTTGTCCATGGAGCTTCCATGACCCTAACCTGAACAAGTTGTGCCGGCTTCCCCAGTATTGTGTATTGTCTTACCCTTCACCATAGTTACCACTTACCTATTTTCTATTTAGTGTTTTTCCACCCCCACCCCACCCCTCCCTCATAACCATCAAAGATTGTTTCTTTCTGTGTGTAAACCTTTCCATGGGTTTTTATAGTAGTGGTCTAAAACAATGTCTGTCCTTTTGTGATTGACTTATTTCACTCAGCATAATGTCCTCCAGTTTCATCCATGTTATGAGATGCTTCACAGATTCACCATTGTTCTTTATTGTTGCGTAGTATTCCATTGTGCGTATGTACCATAGTTTGTTTATCCATTCATCTGTTGATGGGTATCTAGGTTGTTTCCATCTTTTTGCTATTGTGAACAATGCTGCAATGAACATGGGTGTGCATATGTCTATTCGTGTGACGGCTCTTATTTCTCTAGGATATATTCCTAGGAGTGGGATTGCTGGATCATATGGTATTTCTCTTTCTAGCTTTCTAAGGAAGCACCATATTGTTTTCCAAAATGGTTGTACCATTTTGCATTCCCATCAGCAATGCATAAGAGTTCCAATCTCCAGCCTCTCCAACATTTGTTATTTTCTAGTTTTTGATTCGTGCCACTAATGCCAGGGTGAGATGATATCTCATTGTGGTTTTGATTTGCATTTCCCTAATGGCTAGTGATCACGAGCATTTCCTCATGTGTCTGTTAGCGGGTTGAATGTCTTCTTTGGTGAAGTGTCTGTTCATTTCCTTTGCCCATTTTTTAATTGGATTATTTTCTTTTTGTGGTAGAGGTGTTGCATTTTCCTTACATTTTAGAGATTAGAGCTTTGTCTGATTTGTCATAGCCAAAATTTTTTTCCCAGTCTATAGGTTCTCTTTTACTCTTTTGGTGAAGTCTTTTGATGAGCATAAGTGTTTAGTTTTTAGAAGATCCCAGTTACCTAGCTTATCTTCTGGAGTGTGTATGTTGTTAATTATGGTTTGTATCCTGTTAATGCCATGTATTAGGGTCTCTAGCACTGATCCTATTTTTTCTTCTATGATCTTAATAGTTTTTGGTTTTAGACTTGAGTCTTTGATCCATTTTGAATTAGTTTTTGTGTGTGGTGTGAGGTATGGGTCCTGTTTCTTTCTTTTTTTTGGAGATGGGCATCCAATTTTGCCAGCAACATTTGTTAAAAAGACTGTCTTTTCCCCATTTGATGGATTTGGGGCTTTGTTGAAGATCAGGTGACCAGAGGTGGATGGATTTACATCTGAGTTCTCAATTCTGTTCTACCGGTCAATATATCTGTCATTGTACCAGTACTGGCCTGTTTTGACTACCATGGCTGTATAGTAAGTTCTGAGGTCAGGTAGTGCAAGTCTTCCTACTTTATCCTTCCTCCTCAATAATGCTTTACTTATCGGGGCCTCTTCCCTTTCCATATAAAGTTAATGATTATTTTTTCCATCTCTTTAAAGAATGTTGTTGGTATTTGGATCAGGACTGCATTGTATTTGTAGATTGCTTTGGGTAGAATTGTCATTTTCACAATGTTGAGTCTACTTATCCATAAGCATGGTGTGTTTTTCCATTTATGTAGATCCCTTTGGTTTCTTGCAGTAGTGTTTTGTAGTTTTCTTTGTATAGTTCTTCTACATCCCTGGTTAGATTTATTCCTAAGTATTTTATTTTCTTAGGAGCTATTATAAATGGTAATGCTTTCCTGATTTCCTTTTCGTTGTTCTCTTTGTTGGTGTATAGGAATCCAACTGATTTTTGTGTGTTTATCTTGTATCCTGCTACTCTGCTGAATCTTTCTATTCGTTCCAGTAGTTTTCTCGTGGAGTCGTTTGGGTTTTCCATATATAGTATCATATCATCTGCAAATAGGGACAGTTTTACTTCTTCATTACCAACTTGGATGCCCTTTATTTCTTTTTCTTGCCTTATTCCTCTAGCTAGGACTTCCAGCACAATGTTAAATAGGAGTGATGATAAAGGGCATCCTTGTCTTGTTCCTGTTCTCAAGGGGAATGTTTTCAGCCTCTCTCCATTAAGAATGATGTTGGCCCTTGGTTTTGCATAGATGCCCTTTATTATGTTGAGGAATTTCCCTTCTATACCTATTTTATTGAGAGTTTTTATCATGAACGGGTGTTAGACTTTGTCGAATGCCTGTTCTGCATCAATTGAGATGATCATGTGATTCTTTAGCTTTATTTTATTTATGTGATGGATTATGTTGATTAATTTTCTAATGTTGAACTATTCTTGCATACCTGGTATGAATCCTGCCTGGTCGTGGTGTATTTTTTTTTTTTTATATGATGCCGAATTCTATTGGCTAGAATTTTGTTGAGAATTTTTTCATCTATATTCATGAGAGATATTGGTCTGTAATTTTCTTTTTTTGTGGTGTCTTTGCCTTGTTTTGGTATCAGTGTTATGCTGGCTTCATAGAATGAATTTGGAAGTATCACTTCCTTTTCTATGTTCTGAAATAGTTTGAGTAGTACTAGCATAAGCTCTTCTCTGAATGTTTGGTAGAATTGTCCAGTGAAGCCATCTGGGCCAGGGCTTTTTGTTGTTGTTGTTATTGGGAGTTTTTTTTATTACCTTTTCAATCTCTTTTCTTGTTATGGGTCTGTTCAGATTTTCAACATCAATTTGTGATAGTTTGGGTAGGTAGTGTGTTTCTAGAAATTTGTCCATTTCCTCTAGATTTTCAAATTTGTTGTAGTGTTTTATAATGCTTGTTATGATCCTTTCTATTTCAGTTGAACCTCTTGTACTGTCCCCCATTTCATTTCTTATTTGGGTTATTTGTGTCCTCTCCTATTTTTCTTTTGTCAGTTTGGATAGTGGTTTGTCAATTTTGTTGATCCTTTCAAAGAACCAACTTTTGGTTTTGTTGATTCTTTCTATTGTTTTCCATTCTCTGTTTCATTTATTTCTGCTCTCATCTTTATTACTTCCTTTCTTCTGGAGGCTGGAGGCTTGTTTTTCTCTTCTCTTTCTATTTTTTCTAGTTGTGTGGCTAAAGTTTTGATTTTGTCCCTTTCTTCTTTTTTTCATGTGTGCATCTGTTGCTATAAATTGACTTCTGAGCACTGCCTTTGCTGTGTCACAAAGGTTTTGGTATGATGTATTTTCATTCTCATTTGATTCTAGGAATTTTTTATTCCATCTTTGATTTCTTCTATTACCCAGTGGTTCTTAAGCCGGGTGTTATTTAGTTTCCAGGTAATTAATTTTTTTCCTTGCTCTTCCTGTTGTTAATTTCTACTTCGATGGCATTGTGATCAGAAAGATACTTTGTATTATCTCAATGTTTTGATTTTGTTGAGGGTTGCTTTGTGGCCTAAGATGTGGTCCTTTCTGGAGAACATTCCATGTGCACTGGAAAAGAATGTACTTTGCAGCTGTTGGGTGGAGTGTTCTGTATATGTCTATGAGTTCAAGTTGGCTGATTGTGGCCTTTAGATCTTCTTTATCTTTGTTGAATTTCTTTCTAGATGTTCTGTCTTTTACCGAGAGTGGTGCGTTGAAGTCTCCTATTTTTATGGTGGAACTGTCAATTTCTCTTTTCAGTGCTGTTAAAGTTTGTTTTATGTATTTTGGAGCCCTGTCATTGGGTGTGTAGGTATTTATTATAGTTACTTGTTCATGCTGGATCATCCCTTTAATCATGATGTAGTGCCCTTCTTTGTCTTTTATGGTGGATTTTGTTTTAAAGTCTATTTTATCTGAGAGTAGTATTGCTACTTCTGCTCTTTTTTGGTGGCTGTTTGCTTGATATTTTTTCAATCCTTTGATTTTTAATAAATTTATGTCTTTGTTTCTAAGGTGTGTCTCTTGTAGACAGCATATTGAATGGGTTCTGTTTTTTTATCCATTCTCTCACTCTCTTTTTGGGTGCATTTAGGCCATTTACATTCATTGTTAATTCATTATTGATAGGTGTGAGTTTATTGCTGTCATTTTGTAGTGCTTTTTTTTTTTTTTTGTGGTGCTGACAATTTCGTTGTTCCTCTTACTCTCCTGTGCTGAATTCCTTTTGTTTGTGAATTTTTTTCATTTCTTTTGTTTTTGTAGATTCTGTTTTTACTGAGACTTTATGTTTTTCTTCTTTATTTAAATGAGTAAGTTTGTTAAGTTTCTTTGTGGTTACCTTGAAATTTATCCTTATCTTCCTAAGTTTGAACCAGTCTATTATTACTTGGTATCGCCTTGCCTTCCCCTCCATTACAAAGTTCTATACCTACACCATTTATTCCCTCTTTTATTTTTCTGATGTTGTTGTCATTTGCAGATTAACCTCTCTGGTTCCCTGTTGTAAATCTTTTGGTTTTAAATAGTCCTTGAGAGTTCATTTCCTAGGTTGGTACCTGGCTGGTATGATCTTGTGTCCTAGATTCAGACTGTAGTCTGATGTTGTTTGTTCTTAAACTGAAGGGCTCCCTTTAATAATTCTTGTAAGTTTGGTTTTGTTTTTACATATTCCTTTAATTTCTGTTTATCTGGAAATGTCCTAATATCACCATCATATTTGAACAAGAATTTTGAAGGATATATTATTTTTGATTTGGCAAGTTTTTTCTTTCAAGGTTTCATATATGGCATCCCATTGCCTTCTTGCCCGCATGGTTTCTGCCAAGTAATCAGAGCTTAGTCTTATTGTCTCCTCTCTGTATGTGACTTTTCGTTTTCCTCAAGCTGCTCTCAGGATTGTTACTTTGTTTTTGGATTGATTGAGTGTGATTATGATATTCCTGGGTGATTTTCTTTTGGGGTTTATCCTGTATGGGGTTTGTTGAGCTTCTTGGATGGTCAGCTTTTCATCTTTCATGACATTAGGGAAGTTTTCTGTCAGCAATTCTTCAATGATCCTCTCTGTGTTTTCCATTTTCTCCCCCTATTCTGGAACTCTGATCACTCACAGATTTTTGCTTTTGATTGTTTCCTACATAATTCTCAGGGTTTCTTCATTTTTCTTTGTTCTTTTTTCTGATTTTTCCTCAAAGTTGTAGCCAAGTGTTTGTCTTCAATTTCGCTAATCCTGTCTTCCATTGTTTCAAACCTATTCCTCAGCCCTTCTATGACACTGTCCATTTCTGAAATCTTGTTTATCTTTTTGATTTCTAATTGTTATTTTTGTATGATTTCTAGTTGTGAATTTATTTTGGCATTTTGTTCCTGTATTATGTTCCTGAATGCTTCCATTTTTTGGCCTGCGTTTTCCAGGAATTTGTCTTTTTTCCCCTCATTTTTGTCTGCTTTTTGCTTCAGCTCTTGGTTATCTCTGAATATTAGAGATTTTAATTCCCTATCAGGTAGTTCTAATGTCTTTTCTTCTACTGGAAAGTCATCTGGTGTTTTATTTTGGATGCCTACTGGAACCATCCTGTCCTGTTTTGTTATATGTTTTGATATTTTCTGCTGTCTTTGGGACATTCAGTAGTTAGTTTCTTCATTTATTGATTGTAGATTTGTTTGTTTTTTCCTGCTTTTTTGTTTTATTTGGTTATGTCTGAGCAGATGGGCTGTGCATTCTTTGTTGTTTCCTCATCTGTGGACACAATATTTTTCACCTCCTTGTCCAATGGGAAGGGTCAGTTGCTCAGCTATGGTGTAGCAGGGCAGATCCTGCTGAAGGGGAGGGTATGGGATGGGTTGCTTGTGGCACGTACTGGGGCAGACAAGATGAGTCAGTGGTCAGCACAGGGCTGGTTCCAGTAGACCGTGCCTGTGCTGCTCAGGAGTGCAATGTTCAGCACACAGTGCAGATAAGCAGGAGGTAGGGGGAGGGGGAGGTTTTGATGTGTGGAGCTAGGTTGGGTATGGAAAAGAAGAGAGAGAGGAGAGAGAAACAGGGGCAAAAAATGCTGAGGAAGCTTGCTGTTGGAGTGGAGAGACAAGAAACCGAGAAATGGAGAAAAAGAAAAAAGAAAAAAAATTAATCAATTAAAAAAATTTTTTTAAATGCCTCAAGGGAATCTTACTGGTGCGGCTGCACAGACTGGGGAGTGGCTCCCAAGCTGCGCTGTATAGCCTGGCTATAACAGGTGGAGATGATACACAGAGCCAGGTATTCAGGAGACAGTAGAAGAAGGAAAGTAGAAAGAGACGAGAAACTGAAAAATGAAAGGAAAAAAGAAAGAGAAAACAAATAAACAAAAAAAGAAAGAAAGAAAAAAGTCCCCAGGGATCCCACCAGAGTGGTCTCGGGGACTGGGGAAGTGGACCAAGGAAGCAATTCCCTAGCTAAGCAGTGCTTCACAGACTGTCAAGAAGAAGCAAAGACGGCACACGGAGTCAGGTGTTCAAGAGAAAGGAGGGGAAGAAGGTGGGAGGCAGGGAAGAAACCAAAAGACGCTGAAAAAAGCAAAATCAGCAACAAAGAAACAGCACTGAAGAAGCCGGCCGTTGTGGGTGGGGGGAATTCGTGCTGCACAGAACTGGCGCCTCCTGTGCTGGTCGCGGCCCACTGGGGAGTGGTAGATCAGCTCTCCGGGAAGCTGGGAATCCGCCTGCTGGGAAAGAGTGAATTGGCCTGCCAGGAAGCCAGGAATCCACCTGCTGGGAAGCAGCAGACCAGCCAGCCAAGAAGCAGTGAAGGTTGAGCAGGGGGAGGTAGGGTAGAGGGTGGGAAAACTTGTCTCAGTGGTTACCAGGTTCTCTGTCTCCTGCTGGGAGCCCCGTGAATCTGCTTTCCCATACTCCCTGTCCACTGATCTCCGTGCTGCATTAGCTGATAGGATACCTCTGCACGTAACTCTCCTTGCTTTCTGTTCTCTGTCAGTGTCTTATACCATTTGGTGCTTGGTTGAGTACTGTATCTCTTCATTTGATGGTTAGGGTTCCAGGACTGACATTTGTCTCTGTTTTACTTAGTTTTTCAGGTCTTTTCTGTGGAGGGACAATGTGGTGCTTCTGTCTATAGTACCATGTTCCCAGAATTCCAGTAAATGAATTTTAACATAGACATGTGCAAGATTTTTGAAAAAGATTGAAAGATTTTAGAAAATCTAAACTATTGAGACAAATATTAACTACATATGCATATAATTAATTACAAGAAATACTTCCATAGCACATACTATGAGCCAGATCCTATTCTAAGTGTTTTGTACTTATCAGTGACCCCATAGGCACTCTGTGAAATAGGTACTGTTATTGTTCCTGCTTTACTCATGAGAAAACCAAGGCCCAGAGAGTTTGTCTTTTTTTTTTTCCTATCCTAATCCTTGATTTTTTTTTTAATTGCCGTTGAAGAGTTTAAGTATTTTGCTAATCAGTGGTAGAGCCAAGATCTGAATCCAGGCAGGCTCTAGTCTGCCTTTGAATCCAGGCTACGGTATCCATGTACTTAATTTCTATGTTTAATTGCCTCTCTAAGCCATTGGCCATGCTCTAGAAAAGAATCAGCAAATATTTACCGAGATCCTACTATGTGCTTGGTCCAGTTCTAGGTACTGGTAGTTCACTACTAGTGAACAAAAGACCAAAACTCCCACCCTAATGGTGCTCACATACTAGTGGGGAGGGGAGACAGACAAAATTAATAAGTAAAATATATAGATTGTGATCATTATGGAGAAAAATAAAGGAGGAAGGGGGAATAGAGAGGGAAGGAGAATAGAGAGGGTTGCTGTTTTAAATATTAGGGTTACTTTTGAATGAGGACTAGCTGGTTGTGGAGGAGGGGAAATGTAGAAGATGAGAGTTTGGCAGGGACCAGATCGTGGAGGTCTTTGTAAGCCATTGTATAAACTCTTTGGCTTTTACTTCAAGTGAATGGGAAGCCACCGAGGGTTTCAAGGCAAGAAGTATCATAATCTGATTTACATTTTAGAAGGATTACTGGCTAGTTATATGTTGAGAATAGACTTGGGAGGAAGGAGGAAGACCAGTTAAGAGGCTATATTGCCAATAGAGATGATGGTGACTTGGACCAGGGTGGTGGAGGTGGTGAGAAGTGGTCAGATTCTGGATATATTTTAAAAGTAGACACAACAAGATTTAGTGTGTTAGAGAAAGACAGGAGTCAGGAATGACTCCAAGATTTCTGGCCTGAGCAACTGGAAGAATGGAGGTACCAGGGGCAGATTATCCAATAAGCAAGGTAAGCATGATGCTACTAAATCTTCTGTAGTGAACAATTTCACATTTTCTCACCATGCCACAGACGCTGCTTCTAGCTATGACTGGCATCTATCTCTCTCCCAACCCAACAGCAACTTTCTACAGAATCAAAACCCCTTTTCAAATTTACAATCCCTCACAGGGGCGGGTGATGCAGTAAACAAGGTAAGCACGGGCTTACTTGTGCTTACTTACTAATCTGTAGTGAACAATTTCATATGAGTTTCTCCACATTAAGCCTGTGCTTACTTTGCTTATTGGATAATCTGACCCTGGGAGGTACTGTTGATAGATAGAGAAGGCTGTGAGAGGAGCAGGTCTGGGGAAAGATCAGGAGTTCGGTTTTCAGTCTGTAAAATTTGAGATGCTTATTACACATGTGAAGATCCCTGGGTAGCACAGTTTGTGCTCAACAGCTAACCTAAAGGTTGGCAGTTCGAACCCACCCAGCAGCGCTGCGGAAGAAAGACGTGGTGATTTGCTTCCCTAAAGATTACAACTAAGAGAACCCTATGGAGCAGTTCTTCTCTGACACACATGGTGTCGCCATGAGTCAGAATCGACTCAACTGCAAAGGGTTTGGTTTTGTGTTTTTATTACACATGTAGGAGTCCCTGGGGGGTGCAAACAGTTAAGCGCTTGACTACTAAACAAAAGGTTGGCAGTTTGAACCCACCGAGAGGTGCCTCAAAAGAAAGGCCTGGCAATCTGCTTCCAAAAGGTGACAACCTTGAAAACCCTATGGAGCTCAACACATGGGGTCATCATGAATTGGAATTGACTCAACAGCAACTGATTTTTTTTTTATTACACATGTAAGAGGAGATTTTAAGGAGACAGCTCACTCCTCCCTAAAGATGCTAGCCAATAAGCTTCACTTGCAGACTCCACCCTTCCTAGACACCACCCCTCATCTCTCTCTAGCACTTCCGGATACCCTGATCTGAATACAAATAAGAGAGTCCAGAGCCCAAGCCTATCTGTTTGAGAGTCTAGTGCCAGGGAACACTGAATTGTCAGGAGCTCTGTGTCTGTGGGTCCTGGAGCTAAGGCTCAGTAAGTAAAGATGTCTTAGTCACAGGAGGTAAACTCTGGGACTCTAAGGATAAGGTGAGCAGTGCTCTTGGGTAAGGGTGAGCAGGCTGGGGCAGAATCCACTGTGAGTGGGGCTGAGAAACAATGAGAGGATTCTGAACCTGATCCTCAGGTGCTGAGAATGTTGTCTAGCTGAATCCTGGGAGTGAGAGGAGGCAGGCCTCAAAGGGAGGCTCTAGAATTCAGAGTGTAGATCTCTTGGGAGGCCCAGAAACCTGGATGGGGAAACCTGGAGATCCCTGCCCTGTGGCAAGACAAAAAAATTAAAATAAAAAAAAAAAACAGTTGCTGTCATAGGCGCTCCATAGGGTTTTCATGGCTGTGAACTTTCAGAAATAGATTGCCATGCCTTTCTTTCAAGGCACCTCTGGGTGGGTTCGAGCCACCAACTCTTTGGTTAGTAGTTGAGTACTTAACCATTTAAGCCACCCAGGTTCCTGTTACCATTGAGTCAATTCTGACTCATGGTGACTCCATGTGTTACAGAGTAGAACTGCTCCATAGGGTTTTCTTGGCTGTAATCTTTATGGAAGCAGATCACCAGGCCTTTCTTCTTCAGTGCCACTAGGTGGGTTTGAACCACTATCCTTTAGGAGAACCAGAAAACCATTTTGCACCCTCCAGGGACCTCCTCCACCCAGGATAGGAGGGAATAAAATGTAGGAGTGGAGGAATCATTCATAACCTGAGTCCTGGACAGATGACTGCTGAGCTGCTGCATAAAAGGCCCTGGTTTTGGAATCAGAAGGACTTGAGTTCAAGTTCTTGTTCTTTCACCTATTAGTTGTGTGACTCTGGGCATCTCTTTGTAACCTTTTAGGGTTGCCCTGAACATTGAATTTTTTAACAGGTGTGAAAACATTTTGTAAACCATAAAATGCTGCAAATCTCTAAGGTATTTTTTATTATTACTTTGCTCACAGGGATGAGCCTGGCATCTTTAGAGGAGAATAAATGTGATTTGAGGCTTGGTGTACACCCAAGAGACAATTCTCTTCCTGACCTAGCTTCCTACTCCTACAGCTTCAAGATGACTTAGCTCGGCTAGGTTTCTGCTAGTCCCTGAACCCAGCTGCAGCTGTCACTGCCGCCACCACTGCCGCCCAGTGGCTACTTTAGGAAAAGAACCCTTCCAGCATTTCTCAACCAGAAGCTAGCTTCTGCTATCCTCACCCAGGCCAAAAGGAATGACTTGTGCCTTATGAAATGCTGCAGACCAGGCTCGCTGTCTTCTGTGAAACTCTTCCTCACTTTGGTTTCTGTGACTTTGCATTACTCTGGTTCTCTGGTTCCTCTGGCTGTTCCTTCTGATTCCTTCCCTGTCTCCTTTTTGCTTTTCTTCCCCCAAAGCTTACCCCTCTTTTCTCCTCCTTTCTCTTCTCCTCTAGTTTTCATCTCTCTCTTCCCCACCTTCTCTCTCTTTCTTTCCTTTTCCAAGAACATCCATTCTCATGGTCTCAACTACCACTTAGAGGTTATCAATAATTCTAATGACCAATGAGACTCCAGCATAAAGAACTCTCCCTGATAAAAAATTATCCCTCCCTCTTTCACACTTTTATTGTATTGATTTTTAATGAGATTATGGCATATACCACAGACTGCCTAGAATTATCCTCATTTGTGTTTTTTTGCTTATCTCCTCCCAATCCTTACCCTCACACCAGACACAGAGCTCCTTGAAGACATGCATCTGGTTTTACCTCTGTCTTTCCCACAGCTTCCAGCTATAGTTATGATAACCAAATGTTCTAGATTTTTAAAAAATAATACATCCTATTGTCCAAAAAACAACCTTCCAATTCAGAGTTAAGAAAGTAGATACCTTTCACATAGTAGGTGTTCAATAAATGTATGTTGAATGAATGAATGATTCAGTTATAGTTTGTTGAAATGACTGGTTCACACATCTAAAATCTAAGTCCTGTATATTCTGTTTGCTATAGGACATATCCATGTGAGTATCTCATTATCTGAAATTGAATATGTTAGGAAAAGTTTATTATCTTCTTTCTCCTGACAGAGATAAATAAGGTATATGGATACCGTTATTGCTGATGCCTTCCTCTTCCCCTATGACTCCAGTCCTTTCCTGACCCCTCACATCTAAGATTCGTAAATGTCCTAATGGCAGTTTTTCTGCAATATTTTCTGTTTCCTTGGAGCCTAAAGAAGGAAACTGGAGAAATATGGTTTCTAATCTCTTTCTCTGAGTTAGGAAGGAAGGAAATGAGGGAGGGAAGGTAAGTGATATAGTGGAAAAAACATAGGATTTGGAGTCAGATAGACCTAGAGTTTAATTATGGTTATAGTACCTACTAGCTATGTGACTGTGGGTAAGTGTTCCTGAGCCTCCATTTCCTCATGTGTAGAATGAGGATACTATCACCTAGCTTGTCGTGAGGAGAAAATGAGGTAAGGCATATAAAGAACCTAGCATATTGTCTGGCAGTTATCATCATCACCATCATTAGAAATAAAATATAGGTGTATTTGGAGGGTGAGGGAGGTTGAGGAAGTTCACCCCAATTGTCTGGGTTTGCTTCATGAAATGAAAAAGGAAGTCACCTGCTGAGAGTAAGGTGCAGTGTAGGGTAGAACAAGTCAGTCACTCAACCTTGATGGAAAGGAGCAGTAATCTGAAACCCTGGATAATCCAAACTTACTAATAAAATCACGGGAAAGTGAGTGGCTTCACATAATTGTACCCAGGTTAACTTTATTCATGTGTCTTCTCTGTAATATGCCCTTTTTGTCTTTCTAAATATCTGTCCTTTATCTCCAGTGAAGCTATTAACAAATTTAGGACACAGACCAGTACTGCTTTGTCCAGCACCTAGGACAGCGTGGGAAGTCTTTGTGTCTACCATTTGATCCATATCTTTTCCATCCACCCCCACTGAGCTAATGCCCTTGTGTAGATCCCACTTGAATCTGTTGTTATGCTTTCGGTTGCAGTAACAGAAAATTCCAACTCAGCTGACTTTAAAATGAGGAAATTGATTATCTTGCACATAAGTCCAGGGCCTGACTAATTCAGCAGTTCAACAATGTCATAAAATAATCCTGATTCTATCCAAATTTCTGATCTCCTCAGCATGTTGTTTAGCAACTCTCAATCTTATGACAGGTAGCTGCTGCAGTTCAAACATTATATCCAAACATGGCAATATTCAATGGTAGGAGAGGAAGGCATCTCTTCCTGTGTGTTTATTTTTTATCACTCAGCAAACCTTTCCCAGAATCTCCCCCAGCACACTTTCCCTCACATCTCAGTAGCATGAATTTCATCATACCTATAGCTAACCAGAGCCCTGGTGGTGCAGTGATTAAGAACTCAGGCTGCTAAACAAAAGTTTCGAATCCACCAGCTGCTCCTTGGAAACCCTATGGGGCAGTTCTACTCTATCCTATAGGGTCACTATGAGTCAGAATCGACTCAACGGACACAGGTTTGGTTTCTTTTTGCCAATCACTGGCAAAAGGGGTGGAATGACCATGACTGGCTTAGAGGAGCACAGAACCATGTGGAAAAGGGTGGAGTACCTGAGAAAAAATTGGGAATTCCATCAACAAGGAAGAAGGGGAAAATGACTATTGATGTAGTAAACAATCCTGTCTGCTACAACCCCTTACTGAATAACTCACCCTTCCTCATTCAGCGATCTGATCATCAGTTCCTAACTGGAAGGCCTGGCTGGGAATATTATCGGGGTATGAAGAGTGAATGTGGGTAAGGACCTGAAAATATCTCTCTGCCACCAATCTATTTTGGGAGCTTGAAACTCCATAATTAGAGTTGCATTCCTTTGCCTTCTTACTCTTAGCTCCTTGTAAAATGCAAATACTCCTGGTCAAAATGAAACTATTGTGGTAGTTCCCTTTGGGGGACTACTAATCAGAAAAGAGCACAAGAGAACTTTGTGGGGAGATGGAAATGTTCTATCTATATCCTGATCTGGGTGGTGGTTGCATGCATGTATAACTAGTTGCCATCAAGTCGATTCCTACTCATGGAAATCCCACGTGTGTCAGAGTAGACTGTGCTACATAAGGTTGTCAGTGGCTAGTTTTTTGGAAGTAGATCACCAGGCCTTTCTTCCAAGGTGCCGCTGGGTGGACTCAAACTTCCAACCTTTTGGTTAACAGCCAAGCTTGT
Organism: Dugong dugon; assembly: GCA_030035585.1. Lineage (NCBI taxonomy): Eukaryota > Metazoa > Chordata > Mammalia > Sirenia > Dugongidae > Dugong > Dugong dugon. The sequence goes on along the minus strand of CM057483.1, from coordinate 100,715,011 downwards.
TAACCTTTTGCATCATGCAAGGACTCCATGTATACATATAATGAAGTATTATTCAGCTGTAAAGAGAAATGAAGTTCTGACACATGCCACCACATGGATGAATCTTGAAAACATTATGCTAAGTGAAAGAAGACACAAAAAGACAAATATTATTCGATTCCACATAAATGAAATATCTAGAATAGGCGAGTCCATTGAGACAAAAGAAGATTAGTGGTTACCAGGGGCTGGGGAAAGAGGAGAATGGAGACTTAAGAAAAAAAAAAAAGAATTTGTACAAAAATAGGCAGGGTTTGTTTGTTTGTTTGTTTGTTTGTTTTCCTCTCCTTATCCAGGATGGATAAGACTATGGCTGAAGAAGTATTCTTGGGAGGGGGAGACTGGGAAGCACTTGATGGTGGTTGGGTATCTAAGGAAGAAAGGTTACCTCACACTATGTGTGTCTGGATGATATACTGGAGTGGGGTAAAAAGAATAGGGACTAAATGACTGCATTTTCCTCCTTTCTCTCTTCCCAGAAAAGGCTAAACCTTAACTCCATGGCAAACATCTCCAAGTAAGGACTCCTTCTAATGCTCTAATTCTGTGACCTGCCCCCTACCCAAACCCCAGTACTTGCCTTTGGGCTACAGGGGTTTCCAGCCTCTCCCCAACTTGTGGTCTTGAACTCCTCTACTTTTGCCCCATCTCATACTCTTCAGACTTCTTCTAATCCTAGGAATATTTCCTTTCTTCTCTACTTATCTTTCTTTTCTCTCCCTTCCTCTCCTCTTCCCTCCTCTTTCAAACCCCCTCCCTATCTTCTTTTGGATTTTCTCCCCACAGGGTGTTTAAGAAGACCTACTCCAATGGGAAGGTAAGAACCTGGCCCAGCTGGTCAAGTGAGAGGGCAAAAGGGATAGATGGGTATATTCTTCAAGATCTCAGGGGTTTGGTTGGGGGCTTTAAGGGAATCCTCTTAAAGGTGATTGGGAGAATTGCATAAGAGGTTATTCTACAACAGATCTTCTATCTACCTGGGGAGACTGGACTTTGTGGACCATGTAGACATGGTAGAACCCACTAGTCAGTGATTCTAAAAATGAGAAGAGCCTAGGGAAAAGGGAATGGGGACCAGGAAATAGGAGAAAGCCAAGAAAGGACCATGCAGAAGAGGAGGAAAATTAAAGGAATGAACTAGAGGAACCATTTTAGGGATCAATTTCTATTTCATGTCTGAGAACTTTTTCTAACCATGTCGCCCTCTCTCCACAGATGGTGTAGTCCTAGCTGACCCTGATTACTTAAAAGGTCAAAGAGTAAGTAGAAATAAGTTGGTCTTTGTATGTGTCAGAGGTCTCACATTCCAGATAAGTAACATAAATGAGAGGATTGGACAAGTAGACCAGAGGAATATAAGAAAACGAGAAAATGGCAGGAACTATGTCAAACTGGAGAGTGACACCTTTTTTGGTGGGAGCCGACAGTTGGGAATTTGGGCCCAGTGTGGACAAATTTTCTTATTTTTAAAGAGAAACTGGAAATTAAGCTCAGAATAATACCTCTAGAGGCCCAAAGTCTGAAAAGATTATAGTGCCCCTTCCCCAAATAATATTCATTGTAAATATATTTCTAAAACATAAAATAAAATTTATTTTTCAAAATTATACAAAAATTACATGTGTGCTGAAATTAAAATAGTTTATTTCTAAAATTTCTGATTTTCTTCAGTTGGTGGCACCCCTGCTTTGCTACAGATCTGAATATGGGCTCAGACTGCCTGTGGAATGATCCAATATGCCAGAAATCCACATTTTTATGCAAAATTTCCTGATTGACAAATGTTGATAACTAGTTAAAAGCTTAAAAAAATCCTGGGTGAAACAGTTAAGAATTACTTTAGCTTGAGAAACAAAAGAAAAAAGCTACACTAGACTTCATTAAAATTAAAAACCTTTGAACACCCTAAAGAAAGTGCAAAAACAATCCACAGAACAGGGGAAGATAGTTGCAAATCTTATACCTGACAGGAGACTAGTCCAGGATATATAAGAAACTCTTACAACTCAAGAATAAAAAGACTAATAATCTGATTTAAAAATGAGCCAAGCATTTGAAAAGACATTCATCCAAAAATAAATAAATACAGTAATGGTTAAATAAGTATATGAATAGATGCTTAACATCATTAGTCATTAGAGAAATGTAAATAAAAACCTTAATGAAATACCATTTCACATATACTAGGATGGCTATAATAAAAAAAGATGGAAAATAACAAGTATTGGCAAAGCTGTGGAGAAAATTGAACCCTTACTCCCTACTAGTGGGGGTGTAAAATGATTGAAGCCACTTTGGAAAACAGTTTGGCAGTTCCTCAAAAAAGTCAAATTAGAGTTACCATATGACCCATGGATTCCTCTTCTAAGTATACCCAAAAGAATTGAAAATACATGTCCACACAAAATCTTATATATGAATGTCCATAACAGCATTATTCATAATAGCCAAAAGGTGGGAACAACCCAAATGCCCATCAATTGATGAATGGATAAACAAGATGTGAAACATCTATACACTGGATTATTATTCAATCATAAAAAGGAACGAAATACTGATTTCATGGTACAACAAGAATGAAACTTAAATACATTAGCCAAGTGAAAGAAGCCAGATAGGCAAGGCCACATATTGTAGGACTCCATTTATACGAAATGGTCAGAGTAGGTAAATCCATAGAAACAGAAAGTATATTGGTGACTGCCATCAGCTCAGGGAAGGGAAGAACAAGGAGTGATTGATAATGCACACAGAATTTCTTTTTGGATTTAAAACAGCAGTGATGGTTGTATACTTTTGTAAATATACTAAGAAACATCAAATTGTATACTATAAAAGGATGAATTTTATTCTATGCGAATTAAACATCAACTTTTAAAAAGCTACTCGTCTCAGACACCAAAATTTAAAAAAAAATCATTTTTGGGGAAAAAAAAAGAATTAATTTAAAACAAAGATGAGAAGGTAAGGGGGCAGGGAAACTAGTTACTGGAAACAGAAAAAAACGGAATGGAAATGGGACTGTTTATGCTTAGTGAAGAATGTAACTGTGACCCTAATACTCCCCAGCATATTTTCTTCTTTTCAAAACGGGCGACTGAGAGCTTGACATAACTAACGCCATGATGAACCTATAAGTTTTTTTTTTTCTTTTTTCTTTGCCTTCTCCTTTTCACATACCTTTGTTAATGACTTTGTTTTGCGCTGTCCAGCCACCTGTGGTTTACAACCCCCTACAGGAAGATTAGAGCCCAGATGTCAGATAAGGAAATATCTGACATGTATCTCTTTAGTATGATAAAGAGTCTCTTGTAATTACTTTACAATGTATAACAACACATCTAACCTTTGTAAAAATCATATATATAAGCTCTGGCATAAAAATGCCTTTTGGGACTCCATAGAGACAGCCTGCGTTGCTGTTGGATCCCCAGTGATGTACACTTCCTTCCTACATTAAAACTTTCTCCCTCTTTCTGACCTAGAGTATGTCTCATTGGCTCAACTGCTCCAGGGCATGGACCCTATTTGGGTAACAGTAACCAATGTCACTGAACAATTTGTGTAGAAATTGTTGAATGGGAACCTAATCTTCTAACCTGCTGTGTAAACTGTTACTGAAAATACAATAAAATATTATTTAAAAAGAAAATCTTGGGTGAATAAAAAAAAATTTTTTTTCTGTAGATTGGAAGTGACCCTCAGGCTACCATTTTATAACCTCTGGTATATGTCTTTCCATCTCTTTCTTTGTGCAGGAAACTCCCTAACCTTTCCTTAAAAATAATCCCAAACAAAGAAACAAACAAAACAACAACCACAGCAAGTAAAAGTTAAGAGACATTACTCTGGCCGTAGTACTAGAGATCAAAATTGCACTGAAATACTTTTTCACTGCTTTTTTTTCCTTTTAATTCTCACTGTGGATTGATCCCACTGTGATGCAACTAGACTAAAAATTGAGTTTGATTTGAAAAAGGCTCAGAAGAAATTGATTATGACTAGTTCATATATAGCTTTCAGATATTGTGGAAAAGCCCTATAGACTAGTTTCTTCTCTGAGACTTTCTGTATTATTTCTTAAAACTGCATGTGAATCTAACAATTATCTCAAAATAAAAATTAAATTTAAAAAAGGCAAGAGAGAGAGAAGTCATGAATACCTAAAATGTCCTTATGTTCAATTATAGAAACAAACAAATAAAAAAATGTTGGGAAGTGTACACCACAGATATTAACAGTTATCTCTGAAATATAATGTATTACGGTGGAGCTTTGATTTCTTTTTGTTTGTATTTTCTGATTTTCACACAATTAATACGTGTTATTTTTCTAATAGGTACAGATACTAATTAATAACTTTAGAATATATGTTGAATTTTAAAATAAAATAAAACTATTTCCTAACACACACACAAAAGGATGATTCTAAGCTGCTTGAGAGCCAGTTAAACTGCTAGAGTGCTTCAGAGGGCAGTGATGCAGATAACTTACTCTGATGCCCTTACCACACACGAACAGCAGGATGTGCCAAAGACAATTTATCTGATTAACACCTTCACCTCAGAGGCTACTGGACACCATCTGCCTCACCTCTCCTGACCTCATTCTTCATCTCTTTCATTTCCTTCCTCCCCCGCCTCTATCCAGCCACCTCTGTTCCTCTCCTTCTCACCTTCTCTGTCTTTTCCTTTCCTTTGCTCCTTCTTTCCTTTTCTCTCTCTCTTCCTCCACTTTAATTAGCCATAATTGAAAAGCAAGGTGAATTTTTAATTTGTTATGTCTTCTGAAAATTGTTTTTTGTCATCGTTGTAGAAAAATTAGAAAGCACAAATGAAGGAGAAAGAGGCTGTAATCCTACTACCCAGAGATAATCACTGATAATATTTTAGTTTGTACTTAGTCATATTTTTCTGTGTAAATATATCTACTCTTTACTAAAAATAAAACAAAAACAAAAAACTTGTTGTCTTCTGATTGATTCCGGCTTATGGTGGCCCTGTGTGTTTCAGAGTAGAACTGTGCTCCATAGGGTTATTAATGGCTGTGATATTTCAGAAGTAGATTAACGGGCCTTTCTTCCAAGGTGCCTCTAGGTGGATTCAAACCACCAACCTTTCAGTTAGTAGCTGTGTGAGAGCTCCAAAACTGAGACGCTTGGCTTATATCAAATTGGCTGGGCTGGGTCTGAGCCCTAATCCTATTTAGCCATTGCCTACTCTTAGCAACTGTTAACCTTTGAGCAGACTTAATCTTGCACCTAAGGAAATGTTTTTCTCTGCAGTTAAGCTAAGGATGTGGAAACGAGGTTTCTAAAGGGAGGGTCTTCACATAAGCCCCTTATCAGAAATCTCCCCTGCAAGCAATTCTCTGGGAGTGTTTGCTAATGATGCTAACTTAGCAGAATGTTCTCAGAAAGGAATGTCCTGTATTTGTCTTGTGACCACCCTGTAAACCCGCCTTTAGTCATGAACTTCTGCAATTATGTAATCAATCTAAAAAGCCCACGTATACACTTTATACCAATCATTTTAAAGCCCTCTCTTCAAGTTGTCCCATCTCCTGCTTCCCTGACTTTGTAACTTCCAATCAGAATATTGTACCATTAGTTCCTGATTTTACCCTATAAATGTGCCTCTGTAACTCCACCACCTGGGAGCGTTTAGTTTCACTTTGTGAACCTTTGCATTTCTCCAGTTTGACCTGTTCTCATTCTTCAATAAATCTCCTCTTTACTGTTATTTTAACAGAGTATGTGTTCTTACTCTTTGACATAGCTGAGCGCTCAATGTTTGCACCACCCAGGGACTCCTCATTAAAAATATAGATATATACTATAATATAAATACTATTTTATAATTTGTTTTTTCACCTACGTCAATATAGAAAACTCTATAATTGTTTAAGTTGCCTAGCACTATATTGTATGGATGTACCATAACGTACTTAGCCATCTTTTGTTCCTGGACATTTACTTTGTTTTCAATTGTTTTGCTATTATATATAAACATGCTGTTACTGAAAATACAATAAAATATTATTTAAAAAAAATCTTGGGTGAATAAAAAAAAAAGATGTAAAGAACATCTTTTCATACTTGTCCAATTATTTCTTTAGGAGAAATTCCTAGAAAAGAAATTAATGGTCAAAGGTATTCACACATTTTAAGACTTTCTATACTTATTGTCAAATTGCCCTCCAAAAAGGTTGCATCAAATAACTCTGCCTCCTGCAGTGTATGAGGCTGCCCATTGCCCCAATCCTTATGAACACTGGTATTATCATTACTTTCAATCTTTGTTGTATCTTTTGAGTATAGATTCATTTTCCTTGCTCTTAATTTTAAAAGCAGATAATCTGACTGTTTGATATTTTGATCTCTTAAAAATACTAAAATAAGTTGCTTTTTACCACTGTGTGGCTTTCAATAGTTTTCTTTTCCTTGGGTCAGGGCCCCTGATAGAAATAAGGTTCCCCATCACTGTTCTACATCTACCCTTGCCTCCATCTCTGTCACTTCTGTCCTTGGACAGGTATCCCTCTGTATCCCACCCCACATTCCACTAGTGCATTAAGAAGTCCAAATCTTAGGTACCAGCTGCAAAGTATAAGTTCAATTATAACTATTCCATTTCTGCCAATATTTCCATAATCATCATCATCACCATTCAACATCTATGATTACTTTACAGTTTCCAGAGGGATTTCTTATACATTAACTCCTCACAATTGTCCTATGAGTTAAGTAGGGCAGACATGAGTCTGGGCTTTGTAGTATAACAGACCTGGATTGAAATTTGAATGTTGATCCTGGACAGTCACTAAACTCCTCTGAGCTCATTCTCCTTATCTGTAAAGTGGAAATAATAATACATCAAAAGGTTGATGAGAGGTCTAAATAACATATGTAGAGATTTAAGTGCAGTCCTATTATTGATAAGTGAAATAACTGAGGCCTAGAGAACTCAAGGGATTTGTATAAGTCACATTCAAGCCCAGGTATTCTGACCCTAAATCTTATTTTTTTCTCTTTTCAGTGTGAGATATTTCAGACATAGAGAATTATATAATGAACACCCTGTACCCACCACATGGCTTTAAAAAAGTTATAGAAATAAACTGAAGCCTCCTGTGTGTCTTTCTCTGATCACATTCTCCATCCTCCCTTCCTTCTCCTTCTCGCCCTGTCCCCACCAACACTTAGTGTTGTCAGACTTTAAAATTTTGACAGTCTGATGAATGTGAAATGTTATCACATTATGGTTTTAATCCCAGGTAACCACTATCCTGAATTTGGTGTTTATTGTTCCCATGATTTTTCTATACTATATGGTCACTCTGAGTCAAAATTGACTCGATGGCACACAACAATAACAACTTCATATTTGTGTATCTATGAGCAACTTTGGTATTCTACATCCTTTGGAACTTTATATAAACAGTATCATTATGCATATAATTCTGAAGCTAGGTTTGTTTTTGTTTTGTTTTTTTTACTCAAAAGTTTTTGAGATTTAACCATGCTAATACATGTAGTTCTGGCTCATTTATTTTAACCTCAGTTTAGTATTCCATTATATGAATATACTACAACTTTATTATTCATTCTCCTGCTAATGGAGATTTAAATTATTTCTAATTGTGGTGCAATGGATCGCTTTTATATGGCCTTTCTCATCATGATCTTTTAACTCCCATCAAATGATTGGGTGGGACTATGCAGATAAGGTGCTTGTGGCCCACCAAGGGGATTGGAGAGCTTGTTAATAATCATATAAGATGCATGGCACCCTTGTGAGGGTGGGACCATGCAAATAAGGTGTATGGAACCCTAATGAGGGGATTGGTCAGCTTTGCCATCCCACTAGGCTTAAAATGAGCCACCCCAGAGGTGAGAAGAGGGGGGACCTCAATACCACCAAGAAGAGATGGGAGCAGAGCACATTCTTTGGACCCGGGGTCCTTGCGCTGAGAAACTCCTACACCCAGGAGACAGACAGAGAGAGACAGAGAGAGCTGTAACACTGGGAATGGTGCAAGACAGCAAGAAGTGGTGGCAGAGAACCAGGGGTCTGGCAGGAGACAGCACAGTGAGTTTCCCCAACCCATGGAGCAAGGTAGTTACAGTGGGTGTGCCGACTCACAGAGTGAGAGAGCTCAGCATCTTCCGACAGGAGGATTCCTGGTGGTGTAGGGCGCCTCCAGGCACTTATTGGAGGAGCCAAAGAGCTTTGTAACACTTGCCCAAGCAGGGCAGAGGCCAGGCTGAGGGGCCTGCCTGTAGGCACAGCTGAGAAGAGGCTGTCCTGATCGAATAACTGTATCCTGAGTCGTTCCTGATCCTAAATTGTAACATGTTACTTCCCCAATAAACCCCATAATCATGAGTATGGTTTGTGAATTCTGTGTGGCCATTACAACAAATTCTCAAACTCAGCAGAGAAGTAGAGAGTGCCATGGGAGAGCCGGCTGGTGTCACAATCAGTGAAAGATTGGAGGGTGGAGGTATGTCTGACCTCCATCTCCATAGCAACCAGCCTTGGGCTGTTGTTGCTGACAAGGATTCTTTTCCCTTGTGAAGTTAGACAAGGAGGTCAGACAACCTGCTGCTGCTGCGCCATTTTTACACCAGTTTTATGCTATGACAATGATGCAATGAACATTCTCACATGTGTCTCCTTGTAAACAAGAGCAAGACTTCCTCTAAGATAGTAGAATTCTTAGCTCATAAGATGCGAGCAGATTCAGTTTTGCTGGATAGTGCCAGTTTTCCAAAGTTGTCGTATTAATGTATATTCCCACCAGCAGTGTGTAAGAGTTCCTATTCTTCCTCATATTCCCAACACTTAGTATCGTCAGACTTTAGAATTTTTGATAATCTGATGGGTGTCACATGCCATTGCATTATGGTTTTAATTTGCATTTATCTGATTACTAGTGAGACTGAAGATGTTTTCATATGTTATTGGTCATTCTGTTTTCTTCTCCTGTAAAAAGCCTATTCATATTCTTTGCTTTCTTTCATATTGGGATATTTTTATTTTTGTTATTGATTTGTGGGAGTTCTTTATATACTCAGGTTGCTAAACTTTGGCTTGTTATATGTGTTTCAAATATTTTCTCCCAGGCTTTTGCTTGTCTGGTTGTTTATAAAGATTTTTATTTTATTTGTTTATTTTTAAAATTTTATTGTTCTTTAGGTGAAAGTTTACAGCTCAAGTTAGTTTCTTATTCAAAAATTTTATTTATACACATATTTTTTTGTGACATTGGTTGCAATCCCTGCAATGTGACAGCACTTTCCCCCTTTCCACCCCGGGATCCCCATGTCAGTTCGTCCAGTTTTCCTGTCCCTTCCTTCCTTCTCGTTTTGCTTTTGGGCAGGAGTTTCCCATTTGGTCTTCTATATTTGATTTAACTAAGAAGCATGTTCCTCACGTGTGTTATTGTTTGTTTTCTAGGCTTGTCTAATCTTTGTCTGAAAAGTGGACTTCTAGAGTGGCTTCAGATCTGAGTCACCAGGGTGTCCGGGGGCCATAGTCTCAGGGGTTCCTCCAGTCTCTGTCAGACCAGTCAGTCTGGTCTTTTTTGTGAATTTAAATTTTGTTGTACATTTTTCTCCCACTCTGTCTGGCACTCTTTACTGTGATCCCTGTCAGAGTGGTTGGTGGTGGTAGCCAGGCACTATCTAGTTCTTCTGGGCTTAGGCTAGTGGAGGCTGTGGTTCATGTGGTCCTTTAGTCCTTTAGGCTAATATTTTCCTTGTGTCTTTGGTTTCTTCATTTTCCTTTGCTCCGGGCGGGATGGGACCAATAGATGTACCTTAGATGGCCGCTCCCAAGCTTTTAAGACCCCAGACACTAATAGAGACTTCTAATGTAAAGAAGTTTTAAATTTTACTGTAGTCAAATGTATCAGTGTTTTCCTTTTAAGGTCATACTATTTCTATCATATTATATCACATCTTCATGTCATTCTATGACCCATTAAGACAGCCTTTCCCCCTCAGCCCTGACAGGTCACCTCTTCCTCCTTTGCCTGCAGTGTTTGTCATGTTGTCGTTTGACTTTTGCTACGGCCATGATGATTTGGATGTGATTGATCTGCTGTTCTGCAAAGATCTGAATATACAGGCCCAGCAAGTGGTCCCAGCTGAGCCTCCCAACCTCCCAGAGCCTCTTGCACTCCTGCAGGAATGATTGCTGCACAAGATGGGGGACAATGCCTATCGCTCCACCCTGCAGCTACTGAGCCCAAGTCCTGGGCAAGATTTCCAAGGAAGATTAAGAGAGGGAGCTAAAGAAGAACAGAGGAGGTCCCTGTTTATTCTGTTTTCTGACCTCTTTCTGGTCCCCCAGATGGTTGCCAACCTGCCCTGTTTAGTGACACTGCAACCAGGTCCTGAAGACTCAAGAAAGGTGAAGTCTGGGTTCTGAGAAAGAGGAATCAACGAGCAGTGCTGAGGAGGAGGCAAATAGGGACAAATGGACAAGATTGGAGAATAGGACAGTTAAGGGATAAGGTCTGGCATTTCCTTATAGGCTCATGAGGAAGGAAAGGCACTGTCAGAAATTACTTCTCTTTGCTCCTGCCTCTTTACAGACCTGTGGGGTTGACTTTGATGTGAAGAGTTTCTGTGCTGAAAACCTGGAGGAGAAAATCCCCAAGAGGTATTACTTGACACCGTCCTCCCCAAAATCCCTGCCTCCAGCCTGTGCCAGGACAGAAAAAGCCCTACTTCTAACCTCTGTAGCACCATCACCAACAAATCAGATGTCCAGTTCTGATTCCTCTCTGACTTCTTTCTTTTGCTCTAGAGCAGAGGTTGGCAATTTTTTCTATAAAAAGCTAAATGATACATACTTTAGGTTTTACAAGCCATATAATCTCTGTTGCAACTACTCAATTCAGCCACTGTAGTGTGAAAGCAACCATAGATAATACATAAATGAATGAGTGTGGCTGTGTTCCAATAAAACTTCATTTATGGACACTGAAATTTGAATTTTATATAATTTTCACATGTCACAAAATATTATTGTTCTTTGATTTTTTTTAACCACTTAAAAATGTAATAGCCATTCTTAGCTCGCAAGCCATACAAAAATAAGCAGCACGCCAGATTTGGCCAGTGGGCCATAGTTTTCCAATCCTTGGTCTAGGTACCTATATTAAGGGTCTTGAGGAACTTTCTGAGGGAAGCCACCACCCTCCAAGCAAGGATTGGACTATGGGGTGGCATGGGAGATATCTGTGGGCCCCTGGGCCTCTACTCAGGGACTCCATGCAGCCGATGGTCAGGAAAGTGCAGTTTGTGCCCCTTCGGTCAGCTCAGACCCTGCAACTTCCAGGCCTGGATGGATACGGAAATCTGTGACCCCCGCTTTCTGCCCTTCACCCTAGAATCCCTCTGATACCCTTTATTCACTGATTTCCTACTTACATAGGCAAGGATAGAAGCCAGGGTGGCAGTAGTACTAAGGAAACAGGAGTTCTAGGTCTTGATTTGGGTGTTCTCTCTCCGCCTGTTTCAGTTCACTTCATGGCGAATCCGTCTCTCTATCAGTGTTTCTGTCAACAACTGAACCAAGAAGATCATAAAAACAAATCAAGGTTTCAGGAGATCTTCTTTTCCAATCCTCCTGAACCTGGTCCCAAATCTACAGGTCTCTTTCCAAAACTCTGCCCCAGTTACCCAGTCTGCATTCGTCTAGGCTTTCCCTCCAACACAGGTTTATTATTAAAATACATATCTTTGTTTTTCCATAAGAACATCTGAGTGTAGTCATGTACAGTGTGTCTCTGTATAAGGCCTAATTGTGAGACAGATGCCCTACAGTGTTTTTTTTTTGTCAAAATATGTGTTTATTTTAAGGCCAGTGAGTTTGTTGTCTCCGGGATGACTGACTGATTCTAGTCATGTGCGTTTCCTGGATTGTTTGGTTGTCCAGATCACAGACGTTGTCCTGTATTCACCTAACAAGTACCCCAAGACTGTGTTCACTGAGGCTTTCACATGAGCTTGTGCTGGGGTGGGGGTCAGAGAGCCAAGGGTGCGGGGTGATAGGAAGAGGGCCAGGGGGCTGAGGCAGAGGAGGGGAAGAAGGAGGCAAGAGTGGGGATTGGAGAAAGAAGGAAGGAGGTTTAAGTCTTGAGAGACCAGGACTGAGGGAGGTCAAGGTGAGGGCTGAAGTGGAGAAGGGAAGGGATTCACAGGCGAACTAGAGGGAGGAGGACCCAACTTACTCATAGGTGGATCATCAAAATGCTGAGAGAAGGCAGGGCATGAGGATTTACCACCAGAGCCAATTACTCCCACTCTCCACAGTTAGACATGTCAGCTCTCTTGGATACTGCCATAGATTCTTGGGACTGTGTGGAATACGCTTGGGAGTGAAACTACACTTAGTTGGCAAGCCTAGCCTAAGTTCTTCTCAACTTCTTTCAAAAGGAGACTATAGCTATTAACTCCAGCTTCTCCCAGAACTTTGCCTCACTCCTGGCTTCCAACTTTCAGAAACAGGGCCTGGCACTGGATGGCAAGCTCAAGTATAAACATACCAATCTGACCTCCGGCATGATGTAAGCTCAAATGTAACTCCCAACCTCCATGTCCTATCCTCTACCCATTCCATATGCTATATATACAGCTCTGAGATTTCACCCTCTGTGAAGCCTACCTATTTTTTTTTTTATTGTACTTCAGGTGAAGGCTTACAGAACAAATAGTTTCTCTTGAAACAGAAGTACACATGTTGTTTTATGACACTGGTTAACAACCCCACCACATATCAATACTCTAACTTCTCAACCTCTTTTTTTTTTTTTTTTTGGTGAAAATACACATAGCCAAAGATACGTTTCAAAAATTTCTACATGCACAGTTCAGTGACATTGACTATGCTCTCCCAATTGTGCTGTTATTCTCACTTAAGATGAAGGCTTACAGAACAAAATAGTTTCTCATTTAACAGTTACTACAAATGTTGCCCTATGACAATGGTTAACAATCTCACAACACATCAACAATAACCTTACTCAACCTTGGGTTCCCTATCACCAGCTTCCTTGTCCCCTTCTGCTTTCTGGCCCTTGTCACTGGACTCCTGTACCTCGTTAGTCTCATTTGGTTTTACAGGGCTATCCACTCCCAGACTGAACAGTGAACCTTGGAGGTAACTTCACCACTGAGCTAAAAGGGTGTCTGGGGGCCATATTCTTGGGGTTTCTCCAGTCTCCTTTAGGCCAGTAAATCTGGTCTTTTTTTTGCGAGTTAGAATTATGCTCTACATCCTTTTCCAGCTCTGTCCAGAACCCTCTGCTGTGATCTTGGTCAGAGCAGTCAGTGGTGGTAGCCGGGCACCATCTAGCTGTACTGGACTCAGTCTGCTGGAGGCCTTGGTAGCTGTGGACAATTAGTCCTTTGGACTAATCTTTTCCTTGTATCCTGTTCTCTTCATTCTCCCTTGCTCCCAAAGGGATGAGACCAGTGGAGTATCTTAGATGGCCACTCACAGGCTTTTAAGACGCCAGACACTACTCACCAAGGTAGAATGTAGAGCATTGTCTTTATAAGCTGTGTCATGCCAATTGAGCTAGATGTTCCCCGAGACCATGGTCCCCGGAGCCCTCCGCCCAGCAGTTCAGTCCCTCAGGGAGTTTGGATGTGTCTATGGGGCTTCCATGACCTTTCCTTGTACAAGTTGTGCTAGTTTCTCCTGTATTGTGTACTGTCTCACCCTTCACCCAAGATACCACTTATCTATTATCTATTTAGTATTCCCCCCCCACCCCTCCCATCCCTGGTAACCAACAAAGATTGTTACATTTTGTGTGTGAACTTTTTCATGGGTTTTTACAATAGAGGTCTCATACAATATTTGTCCTTTTGTGATTGACTTATTTCACTCAGCATAATGTCCTCCAGATTCATCCATGTTATGAAGATGGTTCAGATTCATTGTTGTTCTTTCTCGTTGTATAGTACTCCATTGTGTGTATGTACCATAGTTTGTTTATCCATTCATCTGTTGATGGGCATCTAGGTTGCTTCCATCGTTTTGCTATTGTGAACAATGCTGCCATGAACATAGGTGTGCATATGCCTATTCGAGTGACAACTCTTATTTCTCTAGGATATATTCCTAGGAGTGGGATTGCTGGATAGAATGGTATATCTATTTCTAGCTTTCTGAGGAAGCGCCATATCATTTTCCAAAATGGTTGTATCATTTTGCATTCCCACCAGCAGTGCATAAGTGTTCCGATCTCCCTGCAGCCCCTCCAACATTTGTTATTTCCAGTGTTTTTGATTCGTGCCAGTAATGCCGGGGTGAGATGGTATCTCATTGTGGTTTTTATTTGCATTTCTCTAATAGCTAGTGATCGCGAGCATTTCCTCATGTGTCTGTTGGCCATTTCAATGTCTTCTTTGGTGAAGTGTCTGTTCATTTCCTTTGCCCATTTTTTAATAGGATTATTTGTCTTTTTGTTGTAGAGGTGTTGGATTTTCTTGTAGATTATGAAGATTAGACCTTTGTCTGACTTGTACTGTCCAAAAATTTTTTCCCAGTCCGTAGGTTCTCTTTTTACTCTTTTGGTGAAGTCTTTTGAAGAGCATAGGTGTTTGATTTTTAGAAGATCCCAGTTATCTAGCTTATCTATTGGGTTTTGTGAATTGATGGTTATGGTTTGTATCCTGTTAATGCCGTGTATTAAGGCCTGAAATGTTGGTCCTATTTTTTCCTCTATGAACTTTATAGTTTTAGGATTAATATTCAGGTCTTTGATCCATTTTGAAGTAGTTTTTGTATATGATGTGAGGTATGGGTCCTGTTTCATTTTTTTGCAGATGGATATCCAGTTTTCCCAGCACCATTTGTTAAAAAGACTGTCTTTTCCCCATTTGATGGACTTTGGGCCCTTGTCGAAGATCAGGTGACCGTAGGTGGATAGATTTACATCTGGGTTCTCAATTCTGTTCCATTGGTCAATGTATCTGTCATTGTACCAGTACCAGGCTGTTTTGACTACTGTAGCTATATAGTAGGTTCTGAAGTCAGGTAGTGTGAGTCCTCCAACTTTATTCTTCTTCGGTAGTGCTTTACTTATTCGGGGCTTCTTCCCTTTCCATATAAAGTTACTGATTAGTTTTTCCATCTCTTTGAAGAATGTTGTTGGTATTTGGATCGGGATTGCGTTGTATTTGTAAATTTCTTTGGGTAGAATTGTCATTTTCACAATGTTGAGTCTGCCTATCCATGAGCATGGTATGTTTTTCCATTTATGTAGATCCCTTTGGGTTTCTTGCAGTAGTGTTTTATAGTTTTCTTTGTATAGGTCTTTTACATCCCTGGTCAGATTTATTCCTAAGTATTTTATCTTTTTAGGGGCTATTGAAAATGGTATTGTTTTCCTGATTTCCTTTTCATCGTTCTCCTTACTGGGGTATAGGAATCCAACTGATTTTTGAATGTTTATCTTGTATCCTGCTACTCTGCTGAATCTTTCTATTAGTTCCAGTAGATTTCTCATGGAGTCTTTAGGGTTTTCTATGTATAGTATCATATCATCTGCAAACAGGGACAGTTTAACTTCTTCATTACCAATTTGGATGCCCTTTATTTCTTTTTCTTGCCTTATTTCTCTAGCTAGAACTTCCAGCACAATGTTAAATAGGAGTGGTGATAAAGGGCATCCTTGTCTTGTTCCTGTTTTCAAGGGGAATGTTTTCAGCCTCTCTACATTAAGAATGACGTTGGCTGTTGGTTTTGCATAGATGCCCTTTATTATGTTGAGAAATTTCCCTTCTATACCTATTTTATTGAGAGTTTTTATCAGGAATGGGTGTTGGACTTTGTCAAATGCCTTTTCTGCGTCAATTGAGATGATCATGTGATTCTTTTCTTTCCTTTTATTTATGTGGCGGATTACGTTGATTGATTTTCTAATGTTGAACCATCCTTGCATACCTGGTATGAATCCTACTTGGTCGTGGTGTATTATTTTTTTGATATGATGCTGAATTCTATTGGCTAGAATTTTGTTGAGAATTTTTGCATGTATATTCATGAGAGATATTGGTCTGTAATTTTCTTTTTTTGCGGCATCTTTGCCTGGTTTTGGTATCAGCGTTATGTTGGTTTCATAGAATGAATTTGGAAGTGTTGCTTCCTCTTCTATGCTCTGAAATAGCTTGAGTAGTACTGGTACGAGCTCTTCTGTAAATGTTTTGTAGAATTCTCCAGTGAAGCCATCTGGGCCAGGGCTTTTTTTGGTTGGGAGTTTTTTTTATTACCTTTTCAATCTCTTCTCTTGTTATGGGTCTGTTCAGATTTTCAATATCACTTTGTTGTAGTTTGGGTAGGCCGTGTGTTTCTAGAAATTTATCCATTTCCTCTAGGTTTTTAAATTTGTTGGAGTATAGTTTTTCATAATATTCTGTTATAATCCTTTTTATTTCAGTTGGGTCTGTTGTAATGTCCCCCATTTCATTTCTTATTTGGGTGATTTGTGTCCTCTCCTGTTTTTCTTTTGTCAGTCTGGCCAGTGGTTTGTCGATTTTGTTGATTCTTTCAAAGAACCCACTTTTGGTTTTGTTGATTCTTTCTATTGTTTTTCTGTTCTCTATTTAATTGATTTCTGCTTTGATCTTTACTATTTCCTTTCTTCTGGTGGTTGTGGGGTTTTTTATTTTTTTTATTTTTTTGCTGTTCTCTTTTATTTG
Source organism: Dugong dugon (assembly GCA_030035585.1). NCBI lineage: Eukaryota > Metazoa > Chordata > Mammalia > Sirenia > Dugongidae > Dugong > Dugong dugon. The sequence continues at coordinate 100,698,246 of CM057483.1, read as the reverse complement.
TTTGAGTTCTGTAGTTAATGTTTTGATTTTTTCCCTTTCTTCTTTTTTGATATGTGCATCTATTGCTATAAATTGTGATCTGAGGACTGCCTTTGCTATGCCCAAAGGTTTTGGTATGATGTGTTTTCATTCTCATTTGATTCTAGGATTTTTTGATTCCATCTCTGATTTCTTCTATTACCCAGTGATGTGTAAGCAGGGTATTATTCAGTTCCCATGCAGTTGATTTTTTTCCCTTGCTCTGTCTATTGTTGATTTCTACCTTGATGGCATTGTGGTCAGAGAAGATACTTTGAATTATCTCAACGTTTTGGATCTTGTTGAGGATTGCTCTGTGGCCTAAGATGTGGTCTATTCTGGAGAACGTTCCATGTGCATTGGAAAAGAACGTGTACTTTGCAGCGGTTGGATGGAGTGTTCTATATATGTCTATGAGGTCAAGTTGGCTGATTGTGCCCTTTAGGTCTTCTGTATCTTTGCTGAGTTTCTTCTTAGTTGTTCTGTCCTTTACTGAGAGTGGTGTGTTGAAGTCTCCTACTATTATTGTGGGACTGTCAATTTCTCTTTTCAGTGTTGTTAGAGTTTGTTTTATGTATTTTGGAGCACTGTCATTGGGTGCGTAGATGTTTATTATGGTTATGTCTTCATGATGGATCGTCTCCTTAATCATTATATAGTGTCCTTCTTTGTCTTTTACGGTAGATTTCATTTTAAACTCTATTTTATCTGAGATTAGAATTGCCACTCCTGCTCTTTTTTGGTAGTTGTTAGTTTGATATATTTTTTTCCAACCTTTGACTTTTAATAAATTCACATCTTTGTTTCTAAGGTGTGTCTCCTGTAGACAGTATATTGATGGATCCTGTTTTCTTATCCATTCTGTCACTCTCCGTCTCTTTATGGGTGCATTGAGTCCATTTACATTCAGTGTAATTATTGATAAATGTGAGTTTGTTGCTGTAATTTTGTAGTGCTTTTTTTTGTGGTGCTGATGTTTTCTTTGTTCTTCTTACTCTCCTGTGCTGTATTATTTTTGTTTGTGGATTTTTTTCCCTAGGTTTTGTTTTCACTGAGACTTTATGTTTTTTCTCTTTATTTTGATGAGTAGGTTTGTTAACTTTCTTTGTGGTTACGTGAAATTTACCCTTATCTTTCTAAGTTTCACGCAGTACATTATTACTTGGTATTGCCTTGGCTTCTTCTCCATTAGAAGGTTCTATACCTACACCATTTAGTCCCTCTTTTATTGTTCTGATGTTGTTGTCATTTACAGATTAACTGCTCTGATTCCCTGTTGTATTCTTTTTGGTTTTGGATAGTCCTTGAGAGTTAATTTCCTAGATTGTTATCTGGCTGGTACGATTCTGCGTCCTAGATTCAGGCTGTGAGCTTGTCTGTTCTCAGACTGAAGGACTCCCTTTAATAATTCTTGTAAGTTTGGATTGCTTTTTACATATTCCCTTAATTTCTGTGGTGCTGAAGTTTTCTCTCTTGTGCTGAGTTACTTTTGTTTGTGGATTTTTTTTTCATTTCTTTTGTTTTTGCTGAGACTTTATGTTTTTCCTCTTTTTTTATGAGTATGTTTGTTAACTTTCTTTGTGGTTACCATAAATTTTACCCTTACCTTTCTAAGTTGGAATCAGTCTATCATTACTTGGTATCACCTTGCCTTCCTCTCCATTAGAAGGTTCTATACCTATGCCATTTATTCCCTTTCATTGTTTTGATGTTTTTGTCATTTATTGATTAACTGCTCTAATTCCCTGTTGTATTTCTTTTGGTTTTGGATAGTCCTCAAGAGTTCATTTCCTAGATTGGTATCTGGTTTCTACGATCCTGCATCCTAGGTTCTGCCTGTGAGCTGAAGCTGTTTGTCCTGAGATCGAAGAACTCCCTTTAATAATTCTTGTAAGTTTGGTTTGACTTTTACATATTCCCTTAATTTCTGTTTATCTGGAAATGACCTAATTTCACCATCAAATTTGAACGAGAGTTTTGCAGGATATATTATTCTTGGCTGACAATTTTTTTCTTTCAAGATTTTATATATGTCATCCCATTGCCTTCTTGCCTGCATGGTTTCTGCCAAATAATCTGAGCTTAGTCTTATTGTTTCACCTCTGTATGTGACTTCTTGTTTTTCACGAGCTGCTCTCAGGATTCTTTGTCTTTGGTTTTGGCAAGAGTGAATAGGATATGCCTTGGTGATTTTCTTTTGGGGTCTCTTCTATATGGGGTTCGTTGAGCTTCTTGGATGGCCAGCTTTTCATCTTTCATGATATTGGGAAGTTTTCTGTCAGCAGTTCCTCAATGATCCTCTCTGTGTTTTCTGTTTTCTCCCCCTGTTCTGGAATTTCAATCACTCGCAGATTTTTGCTTTTGATTGTGTCCCACGTAACTCTCAGGGTCTCTTCATTTTTCTTTGTTCTTTTTTCTGAGTTTTCCTGAAACAGAGTTGTATCCAAGTGTTTGTCTTCAATTCCACTGATCCTGTCTTCCACTGTTTCACTGTTGTTTGTGTGTGGAATCCAAGCAGCTGGCGCTTCCCGGTCAAGAGACCGTGGCCGTGGGAAGCAGAGGAGGCCGAGCCGGGGCGAAGAGGGGTGGGGGGTGGGAAAGCGCACACCGCAAATTACCGGTTGTTTTGTCTCCCGCTGGACGCTCCATGAGGCTGCTTTCTTGTACCCCCGTTTGCTGGTCTCCGATAGGAGTCCAAGATGGTGGATCCGCGCTGCGTTAGCTGGTAGGGGACCTCTGCATGAATCTCTCCTCGCTCTCCGTTCTCTGTCAGTTTTCTCACTCCATTTGGTGCTCGGCTGAGTTCTTTATCCCTTCATTTGATGTTTTAGGGTTTCAGGATTGTTGTATTCTCTGTCCGGCTTAGTTTTTCGGATCTTTGCTGTGGAGGGACGGCGTGGTGCTTCTGCCTAGAGCGCCATTTTGCCCTACTCTCTCGAAGCCTACCTATTTTTTAAAATGCCCCAGGCCAGTGTTCAGAGACCCCTCTAGGCCCAAGGTCCATCAGTAAGCTAAATAATGCCCGTGGGACCAATGACAGGCTTATGTCCTAGGCAGCAAGAAAGGAAGAAAGTGGAGAAGAAAAATTCCTTATGTTGTATAATATTTCACAGTTCACAAAGGTTCTACATACGTATTATATTATCTTCATAAGAATCCCATTAAAGAAGTCTGGATAGGTGTTTTTATTTGATTCTACACTTAAGGACCCTGAGGGTTAGAGATACGTAGGAACTTTTCCAAAGTTGCATAGCTAATAAGTGATGGGGTGGGGGTGGGGGGGAAGGCAGGATCCTACCACATGTCATCTGGCTGTAAATACTGTGATCTCTACAGTAGTTATTCTCTAGGGAAGATAGAAATGGAGTGGAAGACTAGTAGATGACAAATGGAGGAAGGACAAAAAAGGAGAATGATGTAGGGAATGACAGAATTCTATCTAGTCATTCATTTGGTCCTACGCCTTCAGAGGCCGTAGTGTTAGATGTGTCTCCCACCAAAAGCAGTCTGCCACCATCTGACAAGTGTTAAGCCCCCTATACCTCTCCATGCCTTATCAATCATGTAGCTATAAACTATTATTGCTAGAAAAGACCCTTAGAAATAATCTAAACACTATTATAGTGAATCAGCAGCCCAGAGCAATGAAGAGACTTTCCCAAGATCATAGTTTTCTGTGTCTTATTTTTCAATCAGTGAGTTTGTACTGAGCATCTGTCTTAGTTATCTAGTGCTGCTGTAACAGAAATACTACAAGTGAATGGCTTTAACGAACAGAAATTTATTCTCTCACAGTCTGAGGCTACAAGTCCAAATTCAGGGCGCCAGCTCCAGGGGAATGCTTTCTCTGTTGGTTCTGGGGAAGGTCCTCATCATCAATCTTACCCTGGTCTAGAAGCTTCTCAGCACAGGGACCCCAGATCCAAAGGACACACTGTGTTCCTGGTTCTTCTTTCTTGGTGGTAGGAGATCGCTCTCCTCTCTGCTCGCTTCTCTCTTTTATATCCCAAAAGAGACTGACTCAAGATACAGCCTAATCCTATAGATTGAGTCCTGCCTCATTAACATAACTGCCTGTAATCCTGCCTCATTAACATTATAGAGATTAGGATTTACAACACATAGGATAATTACATCAGATAACAAAATGGAGGACCACCAGACAATACTGGGAATCATGGCCTAGCCAAGTTGACACACATTTTTGGGGGACACATTTCAATCCACAACAGCACTATTATGTGCTCATTCCTGTGGTAAGTAATGTGTAGGTACAAAGTAGTTTACCATGACTCTGCCTTTAGTCAATTTATGGCTTAGATGATGAACAGATGAATGCTAGTGCAGTATAATGTTTAAATGTTAGCACATGCGGCTCCAATTATAAATCTATTAGCAGTTAAAAGGAGGGAGAGGGCCCTTTGGGCTAACATACCTGAGGAGGGCTTCCTGGAGGAAGCAGAGTGAGCTAGATCTTGAAGAATGTGTAGGATCTGGATAGCAAGAGGAAGAAGGGGGCATTCCAGATTGGGAGCACAGCATGGGTAAAGGCTAGAAGATGGGAATCTACATGGCATATTCTGATAGGATGGGTCTGCTTAGGTTGTATCCCAGGTATCTTAGTTATCTAGTGTTGCTGTAACAGAAATACTACAAGTGGATGGCTTTAACAAGCAGAAATTTATTTTCTCACAGTTTAGGAGACTAGAAGTCCAAATTCAGGGTGCCGGCACTAACGGAAGTCTTTCTCTGTCAGCTCCGGAGGAAAGTCCTTGTTTCTTCTGAGCTTCTGCTCCTGGGCAGTCTTCATGTAGCTTGGCATCTCTCTTCCCCCATCTCTGCTTCTGTTGCTTGCTTGTTTAATCTCTTTTATATCTCACAAGAGATTGAATCAAGATACACCCTATTCTTGCTTCATTAACATAATAATAACATAACCCAGTCCTCGCTGACATAACCTAATCCTACTTCATTAACATAACAAAACAAAATCCATTCACAAATGAGATTATAACCACAGGCAGAGGTTAGGATTTACAACACATCACAAAATGGAAGATAATTACATCAGATCACAAAATGGAGGACACCCACACAATACTAGGAATCCTGGCCTATCCAAGCTGATACATATTTTGGGGGACACAATTCAATCCATGACACCAAGTGTTAGGGATTCATGGAAGAAAAGGTTGGATAGGCTGGTTGGGGCCAGATTGGTAAGGGTCTTGAAAGCCAGGCAGAGTAGTTATATTTCATGAGGTAGGTTCTTGGGCAGATGGTGACCTGATAAAAGTAGATTTTTTAGAAGAGAAATGTGGTACCAGTGGGTAAGAGAGTTTACAGCCTGGGAGACTTGATAAGAAAACAAAAGTTAATAGGTAATTGTGATGGGAATGCACAGGAAAGGACTGGGCGATTGAATGAATTACTCCCCATCCTACCCCCCTAAAAAGACTACCACAACCACCCTCTTCAACCTGGAATTGACAAGGAGCTGCTGGGGATCCTGGTGTCCTACAAAGTCAGAATCAACCTGATGGTTGTGGAGGGTGAGAGGGATCCAGGGTCTGTCTGGGCAAGGGCTGGGTAGCCAAGGATTTCTCACTTCTGTTTTTCTCCCAGTTGGACTGACCCAATCAAGCTGTTCCCCACCCCTTCTCCCAGACCAGGTCCCCCAAACCTGTGGGCTCAGTGAGAAAGCCACCCTCCCTTCCATAAACCCATTCCGTGGCTCAGTTGACCTTATGATCCCTCATCCCCAGTAAAATTAGATTGCCCCTTCCCAGCTGCTAATTTTGGGGTGTCCTACTCTCAGCACCCTAGGAGACCTGACAGCCAGATGAGAGGCTGTAGGGAGGGGGGACTGAGGCAAGAAGGGGAAGATGAGGGGATAAGGAGACCAAAACAGTAACTAGGGAGAGTTTGAGGGCATCCCTAGGATTGGAAAACTGTGAGAGGGAGGTTCAGGGAAGATCAGTAGCTCAGCCTTGGGATTCTTGCAGTGATGTTGGTATGGAACTGCCCGATTCTGATGCATTCACCTGGTGAGTGACCAGGTGGGACACAGCAGGAATGTTAGTCTTAAGGGTCGGGAATCAAGCAGTTCTGATTTCAGGAACTGAAGACTGGCTGTTTGGGTAGAGGTGGAATACCCATAGGTAGGCTGAGTGTGTACATTTTCAGGGGAAGCGTGCGTTATCTTTGTGTGTATGTGTGTAGGGCAGGGGTTTGAAAGGGAGGGGAAAGAGTAACATTTCTTCATGGAAAGGAAGAACCTCTTAGCAGCTTCAGCTCTTTTTCCCTCCATTTCCATGCTTGCTACAGATGCCACCAGGTAATGGAATATGGGGCCTGGAAGCCCCATCCCCCTCTCCCCCCTCCATTCTATGACAATGCAAATGTAAAAACAAAAACTTCCCTGGGTGTTGTTTTCTACATGTATGCAATGCGAAGATAAGGTTTAGCTTCCAGTCATCCTTCAGTCATTCTTTCATAGGCCTTCCTTTCCCTTTCTGCATCCCCCGCCCTCCAACCCTCTTCTTTTCGGAATTAGCCTTCCGCCCACTTTTTTTTTTTTTCACTTTCCTTCCTCTCCTCTCGCCCTTCTTCAGTTTTGATCCCTTCCCTTCTTCTCACCCTCTATTCTTATTTCCCTTCTAGTGCTGCTGGGGGTCTTTTGTGTTGGGAGATTTGGGAGGCAATGAAGGGAAACAAGCTAGTGTAGTCCATGGCGGGAGGGGGTGAGTTACTGAGAAGGGGGCAAGGATCTGGGCTGGGAAGCACGGAGGGGATCACTTCTCTGGGATCAGGAGAAGGGGGTGAACGGTGGAGGAGGATGCCCAGAAAAGGGTTCCTAACCCTTCATTTTCCTCTGCTGCTTTTGCAGGCTTCTGAGGGCATAGTCATCCAGGAGTCTATGAGGCAGGAGCATGGTGGGGAGGAGAGCCAGGAGGCTTTGACAGTGGAGGGGGATGAGGGGAGCTGACTGCCTCGCTCTGGTACCCTCTGTGTGGGAGCCCTTGCTGTAACACTCTAATAAATCAGCTAGGACTCCAGACATGCCTGGAGCTGTCTCTGATATTCCCTCCTCCGGGAGGGTAATGGAACTACTGAGATCGAAGTCCCCTTCCTTCCCCCAGTCAGTTATTACTCTGTAGCATATGCTTTTCCCCTTCGTGGCCCCAGCTTCTCCTCTCTGGCACAGCCATTCACCCTCCATGGGCCCTTCAACTTTCCCTCCCAGGCCCCAGTAGCCACTCCCAGCGCCGCTGGAGGTGCAGGAGCTGCCAGGAAGGCCCTAAGGGGGCGTGGCCGAGCCGCCTGTGCTGTGGGCCTGGGTGCCAACAGTCGCCAGCAGCAGCTGGAGTCACAAGCACGGTGTGAGGTCGGGGAGCGGAGGACCGAGAGCTAGAAGCCACTCAGATCTCTAAAGGTGGTAGGGGCCAATATTGCCCGCCAGCAGGCTGCGATATACGCCTTTGATCCCCAGGATGCCTAGAGAGAGGCTGAGGCCAGAGGCTTCTGCCTGGAAACCAAGGAGAGACCCGAATACTAACCTGCCCCTCGCAAATTCAAACTCATATTCCTGGGAGAGCAGAGCAGTGGGGGTTTGGGTTGGATTTTGGGGATCAGGAGGTGTGGCGGCATGGAATGGGGGTGTGGCTCTCTGGGAAGTCAATTTCCCCTTTGGGAAAGTTTGGAGAATGTGTGTTGGGGGGTGGGGAATTCATAAACAGACTGAGGGGAGAAAGGGTGGTGCCCAGGGTGACAGTTGGCATACTCATCTCCCTTATAGTGGGGAAGACATTGATCATCACCAGCTTCATGTATGACAGTTCTGACGGCACCTACCGCATGAGCCCATCATCAAGGAGTCACAGGGTACATTTTTGCCCCTTTTCCTTGGAAGACTTAATGAAGGATTCTCCTCCTCAAAGTTATCGATTGTAAGCTTTGGGAAGTTGAGCCAGTGCAAACTCCTCAGGGCCCTTTTCCACTTATGGTTCTAAGACCGCCTGGTACTGGGGATAGAAGAGGGGTACAGAACAAGTGTTGGACCCTTTTTTGCAGGCAATCATTGGAACTAACTTCCTGTCTAAGACCATGTAGTTGGAGGATTGAACACTGTTAACTCCCATACCACTAACCTTATATCTCAACTCCTTAGGCCTATTCACAGTAGGGTAGCACCATCCCAGATCATCTGCAGATAGAGGAAGAAAAAAACTCAAGCTTCCCCAAATCACCAAACCCTGTGATATTTCTTGTTTTCTCTGCCCTCATCTAATCCCCAACTATAATACAGACAATGTCTAAGAGGTCTTAAATCCTTAAATCTGCCTCTATAGGGTCTTTCATTGAGATTGGACCCGTCCTAGGACTCTGGGCCACTTGGATTGGGGCCATAGCAGCAGTCTCCTTGACTCTTTTTATTCTGCCTGATTAAGTTCTAACCTCTAAAAGGCTAGTTTCTTTTCTACCTTTCCTCATCTTTTTCCTAAACTCTTATTTTATGCAGATTCGGCTGCAGCTATGGGACACAGCTGTCCAGGAGCGCTTTTGCAGCCTAATTCCTAGCTACATTCGTGATTCAGCTATTGCAATGGTCATCTATGACATCATATGTGGGTGCTATGTGTTTTATTTGAAAAGGAGACTATGAGGGAGGCAATAGGGAAGTTGGTTAAGACCAGCAGAGGATGGACAGGTACATTATTCTTTCCAAACCTTTACTAAATGTTTTAATCCTCTGAGACATATTCTCTTGCAGACACTAGCTCTTTCAAGGCAACAGATAAGTGGGTAGAAGATGTATGGACAGAAAGACATGATGATGATGTCATCATGTTGGTGGGTAACAAGATTGATTTGAACAACAAACCAAACCAAAACCAAAACCATTGCTGTCAAGTCAATCCCAATTCATAGCAACCCTATAGGACGGAGTAGAACTGCCCCCATAGGGTTTCCAAGGAGCAGCTGGTGGATTCAAACTTCCACTGCTCCACCAGGGCTCCTGAACAACAAAAGGTAAGGGAAAACTGGAACTTCTGCATACCTAGAGCTCCATCTCTGTGGGGAGGGTCTACTGTGCTGTTTACTTGGGGAGAAGTTACCAGTGTCAGGGATCAGAATGATCATGGGTTCAAGCTTCTAGGCTCCTGGTCCTAGGAAAGCATCATTATACCTCAGAAAGAGCTATCTGTACCTACTAACTCTGGGTTAGAAGGAATCTTACCACTATCTGGTCCCTTTCATCGTTTCTCATTTGTTCAGACAAGTCTCTGCAGAAGAGGGTGAAGAAAAATCCAGAAACCTCAACATGATGTTTACTGAGACCAGCGCAAAACCAGTTACGCGAAAAACGTAATACCCATTTCTCTTTCTCTACTGCACTCTATCTCTAGCTACCAACCACTGCTTACTCTTTTGGATAACCTTGGTTTGTCCTATCCTGGGGTGGGGGCAAGATTCATCTACTCATCATGTAATCCAAACACCTGGAATCATCTCAGCCTTTGAACCTGACCTTTTTTTTCCCTTTTGTGTGTCACCATTCCCCACTCCTGACTCCCAACAGCTATTCCAGCGTGCGGCTACTGCCCTTACTTTCAAAAGCCATTCACCTCCACTGAAGGAAGAGGAGAGTATCCTTTCTCCTAGCTTTGCTGGGGTGGAGTGTACAAGAAGGGAAAGCAAATTTCCTTTGCTGGGTTGACGGCCAATCCAATTTTTCTGCTGGAGTGGTACTTAGAATATGGGACCAACTTTAGGCCAAAGTAGCTTCCTGGTTTGCCTTTAAGTGAAGGGGATCATAAGACCAGAATTCCTCTTCTGTGTCCTAGAAGCTGCCCCTGGAAGTTTATCTCCAGTTATCTTAATCTATTACCTTCCTTAACATGCACTTCAGTGGTTGAAATTCAACTGGAGCCCTCCAATGAGTCAGACACTGGAAGCCCTTGTTCTTGTTCATAGCCTAAGACTGTCTCTCTGCCTAATTTGATGAATTTATTACATTTGGGCTTCCCAATACCACTCTTTCTCCCCTACTCTCATGTTTATGGTTTTAATACTTGACCACCCACTAGCTCTCTTCCCATTCCTGGGCCTAGGACATAAAATCATTATATCATTCTTATGGGGTTGCTATGATTCAGAATTGACTCGATGGGAATGGGTTTCAATGGGTTAGGACATAAAAAGGAACCCCTCAAAGTGCTATCATTTTTTCTTGACTACAAGTCACAGCTATTGGGTGGAAGCTTCCTGCAGCACCAGGAAATTCCACTTTACCTTCTCTGACTGCTAAGACATCTATAGAGGATGCAGTTCTACAGTAGCTGGTATACCTCAAAGGCCAATACAATTTGTTCTCCAGTTTTCTTATCTACTCCCTCAATAAATGACTGGTTCTTTCATCTCAGTCTCTTATTGCTTGCACTTTCCCCATGCAATACCTGTACCTCCATGATGCAATTGTATCATGATAGTGACTCAACACAGAATTGTCCCCAACAGCAGGAGACCAATTTAGGGCAGGAGGGTTTTTGCCTCTTCGGTCCATGACACCAGGTTGGGATTTATTTACCATGTTTACTGCACTTCTTAGATGAGTGGTTTTAAAACTTGTTAGCCACAGGGAGAGCCTCAGACCTCAATATTCAGTAGATTCAGCCAATATGCCTTTGTGAAAGTGTCTAAGCCCCTATTTTTATTTCTCAGATGGCCATTGGGGGGCAGCAGAGCAAATAGGAGCACAGAATGGGAAGGAATTTCCCAGGAAGCGTAGACAGCTAAATTAGTTCTAGCTCCAGTTATGCTCATAAGGGTTGTTGCTATCTAAAAATGGCACTAAGCTCTAGAAGTACCTTAGTAGCACTGGGGTAGGCTTTATAGGAAGAGCCAGATCTTCCTCATAGAAATATATTACTACTATTTAGAACTGTTTCCCATATTTGAAGACTCACCTTGGGTGCTTATTTAAAAATAGTGATTTCCAAGCCCCACCTCACACTAACAGAATCACTCTCCAGGGGAAGGGCCCGGAAATATTCAAGCTCCCTAGGATTTTCACAGGGCAAGTTTGGAAAACAAACAGAGGCCTAGATGGCAGAAGACAAATATTCAGTCCTAAATTTGGGAGCTTCATTATGGGGGTAGTTTACCCCATACCTCACTAGAAAACTTTCAATTCTGAATGGGTATTTTGAATATGCCAATGGGGATTGCATAAGATGTAGCCTGGAACCTCTAACAGTAATTGGGAACTAAAGATCTAAGGACACAGCAGGTTATTTGGGGATGAGGGGAAGAAAAGGGGCAAGTCAGCAGTCAAGAAGTAATATTCAACCTGCAAGTCAGAAACTGGGAACCAATTTCTTACCGCTGCCTCTGAAAAGAAATGCATCTAAGCCCCTCCCTTAGTTTATGCTCCAGATCAAAGAATCTGGGAAAGGAGAAGACAGAATTATATTAATACTGTTTCCCACATGGGGTAAGGGACACTATTTCCTCCAGTACCCCTCACCCTATGCCATTCATCAAGGATCCTGGGTCTCCCTAATGTTCTGGCTAGACATATAGTTGTGAAGCAGGTATAAGATTGCTCTGTTCCTTCCAGTGGTTCTTCTGTTTGGAAGAGTGTTTTCTTGCCCCGGTAGCATTCTACACCCAATCAGTAACATTCAAAAGTCACACCAATATTTTCCTCAGCATTGATCTTCCTTCTTTTGGGAGAGGATAAGAAGGGAGGAAAAACAGGATCTCACTGGAGTCTCTGAAGTGTATGAGACCTCTGACAGTATGAGGATGGAACGGCCAGTCAGATTAGATGGAAGACCCCCAGGATTCTTTTTTCTACTGATTTCTATATTCTAATCAAAATGATATGACATATATATATATAGTGTTTATCACATGGTATTCAATAAACTTTAGTTGTCTTTTTTAGCAGGGCTCCCCACATGCTAGGTTATATCAAAACATAATCCTTCTCCTTTCAGGGAGTAAAGCTCCCCTAGAAAACCAGGTAACTAATAGTACAGTCTGGGTAATGCAGTTGGCTAGCTGGGTTAGTGCAGGGCCTCACTGTCTCCTCACCGTCTCACTCCATTATGCTAGGAAGGGGCTGAGAGCAGAGTTTCCCAAATAGCTTCCCTGGGGCTTAGCCAGCTTGTCTAGGCAGATTCTACATGGAAGGTTCTCTAGTGCACAGTTCTCTCTTTTTGGCGATGATAATCTGGGGAAAAAAGAAATAAAGGGAAGAACAGGGAAGGTTATTTTCAGGCCTGAGATCCCAACCCCCCATTTCCAATGCATGGTGCCTCTAGTCACAGGTATTTAAAGAGTTCCTACACAGGGTCCTGCCAGGTAAGTGAAAAACAGACTGTCACTTACTGTAGGGGAAGAAGCGGACGCGCATGCTGATTTCGCGGGCTGTCTTCAGGATCTCAACAGCCTAGAAAGAACACAGCAGCTTGTACAAATGAAAAGATATGGCCCAGGATAGAACCATAACAGGGAGTAAAATAATTTGCCACTCCAATCTTCTGGGTCACCAATAGCTGCTTCCCTCTGGTACACTTCCTCAGGAGATTGTTTCGTATCAAGTTACAGCTTAGGCTAATCCTGCCCAGCCTGTCCTACCTGGGATGGTTGGTTGCCTCATCATAGCTCAAGTGCTGTGCTCACCTTGCTGTGCTCAATATCTTGGAAATCCACCTCATTCACAGCTAGGACTTGGTCCCCTTCCTGAAGTCCTGCTCTATGTGCATCAGAGTCAGGAATCACCTGTTGGTAAGGAGAATACATATGATCAGGGTGGGATAATTTTAGAAGACTGTAAGTGAAATTAAGTACTAGTCAAATGTAAAGTGTTATTGTTTGTTTTGTATGTGTGTGAGACAATGTAGGGAGACAAATGGCTTGCCGTATGGGAAATTTTAAGTTGGAAAGAGGGTATCCCTCTTATACAGTCCTGGTGGTGCATGGTTAAGTGCTCGGCTGCTAACCCAAAGGCCAGCAGTTTGAACCCACCAGCTACTCCATGGGAGACAGATGTGGCAGTCTCCTTCCATGACGATTTATAGCCTTAGAAACCCTATGGAGCAGATCTACTCTGTCCTATAGGGTCGTTATGAGTCAGTATCAACTTGACAGCAATGGGTTTGGTTTTTGGTTTGAGTCCACTGAATCATCCTTCTCCCAGTCCTTGGGACACCAGGGTTCTACAATCTGATAACAAAGGGAAGTAGCTATCCATATTGCCTACCAGGCACACATACCTTGGAGATGAAGATGCCTAGCTGAGAGGCCTTTCCTCCTCGGATGTTAAATCCCAACTGTAAGACAAGAGCACAAAATAGGGGCTCAATATAGACCACAAACACATCTAGTAGCACCACTGTACTATACCTTGGCTTGTGTGTCTCCCAAAGGGAAGTCAAAGTTATGGAAGTGGTATCTCAGCTTTTCTGCCCACAAGAGGAAGTTTCCTCACCTCCCTGCCTTCTTTCCAAGCCCTCTCCCCAAAACCATGGCCAACCTCTGGGCCTATGTTCCTAGTATGGGCAAATCTAGCTTGGATTAAGAAGCAAGTGCTCCACAAGCTCACCTGAGCTCCAGGCGGCTTCTTTAGTGTGATGACTCGAGGCAGAAACTGGGTCAACTCATTGTTGTAGTCTGGGTGGTATACCCTCTGCAAGACACAGCAACCCCAGAGATCTTACTACCACTCTTAGACATCACACTCACCTTCATCTGGAACACTAATGCATCACCCTGAAGTCAGGAAAAGGTTAAGTCATGGACTTAGCTTAAGTAGAACAGATAACATTGTCCAAATAAGTAGATGGATAACGTGGAGAAGTGCCTGTAGTTCCCCACTGCTTCACCTCTTGATAGATGGAAATGATGAAAAAAAAACCAAAAACCCTTTGCCATCGAGTCAATTCCGACTCATAGCAACCCTACAGGACAGAGTAGAACTGCCCCCAAAGGGTTTCCAAGGAGCAGCTGGTGGATTCGAATTGCTGATCTTTTGTTTAGCAGCCAAGCTTTTAACCACTGTGTCACCAGGGCTCCGATAGGGCTCTGAATTTCCAGAATGTGAGGCACTGGTGTGAATGGAACCTGACAGGAGGCTTCCATGGGAAACTTCCAATGGGCCCCATTGCTCAAAATCCAGCTTATGGGCCCTCTGGCTACAACAAGGGTTAAGACTTGCTCTCCACTTAGCTTTCTAGATCTGCCATCCTATCTTACATGTATCATCTCATGCTCATGGGGAAAAATCTACTCAGGTGCACAGATGGTTCCCACCTCATGAGGAGGGATCCATGCTGGGGGATTCTCATAGGCAGGCAGGAAAACCACCGGGTAGTCATCATAAGGGATCCGGCTATCCATTTCCAGCAAGGCCCTGGAGTGGAAGGGTGAAACAAAGCAGACCAAAGTGTGATTCAAAAGGGACCACAGAAGCCCAGAAAGTTTCAGAAAGCAGCCCCAGCCCATACTAAGACTGTCAGTCTATGTGCTCTGCCCAAATCTAGGCAATAAGATTGAGGGAGAAAAGTTAGAAGAGACAAAACTATTAATTCTGCTGAACACCTGCTGGATGCCAAGCAACCTGCTAGGTACTCTACAGAGATGACCTCATTTCTCACAATACTTCAAAGCAGATGTTACCACCTTCATCTTTGAGAAGAGGAAATTGGGGTCATGTCTAACAAGATCTGTCTACGTCTTAAGTCCGAGGGAGTGCTGCCTCCAACTATCCACAGGGACTCAGAGCAAGGTACCGCCCCACACTCTCTAGATGTGATTAGTAATGGTGGGCGTCCCTAGATCGACCCTTGCTACACCATCAGCCACCTTCCAGATCCCCGCTCCGCATACTGCCTGAGTCCCGCCCACACCACCGCATATATCCCGCACCACCTCACCTGGGGTCGGGCCTCAGCCAATGCAGACTCCGCGCGCCGCCAATCCGGTTGGGAACCGGAAGCGGATACACGGTTGGGTCGGAAAGGCGAGGGGCCGGGGTGCGCCAAGCCGGCCCTTCCTTTCCCGACGCATAGTCTTGCGTGCGCAGACGTAGGCGCTCCACCCGCAGGGTGTCTGCGTTCCGATTGGCTGGCGCCTCTCGGACCGATTTGAAACTTGGCGCTTAAAGCTCCGGTTGGGACAGGGTGGCTGGAGACCGGGAAGGGGACGTTTAGTTTGGTGAGTTAAGGGGGCACACCTTAGCTCAGGATCTGCCTTTCCTGGTACCTTGGGGCTTTGGTCCTTTGTCGCCATCTCCGTTTGGGTTTTTTTCCTTTCCATTTCAGACACCACTTCGCTCTCTTCAGATTGTTGGGCTCACGGGCCGACCCGCGGTGGCCAAGTGTAAAAGAGTGAATCTGCCGAGGTAGCTATCCCGCTGGGAGGGGGCGGTTGCTACCGCTATGGCAGAGTTCCGTAACCCAACCCAATCTCTGAGGAGGCCCGGAACTGAGGCAGGACGCCCTCCCATTCCTGTCGACCTACCAAGATTCATCAGCAGGCCTCTTTTCTTTTTCCGCAGAGACAGTGCTGAGGTAGGATCATGAAGGAAGAGGTGAAGGGAATACCTGTAAGAGTGGCACTGCGTTGTCGCCCTCTGGTCCCCAAAGAAATTAGTGAGGGCTGCCAGACGTGCCTTTCCTTCGTACCAGGGGAGCCGCAGGTGCGTAGCAGAGTCCTGGGCCAGCCTTTAACAGCTGGGGCCAAATGGCAGCGAGGGGCGTGGTCTAGCCTTTCATTTTTTTTCTTACGCCTTGTTCCTTGCCTTCTTTAGGTGATGGTTGGTACTGATAAATCCTTTACCTACGACTTTGTGTTTGACCCCTCTACTGAGCAGGAAGAAGTCTTCAGTACAGCAGTAGCGCCACTCATAAAAGGCGTATTTAAAGGTGAGGCTATTTAATTCTTCAAACGTTTTTTGAGCTTATACTATGTGTCAGGCCCTGTGCTTGGGAGCTGCAAATACAGACTGGATGAAGCATGATTCCTGACTTCATAAAGCCCACAGTCTAGGAACTAACCCAATAACATTTGTGAAAGTCTTTGTGCCTTTGAAGCTAGTTTTACGATGTATTTCCTTTCTGTGGTTCTGCTCATCTTTGACTTCTATATATTTTTGTTTGTCCTGGAACTTCATTAGGTTATAAGCTCTATGATGGATGCTGATGGTGATCAGTGTGCCAACCTTACTTGAGGCCCAGGCACTGCACAGCCTGTTATGAGGGATTCAGAGATAAGTAGTATAGTATCCAGGTCCTGGAGGAGTTCAAAGTCCAGGAGGTAGAAGTGGAGGTAGATGACTACCAAATGATTTTAAATAATTTAAAATTTTTGTGCACTTATCGTTAAGAAAAAAATCTTTAAAAGTTAGAAATACACAACAGAATCAGCCCTGATATAGAAGTAATACTGCTTTCATACCAAGTGGTATGAAAGTCAAAAGAATGGCACTAACTCGGGGGGATTTGGGTGAATTTCACAGAAATTTGGGAGAAATTTCATAAAACCTTTGAGATAGGGCTTGAATGATAAGTAGAATTCTTCAAGGCAAAGAAGTATGTTCCCTGAAGCTCCTGAATACTATGGCCAGTTAATAAAGGTTTATTGCAGAGGCTAAGGCTTTTGTGTTGTTGAAAACCATAGCAGAGTTCCAAAGAAGGGAGCAGTGCCTGAGAGGTGTGTAATTGTTATTCTGGTAGAGTGGTTATTCAAGATTCAAAGCAGAGGTCTACTTAAAAGAAGTAGAGCCATGGTATAACAGTCCCTTAAAGTTAAAAGGGACATATGTACATCATCTACTTTAACTTTCCATCCAGAGGAAAAACTGCTTTCTAACAATATCTCTGTTCAGTGAACTTTCAGCTTCTGCTTAAATTTTTTTCTTTGACAGGGAACTCATTTGACTCACAGATATTTAGTTTTTGGACAACTCTAATTGTGTTAGAAAGATCTTTATATTGAGTTGAAATCTGCATCCTGGTAGTTTCTACCCCGTGATGTTAGTTCATCCCTCAAAGACAAACAGAAGCCTTCTTCCAGGCAGGAACTATTCACATATTTTTTAATGTCATGGCTTAGGGCACATTGTCTATTTTGGTTCAAAATTTAAAAATATTAAAACAATCTCAAACTTATGCAAAAGTTGCAAGAACAGTGTAAAGAACTTTTTTTTGAACTATTTGAGATGAGTTGTCAGCCTGATGTTCCCTGAATAGTGTTTATTTCCTACAAACAAGAACTTTCTACTACATAACCACAATGTTGTTGTCATGTGCTGGCGAGTTGATTCTGACTCATAACAACGTATAGGACAGAGTAGAACTTCCCCATGGGGTTTCCTAGGCTGTAGTCTTTACGGAAGCAGATTGCCAGGTCTTTCTCCCATGGAGCCACTGGGTGGGTTCAAACCCCTGACCTTTTGGTTAGCAGCCAAGTGCTTAACCATTGTGCCAGCAGGGCTCCTTAATAACCAAAATTAAAAAAAAAAAACTGTTGCTGCTGAGTCGATTCTGACTCATAGCAGCTCTATAGGATAGAGTAGAACTGCCCCATAGGTTTTCCAAAGAGTGGCTGGTGGATTTGAACTGCCAACCTCTTGGTTAGCAGCCGAACTCTTAGCCACTGATCTACCAGGGCTCTCATAACCACAATGCAACCATTAAAATAATGAAATTAGCATTGCTACATTACTACTGTCTTATCCTCAGACCCCATTCAGGTTTCACCAATTGTCCCAATAATGCCTTTTGTAGCAAAAGGATCTAGTCCAAAATCATGTAGTATTTTATTGTACTGTCTCTTTAGTTTTCTTCATTCTAAAACAGCTCTTCATTTTTTAAAAAATTTTTATGATCTTGACACTTTTGAAGATTACAGGCGAGTAATTTTGTAAACTATGTTTCAATTTTGGTTTTTCTGATGTTTACTTAGAAGTAGATTCAGGTTGTGCATCTTTAGCAGGAATATCATAGAAGTGGTGCTGTGTTTTTCTCATGAATCCTATCAGACTGCATATAATTTTAATTTGTTCCATTACTGCTGATGTTCACTTTGATCATTTGATTAAGGTGATATCTGCCAAGGTTCGCTACTATAAAGTTAATCTTTTTCCTACTTAAATGTTTGAAAACTGTTATATGACTCTAAGTCTCTTCTAATTAACTTCGTCCCTTTCCTGTAGCTATTCCTGAAACCGTATGGCTTCCAGACCCTTCATTATCCTTGTTATCTTCCTCAGAAAGAGCACCATAGTTTTATTTTCATATTGTTAACTTGGGAAACTATGAAAATTAAATTATAGTCTTTAGAAGCAATATAAATTAGAAAGCGATTCCAGTATATGGGTTTGGTTAACATGGCCTTAGTTGCAAAGAAAAAGCCAATACTTTTCACAGTCGGCTCAAAGCCACCCGCTTGTACTCTGAATTCCCCATACCACAAAGCCCTGAGTATTTTGAAAAAGTACTAAAACATGGTTTCCCAAGTTCCTGCTATATACACATATCCGTGGCATTTCAAATAATTATGGAATGTTATTCTCTTGTCCTATAGTCATGCCAGGTGTCTTAGTTATCTAGTGCTGCTATAACAGAAATTCCACAAGTGGATAGCCTTAACAAACAAGAGATTTATTCTCTCACAGTCTAGTAGGTTATAAGTTCAAATTCAGAGTGCCAGGGGAAGGCTTTCTGTCTCTGTCGGCTCTGGAGGAAGGTCCTTGTCATCAATCTTCCCTAGTCTAGGAGCTTCTCAGCACAGGGACCCTGGGTCCAAAGGACGCAGTCTGCTCCTGGCACTACTTTCTTGGTGGTATGAGGTTCCCTTGTCTCTCTGCTCCCTTCTCTCTTTTATATCTCAGAAGAGATTGACTTAAGATACAACTTAATCTTGTAGATTGAGACTTGCCTCGTTAACATAACTGCCTCTAATCCAGCCTCATTAACATCATACAGGTTAGAATTTAAAACACATAGGAAAATCACATCAGATGACAAAATGGTGGACAGTGACACAATACTGGGAATCATGGCCTAGCCAAGTTGACACACATTTTTGGGGGACACAATTCAATCCATAATATTCTACCATTTGGCCCCCCCAAATTCATGTCATTGCCACATGTACAACACATTCACCTCATCATATCATAGTAAAAGTCTTAAATCTACTCCAAGTCCAAAGTCCAAAAGTTCCTCTTCATCTGTGAAATCTGGAATACAAATTATCTACTTTCAAAGCACAATGGTGGAACAGGCACAAGGTAGACACTTCCATGACAAATTGGAGAAATTGGAGGGAAAGAAGGGATAACAGGCACCAAGAAAGTCAGCAGAACACATTACAGTAGGTCTCAAGGCTTGAAAATAATCCTCTGTTCTCTGAGATCATTTAGGCAATAACCCTGCCCTCTGGACTCTGGGTGTTGGCCACACTCTCTAGATTCTGGGTGGAGGCCCCTGTCCCTGGGCTTCAGCTCCACCTTCCAGGCCCACTGGAATGGCAACTCTGCTTCCTCGCATTTCGGCAGCCCCATTCTCCTAGTCCATCTGAGTGACGACTCTACCTCCTCGGCCCGGGCAAGACCCGTTCTTTTGCCCTTTGGGAATGGTAGCCCCGCCCCCCTCAGCTTTGGGCAGCAGATCTGGCCCCATCCTGCTGGCACTCGTGAAACGTAGCCCCACACTCCAGAACTGAGTTGGTGAAGGTCTGACTCTTTGAAACCTAGGAGACTGTGGCCCCAGCCTTTGAAGCCCCAGAGGCCATGGCTCTACCCTTTGAGACCCTAGAGGTCCTGGCCCTACCATATGAGACTGAGGTAGCTCTGCTTCCTGTGTTCCTTGGCCTCTTGGCCCCTCAGGCCTCACTGCCAGCGTCTGCCCTGCTGCGGCAAGTGTTCCAAAGCTTTTTAGCTCCGCTAGTAAACTTTGACTAGAGCGTACTCAGCTCTCTTGCTCCATGGGTCAGCAAGCCTAGCTCCATCAATAAGTGCCTGGAGGCACCCTACTCAGCCAGGAAGCCTCCTGTGCAAACGCACTCAGCTCCCTCTCTGTGGGTTGGCTCCAGCACTGTCTTGGCGCTGGTCTCCTGGTTCTGCTGCTGCCGTTTCTCTGCTGCTGCTTCGTCTGTGGTATCTCTGGTGTTACAGCTCTCCTCACTTTCTTCTGAGTCCTCACCGGAATTGTCTTTGATGTCCGTAATTCCACCGACAGTCTCTTCAAGGCAATGTAGGCTGTTACTATTAGGTACTTTAAAACGCTTTCAGCCTCTACCCATTCACACTTTCAAAGCCGCTTCCACATTTTAGGTGTCTGTTAGAACAGCATACCACTCCCGGTGATACCAGCAATCTATTACAGTGAAAAATCTCAATTTAGCATCTTATGATCTTTCAGAACATCAAGGACTTCATTTACACCAACAAGTTCTTTCAAAATGTCAACATTTTTACATAGATTAACAAATTGTTTCAAACTTTCAAGGTTTTTCTTCAGATTCCAAAATTATTTTGGTAAACAGTAGATAACAGCTTTGGCATAAATGTGATGATCATTTAACAGAGAAAGCTTGCTTCATGTTTCTTTAGAACACATTTACCACTCTAATAAGGGGCAGACTTCCCAAGGTCATATTTTTTTCCATTTTGAAGTAAGTTTGGATTTATAGTTCCTCCTAGGTGCTATGCTTACAGTTTTAGTAGGTTGTTAGTTTTTAGATGCCATTGTTAGATTCCGACTCTGTAATTAGTGAATTATAGCAATTTAAATTAAAGAGAGAATAGCCTATCTATTGTCTACTTGTTTCTTATTTTATCTTGTTGCAGCCATGGCTGGGTTTCTCTGCCTCTTATTTCAATCAAAAATTTAAATTTATGAAATAAAAGGAAGATGTCCATGTAACTAGTAATTTGGATTCTCTGACAAGAGGCAATATACAAAATGACATATAAAATAAACATTTTTGCTGGAATTAAATTCAGGCAGAAATATACTTCGCAGTCTTTCTGCAAACAGTACTGATAATGTTGTTAGGTGGCAACAGAAGACATCTCGTGTTTGATAGCACATTCTGTTCAATAATTTAGCAAATACAAACCAGTAAAATAAAGAAAACACAAACAAAAAAATCACTTACCATCCTACTATTCAGAGATAAATATCAAAATCTTAAAAATTGGTATCCTTTTGATCTTTTTCTATACATATACTTACACTTAACATTTATTTTTAACCGTTTTTCATTTAACTATATCATGAACATCTTTGAATGGATGATTCTTTATCAGTATTGTATAAAATCAAAAGACATATATCACATTGAATCATACCTACATGAAGATATTTCTATAAGGAGCTTAAGTTAATAAGGTCCAAATGCATTCTGAGAGTTCAAATAGGGAGTGGGTGCTTTTATTGACTGAAAAGCAACTAACTGTGCCTTTTCAAATAAAGTTTCTGATAACCAAAGAAATACATGCTAGAATCTCTTCTATTTATGCAGCTTCTATGACTTTTATTTAATTACCATATTTTAGAATTGCTTAAGGTAAAGAGAGAGTAGAATTATAAAGCTCTGAATGGCTTTTGATAGTGACTTGGCCACCTTTGTTATCTCAGTCATAACTTCGAATGTTTTTACTTCTTAGCTTTTAGGACTATCAAGAGGAGGACACTAAAACTTATTATACAGCTACAGTAATAAAAGCAGCCTGGTACTGATATAACAATATACACATAGACCAGTGGAATAGAATTGACAGTCCCGAAATAAACCCACACACCTACGGTTAACTGATTTTTGACAAAGGTGCTAGTCCATTCGATGGGGAAAGAAGAGTCTCTTTAGTAAATGGTGCTGGGAAAATTGGATTTCCACATGCAGAAAAATGAAACAGGATCCATGCCTCACACCATACACAAAAACAAATACAAAATGGATTAAAGACAGAAATGTGCAAACTAAAACCATAAAATTCTTAGAAGATAGTGCAGGGTCAACGCTGCTGGGCTTAGCTTTTATCAAGGGATTATCTAATATAATGACAAGTACAAACAGCAAAAAACAAATAAATGATACCTCATAAAAGTTAAAAACTTTTGTTCATCAAGACTTTACCAAAAAAGTGAAAAGACAAGCTACCGACTGGGAGAACATCTTTAGAAACCATATGTCCAATAAGAATCTAATATCCAAAATATGTATAAAACTTTGACAACTTAATAACAAAAAGACAACCCAATCATAAAATGAGCAAAGGACTTGCATAGACATTTCACCAAAGAGGACATTCAAAAGGCCACCAAACACATGAAGATGCTCAATATCATTAGCTATCAGAGAGATGCAAATCAAAACCGCAATGAGATACCAGTTCACTTCCACTAGGATGGCTAAGGTTAAAAATACAAACAAATGTTGGTGAGGATGTGGGGAAACCCTTATCCATTGTTGACAGAAATGCAAAATGGTACAGCCATTGTGGAAAACAGTATGGCAGTTCCTGAAAAAACGAAAAAATAGAACTACCATATGTCCCAGCAGTTCCACTCCTAGGTATGTACCAAAAGACTTGAAAGCAGAGACTCAAACATAGTTGTGCACCAGTATTCATTGCAGCACAATTCCCAGTAGCCAAAAGGTGGAAACAACCTAAATGCCCATCAACGAATGAATGGATAAACAAAATGTGGTATATGCATACAATGGAATACTACTCAGCCAGTAGGAAATGCACTTTTGATACATGCTACAATATGGATAGAACTTTAAGACATTATGCTGAGTGAAATAAGTCAGTCACAACAGGACAACTATTATATGACCTCATATAAAAAGATAAGAACAGGCAAATGTATAGAGACCAAAGTTTATTTGTGGTTACCAGGGGCAGGAGGGAGGGGTAGAAGGGTGGGTTATTGCTTATGGAGTACTAAGTTTTGGTTTACAGTGATGGAAAAATCTCATTGATTAAGGGTAGGATTTCTTTTTGTGGTGGTGACAGTTTCTTTGTTCCGTTTAATTTTTTGTGCTGAGTTCTTTTCATCTTTTTCATTATTGTTGATTTTGTGTT
Organism: Dugong dugon; assembly: GCA_030035585.1. Lineage (NCBI taxonomy): Eukaryota > Metazoa > Chordata > Mammalia > Sirenia > Dugongidae > Dugong > Dugong dugon. The sequence goes on along the minus strand of CM057483.1, from coordinate 100,675,115 downwards.
TGCTGAGTATCTTTTTTATTTTGATGAGTAGGTTTGTTAGCTTCCTTTGTGGTTACTTTGAAATTTACCTTTATTTTTCTAAGTATAAACCAATCTTTTATTTCCTTCTATTTTATTTTTTTCCATACAAAAATTTATACATACATTGTTATGTAACCCTAATTACTCTCCCTGTACTGTGACAGTACACTCCTCCTTTCCACCCCTGATTACCCATGTCCACTCAACCAGCTGCTAACCCTCTCTGCCTTCCGATCTCACCTCTGGACAGAAGCTGCCTGTTCAGTCTCTCTCTCTCTTTTTTTGTTTCAACCATGTTTTTTTAAATTTTTTCCCATACAAAAATTTATACATACATTGTTATGTGACTAATTGCTCTCTCCATACTGTGACAGCACACTCCTCCTTTCCACCCCTGATACCCCATGTCCGTTCAACCAGCTCCTAACCCTCTCTGCCTTCCCATCTCACCTCGGGACAGAAGCTGCCCGTTTAGTCTCTCGTATCCACTTGAGCTGAGAGGCACACTCCTCACGAGTATCATTTTATGTCCCACAGTCCAATCCAATCCCTGTCTGAAGAGTTGGCCTCGGAAATTGTTTTAGTTCTGGCCTGATATGGAATCCAGGGGCCATGCTTTCCAGGGTTCCTCCAGTCTCAGTCAGACCATTAAGTCTGGTCTTCTTACTAGAATTTGAGTTCTGTACTCCACCATTCTCCTGCTTCATCCAGGACTTCTGTTGTGTTCCCTGTCAGGGCGGTCATTGGTGGTAGGCGGGCACCATCTAGTTCTCCTGGTCTCAGGCTGATGAAATCTCTGGTTTATATGGCCCTTTCTATCTCTTGGGCTAATACTTACCTTGTGTCTTTGGTGTTCTTCGTTCTCCTTTACTCCAGGTGGTTTGGGACCAACTGATGCATCCTAGATGGCTGCTTGCAAGATTTTAAGACCCCAGGCGCCACTCACCAAAGTAGGATGCAGAACATTTTCTTAATAAGCTTTGTTATTGACGTTTGACCTAGATTAAAAGCATGGTCCCCAGACTCCTACCCCTGCTACTCTGTCCCTCGAAGTGTTTGATTGTATTCAGGAAACTTCTTAGCTTTGTTTTAGTCCAGTTGTGCTGACTTCCCTGGTAGTGTGTGCTATCTTCCCTTCACCTAAGATAATCTTATCTGCTATCTAGGTAGTAAATAACCCTCCCTCCCTCTCAACCCTCCTAACCATCAAAGAACCTTTTCTTCTATGTTTAAAGCTTTTCTTGAGTTCTTATAATAGTGGTCTTATATTTGTCCTTCTGTGACTGACTAAATTAGGTCAGCATAATGACCTCCAGCTTCCTCCATGTTATAAGAGGTTTCACAGCTTCCTTGTTGTTCTTTATTGTTGTGTAGTATTCCATTGTGTGGATATACCATAATTTGTTTATCCATTCGTCTGTTGATGGGCACCTAGATTGTTTCCAGTTTTTGCTATAGTGAACAGTGCTGCAGTGAACATGGGTGTGCATATATCTATTCATGTGACGGCTCTTATTTCTCTAGGATATATTCCAAGGAGCGGGATAGCTGGATCGTATGGTACTTCTATTTCTAGCTTTTTAAGGAAGCGCCAGATCAATTTCCAAAATGGTTGTACCATTTTACATTCCCACCAACAGTATATAAGTGTTCCAGTCTCTCCACAACATCTCTAGCATTAATTATTTTGTGTTTTTTGGAATAATGCTAGCCTTGTTGGGGTGAGATGATATCTCATTGTAGTTTTGATCTGCATTTCTCTAATGGCTAACGATCGTGAGCATTTCTTCGTGTGTCTGTTAGCCATCTGAATATCTTCTTTGGCGAAGTGCCCATTCATATCCTTTCCTCATTTTTTAATTGGGTTATTTGTGTTTTTGTTGTTGAGCTTTTGCAGTATCTTATAGATTTTAGAGGTTAGACGCTGATCGGATTTGTCATAGCCAAAAATTTTTTCCCAGTGTATAGGTTGTCTTTTGCCTCTTTTGGTGAAGTCTTTTGATGAGCATAAGTGTTTGATTTTTAGGAGCTCCCAGTTATCTAGTCTCTCTTCTGGTGCTTGTGCATTGTTACTTATGGTTCGTATTGTGTTTATGCCATGTATTGGGGCTCCTAGGGTTTCCCCTATTTTTTCTTCCATGATCATTATTGTTTTCTATTTTATATTTAAGTCTTTGATCCATTTTGAGTTAGTTTTTGTGCATGGTGTGAAGGTATGGGTCTTGTTTCAGTTTTTTGCAGATGGATATCCAGTTATGCCAGCACCGTTTGTTAAAGAGACTTTCTTTTCCTCAATTAACGGACTTTGGGCCTTTGTCAAATATCAGCTGCTCATAGGCGGATGAATTTACGTCTGGATTCTCAATTCTGTTCCATCGGTCTATGTAGCTGTTGTTGTACCAGTACCAGGCTGTTTTGACTACCGTGGTGGTATAATAGGTTCTAAAATCAGGTAGTGTGAGGCCTCCCACTTTGCTCTTCTTCTTCAGTAATGCTTTACTTATCTGGGGCCTCTTCCCTTTCCATATGAAGTTGGTTATCTGTTTTTCCATCTCATTAAAGAATGCCGTTGGAACAGTTTATAAAGACAGTGTTCTACATTCTACCTTGGTGAGTAGCGTCTGGGGTCTTAAAAGCCTGTGAGCAGCCATCTAAGATACTCCACTGGTCTCACCCCTTTGGGAGCAAGAGAGAATGAAGAGAACAGGATACAAGGAAAAGATTAGTCCAAAGGACTAATGGACCATAGCTACCAAGGCCTCCATCAGACTGAGTCCTCCAGTACAGCTAGATGGTTCCCGGCTACCACCACTGACTGCTCCGACCGGGATCACAACAGAGGGTTCTGGACAGAGCAGAGAAGGATGTACAACAAAATTCTAACACACACAAAAAAGACCAGATTTACTGGCATGAAAGAGACTGGAGAAACCCCAAGAGTACGGCCCCCAGACACCCTTTTAGCTCCGTGTTGAAGTCACTTCCAAGGTTCACCGTTCAGCCAGGGATTGGACAGCCCCATAAAACAAAATGGGACTAATGAGGCACAGCAGTCCAGGGACAAGGACTAGAATGCAGAAGGGGACAGGAAAGCTGGTGATAGGGAACCCAAGGTTGAGTAAGGACAGTGTTGACATGTAGTGTGGTTGTTAACTATTGTCATAGGGCAACATGTGTACTGTTTAATGAGAAACTATTTTGTTCTGTAAACCTTCATCTAAAGTGAGAATAGCAGCACAACTGGAAGAACGTAATCGATGTCACGGAATTGTGCATGTAGAAATTTTTGAAATGGTGTATCTTTGGCTATGTATGTTTTCACCGAAAAAAAAAAAAAGATCAAGAAGGGAGAGGGTTGACGTGTCGTGGGGGTGTTAACCAATGTCATAAAACAATATGTGTACTGGCTGTTTAATGAGAAACTATTTGTTCTGTAAACCTTCAGCTAAAGTACAATTTTAAAAAATGCCATTGGAATTGGATCGGGATTGCATTGTATCTGTAGATCGCTTTGGATAGAATTGACATTTTCACTATCTTGAGTCTACCTATCCATAAGCAAGGTATGTTTTTCCACTTACGCAGGTCTGTTTTGGTTCCTTGCAATAGTGTCTTGTAGTTTCCATTGTATAGATCTTTTATGTCTCTGGTTAGATTTATTCCTAAGTATTTTATCTTCTTGGGGGCTATTGTAAATGGTATTGATTTGGTGATTTCCTCCTCGAGGTTCTCTTTGTTCATATAAAGGAATTCAACTGATTTTTGTATGTTTATCTTGTACTGTGATACTTTGCTGAAATCTTCTATTAGTTCCAGTAGTTTTCTGGTGTATAAGATTATATCATCTGCAAACAGATATTTTGACTTCTTCCCTACCAATTTGGATGCCCTTTATTTCTTTTTCTAGCCTAATTCCTCTGGCTAGAAACCCCAGCACAATGTCAAATAAGAGTGGTGATAAAGGGCATCCTTGTGTGGTTCGCGTTCTCAGGGGGAATGTTTTCGAAGTCTCTCCATTTAGGACGATGTTGGCTGTTGGCTTTGTATAAATGCCCATAATTATATTGAGGAATTTGCCTTCTATTCCTATTTTGTTGAGAGTTTTCATCATGAATGGGTGTTGGACTTTGTCAAATGACTTTTCTGCATCGATTGTTAAGATCATGTGGTTCTTGTCTTTTGTTTTATTTATATGATGGATTAGGTTGATTGTTTTTCTAATGTTGAACCATCCCTGCATACCTGGTATAAATCCCACTTGATCATGGTGAATTATTTTTTTGATCTGTTGCAGAATTCTATTGGCTAGAATTTTGCTGAGGATTTTTGTATCAACGTTCATGAGGGATATTGGTCTGTAATTTTCTTTTTTTGTGGTGCCTTTACCTGGTTTTGGTATCAGGATTATGCTGGCTTCATAGAATGAGTTTGGGAGTATTCCATCCTTTACTATGCTCTGATATACCTTTAGTAGTAGTTGTGTTATCTCTTCTCTGAAAGTTTGGTAGAATTCTCTAGTGAAGGCATGCAGGCCAGGGCTTTTTTTTGTTGGGAGTTTTTTAATTACGTTTTCAATCTCTTGTTACGAGTTTATTTAGTTGTACCTCTGTTTATGTTAGTTTAGGTAGGTAGTGAATGTCTAGAAATTTGTCCATTTCCTCTAGGTTTTCAAATTTGTTAGAGTACAATTCATCATAGTATTCTGTAATGATTCTTTTAATTTCAGTTGGGTCTGATGTGATATCACCCATCTCATTTCTTATACGGGTTGTTTGCTTCCTCTCCTGTTTTTCTTTTATCAATTTGGCCAATGGTTTATCAGTTTTGTTGATTTTTTCAAAGAAGCAGCTTTTGGTCTTGTTAACTATTTCAATTGTTTTTCTATTCTCTATTTCATTTAATTCTTATTCTCTAATTCTTATTATTTGCTTTCTTCTGGCACCTGAGGGCTTCTTTTGCTGCTCTCTTTCTACTTGTTCCAGTTGTAGGGTTTAATGTTTTGATTATGGCCCTTTCTTGTTTTTGGATGTGTGCATTTATTGCTATAAACTGACCTCTGAGCACTGCTTTTGCTGTGTCCCAAAGATTCTGGTAGGTTTTGTTTTCATTCTCATTTGATTCTATGAATTTCATTATTCCACCCTTAGTTTCTTCTATAACCCAGTAGTTTTTGAGCAAGGTGTTGTGCAGTTTCCACGTGTTTGATGTTTTTTTCCTTGTTTTTTGTGTTGTTGATTTCTACTTTTATGGCTTTATGGTCAGAAAAGATGCTTTGTATTATTTCGATACTTTGGATTTTGTTAAGGCTTGCTTTATGGCCTAATATGTGGTCTATACTGGAGAATGTTCCATGTGCGTTGGAAAAGAAAGTATACTTGGTTGCTGTTGGGTGGAGCATTCGGTATATGTCCATGAGATCGAGTTGGTTGATTGTAGCATTTAATTCTTCCATGTCTTTGTTGAGCTTCTTTCTGGATGTTCTGTCCTTCACCGAAAGAGGTGTGTTGAAGTCTCCTACTACTATTGTGGAGCTGTCTATCTCTCTTTTCAGTGCTGTTAGAGTTTGCTTTACGTATTTTGAGCTCTGTCGTTGGGTGCATAAATATTTTAGTTATGTCCTCCTGATGTGTTGATCCTTTAATCATTATATAGTGTCCTTTCTTATCCTTTGTGGTGGATTTTACTTTAAAGTCTATTCTGTCAGAGATTAATACTGCCACTCCTGTTCTTTTTTGATTGTTGTTTCCTTGATATAGTTTGTGTCTTTAAGTCTAGGATGTGTCTGTTGTAGACAGCGTATAGACGGATCGTGCTTTTTATCCAATCTGCCACTCTCTGTCTCTTTATTGGTGCATTTAGTCCATTTACATTCAACATAATTATTGATAGGTATGAGTTTAGTGCTGTAATTTTGATGTCTTTTTTTGTGTGTTGTTCATAGTTTCTTTGTTCCACTTAATTTTCTGTGCTGAGTCCTTTTTCTTTTCAACTTTTTTATTGTTGTTGATTTTGTGTATGCTGAGTCTTTATATTTTTCTGGTTTTTTATTTTGACTTGTAGGATTGTTAGTTTCCTTTGTGGTTACCTTAATATTTACCCCTATTTTTCTAAGTTTATACCAGTCTTTTATTTCTTTATATCGCCTTGAGTTCCTCTCCATATGAAAAATCTATGTCTACATTTTTTAAGTCCCTCTTTTTTGTTTTAATGTTGTCATCTTTTACATATTGACATCTGTTTCCCTATTTTCAGTGTTTTAGCTTTGATTTCCTTTTGTGACTTCTCTACCTGGGTTGATATCTGGTTGCTGTGTCCTGTGTTCTAGTCTTGAGTTGTTTTCTGATATTACTGATTTTCTAACCAGAGGACTCCTTTTAGTATTTCTGATAATTTCGGTTTGGGTTTTGCAAATTCTCTAAACTTCTGTTTATCTGGAAATGCCCTAATTTTGCCATCATATTTGAGAGACAGTTTGGCTGGCAGTTTTTTTCCTTCAGTTCTTAATATATGTCATCCCATTGCCTTCTTGGCTGCATGGTTTCTGCTGAGTAGGCTGCGCCTATTGTTATTGACTCTCCTTTGTAGATGACTTTTCATTTATCCCTAGCCGCTCTTAAAATTCTCTCTTTATCTTTGGTTTTGGCAAGTTTGATTATAATATGTCTTGGTGACTTTTTTTCTCTTTTGGATCTACCTTATGTGGGTTTTGGTGAGCATCTTGTACAGGTTATCTTATTATCTTTTACAATGTCAGGGAAGTTTTCTGCCAACAAATGTTCAACAATTCTCTCTGTATTTTTTGTTATTCCCCCCTGTTCTGGTACTCCAGTCACTCATAGGTTACTCTTGATACAGTCCCACATAATTCTTAGGGTTTCTTCATTTTTTTAATCCTTTTATCTGATTTTTCCTCAAATAAGTTGGTGTCAAGTGCTTTATCTTCAATCTCACTAATTCTGACTTCCATTGCCTTAGTTCTGCTCCTATGACTTTCTACTGAGTTGTCTAATTCTGAACTTTTATTGTTAATCTTCTGGATTTCTGATTGCTGTCTCTCTATGGATTCTTGCAGCCTGTTAAATTTGTCATTACGCTCTTCTCTAATCTTTTTAATTTCCTCTATTGCGTGTTCTGTGTTTTGCTTAATTTGCTTACGAATTTCTTGAAGAGTTCTGTATATTAATCTTTTGTATTCTGTCTGTGGTAATTCCAAGAAATTTTCCTCCTCTGGGAAATTTCTAGATTCTTTCTTTTGAGAGCTTGCTGAAGCCATCATGGATTTCCCCTTTATGTGATTTGATATTGACTGTTGTCTCTGAGCCATCAATAAGTTATTATATTTATTTATTTTATGTTTGCTTACTGTGTCCTAGCTTCTTGTTTTGTTTTGATATGCCCAAATAAGCTGCTCGTATGAGCTAGTTTGATTATTGGCACCTTTGAAGCTCTAATGTCCTGTCACCAGGTGGTTAGATCTGTTACTAGGTATGTGAGTTCCGGAGTTCGCCCACTCCTCCTGTATGGATTCAGCTCAGGTGTCCAGGTAGATAGCCACCAAGTGTTTGGTGTAGGCTCTCACTTATAGTCCTAGACAGGCATGGGTGATTGGTGTAGGCACAGGCATCTGTCTGCAGCAGGGCAAGTCAGGGGGCTGACGGTCACCCTTGAGTGTCCAGGAGGAGGGCGTGTCCCTATTCCCTACAGCATGAAGGTGGGTGGGTTTTGCAGCTGGACTATGAGCACCTAATTCTGTTGGCTGTAAGGACTGGGGGATACCTCTTATTCATGGGCCCCTCTCGGAGGTGGCTAGGTGGCATGGGTGGAGCCACCAGTCCTCAGGCCCCTGATGTGGGTAGCTGAAGACCCTGCTTAATGGGCAGAGCAGTGTCAAATGTCAAGAACCTACCACTTCACAGCTGAAACAGTTGAAGTTAGACTTCAGGTATATAGCCTGTTGTACTGCAGTAATGAGGGCCTTCGCTGTTGAGATGGGCCCACACAAATCTATGCAGGAAAGGCACTCAAAGTCCGCGGATGCCTTATGCCTGTGCCTAGGCAAAGGAGCTTTGCCTATCTTGGGTTCCTGGCTTAGGGGAGCTAGCAGTTTATTTTTTCCTCTGTTTGTTAATTTGTTCACTCTCCAAGGCAGGGAGAATGGTTCTGGGCCTGTGACGGATCCTACTTCCAGCCCAGGGGACTTGGCAATTGCTAAAGCCGGTCCAGGACCCAGTGCAGAGCAGATAGCGGGGAGGTAAATGGGAGAGAGGTTTTTCCCTAAGGGGGGTGTTTTTGATCCCAGCGGTAGGCAGTTACTTATCTTTCGCTGATCCAGGGCTGCTTCTCACTGGCTCTGGGTGGCCGTGTAGAGTCTCTGGCACTGGGTGTCTTCCGGTGCGGGAAACGCACCTTCCAAGCACTGTGGCTTGCTTTCCTCACTGCTCACCCCTGAGGTGACCAGGCCTGAAAGGCTCAGGCTCTTTCTGGGTCAAGTCTGGCAACTCCTCGCTGCTTCCGAACCATCTCTCCCTCCCCTTGCCACTCAGTCCGTTTCCTCAACCCTGTCGTTGATGTTCAGGGCTCCCAGATTGCTGTATATAATCAATTCACTTTTTTTTTTTTTGAGTCTTTGCTGTAAGAGGGTCCACTGGAAGCATCTGACTACTCTGCCATCTTGGCCTCGCCTCCTCCAATCTTATATTTTTTGATATTGCCTTAACTTCCTCTCCGTATGGAAATTCTATGACTCTTTTTTGTTTTGAAGTCATCATTTACATATTGATGTCTCTGGTTTCAAAAGGCAGAAAACGCAGAACAGAATTTCATATTCTCATGGACTCTAGACTTTCTGGAGCCATGGAGACAGGTTGAACCCCTGAAACTATTGCCCTGAGATAATATTTAAACCTTAAATGAAAAATGTCTTCTGAAGTCATCTTAAATACTGAGCAACAGTTTAGCTTAACTAGTAAAAAAGGTCTGCCTTGACCATTATGCTCTTTTAAGAACTATCTATATGCAATCAAATTGGCAGCAGCAACTTGAAAGATTAGATAGGTATCTGAAGGGGCAGTGAGTTTTATGTTAATGTGGGGGAACAACTGAGAAAAAGAAGGTGAGAATGGCTGCACAACTCAAAGAAGGTAATCAATGTCATTGAATTATACATGTAGAAACTGTTGAATTGGTGTATGTTCTGCTGTGTATATTCTCAGCAACAACAGCAAATATAAAATTATAAAAAAAAATATATTAAAAAGAGGGCACGTTCTGGGGTTAGTATTTTTGTTCTCTGCTTATTTTGACTAGTGTAAAGTCATGGCATCCACATACCCTTTCTTTGTGTCTGCTGTTCTTAAGAGACTCTGAATAAAGCAAATCTCAATTTAGTTACAAGTAATTGCTGAAGAAAATGAAGTATATTGATTGGATGAAAATGTTTGAACACCACTATTTATGTGACTTCTGTTTTGCTAGGATACAATGCAACTGTCTTGGCCTATGGGCAGACTGGCTCTGGGAAAACCTACTCAATGGGAGGTGCATACACTGCTGCACAAGAGAATGAACCAACAGTTGGGGTCATTCCTAGGGTAATACAACTGCTTTTCAGAGAAATTGATAAAAAAATTGACTTTGAATTTACTCTGAAAGTGTCTTATTTGGAGGTAAGTGATTTATCTTTATTCTAAATTCAAAATTATCCTTGTGTAAAAAAAAAAAAAAACTCAAATGAGATTTTTCTCTTTCATGACTTAAATTAGTAAATGCAGTTTTAGTAAATTACATTTTACTAAATGGATAAGAGAAAACTTACCGGCTCTTACCACCAGTTCTTTCCTTGTCAGAATGTTGTTGTTGTTGTTAGGTGCTGTTGAGTCAGTTCTGACTCATAGTGAACCTATGTACCACAGAACGATACGCTGCTTGGTCCTGCACCATGCTCACAGTCATTGTTATGTGTGAGCCCATTGTTGCAGCCACTGTGTCAGTCCATCTCATTGAGGGTCTTCCTCTTTTTTGCTGACCCTCTGCTTTACCAAGCATGATGTCCTTCTCCAGGGACTGATCCTTTCTGACAACATGTCCAAAGTATGTAAGACGTAGTCTTACCATCCTTGCTTCTAAGGATAGTTTGTTTAATCTGATAGGGAGGTTGGCATTGCCATATAAAAAGATGATTGGAATTCTTTAATTCCAATTTGGCCTCAATTACTGATTCCCTGTAGAGTCTTCAGAAGAGTATTTGATTTCTCTTTTCTGTTTTGAGGCTTAAGTGATAATGCTGCTGCTTCATGAAGAATATTATAAAAATTGGGTGAAGTATTGAGCCGTGTAAGGGGTGATATAATATGTTTATTCAACAGATATTTATTGAGCACCTACTGTGACTCTGGCTGCAACAGTCAGCTCAAACATAAGCAACAATTGTGAGGATGGTGCAGGACCAGGCAGTGTTTTGTTCTGTTGTACATAGTGTCACTATGACTCAGAACCAACTTCCTGGCACCTAACAACTGTGTGACAGACCCTGTTTTAGGCATTTAGATATATCTGGTACTTGGGATATATCAGTGAACAAAACAGATAAAAATTCCTGACCTTCTGGGAGCTTACATTCTAGTGTATATCAGTATACAGATTGGCTATATCTGATCTCTGGGCATCAAAAACACATTTAGGGAACTTATGGCTTCAGGGAAACTGGCTGGTTATTTTCCATAGCAGTGATAAGAAACAATCTTTAAGGGGCAATTGACTGATGCAATTTAAGCCTGCAATTGAATACTTCATCCTGAAGTTAAATCTTAATATATTAAAGAGGTAGAGGGTATAGAGTTGGAAGAACCCAACCCATTGCCGTTGAGTCGATTCCAACTCATAGCGACCCTATAGAACTGAGTAGAACTGACCCATAGAGTTTCCAAGGAGCGGCTGGTGGATTCGAACTGCTGACCTTTTGGTTAGCAGCCAAACACTTAACACTTAACCAGGGCTCCAGAGTTGGAAGAGGGGGAGTTAAACATTAAATGAATAAGGATCAGCACAAAGCTGGTTTCTATGAGGCAGAGGTTAAAGATGTCCCAAATGTCCAACTTTTCCAAACTGCTGTACTACTCCATTATCTCTAACATCAATTATTCCCCCTCCCCTCAGTACTCTCCCTTCCATCTTTGGACTTGGTAATTTGATGCAGTGTCTCACAGAACTCACGAACTTACAGTTAAGTGGTTTATTAAGGGAGTAATGGGGTACAACTCAGGATCGGGATCAACCTGGAAGTAACAAGAACAACTCAGGACGCAGTTCCTCAATCAGGACAGCTTCTCACCCTCTGCTGCAGGGCCCTGCTGGGGGCCTTCTGCTGCCGAACCCTGCTTCCGGTACCCGCAGCTGCATCACTGGTCCAGGGATCGCAGCATCCAGCAGGAAAAAAGCAATTTTAGGTGATAAGGGGGAAGAACTGTACAGGGGCACAAGCATCCTCCCTCACCCCCTCTTCCCCAGATCCCTCAGAGAAGCGTAGGAATCTGTCTAGTGGTGATCTCCCTTTACCTCCCTCATATTGAGTGTGAGCACACACTCATGAAGGTGTGTGATCCAGCCCTTCATGCCTTTATCTCCCCCCATTTTAGGTAATAAGTGTTTCAGTTGCCCATACCAATTCTCCATGAAAACATTATTCTGACTGTAGTATGCAACGTGGTATTACATTTACGATGTTTCTTGGCCTATTGCCACACCCTATGGGCTATAAAGTGTGTTCTTGGTCTGATGAAATATAACTCCGGGGCCCAAATTGGTACAGTATCTTGTTGCAATCCTTTAATGGTGTTTTTGGCATTTGTATCTTTCACAGAATATGCAAAGCCCAGTCCAGAGTATCTATTCCTGTGAGGACCCATTTGTAGTCACCTGGTGCCACTGGCATCACTGGTCCAGCTGTGTGCAACACCTTTGCTCCGGGGAACCTGCCCCATAACCATCTGCAACCTCTGTCTTTCTTGTTGGCAGACAGAGCAGTCCTTATTGGCATTTGGTGCCTCAGAGGGTGCAAGAGGGATGTGTCAAGATTCTGCCCATCTCTGCATTGCGGCAGCACCCCCATGTCTGCTCATTTTATGAACCCAATTGGCCACCTCAAGTGAGCGTACCAACAGGTCCACTTGCTGATTCCTATTGCCTTCCCATCCAGGAAGGGTTTTTCTTCTGATGGGCATTGACATGTCCTACTCTAATGTACCCTCTAAATTCCCAGAGTGCCCCAGACAGGTGTCTCCTGAATAGTCCAATTTTCTATCACCCATTTGCCTGACCATATAGCCAGGTTGTTGTTAACTGCCTATGAATTGGTAAAAATCCAAACATGTGGACTCTCACCATTGCCCATTTCTTCCATTATGGCTAGGAAGACAGTATGCAGCTCACCCCATTGAGCTGGTCTGTTTTTACCTCCTTCAATCAGGGTCTTTTCATCTGCTGGGCTTAATGCAGCAGCTTTCCACATCAAATATTGTCCACGTACCCTGGAACTGCCATCCGTGAACCAGTCTTCTGCGGTCAGCAGAGAGTTGTTCGTAGGGTACTGTCCATGTAGCAATGGACTCTGGCAGCTTCTCAGGTGGTTCTAGGGTAGGACCTATGGGAAAAGAGGCTACCTGCTCATGGATACAGTGGGTGCTTCCTATATTCCCCAAGTAGCTTATTCTTGTATGAACCATTTCCATTATATTATGGAACTATTTTGGGCACCGCCTTCCTTATTAGAGTGTTTCTCTGACATCACCCAAGACATTATGGCTATTTCAGGTCTCATGATGATTTTATGTCCCTCTGTCATTAAGGCAGTCTTAATGCCCAGTAGCAGGCGAATAATTGTTTTTCACGTGGTGTGCATCGTGCTGCAGCATCTGGAAACTTTCTAGTCCAGAATCCCAATGGTAGCTGCAGGGCGGTGTTCTTGGGTTTTTGCCAGAAGCGCCAGTCTGCATAAGCACGTGTGGCAGACACCTCAAAAATGATGCCCGAATGTGGATCATAAGGGCTTAAAGGCAGGGAGAGTGAGACTGCTTTCTGCAATTCAGACATACCCTACTCTTGGTCTGGCCCCTACTTGAATGCAGTTTTCTTCTGAGTGGTTTTATGGATGGGAGCCAGCAATATTCCCAGGTGTGGAATACGTGTTCTCCAAAATCTAAATAGACCAACCAAATGTTGGGCCTCCGGCTTAGTCTTGGGGGCAGGTAGCAACAACAACGTATTCTTTGTTGCCTGCGGAATGTCACGGGTGGCTCCTTGCCAAGTTATTCCCAAGAATTTTACCATTTGGGCAGGGCCCTGGACTTTTGCTGGATTTATTAACTAGCCTCAATTGGTCAGGTGGGCCACCACTGTATTCAAATCAGCCCTAGCCTATTCTTTGGTGTTCGATATTAACATAATATCATCAATGTAGTGTATCATTACACTTGAGATCTGTACCAAGCCCAAGTCTCTTCTAACCAAACTATGACAGTAAGCTGGTTGATTAAAGTAACCTTTAAGCCTAGCAAAACTCACCAATCCCTTTGTTAGGTTTCGATATACCTTATTTGCAAGGTCCTACCCCCACAAGGGTGCCATGTACCTTATTTACATTATTAGCAAGCTATCCAATCCTCTCGGTGGGCCACAAGTGCCTCATTTTCATAGTCCCACCCAGTCATTTGGTGGAAGTTACAAAGACTATGACTAGAAGGGCTGTATTAAGTAATTCACTGCACCGCAAACATCAAGATTAGCCTTTCATATTTTGCCACAGTTAAAAGAAAAGATTAGCCTCCTTGAGTCTCTTGACTCATTGTGGCCAAGGTAATTGAATGTAAAAATAACTCAGGAATCTGGTATGTTAAATAATGGCAACAGAAATAGTAGCCAACAAATATCCTGTTTACTATGTGCTAAACACTGTTCTAAGCACTTAAAAATTCTGGATGCTGTTGAAATCTTGGTTGCCACTTTTCCCATTTGACTTCTTCCTTTTGCTTCCCACCTCCACCCCTCATTAAGGACCCATTATTCATTTTTTAACAAAATCAGTGAAAGTGACGCTGTCATGACGCCATCAAATAGCTGAATTTGGGTACCCACGTAACTTTTCTTTGTGTCTGCTGTTCCTAAGAGACTTTGTCTTAAGAGAGCAGTCTCAATTTTGTTACAAATAACATGGATTCATTCTTGTAGAATATCAAATGATTACATGTAAGATTAAAGTCACTTTCATAATTATAAAAATAATACATGTTCATTATAAAAAATAATTAGAAAATACAGAAAGTCACAAAGAATAATTTAAAAAAATAACCTATGATCCCACCACCCAGCGATTACCACTGTTAACATCTTGTTTTTACCTCTTTGTTTTCAACAATACCAGATCTACAATGAAGAAATCTTGGATCTTCTATGCCCATCTCGTGAAAAAGCCTCTCAAATAAATATACGGGAAGACCCTAAAGAAGGCATAAAGGTGTGTTTGTCTCTCATTTGATGTTATTAAAAAATGTTGGAGAGTAATAAAGTTCACATCCCTTTTATCTGCCACTATGTTTTTAAACAACTACTGACATCTTAGTCTTGCAATTTTGTGCGGACCTAATTCCCTTTATTACTCTAGAATTTTAGGTGGGAGCTTCTTGTGGGGAAGGAAAGAAGTATTTATATTCAGTTATATCACCATCCTGTTACCTCCTGAATGAATGCTAATATCAATGAAGTATTTATTAATTATCTATAGAGTTCTAAGGCTCATCTGTCCAATATAGTGACCATTAGCCACAAGTGGTGTTTTAAATTTAAATTAATTAAACTTAAATAAAATTTGAAATTCAGTTCCTCAGTTGCAGTAGGCACATATCAAGTACTCAATAGCCACAAGTGGCTACTGGCTACCATATTGGATGGTGGAAATATAAAACATATCCATGATCACTGAAAATTATATTGGATAGCACTGTAATAAACATTGTGCTAAATCTAGGATGATATTTAAAAAGTGAAAAGTTAAGTAATATAAAAATTTTAAATTCATAAGTGCCGTAGGAGGAAATACATCACTTATATGAGAGGCTTCTGTCACATGGTATAGATGTAGGATGAGGAGCTGGAGCTGAACAGAAATTTTGAGGAAAGCTTGGGAGTTTCGTACATGGGAAAGTGGCAAATCCAGAAGCCAGTGTTGAAAACGGCAGAACCTAGGTCTAGTACCAGCTTGAGTATTCAGGAATGGGAGAGTCATAGCCTGGAAGTAGGTAAGAATATGAATACAAATTTAGGAAAACTTGTTAAAATAATATCCTACCTATCTTCCTCTCCTTCCCCTGTTCTGCCCAAAGGAAGAAAAAAAGTTGAAGGGTTGGTGTATAGCTAAAGGACAGGCACGTGTGCTTCTGAGTTTGTTGTTTCTCTCTGGGTCATTATATTGTTAGCTGGGTGCTAAAGCAAGGTTTAAAGGATCAGACCTATTTTGAAGGCCTGATAAGCTTGGAATACAGGAAGATGGTTTGGATAGTGGGATCAGAAACCCAGATAATCAGCCTGGACAAAATGCATGTTGTCACCAGGAAGAATATTAGTACTGAGCCAGCTCTTGACCTTGTTCTAAGATTTTTCTATACCCCATGCTAAAGCAGGGGTTAATTCTTAAGCATTAGCAAGTACAAAAAAGTGTGAGTTTCTGACTCAAATTGGAATGGGTAAGGACAGTTTGTAAACACTGTGCGGATGGGATGGATGGAATTTAAGCAAGTAGAGAAAGGAAGTAAGGTTATTCTAGAATAACTTAAGCAGAAAATATATTCCTGGGGATAATAAGACTAGACCAGTCTGACTGGATTAGAGGATTTGAGTTGGGAATTAATAGGAGATATGTTAGGAACCTACCACTTGTCTGTCAGTTTGTCATACTGTGGTGGCTTTCATGTTGCTGTGATGCTGAAAGCTATGCCACCAGTATTTCAGATTCCAGCAGGGTCACTGTCATGGATTGGATTGTGTCCCCCAAAAATATATCAACTTGGCTAGGCCATGATTCCCAGTATTGTGTGATTGTCCACCATTTTGTGATCTGATGTAATTTTCCTATGTGTTGTAAATCCTACCTCTATGATGTTAATGAGGCAGGATTAGAGGCAGTTATGTTAATGAGGCAGGACTCAATTTATAAGGTTAGGTTTTGTATTAAGTCAATCTTTTTTTGTGAGATATAAAAGAGAGAAGCAAGCAGAGAGACAGGTGGATCTCATACCATCAAGAAACGAGAGCCAGCAGTATATCGCGTCCTTTGGACCTTGGGTCCCTGCACTGAGAAGCTCCTAGACCGGGGAAGATTGATGACAAGGACGTTCCCCCAGAGCTGACAGAGACAGAAGGCCTTCCCCTGGAGCTGGCACTCTGAGTTTGGACTCCTAGCCTCCTAGACTGTGAGAGAATAAATCTCTGTTTGTTAAAGCCATCCACATGTGATATTTCTGTTATAGCACCACTAGATAGCTTAGACAGTCATCCATAATGGAGAAGTTTCAGCAGAGCTTCCAGACTAAGACAGACTAGGAAAAAGGACCCGGTGATCTACTTCTAAAAAAATTGGCCAGTGAAAACTTTGTGAATAGCAGCAGAACATTGTCTGATATAGTGCTGGAAGATAAGCACCTCAACTTGAAAGGCACTCAGAATACGACTGGGAAAGAAATGCCTCCTCAGAGTACATTCAACCTTAATGATGTAGATGGAGTAAAGCTGCACTGAAGGCATTGGCAAAAAACAAGGCTTCAGGAATTGACGGAATACAAATTGAGATGTTTCAACAAACAAATGAAATGCTGGAAGTGCACACTTATCTACTCCAAGAAATTTGGAAGACAGCTACCTGGCCAACTGAGCAGAAGAGATCCATATTTGTGCCCATTCCAAAGAAAGGTTATCCAACAGAATGCAGAAATCATCGAACAACATCGTTAATAACACACGCACCAGTAAAATTTTGCTGAAGATCATTCAAAAACAGTTGCAGCAGTACATCGACAAGAAACTGCCAGAAATTCAAGCAGATTCAGAAGAAGATGTGGAATGAGAGCTATCATTGCTGATGTCAGCTGGATCTTGGCTGAAAGCAGAGAATACCAGAAAGATGTTTACCTGTGTTTTATTGACTATGCAAAGGCATTCGACTGTGGGATCATAACAAATTATGGATAACATTGCAAAGAATGGGAATTCCAGAACACTTAATTGTGCTCATGCAGAACCTGTATGTAGACCACGAGGCAGTCATTCTGACAGAACAATTGGATACTGTGTGGTGTAAAATCAGGAAAGGTGTGCGTCAGGGTTTCACCATACTTATTCAGTGCATGCTGAGCAAATAATCTGAGAAGCTGGACTATATGAAGAAGAACGGGGCATCAAGATTGGAGGAAGACTCAAATAAACCTGTGATATGGAGATGACACAACCTTGCTTGCTGTAAGTGAAGAGGACTTGAAGCATTTACTGATGAAGATCAAAGACTACAGCCTTCAGTGTGGATTACACCTCAGCATAAAGAAAACAAAAATCCTCACAACTGGACCAATAAACAACATCATGATAAATGGAGAAAAGATTGAAGTCGTCAAGGATTTCATTTTACTTGGATTTGGATCCACAGTCAACGCCCATGGAAGCAGCAGTAAAGAAATCAAACGATGTATCGCATTGGGAAATCTGCTGCAAAAGACCTCTTTAAAGTGTTAAAAAGCAAAGATGTCACTCTGAGGACTAAGGTGCACCTGACCCAAGCTATGGTGTTTTCAATCGCCTCATATGCATGTGAAAGCTGGATGATGAATAAGGAAGACCGAAGAAGATTCAATGCCTTTGAATTATGGTGTTGGTGAAGAATATTGAATATGCCATGGGCTGCCAGAAAAACAAACAAATCTGTCTTAGAAGAAGTACAGCCAGAGTGCTCCTCAGACATGAGGACGGAGAGACTTCATCTCACGTACTTTGGACACGTTATCAGGAAGGAACAGTCTCTGGAGAAGGACATCATGCTTTGTAAAGTAGAGGGTCAGCAAAAAAGGAAAAGAGCCTCAGTGAGATGGACTGACAGAGTGGTTCTAACAATGGGCTCAAACATAGCAATGATTGTGAGGATGGCATACAACTGGACAGTGTTTCGTTTCGTTGTACATAGGGTCTCTATGAGTCGGAACCAACTCGAGGGCACCTAAAAACAGCAACAACATGTTAGGACCAGATTATTAAGCCAGGCTAAAGAGTTTAGCTTCTATCCCTGTGAACAATATATAAGCTATTTAATAGTTCTGAATGAAGGATAGTCATGGTTACCTTTACCAAGTTTTTATTTTAATATATATGTGCTACTTCTCCAACTAAGTTAGCTCCTGGAGGTTGGAAGAGTATCTTAACATCTCTTTGTATCCTCATTACGTAGCACTAGGCTTAGTTGTTTGGTGATATTTTAGGAAGCAGAATTTTAGGAAGATGAAACAGAAATGGATTTAAAAGGAGAAAGAGTAGCTTGAAGAAGACCAATTGGGGAAACTGTTTCCTTGTTTTTTCATGCATTAAGTAGTATGGATCTGGACTAGGCAAGTAGATGTGGACAGGAAAATGAAGCAACGCATTTGAAGAAGAGTGACTAGAAGTTGCTGATAGATGGGATCTGGAGGAATGGGAGAAGTTGAAGGAGAATCTGAAGTTTTGAGAATATGAGAATAGAGATATTATTAATAGAAATGGAAATGTGTTAGTGAGAATTAGTGTTGGTGGAAGGAAGATGATTTTGATTTATAATTTACTGATTTCAAAGTATAAGTAGCATGTGGTTAGAAATAAAGGACTAGAAATTAGGGCCACTGATGTAGGTTTGGGACCTATGGATCAATAAAATCATAGCATATTGGGGCTAGAAGGGACTTTGTAATCATCTAGCCCAATCCCTTGAGGCTCCAAGAGATTTTGACTTGTACAAGCTTTCCCAGGCAGGTATAGTACAAAGCCTAGGACCCTGTGCTCCTGGCTTCCCAATCCAGTAGAAATTGCCATGCTATTTCCCCTAGTGAAAACGAGGTATAAAATGGATCAGTGGTACAGGGAGGAGGAAGAGAGTCTATGGATAAGAAAGTAGCAAAGAGAAATACCATAGCTGTTTGTATTGCACTTGGTATCCTGAGGTCAAAGTTTGCCTTCACTTGCTCCCTGGAAGCCCCTATCCATTGCTATCCTAAAATATAGAGATCTTTTCCAGCTCCAGTATTGGCTGCCCGCCCTTCTTTCTGAAGTCCTTAGGGAAGACTGGAGACTTTGATTTCCATTGATCTACATAGAGTTACTAGTTAAAACAGTCCTCATTCCATATCTGTTCTATTTCTTGAGATTCTAGTGGAACACCAAGGCATTATTTGTTTTAAATCACCAACCCCTCTATTTCTGATCAGGTATTTGAAGCATGAATCATACGGGAATTTTCTTTCTCTGAATTAGATTGTGGGACTCACTGAGAAGACGGTTTTAGTTGCACAGGATACTGTTTCCTGTTTGGAGCAGGGCAACAACTGTAGGACTGTGGCGTCCACAGCTATGAATTCCCAGTCGTCTCGATCTCATGCCATCTTTACAATTTCCATAGAGCAAAGAAAGAAAAGTGACAAGTAAGTTACAATTTAAAGAG
Source organism: Dugong dugon (assembly GCA_030035585.1). NCBI lineage: Eukaryota > Metazoa > Chordata > Mammalia > Sirenia > Dugongidae > Dugong > Dugong dugon. The sequence goes on along the minus strand of CM057483.1, from coordinate 100,655,380 downwards.
TCAAGATTTTTAATGTTAGTTCTGCTAAAGTTGAATGTAAGGCTGCTTCTCTTCAACTGATTTGACAAATCATTAACAATTATTGCTGTGAGCACTAGTGATCAGTGGAACCATATTGACTGACTTGAAAGAAAACAAGAGCCAGCAAGTCAGCTTTGATATTTAGCTACTCTCAAGCTTTTTTACTAGTCTCACTTGTGTCTTCTGTCGTTACCACAGGAGTAGCAGCTTTCGCTCCAAGCTGCATCTTGTAGACCTTGCTGGATCAGAAAGGCAGAAGAAAACCAAGGCTGAAGGAGATCGTCTAAAAGAGGGTGAGAGAGTAATTAAGGCCACAGTTTTAGATAAAACCCTCTAATACTCTTACTAATGTCTTGACTGGAATATTTCAGATCACATTCCAACAGTAGCTACAATTCCAGTTTGAGGCTGATTTCAGAAAAGTGAAAAATTGTTTCTTTCCCTTGCACTCATTCTCTAATTCAGGTATGAAATTTGGATCTGGCCCTTGGTTTGATTTCGTCTGGTCCAGGCAAGTTTTAGTTTTTGTTTTGTTTTGTTTTACACCCAACTACTTATAATTAAAATCAGTATCTTTATTCTGTCATCTCAAGTATTCACTATCCCTCCCAGATGTTGTCACTTATAAACCTTATCAGCATGATTTCCTTATATCTTCTTTCAAGTTGTTGGATTTAAACGATGAAGCTCCTAAGGCTAGAACCCTGTGGTGTATGCTATTAGAAACCTTTATCTAGCATGATAGTGATCTGGTAATCTGCATGCTTTGGGAATGGTCCTTTAAGCAATTATTAACAATATCTAACAATAATTAACATCCAGCTTATATTTCTCAATTTTGTTCTTAAGGATTTCATAAAAGGTTTTGTCAAATGCCTTGCTACAGTCCAGGTATACTATGTTTGCCATATTTCTCAGAGCTATCAGCTTAGTAACAGTCCAAAAGAGAAATGAGGATTAGTCTAAATTGAGTTTTTCTTAGTGAATTCAAGCCGGCTTCTAGTGCTCATTCTTCCGTTTCTGGTTCTTGCAAACCATGCCTATAATAATCCATTCTAGATTTATATCAAACTCACTGTCTGTCACTTATGGAATTAACTCTTATCCCTGTTTTGAAAATTGAAATTACATCTCCCAGTCTTCTGAAACATCTTCCTTCATGATTCTTCAAAAATCATTAACATAGCTTCAGCAGTCTCATTTGAAATTTGGACTCTTACTAAAGTAGTTGAGTACTCACTTACTACCTCTTTACTCATATTGGGCTTCAGTTCCCTCTGGGGAACTGAGAAGGCAGAAGCAAAGATAGTAACTGAGGAATTTTATGTCTTTGTCATTATTTATACTCCTGGCACAGGGCAGAAACCTATTTCTTCCTCATTCAGCTTTTTTTCTCTCCTAAATTTTATTTATTTTGTTGTTGTTGAGAATATGCACAGCAAAACATAACACCAATTCAACAGTTTCTACCTGTACAATTTAGTGACATTAATTACATTCTTTGAGTTGTGCAACCATTCTCACCCTCCTTTTCCAAGTTGTTCCTCCTTCATTAACATAAAGTCACTGCCCCCTAGGGTTCCTATCTAATCTTTCCAGTTGCTGTTGTCAGTTTGATCCTGTATCTCTAGATCTTAAAAGAGCATAATGTTCAAGACAAACTTTTTTTACTAGATAAGCTAAACTATTGTTTGTTTTTAAGAAGACTTCAGGGGATATTTTTGATTTAAGGTTTAAAGATTGTCTCAGGGCAGTAGTTTCAGGGGTTCATCTCCCCTCATGGCTCCAGAAAGTGTGGAGTCCGTGAGTCTTATTCAGCTTTTTATTGTGAATGTATTTAAAAGTGCCCTTTCTGTTGTCCTATGTTTGCACTCTGAGATTTAGCCTTCTTAATACTCTTTTTAGAGATTCTTGTATCTTATCTTTTTTTTAGATGTATAGTTCTGAGTTTTGAGTTTTTTAAATAGCTTTATTGAGATATAATTCATATACCATAAAATTCATCCATTTGGAGTGTACAATTCATTGGCTTTTAGTATATTCACAGAGTTCTGCAACCATCACCACAATCAATTTTAGAGCATTTCATCACCTCAAAAAGAAACCTCATAGCCATTAGCAGTCATTCCCCATTCCCACCTCCTTCCCTAGCCCTAGGCAACCACTAACCTACTTTTCATATAAATGGAATCACACAGTCCTTTGTGACCGAGTTCTTTTACTTAGCATAAGGTTTTCAAGGTTCATACATGTTGTAACGTATCCATTGTGTAGATATAACACATTTGTTTTTCCATTCATCAGTTGCGTCCACTTTTTGGCTATTATGAGTACTGCTCTATGAATATCCACGTATAAGTTTATGTGTGGACAAATCATTTAATTTCTCTTGGCTATATACCTAACAGTGGAATTGCTGGGTCATATCGTTTAACTCTATGTTTAACTTTTTAAAAAACATTAAAATATAATTCACATGCCATAAAATTCACTTTTTTTAAAGTGTACAATTTGGTACTTTTTCCTCATCTGTTGAAATGACCGTGCTATTTTTGTTTTACTGATATGATGTATTACAGTAATTGACTTTTTAATGTTAAATTAACCTTGCATTCCTGGGATAAACCTCATTTGTTATTGCTATTTGTTTAGTGACTTTTCCAGACTAATTTTGTAAAGTCTGTATTCCCTGTAGTGTGCAGTCACACCAGTCTCTGCTGAATTAGCTTAGTTGTTAGCTAATAGTTGATCTCAGATTTCCTTAAATGCCTTGAACCTGTAAGTCTTCCACCATTTGGCTAGGGTTCTGTGTATGTGTTGGGGCGTGCCTTCAATGCTCAGGCACTTTATAAATCTGTTTTAGCCTTCAATTACTACTTGAACAGGGCCTTAGAGTCAGCCAGAGGTACAAGAATGAGGGTTGATCAGGTTTTTCCTGGTCTTCCCTGGGCATGTGCATAGCCCTGCAAATGCACACTACTTTCTAGATCTCCAGGAATATACCAGAGCTTTTTAAAGTCTCCTGTGGGCATCCCTGGGTGATGCAAGCGGTTAACAAGCTCAGCTGCTAACTAAAAGGTTGGAAGTTCAAATCTATCCAGAGACACCTCAGAAGAAAGTCCTGGTGATCTTTTAAAAACTCAGCCAGTGAAAATCCTACATAGCACAGTTCTACCCTGACATGCATGGGATCGCCATGAGTTGGAGTTGACTCAATGGCAACTGGTTTTGTTTTGTTCTGTTTTTGGTGGACATCTCATTCCCTAGATCTTCCTTTTAAGTTTTTGGTCAGGTTCTTGTTTAACTGTGGTTATTCAATTTACTGTGTATCTTCGCCAGGTATTTTTATAGGCATATGTGTGTATGAACATATAGTAGTATAATTTTGTTGTATGTCTTTTAAAATTTTGACACTACTAAATTAATTTTATTTCCTTTTAATTACACAAGTTATACATGAATACATTTATAGTATAAAAATGTAAACAATACAGATGAAGATAAATTCCTCCTTGATTTATAGCCCAATCCTAATCCAGAGGTAACCACTTTCACCTGCTTGGTGGGTAGCATTCAAGGCCTTTCCTCTACATATATGTTTTTATTGGTGGTTTTTTGTATTGTTTTTAAAGATATTCTATCTTACTGCACATATTGTTTTTCAACTTGCTTTTATCTCTTAATATATCTTTAAAATCTTGTATCAATATATATAAATCTACCCCATTTTAAAAACTGCTATATAGAATTCCAGGGTGTCCTGGTGGTGCAGTGGTTAAGAGCTACGGCTGCTAACCAAAAGGTCCGCGGTTTGAATCCATCAGCCACTCTTTGGAAACCCTGTGGGGCAGTTCTTCTCTGTTCTACAGGGTCGCTATGAGTCGGAACCTACTCAACAGCACCTAACAACAACAACAACATATAGAATTCCATAGTATACAGAATATACCTTGTTTGTTTAATTATTTGCATTTGGATTGACATTTAGGTTGTCCAATTTATGTCTGTTACAAAAATGATGCTTCATTGTATAACCTTGTACATGATATACATATGAGAGTTTTCTCTAGGTTAGATACCTGGAAGAGGAATTGCTAGTTTGAAGGGTATGCACATTCAAGATTTCAAATACTGCTAAAATTATCCTGTAAAATATCTATCCCACTATACACTTCACCCACAATATATGAGAATATATGTTTGACAATATTGGATATTATTGACTTTTTTTATTTTCACCCATTTTATGGGTGAATATTGCATATTATTTTTAAAGACTTGTATTTCCCTGATTATTGTGAGACTGAGCACCTTTTCACGTTATTGGCCACTTCTCTTTCCATTTCTGTGAATTGCCTGTTCATGCACTTTGCTTACTTTTTTTATTTCAGATTGTCTTTGTCTTGTTGATTTATAGGAGTTTTTATATTCTAGATATTAATCCTTTGTTACTATATTACCTATATTTTCTCAGTCTCATTTTTTACTTTGTTGATTTTTTCATTCATATTTTGTGTGTGCTTCTTCCTATATGTTTTTTCCTTGAGGTAAAATTTACATACAATAGAATGCATATATTTCAAATGCTCAGTTTGGTAAGTTTTTATAATTGTATACACTCATGTAACCACCACCCAAAACACGATATAAAACATTTCCATCTCTGCCAGAAAGTCCTCTTGTGCCCCTTTACAGTCATTTTACCTTCATCTATTCTACCCCAAGTAACTACTTTCTGACTTCTATTACCATAGATAGGTTATTTTTGCATGTTCTTAGGCTTCCTATAAATGGAAAATATAGTTTTGGTTTATTGTTTGTTTTTGTTTTTGTGCTTGGCTTCTTTTACTCAAAGTAATTTTTTTTGAGATTTGTCCATGTTCTTGCTTCGATTATTAACTTGTTCCCTTGTATTGCTGAATAATATCCCATTGTATGATTATACCACTATTTGTTTTTCCATTTTCTGATGATGCAAATTTATTTCCACTTTTTAGCTATTATGAATAAGGCTGCCCTGTCATGTATAGGTATTTTTGTGGACATATATTTTTATTTCTCTTGGGTAAATACCTAGGAGTGGAAGAGGGCAGGTGTGTGCTTAACTGTATACATCTGCTAACCAAAAGGTCAGCAGTTCAAATCCACCAGCCGCCCCTCAGCAGAAAGATGTGGCAGTCTGCTGCCGTAAAGATTACAGCCTTGGAAACCCTATGGGGCAGTTCTGCTCTGTCCTATAGGGTCACTATTAGTTGGAATCCACTCGACAGCAATGGGTTATCAATGTAAGAGAGTTCCAGCTTTCCACATCTTCATCAAAAGTATGTTGCTTAGAAAATCTGGCGGGTGTCAAATAGTATTTCATTTTAGTTTTAATTTTCATTTTTAAGATAACTAATGTTGAGCCCCCTTTTATATATAGTTAATGGCTATTCATGTATCTTCTTTTTTGAAGTACCTATTCTAAGTCTTCTGCCCATTTAAAAAAATTGAATTGTTATCTTTTTATTGATGATTCAAGGAGTTCTTATCTATTCTGGATGCAAGTGTCAGATGTGTAAGTTGCAGATTTTTTTTCCAGTTTGTGGCTTGTATCATTTTTAATAGTTTATTTTATTTTTGTTGTTGAGAGTATGCACAGCAGAACATATGCCAATTCAACAATTTATACATGTACAGTTCAGTGACACTGATTGCATTCTTCAAGTTGTGCAACCATTCTCACCCTCCTTTCTGGGTTGTTTCTTCCTCCTTAATATAAACTCACTGCTGCCTAAGGTTCCTGTCTAATCTTTCGAGTTGCTATTGTCAATTTGATCCCATATAGATAGTTCTTAAAAGAACATAATGCTTAAGGCAAACTTTTTTGGCTAGCTATACTAAACTACTGTTCGGTTTTAAGATGACTTCAGGGAATATTTTTGGTTAAAGGTTGTCTCAGGGCAATAGTTTCAGGAGTTCATCCAGCCTCCATGGCTCCAGAAAGTCATGGAGTCCATGAGAATTTGAAATTCTGTTCTGTATTTCCCCCCCTTTGATCAGGATTCTTATACAGAATCTTTGATCCAGATGTTCAGTAAAGGTGACTGGGCACCATCCAGTTATTCTGGTCTCATGGCAGAGGAGGCAGTTGTTCATGGAGGCAATTAGCCACATATTCCATTTCTTCCTTCTCTTCCTGACTCTCCTTTCTCTGTTGCTTCAGAGGAATAGAGTCTAATTGTTGTGCTGTGGATGGCTGCTTACAAGCTTTTAAGACCTCAGGCATTACACAACAAACTAGGAGGTAGGCCAGAAGCACTAAACACATTATTAGGCCAATTAACGGAGATGTCCCATGAAACCATGACCCTAAACTTCTAAACCAAGAAACCAAATTCCATGAGGTATTTGGCTGTACATAAAGAGCCTCAGCAGGTACTCATTATTTTTTTTTGTCAGTGTTATAAATATATCTGTCACAAAGCTTTTGCCAGTTCAACTTTTGCAACTCATTGACCATGATTACATTAATCGGCTGTGCAACCCTACCCTTAATCAATGTGATGTTTCAATCACCGTAAACTGAAACTCAGTACTCCATAAGCAGTAACCCACCCTTTTCCCTCTCCCGCCTACTCCTGGTAACCACTAATAAACTTTGGTCTCTATACATTTGCCTTTTCTTGGACTTTTTATATAAGTGAGGTCATGCAATATTTATCCTTTTGTGATTGACTTATTTCACTCAGCATAATGTCTTCAAGTTCCATCCATACTGTAGCATGTATCAAGACTTCATTTCTCCTACTGGCTGAGTAATATTCCATTGTATGTATGTACCACATTTTGTTTATCCATTCATGTGCTGATGAACATTTAGGGTGTTTCCACCTTTTGGCTATTGTGAATAGTACTGCAAAGAACATTGGTGTACAAGTCTCTTTTTGAGTCTCTGCTTTCAAGTCTGTGAGGTATATACCCAGGAGTGGAATTGCTGGGTCATCTGATACTTCTATTTTTAGGTTTTTGAGGAACTGCCACACTGTTTTCCACAACGACTGTACCATTTTGCATTCCTACCATCAATGGATAAGGGTTCGTTCCCCACATCCTTGCTAACATTTGTTATTTCCTGTTTTTTAATCTTAGCAATCCTATACGAAAACCCAAAACCAAACTCACTGCTGTCGAGTCGATTCCAACTCATAGCAACCCCATAGGACAGAGTAGAACTTCCCCGTAGGGTTTTCAAGCCTGTAATCTTTAGGGAAGCAGAGTGCCACATCTTTCCCTGCGGAGTGACTGGAGGGTTCAAATTGCCAACTGTTCGGTTAGCAGCCAAGCACTTAACCACTGCACCACCAGGGCTCCTTTTAGCCGTCCTAGTGGGAGTCAAATGGTATCTCATTGAGCATCTTTTCATGTGTTTGGTGGCCATTTGAATGTCCTCTTTAATGAAATATCTAATCAATTCTGTTGTCCATTTTATGATTTGTTTATTTTTCTTTTTGTTGTGAAGTTGTCGAAGTTTTATATATATTTTGGTTATTAGATTCTTATCAGATATATGGTTTCCAGAGAGATTCTCCCAGTCGGTAGCTTGTCTTTTCACTTTTTTGGTAAAGTCATTTGATGAACAAAATTTTTAAAATTTTATGAGGTCTCATTTATTTTTTTGTCTTTTGCTGTTTGTGCTTTTGTTATTGTATTAGGTAGTCTCAAAAGGAAAAGAGATAATATTCCCTTCTCCCTTCTAATGTCGAGTACAGTTTTGGAAAAATTACACTTCACATTTTTTATTTAAAAAAAAAAAAAAACTTGATCACTCATTGGCTAATTTATTTTAAGCCCAGTCACTTTATTTGTTCTTAGGTTAGAGGCCTGTGTCCTACTGAGTAAAAAGCAGTTTAAATATCTCATTTAAATTTGTGCTGATTATGTAAGAACAAATGCACAAATCGATACTTAACTACATTTCTTACAAAGTTGTGTTTGATGAAAATTTACAGGTGAAGGACGTTGTACAAAAACTATTTATGTCTGGTTTTTAAGAGGCCAAATGCCATTTAGATACAGATAATTTTACAATGATTTTTTGAATGAAAATAAGTAAGCTAAAATAAGCACATTTTATCCAAATCCAGGTATCTTACAAAAATGATATTGGGGGAGATTTACATAGTAGTGACCTGAATAAGGGAACCTACCATAATACCTATTGCTCAGCTTTTCTTTTCTTGAATGAATTTTTTAAAAAAAAATTTATTTTAATGTTTTATTGAGTTTTTGTTGAAAGTTTCTGTGGCTTGTGTCTTAATGGTGGCTTTTTTTATTGTACTTTAGATGAAGGTTTACAGAACAAATAGTTTCTCATTAAACAGTACACATACTGTTTTATGACTATGGTTAACAACCCCACGACATATCAACACTGTCCCTTCTCAAACTTGGGTTCCCTATTACCAGCTTTCCTGTCCCCTCCTGACTTCTAGTCTTTGTCCCTGGACTGTTGTGCCCCAGTAGTCTCGTTTTGTTTTATGGAGCTGTTTAATCTTTGGCGGAACGGTGAACCTCGGGAGTGACTTCATTACTGAGCTAAAAGGGTATCTGGGGGCCATGCTCTCGGGGTTTCTCCAGTCTCTGTCAGGACAGTAAATCTGGTCTTTTTTTTGTAAGTTAGAATTTTGTTCTACATTTTTCTCCAGTTCTGTCCAGGACCCTCTGTTGTGATCCCTGCCAGAGCAGTGAGTGGTAATAGCCAGGCACCATCTAGTTAGTTGTACTGGACTCAGTCTGATGGAGGCCTTGATAGCTGTGGTCCATTAGTCCTTTGGACTACTCTTTTCCTAGTATCTTATTTTCTTCATTCTCCCTTGCTCCCAGAGGGGTGAAACCAGTGCATTATCTTAAATGGCTGCTCACAGGCTTTTAAGACCCCAGACGCTACTCACCAAGGTAGAATGTAGAACATTGTGTTTATAAACTGTGTTATGCCAGTTGAGCTAAATGTTCCCCGAGACCATGGTCCCCACAGCCCTCTGTCCAGCAATTCAGTCCCTCAGGGAGTTTGGATGTATCTATGGAACTTCCATGACCTTTCTTTGTACAAGTTGTGCTGGCTTCCCCAGTATTGTATACTGTCTTACCCTTCACCAAAGTTATCACTTATCTATTGTCTAGTTAGTATTTGCCCCCACCCCACCCTTCCCATCCCTCATAACCAACAAAGATTGTTTCTTTTTGTGTGTAAACTTTTTCATGAGTTTTTACAGTAGAAGTCTCATACAATATTTGTCCTTTTGTGATTGACTTATTTCACTCAGCATAATGTCCTCCAGTTTCATCCATGTTATGAGATACTTCACAGATTCATCATTGTTCTTTATCATTGCATAATACTCCATTGTGTGTGTGTACCATAGTTTGTTTATCCATTCATCTGTTGATGAGCATCTAGGTTGTTCCCATCCTTTTGCTGTTGTGAACAATGCTGTAGTGAACATGGGTGTGTATATGTCTATTTGTGTGATGGCTCTTATTTCTCTAGGATATATTCCTAGGAGTGGGATTGCTGGATCATATGGTATTTCTATTTCTAGCTTTCTAAGGAAGCGCCATATTGTTTTCCAAAATGGTTATATCATTTTGCATTCCCACCAGCAGTGCATAAGAGTTCCACTGTCCCTGCAGCCTCTCTAACGTTTATTATTTCCAGTTTTTTTGATTCCTGCCAGGAATGCCTGGGTGAGATGGTATCTCATTGTGGTTTTAATTTGCATTTCTCTAATGGTTAGTGATCAGGAGCATTTCCTCATGGGTCTGTTGGCCTCTTGAATGTCTTCTTTGATGAAGAGTCTGTTCATTTCCTTTACCCATTTTTAAATTGTTAATGGTGTCTTGATGAGCAAATGTTTTAATTTGTAGAAGTCCAAGTTATCGAGTTTTTGCTCTAATGGTTAGAGCTTTTGGTGTCTGTCCAAGAAATCTTTGCCTCCTCCTAGATCATGAAGAGACTCTGCTATGTTTTCTACTTGAAGCTTAATGGTTTTAGCTTTTACATTAGTTTTATACTCCATTTTGAATTAATTTTTGGTTATCAAATGAAATAGAGGTTGAGGATCATTTTCTCCTCATATTGATATCCAGTTGTTCCAGCCCCATTTGTTAAAAAGTTTTTTTTTTTACCCATTGAACTGAATTAATGTGTTGGTATATTGAGTTGGCCATATGTGTGTGGAGGATTTCTGGACTGTATTCTGCCCTCTTAGTCTATTCATTTATTCTTAAACCTTTTAAATAAGTCTAGTTTATAGTATGTTTTAATCTCTGTGATGGCAAGTTCCCCCTCACTTTTTTTTTCATCAGAATTGTTTTGATAATTTTCTCTTCCCAGTGAGTTTTAAAATCAGGTTTCAAGTTCTATAAAAAATCTTTTTGAAATTTTTATTGAGAACTGAATTGAATTTATAGGTTAATTTAAGGAAAATTGAGCCTTCCCATCTAGGAATATGATCTTTTATGTCTTTCAGTGAGATTTTATAGTGTTCTTAATATAATTCATACACCCTATACCTTGTTAGGCTTATACTGGAACACCCTAGTTTTTGTTGCTATTTTGAATATCTTTTTTCTATTTTGTTTTCTGTTTCTGTTGAGGAAAAATATTAACTTTTAAATATTGATCTTGTGTCTAGCTACCTTGTTTAATTACTAGTTTCTCATCATTTGTCAGCTGAGTTTCTTGGATTTTCTAAGTAAGATATTCATATTATTTTCAAATAGACACTTCGGCCTTTCCCTTTCCAACATTTTACCTCATTTCTTTTCTGTTTTCATTGTAATGCTGAATAGTACCAGTGATAGTAGACATCCAGTTTTTTTTTTTTTGTTGTTATTTTTGACTTTAACCAGGAAGTTGCTAGTGTTTCACTTCTATCTACTGTACATTTCTGGTAGATATCCTTTATCAAGTTAGGGAAGTTAACTTTTATTCCTGGTTTGCTGAGAATTCCATATTTTTAAAATGAGAAATGAGTGTTTAATTTTATTATTGATTGGGAATTAAGGATCATGTAGTTTTTCTTCTTTTAACCTATTGATAGAGGGAGTTGTGAAAATAAATTTTCTATCATTGAACCATCCCTAAATTTCTGAAATAAAATGATGCTTGACCTTAATAAATTATTCTTTCTGAACACTACTGAATTTAATGTACAAGTTCTTTATTTAGAACTTTTACATATCTGTTCATATGTGAAAGTGGCCTATAACTCTGTTTGTGTGCTCTCCTTTCCAGTTTGGTTTGAAGGTTTTCCTAACTGGGTAAAATGAATTGAGAAGCCTTCAATTTTTTCTATGCTCTCATAAAGCTTATGTAACATTGAAATTATCCTTGAAGGTTACTTGAAGATTTGATTTTCTGTTATCTTTTTTATAAGTTTTTTTTATTGTACTTTAGATGAAGGTTTACAGAACAAATAGTTTCTCATTAAACAGTCAGTACACATATTGTTTTATGACATTGGTTAACAACCCCATGACATGTCACCACTCTCGATTCTCGACCTTGACGAACTTTTCTTGGTGAAAATATACATAGCCAAAGTTGCACTATTTCAAAAGTTTCTACATATACAATTCAGTGACATCGATTACATTCTTCCAGTTGTGCTGCTCTTCTCACTGTCCTTTTCCAAATTATTCCATCACCATTATCTTCAACTCACCGTCCCCTAGGCTTTCCATCAAACATTTTGAGTTGCTGTTGTCAATTTGATCTCACATAGATAATTCTTTTTTTTTTTTGGTACCTTAGATGAAGGTTTGCCGAACAAATAGTTTCTCATTAAACATTTAGCACACATATTGCCCTATGACAATGGTTAACAACCTCATGACATGTCAACACTGTCCCTACTCAACCTTGGGTTCCCTATCACCAGTTTTCCTGTCCCCTCCTGCCTTCTAGTCCTTGTCCCTGGACTGCTGTGCCTCATAAGCCTGTTTTGTTTTATGAGGATGCCCAATCCCTGGCAGAATGGTTAATTTCGGGAGGGGCTTCACCACTGAGCTAAAAGGGTTTCCGGGGGCCATACTCTCGGGGTTTCTCCAGTCTGTCAGGCCAGTAAATCTGGTCTTTTTTTGTGAGCGAGAATTCCGTTCTACATCCTTTTCCAGCTCTGTCCAGGACCCTCTATTGTGATAACAGTCAGAGCAGTCAGTGGTGGTAGCCGGGCACCATCTAGGTGTATTGGACTCAGTCTGGTGGAGGCCTTGATAGCTGTGGTCCATTAGTCCTTTGGACTAATCATTTCCTTGTATCCTGTTCTCTTCATTCTCCCTTGCTCCCGAAGTGGTGAGACCAGTGGAGTATCTTAGATGGCTGCTCACAGGCTTTTAAGACCCCAGACACTACTCACCAAGGTAGAATGTAGAACATTATCTCTGTAAACTGTGTTCTGCCAATTGAGCTAGATGTTCCCTGAGACCGTGGTCCCCACAGCCCTCCGCCCAGCAATTCAGTCCCTCAGGGAGTTTGGATGTGCCTATGGAACTTCCAAGACTTTTCCTCGTAAAAGTTGTGCTGGCTTCCCCACTAATGTGTACTATCCTACCCTTCACTAAAGTTACCGTGTATCTATTTAGTTCTCCCCCACATCCCTCCCATCCCTCTTAAGCAACAAAGATTGTTTCTTTTTGTGTGTAAACTTTTACGAGTTTTTACAGTAGAAGTTTCATACAATATTTGTCCTTTTGTGATTGACTTATTTCACTCAGCATAATGTCCTCCAGTTTCATCTATGTTATGAGATGCTTCACGGATTCATCATTGTTCTTTATCATTGCGTAATACTCCATTGTGTGTGTGTACCATAGTTTGTTTATCCATTCATCTGTTGAGGGACATCTAGGATGTTTCCATCTTCCTGCTATTGTGGACAGTGCTTCAATAAATATGAGTGTGCATATGTCTATTAGTGTGACAGCTCTTATTTCTCTAGGATATATTCCTAGGAGTGGGATTGCATTTTGTAGTGCTTGTTTTTTTTGTGGTGGTGACGTTTTCTTTGTTCCCCTTACTCTCCTGTGCTGAGTTTCTTTTTGTTTGTAGATTTTTTTTTCATTTCTTTTGTTTTTGTAGGTTTTGTTTTTACTGAGACTTTATGTTTTTCTTCTTTATTTTGATGAGTAGGTTTGTTAACTTTCTTCGTGGTTACCTTGAAATTTACCCTTATCTTCCTAGATTTGAACCAGTCTATTATTACTTGGTATCGCTTGACTTCCTCTTCATTAGAAGGTTCTATACCTACACCGTTGATTCCCTCTTTTATTTTTCTGATGCTGCTGTCATTTACAGATTAACCTCTCTGGTTTCCTTTTGTAATTCTTTTGGTTTTGCATAGTACTTAAGAGTTCATTTCCTAGATTATTATCTGGCTAGTACAATCCTGTGTCCTTTATTCAGCCTGTGGTCTGATATTGTTTTGTTCTCAGATCAAAGGACTTCCTTTAATAAGTCTTGTAAGTTTGGTTTGGTTTTTACATAGTCCCTTAATTTCTGTTTATCTGGAAATGATCTAATTTCACCACCATATTTGAAGGAGAGTTTTGCAAGATATATTATTCTTGGCTGGCAATTTTTTTCTTTTAAGGTTTTATATATGTCATCCCATTGCCTTCTTGCCTGCATGGTTTCTGCCGAATAATCTGTGCTTAGTCTGATTGTTTCTCCTCTGTATGTGGCTTTTTGTTTTTCTCGAGTTGCTCTCAAGATTCTTTGTTTGTCTTTTGTTTTAGCAAGTGAGATTAGGATATACCTTGGTGATTTTCTTTTGGGGTCTATCCTATATGGGGTTCGTTGAGCTTCTTGGATGGTCAGCTTTTCATCTTTCATGATATTGGGGAAGTTTTCTATCAGCAATTCTTCAGTGATCCTCTCTGTGCTTTCTGTTTTCTCCTCCTGTTCTGGAACTCCGATCACTCGAAGATTTTTGCTTTTGATTGTATCCCACGTAATTCTCGGGGTTTCTTCATTCTTTTTTCTGATTTTTCCTCATACAGAGTTATATCCTAGTGTTTTTCTTCAGTTTCTCTGATTCTATCTTCCATCGTTTGAAACCTGCTCCTCAGCCCTTCTGTGACACTGTCCATTTATGAAATCTTGTTGTTTACCTTTTGGATATCTAGTTGTTGTTTTTGTATGTTTTCTAGTTGTGAATTTATTTTCATTTTTGTTCCTGTATTATGTTCTTGAATTCTTCCTTTTTTTGTCTATTTTCCATGAATCTGTCTGCCTTTTTCATGAATTTATTTATTTTTCTCATTTTTGTCTGCTTTTTGCTTAAACTCTTGGATAATTCTGAATATCAGAGATTTGAATTCCCTATCAATTAGGTCTAGTGCCTTTTCTTCTACTGGAAGGTCATCTGGTGTTTTATTTTGGTTGCCTACTAGAACCATCCTGTCCTGTTTTTGTAAATGTTTTGATATTGTCTGCTGTCTTTGGGGCATTCAGTGGTTATTTTCCTCGTTTATTGATTGTAGATTTGTTTGTTTTGTCGCGCTTTTTTGTTTTATTTGGTTATATCTGAACAGGCGGGCTGTGTGTTCTTTGTTGTTTTCTCGTCTGTGGGCACGATACTTTTCACCTCCTTCTCCAATGGGCAGGGTCAGTCATTCAGGTACGGTACAATAGGGCATATCCAGCTGAAGGGGAGTTGCTGGGATAGGATTTTTGTGGCATGTACCAGGGCTGACAGTGTGGACTGGGAATCAGTGCAGGGCAGGTTCCAGTAGGCCTTGCCTGTGCTGCTTGGGAGTGTGATGTTCAGTGCATGGTACAGGTAGGCAGGAAGGAGGGGGTAGATTGTGATGTGTGGAGCTAAGATGGGTATGGGAAAGATGAAGAGAGGAGACAGGAACAGGAGCCAAAAACATAACACACAAACAAAAAAGAGTGCTAGGCGAGCTTGCTATTGGAGTGGAGAGATGAGAGACTGAGAAATGGGGAAAAACAAAAATTAAAAAAAAGAAAAAGGGAGAAAAAAATGAATAAATTGAGAAACTGGAAATGAAGAAAGACAAAAAGTGAATAAGAGAAAAAAAACTAAACAAAGAAATGAAAACAAAACAAAACAAAAAACAAGAAAAAAGAAATGCCCCCAGGTATGTCCTTGTGCATCTTCGTAGAGTACGGGCCTAGCTTCAAAGCCGCGCATTACTGCCCAGCTAGGACGGGCTCCCAAGCCGAGAAAAGAAAAAGAAAACAAACAAACAAATCAAAACAGAAGAAATCAGAGCAAACAAACACACAAAAAATCCACGGGGCTCCCACCAGCATGGCGGCACGGCCGGGAAGCAGTTTCACAGTCAAGCAGTGTTTAGCAGCCTTTCAGGAAGAAGCAAGATGGCACACAGAGTCAGGTATTTGAGAGAATGGAGGGGGAGGTTGTCATAGGTAAGAAAGAAATCTAAAGAAGTGGAAAAAACCAACACCAGCAGCCAACAAATGGCACTCAGGGAGCTGGCCAGTGAGGGCAGGTGGAAACCAAGTGGCACTGGGGGAAGCTCATGCTTCCCGGGCAACAGACTGAGGCTGCAGGAAGCAGAGGAGGCTAAGTCGGGAGTGAAGAAGGGTGGGGTGGTGGGAAAGCCTATATCGTGGGTTATTGGTTGTTCTGCCTCCTGCTGGAAGCTCCATGAAGCTGCTTTCTTGTACCTCCTGTTTGCTGATCTCTGATAGGAGTCCAAGATGGCAGATCCGTGCTGTGGTAGCTGATAGGGGACCTCTGCATGTATCTCTCCTCAGCACTCTGTTCTCAGTCAGTTTCTTATTCCATTTGGTGTTTGGCTGAGTTCTTTATCTCTTCATTTGATGCATAGGGTTTCAGGATTGACGTGTGACTCTGTTTGACTTAGTTTTTCTGATCTTTGCTGTGGAGGGTTGGCGTGGTGCTTCTGACTATAGCGCCATGTTGTCCGGAAGTTGATTTTCTGTATCTTGACACAATTTTGGTACTTTATATTTTCTCTTTTGCCTAGATTGTCAAATTTATTGATACAGTATTGCATACAGCACTATTTTATATTTTTAGTCTCCTCTGTATCTGTAATTATGTCTCTACTTTCATTTCAGTTGTTTATATTTTCTCTGTTTTTTCTATCACTGTGATGGTTAAGGTTGTGTGTCAACTTGGCTGGGCCATGATTCTCCGTGTTTATATGTGATCACCCCCATGATGGGATCTGCTGTGAATAGCCAGTCAGTTGAAAGGGAGTTTCCTTAGGCGTGTGACCTGCATCCGACTATGAGTGGACGCTCTGGCTTTTAACTGCTCTGGATCCTGCAACTGCCTCCTGTTCATCTGACCTCCGGTTCTTGGGACTTGAGCTAGCAGCTAACTTGCCAATTTTGGGATTCATCAGTCTTCACAGCCTGTGAGTAAGAGCCCTGCTCTCCGACCTGCCGATCTTGGGTCACGAGCCCCTACAGCTATGTGAATCAGAAGAAGCCTCTATCATGATCCATGGACTTGGGACGTTACAGCCTCTACAATTGCATGAGCCAATTCCTTGATATAAATCTCACTCTATGTATATTTACACACTTTACTGGCTTTGCTTCTCTAGAAAACCCAGCCTAAGACAATCACATTTGACAGATTTGTTGATCAGCTATACTTTTTTCTTTTATTTTAATTGATGTACTTTAAGTGAAAGTTTACAATTCAAGTTAGTCTCTCATACAAAAATTTATACATACATTGTTATGTGAACCTAATTGTCTCCCTATACTGTGACAGCACACTCCTCCTTTCCACAGCTGATTTCCCATGTCCATTCAACCAGCTCCTGACCCTCTCTGCCTTCTCATCTCAAGTCCAGACAGGAGCTGCCCATTTAGTCTCGTGTATCTACTTGAGCTAAGAAGCACACTTCACGAGTAACATTTTATTTCCCATAGTCCAGTCTAATCTTTGTATGAGGCGTTGGCCTCGGGAATGGTTTTAGTTCTGGATTGACAGAGAGTCCAGGGACCATGCTTTCTGGGGATCATCCAGTCTCAGTCAGACCATTAAGTCTGGTCTTTTTACTAGAATTTGAATTCTGCACCCCACTTTTCTCCTGCTCCATCAGGGACTCTCTGTTGTGATCCCTTTCAGGGCGGTCATTGGTGGTAGCCGGGCACCATCTAGTTCTTCTGGTCTCAGGCTGACGAAGTCTGTGATTTATGTGGCCCATTCTATCTCTTGGGCTAATATTTTCCTTGTGTCTTTGGTGTTCTTCATTCTCCTTTACTCCAGGTGGTTGGGACCAACTGATGCATCTTAGATGGCTGCTTGCAAGGGTTTAAGACACCCGATGCCACTCACCAAAGTAGGATGCAGTCTTAATAAACTTTGTTATGCCAATTGACCTAGATGTTCCCTGAAAGAGTGGTCCCCAGACCCCCACCCCTGCTACTCTGTCCTTTGAAGTGTTTGGTTGTATTCTGGAAATTTCTTAGCTTTGTTTTAGTCCAGTTGTGCTGACTTCCCCTGTAGTGTGTGCTGTCCCTTCACCTAAGATAATTCTTAGATAATTCTACAATCTAATTAGTGAATAATCCTCTCCCTCCCTCCTCACACTTGCAGCCATCGAAGAATGGTTTCTTCTGTGTTTAAACCTTTTCTTGAGCTCTTCTAATAGTGGTCTTATACAATATTTGTCCTTTTGTGACTGACTAAATTCACTCGGCATAATGCCCTCCAGATTCCTCCATAATATAAGATGTTTCACGGATTCATCGTTGTTCTTTATTGTTGCATAGTATTCCATTGTGTGAATATACCATAATTTGTTTATCCATTTGTCCTTTGATGGGCACCTAGGTTGTTTCCATTTTTTGCTGTTGTGAACAGTGCTGCAATGAACATGGGTGTGCATATATCTATTCATGTGATGGCTCTTATTTCTCTAGGGTATACTCCAAGAAGCGGGATTGCTGGATCATATGGTACTTCTATTTCTAGCTTTTTAAGGGAGTGCCAAATCGATTTCCAAAGTGGTTGTACCATTTTACATTCCCACCAACAGTGCATTAAGTGTTCCAGTCTCTCCACAACCTCTGCAACATTTATTATTTTGTGTTTTCTGGATTAATGCTAGCCTTGTTGGGGTGAGATGGTATCTCATTGTAGTTTTGATTTGCATTTCTCTAATGGCTAATGATCATCAGCATTTCTTCGTGTGTCTGTTAGCCACCTGAATGTCTTCATTGGCGAGGTGCCTATTCATATCCTTTGCTCATTTTTTAATTTGGTTGTTTGTCTTTTTTTTTTTGTTGAGGTTTTGCAGTATCTTACAGATTTTAGAGATTAGATGCTGATAGGATTTGTCATAGCCAAAAATTTTTACCCAGTCTGTAGGTTGTGTTTTGACTCTTTTGGTGAAGTCTTTTGATAAGCATAAGTGTTTGATTTTTAGGAGCTCCCAGTTATGTAGTCTCTCTTCTGGTTTTTGTGCATAGTTACTTATGGTTCACTTCTGTTTATGCCATGTATTAGGGTTCCTAGCATTGTCCCTATTTTTTCTTCCATGATCTTTATCGTTTTTGATTTAATATTTATGTCTTTGCTCCCTCTTGAGATAGTTTTTGTGCATGGTGTGAGGTATGAGTCTTTTTTCAGTTTTTTTTGCAAATGGATATCCAGTTATGCCAGTGCCATTTGATAAAGAGACTGTGTTTTCCCGAATTAATGGACTTTGGACCTTTGTCAAATATCAGCTGGTCATAGGTGGAGGAATTTATTATTTATGGATTCTCAATTCTGTTCCATTGGTCTATGTATCTGTTGTTGTACCAATACCAGGCTGTTTTCACTACCGTGGTGGTATAATAGGTTCTAAAATCAGGTAGATCAGGTAGTGTGAGGCCTCTCACTTTGTTCTTCTTCTTTAGTAATGCTTTACTTATCTGGGGCCTCTTTCCTTTCCATATGAAGTTGGTGATTTGTTTCTCCATCTCCTTAAAAAATGCCAGTGGAATTTCGATCGGGATTGCATTGTATCTGTAGATCACTTTGGGTCGAATTGACATTTTCACATTGTTGAGTCTTGCTATCCATGAGCAAGGTATGTTTTTCCACTTATGCAGGTCTCTTTTGGTTTCTTGCAGTAGTGTCCTGTACTTTTCATTGTATAGGTCTTATACGTCTCTGGTTAGATTTATTCCTCAGTATTTTATCTTCTTGGGGGCTGTCTTAGTTATCTAGTGTTGCTGTAACAGAAATATGACAAGTGGATGGCTTTAACAAAGAGAAATTTATTCTCTCACAGTCCAGTAGACTACAAGTCCAAATTCAAGGTGTCAGCTCCAGGGGAACCTTTCTCTTCCCTGTCGGCTCTGGAGAAAGGTCCTTGTCGTCAGTCTTCCCTTGTTCTGGGAGCATCTCAGCACAGGAACCTCAAGGTCCAAAGAACGTGCTATTGTTCCGGCACTGCTTTCTTGGTGGTATGAGGTTCCCGTGTGTCTCTCCTCCCTTCTGTCTTTTATATCTCAAAAGGGATTGTATTAAGACACTATCTAATCTTGTAAAGCTCATCAGTATAACCTCATCACAGTGATAGAGTTTACAACACATAAGGAGATCACATATAACCTCATCATAGTGATAGAGTTTACAACACATAAGGAAATCACATCAGATTACACAATCATACAATGCTGGGAATCATGACCCAGCCAGGTTGACAGATATTTTTGGGGGACACAATTCAATTCATGACAGGGGCTATTGTAAATGGTATTGATTTGGTGATTTCCTCTTTGAGGTTCTCTTTGTTAGTGTAGAGGAATCCAACTGATTTTTGTATGTTTATCTTGTATCCTGATACTTTGCTGAAATCTTCCATTAGTTCCAGTAGTTTTCTTGTGGATTCTTTGGGGTTTTCTGTGTATGAGATCATATCATCTGCAAATAGAGATACTTTTATCTCTTCCCTACCAATTTGGATGCCCTTTATTTCTTTTTCTTGCCTTATTATTCTAGCTAGGATCTCCAGCAGGATGTTGGATAAGAGTGGTGAAAAAGGGCATCCTTGTCTGGTTCCGGTTCTCAAGGAGAATTCTTTCAAACTCTCTCCATTTAGGATGATGTTGGCTGTTGGCTTTGTATAAATACCCTTAATTATGTTGAGGATTTTCCCTCCTATTCCTATTTTTGTTCAGAGTTTTTATCATGAATGGGTGTTAGACTTTATCAGATGCCTTTTCTGCATCGATTGATAAGATCATTTGGTTCTTTTGTTTTATTAATGTGATGGATCACATAGATTGTTTTTCTAATGTTGAACCATCCCTGCATACCTGCTATAAATCCCACTTAATCATGGTGAATTATTTTTTTTGATATGTTGCTGAATTCTATTGGCTAGTATTTTGTTGAGGTTTTTTTGTGTCAATGTCCATGAGGGATATTGGTCTCTAATTTTCGTTTTTTGTGGTGTCTTTACCTGGTTTTGGTATCAGGGTTATGCTGGCTTCATAGAATGAGTTTGAGAGTATTCCATCATTTTCTATGCTCTGATATACCTTTAGTAGTAGTGGTGTTAACTCTTCTCTGAAAGTTTGGTAGAATTATCCAGTGAAACTGTCCGGGCCAGGGCTTCTTTTTGTTGGGAGTTTTTAAATTACCTTTTCAATGTCTTCTTTTGTTATAGGTTTATTTGGTTATTCTACCGCTAGTTGTGTTAGTTTAGGTAGGTAGTGAATTTCTAGAAAATTGCCCATTTCTTCTAGGTTTTCAAATTTGTTAGAGAACAGTTTTTCATAGTATTCTGATATGATTCTTTTAATTTCAGTTGGGTCTGATGTGATATCACCCATCTCATTTCTTATACAGGTTATCTGCTTCCTCTCCTGTTTTTCATTTGTCGGTTTGGTCAATGGTTTATCGATTTTGTTGATCTTTTCAAAGAACTATCTTTTGGTCTTGTTGACTCTTTGAATTGTTTTTCTACCCTCTATTTCATTTAATTCTGCTCTAATCCTTATTATTTCCTTTCTTCTGGTGCCCGAGGGCTTCTTTTGCTGCTCTCTTTCTGCTTGTTCCAGGTGTAGGGTTAATGTTTTGATTATGGCCCTTTCTTGTTTTCGGATGTGTGCATTTATTGCTATAAACTGTCCTCTGAGTACTGCTTTTTCTGTATCGCAAAGGTTCCGGTAGGATGGGATTTTGTTCTCGTTTGATTCTATGAATTTCTTTATTCCATCTTTTATTTCTTCTATAACCCAGTAGTTTTTGAGCAAGGTGTTGTTCAGTTTCCATGTGTTTGATTTTTTTCCCTTGCTTTTTCTGTTGTTGATTTCTACTTTTATGGCTTTATGGTCAGAAAAGATGCTTTGTCATATTTGAATGGTTTGGATTCTTGCTTTATGGCCTAATATGTGGTCTGTTGAAGAGAATGTTCCATGTGTGTTGGAAAAGAAAGTATACTTCACTGCTGTTGGGTGGAGTGTTCAGTATATGTCCTTGAAATCAAGTTGGTTGATTGTAGCATTTAGATCTTCCCTGTCTTTATTTAGCTTCTTTCTGGATGTTCTGTCTTTCACCAAAAGTGGTATGTTGAAGTCTCCTACTGTTATTGTGGAGCTGTCTATCTCTCTTTTCAATGCTGTTTGTGTTTGTGTCATGTATTTTGGAGCCCTGTCATTGGGTGCGTAAATATTTATTACAGTTATGTCCTCCTTGTATATTGATTGACCCTTTAATCATTATATAGCATCCTTCCTTATCGTTTGTGGTGGATTTTACTTTAAGGTCTGTTTTTTCAGAGATTAATATTGCTACTCCTGCTCTTTTTTGAGTGTTATTTGCTTGATATATTTTTTTCCATCCTTTGAGTTTTAGTTTGTTTGTGGCTTAAAGTCTGTGTTTCTTGTAGGCAGCATATAGATGGGTCATGTTTTTTAATCCATTCTGCCACTCTCTGTCTCTGTATTGGTGCATTTAGTCCATTTACATTCAGCGTAATTATTGATAGGTATGAGTTTAGTGCTGTCATTTTGATATCTTTTTGTGTGTGTTTGTTGACAATTTCATTGTTCTGCTTAATTTTCTGTGCTGAGTTTTTTTATATGTATATTTTGTTTTCATCTTTTTCATCATTGTTGATTTTGTATTTGCTGAGTCTTTATGTTTTTCTTCTTTTTATTTTGATGTGTAGATTTGTTAGTTTCCTTTGTGGTTACCTTAAAATTCACCTCTATTTTTCTAAGTTTAAACCAGTCCTGTTATTTCTTTATATTACCTTGACTTCCTCTCCATATGAAAAATCTATGTCTTCATTTTTTAGTTCCTCTTTTTTGTTTTAATGTTGTCATCTTTTACATATTGACATGTCTTTCCCTATTTTCAATGTTTTTGCTTTGATTTATTTTTGTTACTTCCTTATCTGGTTGCTCTGTCCTGTATTCTAGTCTTGGGTTGTTATCTGATGTTATTCATTTTCTAACTGGAAGGCTCCCTTTAGTATTTCTTGTAATTTTGGTTTGGTTTTTGCAAATTCCCTAAACTTCTGTTTACCTGGAAATACTCTAATTTTGCCGTCATATTTTAGAGACAGTTTTGCTGGATACTTAATTCTTGGCTGGCATTTTTTTTCCTTCAAGGTTTTATATATGTCATCCTGTTGTCTTCTTGACTGCATAGTTTCTGCTGAGTAGTCCTTATTCTTATTGACTCTCCTTTGTAGATGACTTTTCATTTATCCCTAGCCACTCTTAAATTTCTCTCTTTATCTTTGGTTTTGACATGTTCGATTATAATATGTCTTGGTGACTTTCTTTTGGGATCTACCTTATACGGGGTTCGATGAGCATCTTGGATGGGTATCTTCTCATCTTTCATGACATCAGGGAAGTTTTCTGCCAACAAATCTTCAACAATTCTCTGTGTATTTTCTGTTATTCCCCTCTCTTCTGGTACTCCAGTCACTCGCAGGTTATTCCTCTTGATAGAGTCCCACATAATTCTTAGGGTTTCTTCATTTTTTTAATCCTTTTATCTGATTTTTTCCTCAGATAAGTTGGTGTCAAGTACTTTATCTACAATCTGACTAATTCTGACTTCCATTGCCTCAATTCTGCTCCTATGACATTCCCTTGAGTTGTCTAATTCTGAAATCTTATTGCTAATCTTCTGGATTTCTGATTACTGTCTCTCGATGGATTCTTGCAGCTTGTTCAGTTTGTCATTATGCTCTTCTCTAATCTTCTTAAGTTCCTGTATTGCTAGGTCTGCATTTTGCCTGATCTCTTTCCTGATCTCTTGAAGAGTACTGTATATTAATATTTTGTATTCTGCCTCCAGTAATTCCAAGAAATTCTCTTCCTCTGGAAGATTTCTTGGTTCTTTATTTTGGGAGCTTGCTGAAGCCATCATGGTCTGCCTCTTTATGTTATCTGATTTTGACTGTTGTATCCAAGCCATCAATAAGTTATTATTTTTATTTATTTTATACTTGCTTACTATGTTCTAGCTTCTTGTTTTGTTTTGTTTTGATATTCCCAAATAGGCTGCTCATGGGAGCTAGCCCAATTTCCAGCGCCCCTGACGCTCCAGTGTCCTGCCACCAGGTGGCCAGACCTGCCACTCAGGATGTGAGCCCAGGAGTCCTCCCACTCCTCCTGTATGGATTCAATTCAGGTGTCCAAGTGTGTGGTGCAGGTTCTCACCTACAGTCCTAGACAGGCATGGCTGATTGGTGTAGGCACAGCCTTCTGGC
The DNA here is from genome assembly GCA_030035585.1 of Dugong dugon. NCBI lineage: Eukaryota > Metazoa > Chordata > Mammalia > Sirenia > Dugongidae > Dugong > Dugong dugon. The sequence continues at coordinate 100,631,611 of CM057483.1, read as the reverse complement.
TACAGCAGGGAATCACATGCTGAGCAAGGCAGGGGGCCGACGGCCACCCCTGAGTGTCCGGGAGGAAAGTGTTTCCCTGTTTCCTAGGGTGCTTAGGTGGATTTGTTTCGCAGCCGGACTGTGAGCACCCGATGCTGTTGGATGTAAGGACTGGGGGCACCATTTATTCTTGGGCCCCTGTCGCAGGTGACTAGGTGGCATGGGTAGAACCACTAGTCCTCAGGCCCCTGATGTGGTAGGTGAAGACCCTGCTTAATAGGCAGAGCCGTGTCCGATGTCAGGAACCTGCCACTTTACAGCTAAAACAGTTGAAGTTAAACTTCAGGTATACACCCTGTTGTGCAGTAATGAGGGGCCTATGCTGTTGAAATGGGCCCACACAAGTGTATGCAGGGGGAAAGGCACTCAAATTCTGTGGACCCTTTATGCCTGTGCCTAGGCGAAGGAGCTGTGCCTACCCTGAGTTCCTGGCTTAGGGTTGCCGGCAGATTATTTTTTCCCGTTTGTTAATTTGTTCGCTGTCCAAGGCCGGTAGAATGGCTCAGGGCGCGTGACAGGTCCTACTTCTGGCCCAGGGGACTCAGCAATTGCTGAAGCCTGTCCCAGACCCAGTGCAGAGCAGGGAGCGGGGAGGTAAATGGGAGAGAGGAGGTTTTTCCTAAAGGGGGGTGTTTTTGATCTGCATGGTAGGCCAGACGCAAGTACTTTTCTTTCGCCAATTGAGGGCTCCTTCTCACTGGTTCTGGAGGTGTGAGTAGACTCTCTGCTGCTCGCTCTGTCTCAATGGGGAAAACGCATTCCAAACGCCACTGCTTTCCTCTTCACGCGCACCAGCCTATCTGGCCTGAAGAGTGCCAGCTCCTGCCAGGTCTTGTCTGGCACTTCCTCGCTGCTTCTGAACCATATCTCCTCCTCCTGCCACTCAGTCCGGTTCCTCAACGTTGCCTTTGGTGTTCAGGGCTCCTAGATTGTCACATATAATCGATTCAGTTGTTTTTTCGAGTCTTTGTTGTAAGAGGGATGGCAGGAAGCATCTGACTACTCTACCATCTTGGCCTCGCTTCTTCTTCCTATTTTATTAATTATTTTTAAAGGTTCATTGGAGGCTGTATTAGTTTCCTAGAGCTGCTGTAACAAAATACCACCAACTAGGTGGCTTAAAACAACAAGATCTTATTCTCCCACTGGAGGCCAGAAGTCTGAAATCAAATTGTAAGCCGGGCTATGTTCTCTGTGAAGGTTCTAGGGGAAAATCCTTCCTTGCCTCTTCCTGGCTTCTGGTGGTTGCCAGCAATCCTTGGCGTTCCTTAGGCTGTAGATGCATCACTCCAGTCTTTGCCTCCATTATCACATGGCCTTCTCTTTTTGTGCCTGTGCATCCAAATTTTCCTCTTCTTATAAGGACACCAGGTATTGGATTAGGGCCGCCCTAATCCAGTATGATGTCCTCTTAATTTGATTACATTTGCAAAGACCCTATTTCTAAATAAGGTCACATTCACAGGTACCAGGAGTTAGGACTTCAACATATCTTTTTGGGGGACACAATTTAACCTACAATAGAGACTGACTGATCTTGTTAGAATGAGCCACCAGAAAGGCCAGATCCTAAAAATGGCCTTTCTCTACCCTAATACAATACATTAGAAGGCAGTGGGAGAGGATTGACGGTCTCTGAAGAGCAAGCACTAATCCTGGTCTTTCTGGGGAGATAAAGAAAGGGGCCACTCTTTTCTAGCAGCCACAGCAGCAGCCTCAGTGGCTCTCCCAGAGCCTTCTGCCACACTGGGCATTAGAATTTGTCTCTAATGTGCACATGTGTAACCTTGATCCCCGGTGTAACTCTGCTCATTTATGATTGCAATCTTTAGGGGTTAGTGTTGTATAATATGTTTTTCCTATCTAATACAATGGCAAACCCAACAATAACAGCACATATTCATCTTAAAGGGGCTCATAGTGGTGGTTCCCATTATAAGCAAAGTCCTGTGATGAAACTGCATCCTCTCGGTGGTGAGAGCTGCTGGGCATCAGCAGTGACCTTGGGTCTCTCAACACACAAGCTTTGGGTGTGGGCTGTTTGCTTCTTTTGCAACTGAAAAACACAAACCAAACCAGTTGCGTTGAATCGATTCAAACTCATGGTGACTCCATGTGTGTTTCAGAGTGAACTGTACTTCATAGGGTTGTCAATGGCTGATTTTTCACAAGCAGATTGTCAGGCCTTTCTTCTGAGGCACCTCTGGGTGGATTTGACCCTCCAGCGTTTCAGTCAGCAGCTCAGCACGTTACCTGTTTGCATCACCCAGGGATTCTGATCCCTTGCAAACCAAATACAAAATCTATCTGTGGTGGAGGAGGGGGCCCGTTGTCTCTCACTAGGTGCTTTGGTGTTGAGTCTGTCTTTCTTTTTCCTACTGCTGGTTCACTTCACTTTTTTTTTAATGTTACTGTGTTTTGGGTGAAAGCTTACAGTGCAAATTAGTTTCTCATTCAAAAATTTATATACAAGTTGTTATATGACACTGGTTGCAATCCCTGCAATGTGTCAGCACTCTCTCCCTTTCCCTTTACACCTCAAGTTCCCTGTGTCCATTCACCAAGATTTCCTGTCCCTTCCTGTCTTTCTTGTCTTTGCTTTTGGGCAGTTGTTGCCCATTTGGTCTCATATACTTGAATGAACTAAGAAGCACGTTCCTCACATGCGTTGTTTGTTTTATAGGCCTGTCTAATCTTTGGCTGAAAGGTAGACTTCAGGATCGGCTTCAGTGCTGAGTTAGCAGGGTATCTGAGGGCCATATTCTCAGGGCTTCCTCCAGTCTCTGTCAGACCAGTAAGCCTGGTCTTTTTTTGTGAATTTGAATTTTGTTTTACATTTTACTCCCACTCTGTCTGGAACCTTCTATCGTGATCCGTCTTAGAGCAGTCTCGGTGGTGGTAGCCAGGTACTACCTAGTTCTTCTGGGCTCAGGCTGGTGGAGGCTGTGTTTCATGTGGTCAGTTAGCCCTTTGGACTAATATTTTCCTTGTGTCTTTGGTTTTCTTCAGTATCCTTCACTCTGGACGCGATGGGGCCAATAGATGTATCTTAGATGGCTGCTTGTAAGCTTTTAAGACCCCAAATGCTACTCACTAAAGTGGGATGTGTAGAACATTTTTTTATGAACTGTGTTATGCCAGTTGAGCTAGATGTCCCCCGAGACCATGGTCCCCAGCCCTCAGCCCCAGTAACTAGGTCCCTCAAGGTGTTTGGATGTGTCTAGGAAGCTTCAATGGCTTTGCCTTGGTCAGGACGTGCTGACTTCCCCTATATTGTGTTGTCCTTCCTTTCACCAAATTTAACACTTGTCTACTATCTGGTTAGTGATTTCCCCTCCTCACCCCCTCCTTCCATAACCATCAAAGACGGGTTTTTTTCCGTGTGTAAACCTTTTCCTGAGTTTTTAAATAGTGGTCACATACAATATTTGTCATTTTCTGATTGCTTTATTTCACTTAGCATAATGCCTTCCAGATTCATCCATGTTGTGAGATGTTTTGTGGATTCATCACTGTTCGTTATAATTACATAATGTCATGGATTGAATTACGTCCCCCCAAAAATGTGTGTATCAGTTTGGCTGGGCCATGATTCCTGGTATTGTGTGATTTTCCTATATGCTGTCAATCCTGCCTCTATGATGTTAATGAGGGAGGATGGTGGCAGTTGTGTTAGTAAGGCAGGACTCAATCTACAAGATTGGATTGTGTCCTGAGGCAATCTCTTGAGATATAAAAGAGAGAAATGAGCAGAGAGACATGGGGGACCTCATACCACCAAGAAAGCAGTGCCAGGAGCAGCGCATGTCCTTTGGACCCGGAATCCCTGCAGGGAGAAGCTCCTAGTCCTGGGAAACGTTGAAGAGAAGGCCGACAGAGAGAGAGAGACTTCCCCTGGAGCTGATGCCCTGAATTTGGACTTTAAGACTACTTTAATGTGAAGAAATAAATTTCTCTTTGTTAAAGCCATCCACTTGTGGTATTTCTGTTGTAGCAGCACTAGATGACTAAGACACATAATATTCCATTGTGTGTGTATACTGTAATTTGTTTATCCATTCATCTGTTGATGAGCACTTAGGTTGTTTCCATCTTTTTGCTATTGTGAATAATGTTGCAGTGAACATGGGTGTGCATATGTCTATTCAGGTGACAGCTTTTATTTCTCTAGGATATATTCCTAGGAATGAGATTGCTGGAACATACGGTGTTTCTATTTCTAGCTTTTTAAGGAAGCGCCATATTGTTTTCCAAAGTGGTTGTACCATTTTACATTCTCACCAGCAGTGCATAAGAGTTCTGACCTCCCCAGAACCTCTCCATTTGTTAATTTCTGTTTTTTTTTTTATTAGTCCCAGTGATGTCAGGGTGAAATGGTATCTCATTGTAGTTTTGATTTGCATTTCTCTAATGGGTAGTGCATCACAAGCATTTCCCTCATGTGTCTGTAGCTGCCTGAGTGTCTTTGGTGAAGTGTCTATTCATATCTTTTGCCTATTTTTTATTGGATTATTTGTCTTTTTGTTATTAATGTGTTTAAGTATTCTGTAGGTTTTAGAGATTAGACCCTTGTCGGATATGTCTTAGCCAAATATTTTTTCCCAGTCTGTAGGTTCACTTTTTATTCCTTTGGTGAAATCTTTTGATGAGCATAAGTGTTTAATTTTTAAGAGCTCCCAGTTATCTAGTTTATCTTCTGGTGTTTGTGCATTGTTAATTATGGTTCATATTGAATTTATGCCATATATCAGGACCCCTAGTGTTGTCTCTATTTTTTCTTCCATGATCTTTTATCATTTTAGGTCTTTGATCCGTTTTGAGTTTGTTTTTGTATCTGGTGTGAGGTATGGGTCCTGTTTCTTTTTATTTTTACAGATGGACATCCAGTTTTGCCAGCACCATTTGTTGAAAACACTATATTTTCCCCCATTTAATGGACTTTGGTCCTTTGTCAAATATCAGCTGCTGATAGGTAGATGAATTTATGTCTCGGTTCTCAATTCTGTTCCATTGGACTATGTGTTGTCAAAACAGTACCAGGCTATTTTGACTACCATGGCTGTGTAGTAGGTTCTGAGATCAAGAAGTGGAGGGTTCCTACTTTGTTCTTTTTCTTCAGCAATGCTTTATCTGGAGCCTTTTTGCTTTCCATATAAAAGTTGGTGATTAGTTTTTCTATCTCGTTAAAGAATGCTGTTGGTATTTGGATCAGGATTGTATTATATCTGTAGATCGCTTTGGGTAGAATTCACATCTTCACAATGTTGAATCTTCCTATCCATGGGCACGGTATGTTTTTCCATTTATATGTCTTTTGGTTTCTTGCAAGAGTGTTTTTTAGTTTTCTTTGTATAGGTCTTTTATATCCCTAGTTAGATTTATTCCCAAGTATTTTATTTTTTTAGAGGTTATTATAAATGGCATGGTTTTCCTGATTTCCTTTTCCAGGTTCTCTTTGTTGATATAGAGAAATCCAACTGATTTTTGTATGTTACTCTTGTATCCTGCTAGTTTGCTGAATCTTTCTATTAGTTCCAGTAATTTTCTTGTGGAATCTTTAGGTTTCTCTACGTATAGGATCAGATCATCTGCGAATAGGGATAGTTTTACTTCTTCCTACCAAAACCTACTTCATTTATTTCTGCTCTAATCTTTATTATTTCCTTCCTTCTGGTGCCTGTGGGCTTCTTTTGCTGTTCTCTTTCTATTTGTTTGAGTTGTAGGGCTGACTTTTTTATTTTGGCAGGTTTTTCTTTTTTGATGTGTGCATTTATTGCTGTACATTGACCTCTGAGCACTGTCTTTGCTGTGTCCCAAAGGTTTTGATATGAAGTGTTTTCATTCACATTTGATTCTAGGAATTTTTTTATTACCTCTTTGATTTTTCTATTACCCAGTTGTTTTTAAGCAAGGTGTTACTCAGTTTCCATGTGTCTTAGTTGTCTAGTACTGCTATAACAGAAATACCACATGTGGATGGCTTTAACAGAGATTTATTCTCTCACAGTTTAGGAGTCTGGAAGTCCTAATTCAGGCCACCAGCTCCAGGGGAAGGCTTTCTGTCTTTGTCAGCTCCGGGGGAAGGTCCTGGTCATCAATCTTCCCCTGGTCTAGGAGCTTCTCAGCCCAGGGAACCTGGGTCCAAAGGATGGGCTTTGCTCTTGGCACTTCTTTCTTGGTAGTATGAGGTCCCGCTCCTCTTCACTTGATTCTCTCTCTTTAGTATCTCAAAAGAGATTGACTCAAGATACAACATCACCAGGGCCTCCACCAGACTGAGTCCAGTGCAGCTGGATGGTGCCCGGCTACCACCGCTGACTGCTCTGACCGGGATCACAGCAGAGGGTTCTGGGCAGAGCTGGAGAGGGATGTAGAACAAAATTCTGACTCACAAAGAGAAGACCAGATTTGCTGGCCTGAAGGAGACTGGGGGATCCCCGAGAGTGTGGCCCCCGGACACCCTTTTGGCTCGGTGGTGAGATCATTTCTGGGGTTCACCGTTCAGCTGGGGAGTGGACAGCCCCGTGGAACCAAATGGGCCTGGTGAGGCACAGCAGTCCAGGGAAAGGGCTGGAAGGCAGAAGGGGACAGGAAAGCTGGTGATAGGGAACCCAAGGTTGAGTAAGGATAGTGTTGATGTGTTATGAGTTTGTTAACCATTGTCATGGGGCAACGTGTACTAACTGTTAAATGAGAAACTATTTTGTTCTGTAGGCCTTCATCTAGGGTGATAGTAGCAGCACAATTGGAAGAGTGTAGTCTATGTCACTGAACTGTGCATGTAGAAATTTTTGAAATGGTGTATCTTTGGCTGTGTATATTGTCACCAAAAAAAAAAAGGTCAAAAAAGGAGAGGGGTGACATGTTGTGGGGTTGTTAACCAATGTCGTTAAAAAAAAAAGATACAACATCACCCTGTAGATTGAGTCCTGCCTCATTAACATAACAGCCTCTAATATAATAACAATCATGAGAATGGTGCAGGATCCGGTAGTGTTTCATTCTGTTGTGCTTAGGGTCAGTATGAGTTGGAACCAACTTGGTGGCACATAACAACAGCAACAACAATCCTGCCTCATTAACATCATAGAGATTACAATTTACAACACATAGGATAATCACATCAGATCACAAAGTGGAGGACAACCACACAATACTGGGAATCATGGATTAGCCAAGTTGGCACATGTTTTGGGGTAACACAATTCAATCCATAACACCATGAAGTTGGTTTTTTTCTTTGATGTTCCTGTTATTGATTTCTACTTTCATGGCATTGTGATCACAGAGGTTGCTTTGTATTATTTCAGTGGATTTTATTGAGGGTTGCTTTGTGGCCTAAAATGTGGTCTATTCTAAAGAATGTTCCATGTGCCTTAGAAAAGAATATGTACTTTGCTGCTGTTGGGTGGAGTGTTCTGTACATGTCTATGAGATCAAGGTGGCTGGTTATGGCCTTTAGATCTTCTGCATCTTTGTTGAGTTTCTTTCTTATCAAGAGTAGTATGTCGAAGTCTACTATTATTGTGGAACTATTTCTCTTTTCAGTGCTCTTAGAGTTTGTTTTATGTGTTTTGGGTGTGTAGCTATTTATTAAGGTTATGTCTTCTTGGTGGATTGTCCCTTTAATCATTATATAATGTCCTTCTTTGTCTCTTATGGTTGATTTTGCTTCATTTCTGCGTAAAATGAATTGGGAATCCTTCAATTTTTTTCTATGCTCTCATACAGCTTATATAACTTGAGAATTATCCGTGAAGATTTGATTTTCTGTATCTTGAGCCAATTTTGATTCTTTATATTTTCTATTTTGCCTAGATTATCAAATTCATTGATATACTATTGTATACAGTATTATTTTATATTTCTAATCTCCTCCACGTCTATAATTATGTCTCTACTCTCATTTCAGTTGTTATATCTTTATTTTTCTGTCACGTTTGACAGATTTTTTGATCAGCTATACTTTTTTCTATTTCATTAATTTTTTACTTTCTGTGAATAACTTCCTCCTGGGTTTTATTTTGTTTTCTATTTTATTCTTTTCATTGCTTCTTGAGTTGAATGCTTAAGTCAGTACTCTTTTTTTCCCTTTCTCCTTTCTGAAAGCTTTTCAAGCATATGCAGAAGAGATCAGAATGAAATCATGAGCCTCCCAGGTACCTGTCATATAGTTTCAACCATTACTAATATAACCAGTCTTGTTTCATTTGTATCTCTACCCACTTTTCCTCCTCTGATATTGTTTTGAAGCAAATCCCAGATATTTTATTTAGCTATAAAATAGGACTCTTGAAAATATAATCACTTAAAAAATAACGATAATGCCTTAAATTGTTATCTACCTAGTCAGTGTTCAAATTTCCACTTGTCTCATAGATTTATTTATTTGCTTCCATATCCAAACATGGTCCATACACTGTTGTCTTAGGCTGGGTTCTCTAGAGAAGCAAAACCAGTAAAGCATATAAATATATATAGAGATAGATTTGTATCAACGAAATGGCTCACGTGATTGTAGAGGCTAGAACATCCCAAGTCCATGGGTCAGGATAGAGGTGCCTCCTGATTCACGTAGCTGCAGTGGCTGGTGAACCTAGGATTGGCAGGCAAGACACAGGTAAGCTCCTAGTTCAAGTCCCAAGAACCGGAGGTCAGATGACCAGGAGCCAGCTGCAGGAATCCAACCCGAGCAAAAGCCCACAAGCCAAACCACATCCTGGCCCAGCCAAGTTGACGCACAGCTTTAACCATCACAACTGTTATTGCTTGATAGGTCTTTTAAATCTCTTTTAATCTATAGGTGCCCCCTCTATCTCTCCATATCCTTTACCTCCATTTTGTTGGTGTTGTTGTGTGCCATCGAGTTGATTCCGACTCATAGCAACCCTATAGGACAGGGTAGAACTGCCCCATAGGGTTTCCAAGGCTGTAATCTTTATGGAAGCAGACTGCCACATGTTTCTCTGGCAGACCTGCTGGTGGGTTGGGGCCGCCGGTGGGTTCGAACTGCCAGTCTTTCAGTTAGCCGAGCACTTAACCATTGCGCCACCAGGGTCCTTCCTCACCTCCCTAGAATTTATTTATTGAAGAAATTGGGTTATTTCTCCTGTAGAATTTCCCAGTCTGAATTTCATTGATTGCATCTACATATATTTTAACATTTTTGTCCTCTGAATTTCCTACAAATTGGTAGTTGCATCTAGAGGCTTGATCACATTCAGGATCAAATTTATTTCTTTTATTTGCATATACTGTTAAGTTATCTCTCTTTTAGTGATATAGCTCGTTTATTTTCAATTGGCCTTGTCTGAAAAAATTACATTTAAATTTATAAATTTTCCTCTAAGTGCCACTTAGATAAAATCTCGTAATTTTGACAAATAATACTTTCACTGTTCATTTCTAAATAGGATGAGATTTCCTTTTTCATTTAACGTTTTTTTCTTTAAGAGTCATGTAGAAGGTGTTTCTAAGTTTCCTTTTGTTATTAATTTCTGATTTATTGCATTATGGTCAACCAATATGTGTGATTTCTGTTTTTTGAAATTTGACCTAATACTTTTTTAGTCTTTGACTTAGTTATCTAGTGCTGCTGTAACAGAAATACGACATGTGGATGGCTTTAACAAAGAGAAATTTACTCTCTCACAGTTTAGAAGGCTAGAAGTCTGAATTCAGGGTGCCAGCTCCAGGACAAGGCTTTCTATCTCTGTTGGCTCTAGGGGAAGGTCCTTGTCATCAATCTTCCCTGGTCCAGGAGCTTCTCTGCGCAGGGATCCTGGTCCAAAGAATGTGCTATTTTCCTGGCTCTTGTTTCTTGGTGGTATGAGGTCCCCCTGTCTCTCTGCTCGCTTCTCTCTTTTATATTTCACAAAAGAGACTGACTTAAGACCCAACCTAATCTTGTAGATTGAGTCCTTCCTCATTAACATAACTGCCTCTAATCCTGTCTCATTAACATCATAGAGGTAGGATTTATAACATATAGGAAAATCACATCAGATCACAAATGGTAGATAATCGCACAATACTGGGAATCATGGCCTAGCCAAGTTGACACATATTTTTGGGGAACACTATTCAATCCATGACAGTCTTTGTTAGTATTCCAGGTGTATTTGATAAGAGTGTATTTTCTGTTCATTGGGTATATAGTTCCATAGATACCTATTAGATAAGCTTGTTAATTGCATTATTCAGATCCTCCACATCCTTTCTTGTTATTTACTTAATATGCTGTTTTCTCACGATATGACCAAAGGTTTGTCTGTTTCTCCTTGTAATGCTTATTTCTCCTTGTTAATATTTTAAAGCTATGTTACTAGCTACTTAAAGTATCATGATGTATATCTTCTTATAGGATTATATCTATTTTGTCTGATTAATATTTCTTCAGCTACTTTCTCTTTGTTAGCCCTTGCTGATATGTCCATCTCTATCCCTTATCTTACAGAAACCATGTAACTTGATTTCATTCATTCTCAGTCTGATGTTCTCTTTTAACAGGGGCCTTTAATGTAAATGTTTTTATGTGTGTGTTTCGACTTACTTCTGCTACCTCATTGGCTGCTCCTACTCTGGTACCACAACCAATTGTTTCGACCATTGTGCCAAGGCTTTCTCCTGTTTTCTGAAACTACTATCTTCAAGTCTGCAATACCCTTGGAGTTGGTGCCACCTTTTTACAGCAGTTCTCTCCTGTATTGTATTTTTGTTTTGTTAGTCTGATTCATCCCACTTTCAATCTCTCAGGGATTTTTTTCACAATTTCTGGTCCACCAGTGATAGATTCACAAGTGGTTGGTAGTTTTCCCACTTGGCAGCATCATCAAAGACTTTTAAGGGCTCCTAAAAGGACTTCATTCAATTACATTTGAGGTTTTTGCGTTCACATTCTGGGTTGCCCATCTTATCTTCAGAGTTTCAGTTTCCTCATTTGTGAAATAGAATTTGAATATATGTCCCCACAGTTCACATTGTAGCATAATTCCTGGTTTATAGTATATATTGTTGTTGCTGTTGTTAGGTGCTGTTGAGTCGGTTCCAACTCATAGCAATCCTATAGGACAGAGTAGAACTGCCCTGTGGGGTTCCAAGGAGCGAGTGGTGGATTTGAGTTGCCGACCTTTTGGTTAGCAGCTGAGCTTTTAACCACTGCGTCACCAGGGCTCCAGTGTGCTTAATCAGTATATGTGTATATATATGTATGTGTGTTTGGACTTACCTCTGATTTATATATATGTATCTTGGAGCCCTGGTGGTGCAGTGGTTAAGAGCTACAGTGAGCTACAGCTGCTAATCAAAAGGTCAACAGTTCAAATCCACCAGCTGCTCCCTGGAAACCCTATGGGGCAGTTCTACACTGTAGTATAGGGTCGCTATGAGTTGGAATTGACTCGATGGCAACGGGTTTGGTGGTTGTTTTTTTTTAATGTGTATCTTAATAGTTAAATTCCTTCTTCTGTGTTTTTACTTATTTTAAGTGGAGATTAATGAGAAATATAAGGACCCTACTGATATTTATGTGTAGGCTTAGCTGAACTAAGACCCCTAGGGGCTTGTTAGAGTGCCAGTCACTATCAATAGTTGAGATAGATTTTGAGGAAGGAGGAGGCCTGTAGGCTTATAATACCAATGAAATTAAAATTTTCTCAGCTACCAAATTAGCATTTTCACAGCCAAGCCCTCCACTGTTAGAGGGAGTCATTTTCTACCTATGGAGAGTCTAAGAAAGTTGGTAGCACCTCTACAGTATTTTTGAAGGGTGGACATGGCCCAACAGAATATTATTGCATATTATATTACGGAGGGGTGGGGAAAGGAGGTGTACCCAAGAAACAACAGAGCAGTGTCAGATTTTGTGAGGCAAAGAAGTTTATGACAAAATCACAGTTGAGTCCTAGATCAAGTGGGAGATGCCAAAAGCTGAAGGGTAGCTAGTGAGAAAACAGGAAATGGGTATATAAGAAGCAGACAATAGAAGGAAAGATAGTGAGTTTGATTTTGGACATGTCAGATTTGGAGTGCATGTTAGAAAAGTCCAGGAGGAAATGGGAAATTCAGGGCTAGAGCTTAGAAGCAGCATCTGGGCTGGCGATAGTTATTTGGAAGTTTGTGGATGAGATCGCTCAGGGAGAGTTATTAATGGGAGAGCCAACACTAAATGTTAGTGAGGAGCACTAGTGAGGAGATGAAGGGTAAAAGAGCCAATTAAAGAGGTTAAAAAGACACAGGAGGATAGTGGTATTTATAAAATCAAGGTAAGAATTTCTAGAAAGAAGAGTCTGTCACCTGTGTCAATGCTTAAGAGTGGTTACATAGGATGAGGACTGAGAAGAGAACATTGGATTTGTCAGTTGAGGTTATTGGTGAGCTTTGCCAGAGCAGTGTCTATTGAGTGGTGAGGAATCAGGGTAGGTTGCATCAGACTGAAGGTTGAATTTAACTACCATCCTAAATTCTGTATTTATCTTTTCAATAATTTCTTTATTCATGTATACCTAAATAATATGTAGCGGTATTTTGCATAAACTTTACGTAAATGGTTTTTGTGTTCTTCTGTAAATGATTTATTTTTGGTTTTGGCTCAGTGCTATGTTTGTGAGAGTCATCCATCTTGATACATGTAGTTGTGTTCTAATAGTTTGTTTTTTAACTAGAGACTTGAATTTTCTTGGTATAAAACTATATTAGTAAAAAGAAAATTATCTCTTTGCCAATATTTATTCTTATTATTCTCTTATGTTTATGAGAGAAGAGAATGGGCTTATAAAGTTGCTTCCCTCAGGGTGATCTAAGTTTCTGATTTTAATTGGACTGGTTTTAGTGTTTTATTATGTGGGATGATAATTGCTGTTGGTTTTGGTAATCGGTATTTAATTTTTTTTAGTTGCAGAAAGTCTCTTTTATGCTGTATTTTAATCTCCTTGAGTGATCTTTTTTTGAGTACAAGTTGTCTGTTTCCTTCAGTAATTCTATTTCATTAAAGCCTTGTTTTAGGTATTCTGCTTGTTCTTCTCTTTGGCTTCTGGATTCCTCTAGGTATATTGTTATTTTTCTTTGTTATGTTCCTTTGACTTGGGCCTCAAGTCTGATGCTGGGGCATCTTAAGTTGTAGCAGCTCTGTGAGTGACAGAGGCACAGTGGTTTCTGCCAGTGAGCCAGCAATGTAGCAGCAGGCATGTTGTCAGACCCCTGGGGAGAAATCAAGAGGAGGCCTCTCTTCACTTTTGTCACCTTGTACTTTTGTTTCATGTCCTAGTCTCAAGATAGAGAGGACCCAACCCAACTCTTCAGTTTCTCCTCAGCATTTTCAGATCGAGTCAGGGAAACCTGACACACTCACATAGACAATGTTGACTTTCCCCTAGGAGTTCACGGAATCCTGTGGACCAAGCCTTCACCAGGAACCATGTTCCTATCCTTATACTTTGGCTCTACTACACCAGACCCCAGGTCCTTAGCCCAGGGCTCTCTGTTCTAGAGATGAAGAATCATACATCACCCCTTACTCTCAGGTCTTAGACTGATCATTGACCTCACTCTGTTAGCTGGCTCCAGTATCTACTTGGTTCATGAACAAGTAGATGGATCAGACTTGGGAGTTAGAGGGGATTTGGAATATGCTCAGACTGTCATCTTCTTTTTGAAAATATATACTACCAAACTCCCACAAAGCCAGGAGATTATTCATATTTCTAAATTTTTCTGTTTACCAAGTTTTATCACTTACTTTGCCAATTTGGTAAATGAAAAATGGTATCTCATTTTCACTTTCACTTCTATAGTTCTTAGTGAAGTGGAACATTTTTATATTTATAGATGATTTATATTCCTGATTAAATTGCCTATCCGAAGTATTTCTCTCAGTCAGCGAGGTCCTATACATTTCTTGTTAAGTTTATTCCTATTTTTTGTTGTGATTTTGAATATAAAAAATATTCAGGTCACTGCCAGATAGATAGATTATAGCTAGATTACAGATAGATAACAAATTGATTACTCAGTTGAACTATAATATACATACAGAAACGTGCCCAAATCATAATTATACAGCTTGATAAATGTTCACGAAGTATATACACCCATGTAACTAGCACCCAGATCAAGAAACAATATTACAAACATCCCAGAAGTACCACTTGTGCCCTCTTCCAGTCACTGTCTTCCCCAAAGGGTAACCACTATCCAGACTTCTAGTCATAGATTAGTTTGTCTTTTTTTTTGAACATTTTACAGTAAAACCTGCAAAAGCCAGAACCTGTGTAAGGCAGAAACCTGTCAGAGAAAGAAAACTCAAATATTTTGCACTAAAAGGAGAGATAGAAAAGTGGTAAGACTGCACCCGGTCACAGGCAGAAGAATTGTGAGACCTGGAAAATACAAGACAGTGCCGTCGAGTTGCGGCTCTCACGCAATACTCCTTTGTGTCTGACTTGACTGGACTCAACTTTGACTACTTTGACTCAACACAGGGTTACTAGATTTAAAAATAGGGTGTGTATTTATATCTTTAATTTGCTCCTTTACCCTTGATCTTCTCACTAGTTGTGCATGAGAGAGAGAATTTGATTTTCAGATAAACAGCGAATAGTTTTGTATGGGACGTATGCATATTAAAAATTATTCGTTTTTATCTGAAATGCAAAGTAAACTTGGCATCCTGTATTTTTTTTCATCTGCTAATCTTACAATCCTAACTGAACATTATGCTTGTGAGATTCATCCATATTAATACATGTAATTCATTCATTTTCCTTACTATTTAGTATTCCATTGGTGAATATACCAGAATTTGTTTATCCTTCTGCTGTTGATGGGCATTTGGGTAATTTCTAGTTTGGGGCGATTATGAATAGTGGTGGTATGAATAGTCTTGCACATGTGTTTTGGTGAACATCTGTACACAAACAAATTCCTTCAGTCCTGAATCCCCCTGTAACTGCTACCCTATCTCCTTACCTTTAGAATCAAACTCCCCAAAAAGTTTATGCTGTTTAGCAGCACATGTGATTCACTCTTAGTTATATTTTTTTGGTGAGATATATCATACATACAGAAAATTTCATAAATCATGTATATACTTAAATTGTAAAATGAACACCCATGTAACTATCATTCAGATTAAAAAAAAAATTCTAGCACCCTTAAAACCCTGTGTGTACCCCTCTCAGATTACAATTCCCTCTCTTACTTCTAGAGGTAACCACACTGCTGACTTTTGTGATAGTAATTTCCTTGCTTTTTCTGAATAGTTTCTTTTCTTTTTTTTTTTTTTTAATTGTGCTTTAGGTGATAAAGTTTATAGAGCAAATTAGTTTCTCATTAAACAGTTAATGTTTTGTGACATTGGTTGCCAGCCCCGTGATGTGTCAACACTCTCCCCTTCTTTACCTCGGGTTCCCTGTTTCCATTTGTCCAGTTTTCCCGTCTGCCTTCCTGCCTTCTCGTCTTTGCTTTTGGGCTGGTGTGCCCGTTAGTCTCGTATACATGAATGAACTATGAAGCAGGTCCCTTGTGTATTATTGCTGGCCCTATAGACTGTATGGAGCCCTGCTGGAGCAGTGGTTAAGAGCTCAGCTGCTAACCAAAAGGTCAGCAGTTTGAATCCACCAGCCGCTCCCTGGAAACCCTATGGGGCAGTTTTACTCTGTCCTGTAGGGTTGCTATGAGTCGGAATTGATTGATGGCAATGGGTATAGACTTGTATAATCTCTGGCCTAAGGGTGAACCTCAGGAGTGATTACAGTACTGAATAAAAGGGTGTCCAGGGGCCATACTCTTGGTGGGTAGTTTCTTGATAGTACCACCTGTGTATACATCTCTAAACAGCATAATTTAGTTTTGTCTATTTTTTACTTTATATAAATAGAATCATGCTCTATATATTATTTTGTGTCTTACATCTTCCACTCAACATTATGTTTAAGAGATTCATCTACGTTGTATGTAGCTGAGTTCATTTATTTTCATTTCCCTATAATATTCCACTGTATGACTATATCACAATTTATTTGTTCTTTCTACTGTTGATGAATATTTCGTCTATTTCCAACTTTTAGCCATTATCAACAGTGCTCATACAAACATTCTTGTTCATGTACCCTGATGCATATGTGTAAGAATTTTCTAAGGTATATATCTGTCTTAGGCTGGGTTTTCTAGAGAAGCAAAACCAGTAAAGCATATAAATATGTATATATAGAGAGAGATTTATATCAAGGAAATGGCTCACGCGTTTGTAGAGGCTGGCAAGTCTCAAGTCCATGGGTCAGGCTGGAGGCTTCTCCTGACTCACGCAACTGCAGGGCTGGCAAACCCAAGATCAGCAAGACAGACAGGAGGGCTCTGGCTCACAGACTGCAGAGACCGATGAATCCTAAGATTGGCAGGCAAGATGGCAGGTAAGCTGCTAGTTCAAGTCCCAAGAACCAGAGGCCAGATGAGCAGGATCCAGCTGCAGGATCCAGATCGAGCAAAAGCCCACAAGCCTTGCCAGAAAGTCCACCTATATTGGATGTGGGTCACATCCCCAAGGAAACTGCCTTTCAACTGATTGGCTTCTCACAGCAGATCCCATCATGGAGGTGATCACATTATATTCGATCTCAACATGGACGTGATTACATCATTGTACAACTACCAAACTACATCATAACTGCCAAACCACTGAGAATCATGGCCCAGCCAAGTTGATGCGCAACCATAATGATCATAATACCTAAGAGTAGAATTGCTAGATCATAGGGTGTGTGTACACCAGGGCTTCGAACCGGTTCAGTCATGGCCCGTAAAGCAAAACCAGAACAGACCCGAATTCTAAAAATTTGGGTGGTCTGGAACCATAACCTGAACAGAAAAAATTACTGGTCAAAGCTCTGGTATGGGAAATTTGGAAGAGGCATAGTGAGCCCTTTCAGGAGCCTGATGTGTGAGATTGGATTATTGCCAGGACTGAGGATAGTGACACATTCAAAACAGTGCGGTCAGCCTCCATCTTTGAGCAGAGCACCATTTCCGACTCTGTGCAAAATCTGACAGATGAGATTTGGTTGCTTTACAACACGTATGCTACCTTTGTTTTCTTAGAGGGAGATTAAGTTTGCAGTAGGGCTTCAACCTGTAATTTTTCCCATTCCAGTTATGGTTCTGGTTCACCCAAATTTCAAAGATTCGGATCTGTTCCACTGTCGCTTCTTCAGCCATGATTGAACAGGGAAGAACCAGTTCAAAGCCCTGGTGTACACCAAACTGTCTTCTGAAGTATTTGTACGAATGTATGAGAGTCCTTAATGCTCTACATCCTCCAACATTATTTTGTCAGAACTTGTAATTTTTTCTAGTCTAGTGGATGTAGAGTGATACCTCATCGTGATTTTAATTTTCATTCCCTGATGACTAATAGGGTTGTATTTATTGGCCGTATATATATTCTTTCTGTAAAATGCCTTTTAGGGTCTTTTGTCCATTTTTGTATTGGATGTCTGTCTTTCTCTTACTGATTTTTCTTTTATTGTGGTAAAATAAATATAACATAAAGATTGCCATTTAAACAATTTTAAGTCTACAATTCAGTGGCATTAATTATATTCACAGTGTTGTGCAACCATCATCACTATGTGTTTCCAAAGCTATTTTATCACCCCAAACAGAAGCTCTGTACTCATTAAGCATTAACTCTCCATCCCCCTTCCCCCAGCCCATGATAAGCACTAACCTACTTTCTGTCTCTATGCATTTGCCTATTCTAGATATTTCATGTAAGTGGATCATACAATATTTGTCCTTTTGTGTCTGGCTTTTATAATATTTTCAAGGTTCATCCATATCGTAGCATGTATTAGAACGGCATTCCTTTTTATGGTTGAATAATATTCCATTGTATGTACATACCACATTTTGTTTATCTGTTCACCTGTTGATAGACATTTGAGTTATTTCTACCTTTTGGAGTGGAATTGCTGGGTCATATAGTAATTCTGGAGCCTTGGTGGCCCAGTGGTTAAGAGCTCGGCTGCTAACCAAAAGATCGACAGTCCGAATCCACCAGCCACTCCTTGGAAACCCTATGGGGCAGTTCTACTCTGTCCTATAGGGTCGCTATGAGTTGGAATTGACTCGATGGCAATGGGTATGGTAATTCTATGTTTAACGTTTTGAGGAACTGCCAAACTGTTTTCCACAGTGGGCTGTACCATTTTAGAATCCTAGCAACAATGGAAGAATTTCTCCACATCTTCACCAACACTTGTTATTTTCTGTTTTTCTGATAATAGACATCCTAGTGGGTGAAAAGTGGTATCTCATTGTGGTTTTGATTTGCACTTCACTAATGACTAATGATGCTGAACATCTTTTCATGTATTTATTGACTGTATATCTTTGCAGAAATGTCTATTCAAGTTCTTTACCCATTTTTGATTGAGTTGTTTGTCTTTTTGTTGTTGAGTTGTAGGAATTTCTTTATATATTCTGGATATTAAACCCTTATCAGATACATGATTTCTAAATATTTTCTCCCATTCTGTAGTTTGTCTTTTCCCTTTATTGATGGTGTCCTTTGATGCACAAAAATTTAAAAATTTTGATGTCCAATTTATCTGTATTTCCTTTTATTGCTCATGTGTTTGCTATCGTATTCTTGTTGATTTAAAAAAGTTGTTCTTTACATACTGTGGATTTTAGTCATTAGTCAGTTATATTTATTGCAAATATCTTCCCCCCATATGTTTTGTAAATATCTTCTCCCTCATCTCTAGGTTGTCTTTTCACTCTCTTCATTTATGATTACTTGCCTTTGTGTCTTACGTAAGAAATCCTTCAGTACTCTAACATCTTGAAGATACTCTTCTGTATTATCTTCTAAAAGCTTTACAGTTCTGCCTTTCACATTTAAGTCTTTAATCCATCTAGAATTGGACTTTTTGTACACGGTATGGTGTAAGAGTCCAATTTTGTTTCTACATGTAAATACCCATTTGTCCTAGCACTATGTGTTAAAAAGTTCATCCTTTCCCCACTGATCAGCAGTGCCACTTCTGTCATATATTAAGTGCCTAAAAATACCTTTATCTGTTTCTAGACGCTCTATTCTATTAGGTCAAAATTAAGTCTTCTGAATCTATGTACATAGGATCTCTCCATTTACTTCAGACTTCTTTAATGTTTCTCAATAATTTTCTCTGTAGAAGTCTTATATGTATCTTGTGCTATTCTTAGGTAATTTGTATTTGATAGTTTTATAAATGATATTTAAAAAAACTCTTCATTGAAGTATAGTATACAGGGAGTCCCTGGGTGGTGCAAATGGTTAAATTTACTCGGCTGTTAACTGAAACGTTGGAAGTTTGAGTCCACCTAGAGGTGCCTCGGAAGAAAAGGCCTGGAGATCTACTTCCAAAAAATCACCCATTGAGTCACTCGAATAGACATATGCACACCTATGTTCATGGCAGCATTGTTCACAATAGCAAAACGATGGAAACAACGTAGGTGCCCATCAACAGATGAATGGATAAACAAACTATGGTACATACACACAATGGAGTACTATGCAACGAGAAAGAACAACAATGAATCTGTGAAGCATCTCATAACATGGATGAAACTGGAGGACATTATGCTGAGTGAAATAAGTCAATCACAAAAGGACAAATATTGTATGAGACCTCTATTGTAAAAACCCATGAAAAAATTCACATGCAAAATGTAACAATCCTTGTTGGTTACCAGGGATGGGAGGGGTGGGGGGGTGGAAATACTAAATAGGCAATAGATAAGTGGTATCTTGGGTGAGAGGTGAGACAGTACACAGTACAAGGGAAACTAACACAACCTGCACAAGGAAAGGTCATGGAGGCCCCATGGACACATCCAAACTCCCCGAGGGACTGAGTTGTTGGATGGAGGGCTCTGGGGACCATGGTCTCGGGGAACATCTAGCTCAATTGGCATGACACTACTTATAAAGATAATGCTCTACATTCTACCTTGGTGAGTAGTGTCTGGGGTCTTAAAAGCCTGTGAGGGGCCATCTAAGATACTACACTGGTCTCATCCCTTCGGGAGCAAGGGAGAATGAAGAGAACAGGATACAACGAAAAGATTAGTCCAAAGGACTAATTGACCACAGCTACCAAGACCTCCACCGGACTGAGTCCAGTACAGCTAGATGGTGCCCGGCTACCACCGCTGACTGCTCTGACCAGGATCACAACAGAGGGTTCTGGACAGAGCTGGAGAAGGATGTAGAGCATAATGCTAACTCCCCCCCGCCAAAAAAAGAACAGATTTACTGGCCTAAAGGAGACTGGAGAAACCTCAAGAGTGTGGCCCCCAGACACCCTTTCAGCTCAGAGGTGAAGTTACCTTTGAGGTTCACTGTTCAGCCTGGGAGTGGACAGCCCAGTAAAACTAAATGAGACTAACGAGGTACAGGAGTCCAGTGACAAGGGCCAGAAGGCAGAGGGGGAGTAGGAAGCTGATGATAAGGAACACAAGTTGAGTAAGGATACTGTTGATGTGTTGTGAGATTGTTAACCACTGTTATAGGGCAACATTTGTAGTAACTGTTAAATGGGAGGCTATTTTGTCCTGTAAGCCTTCATCTTGGGCGAGAATGGCAGCACAATTGGAAGAGCATAGTCGATGTCACTTAAATGTGTAAGTAAAAAGTTTTGAACTGGTGTATCTTTGGCTATGTGTATTTTCACCAAAAAAAAAAAAAAAAAAAAAAGCTGACAATTCAGAGGGTTAAAATGTTGTGGGGTTGTTAACCAAAGTCATAAAATAGCATGTGTACTACTGTTACATGAGAAACTGTTTGTTCTGTAAGCCTTCACCTGAAGTACAATAAAATATTTAATTAAAAAAAAATCACCCATTGAAAACCCTGTGTAGCACAGTTCTACTCTAATGCATACGGAGTTGCCATGAGTCAGAATCTACTTGAGGGCAACTGGATAGTGTATACAAACAGAAAAGTGCACATATTGTAAGTGTATCGCTTGCTGAATTTTCACAAATTGAACAAACTCATGTAATCAGCATAAATAATGTCTTTTTTATTGTGGTAAAAATATATATAACAAAACATTTGCCAATTCAACAATTTTTACATGTACAATTCAGTGACATTGATTACGTTCATCATGTTGTACAACCATTACCAACTATCGTTTTACAAATGATTCCAGCAGCATTAACTGAAACTGCCCCTAAGCAATGACTCCCCCTTTCCCCTACTCCTGGTAACCACTAATAGGCTTTGATCTCTATGCATTTGCCTTTTCTAAATATTTCATACAAGTGAAATCATACAATATTTGTCCTTTTGTGACTGAATTATTTTACTCAGCATAATGTTTTCCAGGTTCATCCATGTTGTAGCATGTATCAGAAACTTCATTTTGCTTAATGGCTGGGTACATGGTATATATGTACCACATTTTGTTTATCCATTCCTCTACTGCTGAACATCTAGGGTGTTTCCACCTTTTGGTTATTGTGAATAGTGCTGCAATGAACATTGTTGTACAGGTGTCTGCTTGCATTCCTGCTTTCAATTCTTTTGGGTATATGCCTACTATTGGAATTGCTGGATCATATGGTAGTTCTTTGTTTAACTTTTAGAGGATAAGTAGAATCTTCTTAAATTTTATTTTCTAACTTTTTGTTGTACAGGAATACAATTTTTTTTGATACTTGATTTTGTGTCCAGCAAACTAATTAACTCTCTCAGTACTCTGTCTTTACCCACCTTGCTAAAACAACTGTGCAAAAGATCAACAGTGATATCTTCATTACCAAAAATAATTCATTCTTTTTTGTTGTTGTTGTTAAGAATATACACAGCAGAACACACACCAATTCAACAGTATCTACATGTACAATTCAGTGACATTGATCACATTCTTTGAGTTGTGCAACCATTCTCACCCACCTTTTCTGAGTTGTTCCTCCCCCATTACATAAACTCACTGTCCCCTAAGTTTCCTATCTAGTATTTTGAGTTGCTGTTGTCACTTTCATTCCCTATAGATAGATCTCTTCAATTTGATTTATTTTGTTGTTGATGTTAAGAATATACACAGCAAAACATACACCAATTCAACAGTTTCTACCTGTACCATTTGGTGACATTGATTACATTCTTTGAGTTGCGCAACCATTTTCAACCCTCCTTTTCTGAGTTGTTACTCCCTCGTTAACATAAATTCACTGCCCTCTAAGGTTCCTATCTAATCTTTCAAGTTGCTGTTGTCTATTTGATACCATATAGATACTTCTTAAAAGAGCATAAAGTTCAAGGCAGACCTTCTTTACTAGTTCAGCTAAACTATCGTTTGGTTTTAAGAAGGCTTCTGGGGATATTTTTGGTTTAAGGTTTAAAGATGATCTCAGGGCAGTAGTTTCAGGGGTTCATCCAGACTTCATGGATCCAGGAAATCTGGATTCCATGAGAATTTGAAATTCTGTTCTGCATTTTCCCACTTTTGATCAGGATTCTTTATAGAATCTTTAATCCAAATGTTCAGTAAAGGTAGCTAGGCACCATCCAGTTCTTCTGGTCTCATGGCAAAGGAGGCAGTTGTTCATGGAGGCAAAGTCACATGTTCCATATCCTCTTCCTATTTGTGACTCTCCTTCTTCCGCTGTCACTCCAGGCAAATAGAAGCCAATTTTTTGTATCTTGGATGGCCACTTGCAAGCCTTTATGACCCCAGATACTATGCAGTGAACTAGGAGGTAGAACAGAAGCACTAAACACACAATTAGGCCAGTTAACTGGGATGTCCCATGTTACCATGACCCTAAATCTCCAAACCAAGAAACCAAACCTCATGTGGATTTTAGTTGTACATAAACAGCCTCAACAGCTACTCTTTTTTCTTTTTCTTTTTGTTGTTGTTGTAAATATATCTATCACACAACTTTTGCTGATTCACCGTTTTACAGTTGTGCGACTTACTGACAGCAATTATGATAATTGGCTGTGCAGCCTTTCCTTTAATCGATGCGATATTTCTATCACAAGTAACCTTCCCTTTTCCCCTCCCTCCCGCCCCTGGTAACCACTAATAAACTTTCTTCTCTATACATTTACCTTTTCTTGGCCTTTTTATATAAGTGAGGTCATACAATATTTGTCTTTTTGTGATTGACTTATTTCACTTAGCATAATGTCTTCCAGGCCCATCCATATTGTAGCATGTATCAAGACTTCATTTCTCCTACTGGCTGAGTAGTATTCCATTGTATGTATGTACCACATTTTGTTTATCCATTCATCTGCTGATGGGCATTTAGGTTGTTTCCACCTTTTGACTATTGTGAATAGTTCTGCAATGAACATTGGTGTACAAGTCTCTGTTTGCATCTCTGCTTTCAAGTCTGTGAGGTATATACCTAGGAGTGGAATTGCTGAGTCATATGGTAGTTCTACTTTTAGTTTTTTGTGGAATCGACACACCGTTTTCTGCAAAGACTGTACCATTTTGCATTCCCACTAGCAATGGGTAAAGGTTCCAATTTCCCCACATCCTCGCTAACATTTGTTATTTTCAGTTTTCTTTATTTTAGCCATCCTAGTGTGAGTGGATCTCCTTGTCATTTTCATGTGCGTCTCTCTGATGGCTAATGACGCTGAGCACCTTTTCTTGTTTTTGCCGGCCATTTTAATGTCCTTTTTGGTGAAATGTGTATTCAAATCCATTGCCCATTTTATAATTGGTTATTTGTCTTTTTCTTGTTGTCAAAGTTTTATATATATTTTGGTTATAATGTTCTTGACGGATATATGCTTTCAAAAGATATTCTTCCAGTTGGTAGCTTGTCTTTTCACTTCTTTTGTAAAGTCTTTTGATGAACAAAAGATTTTAATTTTTATGAGGTCTTGTTTATTTCTTTGTCTTTTGCTGTTTGGCTTTAGTTACTATAGTAGATAATCCATTGTTCAAGGCTAGAACTGACAGCATTGCCTCTCCTTTTTCTTCTAAAAATATGGTTTTAATTTGCACATTTAAGTCCTTAATCCATTTGAATTTGTTTTTGTGTATGGTGTGAGGCATGGATACTGTTTCATTTTTCTGCATGTGGAAATCTAATTTTCCCAGCACCATTTATTAAAGAGACTCTTCTTTCCTCATTGAATGGACTTAGCATACTTGTCAAAAATCAGTTGATCACAGATGTGTGGGTGTATTTCTGGACTCTCAATTCTATTCCATTGGTCTATGTGTATATTGTTATACCAGTACCAGGCTGTTTTGATTACTGTAGCTGTATGGTATGTTTTAAGATCAGACAGTGTGAGTCCTCCTACTTTATTCTTCTCTTTCTACATTGCTTTAGCTATTCAGGGCCTCTTGCCATTCCATATAAAGCTGAGGACTGGTTTTTCTGTTTCTGTAAAGAAGGTTGTTGGAATTTTGATTGGGATTCCGTTGAATCTGTAGAACGCTTTGGGTAGTATTGACATGTTAACTTTTTTTTAATTGTACTTCAGGTGAAGGCTTACAGAACAAATAGTTTCTCATGAAACAGTAGTACACGTGTTGTTTTATGACATTGGTTAACAACCCCACAACAAATCAACCCTCTAACTTCTCAACCTTTTTTTTTTTTTTTGGTGAAAATACACATAGCCAAAGATACACCATTTCAAAAATTTCTACATGCACAGTTCAGTGACATTGACATTGACTATGCTCTTCCAATTGTGCTGTTATTCTCACTTAAGATGAAGTCTTACAGAACAAAATAGTTTCTCATTTAACAGTTACTACAAATGTTGCCCTATGACAATGGTTAACAATCTCACAACACATCAACAGTATCCTTACTCAACCTTGGGTTCCCTATCACCAGCTTCCTTGTCCCCTTCTGCCTTCTGGCCCTTGTCACTGGACTCCTGTACCTCGTTGGTCTCATTTGGTTTTACGGGGCTGTGACATGTTAATATTTTTTGTTGTTGAAAATTTTGTTATTTTTTATTGTGCTTTATGTAAAAGTTTACAGAGCAAATTAGTTTCTCATTAAACAGTCAATATACAAATTGTTTTGTGACATTGGTTGCCAACCCCACGATGTGTCAACACTCTCCCCTTTTCCACCTCGGGTTCCCTGTTTTGATTCATCCAGTTTTCATGTCCCTTTCTGCCTTCTCATCTTTGCTTTTGGGTTGGTGTGCCCATTAGTCTCGTATACATGGTTGAACTACGAAGCACGTACCTGATGTGTGTTATTGTTGGGCTTGTTGACCTGCCTTATCTTTGGCTGAAGGGTGAACCTCAGGAGTGACTTCAGTACTGGGTTAAAAGGATGTCTGGGTGCTGTACTCTTGGAGCTTCACCAGTCTCTGTTAGACCAGCAAGCCTGGTCTTTTTTTGTGTGTGTGTGAATTTAAATTTTCTTCTACATTTTTCTCCTGCATTATCTGGGACTCTCTATCACGATCTCTGCCAGAGCAGTCAGTCATGTTAACTGGGCACCATCTAGTTGTTCTCAGCTCAGTCAGGTAGAGGTTGTGATAGTTGTGGTCCATTAGTCCTTTGGACTAATCTTTCCCTTGTGTCTTTGGTTTTCTTCATTCTCTCTTGCTCCGGACGGGGTGGGACCAGTGGAGTATCTTAGAGGACCACTCACAAACTTTAAGACCCCACACACTACTCACCAAAGTAGGATGTAGAATATTTTCTTTATAAACTATGTTATGCCTGTTGAGCTAGATGTACCCCGAGACCATGGTCTCCTGCCCTCAGCCCAGTAATGCAGTCCCTTGTGGAGTTTCGACGTGTCTGTGGAACTTCATGACCTTGTCTTCATCAAGTTGTGCTGCCTTCTCCAGTACTGTGTACAGTCTTACCCTTCACCAGAGTTACCACTTATCTATTGTCTACTTAGTACTTTTCCCTCCTCACCCCTCCCCTCCCTCATAATCATCAAAGATTGTTTCTTTTTGTGTGTAAATCTTTTCATGAGTTTTTATAGTAGTGATCTCATACATTTTTTGTCCTTTTGTGATAGACTTATTTCAATCAGCATAATGCCCTCCAGATTCATCCATGTTGTGAGATGCTTCACAGATTCTTCATTGTTCCTTACTGTTGCATAGTATTCCATTGTGTGTATGTACCATAGTTTGTTTATCCATTCATCTGTTGATGGGCATCTAGGTTGTTTCTATCCTTTGCTATTGTGAACAATGCTGCCATGAACATGGGTGTGCATATGTCTATTCATGTGACGGCTCTTATTTCTCTAGGATATATTCCTAAGAGTGAGATTACTGGATCACATGGTATTTCTACTTCTAGCTTTCTAAGGAAGCACCATATCCTTTTCCAAAATGGTTGTACCATTTTGCATTCCCACCAGCAGTGCATGAGAGTTCCAGTCTCCCCACAGCCTCTCCAACATTTATTATTTTCTGTTTTTTTGATTCGTGCCAGTAATGCCGGGGTGAGAAGGTATCTCATTGTGGTTTTTATTTGCATTTCTGTAATGGCTAGTGATCTCAAGCATTTCCTCATGTGTCTATTAGTAGCGTGAATGTCTTTGATGAAGTGTCTGTTCATTTCCTTTGCCCATTTTTTAATTGGTTTATTTGTCTTTTTGTTGTAGAGGTGTTGGATTTTCCTGTAGATTTTAGAGATCAGACCTTTGTCGAATTTGTCATAACCAAAAATTTTTTCCCAGTCTGTAGGTTATCTTTTTACTCTTTCGGTGAAGTCTTTGATGAGCATAAGTGTTTACTCTTTAGAAGATCCCAGTTATTTAGCTTACCTTCTGGAGTTTGTATGTTGTTAGCTATGGTTTGTATTCTGTTAATTCAGTGTATTAGGGCCTCTAGCATTGATCCTATTTCTTCTTCTCTGATCTTTATAATTTTTAGTTTTATATTTAGGTCTTTGATCCATTTTGAATTAGTTTTTGTGTATGATGTGAGGTATGAGTGCTGGTTCATTTTTTTTCTCATTTTTTACTTTTTTTTCCCTCATTTTTTTAAATTGTACTTTAGGTGAAGGTTTACAGAACATATTGTTTTATGACATTGGATAACAACCCCATGACATGTCAACATTCTCCCTTCTCAATTTTTTTTTTGGTGAAAATTTACATAGCCAAAGATACACCATTTCAAAAATTTCTACATGCACAATTCAGTGACATTGATTACGTTCTTCCAGTTGTGCTGCTGTTCTCACTTTAGATGAAGGTTACAGAACAAAATAGTTTCTCATTAAACAGTACACATGTTGCCCTATGACAATGGTTAACAACCCCCCTACATGTCAACACTGTTCTTACTCAACCTTGGGTTCTCTATCACCAGCTTTTCGGTCCCCTTCTGCCTTCTAGCCCTTGTCCCTGGACTGCTGTGCCTCATTAGTCCCATTTTGTTTTATGGGGCTATCCAATCCCCAGCTGAACAGTGAACCTCGGAAGTGACTTCACCACTGAGGTAAAAGGGTGTCTGGGGGCCATACTCTCGGGGTTTCTCCAGTCTCTTTCAGGCCAGTAAATCTGGTCTTTATTTTTGTGTGTTAGAATTTTGTTCTGCCTCCTTCTCCAGCTTTGTCCAGAGCCCTCTGTTGTGATCCTGGTCAGAGCAGTCAGTGGTGGTAGCCGGGCACCGTCTAGCTGTACTGGACTCAGTCTGGTGGAGATCTTGGTAGCTGTGGTCCATTAGTCCTTTGGACTAATCTTTTCCTTGCATCCTGTTCTCTTCATTCTCCCTTGCTCCTGAAGGGGTGAGGCCAGTGGAGTATCTTAGATGGCTGCTCACAGGCTTTTAAGACCCCAGACGCTACTCACCAAGGTAGAATGTAGAACATTGTGTTTATAAACTGGGTTATGCCAGTTGAGCTAGATGTTCCCCGAGACCATGGTCCCCACAGCCCTCTGCCCAGCAATTCAGTCCCTCAGGGAGTTTGGTTTTGTCTGTGGAGCTTCCATGACCTTTCCTTGTACAAGTTGTGCTGGCTTCCCCAGTATTGTGTACTGTCTCACCCTTCAAAGAGACCATGTATCTATTGTCTAGTATTTCCTCCCCACCCCTCCCATCCCTCATAACCAAAAAAGAGTGTTTCTTTTTGTGTGTAAACTTTTTCATAAGTTTTTACAGTAGAGGTCTCATACAATATTTGTCCTTTTGTGATTGACTTATTTCACTCAGCATAATGTCCTCCAGTTTCATCCATGTTATGAGATGCTTCTCAGATTCATCATTGTTCTTTATCATTGCGTAGTACTCTGTTGTGTGTATGTACGATAGTTTTGTTTATCCATTCATCTGTTGATGGGCATCTAGGTTGTTTCCATCTTTTTGCTATTGGGAACAATGCTGCCACGAATGTGGGTGTGCATATGTCTGTTCGTGTGACGGCTCTTATTTCTCTACGATATATTCCTAGGAGTGGGATTGCTGGATCTTATGGTATTTCTATTTCTAGCTTTCTAAGGAAGCGCCATATCATTTTCCAAAATGGTTGTCCCATTTTGCATTCCCACCAGCAGTGCACGAGAGTTCCAGTCTCCCCATAGCCTCTCCAACAGTTATTATTTTCTGTTTTTTTGATTCGTGCCAGTAATGCCGGGGTGAGAAGGTATCTCATTGTGGTTTTTATTTGCATTTCTCTAATGGCTGTTGAACGCCAGCATTTCCTCATGTGTCTGTTGTCAGCTTGAATGTTTTCTTTGTTGAAGTGTCTGTTCATTACCTTTGCCCATTTTTTAATTGGATTATTTGTCTTTTTGTTGTAGAGGTGTTGGATTTTCTTGTAGATTATGGAGATTAGACCTTTGTCTGACTTGTACTGTCCAAAAATTTTTTCCCAGTCTGTAGGTTCTCTTTACACTCTTTTGGTGAAATCTTTTGAAGAGCGTAAGTGTTTGATTTTTAGAAGATTCCAGTTATCTAGCTTATCTTCTTGGGTTTGTGTGTTGATGGTTATGGTTTGTATCCTGTTAATGCCATGTATTAGGGTCTATAGCATTGGTCCTATTTTTTCTTCTATGAGCTTTATAGTTTTGGGCTTTACATTCAGATCTTTGATCCATTTTGTATTAGTTTTTGTATATGGTGTGAGGTATGGGTCCTGTTTCATTTTTTTTGCAGATGGACATCCAATTTTCCCAGCACCATTTGTTAAAAAGACTGTTTTTTCTCTATTTGATGCATTTAGGCCCTTGTCGAAGATCAGGTAACCATAGGTGGATGGATTTACATTTGGGTTCTCAATTCTCTTCCATTGGTCAATGTATCTGTTGTTGTACCTGTACCAGGCTGTTTTTAGTAGATTTTGAGGTCAGGTAGTGCAGTTTTTCTATTTTATTCCTCTTCTTTAATAGTGCTTTACTTATCCGGGGCCTCTTGCCTTTCCATATAAAGTTAGTGATTAATTTTTCCATCTCTGTAAAGAATGCTGGTGGTATTTGGATTGGGATTGCAGTGTATTCCTAGAGTGCTATGAGTAGAAATGACATTTTCACAACGTTGAGTCTACCTATCCATGAGGATGGTATGTTTTTCCATTTTTGTAGATGTCTTTTGGTTTCTTGCAGTAGTGTTTTGTAGTTTTCTTTGAAGAGGTCTTTTACGTCCCTGGTTAGGTTTATTCCTAAGTATTTTATTTTTTTAGGGGCTATTATAAATGCTATTGCTCTCCTGATTTCCTTTTTGTTGTTCTCTTTGTTGGTGTATAGGAATCCAACTGATTTTTGTATATTTTTATCTTTTATCCTGCTACTCTACTGAATCTTTCTATTAGTTCCAGTAGTTTTCTCATGAAGTCTTTAGGGTTTTCTATGTATGGTGTCGTATCATCCACAAATAGGGACAGTTTTACTTCTTCCTTACCAATTTGGATGCCCTTTATTTCTTTTTCTTGCCTTATTGCTCTAGCTAGTACTTCCAGCACAATATTAGATGGGAGTGGTGATAAAGGGCATCCATGTCTTGTTTCTGTTCTCAAGGGGATTGTTTTCAGCCTCTCCATTAAGAATGATGTCTGTTTGTTTTGTATAGATGCACTTTATTATGCTGATGAATTTCCCTTCTACACCTATTTTATTGAGAGTTTTTATCAGGAATGGCCATTAGACTTTGTCAAATGCCTTTTCTGCATCTGTTGAGATGATCATGTGATGCTTTTCTTTCCTTTTATTTATGTGGTGGATTACGTTGATTGATTTTCTAATGTTGAACCATCCTTGCATACCTGGTATGAATCCTACTTGGTCGTGGTGTATTATTTTTTTGATATGATGCTGAATTCTATTGGCTAGAATTTTGTTGAGAATTTTTGCGTCTATAGTCATGAGAGATATTGTTCTGTAATTGTCTTTTTTTGTCGTGTCTTTGCCTAGTTTTGCTGTCATGGTTATGCTAGCTTCATCGAATGAATTCGGAAGTATCCCTTCCATTTATGTGTTCTGAAATAGTTTCAGTAGTACTGGTGTAATCTCTTCTCTGAATGTTTAGTAAATTGTCCAATGAAGCCATGTGGGCCAGGGCTTTTTTTGTTGTTGGGAGTTTTTTTTATTACCTTTTCAATCTCTTCTCTTGTTATGAGTGTGTTCTGATTTTCAACATCAGTTTTTGTTAGTTTGGTTAGTTAGTGTGGTTCTAGACATTTGTCAGTTTCCTCTAGGTTTTCAAATTTGTTGGAGTACAGTAGTCTGTGTTGATCCTTTTATTTCATTTGGGTCTGTTGTAATGTCCCCCATTTCATTTCTTATTTGTGTTATTTGTGTCCTCTCCTGTTTTTCTTTTGTCTCTTTGGCCAATGGTTTGTTGATTTTGCTGATTCTTTCTATTGTTCTATTCTCTGTTCCATATATTTCTGCTCTGATCTTTATTATTTCCTTTCTTCTGGTGGCTGTGGGCTTCTTTTGCTGTTACCTTTCTGTTTGCTCGAGTTGTATTCTGATGTTTTGATTTTGTCCCTTTTTTGATGTATGCATCTATTGCTATAAATTGACCTCTGAGCACTGCGTTTGCTGTGTCCCAAAGGTTTTGGTATGACGTGTTTTCACTCTCATTTGATTATTGAAATTTTTTTATTCCATCTTTGCTTTCTTCTATTGCCCAGTGGTTTTTAAGCTGGGTATTATTCAGTTTCCGTGTATTTCATTTTTTTTCCTTGCTCTTCCTGTTGTTAATTTCTGCTTTGGTGGCGTGGTGATCAGAGAAGAGACTTTGTATTATCTAAGTGTTTTGGATTTTGTTGAGGGTTGCTTTATGGCCTAAGATGTGGTCTATTCTGGAGAATGTTCCATGTGCATTGGAAAATTATGTGTACTTTGCAGCTGTCGAGTGGAGTGTTCTGTATATGTCTGTGAGGTCAAGTTGGCTGATTGTGGCCTTTAGATCTTCTGTATCTTTGTTAAATTTCTTTCTAGGTATTCTGTTCTTTACCTAGAGTGGTGTGTTGAAGTCTCCTACTATTATTGTGGAATTGTCAATTTCTCTTTTTAGTGTCGTGTTAGAGTTTGTTTTATGTATTTTGGAGCAGTGTCATTGGGTGCGTAGATATTTATTATGCTTACGTCTTCATGATGGATTGTCCCTTTAATCATTATATAATGCCCTTCTTTTATGGTGGAGTTTGTTTTAAAGTCTATTTTATCTGAGATTAGTATTGTCACTCCTGCTCTTTTTTGGTAGCTGTTTGCTTGATATATTTTTTTCCACCCTTTGATTTTTAATACATTTATGTCCTTTGTTTCTAAGTTGTGTCTCTTGTAGACAGCGTATTGATGGATCCTGTTTTTTTATCCATTCTGTCACTGTCTTTCTCTTTATAGGTGCATTTAGGCCGTTTTCATTCAGTGTAATTATTGAAAGATGTGAGTTTATTGCTGTCATTTTCTAGTGCTTTTTTTGTGTTGCTGACGTTTTCTTTGTTCTTCTTGATCTCCTGTGCTGAATTCCCTTTGTGGATTTTTTTCATTTCTTTTGTTTTTATAGATTTTGTTGTACTGAGACTTTATGATTTTCTTCTTTATTTTGATGAGTAGGTTTGTTAACTGTCTTTGTGTTTACCTTGAGATTTACCCTTGTCTTCCTAAGTTTGAACTAGCCTTTTATTACTTGGTATTGCCTAGACTTCCTCCTCATTTGAAAGTTCTATGCCTACGCCATTTATTCCCTCTTTTATTGTTGTGACGTTATCGTCATTACAGATTAACCTCTCTGGTTCCCTGTTGTAAGTCTTTTAGTTTTGATTTATCCTTGAGAGTTCATTAGCTAGTTTGGTATCTGGCTGATGCGGTCTCATGTCCTAGATTCAGGCTGTCATCTGATGTTTATTCTCTAACCAAAGTACTCCCTTTAATGATTCTTGTAAGTTTGGTTTGGTTTTTACATATTCCTTTAATTTCTCTTTATCTTGAAATGTCCTAATTTCACCATCATATTTGAGCAAAAGTTTTGCAGGATGTATTATTCTTGGTTGGTAATTTTTTTCTTTCAAAGTTTTATATATGTCATCGCATTGCCTTCTGGCCTGTATGGTTTCTCCCAAGTAATTGGAACTGAGTCTTCTTGTTTACCCTCTCTATATGACTTTTTGTTTTTTTCGAGTTGCTCTTGGATTCTTTGGTTTAGCAAGTGTGATCATAATATGTCTTGCTGATTTTGTTTGGGGATCTATCCTATATGGGGTTCGCTGAGGTTCCTGGATGGTCAGCTTTTAATCTTTGATGATATTAGGGAAGTTGTGCTTGCTTCAGCAGCACATATACTAAAATTGGAACAGTATAGAGAAATTTAACATGGCCGCTATGCAATGACAACACACAAATTCGTGAAGCGTTTCATATTTGTTAGACAAAATCATGGAATAGGCAGACAGAATCATGGAAAAGACAGACAAAACAATGGAAGAATTCAGGAAAATAATACAGGAACAAAATATCAAAATAAATTCTAAATTAGAAATCATTCAAAAACAGCAATTAGAAATCCAGAACATAAGGAACAAGATTTCAGAAATGGACAGTGTCATAGAAGATCTGTAGAGTAGATTCCAACCAATGGAAGACAGGATCAGCAAAAATGAAGACAAATCCTTGGATACCACTTTATTTGAGGAAAAATCAGAAAGAATGAAGAAAAATGAAGAAACCCTGAGAGTGATATGGGATACTATTAAGAGCAAAAATTTGCCAGTGATCGGTGTTCCAGAACAAGGGGAGAAAACGGAAAACCTAGAGAAAATCAATGAAGAATTGCCAACAGAAAGCTTTCATTTTTTAAAATTCTTTTTTCTGATTTTTCCTCAAATAAATTGGTGTTAAGGGATTTATCTTCAATCTCACTAATTCTGACTTCCGTTGTCTCAAAGCTGCTCCTATGACCTTCTGTTGAGTTGTCTAATTCTGAAATTTTATTGTTAGTCTTTTGGATATCTACTTGCTGTCTCTATGGTTTCTAGTAGCCTGTTAATTTTTTCATTTTATTCTTTTATTGTTTTCCTGAATCCTTTATTGCTTTGTCTGTATGTTCCTTGGATTGTTGTGAGTTTTTACTGATCTCCTTCCTGATCTCTTGGAGAACTCTGTATATTAGTCTTTTGAATTATTTCTCAAGTAGTTCCATTGCCTGATCTTCTTCTGGAAGGGTTCCTGGTTCTTTATTTGAGTCACTTGCTGGAGCTATCTTGACCTGCTTATTTATGCGATTTGATATTGAATATTGTCTCTGAGGTAGCAATAAGTTATTATATTTATTTATTTATCTGTTGTAGGTTTGTTTACTATGTCCTGACTTTTTGTTTTGTTTTGTTTTTGATATGCCCAAGTTGACTGGGTGTGTGAGCTACTTTGTTTGTTGACATCTTTGAAGCTCTCACATTCTGTCTCCAGGTGGTCAGAACATCTAGTAGGTGTGTGAACCCAGGAGTCTGTTCAATTTTCTTGTGAGAGCGTGGCCCAGGTGTCCCGGTCGTGTGACTGAGTATATGGTGCAGACTCTCACCTACATTCTTAGGCAGGCAGGGCTGTGTATGCGTGTTTGGAGCAGGCACAGGTGTCTGTCTGCAGTGGTGGGCTATGTGTGTAGCAAGGCAGGTTGCTGATGGCTGCCCCCAGGTGCCTGGGTGGAGGGCATATCCCTGTCTTCTAGAGCATGTATTGGGGGAGGGTATTGCAGCCAGTCCTTGGGCACCCCGTGCTGTTTCCTGGAGGGATTGGTTGCCACCACTAATTCTCAGACCCCTGTCATGGGTGGCTAGATGGAGTCGGTGGTACCGCCAGCCCTAAGGCCACCAGTGTGGGTGGGTTAGTCCCCTGATTATGGGGCAGGGTGGTGTCAAATGTCATGAATCCGTAGCTGCCACTTGCCTGCTTCAGTTGAAGATGGGCTTCAGGTCTGTGCCCCGCTGGTTTATGCTAATGAGGGCATGAGGTGTTGAATCGGCTCACACAGGTCTGGGCAGGGGTGAAGGGCACTGTAAATCTGTGGACCCCTTATGCCAGTGGCTAGGGGAAGGTTCAGGGCCTCCTGGCCGGCCCTGTGTTCCCGGTTTCGGGGGGCGTGGCTTTTTTGCATGCCATGAGAGTGCTGTGGGCATGGAGAGCTCTGAGTTCCTGACTTAGGGGTTGAATACTGCAGGACTGGTGTTGGATTGGAGCGGGGTGGGAGTGGGTGAGGGGAAGGAAGTGCTTCTCTGCTGTGAAACTCTGGGAAGGGGAGGGGTTATTTTGCCTCTGCAGGGTAGGTTAGAAGCTTGCATTTTCGCGGTGTCACACCTACTTGGTTCTGGAGGTGCGTGCAGATTCTCTGCTGCTTGTCTGCACCCAGTGTGGTGAGGCTCATCTGAATGATGCTGCTTGCCTCAGCCCATGTGCACTGTGCAGATTCTGCTAGCAGGGCATTGGTGATCTCAGGATCTGTACTTCTCCACTGCTTTTGAATTGTTTCTCCTTCCACCTGCCACTCAGTCCGATTCTTCAGCTTTGCCTTTGATGATTCAGGCTCCTAGATTGTCATATATAATCGAGTCAGTTGTTTTTTTGGGTCTTTGTTTTAAGAGAGATGACAGGAAATGTCTGATTATTCTGACATCTTGGCCCCACCCTCTCTCAGTCTTTCTCTATTAAGTATAATGTTTGTTGTTGGCTTTTCATATATGCCCTAAATTATACTGAGGAATTTCCCTTCTATTCCAATCTTCTTTAGGGTTTTAATCAAGAAAGGGCATTGGATTGTACCAATTCCTTTTTCTGCGTCCATAGGGACGATCATGTGGTTGTTTTCCTTTCCTCTATTGATGTGGTATATTACATTGATTGATTTTCTAATGTTGAACCACCCCTGCGTTCCTTGAATAAATCCCACTTGGTCATGGTGTATGACTCTTTTAGTATGCTGTTGGATTCCGTTCACTAGTATTTTGTTGACAATTTTTGCATCTATATTTGTAAGAGGTATTGGCCTGTAGTTTTCATTACTTGTGACTGTCTGGTTTGAATGCCAAGGTTATGTTTGCTTCATAGAATGAATTAAAGAGTACTCCTTCCTTCCCTACCTTTTGGAAGAGTTTAAACAGGATGTGACAATTCTTCTCTAAATGTTTGGTAGAAATTCCCAGTGAAGTCATCTGGTCCAGTATTTTTTTTTTTTTTTTGGTCTGGATGCTTTTGATCACTGATTCAATCTCTTTACTTGTTATGGGTCTGTTGAGACTTTCTGTTACTGCTTGTGTCCATTTATGTATGTTATGTGCTTCTAAGAATTTATCCATTTCATCTAGGTTATCCAGTTTGTTGCTCTACAGTTGTTCATAATAGTCTGTCATCAATCTCTTTATTTCTGTTGAGTCAGTTGTAATGTCCCCCCTTTCATTTTTTGTTTTGTTTATTTACATATTTTCTTTTCTTTGGCAGTCTAGCTAAAGATTTGCAAATTTTATTGATCTTTCCCAAGAACTATCTTCTGGTTTTGTTGATTCTCCCTATTGTTTTTCTGTTTTCAATTTTATTTATTTTTGCTATGATCTTTTTTATTTCCTTTCTAATTGTAGATTTAAGCTTAGTTTGCTCTTCCCTTGCTAGTTCCTGGAGTTGTCAAGTTTAGCCTATTGATTTAAGGCCTTTCTTCTGTCTTCACATAGGCATTTATTGCTATAAGTTTCCCTCTGAGTACTGCCTTTGTTGCATCCCATAAGTTTTGGTATGTTGTGCTTTCATTTTCATTTCACTCTAGGAAATTTGTGATTTCTCTTTTGATTTCTTCATTGAACCATTGGTAGTAGTTTAATAGTGTGTTGTTTAATTCCATATAGCTGTGTGTTTTCCATTTTTTTCTGTCATTGCTTTCTAGGTTTACTCAGTTATAATTACAAAAATACTTTGTATGATTTCAATCTTTTTACACCTATCAAGCCTTGCTTTGTGACTTATCATGTGGTCTATTTTAGAGAATGATCCATGTTCACTGGGATAGAATATATATTGTGCTGTTGTTGGGTGGGGTATTCTATATATGTCTGTTAAGTCAAGTTGGTTTATAATACCATTCAGGTCCTCTGTCTCCTTGTTGATATTCTTTTTAGGTGTTCTCTACAATATTGAAAGTGGTGTATTGAAGTCTCCAGCTATTATTGCAGTACTATCTATTTCTCCCTTCAATTCTATCAGTGTTTTCTTTATATATTTAGGTGCCCTGATGTTGGGTGCATGTATATTTATGATTGTTATATCTTATTGATTAATTGATACTTTTATTACTATATAATATCCATCTTTATCTGTTCTAACAGATGTTGTCTTAAAGTCTACTTTGTCTAATATTAAGATTACCTCCCCATCTTTCTGTTGGTTATTATTTGGATGGAATATTTTTTTCCATCCTTTCACTTTCACCCTATTTGTATCCTTGAGTTTAAAGTGTGTCTCTTTTGAAGAGACCTGCATAAGTGGAAAAACATACCTTGCTCATGGATAGGAAGACACAACATTGTGAAAATGTCAATTCTACCCAAAGCAATCTACAGATACAATGCAATCCTGATTGAAATTCTAACAGCATGTTTTAATGAGATGGAGAAACAAATCACCAACTTCATATGGAAAGGGAAGAGGCCCCGGATAAGTAAAGCATTACTGAAGAAGAACAACAAAGCGGGAGGCCTCACACTACCTGATTTTAGAACCTATTATACCACCACAGTAGTCAAAACAGCCTGGTACTGCTACAACTGATGCATAGACCAGTGGAACGGAATTGAGAACCGAGACATAAATTCCTTCATTTATGAGCAGCTGATATTTGACGAAGGCCCAAAATCCATTAATTGGGGAAAAGATAGTCTCTTTAACAAATGATGCTGGCGTAACTGGATATCCATCTGCAAAAAAACTGAAACAAGACCTATACCTCACACCATGCACAAAAACTAACTCATAATAGATCAGAGACCTAAATATAAAATCTAAAACGATAAAGATCATGGAAGAAAAAATAGGGACAATGCTGGGAGCCCTGATACATGGCATAAACAGAATATGAACCGTAAGTAACAATGCACAAACACGAGAAGAGAAACTAGATAACTGGGAGCTCCTAAAAATCAAACACTTATGCTCATCAAGAGACTTCACCAAAAGAGTCAAAAGACAACCTACAGACTGGGAAGAAATTTTTGGCTATGACAAATCGATCAGCATCTAATCTCTAAAATCTACAAGATACTGCAAAACCTCAACAACTAAAAGACAAATAACCCAATTAAAAAATGGGCAAAGGATATGAATAGGCACTTCACCAAAGAAGACATTCAGGTGGCTAACAGACACATGAAGAAATGCTCACGATCATTCGCCATTCAAGAAATGTAAATCAAAATACAGTGAGATACCATCTCACCCCAACAAGGCTAGCATTAATCCAAAAAACACAAAATAATAAATGTTGGAGAGGTTGTGGAGAGGCTGGAACACTTATACGCTGTTGGTGGAAATGTAAAACGGTAGAACCACTTTGGAAATCGATTTGGCACTCCCTTAAAAAGCCAGAAATAGAAGTACCATACGATCCAGCTATCCCGCTCCTTGGAATATATCCTAGAGAAATAAGAGTCATCAGACAAATAGATATATGCACACCCATGTTCATTGCAGCAGTGTTCACGATAGCAAAAAGATGGAAACAACCTAAGTGCCCATCAACGGACAAATAGATAAATTATGGTATATTCATACAATGGAATACTACGCAACGATAAAGAACAACAATGAATCCGGGAAACATAACATGGAGGAATCTGGAAGGCATTATGCTGAGTGACTTTAGTCAGTCAGAAAAGGACAAATATTGTATAAGACCCCTATAATAAGAACTCAAGAAAAGGTTTAAACACAGAAGAAACCATTCTTTGATAGTTATGAGGGTGGGAAGAGAGGGAGAGGGTATTCACTAACTATATAGTAGACAAGAATTATCTTAGGTGAAGGGAAGGATGACACACACTACAGGGGAAGACAGTACAACTGGAGTAAACCAAAGCTAAGAAGTTTCCTGAATACAACCACAGACTTAGAGGGACAGAGTAGCAGGGGTGGGGGTCTGGGGACCATGCTTTCAGGGACATTTAGGTCAACTGGCATAACAAAGTTTATTAAGAAAATGTTCTGCATCCTACTTTGGTGAGTGGCGTCTGGGGTCTTAAAAGCTAATGAGCGACCATCTAAGATGCATCAGTTGTTCCCAACCACCTGGAGTAAAGGAGAATGAAGAACACCAAAGTCACAGGGAAAGTATTAGCCCACAAGACAGAAAGGGCCACATAAACCGGAGACTCCATCAGCCTGATACCAGAAGAACTAGATGGTGCCTGGCTACCACCAATGACCGCCCTGACAGGGAACATAACAGTCCTGGATGGAGCAGGAGAAAAGTGGGGTGCAAAACCCAAATTCTAGTAAGAAGATCAGACTTAATGGTCTGAGTCTGGAGGAACCCCAGAATGCATGGCCATCAGACTCTGTGTCAACCCAGGACTAAAACCATTCCCGAGGCCAACTCTTCAGACAAAGATTAGACTGGACTGTGGGACATAAAATGATACTCGTGAAGAGTGTGCTTCTTAGCTCAAGTAGATACATAAGACTAAATGGGCAGCTCTTGTCCGGAGGTGATATGAGAAGGCAGAGAGGGTCAGGAGCTGGTTGAATGGACACGGGAAATCAGCGGTGAAAAGGAGTGTGCTGTCACAGTATAGGGAGAGCAATTAGGGTCACATAACAATGTACATATAAATTTTTGTATGAGAGACTAACTTGAATTGTAAACTTTCACTTAAATTGCAGTAATAAAATAAAATTTTATTAAAGTGTGTCTCTTTTGAACAGCATATAGGTAGATCTTTTTTTTTTTAAATCCTTTCTGCCAGTCTCTGCATTTTGATTGGGGCATTTGGTCTATTTAAAGTCACTGTAATTACTGATAAGAAGTAACTCACTTCTGCCATTTTGTTATTTGTTTTTTGTGTCTTAATCCTTCTTTGTATTTGTCCTCTACTACTGCTTGCTTTTGTGTTTTGTTGGTTTATTGCAGTGAGTCATCTTCATTCCCTTTTCCTTTCCTTTTGCGTGTATTTTTTATGTAATTTCTTAGTGGTTATCATGAATCTTATATTGAACAGCTTGTATTTATAACATTCTAGGGTAAGTTGGTGGCAACTTAATTTTAGTACCATACAAGAAGTTCTATGCCTATAACATTGCTTGCCCCTTTTGTTGTTGTTATCACTAATTACATCTTTATATTTCATGTGCCCTCTAACATAATTTTAGTCTTTCTTTTTATATATTTGTTATTAAAACACATGAAGGACAATACATTTAGAATTATCAAGCATAAATATGTTATCACTATTCCTTACACTTATCCATGCATTTCTCTTTATTAAGGATCTTTCCTTTTATGTATAACTTTGAATTACTTTCTAGTATCTTTTCCCTTCTATCTACAGAACTTCCATTAGTATTTTTTGTAGCCCCAGTCTGGTGCATATGAACTCTCTCAGCTTCTGTTTGTCTGGGAATGTTTTTATTTCTCCTTCATTCTTGAAGGATAGTTTTGCTGGGTACAGTATTCTTGGTTGTCATTTTTTTTCTTTCAGCACCTAAATATATCATTCCTTTGCTTTCTGACCTCCAATGTTTTTGAGGAGAAATCGACTCTTAATCTTATTGGGTATCCTTTGTATGCGACTATTTGCTTTTCTCTCACTGCTCTTTAGTTTCTGTTTTCATCATTACCTTTTGAGAGCCTGACTATGATGTGTCTTGCTATTGATCTCTTTGGGTTTATCCTTCTTGGGGTGCTTTGAGCTTCTTAAATTTGTAAATTCATGTTCTTCATTAGATTGGGGAAATTTCCTGTCATTATTCCTTCAAATATTCTTTCTGTATTTTTATCTCCTTCTTCTCCTTCCGGAATTCCCATGATGTGTATATTAGGTCTCTTGTTGTTGTCTCATAATTCCATTAAACTCTGCTCAGCCTTCTTGAGCCTCTGTTCTTGTTGCTCTTTGTGTCTGTAATTTTAGCTATCTTAATCTCTAATTCACTGATTCTTTCTTCTGCCTGATTAAATTTGTTAGTAAGCTCTTCTATTGTGTTTCTCATTCCAGTTATTGTCCTTTTCAGTTACAATCTCTCTTTTTTTAGGTCCTCATTTTGTTCTCGCATTGTTTTCCTTATTTTTTTAGCTCCTTGTCTATATTTTCCCTTAGTTCTTTAATTATGTTTAGTATTGTTGTATTATATTCTTCATTTTTTTTTCATTATTTGATCATCCGTAGATGCATTTTCATTTCCTTTGTCATGTTCATTTGGATAGGTCATTGTTTCTCTGTTCTTTGCGTGTCTTGTGATTTTTTGTTGGGGCATTGGAATTTTTGAGGGTGTTAACTTTCTCAGTTTTCCCTAGTATTTGATGTTTTGCCCAAAGTACTTTTCTGCAAAAAACTCTTAGGCAGGCAAATCCCTCGGCCTTTGCTTGCTGTTTCTGTTCCCTTTCTGTGATAGCTCCTTCTCCCTCCCTGATTTAATTAGGATTCGAAAGTTCCAAGTCTCAGTTTTCAATTTTCAAACTTTCCTAAATACACTAGCTGTGGTCAGTGTGTCCACCAGGGGGCACCGCCACTCAGATAAGATGTCCTGTACTAACCAATCTGTCACCAGGGCACAGTTCTTTCTCTCTGGTTATTGCTCCCTTTCTTTCTGTTTCTGCAGCCATGTTTTTAGTCAGAAAACCCACAACCGGTGAACCCCTTCGGGTCTGGGTCTTTCCATTCAGTTTTGCCTGAGATTTCCTTCCCTGGTGTGTGGGGGCTGCTTATATGTGAGCCGGCATTCAGGGGAAGCACAGGCTTCCTTCCTCTGTTTCAGGAGGAGGAGGGCCTGGAACGCTCCAGAAGAATCTCCGAGAGATCTGTCTTCTTGGTTTCAGAGCCCGAGTGGCCCTGTGGTAGTTGGGGGAGCAGTCTCCACTTTGGTGACACACCTCCTGACTGTACTGTAGGGAATCTTCTGTAGGAGTTCATATCAGTCCAGAAGCTGACAGTTACTGTTTGGGGGAAGGGTTGTTACACTCCAAACAGTCCTCCAGAAAGGTCTGCCTTGTTGCTATCTGAGCCCACCCCATAGTATGTTGGCTGTATGTGTAGCCTTCACTCAACACACCTGCTTCATAGCACATAGCAGCCTCAGTCATCAGTCCTTAGCAATGACTGGAAAGGTGAGCCAACAGACCTAAACTGATCCCTAGGAGGTCTGTCCTGTTGGTGTAAGAGGCCTGAGTTATGGGGTGCACAGGAAGGCAGGTAGAGTGCTGACCATGAGAGCAGACTACACTGCTAGGGCCTTCTGTAGCGGTTTGCAACAGCCTGGCAACCAACAAGTACCAGATGGGGGAGGGGGTGTCACTTTCTGGTTGGATCCCCATGGAGGTCTACCTTGTTGCTGTCAGACCCCTCCTGAAGTATGCTGGCTGTTAGTGTAGCCTCCACTAAAGATCTCTGCTTCCTAGCAAACAGCAGCCTCAGTCAGCAGTCCTCAGCACCAACTGGAAAGGGGAGCAAACAGACCTTAACTGACTCCCTGGGAGGTCTGTCTTGTTGGTTTCAGAGGCCTGAGCTATGGGGTGTGCAGGGAGGTAGGCAGAGTGTTGACCATGAGAGGAGACTCCACTGCAGGGGCCTTCT
Organism: Dugong dugon; assembly: GCA_030035585.1. Lineage (NCBI taxonomy): Eukaryota > Metazoa > Chordata > Mammalia > Sirenia > Dugongidae > Dugong > Dugong dugon. Next base: position 100,589,351 of record CM057483.1, on the reverse strand, counting down.
GTAGCTGTTTGCAACAGCCTGGCAATCAACAGTTACCACATAGGGCAGGGAATGTCACACTCCGGTCAGATCCCCACAGATGTCTGCCTTCTTGGTGTCAGAGCCCCCCAGTAGATTGTTGGCCGTGAATTAAGCCTCCACTCAGGACGCCTGCTTCCTAGCACACAGCAGCCTCAATCAGCAGTTCTCAGCTCCAACCGGAAGTGGGGACAGAGTAACCCAAACTGATCCCCAGGGAGGTTTGTCCTGTTGGTTTCAGAGTCCTGAGCTATGAGGTGCACAGGGAGGCAGGTAGAGTGTTGACTATGAGAGCAGACTCCACTACAAGGGCCGTTTGCAGTACACTTGCACCTAACAGTGTCCAGGTCGGGGAGATGCTGGCATACTCCAAACGAACCACTGGGGAGGTCTGCCTTGTTGAAGCTTGGGGTCCTGTCTCTTTGTACAGGCAGGGGCTGTGGTGGTTAGGGAAGCAAGCTCCTTTTCTGGGGCCACTTCCCCAGTTCACAGTCGCTGGTGGCCACCATGGCTGTGGGGAGGGGCAGGGACAGTGGAAGAAGTGATTTTCCTACCGTTTGTGACTCGTTGATTCTTGCCTGTCTGTAGTTTCCCACTTCTTTCCTCTGATCCCCAATTCAGCACCCCTCAAAGCTGATCACCATTTTCCTTGTTGCATTTGTTGGGGAGGGTCAGAATGATGGTCTGTTTATGCCTCCGTCTTCCCAGAATTCTAATTGGTTCTTTTTAGCACCCATTTGCCTGACCTCTCTGTGGCATTGACACTTGAACATACTCTTCTTGAAACTCTTCTGTGTTTGCAAATCCTCATTCTCTTGGTTCTTTTCCTAACTGAAACTATTCCTTTCAGTCTCTTTGTTTTTTCTCTTTCCTGTTCTGTTTGGCTAATTATTGCATCCAGCATGATCTCCCTGATTAGGAACGAGTATCCACTACCTGCTGTTAGTTCTTCCTCAGTAATATTGTGGAGATGCACCCACTTCCAGTCTGTTCCTAATGCCTCTGCGAAGGCCATACCTTCACCCTGCACATTTGGACAATAGCCTCCTACCTCTTTCGCTCCTGGAAGATATTCCATTCTGAATACCATAGCTAGGTTAATTTCCTTAAAATACCACTTTGTACATGGCACCTCCCCTGATTAGGAACATTTAAGTATTTAAAGGATGAAGTCTAGAAACCATAGCCAGGCCTTCCAGTCTGTTTGTAACCTGGTCTCAGCCTACCTCCTTGGCCATCTTTCACAGCTACCATACTCACGCTGGTCACTCCAGCTACATGACCTCCATAACATGTCCTGCTAATTTTGGCCTCTATGCACTTTCAGCACCCCCTTCTCCCCTCATCCCCCCATCAAACTATCAATGTAGCCATCTTTTAAGTCCAACTTAAGTCTTGGGTTTTTGTAACCATTCCATCTTCTAAAGTCCTTTGTCTCCTTCAAAAGTCTGTAGTCCCAGGGGACTACATTGTCATTTTCTGGCCTCTCTGCATTTGCAGCTTCATCTCCCAAAACTCGTTTTCCAGCCACAGCAGTCTACTTATCATTTTCCAAATAGTACTGTTCTTTCCAATCTCTGTGCCTTTGTACCTGTGTGTTCTCTGCTTTTTTTTTTAATGTGCCCCCTCTGCCTCCGGAACCTAGTTTTATCAAGCACTCCTGTTCTTCCTGTATTTTAGACCTCTCCCTCTCTACTAGCTTTTTCCCCTCAGCATAGAAGCATACTAACATATTTCTCCCATTTTAAAACAAAATAAAATCATTTGTCCTCTTCTTGCTACTGCTCTCTTCCCTCTTCCTTTTGCTCAGCTTTTTTGCCACCTCTCCACCCCCATCACATTGAAACTGTCCCATCTGAGGTCAACCAATAACCTGAACAACTAAACCTATTAGGCTCTCTTTAACCTCCTTTTACTTGGTGACTCTGCAATGTCTGACACTCTGCCCCTTCTTCTGGACAATCTCATTACTCCCTTGGCCTTATGATACTGCCTTCTCCTGGTTTTCTTCTTACCTCTCTGAGGACTGTTTCTCAGGATCCTCTTCTTCCACCCACCCCTACCTGAATCATTGCCTAGGTTTTGTCCTGAGATTTTTTTCTTTTCCCACTGTTCATGCCCATCATCCTGCCACCTCCCCTACACCCTAAGTGATCTCACCCATTTAGATGCTTATAACTCCTACCAAACCTCTATCTCCAGGCCATATTTCACATCTGCATTCTAGTCTATATATGTAGTAGTCTATGGGACATCTCACAGATGTCTTACCAAAAAACCCAAACCAAACCCACTGCCGTCAAGTCAGTTCCGACTCCTAGTGACCGTGTAGGACAGAGTAGGGCCGCCCCACAGGGCAGTTCTGTAAATCTTTACAGAAGCAGACTTGCCCCATAGGGCAAGGCTATAAATCTTTACAGAAGCAAACTGCCACATCTTTCTTCCACAGAGCAGCTGGTGGGTTCAAACCGCCGATCTTTGGGTTAGCAGCTAAGCACTTAACCACTGAGCTACCAGGGCTCCTTGGACGTCCTACCAAACCAAAAGCCAAACCCACTGCCGCTGAGTTGATTCTGACTCATAGCGACCCTACTGGACAGAGTAGAACTGCCCCATAGGGTTTCTAAGGCTGTAAATCTTTACTGAAGCAGACTGCTGCATCTTTCTCCCACAGAGCGGCTGGTAAATTCGAATCGCTGATTTATCAGTTAGCAGCTAAGCGCTTTAACCATTATGCCGTCAGGGTTCCTTGGATGTTCTACAGGGACCTCTAATTCCATGTCTAAAACTGAACCTCTCATCCCTCCCTGCCTCTGCTAAGCCTGTGCCCACATCAGCTGCAGTAGATAATACCAACAACCACCCCGAGACCCAAGCCAGAAACCAGGGTATCATTCTATTCTCTTCCAACTCTGGCTGCTTCCCCAATTCTATCAGTGACTAGGTCCTGTCAATCCTACCTTCTCATCTCTCAAATCACTCTTTCCTCTAATCCTCCTCCTATAACTACCTTAGTTCAGGCCTTCCTCATTTCTTAGATTATAACAGGCTTCTTTCCAACTAGTTTCCCTATTTTACTCAGACACTTTCAAGTCACCTACCAACTACCAGCCACAGTCATCTTCCTAAACTGTATGTCATTCCTCTGCTTAAAGCTCATCCATAGCTCTTCACTTTGTAGCACACCACTTAGCATGGACTTTATTCTCCAGCTCTGCCTATCTAGCTAGATTTGCCTCTCCGTACTCCTTCCTTGCAATCTGCTTAGCCGTACTAAGTGTGCCAAGTTATCTCTTATCTATGTGTCTTTGTACGTTATGTTCCCTCTGCCTGAAACACCTTCAGTCTGTCTTCACGTGACTAATTATATTTTGCCCTTCGATACTCAGTGCCTGTTTCATCCCCTTGAAGCAACTTCCTTTGCCTGACTCTAATCTCCCCTAGTGCGGACTAGGAACCCCTCACCTAGTGCTTACCTCTCTCCTACACTAACACTACCCTAACTCTATGTTACAGTTATCTGTTTACCTGTCTGACTCCCCAGGTAGACAGCAAGCCGATCAAAGGTTAGAACTCTGTCTTATTCGTCTTTGAATCCCAAGGACCTGACACAGTGCCTGACACATTGTAGGTCTTCTTTTTTTTTATTGTGCTTTAAGTGAAACTTTACAATTCACGTTAGTTTCTCATACAAAAATTTATACACACACTGTTATGTGACCCTAGTTGCTCTCCACGAACTGTGACAGCACACTCCTTTCCACCCCGGATTTCCCATGTCTGTTCAACCAGCTCCTGTCCCTTTTTGCCTTCTCATCTCACCTCTGGACAGGAGCTGCCCATTTAGTTTCATGTATCTACTTGAGCTAAGAAGCACGCTCTTTACGAGTATCATTTTATGTCCCATAGTCCAGTCTAATCTTTGTCTGAAGAGTTGGGCTCGGGAATGGTTTTACTTCTGGATTAACAGAGTTCAGAGGTCATGTCTTTCAGGGTCCCTCCAGTCTCAGTCAAACCATTAAGTCTGGTCTTTTTACTAGAATTTGAGTCCTGCACCCCTTTTCTCCTGCGCCATCCAGGACTCTCTGTTGTGTTCCCTGTCAGGGCGGTCATTGGTGGTAGCCAGGCACCATCTAGTCCTTCTGGTCTCAGGCTGATGGAGTCTCTGGTTTACGTGGCCCTTTCTATCTCTTGGGCTAATATTTTCCTTGCGTCTTTGGTGTTCTTCATTCTCCTTTGTTCCAGGTGGGTTGGCATCTTAGACGGCTGATCGCAAGCTTTTAAGACCCCAGATGCCCTTCAGCAAAATGGGATGCAGAACATTTTCTTAATAAATTTTGTTATGCCGATTGACCTAGATGTCCCCTGAAAGCATGGTACCCAGATCCCTGCCCCTGCTACTCTGTCCCTCAAAGTGTTTGGTTGTATTCAGGAAACTTCTTAGCTTTTGGTTTAGTCCAGTGGTGCTGACTTCCCTTGTATGGTGTGTTGTCCTTCCTTTCACCTAAGATAATTCTTATCTACTGTCTAGTTAGTGAATACCCCTCTCCCTCCCTACCCACCCTCATAACCATCAAAGAATGTTTTCTTCTGCATTTAAACCTTTTCTTAGGTTCTTATAATAGTGGTCTCATGCAATATTTGTCCTTTTCTAACTGAGTAATTTCACTCAACATGCCTTCCAGATTCATCCATGTTATGTTTCACGGAATCATCATTGTTCTTTATCGTTTGTAGTATTCCACTGTGTAAATATACCATAATTTGTTTATCCAATTGTCTGTTGATGGACACCTAGGTTGTTTCCATGTTTTTGCTTTTGTGAGCAGTGCTGCAATGAACATGGGTGTGCATGTATCTATTCATGTGACGGCTCTTATTTCTCTAGGATATATTCCAAGGAGCGGGATAGCTGGTTCGTATGTACTTCTATTTCTAGCTTTTTAAGGAAGTGCCAAATCGATTTCCAAAGTGGTTGTACCATTTTACTTTCCCACCAGCTGTGTATAAGTGTTCCAGTCTCTCCACAACCTCTCTAACATTTATTATTTTGTGATTTTTAGATTAATGCTGGCTTTGTTGGGGTGAGATGGTTATCTCATTGTAGTTTTGATGTACATTTCTCAAATGGCTAATGATCATGAGCATTTCCTCATGTATCTGCTAGCCACCTGAATGTCTTCTTTGGTGAAGTACTTGTTTATATCCTTTGCCCATTTTTTAATTGGGTTGTTTGTCTTTTAGTTGTTGAGGTTTTGCAGTTGTAGATTTTAGAGATTAGATGCTGATCAGATTTGTTGGAGCCAAAAATTTTTCTGTCTGTAGGTTGTCTTTTGACTCTTTTGGTGAAGTCTTTTGATGAGCGTAAGTGTTTGATTTTTAGGAGCTCCCAGTTACCTAGTTTCTCTTCTGGTGTTTGTGCATTGTTAGTAATGTTTTGTATTCTGTTTGTGCCATGTATTGGGGCTCCTAGTGTTGTCCCTATTTTTTCTTCCATGATCTTTATCGTTTTTGATTTGCTATTTAGGTCTTTGATCCCTTTTGAGTTAGTTTTTTTGCATGGTGTGAAGGATGAGTGTTGTGTCATTTTTTTGCAGATGAATATCCAGTTATGCCAGCACCATTTGTTAAAGAGAATGTCTTTTCCCCAGTTAACGGACTTTGGACCTTTGTCAGTTATTAGCTGCTCATAGGTGGATGAATTTACTGGATTCTCTATTCTGTTCCATTGGTCTATGTATCTGTTGTTGTACCAGTACCAGGCTGTTTTGACTACCGTGGCGGTATAATAGGTTCTAAAATCAGGTAGTGTGAGGCCTCCCACTTTGTTCTTATTCCTGAGTAATGCTTTTCTTATCCGAGGCCTCTTCCCTTTCCATATGAAGTTGGAGATTTGTTTCTCTATCTCATTAAAAAATGCCATTGGAATTTGGGTCAAGATTGCATTATATCTGTAGATTACTTTGTGTAAAGTTGACATTTTCACAAGATTAAATCTTCCTACCCATGAGCAAGGTATGTTTTTCCGCTTTGGTAGGTCTCTTTTAGTTTCTTCCAGTAGTGTCTTGTAGTTTTCTTTGTATAGGTCTTTTTCGTCTCTGGTTAGGTTTATTCCTAAGTATTTTATCTTCTTGGGGGCTATCATAAATAGTATTGATTTGATGATTTCCTCTTCGAAGTTCTTTTTGTTGGTGTAGAGGAATCCAACTGATTTTTGTATGTTTATCCTGTATCCTGATACTTTGCTGAACTCTTCTATTAGTTCCGGTAGTTATCTTGTGGATTCTTTGGGGTTTTCTGTGTATGCAATCATATCATCTGCAAATAGAGATACTTTTACTTCTTCCCTACCAATTTGGATGACCTTTATTTCTTTTTCTTGCCTTACTGTTCTAGCTAGGACCTCCAGCACAATGTTGAATAAGAGTGGTGAAAGAGAGAGCCTTGTCTGGTTCCCGTTCTCAAGGGAAATGCTTTCAAACTCTCTCCATTTAGGATGATGTTATCTTTGTACACATGCCCTTAATTATGTTGACGAATTTCCCTTCTATTCTTATTTTGTTGAGAGTTTTTATCATGAATGGATTACATTGTTTTTCTAATGTTGAACCAACCCTGCATACCTGGTATGAATCCCACATGGTCATGGTAAATTATTTCTTAGATATGTTGTTGAATTCTATTGGCTAGAATTCTGTTGAGGATTTTTGCGTGTATGTTCTTGAGGGATATTGGTCTGTAATTTTCTTTTTTGTGGTGTTTTTTCCTGGTTTTGGTATAAGGGTTATGCTGGCTTCATAGAAAGAGTTTGAGAGTATTCCATCTTTTTCTATGCTCTGAAATACCTTTGGTAATAGTGGTGTTAACTCTTCTCTGAAAGTTTGGTAGAATTTTCCAGTGAAACCATCTGGGCCAGGGTTTTTTTTTTTTTTGTTGGGAGTTTTTAAAATTACCTTTGTAATCTCTTGGTTTTTTTTTTATAGGTTTATTTAGTTGTTTGACCTCTGTTTATGTTAGTTTAGGTAGGAAGTTTGTTTCTAGAAATTTGTCCATTTCTTCTAGGTTTTCACATTTGCTAGAGTACAATTTTCCATAGTGTTCTGTTATGATTCTTTTTATTTTGGTTGGGTCTGTTGTGATATTGCCCATCTCATTTCTTATTTGGGTTATTTGCTTCCTCTCCTGTTTTTCTTTTGTCAGTTTGGCCAGTGGTTTATCGATTTTGTTGATCTTTTCAAAGAACCAGCTTTTGGTCTTGTTAACGCTTTCAATTGTGTTTCTATTCTCTATTTCATTTAATTTTGCTCTAATTTTTATTATTTTCTTCCTTCTAGTGTCCAAGGGCTTCTTTTGCTCTGCTCTTTCTATTTGTTCGAATTATAGGGTTAATGTTTTGATTTTGGCCCTTTCTTCTTTTTGGATGTGTGCGTTTATTGCCATAAATGACCTCTGAGCACAGCTTTTGCTGCATCCCAAAGGTTCTGGTAGGATGTGTTTTCATTCTCATTTGGTTCTATGAATTTCTTTATTCCGTCCTTAATTTCTTCTGTAACGCAGTAGTTTTTGAGCAAGGTGTTGTTCTGTTTCCATGTGTTTGATTTTTTTTCCTTGCTTCTTCTACTTTTATGGCTTTATGGTCAGAAAAGATGCTTTGTAATATTTTGATGCTTTGGATCCTGTTAAGGGTTGCTTTATGGCCTAATATGTGATCTATTCTGGAGAATGTTCCATGTGCGTTGGAAAAGAAAGTATTCTTGGCTGCTGTGGGTGGAGTGTTCGGTATACATCTGTGGTTGATTGTAGCATTTAGATCTTCTATGTCTTTGTTGAGCTTCTTTCTTGATGTTCTGTCCTTTACCAAAAGTGGTGTGTTGAAGTCTCCTACTACAATTGTGGAGCTGTCTATCTCTCTTTTCAGTGCTGTTAGAGTTTGTTTTATGTATTTTGGAGCCTTGTCATTGGGTGCGTAAATATTTATTACAGTTATGTCCTCCTGGTGTACTGACCCTTTAATCATTGTATAGTGTCCTTTCTTATCCTTTGTGGTGGATTTTACTTTAAAGTCTGTTTTGTCAGAGATTAATATTGCCACTCTTGCTGTTGATTGTTGTTTGCTTGATATATTTTTTTCCATCCTTTGAGTTTTAGTTTGTTTCTGTCTTTAAGTCTAAGGTGTATCTCTTGTTGGCAGCATATAAACAGGTTTTTTTTTAATCCATTCTGCCACTCTCAGTCTCTTTATTGATGCATTTAGTCAATTTACATTCAGCCTAATTATTGATAGGTATGAGTTTTTAGTGCTGTCATTTTGATGTCTTTTTTTGTGTGTTGTTGAGAGTTTCTTTGTTCCACTTAATTTTCTGTGTTGAGTTGTTTTTCTTTATGTATTTTCTTTTAATCTTTTTCATTACTGTTGATTTTGTATTTGCTGAATCTTTATGTTTTTCTTGTTTTGTATTTTGATATGTAGAATTATTAGTTTCCTTTCTGGTTGCCTTAATATTTACCCCTATTTCTCTATGTTTAAACCACTCATTTCTTTATATTGCCTTGACTTCCTCTCCATATGAAAGATCTATGACTACATTTTTTTAGTCCCCTTTTTTGTTTTAATATTGTCATCTTTTATGTATTGATGTCTCTGTTTCCTTATTTACAGTGTTTTAGCTTTGACTTCCCTATCTGGGTTGTTATCTCGTTGCTCTGTCCTGTGTTCTAGTGTTGGGTTGTTATGTGATGTTATTGATTTTGTAACTGGAGGACTCCCTTTAGTATTCCTTATAATTTTGGTTTGGTTTTTGCAAATTCCCTAAACTTCCATTTATCTGGAAATGTCCTAATTTTGCCATCATATTTGAGAGACAGTTTTACTGGATATATAATTCTTGACTGGCAATTTTTTTTCCTTCAAAGCTTTATATATGTCATCCCACTGCCTTCTTGCATGCACGGTTTCTGCTGAATAGTCTGAGCTTAATCTTATTGACTCTACTTTCTAGATGACTTTCTGTTTATCCCTACCCACTCTTAAAATTCTCTCTTTATCTTTGGTTTTGGCATGTTTGATTATAATATGTCTTGGTGACTTTCTTTTGGGATCTACCTTGTGTAGGGTTCGATGAGCATCTTGGAGAGATATCTTCTCATCTTTCACGATTTCAGGGAAGTTTTCTGCCAAAAAATCTTCAATAATTCTCTCTGTATATTCTGTTATCCCCTCCCTCCCCCCGATTCTGGTACTCCAATCACTCGTAGATTATTCCCCTTGATAGAGTCCCACATAATTCTTAAACTATCTTCATTTTTAAAAAATTCTTTTATCTGATTTTTCCTCAAATAAGGTGATGTCAAGTGCTTTATCTTCAGTCTCACTAATTCTGGCTTCCGTTGCATCAGTTCTGCTCGTATGACTGTCTATTGAGTTGTCTAATTCTGAAATTTTATTGTTAATCTTTTGGATTTCTTGTTTTCTGTCTCTCTTTGGATTCTTCCAGCCTGTTAAATTTGTCGTTATGCTCTTGTATAAGCTTTTTAAGTTCCTCTGCTGCTTTGTTTGTGTGTTCCTTGGCTTGTTCTGCATTTTTACTGATCTCCTTCCTGATATCTTGAAGGGTTCTGTATATTAGTCTTTTGTATTCTACCTCTGGTTATTGCAAGAAGTTCTCTTCTTCCAGAAGATTTATTGATTCTTTGTTTTGGGAGCTTGCTGAAGCCATCATGATCTGCCTCGTTTCTTGTATGGACTCAGCTCAGGTGTCCAGGTAGTCGGTCACCAAGTGTGTGGTGTAGGCTCTCACCTAAAGTCCTAAACTGACAGCAGCATTTGGAATGGGCACAAGTATCTGGCTGCAGTAGTGGGTCACGCTGACAGCTGCCCCTGAGTGTGTGGGAGAAAAGCGTGTCCCTATTTCCTAGAGTGCATAGGTGGACAGGGTTTGCATCCGGACTTTGAGGCACCCAATCCTGTTGGCTGTAAGGACTGGATGGCACCACTTATTCTTGGACCCCTGTGGCTAGGTGGCATGAGTGGAGCCACCAGTCCTTAAACCCCTGATGTGGGAAGGTTAGCACCCAGCTTAATGGGCAGAGCAGTGTCCAATGTCATGAACCTGCCACTCCACCATATAGCTGATACAGGTGAATTTAGGCTTCAGGTATATACCCTGTTGTATTGTGCTAATGAGGGCCTTCACTGTTGAAATGGGCCCACACAGGTCTAAGCAGGGGTGAAAGGCATTCAAAATCTGTGGACCCCGTATGCCTTTGCCTAGGCAAAGGAGCTATGCCTGCCCTGAATTCCCAGCTTAGGAAAGCTGGCAGATTATTTTTTCCTTCTTTGTTAATTTGTTCCCTCTCCAAGGCTGGGAGAATGGCTCAGGGTGCATGATGGGTCCTACTTCTGGCCCAGGGGATGCAGCAATTGCTGAAGCTGGCCTGGGACCCAGTGAGGATCAGGAAAGAGGCAGGTAAATGGGAGAGAGGATCTTCCCAAATGGGGTGTTTTTTGATCCACGCAGTGGGATAGATGCATGTACTTGTGTTTTGCCGATTGAGCAATGCTTTTCACTGGTTCTGGAGGCTTGAATAGACTCTCTGCCACTTGATCTCTCCCGATGTGGAAAATGCGTCCAGCGCGTCACTGCTTTCCTCACCCCGTACGCCAACCAATCCATCCTGAAGGGTGCCAGTTCCTGCTGGGTCAGGTCTGACAACTCCTCACTGCTTCCGAACCATCTCTCCCTCCCCCTCCTACTCAGTCTGAGTCCTCAACTTTGCCTTTGATGTTCAGGGCTCCTAGATTGTCATACATAGTCGATTCACTTGTTTTTTCGGATCTTTGTTGTAAGAGGGACCACAGGAAGCATCTGACTACTCCGCCATCTTGACCCTGCCTCCCCTACATTGATTTTTTATTGGAATAATTTATTACAATTTTATTTTTGAAAGCCTCCTATCTTTTAGCCATTTTCCCTTTTGAACTTTCTGTCCCAGAATATTAACTATCTTTTTTTTCCCCTGAATTTTGGAGATCTATTTTCTAAAAGTCTAGGATACTGATGTCTGACTGCGCCACTTGGTCCCCTACAACCAGATTTCTATCATTTTACTTCTATATTCAGCTCTTCCTTGTTTGTCAAATTGAAGACCAAAGCTGCCATTTCCTTCTTCATTCACATTACATTTTGGATGAAGAAATTGTCAGCAGAGTAGATCAGGAATTTATTAGATGTGCTGTTTTCAGCCTCATATAACTTAGCAAATATCCTGATTATTTAAGTTTCTCTACCCAATGTAGATAGCATATTACAGATTATATTTGATTTTTATCACAGTCTTATGAAGTAAGGTAGGTGTTAATTACCCTGTTTTATGGATAAAGGAAAGTTTCAGTGGCTCCTCCCAGGTCATACACATTGGTAAGTGGCAGAGGCAGAGTTTGAGCTAAGATTCTTTGCCCTTCCACCCTATCCGCTTTCAGTGGATATCCCTGTAAGTTTTGTGATCCATTTCAGTAACAGATCATTCTCTTTCTCTGTGACCAGACAGACCATATGTTTACTATAGTATTACTTCCTTTTTTCACGCTAATGTGTTTTGTGATGCTATACACCTTAAGCTTATACTATTTTCTTCACATATAGAGCAGAGTTTCTCAACTGTGACATTATTGACATTTTGGATTGAGTAATTCTTTCTTGGGCAGGGGGCTCTCCTGTGCACTGTAGGATTTTTAGTAGCATCCTTAACTTCTAACTCACTAAATGCCAGTAGCACACACACCCCCAGCCAATTGTGAGAACCAAAATGTTTCCAGATGTTGAACCAAATGTCCCCTAGGAGGCAGAATTGCCTCCAGTTAAGATCCACTGCATATAGAGCCCCTTCATTCCTCTCCTACCTGGTTTTTCTCTCTTGTTACAAATATACTTGTCTTAGGCTGGGTTCTCTAGAGAAGCAAAACCAGCAAAATGTATAAATGTATATAAGGAGAGATTTATATCAAAGAAATGGCTCATGCGATTGTAGAGTCTGGAACATCCCAAGTCCATGGATTAGGATACAGGCTTCTCCCAATTCACGTAGCCACTGTGGCTGGCGAACCCAAGATCAGCAGGTCAGAAAGCAGGGATCTTGCTCACAGGCTGTGAATATCGACGAATCCCAAGATTGGCAGGTAAAACCACAAAGCTTCTCCTGATTCATATAGCTGCAGGGGCTGGCGAATCCAAGATCAGCAAGTCGGAGAGCAGGGCTCCGCTCACAGGCTGTGAAGATTGACAAATCCCAGTATCGGCAGATAAGCTGATAGCTCAAGTCCCACGAGCATGAGGCAGCTGCAGGATCCAGAGCAAGCAAAAAGCCAGAACGTCTGCTTATATTTGGATGCAGGCCACACCCCCAGGGAAACTGCCTTTCAACTGATCGGCCACTCACAGCAGATCCTCTCATGGAAGTGATCACATATAAATACTGAGAATCATGGCCCAGCCAAGTTGACACACAATCTTAACCATCACGATACTCTTGTAGTCCAGTTGTGAAACCCATTGTAACATGCCTGTGTGATACTTGTGAAGTTATATGTTCCTTTATAAGTTAAAATCTGTAGTTTATTACTTATTTTTCGCTATAATGAACAAACACCTAAAATTATTGGGTAGTAGTCTTGCTATCCTCCCCACTTAAAATTTTCTCAATCTTAAAAGGAGAAGAACTTCTGGTTTTATAATTTTATCTAGGCATTTTTCTCCTTAGCCCTCCTAATCAGAACTTTTAAGTCTCAACAAACATGTTCATCCCGGTTTTCGTGATGTAATACTCCATCCTTCTGCCACCACTAGTTGTCAAGTCAGTTCCAACTCATGACAACTCCGTTTATGTCAGAGTAGAACTGTACTCCATAGGGTTTTCAATAGCAGTGATCTTTTGGAAGTAGATCACCAGTCCTTTCTTCCAAGGTGCCTCTGGGTGGATTTGAACCGCCAACATTTTGGTTAGTAGCAAAATGTTTAACCATTTGCACCACCCAGGGACTCCACTGTATCCCTAGTCAAGAACTTATTAGGTTAGTGAAGCAACAGGAAATTAAATCCTGCTTTGTGATGATTTATTTCTAGAGAGCCATTCATTTCCCTATGCTCCTTTCTAGTCCAAAACCTCAACTCTCAGTTGGAGAAGAAAAAACATCCTCTTGCCATGAGTTGAAGTCGACTCAATGGCAAATGTTTTGTCCTTAAGTCTATGATCTTGCTTATATCATAGAACTTATAGATTCTTCCCAGGTCTCATCTGGAATTTTTAAAAATTCCTATATGAAACTATAGATGGAAGATTTTTGCTCAGCAGGTTTTAAAATTCTCGGTTGTCTCTCTTTTACATCACTAATGGGATATGGGCTGCTGGTCTATAAAAGGAAAGAAAATAAATTAATGGACAGACCAATACTATAGACGTAGTTATTTGCAAGCAGGTTTGATAAATCTTAGCAGGTTCTCCTTCACATGTTAGATAGGTAAATGGCCCTGCAAAATGGTACCCCTTCCAATTTGCAATAAAAGGAAAAGAAAGGGATATTTGCTTGAGGGAATTGTTTTGTTTATTAGTGAAGGGAAAATAAATTAAGTATCTAAGAGAAAGGGAGCAAGATCAAAGGAGCAGGGTCCCAGAGAAAATGGAGGGAGTAGAAACACAGGCAGAATCAGAAGGCAGAGCCTTGAAAATAAAGGTGAGCATTTCCTCCTCTGAAACAAGAGGAAGGACAAAGGATTCAGTAACAGCAAAGGAAAGAATGTGAGGTGGGGATAGGAAAGTTGAAGGAGGCCTTGTGGATAACTATGATCTCCATAAAATATTTGGTGAAATCACCTACTAATAAGATTAGTCAAGTAGGAATGGGGAAGAAAAAAATACCAATTGACTTAGTTCAGCTAAGACCAGATAGCATGTTTTTTAATGGATCTAGTTCATTTGGTTATGTGATTTTCATCAGCATTGCAGTGTAGAGAAAAAACAGACATATACAGTTGGTTTAACCTAGGGTTGGGAATTGATATGGTGGGAATGGCAGAAGGCCATAAGGCCAGTCAGTGACTGCCCCGAAAAGCATAACGGAAATGATTGACCACAAGGTTCAGAATAGGTAGTTTAAGGCCGGAAGAGGCTGATGTACTAGGAGTATTAGAAAATATCGGTAAATTGGTAGTCATAATAAGAGTGAAGAACAAGATCCATGAAAGAAATGGATGGATTGAAGGATGCAGTCAGAGAAGAATTTTGGAGTTCAGGATCTTGTAGAAATAATTGTTTTCGGTTATAAGGGAGTCCAAAGTATGAATGAGTAAAGTGTATAGTAGAGCTAACGATTATACCATTTATTCATCATTTAACTTTGTTTTGTAGACAGTATCTCATTTAATCCCCCACCACAACTCAATAAGATAGGTAACTTTGCCTCAATTTATAGAGGAACTTGCCCAAGATCATGAAGTTAGTCAGTGACAGAGCCAGGATTAGAACGTCTGTCAGGCACCAAAGCCCCATGCACTTAACCATTATACTATATTGCCTGTCTTAGGCTGGGTTCTCTAGAGAAGCAAAACCAGTAAAGCGTATAAATATATATAGAGAGAGATTTATATCAAGGAAACAGCTCACGCGATTGTAGAGGCTAGAATGTCCCAAGTACGTGAATCAGGGTAGAGGCCTCTCCCAATTCACACAGCTGCAGAAGCTGGCAAGCCCAAGATCGGCAGGTTGGAGAGCAGGGCTCCCACTCACAGGCTGTGAAGGTTGACGGATTCTAAGATCGGCAGGCAAGACCACAAGGTTTCTCCTGATTCATGTAGCTGCAGGGGCTGGTGAACCCAAGATTGGCAGGTCAGAGAGCAGGGCTCTGCTCACAGGCTGTGAAGATCAACGAATCCCAAGTCTGGCAGATAAGCTGAGAGCTCAAGTCCCAGGAACCGGAGGTGAGACGACACGAGGCAGCCGCAGGATCCAGAGTGAGCAAAAAGCCAGAACATCTGCTTATATTCAGATGCAGGCTACACCCCCAAGGAAACTCCCTTTCATCTGATTGGCTACTCACAGCATATTCAGTCATGGGAGTGATCACATATAAACACTGAGAATCATGGCCCAGCCAAGCTGACACACAATCTTTACCATCATAATTGCCTTTCCACAGTAAACATAATAATGGGAGGTCAGGTGCTGTCTTAGTTATCTAGTGCTGTAACAGAAATACCACAGGTGAATGGCTTCAACAAACAGTAGTTTATTTTCTCACAGTCTAGTAGGCTAGAAGTCCAAATTCAGGGCATCAGCTCCAGGGAAAGGCTTTCTCTCTGTCGTCTCTGGAGGAAGGTCCTTGTCATCAATCTTCCCCTGGACTAGAAGCTTCTCTGCGCAGGAATCCTGGGTCCAAAAGACGCACTCTACTTCTGACACTGCTTTCTTGTTTGTATGAGGTCCCCATCCCAGATTTCAGGATCCCATTTTTCCCCAATCAATGCTGTCACTTTAACTTCAGACACCTCTTGAGGTTGGCAATTGAGTTGGCGTTGTAACTCAGCCAGTCTTACAATAAGACTCTGGGTTTGGTTTTCGGCAATATCAGCTCTGTTACTACAAAAAATAAGACTTTCTTTCAAAGCACAGGTGGAAACTTTGAGGTTGTTTATGTGGCACTTGAGCTTTGACTCCGAAGCCCTGAGCACATCCCTTTCACGAGTTTGTCTAGCAAAAGTAGGACCAACCAGCTTCGTTATACTTCTCATTATGACAAAACTGTAGAAAATTGGAGTCATCCAGAGCCCCGCCTTTCACCAATACCTGATCTATTGGTGGTGATATTTTACGTATTTGAATTGCCACCTCACCCCATGGAGTAGCAGTGCCCTCTTTACTAACGGAAGCAGAGTCATCAACATCTTTAAGACTAACCAGACTTGAGAACCAATTTAGAAAACTCATCCTTACAATTTTGTTTCTCTAGACCCCACTTCTGGCACCAAATGTCTTAGGCTGGATCCTCTAGAGAAGCAAAACCAGTGAAGCATATAAATACGTATGTATATAGAGAGATTTATATCAAGAAAATGGCTCACGCAGTTGTAGAGGCTGGAACGTCCCAAGTCTGTGGGTCAGAATTGAGGCTTTTCCTGATTCATGTAGCCTCAGGGGCTGGCGAACAAGGCAGATCAGAGAGCAGGGCTTTTTGCTCATGCTGGATCCTGCAGCTGGCTCCTATTCGTCTGACCTCTGGTTCTTGAGACTTGAGCTAGCAGTTTACCTGCAGTCTTGCCTGCCGATCTTGGGATTTATTGATCTTCACATCCTGCAAGCAAGAGCCCTGCTCTCTGACCTGCCGATCTTGGGTTTGCCAGCCCCTGTGGCTACATGAATCAGGAGAAGCCTCTATCCTGACCCACGGACTTGGGACGTTCCTGCCTATATGATGCGTGAGCCATTTCCTTGATATGACTCTCTCTATATATATATATTTATACACTTTACTGGTTTTGCTTCTCTAGAGAACCCAGCATAAGACAGGTGGTTTAGAGGGACCTTAAGATTATTATAATGTTTAAAAAGCAAGCCTCAAAATTAAGTGAAGTTCAAAAGAATTTTTACCCTTTTTAAAGCAACCAGAGGGAAAGTATTTCAGTGTGGCATAATAGAAAGAGGATAGGATTTGATGACTGAAATTCTGAGAATCTCGGTCCTACCACTTACTAGCTGTTTGACCTTAGGCAAGTCATTTAACCTCTGAGTTAGTTTCCTTATGTGTAAAATGAGAATGACAATAAAAATGATGATAATAAAAATAGCTGTTCATCCAATTTCACAGCATTAATTTAAGGAGGAAGTGTGATAATGGGTATAAAAAAACCAAACCAAACCCGTTGCCTTTGAGTCGATTCCGACTCGTAGCAACCCTATAGGACAGAGTAGAACTGCCCCATAGGGTTTCCAAGGAGCGGCTGGTGGATCAGAAATGATGACTTTTTGGTTAGCAGCCAAGCTCTTAACCATGTGCCACCAGGGCTCTGATAATAGGTATAGAAATTAAATATCTGTACGTATGGTTGTTGTTATGGTGATAGTTATCTGTCTGCTTTGTTTACATGAAAAAGGGCAAGAAGTGCCAATAGACTCAATTGTGCTTATCCAACATTTGGACCTGTGTCCTTTGAACTTAAAGAGGCACTTACTGAAAAGTGAAAAGGATTAAGAAGTTTCTTCAAGACTGATGACTTAAAGTTTCTATGGGGTCTTTATTTCTTTTATCTTTTTCAGGATAAATGTGGGTATGTGCTAGATGCTTTACCAAGCAATTTAAATCTTGTTTCCTGCCATTAGGTATTAATATCAACCGAGGCCTCCTGTGCTTGGGAAATGTAATCAGTGCTCTTGGAGATGACAAAAAGGGCGGCTTTGTGCCCTACAGAGATTCCAAGTTAACTCGATTGCTTCAAGGTAAGCCCAAAGTTCCTCTAAAAATAAGAGAATGATAGCACTGACAAATCAACGCTGGAACAGGTAAAAAGCCAGGTATTTGGACTATCATATACACAGCTATCTAGTTGATAAATAGGAAAGAGAGCTGTTGTCAGCCAGGCTTCTAAAATGATGGAAAGGTGTCTTCCCCATATGGCTTTGAGTTCCAAGATGTCTGTAGAGTGTCACCTGTGCTTAGTACTGTGCACCTGAAAATGAACTTGGTTACTATTTTTTTAAGTATTAGTGATGCTAAGCAGAATACCCTGGAGAGTTGAAATTCACCTTACGGGGGCATCCTAAGAACGTTTAATTCCAGTAGTGGCTCCTAATTTATTTGGGCCAGGCCCTAGTTGTTTTAACCTGATTAACTGCCAAAATCACACTGTCTTTCAAGAATGGGGGCAAGATTCTAAACTATATCATTTTACACATCAGACAGCTTAGTGTTTTCATACTGATGCAAACAGAAAATTTATAGATTTTTTTCTTGTAATTCTGAATTTGAAGCAGCCAACCCAAATAGACAGTTTTGCTTGCATCCTACTTGTTAATTTCAATTCCTTCCATTGTTGTTTTTCAGATTCTCTAGGAGGTAATAGCCATACTCTTATGATAGCCTGTGTGAGTCCTGCTGACTCCAATCTAGAAGAAACATTAAATACCCTTCGCTATGCTGACAGAGCAAGAAAAATCAAGAACAAACCTGTTGTTAATATTGATCCCCAGACAGCTGAACTTAATCATCTGAAGCAACAGGTATAAGGGACTTAAAATTTGATGGGAAAAATTACAAATACATGAGTGGAGTGGTAAAGCTTCTGTTTCTCAGTTTCTCCTCTATCAGAAGTTTAGAGATGTTTGTTAGGCATTATGTTAGTTTGGGGACATCTTAAAGTAACTACTATTAACATGTTTGTTGTCCATTTGAGATTGGGGGGTAGCACTGGAGATTTTACTGATAAACAATTGAGTGGTGAGAAATGAGGCAAGAGAGGTAGGCAGCAGCCATATCCTGAAGGCCCTTATGTGCCTTGATAAAGAATTTGTAATTTAACCTGAAAGCTATGGGGAGCCATTGAAGAGTTTTAAGTAAGAAGGTTACATGATAAAATGTGTGTTTTAGGGAGATACTCTAGCAAGTGTCAAGAAAGTGGATTAGAGGTGGAATGACTAGAAGTAGGAAAATAAATTAGGGTGTTAAAATGACCCAGGTGAGAACTGTGGCCTGAACTAAAGACAGTAAGCAATAGAGATAGAGAGAAGGGAACAAATTAGAAAAAAAAAAACCAGTAAGTAGAATGTATAGCGCTTCCCGTTAAAAGAACCCATTGCTGTTGAGTTGATTCCAACTTACAGCGACCCTATAGGACAGAGTAGAACTACCCGATAGGGTTTCCAAGGCTGCGGTCTTTACAGAAGCAGACTGCCACATCTTTCTCCCGCAAAGCAGCTGGTGGGTTGGAACCACTGACCTTTCAGTTAGCAGCTGAGTGCTTAACCACTGCTCCACCATGTTTCCTTGTATAGAGCTTACCTTGGTAACAAATTTGATGTGGGAAAAGAAGGATGGGGGTGGAGAATCAAGCTTGAATCCCAGGTTTCTTGTTTGGACAACCAAGTAAATGGTAGTGCCAATCATTGAGTCAGGGAATACAGGAGAAAAAAACAGGGTTAGAGAAAAAACAATGATGAATTCAGTTTTGGGCATTTTGAATTTGAAGGATTTAAGGGGCATCTAAGTAGTAATGTTCGAAATGTAGCTTGCTGTATGGGTCTAATGTAGCGAGGTCAGAGCTGAAGATACAGATTTGGGAGTCATCAACATTTAGATGATATCTGAAGTTATGGGATGGATGAGATCAAAGAGTGCCTGGCACATTAAAGGCACTGACTAAATAGTTGTTGAATGAACGAATGGCAAGAGGAGAAGAAGGCCAAAGACAGAACTCTGGGGAACACCAACATTTAAGGAATAAGAAAGGAAGAGAAGATAACAAGAGAGACTAAGAAGGAACTGGCAATTAATTAGGAAGAAAATGAGTGGTGTCATGGAAGCCAAGGGAAGTTTCAAGGAGGGTAGTCAAAATATAAATTTGCAAAGAAGTTTAAAGTAAGATAAGGATTGAAAAGTATCCACTGATTTGTATCAACAAGGTGATCTTGATGAGAACAGTTTCAGTGGAATGATTAAGAGCAGAAGGCAGATTTTTGTGGGGTGAAGAGTGAAGAAGTAGAGTCAGTTGATAGGCTATTCTTTCAAGAAGGCAAGGTGAGAGAAGGCAGTAGCTAGGTAGAGACCCAGGGTCAAGGGATGTTGGTTGGTTTGTTTTCAAAATAATGGAGGAGACTTGAACAACTGGAAGAACCAGTTGGGAGAGACTGAAACTGAGAACAGGTGCTATTGATAAAGGGTGGTTTCTAAGTAGTTGAATCTGGAGCATGGAGGGGGATGGGATTTGGTTTAGACTTTCCCCCAAGACTAGAAGAAAAGGACAAGAGACATTTAGAGGGAGGAGGAAAAGGGAAATTGAGGGATTTTCAGCCTGATGATCTTTATCTTCTTAGTAAAGTAGGAGGCAAGGTCATCTTCTAGGAGTGAGCAGGCAGATAATAAGATAGAGGGCTTGAGGAGACTACAAAACCAAAACCTGTTGCTGTCCAGTTGATTCCAACTCATAGCGACCCTATAGGACAGAGTAGAACTGCCCCATAGGGTTTCCAAGGAGCAGCTGGTGGATTTGAACTGCCAGCCTTTTGGTTAGCAACCGAGCTCTTAGCCACTGCACCACCAGGGCTCCTGAGGAGACTACAGAAGGCTTTGAAATCACTTTTAGCAGGAATGGAAGAAGAGGTAGCTGACTAGAAACATTAATTTGCATCGGTATCAATTTGACTGTCTGTGCAACAGCTTGGTAGCCCTGGTAAAGGAGCTGGAAGTCAGGCAGTTGGGTTGATCCAGGCTTGTGGGGTCAAGTTTTCTTACCTTCCAGGGTGTAGTACTCTTTCGACTGGAAATCTAGTGTTTCCCAACTGTCCAATGCTCACTCCCTCCCTGGCCTTCCTTCTCAGTGTTAACAATTGCTATTCAGTTAATCTGTTTTCTTCCTTCCCCTTCTCCTTCACTCCTAGGGGTCACTGTAGAGAATATAAATAATTTACTTGTCTACAGTATCATTTGAGTTATAAAACACCATACTCCATTCTGTCCTATTTTCTTTCATGTTTATTCCTTTTGGCAAAAAAGCTCTTATTTCTATTCATTCATTCACTCCAACAAATATTTATTGAGCACTATTTTGTGCCAGGTACTGTGGTAGGGATACATTGTTGAGCAAAGCAGACACAGTGCTGCCTTCATGGAACATATTGCCTAGTGGGAAAGACAAATGCTAAATATATAATCACACCAATATATAAATATAAACTGGAATAGTGCTATAAAGGAAAAGAGCAGGGTGCTATGAAAGTATGAAACAGGGTTTTCTGTTATCTGTCTAGTCTGGGAAGGCTTCCCTGAGGCAGCAACATTTGAGGAAGAGGGTTCCAAGGAGAAAAAAACGGCACATGTAGCGAAGTATAGTGGTCAAGAGCATTGGCAGTACAGCCAGACAGCCTGAGTTCAAATTACGGCTCTATAACTGTAGGGTAAAGTATTTAACTTTACTCAAAGTAGTTTTGTCTTTGCCCTTGTTTCCTGAGAGAGAACTCTAAACCCTTGGAATTTCCTGAGTAATTGAGGTGCCATTGTTATCTAAGGCCTCCAGACCACACCTGAGGGTTTGTGCCAAACAGTGGGGGCTGGCCTGGCCATAACCCAATCAATCATGGCTCTACAATGAGTCTTCAATAAAAGATCTGGACACTGAAGCTCCATGGGCTTCCTGGTTGGCGAAAGACATCGATGCACATGATGGGGGATAACATGTCCCTTTATGGGACATGGAAACTTCACATTGGGAGCCCTCCCAGACCTCACCCTATGCATCTTTTCATTTGTATCCTTTTTGCTGTAATAAAACTGAATCATAAGTATAGCACTTTCGACGAGTTCTATGTATCATTCCAGCAAATTATTGAACCCAAAGGAGTAGTGAGGAGCCAGCAGGTCAGAAGTGGGGATGAGGGGATGGGCTGAGAACCACTGAACTTACGGCTGGTATCTGAGGGGGTAGAGAAAACCCTCAAATTTGTAGCCAGTCCCTAGAGAAGGACATCATGCTTGATAAAGTAGAAGGCAAGTGAAAAAGAGGAAGACCCTTAACAAGATGGATTGACACAGTGACTGCAATAATGGGCTCAAACATAGCAACAATTGTGAGGATGGTGCAGGACCGGGCAACGTTTCCTTCTGCTATACATAAGGTTGCTATGAGTTGGCACCAACTCAATGGCACCTAACAATAACAATAACAAGTCAGAAGTAAGGCAGGGGATGGGGAGAGGGGGCTCCCAAGCTTACGGCTGGCACTGAAGAGGTAGTAGGAAAACTCTGAACTTGTAGCAAGCAGGTAAGAAGTGAGGGAAGCCCTGAGGACTCCCAAGCTTGTAGCTGGCATCTGAAGTCTTGGGCTGACTTGGCAGTCTGGAGGACAATGTCCTTTAACTTGTGAGATCCAACCTAACTCCAGGTGGTTAGGATTAGAGGAAGAAGTGCTACATGGGCAGCTGGCATCAAAAGTGGGAGAGAAGTAAAAAGTGGGGATTTTGATTTATGTTGATTATTGTCTTCATAGTTGGTGTCAAAAAAAGTGGACTTGATTTTTAGTAACTCACTAACTATGTACCTTGGGCAAGTTCTCTGTGCTTTCGATAGTATTTAAGATTTGCCTTAGATTTCATAGGCATCAAGTAAAATTACCTTACTGCAAATTGTGATAATTTAGCTGTAAAGGAATACCTTTTGATTGGGGACTAGCTGATTATTTTTCTTTGCTTCTTCCAGGTACAACAACTGCAGGTCTTGTTGCTGCAAGCCCACGGAGGTACCCTGCCTGGATCTATCAAGTAAGAGTCAAAGAATAATTTTAAATGTATGTTTTATTTTTTGTTACTAGGTGCCATCGAGTTGATTCCAACTCATAGCGACCCTATGTACAACAGAAAGAAAGACTGCCAGGTCCTGTGCCATCCTTACAGTTGTTGTTATGCTTGAGACCATTGTTGCAGCCACTGTATCAGTCTATCTCGTCGAGGGCCTTCTTCTTTTTCTCTGACTCTCTACTTTACCATGCATGATGTCCTTCTCCAGGGACTGGTCCCCCCGAGAACATGTCCAAAGTATGTGAGACGAAGTTTTGCCATCCTTGCTTCTAAGGAGCATTCTGGCTGTACTTCTTCCAAGACAGATTTGTTCATTCTTCTAACAGTCCATAGTATATTCAATATTCTTCGCCAACACCATGATTCGAAGGCATCAATTCTTCTTCGATCTTCTTTAGTCATTGTCCAGCTTTCACTGCATATGAGGCAATTGAAAACACCATGGCTTGTGTCAGGCGCACCTTAGTCCTTAAAGTGACACCTTTGCTTTTAACACTTTAAAGAGGTATTTTGTAGCAGATTTGCCCAATGCAATGTGTTGTTTGATTTCTTGAATGCTGCTTCCGTGGGCATTGATTGTGGATCCAGGTAAAATGAAATCCTTGATAACTTCAGTCTTTTCTCCCATTATCATGATGTTGCTTACTGGTCCAGATGTGAGGATTTTTGTTTTCTTTATATTGAGGTATAATCCATACTGAAGGCTGTAGTCTTTGATCTTCATCAGTAAGTGCTTCAAGTCCTCTTCACTTTCAGTAAGCAAGGTTGTGTCATCTGCGTATCACAGGTTGTTCATGACTCTTCCTCCAGTCCTGATGCCTCATTTTTCTTCATATAGACCAGCTTCTCAGATTATTTGCTCACATACAGATTGAATAAGTGTGGTGAAAGGATGCAACCCTGACATACACCTTTCCTGACTTTAAACCACACAGTATCCCCTTGTTCTGTTCGAATGACTGCCTTTTTGTCTATGTACAGGTTCCGCATGAGCACAATTAAGCGTTCTGGAATCCCCATTCTTCGTAATGTTATCCATAATTTGTTATGATCCACACTGTCTTTCTTGGCATAGACAGGTGAGCACATCCAGCGCTGCATCCATTTGTTGAAACATCTCAACTGGTATTCTGTCAATTCCTGTAACCTTGTTTTTCGCCAATGCATTCAGTGCAACTTGGACTTTTTCCTTTAGTACCATCAGTTCTTGATCATGTGCTACCTCCTGAAATGGTTGAACATCAACCAATTCTTTTTGGTATAACTCTTTCTTCCAATAGTTGTTTTTACCTAATATACTGAAGTTTCTGGTAACACTTGGTGTCAAGGTAGGGATCTTACCAAAGTTTACTGACTGTTTAGGACTTAGCTAGTTATCTTTAAGGCAGCCTGGTATAATAGAAAGAGATGTAGAAGAGATTCTGGCCTCAGATATTTGACTGGAATTCTGTGAGGAAGAGCTGTTTCTTCTCCCCCACTTATTTGATTGTTCACTTACATCTGTATAGACTCATGGATATTTGTTTTATTCTATGGGTTAACATCCAATACTATCATTATTTATTTATTTTCTTAAATTGTTCCTGCTTTGTCCATTAGGAGCTCCTTCAGGTTGGCTCTTAAGTTTTTTCAACAAGCCTTCATTTTTCTTGAGCATTTCCACAGACATTCCACACCCATCTTGTATTTTCCTTGCCTCAGTCTTGGAATCAACCATATGTCCAATGAGCCCTGTCTTCTTTTATTGCAGAATGGTGTTTAGAAACCAAGATCTGGGCACTAAGTATGTTCATTATTACTGGGGTATCACTGCTTCTAGGCCCTGGCGGCAGATAGAGCTAGGAAACGTATGTTTATATATATGTATGTATCTGTAAAACTATGAGTTTATTCTGATACCTCTGATTCCAGTCCAACACTGAAGGGTTCAGGTTCATTTTAGCCTTCCTCTTATTTATAACTTCTTTCTCCAACAGTGAGAAACTTTTCTCCACTAGTGAGAAAATCTGCTCTCATTATCTGCAATCTCTTATTTGTCCAATTCTAGTATATACCTAGAGCAGTTTCAGAATTGCTAGCCCACATCCCCGTGAGAAACACTTTTATGAACAGATTATAGCATTTATGTACAGTTCTTTTTGTCCTTACTTTTAGAGTATTCAGTCAAGATATTGTTTCCCACGGTTGCTGTTTATATTCCATTTTAGATTCCTCCTACATCTTGGTTGGGTAGAAAGAATAGAATGAGAACAGTAGCAGGGATGAAAAGGGAATAACACTTCTCTGAGTATCTCTCTGACTCTTAGATCCATCATAATTTTTCACATACCCAAAAAATAAACAAGTAAAACATTTCATATAAATGGTATCATACAGTATGTGATCTTGTTTGTGTGACTTCTTTTATTGGTAATGTTTTTGAGATTCGTCTGTGTTGTAGCATGTATCAGTATTTTACTCCTTTTTATTGCCGAAAAATATTCCATTGTTTGGATATACCATATTTTGTCTATCCATTTACCAGTTGATAAACTTTTGGGTTGTTTACACTTTTAGGCTATCATGAATAACGCTGCTGTAAGTATTCACGTGCAGTGTTTTGTATGGATATATATTTTCATTTCTCTTGGGTAGATACCTAGGAGTGGAATTGTTGGGTTATATGTTTAACTTTTTAAAAAACTGCCGAACTTTGTTTGTTTTCCAAAGTGGCTATACTGTTTACCTTCTCGCCATGCTTCTGGATTTTGATTCATACTTAGAAAGCCTTTCCCTACACTAAGGTTAAAGAGGAATTAACCTATGTTTTCTTCTAGGACTTACATGGTTTTTATTTTTAAAATTTCATTTATATTTCGGTTTTCCATTGAGAATTTATTCTTGTATGTGGTATGAACCTACTTTCTTTTAATATCCTCATTTTCAATAGCTGATTTTTTTCTGATTATAGAAGTGATACATTGCTTCTTGTAGTACATTTAGAAAAGTATGAAAAATTAAAAGTACCATAATTCCATCACTCAGAGATGACCACCCTTCTCTTTCCAATTTTCCCCATTTGGGCAATTTAATCTGGGTTCCCTAAGAGTGTTGAATAAAGAAAACTGAGGAAATCTAGGGTCCCTTAGTGATATCAAGGCCTAATCTCATTGTACTCATTTTAGAAGCAATTGACCCATCTTCCTTCCCTTTTTAATTTAGCACAGACCTGTTGCATGTAACACAAGACTAATGGGAATCACAAGACTAATGAAAACCATTTAAAACTTCCATCTACCTAGAGTATACGATAGGAAATAGTTTCAGCTGCAACCCGTTGCCATCTAGTCATGTCTGACTCGTAGCGACCCTATAGGACAGAGTAGAACTGTCCCATAGGGTAGTTTCTAAGGAACAGTTGATGAATCACAACAGTTGAACTCAATTGTTCAATGAATTACAGAGAAATAAAGATGCAACTCTTTTTCTCAAAAATGTATATTTATATTTTTAGGGCTATGTCTTAGGCTTTTTTAAAAATGTGTGTTTTATATATACAAGTATTATTGCTTTTAGTCTCTGGATCATATTCTTTTGTTTTTGAATGTGTGTTGTTGAAATTTTTGTATTGATTTTCTGCTCGTGTTTCAATTTACACATGTTCAGGTAACTTGAATTCTTAGCATTAGTAATTAAATAGCATGTGGAAGAGAAAGCATTGGCTTTTCATTACATTTTCTTTTTCAGTCTGATGTTTGCCTGTCACTAATCCTGTTTTCTGCTTTACTTTTTTTTTTTTTTTTTTTGCTTTACTCTAAAAGCCTTTTCCCATCATATTGGCTGTCCCATTTCATGTTGTGGTCCTGTACTGCTTTTTTACAGTCTTGCCACCAACTCTTTTTTTTCCTTACTACCACAGCTTTTATATCTGATATTCTCTGCATGCCTCTAGTACCTATGTCTGTAGTCATCAAAGTAGTTATGAGCATGGAATCCCAGCTTCACCACCACCTACTAGATGTGTGACTTTGGGTTATTTAACCTCTTCATGCCTCAGTTTTCTCGACTGGAAAATGGGGATGACAATGGGACCGACCTCATAGGGCTGTTGTGATAAATAAATTTAATATATGTAAAACATTTAGAATAGAACTTGGCACCTACTAAGTGCTATACAAATGTTATTAGTTGTAGATGTACTTAAATGTTCAAAGATTAGCCTCAAATTGGCAATGAATAGCCTACTCCTAAGTGTCAGCAACTGACTTAAATGATTCCTCTATTTAGAGGAACCCTAGAAATTTTGAGGGGAAAAAAACCTCTTGAGCTTGCGAACTTGTCAGCTTATCCACAACATGAATGATGCATGGAAATTTTCAGTTTAATAAGAACAAGGAAATTAGGAAACAGAGCAATCTAAAATAACACTAAATTTTACCAGTGATTTATTTTTGTAAGTCAAGTTTTAATCGAGCATTCCTTTGTAAGAGTCTTATTTAATTCTCAACAGTCTAATATGAGATCTTACTGTGTGGCCTTGCTATTAACTGTTTGATAAAGAACAGGCCAAAATCTTCTATAAGAATTCTTAGAGGTCTTAAGCTGGGTGAGAGGGCATCTACTCTATTCCTGAAATCCTTTTCTAGCTTTTATTGAGATTGAGAACAGCTGTTCTCAATCCTTTTTTCTCTATCATAGCCTTGATGACTATTCATTTTTCTTTTCAGCCTTCTTCAGATCAAATCTTCATATTTCCTCTGGTTTTTTGTTACCAGCCCCATTTTCAAATCTTTTGAACATTTCATGCCAGTGGATCAAAACAAAACAAAACTGCACTTCTTAACTTTTGATTGCTCTGCTTCATTAGTCTGGAAATGATATCAAGTAATTTGCATAACTTCCAAAGGTTCTTACTATGTGTAGTGCTTCACACTATTTCTGTCTCTCCCTTCCACTCCTACTTGAAATGGACACCATTGTCGCCACCACCCACTCTAAGCAATTTAAAATTGATAGACAAATGAACAGAAGGCAGGTCATCAGTTTCAAGCAAGACAAGCATCGAGACACCAAAACCAACCAAACCTATTGTCATCAAGTCAATTCCGACTCATAACAACTCTATAGAGTAGAACTGCTCTATAGGGTTTCCAAGGCTGTAGTCTTTACAGAAGCAGACTGTCACATCTTTCTCCCACTAATGGCTGGTGGGTTTGAACCGCTGCCCTTTTGGTTAGCAGTGAAGTGCTTAACCACCGTACCAGCAGAGCTCCTTAAGTATTTAGAAACCAAAACCAAACAAACCCACTGCCGGTCAAGTTGATTCTCATTCGTAGCGACCCCATAGGGTTTCCAAGGCTGTAAATCTTTACAGAAGCAGACTGCCACATCTTTCTCCCGCAGAGTGGCTGGTGGGTGGCTGGTGGGTTCGAACCACTGACCTTTTGGTTTGCAGCCGAGTGCTTTAACTACCGCCCCACCAGAGCTCCTTAAGCATTTAGAGCGGGGTGCTTACATTTACTAAGAATCATGAAATGTGCTTTAGTGGCCAGTCATCATTTTAACTTTCTGACTTCTTCAATGCTCTTTCCCTAAACTTTACAGTAGATAGGTAATCAATTTATGCTGATCAGGTTAAATTTTGACCCTGAGCAGTTTCACTTCTACCTCTTTCATACCTCTTACTTCCCTACTTTACTAATTTTTAATGAAGGAGTGGGGGTGAGAAGAAGAGACAGAGAAAATACATTTTAGCTACCAAACCCAAAACCCACTGCCATCAAGTAGATTCTGACTGATAGCGACCCCATAGGGTTTCCAAGGTTGTAAATCTCTACAGAAGCAGACTGCCACATCTTTCTCCCGCGGAGCCGCTGGTGGTTTTGAACCATCGACTTTTGGGTTAGCAGTTGATCATTTTAACCACGGTGCCACCAGGGCTCCTTTACCTCTTACCTACATGACACAAATAAAATAATCCTAAACCAAGAGGCCAAGAGGCAGAGGTTAGTCATTCTGTTGCAGCCATATCTGGCTCTGAAATATTACCTTCATGTAAACCATTAGTTTGAAGTATTTCAGGGATATGTTTCTTGTTCATCCAATCTACTGCCTGACTAGGAGTTTAGATTGAGCTGGATAGACTTTTCCAGACTTCTGTGGGATAATTTTGGCTCAACCCCTACCCAAAAGGCCTATGGGATATATTTTTATCAATTTTTGATATAGGTGTTATCAATCAGGTATTTTTCTAATATGTTAATTTCTTTGTTTTAGTGTGGAACCATCAGAGAATCTACAGTCTTTGATGGAGAAGAATCAGACCCTGGTAGAGGAGAATGAAAAACTAAGTCGTGGTCTCAGCGAGGCAGCTGGTCAGACAGCCCAGATGTTGGAGAGGATCATTCTGGTGAGGCTCCAAGACTAAATATACTAGCAGTCTGGACATTTACTAGCTTTACTTTCTGAAATATTTAACCTGCTTCTCATTATGAAAGATAGGTATAGTGAAATAAATGAATTAGTATTACCATATTATCCAGGGAGCCCCTCTTGAGGTAAATATATGGACTTGTAATCAAACATACAGAAAAGTTGAAAGAATTATACAGGGAACACCTATATATCTACCACAAAGAACTATGTGAATCCCATTTTAAAATAGATTTGTTCTGAAATACCAGAAGGGAAAGAACCAAGTCCCTCTGTCACCTTAAGTCCTGGCTAATCTTACCATAATACCAAGTAACTGTCCCTTCACTAAGATACCAGTCTTAGTGAAATTGGTTAATTTTCAAGTAGTGGATCACTGTGTAACTGATTACACTAGTTCTGAATCCTACCACCTGTCTGATAACCTCCTGGATCAGTGCACGCTGGCTCTGTTACTAACGTTTTTCTACTTGTCTAAATACAGCTCAATATTTGATAGCACAACTATTGTCAGAAGCAAAAATGAATTTCCACCAAAATGTAATTGAACATCTGTAACTTCCATACTTTCACTCATCAGTGCGCTCTCTAGTCAAGGAAGGGTAAGCTGCTTAAACATTTCTTTAAAGGGACCAAATCCTGCATCCATTGTGTTGTTCATTACTAGCAGAAAGGTAAAAATGGAATCTACCGGATTTTTACACACATTTTTTGTCTCCAGTGGTGTGCTTTATACCTTCAAAGTGACTCTAATAGCTGTGTTTCACATGTTTGTTAGTGTGGATGACATAACTGACAATACTTGTTATGCCAGCCACATACTCATCTGACCTTTATAAGGTTGTTATGATGACTGCCTGATAGGCTTATTGTTTGGTGTCCTGTCCAAACTTCATGACAAACACATTTTTGTCCTATATAAACTATCCTTCCCAAATCTTTTGCAGTATCCAGCATGTTCTAGATACTGTGATTGAAATAAAACTGAAAATAGCAATCACCCTTCCCAAAATGTAGCTGCCCTCTGCCATTTCTTCTTTCTTTATCATCATTCTTGTGCTTCGCCATTTTTCTTGCCTTGTTTTGCTAAAACGAGCCTACCATATCAGATAGAGTAAGTTTTTAAAAATCTCAGCTCAAATTCAGTGTGAGGCCCTTATGCTGGGGCTAGGCAACATTGTGGTATAGGAGGCAGTTTAAAGTAAGTGTATTTTTACAAATAGCAGGGAGTAGCATGCCAGGAAATGTTGCTTTTCACCCCAGTTCCAAAGTGCTTTGTGGAATTAAGGCTTCACAATCTACCCCATAGTCTGAGCTTCATGGCAAGCACAAGACCCAGCTGCTTGGATGCTATTTTTAGTAGCTCATGTTGACTGAAGGGCTAATTTCCATGACTCTGTTAAAACACATTTTTCACTAAATAACCAAAGCCCACTAAATCCTCCGTTATAGCAAAGGAGCCAGCCTCTCTACCTAGGTTTTAATCCATAAAAGTAGGAGAGAAAGCATAATTAGGTGAGGCTGTTAGGCACTGCCGCTGATGATCTCCTGGGTCTTTGTTGCAGACAGAGCAAGCAAATGAAAAAATGAACGCCAAACTAGAAGAGCTCAGGCAGCATGCAGCGTAAGTTTCCTACCAGATGTTTGTTAGTGACCTATACCATCTTAGTATATAATCATGGACGCTCTGACCTCTATGGTGTGATTAACCCTTAGGTTCCTTTGCTTGAATTTTCAGCTGCAAATTGGATCTTCAAAAGATAGTGGAGACTTTGGAAGACCAGGAATTAAAGGAAAACGTAGAGATAATTCGTAATTTGCAGCAAGTGATTACTCAGCTATCGGTAAGCCAAATATGGGCAGTGTCAATAGGCATATATTGTTTTCATTTGTTTCTCTTGATGCATATAAACATTTCTAACTCTGTGCCTTTTGTAGAAGCAACTAGATTGTGAACTGCTTAAGGACAGAGAATCAAGAATCATTGGATGTGATCTGAATATTGAATTTGTTAAATCAGAATACCCGTAGGTTACATATGCAACAACACATTAATATTTCAGTATTCTAATCAAACACCAGAAGCGGCGATATGGCAGTACAAGATTGCCTGGATAGCAAGAGCAGCAGTCATTGATTTGCTGTCCTCTAGGTGTCAGCTAATTTAATAAGAGGCCTTGTACCATACCCCAATTTTAAATAAGCTAGAGTCTGACAGATAGCTCAGAGCACTCAGGAAATATCATAGCTGTCTTTTATAACCAATAATAAAAAAATGCAAATGATTGTTTTGCCATAAATTGGAAAGCGTCCATTTTTAATTATTTTTAGAACTGTTATAATAGTTGGGTGTGCGTGGGTTTTTTTTTTTTTCTTTTGGGTTGGGAGTTATTGTTTGTGGTTTTTCCCAGAAGAAAAACACTCACAATCCTACCACCCTAAAAATCTATTTTTATTTTTTGTGTTCCTTTTCTGCTATAGTCCTTAGGCATATATACTTTTTAAAATTAAAATCATAGTATAACATAGTATGTTAAGGTGTTATGGTTGGTTGAGGCATTATGGTTGATTTCGTACCGTCTACACTCTCTTGTGTATTATTCTGAAGCAATACTGTACATGTAAATGTCTTGTGATAATTCCTAGCCCTTGGAAGAGGTTTTAATTGTACCAGAACACTGATTCTTCCACTCCTGGTCTTGCCCAATGTTTTCTAGAGTTCTGAAGAAGGTATCACAAAATCATCCACGTATATATTTGCTCTTAAAGAGTAAATGGGGAAAAAACATGTTATACAGTATCAGGGAGTGGTTAGGATGGCCAGTTCCAAGAAATTAAATGAATAAACCCCCAAAAGACTAGGAGGCAGTGTTTTAGAATTAGTATTGTACAAAACTGTCATGAGCAGTCTAAGGTGGCAGTACATTTATCCAACAAACAGGGTATAGTAATTGAGATCCTGGTCTCCACAGCCAGACAGACATGGTTTGAAGCCAGTTCTGCCACTTACTAACTGTGTAACCTTGCTAAGTGCTGTATTAATGTCAAAATAAAACAATTTAAGTGGCTCAAATAGAGATTACTCAGCTGATACACTCAAGAAGAACCTGAACTCCAGGTAACTCAAGTTGAAGCAGGATTGAACTTTTATAGAGTGAAGAGAGTGGTATGTGTCCTTGTGGTTTGGCTCAGGTAGCAGTTTTTGTTCTTAATTGCTGTGAAACTGTTGGTTGGAGGTTGTTCCAGTTTTCATGCCTCTTGCGGATGATTGGTAGAGTTCCATCCCAGTAACTGTCAGAATATAATTTTCCAAGAGTTGGTTTTGCAAGCCTTGTGCGTTGGGCAGGAGAGGTAGCAAAAAAAAAAAAAAAAAAACCAGGGAAAGGGAATGAAGTCAAGGAAAACAGGAAACCCTCTATCATGTCTGTTTTAATCCTTTTACATTAGCAGTATGAGGACAAAAGAATGGGTGATTGACTGCCTATAAAATTCAGGAAGGTATCACAGAAGAAACTGGGTCCTAAAATATGAATAGGAGTTTTCCATGCAGACAAAGGGAAAAGAACAGTCCGCATAGAGGAAAAGGCACATGCAAAAGCAAAGAGGTATGAAAGTAAATGTTGAGAAAATGGTAAGAACTTCAATGTGGCTTAAGTATAGAGTGCATGCTAGACAATGGCTATCGCAAGGTTAAATTTCACGATCTTTAATTCAGAAACATCTGGTATATGAAAACCTTGTGTGATCTGCCTCAGAGTTAAGATAATCTAGGCTGCAGAACCCTACTGCAGCCAAAGCTTACAAGCTTAGAAAATAGTGACCCAGGGCACCATTGTTCGTGTCCACCACACCAATCTTAGAGGACCTCATATAGCCTTGTTTCTAGGGGTTTGAGTCACATGGAAAAGATGAAGAAGGAAACCCATGGAACTAAATCAATAAAGTAAGCTAAGGCACCCTTAGTGAGGATCTGGCAGTATGACTGGTGCCTGGGGTGCCTGTAGAGCAAGTTGCTAGTGATGGCTGGCTCAGAGGAGTTCTGTAGAATCACTGTGTCTGCCACTAAAATGCACTTGGCACTCACAAAAGGAGGGTGCTAAAGATTGCCAAAAGCTGATAAAGTCCCTGGCTTCCATCCACTGTCACAGTTAGGCAGAGTAAACCCTTTTTTCCAGGACTTCTGCTAGATACTTGAATAAAAGTTCTCCATGTCTATTGTTTGGAGACCAGCCCAAATAATTTTTTTTTTAAATACAGTCCTCTCTTCGTATCCATAGCTTCCACATCCGTGGATTCAACCAACTGTGGATCAAAAATATTTGGTGGAGTGGGGGAAGAAAGTTTCAAAAAGCAAAACTTGAATGTACCACATGCTGAGCAGTACAGTGAATCCACGCAAATGAAATGATGTGTAGGCATACCCTGCTATAGCTTCTCGCTGTTTCGCAGATCCTCCGTCTCTCTCTAGCAGTCATTGCTTGAGTGTTGTTGGTTCACTACTTGTGTTGTGTGTACCCTTTGTTTCTGTGAAAAAATGGCTGGCTCCTAAAAAGGAACTAAGTGGTCAAAGCAATCCCTCAAAGGCTAAGAGGAAGTATAAAGTGCTCTCTTTCAACAAGAAAATAAAAATCTTAGATCTTTTGAAAAGTGGCATGTCGCTTGCGGAAGTGAGCTGTAAGGTCGGTAAGAACGAATACAGCATTCGCACAATACAGCAGAAAGAAGTTGAAATTCATGAAAGTGTTAGTGCTGCCCCTACAATGGCAAAAATGGTCTCTCTGGTTCGTGATAAAGTGCTTGCAAAGACTGAGAAAGCATTAAGTGTGTGGCTAGAGGACATGTCACAAAAGCATATCCCTGTTGATGGCAAAATTATGCGTGAAAAAGCTCTTAGCCTCTGTAAGCACTACTGTGAGGGGGTTGAGGAGAGTGAGAGGAGGGAGTTTAAGGCTAGTAAGGGATTGCTGGCTGGCTGGCTATACAAAGCGGCACAGCCTCAAGAACTTAAAGGTCACGGGAGAATCAGCATCGGCTGATGCCTAGGCAGCATCAGCATTCCCAGAAGAGCTCAAGGAACTCACAGAAGAGAAAGACTACCTTCCAGAGCAGTCTTCAATTGCGATGAAACAACTATTTACATAGCATTTACATTGTATTAGGTATTAGACGTAATCTAGAGATGATTTAAAGTATACAGGAGGATGTTCGTAGGTTATATGCAAATACTGTGCCATTTTATATAAGGGACTTGAGTATCCTTGGATTTTGGTATCCACAGGGGGTCCTGGGCCAATCCTCTGTGGATTCTGAGGGACAACTGTGCACAACAATGTATCCTGGAGCTTTTATTAAGACTCACTACAGTGAAAGCAAAATGTTTCCAATGTAAATGCTTACGCCCTTCAGTCTGGATTAAAACTATTTTTAAGTAAAGGGTGAACACCCCTTTTCAGTTATAAAGGTAACCATTGTTCCTGGGTCTTCCTACTAGGAGCTTTAAGTGCTAAACTGTACCATTTCTTCCTTTAAAATTATAATTCAAGCAAACCTCTTTGTTGCATTTACCTGTGAGGAAATTCATACAATCTTCACTTCCCACAAAATCAAGTACTTTTTTTGTTTGTTTATTTTTATCCCCTCCTTCAAGACCTGTTCCTTAAAAGGCATTTTGCATGCCCAGTATTAATATTGCCTACAACCTACAAGCACAAATTTCATTTTGGAGAGTTTTGCTGGTTAATGTAGCACAATGTACCCTAGCCTTGTTCCCCTGACCATCATCTTCAGCAAATCAGATCTTTTACTTACAGGAGATTCTTAGTTGTAGCCTTGGAATGGGAGGAAAGTGGGCTGTTAGATTGAAATAAGTCCTATTGTTAGATATTTACATATAGGGTAATGAAGGTAGAATCCTGCCATGTGCATGTAGAACATGTCACCATAGCCTTGAGCTTAAACCTTAGCATTCTGAACCTTTCACTGGGCCAAAAGCCGAAGGTAAACCCACAGTAACCAAGTCTTCTTCAAGGTCCAACCCATCTACTTTGATCGTGACTCCCATTAACCTATAATATATTGAACTACTCTGTTTTTAAGAAGAATTTGGTACGTCCTACCCTTGGAGAATCACCAGTACTGTAAATCATGTGCTAACTTTATGTTTTTTCCTTGTTATTAAGCCAATAACTATTTTCTTTCACCTATGATCTCCTTAATCATGTGACTTCCTGGGAATAATCCTTTCTTCTCAAGGCGCTACAGAATCACTTAAACAGAAGTGATAATTGTATGTTACAATGCCAAACAAAGCCTAAATTCCTGTGGGGAGAAAAGAGCTTGCTCATATGATAGCATATAAACAAATCAGGCCTAGTAAGTGGTTTTAGGTTTCCCTTCTAGGTGCCCAAAAAAGAAATTTGCCCTTTTGGGAGGGATTCAATGCTTACCTTTTCCCCTCCAAGTAACCATTAACTAGAGCAGCCGCATATGATCTGTTCTTATCTATATGAGGGACAGTGCTGCAGTACATTTGTCTGATTTCCTGAGCACATTTTTCCTGGGTACCCACCTAGTACATTTATT
Organism: Dugong dugon; assembly: GCA_030035585.1. NCBI lineage: Eukaryota > Metazoa > Chordata > Mammalia > Sirenia > Dugongidae > Dugong > Dugong dugon. The sequence goes on along the minus strand of CM057483.1, from coordinate 100,553,795 downwards.
TGTTTATAGAGTAGGCTCTTGCTACCTTGACTGACTGTAAAATAAAAATCAAAGATGGTTATCATTCATTCTATTCACTTTTCTGCTGCGTTGCCAATATTTGATACGTTGGTTTAGAGGGCATGCCTGTGAGACTAGCTAGATCTGTACATTATAGAGATTGACTTAGTGGTAGGAGCAGAAAAAGAAAAGGTAGAGTCTGTAAAGTGGGTTAAACTTTGACCTGTTGGAATGGCTAAGTGTTTCAGTCTGGCCTAATCGTCTCTGGCAGATCAGAAGAGGTACAATAAGTATGTCAGTTGCCACATGAACTTATTTTTTACATACACTGCACAATCACCCTTTATAAAGAAGAAAGACTCTTGAGAGGTAAGAAATGGAAATGTGTGGCTGTTGAAGTATATGTGACTACAACATGGATCCAGTACCTTAAGTAGTCTCTGTGTATACTTTTAAAAAATTGAATAACCAGTATAAAATCCACTAGTAGCTTTACCTCAGAATTTTTTTCCTAAACTGAAACATTTGTCACTGCAGGATGAAACTGTTGTTTGCATGGCTGCAGCCATTGATACTGCAGTGGAACCAGAAGCTGTAAGTAATTGGCCCCTTTGTGTAGAACTGGGAGCTTTAACTGTGTCATTTCCTATAATTTATCACTCATCTGAAGAAGAGAATCTGTGATTGTTACCATCCTCCACAGAATGGCCTACAAATCCAGAAATCTTGAGTGTAAAATCCCTAGCTTGGATAGGTTCTATCTCTAACAGTATAATTGGTAATGGATGGCAGGACTTTTCAGAGGTGTCACATTCTGTATTTACAATCTGGCTTACTGATTTCTTGTTATATGCTAGTATTCGTCATCAGCTGTCCAGCAAGTTAAAATGAGCTGGACAAATTAGGAAGGAAACAAATTAGGAAATTCTGACGAAGTCAAAAAAAGCATTAGAGCAGAAATGGAAGAAAATTTTTTTTCTGAGCATAATTTTCTACGAATGGGATTGTTAAGGGCTAAAAGAACCAACTGCTCACATTGCAAGAATAGATACAATGGCTAAAGGTTCTGGAGTAAAATCAAAATAAAAGACTGGCCAGTGGTTTGTTTGAGATGGCTTTTCCCCCTCAAATGAATATATGTGTAGTTTTCGTATTCTGAAAGAAGGAAGATAGCAGATAAATCAAGTACTAGAGGTCAGCTCTGTGAGAATAAATGAGGCCTCTTCTCCATTTCCACCAGTCCCAGAGTGCCATTTCCAGGAACCTCTCTCCTCCAAGGACTCCTTAGAATGAGATAAAAGTAAGAAATATTGGACAGATCAATAAAGGAAAGAAAAGGAAACTTAGTGCGCTCTAAGCGTCAATTAAAATATCTGAAAGAAATCAGGTGCTTGTGAGAGCAGTGAAATAGACTAACTCAATTTATTTCAGATGTTTAAAGCAAATGTATGAGAAGCCACAGTTATAAAAGAACAGAGGTATTGCTAATAGAGAACTGGCCATGAGAATCGATGAAACAGTGCCTAAGGAACTGCAGTTGCTTTTTTCTTTAACAAATCATTATCCTTATTTCTTCCAGCAAGTGGAAACAAGTCCAGAGACCAGCAGGTCTTCTGACATTTTCACCACCCAGCATGCTCTACGTCAAGCTCAGATGTCTAAGGAGCTAGTTGAGTTGAATAAAGCCCTTGCACTGAAAGAGGCCCTAGCTAGGAAAATGACTCAGAATGACAGCCAACTACAGCCCATTCAGTTCCAGTACCAGGTAAAGTATTACTAGGGTAGCATTTGCTCACGTCTGCCATCTCTCTTTAATTTAATGGGAAGAAAACAAGCACATAATTTTTGATGATGAAAAGACAACATAATATGCATAGTAGTACTGGAATTGTACTTTTTTTTTTTCTTAAAGGATACATTCAGAATAGGGAACTTGTAATTTTGTCCCATTTATTCTAGTAGAGTTCCTGGCTAGTGCAAGTGGTTAACACGCTTTGCTACTAACTGAAAGGTTGGGGGTTCGAGTCCACCCAGAGGTGCCGCGAAAGAAAGGCCTGGCAGTCTACTTCCAAAAATCAGCCACTGGAAACCCTATGGAGTACATTTATACTCGGGCACACATGGGGTTGCCATGAGTCAGGATCGACTCGACAGCAACTGGTTTAGTCTAATGCCTTATCATATGTTATAACAGACATGGTCCCTACTTGTGAAGAAATTTTGTTTTAATGACTATACTTAGATTCTGAGGAAGGTACATTTCTTCGTATGTGATTGTGAGTTATACTGTGAATTATGAAAGGACTTATAGTGGCTATCACATGAATTAATAAGCAGATCTTTACTTGAAGCAAGTCTTTGGCTATCAGGTTACCCACAAGCAATGGCCCTTTCTCCAGACCTTATTCTTCCTTGTAGCCCAATGTTACCTATACTTTCTCTGTGATATAACTGTGAACTTGTTTGGATGTGTCACAGGAATAAGGGTGGATTGTTTTCCCATGCAGCTATATCCTGCCACTGTCAAAGTATTATATGCTTATATCTAGAAATACCTGTAGTATTCATGCTTTTTTTTTTTTTACCACCACCACCCCTAAATTTTTAGAGTAAAAACAAGCAAGTGTTTATCCTTAATAATTTTCACCACTTTTTCCCCCTTAGGGTAAAAGTTGCTTCCAAATAATAAGTAAGTTGCCTATAGAGGTTTTTTCCCCTCTTATCACAGTCTTGTTTAACTTTTTAAAAACTTGGTTTTTATTTATGTCAAAGAAATGCATGTGTATCATTTTTTATTATGGTGAATATATATATATATATATATATATATAACAAAATATTTGCCATTTCAACATTTTTATATGTACAATTCAGTGACATTAATTATATTCATCGTGTTATGCAACCATTACCACAATCCATTTCCAAATTTTTCCATCACCCTTAAGCTCATTACCCCTGTCTTAGTTATCTAGTGCTGCTATAACAGAAATACCACAAGTGGATGGCTTTAACACAGAGAAGTTTATTTCCTTACAGTAAAGTAGGCTAAAAGTCCAAATTCAGGGCATCAACTCCAGGGGAAGGCTGTCTCTCTCTGTCGGCCTTCCCATCAATCTTCCCCTGGACCAGGAGCTTCTCCCTGGGTCCAAAGGACATGCTCTGCTCCCGGCACTGCTTTCATGGTGGTATGAGGTCCCCCCTCTCTGCTTGCTTCCCTTTCCTTTTTATCTCTTGAGAGATAAAAGGTGGTGCAGGCCACACCCCAGGGTAACTCCCTTTACATTGGATCAGGGATGTGACCTGGGTAAGGTGGTGTTACAATCCCAGCCTAATCCTCTTTAACATAAAATTATAATCACAAAATGGAGGACAACCACACAGTTCTGGGAAACATGGCCTAATCAAGTTGACACATACTTTGGGGGAACACAATTCAATCCATGACAACCCCCTAAGCAATAACTCCCCATTTTTCCCTCCCTCTTGCCCTTGGTAACCACTAATAAACATTGGTCTCTATACATATGCCTCTTCTGCATATTTCATGTAAGTGGGATCATACAATATTTATGCTTTTGTGATTGTTTAATTTAGCTCACCATAATATTTTCAAAGTTCATCACTATCGCAGCATGTATCAGGACTTCATTTTTCTTTATAGCTGAGTAATATTCCATTGTATGTATATACCACATTTTGTTTATCCCTTCACCTGTTGATGGACATTTAGGTTGTTTCCACCTTTTGGCTATTGTGAAAAGTGCTGCAGTGAACATGGGTATACAAATACCTGTTTGTGTTCCTGCTTTCAACTGTTTGAGCTATAAACCAAGGAGTGGAATTGCTGGGTCATATGGCAATTCTGTGTTTAACTTTTTGAGGAGCTATAGAACTGTTTTCCACAGAGACTGTACCATTGTACAATCCCACCAGCAGTGGACGAGGGTTCCAGTTTTTCCACATCCTCGCCAACACCTGTTGTTTTCCATTTTTTGATCATAGCCATCTTAGTGGGGGTGAAATGATATCTCATTGTGGTTTTTATTTGTATTTCTCTAAGTTGACTCCACAGCACCCAAGAACAGCAACAACGACTAGTGATGGCAGGCATCTTTTCAGGTGCTTGTTGGCTATTTGCATTTCTTCTTTGGCGAAATGTCTATTCAAGACTTTTGGCCTTTTTTTATTGGGTTGTTTGTCTTTTTGTTGTTAAATTGTAGATGGTATTTATATATTCTGGATAGTAAACCCTTATCAGATATATAGTTCCCCCAAATTTTCTCCCAATCTGAAGGTTGTCTCTTCACTTTGTTGTTAAAGCCCTTTGTTGAACAAAAGTCTTTAATGTTGATGAAGTACAACTTATCTATTTTGGATTCCTTGTTCCTTGTTTCCATTATCTTCCTAGTTCTTGACATATATCTTTGTTTTAGTGGGGTGCAACCCCAATAGCTTTCTGAGAAAGGCTGCATGAAAGGAAAATGTTTTAAAGCGTTGAATGCCTGAAAATAGCTTTTTTTTTTTTATTCTCTCTCACTCTTACACTTGTATGGTTAGCTGGGCTAGAATTCTACAGTCGAAATCAAGTTTATTCAGAATTTTAAAGGTGCTGCTCCATTGTCTTCTGTGTCCACTGTTGCTGTTGAAAAGTCCATTATGATTCCTGTTCTTTGTCTTTTAACTGTATTTTTAAGCTTTCTGGAAACTTTCAGGATCTTTTCTTTGTCCCCAGGTGCTACTTAATTTTACAGTGATGGGCCTTGGTATGGATCTTTTCTCATTTATTCTGCTAGGTGCTTGGTGGGTCCCTTCAACTGAGAAATTTATATCCTCCTCTTCTGGGAAATTTTCTTTATATAATTTATTTTTTGTTGTTGTTGAGAATATACACAGTAACAGCATAACACCAATTCAAGTTTCTACATGTACATTTCACTGACAATGAATACATTCTCTGAGTTCTGTAACCAACCATTCTAAGCCTCCTTTTATAAGTTGTTCCTTATTAACATAGACTCACTGCACCCTAAGATTCCTATCTAATCTTTCGAGTTGAGTTGTCGATTTAATCCCATATAGATAGATCTTAAAAGAGCATAACACTCAAGGCAGACATTTTTTACTAGGTAAGCTAAACTATTTTTGGTTTTAAGAAGAATTCAGGGGATATTCTTGGTTTAAGGTTTAAAGATGATCACAGGGCAGTAATTTCAGGGGTTCATCCAGCTGCCATGGCTCCAGAAAACCTGGCTTCCATGAGAATTTAAAATTCTGTTCTGCATCTTCCCCCTTTTCATCAGGATTTGTCTATGGAATCTTTGATCAAAATGTTCAGCAATGGTAGCTGAGCATCATCCAGTTCTTTTGGTCTCATGGCAAGGAGGCGATTGTTTGTGGAGGCAATTAGCCACACATTCCATATCCTCCTCCTATGCCTGACTCTCCTTCTTCCTCTGTTGATCCAGGTGAATAGAGACCAATTGTTGTGCCTTACATGGCTGCTTGCAAGCTTTTAAGATCCCAAGTGCTAGCAACAAACTAGGAAGTAGAACAGAAGCACTAAACACATTATTAGACCAATTAACTGGGATGTCCCATGAAACCATGACCCCAAACCTCCAAACCAAAGAACCAAATCCCATGAGGTATTTTGTTGTACATAAGCAGCCTCAGCAGCTACTCTTTTTTTGTCATTGTAAATATACCTGTCACATAACTTTTGACATTTCAAATTTTTACAGGTGTACAACTTATTGACAGCAATTACATTAATCAGCTGTGAAAACCTACCTTTAATCAATGCAATTTTTCCATCACTGTAAACAGAAAGTCAGTTCTCCATAAGCAATACCCACTCTTTCCCTTTCCCTCTCCCTCCTGCCCCTGGTAACCACTAATAAACTTTGGTCTCTATACGTTTGCCTTTTCTTGTCTTTTTAAATAAGTGAGGTCATATAATATTTGTCCTTTTGTGATTGATTTACTTCACTCAGCATAATGTCTTCAAGCTTTATCCATGTTGTAGCATATATCAAGACTTCATTTGTCTTTCTGGCTGAGTAGTATTCCATTGTATGTATGTTCCACATTTTGTTTATCCATGCATCTGTTGATGGGCATTTAAGTTGTTTCCACCTTTTGACTATTGTAAATAGTGCTGCAGTGAACATTTGTCTACAAGGCTCTGCTTGAGTCTCTGTTTTCAAGTATTTTGGTTATATACCTAGGAGTGGAATTACTGGGTCATATAGTAATTCTATTTTTAGTTTTTGAGGAACCACCACACCATTTTCCACAATGGCTGTACCATTTTGCATTCCTACCAGCAATGAATAAGTGTTTCAATTTCCCTACATCCTCGCCATTATCCTAACCATCCTCATGGGAGTGAAATGATATCTCATTGTGGTTTTGATTTGCATCTCTCTGATAGCTAATGACCGTGAGCATCTTTTCATGTGATGGTGGCCATTTGAATGTTCTCTTTGGTGAAATGTCTATTCAAGTCCTTTGCCTATTTTCTGATTGGGTTATTTGTCATTTGGTTGTTATTGGAGTTAGTTATCTATTTGGTTATTTGATTCTTTGTTCATGAGGGATATTGTTCTATAATTTTATTTTTTAGTGGTTTCTTTGCCGGGCTTTGGTATCAGGCTTATGCTTGCTTCATGGAATGAATTCAGGGCTATTCCTTCCTTATCTATGCTGTGAAATAGTTTGAGTAGTACTGGTGACAACTCTTCTCCTAATGTTGGTAGAATTCTCCAGTGAAGCCATCGGGGCCAGGATTTTTTTTTTTTTTTTTTGCTGGAGATTTTTTATGACCTCTTCAGTTTCTTTTTTTGTTATGAGTCTGTTCAGATTTTCTACTTCAGATTGTGTCAATTTGGGTAGGTGGTGTGTTTCTAGGAATTTGTCCGTTTCTTCCTGATTTTCAAATTTGTTGGAGTATAATTTTTCATAATATTCTGTTATGATCCTTTTTATTTCAGTTGGATCTGTTGTAATGTCACTCATTTTATTTCTTATTTGTGTTATTTGCATCTTCTCTTTCTTTTCTCAAATTGGCCAGTAGTTTGTCTATTTTATTGATATTTTCAAAGAACCAGTTTCTACTCTTGCTGATTATTTAGATTGTTTTTCTGTTTTCTGTTTCATTTATTTCTGCTCTAACATTGTTATTTCCTTTCTCCTGGCAGCTGTGGGCTTCTTTTGCTGCTCTTCTTATATATGTCCGTGTTGTAGGGTTAAGTATTGATTTTGGCCATTTCTTCTTTTTTGATGTGTGCATTTATTGCTATAAATTAATCTCTGAGCATTGCGTTTGCTGTGTCTCAAAGATTTTGGTTTGTTGTGATTTCATTCTCATTTGATTGTAGAAATTCTTCTATTTCCTTTTTAATTTCTTCTATTACCCAGTGTTTTTAAAGCAAGATGTTATTCAGTTTCTATGTGTTTGATTTTTTTTCCTTGTTCTTTCTGTTATTGATTTCTAATTTTATAGTGTTGTGATCAGAGAAGATGCTTTGTATTATTCTGATATTTTTTAATTTCTTGAGGCTTGCTTTGTCGCCTAAAATATGATCTATTCTGGAGTATGATCCATGTGCGTTGGAGAAGAATGTGTACTGTGTTGCTTTTGGGTGTAGTGTTCTGTATATATCTACGAGGTCAAGTTGGTCAATTGTGTTGTTTAGATCTTCTGTGTCTTTGTTGAATTTCTTTTTAGTTGTTCTGTTCTTCATCAAAAGTGGTGTGTTAAAGTCTCCTACTATTATTGTGGAACTGTCTATTTCTCTTTTCAATACTGTTAGAGTTTGTTTTATGTATTTTGGAGCTCTATCATTGGGTGCATAGATATTTATTATAGGTGTGTCCTCATGGTTGATTGACCCTTAAGTCATTATACAATGCCCTTCCTTGTCTCTTATGCTGATTTTTGCCTTAAAGTCTATTTTATCACAGATTAATATTGCCACTCTTACTCTTTTTTGGTTACTGTTTATTTGATGTATTTTTTCCACCCTTTGATTTTTAGCTTATTTTTATATTTGTGTCTAAAATATGTCCCTTGTAGGCAACATATTGATGGGTCATAGATTTTTTACCCATTCTGTTATTCTCTGTCTTTAGTAGTGCATTTATTCCATTTACATTCAATGTGATTATCAATAGGTATGAATTTACTGCTGTCATTTTAGTGTGCTTTTTTTATATAAAATTTTTATTGTACTTTAGATGAAGGTTTACAGAACAAATAGTTTCTCATTGAACAGTCAGTACACATACTGTTTTATGACGTTGGTTAACAACCCCACGACATGTCAACACTCCCTTCTCGACCTTGGAGGACTTTTTTTTCGGTGAAAATATACATAGCCAAACTTACACCATTTCAAAAGTTTTTACATGTACAATTCAGTGACATTGATTACATTCTTCCAGTTGTGCTGCTATTCTCACTATCCTTTTCCAAATTATTCCATCACCGTTATCTTCAACTCGCTGCCCCCTAGGCTTCCCATCAAAACTTTTGAGTTGCTGTTGTCAGTTTGATCTTATTATGCTTTTTTTTTGGTGGCATTGATGGTTTCTTTGTTTCACTTATTTTTCTGTACTGAGTTCTTTTTGTTTATGGATTTTCTTTTCATTTCCTTTGTTGTTAATTTTGTTTTTACTGAGTATGGTTTTCTTCATTTTTATTTTGGTAAGTAGGTTTGTTAATTTTCTTTGTGGTCACCCTGAAATTTACTTTTATCTTCCTAAGTTTAAAACAGTCAATTATATCTTGATATCGCCTTGACTTCCTTTATATATGGAAATTGTGTAACTATACCATGTATTCCCCCCTTTTTATTTTGAAGTTGTCATCATTTACAGATTGATGTCTCTGCTTCCCTGTTTTTAGTCTTGTAGCTTTATTTCATTTTTTGAGAATTCTTTATTTGAGTTGGTATCTGGGTGATGCTGTCATGTGTCTTAATCTCAGGTTGTTGTTTGATGTTGTTGATTCTCTGCCCGAAGACTCCTTTTAATATTTCTTGTAAGTTTGGTCTGCTTTTTACAAATTCCCTTAATTTCTGTTTATCTGGAAATGTCCCAATTTTGCCATCATATTTGAGAGACAGTTTTGCTGGATATATAATTCTTGGTTGGCAGTTTTTTTCTTTCAAGGTGTTATATATGTCATCCCAAAGCTTTCTTGCCAGCATAGTTTCTGCCGAGAAATCAGAGCTTAGTATTACTGGTTCCCCTTTGTAGGTGATAGTTCATTTTTCCCACACTGTTCTTAGGATTCTTTCTTTATGTTTGGTTTTGAAAAGTTCGATTTTGATTTGTCTTGGTGACTTTCTTTTGGGATCTGTCTTGTATGGGGTTTGTTGAGCTTCTTGGATGGCTATCTTCTTGTCTTTTATGATATTAGCGAAATTTTCTACTAGCAAATCTTTAAAAATTCTCTGTGTGGTTTTTTGTTTTTTGCTTTTTTCGTCTCCTCCTGTTCTGGAATTCTGATCATACATAAATTATTGTCTTACTAATGTCCTGTATAACTCTTAGGCTTTCTTCATTTTTCATCATTCTTTTTTCTGATTGTTCCTCAAACAAATTAGTGTCAAGGGATTTGTCCTTGTTAATCTTTTGGATTTCTAGTTGCTGTTTTTGTATGGTTTCTAATTGTCTATTTATTTTGTCATTTTGTTCTTGGATTGTTTTTCTGAATTCTAGAATTTTGTATGGTTTTCCTTGATCTCTTAGAGGATGCTATATATGAGTCTTTTGAATTCCTTATCAGGTGGTTCCATTACCATTTCTTCCTCACGAAGATTTTCTAACCCTTTATTTTGGTCACTTGCTTGAGGCATCTTGTCTTGCTTCTTCATGTGATTTGATATTGTGTCTGTTGTCTCCGAGGCATTAATGTGTTATTGTATTGATTGATTGATTGAATATTTGTTTGCTGCACCCTGATTTTTTTTTATTTTGATATATTGGTGCAGGCGTACTACATTGGTTGCTAGTCTAGCTGCACTAGAGCACACACTCTCTGGCTCTGGGTTGGGCAGGGGCTGACAATGTGGGTGCAGGTCTCTGTTTGCTGGTTGTGCAGGGCTGCTGAGGACAGGCTGGATGGGCATTGGCTGCCATTTGTCGTCAGTCCAGTGGTGTGGGAGCGAGCGATGGCACTCGCTGAGTGGGCGGGGCAGCAGGTGTGGTGTATGGTTCTTTTGATATGCCGTTGGATTCTGTTTGCTTGTATTTTTTTTGAGGATTTTTATATGTATATTCATAAGAGTTCTTGGCCTGTAATTTTCTTTTCTTGTGGTGTCTTTGTCTGGTTTGGGTATCAGGGTTATATTTGCTTCATAGAATGAATTAGGAATTATTACTTCCTTCTCTATCATTTGCAAAAGTTTAAACAGTATTCATGCCAATTCTTCTCTAAATGTTTGGTAAAATTCCCCAGTGAAGCCATCGGGTCCAAGACTTTTTGTGGTTGTTGAGAGTTTTTTTATCACTGATTCAATTTCTTCACCTGTTATGGGTGTATTGAGACATTCCATATCCTGTTGAGTCAGTTTGGGTAGGTTGTGTGCTTCTAAGAATTTATCCATTTGATCTAGGTTATCCAGGTTGTTGCCGTAATTTTGTTCATAATATTCTGTCGTAATTCTCTTTATTTCTGTCAGGTAAGTTGTAATGTCTCTTCTTTCATTTCTTATTTTGCTAGTTACCATCTTTTCTCTTTCTTTCTTTGTCAGTCTAGCTAAAGGTTTGTCAATTTTACTGATCTTTTCAAAGAGCCATCTTCTGGTTTTATTGACTTTTTTTATTGATTTCTGTTTTTGATTTTTAAATTTTATTTCTGTTCTGATCTTTGTTATTTCCTTTCTTGTGGTAGAGTTAGGCTTAGTTTGTTCTTCTCTTTCTAGTCCCTAGAGTTGTCGAGTTAGGCTGTTGATTTGAGATCTTTCTTCTTTTTTCATGTAGGCATTTATTGCTATAAATTTCTCTGTGAGTACTACCTTCGCTGCATCCCATAAGTTTTGATATGTTGTGCTTTCATTTTCATTTGACTCTAAGAAATTTGTGATTTCCCTTTTGATTTCTTCCTTGACCCATTGGTAGTTTAATGTGTGTTGTTTAATTTCCTTATGTTTGTATATTTTCCAGGTTTTTTTTTTTTTCTTTCATTGATATCTAGCTTCACTCCATTGTGGTCAGAGAAAATACTTTGTATGATTTTAATATTTTTTAATTTATTGAGGCTTGCTTTGTGACCTGGCATGTGGTCTACTCTGGAGAATGATCCATGTGTACTGGAATAGAAAGTGTATTGTGCTGTTGTTGGGTGGAGTGTTCTATATATGTCTGTTAAGTCTAGTTGGTTTACAGTGTAATCCAGGTCCTCTGTTTCCTTCTTGATCTTCTTTCTAGATGTTCTGTTCAATATTGAAAGTGGTGTATTGAAGTCTCCAACCATGATCATAGTGCTATCTATTTCTCCCTTCAATTCAGTCAGTGTTTGCTTTATATATTTAGGCGCTCCAGTGTTGGGTGCATATATATTTATGATTGTTAAATCTTCTTGATGAATTAACCCTTTTATCACTATATAATGTCCATTTTTATCTCTTCTAACAGATTTTGTCTTAAAGTCTACTTTGATAGTGAAATTGCCACCCCAGCTCTCTTTTGGTTAGTACTTGTGTGGGATATTTTTCCATCCTTTCACTTTTAACCTGTTTGTGTCCTTGGGTCTAAGTCATCGGCTGCTAACCAAAATGTCAGTGGTTCAAAACCACCAGTGGCTCCGCAGGAGAAAGATGTGGTAGTCTGCTTCTGTAAAGATTTACAGCCTTGAAAACCCTATGGGGTCGCTGTGAGTTGGAATTGACTCAATGGCTGTGGGTTTTTTGGGTTTGAAATAATAATAATGTTTTGATGCACACTGCAAAGTAGTGCCCATTTGTTATTATGGACTATTGTATGTACCTCGACTTTTTAATATAATAGGCTTTACAGGAGTTGGTCCGTAACTACAGGTTGTACGTAAGTCAGACATTTGTAACCTGGGAACTGCTTCCATATCATTCCATTGCCTTCTAGACTCCAATGTTTCGGTGGAGACAACCACATTTAATCTTATTAGAGATACTTTATATGTGACTATCTGCTTCTTTCTCACTGCTTTCAGGATTCTCTCTTTATCCTTACTTTTTCAGAGCCAGCTATGATGTGTCTCATTGTAGCTCTCTTTTGAGTTTATCATGCTTGGGGTTCTTTGAGCTTCTTGGATTTGCAGGTTCATGTCCTTCGTCAGATGGGGGTAATCTTCTGTCATTATTTCTTCATATATTCTTTCTGTTTCTCTCCCTCACCTCCTTCTGGAATCCCTATAATGTGTATACTAGGTCTCTTGTTGTTATCCCATAATTCCATTAAACTGTGCTCAGCCTTCTTGAGCCTTTGTTCTTGTTGCACTTCGGTCTCTATAATTTTGACTATATTATCCTCTAATTCACTGATTCTTTCTTTTGCCTAATTAAATCTGTTGTTAAATCCTTCAGTCGTGTTTCTCATTTCAGTTATTATCCCCTTCAGTTGCAATATTTCTATTTGGTTTCTTTTTATCTCGTTTTTAGGTCTTCATTTTGTTCTTGCATTGTTTTCCTTATTTCTTTTAGATCTTTGTCTGCATTTTCCCTTAACTCTTCGATTAAGTTTAATGTTGTTGTATTATATTCTTCCTTTTTTTTTTTTAATTTGGTCTTCCACAGATGCACTTTCACTCACTTCATCATGTTTATTTGGATGGGCCATTGTTTCTCGTTGTGTGTCTTATGATTTGTTTGTTGGGGCATTGGAATTTTCGAGGTTGTTAACTTTCTTAGTTCTCCTCAGTGTTTGATGTTTTTGCCCACACTACTTTCTACACAAAATTTTTAGGCAGGCAGAGCCTTCAGCCTTTGCTTACCGTTTCCTCTCCCTCAGTGATAGCTCCTTCTCTCTCCCTGGTTTAATTAGGATTCAGAAGTTCCATATTTCAGTTTTCAAATTTCAATGTCTCCCAAACACACCAGAGAACATGCTGTGGTCAGTCTGTCCTCTAGCGGGTGCCACCATTCAGGCAAGATATTGCACTCTAATAAGTCTGTCCATTAGGGGGCATGGTCTTCTGTCTCTGGTTATCACTCCCTTCCCTTCTCTGTTTCTGCAACCACGTTTTGAGTCTGAAAACCCACAACCATCGCGTCCCCTTTAGGGCTAGATATTGCCCTCCAGTTTTGTCCAAGGCTTCCTTTCCTTCTCTGTGGGGGCTGCTTATATCTGAGTTGGCATTCAGGGGAAACATAGGCCATCTTTCCTCCCTTTCTGGAGGAGGAGGGGCTGGCACTCCCCAGATGGACCTCCGAGAGAGCTGTCTTGTTGTTTTCAGAGCCCCAATAGCCCTGTGGTGGTTGGGGGAACAGTCTCCATTTAGGTGACCCACCTGTTGGCTCCACTGCAGGGGATCTTCTGTAGGAGTTTTTATCAATCCAGCAGCCAACAGTTACTGGATAGGAATGGGACTGGCACACTTCATACTGACCCCAGGGAGGTCTGCCTTGTTGCTATCAGAGCCCCCTCCTCCCCTCACTAGTATGTTGGCTGTGGATGTAGACTCCATTCAAGATGACTGTTTCCTAACACACAGCTGCCTCAGTCATCAGTCCTTAGCACCGATGGAAAGTGGGGTAGACAGACCCAAACAGACTCCCAGGGAAGTCTGTCTTGTTGGTTTCAGAGGCCTGAACTATGGGGTATGCAGGGAGGCAGATAGAGTGCTGACGATGGAAGCAGACTCCATTGCAGGGGCCTTCTGTAGCAAATCACAGTAGCCTTGCAGCTGACAGTGTCCAGGTGGGTGAGGTGCTGGAATGCTCCAACTGGACCCCCAGGGAGGTCTGCCCTGCCTTGTTGATTTTAGAGCAAAAACTTGGCGTCCTATCTCTTTGTGCAGGCAGAGGGTGTGGTGGTTAGGGAAGCAGGCTCTTTTGCTGGGGTTGCTTCTCCAGTTCACAGTAACTGGTGGCCTGTGTGACTGGGGGGATGGGCAGGGACAGTGGGAGAAGTGATTTTCCCACCATATGTGACTCATTGTTGATTTGTTGATTCTTGCCTGTCTGCAATTCTCTGCTGCTGTCCTCTACTCACTCCCCAGTTCAGAGTCCCTCAAGGCCAATCACCATTTCCTTGTATTTCTTGTGGTGTTTGTGGGACGGGGTCGTAACGATGGTCTGTTTATGCCATCACATTCCCAGAATCCTCTGTAGGGTTTTCAATAGCTGATTTTTCAGAAGTAGATCACTAGACCTTTCTTCCGAGTTGCCTCTGGGTGGATTAAAACCTCCAACCTTTTGGTTAGCAGCTAAGCATGTTAACCATTTGTACCACCCAGTGACACTATATATACATATAGTGTAGTTCTATTTATGTTTAACACACATAAACACACATTTCAATATATCTGTAGATAAAACCCATTGCTGTCGAGTTGATTCTGACTTGTAGCAACCCTATAGGAGAGAGTAGAACTGCCCCATGAGGTTTTCAAGGAGCGACTGGTGGATTTGAACTGCCAGCCTTTTGGTTAGCAGCCGTAGCTCTTAACCACTGCGCTACCAGGGCTCCATAGATAGGTAGGTAGGTAGATAGATGGATACCTGGAAGATATGTACTAAGCTGATAACAGTGATTACTTCTGGAGAGGAGACTAGGATTTTGGCAGAGGTCAGACATCAGGGGGACTTGGCCTTTATACATGTTACAGTGAAACCTATGAGAGCTAGAACTCAACGTGACTGCCTTGTTTTTCTGGGTCTCGCAAGTTTTCCTCCTTTGACGGGGTGAAGTCCTACCACTTTTCTAACACTCGTTTTAATGGAGAACATTTCAGTTTTCCTTCTCTGATAGGCTTCTGCCTTACACAAGTTTCAGCTTTTGCAGGTTTTACTGTGTCTGGAGTATTGTTTACAAGATATATTCCTGTGTTGATGTCACAGGACCAGGCATCATTTCGTTCTTAGTTATATATAAGGTTGCCATGAGTCGGAGTTAACTTGACAGCAGCTAACTATCTGTCTATCTATCTATCCGTGTGTTAATTATATAAATAAAAATAAGCATAAGGTATATACACACAAATGTTATTGAACAGTTTAAATGTGCAGTGTAACTATAAAGCAATGAGATTGATTTTTACTGGTTATACTAAAGTAGCTTGTACATTGGTTGGAAAACAGCTCTGTGGATCCTAGTGGTCCAGTCCCCAGGTGATCATGGGAATGGTGCAGGACCAGGCAGCTGTTAGTTCTGTTGTGCTTAGGGTTGCCGTGAATCAGGGTCGACTTGATGGCATGTAACAACAACAAAGTACCTCTGCTTCTTTATGTCAGTCCAATACTTGTCTAGGGCTTGCATATAATCTTTTTGGCTGCCAACCAATCATTCAACCAGTTTCCTTTTACCTTTCTTCATCTATAAGAATAGTAAGAAATCTGTTCATTGGATTTTCCCTGCCTTGGATACAACCAAACTTCATTTCCTAGAATTCTGTTTAATGAAATGCATGCAGAAATGCAATTGCTATTGAATAGATATTTTTGAATGTTCTAAATATAATGTTTGTGCAGCTCTTTACAGTTTACTTATTTTATCTTATTCGATCTTTCCAACAACCTAGTGAATTAAGTGTTATTGTTAATTGTTCACATAGATAAAGAAACTGTTTGGGGGTCTCTGAGACCACCCCTAGTTTCGATGATTTGATAGGAGGATTCCCAGGAGTCAGCATATTGTCATACTCACAGCTAGGATTTACTACAGCGCAAAGATACAAAGCAAAATCAGCAAAGGGAAGAGGTACATGGAACAAAGTCCAGAGGAAACTAGGTGCAAGCTTCCAAGAGTTCTATCCTGCTGGAGTCACACAGGAAGCACTTAATTCCGCCAGCAACAAATTGTGACAACACGTATAAAATATTGTCTACCAGGGAAGCTTTCCAGAGCCGAGGAGCCCAGGGTTTTTACCAGGGGTCAGTCATACAGACACCCTTTACCTACACATACCAAAATACCAGATGCCCAGAAGGAAAGATGTTTAGGATAAATAATTTTGTTTGCACAGTTTAGGCACAGTAAGCCACTCTTACCAGTTAGGGAATGGTGGAAACCCTACCAAAATGTAAGCTCCCAGACATGAGCCAAGGGCCAATGTTGCAAGCAGACCTTTCTAAGGAGAGCAGTCTCAGGCCTGCTATGTTAACTCTTTTCTGCACAGAAATTAAAGCTTAAAGAGATGAAATGACTTTACCTAAGATATTTAGCTGGTAAATGGTGGGGTCAAGATTCAAGCCCAGGCCTTTTGATTCTAAGTCCATACTTTTTCCACTACATAACTTTAATCTCCATCAAATCAAGAACAAATGTTTTTAGTGTACGACTGAAGTGGTAAAATTCAGTGTGTAATCCCTTGAGACATGGAATATTGAAGCAGCTTTCTTCCTGTGCCTTGTAATTCTTTGTCTCTGACCTATAACCTTTCTAGGATAACATAAAAAGTCTAGAATTGGAAGTCATCAATCTTCAAAAGGAAAAGGAAGAATTGGTACTTGAACTTCAGACAGCAAAGAAGGATGTCAATCAAGCCAAGTAAGAATAAAGTCAATAAATATTATTTCAAGTCCCTATTATGTGTGAGGCGCTACAGAAGCAACAGAGAAGTAGAGATCCATTTCCTGCCCCCAAGATATTTAAACCTACTTGTGGAGAAGAGACATAAACACAAGAAAAGTTAAGTAATTGAGATTTTAAGTAACATCTCAGGATGACAGTAGAAGAAATGCTGTAACAGCACATGATTAATAGCCAAATAAATCTCTTAGGCAGCAATTGCCTTAAGAGTTCAGAGGCAGGAGATATCAATTCAGGCTGGCATGATCAAGGAAGGCTTTATAAAAAGCTAGCATTTGAGCTGAGTTTTGAAAGAGTATCAGACCTACCAGACAGCAACAGTTTCCTTGTCCTTTCACTGATGGTAAATTAGCTTGTGAATAGACTAACTATCCAGGGTAGTGATTGGGAAATAAATGTAGCCATCCCTTAGTTAAGGATAAAACTAAGACAGACAACCAGAACATCCAACTCTGCCTCAGACCTCTGTCTTCTTTTTACTCAGTGACTCCATTATATCTCTCTCTTGAGTCTGAAGCTCATTTCTTAAAAGTTATATTGCATATTTAATTTCCATCTCAGACTTGTGTAATAATCATCAGAATTATTTCTTACAGCTAAAGTGAAGTGAAATGCCTTCAAAAAACCAACTTTTGACATAGGAGTGGTGGTGTGGGGTGTGTATTGAGGCAGTTGGATTGTTACATACTCAAAAATCTTCTTGTTTTATTCTTTGTATTAAGCTCCCATTTTTGAGAAAATTTTTGTTGTTTTGGTGGTATCTGGTCACCTATTTTATATATGTCAGAGTTACGAACTGGGAGTCTAGTATTATATCAGGCTTTGCGCTTGGGAGCCTGCACTCCTGCAGCATCTGTGTTTAGGTTGAGTGAGCGTCGCCGCAAACGTCTCCAGGAGCTGGAGGGTCAAATAGCTGATCTGAAGAAGAAACTGAATGAACAGTCCAAACTTCTGAAACTGAAGGAATCCACAGAGCATACTGTCTCTAAACTGAACCAGGAGATACGGGTAATAAACTGTCATCTTTTCATTTACCTCGTTGGAAATTATAAACATAGGTGTTCCACTTAGAATTATACTGCAGAGGTGTTTTCAAGTGAGGAAAAAATAGGCAGGGCCATGATTTCAAGTGTGTGAGTCTCCACAAATGTCTGTTTTGCAGGACATTCTGCTGATATGACAGAATCTAAATAACAAAACCCTGCTTTGACATTCAGTTTAATGTTAGACTCTCTGAAACCAAAGGACAGAGACATCTCAGTATTTACTGGTGATATCCTGACCACCTTCCATGATAATGTAAAATAATTTCTTAAGATAGTAGCAAGGTGACAGACCCCTAGAAAAGAAGAAGTAATTTTTCAGTTATTGAATGTTCAACTTCTGGCATTTGCAAAGTGTTGGTTACAGGCCACTTGTACTGAGACCCCTAGAATACAATAGTTGCTAGGTAGATTTGTCATTGGGGCTTAGTGCATACTTCCTAACATCTTGCCCCTTGAAATTTCATTTATATATAATGAATTTAGGGCTAGATTTAGCTTATATGTACATTTTTTCTTTTATTTCTTCAGAGTGTTCATTTGTGTAGTCTATACTTTGAAACTCTCTGTAAGGCAAGCATGGCAAGGGGTATTGGATGCCTGATCATAAAATCTGTTGGTGGCCTTCTCGGCTTAGCTCTGGGTTTTTTCTCCTCTTCATGGTAAGTCTGTCCATCTTCACACCAGCCTAGAATAAAGTACAGATGACTAACATGTACTGATTTTGTTTTTTACAGGTGATGAAAAACCAGCGAGTGCAGTTAATGCGTCAGATGAAAGAGGATGCTGAGAAGTTTAGACAGTGGAAGCAACAAAAAGACAAAGAAGTAATCCAGTTAAAAGAACGTGTAAGTATCGAAAACTCCTCAAAGGCCTAGGTAATAAACCCTTCTCTGGGCTGACTAACAACATTAAAGCTTCTCTTCAAACAACTGGTCTCCAAAAGATATATTCGTGAATTTAACAGCTGTTTATTAAATGTTTACTATGTGCAAGGTAGGAGCCCTGGTGGTGCAGTGGTAAGAGTTCAGCTGCTAACCAAAAGGTTGGCAGTTCAAATCAACCAGCCGATCTTTGGAAACCCTGTAGGGCAGTTCTACTCTGTCCTATAGGGTTGCTATGAGTCGGAATCGACTCGAGAAAAACAGGTTGGTTTTGGGTTTATGTGCAAGGTGTTATCTGCTAGGTATCATGGGAAATAGAAAATGCGTAGTATATGAGCTCTGCCCTTGAAAAATGTCTTGCCTAAAGGGGAAGGTAAGCCGTAAGCACAGATTTCCCCACTACAGGGAATAAAAAGATTTGGGGTTTAAGAATGGTATAAAATACCTAAGTAATTAAGAGAAAGGAACGCACACTTCCAGTTAGAGTGAAAAGATGATAGCTGAACAGGACCTGAATAATAGAGGGGATTTTGATAGAGATACATATAGGTATTCCAGACAGAAGAAACACCAGGAGCAAAGACACAGAGACCACAACTTTCTAGGCATGTTCAAGGAACGGCAAATAGTCCAGGTAGAACAAAGGATAGGAGAAGATTCAGTTCAAAAGGCAAGTTGAAGCTAGATTGTTAAAGGTCCAAGAAGTTTGAACTTTATTTTGTTACAAGCATAAAATTTTTAAGTTTTTGAGAAATGAAGTGATATCAGCAAAATACTCCTTAAGGAAGATACATCTGGGAGCAATGTGTAAAACAAATTGAAGTATAGAGAAACCGGAGGCCAGACATCAAATTAAGAAGATATTGTGTAATCCAGAAAAGTAGTAAAGGCCTGAATTAGCATGGGTAATGGTTTTCCTGGAAAGCACACTGAAAAGAACATTGCATTTGAGAAAATGTTACAAGAATCAGCCAGAACGTGATGTGTTGGGGCAAGAAGACAGGAAAGGAAAAGCACTTTTCTGGATGATGGCATGAGGAGCTTCTTGGACACTCTTCCCAGCGATAAAAGGAGTCCTGGTGGTGCAGTGGTTAAGCACTCAGCTGCTAACTGAAAGTTCAGCAATTTGAACCCACCAGCCACTCTGCAAGAGAAAGATGTGGAGGTCTGCTTCCGTAAAAAGCTTTATAGCCTTGGAAAGCCTATTAGGGCAGTTCTTCTCTGTCCTATAGGGTCACTATGAGTCAGAGTTGACTCGACGGCAGTAGGTTTGGTTTTTGGTTTGGTTCTTCCCAGCAAAACAACCACAAGTCGTGAACTTTATAAAAACAACTATTAATGTCTCTGGCCAAAAAATAATGTCTCTGTAAATGGAAAACAACAAGTGTTGGTGAGGTTGTGGAGAAACTCATCAATTGCTGGCGGGAATGTAAAATGGTACAGCCACCGTGGAAAATTGTGGCAGTTCCTCAAAAAGTTGAACATAGAATTACCCTATGACCCAGCAATCCCAGTCCTGGGCATATACTTAGAAGATGGTCTCACTTATATGAAATAAGTGAATATATAGAAACCAAAGATTACTAATGGTTAACAAGGGTGGGAGGGAGGGGGAAAGGAGGAGTTTTTGTTTTGGAGGGCATTAAGTTTATGTTCATGGTGGTGGAATATTTTGGGAAAGCATAGCCATAATGGAAACCCTGGTGGCGTAGCAGTTAAGAGCTACAGGTGCTAACCAAAAGGTCGGCAGTTCGAATCCACCATGTGCTCCTTGGAAACCCTATGGGGCAGTTCTACTCTGTCCTGTAGGGTCACCATGAGTCAGAATCGACTCGACGGGAATGGGTTTGGTTTTTTTTGTTGTTGTTGTTATAGCCATAATGGTGGCCCAACATAAAAATATAATCAATGTCATTGAATTGTAAATGTGGAAGTTGTGTTGGCAAATGTTTTGGTGTGTATAATTTCACCACAATTTTAAAAAAGTAAAGCATCTGGAAATTTTCCTAAAGGCATATAGCAAATGGAGAAACATTTATTCAAGAAAATCTACTAAATCTTGGTAAGAATAGCAAGAGTCTGTGGCATTTGAGCTACGACCTGCTCCCACCCCTCATCCCCCACCAGCTCAGTATGATCTCTGAGTGGCTGAAGCCAAGAACATTCCCTCGCCCCCTTGTTCTCAGTCTATTTCTGCACTTTCTTCCAAGTATAGGCAAGCTACCAGGATGTTTCATTCCCTACAGCTCCTGTTGCTGAAGCTCTATTTTAGGCAAGAGCAGCCAGGAGGTCTAGGGATGTCTTCTTTCACCCAGCCCCCACAAGTAGGGTAGAAGCTCCACCCCCTGGAAGAAGGCCAGGAATACTAGGGCCCTAATTGCCCTATCAAGGCTAATCACAGGATGGAGGTTCCATGTCAGAAGAGGCAAACCAAGAAGAACAGGATATATTGACCCTGCCCAGCACCCTGCTTGTAGAACAAGTGTCACTCTGGGAAAAGCTGGCTGCTGTCCCCACCCTCAGGTGCAAGCATTGGTGCAGAGGTTCTGCCCAGGGGAAGAAGCAGGCCATAGGAACATAGTTCTCCCTAAGGAAATTGACTTTATTTGGAACAGAGCTTGGGGACGTTCAAACCAAAAGGTGCTATCAAAAACAATGGAAATTTTGGAAGTGAATAATTAAGAGGAGACTGATAGCTCCATAAGAGCAGCAAGTAAAACAGAGCAGAAAAAATATTCAAAGATATAGTGGCTAAAAACTCCCCAAATTTGATGAAAAACATTAAACTACACATCCAAGAAGCTCAATGAACTCCAAGTAGGATAAATGCGAAGATATTCACACCCAGATACATCACAGTCAGAATATTCAAAAACAAAGGCAAAAACTTGAAAGCAGCAAGAGAATAAGACTCATCACATACAAGCCAATCCCAATAAAATTAGCAGCTGAATTCTCATCAAAAACAATGGAGGCTAGAAGGCAGCGGAACAACATCTTCAAAATGCTGAAAGTAAAAAAACTCAAACAAGAATTTGTATAGAGAACAGCTATTTTTCAAAAATAAAGGCATTTTGAGGTAAACAAAAGCTGAGCCAATTTGTTGCTAACAGACCTGCCTGGCAAGAAATACTAAAGATTTTTCAAGCTGAAAACAAGTTATACCAGAAGATAATTTGAATCTGAAAAAAAAAAACCAAAGAGTGCCAATAAAGGTAATTATGTAGGTAATTCTATAAGAGAGTTATAACTGCATAATTCTTCTTTCTTCTCTTAACTTATTTACAAAGCAAATTGTATGAATATATATATAATTGTATTTATGGTCCTATAACAAATAAAAATGTAATATATTTGACGATAACAGCGCAAAGGAGACAGGTGAGAGCAAAGCTGTATTTGAGTAAGGAAATGGTAACATGAATTCATAGGAAGAAATAAAGAGAATCATATAAGAAGGTTAATATAACAAACTCTATAAATATATACTTGCTGTCTTTTCTTCTTTCAGATTATTTAAAAGACATACATTATATAAAGTAATAATAATAACTGTATTTTGGGGTTCCAAACAGATGTAATATGCATTACAATAATAGAACATAAAAGGGGAAGAGTGAATAGAATAGAGCTATATAAGAGTAACATTTCTATATCTCACTGGAATTAAGTTAATAATAAATCTGAAGTCAAAATTCTGGTAAGTTAAGCTGTTCACTGTAAGCACTAGAGCAATCACTAAGAAAATAGCTCAGAAATATAGTGAAATAATCATTAAAGGAATTAATGTTACATTAGAAAATATTCACTTAATGCAGAAGAAAGCAGTAAAGGAAGCATAGAAATAAAAATACATGACACATAGAAAACAAAAAGTAAATTTGAAGATGTAAACCCAACCATATCAATAATAACGTTAAATGTGATTGGATTAAACAATCTAATCAAAAGGCAGAGATTATCAGACTGGATTTTTAAAAAAAGAACAAGATGCTACTATATGCTGTCTACAAGAAACACACATTAGATTCAAAGATACAAATAAGTTGAAAGAAAAAGGATGAGAAAAGATCTACCATGTAAACATCAACCATAAAAGAGCTGAAGTAGCTATACTCATATAAGACAAAATAGACTTTGAAACACAAAATGTTGAGGCCCCGGATAAGTAAAGAATTACTGAAGAGGAAGAACAAAGTGGGAGGCGTCACACTACCTGATTTTAGAACCTATTATACCGCCACGGTAGTCAAAACAGCCTGGTACTGGTACGACAACAGATACATAGACCGATGGAACAGAATTGAGAATCCCAACATAAATTCCTCCACCTATGAGCAGCTGGTACTTGACAAAGGCCCAAAGTCCATTAACTGGGGAAAAGACAGTCTCTTTAACAAATGGTGCTGGCATAACTGGATAGCCACCTGCAAAAAACTGAAACAAGACCCATACCTCATACCATGCACAAAAACTAACTCAAAATGGATCAAAGACTTAAATATCAAAAACGATTAAGATCATGGAAGAAAAAATAGGGACAATGCTAGGAGCCCTAATACATGGGATAAACACAATACGAACCATAAGAATCAGTGCACACATACCAGAAGAGAGACTAGATAACTGGGAACTCCTAAAAATCAAACACTTATGCCCATCAAAAGACTTCACCAAAAGAGTCCAAAGACAACCTACAACCTGGGAAAAAAAATTTGGCTACGACAAATCCAATCAGCGTCTATTCTCTAAAATCTACATGATACTGCAAAACCTCAACAACAAAAAAACAAATAATCCAATTAAAAAATGGGCAAAGGATATATGAACAGGCACTTCGCCAAAGAAGATATTCAGGCTGCTAACAGACCACATGAAGAAATGCTCATAATCATTAGCCATTAGAGAAATGCAGATCAACACTACATTGAGATACCATCTCACTCCAACAAGGCTGGCTGTAATCCAAAAAACACAAAATAATAAATATTGGAGAGGTTGTGGAGAAATTGGAACACTTATACACTGCTGTGGGGCTGTAAAGTGGTACAAGCACTTTGGAAAATGATTTGGCACTTCCTTAAAAAGCTAGAAATAAAAGTACCATACAATCCGGCAATCCCACTCCTAGGAATATATCCTAGAGAAATAAGGGCCGTCACACAAATAGACACATGCACACCCATGTTCATTGCAGCATTGTTCACAGTAGCAAAAAGATGGAAACAACTTAGGTGCCCATCAACAGACAAATGGATAAGCAAATTATGATACATACACACAATTGAATACTATGCAACAATAAAGAACAATGATGAATGTGCGTAACATCTCACAACATGGATGAATCTAGAGAGCATTATGCTGAGTGAAATTAATCAGTCACAAAAGGACAAATATTGTATGAGACCATTATAAGAACTCAAGAAAAGGTTTAAACACAGAAAAAAGCATTCTTTGATGGTTACGAGCGTGAGGAGGGAGGGGAAGGGGAATTCACTAACTAGATAGTAGACAAGGATCAACTTTAGTGAAGGGAAGGAGAACACACAATACAGGGGAAGTCAGCACAACTGGACCAAAGCAAAAGCTAAAAGGTTTCCTGGGCACATCCAAACACTTTGAGGGACAGAGTAGCTGGGGCCTAGGGACCATAGTTTCAGGGGACATCTAGGTCAGTTGGCATAACAAAGTTTATTAAGAAAATGTTTTGCATCTCACTTTGGTGAGTGGTGTTTGGGGTCTTAAAAGCTTGCAAGCGGCCATCTAAGATACATCTATTGGTCCCCTCCCACTTGGAGCAAAGGAGAAAGAAAACCAAAGACACAAGGAAAATATTAGCCCAAGAGACAGAAAGGGCCACATAAACCACAGACTTCATCAGCCTGAGACAAGAAGAACTAGATGATGCCTGGCTACCACCAATGACCGCCCTGATATGGAACACAACAGAGTCCTGGACAGAGCAGGAGAAAAGTGTGGAGCAGAACTCAAATTCACATAGAAAGACCAGACTTAATGGTTTGACAGAGACTGGAGGAACCCCCAAAACTATGACCCCCAGACTCTCTGTTAACCCAGAACTGAAACCTTTTCTGAAGCCCACTCTTCTGACAAAGATTAGACAGGACTGTAAAACAAAACATAATACACGTGAGGAGTGTGCTTCTTAGTTCAATCAGACACATGAGACCAAATGGGTGGCTCCTGTCTGGAGGCAGGATGAGAAGGCAGGAAGGGACATGAACTGGTTGACTGAACACAGGGAACCTGAGTTGGAAAGAGAGAGTGTGCTGTCATGTGGGGATTGCAACTAAGTCACAAAACAATATGTGTATAAATTTTTGTATGAGAAATGAACTTGAGCTATAAACTTTCACCTAAAGCACAATTTAAAAAAAACACACGCAAAATGTTACTAGAGATAAAGAAAGACATTTTATAATGATGAAATGGTCAATCCATCAGGAATATATGACAATTATAAACATATATGCACTTAACAACAGAGGCCCAAAACCCATGAAAAAAATGCACAGCAATGAAGGAAGACAGACAAATCAACAGTAATAGTTGGAGACTTCAATACCCTGCTTTCAATAATGGATAGAATAACTAGGCAGAAGATAAGCAAGGATATCGAAGGCTTGTGGAAGGTTTCTAAATTACTAATTCAATCTCTTGTTATAGGTCTATTCAGATTTTTTTTTCTTGAGTTGATTTCAGTAGTTTTTGTCTTTCCAGGGGTTTGTCTGTTTCATTTAGGTTATGTAATTTGTTAGCATACAGTTTTTCATAGTATTCCCTGTAAGTATCTCTGTAAACTAACTAGACCTAACAGACACATACAGAACACTGCAGCCAACAAGCAGCAGGATACACATTTTTCTCAAGTGCACATGGAACATTCTCTAGGATAGACCATATGCTATGCCACAAAACCTGCCTCAATAAAAAGATTAAAATCATAGAAAATATGTTCTCCAACCACCGTGGAATGAAATTAGAAATCAATAACAGAAAGAAATGTGGGAAATTCACAAATATGTGTAAATTAAACAACACAATTCTAAATTAATAATGGGTCAAAGAAGAAATTATAAGGAAAATTAGAAAATACTTTAAGATGAATAAAAATCAAAACACAACATACTAAATCTTTTAGGATGCAACTAAAGCAGTACTTAGAGGGAAACTTATAGCTCTAAACACCCATATTAAAAATGAATCGCAAATCAAAAGATCTCACATCTATAACCTAACCTACCACTTTAATACACTGGAAAAGAAGAGCAAACTAAACCCAAAGCTAGCGATAGAAGGAAATAATAAAAATTAGAATGAACATTAATGAAATAGAGAATGGAAAAACAATAGAAAAAATCAATGAAACCAAAAGTTAGTACTTTGAAAGGATGAACAATACTGACAAATCTTTAGTTAGATTGACCAAGAAAAAAGAGAAGACTCAAATGACTAAAATTAGGAATAAAAGAGAGGACATCACTATGAGTCTTGAAGGGAAAAAAAAAGTTTTATAAGGGAGTGCCAACAAATTAGGTGACATAAATGAAATGGACAAATTCTTGGAAAAGACAAAAATTATACTAAAATTGACTTAAGAAAAATTAGAAAATCTGAATGGACCTATAACAAGAGATTAAATTAGTAATTTTAAAACTTCTCACAAAGAAAAGCTCAAGCCCAGATGACTTCATTGGTGAGTTCTGTCAAACATTTAAACATGAAATAATACCGATTCTTCAGAAAAACTTCCAAAAAAATAAAAGCAAAGAGAACAATTCCTAACTCATCTATGAGGCCAGCATTACCCTAATACCAAAACTAGACAAAGACATCACAAGAAAGGAAAATTACAGACCAATATCTCTTATGAATACAGGTGTAAAAACCCTAAACAAAATACTATCAAACTGAATCCAGCAACATATAAAAAGGATGATACACCATGACCAAGTGGGGTTTATCCAATAAATGCAAGGTATTTTTAACATCTGAAAAGCAATTAATGTAATACACCACATCAGTAGAATAAAGGACGAAAACCACATGATCATCTCAATAGATGCAGAAGAAAGCATTTTATAAAATCCAACACCCTTTGATGATAATAACACTCAAGAAATTAAAAATAGAAGGGAACTTCCTCAAGCTGATAAAGGACATTTACAAATTCCCTTTATTTCCAATCCAGATTGGAAAGGAAGAAACAAAACTATCTCTATTTGCAGATGACATGATCTTGTATGTAGAAAATCTCACAGACTCTACTCAACTATTAGAACTAATGAATGAGCACAGGTTGCAGGATACAAGATCAATATACAAAAACCAATATACAGAAATGCCGTTGAGTTGGCTCGACTCATAGCGATCTTGTATATAACAGAACAAAACATTGCCTGATCCTGTGCTATCCTCACAGTTTCTGTGTTTGAGCTCATTGTTGCAGCCACTGTGTCAATCCATCTCATTGAGGGTCTCCCTCTTTTTCACTGACCCTCTACTTTACCAAACATGATGTCCTTCTCTAGTAATTGGCCCCTTCTGCTGATGTGTCCAAAGTAAGTGAGACAATGTCTTGCCATTCTTGTTTCTAAGGAGCATTCTGGCTGTACTTCTTCTAAGACAGATTTGTTGGTTCTTTTGACAGTGCATTGTATGTTCAGTATTCTTTGCCAACACCATAATTCAAATGTGTTAATTCTTCTTCAGTCTTCCTTTTTCATTGTCCAGTTTTCGTATGCATATGAGATGACTGAAAATACCATGGCTTGGGACAGATACACCTTAATCATCAAAGTGACATCTTTGCTTTTTAAGATTTTAAAGAGGTCTTTTGCAGCAGATTTACCTAATACAATATGTTGTTTGATTTCTTGACTGCTGCTTCGATGGGCATTGATTTGTTGATCCAAGTAGAATGAAATCCTTGACAACATCAATTTCTTTACCATTTATCATGATGTTGTTTATTGGTCCACAGTACAATGATCAAATTCAAGAAATTTAACACTGATAAATACTTTAAATCTGCGATCCATATTCTAATTTTGTCAGTTGTTCCAATAGCTACTTTATAACATTTGTTTTCCCCTTTCAGTCCAGGCTTGGGGTAGTGGGGATGATGGAATTGGAAGTGATAGCTAACGTATACAGGGTTTCTTTTTGGAGTAATGAAAATGTTCTGAAGTTGATTGTAGTAATGGTTGCATTGACTCGGAGAATATACTAAAATCCATTGAATTGTACACTTTAAATAGGTGAATTGTATGTTATGTAAATTATATTTCAATAAAGCTGTATAAAAAAACAAGAAGAAAAGAGACATGACTGTAAAGTGATGATAACTTTACATTCTGCAGGAATGTCTCCTCCACACTGGCAGAGATCTTTGTTTCATACACTTATGCATTCCTACTGGCTAGAACTGTGACTGGCATATAGTCAGCACTCAATTATTAATGTTTGTTGAATGATTTTAACGATAATAAATGCAAAATATGTCTTTCAAAAAATGAAGAAGAAAGGAGAGTGTCAAAAATTACTGCAACATTTTGAGTGTTTGGGAAGTCAGAGGAAAGAGGTGGTTTCTAGGAATGATGTTGGTTTTAACATTTTAAAGGTTGAGAATAACCTTTGGGATACAGAGACCTAAAAGATATTGGATAGTTAGCCTTGATTTCCAGGGAAAGGTTGGGCCTGGACTTAGCAATTAGGGAGTTACCCGCATAGAGGTGATAATTGAAGCCATGGGTGTAATGAAATCATGGAGACTGAGAATATATAAAAAAAGAAGGTTAAGAAGAAAACCTCCTTACTTCATATACTGTATTTTTACACAAATAATGCATGCCTTCTGTGTTTGTTTGCCGGCCATGCCCTCTCCCCAGGGAGATATTTTCTTAAGCATGCTATGCTAATTTTTTTACAGCAACATGTGGAAGAGGATTGGCATGGTAGCACTTGTGAGAGTACTTCACAGGGGAGAGGGCATGGCTGGCAAACAAATGCAAGTGTGTGTTGTTTGGATAAAAATATGGTATAAAAAAATTAAAAGAATGCGATGAAATTTGTAGGGTAGGAATTAGGATGATATGGGAAGGTTATTGGGAGTGTTGATGCCAAGAGAGGGGTCAGAGAAGATAGGAAATGTGAAAGACCGTTGCATTTAATAAATAAGAGATCATTTCAGGAGAATAGTGAGAACTGATTCCTGTATTTTTATGCAAATAATGCGTGCCTTCTACATTTGTTTGCCAACTGCACCCTCCCCCTGTGAAGTATTTCTGTAAATGTTCTATGCTAATTTTTTACAGCAACATGTAAAAAAAATTGGCATAGCAGTGCTTATGAAAATACCTCACGTGGGGAGGGTGCAGTTGACAAATAAATGTAGAAGACACACGTTATTTGTGTAAAAATATGGTACATAGGGGTTATAGAGTGAGCAGTAATGACAACTGGAAGCACAAAACATAGATGTCTCTTTCAAGAAGCTTGATGGTGAGAAGAATAGTGTTGGATTTTCTCTGATCACTAGACTAGGTTAGACTCCTGGCTGTGTTTCCTGAATTCCCTGGTCTTCTCATATCCTAGCACACATCATATTTTATTGTAATTGACTGCATGTTGTTTGAAACTCTATAAGACGATTAATCACGTCATGTTTATCTCTGTATCCCTGTCACATAGTAGTCCCTGGTATGTAGCAGATGGTCCAGTAAATATATTGGTTGAATAAAATGAATTGTTCTAGTATGCTGGTAAAGACATGACTAAAATGACTGACCATGCTATCCAGATTGGATAAGGAGCAAGTGAAACCAGAAGGAGCAGCATAATGGGTTAAGAGAATAGGGAAGGAGCCAATATATCAAAACAGTTAAATCTTGTGTGCTCAGTTGAAGCAGATGTTATCCCATCATGTTTCTTGTTGTCCTTTGTCTTTAATCCAAGGCAGAGAGGGTATATTCAGTGATAACCTGGTTCTGTTCAGGAATGAATAACCTCTCCTTCAGCTGTGTGTTCCCTTAATTTTATAGGTGGTTGACTGTATGGTAGGCTTTCTTCTCTTAGCCAGTCTCCTGGATCTTAGGATGGATAGATTGGTAGGTTTGAGGGGGAAAGAGTGCTAGTCTATTTATAAGGAGACCCGAGTCCCAGCTCTATCAGTAAACACCTGTGTGGAAGGGACTGTTCCTTAGGTGATCTTTCAGGTTCCTTCCAGGCCTCACATGCTATGATATTATTTCTAAAAATTGAGTCATGACTGAGGCTTCAAGAATTTGGCCACAAAGCAATAAGTCAAAAGAGAAAATTGCCTCCCCTCTACACACACACATGGTTTCTAGAACTACCAGTTCTTAACTCTGATAGGAGAAGATGAAGGCAGCTCATTTTGGCCTTACTTGTTGTCTTAGTTTCCTAGGGCTGCCATAACAAAATACCATAAAGTGGGTGGCTTTAAAGAGCAAAAATTTATTTTTTCACAGTACTGGAGGCTAGAAGTCCAAACCAGGGTCTCAGCCATATCGATTTCTTCTGGGGGCTTTGAGAGAGGAACTGTTCCATCCCTCTCTCCTAGCTTCTGGCGGCTGCCGTCAATCTTTAGCATTATAGATGCATCTGTCTCCATCATCACATGGTGTCTGTTCTCCCCTTTTGTAAGACACAGCTCAGAAGGGATTAGGACTAGGACCTACCCTACTCCCGTATGATTTAACTGATAATATATTCAAAGAAAGACCCTATTTTCCCAGGCAAAGTCATAGTCACAGGTACAGGGATTACAACTTCACCAAAGCTTTTGGGAGGATAGTTCAATCCATAACACATGTCAAGGATGTCTTGAAAGACCCGTTGCTTACTATGGTGAAATAAGGCCTTTTGCCTTAGTTCTTCGGAAAAACAGCTTGACGGATTGTTCTCCTTAGCTCTTTGCCCTAGTTTTCTACCCCAGAAGCCTTGTTACTTTTGTCCAGGTTGATTGACCAATCCTGGGTAAGCTGTAAACACCTTGAGGTTTGATACTTTTTGTCTGGCCCTGGGCTGGAGACTGCCCTGTGATTGATATGCACCTTGCAGCGATTGGTCAATATACTATTCAAATGAAGTGACTATAGACTATGCAAATGAAGTATCTATGGCCTACCGAGAGGGGATTGGTCAGTTCTTGGCCCTGGTGGGAGGGCCATGCCTTGAAATTGACAAGGAGTTTGTGTATATATACAGCCAACCCCACAGAGGTTTTTGAGACAGAAAGCAGCAGGAAGAGAGAAGAAGCAGGGAACCTCCTAAAAGCGCTGTCACACGGGTCAAGGGTTGTAACACTGAAGACAACGAGAGGCCCAGAAGGGGCCCAGCAGCAGAGCCAGTGGTGACAGGCCCAGAAGGGGCCCTGTGGCAGAGTTAGTGGTGACAGACAGCAGGGCCAAGAGAAGCCTGTCCTCAGGGGGCCTGAGAGGAGGCCTGCACAGTCAAGAGGAGCTGAGAGAGTTGTCCTGCACTGGAGAGGGGATACTGCCTGCATACTTCCTGATCCTGAGTTGTAGCCTGTTAATCCTAATCCCAAGTTGTACCCTGTTACTACCTTAATAAACCACATGACTGTAACTATGGTCTGTGAGTTTTTTGTGGCCATTGCAATGGATTATTGAACCCAGCAGAGAAGTAGAGAATGCTGTGGGAGGGACAGCTGGTGTCAGAATTGGTGAAGGGGTTGAAGAGTGGAGATATGTGTGATCTCCACCTCATAGGAATTGGCTTTGTGCTAATTTTTATATTTGAAATTATTCATACAGTTACATTATAAGGTTTTATTTTAGCTGGCTGCATAGCAATTAAAATCTGACTTTTTTCTTCTTAGGACCGTAAGAGGCAATATGAACTGCTCAAGCTTGAAAGAAACTTCCAGAAACAGTCCAATGTGCTCAGACGTAAAACTGAGGAGGTAAGAAATTCCAACCTGGTTTAGCTGCTGGCAAAATACCAGTTATAAGTTGCCATCAAGTCAGTTCCAACTCGTGGCGACCCCATATGTGTCAGTAGAACTGTGAGCCATAGGCTTTTCAATAGCTGTGACCTTTCAGAAGTAGATCACCAGGCCTTTCTTCGGAGGTGCCTCTAGGTGGGTTCAAACCACTGACCGGTTTCAGTTAGTAGTCAAGCACTCCTGCTGGCAAAGTAGTATCCCTTAAATGAGCCAGTGTCCTGAGAAACCAGGGATACCTATCTTGACCAACAATTTCTAAGTCTTTGATACCTGTTTATATGTCATAAACTGTAAGTAGATACAGTCCTGATGAGAATGGTGCTATTCAAATAGATTCTTTAAAATTGGGCTTGATTCTTTCCAAAAAACACAAAGGATATGGGTAGTTGCACAGCATGATTAATGTAGTTGATATCAGTAAATTGTACACCTGAAAAATGTTGAATTGACAAATGTTGTGTTATATATATTTTTAAAATTTTTAAAAAACAGTAATATTAATATATGACATTGTCAGTCTGAATAACTTCCTTGAAATGTGTACCTCCTCTAGGCTCAAAACCCGTAAAAGACTCATTGCCGTTGAGTCAATTCCAACTGATGGTGACCCTATAGGACAGACTAGAACTGTCCCATAGGGTTTCTAAGGAGCAGCTGGTGGATTGGAATTGCCAACCTTTTGGTTAGTAGGCTAGCTCTTAACCACTGCGCCACCAGGGCTCCGAACTGTTCACCAGTGTTATGTAAATGGAGACTTACAAATCTGGTTCTCATAGGATCTCAAACACATGGAATTTTTTATTTTTCTTTACTAATATGCTGGAAATTAGAATGTTCTTTTTATCTTTCAATTCAACATTACTGTGTACTGCTTTTATTTAGGCAGCAGCTGCCAACAAGCGTCTCAAGGATGCTCTGCAAAAACAACGGGAGGTTGCAGATAAGCGGAAAGAGAATCAGAACCGTGGAATGGAAAGCACTGCAACTCGGGTGAAGGTATTTCTGCTATTTCTCTTCTGTACGTTGGGGATAGGAAAAAATGGGAAATAGCTTTCTTTTGGTTTAGAAGAAAGCATTGAAAGTTCTGAAGATCTACCTGAAAGCCTTATTTCCTAAAGATATTAATATCTTTGAACTATTGTTAAAGATCAAGAGTAGAGAACCCTTTCTATCCCTATGACCCTGTTGAGGGACAGTTAATTTTTTTAACAGCTCTATTGAGGAATAACTGACATACAATAAATTGTACATGTTTAAAATGTACAATTTCATGAGTTTTGACACAGGTATACATACACTTATGAATGTATCACCACAATCAGTATAATGACAAAGTCTATCATCACCTAGAGTTTTTTTTGTACCCCTTTATAATCGCTGTTTCCCTCCCAACCCCATCCCTCTACCTCCCATCACTAGACATTCTGCTTTCTGTCACCATAGATTAGTTTTCACTTTTTAGAATTTTATAAAAATGGAATCTTACCGTATGTACTTTTTTATGGCTCCTTTCACACAGCACAAATATTTTGAGATTCATCCATGTAGTTGCATATGTCAATAGTTCTTTCCTTTTTATTGCTGAGTAGTGTCCATTGACTGGATATACCACAACTTATCTATTCACCTGTTGATGGACATTTGGGTTGTTTCCTGTTTTTGACTATTACAAATAAAGCTGTTATGAACATTTGGGTACAAAGTCTTTGTGTGAACATATGTTTTTATTTCTCTTGGGTAGAGATAGCTAGGAGTGGGATGGCTGGCTTGTATGGTAGGTGTATATTTTAACTTTTTTAAGATACTGCCAAACTGTTTTCCAAAGTGGTTGTACCTTTTTACATCCTTAGCATTGTATGAGGGTTCCAGTTGGTGCCGATTCTCGCCAATAATTAGTATGGTCAGTCTTTTAAAGTTTAGCTATTCTAGTGGGTGGGTAGTGGTACCATGTTGTGGTTTTCATTTCCCTAATGACTAATGATACTGAGCATCTTTTACGTGCATAATTGCCATATTTATGTTTTCTTTGGTGAAATACCTGTTAAATCTTTTCCCCATTTTTTAGTTGATTTATTTTTCTTATCCAGTTAGAATTTTTTATATATTCTAGGTATATGCAGCAAAGGAATCATGCTTTACAAATATTTTCTTCCAAGCTGTGGCTTACCTTTTCATTTTGTAACAGTATCTTTTGAAGAGCAAGTCTTTTAAATTTTGATGCCATCCAGTTTATTGATTTTTTTTCTTTTCTACTTCATGGTTTTTGTGTCCTATTTAAAAAATCTTTGCCAAACCCAAGGTCACTAAGATTTCCTCCTAGAAGTTAAATAGTTTTAAGCTTCCCGTTTAGGTCTATGATTCATTTCACCTTGACAATTTTGCCAAAATCAGTTGTTCATAAATGTACGGATCTATTTCTGGATTCTATTTCGTTGATCTACAAGTCTGTCTTTATGCGAATACCAATGTGTCTTGATTACAGTAGTTATAATAAGGCTTGAAATCAGGTAGTATAAGTCCTCCCAAGTTGTTCTTTTGCAAAATTGCTTTGGGAAAACTAGCTCCTTTGCATTTCCATCTGAATTTTAGAATCAGCTTGTCAATTTCTACAAAAAAGCCTACTGAGATTTTTATTAGAATTGCATAGAATCTATAGATAAATCTGAGGAGAATTAACATCTTAACAATATTGCATCTTTTGATCCATGAACATCTCTCCATTTATTTAGGTCTTTATTTCGGTAATGTTTTTGTTTTCAGTGTACAGGTGTTGCACATCTTTTGTCAAATATATCCCTAAGTATTTCTTATTTTTACGATATTGGAAATGATATTTTTAATTTCAATTTCCAATTGTTTGGTGCTAGTATATAAAAATATAATTGATTTCTATATATTGGCCTTGTATCCTGTAACCTTGCTTAACACAATTGTTGGTTATCATAGCTTTTTTGTTGAGTCCTTAGGATTTTGTGTCCCTAGGTGGTGCAAATGGTTAATGCATTTGGCTGCTAACCAAAAAGTTGGAGGTTCAAGTCCACCCAGAGGCAACTCGGAAGAAAGGCCTGGCAATCTACTTATGAAAACTCAGCCATTGAAAACTCTATGGAGCTTTGTTTTATTTTGTTTTGTGATTTAGGTGAAAGTTTACAGAGCAAATTATTTTCCCATTAAACAGTTAATTCACAAATTGTTTTCTGATATTGGTTGCCAACACTGTGATATGTCAGCACTCTCCCCTTCTCCACCCTGGGTTCCCTATTTCCATTCATCCAGTTTTCCTGTCCCTTTCCTGCCTTCTCATCTTTGCTTTTGGGCTGGTGTGTCCATTAGTCTCGTGTACCTGATGGAACTATGAAGCACGTCCCTCATGTGTGTCATTTGTTGGCCCTATAAGACCTGTCTAATCTTTGGCTGAAGGGTGAACCTCAGGAGTGACTTCAGTACCGAGTTAAAAAGGTGTCCAGGGGCCATACTCTTGGGGTTTCTCCAGTCTCTGTCAGACCAGCAAGCCTGGTTTTGTTTTATTTTTTTGTTTGTCTTTTGTGAATTTGAATTTTGTTCTACGTTTTTCTTCTACTCTGTTCCAGAGCAGTCGGTGGTGGTAACCAGGCACCATCCAGTTGTTCTGGGCTCAGTCCGGTGGAGCCTGTGGTAGTTGTGGTCCATTAGTCCAAGGATCACAGTTTTACTCTGACACACATGGGATCACCATGAGTCAGAATCAACTCGATGACAACTGGCACTGGTTAGGATTTTGTACGTAGATGATCGTGCCATCTGCAAATAGGGAGTTTTATTTTTTCCTTTCCATTCCGTATACCTTTTATTTGTCTTGCCTTATTGCACTTGCTAGAATTTCCAGTACAAAACTGAATAGAATAGGTTTCAGAGGACATCCTTTCTTTGTTCCCAATCTTAGGGGGAAAGCATTCAGTCTTTTGCCATTAGGTATAATATTAGCTGTAGATTTTTATTAAAGTGTAACTGACATACAATAATGTTTACCCTTTTTAAGGTAAGTTTTTTTGTATAGTTCTGTGAGTTTTGACAGCATGTACAGTTATATAACTACCACCACAATCAAGACATAGAATAGTTCTGTTACCCCCTAAAATTCCCCATATCCCTTTATAGTCAATTCCTATACCCTTGGTTCTTGGCAAACACTAATCTTTATTCTGTCATTGTAGTTTTTCCTTTGTCATATAGATGGAATCATACAGTAGGACTTCTTTCACTTGGCATAATGCATTTGAGATTCATCCATGTTGCATGTATCATAGTTTGTGCCCCCCCTTTTTTTTTTTGCTGAGTATTATTTTTATCATATGGATGTGTCACAGTTTGTTTATCCATTTACCCGTTGAAGGATATCTTGGGTTTGTTGTATTTTTTTCCCCCCAGCTTTTGATAATTATGAATAAAGCTGCTGTAAACATTCACATACAGGTTTCTGTGTAAACATAGGTAATCATTTCACTTGGGTAAATACCTATGAGTGGGATTGCTGGGTCATATGGTAAGTGTATGTTTAACTTTTATAAGAAACTGCCAAATTGATTGTCCAGTTGTTCATTGCTAGTATAAGAAATATAATTGGCTTTTATATGTTAACTTTTATCTGGTGACTTTATTAGTCTACTAGCTTTTTTGTAGATTGTTTGGGATTTTCTATGTAAACAATTATGCTATCTGCAAATACAGTTTTATTTCTTCTTTTCCAATCTGTATGTCTTTTATTTGCCCTATTGCATTGGCGAGGACCTTCAGGATGATATCGAATAGGAGTGGTGAGAATAGACATCCTTCCTTTTTTCTTGATCATGGTGGGGAAACATTCAGTCTTTCACCATTAAGTATGATGTTAGCTGTAGGTTCTTCATAGATGTCCTTTATCAGGTTGGGAAAGTTCCCATCTATTCCTAGTTTGCTATAAGTTTTTACCGTGAGTGGATGTTAAATTTTGTAAATGCCTTTTGTCTTTAATTTATTGATTTGGTGCATTACTTTGATAGATGTTCAAATGTTGAACCAACCTTGCCTTACTTGAAAAAACTCTACTTGAATGTAATATATCATCCCTTTTAGATACTGTTGAATATAATTTTCTAAAATAAAAAAAATTTGTTTAAAATTTTTGCATCTATGTTCATGAGGGCTATTGATCTGTGGTTTTCTTTTCTTGCAATTTCTTTGTCTGGTTTGGGTACCAAGGTAAGGTTGTCCTCATAGCTGTAGAATATGTAATGATATCATCTATCTCATTCCTTATTGGTATTTTATATTTTCTCTTATTCCCCTTCATCAGTCTGACTAGGTATTTATCAAAGAACCAGTTTGTTGATTTCCATTCTAATCTTTATTATTTCTTTACTTATTTTTTAATCTTTATTATTTCCTTCCTTAATTTTCTTTTTAGTTTCTTAAGATAGAAGCTGAGGTCATTGATTTTGAGTTCTTCTTTTCTAATATAGGCACTTACTGCTATAAATTTCCCCTTAAGTACTCCTTTAATGATACCCCACAAATTTTGATACTGTTATGTTTTCATTTTCGTTCGATTCAAAATACATTCTAATTTCCCTGCTGATTTTTTCTTTGATACATGAACTATTTAGAAGCGTGTTATTTAGTTTCCAAACGTTAGGGGATTTTCCAAATATCTTTCTGATATTGATTTCTAATTTAGTTCCATTGTGGCCAGAGAATATTCTTTGTATTCCGTGAATCCTTTTGAATTTATCTAGACTTATTTTATGGCCTATAATATGGTCTATCTTAGTAAATGTTCGGTGTGTACTTGAGAAGAATGAGTATTCTGCTGTTGATGGTGGAATGTTCTATAATTATCAATCAAGTTGATTTGATTGATTTTACTGTTCACTTCTATATCCTTGCTGATTTTCTGCCTATTTGTTCTATAATTATTGATAAACAGGTATTGAAATCTCCAATTAGAATTATAGTTTCGGCTATTTCTCCTTGCAGTTCTATATATTTTTGCTTCATGTATTTTGAAACTCTGTTATTAGGGGCATACACATTTAGGATTATGTTCTCTTGGTTATTTGACCCCTATATTAAGAAATGACATTATTTATCCCTAATAATATTCTTTGCTCTGACGTCTGAAGTCTGCTTTTTCTGATATTACTATAGCCTATCCAGCTTTCTTTTTTTTAATTTGTATTTTGAAATCATTTCAAACTTAGAGGTTTGAAGAATGATACAGAGCACTCCCATATATGCCTTTTACCCAGCTCTACCAATATTTTTTAATTGTGATAAAATATGTATAACATTTGCCATTTTAACCATGTTTAAGTAAACAATTCAATGACATTAATTACATTCACAGTGCTGTGCAACCATCACTACTATCTATTTCCAAAACTTTTTCATCACCCTAAATAGAAACTCTGTACCCATTAAGCAATAACCCCTCAATTCTCCTTCTCTTGTCCCTGGTAGCCTCTAATCTACTTTCTGTCTCTATTCATTTGCCTATTCTAGATATTTCACATAAGTGGAATCGTGCAATATGTGGCCTTTTGTGTCTGGCCTATTTCACTCAGCATGATGTTTTCAAGGTTCATCCATATCTTGCATGTTATCAGAACTTCATTCCTTTTTACGGCTGAATAATATTCCATTGTATGTGCCATATTTTAATACAAATAACACGCCGCTATGCCAATTTATTTTACATGTTGCTGTAAAAAAAAATTAGTATAGTACATTTACAAAAATACCTCACGGAGGGAGGGCACAGTTGGCAAACAAATGCAGAAGGTATGCGTTATTTGCATAAAAACACGGTGTATGCCACGTTTCGTTTATCCATTCATCTATTGATGGACACTTGGGCTGTTTCCACATTTTGGCTATTGTGAATAATGTTGCTATGAACGTTGGTACACAAGTTATTTGTTTGAGTCCTTGATTTCAATTCTTTGGGAAATATACCTAGAAGTGCAATTGCTGGATCATATGGTAGTTCTATGTGTAACTTTTTGAAGAACCGCCAAACTGTTTCCCACAGTGGCTGCACCAATTTACATTCCCACCAGCAATGCACAAAGGTTCCAATTTTGCCACATCCTCACCAACGCTTGTTTTTTCCTTTATTTATTTATATACTAGCCATCCTACTGGGTGTAAAGTCGTATCTCATTGTGGTTTTGATTATAATTTCCCTAATGGCTAATGATGTTGAGTATCTTTATGTGCTTTTTCTATTCCATTGGTCTATATGTCTATCCTTACAACAATACCTAACTGTTTTGATTACTATAGACAGCTTTGTAGTATGTTTTGAAATCGAGTAGTGTGAGTCCTCCAACTTTGCTCTTCTTTTTCAAGAGTATTTTGGTTATTCATGACCTCTTGCAATTTTATGTAAATTGAAGAATTAGCTTTTTTATTTCTGCAAAAAGGGCTGTTGGAATTTTGATAGGGATTGCATTGAATCTCTAGTTCACTTTGGGTAAAATTGACAACAATATTAAGTCTTCCAATCCATGAACACCGGATGTCTTCCCATATATTTAGGTTTTTAATTTCTTTCAACAACGTTTTCTAGTTGTCAGTGTAAAACTCTTTCACCTTCCTGGTTAAATTTATTCTCAGATATTTTATTATTTTAGATGCTATTGTAAATGGAATTGTTTTCTTAATTTATATGAAACAAATGATTTTTCTGTGTTGTTCTTGTACCCTGCAACTTTGCTGAATTTGTTTATTAGCTCTAGTAGCTTTCTTGTGGATCTTTTTTTATTTTTTATGTTATATGTATAGGATCATGTCATCTGGGAATAGAGAGAGTTTTACTTCTGATTTGGATAACTTTTGTTTCTTTTTCTTGCCTAATTGCTCTGACAGGAACTTCTAGTGCAATGTTGAATAGCAGTGGTGAGTGCTGGCGTTCATTCTTGTCTTGTTCCTGATTTTGGGGGGAAAGCTCTCAGTCTTTCACCCTTGAGTATGTTGTTCACTGTGGGTTTTTCATAAATGCCCTTTATCATGTTAAGGAAGTTTCCTTTTATTCCTGGGTTGCTGAGTGTTTCTATCATGAAAGAGTGCTGGGTTCTGTCAAATGCCTTTTCTCATCAATTGAGATTATCGTCTGTTTTTTAATTTGTTCTATTAATGTTGTATATTGTATTGATTTTCTATATTAAACCATCCGTGCTTTCCTAGACTAAATCCTACTTGGTCATGGCGTATAATCTTTTTAATGTGTTGTTGGAATTGGTTTTCTAGTATTTTGTTGAGGATTTTCCCATCTGTATTCATAAGGGATATTGGTCTGTAATTTTCTTTTCTTACGATGTATTTATCTGGCTTTGGTATCAGGGTAATAATGCTGGCCTCATAAAATGAGTTAGAAAGTGTTCCTGCCTCTTCTATTTTTTGGAAGAGTTTTAGAAGGATTGATATTAGTACTTTAAATGTTTGGTAAGGACCCCTGCTGCCGCAACAGTTAAGCATTTGTCTCAACCAAAAGGTTGGCGGTTTGAATCTACCCAGTGGCTCTTCAGGAGAAAGACTTGATGATCTCCTCCCTTAAAGTTTACAGCCTAGAAAACCCTATGGGGCAGTTCTACTCCATCACGTGGGATCGCTATGAGTCAGAATTGATTCAACAGCTCCCAATAAAACACAACAAATGTTTGGTAGAATTCATCAGTGAAACCATTTAGTCCTAGACTTTTCTTTGTTGGAAGATTTTTGATTACTGATTCAGTCTCTTGGTTTGTTATAGGTCTGTTTAGATTTTTGATTTCTTCTTGAATCAGATTAGGTAATTTGTATGTTTCTAGGAATTTGTCCATTTCATCTAGGTTATCTAATTTGTTGCTGTACAGTTATTCGTAATATTCTCTTATAATCCTTTTTATTTCTGTAAGATACCACCACGCATCTTTCATTTTGTCGTACTGTGGTGGCTTGCATGTTGCTATGATACCGGAAGCTTTTCCACTGGTATTTCAAATACCAGCAGGGTTGCCCTTGGTGGACAGGTTTCAGCGGAGCTTCCAGACTAAAACAGAGTAGGAAGAAGGGCTTGCCAGTCTCCTTCTGAAAAAACTTGGCTGGTGAAAACCTTATGAATAGCAGCGGAACATTGTCTGATATAGTGCTGGAAGATGAGCCCCTCAGGTTGGAAGGCAAACAAAGTACAACTGGGGAAGGGCTGCCTCCTCAAAGTAGAGTCGACCTTTATGACGTAGATGGAGTCTAGCTTTTGGGACCTTCATTTACTGATGGGGCAAAACTCAAAATGAGAAGAAACAGCTGCAGACATCCATTAATAATCAGAACGTGGAATGTCAAAGTATGAATCTAGGGAAATTGGAAGTTGTCAAAAATGAAATAGAATGCATAAAGATTGATATCCTAGGCATTAGTGAGTTGAAATGGACTGGTATTGGCCATTCTGAATGGGAAAATCATATGGTGTACTACGCCAGGAATGACAAATTGAAGAGGAATGGCATCACGTTTATCATCAAAAAGAACACTTCAAAATCCATCCTGAAGTACAACGCTGTCAGTGATAAGATAATATCCATACACTACAAGGAGGACCGGTTAATACGACTGTTATTCAAATTTACACAGCAATCACTAATGCAAAAGTTGAGGAAATTGAAGATTTTTTACCAACTTCTGCAGTCTGAAATTGATCAAGCATGCAATCAGGATGCATTGATAATTACTGGTGATTGGACTGCTAAAGTTGGAAACAAAGAAGAAAAAACGGTAGTTGGAAAATATGGCCTTGGTGATAGAAACGACGCTGGAGATTACATGAGAGAATTTTGCAAGACCAATGACTTATTGATTGCAGATACCTTTTCAACAGTATAAACGGCAACTATGCATGTGGACCTCACCAGATGGAAAACACAGCTCCATAGGGCTCAAATCAACTACATATGTAGAAAGAGACGATGGAAAAGCTCAATATCAACTGTCAGAACAAGGCCAAAGGCCAACTGTGGAACAGACCATAAACTGCTCATATGCAAGTTCAAGTTGAAACTGAAGGAAATTAAAACAAGTCCATAAGAACCAAAATATGACCTTGAATATATCCCACCTGAATTTAGAGACCATCTCAAGAATAGATTTGACGAATTGAACACTAATGACTGAAGACCAGACAAGTTGTGGAAAGGCATCAAGGACATCATACATGAAGAAAGCAAAAAGTCATTAACAAGACAGGAAAGACAAGGAAAATATTAGCTCAAGAGACAGAAAGGGCTCATAAACCAGAGATTCATCAGCCTGTGTGTAGACCAGAAGAACTAGATGGTGCCTGGCTACCACCAATGGCCACCTTGACAGGGAACACAACAGAGAGTCCTGGACGGAGCAGGAGAAAAGTGGGGTGCAGAACTCAAATTCTAGTAAAAAGACCAGACTTAATGGTTTGACTGAGACTGGAGGGACCCCGGAAGACATGGCCCCTGGACTCTCTGTTAGGCCAAAACTAAAACCATTCCTGAGCCCAACTCTTCAGACAAAGATTAGACTGGACTATGGGACATAAAATGATACTTGTGAAGAGAGTGCTTCTTAGCCCAAGTAGATACATGAGACTAACTGGGCAGCTCCTGTCAGGAGGTGAGATGAGAAGGCAGAGAGGATTAGGAGCTGGTTGAATGGACACAGGAAATCAGCGGTGGAAAGGAGGAGGGTGCTGCCACAGTATAGGGAGAGCAGTTAGGGTCACATAACAGTGTATGTATAAATTTTTGTATGAGAGACTAACTTGAACTGTAAACTTTCACTTAAAGTACAATAAAAAAAAAAAGGATCCCTCAGTGTAGGGAGTCAGTGAAAAAGAGTAAGACCCTTGACAAGATGCATCAACGCAGCGGCTGCAACAATGGACTCAAACATAACACATACTATGAGGATGGTACAGAACTGGGCAGTGTTTCGTTCTTTTGTACATAGGGTCATTATGAGTCGAAACCAGCTCAAGGGCACCTAACAACATCAGCAACATCCCCACTTTCATTTCTGATTTTAGTTATTTGCATCTTTTCTCGTTTTTGGTCACTGTAGCTAAAGGTTTATCTATTTTATTGATCTTTTCAAAGAACCAACTTTTGGTTTCATTAATTCTATTATTTTTCTATTCCATATTTATTTCTACCCTACTTTAATCTTTATTGGAGTCCCTGGGTGGTACAAACAGTTAAACACTTAACTACTAGCTAAAAGGTTGGTGGTTCAAACCCACCAAAAGGTGCCTGAGAATACAGATCTGGCAATCTGCTTCTGAAAGGTCACAGCCTTGAAAACCCTATGAAGCAGTTTTGCTTTGCACACATGGGGTCACTATGAGTTGGAATCAACTCGATGGCAACTAACAACAACAATGACACAATGTTTATTATAGTCATGTGCCACGTAACATCCTTTGGGGTAACGTCCAACTGCAATATGTCTGTAGTCCCATGAGGTTATAATAGAGTTCAGAAATCCCGATCAGAGAACAGGAGTTAGCGGATTTAGGCATGTCGCTCTGGACAATCACGACGATCCTCAAAAACAAAGAAAAAATTTTCCAAGCTGTTAAAAGATTGGCCCCACTGAAAGCTACAAGGCTAACAAAAATGCAAGAGGGACCTATATCAGACGTGGAGAAATTGCTAATGACGTGGTTTTAGTACCAAACACAAAAGTGAATCCCTCTCAGCACATTGACAATCAGTGCTAAGGCACAAAGCTTGTTCTAGATGCTTAAAGAAAAAGCAGGACCAGACTGCAGTATATCAAGTTTAGTGCTAGCTCTGGGTGGTTTAAGCGCTTCAAACAACAAACATTTTTCGCTCCATAATGTGAAAGTGATCGGTGAGTGTGCGAATGCTGGCGTGATGGCAGCATAAGAATTTGTTGAAACCTTAGATAAACTAATTGTAGAGGTAGGTTATTTGCCCCAGCAAATTTTGAATATGGATGAGAAACCTTCTTATTCTGGAAGTGAATGCCTGAAAGGGACTTCATCCATAATACA
The DNA here is from genome assembly GCA_030035585.1 of Dugong dugon. Lineage (NCBI taxonomy): Eukaryota > Metazoa > Chordata > Mammalia > Sirenia > Dugongidae > Dugong > Dugong dugon. The sequence continues at coordinate 100,510,076 of CM057483.1, read as the reverse complement.
GTGTTCGCACAACGTCCAAATCACATAATGTCCTATTTCACAGAACATGTCAAGGATGTTAAGCAACACGTGACTGTATTTCCTTCTTCTGCTAGGTTTGAGTTTAATTTGCTTCTCTTTTTCTGGTTCCTCAAGGTGTAAAGTTAGGTGATTGATTTGAGATCTTTCTTCTTTTTTAATGTAAGCATTTACAGATATAAATTTCCATCTGAGCACTGCTTTTGCTGCATCCCATAACTTTGATATGTTGTGCTTTCATTTTCATTTGTCTCCAAGTATTTTCTAATTTCCCTTGTGATTTCTTCTTTGACCAAATGGTTGTTTAAGAACATGTCATTTAACATCCACATTTTTGTGCATTTTCCAGTTCTCCTTCTGTTATTAATTTAGCTTCGTTTTATTGTGGTTGGAGAAGATTCTTTGAATGATTTCACTCTTTTTAAATGTATTCACATTTTTTTTTTTGGTGGCCTAACCTATGGTCTATTCTGGAGAATGAACCATGTGCACTATAGAAAAAAGAGTATTCTGCTGTTGTTAGGTGGTGGTGTTATTATGTACTGTCAAGTCGGCCCCCAACTCATGGTGACACCATGGACAACAGAACAAAATGCAGCCCGGTCCTGCACCATCCCCATCATTGGTTGTGGATCAGACTCTTGTGATCCATAGGGCTTTCATTGGCTGATTTTCCATAGTAGATCACCAGGCCTTTTCTTCCTAGTCCATCTTAGTCTCGAAGCTCCACTGAAGCCTGAAACCTGTTCAGCATCATAGCAACACGCAAGCCTCCACTGACAGAGGGTGGTGGCTGTGCATGAGGTGCACTGGCCAGAAATAGAACCCAGGTCTCCCACATGGAAGGCAATCTACCACTGAACCACCACTGCCCCCATTGTAGTGTTCTATATGTATGTATCTATTTGGTCTAGTTGGTTTATAATTGATAAGTGTTTTCACAGTATATATTTTGATTCTTTTAGTTTTCATTTATTTGTACCTTCATATTTAAAGTGTATTTCTTGTAGACAGTATATAGTTAGGTCTTGCTTTTTATCCAGTCTGACAATTTTTGCATTTTATTTGGATCTTTAAACCATTTACATTTAATGTGATTTTTGATGTGAGTAGGTTTGAGCCTATCATCTTGCTATTTGTTTTCAATTTGTCCCATCTGTTCTTCGTTCTCTTTTTTTCCTCATTTTACCCCTTCCTTTGGATCTGTTGAGTATTTTTACAATTCTGTATTTTCCTTTGTTGGCTTATTAGCTATAACTCTTTGTTATGCTATTTTAGTGGTTTTATTTTTGTCTGCTGCTATCAATTATTAAGATGAAGGGGTATTGAAATCTCTGACTATAATTGTGAATTTTTTCATTTCTCCTTGCAGTTTTATAAGTTTTTGCTTCATGTATTTTGGTACTTTGTTATTAGGAGTATAAACATTAAGGATTATGTTCCCTTAATTAATTGACTCCTTTATCATTATGAAATGATTCTTTTTATCCCAAGTAATATTCTTTAATGTGAATTCTACTTCATCTGGTATTAATATAGCCACTCTAGCTTTCTTTTGATTGTGATTAGTGTGGTATATCTGCATCAAAAGTGGAAGTATTCTTGGGGACAGTTAATTTTTTAAAAACTGAAATTAGTTAATTGTTGGCTTTAAAACAGATGTCATTTATCTACTTTAAAAATTAAGAATGGATATCTATTTATTAAACAGAACAGATAATAAAAATATACTTTCATCCTATATGTAGCCCTGGTAGCGCAGTGGTTAAAGCGCTTGGCTGCTAACCAAAAGGGTGGTGGTTGGAGCCCACCAGCCACTCTGTGGGAGGGAGATGTGGCAGTCTGTTTCCGTAAAGATTTATAGCCTTGGAAACCCTATGGGGCAGTTCTACTCTGTCCTATAGGGTCGCTATGAGTTGGAATCGACTCCACGGCAGTGGGTTTTGGTTCCATCCTATATGATGTCTAGTTAATGGCAATGGACAAATGCTAAAGAGAAAATGAAGAAGGTAAAGACAGGGCACAGAGAAATGCTAAGATATCTGGAGAAAGATTTTTTGGAGAGAGCCTCTTGCTCATAACATTTAAGGATATTGCTGTTAAAGGCTTTTAGAGAGGTACTGGAATTTTTGGTGAGTGTAGGCACAAATGGAAATCATGCTTACAGTTACGTGGGCTCTTGTCCAATTAAGTTTGGAAATGAATCTAGCCTATGGGCCAGAGATTCCTTATCCCTAACCCAGACATCAATGATTTCTCTTCTAGAATTGGCTTGGAAATGAAATTGAGGTTATGGTCAGTACTGAGGAAGCCAAACGCCATCTGAATGACCTTCTTGAAGATAGAAAGATCCTGGCTCAGGATGTGGCTCAACTCAAAGAGAAAAGGGAAACTGGGGAGAATCCACCTCCTAAACTCCGGGTAAATGACTTCAGGAAAGAATGTTACCAATAATCAGACTCTGCACTCCCCAGAAATCCTCGCTACTTTGGAGGATTACTTTCCTTTTAGTATCTCATCCTCGTTCCCACTATTGTTCTTTACAGAGGCGCACATTCTCACTTGCTGAACTGCGTGGTCAAGTTTCTGAGTCAGATGATTCCATTACAAAGCAGATTGAAAGCCTAGAGACTGAAATGGAACTCAGGTAATGGGACTGCCTCTAAGACATTATAAAAATTTATGTCAGGAATCAAAATAGAACCTATCAATCCAGTGATTCAAAAGTTTGTATTTCAAAAGCTTCATGATGGTGGGAAAAACAAGAGAAAGTAACTTTTTTTTTTAAAACCGAACACTGCACTAGACATGTTAGGTACATTTTCTCCTCCAGTCCCTCCAATATCCTATGAGGTAAATATTATTCTTCTCACTTTAGAGATCTAAACTAAAGTTTAAGAAAATTGCTAAAGTTTATACAGCTAGCAAACAACAGAACTGGGATTCAAAATCCAGTCTGTCTAATTCCAAAGCCCATGCTGTTTACAATACACCTTAATTTTTGATTCAGTAGTATCTCTGAAATGTAGAATTGACTAAAATCAAAATTTTAGAGAAACTAAAGAAAGCATAATAGAAGAGCAATAACATAGAAAGAAGAGAACTTTAAAGAGCATCAGCAAAATAGATAATAATGTGTAAGTAAAGTTATCATGAGCATTCAATGAGGTTATGTAAGTAAAGGGCATAACACAGTACTTAGCATATCAGAAGCGTTCGATGAATGTTCTCTCCTTCCCCCCTCCTGGCTCTAAGACCAGAGGTTATGCTGCATAGCTTCTCTAATCACTATTATTGTCTCTTAAGCAGTTTGTGAAATCTAGAAAGAACAGAACTTTGACAGAGATTTTATAGTGTCTTAGAATATTAGAATTTTATTGTTCGGAAGACCTTGGAGATCATTTGTTTTCAGCAATACATACTAGCTATTTATCTTTGGATGTATCTATAAGTCACTTAACATTTGAGTTCTTGCTTTGTGCTGTACTGAATGCAGTTGGGATATACAGAAGGAATAATGGCACCATCCTTGCTCTCAAGTGGAAAGAGTATAATGGCTTGCTGGAATTGTTTTGTAAAATTTCAGGAATGTTGTAAACATTACCTTACAATCGCTATAGTGAGAGAATTTATACCATCGAAATTGGCAAAAGCTACAAATCAGAGCTGGTTTTTTAAGTGCTGTTGTTAAACATTTACCTGCACATCACTGTACATAAGTAAATGATTGTGTCAAGTAAGGCGGGTATCAAGTAGAGGGCAATTAGACAGAGGTTAGCTTAATCAGAGGAATTTTCCTGAAGTTTTTGAGATGTAAACTAGATTTTAAATTAGATAAGGGACATAAATTGTCAGAGAGGATAGGAAAGGACATGTGATAGACAAGGACTCTGAAGTATTCTGGCCCACCTCTTCCAAGAAGCCTTCCCTGACTCTTCATCATACCTCACTAATCTTCCTCTTCTATAAATGCCTCCAGAACTTAACAGTGCTCAGTTATGTAGAACAGATGATATGTGTTATCTTTCTACTTATTGTTTCATGTTTATTAGTATTGTCTATCTAGACAGGTTGTAAATTAGTTGAAGGAAAGGACTATATAAGAGACCATTGGTCTCAAAGTGTGGCCTGCAAATCCTTGGGATTCTCTGAGACCTGTTCAGGGGGTCTGCGCAGTCAAAACTATTTTCATAATACTACTAAGATATTATTTGCCCTTTTTACTATGTTGGCATTTGCACTGATAATGCAAAAACAATATTCGGCAGGACTGTTGACACCTTAGCCTGCATCAAAGCAGTGGAACGGACCTGTACTACTAGTCATTGTATTCTTCACCACCAACACTCTCAGTTAAAGGGGGAAAAAAGCCAGTTTTACTTAAGAATGGCTTTGAAAAAGCAGTGAAAATTGTTAATTTTATTAAATCATGACCCTTGAGTACATGTCTTTTAACATTCTATGCGACGAAGTGGGAAGAACACGTAAAGCACTTCTTTGTGTGTGTGTGTGTGTGTGTGTGTGTGTGTGTGTGTGTATTTTATTTCTTTTTTTTATTGTGCTTTCGGTGAAAGTTTACAGCTGAAGTTAATTTCATATTCAAAAATTTATACACATACTGTTTTGCAACATTGGTTACAATCCCCACAATGTGACAGCACGCTCCCCCTACCCACCCTGGGTTCCCTGTGTCCATTCGACAAATTTCTGTCCCTTCCTGCCTTCTCGTCCTGCTTTTAGACAGGAGCTGCCCATGTGGTCTTGTATATTTGATTGAACTAAGAAGCACATTCTTCATGTGTGTTCTTTTTTGTTTTATAGACCTGTCTGATCTTTGTCTGGAAAGTAGGCTTCAGGAACGGTGTCAGTTCTGGGTTAGCAGAGCATCTGGGGGCCATGGTTTCAGGGATTCCTCCAGTCTCTGTCAGACCAGTAAGTCTGATCTTTTTCGTGAATTTGAATTCTGTTCTACGTTTTCCTCTTGCTCTGCCTGGGACTGTCTGTTATGAATCCCTGTCAGGGCAGTCATTGGTGGTAGCCAAGCACCATCTAGTTCTTCTGGTCTCAGGCTGGTGGAATCTCTGGTTCATGTGGTCCTTTAGCCCTTTGGGCCAATATTTTCCTCATATCTTTGGTTTTCTTCATTATCCTTTGCTCCGGGTGGGATGGGACCAATAGATGTATCTTAGAGGGCCATTTGCAAGCTTTTAAGACACCAGACACTGCTCACCAAAGTGGAATATAGAACATTTTCTTTATGAATTATGTTATGGGAATTGACCTAGATGTCCCCTGAGACTATGGTCCTCAGGCCCCAACCCCAGCTGTTTGGTCCCTCAAAGTGTTTGGATGTGTCTAGGAAACTTCTGTGCTTTTGCTTTGGTCCAGATGTGCTGACTTCCCCTATATTGTGTGTTGTCCTTCCCTTCACCAAAGTTGACACTTGTGATTTTCCCTCCCCATCCTCGGAATCATCAAAGAATGCTTTTTTCTGTGTGTAAACCTTTTCTTGAGTTCTTATAATAGTGATCTCATACAATATTTGTGTTTTTGTGACTGGCTTATTTCACTCAACATAATGGCCTCCTGATTCATCTATGTTGTCAGATGTTTCGAGGTTTCATCGTTGTTCCTTATCTTTGCATAGTGTTCCATTGTGTTTATGTACCATAATTTGTTTATCCATTAATCTGTTGATGGGCATTTAGTTTGTTTCCATCTTTTTGCTATTGTGAGTAGTGCTGCAATGAAAATGGGTGTGCATATGTCTATTCGTGAGACAGCTCTTATTTCTCTAGAATGTATTCCCAGAAGTGGGATTGCTGCATCGTATGGTATTTCTATTTCTAGCGTTTTATGGAAGCACCGTATCATTTTCCAAAGTGGTTATACATTTTAAATTCCCACCCAACAATGCATAGGAGTGCCAGTCTCCCCACAACCTCTCCAACATTTGTTGTTTTGTGTTGTTTGGATTAATGTCAATATTGTCAGGGTGAGATGGTATCTCAATGTAGTTTTGACTTGCATTTCTCTAATGGCTAATGATCAAAAGCATTTTCTCATGTGTCTGTTAGCCACCTGAATGTTTTCTTTGGTGAAGTGTCTGTTCATATGCTTTGCCTATTTTTTAATTGGATTATTTGTCTTTTTTGTGTTGAGGTGTTGCAGTATCTTGTAGTTTCTAGAGATTAGACCCTTATCAGATATGTCGTAGCCAAAATTTTCTCCCCAGTCTGTACGTTCTCTTTTTACTCTTTTGGTGAAGTCTTTTGATGAGCAAAAGTGTTTGATTTTTAGGAGCTCCCACTTACCTAGTTTCTCTTCTGGTGTTTGTACATTGCTAGTTATGGTTTGTATCCTATTTATGCCATGTAATAGGGCCCCTAGCATTGTCCCTATTTTTTCTTCCATGATATTTATTGTTTTAGATTTTATATTTAGGTCTCTGATCCATTATGAGTTAGTTTTTGTGTATGGTGTGAGGTATGGGTCCTGTTTCATTTTTTTACAGATGGATATCCAGTTATGCCAGCACCATTTGTTAAAGAGACTGTCTTTTCCCCAGTTAGTGGACTTTGGGCCTTTGTCAAATATCAGGTGCTCATAGGTGGATAGACTTATGTTTGGATTCTCAATTCTGTTCCATTGGTCTATGTGTCTATTGTACCAGTACCAGGCTGTTTTGACTACCATGGCGGTATAGTAGGTTCTAAAATCAGGTAGTGTGAGGCCTCCCACTTTGTTCTTCTTCTTCAGTAATGCTTTACTTCTCCAGGCCCTCTTCCCTTTCCATATAAAGTTGGTGATTTGTTTCTCCATCCAATTAAAAAATGTTGTTGGAATTTGGATCAAGATTGCATTGCGTCTGTAGATCGCATTGGGTAGAATTGACATTTTCACAATGTTGAGTCTTCCTATCCATGAGCATGGTATGTTTTTCCACTTATGTAGGTCTCTTTTGGTTTCTTGCAGTAGTGTTTTGTAGTTTTCTTTGTATAAGTCTTTTACGTCTCTGGTTAGATTCATTCCTAAGTACTTTATCTTCTTGGGGGCTATTATAAATGATATTGATCGTGATCTCCTTTTCAAAGTTCTCTTTGTTGGTGTAGAGAAATCCTGCTGATTTTTGTATGTTTATCTTGTGTCTTGCTACTTTGCCAAAATCTTTTGTTAGTTCCAGTAGCTTTCTTGTGGATTCTTTGGGATTTTCTGTGTATAAGATCATATCATCTGCGAATAGGGATAGTTTCACCTGTTCCTTACCAATTTGGATGCCCTTTATTTCTTTTTCTTGCCTTATTGCTCTAGCTAGGACCTCCAGCACAATGTTGAATAAGAGTGATGATAAAGCGCATCTTTGTCTGGTTCCCGTTCTCAAGGGGAATGCTTTCAGCCTCTCTCCATTTAGAATGATGTTGGCAGTTGGCTTTGTATAAATGCCCTTTATTATGTCAAGGAATTTCCTTTCTGTACCTAATTTGCTAAGAGTTTTTATCAGGAATGGGTATTGGACTTTGTCAAATGACTTTTCTGTGTCGATTGAGATGATCGTGTGATTCTTTTTTTTTGTTCTATTTATGTGGTGAATTAAATTGAATTTCTAATGCTGAACCATCCCTGCATACCTGGTATGAATCCCACTTGGTCATGATGTATTATTTTTTTGATATGCTGTTGAATTCTGTTGGCTAGAATTTCATTGAGGATTTTTGCATCTATGTTCATGAAAGATACTGGTCTATAGTTTTCTTTTTTATGGTGTCTTTGTCTGGCTTTCATATCAGGGTTATGCTGGCTTCATAGAATGAATTCTGGAGTATTCCTTCCTTTTCTATGCTCTGAAATAGCTTTAGTAGTATTCTTTTTCTATGCTCTGAAGTAGTTTGAGTAGTACTGGTGTGAGCTCTTCTCTGAATGTTTGGTAGAAATCTCCAGTGAAGCTGTCCAGGCCAGGGCTTTTTTTTTTTGTTGGGAGTTTTTTTATTACCTCTTCAATCTCTTCTTTTCTTATGGATTCGTTTACTTTTTCTACCTCAGTTTGTGTTAGTTTAGGTAGGTAGTGTTTTTCTAGAAATTTGTCCTTTCCCTCTAGGTTTTCAAACTTGTTGGAGTACAGTTTTTCATAGTATTCTGTTATGATCCTTTTTATTTCAGTTAGATCGTTGTAATACCACCCATTTCTTATTCTGGTTATTTGCTTCCTCTCCTGGTTTTTCTTTTGTCACTTTGGCCAGTGGTTTGTTGATTTTGTTGATCTTTTCAAACAACCAACTTTTGGTCTTGTTGATTCTTTCGATTGTGTTTCTATTCTCTATTTCATTTGCTTCTGCTTTAATCTTTATTATTTCCTTTCATCTGGTGCCTCAGGGCTTCTTTTGCTGCTCTCTTTCTATCTGTTTGAGTTGTAGGCTTAATGTTTTGATTTTGGCCCTTTCTTCTTTTTTGATGTGTGTGTTTATTGCTATAAATTGACCTCTAAGCACCGCTTTTGCTGTGTCCCAAACACATTTTGTAGGATGTGTTTTCATTCTCATTTGATTCTATGAATTTTTTTTATTGTATCCTTGATTTCTTCTATAACACAGTAGTTTTTAAGCAAGGTGTTGTTCATTTTCCATGTAATTGTTTTTTTTTTTCCCTTGCTGTTTCTGTTATTGATTTCTACTTTTATGGTATTATGATCAGAGAAGATGCTTTGTATTATTTTGATGTTTTCGATTTTCTTAAGGCTTGCATTGTGACCTAAAATGTAGTCTATTCTGGAGAATGTTCCATGTGCGTTGGAAAAGAAAGTATACTTGACTGCTGTTGGGTGGAGTGTTCTGTATATGTCTATGTCTTGGTTATCTAGTGCTGCCATAACAGAAATACCACAAGTGGATGGCTTTAACAAAGAGAAATTTATTCTCTTACAGTCTAGGAGGCTGTAGTCTGAATTCAGGGTATCAGCTCTAGGGAAAGGCTTTCTCTGTCTGTCAACTCTGGGAGAAGGTCCTTGTCATCAATCTTCCCTTCTTGAGGAGCTTCTTAGAGAAGGGACCCTGGGTCCAAAGGACATGCTATTCTCCTGGCTCTTGTTTATTGGTGGTATGAGGTCCCCCATGTCTCTCTGGTCACTTCTCTCTTTTGTATCTGAAAAGAGATTGACTTAAGACACAACCTAATCTTGTAGATTGAGTCCCACCTCATTAACATAACTGCCTCTAATCCTGCCTCATTAATGTCATAGAGGTAGAATTTAGAATACATAGGAAAATCACATCAGATGACAAAATAGTGGACAATCACACAATACTGGGAATCACAGCCTGGCCAAATTGACACATATTTTGGGGGGACACAGTTCAATCCATGACAGTCTGTGAGGTCAAGTTGGTTGATTGTGGCATTTAGATATTCCGTATCTTTATTGAATTTCTTTCAAGATGTTCTGTCCTTCGCTGAAAGTTATGTGTTGAAGTCTCCTACTATTATTGTAGAACTGTCTATTTCTCTTTTCAGTGATGTTAGAGCTTATTTTATGTATTTTGGAGCCCTGTCATTGGGTAGGTATATATTTATTATGGTTATGTCCTCCTGGTGTATTGACCCTTTAATCATTTTATAGTGTCCTTCCTTATCATTTGTGGTAGATTTTGCTTTAAAGTCTATTTTATCGGAGATTAATATTTTCACTTCTGCTCTTTTTTGGTTGTTGTTTGCTTGGTATATTTTTTTCCATCCTTTGAGTTTTATTTTGTTTATGTCTTTGCATCTAAGATGTGTCTCTTGTCAACAGCATAAAGAGGGATCATGTTTTTTTTATCCATTCCACCACTCTCTGTCTCTTTATTGGTGCACTTAGGCCATTTACATTCAGTGTAATTATTATTAGGTATGAATTTACTGCTATCATTTCGATGTGTTTTTTTTTTGTGTGTGTGTGTGTGTGGTGTTGACAGTTTCTTTGTTCCACTTAATATTCTGTGCTGAGTTCTTTTTGTTTATGTATTTTCTTTTTATCTCCTTCATTATTGTTGATTTTGTGTTTGCTGAATCTTTGTTTTTATTCGTTTTCATTTTAATGGGTAGGTTTGCTAGCTTTCTTTGTGGTTACCTTGAAAGTTACCTTTATTTTTCTAAATTTAAACCAGTCTTTTATTTCTTGATATTGTCTTAACTTCCTATCCATATGGAAGTTTTATGACTACACCATTTATTCCCTCTTTTTTTGTTATGACGTTGTCATCATTTATATATTGGCTTCTCTGATTCCCTATTTTCAGTGTTTTAGCTTTGATTTGTTTTTGTGAGTTCCCTATCTGGGTTGATAACTGGTTAATCTGTTCTGCATCCTTAGCTTGGATTATTGTCTGATGTTGTTGGTTCCCTAACCAGAGGACTGCCTTTAATATTTCTTAAAATTTTAGTCTAGTTTTTACAAATTCTCTTAATTTCTGTTTATCTGGAAATGACCTAATTTTGCCATCATATTTGAGCGACCATTTTGCTGGATATATAATTCTTGGCTGGCAGTTTTTTTCCTCCAAGGTTTTATATGTGTCATTGCCTTCTTGCCTGCATGTTTTCTGCTGAGTAATCAGAGTTTGGTCTTATTGGTTCTCCTTTGTAGGTAACTTTTCGTTTATCCCTAGCCACTCTCAAGATTCTTTCTTTGTCTTTTGTTTTGACAATTTTGATTATTATATGTCTTTATGACTTTCTTTTGTGGTCTATCCTGTATGGGGTTCGTTGAGCTTCTTGAATGGATATCTTCTCATCTTTCATGATATTAGGGAAGTTTTCTGCAAGCAAATATTCAACAATTCTCTCTGTGTTTTCTGTTATACCCCTCTGTTCTAGTACTCTGATCTCTTGTAGGTTTTTCCTCTTGATAGTATCCCGTATAATTCTTAGGCTTTCTTCATTTTGTTTTCATTCTTCTTTTGATTTTTCCTCAAACAAATTGGTGTCAGGGGATTTATCTTCAATTTCACTAATTCTGACTTCCTTTGTCTCAATTCTGCTCCTATAACCTTCTAATGAGTTTTCTAATTCTGAAATTTTATTGTTAGTCTTTTGGATTTCTAGTTGCTGTCTCTGTATGGTTTCTAGCTGCCTGTTTGTCGTTTTCTTCTTGTATTGTTTTCCTGAATTCTTCTACTGCTTTATCTGTGTGTTCCTTGGCTTTCTCTGTGTTTTGAATAATCTCCTTCCTGATCTCTTAGGGACCTCTGTATATTAGTCTTTTGAATTCTTTATCAGGTAGTTCCATTGCCCTGTCTTCTTCCTGAAGGTTTTCTGATTCTTTATTTTGGTTGCTTGCTGGAGCCATCTTGACCTGCTTCTTTATGTGATTTGATATTGACTGTTGTCTCTGAGGCATCAGTAAGTTATTATATATTTATTTTTTATTCATTGTATTTTTGTCTACTATGTCCTGTATTTTTGTTTTGTTTTGTTTTGTTTTGATATGTCCAAATATGCTGGGTATGTGTGCTACTTTGGTTGTTGACATTGTTGAAGCTCTCATTTCCTGTCTCCAGGTGGTCAGAGCAGCTTCTAGATGTGTGAGACCAGCAGTCTGTTCACTATTCTTGAAGGGGGTTGGGGGTGCGGTTATTAAGGGCACAGGTTTCCAGGTCTCTGGTCACTGAATGTGTGATGCAGACTCTCACCTACAGTCCTAGGCAGTCAGGGCTGTGTGGAGGTGTTTGGAGCAGTCACAGGTCTCTGGTTGCATTGGGGAGCAATGTGTGAGGCAAGGCGGGGGCTGTCGGCTGCCCCCAGGTGCCTGGATAGAGGGCGTGTCCCTGTCCACTAGAGCACGTAGTTGGGAGGTAGGGCAGCCGGTCCTTGGGTACCCAGTGCCATTGGCTGGAGGTATTGGGAGGCACTATTAATTCTCAGACCCTTGTCGTGGGTGACAAGATGGAGTGGGTGGTACCAGCAGTCCTCAGGCCCCCAGTGTGGGTGGGTGAGGCCCCTTCTTAGGGGGCAGCACAGTGTTGAATGTCACAAATATGCAGCTCTTCCTTGGCCATTGCAGGTGAAAACGGGCTTCAGGTTTATACCTTGCTGTTTTATGCTAATGAGGGCATGTGATGTTGAATTGGCTCACAAGGGACTGGGGGGGCTGAAGGGTGCTGCAGGTGCATGGACCCTATATATCAGTGGCTGAAGGGCAAGGGCCTCTCGACCTGCCCTGAGTTCCTGGCTTAGGGGGCAGAGCAATGTTGAATGCCACAGGACTGGTGTTGGAGCTGGGTAGGGGATGGGTGAGGGGAAGGGAGTACTTCTCCGCTGTGAAGCTGTGGTGGGGGGAGGGGTTATTTTGCCAGCACAGGAGGTAGGTTGGGAGCTTGCACTTAACTTTTGCAAGTCTGTTGTCACTCCTGTTTGGTTCTGGAGGTACATGCAGATTTGCTACTGCTTGGTTGCACCAGATGTGGTGGGCCTCAGCTTGCAATGTTGCTGCTTGCTTCAGCCCGTGTGTGCTATGCAGACTAAGCTAGCAGGGCACTGGCGATTCTGTGATCTGTAGTTCCCCGTTTCCACTGCTTTTGAATTGTCTCTCCTTCCACCTGCTATTCAGTCAATTCTTTAGCTTTGTCTTTGATGTTTAGGGCTCCTAGATTGTCATATATATTTCAATCACTTTTTTGGGGGGGGGTCTTCGTTGTAAGAAGGACAACGGGAAGCATCTGACTATTCCGCCATCTTGGCCCCACCCCATAAAGCACTTCTGCTGCATCCCAAAGTATGATGATTGTTTCAAGGAAAAGCACATGCTATTGTTTGAGGTGTGAACTCAACAGGCCTCTTGTTTCCTGGAACATTGTTTTCGCTTGAAAAAATGACTGACCAACAAACTATGATTATTCAGACTTGGGTATTTGGCAGACATTTTCTCAAAAATGAATGAGTGGGCCTGTCACTTCAAGGAAAACAGCTGACAGTATTTGTTACCAAAAGTAAAATTCAAACTTTCAAGCAAAAACTATAGAATTTTGGAAAACTTGTATCTACCACCATGAGCTTGACAGTTTTCCATAACTTTTCTGATAAAACTGGTGGTGATATTAACAAATGTGATCGTTTATACTGTATAGTGAAATGTGTTAACATTTAAAGGATTTGTATGACACTCCCAAAAAAAAAAAAAAAAAAAAAAAACACTGTCATGTCGATTCTGACTCATAGAGACCCTATAGTGGACCAGTATTTTCCAAATGACATGTTACAAAATCATGTGTGGGTAAAAGCTTCATTCAAATTTCGAGATAGATCAATGGATTTTAATATAAGAGAATATGAAAAGTTTATACTTTCAGTTTCCACATTGCAAATGACTTTAAGAAACTACCACTTGTTGAGTTTTGGTATAGTCTCAAAGGAGAATATTACAGTTCCCTGAAAAGGCTATTAAAACATTCCTTCCTTTTCCAACTACATATCTGTGTTAGGCCAGATTGTCATCATATACATCAACCAAAACATGTTCCAAAAGATGGAATGCAGAGGGAGATAATGAGTATCCAATTGTCTTCTACTAAAGCCAGACATTACAGAGATTTGGAAGAATGTAAAACAATTCCACTGTTTTCACTAATTTTTTTTTGTTTGGAAAATAGTTATTTTTCATAAAATTTGTTATTTATATTAATGTATAACGAGTTCATTGTTTAAGTGAATAAATAAATATTTTAAATTTCTCTAAGTTTTACTTTCTAATGCTGTAAATACCTGTAGATACAACATATGTGAACAGAATTTCTTAGAGATCCTCAATAATTTTTAAGAATGTAAAGGGATCCTGAGACCTGAAACTTTGAGAACTACTGTCTTAGACTATTTTTGTACCCATCTTCCTTATACAGGTGGTCCCCGACTTACCGCAAGTTCCATTCCAATGAATCCATTGTAACTCGGTTCTGACATAAGTTGACTACCTCTTTTTTTTTCTTTAGTTTTCATTGTTATTGCCTTTTATTATCAGTATCTTTGTAAATCCGATCTTGGAACATCTGTGAGTGAACATCTGAGAATGATAACATCAGCAAATTATGTGCTGCAACATTGTATGTAGTACATATTACTAATGATAAGATGTACAAAAAACACCAAATAGACGGTCATTAAGTGTGGGTCATTGTAACTTGAATAAGTCAAACTCGGGGACTACCTGAAATACCTAACGTAGTGCTGCATGTTAAGCACATGCTAATTTGTTGCCTCTCACTGGACACAAAGCGAATTTGAGAAGAAGCTATTAATGAAACTAAAATGTTTTGTAGACTTTAGATTCAGGCCATACTTGATCGAAAGTACCTTGAAGTTATCACCAGGGTCAGGGTATCTAGTCTTCTTAGAAACTTCTTGGTTCTGTGGCAGGCATTTTCCAAGATAACCTCTCACAACACCAACTGAAGGTATCAATTTGATATTTGATTCCCACAAAAAGCATCTGCCTGTTTGTTCTTTTGTTATGTTTCAGGTCTCCAACCTGAATCTTATCCTTGCATGGGTGGGCCAGATCATAGTCTGAGCTTATATGGTCTCAAGACGAAGTTACATTACAGCCATTCCACTACAACGAAAGCCTTAATATAACAAATCTTTCCAAGTCCCACTATGTGACTCATTTATTTCAGTATTTGATAAAATAAAACCGTTTGGATAGTATCTTGGAGTCCCTTGTAACAGGATTTGAGATACTATATAAAATCTTAACCAGATGACTAAATCACTGTTTAAATGATATTTAACTGATATCTCCACCAATAAAATTATTTATTTAAAGTTTATCCTCAGAGCTCTTCACTTCTCCTTGATCTTGAGGCTACTTACAGTAAGGCTCACTGTTTCTTTCCCTGAAGGAGTGCTCAAATTGCTGACCTGCAGCAGAAGCTGCTGGATGCAGAAAGTGAAGACAGGCCAAAACACCGCTGGGAGAATATTACTACTATTATGGAAGCCAAGTGTGCCCTGAAATATTTAACTGGAGAGGTAAACATCACTGTTCCTACCAGCAATTAGGGGTATGGCTGGGTAGGTTGAAATAAGATATTTGCCTGGAATACTGTTGAAGTAGTATTGCCAATTTTCATGGTAGAAACCACAGTGGCACTAACATTAGAAAAATGATTTCATGGATAAAGGCTGGTGGAAGCAAATACAAGCCAGTTGCTTACAAAAATATAATATGACTTGCAAATATATACCTGTCATGCCTGGCATATAGCAAGTACTCAATAAATGTTAGCGGTTATTATTACAAGATTAGGATGACATAGTGGGCCACAGGTTAAACATATAAACTATTATATTGTACTACATTTTTTTTCCTTTTTTTATTGAGGTGAAATTCACATAACATAAAATTAACCATTTTAAAGTGAACAATTCAGTGGCATTTAGTATGTTCACAGTGTTGTGCACCATCACCTCTATCTAGTTCCAGAACATTTTCATCACCCCAAAAGGAAACGCAGTACTCATGAAACAGATTTTTGTACTACTTTTTAAAACACCTATGAAATATAGTTTCAAAAGGTTTAAGATACAATCTAGAAAATAGAAGACCTAATAATCTTTTTTAAGGAAAACCCATCTTCACTAACCTTAAAATAATATATCATCTTACATCACCACAAGAGGAATTAAAGTTGATTGATCATCTCTGGTGATCCAGGCGTTTTCACTTGAGACAAGCATACAAACTCTGTATCTGCAAGTTTGAGAAAGCTACCCTTTATACATTTTTGTGTTAGGTTAGAAGATTTGCCCTCCTAAGAAAATTTTGATTAGTCTTGTCAACAGTATTTATGATGTTCACCATCTGGACTAGTAGTGAATGTAAAACTAGGCCAGCATAGGTTATCAATCTAGCCTGAAGAGCCAGCTCTCCAGTCTCAGCTAATGTGTCTACAAGTTGACATGTGAACACAGACATTGAGATGGTCATAAGATTGTGTCCTGAGGGTTTCTCTTTAAAATCAAGGAAGAACTTCTTAAATATCAAGAGTTTGAAGTTGTCAGATACTGTTTGTGTTAGATCTGTTCTTGCCTAGAGGCAAAGCAAGAGATTAAAAGACCTCAGTGGTGGCCAAGAGCCGTGGAGTTGACTCTGACTCATGGTGACGCTATGTGTGTCAGAGTAGAACTGTGTTCCATAGGGTTTTCAATGGCTGGTTTTTCAGAAGTAGATAACCAGGCCTTTCTTCTAAGGCGTCTCTGGGTAGACTCAAACTTCCAATCTTCAGTTAGCAGTGAGTGTGTTAATTGCACTACCCAGGGACGTCATAGTCCTAAGATATTTATCTCAGCAGAAATGTGGGCTCTTGGCCTGGGATAGTACAATAATGTTGTTACTATTTAATGTTAAAATCCATGTGACATGAAAATGTAAGACTGGACTTGAACCTGAGGGATATTTCTCAGTCCACTTCAAGAAAAATAACATTTTCCTGCCTAATGAATGGAGAAAAGGTGGCCATTCTGTAAATAAACTGATCTTCTTTTATCCCTTCCAGCTGGTCTCCTCCAAAATACAGGTCAGCAAGCTTGAAAGCAGCCTGAAACAGAGCAAGGCCAGCTGTGCTGACATGCAGAAGATGCTGTTTGAGGAACGAAATCACTTTGCTGAGATGGAGACAGAGTTACAGTCTGAGCTGGTCAGGGTGGAACAACGGCACCAAGAGAAGGTAAACTTTGGCAAACCAAGAAGCTATACTGAGAGACAAACTGTCATTGCCTTTTGTTGTTAGTTTAAAAAAAATAATGGAGTGTGTGACATTTCCTTCAAAAGGCCATGTGGTTTTTTCCAAATTTTGCAAATAATAAATCTGAAACAGAAAGAGAAGTTACTTGTCTAAGTTTTCGAAATTACTTGCCGATAAAAGCCGTGGCTATGCTTACTACTTCAAGCCATGACAGCAAAAGGGAACATTTTACTTCTAAGTCACAGAGGAGTCATCTGGATTACTGCTTGGAGTAAGCTGAAATTCCTTTATTCCTTTGTTACCACTCATTGGGTTGTATCCTCTAGGTGCTATACCTTCTCAGCCAGTTGCAGCAAAGCCGAATGTCAGAGAAGCAGCTAGAGGAGTCGGTCAGTGAAAAGGAACAACAACTGCTGAACACACTGAAGTGTCAGGTATGATAATGAGGGGAAAGGCCTCCAGAGATGAGTTCCACAGGCCTGACTGAGAATCCTGTCTAATTTAGACCACTGCACTCACTACAGAGAGTAATTAACTAATAAAAAAAGGGTTTATAGCAGTAGCCTCTACTGCCGTTTGGCCCTGTTTGATCAGTTTAGGGCTACTTAGAGTATAGCCACACATAGAATAACCTAGATTTTTGTACAGAAACAGCAGTACATACTCCATTCCAGACTTTGAGGCCTCCTGATTCTTTGCCTCAATCTTGAGCTCTAAATTGTTGAGGAAGTGAAATTATCTAGTAGTTACTTAAAATTCTATAAGCATTCAACTCTACCTTTCTGAGCTGTTCTTAGCTAAGACCTGGCATGTCTGTAAAATGCCTGGGGTCTGAATTTCTTCCAGAGGCTAGGAACACCACACATTTAGTAACAGGTTGGAGCACTATTTTAATCCAACTCAGAATCTTTTTCCTAAACCACCAGTCTCTAAAGTTTCCTTGGTACATCCCATCTAAGACATAACCAGACTAGTTAAGGTTATATGCATGAATCTAGTTGCCTTAAGTGCCAGGAAGTTTAATCAGGCTTATTGGGGTATCAAATAAACTGCCTAGTCTATGTTCAGAAGAGTGAACAGAAGCATGGTAGACTTCAAGGAAACAGAGCTGACTCTGTTGGTTTCTTAATCAGCATCCTAATGTAAATAAGGGATATCAGGCTAGAGGATGGAAAAGAATAAATGAAGGCATGCAGGGTACAGCCTATGTGTCTTAGGCTGGGTTCTCTAGAGAAGCAAAACCAGTAAAGCATATATAGAAAGAGAAAGAGATTTATATCAAGGAAATGGCTCACGCAGTTGTAGAGGCTGCAACGTCCCAAGTCCCTGGGTCAGGATAGAGGTTTCTCCTGATTCACGTAGCCACAGGGGCTGGCAAACCCCAGATCAGCAGGTCAGAGAGGAAGGCTCTTGCTCACAGGCTGTGAAGATCGATGAATCCCAAGATTGGCAGGCAAGACCACAGGTAAGCTGCTAGCTCAAGTCCCAAGAACCGGAGGTCAGATGAACAGGAGCCAGCTGCAGGATTCAGCGTGAGCAAAAAGCCCCCAAGCCTTGCCAGAATATCTGCTTATAGTCAATGCAGGCCACAGGCCAGGGATACTCCCTTTCAACTGATTGGCTACTCACAGCAGATCCCACCATGGGGGTGATCACATATCAAATCTCAACAGGGGAGGGATCACAACATTATATGACTGCCAAAACACTAAGGATCGTGGCCCAGCCAATTTGACACACAATTTTAACCATCACAGTCCACCCCTTGTCAACTTGGCACCTGTACACATCTCCTTAAACCATACATAATCTCTGAATAAAGACAATTATAAAGTCGTACTTGTGCCTAACATGATACAATGAACACACAAAACAGAAATACTCATAACAATTACAATCCTCATTTCTGCAACTGGTCACGTGGCCCTAACTGGTATTTACAGCTACCTTCTTCCACCACCCATTCTGTATTCCCTTTACCCTCAGCAAGCACCTCAGCTGGTCGTGGTTCTTTGCCTGGTGGGGTGACCCAAACCTTGAGTTCCAGAGGGCCTGGGCCATTAGTAGTCATGCCAGAATTGGGTTGCTGTATTTTTCTATTGACTTTAATCACAGGGCATAGTAGTACTAAGAAATGCCCTAAGGGATTTCCTGCATTCCAGACATACTCTTCTTTACCTCCATTGTATAATATCAATCTAATTTCCTCTTGGTGATCAGGATCAATCACACCAGCCAGTATGGTAACTCCCTTCTTTGCCTGTTGACACACAATCTTAACCATCACACTGGTTCCTACGAATGCGGTCAGGGCTGCTGCGAGCATTGGAAAAACCCAACATTCAGTGCACCTAGGAACTGGGAATCAGACATTTTTCTGGGTGCCGGTACCTGCCGTGCAAAAACCATCTCCTGCCAGCAACTTGGCAGCAGTATGTGTTCATCTATGTGAGTTGTTTGGTAACCCGAATGTAGTGCCCAAAATAACCCCACCTATCACTGCACTATTGGAAACAGGATGAAGAACTTGAAAAGATGCGAGAAGTGTGTGAACAAAACCAGCAGCTTCTTCGAGAGAATGAAATCATCAAACAGGTAATGCTGTTTCCCACCCATTGACAAGCCCTGGGAAACCCTGAGTTAGGGATTGAATTGTGTCCCCCCAAAATATGTGTTACAAATCCTAACTTCTATGCCTGGGGTTATAATCCCATTTGGGAAATGGGTTGTCTTTGTTACGTTAATGAGGCAGGATTAGTGTAGGGTGTATTTTTCGCCAGTCTCTTCTGAGATATAAAAGAGATTAAACAAGCAAGCTAGGAAGCAGAGATGGAGGAAGAGAAGATTGCCCGGGAGCAAAAGCTCAGAAAAGACAAGGACCTTCCTCCAGAGCCAACAGAGCCGCGCCTTGAATTCGGACTTCTAGCCTCCTAAACTGAGAAAATAAATTTCTGTTGGTTAAAGCCACCCACTTGGCAGTATTTCCATTATAGCAGCACTAGATAACTGAGATACCCTGTTACTACTGAGGCCAGCTCTTGGGAGCAACCCTCAGTATGATGACTTGGCTCTATTATATGAGGTCTATATTGAATTTCCATCTGTTATAGTCATGTGCGTTTCAAAATGGTATTAACACGAATTTTTTAATTTGCCCTTTTCTGAATCTAATACTAATCTTGGAAAGTAGGAGTCCTTCAGCCGGCTCTACTATAGTCCTGCCTTACTTTACTATGGATTAAAAGTAAGCTAGCCAATGCAGCCTACATCTGGAATCTTTGTGTTTTAGCCATGAATACTCTAAGAAGCTGCCCTGCGTTATACACTTTGTCTCTTCTTTTCAAATAGAAACTGACTCTTCTCAAAGTAGCCAGCAGACAGAAACCTCATCTTCCTAAGGATACCCTTCTATCTCCAGACTCTTCTTTCGAATATATCCCACCTAAGGTAAAATGCTCAGTGCCTCTAATACTTTTTCATAACCAAGGTTTGGGGTGATGAGTGTGCTAAAATACCCTTTTATAAAAGGTTGAGAGTTTAAATTTCCAAATTCTAGCATTTCAGTTTTCCTTGAATTCACAGATAAAAGTACAGTATACAATTCTGAGGAAAAATAGGCATTTTCCCTCCTCAGAAGGCTGACTTTTGGCCATGGACAGGCATTATATAACACAGTTGAAGAGGAGGAGCAAGAGAAAAGAACAGTGTTCAGCTGTCCATCCAAAGATACTTATCATATCATGACTTGCCTCCCTTCCTCCCTCAGTTGGCTCAGCTTCCCATTTCTGTCCCTTCAAAGACTCTGTGAGGCCAAAGGCTAAAGCAGAATTTCTTCTGGTTGGTAAAGCCAAGTAGGGTATATGTGAGGGAGTTCGAAATCTCTGCTCTAAGAATATAGCTGGCAACAGCTATGAGGAAGATATCATGCCATATGTATTTCCTTTTATTTTTAATTAAATAACCATTCCAAACCTTTTTTCTTAGCCAAAACCTTCCCGTGTGAAAGAAAAGTTCTTGGAGCAAACTATGGACATCGAGGATCTAAAATATTGTTCAGAGCATTCTGTCAATGAGCATGAGGATGATGATGGTGATGAGGATGATGAGGATGATGAGGAATGGAAGCCGGAAAAATTAGTTAAGGTGTCCAGGAAGAACATCCAAGGGGTAGGAGCCAGTTCCTTAACTCTGTCAGGGATTCTAATCATTAGCTTTTACTATAATGGGATAGTAGCTCTCTGAGTCTAGGAATGTGAGGGCCCTATACCCTGTATCTGAGCCCCCTGAATCCCATTCAGAGGCATTGACCTCACAGGTGGGGGAAGCGGGGGTGTTTGGTCAGCTCTGTAGAACCTGGGGCTAGTGTAGAGGATTGCCTGAATGCACAATTTGTCTGTCTTCATGTTTTTAGGTTCTACCGGTCTGGACAGGCAGTGTTCTATACCATTTCATTGAGGCTGGTTTCGAAGTGATTATAATAATCCATCACATTGTTATAGCACTTTACAGTTTATAGACCATTCTCATATATGTTATCCCTTTTAATCTTCACAAAAGCCCAGTGAGGTATTTATTACTATTTGCATTTTACAGATGGACCTGAGACCCACTGGAGGGAAATGACCTTGCCCAAGGTCATAAAACCAAGTGACAGGACTTCAAACCAAATCTTCTGACTCCAAGTCCACTTTCTTTCCACCACATCATGGTCATGTCAGTAAAAACTGTAGGCCAGAGGCTGAGTGGGAAATTTATCTTCCTTGACTAATAGAATGAGTTTCTTCACTAGGCTAAGGGGCAAAGGGAATTATAGAAAAATGTAATAATTAAGATCAAACACACCCAATTAAGGCTAGCTAGGAACAAGCTAACTCTGAGGCTTGCTTTATTTACTTATACAATAATCATCCTACATGATTATCAAACCTAGATGTTTTATGTTGAAACATTAACTTCCTAAGCATTGTAGTTTACCACCACTATCTCAATTGAGCCTTGCAGCCACATTCTGCTTAAAGAGAACAAACAGTTCACAAATTACCTTCCTGGAAGGTTACTTGATTTCATTAGCTGATAGCTCACCAAATGGGAAACTGAACCTTGTAAAGCCACAACACCAGAGAGAAGCAAGTCTTATGAAAGAAATGATAATGTTGGCGTTAAGTCATTTGGTCAATCAGTAGTCATATCACATGCTGTGGGACCAAGAGCGCCTCCTTAGCTTCAGAGATCTTATAATTTAATGGGTAAACAAGGCAAAGAAATAAAAGCATACCACAGAACCTAAACATATTCATCTCAGGGAGATGGACTGAGGGGTTTTTAAGAGTGACTATTGTTGTAGGGTAAAAACATCACAAAGTTTAGTGAAGCAAAAAGAAAGTTTTATTCGGCATATATTCAAAAGGGCAGAAGTGGGAAGCGGACAAGCATGCTGCTAGAGCCAAGTCTGCCCAAGTCCAAAGAATATTACAGAATAGGCAAGAATGGGAAAACGGACAAGCATGCTGCCACATCCATGTCTGCCCGAGACCAAAAAACAGTTACAGAGCCATCAGTATATATTAACATTAAAAATGGGCAAAACCACTTTCAGATTGGCTAGAAACTGTGATCCTACATTTTGAATTGTCTTTCTTAACAATCATTGGTACAGGTTTCAGTAACGAGAGTCGGCGGGTCTTCATTGGCCCAACAAATTTCTATTCACTAAATGCTAACAGAAAAAGAGTAGAAATTCTTGTGTTCTGTTTGATTGGCTTTATGTGAAAGTTTCCTTAAAAGATATTTTCCAAGATTATCTTAGCTATTGTCCTTATACCTCAGTGCCCAGTTGATGTGTCCTTGTGAGTCCTTGTGAACCCAGCTCCAGCTGAGTCACATTCTCTACGCTCAAGGACAGGGAATAATAACTCCAATATTATTTCCTAAATCACTATAAAGCTAAACCAAGTAGGTAGGTATAGTTTAGGAAGATGCCGTGAAAGAGGTGGACTATTACTGCATTAGAAGATAGAAAAAGAAATAAATTCTTGGGAACAACTGAGAACATTTCCAACAAGATGAATAGCATATTTAAAAGACTTAAGAGATGGTAGTAGAGAGGCAGAGGGAAGAAAATGAGACAGAACATGTCTATCTTTCAGTCATTTACTCAACAAACATTTATGAGTTTCTAGCCCTGGTGGCACAGTGGTTAAGAGCTATGGCTGCTAACCAAAAGGTCGGCAGTTTGAATCCACCAGGCGCTCCTTGGAAACCCTATGGGGCAGTTCTCCTCTGACCGATAGGGTCACTATGAGTCAGAATTGACTTGATGGCAATGGGTTTGGTTTTGGTTTTTACTGTGGTTGAAGTAGAAGGCTCAAGCTGAATGTAGATTAAAGGTCAGTTAACTAATAGGAGGCAGAGTTGAGAAGCACACACAGAAACAAATGGTAGAGGACCTAAAACTCCTGGAAAGGAAAGGAATTATCCTAATTTGACACAAAGATGGATGTACTTGTCCTCAAAGGAAAGTTTGTTATAGTTATTACAGCACGGTTGCTGTAAGCTTGAAAGGGAAATATAAAACTATAGCAAATGTTGCAAGTGGGTTTTTAAGGGGATTAAGTTGGCATAAAATCTAGTTTCTCCCTTTTGGCAACCTCAAAGTACATGGATGCTATGACTGCTCTTTGGTC
Source organism: Dugong dugon (assembly GCA_030035585.1). Lineage (NCBI taxonomy): Eukaryota > Metazoa > Chordata > Mammalia > Sirenia > Dugongidae > Dugong > Dugong dugon. Next base: position 100,486,669 of record CM057483.1, on the reverse strand, counting down.
AAACTGCTTGTAGACACAATTGCTGTGGACCCTGATGCTTTGCATGAAGGCCATCCTAATTATTATTGCATCAGCCTAGCTGAAGCTGGCTACTGTTATCACTAGGTTACTGAAAAAGAGACTGCAGTAGACACCAAAATGATAACTTTCCCAGACTTAGTTCTGAAAAAGTAGGTATCCTCACTCAGCCATGTTTTCTATAAGGAAGATGCTAACCAGTAGGTTATGTACTATAGTAGAAAAAGTAATAGCTTAGAAGCCAGAAGACATGGGTTCTAGTCTTGAGTTTGCCACTGGTTAGTTGGGTGACCTTGAGCAAGTCACTTAACTTCCCTGAGCCTCAGATTCCTTATCTGTTCAATGAAGGGATTAGACTAGAATCTATAAGGTCCCTTCCAGTGCTAATATTCTGAGTCAAAAGTAATAGTCAAAAAAAAAAAAACAAAAAAACCCAAACCCATTGCCATCAAGTCAATTCCAACTCATAGCAACCCTATAAAGTAATAGTCAAGATTATATAAATGGGTTTTAATAATACAACTCTATATGGTGTTGTATGGTATCTGAGAAGTTAAATGAAGGAATATATGCAAAAGTACTTTGTGAAGGATAAAATACTATGCAGGTATTGTTATTAAAACACTGTAAGCATTTTGTAAATATTCTCATTTGTCCCCTTTGGTAGAAACAGAACAGGTATTCTTGTTTCCTATCTTACTGATGGAAGAATGGAGATATACTTGGATGAAGTGACTTGTCCAGGGTCATGCCTAGGACTACAGCCTGAGTCTCCTCATTCCTAGCCTGGTATTCTTTATGTTAAAATTTTCACTAGATTTTATCATTCTGAAGTACAGCGTAACACTGAAATTAGTGCTAGAAGAATTATAGACTCTAAAGCAGTAGTTCTAACCCAGGCTGCACATTAGAATCCCCAAGGCAGCTTTGAAACACAGAAAGCCTGGGGCCCCACCCCCAGATCTTCTGAATTAATTGGTCTGAGGTGGGACCTGGCCTTTTTGAAAAGCTCCCCAGAGATTTCTTGTGTGTAGCCAGGGTTGAGAACCACTGACTCAAAGAAACCCTTGAGGTCTTTCAGTTCTACTTCCCACTCTATATAAACGGTATGTTATAGTGGTTCTCAACTATGGTGTTGGGACATGCTGGTGGATTGTCAGCAGTTGTTGCACACACATGCCCCTGCACGCCCCTACACATATATTATTTGAGATTATGTCTGTGGTAAGGACACTTTCCCTTTGATATTCTGATCTGCTTCCTGGTGTGAGAGAGAACAAGATAAAGTTACAACTAGTGCGGATGGCATTCATGTGAATACATCTGTCATGTGTGTCATGACAGTTCTATAACACTCCTACCAGGTGTTTATCTAGTCTCTGCTTGCTTGAAAACGTCTAGAAGCAGGGGGCTCACAGTCTCACAGGGCAGCGCATTGTATTCCACTAATTGTTAGAAGATTGTTCCTTGTTGAGTTAAAATGTGCTATCGTGTAAATCAACCCATAGGTCTTGGCTATTTGAAAGTCTAATTGTTCTTCCTTATGACAGTCCTTCAGATACCATTCTGAACAAAATACAGAAACACGGACAGGGTAATAGTGAATTTTTGAGGCATTTAGATGAACTTGTAAATGGTCAAAGGACCATCCCAGGCTGTAGCAATCAATGGATCAATGTCATCCTAGTGGGTGTCTCTAGGACATGTCATAGAGCTCTATCTCTTGCCCTGTCTTATTCAAAGCAGCAAAGATTTTTTTTTATTATAATGTTCAGTGTTGGCAAGTATGAATAAGACATTTTTATTATAATGTCTATTGCTATTGGGAATGTAAATTGGTATACCTTTCTAGAAGGCAACTTGAAGATATGTATCAAAAGCCTTAAAAATGTTCCAATCCTTTGACCCAGTAACTATACATTAAAAAAAAAAAAAGTTGCCATCGAGTAGATGCTGACTCATAGCAACCCTACAGGACAGAGTAGAACTGCCCCATAGGATTTCCAAGGCTGTAATCTTTATGGATGCAAAACTGCCACATCTTTCTCTTGCAGAGCAGCTGGTAGTTTAAAACCACCAGCCTTTTGGTTAGCAGCCGAGCACTTTAGCCACTGCGCCACCAGGGCTCCTTATACACATAGAAATTTATACTAAGGAAATGGTCACTGGTATGCAAAAAGATTTATTCATTCAACAAATCATTTTTTTAGCATGTAACTATGTCCCAGGCATTGTATCTAGCAAGACAGGTAAGATCCTTGCCCTCATGAAACTGACATTCTCGTGAAACAACCAAGAAAATAAATAATTTTAGACAGTGGTAAGAAATAAAAAGAAAATAAAATATAGTGAACTCATAGAGAATGACTGGATGAGAAGAGTACTTCAGAAGAGTACTTGAGAGAGGCCTCTAAGGAGGAGATATTTAAGGTGAGGTCTGAACAAAGTGAGGAAACAAAATCAGGAAAACAGGAAGAACATTTCAGGAAAGGGGAACAGCAAATGCAAAGACCTCAGGGTACGAATGAGCTTGGTGTGTCAACAAAAAACCAAACCAAACCCGTTGCCATCAAGTCGATTCTGACTCATAGCGACCCTATGGGGCAGAGTAGAACTGCCCCATATGGTTTCCAAGGAGCGGCTGGTGGATTCGAACTGCTGACCTTTTGAGTTAGCAACGGAGCTCTTAATCACTGCACCACCAGGACTCCTTGTGTGTCAAGGAACAGATAAAAGGGCCAGTGTGGCTGCAATGTATTGATAAATGGGGGAAGGTAATACAAGATAAGGTCAGAGAGGTAGTCAGGGGCCAGATGGTAGAGAGCTTTGTTAGTCATGGTAAGATTTTAATTATATTTATGTACAAGGATATTCACTGCAACATTTTTTATAATAGCAATTTTTTTTTTCAAAACAACCTAAGTATCTAATATTAGGGAACTAGTTACATAAACTGACATATCAACATGATTAAATATTATATACAACTATAAAAAAAATACATTTGAAGAATATATTCCCCATGTCCTGAAGTATATATAATGTTAAGTGAAAAAGCAAAATACTGTATTGTCCCAATTTAAAAAACAAAATTATATATAAATTTATAGCATAGATAAAAGACTGGAAAGGAATACACCAAAATGGTAATAGTGGTTACTTTTGTATAGAAAAATTATGAAATCTTTCTATTTTTCTATATTTTCAAATTTTGTACAGTGAAATATATTATTCTCATAATCAGAAAACAAAAGATATTATAACGGTTTCTTTCACCTTCAGAACTACAGAACAAAAGTGATAGTTCTCATGTGTAAAAGATTTAAGGGTTTGAGTTTGACTGCAAACTCAGTATGAAGCCACAAAGATATTGCAAGAAAAAAAAGCTACTGTGATTTTTAGGTCTCATTAACAGAACTATTGGGTCCATAAAGGGAGGTATTTGTTCTCAGTCTACTTCACAATTGTCAAAACCACATCTGGAAAGTTTTTCTTATTTCTGGATGTTACAAGTAAAGGTGAACTTTGACAAACTGGTGTATAATCAAGGTGGCGAGGGTACGTGGAAACCATGTCATGCGGGGAACTGTTAAAGAAGATGGGTATATTTAATATCTAGCTTTGAGAGGATTTGGACAGAGGGGGAGTGAAAATTATGCTCAGGGTTTAAACGATAGGCTGTGAAAGGGAGGTTAAACTTATCCTATGTCATTCCAGATGGCAGAATGAGGCCCTGTGGTTAGAAGTTATATTTTGTTGTTGTTAGCTGCCATCGAGTCAGTTCTGACTCACAGTGACCCCATGTACAACAGAACAAAACACTGCCGGGTCCTGTGCCATCCTCACAATGGTTGTTATGCTTGAGCCCATTGTCACAGCCACTGTGTCAATCCGTCTCGTCGAGGGTCTTCCTCTTTCTCGATGACCCTCTACCTTACCAAGCATGATGTCCTTCTCCAGGGACTGGTCCGTCCTGATAACATTCAAAGTACCTGAGAAATTTAATATTCTCAAGATAACTAGAGCTTTGAATGTTTGAGGGGATTTGTACATCAAATCAGGCTTTAGAATGTCTCTAAATTCTGTTCTGGTTCTAAGCTATCATTTCTGTGATATGCGCCACCTGTCTTTTCCAAGACATACTATCTCACTTTCTTTCTTATAACATTATTTCCTGTAATTCTGGTCACCTACCTCTTGTTTGGTCTAATGTCCTTTTTATTAAACACATACACACAGTGAACTCCACAATGTGTGTACAAGGAAGCATGCTTATGTATTAAATGGTTTTAATACGTGGAAAGCACTTATAACGGTACCTGGCACAATTAATGTTAGCTATTATTATTGCTACATTGTTTGTAAAAGTGAAAAAAATGGCACTATCAGGAGAATGGATAAATTGTGGCATGTTCATAGAGTGAAAATAAATGGAACTGGAGCTACATGTATCAGTATATAATAAGATGCCATTTATAAAGTTTAAAAACATATAGAACAATTCCATATTTTTTAAATGGAAACTCATGTGATTTTTAAAAAGATATGCATGGAAATGGTAAACACCTAATTCAAAGACTGTTTAGCTCTGGGAGGGAGGGAGGGGAATAGGATCAGGGTACACAGGACGCTTCAGTTATAGCTGTATTTTACTTATTAAGGGAGAGTAGTGGGAACATGAGTGGGCTTTTCATTACCTATGCTTTTGTATGCATAATCAAAATTATGGTGCCCTAAACAGAGGATGCATTATTTCAGATGTGGTCTGACTGACCCAGGGTACAGTGAAGCAATTGCTTCCCATGTTTTCTGAACTCCAAATTTCTGCCTGACTGCATTTGCTTTTAGACAGCCATTTTACACTGTTGACTCATGAAGTTTGCTGACAGCTCAAATCCCTAGACCCTTTTTGCACAAACTACTTTTAAGCTAGATCTCCCTCCATCCTGTATTTATACGGCTGATCTGGGGGAACCTAAATACCAAACTTACATTTATCCCTGTTAAATTTTTTCTTTTTATATTCAGCCCGTAATTCCAGCCTGTCAAAATATTTTGATCTGTGATTCTGTTATCTTACATATTAATCATCCTTCAGCTTTGTATCATTGTTATAGCTGATAAATATGCCTACCTTGTAAAGTAGCTATGAGATTCAAATGAGACTTTATATATGAAAGTACTGGGAAAACTGTAAAGTGCTATACAAATGTATGTGATTGTATTTCATATCAATGATTTATTAAAATGTTGAATGATTAAAGTACTAAGGACAAAGCCTAGGCTGACACTGGACAAAATGTAGAAATGTGAGTTGGATGAAACTACAGTTAGGTAGATCTAAAGATACTGAGCAACTATACCCAGTCCTTAAATATACCTAACTATACTACCATCTAGCTCACAGTTCTTCACTTTGTCCATAATATTATCATGAGAGTCTTTGTCAGTTGCCTTATATTATTATGTCATCCCTCTGATGTGTCTGTTTAAGTATACTATCTAAAAAAGAAAATGGATTATCTGTCATGACCTGTGCTTAGTGAACCTATGATGGTTCTTGATGATCATTGTTTCACTAAAGAAGAGAGGACTGAGGAGACGGAAGCTTGGTAAAAATGATGGTACTTTCAATTTTTATCTAGAAAGTCTTGAAGATGAAGGGAGGGTACTTTAAACTCATCTTCTAACCCTTTCATACTGTGTCTTTCTACAAACTTATTTTGCAGTGTTCCTGCAAGGGCTGGTGTGGGAACAAGCAGTGTGGGTGCAGGAAACAAAAGTCAGACTGTGGTGTGGACTGCAGCTGTGACCCCACAAAGTGTAGGAACCGAAAGCAAGGCAAGGTAGGATCGATGCTGTTGCTCCTCACCATCCCTTCAGACCTCCTACTAGCTTCCGCCCTTTTCTTCTGCCTTCCATCTTGAAATATGGAGTCTCCTGCACAGCTCTTCCTACACTTCTCCATCCCTTTGTACCCAGAAACAGAAACATTTCACTTCTCAATCCTTCTTCCCCCCTGCTAGCCCCTTTCTGCACACTGCCTTCAGAACCCATAGCCTTCTCAGGAGATTCCCAGGAATGCAGCTGATTACCTTGCCTAGATGACATGCCCCACCCCAGCCTTGGATGTACAGTTTCTGAGGCAAGAAAAGAAACAGAAAAACAGGCACTTATAGGCATATAGACATGCAGGATCAAACTAGTCCAAAGGCTTAGCTGGAACTGCAAGAGCCACAAGCTAAGGTGGTAGCTTCCAGAAAGGAAGTTAATCCTTCTGACATCTTGAGACATTAGTTATTAGACCCTCTCCATGGGAACAGTCACAATTGTGAGCCAAGCTAACTATAGCTGCCCTCCTTATATTGCTCCCAGGAATAGCAGACTCAGGGAAACAAAATGTGCCCTGAGAAGAGCAGCACCAAGCAGGTCAGATCCCTGTACTTGCCTATACTTGGGCCCATGGCAAAAGCTCATTACTGCAGCTCTCTATGTGATTAACAGTAATTCTAGCAAGCATCGTCTAGTAGTCATTCATCATGCATTTCTTTAACATTTACATGTGAACAGTTTTGCCCTGGGTCTTCTGTTAAAAGTCTTCTAAGCTAGGTAAGCATCAGAGGACTAAAGTGACAAGCTAGAGGTCAGGCTAAGAATTGTAGAAGTAGTGGGGACCTTAAAGATTCTATTTCAGTGGTTTTTCATTGGGTTCTAGAGTCTTCTAGCGGTTCCATGAAAGTTCCTTGGGCAGAGGGAAGTGGCCTGAGTCAGATTTGACTCCATTACAGCCAAAGCAACTTGCTTTTTACTTGTTTACTTATTGGGCTTTCTCTTAAGATTTCATTTGTAAAAACAACTGATCTAGTCCAATGCTTCCATTTTACAGAGAAGAAAACCAAGGCCCAGAGATAAGCTTAAGTGACTCGCTTAATATTGCACAGCTGGTCATGACAGCTGAGATTAAACCTCAGGCTGCCTGATTCTTAATCTAGTGCTATTTCCATGACAACAGTCTATAATTCTGTAATTCGAGCTCTATTACCAAATCACCTTGTTACCTAAGTAATGTCTCTCTCTTGGCTTCAGTTTCCTTATCTGAAAGGCAGACTAACGCAGATAACACCCTGAAGGATGCTACAAAGGATACTGCAGACTGGAAAGGGGAAATGACCAAGACTTGGTCTTGTTTTAAACCTTGCTTTGTGATATGTCCTGTGCTGCTCTCCTACCCACTCCTTTGCCTCCAAGCATTGCTCCATCCCTTCAGGGGTGGGGGGGGGGAAAGCATGTTAAGCACTGCAAGCTCCCCAAGCAGAGTCTCCTTAAGACTTGCTTAGACTGACTGATCAGGCCCTCATAGCTGGTACTACTAGTTGAAGGAGAGCAGACTGATTTTATAAACCCTGGTAGCTGAAATTATAATATCCCTGTCTGCCTGGTTCTCAGGATAGCTTGGGCACTGTTGAGCGGACCCAGGACTCTGAAGGCTCCTTCAAACTGGAGGATCCCACAGAGGTGACCCCAGGATTGAGCTTCTTCAACCCTGTTTGTGCCACTCCCAACAGCAAGGTAGGTGGGTGTTTCCAACTGTGTTAGTGTCCATGTCTGCATCTCAGCATCTCTGGCTGGGAAAAAGGTACAATCAGCTTGCTGGGAACTGGGTGTAGGCTAGTCTTTTTTTTTTTTTCCCCATACAGCAGTCTTAGGGGATACCTCATACTACTGGGAGTATATGAGGTGCAATTTTATTGACTAGGCTGGGTTGAGCTTCTGCCTCTAGCAGAGATCTAGTCATACCCTGTCTGTCCTTCCTAGATCCTGAAAGAGATGTGCGATGTGGAGCAAGTGCAATTAAAGAAGACGACTCCGGCTCCCTCCTCCCTTGACCTCCTAGAGTCAAAACATATAGCTACAGAATCCCAAGAAAATAAGGCCCCGGGAAAGAAAAAGAAACGAGCTCTGGCCAGCAATACCAGCTTCTTCTCTGGCTGCTCCCCTATCGAAGAAGAGACCCACTGAAGTTTGAGTCATCATCTCTACCCCCAGTCTGACTTGGGAGATGCTTTCAGGTTATATCCAGAAGGGGTTTTATAAAGACTCCTCTGGATTTCCAGTTTCTTGCTGTTAAAAAAAGGGACAGCGTGCTATTCAAAGGGAAGGGAAACTTTGTTGGATGTTGGCCCTCAAGTCTCCATCTTCCCAACACCAGACTACCACTCTGTCTTCTCCAGAACAGTGCTAAGCCACCTATTGAAGAAAGAACCAACTGACCTTCCCAAGGACTTATTGGGAATCAGTTCCCAGTACAATCTAGCTCTTTCTTCTGTAAGCAGTTAAGGCTGTCACCTGAGGGGGATGAGGCTGAGGCTTTCTTATCTCTAGGCTGTCTCAGTTTAATGGAGGAGCCTGGCCTAGGATCCTGGCTCAGGTCCTCCACCCCACCTTAGGAATGGCATTGGGATCTTTCCTGCCCTGACCTTCTCTGGATTTTATGTGTTTTAACAGTACCTTCAATTGTCTTCCATGTTACTGAGGTAAATGAAATATTTTTAAATGTTAATATTAAGTAAATAAATAAATTTTAGTCTGTTAAATGTTTAGCAAGATCGTTTCTGCTAGAATGAGAAATAAAATTCCAATCTGTGTTCCTCAGCCCCTAGGAAAGCTGTTAATAAGATTCACTGCAAGTACCTGAGCCTCCTTGCTTTCTTGTAGCTGCCTTCTTTCCCAGAGGGTAGTGTGGAGCGTGATGTTGTGTTTTTATGTTGCGTTGCTATCCTAGGAAATTGGAATAAAGCTAGCAAGGCCAGTGGCCTGACTTCCATCCATTGTAGAATCTGCCTGGCCTCCAGATCTGGAAGGAAATAACATTTACTAAGCATCTAAGAAGTAACATATCTGAAGTCACTACAGTTAGTGACTAATAGAGCTAGGACTTGAACCTGTGTCTAATACTAAACCTTTGTGACTCTAAAACAGCAGCCCTGAAGCCTGATTTCTCAGTATAGAAGGGGCATGGGATCACACTGCTGTCAGATCCTAGGACAGAAAAGTACTGGCTGCTTGCTTTCTTCTTTGAAAGTGGAGAGGAAGGGGGTGGCTTACTCCTTACTATGCATCAGGGTTCTCCATCTCTGCTTAAAGCTAAAAGGGGTTAGCCCTGGAATGCCATACATAGCTGCTGACTGGTCTTGTGGCCTTCTGAGGAATTCTCAAGCCCTGGAGCTCATATCTGTGCACTCTGAATCCCAGTCCCCTCACCCCCCACCCCTGCGGAAGAAGGAAAAGCTCCCAAACCACCCCCATGAACTCGGCACACTAAAGCCAAGACTTCTCTAGAATCCACCAGAGCCCCAACAGAGGAAATTGACAACATGCCTAGAATGAAGCTTGCAGGAGGACTAGGTGACCGGGTAGCCCTCTCTGGCCTCCTGCCAACAAGCAGCCCTGCTTCCCCTTGCATTTTAATGCAGAGGGTGCGAAGGAGTCTCTGCCATTGCCAAATAGAGCCTCTGGATACAATGGGAGGGCAGAGAGCGAGGGGGGCTGGCTCCTGGCATAAGAGAGCCTGTCTTACTTCTCACTGTTCGAAATCCAGTATGTGTGGGGGAGGAGTAAACTGGCTCATCCCCAAGGAAGACATCCTTTCCCACCAACACTGCTAGCCCCCAGACTTTGAGCCACTGCATCAGCCTAAAGGTAGAGAGGGAAGATCAATCAAGCCAGCCCCTGCCCCATCACACCCAGAACCCTGTGCTTTACAGCTAAGTTGGTTCTACAACTTGCCAGCCAGCCCTGTCCTGCTGATGGTGTAGTAACAGCAGCTTTTGTATGTGTTCAGATCCACTTGTATCAGCTTCCAAAACTCTGTGACCCTAACATATAAACTCCTTAAATGATTCTTGGGAAGATATTTTGGATACCTTGGGGACAAGGTAGCAGGAGTAATGAAAGTCTCAACGAGCATCTCCTGTTTGGGGTGATGGGGGAAGGGGAGGGCTGCTAACATCACTCAGGATCCACAAGGCCCGTGGGAACCCCTGTTCCAGAAACAAGGTGACCTGCTGCCCAGAGTTCAGGAAGTAGCTTGCAACTACATCTCTTATAAATGCACCTTGCAGAGGTGAAAGTAGGAGCCCAAGAGGGAAGGGAGGCTGATGAAGCAAGGCTATATACTCCCAGAGAGCTTGAGACTAGATGCTAGACTTCCTTACACACACCCCTTTCCAGGGGGGTTGCTGGGATCCTTCTCACTGCCAAGTTGCAAAGTTCTGTGGTCACCCCCTCCTCCCAGATTCCCGCCCTCAGTCCTCTCCTCCCTGAGCCAGGACAAAGCCCTGCAGTGACTGGGAGGGGAACAGGAGGAGGGACAGAGGGATGGGGAAGGCTGCACAAAGGAATTCCTCACCCCAAGCCCGCTGACCGCCAGCGAGTAAAGCAGCAGATCCGCTCTCCCTCCCCCTTCCTCCATCCCATCTTCTCACCCAACTGGGCACAGGCCATAGAGCAGCTGCCGGCCTTCGGAGAGGACCAGCACAGCCTCCTATAGGTGGCAACAGTGCCACCTGTTTGACGGGTGGGGTTGGGCCAAGAACTGGAAGAGGGAGGAGGCAGACAACTCGGAGAGGAGCTGGGAAGCAGAGCAGAGCTGCCACGGAAAAAAAGGTGTGAGGGTCTGGGCAGGTTGGAGGTTACAGTAGGGAGGGGCAGGGTGGAGACTGGCTCCAACCAGCAGGGATTGGGCCCTGGATAGCAGCACCCCTTCTCAGCTCCCTGATCCCATCCTACAGATAGCTCCTGGAGGCAGGTGGGACTCTGGAAGGCAGAGTCTGGAGTACAGGGGCAGGACCTGAGGGGAGGCAGGAGGTGCAGACTAGAGCCCAGGGCAACCCAGTTTCGGGATGGGAAGAGTCAGGGGCCTCCCTTTGGGATGGCTTTTTCCTGGGAGGGGAGAGGTTTCCTTCCCTCACCCCTCTCTCTGTCCCCTACCCCCCCCACCCCTCCAGCCCCTACCCTAACTCTCCTTTCCCAAGGTGAGCACAGGGTCAGGAGAGAAGTTTCAGGAGCAATTTTATGCCTGCCACACCCTTCCTTCTTGCAGGGGCCCAGCTCCACAGGGTAGCCCAGAGGACAAGGGGTTGTGTCCCTTTGGACACCCCCCACCAACACACACATACACACACTCTCTCTTTGGGTGTATCCAGGGGTTCCTTTGCACACTCAAAGTCACCTAGAAACCCTGTCGTATTGACACCCGCTTGTGCACACACACATACATATGCTGACACAAATCGCACACACTCTCATGGAGAATCACAATCTCACAGGCCAGTTTTGGGATCAGTAAATCAGCTCCATCTCAATCAGACCCAGAAGCACAAGGTAAGGGATCCCCTGCCCCAAGACAACCACACCTCCCCCAGCACACACACCCTGCCCTGTATTTGTTGTACTTTCACCAAAGGTAACTCAGAGGGTGGGGCCCCAGAAAAGGGGAAGGCGGGGACTAGGTTCTTGGTTGGGGTGGGGAGATGACTGGACAGGACTGGGGCGGGGGGCTTGGATTTTCCAGGAGTGTGTGGGTAGGAAAAGGCTGGGGGTGACCCAGGAAACCTGTTCCCCTCAAGTCTTTGCCTTCACTGGCAGTGCCCCCTGCCCCTGGGAGGTGGAGACAGAAAATCTTTCAGTCTGGGCTTTGTGATGTGTGTGATCTCTGTATCCATAGCAACTGGCCAACTAGCTGGGCCTCCCATAGCCCCAGGTCAGAACTGGAGCCTCTACTTCAGGTTACTTCTGGTTCCCCGGGTGGAATGCTTCCCATCATGGAGCTGCCTCAAGCTCAGCCAGATATGCCTCAACTTGCCCCACCCAGGTCAAGCACTCCATCCCCGGAACTTGATGCTGTTAAATGGGGAGGAATTGGAGCGAGGGGGTATGTGCAATGAGGCAGGGCCTCCTGGTGTCCCACTGACTTTCCAGGTATCAAGATTAAAGGCATAGAAAGACCCTGGAGATTATACCTTGTGCCAGGCTTGGAGCCAGGGCTGCTTATCTCCTCATCCAATCCGGCACTCTGGGTCTGCCCCTTGACCTCTGTTGCTGAGCAGGGGCCTATGCCTCTGCTCCTTCCTCAGGCTCCTCAGATACATTGGGAGGGAGGCTGGGATCTGCCCTCTGCCAGAGGCCCTGATGGCCGAGTGTCCTTCTCCCAGGCCCTCACCATGGCAGAGTCCCCCGGCTGCTGCTCCGTCTGGGCCCAGTGCCTCCACTTCCTGTATAGCTGCCACTGGAGGAAATACCCCAATCAGAGGATGAAAACCAGCAAGGTGGAGTAGGGATGGAGGGGGGAGGATGGAAGCAGGGGCCTAACTACGGAAAACAGAGTCTAGGGCAATTAGTGTTTAAATTGCTGAACGATCTATCACAGCTGGTGATGGAAACTGTGACGACCCATAGAAATTGCTAATTGGTGCCCCACCTCAAGTGGTGCCTAGGGCAAGTGCTCTACCTCCCTCCACTACCCCCTAGTTAGGCCTCTGGCTGGAAGTCAGAAGGCAGAGGCCAATCGGAGGGGATAAGGAGGACAACTGTGCTCATAGGCAGCTGGGGGGAAGGGGCTTTCTCTCCCCAGGAAGAAAATCGCCCTCAAATATGGAAAAAGCTGCCCCCAGAACAGAATGGCCCAATGCATGGCAGGAAGCCCCCTTAAGCTGCCGTGCATAGGGGATTCTGGGCTTGAAAAGAGGGATTGGCTGTGAGCTTCTCTCCTGCCCCTTTGCAGTGCGACTGTATCTGGTTTGGCCTGCTCTTCCTCACCTTCCTCCTCTCCCTGGGCTGGCTGTACATCGGGCTCATCCTTCTCAATGACCTACACAACTTCAATGAGTGTGTCATGGACTCCCCCTCTTCCTCAGCATACATGTTACCCTACTGTCCAACCTGCGACCCCCGGGTGCTCAGCCCCTATCATCAGTTATCCCTCAGCCCTGCCCAGCCCCTCAAGCCCAGCTCTCCTGCTATCCAACCTCCCTAGAAAATCCCTCCACAAAGTCTCCCCCATCCTTGGAGCCCCTGGCACCACGAAGGGCTTTCCCATCATCACCCCCCTTCTAGTCCTCCTTCTAGATTCACCCACCAACTTCCCTCAGGCCACTATTGACAGCCCTTCCCCCACTTGGACACCTCCCTCTCCCCTCCCACAGATTCCTATTCCACCGCTGGGGACACTGGATGGACTGGTCCCTGGCATTCCTGCTGGTCATCTCTCTACTTGTCACATATGCATCCCTGCTATTGGTGGGTCCAGGGGCAGCCGAACTAAACCCCCAGCTCAGCCTTTCCTTTCTGCTCAGCTCTACCCCCTTGTTCTAACCCTAGCCAATGAGGGGAGGGGACTAATTTTTGGGTGAGAGGGAAGTATCAGCCTGGGAAGCCCACCTTAGTGACCTTGCCCTCCCTTGGCACCTGATTATTCCAACCACCCTCGACCCCCAGCTCCTGGCCCTGCTCCTGCAACTCTGTGGACAGCCTCTGCATCTGCACAGTCTCCACAAGGTATAGTGAGGATGGGGGCTGGGGAGAGAGGGAGCCACTGGGGCCCAGGGCTTGGCCGGCTATTTGACAGGGACTTCACCGTAATATCTCCAAGGTCTAGCCCAAGACCTGAAGCCCAGTAAATATTTGTTGAGTGAAAGAAGGTCAGTGGGTGAGCCAGGGGAAGGGAGGGGTCCTGTCTCCACAGAGTGAGGGGGCAGCCCATGTAGCTATGAGCCCAGGTTGACAGAGAGGGCTCCAGTCATCCCTGGTCCCCCAGGTGCTGCTGCTGCTTATTATGCTTCTTGTGGCCGCTGGCCTTGTGGGACTGGACATCCAATGGAAGCAGGAGTGGCGTAGCTTACATCTGTCACTGCAGGTGAGTGGCTGATTTCTAATGCTCAGGTTGGAGCCTCTGCCTGCGGCCAACCTCAGAATGTATCTTGCTCCCTGGTCCCCCAAGACAGCAGGAAGCTCTGAACTCCAAACAGAAGAAGGAGGGGGCACCAGGAAGAAGACCCCTTCTCACCAACTCTTGTCCACAGGCCACAGCCCCATTCCTTCATATTGGAGCAGTGGCTGGAATCACCCTCCTGGCCTGGTCTGTGGCTGATACCTTCTACCGTATCCATAGAAGAGGTGCCAACCCCACTTCCCTCCCTACAAGTCCTCACTGGCTGTCTATGCTTCTGTCTCCTGTAGCCCACGTTTCCTGCCCCTGAACTTTGCTTTCCGCCCCCAGAGCTCACCCACTGCCCTTTCTCCATAGCCTGTCCCCCACTCCCCACAGGTCCCAAGATTCTGCTGCTGCTCCTATTTTTTGGAGTTGCCCTGGCCATCTACCTGGCCCCTCTATGCATCTCCTCACCCTGCATCATGGAACCCAGAGACTTACCCCCCAAGCCTGGGCTGGTGGGACACCGAGGGGCCCCCATGGTGAGTGTTGGGCAGAATGCTGGCAGGGTGGTGGGGGACTGCTCTTTCAGGCTGCAGCAGCCAGGCCTGTGGGTTCCCAGGCTCCCATCCTTCCCTGCTACCTCCTCGCTGATTCCCTTTCCCAGCTGGCCCCCGAGAACACCCTGATGTCCTTGCGGAAGACAGCTGAATGTGGAGCTACTGTATTTGAGACAGATGTGATGGTCAGGTGAGGGAGGCTGGGGACTGGGGGATCTGAGGGGCTGCAGGGCACAGCAGGAGAGCTCAGGAAATGACCATCAGTCCCAAAGCTTGCCCCTCTGACATCCCTTGTACCCTCAGCTGTGACGGGGTCCCCTTCCTCATGCACGATGAGCACCTGAGCAGGACCACAGATGTGGCCTCTGTGTTCCCAGCCCGAATCACAGCCCATAGCAGCGACTTCTCCTGGGCTGAACTGAAGAGACTCAATGCTGGGGCCTGGTTCCTAGAGGTGAGGACAGCCTCTGGGGAGAGACAGCCACCTGGAGGGTCAGAGTTCATTCCACTGATAAGCATTTGCTGAGTGCTGTGCTGGGCAATAGGAATATGGTCTCTGTCCTCAAGTCACTCCCATCCAGTAAAGAAAAGAGCTTAAGCAACAGGTTATTAGAATATGATACCTAGAGCAATAAAGATATTTACCAGGTAGAGAAGAAAAAGAGAGAAGTCTCTATTTGTCAGGGTGGGTGTGAGAGGGGATCAGGAGTGGCTTCACAGAGGAGAGGGTGCCTGAGCAGCATATCAATGACAGTTTTGTTTTGTTTTTAAGATGGGCAAGGCTGGGAAAGGGAATTCTAGTCAGAGGGAAGAACATGTATAAAGCCCAGAAGTATGATAAAGTGTGTTTTCAGGGAACTAAAAGTAGCTCAGTATAACTGGAAGGTAAAATTCACTGGAGTGGTAGGAGATGAAACTGGCAAGCTCTGGGGGCAAGGTGAGCAGAGGCCTGGTCTTGAAGGGCTTTGAATGGCATGCCCAGAAGTGTGGACATGAATACTGTAGGCGATGAAAAATATCTAAAAGGATACTTTATTTTTTCAGTTTCTCTTTTTCTGATTACAAAGTGTTCATTATAAGAAAGTAAAACACCAGAGAAATACTGTAAAAATTGTAAAGTTCCCCATAATCCAGCCCCTCTGAGGTATTCACTGTTGACGGTTGGGTATATATTCCTTTAGATAGACAGATAGATAAAACCCATTGCCGTCAAGTTGATTCCAACTCATAGTGACCCTACAGGACAGAGTAGAACTGCCCCATAGGGTTTCCAAGGAGCATTTGGTAGATTCAAACTGCCGACCTTTTGGTTAGCAGTTGAGCTCTTAACCACTATGCCACCAGGGCTCCATATATGTGTGTGTGTGTGTGTGTGTGTGTGTGTGTGTGTGTGTGTGTGTGTGTGTATATATGCTTTTTTATTTTGTACAAATAAGATCACTATACTATACATACTCTTTTGCAACTTGCTTTTTTTTTTTTCATTTAACTCTATATATTATGGTATATCAGAGTGATTAAGAGCAAGGGCTATCTGGGTTTGAATCCTGGCTCCACTGCTTACTAGCTGTGTGACCCTGAGGAACATTCCTTAATCTATGCCTCAATTTCCTCATCTATAAAATGGGAATAATAAAAGTACCAATCTTTTAGGGTTATTGGGATGATTAAATAAGTTAATAAACATAAAGTACTTAGAACACTTCCTGGCAGTAATTAATTACTCAATAAATGTTAGATAGCTAGCTTTTCCCATGACAGTAATTAGGAGGTAAGGTCTTTTGTTGATAGCAAGGGGAGCAGAGGAGAATGGCAGAGGCTTAGAATAGCCACTAGGGGGAATGAGAAAAAAAAAAAAAAACCCGTTGGCATTGAGTCGATTCTGACTCATAGTGACCTTATAGGTCAGAGTAGAACTGCCGCATAAGGTTTCCAAGGAGTGGCTGGTAGATATGAACTGCCCATCTTTTGGTTAGCAGCTGTAGCACTTAACCACTACGCCACCAGGGGAAATGAGAGAGGGAGCAAATCAAGAACAAGTAAAAGGATTGCTAAGCGGAACTAAGCAAAAAATAGGACTGTAGTGGCAACAGTCCGTAAGGTGTGCTCTGCCCACGGTAGTGCCCAGTCCCCCCAGTTATAGGGGTGCAGAAGGTAGATTGTAGAACTGAATCAGAGCTTTGGATTTGTAGGGCAGATGGAGCAGTAAGGGAGTTGAGAGTGCTGTGGAAAAGTAGTTCAAGCTATGGATGGACCACGTCTTGGGGATGTAGGTATGGCCACAAAGGGGCTAATAGATTGTGAGGAAACCGAGGAGCCAAGATCTCAGAAGTCTCCCTTAGACCAAAGAGAAGGTATAGTGGGAAAGGGGTATTTAGAAAACTGGCAGGGTAGAGTTTGAGGTCACAGAGTAAGATATTAGAGGGTCTGGGAGAAGGCCACAGTTTTGAGAAAGAAACCTGGCTCAGAGGTGGACAGAAACTGAACACCAAGTGGGGAAAATGAGTGAAGAGGGTGAGGATGGAGGGTTGGCCTGGAGGCCTCTTCTGGTCTTGAAATAATTGTCCTTTTTTTTTTTTTTTTTCTTTTTTAAATGATTTTCCTATTCTTATAGAGGCAACCCTTCTGGGGGGCCAAGAGACTCTCAGGCCCTGATTGGAAAGAGGCTGAGAATCAGAGAGTACCAGCATTAGAAGAGTTATTGAAGGAAGCTGCAGTACTCAACCTCTCCATCATGTTTGACTTGCGCCGCCCCCCACGAAACCACACATACCATGACACTTTTGTGAACCAGACACTGGAGACTGTGCTGAGGGCGAGGGTTCCCCAGGCCATGGTGGTGTTGCCAGGATCCCTATGGCCCCCTTCACCCCTCTCCTCACCCTACCTTCCCTGGGCCCTGGTGATGATTTTGAGGTTGCCCCCTGCCCCAGCTCATATACCCCATTCTGTGGTGAAACCTCTCTGCCCTTGCCCCATTCCATGTAACCCCTGTGTCTTCTCCAGCTTCATACGCATCCACCCTAATCCACAGGTCCTTTGGCTACCAGATGAAGATCGGGCTTATGTCCAACAACGGGCTCCCAGAATGCGCCAAATATATGGAGAGCAGGGAGGCAACAGAACTGAGAGGCCCCAGTTTCTCAACCTCCCCTATCAAAACCTGCCACTGTTGGATATCAAGTGAGTGCCAGAGGATAAGAACTGCAGGGATCACATGAGGCTTAGTGGTGGGCAAGGACCAATGCAGGAGAGTAAAGGCTATTCATTCATTCACTCATACAACAAATATTTTTGAATACTTGCTGTGTGTCAGGCAATGTTTATTGTAGGCTTTGGGGACACAACGTGGATAAGGCAAACAAGGTCCTTGCTTTTATGGAATTTATATACTAGTGAAAGAGACAGACAACAAACCACTAACAAAATATATGTATATTGGATAGTGACTAGTGTTATGAAGACAATAAAAGATGTAATAGAGTGATTGGGGTTTGGAGTGGGGGCTAGAGTGGACTACATTAGGAAGAGTGGCTAAAGAGGTGATGTGTGAGCTGAGACCTGAATGGTCATAAGGAGCTAACTGTGAGAAAATCCACAGAAGAGCAGGGACAAAAGCCTAATGAGCAAGGGGAAGGCAAGGTTGGAGAGGTAGGCAGGGGCCAAATTGGGTAGGACCTTGTAGGCCATGAGAAGGATTTTAGCTTTTATTTTATACCAAAGAGTTCAGTGCAAGAGAGGACGGGTTCAGGTAAGTGAGAGGCAAGAGAGTACCAGATGTGCACTGGGCTCCAGAACATGGCCCAGCCAGTAAATAAGATGGACTTCAAAGCATCAGTGGTTGCCAAGGTCTCTTATAATTCCCTTGTGGTCAGATAGAAAAATGTGGACTGAATGATAGACCAGTTATCCTAAGTGTTTTTAGAACCTCTCCCCAAGTTGTCACCATGGAGGGAGACATGACACAGGGTTTGGCCCTCATCTCAATCTTGTCCTGGTCAACATCGACTGCTGATCATGTTTCCAAAAGACATGAATTGGTGATGAATACACTAATGACAAAATTGAGGCCCAGAAAGGTCTAAATACTCTAAAGTGATGGACCAATTCTACCAAGATGAAATGCAGCAGAAATAAATGTAAAGACCTATACTGGGGGCTAAAAGAAGCTCAATTGCACAGACAAGAGCAGAGACACTGACATTAGCAGGAAGATGTATGAAAAAGGCCAGAGCTTTGATTGAATAGTGTGCACAGTGTGGGTCATCAGTGGGATGTGACATTGCCAAAAGCTAACCTGACTCTGGACTACATTCATACAGGTACAGTGCCCAGAAGACAGGAAGAGATAGTTTTGCTCTACCCAAAGCTGGCCCAGGCCCACCTGGGATATCATTTTCAGATGGAAGCCCCATATTTTAAAAGGAATGTTGATAAATTGGAGTACGATAAGATTAGAGAGATTTGTTTGGTGAAGGGAACAGTAACCTGGGTCCCAAGAGTAATGGTTGAAGGAACTGGGGCTGTTGGGCCTGGAAGAGAGAAGATTCAGGAGACCTAGTCTCTGTTCCTCAGACCTCTGAAGGGCTGTCATGGCACAAAGGGAAGAGACACATTCATGTGGCTCCAGGTGGCAAAGCTAACACCCGTGGGTGAAATTCACCAGGAGACAGAGTACAGCTACACAAAGAAAGTAACTTTTGGTCAGGGGTTGCTATGCAAGGGCAGAACTGATACCTTCTTGGCAATGACACTATAGATTCAAATAGAAACAGAAGGCTGCCTCCCATTGCTTGTGCCCCATGATTCTGGGATGTTCCATGTATTTGGTTTTTCACCTCCGCAGGGCATTGCACCAGGATAACGTCTGGGTGAACCTATTTGTAGTGAACAAGCCATGGCTCTTCTCCCTACTCTGGTGTGCAGGGGTAGATTCAGTCACCACCAACGACTGCCAGCTGCTGCAGCAGATGCAATACCCCATCTGGCTTATTGTAAGGGCTTTGAGACTGTCACCCCTTCTCTCCTTCTCCCATCCCTGGTTCTCCTTAACCCTAGCCCTTTCTTCCTCACTTATTCCCCCGACCCCATACACTACCCATGGTGCTCTGGCCACCAATAGGGGCCTTTTCCTATTCCCATAGCCCCCTCAAACCTACCTAATGATGTGGACCATCACCAATTGTGTCTCCACCCTGCTGCTTTTGTGGACCTTCCTCCTTCAAGGGTGAGTGCTTGTGCCTCAGCTTTCTGGGTATTCATTCTCCCCAGGCCCCTGCTGATGAGGCTGATTTGGAATCAGATACGCTGCCTGTGGCTTGCGGTTTGATTTGGTTGGTTCCTTTGAGATCCTTAGACCCTTATACCATCAGATTGGTTTGAATCTGGGAAAGGCAGTTAGGGGAAACCTGGGGTCAGAAGGTCCTGCTTGAAGATGGCTGAACCTACAGTGGGAAGCTTTTCTTCCTATAGGAGATGTGCTAAGGAGAGAGAGAGAACTGGTAAGAACTCCCCCCACATACTTCATTTTTCTCCTCCTCTAGCCTTCCCTTTAGCTCACTCCCAGTATGCCCTACCCTCTCCTCCCCTCCCCAGGCTTGGAAACAGCAGTGCTGCTGACCAGGATCAACAATTTCACAATGGAGTGAATGCCCTGCCCTTGGCCCCTCACCAACTGGAGCCTGAGGCCTGAGGCCTGTCTGCATTGCCCAACAAGAAGGAAGGGAGAATGGTGGAATGTCTCAGGGGTAGGCAGTTGGTGGGGAGAACTTTGGAAACAGGAGGTTTGGAACCACGAAGGGGCCCTGTGCCCAGATGGTGGGCAAACCCCAAGCTGCCATGATATCTACTCCCTTTGAGGTTTTGACCTGAGGTGGTTGGGAAGACAGTGAGTCATGAGAAGTTTCTCCCAAAACGAAACTAGAACAGAGGATGTGAAAGGGAGACTGCCAAGATAATGTTGCAGACCTGTGTGCACATGCTCTTGTGTAGAAGGCACAGGGCGTGTTAGGGGTGGGACAGCATGGAAGAGTGATGGAAGGATATGACAAAATGGCCTTTCCTGGAGAACTGTAAGATGATTAAGACATCTTCCCCACCTCATGCACTGTCTCCTCTGACCCCTGCTAGCTGCTTTCTGGCCTAGAGGCTGGGGGCTAAAGAGCCCCTCTAGCCATGTAATTCTGTGGCTACAGGTGGCTTTTTTTGCTGTACACAGCCTTTTCTTCAAGACAGGTTGGTTCCTGTATCTTGTCTGTTCATCTGTTATTCAATGAATTTAATTCCTACTTGGTCACAGTCTAATCTTTTCAGTTCTGAGGCTGGGAGGAGGATGTACCTTCCTTCTAGGGTTGGATGTGACATGACATTGGAGGTGACGGGGGGGGGGGTGTCATTGTAGGGAGATTCATGGGTTGGGGGTGGGAGGAGAACCACCTAAGGCAATGAAGAGCTGCAAGGGAGAAGCCAGAGAGAAGTCGCCACAGGGGGCGTTCCCGTTGGCCGAGGCACGCTGTGCAGAGTTGCGTTGTAGCTCCACCTTGTGGACACCTGCCCCAAGAGGAGGGCCGTGTCCGTCATCACCGTTGACATATTTGCTGGATGCCACCTGTTCCCCTTGCCGGTTGGGTACTTATGTCCTTGGCTCCGAACCCACAAGTTTTCGCTTCTCTGGGCCGAGCGCAGGGTCTGGTTTCCGGCCTAGCCTCCCCATCGAGGAGCACGTTCCTCAGTGTGTCGACTACTCTTGGGTTCCTTAAAAGCAGTTGAGGTGGCCAATGCGGAGCTGGCCTAGGATGAGGAATCTGGTGGGAGGGGTGGGCCAAGGCAAAAATGGGGACAGCAGGGGGCTCTGTGGTTGACCCTACAGTTCCCCACCGCACCAACATTCGCCCTGGTTTGTGTCCCCACACGAAGGGAAATAGAATTAAGGCGCTGGCAAGGTCAGGAGGTTCGGTTCCCGATTCCTCCTCTCTTTCCAGACTGAGACGTGGGGCAGCACTACTGCTTCGCGACAAGATCTCACCCCTCCGCTGCAGGGCAGCCACAGAAACTACAATTCCCAGAATGCCTCTGGCTACTTCCGGTCTCGGGATTGACGGAGGCGACTTTGAATTTGTGTTCCCGCCCCCTCCTCCTCCCGGACCCCATCCCTTCCCTTCTCTCGCCGCCCCGCCCCCGCAATGAACGCACACGCACATACATACACACGCAGGCGCGCGCGCCAACATACCTGGTCTGCAGCTGGCGGCAGGGGGCGGGGGCACTGGCGTGCGACTGGCGAGAAGGCGGGAGGCTCTCCGGGAGCAAACGCTGCTGGCCGCTACCCTGCTCCCGGTCTTTTTGCGAGTCGATGCCGCTTTGTACCAGGGCAAGTCTCCTTCACACACTGCCTTTTCAACCTGCGTTTCCTTAGTTTTCTCCACTCCCGATCCTGCCCTTCAGTCAGGCCGACCACCGACCTCAGCTCTGGAGCGCCCAGTCAGGCACTGCCGGGCTCTCACCTCTCAGCATGTACCTCCTCTCGCTATCCCTACTTTTCTGTCCCCTTCCAGTCTCCCAGCCTCAAAGCTCTTTAGCCTGTTCCCTCCCCTCTCGACCTCACCATGACAACCTCCAGCGTCTCCACCCCGCAGTCCCAGCCTCCCAGCTCCCAGGTCCTCAGCTGCAGTCCTCTAACCTCAGCGTCCAGACACCGAGCCAAAATGCCCCAGGCGGCCGGGATCCAGCCCTAACCCCTAACCTTGGGTACTTCAGTCCTGGGGCTGCCACCGCAAATCCCTCCTCTCTTCCCAGGAGAACTGGACAGCTGCGGCGTACTTCTCCTCTATGAGGTCCTGGACTGCAGACTTGAGGCTGACAAAAACTTGAGGGTGGAGGGCCAGGGGGAGCTGCTCGATGGAGTTCGGGTGCAGTCGCTCTCCATTATTTTTAGCTGCTGACTCACAGCTCCTGACGTGCAGGTTTGGGGCTAACAGGCTGGGCTAGGGGGTTATTAATAGAGCCGAAGCACAGTCCCGACCCAGTTCAGTTTGGAAGCACACGGAGCAAGGAGCCTCCCCTGCCATCATGCCCTGTGGGGATGATGTGGATTGATGGAGTGGCTGGGCCAGACGCTCTCTGGCTGCCAGTTACCTTAGCCTGGTATATATGTCTTGGAACTTTTGAGGAAAAGTCTACAATGGGCACAGCTCTCCCATAGCTTGCCATGACTTGGGGGCTCTGCCACAATGAAGTTTCTGTTGTACTAGCTGAGAGGGAAGAGGCAAGTCCCAAGTGGAGGGGTTATTGTGGCCACAGCCTTGGCCTGCCTGAGTCTACTTCCAGGCCATAATTCTAGGTTGTTAGGAGAAAAAGCTGTAGATTCTGGTTCCCAAAGGCCCACATAAGGACAAGGTGCATAGCCCTAACAGAGGGACACGGAGCTGGGGATCCCCAAACCAGTCCCTGCACTAGGAAGCTGCCAAATTCTGTTTATCATTCTCCCATTCTTTTTATTTCTTTCTCTCTTACTGGGCTCCGTCCCTACTCACAGGGGTCCATGGACCTCACAGTCTCTCCTTTCTTCTCTGTAGAGAAACCTAATTCAGGAAACTCACTGAGAAACTTGTCCCCATCTGTCTTAGTCATCTAGTGCTGCTATAACAGAAATACCACAAGTGGATGGCTTTAACAAAGAGAAATTTACTCTCTCACAGTCTAGTAGGCTACAAGTCCAAATTCAGGGCGTCAGCTCCAGGGGAAGGCTTTCTCTGTCAGCTCTGGAGGAAGGTCCGTGTAATCAATCTTCCCTTGGTCTAGGAGCTTCTCAGGTGCAGGGACCCCAGGTCCAAAGGATGCGCTCTGCTCCCGGTGCTGCTTTCTTGGTGGTATGAGGTCCCCTGTTTCTCAGCTCACTCCTCTTTTATATCTCAAAAGGGATTGGCTTAAGACACTATCTAATCTTGTAGACCTCATCAATATAACTGCCGCGAATCCATCTTATTACCTCATAGTGATAGAATTTACAACACGTAGGGAAATCACATCAGATGACAAAATGGTAGACAATCATGCAATACTGGGAATCATGACCTAGCCAAGTTAACAGATATTTTTCGGCGACACAATTCAATCCATGACAGCAACGAAATATGAATGATCATTTATATATTGTCATTCCCAAGAGTCTTTTTATTTTAATGGGCTAAAGTAGTGCCCTAACCCATACATGGGGAATGGTGGGGAAAGCTTGATAACTTAGTAGTCTAATCACACAGATAATTCTCACTCATGCCCAGTTTGCTAGAATTCCCATTGACAAAGGACGTACACCCACAGCAATAGCCAGGGGCAGATTATCCAATAAGCAAGGTCAGCACGTTGCTTATTAGATAAGATAAGCACGGTACTTACCTTGCTTACCAGATCATCTGTAGTGAACAATTTCACACTTTTTCACCACATCAAAGATTCTGCTGCTCTCTCCCTGGCATCTGTCTCTGTCCCAACCCCACAGCACTTTCCTACAGAATCAAAGCCTCTTTTCAAATTTACAAGCCCTGACAGGAGTAGATGACCCAGTAAGCAAGGTAAGCACAGGCTTACTTGTGCTTCCTTACTAATCGGTATTGAACAATTTCACATGAGGTCAACTGATGAAGTGCTACTTTCAAAAATGAGTCCAGATTATCAAACAGCAGCAGGCTGCACCGCCCCCACCCCATCTATTTACTGAAGGTGGGAGAGAGAGGGTGGATGGAGAGAGAAATGGTCTCTCTCCTCCTCGAAAATCCCTTCATGTACTCCTCCATCTCAGTCTCAGCGCAGGTCGGCCAGTTGCCTAGCAACCACAGCCGCATGCAGGGGTGTGAGGCTGCTCTCGGCCTGTAGGGGGTGCCTGTCTCCCTGGGGCCTCAGGATGGAGCCCTAAGCAGTAGGGAGGGGGTTCTGATGTCAGTGTCAAAGCACCTCAGTGTTACCGACCTCCTTCCAGGCTTGCCAACCCAGCCCGGTCTGAGTCTCAGAGAGCCTGCAGAGTGAAGACAAGCTTACTATAAATCTAATGGAGTTTTACATTCATTTTTTGACTAGTCAATGGGGTGGGGGGGGGGGGCGGGGGGGGAGGCTCAGTTTGACACTCCCCATTCACTCCAGGTTTAGCAACGCTTGTTCCTCAATCACAGCAGTTCAGAGGGCCCAGGCTATAGGGGGCTTTTTTCCTGAACCACCTTTGTTGTTGTTAGGAAAGGAGTCTAGTACTCTCTGTTGACAAACTGCTGAACATGTGAAAGACTTTATGCTCTTGGTTACCATATTCATGCGTTCATTTATTCAATAACAATAACTAACACTAACCCACTATGTGCCAGGTCATGTACTAGGTGTTCTACATTAATAATCCTATGATTATTTCCATTTCACAGATCAAGAAATTGAAGCACCAAACCAAAAACCAAACCTGTTGCTGTCGAGTCGATTCTGACTCAGTGAATTGAAGCACAGAGAAGTTAAATTATGTCCAAAGTCACACAGCTAGTGGCTGAGTTGAGTCTAATTGAGCAGCCACTCTGTGCCAGGGTTCAGAAATACAGAAAATAAGACCTTTGACCACCTAGTCACCCTTCAGGACCAAACTAAAAATGTCACTTCCTTTGTGAAGCCTTTCCTAAGCCACCCCCACCCCACCGCAAGCAGAGGTAATAACTTGCTTTTCTGTGCACTCCTCTGAAATAACACTTTTCACAGGTATTGTAATGATCTGATTCCATATTTCTATTTCTATAACTTTGAGCACCTTGGTAACAGGGCCTGTGTACTATTCATCTCCACTTGGATATCAAGTAGACATCTCAAACTCGGCAAGTCCAAATCTGAACACCTGATTTTTTTTCCAGAGCCCTGGTAGCACAGTGGTTAAGCACTCAGCTGCTATCCCAAAGGATGGCAGTTTGAACCCCCCCCCCCCAGCTACTCCATGGGAGAGAGATGTGGCAGTCTGCTTCTGTGAATATTACAGCCTTGGAAACCCTATGGGGCAGTTCTACTCTGTTCTATAGAGTCACTATGAGTCAGAATCAATCCAACGGCAACAAGTTTGTTTGTCTGTTTGGATCTTTTCTCCAAAAATGACCTCTCCTAAGGCTGTCCTTATCTCAGTAGATGGCAATTTCATCTTTCCAGTTACTCTGGCCAAAAAAAACCTTGGAATTACAACTCATATTCAATCTATCAGCAAATCTTGTTGACTGTCTCTTCAAAATACATCTAGAACCAACCACTTTTCGTCACCTCCAGTGCTACCACCCTGGTCCAAGAAACCATCACCTCTCGCCTGGATCACTATAGTAACATCCTGACTGGTCTCACTGCTTCCACCCTTGCCCCCTGAAGCCCATTGTCCACACAGAAGCCAGAGTGATCCTGCTAACCCCAAGTCAGATCACATCAGTTCTCTGCTCAGAATTGTCTAATGGCTCCCCATCTCTCTCAGAACAAAGCCAAAATACTTACAATGGCCTACAAGGCCCTACACAGTCTGGACCCCTGTTAAATATGTGATCGCCTCTCCACCTCATTCACTCTGTTCCAGCCATCTGGTCCTTCTTGCTGTTCCTTGAACCAGCTAGGTTCACTCCTTACCTAGGACCTTTGCACTGGTTGTTCCCTTTGCCAATACGCACTTCTGCCAGATATCTGTATAGTTCACTTCCTTGCCTCCCTTTGTTCAAATGTCACTTCAGTGAGGCAGGCTTATCCTGACCGACCTGTTTAAGATTGCCTCTATTCTAAATTCCAGTGTATAGATGAACAAGATAAATGACACCATAAGGGGGAAAAAAAAAAACTATAGAAATCCAGAATGTGGGATAGCCTACAAAACAACTGGCTTGTATTCTTCAAAAAGTCGATGTCATTCATTTTTTAAAAAAAAAAATATGGGGCAGGGGCTTCCAGGTCTATGCCAAGTTGGAGCAGACACATTCCTCCAGCTAAGTACAGCTAAAAACCTGGACATTACATATAAAACAAACATAAGAAGACTCTGAAAGGTAGAGAGAAGAAGGCAGATCAGCTAGGGACTCCAGTGACCTGAAAAATGACACTGTGATCAGTTTCTTGGATTTTCCTATTGTCTCATGTATCCCAGACTAGGTGCTGGAGAAGCCAGAAACCTGGAAAGGCCAACAGGTACAAACAAAAAAAGCCCCAACAAAAGTCTGCTCTCTCTAGCCAAGACACCTGGAAATGGGCAGCTTTGCCAGATAAAAAACTTTTAGACAATAACCACTTTACTGCAACCAAACACCACAAAAAACTACAGCTCTGCCCACACCACCAAAGACCGAGTTTAGACTTTCACCCTTGACAGGCTCCCCCACGCTCCCTGGAGTGGTGTCAGAGACGGCTGAGTAGGGAGCCTGGGCTGGGTGGGGTCAGAGTGTCAGAAGAGGTCTGGTGGAGAGTCAGGACTTTCACCATGACTCAGCATTAACAACTTGGATGCTCTCCACCTATACACTCCCACATTCCACCTCCCATCCTCTCATCCCCACATCCCTGCCTGTGGTGTCAGTGGAAGTCACCTGGGGAGCAGTAAGGATGCACACTAACCCCTCCCAGCCAAGGATGTATCAGTGGAGGCCTGGTGGGGTGCTGGAACTCCCACCCCTGTCCAGCAGCGGGTGTCAATGGAGGCCGAGGGCAGAACCTGACCTTCTGCCCCTACCTGGCAGTAACCAGGCAATGGCTCCTTCCTCGGACAGCACAATATTAGAAGTCTGCTAAAAACAAAAGATTTAAATAAGATACAGAGTTTCATAATATCCAAAATGTCCAGGATGCAATAAAAATATCACTCATCATACCAAGAACCAGAAGACCCTCAACTCGAGTAAGGAAAAAAAAACATCAATAAATGCCGACACTGATATGACAGAGGTTGCAATTATCTAGCAAGGATTTTAAAGCAGCCAACATTAAAAAAAAAAAAAAAAGCTTCAATGAACAATTATGAACAAGGTTGGAAAAAATAGAAAGTCAGCAAAGAAATATAAGATACAATGAAGAGTCAAACAAAACATTTAGAACAGAAGAATACAATAACCAAACTAAAAAATTCAATGGATGGCTTCAAGAGCAGAACGGAGGAAACAGGAAACGATCAGCAAACTTGAAGATGGAACATTAGAAAATACTCCATCTGAGCAAGAATGAGAAAGTGGCTAAAAAACAAAAACAAAAAACAAAAAAAACAGAGCCTCAGAGACCTGTGGGACTATAACAAAAGACCTAACATTCACTTCATTGGAGTCCTAGAAAAGGAAAAAGAAGGAGGGGTTGAAAAAGTACTTAAATAATGGCTAAAATTTCCCACATTTGACAAAAGACATAAACCTACAGATTCAAGAAGCTGAATGAATCTCAAACAGGGTAAACTCGAAGAAATTCACCCCAAAAATACATCAGAGTCAAACTTCTGAAAACTAAAGACAAAAAAAAAAAAAAACCTTGCAAGCAATGAGAGAGAAACGACACTTTACCTATAGGTGTAAAATAATTTGTATGGCAGTGGATTTCTCATCAGAAACCACGGAGAATAGAAAGAAGGGGCAGGACATATTTCAAGTGCTGAAAAAAAGAAAAAAAAAGGAATTGTCAGCCCCAAATGCTATATCTGGTGAAAATGTCCTTTAGAAATGAAAGGGAAATCAAGAATTCTCAGACTAAGGAAAGCAAAGAGAATTTATCACCAGCAGACCCACCCTAAAAGAATGGCTAAAAGAAGTTCTCAAAACAGAAAGGAAATGATAAAAGAAGGAATCTTGAAACATCAGGAATGAGCAAAAATATAGGTGAATACAATAGGCTTTCCTTCTCCTCTTGAGTTGTCTAAATTATCTTTAGGGTTGAAGCAAAAAGTATAACATCATCTGATGTAGATCTCAACGTATGTAGAGAAAATATTTAAGACAACCATACAAATGGGAGAGGATTAAAATAATTTGAAGGGAGTTAAGGTTTCTACACTCAACCTGGTTATTATCTAAACTAATAATCTTCGTGGTGAAATTGTTTTGTATCTTGATTGCAGAGGTTGTTAAAAGAATCTCCACATGTTATTAAATGGCATAGAACTGTACACACATTGTGCCCATGTCAATTTTCTGGTTTTGATATTTTACTACAATTAGGTAATATTTAATCACTGGAGGAAACTGGGTGAAAGGTACATGGGATCTCTCTGTACTATCCTTGCAACTTCCTGTAAATCTATCTTTGCAACTTTCTATAAATTTATAATTATCTCCAAATAAAAAGTTTTAAAAGATTATTGGGACTATTCTAGATTAAAAGAGATTAAATAAACAAATGCAATGTGAGAACTTTGGATTCTGATTTTTAAAAATATGAAGGCAAATTTTGGGAAATGCTAATATAGACTGGACATTAGATGACATGAAATTATTGTTAATTTTCTTAGGCATCTTAACAGTATTGTGGTTATTTGGAAAAATGTCTTTATTCCTAAGAGATGCATTTAGGCGCGAAGAGTAACAAAGTCTGTAATTTACTTTTAAATGGTTCAGCAAAAAAGTGTTTATCTATCTGTATATCTATCCCTCTGTCTATCTATACAGATAGAAAGAGAGAACACAATTAAACGTTACCAGTTGTTGACTCTATGAGGAGGATATACGGATGTTCATTATATTATTCTTTCAAGTTTTCTGTATATTTGTAAGTGTTGATTTAAAATTTTTTGGAAGGGATATGTGAAAGATAGGTAGGTGGTGATAAAGCAAATATAGTAAAATGTTAATTGTAGAATCTAGGTTATAGATGATTGGGTATTCACTGTAAAATGCATTTTTCTTTATGTTTGAAAATGTTCATATTAAAATGTTGGTGTTAAAAACTTGAAGGAAAAATATCATAACTTGGTGTCCTCCCCTAGCACTCCCAGTCCCCCTTACTCTGCTCTACTTTTTTTTATAGCACTTATCACCATATATACTACATAATTCACTTATTTATTGTGCTTCTTTTTGTCTGTCTCCTCTCACTAGAATGTAAGCTCCACCAGGCAGGGATTTGTCTGTTTTGCTCTGTTTGCTGCTCTATCCCCAGATCCTAGAATGGTGTCTGGCACATAGCAGGTGCTCAATAATCAAAGAATCTTTGTATCTCTTGTACCTGGGTCAAGGTCTTGTATAGTGTAGGTGCTCAGTGAATGTTTGTTCAATTGAACTGAGATCCAAGTTCTGCAGGAGAACTTAGAATAGAACTGTTATACTAGAGTGGTTCAGATCATGATCTCTAGAGTCAAATGACCAGGATTCGAATTTTGATTCTGTCACTTTCTGGCTAGGTTGACCTCCCTGAGCCTCAATTTCTCATTGGTGAGATTAAGATAATAATAGTATCACTTTAGTAGACTTTTTGTTTGCCATAAGGCACTTGGAAAAAAAACAAACAAACCCATTGCCACTGAGTTGATTCCAACTCATAGCGACCCTATAGGACAGAACAGAACTGCCCAATAGGGTTTCCAAGGAGCAGCTGGTGGACTCAAACTGCCGGCCTTTTGGTTAGCAGCCATAGCTCTTAACCACTGTGCCACCAGGGCTCCATAAAGCACTTAGGACTTTATAAACACTCAATAACTGGTAGCTAAAAACAAAACAACAAAAAGATAGAGCCTTCCCAGCATGTTATCCTTCCTCCATTGCCCAACAGGCTGAGCCAGGAAAGGCTGAGGAGATGTCCTTGGACAGGTATTCCCAACTTCTTCTCCAGATCCACGGACTTGATTCTCTCCTTTCAGATCTCTTCTTACCTTTCCTCCTGTCTTGGACTCTCTTCTTGACATCCTGAAACTCTATCCCCCACCATAAACATTTGGCAGTAGAGTCGAGGAGATAGGGGCCTGTGGGCCAGGGACAAGCGCTTACCTCTTTCCTTTCCTCGCTTATCTAGGGCTGAGTCCCTGACTGACGATAGAAGAAGGTCAAGTGTGAGATCCTGGTCATTTCAGGGCCTAGAGGTTGAGAGAACAGTAGTCCTGAGGAGGAGGCATTGGCAGGAGAGCTGGCCTTGTATGCTGCCCTTTTCTTTGGTCTCCTGTAAGAGAGAGCAGCACCTCCTTCACCCTGCTCCAACGTCCTTTTAGTCTGTTCTGCTGCCTCACGTCTTTACTTCTAGTGGCCCCAGCTCAGAGCAAGCCCGGGGACCCACTGAACTCTTTCTTGGAAGTGGGATGGAGTGGAGTGGGAGGAGGACGGGCTGAAATTGGGGGCGTCGGGGCAGGATATTGGGGGCCGAACTATCCCATGGTCTAAGCCCTCTGCCCCCACCCCAAGATGGACGGTACTCCCAAGATCAGGGAGCTGGAGCTGAGTCTTGGGGGCGCCACGGCTTCTGTTCCTTTAAGGAGCCGCTGTTTAGCATTCCTGCCGCCGCTGCTGCCGCTGCCTGACTCTACGCCCTGATTGGCTGGAATCAACTGAGAGGAGAGCTAGGGAGAGATGCTCTTGACTCCACTCAGATCCATCCTGGGGACCAGAACAGAAGCGGTCCTCCCAGCATCCAGCCTCTGCCCCGGCTCCCGCTTCTTCTTCTCCTCTGGGCCTCGGCCCAGGAGCCACCACGGGCGACACGGAGCCGCCAGTGCTGGAGGGGGAGCCGTGGGTGCGGGGCAGCGTGGGGGCAGAGGCCCCAGGACGCCCGCCCGGCCCCAGGCCCCGCTCCGCCCGGGCGCCCCCACGGGTGCCCCCCCCTCCCTGGTCCGAGCAGTGCGAGTGTGCCCGGGAGCCCGGCAGCGGCGGCGTGGAAGCCAGCGTGGGCTGGGGAGTGCGAGCCGCGGGGGGCAGTGCCATGCACAAGCACCAGCACTGCTGTAAGTGCCCCGAGTGCTACGAGGTGACCCGCCTGGCCGCCCTGCGGCGCCTCGAGCCTCCTGGCTACGGAGACTGGCAGGTGCCAGACCCCTACGGTCCAGGTGGGGGCAATGGGGCCAGCGCAGGTTATGGGGGCTACAGCTCGCAGACGCTGCCCTCGCAGGCGGGGGCCACCCCCACCCCCCGCACCAAGGCCAAGCTTATCCCTACTGGCCGGGATGTAGGGCCAGTGCCCCCTAAGCCAGTCCCAGGCAAGAGCACCCCCAAACTCAACGGCAGCGGCCCCAGCTGGTGGCCTGAGTGCACCTGCACCAACCGGGACTGGTATGAGCAGGTATGGACCAGCGGTGTAGGGGGACGGAAGGGCAATCCATGAGGGTTGGGGAGTGGGGGCCTAGAGGCCTAGGGTGCAGCAGGGGGAGCTGGGGCTCCAAGCCCATGGACCCTGAGCCCTAGCATTGCAGCTGGGCAAAGAGAGGCGGTTGGAAATGTGTGGTTCTCTGTGTGTCTTTTGGGGGGCGGTCTCCATTTGGAGGGGATTGGGAGGAGCTGTGTGTCAGGGAATGGAGATATGGCGGAGGGGCAGATTTTCCTGTGTGGGGGAATTGGGTTTGTCTTAGTGCGGGGGTTCAGCAGTGTCTCTGTGTCTGGCAGGGGCGGGAGGTTCTGTGGGGGCTGTGTGTGGTGTGTGTCTCCACAGGATGGGAGGAGGGGGCATGGTGCTCTGTATAGGGGGAACATGTGTGTGTGTGTGTGTGTGTGTGTGTGTATGTATATGTATGTTGGGATGTGTGGAGGAAGGCAACGGAGCTCCTGTGAAGCTATGTAGAGAAGCCCATGTGCCTGGCTCGCTAAGCTGCATCCCTTGATGCCATGAGTCCCTCTCCCTCCCAGTCCCTTTGTGTGTGAACGTGCACATGGACGTGTGGGATGTCTCTCTGGATGTGGAGGTGTCTCTGTAGATAAGGCTGTGGGGATAGTTAGGTTTGCCTGTGTGTGTTGTTACATGTATATGTGTGAGCATGTGGCTGCAAATGTATGCATGCATGTGCTCGTGTGTGTGTGTGTGTGTGTGTGTGTGTGTGTGTGTGTGTGGTGTCCCTGGTGAGAGGCACTTGACAGGCAAGGAAGGGGAGGAGGAGGCGGCGAGAGGCATGTCCCAAGCAAGGCTGAGTGGCTGCTAAGAAGGACGGACTCTTTTGTCCAAGTGTGTCTGTGCTGGGGGCAGGAGGGGTGGGGGACTGAAGCAAGCTTTCTTGCTCCACACCAGGCCTGGTGCCTGGAGCCAGGCAAGGGGCAGCTGCCCTGGCGCAGGGACTGGCCTCAGTGGGACATGTCCCCCTTGGATACTCCCAGATGTGAAAGAGCTTGGCACCCCAGCCCCGACTTGGCACGGCTTGGGAGCCCCCTGGGTGCCGGGCACAACTCGGCTTCCACTCTAAGCCTAAACTGCCAGCTTAGAAAATGGAAGGAGCATCTGTGGGAGAAGCAGCAAAATGGAGGCTGGGCCGGCAGAGCCAGGTCCCTGGCATGCATGGCGGAGGGCCTATCTAGTTATCTGGCTCTGCAGCCCCTAGCGTGGGGAGAAAGGGAGAAGGAGGCTTTGCTATCGAGTGCAGTGGCTGACTGCCCCAAGCTGGTGGCCGTTCTGGCTGCCTTCCGTCCTCCTCTAGGGACAGGATGTGCTCTTGCTCAAAAGCAAAGGTGGGGACTTCCTGGGGAAAGGACTCCTCAGTTCTGGCCTTCTGTCTGTCCACACTTTCCACTTCCTGTGTCCCTTGTCTTAGCCCCTTGCCTTCTCCAGTGAGTCTCCCTCCCTCCTTTGCCCCTCTGCCCTGGAGCCCTCCCCTTGCAAACACCCTCTCATGCTTGTCCTGCCCAGCCAGGAAATGGGTGCCAGTCCCAGGGCTGGGTCAGTTGGCCAAGGTTTCTTTGCCAGGGCTGATCCCTGGATGGCTCCTGGTCCTGGGAGCAGAGTCCGTGAGCGTGGTGGGAAGAAATGGAGGGTGGGCCGGTGGGAGGTGGGAGCCTCTGGGTCCTACCCGAGCTGGGCTTGAGGCATGGCCTGGCAGATGTGGGTACATACAAGAGCCACATGAGTGTCCTTTGGCCTGTGTATCTGTCTGTGTGGTACTTCAGGGAGCTGTTTCGGTTGTGGGTCTCTGAAGGGCCACCGGTTCTTCCTCCTGGGATCAGAGACCGGGGTGGGGTTGCAGCTAGAGTCCTCCCACCAATTCCCAGGGCTGCAGGGCATAAAGTCCCGGGGCCAGGCCCAGAAAAAGTGGAGCCCTGACTAGCCAGCCCTCTCCCCGCTCCTGATCTCTGCTTCTTAAAGCCAAAGCTGCGTGGGGTGGAGGAGGGAGAGAGAAGACAGAGTGGGGCACGCAGAGGAGCTGCTGCCCACCGTTTCCAGCCCTTCTTTCTGAGGAGGAGGCCAAGGGGCAGGAAAAGGGGAAAAGGCTGGCACAGGCAGAGAAAGATGGAAGGAGGGGGTGCTGGGACGCCTGGGGAGAGAGGCAAGAGGGCTTCTAGTCATGCCTCTTCCATTCTTGGGGATGAGAGTTGGAGGCAGGAAGCAGGTGCTACTTCTCCGTTCAAAATCACATTTTCACTTGACAAACGGTCACATGTGTGTCCTGTCTGGGAGGCCACCTCTGTGGGTTGATCAGACCAACCCACTGTTTTCAACCCTTTTCCTTTGCCTCTCCTCCCATGGCTACTGCATGTTGAAGGCCACAGGCTCTGCTCCAATCAGTCCATGGATCATCAACGTCTCCCTCATGGAGAATCTTGTCCACTCTGCTCCTGTCCCTCCCCTGGCTTTGCCTCTGACTCCTGACTAGATCCTGCCCTTGACCCTTTCTGCTGGGAAACATGAAAGGTTCAGGATCAAAACCCCCTTGGTAGAAAACGGATTAGGACTTTGACTCCTTCTGCTCATTTGAGGAATTGGGTTCCTGGGGACAAAGAAGGAGGTATAGAATGAGGGGTCATGAAATGCTTTGAAGGAGGCCACTTTCCAATTTCCCACGAGCTCTGCTGGGGGAAGGGGTGTGTGACCAAAAAATCAGTAGCCTTGGCAGTTTGCTGTAATCAAAGGAGCACTTGGAGATCTAGGTTCTAGCCCCTGCTCTACCACTAATTCCCAATGTGCCCTTAGTCACATCCTGTGTCCTCTCTGGGCCTCACTGTCACCATCTGTAATACTAGGGGAGTTGAACAAGATAGTATCTGCTGCTCTTCCGGCTTTGACATGGTAGGAGTCTATGATTGTCAAGTTACGGAGAGCTGTGGTTCAGAAGAGGAGGGAGGGTCCCTGTCCAGGTCACTGGGTGTCCCCTTTGGATGCTGGGTATGGCATGGTTTGGCCACCATGCTCCATCTCTGCCATCCCTCTCAGGCCATCCCTGCCCCCCACCTCCTAGTGAACTCTGAGGCCCTAGAGCCAAGCCTCTTGTTGACTGCACCACTGGCCAGCTCAATCCCAGACAATTGATCTGGGCTACACGAGCAGCTGGGTTTGGCCTGACATGGCTGGAAGCAAGGGGAAAGGGGTGTCTTCCTTGGGGTCAGCCTGTTCCCATCTGCGGCCAAGAGGTGCTGTGGTATGGATTTCAGCTTTTTTCCTCAATGGGGAGTGGGGTGGGGGAAAGGCAAGTTGACCAGGGGGCAGATGGCTGGGAGGTCAGGAAGTACTCAGGGAACTGCCTGTGTCTTCCCCTAGGTGAATGGCAGTGATGGCATGTTCAAGTATGAGGAGATAGTACTCGAGCGGGTAAGTCTGCCAGTAGGAAGGAGACAAGAGGGGAAGGAAGGGTGCGAGCCAGGAGAAGGGAGGGCCCTGAACCTTGGTTTCAAGACTCCTGACAAGACCTGCATTGAGAGGATGGAGAAACAGCGGCCCTCAGAGGCTGCATCACTGCATCAATCAATCAATCTACTAACAAATATTAATTGACCTTGCTCACTGAGGCCTGGGGAACTGGGGATGGAATGGGGTTTGCCGAGGCCTCCACACCAAAATGGACAGCACAGGCTGGGAAGCCACCAGGTTGGTGACAAATGTGACCCTGCCTGCCACGGCCCTTCTGAGGCCTGGAGAACCTCCCCTAGGAGGTAGAGGGAGGTGGGTGCCAGGAATCCTCCTTTATGCCCTCTGAGTGAATAGACTCTGCCCCTCTACCTCCTTCTGCAGGGCAACTCCGGCCTAGGCTTCAGTATCGCGGGTGGCATCGACAACCCCCACGTCCCAGACGACCCTGGCATCTTCATTACCAAGATCATCCCTGGTGGAGCAGCTGCCATGGACGGGAGGCTGGGGTGAGGTGACCTGGAAGCAGGGTGGGGGCGGCAGGGACAGGATGAAGAAGAGGAGAGGAGGGCCTGCCTGGTAGATGACCCTTCCATCAGATCTGGGAGGGGAAGAGGCAGTAGAAGAGGAGAGAGAGTAGTAGAGCAGGAGAGAGGAGGGAGGGGAGAGAGAGAGGAGATGAGGAGGGGGGAAGGCGGGAGAGGGGGTGGAGTGGCAGTGGTGCAGTGTTGTGCCTCTCGGCTTCCCCTGCAGGGTGAATGACTGTGTGCTTCGGGTGAATGAGGTGGACGTGTCAGAGGTGGTGCACAGCCGAGCCGTGGAGGCGCTGAAGGAGGCAGGCCCTGTGGTGCGGTTGGTGGTGCGGAGGCGACAGCCCCCACCCGAGACCATCATGGAGGTCAACCTGCTCAAAGGGCCCAAAGGTGCGGCTGTCTGGGTTCCTGTGCTCTGGCCAGAGCTCCTAGCCCTGGGTCCTGGCTGGCTGGCCCTGTAGGAAGTAGAAGGGAATGGCCTTTCTCCTTGCCTGATTCCCCCTGTTTCAACTCACCGCCTTCTTTCTTGGCCTCAGGTCTCTCCCTTACTGGCCTAATGTTTGGGACCCCTGAGGGAGTTCCTGTGAGGCCAATGGGTTGGCTGGGAGGAGGGGTTGGACTTGGGATTGAATGAGCACTCTAATCTCTCCTTGTGGCCCCTTCCTACTCCCTGCTGGCTCCCACCTAGGCCTGGGTTTCAGCATTGCTGGGGGCATTGGCAACCAGCACATCCCAGGAGACAACAGCATCTACATCACCAAGATCATTGAGGGGGGTGCTGCCCAGAAGGATGGACGCCTGCAGATCGGGGACCGGCTGCTGGCGGTAAGACAGTCTTCCTCAGGATGCCCAAATGATAGGGTGAGGAGGTGGAGCTCCAGCACCCTCTTACTCCACCTAAACCTCACTCAGGGACCAGGCATCATGAAGAATTTCAAGAGCATCATCTGAGTCATGTTTACCTGGATACCAAGGCCCTAGTTCTTTCCATGGCTAGGGGGGGTCCCTCTACCTCCTGCCTCTCTGCTCCTTACAGCACTATACTTGGACTTCTGGTAGAGCGCAACTGCATTTCACTGAAAGGGCATCCTTCAGGGTTCCCTGGAGAGGCCCTTCCTTCTCCCAAGGCAAGCCCTAAGGCTTCCCGTCTTCTAGGTGAACAACACCAATCTGCAGGATGTGAGGCATGAGGAAGCTGTGGCCTCACTGAAGAACACTTCTGATATGGTCTATCTGAAGGTGGCCAAGCCAGGCAGCCTCCACCTCAACGACATGTACGCACCCCCAGACTACGCCAGCAGTATGTACCATCCAGCTCTGTCCCTGGCCTGAAGCCCCTGCCCCCTGGTTTTTGGAGGTGAAGAAGTTCATACCACTTGTTAAGAGAGCACAGAGGACTAGTGCTCAGAAAAAACTGGGTCCAAATCCCAGCTCTGTCCCATAGAGCCTGGTGACCTTGGACATGTCCCTTTCACCTGGCTTCAGTTTCCCCTTTGGCAAAAAAAGGAGCTAATGATGTGTGTCCTGCCTTCCCCATAGGACTGCCACAAGGATCAAATGAGATCATGGACAAGAAAGCTCTTCAAAAACTGTATTAGGCTATAGAGATGTGAGGGATTATTATTAGTCACACTTCTA
Source organism: Dugong dugon (assembly GCA_030035585.1). Classification (NCBI taxonomy): domain Eukaryota; kingdom Metazoa; phylum Chordata; class Mammalia; order Sirenia; family Dugongidae; genus Dugong; species Dugong dugon. Next base: position 100,449,305 of record CM057483.1, on the reverse strand, counting down.
GTCATGTCTTTATTTGTAGACTGCCTTGACTTCAGCACTTTCTAAGACTCACAGGACTGAGACAAGGATTCAGAAAGGGACCGTGGAGGAGGAACCATGGGGGGTGGGTGGAGTGGGGAGGAGAGGCCTGAGGAATTGGCATCCCTTGGTCCCTTTTGGACTTGAAGTGTCGGGGGAAGTCCTTGGAAGGGGATGGGGTAGACTGCCTGGAGCAGTCTCTGAACTTTTTTCTCCTTTTCTTGATTCTAGCTTTTACTGCCTTGGCTGACAACCACATAAGCCATAATTCCAGCCTGGGTTATCTCGGGGCTGTGGAGAGCAAGGTCAGCTATCCTGCTCCTCCTCAGGTTCCCCCAGCACGCTATTCTCCTATCCCCAGGCACATACTGGCTGAGGAGGACTTTACCAGGTAAGACTCCGCCCCCAATTCATCCTGCCCAGGGATGAGAGAGAGGAGGAATAAGTTTCTGGCCTGCCACGGCCATCTCTGTAGCATGGCAAAGAGGATAAGGCCCTCGTCAGTGCTGGCTTTGGGTCTGAGGCCCTCCCTTAGCTCTTGGGGCCCTAGGGAGGGACAGAGGTAGCTGCAGGGTCAAGTTCTGCCATCAGGGGGAGTGCCGAGTGCATGGCCCCGGATCCGAATGTGGAGGGAAGGGGTGGGGTCGAGTGTTTAGGGAGCTGAGGCGTTGTGGGCTGCAGGGTTTCCTGCCCTGAGATAGTTGGAGCCCTGCCTACTGCTCTCACTTCAAATTAGAGAAGAAATCAGTTCAGCCGGTGGGGCTGGCGGGACGCTGGGGGGCTGGCGAGCTTGGTGGCCTCTCAGAGAACACTGCCCCGCCCCACTCCAGCGGCGGCAGCGGCGGCCGTGAAAACTGGTCAGGCCGGCCCGGGTTCCGGGGTACAGGTTTGCGGGGTGGGGCCTGGTAGACTGCTGGGCAGACTGAGGTGGAGCCCGGAAGGGTAGGCGGACGGGGAAGAGCCGCCGGAGGAGCCATGGAGAGGGCACGCAAATTCTCAGGCTCCGGCTTGACCCTGGGCTGGGGCTCGGCCTCGGCCTCAGCCTCAGCCTCGGCCTGGAGGAGGGCTTCGCAGAGGTGGGCCTGGCCGCTCCGCTCCCTGCGGCCTGGCGGGGATGCAAGGTAGGAAAAGTGGAGGACTGTGAGGAAGAGCATCTGGAGCTCAGGGACGGAGCCGCCCAATCGAGACGGCAGTGAGAAAGGAGGAGTCTTGGACTTGGGGCTCCTCTGATGAAAGATGCTTACAACAAGGGAAGGTGGTGGGCCAGGGGAGCAGACTGGGAGTCAGGTTGTGTGGATATACACGTTAGATTGTGTTGTGCGTCTGCTCTCACCTGATACCACAGTGACCATTTACAGAGGGCGCCTTTAGACATGTTTTGTTTTGATCGTATTTTGCATGTGCTTGTCCCCTTTTTTCAGTTAGGCTCCTAAGTTCCTTTTGGGGACCTGGGATTTCTTTATCTCAGTCTCCCACATCACCTAGCAAGGGTACATGGTGGTAGCTAGTGAATAAATATGTTGTTGGAAGGTAGGAGGGGTCATATTTAGTGGTGGAATTTTGAGACTGGAGGAGCATGTGTAAGTACACGAACTTTGGGGGTGGTGGATGCAATCAACCTCAGGGTGGTTCCACTGCCCCTAACTGGTTCCCCTTATTGTGACCCAGTTGCCGTCACACCGATTGGTAGCACAGGAGAATCTGGGGAGGAAGAGAACCAGCAAGTGGGCTCTAAGATTTGGTCTCTAGAGCCGATGGCAGGGATTTGTTGCCCTGAGAGGTTAGGGGACTGGGAAGCTGACTCCAAGCCCTCAGGAAGGAGGGAGGGAAGAGAACTGAAACTTGGCACCTGGCAGAAAACAGCAGCCAAGCAGGTTTCAGGAGAGGACAGGAGGAACAGGGTATCATACATAGGGACTCCAGTCCTTACTCCTTGTGGCAAGTATGGTCTTTGTTACAAGCTTGCCCCCACAGTAACAACAGTTTACATCTACTTTGTCCTGATCCTTCCACTTCTTTCCTTCCAGGGAGCCTCGCAAGATCATCCTGCACAAGGGCTCCACAGGCTTGGGCTTCAACATTGTAGGAGGAGAGGATGGAGAAGGCATTTTTGTCTCTTTCATCCTGGCAGGAGGCCCAGCTGACCTGAGTGGAGAGCTGCGCAGGGGAGACCGGATCTTATCGGTGAGGAGAAAAAGGAGAGGTGGGAGGATGGGAGCTGTGCTAGTCTAAAAGGGAGGACAGGAGACCTTGCTTTCTGTAAAGAATGCTTCTTGAGACGGGGTAAGGGCTAAGAGCTGGAGAAAACTTACATTCTCTGTATAGACATCCCGAGTGAGGGACAGGGACCAAGACCAGACTCATCCTTGAGGAAATAAATGTCGCCTGATTGACACTTGATCCACACAAAGATAATTATAGGTAGTCCCTGACTTACGATGTATTTGAGTTACGCCAAACATCACTTACAACTTTTTTTTTGGGGGGGGGTACATCTTATCGTTATTGATATGTACTACATACAATGTTGTAGCGTGTGATTTGCTGAAGTTATCATTCTCAGATGTTCACTCACAGATGTTCAGTGTTATGATTTACTGTTCAAAACACTGCTGTGTAGCAGGCTATGGACTGGTCGACAGTGAAGTTGGTGTCAGGAGTCATAAGGGATAGAAAGTTGGGCAATATGTAACTCTAACGATATATGACAATTGAACTTTGCACGCTCTCGACAGCCATTCCTACTCTGACTCCATGGTTATGACACTGACGCTGACTTCATTGTAGACCAGGCCTATAGTGTAATCTTATTCAGCGTTTCATTCTGTCAGAGGCATCAGTTGTTAATTTGAAGCCGAGTTGTTCAAGTTTCTCACACTGTAACACCTGTACTGCTTATACCCCCAATAATATGTCTAGCAAAAGAAGTCATGCCACTATAAATTCTAATCCAATAAAGAAGGTGAGGAAGGCTCCAGACATAGATATAAAGATGAAGATCATTAAGGCCTATGATAATAGAAAGAAAGTCAGTGAAATATATGTGTGTGTATGTCATATATTAAAATATATCTGTAAGTTTATATGTAATGTTTCCAACCCCCAAAGACAAATAAGGATCGGATTTATAATGATACTGGTAATAAAAGGCAATAATAATGAAAACTAAAAAAAAAGATGAAGTATTTGACTTATATCGGAACCAACTTATGACAGAGTCCTCAGAACATAAGTCGGGGACTGCCTGTAATACATTAGAAATATTGTGTCCTTTAGGTCTCTGGCCTTAAGGGCAAGGATGGGATATTGGGAAAAGTATCTGAATAGGATTAGGGATGGGCTACCCATCACCCTCTGCTGACTGCTAGGACAGAGGACTCCTTTCTTGCTTTGGGGCTGGCTCATGACTCCCCTCTTTGTACAGGTGAATGGAGTGAACCTGAGGAATGCAACTCATGAGCAGGCTGCAGCTGCTCTGAAACGGGCTGGCCAGTCAGTCACCATTGTGGCCCAGTACAGGCCTGAAGGTAGGAAAAGGGAGGATGGGGAGAGATGATTTGGGGAGTTTAGACTTCTACTAAGTGTTGGCTTTTTGCCATTGTAGGTAACAAAGCCACTTCACCAGGTCCCTTCTAACCTGGTGCAGTAACCTCTTCCTCTCTCGTTTTCATTCTGGACAGAGGTTGGTTTGGTCAGCTTGGGAGCATCAATCAGGCTATGTGCAGAGCCTGCTGATCAGGGCTGCAATGCAGCAGAAGACCGGCAGTGGGCAGCAGCCTATGGAAATTAAGCACAGAGATTAGGGAGACAGGAAAAAGGGGAGGGGAGATGCAGGGCTCAGAGGCGAAAACATGGAACTGTGTGCCCTGGAGCAGGGGGAGGGCAGCTATTGGCTAGAAGGACTTTGGGGAAAAGACGTCCGATCTTAGAGACCTGGGGCCAAACCCCCACTTCCTTCCCCTCATCAGGGTGACTGTGAACGACGCAGAAGCGCTAGAAAGGTGTTGCTATGCTTTTGGGGTAGGGGATCTGGAGTCGACCTCTTTCCCCTGCGGGGGGGCCTTCTTTTTATTCTCAGTGAGCGGTTCCCAGGTCTGGGGGCGAATGGGCGATTATGCAAATGAAGGCGTTTGATTGGCTGGAACCAGCCAAGGTCCAGGTGCAGAGGTGAGCTGCGGAAAGGCACGCCCTAGCCAGCTGGCCTGTGGAGTGGCCATTTGCGGGACGAACGCGGCCACCGGCCGCACGCCCCGCCCCCTGACCCAAGCGGAGGGTGGCGGGTGCCCCTCCTTCTCCCCTTGCGCGCCTCAGGCGTCTCCTCCTCCTCCCTTCCCCCTCCCCCTTCTCCTTCTCCTCCCTGCTCCCTCCTCTCGCGCGCCCCGCTTTGTGTCCATGGTCTCCCGCGCTGGACGGAGGGGTTGTCCGCAGCTTGCGCTTTCTCAGGACTAGACCTGGACTCTGATCCGGCGCCAGGTGAGGTGGGGCGGACAGGGGTCAGGCCCCATCACAGTTGCCCCCAGCCTCTCTACGGTTCTGTTCTCGGCCTTTCCCTTTTCCGACACTGCGCCCTCAACTCTGCCCTTTACCCGGAATGCCTTCCTAGCGCGCCCACACCCCCGCACGGCGCGCAGCCATCATTTGAGCCCCTCCTGCGGGCCCCCTCCCAGGCCCCAGGAACGCCGACTGGGCCCTTCCCGGCCACTACCTCTTTGCCATCACCTCTACCCACACACGAAATGCTCCCCCTTTTCGCCGCAGGGCCTCAGTCTTGCCTTCAGCCTCCTTCCTGCCCGCTGCTGCCCCCCTAGCAGCTCCCTAATCTCTATTCCTGGAGGAATTTTCTAAATCTTCCCCTCCCCCCACAAGCATTACTCCACCAAACCTGGCTACCTCTGGAAATATCCGAGATTGGTTCGGTATTCTCTTTGCCTCTTCCCCCCTCCCCTTCTGTTTGCAAGAGTTTTTGGTCCTGTTCCCGACTTCTTTCACCTCCCCCTCCTCTCGGTAAGCCCAGCCTTTGTCCCTTTGGTCTGCAACGCCGGGGCTCCTCAGACACCTAGGCCCTGTGGATCGGTTACAAAGGTGGAGGAAGGGGCCTCTCCCTGGCAGGTGCTCTGGTTCCCTGATGAGAAGGGGAGAGGCTGGACGCCCTGTCGCAAAGTTGAAAGGGAACGAAAGCGCCTACCTTTGTGCCTTCTGCTTCCCTCCCCCCACACTTTTCTTTTAGAGCCTCAAGCCAACAGCCTGAAGGGAAAGCCTGAAGGGGCCAGCTGACCGTTTTGCAGAGGCTTTTTTGATGAGGGACAGAAGTGTGGGGAGGTAACTAATAGAGCTTGTTGGTCAGAGATAGTGGGAAAGAGGGATGCAAATAGACACTTCGAGTCATTTCTCTCCGTATTTGGTGTTCAGTTTAATGACAAGGAACTCACCTTGGGGTTACTGTTTTTATGATTTACGTGTGTGCTGTTTGCTTCTCCGTATGGAGGTAACCGTCGGATTTTTATTAGCAATCAGTATTTATCCAGGGCATGCCCACAACTTAGAAAACATAGGACTCTGCAAAGGAAATGGTTTCTCTTGCATATGTGTGTCTGTGTATGTAGGAGAAATTTATGTGGTTCTTTCGGTTTTGCTCTCTGATGTTGGGCACATGGAAACAATACTGTGAATTTAGAGTGTCTATAGTGGTGGTATGTTGGAAACTGGTGACTACATATTTATATGAGTTTTGTTGGGGGAATGTAACTGGTTTAGATAAAAAGCTGCAAGTTGTCCGGGGTAAGGAATTCCTACAGTGTTTATTGCTCTCTGAGCATATTTCTGAGAGCGAGAGTCTATAATATATGTTGAGGTGCTGTGTTATGTTAGGTCTTTCTACCACTTGCTAAACAAGGCCTTTCCTTCTCTTAGGATTTAGTTGAACCATTGTTGTTAAGGCTCTACCACCCCGGTCTTACTTCTTTCTTTGGTTTGGTAATTCCAACAGGGCTCCAACAATGAAAAGCCTTTTTTTTTCTTTCATTTGAAAATGGACCCCTGGAGACTGGTCCAGAGGGACTATCAAGCCTTCCACGTTGGGCTTTGAATTTTCTTTGATAAAGTGTTAGTTTTTAAAAATAAGGACTCCATGGTGATCATTTTATAAATACGTTAAATACTTTTCTTTGGATGATTGCATCATGGTGGATATTTACAAAATGAATAATCCAAATACATGTCTCTTGGCTAAAATGACAGAGACTGCATATTATCGGCCAAGTACGTGTTCATTATTTGGATTTTTTTTTCAGCTAGAGCCATAGAATATGAGAGGTGCAAAGGATCACATAGTCCAGTCTCTCATTGTGAAAACCGGACTAGCGACATTAGCAAGGACTTGACTTGCCTAAGGTCATGGAGGGAAAGTTTCCAGGGGTCTGCAATTGGATTAACTCTCAGGTCCTCCAGTTAGAACAAAACCCGTGCTTGTGAATTCCTGAAAGACCTAAGACAGAGTTAGAATGGAAGAGCAACAGGAAAGGGGCTTGGGAAATAACAGAAGAGAGACTAGATAAAGAACGTGAGAGAAAGAATGATGTATGTGGAGGGTAAGAGTAGAGTGATCACCACAGTGGCCACTGAGGTGCTAAACCAGCCAAACCAGTGCAGCCTTTAGCTAGATCTTCTTTAATGTGAGAGCTTAGAAAATAACTTTGACTAGTTAGAACTATCAGAGTAAACACAGTTTTTTGTCCTTTTTAAAACAGCTTTATGGAGCTATAATTCAGATACCAGACAATTCATGGATATAAAGTGAACAATTCATTAGCTTTTTGTTTATTCACAAAGTTAGGTATCTATCACCACAATCGATTTTAGATGATTTTCATTAATCCTCTCCTTCCTTTAATACATAAAGGGACTACAAGCATTGGAAGGGTGATAGGTTTAGGACAGTTGCTTCGTAATGTATCTCCCCTGGACACTTAGGGGCTAGATGGCCACTTGTTGGGAATGCTGTAGCCCTGAGATTCTTCCATAATCTGGCTTGCATAGGGTGGGTTAAACGCATCATGAAGTATAGGAGCCATGTCTTTCTATTTGAACTTTGTGTTGTGCCTAGCATGGGTGCTGTCTTAGTTATCTATTGCTGCTATAACAGAAATACCACAAGTGGGTGGCTTTAACCAACAGAAATTTATTTTCTCACAGTTTAGGAGTCTAGAAGTCTGAATTCAGGGTGGTAGCTCTAGGGGAAGGCGTTCTCTCTCCGTCAGCTCTGGAGGAAGGTCCTTGTCTCTTTTGAGCCTCTGCTCCTGGACGATTTTCATGTGGCTTGGTATCTCGCTTCCCCCATCTCTGCTTCCTAGCTTGCTTGTTTAATCTCTTTTATATCTCAAAAGAGATTGGCTCAAAATACACCCTACACTAATCCTGCCTCATTAACATAACAAAGACAACCCATTCCCAAATGAGATTGTAACCACAGGCATACATACAGGTTAGGATTTACAACACATATTTTTGGGGGACATAATTCAATCCATAACAGGTACTTAACAAGTACTTGTATAATGAAGCTTTGTAAAATATTAAAATAGAAATAGAAGTGCTAAATGATAAGGTACCACAGTGAGAGATGCTGTTTAATAGTTTCACTCCTGATTGTTCCAAACTGTTACGGACAGAGCAACCTTGTCTGTTAGCTAAAAATAGCATGATGTTCTTGGGCATGTATGTTGTTGTTGTTATGGGCCATTAAGTCGGTTCCGACTCATAGTGACCCTATGTACAACAGAACGAAACACTGCCTGGTCCTGTGCCATCCGCACAATTATTGCTGTGTTTGAGCCCATTGTTGTAGCCACTGGGTCAGTCCATCTCATTGAGGATCTTCCTCTTTTACACTGACCCTCTGCTTTACCAATCATGACATCCTTCCCCAGGAACTGATCCTTCCTGATAACATGTCCAGAGTACGTGAGACAAAGTCTCGCCATCCTCCCTTGTAAGGAGCATTCTGGCTGTACTCCTTCCAAGACAGATTTGTTTGTTCTTCTGGTGGTCCATGTTTTATTCAGTATTCTTCACCAACACCATCATTCAAATGCGTCAGTTCTTCTTTGGTCTTCCTTATTCATTGTCCAGCTTTGCACACTCATGAAGTGATTGAAAATACCATGGCTTGGGTCAGCACACCTTAGTCCTCAAAGTGACATCTGTGGTTTTTAACACTTTAAAGAGGTCTTTTGCAGCAGATTTGCCAATGCAGTGCATCTTTTGATTTCTTGACTGCTGCTTCCATGGGCGTTGATTGTGGATCCAAGTAAAATGAAATCCTTGACAACTCTATCTTTTCTCCATTTATCATGATGTTGCTTATTGGTCCAGTTGTGAGGATTTTTGTTTTCTTTATGTTGAGGTGTGATCCATACTGAAGGCTGTAGTCTTTGATCATCAGTAAGTGCTTCAAGTCCTCTTTTCTTTCAGCAAGCAAGGTTGTGTCACCTGCATATTGCAGGTTGTTAATGAGTCTTCCTCCAATCCTGATGCCGCGTTCTTCTTCATACAGTCCAGCTTGTATAATTCTGCTTAAAATTCAATTTGAAAATTTAAACATCTGGCTTTTGGCAAAGGCTCTCTTCCAATCTGTTGTAAAGTGAAAAGTATTTTTTCTATGACTTGTGGAATCGCTCTGTCAAGGGAAGGATGGGTGTTTTATTATCACATTTTTATTTATGAATGATTTGCCTTAATTCCCCCCCACCCCCGCCAGTTACTTTGTGTCAGCCTCTGTTTATAAACTGAGCTAGTATTTTTTCTGGAAATACTAAAAAGAAAAAAAAAAAGCCTTTTTATTTTTAGAGTAAAACTTGATCCAAAAATCAGTAGGTGAGCCAAAAATTGGTCACTAAGGTAGTAAACGGGGAACTGATCCTTTGTGACCAGTATTTTCAGCTGGAATTGTAAACCCAGAATGTACAGCCATACGGACTAGGGTACAAGAAGAGAGAGAGAGAGATAGAGAGAGAATGAGAGTTTTCCCTAAGTCATTTTAAGGTGGTGAATAAGCATACTTTCACTATGGAAACACCTTCAGGTAAGGCCTGGAAAAGTTTGGGACCAGTGTTGACAATAACTTGAAAGCATTAAAAGGATGTTTTCCCCATAACATTTAGGTAGCCATCCCTATCTCCCGCTGTTTAAGAATGAAGGATGTAAACATAACTGCTACCCTATCATCAAGGAGCCCTAGTATCACAATGGTTAGGCACTCAGCTGCTAACTGAAAGGTCAATGGTTTGAACCCATTAGCCACTCTGGGAGAAAAGACCTGGCGATCTGCTCCCATAAAGATTACAGCCTAATAAACCCTATGGGGCGGCAGTTCTACTCTGTTATATAGGGTCGCTATGAGTCGGAATCGACTCAGTGGCACACAACAACAACCCTATCATCATGATCTCTTGAGATCACAGAGGTGAAAGTATGCCACGGCAAAGAATTAAAGCTCTGAAACTCTTGTTCCCATCCTAAAAGGCTAAGGTAAGGAAGGAAGAAAATGAATTCCTATCAATAGCATTTCTACACTGAATAATTTGAAGGCAGCTACTATCGTATTCATCTTTTATTTTTCCAGTACTTGGTCCAGAGCCTGACACATAGTTTTTTAATTGAAGTATTGAGTATGTCTGTGTTTCAGATACTTTTGGAAGCATTCATCTTCAGGACATCCCTATGGAATAAGTGGTATTACAGTATTCCCGTTTCACAGATGAGGGAAGTGAGGATAGAGAGGTTGAGTGACTTGCTCAAGGTCACACAGCCGGTAAGGGGCCAGACTCAAAGTTTGAAGTCAAATTTCCTGAGAACTTTAGGTCCAGGGCTTTTGACACTATACTACAGCTACCTCCCACTACAGCAGAGAAACTGTGAGCCCTCTCTCCCTACCCAGACACATTTGGAGACAGCAAAAAAAATACTGTTGTGAGACCCTTTAGATGCCAGAAGCTGTTAACAAATGGAGTAAAACCAACTCCCAAATTTTAGCTTTTTAGTATTGACTGCCACAGACTCTTGCACTGAAGGAGTAAGTACCTGGGGATAGAGAGGCTGCTGAAGTCTGGGGGAAATCCCCTCACCTGCAGAAGGAAAGTGGACTGAGGAAGACTACTAGGGAATGAGATTGTGAGGGGGAAACCCCAGGAGGAGCCAAAAGGTGGGAGTTTGGTTTGCTTGACTTGATAGCAAATGTATGCAGGCTTAAGATACTAATGCAATAAGTAGGCATTTCTCATTTTATTCAAGTGAAATGGAATTTTATTTGTCATTTTTATGAGCATACAATTTCCCCATTTGAAGTATACAATTCAGTGATTATTGGAATGTTCAGAGTTGTGCAACCATCACCATAGTCAATTCTAGAACATTTTTTATCGCCTCAAAAAGAAAACCTGTACCCTTTGGCCATCACCCCCAACCCCCTCCCTTAAGCCCTTGGCAACCGCTAATCAATCTACTTTCTGTTTTTATAGAGTTTCTTTTTCTGGACATTTCATATAAATGGAGTCATACAATATGTTGTCTCTTGGGTCTGGCTTCTTTTACTTGGTGTAATGTTTTTGAGGTTTATCTATGTTGTAGTATGTATCAGGACTTCATCCCTTTTTATGGCTGCATAATATTCTACTGTATGGATATACCACATTTTGTTATCCATTCATCAGTTGATGGACATTTGAGTTTTTTCCACCTTTTGGCTGTTATGAATAATGCCGCTATGAACATTCATGTACAAGTGTTTGTGCAGACATATGTTTTCAATTCTCTTGGGTAGATACCTAGAAGTAGAATTGCTGGGGGATGTGGTAACTCCATGTTTAACCTTTTGAGGAACAGCCAGACTGTTTTTTGCAGCATCTGCACCATTTGACATTCCCACCAGCAATGTATGAGGGTTCCAGTTTCTCCACATCTTTGCCAACACTTGTTATCGTCTGAATTTTTTATTGTAACCATTCTAGAGGGTGTGAAGTGGTATCTCACTGTGGTTTTGACTGCCAGAAACTTGTGATGGCTAATGATGTTGATTTCATGTGGTTATTGTTTATAATTCATTTTTGCTTTTCTTCTCTTGCCCTGGTGGCATAGTGGTTAAGAGCTATTGCTGCTGACCAAAAGGTCAGCAGTTCGAATCCACCAGCTGCTCCTTGGAAACTCTATGGCGCAGTTCTACTCTGTCCTGTAACTCTAAATCAACTCAACAGCAATGAGTTCTCTTGATTTGATTCTCACCCTCTTTGCAAATTGACCGGAGACCAAGAGTAAGCCAACCATGTTGTTACCCAGGTGATTAGAAGGGACCCAGAGCCATGCAGCAGGTAATAAAGGATTACCTCTTCCTCTTATTGCTGAAATGTGTGCTGGAAGGGTTTAAGGCTTGGGTGTGGATAGTTTTAGCTACAAATGCTGACCTGATAAAAGGATAGGGCCCACCCTTTTTAAAAAACCCAGCTTATTGAAATATAGTTCATATACTGTACATCTCACCTGTTTAAAGTGTACAATTCAGTGGTTTTAGAATGTTTACAGAGTTGTGCAACCATTACGACAGTCAATTTTAGAACATTTCATCACCCCCAAAATAAATCCCATACCCATTAGCAGTCACTCCCCATTGCCCCACCCCCAAGCCCCTGGCAACCAGAAATCTACTTTCTGTCTCTGTGTATTTGCCTATTCTGGACAGTTCATATAAATGGGATCATACAATATGTGAACTTCTGTGTCTGGCTTCTTTTACTTAGCCTAATGTTTTCAATGTTCATCCATCTTGTAGCATGAATCAATACTTTGTTCCTTTTTATGGCTGCATAGTATTCCATTGTATGGCTATACCACGTTTTGTTTATCCATTCATCAGTTGATGGACGTTTGGGTTGTTTCTACCTTTTGGGTATTATGAATAATGCTGCTATAAACATTCATGTGTTTTGGGGACATTTGTTTTCATTTCTCTTGGGTAGATATCTAGGAGTAGAATTGCTGGGTCATAAGATAACTCTCATATTGGGTCGCTATGAGTTAGAATTGACTTGATGGCAACGAGTTTTTTAGTTTTAAGATAACTCTGTATTTAACGTTTTGAGGAACTGCCAGACTTTTTCCCAAAGTGGCTGCACCCTTTAAGCCCACCCTTTTTTGAAAACTTAGAGTTAAAAAAAAATTTAAGCTTTCTTTTCAGTTTTACCCCCTGGAGCTGAACTTTGTATATGAGTGTGTATGTTTGTGCTGGGTTTTTCTATATTCCATGTAGCCCAAGGACATGGTAGCTGGATTTGGCAAGCATTTTGAACCTAGCTAGCCAGGGACTTTCTTGTCCTTGTTAGATAGTTTGGGGCAAAATCCTAGGAACTTTGGTGTCTGTTCTTTGGATAGCATAGAAGGATAGAATAAAATATAGTAATGAGAATGAATTATTTCTTATTTAATTATAGCTTTTTAGGTTTATTTTTTAATTTAATGTGTTGCTTATTAAAATCTTCACCCTAGTATTTACAGTGTTGCTTTGTTTAAGGCTTTAGTCTTATATTCTACAACGATAGTAATTGTTTAAATAAAGAAATAGGAGAAGTAGAGCAATTTGGGCCTACCATTGCAAAACACCTTGTAATAATCTATTCTGGAATTTAATGTCACTGAAATTAACAAATACTGTTTTTGCTCCCTTTATGTGAAAGGAAAAAATTTATGTATATATCTAAATCCTATAGGAATCATCTTGGACTAAGAGCCAGGCCCTGGGTTCTAGTCCTGATTTTATCTTCAAGTAGCTGAATAATCTTGGACTAGTCAACCTTTTTGGGCCTTACATTTTCTGAACTGTAAAATGAAGGGGCTGTGCAAAATGATCTCTAATGTTGCTTCCAACTTGAATTATTCTGTGTTGTATTAGGGGGAGTGATCTTGTGAATTCAATTTACAGGTTCCTTTTTTGTACCTAGACTCTTATTAAATCATATAATCTTGAGCTAATAACCCCATAAACCCACTGCCATCGAGTCGATTCCGACTCATAGCAACCCTATAGGGCAGAGTAGAACTGCCCCATAGGGTTTCCAAAACTGTAATCTTTACGAAAGCAGACTGCCACATATTTCTCCCGCAGTGCGGCTGGTAGGTTCAAACTGTTGACCTTTTGGTAGGCTGAGTGCTTTAACCACTGCACCACCAGGAGTCCTTGAACTAATAACAGTCTTGCTTTAATAAAGGTCTTGTCTTCCCCTCTTCTTCCCTATGATAATCTCACTGAATTTAGATATCTTAAAAAGCAAAGGCCCTAGAGACTTTGGGAGTTTTTTACTTGATGAAATTATGTTTGAATAGCCAAAAAAGAAAGTTAACATATTTTGTAGACATATGTACATTAGGGATCTGGATACAGGTCCTTTAGATTTTCAGAAAGGAGAAAGAATTTTGCAGATTTTGGGTTAAATTCTACAATAGTGTTACAAGGTGTTTTGTAAACACTCAGTAAAAGAAGTAGTGAGAACTGGGAGCCTGTATTGGTTCACCAAGATCAAGCAAGACACATCAGACTGACTTAATTTTCTTGTTAGACAAACAGATAGGGGAGATATGGTAGATGTGGTATATCTAGATTTCAGTGGGGCATTGATAAGGCTTCTTTTGGTCTACTTTTGGGTATGATGCCTGGGAGATAATAAAGTGGATTTGTCTGGAACTGGTTGAATGATCAGTTCCAAAGGAAAATGATTAATAAGCCATAGCAGCGTGGAGGGAAGTTTCTAGTGTGTTTGTGTGTCCTGGTTTTGTCCTTAGGTCTGTCCTATTCAGCCTGCCTCTGCACCCACCTTGAATTATATTTATTTTTTCCTCGATATTACAGTACCACATTTAGATTTGTAGAAAATTGGGAAATACAGAAAAATACGAAGTAAAAAAATTAAATTTGCCTACAACACTACCTCCAGAGATAACAACTATTGTGTGTGTATTTCCCTTCAAACTTTTACATATTTATATTTTATATATATATATCTTTCAAGAGTGGGATCATTGTATTTAAACAACTTTATATTCTTTCTTTTAACTTAACATTATGTTGTGAATATTTCTTTGAAAAAATGTTTTTTAATAGCTGAATAATATTTCATCGTGTGTGCCATAATTTGTGTAACCATTCTCCTATTGGGCATTTAGGTTGTTTCTAATTTTTTGATCTTATACGTAACATTTTGATGGATATCCTTGTAGAAGGCTTTTTGTGAATCTGTGATTATTTCTTCCAGATAAATTCCTTGAATTATTGGGTCAAAGGATATGAACCTGTTTAAGACTCTTGATATATTTTGCCAAATTGGCCTCCACATCCAATGACTCTATTTCAAGATCCTTACTAATGCGGAGTGTTTTTTTTTTTTTTTTTTAAGAAAATCTCTGTAGATTTCATAGGTAAAAACTGTTCTTGTTTAATTTTTATTCATATTTTAATTTGTGTTTGTTTTGTTAATAATAGAATTGAACAATTTTTTTGTATATATTGCTCGTTTATTTGTTTTGTGTGTGGATTGCCTATTCATGCTTTTTCCCCATTTTCCTTTTGGAGTGTGTTCATCAGTTCTTACTGATATATAAAAGCTTTAATATACTTAGAATATTAATTCCTTGTCATATATTTTGCAAAGATTTTTTCCCAGTGTGTAGTTTGCGTTTTCATTTTATTTTGATGTATAAATGTTTATATTTTTATGTAGTCAGATCTATCAGTTTTTTCTTTTGTGTATTTTGCCTCTGCCCATATGTTTACCTACCCTGAAAGCAAATAAATACCCACCTGTGTTTTCTTCTAGTTAATTTTTTGTGTTTGCATTGAAATCTTAACCTGCCTGAAGTTTATTTATGATATGTAAGGTAGGGTACTAACTTATTTTCTGCTCCAAATACCTAATGAAGTACCTCAGTACCATTTACTGAATAATCCATCACTTCCCTGCATGGTGGAAAATCAAGAAAGGTGTGTGTCAGGGTTGTATTCAGTCTGTATGCTGAGCGAATAATCGGAGAAGCTGGACTATATGAAGAAGAACGCGGCATCAGGCTTGGAGGAAAACTCATTAACAACCTGTGATATGCAGATGACACAACCTTGCCTGCTGAAAGTGAAGAGGATTTGAAGCACTTACTGATGATCAAAGACTACAGCCTTCAGTATGGATCACACCTCAACATAAAGAAAATAAAAATCCGCGCACCTGGACCAATTAGCAATATAATAATAAACAGAGAAAAAAATTGAAGTTGTCAAGGATTTCATTTTACTTGGATTCACAATCAATGACCACGGAAGCAGCAGTCAAGAAAACAAATGATGCATTGCATCGGGCAAATCTGCTGCAAAAGACCTATTTAAAGTGTTAAAAAGTGGGAACCCAAGGTCAAGAAGGGGAGGGTGT
This sequence comes from Dugong dugon, assembly GCA_030035585.1. NCBI lineage: Eukaryota > Metazoa > Chordata > Mammalia > Sirenia > Dugongidae > Dugong > Dugong dugon. Next base: position 100,433,832 of record CM057483.1, on the reverse strand, counting down.
TGACATGTCGCAGGGTTGGCAGCCAATGTCACAAAACAATATGTGTATTAACTGTTTGATGAGAAATTAATTTGCTCTGTAAACCTTCATCTAAAGCACAAAAAATAAAATCAAGTGTTAAAAAGCAAAGATGTCACTTTGAGGACTAAGGTATGCTGACCCAAGCCATGGTATTTTCAACCGCCTCATGTGCATGGGAAAGCTGGACAATGAATAAGGAAGACCAGGGAAGAACTGATGCATTTGAATTATGGCATTGTCGAAGAATATATTGAATATAACATGGACTGCCAGAAGAATGAACAAATCTGTCTTGAAAGAAATACAGCTGGAATGCTCCTTAGAAGAGAGGATGGCGAGACCTCATCTCATGTACTTGGGACATGTTATCAGGAAGGACCAGTCCCTGGAGAAGGATATCATGCTTGGTAAAGCAGAGGGTCAGCGAAAAAGAGGAAGATCCTCAATGAGATGGATTGACACGGTGGCTGCAACAGTGGGCTCAAACATAGCAACAATTGTGGGGATGACGCAGGACCGGGCAGTGTTTCGTTTTGTTGTACATAGGGTCGCTATGAGTCAGAACCAACTCAGTGGCACCTAACAACAACAAATATCACTTCCCTGCTAGTTTGAAGTGATACTTTTATTATGAACAACATACACACACTCAGGATTTGGATTTTGGGTTTCTTATTGTGTTCTGTCATCTGTGTATTCCTGCATCAGACTACACTGTTAATTATTGTGGCTTTGCAAGGCATTTTAATGGTGCAAGCCTCACACCCCCACTTCTGTTCTTGTAGGGCCAACCTGTAGTATTTTACTCTGGGATTATCAGTTACTGAAAAATGACCACAGATAACTGGTTTGACAAATATAAAACAGAGGAGTCTTTCTCTAGGTCCCATTTTCTGGGTTCCTTCCACAGAAACTTGGCCTAAAAGAGATTCGGTTGATACCTCAGTAAAGATTATAAGAGAGTTTGTGATCCTGCTGGAGTGACTACTGTGAAGAAGACTTGAATCTAGACTCTCCAATGATATGGTAAAACATAGAGATAATTTACATTAACTCAAGTTTGCAAGCTTAATCATAAGATGTGTGTGTTTCAGTCACTGTATTATATCATCTGTGTTAAGTGGAAAAGGATTATTCTAAATGAGCATACGCACCACCTTGAGAGTTGGAGGAGCTCTAATTCTGTCTTCATTCTTAGCTCTTCTGGATGAGGTGGGTCTTAGGCTGGGTTCTCTAGAGGGGCAAAACAAGTGAAGCATACATACATATATATATATATGCATACAGAGATGTATTTCAAGGAAATGGCTCATGCAGTTGTGGAGGCTGGCAAGTCCGAAATCCATGGGTCAGGTGTCAGGCTGGAGGCTTCTCCTCAGTCATGTGGTTGCAGGGGCTGACGAATCCAAAATCGGCAGGTCAGATGCCAGCAAGCTGCTGGCTCACATTCCAAGAACCGGATGTCAGAGGATGACTAGTCAGTTGTAGCATCAAGAGAGCCAAGCTTTGCCAGGACATCCATATATATTGGGTGCAGGCCACACCCCTAAGGAAACGCCCCTTTCAACTGATTGGCTGCTCACATCAGATCACAAAATGGAGGAAGATTACATAATATCTACCAAACCACTGAGAATCATGGCCTAGCCAAATAGACACATAACCTTAACCATCATAAGGTGTTTTGTCTTGGGGTAGTTCTTGCATATACTTTGACTTATGGGTTAAAGGAGCCCAAGGCTTTGTTAATCTTCCATTTGAATATGCTGTACGAAATTCCTTTGAAATAGAGAAAACACCCTATTCGAGGCTTTTACCCTTATCTGCTTGGGTGATCCAGAATAGGCGAGAAGGACCAAAGGCAAGGTCCTGTGAATGCCGTTTCTAAGCTTGATGTGAGATCGAGGCATTTTTCATTCCACTTATTTCAGACCAGGGGACTGAATGTAATGAAACCTTTATATTGTATAACGCTTTCATCTAGTAGCTCTTTCTGCATCCTCACTAAGCTCTTTGGGGGGACAAAATATCCAGTCAGTGGGGATAAACTGGAATCTTTTGTGGAGTGCTGGTCTGGCACATCTTAGCTTTCTGTTTTATTTCCAGTATCCTTCAGGATACTATGCAGAATCCTGCCTGTGTATATACGGCTGAGGAAGCACATTGTGACAGTGTGGGAATCAGAACAATGACAACCAAGTGTCTGTTCTGGGTTAGTCCTGGTTCTGAACTCATTGTCCTAAAAGTAGAGCTGAAGTTATTTTCCCCCAAGCAATGCATGCCCATATTGAGGCCTGTTTGCCACTTTTCTGCCCTCACGTATAGCCTTAAGAAATTCTTCTTTTGTAATTTATACCCGTTGACTTGGTTCTTTTTACCGAGGAGCTTAGTGTTATTTGCAAATGTGAAGATTTCCCTCTTTTAGACTGTATAAAGAAATTAAATTAGACCAGTTCCAGATTGATTCCTTACGGACTTCACTAATTTGGTCATAAAATCCCAATTATGTCAAAATTAGAATGGACCTGAAAAATTGTCTGGCTTTAGAGGTGTTGGATTCTTTAAATAGTGGGCCCTATGGTTAGAAAGTAACCTGAGTAATGGGCTTCATAATTATTTTTATAGAGAGAAATTTGTGATTCCTAGAAATGGTGTGATATTCAGCGATTGATGTACTTATCTCCATAATAGCAGGTATCTTCTTGATGGACTTATTTTGCTTTCAGCTGAAAATGTGTACCATAGTGTGAGGACAGATGCTTGTAATTCCGACACATCTTGAGGGTTTGTACTCCAAAGGCAAATCTAGAAACATAAAACACAATTCATATTCATCAAAATGTGGGACTCTTTCTGAGACTGTAACTTCATTTCCACCGTTGTTCTGTGATTTTTCACAATCGGTGATTCCTTTGAGCTCAAGGCAGTTGAGTAATGATAAATGAGGGTTGTATGAGTTTGAGATTTGAACACCTGCACTTACATATGAACAAATGGGCTTTTTTTTTTCTACTTATTTTGAGTTTATAGCCAACCAAAACATGAGCTATTTATTCAGCCATGTCTTTCCTACTCATTACTTGAATGTGGACTCCAGGTCAGGAAGTTAACATTTCTCTTCAATATTACTTTATTTTTATTTACATCTTCCTGTTGTTCCTACCTGTCACAATCTCTGTGTGTCTGAAGTCTGTCATCTCAATTGTTTCCCTAGCTATGTTGTCATTTTCAAATTTGATAGGCATGGCTTTTATTTTATTTTGTAGTTTTTTCCTGTTCAAACTATTGATAGTCTATCATGCATGCAGAGTAAGTGCCCTTTGTTGCTGCCATGTTTCCTGTCTTTATAACATTTCCTATCTATAATCAAATAGGACCATATTTCTGTAGGTTGATAAACTAAACACCTTTTGGCTTTTCCAAATTAACCACAAATGCCATTTTTTATTCTCAGAAGAAAATTCTTCTGTCATTAGGGAGGTAAATGGATTTGAGAGAAAAGTCTTAGAGGGGATGTGAATTTGGAGGCTTGGTTTAGTGTCCAGTTTGTATTGGTGAATATTATAGTTTCAGTCCCCTTTGCTACTTTATTAGGTTATTTCTTTTTTAAATAATATTTTATTGTATTTTTGGTGAAAGTTTACACAGCAGATTGGGTTCCCATTTGACAGTTTCTTTTTTTTTTTTTCTTTTTTTATATTTTATTGTACTTCAGGTGAAAGCTTACAGAGCAAATAGTTTCTCATGAAATAGTAGTACACATGTTGTTCTATGACATTGGTTAACAACCCCACAACGTATTAAGCCTCTAAATTCTCAACCTTTTTTTTTTTTTGATGAAAATTACAGATGGCCAAAGATACACCATTTCAAAAATTTCTACATTCACAGTTCAGTGACATTGACTACGCTCTTCCAACTGTGCTGTTATTCTCACTTAAGATGAAGGCTTACAGAACAAAATAGTTTTTCATTTAACAGTTACTACACATGTTGCCCTATGACAATGGTTAACAATCTCACAGCACATCAAGAATATCCTTACTCCACCTTGTGTTCCCTATCACCAGGGGGCTTCCTTGTCCCCTTCTTTGACAGTTTCTTTTTTTTTTTTAACTATTTATTTATTGTGCTTTAGGTGAAAGTTTATAGCTCAAGTTAATTTCTCATTCAAAAATTTATACACATATTGTTTTGTGACATTGGTTGCAAAACCATAATGTGAAGGCATGTTCCCCCTTTCCACTCCGGGTTCCCTGTGTCCATTCGTCCAGTTCCTGTCCCTTCCTGCCTTCTCGTCTTGCTTTAGGTCAGGAGCTGACCATTTGGTCTCATATATTTGATTGAACTGGAGGAACCCCGGAAACTATGGCCCCCAGACGCTCTGCTAACCCAGAACTGAAACTATTCTCGAAGGCCACTTTTCAGACAAAGATTAGACAGGCCTATAAAACAAAAAATAACATATGAGGAACATGCTTCTTAGTTCAATCAAATATTAGGTTATTTCTTGAAACCTCTGACATGTCAGCTTTTTGGAGAAGTGGTTTGTGGTTTTGTTGGTCAATTTTTAGCATTTTTGGGTGGAAACAGAAAGTTTGTATTCTTTTTTATAATATTTGTTCCTGAGGACCCAGGATTTGACAATTATAAAGTCCAGATTTGTTCTGTCAGGTATCTATATCCAGTTAGAGCATTCAGTAAGTTTGTTGACTCAGCAAGGTGCATATCACTATGCTAAACTTTGAGAAGGAAACAAAAGCCACATGAAGGAGCTTATAGTAAAGAAAATGACATCACCATAAATTCTGGACGTTAGATTTTAAGAAGAAGAGGTAGTGGAGAGTCTGGAAGCCATGTTAGATGAAGAATGGTTGAAGGAAGTAACAATATTTAGCCTGGAGAAAAGATAACTCATTTTGAGGACATTATGGCCATTTTCAATTATTGCCTATATTGTCCCACCTTTTCCTGGTCTCCCAGGCAGGCAAAAATCTCAGAAGTTGCCTTTGATCCTTTCACACCATACATCTAGTCAGATGTCACACTTCATTTCTTCTGGGCTCTAATGCATTTCTTGATTCTTGTCCCTTCTTTCTGTCTTCACTGCCCCCATACTATGTTATGTCAGACCTTTGAAGTTATTGTCTTTACTAGTAGAATCGCTTTCTGGTCTCCGTTCCTTCTTCCTCTGTCCTCCATTCTATGTAACATGCCCAGAATAATCTTCCCCCAAACCTAGTTCTAATCATATCACTTTCCTGTTTAAACACCATAGCACAGGAAGAAAAGTCCTATATCAAGCTCTTACAATGTGGCTCCAACCTGCCACCACCTTCTTTTCCCTTGTTCATGTTCTACCTTCTGTTCAGTCTAATCACTAATCTTGGAACCTGCCACAGGTTTTCTTAGCTCTTCAACCTTTCAAAAATCATTCCTTCATACTATGATGAAGAGAATCCAACTTGTTTTATGCTGTTTTAGACACCAAAAATTAGGACCTGCAGGCAGAGGAAATGTACCTCAACCAAGAATTTTCACTTGCATTGTTGTCAGGTGCCGTCGAGTTGGTTCTGACCCATAATGACCCTATGCACAACAGAGGGAAACACTACCTGGTCCTGTGCCATCCTCACAGTCGTTGCTATGTTTGAGCCCATTGCTGCAGCCACTGTGTCAGTCCATCTCATCGAGGGTCTTCCTCTTTTTTGCTGACCTTCTACTTTACCAAGCATGATGTCCTTCTCCAGGGACTGGTCTCTCCTGATATCATGTTCAAAGTACATAAGACAAAGCCTCGCCATCCTCGCTTGAATGGTGTTGTCTAATAATTAAGAATTAGAGAGCTTCCCAGCATTGGACATGTTTGAGCAGAGCTTAGAGGGCTAGCTGGCTTGGATACTGTAAAAAGCAGGGGCTACTTATACTAGGGGCTGTAGGGGATACCCAAAAGAGCACGGTGCCCTGCTGTCAAGAAACCTAACTCTAGATGTGAGACACTACACTTTTTCTCCCCACAATAGCCAAAGAAATAAACACACACACACATACACACCCCTGATCATGTCATTGATTTACTTAAAAATCTTTCCATGGCTTCTTCACATGACTCTTACAATAAAGGCCAAAATCCTTACCATAGTCCATAAGTCCTTGTATAATCTGACCTCTGCCTACCTTCCTAGTCTAATCTACCAGTATCCCCCTACTTCCCTGTGTTCCAGACATTTTGTACCCTCACATGTGCTGTTCCTTCTGTTTGGAATGCTTTCTTCAGCCGCCTACTCTTCCCTGGGCTAACTCTTCATCCTTAGGGCTCAGTGCTTAATTATTACTTCCTTAGGGAAACCTTTTTTGAAACTCCCCTCCCCAGTAGGTTAGGTCACCCTGTTATTCTCTCTTAGCCCACTGGGCTTTTTCTTCATGGCAGTTATCACAATTGTAATTAGTTATTTGTTTTATGATTGTAATTTCTAGGGACTATTTTGATTACCTTTCTATCCCCAGCAGCTAAGACAGTGCCTGGGCCATAGTCTACATTCAATAAATATTTGAATAAATGAATAAAACTTCTGGTATGAGAGAAAGGTGGTAAAGGACGTAAATGATGTTCCATGTCAGGCAGGGGAGAAAATTCTAGGAGAAGGAATAACAGAGGTAGGAATGAACAAGTTATGTTTACGGGTTACAAGCAAATTATCTCAAAAGAGGATTTGTCTAATGAGAGATGGGATAGATAGGAGGATGGTTGTAGCAGTCCTTGAAAGTCTAGGTGAGATCTTAAAGTAAAATTCTTTAGTTACTGTTGAGTTATTATAGATATTTGGACAGGGGGGTTACAAGTTGAAGTTTTAAGAAGGGCTTTCAAATAATCTCAACTGGATTAGAGTTTTGAGAGCCTGGGGGCGGAAAACCAGTTAGAACAATATAGCAGTGGTCCAGAGGAGAGATGACACAATGTGGACCTAAATTAAGGCAAGTGATAGTGGGGACAGAGATAAAATAGTCAAGAGAAAATTAAACATCCAACTTTGGTGAGTAGCATCTGGGGTCTTAAAAGCTTGCAAGCAGCCATCTAAGATACATCTACTGGTCCCATCTCATCTGGAGCAAAGGAGAGTGAAGAAAACCAAAGACACAAGGGAAGTATTAGCCCAAAGGACTAAAGGACCACATGAACCAGACTCCACCAGCCTGAGTCCAGAAGAACTAGATGGTGCCTGGAGATGACCACTGACTGCTCTGACAGGGATCACAATAGAGGGTCCTGGACAGATCGGGAGAAAAATGTAGAACAAAATTCAAATTCACATACACACACAAAAAACACACTTATTTGGTCTGACAGACTGGAAGAATCCTTGAGACTATGGCCACCAGACACCCTTTTAACTCAGAACTGAAGCCACTCACAAAGTTCACCCTTCAGCCAAAGGTTAGACAGGTCTATAAAAAAACACACCTGAGGAACGTGCTTCTTAGTTCAATCATGTATACCAGACAAAAAGGGCAACACCTGCCCAAAACCAATGATGAAAGGGCAGGAAGGGACAGGAAAAATGGGTGGATGAAAACAGGGAATTGGGCTGTGGAAGGGGTGAGTGTTGACACATCGCAGGGATTGCAACCAGTGTTATAAAACAATTTATAAATTGTTGAATAAGAAACTAATTTGCTCTGTAAAGTTCCACCTAAAGCACAAAAAAAAAAAAAAAAAAGAGTTCAGAGGCAAAGTCAACAGTAAGGCAATCACAATGAAAGGTAGAAAGAAAGAGATGGATGGAGGAGGCACTTAGGAAGAAACATCAGCAAAACATGTTTGTGAGCTGGGGCAAGGGGAGGTGTCATTTCCAGTAACAGGGAGATTTCGCACGAGGGAAGAAAGGCTTGGCTTTCAAGTATAAAACAAAACAAAACAAAAAAAACAAACCCATTGCCATTGAGTCGCATTCTGACTCATAGCAACCCTATAGGACAGAGTAGAACTGCCTCATAGGGTTTCCAAAGCTGTAAATCTTTTTTTTTCTTACACCAAGGATTTATTTATTATTGCTGTTAATGATAATAGTGATGAACAGTTTTTTCTCTTTTTTTAAATTGTAGTTTAGATAAAGGTTTACGAGCAAATAGTTTCTCATTAAACAGTTAGTACACATATTGTTTTATGACAATGGTTGACAACCCCGCCACATGTCAGTGCTCTCCCTTCTCGACCTTGGGTTCCCTATTACCAGCTTTCCTGTCCCCTCCTGCCTTCTAGTCCTTGTCCTTGGACTGTTGTGCCCCATTGGTCTCGTTTTGTTTTATGGGGCTGTCTAATCTTTGGCTGAACGGTGAACCTCGGAAATGACTTCACCACTGAGCTAAAAGGGTGTCTGGGGTGACACTCTTGGGGTTTTTCTAGTCTCCTTTAGGCCAGTAAATCTGGTCTTTTTTTGTGAGTTAGAATTATGCTCTACATCCTTCTCCAGCTCTGTCCAGAACCCTCTGTTGTGATCCTGGTCAGAGCAGTCAGTGGTGGTAGCTGGGCACCATCTAGCTGTACTGGACTCAGTCTGGTGGAAGCCTTGGTAGCTGTGGTCCATTAGTCTTTTGGACTAATCTTTTCCTTGTATCTTGTTCTCTTCATTCTCCCTTGCTGCCGAAGGGGTGAGACCAGTAGAGTATCTTAGATGGCCGCTCACAGGCTTTTAAGACCCCAGACACTACTCACCAAAGTAGAATGTAGAGCATTGTCTTTATAAGCTGTGTCATGCCAATTGAGCTAGATGTTCCCCGAGACCATGGTCCCCACAGCCCTCTGCCCAGCAATTCAGTCCCTCAGGGAGTTTGGATACGTCTGGGGAGCTTCCATGACCTTGCCAAGGCTAAAAATCTTTACGGAAGCAGACTGCCACATCTCTCTCCCGTGGAGTGGCTGGTGGGTTCCAACTGTCAGCCTTTTGGTTGGCAGCCGAGCACTTTAACCACTGCACCACCAGGACTCCTTCCTTTCAAGTGTAGGGGGAGGCAAAGTGGTCAAGTCTAGTGGTAGATACTTGTAGAGGTAGAGTGTTTTATAGGCGATAGTCCCTGGGTGGTGCAAGTAGTTAAGTGCTTGACTACTAACTGAAAGGTTGGTGGTTTGAACCTACCCAGAGGTGCCTCGGAAGAAAGGTGAGTTGGAATCCACTCTACAGCAGCTGGTTTTTTACTGTCTGGAACTATTTCCAGGTTTGTGGCTATGTTGTGGACACACAGAGTTATTTTTGTGGAAGACTCAGTGACATGGGAAAATGTGCACAATATAATGCTAAATGAAAAAAAATCAGACGAAGGAAAATAGGTCATTTATGGATGGTATTATTATGAGTACCTTTATGATTTTCTGTATTTTCAAAAATGTCTACAATGAACAGAAATTGATGTTATAATTATAAAAGAATAATAAACGTATGCATCTGTGCATATCTCTAAAAAGGTCCCTGGGTGGTGCAAACAGTTTGAGCTCAACCACTAACCTAAAAGGTTGGCAGTTTGAACCCACCCAGTGGTACCTCGGAAGAAAAGACCTGGTGATCTGCTTCTGTTACGGTTACAGCCAACAAAACCCTGTGGAGCAGTCCTGCTCTGCACACGTGGGGTCACCTGAGTCAAATTGACTCCATCCAAGGCAACTGGAAAAAACTGGAGCAGAAACCGGAGTGAATAAACAGCCTAAGGGAAATAGGGTAGAGAAAGAAGACCTATGGACTGAGGACTAACCTGGAGAACCAGCAAGTCCACCCACCAGGAAGACAACTTTTTCTATTATTATGCAGAGAGAGTATTTTAGCTCCTCTTTGTCCATTCCAGAATAAAATCTTGGCTTTACTTTTGAATAACCAAAACGCCCATTGAAGTCCCCCCCCCCCCCCCCCGCCCCCAACAGAAGATCAGTCTGTCCTCAAAGGTAAATTCTACCTCTTCTTTGTCAGAAGCAAGAAAAAGCTTCTGGGAGCCTTATAATAGCATTTTATCCCCTCTTACAGTTTATAAGCGAGCCCTAGTGGTGCAGTGGTTAGGAGCTTGCCTGCTATCCGAAGGGTCAGCAGTTCGAATCCACCAGCCGCTGCTTGGAAACCCTATGGGGCAGTTCTACTCTGTCCTATAGGGTCGCTATGAGTCGGAATCGACTCTACGGCAACAGGTTTGGTTGGTGTCTTAGTTATCTAGTGCTGCTATAACAGAAATACCACAAGTGAATGGCTTTACAAAAGAGAAATTTATTCTCTCACAGTCTAGGAGGCTAGGAGTCGGAATTCAGGGTGCCAGTTCCAGGGGAAGGCTTTAAGGCTTCCTCTGTTGGCTCTGGGGGAAGGTTCTTGTCATCAGTCTTCCCCCCAGGCCAGGGAGCTACTCAGTTCAGGGAGCCCGGGTCCAAAGGATGCCCTATTATCCTGGCTCTTGTTTCTTGGTTGTATGAGGTCTCCCATGTCTCTCTACTCATTTCTCTCTTTTATATCTCGAAAGAGATTGACTCAAGACACAACCTAATCTTGTAGATTGAGTCCTGCCTCATTAACATAACTGCCTCTAATCCTGCCTCATTAACATCATAGAGGTAGGATTTACAACACACAGGAAAATCACATCAGATGACATAATGGTGGACAATCACATAATATTGGGAATCATGGCCTAGCCAAGTTGACACATTTTTGGGAGACACGATTCAATCCATAACGGTTTGGGTACAGTCATAAAGGTTTCAGAATGTTGGGGTTCAACTTGGTAGTGCCAATCAAAAATTTAAATGTCCATATAATTTGACCCAGCCTCTTCACTTTTAGGAATCTATGCTATTGAAATGCTCATACCAATATACAGTACAGCACTGATTGTAATATTGTAATATTAAAAATAAATAATTTAAATGTGCATCAGTAGGGATATGACTGAAACTGAATAGTTGTAGCCTACCCATAAATTGGAATGATACGCAGCTATTAAAAAAGAATGAGGTAGTTCTCTATATACTGACATGGAAGGGTTTCCATGATATATCGGAGAGTTATAAAAGTAAGTTGCTGAACCATATAATGTAATTCTGTTTTCACCTAAGTATATGCATTTGAATCTTTGTGTGAGTGTATATATAAACAATATAGGCATGGAAGTAAGTCTGGAAGGATACTTCAAATATTAACAGTGGTTACTTCTGGGTAGTGAGATAGAGAAACTTGATATAGAAATGTGTAAAGAAAAATGTTAAAGACTTTTTTAAAGCATGTATTCTGTGGTTTAAAAAAGTGTAAACTCATCAGCTTGCTTTGCTGGCACATTGGACGCTGGCCTGTTTAGCACTTTTCTGTCTTCTGGGATTTGTATTGCCAGATTTTTATTTTTGAGAGCTTTCCAACCCTCTTGCCTTGCCTTCCTTTTGAGACACACTACTGTGGGATCCTTATCTTTTCTTTGAATGAACAAGACAAGACAAAACTCCGTTCTGCAAGTCGAGGACGAGTAGTTTCAAACTGTATTGGGCATCAGAATCACTTTGGGTGCTTGTTAAACATACCTACCCAGTAGGTTCTGATTCAGTGTGTCTAGGTTGGGGTCCAGGAAACCTGATCTTTTAGGAGGTCAGTGAGAAATCCTGGTTTCAGGTACTGACGTCTGATTGTGCTCCCCTCCCCCACTTCTTTCTCTGTAATTAGCAATTGGCAAAAGGGAAGGAGGGAGCAAAGGATGACTCATTGTGGCTATCTCTGTGGGTCACAAATAGCTGGGTTCATCTGAATGGGAAAAAATGAATAAAACATAGTTTAATAGACTTGAAAGTTTAGTAGGTTTTTTTTTTTTTTTTTTAAAGTAGCCTATGTTAAGTGGGCCCTCTGCGTTAGCGGCTGATTGTGTGGGCTTCCTAGTCGGTGACTCCAGCCTGTGAGGTGCCATTCAACAGTGGCTACCTTTGTCATTATGGAAGGGGTGGAAGACCTTGGCAAGTCTTAGAATTCAGGTACTTTTCAAGTGAAGTTTCTGATTAAGATGAGGTACTATCTATCCTGTCTATTCTAAACAGTTTTTAATCTGTTAGAATGATGTTTTCTTTGTTACATACAAAGTCTGTTAACAAGATACCCATTGTGGGTTATTTATATCTCAAAGGGTGTTCTAAGAAACATAAACCCAATTGCTTCTAACAGTTAATCTTGGGAACAGAAGTAAATAGGAATACTTCTTAAGTACCTTTCTAAGCCCTCAGTGAGGCTGGCAGCCATCAGTTAAATCAACCATTAGGTTTATTAGTTTGAGAACAAAAGCATCAACTTGGGCACAGTTTTCTAATTTGCTCCTCATTTACTCTGCAATCATTTATTCAGAGGCTACTCTGTGCTTAGTGGACATTAGATAACTCTGCAGATAGAAGCCAGACAATCATGAGCAGCGGGAAGTCCAGGGGTATCAACTGAATGGAATAAAAAATGAATAGAATTCAGTATAATAGGCTTGAAATTTTAGTTGCATGTGTAAAACAAAAAGTACATTCCTTAAAGCAATAGCCTTGTTCTTTGTGTAGTCTATTTTAAGTGGGCCCTCTGGCCCAGAATGATCAACCTTGGATTAGGAGCTTTGAGGAAATAGTGGTTGTTTTTTAAAGAATTTTTTTAAGTAACATAGTTACTAAGCAACTACCATGACCCGCTGCTAAGTTGGAGTTCAGCGGGCAAGTCAGTTCCCAAAAGAAGGGAATATATAAACAATTGGTTATAGGAGAAAAAGGCTTAAGAAGATATTAAATGTATTTTTTTTTCTGGGTTCAATGTGTACTTCTGCCTTATACTTACTTTCTCCAAGAAAGGGCTGCCTCGTCAGAAATCTCTCTGTCTCACATGGTTCTCTTAGTCAGCTCGGAGGAGAGCCAGAGAGGAGTGAACTAGAAAAGATCCCGGGCCAGGGTGGAGGGCCGAGCCCTGGAGTTGGGCCAGTGTCCAGGCGACCTCTAGGTCTGGCATGTTGCTCTCAGGCAGTCCAGGGCTTCTGTGACAAATTGGTCACCACCTTTAGATTTGGATACCTTATTGGTATTGATGTGTTGCCTTGTAATCCTCAGAACAGGGGCATTGTCCAGCCGTTGCCTGTTCCACCCACCCACCCACCCTAACATTTAATGGGTGAGTCAGTGATTTAACTACTTCCTCCAGAATTTAAGGGATGGGAGTAGGTAATGAGGGCAAATCACCATAACAGCAGTTCGTGATGAATGAAAGAGCACACAAATTTAACCAGTTGGCTTCATTGATGACACAGCGAACCAAAGGAAACTTTGTTGAGAAGAGGATGTTTGTGTGAGTTAGAACTCCACCTCTCCTCTTTAGGCTGCTTAGCATTTACCTTTATACCCAGCTGAAGGTCAGGTTGCTTTGCTGAGGGAAAGGGGGAGGGTCAGGTGTTGGAACAGGTGTTTTGTTTTCTGCCTGTAGACTCACACAGACTAGATCAGGATGCTTCTTGCCAGCCCTTTGTGGTGTGTGAAAGTGCTTTTGTGGAATTTCCCCCTGGAAATGTGTATGTGTGTGTATGTGTGTTTTTAAAGCAGTTTCCCTAACCTTCAACCCCTAGAATGAACTTTGACTTCCTTTAAAATCAGCTTTTCATAGTGAAGTATGCCTGTTTTCTTCCATTTCCACAGCTTGTGCCATAGATGTGTTCCATTTTATGCAGCAATCATCATCCTAAAAAACGTAAATTGTGTAAATTGTGTGTGCGTTAAATGTGAATGTCAGATTTTAAAAGCACTAGGAGAATGTCAGAGCAAAGCAGTCCTATAGAGAGACTTTTATAATAGTTGTACGGCTGTAGTTAACTTTCCTATATCGGGTTTTCTTAAATTGGAGTAAACCAGTCATTTCCAGAATGACAAGGTTGTTTCAGGCTGTTGTGATGTTTTCAAGGGATACAAGGCTGGGTGTGGACTTACGACGCTACTGACTACATGATTTTGGAGGAGAGAGGTATCAGCCACCTTCTAGGTTTGAGAGAATTTGTGTTTTAATGTTTAATTGTTAATGAGGGCAAAGACACTGCTAAAAGGGAAATAAACTCAGGAGAGCTTTATCTCCTCTTATGGTTGTCTGGTTTTTTGTCTGTACCTTTGTACTGGGTCCCGGTCTCCGCCTTTTAAAAAAGGTAATCCAGGAAGAAATTTTTTTCCCCTAACCTAGGAATGAAATAGTGGCCGCAGGTCCTTTCCAGCCCTTCCACTCTGCATCTCAGGGCCATCTGTTCTCTGAAATCCGCTTTTTTGGAAAGTTGCCTTTCCCATCTGCTCTCCTTAGGTTTTAGTGCCTGCTCTAAAGATTTATAAAGGCCAAACTGGAACCTCTTTCTAATTGTTGTTCTTTAAGGATCAGTGAGATTTCAAGGCAGATAAAAGCTTTTTCCATTTGACATTCCCAAATGTTACTCTTTTTTCAGGTACATTCTTTCCTTCTGTTAGTTTGGGTGTGGAGGGAAGTCTGTCGTTCTGGGCTTGGAGGAGGAATTCTGCTTATCAATGCAAAGATTGACTGGGCTGCTTTGAACCCGAGTGTCCCCAGATTTTTGGCGGCTAGCATGCAGGTTGGGTTCATTCTTTTCCTCTTCTTTCCCTTGTCTCCCTGACAGAGTACAGTCGCTTTGAATCAAAGATACATGACTTGCGAGAACAAATGATGAACAGCAGCATGAGCTCTGGGTCTGGGTCCCTCCGAACAAGCGAGAAGAGGTCCTTGTATGTCAGGTAAGCTGAACTTCTGAGCACCAGACTCTGTACTGGAAGAGGGGAGCTCTGCACCAACCCAGCCCTTCTTGTTTAACTAGTGGGGTAGGGAGTGTGTACTCCCAGTACTAAAAAAAACACTTCTCACTGTGTGCTCAGGTTGTGTATTTTATGGTCAGTATCTCCTCCCTTTTGTGAGCTGGCTTCATCCCTTTTGCTCATGAATGACTCAGTACGAGATAATTTCAGTTTGCTCTAATTGTAGAATATTGTTGGGTGGTTGTTGCTAGTCAGCATTCAAATAGCACTCGAACGTTCAAAGTACTTTGCTTGCAATCTGTGATTTGAGGGACAGCTTGGCACCCCCCTTCCCCTTTCACATATGCATAATAGACATCAGGATTTGTATCTGAGCATACCAATTATCATTATGTTTTGATACAGGGTGACAAACCTTTTAAGAGACTGAAGAACTGACAGGTGGCTGCATTCCGGGTTTTTTATTGTGTTTTCATCCCTCCCCTCCCCTCTTCTATTGGTCTGGTATATCTATGAATCATGGGACTGGAGCAGATATATAACATCAAATATATTTCCTGTTGCTGCTGAAAGCATGTTCTGAGATACTGTCCAAGGCTGAACTTTTGAATCTTGAGGCATGTTATAATACTTTTCAGGTCAAAGTACAAACCTCCTAGGGAGTTGGACTGCTACGTGAACACTGTGGATTCCTTGCAGAATTAGCGAGTTTCCCTCTTCCTTCCTGGAACCCTGGTGGCTCAGTGGTTAAGCGCTTGGCTGCTAACCGAAAGGTCTGTGGTTCGAACCCACCAGCTGCTCCATGGGAGAAAGATGTGGCAGTCTGCTTCCATAAAGATTACAGCCTTGGGAACCCTCTGGGGCAGTTCTACTCTGTCCTATGGGGTCACTATGAGTCGGAATGGACTCGCTGGCAACGGGTTTGGTTTTTTGGGTTTTTTTCCCTCTTCTTGCCTTGGCTTCTTGGCAGAACTCCAACAATCTTATGCAAGTACATTGTATCTCCAAGCTTAAGTTCCTTAGAGAAAGGTGATAGGCTTACTCCTCTGAGCCAGATGTAGCTGTGTGTGCACAAGTGTGGAGTTGCATCAAACTCTTGAGCTGAACTTTGGCAGGCTTTCTCTAGTGGCCTCTGAAACCTGCTGGGGGAGGGGAGGTTACATTTGCTAGTTGCCTGGCAACTTGCTAACTGCTCTGTCCTATGTGAGATGATAGTGAATCAATGTAAATGCTAATTGCAGTTCTTTTCACAATGCTTGATTTTCTTTCTCCTCAGTTGGTAGTCTCTGACCCTATGGCAGGGAGCCAAGGGAGCTCATCTTTGAGCCTGAAGCCCACTAGAACCCTTCATGTTCTCTTCTAAAATGAACCCTCAACTCACTTCCTTGTGTGTTGAGAGCAGCTTTCTTCACATTTGCTGTGCTCACCTCCTGCTGTGAAGGGAAGAGAATCGTGGGAAGGCTGGACTAGTCACTGGTGATCTTTCAAGTCTCCCAGAAAATAAAATCCTGCCTTCTGTCACTAAGCCCGTGCCCTGGGTCTGCAGCCTAGACACTGGGGCACTAATGCGGGGAGTCAAAAATGTGCTGTCTTCCCTTGAGAAAGGGTAATTCTTATGTGATTTGGTCAGGATTGTTCCGTTCCCGTGCTTCCAGCCCCCGCAAATGTGGCACTCCAGTGTGCGTGGGAAGCTGCTCTTTAGGCAAGACAGTTTCTTCAGAGAGCTTTATTTTTAGATTTCCCCTCTCCGCCTATCCTGTGCTAGAGTTCTCCCTGCCTGAGCAGGGGGAGTGGAGCATTGAGCTCCCTATTAGAACACCCTTCTCTGGCCCAGGCCTAATGTTGGAGAGAAGGATGGAGGAGACTCATAATTCTGTTTCTAGTGAATCAGTCAATATAATGTTAAAAACCTAAATGCACAGAGAAACACCTAAAATTAGTGCAATAGAATATATTTATTGTGAGTAGATACGATTCGAATCAGGCAGCATCAACTGAAAGTATAGAGAAGGCGCTCGGAAGAGGGGACAGTGAAAGCAGGTTATATAGGCGGAGTCCAGGCAGGGTAGTCTCCTGAGGGGCATTATAAATTCCTTCTATGTTGGTTTCTTCCATGAGGGCTTCAGGGTCAGTCAGTTGCAAAAACAGTCATTAAGGACATGCCGTGTATTCTAAAACATAGCTTCCAGTCAGACCCTGGAGTTCCTGCTTCTTGAAACTGCCCGCACATAGATACTTCTCCAAAAGAGCCCAATGCCTAAGGCAGAATGGTCTCCTCTAAGCTGCTTACTAGGCTGTTGTTTGACCTGAAGGTGACTCCACCAGACAAACCAGTTTCTTAAAGGCTCATGGTTCAAAAGGACACCTAAGGGCAAATGATCTGAGTGGGTCACCCCAACTCCATGAACCCAGAAATCTGGATTCCAGGAGAATTAAAACGGTTTCTCGATAGTCTGCCCTCAACCTTGTCTAGATAACATCTGTATCCTCTGAGGAAAATAAGTATAAACAATTGTATTTATATATCATTTATATGTATATATATTATATAAATAGAGTTAGAATATAAAACTGTTCTAAACTAGAATAGATAACATTTGGGATCACTCGACTTAATCCAGGGAGATACTGTTTTACGGCTAAAGCAGTGAGCTGAGGTTCTCTGCTAAGCTAACCCCTTTACCGGAGCCTGGCTTGCTTTCTTCCCTTTCACTCCTGTTTTTGGCCTTTCACTCTACACTGGTTCCTTTTCTTCAGCATATGTAAAAGAAACACATTTCCTTGGTACCGATAATCCCTTAAACTGTTGTCTTGTCTCTCTTCTTCTGCTCACTGTATTTGCCAAATTATATGCCGGGAAACACTAGTTCCTCAGGATGTTACTAGGTATTGTGTGACAAATCAGCTCTGTGGTTCAGGAAGCAGGGCAAATGCAGGATTAGACAGAGGAAAATAGGTTTCTTTACTGTAGGATTTTCTTAATTGCCAGGAGGGAGTACAGTAGGCAGTGTTTCCCCAAAAGATAGGAGCATGAGACCTTAATTTGGAGAAATCTGTCTTAACATCTTCAGGAACTAATACACAGGCTGAGAAATGTTGGCATCGTCAGTACTTGCTGCTGCTACTTTTTCAAACTGCCTCTCTTTTAGTAGCCCAGAGGAGCAGAAGTCCAATTCTCTGTCAATAATCAGCAGTGACCCCTTAGTTGTCAAATTCAGTGACTGGTTCACTGGTTCTCTGACTTTGGTCTGACCTCTTCACCACATTTGTTTCCACAGATTACCTACTTCTTTCTTTAAAGGCTTTCTTCTACTTCACTGACCATTGCTCTATGTCTTTCATCAGCTCTGTCCCTAAATGGCAATGTCATTGATTTTCACAGCTTCAGATACTGTCCTATAAATGACGTCTCTGATCTTTTTACTGAACTCTAGACCTGCATATCAACTACTTGCTGGACATGTACATAAAGCTGCCCTCCCACTGCCTCAAATAAGCCGTTCGTTCAAAATGGACTCCCCTCCCCCACCTTACTCTCAGTTAATTGCATCACCCTGTCATGTGGAAAAGGGATTAGATTTGTTCTGTCACCCAAGGCAGATTTCAGCTCAATGTAAGGAAGAAAGAGCTAATGATTAAAGCTGTCTGAAAATGGAATGGACTGCTTCCAGACATAGTAAATTTAATCTTTTGTCAATGGAGGTGTTACGGAAGAGTCTGGATAACTATTTTCCTGGGTGTTGTAGGAAGGGTTGAAACTAAAGCAACAGTCTGGACAGGTCATGGATTACCCTGCTCAGAAACTTTCAGTAGTTCCCCAGAGTCTTCAGGATAAAGGAGAACAAACATTTAGGGAACACCTATGTCTTACTTATCTAGTGCTGCTGTAACAGAAATACCACAGGTGGATGGCTTTAACAAACAGGAATTTATTTTCTCACAGTTAGGACACTAGAAGTCTGAATTTCGGGCACCAGCACTAGGGGAAGGCTTCTGTCTCTTTTGGCTCTGTGGGAAAGTCCTTGTCTCTCCAGCTTCTGTTCCTTGGATCCTTGGTGATCTTCATGTGGCGTGGCATCTGTCTTCTCCCATCTCTGCTTGCTCACTTGTTTGTTTAATCTCTTTTATTAAATCTCAAAATAGATAGACTTAAGACACACCCTACACTAATACTGTCTCATTAACGTAACAAAGAAAACCCATTCCCAGATGGGATTATAACCACAGGTAATAGGTTTAGGATTTACAACACATTTTTGGGGGATACAATTCAATCCATAACAACCTACTTACATCAGGACCTTTGTTATTATTCTCTTTAAATAGCTTTAAACATCCTTTTACTAATGCTACAAAGTAGACATTATTCCCATTTTCAGGTGAGCAAACTGAGGGCCCAGTTACACAGCTAAGAAATTCCAAAACTGGAATTTGAATCTGGTTGTTCTGACTATAAAGCTTGGTTAGTACACCATTTCTCAAACTTGCTGGATAGGAATCGGTTGGAGTGCTAGTAAAAATACAGATTCCTAGGCTCCCTGTCTAGCCATTTGGATTCACTAGGTCTGGGAAAGGAGCCCTGGTGGTGCAGTGGTTAAAGTGCTCAGCTGCTAACTGAAAAGATTGGTGGTTTGAACCCACCAGCCACTCTGTGGGAGAAAGATGTGACAGTCTGCTTCTGTAAAGATTACAGCCTTAGAAACCCTATGGGGCAGTTCTTCTCTGTCCTATAGGGTCGCTATGAGTCGGCATCAACTTGACAGCAACAGGTTATGTGGAAGGCACTAAGGCACAGGGCTAAGAATTTGGGCCTGGTTGGAGGGTAGAGTCAAGGAAGCAGTAGATGTGATTCCTGCCCTCTGGCAGCTTGCCATATTGTCAGAAGATAGTGAACAGCAAGTGGTCAAAGTGGAGGAACCCTTTTCAGTTTTGGTGTTACCTCTTACTCTTTTCGCTGTTGGTTCCTCTTCCAACATGTTTCTCCTCCCTTACCTTCCCCTGGGTATCTATCCTTCTCTGGTGTGCGTGGGTTTGCAAAACTATTTTGAAGCAAATAACACCCTCTTACAGTTACACTGAGGCCATAGCAGGTGAAACCCTAGGGAGCTGCAGCTGTACTAACCGTAGGGGAGATGGGATTTGTGGAGCAGGGAGCAGGAGGAAGAAGGAAAGACAACAGTGTTTGGGAAATGAAACTTGATTTTAAAGTCACCAGTGACTGAATGGAAGGGACTTCCCCACCCTCCATCACACTTGAATCAACTCTTAAATGGTATAGGCAGAGTGAGCAGATCCACTCTTTCTGCCGGCCCGGGGCCTTTGCTCTGCTGGTGAATTTGCCTTGCACACTGGAAAAGTCCATATAAATATGCCTCTCTTGTTTAACTCAGGTCATTCGGATGTAATACAGGGTAGGTTAGCATTCCAGGGACCCTCCTAGCCCTATGTTTATTTATTGAATGAATGAAAGACCTCGTCTTCCAGTGGTTGCCAAGAGACTTGATAGTTGCAGAGATAGCTTTTCAAAGTCTGTTCAGGCTAGCCTGGCTGTATTCTTTGCGGCCACAGGACAGCACTGAGGCATTTGGGAGTCCTGGTCTCCTGCTGGCCATACGCCATCACAGTCTTCTTTCCCACTCTGGGAAGGAAATCATGTTGGGGCATCTGTAGTCTTGGTTCAAGAAACAATGTCAGGAATAATGGCTTGGTCATCAGAGACTGTCGCTTCTTGTCAACAAGCAGACATTAATTGTGCAACTACTATGTGCTTAGCCCAGGGTGGTGCTTGGGGGAGCCTGTCTTTGTTCATTAATGAGTTTCAATAGTGGATTAAGATGCCAAGGAGGCAATATTGGCAGGCTTCACTTATCTGACAGAATGTAGGGGTGATGATAGTAAGCATTTAAAAAAAAACAATTTATGTAAGTGTTCCTGTGACTTCTCCTGGAGCTGCCTGTTCCTAGATCATAGACCCCAAACACCAGTCCTGGACCTGTACTTATAATTCCCCCATCTGATCAAGTAATCTGCAGGTACTGTGAACTCTAAATATTCACACATTGTGGGTTGATTGGTCCTTGAATGCCTCTCTAACTTCATAATGGCCCTCTAAGACCTGAAACTTTGAGGTAGACTAAGGAGAAAATTGCCCTTACCTGCTCTCCATGTACGCTTCTTCAGAGTGTGCCAGGGAGGCCTGAATTGCTTCCAGCAGCACTCAGTCCTCTTGTGATGACCCATCCTGAGTCTACCTGAGTACTCAGGTTTGGGCTTTTAGGCTGCTCTTCAGAAGCTGCTAGGAATTTCAGTTCTCTCATTAAGGTCAGGGACTGATGAACGACTGCTGCTTTATAGCTCTCTGTGCATGCTTTATATGGACCAAGTAAGGGTGGGCCACTCCATTTTCCAATAATATGTGCATTTTATCCAATACTTCTGGGCCAAAGGAAAAAAGTAATGTGTTAGACCCCAACGGTTGTGGGAGAGAAATAAAGTGGTAGAACACTCTGACAGATAGTAACTGGTATCCTGGGAGGCCATGCTGTGGACCCTCCCTGATAGCCTGATCTCATCCATCACTCACAAACGCTCATAACCCCACACAGAGCATAAAACATGGTCTCAGTCCTCACAGGGTTTTCACTGTAGCAATAGAATGTGAAAGGTTAAAAAAAAAAAAAAAACTGCCCAAGAGTTAAATAGCAATAAATAGGAAATATAAAAAAAGTTCACTGCCAAATATATGAATTCAGAAGGAAATTTGGAGTGAGAGATGTCACAGAGACGAGAAGGACTTGGGCTGGGCTTCAGCATTTACTGAGGGGGATGACAGGAGATGCAGAACATTCCAGGCTAGACAGATGGCTTGAGCTACAGGTAGAGAGGTGGGGAAAATACTAGGTGAGTTCAGTGGATGCAAAGGAGCCCTGGTGGCGCAGGGGTTAAGTGCTTGGCTGCTAACCAAAAGGTCAGTGTTTGAACCCACCAGCTGCTCTGCGGGAGAAAGATGCGGCAGTCTGCTTCCATAAAGATTACAGCCTTGGAAACCCTGTGGAGCAGTTCTCCTCTGTCCTATAGGGTCGCTGTGAGTGGGAATTGACCCAATGGCAATGGGTTTTGGGTTTGGTTCGCTAGAGATACCACAGTGGCTATGCCAGATGCTTATGATTTCTCTGCAGTTTTTAGACCCAAACCTCTAGCTTTGGATCTGAGCTGCAAGACTTTTGCCTAGTAATCTGTTTACTTTGAGTTGATTCTATTCCTTGCCTTCCCATCAGGCAGAGAGGTCATAGCTGAAAGGAGGATTGGGCAAAGGCCTCAGAAGCATGTGCATTGTCCCTGTGGGTGGGCACATGCAGCTTTTAGTGGGTAATATTTTAAAGGTCAGCAGTTAAACAAAACTCTTGGAAACACTTTCTCCTTAGGAAGACAGGCAATGGCATTTCCACCCGGAGTGCTGAAGATGGGCTTGGGAACTCTCAATCTGCAGACCCTAGGAAATGTGTATCTGCTTTTCGGTGTGGGGGTGTGATTCGGAGCAGCTCCAGAAGGTTTCTTTGTGTGTACTTTGACTTTGTTTTTATATTTCAGATTTTCCCTGGGCCACCCTCCTTACCTTGCTCTTAAAATAGTTCAGCCTTTTTCTGGCCTGGCTACCGTATTTGAGAAGTTGCAGGAAAACCCAGGGTCTAGATCACCCTTGCTTCATGGAGGTGTATGGCCATCACCAAGGAGGAGCATATTCAGGGTGGAGAAATAATCTTCTTTCATGTATACCTATCACTGGTTTTGGGCTGAGGATGTTAATATTCCATAGGCTTTTTTCTCTCATGATATGAAATTCTTTTTATCAAGACCTATAAAGTATAAAGGGGGGTTTCTAAGGCTTTTAGTCTCCCAACACCATATTGTCAGACAAGCTGATATATGTGTATGTGTATGTAAAAAAAATATTCTATATATTCTATAATATATAATCTAATATATATAATATAAATGTAAAATATATGTAATATATTTGGGGTAGGACCATCAGGGTAGAAGACTGGTTAATTATGGTATTTCTTTAGCATCTAGAGACAAATAGGTTTTGCTTGCTTTCTTCTCTGCCCACTCTCCTTTTGCATCAGAGGTTGAAGTAGTTGGGTGCTGTGTCATCTGGGCCTTGCATGCTATAGGATTTTGGTCCTGGGACAGGGTTTCGCTCTGATTCAAAAGGGGCAGCATCTACCTTGGCTCTCTCTAGTGCCTGTCCTAAGGATAAAAAGGGGACCAGGGGAACGGATAAGTTAAGTGTTGTGGAGAAAGGTGCTCCTTCATTGTCCTACCAGGCCTAACCCGAGGCATTTGTAACAAGGGGCCAAACCCTGTCACTTCATTAGGATTTCTGGCTGTTCCTAAGAGAGATTGCCATTGCTAGATGGCCATATTTTAGCATGCTTCTCAAATATCATAAGTAGGTAGTCAAAATTTTTGTACTTATTTACGTACTGGTTTTTGATTACACGTGTCATTTGAAAGGCTGTTTGACTTTAATACTCAGGCCTGTTCTGCTTCACAGAGTTAGTTTCCACATGAAAGTTTAGCACTGTTATGATAAAAAAGATGAGGCAATTAAGTTGGTCACACAGGGCCTACTAAATAAATGCCAGACCTTAACTGGACAGATCAGGCTGTCTACAGTCAGGCCCCAACCTGCCACTCTCCGGAGTGCCCTTTGCTGCCCCAGCCACAGGTGGACGCTCTACCGATCCCTGAACACGCCGTGTTCCTCTCGCCTCCAAGCCTTTGCATACACTGTTCTTTCTAGCTGGAAGGGCCTCTCCTCATCACTACCTTTTGAAATCCTGAACCTTAATTGAATTCAAAAGTCAAGGTTGTAACTTTCTGAGACCAGATGTAATCTGTACTACGAATACTTTTCGACTTGGGTTTGTCCTGCTTTTGACACTCTTGCTACAGCATAATATACCTTCTGTCAGATAGCAAGCTCTACAGAAGCAGAGACTTACTTTACGTTTGTATCTCCCATAATATCTAACACAAAGTAGGCTCAGTAAATAAATAATGGCGAAATGGTATTTTCTGGACACAGACAGGTAGAGAGTTAGCCTTGTTTTCCTCTTTTCTTTCTCTTTATTTTTTTCGTAAAATAGAGCTCGACTGTGACTTAGACCTCATCAAATTTTTTCTGAAATTGAAGAGCCCTGGTCCGAGAGCTGCCCACCATCATACTCTAGACGAGGCCTTCTGCATCTCTAGGCCTAGTTTTCATCATCTGTGAGGGACTTTTCTAGCTCTTAGCTAAATATTGCAGCAGGAAAAGGGACAAAATGGAATGGATTTAGAGAAAACCAAGTCAAAATCACGATGAAGGAAGGAAGAGTTGAAGGAATTATAAGTGTTTAGCCTGGTAGAGAAGACCTGGGAAAGACCCAGACTCATTAAATGCTTGACCTGGAAAGAACTTTAGAGAGTGTCTAAGAAATCTCTTTTATTAGATAGGCAGTTGGATGAGATGACCTCTAGGGCTCCCATGTTCTGCAGTGTTCTGCAAGGCTCTCCCACTTGCAGTTCTGATTGATAGAAAAGGAAACTCTTGTTACTTCATCTTTTAGAGTCCTCACTGAAAATACTATGATATAACCCCACACATGGGTAATTTAAGGTGCCCTAGTGGCACAGTGGTTAAGCGCTCGCTGCTAATTGAAGGGTCAGCGGTTCGAACCCACCAGTGGCTCTGCTGGAGAAAAGACCTGGCGATCTGCTCCCATAAAGATTACAGCCTAGAAAACCCTATGGGGCAGTTCTGCTTTGTCCTGTCGGGTTGCTGTGAGTGAGAATCAGCTCGATGGCACACAACAACAACATGGGTAATTTTACTAAGTGTGTTTTCTCTTTGGCTTTTATTTCATAGTGTATCACAAGTTGAAATTATAGTTCAGAATTTCAAACTCAAATATTATGCTTCTGTGTCTTTAACAAAATCATAGTTTAAAAAAGTATTGTCCATTCTGTTGTTCAGTACTCCTCATTCATTCATCATTCATAAATTCATCAGACAAAATCCAGACAGACTTGGGTACCACTTTTTATTGGGCAATTGGAATTTTACAGCTTCCTTTTTGCCTTGTTTGCCAGAGGACTTAGAGCCAAACATGTTCCTCATCTGAAGGAAATGACTCAAACCAGGTGCTTTGTATATCTATTTCCCACTTTCTTTTTAATTTACTTGCTTTTTTTTTTTTTTTTTTTAATTGTAAAAGTAATAGCTGCTCGTGGTTAAAAAAACCAGACAATGCTACCAGTATCATTCCCAGTGTGCAGTGGTAACTACTGTCATTCTTGTTGACTTTGATCTGTGTTTATTTTGTTTTTACTTAGCTTGTGTTTTGTCAGTTGCCCTCAAGTTCATGCTTACTTATGGCAACCCCATGTGTGCAGAGTAGAACTGCTCCGTAGGGTTTTCAAGGCTGGGATCTTTCAAAAGCAGATTGCCAGGCCTGTCTTCCAAGGCACTCTGGGTAGGTTTGAACTGCCACTGGGATGTTTCTTTGAAAGGGGGGGACATATTTACAACTTTGGAAGTGAAGGAACGATACAGTCTCCTAGAAAATTCCTTCTGGTCTGCTGTTAGGCCGCTGTGTCTGGTGCTGACTGGGCTGGCCTTCTTCTGCCATCCTGGCATTCAGAGTGCTGGTTTCCTGGAATTTAGGGTTGGGATGATCACTTCGTCTTTCACCGTGTGTTTCAGGGCCCTGTTTGATTATGATCGGACTCGGGACAGCTGCCTGCCAAGCCAGGGGCTCAGCTTCTCTTATGGTGACATTCTACATGTCATTAATGCCTCTGATGATGAGTGGTGGCAGGCAAGACTGGTGACTCCACATGGAGAAAGTGAGCAAATTGGTGTGATCCCCAGTAAGAAGAGGTGAGTTGTCATGATTATGAGAGGACTTTCTTGCCCTCTTCCTGGTATTTACTTCTTCTTTTTTCATATCATACTATAAGTTCCTTGAGAGCAGGGTATGTGTCGTATTCCTTTTTGGTAGAGAGTTGGTGTTCGGGACATAGTTTTGACTGAATGAGTCAAAAAGTGCTGCTGTGCCTTGCCACAGCCCACTGCTAAGACCAGTAATAGGACTTCTTTTTGACTCCAAAACAGGGTTGAAAAGAAAGAAAGAGCTCGATTGAAAACGGTGAAGTTCCATGCCAGGACGGGAATGATTGAGTCTAACAGGGTAAGTGGGGATCCCCAAGGAAGTCAGTCAGTATGTGAGGAGGGATGAGAAGCTTGCACTTCTGGTTGATATATAAGGGAACTGGGGAGCACAAAAGAATTATCTCCTTTTCAAGGGGCTGGCTCTGTCCTATTGGAATACTGACCGCTCGTCACAAAGCAGAGAGGGAGCACTTTAAAATCCATGGCTAGTCTGTATCCCTTCCCTGTGGCTAGCTGGCTCTTGAAGATGTCTTGAAGTTGGACTGTCTGGAAGGCTGACTTGCTTGGGTTAAATGACACTACTTGTGGGTGTCTGGCTGCAGACACCTGTTGAAGCTGTGGGGATCTTGACTATAACCTAACCTCATCATCCAGCCAGGAAGGCCAGCCCCAGAGCTCCAACCTCCTTTCAGACCAAGTGAGGCATGAGGTATCTCTCCATTCACCCCTTTTCTTCTATAAGCTTCACAGGCCAAAGAACTTCTGGAGCAGTAGAGGGAAGAAAGAAATGGAGTAGATGACTCTGTGTATGTCAGTGGCACCTTAGGGCATGTGTCCAGGAGGCTACAGTGACTTTTGTTCTTTAGGAAGTAACAGTGAGTGCTGTGAGTCTGAATTAGGTAGAAAACTCTTACATCCCTACAACATTTTTCTGTAAACATAATTTTCCTCTTACATCAACATTCATTTAATCTCATAGACTCCATTTGTGAGAGATGGTCTTTTATTTAGCTCACCATTGTCTTCATTTTAGTTTTTCTTGCATGCTTTAAAATCCATTGTTCTGTTTTTTTTTCTTCTGTCCTTCCCCTCCATCTTCATGTTCTTTCACAGTCGATCAAAACGAAACGTAAAAAGAGTTTCCGCCTCTCTCGAAAGTTTCCATTTTACAAGAGCAAAGAAAACATGGCCCAGGAGAGCAGCATACAGGAACGTAAGTAGCAGCAGAGTACAGAGAGCAGACCATCCACCGCCCTGTCCTCGCTTCCTCATTTGCACCTTCCCTGATGAGAAGACTGAGTTTGTGTGTGTACCCATGTGTGCATTTGTGTGCGTGTGTACTTGTTTATTTGCACAGAGTCAGGGTAGAAATCAGTTTGCCCAGGGAGATATTGGGTCTCCTGTGTCCCGCTCCTCACTCAGAATGAATGTTGGAGGCTCTGAGGTAGAACTTGTTCAAGGGCTAGCCTACCAGGAAGCTGCTGGCACTGGTGTTTGGACGTGCCAGACTGAGTTCTACTGTTGTGATGATGAACAGTTTTCAGATTTTTAGGTTTAGAAAAATGGTTTAGAAAGAGAACAAGGTCTAGGGGCTCACTATTGCTCTCCTGGCTTCGTCCTCTTGTGTTTTCTTGCCCGTAGTTTCACTCATCTTTGTCAAGAGAAGAGCCTTTTCTTCCCTGGCCACCTAAAGTTGGGGGTACTTCTTGAATTACATGCATGTGCATGAGTGCACATGATATCCACACAACTCTTAACAGACTTACTGTCATCTTAGAGTGATTGCAGAGCCATTTTTCAAAATAAAATCCTTTCTGCTTAAATGAATTGACATGGAAAGGTTGTTGCTCAAGGGTCCAAATAAAGATTTATTGAGAAACGCAAAGTGGGTTTGGTAGAAAAGGGCATAAAGTTGAGCTAAATTAACTTTAAGAACCCATTTAATGGTGATAAATCTTACTCTACCGTATGCCTCAGAAATTAACTGCTCTGACCGTAACTTAAACATCAGGTTGGGCTTGTGAAATATTTTCTCGTTTGTTTCATTGTGACTTTTATAAACATCTCTCGTTTACCAGTGACTCTTCCATCTTACATGGAGGGGTCTTGGGGTTCTGGGCTGTTGGGACTGGCAGGAGACTGACGAATTCTGATAGGAAATGTTGTTTTCTGTGGGCCTGCTTGGTGCATGCTCATAGTATAACATAGGCCATCCCTGTTTGGGGTGGTACCTGGTAGGTACAAGGGTGCCCTCATCCAGATGGAGGTTATGATTCTTAAATCCTGGGTAGCTCAGTAAGAGGCAACAGATGAAGTTAGTTCTGATCGCGAGCAATAGGAGACAGTCTGAGACAGAGTGCTGAGGTGATGTCACTACAGTTCACCAGATGAGTCCAAAAAACTCCATGCGGAGCCCAGCCTGGTGAGGTGTTTGCTGTTCCAGCTGGGGTGTAGGGAGGGTGCCTGTTGGATGACGGAGTTGAAACTGCCTAGCGCTTGTTCTCCAGAAGCTGAACTCGTCTCCTGAGGGCTACCCAACTCAGGTCAGCTTTGAAGGCCACACCCCAGATTGCATGAAGCTTTCCTTAAGGGACAGAATGAATCAGTATTGGGTGAGAGCTCCTTGGGATGGTGATAATTGTCTGCCTACCTATCACACATAGGTGTTTGCTCTTTCATGAACCCACAAGGGGAAATGCTGATTTCAAGGGCAAAGGAGAGACCTGGGTTCTACAACTCCAAATTTAGTCAAAGTGGTGCTCCAAACCTTGGAATGTCACCGGATTGTCCGGTAGGCTTATAGGCTGTAGATCACCTCAGAAATGTAGTTCGCTTCCAAGGCCCTGTAGCAGCAAATTGGGCAGCATGAAGTCTGGATATCTTGCCTCACCCGGGATGTTATTTCTGTAGCAGAGTTCTTAACCTCACTATAGTTATAGGTCTTCATAGTATTTCATACTTCTGTCACTAATGCTCACCTGGCTCTGTATTCTTCCTTCCCCTTGTCTTTTTTCTCTGTTTCCTCTCTTCTCCCCAATTCTTTTCTTCCCTCCCTCCCTTTCTGTCCTTGCTGTCTGTGAAATCAGGACTTCCCTGGGTTAAGTGACGATTATTATGGAGCAAAGAATCTGAGTAAGTCAAAGTTATGCACCATTAACTGTATTTCTGGCATGAATGGAAATACTGGGGGTGGGGGAATAGGGGATATGGGTGAAGGTGAAGGGTGAGGGGAGGGTGGTGTTTGTGAAAACTGATACCACAGCAGGAGGAGTGTATGTGCCTCTGGATGTCACACTTTTGCTCTGGATCCCTGGTACCCTAATAAATCCCTATCATTCATGTCTGTGTTTTCCTTTTGTACCTTTAAGGGGTAGGGAGATATCTTGGCGTCCCTCCTTAGAAATGAGGTGGACAAGAAGTGTTACTACAGGGGTGACCAATCAGTTAATCTCTAGACTGCTGTTGAAGTGAGGAGTGCCAGCTGGTTGGGATTCTTCCAGTAACACAACACTTAAGGATTGGGTTTAGGAATTCAGGCTGCTACCGTCTCTCTAACTGGGGGCAACCTGCAGCTGGGGTGGCCCAGCAGATCCGGGGGCCTGAGCAAACAGCCATGAGCCCGCCTTCCACATAGCATCTCTAAGGGGCTGAGCTGATGATAGCCTCGGCGACATTTATGGACCATATCTCTTTAGTGCCTTATCTTGGACAAACTTTGACTGACCTAGAGTAGAAAATGAAGGGACGTAGATAATGAGGCCTTACCGTGTGCAGAGATGCACATAGAAGCAGCCATGTTAGGTGGGTTCTTTCAGCATACATTCACCTTCAATAAATAACAAAAGTATGAAAGTATAGGAGTTTCCTCAGGGCGTCACCCTCAGGATTGTTCAGGAGCTAGTCATACGTGGCAACTCTACCAGTCCTTCCTCGGGGACCACAGCATTATCACGGTCTAGGACAGTACTGTCTTGGCTGAAACAAGCAGTGTCTCTATCCATAGTGTGTGTGTCCATGTTTCATCTTCATAAGCCTGTTTTCTTGTGAGGGGTGGGCTTTGTTTGTGCCAAACTGTGTCTTGTGTCTCCTGTGAATGCCAGCTCCTCTGTTTGCACTTTCTCTGCCCACACTCAGATATGGGCAAATCCCAGTGATCTAAAACAGGAGGGCCGTTTTGTCCTCCAGGTGTTCTTGTTTGTTTGTTGTCTCTGTTTTGACGTGTCTGTCTTATGGTGATTGGAGGAGCATCCCCTCACTTCACCCCCACCCTGAAGCCAAACCTGCCTTCTTGGTAGTGGCAGCAAGAGGGATGTTGGCTTCCACCAAATGGCCAAAGCATTGTTCCCTGGTGGCTGCTCAGTTCGTCCGTTGCTTAGCCTCTTAGTTCTGAAGCTTCACACATTTCGTACTTCAGGGGCTCTGTCTGGGCAGGAAATTCTAGGGCAGCCTGGTCTCTGGACTTCTTTATGTTACTGTCACTGTCTTTCCTTTCCTATTGTTAGCTTGAGTGATCAGTTTTGAGGTAGGGTTTGGAAACCATCCCCTACAATTCTTTTGATGCAGATGAAGAGTGTGTTGCTGAAGAAAGCGAGGAACTTGGCAGACTGAGAGGGTTCTGGGGGCGAGTATGAGGTGGCCAAAGGCTCAGGATTGGAGCTGTGCCTCCAGATTGGTAGCCTGGATGTGGCATACCTCCTGTTGCCTGATTTGATTGGCAGTTCAGTGTTTCTCTCCCGGAGCATTTGAGTTTTGTGCTGTGTGTGATCTCTCAGTGGTGTGTTCTGAATTGGCGTCTCTTTCTTGTTGGCTTGCAGAGGGAGTGACATCCAACACCAGTGACAGCGAAAGCAGTTCCAGTAAGTGTGTGTCATTTTCTCCCATGTTGCGTAGCTCCACCGTTTGTTCCAGCCATTCTCATTTCAGTGTTGCATGGCTGCTATTTCTGTTCAGAGGCTAGTGCTGCTTTCAGCCATCTACACTTTGAGATCTTGGAAATGCTGTGGCCGGTTCATTCTCCATATGGGATAAGGTTTGCCTTGTGGATTAAAGGAGAGTATAAGACTGGTAGTTCTGGCCAGGACCTGACTTAAAAGCATACCTGGGGCCCTGGAAAGGTTGAGCTGCCAATGAGTAAATTACTGCCCTGGGCACTGTGGGGTGTAGGTGCTGCCAACGTTATAGATTGGTTCAGAGACCGAAAGAAACTGGCTTTTGTCAGATGTTATCCTGAACATGCCTTTCCAGGGCACTAGGAGCTGGGTTAAGGCTTAGAGTTTCTTGGTGGCACTCATGGTTAAGTGCTTGACTGCTAGCCGAAAGGTTGGCTCTTCAAACCCAGCCAGAGGCGCCTTGGAAGACAGATCTCACGATCTGCTTCTGAGAGGTTGCAGCCTTGAAAACCCTGTGGAGCAGTTCTACTCTGCACACAACGGGTCACCATGAATCGGAATCAACTAACCACAACAACAACATCCTTGCCTTTTAGCTGAGTTAAATGATCAGAGAATTGCCAAGTTTTCCTTTGGAGATCCCATGACCAGACCAGAAAAGCTTGAGGAGCAGTGGCCTCTCAGTAGTTGTGGCGGCTGGAGGCCAGTGTAAAATCTGTCCAGGAGTAAGCCTCAGAAGAAGCATCCTGTGGCTTGATGCAGATATCGCTGCCTTTCCCGGCACCGCTGTCAGCTACTTTGGGACCTCCAGGCATCCAGCATCAAGTGGGTTGGCAACTGTTTCAGGAAACGCTCATCACCGCTAGGCTATATGGAACTCTACCATGAGAGAGCAGAGCTCAGCATTGTTCTCAAAGGGTACTGGGGACCTTAGCCCAGCCATGTGCCACTTTCTGGGTGCTTCTTCCACTGTTGGGGGGGATCAGTAGACCCTTAAAGGGGTAAAGTTAGGATGCAGCTTTGGGGATCTGCATGAGTGCCCTCACTTTCCCACCTGCAGATGAGGGGATCAGGGTAGTGTGTCTTGACCAGTTGAAACTTCCCTTTGATTCTTACCAGAGCAAGAGAACAACTGAACACAGTTGACTGTTACCTGTAAGAACTGTTCCTAATCCTACATGAGCTTTTGAATCCTGTTAATTATTGGTCTTTGTCCATTTTCCTTGCTTTGAATTAGATAAAGAATTCACCCAAGGATAAAGAAAATTATAAGCTATCTTCATACTCTCAAAGAACTTACTGTTTGCTTAGAGAAGCAACATACAATAAAATAAAAGAGAATGATGAAAGCTATCAAATCTGCGTGGCAGGTTGTGTGATGTAGGCACGATAACAATAAAAATTCAGATTAGGTGGAGAAGCCTTCTTGCAAGATTTGAAATGAAGTTTATTCTTATATGCCAAATAAAACTTTCTTTTTGCTTAAAAAATAAATAAAATGAAGTTTATTCATACATGTAAATAAAACACATATTAGTGTAAAGGATTATGAGTAGGGGCACCAGGAACAGATTTGACAAAGGTGTATTAGACTTTGATAGGCATTGATATGCAGGAGAATTTGACTGTAACAAAGATTCACTTCAGTCAATAATTAGGGATGACAATAAATAGAGAGATTAGGGCCAGATTATAAAAGCTTTAGGACATTTTAGCTCAGACTGAGGATAAGCAGAGAGGAATCACAGGGTGGGGTGGGGTGTCCAGTAATACAAACAATATTTTATGGACATTTTCCTGCCACTGAAATGCTGAGTGGATTAATTGAATAATATTCTAGAGGAGGAAAGGATGGACAGTATATTATTGCAGTATACCAAGACTAGAACATATATCCTAGTATGAACTGAAGAACTACATGTGGGTAAGAATCAGTATGACTACACATTAATTTCAAAAGTAAATCTGTTATAAATTATACCATGGGTATCATTATGGTGTATCTTTGAAATTTGTAAAAAATATTTTGTATCATTAGCAAAGGTGATCTTATTTACCATGCTACTGACAGCTACTAAAAATTAAGCTATTTTTATTAATACAATTTATCATTTTAAAAGTATATAAGAAAGAAAATAATATCCACACACACACACACACACACACACACACACACACACACACACACACACACACACACACACACACGCAAAAGAACTGTTCCTAAGAAATTGGAGAGTTTTTTGGTGGAGGCTTTATGGTTCCTGGGTCATGTCCTTTTGCTCAGCTAAGAGAGAACTACTGGCTCCTGCTCCAGAGGCAGTGCTTTCTCACCCAGTGGAAAGCAAAAGGACCGTGGGACCGTTGTTAGTGGCACTTGATAGGGCTGTTTTCTGGCAGAGGTGGGTGGAGGGGGGTGAATGTTGTAGGGAGATGAAGACACAGAGAGGCAGATCATAAAGTATTAACCTGTCTCCCTTTTTTGTTGCAGAAGGACAAGAGGATGCTATTTTGTCATATGAGCCAGTAACACGGCAAGAAAGTAAGCCCCCTTCTGAGAGTCTTGCCTTCGTGCTAATCTCCTAGCCGCCTATGGCAGCGGCGGGAAGACCCTGGGAGAGTGGGAAGGCGTGACGCACTGCACATCTCGTCCCTGGGTTCCTTCTACTTCATCCTAGTATTTTAGGGAAGGCCCCTCGGTGTGCACTTCTCACTATACTTTTGCTTGCTCCAGGGATACCTTCCAAAGGATAGGACAGATTTACCAGGGGGACAGAGGTCTAGTTCAGTGGGTATAGCTGCTGCTAAAAGAGAGGTCCTGGTCCTTCCCTTCAGTGGCTGCTTGGTTTCAATCCAGAGATTTACCCTGAATTTGTTGGACGGTGTCTTAGTTTCCTAGTGCTGCCGTAATAAAAACACCACAAATGGGTGGCTTTAAAGAATAGAAATGTATTGTCTCATGGTTTTGGAGGCTAGAAGTCCCAAATTAGGGCATTCGCCCTAGGAGAGGGTCCCTTCTTGTCAGCAACCCTAGGCATTCCTTGACATTCCTTGGCTTGTAGAGGTTCCCCCTCTGTGTGTGTCTCTCTGTGTCTTATTTTCCTTTATAAGACACCACTCACAAGTGATTAAGTTTAGAATCCACCCCACTCTGGTATGCCCTCATTAATATAACAAAAGAAAAACCCTATTTCCAAACAGGCTCACACTCACAGATACAGGGGTTAGGACTTCAGCGTATCTTTTTGGGTGACAGAATTCAATCCATAACAGACTGGGGATGTTCCTGCTTTCCGACTTGCCTTAGATTTGAATATTCTCAAAATAAAAGCTCTTTCAGGCATTTGTAAACCTTAAATTCTACTTACAAGTCAGACAGTGACGGTGGATGCCTCACCCCATCAGAGTTATGGCTCCAGGGCCTCTGTGTTCTAGGCAGATTCTGAGATAGAGCAGTCTGTCTGGTGGGAAGCCTCTCTATTCATTATTTCAATGCTGTTCCCCTCCAGTTCACTATGCAAGGCCTGTGATCATCCTGGGCCCAATGAAGGACCGCGTCAATGATGATCTGATCTCTGAATTCCCACATAAATTTGGATCCTGTGTGCCACGTAAGAGTCCAAGAAGGCTTTGGGAGTGAGGCATTGATGCCTTGGGAAATTGTTGCTTTGCTGTTTTATGGAAAGGGCCTGGGATTAGATTGTAGGGCTGTCCGGGAATAGGGGTATATCTAACACCGTGGAAGAGGTTAGGCAATAATAGATTCCCAAAAAGCTGATGTGGTTGGGAGGACTAAGACATTAGGCTTGGTTGCATGCTCCCTTGGAGAGAAGTTTGAGCGGTGACAGTTGGGTATGATTAGAAAAATGTGAAGCCTCAGCCAAAGTGATGTTGGTGTGACTGGATTAATGGTTTGTTAGGTTCATTTAATTGCATACCAAATTTGGCACCTTTTGCCAGGCTTTGACTAAGGAAACCTCACATTCCCAGTGCAGTTTAAGCTAAAGCAAAGAGCCCTCTTGTGTGTGGGACCTGGAGGCTGAAAAAGAAGTAAACAAGACAAACTTCTTCCCAACTGCTTTCTTTTACCCACTCATGGCCATGTGACCCAAGTAAGAGAGGAACGAATCAGCTTTTTGGCTTGGGGCACATCACTGTCCTTGGGCCACACAGCATTTCCTTTCTTCCTTCAGATACTACCCGACCTCGGCGTGATAATGAGGTGGATGGACAAGACTATCACTTTGTGGTATCCCGAGAACAAATGGAGAAGGATATTCAGGACAACAAGTTCATTGAGGCGGGCCAATTCAATGATAATCTCTATGGGACCAGCATCCAGTCAGTCCGGGCAGTTGCAGAGAGAGTAAGTAGGAAGAGATTGCTGACTTAAATAAACCTCAGAGGGAAAGTAGAAACGCTCGCACCGAAGTCCCACTTGGATCCTCATCTTTTAAACACAGAAGCTACTAAATGGTACTGCTGACAAAAGCCACACCAACTCTGCATAGTCCCAGCCCCTTGGTGAAGGTGTCTGCCTCCTTCATGCAGCTCACCCCAGAACTTTGCCCACCAGGGAATAGGGAACTTTCTGCAAACGTGGCCTTTCTAGCTAGTCTAGTGGGAGCAAAATATGGGGCCTGGGTACCTCAAGGGTAGGATCTTCTAGGCCACTGGGTGGCCCTGGGCTCCCCCACTGGTGGATATTTGGAATGGCATTGGATATCTGCTTGGGGTTGGGTGGACAGGAATTGGGTAGGGCTGATACAGTCTCTGCTTTTTCAGGGCAAGCACTGCATCTTAGATGTTTCTGGCAATGCTATCAAGAGGCTGCAGCAAGCACAACTTTACCCCATTGCCATTTTCATCAAGCCCAAGTCCATCGAAGCACTTATGTAAGTGTTTGCTGAGACCTAGAAACTCCCAGCTAGGATGGGTACCTGGAAAGTAAATGGAGAATAAAGTGACTTGTGGACAGGGGTGGGACTGAACGGAACCCCTGGGAAAAGTCTGCAACCCACCTTTGATCACTGGTGCTCCTCCTGTTTTGAGTGCCTGTGCACTTATTCCCAGTTGGGCTTCTGAACCTGGAAGGCTTGAGGAAGGAGTTGAGCCATGGGCCACTGCTGCTCTGAGAGGGAGACTAGGCGGATTTTCAGGGAGCTTTGAACAAGCTTTTATGTTAATCAAAACAAAGAATCTAGTTTGGTACTACTTTTCTTCTGTGTCTTTCTTTGGCAGGGAAATGAACCGACGGCAGACATATGAACAAGCAAATAAGATCTATGACAAAGCCATGAAACTGGAGCAGGAGTTTGGAGAATACTTTACAGGTGAGACTCCCTGCTCCCCAGTCTGGGGTACCATGGCAACAGCCAGACATCAAAGAAGTTTAGGTACCTTGCACAGTGTTTCTGGATGCTTTTGAGCTTGTGAATGCAAACCTTTCCACAGTACTCAAGTTCTCTCCCTCCAGCCATAGTGCTTTTAGCCAGTTTATAGTATGAACAGCCATCAGCAAATGCTGGCTTGTATTGTTAGCTTGTTTATTTTGTCTCCTTGTGCCTACTAGATTGTAGGCTCCTTATACTACTGTGTTTCCCTCCCTCCCAGTCTCCCCCGCCCCCATCCGATGTTTTGCCTTGCAGGTTTTAGGTGCTGAATAAACGTTTGTCGATGATGATTCTGTGGTGTGGTGTTCAGGTTGTCTGTCAGCATGCCTGGGTGCATGTGTGTGTGGTTTATATTGTCACTTACTTTAGAAGTTCCTAAAAGCTTGAGAAGCCTTCTGTGTAATACGTTCCTTACCTTTTAAAGTACAGTGACATGTATGTGCAGGTTGGTACTGAGTAAATTCTAACTGGTGGTGCTGCTACGTTAACCGGGGAAAGAATTCATCAATGTACTCTCAGACTTTGGGTCTTCGGAGCTCACTTTACTGTTAGCATCTGTGTCCTTGTTTCCTGGGCTGAACTCTGACATAGAGCAGATGTGAGGGCCTCAGGGAGCACTGTCCCTTGCCAGAACTTGTGGCTTTCAGCTCTTTCTCCGGATAACTGGGAATTTCCAAGTGTCTCAGCAAGGCTGCTTTAGAGTTATAAGCTGCTAGCCTTGTGGGGGCCAAGAGCAACATGAGCTGCAAGGTCTGGGTGCTCGGTAAACTTTTTTTTTTTTTTTTTAATAAGCTCAGTTTTCTATTCATTGCTAGTTAGTCTCACTGTCTCTCATAGAGTTGACTTCAAGCCGTAGGCTTGGAGCTCGTAGCCAGTTGTCCTTGCTGCCCTAAACTAACAGACAGCCTACTAGTCAAACCAAACCCACACTTCCATGAGTGTGTTCTTCATGCCTGTGGGGTGAGTTGTAGAATTGTTGGGAAAGGCAGAATTGCCGGGTTTTGGGGGTATGCTGTGGACCACAGTAATAATTTTGTTTTCCTCTTCACTTTAGCCATTGTACAGGGTGACTCACTGGAAGAGATTTATAACAAAATCAAACAAATCATTGAGGACCAGTCTGGGCACTACATTTGGGTCCCATCCCCTGAAAAACTCTGAAGAATCCCCTCCAACCATTCTCTTGTGAACAGAAGAAATCAAGTCCCTCTTCCCTCCTCCCTCTTCATTCCTGTCCCCATGGGGAGAACAAATGACTACTGTTCTTGTCCCCTTTTTTAGATATGTCAAAAAAGATTGAGTTTTCTAGTCCTTTTTTTTTAATTTTTGTTTTTGTTTGAGTTTATTTTTGGGGGGATGATGCCATCTCACTCATCACGTGACTGTGCCCATTCCTGCATGGACCTTTCCCAAGCGCTAGCACAGGTGCAAGTCCATCAGAATCATTGTTTTCTTAAAAATCAAGCAGAAGCGAAGAGAAGAGAGGAGGACTGATGGAAAGACAGACTCTGGACAGCTTCACGGATTGTGAAATGAGCTATATGCACATGATGAGATGCTCCTGGGGCATTTCTATATATCTGTATTGCTGTCTTGCGGCTCTGAACAGTGCAACATAATGGCAACAGAAAGTATCTTATTTATATATATATATATATATATATATATATACATATATATATGTAATTTATATAAAATATATAGAAATTATTATATATATATATATATATTATAGACTCTCATATAATATATATATATATATATATATTCACACGCATTTGGACTAGAAAATTTATGGAGACTTCATCAACGGTACTATGTTATTAAAGAATTGTTTTAGTTTTCATATTCCAATCAGATGGCATCTTATATCCCAACTGGTTGGGAAGGGATTGAAAATGGTAGTAAGTGCTGTACTAAGGGCACTTGCATTTGGTCATTCTCTTGCGAGCTAAGATTTTCTCTAGGAGGGGGTCAGCTTGAGGCCTGAGAGGAAGGGCTTTTGCCTGGGGGCGAGAGGGCTGGAGACTTGACCCTAAAGCAGCTGCTGCCCTTGAGGTGCAGTCAGTCCTGTGTGTGGAAAGAGAGAGAATGGCTAATGATGCTCCATATTAAATTGCCTATTGTTTTATGCCACCTGATGTGTCTGCATGAGAGGTTTCCTTTTTGTTCATTTTTAAGCTGCTGTTAAACCAAAACCATGTTGTGCTACTGTGTCAGCCTTTTTGTTATTCCAAATTTTACTTTTCCTGTTTAAGTGAATGCGTAGAATCCGATTTGACAATGTTCTAAAGGAGCCAGGCCTTGTGATATAGTAGGGGACCCAGGCTTGGCCTTCTAATCAGCAGAAGGGAAAGTGTAGGCTGCTAAAGAGTGAGAGGAGGAGCATTTCAATGCTGTCCCTTCACTCACCTGCCAAGGATATGCAGGTCTCAACTGAGGTTCCTTCATGGGGCCTACTGACAGGGAGAGAGTGAGTCACTTTCCTTTCAGTTCTGTGCTGGGACAACGGAACAGTACTAGGCTTGGCCAGCCACGCAGTTAGTAGTTTGATTTGGGCCTTTTTTTGCAGCTGCTTCATATGCCCTACCCCAGCCCCCTCACCAACATCTGGTAGCTTACTGTTTCTTCAAGAACAAAGTAGACTTTACTGCTGTAAATTTGAGCTGTAGAGCTAAGATTCACCTACTGGTGAGATGTGAAACCTTATTGCTTTTTCCTAGCGTCTGATGGCAGTGATTGTGGTCAGGGGAGTTTTTCTCTGACCACAGGAGGTGTGGTTCAGGCCCTACCCCACCCCACTATGCTCCTTTGAAGCCAATGTGCCTCCCTCCCCTCCATGCTGGAGGGATGACACAGGGGAGAAGAAAATAGAAACGCTTGGCCCTAGGGTTGAGTCACTGTTTCCTAGCCCACTGTGTTATGATCAGTGCAAACAACTCAGTGTGAAAGACACCTAAGCACTACCAGCCAAATTTGAGAAATACATTAACAGTTATCCTACCAGCATATTGAGGCTAACTCTAAAGTTTGGGGCCCAGAAGAGGGTAGAGAAAGGGCAGCAGCTTTACCTGGGCAGTACACTGGGTTGAAGGCAAAGAGGAATAAAGTGATGGCTGATGATGACTCTGGTGAGGAGAGGGTGAGCAAGGAGTATTGATTTCTGTGATGTTAACTGAGTGATATATTCTGAGTGATGCTCAACCCTCTCCCCGTCCCAGGGAAGAAAAGCAAAGATTAAAAGTAAGCATGACACTAGCTGG
This sequence comes from Dugong dugon, assembly GCA_030035585.1. NCBI lineage: Eukaryota > Metazoa > Chordata > Mammalia > Sirenia > Dugongidae > Dugong > Dugong dugon. Next base: position 100,394,563 of record CM057483.1, on the reverse strand, counting down.
TTTACCAGTGTTCCTTCCAAGGAGACATATATTTTTTAATAAACGATAGTTGCAATGAACTGTGGCTCAGAGACCTTCTTGAAGTAGTTGAGAAGGGAGGGTGGGTGCACAGCAATGGGAAAAAAGTCCCAAGCCTTTGGGACCAAAAGGCTCTCTACTTAGTGATGGCCAGTTGACCAAGTCAGGAGTTCTGGATGGTTACAGACATCTGTGACAGTAATAAATCCCTTGTGACAGCTCTATACTTAGGTCTACCACCACAGCCCCCCAAATGCTGCCTAAAATAGCACAGACTGGGTAGGTCCACAGCCTTGATGGTGAGATGCTGACATTTTTCCAAAAGGTACACAAGATGGGATATGCCTACTGCAGCAAAGATGTGTGTTTAAAAAAAAAAAAAAAAAAGCACGGGCCCAGTTAACAGCAGAGAAGTGAGTAATGAAATTGGTAAGAGAAAACTGGCCTACCATCTACCTGTGCTCCCCGAAATCATTGAGAGCTCAGGAAAAACTGAGGGTGGCATAGGCCCAGAGTGGACCCCAGTTGGTAGAGCAGGGCAGCAGTCATCCGTGCAGGCCCCTGAAGAGAGGATGAGTGCTTAGAGAAGGTATTTATGACATGGCCAGTGTCACTGCAATTTGTGTTGAGAAACCTGAGGAAGTATTGCCATGATTGAGGTCAAGAATGATAACTGACTGAATGTGCATCCCTAATGTGTGGTGTGAACCACAGTAGGGATGATAATCACTTACATGTTTGTGGTGCTTTACAGTTTGCAGAGTGCTTTCTTTCCACTGATAGAAGGCAGCCCAACAAAAGGGAGTCTTCAGAGAGCTCAGTGAGGGTTTAAGGAAATGCAGCTCCTAAGTGGACAGGGATCTAAGAATTGGCCTATCATCACACTGTGCTGAAACTTTCGGTCTCACCAGCTGATGTCCCTCCTAGAGGAGGTACAGCTGAAGAAAATAAGGCCCCAGCAAGAGAAGATACTGAGCAGCTTGGAAACATCCAAGATGGATTTACCCTTATGCTCACTAAGCATGCTGTGACCTGATGGACAGAGCCCTGTCCCTGCAAGGAATGAAGACTGGGCTCTCTTCCCAGTTCTGCTGCTGACAGCACAGCTAATCATGTCTCAATTTCTTCATCTCTAACAGAAAGAAGTGTATTATTAAACCTTAAAAAATTCATAGGATGGTACTCATGACTAAATAAAATACTTGTTCAAACACAAATGACCAATTTTATCTTAAGTGGAAAGTGCTTCTAGAAATTAGTTAATGAAAGCAAAATCTTTACCCAGTGTTGAAGGCCTTAAGGATGAAGCTAATAACGGATGTGAAGAAAATGAGGTTGAGGTTGAAGTTGAGGTGCAGGATAGGGAGGAGACTAGAGGGAAAGTATCCTGAGCAGACCAAGGCCAAACAGAAAACGATGGGACTGAAAAAGGGCACCAGGCTTGAGCAGAAAGGTCCAGTACTAAAGGACAGTGTAGCCCTTCCCATGGGGATAATACCTGCCTGGTACCAAACACTGGAAGCCCAAGGTATCAGAAAACCTCATAGAGAGGATACGGGCTGTTCAGAGAGCTGCTGGTTTTCTCAAGGTAATCCAATAAATTAGTGCTGAAGTTAAAAAACAAATCCTAGATGCCTGATAAACTCAATTTGGGCCTTGGAAGTATTCATTCAGTGTCAGTATCCCCAGGTTTTGTCCTTCATTCCTGTTCCCATCTAGGATTTCCCGTTAGGATTCCACAATTCCTTTTATCTGTTCAGTCCGTTTCTTGGCAACTCAGGACACTTTATTACCATTGCAAATAACTTTCTGAAGTCAGATTCCAATTTCCTCAAAAGCCTCTCTCTTCCCCCATCACTTCCAAGAAATAGCAGAACTGGATCGCACACGTCCTCAGTTCCTTCCCAGTGGACAGGGTGTTGATACGTTGTGCTTTGCCAGAGAGTCGCTTTAGAACAGCTACTTTGACAGTGAAGCCCCAACCTGATTTTATTTGCAAAGCCATTCCCTCTGTGCTCATTATTATGCCCATTGGTGTTTTCTTCCATGTTAGACTGAAAAAACTACCTGCGTGTCCCATCCTTCGCCTACCACCTAACCAGAGGTTTCCAGCAAACTTACAAAAACTAGAAAGTGGGTGGTTTGAGAAATAGGATTCAGACCTGCATTCTCCCAGTTAAGAGCATGTACAAGAGGATGTTATCCTAACTGGCTTTCCTGACTCCCTACAATCAGTCCTCCACAGAGCTGACAGTTGGCTATCTAAAGTGCTGTACCCATTCCATGATGCCCTACTACCCAGAGGAAAAAGTCCAAGCTCCCTAGCATGACCCTTCCATCATCAGGCCTTGGCCTCTCCTGGCTCATCTTTTGCTGTGTCCCCGCGTTGAGTTCCTGGAATGCACCGCAACCTTCTGTGTCTTTGCTCATGCTCCTTTTAATGCGTATAAATGCCCTCGCTATCACCCCGTCTTGCTTACCTGGAAGACTCCTCTTCATATTTAAATACTCAATTCAAGAATTTCCCTCTTTCTAGCTGTGTTTCCTGAACCACCACCTCCTCCTCCTCCCCTACCCTACAGGTAGAATAGACTGTTCCTTTCTTTCGTGCTCTATTGTACCCTGTAGGAATTTTTGGCACATAATACCACTCATTTCACACACACTGTGTGCTGGGCATTGTACTAAGTGCTTAGTGCTTATTAATTCATTTCCAAAAACACCCCTGTGAGGTAGGTGCTTTTATTATCGCCATTCTCCAGATGAGGAAATCGAGGGATAAGGAGGTCACACAGCTAATAAGTGGTAGCGCTAGAAGCCCAACGCAGGCTGTCTAACTGCAGTAGCTGTGAACTTAAGCACTACATAACCACGCTGCCTCTCGCTTTGCCACACTGCACTTAAAACATTTTATTGCCTTCGTCTCTTTACATCTATGTCCTCCTCCTCTAGACTCCTCCTTGAGAGGGGAGACTATGTCTTATTCATCTTCATACCCCCAGCATTTAACGCAATTATCTGTCATATAAAAGGTGCTCATTAAAAGAGCAGAGGTGCACTAGTCTGGCTCAACTTTGGAGGGAGACTATTTGACTAGGCCCAAACCTATGGTGAACATGAACTTCGTTTCTTTTATGGAAAGAGCTTCGTTTCCGGAATCCCTTCAACTTCCTCTGGGATCTTGCTCCATTGATTATGACTTCTCTTTTTTTCATCTTCAACCACTCCCTCTCCTTTAGCTCCTTCCCATTCTTTTGGCTCTTCCGTCTTCTCACCAAGAACTGAACCGTCTACCTGCTTTGCTTCCATTTAGTGCTTCTACTTACTGACCATCCATTTATTCATTCACCAGAAGTTTATTGAGTGTCTGTTACATATTAGGCACTCTACTAGGTGGACCTTACAGTCTAGTTCTTTCTCCTTTGTAATCTCACGTTTGTCACCCCCCCCCCCCGCCCCCAGCTACTGAAAGCTCTCTCAGAGGGCAACCATTATTTCCTAAGCATGAAATTCAGTGACTCTTTTCTCAGCCACGACCTCATAGAAAGATGATAGTGACATGGTCCATGCTTTCACCACTGACTTAATCTCACAACCCATCCCTGCCCACTTCACGCGGCGCTACACCAGCCTGCAGCTCTGACCCTTCCGGCTTTTCCTTGACTCCTTCACTCACTCCTCTCCCACCTCCTAAGTGCCACCATTTGCTTAGTCACCTAGGCTCAAAACCTGATTTCGCTTTTCTCATCACATCCAATCTCTTACCAAAACTTGTTGCTTCTTCACAATGTCTTTTGAATTTAGTTCTTTCTTTTTGTTGCCGTTTCATTGTCCCCACCCTCATAATAACAAGAGCGACCGCTTAGCAATTACTGATAAGCATTGTGCTTGTTGCTGGAAAGACAATGACAAAACAAATACAGTCCCTCTTCTAAAGGAGCTTATAGCCGAGAGGGAGGGCGTCAACAAACAATAAATGACTATATAATTACATATTACGGTAAATGCTATGAAAGAAATAAATAGGATGCAGTGATAGAGGATCATATAATGGGGGAACCTGCTTAGGGTGGTCAGGGAAAGCTTCTCTGAGGATTACAGGTCTTAACAGGTGAGAACTTTTGACATAGTAACAGGGAACATTGATTTCAAGCTCATTATGTGCCAGGCATTTTAGTAAGTGCTTCAAAAAAAAAAAAAAAAAAAAAAAAAACCAAACCCATTGCCGTCGAGTGACGCTACAGGACAGAGTAGAACTGCCCCATAGGGTTTCCAAGGAGCCGCTGGTGAATTCGAACCGCTGACCTTTTGGTTAGTACCCACTGCTCTTAACCCCTGTGCCACCAGGGCTTAGTGTTTAGTGCATATTAATTCACTTACTGCCCAAAACATCCCTATGAAGAAGGTGCTTTTGTAAGATCAGTAGGATCAGCCAGGTGGGGAAGCGGGGGTGGGGGAGGGAATTATTTAAGACCCTCCACTGGCCCCAATCTGCTTTTCCAGCTTTATCTCCTGACAGTTCTCTACAAACTAATCTAGACTACTTGCCCTTTTACCTTTGGGCAAGTTCTCTGTAGGGAATCTTCCCAGCCTCCACCTCTACCTAATGAAACCATTCAAGCTCCAGCTCAGATGACATCTTCTACGATAACTTCACTGATGACTACAGAAGAGCTTCTCCCTTCCCTCCTTTTGCACGCCTCTAGCACTTTATACTGAACTTACTCTGTTCTTCCTTGTATGATAGCTATTCGTCCATAATATACAGTTTTCCAACTAGACCAAAAGCTTCCAGAAGTCTGGGATTGCATCTAGTGTATCTTTGCATCCCTCACTCATATTTTAGATGAAGACAGTGAGGGATACACTGGATGAATACATCATGCCTTGCACATGACAGACATTCAGTAAATGACTGTTGAGTGAACTTCCCTTTTCTGGGCCTCACTGTCTTCATCTAAAATATGAGGAAGTTAGACAGATGGTCTCTAGGAACTTTTCCAGCTCTAGCACTTGTTTTTGATGAAGAAACAATGAAATTATAGAGGACAGGTACTATGCTGGATCCTTTACAAAAAGACATAGCTTATACTTTTTGTGAAATTATGGTTAAAAAAAACCAAACATGATGCAGACAGACATAAAAGACTTAAAGAGAACTCTCAAAGAACATGGCATATGAGCACACAATCAAATATAACATACAGACAGAGGATAGGTGCCTTCTGTGAGTGAGCAGAAGAACCATAGGAGATGCATAGACTAGGACCAGGGGAAGGGCAGAAGGGTAAGATTCCACGACAGCTTGAAAAAACAGAAAATGTTGTGATAGAAGAGGACGCTGCTTCTGATTACTTACAATCAGACAAAGAAGTGGTGCTAGGAAAATAAGGGAATGGAGGTGCCAGAAGGACCACTAGATGCCCTTATATTGAGAATTTAGGTGCCCTACAGTGGCAAATAGTAGTTTATGGTGGTAGTTCATGATAAGAGCTATCTGAGATGAGTGTGAGGGTGGTGTAAAGGGTAGGCACGAAGAAGAGTCGTCACATTTGAAAACTCTACCAAGTGGTATAGACGCTGTTCCAGTGATCTGCAGGGAATGATGTATTGGGTTTGTCTTTTAGTTGGAGCAATTGCTAGCTTTATGTTTCTCACATTAAATGCAGGCTGGCCCTTCTTCTTGCGGAAGTAAAAAGGTTTTGAAACCACCTCTCTATTCTGGCTTATCAGAGAGGTCGAGGTGCTCTTAGGCAGGATGACACAAAAAGGCAAAAAAGGAAAAAAAGTCAAGAGGTAAAGGTAAAAAGGTCCTAAAAGAGTAGGGGGTGGGGAACCCTGCTGTTAAGTAGAGGAATGTCAAAGAAAGAGACAACAGGAGTGTTCTGTGGGGTCTACTAGAGTTTCACCCTAAAAAAGCTGTTGCTGTCGAGTCGATTCCAACTCATAGTGACCCTACAGGACAGAGCAGAACTGCTCCGTAGGGTTTTCAAGGAGCAGCTGATGGATTCAAACTGCCAGCCTTTCGGTTAGCAGCCAAGCACTTAACCATTGCGTCCCCAGGGCTCGGAGTTCACCCTACTAAGGGTGAAATGGGCCATTCAAGAGAAGAAATAATAAGGAACAATGAAGAGACATTAAGAGGGATAAATAGGAGTCAAGAATATGATGATACGCAAAACAAAAAACAGAAGGTATAAAACCTGCATCACTGCAACTGCCCTATAATAGGTAGAAAGTCTTCTCAGGAGATGATAATACAAATCTTCTGGAGAATGAAAAAATGAAAAGGAAGATTTAGTGGGCGCAGGGAAACACGTAACCCTGCCAGAGAACAAGAGGTGAATAATAGCAAACGTTAAAAACTACTTACCATGCAGCAGATATCACTCTTAAGAGATTTACATGTATTTATTCATTTGCTCTTTATGACAGCTCTAGGACTATTGTTATGGACATTTTATAGATGAGGAAACTGAAGAATAGAGAGGTTAAGTAACTTGCCCGCGGTCATACAGCTAATAAGTGGGAGAGAGAGTAAGGATTTGAACCAAGGCAATGTGGTTCCAGGGTGTATGCCATTATGTTATGGTGCCTCTTCTAGTTCTTCAGGAGTAGTTTACACTCTGTTACCACTTTCCAGCTCTGTATTTCTTTGCAGTCTGGCTTTTGCCCTCACCCCTCTGTTGGAATTGTGCTCTCAAAAGCCAATATAACTTCTAAGTCACCAGACTGTGTAGCTTCACAGACCTCATACTCAGCAAACTTTCTGCCATATTTGACACCGTTAAATATTAATTCCTTCTTGAAACTTCCCTCTTGGCTTCTGTGACACAAGAGATGATACCTGGTTCGCCTACATACATCTCTCAAAGTTCTCCTCTGCCTCTTGCAGCTCATTTTCTCTTCTTCTGCCTTAAATGTTTGTTAGAAGTTGTTCTTGGCCCTCTTCTCTCTCTGCATTCAAAATTCATTGGAGATTCTATGGCTTCAACACTCACAAAACTCTAAAATCATTCTCCCTACCCAGACTTGAAAACTTCGCAGCATCTCTAATTATCCCTCTATCATAGTCCTCATCTTCACCGCCACTATTTTCACTGCTATTACCCCAATTTAATTTTTCATTATTTTCATTCATTCATTCAACAAACACATAAGTCTATGTGTCAGGCCCTGTGGGTACAATAGTGAGCAAAACAGGTATAGTCTCTGCCTTTATAGAGCTTAATGTCTAGGAGGTAGTCAGACATTAAACAAATAAGCCCACAAATAAATATATATTTATAAACTGATAAATGATGTTACTAAAAAGTATACCAAAATCAAACTAAACCCGTTGCTGTCAAGTTGATTCCGACGCATAGCGAACCTATAAGACAGAGTAGAACTGCCCCATAGGGTTTCCAAGGCTGTAAATCCTTACAGAAGCAGACTGACATATCTTTCTCCCGTGGAGTGCCTGGTGGGTTCGAACTGCCGACCTTTTGGTTAACAGCCGAGCGCTTTAACCACTGCATCACCATGACTCCTTACTAAAAAGTATAGGGCTTTATAGAAGGGTGAAATAGGGAACATTATGACGACCTTCTCCAATCTAATTTACCCACTGTTGCCACATTAATATTCTTCAAGTTAATTTCTGATTCTGCGACTCCCCAGTTCAAATTCCTTCAAAGTCCAAACTCCTTAGCCAGGTAGTCAAGATCCTCCATAATCTGGTTTCAACCTACCTTTTAACCCTTTCCGCACTACTTCCTTTCAAGCACTCTATGCTGCAGATAAACTGAACCATTCACTCTTCCTTATGCAAAAACACTACATGCCATGCTGTTTCTTCTGCCCGGAATGTCCTTCTTTATGTACAACTCCTATATCTTTAAAGCCCAGCTCAACCTTCTCCAAAAAGCATTCCTAGATCTTCTCCTTCGGAATCTCACAGAACTTTCACCCCACTTTCTTTTATAGGACTTATGTTCTATCTTTAATTGAGTAGTTGCTCTTATACAATAAATGTAAGCCTAACCTCCCCCCTTATTAGACTATAAGGTCATTGAAGGCAGGATTTTGGTCTAAATCACAATCATTCATTGGCTGTACGGACAGATGAGTGAATGAATGAATGAGTAATAATTGGTGGTTTCCTGACTGAGGATATGGCTGTAAGTATGCAGACATAACATGACTATTTTCTTTAATCACATAATTTCATTGCAATTTAACAGAGAGCTGTGAGAAAGCTAGTAAATCAAACAAATGCTGTCCATTTTCAGCTTCCTCCACCTCTTATTCTAACAATGGGGATGATTGGTCTCACCAAAGGACTCCTGTAAAACATCTGCAAGGACTATGAAGAAAATTCAAGAACTTAGGGGACCAAGTGGTGTTTTCTTCTCTTCTTACAAAAGAAAACTGGTACTTTGAGTTAGAAAAGAACACACAGAAAATTAAATAGCTGCCTGTAGAGATGGCATTTTAGAATAGGATGTTTTGTCTGGACCATGGCTTAAAATACTGGCTTGCTGGGCTCTTGGCTAGGGGCATAGTTCTCTGTGATAACTTGGAAAAATGTATTTTCCCAGAGACTTGCTGATCTGATAAAGAGAACTTTAAATTGAAAATGGAGGGTAAAGGAGAAAAATGCCCTGATAATATTATAAAACCAATTACTATGGACAATATCTGATATCACAGCAAGAACAGCACTGGAGGAGGTACCCACTAAGTCACAGAATAACATAACAGGCAAAAGAGTCATAAATATAACATGGCTTAAGCTATTTCTGTATCAATGCACAGCACATGCATTAGGTTGGACCATTTGAAATTGACAATATTTGACTGCTCTTTACCCACAAAAATAGCAACTTCCTATGGGTTCAAGCTAATGTTATGAAGTGAACTTGAATTTTTTTTATTGTGTGGTAAGTATATAGGTAACAGAACATTTTTCATTTCTACAATCTTCACATGACAGTTCAGTGACATTAATTTTGTTCATCATGTTCAACCATCACTATACACCATTCCCAAATTTTTCCAACACCCTTAACAGAAGTTCAGTGTCCCCTTAGCATTGTCTTCCTTTTCCCATCCCCCCCCCCCCCCCAGCTACCCCTGGTAACCACTAATAAAATTTTGGTGTCTATACACTTGCCTATTCTCAATATTTCATATAATTGGGGTTATACAATATTTATCCTTCTGGGACTGATTTAACTTGCTCAGTATAATGTTTTCAAGGGTGAACTTGACATTTTAACACAAGGTAATAAACACAAGCTCAGAGGTATCATTAAGACTTGGAGGAATGAAACTTACAACTAGAATTTAGCATCAGAAAGGAACATATTATAACAAAGAAAGGTGTCCTTTGGAATGGGAAGTGACATTGTGCTAAATGCATAGAAGTCCACAAATATGAGAACAGAAGCCCTCTGAAGAGTTCTGGTGAAGTTAAAAGGAGAAAGGAACAGGAATAATATAGTGTAAGTACATCACATACCACCCTACAAAATGGAGGAAATATTCCTGATATAGGTCACAAAAAAAAGGCACAAGGCAAGATACAGCAGCAGTGAGGAACTTTGTCCACAGTTGTTATAAGTTTCAATCACCTAAGGACAGAACATCTAGAAATTCTTTCCTTGCTGACAGTATTACCCCTCAGAAAGTTTAAAAAAAAAAAAAATCAACAAGAGGGACTGCTATTTTGACCAAAAATGGAGAAACTGATGGGTGAAGTGGAAACTTGAACAGCAAACATATTATCTCAGCGTCTGTGATAGCATAAGGCTAGACATAGTAAGGCATTTTACCCTAAAATTTAAACAGGCTGACTTCAAAAAAGTTCAGAGAAAAGAGATACCATGAGGGCAAATGAACACAGGTCCAATAGATCTGGCTTTATGGCTATGCCATTTACTACCTCTGTGACCTCGGTTAAGTCACTTCAACTCTCTTCCCATGGGAAGGACAAAGAAGAAAGGGTGTAAAGACAAAAAATGTGAAAAGAAGGGCATCTGATCAAGGATGAATATAAAATATTAACATGGAACTGACCTAAAATGAGCTAAGTCTACGAGTAAGAAAAAGAGGCTGTTTTCAGTTTTGCTTGCATCAGGAAGAAAATAAGGAGGCCTTAAATTCTACACGTTAGGGCAGATAGTATGCATTGTTTTAGTTAAAATTAGTTTTTTAAATTATAAAAGTAATATAAGCACATGTAAAAAAAAATTGAAATAGTACAGAAGGTTATAACAAGAAAAACTGTTGTAGTGCTTTCCAGGCAACAAAGATGAAGAGGACCTCTTTAATTCTTAATTTGTTTTGGTCTTCTCGGTCAAGGAAAAAGATCATTAGATTGGAAAGGGTAAAATAGACACTGGTAGGAGGGAACTGAAGATCATGATAAGAAAAGTGTAAAAAAGCACCAAGTTGCTTTAAATGACTTTAAGTCTCTTGGCCTACACAAATTATATTTCAGGATGTCAAGAAAACCTACAGATGAGTTCAGTAAACTACTGTTTGTAACCTTATCATGGGGAATAAGAGAGATGTTGGAAACCTAGAGAAGAATATATGTTCTTTTTTTTTTAAAAGGGAAGAAAGATTTCACAAGCTTTAGACAGGTAGATTTCATTTTAATTATTAGGCAACTTTCTAGAATAAATTACTGAAAGGGATGGTTTGATGAGAGTAGTGAGAAGGGAACTAGTGATCACAAAGAATTTATAAAACCTAAGACTATCTCAAGACAGACTAAGCTCATTTTCTTTTTTCAAATGCACTTAATAAATGTAAATGGGTAATGCTTAGTAACTGGGTAAAGCAGACGAATGTTAGACATAGTGTGTCTGGATTCCAGCAAAGCATTTGACGAAGTCATTCATGATATCCTTGTGAGAAAGTTAGAAAATGTAGATAATACAATTATTGAATGGGTAAAAGATCATCCCAAAGCCTGCTAATTAATGGATCCAAGTTTAATTTTTTAATTTACTTGTTTATTATCTGTCACCCCCACTAGGACGTAAGCTCCTTGAAGGAGAGACTTTGTCTGTCTTGTTCACTACTTTTCCCCCCAGTGCCCATAATAGTGCCTGATACGTAGTAGAAGTGTTCAGAAAATATTTGCTGCATGAATAAATGGACCTAGAGGATGGACAGAAAAGCATGTCACCAAGCTGTATTTCAGCCCTCTCCTATTTAGTATATTTTGTCATTTATTTGGATAAAGACATTAGATGGCATGATGAGCAAATATGCAGAAAATATGAGCCTGAGAAGAATAACTAACATAATAAAGAATAAACTCTGTATCCAAATCCAAAAAGATTAGCTGTCTGGAGGGGTCTAAGAAAAAAAAATTTAACTGGCAAGAGCAATTTAATAGTGATAAATGCACTTAGATTAAAGAAAAAACTGGAGGTACAAGCTGAGACATTATTTAATATGTGGAAAAAAGACTTAGAAGTTTTCATTCATTCTTACAACAAATATTTATTGAAAATGCAGGCACTGTGCTAACCACTGGGGATATACAATAGTGAGGAAAACATAGTGTCTGCCCTCATGGAGCTTAAAGGCTATTGGGGGAGATAGACATTAATCAAATTATTGCACAAATAAATATATATTTACAAACTGAGAATAGAACTGAGCGTATAACAAGAGAACCTGATCTATTCAGGGGTGGTTTCTCTGAGGAACTGACATTTGAGCTGAGTTCTCAAAGATAAGTTGGAATAAACTAAGGTGCAGGGGAGAGTACCAAGTCCAGTGAGTCAACAATATGAAGTGCCTGCTTAAACACTACTGTGGCCCCTTTCACTTTCCCTTGGTAGGAACTGGGGCTAGGGCCAGGGCTGAGGTGGGGGCTCAGCTAGGAACTCAGCTTGAGGTTCAGCAGACGATCTGGCCGGAGTGTTCGCCGGGGCTTGGGCTAAAAGGGGTAGCCAGCATGGTCAGGGTTAGGAGACAGCCACATGGCTGGGAGATTGATTTCATACAAAGAGATTAAACAAATAAGTGACTATATGAGGTTAATTGGAGCCAGGTTTCTGAATGTCAGAAGAGAGTTACAAATATGGAAAGGGGGAAGGCAAGAATAAATATTTTGGTGTTGGACTGATGATTGAGGTATTTGTGTGAACTCATGGTTTTATATAGATTGATAGATATAGATACACACATATATTTATATATAAATGTATTGATATAGGCATATATAAATTTATACACACATATATGAATATTTGTGTGCATGTATATACACAATTTATTTCCTAGCTTTTTTTTATTTCCACTGAGAAGACCTAGAAAGTATGGCACCCCAGTAACAATGAGCACACCTACACCTAGATCTTGGGCACTAACTCCCACTCTCCATTAAAAAGAACCAGAGCTCCTTGAAGAAATATCTGACTCCAGGGTTCGGGCAAGGAAAGAACAAGATGAACCTTGAACATCTTATTGTGCCAGAAAATATGGAAGTGTTCAAAGAATGATGGGGACATGTTAAAAAACATAGGAACCAGCTTTAAGCATCAAAATGAATAATGATAGCAAGTGGATTAAAACCCATTGAATAAAATAGGAATCCATTAGTCTGTACTAAAAACATTTTTAAAAACATGAATAAATAAGTAAGTAGGGGAGAAGGAAAAGCTCCACCTTACCAATGCCAACTAATAAATGAAGAAAGGAATGATAGAAATTGAAACATCACAATCTAGCAACCATCAGAGTAAAAACTGATTCAGATAAGAATCAATGGATGCCCAAACTAGTGGATGAAAGTTTAATAAGGAACAGGATATTTACTTAGTCTCAAAGTATCTTCCACAAAGTACTTCATAATTATTAATTACTAAGTACAAACTATTTATCAATTAGACTTACAGTAGAGAAACCTGGTAGAAACCATCTTAATTAAGTTGATATCAGCAGTAACAGGACAAATCTGGTATGATGCACTGAGAACACATCACTTTTGTGCTATTCTTCCAAAAATGTATAATCTGAATCTAATCACTAGGAAACATCAGACAAACTGGAATTGAGGTTCATGCTACAAAGTAATTAGCCTTTACTCTTCAAAAAATGTCAAGGTCATGAAAGATAAGAAAAGGCTATAGGAGATAAAGATATGACTACTAAATGCAACTTATGACTCTGAACTTACAAAGAACTTTGTTAGGACAGTAAAATTTGAAATGGGCTCTGTAGTTTAGATGGTAGAACTGTATCAATGTTAATTTCCTAATTTTGATGGCAGTATTGTGGTTATGTAGGAGAGTGCCCTTATATTTACGAGATACACACTGAGATATTTAGGGGTAATGGGGCAAGATGTCTGCCAATTAATCTCAGATGGTTCAGAAAGAAAGGAAAATGTGGTCAAATGTTAACAAATACGGAAGTTGGATGAAGGGTGTACAACGATTCTTTGTGTTTACTTGCAACTTAAGTATACAACTATTTCAAAGTCAAACGTTAAAAAAATCTTAATGCAAATCAACTGAGAGAAAACAGTCAATGTGATCTTATGGTACACCAGTGGAAGTCTAGCCAGAATGAGGATGCTGAACTCTGCATTGGTCAGACCTCACTGGAACATGGGATTTGGCTCTTGGAAGCTAAAGTGACTGGATCATATGAGGAACAGCTGAAGGTTCTGAGGATATTTAACCTGAAAAAGAAAAAGCTCTCCAAAGCGCTGTCTAGGACGTAGAAAGCAGACTTGTTAATAGAAGACAGATTTATATTCAGTATAAAGAAGGCCTTTCTACCAATTAGAGAGCAACAAGGTGGATTGAGCTGTCTCAGGAGTTCCTTGTCATAGGATATGTTCTAATTGAGACTGGACAACCAATTCTTAAGGATGTCATAGAAAGACTTCATGAATCAGTTAAATGCTGGAACCAATGACCATTAAGGTTCTTCCAGTGAAGATTTTATGATTCTCCGTTATCTTCAGGTATTGGAAATTCAAGCACGTCTGGAATAAGATGCAACCTTTGTGAGTGGCATCTGGGGTCTTAAAAGCTTGCAAGCGGCCATCTAAGATGCAGCAATTGGTCCCAACCACCTAGAGTAAAGGAGAAAGAAGAACACCAAAGACACAAGGAAAATATTAGCCCAAGAGAGAGAAAGGGCCACATAAGCCAGAGACTGCATCAGCCTGAGACCAGAAGAACTAGATGGTGCCCAGCTACCACCAATGACCATCCTGACAGGGAACACAACAGAGAGTCCCTGATGGAGCAGGAGAAAGGTGGGGTGCAGAACTCAAATTCTAGTAAGAAGTCCAGACTTAATGGTCTGACTGAGACTGGAGGAACCCCAGTAAGCATGGCCCCCAGATTCTCTATCAGCCCAGAACTAAAACAATTTCCGAGGCCAACTCTTCAGACAGGGATTGGACTGGACTGTGGGACATAAAGTGATACTCGTGAGGAGTGTGCCTCTTAGCTCAAGTAGATACAAGAGACTAAATGGGCAGCTTCTGTCCGGAGGTGAGATGGGAAGGCAGAGACGGTTAGGAGCTGGCTGAATGGACGTGGGGAATCAGGGGTAGAAAGGAGGAGTGTGCTGCCACAGTATGGGGAGAGCAGTTAGAGTTGCATAACAATGTATGTATAAATTTTTGTATGAGAGACTAACTTGAAATGTAAATTTCATCTAAACCAGAACAATTAAAAAAAAAAAAAAAGATGCAACCTGTGTTGGACCGGGATAAACATTCCTTTTTTTCACATGGGACATAAACCATCTTGCTCTCATATGGGCTATTTCAATATAATCCACAGCACCTTGAAAAATTCATTTGCCCCCCAGAAATGAGCTGGTCACTGAGGTAAACATTAAAATGTTTTTATTTTTAAATTTTTCATTCAACAACACGAAAACAGGGCCTGAGAAAACAGAAACAAAAGCTCAAGAAAAAGTTTGGCAAAAATTTAAATATTCAGCATCTCACAATACATATTCCTGATTGTTGCTGTGAGCGTGCCTCCTCATATGCCTTGTCCCAGTATTTCTCACTCTTCATTAAAATGTGAGCCCTTGTTTTTATCAACTGCTTCCATCAACTCACTGTACAGAACATTCATCTAGGAAAGAGAATAGCAAATAGATTTCCTGAGAGGAAAAGTGGGAAAGTTTCCCAGACCCAGGGTGATGGCACTAGAGTCTAACCTTTACCTTCTGAGATCTGAGGAGTTACTTTGGGGAGAAAATACAGTACCATCTTGGAGAAGAAGGATCCCAATGTACTAGGTCTGTTTACTCGGGAAAGTATTGAAAACATAAAAAAGATTCTTTACTCTACTTTGGTAACAAGGCTTTTTTCCCCACCAACCCTCTCTCCTGGTGAGTTAATGGCGAAGAAGTCTGCAGCTCAGAATAGTTCCACTAGAGAAAATGCCTTTTTAAACAGTCATTACTTTGAGCAAAGGCCAGTCTTTCTCTACATGTACTGGCACTGACAATGATACATCTTTCCAGAGCTCACTCCTGGCATTCTTCTTAATTAGATTTCATCTGCTATCCATCAGTTTCCCTCTGTTCTCCATGCTTTCTGGTTTCCACTCAAAGAAATTACTGTTTGCAGTCCCCTAACTCTTGGAGTTATATGGAGCCACTGAGAGGAGTAATGATCAAGATCCTTTCCTAGTAAAGAAAGTTAAGGTTGAGTTCTTATTGAGAACCCAACTATAACCTATCTGTCCCCTAAGTCATGCCACCCATCCTTAGCCCTTTCACCCCTCACCTGAGTTTCATAGCTTCTCTTGAGGGAGCCAAGGTGGTCAAGGAAATGAAATGCCAGGCCACACCATTTTTCAGCAGATACATACTTGCCCCTGCCATACATAAATATTCCAGTATTCCAGGACTTGATCATCAGCCAGAGAATTTCCATTTCTGGGTAGCTTGCCTGAAATCCAAGAATAGGTGGTTTACAGTTATTACTGTCTCAATTCATTGTAGCACTAACTGTATCAGTGCTGCAACCCACTATTACTAAACAAACAATGGGCGCTCTGCCAACACTAAGGAGGGAGCCACAGACTTCACTAGTAAGCCCATGCTTCTGTAGAGCAGGAGAAGAGCACCTTGAAGGTGTGTCAGCTGTGGGATGCCCCACAGCAAGACCTCATGAAGTCACATATAAACTGAAAAAGCACTGAGGCCCTCTTGGACTGAAGGGGGAAGAATTAGAGAGACATAGATTCCTGGTCTCCCTGATGCAGGAGAAAAACCTGTATTCTGTTTGGGGCTTCCCTTGATGCTGTCCTCAGTCAATTCTCTCAGTTATATTGACTAATTTTCAGAGCGCTGGTGGCACAGTGGTTAAAGCAATCAACTGCTAACCGAAAGGTCAGTAGCTGAAAACCAGCAGTGACTCTGCAGGAGAAAGATGTGGCAGTCTGCTTCCATAGAGATTTACAGCCTTGGAAACTCTATGGGGTCGCTGTGAGTTGGAATTGATTCGCCTACAGTGGGTTTGGGTTTTTTTTTTTAATTTTCAGAGAAGGTTGTCAAGAAGCAGCTTTATTGAATCTGTTTATTTCTTTGACCTTAATCAGTGTCTGGAAATAGAAATTATATTGATCTTCAGTGTTGACAATATCTGAGTCCCAGGGTGATGCAAATGTTAAGTGCTCGGCTACTATCCAAAAAGGCTGGCGATTTGAATCCACCCAGAGGTGCCCTAGAAGAAAGGCCTGGTGATCTACTTCTAAAAGGTCACAGCCATTAAAACCCTATGGAATGCTCTACTCTGAAATACATAGGGTTGCCATGAGTTGGAATCGACTCAATGGCCACTGTTTTTGTTGTTGTTGATGATATCTATCTGGCTGTGAACACGCGTCTATCAGTTTGTCACACTTTGGGGGCTCGCGTGTTGCTGTGATGCTGTAAGCTATGCCACCAGTATTCAAAAGCCAGCAGGGTCACCCATGATGGATAGGTTTCAGCTGAGCTTCCAGACTAAGACAGACTAGGAAGGACCTGGCTGCCTACTTCTGAAAAAAATTAGCCAGTGAAAACCTTATAAACAGCAGCAGAACATTGTCTGATATAGTGTTGGAAGATGAGCTCCTCAGGTTGGAAGGCACTCAAAATACAACTGGGGAAGAGCTGTCTCCTCAAAGTAGAGTTGACCTTAATGACGTAGATGGAGTAAAGCTTTTGGGACATTCATTTGCTGATGTGGCATAACTCAAAATAAGAAGAAACATCTGCCAACATCCAGTAATAATCAGAATGTGGAATGTACAAAGTACAAACCTAGAAAAATTGGAAATCTTCAAAAATGAAATGGAACACATACACATCAATATCCTAGGCATTAGTGAGGTGAAATGGACTGGTATTGGCCATTTTGAATCGGACAATCATATGGTCTGCTATGCTGGGAATGACAAATTGAAGAGGAATAATGTCGCATTTAGACTCAAAAAGAACATGTCAAGACCTATCTTGAAGTACAATGCTGTCAGTGACAGGATAATATCCATATGCCTACAAGGAAGACCAGTTAATACAGCTATTATTCAAATCTGTGCACCAATCACTAAGGCCAAAGATGAAGAAATTGAAGATTTTTACCAACTTCTGCAGTCTGAAATTGATCAAACATGCAATCAAGACGCATTGATAATTACTGGCGATTGGAATGTGAAAGTTGGAAAAAAAATAAGAAGGGTTGGTAGTTGGAAAATATGGCCTTGGCAATAAAAACGATGCTGGAGATCACATGATAGAATTTTGTAAGACCAATGACTTCTTCATTGCGAATGCCTTTTTTCAACAACATAAATGGTGACTACACACATGGACCTTACCAGATGGAATACACAGGAATCAAATCAATTACATCTGTGGAAAGAGATGATAGAAAAGCTCAATATCATCAGTCAGAACAAGGTCAGGGGCCGACTGTGGAACAGACCATCAATTGCTCATATGTAAATTCAAGTTGAAGTTGAAGAAAATTAGAACAAGTCCATGAGAGCCAAAGTAGGACCTTGAGTATATCCCACCTGAATTTAGAGACCATCTCAAGAATAGATTTGACACACTAATGACTGAAGACCAGACGAGTTGTGCAATGACATCAAGGACATCACACACGAAGAAAGCAAGAGGTCATTAAAAAGGCAGGAAAGAAAGAAAAGACCAAAATGGATGTCAGAAGAGATGCTGAAACTTGCTCTTGAACATCGAGTAGCTAAAGCAAAAGGAAGAAATGATGAAGTAAAAGAGCTGAACAGAAGATTTCAAAGGTCAGCTTGAGAAGACAAAGTAAAGTATTATAATGAAATGTGCAAAGATCTGGAGTTAGAAAACCAAAAGGGAAAAACATGCTCAGTATTCCTCAAGCTGAAAGAATTGAAGAAAAAATTCAAACCTCAAGTTGCAATACTGAAGGATTCTACAGGGAAAATACTAAACGATGCAGGAAGCATCAAAAGAAGATGGAAGGAATACACAGAGTCACTGTGCCAAAAAAGAATTGGTCGACATTCAGCCATTTCAGGAGGTAGCATATGATCAAGAACTGATGGCACTGAAGGCAGAAGTCCAAGCGCCACTGAAGGCATTGGTGAAAAACAAGGCTCCAGGAACTGACGGAATACCGATTGAGATGTTTCAACAAACAGATGCAGCACTGGAAGTGCTCACTCATCTATGCCAAAAAATTTGTAAGACAGCTACCTGGGCAACTGACTAGAAGAGGTCCATATTTGCATCCATTCCAAAGAAAGGTGACCAACCAGAATGTGGAAATTATAGAACAATATCATTAATATCAGTGGCTGGGGGAGAGGGGAATGGGGAGTGATTGCTTAATAGAAACGGGGTTTCTTTTTAGGGTGATGAAAATGTTTTGGAATTAGATAATGGTGATGGTTGCACAATTTTGTGAATATTCTAAAAACCACTGAATTTTATACTTTAAAATGGTGAATTTTATGATATAAGACTAATAAATCTCAATAAAAATATACAGATATACAGAGATAAAGAAGGGTATTCCAGACGGGCACTCCAGAATGAAGACTTAGATTTTATTTGACCAAGTATATCTCAGGGAGACTAAAAACTGTTTGGCCTAAGCTGAGGATTTATGTAGGGGAGTTAATGGGAAATAGGACCAGAAATGTAGGATGCGGCTACCTAAGCATTTCCTAAATGCCGTTCCACAGAACATTAGTGTCATGAGAAATATTAACAGATGGTCTATAAAAATAAGGTTCTTTGGTCAAATAAGTTTTGGAAATACTGCATTCTATAAATCATCCTCTTGGAGGATTATAATGCATATTAATTCATTTAAAGTTTTATAGTAAAGAAACCATGTACAGTAAAACCTGTGAAAGCCGGAACCTGTGTAAGGTGGGAACCTCTCAGAGAAGGAAAACTAAAAATATTTTCCACTAAAACTATTACTTCAGCCTAATAAATATTCTCTGAAATCCAGAACCTGCAAGACACAGAGGAAATCAGAAAATCGTTGGTATTGTAACCTGAGTTGGAGGAAGTGCAGATGCATAGGCCGGAAACAGTTCCAAGAAGTACAAGAGTCAGAGATGAAGGCTCAGTCTTCCACTTCCTTTTGCATTGTTACTGTGTATGAGTGTGTACTGTACATCGCTACTGTTCTCTGAGTACATCTATTCTTTACACTTTTTTTATTCTTCTTTTTTTTTTTGGCCTGTAAATATTTTCTAGCAAAGAACAACATGCGTAAGTTTGCAAGAGGGTAAGAGATACTAATAAATTCGTTTATTTTCATTAAAATCTAGCAAAGCACACTTTTTCTCCTTGTCTTGAGAGGTTTTACTCTTCTCCTTATAATTTTTACTTTTTGCTTTAGCTATTTGTAATTTTGATACATGTTATTATAATTTTCAAAAACTACTCCTTCCTTTCCTTGAAATTCTTTCCTTCAAAATTTCTTGTTTTGCCTAAAAAATAGAGAAGCATTTCCTCACTTAACACGTTCAATGTGTGTACAAAAGCAAAAACATTCTTCTCACGTGTTTTTTCTTGAATATTTTACTGAAGTGTGCTAACTTAATCACATAATGATGTTGATAGTTTCCTTTTTTTTTATTTTTGTTTGAGACAGTCACATTTTCGAGCAGATCATAAATTCCTTAATTTTTATAAGAACTTATTTCCTTTTTTAAAAAAGCTTATTCCTTCAAAGCCATGGACAAAAGAGAAATTTATCTCTGAAAGAAAAGTGAGATGTTATCAAAATGATAACCAAAGAGAAAAAGACCGTCAAGGAAGCTGTAATTAAGTTCAAGTGTGGCAAAACGCAAATTTACTCAATTGTGAAAGAAAAGGATAAAAAAATTGAAAAATACTTGAGCAGCACCAATGTAAACATCAAGAAAGAAAGGGATGTAAGTTATGTAGAAATCCAAAAATCTGTTTTTGAGTGGTTTCCTCAAGCCTCCACCAAAAATGTTCCCATTTCAGGACCTATCCTGCAAACAAAGGCGAAGGAAATGGCAAAACTTTAAAAGTTGATGGATTCTCAGCATCTAACGGGTGGCTTCCAAGCTTTAAAACAACAACCTGGAATCACTTGCAATGTAGCTTGTGGGGTGTCAAACGAGGTAGACAAAGACGTTCAAAACCGGTTCACAAAATTAAAAGAGATCATAAAGGGATAGGATCCTAAAGACATTGCGAACGCCGATGAGACTGCTCTATTTTACAGGGCAATCAACGCCTAATAAAAAACAAAAAACCAAACCCGTTGCCGTTGAGTCAATTCCGACTCATAGCGACCCTACATGACAGAGTACAACTGTCCCATAGGGTTTCCAAGGAGTGGCTGGTGGATTCGAACTGCCGACCTTCTGGTTAGCAGCTGAGCTCTTAACCACTGTGCCACCAGGGCTCTGCAATGCCTAATAGGACACTGAAAATGAAGGGGGAAAATGCTCGTGGGGTCGGTTTTTGAAAGAGTGGCTTACCGTCCTCTTGGCCAGGTTTGTGGATAGGACAGTTGAGAAACCATGAGTAAATGGAGAGAGTGAGAAAGCAAAGTGCTTCAAGGATATCAAAATTAATCAGCTTTCAGTAGAATGGAGAAGGAATAAAAAAGCTTGGATGATGGGAGCAATTTACAAAGAGTTTTAAAATAAACTCAACAATAGCATGGCAAAACAAAATTGAAGCACTCTTTTGTTTGTTGACAATGCTACTTGTCATCAGTCTCTGCCCCACCATCCATGTTGGTCCTACAACCTCTGAATAATGGCATTATCCAAAATATTAAAGCAAATTACAGGAAGCTACTGCTTCAAAAGGCGATTGCCAACACTGAGATGTGCAAGATGGCATCAGAGATTTCAGGGAAAATCGATGCCCTTGATGCAAGAAACAGTAAGAATGTGATTTAAGAACTAGGTTTCTTGTTTAGCAGTGGCGAGAGTATACAAAATGAAACAGTGATTGAGCCTGATAACATCATGCAGATTCAGGATGCAATGAATGACATTTATAGTGGTGTTTCAGAAAATAGGGTCAGTACCGCATCTTACATTGATATCGACAAAGGAATTGCCACAGAAATGGACTATATAAACCTGCAAGGAAATGTGGATTTGCAATCTAAAGATGACGATGAAGACTGACTGTCTTAGTTACCTAGTGCTGCTATAACAGAAGTACCACAAGTGGATGGCTTTAACAAACAGAAGTTTATTCTCTCAGTTTGTTGTTTTTGTTGTTAGGTGCCGTCGAGTTGGTTCCAACTCATAGTGACCCTATGTACAACAGAACGAAACACTGCCAGGTCCTGCGCCATCCTCACAATTGTCGTTATACCTGAGCCCATTGTTACAGCCACTGTGTCAATCCATCTCATTGAGGGTCTTCCTCTTTTTCACTGACCTTCTACTTTACCAAGCATAATGTCCTTCTCCAGGGACTGATCCCTCCTAATAACATGTCCAAAGTATGTGAGACGTAGTCTTGCCATCCTTGCTTCTAAGGAGCATTCTGGTTGTACTTCTTCCAAGACAGATTTGTTCATTCTTTTGGCGGTCCATGGTATATTCAATATTCTTTGCCAACACCACAATTCAAAGGCGTCAATTCTTCTTCAGTCTTATTCATTGTCCAGCTTTCACATGCGTATGAGGTGATTGAAAACACCATGGCTTAAGTCAGGCGCACCTTAGTCTTCAGGGTGACATCTTTGCTTTTTAACACTTTAAAGAGGTCTTTTGCAGCAGATTTGCCCAATGCAATATGTCTTTTGATTTCCTGACTGCTGCTTCCATGGGTGTTGATTCTCAGTGTAGGAGGCTAGAAGTCCGAATTCAGGATGCCAGCTCTAGGGGAAGGCTTTCTCTCTCTGTCAGTTCTGGGGAAAGGTCCTTGTATTCAATCTTCCCCTGGTCTAGGAGCTTCTCAATGCAGGGACCTTGGGTCCAAAGATGCATTCTTCTCCTTGCACTATTTTCTTGGTGGTATGAGGTACCCCTGTCTCTCTGCTCGCTTCTCTCTTTTGTATCTAAAAAGAGACTGATTCAAGACACAACCTAATCTTGTAGATTGAGTCCTGCCTCATTAACATAACTGCCTCTAATCCTGCCTCATTAACACCATAGAGATAAGATTTACAACACATAAGAAAATCACATCAGGTGACAAAATGGTGGACAATCACACAATACTGGGAATCATGGCCTAGCCAAGTTGACACACATTTTTGGGGGACACAATTCAATTCATAACACTGACCATCAGAAGACAAAGTTGTGAAAACACAAGTTTTCAGCTATATAAAGGCTTTGAAGGAATTTGGAAAAGTTAAAAGGAGATCAAGAGTTTTTTGATAAGCTACAGACTTAGAAATTTGTTTCAAGAATTTCATCGAAAAAACAAAACAAACTAAGCAGTTGACATTAGATATTTCTATTAAAAAGTAAATTTTACCCATATCTTTGTTTGAATAGTACAGGATATGCACATATCTGTACATAATTTGAATACGCATGCAAATCATAAAAAAATGGTTTAATTCCTTTTCCAGTCCTATAAAATAAAAAAGAAACACTTTTTGGGTGTTTAAGAGGTATGATTCTTAATGGAGAGTGACAGAAAAAAAAGTGGTTAAGACTGCACCCTGTCAAAAGTGGAAAACTTGCAAGACCCAGAAAAACAAGGCAGTCCTGTCTAGTGCCAGCTCTCATAGGTTGCACTGTAACTTTGTTTTTTTAACAAAGAGTATGTGGAATATTTACTAACATCTTGTAGAATATAATTTATGAAATACCAGGTTGGAGTGTAAAGACTTTTGAATTACAGGCTGCAGATTTTAGAATTTATCCTGCTGGCAATGAGAAGTCAGTGAAACTTTTTGAGAAGGAAAGGGATATGATACAATTGAAATTTTAATAAGATTGAAATGCCAGTGGTGTTTAGAACAGACCTGAGTGTAAGAAAACAGAGACGGGGAGGCCCATTTAAAAGCAAGTGTAAGAGTCTAATAAGAGTGAAATGATGAGTGTCAGAACTAAAATTGTGACCAGGCAAATGGGAAGATGCAAGAAACATTCTAAAGGAAAAATCAATAGAACTTGGTAATTCATTTGATAATGGGGACTGAAAGACAGGGCAATTGAAAATGGCTCTAAAATATACAGTTTGAGTGGCTGAGAGAATGCTGGTGTCATTGAAAGAAATAGGAAGGAAATGTTTCTGGGGATAAAGGATTAAGACCATGGTAAGTTCTATTTTAAATATGTTAGGTTTGAGTTAATTTTGGTGGTATCATGTAGGTTGTTGCAGATATGGACTGGAACTCAGGCAACAGTTGAGGTGTATCAATTTAATTAAAGGAAAGAGTACAGAATACAGAGAAGAAAAGAGTAGAGAATATTGGAAATGTTCATAATTTGGTGGTGAAGGGGAAAAAACAACACAGAGGAGTGGTGAGAAAATAAAAGACAAGGGAAAAGAGAATTTCAATAAGAAGGCAGTGGTCAGTAATGAAGACAAGGGTAAAAAGGCCATCAAAGTTGCCTAGGAGGTGGTAATTAGTAGCCTTGTAGTGCGGTGTGGCTAACAGTACAGAGACTGAGGGCGAGAGTGGTTCAAGATGAGGATGGACAGAAAGGCCAGGCCTTGAAGGTCACATTCAGGATTTTGGTCTTTAAGAGCAATAGGAAACTCCTGAAGAAGATTAAGCAAGCTTACTCATATTTGAAAATTTAAAAGACCACTCCGGTTGCTGTATGAAGAAAGGAATGGAAGGAAGCAAGAACAGATGCGAGAAGACAGTTAAGAGGCTCCTGCAGTAGCTGAGATAAAAGATATAACTTCAGCTAGGTAGGTGGTGGTGGGAAATAGGAAAAAGTACCGTAGATGAATTTAAGAGCTATTTATGAGTTAGAATTGACAGGACTTGGTGATAGAAGTAAGGGTGATGGAGGTATTGAGGATGACTTCTAGATGTCTAGCTTGGGCAACTACAAGAATGATGGTGCCACTCAATGAGTAGGGAACACTGGAGGATTTTTATTTTAATTTACATTAACTGCTCCCATGTCCAGCATTGTTCAGGAGAATTATTAATCCCCAATAAGGAAATGAAGGGTGCAGCTACTCATCCCAAAGCAACATAGACTTGCCTACGTGAAATACAAACCAATGCCAGCAATTTGAAGTGTTTGTTCTTATGATTTTTTTAATTTGGGGTTCATATTTGAAACCACTATTTCCTCTGTCCTCAACAACTTAATACATACGTCATCAACACATATCTCTAACTAAGTTTTAGGTGCTCTGGAGCACAAAAGCCTATCATTTTAGGTTCTCCTTAGGGTTCCTGAAGTGAATATTGTGTACATGTTTATAGAAATATAATTCACATACCATACAATTTACCAATTTAAAGTGTACAATTCTATGGTTTTTCAGTATATTTACAGAGTTGTGCAACAATCACCACAATCAATTTTAGAACACTTTCACCCCCAAAAAAGAAACTCCATGCCCATTAACAATAACTTCCCGTCTTCCCCCAATGTTACCCCCCTCCTAACCCAGGGCAACCACTAATCTAATTTCTTCCTTTTTAGATTGGCCTATTCTGGACATTTCATATAAATGTAATCATACAGTATGTAGTCCCATGTGTCTGGCAACTTTCACTTAGCATAATGTTTTCAAGGTTCGACCATGTCGTAGCATGTATGAGTAGTTCATTCCTTTTTATGGCTGCATAATGTTCCATTGTACTGCTATACCACATTTTGTTTATCCATTCATCAGCTGATAGACATTTGAGTTTTTTCCACTTTTTTGACATTATGAATAATGCTATTAAGAACATTTGTGTACAAGTCTCTGTGTGGACATATGTTTTCAACTCTCTTTGTTTCCGTTTTTTATGCAAATAACGCTTGCCCTCTGCTGGCCACACTCTCCTCCATGCAAGGCAATCCTCACAAGTGCTGCCATACCAATCCTCTTCCACATATTGCTTTAAAAAAGAAAATTAGCATCATGCACCTATGAAACTACCTCATGGGGGGAGAGTGCAGCTGGCAGACAAATGCAGAAGGTGTGTGTTATTTGGGTAAAAATATGGTATATAACTAGGACTGGAATTGCTGGGTCATAGGCAAACTCTGTGTTGAGCTTTCTGAGGAACCACCAGAGAGTTGTCTAAAGTAGCTGCACCATTTTACAATCCCACCATCAGTGTATGAGGGTACCAATTTCTCTACATCATTGTTAACACTTGTAATCATCTGTCTTTTTGATTATAGCCATCTTAGTGGGTGTTAAGTGTTAGCTCATTGTGCTTTGATTTGTATTTCCCTGATGACTAATCATGTTGAGCATCTTTTCATGTGCTTATTAGCCATTTGTATACCCTCACTGGAGAAGTGTCTATTCATATTCTTTTCCCATTTAAAAATTGAGTTATTTGTCTTGTTATTATTGAACTGTAAGAGTTCTTTATATATTCCAAGTACAAGTCCCTTATTAGATATATGATTTGCAAACATTTCCACCCATTCTGTGGGTTGTCTTTTCATTTCCTTGATGGTTTCCTTTGCAGAAAAAATGTTTTAATTTTTTTATTGTGGTAAATATATATGTAACAAAACATTTGCCATTTCAACATTTTTTACATGTACAATTCGGTGACACCAATTGGGTTCATCATGTTGTTCAACCAGCATCATTATCTGTTTCAAATTTTTTCCATCACCCTTAACAGAAGCTCAGTGTTTCCTAAGCAATGAGTCCCCCTTTTCTCCTTCCTCCTGACTACCACTGGAAACCACTAATAAACTTTGGTCTTTATACATTTGCTACTCTAGATATTCCATGTAAGAGAGATCATAAAATATTTGTCTTTTTTGTGACTAAATTATTTCACTCAGCATAATGTTTTCAAGGTTCATCCATGTTGCAGCATGTATCAGGACTTCATTTCTCTTTATGGCTGGGTAATAGTCCATCGAAGTACCACATTTTGTTTCCATTCATCTGTTGATCGCCATTTAGGCTGTTTCCACCTTTTGGCTTTTGCGAATAGTGCTGAAATGAACATCGGTGTACAAGTATCTGTTTGCATTCCCGCTTTCAACTCTTTTGGGTATATATACCTAGGAGTGGAATTGCTGGGTCATATGGTAATTCTATGTTTAACTTATAGAAAAACTACCGAACTGTTTTTTACAGTAGCTGTACCTTTTTACAATCCCACCAGCAGTGGATGAGGGTTCCAATTTCTCCACATCCTCACCAACACCTGTTGTTTTCTGTAGTTTTGACTATAGCCATCTTCGTGGGGAATGAAGTGATGTCTCATTGTGATTCTGATTTGCATTTCCCTAATGACTAATGAGGAGTCCCCGAGTGGTGCAAATGGTTAAGCACTCTGCTGCTACCTGAAAGGTTGGCAGTTTGAATCCACCCAGAGGAACTTCAGAAGAAAGGCCTGGTGATCTATTTCCAAAAGGGCACAGTCATTGAAAAGCCTGTGGAGCACAGTTCTACTCTAAAACACATGGGATTGCCATGAGGTAGAATTGACTCAATGGCAACTAGGTTTTTTTGGTTAATGACTGATGACATTGAGCCATTTCTGTTTCTTTTTGGTGAAATATCTATTCAAGACCTTTGCTCATTTTTTGATTGGGTTGTTTTCCTTTTTATTGTCAAGTTGTAGGAGTTCTTTATATATTTTGGATATAAAATGCTTATCAGATATATGGTTTGCCTAAATATTCTCACAATCTGTAGGTTGTCTCTTCACTTTTTTGACAAAGTTCTCTGATGAACAAGTTTTTAATTTTGATGAAGTGCCACTTATCTATTTTGTCTTGCTTGTACTTTCAGTGTCATATCTAAGAATCCATTCTAAAACTAGGTCCCGAAGCATTACCACTATGTTTTCTTCTAAGGGTTTCAAGGCTTTAGTTCTTAAATTTAGACTTTTGACTAATTTGAGTTAAGTTTATATATATAGTGGGAGGCATGGGTCCAGGTTCATTCTTAAGTTTTTTGAAATCCAGTTGTCTCTGCACCGTTTATTAAAGATACTATTCTTTTCTCATTGGATGAACTTAGCATCTATATCAAAAATTAATTGGCCATAGATGCATGGGTTTATTTCTGGACTCTCAATTCTATTCCATTAGTCTATATGTCTATCATTATACCAGTACCAGGATGTTTTGATTACTGTAGCTTTATAATATGCTTTGAGATTGGGAACTGTGAATCCTTCTACATTGTTCTTCTTTTTCAGGATTGCTCTGGCTGTTCAGGGCCTCTAGAGATCCATATAAATTAGAGGATTGGCTTTTCCATTTAAGCAAAGAAGGCTGTTGAATTCTCATGGGTACTGCATTGAGCCCACAAATTGCTTTGGGTGCTAATGACATTTAATAATATTACATCTTCTGATCCATGAGCACGGAATGCTCTTCTATTTAAGTCTTCTTTAATTTCTTTTAGCAATGTTTTACACTTTTCAGTGTATAAGTTTTTCAATTCCTTGTTTAAATTTATTCCTAAGTATTTTATTATTTTAGATGTTATTGTAGGTGGAATTGTTTCCTTAATTTCCTTTTCAGATTGCTCATTGCTGATGTACCAAAACTGGAGTAAATTTTTGAGTGTTAAATTTTTGAGTTATACCCTGCCACTTTGCTGAATTCATTTATTAGCTCTAGCAGCTTTTTTGTGGGTCCTTTGGGGACTTCTGTATAGAAACCTGTTATCTGCAAAAAGGGATAGTTTTACTTACTCTTTTCGCATTTAGATACCCTTTATTTCTTTTTCTTGCCTAATTGCTCTGGCCTAAACTTCCAGTACAATGTTTAATAGCAGTGGTGAGAGTGGGCATCCTTGACATGTTCCTGGTCTGAAGGGGAAACAGTCTTTCTCCATTGAGTATGATGTTAGCTGTGAGTTTTTCATAAATGCCCTTTATCACATTGAGGAATTTCCCTTCAATCCTAGATTGTTGAAAAATAAATTTTTTTAATCATGAAATGGATTTTGCCAAAAGCCTTCTCTGCATCTATTGACATGCTCATGTGGTTCTTTTTCTTTGTTCTATGAGTGTTGTGCTTTACACTGATTGATTTTCTAGTGTTGAACCACCCTTGCATTCTTGGGATAAATCCTATTTGATCATGGTGTATAATCCTTTTAATATGCTTTTGTCTTCAGTTTGCTAGCATTTTGTTGAGGATTTTTTGCATCTATATTCATAGATACTGGTCTGTGGTTTTCTCTTCTGTAGTGTCTTTGTCAGGCTTTGGCATTAAAGTAATGCTAGTCTCATAGAGTAAGTTAGGAAGTGTTCCCTCTTCTATATTTAGGAAAATTTTAAGAAAGACTTGGATCACTTCTTCTATATATGTTTGGTAGAATTCCCCATTGAAACCTTCTGGCCCAGAAATGTTCTCTTCTGGAAGTTTTTGATTACTGATTTGATCTCTTCATTTGTTAAGGGTTTGTTGGGATTTTCTATTTCTTCTTGAGTCAATGAAGAAACCATATGTATTTCCAGGAATTTATTTATTTCTTCTAGGTTGTCTAATTCACTGGCACACAATTGTTCATGTTGTTGTTTTAGGTGTCGGTAAGTTGGCTCCAACTCATAACAACCTTATGTATAACAGAATGAAACATGTTCTGGTTGTGCGCCATCCTTACAATGTTTGAGCCAATTGTTGCAGCCACTGTGTCAATCCATTTCTTTGAGGGTCTTCCTATTTTTCACAGATCATCTACTTTACAAAGCATAATGTTATTCTCCAGGAATTGGTCCCACCTGATAACACGTCCAAAGTAAGCAAGATGAAGTCTCACCATCCTCACTTCTCAGGAGCATTCTGGCTGTACTTCCTCCAAGACATTTGTTCATTCTTCCGCAGTCCATGGTATGTATATTCAATATTCTTCACCAACACCACAAACTGAAAGCATCAATTTTTCTTCAGTCTTTCTTTTTCATTGCCCAGCTTTCACATGTATGTTGTTGTTGTTGTTATGTGCCGTCGAGTCGGTTCCAACTCATAGCGACCTTATGTACAACAGAATGAAACATTGCCAGGTTCTGTGCCATTCTCACAACTGTTGTTATGCTTGAGCCCACTGTTGCAGCCACTGTGTCAATCCATCTCGTTGAGGGCCTTCCTCTTTTCTGCTGACCCTCTACTCTACCAAGCATGATAAACTTCTCCAGGGACTTGCCCCTCCATCTTTACTTGTAACGAGCATTCTGGCTGTACTTCTTCCAACACAGATTTGTTCGTTCATTTGGCAGTCCATGGTGTATTCAATATTCTTCACCAACACCATAATTCAAAGGCATCAATTCTTCTTCGGTCTTCCTTATTCACTGTCCAGCTTTCACATGCATATGAGGTGATTGAAAATCACTATGCCTTGGGTCAGGCACACCTTAGTCCTTAAAGTGACATATTTGCTTTTTAACACTTTAAAGAGATTATTTGCAGCAGATTTGCCCAATACAATGCGTCGTTTGATTTCTTGAATGCTGCTTCCATGGGCGTTGATTGTGGATTCAAGTAATATGAAATCCTTGACAATTTCAAACCTTTCTCCGTGTATCATGATGCTGCTTATTGGTCCAGTTGTGAGGATTTTTGTTTTCTTTATGTTGAGGTGTAATCCATACTGAAGGCTGTGGTCTTTGATCTTCACTAGTAAGCGCTTCAAGTCCTCTTCACTTTCAGCAGCTAGGTTGTGTCATCTGCATATTGCAGGTTGTTAATGAGTTTTCCTCCAGTTCTGATGCCACATTCTTTTCCATATAGTCCAGCTTCTTGGATTATTTGCTCGGCGTACAGATTGAATAAGTATACTGAAAGCATACAACCCTGATACACACCTTTCCTGACTTTAAACCACGCAGTATCCCCTAGTTCTGTTCGAATGACTGCCTCTTGGTCTATGTACAGGTTCCTCATGAACACAATTAAGTGTTCTGGAATACCTATTCTTTGAAATGTTATCCATAATTTGTTATGATCTACACAGTCGAATGCCTTTGCATAGTCAATAAAACACAGGTAAACATCTTTATGGTATTCTCTCCTTTCAGCCAAGATCCATCTGACATCAGTAATGATATCCCTTCTCCACATCCTCTTCTGAATCTGGCTTGAATTTCTGGCAGTTCCCTGTCGATGTACTGCTGCAAGCGCTTTTGAATGATCTTCAGCAGAATTTTATATGCATGTGATATTAACGATATTGTTCTATAATTTCCACATTCTGGTTCATCACCTTTCTTTGGAATGGATACAAATATGGATCTCTTCCAATCAGTTGGCCAGGTAGCTGTCTTCCAAATTTCTTGGCATAGACGAGTGAGCACTTCCAGTGCTGCATTCATTTGTTCGTTTGTTGAAACATCTCAATTGGTATTCTGTCAATTCCTGGAGCCATGTTTTTTGCCAACGCTTTCAGTGTAGCTTGGACCTCTTCCTTCAGTACCATCAGTTCTTGATCATATCTTACCTCCTGAAATGGTTGAACATTGACCAATTCTTTTTGGTACAATGACTCTGTGTATTCCTTCCATCTTCTTTTGATGCGTCCTGCATCGCTTAGTATTTTCCCTGTAGAATCCTTCACTATTTCAACTCAAGGCTTGAATTTTTTCCTCGGTTTTTTCAGCTTGAGAAATGCTGAGCATGCTCTTCCCTTTTGGTTTTCTAACTCCAGATCTTTGCACATTTCATTATAATTTACTTTGTCTTCTTGAGCTGACCTTTGAAATCTTCTGTTCAGCTCTTTTACTTCATCATTTCTTCCTTTCAACATTCCTACTCGACATTCAAGAGCAAGCTTCAGAGTCTCTTCTGACATTCATTGTGGTCTTTTCTTTCTTTCCTGTGTTTTTAATGACCTCTTGCTTTCTTCATGTATGATGGCCTTGATTTCATTCCACAACTCGTCTGGTCTTCTGTCATTAGTGTTCAATGTGTCAAATCTATTCTTGAGATGGTCTCTAAATTCAGGTGGGGTATACTCAAGGTTGTACTTTGGCTCTCATGGACTTGTTCTAATTTTCTTCAACTTCAACTTGAACTTACATATGAGCAATTGATGGTCTGTTCCACAGTCCACTGTTGGCCTTGTTCTGACTGTCATATTGAGCTTTTCCATCATCTTTTTTCCACAGATGTAGTCAATTTGATTCCTTTGTATTCCATCTGTCAAGGTCACCGTTTATGTTGTTGAAAAAAGATATTTGCAATGAAGAAGTTGTTGGTCTTGCAAATTTCTATCATGTGATCTCCAGCGTCGTTTCTATTACCAAGGCCATGTTTTCCTACAACCTATCTTTCTTCTTTGTTTCCAGCGTTCACATTCCAATTGCCAGTAATTATCAATGCATCCTGATTGCATGTTTAATAGATTTCAGACTGCAGAATTTGGTAAAAATCTTCATCTTTGGCCTTAGTTGTTAATGCACAAATTTGAATAACAGTCGTATTAACTGGTCTTCCTTGTAGGCGTATGGATCTTATCCTGTCACTGACAGTGTTGTACTTCAAGATAGATCTTGAAATGTTCTTATTGACGATGAATGCGATGCCATTCCTCTTCAATTTGTCATTGCTGGCATAGTAGACTACACAATTTTCTGATTCAAAATGGCCAATACCAGTGCATTTCACCTCACTAAAGCCTATGATATCAATGTTTATGTGTTTCATTTCATTTTTGACCATTTCCAATTTTCCTGGAGTCATACTTCATACATTCCACATTCCAATTATTAATGGATGTTTGCAGCTGTTTGTTATCACTTTGAGTTGTGCCATATCAGCAACTAAAGGTCCCGAAAGCTTGACTCCATCTGTGTCATTTAGGTTGACTCTAATTCGAGGAGGCAGTTCTTCTCCAGTCGTATTTTGCGCGCCTTCCAACCTGAGGGGCTCATCTTCCGGTACTATAACAATGTTCCGTAGCTGTTCATAAGGGTTTTACTGGCTAGTTTTTTTTCAGAAGTAGATCACCAGGTCCTTGTTCCTAGTCTGTCTTAGTCTGGAAGGTCTGCTGAAACCTATCCACCATGGGTGACCCTGCTGGTATTTGAATACCGGTGGCATAGCTTCCAGCATCACATCAACATGCAAGCCCCCACAGTATGACAAACTGACAGATGCGTGGGGGTATGTATGTTAAGTGATTGAAAATATCATGGCTCAGGTGAGTTGTGGGTCAACTGGGTCTGCTGAAGCTGCCTTTCTGCTGCACCAGGAAGGGTAGGGGTGGAAACACCCTGAAAAGGCCACCAGGGAGATCTGTCCTATTAATTTCAGAGCTGAGCTTGGGGGCTTTCCCTGGGTACAAGCAAGCCATGAATCTGCACACCCTGCTGCCATAGTCCACAGGGGCTGGCAGTCTGCCAGACCAGGAGAGGTTGGGGTGAGGACAGCAGAAGTGTCTTGCTGTATGAGTCTTGTCATTGGTTTGGGTCCATCTGAAGGTCTTTGCTGCTGGTCTTGGCTTACTGATTCAGAGTCCTGCAGGGCCAAGGACAGGTCTTTTGTATTTCTTGGTGTACGTGTGGGGAGAGTTGGGAAGCTAGATATGCTCATACTGCTATCTTCCTAGAATCCCCAAAAGTTTTAATTTTGATGAATTTCCATTTATCTATTTTTCTTTTGTTGCTTGTGCTTTTGGTGCCATATCTAAGAAACCACTGCCTATTAGAAGGTCACAAATATTTATAACTATATTCTCTTTTAAGAGTTTCATGGTTTTAGTTCTTAATTTATGCCTTTGATACATTTTTAGTTAATGTGTGTATATGGTGTGAGGTAGGGGTCCAACTCCATTCTTTTGCAGGTGGCTATCCAGTTGTCCCAGCACCATTTGTTGAAAAGATCATTCTTTTCCCTTGTCAAAATTGGCTATAAATATGAGGGTTTAATTATAGACTTGATTCTATTTCATTTATCTGTATGTCTAAACTTACATCAGTACCACACTGTCTTGATTATTGTAGCTTTGAAGTAAATTTTGAAATCAAGAAGGGTAAGTCCTCCAACTTTGATTTTGTTTTTCAAGATTGTTGCAGCTATTCTGGGTCCTGTGAATTTCCATATGATTTTTAGGATCAGTTTTTCAATTTCTGCAAAAAAGTCAGCTGTAATTTTGATGAGGATTGCATTAAATTCGTAGATCAATTTGGACAATATTACCATCCTAACACTATTTAGTCTTCTGATCCATGAAAACGGGATGTCTTTGCTTTTTTAGGTCTTCTTTAATTTCTTTCAGCAATTTTTTATACTTTTCAGTGTAAAAGCCTTGTGCTTCTAATTATTTTATTCTTTTGATGATATTGTGAATGGGATTGTTTTCTTAATTTCAACTTCAGATTGTTCATTGCAATAGAAACACAATTGATATCCGAAATTGATTTTGTACCATGCAGACTTGCTGAAGTTGTTCATTAGTTCTAATAGTTTTTCAGTGGATTCCTTAGGATTTTCTATATTCAAGATCATGTTATTTGCAAATAGGGATAATTTTACTTCTTCCTTTTACATCTGGATGCCTTTTATTTCAATTTCTTGCATAATTGTGTGGTTAGAACTTCCAGTAAAATGTTGAATAGAAGTCACAAGAGTGGAGATTTTGTATGTTAGATGTGGGTTTTTAAAGATATTCTTTATCAAGTTGAGGAAGTTTCTTTGTATTTCTAGTTTATTGACTGTTTTTATCATGAAGGGGTGTTGGATTTTGCTAAATGCCTTTACTGTGTCTATTGAGATGATCATGTGGGTTTTTTGCCATTATTCTACTGATATAATGCATTTCATTATTTTATTTTCACTTGTTAAGCCAAGTTTGTATTACTGGGATAAATTCAGCTTGCTTATGGTGTATAATCCTTTTAATATGCTGTTGGATTCCATTTCCTAGTATTTTGTTGAGGATTTTTGCATCTATATTCATAAGGGATATTGGTCGGTAATTTTCTTGTGCTGTCTTTATCTGGCTTTGGTATCAGGTTAATACTGGTCTCATAAAATGAGTTAGAAATTGTTTCTGTCCTCTTATTTTTGGAGTGTTCAAGAAGGATTAGTGTTAACTCTTTAAATGTTTGGTAGAATTAATCAGGGAATCAATTTCACTATTATTTCTTAGTAAGTTTTTGATTACTGATTCAATTTATTTATTTACTTACTACAGGTCTATCGAGATATTCTATTTCTTCTTGAGTCAGTTTAGGTAATTTGTATGTTTCTAGGAATTTCATCCATATTATCTAATTTATTGACATACATTGTTCATAGTACGCTCTTATAATGCTTTTTATTTCTGTAAGGTTAGTAGTAATGTCCTTATTTTATTTTCTGAATTTTAGGTGTTTATATCTTCTCTTTTTTCTTTGTAAATCTAGCTAAATGCTTTGTTAATTTATTGATCTTGTCAAAGAATCAAATTTTTTGTTTTGTTGATTCTATTGTTTTTCTAGTCTCTATTTCATTTATCTCTACTCTGATGTTTATCATTTCTATATTTCTCCCAGCTTTGGGTTTAGTTTGCTCTTCTTTTACTATTTCCTCAATGCGTCAAGTTAGGTTAATGACTTGGAATCTTTTTTTTAATGTAGGCCTTACAGCTATAAATTGAAGGCACTATCTTCACTGCATTCCATAAGTTTTGCTATGTTGTTTTCATTTTCATTTGTTTCTAAGTAGTTTCTAATTTCCCTTGTAATTTCCTCTTTGACCCATTGGTTGTTTAAGAGTGTGTTGTTTAATTTCTACATATTTGTGAGTTTTCTTTCTGTTTCTGATTTCTTGCTTCATTCCATTGTAACCAGAGATGATACTTTGTATGATCTCAATCTTTCCAAGTTTATTGAGACAATTTTGTGGCCTAATATATGGTCTATCCTGGACAATGATTCACGTGCACTGGAGAAGAATGTGTATTCTGCTATTGTTGGGTGTAATATTCTATATACATAAGTGTTATGTCTAGTTGTTTTACAGTGTTGTTCAAGTCCTCTATTTTCTTATTGATCTTTGGTCTAGATGTTCTATCCATTACTGAATGTAGGGTATTGGAGTTTCCAACTATTATTGTAGAGCTGTTTATTTCTCCCTTCAGTTCTGGCAAAGTTTGATTCGCATATTTTGGAGCTCTAGTGTTCGGTGCATATATGTTTATAATTGTTATATCTTCTTGAGTTGACCTTTTTATAAATACATAATATCATTTGTTTCTTATAACAATTTTTGAGTTAATTTATATGTTGTCTGATATTAGTATAGGCCTCCCAGCTCTCTTTTGCTTACTACTTTCATGGAATATCTTTTCCCCATAGTTTAAATTTCAACCTATTTATGTCTTTGGATGTAAAGTGAGTTCCTTGTAGACAGCATATAGTTGAATCATATTTTTTCTGCCCATCTCTGCCTTTTGATTGCAGAGTTTAATCTATTTACATTTAAAGTAATTACTGTTAGGGACTTACATCTGCCATTTTGATATTTGTTCGTTTGTTTGTTTTGGTATGTCTTATTCTGCCCCACCTCCATTTCTTCCATTACTGCCTTCTTCTGTAGTTAGTTGAATTTTTGTAGAGAACCATTTTGATTCCCTTCTCATTTCCTTATATGTATATATTTTAGATATTTTCTTTGTGGTTATCATGGAAATTACACTTAAAATACTAAATTTATAACAATATAGTTTGAATTGATACCAATTTAACTTCAATAGCATATAAAATTGAGCTCCTATACAGCTATGGTCCTCACGCCCTTTATGTTGTTGTCACAAAATTACATCTTTATAAACTGTTTGCCCAATATAGATTTATAATTATTTTTATGCATTTTTAATTTTAAATCATGTAGGACATAAAAAGTAGAGTTACAAACCAAAAATAAAATAATGGTTTTATATTTGCCCATGCAGTTAACTTTACTAGAGGTCTTTATTCTTTATACAGCTTCAAGTTACTTTCTAACATCCTTTCATTTCAACCAGAGGGACTCTTTTTAGTATTTATTGTAGGTCTAGTTGAAACAAACTCTCTTAGCTTTTGTTTATCTGGGAATATCTTAATTTCTCCCTCAATTTTCAAGGGCAGCTTTGCTGGATATAGAATTCTTGGTTGACATTTTTTTTTCTTTCAGCACTTTAGATATGTCATCCCACTGCCTTTTGACCTCCATGGTTTCTGATGAGAATCACCTGTTGATCTTATTGAGGGTCTCTTGTATGTGATAAGTCCTTTCTGTCTTGCTGCTTTCAAGGTTCTCTTTGTTTTTGGATTTTGACAGTATAATTATAATGTGTCTCAGTGTGGATCTTTTTGAGTTTATCCTACTCGGAGTTCATTATGCTCTTGAATGTGTGGAATTATGTCTTTCATCAAACTGTTGATGTTTTGGGCTATTATTTCTTCAAATATTCTTTCTGCCCCTTTCTCTCTCTTCCCTCCTTCTGGGACTCCCATAATGCATATGTTGGTGTGCTTTATGGTGTCCTGCATGTACCTTAGGCTCTGTCACATTTATTTGTTCTTTTTCCCTTCTGCTCCTCAGAATGGATAATTTTCATTGTTCTGTCTTCAAGTCTGCTGATTCTTTCATCTGCTTGTCAAATCTACTGTTTAACTCCTCCAGCACATTTTTTCATTTGTTATTGTACTTTTCAGCTCTAGAACGTCTGTTTGGTTCCATTTTATAATTTCTATATCCTTACTGATATTTTCATTTTATTCATACATCATTCTCCTGATTTCCCTTAGTTCTTTGTCCACGTTTTCCTTTAGCTTTTTGACCATATTTAAGACTGTTGTTTTAAAGTATTTTTCTAGTAAGTCCAATGTTAGGCTTCCTTAGGGTCAGTTTCTGTCACTTTATTTGGTTCCTTTAAATGGACACCTTTTCCTGTTTCTTTGTATGCCTTGTGATTTTTGTTGTTGTTAAAAACTGTACATTTCAATAATACAATGTGGTAACACTGGAAAT
This sequence comes from Dugong dugon, assembly GCA_030035585.1. Lineage (NCBI taxonomy): Eukaryota > Metazoa > Chordata > Mammalia > Sirenia > Dugongidae > Dugong > Dugong dugon. The sequence goes on along the minus strand of CM057483.1, from coordinate 100,356,980 downwards.
CAGATTTTCCCTGTTCCCCAGGATTTCCTGTTCTTTTTTTTTTGAAGGCTGTAATAGTCTGTTGGTTTATTGACATTTTATACATTTTTTTTTTTGCAAAAAGTGTATTATTTGTTTTGTGTGGTCACTAAGGTCTGTTCCTTTGGCTTGTGTTTGGCTAGTGTTTTGGCAGAAATTTCCTTGAATGCCAGGAGCTAAAAAAAATCAAAAACAAAAAACAGAAACAAACAAACTAACAAAAACACTTCTCCCTGTCTTTGAAGACTGGCTCTGTACTGGCTTAGCCAGGCTTGCGCTGAGCCTAGAGGTCAGCCTAAGGTGAAAGAAAGCTTAATGTATTCAGAGGTCTTTTCTGAGCATGTGTCTCTTGTCCTGGGTATTTGCATTGCTTTCTAAAATTTTCCTGTGATTTTGAATGGGTGCTTTTGAATGCCATAATTTCCCAAAGAATCTTTCTCTCAGGCTTTTCTTCCAAGGTCTTATGTTGGTTATTGTATGTATCATTTGTAATCTTTTGCTCCAGGTGGCTATGGGTTGATCATTTGCCCTACAGTGTGCCTGCTGCTTTTCTGCCTTGATTGAGTTCTGAGATAGGTAAAACAGAGGTAAGTGCCTTGTGTTAGTCCAGGTAGCCACCAGACATTTTAGAACAGACAAACTCAATAATTTGTGAATAAGGTCTGTTCTGCTCTTCCCAGAAGCAGGGACCAGGGTCCCACACTGGGAATATGAGCTACTGTCTTCAAGGCAGCCACCATGCTGGGGGTGGAGGTCAGGCAAGTAAAAACACCACAAAGATTTCCTGCTGTTTTCAAGTGGTCTTTTTCTTAATTCAGCATTCACTTGGTTGCTGTAAACCTTTGATTATTTTCCAGAATTCTGAAAAAGTTGGTTCTGACAGTTTCTGCTTGTTTTTTGTTGTTTCTGCGGGGTGACGGGAGCTAAGAGCTGACTACTCCACCATCTTGCTGATGTCACTCTGCCCTCTATATTTTTAATATTATTCCAAACATACCCTCTAAATTGGTTAAAATCTATGTGGCCATTTTCACTTGATGTTCTAATGGAAAGAAGTATACTTTTGTTCATATAAATTTCCTTAACTGTCAGGTTGAGCAACTTTGCATATGTTTATTAGCCAATCGTATATCTTCTTTTGTATGAACTTGTCATAGCTTTTGTTCATTTTTTTCTAGTGTTGGTATTCTTTTTATTATTGATTTTTAATTTAAATATGTTACAAATATTTTATTCCACTCTGTTGCTTGTTTTAAAAGGTTTTTGGGAACATGGTGCTATAGCAGCATGCCATCCCTCCACAACAAAGACCTAAAAAACTAAGTAAAATGAGACAAATGTCAATCATGGAACCCTAAGCATCAAATGAAGGGATAAAGAACTCAACCAAGCATGGACTGGAATAAGAAATTGACAGAGAACAGAGAGCTAGGAGAGATATGAGCAAAAGTCCCCTATCAGTTAATGCAGCATGGATTTGCCATCTTGGACTCCAGTCAGAGATCGGCGGACAGGGAATACAGTAAAGCAGCTTCAAGGAGATCCCAGAAGGAGACAGAGCACCCAGTAACCAGCAATACACAGTTTCCCACTCACCACCCTTCTTCCCCCCTGCTTGGCCTCTGCTGTGTGCCAGCAGGCCGATCCACCACTTCCCAGTGGGCCAATCCGCCACTTCTCAGTGAGCCCATCCACTGCTTCCCAGAAGGCTGAGCAACTGAGGTCCAGGAGGCACCAGATTCCTTGTGCTTGAATTTGGCCTGCTCACACTGACTGGCTGCTTTAGTGCCATTTCTTGTTGCTGGTGTTGCTTTTTTCAGCTTCTTTTGGTTTTTTCCCTGCCTCTCACCTCCTCTCCATCTTTTCTCTCGACCATCTGACTCCATGTGCCATCTTTGCTTCTTCTTGACAGGCTGTGAAGTGTCGCTTGGCTGAGGAACTGCTTCCCAGGTTTGTACCACCATGCTGGTGGAATCACTGGGGCATTTTTGTTTTGTTTTGTTTGTTTTCTTTTTCTTCTCGTGGATTGGGAGCCCCTTCAAGCCAGGCTGTACTGTGCACCTTGGGGTGGTGGGATCCCTGGGGGCATTTCTTTTTTCCTTTTTGTCTTTCTTCATTTCTCAGTTTCTTGTCTCTCTCGACTTACCTTCTTTTCCTGTCTCCTGAATACCTGGCACAGTGTGCCATCTCTGCCCCTTCTAGCAGAGCTGTACTGCACGGCTTGGGAGCCACTTCCCTGGGCTGTGGAACTGCACTGGTGGGATCCCTGGGGACTTTTTTCTTTCTTTTTATTTTTTATTATTTTTCTTTTTTCCTTTTTGTTTTTCTTCATTTCTCAATTTCTCATCTCTCTCTACTTACCTTATTTTCTTGTCTCCTGAATAACTGGAACTCTGTGACATCTCTGATTCTTCTATCCAGGCTGTACTGTGTGGCTTGGGAGCCACTTCCTTGGTCTGCGCAGCTGTGCCAGTGGGATCCCTGGGGGTCTTTATTTTCTTAATTTTTTTATATTTTCCTTCTTGCTTTTCTTCATTTCTCAGTTTCTCATCTCTCTCTGCTTTTCTTCTTTTCCTCTGAATACCTGGCACTGTGTGCCATATCCGCCCCATCTAGACAGGTTGTGTCCAGAGGTCTGGGAGCCACTTCCCTGAACCTAGTGGGATCACTTGGGTCATATTTTTTTCAATTTTATTTATTCATTTTTTTCTCTTTTTAATTTTCCTTTTTGTTTTTCTTCATTTCTCAGTTTCTTGTCTCTCCACTCAAACAGCAAGATCCCTCAGAACTTTTTTGTTTTGTTTTAGCTCAGGTTTCTCTCTCCTCACTTTCCCATACCCATATTAGCTCCACACATCACTACCTCCACTCCCTTCCTGCCTACCTGCACTGTGCGCTGAACATTACACCTTCAAGCAGCATGGTCACAGCCTACCAGAATCTGCCCTGAACTGACCTCCAGTCTGCTCTGTCAGCCCTAGTATGCACCACAAACAATCCATCCTAGTCGTCCCCTTCAGTTAGATCTTCCCTGCTGCACCACTGCTGAGCAACTGGCCCTGCATTTGGACAAGGAGGTGAAAAGTATCACACCCACAGATGAGCAAACAACAAAGAACACACAGCTCGCCTACTCAGACATAACCAAATAAAACAAAAAAGCAGGATGAAACAAACAAATCTACAATCAATAAACGAAGAAAATAACTACTGACTGTCCTGGACAGAAAACAATGTCAAAGCACATAAAAAACAGGACAAAATGGTTCCAGCAGGCGTCCAAAAAAAAAAAAACAAAAAAAAAACAACAACAAAAAAAAAAAACCAGATGACTTTCCAGTAGAAGAAAAGGCACTACAACTACCTGACAGGGAATTCAAATCTCTAAAATTCAGAGCTATCCAAGAGTTGAAGCAAAAAACAGACAAAAATGAGGAAAAATAGACAAATTCATGGGAAAGGCAGGCAAATTCATGGACAACACAGACAACAAAATGGAATAATTCAGGAAAATAATACAGAAACAAAATGCCAAAACAAATTAACAACTAGAAATCATATAAAAGCACCAATTAAAAATCAAAAACATAAACAAGATATCAGAACTGAACAGTGTCCTGGAAGGACTGAGGAGCAGGTTTGAAACAATGGAAGACAGGATCAGTGAAATTGAAGATATATACTTGGATACCACTTTATTTGAGGAAAAATCAGAGAAAAGAACAAAGAAAAATGAAGAAACCCTGAGAATGATGTGGGATACAATCAAATGGAAAAATTTTCGAGTGATAGGAGTTCCAGAACGGGGGAGAAAACGGAAAATATAGAGAGGATCACTGAAGAATTGACGATAGAAAACTTCCCCAATATCATGAAAGATGAAAAGCTGACTATCGAAGAAGCTCACCAAACTCCATATAGGATAGATCCTTAAAGAAAATCACCAAAGCATATCATAATCACACTCGATAAAACCCAAGACAAAGAAAGAATCCTGAGAGCAGCTTGAGAAAAAGAAAAGTCACATACAAAGAAGAAACAATAAGACTAAGCTCTGATTACTTGGCAAAAGGCATGCAGGCAAGAAGGCAATGCAATGATATATATATAAAACCTTGAAAGAAAAACAATTCCCATCCAAGAATAATATATCCTGCAAAACTCTCATTCAAATATGATGGTGAAATTAGGACATGTCCAGCAAAACAGAAATTAAGGTAATATGTAAAAACCAAACTTATAAGAATTATTATTATTATTTTTAATTTAATATTTTTATTGTACTTTAGGTGAAGGTTTACAGAACAAATAGTTTCTCATTAAACAGTCGGTACACATATTGTTTTATGACATTGGTTAACAACCCCACAACATGTCAACCCTCTCCCTTCTCAACCATTTTTTTGGTGAAAATATACATAGCCAAAGATACACCATTTCAAAAATTTCTACATGCACAGTTCAGTGAGATCAATTGCATTCTTCCAGCTGTGCTGCTATTATCACTTTAGATGAAGGTTTACAGTACAAAATAGTTTCTCATTAAACAGTACATATGCTGCCCTATGACAATGGTTAACAAACCCATGACATGTCAACACTATCCTTACTCAACCTTGGGTTCCCTATCACCAGCTTTCCTGTCCTCTTCTGCCTTCTAGTCCTTGTCCCTGGACTGCTGTGCCTCATTAGTCTCATTTTGTTTTATGGGGCTATCCAATCCCAGCTGAATGGTGAACTTCAGATGTGACTTCACCACTGAGCTAAAAGGGTGTCTGGGGGTGATACTCTCAGGGTTTCTCTAGTCTCCTTTAGGCCAGTAAATCTGGTCTTTTTTTGTGAGTTAGAATTTTGTTCTACATCCTTCTCCAGCTCTGTCCAGAATCCTCTGTTGTGATCCCGGACAGAGCAGTCAGTGGTGGTAGCCGGGCACCATCTAGGTGTATGGGACTCAGTCTGGTGGAGGCCTTGGTAGCTGTGGTGAGTTAGTCCTTTGGACTAATCTTTTCCTTGTATCCTGTTCTCTTCATTCTCCCTTGCTCCCGAAGGGGTGAGACCAGTGGAATATCTTAGATGGCTACAAAAATTATTAAAGGGAGTTCCTTGCTTACAGAACAAACAACATCAGACCACAGCCTGAAACCTGGATGAAAGCTCACACTAGCCAGATGCCAACCTAGGAAATGAACTCTCAAGGAATATTCAAAATCAAAATATTTACAACAGGGAACCGGAGAGCTTAATCTGTAAATGACAACAACATCAGAACAATAAAAGAGGGAATAAATGGTGTAGGTATAGAACTTTCTAATGGAAAGGAAGGCAGGGTGATACCAAGTAATAATAGACTGGTTCAAACCTAGGAAGATAAGGGTAAATTTTAAGGTAACCACAAAGAAAGTTAACAAACCTACTGACCAAAATAAAGAAGAAAAACATAAAGTCTCAGTAAAAACAAAACCTACAAAAACAAAAGAAATAAAAAAAAAACCCACACAAACAAAAGGAATTCAGCACAGGAGAGTGAGAGGAACAAAGAAAACGTCAGCACCATGTAAAAACGCACTACCAAACGACAGCAATAAACTCACACCTATCAATAATTACACTGAATGTAAATGGCATAAATGCACCCATAAAGAGATGGAAAGTGACAAAATGGATAAACAAACAGGATCTATGAATATGCTGTCTACAAGAGATACACTTGGAAACAAAGATGTAAATTTATTAAAAAATCAAAGGATGGAAAAAAATATATCAAGCAAACACCTGCCAAAAAAGAGCAGGAGTGGCAATACTAATCTCAGATAAAATAGACTTTAAAACAAAATCCATCATAAAAGACAAACAAGGGCACTATATAATGATTAAAGGGATGATCAATCATGAAGATATAACCATAATAAATATCTACACACACAATGACAGGGCTCCAAAATACATAAAACAAACTCTAACAGCACTGAAAAGAGAAACTGATAGTTCCACAATAATAGTAGAAGACTTCAACACACCACTCTCAATAAAGGACAGAACATCTAGAAAGAAACCCAACAAACATATAGAAGATCTAAAGGCCACAATCAGCCAATTTGACCACATAGACATATACAGAACATTCCACCCAACAGCTGCAAGGTACACATTCTTTTCCAATGCACATGGAACATTCTCCAGAATAGACCACAGCTTAGGCCACAAAGGAACCCTCAACAAAATCCAAAACATTTATACAATACAAAGTATCTTCTCTGACCACAATGCCATCAAAGTAGAAATTAAAAACCAGAAGAGCAAGGGAAAAAAATCAAATACATAGAACATGAATAACATCCTGCTTAAAAACCACTGGGTAATAGAAGAAACCAAAGGTGGAATAGAAAATTTCATAGACTCAAACGAGAATGAAAATACATCCTACAAAAACCTTTGGGACACAGCAAAGACAGTCCTCAGAGGACAATTTATAGCAATAGATGCACACATCAAAAAAGAAGAAAAGGACAAAATCAAAACATTAGCTACACAACTCGAACAAATAGAAAGAGAACAGCAAAAGAAGCCCGCAGCCACCAGAAGAAAGGAAATAATAAAGATCAGAGCAGAAATAAATAGGGTATAGAAAAACAATAGAAAGAATAAACAAAATCAAAAGTTGGTTCTTTGAAAGGATCAACAAATTGGACAAACCACTGACCAAATTAACAAAAGAAAAATACAAGAGGATGCAAATAACCCAAATAAGAAATGAAATGGGGGACATTACAACAGACTCGTCTGAAATAAAAAAGATCATAATGAAGTATTTTGAAAATATATACTTCAACAAATTTGGAAACCTAGAGGAAATGGACAAATTACTACAATCACACCACCTACCCAAACTATCACAAAGTGATGTTGAAAATCTGAATAGACCCATAACCAGAAAAGAGATTGAAAAGGTAATAAAAAAAACTCCCAACAACAACAACAACAACAAAAAACCCTGGCCCAGATGGCTTCACTGGAGAATTCTACCATTCAGAGAAGAGCTTACACCAGTACTACTCATAGTATTTCAGAAAATAGAAAAGGAAGCAATACTTCCCAAGTTGTTATATGAAGCCACCATAACCCTGATACCAAAACCAGGCAAAGACACCACAAAAAAGAAAATTACTGACCAATATCTCTCATAAATATAGATGCAAAAATTCTCAACAAAATTCTTACCAATAGAATTCAGCATTATATATATATAAAAAAAAAATACACCACAACCAAGTAGGATTCATACCAGGTATGCAAGTATGGTTCAACATTAGAAAATCAATCAACATAAACCACCACACAAATAAAAGAATTACATGATCATCTCAGTCGATGTAGAAAAGGCATTCAACAAAGTCCAACACCCATTCCTGATAAAAACTCTCAATAAACTCAGTATAGAAGGGAAATTTCTCAATATAATAAATGGCGTCTGTACAAAACCAACAGACAATATCATTCTTAAAGGGAAAGTCTGAAAACCTTCCCCTTGAGAACAGGAACAAGACAATGCTGCTCTTTATCACCCCTCCAATGTAACATTGTGCTGGAAGTCCTAGCTGGAGCAATAAGGCAAGAAAAGGAAATAATGGGCATCCAAATTGGCAATGAAGAAGTAAAACTGTCCCTATCTGTGGATAATATGACAGTATACATAGAATACCCAAAAGACTCCACAAGAAAACTACTGGAACTAATAGAAAGATTCTGCAGATTAGCAGGATACAAGACAAATATACAAAAATCAGTTGGATTCCTATACACCAATAAAAAGAACGATGAAAAGGAAATCAGGAAAACAATACCATTTATAATAGTCCCTAAAAAAATAAAATACTTAGGGATAAATCTAACCAGGGATGTAAAAGACCTATACAAAGAAAACTACAAAACACTACTGCAAGAAACCAAAAGAGACCTACATAAATGGAAAAAATACCATGTTCATGGATAGGTAGAGTTAACAGAGAGAAAATGACAATTCTACCCTAAGCAATTTACAAATACAATGCAATCTCGATCCAAATACTAACAGCATTCTTTAAAGAGATGGAAAAACTAATCATTAAATTTATATGGAAAGGGAAGACGCCTCAGATAAATAAAGCACTATTGAAGAAGACAAAGTAGGAAGACACGCACTACCTGACCTCAGAACCTAGTCTACAGCTACAGTAGTCAAAACAGCCTAGTACTGGTACAAGGACAGATATATTGACCAATAGAATGGAATCAAGAACTCAGATGTAAATCCATCCACCTATGGTCACCTGATCTTCGACAAGGCCCCAAGTCCATCAAATGGGGAAAATACAGTCTTTTTAACAAATGGCGATGGCAAAACTTCATGTTCATCTGGAAGAAAATGAAACAGGACCTATACCTCACACCCTATACAAAAAATAATTCAAAATGGATCAAAGACCTAAATATAAACACCAAACTATAAACATCATAGAAGAAAAAATAGGAAGAATGCTAGAGGCCCTAATATACAGCATTAACAGGATACAAACCATAACTAACAACAGACAAACTCCAGAAGATAAGGTAGATAACTGGGATCTTCTAAAATTTATACACTTATGCTCATCAAAAGACTTCACGAAAAGAGTAAAAAGAGAACCTACAGACTGCAAAAAAAAATTTTGGCTATTACATCTCTGACAAAGGTCTAATCTCTAAAATCTAGTTGAAAACCTAACACCTCTACAACAAAACAACAAATAATCCAATTAAAAAATGGGCAAAGGAAATGAACAGACACTTCACCAAAAATATTCAAGTGGCTAACAGACACATGAGGAAATGCTGGTAATCACCAGTCATTAGAAAAATGCAAATCAAAACCACAATTAGACACCATCTCACTCCCCTATTATTGGCATGAATCAAAAAAAAAAAAAAAAAAAACAGAAAATAACAAATGTTGGAGAGGCTGCGGGGAAATTGAAACTCTTATGCACTGCTGGTGGGAATGCATAATGATAGAATCATTTTGGAAAAAGATATGGCCGTTCCCTAGAAAGCTAGAAATAGAAATACCATATGATCCAGCAATCCCACTCTTCGGAATATATCCTAGAGAAATAAGAGCCATCACATGAATAGACATATGCACACCCTTGTTCATGGCAGCATTGTTCACAGTAGCAAAAAGATGGAAACCACCTAGATGCCCATCAACAGATGAATGGATAAACAAACTATGGTACATACACACAACGGAGTAGTATGCCATGATAGAGAAAAATGATGAATATGTGAAGCATCTCACAACATGGGTGAATCTGGAGGGCAGTATGCTGAGTTAAATAAGTCAAGCACAAAAGGACAAATATTGTATGAGACCACTACTATAAAAATTCATGAAAAGGTTTATACTTAAAAAGAAACAATCTTTGATGGTTATCAGGGAGGGGAGGGATGGGAATGGAAAAACACTAAATAGACAATAGGTAAGTGGTAACTTTGGTGAAGGGTAAGACAGTACACAATATTGGGGAAACCAGCACAACTTGTCCAAGGCAAGGTCATGGAAGCTCCATAGACACATCCATACTCCCTGACGGACAAATTGCTGGGCTGAGGTCTATGGGGACCATGGTCTTGCAGAACATCTAGCTTAATTGGCATAGCATACTTTATAAAGAAAATGTTCTACATTCTACTTTGGTGAGTAGTGTCTGGTGTCTTAAAAGCCTGTGAGTGGCCATCTAAGATACTCTACTGGTCTCACCCCTTCGGGAGCAAGGGAGGATGAAGAAAACTAAAGATACAAGGGAAAGATTAGTCCAAAGGAGTAATGGACCCCAACTACCATGGCCTCCACCAGACTAAGTCCAGTACAACTAGATGATGCCCGGCTACCACCACTGACTGCTCTGACAGGGATCACAATAGAGGGTTCTGGACAGAGGTGGAAAAAAATGTAGAACAAAATTCTAACTCACAAAAAAAGACCAGACTTACTGGCCTAACAGAGACTGGAGAAACTCTGAGAATATGGCCCTGAAGACACCTTTTCAGCTCAGTAATAAGTCACTGCTGAGGTTCGACCTTCATCGAAAGATTAGACAGGCCCATAAAACAAAATTAGACTAAAGGGGCACACCAGCCCAGGGGCAAGGACTAGAAGGCAGAAGGGGACAGGAAAGTGGGTAATGGGGAATCCAAGGTTGAGAGGGGGAGAGTGTTGACATGTCATGGGGTTGTTATCCAATGTCATGAAACAATATATGTGTATTAACTGTTTAATGAGAAGCTAGTTTGTTCAGTAAACCTTCAACTAAAGTTCAATAAAATAAATTAGGGTGGTATCTTGGGTCATTTATTAATTTATATAACCAAATCTATTTTTTCCTGTATTATTTCTGAGTAAACCCTCTCCATCCCATGATTATAAAAATATTTTCCTCTAATATTTTTAAATTTTGACTTTTATGGCTTTTCTTTCTTTAGGACTTAATTTTTATGCACGGGATGAGGTAAAAAATAATATTAATAGCTGCCACTGAGGGTAAATGAGGCAGAACTAAGGTTTGACAAGCATAGAGAAGGTGTGAAGCAGACACTTTACGTGTGGTTGACAGGAATAATAGAATTTCTGAACAGTCATGAGAATCCAGTTAAAGTTTGACAGGATGAATTTACAGTAGACCAAATCTGGATGGTTAGGTGCCTTTCATTAGTGATTATGCTGCTGAAGATCAGGAGCAGAAGAACAGGATGTTGGTGGGTCATCGGGCTTGGAAAAAAACAAAACATCAGGCATGACTAAAATAAAGAAAAGTAAAGGAAAAAAAAAGAAATGTGGTTAGACTGGACTATAAGAGAGTGGGAAGAGTTATTTGAGGTCCAAGTGAGAGCAGAGAATAGGTTTGGGGAAGTGAGATTATTTTTTGTTGTTAGTTGCCACTGAGTCGATTCTCTCTCTTGGAGACCCCATGTGTGCAGAGTAGAATTGCTCCATAGGGTTTTCAAGGCTGTGACCTTTCAGAAGCAGATCGTCAGGCCTGTCTTCTGAGGCACCTTTGGGTGGATTTGAATTGTCAACCCAGGATAGTAGTTGAACGCTTAACCATTTGTGCCACTGAAGGATCCTAGAGACATTACAGTCAGTAAGGAAACTTTGAATCAGCAATCTTAGAGGTGGAGCAATACTATAGTGGGTGATTGATATGGGGCACAGATAGCAGCTAAAGGACAAAAATTTGTGAGGATGAGTAGGTGGATAATTTGCTAACATGGATGCCATAGTCACTTAGGATAATAAACAGCATTGAAGTTACCAGAGAAGGAAAAAGTGGGCCCAGGAAGTGTCAGCCTATGGCAACACTGATGATTAAGTGACAGAAGACATAAACTTTAAGTGAAGAGAAGCAACAAAAAGTGCTGTATAAATAATACAAAGTGGCACCAGGGAGTAAGGATCTGGGTAATCTAGTCCCTACTTTTGTTGAGAAAAAGGGAGTGAGAGAAGATGAGACTTCCACAGAAATGGATAGTAAGGGACATGTTGTCTTTAGGGAAGATCTTTGTTCTAAGAGGAAGAAGGGAATGGAAGAGGTGAAGGTTGATGATAAAGAGAAAATTACCTACAACAGTGTGTAGGAAAAACTCTGTCTAGTTTTTTTTAGAGGGTAGATAAGGTTATGGATGGCCTTGAGGGTCAAAGTAAGGATTTGGAAAATACAGAGCTATTAGAGATTTAGGGGGAAGGGAGATTTTGGGAAACGGAAGTGACACAGCAAATATTTTGTTTTGGGGAGATAGATTTGATAGGGATGCACAGGAAATATTGGAGAAGAGAAAAAAGAGCCAGAAACCAATTAGGAAATGAACTACAGAAATTCAATACAGACACAATATAAAAGCCTGACTCAAAAATGTCTTTGCATGAACCTCAATTCCAGGCTCAGGAAGATGTGAAGCTCGGAAAAAGGAAGATTTACATGAAGAAAAACCCAGTGACCATTGTGCTATGAAAAAGAACACTGGGTTCAATTCTCAGCTTTGCCGTCACATAGTTGTATGACCTTGTGTAAGATATTTAACCTTTCAATGCCTCAAAATAATTTACAAAATAATGAACCTGAATTAGGTAATCTCTAAGATCATTAATTTCCAGTTCTAAATTCTATCAATGAGTGGACTTTTACCTTTCATTTTTTTTTAGATCCCAATAGTCTTGTTTATGAGTAAATATAAGATTGTCAGAAGTAGAAACTGATATGAAAATGAACTGGTAGAAGACCAAACAAAAGAAGAAAGATGACATTGACGAACTGAATACGTAGAGCTTCTCAAATTTTATTTTTACTTATTTTTTTACTTTTTAGACAAGATAGTTTTATTGAAAATAAATGATGAACAATCTGAAATATCAATTGAGAAAAAAATCACAATGGAAAGTTCAAGTGAAGTAAAGTTAGTAAAGGTGATATTATTATGGCAGTAAGTAATGTTGGATTTTTTTTTTTAGTTTTTTTAATTGTACTTTAGATGAAGGTTTACAGAACAAATAGTTTCTCATTAAACAGTCAGTACACATATTGTTTTATGACACTGGTTAACAACCCCACAACATGTCAACACTCTTCCTTCTCGACCTTGGGTTCCCTATTACTAGCTTTCCTGTCCCCTCCTGCCTTCTAGTCCTTGTCCCTGGGCTGTTGTGCCCCATTAGTCTCATTTTGTTTTATTGGTTGAAGGGTGAACCTCAGGAGTGACTTCATTACTGAGATAAGGGTGGCGGGAGGCCATACTCTCAGGGTTTCTCCAGTCTCTGTCAGGCAAGTAACTCTGGTCCTTTTTTTGTGAGTTAGAATTTTCTCCTACATTTTTCACCAGCTCTGTCCGGGAACCTCTGTTGTGAACCCTGTCAGAGCAGTCAGTGGTAGTAGCCAGGCACCATCTGGTTGTACTGGACTCAGTCTGGTGGACGCTGTGGTAGTTGCGGTCCATTAGTCCTTTGGGCTAATCTTTCCCTTGTATCTTCTTTTCTTCATTCTCTCTTGCTCCTGAAGGGATGAGAGCAGTGGAGTATCTTAGATGGCTGCTTACAGGCTTTTAAGACCCCAGATGCTACTGAATGTAGAACATTTTCTTTATAAACTATGTTATGCCAATTGAGCTAGATGTTCCCCAAGACCATGGTCCCCACAGCCCTCCGCCCAGCAATTCGGTCCCTCAAGAAGTTTGGATGTGTTTATGGAGCTTTCATAACCTAGCCTTGTAAAAGTTATGCTGGCTTCCCCAGTATTGTGTACTGTCTTACCCTTCTCCAAAGTTGCCACTTATCTATTATCTAATTAGTATTTATCCCTCACCTCTCCCATCCCTCGTCACCATCAAAAATTGTTTCATTTTGTGTATAAAACTTTTCACGAGTTTTTATAGTAGTAGTTTCATACAATATTTGTCCTTTTGTGATTGACTTATTTCACTCTGCATAATGTCCGCCAGTTTCATCCATCCTATGAGATGCTTCACAGATTCATCATTGTTCTTTATCTTTGCATAATACTCCATTGTGTGTATGCACCATAGTTTGTTTATCCATTCTTCTGTTGATGGGCATCTGGGTTGTTTCCATCTTTTTGCGATTGTGAACAATGCTGCAATGAACATGGGTGTGCACATGTCTATTCGTGTGACAGCTCTTATTTCTCTAGGATATATTCCTAGGAGTGGGATTGCTGGATCATATGGTACTTCTATTTTTAGGTTTCTAAGAAAGAGCCATATCATTTTCCAAAATGATTGTAACATTTTGCATTCCCATCAGCAGTGCATAAGAGTTTCAATCTCCTCGCAGCTTCTCCAACATTTGTTATTTCTAGTTTTTTTGATTCGTGCCAGTAATGTCGGGGTGAGATGGTATCTCATTGTGGTTTTTATTTGCATTTCTCTAATGGCTAGTAATCCTGAGCATTTCCTCATGTGTCTGGTGGCCGCTTGAATGTCTTCCTTGATGAAGTGTCTGTTCATTTACTTTGCTCATTTTTTAATTGGATTATTTGTCTTTTTGTTGTGGAGGTGTTGGACTTTCTTGTAGATTTTAGAAATTAGACCATTGTCTGACTTGTAATGTCCAAAATTTTTTTCCCAGTGTGTGGGTTCTCTTTTTACTCTTTTGGTGAAGTCTTTTGATGAGCGTAAGTGTTTAATTTTTAGAAGATTCCAGTTATCTAGTTTGTCTTCTGGAGTTTGTGTGTTGTCAGTTATGGTTTGTATACTGTTAATGCCGTGTATTGGGCCTCTAGCATTGATTCTATTTTTTCTTCTGTGATGTTTATAGTTTGGTGTTTATATTTAGGTCTTTGATCCATTTTGAATTAGTTTTTGTATAGGGTGTGAGGTATAGGTCCTGTTCCATTTTCTTGCAGATGGACATCAAGTTTTGTCAGCACCGTTTGTTAAAAAGACTGTTCCCCTTTTGATGGAATTTGGGCCCTTCTTCAGGATCAGGTGACCATAGGTGGACGGATTTAAATCTGAGTTTTCAATTCTGTTGCATTGGTCAATATATCTGTTGTTGTACCAGTACCAGGCTGTTTTGACTACCATAGCTGTATAGCAGGTTCTGAGGTCAGGCAGTGCGAGTCCTCCTACTTTAATCTTCTTCCTCAATAGTGATTTACATATCCAGGGCTTCTTCCCTTTCCATATAAATTTAATGATTAGTTTTTCCATCTCTTTAAACAATGTTGTTGGTATTTGGATGGGGATTGCATTGTATTTGTAGATTGCTTTGGGTAGGATTATCATTTTTACAATGTTTAGTCTACCTATCCATGAGCATGGTATGTTTTTCCACTTATGTAGATCTCTTTTGGTTTCTTTCTGTAGTGTTTTGTAGTTTTCTTTGTATAGGTCGTTCACATCCCTGGCTAGATTTATTCCTAAGTATTTTATTTTTTTAGTGGCTAGTATGAATGGTATTGTTTTCCTGATTTCATTTTCATAATTCTCTTTATTGGTATATAGGAATTCAACTGATTATTGTATGTTTATCTTGTATCCTGCTACTCTGCTGAATCTTTCTATTAGTTCCAGTATTTTTCTTGTGGAGTCTTTTGGGTTTTCTATGTATAGTATCATGTCATCTGCAAATAGGGACAGTTTAACTTCTTCATTACCAACTTGGATGCCCTTTATTTCTTTTTCTTGCCTTACTGCTCTAGCTAGGACTTCCAGCACAATGTTAAATAGGAGTGGTGATAAAGGGCATCCTTGTCTTGTTCCTGTTCTCAAGGGGAATGTTTTTAGCCTCTCTGCATTAAGAATGATGTTGGCTGTTGGTTTTGCATAGATGCACTTTATTAT
Source organism: Dugong dugon (assembly GCA_030035585.1). Lineage (NCBI taxonomy): Eukaryota > Metazoa > Chordata > Mammalia > Sirenia > Dugongidae > Dugong > Dugong dugon. Next base: position 100,341,596 of record CM057483.1, on the reverse strand, counting down.
GTTGAGAAATTTCCCTTCTATACCTATTTTATTGAGAGTCTTTATCAGGAATGGGTGTTGGACTTCGTCGAATGCCTTTTCTGTATTGACTGAGATGATCATGTGATTCTTTTCTTACCTTTTATTTATGTGGTGGATTATGCTGATTGATTTCTAATGTTGAACCATCCTTGCATACCTGCTATGAATCCTACTTGGTCGTGGTGTATTATTTTTTTGATACAATTCTGAATTCTATTGGCTATAATTTTGTTGAGAATTGTTGCATCTATATTCATGAGAGATACTGGTCTGTAATTTTCTTTTTTTGCGGCGTCTTAGCCTGGTTTTGGTATCAGGGTTATGCTGCCTTCATAGAATGAATTTGGAAGTGTCACTTCCTTTTCTATGTTCTGAAATAGTTTGAGTAGTACTGGTGTAAGCTCTTCTCTGAATATTTGGTAGAATTCTCCAGCAAAGCAATCTGGGTCAGGGTTTTTTTTTTTTTTTTTTGTTGTTGTTGTTGGGAGTTTTTTAAAATTACCTTTTCAAACTCTTCTCTTGTTATGTGTCTGTTCAGATTTTCAATATCACTGTGTTAGTTTGGGTAGGTAGTGTGTTTCTAGAAATTTATTCACTTCCTCTAGGTTTTCAAATTTGTTGGTGTATAGTTTTTCATAATACTCTGTTATGATCCTTTTTATTTCAGTCGAGTCTGTTGTAATATCCCCCATTTCATTTCTTATTTGGTTTTTTTGTATCCTCTTATATTTTTCTTTTGTTAATTTGGCCAGTGGTTTGTCCAATTTGTTGATTCTTTCAGAGAACCAACTTCTGATTTTGTTTATTCTTTCTATTGTTTTTCTATACTCTTTCTGCTCTGATCTTTATTATTTCCTTTCTTCTGGTGGCTGTGGGTATTTTTTACAGTTCTCTTTCCATTTGTTCGAGTTGTTTAGTTAATGTTTTATTTTGTCCCTTTCTTCTTTTTTGATGTGTGCATCTATTGCTATAAATTGTCCTCTGAGGACTGCCTTTGCTGTGTCCCAAAAGTTTTGCTATGATGGGTTTTCATTCTCGTTTGACTCTAGGAATTTTTTGATTCCATCTTTGATTTCTTTTGTTACCCAATAGTTTTTAAGGACGGTGTTATTCACTTTCTATGTAATTGATTTTTTTCCCTTGCTCTTCCTGTTAATTTCTACATTGATGGTGTTGTGGTCAGAGAAGATACTTTGTATTATCTCAACGTTTTGGATTCTGTTGAGAGTTGCTTTAGGGCCTAAAATGTGGTCTATTCTGGAGAATGTTCCATGTGTGTTGGAAAAGAATGTGTGCTTTGCAGCTGTTGGATGGAGTGATATATATATATATATATATATATATATATATATATATATATATATATATATATATATATATATGAGGTCAAGTTGGCTGATTGTGCCCTTTAGGTCTTCTTTATCTTTGCTGAGTTTCTTTCTAGGCGTTCTGTCCTTTATCGAGCGTGGTGTGTTGAAGTCTCCTACTATTATTGTGGAACTATCAATTTCTCTTCTCAGTGCTGTTAGAGTTTGTTTTATGTATTTTGGAGCCCTGTCATTGGGTGCATAGATGTTTATTATGGTTATGTCTTCATGTTGGATCATCCCTTTAATCACTATATAGTGTCCTTGTTTGTCTTTTATGGTGGATTTTGTTTTAAAGTCTATTTTATCTGAGATTAGTATTTCCACTCCTGCTCTTTTTTGGTAGCTGTTTGCTTGATATATTTTTTTCCATTCTTTGATTTTTAATAAAATACATCTTTGTTTCTATGGTGTGTCTCTTATAGACAGCATATTGTTGCAGCCTGTTTTTTTTTTTTTTATCCATTCTGTCACTCTCTATTTACAGGTACATTTAGGCTATTTACATTCGGTGTAATTATTGATAGGTGTGAGTTTATTGCTGTCATTTGGTAGTGCTTTTTTCGTGGTGCTTACGTTTTCGTTGTTCCTCTTACTGTCCTGTGCTAATTCCTTTTGTTTTTGGATTTCTTTTATTTTTGTAGGTTTTGCTTTTACTGAAACGTTATGTTTTTCTTCTTTATTTTGATGAGTAGGTTTGTTAACTTTCTTTGTGGATCCCTTGAAATTTACCCTTATCTTCCTAGGTTTGAACCAGTCTATTATTAATTAGTATTGACTTTCCTTCCTCTCCATTAGAAGATTCTATACCTACACTGTTTATTCCCTTTTTTATTGTTCTGATGTTGTTGTCATTTACAGATTAACCTCTCTGGTTACCTATTGTAATTCTTTTGGTTTTGGATAGTCATTGAGAGTTCATTTCCTAGGATGGTATCTGGCTAGTAAGATCCTGCATCCTAGATTCATCCTGTGGTCTGATGTTGTTTGTTCTTAAACTGAAGGACTCCCTTTAATAATTCTTGTAAGTCTGCTTTAGTTATTACACAGTCCCTTAATTTTTGTTTATGTGGACATGTCCTAATTTCACCATCATATTTGAATGAGAGTTTTGCAGGATATATTATTCTTCGCTGGCAATTTTTTTCTTTCAAGGTTTTATATATGTCATCCCATTGCCTTCTTGGCAGCATGGTTTCTGTCAAATAATCCGAGTTTAGTTGTATTGTCTGTCGTCCGTATGTGACTTTTTGTTTTTCTCTGGCTGCTCTCAGGATTCTTTCTTTGTCATTGGTTTTAGCAAGTGTGATTATGATATGTCTTTGTGATTTTATTTTTGGGTCTATCTTATATGGGGTTCATTGAGCTTCTTGGATGATCAGCTTTTCATCTTTCATGATACTGGGAATTTTTCTGTCAGCAGTTCTTCAGTGATCTTCCGTGTTTTCTGTTTTCTGCCTGTGTTCTGGAACTCCGATCACTCACAAATTTTTCCATTTGATTGTATCCCACATCATTCTCAGGGTTTCTTCATTTTTCTTCATTCTTTTTTCTGATTTTTCCTCAAATAAAGTGGTATCCAAGTATTTATCTTCAATTTCACTGATCCTGTCTTCCATTGTTTCAAACCTGTTCTTCAGCCCTTCTATGACACTGTCCATTTCTTAAATCTTGTTGTTTATCTTTTAGATTTCTAATTGTTGTTTTTGTATGATTTATAATTGTGAATTTATTTTGGCATTTTGTTCCTGTATTATTTTCCTAAATTCTTCCATTTTTTTGCCTGTATTTTCCATGAATTTGTCTATTTTTTCCTCATTTTTGTCTACTTTTTGCTTCAACTCTTGCATAGCTTGAATATTAGAGATTTGAATTTCCTATCAGGTAGTTCTAGTGCCTTTTCTTCTCCTGGAAAGTCATCTGGTGTTTTGGATTGGATGCCTACTGGAATTATCCTTTCCTGTTTTTTAATATTTTTTGATATTGTCTGCTGTCTTCGAGACATTCCGTAGTTATTTTCCTCATGTATTGATTGTAGATTTGTTTGTTTTGTCCTGCATTTTTGTTTTATTTGGTTATGTGTTAGCAGGCAGGCTGTGTGTTCTTTGTTGTTTGCTCATCTGTGGGCACGATACATTTCACCTTGTCTAATGGGCAGGGTCAGTCACTCAGCTATGGTGCAGCAGGGCAGTTCTAGTTGAATGCAGAGGGCTGGGATGGGTTGTTTGTGGCATGTACTAGGGCTGGCAGGGCGGGCCGGGAATCAGTGCAGGGCGGGTTCCAGTAGGCTGTGCTTGTGCTGCTTGGGGATATGATGTTCAGCGCATGGTTTAGGTAGGCAGGAAGGAGGGGGGAGATTGTGAGGTGTGAATCTAAGATTGGTATGGGAAAGAAGAAAGAGAGGAGAGAAACAGGAGCCAAAAACAAACAAACAAACAAAAAAGAGTGCTAAGGGAGCTTGCCATTGGAGTGGAGAAATGAGAGACCAAGAAATGGAGAAAAAGAAAAAGAAAAAGGGTAAAAGGAAAAAAGAAATCCCTCTGTGATCCCACCAGTGTGGATGTGAAGACTGGGGAAGTGGCTCCCATGCTGCAAAGTACATCCTGGGTAGAAGGGGTAGAGGTGTCACACAGCATCAGGTATTCAAGAGACAGGAAGAGAAGGTAAATACAGAGAGAGACGAGAAACTGAGAAATGAAGAAAGACAGAAAAGAAAAGAAAACAACAACAACAAAAACAAAGCAAAAAAACAACAACAAAAAAGGAAATGTCACCAGGGATCCCACTGTGCTCCTTTGCAGACTGAGGAAGTAACTCCCAAGCTGTGTAGTACAGCCTGGCTGGAAGGGTGTCTGGAGCCAAGAAAAAACAAACAAATTAAAACAGAACAAATCAAAGCAAGCAAACAAACAAACAAACAAAAAGCCGCAGGGATCTGATCTGTGTGGTGGCATGGGCTGGGAAGCAGTTCCACAGTTGAGTGGCATTTCAAAGCCTTTCAGGAAGAAGTAAAGATGGCATATGGATCCAGGTATTTGAGAGAAAGGAGGGAGAGGTAGGGAGAGGTATGGAAGAAAGGAAAAGAAGCGAAAAAAAACCACAGCAGCAACAAACAAATGGCACTTAGGGAGCCGGCCAGTGTGGTTGGGTGGAATCCAAGCAGCACAGGATTCAAGCCAGTGCCTCCTGGCCAAGAGACTGTGGCCACAGAAAGCAGAGGAGGCTGAGTGGGGGTGAAGAAGTGTTGGGGGTGGGAAAGCATACATCGCTGGTTACTGGTTGTTCTGTCTCCTGCTGAGAGCTCCATGAAGCTGCTTTTCCATACTACCTCTATGACAATCTCCAACAGGAGTCCAAGATGGCAAATCCGTGCTGCGTTAGCTGATAGGGGACCTCTGCATATATCTCTCCTCACTCTCTGTTCTCTGTCAGTTTCTTATTCCCTTTGGTGCTTGGCTGAGTTCTTTATCTCTTCACTTGATGCTGAGGGCTTCAAGATTGACATTTGTCTCTGTTTGACTTAGGTTTTTGGGTCTTTGCTATGGAGGGACAGCATGTTGCTTCTGTCTACAGTGCCACATTGCCTGGAAGTTAAGTGTCACAAATCTTAATGTACCTACAAATCAATTGGGGATCTTCTTAAAATGCAGATTCTGATTCAATAAGTCTGAGGTGGGGCCTGAGATTCTGCACTTCTAACAAGCTCCCAGGAAATGCTGATGTTGCTTGTCCTTGGACCATACTTTAAGGATTAAAATCATAAGAGAATGCAGCTCTGTAGTTTGTATCACTTCAGCTTCCTTTGTATAAGAGGCTAATTTCCTTTGAGTTTCTTCTTGGTTGCATGACAGGGCTTTGTAACTCTGATGTCAGCTGTGAAGATTAGGTTTGTCCCTTCTCTTTAAGTTTATGCTCCCCCCCCCCATTATCTATGCTTCTGCATAGTCTCAAAAACAAACTAGGAAGCTTTCACTTCCATGAGATAGAGTAGAGGTACTTAGGCTTATTCGTCCCACTAAGTATAACTGAAAACCCTGACATTATATATAAAACAAACTTAAGAAGAATCTGAAAGGTGGAGAGAGGAAGGAAGGCTGGCTAAGGGACCTTGGGACCAAGGAAGGACACAGTGGTGAGCTCCCTGGGTTTTCCTTTTGCTTCATATACAGCAGACTTGGTGCTAGAGATGTCAATGAGCACAGACAAAAACAGGCCCCAAGAAAAGTCTCTTCTCTCTAGCCAAAGATGAGGAAAGGGGAACATAGCAAGACAGAAAATTTTTAGATAATAATTGCTGTACTCTAGCCAAACACCACACACACACACACACACACACAAAAACAAACAAACAAACAAAAAACACAACCTGTGTCCCCACCACCACCCACTCCAGCAGAAGCCAAGTGAGGAAAATAGACTTCTGTTCTTGCAAGGCTGTAAAGAGGCACTCCACTCCCCCACCTGGGTGGTGTCAGAGAAGGCCAAGAGACTTTCATCCCCAATGGCTGGTAACAAGGGTATCCCTCAGTCCCCTTGTGGTGATTTCCATCCCCACCCAGCAGTAAGAATATGCCATTGCCCCTTCCTACTGGCATAGTGTCAGAGGAGGAACAAAATCTGCAAATACTTTTGGAGAGTCAGGATTTTCACCATCACCCAACAGTAATGAGGCCACCCCCACAATGGAGTCAGTGGAGACCACATGGGGAGCTGGAACTCCCATCTCCACCCAGCTATAACAAGTAACCTCACCCCACCCCCACCTGGCAGTAATGAAGTAGTGCCCCTACCTCCCCTGCCAGAGATGTGTCAGAGAATACCAGCTTAAATACAAGGTTTAAATGAGATTATGTGTCTCATAACATAACATAAAAATGTCCAGATATCAATAAAAAATTACTCATCATACTAAGAACCAGGAAGATCTCAAACTGATCGAAAAAGACAGTCAATTGATGCCAACATCAAGATGACAGAAGTGTTAGAATATCTGACAAAATTTTAAAGTAGCCGTCATAAAAAGACTTCAATGAACAGTTATGAACATACTTCAAACAATAAAAAAGGAAATCTTCAGGAAAAAAAAAAAAAGAAAATCTCACAAAAACAAAACAAAACAAAATCCTAGAAGGTATAAAGAACCAAATGGGAATCTTAGAACTGAAAAATACACTAACCAAAATAAAAATATCACTGGATAAATTCAACAGGAGAATGGAGGAAACAGAGGAAAGAATCATTGATTTTAAAGATAGAATAATAGAAAACATCCAATCTAGACAACAGAGAGAAAATAGACTGAAAAAAAAAAGAATAGAGTCTCAGGGACCTGTGGAACTATAACAGAAGATCTAACATTCGTGTCTGAAGAATCCCAGAAGAAAAGGAGAAAGAGGGTGGGGCCTGAACAAGTACCCAAAGAAATTATGGTTGAAAACTTACCAAATTTGGCAAAAGATATAAAGTCACAGATTCATGAAGCTGAGTGAACTCCAAACAGTAAAACCACAAAGAGGTCTGGCCCAAGACACATCATAGTCAAATTTCAGAAAACTAAAGACAAAGAAATAATCTTGAAAACAGCTAGAAGAAAACCAACACTTATAGGGAAAACCAATTTGAATGACAGTGGATTTTTTTATCAGAGACCATGGAGGCCAAAAGAAGTGGCACAATATTTTTCAAGTGCTAAAAGAAAAGAACTGTCAACCCACAATCCTTTATCTGGTGAAAATATTCTTCAGAAATGAAGAGGAAAATCAAGACCTTCTCAGATTTAAAAAAAAAAAAAACCTAAGAGAATTTGTCACCAGCAGACCTACCCTCAAAGAATGGCTAAAGGAAATTCTCTAGACAAAAAGGAAATGATAAAAGATGGAACCTTGGAACATCAGGATGGAAGAAAGAAAATTAGGGGTAAATACAATAGGATTTCCTCTTCTCTTGAGATTTTAAGACTGTGTTTGAAGGTTGAGTAAAAACTATATCACCATCTCATGTAGTTCTAAATGTATGTAGAGAAAACTTGGAGATGGTTATATTATAAGAGGAGTGTAAAGGGTCATAAAGGGATGTAAAGTTTCTATACTTCACTTGAGCTGGTAACATGACAACAGCAGAAGGAGATATACATATACATATATAGTTGTTGTTAGGTGCCATCGAGTTGGTTCTGACTCATAGCGACCCTAAGTACAATAGAACGAAACACCATCCAGTCCTGCATCATCCTCACAATTGTTGCTATGCTTGAGCCCATCATTGCAGCCACTGTGTCAATCCATCTTGTTGAGGGTCTTCGTCTTCTTCCCTGACCCTCTACTTTACCAAGCATGATGTCCTTCTCCAGGGAGTGATTCCTCCTGATAACATGTCCAAAGCATGTGAGACGTAGTCTCACCATTCTTGCTTCTAAGGAGCATTCTGGCTATGTTTCTTCCAAGACAGATTTGTTCATACTTTTGGCAGTCCATGGTATATTCAATATTTTTCGCCAACATCGTAATTCAAAGGCATCAATTCTTCTTCTGTCTTCCTTATTCACTGTCCAGCTTTGCTTGCGTATGAGGCAATTGAAAATACCATGGCTTGAGTCAGGTGCACCTTAGTCTTCAAGGTGACATCTTCACTTTTCAGCACTCCAAAGAGGTATTTTGCAGCAGATTTGCCCAATGCAATACATAGTTTGATTTCCTGACTGCTGCTTCCATGGGTGTTGATTGTGGATCCAAGTAAAATGAAATCCTTGACAACTTCAATCTTTTCTCTATTTATCATGATACCATACCTAGAGGATTGCATTGGGCAAATCTACTGCAAATAATCTCTTTAAAGTGTTAGAAAGCAAAGATGTCACCTTGAAGACTAAGGTGCACCTGACCCAAGCCATGGTGTTTTCAATCGCCTCATATGCAAGTGAAAGCTGGACAATGAATAAGGAAGACAGAAGAATTGATGCCTTTGAATCATGGTGTTGGCAAAGAATATTGACTGCCAAAAGAATGAACAAATCTGCCTTGGAAGAAGTACAGCTAGAATGCTCCTTAGAAGCAAGGATAGTGAGACTTCATCTCCTATACTTTGGACATGCTATCAGGAGGGATCAGTCCCTGGAGAAGGATATCATGTTTTGTAAAGTAGAGGGTCAGCAAAGGAGAGGAAGCCCCTCAACGAGATGGATTGATACAGTGGTTGCAACAATGGGCTCAAGCATAATGATTGTGAAGATGGCGAAGGACCCGGCAATCTTTTGTTGTGTTGTACATAGGGTCACTATGAGTCAGAACCGACTCAATGGCACCTAATAACAACACACCTAGAGCAACCACTAAAAAAAAGTTATACCAAGAGATAGACTCGAAAGTACTATTAAATAAAGCAAAATGGAAAGGCAAGAAAGAGAAAAGAGAGAAATGAAAAACAGTTGAGAAAAAAAAATAATGAAATGACAGAATTAAGCCCTAGCATATCAATGATCTAAATAACCAACTAAAAGAAAGAGATTGGCAGAGCGGACTAAAAAATATGCTATCTACTAGAAACTCATTTCAAATGTAACATAGGCAGATTGAAAGTAAAAGGATAGAAAAGGGTATATCATGTAAACATTAATCAAAGGATAGCAGAAGTGGCTGTATTAATATCAAATAAAGTAAACTTCAAAGCAAAGAAAATTACCAGAGACAGAGAGGGACATTATATAATAATAAAAAGGGTAGATTTGCCAAATATACATAGCAATCCTAAATGTGTAGGATTTGGAACAGAGCTGAAGAATATGTGAAGCAAAAACTAATAGAAGTGAAAGGAGAAATAGATAAATCCACAGTTATAGTAGATGAGTTCAACCCTCAACAATTGATAAAACAACTAGGCAGAAAATCAGCAAGGATATCCAAGAACTCAGCAACACCGTTGTCTTAGTTTCCCAGCACCACTGTAACAAAAATACCATAAGTGGGTAGTTTTAAAGAACAGAAATTTATTTTCTCACAGTTCTGGGGGTAGAAGTCTAAATCAGGTCATTTACTCTAGGAGAAGGTCCTCTTCTTGTCTCTCTCAGCTTCTGGTAGCCCAGGGCATTTCTTAGTACTTCTTGGCTTGTAGATGTGTTCTGACATGGTCTCTGTCTTCCCCTGTGTCACTCTGTGTCTGTACTCCCTTTATTAGATACCACTTAAAAGGGATTAGATTTAGGACCCACCCTACTCTGTATGACCCCATTTACATAACAAAAGAAAAACTCTATTTCTAAACAGGGTCACAGTCACAGATACGGGTTAGGGGTTAGGACTTAGACATACCTTTTGGGGAGACACAATTCAATCCATAACAACCATCAACCAGTGGGATCTAATCAACATTTATAGAACACTCTTCCCAACAACTGCAGAATACACATTCTTTCAAGTGCCCAGGGAACTTATATTAAGACCATATCCTGAGCCATAAAACAAACCTCAAAAAATTTAAATAACTGAAATCATACAGGCTGTGTCCTCTCTTTACAATGGAATAAAACTAGATTTCAATAACAGAAAGATAACACATCCCAATGCATTTTATGAAGCTACAATTACCCTGATACCAACACCAGACAAAGACAGTAAACAAAAAGAAAACTACAGACTATATCGCTGATGAATATAGACACAAAAATCCTTATTAGCAAACAGAATTCAACAATATATATAAAAAATTATACATCATAACCAAGTAGGGTTTATTCCAGGTATGCAAGGTTGGTTCACTATTTAAAAATCAGTCATTGTGTTCACATGACCATATTAATCGATGCAGAAAAATCTTTTGACAAAATTTAACACTAATTTATGGCAGATACTCTCAAGAAAAAGAAATAGAGGGTCACTTCCTTAACTCGATAAAGAGCATCTACAAAAATGTACAGCTAACATTATAGTTAATCACAAAAGAATGAAAGCTTTCCCCTAAGACTGTGAACAAGGCAAGAATGTCTACTCTCATCACTCTTATTTAACATGATTCTGGAAGTTCTATCAGTGCAATATGGCTAGAAAATAAAATAAAAAGGCAGATATATTGGAAAGGAAAAAAATACAACTGCACCCATTTGCAGATGACATGATTGTCTACATAGAAAATGCTAAGGAATCTACAAAAAAAAATCAAACCAATAAGTCTGAGTTCAGCAAGGTTGCAGGATACAATTAACTGTATTTCTATATATTAGAAATGAAAACATGGACATCAAAAATAAAAATACAATGCCATTTACAGTCACTCAAAAAGACCAACCTGAACCTCTGCTTTGAACTGAAATTTCCTAGCAGAAAGCAGGTAGAGAAGATGTGTGTTATGGTGGAAAAAACCCCGTAACTGAGGTCAGAAGACTTGGGTTTTAGTTCTGCCTCTGTCATTCATTAACCATATGACCACAACAAACTGGTAACTTAACCTGTTCAATCTTGCTTTCCTCATTTATGAAGCAAAGATAGTAATACTAGCATTGTCTACTTCATAGAATTGCTGTGGGGTCCGGGGGTTGGGGAGCATATGAAATAATGGATATGAGTGCTTTGTAAACTGTAAAGCACTATTATGTGAGGCATGAGACATTATATTTGTACAACAGTCATTTTGCAGTGTACGGGGGTGGGCACTTAATAAAGGTTATCATGGGGTTGCCATGAGTCGAAAACGACTAGACGGCAACTGGTTTTGTTTTGTTTTTGCTCAGTGAAATAAAGGAGATGCATAGCACATTTAATCAAACAGGAAAAAAGCAACATACACTATACAAAGAGTCAAGAGGATTATTAAATTCACCTCTGCATAAAAAAGCTAACTATCCAATCATGTTTCAGGGGATGAGCAATAATGGATGGGAAATTTGTCTAAAGAAAAGCATTAAGCTCTCTAACAAGCAACCTAAGAGCCAGACAGTTACAACTGTAATGTATTAGATAGAATAAAAGTGACAAAACCAAAATCCTCAGAGAAGTTTTGGCCTTACTAGAAGAGCATAGAAACCAATTTGGAGTTCTAGGATAACCTCATTTTAGTGTTTAAATTACTATGGCAAACAAACCTGAAAGTCCAGATGAGGCTCATAGCTTATAAATGGAATTTACTCTTTTTCCCAAAAGTAAAAAAAAAAAAAAAAAAAAAAAAAAAATATATATATATATATATCTCCAAAATTTTCAACGCGAAACTTAAAAACAAACTTAAGTTCACACAGCCATAATTACATAGTTCAAGGAGAATTCTAAGCTTCTGTAGGTCAGTGGTAGTTTGTACCATGTTGTCACCCTACTATATTGTTCTGGTGTGCAGATATTTGCATATGAAGTAGCAGTGGAGCCCAGAATGGAGTCAGGATTCTTAGCTATTAACATGGCCAAAATAATGACTTTCCACATAACTTTAGGCAAGCCATTTAACTTTCTTAATGTTTTATAGTGCCCTTATAATAACAATGGAGCCCTGGTGGCATAGTGGTTAAGAGCTCGGCTGCTAACCAGAAAGGTTGGCAGTTCGAATCCACCCGCCACTCCTTGGAAACCCTATAGGGCAGTTCTGCTCAGTCCTATAGGGTCGCTATGAGTCGAAATTGACTTGACGGCAACGGGTTTGGTTTTTTTTCTTTTTGTTTTTATAATAACTTGTGCATGGGCTGTTAAAGTTTACAACAAATACATTATTTCAGTTGATCTTTACAGCCCCAGTGTGAAGGATCAGAGAAGGTACTATTCTCATTTTACGAATGAGAAAACTGAAATCAAACAGAAGAGAAGGGCTAGCCATATGCAAAAAGCAAATAAATGAAAAGCTACTTAGATCTTTACTTCACATTATACATAAAAATTCACTCAAAATGGATCATAGACCATTTAATAGAGATAAAAGTATAAAACTTCTACCAAAGAACATAGAAGAAAATCTTTGTGAACTTGGGTTAGGCAAAGATTTCTTAGATATGACACCAAAAGAACCACTCATAAAAGAAAAAAAATGATAAATTGGACTTCATGAAAATTCAGAATTTGCTCTTCAAATGATCCATTAAGAAAATGAAAAGACAAGCCAGAGACTGGGAGAAAATATTTACAAATCATATATCTGATAAAGGACTTGTATCCAGAATATATAAAGAACTCTTACAACTCAGTGATAAGAAGATAAATAACCCAATTTTTAAAAGCGGGCAAAAGAATTGAATAGATATTTTCCCAAATAAGATATACAAATGGTCAATAAGCACATGAATAGATGATCAACATCATTAGCCACCAAGGAAATGCAAATTAAAAATACAATGATATACCACTCCACACCCACTAGGATGTTATAATAAAAATGACAGACAATAACAAGTGTTGACAAGGATGTGGAAAAATTGGAATCCTCATACATGGCTGGTGGGAGTGTAAAATGGATCAGCCACTTCAGAAAGCAATTTGCAGCTTCTCAAAAAGTTAAACATAGAGTAACCTTTTTGGTGTTGTTGCTAGCTGCAGTAGAGTTGGCCTTGATCCATACTGACCTCATGCACAATGGAATGAAACGCTGCCTGGTCCTGTGCCATCCCCAGGATTGGCTGCAGATTGGACCAGTAACCATATGACCCAGAAATTCCACTCTTAGGTACATACCCAAGAGAATGGAAAATACCTGCCCATACAAAAACTTGTACATGAATGTTCTTAGCAGCATTATTCATAATAACTAAAAAGTGGAAACAACCCAAGGGTCCATGAACTGATGGACGGATAAACAAAGTGTGGTATACCCATTCCGTGGAATATTATTCAGCAAAAAAGAGGAACAAAACACAGATACATGCCACAACATTGATGAACCTCAAAAACATTATGCCAAGTGAAAGAAGCCAGACATAAGAGACCACATATTGTATGATTCCATTTATATGAAGTGTCCAGGAAAAGAAAATCTATAGAGACAGAAAGCAGATCAATGGTTGCCTAGGGCTGAAGGTGTGGGCAGGGATTGACTGTAAATGTGCAAAAGGGAACTTCTTCGGGTGATGGATATATTCTAAAACTGGATTGTGGTGATGGCTGCACAACTCTATAAATTTACTAAAAATCATTGAATTGTACACACACAATGAGTGCATTTAATAGCATGTAAATTATTTTTCAATAAAACTTTAAAAAAATCACTGAATAAATCTGCACTGAGAAGAAAAAAACAAAACTAAAAAACACATGAGGAGGGACTAAACTACAGGTCTTCATTGTTCCTTCTATTCTATCACCTGCCTCTGAGAAATCGTGAGAATAACATTAAGCTGTTTCAAAAGGTTATTATCATCACAGGAAAAGTAATGACTCTACCAGGTTTTGAAAATACAAAATAACTAAAAATACCAGGAGGTCCTGCTATTTTGATCTATTCTATAGTATACTTGTTTTAGAAAATTTCTACTTTATTTACATTTCATACACCCAGGGAAATTTTGTAGTGTGTAACTACATGGAATATGACTTTATTTAACCTAAAACATATTAGAAAGCATCACTCTATGTAATTTCTAATACACAAAACATTTCAGTTCTTTAAAATGAGCTGAAAGTTTAATATTACTGTTTGACTTACTGTGTGGCTAATAAGGCTCAGAGCATCTTCAAAATAGCCAAAAACTTCTTCCAGGGGACACAGCTCTGCATCTGACACCCCATCTGGCGCTGAGAGGTTAATCAAGTTATGCATACATTTGCTGGAAATCAAAAACAGAAAAACTCATCCCATAAGGAAAGAGATCATTGGCTTCATGGCTAAAATAAGAAAAATCTGGATCTCATCACAGACTAAGAGCTTCAAAACACTTTGGAAAGCAGTTTGCAACTCCTCTGTTCTTGCCTCAATTTTATTTGGCCTCCAACCTCAGAAGACAGATTTTTGAAGCTATAAAAGGGGCAGACCAATCATTCCTTTTATCATGCTTACAGTTAGTTGTCTTTCAGTCTTTTTTAGCTTCCTGCCCTAAGGAGATGTGGCTGGTTACTATAATTTGTGAGCTGGTTCAATTTACAAGCACTTTAAAGCAGCTTGTTACATTCTCTAATGGGCAAGGGAATTGGGATTTTAATTGGGAATAATTCCAGAAGAACTGTCTCTTATGTCTCAGAATAGGAAGATTGCAATGAAGTTTTTCAGAGAAAAGAAATCACATAACATATTTTTCCCTATGTCTGGGCAGGGGTGGATTATTCAATAATATGTGAAACCCAGGAGAAATTGTTCACTACAGATTAGTAAATAAGCACAAGTAAGCCCATGCTTACCTTGCTTACTGGGTCATCCGTCCCTGTCAGGGATTGTAAATTTGAAAACAGGCTTTGATTCTGTAGGAAGGTGCTGTGGGGTTGGGAGAGAGACAGATGCCAGCCATACCTAGAAGCAGAATCTTTGATGTGGTGAGAAAATGTGAAATTGTTCACTACAGATGATCTGGTAAGCAAGGTAAGCACTGTGCTTACCTTGCTTATTGGATAATCTGTCCCCGTGTCTGGGCATAGAAAACATATACAATCTCCAATAAAAAATTTTTATATTATGTATAGCACTTATTGGTCTTTAAAGAAAGGTGCTTAGAAAAAAAATTTGAGGCAAATAATAGCAAATTGTTAACATCTGTTAAATTCGGGTGATGGACACATTGATATTTGTTATATTAATCTCTATTTCTCTGTACACTTGGAATATTTATTATTATAACAAAAGTGCTTAGTAGTTATACACTTAGACTCACACAAAGAAGCAAAATTTCCCCATCTTTTTCTCCTTTGGGAAAACCAGACTCCTTAATCTTGCTAAATAATTCTTGGTCTGTAATGCAACTCTTAATATGGAATTGTTCTGAGGACTTTTTAGGCCAGGAATTACAGGCGAGTGCCTTCCCCCAATCATCTTTAAGTCAGGCCAGTTGAGTGTGATTGATGACTTCTGGGGCATTGACTATAGCTCTTTTGGCTGTGAAAAAGCCTGGACTAGGTGCTGAATTACATTTACTAACCTGTATTTCAAAACATCGATTGAGTCTTTCTTTTTGTGGAGCAATAAAGCCCTTTTCAAGGCCTTTAGAGCAATGGAAGGATAGTGTGCAGGTGTTTCCATTGCTAATGCTACAGGAAGAAAAGAAAACAGTTTTTGAACACCATAATCTTATCCATCATAGTTTTTATCCCAGGCTACAATTTGCTTTCTCTAGCTAAACTGGTCTGAAATAGATTTACAACAACAACAACAAAACACAAAACAAAACTAATTTTATATAATGATGAATCTACAGATACTTTCAGAGATATCTTCTACTTTTTGAACAGAGTAACATGGTAGGATTGCCAGGTTACATCCTTTTTTAGCAAACATCAACAGAGAAACTACTGTTTCTGTGACCATGCACATAATCATACTGTGAAGCAATAATCTCGTGAATTAGAGTCAAGAAGAGGCACACTAAGTAGGAAACAAAGCACATCAGTAAAAGGACATAATCAAAAACAGATTTATACTATAATATACTTTTAAAAAATTATTTTGCTGTTGAGAATACACACAGCAAAACATACACCAATTTAACAGTTTCCACATGTACAATTCAGAGACACTGATTACATTCTTCAAGTTGTGCAACCATTCTCACCCTCCTTTTCTGAGTTATTACTCCCCCATTAACATAAACTCACTGCCCCCTAAGGTTCCGATCTAATCTTTTGAGTTGCTGTTGTCAATCTGGAGCCCTGGTAGCACAGTGGTTAAGAGCTATGGCTGCTAACCAAAAGGTCGGCAGTTGAAGTCCACCAGCTGCTCCTTGGAAACTCTATGGGGCAGTACTACTCTGTCTTATAAGGTCACTATGAGTTGGAATCGACTTGATGGCAACATGTTTGGTTTTTTTGGTTTGGTTGTCAAATCTGATGTCATATAGATAGATCTTAAAAGAGCACAATGCTCAAGGCAGGCATTCTTTACTAGTTGTCTTAGTTATCTAGTGTTGCTATACCAGAAAAAGCACAAGTGGATGCAGGGGCAGATTATCCAATAGGCAAGGAAGCATGGTGTTTACCTCACTTACCAGATCATCTGTAGTGAACAACTGCACATGGGTTTTACCACATCAACAATGTGCAATTGTTAACTACAGATTAGTAAGTATGCACAAGTAAGCCCATGCTTACCTTGCTTACTGGGTCATCTACCCCGGTTGGGATTGAAAATTTGAAAAGAGGTTTTGATTCTGTAGGAAGGTGCTGTGGGGTTAGGAGAGAGATGCCAGCCATACCTAGAAGTAGAATCTTTGATGTGGCTAGAAAATGTGAAATTGTTCACTACAGATGATATGGTAAGCAAGGTAAGCCCTGTGCTTACCTTGACTGCTGGATAATCTGCCTCTGAGTGGATAGCTTTAACAAACAGAAATTTATTTTCTCAGAGTTTAAGAGAATAGAAGTCTGAATTCAGGGTGCCAACTCTAGGGGAAGGCTTTCTCTCTGTGTAAGCTCTGGAGGAAGGTCCTTGTCTCTTCTGAGCTTCTGCCTCTGGGCAATCTTTATGTGGCTTGGCATCTCTCTTCCTCCATCTCTGCTTGGTCACTTGCTTGTTTAATATCTTTTATATCTCAAAAGAGATTAACTCAAGAAACACCCTACACTAATCCTGTCTCATCTGCATAACAAAGAACCTGTTCCCAAATGGGATTATAACCACAGGCATAGAGGTTAGGATTTAAAACACATATTTTTGGTGGACACAGTTCAATCCATAACACTAGTTAAGTTAAACTATTGTTTGTTATTAAGCAGGGCTTAAAATCGGTTCATTCTGGTTCAAAGCCATGATGATAATTTGCATTTACACCCCAGAGATAATGAATCAGAATGTATAGTTTAACAAGATCCACAGGTGATTCTTATGTAGGATAAAATTTGAGAACCACCGCTCTACTAGTGGTTCTCAGATTGTTCCCTAACCAGTAACAATAGCATCGCCTGGGAATTTGTTAGAAATGCAAATTCTCAGCAGGTGTTCGAATTGGAATGAATGGTTCAAAGCCCTGGTGTTAAGAAGACTTCAGGGGATATTTCTGGTTTAAGTATTAAAGATTATTCTCAGGGCAATAGTTTCAGGGGTTCATCCAGCCCCCTGGGCTCCAGAAAGGCTGGAGTCCATGAAAATTGGAAATTCTGTTCTGCATTTTCCTGCTTTGGATCAGGATTCCTCTATAGAATCCTTGATCAAAATGTTCAGTAATGGTAGCCAGGCACCACCCAGTTCTTTTGGTCTCATGGCAAAGGAGGCAGTCATTCACAGAGGCAATTAGCCACACATTACATATCCTCCTATTCCTAACTCTCCTTCTTCCTCTTTTGCTCCAGATAAATAGAGACCAATTGTTGTGCCTTGGATGGTTGCTTTCAAGCTTTTAAGACCCCAAGCACTACACAACGAACTAAGAGGTAGAACAGAAGCACTAAAGACATTAGTAGGCCAATTAACTGGGATGTTCCATGGAACCATGACCCTAAACCTCCAAACTTTGTCTCATGTACTGGGCATTTTATCAGGAGGGATCAGTCCCTGGAGAAGGACATCATGCTTAGTAAAGTAGAGGGTCAGCAAAAAAGAGGAAGACACTCAATGAGATGGATTGAAACTGGCTGCATAACAATGACTGTGAGCATGGCGCAGGACCAGGCAGTGTTTCATTCTGTTGTACATAGGGTACATGTCAGTAAATGTCAGAACCGACTTGATGGCACCTGACAACAACAACAAAACTTCCAAACTGAGGAACCAAATCCCATGAGGTGTTTGGTTGTACATTAGCAGCCTCAGCAGCTACCCTCCTTTTTTTGTCATTGTTGTAAATAAATCTATCACACAAAAAATTATTTTTATTGTGCTTTAGATGAAGGTTTACAGAGCAAATTAGTTTCTCATTAAACAGTTAATACACATATTGTTTTGTGACATTGGTTGCCAACCCTGTGATGTGTTAACACTCTCCCCTTCTCAAACTTGGGTTCCCCATTTCCATTCGTCCAGCTTTTCTGTCCCCTTCTGCCTTCTTGTCCTTGACCCTGGGCTGGTGTGCCCATTTAGTATGGTATACATGGTTGAGCTACACGTATTATTGTTTGCTTTATGGACCTGTCTAATCTTTGGCTGAAGGGTGAACCTCAGGAGTGACTTCAGTACTGAGTCAAAAGGATGTCTGGGGGCCATACGCTTGGAGTTTCTCCAGTCTCTGTCAGACCAGTAAGTTTGGTCCTTTTTTGTGAGTTCTACATTTTTCTCCAGCTCTGTCAGAGCAGTCAGTGGTGGTAGCCGGGCAACATCTAGTTCTGTTGGACTCAGTCTGGTAGAGGCTGTGGTAGTTGTGGGCCACTGGTCCTTTTGACTAATCTTTCCTTTGTGTCTTTGGTTTTCTTCATTCTCCCTTGCTCCAGATGGGGTGGGACCAATGGAGTATCTTAGATGGCCACTCACAAGCTTTTAAGACCTCAGATGATACTCACCAAAGTAGAAGGTAAAATATTTTCTTTATAAACTATGTTATGACAATTGAGCTAGATGTCCCCTGAGACCATGGTCTCCAGTCCTCAGCCCGGTCATTTGGTCCCTCAGGGAGTTTGGATGTGTCTATGAAGCTTCTATGAATTTTCCTTGGTCAAGTTGTGCTGACTTCCCCAGTAATGTGTACTGTCTTAACGTTCACCAAAGTTACCACTTTCTACTATCTAGTTAATGTTTTTCCCTCCCCACGCCTCCCCTCACTTGTAATCATCAAAAATTGTTTCTTTCTGTGTATCACAAAAATTTTGCCAATTTAACTTTTAATAGGTGTACAACTTATTGACAGCAATTATAATAATCAGCTGTGCAAGCCTACCCTTGATGAGATTTTTTCCTTCACCTTTAACCTTCCCTTTCCCCTTCCCTCCTTCCCTCCTCTGGTAACCACTAATAAACTTTGGTCTCTATACATTTGCCTTTTCTTGTCTTTTTATATAAGTGAGGTCATATAATATCTGTCCTTTTGTGATAGACTTATTTCACTCAGCATAATGTCTTCAAGCTCCATCCACACTGTAGCATGTATCAAGACTTCATTTCTCCTACTGGCTGAGTAGTATTCCACTGTATGTATGTACCACATTTGGTTTATCCATTCATCTGCTGATGAGCATTTAGGTTGTTTCCACCTTTTGGCTATTCTGAATAGTGCTGCAGTGAACACTGGTGTACATGTCTCTTTTTAAGTTTTGCTTTCAAATCTTTTGGGTATATACTTAGGAGTGAAATTTCTGGATCATATGGTAGTTCTATTTATAGGTTTTTTTAGGAACTGCCACACTGTTTTCCACAATGGCTGTACTATTTTGCATTCCTATCAGCACTGGATAAGTGTTCCAATTTTCTCATGTCATGGATTGAATTGTGTCCCTCCAAAATATCTGTCAACTTGGCTAGGTCACGATTCCCAGTATCGTATGATTGTCTACCATTTTATCATCTGATGTGATTTCCCTCTGTGTTGTAAATGCTATCACTATGATGTAATAAGATGTATCAGCAGCAGTTATATTGAGGAGGTCTACAAGATTAGGTAGTCTCTTAAGCCAATCTCTTTTGAGATATAAAAGAGAGAAGAGAGCAGAGAGACATGTGGGCTTCATACCAAGAAAGCAGTGCCAGAAGCAGAGAACTTTGCACCTGAGGTTCCTGTGCTGAGATGCTCCCAGAACGAGGGAAGACTGATGACAAGGACCTTCCCCGAGAGCTGACAGAGAAAGCCTTCCCCTGGAGCTGACGCCCTGAATTTGGACTTGTAACATTCTAGACTGTGAGAGAATAAATTTCTCTCTGTTGAAGCTATCCACTTGTGGTATTTCTGTTATAGCAGCACTAGATGACTAAGACACCCCACATCCTTGCCAACATTTCTTTTTTTTTTTTTTTAAATCTTAGCCATCCTACCTATAAAAAACCATTGCTGTTGTGTCAATTCCGACTCATAGTGACCCTACAGGACAGAGTAGAACTGCCCAATAGGGTTTCCAAGGAGTGGCTGGTGGATTGAACTGCTGACCTTTTCGTTAGCAGCTGTAGCTTTTAACCACTGCACCACCAGGGCCCCTAGCCATCCTAGTGGGAGTGAAATGGTATCTCATTGTGGTTTTGATTTGCATCTCTTTGATGGCTAATGACGTTTAGCATCTTTTCATGTGTTCAGTGGTCATTTGAATGTCCTCTTTGGTGAAATATTTATTCAAGTCCTTTGTCCATCTTATGATTGGGTTATTTGCCTTTTTGCTGTTAAGTTGTCAGAGTTTTATATATATTTTGGTTATTAGATTTTTATGGGATATATGGTGTCTGGATACTATTCCTGTCGATAGCGTGTCTTTCCCTTTTTGGTAAATTGTTTGAAAAATGAAAGTTTTTAATTTTTGTGAGGTCCCATGTATTTATTTTGTCTTTTGGTGTTTGTGCTTTTGTTATTATATTAAATAATCCGTTGTTCAAAGTTAGGCCCGACAGTGTTGTCTTTGCATTTTCTTCTAAGAATTTTACGGTTTTAATTTGCACATTTAGGTAATCTATTTTGATTTTTTTTGAGAGCCAAGTTTTTAATTTGTTCATTTCTTGCATTTGAAATATTCTTCAATGATATCCTTGGCCTGAGATTCTTTGCCATAGTCCTTAAGAACCACATAACTGCAACCAAAAACTTTAAGGCATTTTCCCTCTCTGTCAATTTTGCAGAGGCCTACCCACTCCCCTAGTTTCTTGTTGTCATCAACCTTAATCAGGTTGATTTGTTGTTCAGCACAAAGGGGCTCTACCAACTTGACATACACAGGCTCATCACAGTTGGATGCAAGCATGCAAAGATGGGCTTGGCATCTTTTCCTAGGTTTCCTGTAGAATGAATGCTATTCAGAAAACTTGTACTAACACCATGAACTTCATGCTTTCTTCCTTTGGCTGAAGTTGTGTCCTGATTGCAACAACCCATGGTATTTAGACTGACAGATGTACTTGTACAAGGCTTTGGCAGCTTCGGGGATTCCTCGAGCTAGGCCATTGTGGATGATGGCGGTCTTCAGCACCTCTTGTAAAGCAGTATTAACGTCCATTACACCTCCAGCAGCAATGCCTTCCTTGGCCATGGCAGTGGGTTACAGGTGGAGCTGAATCTTGAACACACCCAGGCCTCTGCACAACTTGGCTGTGACAGGGAAAGAGCTTGAATTTGTTTTTATGTATGGTGCGAGGCATGGATCCTATTTCATTTTTCTGCATGTGGAAATTCAATTTTCCCAATATCATTTATTGAAGAGAATCTTCTTTCTCCATGAATGGACTTAGCATACTTGTCAAAAATCAGTTTACCATAGATGTGTGGGTTTATTTCTGGACTCTCAATTCTATTGCATTGGTTTATGTGTCTACTGTTATACCAGTAACAGGCTGTTTGGTTAACTATAGCTGTATAATATGTTTTAAAATCAGGAAACATGAGACCTTCTACTTTGTTGTTCTCTTTCAAGACTGCTTTAGCTATTTGGTGCCTCTTTCCATTCCATATGCCAGGAAATTTGGAAGACAGCTACCTGGCCAGCCAACTGGAAGAGATCCATATTTGTGCCCATTTCAAAGAAAGGTGATCCAACAGAATATGGAAGTTATCAAACAGTATTATTAATATCACAAGCAAGTAAAATTTTTTATTCACTTAGATGCACTAATTATTAGCATTTTGCCACACAATATTTCTGAATATACTTTTTGTTTTTTAAATTTTTAGAATTGTACTTTAGATGAAGGTTTACAGAGCAAACTGGTTTCTCATTAAACAATACACATATTGTTTTGTGACATTGGTTGTCAACACCACAGCACGTCAATACTCTCCCCTTCTCGACCTTGGGTTACCCATTACCAGCTTTTCTATCCCCTCCTACCTTCTTGTCCTTGCCCCTGGGCTGGTGTGCCCATCTACTCTCTTTTTATTTTATGGGCTTGTCTAATCTTTGGCTGAAGGGTATACCTCAGGAGTGACTTCAATACTGAGCTATAAAGGTGTCTGGGGGCCATACTGTTGGGGTTTCTCCCGTCTATGTCAGACCAGTAAGTCTGGTCTTTATTTATTCATTTATTTTTTGTGAGTTAGAATTTTGTTCTACATTTTTCTCCAGCTCTGTCTGGGACCCTCTATTGTGATCTGTGTCAGAGCAGTCAGTTTATGGTAGCCGGGCATCATCTAGTGCTAGACTCAGTCTGGTGGAGGCTGTGGTAGTTGTAGACCATTAGTCCTTTGGACAAATCTTTCCCTTGTGTCTTTGGTTTCCTTCTTTCTCCCTTGCGCCAGACTAGGTGGGACCTGTGGAGTACCTTAGATGGCTGCTCAAAAGCTTTTAAGACCCCAGATGCTACTCACCAAAGTAGAATGTAAAACATTTTCTTTATAAACTATGTTATGCCAACTGAGCTAGATGTTGCCCGAGACCATGGTCCCCGCAGTCCTCAGACCAGTAATGTGGTCTCTCAGGGAGTTTGGATGTGTCTATGGAGCTTCCATGACTTTGCCTTGGACAAGTTGTGCTGGCTTCCTCAGTATTGTGTACTGTCTTACCTTTCACCAAAGTTACCACTTACCTATGGTCTATTTAGTGTTTTTCCTCCCACTTCTCCCCTCCCCTCCCCTCCCTCATAACCATCAATGATTATTTCTTTTTGTGTGTAAACTGTTTCATAAAATTTTACTGTAGTGGTCTTATACAATATTTGTCCTTTTGTGATTGACTTATTTCACTCAGCATAATGCCTTACAGATTCATCCATGTTGTGAGATGCTTCACAGATTCATCAGAGTTCTTTATCATTGCATAGTATTCCATTGTGTGTATATACCATAGTTTGTTTATCCATTCATCTGCTGATGGACACCTAGGTTGTTTCTATCTTTTTGATACTGTGAACAATACTGCAATGAACATGGGTGTGCATATGTCTATTCGTGTGATGGCTCTTATTTCTGTAGGATATATTCCTAGGAGTGGGATTGCTGGATCATATGGTAATTCTATTTCTAGCTTCTTAAGGAAGCGCCATATCTTTTTCCAAAATGGTTGTACCATTTTGCAGTCCCAGCAGCGGTGCATAAGAGTTTCAATCTCCCCAGAGCCTCTCCAACATTTGTTATTTTCTGTTTTTTTGATTTGTGCCAGTAATGTGGGAGTGATATGGTATCTCATTGTGGTTTTGATTTGCATTTCTCTAATGGCTAGTGATTGGGAGCATTTCCTCATGTATCTGTTAGCCTCTTGAATGTCTTCCTTGGTGAAGTGTCTGTTCATATCTTTTGCCCACATTTTAATTTGGTTATTTGTCTTTTTGTTGTAGAGGTGTTGGATTTTCTTGTAGATTTAGAGATTACATCTTTGTCTGACTTGTAATATCCAAAATTTTTTTCCCAGTCTGTAGATTCTCTTTTTTCTCTTTTGGTGAAGTCTTTGGATGAGTATAAGTGTTTTATTTTTAGAAGATCCCAGTTATCTAGGTTATCTTCTGGAGTTTTTGTGTTGTTGTTATGGTTTGTATCCTGTTAATGCCGAGCATTAGGACCTCTAGAGTTGACCCTATTTTTTCTTCTATGATCTTTATAGTTTTTGATTTTTATATTTATGTCTTTGTTCCTTTTGAATTAGTTTTTGTGTATGGTATGAAGTACAGGTCCTGTTTCATTTTTTTGCAGACGGACATCCAGTTTTGCCCACACCATTTGTTAAAAAGACTGTCTTTTCCCCATTTAATGGACTTGGGGCCTTTGTCAAAGATCAAGTGACTGTAGGTGGATGGATTTCCATCTGGGTTCTCAATTCTGTTCCATTGGTCAATGTGTCTGTCATTGTACCAGTACCAAGCTGTATTGACTACCGTAGCTGTATAGTAGGTTCTGAGGGCAGGTACTGTGAGTCCTCCTACTTTATTCTTCTTCAATAGTGCCTTACTTATCCGGGGCCTCTTTCCTTTCAATATAAAGTTAATGATTAGTTTTTCCATCTGTTTAAAGAATGCTGCTGGTATTTGGATCAGGTTTGCATTGTATTTGTAGATTGCTTCAGGTAGAATTGAGATTTTCACAACATTAAGTCTACCTATCCATGAGCATGGTATGTTTTTGCATTTAAGTAGGTCTCTTTTGGTTTCTTGCAGTAGTGTTTTGTAGTTTTCTTCATATAGTTTTTTTATGTCCCTGGCTAAATTTATTCCTAAGTATTTTATTTTTTTAGGGGCTATTACAAATAGTATTGTTTTCCTGATTTTCTTTTCGTAGTTCTCTTTATTGGTCTATAAGAATCCAACTGGTTTTTCTAAGTTTATCTTGTATTCTGCTACTTTTCTGAATCTTTCCATTAGTTCCAGTAATTTTCTCACAGAGTCTTTTGGGTTTTCTATGTATATTATCATATCATCCACAAATAGGGACAGTTTTACTTCTTCATTACCAGTTTGGATGAACTTTACTTCTCTTCTTGCCTTATTGCTCTAGCTAAGATTTCCAGGACAATGTTAAATAGGAGTGGTGATAAACAGCATCCTTGTCTTGTTCCTGTTCTCAAGGGGAATGTTTTCAGCTTCTCTCCATAAAGAATTATGTTGGCTGTTGGTTTTGTATAGATGTCCTTTATTATGTTGAAGAATTTCCCTTCTATTCTTATGTTATTAAGAGTTTTTAACAGAATGGGTGTGGGACTATCAATTGTTTTTCTGTGTCAATTGAGATGAACATGTGATTCTTCTATTTATGTGGTGGATTATGCTGATTGATTTTCTAATGTTGAATCATCCTTGCATACCTGCTATGAATCCTGCTTGGTCATGGTGTATTATCTTTTTTATATGCTGCTGAATTTTATCGGCTAGAATTTTGTTGAGAATTTTTACGTCTATATTCATGAGAGATATTAGTCTGTGATTTTTTTTGTAGTATCTTTGCCTGGTTTTGGTATCAGGGTTATGCTGGCTTCATAGAATGAATTTGAAAGTATCCTTTCCATTTCTATCTTTTGAAATAGTTTGAGTAGTACTGGAGTATGCTCTTCTCTGAATGTTTGGTAGACTTCTCCAGTGAAGCCATCTGGGCCAGGGCTTTGTTTTGTTGGGTATTTTTTAAATTACCTTTTCAGTCTCTTCTCTTGTTATGGGTTCATTCAGATTTTCAACATCACTGTGTTAGTTTGGGTAGGTAGTGTGTTTCTAGAAATTTATTCGTTTCCTCTAGGTTTTCAAATTCGTTGGTGTATAGTTTTTCATAATACTCTATTATAATCTTTTATATTTCAGTAGGGTCTGTTGTAATGTCCCCCATTTCATTTCCTATTTGGTTTATTTTCATCCTCTCCTGTTTTTCTTTTGTCATTCTGGCCAGTGGTTTGTTGATTTTTGTTGATCCTTTCAAAGAACCAACTTTTGGTTTTGTTGATTCTTTCTATTGCTTTTCTATTCTCTATTTCATTTATTTCTGCTCTGGTCTTTATTATTTCCTTTCTTATGGTGGCTGTGGACTTCTTTTGCTGTTCTCTATTTGTTCCAGTTGTGTAGCTAATGTTTTGATTTTGTCGTTTTCTTCTTTTTTGATGTGTGAATCTATTGCTATAAATTGACTTCTGAGCACTGCCTGTGCTGGGTCCCAAAGGTTTTGGTATGATGTGTTTTCATTCTCTTTTTATTCTAGGAATTTTTTGATTCCATCTTTGATTTCTTCTGTTACACAGTGGTTTTTAAGGAGGGTATTATTCATTTTCCATGTATTTGATTTTTTTTCCTTGCTCTTCCTGTTTTTAATTTCTACTTTGATGGTATTGTGGTCAGAGAAGATACTTTGTGTTATCTCAGTGTTTTGGATCTTATTAAGGGTTTCTTTGTGACCTAAGATGTGGTCTATTCTGGAGAAGGTTCCATGTGCATTGGAAAAGAATGTGTACTTTGCAGGTGTTGGGTGAAGTGTTCTATATATGTCTGTGAGGTCAAGTTGGTTGACTGTGGCCTTTAGATCTTCTGTATCTTTGTTGAGTTTCTTTCTAGATGTTCTGTCCTTTATCAAGAGTGGTGTGTTGAAGTCTCCTACTATTACTGTGTAACTATCAATTTCTCTTTTCAGTGCTATTTGAGATTGTTTTATGTATTTTGGAACCCTGTCATTGGGTGCACAGATATTTATTATGCTTATGTCTTCGTGGTGGATTGTCCCTTCAATCATTATATAATGCCCTTCTTTGTCTTTTATGGTGGATTTTGTTTTCAAGTCTATTTTATCTGAGATTAGTATTGCCATGCCTGCTCTTTTTCAGTAGCTGTTCGCTTGATATATTTTTTCCATCCTTTGATTTTTTAAGAAAAATATGCCTTTGTTTCTAAGTTGTGGCTTTTGTAGACAGCATATTGATGGATCTTATTTTTTTAATCTATTCTGTTACTCTCTGTCTCTTTATGGGTGCATTTAAGCCATTTACGTTCAGTGTGATTACTGATAGGTGTGAGTTTACTGCTGTCATTTTGTAGTGCTTTTTTTGTGTAGTGTTGACATTTTCTTTGTTCCTCTTACTCTTTGGTGCTAAATGCTTTTTGTTTGTGTATTTTTTTGGTTCTTTCAGTTTTTGTTGATTTTGTGTTTACTGAGACTTTATGTTTTTCTTTATTTTGTTGAGTAGGTTTGTTAAATTTGTGTTTACCTTTTAATTTATCCCTATCTTCCTGTTTGAACCAGTCTTTTATTACTCGATAATTCCTTGACTTCTCCATTTGAGAGTTCTATGTCTACACAGTTTATTCCCTTTTTTATTATTCTGATGTTGTGATTTACAGATTGACGTATCTGGTCCCCTGTTGTAAATTTTTTAGTTTTGTTTTATCCTTGAGAGTTCATTATCTATGTTGGTATCTGGCTGATGCTGTTTTACGTGCTAGATTCAGGTTGTTGTCTGATGTTGTTGGTTCTCTAACCCAAAAGCTCCCTTTAATAATTCTTGTAAGTTTGGATCGGTTTTTATCTATTCCCTTAATTTCTGTTATCTAGAAATGTCATAATTTTGCCATCATAGTTGAGCAAGAGTTTTGCAGGACATATTATTCTTGGTTGGCAGTTTTTTTCTTTCAAGATTTTATATATGTCATCCTGTTGCCTTCTTGCTTGCATGGTTTTTTGCTTAGTAATCAGAGTTTTGTCTTATTGTCTCCCCTTTGCACGTGACTTTTCATTTTTCTTGAGCTGCTCTCAGGATTCTTTCTTTGCCTTTAGCGAGTGTGATTATGATATGTCTTCATGGTTTTCTTTTGGGGTCTATCCTATATGGAGTTTGTTGAGCTTCTTGGATAGTTTTCTTTTTATCTTTCTTGATATTAGGGAAGTTTTCTGTCAGCAAGTCTTCAATGACCCTCTCTGTGTTTTCCATTTTCTTCCCCTGTTCTGGAACTCCGATCACAAGCACATTTTGCCCTTGATTGTATCCCACATCATTCTCAGGACTGCTTCATTTTTCTTCGTTTTTTTCTCTGATTTTTCCTCAAACGAAGTGGTATCCAAGGATTTGTCTTCAATTTTGATGATCCTCTCTTCCATTGTTTCAAATTTTCTCCCAAAGCCTTCTACTGAACTGTCCATTTCTGAAATCTTTTGGATTTCTAATTGCTGGGGTTTTTTTGTGTGTGATTTCGAGTTGTTTATTTACTTTGACGTTTTGTTCCTATATTATTTTCCTGATTTTTTCCATTGTTTTGTCTGTCTTTTCCATGATTTTGTCTATCTTTTCCTTATTTTGTCTGCATTTTCCTTCATCTTTTGGAGAACCCTGAATATTATACTTCTGAATTCCGTATGAGGTAGTTTCAGTGCTTTTCCTTTTAGCAGAAGGTCATCTGGTGTTTTATTTTGGTTGCTTTCTGGAGCCTTCCTCTCCAGCTTTTTTTTTAAAAAATGTTTTCATACTGTCTGCTGTCTCCAGAACATTCAGTAATTATTTTCTTCATTTATTGACTGTAAATTTGATTGTTTCATCCTGCTTTTTTGTTTTATTTGGTTATGACTGGGCAGGTGGTATAGGAGTGTTTTATTGCTTGCTCATCTGTGGGTATGATACTTCTTACCACTTTTTCCAGGTAGGCAAGGCTGGTCACTCAGCTATGGTGCAGCAGGGCAAGTCCAGAGGGGACGGTGGGTTAGGGATGGGTAGTTTGCGGCATGATCTGGAGGTGACAGGGTAAGGCTGGGGGGCAGTGCAGGGCAAGGTCTTGGGGACTGCGTCAGTACTGCTCAAGGGTGTGTCACTTGGCTCACGGAGCAGACGGGCAGGAGGAAAAGGAGAGGATGTGATGTGCAGTGCTAAGTGGGTGGGTGAAAGAAGAGAGAGGAACAAAGTCAAAAACAAGTAAAAACAAAAAGAAGCCAAAAAATGAAGTTAAAAAAAAAGTAAATAAAATGGCCGTATGGAAGGATTTAGAGAGTGGCATGGAGCAGACCTGCGAGGCTGTGTGCTGGTGGCTCTCTAGCTGAGCATTGTGGCTCAGCCTGTCAAGAAGTGGTGTGTGTGGTGCATGGTGCATGGTGCTAGGTGGGCAGGAGTAAGGAAAAGGGAGAAAGAAGAAACCAACAATCAAATAAAAAATAATAAAAAAGTAAAAACAACAAGAATAAAAAAAATGTGGTGGTGGGGGCACTGGCAATTGGGTGTGGGGCAGAATTGGTGTGGTGGAAAGCTGAGGTCTCTCTCACTGGATGGCAGGGCATTGCCCGTCAGAAAGGGGCAGAGGCAGTAAAGGGCCTAGGTGGGAGGGACAAGGAAAAAGAGGAGAAGGGGAAAGATAAAGAAAAATAAAAAAATATGGCACTGAGGGAGCTGGCCTGCGGGGGCAGTGCAGACCTGGAGAGGCCGTGTGCCAGAGTCTCTCCAGCCAAGCAGTACAGTGCAGCCCACCAAGAAGTTGGGGGTGGCACACGGGGCTGGGTGAATGGGAGAATAGAAAGGAAGGAAGGGAGAGAGAAAGAAGAAACAAAAACAAAAACCAAAAAAAAAAAAAACCCAAACAATAAATAAGTAAATAAAATGGCACTGAAGGAGCCCGTTGGTGGCGGCAGTGCAGACACGGGGAGGCCGAGCACAATGACTCTCCAACCAGGAAGAGCGGGAGCCATGAACATGGCTGAGCGGGCAGAAGAAAGGAAAGGAAGGAAAGGAGAGAGAGAAGAAACAGAAAAAAAGAAAAAAACAACAAAGCAAACAAACCAAAAAATCACAGCCCATTAAGAAGGGGAGGGGATGGCACAGGCAGCTAGCTGGGCATCAGAAAGAATAGGAAAGAAGGGAGAGGGAGAGAGAAAAGCAACAAAAAATGTAAAAAAACAAAACAAAAAAAAAATAAGACTGCTGAAGGGGCCAACTGGTGGGGTCAAGGTGGCGATAAGCTAGTGTCTCTCTGGCTGAGCAACCATGGCTCATTGGCAAACAGCAGAAGCCACACAGAGGGAAGAAGGATGGGGGGTGGGAAAGCATGTATCCCTGGTTACCTGGTGCTCTGTCTCCTGCTGGGAGCACTGCGGAGCTGCAATCTCTGTCTGTGGTACTTGGTGGCTCATGTCCAAAATTGCGAATCCAGGCGGCAGTGAGCTGGTATCTCTCTGGCCAAGTGACCGTGGCCCGTTAGCAAGCGTTGGAGGCCTTGTACAGGGAAGAATGGTGTGGGGTGGGAAAGTGTGTATCCCTGGTTACTGGGTGCTCTGTCTCTTGCTGGGAGCTCCGTGAAGTTGCCTTCCCATACTCCCTGAGTTCTTCGGTGGCTATAGCCCAAGATGGCAAATCTGGCCACATTAACTGGTAGGGGACCTACATGCCGTAGCTCTGCTCGTTCTCTGTTCTCTGTCAGTTTCTTATTCCATTCAGTGCTTGATAGAGTTCTTTATTCCTTCATTTGGTGCTTAGGGTTCCAGGATTGACGTTTGTATATGTTTTACTTAGTTTTCCGGGTCTTTGCTGCAGAGGGATGGCATGGTGCTTGTCTATAGTGCCATGTTGGCTCTGCCTCCATAAGTAAAATTTTGCCAAAGATCATTCAAAAGCAGTTGCAGCAGTACATCGACAGGGAACTACCAGAAAGTCAAGCCAGATTCAGAAGACGACATGGAATGAGGGATATCATCACTAATATCAGATGGATTTTGGCTGAAAGTAGAGACTACCAGAAAGATGTTTACCTGTGTTTTATTGACTATGCAAAGGCATTTGACTGTGTGGATAATAACGAATTATGGATAACACTGAGAAGAATGGAATCCCAGAACACTTAATTGTGCTCATGTAGAACTTGTATATAGACCAACAGGCAGTTGTTCGAAGAGAACAAGGGGATACCGTGTAGTTTAAAATTAGGAAAAGTGTGTGTCAAGGTTGTATCTTTCCACCATATTTATTCAATCTGTATCCTAAGCAGATAATCTGAGAAGCTAGACTTTATGAAGAAGAATGGGGCATCAGAATCGGAAGAAGACTCATTAACAACCTGCGATATGCAGATGACACAACTCTGCTTGCTGAAAGGAATTGAAGAGAACTTGAAGCACTTACTGATGAAGATCAAAGACTACAGCCTTCAGTATGGATTACATTTCAATGTAAAGAAAACAAAAATTCTCACAACTGGACCAATGAGCAACATCAGAATAAATGGAGAAAAGATTGAAGTTGTGAAGGATTTCATTTTACTTTAATCCACAATCAACACCCTTGGAAGCAGCAGTCAAGTAATCAAATACATATTGCATTGGGCAAGTGTGCTGCAAAAGATCTCTTTCAAATGTTAAAAAGCAAAGATGTCACTTTGAAGACTAAGGTGCACCTGACATAAGCCATGGTATTTTCAATCACCTTATATGCATGCGAACGCTGAACAATGAGTAAGGAAGATCAAAGAAGAATTAATCCCTTTGAATTATGGTCTTGGCAAAGAATATTGAATATATTATAGCATTCCAGAAGAAAGAAAACTCTGTCTTGGAAGAAGTAAAGCCAGAATGCTCCTTAGAGGTGAGGATGGTGATTTTATAACATGGAGGAATCTGGAGGGCATTATGCTGGGTGAATTTAGTCAGTCACAGAAGGACAAATATTGTATAAGAACACTATTATAAAAACTCAAGAAAAGGTTTAAACCCCACATAAGGTAGATCCCAAAAGAAAGTCACTAAGGCCTATTAAAATCAATCTTGCCAAAATCAAAGATAAAGAGAGAATTTTAAGAGCAGCTAGGGATAAAAGAAAAGTCATCTACAAAGGAGAGTCAATTAGAATAAGCTCAGACTACTCAGCAGAAACCATGCAGGCAAGAAGGCAATGGGATGACATATATAAAGACTTGAAGGAAAAAAATTGCCAGCCAAGAATTATATATCCAGCAAAACTGTCTCTTAAATATGATGGCAAAATTAGGGCATTTCCAGAAAACAGAAGTTTAGGGAATTTGCAAAAACCAACCCAAAATTACAAGAAATACTAAAGGGAGTCCTCCAGTTAGAAAATCAATAACATCAGATAACAACACAAGACTAGAACACAGGACAGAGCAAACAGATATCGACTCAGATAGGAAAGACACAAAAATACACCAAAGCTAAAACATTGAAAATAAGGAAACAGAGATATCAATATGTAAAAAATGACAACATTAAAACAAAAGAGAGGGATTTAAAAAACATAGACATAGATTTTTCATATGGAGGGGAAGTCAAGGCGATATAAAGAAATAAAAGACTGACATAAACTTAGAAAAATACAGGTAAATATTAAGGTAACCACAAAGGAAACTAACAATGCTACAAATCAAAATAAAAAACTAGAAAAATATAAAGACTCAGCAAACACAAAATCAACAAGAATGAAAAGATGAAAAGAAAATACATCAAGAAAAATGACTCAGCACAGAAAATAAAGGGAACAAAGAAACTGTGAACAACACACAAAAAAAGACATCAAAATGACAGCACTAAACACATACCTATCAACAACTATGCTGAATGTAAATGGACTAAATGCACCTAAAAAGAGACAGTGGCAGATTGGATTAAAAAAACAAAAACAAAAACAAAAAACACGATCTGTCTATATGCTGCCTACAAGAGTCACACCTTAGACTTAAAGACACAAACAAGCTAAAACTCAAATGATGGAAAAAAATATACCAAGCAAACAACACAAAAAAGAGCAGGACTGGTGATATTAATCTCTGACAAAATAGACTTTAAAGTAAAATCCACCACAAATGTTAAGGAAGGACACTATACACCAGGAGGACATAACTATAATAAATATTTATGCACCCAATGACAGGGCTCCAAAATACATAAAAGAAACTCTAACAGCACTGAAAAGAGAGATAGACAGCTCCACAATAGTAGCAGGAGACTTCAACATGCCACTTTCGGTGAAGGAAAGAACATACAGAAAGAAGCTCAACAAAGACATGGAAGAGCTAAATGCTACAATCAACCAACTTGATCTCATAGACATATACTGAACACTCCACCCAACAGCAGCCAAGTATATTTTCTTTTCCAATGCACAGGGAACATCTCCAGAATAGATCACATATTAGGCCATAAAGCAAGCCTTAACAAAATGCAAAACATTGAAATATTACAAAAGCACCTTTTTTGACCATAAAGCCATAAAAGTAGAAATCAACAAAGAAAAAAAAAAAAAAGGGAAAAAAATCAAACACACGGAAACTTAACAACACCTTGCTCAAAAACTACTGGGTTATAGAAGAAATTAAGGATGGAATGAAGAAATTCATAGAATCAAACAAGAATGAAAACACATCCTACCAGAACCTTTGGGACACATCAAAAGCAGTGCTCAGAGGTCAGCTTATAGCAATAAATGCACACATCCAAAAAGAAGAAAGGGCCATAATCAAAACTTTAGCCCTACAACTGGAACAAGTAAAAACAGAGCAGCAGAAGAAGCCCTCAGGTGCCAGAGGAAAGGCAATAATAAGAATTAGAGAAGAATTAAATGAAATAGAGAGTAGAAAAACAATTGAAAGATTTAACAAGACCAAAAGCTGGTTCCTTGAAAAGCTCAATAAAATTGATAATCCATTGGCCAAACTGACAAAAGAAAAACAGGAGAGGATGCAGATAACCCATATAAGCAATGAGGTGGGTGATATCAGAGCAGACCCAACTGAAAAGAATCATAACAGAATACTATGAAAAACTATAACAAATTTGAAAACCTAGAGGAAACGGACAAATTTCTAGAAACTCACTATCTACCTTAACTAACACAAACAGAGGTAAAACAACTAAATGAGCCCATAACAAAAGAAGAGAGTGAAAAGGTAATTTAAAAACTCCCCAAAAAACAAAGCCCTGGCACAGATGGCTTCACTGGAGAATTCTACCAAACATTCAGAGAAGAGTTAACACCACATTTACAAAAGGTATTTCAGAGCATAGAAAACAATGGAATACTCCCAAACTCATTCTATGAAGCTAGCATAACCCTGATACCAAAACCAGGTAAAGACACCACAAAAAAAAAAAAAAAAAGAAAAGAAAAGAAAAGAAAATTACAGACCAATATCCCTCATGAAGATTGACGCAAAAATCCTAAACAAAATTCTAGCCAACAGAATTCAGCAACATATCCAAAAAATAATTCACCATAATCAAGTGGGATTTATACCAGGTATGCAGGGATGGTTCAACATTAGAAAAACAATCAATGTAATCCATCACATAAATAAAACAAAAGACAAGAACCACATGATCATATCAATTGATGCAGAAAAGGATTTGACAAAGTCGAACACCCATTCAAGAGAAAAACTCTCAACAAAACAGAAAGAGAAAGGAAATTCCTCAATATAATTAAGGGCATTTATACAAAGCCAACAGCCAACATCATCCTAAATGGAGAGACTTTGAAAGCATTCCCCTTGAGAATGGGAACCAGACAAGGATGCCCTCTATCACCACTCTTATTCAACATTGTGCTGGAGGTCCTAGCCAGAGCAATTAGGCTAGAAAAAGAAATAAAGGGCATCCAAATTGGTGGAGAAGAAGTCAAAGTACCTCTATTTGCAGATGATATGATCTTATACACAGAAAACCCCGAAGAATCCACAAGAAAACTATTGGAACTAATAGAAGATTTCAGCAAAGTTTCAGGATACAAGATAAACATACAAAAATCAGTTGGATTCCTTTACATCAACAAAGAAAACCTTGAAGAGAAAGTTACCAAATCAATACCATTTACAATAGCCACCAAGAAGGTAAAATACTTAGGAATAAATCTAGCCAGAGACGTAAAAGATCTATACAGTGAAAACTACAAGACACTACTGCAAGAAAGCAAAAGAGACCTGCATAAGTGGAGAAACATATCTTGCTCATGGATAGGTAGACTCAACATAGTGAAAATGTCTATTCTACCGAAAGCCATCTACAGATACAATGCAATCCAGATCCAAGTTCCACTGGTATTTTTTAAGGAGATGGAGAAACAAATCACCAACTTCATATGGAAAGGGAAGAGGCCCCAAATAAATAAAGCATTACTCAAGAGGAACACAGTGGGAGGCCTCACACTACCTGATTTTAGAACCTATTATACCACCACGGTAGTCAAAACAGCCTGGTACTGGTACAACAACAGATACATAGACCAATGGAACAGAATTGAGAATCCAGACATAAATTCATCCACCTATGAGCAGCTGATATTTGATAAATGCCCAAAGTCCATTAATTAGGGAAAAGACAGTCTCTAACAAATGGTGCTGGCATAACTGGATATCCATCTGCAAAAAACTGAAACAAGACCCATACCTCACACCATGCACAAAAACTAACTCAAAATGGATCAAAGACTTAAATATAAAATCAAAAACGATAAAGATCGTGGAAGAAAAAATAGGGACAATGCTAGGAGCCCTAATACATGGCATGAACACAATAGGAACCATAAGTAAGAATGCACAAGCACCAGAAGAGAGACTAGATAAATGGGAGCTCCTAAAAATCAAACACTTATGTTCATAAATGACTTCACCAAAAGAGTCAAAAGACAAACTACAGACTGGGAAAAAATTTTTGGCTACGACAAATCCGATTAGCATCTAACCTCTAAAATCTTCAAGATGCTGCAAAACCTCAACAACTAAAAGAGAAATAACACTATTAAAAAATGGGCAAAGGTTATTAACAGGCACTTCGCCAGACAAGATATTCAGGCAGCTAACAGACACATGAAGAAATGCTCATGATCATTAGCCATTAGAGAAATGCAGATCAAAACTACAATGAGATATCATCTCACCCCAACAAGGCTAGCATTAATCCAAAAAACACAAAATAATAAATGCTGGAGAGGCTGCGGAGAGACTGGAACACTTACACACTGTTGGTGGGAACGTAAAATGGTACAACCACTTTGGAAATTGATTTGATGCTTCCTTAAAAAGCTAGAAATAGAAGTACCATATGATCCAGGTATCCCACTCATTGGAATATATCCTAGAGAAATAAGAGCCACCACAAGAATAGATATATGCACACCCATGTTCATTGCAGCACTGTTCACAATAGCAAAAAGATGGCAACAACCTAGACGCCCATCAACGGACAAATGGATAAACAAATTATGGTATATCCACACAATGGAATACTACACAACAGTAAAGAACAATGATGAAGCCATGAAACATTGTATAACATGGAGGAAGCTGGAACTCATGCCGAGTGAATTTAGTCAGTCACAGGACAAATATTGTGTAAGACCACTATTATAAGAACTCAAGAAAAAGTTTAAACACAGAAGAAAACATTCTTTGATGGTTACGAGGGTGGGGAGGGAGGGTGAGGGTTATTTACTAAGTAGATAGTAGATAAGAATTATCTTAGGTGAAGGGAAGGGCAGCACACACTACAAGGGAAGTCAGCACAACTGCACTAAACCAGAGCTAAGAAGTTTCCTGAATACAATCAAACACTTTGAGAGACAGAGTAGCAGGGGTAGGGGTCTGGGGACCATGTTTTCAGGGGACATCTAGGTCAACTGGCATAACAAAGCTTATTAAGAAAGTGTTCTGCATCCTACTTTTGTGAGTGGCATCTGGGGTCTTAAAAGCTTGCAAGCGGACATCTAAGATGCAGCAACTGGTCCCAACCACCTGGAGTAAAGGAGAATGAAGAACACCAAAGACACAAGGAAAGTATTAGCCCAAGAGACAGAAAGGACCACATAAACCAGAGACTTCATCTGCCTGAGACCAGAAGAACTAGATGGTGCCCGGCTACCACCAACGACTGCCCTGACAGGGAACACAACAGAGAGTCCCGAATGGAGCAGGAGAAAGCTGGGGTGCAGAAATCAAATTCTAGTAAGAAGACCAGACTTAATGGTCTGACTGAGACTGGAGGAACCCCAGAAAGCACGGCCCCCAGATTCTCTATCGGCCCAGAACTAAGACAATTTCCGAGGCCAACTCTTCAGACAGGGTTTGGCCTGGACAGTGGGACATGAAGTGATACTTGTGAGGAGTGTGCCTCTTAGCTCAAGTAGATACAAGAGACTAAACAGGCAGCTTCTTTCCGGACTTGAGATGGGAAGGCAAAGAGGATTAGGAGCTGGTTTAATGGACATGGAGAATAAGGGGTGGAAAGGAGGAGTGTGCTGTTACAGTAAGCGGAGAGCAATTAGGGTCACATAATAGTGTATGTATAAGTTTTTGTATGGGAGACTAACTTGAAATGTAAACTTCATTTAAACTACAACAATAAAAAACTAAAACAATTGCTGAGGGAAGGATAAAAAAAAAAAAACAGAAGCGAGGATGGTGAGATTTCCTCTCATGTACTGTGGACATGTTATCAGTAGGGACCAGTGCTTGGAGAAGGGCATCATGCTTAGTGAAGTAGAGGGTTAGAGAAAAAGAGATAGACCCTCAATGAGATGGATTGACACAGTGGCTGCAACAATAAGCTCAAACATAGCAAGAATTGTGTGGATGATGCAGGGCCGAGTAGTGTTTTGTTCTATTGTACATAGGGTTGCTATGAGTCGGGACCGACTCACCGGCACCTAACAACAACAGCCATTCCATATAAAATTGAGGATTTGTTTTTCCATTTCTGTAAAGAAGGCTGTTAGGATTTTGATCAGGGTTGTACTGAACGTATAGATTGCTTTGGGTAGTAAGGACATCTTAACAATATTAAGTCTTCCAATCAGTGAAAATGAATTTATAACACAATTCCTAGGTATTTTATTCTTTTGCATGCTATTGTGAATGGAATTGTTTCCCTAACTTCCCTTTCAGATTTCTCATTGCTGGTGTATAGAAACACAACTGATTTTTGTTTGTTGACCTTTTACATTGCAACTTTGGGATTTTCTATATATGGTATCATATTATCTGTGAACAGAAATAATTTTACTTCTTCTTTTCCAGTATGGATCTTTTATTTATTTTTCTTGTCTTACTGCTTTTACTAGGACTTCTAATACATTATTGAATAGAAGTGGTGAGAGTGGGCACCCTGGTCTTATTCCTGATTTCTGGGGGAACATTTCTAGTCTTTATTCATTAAATATAGTGTTGGCTGTTGTTTTTTCATATATGCCCTGAATCATATTGAGGAATTTCCATTCTATTCCAATCTTCTTTAGGGTTTTCCTCAAGAAAGCACGTTGGATTTTAACAAATGCCTTTTCTGCATCCATACAGATGATCATGTGGTTGTTTTCCTTTGTTCTATTGATATGGTATATTACATTGATTTATTTTCTAATGTTGAACCATCCCTGCATTCCTGGAATAAATTCCACTTGGTCACAGTGTATGACTCTTTTAATATGCTGTTTGATAGAATTTTGTTGGGTTTTTGCATCTATATTCACAAGAGATATTGGCCTGTAGTTTTCTTTTCTTATGGTGTCTTTGTCGGGTTTGGGTATCAGGGTTATGATTGCTTCATAGAGTGAATTAGGAAGTATCCCTTCCTTCTCTATCTTTTGGAGGATTATAAACAGTATTGGTGTCAATTCTTCTCTAAATGGTAGAATTCCCCATTGAAGCCATCTGGTTGGGGACTTTTTTTTGGTGGGGGGGAGGTTTTCGATCACTGATTCTATCTCTTCACTTGTTATGGGTGTGTTCAGACTTTCTATTTCCTCTTGAGTAAGTTTGGATAGGTTGTATGGTTCTAAGAATTTGTCCATTTCATCTAGGTTATTCAGTTTGTTTATTTCTATTGGTTCAGTTGTAATGTCTCCACTTTCATTTCTTATTTTGGTTATTTGTATCTTTTCTCTTTTTTTCTTTTTCGGTCTAGCAAAAGGTTTGTCAATTTTATTGATCTTTTCAAAGAACCAACTCCTGGTTTTATTGAGTCTCTCTATTGTTTTTCTGTTTTCAATTTTATTTATTTCTGCTCTGATCTTTGGTATTTCCTTTTTTCTGGTAGGTTTAGGCCTACTTTGCTCTTCTTTCTAGCTCTTGGAGTTATCTAGTTAGGCTATTGATTTATCTTTCTTCTTTTTTCATACAGGCATTTATTGCTTTAAGTTTCCCTCTGAGTACTGCTTTTACTGCATCCCATAAGTTTTGTTAAGTTGTGCTTTCATTTTCATTTGACTCGAAGAAATTTGTGATTTACCTTTTTATTTCTCTCTTGACCCATTGATAATAATGTGCTGTTTAATCTCCCTAAGTTTGTGTATTTTCCAGGTTTTTTTTAGTTTCTGTTTTTGATTTCTAACTTTACTCCACTGTGGTCAGAGAAAATACTTTGTATGATTTCAATCTTTTTAAATTTATCAAGACTTACTTTGTGAGCTAACGTGGGCTAACCTGGAGAATGATCTATGTGCACTGGAGTAGAATGTATATTGTACTGTTGTTTGGTGGAGTGTTCAATATATGTCTGTTAAGTCTAGTTGGTTTATAGTGTCATTCAGGTCCTCTGTTTCCTTGTAGATCTTCTTTCTAGATGTTCTGTCCAATATTCAAATTGGTGTATTGAAGCCTCTGACTATTACTGTAGTGCTATCAATTTCTCCCTTCAATTCTATCAGTGTTTGCTTTATATATTTAGGTGCTCTGATGTTGGGTGCATATATATTTATGATTGTTAAATCTTCTCAATGAATCGACCCTTTTATCACTATAAAACGTCCATCTTTATCTTTTTTAATAGATTTTGTCTTAAAATGTACTTTGTCTGATATTAAGATTGCCACCCTAGCTCTCTTTTGGTTATTACTTGGATGGAATTTTTTTTTTTTTACATTATACTGTGTTTTTGTTAATACTAAAGATAAACAGTTGACATGAGAGTGAGTATCAGAGATAACTAACACAAAAATTTCTTGATGCATTTAATAGGCCTCTAGAATTGGAGTTCCATTATGCAAGGAGTAGAGGCTACTATGACACGTCCATAAAGTATACACTGTCTCCTCCATGGATCTAGGAATTCTGTCTTGGCACACCAAGGAAAGGCAAATGTGACTCTTGTGTTTCTAATACCTTTATTAATTACACTCATGCTCCTGAGAAGGGTGAGAGATAAAAAGGTAAGATGATTAGGCCATTTCCTGCAGTATATTCCCAAAGAGGCTCTAGGCCCCTAAATCTCACTTTCAGCTAAACCAGAAAATAGAGGGTGGCAGTTGTGTTAAAAAATATCACCAATATTCTTCGGAACAATTTGATTAGTTGCTTAGACACCTTTGAACAGAGAAGCAGTTTATTATAATTTCTAGCTAGCTTAGTAAAACTAACCTTCTGAAGTGTGAGCTCCCCTTACTGTGTAGTGATATAATTCTACAAATAAAATAGAGTACTTATTATGAGCAATGCACTTTGCTAGGGTTTATAAATACAACAAATATAGGTAACGATTGTTCATGACCCTAAGGAGCTTA
Source organism: Dugong dugon (assembly GCA_030035585.1). Taxonomy (NCBI): domain Eukaryota; kingdom Metazoa; phylum Chordata; class Mammalia; order Sirenia; family Dugongidae; genus Dugong; species Dugong dugon. The sequence continues at coordinate 100,301,203 of CM057483.1, read as the reverse complement.
TAATCATATATAGAGAAAGATAAATGCACAAATGCTTGTAATACAAAATAGTCTAGGAATGACATTAGAGAGGCAGTGCTATGAGGGTGCAGAGGGGTGAAAGACTGTTTCCCACCAGGAGGTATGAGAGAAGAATAAAGAGAAGAAAAAAGTAGTAAGATCTAAATGGGCACCAGCCTTACAAAAGCATAAATATAGCTCTTACATGCAATTGTTTCAAATGTTTTACTTTCTAAATGAGGCAATTCCCACACTGATTCCAGGAAGCTGTCCAATGATGGATCATTCATTTTGGCTTTAATTTCAAACTCGTACAGCAGAAGCAATGTCTCACATGGATCATTTGAGAAGTCCCCTAAGAAAGGCAAAAATGCAACATGCTCTGTGATTATATTTCATTATTCTCTTCTGTTCTAATCTCTCTACTGGGGAGGTTTTTCTGTTGAGGAAAAATCATCTTATTTACAATTTGAAGGTTATCCCAAGCCTCTGTGGGCAGATTTTTTTACATTTTTAAATCTATAAGCTCATCAATACTTTCAACACCCTGTTATGCATTCACTAGCATTGCCTACACTTTCTGAAATTATTGCCACGATGCTTCTAACTAGCCTAAAGAAGTCCTGCTGCTATAGCTAAGATTATAATTCAAATCTAGTGTTTATCTGCCTCCTGTGAACTTTCTCTTGGTCCATGCTCACTCCAATGGCTAAGTTAACCAGAATATACTGTGTTGCATGAATCGTGCTTTTATTTCAAGAAAAGTGTAAAGGAGAGTTTCCAAATTGTTTCATTTAGTCAGTAGACAGTATTTCTTAGGTATCCCCCATGGGTAGAATCCTATATGAGGTGGGCTATACCATACTATGTGATACAGTTTTCTTTCACCTTTGGTGGACTGAACCTTTTTTTTTTTTTTAATATTTTATTGTACTTCAGGTGAAGGCTTACAGAACAAACAGTTTCTCATGTAACAGTAGTACACATGCTGTTTTATGACTTTGGTTAAAACCCCACAACATTTTAACCCTCTGAATTCTCAGCTTTTTTTTTTTTTTTTTGGTGAAAATACACATAGCCAAAGATACACCATTTCAAAACTTTTTACTTACACATTTAAGTGACATTGACTATGCTCTTCCAATTGTGCTTCCATTCTCGCCCAAGATGAAGGCTTACAGGACAAAATAGCCTCCCATTTAACAGTTACTACAAATGTTGCCCTATAACAGTGGTTAACAATCTCACAACACATCAACAGTATCCTTACTCAACTTGTGTTCCTTATCATCAGCTTCCTACTCCCCCTCTGCCTTCTGGCCCTTGTTACTGGACTCCTGTACCTCGTCAGTCTCATTTAGTTTTACTGGGCTGTTCACTCCCAGGCTGAACAGTGAACCTTGAAGGTAACTTCACCTCTGAGCTGAAAGGGTGTCTGGGGGCCACACACTTGAGGTTTCTCCAGTCTCCTTTAGGCCAGTAAATCTGGTCTTTTTTTTTTTTTGGGAGTTAGAATTATGCGTGGACTGAACCTTTTTAAAAAGTTTTTTGGTTATCCACCATGGGCAGAATCCTATATGAGGTGGCCTATACCTACTATGTAATACAGTTTTCATTCACCTTTGGTGGACTGAACTTTTTTAAAAAAGTTTTGAGGCATAGCATGCATACAGTAAAATGAATGAAGTGCACTAATATTAAACAAACAGCTTGATGAATTTTTACATATGTTTAAACCCATGTAACAACTACATAGATTATGACATAGAACACTTCCAACACTCCAGAAGGTTCCCTTATGCTCTTTTCCAGTCAATACCACCTTACTAGAGGTAACAACTATTTTAACTTCTATCATTATCAGTTGTTTTGGCCTATTATGGAATTCATTGCTAATATATAGAAATACCCTCAATTTTTGTAGCTTGCATCTTGCTAAACTCATATATTAGTTCAAGTAACTATTTTTTTGTAGATTCTTTGGGATTTTCAATATAGACAATCAAGTCATCTGCAAAAAAAGCTAGTTTTATATCTTGATTTTCACTCTATATGTCTTTTTTTCTTTCTTTTGCTTGAATTAGTGCACTGATTAGGACCTCCAAGACAATGTTGAACAGGAGTGGTAAGAGTAGACACCTTTTTTCCCCTTCCTCTGTGTTCTTCCTTTTTTTTAAATTGCAGTAAATATATATAATGCAACGTTTGCCAATTCAACATTTTTTATGTGTAAAATTCAGTGACACCAATTACATTAATCATGTACAACCATCACCAGTATCTGTTGCCAAATTTTCCATCACAACTGATACTCCAAAACAATAATTCCTCTTTTCCCCCCTCCCTTCTGCTCCTGGTAACCAGTAATAAACTTTTGTCTCTATACATTTGCCTATTCTAGATCTTTCATATAATGAAATAATGCAATATTTGTCCTTTTGTAATTGACTTACTTCACTCAGAATAATGTTTTCAAGGTTCATCCATGTTGTAGCATGTATCAGGACTTCATTTCTCTTTATGGCTGAGTAATATTCCATTGTATGTACACACCACATTTTGTTTATCCATTCATCTGTTGATGGACATTTTGGTTGTTTGTGAAAAGTGCTGTAATGAACACTGGCGTACAAACATCTGTTTGTGTTTCTGCTTTCAATTCTTTTGGATGTAATCCTAGGAGTGGAATTGTGGGGTCATAGGGCAGTTCTATCTTTTAACAAATTTGAGGAACTACCAAACTGTTTCCACAGTGGCACAGTGGCTGTACCATTTTGCATTCCCATCAGCAACGAATGAGTGTTTATGTTGTTTTCCATTTTTGTTTTGTTTTGTTTTATCTTAGCTATCCTAGAAGGGATGAAGTGGTATCTTGTTATGGTTTTGATTTAGATTTCCCTAATGGCTAATGACATTGAGTATCTTTTCATGTGATTGTTGGCCATTTGAATTTCTTCTTTGGTGAAATGTCTGTTGAAGGCCTTTGACCATTTTTTGATTAGTTTGTCTTCATGTTGTTAAGTTGTAAAGGTTCTTTATACATTCTAGATATTATTAAACACCTATCAAATATATGATTCCTAACATTTTCTCCAAGTTTGTAGGTTACTTCTTTACTTTCTTGATTAAAGTCCTTTGATGAACAAAAGCTTTTATTTTTATGAGCTCCTATTTATCTATTTTGTCTTTTTGCTCGTGCTTTTTGTGTCATATCTAAGAATCCATAGTTAAAAACTAGGCCCTGAACCTGTTTTCTTCTAAGAGTTTTATGGTTTCAGTTCTTACATTTAGGTGTTTGATTCATTTTGAGATAGTTTTCCTATGTATTGTGAGGTATGAGTCTGGCTTCCTTCTTTTCCATGTGGAAATCCAGTTGTCCCAGCATCATTTATTAAAGAAACTGTTCTTTCCTCATTGGATTGACTTAGCATCCTTGTTGAAAATCAGCTGACCATAGATACACAGATTTATTTCTAGATTCTCAATTCTATTCCACTGGTCTATATGTCTATCATTATACCAGGACCAGGCTGTTTTGATTACTGTAGCTTTATAGTATGCTTTAAGACTGAGAAGTGTGAGTCCTCCTACTTTGCTCTTCCTTTTCAAGACTGCTTTGGCTATTTGCTCTCCCTCACCCCCCAAGCCTCTGTCAGTTTGTCGTACTGTGGGGGCTTGAGTGTTGCTATGATGCTGGAAGCTATGCCATTGGTATTCAAATACCAGAAGGGTCACCCACGGTGGACAGATTTCAGCTGAGCTTCCAGATTAAGACAGACTGGGATGAAGGACCTGGAGGTCTACTTCTGCAAAGAATTAGCCAGTGAAAACCTTATGAATAGCAGCAGAACACTGTCTGATATAGTGCCGGAAGATGAGCCCCTTAGGTTGGAAGGCACTCAAAATATGACTAGAGAAGAGCTGCTTCCTCAACATATAATCAAACTTAATCACATGGATGGAGTCAAGCTTTTGGGACCAGGCAGTGTTCCGTTCTGTTGTACATAGGGTTGCTAAGAGTTGGAACTGACTCGATGGCACCTAACAACAATAACATTTTGTGCCCATTGCAGTTCCATATAAATTAGAGGACTGCCTTTCCAGTTCTGCATAGAAGGCTGTTGGCATTTTGATGGGTATTGCACTGAATCTATAGATTACTTTCGGTAGTATTGACATCTTAATATTAAGTCTTCTCATCCATGAACACAGAATATCCTTCCATTTATTTAGGGGTTCTTTAATTTCTTTCAGTAACGTTTTACAGTTTTCAGTGTAGAAGTCTTTCACTTCCTTGGTTAAATTTATTTATAGATTAAATTTTATTCTTTTAGATGCTATTGTAAATGGAATTATTTTCCTAATTTCCTTTTCAGCTTGCTCTTGCTGATGTATAGAAATCCAACTGATTTTTGTGTGTTGACATTCATTCAGTCACTTTGCCGAATTCATTTATTACCCCTAGTAGCTTTATTGTGGATTCTTTGGTGTCTTCTGTATATAGGTAGCTCCTGACTTACGATGTATTTGGGTTATGATGAACCACACATACATCCGTTCGTGAGTTTTTTTTTTTTTTTTGGTACATCTTATGGTTAGTAATATGCACTATGTACAATGTTGTGTGTAATTTGCTGATGTTATCATTCTCAGATGTTCATTTGCAGACGTTCAATGTTATGATTATAAAGATACTTATAATAAAAGGCAATAATAATGAAATCTAAACAAAAATGAGGTATTCGACTTATGTCAGAACCAACTAATGCATGGGAGAAAGATCTGGCAGTCTGCTTCCACAAAGATTACAGCTTTGGAAACCCTATGGCCGCAGTTCTACTCTGACCTATAAGGTCGCTATGAATAGGAATCGACTTGATGGAAATGGGTTTACTAGACTGTAAGTTCCCTGAGGTCAGGATCCTCATCTGTCTTATTTACTTCTGTAGCCCTATTGCTAAATATTAAGGTTGCCAGATAAAATACAAGACTCCCTCTGTACAGTTGAGTTTCAGTTAAATGTTCATATATAGTTAAACGTGAATTTCATGTAAACCTTAAATAATTTTTAAGTATAAGCATGTCCCAAAGATTGCATGGGATGTATTTTAGTAAAAAAAGTATTGGTTGTTTGTTTGAAATTCAAATTTAACTGGACGCCCTATATTTTTATTTGCTAAGTCTGGCGACTCTACTAGATGTATATTAGCTGAATAAATGTTCTGAGCATCTACTATGTGTCAGACAACTCACACCTTCTCATTAAATCATTATTTATGCAATTGTTTTAATAGCTGTCTCCTCCACTAGTAAAAAAAAAAAAAAAAAAAAAAGAACTGACTTATGACAGAGTCTTCGGAATGGAACCCTGTTGAAAGTCGGGGACTACCTGTATAGGATCATGTCATCTGAAAAAAGGGATATTTAAATTTTCTCCTTCCTGATTTGGATGCATTTTATTAATTTTTATTCAATAATTGCTCTTGCTAGAACTTCCAGCACAATATTGAATAGCAGTTATGAGACCAGGCATACTTGCCTTGTTCCTGATCTTAAGGGGAGAGCTTTCAGGTTTTCTCCATATGATGTTAGCTGTGAGGTTTTCTTTAAATGCCCTTTATCATTTTGAGGTATTTCCATTCTATTACTAGATTTTTTTCTTAAATCATGAAAGGGTGTTGTAGTTTGTCAAATGCCTTCTCTGCACTGATTAAGATGATCATATGGTTCTTATCCTTTATTCTAAGAGTGTGCTATATTACATTGATTTATTTTCTAGTGTTGAACCACCCTTGCATTCCTGGAATAAATACCGTTTGATCATGGTGTATAATCCTTTTAGTATGCTTTTGGATTTGGTTTGCTTGTATTTTGTTAAGGATTTTTGCATTTATCTTCATAAGGGATATTGGCCTGTAGTTTTCTTGTGGTGTCTTTGTCTGGATTTGGTATCGGAATAATGCTAGCGTCACAGAATGAGTTAGAAAGTGTTCACTCCTCTTTTATTTTTTGGAAAAGTTTAAGAAGGATCAAAGTCACTTCTCTAAATGGTAGAATTCCCTAGTGAAGCCATATGGTACAGGACTTTTTCTTGTGGGGGGTGGTTTGATTATTGTTTCAATCTCTTCACTTGTTATGGGTCTGTTGAGATCTTCTACTTCTTGAGTCAGATAGGAAGTTTATGTGTTTTTAGGGATTTGTCCATTTCATATAAGCTATCTAATTTGTCTTCTGAGGAAGAATTGATGCATTCGAATTGTGGTACTGGTGAAGAATATTGAATATACCACGGACTTCCGGAAGAAAAAACAAATCAGTCTTGGAGGAAGTACAGCCAGAATGCTCCTTAGAAGCAAGGATGGTGAGACTTCTCACTTACTTTGAATATGTCATCAGGAGTGTACAATCCTGGAGAAGGACATTATGCTTGGTAAAGTAGATGGATTGACACAGTGGCAACACCAATGAGCTCAAACATAGCAACAATTCTGAGGATGGTGCAGAACCAGGCAACATTTCATTCTGTTATACATAAGATCACTATGAGTTGGAGCTGACTCGACAGTACCTAACAGCAAATCTAACTTGTTGGCATTCAATTGTTTATAATACTCTCCTGTGATCCTTTTTATTTCTGTAGGGTTGGTTGTAATGTCCCCACTTTCATTTCTGATTTTGGATATTTTAATCTTCTCTCTTTTTTTCTTTGTCAGTCTTGCTGAAGTTTTGTCGAATTTATTGATATTTTCAAAAAACAACTTCTGGTTTCATTGATTCTCTCTATTGTTTTCTGCTCTTTATTTCATTTACTTCCACTCTGATCTTTGTTATCTCCTTCCTTCTGCTTGCTTTGGGTTTTGTTTACTCTTGTTTTCCTAATTTCTCAAGTTGAAATTTAGGTTATTCATTAGTGATCTTTTTTTTTTTAACTTAGGCATTTAGAGCTATAATTTTCCCTCTGAGCACTGCATTTTCTGCATCCCATAGGTTTTATTTATTTTTATTGTGCTTCAGATGAAGCTGTACAGAGCAAATTAGTTTCTCATTAAACAATACACATATTTTTTGTGACATTGGTTGGCAAACTTGGGACATATCATGTCATTGGAATTTGGATTGGGATTGCATTGTATCTGTAGATCACTTTGGGGAGAATTGACATTTTCACAATGTTGAGTCTTTGTATGCATGAGCATGGTATGTTTTTCCACTTATGTAGGTCTCTTTTGGTTTCTTGCAGTAGTTTCTTGTAGTTTGCTTTGTATAGGTCTCCTATGTCTCTGGTTAGGTTTCTCCTAAGTATTTTTTTCTTTTTGGGGGCTACTGTAAATGGTATTGATTTGGTGACTTCCTCTTTGAAGTTCTCTTTGTTGGTGTAGAGGAATCCAACTGATTTTTGTATGTTTCTCTTGTATCCTGAAACTTTGCTGAAATCTGTTATTTTCAGTAGTTTTCTTGTGGATTCTTTGGGGTTTTCTGTGTATAAGATCATGTCATCGGTGAATAGGGATACTTTTACTTCTTCCTTACCAATTTAGATGCCCTTTATTTCTTTTTCTTGCCTTATTGCTCTGGCTAGGACCTCCAGCACAATGTTGAATAAGAGTGGTGATAAAGGGCGTCCTTGTCTGGTTCCTGTTTTCAAGGGGAATGCTTTCAGACTCTCTCCATTTAAGATGATGTTGGTTGTTGGCTTTGTATAAATGCTCTTCATTATGTCAAGGAATTTACCTTCTGTTTCCTATTTTGCTGAGTTTTTATCATGAATGGGTGTTGGACTTTGTCAAATGCTTTTTTTTGCATCGATTGATAAGATCATGTGGCTCTTATCTTTTATTTATGTGATGGATTACATTGATTGTTTTTCTAATGTTGAACCATCTCTGCATAGGTGGTATGAACCTCACTTGGTCATGATGAATTATTTTTTTTGATATGTTGCTGAATTCTATTGGCTAGAATTTTTCTAGGGATTTTTGTGTCAATGTTCATGAGGGATATTGGTCTGTAATTTTCTTTTCTTGTGGTGTCTTTACCTAGCTTTGGTATCAGGGTCATGCTGGCTTCACAGAATGAGTTTGGGAGTATTCCTTCCTTTAACATGTTCTGAAATACTTTTAGTAGTAGTGGTGTTAACTCTTCTCTGAAAGTTTGGTAAAATACTCCAGTGAAGCTGTCAGGGCCAGGTTTTTTTGTTGTTGCTGTTGTTGGGAGTTTTTTTTTTTAGTACCTCTTCAATCTTGTCTTTTGTTATAGGTTTATTTAATTTTTCTACCTCAGTTTGTGTTAGTTAAGGTAGGTAGTATATTTCTAGAAATTTGTCCATTTCCTCTAGGTGAGCTTAGTCTTACTGGTTCTCCTTTGTAGGTGACTTTTTGTTTATCCCTAGCCACTCGTAAGATTCTTGCTTTGTCTTTTTTTGATTATGAGACTTCTTGATGACTTTCTTTTGGAGTCTGTCCTGTTTGGGGTTTGTTGAGTTCTTGGATAGATATCTTCTCATCTTTATGATATTAGGGAGGTTTTCTGCGAGCAAATCTTCAACAATTCTCCCTGTGTTTTTTATTATCCCTCCCTGTTCTGGTACTTTGATCACTCGTGGGTTTTTCCTCTTGATAGTATCACGCATAATTCTTAGGCTTTCTTCATTTCTTTTCATTTTTTAAAAAATTTTTCCTCAAACAAATTGGTGCCAAGGGATTTATCTTCAGTCTCACTAATTCTGAATTCTATTATCTCAATTCTGCTCATATGACCTTCTATTGTGTTGTCTAATTCTGAAATTTTATTTTTAATCTTTTGGATTTCTAGTTGTTGTCTCTGTATGGTTTCTAGCTGCCTGTTTATTTTGTTGTTTTGTTCTTATATTGTTTTCCTGAATCTTTTATTGCTTTGTCTGTGTGTTCCTTGGTTTGGTCTGAGTTTTGCTTGATCTCCTTCTTGATCTTTTGGAGAGCTCTGTATACTAGTCTTTTGAATTCTTTATCAGGTATTTCTATTGCCTTATCTTCCTCCAGAAGGTTTTCTGGTTCTTCATTTTGGTTGCTTGGTAGAGCCATTTTGTCCTGCTTATTTACGTGATTTGATACTGATTGTTGTCTCTGAGGTACCAATAAATTCTTACATTTATTTATTTGTTTTATTTTTGTTTACTGCATCCTGTATTTTTGTTTTATTTTGATATGTCCAAGTAGGCTGGGCATGTGTGCTACCTTGATTTTTGGTGTCACTGAAGCTCTCACATCCTGTCTCTAGGTGGTCAGAGCAGCTACTAGGTGTGTGAGCCCAGGAATCTGTTCACTGTTCTTGTGGGGGTGTGGTTATTCAGGCCACATGTTTCCAGGTCGTTGGTCACTGATTGGTGCAGACTCTCATCCACAGTCCTAGGTGGGCAGGGATGCATGGGGGTGTTTTGAGCAGACAGTCTCTGTTTGCAATGGGGGGTAATGTGTGGAGCAAGGCAGGGTGCTGTTGGCTGCCCCCAGGTGCATTGATGGGGAGCATGTCCCTGTCCACTAGTGCATGTATGAGGTGGGTAGTGCACCTGGTCCTTGGGCACCCAGTGCCATTGGCTGGAGGGATTGGGAAACACCACTAATTCTCAGACCTCTGTAGTGGGCAGCTAAATGGAGTGGGTGGTACCTCTGGCCTCAGGCCCCTGGTGTGGGTGAGACTCCTTCTTAGGGGGTTGGGTAGTGTTCAGTGTCACAAATATGCAGCTCCCCTTTGGCTGCTGCAGGTGAAAATGGGCTTCAGGTGTATGCCCTGCCCATTTTATGTTAATGAGGGTGTGCAGTGTTGAACCAGCCCACATGGCACTGGGCAGGGGTGAAGGGCACTGCAAGTCCATGGACATCCTATGCTAGTGGCTGGGTGAAGGGGCAGGGCTTCCCAATCTGTCCTGAGTTCCTGGCTTAGGGGGTGTGGTATCGTTGAATGCCGTAGGACTGGTGTTGAAGTGGGGTGGAGGATGATTGAGGGTAAGGGAATGTTTCTCTGCTGTGAAGCTATGGTGGGGGAAGGGGTTATTTTGCCAGTGCTCATGGTAGGTTGGGAGCTTGCACTTGACTTTTGCAGGTCTGGTGTCACTCCTGTTGGGCTCTGGAGGTGTGTGCAGATTCACTGCTGCTTGGCTGCACCAGATGTGGTGGGCCTTGGCTTGGGATGTTGTTGCTTGGTTCAGCCCATGTGCATTGTGCAGACTCAGCTACCAGGATGCCGGCGATCCTGTGATCTGTAGTTCCCAGTTTCCACTGCTTTTGAATTGTCTCTCCTTCCACCTGTTACTCAATCTGATTCTTCAGCTTTGTCTTTGATGATTAGGGTTCCTAGACTGTCATATGTATTTGATTCACTTGTTTTTTCAGGTCTTTGTTGTAAGAGGGACTACAGGAATTGTCTGACTATGCTTCTATCTGGGCCCCGCCTCCACTTCATAGAATTCTCAATGTCTGATTTTTTGGAATTAAACTGCCATGCCTTTCTTCCAAGGCACCTATGGGTGGAGTTGAACCTCCAAACTTTCAGTTAACAGCTGAGCATGTTAACCACTTGGACCAGGCAGGGACTCCATAGAACTACCATATGACCCAGGAATTCCACTCCTAGGTATATATAACTGAAAGAATTGAAAGCAGAAACACAAAGAGAAACTTGTACACCAATGTTCACTGCAGCATTGTTCACAATAGCCAAAAGACAGATACAACCTAAATGTCCATCAACAGATGAACGGATAAACCAAGTGTGGTACATACATACAATACAATATTATCTGCCATAAAGAGAAATAAAGTCCTGATACATGCTACAACATGGATGTATCTTGAAAATGTTATGCTGAGTGAAATGAGTCAGTCACACAAGGATAAATATTGCAAGATCCAACTTACATGAAATAGGCAAATGTATAGAGACCAAAGTTTATTAGTGGTCACCAGGGCTGAGATGGAGGAGGGAAGGGAGAATCTTAGCTTAGGGGGCACCGAGTTTCTGTTCACAGTGGTGGAATAATTTGGAAATAGATAGTGGTGATGGTTGTATAAAATGATGAACATAACCAATGTTACTGAATTGTACATGCAAAAATTGTTGAATTGAGAAATGTTCTGTTACACATATTTTTACCACAATAAAACAATTAAAAAGAAAACAGCACAGTGTACACACACACACACACAAAGATATTACATAAAATGGGATAAAAGGAACAAGAAGAACAAATGGCAGAGGGAGAATGATCACCAGAAAAATGCTGCCATAAAAGAGATAAAAATTGTGACCAAACATTTCACCATGAATTAAAAGATGTTAATGAAGTAATCATCTTTATAAAATAAGAATACAAATCAGGGGTTCATTCAAGGAATAAATAGTAGGCAACAAAAAGGAAATATGAGCTGTCAGAGATAAAGGAAATGGAACAAAAAAAAGATCATCACAGAAATAAAGGTGAAAGTGTAGGTAGCAAAAGAGAAAAAACAGAGACCACAATAAACAGCAAGCATTTTAGAAACCAAGAGATAATCAAGCAAAATGCAAAGGAAATTAAAATTGTTTTTAACCTCTTCCTGGTTTCCTTACAAATTAATGAGTTGAAATTGTTGACATGTGTCCACTTTATATTTGCATGAGAGTCATGATTATATATTTAAAAAATTATTGACCAAGATGCCTAATAGATTCATTGGACAGGACCAGGTAAACTGTGTTGCAATTCATGGACTGCTTAAACTCATTTTTTCTTGCCTCCCAGATTGAATCCTAAGTGGCAATACAACTTTGCTGAATCTCTGTTTTTTATTCTTTTCTACTGATTTTATGATTTTTAAAAATTGTTTCTAGTTCTTGTATGGCCAATAAGTTATTCTCCTTTGGTAGCAGCAATAACTGGAAATTTTGTGATCTCTGTAATTGAATTATTTGTAATGGTATTATTGAATTATCTAGTCTCTGATGGGTGAGAGACAAAAGAGAATTTAATTTGTTAGTCTATATTTTGTTCTATTTGTCCATTTTGACCTCAAATTAATTAATAATTTCATGCCTGCTGGGAAGGAAAATAGTACTTTGATAACTGGACTGGTAAATTTCTGGGTTTACTCTTGACCTGTGGCTAAAGTTATACATCTGAATCCAAAATATCTATCTCTGTGTCTATAATTCAGAAAAGTCTTGACCTCTCATTGTGTGAGTGTGAAATGTTCTCTTATCTCTGATGGTTATTAATAAATCAGAGTATTAATAAAACAACGAAACCTGTTGTTGTCGAGTCAATCTGACTCATAGCGACCCTATAGAACAGAGTAGAATCGCCCCATAAGGTTTCCAAGGAGCGACTGGTGGATTCAAACTGCTGACCTTTTGGTTAGCAGCCTGAGCTCTTAACCACTGTGCCACCAGGGCTCATCTCCTAAATTAAAGTAGCTCTGTTCTAATTAGTTTATAAAGATAAATAAGCACTTATGTACAAATATTCCTAAAATTCCCAGAAAGTAAAGAAACTGAACTTCTAATACTTTAAATGTGCTAGATTAAAAAAATTCTTCTTACAAGAAACTACTAACTTAGAAATATTTTAGGAATCTAAAATTAAGGTAAATCTTTGACAAATGAAGTTAGTTTAATAATTTTGGTCTAAAAAAGAACCATTTTTTTCTGATCTATCAGTGTTAAGTATAAAACAAGCATACATTGTATTTTATTTGGCTCTATTTTTCCTAAATGTATACAGTTTTACTGACTAAATAAAATAATATTGTTCCTGGATAATATTTAAGATTAGGAAAAATGTAAATTTGGTTCAACCAAAACTGAATCATTATTTTGACAAACTTTTTATTTCAGCAGTAACTATGTATTGCAGCATGTTAGACTGAAGATAATTTCCAAGATATTTAGGTAAATTAAAACGTTTGGCAAAGAATACTGAATATACCATGGACTGACAGAAGAACGAACAGATCTGTCTTGGAAGAAGTACAGCCAGAATGTTCCTTGGAAGCAAATATGGAGAGATTTCATCTCACGAACTTTGGACATGTTATCAGGAGGGACCAGTCCCTGGAGAAGGACATCATGCTTTGTAAAGTAGAGGGTCAGTGGAAAAGAGGAATACCCTCAATGAGATGGACTGACACAGTTGCTGCAACAATGGGCTCGAGCATAAAAATGATTGTGAAGATGGTACAGGATTGAGCAGTGTTTCATTCTGTCATACACAGGGTCGCTATGAGTTGGAACCAACTCGATGGCACCTAACAACACCAACAAAATATTTGACTGATACTGAATTGAGTTAATTAATAGATAATCATTGGATACCTAGATAATTTCTAAGATAGAATACTTAAACATTTATTACTACGCAGAGTGTTAAGTTTATATACTTATTTTTACATGCTACAGAGAGGCTATATCTTTGGGTCATATTAATGAGTGTGGTCATTTTTTCCTCTCTAAAAGGGCTACAGAAATTGTCCTAGGTGTGTTCATGATTTTTGCTAGTCTGCTAAAATGCTTGTGGGTGAGAGACAGTTTTCAATTGCCCCCTACCCAATTTTTTCTTAGAGATAGAAGTTATTTATTTTGGTTAAAAATTACAATTAAAATGAGTGGTTGAGATTATATTATAAGTGATAGCAACACAACATTACAAATGGGTACGTGCTTTTGTTTTTCAAATTAAAAAAAGCTTGTTCCTAAAGCAGAAGCTCTCAAATTTTCTGTCTTCTGGGCCTCTTTTCACTCTGAAGAAAATATTGAGAACCCCAGAGAGATTTTTTTTACATGAAGGTTATAACTATTTATATTTACAATATTGAAATTTAAATTGATAAAATTTAAATATATTTACTGATTGAATTGATTTGACATTAATTTACTGTATGTTAATGTAAATTTTGTAAAAAGTAATTCTATTTAAAAAAATGTAAGGAGACTTCCGGGCAACATGGCACTATAGACAGAAGCACCACACCGTACCTCCACAGCAAAGATCTGAAAAACTAACTCAAACAGAGAAACACATCAATCCTGAAACCCTAAGCATCAGATGAAGAGACAAAGAACTCAGCCAAGCACCAAATGGAATAAGAAACTGACCGAGAACAGAGAGTGAGGAGAGATACATGCAGAGGACCCCTATCAGATACCACAGCACAGATCCGCCATGTTTGACTCCTATCAGAGATTGGCAAACAGGGGGGTACAAGAGAGCAGCTTCATGGGGTTTCCAGCAGGAGACAGAACAACTGGTAACCAGTGATATACACTTTCCCACCCCCCACCCTTCTTCACCCCCACTCAGCCTCCTCTGCTTCCTGCGGCCATAGTCTCTTGGCTGGGAAGCACTGGCTTCACCCCGGTGTTGCTTGGATTCCACCTGCCTGCACTGCCTGGCCCCCTGAGTGCCATTTGCTGACTGATGGTGTAGCATTTTCCACCTCTTTAGATTTCTTCCTTACCTCTCACCACCTCCCCCTCCTTTCTCTCAAATACCTGTATCCGTGTGCCATCTTTGCTTCTTCCTGAAAGGCTGCAAAACACCGCTTGACTGTGAAACTTCTTCCTGGACCATGCTGCCACACTGGTGGGAACCCCAAGGGTTTTTTTCTTTGCTCTGATTTTATTTGTTTGTTTCTTTTCTTTTTTTTTTCCTCAGCTTGGGAGCTCTTTCTAGCCAGGGAATACCAGGCGGCTTGGGAGCTATGTCTTTACTCTGCACAGACACACAGTGACATCTCTGGGGGCATTTCTTTTCTCTTGTGGGTTTTTTTTTTTGTTTAGTTTTTTTGTTTCTTCTTCTCTTTTTGTCTTTCTTCGTTTCCAGTTTATCGTCTCTCTATACTTACCTTCTCTTCCTGTTTCCTGAATACCTGGCGCTGTGTGACGCATTTACCCCTTTTAGCCAGGCCGTACTTCATGGCCTGGGAGCAAATTCCCCAGTCCTAGCAACCACACCAGTGGGATTCCTGGGGGCTTTTCTTTTTCATCCTCTAATTTTTATTTATTCAGTTTTTCTTTAACCTCTTTTCTTTTTTTTTTACTTTTTGTTTACCTCCATTTCTCAGTCTCTCACCTCTCCACTCCAACAGCAAGCTCCATTAGCACTCTTTTTTGTTTGTGTGTATGTTTTTTGCCTCTGTTCCTCTCTCCTCTCTCTCCTCTTTCCCATACCCATCTTAGCTCCACACATCACAATCTACCCCCTGCTTCCTGCTTAGCAGCACCATGTGCTGAACATCACACTCCCAAGCAGCACAGGCATGGCCTACTGAAACCTGCCCTGCACTGATTCCTGGCCAGCACTGTCGGCCATAGTACCTGCCACAAATAACCCATTCCAGCAACTCCCCTTCAGGTTGACCTGCCCTGCTGTACCATACCTGAGTGACTGACCCTGCCCACTAGAGGAGGTGAAAAGTATTGTGTCCACAGATGAGCAAACAAAAAAGAATGCACAGACCTCCTGCTCAGACATAACCAGATAAAACAATAAAGCAGGATGAAACAAACAAATCTACAACCAATAAACGAGGAAAATAACGACTGAATGCCCCGAAGACAGCAGACAATATCAAAATACTTACAAAAACAGGACAGGATGGTTCCAGTGGGCGTCCAAAATAAAACATCAGATGACTTTCCAGTAGAAGAAAAGGCACTAGAACTACCTGATTGGGAATTAAAATCTCTAATATTCAGAATTATCCAAGAGTTAAAGCAAATAGCAGGCAAAAATGAGGAAAAAATAGACAAATTCATGGAAAATACAGACAAATTCATGGAAAATACAGACAAAAATGAAACAATTCAAGAAAATAATACAGGAACAAAATACTAAAATAAATTCACAACTAGAAATAATAAAAAAAAACAACAATTAGACATCCAGAAGATAAACAACAAGATTTCAGAAATGGACAGTGTCACAGAAGGGCTGAACAGCAGGTTTGAAATGATGGAAGACAGCATCAGCGAAATTGAAGGCAAACACTTGGATACAACTCTGTTTGAGGAAAAATCAGAAAAAAGAACAAAGCAAAATGAAGAAACCCTGAGAATTACGTGGGATACAATCAAAAGCAAAAACCTGCAAATGATAGGAGTTTCAGAATGGGGGAGAAAACAGAAAACACAGAGAGGATCATTGAAGAATTGCTGACAGAAAACTTCCCCAATATCATCAATGATGAAAAAACGACCATCCAAGAAGCTCAACAAACCCCATATAGAATAGACCCCAAAATAAAATCAACAAGGCATATCATAATCACTCTCACTAAAACCAAAGACAAAGAATCCTGAGAGCAGCTCGAGAAAAATGAAAAGTCACATACAGAGGAGAAACAATAAGACTAAGCTCGGATTATTCAGCAGAAACCATGCAGGCAAGAAGGCAATGGGATGACATATATAAAACCTTGAAAGAAAAAAAATTGCCAGCCAAGAACAATATAGCCTGCAAAACTCTCATTCAAATATGATGGTGAAATAAGGTCATTTCCAGAGAAACAGAAATTAAGGGACTATGTAAAAATGAAACCAAACTTACAAGAATTATTAAAGGGTGTCCTTCGATCTGAGAACAAATAACATCATACCACAGGATGAATATAGGACACAGGATTGTAATAGCCAGATATCAACCTAGGAAATGAACTCTCAAGGACTATCCAAAACCAAAAGATTTACAACAGGGAACAAGAGAGGTTAATCTGTAAATGACAACATCAGAACAATAAAAGATGGAAGAAACGGTGTAGGTATAGAAGTTTCTAATGGAGAGGAAGCAAGGTGATACCACATAATAATAGACTGGTTCAAACCTAGGAAGAGAAGGGTAAATTTCAAGGTAACCACAAAGAAAGTTAATAAACCTACTCATCAAAATAAAGAAGAAAAACATAAAGTCTAAGCAAAAAAAAACCTACAAAAACAAAAGAAATCCAAAAACAAAAGGAATTCAGCATGGAAGAGTAAGAGGAACAAAGAAAACATCAGCACCACAAAAAAAAAAAAAAAAGGCACTACAAAGTGGCAGAAATAAACTCACAACCTATAAATAATTACACTGCATGTAAATGGCCTAAACGTGCCTATAAAGAGATGGAGAGTGACAGAATGGATAAAAAAACAGGATCCATCAATATGCTGTCTAAAAGAGACAGACCTTAGAAACATAGATGTAAATTTATTAAAAATCAAAGCATGGAAAAAATATATCAAGCAAACAGCTACCAAAAAAGAGCAGGAATGGAAATACTAATCTCAGATAAACTAGACTTTAAAACAAAATCCACCATAAAATACAAGGAAAGACACTATATAATGATTAAGGGGATGATCCATCATGAAGACATAATCATAATAAACATCTACGCACCCAATGATAGGGCTCCAAAATACATAAAACAAACTCTAACAGCATTGAATAGTGAAATTGACACTTCAACAATAATGGTAGGAGACTTCAACACACCACTCTTGGTAAAGGACAGAACATCTAGAAAGAAACTTAACACAGATACAGAAGACCTAAAGGGCACAATCAGCCAACTTGACTTCATAGATATATACAGAACCTTCCACCCAACACCTGAAAAGTACACATTCTTTTCCAATGCACACGGAACGTTCTCCAGAATAGGCCACATGTTAGGCCACAAAGAAATCCTCAACAAGATCCAAAACGTTGAGATAATACAAAGTATCTTTTCTAACCACAGCGTCATCAAGGTAGAAATGAAAAACAGGAAAAGCAAGGAAAAAAACCAAATACATGGAAAGTGAATAACACCCTGCTTACATTTCACTGGGTAATAAAGAAAACAGAGATGGAGTAAAAAAATTCCTAGAATCAAACAAGAATGAAAACACAACATACCAAAACCTTTGGGACACAGCAAAGGCAGTGCTCAGAGGTCAACTTATAGCAATAGATGCACACATCAAAAAAGAAGAAAGGGATGAAATTGAAACAGAAACTACAGAACTCGAACAAACAGAGAACAGAAAAAAGTCCACAGCCACTAGAAGAAAGGAAATAATAAAGATCAGAGCACAAATAAATGATATAGAGAATAGAAAAACAATAGAAAGAATCAACAAAACCAAAAGTTGGTTCTTTGAAAGGGTCAACAAAACTGACAAACCACTGGCCAGACTGACAAAGGAAAAACGGGAGAGGATGCAAGTAACCCAAATAAGAAATGAAATGGGGGACATTACAACAGACCCAACTGAAATAAAAAGGATTATAACAGAGTATTATGAAAAAGTATACTCCAACAAATTTGAAAACCTAGAGGAAATAGATAAATTTCTAGAAACAGACTACCTACCCAAACTACCACAAAGTGATGTTGAAAATCTGAACAGTCCCATAACAAGAGAAGAGATGGAAAAGGTAATTAAAAAACTACCAACAAAAAAAAACCCTGGCCCAGATGGCTTCACTGGAGAATTCTACCAAACATTCACAGAAAAGCTTATACCAGTAGTACTCAAACTATTTCAGAACATAGAAAAGGAAGCGACACTTCTGAATTCATTTTATGAAGCCAGCATAACCCTGATATCAAAACCACGGAAAAACACCACAAAAAAAGAAAATTACAGAAAAATATTTCTCATGAATATAGATGCAACAATTCTCAACAAAATTCTAGCCAATAGAATTCAGCATCACATCAAAAAAATAATACACCATGACCAAGTAGGAGTCATACTAGGTATGCAAGGCTGGTTCAACATTAGAAAATCAAGCAACGTAATTGACCACATAACTAAAAAGAAAGAAAAGAATCACATGATCATCTCAATTGACACAATAAAGGCATTTGACAAAGTCCAACACCAATTCCTGATAAAAACTCTCAATAAAATAGGTAAAGATGGGAAATTTCTCAACATAATAAAGGTCATCTATGCAAAACCAATGGCCAACATCATTCTTAATGGAGAGAGGCTGAAAACATTCCCCTTGAGAACAGGAACAAGACAAGGATGCCCTTTATCTCCACCCCTATTTAACACTGGGCTGGAAGTCCTAGCTAGAGCAATAAGGCAAGAAAAGGAAAGAAAGGGCATCCAAATTGGTAATGAAGAAGTTAACCTGCCCCTGTTTGTGGATGATATGATACTATACCTAGAAAACCCTAAAGACTCCATGAGAAAACTATTGGAACTAATAGAAAGATTCAGCAGAGTAGCAGGATACAAGATAAACATACAAAAATCAGTTGGATTCCTATACACCAATAGAGAACGATGAAAAGGAAATCAAGAAAACAATACCATTTATAATAGCCCCTAAAAAAATAAAATATTTAGGAATAAATCTAACCAGGGATGTAAAAGACATATACAAAGAAAACTGCAAAACACTACCGGAAGAAACCCAAAGGGTTCTACATAAATGGAAAAACATACCATGCTCATGGATAGGTAGATTCAACATTGTGAAAATGACAATTCTACCCAAAGCAATTTAGAAATACAATGCAATCCTGATCCAAATAGCAACAATATTCTTTAAAGAGAAGGAAAAATTAATCATTAACTTTATATAGAAATGGAAGAAGCCCCAGATAAGTCAAGCTCTTTTGAAGGAGAAGAATAAAGTAGGAGGACTTAGACTACCTGACCTCAGAGCCTACTATACAGCTACAATAGTCAAAACAGCTTGGTACAAGGACAGATACATTGACAACTGGAACAGAAAGGAGAACCCAGATGTAATTCCATCCATCTATGGTGACCTGACCTTTTACAAGGGTCCAAAGTCCAACAAATGGGGAGAAGACAGTCTTTTTAAGAAATGCTGCTGGCAAAACTGGATGTCCATATGCAAAAAAATGAAACAGGACCCATAACTCAAACCGTATACAAAAACTAATTCAAAATGGATCAAAGACCTAAATATAAAGCCAAAAATTATAAAGTTCATAGAAGAAAAAATAGGATCAATGCTAGAGGCCCAATACATGGCATTTAACAGGATACAAACCATAACTGACAGCACACAAACTCCAGAAGATAACCTAGATAACTGGGATCTTCTAAATATTAAACACTTATGCTCATCAAAAGACTTCACCAAAAGAGTAAAAAGAATATCTACAGACTGGGAAAAAATTTTTGGACATTACAAGTCGGACAAAGGTGTAATCTCTAAAATCTACAAGAAAATCCAACACCTCTACAACAAAAAGACAAACAATCCCATTAAAAAATGGGCAAAGGAAATGAACAGACACTTCACCAAAGAAGACATTCAAGCGGCCAACAGACACATGAGAAAATGCTCACGATCACTAGCCATGAGAGAAATGCAAATTAAAATCACAATGAGATACCATCTCACCTCGGCATTACTGGCACGAATCAAAAACACTGGAAATAATAAATGTTGGAGAGGCTGCGGGGAGATCGGAACTCTTATGCAATGCTGGTGGGAACACGTAATGATACAACCATTTTGGAAAATGATATGGCGCTTCTTTAGAAAGCTAGAAATAGACATACCATATGATCCAGCAATCCCACTCCTAGGAATATATCCTAGAGAAATAAGAACAGTCACGTGAATAGACATATGCACACCCATGTTCATGGCAGCATTGTTCACTATAGCAAAAAGATGGAAATAACCTAGATGCCCATCAACAGATGAATGGATAAACAAACAATGGTACATACACACAATGGAGTATTATGCAACAATAAAGAACAATGATGAATCTGTGAAGCATCTCATAACATGGATGAAACTGGAGGACATTATGCTGAGTGAAATAAGTCAATTACAAAAGGACAAGTATTCTATGAGACCTCTACTGTCAAAACTCATGAAAAAGTTTACAAACAAAAAGATACTATCTTCGCTGGTTATGAAGGACGGGAGGGGTGGGGTGGAGGGAAACTAAATAGACGATAAATGGTCACTTTGGTGAAGGGTAAGACCGTGCACGATACTGGGGAAGCCAGCACAACTTGTACAAGGAAATGTCATGGAAGCTCCATAGACACATCCAAACTCCCTGAGGGACTGAACTGCTGGGCGGAGGGCTGTCTAGGGAACATCTAGCTCAACAGGCATAGCATACATAGTTTATAAAGACAATGTTCTATATTCTACCTTGGTGAGTAGCGTCTGGGGTCTTAAAAGACTGTGAGCAGCCATCTAAGATACTCCACTGGTCTCACCCCTTTGGGAGTAAAGGAGAATGAAGACAACAGGATACAAGGAAAAGATTAGTCCAAAGGACTAATGGACCACAGCTACCATGGCCTCCACCAGACTGAGTCCAGTACAGCTAGATGGAGCCCGGCTACCACCACTGACTACTCTAACCAGGATCACAACAGAGAGTCCTGGACAGAGCTGGAGAAGGATGTACAACAAAATTCTAACTCACAAAAAAGACCAGATTTACTGGCCTGACAGACTGGAGAAACTCCGAGAGTATGGCCCCCGGAACCCTTTTAGCTTAGTGGTGAAGTCACTCCTGAGGTTCACCGTTCAGCTGGGGATAGGACAGCCCCATAAAACAAAATGGGACTAGTGAGGCACAGCAGTCCAGGGACAAGGACTAGAAGGCAGGAGGTAATAGGGAATCCAAGGTTGAGAAGGGACAGTGTTGACATGTCATGATGTTGTTAACCATTGTCATAGGGCAATATGTGTACTGTTTAATGAGAAAATATTCGTTCTGTAAACCTTCATCTAAAGTAGAAAAAAAAAAGAATTCTCTATGTGAGATCAAATTGACAACAGCAACTCAAAAGTTTTGATGGGAAGCCTAGGGGACAGTGAGTTGAAGATAACGGTGATGGAATAATTTGGAAAAGGATAGTGAGAATAGCAGCACTACTGTAAGAATATAATTGATGTCACTGAATTATACATATAGGAATTTTTGAAATGGTGTATCTTTAGCTATGTATATTTTCACCAAAAAAAAAAAAAAAGGTCCTCCAAGGTCGAGAAGGGAGAGTGTTGACATGTCGTGGGGTTGTTAACCAATGTCATAAAACAATATGTGTACTGATTGTTTAATGAGAAACTATTTGTTCTGCAAACCTTCACCTAAAGTACAATAAAAAAAAAAAATAAGTGAGACGATTGGTTCACATTTTGTAAATCTCCAGAATACCTGAATTAATAGAAGATAGCTATATTCTCATATATGCTTCTACATTCAGTCTGTTACAAGATCACATATAACATAGCCTCTGGAAAATTACATGTCTTAGTATTATTACAAAAATAGTTTTTACCTGGCAGACCCTATGAAAGGTTGTCAGTTTGTTTAGAATATTTATGACCACAAAGAAGGACAAACTTGGAAAGTGATTTTTATTTGCCCTGGTTTAAACCGAAGTCTGAACAGAAGCTATGAAATGTTTTAAAATTGTAACAAAGTTCTGTCAATTTTGATGAGCTTGCTTCCTTAGTTTACTGATTAATGCCTTTGTCTACTATAGAAAACCAAACCTACTGCCACTGAGTTGATTCCGACTGAGGGCAACCCTATAGGACAGAGTAGAACTGCCCCATAGGGTTTCCAAAGCTGTAAATCTTTATGGAAGCAGACTGCCACATCTTTCTCCTGCGCAGCGGCTGGTGGGTTTGAACTGCTGACTTTTTGGTAAGCACCCAAGGGCTTTAACCACTGTGCCACCAGGGCTCTTGTATACTACACAAAAGGCTATTCTTTACCTTCTGTGTAGTCTGCCTAGATAGCAGATGGTGTGTTTTACCAGAATAATTTTCTGAGCCTTATGTTGTCCTTACTATGTTCTTGATTATTTAAAGGTAATCAAGAAAACAAAAAACAAGGAGAAGTCCCTCACTTATGAAACAGCTAAAGTTCTTTATGATTGTGTTATCTGCTATATTTATTTTTAAATGTTTTATTGTTACTTTTATTAGATAGGTAACTATTGTTTCTCAGGCACCCATGATTCTATTTTAATCAAATGCCCAAATTGCTTCTTACAACTCTCAATTTTGCTTTCCAAAATCAAATCCCAAATACAGAAGAGATAATATACAATTTCCAGGGTATCTTTTAAACCTAAAATTATCTTTGATATTTACAAAGGGTCTCTGGAAAATTGCAAAGATTTATTTATTCTCTTCATAAAAAAGAGAAATGCTAGAAATAATTAGGTTAGTTTGATAGGTTACTATAGTAAGAGTTGCATGAGAAGAGGTGTCAAATCAGAAGAGATGCCCAGATTTCACTACATTAAATTTTTTAAGTAAAACATTATTAATACTATGAAATTGTATACTTTATGGGCTATTCCTGGAGGTTTCTCATTGCCCTGCCTGTCCATACTATGTTTTAACCCTCAAGAGAAACATTGATCAAAACTTTTATGAAATAGTTACATAGTGTACCCCAATAGAGAATTTCATTTTTCCTTCATTCTGATATTATTGGGTTACAGGAATAAGTTAACCACAGCCATTAAATCTGTCATCCACAGACAGTTTTTGTTTTATTCTGATGTTTGCCTGAAGGCTTTGCTATAAGCTATATGCCAGAGTTTGTCTCTTTAACAAAGAAGGACAGTTTCTGACTCTCACAGAAAAGGACTATACTAGGTTTCTTTAAACTATTGACATGTCAGAATAGACCCTTGGGTACAGGCTTCTGAGTCAGCATTGCATAGACAATTTTCAGATCATACCAGTGGGCTAAGTCAGGATTTCCAGTTTTTTTCTTTTTTTTTAGTTTAGAAGCAGAGAGCTTCGTGAAAGCAGACTTCTAACCCAAGATTCAGCAGACCTCTAATGACATAGGACTGAATAAACTGATGAGGGAAATTGTGTTGTGGCTGTTTATTTGAATTATTATCGATGCTTTAACGTTCTATTTTCTGACTATATGAAGAAACCCTTTCTCTTTCTTAAGCCATCTGTAACTCACAACAAGTTAGTAGATTCTGCTTTTGTAAACCAAATTAAAATATTTTAAAATAAAATTCTCACTAACTTACCCTACCCTAGGCCCGCAGCCCCAGAATTCAGAAACTCTTACTGAGTCTCCTTACCTTTCATGGCAATATAGTTATTTGCATTGGTTCTATAAGAATCTGTCCTCGTTTTTTACCAGGATATAATCAAACAAATTGATTGTGCAGTCAAGGTGTTATGGATTGAATTGTGTGTCCTAAAATTATGTGTTGGAATCCTAGCCCCTATACCTGTGGATATAATCCTGTTTGGAAATAGTTATCTTTGTTGTGTTAATGAGGCCATATCAGTATAGGATATGTCCTAAATCTAGTTACTTCCAAGTTATAAGGAGTAGCAAAGATGCAAGCACAAATGGAGAGTAGGGTGGGGGTGGGGGGGTAGAAATTGATGCTACGTGAAGACCGCCAAGGAACCATGGAACATGTAGGGTTATAGAAGCTGAGGCAAGGATCTTCCCCCCGAGAACTGACAGAGACAGAGCCTTCGCCTATAGTTGGTGCCCTGAATTTGGACTTCTAGTCTCCTAAACTTGAGAAAATAAATTTCTATTCTTTAAAGCCATCTACTTGTATTTCTGTTATAGTAGCCCTAGGAAAGTAAGATACAAGGCCTTACCTGTTGTGTCATACTTGAGAATGATACTCATTTAATCAGGTATGATAAGCTACTTTTAAGGAACAAGGTTGACTATACCTTGACTTTATGGAGCAAATGCCTTCAAAGCCCTCTCAGGAAATTGGGCTGGTATCTGACTCACAGGGCCCCAGCATTAAAGGTTGTGGGAAGTTCACTTCCTGGCAGGCCAGAAACCTTAGTAAATTTGAGGGGCCTTAAGAGGAAATAACTTCCCCAAATTTATAGGTACTACAGGTGAAATCACCACCCGTCTGTCAGTTTGTTGTACTATAGTGGCTTGCGTGTTTCTGGAAGCTATGCCGCTGGCATTTCAAATAATGGCAGGGTGAACAGGTTTCAGTGGAGCTTCCAGACTAAGACACACTAGGAAGAAAGGCCCGGTGATTTACTTTAGAAAATTAGCCAGTGAAAACCTTATGGATCACAAGAACATTGTCCGACTTTATTGCTTTGGACATGTTATCAATTGCTGGAGGAAGATACCATGTTCGGTGAAGCAGAGGGCCAATGAGGGCAAGGGTGACCCTTGGTAAGTTGGAGTGGCACAAAAGTCACAACAATGGACTCAAACATGCCAGCAAGTGTGAGGATGACACAGGACTGGGTAGCATTTTGTTCTGTTGTATGTGAGGTTGCCATGAGTCAGAGTCGACTCAAAGGTAGATAACAACAACAGGTGACATTTGATGGAGAATTTGTTGGGCTTGGTTTCCTAACTTTGGAATAGGAAAAGAGAAACTTTTAGAACTCTAACCTGAGATTCCCTAAAAAAATTCCAAACAAAGGTTAAATTTGTGGCCTTAGTAGTTGTTCAATACTCTAGGGCTCTAGATTTGCAAAGCAAACTCCAGGAGGCTTATTTGGTTAATTAGCACTCTTGTTGCATCTGTGTGAATAATCAGGACAAACCTAATGAAACTAGCCTGTTTTGTTATCAAGAATCCTATTTCTGAGAGGCAGAGCCAACATGGCGCTATAGACAGAAGCACCATGCCGTCCCACTTCAGCAAAGACTCGAAAAACTAAGTAAAACAGATACAAACGTCAATCCTGGAACCCTAACACCAAATGAAAAATAAAGAACTCAATTAAGCACTGAATGGAATAAGAAAGTGACAGAGAACAGAGAATGAAGAGAGGTATGGAGTGGAGGTCCCTACCAGCTAATGAGGCATGGATTTGCCATCTTGGACTACAGCCACCAAGGTAGGCAGACAAGGAATATGGAAAGCAACTTCATGGAGCTCTAGAGCACCCAGTAACCAGAGATACATGCTTTCCCACCCCCCACCTTTTTCCCTGTATGAGGCCTCTGCTGCTTTCCAATGGGCCATGGTCACTTGGCCAGAAAGACACCAGCTCACTGTCACCCCAAATTGCCATCATGGACCTCAGCCACCAAGGACTGTGGACAGGGAGTACAGGAAGGAAGCTTCAAGAAGCTCCCAACAGGAGACAGAGCACCCAGTAACCAGGGATACATGCTTTTCCACACTTCTTCCCTCTACGTGGACTCTGTCACTTTCCAATAGGCCATGGTCGCTCAGCCCAAGAGACACCAGCTCACTGCCACCCAGGTCTGCCCTACCCCCACCAGCCAGCCCCTTCAGTGCCATTTATTTTTATTTTTTTGGCTTTATTTGTTGATTCTCTCTCTCTCTCCCTCCCTTCCTTACCTTTCTATCACCTAGCTAGCCCTGTGTGCCATCCTCTCCCCTTCCTGATGGGCTGTGATTTTTTTTGTTTGTTCTTTTTTTTCTGTTTCTTATCTCTCTCTTCTTTCCTTCCTTTCCTTTCTCCTGCCCACCCAGCCCTTTGCACCACCCTTGCCCCTTCTCGAGGGGGCGTGCTGAACCACTTGGCTGGAGCCACTGCACGTGGCCTCCCTGGGTCTGCACTGCCATCACCAACCAGCTCCCTCAGTGCCATTTTTTTATTTACTGCTTGTTATTTGTTTTTTTCTTTTTTTTTGTTTCTTCTCTCTCTCTCTCTCCTCTCCTTTCCTTTCCTCATGCACTGCTCCTCTTTCTTGGTGGGTTGCACTATACCTCTTGGCTGGAGAGCCTCTTGAACATGGTCTCCTTGGGTTTGGGTAACCCCCACAGGCCAGCTCCCTTAGCATCATATTTTTTATTTTTCTTTATCTTTCCCTTTCTCCCTCTCCCTTCTCCCTCCCACATAGGCTCTGTGCTGCCTCTGCCCCTTCCTGTCAGGCCGTGCCATCCCGCCCAGTGAGAGAGACATTAGCTCACCACCTCCCCAATTCTGCCTTGCCGCCAATGGCTAGCTAACCCCACCATATTTATTTATTTGTTTTTTTATTTTATTTTATTACTTATTTTTGTTGGTTGGTTTCTTCTCTCTTTCCCCTCTTTCCTTTCCTTTCACCTGCCCACCTAGCCCTGTGCACTGCCCATGCCCCTTCTCGACAGGCTGAGCCACACCACTCCGCTAGAGAGCCAACAGCACATGGCCTCACCAGGTCTTCCCCACTCCCACCTGCTGAATCCTACCACACCACCATTATTTTTCCTTTATATTTTTACTTCTGTTTCTCTCTCTTCTTTCACTCACCCACTTAGCTCTGTACATCACATCCTCTCCCTTCCCTCCTGCCTACCTGCACTGTATGCCAGGCACTGTGCCCCCAAGCAGCACCAACATGGTACCCAGACCCCAGCCTGCACTGCTCCATGGCTCTGCCCCGTCGGCTCTCGTTCATACTGCAAACTACCCATCCCTGTCCCACCACCCCCAATACACCCACCCTGCTGCACCATAGCTAGTGACCAGCCCTGCTCACTCGGACAAGGTGGTGAGAAGTATTGTGCCAACAGGCTAGCAAGCAACAAAACACACCCAGCTCGCCTGCCCAGACATAAAAAAGTAAAACAAAAAAGCAGATGAAACAAACAAATCTACAATCAATAAACGAAGAAAATAATTCCTGAACGTCCCTGAGACAGCAGACAATATCAAAACATATTAAAAAAACAGGACAGCATGGCTCCAGAAAGTGAACAAACTAAAACACCAGGTGATCTTCCGCTAGAAGAAAAGGCACTGGAACTACCTGATAGGGAATTCAAAAGTCTAATATTCAGGGCTTTCTGAGAAATTAGGAAAGAGATAAAGGAAAACAAACAAAAACATAGACAAAATCGTGGAAAATACAGAAAAAATCAGGGACAACACAGACAAAGAAATGGAAGAATTCAGGAAAATAATGTCAAAATAAATAAACAGCTAGAAATCATACAAAGTCAGAAATTAGAAATCCAAAAGATAAACAACAAGAGTTCAGAAATGGACAGTGCAATAGAAGGTTTTATGAGCAAATTTGAAACAGTGGAAGACAGGATCAGCGAAATTGAAGACAAATCCTTGGATACCACTTTTTTGAGAAAAAAATCAGAGGAAAGAAGGAAGAAAAATGAAGAAAACTGAGAACAATGTGGGATACAATCAAGAACAAAAATTTGTATGTAACCAGAGTTACAGAACAGGGGGAGGAAACAGAAAACACAGAGAGGATCATTGAAGGTTTGCTGGCAGAAGACTTCCCTAAACCATGAAAGATGAAAAGTTGACCATCCAAGAAACTCAGTGAACCTCATATAGTATAGACCTCCAAAAGAAAGTCACCAAGACGTATCACAGTCACACTCACCAACACCAAAGACAAAGAAAGAATCCCAAGAGGAGCTCGAGAAAATGAAAAGTCACCAACAAAGGGGAAACAATAAGACTAAGCTCTGATTACTCGCCAGAAACCATGCAGGCAAGATGGCAATGGGATGACATATACAAAACCTTGAAAGAAAAAAAATGGACAACCAAGAATAATATATCCTGCAAAACTCTTGCTGAAATACAATGGTGAAATTAGGACATCTCCAGACAAACATAGATTAAGGGAATTTGAAAAAACCAAACCAAACTTTTATTAAAGGGAGTCTTTTGGTTAGAGAACCAACATCAGACAACAACCTGAATCTAGGACACAGGTCATTATCAGCCAGACACCAAACTAGGTAACGTACTCTCAAGATTAAAACAAAATGAAAAGATTTACAACAGGGAACCAGAGAGGTCAATCTATAAATGACTACAACTTCAGAACAATAAAACAGGGTAGGTGTAGAACTTTCAAATGAAGAGGAAGTCAAGGCAATACCAAGTAATCAAGGACTGGTTCAAACATAGGAAGATAGGGGTAAATTTCAAGGTAATCACAAAGGAAGTTAACAAACCTACTCATCAAAATAAAGAAGAAAAACATAAAGTCTCAGTAAACAAAAAATACACCGAAATGAAATAAATGAAAAGAAAATCCACAAAGAAAAGGAGTTCAGCACAGGAGAGTAAGAGGAACAAAGAAAATGTCAGCAACACACACAAAAAAAGCACTACAAAAATGACAGCAATAAACTTACACCTATTGATAATCACAATGAACGTAAATGGTTTAAATGCACCCATAAAGAGACAGGGAGCGACGGAATGGACAAAAAAAACAGGACCCATCAATATGCTGTCTACAAGAGACACACCTTAGAAACAATGACATAAATTTATTAAAAATCAAAGGAAGGAAAAAATGTATCAAGCAAACAGCAACAAAAAAAGAGCAAGATTGGCAATATTAATCTCAGATAAAATAGACTTTAAAACAAAATCTACCATAAAAGACAAGGAAGGACATTATATAATGATTAAAGAGACAATCCACCATGAGGACATAACCTAATAAATATCTCCTCACTCAATGACCGGGCTCCAAAATACATAAAACAAACTCTAACAGCACTGAAAAGAGAAAATGACAGTTCCCACAATAATAGCAGAAGACTTCAACACACCACTTTCAGTAAAGGACAGAACATCTAGAAAGAAACTCAGCAAAGATACAGAAGATCTAAAGGCCAAAATCAACCAACTTGACCTCACAGACACATATAGAATACTCCACTCAACAGCAGTAAAGTATACATTCTTTTCTAACGCGCATAGATCATTCTACAGAATAGACCACATCTTAGGCCACAAAGCAACCCTCAACAAAATCCAAAACACTGATATAGTACACAACACCTTCTCTGATCACAATGCCAT
Source organism: Dugong dugon (assembly GCA_030035585.1). Classification (NCBI taxonomy): domain Eukaryota; kingdom Metazoa; phylum Chordata; class Mammalia; order Sirenia; family Dugongidae; genus Dugong; species Dugong dugon. Next base: position 100,271,457 of record CM057483.1, on the reverse strand, counting down.
TAAAGCAGACATAAATATTAAGAGCAAGGGAAAAAAATCAGACACATAGAAACTGAATAACACGTTGCTTAAAAACCACTGGGTAACAGAAGAAATCAAAGATGGGATCAAAAAATTCTTAAAATCAAATAAGAATTAAAACATCATAAGAAAACCTGTGGGACACAACAAAGGCAGCACTCAGAGGTCAATTTATAGCAACAGATGCACAAATCAAAAAAGAAGAAAGGGACATAATCAAAATGTTAACTATACAACTCAAACAAATAGAAAGAGAACAGCAAAAGAAGCCCATAGTCACCAGAAAAAAGGGAATAATACGTAGCAGAACAGAAATAAATGAAATAAAGAATAGAAAAACAATAGAAAATCAAAAAAACCAAAAGTTGATTCTTTGAAAGTATCAACAGAATAGACATACCATTGGCCACATTGACCAAAAAAAAAAAAAAAAAAAAAAAGAGGAAGCAAATAACGCAAATAAGAAATGAAATGGGGGACATTACAATAGACCCAATTGAAAAAAAAAAGGATCATAACAGTATTATGAAAAACAATACTCAAACAAATTTGAAAACCTAGAGGAAATGGACACATTTCTAGAAACACACTACCTACATAAACTAACACAGTTAGGTCAAAAATCTAAACAGACTTATAATAAGAGAAGTGATTGAAAAGGTAATAAAAAAAATCCCCCCCCAAAAAAAGTCCTGGCCCAGATAGCTTCACTGGAGAATTCCACCAAACACTCAAAGAGCTCACACCAGTACTACTCAAACTATTTCAGACCAGAGAAAAGGAAGGGATACTTCTGAATTCATCCTGTGAAGCCAGCATAACACTGATACCAAAACCAGGCAAAGACACCACAAAAAAAGAAAGAAAATTAAAGATAAATATCTTTCATGAATATAGATGCAAAAATTCCCAACAAAATTCAACAATCGAATTCAGCACCATATCACAAAAATAATCCACCACAACCAAGTGGGATTCATGCCAGGTATGCAAGGATGGTTCATCATTAGAAACTCAATCAATGAAATCCACCACATAAATAAAACAAAAGAATCACATGATCATCTCAATCAATGCAGAAAAGGCATTTGATAAAGTCCAACACCCATTGTGGACAAAAACTCTCAATAAAATAGGAATAGAAGGAAAATTCCTCAACATAATAAAGGGCATCTATACAAAACCAACACCCAACATCATTCTCTACAGAGTGAGGCTGAAAACATTCCCCCTGAGAACCTGAACAAGACAAGGATGCCCTTTATCACCACTCCTATTTAACATTATGCTGGAAGTCCTAGCTAGAGTAGTAAGGCAAGAAAAAGAAATAAAAGGCATCCAAATTAGTAAGGAAGAAGTAAAACTATCCCTATTTGTGCATAATATGATACTATACATAGAGAACCCAAAAGACCCCACAAGAAAACTACTGGAACTAATAGATTCAGCAGAGTATCAGGATACAAGATAAACATACAAGAATCAGATGGATTGCCATACACCAATAAAGAAAAATACAAAAAGGAAATCAGTAAAGGAATACCATTTATAATAGCCCCTAAAAAATAAAATGCTTAGGAATAAATCTAACCAGGGACATAAAAAACCTATACAAAGAAAATTACAAAACACTACTGCAAGAAACCAAAAGAGACCTACTGTCTTAGGTTGGGTTCTCTAGAAAAGCAAAACCAGTTAAGCGTATAAATATATATAGAGAGAGATTTATATCAAGGAAACAGGTCATGCGATTGTAGAAGCTAGAATGTCCTAAGTCCATATATCAGGGTAGAGGCCTCTCCCAATTCACCCAGCTGCAGAAGATGGCGAGCCCAAGATCGGCAGGTCAGAGAGCAGGGCTCCCGCTCACAGGCTGCGAAGGTTGACGAATTCCAAGATTGGCAGGCAAGACCACAAGGGTTCTCCTGATTGATGTAGCTGCAGGGGCTGGTGAATCCAAGATCAGCAAGTCAGAGAGCAGGGCTCCGCTCAAAGGCTGTGAAGACTGACGAATCCCAAGTTCAGCAGATAAGCTGACAGCTCACTTCCCAAGAATCAGAGGTCAGATTAACAGGAGGCAGCCACAGGATCCAGAGCGAGCAAAAAGCCAGAATGTCTGCCTATATTCAGATGCAGGCCACACCCCCAGGGAAACTCCCTTTCCACTGATTGGCTACTCACAGCATATTCAATCACGGGAGTGATCACATATAAACAGTAAGAATCATGGCCTAGGAAAGTTGACACACAATCTTAACCATCACACCTACATAAATGCAAAAACATACATGCTCATACTGACTGGGAAAAAAATTTTTGTCAACATTGTGAAAATGTCAATTCTACCTAAAGCAATCTACAAATACAATGCAATCCCGACCCAAATACTAACAGCATTCTTCAACGAGATGGAAAAACTAATTATTAACTTTATACGAAAAGGAAAGAGGCCCTGGATAAGTAAAGCAGTATTGATGAAGAAGAATAAAGGGGGAGGACTTGCACTGTCTGACCTCAGAACCTACTTTCCAGCCACAGTTGTCAAAATAGCCTGGTACTGGTACAATGACAGACACATTGACCAATGGAACAGAATCAAGAATCCAGATGTAAATCTATCCATCTATGGTCACCTGATCTTCGACAAGGTCCCAAAGTCTGTCAAATGGGGAAAAGACAGTCTTTTTAACAAATGGCGCTGGTATAACTGGATGTCCATCTGCAAAAAATGAAACAGGACCCATACTTCACACCACACACAAAAACTAATTCAAACTGGATCAGAGACCTAAATATAAAACCGAAAACTGTAAAGATCATAGAAAAAATAGGGTCAGTGCTTTGTTGTTACTGTTGTAAGGTGCCATGGAGTTGGACTCATAGTGACCGTAGGGACAACAGAAGGAAACTCTATTTGGTCCTGCACCATCCTCTTGATCATTGTCATGGTTAAGTCCATTGTTGCAGCCACTGGGTCAATACATCTGGTTGAGGGTCTTCCTCTTTTTCACTGATCCTCTACTTTACCAAGCATGATATCCTTCTCCAGGGACTGATTCCTCCTGATAACATGTCCAAAGTATGTGAGATGAAGTCTCGCCATCCTTGCTTCTAAAGAGCATTCTGGCTGTACTTCTTCCAAGACAGATTTCTTTGTTCTTCTGGTAGTCCGTGGTATATTCAATTCTCTTCACCAATACCATAATTCAAAGGCATCAATTCTTCTTCAGTCTTCTTTATTCATTATCCTGCTTAAGCATGCATATGAGGCAATGGAAAACTCCACGGCTTGGGTCAAGTGCACCTTAGTCTTCAAGGTGACATCTTTGCTTTTTAACACTTTAAAGAGATCTTTTGCAGCAGATTTTCCTAGTGCAATATGTCATTTGATTTCTTGACTGCTGCTTCCATGGGAACGGTAAAGGCCCTAATACTCAGCATAAATAGTATACAAACCATAACTAACAATACACAAACACCAGAAGATAAGCTAGGTAACTGGGATCTTCTAAAAATTAAACACTTATGCTCATCAAAAGACTTCACCAAAAGAGTAAAAAGAGAAACTACATACTGGAAAAAAATTTTTGGCTATGACAAATCCAACAAAGGTCTAATCTCTAAAATCTACAGGAAAATCCACCACCTTTACAACAAAAAGACAAATAATCCAATTAAAAAATGGGCAAAGGATATGAACAGATACTTCACCAAAGAAAACATTCGGGTGGCTAACAGACGCGTGAGGAAATGCTGGTGATCACTAGCCATTAGAGAAATACAAATCAAAACTACAATGAGATACCATCTCACTCCAACATTACTGGCACAAATAAAAAAAAAAACAGAAAATAACAAATGTTGGAGAGGCTGTGGGGATCTTGGAACTCTTATGTATTGCTGGTGGGAGTGTAAAATGGTACAACCATTTTGGAAAATGATACAGTGCTTCCTTAAAAAGCTAGAAATAGAAATACCATACAATCCAGCAATCCCACTCCTAAGGATATATCCTAGAGAAATAAGAGCCATCACGAGAATAGACATATGCACACCCATGTTCATTGCAGCATTATTCACACAACCTAAGTGCCCAACAACAGATGAATGGATAAACAAACTATGGTACATACACACAATGGAATACTACGCAACAATAAAGAACAAAGATGAATCTGCGAAGCATCTCACAACATGGATGAATCTGGAGGACATTATGCTGAGTGAATAAGTCAATTACAAAAGGACAAATGTGTATGAGACCACTATTATAAAAAATCATGAAAAAGTTTACACACAGCAAGAAACAATCTTTCAATGTTACTAGGGAGGGGAGAGATGCTGAGGGAAAAACACTAACTAGACAATAGATAAGTGGTAACTTTAGTGAAGGGTAAGACAGGTATACAATACTGGGGAAGTGAGCACAAGGCAAGGTCATTGTCATGGATTGAATTGAGTCCCCCAAAAATATCTGTCAGCTTGGCTGGGTCATGATTCCCAGTACTGTATGATTGTGTACCATTTTGTAATCTGATGTGATTTCCTTATGTGTTGTAAACTCTATCACTATGATGTAATAAGATGGATTAGCGGCAGTTACACTGATGAGGTCTACAAGATTACATATTGTTTTAAGCCAATGTCTTTTGAGATGTAAAAGAGAGAAGTGAGCAGAGACACATGGGAACCCCATACCACCATGAAAGCAGTGCCGGGAGCAGAGCACATCCTTTGGACCTGAGGTTCCTGTGCAGAGAAGCTCCCAGACCAAGGGAAGACTGATGACAGAACCTTCTTCCAGAGCCAATGGAGAAAGCATTCCCCTGGAGCTGACACCCTGAATTTGGACTTGTAGCCTACTGGACTGTGAGAGAATAAACTTCTCTTTGTTAAAGCCATTCAGTTGTGATATTTCTGTTAGAGTAGCACTAGATGACCCAGACAGTCGTGGAAGCTTCATAGACATAAACAAACTCCCTGAGGTACCGGATTACCAGGCTGAGGGCTGGGGACCATGGTCTCGGGGGATATCTAGCTCAACTGGCATAACATACTTTATAAAGAAAGTGTTCAACATCCTACTTTGGTGAGTAGTGTCTGAGGTCTTAAAAGCTTGTGAGCAGCCATCTAAGATATCCCACTGGTCCCACCCCATCTGGAGCAAAGGAGAATGAAGAAAACAAAAGACACAAGGGAGAGATTAGTCCATAGGACTAATGGACCACAAGTACCACAGCCTCCACCAGACTGAGACCAGCACAACTAGATGGTGCCCTGCTACCACCTCCTACTTCTCTGACAGAGATCACAATAGAGGGTTCTGGATAGAGTGGGAGAAACATGTAGAACAAAATTCAAACTCAGCAAAAAGACCAGACTTACTGGTCTGACAGAGACTGGAGAAACCCTGAGAGTATGGCCCCAGGGTACCCTTTCAGCTCAGTATTGAAGTCACTCCTGAGGTTCACCCTTTAGCCAAAGATTATACAGGCCCATAAAACAAAGTGAGACTAAATGGGCACACCAGCCCAGGGGCAAGGACGAGAAGGTAAAAGGAGACAGAAAGCTGGTAACGGGGAACCCAAGGTCGAGAAGGGGAATGTTGACACGTTGTAGGGTTGGCAACCAATGTCACAAATCGATACATGTATTAACTGTTTAATAAGAAACTAATTTTCTCTGTAAACCTTCATCTAAAGTACAATAATAAAAAAAAGAATACCATTTCTCTGTATTATGATCATGGGGGGAGATGGCAGGTGGGAGACTATCCAGGAAAAATTGTGACTTTGAAACTGGTAAAAAAGAAGAAGAAGAAAGATTATCGTGTGTCCTCTCTAGTGTACCCTTCTGAGTTATCTCTACCTCTCACTGCCTTCGAGACATTTTTCAACTCTGTAAGTTGTAGAAAAACTGTTAGTAATGTAATAATTCTTGTCCTTAGAAATGCAAATGAATTGTGTTCCATGGAGATGAAATTGATCATTGCCCTGTGAATATTGGCCTGTTTTGCATCTTCATGTAAATTCATTTCAGCATTCCTATTTGCCTATGCATGTTTTATTTCTCTTTTGAACCAGCTGTAACAGCTTACTGATTCTCTTATTAATTAATGAGTTAATAAAAAAAAAACAAAAATGGAAAATAAAACTTAAAAAAAAATGATAGATGTGGAAGACAGGTAAAGAAGATCCAAAACATGCATAGAATCCCTAAAGAAGAAAATCAAAGTAATGGAATAAAAACAAATGTTTTAAAGTATAATTTGAGAAAATTTTATAGAAATAGAAGAATACTTGAATTTACATATTGAAAAAGCACATTACATATCAGGAAAAATTGACACAGAATGGTCCACACTAAGACATTTCCTAATACAGTCTGTTCCACTACAACATTTGCTTTATAATGCAAAGTGACTCATATGCAATTGATAAGTAGGGGAATGATGTCAGTATAACACAGAAGTCATGTTGGTTCACATACTACTGTTCCTAGCACATTAATGTTTTGCACTACCAAGCAACAGCAGTTGAGCACAAAATACACTAAGAGCTAAACCCAACAGTACTCTATGTTCTTCCTCTTGGCTCAGTTCGGTCACACGTTCTATCTTAGAAGTGATTTATTACATGTTTTTCCCCAATCCTTGTGCATATTTTACTAAACTTTTTTTTTAAATGTCTTTTTACAGTTGGTTTGTTTGAATTAGGATCCAAACAAGGTTCAGACATTGTACATATTTGATGTAGCTTTTAAGTTTCTTTCAATCTACAGGTTTCTTCCCCCCTTTTTGTCCCTAATAACATTTATTTATTAAAGAACCAGCTCATTTGTCTTGTGGAATTTCCCACATTCTGTATTTGGCTGATTATATCCTGACAGTGTCACTTAAAATGTTCCTCTGTCCTCTGTATTTCCTGTAAAGTGGTGGTTAGATCTAGAGGCTTAATTAGATTCAGGTTCTCTCTCTCTCTTTTTTTTGCAAAAATACTTCATAGGCAGAGCTATAGACTTCCTATTGCACCACATTTGAAAGGATCATAATACATTACCCCACTCTAAGCGAAGCCCTGTTATTTTTAGTGCATGATTTTGCAGAATGAGAAAAATTTCAGAAATGTATATAATGTTTTATAGCAGAAATGCCATAAAATTACTAGACTTTAAAGATGAATCTTTTCGGTAGCCATGCAATAAGATTGTCACTTATAAGAGGTGGTGGGGGGTGGTGGGGGGAGATGGGCTAAGATTTCTCTTTAGCAACAATGAATTTTAGAAGGAGTAGATCTTTACAAAGCAAAATCTAACATCTAACTCTAGGCTATATATAAGAGCATACTAAAATCAAGTTAGGCAGAAAAGTTAAAAAATAAAAGGATGGGCAAATATATACTACCCAAATGCGAAAATGAAGGAGGATGATAAAGAGGAAGAGAAAGAAAAAGAAAAGAAAGCAGGGATTGCAACCTTAATAGCAGATAAGGTTGAATACAGGGGGAAAAGCATTAAAGGAAAAAAATGAAATCCACAATGAAAATATATGTTACAAATATCTAAGCACAAAAAAACACAACAAAGTAAAAATTGTAGGAATTATAAGGAGGAGGAACATAAACTCATAAAACCTAATTTACCTCTCTCAATCCATGACAGCTTAAAGGAATAACAACAATGACAACAACAAAAAGTAAGGGTATAGAAGACCTAGATAATATACCTAGAAAGGTAGATTTAATGGAAATACACTCTATACTCTGAAAATATACTCTAAACCCTGAAAAGAGAAAACACATATTTTCATGTGCCCTTCAAACATTTATAAAACTTATCACAAAGAAACCTGAATAAATTTCAAGACATAGAAATAAAACAGACAGCATTATCTGATCACAATGCAATAAAATTAGAAATTAATAATGCAATCAGAGAACAAACAAACAAAAAAACCTAACATGGCCATTTTTAAGAACTGAAACTCTAGAATGTCTAGAAAACAATAATAATGAAAATACCACGTACCAGAATCTATAGGCTACAGATAAAGCAGTGCTCAGAGCAAAATTCATAGCCTCAATGTTTTTTATTGACAAAAGTATGTGAGATGCTACCTGTCCACCAAAAGAATCCAATTCTTCTTTCTAGGAACATAGCTAGACTATATTTATATTTCTTAGCCTTCACTTACATTTAGGGTTGGGCATAAGAATGAGTTCTAGCCAATGGAATGGAAATGGAAGTGATACGTGTGAATTTCAAGCCTGGCCCATAAAACTACACTATTTTCCAGGTTCTTTTGTGTTCTGCATCAGAATGTTGATGTCCAGGGTGACTTTGGAAGCCATGCATTGAATAAAGTTGGCAGAGCATCCACCAGCTTAGGTCCTAAATGATAAAGTGCAGCAGCAACCCTCAGCTTCAAGTAGCATAACTGCAACTAGTGTAATTTTAAATAACATAACAACAAAAATACAAATAAGTTAAACATCTAAATCAAGAAATTACAAAAAGAACAACAAAATAAACCTGAGAAAACAGAAGAAAGAAATTCATTAAAAATAAAAGAAATTAATTAGAAAACATAAAAATGCAGAACTCATACATAATCTAAGTGGTAATTTTTTGGAAAAGCAATAAAAGGAAGAAAGCACAAATATTAAAATAAAAAATGATAAGAGGTTAATAATCAATTGGGAATTAAGAGACTCAACCCTATGAAAGTAACGTTGAAAATCTAGATGAAAGGGATAATTGTCTAAGAAAACAGCATGTACCAAACTGACTCTAGGAGAGACAGAAAAGCAAAGCAGACTAATTATCATAGAACTAAGAGGAAGTTGTTATAACAGACACCATCAGGGTTCTACTCATATCCCTTAGAGATCTTTCCCATAGGCTTTGGTTATGCTTTTGCTTTTCCAAAAGCCCTTATCTTGGACTCTTCTTAGAAGGACTGCCTTTAGGTACTAGAACCACTCTGCCTGCATGTGCAGAGAGTTTGAAGTGCCTTCGAGTTTATGTTCCTCCTTAACCAATGACTGACTGGTGCAGAAATTTATAGAAATTCATATAGGAATATGAATATCCATATTCCTATCTTGGATGGGGACAAACTGTGATGCATAATTTACACTCAATAATCCTCCTAGTGGGATTAAATTAAAGTTAGTCTACTCTTAGAGGGACTCTGCCTGAAACTGTACCCTTGAATGGCTTCTTCCCCTTTCCTGTCCTGCTGCCCCCACTCACTGTTTTTTCCTAGGAGTACTTCCTTAAAAAATCACTTGCACATAAATCTTCACCTCAGTGTCTGCTTCTGAGAAACCCAACCTAGACAGTTGTCAAAGAGCTACACATGGTCAACCCCACCCCCAGAAAAGAGAAGAAGGCCTAGTCAGTTTCACAGAAGAATGTTATTGAGCATTTAAGGAATAAACTTTTCCAGAGAATAGAAGAAAGGGAAAGTTTCTACATTATTTATATGAACATGATATCAAAATCTGTCAGACACCATCCACACTCAAAAGAAAATGACACACCAATAATTTGTAAATACTAGGAAACAGAATTCATCAGCATATTAAAAGAACACACCACGACCAAATTGAGTTTATTCTAGGAATGCAATGATGACTTACTTTAGGAAATCTATTATTATAATTCAATATATTAATAGATTAAAATGTAAAAAACATATGATTATCTCCGTAGAGGCTGAAAAGATACGCAATTCAAGTCAATATCCATTGATTTAAAGAAATACTTACTAAAACAGGAACAGATGGACACATAATATTAAAAAAAACTATATATCTAAACCTAAAAGTCAGTATCATACTTAATGCGGAAACAGTTATATGTATATATATACATATATATACACACATACATATATATAAATACATATACACATATGAAAGTGAATATTATCCTTAATGAGGAAACATTAACAAGTTACTATATAAATTAAAAATGTTTACTACTTTTTTGATTATTTAATGACAAAATGTTAACAGTATTTGATATCTTGATTATGGTGTGGAAGACTCTGTAGCCTACATCTATTCAGAGGTAAACCTTGATTAAATCAGACATTAAATCTGGTTAACTAAGTGCAATAATGTTATACTGAATAACAATGATCTTATTTTTTATATTCAATGCTATGCTTTCATTAAAAGCAAGATTTAAAAAAAAATTACTCCAAGCAGTATATTATGGAATCAAAGCATATATATATATATATATAATGGGCAAAAAAATAGTTTTTAAAAGATGATTTGACTGGTTATTAAGTAGTACAGTGGAACAAATTTCTGGTGGAAAAGATTTGGCTTATTTAGATTGTAAACACCCCCCATAACTGTGTCACCAAACTCCCAGTTCCCACTGTACCTGTTTCTTTCAGGATATTCCAGATGTCTTTGCATTTATGGATCTGTTTAAGTGCACGATTCAGCAACTGAGTCTATTTGGAAACAATGCAATGATATAATTAGTCTCAAAAAAAAGAACTTTAAGCAATGAATAATATATCATTTTCATTAAAAACAGTTGAAAAGAAAATGATAGAGAAATGGTAGTTTAAACTGAACATCTGGGAATTTATACAGAAATATTAACCTTTATTCACCCTATTCCTTAACGTCCTAGGAAAATGAGAATTAAATAGAAAGCCTTGAGCATTATCAATTTCTTTGTAGGACAGAAGAGAAGCACTTCAAGAACGGTGATGTGAGGAGCTCTGTGGACAAACTCCCCAGCAAAACAACCGTAACTGGTGAAAATTATAAAACACAACCATAAAAGTCTACGGAAATGGTCCTAAGGGCATACAGAGCAAATGAAGAAACATTTATCCCAAGAAATCTACTAGATCATGTTAAGAACAGAGTCGGCAGCACTTAAACCATGACCCACTCCCCTCCATCAGCTCAGTGTAATTGGAAACTCTACTTCAGTTGAGTGTGGCCAAAAAGATGGGGTTTGCTCTACCGAGCTTCCAGGATAGGGATTCCTGGGAGGGGCAAGCTGCCAGCATTTCTCATCTGGTCTGTGTTGCAGATGCCCTATTACAAGCAAGTGCAGCTGAGAGGCCTGAAGATCCCTTGCTCCATCCAGCCCAATTTGTGGGGCAGAAGCTCTACCCCAGGTATGCAAATTTAGAATAAGGGGCCTTGATCTCCCTTGCCCAGCTTGCTTATAGAGTGGAGATTCCATGGCTGGAGAGGCAAACCAAGAATAGCAGGGGCTACCACTTCCTGTGTTACAGAAGCATGACTTTAATTGGATCAGACTGTGGAGCAATTTATGTTCAAGGACATTAAAAAAAAGAGCAATCATCTAGCAATTAGTTGAGACCAGCAACTGGATGTGATTATGATAAAAGTAGACCAGCCAGAAGCTTAACAGGGAGATCAGAAAAAGAGAGTCAAAGAGAGCCCTGCTAAAACCACTGTCATCCCCTGGGGAGGCGGGTATCAGGGTGAATGTCCACGACCAAGGCTGTGCCCTCTGAGGAGTGACATCAGAGGCTGTATGTTGTTGTTAGGTGCCATCCAGGCGGTTCCGACTCATAGCGACCCTATGTACAACAGAACGAAACACTGCCCAGTCCTGTGTCATTCTCATGATCATTGTTATGCTTGAGCCCCTGTTGCAGCCACTGTGTCAATCCATCTCTTTGAGCGTCTTGCTCTTTTTTGCTGAACATCTACCAAGCATGATGTCCTTCTCCAGGGACTGGTCCTTCCTGATAACATGTCCAAAGTATGTCAGACGAAGTCTCACTATCCTCACTTCTAAGGAGCATTCTGGTTGTACTTATTTCAAGACAGATTTGTTCATTCTTTTGGCAGTCCATGGTATAGTCAACATTCTTCGCTAACCTTATAACTCAAAGGCATCTATTCTTCTTCAGTCTTCCTAATTCATTGCCCAGCTTTTGCATGCATACGAGGAGACTGAAAACACCATGGCTTGGGTCAGTCTCACCTTAGTCCTTAAAGTGACATCTTTGCTTTTGAATACTTTAAAGAGGTCTTTTGCAGCAGTTTTGCCCAAGGCAATGCGTCTTTTGATTTCTTGACTGCTGCTTCCATGGGCGTTGATTGTGGATCCAAGTAGAATGAAATCCTTGACAACTTCAATCTTTTCTCTGTTTATCATGATATTGCTTATTGGTCTAGTTGTGAGGATTTTTGTTTTCTTTATGTTGAGGTGTAATCCATACTGAAGGCTGTGGTCTTTGATCTCCATCAGTAAGTGCTTCGAGTCCTCTTTGCTTTCAGCAAGCAAGGTTGTATCATCTGCATAATGCAGGTTGTTAATGAGTCTTCCTCCAATCCTGATGCCACGCTCTTCTTCTTATAGTCCAGCTTCTCAGATTATTTGCTCAGCATATAGCTTGAATAAGTATGGTGAAAGATACAACCCTGATTCACACCTTTCCTGACTTTACACCACACAGTATCCCCTTGTTCTGTTCAAACGACTGCCTCTTGATCTATGTACAGGTTCTTCATGAGCACAATTAAGTGTTCTGGAATTCCCATTCTTCGCAATGTTATCCATAATTTGTTATGATCCACACAGTTGAGTATCAGAGGCTGTAGACTCAGAGGGAAATAGATTTCATTGAACTAGCTCAGCCAAGTTACTAGAAAAATAAACAAGTAAACAATAAAAACAACAGGGGGGAGATCAGTATCCAAAGATTCTGCAATGTATTGTCTAAAATGCAACAAAAATTACAAGATATGCAAAGAAACATGAAAGTGTGACCTATACACAGGAAAAAAACAAGCAACAGACACTGACTTTGAGACAGCTCAGATGTTGAACTCAACAGAAACAGACTTCAAAGCAGCTATTACAAAATGTTTAAGCAACTGAAGGAAACCATACTTAAAGAAGGAAAGAAAGGTATGATGACAATGTCTCATCACAATGAGAATCTAAATAAAGAGAAAGTGTAAAAAAAAGAACCGATGGGGAATTCTGATGTTGAAAACACACAAAAACAAATTAAAAAATTCACTAGATGGGATCATCATCATGTTTGAGCTGGCCAAAAAGGAATCAGTGAACATGAATATAGACCGATAGACATTATTAAATATGAAGAATGGAGTAAAAAAAGAATGAAGAGAAATTCTAGGAAGATTGTGGCATAAGCAGGTCTAAGATCCCAAACCTACCCACATGAACACAAAGAAAAGCAACTAGAAGTCTGTACTCAGCCCTGTGAGAAACCTGAAATGTTGGGCAAAGGACCAGAACAAGGAGCTACAAACTAAATCAAGACAAGAATAAAATCTTATATAGTAGGAAAAGCACTTCTTCCACTGTCCCCACCCCTTCCCCTTCTTGGTGCAGTACACAAATGGCTGAAGCAGAGCTGCAGCTGCATTTGCACCTCTAGCCAACCCAGTGCTCTCTTGTGCTCTGGAAAGGGCACCATATCTGGCTCTCAAATACACCGGACAGATATTAGTAGCAGGCTGCTCAGGGTGTATACTCTGACCAGTCTGGAGGCAGCTTGAAAAACTGAAACTTCAGTCTGGGTGGAATCAGAGCCCTCACAGAGCAGGGAAGGAGCAGCAACCAAGGACACAGAGCTATATGTGCCTAAGGGTGGATTAATCAGTGTGTACTTTGGGATTGCTAATGTACTGAAACCTTGGTCTGGCTAGAATCAGTGCCCTCACAGAACAGGGAAGGGAGCAGTAACCAAAGACTAAAAGATGTGCCTCTTTGAGGGTGGAATGATTAATGTGTGTTTTATGATGTGTCTAGGAGCCACCGAAGGACTGAAAAATTGACCTGTCCTGAATCAAAGATGTCACAGGAAAGGAGAGGGAGCAGTAAGGAAAACCTGAGGGCTATGCATACCTACAAGTTTCTTGAAGAAATTAGCACTGTTGAAAGCACTAAATATTTGGAGGAATGGAGAAAGCTAACACTTTGTAAAATTCTAATGTCTTGGCTTCAACAAAAAAATCACAAGCGACCCAAGGAAACTTAAACTGATGGTCCATCTAAGTGAACAAAATGAAGGGAGAGAAATCATATTTATGGAAGCCCAAGTAATGAACATGTTGTTTTTGTTAGGTGCTGTTGAGTCAGTTCCAACTCACAGCAACCCTGTGTACAATGAGCGAAGCACTGCCAAGTCCTGCGCTATCCTCACAATTGTTTTTATGCTTGAGCCCATTGTTGCAGCCACTGTGTCAATCCATCTCGTTGAGGGGCTTCCTCTTTTTCACTGACCATCTACTTTACAAAACATGATGTCCTTCTCCAGGGACTAGTCCCTCCTGATAACATGTCCAAAGTATGTGAGAGGAAGTCTTGCCATCCTTGCTTCTAAGGAGCATTCTGGTTGTACTTCTTCCAAGACAGATTTGTTGATCCTTCTGGCAGTCCATGGTATATTCAATATTCCTCACCGAAGGCATCGATTCTTCTTCAGTCTTCCTAATTCATCGTCCAGCTTTCACATGCATATGAGTTGACTGAAAACACCATGGCTTGGGTCAGTCTCACCTCAGTCCTTAAAATGACATCTTTGCTTTTGAACACTTTAAGGCGGTCTTTTGCAGCAGATTTGCTCAATGTAATACGTCATTTGATATCCTGACTGCTGCTTCCATGGGCGTTGATTGTGGATCCAAGTAAAATGAAATCCTTGACAACTTCGATATTTTCTCCGTTTATCATGATGTTGCTTATTGGTCTAGTTCTGAGGATTTTTGTTTTCTTTATGTTGAGGTGTAATCCATAATGAAGGCTATAGTCTTTGATCTTCATCATAAAGTGCTTCAAGTCCTCTTCGCTTTCAGCAAGCAAGGTTGTGTCATCTGCATACCGCAGGCTGTTAATGAGTCTTCCTCCAACCTGATGCCGTGTTCTTCATATAGTCCAACTTCTCAGATTATCTGTTTAGCATACAGATTAGAATAAGCATGATGAAAGGATACAACCCTGACACACAACTTTCTTGACTTTAAAGCACGAAGTATCCCTGTGTTCTGTTCAAACAGCTGCCTCTTGGTCTGCGTACAGATTCCTCATGAGCACAGTTCAGTGTTCTGGAATTTCTATTCTTCGCAATGTGTCATGGATTGAATTATGTCCCCCCCAAAATACATGTCAACTTAGTTAGGCCATGATTCCCAGTATTGTGTGGTTGTCCTCCATTTTGTGATTGTAATTTTATGTTACAGAGGATTAGGGTGGGATTGTAACACCCTTACTAAGGTCACATCCCTGATCCAATATAAAGGGAGTTTCCTTAGGGTGTGGCCTACACCACCTTTTATCTTACAAGAGATAAAAGTAAAGGGAAGCCAGCAAAAAGAGGGACATCAGACCACCAAGAAAGCAGCGCTGGGAGCAGAGCATGTCCTTTGGACCCGAGGTTCCTGTGCTGAGATGCTCCCAGACCAAGGGAAGACTGATGACAAGGACCTTGCTCCAGATCTGACAGAGACAGAAAGGCTTCCCCTGGAGCTGATGCCCTGAATTCGGACTCCGAGTCTACTAGACTGTGAAAAAATAAATTTCTCTTTGTTAAAGCCATCCACTTGTGGTATTTCTGTTAGAGCAGCACTAGATGACTAAGACATAATGGTATTCATAATTTCTTATGATCCACACAGTTGAATGCCTTTGCATAGTCAATAAAACACAGGTAAACGTCTTTCTGGTATTCTCTGTTTTCAGCCAGCATCCATCTGACATCAGCAGTGATATCTCTGGTTCCACGTCCTCTTCTGAATCCAGCCTGAATTTCTGGAAGTTCCCTGTTGATATACTGCTGCAGCTGCTTTTGAATGATCTTCAGCAAAAATTTTACTTGCGTGTGATATTAATGATACTGTTCGATAATTTTCACATTCGGTTGCATCATCTTTCTTGGGAATAGGAATAAGTATGGATCTCTTCCAGGCGGTTGGCCAGGATAGCCGTCTTCCAAACTTCTTGGCATAGACGAGTGAGTGCTTCCAGCATTGCATCCATTTGTTGAAACATCTCAATTGATATTCTGTTAATTCCTGGAGGCTTGTTTTTCACCAATGCCTTCAGTGCAGCTTAGACTTCTTCCTTCAGTACCATCAGATCCTGATCATATGCTACCTCTTGAAATGGCTGAATGTTGACCAATTCTTTTCGGTATAATGACTCTGTGTACTCCTTCCATCTTCTTTTGAAGCTTCCTGCGTCATTTTTTTCCCCATAGAATCCTCCACTGTTTCAACTTGAGGTTTGAATTTTTTCTTCAGTTCTCTCAGCTTGAGAAATGCTGAGTGTGTCCTTCCCTTTTGGTTTTCTATCTCCAGCTCTTTGCACATGTCATTATAATAGTTTACTTTGTCTTCTGGAGTTGTCCTTTGAAATCTTCTATTCAGTTCTTTTACTTCATCATTTTTTCCTGTTGCTTTAGCTACTCGATGTTTAAGACCAAGTTTCAGAGTCTCTTCTGACATCCATTTTAGTCTTTTCTTTCTTTCCTGTTTTTTTAATAACCTCTTGCTTTCTTCATGTATGATGTCCTGGATGTCATTCCGCAACTCATCTGGTCTTCAGTCATTAGTGTTCAGTGAGTCAAATCTATTCTTGAGATGGTCTCTAAATTCAGGTGGGATACACTCAAGGTTGTACTTTGGCTCTCGTGGACTTGTTCTAATTTTCTTCAGTTTCATCTTGAACTTTCATACGAGCAATTGATGGTCTGTTCCGCAGTTGGCCCCTGGCCTTGTTCTGACTGATGATATTGAGCTTTTCCATCGTCTCTTTCCACAGATGTAGTCGATTTGATTCCTATGTATTCCATCTGGTGAGGTCCATATGTATAGTCACCGTTTATGTTGGTAAAAGAAGGTATTTGCAATGAAGAAGTCATTGGTCTTGCAAAATTGTATCATGCGGTCTCCAGAATTATTTCTATTACCAAGGCCATATTTTCCAACTACCGATCCTTCTTTGTTTCCAACTTTTGCATTCCAATCACCAGTAATTACCAATGCATCCTGATCGCATGTTTGATCATTTTCAGACTGCAGAAGCTGGTAAAAATCTTCAAATTCTTCATCTTTGGCCTTAGTGGTTGGGGCGTAAACTTGAATTAACTGGCTTTCCTTGTAGGCGTATGGATGTTATCCTATCACTGACAGCGTTGTACTTCAGGATAGATCCTGAAATGTTCTTTTTGACAATGAATGCAACGCCATTCCTCTTCAAGTTATCATTCCCGGCATAGCAGACCATATGATTGTCCAATTCAAAATGGCCAATACCAGTCCATTTCACCTCACTAATGCCTAGGATATTGATGTTTATGCATTCCATTTCATTTTTGATGATATCCAATTTTCCTAGATTCATACACGTACATTCCACATTCTGATTATTAATGGATGTATGCAGCTGTTTTCTTCTCATTTTGAGAAGTGCCACATCAGCAAATGAAGGTCCGGAAAGCTTGATTCCATCCACATCATTAAGGTTGACTCTACTTTGAGGAGGCAGCTCTTCCCCAGTTGTCTTCTAAGTACCTTCCAACCTGGGGGGGCTCATCTTCCAGCACCATATCAGACAGTGTTCCACTGCTATTCATAAGGTTTTCACTGGCTAATTCTTTTCAGAAGGAGACTGCTGGTTCTTGCCTCCTAGTCTGTCTTAGTCTGTAAGCTCAGCTGAAACCTATCTGCCATGGATGACCCTGCTGTTACCTGAATACTGGTGGCACAGTTTCCAGCGTCATAGCAACATGCAAGCCCCCACTGTACAACAAACTGACAGACACGTGTGGGCTAACATCATACTCAATACAAAAAGGATGAGAGCTTTCCTCTTAAGATGAAGAACAAGACAAGAATGCCCACTCTCATCATTGCTAGTCAATAGTGTACTGGAAGTTTAGCCAGAGCAATTAGGGAAGAAAAAGAAATAAAATATATGCAAATTGAAGGAAGAGGTAAGACTATCCCTTTTCACTGATGATCCTATATATAGCAAACCCCAAAGAATCCAAAAGAAAGCTATTAGAATTAATAAATGAATTCAGTAAAGTGCCAGGATACAAGGTCAAAACACAAAAGTCAGCTGGATTTATATACATCAGCAATGAAAAATCTGAAACAGGAAGAAAGAAGAAAATTCCATTTATAATAGCATCTAAAAGGATAAAATACCTAAGGATAAATTTGACCAAAAGAGTGAGGCTTTTACACTGAAAACTGTAAATCAGTACTGAAAGAAATTAAAGAAGACCTAAATAAATGGAAGGACATTCCATGTTCATGTATTGGAAGACTCAATATTGTTAAGATCTCAATATTACCCACAGCAATCTTAGATTCAATGCAATCCACACCAAAATTCCAACAGCCTTCTTTGTAGAAGTGGAAAAGCCAATCCTCAAATTTATATGGCACTGCAAGGGTCCCTGAATAGTCAAGCAATCTTGGAAAAAGAACATAGTAGGAAGCCTCACACTTCCTGATCTCAAAACATAGTATAAAGCTACAGTAATCACAACAGTCTGACACCAGTATAATGACAGACATAAAGACAAATGGGATAGTATTAAGAATCCAGAAATAAACCGGTACATCTATGGTCAATTGATTTTCGACAAGGGCGCTAAGTCCATCCAACAGAGAAAGAAGAGTCTCTTTAATAAATGGTGCTGGCACGCCTGGATTTCCACATGCAAGAAGAATGAACCTGGATCCATGCCTTACACCATTTATGATAATTAACTTAAAATGGATCAAGGACCAAAATGCAACAACAAAAACATAAAACTCTTAGAAGAAAACACAGGGGTAATTCTTCAGGACCTAGTTTTTAACATGAATTCTTTGATATGACACTGTGATGGTTAATGTTATGTGTCAGCTTGGCTAGGCTATGATTCTCAGTGGGTTGGCAGACATTGGACTGATTGTTCTTCCATAATGTAATATAATGTAATCACTTCCAAGATGTGATCTGATGTGTTCAGTCAATCACTTGAAAGGGGAGTTTCCTTGTGGGTGTGGCCTGCCTCCAATATATAAGTGGATGTTCTGGCAAGGCTCTCTCTCTCTCTCTCTCGACCCTGCACTCTTTCTCATTGCCTGACCTCTGGTTCTTGGGACATAAGTCAGCAGAAGTCTTCAGCCTGCACCTGACCTGCAGATTTTAGATTCGCCAGCTCCTGCAATCCCGTGAGCCAGTAGAAGTCTTCAGCCTGCCACCTGACCCACAGATTTGGGACTTGCTAGCCCCCACAATTGTGTGGGCCATTTCTTGGAAGTAAATCTCTATTTATATATACACTTCACTGGTTTTGCTCCTCTAGAGAACCCAGACCAAGAAAGGCACCAAAAGCATGAGGAACACATACTATATATAATTAATTGGACTTAACTGGAATTAAAAACATTTCTTTAACAAAGGAGTTTATCAACAAAGTGAAGAGACAACCTACAGATTAGGAGAAAAAAATACAAACAACTCAATGTAAAAATGGGCAAATGTCTTGAATAGACATTTCACCAAAGAAGAAATACAAATGGACAACAAGCACATGAAAAGATGGTCAATGCCATTAGTCATTAGGGAAATAAAAATCAAAACCACAGTGAGTATCACTTGACCCTCACTAAGACAGTTATGTTTTTTTTTTTTTTAAAAGGAAAACAATAGGTGTTGGAGAGAATGTGGAGAAATTGGAACCCTCCTCCATTTGCTGGTGGGATTACAAAATGGTAAAGCTGCTGTGGAAAACAGTCTGTCAATTCCTTAAAAAGATAAACATAGAATTATCATATGATCCAGCAATTGCACTCTTAGGTATATACCCAAAGAAATTGAAAGCATGAAAGCAAACAGATACTTGTTCACCAATTCTTATTGCAACACTATTTACAATAGCCAAAAGGTAGAAACAAGCAAGTGCCCATCAGTAGAAGAACAGACAAACAAAATGTGTTACATGTGTACAATGGAATAATTCTCAGCCAAAAAAAAAGAAAAAAGAAACCCTGATACGTGCTACAACATGGATGAACCTTGAAAACATTATGTTGAGTGAAATAAGTCAGTCATAAAAGGACAAATATTGTGTGATCCCAGTGATATAAAATATCTAGAATAAGCAAATATATAGAGACCAAACTTATTAGTGGTTATAAGGGGCAGGAGGGAGAGAGAATGGGGGACTCATTGCTTAGAGGGCACTAAGCTTCTGTTAAGTGTGATGGAAAAATTGGGAAACAAATAGTGTGCATGGGTGCAGAACATGATAAACGTAATTACTGTCACTGAATTGAATATGTAAAAATGTTGAAATGGAAATGTTTTGATATATATATTTACCACATTAAAAAATGAAGGAAAATAAACAGCCTCAGGGAACTGTGGGACACCGTTACGTACACCAACATACATGTAATAGGGGTACCAGAAGGACAGGAGAGAGAAAAAGGAGCAGAAAAAATATTTTAAAAATAATGTCTGAAAATTCACGAATTTTATGAAAAACACTAATCTACCCACCCAACAAGCTCAACAAACTCCAAGCAGAATAAACAGAGAGATCCAACCCAGACATATTACAGTCAAAAGTCAAAAACAAAGAAAAAAATTTGAAAGCATCAGGAGACAAATGACTAGTCACATACAAGGGAACCTTAATAAGATTAACAGCTGAATTCTCATCAAAAACAATGGAGGCCAGAAGACAGTGGGTTGATATACTTGAAGTGCTGAAAGAAAATAAGTCAACCAGGAATCTTATGTCCAGCAAAACTATCTTTTAAAACTGAAGGGGTATTAATGACATTCCCAGATAAACAACAGCTGAGAGAATTTGTTGCTTAGCTGATCTGCCTTACAGAAACGCTAAGAGAAGCTCTTCAGTCTTAAAGCAAGTGACACCAGACAGTAATATGAATCCAAATGAAAAACAAAGAGCACCAGTAAAGGTGATTATGTAAATATAAAAGACAGAATAATGTCTATTTCTTCTTTCTTCTGTTTTAAAAAGGAATTGTATAAAACATGTATATATAACTGTATTGTTGGGCTTTTAACATATAGAAATGTAATATATTTGACAATAGCAACACAAAGGAGGCAGGTGAGAGCAAAGCTGTAGAGAAATGGCACCAGATGGTAACTGGAAACCACAAGAAACAATGAAGAGAACCAGAAATGGTAAATAATAAATGTTAATATGACAAACTATAACATATACTTGTTTTCTTTTCTTCTCTCAGCTTCTCTAAAAGATATAAAATTATATGTGATACTATAAAAATGTATTTTTGTGCTTGTACTATATATAGATATAATGTTTATAACATAATAGCACAAAAAAAGAGATGAGGGAATAGATCTAATAGGAGTAACATTTCTACAGCTCATTAGAATTAAGTTAGTATAAATCTAGTAGATTCTGATAAGTTAAGATGTATACTGTAAGCCTTAGAGCAACCACTGAGAATATAACTAAAAATATATAATGCAAAAAATTAAAATGCTACACTAGGAAACATTCACTTATTGCAAAAGAAAGTAGTTAAAACAGGAATAGAGGATCAGAAAAGACATAATACATACAGAAGCCAAAAAATAAAATGATAAATGTAAATCCAACCATAACAATAATAACATCAAATGTAAATGGATTAAATGACCTAATCAAAACACATTCAGGTTGGATTAAAAAAAAACAAGGTCCAATTATATGCTCTCTACAGGAGATAGACGAGATTCAAAGATACAAATAGGTTGAAAATAAAAGGAGCTGGAGTGGGCATACTAATATAAAACAAAATAAACTTTAAAATAAATAAACAAAAAAGATAAAGAGGGAAATTGTATAATAATAAAAGGGTCAATTGTTATAATTGTGTATAACAATTACAAACATACATGCACTTAACAACCACCCATTGCCATTGAGTTGATTCTGACTCATAGCAACCCTATAGGACAGAGTAGAACTGCCCCATAGGGTTTCCAAGGCTATAAATCTTTACGGGAGCAGACTGCCACATCTTTCTGCCACGGGGTGGCTGGTGGGTTCGAACTGCCGGCCTTTCAGTTAGCAGCCGAGCACTTAACCACAGCACCACCAGGGCAGCTAACAACAGAGTTCCAAAATACATGAAGCAAAAACTGACAGAATTGGAGAAAGAAAAAGACAATTCAACAGTAATATTTGGAGACTTCAATACCCCACTTTCAATAACGGATAGAACAACTAGGCAGAAAATCATCAAGGACATAGAAGACTTGAACAGCACTATAAAACTACTAGACCTTACAGACACCCATAGAACACTCCATTAACCCAAGCAGAATCCACATGCTTCTCAAGCACACTTTCTCCAGGATAGACTATATGCTAAGCCATACACAAACTTTAAATAAATTTAAAGCAATTGAAGTCATACAAAGTATGTATTCTGACCACAGTGGAATAAAATTAGAAATCCATGAGAAGGAAATTCACAAAAATGTGGAAATTAAACAACAGATTCCTAAATAAATCAACTGGTGTATGGAAGACTGAGATGTTGGTATTTCCTAAAAGGGAAAGTTCAAGAAGCTGAGAGTGGAATTCAGACAAAGGTAAGAAATTCTTGTTAAAATTGAGTTAATGATGGGACATATAAGAGTATCAGCATAAAATGTGGGCCAAAGAAGTCAAATGCAATTGAGTGAAGAAAAACAATCTAAGTAAATACTTATTTTCAGATGGCTATCGAAGCTGTGGAAGTAGATGAGTTCTTCCTTAGAAAATGCATGGAAGGAAATAAAAGTAAAGCAAATACTCTTAGAGACCACATACAATCACAGGGATATGATGAAGATAAAAAATATTTAAAAACAGATTAGGAAAGAGTGGTCATAGGAAGAGAGACTGTCAAAGAACAGATATTCAATCTTCTTAAAAGAAGAGGCCAAGACAAATGTGACTTTTGCTTAGAAAGGAATAAACCATTACAGACCTTTAAAATAAAAATGCTGCTGGAGTAAATGATTCTCTAAAGAGAATAAAAAAAGAATTGCATCAAAGAAAGCAAAGATAGCAAATACCACACTGAACTCTTGTCTTTTCTTTGAAGGTTGCACATTACCTGTTCAAAATTTGTTGAAGCTTTTCTCCCTTGCTCTAGATCAACTGCAGCTGCCATAAGTAAACATGTTTTCTGTGCAATCAGAATTACTTGATCAGAAGGACAAAACTGGGACAGCTGATAGAAGAAATAACCAGAACTTCAATGAATAGTGAGAATTCTTCCAGGTGAAGACAAACAATCAGAATGAAAATCAGCAACATCCTATCTGAATGACAAAATTCAGCTGGAAAAGCTCATTTCACCTTAAAAATGATACAGATCATAACACTGATTTATGGTTTTAATTTTATTTTATTTTCCATTGTTTTTAGCACCTTCCTAGAGATAAAAAGCTTCATTTCTTTACAGTTTACCTGTCTCTCCTGTCATTTGTCCCTGTGCTTCTATCTAGTGATTTACTTCTTGGTTTATGTGGTAATTCCTAAGTGATTTTCCCCTTGGCAAATAGATTTCTCCTCTGTATTGAATAGAGCTGAAATTAGTACATATATTGTCATGGTTGAGAGAGACAATGTCAAATCTTGACAGGCATTGGGACTAAGGCATAGCCTCATTGTTAAATCTTGTCCTCTAGCTTTAGAAAAAAACTTTCAGCTTTCTACTACAATAAAATCTTAGGCTGCTTGGGATCCTTATACTCCAGTCCTGCTAGTACTATTACAGATGTCAAAATTAAAGCCAATTTTCACCTAATTTAAAAGGCAATTATACCTAAATTTTCAAAAACTATTTCTTTATCTCCCAAAACCTTTAGTGATCGTAATCATCACCATCATTAAACCAATAGCATTTCAAGACACCCAGTCTCTCTAGGCCTCAGGTTACTCATATATAAGATGAGGTGGCTGTGCTAGATTATCTCTATAGTTCTTTCCAGCTCTCAAACTCTTAATATTTAATCTATCTTAACATAACAGATCATGTTTAGGAGGGGGTATTCTTTAGCTCCTCTCTCTTCTCATCAATAATCAGACTTCTTTCTGGTATTTAACCTCTACTTGGGGGCTTACAACTATTTAAAAATGCTACAACTCTTACATCCTTACACACAGAACCTACTCTAGGAAAAATTATAAAGTAGGCACAAGCTTATTTCCTTTTTCAGCCCTGCTTATCCCCAGATCCCTATTCTGTATTTCTATAGACTTATACCCATAACCCTTTTTAATGTGTTGGTAACTGATAACTGCTTAGAGTATTTCCCTCCTAAAAAACACTTATATTTTAATATAGGACTTTGGGAGACCAAAATTCCTTCAAAGGCAAAGGAATAAGCCTCTAAGAGTAGAACTTTCAGCTCCATGATGGGTGTTTGTGATATTTGGCATTGGGAGACCTGTCCCATGTTCTCACATCATTCCCTATAGGGATCAAATTCTCCTTATATCATTCCTACTAGACATATATTAAAAGTTCCTAGATTAAGACCCAATCCCACTTTATACTTAGCTCTTGACTATGCCCATATTGATTGGTCTTATTCTTATTTTAGTCCATACATGAGATACCTATTAGAAGAGACTTACCTTATAAGAAAGCACGAAAAACTCTCTCATTGTCACTGGGTTCTTGTCAGATTGCACAGCTAAATTCCAAGCTGAAAGTTAACATGAAATAATTAAGTATGAAAATACACTGTTTAGTCTCTACAACTGCAATCTCTAGTACCTATATCTTTAATATTAACATACTAATGAGGGGTTTCTCAAGAGTTAAAAAATTAACTTTAGAATTTTAGAGAAGTTTTTTTTCCAGGCAATTTAGAGACTCCTATCACTTCCAATCCTCAATTCTGGGCCAATGACCAATGGAGATAGTGTTTAACTAAAAAAAGAAAAAAAGGGGGGGGGACATACAATAAGAATTCTTAGTTGGTACAAATCCATCTAAAAATGAGGATCACCAAGGAGCTCACCAACTGGAAGTGGTGAAAAGAAGTTAAAATTCAGCAAAGAACAGGGTACACTAGAAGCAAGGGTTGGAGAAGATTGCTGGAAAAATTCACATCTCCCAAAGAGTAGTGAAAGGCCCCATTAGGCAACATTCAGCATGAACTTCACCTTGGAAAATCAAAATTAAAATTCAATAAAAGGAATATTGTAAAATAACTTTTCAAAGGTTCAAACAATCAATGTCCTGAAATCTTTCTATAGCTTAAATGTTTGTTATTTTCCATTACTTGAATAAATTTCTTAGAAGTCATATCTCTTTATTTATTCCCTTTTCTCGTGGATTAAAACCCTAGTAAACTCCATAAAGCAAGGAGAGGTCCATGTAGAACCAGTCTACTTTTTCACATTGCTGCTTAATTCCTCTTGCTTACTTATCAGTGTAGTAATTGCCTCCAAAAGTTTTTTTAAAAAACTTTTTAGAAGCTGAACTAGAACCTTGCTATGGATTGAATAGGGCCCCCACCCCCCAAAAAATACATATTATAAACCTTAACCCGTATACCTGTGGATGTAATACCATTTGGGAATAGGGGTTTCTTTGTTATGTTAATGAGGCCATATCAGTGTAGGGCGTGTCTTAAACTTAACCTATAAAAAGAGCAAATTAGGCACAAAAGCAAGTAAACACAAATGGGTGAAAGATGTCACATGGAGCTTTCCTAGGAGAAGAACACCAGAGAAGCTGAGACAAGGATTTTTCCAGACAAACGAGAGCCTTCTCCCAGAGCCGGTGCCCTGACTTCTGACATCTAGCCTCCTAAACTGTGAGAAAATAAATTTCTGTTCATTAAAGCCACCCACTTGTGGTATTTCTGTTACAGCAGTATTAGCAAACAAAGGCAAACCTATATAAATTACACAACTCATAATTGTGCAGCTTGATGCATTTTCACCAAGTGAACATGTCCATGTAACCAACACCCACATCAATAAAGATCCTGGTCATTACCAGCAACCCAGAAGCCCTACCCCTATCCTTTTCAAGTCCAATCACCCCTCGACCCCTTTCAAGGGTAAACACTATCCTCACTTCTAAAACCATAGATTATTTTTGCCAGATTTTCTACTCTTCATCTAGCTTCTTTTGGTTGACATTATGTTTGTGAGATTAATCTGTATTGTTGCATGAAGTTTATTTTCAATGAATCACATTTAGAGATAAACTGGGCATTCTAGACCAAGTTTTAGAGCAGAACATTGGGTATCCGAACTTACAATTCATCCCTATTTTATTCTTAGACCCATTTCTATAGAAAAAGAAGAAAAACTAATGTTTATTGAATACATGCCAGGTACATACACTATTTCATTTAAAACCCTTAATAACCCCATGAAATATATATAATTGTTTCCATTTTATAAATAATAAAACTGAGGTCAAGCAAGTTACCTGTGTACCCATAGCTATGAGTGACAGAGTCAGAATTTGAACTCACATCTGTCTGATTCCACTACCCCACAGTGTTTCTCATAGCTACAGAACTTCCTTTTACCTATTTTTCGAAACCAATGAGCTTCATTAGCCCTTGAGTCTGAAGTAAAAGTTTCTCCATCAAAAGGCTGAGCAAGTTTCAGGAGTGCTGCATCAAACAGGAAAATTTGGTGTTGAGGTCTTTCACTTTTTACTCTAGCAAAGTTGTTAATCCTGCTTGAAAACCAGTCACACATGAGTTTGAATATAGACGTTCTTTTTTTTTTTTACATTGGTGTATATCAAAAGTAATTTAAAAAAAAAAAAGCATTACCAAGTGCTAAGAAGGTGTCAACTCAAACTTTGGGGAACAATCATGTCTTTGGAGAGATTTATAATTTTAATTAGCGCAATAATTCACCACCAGAGGTAGAAAGATATGATTTACAAGTAAGGAAATAAAGAATAGTAACGATCATTAAAAAGACTGAAATGGAGACTGAGAATTGGAAAAGTATCAATAGGTTGGCATAATATTTACCGAGCTCTCTGTGGGTACTAAGCAGAGTACAGGACCAGGATGTATCGTCATCATCAGAAAGCATCTATTACATATCCACATGCCCTTCTGAGAGATAAGACTGCCAATCAGCAAAGTTTTTCCTCTTTTGAAAAGTTTTGGCTTCTAAACCACTTTGCTATGTTTGACACCCTGTTGACACATATTCTTTGAGGTGTAAAATTAAACTATTAGAGTAAATGGAGTAGAGTTTCTCAGATACGGCATCTTGGGTATGTTTTGTACATAAGGACAGAGGTACATGAGCAGTAGAAATGGAAAGACCTGTTAGGCAAAAAAGGACACCATGAAAGAAAGTATGGAGTTGGAAAAAGGAATGCATTGTAGCCAGGTCAGCCTGAAGGAGTGGATAGGGAAGAATTATTAGCAGACAGGGGAGATGTCACTGACTTGGGTAGATAGACGGACAGCTGCAAAATAGAGTAAACAATCTGAATTTGATTCAGAGGGCATGAAAAACCAGCAGGGTTCAGAACATTTTTATTCATCTTGATCCTTTTTCCTCTATTCAATTCAATTCCTAGGTTAGGACCAAGTGGCAATTAGGAAGGAAGGGAAGAAGAAAGGAATGAAGGAAGAAAGGGAAAGGAAGGGAAGGGAAGGAGGGAGGGCAGAAAATGTCTTTAAAACAAATTTTAATAAAAACAGAATTGAAATCACATTTGCAGATGAATGCTAGTGATGAGAAACCTTTCTCTGTTTAAGAATGAAGAAACCAAGTAGACTCCTGGGGCAAACGTTAATGAGGAGCTTCATGTTTGAGTCAATGTGCTCAGTGTACTTGGAGAATTTAACAGAGGATAGCAGCAAGATGAAGAACTGAAAATAACCAAGAAGAGATTTACCTGTATTCAAGCAAGCCAAAAGTCTATCCATTTCTTTCTTTCTAAAAAAATGAAGAAAAGAAAGAGTGTTTTCCAACTGTTTCAAAACTTTTCTATAGAAAAGTGTCCAAAAGCATCCCTATTTGTGCCTGAGAGCTAGACTAAGAAAATGAAAAGTTGCAGAGTTTGTTGTTCAAGGCTCTAATCTATCATTTCAACCTCTTTTTCCCTACTGTAGGAGCCCTGGTGGTACAGTGGTTAAGCACATGGCTGCTAACCGAAAAGTTGGCAGTCCCAAGCCACTGGCGGCTATGCGGGAGAAAGATGTGGCAGTCTCCTTCAGTAAAGATTACAGCCTTGGAAATCCTATTGGAGCAGTTCTACTCTGTCCTATAGGGTCACTACGAGTCAGAGTCAACTCAACGCCAATGAGTCTTCCCCACTGTAGGATACTGTTTCTTATTTCCAGTATCCTCCTATTTTTTATCTTCCCTCTTCTACACTTACTCTCAGAAAAGGATTTCAGTGACTGGTAAGGTTTCATATCACAGGGTCATAGAACTTTAGAGCAGAAAGTGATCTCTGTGATTTTCAAGCTCTTTTTTTTGGAGAGGGAAATTGAAACCTTTTTTTCACATAAAATTTTATCAAAGTCTAATACACAAGAAAAGATAAAAGTAGAGCTACCTTGGTTGAAACAAGAGAGGGTAGAGGCCAGGAGTCTCCTTCCTGGAAATTCCTGAGGCAGCACCACAGAATCTCTAGGTTTCTGAGGAATCCAGAACCTCTAATCCAGTCCAAATCCCTCATTTAACAGATGAGGAAATGGAACTGGTGATGAAGGATGATTTGTCCAAGGTTATGAAGTTAGTGACAATACAAAAACTATTGCCCAGATCTCTTTAATCTCTGGCAAGCTTCTCCAGGGGGTATATAAATTTTAACAGAGGAAAAAAGTCTGTTTTGCTTAAACAAAGGAATGAATTGGCAAACTCAACCAATGAAGTTTACAAGAAGTAGGATAGAGCATACATATAAGACTGGCCTTATCAGGAGGAGGTGTAGTATTATAGAATAAAGACTGCACTTCAGGAAAAGTAGCAGCTTTCTCAGGGATAAATCTTAGAAATCTAGTCTATAACTTAAAGTAATTTCTTACAGTAAATTTGATTACTTTGAACTTCATTTGAGCAAAAGTTGACTTCTCCACTATTTAATTCAGTGACTATATAAAATAATCTAGCAAGGGTCCACTAATGCAAATATATAGTATAAATCATAAAGGGGACATGGAAAAGGATGTATAATTTTTAAAAAAAGATATGCTGCTTTTAAGAATTTTAGTACATGGGTTGTTGGTACTTAGGTAGATTCTGCTAATTTAGAGCCATAGGATTTTTAGAACAGAAAGGAACTAGAAGTTACCTAGTCCAGATTTTTTTACTGAGGGAAATAAAGTTTAGGGAAGTTAAATAAGTTGCCATTGCCCGAAGGTAAACTGGAAGTGAATGAAACAGCTGAAACTAGAACTTGATTCTTACAGATTAATCTATTTGTTAAATCAGGTCCTGATCCCTATCTGAAAACACTGCTGGGATATGTTCTTTATTGCTATGTTTATTTGGAAACAACAAAGCTATGTTTTAAAAATATCCTGTAATTTAAATTTATCATTAATTCAAACAAGATTCTCTCTTTTTCCCCTCACCCCAAATTGGTTTTAATGAGTGGGATTTGACTGTATGCCACAATTACCTGGAATACAAAGCCCCTTGTATGTTCAGTGCTGAAGATCTTCTAAAGAACTGATATTCAGTCATTTAATAAAGTGAGTGGCTATTATGTGTCAGATACTGTCCTAGGTTCCAGAGATACAAAGATAAATACCAATAGTTTTAGCCCTCAAGGAGCTCTTATAATCCAGTCGTTACCAAGGTTTGGTCTCTGAGTTTCTTTTGTTTGTTTTTTTACTTTTTATTGTGGAAAATTTTAAAGATGATCAAAGGTTGACAGAAGAGTATAATGAATTCCCATGTACCCATCACCCAACTTCAGTAATTAACTCTGGATCAATCTTATTTCATTGATACTTCCACCCATTTCTTCTCCTCCCATATCATTTTAAAGTAAATTCCAGAGATTATATAATTTTATCCATAAATATTTCAGCATGTGTCTCTAAGAGATAAAGACTCCTTAAAAAAATAACCACACTACTATTATCACACCTAAAAATGAACAATTCCTTAATATCATCAAATATTTGGTCATTATTCAAATTTCCAATAGTCTCATTACTATCTCTTTTTTTAAAGTTTCTTCATTTGAGTTCCCTTCTAATGAGTTCATAGAGCCTGTCAGAAAGAGGCAAAACTCATCATATATACTTGGATAAAATCTGTATCATGAGAAAAAGAGTTATAATTAATCTCTCCAATGTTATCTCAGTTACAGATATTTCTCTAAAAATTTAGTTGAAAAAATATATCACCTCCAAGTGCAACTATATAAAGCAAAAGTGAGGTAGAGATACACTATTATAGAGTTCTTATCCAAGTAGAGAATATAGAGAAAGATGAGACTATCCACTAATTTTTCACTAATTTTATTCTGAAAGATATCCCTAATGAAGACCTTGAATAGAATTTTCTTTCAAATTATCTGGAGGTAGCGAGTTTTGTGAATGAAAAATTGGTGACCCAATTCTTCCATAAATTGTTATGTTCTTGGTATCTTATGTCATAGAAACCTTGAGCAGAAACACATATGAATACTCTCAGTTGACTGATATTAAATCAGAATTAACAAGCCATCCGGGTTATGTTCTGTGGGAAAGTTAAAAGATATGTCTATATTTGAGTCTCCTGTTAAGGAAAGGAAGAGACAGACAACAATATCATAATTAGATCATAGCTAACATTATTGACCACCACACACTTGTCAGTTTGTCATACTGTGGTGGCTTGTGTGTTGCTATGAGGCTTGAAGCTATGCCGTCGATGTTTCAAATACCAACAGGTCACCCATTGGTGGACAGGTTTCAGAGGAGCTTTCAGACTAAGACAGACTTGGAAGAAAAGCCTGGTGATCTACTTCTGAAAATTAGCCAATGAAAACTCTATGGATTACAACAGAATATTGTCCAATATAGTGCTGGAAGTTGAGCCCCCTAGGTTGGAAGGCACTCAAAATACACTGTGGCTGCAGTAATGAACTCACATATACGACTGATCGTGGAGATGGCACAGGACCGGGCAACATTTTATTCTGTTGTACAAGGAGTTTTCATGAGTCGGAGCCAACTCAACGGCAAATAACAACAACAACAAATATTACTGAGTGTTTACTAAGTGCCTGGCACTGAGGGTTTTACATGTATTAACTCATTGACTCATCAGAACAACCCCATGAAGTAGGTACTATTATTATTCTCACTTTACAGATGGGGAAACTGAAGCCCAGAGAAGTTCAGAAACTTGCCCAAGGTTACACAACTAATAAGTAATAGATCCAGGATATGAACCCAGGAAGACTGGCTCCAGAGCCATTAAACTATACATCTCTCAATATAAGGTTTATATTGACTAATGGTGAATACATCATTTCTGTTAAATAACTTACTTATTTTCAGATTCCAGCATTTGAGAAATTTTTGGAAGAGCAAGACGAAACAAACATCTGTATGAAAAAGTAATATAGAAAGTGATGTTTAGGAAGAAACATGTATATATACCCGGTTATTAACTTTGATTACCCCAGGAGGCGTAATTGAGAAAAGAGGGTAAGGGGGAGATCAATTTTATTTATAGATCTTTGTATTGTTTTAATGGCTGCAGTAAAAACATATCAATTTTGCAATTTTGGAAGAGGAATTTAATAAAATAATTTAAAAACAAAATTGCTGCTTATAACAAAATTTTAAATGGTTCCAGAGTTCACTTCATTGCCCCAAATCACCTGCTAGAACATCAGGTATGGTGTAAAGGAACCTGACCTTTGAGTCCTCCTAAACTAGAAAGATAATTCTTTCAAGGGACCTGGCAGCATAATGACAAAATAAGGTAGTTTGTAAAGTTTCAAACCTGGAAAAAAACTTTAAAAATGAGAAAAAAAATCTTGAATGATTTAAGATATTTACTTGACTAAAGGCATGCAAGTATCTCAAGACTCCTTCAGATTCTTTTTCTGTGATTCCATTTCCCTTTGGAAGTGTAACCTAAAGTGTAGTTGACCAACAGGAAACTACTATAGAATCCCTCTGTTGCCCCATTTTTCCCACTGGCATTTTATTAGTCACACCATTGGGAGTTATCATGCCCCAACTTCACCCTCTGCTGCCTCATTACTGTATGTAGAAATTCCCTTTTGACAAATCATTTCCCTTCGTCTGGAGTAATGGTATAGTAGGCATTGACTCAGCCAGATCTCATCAGTACTATTTCGGCAAAGTTTGCAGGCCAAAAGTAAGATCATCAGAGATAATCCTTTCACCTCCACAGGATGTGGATTACTTACTTTAAAGCGATAAAAAATTGTTGTGGGTCTTCTGAATGTTGAGCTAAATATTCCAAAGCTTTTTCTGCCACAATTTGTTGTTCATTCTAAAAAGAACAAATATAATATAAAATATTAAATTTACATCTCTAAGTAATACCTGCAAAATGTTACCTATATTCCTGTCTATTAAGGAAAAGAAAGAAATCTGAACTTGTTCATTCTGTATTCTCAAAAGAGCTATTTCAAGATGGTAGAATAAAGATACAACTCATTTGCAAAAACAGAACAGGCTCATGTTAGCCCCATGAACCAATTCTTCCCTATCCACAAAAACTCACTGTCTTGCTAACACTGCTTTGAATCCACTAAGACTAATCTTATTGTGCTCTTTTTCCCTGTTTATTAGCAATAACTCAAAGAACCCCAGACTTTCAGGTCACCCTAATTTCCAGCGCTGTATTCCCCAAAAGGCTCTGTACATCCTCTCTTCTGTACTTTTCTCCTATCTCTCCACAACTCCTGCAACTCTTCTACTAAAAACTCAAACCCGTTGCCATCGAGTCAATTCTGACTCATAGCAACCCTATAGAACAGAGTAGAACTGCCCCGTAAGGTTTCCAACGAGTGCCTGGTGGATTCAAACTGCCGACTTTTTGGTTAGCAGCCAAACTCTTAACCACCACGGCACCAGGGTTTCCATCCTTCTACTATGCCCTCTGAAATTCACAGTCCATTATCAGCAAAATCTCCTCTATGAGCAGCCTCTTCCCTGAAAGTTCCCTCCATATTCTTGCTCTATGGAAATCTAGGACCCCACCAAGGATACTGCTTCTACTGAAGCCCTCTCAAGTCGTGACTGTTTTTGCTCTGTCTTTCTACCCCTAGGTCTGGAGATGAAGTAGGTGTCCTTCTTGCTCTTTATTGCCATTTTAAAATCACTCTCTCTTCCTCCTCCCCAGCTTTGAATCTCATATCATCAGACTATATTGCCTACTATCCTTCATTGTTGGTGTGATCTAACAGCTCCCAGGCCATTTCTTCTCATTTCTTGATGAGTTATCTACTGCTCACAGTTAGTTTCTCCAAAACTACTCCTGTCTTAATTTTTGGCATTTTCAATATATAAGTAGATGATCTCCCAATATCCTAGTCTCTTAGTTCCTTGAATTCCACACTGCCAATGAACTCGTTCTCTACCTTATCTTAGCCATTCACTAGATCCTGTTATTACTAATACAAGTAGTCCTGACTTACTACGTATTTGAGTTACAATGAACCACACTTATGACCATCCGGTTTCTTTTTTTTTTTTTTTACATCTTATTGTTAGTGATATCTACTGCATACAATGTTACATCACGTAATTTGCTGATGCTATCATTCTCAGATGTTCAATTTTCTGATTTACTGTTCAAAACACTGCTGTATAAATGTAGTTTTCTAAACTAAATCAGGGGCTTCAGTTGCTTGAAAACATGGACCCAAAAGCTAATCGTCTTGCTAAAGTCGATAGGCAGATTCAGGAATAAGTGAGATGTTACTATGAAATATATGAATAAAAACAAAAAAGGACCATACAGACAACTCTCACTAATTTTCTGACTGGAAACGCCATTCCCATTCCCAGGGATAATCCGAATGATCCAGAACCTTCCACAAGTGGAGTTATTACCGCAACCGACAAAATGCCAACATCGTCCAACTCTTATATTGTTGGAGTAAATTTTTATGATTTGTGTATTTTTTATGTATGTATGTATTAAAATATATCTATGTTTATATGTAATGTTTCCAAGCCCAAAGGCAAATAAAGATTGGATTTAGAAAGATACTGATAATGTTGTTTCATGTCATACAGTTGGTTCTGACTCATAGTGACCACACACACAACAGAACAAAACACTGCGTGGTCCTGTGCCATCCCCACAATCATTGCTATATTTGAGCCCACTGTTGCAGTAAATGTGTCAATCTGTCTCACTGAGGGTCTTCCTCTTTTTCTCTGATCCTCTAATTTACCAAGCATGATGTCCTTCTCCAGCAACTGGTCCCTCTTGATAACATGTCCAAAGTACGTGAGACAAAGTTTCACCATCCTTGCTTTTAAGGAGCATTATGGCTGTATTTCTTCCAAGACAGATTTATTCCTTCTTCTGGCAGTCCATGGTGTATTCACTATTCTTCGCCAACACCATAATTCAAAGGCATCAATTCTTCTCCGGTCTTCCTTATTCATTGTCCAGCTTTTGCATGCATATAATACCGTGGCTTGGGTCAGGCCCACCTTAGTCCTCAAAGTGACATCTTCGCCTTTTTTTTTAATTTAATAATAATCTTTTCTATTGTACTTTAGATGAAGGTTTACAGAGCAAACTAGTTTCTCATTAAACAATTAAAACATATACTGTTTTGTGACATTGGTTGCCAACCCCACGACATGCCAACACTCTCTCCCTCTCGACCATGGGTTCCCCATTACCAGCTTTCTGTACCCTCCTGCCTTCTCGTCCTTGCCCCTGGGCTGGTGTGCCCCTTTAATCTCGTTTTGTTTCATGGGCCTATCTAATCTTTGGCTAAAGGGTGAACCTCAGGAGTGACTTCATTATTGAGCTATAAGGGTGTCCGGGGACCATACTCTCGGGGTTTCTCCAGTCTCTGTCAGACCAGTGAGTTAGAATTTTGTTCTACATTCTTCTCCAGCTCTGTCCGGAACCCTCTATTGTGATCCCTGTCAGAGCAGTTGGTGGTAGTAGCCGGGCACCGTCTAGTTGTGCTGGACTCAGTCTGGTGGAGGCTGTGGTACTTGTGGTCCGTTAGTCCTTTGGACTAATCTTTCCCTTGTGTCTTTGGTTTTCTTCATTCTCCCTTGCTCCAGATGGAGTAAGACCAGTGAAGTATCTTAGATGGATGTGCAAAAGCTTTTAAGACCCCAGATGCTACTCACCAAAGTAGAATACAGGCGATTTTCTTTATAAACTATTTTATGCCAATTGACTTAGATGTTTCCTGAGACCATGGTCCCCACAGCCTTCAGTCCAGTAATTTGGTCCCTCAGGGAATTTGGATGTGTCTTTGGAGCTTCCATGACCTTGCCTTGGACAAGTTATGCTGGCTTCCCCAGTATTGTGTACTGTCTTACCCTTCACCAAAGTTACCACTTATCTATTGTCTATTTAGTGTTTTTCCCTCCCCATCCCTCCCCTCCCCTCCCTCATAACCATCAAAGATTGTTTCTTTTTGTGTAAATCTTTTCATGAGTTTTTATAGTAGCGGTCTCATATAGTATTTGTCCTTTTGTGATTCACTTATTTCACTCAGCATAATGCCCTCCAGATTCATCCATGTTGTGAGATGCTTTGCAGATTCATCATTGTTCTTTATCATTGCATAGTATTCCATTGTGTGTATGTACCATAGTTTATCTATTCATCTGTTGATGGGCACCTAGGTTATTTCCATTTTTTTGCTATTGTGAACAATGCTGCAATGAACATGGGTGTTCATATGTGTATTTTCGTGATGGCTCTTATTTCTCTAGGATATGTTTCTAGGAGTGGAATTGCTGGATCATATGGTATTTCTATTTCTACCTTTTTAAGGAAGCTCCATATTGTTTTCCAGAATGGTTGTACCATTTTGCATTCCCACCAGCAGTGCACAAGAGTTCCAATCTCCTCGCAGCCTCTCCAACATTTGTTATTTTCTGTTTTTTGATTTGTGCCAGTAATGTCGGGGTGAGATGGTATCTCATTGTGGTTTTGACTTGCATTTGTCTAATGGCTAGTGACTGTGAGCATTTCCTCATGTATCTGTTAGCTGCTTGAACATCTCCTCTGGTGATGTGTCTCTTCATATCCTTTGCCCATTTTTTAATTGGATCATTTGTCTTTTTGTTGTAGAGGTGTTGGATTTTTGGGTAGACTTTAGAGATTAGAACTTTGTTGGAGTTGTCATAGCCAAAATTTTTTTTGCAGTCTGTAGGTTCTCTTTTTACTCTTTTGGTGAAGTCTTTTGATGAGCATAACTGTTTAATTTTTAGAAGATTCCAGTTATCTAGCTTATCTTCTGGTGTTTGTGTATTGTTAGTTATGATTTGTATTCTGTTTATGCTGGGTATTAGGGCCTCTAACGTTGACTCTATTTTTTCTCCTATAAGTTTTTGGTTTTATATTTAGATCATCGATCCGTTTTGAGTTAGTTTTTGTGTATGGTGTGAGTTATGGGTCCTGTTTCATTTTTTTTGCAGATGGATATCCAGTTTTGCCAGCACCATTTGTTAAAAAGCCTGTCTTTTCCCCATTCGATGGACTTTGTGCCTTTGTTGAAGATCAGGTGACCATAAGTGGATAGATGATATCTTTGCTTTTAACACTTTAAAGAGGTCTTTTGTAACAGATTTGTCCAATGCAATGTGTTTTTTTATTTCTTGACTGTTGCTTCCATGGGTGTTAATTGTGGATCCAAGTAAAATGAAATCCTTGACAACTTCAGTCTTTCTCCATTTAATATGATGTTGCTTACTGGTCTACTAGTGAGGATTTTTTGTTTTCTTTATCTTGACGTGTAATCCATACTGAAGGCTGTAATATTTGATCTTCATCAATAAGTGCTTCAATTCCTCTTCACTTTCAGCAAGCAAGGTTGTGTCATCTGCATATCGCAGGTTGTTAATGAGTCTTCTTCAATCCTGATGCGACTTTCTTCTTCATATAGTCTAGTTTCTTGGATTATTTGCTCAGCATACAGATTGAATAAGTATGATGAAAAGATACAACTCTGATGCACACCTTTCTTGATTTTAAACCACGAAGTATGCCCTTGCTCTGTTCGAACGACTGCTTCTTGGTCTATGTACATGAGCACAATTAAGTGTTCTGGAATTCCCATTATTTGCAATGTTATCCATAATTTGTTATGATCCACACAGTCGAATGCCTTTGCTTAGTCAAAAAAACACAGGTAAACATCTTTCTGGTATTCTCTGCTTTCAGCCAAGATCCGTTTGTCATCAGCAATGATATCCCTTGTTCCACATCTTCTTCTGAATCCTGCTTGAATTTCTGGCAGTTCCCTGTTGATGTACTGCTGCAACTCTTTTTGAATTATCTTCAGCAAAGTTTTAGCCATGTGTGATATTAATGATATTTTTCAATAATTTCCAAATGATCTAGAACCTTTCACAATTGGAGTTATTACTTCAACTGACAAAATCCCAACGTTGTCCAATACTTCTTCATTGTTGGAGTAAATTTTACGATTTGTGTGTTTTTTATGCATGTATGTGTGTATTAAAATATATCTATAAATGTATGTAATGTTTCCAACAATGAATGATAAATAAAGACTGGATTTATAAAGGTACTAATTATAAAAGCAATAATAATGAAAACAAAAAAAAATGAGGTATTTGACTTATGTCAGAACTGACTTATGATGGAGCGTCAGAATGGAATTCTGTCATAAGTTGGGTACTACCTGTAATTGCAACCCTCCCATACTCCCATTCAGGGCCAGGTGAGGCAAATGAGGTGCCTAGGGTGCAAAATTTAAGGAAACATTAATTGTTAGGTTTATGCAAGTATCAATCCTGCACTTGCATGACCCTGAGAGTAAGTGCCTCCTTACGTTTCATATCTTAGGCACGTCACTGCCTCACCTTTGTCCCTGCCCCACTCTCAGTTTTGTGTATTTCACTTTCTTACCTATCTTTCCAACTCTAGCAATTCTCCAACTGCACTAGGACCTCCAATCCATTGACATTACAAAATTTTCACTGTACCTAACACCTTTCATGTTCTCTTCCATACCTGGTTTAAATTCCATGGAGATTAATTATAATCACTCCCCCTTGTTCCTCTTGAACCTAGTTCAATCAAGTAACTACTGTGTTATCTATATTTTTATACACAACAGAGAAAGACATATGCCAGTGAAACAAATAAAATTTCCAAACAGGTCTTCTTGCTTCTACCTTGGCCTACTCACAGTCAATTCTCAACAGAACAGCCAGAGATTTTCTGTTAAATTGAAAATCAAATTATGCCATTCTTCCGCTCTAATGACTCTCCATTTCATTCAGTGTTATGGATTGAATTGTGTGTCCCAAAAATGTGTGTCAACTTGGCTAGTCCATGATTCTTAATATTGCTTGATTGTCCACTATTTTGTCATCTCATGTAATTTTCCTATGTATTATTAATTCTACTTCTATGACGTTAATGAAGAGGGATTAGCAGCAGTTATGTTAATGAGACAGAACTCAATCTAAAAGATTAAGTTGTGTCTTAAGTCAATCTTTTTTGAGATATAAAAGAGATAAGTGAGCAAAGAGACATGGGGGGACCTCATACCACCAAGAAGGCAATGCCAGGAGCAGAGCACCTCCTTTGAACCTGAGGTTCCTGTGCTGAGAAGCTCCTAGAACAGGGGAAAATTGATGACAAAGACCTTCTTCCAGAGCTGACAGAGACAAAAATCTTTCCGCTGGAGCTAGAGCCCTGAATTTGGACTTCTAGCCTACTAGACTGTGAGAGATAAATGTCCGTTTGTCAAAGCCATCCACTTGTGGTACTTCTGCTATAGCAGCACTAGATGACTAAGACAGAATATGGTACTGAGAGAGTGGGGTGCTGTTGTAACAGATACCTAAAATGTAGAAGCAGTTTGGAACTGTGAATGGATAGAGGCTGGAAGAGTTTTAAAATGCCTAATAGTAAAAGCCTAGATTGCCTTGAAGAGACTGTTGGTGGAATTATGCATGTCAAAGACAATTCTGTTGAGGACTCAGAAGGAAGCGAGGAGAGCTGTTACACTGAAAACAGTGCAGATGGTGAGAAGCAGCAGCAGAACCAGGAGACCAGCAAGAGACAGCGCTGGAGCTAATCCACGGAGCAACAGAGCTGACTGTCTTTTGTGCAGGAGGCTCCCTGGTGGAGTAGGGTGCCTCTGAGCACTTATTGGTGGAGGTAGACTTTCTGACCCATGAGTAAGAGAGCTGAGTGCCTTCTGGCCAAAGTTTACTGGTGGAGCAGGGTACCTCCAGGTACTTATTGGTGGAGCTACAGAACTTTGGAACATTTGCCCCAGCAGGGCAGACGTGGGCTGTGAGGCCCAAGGGGCCGAGAGGTCAAGGAACCAGGAAGCAGAAGCTGAAGAGATAAGCAACATAGGAAACAGAGCTGCCTCAGTCTTGAAGGGTAGGACCACGACCTCTGGGGTCTCAAATGGTGGAGTTACCACTCAGATGGAGAACGGGGGCTGCCCAAATTCGAGGGAACACAGTTGCCATTCCAGTGGACCTGGAAGGTGGAGCTGAAATCCAGGGCTGAGGGGCCTCCACTCAGAATCCAGAAAGTGTGGCCAACACCCAGAGTCTGGAGGGCAGGGCCATTGTGTAAGTGGTCTCAGAGAATAGAGGATTGTTTTCAAACCTTGAGGGTAATGTAATGTGTTCTGCTGACTTGCTTGGTGCCTGTTATCCCTTCTTTCCCTCCAATTTCTCCCATTTGTAATGGAAATGTCTAGCCTGTGCTGTTCCACTGTTGTACTTTGGAAGCAGATAACTTGTATTCTAGATTTCATAGATGAAGAAAAATTTTTGGATTTTGGACTTTGAGTTGATTTAAGACTTTTTGCTATGATATGATGGGGTGAATGCGTTTTACACATCACAAGGACATGAATTTTGGGGGGTCAAAGTGTGGAATGTTATGGATTGAATTGTGCCCCCCCAAAATGTGTGTCAACTTGGCTATTCCATGATTCCTAGCATTGTGTGGTTGTCCATCATTTTGTCATCAGATGTGATTTTCCTCTATGTTGTAAGTCCTACCTCTATGATGTTAATGAAGTGGGATTAGCAGCACTTATGTTAATGAGGCAGGACTCACTCTACAAGATTAGGTTGTGTTTTAAGTCAATCTTTTTTGAGATATAAAAGACAGAAGCGAGCAGAGAGACATGGGGGGACCTCATACCACCAAGAAAGCAATGCCAGGAGGAGAGCATGTCCTTTGGACCCGAGGTTCCTGGACTGAGAAGCTCCTAGACTAGGGTAAGGTTGATGACAAAGACCTTCCTCCAGAGCCGACAGAGGGAGAAAGTCTTCTGGAGCTGGCACCCTGAATTTGGACTTTTATTTTACTAGACTGTGAAAGATAAACTTCTGTTTGTCAAAGCCATCCATTTGTGGTATTTCTCTTATAGCAGCACTAGATGACTAAGACAGAGCAAAAGTTAAAATCCTTCCACTGGCCTATAAGGATCTACATGATTCAGGCTCTCCATTACCTCTCTCACTTCATCTCTTACTAATCCCACTGTCTTCCTTGCAGGTCTTGGTACCTGCCTTAGGGCCTTTGTACTGCCTGGAATAAATACTCTTCCCCACAGATATCACAGAGCTAATTCCCTCACCAACTTCAGATCTTTGCACAAATCTTATCTTCTCCTTGAGGCCTACCCTCACCACTCTATTTAAAATAGCAACTCACACTAATCCCACCCCACCATCACTTCTGATCTTTTTTATCCTGCTTGCTATATTTTTTCTATATCATCTATCAAATTGTAACATACTATATAATTTGCTTATTTATTATGCTTGTTATCTTGCCTCCTGCTTAAACATAAGATTCAAAAAGGCATATCACTGTTTTGTTTACCAGTTTATCCTGAGAACTTAGAACAGTGCCTGACACAGTAGGTGCCCAATAAATATTTGGTGAATGACTGAGGTCCTCAGCACTTGAAGTGCCTTTTGTAAAGCAATTGTAGAGAGTGAACAAGGAACCCTACACTTGTTCTTTTGTAGGTATATTCTCAATTTCCTGGGTTTGGCTCATCCATCCTTCCTTCAATGATCTTATTTAAATTACTTTAGTGTTTTTTAGATTGTTTCTCCTTTACTAAAACCATCTTCCTGCTCAAGACTATAGTTCCATAATTCTTGCACTGGCTCTCTTCTGCTTTCTATATCAAATGTAAATTTATAAACCTTCCTTTTTTTTTTTTTTTGCTGGGCATTTTTTTTTTTTATTGTTGTAGTTAAATGAAGTTTACATTTCAAGTTAGTCTCCCATACAAAATTTTATACATACATTGTTATGTGACCCTAATTGCTCACCCCATTCTGCTACAGTACACTCCTCCTTTCCACCCCTGATACCCCTATTTCCATTCAACCAGCTCCTAACCCTCTCTGCCTTTCCATATCACTTCTGGACAGAAGCTGCCCCTTATAAACCTTCCTTTAAAAAAAAAAATTGCCCTTTGGCTCCCTGCCACAGAATTTCTCTCTCTCATTTCTTCTTTCTCCCCATGCCACACAAATACATTCCTTATCTGCCAAATCTTTTTCCTCCTCCAGGAGTCCTATTATCCTACTCATTAATATCAAAATACATATCAATCAAGCTATTTAGCAACTACATTGGACAAGATATTGGGTCAAGTGCTAGAGATATGGTCCTCAAGGATCTCACAAGTCAATCTGGACAGACAAGCCACACATCAGCAATATAAGGCAGTATATATGATAAAGACCAAATAACTAGCATACATGTTAAAAATTATTAAAATTCAGAGTAGTAAGAGAGCACTGAATACTGGAATTGACTTAGGAAGTCTGTATAGTGGAGGGGAACATTAGGTTGAGCTTTAAAAGAGTAGCATTTAAATATGTAAGAATATTTTTTAAAGGCTGGTATGTTGTGATGATTAATTTTATATGTCATCTTGGCTAGGCCAGATATTGGACAGGTTGATGGAATGGAATGGAATGTAATACAATGGAATGCAAAATGGAATGAATGCAAAATGTAATGGAATGTAATATAATGACCGTCCATGATGTGATCTGATGTGATCAACCAATCAGTTGAAAGTGGTCTTTCCTTGGGGCTGTGATCTGCCTCCAGAATATAAATGGATGTTCTGGCAGAGCTCACTCGCTCTCTTGACCCTGCACTCTTCCCATCACCTGACCGCCAGTTCTTGGGACGTACCATAAGCCTGCAGAAGTCTCTGGCCTGCCACATGACCTGCAGATTTTGTATTAGCCAGTCTTCACAACCCCATGAGCCAGCAGAGGTATCCAGCCTGCTGTCTGACTTACAGATTTGGGAGTCACTTCCTTGAAGTAAATTTCTCTCTATATACTTATATATATATACATTTCACTAGTTTTGTTTCTCTAGAGACCCAACTAAGGCTGATGGTATAAACAAGACATGGGAAAAGGAATCTGCTTAGCTTGTTTGATAGTCAATAGGTTTGGTTGGAGAGATGGAGGGTTTATGCCTCCACCATTCCTGATCTTGTGACTAACATAATGAGGACTAATATCATTATGATGATGATATAAGGGAGGAGTATGAGATAAAGTAGAAAATATAGCTGTGGCCAGATTATATATACGCTTTATTCTCTACAGAATAAGAAAACATTGATGGTAATCTATGTAAAGTGGCGCTTTGAGAAAATAATTCTGGTTGTGCCTGAGTAGCTGAAGGGGAGAAATTAGAGACAGGAGACTATGGTAATAATCCAGTCTTGAGGGATGAGAGTCTAGATGAGGGTAGTGTGAATAGGATATTAAATAGGTAAAACATTACTTTCCCCTCCTTTAAAACAAACTACCCCGTCTTTAAATCTCTTTGCAAAATTCTCCCACAAGAAAGAATGTGTATATTCTAGGTT
Source organism: Dugong dugon (assembly GCA_030035585.1). NCBI lineage: Eukaryota > Metazoa > Chordata > Mammalia > Sirenia > Dugongidae > Dugong > Dugong dugon. The sequence continues at coordinate 100,228,327 of CM057483.1, read as the reverse complement.
CTTTTTGATGATTTCCTAGACCCCTGCAGGTCTTGCTTTGGCTAACCTGCACTAGAAAGATAATTGTTTATTTTTCCCTGTGACTTTGTGGTTATAGTTCTTTCCTTTCTCCCTTCATTAATAATGTGAAAAAAGATGCTTTCCAAGCTGTGTTTTATACTAAGGGCTTTAGTAGAACAAAATAAAACAACAAAGCATAGTAAGGTAATAATAAGAACAGAAACAATGTATTATTGAGCTTCATATTTTACAAATCTTATTTTCAGCCATCGTCCCAGTTATTTTTCACAACAATCCTGGACGTATGTATTATTACCCTTATTTTTCAAATGATGAAATTACCAATTTAAAGAAGTCAGGCAAAAGTGGCAAAGCAAGTACTCAAACCCAGTCTAACACCCTGTCTGAGAGCTTCAAAGCTGCTACTATGCTTTTCCTAATCTTATGTATATAAAGACCAGAATTTTGCAAGTAAAAAGCAGAGTGTGTAAGTATTTGTTAGCTCTAAATTAAAATTGTTTTTTGGTTATGAACTAAAAAGTCCCACAGAGATTTGAACTGTTTTGTTCAAATTGATGAGAAGGATAAGTTTTCAAATAAACACCTACTTATTTGCATTTTTAATCTAGAGTTTCTTTTAAAAATTAATGTTGTGCTCATTTTATTTTTTTCTGTTGTTTTAAGTAAAAATCTGTTACCGCACTTTATCATTTATTTCAGTCTATACTAAAAATAAATTAAGAGGAAAGAAGGCAATTCTTCAAGCAAACTTGGTGTGAAGATTTGAGGCAAAACAAAGAGTAACTGATGATGCCTAACTATTGATGACACTAACGTCTTTCAAAATAGAAAAGTAGTAAAAGTCTAGTAGTTGTATACATATGAATTACCTCTAGAGCAAACTGAGCAGCTAAACTGAAGAGCATGGTATGTGAACTTCTGTCTGTACGTAGGTCATTATCTTCTGTCTCTTTGTCTCTTAATAAATTCTCTAGAATAGTAATTGCCTGTAAAGCTGAAAAAAAGAAAACAATATAAAATGAGATACTCTTATCAAAGGTAACAGCTATCTATGTTTAATTATAGCACAGTGAATGTAGAACTTATTATAAGAGTATTCATATCTTTTAAATATTGGGTAATTTTATAAAGTCATATGAATTGTTAAACAGCCAAGCAATATGTGAATATCAGAAAAATGGCCAATTGGGTAATTGCACCCTGATGAATTTATTCCATGTATATATTTGAAAAAGTGCACAAACACATACAAGGATGTTTATCCAACACTGTTTGCAACAGTAAAATATGGAACCAACCTAAATTTCATCAATAAGGGATGGGCTAAATAAATTTTGGTACACTCATAAAGTTGAATACATTATAGAATAAAGTAAAAAAACAGTATGGCTGTATTATATTTTATTATATGTCTTAAAGACAGATTATGATAAGTTAAATATGTGTAATATAAACCTTAAGTAACAGCTAAAATAACAAAGAGTTATTTGGCTTATTAACTAAGAAGATAATATGTAATATAAGAAATATTCAATGAATCCAAAAGAAAGCAGGAAAAGGGGAAAAAGGAACAAAAAACAGATGGGACAAATAGAAGACAAACAACAAGATGCTAAATTTAAACATAACCATATCAACAATTACATTAAATATAAATGGTCAAAACAACTCAATTAAAAGGCAGAGAAAGTCAGAATGGATTTAAAGAAAAAAGCAGAATATACTACCTACAAGAAACACACTTTAAATATAAAGACACAAACCAGTTAAAAGAAAAAATATGAAAAAATATATACCATGCTAGGAGTAATCAAAAGAAAGCTAGAGTGGCTATATTAATATTAGACAAAGTAAATTTCAGAGCAGAAAACACTACCAGTGATAAAGAATATTATTTAATGATGATAAAAAGATCAATTCATCATGAGGACAGAACAATCCTAAGTGTTTATGAATCCAATAACAAAATTTCAAAATACGGGAAGCAAAAAACTGCTGAAACTACAAGAAGGAATTAAATCCACAATTATAGTTGAAGATTTCAGTACCCTCTCTCAGTAATTGATAGAAGAAGTATACAGAAAATCAACAAGAATATAGTACACTTACCCAACACTATTAACCAACTTGACTCCATTGACATTTATAGAACACTTGACCCAACAATAACAAAATATATATTCTTCTCAAGTGCATATGGAATATTTACAAAGAAAGATGATATTCTGGACCACAGAACAAGTCTCAACATATTTAAAAGGATTCAAGTCATTCAAAGTATGTTATCTTACTACAAAGGAATTAAACTAAAAACTGGTAAGAGAAAGTTCTCTGGAAAATCTGCAAAATTCTAAATAACCTGCGGGTCTAAAAAGGAATCAAAAGTCAAATTGGGAAGTATTTTGAACTAAATGAAGGGACAACACAACTTAACAAAAAAAAAGACAAATAACCCAGTCATAAAATGAGGAAAGGACTTGAATAGACATTTCACCAAAGGGAACATTCAAATGGACATCAAACACATGAAAAGATGCTCAGCATCATCAGCCATCAGAGAGATGCAAATCAAACCACAATGATATACCATTTTACTCCCACTAGCATGGCCAAGATAAAAAATAATAATAATGAATGTCGATGAAGATGTGGGGATACTGGAACCCTTATCCATTGCTGCTGGAAATGCAAAATAGTACTGTTGCGGAAAATAGTGTGGTGGTTCCTCAAAAAGTAAAAATAGAACTACTATATGATCCAGCAATTCTACTCCTAGGTATAGACCCAAAAGACTTGAAAGCAGAGACTCAAACAGATACTTGTACACCAGTGTTCATTGCAGCAATAGTCACAATAGCCAAAAGGTAGAAACAACCTAAATGCCCATCAATGGATAAATGGATAAACAAAATGTTGTACATACAGAATGGACTACTACTCAGCCAGTAAGAGAAGTCTTGATACATGCTGCAATATGGATGGAGCTTGAAGACATAATGCTGAGTGAATAAGTCAATCACAAAAGGACAAATATTGTATGATCTCATTTATATAAAAGGACTAAACCCATTGCTGTCTAGTCCATTCTGATTCATAGTGACCTTATAGGACAGAATAGAACTGCCCTATAGGGTTTCCAAGGAGCTGCTGGTGGATTCAACAACTGACCTTTTGGTTAGCAGCTCAGCTCTTAACCACTGTGCCACAGGGCTCCATATAAAAAGACAAGAACAGACAAATGTATAGAGAACAAAGTTTATTAGCGGTTACCAGAAGCAGGAGGGAGGGAACAACAACAACAACAACAAAACCCAAATCCATTGCCGTCGAGTCGATTCCGACTCATAGTGACCCTATAGGATAGAGTAGAACTGCTCCATAGGGTTTCCAAGGAGCACCTGGTGGATTCAAACTGCCGACCTAGCAGCCGTAGCTCTTAACCACTATGCCACCAGTGTCTCCGGTTGGGGGGGGCGATAAACGCTTATAGAGTACAGAGTTTTGGTTTACAGTGATGGAAAAATGGTATTGATTAAGGGTAGGGTTGTACAGCTAATTAATATAATTGCTGTCAATAAGTTGTATACCTGTAATAACTTGAACTTGCAAAAGTTGTGTGATATTTACAACAACAACAACAAAAAAAAAAAAGAGTAGCTGCTGAGGCTGTTTATATTACAACCAAACACCTCATGGGATTTGGCTCCTTGGTTTGGAGGTTTTGTTGTTGTCAGGTGCCATCAAGTCAGTTCTGACACATACTGACATGTACCTTATGTACAACAGAATGAAACACTCAAAAAAGGAGCATGAGAATGGTTGCACAACTCGAAGAATGTAATCAATGTCACTGAATTGTACATGTAGAAATTGTTGGATTGATCTATGTTCTGCTGTGTATATTCTCAACAACAACAAAAAGAAAAGAAAATGAAAGCACAACGTATCAAAATTTGTGAATTGTCATTAAAGGAGTATTTAGAAGGTAATTGGTAACATTAAATATCTGTGTTAGAAGAAAAGAATAGAAAAAGCTCTCAAATTAATGACCCCAGCTTTCATTTTTGGAAACTGGAAAAAAATTATAAAGATCTGAATGTAAATAATGAAATAGAATACAGAAGAAACAATAGTGAAAGATCAATGAAACCAAAGGCTAGTTCTTTGATAAAATAATAAAGTTAATCAACATCTAGCCAGGCAGACCAGGAAAAAAATAGAGAAGACACAAATTACAAACATCAGGAATGAGAAAGGTGACATCACTATAGATTTTACAGATATTACAAGGATAATAACGGGTTATTATGCACAACTTAATGCCAATAAGTTCGACAACTTAGATGAAATGGACAAATTTCATGAAAGACACAAATTACCACAGCTCAGTCAAGAAGTAATAGATAACCTGAATAGCCCTATATCTATTAAAGAATTTAAATATATAATTAAAAACCTTCCCGTAAAGAAAACTCCAGGCCCAGATGGTTTCACTATACAAAACATTTAAGGAAGAAATAATACCAGTTTCACACAATCTCTTTCAGAAAATTGAAAAGGAAGGTATACTTTCCAATTTATTCTGTGAGGCCAGCATTACCCTCGTAGCAAAATCAAAAACATTACAAAAAAGAAAACAACAGATCAATATTACACATGGACATAGGCAGAAATATTTTTTAAAAAATGTAACAAATTAAATCTAACATTATATAAAAAAAGAATGCATAATGACCAAATGGGGTTTATCCCAGGAATGCAGGGTTGGTTTAACAATTAAAAATCAGTCAAGATAATTAACCATATTAGCAAACTTAAAAAAAAGATCATTTCAGTGGATGCATAAAAATCCTTTGACCGTATCCAACATCCATTCCTGATAAAAACTCCCAGGAAACTAGAAATAGAAGGGAACGTCCTTAACCTGATAAAGGGCATCTATGAAAAACCTACAGCTAACATCATACTTAATGGTAGAAAACTGAATGCTTTCCTCCTAAAATCAGGAAAAAGAAAAGGACATCTGTGCTCATCAATTTTACTCGACACTGTATTGGCGATTCTGACAAGTACAATAAGGCAAGAAAAAAAGATAAAATGGAATGAGATTGGAAAGGAAGAAGTAAAATTGTTTTTATTTGTAGACAACATGATCATCTATGTAAACTCTGATGGAATCTACAAAAAAAACTGCTGGAACTAATAAGTGAATTTAGCAAGTTTGTAGGATATAAGATAAATATTTTAAAAAATCATTTGTATTTCTGCATACTAGCAATGTAGCATCAAGATTGGAGGAAGACTCATTAACAACCTGCGATATACAGATGACACAACCTTGCTTGCTGAAAGCAAAGAGGTCTTGAAGCACTTATGATGAAGATCAAAGATCACAGCCATCAGTATGGATTAAATCTCAACATAAAGAAAACAAAAATCCTCACAACTGGACCAACAAACAAAATCATGACAAACGGAGAAAAGATAGATGTTGTCAAGGATTTCATTTTACTTGGATCCATAATCAATGCTTATGGAAGTTGCAGTCAGGAAATCAAATGACATATTTTGGGCAAATCTGCTGCAAAAGACCTCTTCAAAGTGTTAAAAAGCAAAGATGTCACTTTGAGGACTAAGGTGGGCCTGATTCAAGCCATGGTATTTTCAATTGCCTCATATGCATATGAAAGCTGCACAATGAAGAAGGAAGACCAAAGAAGAATTGAAGTCTTTGAATTATGGCATTGGTGAAGAATATTGAATATACCATAGACTGCCAGAAGAATGAACAAATCTGTCTTGGAAGAAGTACAGCCAGAATGCTCCTTAGAATGGAGGATGGTGAGATTTCATCTCACCTACTTTGGACATGCTGTCAGGAGGGATCAGTCCCTGGAGAAGGACATCATGTTTAGTAAAGTAGAGGGTCAGTGAAAAAAGAGGAAGACCCTCAACGAGATGGACTGACACAGTGGCAGCAACAATGGGCTGAAGCATAGGAGTGATTGCAAGGATGGCACAGGACAGGGCAGTGTTTTGTTCTGTCGTACATAAGGTCGCTGAGTCGGAACCAACTCAATGGCACCTAACAACAACAGCAGCAACAGTCTATCAGAAATTGAAAAAAATTAAAATGCCATTTAAAACAGCATAAAATATGATACACTTAGGGATAAATCTGACAAAAGATGCATAAGACTACTACACTGAGAACGAGAAAACATCACCGAGAAAAATTAAAGAAGACCTAAATAAATGGAAGTGTATAACTTATTTATGGGTTGAAAGACACAATAATTGTAAGATGACAATTCTCCCCAAATTGATCTATAGATTCAATGCAATCCCAATCAAAATTCCAGCAGGTGTTTTTGTAGAAATTGACAAACTGATTGTAAAATTCATTTTGATTTAAAAAGGATTAGAATAGCCAAAACAACTTTGAAAAAGAACAAAGTTGGAGCACTAACACTACATGATTTCAAATTTATTACATAGGTACATTAATCAAAACAGTATAGAAATGGTGAAAAGATAGATAAATAAAACAAAAAGAGAGTCTAGAAAGAGATCCAGACACATATGATAACTGATTTTTGATAAAGGTACAAAGGCAATTCAGTTGGTTTTTTTCATTTGTTTGCTTGTTTTTGTTTTTTAACAAATGGTGCTGGAATAATTGGATAACTATGAAAAAAATGAGCTTCGATTCATACCTTGCAAAAATTAATTCAAAATGGATCAAAGTTTTAAAGGTAAAACTTAAAAACTGTAAAATTTATTGAAGAAAACATAAGAGAATTTTTTTTGTAACCCTGGATTCAGCAGATTTCTTAGGTACAACACCAAAAGTACAGTCTATAAAAGAAAAAAAAAATGACAAGTAAGACTTCATAAAGATTTTAAACTTTTGCTGTTTCAAAGACACTGTTAAAGGAAACTAAAAAGAAAATTTTCAAAACACATATCTGGTAAAGAACTTCTGTTCAGAATATATAAAGAACTTTTAAAACTGAATAATAAGAAAGCAAAGTACCCTATAGAAGAATGGGCAGAAGAATTGTACAGACATATCACAAAATAAGATATATGAAAGTCAAATATAAGACATTACGGAAATGTTAATTAAAATCACCAAAATATATCACTCCCAACTATTAGAATGGCTAAAATTAAAAAAAACAAACAAACCATAATTCCAAGTGCTGGTGAGGATATAGATCAACGGGAACTCTCATACACTGCTGGTTTGAATGCAAAACTGCAGACAGTTTGGAAAAAAGTTTGGCAGTTTCTTATAAACGTAAACATACACTTCACATACAACCTAGCAATTCCACTACAACATATTTACTCTAGAGAAGTGAAATCTTATCATCACACAAAATCTGTATGCAGATGTTCATAACACCTTTATTCGTAATCATCCAAACTGGAAACTACCCAAATATCCTTCACCTGGTGAATGGATAAACCAACTGTGGTACATATATACAATGGAAAACTACTCAGCAATAAAAAAGAACAAACTATGGATACATGCAACAATATGGATGAATTTCAAATGCATTATGCTAAGTGAAAGAAGTCAGGCTGAAAAAGCTTCATACTGTATGATTGCATTTATATGATATTCTGCAAAAGGCAAAACCATAGGGACAGAAGATAGATCAGTAGTCTCCAGGGCTCAGAATGGTGGGAGGGAATGACATCAAAGGGGTCTCAGGGAATTTTTTGTTCTATATCTTGATTGTGGTGGTGGTTACATGACTGTTGTCATTTGTCAAATCTCACTGAATTATTAATATAAAAAAACCTCAGAGAACCATACATGAATGAGAATGAATTATTGAATGCATCTTCAATAAAAGTGACTTTTAAAAATGGTCACAGAACCTGAGGAAGAAATAAAAAGGTTGAGTTTATGCTGTGGTTAAAAAGGAAAATAATTTTATTTTAATAGAATGCTTTAAAAAATAGTTATGAGGAATCAATACTTTTAGGGCATTTCTTCTGAGAATATCAACCCCTTTTATCCTTCAACATATTATATCATGTAAAACAAATGTCCAGAAGTCTTCAGTGAAAACACTGATAATGGACATGTCAGCAACATTAATGTTGATGCAGAGCTGACTGCAATTTACTATTCTATAATTATTATACAGGTATACTTTACTATTCTGGAACATTTCTTTTTCAATGCAGAATTCATTATCCCATTTTTCTTATGGAGTATATAGCACAATCCTTTGCATACATACATATGTGTTCATACATAGTTGCTTGGATGAGTATAATCTGTTGGATTCCATTAATTCATGCTTCTTGACTTCTTTCACAAAGGGCAACATATCTGGGGCTTAGCCTGCTCCGTGATTTGCTTGTTGTTACCCTGAAGGTATTAATATTTCAGCATAGACATACCGGTAACCAATTCAAGATACATATGTGTGTGCAGACACCCGTTAGGGAGTTTAACTTATGGATAGGACACAGCAACCAATGAGATGAAGATCATGTGTGCAATTCCAACACTGTCCATTTGGAGAGAAACTCCATTTCAAGGCCAAATCTCTGACCAACCACCTCCCGAGTAAGTGAAAATAGTCACAAGGTACTCTGGAGAACTCCATTCTCTGAAGGCAATTCTTAACTGATATGGCTTTGTAGTATAAATCTCCACATCACCTCATAGCTTTTTAAACTTAATTTTTGAGTGTGCTGGTTCAAATTATGGAAAGTGTAAAAAAGTATACAGTGAGAAGTATTTTCCCCCAATTCCTGCCCCACATCTCCCCGGTTCCCATTCCCTTAACAGGTAACCACTGCTCTTTCTATGTAAACTTCCAGAGTTTCTTTTTGTATCGTTGTATTATCTTTACATAGGAAGGACAGAATATAGACACTAAATTCCATCGCGTTAAAAACAGTCAACTATAACTCAAAAATAACATTTATACCTCTGTCAGAGTTTCCCTCTAAGATTTCAATCTTGAATACATAAAACTGAGTGAAAATATTTGCAGGATCATGTCGTTCCGCTTCTGCCACTGCTTCTTTAGCCTGAAAAGAAAAACATTGGGTCTATTTCATAAAAGCTATAGGAACCCAAAATTCTCTACAGATACAACACAATCCCAATTAAAAATCCAACAGCATTCTTTATAGAAATGGAAAAACTAATCCTCAATTTTACATGGAAAGACAAGAGACCCCAAATAGCCAAAGCAATTTTGAAGAAGAACAAAGGAGGGGGCCTTACACTTCCTGACTTCAAAACATATTACACAGCTACAGTAATGAAAACATGCTGGTACTGGTTTAATGATATACACAGACCAGTAGAATAGAATTGACAATCCAGAAATAAACCCAAACATCTATGGTCAGTTGATATTCGACAAGGGAGTCAAATCTATTCAATGAGGAAGGAACAGTCTCTTCAACAAATGGCACTGCAAAACTGGATTTCCACATGCAGAAAACTGAAACAAGATCCATACCTCACACCATACACAGAAGCTAATTCAAAATGGATCAAGGTCTTAAATGTTAAATCTAAAAGCATAAAGTTCTTGGAAGAAAATATAGGAGCAAAGCTTTGGGATCTAATTTTTTTCAGTGATAGATTATGAAATACAATGATGAATGAACAAACAACAGAAAACAAAATAGATAACTGGGATCTCATAAAAGTTAAATACTTATGTTCATCAAAAGACTTTATTAAAAGAGTAGAGACAACCTAAAGACTGGGAAAAATCTTTGGGAATGATATAACTGGCAAGAGTCAACATCTAAAATATATAGAAAACTTCTACAGCTTAATAACACACAAACAAATAACCAAATCAAAAACTGGACAAAGGACAGGAACAGATACTTCACCAAATAGGATATTCAAATGGCCAACAGACACATGAAAAGATGCTCAACATCATTAGCCATCAGAGAAATGCAAATTAAAACCACAATGAGATACCATTTCACTCCCACTAGGATGGCTAAGATAAAAAAAGAAAGAAAATAAATAAAATGGAAAATAGCAAGCCTTGTAGGTGATATGGAGAAATTAGAACCCTCATCCATTGCTGGTGGGAATGCAAAATGGTACAGCCATTGTGGAAAACAGTATGGCTGTTTCTCAAAAACTAGAGGTTGAGCTGTTAAAGGACCCATCAATTCTGCCCCTAGGTATATATACCACAGGGATCTAGTAGAAGTTACTTGAACAGACTTATGCACACCTATGTTCATCGTAGCACTATTCACAATAGCAAAAAGATGGGAACAACATAATAGTCCATCAGTGGGTGGATGGATAAGTAAAATGTGGTACATACATACAATAGAATACTACTCAGTGATAAAGAAAAATGAGTTCCTGAAACATCTTGGAACATGGATGAACCTGGAGGATATTATGTTGAGTGAAATAAGTCAATCACACACAAAAAATTGTATGTTCTCACTTTTATGAAATGATGTGAACAGATAAATATACAGAAACTAATGTTCATTAGTCATTAACAGGGATGGGGGCGAGGAGGACTCATTCTCTAGATAGTAGACATTTGTTATTTTTGAAGATGGAAAGGTAACACAGAATGAGGGTAAAGTGTACACAGTTTGACGAAAGTAAAAGATGTCACTAAAATGTACACAAGAAAAAAGAACCTATTGGTAATTACTATGGCATATATAATTTTGAAACAACAGCAAAAACAACCAAAACATATGTGTGGGTATATATGTATGTAGGTAGGTATATATGTGTATAAGTATGTATATGTGAGTATGTATGTGTGCATATATAGGTGTATGCATGGGTATATGTATCTATGTGACTGTATGCACTTATATTCATATGTATAACAAAGCACATGGGGGCACAGTTACAAATACTTCTTAGACAGAACCAAACACTCTCGGGATTACTTTTCTGGGTTTGAAGGATTAGAATCATAGGCTTATGGATCATCTCGACAAGCTGGCATAATATAGTTCATAAAGTTATGTTTTACCTTCTAGTTTAGTAGTCTCTGGGGTTTTAAAAGTTTGCAAGAGGCCATCTGTCATGGACTGAATTGTGTCCCCCAAAAATATGTGTCAACATGGCTAGGTCATCATTCCCAGTATTGTATAACTGTCTACCTTTTGTCACGTGATGTGATTTCCCTATGTATTGTATATTCTATCACTATGACGTAATAAGATGGATTAGTGGCAGCTTTATTGATGAGTTCTACAAGATTAGATAGTGCCTGAAGCCAATCTCTTTTGAGATATAAAAGAGAGAAGCAAGCAGAGAGACAGGGGGACCTCATACCACCAAGAAAGCAGCGCCAGGAGCAGAGTGCGTTCTTTGGACCTGAGGTTCCTGCGCTGAGATACTCCCAGACCAAGGGAATACTGATGACGAGGACCTTCCTCCAGAGCTGACAGAGAGAGAAAGCCTTCTCCTGGAGCCAGTGCCCTGAATTTGGACTTCTAGCCTAGTGGACTGTGAGAGAATAAACTTCTCTTTGTTGAAACCATCTACTTGTGGTATTTCTGTTACAGCAGCACTAGATAACTAAGACACCATCTAAGATTACAAGTATTGGTCTCTACTCATCTGGAGTAAAAGAGAAAGAAGGACACCAAAGACTCAAGGAAGAAACTAGTCTACAGGAGAAACAGTCTACATGAACCAGAGCCTCATCTACCCTGAGACCAGAAGAACTAGACTGTGTCCAACTACCACTACTGATCATTCTAATCAGTCACAATAAATGGACCCCGATAGAATGGGACAAAAATGAGGAACAGAACCTCAAATTCCTAAAACAAAGACAAACAAACAAAAAGAACAAAACAAAACAAAACACCCAGACTTCCTGGACTGGTTGAGACTGGAGGACTACTGCCCTGAGATCCTCTTCAAACCTTGAACTGAAACTAACCCCTGAGGTCACCTCATAGCTAAATAACAGACCAGCTAAAAAAATAATGAATATCACCTATAAGTGCTGTGCTCCTTTAAAACATCACCTGTATGACGAGACTAAATGGGCAGCTTCTGTCCGGAGGCGAGATGAGAAGGCAGAAAGGGACAGGATCTGGTTGAATGGACACGGGAAATCCAGGGTGGAAAGGAGGAGTGTGCTGTCACATTATAGGGATAGCAACTAGAGTCACATAACAATGTGTGTATAAATTTTTGTATGAGAAACTAACTTGAGCTGTAAACTTTCACTTAAAGCACGTTTAAAAAAGAAAAAAAAAAAAACACTCGTATGAGACCAAATGGTCAACAATTACTTTAAAACAAGTATGAGAATGTAAGGGGACAGGAAAACTAGATTAATGGAAAGGAATAACTAGAATGGAAATAATGAGAATGTTCGCTTATTGTGAAGAAAGTAACCAATGTCACTGAACGACTTGTGTAGAAATTGTTGAATGGGAACAACAAAAACACTATAAAATATTACTAAAAAAACTTATAGGAAGTTCTTACATATTTTACTAACATCATTAACACAGTTATATTGGCTGATGGGTACTTACAATGAAAAGACATGAATCTAAGAAAACTTTTTATAAACAACTACTCTCTTAAAAAGCTAATGAAACAGTTAAGTTCCACTTCTGGGAATAAGATGAGCCAGATTATGTCAGACCAATCCTCCTGCTAAAAACAACCAAAAATGTTGGATAAGATATATATAATTTTTAATTTCCTAAAAGAACAAGAAAGCAGCTGATAAGATAGTAAAGGAATTACCAAGGCAAACTCTAAGGAAATGTGAGATCCCAGAGCAGGGCTTTGAACCAGTTCTTCCTGGTTCATTCACAGCCGAGGAAGCTACACCGGAACAGACCTGAATTTTTAAGTGACCCGGAACCATAACCAGAATGGGAGAAATTACGGGTCAAAGCCCTGCTAGAAACTAAATTTCCCTCTTAGAAAACAAGGGGAGCAAATGCGTTGCATAGCAAACAAATCTCTTGCCTGTCAGATTCTGTGCAGAGTTGGAAACAGTGGTGCTTGGCACAAAGATGCCAGCTGACCATGCCACTTTGAATGTATGTTGCTCTCCTCACTTGGCAATAATCCAATCTCATAATCAGGCCCCTGAAAGGGCTCGTTACACCTCTTCCAAGTTTCCCATTTGAGGGCTTTGACTCACAATTTTTTCCCGTTCTGGTTATGGTTACGGATTACTCAAATTTAAAAAATTTGGATCTCTTTCGGTTTCACTTCATTGGCCATGACTGAAAGGGTTTGAAGAGGTTTGAAGCCCTGCCCCAGAGAGGTAAGCAGAAAAGTAAAGCCACTTTTGCCTGAAGGGTATTGAAAATCCAGGCAAATGTTTACCTTAGCTTTTTTTTTCTTTAGGATTATTTTATTTTCCCACATTTTATTACCCCACACATATCCTTAGATATCATGGACTGAACATTTTGTCTAAATCATTATAACATTAAGATAAAAATTTTTTTAATGTTATAAGTATATATATAACAAAACATTTAGCATACCAGTATGTTTTACATGCACAATTCAGTGGCATTAATTACATTCATCATGTTGTGCAACCACGGTCACTATCTGATTCTAAAGGACATAGAAATTTCTTTTATTGTACTTTATATGAAAGTTTACCGAGCAAATTAGTTTCTCATTAAACAATTAATACAAATATTGTTTTGTGACATAGGTTGCCAACCCCATGAAATGTCAACACCTTCCCCCTCTCGACCTCGGGTTCCCTGTTACCAGCTTTCATGTCTCCTTCTGCCTTCTCGTCCTTGCCCCTGAGCTGGTGTGTCCATTTAGTCTCATTTTGTTTTATGGGCCTGTATAATCTCTGGCTGAACAGTGAATCTCAGGAGTGACTTTAGTGCTGAGTTAAAAGGGTACCTAGGGGCCATACTCTTGGGGTTTCTCCAGTCTCTGTCAGACCAGTAAGTTTGGTCTTTTTTTGTGAGTTACAATTTTGTTCTACATTTTTCTCCAGCTCTGTCTGGGACCCTCTATTGTGATCCCTGTCAGAGTAGTCAGTGGTAGTACCCAGGCACTATCAAGTTGTGCTGGACTCAGTCTGGTGGAGGCTGTGGTAGCTGTGGTCCATTAGTCGTTTGTACTAGTCTTTCCCTGTGTCTTTGGTTTTCTCCGTTCTCCCTTGCTCCAGATGGGGTGGGACCAGTGGAGTATCTGAGATGGCTGCTCACAGGCTTTTAAGACCCCAGACGCTACTCACCAAAGTAGGATGTAGAACATTTTCTTTATAAACTATGTTATGCCAATTGAGCTAGTTGTCCTCAGAGACCATGGTCCCCACAGCCCTCAGCCCAGTAATCTCGTCCCTCAGGGGGATTGGATGTGTCTATGAAGCTTCCATGACCTTGCTTTGGTCAAGCTGTGCTTTCTTCCCCAGTATTTTGTACTGTCTTACCCTTCATCAAAGTTACCACTTATCTATTGTCTAGTTGGTGTTTTTCCCTGCCAACCCATCTCCTCCCCAGTAACCATCAAAGATTGTTTTTTTTAATGTGTAAACCTTTTCATGAGTTTTTATAATAGTGATCTCATATAGCATTTGTCCTTTTGTGATTGACTTATTACACTCAGCATAATGCCCTTCAGATTCATCCACGTTGTGAGATGTTTCAAAGATTCATCATTGTTCTTTATTGCTGTGTAGTATTCCACTGTGTGAATGTACCATAGTTTGTTTACCTATCCATCTGTTGATGGGCACTTAGGTTGTTTCCATCTTTTTGCTGTTGTGAATAATGCTGCAGTGAACATGGGTGTGCATATGTCTATTCCTGTGACGGCTCTTATTTCTCTAGGATATATTCCTAGGAGTGGGAATGCTGGATCATATGATATTTCTATTTTTAGTTTTTTAAGGAAGTGCCATATCATTTTCCAAAATGTTTATACCATCTTACATTCCCACCAGCAGTGCATAAGAGTTCCAAGCTCCCTGCGGCTTCTAAGAAGTCTAAGGTGTGTCTCTTGTAGACAGCATATTGATGGATCTTGTTTTTTCATTCATTCTGTCACTCTCTGTCTCTTTATAGATGCATTTAAGACATTTATGTTCAGTGTGATTATTCATGTGTGAGTTTATTGCTGTCATTTTGTAGTGTTTTTTTGTGGTGCTGACGTTTTCTTTCTTCCTCTTACTCTTCTGTGCTGAATTCCTTTTGTTTGTGGATTTTTTTTTTCATTTCTTTCATTTTTTGTAGTTTTTATGTTTACTATGACTTTGTTTTTCTTCTTTATTTTGATGAGTAGGTTTGTTAACTTCCTTTGTGGTTACCTTGAAATTTACCCATATCTTCCTAAGTTTAAACCAGTCTTTCATTACTTGATAATGCCTTGACTTCCTCTCTATTTGAAAGTTCTATACCTACACCGTTTATTCCCTCTTTTATTGTTCTGACATTCTTGTCATTTACAGATTGATGTCTCTGCTGTCTTATGCTAGATTCAGGTTGTTGTCTGATGTTGTTGGTTCTCTAACTGAAGGACTCCCTTTAACAGTTCTTGCAAATTGTTTGGTTTTTACATATGCCCTTAATTTCTGTTTATCTAGAAATGTCCTAATTTCACCATCATATTTGAGTGAGAGTTTTGCAGGATATATTTTTCTTGGTTGGCAGTTATTTTCTTTCAAGATTTTATATATGTCATCCCATTGCTTTCTTGTCTGCATGGTTTCTGCTGAGTTATCAGAGCTTAGTTTTATTGTTTCCCCTTTGTATGTGACTTTTCATTTTTCTCCAGCTGCTCTCAGGATTCTGTTTATCTTTGGTTTTAGCAAGTGTGAATATGATATGTCTTGGTGTTTTTCTTTTGGGGTCTATCCTGTATTGGGGTTCATTGAGCTTGGATGTTCCGCTTTTTGTCTTTCATGATATTAGAGACATTTTCTGTCAGCAAATCTTCAATGAGCCTCTCTGTGTTTTCTGTTTTCTCCCCCTGTTCTGGAACTCCGATCATACCCAAATTTTTTGCTTTTAATTGTATCCCACATTGTTCTCAGAGTTTCTTCATTTTTCTTTGTTCTTTTCTCTAATTTTTCCTCAATGTGGTATCCAAGAATTTGTCTTCAATTCCACTGATCCTGTCTTCCATTGTTTCAAATTTGCTCCTAAAACCTTCTATTGCACTGTCCACTTCTGAAATCTTGTTGTTTAGCTTTTGGATTTCCAGTTGATGTTTTTATATGATTTCTAGTTGTTTATTTACTTTGACATTTTGTTCCTGTATTATTTTCCTGAATTGTCCCATCGTTTTGTCTGTCTTCCAAGATTTTTTTCTGTATTTTCCATGATTTTGTCTATTTTTTCCTTATTTTTGTCTGCATTTTCCTTCATCTGTTGGAGAATCTTGAATATTAGAGTTTTGAATTTCCTATCAGGTAGTTCCAGTGCCTTTTCTTCTAGCAGTTCATTGGTGTTTTATTTTGGTTGCTTTCTGGAGCTATCTTCTCTTGTTTTTTTTAATATATTCTGATACTGGCTGCTGTCTCTGGGACACTCAGGAAGTATTTTCTTGGTTTATTGATTGTAGACTTTCATCCTGCTTTATTGTTTTATTTGGTTATGTCTGCTCCAGTGGGTTGGGTGTGTTTTGTTGCTTGCTCACCTGTGGGCACAATACTCACCACTTTGTCCATGTGGGCATAGCCAGTCACTCAGCTATGGTGCAGCAGGGCAGGTCCAGAGGGGGTGGAGAGGTGGGGATGGATAGTTTGAGGCATCAACTGGGGGCATCAGAGGGGCTGGGGAGCAGTGCGAGGCAGGGTCCGAGGTACCAAGTTAGTACCGCTTGGGGGCATGGCACTCAGCACATGGTGCAGACAGGAGGGAAAGAAGAGGATGTGTTGTGCAGAGCTAAGTGGATAGGTGAAAGAAGGGGAAAAAGAGAGAGAAACAAAAGCAAAAAATGAAGTAAAAAAAAAGTAATTAAAATGGCGGTGTGGTAGAATTCGGCAGATGGGGGTGGACCAGACCCAGAGGCCCCACGTACTGGTGGCTCTTTAGCTGGGTGGTGTAGCTCAGCCTGTTGAGAAGGGGATGGGGGCGGTGCACAGGCTGGCTGGGTGGGAGAAAGGGAAGGAAGGAAAGAGAGAAAAGAAACATAAAAAAAAGACAAAGCAAACAAAACAAAAATCACAGCCTGTCAAGAAGGGGAGAAGATGGCGCACAGGTGGTAGAATGGAAAGGAAGGAAGAGAGAGTGTAGCAATAAAAAAAGCCAAAAAAACAATATCAGAAAAGAAACAAACAAAAATACAAACCAAAAAAACAGACAAACAAACAAAAAAAAAATAGCACTGAAAGGGCTGGCTAGTGGGGGCAGAGTGGACCCTGGCAGCAGTGAGCTGGTCACTCTCTGGTGAGCACCCACATCCCGTTGGAAAGCAGCAGAGGCTGTGTAGAGGGAAAGCATGTATCCCTGGTTACTGGGTGCTCTGTCTCCTACTGGGAGCTCAGTGGGGTTGCCTTCCCACACTCCCTGTCCACAGTCCTTGGTAGCTCAGGTCCAAGATGGTGAATCGGGGCAGCAGTGAGCTGGTATCTCTCTGGCTGAGTGACCATGGCCCATAGGAAAGTGGCGAGGCCTCGTACAGGGAGGAAGTGTGGGGGGTGGGGAAGCATGTACCCTTGGTTATTAGGTGCTCTGTCTCCTGTTGGGAGTGCAATGAAGTTGCCTTCCCATACTCCCTTTCTCCGTTCTTCGGTGGCTGTAGTCCAAGTAGTGAATCCGGCCATGTTAGCTGCTAGGGGACCTTCACTCTGTAGCTCTCCCAATTCTCTGTCAGTTTCGTATTCCATTCAGTGCTTGATAGAGTTCTTTATTCCTTCATTTGGTGCTTAGGGTTCCAGGATTGGCGTTTGTATCTGTTTTACTTAGTTTTTTGGGTCTTTGCTGCAGAGGGACGGCATGGTGCTTCTGTCTGTAGTGCCACATTGGCTCCGCCTCCTCACCTTAGCTTTGATGGACCTCACAAATTCAGGGAATCAAGTATCAGGGCCCAAGATATCATACTCTTAGACTAAGGCAAGCCAGAAGTAAACCCACTCCTACTCATATCCACAGGAGGCTGCAAAGAAAGTTACCTTGGTGCTGAGCAGAATGGGGCACAATGGGGTGGGGGAAACCAATACCTGAGCTGCAACACAAGTGGGCCCTCCTATGTATTTATAGCCCCAAATTACATTATATGGAAGGACAAAAGACTCAAGCTGTGACTTTAGTTTAGATTGGTCCCAAACTGTTAGCGCCCCCAAACATCTGCAGAAGCAAATGTAAATCCTCTTTAGGGAAGGCACCTTCATCTTACTCATCATCTGTTGCTGTGAAGTCAATTCCAACTCATACCAACCCTATAGGACACAGTAGAATTGCCCAATAGGGTTTCTAGGCCTATAATCTTTATGACTGGTGCAGTGGTTAATCACTCAGCTGCTAACTAAAAGGTTGGCAGTTCGAACTCACCAGCAGCTCCACAGGAGATCTGCTTCTGTAAAGGTTACAAGAAAACCCTATTAGGCAGTTCTACTCTGTCCTATAGGATTGCTATGAGTCGTAATAGACTTGGCAGCACACAACAACAACAACAACAATCTTTATGGAAGCAGACTGTCACATCATCGTTTTCCAGCAGAGTGGCTGGTGGGTTCGAACTGCTAACCTTTTGGTTAGTAGCCAAGCACTTAACCACTATGTCACCAAGGCTCCTTATCTTCATCTTAGGCTTTAAAATAATCCACAGATAATTTTTCAAGAATCATGAGTAGCAAACATTAAAAAAAAACCAAGCACACAAGGCACCATTAATTGAGAATCAGCAAAAACAACAGAAGTATATCCTTGAGACTCAGATATTGGCATTAATCAAAAAATGGTTATAAAACAACTATGCTGAAAGTTTAAAGAAATAAGAGGTATTTTCAAAAATATATGTAGGTGGATTCATATTCAGTGATATATACTGGTATATACTGGCAGGACGGGGCAGTGTTTTGTTCTGTTGTACATAGGGTTGCTATGAGTCAGAACAAACTTGACAACACCTAACAACATAAAAACAACTGTATTGGTATAGTTATTGCAGTTATTTACAGCTGGTATCTATTCTGATTGATCACCGCCCATGCCAAACTAGTTGTTAAATAATTTGAATATCATCCAAGTTTATAAGAAATATAAACTGTAAAAATTGACCTTACAGATTTCAAAAAAGAAAATTCTTGAAATGAAAAATACAATAATGTATAAACCATGACCAAGTGGGTTTTATTCCAGGTATGCAAGGCTTGTACAACATTTGGAAATCAAATAATTTAATACATTACATCAACAGGCTAAAGAAGAAAAATTATGATATCAATAGATGCAGAAAAAGCATTTGAAAAAAATCCAACACAGATTCATGAAAAAAATTCTCAGCAAGCTAAGAATAGAGGGGAATTTCCTCAAATTGATAAAAATCATCTACAAAAAGCCTACAGAAAACATCATGAGATGTTAGCTTAATGGTAGTAAATTAGATGTTTTCCTCCTAAGATCAGGAACAAGGTAAGGAAGTCCTCTCCTACCACTCCTATTCAACACTGTACTGGAAGTCCTAAGTAATGCAATAAGAAAAGATAAAGAAATAAAAGGTATATAGATTGGGAAGGAAGACATAAAAATGTTTTTGTTCTCAGATGGTAGGATTATTTATGTAGAAAATCCCAAAGAATCAACAAAATGCTCCTGTAACAAATAAATGATTATATTGAGGTTGCAGGATATTAGTATGTAAAAGTCAATTGATTTCCTATTATATCAACAATGCACAGTTGGAACTTGAAATTGAAAACACAGCCCCATTGACACTAGCACCAAAAATTAAAGCACTTAGTTATAAATCTAACAAAATATGTACAAGATCTATATGAGAAAAACTGCAAGAGTCTGATGAAAGACGATCTAAACAGATGGAAAGATAGTCTGTTCATGGGATAGGAAGATACAATATTGTTAGAATGTCAGTTCTTCCTAGTTTGATCTATAGATTCAACACAATCTCAATCAAAATCCCAGTAAATTATTTTATGGATATTAACAAACTGATTCTAAAGTTTACATGGAAAGGCAAAAAACCCAGGATAGCCAACACAATATTGAAGAAGAACAAAGTTGGAGGACTGACATTACTCAGCTTTGAGATTTACTATAAAGTTACAGTAATCAAGACAGTGTAGTATTGCTGAAAAAACAGACAAATAGATCAATGGAACTGAATAGAGGGCCCAGAAATAGACCCACACAAATATAGTCGATGAAGGAGCAAAGGCAATTCAATGAAGAAACGATAGTGTTTTCAGCAAATGGTGCTGAAACAACTGGACATCTGCATGAAAAAAAAAAAAAACTAGACACAGACTTCACATTTTTCACAAAAATTTACTCAAAATGGATCATATACTGGTGAAGGTTGTGTAAAATGGTGAACATAATTAATGTCACTGAATTGTACACGTAAAAAATGGTTGAAATGTCAATTGTTTTGTTATATGTATTTCACGACAATTAAAAAAAATTGATAATAGACCTAAAAGTAAACTGAAAAACTATAAAACTTCTAGAGGATAACATACGAGAAAATCTAGGTAACCTTGGGTTTGGAAATGACTTTTTACATTGCTCTGTCAGGGTCCGCTCTAGTGAACCCTGCCGACTATACCAATTATGCAGTGGGTAACAAATCCCACTCCGCATGCCAGCTACATCCTATGGAAATCTCAACTTCTTTTCTCTGTTCAGTTCAGAACCCAGCTGCCCATGCAGCCCTTCTGTCTCTCATCCCTAGACACCTGGGGCTAGGTCAGCAGGTACCAGCTGCAAGCTCAGGAGTCCACATGACTCTCTCCACTTCAGGCTAGCAAGCTCCTCCTGCTCCTTTGGGTCCAATAATTCACTGGAACAACTCACAGAGCTCACAGGAGACACCAAACCTATGATAATAGTTTTAATATAACAAAAGATACAAATGAAGAGATGCATAGGGTGAGATCTGAGAAGGGTCTCAGTACAGAGTTTCCATGTCCCAAAAAGGGATGCACTTCACTCCTCCATGCATGGTTGCCAACCAGGAAGCTCCATATGAGCCTTCAAACTCAGGGCTCTTATCAGCTTCACCATGTGGCCAAGACAGATTTCATCATGCTTTGTGAGGCTAAGTCAGCATCAGGCCCCCATTTATTAGCATCAGGTGTAGCCCAGAACAAAAGGCCAAATTGCTTCTGCACCTCACATAGATAAAATACCAAAAGCACAATCCATGAAAAAATAAATATTAATAAAAATAAAATTGGACTTCTTTAAAATTAAAAACTTCTGCTCTGCAAAAGACAGTGTTAAAAGAATGAAAAAACAAACCACAGACTGGGAGGAAATATTTGCAAAACACATATCCACTAAAGAACTTGTATCTAAGATATACAAAGAACTCTTAAAACTCAGCAATAAGAAAAGAAAAAACAAAAAGTGGGCAAAAGATATGAACAGAATCCTCACTAAGGAATATATACAGATGACAAATAAACATATGAAAAGGTGCTCAACATCATATGTCATTAGGGAACTGCAAATTTAAAAAACAATAAGATATCACTACACATCTATTACAAAGGCTAAAACGCAAAACATTGACAACACCAATGCTGGTGAGGATGTGGAACAGCAGGACCTCTCATTCACTGCTGGTGGGAATGCAAAATTGTACAGCCACTTTGGAAGACAGTCTGGAAGTCTCTTACAAAGCTAAAACACATACTTACCATAGGATCTAGCAATCATGCTCCTAGGTATTTACCCAAATGAGTTGAAAACGTATGTCCATACAAAAACCTGTACATGAATCAAAAAAGTGAAGAGACAACCCACAGATTTGAAGAAATTATTCAGGAATCATATATATGATAACGGTCTATTAAAAAACACTTCCACAACTTAATGAAAAGATAAACAACCCAATCAAAAAATGAGCAAAGAATTTGAACAGATACTTAACCAAAGAGGGTATTCAAATGGCCAACAGGCACGTGAAAAGATGCTCAACGTCATTAGCCATTAAGGAGAGACAAATCAAAACCACAATGAGATATCCCCTCACCCCCATTAGCATGGCAATGATAAGTGTCTTAGTTATCTGGTGCTGCTGTAACAGAAATACCGTAAGTGGGTGGATGTTACAAACAGAAATTTACTTTCTCACAGTTTAGGAGGCTAGAAGTCCGAATTCAGGGCACTGGCTCTAGGGGAAGAATTTCTCTCTCTGCTGGCTGTGGAAGAAAGTCCTTGTCTCTTTTGAGCTTCTGCTCCTGGGTGATCTTCATGTGGATAGCATCTCTCTTCCCCTATCTTTGCTTGCTCACTTGCTTGTTTAATCTCTTTTATATCTCAAAAGATATAGACTTAAGACACACCCTACACTAATACTGTCTAACACAACAAAGAAAACCCATTCCCAAATAGGATTATAACCATGGGTATGTTGTTGTTAGGGCCGGGGAGTTGGTTCCGACTCATAGTGATCCTGCGAACAACAAAATGAAACACTGCCTGGTCCTGTGCCATCCTCACAATCATTGCTATGCTTGAGCCCATTGCTACAACCACTGTGTCAGTCCATCTGGTTGAGGGTCTTCCTCTTTTTCAATGACCCTCTGCTTTACACAGCATGATGTTTTTCTCTAGGGACTAGTCTCTCCTGTGACATGTCCAAATACATGAAATGAAGTCTCGTCATCTTCACTTCTAATGAGCATTCTGGCTGTACTTCTTCCAACATAGATTTGTTCGTTCTTCTGGTATATTCAATATTCTTCGCCAACACCATAATTCAAAGGCATCAATTTTTCTTTGGCCTTCCTTATTCATTGTTCAGTTTTTGCATGCATATGATGCAATAAAAAATACCATGGTTTGGGTAAGGCGCACATTAATCATCAAAGTACAACACATTTCAAGGGGGACACAAATCTGTTGTTGGTGGGAATATAAAATGGTACAGCCACTGTGGAAAACATTTTGGCAGTTCCTCAAAAAGTTGAACACAGAACTATCATATAACCCAGAAATCCCAATCTTGGGTATACAGGTTTCCCCCGCTATCTGAAAGTAAAACATTCCTAGGAAATCTTTTGGAGTAGAAATGGCATAAAGCGAAGAAACAATTACCATTAACTTATATGGGAAAATTTTTTGAGTGTTCCCAGACTCAAAAAATAACCTACCAAATCACACCAAATAACACATAAAACCCTTACGAGCTGTTTTAGGCTATTCTGATACCTTAGGACACATCTTTCTAACGGATGCACAAAATAAATTGAGATAAAGCACAGATGCTCACAAACACAGTTCAAAGCTATGGCGGCTTGATGCTGAGTGTAGTTTCCAGGGAAGGAGCTTGGCGACACCACTCTCGCTGCTCGGGGTACACACTGCTTCTTTAACGGCTTGCTGCAAAACAAACGCTGAATGCTATTTCCACTTTTTGCCTTTTTTTAAAGTTGTACTTATGGTGAAGGTTTACAGAACAAATAGATACTCATTAAACAGTAGTACACATATTGTTTTATGACGTTGGTTAACAATCCCATGACATATCAACCTCCTCCCTTCTTATTTTTATTTTTGGTGAAAATATACATAACGAAAGATACACCATTTCAAAAATTTCTATATGCGCAGTTCAGTGACATCGACTACGCTCCTTCCAATTGTGCTGCTATTCTCACTTTAGATGAAGGTTTACAGAATAAACTAGTTTTTCATGAAACAGTTAGTGCACATGTTACCCTATGACAATGGTTAACAAACTCACAACACATCAACACTATCCTTACTCAACCTTGGGTTCCCTATCACCAGCTTTCCTGTCCCCTTCTGCCTTCTACCACTTGTCTCTGGATTACTGTGCCTCATTAGTCCCATTTGCTTTTATGGGGCTGTCCACTCCCCAGCTGAATGGTGAACCTCGGAAGTGACTTCACCACTGAGCTAAAAGGGTGTCTGGGGGCCATATTCTTGGGGTTTCTCCAGTCTCCTTTAGGCCAGTAAATCTGGTCTTGTTTTTTGTGAGTTAGAATTCTATTCTACATCCTTCTCCAGCTCTGTCCAGAACCCTCTGTTGCGATCCCGGTCAGAGCAGTCAGTGGTGGTAGCCAGGCACCATCTAGATGTACTGGACTCAGCCTGGTGGAGGCCTTGGTAGCTGTGGTCCATTGGTCCTTTGGACTAATCTTTTCCTTGTATCCTTTTCTCTTCATTCTCCCTTACTCCCAAAGGGGTGAGACCAGTGGAGTATCTTAGATGGCTGCTCACAGTCTTTTAAGACCTCAGACGCTACTCACCAAGGTAGAATGTAGAACATTGTCTTTATAAACTATGTTATGCCAGTTGAGCTAGATGTTCCCTAGACAGCCCTCCTCCCAGCAATTCAGTCCCTCAGGGAGTTTGGATGTGTCTATGGAGCTTCCATTACCTTTCCTTGTACAAGTTGTGCTGGTTTCCCCAGTATTGTGTACTCTTTCACCCTTCATCCAAGATACCACTTATCTATTGCCTATTTAGTTTCCCCCCCCACCCCTCCCATCCCTCATAACCAACGAAGATCGTTACTTTTTGTGTGTGAACTTTTTCATGGGTTTTTACAATAGAGGTCTCGTACAATATTTGTCCTTTTGTGATTGACTTATTTCACTCAGCATAATGTCCTCCAGTTTCATCCATGTTATAAGATGCTTCACAGATTCATCATTGTTATGTCTCGTTGCATAGTGCTCCATTGTGTGTATGTACCATAGTTTGTTTATCCATTCATCTGTTGATGGACATCTAGGTTGCTTCCATCTTTTTGCTATTGTGAACAATGCTGCCATGAACATAGGTGTGCATATGTCTATTCAAGTGACGACTCTTATTTCTCTAGGATATATTCCTAGGAGTGGGATTGCTGGATAGAATGGTATATCTATTTCTAGCTTTCTGAGGAAGCGCCATATCATTTTCCAAAATGGTTGTATCATTTTGCATTCCCACCAGCAGTGCATAAGAGTTCTGATCTCCCCACAGCCCCTCCAACATTTGTTATTTACAGTGTTTTTGATTCATGCCAGTAATGCCGGGGTGAGATGGTATCTCATTGTGGTTTTAATTTGCATTTCTCTAATGGCTAGTGATAGTGAGCATTTCCTCATGTGTCTGTTGGCTGCTTGAATGTCTTCATTGGTGAAGTGTTTGTTCATTTCCTTTGCCCATTTTTAAATTGGATTGTTTGTCTTTTTGTTGTAGAGGTGTTGGATTTTCTTGTAGATTATGGAGATTAGACCCTTGTCTGACTTGTACTGTCCAAAAATTTTTTCCCAGTCTGTAGGTTCTCTTTTTTACTCTTTTGGTGAAGTCTTTTGAAGAGCATAGGTGTTTGATTTTTAGAAGATCCCAGTTATCTAACTTATCTTCTGGGGTTTGTGTGTTGATGGTTATGGTTTGTATCCTGTTAATGTCGTGTATTAAGGCCTGTAGTGTTGGTCCTATTTTTTCCTCTATGAACTTTATAGTTTTTGGCTTTATATTTAGGTGTTTGATCCATTTTGGATTAGTTTCTGTATACGGTGTGAGGTATGGGTCCTGTTTCATTTTTTTGCAGATGGACATCCAGTTCTGCCAGCACCATTTCTTAAAAAGACTCTTTTCCCCATTTGATGGACTTTGGGCCCTTGTCGAAGATCAGGTGACCGTAGGTGGATGGTTTTAGATCTGGATTATCAATTCTGTTCCATTGGTCAATGTATGTGTCTTTGTACCAGTACCAGGCTGTTTTGACTACAGTAGCTGTATAGTAGGTTCTGAGGTGAGGTAGTGTGAGTCCTCCAACTTTATTTTTATTCTTCAGTAGTACTTTACTTATTCCGGGCTTCCAACTTTTCCATATAAAGTAAATGATTAGCTTTTCTATCTCTTTGAAGAATGTTGTTGCTATTTGGATCGGGATTGCATTGTATTTGTAAATTGCTTTGGGTAGAATTGTCATTTTCACAATGTTGAGTCTACCTATCCATGAACATGGTATGTTTTTCCATTTATGTAGATCCCTTTGGGTTTCTTGCTGTAGTGTTTTGTAGTTTTCTTTGTATAGGTCTTTTACATCCTTGGTTAGATTTATTCTTAACTATTTTATTTTTTTAGGGACTATTATAAATGGTATTGTTTTCCTGATTTCCTTTTCATCGTTCTCCTTATTGGTGTATAGGAATCAAACTGCTTTTTGAATGTTTATCTTGTAT
The DNA here is from genome assembly GCA_030035585.1 of Dugong dugon. Classification (NCBI taxonomy): domain Eukaryota; kingdom Metazoa; phylum Chordata; class Mammalia; order Sirenia; family Dugongidae; genus Dugong; species Dugong dugon. The sequence goes on along the minus strand of CM057483.1, from coordinate 100,201,952 downwards.
CCTGCTACTCTGCTGAATCTTTCTATTAGTTCCAGTAGTTTTCTCGTGGAGTCTTTTGGGTTTTCTATGTATACTATCATATCTTCTGCAAATAGGGACAATTTAACTTCTTCATTACCAATTTGGATGACCTTTATTTCTTTTTCTTTCCTTATTGCTCTAGCTAGAACTTCCAGCGCAATGTTAAATAGGAGTGGTGATAAACGGCATCCTTGTCTTGTTCCTGTTCTCAAGGGGAATATTTTCAGCCTCTCTTCATTAAGAATGATGTTGTCCCTTGGTTTTGTATAGATGCCCTTTATTATTTTGAGAAATTTCATTTCTATACCTATTTTATTGAGAGTTTTTATCAGGAATCGGTGTTGGACTTTGTTGAATGCCTTTTCTGCATCAATTGAAATGATCATGTGATTCTTTTCTTTCCTTTTATTTATGTGGTGGATTACATTGATTGATTTTCAATGTTGAACCATCCTTGCATACCTAGTATGAATCCTACTTGATTGTGGTGTATTATTTTTTTGATATGATGCTGAGTTCTATTGGCTAGAATTTTGTTGAGAATTTTTGCATGTATATTCATGAGAGATATTGGTCTGTAATTTTCTTTTTTTGTGGCATCTTTGCCTGGTTTTAGTATTAGGATTATGCTGGCTTCATAGAATGAATTTGGAAGTGTTGCTTCCTTTTCTATGCTCTGAAATAGCTTGAGTAGTACCGGTACAAGCTCTCCTGTGAATGTTTTGTAGAATTCTTCAGTGAAGCCATCTGGGCCAGGGCTTATTTTTGTTGGGAGTTTTTTAAATTACCTTTTCAGTCTCTTCTCCTGTTATGGGTCTGTTCCGATTTTCAACATCACTTTGTGGTAGTTTGGGTAGGTAGTGTGTTTCTAGAAATTTATCCATTTCCTCTAGGTTTTCAAATTTGTTGGAGTATAGTTTTTCATAATATTCTGTTGGAATCTGTTGGGTCTGTTGTAATGCCACACATTTCATTTTTTTATATGGGATATTTGCATCCTTTCCTGTTTTTCTTTTGTCAGTCTGGCCAGTGGTTTGTCGATTTTGTTTCTTTCAAAGAACCAACTTTTGGTTTTGTTGATTCTATTGTTTTTCTGTTCTCTATTTCATTTATTTCTGCTCTGATCTTTATTATTTCCTTTCTTCGGGTGGTTGTGGGCTTTTTTTGCTGTTCTTTTTCGATTTGTTTGAGTTATGTAGTCAATATTTTGATTTTGTCCCTTTATTCTTTTGTGATGTGTGCATCTATTGCTATAAATTGTCCTCTGAGGACTGCCTTTGCTGTGTCCCAAAGGTTTTGGTATGATGTGTTTTCATTCTCATTTGATTCTAGGAATTTTTTGATTCCATCTCTGATTTCTTCTATTACCCAGTGATGTGTAAGAAGGGTATTATTCAGTTTCCATGTAATTGATTTTTTCCCTTGCTCTTTCTGTTGTTAATTTCTACCTTGATGGCACTGGGGTCAGAAAAGATACTTTGAATTATTTCAATGTTTCGGATCTTGTTGAGGATAGCTCTGTGGCTTAAGATGTGGTTTATTCTGGAATACATTCCATGTGCATTGGAAAAGAATGTGTACTTTGCAGCAGTTGGATGGATTGTTCTATATATATCTATGAGGTCAAGTTTGCTGATTGTGCCCTTTAGATCGTCTGTATCTTTGCTGAGTTTCTTTTTAGTTGTTCTGTCCTTTACTGAGAGTGGTGTGTTGAAGTCTCCTACTATTATTGTGGAATTGTCAATTTCTCTTTTCAGTGTTGTTAGACTTTGTTTTATGTATTTTGCAGCCCTGTCATTGGGCGTGTAGATGTTTATTATGGTTACTTCTTCATGATGGATCATCCCCTTAATCTTTATATAGTGTCTTTCTTTGTCTTTAATGGTGGATTTTGATTTAAAGTTTATTTTTCTGAGATTAGTATTGCCACTCCTCCTCTTTTTTGGTAGTTGTTTGCTTGATATATTTTTTCCAACCTTTGAATTTTAATGAATTCACATCTTTGTTTCTAAGGTGTGTCTCTTGTAGATAGCATATTGACGGAACCTGTTTTCTTATCCATTCTGTCAGTCTCCGTCTCTTTACAGGTGCATTGTGTCCATTTACACTCACTGTAATTATTGATAGATGTGAGTTTGTTGCTGTCATTTTGTAGTGCTTTTTTTTGTGATGCTGACGTTTTCTTTGTTCTTCTTACTCTCCTGTGCTGAGTTACTTTTGTTTTCAGATGTTTTGTTTTTGCTGAGAATTTATGTTTTTCTTCTTTATTTTTATGAGTTTGTTAACTTTCTTTGTGGTTACCATGAAATTTACCTGTATCTTTCTAAGTTTGAAGCAGTCTATTACTTGGAATCGCCTTGCCTTCCTCTCCATTAGAAGGTTCTATATCTACACCGTTTATTCCCTCTTTTATTGTTCTGATGTTGTTGTCATTTACTGATTAACTGCTCTGATTCCCTGTTGTACTTCTTTTGGTTTTGGATAGTCCTTTAGAGTTCATTTCCTAGATTGGTATCTGGCTGGTACAATCCTTCATCCTAAATTCTGCCTGTGAGCTGATATAGTTTGTTCTCAGATTGAAGAACTCCCTTTAATAATTCTTGTAAGTTTGGTTTGGTTTTTACATACTCCCTTAATTTCTGTTTATCTTGAAATGTTGTAATTTCACCATCATATTTGTATGAGAGTTTTGCAGGATATATTATTTTTGGCAGGCGATTTTTTTCTTTCAAGGTGTTATATATGTCATCCCATTGCCTTCATGCCTGCATGGTTTCTGCCAAATAATCTGAGCTTAGTCTTATTGTTTCTCCTCTGTATGTGACTTGTTGTTTTTCAGGAGCTGCTCTCAGGATTCTCTGTTTGTATTTTGTTTTGGCAAGTGTGATTATGGTATGCCTTGGGAATTTTCTTTTGGGGTCTATCCTATATGGGGTTCGTTGAGCTTTTTGGATGGCCAGCTTTTCATCTTTCATGATATTGGGGAAGTTTTCTGTCAGCAGTTCTTCAATGATCCTCTCTGTTTTCTGTTTTCTCCCCCTGTTCTGGAACTCCAATCATTCACAAATTGTTGCTTTTGATTGTATCCCACATAACTCTCAGGGTCTCTGCATTTTTCTTTGTTCATTTTTCTGAGTTTTCCTCAAACAGAATTGTATCCAAGTGTTTGTCTTCAATTCCACTGATCCTGTCTTCCACCGTTTCAAATCTGTTCCTCAGCCCTTCTATGACACTGTCCATTTCTGAAATCTTGTTGTTTATCTTTTGGATTTCTAATTATTGTTTTTGTATAATTTCTAGATGTGAATTTATTTTGGCATTTTGTTCCTGCATTATTTTCCTGAATTCTTCCAATTTTTTGTCTATATTTTCCATGAATTTGTCTATTTTTTCTTCATTTTTGTCTGCTTATAGCTTCAACTCTTGGATAATTCTGAGTATTAGAGATTTGTTTTCCCTATCAGGTAGTTCTAGTGCCTTTTATTCCACTGTAAAGTCATCTGGTGTTTTATTTTGGAAGGCTACTGGAACCATCCTGTCCTGTTTTTGGAAATGTTTTGATGTTGTCTGCTGTCTTCGGGGCATTCAGTAATTATTTTTCTCATTTATTGATTTTTGGTTTGTTTGTTTCATCCTTTTTTTAAATTTGGCTATGTCTGAGCAGGTGGGCTGTGTGTTCTTTGTTGTTTGCTCGTCTGTGGGCATGATACTTTTCGCCTCCTTCTCCAATTGGCAAGGCCAGTCGCTCAGATATGGTACAGCAGGCCAGGTCTAGCTGAAGAGGAATTACTGGAATGGGGTGTTTGTGGCACTTACTACAGCCACCAGGGCTTGTCAGTAATCAGTGCAGGGCAGGTTCCAGTAGGCCATGCCTGTGCTGCTTGGTGGTGTGATGTTAAGCGCATGGTGCAGGTAGGCAGGACGAAGGGGAGAGATTGTTATGTGTGGAGCTAAGATGGATATGGGAGAGCAGAGAGAGGAACAGTAGCAAAAAACATACAAACAAACAAAAAAGGGTGCTGGGGAGCTTGCCATTGGAATGGAGAGATGAGAGGCTATGAAATGGAGAAAAACAAAAAGGGGAAGAAGAAGAAAAAGAAAACAATGAATAAATAAAAATCAGAAAGGAAAAAGAAAAGAAAAGCTCCCAGGGATCCCACTGGTGTGGCTATGAGGTCGGGGAAAGTTGTTCTCAGGTGTTGTAGTACAGCCCGGCTAGATGGCATAGAGGTATTCAGCGTCAGGTATTCAGGGAACAGAAAGAGAAGGAAGGTATACAGAGATGAGAAACTGAGTAATGAAGAAAGACAAAAAGGGAAAAAGAGGGAAAAGAAAACAAAACAAATTGAAAAAAAAAAAAGAACAAGAAAAGCCCCCAAAAGCAGAAAAAAAAACCCCACAAAAAGTGAAATGCTCTCAGGGATCCCTCTGCGCGTCTGCACAAGCCGAGGGGGTAGGTTCCAAGCCGCGCAGCACCAGCCGGCCAGAAAGGGCTCCCAACTCGAGAAAAGGAAAGGAAAACAAAGAAACAATTCAAAACAAACAAAAGCTCTGGGATCCCACCAGCATGGCAACCCAGACTGGGAAGCAGTTCCACACTCGAACGGAGCTCCTCAGCCCCTCAGGAAGAGGCAAAGATGGCTCATGGAGCCATGTATTTGAGCGAAAGGAGGGGGCAGTGGTGAGAGGTAATGAAGAAATCAAAAGAAGTGGAAAAAAGCAATACCAGCAGCCAACAAATGGCACTCAGAGAGCCGGCTAGGGCGGGCGGGTGGAATCCAAGCAGCCGGTGCTTCTTGGACAAGAGACTGTGGCTGTGGGAAGCAGAGGAGGCCAAGTGGGGGTGAAGAAGTTTGGTGGGTGGGAAATCATATATTGCAAATTACCGGTAGTTTTGTCTCCTGCTGGAAGCTCTGTGAAGCTGCTTTCTCGAACCCTGCATTAGCTGATAGGGGACCTCTGCATGAATCTCTCCTCACTCTCCATTCTCTGTCAGTTTTCTCACCCCATTTGGTGCTTGGCTGAGTTCTTTATCTCTTCATTTGATGTTTTAGGGTTTCAGGATTGCTGTTTTCTCTGTTTGGCTTAGTTTTTCAGATCTTTGCTGTGGAGGGACGGCATGGTGCTTCTGCCTAGAGCCCCATTTTGCTGGAAGTCCCACCTTTTTTCATAAAGTGAAAATCCTCTTCAGATTTCTTTCAGTTAGGAAAAACAGGTACTAACGTAGGTCTTTCATAAAAGTGAAGTGGTATAAAGTGAACTTTTGAAAAGCAGGGGACACTTGTATACCCCAAAGAATTGAAAGCTGGAAGGAAAACAGAAACTTGTACACCAATGTTCATTGCAGCACTTTTTACAATAGCCAAAAAGGTGGAAACAACCTAAAAGTACATCAACAGATGAATGGGTAAACAAAATGTGGTATATACAGTCAAAGGAATATTACTTAGCCATAAAGAGAAATGAAGTCCTGATGCGTGCCACAACATGGACGGACCTTGGAAACATCATGTTCAGTGAAATAAGTCAGTCGTAAAAGGACAAATACTTCATGATCTCACTTATATCAGATAAGCAAATATATAGAAAACAAAGATTTTAGTGGTTCCCAGAGTGGGAGAAAGGGGGAATGGGATGGTTTTTGTTTAGGGAGCATTGAGTTTACGTTAGTAGTGGTGGAATAATTGAGAAAATGATAGTGATAATGGTTGCACAATATGAAGAATGTAATCAATGTCTCTGAAATTTACAGGTAGAAATTGTTGAATTGGTCAATATTTTGTTGTGTATATTTTCAACACAGTAAGAAAAAAAATCCTGCACACAAATGTTTATAGCAGCTTTATTCATAACTGCCCAAACTTGGAAGAAATCAAGATGTCCTTCAATAGGTGAATGGTTAAAATAACTGTGGTACATCCATACAATAGAATATTATTCAATGATATAAAGAAATAAGTTATCAATTCACAAAAAGATATGGAGAAATCATAGATGCATATAGCTAAGTGAAAGAATCCAGCCCTAAAAGGCTACATACTGTATAATTCCAACTATATGACATTCTAGAAAAGGCAAAACTGTAGACACATTGCAAGGGTTCGAGGGGATGTGGAAGGATTAATAGGTGTAGCACAGGGTGATTTTAGGGCAGTGAAACTATTCTGTATGATACTGTAAAGGCAGATACATGACATTATGCATTTGTCAAAACCCATGCGGTTGCAGAGCACAAAGAGTGAAGCCTCATGTAAACTATGAACCTCAGTTAATAATAACTTATCAATACTGCTTCACCAAATGGAACAAATGTGTCACATTAATGCAAGATGCTAATAATAGAGGATGCAATCAGGATGCATTGATAATTGGTGATTGGAATGCAAAAGTTGGAAACAAAGAAGAAGGATTGGTAGTTGGAAAATATGGCCTTGGTGATAGAAACGATGCTGGAGATCACATGATAGAATTTTGCAAGACCCACAACTTCTTCATTGCAAATACCTTTTTTTTTTCCAATACAAATATTTATACATACATTGTTATGTGACCCTAATTGTTCTCCCCATACTGTGACAGCACAGTCCTCCTTTCCACCCCTGATTCCCCATGTCCATTCAACCAGCTCCTAACCCTCTCTGCCTTCCCATCTCACCTCTGGACAGAAGTTGCCTGTTTAGTCTCTTGTATCTACTTGAGCTAAGAAGCACAGTCTTCACGAGTATCAATTTATGTCCCACAGTCCAGTCCAATCCCTGTCTGAAGAGTTGGACTCAGAAATTGTTTTAGTTCTGGGCTGATAGAGAATCCGGGGGCCATGCTTTCCAGGGTTCCTCCAGTCTCAGTCAGACCATTAAGTCTGGTCTTTTTACTAGAATTTGAGTTCTGCACCACATCTTTCTCCTGCTACATCAGGGTCTCTCTGTTGTGTTCCCTGTTAGGGCGGTCATTGCTGGTAGCCAGGCACCATCTAGTTCTTCTGGTCTCAGGCTGATGAAGTCTCTGGTTTCTGTGGCCCTTTCTATCTCTTGGGATAATACTTTCCTTGTGTCTTTGGTGTTCTTTGTTTTCCTTTACTCCAGGTGGTTGGGAACAATTGATGCATCTTAGATGGCTACTTGCAAGTTTTGAAGACCCCAGACGCCACTCACCAAAGTAGGATGCAGAACATTTTCTTAATAAGCTTTGTTATGCCAGTTGACCTAGATGTCCCCTGAAAGCATGGTTGCCAGGCCCCTACCCCTGCTACTCTGTCCCTCAAAGTGTTTGGTTGTATTCAGGAAACTTCTTAGCTTTGGTTTAGTCCAGTTGTGCTGATTTCCCTCGCAGTGTGTGCTGTCCTTCCCTTCACCTAAGATAATTCTTATCTACTATCTACTTAGTAAATAACCCTCACCCTCCCTCCCCATCCTCATAACTATCAAAGAATGTTTTCTTCTGTGTTTAAACCTTTTCTCGAGTTCTTATAATAGTGGACTTATACAATATTTGTCCTTCTGTGACTGACTAAATTCACTCAGCATAATGACCTCCAGCTTCCTCCATGTTATAAGATGTTTCACAACTTGATTGTTGTTCTTTATCGTTGCGTAGTATTCCATTGTGTGGATATACCATAATTTGTTTATCCATTCGTCCGTTGATGGGCATCTAGGTTGTTTCCCTCCTTTTGCTATTGTGAACAGTGCTGCAATGAACATGTGTGTGCATATATCTATTTGTGTGACATATCTTATTTCTCTAGGATATATTCCAAGAAGCAGGATAGCTGGATCGTATGGTATTTCTATTTCTAGCTTTTTAAGGCAGTGCCAAATCGATTTCCAGAGGGGCTTTACCATTTTATATTCCTACCAACAGTTTATAAATGTTCCAGTCTCTCCGCAACCTCTCCAGCATTTATCATTTTGTGTTTTTTGGATTAATGCTAGCTTTGTTGGGGTGAGATGATATCTCATTGCAGTTTTGATCTGCATTTCTATAATGACTAATGATCGTGAGCATTTCTTCATATGTCTGTTAGCTGCCTGAATATCTTCTTTGGTGAAATGCCCATTCATATCCTTTGCCCATATTTAAATTGGGTTATTTGTCTTTTTGTTGTTGAGGTTTTGCACTATCTTATAGATTTTAAAGATTAGACACTGATTGGATTTGTTGTAGCCAAAAATTTTTTCCCATTCTGTAGGCTGTCTTTTTACTCTTTTGGTGAATTCTTTTTATAAGCATAAGTGTTTGATTTTTAGGAGCTCCTAGTTAACTACTTTTTCTTCCGGTGCTTGTGCATTGTTACTTATGGTTCGTATTCTGTTTATGCCATGTATTAGGGCTCCTAGCATTGTCCCTATTTTTTCTTCCATGATCTTTATTGTTTTTGATTTTATATTTAAGACTTTGATCTATTTTGAGTTAGTTTTTATGCATGCTGTGAGGTATGGGTCTTGTCTCAGTTTTTTGCAGATGGCTATCCAGTTATGCCAGCACCATTTGTTAAAGAGACTGTTTTTTCCCCAGTTAAAGGGCTTTGGGCCTTTGTCAAATATCAGCTGCTCATAGGTGGATGAATTTATGTCTGGATTCTCAATTCTGTTCCATTGGTCTATGTATCTGTTGTTGTACCAGTACCAGGCTGTTATGACTACTGTGGTGGTATAATAGGTTTTAAAATCAGGTAGTGTGAGGCCTCCCACTTTGTTCTTCTTCAGTAATGCTTTACCTATTTGGGGGCTCTTCCCTTTCCATATGAAGTTGGTGATTTTTTTCTCCATCTCATTAAAAAATGCCGTTGGAATTTGGATCAGGATTGCATTGTATCTGCAGACCGCTTTGGGTAAAATTGACATTTTCACAATGTTGAGTCTACCTATCCATAAGCAAGGTATGTTTTTCCACTTATGCAGGTCTCTTTTGGTTTCTTGCAGTAGCATCTTGTAGTTTTCACTGTATAGGTCTTTTAAGTCTCTGGTTAGATTTATTCCTAAGTATTTTATCATCTTGGGGGCTGTTGTAAATGGTGCAAATACCTTTTTTCAACAACATAAACAGTGACTATACACACGGACCTCACTAGATGGAATACTCATGAATCAAATCGACTACGTCTGTGGGAAGAGACGATGGAAAAGCTCAATATTATCAGTCAGAACAAGGCCAGGGGCTGACTGCGGAACAGACCTTCAATTGCTCATATGCAAGTTCAAGTTGAAGCCAAAGAAAATTAGAACAAGTCCACAAGAGCCAAAGTAAGACCTTGAGTATATCCCACCTGAATTTAGAGACCATCTCAAGAATAGATTTGATGCATTGAGCACTAATGACTGAAGACTAGACGAGTTGTGGAATGACTTCAAGGACATCATAGATGAAGAAAGCAAGAGGTTATTAAAAAGACAGGAAAGAAAGAAAAGACCAAAATGGATGTCAAAAGAGACTCTGAAACTTGCTCTTGAACACTGAGTAGCTAAAGCAAAAGGAAGAAATGATGAAGTAAAAGAGCTGAACAGAAGATTTCAAAGTACGGCTCGAGAAGACAAAGTAAAGTGTTATAATGATATGTGCAAAGACCTGGAGTTAGAAAACGAACAGGGAAGAACACGCTCAGTGTTTCTCAAGCTGAAAGAACTGAAGAAAAAACTCAAGTCTTGAGTTGTAATAGTGAAAGTTTCAACGGGCAAAATACTGAACGACGCAGGAAGCATCAAAGGAAGGTGAAAGGAATACACAGAGTCACTGTACCAAATGGAATTGTTTGATGTTCAACCATTTCAAGAGGTAGCATTTGATCAAGAACCGATGGTATTGAAGGAAGAAGTCCAAGCTGTACTGAAGATATTATTGAAAAACAAGGCTCCAGGAATTGACGGAATACCAACTGAGATGTTTCAACAAATGAATGCAGTGCTAGAAGTGCTCATTTGTCTATGCCAAGAAATTTGGAAGACAGCTTCCTGGCCAATCAACTGGAAGAGATCTAAATTTATGCCTATTCCCAAGAAAGGTGATCCAACCAAGTGCAGAAATTATCGAACAATATCATTAATTTCACACACAAGTAAAATTTTGCTGAAGATCATTCAAAAGCAGCTGTAGCAGTACATCAACAGGGAACTGCCAGAAATTCAAGCTGGATTCAGAAGAGGGCATGGAACCAGGTATATCATTGCTGATGTCAGATGGATCCTGAATGAAAGCAGAGTATACCAAAAAGATGTTTACCTGTGTTTTATTGACTATGCAAAGGCATTCAATTGTGTGGATCATAACAAATTACAGATAACATTGAAAAGAATGGGAATTCTAGAACACTTAATTGTGCTCATGAGGGACCTGTACATAGATCAAGAGACAGTCATTTGAACAGAACAAGGGGATACTGCGTGGTTTAACTCCAGGAAAGGTGTGTGTCAGAGCTGTATCCTTTAACCATACTTATTCAATCTATATGCTGAGCAAATAATCCCAGAAGCTGGATTATATGAAGAACAGGACATCAGGATTGGAGGAAGACTCATTAACAACCTGCAATATATGCATGACACAACCTTGCTTGCTAAAGTGAAGAGGACTTGAAGCACTTATGATACAGATGACAGACTACAGCCTTCAGTATGGATTACACCTCAACATAAAGAAAACAAAAATCCTCACAACAGGACCAATAAGCAACATCATGATAAATGGAGAAAGGATTGAAGTTGTCAAGGATTTCATTTTACTTGGATCCACAATCAGTGCTCATGGAAGCAGCAGTCAAGAAATCAAACAACATATTGCATTGGACAAATTTCCTGCAAAGGAGCTCTTAGAAGTTTCAAAAAGTGAAGACGTCACTTTAAGGACTATGGTGAGTCTGATGCATGGCATATTGTTTTCAGTCGCCTCTTATGCATGTAAAAGCTGGACAATGAATAAGGAAGACTGAAGAAGAATTGATGCCTTTGAATTGCGGTGTTGGTGAAGAATATTGAATAGACCATGGACTGCCAAGAGAACGAACAAATCTGTCTTGGAAGAAGTACAGCCAGAATGCTCCTTAGAAGTGAGGATGGTGAGACTTCATTTCACATACTTTGGATATGTTATTAGGAGGGACCAGTACCTGGATAAGGACATTATGCTTGGTAAAATAGAGGGTCAATGAAAAAGAGGAAGACCCTCAATGAGATGGACTAACACAGTGGCTGCAACAATGGGCTGACGCGTAACAATGATCATGAAGATGGCTCAGGATCAGGAAGTGTTTCGTCCTGTTGTATGTAAGGTCATTATGAGTCAGAACTGACTCAATGGCACCTAACAACAACAATAATAGAGGAAACTGTGTACAGGTGGGAGAGGGGTATAAGGAACTCTTTGTACGTTCTGCTTAATTTTGTGTAAGCTTAAAACTGCTCTAAAAATGAAGTTTATTAACACATGTAATATACATATATATGCATAATGAATTATTTTAAGGAAAATATCCTTATAACCACCATATAGGTAAACAACTGGAACATTGCCACACACCCAAAAAGTCCCTTTCATGTGTTCCAACCCACTCACAACCCTCTCCCTCCTCCCCAAAGTAACCATTGTCCTAATTTCTATAGTAATCATTTCCCTGCCTTTCAAAAATCGTTTCATCATCCAAATATGCATACCTAGATAATAGTTCACTATTGTTCATTTGTAAAAAAAAAAAAAGTTATGATTTTTATGTCTCTTTCAGTGTTAGATTGCCCTCTCATTCTTTTCTTTTCCTTACAGCTATTCTGTTAAATAACTTGAGTCCTTTGACCTACAGGGTTTCCCACAATCTGGATTTTGCTGCTGGCAATCTCACAGAAAACTTCAACATGTACATCTGCCATATGTATTTTATGAAAATTGGTAGCTGGACGCAGGAATGGAGTCAGACATATATTTAATCCTTTTGGCAATACTATAGGTACTGTTCTACACTGTACCATACTATAGGATGGTGCAGGACCAGATCATGTTTCGTTCTGTTGTACATAGGGTCACTATGAGTTGGAACTGACTCGACGGCACCTAATAACAACAACATAGGTAGTCCAGCTAGGTTCTTTGCAGAACTTCACAAGCTGATCCTAAAATTCATATGGAAATTCAAGGGGCTCAGAGCAGTCAAAACAATATTAAAAATAAAGAACAAAATTGGAGAACTCACACTTTCTAATCAAAATTTACTATAAATGTTTAGTAATGATAACAATATGGTACTGCCTGAAGGATAGACATAAAGATAAATAGAATAGAATTGGAAGTCCAGAAATAAACCCTAATTTTTATGGTCAATTGATTTTTCTTGGTAACATTTTTATTGAGATATACTTCATATAACATACAATTCACCCATTTAAAGTATATGATTCAACAGTTTTTAGTATTTTCAGAAATACTAAAAATTTCTGAACTGTACAGCACAGTGAACCCTAATGTAAACTATGGGCTTCAGTTAATAATAACATATCAATCACAATAGGCTTTAGAACACTTTCATCACCCTCAAAAAGAAACCCCTCTACTCTTTTGCTGTCAATATAAAGTCTTCTAATCCAGGAACATGTGATATCTTTCAATTTATTTAGATCTTTAACTACCTTCAGCATTGTTTTGTAATTTTCAGTGTACAAATCTTGCACTTCTTTTGTTAAATCTATTTCTGTTTGATGATATTGTAAATGGAATTGTTTTCTTAATTTATTTTTAGTATGCTCTTTGCTACTGTATATAATATATAATTGCTTTTGTATGATGATCTCATAGCCTGCAACTTTGTTCAAGTAGTTTATTAGTTCTAATAGTTTTCTGGTGGATTACTTAAGATTTTCTATATACAAGATCATGTCATCTGCAAACAGAGATAGTTTTAATTATTCTTTTCCAATCTGGATGCTTTTTATTTCTTTTTATCGCCTAATTGCCCTGGCTGGAACTTCCATATATAATGTTAAATATAAACGGCGACAGTGGACTTCCTTGTCTTGTTCTTGATCTTAGGGAAGAGCATTCAGTCCATCACCATTAAGTGTGATGTTAGTTGTGTGTTTTCTGTACATACTCTTTATTAGGTTGAGAAAATTCCTTCTTTTCCTAGTTTGTTGAGTGTGTTTTTCATGAAGGGTGTCCAATTTTGTCAAAAGTTTTTTTTGTCATTTTATCTTTGAGATGAGAGGACATCCTTGCCTTGGTCCTAATCTTAGGGCAAAACATCTAGTTTACCACCCTTAAGCTAATATCCTGTGATTTTAGCTGTAGGTTTTTTGTAGATGCTCTTAATCAAATTGAAAAAGTTCCCCTTTATTTCTAGTTTGGTGAGAGTTTTTTTTTTTTTTTTTTTTTTTTTTTTAAATCATGAATGGGTGTTGGATCTTTTTCAAATGTTTTTTCTGCATCTACTGATAGATGATCATATGATTTTTCTTCTTTCATCTATTGATGCAATGGATTACATTAACTTACTTTCAAATGTTGAACCAGCCTTGCATACCTGGAATAAATTCCAATAGGTCATGGTGTACAATTCTTTTTATACATTGTTGGGTTTGATTTGCTAATATTTTGTAGAGGACTTTTGCATCTATGTCAATGAAAGATATTGGTTTGTAATTTTCCTTTCATTGCTGGCCTTATAGAATAAGTTACAAAGTGTTCTCTATGTTCCTTTTTCTGGAAGAGATTGTGGAGAATTGGTATCATTTTATCCTTAAATGTTTAGTATAATTCACCAGTGCAAATATCTGGTGCTTTCTGTTTTGGAAAGTTATTAATTACCTATTCAAATTTCTTTAGTAGATATAGGCCTATTCAGATGATCTATTTCTTTTTGTATGAGTATTCGCAGATCATATGTTTCAAGAAATCAGTCCATTTCATCTAAATTATCAAATTTATGAGCAGAGAATTGTTAATAATATTCCTTTATTATCCTTTTAATGTCTATGAGATCAACAGTGATGGCCTCTTTTCCATTTCTGATATTAACAATTTGTGTCTTATCTTTTTTCTTGGTTAGCCTGTTAGAGGTTTATCAATTTTATTTATCTTCTCTTTCTATTTGTTTGACCTGTAGGGTTAATGTTTTGCTTTTGGCCCTTTCTTCTTTTGCATGTGTGCATTTATTGCTATAAACTGTCCTCTGAGTACTGCTTTTGCTGTGTCCCAAAGGTTCTTGTAGGATGTGTTTTCATTCTCATTTGATTCTGTGAATTTATTTATTCTGTCCTTAATTTCTTCTATAACCCAGTAGTTTTTGAGCAAGGTGTTTTTCAGTTTCTATGTGTTTGATGTTTTTTCCTTGCTTTTTCTGTTGTTGATTTCTACTTTTATGGCTTTATGGTCAGAAAAGATGCTTTGTAATATTTCGATGTTTTAGATTCTGTTAAGGTTTGCTTTGTGGCCTAATATGTGGTCTATTCTGGAGAATGTTCCATGTTCATCGGAAAAGAAAGTATACTTGGGCTGTTGTTGGGTGGAGTGTTCTGTATGTGTCTATGAGATCAAGTTGGTTGATTGTGGCATGTAGATCTTCCGTATCTTTACTGAGCTTTTTTTCTGGATGTTCCACCCTTCACTGAAAGTGGTGTGTTGAAGTCTCCTACTATTATTGTGGAGCAGTCTATATCTCTTTTCAATGCGGTTAAAGTTTGTTTCATGTATTTTGGAGCCCTGTTGATGGGTGTATAAATATTTATTATGGTAATGTCCTCCTGGTGTATTGACCCTTTAATTGTTATATAGTGTCCTTCCTTATCCTTTGTGGTGGATTTTACTTTAAAGTCTATTTTGTCAGAGATTAATATTGCCACTCCTCCTCTTTTTTGATTGTTGTTTTCTTGATGTATTTTTTCCCATCCTTTGTGTTTTAGCTGGTTTGTGTTTTTAAGTCTAAGGTGTGTCTTTTGTAGGCAGCATACAGATAGATCGTGTTTTTTATCCATTTTGCCACTCTCTGTCTCTTTATTGGTGCATTCAGTCCATTTACATTCAGTGTAATTACTGATAGGTATGAATTTAGTGCTGTCATTTTGATGTCTTTTTTTGTGTGTTGTTGACAGTTTCTTTGTTCCACTTAATTTTCTGTGCTGAGTCATTTTTCTTTATGTATTTTCTTTTCTTCTTTTTCATCATTGTTGATTTTGTATTTGCTGAGTCTTTATGTTTTTCTTTTTTTAACGTGTAGGATTGTTAGTTTCCTTTGTGATTACTTTAACATTTACCCTTATTTTTCTAAGTTTAAAACACTCTTTTATTTCTTTATATCACCTTAACTTTCTCTCCATATGAAAGATCTATGACTACATTTTTTAGTCCCTCTTTTTTGTTTTGATGTTGTCATCTTTTATATATTGACCTCTCTGTTTTCCTGTTTTCAGTGTTTCAGCTTTGATTTATTTTTGTGATTTCCTTATCTGGATTGACACCTGGTTGCTCTGTCCTGTGTTCTAGTCTTGGGTTGTTATCTGATGTTACGATTTTCTAACCAGAGGACTCCCTTTATTATACCTTGCAATTTTGATTTGGTTTTTGCAAATTCCCTGAACTTCTGTTTATCTGGAAATGCCCTAATTTTGCCATCATATTTGAGAGACAGTTTTGCTGGATATATAATTCTTGGCTGGCAATTCTTTTTCCTTCAAGTCTTTGTATATGCCATCCCATTGCCTTCTTGCCTGCATGTTTTCTGCTGAGTCTTATTGACTTAAGTCGGAGCTTAGTCTGATTGACTCTCCTTTGTAGACGACTTTTCATTCATCCTTTAGCTGTTCTTAAAATTCTCTCTTTACCTTTGGTTTTGGCAAGTTTGACTATGTCTTGGTGACTTTCTTCTGGGGTCTACCTTGTGTGGGGTTTGATGAGCATCTTGACAGATATCTTCTCATCTTTCACGATATCAGGGAAGTTTTACGCCAACAAATCTTCAACAATTCTCTCTGTAATTTCTGTTATCTCCCCCTGTTCTGGTACTCCAATCACTCGTAGGTTATTTCTCTTGATAGAGTCCCACATGATTCTTAGGGTTTCTTCATTTTTTAAAATACTTTTATCTGATTTTTCCTCAAATAAGTTGGTGTAAAGTGCTTTATTTTCAATCTCACTAATTGTGACTTCCATTGCCTCAGTTCTGCTCCTGTGACTTTCTACTGAGTCGTCTAATTCTGAAGTTTTATTGTTAATCTTCTGGATTTCTGATTGCTGTCTCTCTATGGATTCTAGCAGCCTGTTAAATTTGTCATTATGCTCTTCTATAATCTTCTTAAGTTCCTCTGTTGCTTTGTCTGTGTATTTCTTGATTTCTTCTGCGTTTTGCCTGATCTCTTGAAGAGTTCTGTATATTAATCTTTTGAAGTGTACCTCTGGTAATTCCAAGAATTTCTCTTTCTCCTGGAGGTTTTCTGGTTCTTTTTTTTTGGTTGGTTGCTGGAGCCATCATGGTCTGCCTCTTTATGTGATTTGATATTGACTGTTGTCTCCGAGTCATCAATAAGTTATTATATTTATTTAATGTTTGCTTACTGTGTGCTAGCTTCTTGTTTTGTTTTGATATAACCAAATAGGCTGCTCTTGTGAACTAGTTTGATTATTGGCCCCTTTGACTCTCTAACGTCATATCACCAGGTGGTTAGATCTGTTACTAAGTATGTGAGCTCAGGAGTCCATTTACTTTTCTTGTATGGATTCAACTCAGGTGTCCAGGTAGTCGGTCACCAAGTGTGTGATGCAGGCTCTCACCTAGAGTCCTAGATGGGTAGGGGTGATTGGAGTAGGCACAGGCATCTGGCTGCAGAAGAGGGTCATGCGCTGAGGAAGGCAGGGGGCTGACAGCTGCCCCTGAGTGTCTTGGAGGATAGTGTGTCCCTGTTCCCTAGAATGTGTAGGTGGGTGGGTTTTGCATCTGGACTATGGGCGCCCAATGCTGTTGGCTGTAAAGACTGGGAGGCACTAATTATTATCAGACTCCTGTCGTGGGTGGCTAGGTGGCGTGGGTGAAGCTACCAGTCCTCAGGCCCCCAATGTGGGTAGGTGAGGAGCCTGTTTAATGGGCAGAGCAGTGTCAAATGTCACGAGCCTGCAACTCCACAATACAGCTAATACAGTTGAAGTTAGGCTTCAGGTATATACCCTGTTGTGCTGTACTAATGAGGGCCTACGCTGTTGAAATGGGCCCATAGAGGTCTATGCAGGGGTGAAAGGCATTCAAAGTCCGTGGACCCCTTATGCCTGTGCCTAGCCTGAGTTCCAGGCTTAGGGGAGCTGGCAAATTATTTTTTCTTGTTTGTTAATTTGTTCCCTCTCCAAGGCCAAGAGAATGGCTCAGGGCATGTGATCGGTTCTACTTCTGGCCCAGGAGAAGCAGCAGTTGCTGAAGCTGGCTGGGACCCAGTGTAGAGCAGGAAGGGGGCAGGTAAATGGGAGAGAGGTTTTTCCCAAAGGGGTGCTTTTTGATCTACATGGTGGGTTAGATGCACTTACTTGTCTTTTGCTGATTGAGTGCCGCTTTTCACTGGTTCTGGAGGCTTGAGTAGACACTCCTCCGCTTGGTCCCTCTTGATGTGGGGAACACATCCTGAGCACCACTGCTTGCATCACTGCACATGCCAAACAATTCAGCCTGCAGGGTGCTGGTTCCTGCAGGGTCAGGTCTGGCAACTCCTCGCTACTTCTGAACCATCTCTCCCTCTCCCTGCCACTCAATCCAATTCCTCAATTTTGCATTTGATATTCAGTACTCGTAGATTGTCATATATAGTTGATTCAGTTGTTTTTTTTAGGTCTTTGTTATAAGAGGGACCACAGGAAACATCTGACTACTCTGCCATCTTGGCCCTGCCTTGTTAATCTTCTCAATGAACGAACTTTTTGTTTCAGTAAAACTCTTGCTTTCCTGTTTTCAATTTTCAATGATTTCTACTCTAATTTTTATTATTCCTTTTTTTCACTGCTACTTTTCAATTTATTTTGCCCTTCTTATTTATTTATTTATCTATTTAGTTTCCTAAGGTGGAAGAGTTAGTGATTTTAAATTTTTTCTTCTTTTCTAACATATGCATTCAATGCTGCAATTTTCTAAGCACTGCTTTCGTTGCATCCCACAATTTTTTTAAATTGTACTTTAGGTGAAGGTTTACAGAACAAATAGTTTCTCATTAAACAGTTAGTACACAAATTGTTTTATAACATTGGTTAACAACCCCACGACGTGTAAACCCTGTCCCTTCTTGACCTTTTTTTTTTTTTGGTGAAAATATACATAGCTAAATATACACCATTTCAAAAATTTCCACATTCACAATTCAGGGATATCAATTACTTTCTTCCAGTTGTGCTGCTATTCTCACTTTAGATGAACATTTACAGAACAAAATAGTTTCTCATTGCATCTCACAAATTTTGATAGGTTGTATGTTCATTTTCATTTAGCTCAAAATATTTTTTAATTTCTCTTGAGATTTCCTCATTGATTGATGTGGTATTTAGAAATGTGTTGTTTAATCTCCAAATATTTTGGGCTTTTCTAACTGTCTTTCTGTTATTGATTTCTAAGTTAATTCCATTGTGGTCGAAGAGCATACCTTGCATGATTTCTATTTTTTGAAGTTCATTAAAGTGTGTTTTATGGCCCAGAATGTGGTCTCTCTTGGTGTTGTGGATTGAATTGTGTCCCCCCAAAATGTGTATCAACTCAGCTAGGCCATGATTTCCAGCATTGCATGGCTGTCTACCATTTTGCGATCTGATGTGATTATCCTTTGTGTTGTAAATCCTAACTTCTATGATGTTAATGAGGCAGGACTCAATCTACAGGATTAGGTAGTATCTTGAATCAGTCTCTTTGGAGATATAAAAGAGAGAATCAAGCAGAGAGGAGAGGGACCTCATTACCACCAAGAAAGAAGTGCCAGGAGCAGAGTGTGTCCTTTGGACTTGGGGTCCCTGTGCTGAGAAACTCCTAGACCCAAGGGGAGATTGATGACAAAGGCCTTCCCCCAGAGCTGACCGAGAGAGAAAACCTTCCCCTGGAGCTGGTACCCTGAATTTGGACTTTTAGCCTCTTAAACGGTGAGAGAATAAATTTGTGTTTGTTAAAGCCATCCACTTGTGGTATTTCTGTTATAGCAGCACTAGATAACTAAGACAATTGGTGAATGTTTCATGTTAGCTTGAGAAGAATGTGTATTCTGCTGTTGTTGGATATTCAATAAATGTCAACTAGATCCATTTGACAGATAGTGTTGTTCAGTTCAACTATTGCTTTATGATTTTCTGCCTGCATAATAATGGATTTGTCTATTTGTCCTCATGTATTTTGATGCTCTGTTGTTAGGTGCATACCCCTTAAGGATTGGTATGTCTTCTTGGAGAACTGACCCCATTATCATTATGTAATGCCACCTTTATCCCTGATAAGTTTCCTTGCTCTGAAGCCTGCTTTGTCTGAAAGTAAAATAGTGCAGCAGCTTTCTTTTGATTACTGTTAGCATGCTATATCTTTCTCCATTCCTTTAATCTTTCTGTGTTTTTATATTTAAAATGGGCTTCCTGTAGACAAAATACAGTTGGGCATTTTTTATCTACTCTGACAGTCTTTGTCTTTTAATTAGTGTATTTAAACCATTCACATTTAAAGCGATTATTGATATTGTTGGTTTAATACCTACCATATTTGTAACTATTTTTGGTTCATTGTCCTTTTTCTTTTTTTTTGTCTTCCACTCATTTTATGCCTTCCCTGGTTTTAATTGAGCATTACATATGAGTCCTTTTTTCTCCTCAGCACATCAGTTATATTTTTTAAAAAAAAATTTAGTGCTTGCCCTAGAGTTTGCAATATACATTTACAACTGATCTAAGTCCACTTACAAATAATAGTGTACGAAGTACAGGTACCTCATAACAGAATAATCCCAATTCCTTCTTCCCATCTCTTATTACATTGTTGTGATTAATTTCACTTATTCATAAGCTGTAACAACCCAATAGATTTTTGTTATTGTTATTTGGAACAAACTACTATCCATTAGGTGAATTAAGAATAAGAAAAATAAAAGATTTTATCTTACTTTCATTTATTCTTTCTCTAACACTCTTCTATTCTTTATGTAGACCTGAGTTTCTGACTTACATAATTTTCCTTATCCATGAGGAACTTCTTTTAACATTTCTTGCAAGGCAGGTCTACTGGTGACAAATTCCCTCAATTTTTGTTTGTCTGAGAAAGTCTTTATTTCTTCACTTTTGAAGCATAATTTTGCTGGGTATAGAATTCTAGGCTGGTGATTTTTTTTTCTTTCAACACTTTAAATATTTCTTTCCACTCTCATATTGCATGGTTTATGAAGAGAAGTCTACTGTAATTCTTGTCTTTGTTCTTCTATAGTCAAGATGGCCCCCACCCCCCGCTTCTTTAAAAAACTTTTCTGTCTTTGATTTTCTGCAGTTTGCATATACATGTAGAGTTTAGGTATTTATCCTGCTTGGTCTTCTCTGAGCTTCATGGATCTGTGGTTTGGTGTTTGTAATTATTCCTGATAATAGCCATAATCACGTCAAATATTTCTTCAGTTCTTTTCTCTCTTTCTTCTCCTTTTGGCGTTGCAATTACATGTTACACCTTTTGTAATTGTCCTACTATTCTTGGATATTCTGCCTCATTTTTAAAAATTTGGCTTATTTTCTTGTTGTTGAGAATATACACAGCAAAACACACACCAATTCAACAGTTTCTACTGTACAATACAGTAACATTGATTACATTCTTAGGGTTGTGCAACCATTCTCACCCTCCTTTTCTGAGTTGTTCTTTCCCCATTAACATAAACTCACTGTCCCCTAAGGTTCCTATTTAATCTTTTGAGTTGCTGTTGTCAATTTCATCCCATATAGATAGATCTTGAAAGAGCACAATGCTCAAAGCAGACATTTTTCACTAGTTAAGCAAAACTACTTTTGGTTTTAAGAAGACTTCAGAGGATATATTTGGTTTAAGGTTTAATGATTATCTCAGGGGAATAGTTTCAGGGGTTCATCCAGCCTCCATGGCTCCAGAAACTCTGGATGCTTTGAGAATTTAAAATTCTGTTCTGCATTTACCCCTTTTCATCAGGATTCTTTTATAGAATCTTTGATCAAAATATTCAGTAATGGTAGCCAGGCACCATTCAGTTCTGGTGCACGGCAGAAAAAGCAGTTGTTAATGGAGGCAATTAGTCACACATTTTAATTCCTCCTCCTATTTATGACTCTCCTTCTTCCTCTGTTTCTCCAGATGAATACAGACCAATTGTTGTGCCTTGGATGGCTGCTTGCAAGCTTTTAAGACCTCAGGCACTATGTAATGAACTAGGAGGTAGAACAGAGGCACTAAACACAATATTAGGCCAATTAACTGGGATGTCTCCTGAAACTCTTACCCTAAATCTCCAAACCAAGGGACCAAATCCTATGAGGTGTTTGGTTTTACATAAACAGCCTCAGCAGCTACTCTTTTTTTCCCTTGTAGTTGTTGTAAATATATGTATGACACAACTTTTGCAAATTCAACTTTTTACAGGTTGACAACTTATTGACAGTACTTACAATAATTGGCTGTGCAACTTTACACTTAATCAGTGAGATTTTTTCCATCATTGCAGATTGAACTTCACTATTCCATAAGCAGTAATCACCTTTCCCCCTCCATCCTGCCCCTGGTAACCACTAATAATTTTTTATCTCTATTCATTTGTGTTTTCTCATCTTTTTATATAAGTGAGGCCATAGAATACTTGTCCTTTTGTGATTGACTTATTTCACTCAGCATATAACTTCAGGCTCCACCCATATGTTGCATTTTTTAATTCTTTTTTGTCTTTGTTTTTCAATATTGAAAGTTTCTATTGAAATACTTTCAAGTTCACTGATTCTTTCCTTGGCCATGTCCAGTCTCCTGATGAGCCTGTCAAAGCCATTCTTCATTCCTCTTATAGTCAATGTAATCCACCAAATAAATAAAACAAAAGAAAAGAACCACATGGTCTTATGAATCGACACAGAAAAGGCATTTGACAAAGTCCAACATTCATTCCTGATAAAAACTTTCAATGAAATAGGACTATAAGGTAAATTCCTTAACATAATAAAGGGCATCTATATAAAACTAGTGGCCCTGAGATTAGCTGCTCACCAATAATAATAATAATAATAATAATAATAATAAAGTGAACAGTTCAAATCCACTAGCTGCTCCTTGGAAACTCTATGGGGGAAGTTCTACTCTGTCTTATAGGGTTGCTATGAGTGGGAAATGATTCAAAGGCAAGGGGTTTGGGTTTTTTTTGGTTTATACAAAACCAACAGCTAACATCATTCTCAATGGAGAGAGGCTGAAAACATTCCCCTGAGAATGGGAACAAGACAAGGATGCCTTTCATCACCACTCTTATTCAACATTGTGCTGGAAGGCCTAGCTAGAGCAACAATGCAAGAAAAAAAATAATGGCATCCAGATTGGTAAGGAAGAAGTGAAAGTAACCCTATTGGCAGATAATATGATCTTATACATTGAAAATCCTGAAGAATGCTACTGGAACTAATAGAAGGATTCAGCAAAAAACCAGGATACAAGAGCAACATACAAAAATGAGTATGATTCTTCTACACCAACAAAGAGAACTTCAAAAAGGAAATCAGGAAAACAATATCATTTACAATAGTCTCCCAAAAGATAAAATACTTAGGAATAAATCTAACCAGGGATGTGAAAGATCTATACAAAGAAAACTACAGAACACTACTACAAGAAACCAAAAGGGACCTACAGAAATAGAAAAATATACCATGCTCATGGATAGGAAGACTCAACATTGTGAAAGTGTCAATACTACCCAAAGGGAACTACAGATACAATGCAATCCCTATCCACATTCCAACAGCATTCTTTAATGAGATGGAAAGACTAATTACCCACCTTATATGGAAAGGAAAGAGGCCCTGTATAAGTAAAGCATAATTGAAGAAGAACAAAATAGAAGGCCTCACACTACCTGATTTCAGAACCTACTATATAGCCACATAGATGAATGGAACAGAATTGAGACCTAGATGTAAATACATCCACCTATGGACAGTTTATCTTTGACAAAGGGCCAAAGTCCATTAAATGGGGAAAAGACTGTCTCTTTAACAGATGGGGCCCACAAAACTGGATGTCCATTTGTAAAAAAATGAAACAGGACCACACCTCACAATGAACACAAAAACTAACTCAAAATGGATCAAAGACCTAAATATAAAACCTAAAACTATAAAGATCATGGAAGAAAAAATAAGGACACTGCTAGAGCCCCTAATATATGGCACAAATAGAATAGCAAACATAAGTAAAAATGCACAAACAGCAGAAGATGAACTACATAAATGGGACCTCCGAAAAATTAAACACTTATGCTTATCAAAAGACTTCTCCCAAAGTGTAAAAACAGAACTTACAGACTGGGAAAATATTTTTGGCTATGACATACCTGACAAGGGTCTCATCGCTAAGATTTATAGAAAACTTCAACACCTCAACAACAAAAAGACAAATAATCCAATTAAAAAATGAGCAAAACATATGAACAGACAGTTCACCAAAGAAGACATTCAGATAGCTAACAAACACATGAAGTAATGCTCATGATCATTAGCCATTAGAGAGATGCAAATCAAAACTACAGTAAGATACCATCTCACCTCAACATTAGTGGTACTAATCAAAAAAACAGAAAATAACAAATGTTGGTGAGGTTGTGGGGAGATTGCAACTCTTATACAGTACTGGGGGAATGTAAAATGATACAACTAATATGGAAAACGGTATGGCGCTTCCTTAAAAAGCTAGAAATAGAAATACCATATGACCCAGCTATCCAACTCCTAGGCATATACCCTAAAGAAATAAGAGCCGTGACACAAAGAGACATCTGCACACCCATGTTCATTGTAGCTTTATTCAGAATAGCAAAAAAAAAGATGGAAACAACCTAAGTGCTCATTAACATATGAATGGATTAACAAACATACACACAATAGAATACTACAACAACAACCCATTGACGTTGAGTTGATTCCGACTCATAGCGACTCTACAGGACAGAATAGAACTGCCCGTAGAGTTTCCAAGGAGAAGCTGGTGGATTTGAACTGCCGACTTTTTAGTTAGCAGCCCAATGCTATGATAAAGAATAATGACAAATCTGTGAAACATCTCAAAAAACGGATGAATTTGGAGGACATTATACTGAGTGAAATAAGTCACTCACAAAAGGACAAACATTGTGTGAGACAAGTATTATCAAGAAAGAAGAAAACATTTACACACAGAAATAAAAAATCTTGTTGGTTACTAGGGATATGAGGGGAGAGGAGGAAAAATTACCAAATAGATAGAAGACATATGTTAATACTGGTGAAAGCAAAGGCAATATACAATATGGGGAAAGTCAGCAAAACATGACCAAGGCATGGGAGGACATGGAGAGTAACGAAAGAACAAAGGGCAACCACAGTAATTACTATAGCATAGACAATTCTGCAACAATGGCATCAACCAACACTAATTTATGAATGAATTCATAGGTAGATAGATATGCCAAGAAGTGTGGGAAGGTGTAAGGGTACACACCCACCTGCAGATATAGGTTTGATTGTGGATATTTCTACATACATAACTATAGTGCTGCTTATATATTAATATAGACAATATAGCACACAAGGGCCACAGTCAGGGCAACTTCTTAGACATAACCAATCATCTTGCGGGACAAACTTCTAGGCTCAAAGGCAAAGGATCATTGACTAGGGGGGACATCTATCCCAACTGGCACAACATAGTTCATAAAGACAATGTTCTGCATCCTACTTTGGTGAGTTGCGTCTGGGGTCTTAAAAGCTTGTGAGCAGCCATCTAAGGAATGACTATTGGTCTCTTCCCATCCAGAACAAAGGGCAGTGAATAAAACCAAAGAGTCAAGAGAGCAATTAGTCCAAAGTAGTAACGGACCACATGAACGACAGCCTACACAACCCCAAGACCAGAAGAATTAGAAGATGCACTGCTACCACTACCAATCACTGACTGTGATCACAACAGAGGGTCCCAGACAGAGCAGGAGAAAAATTGTAGAACAAAAAAATCAAATTCACAAAAAAGACTAAACTTACTGGTCTGACAGAGACTGGAGGAACCCCCGATACTATGGCCCTAAGACACCCTTCTGAACTGGAACTGAAGCCATTCCTGGAGACCACCGTTCAGTCAAACAATAGACAGCCCCATAAAATAAACAATAACACCCAAGAGGAACATGCTCCTTAGAACAATCATTAATAAGAGATCAAAAGGGCAACATTTGCCCAAAGGCAAAGATGAGAAGGCAGGAAGGGGTAGAAAATCAGAACGAAGGAAACAAGGAAGCTAGGACGGAAACAGGGAGAGTGCTGACACATTGTGGGGAATGAAACCAATGTCAAGGAACACTTATGTACAAACTGTCAAATGGGAAACTAATTTCTTCTGTAAACTTTCACCTGTTGTTGTTGTTGTGTGCTATCAAGTCGATTCTGACTCATAGTGACCCTATAGGACAGAGAAGAACTGCCCCATAGGGTTTCCAAGGAGCGGCTGGTAGATTCGAACTGCTGGTTTTTTGGTTAGTATCCTGAGCTCTTAACAACTTCACCACCAGGGCTCCAAAAACTTTCACCTAATGCACATAAACAACTTAATTAAAAAAGGCAAGATAAGTGATAAAAAATGTAGCTAGACTGATGAAAAAAATGAGAAAGATAGAAATTAACAAAAACGGAAACAAAAGAAATTATATTGCAGAGCCTACTGTGAGTAAAAGAATATTATTAACAACTTTACAGCAATAAATTCAACAACTTAGATAAAATAAACAAATTACTTGTGTCTTACTTTTCTAGTGCTGCTGCAACAGAAATACCCAAGTGGATGGCTTTAACAAAGAGAAATTTATTCTCTCACAGTTTAAGAGGCTAGAAGTCCGAATTCAGGGTGCCAGCTCCAGAGGAAGGCTTTCTGTCTCTGTCAGCTCTGGGGGAAGGTCCTTGTCATCAGTCTTCCCTTGGGTCTAGAAGTTTCTCAGCATAGGGAACCCAGGTCCAAAGAAGCGCTCTGTTCCAGGTGGTAATGAAGTCCCTCTCCTCTCTGCTTGATTCTCTCCTTTATATCTCAAAAGAGATTGATTCAAGATACAACCCAATCCTATAGATTGAGTTCTTCCTCATTACCATAACTGCCTCTAATCCTGTCTCATTAACATCATAGAGGTTAAGATTTACAACATATAGGAAACTTACATCAGATCACAAAATGAAGGACAATGACACAATACTAGAAATTATGGCCGAGCTAAGTTGACACACATTTTTGGGGGACACAATTCAATCTATAACAACTTGGAAGACACAAATTACCAAAACTCAGTCAAAAAGAAAAAGAAAATCTAAATAGTAGAGTATGTATTAAAGAGATTGAAGTTGTAATTTAAAACCTTCACACAAATTAAAATACAGGCCAAAAAAGTTCACTGGTGAATACTGTCAAACATCCAAGGAAGAAGTACCAATTCTACACAAAATCTTTCAGGACGTAAATAAAGAAAACCTTCCTAACTCATCTTATGAGGCCAGAATCACCCTGTTAACAAAACTAAACAAAGATATTACAAGAAAGGAAAACTATACAGTAATATCCCTCATGAATACAGAGTCAAAAATTATTAATAATATTAAGGTTTAACACAGAAGAAAACATTCTTTGATGGTTATGGGGTGGGGAGGGAGGGTGAGGGTTATTCACTAACTAGATAGTAGATAAGAATCATCTTAGGTGAAGGGAAGGACAGCACACACTACAGGGGAAGCCAGCACAACTGGACTAAACTAAACCTAAGAAGTTTCCTCAATACAATCAAATACTTTGAGAGACAGAGTAGCAGGGATGCGGGGTCTGCAGACCATGCTTTCAGGGGACATCTATGTCAATTGGCATAACAAACCTTATTAAGAAAATGTTCTGCATCCTACTTTGGTGAGTGGTGTCTGGGGTCTTAAAAGCTTGCAAGCAGCCATCTAAGATGCATCAATTGGTCCCAACCACTTGGAGTAAAGGAGAACAAATAACACCAAAGACGCAAGGAAAGTATTGGCCCAAGAGACAGAATGGGCCACATAAACCAGAGAATTCATCACCCTGAGACCAGAAGAACTAGATGGTGCCCGGCTACCACCAATGAACGTCCTGACAGGGAACACAACAGAGGGTCCCTGATGGAGCAGTAGAACGATGGGATGCAGAACTCAAATTCTAGTAAGAAGAACAGACTTAATGGTCTGACTAAGACTGAAGGTGCCCCGGAAAGCATAGCCCCTGGTCTCTCAATCACGCCCGAACTAAAACAATTTCCGAGGCCAACTCTTCAGACAAGGATTGGACTGGACTGTGGGACATAAAGTGATACTTGTGAAGAATGTGCCTCTTAGACAAGTAGATACAAGAGACCAAAGGGGCGGCTTCTGTCCAGAGGTGAGAGGGGAAGGCAGAGAGAGTTAGGAGCTGGTTGAATGTTCATGGGGAATCAGGGGCAGAGGGGAGGTGTGTGCTGTTGCAGAATGGGGTGAGCAGTTGGGGTCTCATAACAGTGTATGTTAAAAAAATTAATAATATTAGTAAATTGCATCCAGTAATATATAAAAAAGTGTAATAACACCATGATCAAATAAAGTTTATCTCAGGAATGCAAGGATGGATTAACATCGAAAATTCAATCAATGAAATTCACTATATTAACAGATTAAAGAAGAAAAAACACATAAACATCTCATACATGCATAATATGCATTTGACAAAGCTCAAAACCAATTCATGATAAAAACTCTCAGCAAACTAGTAATAGAAGTGACTTTCTCAACCTGAAAAGAGCATCTCCAAAAAAAACACAGCCAGCACCATACTTACTAGTGAAAGACTGAACGCATTCCACCTGAGACTGGGGAAAAGACGACGATATCTGCTCTCATTACCTTGATTTAACATTGTCCTAGAGGCCCTAACTTGTACAATAAGGCAAGAAAAAGAAATAAAAAGCGTACAGATTGGAAATGAAGAAGTAAAACTGTATTCACAGACGATATAACCATATATGTAGAAAATCCTAAAGAATACACAGAGAAGCTACTAGAACTAATAAGTGAACTTAGCAAAACTGTAGGATACCAAGTCAACACATGAAAATCAATTGTGTTTCTATATGATAGTAATGAACAATTGGAAATTGGAATAAAGTAAGACCATTTGTAATAACATCAAAATCATGAAGTTCTTTGGGATAATGTTAACAAACTATGTGGAAAATTTGTATGGGGATAACTAAAAAATATTGATGAGAGAAATTAAAGAAGACCTAAATAAACAGACAGCTAAGCTGTGCTCATGAACTGGAACACTAAATATTGTTAAGATGTCAACTCTCCCCAAACTGATCTATAAATTCAATGCAATTCCAATCAAAACCCACAAGGCATTTTTGTAGAAACTGACAGGATGACTTTACAGACATGTAAAAGACCTAGTATAGCCAAAACAATTCTGAAAAAGAGCAAAGTTGACGTCTTACACAGCTTGATTTTAAAGCTTATTATAAAGCAACAATGATCATGAGAGTGAGGTATCAGCATAAGGATAGGCACATCAAATCAGTGGAACAGAATAAAGTCCAGAAACAGATCCTTTATGATCAGTTGATTTTTGTCAAAGATGTCTAGGTAATGTAATGGAGAAAGAATAGTATTTTCAACACACGGTGCTAGAACAACATGATATCTATACGGGAAAAATGAACCTTGACCTTTATCTCACACATACACAAATTAACTCAAGATGGATCACAGACCTAAACATAAAAGCTTAAACTATAAAAGTTCTAGAAAGAGCATAGGAAAAAATCTTTGCCATCTTGGGATACACAAAGATTTCTTAGACGGAACACAATAAACACAAACTATAAAAGAAAAAAAATTGAGTCCATCAAAATTGAAACCCACAACACACCTACTAAGGTAGTTAAAATTAAAAAGATTGATAATACCAAATATTTGCAAAGATATGAATGTACTGGCATTCTCATCCATTGCTGATGGGAACGTAAAATGGCATAACTGCTTTGGAAAACAGCTTGACAGTTTCTTATAAATTTAAAAATACACTTACCATATGACCCAGAAATTCTACTTTTATTTATTTCTCCAAGCTAAATAAAGTCAAATATACACACAAAGACTTATATCTGAATGTTCATAGTAACTTTATTCATAATAGCCTCAAACTGGAAACAGCTGAAATATCCATCAACAGATGAATGTATAAACAAATTATGGTATGTCCATGCAATGGAACACTACTTAGCAATAAAACAGAACAAACTACTAATATACGCAACAACGTGGGTGATTCTCTAGGACATTATCTTGAGTGAAAGAAGCCAGAGCAAAAAGAAAGCACACACTATTACTGCATTTATATGAAACTCTAAGAAAGACAAATCTAATCTGTAGTGATAGAAAACATAGCAGTCATTGCCTGGTCCTGGAAGTGGGGATGAGGATTGACTGTGAAGGGGCAGAAGGGAACCTGTCATGGTTTGAATTATGTCCCCCAATCAGTTTGGCCTGGGCCATGATTCCTGGTACCGTGTGATTTTCTTATATGTTGTAAACCTGCCTCTATGATGTTAATGAGGGAGGATGGGTGGCAGTTGCGTTAGTAAGGCAGGACCTGATCTACAAGACTGGATTGTGTCCTGACGCAATCTCTTGAGATATAAAAGACAGAAGTGAGCAGTGAGACAGGGGGACCTCATACCATCAAGAAAGCAGTGCCGGGAGCACAGCGCATCCTTTGGACTGGGGTCCCTGCGCAGAGAAGCTCCTAGTCCAGGGGAACACCAAAGAGAAGAAGGCCGACAGAGACAAAAAGGCTTCCCCTGGAGCTGACACCCTGAATTTGGACTTTTAGCCTACTTGGATTGTGAGGAAATAAACTTCTCTTCGTTAAAACCATCTGCTTGTGGTATTTATGTTATGGCAGCACTAGATGACTAAGACAGAACCTACTGGTGTAAAAGAAATATTCTATATCTAGACTGTGGTGGTGAGTACACCGGGGTATACATTTGTCAAAATCATCTAACTGTACACTTAGTATGAGTGTATTTTTGGAATATAAATTATAGCTCAGTAAAGTTGATTTTTGAGTGAAATTAGTGCAATGATCCAAATGATTTGCAAGGGTCCCTTTAGCTGTAAAATTCAATGATATATGAACTTAGTCCTCGACAAAATTTTCATTGACTATTCTAGATTGTATCATATTATACTGATATCTTAGAAGAATATGGTTGAAGGAGATTTCAAAGTTCTCTTAGTCAAAAAATCCTTCTGATGCTTCAATCTCTCCATGACACTCGCACTAAGTAGTTATTCAGCCTCTGCTTAAATACCTTCATGGTATTTAAGAGGGAATTCACTATATGTTGAGAAAATCCATTTCTATTTTTGGACAGGTCTAATCATTAGATCATCAAGGACATCATACTTGAAGAAGGCAAGAGTTTGTTAAAAAGACAGGAAAGAAAGAAAAGACCAAAATGGATGTCAGAAGAGACTCTAAAACTTGCTCATCAATGTACAGTAGCTAAAGTGAAAGGAAGGAATGATCAAATAAAAGAGCTGAACAGAAGATTTCAAACAGCAGCTCGAGAAGACCAAGTAAAGTACTATAGTGACATGTGCAAAGACCTGGAGTTAGAAAACCAAAAGGGAAGAACACGCTTGGCATTTCTCAAGCTGAAAGAACTGAAGAAAACTCTCAAGCCTCAAGTTGCAATATTGAAGGATTCCATGGGGAAAGTATTAAATGGCTCAGGAAGTATCAAAAGAAGATGGAAGGAATACACAGTCACTATAGCAAAATGAACTGGCTGACGATCAACCATTTCAGGAGGTAGCACATGGTCAGAAACCCATGGTGCTGAAGGAAGAAGTCCAAGCCGCACTGAAGGCACTGACAAAAAACAAGTCTCCAGGAATTGATGGAATACCAATTGAGATGTTTCAACAAACGGATGCAGCACTGGAGGCGCTCACTCATGTATGCCAAGAAATTTGGAAGACAGCTACCTGGACAACCGACTGAAAGAGATCCATGTTTATGCCTATTCCAAGAAGGTGATCCAACCGAATGTGGAAGTTATCGAACAATATTATTAACATCACACACAAATAAAATTTTGCTGAAGATCATTCAAAAGCAGCTGCAGCAGTATATCAACAGGAAACTGCCAGAAATTCAAGCCGGATTCAGAAGAAGTGGAACCAGGGATACCACAGCTGATGTCAGATGGATCCTGAATGAAAGCAGAATACCAGAAAGATGTTTACCCGTGTTTACCAGCAACCGATGGTCCATTCCGTAGTCAGCCCCTGGCCTCGTTCTGACTGAAGACTGTGGGTGGCCCCTCTGAGAAACTGTGGCATGATGGCCATGGGGCTGCCCAGAATGTCATCCCAGCATCTACTGGCGCTGCCAAGGCTGTGGGCAAGGTCATCCTCGGGCTAAATGGGAAGCTCACTGGTATGGCCTTCTGTGTCCCCACCCTCAGTGTGTCGGTTGTGTATCTGACCTGCTGTCTGGAGAAATCTGCCAAATACGATGATATCCAGAAGGTGGTGAAGCAGGCATTGGAGGGTCCCCTAAAGGGCATCCTGGGCTACACTGAAGACTTTAACAGTGACACCAACTCTTCCACCTGTGATGCTGGGGCTGGCATTGCCTTCAACGACCACTTTGTCAAGCTGATTTCCTGGTATGACAGTGAATTTGGCTACAGCAACAGGGTGGTGGACCTTATGGTCCATATGGCCTCCGAAGAATAATAGCCCCCTGGACCATCAGCCCCAGCAGTAGCACTAGAGGAAGAGAATGGCCCTCTCAGCTGCTGGGAAGTCCTTGCCCTAACTCGATCCAACACACTGAGAATCTCCCATCCTCTACACAGTTTCCATCTATAGCCCTTGAAGAAGGGGAGAGGGGCTTAGAGAGCCCAGCCTTGTCATGTACATCAATAAAGTACACTGTATCTAGCCAAAATAATATAAAAAAATCTTTTCCATAGTCTCTTTCGACAGATGTAGTTGATTTGATTTCTGTGTATTTCACCTGGCAAGGTCCATATGTATAGTCATCGTTTATGTTGTTGAAAAAAAAGGTATTTACAATGAAGAAGTCATTGGTCTTGCAAAATTTCTATCATGCAATATCCAGTGTTGTTTTTATAACCAAGACCACATTTTCCAACAACTGATCCTTCTTCTTTGTTTCCAACTTTCTCATTACTATCATTAGTACTTATCAATCTATCTCGATTGCATGTTTGATCAGTTTCAGACTGCAGAAATCGGTAAAAAATTTCAATTTCTTCATCTTTGGCCTTAGTGGTTGGTGTGTAAATTTGAATAATAGTCATATTAACTGGTCTTCCTTGTAGACATATGGGTATTATCCTATCACGCACAACGTTGTACTTCAGGACAGATGCTGAAATGTTCTTTTTGACAATGAATGCGATGCCATTCCTCTTCATTTTGCCATTGCTGGCATAGTGGACCATATGACTGTCCAAATCAAAATGGTCAATACCAGTCAATTTGAGCTCACTAATCCCTAGGCTATTGATGTTTGTGCATTCCATTTCATTTTTGACCACTTTCAATTCTCCTAGATTCATACTTTGTACATTGCATGTTACGATTATTAATGAATGTTTGCAGTGGTTTCTTCTGATTTTGAATCATGCCACATCAGCAACTGAAGGTCCCAAAAGCTTGACTCTATCCGCATCATTGAGCTTGACTCTACTTTGAGGAGGCAGCTCTGCCTCAGTTGTATTTTGAGTGCCTTCCTACCTGAGGGGCTCATCTTTTGGCACTATTATCAGTCACTGTTCTGCTGCTATTCATAAATATTTCACTGGCCAGTTTTTTCAGAAGTAGACCACCAGGTCCTTCTTCCTAGTCTGTCTTAGTCTGGAAGCTCTGCTTAAACCTGTCCACCATGGGTGACTCTGCTAGTATTTGAAATACCAGTGGCATAGCTTCCAGCATCACAGCAACACGAAAGCCACCACAGTATGACAAACTGGTCACATAAATATCTATAAATCGTCTCATCTTTATTGCTGTTTTAAGTCTTACTGTCATACTTTGGATTGAAATTGTGCTTCAGTTTCATTCATAAACTGCAGTTGCAAGCTGAGCATGGGATTTCTGTACTATGTTAAAGAGTACCCAATTATTTATTACCATCAACTTACACAGACTGCCACCAAAACAATTAATTACCCATCTTTCAACTAAAATTAAGGTTTTATTATAGTTTGTAGTACAATCCCATTATATCAAGGTGGGATAAACTATTTCTATACTTAAAGCCCAAATTCATACCCCCATACTTAAGTCCATTCAAACCTATAACTTGCAGAAACAAAACAGTTAAAAATCATCAAAAATGTATAGCAAAATTGGGGTACTGAGCTTGTTGTTGTTGTGTGTTGTCGAGTTGATTCCAGCTCATAGCAACCCTCTAGGAGAGAGAAGAACTGCCCCATAGGGTTTTCAAGGCTGTAGTCTTTGTAGAAGCAGACTGCCACGTCTTTATCCCGTGGAGCAGCTGCTGAGTTCAAACTGCCGACCTTTCGATAAGCAGCTGAGCACTTAACCATGGCACCACCAAGGCTCCTTACATACTAGGTTTAAGGTACTATAATATACCCAAATGTAGAGTTGATGTCTATGAAACTACATTGTCTAGTATTGTCTCATGAAAACTACTGGAGATACTTAATGGATAATGGCAATTAAAAATTATATTTATACAACTTACATATAAATATCAGTATGTAATATACCAGGGGTCAGCCAACTATGGCCTGTGGGTCGTATCTGATCTACCAACTATTTTTGAATGACCCACAAGCTAAGAATGGTTTTACATTTCTAAATGTTGAAAAAAAGAAAAAGAATATTTTGTGACATATTAGAATTATATGAAATTTAAATTTCAGTGTTCATAAAGTTATATTGGAACATAGCCAAGCTCATTTGTTTATATATTGTCTATGACTGCTTTCATGGTACAATGGCAGAGCTGAGTAGCTGTTTTTTTTTTTTTTTATTGTACTTCAGGTGAAGGCTTACGGAACAAATAGTTTCTTATGAAACAGTAGTACACATATTGTTTTATGACATTGGTTAACAACCGCACAACATGTCAACCCTCTAACTTCTCAACCTTTTTTTTTTTTTTTTTGGTGAAAATTTACAAAGCCAAAGATACACCATTTCAAAAATTTCTACATGCACAGTTCAGTGACATTGACTACGCTCTTCCAATTGTGCTGTTATTCTCACTTAAGATGAAGGCTTACAGAACAAAATAGTTTCTCATTTAACAGTTAGTACACATGTTGCCCTATGACAATGGTTGACAACCTCACAACACATCAACACTATCCTTACTCAACCTTGGGTTCCCTATCACCAGCTTTCCTGTCCCCTTCTGCCTTCTGGACCTTGTCCCTGGACCACTGTGCCTCATTAGTCCCATTTGGTTTTATGGGGCTGTCCACCCCCCGGCTGAACAGTGAACCTCGGAAATGACTTCACCACTGAGCTAAAAGGGTGTCTGGGGGCCATACTCTCAGGGTTTCTCCAGTCTTTAGGCCAGTAAATCTGGTCTTTTGTTTTTTGTGAGTTAGAATTTTGTTCTACATCCTTCTCCAGCTATGTCCAGAACCCTCTGTTGTGATCCTGGTCAGAGCAGTCAGTGGTGGTAGCCTGGCACCATCTAGCTGTACTGGGCTCAGTCTGGTGGAGGCCTTGGTAGCTGTGTTCCATTAGTCCTTTGGACTAATCTTTTCCTTGTATCCTGTTCTCTTCATTCTCCCTTGCAGAACTGAGTAGTTGTGACAGAGACTGTATGCATGGCTTGTGAAAGCTAAAATATTTATTATCTGTTCTTTTTAGGAAATTTACCAACTTCTGTAATAAACCATAACACTTATTTATCTTTTTATTGTCTGTACCTCCCAGTAGAATATAAACTCCATGGGGACAGAAATTTTTGTCTATTTCATTCACTTACGTCCCCAATGCCTAGAACAGTACCTGACTTGTAGTAGACAGTCAAATACTTGCTGAATTAATGAATACTGAAAAAATATAGACAATAATTTTAGGTTATGAAGTTTGGTGGTGAAAAGAAGGACAAAGAAAGAACTGTAATTTTAGAATGACAAGTTTGAAGGAAAGTTTTTTAGGTAAAGAAGACCTCAAAATAATTGTAGAGATAGGGGAAAGAATTAGTAGAGAGAGAAAGATTAAAGAGCTAGGGTTGAGATTTGTAAAGTTTCAGAAGAAGTTACTTTTTTTCTCAGAGATAGAGGAGAAGAGAGGATGGGTGAAGAGGAGAGAAGCTGAAGCTCATATCAGTGGCCACAAGCTCAGCAAATTACAAGATAAGATCTTCTGCTAAAAGGAAGTAGGGGAGGCATGGAGGTTTATGAACAGAAAAAATGATTTGGAATCACCACTTTGGGGAATGTGATAGAAAGTCAACAAGAGTCAGTATTATTGAGTTCCTAGTTGAAAAATCATGAAATTTTAGCAAATCCAATAAACATAATTTCATAAAATTTCCCAATAATGTTCAATTAGCACAAGGAAAGGAGTGAAAAAAAGCAGACAATGAGAATTAATAATAGTTAGACACTGGGCCAAGGTGAGAATAGTAAAATATGATGGATTATGTATTTTCTATCTTTCTATCTGTCCTAGTGTATAGGAAGATATTCCTTGCATATGGAGGGTATCCAATCAATATCCACTAAGTTCAAGACAGGAAAGATAGAATGGAGAAATATACTAATAGTAAACAACCAAGTTACCTTGAACATATTCAGAATAATCTTTGCTTTACCACAAATCTGTCCTTAAATGATACAATTACATACAGAGTATACACAGACAGGACATGCCTGGTTCCCTGCTCTTCCATTCTTTCTCCTCCTAACTACTAGCCTCAACACCATTTGAACCTCCAATTAAAAGGCTCAGTCCTACACTAGGCTCTAGGACCAAACGTGACATTAGTTAGAGGAGATTTGAGAAGCACTGCTTCAAATCTCAAAAGACTGCATCTAGTCACTTTGTATTCCTGGTTAGGTAATTGCATCCCAGTTTGTCTCCCTATGCCTGAGCTCCACTCTTAAAAACAGCCTCATATGCCAGTCATTTTAGGTTTGGAGCTCTAGCTTGCTCCTTCTAGTTATCTCCACACATCCTTATGCCTCAAATATTGGACTCCTCCCCCTGAGTCCAAGTCTCTGTTCTTGAATCCCTGTTCCCTGCTAATATGCTTATGTGATGCCAACTGCCTGTTGACTTGTGGAGATTTCCCTCATTGCTATGCTCTGCTTGTTAGGATACCTGATGCCAGCTGCTTGGCTGACTTCAAAAGCAGCTATGCCTTGTTCATCTCTATAACCTCAGAACCTAACACAGTGTCTGGTACTGTGTTCTTTCTATCTTGACTAGCTGATTAGACATCCTCCCTTGGCCTGCCAATGCGTCCATCCCCAAATTGGTATGTCTAGCTCCAGGCCCAGATCCTTCCCAATCTGCCTCACCCACTGTGGTTACATCCATTGTGTCATAAAACATGGAAGTTATAAAAGCTGTGTGATTACTTTCTTTACAGTAAGTAAACAGTACACATCTTTCTGAAATAGTTAAATGCTATCCTGTGCAGAAATATGATGGATTAAGTACCATTTGAACTTCTCTTCCAGGACCATGACTTTATAACATACAAACTAAATAGCAAATATTCTTTTGAAAGAACATTTAAAATATTTAGTCAGAAAAAAACCCAAAGATAAATAAACCTTCAAAGAAAATGTCTAGAATCACCCCTTAAACCTGTCAATAAAACTTGAAAGACAACAAAAACCTTTCTATTATTTCACCTGGGTCCTCACTTGTCCTTCCTGTTCTTTGTCTTTCCAGGAGCCAAAAAAAAAAAAAAAAAAAAATCCAAACCAGTTGTTGTCATCAAGTCGACTCCAATTCGTAATGACCCTATAGGACAGAGTAGAACTGCCCCATAGGGTTTCTAAGGCTGTAATTTTACAGAAACAGACTGCCACATCTTTCACCTGTGGAGTGGCTGGTGGGTTCAAACTGCGGATCTTTCGGTTAATGGCCAAGCACTTTAAACACTGTGCCACCAGGGCTCCTTCAGGAGGCAATACCCATTATATGCATACTATACAATACCCAAAGGAAGAAATGTCCCAATTGCTTTGGGAAGTGTGAATGGCTCTATCCTTATACAAGCTTTTATTTCCTTTCCCTTCTAGAATTTTGACCTGATAAGAAAACAGTTATTGGAGTGGTTGGAAAGGCAAGAGATAATAACCAAGAAGATGAAAGAATGACCATTTTACCCAAGTATTTGCTCTCATGAATGCCTGACAAAATGGTTTACCTTAAAATTTAGTCTGCTTCAAAGGAAAATACTGCAGATGGTAAGTAGCAGATAACCTTGTTCAGGAGCTTCAATGATATATTACCTTTCAGAATAAGGTGCAAAAAAAAAAAACAGTAAGTAGAACAAATGGTCTTCTAAATTCTCTCTCCATTTGGGAAGTTCCACTCATTAGTGTTTACAGTATGCAAATCAGGGAAATAACAATTTGACTTTGTCCTGTATGAAAGAACTGTCAGACATCCTAACCTAACAACTAAGTCATAACACTGCATCTATCTACATAAAAACATTTGCTGCCTCTGAAAAATAGATAAAGCAAAGGACCTTATCAAGTTGTTTCAGATTCAGGTAACAGGAAGCCATGTTCCTTTGCAGCTTGGCCAAATCCAGATCCGTCTGATCAGATGCATACAACCTCAGAGAATAATTGTACCAGTCTAGGGCATCGGTGTAATTTTGTACCTAAAGTTCAAAAACAAACAAAAAATCACACATTGATATCTCTACATTTGACCCTAATTTTTCCAAGTAATCTCCAGAAATCAATAAAATGGTGTTGTTTTCTTTTTTAGGCAACTAAAACACAACACACTTTCTAGTTGAGTTCTAGGTGCATTTTATTATCAGTCTTGGGTCGGTATAATTTTTAGATAAAGTGGCAATCAATATCCTCTCTTCTTCCCATAAAAATTTAAAATTTCACAGGTAGGATGAAACGTCTGAGAAAGTGGTGAACCATCTCAGAAAACTCAAAATCCATTTTAAAATTTATTAAAACAACAATGGTAAAAAATTTTTAAATTCACTATGCTAAAATAGCTATTTTCACTTTTCTGTGTCCCGTTTAAATTGTTATCCTTTGGGATATTTACATAGTTGTAATAATAACTTATATAGAAGTTCATGTTCTATTCTTTCCACTTAACTTTGTTTTGTAAATATCAATCTATGTTGCTATGTAGTATTCATAGTTATCAATTTTAAGGAATTATATAACATTTAATCACGTTAACATTCTATTTTATTTATTTTTTTATTGTGCTTTAGGTGAAAGTTTACAGAGCAAATTAGTTTCTCATTCAACAATTTATACACAAATTGTTTGTGACATTGGTTGCAATCCTGGTGATGTGACAACACTCTCCCCTTCCCAACCTTGGCTTCCCGCTCCCAACTGTCCACTTTTGTCCCTTCCTGCTGTCTCGTCATTGCTTTTGGGCAAGTGTTGCTCATATGGTCTCGTATACATGATTGAACTTAGAAGCAGGTTCTTCACGTGTGTTATTGTTTGTTTTATAGACCGGGCTAATCTTTGCCTGAAGGGTGAACTTTGGGAGTGGCCGCAGTTCTGAGATGAAATGGTGTCCTGGAGCCATACATCTAGGGGGTTCCACTAGTCTCTGTCAGGCCA
This sequence comes from Dugong dugon, assembly GCA_030035585.1. Classification (NCBI taxonomy): domain Eukaryota; kingdom Metazoa; phylum Chordata; class Mammalia; order Sirenia; family Dugongidae; genus Dugong; species Dugong dugon. The sequence goes on along the minus strand of CM057483.1, from coordinate 100,162,869 downwards.
GTAAATCTGGGTGTCTTTTTTGGTGAATTTGAATTTTGTTCTACATTTTTCTCCCACTCCATCTGGAACCGTCTACTGTGATCCCTGTCAGAGTGGCTGGTGGTAGCCAGGCACCATCCAGTTGGTTCTCGGCTGAGGCTGATGGAGGCTGTGATACTTGTGGTCTATTAGTCCTTTGGACTAATATTTTCCTTGTGCCTTGGTCTTCTTCATTATCCTTTAGTCCAGAAGGAATGGGACCAGTAGATGACCACTTGCAAGCTTTTAAGACCCCAGACACTACTCACCAAAGTTGGATGTAGAACATTTTCTTTATGAGCTATGTTATGCCAACTGACCTAGATGACCCCCGTGATCATAGTCCCCAGCCCTCAGCCCCAGTAACTCAGTCCCTCAGGGTGTTTGGGTGTGTCTATCAAGCTTCTATGACTTTGCCTTGGTCAAGTTATGCTGACTTCCCATATATTGTGTACTGTCTTTACCTTCACCAAAGTTAACACCTGTCTACTATCTAGTTAGTGACTCCCCCTCCCCATGCCTTCCCTCCCTCATAACCATCAAAGATTGTTTCTTTCTGTGGGTAAACCTTTTCCTGAGTTTTTGTAATAGTTGTCTCATACAGTTTTCGTCCTTTTGTGATTGACTTATTTCACTCAGCATAATGCCCTCCAGATTCATCCACGTTGTGAGATGTTTTGCACATTCATCATTGTTCCTTATCATTTGGTAATATTCCATTGTGTGTATGTGGCATAATATGTTTATCCATTCATCTGTTGACAGGCACTTAGGTTATTTCCATCTTTTTGCTATTGTGAATAATGCTGCAATGAACATGGGTGTGCATACGTCTATTTGTATTTGTGTGATGGCTCTTATTTCTCTAGGATACATTATATCCCACCTTGAAGTTGTCAAGGATTTCATTTTACTTAGATCCACAATCAACACCCATGAAAGCAGCAGTCAAGAAAACAGACGCTGTATTGCGTTGGGCAAATCTGCTGCAAAAGACCTCTTTAAAGTATTAAAAAAGCAAAGATGTCACTTTAAGGACTAAGGTGCATCCTTACATGCATGTGAAAGCTGGACGATAAATAAGGAAGATCAAAGAAGAATTGATGCCTTTGAATCATGGCATTGTCAAACAATATTGAATATGCCATGGACTGCCAAAAGAATGAACAAATCTGTCTTGGAAGAAATACAGCATTAGAAGCAAGGATGGTGAGACTTCTTCTCATGTACTTTGGACATGTTATCAGTAGTGACCAGTCCCTGTAGAAGCACATCATGGTCAGTAGAGGGTCAGGGAAAAAGAGGAAGACCCTTAATTAAATGGATTGACACAGCAGCTGCAACAACCAGCTCAAGCATAACAACGATTGTGAGCATGGCGCAGGACCAGGCAGTGTTTTGTTCTGTTGTACATAGGGTCGCTGTGAGTCAGAACCAACTCGATGGGACCTAACACAAAACACACATATTCCTAGGAGTGGGATTGCTGGATTGTATGGTATTTCTATTTCTAGCTTTTTAGGGAAGTGCCATATCAGTTTTCCATAGTGGTTGTACCATTTTACATTACCACCAGCAGTGCTAAGAGTTCCAGTGTCCCTGCAACCTCTCCAACATTTGTTATTTTCTGTTTTTTTTTTTTTTTATATTCGCCAGTAATGTCAGGGTGAAATGGTATCTCAATGTAGTTTTGATTCGCATTTATCTCCTGGCTAATGACTGCGAGCATTTCCTCATGTGTCTCTTAGCCACCTGAATGTCTTCTTTGGTGTAGTGTCTGTTCATACCCTTTGCCCATTTTTTAATTGGATTATGTGTCTTTTTGTTGTTGAGGTGTTGCAGTATTTTATATATTTTAGAGATTAGAACCTTGTTGGACAGTCGTAGCCAAAAATTTTTCCCAGTATGTAGGTTCTCTTTCTCTTTGTACTCGTTTGGTGAAGCATTTGATAAGCATAAGTCTTTAATTTTTAGGAGCTCCCAGTTTTTCATTTTATCTTCTGGTGTTTGTGTATTGTTAGTTATGGTTTGTATTAAATTTATGCCATGTATTAGGGCCCCAAGCGTTGTCCTTATTTTTCTTCCATGATCTTTATAGTTCAAGGTTTTTATATTAAGTCTCCAATCCATTTTTTTATCATGCTTTAGGTGAAAGTTTACACAGTAAATTAGTTTCTCATTAAACAATTAATACACAAATTGTTTTGTGACATTACTTGCCAACCCCACGATGTGTCAACACTCTCCCCTTCTCCACCCCAGGTTCCCTGTTTCCATTTGTCCAGTTTTCTTGTCCATTCCTGCCTTCTCGTCTTTGCTTTTGGGCTGGGGTGTCAATTTAGTCTGTGTACGAGACTGAACTACGAAGCGTAGTTATTGTTTGCGTTATTGTTTGCCCTATGGACCTATCTAATCTTTGGGTAAAGGGTGAACCTCTGGAGTGACTTCAGTACTGAGTTAAAAGGGTGTCCAGGGGACATACTCTTGGGGTTTCTCCAGTCTCTGTCAGATCAGCAAGTCTGGATTTTTTCTTTTTTGTGTGTGTGCGTGTGTGTTGAGTTTCTACATTTTTATTCCGCTCTGTCCGGGATCCTCTATTGTGATCCCTGTAAGAACAGTCAGAGGTGGTAGCCATGCAGGATCTAGTTGTTCTGGGCTCAGTCTGGTGGAGGTTGTGGTAGTTGTAGCCAATTAGTCCTTTGGACTAATCTTTCCCTTGTATCTTTGGTTTTTGTCATTGTCCTTTTCTCCAGTCAAAATGGGACTAGTAGATGTATCATGGATGGCTGCTAGCAGGCTATTAAGACCCCAGACGCTACTCACCAAAGTAGGATGTAGAACATTTTCTTTACAAATTGTCATGCCAGTTGAGCTAGATGTCCCCCAAGACCATGGTCCCCACTCAGCCCAGTAACTCGGTCCCTCAGGGAGTTTGGATGTGTCTATGGAGCTACCATGACCACAGCTTGAATAAATGGTGCTGGCTTCCCCAGTATTGTGTACTGTCTTACCCTTCACCAAAGTTACCACTTATCTATTGTCTATTTAGTGTTGTTCCCTCCCTAGCCCTCCTGTCCCTCAATCAAAGATTGTTTCTTTCTGTATGTAAACCTGTTCATGAGATTTCATAATAGTCGTCTCATACACAATATGTCCTTTTGTGATTGTCTTATTTCACTCAGCATAATGCCCTCCAGATTCACCCATGTTGTGAGATGTTTAGCAGATTCATCATTGTTCTTTTTTTTATTGTTGTACTTCAAGAGAAAGTTTACAACTCAAGTTAGTCTCTCACACAAAAATTTATACAGTCATGTGACTCTAATCGCTCTCCCTACACTGTGACAGCACACTCCTCCTTTCCACTCCTTTTAACAAGCTCCTGACCATTTAACCAGCTCCTGACCCTCTCTGCCTTGTCTTCTCACCTGCGGACAGGAGCTGCCCATTTAGTCTCATGTATCTGCTTGAGCTAGGAAGCACACTCTTCATGAGTATCATTTTATGTCCCATAGTCCAGTCTAATCTTTGTCTGAAGAGTTGGCCTCAGGAATGGTTTCAGTTCTGGGTTGATGGAGAGTCCGGAGGCCATGCTTTCTGGGGATCCTCCAGTCTCAGTCAGACCATTAAGTCTGGTCTTTTTACTAGCATTTGAGTGAGTTCTGCACCCCACTTTTCTCATGCTCCATCAGGGACTGTCTGTTGTGTTCCATGTCAGGGCGGTCATTGGTGGTAGCCGGGCACCATCTATTTCTTCTGGTCTCAGACTGATGCAGTCTCTGATTTATGTGGCCCTTTCTGTCTCTTGGGGTTATAGTTTCATTGTGACTTTAGTGTTCTTCATTCTCCTTTACTCCAAGTGAGTTGGGACCAATTGATGCATCTTAGATGGCCACCTGCTAGCTTTTAAGACCTCAGAGGCCACTCACCAAAGTAGGATGCAGAACAATTTCTTAATAAACTTTGTTATGCCAGTTGAGCTAGATGTCCCCTGAAGGCATGGTCCCCAGACCCTCGTCCCTGACACTCTGTCCCTCGAAGTGTTTAGCTGTATACAGGAAACTTCTTAGCTTTGGTTTAATCCAGTTGTGCTGACTTCCCCTGTAGTGTGTGCTGTCCTTCTCACCTAAGATAATTCTTGTCTACGAACTTGTTAGTGAATAACCCTCTCCCTCCCTCCTCACCTTGAGTTCTTCTAATAGTGGTCTTATACAATATTTGTCCTTTTGTGACTGACTAAATTCACTCAGCATAATGCCTTCCAGATTCCTTGATGTTATAACATGTTTCACGGATTCATCGTTGTTCTTTATTGCTGTGAAGAATTCCATTGTGTGCATATACCATAATTTGTTTATCCATTTGTCCATTGGTGGGCACCTAGGTTGTTTCCATCTTTTTGCTATTGTTAACAGTGCTGCAATGAACAAGGGTGTGCATACATCTGTTCGTGTGATGGCTCTTATTTCTCTAGGATATATTCCAAGGAGCAGGTTTGCTGGATTGTATGGTACTTCTGTTTCTAGGAAGTGCCAAATCTATTTCCAAAGTGGTTGTACCATTTTACATTCCCAGCAACAGTGTATAAGTGTTCCAGTCTCTTCACAACCTCTCCAACATTTATTATTTTGTGTTTTTTGGATTAATGCTAGCCTTGTTGGGGTAAGATGATATCTCATTGCAGTTTTGATTTGCATTTCTCTAATGGCTAATGATCGTGAACATTCCTTCATGTGTGTTAGCCACCTGAATGTCTTCTTTGGCAAAGTGCCTGTTCATATCCTTTGCCCATTTTTATTTGAGTTATTTGTCTTTTTGTTGTTGAGGTTTTGCAGTATCTTGTAAATTTTAGAGATTATACGCTGATCGGATTTGTTGTAGCCAAAATTTTTTTCCCAGTCTCTTGGTTGTCTTTTTACTCTTTTGGTGAATTCTTTTGATGAGCATAAGTGTCTGATTTTTAGGAGCTCTGAGTTAAACTAGTTTCTCTTCTGGTGTTTGTGCATTGTTACTTATGGTTCGTATTCTGTTTATGCCATGTATTAGAGCCCCTAGCATTGACTCTATTTTTTACATCCATGATCTTTATGGTTTTTGGTTTTATATTTAGGTCTTTGATCCATTTTGAGTTAGTTTTTGTGTATGGTGTGATGTATGGGTCCTATTTCACTTTGTTTTACAGATGGAAATCCAGTTTTGCCAGCACCATTTGCTAAAGAGACTGTCTTTTCCCCATTTAATGGAATTTGGGCCTTTATCACAGATCAAGTGGCCATAGGTAGATGTATTTACATGTGGATTTTTGATTCTCTTCCTTTGGTCAGTGTGTCTGTCATCGTACCAGTACCAGGATGTTTTGAATACCGTAGCTGTATAGCAGGTTCTGAGGTCAGGCAGTGTGAGGCCTCCTGCTTTGTTTTTCTTCAGTAATGCTTTACTTATTCGGGGCCCCTTTCCTTTCCATATAAAGTTAAACATTAGTTTTTTATCTCATTAAAGAATGCTGTTGGTATTTGGATTAGGAGTACATTCCATTTGTAGATTGCTTTGGGTAGAACTGACATTTTCACAATCTTGAGTCTACCTATCCTTGAGCATGGTATGTTTTTCCATTTATGTAGGTCTCTTTTGGTTTCTTGTAATAGCATTTTGCAGTTTTCTTTGTAGATCTTTCTAGATCTTTTACATCCCTAGTTAGATTTACTCCTAAGTATTTCATTTTTTAGGAGCTATTATAAATGGTATTGCTTTCCTGATTTCCTTCTCGTAGTTCTCTTATTGATGTATAGGAATCCAACTGATTTTTGTATGTTTATGTTGTATGCTGCTACTCTGCTGAATCATTGTATTAGTTCCAGTAGTTTTCTTGTGGAGTCTTTAGAGTTCTCTATGTGTAGTATCACATCAATTGTGAATAGGGATAGCTTTACTTCTTTACCAATTTGGATGCCATTTATTTCATTTTCTTGCCTTATTGCTCTAGCTAGGATTTCCAGCACAATGTTAAATAGGAGTGGTGATTAAGGGCATCCTTGTCTTGTTCCCATTCTCAGGGGGAATGTTTTCAGCCTCTCTCATTGAGAATGATGTTGGTTGTTTGTTTTGTATAGATGCCCTTTATTAGGTTGAGGAATTCCCCTTCTATTCCTATTTTATTGAGAGTTTTTATCAGGAATGCATGTTGTACTTTATCAAATGCCTTTTCTGCATTGATTGAGGTGATCATGTGATTCTTTTGTTTTATTTATGTGGTGGATTATGTTGATTGATTTTCTACTAATGTTGAACCATACTTGAATACCCAGTAGAAACCCCGCTTGGTTGTGGTGTTTTATAGTTTTTATATGGTGGTGCTGAATTTTATTGGCTAGAATTTTGTAGAGAATTTTTTCATCTATACTCATGAAAGATATTGGTCTGTAGTTTTCTTTTTTGTGGTGTTTTTGCCTGGTTTTGGTATCAGGGTTATGCTGGCTTCATAGAATGAATTAGGAAGTATCTCTTCCTTTTCTATGTTCTGAAATAGTTTGAGTAGTACTGGTGCGAGTTCTTCTCTGAATGTTTGTTAGAATTCTGCAGGGAAGCCATCTCCGCAAGGACTTTTTTTTGTTTAGTATTTTTTTATTACCTTCTCAACCTCTTCTCTTATTATGGGTCTCTCCAGATTTTCTACATCAGTTTGTTTTAGTTTAGGTAGGTAGTATGTTTTTAGAAATTTGTCCATTTACCCTAGGTTATCAAATTTGTTGGAGTACAGTTTTTCATACTTCTCTGTTATGATCCTTTTTATTTCACTTGGGTCTGTTGTAATGAATCCCATTTCATTTCTTATTTTGGTTATTTGCTTCCTCTCCTGTTTTTCTTTTGTCAGTTTGGCCAGTGGTTTGTCAATTCTGTTGATCCTTTCAAAGAATTTTTTTGTTATTCTTTCTATTCTTTTTCTATTCTCTATTTCATTTATTTCTGTTCTGATCTTTATTATTTCCTTTCTTCCAGTGGCTGTGGGCTTCTTTTGCTTTTATTTTTCTAGTGTTCAAGTTGTAGGGCTAACATTTTAATTTTGTACCTTTCTTCTTTTTCGATGTGTACATCTACTGCTATAAATTAAACACTGAGCACTGCCTTTGCCCTGTCCCCAGGTTTTGGTATGATGTGTTTTTATTCTCATTTGATTGTAGGAATTTTTTTATTCCCTCCTTGATTTCCTCTATATCCCAGTGGTTTTTAAGCAAGGTGTTATTCAGTTTCCATGTTTTAGATTTTTTTCCTTCAACTTTGTTATTAATTTCTACTTTTATGTTGTTATGATCAGATAAGATGCTTTGCATGATCTCAGTGTTTTGGATTTTGTTGAGGGTTGCTTTGTGGCCTAAGATATGAACTATTCTGAAGAATGTTCCATGTGCATTGGAAAAAAATACTTTGCTGCTGTTAGGTGCAATGTTCAATAAATATCTATGAAGCCAAGGTGATTGATTGTGGCCTTTAGATCCTCTGTATCTGTGCCGAGTTTCTTTAAAGATTTTCTGTCCATTAACAAGAGTGGTGTGTTGATGTCTCCTACTATTATTGTGGAATTGTCTATTTCTCTTTTCAGAGCTGTTAGAGTGTGTTTTATGTATTTTGGAGCCCTGTCACTGGGTGCATAGATATTTGTTAAGGTTATCTCTTCTTGTTGGATTGTCCCTTTAATCATTATATAATGTTCTTCCTTGTCTTCTATGGTGGATTTCACCTTAAAGTGTACTATATCTGAGAGTAATGTTGCCACTTCTGCTCTTTTTTGGCTGCTGTTTGGTTGATATATATTTTTTCTATTCTTTGATTTTTTATATACTTATGTCTGTGTGTCTAAGGTGTGTTTCTTGTAGACACCACATAGGTTGGTCTTTTTTTAATCCATTATGTCACTTTCTGTATCTTTACAAGTCCATTTAAGCCATTCACTTTCAGTGTGATTATCACCAGGTGTGAGTTTATTGCTATCATTTTGTAGTGATTTTTTTTTTTGTGGTGCTGAGGTTTTCTTTGTTCCTCTTACTCTCCTGTGCTGAGTTCCTTTTGTTTGTGGAATTTTTAAAAATTATTTTCTTTACTCTAGATTTTGTGTTTACTGAGACTATGTATTTCTTTATTTTCTTGAGTGGTTTTGTTAAGTTTCTTTGTGATTACCTTGAAATTTTCCCTTATCTTTCTAAGTTTGAACAAGTCTCTTATTACTTGATATAGTGCTGACTTCCTCTCCATTTGAAAGTTCCATATCTATACTGTGTATTCCCCCTTTTATTGTTCTGATGTTGTCGTCTCTTACAGATTGATGTCTCTTGTTTCATGTTTAAGTCTTTTAGTTTTGTTTTCTCCTTGAGAGTACATAACCTAAGTTGGTATCTGGCTGATATGGGCCTGTATCCTAGATTCTGGGCACTGTCTGATGTTGTTGGTTCTCTAATCGAAGGACTCCCTTTAATAATTCCTGTAATATTGGTTTTGTTTTTACAAATTCCCTTGATTTCTGTTTATCTGGAAATGTTTTAATTTCACCATTATATCTGAGAAAGAGTTTTGTGGGATCTATTATTCTTGGTTGGAAATTTTTTTCATTCAACATTTTATATATGTCAACTCATTGCCTTCTTGCCTGCATAGTTTCTGCTGATTAATTAGAGCTTACTCTTATTGTTTCCTCTTCGTGACTTTTCATTTTTCTTGAGCTGCTCTCAGGATTTTTTCTTTGTCTTTTGTTTTGGCGAGTGTGACTATGATATGTCTTGGTGACTTTCTTTTGGGGTTTATCCTGTATGGGGTTTGTTGAGCTTCTTAGATCGTCAGCTTTCTTTTCATCTTCCATGACTTTCTTTTCATCTTCCATGATGTTAGGAACATTTTCTGTCAGCAAATCTTCAGTGATTCTCTTTGTGTTTTCCATTTTCTCTCTCTGTTTGGAAATTTGATCATGTGCAAATTTTTGACCTTGATTGTATCCCACATAGTTCTTAGGTCTTCTTCATTCTCTGATTTTTCCTCAAAAAGGCATCCATGGATTTGTCTTCGATTTTGCTGATCCTGTCTTCCATTGTTTCAAATTTGCTCCTAAAACCGTCTATTGCATTGTCCATTTCTGAAATTTTGCTGTTTATCTTTTTTATTTCTAATTGCTGTTTTTGTGATTTCTAATTGTTTATTTTTCAGTTTTGTTCTTGTATTATTTTCCTAAATTCTTGTGTTCTTTTGTGTTTTCCTAGATTTTGGCTATGTTTTGGTTGGTTTTTTCTGTCTTCTCCATGATTTTGTCTGTGTTTTCCTTGATCCTTTCCTAATCTTTTGGAGAGCCCTGAATATTAGACCTTTGAATTCCCTATCAGGTAGTTCCAGTGCCTTTTCTTCTGCCAGAAGGTAATCTGATGCTTTATTTTGGCCACTTACTGGAGTCATCTTGTCCTGTATCCATATGTTTTGATAGTCTGCTGTCTCTGAGATATTCAAGTATGATTTTCTTTATTTATTGCTTGTAGGTTTGTTTTTTCAGCTTGCTTTTTTTGTTTGTTTATGTCTGGGCTGGGCAGGCTTTGTTGCTTGTTTGTGGGCATGATAGTTCTCACCACCTTGTCCAGGTGTGCAGGGCTGGTTGCTCAGGTATGGCGCAAGGCAGGTCCAGCAGGGAGGGAAGAGGTGGAGATGGGTCATTTTTCTGTGGTGTGAACTGGGGTGGGGTTGGAGGCTGGAGTGGGGCCAGTGGTGGGGTTGGCCATTTCCCCTTGGGGCATTGGAGTGTGGCGAGGTGGGGGCAGAGCTGGTGGGGAGGGGTCTAAGTGTCCAGGCTGGTTACACTTGTGGCCGCGGGGCATGGTGAGAGGGGACAGAGTTGGCATGGGTTCATCTGTAGGCACAAGCCAGTTCCCCTTGGGGCCACAGGGTGTGGCAAAGTGGGAGCTGAGGTGGTGGGGAGGGTCTGGAGGTCTGGGCTAGTTTCCCTTTAAGCTGTGGAGTGTAGTGACACAGGGATAGAGTCAGCCAAGAGGGGTCTGGAAGTTCTGTCTGGTCCCCCTTGGGGGTGCAGACCATGGCAACAGGGTGGCCGAGCCAGCCAGGAGGAGACTGGGTGTCTGGGTCCGTTCCTCTAAGGGCCGCAGAGTGCTGTGATGTGAGGGCCACACCAGCAAGGACTGTTCTGGGTGTCCAGCTGGTAGGGCTGAGACAGGAGAGGGGGTGAAGGCAGGGGCAGAGGGGGCTAAATGGAGGAGAGCAATGGGGTGGGTTAGTACTGTGGTTCCCAGCAGTGAGGGCTGCCAGGATAGGGCAGTTCTTGCTGCTAGTCGCCAGAGGGATGGGAGTTGTATGAACATGCTCCTATGGTTACCAGGTGAGAGTCTGGGTCCCTCCTTGTGTTGCAAGGTGTTACTTATGGTGTTACTTATCCCTGGGTGTGTCTGCACTGTACATCTATCTCATATTTGGAATTCCACGGAGTTGTCTTTCTGCTTGTGGGGTTGTTGGCTTTATTCCAAGATGGCTATGATGAGTCATGTCCTTTGGCCAGGAACCTCCACTCCGTATCTCTACTCCTTCACTGTTTTCTACCAGTTTCTTCTTCTGATCTACTACTTTATCTCTTCATTTAAGGTTCAGGGTTCCAGCATTGGCATCTGTGCCTCTTTTACCTGTTTTTTTTTTTTTATCTTTGTTGCAGTGGGATGGCTTACTGCATTTGACTTGTCTGTGATCTTGGCTCCGCCTGGTCTTTGATCCATTTTGAATTAGTTTTTGTGTATGGTGTGGTATATGGATCCTGTTTCATTTTTTTACAAATGGACATTCAGGTTTACCAGCACCATTTGTTAAAGAGAATGTCTTTTCCCCATTTAATGGACTTTGGCCCTTTGTCAAAGATCAGCTCACGAGAGGTGGATGGATTTATACCTGGAACCTCAATTCTGTTCCACTGATCTAAGTATATGTTGTTCTACCAGTTCCAGGCTGTTTTGACTACTGAGGCAGTATAGGTTCTGAGATTAGGTAGTGTGACCCATCCTACTTTGTTCTTTTTCAGCAGTGCTTTACTTGACAGGGCCTCTTTCCTTTCCATATATGTTAGTGATTAGTTTTTCCATCTCATTAAAAAATGTTGGTATATGAATTGAGACTTCATTATATCTGTAGATAACTTTGGGTAGAATTGACATTTTCACATTGTTGAGTCTTCCTTTTAATGAGCACGGTATGTTTTTCCATTTATGTAGGTTTCTTGCAGTAGTGACTTATAGTTTTCTTTGTAGAGGTCTTTTACGTCCCTGGTTAGTTTTACTGCTAAGTATTTCATATTTTTAAGGGGTATTTGGAAATGCTGGTGTCATAGTGGTTAAGAGCTACAGCTACTAACCAAAAGGTCAGCAGTTCGAATCCACCAGGCACTCCTTGGAAACTCTATGGGGCAGTTTTACTCTGTCCTATAGGGTCACTGTGAGTCAGAATTGACCAGACAGCAATTTTTTAAAATTATAAATAGTATTGTTTTCCTGACTTCCTTTTCAAAGTTCTCGTTGTTGGTGTATAGGAATCTCATTGATTCTTGTATGTTGATCTCATATACTGCTACTCTGCTGAATCTTTCTGTTAGTTCCAATAGTTTTCTTGTGGAATCTTTGAAGTTCTCTATGTATAGAATCAGATCATCTTCGAATAGAGATAGTTTTACTTCTTCCTTTCCAATTTGGATGCCCTTTATATTTTTTCTTGTCTTATTGCTCTAGCTAGGAATTCCAGCACAATGTTAAGTAGGAGTGGTGATAAAGGGCATCTCTGTCTTATTCTCGTTCTCAGGGAGAATGCTTTCAGACTCTCTCCATTGAGAATGATGTTGATTTTGTATAGATGCCCTTTATTTTGTTGAGGAATTTCCCTTCTATTCCCATGTTACTGGGAGTTTTTATCAGGAATCAGTGTTGGACTTTATCAAATGTCTTTTCTGCATTGATTGAGATAATCATGTGATTCTTTTGTTTTATTATTTGGTGGATTACATTGATTTATTTTCTAATGTTGACCCATCCTTGCATACCTGCTATGAATCCCACATGGTCTTGATGTATTATTTTTTTGATATGATGCTGAATTCTATTGGCTAGAATTTTTTTGAGACTTTTTACATTAATATTCATGAGAGATATTGGTGTGTAATTTTCCTTTTCTGTGGTGTCTTTGCCTGGTTTTGGTATCAGAGATATGCTGACTTCATAGAGTGAATTTGGATGTATTCCTTTCTTTTTTATGCTCTGAAACAGTTTGAGTAGTACTGGTGTGAGTTCTTCTCTGAATGTTTGGCAGTATTCTCCAATGAAGCCCTCCAGTCCGGGACATTTTTTTATTCAGATGTTTTAAATTTTGTCTTCAATCTCTTCTCTTGTTATGCATTTTTTCAGATTTTCTGTCTCAGTTTGTGTTACTTTACGTAGGTATTGTTTTTCTAGAAATTTGTCCATTTCCTCTATGTTATCAAATTTGTTGGAGTACAGTTTTTCATACTATTCTGTTATGGTCTTTTTATTTCAGTTGAGTTTGTTGTAATGTCCCCTGTCTTGTTTATTATTGGTTATTTGTTTCCTTTTCTGTTTTTCTCGTTAATTTGGCCAAAGTTTTGTCTATTTTGTTGAACTTTTCAAAGAACCAACTTTTGGCCTTGTTGATTATTTCTATTGTTTTTATGTTTGCTATTTCATTTATTTCTGTTCTAATCTTTATTATTTATTTTCTTCTTGTGGCTTTGGGCTTCTTTTGCTGTTCTCTTTCTATTTGTTCATGTTGTAGGGCTAACATGTTGATTTTGGCCCATTTTTCTTTTTGATGTGTGGTTTATTGCTACAAATTGACCTCTGAGCATTGCCTTTGCTGTGTCCCAAGGGTTCTGGTATGATGTGTTTTCATTCTCAGTTGATTCTAGGATTTTTTTAAATTTCCTCTTTCATTGCTTCTCTTGCCCAGTTGTTTTTAAGCAAGGTGTTATTCAGTTTCCATATATTTGATTTTTAATGCTTGCTCTTCATGTTATTGATTTCTACTTTTATGGTGCTGTGATCAGAGAAAATAATTTGTATTATTTTGGTGTTTTGTATTTTGTTAAGGCTTGCTTTCTGGCATAAAACTGTGGTCTATTCTGGAGGATGTTCATTGTGCATTGGAAAAGAATGTATATACTTTGCTGCTGTTGGGTGTAGTGTTCTATATATATCTATGAGGATGAGGTGGTTTATTGTGGCCTTTAGATCTTCTGTATATTTGCAGTTACTTTCTAGATATTCTGTCCTTTACTGAGAGTGGTGTGTTGAAGTCTCCTACTATTATCAAACTGTCTATTTCTATTATCAGTTCTGTTAGAGTTTGTTTTATGTATTTTGGAGCCCTGTCGTTGGGTGCATATATATTTATTAAAGTTATGTTTTATTGTTGGATTGTCCCTTTAATCATTATATAATGTCCTTCCTTGTCTTCTGTGGTGGATTTTGCACTAAAGTCTATTTTATCTGAGATTAGTATTGCCACTCCTGCTCTTTTTTGGTTGCTGTTTGCTTGATATATTTTTTTACATCCTTTTATTTTTAATATATTTATGTCTTTGTGTCTAAAGTGTGTCTCTTGTAGACAGCATATTGATGGGTCGTGTTTACCCACTCTGCCCCTCTCTGTGTCTTTACAGGTTCATTTAAGCCATTTACATTCAGTGTGATTAATGAAATGTATGAGTTTATTGCTGTCATATTGTTCTTTTTTTGGTGCTGATGATTTCTATGTTCACCTTACTTTCCTGTACTGAGTTCCTTTTGTTTGTGGATTTTCTTTTCATTTCTTTCATTATTATAGATTTTGTGTTTACTGAGTCTCTATGTTTTTCTTCTTTATTTTGGTGACTATTTTTGTTAACTTTCTTTGTGGTTACCTTGAAATTTACCCTTTTCTTCCTATGTCTGAACATGTTTTTTTATTACTTGATATCTCCTTGACTTCCTCTCCATTGGAAAGTTCTATACCTACTTTGTTTATACCCCCTTTTATTGTTTTGATGTTGTCATTTACACACTGACATCTCTGTTTCCCTGTTTTAAGTTTTTTGCTTTATTTTATTATTGAGTGTTCTTTACCTAGGTTGGTATCTGCCTAATGCTGTCCTGTGTCCTAGACTCCAGTTGTTGTATGATGTTGTTGGTTCTCTAACCAAAGCACTCCCTTTAAATTTTCTTGGAAATTTGGTTTTTTCGAATTACCTTAATGTTACACATGTAATCCCATTGCTTCTTGCCGGCATAGTTTTTCACAAGTAATTAGAGCTTAGTCTTATTGTTTCCCCATTGTAAGTGACTTTTAATTTTTCTCAAGCTGCTCTCAGGATCCTTTGTCCTTGGTTTTGGCAAGTGTGATTACGATGTTTTTTGTGACTTTCCTTTGGGGTGTATCTTATATGATGTTCGCTGAGCTTTTTGGATGGTCAGATATTTGTCTTTCATGATTTTGGGGATGTTTTCTCCCTGTAAATCTTCAACAATCTTCTCTGTGTTTTCCGTTTTCTCCTCCTCTTCTGGAAGTCTGATCACATGTGAATGTTTGTTCTTGATTGTGTTCCACACAGTTCTTGGGTTTTCTTCATCCTTTCTCTGAATTTTCCTCAAACAAAGTGGCTTCCATGGATTTGTTTTTAATCTCGCTGAATCTCTCTTCCATTGTTTCAAATTTGCTCCTAAAACCTTCTATTGGGTTGTCCATTTCTGAAATTTTATTGTTTAGTTTGGATTTTTTAGTTGCTCTTTTTGTATGATTTCTAATTGTTTATTTATTTTGATGTTTTGTTCTTGTATTATTTTCTTGAAATTTTTATTGCTTTGTCTGTGATCCTTGATTGTTGGTTTTGTCTGTGTTTTTATGATTTTGTCTATTTTTTCCTTGGTTTTGTCTGTGTTTTTTGTCATCTCTTTCCTAATCTGTTGGAGAGCTCTAAATATTAGTCTTTTGAATTTCATTTTAGGTAGTTACACTGTTTCTTCTCCTACTGGAAGGTCATCTGATTCTTTTTTTGTTTTGTTTTGTTTTTTATCACTTGCCAGAGCCATCTTGTACTACTTACATATATGTTTTGATATTATCTGCTGTCTCCGAAACATTAAGGTATTATTTAATGAATGTATGTTTGTTTTGTTCCTTTTTTTTTGTTTGTTTGATATGTCAGGCTATGTGGATCAGGTGTGTTTTGCTGCTTGCTTGTCTGTGCACATGATAGTTCTCACCACCTTGTCCGGGTAGGCAGGGCAGCAGCAGGCAGGGTGAGCCCACTTCTCTGTACAATGGTTTGGTGAGGTGGCAGAGCGTGGACTGAGCAGGTGCTGTCTGCTTCCTGATGTTAGGCCAGCTGTGTGGGAACCTTAGCAGTCCCTTACCATATTGGCATGGATGTCAGATGGGGAGTGGCATGGGCCCACTTCCCAATATTCTCTGGATGGTCAAGTAGCGGGGGTGGGTGCTATGGGCTTGGTGTTGTGGTGGGCCTGAGCACTGGGGGTCGTCTTACTGTGGTGGCACATTTGGGGCTAGTGAGTATGAGGAGTGGGTTACAGGGCTAGGTGAAGGTGAAAGAAAGATTAAAAAGAAAGAGTAGCCATCAAGTGGGGGCTGGGCAGACCCAGCAGCTGGCTAGAAATGGGGGTAAGCTAGCGTACAGGGCTAAGTGAGAGGTAGCAAGAAAAAAAAAAGAAAATAAGTGGTGGTGCATAGGGGCAGGGCAGACTCATGGCAGCAGCAGGGTAGTGGGTCTCCAGCCACAGTAGTGTGGTGGTGTCTGGGGTTGGGGGAAAGTGGCATACAGGGCCAGGTCCCAGGGAGAAGGAAATGGAAGAGAGTGAGAAGAAAAAAATAAAATTAAAAAAAACTGGCAGTGGGGTGGGGACTGGTGAGTGGGGGTGGGTTGGACCTGAGGGCTGGTTGGAAGGCAGGGGACGTGACGGTGGAGCTAGGTGAGAGGGAGAACAAAAAGAAAGAGAAAAAACAAAAGCAAAATAAAATGGCCATGCAGCAGTAGCCAGCAGGTGGTGGCGGGTGGACCCGAGTTGGCCATGGGCCGGAGGCTCTCTAGCTGAGTCAGTGAGGCGTGGCCTGGTGGGATAGGGTAGAGGTGGTATACAGGGCTAGTTGGAAGGAAGAAAGAAGAGGAGGAAAGGGAAAAAGAGAAAAGAAAAATTGGTGGCAAGAGCTGGTGGGTGGGGGCAGAGCAGACCCAGGGTGGAAGTGTATCAGTGGCTCTCTAGGTGAGCAGCATGGCATGGCCAGTTGGGAAGGGGCAGAGGCGGTGCACAGGGCCGGGTGGGAGAGAGAAAGAAAAGGAAGGGAGGGAAAGAAAAAAATTGCATGGTGGGAGCTGGCAAGTGGAAGTGGGGCAGACCCAGGGTGGTGGTGAGCCAGTGTTTCTCTAGCTGAGAAGTGAGGCGTGGCTCACTGGGAAGGGGTGGAGGCAGCACAAGGGCCTAGGTGGGAAGGAGAAAGAAAAGGAAGAATTGTTTTAGCTATTTTTATTCCTTTGCCTTTACATTTAAGTTTTAGAGTAATCTTGTCTATATCTCCAAAAAAATCTTGCTGAGATTTTGAGAGCAATTTCATTAAATCTGTATGTCAATTTGGCGAGAACTGATATCTTTACTATGTTGTGTCTTCCAAGCCATAGATATCGTATTTCTCTCATTTATTTAGCTCTTCTTTGACTTTTTTATCTATGTGTTATAATTTTAAGCACACAAGTCATGTACATGTTTGGTTAGATTTACACATAAGTATTTCATTTTTTTTTTTTTTGTACTGCATTCTTAATTTTGATGTCCTTGATTTCATTGCTGGTATACAGAAATACAATTAATTGTTGAATATTGGTCCTATATTTTCTCAGGTTGTAGAACTCATTTATTAGTTCTAGAAGAGTATTTTATAGATCCCTTAGGATTTTCTATGTAGAACATCATGTCATTTCAGAATAAGACATTTTTATTCCTTCCTTTCATATCTATATGCCTTTTATTTCCTATTCTTGCCTTTTTCTATGGCTAGCACTTCCAGTACTATGATGAATAGCAGTGGTGAGAGTGGAAATCATTTTATTGGTCCCAATCTTTGAAAGCATTCAATCTCTCACCATTACATATGATGCTAGCAGCAGCTTTTTTGTAGAGACTCTTTACCAAGTTGAGAATGTTCCCTTATTTATTTTTGTGAGAGTTTTCTTTATTTTTTTCATCATAAATAGGTGCTGAATTTTGCCAAATGCTTTTCCTGCATTAATTGATATGATAATGCGTTTTTTTCTTCTTTAACCTGGTAGTACAGTATATTACATTGATTGATTTTAAATATTGAACCAGATGTGCGTTCCTGGAATAAACCTCACTTGGTCATGATGTACAATCTTTTTATATATTGTTAAATTGTATCTGCATATATTTTGCTAAGAATTTTTTAATCTATATTTATGAGATGTGTTGGTCTGTAGTTTTCCTTTTTTGTACACTTTGTCTGGTTTGGGTATCAAGGTGACACTGGACTCATAAAATAACTTGGGAAGTATTCCCCTCCTCTCCAGTTTCTGACAAAGATTGTTTAGAATTCGTATTTATTCTTCTTTAAATGTTTGATAGAATTTTCCAGTTAAGTCATCTGCGCCTGGAGATTTTTTTCAGGAGTTTTTAAATTACAAACCCAATTTTTTAATAGTTATAGGGCTACACAAATTATATATTTCATGTTGGGCAATTTGTGGTAGCTTGTGAGTTTCAAAGAGCTGATCCATTTCATCTAACCTGTCAACTTCATGTGTGTAGAGTTGCCCCTAGAATCTCCTTATAATCCTTCTAGTATGTGTGGGATCTGTAGTGATATGCCGTTTCATTTCTGATGTTAGTAATTCGTGTCTTTTTTTCCTTTGCCGTCTTTCTAGACCTTTCTCGATTTTATGGATTTTGTCAAACAAGCAGTTCTTTGTTTAATTTATTTTTCTCTATTGTTTTTCTGTTTTCAGGTTCACTGATTGCTGCTCTTTATTATTTTCTCCCTTTTGCTTACTTAGGGTTTGCTTTGCTCTTCTTTTTTCCAGTTTCTTGAGGTGGGAGCTTATATTATTATTTGGGACTTTACCTTTATATCCAGTGTTTTTGAGCATATGTCTTTTGATAAGTTTTTTTAATGGTTGCTGTATGTATTACATTATATATACATAACTTATCAGAGTTACTGGTGTAGCTTTTTCTCTCTCTGTGTGTGTGTGTGTTTTATATTGTACTTCAGGTGAAGGTTTACAAAACAAATAGTCTCTCATGAAACAGTAGTACACATATTGATCTATGACATTGGTTAACAACCCCACGAAATGTCAACCCTCTCCTTTCTCTTTTTTTTTTTTGGTGAAAATATACATAGCCAAAGATACACCACTTCAAAAATTTCTACATGCACAGTTTAGTGACATCGACTACACTCTTCCAATTGTGCTGCTATTCTCACTTTAGATGAAGGTTTACAGAACAAAATAGTTTCTCACTAAACAGTTAGTACACATGTTGCCCTATGACAATGGTTAAAAACCCCACAACACATCAACATTATCCTTACTCAACTTTGGGTTCCCCATCACCAGCTTTCCTTTCCCCTTCTTCCCTCCAGTCCCTGTCCCTGGACTGCTGTGCCCCATCAGTCCCATTTGGTATTATGGGGCTGTCCACTCCCCAGCTGAACAGTGAACCTCGGAAGTGACTTCACCACTGAGCTAAAATGGTGTCTGGGGGCCATACTCTCGGGGTTTCTCCATTCTCCTTTAGGCCAGTAAATCTGGTCTTTTTTTTTTTGTGAGTTAGAATTTTGTTCTACATCCCACTCCAGCTCCATCCAGAACCCTCTGCTGTGATCCCAGTCAGAGCAGTCAGTGGTGGTAGCTGGGTGGTGTATCTTTTTTAAATAACCACTTTGAGTGAAATGTAGAAACTTTACATCCCTTTACCTTCTACCATTTGCCAATTCAACTTTTTACTGGTGTACAATGTATTGACAGCAATTGCAATAATCTGCTGTGCAACCTACCCTTAATTAATGTGACTTTTTTTATCACTGTTAACCACCCCCCTTTCCCCCCTCCTCCTTCCCCTGGTAGCCATTAATTAACTTCGGTCTGCATACATTTGCCTTTTCTTGTCTTTTTATATAAGTGAGGTCATGCAATATTTGTCTTTTTGTAATTGATTTACTTCACTCAGCATAATGTCTTGAAGCTCCATCCATACTGTAGCATGTATCAAGACTTCAGAGTGGTATTCCATTGTATGCATTTGCCACATTTTGTTCATCCATTCATCTCTTGATGGGCATTTAGGTTGTTTCCACCTTTTGGCTATTGTGACAAGTGGTACAATGAACACCGGGTACACGTCTCTGAGTCTCTGGTTTCAAGTCTTTTGTGTATATTCCTAGGAGTGAAATTCCTGGGTCATATGGTAGTTCTATTTTTAGTTTTTTGAGGAACTGCCAAATGGATTTCCACATCAGCTGTAGCATTTTTCATTTCCAGCACCAATGGATAAGGGTTCCAATTTCCACAGATCCTCGCCAACATTCTTATTTTCTTTCTATCTTTTTTTTAAATCTTAGCCATCCTAGTGGGAGTGAATTTGTATCTCATTGTGGTTTTGATTTGCATCTCTCTGAAACCCTGGTGGTGTAGTGGTTAAGAGCTACGGTTGCTAACCAAAAGGTCAGCAATTTTAATCCACCAGGCGCTCCTTGGAAACTCTATGGGGCAGTTCTATTCTGTCCTATGGGGTCGATATGAGTCGGAATCAACTCAACGGCGATGGGTTTTTTGGTTTGGATAGTAAATGATGTTGAGCATCTTGTAATGTGTTTGGTGGCCATCTGAATGTCCTCTTAGGTGAAATGTCTTAAATATTTCCTCTGTATATATCGAGGACCATTTAGACAGTGTTATATTTTTTTGCTTCATAATTCTAAAGGTAATTCAGAAAACTCAAGAGGGGTTTTCCATTTTTGCTCTTTACATGTTCTTTCTTCCTTCAGATACATCAAGATTTTTTTCTATTTATAGACCTTTCTTTAGCCATTCATTTAAGGTAGGTCTTTTGGTAACAAACTCTCTTAGTTTTTCTTCATATGAAAATGTTTTGATTTCTTCATTATCGAAGGGTTTTTGTGTGTTTTGTTTTGTTTTGTTTTTGCTGGAAATAGAATTTTAGATTGATAGTTCTTTTTTTTAGCACTTGAAAAATATTGTGCCACTTCCTTCTGGCCTCCACAGTTTCTGAAGAAAAACTGTAATTTGAGTTGTTTTTCCCTTACAAGACATGTTTCATTTCTCTCTGGCTTCATTGAAGATTTTTTTTTTTTTTTTTTTAGTTTTCAGAAGCCTGACTTTAATGTGTTTTAGCACGGATTTCTTTGGGTTTATCCTGTTGGGATTCACTGAGCTTCATGAATCTGTAAGTTTGGGAGGGGTGTCAAATTTGGGGAAATATCAGACGTAATTTCTTCAAATACCTTTTCACCTTACTCTCTCTCTCTATTTCTCAGACTTCAATGACAGAAATTTTAGATCTTTTGCTATATTCCCACATACCCCTGAGGTTCTTCATTATTTCTTCAGTCTATTTTCTGTCTGTTGTTCAGGTTGTGTAATTTCTATTGTTTTATCTTCAAGCTAACTGATTCTTTCTTGTGTCCTCTGCATTCTTCTGTTAAGCCTATACACTGATTTTTTTTTTTAAATTTCCATTATTGTATTTTTTAGTTCTAAATTTTCCACTTGTTGTTAGGGGCTGTTGAGTTGGTTCCAACTCATAACGACCCTGTACACAACAGAATGAAACAATGCCTGGTCCTGTGCCATCCTCACAATCTTTATGCGTGACCTCACTGTGGCAGCCATGGTGTCAGTCCATCTCACTGACAATCTTCCTCTTTTACGCTGATCATGTACTTTACCAAGCATAACATCCTCCAGGGACTGGTCTCTCCTGATAACATGGCCAAAGTATGTGAGATGAAGTCTCGCCATACTTGATTATAAGGAGCATTCAGGCTGTACTTCTGCCAAGAAGATTTATTCTTTCTGGCTTTTCATGGTATAGTCAGTATTCTTTGCCAACACCATAATTCAAAGGCATCAATTCTTCTTAGGTCTTCCTTATTCATTGTCCAGCTTTCGCATGCATATGAGGCAATTGAAAACATCATGGCTTGGCTCAGGCACACCTTAGTCCTTAAAGTGACATCTTTGCTTTTTAACACTTTAAAGAGGTCTTTTGTAGCAGATTTGCCTAATGCACTACGTTGTTTGATTTCTTGACTTCTGCTTTCATGGGCATTGACTGTGGATCCAAGTAAAATGAAATCTTTGACAACTTCAGTCTATTCTCTATTTATCATGATGTTGCTTACTGGTTCAATTGTGAGGATTTTTGTTTTCTTTCTGTTGAGGTGTAATTCATACCAAAGTCTGTAGTCTCTGATCCTCATCAGTAAGTGCTTCAAGTCCTCTTCACTTTCAGCAAGCAAGGTTGTGTCATCTGCATATCACAGGTTGTTAATGAGTCTTCCTCTGATCCTGATGCCCTGTTCTTCTTAGTATGGCCCAGCTTCTTGGATTATTTGCTCAGCATACAGATTGAATAAGTATGGTGAAAGGATAAAACCATGACACACACCTTTCCTTACTTTAAACCACGGAGTATCCCCTTGTTCTGGTCAAACAACTGCCTCTTGGTTTATGTACGGGTTCCTCATGAGCACAATTAAGTGTTCTGGAATTCCCATTCTTTGCAATGTTATCCACAGTTTGTTATGATCTACACAGTCGAATGCCTTTGCATAGTCAATAAAACCACTCAGTTCGGTTTTATATCCTCTATTTCTTTGCTGAGATGTTCAATTTTTTTATTCGTTTTAAATGTGTTTCTAATTCATTCTTGGAACATTTTTGTGATAGGGGCTTTAATATCCTTGTCAGATAATTCTAACATCTCTGTCATCTCAGTGTTCATGTCTCTTGATTATCTTTTTTTGTTCAGTTTGAGATCTTTCTGGTTCTTGTTCTGCTGAGTGATTTCCTTTTTTTATTTTACATTTTTTTAATTGTACTTTAGGTGAAGGTTTGCAGAACAAATAGTTTCTCATTAAACAGTCAGTACACATATTGTTTTATGACGTTGGTTAACAACCCCATGACATGTCAACCCTCTCCCTTCTCGAACTTGGAGGACTTTTTTTTTTTTGGTGAAAATATACATAGCCAAAGATACACCTTTTCAAAAATTTCTACATGTACAATTCAGTGACATTGATTACGTTCTTCCAGTTGTACTACTTTTCTCACTTTAGATGAAGTTTTACAAAACAAAATGGTTTCTCATTAAACAGTTAGTGCACATATTCCCTTTGACAATGGTTAACAGCCCCACTACGTGTCAACACTTTCCTTAGTCAACCTTGGGTCCCCTATCACCAACTTTCCTGTCCCCTTCTGCCTTTCAGTCCTTGTCCCTGGACTGCTGTGCCTCTTTAGTCACATTTTGTTTTATGGGGCTGTCCAATCTTTGGCTGAAGGGTGAAGCTCACTCATGAGGTTCACCACTGAGCTAAAAGTGTGTCTGGGGGCCATACTCTTGGGGTTTATCCAGTCTCAGTCAGGCCAGTAAATTTGGTCTCTTTTTGTGTGTCAGAATTTTGTTCTACATCCTTCTCCAGCTCTTTCCAGGACCCTGTATTGTGATTCCGGTCAGAGCAGTCAATGGTGGTAGCTTGGCACCATCTAGTTGTACTGTACTTAGTCTGGTGGAGGCCGTGGTAGTTGTGCTCCATTAGTCCTTTGGACTAATCTTTTCCTTGTATCCTGTCCTCTTTATTCTCCCTTGCTCCCGAAGGGGTGAGACCAGTGGAGTATCTTAGATGGCTGCTCACAGGCTTTTAAGACCCCATCATCAAGGTAGGATGTAGAACATTGTCTTTAAAAATCGTGTTGTGTCAATTGAGCTAGATGTTCCCCGAAACCATGGTCCCCACAGCCCTTGGCCCAGCAATTCAGTCCCTCAGGGAGTTTGGATGTGTCTATGGAGATTCCATGACCTTTCCTTGTTCAAGTTGTGCTGGCTTCCCCAGTATTGTTCACTGTCTTACCCTTCACCAAAGTTACCACTTATCTATTGTCTATTTAGTATTCACCCCCCACCCCTCCCATCCCTCATAACCAACAAAGATTGTTTCTTTTTGTGTGTAAACTTTTTCACTAATTTTTACAATAGAGGTCTCCTACATTATTTGTCCTTTTGTGATTGACTTATTTCACTCAGCATAATGTCCTCTAGTTTCATCCATGTTATGAGATGCTTCACAGATTCATCATTGTTCTTTCTCATTGTATAATACTCCATTGTGTGTATGTACCATAGTTTGTTTATCAGTTCATCTTTTGATGGGCATCTAGGTTGTTTCCATATTTTTGCTATTGTGAACAAGCTGTAATGAACATGGGTGTGCATACGTCTATTCATGTGACAGCTTTTATTTCTCTAGGACATATTCCTAGGAGTGGGCTTGCTGGATGGTATGGTATTTCTATTTCTAAATTTTTAAGGAAGTGCCAAATCATTTTCCAAAATGGTTGTATCATTATGCATTCCCACCAGCAGTGCATAAGAGTTCCGATGTCCCTGCAGCCTCTCCAACATGTGTTATTTCCAGTGTTTTTGACTCATGCCAGTAATGCCGGTGTGAGATGGTATCTCATTCTGGTTTTAATTTGCATTTCTCTAATGGCTAGTGATCACAAGCATTTCCTCATGTGTCTGTTGGCTGCTTGAATTCTCCTTTGGTGAATTGTCTGTTCATCTCCTTTGTCCATTTTTTAATAGGATTATTTGTCTTTTTGTTGTAGAGGTGTTGGATTTTCTTGTAGATTATAGACATTAGACCTTTGTCTGACTTGTAATGTCCAAAATTTTTTCCCCGGTCTGTATGTTCTCTTTTTTCTCTTTTGATGAAGTCTTTTGAAGAGCATAAGTGTTTAATTTTTAGAAGATCCCAGTTATTTAGCTTATCTTCTGGAGTTTATGTGTTAATGGTTATGGTTTGTACCCTGTTAATGCCATGTATTAGGGCCCCTAGCCTTGATCTTATATTTTCTTCTATGAACTTTATAGTTTTTGGCTTTATATTTAGGTCTTTGATCCATTTTGAATTTGTTTTTGTCTATGGTGTGAGGTAGGGGTCCTGTTTCATTTTTTTGCAGATGGATATCCAGTTTTGTCAGCACCATTTGGTAAAAAGACTGTCTTTCCCCCCATTTGATGGACTTTGGGCCCTTGTTGAAGAACAGGTGACCATAGGTGGATGGATTTACATCTGAGTTCTCAATTCTGTTCCATTGGTCAATGTATCTGTCATTGTACCAGTACCAGGCTGTTTTGACTACCGTAGCTGTATGGTAGGTTCTGAGGTCAGGTAGTGTGAGTCTTTCTACTTCATTCTTCTTCTTCAATAGTGCTTTACTTATTCAGGGCTTCTTCCCTTTCTATATAAAGTTAATGATTAGTTTTTTCATCTCTTTAAAGAATATTGTTGGTAGTTGGATCGGGATTGCATTGTATTTGTAAATTGCTTTGGGTAGAATTGTCATTTTCACAATGTCGAGTCTACCTATTCATGAGCATGGTATGTTCTTCCATTTATGTAGAACCCTTTGGGTTTCTTCCGGTAGTGTTTTATAGTTTTTTTGTATACGTTTTTTACATCCCTGGTTAGATTTATTCCTAAGTATTTTATTTATTAGGGGCTGGTGAGTGATTTTCAATTGTAACTTGGACATTCTGGGTAATATAAGACTCTGACTCTTTTGTAAACATTGCATTTTAGCAAGTCTCCTCTGACACTCAATGGGTAAATGGGAGCTGCATCCTGTTACTGCCAGTTGGTGATAGAAGTTTAGTTCTCTCCTTACAGTCCACTGACACCTGGGAGGGAGGAAATCATTGTTACTGATGGGCAGGGTGGAAGTTCAGGTTCCCAACTAGGCTCCAATGACATTGCCCTGGATGGGAGGAGGAAGGGAATCTCATTACTGCTCACCACGAGGCATGCATGCACTGATACTATGGGGGTGTTGGCCTTGTTACTCCTAACTGGTGGTGAAAGTCTTGACTCTCCACTAGTCCTCCTGACACCACCCCTGTGAAAAGGGGCAGCTCATTACCACCAGTTTGTGTGGAAGTCCATACTCCTTGTCTGACACCATGCCAGTCAGGGTGTTGGGGTGACTCATTACAGCCTGGCAAGGATCAAAGTTTAGGCTCTCACTGGGCATTTGATTGTAAGGTTGTGGATGGGGTTGCAGTATTTTTCTGTGATATTTGGCTGGATTAAGTGATTATTGTCAAAAAATATGTCTTGCTGCCCCTTTCTTGGTCCTTTGGCTAGAGAGAGGAGAGGATTGTTGGGGCTATTTTTGTCTATGCTTGCTGACGTTTCCAAGTTTCCAACTTCTCTAGTAACTCATTTGGGATATATGAGACAAAAAGAAAGCCCAGGGCACCCACCACTGTGTCATTCCTCAAGTCAACAGGATCCCTAGTCTGAATGCTTTCTTCTCTATACCTTTCAGAGTCTTTTATAACCTTATAAATAATGTCCAGGGTGGTTCTGTACTTAGTGAGAGGAACAGGGAGAAGTATGTCTACACCAAATTCACAGAAGCAGAAGTCTGAATACAATTGATTGTTACATTGGTCTTTTATCCTGAAGCCTTGCTATCTCACCTACTAATTCTAGTACCTTTTTTTGTAGATTTCATCAGATTTTTTACATAGATAACCATGTTGTCAGCAAATAAAAAAGTCTTATTTCTTTTTGATCTGGATATCTTTTATTTCTTTTTCTTGCCTAATCTCTGGCAGGAATCTGCAAAGCAACATTGAATAGAAGTGATTAAAATAGACCTCATCACAGGACTGAAAACATACAGTTTTTCACCATTTTGTTTGATGATAACTGTAGGTTTTTCATAGGTGCCCTTTATAACAGGTTGAGGGTATTCCCTTCTGTTTATAGTTTTCTGAGTTATTTTAAAATTGAGAATGAATATTGGATTTTGTCAAATGCCTTTTCTGAGTCTACCAAGATGATTGTGTGGTTTTTCTTTTTAGTTTGTTAATATTTTGAGTTCTAGTGATTGAGTTTCGCATGTTATACAACCCTGCATTCCTAGATAAACTCCAGTTGGTCATGATGTATTATTCTCCTTTTAATATATTGTTGTATTTGATTTGTTGAAATTCTGTTTAGAATTTTTGCATCTATGTTCATGAGTGATATTGCTTTGAGTCTTCTCTCATTGTAATGCCTTTGTTCGGTTTCAGTATCATAACATTACTGAAATCCATGCATCTAATTAAAGAGCTTTAAAATACATGAAGCTTCTCATAGTGTGGGTCTCAGAATGATGAATTATTTCAGCTTTTGATAATCTGAAAAACACTGTTGGACAATATTTGTTCTGGGTATACAATTCTAGACTGACAGGTTTTTTTTTTCTCATTATTTTAAAGGTGTTGCTCCATTATGCTCTTGTTTGCATTACTTCTGATGAAAAATCTGATATTTTCCTTAATTTTTTCCTCTGTATGTAATGTGTTGCTTTTCTCTGGTTGCTTTTAAGATATTCTCTTTATCACTGTTTTGAGCAATTTGATTATTACATGCCTTGGTGTGTTTTTCTTCAAGTTTCTTATGCTTGGGTTTTGTTAAGCTTTTTGAATCTATTTTCATTAAATTTTGAAAGCTTGCAGCCAGTATTTCTCCAAGTATTTATTCTCACCCCCTTATTCTGGAGATTCCAACTACCAATATACTAAGACACCTGAAGTTGTTCCATAGCTCACTGGTGCTCCGTTAGTATTTTTAGGTTTTGTTTTCTTTACGTTCTTCATTTTGGATAGTGTCTTACTTATGGGTGACTTTAACAAGCTGAAATTTATTTTCTAAAAGTTTAGGAAGCTGGAAGTCTAAATTCAGGGCACCAGCTCTAGGGGAAGGCTCTCCCTTTTTGTCTGTCTGTCTAATGGGGGTGCGGAGGTCTTTGTCTCTTTTCAGCTTCTATTCCTAGGTTCCTTGATGATCATGTGGTGTGTATCTTCCCCGCCAGTTGTGCTTGCTTGCTTCTTTAATTTGCTCTTTTATATGTCAAAAGAGATTCACTTAAAACACACCCTACAATAATACTGTCACATTAACATAACAAAGAAAATCTACTACCAAACGGGGTTATAACCACAGGTATAGGGGTTATGATTGACAACAAATATTTTTGGGGGACACAATTCAATCCATAACAGATAGTTCTTATTGATATTCCTTCAAGTTCATTAATGTTTTCTTCTGCAATGTCTAATCTGATACTATTACCTTATGCAATGTAATTTTGATGGTAGACTTTATAGTTTTCATATCTAGAAGTTTGATTTGGGTCTTTTTATATCTGCTATGCATCTACTTAACTTTTTACTGTATGGGGTACAATTATAGTGGCTATTTTAATGTCCTTCTCTGTTAACACTAACTTCTGTGTCAGTTCTGGTTCAGTTTCCATTGACTGCTTATTCTCCACATCATGGGTTGAATTTCCCTGCCTCTTTGTTTGCTTGGTACTTTTATACTGCATGTAAAACATTATGGAATTTACTTTGTTGGGTGCTGGATACTTTTGTATTCCTATAATATTTTTTAGCTCTGCTCTGGGAAATAATTGAACTCCTTGGGATCAATTTGATTATATGATTTTTTTAGGTGGGTCTGGACAGTGCTTGGAGCCCTGGAAGCACAGTAGTTAAAAGCTTGGCTGCTAACCAAAAGGTTGGGAGTTCAAATCCACCAGCCACTCCTTGGAAACCCTATGGGACAGTTCTACTCTGTCCGGTAGTGTCGCAATGTGTCAGAATCAACACGACAGCAAAAGGTTTGGTTTTGGTTTGGAGCGGTGCTCAGTCTAGGACTAATTATTCCCCACTACTGAGACAAGACCTTTCTGAGTTCCCTCTCCAATGCCTCATGAATGAAAGGTTTTCCAGTCTGGATGATAGGGACAGGCTCTATCTCCCAGCCCTGTGTGGGCTCTGGACACCATTCCCACGAAAATTTTAGGTGGTTCTTTCCCTGACTTCAGGTAGTTTTGTCCCATATATGTCTGATGAACACTAGAGGATAACCCTTTGATCTCTGGGGTTCTCTCTCTGTGCTGTGATCTCTTTTCTGTGGTACTCTGTCCTACAAACTCTAGCTGCCTTGCTCTCCCCAGAATCTCAGCTTCATCTCCTCAATTCAGGGGGATGTCTGCCAGGCTCCATTTCAGTGTCCTTTCCTGTCCTGCAGCCTGGAAATTCAAGGCAGTAAGCTGGGCAATTGTAGTGCTCACCTTGTTTATTTCCTGTTTCCCAGGGATAACCTTCTTTCATTGTCTAATGCTTAATGTCTTAAAAACCAGTTTTTTCACATATTTTGTCTTGATTTTTGATTGTTAAGGTGGGGAGATAAATCCAGTCTTTGTTACTACATTTTGGCCAGACTGGAAGCCCATCCCAATTTTTAAAAGGGAATAAAACAAACATGGGACCAAGATGGTGGAGTAGTCAGACGCTTCCAGTAGACCCTCTTACGACAAGGACCCAAAAAAGCAAGTGAATCAATTATATATGGCAGTCTGGGAGCCCTGAACATCAAAGCCATAGTTGAAGAAACAGACTGAGTGGCAGGGGGAGGCAAAGAAGGTTTGGAAGCAGTGAGGAGGTGCCAGACCTGAGCCGGTGAGAGCCTGACCAGCTCAGGGGTGAGCGGTGAGGCAAGCAAGCAGTGGTGCTTGGGAAGCATACTCTGCACTGGGAAAGACCCAGTGCCAGAGAGTCTACATGGCCACCCAGAACCAGTGATAAGCAGCCCTGGATCGGCAAAAGATAAGTACTTGTGTATGGCTTACCACGTGGATCAAAAACACCCTCCTTTGGGAAAAACCTCTCTCCCATTTACCTCCCCACTCCCTGCTCTGCACTGGGTCCCGGAACCAGCTTCAGCAATTGCTGATTCCCCTGAGCCGGAAGTAGGATCTGTCACACACTCGGAGCCATTCTCCCTGCCTTGAAGAGTGAACGAATTAACAAATGGGGAAAAAATAAACTGCTGGCTCCCCTAAGCCAGGAACCCAGGGTAGGAACAGGTCTTTTGCCTAGGCACAGGCATAAAGGATCCATGGACTTTGAGTGCCTTTCCCCCTGCACAAACTTGTGTAGGCCCATCTCAACAGTCTAGGCCCTTATTACTGCAGTACAACAGGGTATACACCTAAACTCTAACTTGAACTGTTTCAGCTGTGAAGTGGCAGGTTTATGACATTTGACACTGCTGTGCCCATTAAGCAACGTCTTCACCTACCCACGTAAGGGGCCTAAGGACTCGTGGCTCCACCCACACCACCTAGCTACCTGTGACAGGGGCCCATGAATAAGAGGTGCCCGCCATTCTTTACAGCCAACAGCTTTAGGTGCTCATAGTCCGGCTGAAAAAACCACCCACCTAAGCTCTCTAGGGAATAGGAACACACCTTCCTCCTGCACACTCAGGGGCAGCCATCAGCCCCCTGCCTTGCTCAGAGTGTGTCTCCCTGCTGCAGACAGATGCCTGTGCCTACACCAAGCACCCATGCCTTTCTAGGACTGTAAGTGAGAGCCTACACCACACACTTGGTGGCTATCTACCTGGACACCTGAGCTGAATCCATACAAGAGGAATGGGTGGACTCCTGAGCTCACATACCTAGTAACAGATCTAACCGCTGGGTGACAGGACATTAGAGCTTCAAAGATGCCAATAGTCAAACTACATCATAAGAGTAGCCTATTTGGGCATATCAAAATAAAACAAGAAACTAGGACATAGTAAGCAAACATAAAATAAATAAATATAATAACCTATTGATGGCTCAGAGACACAGTCAATATCAAATCACATGCAGAGGCAATCCACGATGGCTTCAGCAAGCTCCCAAAACAAAGAATCTAGAAACTTTCCAGGGGAAGAAAATTTCTAGGAATTACTGGGGGCAGAATACAAAAGACTAATATACAGAACTCTTCAAGAAATTAGGAAGGAAATTAACCAAAATGCAGAATACATGGTAGAGGAAATTAAAAAGATTAGAGAAGAGCGTAATGACAAAGTTGACAGGCTGCAAGAATCCGTAGAGAGACAGCAATCACAAATCCAGAACATTAACAATAAAATTTCAGAATTAGACAACTCAATAGAAAGTCATAGGAGCAAATTCAGGCAAAGGAAGTCAGAATTAGTAAGACTGAATATAAAGCACTTGACATCAACTTTTTTGAGGAACAATCAGATAAAAGAATTTTAAAAAAATGAAGAAACCCTAAGACTTATGTGGGACTGTATCAAGAGGAATAACCTACGAGTGATTGGAGTATCAGAACAGGGGGAGATAACAGAAAATACAGAGAGAATTGCTGAAGATTTTTTGGCAGAAAACTTCCCTGATATCATGAAAGACGAGAAGATATCTATCCAAGATGCTCATCGAACCCCACATAAGCTAGATCCCAAAAGAAAGTCACCAAGACGTAATCAAATTTGCCAAAACCAAAGATAAGGAGAGAATTTTAAGAGTGGCTAGGGATAATTGAAAATTCATATAAAAGGAGAGTCAATAAGAATAAGCTTGGCCTACTCAGCAGAAAGCATGCAGCCAAGAAGGCAATGGGATGACATATATAAAGCCCTGAAGGAAAAATCTCCCAGCCAAGAATTATATAAACAGCAAAACTGTCTCTCAAATATGATGGCCAAATTAGGGCATTTCCAGATAAACAAGTTTAGAGAATTTGCAAAAACTAAAACAAAATTACAAGAAATGCTAAAGGGATTCCTCTGGTTAGAGAATCAGTACCATCAGATAACAACCCAAGAGTAGAACACAGGACAGAGCAACCAGATATCAACCTAGATAGGGAAGTCACAAAAGTAAATCAAAGCTAAAACACTGAAAATAGGGAAACAGATGTGAATATGTAAAAGATGACAACACTAAAACACAAAAGAGGGATGTAAAAAATGTAGACATAGATTTTTCATATGGAGAGGAAGTCAAGGCGATATAAAGAAATAAAAGACTGGTATAAACTTAGAAAAATAGGGGTAAATATTACGGCAACCACAAAGGAAACTAACAATTTTACAAGTCAAAATAAAAAAAAAAAAACTAGAAAAATATAAAGACTCAGCAAACACAAAATCAACAACAATGAAAAAGGAGAAAAAAATTACATAAAGAAAGTGACTCAGCACAGGAAATTAAGTGGAACAAAGAAACTGTCAACAAAACAAAAACAGGACATCTAAATGACAGCACTAAACTCATAACTATCAATAATTACACTGAATGTAAATGGAATAAATGCACCAATAAAGAGACAAAGAGTGGCAAATTGGATTAAAAAAACACGACCCATCTATATGCTGCCTACAAGAGACACACCTCAGATTTAGAGACACAAACAAACTAAAACTCAAACGATGGAAAAAATATATCAAGCAAAAAAAAAAAAACACTCAAAAAAGAGCAGGAGTGGCAATATTAATCTCTGACAAAGTAGACTTTAAAGTAAAATCCACGAAAAAGGATAAGGAAGGGCACTGTATAATGATTAAAGGGTCAATACACCAGGAGGACATAACTATAATAAATATTTATCTACCCAGTGACAGGGCTCCAAAATACATAAAATAAACTCTAACAGCACTGAAAAGAGAGATACTCACTCCACAATAGTAGTAGGAGACTTCAATACACCACTTCCAGTGAAGGACAGAACATCCAGAAAGAAGCTCCAACAAAGACACGGAAAAGCTAAATGCTACAATCAACCAACTTGATCTCATAGACATATACCAAACACTCCACCGAACAGCAGCCAAGTATACTTTCTTTTCCAATGCACATAGAACAGTCTCCAGAATAGACCACAGATTAGGCCAAAAAGAAAGCCTTAACAAAGTCCAAAGCATCGAAATATTACAAACCATCTTTTCTGACCAAAAGCCATAAAAGTAGAAATCAAGAACACAAAAAGCAAGGAAAAAAAAAATCAAACACATGGAAACTGAACAACACCTTACTCAAAAACTACTGGGTTATAGAAGAAATCAAGGATGGAATAAAGAAATTCACAGAATCAAACGAGAATGAAAACACATTCTACCAGAACCTTTGGGACACAGCAAAAGCAGTGCTCAGAGGTCAGTTTATAGCAATAAATGCACACATCCAAAAAGAAGAAAGGGTCATAATCAAAACATTAATCCTACAACTGTAACAAGTAGAAAGAGAGCAGAAAAAGAAGACCTCAGGCACCAGAAGAAAGGAAATAATAAGAATTAGAGCAGAATTAAATGAAATACAGAATACAAAAAAATTGAAACAGTTAACAAGACCAAAAGCTGGTTCTCTGAAAAGATCAACAAAATTGATAAATCATTGGCCAAACTGACAAAAGAAAAACAGGAGGGGAAGCAAATAACACATATAAGAAATGAGATGGGTGATACCACAACAGACCCAACTGAAATTAAAAGAATCATAACAGAATACTATGAAAATTGTACTCTAGCAAATTTGAAAACCTAGAGGAAATGGAGAAATTTCTAGAAACTCATTACCTACCTAAACTAACACAAACAGAGGTAGAACAACTAAATAAATGCATAACAAAAGAAGAGATTGAAAAGGTAATTTAAAAACTCCCAACAAAAAAAAGCCCTGCCGGGATGGCTTCACTGGAGAATTCCACCAAACTTTCAGAGAAGAGTTAACACCACTGCTACTAAAGGTATTTCAGAGCATAGAAAAGGATGGAATACTCCCAAACTCATTCTACAAAGCCAGCATAACCCTGATACCAAAACCAGGTAAAGACACCACAAAAAAAGAAAATTACAGGCCAATATCCCTCATGAGCATTGATGCAAAAATCAACAAAATTTTGGCGAATAGCATTCAGCAACATATCCAAAAAATAATTCACCATGATCAAATGGGATTTATACCAGGTATGCAGGGATGGTTCAACATTAGAAAAACAATCAATGTAATCCATCACATAAACAAAACAAAAGACAAGAACAATGTGATCTTATCAATGAAGCAGAAAAGGCATTTGACAAAGTCCGACACCCATTCATGATACTCTCAAGAAAATAGGAATAAAAGGGAAATTCCTCAATATGATTAAGGGCATTTATACAAAGCCAACAGCCAACGTCATCCTAAATGGAGAGACTTTGAAAGCATTTCCCTTGAGATCGGGAACCAGACAAGGATGCCCTTTATCACCACTCTTATTCAACATTGTGCTGGAGGTCCTAGCTAGAACGATAAGACAAGAAAAATCAATAAAGGTCATCCAAATTGGTAGGGAAATGATTAAGTATCTCTATTTGCCAATGATATGATCTTATACACAGAAAACCCCAAAGAACCCACAAGAAAACTACTGGAACTAATAGAAGATTTCAGCAAAGTTTCAGGATACAAGCTAAACACACAAAAATCAGTTGGATTCCTTTATACCAACATGGAGAACCTTGAAGAGGAAATCACCAAACCAATACCATTTACAACAGCCACCAAGAAGATAAAATACTTAGGAATAAATCTAACCAGAGAAGTAAAAGACCTATATAATGAAAACTACAAGACACTACTGCAAGAAACCAAAAGAGACCTGCATAAGTGAAAAAACATACCTTGCTCATGGATAAGTAGACCCAACATTGTGAAAATGTCAATTCTACCCAAAGCTATTTACAGATACAATGCAGTCCCGATCCAAATTCCACCAGCATTTTTTAATTAGATGGAGAAACAAATCACCAACTTTATATGGAAAGAGAAGATGCCTCAAATAAGTAAAGCATTACTCAAGAGAAGAACAAAGTGGGAGGCCTCACACTACCTGATTTTAGAACCTATTGAACTGCCACGGTAGTGAAAACAGCCTGCTACTAGTACAACAGATACATAGACCACTGGAACAGAATTGAGAATCCAGACATAAATTCTTCTGCCTATGAGCAGCTGATATTTGACAAAGGCCCAAAGCCCGTTAATTGGGGAAAAGACAGTCTCTTTACCAAATGGTGCTGGCATAACTGGATAGCCATCTGCAAAAAACTGAAACAAGACCCACACCTCACACCATGCACAAAAGCTAACTCAAAATGGATCAAAGACTTTAATACAAAATCAAAAACAATAAAGACCATGGAAGAAAAATTAGGGAAAATGCTAGGAGCCCTAATACGTGGGATAAACACAATACGAACCATATGTAAGAATGCAGAAGCACCAGAAGAGAGACTAGATAACTGGGAGCTCCTAAAAATCAAACACTTATGCTCATCAAAAGATTTCACCAAAAGAGTAAAAAGACAACTTACAGAGTGGGAAAAAATTTTTGGCTACGACAAATCTGATCAGCGTCTAATCTGTAAAATCTACAAGATAGTGCAAAACCTCAACAACAAAAAGACAAATAACCCAATTAAAAAACGGGCAAAGGATATGATCGGGCACTTCACCAAAGAAGATATTCAGGCGGCTAACAGACAAATGAAGAAATGCTGACGATCATTAGCCATTAGAGAAATGCAGATCAAAACTACAATGAGATATCATCTCACCCCAACAAGGCTAGCCTTAACCAAAAACCACAAAATAATAAATGCTGGAGAGGTTGTGGAGAGACTGGAACACTTATACACTGTTGGTGGGAATGTAAAATGGTACAGCCACTTTGGAAATCGATTTGGCGCTTCCCTAAAAAGCTAAAAATGGAAGTACCATAGGATCCATCTATTCCACTCCTTGGACTATATCCTAGAGAAATGAGAGCCATCACATGAATAGATATATGCACACCCATGTTCATTGCAGCACTGTTCACAATAGCAAAAAGATGGAAACAACCTAGGTGCCCATCAACGGATGAATGGATAAACAAATTATGGTATATCCACACAATGGAATGCTACGCAATGATAAAGAACAACGATGAAGCCGTGGAACATAACATGGAGGAAGCTGGAGGTCATTGTGCTGAGTGAATTTAGTCAGTCACAGAAGGACAAATATTGTATAAGACCACTATTAGTAGAACCCAAGAAAAGGTTTAAACACAGAAGAATACATTCTTTGATGGTTACAAGGGTGGGGAGGGAGGGTGAGGGTTATTTACTACCTAGATAGTAGACAAGATTATCTTAGGTGAAGGGAAGGACAGCACACACTACAGGGTAAGTCAGCACAACTGGACTAAAAGAAGCTAAGACGTTTCCTGAATACAATCAAACACTTTGAGGGACAGAGTAGCAGGGGTAGGGGTCTGGGGACCGTACTTTCAGGAGACATCTAGGTCAACTGGCAAACAAACCTTATTAAAAAAATGTTCTGCATCCTAGTTTGGTGAATGGCGTCTGGGATCTTAAAAGCTTCCAAGCGCCCTCTAAGATGCATCAATCGGTCCCAACCACCTGGCGTAAAGCAAGATGAAGAACACCAAAGACACAAGGAAAGTATTAGCCCAAGAGATAGAAAGGGCCATATAAACCAGAGATTTCATCAGCCTGAGACCAGAAGAAATAGATGGTGCCTGGCTACCACCAATGACTGCCCTGACAGGGAACACAAGAGAGAGTCCCTGATGGAGCAAGAGAAAGGTGGGGTGCATAACTCAAATTATAGTAAGAAGAGCAGATTTAACGGTCTGACCGAGACTGGAGGAACCCCAGAAAGCATGGCCCCTGGATTCTCTATCAGCGCAGAACTAAAACAATTTCTGAGGCCAACTCTTCAGACAGAGATTGGACTGGACTGTGGGACGTAAAGTGATACTCGTGAGGAGTGTGCTTCTTAGCTCAAGCAGATTTAAGAGACTGAAGTGGCTCCTTCTGTCCAGGGGTAAGATGGGAAGGCAGAGAGGGTTAGGAGCTGGTTGAATGGACACGGGGAATCAGGGGTGGAAAGGAGGAGTGTGCTGTCACAGTATGGGGAGAGCAATTAGGTTCATTTAACAATGTATGTATAAATTTTTGTATGGGAGACTAACTTGAAGTGGAAACTTCATTTAAACTACAACAATAAAAAAAATAGAAAAAGAAATCAAATGATGTATTCGATTGGGCTAATCTGTTGCAAAAGATCTCTTTAAAGTGTTAAAAAGCAAAGATGTCTCTTTGAGGACTATGGTGCACCTGACCCAAGCCATGGTATTTTTCAATTCCCTCATATGCATGCAAAAGCTGGACAATTAATAAGGAAGACCGAAGAAGAATTGATGCCTTTGAATTATGGTGTTGTTGAAGAATATTGAATGTATCATGGACTGCCAGAAGAATGAACAAACCTCTCTTGGAAGAAGTACAGCCAGAATGCTCCTTAAAAGTGAAGATGGTGAGACTTCGTCTCATGTACTTTGGACATGTTATCAGGAGGGACCAGTCCCTGGAGGAGGACATCATGCTTGCTAAAGTAGAGGGTC
Organism: Dugong dugon; assembly: GCA_030035585.1. Classification (NCBI taxonomy): domain Eukaryota; kingdom Metazoa; phylum Chordata; class Mammalia; order Sirenia; family Dugongidae; genus Dugong; species Dugong dugon. The sequence continues at coordinate 100,126,192 of CM057483.1, read as the reverse complement.
AGCAAAAAAGAGGAAGTCCTTCAATGAGATGGACTGACACAGTGGCTGCAACAGTGGGCTCAAACATAGCAATATGTGATCTTTTTAATCTGTATCAAACTTCAATAAAAATAGTTAAATAAAAAAAAAAAACCTCTGACTTTCTCATCCTTCATTTTAAAATAAATTACACCCCCATATCTTAATGGAGCCCTGGTGGCACAGTGGTTAAGTGCTTTGCTGCTAACTGAAAGGTTGGCAGTTCAAACCCAGCAGTGGCTCCCCAGGAGAAAAGACTTGGCTATGTGATCCAATAAAGATTACAGCCTAGGAAACCCTATGGGGCAGTTCTACTCTGAGTCTAAATTGACTTGACGGCACATGACAACAACATCTTAATATCAGTGATATTATTTCCCTACACTGTAAGCTCCAAATGGGGAGGAATCATGTCTTGTAATTTTTAATAAACTATTGTATAATGCCCGTTAGCACCCTACATTTATAAATATTTAATAAGTAGATGGTACCGAAACAGAGAAAGGTATTTAAACTATTTGATGCGTTTTGATTTTTATTGTGAACACACTGTTTTATTTCTTGGGGTGGACAAAAAATATAAAGAAGGAAAATAGATTACTCCCAAACCTCAAAACTTCCGGCAGCTTTTTTCCACAGAGCATTGTGTAACCAGCCTACTAATTCTGTTGTCAATCTTCTTCCTATTTGATGACCTGAAAAAAACCCAATCTCTAAACACAGGAATCTAGATCTATTACATTAAATACAGAGTGCTAACTATACTCAGAACCTGTAATTTTTAAGTAATGGCTCAAACACAACCACATTCAGACAGGTTTTCATAATCAATTTTAGGTTTACTAGCAAAATTGATTACATAATACAATCAGAGTTTGCTAGATACACAGTAATTCTCCCATCAATTTGTGATAGCTTTTCAGCATAGTCTCTTTTTAACTTACTTTCCATGTTCCAAATTTGATCATCATCTGGTGTCTTAATGTTATTGTGAATGAGCAGACAGTAACGTCAGAAATCATCAGTAAGAAATGTTTATACTGTTATATACTAAGCAGATCAGATAAAGTTCACAAGGCCAATCACATCTTAAAGCCTTTGGAAAATACTTTAAGACCAATATTATACATAAACTTTACTACTTTAAATTGTAATTCATGTCTGATTGTTTATGGTCTAGATATTCACAGGGTTAAAATACATTAGTGCATTAAAGTAGACTTTAAATTATAATAGAATTCTATATCTATCCCCTTCTCTTCCATCCCTTTGGCACAAACTCTCAATTTCCACAAAAATCTCGATTAGAACTCTAAAAGGCTCTGAGCCCCTAGCTCAGTCAGCAAATGTAGTTTGTTCCATTACTTAGTTAAAAATGCTCACAGGAGAATAAAAAGCTACTTAATGTATCTACTTAAAATATTATAATATTCTGAGAGCATAAAAGAATGTTTAATTAGATATCACAGTAAAACTCTGGCTAACTGGAATCCTAGGAAAATGAATTATTCTGGATAACTGAGTTTTCTAGTTAGCTGACAGTTTACTTTCTTTAAACATAAAACCTTTTTTATAAAAAAAAGTCTAAATCATTTCATGAAAGTCCCTAATTTTTCTAAAATTTAAACATAATTTATAGTATTGTTAAGCACAATTTAACCTTTTCTAGACCAAAGTCACCTACACTAACAACTATTGATCATACTTTATTGTACTATTAATACATCACAAAGATGCACTTGTGAGCTATTTTAGGTTATAGTACAGTGTGACTTCCTGTATATTAAATGATCACAGATTATTATACTTTTTTAAAAAATATTTTAATCTATTTTTGTAAAATTTGTAGAGTTTTTTTTCCTTCCTTGTGGTCAGGTTATCTGTGTATTTCCCGGTGGGCCCTCTCTCCATTTGGGATATGCTACCATTAAAATGCTAAGGATTAGAAAACCAGATAACCAAGTTTATCAAATTGGGTCTAAAAATAACTGGATTCTCAGTGAGGGCCTGGAGGGAGGGTGTCATCCTTAAAATATGGTTTATAGAATCTAGAGTTCAAAAGCCTCTTAGAAATCATTTAGTCAGATGACTTCCCTTTTTAAAAAAAATTAATGACTTTGTTTTTATAAAAACATGATGCATACTTATAAAATTTCAAGCAATACGGTATAGGGAAGAAAACAACAAATCACCTAAAATGCTACCACTCAGAATTAACCTCAGTGTTAACGTTCGTTGTTGTTAGGTGCTGTCGAATCAGTTCTGACTCATAGTGACCCTATGTACAGCAGAACAAAACACTGCTGGGTCCTGCACCATCCTCACAATTGTTGTTCTGCTTGAGCCTATTGTTGCAGCCACTGTGTTAGTTCATCTCGTTGAGGGTTAACGTTTAGTGAATATCATTCTAGTTTTAGTGACGATCATTCCAGTTATTTCTATACATGTGTAGAGTTGGAAGGATGGCGACAAGAAGAGAATTTCTTAAGAAAGGGATCATACTATCTGTGTTCTTGAGGGTGTAAGAGTTCTTCAGAGAGGTGGAGGGTTAGGGGAGCGTTGAGAAGATTTGGCTTTATATCTCTGCTTTAACCAGAAAATCTCTAATTTATTTGGGGTAGGGTTCATATAAGATTGCATTGCAAATGGATGCTGCTGCTAAAAAGGAGTTTGAAAATCATGAATTTAGTTCACCGCCCTCATTTTACAGGTGAAAACTCCAAGCTCCAGAGATGCTGACTTGCTCAAATGCATACAGCTAGTTTTAGAAGAAACTGGAAAAAACCTGAAATCAGGCCTCTAACCTCACAAATTTCCACTATACATGCACTTTGAGAGGTTTGTTTTTTATTGTTGTTGATGATGATATATTGTTATTTTTGCATAGTTTTCTTTTTCTAGGTTGCCGAACTTGTAGATTCTGGACAGGTGAGGCGTTACTGTTAGAGGCCATTAGAAAGGGAGAGAGAGAAAAAGAAAAAAAAAAAAAAGGAAGTGGGTAAAGGAAAAATCTCTTGACCTGAGGATTTTGCTACTACTCTACATCTTTCTTATAATTATATGCATATTAACACCTTTCTAAAACACCTGCTGAAATCCCACTGACCTATAATGATTTCTTCAATCTTCTCCTTGGCAAGCAGTTCTTCATCCCTTTTCAAGAGCATGTCAATGTGGAGCAGTAGAGCTCTTCCAATATTTTCTGATGACTTAAAGTGTCCACAGATAATCTTTAGGAAGTAAAATCCAACAGATTCCCTGTTCAATGAGACACATTTTTAAGTGGTGTGAAGAGAAGAACTGTTTTATTTTGTTTTTCAGTGTGACTAAAGTTTATTTCAATATGAGTAAAAAAGGCAAGATGAAAGTATATCTGAGCTTAGGTAGTATCGTTAAATGTCTAAATAATCCTATTTGTCAACAATAAAGCATTCTGTTTAATTCAATTTCAGCTCAATTTATCAAGCCACAAACACTTTCTTGTCATGAATACCTATAAACAATCATCTCTCTCTTAATATATAATTTATGTTTTTTCTCCAGAACTGATGCCAATTCTTAAATATTTCTGAGATCCAGTAAAGTTACATTAGAAATTCACCAGTTCTCACTACCAACAACTCTATATTTAAATTTATTTATGTTTGATCACACAAATAACATACCAGAACATAGGGTCACTACGATTTGGAACCCATTCAATTGCACCTACCAACAACAACATTCTGATTATTTAACAATGAAAACAGTAAAGATAAAGCTGCATTTCCCTGACCCCTACTCTGTCCCAGTCTCTTTCTCAAAGGTAAATACTTCTAAGTTTGGTGAGTATCTTTTTCAGATCTTTTTCTGTGCATTTATATGCCTGTCTATACCTACAGAAACATAGAGCTACAATATTTAAATGATATATATATTTTGCTTCCTATTTCACTCAATGACATGTCTTAGAGATCATAACATATAGATCTACCTTATTCTTTTTAACTGCCATATAATATCTCACAGTGTAGAGATACCATAATTTTCTTAACTATTCCTCTATAGATGATATTCAGTTTGCTTTCAATGTTTCACTGTTAGAGGCAATGCTCCAGCAAATATACCACATGTAAATACCAAGGAATAAAACTGCTTCGTGAGAGCACTTTAAGTTTGGATACTGCCAAATCTGACCTCCAAAATAGTGGTACCAATTTAAATTCCCACCAGGAACACTTGATACAATACAATTTCATTCACTTTTAGACATTTACCACCCCTTTTCTTCTCTTACTATTCCTTTTCACCCCTAAAAAAAGGAGAGGGAAAAAAAGTCCTACTCAAATATCAAGACTCTATCTATCTATATATATAAACCAAACTCATTGCTATCGAGTCAATTCCGACTCATAGTGACCCTATACGACAGAGCAGAACTGCCCCATAGGGTTTCCAAGGAGCGGCTGGTGGATTCAAACTGCTGATCTTTTGGTTAGCAGGCGAGCTCTTAACTCCTGCACATCAGGCTGGGTTATACATATAAATATATACATAGAGAGAGAGAACACATACATATATACACAAATATATGTTGTTGTTGTTGTTAAGTGTCGTCCAGTCGGTTCCCACTAATAGCGATCCTATGAACAACAGAATGAAACACTGCCCGGTCCTGCGCCATCCTCAAAATTGTTGCTATGCTTGAGCCCATTGTTGCAGCCACTGTGTCAATCCATCTCGTTGAGGGTCTTCCTCTTTTTCGCTGACTTTCTGCTTTACCAAGCATAATGTCCTTCTCCAGGGACCGATCCCTCCTGATGACATGTCCAAAGTATGTGAGACATAGTCTCGCCACCCTTGCTTCTAAGAAGCATTCTGGTTGTACTTCTTCCACGACAGATTTGTTCATTCTTTTGGCAGTCCATAGCATATTCAATATTCTTCACCAGCACCACAATTCAAAGGCGTCAATTCTTCTTTAGTATTCCTTATTCATTGTCCAGCTTTCCCATGCATATGATGCGATTGAAAACACCATGGCTTCGGTCAGGCACACCTTAGTCCTCAAGGTGGCATCTTTGTTTTTCAACACTTTGAAGAGGTCTTTTGCAGCCAATTTGCCCAATGCAATGTGTTTTCTGATTTCTTGACTGCTGCTTCCTATGGGTGTTGATTGTGGATTCAAGTACAATGAAATCCTTGACAACTTCAACCTTTTCTCCCTTTATCATGATGTTGCTTATTGGTCCAGTTGTGAGGATTTTTGTTTTCTTTATGTTGAGGTGTAATCCATACGGAAGGCTGTGGTCTTTGATCTTCATCAGTAAGTGCTCCAAGTCGTCTTCACTTTCAGCAAGCAAGGTTGTGTCATCTGCATAACGCAGGTTGTTAATGAGACTTCCTCCAATCCTGATGCCCCGTTCTTCTTCATATAGTCCAGCTTCTCGGATTATTTGCTCAGCATAGAGATTGAATAGGTATGGTGAAAGGATACAACCTATATATAGTATACATACATAGTGTAATATATATATATATATATATATATGTTTGTTTGTATATATAATTTGACACAGATTTCTTTATTATCCAAAAATCTATATAAAAAGAAAACACAATTAGCTTGTTTGAAATGACCTTTTTTTGTCATCTATTAAGGAAAAAAATAAAAACTAATAAGACCATTTTGCATCCATGAAGAAACTGAAATTTTCCTGTGTCATAAGTCATGGAACTTTTAATGTCCTTAGAAAGATGAGAATATCTTCTCCACTTTCAAAAAACCTTCTTATGATAGTACAAGGAGAGTTTGTAATGAAAGGTTGCACATATTGATTAAGCATATGTTCTGTGCCAGGTACTGTGCTAAGCACCTTATACATATTATTTAATTTTTATGGTAGCACCACAAAGTGTGCCACATCATCCTTATTTTATACTTGAGGCTCAGACATGCCACAGAACAAACTCAAGGTAATAGAACAAAAAGCAGAATTCAGGATATGAACCTAGGTCTGTTTGACCCCAGAGTTTTCCCCACTGTACTAAACTGACTTCCTGAAAAAGTAATATTCAGGGTCATAGCAATGACAACGGTGATAAATGTGATACACAGGAAAATGATTCAACTCCCTTATTAAGTGTTTTCATTAATTCAAGTAAACTGTAAGTCATTTATAATTGATTCCTCTTTCTCCCATGCCAAATCTGTGTAAACTCTGAAGAAATGGGCAAAATAAATGCTGATAATTAGGGTCTAATAAAGTTATATGAACTACTACTTATTCCACCACCTTTCCTTTGTAAGTTTCATATTTAGACATACATTGTTGGTCAAAAGCACACTCAAGATACCATCTTCTCTCCTATTTTGAACCATATTGACTTCTCAAATTTAAATTGCAGGGTGACAAGACAAGGTATATATCTTTTTTATATTTCCCAAAGAATTTTAAGACATTGCTGACTAATTTTATGTATTATAAAACTTTTTCTATAATTTTCTTCCTTGTAGGCCTATGGATATTATTCTGTCACTGACAGCATTGTACTTCTGGGTAGATCTTGAAATATTCTTTTTGACAATGAATGCCACACCATTCCTCTTCAATTTGTCATTCCCGGTGTAGTAGAGCACATGATTGTCTGAGACAAAAAAGGCCAATACCAGTCCATTTCAGCTCACTAATGCCTAGGATATTGATCTTCATGTGTTCCATTTCATTTTTGACAACATGTAATTTGCTTAGATTCATACTTCGTACATCTCACGTGCCAATTATTAATGGATGTTTGCAGCTGTTTCTTCTCATTTTGAGTCACGCCACGTCTGCAAACGAAGGTCCTGAAAGATTTACTCCATCTACATCATTAAGGCTGACTCTACTTTGAGGAGGCAGTTCTTCCCCAGTTGTATTTTGAGTGCCTTCCAAACTGAGGGGCTCATCTTTCGGCACTAGAGAATGGGTCGATGTTCAACCATTTCAGGATATAACATATGATCAAGAACCGATGGTACTGAAGGAAGAAGTCCAAGCTGCACTGAAGGCGTTGGTGAAAAACAAGGCTCCAGGAATTGATGGAATACCAACTGAGATGTTTTAACAAACTGAGGCACTCAAACATCTGTGCCAAGAATACTGGAAGACTGCTACCTGGCGAACCGACTGAAAGAGATCCATATTTGCGCTCATTCCAAAGAAGAGTGATCCAACAGAACGTGGAGATTATCCAAGATATCTATCATTAATATCACACACAAGTAAAATTTTGCTGAAAATAATTCAAAAGCAGTTGCAGCAGTACATCAACAGGGAACTGCCAGAAATTCAAGCCGGATTCAGAAGAGGATGTGGAACGAAGGACCTCACTGCTGATATCAGATGGATCTTGGCTGAAAGTAGACAATGCCCGAAAGATGTTTACCTGTATTTTATCAACTACACAAAGGCATTCTACTGTGTGGATCATAATAAACTATGGATAACATAGTGAAGAATGGGATTTCCAGAACACTTAATTGGGCTCATGAAGAACTTCTACTAGACCAAGAGGCAGTCGTTCAAAAAGAACAGGGGGATACTGCATGGTTTAAAGTCAGGAAAGGTGTTTGTCAGGGTTGTATCCTTTCACCATACTTATTGAATCTGTATGCTGAGCAAATAATCTGAGAAGCTAGACTATATGAAGAAGAATGGGGCATCGGGATTGGAGGAAGATTCACTAACAGCCTACGAGATGCAGATGACACAACCTTCCTTGCTGAAATTGAAGAGGACTTGAAGCATTTACTGATGAAGACCAAAGACTACAGCCTTCAGTGTGGATTACACCTCAACATAAAGAAAACAAAAATCTTCACAACTGGACCAATAAGCAACATCATGATAAACAGAAAATATTGAAATTGTCAAGGATTTCATTTTACTTGGTTCCATAATCAATGCCCACAGAAGCAGCAGTCAGGAAATCAAATGACCTATTGCATTAGGCAAATTGGCTGCAAAAGACCTCTTTAAAGTGTTCAAAAGTGAAGATGTTGCCTTGAGGACTAAGGTGCACCTGACCCAAGCCATGATATTTTCAGTCACCTCATATGCATGTGAAAGTTGGACAATGAATAAAGAAAACCGAAGAAGAACCGATGCCTTTGAATTATGGTGTTGGCGAAGAATAGTGAATATACCATGGAGTGCCAGAAGGAAGTACAGGTCTGTCTTGGAAGAAGTACGGCCAGAATGCTCCTTAGAAGTGAGGATGGCGAAACTTCATGTCACATACTTTGGACACGTTATCAGGAGGGACCAGTCCCTGGAGAAGGACATCATATTTGGCAAGGTAGAGGGTTAGCAAAAGAGAGGAAGACCCTCAACGAAATAGAATGACACAGTGGCTGCAACAATGGGCTCAAGCATAACAATGATTATGAGGATGGCGCAGGCCTGGGTAGTGTTTTGTTTTGTTGTACATAGGGTTGCTATGTGCCGGAACTGACTCCGTGGCACCTAACAACAACAACAACATACTTTTATAGGAAGAATTATCATAACTACTAGGAAATTATAAATATAAAACATTAAGTTATTATTAAAGTATCATTGTTCATAATATATTAACTATTAAGATACATATCAAGGACTTTCACTTCCAGAAAAATGGAGTAGACATTCTTTTCCTTATTTTTCCCACTAAGTACAACCAAAAACTCTTGACATTATAGAAAAACAAACATAAGAAGACTTGGAAAGGTGAGAAAAAAAGACCAGATAGGGACCTTTGGAGTGAAGGAATGACACAATGGTGAGTCCCTGGTTTTTCTTTTTGCTTCATTTATCCTGGACTGGGTGCTGGGAAAGTTAACAACCTGGAAACGCCAGTGAGTGCAGATTTAAAAAAGCCCCCCAAAAGGTCAACCATCTCTAGCTGAAGGTGCAGGAAATGGAAGGCCTAGCAAGACGTAAAATTTATAGACAGTAACCACTTGGCTCTAGCAAAACACCACAGAAAAAAACTAACCCCATTCCTATCCCTACCAGAAAAGGCCAACTAAAGAGCCTAGACTTCAGTTCTAGCTGGGATGTGATGAGATGCCCCAACACCTTCACCAGGGTAGTGTTAAAGAAGACCTAGTGGAGAGCCAGGACTTTCAACCCTGCCAGGTGGTAAAGAAGACCCTACATCTCCGTGCCTATGGAGATCACATAGGGAGCCTGGGCTTCCATTCCCACCTGGTAGTAACAAGGCACCCCTCTCCTTCCCTGCTGAGGTGGTGTCAGAGGAAGCCTAGTGGAGAATCAGAACGCTCACCACCACTCAATGGTAATGATGCAATACCCCTAGAGTGTCAGTGGCGACAACATGCAGCAGTAACAAGGTACTTGTGACACCCCGCCCAGCCAAGTGGTATTAGTGAATGCTTAGTGAGGAGTCAGAACTGCTACTTGGATCAGCAGTAATAAAGACCTAACCCCACCCCCAAGTGTCGGTGGAAGCTGTGTGTATAAGCTGGACTTCACCCTACCTGGCAGTAACTAGGTTGTGTCCGAATTAGTGTCAGAGGAGGACAGCTAAAACAGAAGATTTGAATAAGATCCAGAGTCTTATAGCATAATATTCAAAATATCCACATTTTAAAAGAAAATCACTCATCATACCAAAAGCCAGAAAAATCTAGACTGTAAAAGACAATCAACAGACAATAACACCAGGATGATGACAGAGATATTAGAATTATCTAATAAGGATTTTAAAGCTGCCATCATAAAAATTCTTCGAAGACCAAGTACAAACATGCTTGAAACAAATGAAAAGTAGAAAGTCTCAGCAGAAAAATAGACGGTACAAAGAAGAACCAAAGGGACATTTTAGAATTGAAAAATACAATGTAGTAGGCTGATAATGGCTCCCAAAAATTTGTCCATGTCCTAATCCCAAGAACCTGTGACAGTTACTTTATTTCAAAAAAGAGTCTTGTAGATGTGATTAAGATTAAGATCCTGAGATGAGGAGATTATTCTATATTATCTATGTGGGCCCTACGTGCCATCACAAGTCTCCTTATAAGAGAGAAGCAGAGGGAGAAGAGACACACACAAAAGAAGAAGAGGCAATGAGATCATGAAGGAAAATATTGCAGTGATGTGGCCACAAGTCAAGGAAAGCTGGCAGCCACCAGAAGCTGAAGAGGCAAGAAATGGATTCTTTCCTAGAGCCTCCAAAAAGAGCATGACCCTTCTGACACCTGTATAGTGGAATTGAGCAATTAAATAAATGGATGCTGGTTGGTGGGAGCCAGGTCTCTCACTGTTGGAGTAGGAACTTACAGATAAGCAAGCGTTATCTGCAAGGAAAACTAGAACGATCCATGTGGTAATGGATTAGAGTTGAAGACATTAATAAGAACACATTTTTAGCTTAATATAGATACAGGCAGTTCCACATAAAAGTATTTATGGGTATGCCTCTATACACAGGTTAGTATACACATACACATTTCTTTGCTCTGTCAGTTGAGAGAGCCTGAAAGAAATGACATTCCAGTAGCAAAGAGCATAGATCTTGGTTTCTAATGCTATTTTCCAATGAAAGGAAACATGGTTCCTGGAGAAATGGCTTATCTTAGAACTTGAACATAAAAGGTACAAGATGAATTTGGAGTATATTGTAGTGTCAGAAGTAAGGAACTGCTCAAAAAAAACAAAAAAACCGATTGGAGTATGTCAAAGGGGCCCAGAAACCAACTGAAAGAGCTCCCAATGGCCACAGCTGGAACAATTTGAACAATAAAATAAAGTAGTATTGGATTAAACACAAAGTATAAAATAAGTATCTGTGAGTCCATACTGATACATACAAATGATTGACTAAATTAATAAATGGAGGAAAAAAGACGAATCTTCCATGCAGAAGAACTACAAATAATTTATGTAGATACTCAGCCCTCAAGGAGGGAAAGCATCACTCCATAACTTCAAAAAGTACAGGATAAAAAGGGAGAAGGGAATAACTTTACAGTGGAGAAACCTTATAAACACTAACTCAGCCAGGTAATCAAGGTCAACATCAACAGACATAAATCATGTTGACAGTATGTATCCTTAATATGATCTGATGAAAATGGCACTTCACCTCTGTGATTTTCCTTCCCAAAACTCATAACCCATGTCTAATTACAAGAAAAATAACAGACAAATTTCAATAGAGGGGCATTGTCCAAACTACTTGATCATTACTTGTCAAGACTGCCAAACTCACCAAAAGCAAGGAAAGTCTGAGAAACTGTCACAGCCAAGAGGAGCCTAAGGAGACATGACAACCAAACTTACCGTGGTATTGTGGATGGGATTCGGAACAGAAAAAGGACATTAGGTAAAAACTAAGGAAATCTGAATAAATTATAATGTTTAATTAATTAAGACTAATTAATCTTTAGTTAATAAAAATTGTATCAATATTGATTCGTTAATCATACAAAATATACCATATTAATGTAAGATATTAATAATAAAGGAAACTGAGTGCAGGATATATAGGAAGTCTTTGTACTATCTTCTCAATTTTTCTTTAAATCGAGAATTGTTCTAAAAAATAAAGTCTATTTATTAAAAAAGTAGAGGGAATAAGGAGTAAACAAAAAATTAAAATGATAGACTTAAGCCCTAACAAATCAATAATTACATTAAAGGTAAAAGGTTTAAATGCACCAATTAAAACACAGAGATTGGCAGAGTGAATAAAAATAAAAGCCATGTGCCAACTGTGTGTTATGTACAAGAAACTCACTTCAAATATACAGATGTAGGCGGGTTAAAAAAAAAGGTTGGGAAAGATATACCATGTAAATATTAACAAAAAAAGAAAGCAGGAGTGATTATATTGATATCAGACAAAGTTGTCTACAGAGCAAAAAAAAAAAAATTATAAAGAACACAGAAGGAAATTACATAATAATAAAAAAGTAAATCAACCAAGAAGATACAGTAATCCTAAATGTATATGCCCCCCTCAAAAAAAAAAAAAAAAAAAAACAGCTGCAAAGTTTATGAAGCACAAACTGATAGAACTAAAAAGAGAAATAGATAAATCCACAATCAGAGTGGTAGACTTCAACAATTTCCCTTAAAAATTGATAGAATGAGACAAAAAATCAGCCAAGAAATATAACAACACATCAATTAATAGCATGTAATTAACATTTATAGAATACTCCACCAAACAGCAGCAGTATATGCAAACTTTTCAATTGTTCATGGAAAATGTACCCAAATAGAACATACCTTTGGCCATAAAACAAACCTCAAAAAATTTTTAAAAATTGAAATCATAGAGCATGTTCTTTGACCACATGGATCAAATAGAAATTAGTAACAGAAAGATAATTGAGTGAAAATGAAAATACATCAAAATTTGTGGGATACAATTACAGCAGTGCTGACAGGAAATTTTATATCACTAAACGCTTACATTGGAAAAGAGAAAAATTCTCAAATGAATACTCTAAGTCCTCACTTCAAGAAACTAGGAAAAAAACCAGCAAAATAAACCCAAAGCAAACAGAAGTAAATAATAAATATAAAAGCAAAAATCAATAAAATTAAAAACAGAAAAACAATAGAGAAAAGCAATGAAACAAAAAGCTGGTTATTCGAAAAAAATGCATAAACTTGACACACCTCTGTGAAAATGACAGAGAAAAAAGAGACAAGATTCAGATTACCAATATCAGGAATGAAACAGGATATCATGACAGGTCCTGTGCACATCAAAAGAATACTAAGGGAATACTATTAATTTATCTACATACATAAATTTGACAAGTTAAATGAAATGGACCCATTCCTCAAAAAGCAAAAACTACCACATTTCACCCAATATGAAATAGATAATTTGAATAGTCCTATAAATATTAAGGAAATTTAATTCATAATTTTAAAAATCTCAAAAAAGAAATTCCAGTCCAAGAATGGCTTCACTGAAGAATTGTACCAAATTTTTAAAGAAAAATTAACACCAATTATACAAATCTCTTCCAGAAAATAGAAAAGGAAGTAACAGTAACAGAGAGTATTACCATAATAACAGTCAGACAAAGACAGCACAAAAAGAAAAACTATAGACCAATATCCTTCAAGAATTTTGTCTTTAAGCCTCATTTTCCTCACCTGCAAAATGGGGTTGACCAAAGTAATTACCTTATAAGTATTTTGTGAGATATAATGTAAAGGGCTTAGACTATGCCTGGGATAAAGCAAGTATCCACTAATGTTAACTTTTATTATTCAATAATAAAAATTGTGTAAACCATCATATTATCCTTTTTCCATGGCTGCATCACAGTAGCTATATTAACCATTGTGTCTGGCATATTTGCTTTTTCCTTTTCAGGGTTTTGATTCTTTATTTTAAAAGCTTTATTATACTTGAATATAGGAAGTTTCAAATTCTTTTGTGAAGGAGGTAGGATATAAAACCCCCAAAATTAAAATTAATTTCCTTAAAATTTTTGTGGACAAGATGAAGGAAATTAGGCTATATGACTATATGATTTGGTGGGTTTATAACAGATTCAATGATTGCACCCAAAAAGCACTGATTAATAGATTGATGCTAACCTGCAGATTAGTCTATACTTCATGAGCCTCAGTTTCATCCTGTTTACCAATAACTTAGATCAACGGTCAGCAAACTACGGTCTGCAGTCCAGCTTCTTGTTTTTGAAAGCAGAGTTTTATTGGAAAACAGTCACAAACATCTGTTTATATATAGTCTATGGCTACTTTTGAGCTGTAATGGCAGAGATAAGTAATTGTAACAGAAACTGTATGGTCCACAAGCCTAACATATTTACTACCTGACCCTTTAAGAAAAACATCGTCAACTCCTGAATTAGATGAAGACAGGTGGCATGCTTACCAAATCTGAAGATGACACAAACTGAGAGGAATAGTTAACACAATGGATGACAGAAGCAGAATTCACAAAGATCAGGATAGCTGAGAAAATAGGCTATAACAATCACGATAAAATTTAATAGCTAAAAAGTATGGCTATCGAGTACTTAACCAACCATAAAAGTAGAGGATGAGGAATTCAGGTATTAAGAGCAACTGATATTGTAAATATCTAGTTCTATAAACTCAGTAAATTAACCATATGATGTGGCTGTCAAAAAAGAGCTAATTTAAACGTTAACTGCATGAAAAGAAATAAGGGGTCTAGAACAGCACTGTCCAGTAGAGCTTCCTGTGATGATGTAAATGTTCTCTATCTATGCTGTCCAATAGGGTAACCTCTAGTCACATGTGGCTACTGAGATTTGATATATGGCTTAAATAGCTACATTGTGGACAGTGGCTACTACAGTAAAACCTGTGAGGGCAGAACCTGTGTCAGGCGGAAACCTGTCAGAGAAGAAAAATTCAAATCTTTTCCACTAATAGAAAAGTGGAAAGACTGCACCCTCTCAAAGGCAGAAAATTTGTGAAACTTGGAAAAGCAAGGCAGACCCATCAAGTTCCGGCTCTCACAGGTTTCACTGTACATTGGGCAGTGCAGGATTAGAACATTTAAAAAATGAAAAGTATACACTATTGGTTAGATCACATCTAGAGTACTGTGTTCAGTTGCAAGTGCCACACTGACAAACTAGAATGCACCCAGAAAGTGAGCATATCATGAACAACGTTAGAACAAACTGTGGTAATGAAGAGCTGTAAAGCGAAAGATTTAGATGTTACCATGTGGCAGAAAAAGCAAAAGTAGAAATTATAGAAAAACAAGTATGAATTTGATATGAGGAAGAATTTTCTGATATACCTCTGTAAAGTATAATGGGCTCCCCTCTTCTAGAGGTGTTAGTCATGGATTGAATTGTGTCCCCCAAAATACGTGTCAACTTGGCTAGGCCATGATTCCCAGTAATATGTGTTTGACCTCTATTCTGTGATCTGATGTAATTGTCCTATGTGTTGTAAATCCTAATCTCTGCCTGTGGTTAATGAGGCAAGATTAAGTTATGTTTAAGAGGATTAGGGTGGGATATGACACCCTTAGTCAGGTCACAGCCCTGATCCAATGTAAGGGGAGTTTCCCTGGGGTGTGGCCTGCATCAACTTTTATCTTAAAAGAGATAAAAGGAGAGAAGGGAGCAGAGAGAGCGGGATCTCCTACCACCGAGAAAGAAGAGCTGGGAGCGGAGAACTGTCCGTTGGACCAGGGTCCCTGTGCTGAGAAGCTCCTAGATCCAGGGGAAGGTTGGTGCCAAGACACGTGGAGATTTCAAAACAATGCTGGGCTCACAAATGTTGAAAGGAGACATCAAACTTTGACCCATGGTCAAAGGTTGAATGACTTCTTATCCAGAAAGTCATGGAGGATTCATGTATCAGGCAGTAGATTGATCTAGAACAAGAGTCCTCAAACTACAGCCTGCAGGTCAAATCCAGGCAACTGCTTGTTTTGGTAAATAAGATTTTATTGGAACACAGCCAGCCCTATTCATTTATATATTGTCTCTGACAACTTTCACACTACAACAGCAGAGCTGAGTAGATGTGACAGATTTTACGACCTGCAAAACCTAAAACATTTACTATCTAACCCTGTACAGAAAAATTTCACTGATCTCTGGTCTAGAAGAGTGGTTCTCAGAACGACCTAGTAACTAACAAAGAATAGAAGCCCAGTCTATTTTAAGTAAGATAGGGCCTAACCTCTAAAATTTTTATCAAGTTCCCTAGTAATTTTATTTTTGACACTTTAAAATAGTTGTACTTTTTAATATGTTGCTTGAGAAAATGCTTAGTAACATAAAGCTTCATATAACACCTTTATAATACTCAGTACATGTTAGGTAGGGCTGTGGTAAAAAATAATCTCAGTAACATACAATGAAAAAGGTTTATTTCTCATTTACATTATAAATTAGTGGCTGTGGTTTGGTTGCAGAACTGTTCCATGTCTTTTTCTAAATTTATTTTATGTTTCTTGTTGTTGTTGAGAATATACACAGCAGAACATTCACCAATTCAACAATTTCTACATGTACAATTCAGTGACACTGATTACATTATTCAAGTTGTAGAACCATTCTCAACCTCCTTTTCCGAATTGTTCCTCCCCATTAAAATAAACTCACTGCCCTCTAACTTTCCCATCTTATCTTTCATGTTGCTGTTGTCAGTTTGATTCCATATAGATAGTTCTTAGAAGAGCACAATGCTCAAGGCAGAAATTCTTTACTAATTAAGCTAAACTACTGTTTGCTTTAAAGATGATTCCAGGGGATATTTTTTGTATAAAGTTTAAGGTTTAAAGATTATCTCACAGCAACAGTTTCAGGGGTTCATCTAGCCTCAATGTCTCCCGAAAGTTTAGATTCCATGAGAATTTAGAATTCTGTACCGCATTTTCTCCCTTTTCATCAGGATACTTCTATAGAATCTTTGATCAAAATGTTGCGTAATGGTAGCCGGGCATCATCCAGTTCCTCTGGTCTCAGGCAAAGAAGTCAGTTGTTCATGGAGGCAATTAGCCACACATTCCATTTACTCCTCCTATTCCTGACTCTCTTTTTTCCTCTGTTACTCCAGGTGAATAGACAGCAGTTGTTGTGCCTTGGATGACTGCTTGCAAGCTTTTAAGACCCCAGCACTATGCAAGAAACTCAGAGGTACAACAGAAGCACTAAAAACAAAATTAGGCCACTTGAACTGGGATGTCCTGTGAAGCCCTGACCCTAAACTTGCAAACCGAGGAACCAAATCCCATGAGATGTTTGGTTGTATATAAGCAGCCTCACCAGCTGCTCTTTTTTGTGTGTTGTTTTTGTAAATACATCTATCACACAAAATTTTCCAGTTCAACTATTTACAGGTGTAAAACTTATTGACATCAATTACATTAATCAGCCATGCAACCTTTACCCTTAATCAGTGCAATTTCTTTGTCACTGTAAACCAAAACTAAGCGCTCCATGAATGAAAAGGTCCCCTTTCCACCTCCCACCCTGCCCCTGGTAACCACTAATAAATTTTGGTCTCTATATATTTTCCTGTTATTGTTTTCTTATATAAGTAAGGTCACACAATGTTTGTCCTTTTGAGATACTGAGGAATAAATTTAACCAGGGGTGTGAAACACCTATACAATGAAAATAATAAAAAACTGCTGCAAAAGATTAAAGAAGATTTACATACATGGAAAGATGTTCCGTGTTCATGGGTTGGAAGACTTATTATCGTTAAAATGTCAATAGTACCCAAAGCAATCTATAGATTCAAGGTAATCCTGAAAAATACCTCAAGAGCCTTCTTTACAGAAATGGAAAAACCAGTCCCCAACTTTATACATAATGGACAGAGGTCCCAAACAGCAAAAGCAATTTTGAAGAAGAACAAAGCTGTTGTTGTTAGGTACCACTGAGTTGGTTCCAACTCATAGCAATCCTATGTACAACAGAACAAAACTCTGCCCAGTCCTGCGCCATCCTCACAATTGTGGTTGTGCTTGAGCTCATTGTTGCAGCCACTGTGTCAAAACATCTCCTTGAGGGTCTTCCTATTTTTGCTGACCCTCCACTTTACAAAGCATAATGTCCTTCTCCAGGGACTATTCCCTCCTAAAAACAGGTCCAAAGTACGTGAGCTAAAATCTCCCCATCCTTGCCTCTAAGGGGCATTCTCGCTGTGCTTCTTTAAAGACAGAGTTCTTTGTTCTTCTGGCAGTCCATGGTATATTCAATTTTCTTCGCCAACACCATAATTCAAAGGTGCCAATTCTTCGGTCTTCCTTAGTCATTGTCCAGCTTTCATAAGCATACGAAGCGAATGAAAATACCATGGCTTGGGTCAGGCACACCTTAGTCCTTAAAGTGACATTTAGCTTTTTAACACTCTAAAGAGGTCTTTTGCAGCAGACTTGCCCAGTGAAATGCATTGTTTGATTTATTGACTTCTGCTTCCAAGTGCGTTGATTATGGATCCAAGTAAAATGAAATCCTTGACAACTTCAATCTTTTCTCCCATTATCAAGACATTATTTATTGGTCCAGTTGTGAGGATTTTTGTTTTCTTTATGTTGAGATGTAATCCATACTGAAGGCTGAAGTCTTTGATCTTCATCAGTAAGTGCTTCCAGTTCTCTTCATTTTCAGCAAGCAAGGTTGTGTCATCTGCATAGCTCACATTGTTAATGAGTCTTCCTCCAATCCTGATGCCCCGTTCTTCTTCATATAGTCCAGTTTCTCAAATTATTTGCTCAGAATGCAAACTGAATAAGTATGGTGAAAGGATACAATGCTGATGCACTCCTCTCCTGACTTTAAACTATGTAGTATCCTCTTGTTCTCTTTGAACGACTGTCTCTTGGTCTATGTACACTTCTTCACAAGCACAATTAAGTGTTATGGAATTTCCATTCTTTACAGGTGTTATCCATAATTTGTTATGATCCACACAGTCAAATGTCTTTGCACAGTCAATAAAGCACAGGTAAACATCTTTCTGGTATTCTCTGCTTTCTGCAAACATCCATCAGACATCCACAATGATACCCCTTGTTCAACATCCTCTTCTGAATCTGGCTTGAATTTCTCGCAGTTCCCTGTCGATGTACTACTGCAACTGCTTTTGAATGATCTTCAGCAAAATTTTACTTGCGTGATATTAATGACACTGTTCAATAATTTTTGCATTGTGTTGGATCACGTTTCTTTGGAATGGGAACAAATATGGAACTCTTCCAGTTGATTGGCCAGGTAGCTGTCTTCCAAATTTCTTGGCATAGACGAATGAGTGCTTCCAGCAATGCATCTGTTTGTTGAAACTTCTCAATTGGTAGCCCATCAGTTCCTGGAGCCTTGTTTTTCACCAATGCCTTCAGTGCAGCTTGGACTTCTTCCTTCAGTACCATCGGTTCTTGATCAAATGCTACCTCCTGAAATGGTTGAATGTCATCCGATTGTTTTAGGTACAGTGACTCTGTATTCCTTCCATCTTCATTTGATGCTTCCTGCATTGTTTAATATTTTCCTCATAGAATCCTTCAATATTGCAACTAAAGGCTTGAATTTTTTCTTCAATTCTTTCAGCTTGAGGAATGCCGAGTGTTCTTCCTTTTTGGTTTTCTAACTCCAGGTCTTTACACATTTCATTACAATAATTTACTTTGGCTTCTTGAGCTACCCTTTGAAATCTTCTGTTTAGCTCTTTTACTTCATCACTTCTTCGGATGGCTTTAGTTACTCGACTTTCAAGAGTAAGTTTCATAGTCTCTTCTGACATCCATTTTGGTCTTTTCTTTCATTCCTGTCTTGTTAATGACCTCTTGCTTTCTTCTTATATGATGTCCTTGATGTCACTCCACAACTCGTCTGGTCTTCAGTCATTAGTGTTTAATGAGTCAAATCAATTCTTGAGATGGTCTCTAAATTCAGGTGGGATATAGTCAAGCTTGTATTTTGGCTCTCGTAGACTTGTTCTACTTTTCTTCAGCTTCAATTTGAACTTGCATATGAGCAATAGATGGTCTGTTCCCCAGGCCACCCCTGGCCTTGTTCTCATTGATGATATTGAGCTTTTCCATCCTCTCTTTCCACAGACGTAGTCGATTTGATTCCTGTGTATTCCATTCAGCCAGATCCACGTGTATAGTTGCCATCTATGTTGCGAAAAAAGATATTTGCAATGAATAAGTCGTTGGTCTTGCTAAATTCTATCACGCAATCTCTGGCATCATTTCTGTCACCAAGGTCGTATTTTCGAACTACTGATCCTTCGTTTCCAACTTTCACATTCCGATCATCAGTAGTTATCAATCTATCTTGATTGCATATTCGATCAATTTCAGACTGCATAAGTTGGTAAAAACTTCAATTTGTTCATCCTTGGCCTTAGTGGTTGGTGTGTAAATTTGAATACTAGTCGAATTAACTGGTCTTCCTAGAA
Organism: Dugong dugon; assembly: GCA_030035585.1. Lineage (NCBI taxonomy): Eukaryota > Metazoa > Chordata > Mammalia > Sirenia > Dugongidae > Dugong > Dugong dugon. The sequence continues at coordinate 100,106,249 of CM057483.1, read as the reverse complement.
GGCATATGGATATTTTCCCATCACTGACAGCATTTTACTTCAGGATAGATCTTGAAATGTTCTTTTTGACAATGGATGTGAACAACAAAGTAGGAAGACTCAAATTTACTGATCTCAAAATATAAACCTACAGTAATCAAAACAGCCTGGTACTGGTATAACAATAGACACACAGACCAATGAAATAGAATTGAGAGAAATAAACCCACACATCTATGGTCCACTGCTTTTTTTTTTTTTTACATTTTATCTTAGGCTGTGTTCTCTAGAGAAGCAAAACCAGTAAAGCATATAAATATATATAGAGAGAGATTTACATCAAGAAAATGGCTCACATGTTTGTAGGGGCTGAAATGTCCCAAGTCTGTGGATCAGGATAGAGGCTTCTCCTGATTCACGTAGCCAAACAGGCTGGAAAACCCCAACATTGGCAAGTTGGAGAGCGGAACTCTTGCTCACAGGCTGTGAAGATTGACAAATCCCAAGATTGGCAGGCAAGATCACAGGTAAGCTGCTAGTTCAAGTCCCAAGAACTGGAGGTCAGATGAACAGGAGCCAGCTGCAGAATCCAGAACAAGCAAAAGCCCCCCAAGCCTTGCGAGAATGTCTGCTTATATTTGGATGCAGGCCACACACCCAAGGAAACTCCTGTTCACTGATTGGCTACTCACAGCAGATCCCATCATGAGGGTGATAACATATCAAATCTCAACAGGGAAGTTATCACAACATTATACAACTGCCAAATCACTGAGAATAATGGCCCAGCCAAGGTGACACACAATCTTAACTATCACAAATTTATTTTGTTGTTGTTGAGAATATACACAAGAAAAGATACCAATTCAACAGTTTCTACATGTACAATTCGGTGACATTGATTACATTTTTCGAGTTGTGCAACCATTCTCACGTTCCTTTTCTGGGTTGTTTCTCCCCTATTAACATAAACTCACTGCCCCCCTAAGGTTCCTACGTAATCTTTCGAGTTACTGTTGTCAATTTTATTCCAAACAGACAGCTTTTAAAAGAGCATAATGTTCAAAGCAGACTTTTTTTACTAGTTAAGCTAAACTATTCTTTGGTTTTAAGAAGACTTCAGGGGATATTTTTGGTACAAGTTTTAAAGATTATCTCAGAGGAATAGTTTTGTGGTTCATCCACCCTCCATGGCTCCAGAAAGTCTGGAGTCCATGGGAATTTGAAATTATGTTTTGCATTTCCCCCTTTTGATCTGGATTTATCTATAGAATCCTTGATCAAAATGCTCAGTAATGGTAGCAAGACACCCTATGATTCTTCTGGTCTCATGGCAAAGGTGGCAGTTGCTCATGGAGGCAATTAGCCACAAACTCCATATTCCCCTCCTATTCCTGACTCTCCTTCTTTCTCTGCTGCTCCGGGCAAACAGAGTATGACCCACTATGTTTGACAAGGATACTAAGTACATTAACTGGGAAAGAAGAGTCTCTTCAATAAATGGTGTTTGGAAAATTGGATTTCCACAAGTAGAAAAATTAAACAGGATCCATGCCTCATACTATACACAAAAACAAATTCAAAGTGGATTAAAGATCTAAACATGAAAACTAAAACCATAAAGTTCTTAGAAGAAAATGCAGGTGCAAGGCTGTTGGTCCTGGCTTTCAACAATGGATTATCTAATATAATAAACAAAAGCACAAACAGCAAAAGACAACATAAATAAATGGGACTTGAGAAAAATTAATACTTTTGTCTATCAAAAGACTTTTCCAAAAAAATGAAAAGAGAAGCTACATACTGGGAGAATATCTTTATAAATGATATATCCACTAGGAATCTAATAACCAATATATATATAGACCTTGAAGACATAATACTGAGTGAAATAAATCAGTCACAAAAAGACAAATATTGCACGGCCTAGTGATTTTTTTATAACAGTAATATTGAGATATAATTCACATAATATACAGTTTACCCATTTAAAGCGTAATTCAGTGGTTTTTAGGATATTGTCAGAGTTGTGCAACCATCACCACAATCAATTGTAGAACATTTTCATCACCCCAAAAAGAAACCCCATACCCATTAGCCATCTGTCTTAGTTATCTAGTGCTATTATAACAGAAATACCACAAGTGGATGGCTTTAACAAACAGAAATTTATTCTCTCACACTCTAGGAGGCTTAACCAGTTGCCGTTGAGTCGATTCTGACTCATAGCGACCCTATAGGACAGAGTAGAACTGCCCCATAGGGTTTCCAGGGAGCGGCTGGAGGATTCAGACTGCTGACCTTTTGGTCAGCAGCCGAGCTCTTAACCACTACACCACCAGGGCTCCATTTAGGAGGCTAGAAGTCTGAATTCAGGGTGCCAGCTCTAGGGGAAGTCTTTCTCTCTATGTTGGCTCTGGGGGAAGGTCTTTGTCTCCTTTTAACAACTGTGGGCCCACCGTTCCTTGGAGATATCCATGTGCTTTCACATCAACCTTCCCCTGGGTCTAGGAGGTTCTCAGGGCAGGGATACCAGGTCCAAAAGATGCGCTCTGCTCCTAGCTCTTCTATATTGGTGGTAGTGAGCTCCCTCCCCTCTCTGCTTCCTTCTCTCTCCTTTTAACTTTTGTAAGATAAAAGGTGTGACTCAAGCAAGGGTATGACTTGAGTAAGGGTGTGACTCAAGATACACCCCATACTGATCCTGCCTTATTAACAGATAATCTAACCTAACCTGACTCATAGTGACCCTATAGGACAGAGTAGAACTGCCCCCTAGGGTTTCCAAGGAGCATCTGGTGGATTCGAACTGGCAAACTTTTGGTTAGCAGCCATAGCTCTGAACCACTGCCCTATTGGGGCTCCCATTAACATATAAAGGTTACGATTTACAACACATCATAAAATGCAGGATAATTACATCAGATCACAAAATGGAGGACAAAAACACAATACTGGGAATCATGGCCTAGCCAAGTTGACGGGGGACATAATTCAATCCATGACATCATCCCTTCTCATTTTCATTCAAACCCCCCAGCCCTAGCCAACCACTAATCTACTGTCTGTCTATAAATTTGCTTATTCTGGACATTTCATGTAAATTGAATCATACAGTATGTAGTCTTTTGTGATGGGATTCTTTCACTTAGCATAATGTCTTCAAGGTTCATCCATAATGTTGCATGAATCAGTACTTCGTTCCTTTTTATGTCTGCATAATATTCCATTATATAGATATACCCCATTTTATATATCCATTCATCAGCTGATGGACATTTGAGCTATTTCCACTTTATGTCTATCATGAATAATGCTGCTATGAACATTCATGTACAATTGTTTGTGTGAACATGTTTTCAATCTTCTTGGATATATACCTAGGAGTACAATTGCCAAGCCCTATGGTAACTCTATAATTAACTTACTGGGGAACTTCCAGACTGTTTTCCAAAGCAGCTGCATCATTTTATGTTCCTGCCAGCAATATAGGAGGCTTCAATTTCTCCACATCCTCACCAACACCTGTTATTATCTGTTATACATACCTATATACATATATATGTGTGTATGTATATATATATACATCCTAGTGGGTGTGAAGTGGTATCTCACCATGGTTTGGGTTTGCATTTCACTGGTGGCTAATGATGTTGAGCATCTTTTTATGTGCTTATTCCCCAGTTGTTCATCAAAGTTTGAGAACCCCTGGTCTAGAACTTTAAGGTCCTTTTTGACTATAATGATCCAGTGAAGGTAGAGCCAGAGAGGTATATTACTTACAAAAGTACACTTGCTTTTGTCTTCCTGTTCCAAATGACACTGGCCTGCAAGTTAACCTAGCCTAACTCATGTTTTACAGAAATTTCACTATCTTAATCCATTTTCATTTTATTTTATTAATGCTAATATAAATCTTAAAATAAACTTTACTGTCATTTAAAGTCATTGTGATGATTATTGCTATTGCTATGTGTCAACTTGGTTAGGCTGTGATTCTCAGTGGTTTGGCAGACACTGGACTGGTTGCTTTTCCATAATGTAATATAATGTAATCACTTTCCATGACATGAAGTGATATTATCACTCAATCAGTTGAGAGGGGAGTTTCCTTAGGAGTGTGTCCTGCCTCTAGTACATAAATGGATGCTCTGGAAAAGCTCTCTCTCTCAACCCTCCGGTTCCTGAGATGTAAGCCTGCAGAATTCTCCATCTTGCCGCCTGACCTGCAGATTTTGGATTCACCAGCTCCTGCAATCTTGTTAGCCAGCAGAAATCTCCAGCTTGCCACTGACCTACAGATTTGGGACTTACCAGACGCACAATTGTATGAGTCATTCCCTTGAAGTAAATCTCTCTTTATGTATATATATATACACATATACATATATATGACATATATATAAATAAATCTCTCTATATTTATAAATATACTTATATGTCATATATACATATACGAGACATATATAAATAAATATCGCTATATTTATAAATATACATATACATATATATATATATACATACATAAATATATATATCACTAGTTTAACTCCTTTGGAGAAACCAGACTAAGACAGTCATTAAGCAAGCAGTTTCATCTTCTAATTTGATCAGTATAGTGGTAAATACTGTGCTCTCTGAGTATAGGCCTTAATAGAGTAAATATATATCAACAGAAACCTTAGGAAAATGTTAGTGTGTAGAGAAAGGAAAATCAATTCTTCCGTACCTTTCATGATCCATCAGCAGTTTAGCAATGCTCAGACAGAAGTCTAAAGACATGTCAAGACGGAGTATTACCAAGACAGCTAATAAAAAGAAAAAAATGGAATAATTTTATCAGTTTCATATTTGAGGAAGCTTAGCTATTTTCATTAATTTTCTTCTATTCAAAATCTACTTACTAAATGTTTTTCATATTTTGTCTACCAATTTGTCAAAGCCCTTTTTTAAAATCTTTCAAAATTTATTTTGTTGTTGTTATTGAGAGTATGCACAGCAAAAAGTACACCAATTCAACAGTTTCTACATGTACAATTCAGTGACATTGATTACATTCTTAGAGTTGTGCAACCATTGTCACTCTCCTTTTCTGAGTTGTTCTTCTCCCATTAATATAAACTCACTGCTCCCTAAAGGTTCCTATTTATTCTTTTGAAAGTTGTCACTTTGATCCATATACATAGTTCTTAATAGAACATAATGCTCAAGGCAGACATTCTTTATGAATTAAGCTAAACTATTGTTTGGTTTTAAGAAAACTTCATGGGATATTCTAGGTTTAAGGTTTAAAGATAATCACAGGGCAATAGTTTCAGGCGTTCATCCAGCCTCCATGGCTCCAGAAAATCTGCAGTCAATGAGAACTTGAAATTTTGTTCTGCACTTTCTCTCTTTTCATCAGGATTCTTCTATAGAATCCTTGATCAAAATATTCAGTAATGTCAGCCAGGAACCATCTACTTCTGGTCTCATGGCAAGGGAGGTAGTTGTTCATGGAGGCAATTAGCCAAACATTCTGTTTCCTTCTCCTATTCCTAACTGTCCTTCTTCCTGGAGGCAGTTAGCCACTCATCTGTCAGTTTGTCGTAATGTGGTGGCTTGCATGTTGCTGTGATACTGGAAGCTATGCCACTGGTATTTCAAATACCAGATGAGTTACCATCATGGACAGGTTTCAGCAGAGCTTCCATAGTAAGACAGACTATGAAGAAGGATCTGGCAATCTACTTCTAAAAAAATTGGGCAGTTAAAACCTTACAAATAGCAACAGAACAATATCTGATATAGTGCCAGGACTCCTCAGGTTGGAAGGCACTCAAAATACAACTGTGGAAGTGCTGCCTCCTCAAAGTAGAGTCAACATTAACAATGTGGAGGGAGTAAAGCATTCAGGACCTTCATTTGCTGATGCAGAATGACTCAAAGTGATAAGAAAAAGCTCCAAACATCAATTAATAATTGGAATGTGGAATGTACAAAGAATGAATCTAGGAAAATTGGAAGCCATCAAAAATGAAAAAGGAATGTATAAAGATCGATATCCTAGGCATTAGTGAGCTGAAATGGACTGCTACTGGCAATTTTGAATCAGACAATCATATGGTCTATTATGCCTGGAAGGTCAAATTGAAGAGGAATGGCATGGCATTTATTGTCAAAAAGAAGATTTCAAGATCTATCCTGAAGTACAACGCTGTCAGTGATAGGATAATAGCCATATGCCTACAAGGAAGGCCTGTTAATATGACTATTATTCAAATTTACACAGCAACCACTAAGAACAAAGATGAAGAAACTGAACATTTCTACCAATTTATGCAGTCTGAAATTGATGAAACATGCAGTCAAGATGCATTGATAATTACTGGCGATTGGAATGTGAAAGCCGGAAGCAAAGAAGAAGGATTGGTTGTTGGAAAATATGGCCTTGGTGACACTGGCGATCCCAAGACAGAATTTTGCAAGACCAACGACTTCTTCATTGGAAATACCTTTTTTCAACAACATAAACAGCAACTACACACGTGGAACTCACCAGATGAAATTCACAGGAATCAAATCAACTACATCTGCGGAAAGAGAAGATGGAGAAGCTCAATACCATCAGTCAGAACAAGGCCAGGGGCCAACTGTAGAACAGACCACCAATTCCTCATATGCAAGTTCAAGATAAAGGGGCAGGCAATAAAAACGCATCCATGTGAACCAAAGTACAAACTTCAGTATATTTCACCTGAATTTAGAGTCAATCTCAAGAATAGATTTGATATACTGAATGCAATGACCGAAGACCAGATGAGTTGTGGGATGACATCAAGGACATCATACATGAAGACTGCAAAAGATTATTAAAAATATAGGAAAGAAGAGACAAAAATGGTCGACAGAAGAGACTCTGAAACTTGCTTTTAAACAGAGAGTAGCTAAAGCAGATAGAAGAAATGATGAAGTAAAAGAGGTGAACAGAAAATTTTGAAGGGTGGCTCGAGAAGACAAATGAAATGTGCAAAGATCTAGAGTAAAAAAATCAAAAGTAAAGAACATGCTCAGCGTTTCTCAAGCTGAAAGAACTGAAGAAAAAAATCCAACCTTGAGCAAAATGTTGAACGATGCAGGAAGGCATCAATAGAAGATGAAAGGAATACACAGAGTCACTATACCAAAAAATTGGTCGGTGTTCAAGCATTTCAGGAGGTAACATATGATCAAGAACTGATGGTACTGAAGGAAGAAGTCCAAGCTGCACTGAAGGCATTGCGGAAAAACACAGCTCCAGGAATTAATGGAATACCAATTGAGATGCTTCATCAAGCAGATGTAACGCTGGAAGCACTCACTCATCTATGTCAGAAAATTTGGAAGACAGGGAGGGGAGGACTGGGGAGAAGAAATCATTAAGTAGATGGCAGATAAGTGTTAACTTTTGTGAATGGAAAGACAACACACAATATAGGGAAAGTCAGCACAACTTGACCAAGGTAAAGTTATAGAAGATTCCTAGACACATACGAACACCTTGAGGGACCGAGTTACTGGGGTTGAGGGCTGGGGACTGTAGTCTCAGGGGATATCTAGGTCGATTGGCATAATATAGTTCATAAAGAAAATGTTTTATAGCCTACTTTGGTGAGTAGTGTCTGGGGTCTTAAAAGCTTGCAAGCGGCCATCTAAGATACATCTCTTGGTCCCATCTCATCCGGAGCAAAGGAGAATGAAGAAAACCAAAGACAAAGGATAATATTAGCCCAAAGGACTAACGGACCACATGAACCATAGCCTCTACTACTAGCTTGAGCCCAGAAGAACTAGATGGTGCCTGGCTACCACCACTGATGGGCTCTGAGAGGGCTCACAATAGACAGTCCAAGAAAGAGTGAGAGAAAAATGTAGAACAAAATTCAAATTAACAAAATAGACCAGACTTACTCATCTGACAGAGACTGAAGGAATCCCCAAGAAGATGGCCCCCAGATACCCTGCTAACTCAGAATTGAAGCCACTCTTTCAGCCAAAGATTAGACAGGCCTATAAAACAAACAATAACACACACGAGGAACGTGCTTCTGAGTTCAATCAAGTACACAAGACCTGCCCAAAAGCAAAGATAAGAAGGCAGGAAGGGACAGGAAAACTGGACGTGTGCACACGGAACCCGGGGTGTAAAGGACAAGGGAGAGAGTGCTGATACATTGTCGGGATTGCAACCAATGTCACAAAACAATTTGTGTATAAATTTTTTAATGAGAAACTAATTTGTGCTGTAAACTTTCACCTGAGGCACAATAAAATTTAAAAGAACACGCTTTTAAAGAGGAAGGAACTGAAGCACATATAAGTTAGGTGAATTGCCCCATAACCCACAGCTGTATATGAAGATGTTTATTTTGTGACGTGTACGTTGTAGTCTCTTGATAAGTCAGAAGAAAAAAAAAAAACCACTGTTTACACCAGTAATTACAAAAAGCACACTATTCCAAAGACTTTTCCATCAGTAGGTAATCTTTCTTCATGGTGGTAGACAACTTAAGAAAGGTTGGGAAGCTGCAATTCCCTGCTAGACTAAAAGAAAACTGATCAGCTTTATTCCCTTTTTTTTTTTTTTTTTTTTTACCACTTTTAAAATTTGCCTACTATTCTCTCTTCTTTCTCTCTTTCTTCCTGGCTGACAATCTCTGACTTTTGTATGTGATCAGTTTTCTCTCAGCCAGCCTGAAATTATAACTATTGTTAATATACTAAAAAAGATACTATATTCAACAAATTGGTGGTAATATTTCAAAATTGTGAAATTTCACACACAAAAATGATACCTTCAAGGAGTCCTTCATCAGCTGTTTCACCTTTCAAGAGGATTTTCATCATTAAGAAAAGCCCAGCTGGATTTAAATATTCCTATTTTAGACAAGGAAATCACTGTAATATTAGATTTGTGGAATGTTAAAGACCATTTCCAAGTAATTGCTTATTTTATTCAAACACAGCAAGATGACTCATGATTAAAGGAAATCAAAATTACAAAAGTTTATATGATAACATCCGGTCTATTAACCCTGATGATATTTTCTGATACTTTATTCAATCTAAATGAAATAATATAAGAAAAAAAATGTGAACATTTCTATTAAGTGACAAGCCATTAATAGCAAAAAAAAAAAAAAAACTTGTTGCCATCGAGTTGATTCTGACTCGTAGTGACCCTATAGAACAGAGTAGAACTGCCCCATAGGTTTTCCAAGGAGCAACTGGTGGATTCGAACTGCTGACCTTTTGGTTAGAAGCCAAGCTCTTAACCACTGTGCAACCAGGCCTCTTTAAACAGAAAAATCAAAGTAATATTAGACTTGTAGCATGTTAAAGATCATTTCCAAGTAATTGCTTATTTTATTCAACCACAGCAAGATGATTCATCATCAAAGGAAATCAAAATTGCAAAAGATTATATCATAACATCCAGTCTATCCCTGAGGATATTTTCTGATACTTCATTCAATCTAAATGAAATAATATAAAGAAAAGAATATGTAAACATTTCTATTAAGTGACAAGCAGTTAATGGCAAGGCCAATATTTAAATAGTGGGAATCTGAGGCCATATTCTTAGTGAGCAAAACTCCAAACATCAATTTTCCTTTTCTTTGGGGCCTCTAACAACAACTAAGTTCCTTTGTAAACCATGGTAGAATGTGAAATAAACTTATTGTCTTTCCTATAGGACACAACTGACACATGTACCATTAATAACAATGCACTCTGAATGGTGTTTCCAAATCCTTAGCTGGCACTAAGCCATCTAAAATCTCTTGCCTGTTTCCATTTTGTACATTTTGTAAATAATTGGCTAAGACTAAAAATGCAATCTAGGCCCACAGAACAAAACTTTTATCCCTACAAAGCCAAATAGCCTCAGGGTGCCAGTTAGTTAGACGCACCATGATAACTCCCTACAAAAAATACTCAAAAAACTAAAACAGATACAGATAAAGACCTTGGATCTGAATATCAAATGCAGAGTTGAAGAAACAGACTGAGGAGGCAGGGTCAAGATGGCAGAATCGTCATACCATTCCTGTCACCAGCCTTATACGACAAAGACCTGAAAAAACAAGTGAATTGAATAAATACGACAATCTAGGAATCCTGATCATCAAAGACAAAGCTGAAGAATCGGACTGAGTGGCAGGTGGAAGGAGAGACAATTCAAAAGCAGCAGAAATGGGGAACTACAGAACCCGGGATCGCCGGTGTCCTCCTAGCTGAGTCAGCATAGCACTCACAGACTGAGGCAAGCAGCAACATTCCAAGCCAAGGCCCACCACATCTGGTGCAGCCAAGCAGCACTGAATCTGAATGCACATCCAGAGCCAAAAAGGAATGACACCAGACCTGTAAAAGTTAAACGCAAGCTCCCAACCCACCCTCCATGCTGGCATAACCCCTCCCCCATCAGAGCTTCACAACAGAAAAGCATTCCCTTCCCCTCATTCATATCTCACCCTGCTTCGACACCAGTCCCTTGGTGTTCAAAAACACCACACCCCCTCAGCCAGGAACTAAGGGCAGGTTGGGAGGCCCTGCCCCTTTGCCCAGCCACTGGCATAGGGGTTCCAAAGACATGCAGTGCCCTTCACACCCACCCGGTGCCTTGTGGGCCAATTCAACGTCACACGTCCTTATTAGCATAAAATGGGCAGGGCATACACCTGATGCCCATTTTCACATGCAGCACCAAGGGGGAGCTGCAGATTCATGACATTCAACACCACCCTGCCCCTCAAGAAGGGACTGCACCAACCCTTACCAGGAGGCTGAAGGCTGGCAATACCATCCACTAAACCTAGCCACTCACAATAGGGGTCTGAGAATTACTGATGCCTCTCAATCCCTCTAGCCAATGGCACAGGATACCCAAGAACTGGCTGCACTACCTCCCACCACTATGTGCTCTAGCAGAGAGGGACATGCCCTTCAACCTGACAAGCGGGGGCAGCCAATGGCACCTTGCCTTGCCACACACATCGCACACCACTGCAACCAGAGACCTATACCTGCTCTGAACACCCCCACACACCCCTGCCTGCCTAGAACTGTAGGTGAGAGTCTGCACCACAGATTCAGTGACCAGTGACCCAGACACCTGTGCCCTGAATAACTGCACCCACTCAAGAACAGTGAACAGACTCCTGGGCACGCACACCTAGTAGCTGATCTGACCACAGGGAGACAGGATGCGAGAGCTGCAAAGACGCCAACAACCATATGCACACCCATGTTCATTACAGCACTATTCACAATAGCAAAAAGATGGAAACAACCTAAATGCTCATCAACAGATGAATGGATAAACAAATTATGGTACATACACACAATGGACTACTATGCAATGATAAAGAACAATGATGAATCTGTGAAACATCTCACAACATGGATGAATCTGGAAGGCATTATTCTGAGTGAAAGAAGTCAGTCACAAAAGGATAAATATTGCATGAGAACACTATTTTACGAACTCAAGAAAAGGTTTACACACAGAAAAAAATCATTCTTTGATAGTCACCAGGGTGAGGAGGGAGAGGGAGAGGGAATCACTAACTAGATAGTAGACAAGCGTCAACTTAAGTGAAGGGAAAGGACAATACACAATACAGGGGAAGTCTGCATAACTGGACTAATGCAAAAGCAAAGAAGTTTCCTAAAGACATCCCAACGCTTTGAGGGACCAAGTAGCTGGGGCTAGGGCCTGGGGACCATAGTTTCAGGGGACATCTAGGTCAATTGGCATAACATACTTTATTAAGAAAATGTTCTATATCCCACTTTGGTGAGTAGCATCTGGGGTCTTAAAAGCTTGCAAGCGGCCATCTAAGATACATCTATTGGACCCATCCCACTCAGAGCAAAGGAAATGAAGAAAACCAAAGACACAAGGAAAATACTAACCTAAAGGACTAAAGGACCAAGTGAACCAGAGACTCCAGCAGCCTGAGACCAGAAAAACTGGATGGTGCCCGGCTACCACCACTGACCGCCCTGACAGGGAACACAAGAGAGAGTTCCAGACAAAACAGGGGAAAAATGTAAACAGAATTGAAATTCACATAAAAAGGCCAGACTTAATGGTCTGACAGAGACTGGAGGAACTCCTGAAACAATGGCCCCCAGACGCTCTGTTAACCCATAACTTAAAATATTCCTGAAGCACACTTTCCAGACAAAGATTAGACAGACCTATAAAACAAAAAATAATACACTTGAGGAACATGCTTCTTAGTTCATTCAAATATAGGAGACCAAATAGGCAGCTTCTGTCCAAAAGCAGGATGAGAAGGCAGGAAGGGACAGGAACTGGACAAATGGATACAGGGAACCCAGGGTGGAAAGGGGAGCGTGCTGTCACATCGTGGGGATTGCAACCAATTTCACAAAACAATATGTGTATAAATTTTGAATGATAAATTAACTTGAGCTGTAAACTTTTACCTAAAGCACAATTTTAAAAAATAATAATAATAAAAAAAGAAGAAAGAGAAGAACCCCTTCCAGGACTGGAAATTAAAGAGAGTCAGTGAGTAGACAGCCTGGTATCCTCGCTTTAGTTGACCACCTGGGACCACGAGATGAGTGGAAGTTGAAGAGGTGCAGCAATGAAGAGATGGGCTATGTTTGGACATGTTCCATAGGCACCCATTGACCTATCTCACAGGGGCTAAGGGAGAGAGAGAGAGAGAGAGAGAGAGAGAGAGGGAGAGAGAGTGGGCTGGCTGGTCTGAAGTGCAGGGAGTTGTGTGGACTCCTAAGCCTACGCGTGGTGCTCACTGACCTAGCCCACAGGGGCTAGGAATGAGAGAGAGAGAAGGGGCTGGCTGGTCTGAAGTGCAAGGAGTTGTGTAGACTCCCAAGACTATGGCTGGTACCCATTGACCTAGCCCACAGGTTCTAGGGATGAGCTGACCAGAACCAAACCAAATGAAGATAAAGATGTTTGACACTGTGAGCTGGTGTAGACTGCTGCAATTTGATGGCTTTCTCTGGACTGGACTTTGTTTATGGATGCAGATGCTCTAAGTTTCAACCAGAAGATTCTTCAAGACCAAGGAACATGCTTGTCTTCTCATAGTACTGGTTTGGTAGGGACAGCAAATTTAAACATTGGCTATCTAAAGTGGGGAAGATAAAGGCATGAAGTGGCTGGCTTACACGTTTTCATAGGTGTGCATACACTCAAAATGAGGGGGACAAGGGAGGATCCCCACTGAATAGATTCCTCTTTTCCTGATAGGTCTGCAGAAGACAGGGTAGGAAGGTAGGGTAGGATAATATGATTAAGTTGTGAGTGTTAATTGTTAATAGGGTTAATTGTGCCTGTAAAAACTGTAATTGTAGAGTTACAAACTGTGACTGTGAAACAGTGGACTAAGGGGGAAGCACTGCTGGACTGGAGTACAGTGGTCAAATCTAAAGTCCCTTAAAAGTTTTGCTATGCTGATACATCGTGAGGCTCAGAGCAAGGGAATAATCTTCTCTCAGTTAAATTTTATCAGACAGCAGGAAGGGTGAAGCTGAGATGACTTTTGGAGAACCTGACCAGATCGATGGACACCTGCAGCAGACCTGAATGGCTGGTACCTAAGTAACCTCACCCTGAGGACTCTTTGCCCTATTGAATTAACAATTAGTCAATTGTTAATAACAGTCAATGACTGTTTTGAACTGGTAAAATGATTGGGAGGGGGAAATATCCTCCAAGTATGAAAGAACCATGGCTAGAAAAGCCAGGGGGTGGCCTGCAGTATGATGGATCACTTTTATATGGCCTTTCTCGCTGTCTTAGTTACCTAGTGCTGCTGTAACAGAAATACCACAAATGGATGGCTTCAACAAAGAGAAATGTATTCTCCCACAATCCAGGAAGTTAAAACTCTGCATTCAGGGTGCCAGGTCCAGGAGAAGGTCTTTTCTCTCCATCAGCTCTGGGGGAAGGTCCTTGTCGTGAATCTTCCCCGGTCGAGGAGCTTCTCAGTGCAGGAACCCCACGTCCAAATAATGCGCTATTCTCCTGGCTTTTGTTTCCTTGGTGGTATGAGGTCCCCACATCTCTCTGCTCGTTTCGCTCTTTATATCTCAAAAGAGACTGACTTAAGACAAAACCTAATCTTGTAGATTGAGTCCTGCCTCATTAACATAACTGCCTCTAATCCTGCCTCATTAACATCATAGAGGTAGATTTACAACACACTGGAAAATCGCATCAAATGACAAAATGGTGGACAATCACACCATACTGGCAATCTTGGCCTAGCCAAGTTGACAAATATTTTTGGGGGACACAATTCAATCCATAACACTCACCATGGTCTTATGACTCCTACAAAATGATTGGGTGGGACTATGCAAATAAGGTGCTTGTGGCCCACCAAAGGGATTGGACAGCTTACTAATAATGCAAATAGGGTGCACAGTACCCTTGTGGGGGTGGGACCATGAAAATAAGGTTATGGAACCCTAATGCGGGTTTGGTCAGTTTTGCTATCCTGCTAGGCATAACATGAGCCACTCCAGAGGCAGAAAGGGAGGACCTCACTACCACCAAGAAGAAGAGACAGGAGCGGAGCGTGTCCTTTTGACCCAGAGTCCCTGTGCAGAGAACTTCCCAGGAGAGAGAGAAAGCTGTAACACTGGAGATGGCACAAGATGGCAAGAAGTAGCAGCAGAGAAATGGAGGCAACAGAACCAGGAGACCTGCATAAGGCTGCACAGTGGGCTTCCCAGCCCATGGAGCAAGGGTGTTAGAGTGGATGTGCCAACCCCCGGAGCAAGTGAGCTGAATGCCTTCAGGCAGGAGGCTTGCTAGGAGACTGGGGTGCCTCCAGGAACTTGGCAGAGCTAGGCTCTCCGACCCATGGAGCGAGAGAGCTGAGCATCTTCAAGCTGAGGCTTTCTGGTGGGTTGGGGTGCCTTCAGGCACTTATTGACAAAGCTAAAGAGCTTTGCAACACTTGGCTAAGCAGGGCATGGACCGAGGGGCCAAGGGGCCAAGGGCCAGAGAGAGGTCTGCCTGCTGGCACGGCTGAGAAGAAGCTGTCCTGATGGAAGAACTATCTGGAGTCGATCCTAATCCTGAATTGTAACCTCTTACTTCCCTAATAAACACCATAATCATCAGTATTGTCTGTGAGTTCTTTGTGGCCATTGCAATGAATTATCAAACCCGGCAGAGAAGTAGAGAGTGCTGCGGGAGGAACAGCTAGTGTCAGAATTGGTAAAAAGGTTGGAGAGAGGAGGTATGTCTGATGGTCTGCCTCACAGGAATCAGCCTTGGGCTGTTGCTCTTGAGTCTCCTTCCCTTTGTGAAGTTAGAGGCAGTCAGATTCCCCTACCACACCATTTTTTACAGGAAAGGAGAAGTGACTAGGTGAAGTACAAGGAATTTTTAGGGCAGTTAAATTATTCTGTATGGTAATGTAATGATGTATACATGACATTATGCATTTGTCAAAACCCATAAAACTATACAATACAAAGACTGAATCCTAATGTTAACATTAGTTAATCATAATGTATCAATATTGGTTCATCAATTGTAACAAATGTACCACACCAATGCAAGATGTTAATAATAGGAAAAACTGTGGGCATGGGGAGAGAGACTATTTGGGAACTGTCTATACTTTCTGCTCCATTTGTCTGTAAAACATACACCTTCCCTAAAAAATGAAGTATATTAATTTTAAAAAATAGATTGAACGAAATGAAATTGGAAATACAACATAACAACATTGTGGGATGCAGCTACAGCAATGCTGAGAGGGAAATTTATAGCACTAAATGCTTATATTAGAAAATAGGACAGTTCTCGAATTAGTAATCTATACACTTACCTAAGGAAACGAAAAAAGGAAGAACAAAGTAAACCCAATGCAAACAAAATGAAGGAAATAATAAAGGTAAGAGCAGACATCCATAAAATTGAAAATAGAAAAATAATAGAGAAACTCAGTAAAACAAAAAGCTGGTTCTTTGAAAAGACCAAGGAAATTAACCAACATCTAGCAAGACTGACAAAGACAAAAACAGAAAAGACACAAATTACCAAAATCAGTAATAAAGTAGTGGATATCACTACATATTGCAGACATCAAAAGGATAATAAGCGAATCCAACGAACAATTCTAGACACGTAAATTTTGATAACTTAGACAAAATGGATCACTACCATACAAACGACCATAACCCACCCAATATAAAATGGATACAATGAAGAAGAATTTGCAGTTTAAAAACTCTCCCCTAAAAGAAAAACTGGAGCCCTGGAGTTGCAGTGGTTAAGAGCTCAGCTGCTAAACAAAAGGTCAGCAGTTCCAGTCCACCAGCTGCTCCATGGAAACCCTCCAGGGTAGTTTGGCTCTGTCCTATAGGGTCGCTATGAGTTGCAATCAACTTGACAGCAACGGGGTTTTCTTTTTGTTTTGTTTTGTTTTTTTTAAAGAAAAACTCACCCCTGAAATCTCTAGACCCAGCTGGTTACACTGGAGAATTCTACAAAACTGTTAAAGAAGAATTAACACCAACTCTACATGATGTCTTCTAGAATATAGAGGAAGACAGGCTTCCCAACTCATTTTATGAAAAAGTATTACTCTGATACCAAAACGAGACAAAAACAGTACAAAACAAGAAAACTACAGACCAATATTCCTCATTAATACAAATGCAAATAACCTTAACCAAATATTAAACAAAATCCAGCAATATATAAAAAAAGAACTAACCTAAAAAAATGGAAGGACTTCTGTTTTCATAGATTAGAGGGCTTAATATAATTAAGATGTCAGCACTATCCAAAGTAATCTATAAATTCAATGTAATCCCCATCAGAATTCCAACGGTTTTCCTGGCAGAAATGGAAAAGCCAATCATAAAATTTATATGGAACAGCAATGGATCATGAATAGCTAAAGCAATCTCGAAGAAGAATAAAGTAGGAGGACTCACACTTACTAATTTCAAAACTTACTACGAGGCTACAATAATTAAAACAGCCTAGTACCGTTATAAAAATAGACATACAGACCAAAGGAATAGGATTGAAAGTCCAGAAATAAATCATACATATGGTGAACTGATTTTTTTGGGTATGTGCTTTAGGTGAAATTTTAAGATTCAAGTTAATTTCTCATACAAAAATTTATACACATATTCTTTTGTGACACTAGTTGCAATCCTCACAATGTGACAGCACAATCCCTCTTTCCACCCTGGATTCCCTGTGTCCATTCAACCAGTTCCTGTCCTGTCCTCCGTTCTCATCCTGCCTCTGGACAGGAGCCGCCCATTTGGTCTTCTGTATCTGACTGAACTAAGAAGCACATTCCTCACGTGTATTACTTCTTGTTTCATACTCTTCTCTAATCTTTGTCTGAAGGGTGGGTTTCGGGAATAGTTTCAGTTCTGGGTTAACAGAGTGTCCGGGGGCCATAGTTTTGGGCGTTCCTCCAGTCACTGTTAGACCATTAAGTCTGGTCTCTTTATGTGAATTTGAGTTCTGCTCCACACTTTTCTCCCGCTCCATCTGGGACACTCTGTTGTGTTCCCTGTGAGGGTGGTCATTGGTGGTAGCCGGGCACCATCTATTTGTTCTGGTCTAAGGCTGGTGGAGTCTCTGGTTTACGTGGACCGTTAGTCTCTTGGGCTAATATTTTCCTTGTGTCTCTGGTGTTCTTCATTCTCCTTTGCTCCAGGTGGGATGGTACAAATTGATGCATCCTAGATGGTTGCTTTGCAAGCTTTTAAGACTTCAGACACCACTCACCAAACTGTGATGCAGAACATCTTCTTAATAAACTTTGTTATGCCAATTGACTTAGATATTCCCCAAAACTATGGTCCCCAGGCCCCAGCCCCAGCTACTCTGTCCCTCAAAGTGTTTGGATGTGTCCAGGAAACTTCTTAGCTATTGCTTTCCTCCAGTTGTGCTGACTTCCCCTGTATTGTGGGTTGTCTTTCCCTTCAACAAAGTTGATCCTTGTCTACTATCTAGTGGGTTAGCCTCCTCCTCCCTCCTCAGCCTCATAACCATCAAAGAATGCATTTTTCTGTTTAAACCTTTTTTTAACTTCTTATAATAGTGGTCTCATACAATATTTATCCTTTTGTGACTGACTAATTTCACTCAGAATAATGCCTTCCAGATTCATCCACGTTGTGAGATGTTTCACAGATTCATCATTGTTCTTTACCATTACACAGTATTCCATTGCATGTATGTACCATAATTTGTTTATACATTCATCCGTTGATGGGCACCTAGGTCGTTTCCATCTTTTTGCTATTGTGAACAATGCTGCAGTGAACATGGGTGTGCATATGTCTATTCATGTGACAACTCTTATTTCTCTAGGATATATTCCAAGGAGTGGGACTGCTGGATCATATGGTACTTCTAGTTCTAGTTTTTTAAGGAAGTACCAAATGACTCTCCAGAGTGGTTATACCATTTTACATTCCCACCAGCAGTGCATAATTGTTCCAGTCTCTCCATAACTCTCCAATATTTATTATTTTGTATTTTTTGGGTTAGTGCCAGCATTTTTGGGGTGAGATGGTGTCTCATTATAGTTTTGATTTGCATTTCTCTAATGGCTAATGATCATGAGCATTTCCTGATAGGTCTGTTAGCCACCTGAATGTCTTCTTTGGTGAAGTTTGTTTCCATATCCTTTGCCCATATTTTAATTGGGTTGTCTTTTTTGTTGCTGAGGTTTTGCAGTATCTTGTAGATTTTAGAGATTAGACCCTTATTAGATATGTCATAGTCAAAAATTATTTCCTAGTCTGTAGGTTCTCGTTTTACTCTTTTCGTGACATCTTTGATGAGCATGAGTGTTCGATTTTTAGGCGCTCCCAGTTATATAGTTTCTCATCTTGTGCTTCTGCATTGTTACTTATGGTTTGTATACTATTTATGCCATGTATTAGGGCTCCTAGCATTGTCCTCATTTTTTCTTCTATGGTCTTTATCACTTTAGATTTTATATTTAGGTCTCTCATCTATTTTTAGTTTTTGTACATGGTGTGAGGTATGGGTCTTGTTTCATTTTTTTGCAGATGGATACGCAGTTATGACAGCACTATTTGTTAAAGAAACTGTTTTTTCCCCATTTAATGGACTCGGACCTTTGTCAAATACCAGCTGCTCATAGGTGGATGAATTTACTTCTGGGTTCTCAATTCTGTTCCATTGGTATGTGTCTGTTGTTGTACCAGTACTAGGCTGTTTTGACTACCGTGGTGGTATAACAGGTTCTGAAATCAGGTAGTGTGAGTGAGGCCTCCCACCTTTGTTCTTCTTCTTCAGTAATGCTTTACTTATCTGGGGTCCCTTTCCTTTCCATATGAAGTTGGTGATTTGTTTCACCATCTCGTGAAAAAATGTCGCTAGAATTTGGATCAGGATTGCACTGTATGTAGATCGCCTTGGGAAGAACTGACATTTTCACAATGTTGAGTCCTCCTATCCATGAGCATGGCATGTTTTTCCGTTTATGTAGGTCTCTTTTGGTTTCTTGAAGTAGCGTTTTGTAGTTTTCTTTGTATAGGTCTTTTACATCTCTCGTTAGATTTAATCCTATTTTATCTTCTTGGGGCCTATTGTAAATGGTATTGATTTGGTGATTTCCTTTTTGAAGTTCTCTTTGTTGGTGTAGAGGAATCCAACTGATTTTTGTATGTTTCTCTTGTATCCTGATACATTGCTGAAATCTTCTATTAAGTCCAGTAGTTTTCTTGTGGATTCTTTGGGGTTTTCTGTGTATAAGACCATATCATCTACAAATAAGGATACTTTTTTCCTTACCAATTTGGATGCCCTTTATTTCTTTTTCTTGCTTTATTGCTCTGGCTAGGACCTCCAGCAAAATGTTGAACAAGAGTGGAGATACATGGCATCCTTGTCTGGTGCCTGTTCTCAAGGGGAATGCTTTCAGACTCTCTCCATTTAGGATGACATTGGCTGTTGGCTTTGTATAAATGTCCGTAATTGTTTTGAGGAATTTCCCTCCTATTCCTATTTTGCTGAGAGTTTACCATGAATGGGTGTTGGACTTTGTCAAATGCCTTTCCTGCATCAATTGTTAAGATCATGTGGTTCTTATCTTTTTTTAAATTTATGTGATGGATTACACTGATCAATTTTCTACTGTTGAATTATCCCAGCATACCTGGTAAGACTCCCACTTGGTCATGATGATTTATTTTTTTGATATGTCATTGCATTCTATTGGCTAGAGTTTTGTTGAGGATTATTGTGTCTATGTTCATGAGGGTTATTGGTCTGTAATTTTCTTTTTTTGTGGTGTCTTTACCTGGTTTGGTATCAGGGTTATACTAGCTACATAGAATGGGTTCAGGAGTATTCCTTCCCTTTCTATGCTCTGAAATACCTTTAGTAGTACTGGTGTTAACTTTTCTGTGAAAGTTTGGTCAAATTCTCCAGTGATGCCGTCCAGGCCAGGGCTTTTTTCTGTTAGGAGTTTTTTTTATTACCTCTTCAATATCTACTTTGTTGTGGGTTTATTTAGTTTTTCTATCTTGGTTTGTGTTAGTGTTACATAGGTTGTGTGTTTCTAGAAATTTCTCCATTTCCTCCAGGTTTTCAAATTTGTTGGAGTACAATTTTTCATAGTTTTCTGTTGGTGATCCTTTTTATTTCAGTTGATTCTGTTGTGATATCGCCCATCTCATTTCTTATTGGGGTTATTTGCTTCCTCTCCTGTTTTTATTCTGTCAGTTTGGCCAATGGTTTATCGATTTTGTTGAACTTTTCAAAGAACTGACTTTTGGTCTTGTTGACTCTTTCAATTGTTTTTCTATTCTCTGTATCACTTATTTCTGCTATAATCTTTATTATTTCCTTTCTTGTGGTGCCCAAGGGCTTCTTTTCCTGCTGTTTCTGTTTGTCCAAGTTGTAGGGTTACTGTTTTGATTTTTGGCCCTTTCTTCTTTTTGGATGTGTTCATTTATTGCTATAAATTGACCTCTAAGCACTGCTTTTGCTGTGTCTCAAAAGTTCTGGTAATATGTGTTTTCATTCTCATTTGATTCTATAATTTCTTTATTTTGTCCTTGATTTCTTACATAATCCAGTAGTTTTTAAGGAAGGAGTTGTTCAGTTTCCATGGATTTGGTTTTTTTTCTTCCTTGCTGCTTCTGTTGATTTCTACTTTTATGGCTTCATGGTCAGAGAAAATGCTTTGTAATATTTTGAAGTTTTGGATTCTGTTAAGGTTTGCTTTGTAGCCTAAAATGTGGTCTATTCTGAAGAATGTTCCATGTGCATTGGAAAAGAATGTATTCTTGGCTGCTGTTGGGTGGAGTGTTCTGTATATGTCTACGAGGTCAAGTTGATTAATTGTAGCATTTAGATCTTATGTGTCTTTGTTGAGTTCCTTTCTATATGTTCTGTCCTTCACTGAAAGTGGCGTGTTGAAGTCTCCTACTATTATTGTGGAGATGTCTATTTCTCTTTTCAGTGCAGTTAAAGTTTGTTTTATGTATTTTGAAGCCATGTCATTGGGTACGTATATATTTATTATGGTTATATCCTCTTGGTGTATCCACCCTTTGGTCATTATATAGTGTCCTTCATTATTCTTCATGATGGATTTTGCTTAAAGTCTATTTTCTCAGAGATTAATATTGCCACTCCTGCTCTTTTTTGGTTGTCATTTGCTTGATATATTTTTTTCCATCATTTGAGTTTTAGTCTGTGTCTTTGAGTCTAAGGAGTGTCTCTTGTAGGAAGCATATAGACGGATCATGTTTTTTTAATCCATTCTGCCACTCTCTGTCTCTTTATTGGTGCATTTAGTCCATTTATATTCAGTGTAATTATTGATAGGTATGAGTTTACTGCTGTCAGTTTTACTTTTTTGTGGTGTTGACAGTTTTTTAGTTCCACTTAATTTTCTGTGCTGAGTCATTTTTCTTTATGTATTTTTTTTTCATCTTTTTCATTATTGTTGATTCTGTGTTTGCTAAGTTTTTATGTTTTTCATCTTTTTTATTTTGATGGGTAGATTTGTTAGCTTCCTTTGTGGTTACCGTAAAATTTACCTTCATTTTTCCAAGTATAATTCGATCATTTATTTATTTATATCACTTTAACTTCTTCATATGGAAGTTCTATAACTACAGTATTTATTCCCTCTTTTTCATTTTAACATTGTCATCATTTACATATTAATGTCTGTTTCCCTATTTTCAATTTTTAGCTCTGACTTATTTTTGCAACTTCCCTATCCTAGTTGGTATCTGGTTGTTCTGTTTTGTCTTCTAGTCTTTGGTTGTTGTCTGATATTGTTGGCTCTCTAACTGGAGGACTCCCTTTAATATTTGTTGTAATTTTGGTTTGGTTTTTGCAAATTCCCTAAACTTCTCTTTATCTGGAAATGTCCTAATTTCGCCATCATATTTGAGAGACAGTTTTGCTGGATATATAATTCTTGGCTGGCAATTGTTTCCCTTCAAGACTTTATATATGCCATCCCATTGCCTTCTTGCCTGCATGGTTTCTTCCGAGTAGTCAGAGCTTAGTCTTATTGATTCTCCTTTGCAGGTGACTGTTCATTTATCCCTCACTGCTCTTAAGATTCTATCTTTGTCTTTGGTTTTGGCAAGTTTGATTATAATATGTCTTGGTGACTTTCTTTTGGGATCTACCTTATGTGGGGTTTGATGAGCATCTTAGATAGATATCACCCCATCTTTCACGATATCAGGGAAGTTTTCTGCCAGAAAATCTTCAACAATTCTCTCTGTGTTTTCTGTTATCCCCCTCTTCGGGTACTCCAATCACTCGTAGGTTTTTCCTCTTGATAAAGTCCCACATAGTTGTTAGGGTTTCTTCATTTTTTTAAATCCTTTTTTTAACTGATTTTTCCTCAAATAAGTTGGTGTCAAGTGCTTTACCTTCAGTCTCACTAATTCTGACTTTCCTTGCCTCAATTCTGCTCCTATGACCTTCTATTGAGTTGTCTAATTCTGAAATTTTATTGTTAATCTTTTAGATTTCTAGTTGCTGTCTTTCTATTCTACTGTTTGCAGCAGCCTGTTAAATTTGTCATTCTATTCTTGTATTTTTTTCCTGAATTCCTCTATTGCTTTGTCTGTGCGTTCCTTGACATGATCTGAGTTTGGCATTATCTCCTTCCTATCTTTTGAAGAGCTCTGTATATTAATCTTTTGAATTCTATCTCCAGTAACTCCAAGACATTACCTTCCTCCAGAAGCTTTCCTGGTTCTTTGTTTTGGTTGTTTGCTGGAGCCATCTTGACCTGGCTTCTTTATGTGATTTGATATTTATTTTTCTCTCCAAGCCATCAATAAGTTATCATATTTATTTATTGTGTTTGTTTAATGTGTCCTAGCTTTTTGTTTTGTTTTGTTCTGATATGCCCAAGTAGTCTGGGCATGTGAGCTACATTGGTTATTGGTGTCTTTGAAGCTCTCATGTCATGTCTCCAGGTGGTTAGAACAGCTACAAAGCATGTGAGCCTAGGAGTCTCTTCACTATTCTTATGTGGGTGCAGCACAGGTGTCCAGATCATCAGTCACCGACTATGTGGAGCAGACTCTCACTTACAGTCCTAGATGGGCAGGGCTGCATAGGGGTGTTTACAGCAGGCACAGGTATCTGGCTGCAGTATGGGGCTATATGCGGAGCAAGGCAGAGGGCTGATGGCTGCCCCCAGGCGTCTGGGTCGGGGGGGGGCCTGTCCCTGATCCCTAAAGCATGTAGGGTGGTGAGTTTTGCAGTTTGTCCTTGGGCTCCTGATGCTGTTGGCTGGAATGACTGGGCAGCACCACTTATTCTGAGACCCCTGTCATGGGTGGCTAGATGGAGTGGGAGATACCACCAGCCCTCAGGCCCCTGGTATGTGTGGGTGAGGTCCCTGCTTAATGGGTAGGGCAGTGTCAAATGTCACAAATCTGCAACTCCCTCTTGGCTGCTACAGTTGAAAACAGGCTTCAGGTGTATGCCCTGATGTTTTATGCTAATGAGTGCTTGAAGTGTTGAATCATCCCATACAGTTCTAGGCAGGGGTGAAGGGTACAACAAATCCTTGGACCCCTTATGCCAGTGCCTAGGCAAAGGGTGGGGGCCTGCCCTGAGTTCCCGGCTTAGCGGGTGTGGCATTTTTTTAAAGCCTTGAGAATGGTTTGGGCACAGATAGCCCGTACTTCTAGTTTAGGGGGCATGGCAATTGTTGAATACTGCTGGACTAGTGTCGAAGCAAAGTGGGGTGGGGGGTGAGTGAGGGGAAAGAGACACTTCTGCTCTGTGAAAATCTCTGAGTGAGAGGGGATATCTTGACCCCACCCAGTAGGTTAGATGCTTGCACTTAACTTTCACAGGTCCAGCAACACTTCTACCTGGCTCCAGAGGTTAGTGCAGATTCTCCACTGCCTGGTCTCTTCTGATGTGGTGATAGCTTTGCAACCACTACTGCTTGCCTCAGCCCACATGCGCCTGTCAACCCAGCCAACAGGAAGCCAGCAACTTCAAAACTGGCATTTCTTCGCTGTTTTCAAATTGTCTCTCCTTCCCCCTGCTGCTCAATCTGACTCTTCAGCTTTGTCTTTGATGATCAGGGCTCCTAGATTGTCATATATAATTGATTTACTTGTTTTTCAAGTGTTTGTTGTAAGAAGGATGACAGGAAGGTCTGACTATTCTGCCATCTTGGATCCTCCTCTCAATTGATTTTTGACAAGGGTGTGAAGTTCATTCAATGGGAAATAAGAGCCTCTTCAGTAAATGGTTCTGGGAAAATTGGACTTCCACATGCAGAAGAATATATCAGGATCCATGCCTCACATCATACACAAAAGTCAATTCAAAATGGATCAAGTACCTAAATGTGAAAACTAAAACCATAAAATTCTTCAAAGAAAATATAGGGGCAAGACTGTGGGATTTACTGTTTCAAGATAGATTATCAGATGTGATAACAAAAACTCAAGCAGAAAAAGACAAAATACATAGATGGAACCTCTTAAAAATCAAATAACTGTACATCTAAGGCCTTAATCAACAGAGTGAAAAAATGACCTACAGACTGGTAGAAAATTTTGGGGAACCATTTACCAGATAAGGGCCTAATATTCAAAATATCTATAAAACTTCTACAACTTAACAACAAAAAGACAAACAATCCAATCAAAAATGGGTAAAGGACCTGAACAGAAAATTCACCAAAGAAGACACTTAAATGCACAAGCACATGAAAAAATACTCAAAATCATTAGCCATTAGGAAAATGCAAATCAAAACGACAATGAGATATCACCTCACCCCCGTTAGAATGACAATGATTAAAAAAAATCAGAAAATAACTCTTGGAGAGGTTGTGGAGAAACTGGAACCCCCAAGCATTGCTGATGGTATTCTAAAATGGTACAGCCACTACAAAAACCTGTTTGGCTGTTCCTCAAAAAGTTGAAAATAGAATTATGACATGACAGCAATCCCAATCCTAGGTATATACACAGAAGAAGTGAAGGCAGGAACACAAACAGAAACCTGTAAGCCAATGTTCACTGAAGCACTTTTCACTTTTCGCAATAGCCAAAAGGTGGGAACAACAGAAATGTCCATCAACAGATGAATAAATAAGCAAACTATGGAATATACACACAATGGAGTACTACTCAGCCATAAAGAGGAATGAAGTCCTGATATATGCTACAACACTGATGAACCACGAAAACACCATGCTGATTGAAATAAGTCAGTCACGAAAGGACAAATACTGTATGATCTCACTTATATGAAATAAGCAAATATATAGAAACTGTCTTAGTTATCTAGTGCTGCTATAACATAAATACCACAAGTGGATGATTTTAACAAAGAGAAGTTTATTTCCTTACAGTAAAGTAGGCCAAAAGTCCAAATTCAGGGCTTCAGCTCTAGGGGAAAGCTTTTTCTCTCTGTCGGCCTTCTACTTTTCAGTGTTCCCCCAGACTAGGCGCTTCTCTGAGCAGGGACCCGGTCCAAAGGATGCGTTCTGCTCCCAGCACTGCTTTCTTGATGGTGTGAGGTCCCCAGTTCTCTGCCTGCTTCCCTTTCTTTTTATCTCTTGAGAGATAAAAGGTGGTGCAGGCCACACCCCTGGGAAACTCCCTTTACATTGGATCAGGGATGTGACCTGGGTTAAGGTGGTGTTACAATCCCACCCTAATCCTCTTTAACATAAAATTAAAATGACAAAATGGAGGCCAACCACACAATTCTGGGAATCATGGCCCAGCCAAATTGATACACACATTTTTTGGGGGACATAATTCAATCCATGACAGAAACCAAAGATTAATGGTTACCAGGGGTGAGAGGGAGGGGAAAGGGGGGGTTTGTTTGCGGAGCATTGAGTTTATATCAATGGTGGTGGAATGCTTTGGATGAAGATAGCAATAACGGTGGCACAACATGAAAAACGTAATCAAAGTCATTGAGTTTTAAACGTGGAAGTTGTTATGTTGGTGGATGTTTTGATGTGTGTGGTGTAATAAATTACTTAATATGGCCCTTCTAGCCATGGTCTTTGTGACTCACACAATGATTGAGTGGGGTTATGCAAATGAGGTATATGGAGCCTGTGATGTTTGGGGTTATGTGTCAACTTCGCTAGGCCACGATTCCCAATAGTGTATGGTTGTCCTCCGTTTTATGTGTTGTGGATCCTGACTTCTACATGTTGATAAAGCAGGATTGGTGTAGAGTGTGTCTTGGGTCGAAGCCTTGCAGGGGGGTTTGAATCAAGTCCTACTCTTACGCAAGTTACGCCCTTCCCTCGGGTATGGCCTGAATCTAAGATATATGTGTGGCTGACCGGGTGGTCCGCTGTCTCTCTGCATCTGGATCTTTCATCTGGTTCATGATAAACTGACCTCTGGTTCTTGGGAGTTGAGTCAGAGTGCTGCTGTCTTACCTGCTGATTCTGGGATTCACCAGTCTTCACAGCCTCGTGGGCCGACGGTCTATCATCTCACCTGATTCTTCAGCTTCCACAGCCTTGTGAGCCAACAGCCTGTGGTGTGAACTGCCGGTTTGGGTTCGTCAGCCCCTGCAGCCATGTGGGTCTGAAGAAGCCTATGCCTGACCCATTAGGGACTTGCCAGCCTCCACAACCACTTGAGTCATTTCTTTCGTACAGTTAGTGAGTTCTGTGAGACATTGCAGCAAATTAGGGAACCCAAAGATGGGAGGGAGAGTACTGAGAGGAGAGGGAGTAGTTGATGTTAGAGATAATGGAAAGGTACAGCAGTTTGGAAAAGTTGGACATTTGGGACATCTTTAACCTCCACCTCATAGGAATCAGCTTTGTGCTGATCCTTACAAAAGAAATTATTCATTTAGTGTGCATGTTTTCACCACAATTAAAAATCAATCGAATTCAAGATAATGTAGGATCATAAAACAGAATCAAAGACATGTCAGTTTCAAATAAAAATATTACCTGGGTTAAAAAAAAAAAGAATTATACACCTGACCAGCAGGAGTTTATCCAGCAATGCAAAGCTAGTTCAATATTTGATAATCAATCAAGTAGTCTACTATATTGACAGGCTAAATAAGAAAAACCACATGATTATATTAATTGATGGAGATAAAGGATTTAACAAAATCAAGTACACATTCATGATAAAAACTCGAACTGGCATATGTTTTGCTGTGTATATTCTCAACAACAACAAAATCAATTAAAAAGAAAAACTCTCAGCAAGTTAGGAATAGAGGAGGAATGTCCTCAACTTGATAAAGAGCATCCATAAAAACCTAGAGTTAATATCATACTTAATGGTGAAATACTACAATCTTTCTCCCTAACTTCAGACACAAGACAATGACAATCATTCTTATTAGTATGGTACAGAAAACCCTAGACTGCACAGTATAACAAGAAAAATATATTAAAGGCATACAAGGAAGTGATAAAACTGCCCTTATTTGCTGATCACATGATTGTCTACATAGAAAATCCTCAGGGGTCTAAAAAAAAAATCCTAGCTCTAATAAAGAGTTCAGCAAAGTCACAAGATACAAGATTAATATACAAGAGCATTATATGTCTATACACTAGCAATGAACATGTGCAAATTAAAATTTAAAATATACTAACATTTTAAGTCACTAAAAAAGAAACTTAGGTATATATCTAATAAAACCTGTATATCATGTGTATGCTGAAAATTGCAGAATGCTAATGAAAGCAATCAAAGAAGATTTAAATAAACGAAGAGATATATCGTGCTCATGGATAGGAGATTCAACATATTAAAGATGTCAATTTTCTCCTAAAGTCTTACCAAAATCGTAGCAAGATTTTTCATAGGTATAGACAAAATTTTTCTAAAATTTACATGGAAAGGTAAAGGAACTACAATAGCTAAAACAATTTTGAAAAAGAAAAATACAGTGGGAGGAACAACTCTAATCAAATTCTAGACTTACTACATACCTACAATTATCAAGACAGTGTAGTTTGGGCAGTGGGACAGACACATAGATCAATGAAACAGAATAGAAAACCCCGAAGCAGACCCACACCAGTATGGCCAGCTGATTTTTGACAAGGGTGCAAAGACAATTCAATGGTAGAAGGATAACCTTTTCAATAAACGGTGCTGGAGCAATTTGATATCCACAGGTAAAAAATATAAACCTTAACCTCAACCTCAGATCTGACACAAGAATTAATTCAGAAAGTATCATAGCTATAAATATAAAACATAAATATAACCCTCAGGAAAAAATAGAAGAAAATCTTCAGGGTCTAGAGTTTTGTGAAGATTTCTTAGACATGTCGCCAAAAGCACAATCCACAAGTGAAAAACAAAACAAAAAAAAAAAATGAATTGGACATCATCAAAATTTAATTTTTTGCCCTGTGAAAGATCCTGTAAAGAAGGTGAAAAGACAAGCTGCAGACTGAGAAAAAATATTTGCAAACAACATATCTGACAATGAGATTGTGTCTAGAATATATAAAGAGCTGTCAAAATTCAACAGTTAAAAAAAATCAAATATTTCAATTAGAAAATGGAAGAGATATGAAGAAACATTTCACCAAAGAGGATATACAAATAGCATATAAACACATGAAAAGATGTTCAACATCACCAGCCATTAGTAAAATACAAATTAAACACACAGTGAAATATCACTACATACTTACTAGAACAGCAAAAATAAAAAACAGTGACAATGTCAAATGCTGTCAAGGATGCGGACAAAGTAGAACTGTCATAAATTGCTGGTGGAAATGTAAAATGGTACAGCCACTCTTGAAAAGAGTTTGGCAGTTTCTTAAAAACAACCCAACAATTCCACGCCTGGGCATTTATGCCAGAGAAATGAAACTTACAGCCACATAAAACCCTGTACACAAATAGCCATAGAAGCTTTATTTGTAATAGCCAAAACCTGGCTACTATATGTCCTTCAATAGATGAATGGTTAAACAGACTATGGTACATCCATACCATGGAATACAACTCAGCATTAAAAAGAAAATTTGATAGACAAAAAAACTTGGATGGATTTTAAGGGCATTATGCTAAGTGATAAGAGCCAATCTCAAAAGACACATACTGAAAAATTCCATTTACATAATATTCTCAGAATGACAAAATTATAGAGCTGGATAACAGATTAGTAGTTGCCAGGGATGTCTGGGGGCAGGGAATAGGTATAGGTATAAATACAAAGGGAGGGAGATCTTTAAGGTGATGGAAGCGTTCTGTACCTTGATTGCAGTAGTGGTTACATGAAAGTACATGTGAAAATGGCATACAACTATATACACACATTGTACCAATGTAAATTCCCTGGTATTGATATCATATTATTGTTATGTGGCAAGTAACCAGTGGGGGAAACTTGGTGAACAGTATGTGGGATTTCTTTGTACTATTTTTGCAAACTCCTGTGGATCTATAATTATTTCAAAATAAAGTTTTTTTTAAAGAGAAATAAGGACGTTTTCAGGCATACAAACATTGAAATGACTCATCACCAGTAGAAGTACACTACAAGAAATGTTAAAAGATGTCCTTCAAGCAGAAGAAAAATAATACCAGATGGAAATCTAAGAAAACATAAAGGAATGAAGATCACCTGAAGTGGTAACTACGTTATAAAATGTATAAGTATTTTTTTTTATTAAATCTCTTTAAAAAAGAAAATCGATGATTTAAACAAAATTAAGATACTATGATAGGGCTTATAACAATATGTAAAAGTAAAATGTATAACAACAAAAGCCAACAGCCAACATCATCCTAAATGGAGAGATTTTGAAAGCATTCTCCTTCAGACCGGGAACCAGACAAGGATGCCCTTTACCACCACTCTTATTCAACACTGTGCTGGAGGTCCTAGCCAGAGCAATCAGGCTAGAAAAAGAAGTAAAGGGCATCCAAACTGGTAGGGAAGAAGTTAAAGTATCTGTATTTGCAGATGATACGATGTTATACACAGAAAACCCGGAAGATTCCATAAGAAAACTACTGAAACTAATAGAAGGTTTCACCAACGTTTCAGGATACAAGATAAACATACAAAAATCAGTTAGATTCCTTTACACCAGCAAAGAGAACCTCAAAGAGGAAATCACCAAATCAATACCATTTACAATACCCCCAGGAAGATAAAATACTCAGGAATAAATCTAACCAGAGATGCAAAAGACCTATACGGTGAAAACTACAAAACACTACTGCAATAAACTAAAAGAGACCTGCATAAGTAGAAAAATATACCTTGCTCATGGATAGGTAGACACAATATTCTGAAAATGCCAATTCTACCTAAAGCTATCTACAGATACAATGCAATCCTGATCTAAATTCCACTGGCATTTTTTAATGAGATGTAGAAACAAATCACCAGCTTCATATGGAAAGGGAAGAGATGCCAAATAACTAAAGCATTACTCAAGAAGAACAAAGCGGGAGGCCTCACACCACCTGATTTTAGAAACTATTATACCACCATGGTAGTCAGAACAGCCTGGTACTGGTACAACAACAGATACATAGACCAATGGAACAGAAGAGAAAATCCAGACATAAATTCACCCACCTATGAGCAGCTGATATTTGACAAAGGCCCAATGTCCACTAACTGGGGAAAAGACAGTCTCTTTAACAAATGGTGCTGGCATAACTGGATACCCCTCTGCAAAAAACTGAAACAAGATCCATATCTCACACCATGGACAAAAACTAACTCAAAATTGATCAAAGACTTAAATATAAAACCGAAAGCAATAAAGATCATGGAAGAAAAAATAGGGAAAATGCTAGGAGCCCTAATACATGGGATAAACACAATACGAACTGTAAGTAACAATGCACAAGCACCAGAAGAGAGACTAGATAACTGGGAGCTCCTAAAAATCAAACAATTAAGCTCATCAAAAAAACTTCTCCAAAAGAGTAAAAACACAATCTACAGACTGGGAAAAAAATTTTGGCTATGACAAATCCAATCAGCGTCTAATCTCTAAAATCTACAAGATACTGCAAAACCTCAACAACAAAAAGACAACCCAATTAAAAAATGGGCAAAGGATATGAACAGGCACTTCACCAAAGAAGATATTCAGGTGGCTAACAGACACATGAAGAAATGCTCATGATCATTAGCCATTAGAGAAATGCTGATCAAAACTACAATGAGATATCATCTTACCCCAACAAAGCTAGCAGTAATCCAAAAAACCCAAAATAACAAATGCTGGAGAGGTTGTGGAGAGATTGGAACACTTATACACTGTTGGTGGGAATGTAAAATGGGACAATCACTTTGGAAATCAATTTGGTGCTTCCTTGAAAAGCTAGAAATAGAAGTACCATACGATCCAGCTATCCCACTACTTGGAATATATCCGAGAGAAATAAGAGCTGTCACATGAATAGACATATGCACACCCATGTTCACTGCAGCACTGTTCACAACAGCAAAAAGATGGAAACAACCTAGGTGCCCATCATTGGACGAATGGATAAACAAATTATAGTATAGCCACACAATGAAATACTACGCTATGACAAAGAACAACCATGAAGCTGAGAAACATAACATGGAGGAAGCTGGAGGACATTAAGCTGAGTGAATTTAGTCAGTCACAGAAGGACAAATATTGTTTAAGACCACTATTATAATTACTCAAGAAAAGGTTTAAACACAGAAGAAAGCATTCTTTGACTGTTACGAGGGTGGGGAGGAAGGGTGAGGGTTATTTACTAACTAGATAGTAGATAAGAATTATCTTAGGTGAAGGGAAAGACAGCACACACTACAGGGTAAGTCAGCACAACTGGACTAAAATAAAGCTAAGAAGTTTTATGAATACAATCAAACACTTTGAGGGACAGAGTAGCAGGGGTAGGAGTCTGGGGACCATGCTTTCAGGGGACATCTAGCTCAACTGGCATTAACAAAGCTTATTAAGAAAATGTTCTGCATCTTACTTTGGTGAGTGGCGTCTGGGATCTGCAAATGGCCATCTAAGATGCATCAATTGGTCCCAACCACCTGGAGTAAAGGAGAATGAAGAACACCAAAGACACAAGGAAAATATTAGCCCAAGA
This sequence comes from Dugong dugon, assembly GCA_030035585.1. Taxonomy (NCBI): domain Eukaryota; kingdom Metazoa; phylum Chordata; class Mammalia; order Sirenia; family Dugongidae; genus Dugong; species Dugong dugon. Next base: position 100,073,615 of record CM057483.1, on the reverse strand, counting down.
GACAGAAAGGGCCACATAAACCAGAGACTTCATCAGCCTGAGACCAGAAGAACTAGATGGTGCCCAGCTACCACCAATGATCGCCCTGACAGGGAACACAACAGAGAGTCCCAGATGGTCTGACTGAGACTTGAGGAACCCCAGAAAGCATGGCCCCTGGATTCTCTGTTAGCTCAGGACTAAAACAATTTCGGAGGCCAAACTCTTCAGACAGGGGTTGGACTGGACTGTGGGACATAAAGTGATACTCGTGAGGAGTGTGCCTCTTAGTTCAAGTAGATACAAGAGACTAAAGGGGCAGCTTCTGTCCAGAGGTGAGATGGGAAGGCAGAGAGGGTTTGGAGCTGGTTGAATGGACATGGGGAATCAGGGGTGGAAAGGAAAAGTGTGCTGTCACAGTATGGGGAGAACAATTAGGGTCACATAACAATGTATGTATAAATTTTTGTATGGGAAAAAATTTTTAAAAAGTAAAATCTATGACAACAATAGCATAAAAGGCAGGCTGGGAGAAATGAAAGTATACGATTGTAATGTTATTATAATAAATATGAAGTAGTATACCATCACTTGAAGGTAGACTATGATAAATTAAAGAAACCCTAACGAAACTACTAAAATAACAAAACGAACAGTTTTAACTAATAAGCCAACAAATGAAATAAAGTGGAATCTTAAAAAATACTTAATCCAAAAGAAAGCAGAAAAAGAGAAAGGGAGGAACAAAGAGTAAGTGGGACATATCTAATATAAATAGCAAGATAATAAACTCAAGCCTAAGTTTATTAATAATCACATTAAATGTTAATATTCTAAACACTCCAATTAAAAGGCACAGATTTTCAGACTGGATAAAAAAATCAAGACCCAAGTATATGCAGCCTACAAGAAATGCACTTTAAACATAAAAACATGAATAGGTAAAAGGATGGAACAAGCTATACCATGCTAACACTAGTCAAAAGAAAGCTGGAGTAGATTTAAGAGCAAATGTGGTGTATCTAGGAGCCCTGGTGGTGCAATGGTTAAAGCACTCAGCTGCTAATCAAAAAGTCAGCAGTTTGAACCCACCAGCCGTTCCACGGGAGAACGGTTTGGCAGTCTGCTTCTATAAAGATTTATAGGCTTGGAAATCCTATGGGACAGGTCTACTCTGTCCTATAGGGTTGCTACAAGTCGGAATTGACTCAATGGCAGTGGGTTTTGTTTTTTTTTTTTTTTTTTGGTCGTATATCTATACAATGGGATACTACTCAGCTCAGCAATAAAAAAATAAGCTGTGCATACACACAACAAAATGAATGAATCTCAAAATAATTACACTGAGGGGAGGAAGTCAAATTTTTTTTAAAGTACATGAACTGTGTGGGACAAAAGAACTCAGTTTGGCCTTTGTCTCTTGTTTCTGAATAATGTTGTTGTTGTCATCGAGTCAATTTTCGACTCATAGAGACCCAGTGTGACAGAGCAGATATACCCCATAGGGTTTTCTAGGCTGTAATCTTTATGAGAGCAGGTCGCCACTGGTGGAGCCACTGGGTGAGTTCAAACCACCAAACTTTCAGTTAGTAGCCGAGCATTTAACAGTTGCACCACCAGGGCTCCTTTTTTTGGAAAATAGTCTTTGGAATTTCTCAAGCAATCAACGTGTCTTTCTTTTCTAAAATAGCCAGGCAATATTTAAACATGTGTAAATGAGTTGGGAGCCCCCAACTCATCACCTAGCAAGTAACATCAGGAAGGGTGAGGGGCATGATACAATCATGCATATCTACTGGTTCAGGCATATGTAATGAGGCCCCGGTGACTGTTATAAGCGGCCCTGGACCTTCCTCTTTTGGGGATTCCAGAATTGGTGAGAAAAGCCATGCATGGGACAGGGTGGCACCAATGGTGTATCTAGGGTATTGCACCAGCCCTGGACACTTGGCACCAATGAGCAGTTTCTATTAACCCAGTAAAGCCCAACATCCTTCCTCAAGCAAAGTAATGTGTTAATTAAAAGGTTAACGAGCTTGACTTGTATTTTTGAGCTGATATTATGGTAAAGTTATCTAAAAGAGGGATATCAGATGATTGAAGAGGGGTATAATTTCAGTGCTTGCCATAGGTATCATTTTTCAGAGATACACCACTGGCTGTACTGGGTTAATAGAAACTGCCCAGTGGCACCATGAATCCAGGGCCACTGCAATACCTACCATACCTGCTGTACCCTAGTTATACCTCTGGATGGCACATCCCTGGGGACAGTGGAAGCCTCAAGCCAAGACCTCTCCCAGAACTTGCCTGATGTGTCTCTTCACTTGTATCCTTTTTGGTAATAATAAATGGTATATATAGGTAATAGTCTCTGTGAATTTTCTTAGCCGTTCTAGAGAATTAAAGAACTCACAAGGAGTAATGAGATTCAGACCCATCTCTGGGTGAGTAACTGAGAAAGACTGCATGGGCAGTTGATGAAGAAGGAGAGAGTCCTTCTAGCTTGTGTCTTAGCCCCAGGGGTCTAGCTAGTGGGCAGGGGGCGGTGCTGGCTGAAGTGCAGGGAGGTGTGTGGACTACTGGGCCTATGGCTGATACCCAATGACCTGACCCCAGTTGGCCAGGGATGTTTTGACCAGGCTCAGGGTGGCCAGGGATGAAATCTGACCTAACTCTGGGTGATTCGGGTCAAAGAGAAGAAGTGCTACAGAAGTGGCTGGTGACAAGGCATGGAGCAGTGAGGAGGTGAAGTCTGGATCCCCTTACAGGTGGGAATTGGATTCATATTGATCCTTGCCACACAGTGACAAAGGTGGGGTTTGCCCACATTGTCCTTTTGTAGTGCAGTAGGCAGCACACTTTATGATTCCATTTTGTATCAAACTATAGAAAATGCAAACTAATCTATGGTGACAGAAAGCAGATCAATGGTTACTTGGGGAAAGGGTGGGAGGGAGAAGTGACAGAAGAGCACTAAGCAACTTTTGGAAGTGATGTACATATTCACTATCTTAACTGTGGTGACTGTTGTACTAGTGTATACCAAAACCAAATCCGTTGCCATTGAGTCAATTCCGACTCAAAGTGACACTGTAGGACAGGGTAGAACTGCCCCATAGGGTTTCCAAGGCTGTAAATTTTTACAGCCTGCCACCTCTTTCTCTAGTGGAGTGGCTTGTGGGTTTGAATTGTCGACTTATTGGTTATCACCCAAGCGCTTAACCACTGTGCAACCACCAAGGCTCCTCGCACTCGTGTATACACATATCAAAACTCATCAAATTTTATACCTTAAAAAATTTTTTAATTGCAGTCTATTCTATGTCAATTATACCTTAGTAAAGCTGTTAAAAAAGGACAGCAATGAATTATAAATCAGCAAGAAAATAGGAATATACAAGTCCATACTGATAATAAATAGATAATAAATGGGAGAAGGGAGGGCTCGTGCTTATAGTAGAATGCTAAATTGCAACTGGTAAATGTGGACGGAGTGCTGAAGGTAGAAAATGATCCTTTAGCAATCATCCTAATAAAGACTGGTTCAGGCAAGAATCACCACTGAATGCTAACTCTAAATGTTAACTCTAATGAGAAGCAGAATATATGCATGATTTTAACATCTCCCCACCATTGGTTATTAGCTTCAAGGGAAAAAGTAGTAAATATAAAGTGAAGAAGTCAGACATCCTTACCAGATGATCAACAATTATATCACTGACAAGGAGCAAATAAACATCATGTGCCTCCAAATATCCTGCTCTTAGAAGGGACACAAAATCAATTGTGTTGTATTCCAGTCAGGAATGCATGCATAATCTGAATCTTATCATTAGGAAATATCAGATAAACCACAAATTTCTGTTAAAACAAGGTGGCAGGGGTAGGGAGAGTATGTATTCTTCCAAAATGTCAATGACACAACAGTCAAGGAAGGCTGTGGAAATGCTCCAGAGTACAGGAGACTAAAGAGACATGACGACTAAATGCAATACGTGATCCTAGACTAATCGTATATCAGAGATAAAAAATATTTTAAAGTTAATTATTTCGTATGTATTGTTATATGGAGAATATGTTTGTGAGACAGAGAGAGAGCATGCATGCACAAAATTTTAACAGTAGGTGAATCTAGGTAAAGTGTGTACAAGTAGGTGTTCTTTAAACTATTCTTATTCTTGAAATGTTTCTTTATGTTTGAAATTATTTCAAGAACATTTTAAAATATATATTGCATTGAAATTCTAATGCACCCACTTTAGCTATGTCCGGGATCACTCATTAGGCTACTAATTATGATATGTCATGCACAATGTCCGTGAGAAATTATTGCTATAAAAATTACAATTTCTGTATCCAGTGAACAAAGAGACATGCTGTCAAGAAGCCATATAATAGTATGCTACTTCCTGAGGTGTCTTGCATCTTAGCAAATACAAAAAAAAGAAAAAGAAAGCAACTTTTGAAAATGTTAATGTCTATTTATATTTTTAAATGTTTAAACATTTTAGTGTTAAACAATTTTTTTCAGCATTAAATAGCCCAAGCCACATGACATAAATTCCAGAAAAAAATAATTCAAGTAAATGGTCTTTGGGAAGAATTTAATATTCTAGTTAATTAAATTATTCATGTAAGACAACTATTTCCAATCTTCTTTAAAAAATTCTTTCTAAAATGTATCAGCATATTTAATTTCCTTATTAATTAAAACACACTGATCCCAACTGAATCACTTTTTAAAGGGTCATCAATCCGATTTATCAGTATTCCTTGACTAGGAGCGTAGGTGTATGTATGTATGAATAAGATGAGCTAGAAGTTAACCTAGAGCAAGCCACTGAAGTTTTTTTTTTAACTGAATCTTGTTATCTGCCTATTTTATCATCATTTGCTTTTTTATCCTAAAAGCTCAGATCTGAGAGAAGCTTTTTGTTTCATACAAAAGAAAATTTTATTAAAAATACTTGATGATCAAAGGCATATTTTATTTTTCCTTCCTGTGCTGCAGAAAAAAATGAATAATCTTTTGCTATAAAGAGGGATAATGAAACAAATGTTGAAACTGGATTTCAAAATATGAATCAAAGCTTTATAAAAATCCATTAAACTAATATTTGAAAGAAAAAAATCTCTTATACCTTGTTTGCCAGGTTTATAGCATTGACAGCCTTGTCATAATATTCTCTGTCATCCCAATCTAAATAAGCGGTGGCTAGTAACTGTAGAACTTTAGCCTATAATTAAAAATACAAAAAAAATCACATAAATAAGGGTTAAACTGCAACACAACAGCAAATAGCAGTTACACTTTGGCAGGCACCTTCTCAAACATTCATCATTATGAAATAACATTTCCTTTAGCAAACATATAATACTGGGCTATGTCCCATAATTATACTACCCACACCAAATATTGTCTAAGAATTTTATAGTAATGGTTATATTCCTGGCTTATTTAGATTTTATATAATTATTTTCTTAATAGCTTTAGCATTGAAGTACTCTATCATTTCCACTTTAGAAATTAGAAAACTAAGGTAAAATAATATTTAATCAGTTTACCACCTACTGCATAGGTAGCATTGTATTAGACCTCCACCGGAAGAGATAAATACATTAATCAGCTTGTAACACTACCCTTAATCAATGTGATTGTTGTCAATAACCTGTACACCTATAAAAAGTTGAACTGACAAAAGTGGTGTGATAGGTATATTTACAGCAATGACAAAAAAAAAAAAAAGATTAGCTGCTGAGGCTGCTTATGTACAACCAAACACCTGGCGGGATCTGGTTCCTTGGTTTGAAGGTACAGGGTCATGGTTTCACAGAACATCCCAAGCAATCGGCCTAATAACATGTTTAGTGTTTCTGTTCTACCTCCTACTTCACTGTATAACACCTGGGGTCTTAAAAGCTTGCAAGCAGCCATCCAAGGCACAACAGTTGGTGTCTATTCACCTGGAGCAACAGAGGAAAAAGGAGAGTCATGAATAGGAGGAAATGGAATGTGTGGCTAATTGCCTCCATGAACAACTGACTCCCCTGCCATGAGACCAGAGGAACTGGATGGTGCCTGGATACCATTACCGAACATTTTGATCAAAGATTCTATAGAAAAATCCTGATGAAAAGGGAGAAAATACAGAAGAGAATTCTGAATTCTCATGGAATCTAAACTTTCTGGAGCCTCTGAGGCTGGATGAACTCCTGAAACTACTGCCTGAGATAATCTTTAAACCTTAAACCAAAAATATCCCCTGAAGTTTTCTTAAAATCAAACAATAGTTTAGCTTAACTAGTAAAGAATGTCTGCCTTGAGCATTATGCTCTTTTAAGATCTGTCTATATAGGATCAAACTGACAACATCAACTCAAAATATTAGGTAGGAAACTTAGGGGGCAGTGAGTTTATTACAATGGCAGAAGAACAACTCAGGGAAGGAGAGTGAGAATGGCTGCACAACTCAAAGAATCTAATCAATGTATCACTGAAATGTATATGTAGAAACTTGAACTGGTGTATGTTTTTGATGTGTATATTCTAAACAACAAAAAAATAAAGTTTTATATATACATATATATATATGTAAAGAAGTTAAAAAGAGAGAAAGAGAGAGATAAACAGAAAGACGTAATCTCTCCCTCAAAGGCTTTACAGTCTAGTTGGGATTAACCAATTGAGCCAAGGACACATACACCACCATTTCAGTAGGAACATATATCCTTTCCTATAGAGGTGATATCTCCAGCTCAGCTTTTTAAAAATGAATGAAGTATCACTAAATTAAGTCAGTTTCTCTAGCCAGGTCTTCTAGTGAGCATAAACAGATCTCACAACAGAAATAAAGTTATCCTTTGAAACGAGAAGCTTCAATAAACAATCCTCCTCTAAGTAAAATGATAACAGGATCAGGCGAAGGCGACCTACTAAAATGTTAAGCACATTAGGGCACTGTGAATCTAGAGAAATGACATTTAGGGTACCATACCCTTAAGTCGCTTTCCTTTCTCTCTCTCTCTCTCTTTTTACTGTGGTGATAACATACACACCAAAACATCCACCAACAAAACTTCCACATTTACAGCTCAATGACTTTGATTACATTTTTCATGTTGTACCACCATTATCACTATCCTCATCCAAAATATTCCAACATCATTAACAAAAACTTAATGCACGCCCCCAAACAAAAACTTCCACCTTTCCCCTCCCTCCCATCCCGGTAACCATCAATAATCTTTGGTTTCTATATATTTTCTTGTTTCATATAAGTGAAATCATACAGTATTTGTCCACTTGCAACAGACTGAATTTGCTCAACATAATGTTTTCAAGGTTCATCCATGTTGTGGCATGCATCAGAACTTCATTTCTCTTTATGGCTGCATAATATTCCATTGTATGCATGTACCATATTTTGTTTATCCATTCATCTGTTGATGGACATTTAGGTTGTTTCCAACTTTTGGCTATTGTGGAAATTGCTGCAATGAACACTGGTGTACAGGTTTGTTTGCGTTCCTGCCTTCATTTCTTCTGGGTATATACCTAGGACTGGGGTTCCCGAGTCATATGGTAATTCTATGTTCAACTTTTTGAGGCGCCACTGAACTGTTCTCCACTGTGGCTTCACCATTTTACATTCCTACCAGGAATGCATGAGGGTTCCAATTTTTCCACATTCTCACCAACATTTGTTTTTTCCCATTTTTTTAAATCTTAGCCATCCTAGTTGTGGTAAAGTGGTATCTCATGGTAGTTTTTATTTGCATTTTCCTAAAGTAGAGGGTCAGCAAAAAACAGAAGATCCTTGATGAGATGGATTGACACACTGGATGCAACAATGGGCTCAAGCATAACGACTGTGAGGATGGCGCATGACTGGACAGTGTGTTTCGTTCTGTTGTACATAGGGTGACTATGAGTTGGAACTGACTCCACGGCACCTAACAACAATGACTAATGATGTTGAGCATTTTTTCAGGTCCTTGTTGGACATTTTAATATCCTCTTTGGTGAACTATCTGCTCACATCCATTGCCCATTTTTTGTTTGGTTTGTCCTTCTGTTGTTAAGTTGAAGAAGTTTTACATATATTTTGAGTATTAGGCCCTTATCTGACATACAGAGATCTGGCGGCACAGTGGTTAAGAGCTACAGCAAGCTACAGCTGCTAACCAAAAGATCGGCAGTTCAAATCTACCAGCAGCTCCTTGGAAACCCTATGGGGCAGTTCTGCTCTGTTCTGTATGGTCACTATGAGTTGGAATCGACTCAACGGCAATGGGTTTGGTTTTTGGTTTTGGATCTGATATATAGTTCCTGAAAATTTTCTCCCAAACTGTAGATTCTCTTCACTTTGTTCATAAAGTCTTTTGATGCACAAAAGTATTTAATTTTTATGCGGTCCCATCTATTTTATTTTTTGCTCTTCAGGCTTTTGTTAGCATACCTGATAATCTGTCATTAAAACTAGGTCCCACAGCTTCGTCCCTACATTTCCTTCTAAGAAACTTATGGTTTTAGTTTTGACCTTTAGGTCCCTGATCCATTTTGTACTGTGTGTGTTTGTGTGTGTGTGCATGTGTGTGTGTATGGTGTGAGGCATGAATCCTGATTCCTTCTTCTGCATCTGGAAATTCAGTTTCTGTACCATTTATTGAAGATACTCTTCCTTCCCCATTGAATGAATTTAGCACCCTTATCAAATATCGGTTGACTATAGATGTATGGATTTATTTCTGGACTTTCAATTCTATTCCATTGGTCTGTATGTCTATTATTACACCAGTACCAGGCTGTTTTAATTACTACAGCTTGGTACTAGGCTTTCAAATCAGTACACGTGAGTCTTCCTACTTTATTCTTCTTCTTCAAGATTGCTTTACATATTTGAGTTGCCTTGAGGTTCCATATAAACTTAGTGATTGGCTTTGCCATTTCTGCAAAGAAGGGTGTTGGAATTTTGATGGGGGTTGCACTGAATTTATAGATTGTTTTGGGTAGTATTGACATCTTAATTATATTAAGCCTTTCAATCTATGAATGTGGAATGCCATTCCATTTATTTATGTCTTCTTTTATTTCTTTCAGTAATATTTTATACATTTCTGTGTACAAGTCTTTCACCTGTTGGATTAAATTTATTCCTTCCTAGGTACTTTTTTCTTTTAGATGTTATAGTAAAAGGTAATGTTTCCTTAATATCCTTTTCTGATTGCTCATTGCTTACTTATAGAAACCTAACTGAGAGGCAGGGACAAGAAAGTGGAGCAGTCAGATAGCTTCCTACATCCCTCTTACAACAAAGACCTGGAAAAGCAAGTGATTTGATTGTATATGAATATCTAGGAGCCCTGAACAAGGCAAAGTTGAGGAATTGGACTGAGTCGGAGGGTGAGAGGGAGATGGTTCAGAAGAAGCAAGGAGCACCAGAGCAGTGGTGGTGGGACTGCAGCTCTTCAGCCGCTCCGGATCCACACTGAAGCAGGCAAAGAGCTGCACACATGCACTCGGGACACAGCTTCCACACTGAGAGAGATCCAGCAGCAGAGATTCTGCTTGGACACTCCGAACCAGTGAAAAGCAGCTCCCAAGTGGCTAAAGACAAGTACATGCATGTGGCCTTTCATGGGGACTGGAAAAAAAACCCATTTGGGAAAAACCTCTCTCCCTTTTACCTCCTCCCTCCCTACTCTGCACCGCACCAGTTGTCCAAAGTCTGAGTCCGCTGGGCTGGAAGTAGATCCCAAAAGGCACCCTGACCCATTCTCCTGGTCTTGGAGAGGGAACAAATAAGCTACTGGCTCCCTTAAGCCAGGAAATCAGGGTTGGCACAGCTCCTTTGCTAGACACAGGCATAAGGGGTCCACAGACCTTGAGTGTCTTACACCGCTGTATAGACTTGTGGGGACTGATCTCAACAGTGTTAGCCCTCAATACCACAGTACAACAGGGTAAATATCTGAAGTCTAACTTCAACTGTTTCAGCTGTGAACTGGCAGATTTGAGACCCTTGACACAACCCTGCCCCATAAGCAGGCACCTTTACCGATCTGCACCAGGGGCTTGAGGACTGGTGGCGTCACTTATGCCACACAGTCATCTGCTACAGGAGTCCAAGAAAAAGTGGTGCTCTTGAGTCTTTACAGAGAACAGAGTGCAGTGCTCATACTCTGGCTGCAAAACTCACCTACCTACTCGCCCTAGGGAATAGGGACACTCTTTCCTTTCAGACTCTCAGGGGCAGCCATAAGCCCCCTGCCTGTCTCAGCACATGACCCCCTACTGCAGCCAGATACCAGTGCCTACACCAATCACCCACGCCTCTCTAAGACTGTAGGTGAGAGCCTGTACCACACACTTGCTGATCGACTGCCTGAACACCTAAGCTGAACCCATATAGGAAAATTTAATGGACTCCTGTGTGTACATACTTAGTTACAGAACTAACTACCTGGTGACATGACATTAGAACTTCAGAAGTGCCAATAATCAAAATAGAACACACGAGCAGCCTATTGGAGCATATCAAAACAAAACAAAACAAGAAGCTAGGATTCACTAAACAAATACAAATTAAAATTATAATACTTATTGATGGCTCAGAGACAACAGTCAATATCAAATCACATAAAGCGGCAGTCCATGATGGCTTCAGCAAGCTCCCAAAATGAAGGATCAATAAACTCTATGGAGAAAGAAAATTTCCTGGAATTACTAGAGGCAGAATACAAAAGATTAATATACAGAACTCTTCTAGAAATTAGAACTGAAATTTGACAAAATGCAGAAACTTCCAAAGAACATACAGACAAAGTAATATTGGAACTTAAAAAAGTTATTCAAGAACATAATGACAAATTTAATAGGCTGAAAGAATCCCTAGAGAGACAGCAATCATACATCCAGAAGATTAAGAATAAAATTTCAGAATTAGACACCTCAAGAGAAAGTCATAGGAGCAGAACTGAGGCAGTAGAAGTTAGAATTAGTGGCATCGAAGACAAAGCACTTGACACCAACTTATTTGATGAAAAATCAGATAAAAGAATAAAAAAGAAAGAAGAAACTAAGAGTTATGTGGGAATCTATCAAGAGAAATAACCTATGAGTGACTGGAGTACAAGAACGGGGAGGGAGGGATAACAGAAAATACAGAGAAAATTGTTGAAGATTTGTTGACAGAAAACTTCCCTGATTATCAAGAAAGATGAGAAGGTATCTACCCAAGATACTCATCCAAACCCACATAAGGTAGATCCCAAAAGAAAGTCATGAAGACATATTATAATCAAACTTACCAAAATCAAAGATAAAGACAGAATTTTAAGAGCGACTAGGGATAAAAGAAAAGTCACCTACAAAGGAGAGTCAATTAGAATAACCTCGGACAACTCAGCAGAAACCACGCAGGCAAGAAGGCAATGGGATGACATATATAAAGCCTTGAAAGAAAACAACAGCCAGCCAAGAATTATGTATCCAGCAAAACTGTCTCACAAATATGATGGCGAAATTAGGGCATTTCCAGATAAACAGAAGTTTAGGGAATTTACAAAAACCAAACCAAAATTACAAGAAATACTAAAGGGGGTTCTACAGTTAGATAATCTATAACACCAGATAATAGCACAAGAAAAGGACACAGGACAGAGCAACCAGAGATTGACTCAGATAGGGAAGTTGAAAACACATCAAAGCTAAAACATTGACAATAAGGAAACAGAAATATCAATATATAAAAAACAACAACAGTCTAACAAAAAAGAGGGACTTAAAAATGCAGACATTGATTTCTCATATGGAGAGGAAGTCAAGGCAATATAAAGTAATAAAAGACTGGTATAAACTTAGAAAAATAGGGGTAAATATTAAGATAACCACAAAGGAATCTTACAATCCTACAAATCAAAATAAAAAGTAGAAAAACATAAATACCCAGCAAACACAGAATCTACAACAGTGAAAAAAACACATAAAGAAAAACGACTCAGCATAGAAAATTAAGGGGAACAAAGAAACTGTGAAAAACACACAAAAACAGACATCAGGATGACAGCACTAAACTCATACCTATCAATAAATACGCTGAATGTAAACTGACTTAATGCAACAATAAAGAGACAGAGACTGGCAGACTGGATAAAAAAGCATGATCTGTCTATATGCTGCTTACAAGTGATGCACCTTAGACTTAAAGACACAAACAAAATAAAACTCAAAGGATGGAAAAAAATATATCAAGTAAGCATCAGTCAAAAAAGAGCAGGAGTGGCAATATTAATCTCTGACAAAATAGCCTTTAAAGTAAAATCCACCACAAAGGATAAGGAAGGACACTATACAATGATTAAAGGGTCAATACACAAGGAGGACATAACCATAATAAATATTTATGCAGCCAACGACAGGGCTCCAGAATACTTACAAGAAACTAACAGCACTGAAAAGAGAGATAGACAGCTCCACAATAGTAGTAGGAGACTTCAAAACACCACTTTCGGTGAAGGATAGAACATCCAGAAAGAAGCTCAACAAAGACACAGAAGAGCTAAATGCTACAATCAAGCAACTTGATCTCATAGACATATACCTAACAATCCACGCAAGAGCAGCCAAGTACACTTTCTTTTCCAACTCACACGGAACATTCTCCAGACTACTCCACAAATTAGGCAATAAAGCAAGCCTTAACAAACTCCAAAGCATCAAAATATTACAAACCATCTTTTCCGACCATAAAGCCATAAAAGTGGAAATCAACACCACAAAAAGCAAGGAAAAAAAATCAAACACATGGAAACTGAACAACATCTTGCTCAAAAACTTCTGGTTATAGAAGAAATTAAGGATGGAATAAAGAAATTCATAGAATCACACGAGAATGAAAACACATTCTATCAGAACATTTGGGAAACAGCAAAAGCAGTGCTCAGAGGTCAGTTTATAGCAATAAATGCCCACATCCAAAAAGAAGTGCCAAAATCAAAACATTAACCCTACAACTGCAACAACTAAAAAGAGAAGAGCAAAAAAAGCCCACAGGTGACAGAAGGAAGGAAATAATAAGAATTAAAGCAGAATTAAATGAAATAGAGAATAGAAAAACAATTGAAAGAGTTAACAAGACCAAAAGCTGGTTCTTTGAAAAGATCAACAAAATTGATAAACCCATGGCCAGACTGACAAAAGAAAAACAGGAGACGAAGCAGATAACCCATATAAGAAATGAGATGGGTGATATCACAACAGACCCCAACTAAAATTAAAATAATCATAACAGAATACTATGAAAAATTGTACTCTAGCAAATTTGAAAACCTAGAGGAAATGGACAAATTTCTAGAAACTCACTCACTACCTAAACCAACACAAACAGAGGTAGAACAACTAAATAAACCCATAACAAAAGAGAATGAAAAGGTTATTGAAAAAACTCCCAACAAAAAAAAAGCCCTGGCCCAGATGGCTTCACTGGAGAATTCTACCAAACTTTCAGAGAAGAGATAAAACTACTACTACTAAAGGTATTTCAGAGCATAGAAAAGGATGGTATACTCCCAAACTCATTCTATGAAGCCAGCATAACCCTGATAGCAAAACCAGCTAAAGACACCACAAAAAAAGAAAATTACACACCAATATCCCTCAATTCTAGCTAATAGAATTCTGCAACATATCAAAAAAATAATTCACCATGACCAAGTGGGATTTATACCACATGTGCAGGGATGGTCCAACATTAGTAAAACAATCAATGTATTCCATCACATAAATAAAACAAAAGACAAGAACCCCAGGATCTTATCAATTCATGTAGAAAAGGCATTTGACAAAGCCCAACACCATTCATGATAAAAACTCTCAATAAAATAGGAATGGAAGGGAAATTATTCAATATAATTAAGGGCATTTATACAAATCCAACAGCCAACATCATCCTAAATGGAGAGGCTTTGAAAGCATTTCCCTTGAGAACGGGAATCAGACAAGGTTGCCCTTTATCACCACTCTTATTCAACATTGTTCTGGAGGTCCTAGCCAGAGCAGTTAGGATAGAAAAAGAAATAAAGGGCATCCAAATTGGTAGGGAAGAAGTCAAAGTATCTCGATTTGCAGATGATATGATCTTATGCACATAAAACCCAAAAGAATCCAGAAGAAAACTACTGGAACTAATAGAAGATTTCACCTAAGTTTCAGAATACAAGATAAACATACAAAAATCAGTTAGATTCCTTTACACCAACAAAGAGAACCTTGCAGAGGAAATTGTCAAATAAATACCATTTACAATAGCCCCAGGAAGATAAAATACGGAGCTCCAGCAAAATGGCACTCTAGGCAGAAGCACCACGCAGTCCCTCCATAGCAAAGATCCGAAAAACTAAGCCGAACAGGAAATACAACAATCCTGAAACCCTAAAACAACAAATGAAGAGACAAAGAACTCAGCCAAGCACCAAATGGAGTGAGAAAACTGACAGAGAACAGACAGCGAGGAGAGATTCATGCAGAGGTCCCCTACCAGCTAACGCAGCACGGATCCACCATTTTGGGCTCATATCGGAGACCAGGAAACGGGGGTATGAGAAAGCAGCTTCATGGAGCATCCAGCCGGAGACAAAATAACTGGTAATTTGTGGTGTGTGCTTTCCCACCCCCACCCATCTTCACCCCGGCTCGGCCTCCTCTGCTTCCCGCCGCCATGGTCTCTTGACCAGGAAGCGCCAGCTGCTTGGATTCCACACAACCAAGCGAGCAGCTCTCTGGGTGCCATTTGTTGGCTGCTGGTGTTGCTTTTTTTTCCTGCTTCTTTTGATTTCTCCCTTGCCTCTGGACACCTCCCCCTCCTTTCACTCGAGTGCCTGGCTCCATGCGCCATCTTTGCTTCTTTCTGAGGGGCTGCGGAGCTCCATTTGACTGTGGAGCTACTTCCCGGTCTGGGCTACCACACTGGTGGGATCCCGGGACTTTTGTTCGTTTGTTCATTTTGAATTATTTGTTTCTTTTCTTTTCCTTTTCTTGAGTTGGGAGCCCTTTCTGGCCAGGCGGAGCTGCATGGCAAGGAACTCCCCTTCAGCTTCCACAGACCTGCAGAGGGATCCCTGAAGGCATTTCTTTTTGTTGGTTTTTTTTCTGTTTTGTTGGTGGGCTTTTCTTGTTCTACTTTTTTTAATTTGTTTTGTTTTATTTTCCCTCTTTTTCCCTTTTTGTCTTTCTTCATTGTTCACTTTCTCATCTCTCTATATCTTCCTTCTCTTTCTGATCCCTGAATACCAGGCGTTGTATACCTCTATGCCTACTAGCCAGGCTGTACTGCAACACTTGACAGCGACTTCCCCAGACCTCATAGCTGCATCGGTGGGTTCCATGGGAACTTTGCAGTTCTTTAACCTTTCTGATTTTTATTTATTCATTCTTTTCTTTTACTCCTCTTCCCCTTTCTGTTTTTCTCCATTTCATAGTCTCTCATCTCTCCATTCAAATGTCAAGCTCCCCTAGTATTCTTTTTTGTTTGTTTGTATGTTTTTGGCTCCTGTTGCTCTCTCCTCTCTCCCATATCCATCTTAGCTCCACACATAACGATCTCCCTCCTATATCCTTCCTACCTGCACCGTGCGCTTGACATCACACCACCAAGCAGCACGGGCACGGGCTACTGGAAACTGACCTGCACTGATTACCGACCCACCCTGGTGCCTGCAGTAAGTGCCACAAACAACCCGTCCCAGTAACTCCTCTTCAGCTAGACCTGCCCTGCTGTACCATATCTGAGTGACTGACCCTGCCAGTTGTAGAAGGAGGTGAAAAGTATTGAGCACACAAACGAGCAAACAACAAAGAACACACAGTCCGCCTGGCAGACATAGTAAATTTTTTTTTAAAAAAGGGATGAAACAAACAAATCTACAATCAATAATTGAAAAAAATAACTACTGAATGTCCTGAAAAGAGCAGACAATATCAAAACATTTACAAAAACAGGACAGGATGGTTCCAGTAGGCATCCAAAATAAAACACCAGATGACTCTCCTGTGAAAGAAAATGCACTAGAACTACCTGATAGGGAATTCAAATCTCTAATACTCGGAATTCTCCAAGAACTGAGGCAAAAAGCTGATAAACATGAGGAAAAAATAGGCAAATTCATGGAAAAAACAGACAAAAAATTGGAAGAATTCAGGAAGATTATGCAGGAAAAAAATGCAAAAATAAATTCACAACTAGAAATTATACAAAAACAACAATTAGGAATCCAAAACATAAACAACAAGATTTCAGAAATGGATGATGTCATAGAAGGGCTGAGAAGCAGATTTGAAACGGTGGAAGACAGGATAAGTGGAATTGAAGACAAACACTTGGATACAACTCTGTTTGAGGAAAACGCAGAAAGAAGAAAAAAGAAAAATGAAGAGACCCTGAGGGTTATGTGGGACACAATTAAAAGCAAATATTTATGAGCGATTGGAATTCCAGAACAGGGAGAGAAAACAGAAAACACAGAGAGGATCATTGAGGAACTGCTGACAGAAAACTTCCCCAATATCATGAAAGATGAAAAGCTGGCCATCCAAGAAGCTAAATGAAACCCATATAGAAGAGTCGCCAAAAGAAAATCACCAAGGCATATCATAGTCACACTCGCCAAAACCAAATACAAACAAAGAACCTTGAGAACAGCTCATTAGAAACAAGAAGTCACATACAGAGGAGAAACAATAAGACTAAGCTCAGATAATTCAGCAGAAACCATGCAGTCAAGAAGGCAATGGGATGACATATATAAAATCTTGAAAGAAAAAAATTGTCGGCCAAGAATAATATATCCTGCAAAACTCTCATTCAAATTTGATGGTGAAATTAGGTCATTTCCAGATGAACAGAAATTAAGGGAATATGTAAAAGTCAAACCAAACTTACAAGAATTATTAAAGGGAGTTCTTCAATCTGAGGACAAACAGCTTCAGCTCACAGGCAGAACCTAGGACTCAGGATCGTATGAGCCAGAAACCAATCTAGGAACTGAACTCTCAAGGACTATACAAAACAAAAGAAATACAACAGGGAATCAGAGCATTTAATCAGTAAATGACAACACCATCAAAACAATAAAAGAGGGAATAAACTGCATAGGTATAGAACCTTCTAATGGAGAGGAAGGCAAGGCGATACCAAGTAATGGTAGACTGCTTCCATCAAACTTAGAAAGATAAGGGTAAAATTCATAGTAACCACAAAGAAAGTTAATAAACCAACTAATCAAAATAAAGACAAAAAACAAAGTCTCGGCAAAAACAAAACTTGCAAAAAAACCTACAAAAACAAAAGAAATGAAAAAAAAAATCCACAAACAAAAGTAAATCAGCACAAGAGAGTAAGAAGAACAAAGAAAATTTCAGCACCACAAAAAAAAGCACTACAAAATGACAACAACAAACTCACATCTATTGATAATTACACGGAATATAGATGGACACAATGCACTCAGAAAGAGATGGAGAGTGACAGAATGGATAAGAAAACAGGATCCATCAATATGCTGTCTACAAGAGACACACCTTAGTAACAAAGATGTGAATTTATTAAAAGTCAAAGGTTGGAAAAAAATATATCAAGATAACAACTACCAAAAAAACAGCAGGAGTGGCAATTCTAATCTCAAATAAAATAGACTTTGAAAAAAAATCTACCATTAAAGACAAAGAAGGACACTATATAAAAATTAAGGGGTTAATTCATCATGAGGACATAACCATAATAAACATCTACGCACCCAATGACAGGGCTCCAAAATACATAAATCCAACTCTAACAACACTGAAGAGAAATTGACAGTTCCACAATAATAGTGGGAGACTTCAAAACACCACTCTCAGTAAAGGAGAGAACAACTAAGAAGAAACTCAGCAAAGATACAGAACACCTAAAGGGGACAATCAGCCAACTTGACCTCATAGACATATATAGAACACTCCATCCAACCACTGCAAAGTACACATTTATTTCCAATGCACATGGAACGTTCTCCAGAATAGACCACATCTTAGGCCACAGAACAATCCTCAACAAGATCTAAAACGCTGAGATAATTCAAAGTATCTTTTCTGACCACAAGGCCATCAAGGTAGAATTTAACAATAGAAAGAGCAAGGGAAAAAAATCAACTACATGGGAACTGAATAATACCCTGCTTACACATCACAGGGTAATAGAAGAAATCAGAAATGGAATCAAAAAATTTCTAGAATCAAATGAGAATGAAAACACATCATACCAAAACCTTTGAGCACAGCAAAGGCAGTCCTCAGATCAGAATTTATAGCAATAGATGCACATATCAAAAAACAAGAAAGGGACAAAATCAAAACATTAACTAGAGAACTCAAACAAATAGAAAGAGAACAGCAAAAAAACCCCACAACCACTGGAAGAAAGGAAATAGTAAAAATCAGAACAAAAATCAATGAAATAGAGAACAGAAAAACAATAGAAAGAATCAACAAAACCAAAAGTTGGTTCTTTGAAAGAATCAACAAAATCGACAAACCACTGGCCAGACTGACAAAAGAAAAACAGGAGAGGATGCAAATAACCCAAATAAGAAATGAAATGGGGGACATTACAACAGACCCAACTGGAATAAAAAGGATTATAACAGAATATTATGAAAAACTATACTCCAAGAAATTTGAAAACCTAGAGGAAATGGATAAATTTCTAGAAACATACGGCCTACCAAAGCTAAAACAAAGTGATGTTGAAAATCTGAACAGACCCATAACAAGAGAAGAGATTGAAATGGTAATAAAAAAACTCCCAAACAAAAAAAAAGCCCTAGCCCAGATGGCTTCACTGGAGAATTCTACAAAACATTTACAGAAGAACTTGTACCAGTACTACTCAAGCTATTACAGAGAATAGAAGAGGAAGCAACACTTCCAAATTCATTCTATGAAGCCAACATGACGCTGATACCAAAACCAGGCAAAGACGTCACAAAAAAGAAAATTACAGACCAATATCTCTCATTAATATAGATGCAAAATTTCTCAACAAAATTCTAGCCAACAGAATTCAGTATCATATCAAAAAACTAATACACCACGACCAAGTAGGATTCATACCAGGTATGCAAGGATGGTTCAACATTAGAAAATCAATCAGCGTAATCCACCACATAAATAAAAGGAAAGAAAAGAATCACATGATCATCTCAATTCACGCAGAAAAGGCATTCGACAAAGTCCAACACTCATTCCTGATAAAAACTCTCAATCAAATAGGTATAGAAGGGAAATTTCTCAACATAATAAAGGGCATCTATGCAAAACCAACGGTTAACATCATTCTTAATGGACAGAGGCTGAAAACATTCAGCTTGAAAACAGAAACAAGACAAGGATGCCCTTTATCACCACTCCTATTTAACATTTGCTGGAAGTTCTAGCTAGAGCAATAAGGCAAGAAAAAGAAATAAAGGGCATCCCAATTGGTAATGAAGAAGTTAAACTGTCCCTGTTTCCAGATGATATGATACCATACACAGAAAACCCTAAAGACTCCATGAGAAATCTACCGGAACTAATTGAAAGATTCAGCAGAGTAGCAGGATACAAGATAAACATTCAAAAATCAGTTGGATTCCTATAAACCAGTAAGGAGAACAATGAAAAGGAAATCAGGAAAACAATACCATTTTCAATAGCCCCTAAAAAGATAAAATACTTAGGAATAAATCTGACCAAGGATGTAAAAGACGTATACAAAGAAAACTACAAAACACTACTGCAAGAAACCCAAAGGGATCTCCATAAATGGAAAAACATACCATGCTCATGGATAGGCAGACTCAGCATTGTGAAAATGTCAATTCTACCCAAAGCAATTTACAAATACAATGCAATCCTGAACCAAATAACAACAATATTCTTCAAAGTGATGGAAAAACTAATCATTAACTTTATATGGAAAGGGAAGAAGCCCCGAAAAAGTAAAGCACTACTGAAGAAGAAGAATAAAGTTGGAGGACTCACACTACCTGACTTCAGAACCTACTATACAGTTACAGTAGTCAAAACAGCCTGGTACTGGTACAACAACGGATACATTGGCCAGTGGAACAGAATTGAGAACCCAGATGTAAATCCATCCACCTATGGTCACCTGCTATTCAACAAGGGCACAAAGTCCAGCAAATGGGGAAAAGACAGTCTTTTTAACAAATGGTGCTGGCATAACTGGATATCCATTTGTAAAAAAATGAAACAGGACCCATACCTCACACCGTATACAAAAACTAGTTCAAAATGGATCAAAGACCTGAATATAAAGCCTAAAACTATAAGTTCATAGAAGAAAATATAGGACCAACACTTCAGGCCTTAATACATGGCATTAACAGGATACAAACCAAAACCAACAACACACAAACCCCAACAGATAAGCTAGATTACTGGGATCTTCTAAAAATCAAACACCTATTCTCTTCAAAAGACTTCACCAAAAGAGTAAAAAGAGAACCTCCAGACTGGGGAAAAAATTTTGGACAGTACAAGTCAGACAAAGGTCTAATCTCCATAATCTACAAGAAAATCCAACACCTCTACAACAAAAAGACAAATAATCCTATTAAAAAATGGGCAAAGCAAATGAACAGACACTTCAGCAAAGAAGACATTCAGTGGCCAACAGACACATGAGGAAATGCTCGCGATCACTAGCCGTTAGAAAAATGCAAATTAAAACCACAATGAGATACCATCTCACCCCAGCATTACTGGCACAAATCAAAAACACTGGAAATAACAAATGTTGGAGGGGCTGCAGGGAGATCGGCACTCTTATGCACTGCTGGTGGGAATGCAAAATGATACAACCATTTTGGAAAATGATATGGCACTTCCTCAGAAAGCTAGAAATAGACATACCATTTGATCCAGCAATCCCACTCCTACGAATATATCCTAGAGAAATAAGAGTCATCACTCGAATAGACATATGCACACCTATGTTCATGGCAGCATTGGTCACAATAGCAAAAAGATGGAAACAACCTAGATTCCCATCAAGAGATGAATGGATAAACAAACTATGGTACATAAACACAATGGAGTACTATGCAATGAGAAAGAACAACAATGAATCTGTCAACCATCTCATAACATGGATGAAACTGGAGGACATTATACTGAGTGAAATAAGGCAATCACAAAAGGACAAATATTGTATGAGACCTCTATTGTAAAAACCCATGAAAAAGTTCACACACAAAAAGTAACAGTCTTTGTTGGTTACCATGGATATGAGGGTTGGGGGGGAAATACTAAATAAGCAATAGATAAGTGGTATCTTGGGTGAAGGGTGAGACAGTACACAATACAGGGGAAACTAGCACAACCTGTAAAAGGAAAGGTCATGGAAGCCCCATAGACACATCCAAACTCCCTAAAGGACTGAATTGCTGGGCGGAGGGCTGTGGGGACCATGGTCTCAGGCAATATCTAGCTCAATTGGCATGACACAGCTTATAAAGACAATGCTCTACATTCTACCTTGGTGAGTAGTGTCTGGGGTCTTAAAAGCCTGTGAGCAGCCATCTAAGATATTCCACTGGTCTCATCCCTTCGGGAGCAAGGGAGAATGAAGAGAACAGGATACAAGGAAAAGATTAGTCCAAAGGACTAATTGTCCACAGCTACCAAGACCTCCACCGGACTGAGTCCAGTACAGGTAGATGGTGCCCAACTACCACCACTGACTGCTCTAACCAGGATCACAACAGAGGGTTCTTGACAGAGCTGGAGAAGGATGTAGAGCATAATTCTAACTCACAAAAAAAGACCAGATTTACTGGCCTAAAGGAGACTGGAGAAACCCCGAGAGTATGGCCCCCAGACACCCTTTTAGCTCAGTGGTGAAGTTATCTCCGAGGTTCACTGTTCAGCCTGGGAGTGGACAGCCCTGTAAAACCAAATGAGACTAACAAGGTACAGGAGTCCAGTGACAAGGGCCAGAAGGCAGAAGGGGACACGGAAGCTGGTGATACGGAACCCAAGGTTGAGTAAGGATATTGTTGATGTGTTGTGAGATTGTTAACCATTGTCTAGGGCAACATTTGTAGTAACTGTTAAATGAGAAACTATTTTCTTCTGGAAGCCTTTATCTTAAGTGAGAATAACAGCACAATTGGAAGAGCGTAGTCAATTTCACTGAACTGTGTATGTAGAAATTTTTGAAATGGCATATCTTTGGCTATGTGTATTTTTACCAAAAAAAAAAAGGTTGAGAATTTAGAGGGTTAATATGTTGTGGGGTTGTTAACCAATGTAATAAAACAACATGTGTACTACTGTTTCATGAGAAACTATTTGTTCTGTAAGCTGTCACCTGAAGTACAATAAAATATAAAAAAAAAAGAAGATAAAATAGGAATAAATCTAACTGGAAACATAAAAATATATACAGAAAAAAAACTACAAGACACTACTGCAATAAACTAAAAGAGACCTGTGTAAGTGGAAAAATATACCTTGCCCATGGCTAGGTAGACTCAACATAGTGAAAATGTCAATTCTACGCAAAGCAATCTACAGATATAATACAATCCTGATCCAAATTCCACCAGCATTTTTTCATGATATGGAGAAACAAATCACCAAATTCATATGGAAAGTGAAGAGGCCATGAATAAATAAAGCATTACTCAAGAAGAAGAACAAAGTGGGAGGCCTTACACTACCTGATTTTCAGACCTATTATACTGCCACGGTAGACAAAACAGCCTGGTCCTGGAACAACAACAGATACATAGACCGATGGAACAGAGTTGAGAATCCAGATATGAGCTCATCCACCTATGAGCAGCTAATATTTGACAAAGTCCCAAAGTCCATTAATTGGGGAAAAGACAGTCTCATTAACAAATGGTGCTGGCATAAATGGATAACCATCTTCAAAAAACTGAAACAAGACCCATACCACATACCATGCCCAAAACCTACTCAATATGGATCAAAGACTTAAATATAAAATCAAAAATGATAAAGATCACAGAAAAAAAAATAGGGACAAAGCTAGGAGCCCTAATACATGGCACAAACAGAATACAAACCATAAGTAACAACGCACAAGCACCAGAAGAGAGGCTAGGTAACTGGGAGCTCCTAAAAATCAAACACTTATGCTCATCAAAAGACTTCACCTAAAGAGTAAAAAGACAACCTACAGGCTGGGAAAAAATTTTTGGCTACGACAAATCCGATCAGCGTCTAACCTCTAAAATCTACAAGATACTGCAAATCCTCAACAACAAGAAGACAAATAACCCAATTAAAAAATGGGCAAATGATATGAACAGGCACTTCACCAAAGAA
Source organism: Dugong dugon (assembly GCA_030035585.1). Taxonomy (NCBI): domain Eukaryota; kingdom Metazoa; phylum Chordata; class Mammalia; order Sirenia; family Dugongidae; genus Dugong; species Dugong dugon. Next base: position 100,050,244 of record CM057483.1, on the reverse strand, counting down.
GATATTCAGGCCACTAACAGACACATGAAGAAATGCTCACGATCATTAACCATTAGAGAAATGCAGATCAAAACTATGATGAGATATAATCTCATCCCCAAAAGGCTAGCCTTAACCAAAAAACCCAAAATAATAAATGCTGGAGAGGTTGTGTAGAGACTAGAACACTTGTACACTGTTGGTGGGAATGTAAAATGGGAGAACCACTTTGGAAATTGATTTGGTGCTTCCTTAAAAAGCTAGAAATAGAAGTACCATATGATCCCGCTATCCCACTCCTTGGAATATATCCTAGGGAAATAAGAGCTGTCACACGAATAGATATACGCACACCCATGTTCATTGCAGCACTGTTCACAATAGCAAAAAGATGGAAACAACCTAGGTTCCCATCAACGGGAAAATGGATATACGAATTATGGTATATCCACACAATGGAATACTACGCAATGATAAAGAACAACGATGAAGCTGTGACACGTCATATAACATGGTGGAAGCTGAAACTTATTATGCTGAGTGAATTTAGTCAGTCACAGAGGGACAAATACTGTATAAGACCACTATTATAAGAACTCAAGAAAAGGTTTAAACACAGAAGAAAACGTTCTTTGATGGTTACGGGGGTGGGGAGGGAGGGTGAGGGTTATTCACTAACTAGGTAGTAAATAAGAATCATCTTTGGAGAATGGAAGGACAGCACACACTACAGGTGAAGTCAGCACAACTGGACTACAACAAAGCTAAGAAGTTTCCCGAATACAATCAAATACTTTGAGAGACAGAGTAGCAGGGGTAGGGGTCTGGGGACCATGCTTTCAGGGGACTTCTAGATGAATTGGCATAACAAAAATTATTAAGAAAATGTTCTGCATCCTGCTTTGGTGAGTGGTGTCTGGGGTCTTAAAAGCTTGCAAGCGGCCATCTAAGATGCATCAATTGGTCCCAACCACTTGGAGTAAAGGAGAACAAAGAACACCAAAGACACAAGGAAAGTATTGGCCCGAGAGACAGAACGGGCCCCATAAACCAGAGACTTCATCAGCCTGAGACCAGAAGAACTAGATGGTGCCCGGCTACCACCAATGACCATCCTGACAGGGAACACAACAGAGAGTCCCTGATGGAGCAGCAGAAAGATGAGGTGCAGAACTCAAATTCTAGTAAGAAGACCAGACTTAATGGTCTGACTGAGACTGGAAGTACCCCGGAAAGCATGGCCCTTGGACTCTCTGTAAGCCCAGAACTAAAACAATTTCTGAGGCCAACTCTTCAGACAGGGATTGGACTGGACTGTGGGGCATAAAGTGATACTCATGAAGAGTGTCCCTCTTAGTCAAGTAGATAAAAGAGACCAAAGGGCCAGCTTCTGTCCAGAGGTGAGATGGGAAGGCAGAGTGGATTAGGAGCTGGTTGAATGGTCATTGGGAATCAGGGGCAGAAAGGAGGAGCGTGCTGTTGCAGAATGCAGTGAGCAATTAAGGTCAGATAACAATGTATGTATAAAATTTTGTGTGGGAGACTAACTAGATACGTAAACTTCATTTAACTACAACAATAAAAAAAAAAAAAAGGAAACCTGACTGATTTTTGTGTGTTGACCTTGTACCTTGCCACTCAGTGGAATTCATATATTATTTCAAATAGCTTTCTTGTAGAATCTTTAGTGTTTTCTATGTAGAAAATCATGTCATGTGCAAAAAGGGATAGTTTATTTCCTCCTTTCCAATTTGGATACATTTTATTTATTTTTCTATCCTAATTGATCTGGCTAGGACTTCCAGAACAATGTTGAATAGCACTAGTGAGAGTGGGCATCTTTGTCTTGCTCCTGATCTTAATGAGAAGACTCTTAGGCTTCCTCCACTGAGTATGATGTTAGCCGTGTGTTTTTCATAAATGCCTTTTTTGTATTGAGGAATTACCCTTCTATTTCTCTCCTGTTGGGTGTTTTTGTCATGAATGCACATTGAATTTTGTCAAATGTCTTTTATGCAATGATAGAGATAATCATGTGGTTGTTTTCTCACATTCTATTAATGTGGTGTATTACATTGATTGATTTTCTAATGTTGAACCACCCTTGTATTCCTGGGATAAACCCACCAGATCATGGTGTAATCCTTTTCATATATTTTTTGATTCAGCTTGCTAGTATTTTGGTAAGTATTTCTGCATCTATGTTCATTAGAGATATTGGTCTGTAGTTTACTTTTCTTGTTGAGTCTTTGCCTGGCTTTGGTACCAAGGTAATGCTGGCTTCATAGAAAGAGTTAGGGAGTATTCCTTCCTCCTTTACATTTTGGAGGAATTTGAACAGAATTGATGTCAGTTCTTCTCTACATGTTTGGTAGAATTCTCCAGTGAAGTCATCTCTTCCAGGACTCTTTTGTTGTTGTTGTTGTTGTTGGGAGTTTTTCAATTACTGATACAATCTCTTCACTTGTTATGGGTCTGTTGAGATCCAGTATTTCCTTTGAGTCAATGTAGGAAGTTTGTTTCAAGAAATGTGTCTATTTCCTCTAAGTTAATTTGTTGGCATACAACTGTTCATTGTTACTTTACAATCCTTTTTATTTCTATAGAATTGGTTGTAATGTCCTCATTTTCATTTCTAATTTTAGATATTTGAATCTTCTCTCCCTCTCTCTCTCTTTTTTCCCTTTGGTCCATCTAGCCAAAGGTTTGTCGATTGTACTGATCTTTTCAAAAAAGCAACTTTTGGTTTCATTAATTCTCTCTATTGTTTTTCTGTTTCATTTATTTCTGCTCTAATCTTTATTATTTCCTTCTTCTGGTAGCTTTATGTGTGGTTTCCTCTTTATTTTCTAGTTTTTCAAGTTGTAGAGTCAGGTTATTGATTTGGGATCTTTGCTCTTTTTAAATATAGGCCGTCACAGTTATCTAGTGTTGCTATAAAAGAAATAACTGCAAGTGGGTGGTTTTAACAAGCGGAAATTTATTTTCTCACTGTTTAGGAGGCTAGAAGTCTGAATTCAGGGCAACTGGCTAAGAGAAGGCTTTCACTCTCTGTCATCTCTTGGGGAAGGTTCTTGTCTCCTTTCAGCTTCTGTTCCTTAGCTCCTTGGTAATCTTCACGAGGCATGGCATCTATCTTCCTCCATAGATGCTTGCTTCTCAGTGATTAATCTGCTCTTTTTATATCTCAAAGGTGACTGGCTTAAAACACACGCTACACTGGTATGGCCTCTTAACATAAAAAAGAAAACCTATTCTCATATGGGATTGTAACTACAGATATAAAACAAAAAAACAAACCTGTTGCTGTCAAGTCAATTCTGACTCAAAGCAACCTTACAGGACAGAGTAGAAATGCCCTATAGGGTTTCCAAGGAGTGGCTGGTGGATTTGAACTGCTGACCTTTTGGTCAGCAGCCATAGCTCTTAACCACTGCACCACTAGGGCTCCAATAACAGGTATAGTGGTTAGGATTCACAACACATATTATTAGGGGTTACAATTCAATCCATAACATAGGCTTTTACTGCTATAAACTTCCCTCTGAGTACTGTCTTTGCTACATCGCATGAGTTTTGGTATGTTGTGTTTTCATTCTTGTTTGATTCTAAGTATTTTTCAATTTCTCTCTTGAGTTCTTTTACCCACAGGTTGTTTAGTAGTGAATTATTCAGATTCCACATATTTGTGTATTTACCAGTTTTCTTTATGTTATTAATTTCTAGCATCATTCCACTGGGATCAGAAAAGATACTTTGTATGAGTTCAATCATTTTAAATTTATTGAGACTTGTTTTGTGTCCTAAGATGTGGTATATCCTGGAGAATGTTCCATGTGCACTGGAGAAGAATGTATACTGTGCTGTTGTTGGATGGAGTGCTCTATAGATGTCTTGTAGGTCTGGCTTGCTAATGGTGTTTGCTCAAGTCTTCTATTTCTTTATTAATCTTCTTTCTAGTTGTTCTATACCTTATCTAAAGTGGTGTATTAAAGTTTCGAGATAATATTATAGACCTATTTCTCCCTTAAATTCTGTCAGTGTTTGCTTTGTAAATTTTGGGGTCTTAGGTTAGATGCATAAATACTTATAGCAATATGTCTTCTTGATGAATTGTTCCTTTTATCATTATATAGTGTCCTTCTTTGTCTCTTATACTAGATTTGGACATAAAGTATTTTACTGATATTAAAATTGTCACATCAGCTCTCTTTTGGTTAGTATTTACATGGAATGTTTTCTTCCATTCTTTCACTTTCAATCTATTTGTCTCTGAAACTGAGGTGTGTGTCTCTTGTAGACAGCATAAAGATGGGTCATGTTTTCTTTTATCAAATCTGCCACTCTATGTTTCTTGACTGGAGAATTTAATCCATTTACATTCACGGTAATTACCAATAGAGGATTACTTCTGTCATTTTGCTATTTTGTGTTTGTGTGTCTTATACCTTCTTTTTCCTCTTTTCCTCAAGGGCTGGCTTATTTTGTGTATAGATTTTTTCTGTATGTGTGATGAACCATTTTGTTTCCTTTCTTTTATGTATTTTTTTATTCACTTTCTTTGTGGTTACTGCGAACATAATATTTAACAATTTAAATTTATAAAAACATCACTTACATTGATACCAGCTTACGTAACATAAAATCTATACCTATGCCACTCCTCCTCCCACTTGTTTATGTAGTTGTTTTTAGTAATTAAATCTTTATACCTCAGATACCCTGTAATTTAATTTTAATGTTATTTTATTGTCATTGTGTATACTTATTTGTTTGTTGTATTCATTTTATTTTATTACTGCCAACCAACAATACCTTAATTCTGGCATTTATTTTTTTTTCACATTTTGCTGCCTTCCCCCATATTGTGTATTGCCTTTCCCTTCACCAATCTTCCCCCATATTGTGTATTGCCTTTCCCTTCACCAATATTAGCATGTGTCTTTTATCTATCTGGTAATTTTCCCTACCTCCCTCTACCATCCCTGGTAACCATCAAAGAATGTTGTTTTTGTTTTGTTTATTTTCCTGTGTGTAAACCTTTTCTTGTTTCTTTATAAGAGTGGTCTCATACAATATTTGTCCTTTGGTGATTGACTTGTTTCATTCTGCATAATGTCCTCCAAATTCATCTATGTTGTGAGACGTTTTGCAGATTCATCATTATTCTTCATCGTTGCATCATATTTCATTTTGTGTATGTATTACTGTTTGTTAATCCATTCATGTGTTGATGGACACTAAGGTTGTTTCCATCTTTTTGCTATTGTAGATAATGCTGCAGTGAACATGGGTGTGTGTATGACTATTCATGTCATGGCTTTTATTTCCTTCCGGTATATACCTAGGAGTGGGATTTTTGGGTCATATGGTATTTTTAGCTTTTTTAAGGAAGCATCATACCGTTCTCCATAGTGGTTGTAGCATTTTACATTCTCACCAGCATTGTATAAGAGTTCCAATCTCAGTACAACCTCTCCAACGTTTGTTATTTTCTCTTTTTTTGATTTGTGCCAGTAATGTCAGGGTGAGATGGTATTTCATTGTGGTTTTGATTTGCATCTCTCTAATGGCTACTGATCACAAGCATTTATTCATGTGTTTGTCAGCTGTTTGAATGCCTTCTTTGGTGAAGTGTCTCTTCTTATCCTTTGTCCATTTTTTAACTGGATTGTCTTTTTTCATTGAAGTGTGAAGTTTTCTATGAATTTTAGAGATTAGACCCTTGTCAGATATGTTGTAGCCAAAATTTTCTCCCAGTCTGTAGTTTCTCTTTTTACTCTTTGGGGAAGTCTTTTGATAGGGATGAGTGTTTAATTTATAGGAGGTCACATTTATATAGTTCATCTTCTACTGTTAATGCATTTTTAGTTATGTTTGGTATTCTATTTATGGCATTATTAGTGCCCTAGCATTGGCCTTTTTTTTCTTCCATGATCTTTATAGTTTTAGGTTTTATATTTAGGTCTTTGATCCATTTTGAGTTACCTTTTGTGTATGGTGTGAAGTATGGGTCCTGTTTCTCTTTTTTTACAAGTGGACATAAACTTTTTCCAACACTGTTTGTTAAAGAGATTGTCTTTTCCCCCTGCTTATGGACTTTGGCCCTTTGTCAAATATCAGCTATCCGTAAAACCCATTGCCATTGAGTAGATTCCCACTTATAGCAACCCTAGGTGGATGGATTTATGTCTGATTTCCCAATTCTGTTCCACTGGTCTACGTGTCTGTTGTTATACCAGTACCATGCTGTTCTGACTACCCAGGCTGTATAGTAGGTTCTGAGATCAGGTAGTCAGAAGCCTTCTACTTAGTTCTTCTACAATAATGCTTTACTTATCCAAGGCCTCTTTTCTCTCCATATAAAGTGGATTAGTTTTTCCAACTGATTAAAGAATACTGTTGGAATTTGGATCAGAATTGCATTATATCTGTAGATCACTTTGGGTAGTAATGCCATTTTCACAATGTTGAATCTTTCTATCCATGAGCATGGTATGTTTTTCCATTTCTGCAGATCGCTTTAGGTTTCTTGCAGTAGTGTTCTGTACTTTTCTTTGTATAGGTGTTTTATGTCCCTGGTTAGATTTATTCCTAAGTATTTTATTTACTGGGGGGCTATTATCAATGGTATTGTTTTCCTGATTTCCTTCTCGAAGTTCTCTTTAGTAATGTTGAGGATTCCAACTGATTTTTGTATGTTGATCTTGTATCCTGCAACTTTGCAAACTCCTTCTATTAGTACCAGTTAGCTTTCTTGTGGAATCATTGGGGTTTTCTATATATAGGATCATATCATCTGAAAATAAGAATAGTTTTACTTCTTCCTTTCCAATTTGGATGCCCTTCATTTCTTTTTCTTGCCTTTTTGCTCTAGCTAGAACTTCCAACACAATTCTGAAAAAGAGTGGTGATAAACAGCATCCTTGTCTGGTTCCCATTCTCAAGGGAAATGTTTTCAGTCTCTCTCTGTTGAGAATTATTTTGGCTATTGGTTTTGTATAAATGACCTTTATTATGTTGAGGAATTTCCCTTCTATTCCTATTTTGCTGAGAGTTTTTATCTAGAATGGGTGTTGGACTTTATGAAATGCCTTTTCAGCATCAATTGAAATGATCATGTGATTCTTTTCTTTTATCTACATGGTGGATTATCTTGATTGATTTTCTAATGTTGAACTATCCTTGCATACCTGGCATGAGTCCCACTTGGTTGTGATGTATTATTTTTTTGATATGCTGTTGAATTCTATTGTATAGAATTTTGTTGAGAATTTTTGTCTCTGTATTCATGAGGGACTTTGGTCTGTAGTTTTCTTTTTTTGTGTGCTGTCTCTGCCTGGCTTTGGTATCAGTGTTATGCTGGCTTCATAGAATGAGTTCGGAAGTATTACTTCCTTTTCTATACTGTGAAATAGTTTGAGTAGTATTGGTGTGAGCTCTTCTCTGAATGTTTTGTAGAATTCTCCAGTGAAGTTGTCCAGGCCAGGGCTTTTTCTTGTTGGGAGTTTTTAAATTACCTTTTCAATCTGTTCTTTTGTTATGGGTTTGTTCAGTTTTTCTATGTTGGTTTGTGTTAGTTTAGGTAGGCAGTGTGTTTCTAGGTATTTCTCCACTTCCTCTAGGTTTTCAAATTTGTTGGAGTACAATTTTTTTAGTATTCTGTTATGATCCTTTTTATTTCAGTTACTTTTATTGTAATGTCCCTTATCTCATTTCTTATGTGGGTTATTTGCCTCCTATCCTGCTTTTCTTTTGTCAATTTGGCCAGTGGTTTGTCGATTTTGCTCATCTTTTCAAAGAACCAACTTTTGGTCTTGTTGATTCTTTCAATTGTTTTTCTACTCTCAATTTTATTTATTTCTGCTCTAATATTTATTATTTCTATTCTTCTGGTGACTGTGGGCTTCTTTTGCTCTTCTCTACTTGTTTGAGTTTTAGGGATAATGTTTTGATTTTGGCCCCTTCTTCTTTTTTGATGTGTGTGCATATTGTTATAAATTGACCTCTGAGCACTGCTTTTGCTGTGCCCCACAGGTTTTGGTGAGATGTGTTTTCATTCTCATTTGATTCTAGGAATTTTTTTTATTCTCAATGGTTTTTAACCAAGGTGTTATTCAGTTTTCATATATTTGATTTTTTTCCTTACTCTTCCTGTTACTGATTTCTACTTTAATAGTGTTCTAATCAGGGAAAGTGCTTTGTATTATTTTTGCATTTTGGATTTTTTTAAGGCTTGCTTTTTGGCCTAAAATATGGTCTATTCTGGACCATGTTTCAAGTGTGTTGAAAGAATGTGTAATTTGCTGCTGTTGGGTGGCGTGTTCTGTATATGTCTGTGAGGTCGAGTGGGTTGATTATGGCCTTTAGATCTTCTGTATCTTTGTTGGGTTTCACTCTAGATTCTCTGTCCTTCACCAAAAGTGTTGTGTTGAAGTCTCCTACTATTATTGTGGAACTGTCTTTTCAATGCTGTTAGAGTTTTCTGTATTTTGGAGCCCTGTCATTGGCTGCATATATATTTATTATAGTTACATCCTCCTGGTGGATTGACCCTTTAATCAGCATATACTGTCTTTCCTTATCTTTTACGGTGTATTTTGCCTTACAGTCTGTTTTATCAGGGATTAATATTGCTACTCCTGCTCTTTTTTGGTTATACACATTATGTGTGTATATTTATTTATTTGTTTGTTTTTATTTTTTGCCAACCAATACCTTAACTCTGGTGTTTATATTTTTCTTTTTCTTTTTTTTTATTTTTATTTTTATATTTTATTGTACTTCAGGTGAAAGCTTACAGAGCAAATAGTTTCTCATGAAATAGTAGTACACATGTTGTTCTATGACATTGGTTAACAACCCCACAACGTATTAAGCCTCTAAATTCCCAACCTTTTTTTTTTTTGGATGAAAATTACAGATGGCCAAAGATACACCGTTTCAAAAATTTCTACATTCACAGTTCAGTGACATTGACTACGCTCTTCCAACTGTGCTGTTATTCTCACTTAAGATGAAGGTTTACAGAACAAAATAGTTTTTCATTTAACAGTTACTACACATGTTGCCCTATGACAATGGTTAACAATCTCACAGCACATCTAGAATATCCTTACTCCACCTTGTGTTCCCTATCACCAGGGGACTTCCTTGTCCCCTTCTGTCTTCTGGACCTTGTCACTGGACTACTGTACCTCTTTAGTCTCATTTGTTTTTTTTTTTTTAATTTTATTTTAACACCATTTCAAAACTTTTTACTTACACATTTCAGTGATATTGACTATGCTCTTCCAATTCTGCTGCCATTCTCGCCCAAGATGAAGGCTTACAGGACAAAACAGCCTCCCATTTAATAGTTACTACAAATGTTGCCCTATAGCAGTGGTCAACAATCTCACAATACATCGACAGTGTCCTTATTCAATTTGTGTTCCTTATCATCAGTTTCCTACTCCCCCTCTGCCTTCTGGCCCTTGTCACTGGACTCCTGTACCTCGTTAGTCCCATTTAGTTTTACTGGGCTGTCCATTCCCAGGCTTAACATCGAACCTCGAAGGTAACTTCACCTCCGAGCTGAAAGGGTGTCTGGGGGCCACACTCTTGAGGTTTCTCTAGTATTCTATAGGCCAGTAAATCTGGTCTTTTTTTTTTGGGGGGGGAGTTAAAATTATGCTCTACATCCTTCTCCAGCTCTGCCCAGAACCCTCTGTTGTGATCCTGGTCAGAGCAGTCAGTGGTGGTAGCCGGGCAGCATCTAGCTGTACTGGACTCAGTTCGGTGGAGGCCTTGGTAGCTGTGGACAATTAGTCCTTTGGACTAATCTTTTCGTTGAATCCTGTTCTCTTCATTCTCCCTTGCTCCCGAAGGGATGAGACCAGTGGAGTATCTTAGATGGCCGCTCATAGGCTTTTAAGACCCCAGACACTACTCACCAAGGTAGAATGTAGAGCATTATCTTTATAAGTAGTGTCATGCCAATTGAGCTAGATGTTCCCTGAGACCATGGTCCCCACAGACCTCCGTCCAACAACTCAGTCCCTCGGGGGGTTTGGATGTGTCTATAGGGCCTCCATGACCTTTCCTTGTGCAGGTTGTGTTAGTTTCCCCTGTACTGTGTACTATCTCACCTCTCACCCAAGTTACCACTTATCTATTACCTATTTAGTATTCCCCCCCCCTCCCCTCCCATCCCTGGTAACCAACAAGGATTGTTACATTTTGCATGTGAATTTTTTCATGGGTTTTTACAATAGAGGTCTCATACAATATTTGTACTTTTGTGATTGACTTATTTCACTCAGCATAATGTCCTCCAGTTTCATCCATGTTATGAGATGCTTCACAGATTCATTGTTGTTCTTTCTCGTTGCATAGTACTCCATTGTGTGTATGTACCATAGTTTGTGTATCCATTCATCTGTTGATGGACATCGAGGTTGTTTCCATCATTTTGCTATTGTGAACAATGCTGCCATGAACATAGGTGTGCATATGTCTATTCGAGTGATGACTCTTATTTCTCTAGGATATATTCCTAGGAGTGGGATTGCTGGATCGAATGGTATGTCTATTTCTAGCTTTCTGAGGAAACGCCATATCATTTTCCAAAATGGTTGTATCATTTTGCATTCCCACCAGCAGTGTATAAGAGTTCCCATCTCCCTGCAGCCTCTCCAACATTTGTTATTTCCAGTATTTTTGATTCGTGCCAGTAATGCCGGGGTGAGATGGTATCTCATTGTGGTTTTAATTTGCATTTCTCTAATGGCAAGTGATCGCGAGCATTTCCTCATGTGTCTGTTGGCCATTTCAATGTCTTCCTTGGTGAAGTGTCTGTTCATTTCCTTTGCCCATTTTTTGATAGGATTGGTTGTCTTTTTGTTGTAGAGGTGTTGGATTTTCTTGTAGATTATGGAGATTAGACCTTTGTCTGACTTGTACTGTCCAAAAATTTTTTCCCCGTCTGTAGGTTCTCTTTTGACTCTTTCGGTGAAGTCTTTTGAAGAGCATAGGTGTTTGATTTTTAGAAGATCCCCGTTATCTAGTTTATCTGTTGGGTTTTGTGTGTTGATGTTTATGGTTTGTATCCTGTTAATGCCATGTATTAAGGCCTGAAGTGTTGGTCCTATTTTGTCTTCTATGAATTTTATACTTTGAGGCTTTATATTCAGGTCTTTGATCCATTTTGAAGTAGTTTTTGTATATGGTGTGAGGTACGGGTCCTGTTTCATTTTTCTAAAAATGGATATACAGTTTTGCCAGCACCATTTGTTAAAAAGACTGTCTTTTCCCCATTTGATGTATTTTGGGCCCTTGTCAAAGATCAGGTGACCGTAGGTGGATGGATTTACATCTGAGTTCTCAATTCTGTTCCATTGGTCAATGTCTCTGTTGTTGTACCAGTACCAGGCTGTTTTGAGTACTGTAGCTGTATAGTAGGTTCTCAAGTCAGGTAGTGTGAGTCCTCCAACTTTATTCTTCTTCTTCGGTAGTGCTTTACTTATTCGGGGTTTCTTCCCTTTCCATATAAAGTTAATCATTAGTTTTTCCATCTCTTTGAAGAATGTTGTTGGTATTTGTATCGAGATTGCATTGTATTTGTAGATTGCTTTAGGTAGAATTGCCATTTTCACAATGTTGAGTCTGCCTATCCATGAGCATGGTATGTTTTTCCATTTATGTAGATCCCTTTGGATTTCATGCAGCAGTGTTTTGTAGTTTTCTTTGTATAGGTCTTTTACATTCCTGGTCAGATTTATTCCTAAGTATTTTATCTTTTTAGGGGCTATTGAAAATGGTATTGATTTCCTGATCTCCTTTTCATCGTTCTCTTTACTGGTGTATAGGAATCCAACTGATTTTTGAATGTTTATCTTGTATCCTGCTACTCTGCTGAATCTTTCTATTAGTTCCAGTAGATTTCTCGTGGAGTCTTTAGGGTTTTCTATGTATAGTATCATAACATCTGCAAACAGGGAGAGTTTAACTTCTTCATTACCAATTTGGATGCCCTTTATTTCTTTCTCTTGCCTTACTGCTCTAGCTAGAACTTCCAGCACAATGTTAAATAGGAGTGGTGATAAAGGGCATCCTTGTCTTGTTCCTGTTTTCAAGGGGAATGTTTTCAGCCTCTCTCCATTAAGAATGATGTTGGCTGTTGGTTTTACATAGATGCCCTTTATTATGTTGAGAAATTTCCCTTCTATACCTATTTTATTGAGAGCTTTTATCAGGAATGGGTGTTGGACTTTGTCAAATGCCTTTTCTGCATCAATTGAGATGATCATGTGATTTTTTTCTTTCCTTTATTTATGTGGTGGATTACGTTGATGGATTTTCTAATGTTAAACCATCCTTGCATACCTGGTATGAATCCTACTTGGTCGTGGTATATTATTTTTTTGATATGATACTGAATTCTATTGGCTAGAATTTTGTGCAGAATTTTTGCATCTATATTCATGAGAGATATTGGTCTGTAATTTTCTTTTTTTGTGATGTCTTTGCCTGGTTTTGGTAACAGCGTTATGCTGGCTTCATAGAATGAATTTGGAAGTGTTGCTTCCTCTTCTATGCTCTGAAATAGCTTGAGTAGAGCTGGTACAAGCTCTTCTGTAAATGTTTTGTAGAATTCTCCAGTGAAGCCATCTGGGCTAGGGCTTTTTTTGGTTGGGAGTTTTTTATTACCTTTTCAAGCTCTTCTCTTGTTATGGGTCTGTTCAGATTTTCAATATCACTTTGTTGTAGTTTGGGTAGGCCGTATGTTTCTAGAAATTTATCCATTTCCTCTAGGTTTTCAAATTTGTTGGAATATAGTTTTTCATAATATTCTGTTATAATCCTTTTTATTTCGGTTGGGTCTGTTGTAATGTCCCCCATCTCATTTCTTATTTGGATTATTTGTCCCCTCTGCTGTTTTTCTTTTGTCAGTCTGGCCAGTGGTTTGTCGATTTTGTTGATTCTTTCAAAGAACCAACTTTTGGTTTTGTTGATCCTTTCTATTGTTTTTCTGTTCTCTATTTCATTTATTTCTGCTCTGATCTTTACTATTTCCTTTCTTCCGGTGGTTGTAGGCTTTTTTTGTTGTTCTCTTTCTATTTGTTTGAGTTCTGTAGTTAATGTTTTGATTTTGTCCCTTTCTTCTTTTTTGATACGTGTATCTATTGCTATAAATTCTGATCTGAGGGCTGCCTTTGCTGTGTCCCAAAGGTTTTGGTATGATGTGTTTTCATTTTCATTTGATTCTAGGAATTTTTTAATTCCATCTCTGATTTCTTCTATTACCCATTGATGTGTAAGCAGATTATTATTCAGTTTCCATGTGTTTGATTTTTTTTCCTTGCTCTTTCTAGTGTTAATTTCTACCTTGATGGCATTGTGGTTAGAGAAGATACTGTGAATTATCTCAGCATTTTGGATCTTGTTGAGGATTCCTCTGTGGCCTAAGATGTGGTCTATTCTGGAGAACGTTCCATGTGCATTGGAAAAGAATGTGTACTTTACAGCGGTTGGATGGATTGTTCTATATATGTCTATGAGGTCCAGTTGGCTGATTGTGTCCTTTAGGTCTTCTGTATCTTTGCTGAGTTTCTTTTTAGTTGTTCTGTCCTTTACTGAGAGTGGTGTTTTGAAGTCTCCTACTATTATTGTGGAACTGTCAATTTCTCTTTTCAGTGCTGTTAGAGTTTTTTTTATGTATTTTGGAGCCCTGTCATTGGTGCACAGATATTTATTATGGTTATGTCTTTATGGTGGATCATCCCCTTAATCATTATATAGTGTCCTTCTTTGTCCTTTATGGTAGATTTTGTTTTAAAGTCTATTTTATCTGAGATTAGAATTGCCACTCCTGCTCTTTTTTGATAGTTAGCTTGATATATTTTTTTCCAACCTTTGATTTTTAATAAATTCACATCTTTGTTTCTAAGGTGTGTCTCTTGTAGACAGCAAATTGATGGATCCTGTTTTCTTATCCATTCTTCCACTCTCCGTCTCTTTATGGGTGCATTGAGTCCATTTACGTTCAGTGTAATTATTGATAGATGGAAGTTTGTTGCTGTCATTTTGTAATGCTTTTTTTGTGATGCTGAAGTTTTCTTTGTTCTTCTTACTGTCTTGTGCTGAGTTACTTTTGTTTGTGGATTTTGTGTTCATTTCTTTTGTTTTTGTAGGTTTTGTTTTTGTTGAGACTTTATGTTTTTCGTCTTTATTTTTGTGAGTTGGTTTGTTAACTTTTTTTGTGGTTACCATGAATTTTACCCTTATCTTTATAATTTTGAAGCAGTCTACCGTTACTTGGTATCGCCTTGCCTTCCTCTCCATTAGAAGGTTCTGTACCTATGTCGTTTATTCCCTCTTTCATTGTTTTGATGTTGTTGTCATCCATTGATTGACTGCTCTGATTTCCTGTTGTATTACTTTTGTTTTTGGAAAGTCCTCTGTAGTTCAGTTCCTAGAATGGTATCTGGTTCATGTGAACCTGCGTCCTAGGTCCTAGGTCCTGCCTGAGGGCTGAAGCTGTTTGTCCTCAGATCGAAGAACTCCCTTTAATAATTCTTGTAAGTTTGGTTTGACTTTTGCATATTCCTTTAGTTTCTGTTTATCTGGAAATGACCTAATTTCACCATCAAATTTGAATGAGAGTTTTGCAGGATATATTATTCTTGGCTGACAATTTTTTTCTTTCAAGATTTTATATATGTCATCCCATTGCCTTCTTGCCTGCATGGTTTCTGCTGAATAATCTGAGCTTAGTCTTATTGTTTCTCCTCTGTATGTGACTTCTTGTTTTTCATGAGCTGCTCTCAGGATTCTTTGTTTGTCTTTAGTTTTAGCGAGTGTGAATATGATATGTCTTGGTGATTTTCTTTTGGGGTCTCTTCTATATGGGGTTCGTTGAGCTTCTTGGATGGCCAGCTTTTCATTTTTCATGATATTGGGAAAGTTTTCTGTCAGCAGTTCGTCAATGATCCTCTCTGTGTTTTCTGTTTTCTCCCCCTGTTCTGGTATGCCAATCACTCGTAGGTTTTTGCTTTTAATTGTGTCCCACATAACTCTCAGGGTCTCTTCATTTTTCTTTGTTCTTTTTTCTGAGTTTTCCTAAACACAGTTGTATCCAAGTGTTTGTCTTCAGTTCCACTGATCCTGTCTTCCATGGTTTCAATTCTACTTCTCAGCCCTTCTATGACACCGTCCATTTCTGAAATCTTGTTGTTTATCTTTTGGATTTCTAATTGTTGTTTTTGTATAATTTCGAGTTGTGAATTTATTTTGGCATTTTGTTCCTGCATCATCTTCCTGAATTCTTCCAATTTTTTGTCTGTATTTTCCATAAATTTGTCTATTTTTTCCTC
Source organism: Dugong dugon (assembly GCA_030035585.1). NCBI lineage: Eukaryota > Metazoa > Chordata > Mammalia > Sirenia > Dugongidae > Dugong > Dugong dugon. Next base: position 100,034,909 of record CM057483.1, on the reverse strand, counting down.
ACGTTTGTCAGCTTTTTGCCTCAGTTCTTGGATAATTACGAGTATTAGTGATTTGAGTTCCCTATCAGGTACTTCTAGTGCATTTTCTTCCACAGGAGAGTTATCTGGTGTTTTAATTTGGACGCCTATTGGAGCCATCTTGTCTTGTTTTTGTAAATGTTTTGATATTGTTTGCTGTTTTCAGCGCATTCAGTAGATATTTCTCTCGTTTATTGATTGTAGTTTTGTTTTTTGTTTCGTCCTTGTGGTACAGCTGGGCAGATCTAGCTAAGGAGGAGCCACTGGGACGGGTTGCTTGTGGCACTCACCGCAGCCACCAGGACGGTCGGTAGTCAGTGATGGGTAGGTTCCAATAGGGTGTGCCTGCAAAGCTTGGTGGTGTGATGTCTAGTGCACAGTGCAGGTAGGTAGGGTGCAGCGGGAAGATGGTTATGTGTGAAGCTAAGCTGGATATGGGAGAGAGGAGAGAGGAGCAGGAGCAAAAAGCATACAAACATAAAAGAATGCTAGGGGAGCTTGTCGTTGGAATGTACAGATGAGAGACTGTGGGATGGAGGAAACCAGAAGGGGGAAGAGAAAGAAAAGGAAAGAGTGAGCAAATAAAAATCAGAAAAGTTAAAGAACTGCAAAGTTCCCAAGGATCCTACCGATGCAGCTATGAGGTCTGGGGGAGTCGGTCTCAGTTTTCACAGCACAGCCTGGCCAGAAGGTACGGAGGCATACATTGCCGGTCATTCTGTCTCCCACCGGATGCTCTGCAAGGCTGCTCTCCCGTTCGGTGGTCTCTGATAGGAATCCAAGATGGTGGATCCACGCTGCGTTAGCTGGTAAGGAATCTCTGCATGAGTCTCTCCTCGCTCTCCGTTCTCTTTTAGTATTCTCACTCCGTTTGGTGTTTGGCTGAGTTCTTTATCTCTTCATTTGGTGTTCTAGGGTTTCAGGATTGTTGATTCTCTGTTAGGCTTAGTTTTTCGGATCTTTACTGTGGACGGACGGCGAAGTGCTTCTGCCTAGAGCGCCATCTTGCCCCGCCTCCTGGTGTTTATATTTTCAAGCCATGTCCTCTAATGGTAAACTTTCCCCCGATATGTACACCTTCAAGTTACTGTCAAGTGTCCTTATTTTCCCTTCTGGAGGACACTCTATTTCATTTCTTGTAGGGCTGGTCTGGTGGTAACAGATTCCTTCAGCTTTTGCTTATCTGGGAGACTCTTAAATTCACCCTCATTTTTGAACAACAGTTTTGCCAGATATGGTATTCTTGAATGACAGTTCTTTACTTTCAACAGTTTAAATAGGTAATTCTTCTTGCCTGCATGGTTTCTGCAGAGGAATTGACATTGAATATTATTGAAGACTCCTTGTACATGATACTTCATTTCTTTCATGCTGCTCTAAAAATTTTCTCTTTGTCCTTGGTTTTCGAAAGTTTGGTTGTAATATGCCTTGGTGTGGCTCTATTTAGATTTATCCTACTTGGAGTTCATTGAGCATCTTGTATATATATAAGTTATCTTTCATCATATATGGGAAGTTTTCATCGTTATACTTTTGAAAATTCTGTCTGTACCTTTCATTCTCTCTTCTTCTGGGCCTCCCATAATGCATTTATTGTTCCACTTGACGGTGTCCCACAGATCCCTTAGATTTTGCTCATTTTTCTTCATTCCTTTTCTTTTTGCTCCTCAGGTTGAACAATCTCAATTGCCCAACCTTCGAGTTCACTGATCCTTTCTTCCGCCATTTCAAATCTGCACCTAAGCCCTTCCAGAGAATTGTTCGTTTCTGTTATTGTAATTTTTGGCTCCAGTATTCTTTCTTTCTTTCTTTTTTTAAATTTCTATCTCTTTATTGAAATTCTTGTTTTCTTCTTGGATCGTTTTCTTGATCCATTAGTTCTTTTTCTGTTGTTAACTCTCTGAGCATGCTTAATACCACTGCTTTAATGTTTTTGTCTAATAATACCATTAGCTCTCCTTATTTGGGGGTGGTTTCTGTCACCTTATTTTGGTCTTTTTCATGGTCATTCTTTCCCGACTCTTCATATGTTTTTTTATTGTTGGTTGTAATCAGGTCATTAAAGTATTTTACAGTGGTAACTCTGTAGATTAGATTCTTCCCCTTCTCTAAGGTTTGCTCTTCTTCTTTGTTATTGTTATTATTATTTTAAATTATTGAAGGTTGTACTTTTCTGCCAGGAAGTGTGTGTGAATGCTCAAGCCTGAGGCTGCAACCCATTGTGACCTAGTTTGGATGGCTAGGGATGAGCTGACCAGAACCAGAACAAACGAAGAGAAAGATGTTTTCCACTGTGAGCTGGTGTAGATTGCTGCAATTTGATGGCTTGCTCTGGACTGGACTTTGCTTATGGATGCAGATGTTAAAAGTCCTAACTGGAACAGAAGATTCTTCAAGACCAAGGAACATGCTTGTCTCCTCAGAGTACTGGTTGGATAGGGATGGGCAATTTAAACATTCGCTATCTAAAATAGGGCACGCCTGCATGGCTGGTAAGAGTCTGTCCTGATGAAAGAACTGTATCCTTGAGTGTTCCTGAGCCTGAATTGTGACTTGTTACTTCCCTAATAAACTCCATAATTGTGAGTATGGTCTGTGAGTTCTGTGTGGCCACTGCAATGAATTATCGAACCCAGCAGAGAAGTAAAGAGTGCTGTGGGAAGAACAGTTGGTGTCAGAGTTGGTAAAGATGGTGGAGAGAGGAGGCTTGTACGACCTCCACCTCATAGGAATCAGCTTTGGGCTGTTGATCTTGGTTCTCCTTCCCACTTGTGGGGTTGGAGGAGGTCAGATACCACCCCCATTTCACTTTTACACTTGGCTTCTTAGTTGCCTTCACTGGGGCCTGGTTGTTCACAAAGTCCAAGCTGCATTGAGCTCCATAAGCTGCTTCTTTCCTGGACCCATATGGCCCCAGGCCTCCAGCATGCCACAGCACCCATTCTTGGGTTTGCCCTGCTCAGTCGTCCTTGCCTAAGGTGCATTCCCTGGGCCTGGTTGTTCACAAAGTCCAGGCCTCACTGCACTCTGCACACTGCTCCCTCCCAGGACTCACACAATCTCAGACTTGTGGTGCACCGAAGAGCCCTTCAGTAAGTCTGTGTGCAGAGGCTTCACCAGGGATTGGCTGTTTGCAAACTCTGGGCCTCATTGCACTCTTCACGCTGTTCCCTCCTGGGATCCACATAGCCCCAGGCTTGTGGTGCACCAAAGTACCCTTTCTTGGGTCTGCATGCTCAGGCTTCTCTGCCCAGGTGTCTTCACCAAGGTCTGGCTGTTTGCAAACTCCAGGCCTCACTGTGCTCTGCACCAGTTGCCACTGCCCCTAGATGTCCATGCTGTGTTTGGGAGGAGAGTGCAGTGAGGACACTGTGAGTCTCCACTCTTCTGTGGTCAGTAGGTTACCTTTTACTTGATTCAGTGTTCCCTCTGGTCCTTCAACTCTTTATCTGATGTTCAGAGTTCTGAGATAAACAATTTTTACCAATATTTGCTTGTTTTCTTATATGATAGTTGTGGGGGTTCAGGGTGTGCAACCACTTACGGTGCCATCTTGCTCTGTCTACCTCTGAGTTTCTTAATCAAAAAACTGAGATGGATCAAATGAGACACATGTAAAGTATTTAATATCACTGTTATTGTTGCAGAACAACTCTCTAAGAACTTACAAACTCCCCTAGAGGACTTTTATGGAGTAAATATGGCATCCCTGAGAAAGAGTGTAGCTATTTCATAACAGCAAAAGGGTCAAATCATCAGAAAGACATAACAAAACAGATGAATCTCAAAACTATTATGGTAAGCAAAAGAAGTCAGACATAAAACAATACATATTGTATAATTTCATTTATACAAAGTTCAAGAACAACCAAAACTAATTTACAGTGAGAGAAGTCAGAACAGTGGTTTTATCTTAAACAGGGATGGTGTATTGACTGGAAAGGGGTAAAAGGGAACTTTTGGGGATGATAGAAATTTCCATATCTTGATCTGTGTGATAGCTACACAACTGTATACATATATTAAAATTTATCAATCTGTACACTTAAGATTTTTGCAGTTTATACCTCAATAAAGTACCACTAGCATGAAAATAACTACTTGATAATCTTACTTCATCATACTTTGAAATATAAACAGTCCATTCCAGTAAGACTTGTATCCTATCTTCATCCTCCTTTACTCAATCATAATTTTCTCATCTAGATCTCTTGCCTGGAATCCCCTTCTTCCTCCTTTCTAACAGTATGGACTCCATATACTTTTAAAGGCTTGTCTCCTACCGGAAAGTTTTTTCAGCTACTCTCACCAACCCTGATATTCTCCTTTTCTGCATGCCCTTCTACATACTTCAGATAAGTATCATACAGTTTATCACTTATTTTTCCAAAATTGTTTCACTTGTACTACTGGTATTATCTTTCAAACATAAGCTCCTTAAAGGCAAAGGCCCCATTTTATACCTCTCTTTTATTCTCTATCTATCACAATGCTAGTTATGTAGTCTAGGCACTCAGTTAAGTTTTAATTCACTTACTTCAGAGATGGATACTCCCCCCCAAAATCCATTTTGCTGTGGCATGCTTGAAATAAACTTTATATCAGATTTATTTGCATGTTCATATTTTGCTTGATTAAGTATTAAAATTAGCTTCCATACACAAGCATGTTCTATCTGGGTGGCTGGGAAAAACCTGGAATTTCTTAATTTGCAATAATAAAAGCTAAAAGTCATATAGCCATACATTGTTCCAAGCACTTTACATATATTAACTTACGGGTATAATCCTGTGTGGTACATACTATTGGTAGTATATCAATTTTACAGATGAGGAAACGAATGCATTGATATGTTAAATGACATGCCCAACGGATAATCTACTCATAAATGGAGGAGTAAACTATCCTAATTTTATAACAATAATATTATATGTATTTCTTCAATCTACTTCTGAAATATTTAACATGATCCTTACCAGCATTTCTGGCCCAACAGAGTTCTTATCCATCTTCCCAATATCATAGCTTTGGCTATCATTAAAAAAGAAAAAAAGAATATGTATGTATACATTCATTTCAATTACATATGATTTTTCAAGTTTATATATTACTGAGAAGACGTGGTATAATTTCACTTTACTCCAACTTTTTCTATTTTGCACAACAGATCATCAGTCAATTACTACATGAAAATCAGTCGTATAAACTAATACTTTCTAACTGTGGAAAACTCCAATTTCCTCAGGAGGTATCCAATGAATCAATGCTATTATTATATTAATACTCTTTTCCATTTGGTTATATATATACAGTATTAAAATAGTTTACATGTTTACACAAGCTCTTAATGGGTGCATTTTAAAGTCTACCTGTACCCATCGTGGTGGAGTCGATTCTGACTCACAAGTGACCCTATAAAGTCTAGGAAACATAAATTTTTTTAAATAAAAAAAAATAGCTGTTTTCACAGAAAGTGAATGCTTTAGCAATATTCATTAAGCCTCACAACACCCTTGTGAAGCACTATTAGTTTCACTTTGCAGCTGAATGAACCAACTTAGCAGTTAAATGATTTTAATATTTCCTAAACTGATATTGAAAATGAAAGTTGGGGAATACAGAAATTTGACTTTCATTTCTGTGCTTTAATTACCTAACTATATTATTTATGGAACATTCTGGTCACCACAAATAATATATTAATATGTCTTGGGGTTTCAAAACCTAAAATTTAACAAGCAAAACAAAGATTATTCACCGTAAAATAGGTAGGTAGAATGTCAATAAAATTTTGGTGAACTGAACTAAATTAAAGATGTATTTAGTTGATGTATTTCTTTTTAAAAAATTAACTCTCAAATATCCAACCTAGAGTTACCAAACTTCAGGCTTTCAGCTTTCTGCCAAGGATATAATGCTTTGGCTATGACATGTTTGAAATTAACTTTGTATCAGACTTATTTGCATGACCATATTGTGCTTGATTAAGGTGGTATGAATGATTTAACCTTGGCTACTAACCTAAAGGTTGGTGGTTCGAACCCACCCAGCAGTAACAAAGAAGAAAAGATCTGATGATCTGCTTCCATTAAGATTACAGCTAAGAAAACCTTACAAAACAGTTGTACTCTGTAACACATAGAGTCGCCATGCGTCGGAATTGACTCAACAGCAACTAACAACAACAGTCATTTTAAGCCCTACCTAATACAAGTTCACTTTGGTACACCGAAACTTCTACTTCCAGCTTTTAAAATAACCAAACAGGAGTGGGACTTCTGGAATATAAAGAGCTCAGTGGATCTTCTTCCCAGTGGTTAAAAAAATCATTAAGACAAACAACCATTTAAAGTTTCTGGTAATTGTCTTGAGGACATACAGCAAATGGGGTAACATTTATCCAAGAAAATTGACTAAATATCAGTAAGAACACTTAGAGTCTGTGGAATTTGTGCTATGACCTGCTCTCATCCACACCAACTCCGCATGAGAGAAACTCTGCTCTAGATAATTGCAGCCAATCAGATACGAACTCTTTCCCCGAGAAGTCCTATGCTACTGTTTCACCTTGGGAGGGGCAGGCTGCCTGGCATTGTGGAAGCACTATTTTGGAGAGGCACAACTGAGAGTACTGGGACTCCCTTTCCCACCCAGTTCTCACTCATAGAGTAAGAACTCTAACCCAAGCATGACAAATCAAAAATATTGGAACCTTGACCACCTTCACCTCAGTTTGTCCATAGGGAAGAAGTTTCATGTCAAGAGGGGCAAGCTGAGATTAGGGTCTACCATCCCCAACAGCACACACACTTACAGTAGTTGTCACTTTGGTAGAAGCATGCCACACTCCCTCCCCCAGTTCCAGTGCAGAAGCACAGAGGTTGTGCCGCAGAGGAGAAGCAGGCCATAAAGACAAAGAGCTCTGCATGTCTGCCTGAGGGGACTGATTTTATTTGGACAGGAGCAGGAAGCAGTTCTTGCCCAAAGGCACTGTCAAAAGCAATAGAAATCCTGATGGTGAGCAATTAAGAGGAACTGGTAGTTCCAAGGTAATAGTAGCAACAAGTGAAAGAACAGAACAGATAGAAGTTTAACAAAGAGAACCAGAGAAAGGGACAGCCAAAATGAGCCATCCCAGGGTCACACTCATCCCTGAGGGTCCATAAGGGTGTGCAAATACACTAGGCTGCAACCACTCGGGAGCAATCAGAGCAAGAACTGGGACAGACGAAAAAGCATTCTTCAAGGCATACACAGATGCAACAGAAGAGCCTTCAGCCTTACCGGTTCATGGAGCTTAAGTAGAACCTCTGATCAAACACTGACTGAAAAATAAACTACTCTGACCTGGAGGTGAAGTTTTAAAAACCAGATTTCAAAATAAAATCACACTTATCCCCAGTGGTCTGGGAGACTGTGCATGCCCAAGGCTGTGCCCTCTCAGAAGAACCAGAGAGAGAACATCCAAGTTACTAGTCCCTGACTGAATGTGGGGCAAAATCATAAACTCTAGACCTGTGAAAACAGTCTCTAAGCCACACACACACCCAACAGGAAAGGGTGATAATATAACTAGCTAACTGGGCTGGCATAGTGGTTAAAAGTTATGGCTGCTAACCAAAAGGTCGGCAGTTCGAATCCACCAAGAACTCCCTGGAAACCCTATGGGGCAGTTCTACTCTGTCCTATAGGGTTGCTATGAGTTGGAATCAACTCAATGGCAATTGGTTTGGTTTGGTTTTTCTTAACTGGGCTTAAGCACAATCTTGAGCCAACAAGTAGTTTATGCAAATGCAGAGGTTACCGCTAGGAAGCTACTAAAAAAATAAAAACAAGGGGAAAAATCTGAGCAGGGACATTAAAGTTTGTACACTGCAGGGAAAATGGACTCCACAGAATTACTCCAGTCAAGTGACTAAACAAATAAATGAGCAAACAAGCAATAAAAACAATAAGGTCCACGTGGGAGAGAGGAACCAGTATCCAGAGTTGTTACAATATATTACAAGACATGCAATGGAACATGTGTGACCCATTCAGACAGAAAAAGGGGCACTAGAAACTGCCTTTGGGGGGCTCAGATGTTGAACTTAGTAGAAAAAGAATTCAAATCAATTATTAAAACATGTTTAAAGAGCTAAAAGAAACTATGGTTAAAGAATTAAAGGAAGGTAAAATAAAAATATATCATCAAATAGAAAATAGGAGTATATCAATTAAAGTTAAAAATTATAAAAAAGAACCAAATGGAAATTTTAGAGTTGAAAAGTACAATAATTGAAATGAAAAATTCACTAGAAGGTTTCAACATTAAAACTGAGCAGGCAGAAGAAAGAATAAGTGAACTGGAATATAAATCAATAGAGATTATGCAATCTGAAGAACACAGAAAAAAGTATGAAGAAGTGACATCAGCAAAATAACAAGACAACTCCAGATACCTGTCCATCCACAGAAATATCAAAAAAACAAGAAGACTCTGGAGACCACGGTCTCAGGGAACAGCTAGCTCAAATGGCATAACATAGTATATAAAGAAAACATTCTACATTCTACTTTGGTGAGTAGCGTATGAGGTCTTAAAAGCCTGTGAGTGGCCATCTAAGATACTCCACTGATCTCACCTCTTCAGGAGCAAGGGAAAATGAAGAAAACTAAAGACACAAGGGAAAGATTAGTCCAAAGGACTAATAGACCACAACTGCCACAGCCTCCACCATACTGAATCCAGTACAACTAGATGGTGCCTGGCTACCACCACTAACTTCTCTGACAGGGATCACAACAGAGGGTCCCTGACAGAGCTGGAGAAAAATGTAGAACAAAATTCTAACTCACAAAGAAAGACCAGACTTACTGGCCTGACAGAGACTGGAGAAACCCTGAGAGTATGGCCCCCAGACATCCTTTTAGCTCAGTAATGAAGTCACTCCTGAGGTTCATCTTTTAGCCAAAGATTAGACAGGCCCATAGGACAAAATGAGACTAAAGGGGCACACCCACCCAAGGGCAAGAACTAGAAGGTAGGAGGGGACAGGAAAGCTAGTAATAGGGAACCCAAGGTCAAGAAGCGAAAGTATTGACATGTAATGGGGTTGTTAACTAATGTCATAAAACAATATGTGTACTAATGAGAATATAGTTTGTTCTGTAAGCCTTCATCTAAAGTACAATTTAGAAAAAAGCAGAAACTATTAGAATCAACTTTGTCAGAACTCTGGAAAACAGTCAAAGGTTTACAGCGATCAAACGAATGATGAACCAAAAAAAAAGAGCTGTTGGTGTTCAGGGGCATGTCTGTTAAAACATTGGCTAAACACAAGACAAAAAACCAGAGACTTCAGTAACCACTCAGGACAGGGAATACAGGCTTTCAAAAGATAACTTGAAAAGGCCACAAAACAAACAGATGACTACAGGCTTCAACAATCAAGAACAACAAACCTTGAGGAAAAGAAAAAATCTGATTCCCAGAGTCTATACATATTAATATTCAAATGTTCACTTTTCAACAACAAGAAAAAAAACCACAAAGCATAAAAATAAAGAGAAAAGTATGGTCTATTCTAAATAAATACATAAATAAATAAGTTGACAGAACCTGTCACTGAAGACCAGACATTGGACTTACTAGACAAAGACTTCAAGTGCCTTAATTATGCTTAAAGAGCTAAAGGAACCATGAACAAAGAAATAAAGGAAATGAGGAAAATGTATGAAGAAAATTAGAATATCAGTAAAGAGGGAGACATTATATAAAAAAGAACTAAATAAAAATACTGGATATAAAAAGTACAATAACTGAAATGAAATTTTCAGTAGACGGGTTGAGCAGCAGATTTGAGCGAGCAGAAGAGAGAAGCAGTGAACTTGTATATAGGACAACTGAAACTATCTGGTCTGAGAAGCACAAAGGAAAAAGAATGAAGAAAAAGTGAACAGAGCTTAAGAGACCTGTGGGACACTATCAGGCAGTCTAAGATATGCATTGTGGGTGACACAGAATAACAAAAGACAGAAAGGCGCAGAAAGAATATTTGAAGGAATACTATTTTTACACAAATAACACGTGTGTTCTACGTTTGTTTGCCAATCACACACTCCCCCTATGAGGTATTTTTATAAGTGCACTATGCCCATTTTTTGTTGTAAAGAAAAACTGGCATAGGGTGCGTATGAATTTACTTCGTGGGGGGAGGACGTGATTGGCAAACAAACGGAAAGCGTGCATGTTATTTATGAAAAAATATGGTAGTGGATGAAAATATCCAAAATTTGATGAAAGGGAAAAATCTACACATCCAAGAAGTTCAAAGATCTTGAAGGAGGAAAAACTCAAAGAGATCCATGCCTAAACACATTGCATTCAAATTGTCAAAAGAGAAAGAAAAAGAGAATCTGGAAAGTAGCAAGAAAGGAACAACTCATAATGTATAAGAAATCCAAAATGTGATTATCAGCTGTTTTCTCATCAGAAGAGACTAGAAGGCAGTGGGATGAAATATGTAAAGTGCTGAAAGAAAAAAACTGTCAACCAAGAATACTATATCTGGGAGGTGGAGCTAACATGGTGCCCTAGACAGATGCATCATGCCATCTATATCCAGCAAAAACCTGAAAAACTAAGTAAAGCAGATAACAAGCATCAATCCTGCAAACATGAGCAACAAACAAAGGGAAAAAGAACTAGATCAAACACCTAATGAAAGAAGAAACTGATACAAAACAGAGAACAAGGATAGATACAGAGTAGAGGTCCCCTACCAGCTAAAATGACACAGTGTCACCATCTTGAAACACAGATAGCAATGACCCTGGACAGGGAGTACAGAAAGGCAACTTCACAGAGCTCCCAACTAGAGACAGAGCACCCAGTAATCACTTTCCCACCCCTAACCCTTCTGGTGAGTAGAAGCAAGAAGCCCCCCCATCCTGGCAGCCCCCACCATCAGGATCAACAATACCAGCCCCCTTCCACCTCCCAGACCTGCTCCACCCCCTCCCATCATGGGGCTTTTTTTTCTTTCTTTCTTCCTTTTCTTTCTCTCTCCCACCTAGCCCTGTACGCCACTTCCCCACTTCCTGTCAGCTCCCACCATACCACCATTTTTTTCTTTCATTTCTTTCTCCCTTCCACCTAGCCCCATGTGCCAACTCCCCTCCCCACTGGCCCCTGGTACTGCTCTGCCCCCACTCACCACCCCCATCACACCACCATTTGTTTTCTTTCTTCCTTTTCTGTCTCCCTCCCATCTACCCCAGTATGCCACCTCTCCCACATTCCCCCTGCTGCAATGCCACAGCTAAAGAGGCACTGGCCTGCCATTGCCCTGGAAAAGCCCTGTCCCCAAATGCTGACCCCCAACACGCCATCATATTTTTCCTTCTCTTTTTTTCTTTCTTTCCTTCTTTTCTTTCACCTTGCCACCTACACCCATACAGCCCCTCCCCTCCCTTCCATCTAACCCCCTGGGTCTGGCCCAACCCCATTCCCTGGCCCACACTGTGCCATTTTCTCTTTTTTTCCTCTTTCTTCTTTTTCTTTCCCCCTCCAATGTAGACCGTATACCACTTCCCCGCCCTTCCAGCCATGCCCTGACATGCAGCCACAGCTAGAGAGCCACTGGCCCACCATTGCCCCAGCTCTGCCCAGACCCAACCTGCTAGCTCATGCCGCACCACCATTTTTTCTTTTTCTCTCCTACCTAACCCTATATGCCACCTTCCCTCCCTTTCCGCCAGCCCCCGGGTCTTCCCTCCCCCACTCACTGGCCCCCACCATGACATCATTTTTTTTGTCTGTTCCATTTCTTTTCCCCTCACAGCTAGCCCTGTATGCCATGTCTCCTCCCCCTTCCTGCTGGCACCCACTGAGCTGCTACAGCTAGAGAGCCAGCAGCCCACCGATTCCTCAGGTCTTCCCTGTCCCCACCCACTGGCTCCTGCTGTGCCATTTTTTCTTGCTTTTCTTTCTTATCTTTCTCCCTCCCACCTAGAACTCTATGCCACCTCCATTCCCTTCCCACTGGGCCCCAGGTCCGTCCCACCCAAACCCACCATCCCCAACAATGTTGCAATTTTTTTCTTTCTCTTTCATCCTTTTCTTTCTCCCTTCCACCTAGCCCGATACACCAGTTCCCATCAGCCCCCACTGCACTGCTGTGGCTAGAAAAACCACAGTAAGTGACCTCCCTGGGTCCACCCCACCCTCACCCACCAGCTCCCATCACACTGCCATTTTTTCCTTTTTTTAAATTTCCTTTCTCCCTCCCACCTAGCCTTGTAAGCCACCTCCCCTCCCTTTCCACCAGCCCACGAGTTAGCCCTGGCTTCACTTGCTGGCCCTTACCACGCCACCATTCGTTTTCTCTATTTTCCTTCCTTTCTTTTCTTTCTCACTCCTACCTAGCCTCATATGCCACCTATCAACCCTTCCAACCAGCCCCGCAGTGCTGCCGGCACTTCAGCCCGCCGCCCAGATCCATCCTGCCCTCACCTACATGCTCCCAAAGAGCTACCATTTTTTCCCATTTTTTTTTCTATTTCTTTCCTTCTTTTCTTTCTCCCTCTCACCTAATCCTGTACACTACATCCCCCTCTTCCCACCAAACCCGGGTCTACAACACCCTCACCCACTGGCTCCTGCCACATTGCTTTTTCTCTTTTCTTTCCTTTCACCCTTGCACCTAACTCTGTACACCACCTCATCCCCTTTCAATGGACACCCGATGTGCTGTCATGGCTAGAGCACCCCCAGCACTCATGCCGACTACCACACAGGGCCTGCACTATCCCTCCCCTCCCACCACATGACAAGTTGCTGAATGGTGGGAAGTGAACATGTACCACTCCCAGTCTGACACCCCCGCTCATGTGGCGAGGGGCTGTGAATGCTCCTACACTACTGGAACAACATCAAGAGGCAGACAGTGGCTGCCAAATCTGCCCTAAGCCACCTTGCCAACCAGCGTACAGCAAAGGAGGCTCTCCCTGCCTGCAGCTGCAATGCCCACCTGGATAAGGTGGTGAGAGCTATCATGCCCATAAAGGAGCAAGCAGCACAGCCCACCTGGCCCACTCACTGTCACATATTAAATAAAACTAAAAAACAGGATGAAATATAAAATCAATAAATAAAGAAAACAACACCATAATGTCTTGTAGACAGCAGACAATATCAAAACATAAAAAAGCAGGACAAGATGGTTCCAGCAAGTGACCAAAATAAAGAATCAGATAACCTTTTGGAAGAAGAAAAGGCATTGGAGCTACCTGATATAGAATTCAAAAGATTAATATTTAGTGTTCTCCAAGAGATTAGAAAAGCTATCAAGGAAAACACAGATGAAACCAAGGAAAAAATAGACAAAAATCAAGGAAAACAGACAAAGCAATATAAGAATTCAGAGAAAAAAAGTCAAAATAAATGATTAGAGATCATACAAAACCAGCAACTAGAAATCCAAAAGATGAACAACAAAATTTCAGAAATGGATAACACAATAGAAGGCTTTAGGAGCAAATTCAAAACAATGGAAGACAAAATCAGTGAGACTGAAGACAAACTCATGGAAGCCACCTTGTTTGAAGAAAAATCAGAGAAAATAAAGAAAAATGAAGAAAATCTAATAATTATGTGGGCCGCAATCAAGAGCAAAAATTTGCTTGTGCTCAGAGTTCCAGAAAAGGGGTAAAAAATGGAAAACACAGAGAAGAATGTTGCATATTTGCTGTAAGAAAACTTCCCAAATATCATGAAAGATGAAAAGCTAACCGTCAAAAAAAGTTCATCAAACCCCATATATGACAGACTCCAAAAGAAAGCCACCAAAACATAATCACACTTTCCAAACCAAAGACAAAGAATCCTGAGAGTAGCTTGAAGAAAAAGGTCACTTACAAAGCGGAAACAATAATATTAAGCTCTGATTACTTGGCAAAACTATGCAGGCTACTGGCCAGAAACTATGAAAGCAAGAAGCAATGGGATGACATATATAAAACATACAAAGACAAAAAACAAACAAAAAAAAAAACTGCCAACCAAGAATAATATATCCTACAAAACTCTCTCTCAACTATGATGACAAAATTAGAAAATTTACAGATAAACAGAAATTAAGGGAAAAACCAAACCAAACTTACAGGAAATACTAAAGGGAGTCCTTCAGTTAGAGAATCAACAACATCAGAAAACAACTGGAGTCAGGGACACAGGACAGCATCACCCAGATACCAACCTAGGTAGAGCACTCAATAATAAAACAAAGCAAAACTTAAAACAGGGAAACAGAGATATCAATCTATAAATGATGACAATGTCAAAACAATCTACAGATATAATGCAAACCTAACTCAAATTCCAACAACATTGTTTAATGACATGGAAAAACTAATTACCAACCTTATAAAGAAAGTAGAGACCTCGGTTAAGCAAAGCATTTTGAAGAAAAATTGCAAACTAGGAGGCATAACACTACCTGATCTCAGAACCTACTGTACAGCCAGGGTAGTCAAAACAGCCTGGAACTGGTACAATGACAGATACAGAGACCAAGGGAACAGAATCAAGAACACAGATGTATGGTCAGCTGATTTTTGACAAAGGAAAAAAAGTCCATTACATGAGGAAAAAGTCTTTTTAACAAATGGTGCTGGCAAAATTGGATGTTCATCTGTAATAAAAATGAAACAGGATCAAACCTCACACCATTCAGAGAAATTGACTAAAAATAGATCAAAGACCTAAATATAAAACCTAAAAGGATAAAGATCATAGAATAAAAAATAAAGACAATGCTAGGTGCCCTAATATATGGCATAGACACAATACAAACAATAACTGACAATTCACAAACTCCAGAAGATAAATTAGATAACTGGGAGCTCCTACAAATTAAATACTTATGCTTATCAAAACAGTGAAAAGAGAACCTACAGAGCAGGAAAAAATTTTTGGCTACAACATACCCAACAACAGTCTAATCTATAAAATCTATAAAATACTTCAACACCTCAACAACAAAAACACAAATAAACCAATTAAAATATGGGCAAAGGGTATGAACAGACACTACACCAAAGAAGACATTCAGGTGTCTAACAGACATATGAGGAAATGCTCACAATCATTAGCCATCAGAGAAATGCAAATCAAAATTACAGTGAGATACCATCTCACTTCGACATTACTGGCACCGATCAAAAAAACAGAAAATAACAAATTTTGGAGAGGTCCTAAGGAGATTGGAACACTTACGTATTGCTGGTAGGAATGTAGAATGGTATAATCACTATGGAAAATGATATGGTGCCTATTTAAAAAGCTAGAAATAGAAATACCACACAGTCCAGCAATCCCACTTCTAGGAATATATCCTAGAGAAATAAGAGCCATCACACAAATAGATATATGCACACCCATGTTCATTGCAGCATTATTCACAATAACAAAAAGATGGAAATAACCTAAGTGTCCATCAAGAGATGAATGGATAAACAAATTATGGTAGATACACACAATGAAATACTATGCAATGATATAAGAACTATGATGAATCCATGAAACTTCTCACATTGTGGATGAATCTGGACAGCATTATGCTGAGTGAAATAAGTCAATCACAAAAGGAAAAATATTGTATGAGCCCACTATTATAAAAACCCAAGAAAAATTTTACACACAGAAAAAAAATCTTTGATGGTTATGAGGGACAGGAGGGTTGGGGAGGGGAAATCTCTAACTAGGTAGTAGACAAGTGTTAAGTTTGGTGAAGGGAAAGACAACACACAATATTGGGGAAGTCAGCACAATTGGACCAAGGCAAAGGCATAGAAGCTTCATAGACTCATACAAGCACCTTGAGGGACCGAGTTATTGGGGCTGAGGCGTGGGGACCATAGTCTTGGGGAACATCTAGCTCAATTAGCATAACATAGTTCACAAAGTAAAAGTTTTCTATCCTAGTTTGGTAAGTAGCATCTGGGGCCTTTACAGCTTGCGAGCAGTCATCCAAGATACATCTACTGGTCTCATCCTGTATGGAGCAAAGTAGATGGAAAAAAACAGACACAAGGAAAGTAATAGTCCAGAGGACTAATGGACCACATGAACCACAGCTTCCACCAGCCTGAGCCCAGAAGAACTAGATGGTACCGAGCAGCCACCACAGATCGCTCTGACAGGGATCACAATATAGGGTCCTAGACAAAATGGGAGGAAAATGTAGAACAAAATTCACATTCACAACAAAGACCAGTATTACTGGTCTGACAGAGACTGCAGAAATCCCCGAGACAATGGCCTCTGGACACCCTGCTAATTCAGAACTGAAGCCACTCCTAAAGTCCATCTTTCGGGCAAAGATTAGATAAGCCTATAAAACAAACAGTAACACATGTGACGAACATGCTTCTTATTTCAATCAAGTATATGAGACCAAAGGGGCAACAACTGCCCAAAAGCAAAGACAAGAAGGCAGGAAGGGATGGGAAAATTGGACAAACAGACATGGGGAACCTGGGGTGAAAAGGGGAAGAGTGCTGATATATTCTGGGGATTGCAATTAATGTCACAAAACAATTTGTTTATAAATTTTTGAATGAGAAACTGATTTGCACTATAAATTTTCACCTAGAGCACAATAAAATAAAATTTAAAAAGAATGCTATAGCTGGCAAGACTATCATTCAAAAATGAACAAGAAATTAAGATATTACCAGATAAATCAGTGATAAGAGAGTTCATTACCAGCAGACATGCCTTACAAGAAATACTATAGGTGTCTTTCAGGCGGAAATGAAAAGACACTAGACAGTAAATCAAAGCCATATGAAGATACAAAGAAGACTGGTAAAGGTAATTGCAAAAGTAAATATGAAAGCCAGTATTATTATACTTATGGTTTATAACTCATTCTTTTCCTATATGATTAAAAGACAAAAGCACTGAACAGTAATTATAAATCTAAGTTAATGTCCACACAACGTATAAAGATGTAAACTGCAACAAAAATAATATAAAGGGGGACGAATGGAGATGTATAGGATCAGAGTCTTTTGTAATATTGAAACTAAGTTGATATTATACAAACTATGTTCTTGTAAGATTAAGACGTTAACATGTAACCACTAAGGAAAACAGCCTAAAAAATAATCAGAAAAGGAAGGAAAAAGGGAATCAAAATACCACACTACAAAAAAAAAAAAAAAAGAAAGAAAGAAAAAAAGGCAGTAATACAACAATTAAGGGAAAAAAATAAGACCAACAAAAAACAAATATCAAAATAGCAGAAGTAAATCCTTCCTTGTCAGTAATTACTTTGAATGTAAACGGATAAAAATCTCCAATTAAAAGGCAGATATTGGCAAAATGTATTAAAAAAATGATGTATATACATAAGTCTACAAAAGACTCACTTGAAATACAAAGACACAAAAAGATTGAAAGTAAAAGGATAAATAAGATATTCCATGAAAATAGTAAACAAAAGAGAGCTGAAGCGGCTAAACTATTATCAGAGAGAATAGATTTTAAATCAAAAAAAGGTTACAAGAGACAATGACATTATATGTTTATAAAAGGTTCAATCCATCAAGAAAACATAACATTTTTTAAAATATATGCACTTAACAACAGAGCCCCAAAATATATGAAGAAAACATTGACAGAAGTTAAAGAAGAAATAGGCAGTTCCACAATAGTTGGAGACCTTAATACCTCACTTTCAATAATGGATACAAAGACCAGACAGAAGAGTAATAAGGAAAATAGAGAACTTGAGTAACACTGTAAACCAGTTAGACCTAAGAGACATATACTGAACACTCCACTCAACATCAGAAGGATACACATTCCTCTCAAATGAACACAGAAAATTTTAAAGAAAGATCATATTTTGGCCACAAAATAAGTCTTAATAAATTTAGGATGATGAAATCATAAAAAGTATCTTTCCTGATAACAGTGGAATAAAACTAGAAATAGCTGAATAAAAGGAAAACTGTAAAACTCAGAAATCTGTGGAAATTAAACAACACTCTGTTAAAAAAGAGAAGTAAAAAAGAAATAAGAAAATGGTTTGAGGTAAATGAAAATAACAACACAACATATCAAAACTTACAGGATGCAACTAAGGCAGTGTTCAGAGGGCAATTTATAGCTGTAAACACCTACATTAAAAAAAAGATTTCAAATCAATAACCTAATTGTGCACACTAAGGAATAGAAAAAGAAGAGCAAATTAAATCCTAAGCTAGCAAAAGGAAAGAAATAATAAATATTAGAATAAAGATTGACTTGCATACTGCTGTGATGCTAGAAACTATGCCATCATTATTTCAAATACCAGCAGGGTCATCCATGGAGGGCAGGTTTCAGCAAACCTTCCAGATTAAGAAAGACTAGGAAGAAGGACCTGGCAGTCTACTTCCGAAAAATTGACCAGTGAAAACCCTATGAACAGCAGAGAAACACTGTCTGATACAGTGCCAAAAGATGGGACCCTCAGGTTGGAAGGCACTCAAAATATGACAGGGAAGAGTTGCATCCTCAAAGTAGAGTCAACCTTAATGATGTAGATGCAGTCAAGCTTTTGGGACCTTCATTTGGTGATGTGGCAAAACTGAAAATAACAAGAACATGCTGCAACCAGCACTTTCAGAACGTGGAAAGTATGAATCTAGGAAAAATGGAAGGTGTCAGAAATGAAATGGAATGCATAAAGATCTATATCCTAGGCATGAATGAACTGAAATGGACTGGTATTGGCCATTTTGAATCAGACAATCATATGGTCTACTATGCTGAGAATGACAAATTGAAGAGAAATGGTATCACATCCATCATCAAAAACAACATTTCAAGATGTATGCTCAAGTACAACACTGTCAGTGATAGAAAAATATCCATACACCTACAAGGAAGACCAGTTAATATGACTATTATTCAAATTTATGTACTGTCTTAGTCTGTGTTCTGTAGAAACGCAAAACCAGTAAAGCATATAAATATATATAGAGAGAGATTCATTTCAAGGAAATGGCTCAGGCAGTTGTAGAGGATGAAATGTCTGAAGTCCGTGGGTCAGGATAGAAGCTTCTCCTGATTCATGTAGCTGCATGGGGATGGCGAACACAATCTCAGCAGATCAGACAGCAGGGCTCTTGCTGACAGGCTGCAAAGACCCACGAATCCCAAGATTGGTAGGCAAGACCGCAGGTAAGCTGCTAGCTCAAGTCCCAAGAACCAGGTCAGATGAACAAGAGCCAGCTGCAGGATACAGAGCGAGCAAAAGACCACAAGCCTTTCCAGAAAGTCCACTTATATTCAATCCAGGCCACACCCCAAGGAAACTCCCTTGTAAAGTAAAATAGATGTAAAGTAGAGAGTCAGCGAAAGAGAGGAAGACCCTCAAGGAGATGGATTGACACAGTGGCTACAATACCCTCAAGCATAACCATTGTGAAGATGGTGCAAGACTTGGTAGTGTTTCTTTCCTTTGTACATAGGTCGTTATGAGTCTGAACCAACCTGACTGCACCTAACAACAACTAATTTGTCAAGCATGATGTCCTCCAGGGACTGACCCCTCCTCATAACATGTCCAAAGTATGTGAAACTAAGTCATGCCATCCTCGTTTCTAAGAAGCATTCCAGCTGTACTCCTTTCAACAGAGATACGTTCCTTCTTTTGGCAGTCCATGGTATATTCAATATTCTTCACCAACAACATAATTCAAACGTGTCAATTCTTCTTCGGTCTTACTCATTGTCCAGTTTTCGCATACATATGAGGCAATTAAAAGAACCATGGCTTGGGTTAGGCACACCTTAGTCTTCAAGGTGACATCTTTGCTTTTCAACACTTTACAGAGGTCTTTTGCAGCAGATTTCCCCAATGCAATGTGTTCTACGATTTCTTGACTGCTACTTCCATGGGTGTTGATTGTGGATCCAAGTAAAATGAAGTCCTTGACAACTTCAGTCCTTTCTCCATTTATCATGATATTGCTTATTGGTCCAGTTGTGATGACTTTTGTTTTCTTTATGTTGAGGTGTAATCCATACTGAAGGCTGTAGTCTTTGATCTTTATCAGTAAGTGCTTCAAGTCCTCTTCACAATAGGCAAGCAAAGTTGTGTCACCTGTATATTGCAGGTCATTAATGAGTCTTCCTCCAATCCTGATGTCCTGTTCTTCTTCATATAGTCCAGCTTCTCAGGTTATCTGCTCAGCATACAGATTGAATAAGTACGGCGAAATGATACAACCCTGATGAACACTTTTCCTGACTTTAAACCACATGGTATCCCCTCGTTCTGTTCAAACAACTGTCTCTTGTTCTATGCACAGGTTCCGCGTGAGCACAATTCAGTATTCTGGAATTACCATTTGTTATGATCCACACAATCGAATGCCTTTGCATAGTCAATAAAACACAGGTAAACATCTTTCTGGTAGTCTCTGCTTTCAGCCAAGATCTATCTGACATCAGCCATGATATCCCTTGTTTCACATCCTCTTCTGAATCCAGCTTGAATTTCTGGCAGTTCCCTGTCAATGTACTGCTTCAATTGCTTTTGAATGATCTGCAGCAAAATTTTACTTGCATGTGATATTAATGATATTATTTGATCATTTCTGTGTTAGGTTGGATCGCCTTTGTTTGGAACAGGCATAAAATATGGATCCCCAGCCAGGAGGCCAGGTAGCTGTCTTCCAAATTTCAAGCCATAGATGAGTGAGCACTTTCAGTGCTGCATCTGTTTGTTGAAACATATCAACTGGTATTCCATCAATTCCTGGAGCCTTCTTTTTCGCTAATGTCTTCAGTGCAGCTTGAACATCTTCTTTTAGTTCTTGATCATATGCTACCTCCTGAAATGGCTAAACGTTGACCAATTCTTTTTGGTACAGTGACACTGTGTATTCCTTTCATCTTCTTTTGATGCTTCCTGCATCACTCAGTATTTTGCCCATAGAATTCTTCAATATGAAACTTGAAGCTTGAATTTTTTCTTCAGTTCTTTCAGCTTGAGAAATGCCTAGTCTATTCTTCCTTTTTGGTTTTCTAACTCCAGAACTTTGCACATGTCATTATAATACTTTACTCTGTCTTCTCAAGCAGCCCTTTGACATCTTCTGTTCAGCAATTTTACTTCTTTTTTTTTTTCCATTCGTTTTAGCTACTCAGCATTCAAGAGCAAGTTTCAGAGTCTCTTCTGACATCTATTTAGGTCTTTTCTTTCTTTCCTGTCTTTTTAATGACCTCATGCTTTCTTCATGTATTGTGCCCTTCATATTCCACAACTCGTTTTGTCTTCATTCATTAATGTTAAATGTGTCAAATCTATTCTTGAGATGCTCTCTGAAATTCAGGTGGGATACAGTCAAAGTCATATTTT
The DNA here is from genome assembly GCA_030035585.1 of Dugong dugon. Classification (NCBI taxonomy): domain Eukaryota; kingdom Metazoa; phylum Chordata; class Mammalia; order Sirenia; family Dugongidae; genus Dugong; species Dugong dugon. Next base: position 100,013,487 of record CM057483.1, on the reverse strand, counting down.
TGTTCTCGTGGACTTGCTCTAATTTTCTTCCCAAGTGAGATTCATTCCAGGAATGCAGGGATGGCTCAACATTAGAAAACCAATCAACGTAATACACCATATCAATAGAACAAAGGAAAAGAACCACATAATCGTCCCTGTGGATACACAAAAAGCATTTGATAAAATCCAACACCCTTTCTTGATAACAACCCTCAAGAAGATTGGAATAGAAGGGAAATTCCTCAATATGATTCAGGGCATATATGAAAACCCAACAACCAACATTATACTTGATGGAGAAAGACTGAGAGCTTTCACTTTGAAATCGGGAATAAGACAAGGGTAACCATTCTCATGACTTCTATTCAATATTGTATTAGAAGTCCTAGCCAGAGCAATACGATGAGAAAAGAAAAGGCATCCACATCAGAAAAGAAGAAGTAAAATAATCTCTATTCACAGATGATATGATCCTATATATAGAAATCCCAAGAGTCCACAAGAAAACTTCAAGAGTTAATACAGAAATTTAGCAAAGTTTCAGGGTACAAAGTCAACAAACAAAAATCAGATGGGTATCTACACACCAGCAATGAGAAATATGAAAGAGAAATTAGGGAAATAATTTCATTTACAATAGCATCTAAGAGAATAAAACAACTAGGAATAAAATTAACCAGGGCTGTGAAAGACTCATTCAATGAAAATTATACAACACTGCTGAAAAAGATTAAAGAAGACTTAAATAAATAGAAAGATTTTCCATGTTCTAGAATTGGAAGCCTTAATATTGTTAAAAGTCAATAATATCCAAAGTTATCTACAGAGTCAACATAATCCCAATCAAAATTCCAATGGCCTTCTTTACAGAAATGGAAAAACCAATCCTCAACTTTATATGGAATGGCAAGAGGCTCCAAATAGCTAAAACATTGTAGAAAGAGAAGAACAAAGTAGAAGGACTCACACTTCCTGATTTTAAAACATATTACACAGCTACAGTAATCAAAACAGCCTGGTACTGGTATAAAAATAGAGACACAGACCAATGGAATAGAATTGAAAACTCCAGAAATAAACCCACACATCTACGGTCATATAAGGGTGCTAAGTCCATTCAAAGAGGAAAGAAGAGTCTCTTCAATAAATGGTGCTGGGAAAACTGGATTTCCACATACACAAAATTGAAACAGGATCCATACCTCACATCATACACAAAAACAAATTCAAAATGGATTAAGGACCTAATGTGCAAACTAAAACCACTAAATCCTTACAAGAAAATGCAGGAGCAATGCTATCAGGCCTAGCTTTCAACAATGGATTGTCTAATATAATAACCAAAGCACAAACAGCAAAAGAAAAAATAAACAAATGGATCCTCACATAAATTAAAAACTTAGGTTCATCAAAAGATTTTACCAAAAAAGTGAAAAGACAAGCTACCAACTGGGAGAATATCTTTGAAAACCACATATGCAGCAAGAATCTAATACCAAAATATAGGTAAAACTTTGACAACAACAAAAAGACAAATAACCCAATTAAAAAATAAATGAGCCAAGGACTTGAACAGATATTTCACCAAAGAGGACATTCAAATGGCCACCAAACACGTGAAAAAGTACTCAACATCATTAGCCATCAGAGATATGCAAATCAAAACCATAATGAAATAACATTTCATTCCAACTTGGATGGTTAAGATAAAAAAACTATCAAAAAGAAATGTTGGCAAGGATGTGGGGAAATTGAAACCCTTATCCATTACTGGTGGTAATTAAAAATGGTACAGCAGTTGTTGAAAACAGTGTGGTGGTTCCTCAAAAAATTAAAAATAGAACTACCATATGACCTAGCAATTCCATTCCTAGGTACATACCCAAAAGACTTCAAAGCAGATATTCAGAGAGTTTTACACCAATGTCCTTGCAGCACTATTCATAATAGCCAAAAAGTGGAAACAACCTAAATGCCTATCAAAGGATGAATGGATAAACAAAATGTGGTACATACATACAATGGAATATTACTCACCCAGTAGGAGAAATGAAGTCTTGATACACCCTACAATAAGGATGAAGCTTGAAGACGTTATGTTGAGTGAAATGAGTGAATTACAAAAGGACAAATATTGCATGATCCCACTGTTATGGACTGAATTACTTCCCTCAAAAATATGTGTTCTAAATCCTAAACTCTATGCCTGTAATTATGATCTTATTAGGGAATGAGTTGTCTTTATTATGTTAACGAGGCAGGATTAGTGTAGGGGGTATCTTGAGTCAATCTCTTTTGAGTTATAAAAGAGATTATACAAGCGAGCAAAGCAGAAATCGGAGAAGATAGATGCCATACCATATGAAGATCACCAAAGAGCCAAGGAATAAGGACCACCCACCAGAGCAAACAGAGGAACAGGCTTCCCCTAGAACCAGTGGCCTGAATTCAGACTTCTAGCCTCCTAAAATGTGACAGAATAAATTTCAGTCTCTTAAAGCCATCCACTTGTGGTATTTCTGTTATAGCAGCACTAGATAACTAAGATACTTATATAAAAAGACAAGAAAAGGCAAATGTATAGAGACCAAAGTTTCTTAGTGGTTAGAAGGGATGGGAGGGAGGCGGAAAGGGTGGTGTTATTGCTTATGCAGCACTTAGTTTCAGTTTCTGGTGATGGAAAAATTGCATTGATTAAGGGTAGGGTTGCACAGCTGATTACTGTAAGTGCTGTTAATAAGTCATACACCTGTAAAAAGTTGAATTAGAAGAAGTTGTGTGATAGATATATTACAACAATGACAAAAAAAAGAGTAGCTGGTGAGGGTGTTTATGTACAACTAAACACTTCATCAGACTTGGTTCCTTGGTTTGAAGGTTTAGGTTTCATGGTTTCATTGTACAACCCAGTTAATTGGCCTAATAACACGTTTAGTGTAATAACACGTTTAGTGCTTCTATTCTACCTCCTGTATCACTGCATAGTGCCTGGGGTATTAAAAGCCTCCAAGCAGCCATCAGTTGATGGCAAGCAGCCATCAATCAAGCAAATCAATTGGTCTCTATATGCCTGCAGCAAGAGGAAGAAGAAGATGCAGGGACAGGAGGAGGATATGGAATGTGTGCCTAATTTCCTCCATGAACAACTGCCCCTTTTGCCATGAGACCAGAAGAACTTGATGGTGCCTGGCTACCACTACTGAACATTTTCACCAAAGATTCCATAGAATGACTTCCAGGCAACATGGCACTATAGACAGAAGCACCACACCATCCCTCCACAGCACAGCAAAGATACGAGAAACTAAGTCAAACAGAGAAAACAGCAATCTTGAAACCCTAAGCATCAAATGAACAGATAAAGAACTCAGCCAAGCACCAAACGGAATAAGAAATTGACCGAGAACAGACAGCAAGGTCTCTATCAGCTACTGCACCACGGATCCACCATCTTGGACTCCTATCAGAGATTGGTGAACAGGGGTATGAGAAAGCAGCTTCATGAAGTTTCCAGGTTTCCCACCCCCCACCCTTCTTCACCCCCACTTGGCCTCCTCTGCTTCCTGCAGCCACAGTCTCTTGGCCAGGAAGCACAAGCTTCACCCTGGTGTCACTTGGATTCCACCTGTCCACACTGGCTGACTCTCTGAGTGCCATTTGCTGGCTGCTGGTGTTACTTTTTTCTGCTTCTTTAGATTTCTTCCTTACCTCTGACCACCCTCCCCCTCCTTTCTCTCAAATACCTTGCTCCATGTACCATCTTTCCTTCTTTCTGAAAGGCTGTGAAATACTGCTCCACTGTTAAATAGCTTCCTGGCCTGAGCCGCCACGATGGTGGGATCCCCCAGGCTTTTTTTGTTCTGTTTTGATTTGTTTGTTTGGTTGTTTTCTTGGCTTCGGAGCCCCTACTAGCCAGGCAGTACTGTGTGGATTGGGAGCTACTCCCTTACTCTATGCAGATGAACAGTGACATCCCTGGGGGCATTTCCTTTTTCTTGTGTGTTTTCTTTGTTTCTTTGTTTTCTTTTCTTCTCTCTCTTTTTCCCTTTTTGTCTTTCTTCATTTCCAGTTTCTCGTCTCTCTATACTTAACTTCTCTTCCTGTCTCCTGAATACCTGGCACTGTGTGACACCTCTACCCCTTCTAGCCAGGCTGTACTTCACAGGCTGGTACAACTTCCCCCAGTCCCACCAGCCACAGTGGTGGGATCCCTGGAACTTTTCTTTTTTTTACTTCCTTTTTTCCTCTAATTTTTATTGATTCATTTTTTTCTTTTGCCCTTTTTCTTTTTATTCTTCATTTCTCAGTCTCTCATCTCTCCACTCAAACAGCAAGCTCCCTTAGCACTCTTTTAAGTTTGTTTGTGTGTATTTTTTTGGCCCCTATTCCTCTCTACTCTCTCTCCTCTTTCCACTGCCCATCTTGGCTCCACACATCACAATCTACCCCTTCCTTTTTGGATACCTGCACCATGTGCTGAACATCACAACACCAACTACCGGAAGCTGCCCTACACTGATTGCCTACTCCGCACTGTCAGCCCTAGTACATGCCAAAAAAATCCATCCCAGCAACTCCCCTTCAGCTGGACCTGTCCTGTAGTACCATACCTGAGTGACCCTGCCCACTGGAAGAGGAGGTGAAAATTATCATGCTCACAGACAAGCAAACAACAAAGAATGCGCAGCCCTCCTGCTCAGACATAACCAAATAAAACAAAAAAGCAGGATGAAACAAACAAATCTACAATCAATAAACAAGGAAAATAACTACTGAATGCCCAGAAGACAGCAGGCAATATCAAAACATATACAAAAACAGGACAGGATGATTCTACCAGGTGTCCAAAATAAAACATTAGATGAATTTTCAGTAGAAGAAAAGGCACTACAACTACCTAATATGGAATTCAAATCTCTAACACTCAGAAGTATCCAAGAGTTGAAGAAAAAGGAGAATAAAATGAGGAAAAAATAGATAAATTCATAGAAAAGGCAGACAAATTCATAGAAAATACATACAAAAAATGGAAGAATTCAAGAAAATAACACAGGAACAAAATGCTAAAATAAATTCACAACTAGAAATCATACAAAAACAACAATTAGAAATCCAGAAGATAAACAACAAGATTTAAGAAATGGACAGTGTCATAAAAGGGCTCAGGAGCAGGTTTGAAGTGATAGAAGACAGGATCAGCAAACTGAACACAAACATATGGATACAATTCTATTTGAGGAAAAATCAGAAAAAAGAACAAAGAAAAATAAAGAAACCTTAAGAATTATGTGAGATACAATCAAAAGCAAAAATCTGCGAGTGATTGGAGTTCCAGAACAAGGGGAGAAAACAGAAAGCACAGACAGGATCATTGAAGAATTGCTGACAGAAAACTTCCCCAATATCATGAAAGATGAAAAGCTGACCATCCAAGAAACTCAACGAACCCATATAGGAGAGAACCCAAAATAAAATCATCAAGGCATATCATAATCACACTCGCTAAAACCAAAGACAAGCAAAGAATCCTAAGAGCAGCTCACAAAAAACAAAAAGTCATATACAGAGGAAAAACAATAAGACTGAGCTCGGATTATTCGGCAGAAAACATACAGGTAAGAAGGCAATGGGGTGACATATATGAAAGAAAAAATTGCCAGCCAAGAATAATATATCCTGCAAAACTCTCATTCAAATATGACAGTGAAATTAGGTCATTTCCAGAGAAACAGAAATTAAAAGACTATATGAAAACCAAACCAAACTTACAAGAATTATTAAAGGGAGTCCTTCTTTCTGAGAACAAACAATATCAGACCACAGGTTGAATCTAGGACACAGGATTGTACCAGACAGATAACAACCTAGGAAATGAACTCTCAAGGACTATTCAAAGCTAAAAGAATTACAACATGGATCCAGATAAGTTAATCTGTAAATGACAACAGCATGAGATCAATAAAAGATGGAATAAATGGTGTAGGTATTGAATCTTCTAATGGAGAGGAAGGCAAGGTGATGCCAAGTAATAATAGACTGGTTCAAACCTAGGAAGATACTCATAAATTTCAAGGTAATCACAAAGAAAGTTAACAAACCTATTCATCAAAATAAAGAAGAAAAACATAAAGTCTCATTAAAAACAAAACCTACAAAAACATATGAAAAAAAATCGACATACAAAAAGAATTCAGCACAGGAGAGAAAAAGTAAGAAAGAAAACTTTAGCACCACAAAAAAAAAGCAATAAACTCACACCTATCAATAATTACACTGAATGTAAATGGCCTAAATGCACCCATAAAGAGACAGAGAGTGACAGAAAGGATTAAAAAAGAGAATCCATCAATATGCTGTCTAAAAGAGACACACCTTAGAAACAAAGATGTAAATTTATTAAAAATCAAAGCATAGAAAAAATATATTAAGCAAATAGCTATCAAAAAAGAGCAAGAGTCACAAAACTAATCTCAGATAAAATAGACTTTAAAACAAAATCCACCATAAAAGACAAAGAAGGGCACTATATAATGATTAATGGGATGACCCATCATGAAGACATAACCATAATAAACATCTACGTACCCAATGACATGGCTCCAAAATGAATGAAACAACCTCTAACAGCACTGAAAAGAGAAATTGACAGTTCCACAATAATAGTAGAAGACTTCAACACACCACTCTCAGAAAAGTACAGAATACTAGAAGGAAACTCAACAAAGATACAGAAGACCTAAAGGGCACAGTCAGCTAACTTGGCCCCATACATATATATAGAACACTCCACCCAACAGCTGCAAAGTAAACATTCTTGTCCAATGCACATGGAACGTTCTCCAGAATAGACCACATCTTATGCCACAGAGCAATCCTCAACAAGATCCAAAATGTTGAGATAATACAAAGTATCTTCTCTAACCACAACACCATCAAGGTAGAAACTAACAACAGGAAGAGCAAGGGAAAAAAATCAATTATGTGGAAACTGAATAACACCCTGCTTACACAACACTTGGTAATAGAAGAAATCAGAGACGGAATTAAAAAATTCCTAGAATCAAACAAGAATGAAAACACATCATACCAAAACCTTTGCGATACATCAAAGGCAGTCCTCAGAGGACAATTTATAGCAATAGATGCACCCATAAAAAAAGAAGAAAGGGACAAAATCAAAACATTAACTACACAATTTGAACAAATAGAAAGACAACATCAAGAAAAGCCCACAGCCACTAGACGAAAGGAAATAATAAAGGTCAGAGCAGAAATAAATGAAATAGAGAATAGAAAAACAATAGAAAGAATCAACAAAACCAAAAGTTGGTTCTTTGAAAGGATCAACAAAGTTGAGAAACCACTGGCCAGGCTGACAAAAGAAAAACAGGAGAGGACGTAAATAGCCCAAATAAGAAATGAAAGGGGGACATTACAACAGACTCAATTGAAATAAAAAGGATTATAACAGAGTATTATGAAAAACTATACACCAACAAATTTGAAAACCAAGAGGAAATGGATAGATTTCTAGAAACCCACTACCTACCCAAACTACCAGAAAGTGGTGTTGAAAATCTGAACACACTCATAACAAGAGAAGAGATTGAAAAGTAAATTAAAAAATTCCCAACAAAACAAAGCCCTCGCCCAGATGGCTTCCCTGGAGAATTCTACCAAACATTCAGAGAAAAGCTTATACCAGTACTAGGCAAACTATTTCAGAACATATTAAAGGAAGTGATACTTCCAAATTCATTTCATGAAGCCAGCATAACCGATATCAAAACCAGGCAAAGACTCCACAAAAAAAAATTACACACCAGTATTGCTCATGAATACAGATGCAAAAATTCTCAACAACATTCTAGCCAATGGAATTCAGCATCATATCAAAAAATATTACACCAAGACCAAGTAGGATTCACATCAGGTATGCAAGGATGGTTCAACATTAGAAAATCAAACATCATCCACCGCATAAATAAAAGGAAAGAAAAGAATCACATGATCATCTCAATTGATACAGAAAAGGCATTCGACAAAGTCCAACACCCATTCCTGATAAAAACTCTCAATAAAATAGGTATAGAAGGGAAATTTCTCAACATAATAAAAGGCATCTATGCAAAACTAATGGCCAACATCATTCTTACTAGAGAGGGGCTGAAAACATTCCCCTTGAGAACAGAACAAGACAAGAATGCCCTTTATCTCCACCTATTCAACATTGTGCTAGAAGTCCTAGCTAGAGCAATAAGGCAAGAAAAAGAAATAGAGGGTGTCCAAATTGGTAATTAAAAAGTTAAACTGTCCCTGTTTGCGGATGATATGATACTATACATAGAAAACCCTGAAGACTTCATGGGAAAACTACTGGAACTAATAGAAAGATTCAGCAGAGTAGCAGGATACAAGATAAACATACAAAAATCAGTTGAATTCCTATACACCAATAAACAGAACAAGGAAATCAGGAAAACAATACCATTTATAATAGCCCCTAAAAAAAAATACTTAGGAATAAATCTAACCAGAGATATAAAAGACATATACAAAGAAAACTACAAAACACTACTGCAAGAAACCCAAAGGGATCTACATAAATGGAAAAACATATCATGCTCATGTTTAGGTAGACTCAACATTGTGAAAATGACAATTCTACCCAAAGCAATTTATAAATACAATGCAATCGTGATCCAAATACCAACAACATTCTTTAAAGAGATGGAAAAACTAATCATTAAGTATATACGGAAAGGGAAGAAGCCCCGGATAAGTAAAGCACTATTGAAGAAGAAGTATAAATTAGGAGGACTCACACGACCTGATTTCAGAACCTACTATACAGCTATGGTAGCCAAAACAACCTGATACTGGTACAACAACAGGTACATTGACCAATGGATCAGAATTGAGAACCCAGATGTAAATCCATCCACTACCGTCACTTGATCTTCAACAATGGCCCAAAGTCCACCAAATGGGGAACAGACAGTCTTTTTAACAAATGGTGCTGGCAAAACTGGATGTCCACCTGTAAAAATATGAAACAGGACCCATACCTCACACCGTATATAAAAACTAATTCAAAATGGATCAAAGACCTAAATATAAAGCCCAAAACTATAAAATTCATAGAAGAAAAAAATAAGATCAATGCTATAGGCCCTAATACATGACATTAACAGGGTACAAACCATAACCAACAACACACAAACTCCAGAAGACAAGCTAGATAACTGGGATCTTCTAAAAATTAAACACTTATGCTCATCAGAAAACTTCACTGAAAGAGTAAAAAGAGAACCTACGGACTGGGAAAAAATTTTTTTACAGTACAAGTCAGACATAACTCTAATCTCTAAAATCCAACACCCCTACAACAAAAAGACAAATAATCCAATTAAAAAATGGGCAAAGAAAATGAACAGACACTTCACCAAAGAAGACATTCAAGTGGCCAACAGACACATGAGGAAATGCTCACGATCATTCGCCATTAGAGAAATGCAAATTAAAACCACAATGAGATACCGTCTCACTCCGGCATTAGTAGCACGAATCAAAAACACTGGAAATAACAAATGTTGGAGAGGCTGCAGGGAGCTCAGAACTCTTATGCACTGCTGGTGAGAATGTATAATGATACAACCATTTTGGAAAATGATATGGTGCTTCCTTAGAAAGCTAGAAATAGAAACATCATAGATCCAGCAATCCCATTCCTAGGAATATATCCTAGAGAAATGAGAGGCATCACACGTATAGACATATGCACACTCATGTTCGTTGCAGCATTGTTCACAATAGCAAAAAGATAGAAACAACCTTGATGCCCACCAGCAGATGAACAGATAAACAAACTATGGTACATATACACCATGGATTATTATGCAATGATAAAGAACAAGGATGAATCTGTGAAGCATCTCATAACATTGATGAAACTGGATGACATTATGCTGAGTGAAATAAGTCAATCACAAAAGGACAAATACTGTATGAGACCTCTATTTTAAAAACTCAAGAAAAAGTTTACACACAAAAAGAAAACAATCTTTGTTGGTTACAAGGGTTGGGAGGGGTGGAGGGGGGAACTAAATAGGCAATAGGTAAGTGATAACTTTGGTAAAAGGTAAGACAGTACACAATACTGGGGAAGACAGCCCAACTTGTACAAGGAAAGGTCATGGAAGCTCCATAGACACATCCAAACTCCCTGAGGGACTGAAGTGCTAGGCAGAAGGCTGTGGGAACCATAGTCTCAGGGAACATCTACCTCAATTGGAATAACACAGTTTATAAAGACAACATTCTACATTCTACATTGTGCGCAGCGTCTGTGGTCTTAAAAGCCTGTGAGCAGCCATCTAAGATACTCCACTTGTCTCACCCCTTTGGGAGCAAGGGAGAATGAAGAAAACAAGATACAAGGAAAAGATTAATCCAAAGGATAATGGATGACAACTACCAAGGCCTCCACCAGACTGATTCCAGTACAGCTTGATGATGTCTGGCTACCACCACTGACTGCTCTGACTGGGATCACAACAGAGGGTCCTGGACAGAGCTGGAGAAGGATGTAGAACAAAATTCTATCTCACAAAAAAAAAAAAAAGATAAGATTTACTGGCCTGGAAGAGACTAGAGAAACCCAGAGACTATGGCTCCTGGACACCCTTTTAGCTCTGTGGTGAAGTCACTCCTGAGATTCACCGTTCAGCTGGGCATTGGAGAGCCCCATAAAACAAAACAGGACTAATGAGGCACAGCAGTCCAGGGACAAGGACTAGAAAGCAGGAAGGGACAGGAAAGCTGGTGATAGGGAACCCAAGGTTGAGAAGGGACAGTGTTGACATGTCATGGGGTTGTTAACCAATGTCATAAAACAATACGTGTATTGACTGTTTAAGGAGAAACTATTTGTTTTGTAAACCTTCATCTAATGTACAACAGAAAAATTAAATTAAAAAAAAAAACAAAGGTTCATAGAAGAATCCTGATCAAAAGAGGAAAATGCAGAACATTAGTTCATATTTTCATGGAATCTAGACTTTCTGGAGCCATGGAGGCTAGTTGAAGTCCTAAAACTATCGCCCTGAGATAATCTTTAAATGTTAAACCAAAAATATCCCCTGAAATATTCTTTAAACCAAACAATAGCTTAATTAGTAAAGACTGTCTGCTTTAGGCATTGTGCACATTTAAGATGTCTGTATATGGGATCAAATTGAAAACAGCAACTTGAAAGAATACATAGGAACCTTAGGGGGCAGTAAGTTTATGTTAATCGAGGAGGAACAACTCAGAGAAAGAGGGTCAGAATGGTGGCAAAACTTGAAAAAGTAATCAATCTAACTGAATTTTACATGTAGATACTGCTGAATTTGTGTGTTTTGCTGTATATAGTCTCAACAACAACAGAAATAAATTTAAAAAAATTTTATAAGACATACTATGTAAACAACAAGCATAAGAAAGCTAAAGTGACCATACTAATAACAGACAAAATAGTCTTTAAGACAAAAATGTTACTAGAGATAAAGGTTGAAATTTTATAATGATAAAAGGGCCAATCCATCAGGAAGATATAACAATTAGAAACATATAAGCACCTAACAGGAGAGCCCCAAAATACACGCAGCAAAAAAAACCCGGTAAAACTGAAGGAAGAGATACAGATTTCAACAAGTACTTCAATACTCCACTTTCAATAACAGATAAAATAACTATGCAGAACCTCAACAAGGACATATAAGACTTGAACTACACTATAACTTTACTAGACCTAAGAGATACACATAGACTATCCCACCCGACAACAGCACTCAACAAATACTATTCTTTGCAAATGCCCATGGAGCATTCTCCACAATGAACATATGCTAGGCCATAATAAGTCTCAGCAGATTTAATAGGCTTGAAATCATACAAAGTATGTTCTCTGACCATAGTAGAATTAAACTAGAAAGCAACAACAAAAAAGAAATTTGGGAAATTAACAAATATGAGGAAATTAAACAATACACTCCCAAATAACAAATGGGTCCAAAAAAAAAAAAAAAATCACAATTAAATTTAGAAAATAATTCAAGCTTAATGAAAAGGAAAATGCAACATACTGAAACTTATGAGATGCAGCTAAAGCAGTAGCTAAAGGAAAATTTATAGCCATAAATATCAACATCTTAACCTTTAAATTTAGAAAATTGGAAGAAAAAGAACAAATTAAGCCTAAAGCAAGTAGAGGGAAGAAATCTTTAGATGAGAGTGGAAATAAATTGATAATTAAAAAACAATAAAGGATATCAATAAAACCAAAAGTTGGATCTTTAAAAGATTAACAAATTGACAAAGCTTTTGCTAGACTGTCTTAGAAAAAGGAGAGAGAAGACTTAAATTCATAAAATAGGAAAGAAAGATGGAATATCACTACTGACCTTTGAGCAAATCTCTGAATCTTAATAAAGTTCTATTTCCTCATCTGTACTAAGATGAAGTTGGTCTAGATAAGTCATTTGCAAACTTTTGTAAGCAGGTGAATTTTTTTTCCAAACAAAATCTTACAAGAACACACTATATAAGAAACTGATTAAAGCCTAATTGGAGATCTTGGAGAATTGTGGATAAGCTTCCTCTTCCTCTCAAAGGATATCCGGAAGCTCTCTGGCAGAAGCCAGGGCGCCACAGAACACAGTTTTTAAATTACTGAAATAGATGTTTTATAAGAGCTACTCCAGCTCTAAAGTGTTATCTGTATTAAAGTGTTTTCTGTATAATTCTGTAATTGCTATTACAAAATTCACTACACGTACACTAGATGGTGCTAGTACATTCCGTTTAAAAAGGCCTTGCATATGATCATTTTCATAATTAATCATTTTATCATAATCTATGATTATATCATACTGTTAACTTTTCAATGTACTATTGTGTTAATTATGTTATCCTCATTAAAAGCCTGTGTCACAGATTGCATCCATTTTTCAGATGAGGACATTCGAAAACATAGCAGCTAGGTGAATGACCCATGGTCACAGAGCTAATCAACCATGGATTTTCTACTGTCAGCTCTATGATCGTCCCCTAGATCACAGTTCCTGACTACACATAACATTATCAAATTCTCTAAGCCTCAGGCTGAGAATAGAAGAGAAAATAAAGGAATGGGCACTAAGTACAGTCATGTGCTGCGCAACATCCAATTTAGCAACATCTGTGGTGGCATATATATACATATATTTTTGAAATTTGATTCTTTATTAGAATTCTTTTAAATTTATGTTTGCAAACATTTAACACAGGAAGAGAAAAAAACTCCACCCCATCATTCTTAACCCAGGGTTAGAAGCAGGGTCTGTAAGATTCAAGACAGGGCTTCTACTTAAAGCTCTGCATGACTCCTGCCCTGGGGCATGAACTACGTTCAAAGCTTGATAACTCAGACCTGTGCAGCATCCAAAGCCTGCTGAGTGCTGGCGTCTGAGGCTGCCTCTGGAGCCTGCTGGATGCCAGCCTTCGAAGAATCCTGGGTGCTGGCCTCATGCACAGTGTCCAGAGCCTGCTGGGTGGCAGGCTCCAGGGCAGGGTCCTTCTCTGTGACAGCTGGAGGTGATAGTCAGCCTAGTTCATGATCATTTTGGCTACGTCCTTCTGATAATAAGGCTGCCAAATATCAAGCCTCTCAGCCTCTCCTTTGGGGTCCAACTGACTCATGGGAAAATGGTCTGTGACACACACTCGGCGCACCTAATGTGCCCTCCGCTAGGAATGAAGATCCCTTCCACCAGGCACGCCTCGAGGTGAACTCTATACAGTATATAATATGGTGTTCACACAACACCCAAATCACATAAGGTACTATTTCACACAACACATCTTGGACAATAAGCAACACATGACTATAATATTTAAACAGTAAAACCTTCCCTATCCCACCAATATTTCAAATACCAGCAGGGTAACCATGTTGTACAGGTTTCAGCGAAGATTCTAGAGCAACACAGACTAAGAAGACCTGGCGGTCTACTTCTGAAAAAAATTGGCCAGTGAAAACCTTATGAATAGTAGTGGAACACTGTCTGATATAATGGTGACAGATAAGCCCTTCAGGTTGGAAGACACTCAGAAACAAAAGAAAACTAACAAAAAACCGAGAAAAAGCTGCCTCCTCAAAGTAGAGTCAACCTTAATGATGTGGATGGGGTCAAACTTTTGGGGCCTTCATTTGCTGATGTGGCATGACTCAAAATGAGAAGAAACAGTTGCAAACATCCCTTAATAATCAGAACATGGAATGAACAAAATATGAATCTATGAAAATTGGAAGTTTTCAAAAATGAAATGGAACACATAAACATTGATATCCTAGGCATTAGTGAGCTGAAATGGACCAGTATTGGCCCATTTTGAATCAGACAATCATATGGTCTACTATGCCAGGAATGACAAATTGAAGAGGAATAGCATGACATTAATCATTGAAAAGAACATTTCAGTCTGAAATGGATCAAACATGCAATCAAGATGCATTGATAATTACTGGTAATTGGAATGTAAAAGTTGGAAACAATGAAAAATGATCAGTAGTTGGAAAATAAGGCCTTGGTGACAGAAAAGATGCCAAAGATTCCATGATAGAATTTTGCAATACCAACAATGGGCTCAAACATAGTAATGTTTGTGATGATGGCACAGCACTGGGAAGTGTTTCATTGTGTTGTACACAGGGTCGCTATGAGTCAGAACCAACTCAAAGGCACCTAACAACAAAAACACAGCCTTCCCTTGGGCTTGCATATTGGACCACTAATATCTCTTCAAATAAATACATTTATAGTTCCTGTTGTACATAGGGTCGCTATGAGTCAGAACCGACTCGAGGGAACCAGCAACAACAACAGTTCCTTTGTTATTTCCTATTAGAAGACCTCTGGTGGCATATATTCCTAAATAGCCAAAGTACAGGCTAAACTTTGATAAGTAAGAATATCCCATATTTAAATACTGGCCTTATGGTAAATATAATAGCTATTTTTAAACCCAATATGAAAATTAAATAATCTGGGTTCACTAACCCTAAGCACTGTGAATATAGGAAAAAAACGTGTATTTTTTTTCCTGGATTCTCCAGCATTTGATTCCATGAGGGATATAAAATTTTATATAACCAGGAAAATGAGAGACACTCTTTTGTTCCCACTTCCCCAACAACATCCACGATAAAAAGTACTCCTGACAAATAGGAGGCAGCTCACATTAATTACCAACAGAGACTGGTTTCAAATTAGTATTTATAGAAATTTAAAAAGGTGTTCTAAAAACATCTCAAAATATACTCCTTCCCCAAGCTACTGCCTACCCAATCATTCATTCACGTCTAAAAAATCTAGGCAACAATAAGTTTAAGTTATTTGTTGTTCTTTTTTTTTTCTTTTTTCTTTTTTAAGATAATCTTTAACTATGTTCTAGGCTGCTGAAGAAGTCACGCTCTCTTTGGATCCTATTGGTAAAGAGGCAGCCCAGAGCTAAAATACAAGGGATTGAGAAATATACTTGTTAACCTATAAAAGACTCTCCTCTTCAGGAACGTATAAACACCCATTCTCTAACTTCTCGGTCAAATAAGTTAGGTCACTAAATCTCATTTATTAAGATCAGTGTGAGATTATTTTTTGCAGAATACTTTCAGGGTTTTTTCCAATTCTCCAGAATTTTGTCCAATTCAAATGACTTCTGTGGTTTTCCCAACTTAACTCACTATCTCTAATAATAACAAGAGCTCACCAAGGAGGAGTTTTCCTGTGCATAGTTTTTGACTAGGTTTCATTTCACTAATTTTTATTTAAAACCTATTTTGAAATAATTTCTCAACTCCTTAATTTCTCCAAATGCGTTTCATTTATTTTCATGTTTTCCTTGTCATTAAATATATTAGGAGCTTTTGAAAATTATTTTTGAAAACAAATCAATAAGAATATAAAGTAAGCAGACCATGGTTTCAGGGGACATTTAGGTCAATTGGCATAACAAACCTTATTAAGAAAATGTTCGGCACCCTACTTTGGGGAGTGGCGTCTGGGGTCTTAAAAGCTTGCCAGTGGCCATCTAAGATGCATCAATTAGTCCCAACCACCTGGAGTAAAGGAGAATGAAGAACACCAAAGACACAAGGGAAGTATTAGCCCAAGAGACAGGGCCACATAAACCAGAGACTTCATCAGCCTGAGACCAGAAGAACTAGATGGTACACGGCTACCACCAATGACCGCCCTGACAGGGAACACAACAGAGAGTCCCTGATGGAGCAGGAGAAAGGTGAGGTGCAGAAGACCAGACTTAATGGTCTGACTGAGACTGGAGGAACCCTGGAAAGCATGGCCCCCAGATTCTCTAAAAGCCCAGAAATAAAACAATTTCCGAGGCCAACTCTTCTGACAGGGATTGGACCGGACTGTGGGACATAAAATGATACTCTTGAGGAGTGTGCCTCTTAGCTCAAGTATAAACAGGAGACTAGGTGGGCAGCTTCTGTCAGGAGGTGAGATGGGAAGGCAGAGAGGGTTAGGAGCTGGTTGAATGGACATGGAGAATCAGAGGTGGAAAGGAGAAGTGTGCTGTCACAGTGTGGGGAGAGTAATTAGGGTCACATAACAATGTATGTATAAATTTTTGTATGGGAGACTAACTTGAAATGTAAACTTCATTTAAACTGCAAGAATAAAAAAAGAATATAAAGTAAAATGCTAATAGTGAGCATCTCTGAGTTTGGGATTACAAGGGACTTTTACTCTCCATATGTATTTTTCTGATGTTTAAATTTTCTAATGAGCACATGTAACTACCCAAATCAACAAAAATGTTTTAAACTTTATTTTTATTATATCCATGGCTATTACCTTTTAATTTTGACTGTTATCCCCTAAATTTAATATGCCATAATAAGGAACTAGGAGGTCTTCTTACAGCATAAGTAAAAAAGTGAGCATCCCAAGTGTTTCCTAGTCACAGAGATGTCTAATGTTGTAAGCTGGCAGCTCCAAGAATAAAGTTCAGTGAATTAGAAAGAACTACTAGCACATACCCTACTTGTCTGTCAGTTTGTCATCCTGTGGTAGCTTGCATGTTGCTGTGATGTTGGCAGCTATGCCACTGGTATTTCAAATACCAGCAGGGTCACCCATGGTGGACAGCATTCAGCTGAGCTTCCAGACTAAGACAGACTAGGAAGAAGGTCCTGGAAGTTTACTTCTGAAAAAATTGGCCAGTGAAAATGTTATAAATAGCAGTGGAACATGGTCTGATATAGTTCCAGAAGATGAGTCCTTCAGGTTGCATGGTACTCAAAATACGACTGGGGAAGAGCTGCCTCCTCAAAGTAGAGTCAACCTTAATGACATAGATGGAGTTAAGCTTTCAGGACCTTCATTTGCTGATGTGACACGACTCAAAATGAGAAGACACAGCTGCAAACATCCATTAATAATCGGAACATGGAATGTACAAAGTATGACTCTAGGAAAACTGGAAACTGTCAAAAATGAAAAGGAACACATAAACATCAATATTCTAGGTATTAGTGGCTGAAATGGACTGTTATTAACCATTTTGAATCAGACAATCATATGGTCTACTAGGCCAGAAATGACAAATTAAAGAGGAGAGGTGTTGCATTCATCGTCAAAAAGAACCTTTCAAGATCTATCCTGAAGGACAACGCTGTCAGGGACAGGATAATATCCATTCACCTACAAGGAAGACCTGTTAATACAACTATTATTCAAATTTATGCAGCAACCACTAGGGCCAAAGACGAAGATTTTTACCAACTTCTACACTCAGAAACTGATCAAACATGAGGTAAAGATGCATTGCTAATTACTGGTGATTGGAATGTTAAAGTTGGAAACAAAGAAGGATCAGTAGTTGGAAAATATGGCCTTGGTGGTAGAAACAACACCAAAGACCGCATGATAGAGTTCAGCAAGACCAATTATTTCTTCATTGCAAATAACATTTTTCAACAACATAAATGGCAACTAAACACATGGACCTCTCCAGTTGGAATATACAGGAATCAAATAAACTACATCTGTGGAAATAGATGGTGGAGAAGCTGAACATCATCACTCAG
The DNA here is from genome assembly GCA_030035585.1 of Dugong dugon. Taxonomy (NCBI): domain Eukaryota; kingdom Metazoa; phylum Chordata; class Mammalia; order Sirenia; family Dugongidae; genus Dugong; species Dugong dugon. The sequence continues at coordinate 99,995,366 of CM057483.1, read as the reverse complement.
AACAGGCCAGGGTGTGACAGCAGGACAGATCATCAATCACTCATATGAAAGTTCAGGTTGAACCTGAAAAGAATTAGAGCAAGTCCACATGAGCCAAAATATGACCTTGACTATATCGCACCTGAACTTAGTGACCATCTAAAGAATAGATCTGATGCACCGAACACTAATGACTGAAGACCAGACGAGTTGTGGAATGACATCAAGGACATCATACACGAAGAAAGTAAAAGATCATTAAAAAGACAGGACAGAAAGAAAAGACCAAAACGGGTGGCAGAAGAGACTCTGAAACTTGCTCTTAAATGTAGAGTAGCTAAAGCAAATGGAAGAAATGATGAAGTACAAGAGCTGAACTGAAGATTTCAAAGGGTGGCTTGAGAAGACAGAGCAAACTATTATTATGAAAAGCGCAAAGACCTGGAGTTAGAAAACCAAAAGGGAAGAACACACTCAGCATTTCTCAAGGTGAAAGAACTGATGAAAACATTCAAGCCTCGAGTTGCAATACTGAAGGATTCTATGGGCAAAATATTGAACGATGCAGGAAGTATCAAAAAGGATGGAAGAAATACACAGAGTCACTGTACCAAAAAGAATTGGTCGATGTTCAGCCATTTCAGGAGGCAGCATATGTTCACAAAATGATGGTATTGAAGGAAGCAGATCAAGCTGCACTGAAGACATTGGCAAAAAACAACGCTACAGGAATTAACAGAATACTAATTGAAATGTTTCAATAAATGGATGCGCTGGAGGCTCAAACACAGCAATGATTGTGAGGATAGCATAGGACTGGGCAGTGTTTTGTTCTGTTGTATATAGGGTTGGTATGAGTTGGAACTGACTCGACAGCACCTAACAACAACAACCTAAAACATAAAGGAAAAATCATCCACCGTTAATAATATGACTAAAGTTTGGGATTAGGACATTCTTTGCCAAGGGGAAAAACATCTACAAAGTATTTGTGGTAAATCAATGTAACCCCAAAGCCTTTTTGGATTGGACTTATTTTTATTTGTTTAGTTTACTGTTCTTCTTTGTAGAATACTGATTTGTCACAGTGAAATTTCTGCATACTTTTTCTAAAAAGCCAACCTCACCATAATATATGTATTATATAGGACTTTAAAAGATAAACATTGGATTTAAATTTCACCAGGGCAACTGAGAGACCACTAATAAATCACCTAGACTGTGGAAGAAAGAAAACTCTGTATCAACATTCTCTTCCTATCTACTTATTCTTGCCTTCTGCCAGTAGCATATTATTTCCAAACCTGGCATTTGAATTCCAAAAATATGAAATTCTGTATTCTATAGAGGTGTACTGAATTTGTCATTGAGGCAGGTACCTTAACGACCATAGCAAAGTGACCTTGAGGATTCTCCATTTTATTGATAATAGCAGTAGCTTTCTATTAATCTGTGGCATCTCTGATAATGGGACATGATCAAGAAAGTGTGGCAGAAAACAATAAAAGCAATATTGATTGACCATTTATGAACTTTTCACAGATTCAGCACAACAGTACCAATCTAAGCACAGTACAGTACAGATACAGTACAGAGCATACCAAAACCAGACCCAACAAGTTGCTGTTGAGTCAATATCAACTCATGGCGACCCCATATGTTGCAGAGTAGAACTGCACTACATATGGTTGTCAAGACTGTGACCTTTCAGAAGTAGATCACCAGGACTTTCTTCAGAGGCACATGTGGGTGGGTTCAAACCACCAACCTTTCCATTAGTAGTCCGCACTTAACCATTTGTGATGCGCAGGGTATATACTTGTTATTAGGTGCCAACGACTTGGCTCTGACTCCTAGTGACCTTATGCATAACAGAACAAAATATTGCCTGGTCCAGTGTCATCCTCACAATCATTGCTATGTTTGAGCCCACTGTTGCAGCCACTGTGTCAACACATCTCATTAAGGGTCTTCCTCTTTTTCATTGACCCTCTACTTTACCAGGAATGATGTCCTTCTCCAGCAACTGGTCTCTCCTGATGACGTCTCCAAACTAAGCAAGATGAAGTCTCAACATCCTTGCTTCTAAGGAGCATTCTGGCTATACTTCCTCCAAGACAGATTTCTATAGTCTTCTGCAGTCCACGGTATATTCAATATCCTTGGACAGCACAATTGAAATGCATCAATTCTTCCTTGGTCTTCGTTTTTCATTGTCTAGCTTTTGCAAGCATATGAGGTGATTGAAAACACCATGGCTTCGGTCAGGCACACCTTAGCCATCAAAGTGACATCTTTGCTTTCTAACACTTTAAAGAGGTTTTTGCAGCAGATTTTCCCCATGTAATATATTGTTTGATTTCTTGACTGCTGCTTCCAATGTAATACATCATTTGGTTTGTTTTTTTTTTTTTTAATTGTACTTTAGATGAAGGTTTACAAAGCAAATTATTTTCTCATTAAACAGTTAATACATATATTGTTTTGTGCTAGTGGTTGCCAACCCCATGACATGTCAACACTCTCCCCTTCTTTACCTTGGGCTCCCCATTACCACCTTTCCTGTTCCCTTCTGCCGTCTCATCCTTGCCCCTGGGCTGATGTGCCTCTTTAATCTAGCTTTGTTTTATGGGCCTGTCTAATCTTCGGCTGAAGAGTGACCCTCAGGCGTGACTTCAATACTGAGTAAAAATGATATCCAGGGGCCATACATTCGGGTTTTTGCCAGCCACTGTCAGACTAGTAAGTCTGATCTTTTTTGTGTGTGTGAGTTAGAATTTTGTTCTACATTTTTCTCCAGCTCTGTCCAGGACCCTCTGTTCTGATCCCTGTCAGAGCAGTCAGTGGTGGCAGCCGGGCACCATCTAGTTCTGCTGGACTCAGACTGGTGGAGGCTGTGGTACTTGTGGTCCATTAGTCCTTTGGACTAATCTTTCCCTTGTGTATTTGGTTTTCTTCATTCTCCCTTGATCCAGAAGGGGTGAGACCAGAGGAGTATCTTATATGGCTGCTCACAAGCTTTTAGGACTCCAGATGCTACTCACCAAAGTAGGATGTAGAACATTTTCTTTATAAACTATGTTATGCCAATTGAGCTAGATGTCCACCGAGACCATGATCTCCAGCCCTCAGTCCAGTAATTTGGTCCCTCAGGGAGTTTGGATGTGTCTATGGAGCTTCCATGACCTACATCCTTTGATTTCTTGACTGTTGCTTCCAAATATTTTATTGCGTTTTTGGTGAAAGTGTACACAGCAAGTTAGGTTCCAGTTTGACAATTTCCACACAATTTGATCAGTGACATTAGTTACGTTTTCCATATTGTGTCAACGTTCTCTTCAATTATGTTCTGGTTGTTAAATTTCCAGTACTCTGGTTTCCCTGTCCCCTTATCTACTCATCTTTGCTTTGTATTAAATGTTGACCTTTTGGGCTTCTGCAGATTTTTTTACGTAGAAAACAAAACAAAAAACCACATTGCCATCACGTCAATTCTGACTCACAGTGACCTTATATGACAGAGTAGAACTGCCCCCTAAGGTTTCCAAGGAGCAACTGGTGGATTTGAACTGCCAACTTTTCGGCTAGCAGCCATAGCTGTAAACCACTGTGCCACCACGGCTCCTTTTTAGTAGAGCACCCATCTAATGGGTAATAGCCTTTATTTTGTGTGTCACTCTGCTTTGCTGCTAAAAGGTGATCTCAGGGCATAGTTTTGGTTCAATATTTAAAGAGTTTTCTCAGGGTGATAGTCTCAGGAAGTCCTCCAGTTTCAGTTGGTCCCGTTAGTCTGGATGGCCACTGATTATTGATCCAAGAAGAATGAAATCCTTGACAACTTCAATTTATTCACCATTTATCATGTTTATTCATTCAGTTGTAAGGATTTTTGTATTCTTTATGTTCAAATGCAATCCATACTGAAGGCTGCAGTCTTTTACCTACATCAGTAAGTGCTTCAAGTCATCTTCATTTTTGGCAAAGTTGTGTCATCTGCCTATCTCAGGTTGTAAATAAGTTTTCTTCCAACCCTGATGCCGTGTTCTTCTTTATGTATCCCAGCTTCTTGAATTATTTGTTCAGCATATAGGTTGGAAAAAATAAGTGGAAGAACACAAAATTGTTTTTGGTGAAAGTTTACACAGCAAATTAAGTTACCACTTAACAATTTCTACACAAATTGTTCAGTGACGTTGGTTACATTTTTCACAATGTATCACCATTTCTCTTCATTTCTGTTCTGGTTGTCTTATCTCCAGTACTCTAGTTTCCCTGCTTCATTATTTTCTCATCTTTCCTTTAGAGTAGTTGTTGACCATTTGGTCTCATATAGATGATTTTTTTAAAAAGAACAGTACTCATGGGTGATATTCTTTATTTTATGAGCTAATCTGTTATTTACCTAAAGGTGACCTCAGGGGAAAGTTTCAGTTCAAGGTCTAAAGAGTATCTCAGGGCAATAGTCTCAGTGAATCCTCTAGTCTCAACCGGTCCAGTTAAGTCTGGAATTTTTAAGAATTTGAGTTCTGTTCCACATTTTCTTTCCATTCTGTCAGGATCTATCTATTGTGGCCCTGATCACAACAGTCAGTAGTGGTAGCCGGGCACCATCTAGTTCTTCTAGTGTCAGCATAGGTAAGGCCATATTTCTTGTAGACTATGAGTCCTATAGACTAGTTTCTTCTCTGAGTCTTTGGTTTCCTACTTTCTCTTTTGCTCCTGATGTTGTTGTTGTTGTTAGGTGCCATCAAGTCAGTTCCGACTCATAGCAACCCTGTGCACCACAGAACAAAACACTGCCCTGTCCTGCGCCATGACCACAATCATTGTTATGCTTGAGCCCGTTGTTGCAGCCACTGTATAAATCCATCTCGTTGAGGGTCTTCCTCTTTTTTGCTGACCCTGTACTTACCAAGCATGATGTCCTTCTCCAGGGACTCATCCCTTCTGACAACGTGTCCAAAGTATGTAAGACATAGTTTCGCCATCATTCCTTCTAAGGAGTATTCTGGTTGTATTTCTTCCAAGAAGATTTGTTCATTCTTTTGGCAGTCCATAGTACATTTAATATTCTTCGCCAACACCACAATTCAAAGCCATCAATTCTTCTTCAGTCTTCCTTATTTTTGTCCAGCTTTTGCATGCATATGATGCCACTGAAAATACCATGGTTTGGGTCAGGCACACCTTAATCTTCAAGGTGACATCTTTGCTTTTCAACACTTTAAAGAGGTCTTTTACAGTAGATTTGCCCAACGCAATGCGTCTTTTGATTTCCTGCCTTCTGCTTCCATGGGTGTTGATTCTAGATCCAAGTAAACTGAAATCTTGGACAACGACAGTCTTTTCTTTATCATGATGTTGCTTATTGGTCCGGTTGTGAGGATTTTTGTTTTCTTTATGTTGAGGTGCAATCCATACTTAAGGCTGTGGGCTTTGATCTTCACCAGTAAGTGCTTCAAGTCCTCTTCGCTTTCTGCAAGCAAGGTTGTGTCATCTGCATAACTCATGTTGTTAGTGAGTCTTCCTCCAATCCTGATGCCCCTTTCTTCTTCATATAGTTCAGCTTCTCGGATTATTTGCTCAGCATACATATTGAATAGGTATGGTGAAAGGATGCAACCCTGATGCACACCTTTCCTGACTTTAATCTACGCAGTATCCCCTTATTCTGTCTGAACAACTGCCTCTTGATCTGTGTACAGGCTACTCATGAGCACAATTAAGTGTCCTGGAATTCCCATTCTTTGCAATCTTATCCATAATTTCTTATGATCCACACAGTCGAATGCCTATGCTTAGTCAATAAAGCACAGGTAAACATCTTTCTGGTATTCTCTACTTTCAGCCAGGACCCATCTGACATCAGCAATGATATCCCTGGTTCCACACCCTCTTCTAAATCAGGCCTGAATTTCTGGCAGTTCCCTGTTGACATACTGCTGCAGTGGCTTTTGAATGATCTTCAGCAAACTTTCACTTGCATGTGATATTAATGATATTGTTCAATAATTTCCACATTCGGTTGGATCACCTTTCTTGAGAATAGGCATAAATATGGATCTCTTCCAGTTGGTTGGCCAGGTAGCTGTCTTCCAAATTTCTTGGCATAGACAAGTGATCACTTCCAACTCTACATCCATTAGCTGAAACATCTCAGTTGATATTCTGTCAATTCCTGGAGCCTTGTTTGTCACCAATGCCTTCAATGCAGCTTAGACTTCTTCCTTCAGTACCATTGGTTCCAAATCATATGCTACCTCTTGAAATGGTTGAATATTGACCAGTTCTTTTTAGTATAATGGCTCTGTGTATTCCTTCCATCTTCTTTTGATGCTTCCTACATCGTTTAATATTTTACCCATAGAATCCATCACTATTGCAACTCAAAGCTCGAATTTCTTCTTCAGTTCTTTCAGCTTGAGGAATGCCGAGCATGTACTTCCCTTTTGGTTTTCTATCTCTAACTCTTTGCACATGTCATTATAATAATTTACTTTGCCTTCTCAAGCTGCACTTTGAAATCTTCTGTTCAGTTCTTTTACTTCATCATCTCTTCCTTTTGCTTTAGCTACTCAACGTTCAACAGCAAGTTTCAGAGTCTCTTCTGACACCCATTTTTGACTTTTCTTTCTTCCCTGTCTTTCTAATGACCTCTTGCTTTCTTCATGTATGATGTCTTTGATGGCATTCCACAACTCATCTGGTCTTCGGTCATTAGTGTTCAATGCATCAAATTTATTCTTGAGATGGTCTCTAAATTCAGGTGGGATATATTCAAGGTCATATTTTGGATCTCTTTGACTTACTGTAATTTTCTTCAGCTTCAACTTGAACTTGCATAAGAGCAATTGATGGTCTGTTCAGCAGTCAGCCCCTGGCCTTGTTCTGACTTATGATATTGAGCTTTTCAATCATCTCTTTCTACAGATGTAGTCGATTTGATTCCTCTGTATTCCATCTGGCATGGTCCATGTGTATAGTCACCTTTTATGTTGGTGAAAAAAGGTATTTGCAATGAAGAAGTCATTGGTCTTGCAAAATTCTACCATGCGATCTCCGGCATCATTTCTATCAACAAGGCAATATTTTCCAACTACTGATCCTTCTTTTTGGCTTCCAACATTTGCATTCTAATCACCAGTAATTATCAATGGATCCTGATTGCATGTTCGATCAATTTCAGACTGAAGAAGTTGGTAAAAATCTTCAATTTCTTCATCTTTCGCCTTAGTGGTTGGTGTGTAAATTTGAAAAATAGTATTAACTGGTCTTCCTTGTAGGTGTATGGATATTGTCCTATCACTGACAGCATTGTACTTCAGGATAGATCTTAAAATGTTTTTTTTGATGATGAATGAAACGCCACTCCTCTTCAAGCTGTCGTTCTCAGCATAGTAGACCGTATGGTTGTCCGATTCAAAACGGCCAATACCAGTCCATTTCAGCTCACTAATGCCTAGGATATCTATGTTTGTGCATTCCATTTCATTTTTCACAATTTCCAATTTTCCTACATTCATACTTCACCTGTCAGTTTGTTGTACTGCTGAGGCTTGCATGTTGCTGTGATGCTGGAAGCTATGCCACCAGTATTCAGATACCAGCAGGGTCACCCATGGTGGACAGGTTTCAGCTGAGCTTCCAGACTGAGACAGACTAGGAAGAAGGACCTGGCAGTCTACTTCTAAAAAGAACTAGCCAGTTAAAACCTTATGAATAGCAGCAGAACATTGTCTGATATAGTGCCGTAAGATGAGCCCCCCAGGTTGGAAGACACTCCAAATACGAATGGGGAAGACCTGCCTCCTCAAGGTAGAGTCGATCTTAATGATGTGGATGGAGTCAAGCTTTTGGGACCTTCATTTGCTGACGTGGCACAACTCAAAATGAGAAGAAACAGCTGCAAACATCCATTAATAATCAAAACGTCCCTCATGAGGAGAGACTAAAAATTGTATCTTAGGTGGCTGCTTGTAAGCTTTTAACACTCCAGACACTACTCATCTAACTAAGAGACAGAACGTAAACTTTATGAACTATATTAAGCCAATTGATTGAGTTGTCCAACAAGACTATGGCCCTAAACCTTCAAAACCAGAAAACCTACCCCTTAAGGTGTTTGGTTAGGTCTAAGAACTATCCGTGGAGGAGGGGCCAAAATGGCATAGTAGTCAGATGATTCCGGTGATCCCTCTTACAACAAAGACCTGAAAAAACAAGTAAATCGATTATATACGACAATCTAGCAGCCCAGAACATCAAAGCCAAAGTTGAGGAATCGGACTGAGTGGCAGGGGGAGGGAGGGATGGTTCAGAAGGAGCATGGAGTTGCCAGAACAAACTCAGCAGGAGTTGGAGCTCTTCAGACCGGATCAGGTCCTGGTGCGCGGTGAGGCAAGCAGCAGCGCTCTGGAGGCACTTTCCACATCAGAAGAGACCCAGTGGCAGAGATTCTATCCACCATCCAGAACCAGTGAGAAGCAGCCCTCGATCAGCGAAAGATAAGTACTTGCATCTGGCCTACCACATGGATCAAAAACACCCCACTTTGGGAAAAAACTCTATCCCATAAACCTCCCTGTTCTTCACTCTGCACTGGGTCTGGGATGGCCTGAGAGACTGCTGAGTCCCCTAGGCCAGAAGTAGGACCAGTCATGTACCCTGAGCCATTCTTTCAGCCTTGGAGAGAGAATAAATTACCAAAAAGGAGAAAAGAATAATCTGCCCACTCCCCTAAGCCAGGAACTCAGGGTAGGCACAGCTCCTTCACCTAGGTACAGGCATAAGGGGTCCACGGACTCTGAGTGCCTTCCCCCCTGCAGAGATTTGTGTGGGCCCATTTCAACACCATAGGCCCTCATTATGTCAGTACAACAGGGTATATACCTGAAGTCTAACTTCGACTCTTTCAGCTGTGAAGTGGCAGGTTTGTGACATTTCACACTGCACTGCCCATTAAGCAACATCTTCATCTACCCACATCTGGGGCCTGAGGACTGGTGGCTCCACCCACACCACCTAGCCACCTGTGACAGGGGCCCAAGAATAAGTGATGCCACCAAGACCTTACAGCCAACAGCACTGGGTGTTCATAGTCTGGCTGCAAAACCCACCCTCCTACGTGCTCTAGGGAATAGGGACACACTTTCACTCCGGACATCGTCGGCTCCCTGCCTTGCTCAGTATGTAACCCACTGCTACAGCCAGATGCCTGAGCTTACACCAATCATCCATGCCTATCTAGGATTGTAGGTGAGACCTCGCACCACACAGTTGGTGGCTGACTACCTGGACACCTGAACTGAATCCATATAGTAGGAGTGGGTGGACTCCTTGGCTCACATACTTCGTGGCAGGTCTGGCCACTGGTGGCAGGACACTGGAGCTTCAGGGGTGCTGGTGATCAGGCTAGTTCACACAAGCAGCCTATTTGGGCATATCAAAACAAAACAAAACAAGAAGCTAGGACACAGTAAGCAAACATAAATAAATATAATAACTTATTGATAGATTGGAGACAACAGTCAATATCAAATCACATAAGGAGGCAGACCATGATGGCTTCAACAAGCCCCCAAAACAAAGAATCAATAAATTTTCTGGAGGAAGACAAATTCTTGGAATTGCCAGAGGTAGAATACAAAAAATTAATATACAGTACTCTTCAAGGGATCAAGAAGGAGATCAGACAAAATGCAGAAGAAACAAAGGAACACACAGACAAAGCAACAGAGGAATTTAACAAGATTATACAAGAACATAATCACAAATTTAACAGGATGCAAGAATCCATAGAGAGACAGCAAACAGAAATCCAGAAGATTAACTATAAAATTTCAGAATAAGACAACTCAATAGAAAGTCATAGGAGCAGAATTGAGGCAACGGAAGTCAGTATTAGTGAGATTGAAGATAAAGCACTTGACACCAACTTATTTGAGGAAAAATCAGATAAAAGAATTAAAAAGAAGGAAGAAACCCTAAGAATCATGTTGGACTCTATCAAGAGAAATAACCTACGAGTGATTGGAGTACAAGAACAGGGGGGATAACAGAAAATATAGAGAATTGTTGAAGAATTGTTGGCAGAAAACTTCCCTGATATTGTGAAAGATAAGAAGATATCTATCCAAGATGTTCATCGAACCCCACACAAGGTAGATACCAAAAGAAATTCACCAAGACATATTAGAGTCAAACTTGCCAAAATTAAACATACAGAGAGAATTTTAGGACCAGCTAGGGATAAACAAAAAGTCATATACAAAGGAGAGTCAATAAAACTAAGCTCAGACTACTCAGCAGAAACCATGCAAGCAAGAAGGCAATGGGATGACATACATAAAGCCTTGAAGGGGAAAATTTGCCAGCCAAGAATTATACATGCAGCAAAACTGTCTCTCAAATATGATGGCAAAATTAGGGCATTTCCAGATAAACAGAAGTTTAGGGAATTTGCGAAAACCAAACCAACATTACAAGAAATACCACAAGGAGTACCCCAGTTAGAAAATCAGTAACATCAGATAACAACCCAAGACTAGCACACAGGACAGAGAAACCATGTATCAACCCAGATAGGGAAGGCACAAAAATAAATCAAAGTTAAACACTGAAAATAGGGAAACAGAGATGTAAATAAGTAAAAGATGACAACATTATAACAAAAAAGAGGGTCTAAAAAAATGCAAACAGATTTTTCATATGTAGAGGAAGTCAAGATAATATAAAAAAAAATAAAAGACTTGTTTAAACTTAGAAAAATAAAGGTAAATACTAAGGTTACCACAAAAGAAACTAACAATCCTAAACATTAAAATAAAAAACAAGAAAAATATAAAGACTCAGCAAATACAAAATCAACAACAATGAAAAAGATGAAAAGAAAATACATAAAGAAAAACAACTCAGCACAGAAAATTAAGTAGAAAAAAGAAACTGTGAAAAACACACAAAAAAAGACATCAAAATGACAGCACTAAACCCTACCTATCAATAATTACGCTAAATGTAAATGGATTAATGCACCAATAAAGAGACAGAAATTGAAAGAATGGATAAAAAACCCCAAACCATCTATAGGCTGCCTACAAGAGACACATCTTAGACTTAAAGACACAAACAAACTAAAACTCAAAGGATGAAAAAATATGTATCAAGCAAACAACATTCAAAAAAGAGTACGAGTGGCAATATTAATCAATCACAAAATAGAATTTAAAGAAAATAAACCACAAAGGATAAGGAAGGATGCCATATAATGATTAAAGGGTTAATACATCAGGAGGACATAACTATAATAAATATTTATGCACCCAATGACAGGGCTCCAAAATACATGTCATAAACTCTAACAGCATTGAAAGAGAGATAGTCAGGTCCACAATACTAGTAGGAGACTTCAACACACCACTTTCAGTGAAGGACAGAACATTCAGAAAGAAGCTCAATTAAGATATGGAAGATCTAAATTCCTCAATCAACCAACTTGATCCCATGGACATATACCAAACACTCCACCCAACAGCAGCCAAGTATACTTTATTTTCCAATGCACATAGAACATTCTCCAGAATAGACCACATATTAGGCCATAAAGCAAGCCTTAAAAGAAACCAAAGCACTGAAATATTACAAATGATCTTTTCTGACCATAGAGCCATAAAAATAGAAATCAATAACAGAAAAAGTAAGGAAAAAAATCAAACACATGGAAACTGAAAAACACCTTGATCAAAAACTACTGGGTTATAGAAGAAATTAAGGATGGAATAAAGAAATTCATAGAATCAAACGAGAACAAAAACACGTCCTACCAGAATCTTTGGGACATAGCAAAAGCAGTGCTCAGAAGTCAGTTTATAGCAATAAATGCACACATCCAAAAAGAAGAAAGGGCCAAAATCAAAACATAAACCCTACAACTTGAACAAGTAGAAAGAGAGCAGCAAAAAAAGTCCTTGGGCTCTGGAAGAAAGTAAATAATAAGAATTAGAGCAGAATTAAATGTAATAGAGAATAGAAAAACAACTGAAAGAGTTAACAAGACCAAAAGCTGGTTCTTTGAAAACATCAACAAAATTTATAAACCATTGGCCAAACTGACAAAAGAAAAACAGGAGAGGAAGCAAATAACACATATAAAAAATGAGATAGGTGATATTATAACAGACCCAACTAAAACTGAAAGAACCATAACAGAGTACTATGAAAAATTATACTCTAACAAATTTGAAAACCTAGAGGAAATGGACAAATTTCTAGAAACTCACTACCTACCTAAACTAACACAAATAGAGGTAGAACAACCAAATAAACCTATAACAAAAGAATAGATTGAAAAGGTAATTTAAAAACTACCAACAAAAAAATTTAAAAAGCCCTGGCCCGGCCGTTTTCACTGGAGAATTCTACCAAACGTTCAGAGAAGAGTTAACATCATTACCACTAAAGGTATTTCAGAGTATAGAAAAGGATGGAATACTCCCAAACTCATTCTGTGAAGCCAGCATAACCCTGATACCAAAACCAGGTAAAGAAACCACCAAAAAAGAAAATTACAGATCAATATCCCTCATGAACATCATGCAAAAATTCAAAACAAAATTCTAGCCAACTGAATTCAGTAACATATCAAAAAAAAATTCACCATGATCAAGTGGGATTTATATCAGGTATGCAGGGATGGTTCAACATTATAAAAACAATCAATGTAATCCATCACATAAATAAAACAAAAGACAAGAACCATATGATCTTATCAATCGATATAGAAAAGGCATTTGACTAAGTCTGACACCCATTCATGGTAAAAACTCTCAACAAAATAGGAACAGAAGGGAAATTCCTCAATATAATTAAGGGCATTTATACAAAGCCAACAGCCAACATCAACCTAAATGGAGAGACTTTGAAAGCATTTCCCTTGGGAACGGGAACAAGACAAGGATGCCTTTTGTCACCACTCTTATTCAACATTGTGCTGGAGGTCCTAGCAATTAGGCTAGAAAAAGAAATAAAGGGCATCCAAATTGGTATGGAAGAAGTCAGAGTATCTCTATTTGCAGATGATATGACCTTATACACAGAAAATCCCAAAGAATCCACAAGAAAACTACTGGAACTAATAGAAGATTTCAGCAAACTTTCAGGATACAAGATAAACACACAAAAATCAGTTGGATTTCTCTACACCAACAAAGAGAACTTCCACAAGGAAATCACCAAATGCAATACCATTTACAATAGCCTCCAGGAAGATAAAATGCTTAGGAATAAATCTAACCAGAGACATAAAAGACCTATACAATGCAAACTACAAGATACTACTGCAAGAAACCGAAAGAGACCCACATAAGTGGAAAAACATACGTTGATCATGGATAGGAAGTCTCAACATTATGAAAATGTCAGTTCTACTCACAGCCATCTACAGATACAATGCACTCCCAATCCAAATTCCAACGGCATTTTTTAACGAGATGGAGAAACAAATCACCAACTTCATATGGAAACGGAAGAGGACCCGAATAAGTAAACCATTACTGAAGAAGAACAAAGTGGGAGGCCTCACACTACCTGATTTTAAAACCTATTATACCACCACAGTAGTCCTAACAGCCTGGTACTGGTACAACAACAGATGCATAGACCAGTGGAACAGAATTGAGAATCCAGACATAAATTCATCCACCTATGAGCAGCTGATATTTGACAAAGGCCCAAAGCCCGTTAATTGGGGAAAAGACAGTCTCTTTAACAAATGGTGCTGGCATAACTGGATATCCATCTGGAAAAACTGAAACAAGACCCGTGCCTCACACCACGCACAAAAACTAACTCAAAATAGATCAAAAACCTAAATATAAAATCGAAAACTAAAAGATCATGAAAGAAAAAATAGGGACAATACTCAGAGCCCTAATACACGGCATAAACAGAATACGAACCATAAGTAAAAACGCACAAACACCAGGAAGAGAGACTAGATAAATGAAGCTCCTAAAAATCAAACACTTAATGCTCATCAAAAGACTTCACCAAAAGAGTAAAAAGACAATCTACAGACTGGGAAAAAAATTTTGGTTACAAAAAATCAGAGCAGCGTCTAATCTCTAAAATCTACGAGATACTGAAAAACCTGAACAACAAAAAGACAAATAAACCCAATTTAAAAAATGGGCAAAGGATAAGAACAGGCACTTCATCAAAGAAGATATTCAGGTGGCTAACAGACACATGAAGAAATGCTCATGATCATTAGGCATTAGAGAAGTGCCTATCAAAACTATAATGAGATACCATCTCACCCCAACAAGGCTAGCATTAATCCAAAAAACACAAAATAATAAATGCTGGAGAGGTCGTGGAGAGACTGGAACATTTATACACCATTGGTGGGAATGTAAAATAGTATAACCACTTTGGAAATAGATTTGGCACTTCCTTAAAAAGCTAGAAATAGAAGTACCATACGATCCAGCAATCCCACTCCTTGGAATATATCCTAGAGAAATAAGAGCTGTCACACGAATAGATATATGAATACCAATGTTCATTGCAGCACTGTTCACAATAGCAAAAAGATGGAAACAACCTAGGTGCCCATCAAGGAACGAATGGATAAACAAATTATGGTGTATCCACACAATGGAATACTATGCAGTGATAAAGAAACAACGATGAAGCCATGAAACATCTTATAACATGGAGGAATCTGGAAGGCATTACGCTGAGTGAATTTAGTCACAAAAGGACAAATATTGTATAAGACGACTGTTATAAGAACTCAAGAAAAGGTTTAAACAAAAAAACATTCTTTGATGGTTACGAGAGTGGAGAGGGAGGGAGAGGGTTATTCACTAACTAGATAGTAGACAAGAATTACCTTAGGTGAAGAGACGGACATCACAAAATACAGGGGAAGTCAGCACAACTGGACAACCCAAGCCAAGAGTTTTCCTGAATACAATCAAACACTTCAAGGGAGTGAGTAGCAGGAGCGGGGGTCTGGGGACCATGCTTTCAGGGGACATCTAGGTCAACTGGCATAACAAAGTTTATTAAGAAAATGTTCTGCATCCTCCTTTGGTGAGTGGCGTCCTGGGTTTTAAATGCTATCGAGTGGCCATCTAAGATGCATCAATTGGTCCCAATCCACCTGGAGTAAGGAAGAATGAAGAACACCAAAGACACAAAGAAAGTATTAGCCCAAGAGACAGAAAGGGCCACATAAACCAGAGACTGCATCGGCCTGAGACCAGAAGAACTACATGGTGCCCAGCTACCACCAATGACTGCCATGACAGGGAACACAACAGTGAGTCATTGATGGAGCCAGAGAGGAGTGGGGTGCAGAATTCAAATTCTAGTAAAAAGAGCAGACTTAATGGTCTGACTAATACTGGAGGAACCCTGGAAATCATGGCCCCCAGACTGCCAAACCAGCACTAAAAACATGCCTGAGGCCAACTCTTCAGACAAAGATTGGACTGGACTGTGGGACATAAAATGATACTCATGAAGAGTGTGCTTCTTAGCTCAGGTAGATACATGAGACTAAACAGGCAGCTTCTGTCTGGAGGTGAGATGAGAAGGCTGAGGGGGTTAGGAGCTGGTTGAATGGACATGGGAAATCAGGTGTGGAAAGGAGGAGTGTGCTGTCACAGAATACGGAGATCAATTAGGGTCACATAACAATGTATGTATAAATTTTTGTATGAGAGAATAACTTGAATTGTAAACTTTCACTTAAAGTACAACAATAAAATTAAAAAAGAAGTATCCTTAACCATGTGTCCTATGTGCTTTATTATATATATGAATGTATATGCATGCACACACATATGTGTATATACACACACACACACACACACATATATATATATATATATAAATATATATATAAATACATCTATATATACACACAGAGCCGTAGAGGTGAAGTGGTTAAGAGCTCAGCTGCTAACCAAAAAGATCAGAAGTTTGAATCCACCAGCTGCTCCTTGGAAACCCTATGGGGCAGTTCTCCTCTGTCCTGTAGGGTTGCTGTGAGTCAGAATCCACTTGACAGCAATGGTTTTGGTTTGTTTTTTGTTATATGTGCACACATACATACACACATATATATCTATACACATATATGCATACAGACATACATATGTAACCACATATATATATTTTGGTCGTTGTTGCTGTTGTTACAAAATTATATATGTCATAGCATACACCAAAAATGTCCTTTTTTCTTGTGTACTTCTTAGTGACATCATTCACCTTGGTCAAATTTTGTGCACTTCAACCACATTCAGTGTTACCTTTCCCACTACCAAAAATAACAAGTGTGTACTATCTAGAAAGTGATTCCCCCATCCCCATCCCCTACCCATCCCTGGTAACCACCAATGAACATTGATTTCTGTATGTGTACCAAATCTTGTCTTTTTATAAAAGTGAGATCATATAATATTTGTCCTTTTGTTATTGACTTATTTCACTCAGAATAAGTCCTCCAGAATCATCAACATTATATTTTGAGAACTCATCATTATTCTTTACGGTTGTATAGTATTCCATTGTGTGTATGTATCACATTATTTTTACTCATTCATTCGCTGATGGGCACTGAGGTTGTTTCCATCTTTTTGATACTGTTTATGCTGCAGTGAACATAGGTGTACATGTTTATATGTCTCTTCAACTAGATCTCTAGGGTATATACCTAAGAGTAGGATTGCTGGATCATAACGTAGTTCTATTTCTGGTTTTTTTTTTTTTTTTTTTTTTTTTTGAGGAAGTGCCATACCATTTTCCATAGTGGTTCTACCATTTTACAATCCCACCAGCAGTAGATAAGTGTTCCAATCTCCCCATATCCTCACCAGCATTTGTTGTTTTCTGGTTTTATATTGGTTTTGTTTTTAATAAGTGACATTTTGGCAGGGGTGAGAGGGTATTTCACTAGTTTTGACTTGCAACTTTCTAATGGCTAGTGATTGCAAGTATATTTTCATGTGCTTGTTGGCCACTTGAATGCCATCTTTGGTGAAGTGTCTGTTCATGTCCTTTCCCCATTTTTTAACTGAGTTGTTTGTCTTTCTGTTATTGAGTTGTAGAAGTTTTCTATATATTTTAAAGATTAGACCATTATCGAATATGTCATTCCCAAAGATTTTTTTCCAGTCTGTAGGTTTTCTTTTTAGTCTTTTGATAAAGTCTTTTGGTGAGTATAACCATAAAAAAACCTGTTGCTGTTGAGTTGATTCCAACTCATGGCAAACCTATAGGACAGAGTAGAACCACTCCACAGGATTTCCAAGCAGCATCTGATGGATTTCAACTGCTATCTTTTTGTTTAGCAGCCGAGCTCTTAACCACTGCACCACTGTATTTATTTTTTAGGGGTTCCAAGTTGTCTCATTCGTCTTCTGCTGTTCGTGCATTTAGTCATGTTTGAAAATCTCTTTTTTTTTTTTAATTAGGTCCCATAGTTCTATCCTTATGTTTTCTTCCAAGAACTTAACAGTTTTAGGTTTAACATTTAGGTTTTATATCCATTTTGAGGTAATTTTTATGTATGGTGTGATGTATATGTCCTGTTCGATTTTTCTCCAAGTGAATATACAATTTTGCCAGCACCATTTGTTAAAGAGACTGTTTTCTCCCACTGAATGGACTATGATCCCTTGTTGAAAATCAGTTGTCCATAGATGGATGGATTTCTTTCTGGGTTCTCAATTCTATTCCACTGGTCTATCATTGAACCCATACCTGGCCGATTTGATTACTGTAACTGTATAATATCCTTTGAGATCAGGGAGTGTGAGGCATCCTATTTTGTTCTTCTTCTTCAATTCAGGGCTCTTTCCATTTCATGTAAGATTGGAGATTAGTTTTTCCATTTCAGTTAACAATGTTGTGGAATTCAGATTGGGGTGCACTGTATCTGTAGATCCTTTTGGGTAGTATTGACATTTTCAGATGGTCTTCCAATCCAGGACCATGAAATGTCTTTCCATTTACGTAGGTATCTTTTAGTCCCTTGTAGCAGTGTTTTATGGAGCCTTGGTGTCGGAGTGGTTAAGCACTCAACTGCTCACTGAAAGGTTGGCAGTTTGAACCTACAAGCTGCTTCATAGGAGAAAGATGTACCAATCTGCTTCCATAAAGATTACAGCCTTGGAACCCAATGGAGCAGCTCTACTCTGTCCTATAGGGTCTCTATGAATCAGAATCGACTAGATGGCAAAAGGAAGTAGTGTCTTATAGTTTTCATCATATAAGTCTTTTACATCACTGCTTAGGTTTATTCCTAGGTATTTTACCATTTGGGAGCTATTGTAAATGGTATAGTTTTCTTGATTTCCTTTTCAGAATTTTCCTTGCTAGTGTAAAGTAACCCAACTGATTTTTGTGTGTTGATCTTGAACCCTGCCATTTTTCTGAATTCTTCTATTAGATCTAGTACCTTTCTTATGGATCCTTTGGGATTTTCTATGTATAGGATCATGTCATTTGTGAATAACAATAGTTTCTTCCTTACCAAAGTAGATGCCCTTTATTTCTCTTTCTTGCCTTATTGCTCTGGTTAGGACCTCCGGTAAAATATTGAATAAAAGTGGTGATAAAGGGCATCCTTGTCTCATTCCCATTCTCACAGGGAAGGCTCTTAGTCTTTCTCCATTGAGAGTAATGTTGGCTGTTTGTTTTCCATCTATGCCCTTAATTATGTTGAGGAATTTCCTTTCTATTCCTATTTTGCTAAGAGTTTTTATCAGAGAAGGCTGTTGGATTTTGTCAAATACCTTTCTGCATCAACAGAGATGATCATGTGGTCCTTTATCCTGCTTTTATTTATCTGACGTATTACATTGGTTGATTTTCTAATGTTGAACCATCCTTACATTCCTAGTATGAATCCCACATGATCATGATGTATGATTTTCTTAATATGTTGTTGAATTCTGTTCACCAAGATTTTTGTTAAGAATTTTGGCATCTATATTCATGAGTACTATTCGTCTGTAATTTAATTTTTTGTGCTGTCTTTACCTGGCTTTGGTACCAGGGTGATGCTGGCTTCATAGAATGATTTAGGGAATCTTCCTTCCTCTTCTATGTTTTGGAAGCATTTGAGTAGAATTGGTGCCAACTCTTTTCTTAACATATGATAAAATATCCAATGAAGCCCTTCTGGTCCTGGGCTTTTGTTGTTGTTGTTGTTAGGAGTTTTTTGATGACACCTTCAATCTCTTTTTTTGTAATGGAGCTGTTTAGATTTTCAACCTGTATTTGTGTGTTTCTAGGAATTTTTTCATTTCTTCTTGATTTTCAAATTTGCTGGAATACAACTTTTCATAGTATTCTGTTATGATCCTTTTTATCTCAGTTGTACTTGTTGTAATGTCTCCAATTTCATTTCTTATTTTGGTTATTTGCATTTTCTCATTCTTTTCCTTTGCCAATTCGGTTAGTGGTTTGTCTATTTTATTGATTCTTTCACATAATCAACTTCTAGTACTGTTGATGTTATTGTTTTTTCTGTTTATTTCATTTATTTCTGCTTTGATCTTTATTATTTCCTTTCTACTGGTAGTGTCATGGTTAAAACTGTGTCAAATTGGCTGGGCCATGATTCTCAGTGTGTACATGTGATCACTCCCATGATGGGATCTGCTGTGGGTAGCCAATCAGCTGAAAGGGAGTTTCCTTGAGCGTGTGACCTACATCCAAATATAAGCAGATGTTCTAGCTTTTTGCTCGCTCTGGATCCTGCAGCTGCCTCCTGTTTGTCTGACCTCTGGTTCTTGGGACTTGAGCTATCAGCTCATCTGCTGAACTTGATGTTCATCAGTCTTCACTGCCCATGAATGGTATAGCCCTGCTCTCCGACCTGCCAATCTTGGATTCGCCAGCCCCTGCAGTTACATGAATCAGGAGAAGCCTTGCGGTCTTGCCTGCTAATCTTGGGATTTGTCGATCTTCATAGCCTGTGACCAAGAGCCCTGCTCTATGACCTGCCAATCTTGGGTTCACCAGCCCCTGCAGCTACATGAAACATGAGAAGACTCTATCTTGATTCATGGACTTGGGAAGTTCTAGCCTCTACAATTGCGTGTGCAGTTTCCCTGATATAAATCTCTCTATATATATATTTATATGCTTTACTGGTTTTGCTTCTGTGGAGAACCCAGCCTGAGACAGGTAGCTTTGGTCTTCTTTTGCTCTTCCTTTTCTATTTGTTCAAGTTATCAGGTTAAGTTAGTGATTTTGGATCTTTCTTATTTTTTAATGTATGCATTTATTGCTATAAATTTCCCTCTGAGCACTGCTTTGGTTGCATCCCAGAGGTTTTGGTATGTTATGATTTCATTCTCATTTGATTCTAAGTATTATTTAATTTCACTTTTGTTTTCTCCTTTGATTTAATAATTCTTTGGTAGTGTGTAATTTTGTTTCAATGTATTTATTTTATTTTCCTTATTCTTCCAGTTATTCATTTCTAGTTCCATACCTTTATTGTAATAGAAGATGTTTT
Source organism: Dugong dugon (assembly GCA_030035585.1). Classification (NCBI taxonomy): domain Eukaryota; kingdom Metazoa; phylum Chordata; class Mammalia; order Sirenia; family Dugongidae; genus Dugong; species Dugong dugon. The sequence goes on along the minus strand of CM057483.1, from coordinate 99,974,848 downwards.
GTATGATATCATTCTTTTTAATCTTATTGAAGTTTGTTTTGTGGCCTAAAATATGGTCTATTCTGGAGAATGTTCCACGTCCATTGGAGAAGAATGTGCATTGTGCTACCAATTGGCAGTATGTTCTATATATGTCTGTTATGTCCAGTTGGATAATAGTGTTATTCAGGTCTTCTATATCTTTATTGGTCTTCTTTCTAGCTGTTCCATCCGTTATTAAAAGTGATGTATTAAAATCACCTACTATCATTGCAGATCTTTTTCTCTCTTTAATTCTACTAGAGTTTGCTTTATAAATTTTGGGACTCTAGCATTGGGTGCTTAAATAATTATAATTATTATGTCCTTCTTTGTCTCTTATAATGAATTTTGACTTAAAATTTTGTCAGATATTAAAACTGCTGTGAGGAGCCCTGGTAGCACAGTGGTCAAAGCACTTGGCTGCTAACCAAAAGGTTGGCAGTTTGAACACACCAACCACTCCACAGGAGAAAGATGTGGCAGTCTGCTTCCATAAAGATTTACAACCTTTGAAACCCTCTGGGGCACTCCTACTCTATCCTACAAGGTCGCTATGAGTTGGAATCAACTCGACAGCAGTGGGTTTGGTTTTTCATCGAATATTGCCATTCCTGCTCTCTTTTGGTTACTGTTAGCTTGTTATTTTTTCCCCATCCTTTGATATTCAATCTATTTATGTCTTTGTGTCTAAGGTCTGTCTCTTGCAGACAACAAATTGATGGGTCATGTTTTTTTTTTAATCCCTTCTGCCACTCTCTGCCTCTGGCTGGTGCATTTAATCCAGTCATATTCAGTGTGATTATCGATAGGTAAGAATTTGCTGCAGCCATTTTGTTACACTTTTTTTCCTGGAGTTAATGATTTCTTTGTTTTTCGTTACTTTCTGTGCTGAGTTCTTTTGTATATGGACTTTCTTTTCCTTTCATTTATTATTGTTGTTTTTGTGATTACTGAACCTTTTTGAATATCTTCTTTTTCTTCTTCATTTGGTGAGTAGATTTATTAATTTTCTTTGTGGTTATCATGAAGTTTACATTTAACACCTTACATTTAAAACAGTCTGTTATATCTTCAAATACCCTTAAGTTCCTCACAATATGGAAGATTTGTAACTACACCATTCATTCACCCTTTTGTTTAGATGTTTTCATTGATTACATCTTTGTATCTCGGATTACCTGTTGTCATTTTTTAACTTAATATAGTGTTGTAATGTCTTTACAGGTATCAGGGGATGCAGTCATGGATCTTTACCTCAGGTTGTTGTATCACGTCAGTTTTCTATCTGAAGGACTTCCTTTAATATTTCTGTAGGCTTGGTCTGGAGGTTACAAATTCTCTTAATTTCTCCTTATCTGATAATGTCCTAATTTCATCCTGATTTTTGAATGACAATTTTGATATATACTTCTTTGTTGATTGTTCTTTTCTTTCAGGCCTTTGTATAAGTCATCCCATTGTCTTCTTGCTAGCATAGTTTCTGACAAGAAACCAACTCTTAGTCTCATTGAGACCTCTTGGTAGGAAATTATTTCATTTTTCATGTGCTGCTCTCAAAATTCTTTGTCTTTGGATCTGGAAAGCTTCATTTTGTTACGTGTCAGTGAATTTCTCTTGAAGCTTAGCCTTTATGGGTCTCGATGAGCTTCTTGTATGAAAATCTCGTATTTTATGATATTTGGGGAGTTTTCTACCATTAATACTTGAAAAATTCCCTCTGTACATCTTTTTCTCTCTTCCTCTTCTGGGATTCCTAATATGCATATATTATTCTTCTTGATGGTGTCCCACATAACCCATAGGCTTTGTTTTTCTTCAATCCTTTTCTTTTGGATCCTCATAGAGAGTGATATCAAGGGTTTTGTCCTCTATTTTGCTGATTCTTCTATTGTTTCAATTCTAATTTTGCAACCTCCCATTGAGTTATTTCTCATACTATTGTTAAGCTTCTGAATTTCTAGGGTTTTTTTTTAATCAATTCTATTTCTTTTTTGAGTTTGTTGTTTTGTTTATGCATTGTTTTCCTGAATTCTTCTAGAGTTTTTTTCCATATTTTCTTTGATCTCCTTGAGGAGCCTTGATACTAACTCTTTGAAGTCTTTGTCAGGTAGTTCCATGTTAGTTCTTTCTCAGAGAGGTTTTCTGCCTCTTTATTTTGTTCAATTGCTTGAGCCATTTTTCCTGTTTCTTCATATGATTTTTAATTTACCACTGTCTTTGAGGAATTAAGGTTTCGTTTTAATTATTTTATATTTTTCTTTACTGATTGTAAGTTTGTCTTTATTTTTGTTTTGAATTGGTATATCAGGAGCTTAGCTGATTCTCTTTCTGTTTAGATTATCTAATTTACTTTGTATTATTTTAATTATTGATGTTTTGTGATACTGTTCTATGTATTACTTTGGTGCTGCCAATTGGCTAGGTGCAATTTCCTCTCACTTCTGGCTATCGTGGATGGCCCACTTATGGGGGTCCTCTGTTGTTAGGCATGTATGTCTTCCCTTAGAGGACTGGGTGGAAGTGTGAGATCAAGACCATTCCCCATTGTGAGTCACAATGTGTCGGGTGGTCAGGATCCTTCCACAGTGCTTGAAGGACAGCTCGGTCCCTCCGTGTTTACGCAAACATGTAGTGTGGCCCCTGGAGAGTGGAGTGGGTTGTCCATGTAGTCAGAAGAAGGCAGCACTACCCAGCTAGGAGAGGCAAGCCTTCTGAGCAGGCACAGATGGTTTCACTATGGGTGGAGCAGGGTAGGGGACCTCTGTGCATGCATGAACAGCTTGCAGGCACGCATGGGGTGAGGAAGGGATGTTGCAGTGCCCATATGCTTGCACGGGCTGCACACGGGGACAAGAGGGGCTGGATCAGGGCCTGTAAGCATTGTGTGGAGGGCCCTTGGGACCAATAGGAAAGAGGGGTGGAGCGAAGCCTCCCCACATATGAGTAAAAGGCTTGCACAGCAGAGGAGAGGGGGATAGAGTGAAGCCAAGAGGTGAGGTGGGGCAGAAAAGGGCCGGTATGAATAGGAGGGGAGAGGAGTGTCTGCATGGGGCCAGTTCTCGGGAGCTTCTAGCTATTACTCTGCAGGTTGACTATTCATCCAAATGGGAGGGTGTTTCTGCTGACAATCAGCCCCTGCATTAATTCCTAGCTTCCTCCATACTCTGCACTCGCCAGAGGGACTAGAACTGACATCCACCCTCCTGTACTTTCCCTTTACTCCTCCAACAATGTGCACTCCCTGTTTTTTCTGCCTCCTACACTTAGACTCTGACACTTCAGTACACCTCACTTTGCTGCAGTAGCACTTCTCTGTGGTTCCCTTGATTTAAAGCTATGCAACTCCCACACTTCTCCACTTCCGGAATGCCCTATCCTAGGATGAATCCTACCCACCTTGTTTTTTCTCTCCAGGATTGTTTACACAGTATCCCTGTCACCAGCTGTGCGCTCCATAAGGTTACTTTCCTGGGCTCCTCATCCCAGAATGTTGCTTGCTGCTGTCCCAAAATGGTCATGCTGTGCTGGACCAGCAGAGAGGGGGCGGATGATCTTCAAATCTCTACTTTGCTGCTGGTTTTGATCTGTTTCTCCTTCCAGTTGGTGCTCAGTCGTTTACGTCGAGTCTCCATTTGATGTTAAGGGATTCAAGTCATTATTTGTGTGTGATGTACTTAGTTTCTTGAGACTTTGTTATAGGGGATCATTATGGTGCATCTATCTAAGTCGCCATCTGAATTGGAACTCCTGCCCCACATCTTTTCCAATTTTAAACCACAAAGTATCCCCTTGTTCTGTTTGAACAACAGCCTCTTGATCCATGCACATGTTCTGCAAGAGCACAGTAAACTGTTCTGAAATACCTATTCTTCACAATGTTATCCATAATTTGTTATGATCCACACAGTTGAATGCCTTTGCACAGGTGATAAAACATAGGTAAACACCTTTCTGGTATTCTCTGCTTTTGGCCAAGATCCATCTGACGTCAGCAATGAAATCCTTTCTTCCACGTCCTTTTCTGAATCTGGCTTCAATTTATGACAGTTCCCTGTTGATGTATGGCTGCAGTCATTTTTTAAATTATCTTCAGCAAAATTTTGTTAGCATGTGATATTAATGATATTGTTTGATAATTTCCAAATTCTGTTTCATCATCTTTCTTTGGAATGCACACAAATGTGGGTCTCTTCCAGTTCGATAGCCAAGTAGATGTCTTCCAAATTTCTTCAAATAGGTGAGTTACCACTTCCAGTGTTGCATGTTTTGTGTTGCATACCCACTTGCAGTGTTTGTTGAAGCACCTCAACTGGTATTCCATTAATTCCTGGAGCCTTGTGTTTTGCCAGTGCCTTCGGTACAGTCTGTATTTCCTCCATCAGTACCATCGGTTCTTGATCGTACGCTACTTCCTAAAATTGTTAAACATCGACCAATTCTTTTTGGTACAGTGACTGTGTATTCCTTCCATCTTCTGCATCATCCAATTTTTTGCCCAAAAATTCATCAAGACTAAACCTAGCTGATCATACTCCCACTTTCCCTTCATACTCTGGGGTTGGCAGATAGCAATAAGTACCAAATTAACCAAAAAATTTGTCGACACTCCTGATAAAAATACAAATTAGGAAATAGGGTGTTATAGTAAGAATAGTAAGAATAGTGTATTTCCATCAACTGGCAACACATAATAATAAAATACATGTTAAAAGAGTAGATAAATTTAGCATGTTGGCTTTCAAAGTCAACAGAAGGTTTAAACTATCAAATTATCCTATAGAAAATATTAACTGACCTCTATGACAAAATTCCTGACTTTACATTCATTTGTTTATATTACCTAAGCCAAAAACAACTTTCTTCATATTTATTTTGCTTGTTGGTTTCCACTCCAAAGTTGTAACAAAGACTATGAAGATATTCTACCTGCAATATATATAAAAAAGTGAGTCAGATTCATGATTTCCTTAAAGTTAAATTATAAAGTCTATATAACAACTTAGAGTCTTTAAGACATACATGAAGTCTTCTGCACATCAAATAACCCAACCTTCCTTATCAAAACCTCTCAATTTATATAAAGAGGAGTTAAAAAACATTCAGGTTGGGACATTAATTATATATGGAAAGTAGTACAGTACATTAATAATATATAACTTGAAAGGTTCTTTGTAGCAGAAATAAGAAACCCAATCAAAATGGCAGGCTAAAACACTGCTGTAAGTTTTCAGACCCAGTAAAAGCCATTAGAGCAGGGAGTATTAAGAAAAAGAAAAAAGAATTAACATTGAGAGAGAAAAATGAATTTTTTTTTTTTCAAAATTAAGACAACTTTTTAAAAATTCTAAAGTTCTGAAATTTGCCCAAAGCACTATCCAGCAGTGATAAGTCTAACTTAGAAATAATTAGTTTAATGGGCCCTCTTTAACAACAAGCTTTTTCTTTACATAAATTACCAGTGAGATGAAAAGTAAGAACAAGCATGTGAATGTTGCCATAGAAAAATACTCTTTTAAGAGTTAGCATCTCAGTCCTTGTATCCATACCATGTTTTACAGAAATTTTACCTCTCGATATAATGGGCAATGGAATAATAGAAAAAATTTTGAATTCTAATAATTTATCCTAAGTATTTATAGAAATCATCTATCCAGAATCTGATCATACCCATGAGTTCAAGCTTGTTAAAAAAAAAAAAAAAGGAGCAAGGGAGAATGAAGAAAACAAGATATAAGGGAAAGATTAATCCAAAGGACTAATGGACCACAACTACCATGGCCTCCACCAGACTGAATCCAGGACAATTAGATGGTGCCCGGCTACCACCACTGACTGCTCTGACAAGGATCACAACAGCGGGTCCCAGACAGAGCTGGAGAAAAATGTAGACCAAAATTCTAACTCACTAAACAAAACCAGACTAACTGGTCTGACAGAGACTGGAGAAAACCTGAGAATATAGCCCACAGACACCTTTTAAACTCAATACTGAAGTCATTCTCGAGGTTTACACTTCAGCCAAAGATTAGAAAAGCCCATGAAACAAAATGAGACTAAATAAGAACATCACCCCGGGGACAAGGACAAGAAGGCAAGAGGGGACATAAAAGCTGGTAACGGGGAACCCAAGGTCGAGAAAGGGAGTGTTGACACATCGTTGAGTTGGCAACCAATGTCACAAAACAATATGTATATTAATTGTTTAATGAGAGATTAATTTGCTCTGTAAATCTTCATCTAAAGCACAATAATAAAATGAAATAAAGCTAATGATAGGAGAAAAAAACTACTTCACCAGATAAAAGATGTAAATATGAAAAAGGAGTCTTTTACAGTTTTTTTTAATTACTTAATAATGCCTTGACTTGCTCTCTGTTTGAAAGTTCTATACCTACACCAATTATTCCCTTTTATTATTTTGATGTTGTTATCATTTACAGATTTACATCTCTGTATCTCTATTGTAAATTTTTTAGTTTTGTGTTGTCCTTGAGAGTTCATTATCTAGGTTGGTATCTGACTGATACGAGTTTTATGTGCTAGATTCAGGTTGTTGTCTGATGTTGTTGGTTCTCTAATTGAAGGACTCCTTTTAATAATTCTTGTAAGTTTGGTTTGGTTTTTACATATTCCCTTAATTTCTGTTTATCTGGAACTGTCCGAATTTCACTATCATATTTGAGAGAGAGTTTTGCAGGATATATTATACTTGGTTGGCAATTTTTTTCTTTCAAGATTTTGTATGTGTCATCCTATTGCCTTCTTGCCTGCATGTTTTCCGCCCAGTAATCAGAGCTTAGTGTTATTGTTTCCACTCTGTTTGTGACTTTTCGTTTTTCTCAAGTTGCTCTCAGATTCATTCTTTGTCTTTGGTTTTAACAAGTGTGATGATGATATATCTTAGTGTTTTTCTTTTGGGATCAATCCTATATGGGGTTCAGTGAGCTTCTTGGATAGTTGGCTTTTTGTCTTTCATAATATTAGGGAAGTTTTCTGTCAGCAAATCTTCAAAGATCCTCTCCATGTTTTCCATTTTCTCCCCCTTTCTGGATCGCATGCAAATCTTTGCTTTTGATAGTATCCCACATCATTTTCAGGGTTTCTTCATTTTTCTTCATTCTTTGATTCTTCATCAAAGTAGTAACCAAGAATTTGTCTACAATCTCACTGATCCTGTCTTCCACTCTTTCAAATTTGCTCCTAAAACCTTCTATTGTACTATTCATTTCTGAAATCTTGCTGTTTATCTTTTGGATTTCTAATTGCTGTTTTTGTATGATTTCTAGTTGTTTATTTTGACATTTTGTTCCTGTATTATCTTCCTGTTTTCTTCAATTGTTTTGTCTGACTTTTCCATGATTTTGCCTGAATTTTTCGTGATTATGTGTGTTTTTTCCTTATTTTTGTCTGCATTTTCCTTCATCTGTTGGATGATGCCCCTGCTACACTGTCCCTTGAAGTGTTTGGTTGTGTTCAGAAAACTTTTTAACTTTTGGTTTAGCCCAGTGGTGCTGACTTCCCCTGTAGTGTGTGTTGTCCTCCCCTTCACCTAAGATAATTCTTGTCTACTATCTAGTTAGTGAATTCCCCTCTCCCTCCTTCTCCACCTTCATAGCCATCAAAGAATGTTTTCTTCTGTGTTTAAACCATTTCTTGAGTTCCTATAATAGTGGTCTCATACAATATTTGTCTCTTTGCGATTGACTAATTTCACTCAGCATAATGCCTTCCAGATTCATCCATGTTATGAGACGTTTCATAGATTCATCCTTGTTCTTTATCATTGCATAGAATTCCATTGTGTGAATATACCATAATTTGTTTATCCATTCGTCTGCTGATGGGTACCTAGGTTGTTTCCATCTTTTTGCTATCGTGAACAGTGCTGCAATGAACATGGGTATGCATATATTTATTTGTGTGACAGCTCTTGTTTCTCTAGGATATATTCCAAGGAGTGGGATTGCTGGATCTTATGGTACTTCTATTTCTAGCTTTTTCAAGAAGCACCAAATTGATTTACAAACTGCATGTACCATTTTACATTCCCACCAGCAGTGTATAAGTGTTCCAGTCTCTACACAACCTCTCTGACATTTATTATTTTCTGTTTTTTGGATTAATGCTAGCCTTGTTTGGGTGAGATGGCATCTCATTGTAGTTTTGATTTGCATTTCTCTAATGTGTAATGATCACGAACATTTCCCCATGTCTGTTAGCTGCCTGAATGTCTTCTTTGGTGAAGTGCTTGTTCATATCCTTTTTTATATGTTTTGATATCGTCTGCTGTCTCCAAGACATTCGGGAATTATTTCCTTCCTTTATTGATTGTAGATTTGATTGTTTTGTCCTGATTTTTTGTTTTATGTGGTTATGTCTGGGCAGGTGGGCTCAGTGTGTTTTGTTCTTGCTTGCTTGTGGGCACGATACCTCTCACCACCTTGTCTAGGTAGGCAAGGCTGGTTACTCAGCTATAGGGAAGCAGGATGGGTACAGTGAGGTTGGAGGGATGGGGATGAGTAGTTTGTGGCACCGAGGGCGAAGGGGTGGGGCTGGAGGGCAGTACAGGGCAAGGTCTGAAGTACTGCATTGATACTGCTCAGGGGTGTGGCACTTGGTGCATGGTGCAGATAAGAGGGAAAGGAAAGGATGTGATGTGCAGAGCTAACTAGGTGGGTGAAAGAAGGGAAAGAAACAAAGGCAAAAATAGAAAAAAAAAAAAAGGGGAAAAAATGAAGTTAATAAAAGAAAAAAGTAAATAAAATGGTGGTTCAGTAGAATTTGAAGGGTAGGGGTGAGGCAGACCTGGTGAAGCCCTGTGTTGGTAGCTCTCTAGCTGAGTGGTGTGACTCAGCCAGTCGAGAAGCACTGCATGTGACACTCGGGGCTAGATGGGAGGAAGAAAGGAAAGGAAAGAGGGGAAAGAGAAAAAAGAAATCAACAATCAAACAAATAAAATAAAAAATAATAAGAACATTTTTAAAATACGGCGGTGGGGGCTCTAGCTGCTGGGGGCGGGGTGGATTTGGGGTGGCGGCAAGTTGATGTCTCTCTCACCAGGTGGCACAGCACAGCCTGTCAGGAAGTGGCAGATGAGCTCAGGTTCTAGTTGGGAGCAAGAAGGAAAAGGAGATGGCAAAAGATAAAGAAAAATTAAAAGTATGGTGCTGAAGCAGCTGGCCTATGGGGGTGGCACAGATCCGGAGAGGCCATGTTCCAGAGGCTCTCCAGCAGAGTGGTACAACACAGCCCACCAAGAAGTTAAGGCAGACCCATGGGGCTGGGGAATGGGAGAAAGGAAAGGGAGAGAGAAGAAACAATAACAACAACAAAAACAAACTAATCAACAACAAATAAAAAAATAAAATGGGGGTGAGGGAGCCAGTTGGTGATGGCAGCACAGATCCAAGGAGGCCACATGCATTGACTCTCCAAATCAGCTGTACAGCACAGGTCATCCAGAAGGAGCAGGGGCAGTACACAGGGCTGGATGTGTTGGAGAAAGGAAAGGAGAGAGAGAGAGAAGAAACAGAAAAATAGAACAAAAGAAAAAGAAAAAAAACAAAGCAAAGAAACGAAAAAAATCACAGCCTGTCAAAAAAGAGAGGGGATGGCACATGGGGCTAGCTGGGCAGGAGAAAGGAAAGGAAGGGAAGGAGAGAGAGAAACAACAACAAAAAAGCCAAAAAAAATTTAAAAAACAAATAAACAAAAATACAAACAACAACAACAACAAAAAAATAATGGCACCAAAGGTGCCAGCTGATGGGGGCGAGGCAGACCCCGGTGGCAGTGAGCTACCGTCTCTCCAGCTGAGCAACCGTGGACTGTTGGCTAGTGGTGGAGGCCTCATACAGGGAAGAAGTGTGTTGGGTGGGAAAACGTGTATCCCTGGTTACCGGATGTTCTGTCTCCTGTTGGGAGCTCTGTGAAGTTGCCTTCCCATACACCCTATTTGAGTTCTTTAGTGGTTGTAATGTAAGATGGCGAATCTGGCCACTGTAGCTGGTATGGGACCTCCACTCTGTAGCTCTCCTCATTCTCTTTTCTCTGTCAGTTTCTTGTTCCATTCAGTGCTTGATCGAGTTCTTTATTCCTTCATTTGGTACTCAGGGTTCCATGACTGACATTTGTGTCTGTTTTACTTAGTTTTTCAGGTCTTTGCTGCAGAGGGATGTCATGGTGCTTCTGTCTATAGTGCCATGTTGGCTCCGCCTCCACCTTTTATAGTTTTATCTGAGTAAGACTATGGAAGGAGATCCTCAATTAGAAATCCAAGATCTGAGGCAAGTTATTCATAATTAAAATGTAAAGACCTGTTTTGCTTCAAAAAAGTTTCCCTTTGAATTACAGTACATACAGAAAGTAGAAATTCAATATGCATTCCTGAGCACATAAGATACGCTGTATGTTTGAATCTAAAATAAAGAACGGTTTTGGTAATGTGGTTCTGGCAAGAATCCAGAAGTATTTAAATGTATTCTTGACACTCTCTTCTGCAGAAACATCTTAACTCATTACACGCCCCAGATCCTATATGCTCACACAGGGCTACACCAATTATGTAGCTGTACTGGAATAATGCAGCTCACAGTCGCTTGCTTCAGAGAGGCCTGCAAACGAACTTGTACAGAGGAACATGGAAAATAAAAATTTGATGAACATTTTTGTGTACTGAGCTTTTTTATTCAGAATTTAAGTCTCTGTTCTCACAATCCCTTCAAGTGTACTTACATTAAATACTACTTCCTAGGGGAGAAAAGAATACAAAATAGTAACAAACTTATAACAACAAAACTGCAAGATGCTAAAAGATCCTTTAAGAAATCTGCAGCATTTTTTCAATTTAATGACTGTCTTAGTCATCTAGTGCTGCTATAACAGAAATACCACAAGTGGATGGCTTTCACAAAGAGTTTATTCTCTCACAGTCCAGTAGGCTACAAGTCCAAATTCAGAGTATCATCTCCAAGGGAATGCTTTGTCTTCTCTGTCGGCTCTGGAGGAAGGTCTGTGTCATCAATCTTTCCTTAGTCTGGGAGCTTCTCTGCACAGGAACCTCAAGTCCAAAGGACAGGCTCTGCTCCCAGCACTGCTTTCTTCGTGGTATGAGGTTCCCACGTGTCTCTGCTCGCTTCTCTCTTTTATATCTCAAAAAGGATTGGCTTAAGACACTATCCAATCTTGTATACCTCATCAGTATAACTGCCGCTAATCCATCTTATTAGAGCATAGTGATTGAATTTACAACACATAAGGAAATCACATCAGATAAAAAATGGAACACAGTCATAAAATACTAGGAAACATGACCCAGCCAAGTTGACAGATATTTTTGGGGAACACAATTCAATCCATGACAATGACAAAAACTGCTTTAACTCCCAATACTGCTTAATTCACTCATTCATTTATTTATGCATTCAATAAATATTTACTAAGCATCTACTGGTGATGCAGTGGTTAAGAGCTCAGATGCTAACAAAAAAGGTTGGCAGTTCAAATCCACCAGCTGCTCCTTGTAAACCCCATGGGGCAGTTCTATGGAGCCCTGGTGGTGTAGTGGTTAAAAGCTCAGGCTGCTAACCAAAAAGTCAGCAGTTCAAATCCACCAGCCACTCCTTGGAAACCCTATGGGGCAGTTCTACTCTGTCAAAAACTATGAGTTGGAATTGACTCGACTGCACACAACAACAACAAAGTATCTACTATATACTAGGCACTATTCTAAGCATTAGAAATACACCAGTGAGCAAAACAGACAAAAATTCCTGTCTTCATAAAACTTATTTTTAATAGATTATGAAGAACTAAGAGTCATGAAAAATCTGTTTAAAAATATATATATCTAGCCTTCCTAGAGGGCTAACATCTCATTTTCCAAGCAAAGACACAATTGCAAAACAATACTTAACAGGTCTACTGGATATTGGTCATACAGAAAGGGGCCCATGAGATATTCAGGATTCATGAGATCTATAGTACCTCTAGCCACTGCTACATCAACTGGCCCAGAAATGACAGCTCTACCCTAATACGCACTTTACAATACCAGTAAGATTATATAGGTGATAAATAAACTCAAGTAAATATTCCCACTAATAATGAGTTTGATCATTAACTTTTCAGTCCAATACAAGGTTTTTTATTTTTAATTAACTAGCTAACTTCATTTTCTACAAACCACTTCATAAATTAGGTTTTTAAAATTCAGAAAAAGCAAATCTCCTGTTATTTTTTTTTTCAGTCCTAGGTTTCCAAGCTATTTTTCTTTGTGATTTTGTTGTCTTTCAAACATTTGTAGATCATGTATTTTGGCATTCTGTTCAATTATAGCAATGTAGCAATTATTGAATTATAATTGCCTGGCTTTCTTCTTTAATGGCTTTAAGCCAAACACTTACTCAGCTTCCTCTAATCCTTAGATACTTCAGTAATAATCAACAATAACTCATTAGTTATTTCCCCTAGTGCTCTGAAGTACAAACCTGTAATAAAGAATTTTCCAAATACTTTTTTTCTCTGCCTCTGAATAACCATATAGCATTACCTTCTGCTTTCATGTCAACACTTTTACAGTGATTCCTAATCTAATTTTGTGATACAAGAAAGATGTCTCAAAGAAAAAAAAAAGAGTTGATGTATTTGATTTATTAATTCCTTTTAGGTGAATAACACTCTGTTAGCTCTTCTCCAAACTTTATCCAATCATTTCCTCAAATTTTATTTCCTTCCCTAGGTTTTCAGGTCCCCTGTGCCTAACATTTCTAAACCTTTAGCTCATTAAAAGAGCACACAATAATTTCACTAACCTTTAGAATTAAAATCATGAATTTCCTAACAGTATAGTTCTATCAACCACTTTCCAAATAAAATACAAACTCTTAATGCTGTACTTTAAAGCCCTTTACTCTTCTGTTACATACCATCCAGAATCATCTAATTCAGTCCTTTTCTCTATCTACATTTGGTTTTCTTTTTACCAGTACCAATGCTGCACAAGACACCATAAGTTTTATTTCCCTAAACACTATCCAAGTGTCTCTGTTTCATAGCCATCAATATACAAAGCATATTAAAGAAAAGTGTCCTCACGTCATTTATAATCAGAAAAAATAACAAAACAGCTAGAGCAAAAAGAAAGAAAATTTAAACACATGCAAATGCACACAATCCAAGAAACTCTATAGATAAAATTTTTAGAATTAATAAGAGTTCAGATATGCTAGATATTGAGTAAACATTTAAAAATCAATTATATTCTTACACACCAGTGACAACTAGAAAATATAATTTTTATTATACCTCTTAAAACACCAATTGAATATGAAATACCTTTATGCAGGAAATTACAAAGCTATATCAAAAGACATTAAAGAAGGCTATGTAAATGAGGCTATATCGCTTTCATGGATAGAAGACTCAGTATTACAAAGATGGTGATACTCCCCAAAATAATCTATAAATTCAATGAAATTTCCATAAACAATTCAATAGTTTTTCATCAAACTTGACACGCTGATTCTAACATGAATATGGGAGAGTAAAGAGTCAAGAACAGCCAAGACAATTGTCATGGTTTGAATTATGTCCACCCAAAAAATGTGTGTATCAATTTGGCTGGGCCATGATTCCCAGCACTGTGTGGTTGGCCTCCATTTTGTGATTGTAATTTTATGTTAAAGAGGTTTAGGGTGGGACTGTAACATCACCTTTACACAGGTCACATCCCCGATCCAACGTAAAGGGAGTTTCCTTGGGGTGTGGCCTGCACTACCTTTTATCTCTCAAGAGATAAAAGGAAAGGGAAGCAATCAGACAGTTGGGGACCTCATACCACCAAGAAAGAAGCACCGGGAGCAGAACGTGTCCTTTGGACCCAGGGTCCCTGTATGGAGAAGCTCCTCGTCTGGGGGAACAATGATGAGAAGGCTCACAGAGAGAGAAAGCCTTCCCCTGGAGCTGACACCCTGATTTTGGACTTTTAGCATACTTTACTGTAAGGAAAAAAACTTCTCTTTGTTAAAACCATCGACTCATGGTATTTCTGTTATAACAGCACTAGATGGCTAAGACAACACTGTTGAAAAAAGAACAAAGTAGAAGCGCTATAAGACATTGTAGTATTGGTGGAAGAACAGAAAAACCAATGAAGTGGAATAGAAATCCATACATATGCATTTATGAAAAATTAATATATGAAAGAGGTGGCACTGCAGATCAACTGGAAAGACAAGGAATGATCAATAAATAATGCTAGGGAAATTGGGTAAACATATGAAAAAATAAAACTGGACACATACCTCACACCCTATGCAGAAATACATTACAGATAACTTAAATATATTGATGTAAAATACAAAACTATGAAGCTTTTAGAATAAAATATAGGATAATATCTTCATAACTAAGGAAAGGGACTGTTTTCTTAAACATTTTATAAAAACGGCAAATCATAAATGAAAAGATTAATAAAGTGAAAAATACTAAAATTTAAAACTTCTATTCATCAAAAGACACCATAATAAGAATAAAAATTCTTTAACTTGATATTTACAACACATATAACAAAGGACTAGTACAAAAATATATAAACAGCTCCTACAAATTAATGGAAAAAAAAACCCAATGGAAAATGGACAGAAGACTTTAATAGTCCTTTTAAAAACAATGAAATCCAAATAATTGATAAACATAACTTGAAAAATGACATAAATAGGTACTGTGATGGTTAAGAACGTGTGTCAACTTGGCTGGGCCATGATTCTCAGTGTTTTAATGTAATCACTCCCATGATTGAATATACTATGGGTAGCCAATCTGATGAAAGGGAGTCTCCTTGGGGGTGTGGCCTGCATCTGTATATAAGCAGACATTCTGGCTTTTTGCTCTCTCTGGATCCTGCAGCTGCTTCCTGTCATCTCATCTCCTGTTCTTGGGACTTGAGCTGTCAGCTTATCTGCCAAACCTGGGATTCATCGATCCGCACAGCCTGTGAGTGGGAGCCCTGCTGTCTGACCTGCTGACCTTGGGCTTCCCAGATTCTGCAGCTGTGTGACTTGGGAGAGGCCTCCTACCCTGATCCACAGACTTGGGACATTCTAGCCACTACAATCACATGAGCTGTTTCCTTGATGTAATCTCTCTACATATATTTATACACTTTATTGGTTTTGCCTCTCTAGAGAACCCAGCCTAAGACATTTGGTACTGGGAGTGGTTCTAGAGAAACAAAATTGTAAGGATGAGTTTTCTAAATTGGTTCTCTAGTCTGGTTAATCATAAAGACGTTGATGACTCTGCTTCCAGCAGTAAAGAGGTCACTGCTAGTCCATGGAGCGAAGTGGTGATACAACTACGCAAAATATCACCACTGGTAGATCAGGTATTGGTGAAAGGTGAGGCTCAGGGTGAACACGTGTGATATCTTTCTACAGCTTTGTCAGAATGAGAAGTATAAGGAAGCTGGTTGGTTTGTCCTACTTTTGCTAGACAAAGTGACGAAGGAAAGAAATGCACTCAGGGCTTCAGAGTCAAGGCTCAACTGCTGCATACATGATCTCATGGCTTCCACTTGTGCTTTGATAGAAAGCCTTATTTCTTGTAGTAACAGAGCCGAAATTGCTGAAAACCAAACCCAGAGTCTTATTGTAAGAGTGGCTGAATTACAAAGCCAGATCAATTGCAAACCTCGAGAGGTGTCTGAAGTTAGATTAAGGGCATTGATTGGGAAGAGATGGGATCCTGAGACTTGGGATGGAGACATATGACAGATAATCAGGAAGCCGGGGACACTGAGCCTGTAATTTCCATTGAATCACTCCTGCCAGCAGAACCAGTCCCATCTGAAGAGATTACTTCATGTTTGTCTGCTAAACCACCCTGCCCAGAAAAACCATTAGCCCCTCCACCCCCATCTGAGGAGATAAGCCCTAGCCCAGCTGCCTCTAAAGAGCACTTACCTGAGTCATTGCCTGGAGCATCACCTGAGGCAGATGCTTTACAAAATAATGCTGAATGTTCTCAAAACAATTCCACACTACCGATTCTGGCTTCTGGACCTATAACTAGGCTTAAGTCCCAGCGAGCCCCAAAAGGTGAAGTATGAAGTGTGACCCAGGAAGAGATACGCTACACTCCAAACAACTACTTGACTTTTCTAATATGTACAAACAGAAACCTGGGGAATATGTGTGGGAATGGCTATTAAAGGTGTGGGATAATGGTGCAAGGAACATAAAGATGGATCAGTCTGAGTTTATTGATACGGGTCTATTGAGCACAGACTGTTCTTCAATGTTTCAGCTAGAGAAGTTAGGAAAGGATCTAATAGTTTATTTGTTGGGTTGTTGAAGCATGGATTATGAGGTGGCCAACACTAAATCAAGTTGAAGTACCAGACCTGCCTTGTTATACTGTAGAAGAAGGTATCCAAAGGCTTAGGGAAATTGGCATGCTAGAGTGGATTTATCAAGTTAGACCCACAGACCCACACATGGAGTGTCCAGAGGACACACCTTTTACCACAACTGTGAGGAACAAATTTGTGAAGGGAGCTCCAGCATCCTTGAAGACTGCTGTGATTACTGTTTTATCTAAGCCAAATTTGACAGTGAGAACTGCCCTAACTGAATTAAGACACCTAACTACAATGGGGCTGATTGGACCCCGTGGTAGTCGGGGCCAAGTGGCTGCACTCAATCGACAAAGACAAGGTGGGCATGGTTACAGTAATGGACGGAGGAGTCAAAGCAGTAATCAGAATAGTCTGACTCGTATGGACTTATGGCGTTGGCTACATAGTCATAGTGTCCCTAGGAATGAAATAGACAGGAAATCTACTAAATATTTACTTGATCTATACAAACGGATGAATTCTAGGTCAGGTGAACAGAAGTCTAACTCAAATCGCCAGAATAGAGAGTCATGGTCCCTCAATCAGTTCCCAGATTTCAGCGAGTTTAAAGGCCCACAACCCCTTGAATGAAGGGGAGGCCTGGTCCCCTTGAGGAAGAACTCCAATACACTGCCAAAAATTTATACTGTTAATCTTTCTCCCAGCCTTCCCCAAAGGGATCTACGGCCTTTTAAGAGAGTGACTGTTCACTGGGGAAAAGGAAATAATAAGACTTTTCAGGGTCTGAGCTGACACTAATTCTAGGAGACCCAAAACGTCACTGTCACCCACCAGTCAGAGTGGGGGCATATGGAGGTCAGGTTATTAATGGAGTCTTGGCTCATGTCCTTTTCACAGTAGGTCCAGTGTGTCCCTGAACCCATCCTGTAGTATTTCCCGAGTTCCAGAATACATAATTGGAATAGATATACTTAGCAACTGGCAGAACCCCCACATTGGATCCCTGACAAATAGAGTGAGGGCTATTATGATAGGAAAAGCCTAGTGGAAGCCATTAGAACTGCCCCTACCTAGGAAAATAGTAAACCAAAAGCAATACTGCATTCCTGAAGGGATTGCAGAGATTACTGCCACCATCAACAACTTGAAGGATGCAGAGGTGGCGATTCCCACCACATCCCCATTTGACTCGCCTATTTGGCCTGTGCAAAAAACAGATGGATCTTGGAGAATGACAGTAGATTATCGAAAACTTAACCAGGTGGTGACTCCAATTGCAGCTGCTGCTCCAGATGTAATTTCACTGCTTGAGCAAATTAATACATCTCCTGGTACCTGGAATGCAGCTATTGATCTGGCTAATGCCTTTTTCTCCATACCTGTTTCAAAGGACCACCAGAAGGAGTTTGCTTTCAGCTGGCGAGGCCAACAATACACCTTCACTTGCCTACCTCAGGGCTACATTAATTCTCCAGCCCTATGTCATAATTTAGTCTGCAGGGACCTTGATCGCCTTTCCCTTCCACAGGACATCACACTGGTCCATTACATTGATGACATATGCTGACTGGACCTAGTAAGGAAGAAGTGTAAATGACTCTGGACTTATTGGTAAAACATTTGCATGCTAGAGGGTGGGAGATTAATCCCACAAAAATTCAGGCACCTTCCACTTCAGTGAAAATTCTAGGCATCCAGTGGTGTGGGGCATGTTGAGACATTCCTTCTAAAGTGAAAGATAAGTTATAACATCTTGCTGCTCCCACAACTAAAAAGGAGGCACAACACCTAGTGGGCCTCTTTGGATTTTGGAGGCAATATATTCCTCATTTCGGTGTGCTACTCCGGCCTATTTATCAAGTGACTCAAAAAGCTGCTAGTTTTGAGTGGGGACCAGAACAAGAGAAGGCTCTGCAACAGGTTCAGGCTGATCCAGCTGGTCCAATGGTGCTTGAAGTGTTAGTGGCAGACAGAGATGCTGTTTGGAGTCTTTGGCAGGACCCTATTGGTGAATCACAGCGCAGACCCTCAGGAATTTGGAGCAAAGCTCTGCCATCTTCTGCAGATAACTCCTCTCCTTTTGAGAAACAACTTTTGGCTTGTCACTGGGTCTTAGTAGAGACTGAAAGCTTAACCATGGGACACCTAGTCACCATGAGGCCTGAGCTGCCCATCATGAACTGGGTGTTGTCTAACCCACAGAACCATAAAGTTGGACGTGCACAGCAGCACTCCATCATTAAATGGAAGTGGTATATTCAGGATCAGGCCGAAGTAAGTTGCATGAGGAAGTGACCCAAATGCCCATGGCCTCCACTCCTGTCACATTACCTTCCATCTCCCAGTCTGCACATATGGTCTCATGGGGAGTTCCTTATGATCAGTTGACTGAGGAAGAGAAAACTCATGCCTGGTTTACAGATGGTTCTGCACGATATTCAGGCATCACTCAAAAGTGGACTGCAACAACACTACAGCCCCTTTCTGGGACCTCCCTGAAAGACAGTAGTGAAGGGAAATCCTCTCAATGGGCAGAACTTCCAGCAGTGCACCTGGTTGTTCACTTTGCTTGGAAGGAGAAATGGCCAGAAGTGCGATTATATACTGATTCATGGGCTGTGGACAATGGTTTGGCTGGATGGTCAGGTACTTGGAAGAAACATGATTGGAAAATTGGAGACAAGGAGGTATGGGGAAGAGGTATGTGGATAGACATCTCCGAATGGGCTAAAGAAGTGAAGATATTTGTGTCTCATGTGAATGCTCACCAAAGGATGACCTCAGCAGAGGATGATTTTAACAATCAAGTAGATAGGATGACACGTTCTGTGGAAACTAGTCATCCTCTTTCCCCAGCTACTTCCGTCATTGCTCAATGGGCTCATGAACAAAGTGGCCATGGTGGCAGGGATGGAAATTATGCATGGGCCCAGCAGCAAGGACTTCCACTCACCAAGACCGACATGGCCACAGCCTCTGTTGAGTGCCTAATCTGCTAGCAGCAGAGACCAGCACTAAATCCCTGATATGGCACCATCCCTCGAGGTGATCAGCCAGCAACCTGGTGGCAAGTTGATTACATTGGACCACTTCCAACATGGAAAGGGCAGTGTTTTGTCCTTACTGGAATAGACAGTTACTCTTCATATGGATTTGCCTTCCCTGCATGCAATGCTTCTGTCAAAACTACCATCCGTGGACTTACAGAATGCCTTATCCACCGTCATGGTATCCCACACAGCATTGCCTCAGATGAAGGGACTCACTTCACAGCAAATGAAGTGCGGCAGTGGGCCCATGCTTATGGAATTCACTGGTCTTACCATGTTCCCCATCATCCTGAAGCAGCTGGCTTAATAGAACGATGGAATGACCTTCTAAAGACACAATTACGGCACCAGCTAGGTGGCAATACCTTGCAAGGTTGGGGCAATATTCTCCAGGAGGCTGTATATGTTTTAAACCAACATCCAATATATGGTGCTGTTTCTCCCATAGCCAGGATTCACAGGTCCAGGAATCAAGGGGTGGAAATGGGAATGGCACCACTCACTATTATCCCTAGTGACCCACTTGCAAGATTTTTGCTTCCTGTACCCTCGACCTTATGCTCTGCAGGCCAAGAGGTCTTAGTTCCAAAGGGAGGAGTGCTCCCACCTGGAGACACATCACTGATTCTATTGAACTGGAAGCTAAGAATGCCACCTGGCCACTTTGGGCCCCTTATGCCTCTGGATCAACAGGCAAAGAAGGGAGTTACTATACTGGCTGCTGTGATTGATACTGATTACCAAGAGGAAATCAGACTGATATTACATAATGGAGGTAAAGAAGTGTATGTCTGGAATGCAAGAGATTCCTTGGGGCGTCTCTTAGTACTACCATGCCCTGTGATTAATGTCAATGGAAAACTACAGCAACCTAATTCTGACATGACTACTAATGACCCAGACCCTTCAGGGACGAAGGTTTGGGTCACCCCACCAGGCAAAGAACCACGACCAGCCAAGGTGCTTGCTGAGGGCAAAGGGAATACAGAATGGGTGGTGGATGAAAGTAGTTCTAAAAACCAGTTACAGCCACGTGACCAGTTGCAGAAACGTGGACTGTAATTGATATGAGTATTTGCACTTTGTATGTGTGCATCAAATATTTTTGTTTCCTTCACTTATAAAATATCAGCTGTAAATGAAACTAGTGGGTTTTCGATTGTACGCATGTTCATTGTATCATGTTAGGTGCAAGTATGACTTTCTAATTGTCTTTATTCAGAGATTATGTATGGTTTAAGGAGATGTGTACATGTGCCAAGTTGACAAGGGGTGGACTGTGATGGTTAAGGTGTGTCAACTTGGCTGGGCCATAATTCTCAGTGTTTTAATGTAATCACTCCCATGATTGAATACCCTGTGAGTAGCCAATCAGATAAAAGGAAGTCTCCTTGGGGGTGTGGCCCATATCTGTATATAAGCAGATGTTCTGACCTTTTGCTCTCTCTGGATCCTGTGGCTGCTTCCTGTCGTCTCATCTCCCATTGTTTGGACTTGAGCTGTCAGCTTATCTGCCGAACCTGGGATTTGTCAATCTGTGCAGCCTGTGAGCGGGAGCCCTGCTCTCCGACTTGCTGATCTTGAGCTTGCAAGCTTCTGCAGCTGTGTGACTTAGGAGAGGCCTCTACCCTGATCCACGGACTTGCAACATTCTAGCCACAATCACGTGAGCTGTTTCCTTGATATAATCTCTCTCTCTGTATATATTTATAGACTTTACTGGTTTTGCTTCTCTAGACAACCCAGCCTAAGACAGGTACTCAAGCTTATAGTAATCAAGGAAACACAGAATAAAAATATAACAAAATAGCGTTACACAACTGTCAGACTGAAAAAAATTTAAAGTCTGAAAACATGAAGTGACGAAGTGTTTGGTGCAAATCTAGAGCAATAGGATCTCTCATACACTACTGGTGGGAATGTAAATTGGTACATTGTTTTAAAAACTTTAGCATTATATAGTAAAGTTTAAAATACTCACACCCTATAGCCTAGCAATTCCACTCTTATGTATATAGAGAAATGTGTATATGCATCAGGACATGTGTACTCATGAACCACAGCTCCCAGGATTCATATCCTTGTTTTGCCCCTCCCTTTGAATCTGAACTGGTATTATCTATGATTTGCTTTTGACCAACAGAATGCAGCAGAAGTAATGCCTCATGACTTGTGAGACTAGTTATGGAGAAGTCTTGCAGCTTCTGCCTTGTTCTCTTGGAATGCTCGTTCTAGGGCAAGTCAGCTGCCAAGTAAGAGTCCAACTACCCTGAGACCATTATGCTGTAAGAACAATGAAGCTAACCACGTGGATAGACCATGTAGACAGAGACATGCGACAAGCCCTCCAACTGTTTCAGCCATTCCAGCCCAGGTGCCAGACATAGGAATGAGGAAGTCTTCCAATGACTCAAACCCCAGCAACATCTGGCTAAAAATAAATGAGAGAGCTTGAGCAAGAATGTCCAGCTGAGCCCAGTCATCCCATAAAACTGTGAGAGATAAATCGTTTTAAGCCACTAAGTTTGGGGGTATTATTTTTACCTAGAAATAGATAACCAAATCATTGCTATAGAAACTCTTGCCCAGAAGCAAATGGAGTCGTGTGTAAGATTGTTCACACCAATCTTTGATGGTTACGAGGGAGAGGAAGGGTGGGGAGGGAAAAAAACTATCTAGACAATAGATAAGTGGTAGCTTTGCTGAAGGGTAAGACAGTACACAATACTGGGGAAGTCAGCCCAAATTGACCAGGGAGGAAAAAAAAAGATTGTTCACAGCGATTAAAGAAAAACTAGAAACATAATGTCAATCAACAGGAAAAAGAGATTATAGTCATACAAAGTAATAAAAAGCATTATAAATGATTAAACTTGAACAGTATGTATCAATACAGATAAATCTATGAAAGAATTTTGACAGGAAACAAAAATAGAGAAAATTGCTGAAGGTTATTTAATATCTGATTTATTTATGGAAAGTTTTTAAAATTTGCAATACAGTTTTGTGTTTCTGAATACAGGTAGTTTCTGACTTACGATGGGCTTCTGTTTCAATGACTTTGTCATAAGTCAGTTCTGATGTAAGTTGAATATCTCATTTTCTTTAGGTTTAATTAATACTGCCTTTTATTATCAGTATCTTTATAAATCATAACATTAAACATCTGTGAGTGAACAGTGAAGAATGATAACATCAGCAAATTATGCACTACAACTTGTATGTAGTACATATTACTAACGATAAGATGTACAGAAAAAAAAGCTGATGGTCATAAGTGCAGTTTGTTGTAACTCAAAGATGTCACAAGTCAGAGACTACCAGTACTTTTATGTGAAATGAAAGTATGGGAATGATAATTATCAGTTTCAGGATGCAGGGAGGGAAATATAGAGCAGCTTCTAATCAATTTCTGATGGAATTTTTTTTCTTAAGCTAGAAAGTGGGTACAAAAACCACTGCCGTTGAGTTGACTGTAACTCATAGCAACCCTATACAACAAGGTAGAACTATCTAATAGAGTTTCTGAGGCTGAAATCTTTAGGCAAGCAGACTGCTACATCTTTCTCCCGCAGAGCGACTGCTGGGTTTGAACCGCTGACCCTTTGGTTAGTAGCTGAGCACTTTAACCAGCATGCCAGCAGACCTCCTTAGAAAGGGGGTAAAGGACATTTATTATATTATTCCTCCTACATTATTGTATGTCTCAAATAATTTCATAATTAAAAAGCCAGCATAAGACTTCCACTTCTAGATCAGATGAGGTATACGCACTACTTCCTATTCCTCCACTAAAACCAACTGACAATGAGTCATTTCCAACTCACGACAACCCCACGTGTGTCAGAATGTAGCTGAGCTCCACAGGGTTTTCTGTTTACTGTTGTAGTTTAAGTGAAAGTTTACTTTTGAAGTTAGTCTCTTATACAAAAATTTATACATACATTGTTATGTGACCCTAATTGATCTCCCTATACTGTGACAGAACACTCCTCTTTTCCACACCTGATTTCCTGTGTCCATTCAACCAGCTCCTAACCCTCTCTGCCTTCTCATCTCACCTCCGGACAGAAGCTGCCTGTTTAGTCTCATGTATCTACTTGAGCTAAGAAGCACACTCTTCATGAGTATCATTTTATGTCCCGCAGTCCAGTCCAATCTTTGTCTAAAGAGTTGGCCTCGGATATTGTTTTATTTCTGGGCTGACAGAGAGTTCAGGGGCCATGCTTTCCAGGGTTCCTCCAGTCTCAGTCAGACCATTAAGTCTGGTCTTTTTACTAGAATTTGACTTCTGCACCCCACCTTTCTCCTGCTCCATCAGGGACTCTCTGTTGTGTTCCCTGTCAGGGCAGTCATTGGTGGTAGCCGGGCACCATCTACTTCTTCTGGTCTCAGGCTGATGGAGTCTCTCATTTACGTGGCCCTTTCTGTCTCTTGGGCTAATACTTCCCTTGCGTCTTTGGTGTTCTTCATTCTCCTTTACTCCAGGTGGTTGGGACCAACTGATGCATCTTAGATGGCCACTTGCAAGCTTTTAAGACCCCAGACACCACTCACCGAAGTAGGATGCAGAACATTTTCTTAATAAGCTTTGTTATGCCAATTGACCTAGATGTCCCCTGAAACCATGGTCTCCAGACCCCTACCACTGCTACTCTGTCCCTCAAAGTATTTGATTGTATTCAGGAAACTTCTTAGCTTTGGTTTAGTCCAGTTGTGCTGACTTCTTCTGTAGTGTGTGCTGTCCTTCCCTTAACCTAAGATAATTCTCATCTACTGTCTAGTTAGTGAATAACCCTCACCCTCCCTCCCCATCCTCTTAACCATCAAAGAATGTTTTCTTCTGTGTTTAAACCTTTTCGTGAGTTCTTATACTAGTGGTCTTATATAATATTTGTCCTTCTGTGACTGAGTAAATTCACACAGCATAATGCCCTCCAGATTCCTCCATGTTAAAAGATGTTTCATGGCTTCATCGTTGTTCTTTATCATTGAGAAGTATTCCATTGTGTGGATATACCATAATTTGTTTATCCATTTGTCCATTGATGGGCACCTAGGTTGTTTCCATGTTCTTGCTATTGTGAACAGTGCTTCAAATGAACATAGGTGTGCATATATCTATTCGTGTGACAGCTCTTATTTCTCTAGGATATATTCCAAGGAGTGGGATTGCTGGATCGTATGGTACTTCTATTTCTAGCTTTTTAAGGAAGTGCCAAATTGATTTCTAAAGTGGTTATACCATTTTACATTCCCACCAACAGTGTATAAGTGTTCCATTCTCTCCACAACCTCTCCAACATTTATTATTTTGTGTTTTTTGGATTAATGCTAGCCTTGTTGGGGTGAGATGATATTTCATTGTAGTTTTGAACTGCATTTCTTTAATGGATAATGATCGTGAGCATTTTTTCATGTGTCTGTTAGCCACCTCCACAAGGTTTTCAATGGCTGATTTTTCTGAAGTAAATCATCAGCCCTTTCTTCCAGGGTTCCTCTGAGTAGACTCTAAACTCTAACTTTTCGGTCAGCAGCCAAGTGCCTTAACCCCTTGCACCACCCAGGGACTCCTATTTCATCACTAAGTACAGCTAAAAACTTTGAACATCATATATTAAATAAAACAAAACCTGAAATGTGGAGAGAAGGAAGACCACCTAGAGACCTTGGTACCTGTGATGGTTAAGGTTGTGTGACAACTTGGCTTGGCCATGATTCTCAGTGGTTTGATGTTATGATCACTTCTATGATGAGATTTTGTATGATGTGATCACCTCCAAGATGGGATCTGCTGTCAGTAGCCAGTCAGTTAAAAGGGAGTTTCCTTGGGCATGTGACCTGCATTGAATATAAGTGGACTTTATAGCAAGTCTTGTGGGCTTTTGCTCATTTTGGACTCTGTAGCTGGCTCCTGTTCGTCTGACCTCCAGTTCTTGAGACTTGAGCTAGCAGCTTCCCTGCAGTCTTGCCTGCCAATCTTGGCATTTCTCAATCTTCACGGCCTGTAAGCAAGAGCCCTGCTCTCCGACCTGCTGATCTTGGGTTTGGCAGCCCCTGTGGCTACGTGAATGAGGAGAAGCCTCTACCCTGACCCACAGACTTGGGATATTCCAGCCTCTACAACTGCTTGAGCCACTTCCTTGATATAAATCTCTCTATATATATATGTATTTATACGCTTTACTGGTTTTGCTTCTCTAGAGAACCCAGCCTAAGACATTCCGTACTGAGAGTGGGTTGGTTCTAGAGAAACAAAATTTTAAGGATGAGTTTTCTAAACTGGTTCTCATATCTGGTTAGTCTTAAAGATGTTGATGACTGCTTCCAGTAGTAAAGAGAGTACTGCTAAACCATAGTGTGAGATGGCAATTCAAATACGCAAAATATCACCACCAATAGATCAGGTACTGGTGAACAGCAAGGCTCTGGGTGACTGCATGTGTGATACCTTTCTACAGTTCTGTCATAATGAGAAGTATAAGAAAGCTGGTTGGTTGGTCCTTCTCTCACTAGACAAACTGGTGAAAGAAAGAGATGAGATCAGGGCTTCAAAGTCAAAGCTCAAGTGCCCCATAAACGACCTCAAAATTTCCACTTGTGCCTTTAAAGAAAGTCTTATTTCTTTTGTTTTTAATTGTACTTTAGATGAAGGTTTACAGAACAAATAAATTCTCATTAAACAGTTAGTACACATATTGTTTTATGACAATGGTTAACAAACTCATGACACATCAACATTGTCCCTTCTCAATCTTAGGTTCCCTATTACCAGGTTTTCTGTCCCCTCCTGCCTTCTAGTCCTTGTCCCTGGACTGTTGTGCCCCATTAGTCTCGTTATGTTTTATAGCGTTGTCTAATATTTGGCTGAATGGTGAACCTCGGGAGTGACTTCATTACTGAGCTAAAAGGGTGTCTGGGGGCCATACTCTCGGGGTCTCTCAGGTCTGTCAGGCGAGTAAGTCTGGTCTTTTTTTGTGAGTTAGAATTTTGTTCTACATTTTTTTCCAGCTCTGTCCAGGACCCTCTGTTGTGAACCCGGTCAGAGCAGTCAGTGGTGGTAGCCAGGCACCTTCTAGTTGTACTGGACTCAGTCTGATGGAGAGAAAGCCTTATTTCTTGTTGTAACAGCTGATATTGCTGAAAACCAAACCCAGAGTCATACTGTAAGAGTGGCTGAATTACAACGCCAACTCAACTGCCAACCTCAACAGGTGTCTGAAGTTAAAGTGAGGGCATTGAGTGGAAAGAAATGGGATCCTGAAACTTGGGATGGGGACATATGATCAGATAATCAGGAAGCTGGAGACACTGAGCCCCTAAATTGCGTTGAATCACTCCTACCAACAGAACCAGCCCTCTAACTCCCATCTGAAGAGATTACTCTCTATTTGTCTGCTAAACCAGCCTGCCCAGTAAAACAATTAGCCACTCCACTCCCATCTACTGAGATTAACCCAGCTGCATCTAAAAAGTCTTTGTCGGAGTCACTGCCTGGGGCATTGCCTAAGGCGCACGCTTTAAAAGACAATGCTGAATGTTCTCAAAACACTTCCCCACTACTGATTTTGGCTTCTAGACCTGTAAATAAACTTAAGTCCCAGCGAGCCCCAAAAGGTGAACTACAAAGTGTGACCCAGAAGGAAGAACGCTACATTCCAAAAGAACTGCTTGACTTTTCTAATACGTACATACAGAAACCTAGGAAATTGTGTGGGAAAGGCTATGAAGGGTGTGGGATAATGGTGCAAGGAATATAAAGATGGATCAGTCTGAGTTTATTGATATGAGCCCACTAAACACAGATTCTTTATTCAATATTTCAGCTCGAGAGTTTAGGAAAGGATCTAATAGTTTATTTGGTTGGGTTGCTGAAGCATGGATTATGAGGTGGCCTACACTAAATCAAGCTTAAATACCAGACCTACCTTGGTATACTGTAGAAGACAGTATCAAAGGCTTAGGGAAATTGGCATGCTAAAGTGGATTTATCATGTTAGACCCACAGACCGAAACATGGAGTGCCCAGAGGACACACCTTTTACCACAACGGTGAGGAAAAAACTTTGTGAAGGGAGACCCAGCATCCTTGAAGACTGCTGTGATTGCTATTTTATGTAAGTCAAATCTGACAGTGAGAACTGCCCTAATTGAATTAAGACACCTAACTACAGTGGTAGGTTTGATACATGGAACACTAATGACCGAAGACCAGACAAGCTGTGGAATGACATCAAGGAGAAAGCAAGAGGTCATTAAAAAGACAAGAAAGAAAGAAAAGGCCAAAATGGATGTCAGAAGAGACGCTGAAACTTGTTCTTGAACGTTGAGTAGCTAAAACCAAAGGAAGAAATGATGAACTAAAAGAGTTGAACAGAAGATTGCAAAGGGCAGCTTGAGAAGACAAAGTAAAGCATTATAATGAAATGTGCTAAATTAAAACCTGGTGATATAAAACCAAAAGGGAAGAACACGCTCAACATTTCTCAAGCTGAAAGAACTAAAGAAAAAATTCAAACCTCGAGTTGCAATATTGAAGGATTCTATGGGGAAAATATTAAATGGTGCAGGAAGCATCAAAAGAAGTTGGAAGAAATACACAGTCAGTATACCAAAAATAACTGGTCGATGTTCAACCATTTCAGGAGGTATCGTATGATTAGGAACCAATGGTACTGAAGGAAGAAGTCCAAACTGCACTGAAGGAATTGGCGAAAAAGAAGACCCCAGAAATTGATGGAATACCAACTGAGATGTTTCAACAGATACAAAGGCATTCGACTGCGTGGATCATAATGAATTATGGATAACATTGTGAAGAATGGTAATTCCAGAACACTTAATTGTTCTCCTGAAGAACTTGTATATAGATCAAGAGGCAGTCGTTTGAACAGAACAAGGAGATACTGCATGGTTTAAAGTCAGGAAAGGTGACAATACCTTGCAGGGTTGGAGCAATGTTTCCAGGCTGTATATGCTCTAAACCAGCGTCCAGTATGTGGTACTGTTTTTCCCACAGCCAAGATTCATAGGTCCAGGAATCAAGGGGTGGAAATGGGAATGGCACCACTCACTATCACTCCTAGTGACCCACTCACAAGATTTTTGCTTTCTGTCACTGCAACCTTATACTCTGTGGATCTAGAGGTCTTATTTCCAAAGGGAGGAATGCTCCCACCTGGAAACACATCACTGATTCCATTGAACTGGAAGTTAAGAATGCCACCTGGCCACTTTGGGCCCCTTATGCCTCTGGATCAACAGGGAAAGAAGGGAGTTACCATACTGACTGGTGTGATTGATCCTGATTACCAAGAGGAAATTGGATTGATATTACATAATGGAGGTAAAGAAGACTATGTCTGGAATGCAGGAGATCTCTTAGGGCATCTCTTAGTACTACCATGCCCTGTGATTAAAGTCAATGAAAAATTACAGCAACACAATTCTGACATGACTACTAATGACCCAGACCCTTCAGGAATGAAGTTTTGGGTCACCCCACCAAGCAAAGTACTACGATAAGCTGAGGTGCTTGCTGAGGGCAAAGGAAAGACAGAACGGGTGGAGGAAGAAGGTAGTTCTAAATGCCAGTTACGACCATGTGACCAATTGCAGAAACCAGGAATGTAATTGTTACAAGTATTTTTGCTTTGTATGTGTGTTCATTTTATCATGTTAGGGGCAAGTACGTCTTTATAATTGTCTTTATTCATACATTATGTATAGTTTAAGGAGATGTGCGCAGGTGCTAGGTTGACAACAGATGAACTGTGATAATCAAGATTGTGTGTCAACTTGGCTGGGCCATGATTCTCAGTGGTTTGACAATTGTATGATGTTGTGATCACTTCCATGATGAGATTTGATATTATTCAATCACCTCCATGATGGCATCTGCTGTGCATAGCCAGTCAGTTGAAAGGGAGTTTTCTTGGGCATGGGGCCTGCATCAGATATAAGTGGACTTTATGGCAAGGCTTGTGGGCTTTTGCTCATTCTGAATCCTGCAGCTGGCTCCTGTTTGTGTGACCTTCATTTCTTGCAACTTGAGCTAGCAGCTTACCTGGAGTCTTGCCTATCGATCTTGGGACTCGTAGATCTTTCCAGCCTGTGAGCAAGAGCCCTTCTCTCTGACTTGCTTATCTTGGGTTCACCAGCCCCTACAGCTGCGTGAATCAGGAGAAGCCTCTATCCTGACCTATGAACTTGAGACGTTCCAGCCTGTACAGCCACGTGAGCCATTTCCTTGATATAAATATTTCTCTCTATATATTTATATGTTTTATTGGCTTTGCTTCTCTAGAGAACCCAGCCTAAAACAGTACACAAGGAATAACACAGCAGTGAGTTCCCTGGGTTTTCTTTTTGCCTCATGTATCCCACACTCAGTTCTGAAGAAGCTGGCAACCTGAAAATGCAACAGGTACAGACAAAAAAACTCTAAGAAATTCTGTTCTCTCTAGCCAAAGGACCAGCAAACGGACAGGTTAGCAAGACAGAAAATTTTTTAAGAAGTAACTGCTCTACTCCAGGCAAACACCACGGAAAAATCCTGTATCCCCACTCTGATCAGTGAAGTCTGAGCGGAGCGACTAGACTTCCACTACTGCCCAGCACTAACAAGGTGAACCCTTCACCTTATATTACGAAGAGAGGCTGAGTGAAAAACCTGGACTTCCACACTGGCAGTAACAAGGTGACATCCACCTTCCTCTGGTGACATGGTGTCAGAGAGGCTTTCTAAACCAGAAGATTTTGAATAAGATCCAGCATCTCATAATACTTCAAATGGCCATCTTTCAATAGAAAATCACTTGTCATACCAAGAACCAGGAAAATCTCAACTTGAATAAGAAAAGAAAATCAAAAGACACCAACACTGAAACGATACACACGCTGGAATTAAGAAACGCAGATTTGAAAGCAATCATGACAAAAATGCTTCAATAAAAATATACAAATACTCTTGAAACAAATGAAAAAATACAAAGTCAGAGTAACGAAATAGAAAGCCTTAGCAAAGACATAGAAGATAACAAGATGAATAAAATGGCAGCTTTATAACTGAAAAATACAAAAACTAAAATTCTAAAAAACACAATGGATGGCTCAAGAGCAGAATGAAGTATACAAAAGAGTCAGTGAACTTAAAGATAGAACAATAGAAACTATTCTATCTGAAAAAAAGATATAAAATAGGCAGATAAAAAATGAAAAGAGTCTCAGGGAACTGCAGTACTACCAAAAAAACAAAAAGATCTAATTTTCATCTCATCAGAGTCCCAGAAGGAAAGGAGAAGAGAGTGGAGCTGAAAAACTATTTGAAGAAATCTACAGAAATAGAGAAAGCAATTATCAACTTTACATGGAAAAGCAAGAGGCTCCAAATAGTTAAAACAAAAACAAAGTAGGAGGACTTGTATTTCTTGATTTTAAAGCATACTATACAACTACAGTAAACAAAACAGCCTGGTACTGATATAACAATAGACACATTGACCAATGGAATAGAATTGAAAGTCCAGAAATAACCTCACACATCTTTGGTCACTTGATTTTTGACAAGGGTGCTAAGTCCATTCGATGGGGAAAGAAGAGTCTCTTCAATAAATGGTGCTGGGAAAACTGGATTTCCACATGCAGAAAAACGAAACAGGGTCCATGCCTCAAACCATAAACGAAAACAAATTCAAAATTTATTAAGGACCTAAATGTGCAAACTAAAACCATAAAATTCTTAGAAGAACAAGCAGGGGCAACACTGTCAGGCCTAGCTGTCCACAATGGATTATCTAGTATAATAACAAAAGCATGAATAGTAAAAGACAAAATAAATAAATGGGACCTCATCAAGATTAAAAACTTTTGTTCTTCATAAGTCTTTACCAAAAAAGTGAAAAGACAAGCTACTGACTGGGAGAGTATCTTCAAAAATCATACATCCAACAAGAATCTAATAATCAAAATATATATAAAACTTTGACAATAACAAAAAGATAAATAACTCAATCATAAAATGGGCAAAGGACTTTGTCTTAGTTATCTAGTGCTGCTATAACAAAAATACCACAAGTGGATGGCTTCAACAAACAGAAATTTATTCTCTTACAGTTTAGGAGGCTGAAAGTCCAAATTCAGGGCACCATCTCCAGGAGCAGGCTTTCTCTCTCTGTCGGCTCTAGGGGAAGTGCTTGTCATCAATCTCCCAGTGGTCAGGGAGTTTCTCAAAACAGAGACCTTGGGAGAGGAGGGGGCAAGATGGCGCTCTAGGCAGAAGCACCACGCCGTCCCTCCACAGCAAAGATCCGAAAAACTAAGCCTAACAGAGAATCAACAATCCTGAAACCCTAGAACACCAAATGAAGAGATAAAGAACTCAGCCAAACACCAAACGGAGTGAGAATACTAAAAGAGAACAGAGAGCGAGGAGAGACTCAGGCAGAGATTCCTTACCAGCTAATGCAGCGCGGATCCACCATCTTGGATTCCTATCACAGACCAGCGAACGGGAGAGCAGCCTTGCAGAGCATCTGGTCGTAGACAGAACGACCGGTAAACTGCGGTGCGTGCTCTCCCACCCCCAACCCCTCTCCGCCTCAGCTGAGGATCCCCTGCTTTCCGTGGCCAGGGTCCCTGGGCTGGGGGGCGCCGGTGCTTGGATTCCGCGCTCCCGGGCTGGCAGCTTTCTAGGAGCCGTTTGCTGGCAGCTAGCGAACCTTTTTCTACCGCCTCCCCCTCCTTTTGCCTGGGTGCCTGGTTCCGAGTGCCGTCTCTGCTCTCTCTTGCGGGGCTGTAGGGCTGCGATCGGGCGTGTGGCTGTTTCCAGGTCTGGGATCCCGCACTGGTGGGATCCCGGGGCCTTTGTTCGTTCGCCCCTCTGCTTTCTGTGGCCGGAGTCCCAGGGCTGGGGAGCGCCGGTGCTTGGATTCCGCGCGCCCGGGCTGGCGGCTTTCTGGGAGCCGTTTGCTGGCAGCTAGCGAACCTTTTTCTGCCGCCTCCCCCTCCTTTTGCCTGGGTGCCTGGTTCCGAGTGCTGTCTTTGCTCTCTTCTATGGAGCTGTGGGGCTGCGTTCGGGCGTGTGGCTGTTTCCAGGTCTGGGCTACCACGCTGGTGGGATCCCTGGGACTTTGTTCATTGGCCCCCTGCTTCCTGTGGCCATGGTCTCTTAACCACGAGACTACCGGCTTCTTGGAATTCGCGCCCCTGAGTGGGGGCTCTCTGGGTCCCATTTGTAGGCACTGACTACTGGTGTTGCCCTTTTTTTTTTTTTTTTTCAATTTTACTTTTCTTCCTTTTTTGATTAGTTTTGTCGTCCTTTACCTCTTTTTCCCTTTTGTCTTTCTTAACTGCTTAATTTCTCGTCTCTCTATCTCTTCCTTCTCTTTCTGATCCCTGAATACCAGGCGATGTATGCCTCTGTACCTTCTGGCCAGGCTGAGCTGTGAAAATTGAGACCGACTCCCCCAGACCTCATAGCTGCATCGGTGGGATCCCTGGGAACTTTGCAGTTCTTTAACTTTTCTGATTTTTATTTGGTCATTCTTTCCTTTTCTTTCTCTTCCCCCTTCTGGTTTCCTCCATCCCACAGTCTCTCATCTGTACATTCCAACGGCAAGCTCCCCTAGCATTCTTTTATGTTTGTATGCTTTTTGCTCTTCCTCCTCTCTCCTCTCTCCCATATCCAGCTTAGCTTCACACATAACCATCTTCCCGCTGCACCCTACCTACCTGCACCGTGCACTAGACATCACACCACCAAGCGGTGCAGGCACGCCCTATTGGAACCTGCCCAGCACTGACTACAGACCGTCCTGGTAGCTGCGGTGAGTGCCACAAGCAACCCGTCCCAGTGGCTCCTCCTCAGCTAGATCTGCCCAGCTGTACCACAAGGACGAAACAAAAAAAAAATCTACAATCAATAAACGAGAGAAATATCTACTGAATGCCCCGAAAACAGCAAACAATATCAAAACATTTACAAAAACAAGACAAGATGGCTCCAATAGGCGTCCAAATTAAAACACCAGATAACTCTCCTGTGGAAGAAAATGCACTAGAAGTACCTGATACGTAACTCAAATCACTAATACTCGGAATTTTCCAAGAACTGAGGCAAAAAGCTGACAAACATGAGGAAAAAATAGACAAATTTATGGAAAATACAGACAAAAAATTGGAAGAATTCAGGAAGATGATGCAGGAACAAAACGCCAAAATAAATTCACAACTCGAAATTATACAAAAACAACAATTAGAAATCCAAAAGATAAACAACAAGATTTCAGAAATGGACGGTGTCATAGAAGGGCTGAGAGGCAGATTTGAAACCATGGAAGACAGGATCAGTGGAACTGAAGACAAACACTTGGATACAACTCTGTTTCAGGAAAACTCAGAAAAAAGAACAAAGAAAAATGAAGAGATCCTGAGAGTTATGTGGGACACAATTAAAAGCAAAAACTTACGAGTGATTGGCATACCAGAACAGGGGGAGAAAACAGAAAACACAGAGAGGATCATTGACGAACTGCTGACAGAAAACTTTCCCAATATCATGAAAAATGAAAAGCGGGCCATCCAAGAAGCTCAACAAACCCCAAATAGAAGAGACCCCAAAAGAAAATCACCAAGACATATCATATTCACACTCGCTAAAACTAAAGACAAACAAAGAATCCTGAGAGCAGCTCGTAAAAAAAAAGAAGTCACATACAGAGGAGAAACAATAAGACTAAGCTCAGATTATTCAGCAGAAACCATGCAGGCAAGAAGGCAATGGGATGACATATATAAAATCTTGAAAGAAAAAAATTGTCAGCCAAGAATAATATATCCTGCAAAACTCTCATTCAGATTTGATGGTGAAATTAGGCCATTTCCAGATAAACAGAAACTAAAGGAATATGCAAAAGTCAAACCAAACTTACAAGAATTATTAAAGGGAGTTCTTCGATCTGAGGACAAACAGCTTCAGCCCTCAGGCAGGACCTACGTCCTAGGATGCAGGTTCACATGAACCAGATACCATTCTAGGAACTGAACTACAGAGGACTTTCCAAAAACAAAACATATACAACAGGGAATCAGAGAAATCAATCAAAGGATGACAACAACATCAAAACAATGAAAGAGGGAACAAACGGCATAGGTATAGAACCTTCTAAAGGAGAGGAAGGCAAGGCGATACCAAGTAACAGTAGACTGCTTCAAAATTATAAAGATAAGGGTAAAATTCATGGTAACCACAAAGAAAGTTAACAAACCAACTCATAAAAATAAAGACGAAAAACATAAAGTCTCAACAAAAACAAAACCTACAAAAACAAAAGAAATGAACACAAAATCCACAAACAAAAGTAACTCAGCACAAGACAGTAAGAAGAACAAAGAAAACTTCAGCATCACAAAAAAAAGCACTACAAACTGACAGCAACAAACTCACATCTATCAATAATTACACTGAATGTAAATGGACTCAATGCACCCATAAACCGACAGAGAGTAGCAGAATGGATAAGAAAACAGGATCCATCAATTTGCTGTCTACAAGAGACACACCTTAGAAACAAAGATGTGAATTTATTAAAAATCAAAGGTTGGAAAAAAATATATCAAGCTAACAACTATCAATAAAGAGCAGGAGTGGCAATTCTAATCTCAGATAAAATAGACTTTAAAACAAAATCTACCACAAAAGACAAAGAAGGACACTATATAATGATTAAGGGGATGATCCATCATGAAGACATAACCATAATAAATATCTATGCACCCAATGACAGGGCTCCAAAATACATAAAAAAAACTCTAACAGCACTGAAAAGAGAAATTGACAGTTCCACAATAATAGTAGGAGACTTCAAAACACCACTCTCAGTAAAGGACAGAACAACTAAAAAGAAACTGAGCAAAGATACAGAAGACCTAAAGGACAGAATCAGCAAACTGGACCTCATAGACATATATAGAACAATCCATCCAACCGCTGCAAAGTACACATTCTTTTCCAATGCAGATGGAACGTTCTCCAGAATAGACCACATCTTAGGCCACAGAGGAATCCTCAACAAGATCCGAAATGCTGAGATGATTCACAGTATCTTCTCTGACCACAATGCCATCAAGGTAGAAATTAACACTAGAAAGAGCAAGGAAAAAAAATCAAACACATGGAAACTGAATAATAATCTGCTTACACAAATGGGTAATAGAAGAAATCAGAGATGGAATTAAAAAATTCCTAGAATCAAATGAAAATGAAAACACATCATACCAAAACCTTTGGGACACAGCAAAGGCAGTCCTCAGAGGACAATTTATAGCAATAGATGCACATATCAAAAAAGAAGAAAGGAACAAAACCAAAACATTAACTACAGAACTCAAACAAATAGAAAGAGAACAACAAAAAAAGCCTACAACCACCGGAAGAAAGGAAATAGTAAAGATCAGAGCAGAAATAAAAGAAATAGAGAACAGAAAAACAATAGAAAGACTCAACAAAACCAAAAGTTAGTTCTTTGAAAGAATCAACAAAATTGACAAACCACTGGCCAGACTGACAAAAGAAAAACAGCAGAGGGCACAAATAACCCAAATAAGAAATGAAATGGGGGACATTACAACAGCCCCAACTGAAATAAAAAGGATTATAACAGAATATTATGAAAAACTATATTCCAACAAATTTGAAAACCTAGAGGAAATGGATAAATTTCTAGAAACATACGGCCTACCCAAACTACAACAAAGTGATATTGAAAATCTGAACAGACCCATAACAAGAGAAGAGATTGAAAAGGTATTAAAAAAAACTCCCAACCAAAAAAAGCCCTGGCCCAGATGGCTTCACTGGAGAATTCTACAAAATATTTACAGAAGAGCTTGTACCAGCTCTACTCAAGCTATTTCAGAGCATAGAAGAGGAAGCAACACTTCCAAATTCATTCTATGAAGCCAGCATAACGCTGATACCAAAACCAGGCAAAGACATCACAAAAAAAGAAAATTACAGACCAATATCTCTCATGAATATAGATGCAAAAATTCTGCACAAAATTCTAGCCAATAGAATTCAGTATCATATCAAAAAAATAATACGCCATGACCAAGTAGGATTCATACCAGTTATGCAAGGATGGTTTAACATTAGAAAATCCATCAACGTAATCCACCACATAAATAAAAGGAAATAAAAAAATCACATGATCATCTCAATTGATGCAGAAAAGGCATTTGACAAAGTCCAACACCCATTCCTGATAAAAGCTTTCAATAAAATAGGTATAGAAGGGAAATTTCTCAACATAATATAGGGCATCTATGCAAAACCAACAGCCAACATCATTCTTAATGGAGAGAGGCTGAAAACATTCCCCTTGAAAACAGGAACAAGACAAGGATGCCCTTTATCACCACTCCTATTTAACATTGTGCTGGAAGTTCTAGCTAGAGCAGTAAGGCAAGAGAAAGAAATAAAGGGCATCCCAATTGGTAATGAAGAAGTTAAACTCTCCCTGTTTGCAGATGATATGATACTATACATAGAAAACCCTAAAGACTCCACGAGAAATCTACTGGAACTAATAGAAAGATTCAGCAGAGTACCAGGATACAAGATAAACATTCAAAAACCAGTTGGATTCCTATACACCAGTAAAGAGAATGATGAAAAGGAGATCAGGAAATCAATACCATTTTCAATAGCCCCTAAAAAGATAAAATACTTAGGAATAAATCTGACCAGTAATGTAAAAGACCTATACAAAGAAGACTACAAAACACTGCTGCATGAAATCCAAAGGGATCTACATAAATGGAAAAACATACCATGCTCATGGATAGGCAGACTCAACATTGTGAAAATGGCAATTCTACCTAAAGCAATCTACAAATACAATGCAATCCCGATACAAATACCAACAGCATTCTTCAAAGAGATGGAAAAACTAATTATTAACTTTATATGGAAAGGGAAGAAACCCCGAATAAGTAAAGCACTACTGAAGAAGAAGAATAAAGTTGGAGGACTCACACTACCTGACTTGAGAACCTACTATACAGCAACAGTACTCAAAACAGCCTGGTACTGGTACAACAACAGAGACATTGACCAATGGAACAGAATTGAGAACTCAGATGTAAATCCATCCACCTACGGTCACCTGATCTTTGACAAGGGCCCAAAATACATCAAATGGGGAACAGACAGTCTTTTTAACAAATGGTGCTGGCAAAACTGGATATCCATTTGTAGAAAAATGAAACAGGACCCATACCTCACACCATATACAAAAACTACTTCAAAATGGATCAAAGACCTGAATATAAAGCCTCAAACTATAAAATTCATAGAAGAAAAAATAGGACCAACACTTCAGGCCTTAATACATGGCATTAACAGGATACAAACCATAAACATCAACACAAAAAACCCAACAGATAAACTAGATAATTGGGATCTTCTAAAAATCAAACATCTATGCTCTTCAAAAGACTTCACCAAAAGAGTTAAAAGAGAACCTACAGACTGGGAAAAAATTTTTGGACAGTACAAGTCAGACAAAGGTCTAATCTCCATAATCTACAAGAAAATCCAACACCTCTACAACAAAAAGACAACCAATCCTATCAAAAAATGGGCAAAGGAAATGAACAGACACTTCACCAAGGAAGACATTCAAATGGCCAACAGACACATGAGGAAATGCTCGTGATCACTAGCCATTAGAGAAATGCAAATTAAAACCACAATGAGATACCATCTCACCCTGGCATTACTGGCACGAATCAAAAATACTGGAAATAACAAATGTTGGAGGGGCTGCGGGGAGACGGGAACTCTTATACACTGCTGGTGGGAATGCAAAATGATACAACCATTTTGGAAAATGATATGGCATTTCCTCAGAAAGCTAGAAATAGACATACCATTCGATCCAGCAATCCCACTCCTAGGAATATATCCTAGAGAAATAAGAGTCATCACTTGAATAGACATATGCACACCTATGTTCATGGCAGCATTGTTCACAGTAGCAAAACGATGGAAACAGCCTCGATGTCCATCAACAGATGAATGGATACACAAACGGTGGTACATACACACAATGGAGTACTATGCAACGAGAAAGAACAACAATGAATCTGTGAACCATCTCATAACATGGATGAAACTGGAGGACATTATGCTGAGTGAAATAAGTCAATCACAAAAGGACAAATATCGTATGAGACCTCTATTGTAAAAACCCATGAAAAAATTCACATGCAAAATGTAACAATCCTTGTTGGTTACCAGGGATGGGGGGGGGATACTAAATAGGTAATAGGTAGGTAGTGGCTTGGGGAGAGGTGAGATAGTACATAGTACAGGGGAAACTAACACAACCTGCACAAGGAAAGGTCTTGAGGCCCTATAGACACATCCAAACCCCCCGAGGGACTGAGTTGTTGGACGGAGGGCTCTGGGGACCATGATCTCGGGGAACATCTAGCTCAATTGGCATGACACTACTTATAAAGATAATGCTCTACATTCTACCTTGGTGAGTAGTGTCTGGGGTCTTAAAAGCCTATGAGCGGCCATCTAAGATACTCCACTGATCTTATCCCTTCAGGAACAAGGGAGAACGAAGAGAACAGGATACAAGGAAAAGATTAGTCCGAAGGACTAATGGTCCACAGCTACCAAGGCCTCCACGGGACTGAGCCCAGTACAGCTGGATGGTGCCCAGCTACCACCAATGACTCCTCTGACCAGGATCACAACAGAGGGTTCTGGGCAGAGCTGGAGAAGGATGTAGAGCATAATTTTAACTCCCCCCCCCAAAAAAAAAAAAAAAGACCAGATTTACTGGCCTAAAGAATACTAGAGAAACCTCAAGAGTGTGGCCCCCAGACACCCTTTCAGCTCAGAGGTGAAGTTACCTTCGAGGTTCGATGTTAAGCCTGGGAATGGACAGCCCAGTAAAACTAAATGGGACTAACGAGGTACAGGAGTCCGGTGACAAGGGCCAGAAGGCAGAGGGAGAGTAGGAAACTGATGATGGGGAACACAAATTGAGTGGGGACACTGTCGATGTATTGTGAGATTGTTGACCACTGCTATAGGGCAACATTTGTAGTAACTATTAAATGGGAGGCTGTTTTGTCCTGTAAGCCTTCATCTTGGGCGAGAATGGCAGCACAATTGGAAGAGCATAGTCAATATCACTTAAATGTGTGAGTAAAAAGTTTTGAAATGGTGTTTAAATAAAATAAAAGAAAAGAAAAGAAAAAAAACAAATGAGACTAAAGAGGTACAATAGTCCACTGACAAGGTCCAGAAGACAGAAGGGGACAAGGAAGTCCGCTGGTGATAGGGAACACAAGGTGGAGTAAGGATATTCTTGATGTGCTGTGAGATTGTTAACCATTGTCATAGGGCAACATGTGTAGTAACTGTTAAATGAAAAACTATTTTGTTCTGTAAGCCTTCATCTTAAGTGAGAATAACAGCACAGTTGGAAGAGCGTAGTCAATGTCACTGAACTGTGAATGTAGAAATTCTTGAAACGGTGTATCTTTGGCCATCTGTAATTTTCATCAAAAAAAAAAAAGGTTGGGAATTTAGAGGCTTAATACGTTGTGGGGTTGTTAACCAATGTCATAGAACAACATGTGTACTACTATTTCATGAGAAACTATTTGCTCTGTAAGCTTTCACCTGAAGTACAATAAAATATTAAAAAAAAAAAAAAAAACAGAGACCTTGGATCCAAATGACATGTTCTGCTACTGGCTCTTCCATCTATTGGTAGGAAATCCCTATCCTCTCTTCTAATTCTCTTTTTATATCTCAAAAGAGATTGAATCAAGGCACAATCTAAGCCTTTCGCTACAAGGAGAGTGACCTGGAGTGGTGATACAAGGTGTTTAAGATAGACGTGCTAATGAATAGAAGAAAACATTTTGTTGAAAAGAGGTACAGAGAACTCCAGGCCTTGCACAAAAAGCTTAAGAAATGTACAAAAACTCCAGAAATCCCTTCTAAACATGTTAGAAACTGGGTCCCAAAAGTCTTGGAACAGTGACAACAAGGTTTGGAAACATATTTACAGGCTGTCATTTTAGAAAATGAAGAACTTCGGAAACTGTTTCTTGATTTCCTAAACATGTAACATTTGCCCTCACTACCAAAGGCAGAGACCTATGGATCTTTTGATGAGGCAGAATCTAAAGAGTCAAGCAAACTGTCCCACCAGCTGGTGCTGCTGTTCCTCAGGGATCCATTCATCTGGCCTGCAGCGGGCAAATGTCCAAATTCAGTTACTGAAGGAGTTCTTCATGGGATATTTTACCCTCACCTACAGCCCAGGTAGAAATCCTACGTGGCTAAAAGAAGCTGAAGCAAGTTTCAAAGTCACTGTCAAGGAAATTGATATTTACCAAATTAACCTAAACTCTATGACATTAACAGCTCTAGCCAGTGGTAAAATTCACAGTTCCAGCTTAATTCAGAGCAGAGATGTTTCCAATAGAATAGTGCTTTAAAAAATGAAAATTGAACCAGGATGGTGGTCAGGTTAAGGCCAAGTGTTTAAGAAGTAAAACGTAGCTGCCACCTTAGAAACCCATGAAAAAGAAGCTACAGGACATCCCTGGGAGCACTGAGTGTAACAAAACAGCTACTCTGTGCTCCAGTAGCACCATTAGCTAATTGAAAATCATATCCTTACTCATACTAAGACTGATCAACTTCTTCTTTCAAAGTTTGTGACACACTAATATTTTCACTGCAAGATTTTCTCAGCTAGAGATGGGTGTGTTCTGAAGTGCTGGCACCAGGGAAGTGTCACAGAAACACACTGTGCTAAATGTGAAGAAGGAACTAAACTGGAAATTAAATTATACTGACAATATCATTGCATTTTAGAAACCATGGCTTTTTATTTACGTTACAGGGGAGTTGCGTCGTACCCAGGGGTTAGTTTCTAGCATCAGTTCACAAGATAAAATGGGGTCTTATTAAGATTATCTTTGAAATCCCTTTAGGACGGCCCCATACTGGAAATCTGTACATCCACCACAACCAGTTTTTTTCCTCCACTGTTGCAAGAAATGACTATTTCTTCAGTTGAAGACCAAACAAAGTTCTTGGTGTTTGTTGAGGAGCCATTTTACATAAGAAACACATACCTTTAAACATTAAACTCACATTCAGCCCACAAAATGCTTGCCCTCTGAGAGACAGATGTGAACGGACAGTGACTGAGGGAATCCCAGATTGACAACATTCAACTTGGCTTACTTGAGGACATACGTTCATTGAGTAGCTGGTATTGCCACAGCATTAAATGTTATCTTCCTTATCATTTCCTTTTCGCTTACCTCATATAATGAATTAATGTAAGCTAAAGTGTTTATAATAAGGAAGACCAAAGAAGAATTGATGTATTTGAATTATGGTGTTGGCGAAGAATATTGAGTATATCATGAACTGAGAGAAAAACAAACAAATCTGTCTTGGAAGAAGTACAGCCAGAATGCTCCTTAGAAGCGACAATGGCAAGACTTCAACTCATATACTTTGGACAAGTTATCAGGAGAGGCCAGTCCCTGAAGAAGGACATTATGCCTGGTAAAACAGGTCATTGAAAAAAAGGAAGACCCTCAAAGAGATGGATTAACACAGTGGCAGCAACAATGTGCTCAAGCATAGCAATGATTGTGAGGATGGTGCAGGACTGGGTAGTGTTTTGTTCTGTTGTACATAGGGTTGCTATGAGTCAGAACTGACTCAACAGCACTTAACAACGACAACAACAAAGTGTTTATGATATAACTCTATGGTACTTCAAACAAACATACATATTTATCTTATACGTTTCTTATAAAGGGTAAAAGCATATATGTTATCTGCACGTATGTGTCATATTTGGGCATTTCACTGAAAACTAATTAATGCTTAGCCTTTTTACGGTTATTAGTTTTATTAAGCTTCTATGTGGAAGAAATATGTTTAGAATCAAAACTAATAACTAAAGCATGCCTTTTGATTAGGAACTAAATATATAGGTTTAAAGCCTGCTGCAAACTTTTAAAGATATGTTTTATGATAGATTGTTACTACTTCTTGGAAACAGAAGTAAGTAATCAAGTGTCCACCATTTTGTGATCTGATGTGTTGTGAATCTTAACCTCTATAATGTTAATGAGGCAGCACTGAATCTACAAGATTAGGTTGCATCTTTTTTTTAATGCTTTATTCTTTGTTTTTATTTAACTCAAAATATATAATAACATAAAAACATTTAAAAAATATTTCCAATAATATTTTTGGTTGATGACACTTGACAACCACACAACCCTGGGAACCATGGCCTAGACAAGTTGACACACATTTTGGGGGGACACAATTCAATCCGTAACAGACTTGAATAGACCTATCATCAAAGAGGATATTCAAATAGCCACCAAAAACATAAAAACATGCAGCATCACTGACCATCAGAGATGCAAATCAAAACCACAATGAGATACCATTACACTCCCACTAGGATGGCTATCATAATAAAAACAGAGAATAACAAATGTTGGAGAACATGTGGGGAATTTGGAACCCTTATCAGTTGCTGATGGGAATGCAAAATGGTACAGCCACTGTGCAAAACAGTGTGGCAGTTCCTCAAAAAACTAAATATAGAACTACCATATGACCAAGCAATTCCAACCCTAAGTATACAACCAAAAGATGTGAAAGCAGAGACTCAAAAAGAGACTTGTACACCAATGTTCAAGGCAG
Organism: Dugong dugon; assembly: GCA_030035585.1. Lineage (NCBI taxonomy): Eukaryota > Metazoa > Chordata > Mammalia > Sirenia > Dugongidae > Dugong > Dugong dugon. The sequence goes on along the minus strand of CM057483.1, from coordinate 99,931,632 downwards.
CACTATTCATTATAGCCCAAAAGGTGGAAACAACCAACATGTCCAACAACAGATCAATGGATAAACAAAATGTAGTACATACATATAATGGAATACTACTCAGCCAGCAGGAGAAATGAATTCTTGACACATACTACAATATGGATGGAGCTGGAAGGCATCATGCTGAGTGAAATGAGCTAATCACAGAAGGACAAATATTGTATGACTTTACTTATATAAAAAGACAAGAAATGGCAAAAGTATACAGACCAAACTTTCATACTGGTTACCAGGGGTGGGAGTGAGAGGAAAACATGGGTTAATGGTGATGGAAAAAATCACATTGACTACTGTAGGCTTGTACAGTCAATTATTGTAAGTGCTGTCAGTAAATTGCAAACCTGTAAAAAGTTGAATTGGCAAAGATTGTGTGATATATATACTTACAACAGTGACAAAAAAAAAGAGTAGCTGCTGAGGGTGCTTATTTACAATCAAACACCTTATGAGATTTAGTTCCTTTGTTTGGAGGTTTAGGGCCATGGTTTCATGGGACATCCCAGTTAATTGACCCAATAACATGTTTAGAGGTTCTGTCTACCTCCTAGTTCATTGCATAGTGCCTGCGGTCTTAAAAGCTTCCAAACGGCCATCCAAGGCACACCTGGTCTCTATTTACCTAGAAAAAGAGAAGGAGAAGGAGAGTCAGGAAAACGAGAAGGATATGAAATATGTGGCTAACTGTCTCCTTTGCCATGAGACCAGAAAAACTGGAAGGTGCCTGGCTACAATTACTTAACATTTTGATCAGCAATTCTATAAAAGAATCCTGATCAAAGCGGGGGAAATGCAGAACAAAATTTCAAATTCTATAAACTTTCTGGAGCCATGGAGGGTAGATAAATCCCTGAAATTATTGCCCTGCAATGATCTTTGAAACTTGTCTTAGGATGGGTTCTCGAGAGAAGGAAAACCAGTGAAGCGTATACACGCACACACACACACACACACAGACACACATACACTTAGAGAGCGAGAGAGAGAGAGGAAGAGAGAGTGATTTACTAAAGGAAATGGCTCACATGGCTATAGAGGCTGGCAAGTCCAAAGTCCATGGGTCAGGCTTCAGGCTGGAGGCTACTCCTGACTCACATACCTACAGGGGCTCACAAACCCCAGATCAGCAGGTCAGACAGCAGGCTTCTGGCTCACAGGCTGTGGAAGCTGATGAATTCAAGATTGGTAGGTAAGACGGCAGGCTGCGGCTCACAGGCGGCAGAGGCCAACAAATCCCAAAATCAGCAGGCAATACGGCAGGCCACTGGCTCAAGTCCCAAGAACTGGAGGTCAGATGATGAGCTGGATGCAGGATCTAGAGTGAGCAAAAGCCAGCGAGCTTTCCCAGAACATTCATATATGTTGGATGCAGGCCACACTCCAGAGGAACTTCCACTTAAAACTGATTCGCTGATCCCATCAAATCACATCTTGGAGGTGATTACATTATATGACAAAATGGAAGATAACTACATCATTACATAACTGTCAAACTACATCATTACATAACTGCCGAACCACTGAAAATCATGGCGTAGCCAAGATGACACACAACCTTAACCATCACAGTTCACTCTTTGTCAACTTGGCACCTGTATACATCTCCTTACACCATACACAATCTCTACATAAAGACTCTTACAAAGTCATACTTGCACCTAACATACAACTAACATACAACCAAAAACAAACTACTCCATTTACATCTTGTATTTTATAAGTGAAGAAAACAAAAATATTTTATGCACACATACAAGGAAGAAATGTTCATAAAAATTACAGTCCTGGTATTAAGAACTACCTTTCTCCATCACTCATTCTGTATTACCTTTGCCCTCAGCAACTCAGCTGGTCGTGGTTCTTTGCCTGGTGAAGTGACACAAATCTTCATTCCTGAAGGGTCTGGGCCATTAGTAGTCATGTCCGAATTGGGTTGCTGTAGATTTCCATTGACTTTAATCACAGAGCATGGTAGTACTAAGAGATGCCCTAAGGGATCTCTTGCATTCTAGACCTACTCTTCTTTACCTCCATTATGTAATATCAATCCAATTTCCTCTTGGTAATCAGGATCAGTCACACCAGCCAGTATGGTAACTCCTTTCTTTCTCTGTTGATCCAGAGGCATAAGGAGCCCAAAGTGGCCAGGTGGCATTCTTAACTTCCAGTTCAATGGATCAGTGTTGTGTCTCCTGGTGGGAGCCTTCCTCCCTTTGGAACTGAGACCTATAAATGCACAGAACCTAGGGTCACAGAAACAGAAGCAAAACCTTTGCAAATGGGTTATTAGGGGTGATAGTGAGTGGTGCCACTCCCATTTCCACCCCTTGGTTCCTAGATCCATGAATCCTGGCTATGGGAGAAATGGAACTATACATTGGACACTGGTTTAGAGCATGTACAGCCTCCTAGAGACCATTGCTCCAACCCTGCAAGGTATTGCCATCTAGCTGGTGCCATAATTAAATCTTTCTAAGGCCGCAATCATTCTATCAAGCCAGCTGCTTCAGAGAGATGGGGAACATGGGAAGACCAGCAAACTCCATCAGCATGGGCCCACTGTCGCACTTCATTTGCTATCAAGTGGGTCCTTTCATATGAGTTGATGCTGTGTAGGATACCATGACAGTGGATAAGGCTTTCTGTAAGCCCACAGATTGTAGTTCTGGCAGAAGCATTGCATGCAGGGAAGGCAAATCCATAACCAGAGTAAGTGTCTATTCCAGTAAGATGGAAGGGGTCCAATATAATTAACTGCCATGAAGTTGCTGGCTGATCTCGAAAAATGGGGCCAAATCAGGAACTCAGTGATGGTCTCTACTGCTGGCACACTGGACACTCAGCCTTGGCTATAGCGAAGTCAGCCTTGGTGAGTGGAAATCCATGTTGCTGAGCCCATGCATAACCTCCATCCTTGCCACCATCACCACTTTGTTCATGAGCCCATTGGGGAATGACAGGAGTGGTTGGAGAAAGAGGATGACTGATTTCCACAGATCGCATCATCCTATCCACTTGATTGTTAAAACTCACCTCTACCGAGGTCATTCTTTGGTGAACATTCACATAAGACACAAACATCTTCACTTCTTTGGCCCATTCAGAGAGGTCTATCCACATACCTCTTCCTCATACCTCCTTGCCTCCCAATTTTCAATTATGTTCCTTCCAAGTCTCTGACCATTCAGCAAAACCACTGGTCACATCCCATGAATCAGTACAATCACATATCTGGCCATTTCTCTTTCCAAGCAAAGTGAACAACCAGGTGCACTGTTCGAAGTTCTGCTGATTGGGAAGAGTTCCCTTCACCACTGTCCTTCAGGGAGGTCCCAGAAAGGGGCTGTAGTGCTGCCACCGTCCACTTTCAAGTGGTGCCTACGTACACAGAACCACTTGTAAACCAGGCACAAGTTTTCTCTTCCTCAGTCAACTGATCATAAGGAACTCCCCATGAGGCCATAGGTGCAGACTGGAAGAGGGCAGGTAATGCGACAGGAGTGGAGACCATGGGAATTTGGGCTGCTTCCTCATGTCACTTACTTATGCCTTCAGGTCCTGCTCAAGCCCAATCTCGTATATATCACATTTAATAATGGGGTGCAGCTGTGAACATACAACTTTATGGCTCTGTGGCTCAGACAACACCCAGTTCATGATGGGCAGCTCAGGCCTCATGGTGACATTGTGGCCCATAGTTAAGCATTCATTCTCTACTAAGGCCCAGTAACAGGGCAAAAGCTGTTTCTCAAAAGGAGAGTAGTTATCTGCAGAGGGTAGAGGATCTTTGATCCAAAATCCTAAGGGTCTGTGCTGTAATTCACCAACAGGGGCCTGCCAAAGACTACAAACAGCATCTCTATCTGCCACTGGCAATTCGAACACCATTAAATCAACCAGGTCATATGGACCAAGTGGCAGAGAAGCTTGCATAGCGCACTGAACCTGTTGCACAGACTTCTTTTGTTTTAGGCCCTACACAAAACTAGCAGCTTTTCGAGTCCCTTGATAAATGGGCCACAGTAACACACCCAAATGAGGGATATGTTGCCTCCAAAATTCAAACAGGCCCACCAGGAGTTGTGACTTGTTTTTTAATTGTGGGAGGGGCCAGATGCAATAACTTATCCTTCACTTTAGAAGGAATATCTCAACATGCCCCACATCACTGAATCCTAGAAATTTCACAGAGGTGGAAGGCCCTGAATTTTTGTCAAGTTAATTTCCCATCCTCTAGCACACAAATGTTTTACCAATAAGTCCAGTCATTGACACTTCTTCTTTACTAGGTTTAATCAGCATAATGTCATCAGTCTAATGGATCAGTATGACATCTTGTGGAAGGGAAAGGCGATAAAGGCCTCTGTGGATAAAATTATGACATAGGGTGGAGAATTGATATAGAGCTGAGGTAGAACAGTGAAGGTGTATTGCTAACCTTGCCAGCTGAAGGCAAATTGCCTCTGGTGTTCCTTTGAAATAACAATCGAGGAAAAGGAATTGACCAGATTAATAGTTGCATACCAGGTACCAGGAGATGTATTGACTTGCTCAAGCAATGAAACCACATATGGAACAGCAGTTGCAATTGGAGTAACCACCTTATTATGTTTTCGATAATCTACTGTCATTCTCCAAGATCCATCTGTTTTTTGTACAGGCCCAGTAGGTGAGTTGAATGAGGATGTGGTGGGAATCACCACCCCTGCATACTTCAAGTTCTGGATGGGGATAATAATGTCTGCAATCCCTCCAGGAATGCAGTATTGCTTTTGGTTTATTATTTTCCTAGTTAGGGGCAGTTCTAATGGCATCCACATGACTTTTCCTACTATAAAACCCCCTACTTCACTTTTCAGAAAGTAAATGTAGGGGTTCTGCCAGTTGTTCAGTACATCTATTCCAATTATGCATTTTGGAAATGGGGCTATCACTACAGGATGGGTTTGGGGACACATTAGACCCACAAGTGAGAAGAACCTGAGCTAAGACTCCATTAGTAACCTGACCTCCAAATGCCACTACTCTGACTGGTGGACCAGAGTGATGTTTTGGGTCTCCTGGAACAAGTGTCATTTCACAACCAGCATCCAGTAATTCCCAAAAAGTCTGATTATTTATTTTTCCCCAGGGAACAGTCACTCTTGTAAAAGGTCGTAGATCCCCGTCGGGAAGGCCGGGAGAAAGATTAACAGTATAAATTTTTGGTAGTGCAGTGGGGTCCTTCCTCAAGCAGACCACGCCTTCCCTTCATTCAAGGCTGGCTGCAGTCTGGGAATTGACTGAGCAGTTGTGACTCCCTACTCCGGCAATTTGAGTTAAACTGCCATTTACTTGACCCAGAATTCTTCCACTTGTACATGTCAAATAAATAGTAGATTTCCCATCTATTTCACTCCTAGGAACACCATGACTAAGTATCCAATGCCATAAGTCCATACAAGTCAGACTATTCTGATTACTGCTTTGACTTCACTGTCCATTACAGTAACCATGCCCATCCTGTCTTTTTTGATTGAGCTTTGCCAGTTGGCACCTACCCCCACAGGGAACAATCAGCTCCCCTGTAGTTAGGTGTCTTAATTAGGGCAATTCCCACTGTCAGATCTGACTTACATAAAATAGCAATCACAGCACTCTTAAAGGATACTTGGGTTCCCTTCAAAATTTGTTCTTCACCATTGTGGTAAAAGATGTGCCCTCTTCCATGTGTGGGTCTGTGGGTCTAACCTGATAAATCCACTCTAACATGCCAATTACCCTAAGCCTTTGAATACCTTCTCCTACAGTGTACCAAGGCAGGTCTGGTATTTCAAATTGATTTAGTAGGTTACTGCATAATTTTTCATGCTTCAGCAAACCAACCAAATAAACTATCAGATCCCTCCAAAATAATAAAGATTAAAGTAGAAATAAATGAAATAAAGAATAGAAAAACAACTGAAAGAGTCAACAAGACCAAAAGTTGGTTCTTTGAAAAGATCAACAAAATCAACAAACCACTGGTCAAACTGATAAAAGAAAAAAAGGACAGGGAGAAAATAACCCAAATAAGAAATGACATTGATGATATCACACAGACCCAACTAAAATAAAAAGGATCATAACAGAATACTATGAAAAATTGTACTCTAACAAATTTCAAAACCTAGAGGAAATCGACAAATTTCTAGAAACACACTACCTACCCAAACTGACACAAACTGAGGTAGAAAAACTAAATCCACTCATAACAAAAGAAGACATTGAAGAGGTAATAAAAAAAACCTCCCCCTTCCATAAAAAGCCCTGGCCCAGACAGCTTAACTGGAAAATTCTACCAGACTTTCAGAGAAGAGTTAACATCGGTACTAATAAAGATATTTCAGAGCATGGAAAAGGAATACTCCTGAACTCTTTCTATAAAACCAGCATATCCCTGATACCAAAGCCAGGAAAACACATCACAAACACAGAAAATTACAGAACAATATCCCTCGTGAACATAGACACAAAAATCCTCAACAAAATTCAAGCCAAAAGAATTCAACAGCATATCAAAAAAAAAGAATTCATCATGACAAAGTGGGATTCATACCAGGTATGCAGGAATGGTTCAACATTAGAAAATCAATCAATGTTACCCATCACATAAATAAAACAAAAGATAAGAACCACATGATCTTATCAACTGATACAGAAAAGGCATTTGACAAGGTCCAACAAACACTCCTGACAAAAACTCTCAGCAAAATAGGAATAGAAGGGAAATTCCTCAACATAATAAAGGCCATTTATCCAAAGCCAACAACCAACATCATTCTAAACAGAGAGAGACTGAAAGCACTCCCCTTGAGAACAGGAATCAGAAAAGGATGCCCTTTATCACCACTCTTATTCAACATTTTGCTGGAGGTCCTAGCCTGACCTAAGAAATAAACAATATTCAAATTGGTAAGGAAGAAGTAAAAGTATTCCTATTCACTGATGATATGATATTATACACAGAAAACTCCAAAGAATCCGCAAGAAAACTACTAGAACTAACAGAAGATTTTAGCAGTGTATCAGGATACGAGATAAAACATACAAAAATCAGTTGGATTCGTCTACATCAACAGAGAGAACTCTGAAAAAGAAATCACCAAATCAATACTATTTACAATAGCCCCGAAGAAGATAAAATACTTACCAATAAATCTAACCAGAGACATAAAAGACATGTACAAAGAAAACTACAAGACACTACTGCAAGAAACCAAAAGAGACCTACATAAGTGGAAAAACATACCATGCACATGGATAGGAAGACTCAACATTGTGAAAATGTCAATTCTACCCAAAATGATCTACAGATACAATGCAATCTTGATCCAAACGCCAATGACATTTTTTAATGAGATGGGAACAAATTACCAACTTCATATGGAAATGGAAGAGGCCCTGAATAAGTAAAGCATAAGGAAGAAGAAAAATAAAGTGGGAGGCTTCACACTACCTGGTTTTAGAACCTATTATACCGCCACAGTAGTCAAAACAGCCTGATACTGGTACAACAACTGATACATAGACCAATGGAACAGAACTAAGAACCCAGATGTAAATTCATCCACCTATAAGCAGCTGATATTTGACAAAGGCCCAATGTCCGTTAAATGAGGAAAGAAAGTCTCTTTAACAAATGGTGCTGGCATAACTGAAGAGTCATCTGCAAAAAAAAAAAGAAAAAGAAAAAGAAACAGGACCGTTACCTCACACCATACACAAAATCTAACACAAAATGGATCAAAGACCTAAATATAAAATCTAAAATGATAAAGACCATGGAAGGAAAAACAAGGACAAAGCTAGGAGCCGTAATACATGGCATAAACAGTATACAAACCATAACTAACAATGCACAAATACCACAAGAGAAACTAGATAACTGGGAGCTCCTAAAAATCAAACATTTATGCTCATCAAAAGACTTCACCAAAAGAGTAAAAAGAGAACCTACAGACCGGGAAAAAAAATTTGGACTACAACATATCTGATAAGGGTCTAATTTCTAAAATCTACAGGACACTGTGACACCTCAAAAACAAAAAGACAAATAATCCAATTAAAAAACGGACAAAGGATATGAACAAACACTTCACCAAAGAAGATTTTCAGGCAGCTAACAGACACATGAGGAAATGTTCACAATCATTAGCCATCAGAGAAATGCAAATCAAAACTACAATGAGATACCATCTCACCCAAACAAGGGCTGGCATTAATCCAAAAATAGCAAAATAATAAATGTTGGTGAGGTTGTGGAGAGATTGGAACACTTAAGCACTACTGGTGGGAATGTAAAATGGTACAACCACTTTGGACAATAATTTGGCGCCTCCTTGAAAGCTAGAAATAGAAAAACCATACGATCCAGCAATCCCACTCCTAGGAATATATCCTAGAGAAATAAGAGATGTTACATGAATAGACACACGCACACCCATGTTCATTGCAGCATTGTTCACAATAGCAAAAAGATGGAAACACACTAGGTGCCCATCAACAGACAAGTGGATAAACAAATTATGGTACATACACACAATGGAATATTATGCAACAGTAAAGAACAATGATGAATCCGTGAAACATCTCTCAACATGGATGAATCTGGAGGGCATTATTCTGAGTGAAATTAGTCACAAAAGGACAAATATTGTATGAGACCACCATTATAAGAACTCAAGAAAAGGTTTAAACACAGAAAAAAGTATTCGTTGATGGTTACAAGGTGGCAGGGGGAATTCACTAACTAGATAGTAGACAAGGATCAACTCCAGTGAAGGGAAGGACAACACATAATACAGTGGAAGTCAGCATAACTGGACCAAAGCAAAAGCTAAGAAGTTTCCTGTTTACATCCAAACACTTTGAGGGACAGAGTAGTTGGGCTGGGGCCTGGGGCCCATAGTTTCAGGGGACATCTAACTCAACTGGCAAAACAAAGTTTATTAAGAAATGTTCTGCATCCCACTTTGGTGAATGGTGTCTGGGGTCTTAAAAGTTTGTGAGTGGCCAACTAAGATGCCTCAATTGGTTCCATCCCACTTGGACCAAAGGAGAATGAAGAAAATGAAATACACAAGGAAAATATTATCCCAAGAGACTAAAGGATCACATAAACCAGAGACACCACCAGCCTGAGACCAGAAGAACTAGATGGTGTCTGGCTACTACCAATGATCGCCCTGACAGGGAACACAACAGAGAGTCCCAGATGAAGCAGGAGAAAAATGTGGAACAAAATTCAAATTCACATAAAGAGACCAGATTTAGTGGTCTGACAGAAACTGGAGGAACCCTCAAAACTATGGCCACCAGACACTCTGTTAACCCAGAACTGAAACCATTCCCAAAGCCCACTCTTCAGACAAAGATTAGACAGGAACTATAAAACAAAACAAAACAAAAAAATACACGTGAGGAACATGCCTCTTAGTTCAATCAGATATGTGAGACCAAATGGGCAGCTCCTGTCCAAAAGCAGGATGAGAAGGCAGAAAGGGACAGGAACTGGTTGAACGGACACAGGGAACCTGGGGTGAAAAGGGTGAGTGTGCTGTCACATTGTGGGGATTGCAGGGATTGCAAGTAATGTCACAAAACAATATGTGTATAGATTTTTGTATGTGAAATTAACTTGAGCTCTAAACTTTCACCTAAAACACAATAAAAAAAGGTAATAAATAAAATAAAAATAATAAACTATTGGATCCTTTCCTAACCTTGAGAGCTGAAACATTAAATGAAGAATATGTGCTTGGGGGCCCATATCAATAAATTCAGAGTGATCCAACTTTATGTTCTTTGCACCATTATCTGACACCCTTAATAGCCATTCCAACACATATTCCCCAGGTTTCTGTTTGCACATATTAGAAAACTTAAGCAGTTCTTTTGGAGTGTAGCATACCTCCTTCTGGGTCACACTTTATACTTCACCTTTTGGGGATCGCTTGGATTTAAGTCTAATTATTGGTCGAGAAGCAAAAAATGGGTGGTGGGGATATGTTCTGAGAACATTCACCAATGTCTTGCAAAGCATCTGCTTCAGGTGATGTCCCAAGCAATGACTCAGATGCCTTCCCAGGCAATGATTCAGACAAAGACTCCTCAGACATAGCTGGGTTAATTTCATCAGATAGGCGTGAAGGGGCTAATGGTTTTACTGGGGAGGGTGACTTAGCAGACAAAAATGGAGCAATCTCTTCAGATGGGAGTGAGAGGGCTGGTTCTGTTGGCAGGAGTGATTCAACAGAATTTAGGGGCTCAATGTCCCCAGCTTCCTGATTATCTGCCCATTATTTCTCCCCAATCAATGCCCTCACTTTAACTTCAGACACCATTCAAGGTTGGGAATTCAATTGGTGTTTTAATTCAGCCACTCTTAACGATGAGACTCTGGGTTTGTTTTGTGGCAATATCAGCTCTTGTACTACAAGAAATAAGGTTTCTTTCAGGGCACAAGGGGCAACTTTGAGGTCACTTATGCAGTGTTTGAGCTGTGATTCTGAAGCCCTGAGCTTGTCTCTTTCTTTTACCACTTTGTCTAGTGAAAGTAGGACCAACTAACCAGCCTTCTTATACTTCTCATTCTGACAAAATTGAACAAAACTATCAAATGTGCGATCACCCAGAGCATTGCCTCTCACCAATACCTGATCTATTGGTGGTGATACTTTGCATATATCTATTGTCACCTCATGCCATAGATTACCAGTGCTCTCTTTACATCTGGAATAGAGTTATCAACATCTTTAAGACTAACCAGATTTGAGAACCAATTTAGAGAATTCATCCTTACAATTTTATTTCTCTAGAACCACTCTTGGTACCAAATATCCTAGGCTGGGTTCTCTAGAGAAGCAAAACCATTGAAACATATCTATATAGAGACAGAGAGAGAGAGATTTATCTCAAGGAAATAACTCACATGGTTGTAGAGGCATCAGGCTGGGGCTTCTGCTGACTCACATAGCTGCATGAGCTGATGAACCTAAGACTGGCAGGTCAGACAGCAGTCTGCTGGCTCACAAGCTGTGGAGGCTGACAAATTCCAAAACCAGCAAGCAATACAGCAGGCCGCTGGCTCAAGTCCCAAGAACCAGAGGTCAGACGATAACAAACCAGATGCAGGATCCAGAGAGTAAAAGCCAGCAAGCTTTCCCAGAACATCCATATACATTGGATGCAGGCCACACTCCCAAGGAAACACATCAGATCACATCATGGAAGTGATTACATTATATCACAAAATGGAAGATAACTACGTCATTATATAACCGCCATACTACATCATTACATAATTTCCAAACCACTGAGAATCACGGCCTAGCCAAGTTGACGCACAACCTTAACCATGGCAAACCACGAACCAAAAATATCCCCTGAAGTCTTCATAAAACCAAATGATAATTTAGCTTAACTAGGAAAAAAGATATGCCTTGAGAATTCTTCTCTTTTAAAAACTATGTGGGATCAAACTGACAACAGCAACTTGACACTTTGGATGGGAACCCTAGGGTCAGTGAGTTTATGTTAATGAGGGAGGAACAGCTCAGAACAGGAAGGTGACAATGGTTGCACCACTCAGAGAAGGCAATCAATGTCACTAAATTGTCCATGTAGACACTATTGAATTGGTGTATGTTTTGTTGTGTATATTCTCAACAACTACAAAATAAATGAAATTGAAAGAAAAAAAAGTATTTGAAGAAATAATGGCTGAAATTTCCCCAAGCAAGGTGCTTAAACCTATAGATTCAATAAACTGAGTGAACCTCAGCTGGGATTACCCAAAGAAATCCATGCCAAGATACATCACTGTCAAACTTCTGAAAACTAAAGACAAAGAAAAAATCTTGGAAGCAGTAAAGGAGATATCTTACCTATAGGGAAAAACTAATTCAAATGACAGTGGATTTTTCATCAGAAAATATGGATTCCAGAAAAAAATAACACAATATTTTTAAATGCTGGGGGGGGGAAAAAAACCCTGTCAACCCAGAATTCCATATCCATCAAAAATATCCTTCAGGAATGAAGAGTAAATCAAGACGTTCTCAGATAAAGGAAAACTAAGAAAATTTGTCACCAGCAGATCTAACCTAAAAGAATGGAAAAAAGAATTTCTTGAACAGAAAGAAAATGATAAAGGGGGAATTATGGAACATCAGGAAGGAAGAAAGAACAATGGAAAGAGTAAAAATACATGTAAATACAATCAGACTTTCCATCTCCTCTTAAGTTTTCTAAATTATGTCTGACAATTGAAGCAAAAATTACAGCACTGCATATGTGGTTCACATGTATGTAGAGGAAATATTTAAGTCAATTATATTATAAACAGAGGGAGGGAGAGTAAAGGGACTTAAGAAGTAAGGTTTCTATATTTTTTCTGGAACTGGTAAAATGTCAATAGCAGTAGACTATAATAAGTTATGAACATATACATAATGTAATATCTAGAGCAACTGCAAAAATATATACAAAGAGATACATTCAAAAACACTATAGCTAAATCAAAATGGAATTCTAAAAAATGTCCAAGCAACCCATAGGAAGGTGTAGAAAAAGTAAACAGAGAAACAAAAACAGAGGTGATAAATAGAAAACCAAAAAGAAAATTCAGCATAGCATTCCTATTAAAGACATCAGATTGAGCACACATATTTATCTTTGCTTTCTCCTGAAACCCCACAAAAATTAGATGCAGTAAATTTTTTTAAGTGGCACAGACCTACTAGGATAAATACAATACAATAGCAGACAAAAGCAACACAATTTTGGAAACAGAATACAAGATGAGTAAATTGATAATTGACTTAGCAGATGAGAAAGCCGAATTCTATGTTAGCAATGGGGAAATCTGGGAAACAGCTCAATTTATATTGCAGAAATTTCCTTCCAAATTCAGTAATTGGCATCCCAGACACCTATTAAAGGTGGGGCTAAAAACAGAAGGGTTGATTGAAAGTCGGCTTAAAAATGAGTTAGTCCCACAGATCTCCTCCCCGACTCCATCAGATAGGCAGTTGTCCCTCCCTCACCCTAGCTAGCAATAGATTGCAAGTTTATTCATTCTCTGGAGAGGGAAAAATGGAAGATCTCTGGACATGGGAAGACAAACCACAGATGAGGGTAGGGATACTATCCTGAAAACAGTAGGAATAAGTAAAAATTTACATATTGAATATTAAGACCCCAAGCCTTTTGTTCCCTCCTTCCTGGCTTCCAGAACCCAGGAAGCCAGGCATAGAATCTCCAAGGGGTAGGTTGGAAGAGTCTTCTCTTGGAAATTTGACTAGCCCAAGAGAAAAGATCTAAGAACACTGAAATCAGGAAACAGCTCACCTTACAGACTAGCACATCAAGATCACCTTACAGAAAAAACCCAAACACAAAGAGCTTCCAATCAGCTTTTTAATGTTTCAACAAGCACAAAAAAACAATGCTCAACATCATTAGTCATTACAGAAATGCAAATCAAAATAACAATTAGATACCACTTCATATGCACTAAAATGGCTATAATAATTTAAAAAACAGAGAAAATAACAAGTGTTGGCAAGGATACAGAGAAATTGGAACCCTTGTACATTTCTGGTGGAAATGTAAAATGGTGCCGCAGCAATGAAGAAAAGAATCTGGGAGTTCTGCAAAAAGTTAAACACAGAATTGTCATATGACACAGCAATTCCACTCCTAGGTAGACACCCAAGAGGACTGAAAATTTGTCCACACAAAAATTTGTACAAGAAGGTTCATTGCAGCATCATTAATAGCTAAGAAGTTGACATGACTCAAAAGTCCATCAACTAATGAATGAATAAACAAAATATACTGTAGCCATATATGGAATATTATAATAGGTAAATCCACAGAGACAGAAAGCAGATTAGCGATTACCAGGTGTTGGGGGAAGTGGGGAATGAAGAGTAATTGTTAATGGGTATGGGGTTTCCTTTTATAGTGAAGAAAAAGTTTTGAAACTACATAGAGTATTGTTTGCAGAACACTGTGAATGTACTAACTACCACTGAATTGTACACTTTAAAATGGATAATTTTATGTTAGGTGAATTTCACTTGAAGTTTTTAAAAACTATAATCTTGAGAAAAAATACAATCTTGGGGGAGAAAAAATAATCAAAATGGCATCAGACACCATCTTACCCTAACAAGGCTAGCACTAATTCAAAAAATACAAAATAACGAATGTTAGAGAGGTTGTGGGGAGATTGGAACTCTTAGGCACTGCTAGTGAGAATGTAAAATGGTACAATCACTTTAGAAAATGATATTGTGCCTCCATAAAAACCTAGAAATAGAAATACCATATTATCCAGCAATCCCACTCCTAGGAATATACCCGTGACAAATAAGAGCCATCACATGAACAGACATATGCACACCCATGTTCATTGCCACACTACGCACAACAGCAAAAAGATGGAAACAATGTAAATGCCCATCAACAGATGAATGGATAAACAAATTATGGTACTTACACACAATGAAAATACTATGCAATGATAAAGAACAATGATGAATCCCCAAACAGCTCACAGCATGGATGAATCTGGAGGGCATTATGCTGAGTGAAGTAAGTCAGTCACAAAAGGACACATATTGTATGAAACCACTATTATAAGAACTCAAGAAAAGGCTTAAACACAGAAAAAAGCATTCTTTGATGGTTATGAGGGTGGGGAGGGAGGGGGAAGGGAATTCATTAACTAGATACTAGACAAGGGTCAACTTCATTGAAGGGAAGGACAACACACAATACAGGGGAAGTCAGCACAACTGGACCAAAGCAAAAGCAAAGATGTTTCCTAGACACATCCAAACATTTTGAGGGACAGAGTAGCTAGGACTGGGGCCTGGGGACTATAGTTTCAGGGGACATCTAGGTCAATTGGCATAACACAATTCATAAACAAAATGTTCTACCTCCCACTTTGGTGAGTAGCGGCAGGGGTCTTAAAAGCTTGTGAGCAGCCATCTAAAATATATCTATTGGTCCCATCCCATTTGGAGCAAAGAAGAATGAAGAAAAGCAGAGACACAAGGAAAATACTAGCCCAAAGGACTAAAGGACCAAATGAAACAGAGACTCTACCAGCCTGAGACCAGAAGAACTAGACGGTACCCGGCTACCACCAATAACTGACCTGATAGGGACACAACAGAATCCCGGACAGAGCAGGACAAAAATGTAGGAACAGAATTAAAATTCACATAAAAAGACGAGATTTAATGGTCTGACAGAGACTGGAGGAACCCCTGAAACTGTGGCCACCGGATGCACTGTTAACCTAGAAATGACACCGTTCCCAAATCACAGTCTTCAGACAAAGATGAGACAGGACTATAAAAAAATAATACGCATGAGGAACGTGCTTCTCAGTTCATTCAGATATACAAGACCAAATGGGCAGCTCCTGTCCAAAAGCAGGATGAGAAGGCAAGAAGGGACAGGAACTAGTTGAATGGACACAGGGAACCCAGAGTGGAAAGGAAGAGTGTGTTGTCACATTGTGGGGATAGCAACCAATGTCACAAAACAATACGTGTACAAATTTTTGAATGAGAATTTAACTTGAGCTGTAAACTTTCACCTAAAGCACAATTTAAAATAAAATGGCATCAGATTTCTCCATAGTAGCATACAAGCTAGAAGACAATGTAATCAATGCTTTCAAAATACTCATGGAAAATTATTTCCAACCTAGAATTCTACATCCAGCCAAGCTATATATTAAGTGTGAAGATAGAATAAAATTATAGTTAGACTTGCAAAGTCTTTAAATAATGTATATCCCATGCAACCTTTCTCAGGCAGCTACTGCATGATGTGCTCCACAAAAATGAGGGAGTAAAACCAAAAGTGAAAGATACAGGACTCAAGAAACAGAGACTCTAATCTAAGAGAGAGCTGAAGAGAATTTTCAAGTCAATAGAGGAGGAAAATCTTAACAGTTGTACAACATGCCTAGAGAGCAACCCATCCAGATTAGAGCAGATCACAAAAACACAGCAGAGATTTTTTCAAGCAAACTAAACTGATAAAATACCTGTCATGGATTGAATTGTGTCCCCCAAAAATATCTGTCAACTTGGCTGGGCAATGATTACCAGTATTGTATGATTGTGTACCATTTTGTAATCTGATGTGATTTCCTTATGTGTTGTAAACTCTATCAATACAATGTAATAAGATGGATTAGCAGCAGTTATACTGATGAGGTCTACAAGATTAGATAGTGTCTTAAGCCAATCTCTTCTGAGATATGAAAGAGAGAAGCGAGCAGAGACACATGAGAACCTCGTACCACCAAGAAAGCAGCACTGGGAGCAGAGGGCATCCTTTGGACCTGAGGTGCCTTTGCTGAGATGCTCCCAGATCAAAAAAAGACTGATGCATCACAAGAACCTTCCTCCAGAGCTGACAGAAAGATAAAGGCTTCTCCTGGAGCTGATGCCTTCAACTTGGACTTGAAGACTACTAGACGGTGAGAAAATAAATTTCTCTTTGTCAAAGCCATCCACTGGTGGTATCTCTGTTACAGCAACACTAGATGACTGAGACAATACCTAATATATTTTAATGAATTGAGAGAAGACTTAAATAATTGGGGAAAAAATAATATTAAGTACATGCAATGCTAAGTGATTGAAAAAAAAATACAATCATTAACTCCAGGGAAAATAAAATGAGCAGTAAAGAAAAAGTAATCATAGCATACCACATGGTTGAGCTATGAATACCATTTACATTAGCACTGCAGCATAAACACTACATATTAATCTAACCAAAATTATGATATAACTATATATGGAGTCCCTGGGTCGTGCAAACAATTAAAACACTTAGCTGCTAACTGAAAGTTTGGAGGTTTGAGTCCACCCAGAGGTGCCTCAGAATCAAGATCTGGTGATTTACTCCAGAAAAAAAACAGCCATTGAAAATCCTGTGGAAGATGGTGGAGTAGTCAGACCCTTCCAGTGGACCTTCTTACAACAAAGACCCCAGAAAACAAGTGATTTGATTATATATGGCAATCTGGGAGCCCTGAACATCAAAGGCAGAGTTGAGGAACTGGACTGAGTGGCCAGGGGAGGGAGAGACAGTTCAGAAGGACTGAGGACTTCCCAGACCTGACCTGGCAAGAGCCTGAGCCCTTCAGACCTGAACAGCTCGGGGGGCAGCAGTGAGGGAGGCAAGCGGCCGAGCTCGGGCGGTGCGTTTTATGCACTGGGAGAGACCCACACCAGAGAGTCTACACGACCTCACAAAACCAGTGAGAAGCAG
Source organism: Dugong dugon (assembly GCA_030035585.1). NCBI lineage: Eukaryota > Metazoa > Chordata > Mammalia > Sirenia > Dugongidae > Dugong > Dugong dugon. The sequence continues at coordinate 99,914,259 of CM057483.1, read as the reverse complement.
CCCTCCACGAAAGATAAGTACTTGCATACAGCTTACCACGCGGATCAAAAACACCCTCCTTAGGGAAAAACCTCTCTCCCATCTACCTCCCCGCTCCCCACTCTGCACTGGGTACCGGACCAGCTTCAGCAATTGACGAGTCCCCTGGGCTGGAAGTATGATCTGTCACATGCCCAGAGCCATTCTCCTGCCTTGGAGAGTGAACAAATTAACAAACAGGGGAAAAAATAAACTGCTAGCTCCCCTAAGCCAGGAACTCAGGATAGGCACAGCTCCTTCACCTATGCATAGGCATAAGGGATCCATGGACTTTCAGTGCCTTTCCCCCTGCATAGATTTGTGTGGGCCCATCTCAAGAGCGTAGGACCTCATTACCGCAGTACAACAGGGTATATACCAGGACCCTAACTTCAACTGTTTCAGTTGTGAAGTGCCAGGTTATTGACATTTGACACTGCTCTGCCCATTAAGCAGCGTCTTCACCTACCCACATTAGGGGCCTGAGGACCGGTGGCTCCACCCACACCACCTAGCCACCTGAGATAGAAGCCCATGAATAAGAGGTACACCCCAGTCCTTACAGCCAACAGCAGATCTAACCACCTGGTGACAGGACATTAGAGCTTCAAAGGTGCCAATCTCAAACTAGCTCATACAAGCAGCCTCTTTGGACATATCAAAACAAAACAAGAAGCTAAGACCCAGTAAGCAAACATAAAATAAAGAAATACACTAACTGATTGATGACCCTGAGACAAAAGTCAATATCAAATCACATGCAGAGGCAATCCAGGATGGCTTCAGCAAGCTCCCAAAATAAAGAATCTAGAAATTTTCCAGAGGAGGAAAATTTCTTGGAATTACCGGATGCAGAATAAAAAGATTAATATACAGAACTCTTCAAGAAATTAGGAAGGAAATTAAGCAAAGCGCAGAACATACAATAGAGGAAATTAAAAAGATCAGAGAAGAGCATAATGACAAATTTAACAGGTTGCAAGAATCAATAGAGAGACAGCAATCAGAAATCCAGAAGATTAACAATAAAATTTCAGAATTAGAAAACTCAATAGAAAGTCATAGGAGCAGAATTGAGGCAATGGAAGTCACAATTAGTGAGAATGATGATAAAGCATGTGACACCAACTTACTTGAGGAAAAATCAGATAAAAAGATTTAAAGAAATGAAGAAACCCTAAGAATTATGTTGGAATCTACCAAGAGGAATAACCTATGAGAGACTGGAATACCAGAACAGGGTGGGATAACAGAAAATACAGAGAGAATTGTTGAAGATGTGTTGGCAGAAAACTTCCCTGATATTGTGAAAGATGACAAGATATTTATCCAAGATGCTCATCGATCCCCACATAAGGTAGATCCAAAAAGGAAGTAACCAAGACATATTATAATCAAACTTGCCAAAACCAAAGATAAACAAAAAATATCAAGAAAGGCTAGGGATAAATGAAAAGTCATCTACAAAGGAGAGTCATTAAGAATAAGCTCGGACCACTCAGCAGAAACTATGCAGGCAAGAAGGCAATGGGATGACGTATACAAAGCTTTGAAGGAAAAAAACTGCCAGCCAAGAATTATATATCCAGCAAACCTGTCTCTCAAATATGATGGCGAAATTACATCATTTCCAGATAAACAGAAGTTTAGGGAATTTGCAAAAACCAAACCAAAATTACAAGAAATACTAAAGGGAGTCCTCAGATTACAAAATCAGTAACATCAGATAACAATCCAAGACCAGAACACACGACACGGTAACCACATATCAACCCAGATAGGGAAATCACAAAAGAAAATCAAAGCTAGAACACTGAAAATAGGGAAACATATGTCAATATGTAAAAGATGACAACATTAAAACAAAAAAGAGGGACTTAAAAAAGGTAGACACAGACTTTTCATATGGAGAAGAAGGCAAGGCAATAAAAAGAAATAAAAGACTGGTATAAACTTAGAAAAATAGAGGTAAATATTAAGGTAACCACAAAGGAAACTAACAACCCTACAAGTCAAAATAAAAAACTAGAAAAATATAAAGACCCAGAAGACACAAAATCAACAACAGTGAAAAAGATGAAAAGACAATACATAAAGAAAAATGAATCAGCACAGAAAATTAAGTGGAAAAAAGAAACTGTGAACAACACACAAAAAAAGACATCAAACTGACAGCACTAAACTAATACTTATCAATAATTAAGCTGAATGTAAATGGACTAAATGCATCCATAAACAGACAGAGAGTGGCAGGTTGGATTAAAAAACACGATCCGTCTATATGCTGCCTACAAGAGATGCACATTAGACTTAAAAACACAAAATAAAAATCAAAGGATGGAAAAAAATATATCAAGCAAACAACACTCAAAAAAGAGCAGGAGTGGCTATATTAATCTCTGACAAAATAGATTTTAAAGTAAAATCCACCACAAAGGATAAGGAAGGACACTATATAAAGATTAAAGGGTCAATACACCAGGAGGACATAACTATGATAAATATTTACGCGCCCAACAACAGGGCTCAAAACTACATAAAACAAACTCTAACAGCACTGAAAAGAGACATAGACAGCTCCACAATAGTAGTAGGAGACTTAAACACACCACTTTCAGTGAAGGACAGAACCTCAACAAACACACGGAAGATCTAAACGCTACTATCAACCAACTTGATCACATAGACATATACAGAACACTCCGCCAAACAGCAGCCATGTATACTTTCTTTTCCAACGCACATGGAACATTCTCCAGAATACACCACATATTAGGGCATAAAGCAAGCCTTAACAAAATCCAAAACATCGAAATATTACAAAGCATTGTTTCTGACCATAAAGCCATAAAAGTAGAAACCAACAACAGAAAAAGCAAGGAAAAAAAATGAAACACATGGAAACTGAACAATACCTTGCTCAAAAATTACTGGGTTATAGAAGAAATTAAGTATGAAATAAAGATATTCATAGAATCAAAGGACACTGAAAACACATCCTACCAGAACCTTTGGGACACAGTAAAAGCAGTGCTCAGAGGTCAGTTTATAGCAATAAATGCACACATCAAAAAAGAAGAAAGGGCCATAATCAAAACATTAATCCTACCACTGGAAAAAGTAGAAAGAGAGCAGGAAAAGAAGCCCACAGGTGCCAGAAGAAAGGAAATAATAAGAATTAGAGCAGAATTAAATGAAATAGAGAATACAAAAACAATTGAAAGAGTTGACAAGAGCAAAAGCTGGTTCTTTGAAAATATCAACAAAACTCATAAACCCTTGGCCAGACTGACAAAAGAAAAACAGGAGAGGATGCAGATAACCCATATAAGAAATGAAATGGGTGATATCACAACAGACACCAACTGAAATTAAAAGAATCATAACAGAATACTATGAAAAATTGTTCTCTAACAAATTTGAAAACCTAGAGGAAATGGACAAATTTCTAGAAACTCACTACCTACCTAAACTAACACAAACAGAGGTAGAACAACTAAGTAAACCCAGAACAAAAGAAGAGATTGAAAAGGTAATTAAAAACTCCCAACAGAAAAAAACCCTTGCCTGGACAGCTTTCACTGGAGAATTCTACCAAACTTTCAGAGAAGAGTTAACACCACTACTACTAAAGGTATTTCAGAGCATAGAAAAGGATGGAATATTCCCAAGCTCATTCTATGAAGCTAGCTTAACCCTGATACCAAAACCAGGTAAAGACACCACAAAAAAAAAAAAGAAAATTACAGACCAATATCCCTCATGAACATTGATGCAAAAATCCTCAACAAAATTCTAGCCAATAGAATTCAGCAACATATCTAAAAAATAATTCACCATGATCAAGTGGGATTTATATCAGGTATGCAGGGATGGTTCAACATTAGAAAAACAATCAATGTAATCCATCACATAACATGATCTTATCAATCGATGCAGAAAAGGCATTTGACAAAGTCCAACACCCATTCATGATAAAAACTCTCAACAAAATAGGAATAGAAGGGAAATTCCTCACTATAATTAAGTGCATTTATACAAAGCCAACAGCCAACATCATCTTAAATGGAGAGACTTTGAAAGCATTTCCCCTGAGAATGGGAACCAGACAAGGATGCCCTTTATCACCACTCTTATTCAACATTGTGCTGAAGGTCCTAGCCAGAGCAATTAGGCTAGAAAAAGAAATAAAGGGTATCCAAATTGGTAGGGAAGAAGTCAAAGTATCTCTATTTGCAGATGATATGATCTTATACACAGAAAACCCCAAAGGATGCACAAGAAAACTACTGGAACTAATAGAAGATTTCAGCAAACTTTCAGGATACAAGCTAAACATACAAAAATCAGTTGGAATCCTTTACACCAACAAAGAGAACCTAGAAGAGAAAATCACCAAAACAATACCATTTACAATAGCCCCCAAGAAGATAGAATACTTAGGGATAAATCTAACCAGAGATGTAAAAGACCTATACAATGAAAACTACAAGACACTACTGCAAGAAACCAAAACAGACCTGCGTAAGTGGAAAAACATACCTTGCTCATGGATAGGTAGACTCAACATACTGAAAATGTCGATTCTACCTGAAGCGATCTACAGATACAATGCAATCCCGACCCAAATTCCACTGGCATTTTTTAATGAGATGGAGAAACAAATCACCAACTTCATATGCAAAGGGAAGAGGCCCCGAATAAATAAAGAATTACTCAAGAAGAAGAACAAAGTTGGAGGCTTCACACTACCTGATTTTAGGGCCTATTATACTGCCATGGTAGTCAAAACAGCCTGGTAATGGTACAACAACAGATACACAGACCAATGGAACAGAGTTGAGAATCCAGATATAAAGCTCATCCACCTATCAGCAGCTAATATTTGACAAAGGCCCAAAGTCTGTTAATTGGGAAAAAGACAGCCTCTTTAACAAATGGTGCTGGCATAACCAGATATCCATTCACAAAAAACTGAAACAAGACCCATAACTCACACCATGCACAAAGACTAACTCAATATGGATAGAAGACTTAAATATAAAATCAAACATCATGGAAGAAAAAATAGGCACAACGCTAGGAGCCATTATACATGGCATAAACACAGCACGAACCATAAGTAACAATGCACAAGCAGAAGAAGAGAGACTAGATAATTGGGAGCTCCTAAAAATCAGACACTTATGCTCATCAAAAGACTTCACCAAAAGAGTAAGACAACCTACAGACTGGGAAAAAAATTTTGGCTACAACAAATACAATCAGTGTCTAATCTCTAAAATCTACAAGATACAGCAAAACCTCAACAACGAAAATAGAAATAACCCAATTAAAAAATGGGCAAAGGATATGAACAGGCACATCACCAAAAATGATATTCAGGCGGCTAACAGACACATGAAGAAATGCTCACGATCACTAGCCATTAGAGAAACGCAGATCAAAACTACAATGAGATAACGTCTCACCCCAACAGGGCTAGCAATAATCCAAAAAACACAAAGTAATAAATGCTGGAGAGGTTGTGGAGAGTCTGGAACACTTATACACTGTTGGTGGGAATGTAAAATGGTACAACCCCTTTGAAAATCGATTTGGCACTTCCTTAAAAAGCTAGAAATAGATGTACCATATGATCTAGCTATCCCGCTCCTTGGAATATATCCTAGAGAAATAAGAGCCATCACACGAATAGATATATGTACACCCATGTTCATCGCAGCACTGTTCACAATAGCAAAAGGATGTAAACAACCTAGGTGCCCATCAACGGATGAGTGGATAAAGAAATTATGGTATATCCACACAATGGAACACTACGCAATGGTAAAGAACAAGGATGAAGCTGTGACACGTCATATAACATGATGGAAGCTGGAAGGCGTTATGGTGAGTGAATTTAGTCAGTCACAGAAGGACAAATATTGTATAAGACCACCATCAGAAGAACTCAAGAAAAGGTTTAAACACAGAAGAAAACATTCTTTGATTGTTATGAGGGTGGGGAGGGAGGGTGAGGGTTATTCACTAACTAGATAGTAGATGAGAATTATCTTAGGTGAAGGGAAGGACAGCACACACTGCAGTGGAAGTTAGCACAACTGGACTAAATCAAAGCTAAGAAGTTTCCTGAATACAGTCAAACACTTTGAGGGACAGAGTAGCAGTGGGAGGGGTCTGGGGACCATGCTTTCAGGGGACATCTAGGTCAAATGGCATAACAAACCTTATTAAGAAAATGTTCTGCATCCTACTTTGGTGAGTGGCGTCTGGGGTCTTAAAAGCTTGCAAGTGGCCATCTGATGCATCAATTGGTCCCAACCACCTGGAATAAAGGGGAATGAAGTACACCAAAGACACAAGGAAAGTAGTAGCCCAAGAGACAGAAAGGGCCACATAAACCAGAGACTTCATCAACCTGAGGTCAGAAAAACTAGATGGTGCCTGGCTACCACCAATGACCACCCTGGGAGGAAACAACAGAGAGTCCCTGGTAGAGCAATAGAAAGGTGGGGTGCAGAAGTGCAGAAGTCAAATTCTAGTAAAAAGACCAGACTTAATGGTCTGACTGAGAATGGAAAAGCATGGCCTCTGGATTCTCTATGAGCCCCGAACTAAAACAATTTCTGAGGCCAACTCTTCAGACAGGGATTGGACTGGACTGTGGGACATGAAGTGATACTCGTGAGGAGTGTGCCTCTTAGCTCAAGTAGATACAAGAGACTAAATGAGCAGCTTCTGTCCAGAGGTGAGATGGGAAGGCAGAGAGGGTTAGGAGCTGGGTGAATGGACATGGGGAATCAGGGATGGAAAGGAGGAGTATGCTGTCACAGTATGGGGAGAGCAGTTAGAGTCATATAACAATGTATGTATAAATTTTTGTAGGGAAAAAAATAAATAAAATTTTAGATACTTTGGAAAAGGATAGTGAAAATAGCAGCACAACGGAAAGAATATAATTGATGTCACTGAAATGTACATGTAGAAATTTTTGAAGTGGTGTATCTTTGGCTATGTACATTTTCACCAAAAAATAAAATAAAAGGTCCTCCAAGGTCAAGAAGGGAGAGTGTTGACATGTCATGGGGTTTTTAAGCAACATCATAAAGCAATATGTGTACTGACTGTTTAAGGAGAAACTATTTGTTCTGTAAACCTTCACCTTTAAGTACAATAAAAAAATTTAAAAAAAAGAAAATCCTATGGAGCAAGGTAAATACACTGACACACATGGGGTCCCCATGAAGCAGTGTTGACTCTACAGCAATTGTGGTGGTGGTGGATATAGAGATAATGGAGTGATAGGAAGCAAGCATATGTGTGGACTTGGGGGTAGGGAGAGGTTGAAAATAAGTGGGATGTCAATATACGTCTAAAACTAAAAAATTAAGAAGTAGCAGTATAAGAACACTATTTAGAGATACGGAGGTAAATCCTAAAAAGAACCAGCTAAAAAATTGAAAGTAGCTGTTCTGGGAGACAGAAGTAGAGGAGGGGAGGAGGACTGGTAATTTTGTAATAAGAATTGTAGAATTATTTTTCTCTTTAAACTATGTACATATATGTTGTTGTTGTTAGGTGCCATAGAGTTGGTTCCGACTCATAGCGACCCTATACATTGACAAAAATTAAAATCAAATATAAAAAGGCATAAAAAGTATACCATACACATTAAGAAATAACAGTGACAGTCTGAGGTAAAAATAAACATTGATTTTTTTTAGAGGTGTTAATGTTTTAATGGCTACATGAAGAGCCTTGCCGCAGTCTAAAACATGAACAAGTCTGGCCAAGCTTTCTTTATGCTGTTTTTAGTTTAAAAGTATATAACTCACTTAAAATTTAATGGAAAATGTCACTGTGAAGATTTCAGTGAGTCATTTTTATGGTTCAAATTATTTTCAGTGTGGAAGGAATGCATACACCCTTAAGTGAGTTATTGTCTCCCAGATACACAAAGCAGTAGGTGGAAAGGGTCAGAGAAAACAATTATATCCCAGCTAGCCACAACAGGCAGAAAACTGAATTTTACTTACAGAGGAGTGATTCACTTTTGTGTTAGAAGATGTGGTTTTACTACATAGAGAGATGTACAAAATCTTACACAATTATGTTTCAAGTATTTGGCCACAAAACGGAAATTTTTTAAATTGTGCTTTAGGTGAAAGTTTACAGCTCAGATTAATTTCTCATTCAAAAATTTATGCACAAATGGTTTTGTGACATTGGCTACAATCCCCTCATTGTGTCAGCACTCTTCCCCTTTTGCTTTCCATGCGGGGTTCCCCTTGTCCATTCTTCCAGTTTTCCTGTCCCCTCCTGCCTTCTCCTCTTTGCTTTGGGGCAGGTGTTACCCAGTTGGTCTCATATACTTGATTGAACTAAGAAGCACGTTCCTCATGTGTGCTATTGTTTGTTTTATAAGCTTGTTTAATCTTTGGCTGAAAGGTGGACTTCGGGAGTGGCTTCAGTTCTGAGTTCGCAGAGTGTCCAGGGTCATAGTTTCAGGGGTTCCTCCAGTCTTTGTCAGACCAGTAAGTCTGGTCTTGTGGGTGTGTGTGTATGTGAATTTGAATTTTGTTCTACATTATTCTACCACTCTGTCTGGGACCCTCTATTGTAATCCCTGTCACAAAATGGTAATTTTAAATAGGCAAAAGAGAATAGAATAATTGTAAGTCCAGACTTCATTTAGAAGCTTTATACTCCTAGACAGCAGCAGTGAAATCTACTTGAATTTTGAATGAATTACTCTAAAAGATTGTCCATTTTCTTTGTGTAAGTGAAAATTTTACAATGAAGTACAGCTTTACACTGAAGATAAATTCTAGAAAAAAACTAAAGTAGAAAGAAAAAAGCAAGCCATAACACACGAGCCAATTAATCCAAATAAAATTCTCATTAAGGATTCAAACTTTAAGGGAAAAGAGGTAAAGAATTAAGTAAACAAGCTGCTATCAGATTTTACTATAAATATGCACACACAGAATACACACATACCCTCTGGGTTATGGCTCAGAGCTTCTCCAAATAGAAGACTAGAAATTTTTGTACTGAAGGGACCTTTGAGATCATGTCATACACTCATTTTACAGATGAGGACACTGATTCTCAGAGCAGTGTCTTGCAACTAGCCACACTAGTAGCAGCTCCTTCCTCAATGCTGTACAGAGATCACAAAGCTTGTCTTGAGTAATTACAGGAATCAAAGAAATTCTACGTACCAAGGTAGGTAAATATATGTAAATTTTTTTAAGTAAATGTTCAAATTAGAATAATTTTCTAACTCTCACTAAACAAGGAAGTTCAGTCAAGCAAAACATCACTATATCCCAATTATTCCAGTTAAGGTTTTACTATGCACTTATAATAGTTGGACACTAAATCGATTATTTCCAACCATTTCATTGTTTGATGTCATAACACCTCCAGAAGTGTTGTATGACATACATTTACTTCAAAATGAGAAGCTAATTAAGTTTAACTTGCTTTAGAGTAGGTTTCTGTTTTTTTAAGAACTTCATAAAATCCTCTTCAAAGGACTAGAAACATCCCGATAACAAGTCAGACATGCCTGACATCCAGTTTTATATATTTTCCTGTAACACTAGCCACTTGAGTTATAGGGATTTTGGAAATACTAAAAAGTGATAGTAACAAGTTAAAAGGATATAGAAGCCAGCTTAAAGGGGCTCCTAGTGGTCAAGTCTGGGAAAATTTGAACTTCAAAATACATAATGGGAGTTCTGGTTCTGGGTAAGATGCCACCTTTTTTTTTCTCCCATTGAATGTAACTATAAAACCTGGACAGAACACATAGAACTATTTGAGGACTCTGGGGAAAAAAAGGAGCAAGCAGATAGGGAATAGCACCAAATTCAAACCAACAACAAACGAAGCTGGTGATGAGTTTAGCATTTTTATCCTCTGATATAACCTAGCCTAAACAATGCAGCTAGAAACCCAGAAGTGAGCACTATAGTGAAGATTGAGAGAGTTCCTCTAGTTCTGGCTCAAGGAGCTCAGATGGAGAAACAGAAAGCCTGTTTTTTGTTTGTTTTGTTTTGTTTTGTTTTTCCCGCTCTCTTTTCTCCATTCTCTTGCGCCCCAGCCCCTAGGCAATCCCATAGTGGCAACAGTAGTGGCAGCTATGGGGAATTGCAAGAGTCAAAACATTGAGGGAGAGAAGCTTTCTTCTTCATTCAGTGGAGCTGCTGTTTCAAGAGGAGAGGGCCAAACACAATTGCCTTCTATTTCTCTTTCTCTGCCTTTCACTGTTTGGCCCCAGACACAGTAAAATTGCAGATATGGGCTATTATTGGCCACAATACCAAACAGCAATGCTGCAGGGATCCAGAAACCACCAAGAGGAGCATGGAGAGAGAGGAACTCAGGAAAGCAACACCATAAAGTTGTTTATAAAGTCCTGGGCTCATCTCACAACCTGGGCATGCATGGATTTAATTTTAATTAGCATACCAAAAACTTTGGACACTGAGCAAAGGGATAGACCTCTGCCCAGGTATCAGACTGACCAATGAGTATTGCTTGTACAGGACAAATCCAAATATCACTGTAAAGGCTTAGAGCCACAACCCACAGAAGGCCAGTTGAAAATTGCAGACTGAATCTAACCAGGTTGACTTCCTGCTAAAACTAAAACATCAACATTCTCCATAGGATTTAAGCAATACCAGAGTTTCATAACATAATATTCAACATATCCAGAATACAATCCAAAATTACTTGGTATATGAATATCCTCAATAATTTCAACTTGCATGAGAAAATACAATCAACAGAAGCCTATGACAAGATAACACAAATGCTGGAATTATCTGATAAGGGCTTTAAAGAAGCTATTATAAAACTGTTTGAACAAGCCATCATGAACACTCTTGAAACAAATAGAAAATTAGAAACTTTCACCAAAGAAACAGAACAGGGATCAGCAAAGAACAGCCTATAGACTAGATATGGCCTGTGAGCTCAGAATGGTTTAAGAATGGTTTTTACATTTTTAAAGGGTTGTAAAAAAAAAAAAAAACAACTCAACAACAACAAAATAAGTAAATAAATAAAATTATTGGGGAAAAAAACCCCAGGAGACATTTGGGGAAGACATATTTTGGTTCCATTTTATTGAGGAAGCAAGCGAGGCTCAGAAAGGTTGGTAACTCCTTTGAGGTCACACAGCTGGCCAGTGCTGAGCCAGGATTAGACCATAGACACCCTGTCTCCCAGGTCACATTCTTCCTGTGACCTGATCTGGAGAAAGTGAGGAGACAGGCCCAAGATCCTCTGGTGGGAAATCACCATACATTTTTAAAGGCACTCTCTGGTAAAATTTCTCCATTGATTGAAACTAAAGTTCTATGATTAACTGTGGGGTGGACCTTATTTTATTAACTCTATGAAACTTTTTTGCACTTTGGCATCTCTGAAATCAAGGTACCATAGAGTCAGATGGTGTGTCTGGGTTTAATTGGCAACTTTTTTTTCCCCTTTCTTAGTGGTTTATACAGTAAGTATACTGGTAGTACTTGTACTACTCATTAGTGTGTTTAGACTCCTAGTTAAACAGATGGGGAACCTGGAAGTCACAGAGCAGATCAGATGCAGGGATGGAGACCTGTTAGCAGCTTAAGAGTTCTTGGTCTCATACATGTTTTCAGGTCTCCATTATCTGCAAACAAAATTCTACAGAGGCTGGAGAAGGGCCATACTTGGTCAATACGTACGTGCTAGTTTTGGTGTGTGTCTGGGTGTTTCTCAGGGGAAAATAATTTTTTGAATGTATTTCTTACTACTGTCTTTCATTGAATCAAAGATGCTATAAATTGTAAGACACACCACTACTGTGTAGACCACTAAGAAGGGAAGGGCATACTGCCCATTGAGCCAGGACACACTGTCAGATATTGTGGTGCCTTGATTTCAGATATTGAAATACAGAAGAAAGAGGGTGTCTTAGAGTCCATAGGATCTGCTCTACCTCATAGTTAATTACACATGTGACCTTTTCTTCCTATTCCATGGGAGTGGCAAGTACCCCTAATCCTGGCCCTACACAAGGCGGAATGAGTTGAGAGCAACAGAAGCCGGAGAGGTCCTGACTCACTCAGGCCCCTCAGCAGGCCCCAAAGCAGCCCTGAGTGGACAGCCCTTAAGAGCACCACAACCAGAGTGTCATCCTGGGGTCTCTCTTGTATCTGAATCAGAGGCTCCTCACCCACCAAAGATGACAAAATGTGGGAGACTTGAAATGTAAACTTTCCAGAAATGCTGAAGCAATGGAGGGGAAAAAAAACACTCTTTAAAATCTGTAAAGTGACTTTGTAGGTCTATGAACAAACATTATGTGTAACTTGATTTAATTATGAAACAATAACATACAGAATAATGAAAAGATAAAAACTTGGGTAAAAATAAAAATAAAAAAGCAAAGACTATGCAACAGATACCATATGTGTCCCACATAGCCTAAAATATTTACCACTTAGCCCTTTTCAGTAAATGTTTGCCAACCCCAGAAATAGAAGATATAAAGAAAAACTGAAAAGAAATGTCAGAACTGAAAAATACAATAACTGAAATTTAAAAACCAACTGGATGAACTCAATAGCAGAATGGAGATAAGAGAGGAAAGAGTCAGTGAACTTGAAGACAGATCAATATAAATTACACAATCTGAAAAAAAAGAGGAAAAGGGTTGAAAAAGAAAACAGAACAGAGAGTCAGGAACCTGTGGGATCATAACAAAAGGCTTAAAACTCATATCACTGGAGTTCCAGAAAAGAGAAAAAATGTGGTGTTGAAAACGGTTGAAGAAATAATGGCTAAAAACTTCCCAAACTTGGAGAAGCATATAAATCTATACATTGAAGAACCTCAGCAAATCGCAAACAGAATAAACACGAAGAAATCATGCCCAGACACATCAAGAGCAACCTGCTGAAAACTAAAAAACAAACAAACCTGTTGCCGTTGAGCTGATTCTAACTCATAGCAACCCTACAAGACAGAGTAGAACTGCCCCATGGGGTTTCCAATGAGCACCTTGGTGGATCTGAACTGCCAACCTTTTGGTTAGCAGCAAAACTCTTTACCCCTATGCCATCAGGGTTTCCGCTGAAAACTAAAAGACGAAAAATCATGAAGGCAGACACAGGAAAAAAAAGCAATAACTATACAGCAACAACAACAATACCACTACATCCCAATAAGAATGGCTAAAATTAAAAAGATTGACCATACCAAGTGTTGGTGAAGATGTGGAGCAAATGGAAGCCTCAAATGCTGTAGGTGGGAGGGAAAAATGATTCAACGTCTTTGGGAAACAGTATGGCAGTTTCTTAAAAAGTTAAACATACAGGTATGCCCCGCTTTCCACAAGTTTGTTTTATGCCACTTCACTTTTATGAAAGACCTACATTAGTACATGGTTTGGCTAACTGAAAGAAATCTGAAGAGGATTTTCACTTTCACAAAGAAAGGTAAAAAGAGGAAATAGCATTCAGGATTTGTTTTGCAGCTTGCTGTTAAAGAGGCAGCAAGCACCCAGAGCAGCAAGAGTGGGCATCGCCAAGCTCTTTCCCTGGGAACTACACTCAGCATCTTAGCTTTTACTATATGTTAGTGTTATTTTAGGTTTTATGTGTTATTTGGTATGATTTGGTAGGTTATTTTTTGGGTCTGGAAATGCTTAAAAAAATTTCCCATATAAATTAATGGTAATTGCTCCTTCGCTTTATGCCATTTTGGCTTACGAAAGGTTTCATAGGAATGTTCTACTTTCAGATGGCGGGGGAAACCTGTACACCTACCATATGTGCCATTCATTCCAATCCTAGGTACATATTCAAAAGAAAAAAAATATTACCACACAAATACTTGTACATGAATGATCAAAGCAATTTTATCTGTAATGTTGTTGTTGTTGTTGTTGTTGTTAGGTGCCATTGAGTCCATTCCTACTCATAGCGACCCTATGTACAACAGAATGAAATGCTGACCAGTCTTATGCTATCCTCTTGAGCCCTGGTGGCACAGTAGTTAAGCACTCCGACTGCTAACCAAAAGGTCAGCGGTTCAAGCCCACCAGCCACTCAACAGGAGAAAGATGTGGCAATCTGCTTTTGTAAAGATTACAGCCTTGAAAACCTTATGGGGCAGTTCTACTCCATCCTATAGGGTCACTATGAGTTAGAATCGATTCAACAGCAACAGATTTTTTTTTAATTTGTAATAGATTTTAAAAATTCAAAATTGGAAACAACCTGAATGTCCATCAACAGGTGAATAGATAAACAAATTGTGGTATATACATATATTGGAATTTTACTCAGCAATAAAAAAGAATAACTATTGATATGCAAAAGTAGATAAATCTCAAAATCATTACATTGAATAAAAGAAGCCAGACAAAAAAGTGTATATTTATGATTCCATTTACATAAAATTCTAGAAATGCACACTATAGTTACAGAAAGTGGAAGAGGGTTAGGGAGGAGTCAGCAGGACACAATGAAACATTTGGGAATATGGAAATGATCATTATTCTGATTGTGACGATGGTTTCATAGGTGTATACATATGCCAAAACTCATTAAACTGTACACTTTAAATGTATATAATTTATTATATGTCAATTATAATTCAAGAAACCTGTTTGGAAAAAGATATGAAAGGGATCCAGACATTCTGGAGCCATAGAGGCTGGATTAACCCCTGAAACTATTGCCCTAAAATAATCTTTAAACCTTTAACCAAAAATATTTCCTGAAGTCTTCTTTAAACCAAACAATACCTTAATTAGTAAAAAAATGGCTGCCTTGAGCATTGTTCTTTTTTAAAGAACTATCTATATGGGATCAAATTGATAACAGCAACTCAAAAGGTTAGAGGAAAAACTTAGGGAGTAGCAATCTGAGGTTAACGGTGGAGGAAAAATTTGGAAAAGGAGGGTGAGAATGGTTGCACAACTCAAAGAATTTAATCAAAGTCACTGAACTGTACACATACGAACTTCTGAACTGGTGTATATTTTGTTGCATACATTTTCAACAAAAAAATAAATAAAATAAACTATAAAAAAGTTATGAAAGATAAAGACAGATTTAAGGAGACTAAGGAAATATGATAATTAAATGTAAATCATGATCCCAAACTGGATGATAGACTAGCTGCGGAAGACAAATGCTATAAATTAGCATTAGGACAATTGACAAAATTAGAATATGAACTGTAGATCATATTAAAATATTTATCAATGTTAAATTTCTTGAATTTTATAAGTGCACTGTGGGCCAATAAACAACTCCATGATAAATGGAGAAGAAATTCAAATTGTTAAGGATTTCATTCTACTTGGATCGACAACCAACACCCATGGAAGCAGCAGTCAAAAAATCAAACAAAATATTGCATTGGGAAAATCTGCTGCAAAAGGCCTCTTCAAAATCTTAAAAAGCAAAGACATCACTTTGATGACTAATATACACCTGACTCAAGCCATCATCAACCGCCTCATAGATGCATGTGAAAACTAGACAGTGAAAAAGAAAGACTAAAGAACTGATGCATTCAAATTGTAGTGTTGGCAAAGAATACTGAATATACCATGCACTGCCAGAAAAATGAACAAATCAGTCTTGTAAGAAGTACAGCCAAAATGCTCCTTAGAAGCAAGCACAGAGAGACTTTGTCTGACTTACTTTGGACAGGTCATCAGGAAAAATCAATTGCTAGAAAAGGACATCATGTTTGGTAAAATGGAGGGTCAGTGAAAACGAGGGAAACCCTCCATGAGATGAATTGACACAGTGGCTACGACAATGATCTGAAACTCAGCAACAACTGCGACTATGGTGCAGGACCGGGCAAAGTTTTATTCTGTTATACATGAGGTTGCTATGAGTTGGAGTCAACTTGACAGAAACTAACAACAACAGCAACTGTGTTTATAAAGGAAAATATCCTATTCTTAAGAAATACATACTGAAGTATTAACCAGTAAAGGGTCATGATGTATGCAACCTTCTTTCAAATGGTTCAAAAAAACAAATAATAATATAAAAAAAGATAGTAACAGATTATAATCCACTGAATTAAATAGGAGCCCATGACTCCACACTGATATAAATGAATAATTAAATGGGGAAGCGTCCCTGGGTGGTGCAAACAGTTAAGCGCTCAACTACTAGTTGAAAAGTTTGTGGCTCAAACACACCCAAAGGTGCCTCGGAAGGCAGGTCTGGTGATGTGCTTCTGAAAGGTCACAGCCTTGAAAACCCTACAGCAGTTATACTCTGTACACATGGGGTGGCCATGAGTTAGAATCAACTTGACAGCAACCAACAACAACAATCAACTAACAAATGTAGAGAGGTTGAAATTAGAAAAATAGCCACTGGCAACCATCATAGTAATAATTTAGGCAAGAAATATCAATGGATGCTAAAACTAGTGGGTAAAAGTGGGATGAGAAACTAGATTTTAAAAAGTCTCAAAGTATCTCCCCACAAGATATTTATTAATAAAAAAGGGAAAAACACAATTTTACAGTAGAAAAACCTAGCAGACACCATCTTAATCAAGAGATTAAAGTTAACACCAACAGCAATACGATAAATCGAATTTGTATGCCATGAGGAGAACAATCACTTCCCTGATATTCTGCCCTCATATTCATAGCCTGTTCTAATCATGAGGAAACTCTGGACAAACCCAAATTAAGGGACTTTCTACAAAATGACTTGCCTGTAATCTTCAAAGCTGCCAAGGTCATAAAAGTCAAAGAAAGACTGAAGAAGTATTCCACATTGAAAGAGGCTAGAGATAGGGTGCAATCCTAGATTGAGTCCATTTTCTATGAAGGACATTACCTGGAAACTTGAATGGTGTCTCTGGGCAAAGGGTATACAGGAGTTCTTTGTACTATTCTTGCAACTTTTCTGTAAATTTGAAATTGTTCAGAAATTTTTAAGTAGCCTAGTACCTGGCACATAGCAGGCAGGCAATATATAAATGTTTTCTGAATTAATTTCTATATTATAACACAGAATTTGAGAAAAATGTAAGATCAATATCACAAGAAATTAAAATTTATGGAGCTCTAGGAATACTCTCCCTAACATCCAAATATATCAGTTATAAATTCCCTTTCTGATAGGAAAGGCTGATAAGCATAGGCACTGAAACAGGGGAGAAAGAATGGAAAAGGGCAATGAGGTGGAAAAACAAAAATTTAAGAATTTTAATGAGATCCAAGCCGGGAAGCAGGTTTTATCCTATCAAATCTCCCTCACCTCTACATCCCAATATAAGAAGATACTGTGGCAGAGACATGATTACTTGCTATCAATTTTGTCAGCAGAGGAATAAATAAACTCTCTTTTTTTTTTCTTTCTTTCATCACGTAGCATGGAATATGGAGAAAAATTAAATGGTTTGAGAATAAAGGAAAAAGCTAAGTGATTTTAAGAAATAACCCTTATCATTTTTTTTTTTCCAAATGCCCTTTCTGGTAAAGAACGAAGGAAACAAAATATTTTAAAAATCAGCTAAATAAGTGGGAAGAGATCTCAAATAGAATCTTCAAAGGGTTGCATGAAGTAGTAGTGATTCTTCCTAAAACTTGATATAGCATATTTTCAAATTCTTGTAAAATAAATGCGGAGATTCACTCACCATCCCGGGTAGCCTCATCAGCATATCTTTACAGCGCAGTACAAACATAGATGCTCTTTGAAAATCCCCTTGAGCAACTGCCTAAAAAGTGAAAGAATATCAGTAATTGGTTAAAAGGAAATGACAAGCTATTTGTCTACAAGTCAATTTTACTGTACTTTTACTAGTGTTAAACAAGTCTTATTTTGTTTTCTAATCTTTTTAGCAATGATAGTTGTTCTAGCTAAACATAAATAACCAGCTCAAAATACACAGTAATAAGTGGTATATACATACAATGCAATATTATTCAGTCATAAAAAGGAATGAAGTTCTGATACATGTTATGACATGGATGAATCTTGAAAACATTATGCTAAGTGAAATATGCCAGACACAAAAGGACAAGTATTGTATGATTCCACTTACATGAAATATCTAGAATAGGCAAATTCATAGATACAGAGTAGATTAGAGGTTACCAGGGTCTGAGGGGAGGGTGAATGGGGAGTTACTGTTTAAACGGGTACAGATGGGAGACAGAGCAACATGGTGCTATACCCAAACACACCACATCATCCCTCCACAGCAAAGACCCAAAAAACTAAGTTAAACAGAGACAAACATCAGTCCTGGTACCCTAAGTGTCAAAGGAAGCAATAAAGAACTCAACCAAGCACCGAATGGAATAAGAAACTGACAGAGAACAGAGAGTGAGGAGAGATAGAGAGTGGAGGTCCCCTATCAGCTAATGTGGCATGGATCTTGGACTCCTCAGCCACCAAGAAAGGTGGACAGGGAGTATAGCAAGGCAGGTTCATGGAGTTCCCAGCAGGAGAGAGAGCACCTGGTAATCAGCAACACATGCTTTCCTATCCTCCACCCTTCTTCCCCCTGCTAGGCCTCCGTGGCTTTCTGGCGGGCCGAGGTCACTCGACTGCAGAAACACCGGCTCATTGCCACTTGGATTCACCCTGCACACACTGCCTGGCTCCTTCAGGGCCATTTTTTTGTTGCTGTTGCTGCTTTTTTAGCTTCTTTTGGTTTCTTCTCTCTCTCTTACCTCCTTCTTTTCCTCTCTCTCGAACACCAGGTGGCTCCATGTGCCATCTCTGCTCCTTCATGACAGGCTGTGTAGTGCCACTCAGCTGGGGAACCACTTCCCCAGTCTGCAAAGCAAAACCAGTGGGCTCCCTTGGGGCATTTTTTTCCTTGTTGTTTTTCTTCATTTTTAGGTTTCTCATCTCTACCTACCCTCTTTTCCTTTCTCCTTAATACGTGGCGTGGTGTGCCATCTCTGCTCCTTCTAGACAGGCTGTGCAGCACCGCTCGGCTAGGGAGCCACTTCCTTGGTCTGCGTCACCAAGTCAGTGGGCTTCCCTGAGGATTTTTTTTCCTTTCACCAGTTTTTTGTCTCTCTATACCATCCTTCCCTTCTTTTCTCCTGAACACCTGGTGCCGTGTGCCATCTCTGATCGTTCTAGATGGGTTGTGCAGTGTTACTCAGCTGGGGAGCCACTTCCCCGGTGCATGCCTCCACACCAGTGGGCTTCCTCAGGGCATTTTTTTTCTTTCTCGGTTTCTTGTGTCTCTCTACCTTCCTTCCTTATCCTTCTCCTGAACACCTGCCAGTATGTGCCATCTGCGCTCCTTCTTGACTGGTAGTGCAGAGCTGCTCAGCTGGAAATTCACTTCCAGTGGGCTTCCTTGGGGCATTTTTTTCTTCTTTTTTTCTTGGTTTCTTGTCTCTCTCTACCTTCCTTCCTTATCCTTCTCCTAAACACCTGGTGCCTTGTGCCATCTCCTCTCCTTCTTGACAGGCTGTGCAGCACAGCTCAGCTAGGGACCAGATTCCGGTGGACTCCCTTGGGGAATTTTTTTTCTTCATTCTTTTTTTCTCAGTGTCTTGTCTCTCTCTAACTTCCTTCCTTTCCTTTCTCCCAACCACCTGTTATTTTTTCTCTCAGTTTCATGTATCTCTCTAACTTCCTTACTCTTCTCTTGAACACCTGCCTCCATGTGCCATCTCTGCTCCTTCTTGATGGGCTGTGTAGCACCACTAGGCTGGTGAACAGCATCCGGTGGGATCCCTTATGGCCTATTTTTCTTCTTTCTTCTTTTTTTCTCAGTTTCTTGTCTCTCTCTACCTTCATTCCTATCCGTCATCCCA
The DNA here is from genome assembly GCA_030035585.1 of Dugong dugon. Lineage (NCBI taxonomy): Eukaryota > Metazoa > Chordata > Mammalia > Sirenia > Dugongidae > Dugong > Dugong dugon. The sequence goes on along the minus strand of CM057483.1, from coordinate 99,894,398 downwards.
ACCACCTGGCAAGTGTGCAATTTTCTCTCTTTTTTAAATCTAGTTTCCTATCTCTCTCCCTTCCTTCCTTTCCTTTCTCTTGCCCACCTAGCTGTGTATGCTGTGTCTGTCCCTTCATGACAGGCTGTGTCTCACGGCCCAGCTAGAAAGCCACCAGTACACAGATTCCCTGGATCTGCACCACTCCAACAGCAGACTTCCTCAGCACTTTTTCTTTCTTGGCTGTTGTTTCTCTCTTTTCTTTCTATTCTTTCTCATATCCACTTAGCTCCACCCATCACTATACACTGTGCAATGAGCATCACACTCCCAAGCAGCATAGACATGACCTACCATAAACAGCCTGCACTGACATCGGACCGGCACTGTTGGCCCCAGTATGCACCACAGCTGAGCAACTGGCCCTGCCCATTGGACAAGGTAGTGAGAAGTATCATAGCCACAGATGACAAAATAAAGAATGCTCAGCCCACCTAATCAAATAAAACAAAAACAATGATAAAACAAACAAACCTACAATCAATAAATTAAGACAGGATGGTTCCAGTAGGCATCCAAAATAAAACACCAGATGACCTCGCAGTAGAAGAAAACGCAATGCAACTACCTGATAGGGAGTTCAGATCTCTAATTTTCAGGGCTATCCAAGAGAAGAAGGAAAAAGTAGACAAAAATGAGGAAAAAAATAGACAAAAATCATGAAAAATACAGACAAAATCATGGAAAAGAAAGATAAAACAATGGAAGAATTAAGGAAACTAATACAGGAAGAAAATGTGAAAATAAATTCACAACTAGAAATCAAACAAAAACAGTGAATAGAAATCCAAAAATAAACAAGATTTCAGAAATGGACAATGTCACAGAAGTTTTCAGGAGCAGATTTGAAACAATGGAAGACAGAATCAGCAAAATTGAAGACAAATACTTGGATACCATTTCGTTTGAGGAAAAATCAGAGAAAACAATGAATAAGAATGAAGAAACCCTGAGAACGATGAGGGATACTATCAAAAGCAAAAATCTGCAATCCATTGGAGATCCAGAACAGGGGTAGAAAACCAAAAACACAGAGGATCACTGAATAATTGCTGACAGAAAAGTTCCCTAATATCATGAAAGATAGAAAGCTGACCACCAAAAAGCTCAACAAAACTCATTTAGGATGGACCACAAAAGAAACCACCAAGGCATATCATAATCACACTTGTTAAAACCAAAGACAAACAAAGAATCCAGAGAACAGCTCGAGAAAAACGAAAATCACATACAGAAGTGAAACAATAAGACTAAACTCTGATTACTTGGCAGAAACCATGTAGGCAAGAAGGCAATGGGATAACATATATAAAAACTTGAAAGAAAAAAATTGCCAACAAAGAATAATATATCCTGTAAAACTTTTATTCACATATTAGGGTGAAATTAGGACATTTACAGATAAACAGAAATTAAGACAATATGGAAAAACCGAATCAAACTTACAAGAATTATTAAAGGGAGTCCTTCGGTTTGAGAACAAACAACATAAGACGACAGCCTTACTCTAGGACACAAGACCGCATCAGCCAAACATCAACCTAGGTAATGAACTCCCAAGTATATATCAAAACTAAAAGATTTACAACAGGGAAACAGAGAGGTTAATCTGTAAATGACAACAAAGACAAAACAATAAAAGAGGGAATAAACGGTGTAGGTATAGAACTTTCAAATGGAGAGGAAGTCAAGATGACAACAAGTAATAAAAGACTGGTTCAAACGTATGAAGATAAGGGTAAATTTCAAGGTAACCACAAAGAAAGTTAACAAATATACTCGTCAAAATAAAGAAGAAAAAAATACTTCTCAGTAAACACAAAAACGAAAGAAGAAAAAAAATCCAAAAACAAAAGGAATTCAGCAAAGGAGAGTAAGAGCAGCAAAGAAAGTGTCACTACCACAAAAAATCACTGCAAAATGACAGCAATAAACTTACACATATCAATAATTATACTGAATGTAAATGACCTAAATGCACCCATAAAGAGACAAAAAGTGACCAAATGGATAAAAAACACTATCAATCAATATGCTGTCTACAAGAGACACATATTAGAAACAAAGACATAAATTTATTAAAAATCAAATGATTGTAAAGAATACATCAAGCAAGCAGTTACCAAAAAAGAGCAGGAGTAGCAATACTAATCTCAGATAAAATAGACTTTAAGACAAAATCTACCATAAAAGACAAAGAAGGGCATTATATAATGACTACAGGAACAATTCATCATGAAGACATAACCATAATAAATATCTATGCCCCAAATGACAGGGCTCCAAATTACATAAAACAAAATCTAACGGTACTGAAAAGAGAAATTGATAGTCCCACAGTAATAGTAGGAGACTTCAACACAATACTCTTAGTTACGGACAGAAGAGCTAGAAAGAAACTCAACAAAGATACAGAAAATCTAAAGACCATAATCAGCAAACTTGACCTCACAGACATATATAGAACACTCCACCCAAAAGATGCCAAGCACATATTCTTTTCCATAAATGGAAAAACATACCATGCTCATGGATAGGTAGACTCAACATTGTGAAAATGACAACTCTACCCAAAGCAATCTACAAATATAATACAATCTCGATCAAAATACCAACATTTTTTAATGAGATGGAAAAAACAATCATTAACTTAATACGGAAATGGAAAAGGCCCAAGATAAGTAAAGCATTACTGAAGAAGAATAAAGTAGGAGGACTCGCACTACCTGACCTCAGAACTTATTACCCAGCTGTGGTAGTCAAAACAGCCTGGTACTGGTACAACAGATACATTGACCAATGGAACAGAATCGAGAACCCAGATGTAAATCCATCCACCTACGGTCACCTGATCTTCGACAAGGGCGAAAGTCCATCAAATGGGGAACAGACAGTCTTTTTAACAAATGGTGCTGGCAAAATTGGAAGTACATCTGCAAAAAAATGAAATAGGACCAATACCTCACACCATACACAAAAACTAATTTAAAATGGATCATAGACCTAAATATAAAACCAAAAACTATAACGATCATAGAAGAAAAACTAGGATCAATGCTAGATATCCTAATACAACGGCATTAACAGGATACAAAGCATAACTAACAAGATACAAACTCCAGTAGATAAGCTAGATAACTGGGATCTTCTAAAAATTAAATACTTATGCTCATCAAAAGACTTCACCAAAAGAGTAAAAAGGGAACCTATAGACTGGGAAAAAAATTTTGGCTCTGATAAATCAAACAAAGGTTTAATCTCTAAAATCTATAATAAAATTCAACACTTCTACAACAAAAAGACAAACACTCCAATTAAAAATGGGCATAGGAAATGAACAGACACGTCACCAAAGAAGACATTCAAGCAGCTAACAGACACATGAGGAAACAGACCAAGTGGGATTCATACCAGGTATGCAAGGATGGTTCAACATTAGAAAATCAATCAACATAATCCACCATGTAAATAAAATAAAAGAATCATATGATCATCTCAATCAATGCATAACAGGCATTCGACAAAGTTCAACACCCATTCATTGTAAAAACTCTCAATTAAATAGGTATAGAAGGAAAATTCCTCAACATAATAAAGAGCATCTATACAAAACCAACAGCCAACATCATTCTTAATGGAGAGAGGCTGAAAACATTACCCTTGAGAACAGGAACAAGAAAAGGATATCCTCTATCACCACTCCTATTTAACATTGTGCTGGAAGTCCTAGCTAGAGCAATAAGGCAAGAAAAAGAAATAAAGAGCAGAAGATGGAGTCAAGATGGCTGAGCAGTTGGAAAATTCCTGTCATCCCTTTAACAAAAAAAGACCCAAAAAAATGAGTGAATCGATTACATATAACAGTCTAGGAGCCCTCAACGTCAAAGGCAAAGTTGAAGAATTGGACTGAGTGGCAGGAGGAGGGGAGATGGTTTGGAAGCAGCAAGGAGTTGCCATACCTGACCCAGCGGGAGCCAGAGCCCTTCAGCCCGGATCAGCTCAGGGAGCGCAGTGAGGAAGGCAAGCTGTGGCACTCGGGGGCGTTTTTCACATCAGAAGAGACCCAGCAGCATAGAGTCTACTCAGCCATACAGAACCAGTGAGAAGTAGCCCACAATTAGTGAAAGGTAAGTACTTGCGTCTGGCCTACAACACGGATCAAAAACACCTCCCTTAGGGAAAAACCTTTCTCCCATTTACCTCCTTGCTCTCTGCTCTGCACTGGGTCCAGGACGGCATCAGCAATTGCCAAGTCCCCAGAGCTGGAAGGAGGAAATGTCACGCGCCCTGAGCCATTCTGCTGGCCTTAGAGAGGGAATAAATTAACAAAGAGGGGGAAAAAATAATCTGCTGACTCACCTAAGCCAGGAACTTAAGGTAGGCATAGCTCCATTGCCTAGGCACAGGCATAAGGGATACATGGATTTTGAGTGCCTTTGCCCCTGCATAGACTTCTGTGGGCCCATTTCAACAGCATAGGCCCTAATTACCCCAGTAAAACAGTGTATATACCTGAAGTCTAAATTCAACTGTTTCAGCTGTGAAGTGGCAGGTTCGTGACAGGGTCTTCACCTACCCACATCTGGGGCCTCAGGACTGGTGGCTTCACATAAGCAACCTAGCCACCTGTGACAGGGGCCCAAGAACAAGAGGTGCCTCCCAGGCCTTACAGCCAACAGAAGTGGGTGCTCATAATCTGACCGCAAAACCCACCCACCTACACACCCTAGGGAACAGGGGCACGCTTTCCTACTGGACACACCGGGGTGGCTGTTGGCCTCCTGCCATGCTCAGTGTATGTCTCCCTGCTGCAGCCAGATGCCTGTGCCTACACCAATCACCCACATGCCTATCTAGGACTGCAGGTGACAGCCTGCACCACACACTTGGTGCCCTAATTTCACCATCATATTTGAGAGACAATTTTGCTGTATATATAATTCTTGAGTCACAATTTTTTTCCTTCAAGTCTTTGTATATGTCATCCCACTGCCTTTTTGCCTGCATGGTTTTTGCTGAGTAGTCTGAGCTTATTCTTATTAACTCTCCTTTGTAGATGACTTTTCATTTCCCCCTAGCTGCTGTTAAAATTCTCTCTTCGTCTTTGGTTTTGGCACCTGAGCTGAATCCACACAGGAGGAGTGGGCAGACTTCAAGGCTCACATACTCAGTGGCAAGTCTGGCCACTGATGGCAGGACATTGGAGCTTCATGGGCACCGGTGACCGGGCGAGCTAACAAGAGCAGCCTATATTGGCATATTAAAACAAAACAAGAAGCTAGGCTACAATAAGCAAACAAAATAAATAAATATAATAACTTAGTGATCGCTCGGAGACAACGGTCAATATCCAAATCACACAAAGAGGCAGACCAGGATGCCTTCAGCAAGCTCCCAAAATAAAGAATATAGAAATTTTCCAGAGAAGGAAAATTTCTTGGAATTACCGGAGACAGAATACAAAAGATCAATATACAAAACTCCTCAAGTGATTAGGAAGGAAATTAAGCCGAACAGCAAACATGCAATAAAGGGAGCATACTGATAAATTTAACCTTCTGCAAGAACAAATAGAGAGACAACAATCTGAAATCCAGAAGACTAACAATAAAATTTCAGAATTAGACAACTCAGTAAAAAGTCATAGGAGAATTCAGACAATGGAAGTCAGAATGAGTGAGACTGAAGACAAAGCACTTGACACCAAATTATATGAGGAAAAATCAGATAAAAGGATTTAAAAAAATGAAGAAACCCTAAGAATTATATGGGTTTCTATCAAGAGGAATAACCTACGAGTGATTGGAGTGCCAGAAGAGGGGAGGATAACAGAAAATACAGAGACAATTGTTGAAGACTTGTAGACAGAAAACTTCCCTGATATCATGAAAGATGAGAAGATATCTATCAAAGATGCTCATCAAACCCCACATAAGGTAGATGCCAAAAGAAACTCACCAAGACATATTATAATTAAACTTGCCAAAACCAAAGACGAAGAGAGAATTTTAACAGCAGCTAGGGGGAAATGAAAAGTCATCTACAAAGGAGAGTTAATAAGAATAAGCTCAGACTACTCAGCAAAAACCATGCAGGCAAAAAGGCAGTGGGATGACATATACAAAGACTTGAAGGAAAAAAATTGTGACTCAAGAATTATATATACAGCAAAATTGTCTCTCAAATATGATGGTGAAATTAGGGCACTTCCAGATGAACAGAAGTTTAGAGAATTTGCAAAAACCAAACAAAATTATGAGAAATACTAAAGGGAGTTCACTGGTTAGAAAATCAATAACATCAGATAACAACCCAAGACTAGAACACAGGACAGAGTAACCACATATCAACTCAGATATGTAAGTCACAAAAAATAAATCAAAGCTAAAACAGTGAAAATAGGGAAACAGAGACGTCAATATGTAAAAGATGACAATATTAAAACAAAAAAGAGGGACTAAAAATGTAGACATAAATTTTTCATATGGACAGGAAGTCAAGGCAAAATAAAGAAATAAAAGACTACTTTAAACTTAGAAAATTAAAGGTAAATATCAAGGTAACCACAAAGGAAACTAACAATCCTACACGTCAAAATAAAAAACAAGAAAAATATAAAGACTCAGCAAATACAAAATCAACAACAATGAAAAAGATAACCAGAAAATAGACAAAGGAAAATGGCTCAGCACAGAAAATTAAGTGGAATAAAGAAACTGTCAACACCAAAAAAAAAAAAAGACATCAAAATAACAGCACTAAACTCATACATATCAATAATCACACTGAATGTAAACAGACTAAAAGCACCAATAAAGAGACAGAGAGTGGCAGAATGGATAAAAAAACACGATCCGTCTATACGCTGCCTTCAAGAGACACACATTAGACTTAAAGACACAAACAAACTAAAACTCAAAGAATGGAAAAAATATATCAAGCAAACAACACTCAAAAAAGAGCAGGAGTGGCAATATTGATCTCTAACAAAATAGATTTTAAAGTAAAATCCACCACAAAGGATAAGGAAGGACACTATATGATTAAAGGGTCAATACACCAGGAGGACATAACTATAATAAATATTTATGCGCCCAACAAGAAGTCTCCAAAATAGATATTAAAAAAAACTCTAACAGCATTGAAAAGTGAGATAGGCAGCTCCAGAATAATAGTAGGAGACTTAAACCCACCACTTTCGGTGAAGGACAGAACAACCAGAAAGAAGGTCACAAAGACACGGAAGATCTATATGCTACAATCAACCAACTTTATCTCATAGACATATAACAAACACTCCACCCAACAGCTGCCAAGTATACTTTCTTTTCCAACGCACATGGAACATTCTCCACAAAATACCACATATTAGACCATAAAGGAAGCCTTAACAAAATCCAAAGCATCGAAGCATCTTTTCTGACCATAAAGCCATAAAAGTACAAATCAATAACAGAAAAGACAAGAAAAAAAAAATCAAGCACATGGAAACTGAACAACACCTTTCTCAAAAACTACTGGATTATAGAAGAAATTAAGGATGGAATACAGAAATTCATAGAATCCAAAGAGAATGAAAATACATCCTATCAGAACCTTTAGAATACAGCAAAAGCAGTGCTCAGACGTCAGTTTATAGCAAAAAATACACACATCCAAAAGGAGGAAAGGGCCAAAATCAAAACATTAACCCTACAACTGGAAAAAGTAGAAAGAGAGCAGCAAAAGAAGCCCCTGGGAGCCAGCAAAAAGGGAATAGTAAGAATTAGAGGAGAATTAAATGAAATACAGAATAGAAAAACAACTGAAAGAGTTAACAAGACCAAAAGCTGGTTCTTTGAAAAGATCAACAAAATTTATAAACCATTGTCAAACTGACAAAAGAAAAATGGGAGAGGAAGTAAATAACCTATATAAGAAATGAGATGGGTGATAACACTACAGACCCAACTGTAATTAAAACAATTATAACAGAATACTATGGAAAATTGTACTCTAATGAATTTGAAAACATAGAGGAAATGGACAAATTTCTAGAAACTCACTACCTACCTAAACTAACACAAACAGAGGTAGAAGAACTAAATTAACCTATAACAAAAAAAAAAAAAAAAGATTGAAAAGGTAATTAAAAAACTACCAAAAAAAAAAAAAAAAAGCCATGGCCCAGTCGGATTCACTGGTGAATTCTACCAAACTTTCAGAGAAGAGTTAACTACTAAAGCTATCTCAGAGCATAGAAAACTCATTCTATGAAGCCAGCATAACCCTGATACCAAAGCCATGAAAAGACACAACAAAAAAAGAAAATTACACACAAATATCCCTCATGAACATTGACACAAAAATCCTCAACAAAATTCTAGCCAATAGAATTCAGCAACATATCCAAAAAATAATTCACTATGATCAAGTGGGATTTATACCAGGTAAGCAGTGATGGTTCAATATTAGTAAAATAATCAATGTAATCCATCACATTAAAAAAACAAAAGACAAGAACCACATGATCTTATGAATCAATGCAGAAAAGGCATTTGAAAAAGTCCAACATCCATTCATGATAAAAGCTCTCAACAAAATTGGAATAGAAGGGAATTTCCTCAACATAATTAAGGGCATTTATACAAAGCAAACAGCCAACATCATCCGAAATGGAGAAACTTTGAAAGCATTCCCCTTGAGAACGGGAACCAGACGAGGATGCCCTTTATCACCACTCTTATTCAACACTGTGCTGCACGTCCTAGTCAGAGCAATTAGGCTAGAAAAAGAAATAAAGATCATCCAAACTGGTAGGGAAGAAGTCAAAGTAACTCTATTTGCAGATGATACGATCTTATACACAGAAAACTCCAAAGAATCCACAAAAAAACTATTGGAACTAATAGAAGATTTCAGCAAAGAATGAGGATACAAGATAAACATACAAAAATCAGTTGGATTTCTTTATACCAACAAAGAGAACTTCCAAGAGGAAATCACCAAATCAATACCATTTACAATAGCCCCCAAGAAGATAAAATACTTAGGAATAAATCTAACCAGAGATGTAAAAGACCTATACAATGAAAACTACAAGACACTACTGCAAGAAACCAAGAAACCTGCAAAAGTGGAAAAACATACATTGCTCATGGATAGGTAGACTCAACATACTGAAAATGTCAATTCTACCCGAAACGATCTACAGATACAATGCAATCCCGACCCAAATTCCACCAGCATTTTTTAATAAGATGGAGGAACAAATCACCAACTTCATATGGAAAGGGAAGAGGCCCGGGATAAGAAAGCATTACTCAAGAAGAACAAAGTGGGAGGCCTCACACTACCTGATTTTAGAACCTATAATACCACCACAGTAGTCAAAACAGCCTGGTACTGGTACAACAACAGATATATACGCCAATGGAACAGAATTGAGAATCCAGACATAAATTCATCCACCTATGAGCGGCCGATATTTGACAAAGGCCCAAAGTCCATTAATTGGGGAAAAGTCAGTCTCTTTAACAAATGGTGCTGGCATAACTGGATATCCATCAGCAAAAAACTGAAATAAGACCCATACCTCACACCATGCACAAAAACTAACTCAAAATGGATCAAAGACCTAAATATAAAATCTAAAACTACAAAAATCATGGAAGAAAAAATAGGGACAATGCTAGGAGCCCTAATACATGGCATAAACAGAATATGAACCATAGGTAACAATGCACAATCACCAGAAGAGAAACTAGATAACCAGGAGCGCCTAAAAATCAAACACTTATGCTCATCAAAAGACTTCACCAAAAGAGTAAAAGACTACCTACAGACTGGGAAAAAAATTTTGGCTACAACAAATCCCTTAGTGTCTAATCTCTAAAATCTACAAGATACAGCAAAATCTCAACAATAAAAATACAAATAACTCAATTAAAAAATGGGAAAGGATATGAACAATTACTTTGACAAATAAGACGTTCAGGCGGCTAACAGACACATGAAGAAATGCTCACTATCATTATCCATTAGAGAAATGCAAATCAAAACTACAATGAGATAACATCTCACCCCAACAAGGCTAGCATTAATCCAAAAAAACACAAGATAATAAATGTTGCAGAGGTTGTGGAGAGATTGGAACAGTTAGTTATACACTGCTGGTGGGAATGTGAAATGGTACAACCACTTTGGAAATTAACTCGGCGCTTCCTTAAAAAGCTAGAGATAGAAGTACCATATGATCCAGCTATCCCACTCCTTGGAATATATCCCAGAGAAAAAAGAGCCATCATACCAATACATGCATGCACATCCATGTTCATTGCAACACTGTTCACAATAGCAAAAAGATGGAAACAACCTAGGTGCCCATCAACGGATGAATGGATAAACAAATTATGGTATATTCACACAAAGGAATACTACGCAATGATAAAGAACAACGATGAATCCGTGAATCATCTTATAACATGGAGGAATCTGGAGGACATTATCCTGAGTGAATTTAGTCAGGCACAGAAGAACAAATATTGTATAAGTCCACTATTATAAGAAGTCAAGAAAAGGTTTAAACACAGAAGAAAACATTCTTTGTTGGTTATGAGAGTGGGGAGGCAGGGTGAGGGTTATTCACTAACTAGACAGTAGGCAAGAATTATCTTAGGTGGAGGGAAGGACAGCACACACTACAGGGGAAGTCAGCATGACTGGACTAAACCAAAGCTAAGAAGTTTCCTGAATACAATCAAACACTTCAAGGGACAGAGTAGCAGGGGTGGGGGTCTGGGGACCATGCTTTCAGGCGACATCTGGGTCAAAGGGCATAACAAAGTTTATTAAGAAAATATTCTGCATCCTACTTTGGTGAGTGGCGTCTGGGGTCTAAAAGCTTGTGGCCAGCCATCTAAGATACATCAATTTGTTCCAACCCATCTGGAGTAAAGGAGAATGAAGAACACTGAAGACACAAAGCAAGTATTAGCCCAAGAGACAGAAAGGTCCACACAGACCAGAGGCTGCATTATCCTGAGACCGGAAGAACTAGATGGTGCCCAGCTACCACCAATGACCGCCCTGACAGGGAACAAACCAGAGAGTCCCAGATGGAGCAGGAGAAAGGTGGGGTGCAGAACTCAAATTCTAGTAGGAAGACCAGACTTAATGGTCTGACTGAGACTGGAGGAACCCCAGAAGGCATGGCCCCCAGACTTCCTATCAATCCAGAACTAAAACCATTCCTGAGGCCAACTTTTCAGACAAAGATTATAGTGGACATAAAATGATACTAGCAAAGAGGATGCTTCTTAGCTCAAGTAGATACATGAGACTAAATGGGCAGCTCTTTTCTGGAGGTGAGATGAGAACGCAGAGAGGGTCAGAAGCGGGTTGAATGAACACGGGAAATTCGGGGCGGAAAGGAAGAGTGTGCTGTCACAGTATAGGGAGAGCAATTAGGATCATATAACAATGTATGTATAAATTTTTGTATGAGAGACTAACTTCAATTGTAAACTTTCACTTAAACTACAATAATAAAAAAGAAATAAAGGGCATCCAAATTGGTAATGAAGAAGTAAAACTGTCCCTATTTGCAGATGATATGATACCATACAAAGAACACCCAAAAGATTCTACGAGAAAACTACTGAAACTAATAGAAAGATTCAACAGAGTAGCAGGATACGAGATAAACATAAAAAAATCCATTTGATTCCTATACACCAGTAAAGAGAATAATGAAATGGAAATCAGGAAAACAATATCATTTATAACAGCCCCTAAAAAAAAAAAAATACTTGGGAAAAAGTCTAACCAGGGATGTAAAAGACCCTTACAAAGAAAACTACAAAATACTACTGCATGAAACCAAAAGAGATCAGTGTAAATGGAAAAATACCATGCTCATGGATAGGTAGACTCAACAGTGTGAAAATGTCAATTCTACCCAAAGCAATCTACAAATACAATGCAATCCAGATCCAAATAGCAACAGCATTCTTTAAAGAGATGGAAAAACTAGTCATTAACTTTATATGGAAAGGGAAGAGGCTCCAGATAAGTAAAGCACTACTGAAGATGAAAAATAAAGTAGGAGGACTTCCATTAGCTGACCTCAGAACCTATTATATAACTATGGTAGTCATAACAGCCTGGTACTGGTACAATAACAGATATATTGACCAATGGAATAGAATCAAGAACCCAGATGTAAATCCATCCACTTATGGTCACCTGATCTTCGACAAGGGCCCAAAATCCAACGAATGGTGAAAAGACAGTCTTTTTAACAAAAGGTGCTGGCAAATCTGGATGTCCATCTGCAAAAAAACGAAACAGGACCCATACCTCAGACCATACACAAAACTAATTCTAAATGGATCAAATACCTAAATATAAAACCAAAAACTATAAAGATCATAGAAGAAAAATAGGATCAATGCTAGAGGCCCTAATGCTCAACATTAACAGGATACAAACCATAACTAACACCACACAAACTTCAGAAGATAAGCTAGATAACTGGGGTCTTCTAAAACTTAAACCCTTATGCTCATCAAAAGACTTCACTAAAAGAGTAAAAAGGGAATGTACAGACTGGGAAAAAATTTTTTTGGTTATGACAAATCCGACAAAGGTCTAATCTCTAAAATCTATGCGAAAATTCAATACCTCTACAACAAAAAGACAAATAATCCTATTAAAAAATAGGCAAAGGATATGAACAGACACTTCAGCAAAGAAGATATCCAAGCAGTTAACAGACACATGAGGAAATGCTCGTGAACAATAGCCATTAGAAAAATGCAATTCGAAAGCACAATAAGATTCCATCTCACCCCAGCATTACTGGCACGAATCAAAAAAACAGATAATAACAAATGTTGGAGAGGCTGCAGGGAGATTGGAACTCTTATACACTGCTGGTGGGAATGTAAAAGGGTACAACCAAACGATATGGCGCTTCCTTAAAAAGCTAGAAATAGAAATACCATATGATCCAGCCATTCCACTCCTAGGAATATATCTTAGAGAAATAATAGCCATCACATGAATAGACATATGAACACCCATGTTCACTGCGGCATTATTCACAGTAGCAAAAAGATGGAAGCAACCTAGATGCCCATCAATAGATGAATGGATAAACAAACTATGGTACATACACACGATGGAATACTATGCAATGATAAATAACAATGATGAATCTGTGAAACATCTCACAACATGGATGAATCTGGAGGGCATAATGCTGAGTGAAAAAAGTCAATCACAAAAGGACAAATATTGTATGAGATCACTACTATAAAAACTCATGAAAAGGTTTACACACAAAAATGGTGTAGCAAGGGAAGGGAGGGGTGGGGTGGAAAAACACTAAATAGACAATACATAAATGGTAACTTTGGCGAAGGGTAAGACAGTACACAATACTGGGAAAGCCAGCACAACTTGTCCAAGGCAAAGTCCTGGAGGCTCCATAGATACACCCAAACTTCCTGAGGAACCAAATTACTAGGCTGAGGGCTGTGGGGACCATGGTATCCAGGAACATCTAGCTCGAGTCATATAACATAGTTTATAAGCAAAATGTTCTACATCCTACTTTAGTGAGAAGCGTCTGGGGTCTGAAAAGCTTGTGAGCGGCCATCTAAGATACTCCACTGGTCTCACACCCTCTAGTGCAAGGGAGAGTGAAGAAAACCAAAGACACAAGGGAAAGATTAGTCCAAAAGACTAATTAGTCCAAAAGACCACAAGTACTACAGCCTCCACCAGACTGAGTCCAGCACAACTAGATGGTGCCTGGCTACCACCACTGACTGCTCTGACAGGGACTATAATAGAGGTCCCGAACAGAGCTGGAGAAAAATGTAGAACATTCTAACTCACAAAAAAAAAAAAAAAAAAAGAAGACCAAACTTACTGGTATGACAGAGATTAAAGAAACCCAGAGTATGGCCCCTGGACACCCTTTTAGCTCAGTACTGAAGTCACTCCTGAGGTTCACCCTTCAGCCAAATATTAGACAGGCCCATAAAACAAAACAAGACTAAATGGGCACACCAGCCCAGGGGCAATGACGAGAAGGCAGAAGGGGACAGGAAATCTGGTAATAGGGAGCCCAAGGTTGAGAAGGGGGGAGTGTTGACATGTCGTGGTGTTGGCAAATAATGTCGCAAAACATTGTGTGTACTAATTGTTTAATGAGAAGCTAATTTGTTCTGTAAACCTTCATCTAAAGTACAATAAAAAGAGATAATAAATGGCTATAGATTTTCTGTTTGGGGTGATAAATTTTTTGGAAATAGGTAGTGGTGATGGTTGAACAATATTGTGAATGTTATTAATGCCTCTGTATTTTACACTTAAAAATGATTAAAATGGCAAATTTATATTATATATATACATACATGTATACATTTTACACAATAAAAATAGAAAGAAATAAGGAACAAAGGAAGGGAAAGAGAGAGGGAGGAAAGAAGAGAGAAGGAGCAGGGGAAAGAAATGTAAGAAAAGGAAAGGAAAAAGAAAAGAAGTAAATGAGAAAGAACACAGACACGTACAAAAAAAGAAGGAACTTTTGAGGAAAAAATCTCTACTTTTGCTATTTTCTTTTCTTCCTTGTGAGGTGTCAAATATTCTTGTGTGTTTGATAAGAAAATGACTGAGCAGAGAAAAGAAAGGATGAATACTATAAGAAGCCAGCCTCTCTGTAGTTTTCTCTTCCATTGACCTGTTGAATATTAAGCTTGACATCTTGCTGAGTAGATACCCTCCTCTAAGGCTTTAATACTAGATTTTGTTAAAGGGACGAACAAATTGCAAAAAAAGAGCTAAACCAAATCCCAATTAGCTGTAGAGATTACAAAACAATATGCCCATCGACACAGTAAGTGCTCAATGAATACTTGCTGATTGAGTCATTATTCAAGGAAAAATACCAAGTGACAAACCTCATATCAGAGGATATGCTTTCTGTTCTTATAACATATAAAACAACATAAGCCTTTAATGTTCAAAGAAACCAGAAAGTGTCTATCACTATTCATATTTTATCTCAGAGAAATCAAAGTTCTAATAATTCAAGCTAGTTTTGAGAAGTTATTCATCTTCTTGGGGCCAAAAATCAGTATTTCAAACCCAAAAGATAGGGAAGTCAAGTAACAGAAGTCTCAAAGAAGCAGTATGATCTAGTGCTGTAGCAACCTTTGGTGAACATCAGACTCATCAGTAGAGTTTTTTGAAAATGCACATGCCCAGGTCCCACTACTTGGAAATTCTGATTCTTTAGGTCTGGGACAATGCACTGCCTAAACTGATGTAGTGAAAACAATACGAGCTTTGGATCCCCAGTATTCTCACTTCTTTGCTGAGTGAACTTTGGCAAATCACAAACTCACTTAGCCTCAATTTCCTCAGCTGTAAAATGAGGATAGTCATCTTTACCCGTAGGGTTGATCTTACGAGGATCAAATGAGATCACAGATGTGAAAGCATTTTGTAAACTATAAGGCAGTATACAAAAATGTGAATATTTTTTGGTAGTTAAAACTACCATCAGTGTCAAGAATCATTTTAAAGGAGATCATTTGCTGTTATGTGGTACTCACTACTGGTGAAGAGAGGAAGCCTTTCAGAAATCATATTCTAGCAGACCTGCAAATAATTATAACTTATACCGATGGATCAAGAAACTTAGGTTTGCC
Organism: Dugong dugon; assembly: GCA_030035585.1. Classification (NCBI taxonomy): domain Eukaryota; kingdom Metazoa; phylum Chordata; class Mammalia; order Sirenia; family Dugongidae; genus Dugong; species Dugong dugon. The sequence goes on along the minus strand of CM057483.1, from coordinate 99,878,655 downwards.
CTTCTTTAGAAAAGAGAAAAAAAATTCCAAGATTGGATCTGAACTGCTGCTCAACAGCAATAAATTATGCAAGAAATTAAATGCTGGACTGACCATCATACAATATGCTAAGTGATGATGGCAACACACGACTCAAAAACAGTAAATCACACTGAATACTTCCACTACAAATTTATGCTAGCTTCAACTAGACCCCCACTGCAGCTCAGCAATCAAGAAAGTTACAGCTCCTAGCACCATGTCAAGCATATAGTAGATGCTCAGTAAAAATTAGTTTCCTTTCTTGTTGATTTCCTTAGCACATTTGCCACACAGATGTTCAAACCCTTTTTCATATTCTTCAAGTCCTCCATAACATGCTGTTATGGATTGAATTCTGTCCCTCAAAAAAGATATGCTGACATCCTAACCCCTGGTATCTGTGAAAATGACTTTGTTTGGAAATAGGGTCTTTGGTGATGTTATCAGTTAATATGAGGTCATACCAAAGAAGAGTGGGTCTTAATCCCATCTGAGTGCTACCCTTATAAAAGAGGAGAACAGACAGAGAGAGACAAAGAAAGGAGGTCATGTGATACTACAGCTGCAAGCCAAGGAATGTCTGGAGCTACCAAAAGCTAGGAGAGAGGCATGGAAGAGATTCTCCTTCAAAGCTTCAGATGGTATCAACATGGTCGACACCCTGATCTTGAACTCTGAGACTCCAGAACTACGAGACAATAAACTTCTACTGTTTAAAGCCATCCATTTTGTGGTATTTTGTTACAGTAGCCATAGGAAGCCAATATAATGCCATATCCCCTCACTGACCCTCACCCCAAAATCACTTCACCTCCCACCTTAATAAAAAAGAGACATACGCTTCCTTATTCAACATCTAATTCTCTTCTACAATTTAAAATGTCTATCTTTATCTTATGTCCCTTTCCTACCCAGAAAATTTCAGTGTTCTTAAATTTCACAATATAGTTTGTTGCTCATCCTTTGTTTTACTGTGTAACTACATTTATTATATTTCTTTTAAAGGGATTACTCTGTTGTAATGTATCTGTTTACACACCTGTATCTCCCATAAAGCTTACCTTAAGCTCCTGTAAGAGAGGTAGCACATACTAATGTTACTAATTTTTTTATCTCTAGTGCACAAAATATTGACTCATACAGGAAGCACTAAATAAATGTTTATCCCTGTACCTATGCATTTGATCAGATTCATTTCCATCTCCTTCTAGTCTGTGTCCCATCAATTACCCACCTCTTCTTTATCCAACTCCTCTTATCTTTTCTCCCACCTTTTTATATTCTACTTACAGTATGTTCATATATACTATATTTTAAACTCTTCCTTTGATCATGCTACTCTCAGGAGCTACAATCTTTTTTTTTTCTTTTCATTGTCAAACATCCTGACAATTGCTATGTCAATGGTTCTCAAACTTTAGTATGCAACAGAATCATCTGGAAGTCTTGTTAAAACACAGATTACTGGGCCCTACCCTCAGAATTTCTGATTCATAGGGTCTGGGGCGGCATCCAAGAATTTGCATTTCTAATAAATTTCCAGATGATGCTGATGCTGTTGGTCTAGGGAACACACTTTGATAATCACAGCTCTACAACAATCCTGTATCAGTGGTTCTGAAACTTTGTAGCCTTAGTAGGAGCCCTGTAACTCTTAAAATTATTGAGGACTCAAAGAGATTTAGTTTATCTAGGTTATACCTATTGATATTTACCATATTAGAATTTGAAAGTAGAAAAGTTTCAAAATATGTATTTTTAATTCATTTAAAAATAATAAACCCATTATATGTTAACATATGTTTTTATGAAAAATAACTTTATTTCCCAAAAAAAAATTTAGTGAGAAGAGTGGCACTGTTTTACATTTTTGCAAATCTATTTAATGTTTGGCTTAATAGAACTCAGCTAGATTCTCATATCTGCTTCTGCATCATAGCTATTGTGATGTTGTTTTGGTTGAAGTAGATGGAGAAAATCCAGCCTCATATATAAAAGTAGCTGGAAAATAGCCTTTTAAGATAATTGTGGATATTCTTCTTTGATATGATACTAATAAAACTCAACAAATGGTAGGTTCTTAAAGGTTACTTGCAATGTGAATTCTGGAACCATATCAATGAAATTTGCATACCCTGTTTATATTAAAATTCATTGGTCTATCTTGGACTTTAAGTGGACCTCTAACCCATGCATGATTTAATAACAACATGCATTAGTAATTTGTAAAATATAGGTTCACTGAGTTACGTAGATCTATCAAATGTTGAAACATTTCATCATATGTCAAAAGAATCACATTTGTGCTCTCCACTCTTATTCAACATACTGATGGAAGGTCCAGTCATTGCAGCAGGCAAGAAAAGGAAATAAAAGGCATACAAACTGGAAAAGAAGAAATAAAACTGCCCTTATCTGCAGATGACATAATAGTCTATGTAGAAAATCCCAAGGAATCTACAAAAAACTGAAAGAACTAACAAGTGAGTTCAGCAAGGATTCAGGATACAAGATCAACATTAAAAAAAAATCAATTTCAGGAGAATCACTTTGTGAATAAGGACCTCCAAAAATCCACTCCTCAAAAAAAAAAAGAGAACATTGGCAAGACCTGTCAAAATCAACTTTCTCAGAACTACAGAAATTAACCAAAAGTTTGCAGCATCTGAGAAGCATTTATTCACAAAAATTGGCTGATTTTCCTGAATAAAAGAATCTTGGTAAGACAAGCAAACTTTGTGGTGTTTAACTTGTCCTTTTCTATTCTCTTTTCCCCAGCTCTGCTGTAGCCTTGAAAACCAGAAGCCTGGGAACCACATTAGCTGGAGAAAACGGCAGCCTAGCAGCCACTGGAAGAGACAGAATAAGTCTGGCTCACCCTAAAAAGCCCCATCCTCAAAGACTTGTCATTATTTGGTCTGGCTGGCACTTCTGCAGAAAGGCCCCATTCACAGGGCTTTATTTTTTTAAGATATAATTCGCATTTCATAAAATCCACCATTGTATATACAAAATCCTAAGGAATTCACAAAGCTGTGCAGTCATCACCACTACCTAATTCCAGAACACTTTCATCACCTCAAAAAGAAACCTTAACACCCATTAGTAGCCATTCCCCAATCCCTTCTTCTCATAGCCCCTGGCAACTATTTATCTACTTTCTTTCTGTACATTTCACATAAACAGAATCATACAATATGTGGCCTTTTCTGTTTAGCTTCTTTCACTTAATACGTTTTCAAAGTTCTTCGATATTGTAGCATGTATCAATACTTCATTCCTTTCATGGTGCAATAATATTCCATTATGTGGATATGCCACATTTTGTTTATCCATTCATCGGTTGATGAAAATTTGGGTTTTTTCCATTTTGTAGCTATTTTGAAGAACTGTCAATTCTGCTTTCCACAGAAGCTGTACCATTTGACATTCCCACCAACAGTGTATGAGGGTTCCCATTTTTCCATATCCTCACCAACACTTGTTATTTTCCATTTTTGTAATTATAGAAATCCTTGTGGGTGTGAAATGGTATCTCACTGCAGTGTTAATTTATATTTTCATGATGGCTAATGATGTTGAACATCTTTTCATGTGTTTTTTGGCCACTTGTATATCTTCTTTAAAGAAAAGTCTGTTCAAACCTTTCTTCATTTTTCAATTGAATTATTCATATTTTTATTGTTGAGAACATATTGTTATATGTTCTTCATATAATCTGGATGTTAGATGCTTCCTTATCAGATATATGATTCCCAAATATTCTTTCCCATTTTGCGGTTGTCTTTTCACTTTCTTCATATTGGTTTTTAATGCGCATAATTTTTTTAATTTTGATGAAGTACAATTTAACTATCTTTAATTTGGCTGTTTGTGCTTTAAGTATCATATCACATAAATCATTGCCTAACCCAAGGTCATGAAAATTTACACCTATGTTTTCTTCTGAGTTTTATAATCCTAGCTCTTACATTTCAGTCTTTAATCCATTTTGAATTAATTTTTGCAAATGGTATGAGGCAGGGGTCCAACTTCATTCTTTTGCATGTGAATATCCAGTTGTCCCACACTATTTGTTGAAAAGACTATTCTTTCCATCATTGAATTATCTTAACACCTTGCAAAAAATCAATTTACCATAAAATCAAGCAACTATCTCTAGACTCTCAGTTCTATTCCATTGATCTATATGTCTATGCTTATGTCAGCACCACACTGTCTTGATTACTGTTGCTTTGTAGTAAGTTTTCAAATTAAGAAGTATGAATCCTTCAACTTAGTTCTTCTGTGCAAAGATTGTTTTGGATTTTCTGCATTCTTTGCATTTCCATACAAATTTTAGCATCAGCTTATTAATTTCTGCCAAAAAAGAGAGTTGAAATTTTGATAGGGATTATACTGACTCTTTAGCTCAGTTTGGGGAATATTGCCATTTAACACTATAAGTCTTCTGATATGTGTACACAAGATGTCTTTCTATTCATTTAGATCTTTAATTCTTGCAGCAATGTTCTGTAGTTTTCAGTACACAAGCCTTGCACTTCTTTTGCTATATTTATTTCTAAGTATAATTCATAATTAAAATTATTTCGATTTGCAAATGACATGATCTTGTATATAGAAAATCCTAAGGAATTCACAAAAAACTATTAAAACTAATAAACAAGTTCCATCCGATTTCAAGGTAGAAGATCAATACATAAAAATCAATTGTATTCTTATCCACTAGCAATGAATAAACCAAAAGTAAAATGAAGATTCCATTTACAATAATATTAAAAAATAAAATTAGGAATAAATTTAACAAGAGAAGTGCAAGACTTGTACATTGAAAAACTACAAAACATTGTTGAAATAAATTAAAGAAGACCTAGATAAATGGAAAGACATTCCATGTTCATGCATTAGAATAGTTAATATTGTTAAGATGGCAGTACTCCCCAAATTGAGCTACAGATTCAATGTAATCTCTATCAAAATTTCCAGCTGGCTTTTTGCAGAAATTGACACACTGATCCTTAAATTCATATAGAAATTCAAGGGACCCAGAATAATCAAAACAATCCTGAAAAAGAAGAACAAAGTTGAAGGACTCACTTCTTAAATTTCAAAACTTAATACAAAGCAACAGTAATCGAAACAGTGTGGTGCCAACATAAGGATAGACATATAGACCAATGGAACTAAATTGAGAATCCAGAAACAAATTCTTACATTAATGGTAAACTGATTTTATACAAGGGTGTTAAGACAATTCAATGGGAAAAGAACAGTCTGTTCAATAACTGGTACTGGGACTACTGGATAATCACATGCGAAAGAATGAAATTGGACCTCAACCTCACACCACACAAAAATTAACTCAAAATGGATCACTGACCTAAATATAAGAGCAAAAACCATAAAAATCTTAGAAGAAAACATTGAAGTAAATTTTCAGGACTTTGTATTGCATAATAGATTCTTAGATATTATACCAAAATCATGTGTAACAAAAGAAAAAATAGATAAATCGACCTTTATCAAAGTTAAAAACCTTTGTGCATTGAAGTATATTATCAAGAAAGTGAAACGACAACCTACAAAATGGGAGAAAATATTTGCAAATCATATATTTGATAAGGGTTTAGTATCCAGAATGTATATTTTTAAAAACTCATATAACTCAACAACAAAAAGACAAATAACCCAGTTTTTAAAAATGGGCAAATGACTTAAATAGACATTTCTCCAAAGAATATATGTAAATGTCCAAAAGGACATGAAAAGATGCTCAACATCATTAGTCACTAGGGAAACGCAAATCAAAACTACAATGAGATAGACACAGCCAAACACCTTGAGGGACTGAGTTACTGGGGCTGAGGGCTGGGGACCATGGTCTTGGGGGACATCTAGGTCAACTGGCATAACATAGTTCATAAAGAAAATGTTCTATCATCCTACTTTGGTGAGTAGCATCTGGGGTCTTAAAAGCTTGCGAGTGGCCATCTAAGATATATCTACTGGTTCCATTCCATCTGGAGAAAAGGAGAATGAAGAAAACCAAAGACACAAGGAAAATATTAGTCCAAAATACTAATGGACCACATGAACCACAGCTTCCACTAGCCTGATCCCAGAAGAACTATATGGTGCCCAGCTACCACTACCAACCACTCTGACAGAGATCACAACAGAGGGTCCCAGACAGAGAGGGAGAAAAATGTAGAACAAAATTCAAATTCACAAAAAAAAAGACCAGACTTAGTGGTCTGATAGAGACTGGAGGAACCCCTGAAACTATGCCCCCGGACACTCTGCAAACTCAGAACTGAAGCCACTCCTGAAGTCCACCTTTCAGCCAAAGATTAGACAGGCCTATAAAAGAAACAATAACACACATGAGGAATGTGCTTCTTAGTTCAATCAAATATACGAGACCAAATGGGCAACACCTGCCCCAAAGCAAAGACGAGAAAGCAGGAAAGGACAGGAAAACTGGACGAATGGAATGGGGAACCCGAGGTGGAAAGGAAAAGGGGGAGAGTGCCAACATAATCCAGGGATGGCAACCATTGTCACAAAACAATTTGTGTATAAATTTTTGAATGAGAAACTAATTTGAGCTGTAACTTTCAACTAAAGTACAATAAAAAAAAACTAAAAAAAAAACCACAATGAGATATCATTTCACATCTACAAGGATGGCTATTACAAAAATAAAATAAAATAACACGGAAAATAAGTGGTGAAGACAATGTGGAGAAATTGCAACCCTTGTCCATTGCTGGTGGGAATGTAAAATGGTGCAGCCACTATGGAAAACAGTTTGGTGGTTTCTCAAAAAGTTAAATATAGAATTATCATATCACCTACAATTCCACTCCAAGGTATATACCCAAAAGAATCAAAAACAGGGGCTCAGACAGATATTTGCCTGCCAATGTTTATTGATGCATTATTCACAATAGTCAAAAGATAAAAACAACCCAAGTGTCCATCAAATGATGAATGGATAAATAAGATGTCATATATACATACAATGCAACATTATTTAGCCATAAAGAGAAATGAAATTCTCATACATGGTACAACATGGATGAACCCTGAAAACATTGTGCTAAGTAAAATAAGTCAGACAAAAAAAGGACAAACATTGTATGATTCCACTTCCATGAAATATCTACAATAGACAAATTGATAGAGACAAAATAGAGTAGAGGTTACCATGGTCTGGAGGGAGGAAAGAATGGAGAGTTATTTCTTAATGGGTACAGAGTTTCTATTTGGGGTGATGAGAAAGTTTTAGAAATTGATAGTTGTGATGGTTGCACAACATTGTGAATGTAATTAATGCCACTAATTGGTCACTTAAAAGTGGTTAAAATGGCAAATGTTGTGTTATATATAACAAAGCTAGAGACCCTAATACACAGCATTGACAGGATACAACCATACCTAACAATATAAAACTCCAGAAGATAAGCTAGATAACTGGGATCTTTTAAAAATTAAACACTTGTGTTCATCAAAATACTTTACCAAAAGAGAACCTACAGACTGCGAAAAAATTTTTGGCTCTGACAAATCCAACAAAGGTCTAATCTTTACAATATACAGGAAAATCTAACACTTCTACAACAAAAAGACAAATAATCCAACTAAACAGTGGGCAAAGGAAATGAACAGACACTTCACCAAAGAAGACATTCAAGTGGCTAACAGACACATGAGGAAATGCTTGAGACCGCTTGCCATTAGAGAAATGCAAATCAAAACCACAATGAGATTCCATCTTGCCCCAGCATTACTGGCAAGAATAAAAAAAAACAGAAAATAACAAATGTTGGAGACGCTGCGGGGAGATTGGAACTCTTATGCACTGCTGCTGAAAATGCAAAATGGTACAACCATTTTGGAAAACGGTATGGCGCTTCCTTAGAAAGCTACAAATAGAAATACCATATGATCCAGCAATCCCACTCATAGGAATATATCCTAGAGAAGTAAGAGCCATCACACGAATAGACATATGTATACCCATCTTCACTGCAGCATTGTTCACAACAGCAAAAAGATGGAAACAACCTAGATGCCCATCAACAGATGAATGGATAAACAAACTATGGTACATACACACAATGGAATACTATGCAATGATAAAGAACAATGATGAATCTGCGAAGCATCTCACAACATGGATGAATCTGGAAGGCATTATGCTGAGTGAATTAAGTCAATCACAAAAGGACAAATATAGTATGAGACAACTACTATAAAAACTCATGAAAAGGTTTACACACAAAAAGAAACAATCTTTGATGGTTATGAGGGAAGGGAGGGGTGGGGGTGGAAAAACGCTAAATAGACTATAGATAAGTGGTCATTTTGGTGAAGGACAAGACAGTACACAATACTGGGGAAGCCAGCACAACTTGTTCAGGGCAAGGTCATGGAAGCTCCATGGGCAAATCCAAACTCCCGTAGGGACTGAAGTAGTGGGCTGAGGGCTGTGGAGACCATGGTCTCAGGGAACACCTAGCTCAATTGGCATAACATAGTTTATAAAGAAAATGTTCTACATTCTACTTTGGTGAGTAGCATCTGGGGTATTTAAAAGCCTGTGAGTGGCCATCTAAGATACTCCACTGGTCTCATCCCTTCAGGAGCAAGGGAAAATGAAGAAAACTAAAGAAACAAGGGAAAGATTAGTCCAAAGGACTAACAGACCACAACTACTATGGCCTCCACCAGACTGAGTCCAGTACAACTAGATGGTGCCCGGCTACCACCACTCACTGCTCTGAGAGAGATCACAATAGAGGGTCTGGACAGAGCTGGAAAAAAATATAGAACAAAATTCTAACTCAAAAAAAAAAAAGACCTGACTTACTGGGCTGACAGAGACTGGAGAAATCCTAAGAGTATGGACCTCAGACAGCCTTTTAGCCCAGTAATGAAGTCACTCTGGAGGTTCACCTTTTGGTCAAAGATTGGACAGACCCATAGGACAAAACAAGACTAAAGGGGCACACCAGCCCAGGGGCAAGAACTAGAAGGCAGGAGGGGACAGGAAAGCTGGTAATAGGGAACCCAAGGCCGAGAAGGGAGAGTACTGACATGCCGTGGCGTTGTCAACTAATGTCATAAAACAATATATGTACTAACTGTTTAATGAGAAGCTAGTTTGTTCTGTAAACTTTCATCTAAATTTCAATAAAAAAAATGGTTAAAATGGCAAATGTTTTCTTATATATATTTTACCACAATAAAAAAAATTATATTTAAAAAATAAAATAAGATAAAAATAGGGGGACTACCCTAGTTGACACCTAAAGTCTCTTTTATTTCTAGAATTATATAATAACAGAGAGCAAACTCAGCACAGCCTACATTTTAACAACTGAAAATGCACACTTAACTGCATGGTGACAGAAAGGAGGAAACCCAGAAGCCAATGTGAGGTGAAGCACAACTTTGTACACTGTGTGATAGCAGCAGATTTCTAGAAAATATCAGCAAACAACCCAGAACAATTGCAAATGAGAAGGTTCTTTTCAGGCAAATATTTTAAGCAGACTGTGAATATAAGAGAAAGACACAGAGACAGGTCATTAAAGTACAAGTTGCTGCCATAAATCAAGTGACAGACATTACATGCAGTGGTTGAAAATGATGTTTAGCTATGTATCAGTCTTTCAACCTCACCCACTCTCACACAGATGCCAATCACTATTAGAAATATCACCTCCAGATACAAGACAGAGATAAAAAGGTCAAATATAATTTCCTATAAGGCCAATGAAGGAGCCACAGTGGTGCAATCGTTAAAGCGATCGACTGCTAACCGAAAGGTAGACAGTTCAAAACCACCAGTGGCTCCGTGGGAGAAAGATATAGCAGTCTGCTTCCACAGAGATTCACAGCCTTGGAAACCCTATGGGGTCAACTGTGAGTTGGAATTGACTCGACAGCAGTGGGGGTGAGGGGGTATAAGGCCAGTGAAACCTGACTTTCTTCTGATATATTACATCTCATCACTTTTGCGTTTATGTACATTACATATACAAAATGGTCCACTGCAAGGTCCTGTTGACTACGATACCTACTGATTCAGCCTGATAAGAAAGCACTTTGAAGACGTCCCTCTCCACAGCAATCTTCTGCATGGTCAACTGCGTCTCAGTAAAGCTCCTTTGCATTAATTTAACATATAATTGCTCCAGACTCTGGAAAATAAAACCACAATACAATATAATGATGAGAATAACCACAGATGTCACTAATAATTACTACAGCTAAAAATCAAAAAACTTACAGCCATGGCAGCTTGAAAAAATTTATCAGCCATCATAGCATTTCCTACATTCACCCACACTTTTCCAGTTTTCATAGTCATCTAGAAGAGAGAAGTTAGAAAATAATTATTTAAAATTCACACCTCTCCCAAACTAATTCTTTATTATATGAGCAGGTATTGGAGAAAATATTTATCCTCTGTCCATATTCAGTATTATAACTGCTATGGATTAAATTGTGTCCCCAAAAAATATGTGTTGTAAATCCTAACCAATAAATCCTAACCCCTATACCCATGGTTATAATTGCATTTGGGAATGGGTTTCTTTGTTATGTTAATGAGACAGTATTAGTAGTGTAAGATGTGTCTTAAGACAATCTCTTCTGAGATACAGAAGAGCAGATTGAGCAAGCAACCAAGCAAGAAAACAGAGATGGGGGAAGATAGATGCCATGCCACATGAGATTTCCAAGGAACCAAGAAATAGAAGCTGAAAAGAAACAAGGACCTTCCCCCAGAGCCAAGAGAGAGAAAGACTTTACCTAGAGCCAGCACCCTGAATTCAGACTTCTAGCCTTCTAAACAGTAAGAAATTAAATTTCTGTTTGTTAAGCCACCCACTTGTGGTATTTCTGGTATAGCAGCACTAGATAACTAGGACAATAACCCACTGGAAACAACAAGTAACAGTCAGCATTTATTAGTGCACAGTTTTTTGTTTTGAACTCCATAATTTAAGAGCAAATGGTCTTAAGAAGGAGGCCTAGTGGTGCAGAGGTTAAGAGCTCGGCTGCTAACGAAAAGGTTGGCAGTCCAAATCCACCAGCTATTCCTTGGAAACACTATGGGGCAGTTCTACTCTGTCCTACAGGGTCGCCATGAGTCAGAATTGACTCAACAGCAATGGGTTTGGTTTTTGGGGGGTCTTAAGAGCAATAACAAAAAAAATTAATAGACTTGAAAACACATCTTCTGAAGAAATATTAAAAGAAAGCATTGGGATAATTTAGATAGGAAAAGAAAGTTCTGAAAACTTAGATCTTCACATACTTGATGAAAATTATTATATGATAAACATTAGACTGTAAGTCAACACACTTGGGTTCTAGTTTTTATTCCATATCTAATAAAATTTTTATTAATCCAACAAACATTTACTAAGTGTCCTTTACATGCCATGCACCCTGAAGAAGCTCAAGTATTGTAAGTGATAAACATCTAAATAAATAATTGGTATGTCATATGTGCAAATGCTGTGGAAACAAGCAATGATTAAATCAAGAGGGAGGACTGAGCACATAGTACAGCTACACCATCTACCATAAATCCCTAGAAATGACAGAATGAAAATACTGATAGATGGATAGAGATACATAAACATATATCTTCCTTAGAAAGAAGAGAAAAGACATACATATTTTTCTTATTCAATCACATTCCTGGAATATAAGGAGCATTTTCAGTAAATCTGAAATTATGAAGAACCTCTGAAAAACAGCAAATGGGATGAGGCAGAAATTGACATCCCAACATTCACATTAATGCTAAATGTAGAAACATCCTTGGGTGTGAACAACAGGAGCATCAGGCAATTAGCCACCCCACAGAAAGTATCTGCCCCATCTCCAGCAAGGAGCAGCAAGTACAATTACTTGGGCTGGAGAGAACTAGTCGAGTTCCACGTGGCTGACAACATAGGTCAAATGCAAAACATCCTGTCCTTCCTCTCCATCAGTCTCTGGATTCAGGCTATAGTAAACAGTGTGCCACAGCATTCACCAAAGACTATCAAGAAATCTCAAATCAAATATAAGCAAGAACCACCAAACCTTTGAGGGAAACTAATACCGTGAAAGGATATCACACTCAACAAATAGAAGAATACCCGAGGGAATATAATTAAGAGACCTAGAAGATGGAAACATGAAGAGAAATAAAATTATTATCCACAGAGTCAAATAATAGTTAGAATCATGAAAATGCTTCTTTTAGTTTTCATTTTTTGGACTCAACCTTTGGAATCAACAAGCCCAAAATGCAAAGGTTAGAGGTGGCAGAAGCTGGAAGGCTAAAGGGACGAAGAAGTAGAGAGAATGGTAAAGGTACTAACATCTCAAAAGGGGAAAGTAAGGATATAATCTCAAAGTTAATAGAAAAATAAATAAAAGTTTAACTATATTATTTAAAGTTTAAAAGGTAGCATCACACAAATTACGCATAGTATAATGTTACTAACAAAAACTGGGAAAGGTTGCAGAGAGAGGTAGTATAAGTGGGGGAAATCATCATCTATCATTGCAGGAAAAAATCAGATCATCTATAAAGCTGATTACTCAGGAATTAGTGGTACAAGCATATGACTAAGACACATAGAGGTAACCATGAGAAGTAAAAACATAAATGGTTACAAGTAATAGCTTCAAATATGAAGACATATGCACAAGTCTATTCATTGCAGCACCCAAATGTCCATCAATAGGGGGCTGGTTGAATATAAGGTATATGACTGTACCACATAAGGTAAAATAGCCAAAGATGGAACACTCTTCATCAGTAAAACTAATAACTACAATGTATTAAAACTAATTAAATATGTTAAAATCCATGAGTTCATAAAGATACTTAAAAAAAACTAGTTGGACACCTTTTAAGGATGTTATGGAACGAACTTGTTATTCTGAAAACTGCTAAATAAAGGGAAAGAATGAAGCATTTAATCTGTCTTTCATGGGGGAATTTTCTCTCTATTTCAATTAACAAAGAAGGAATGACAGAATTAGAATATGCAAATCCTTACAGAAATAATGGATCTTAGGATAATAATCATCAAAAGGTACTAACACAACAAAAAAAGAAACAAGCCGACATTAGCGCTGCCCAATGGAAGTACATGACACTGCCTATGAATTCCTGAAAAAACTGAACTTGAATCAGAAAAACCCTCTAGAGCTAACTACTAGTTCAAAGGAAAAACAAGGCACAGAGGACTATGTGAAGTGACACAATGAGAATGCAATCATCAAAATCCAAAATTTAGAAAACTCTCTAAGACAAACAACCTGGTTTCTTCAACAAATGAAAAAAGGAGGGCTGTGAAAACTTTCAACAAAAACAAAGTAAAATATTATTTTTTAAAAATTGAAGGAAAAACTTTTTTAAAAAAAGGAGGAAGAGGCAAAATGGCACTCTAGGCAGAAGCACCACGCCGACCCTCCACAGCAAAGATCCAAACAACTAAGCCGAACAGAGACTACAACAATCCTGAAACCCTAAAACATCAAATGAAGAGATAAAGAACTCACCCAAGCACCAAATGGAGTGAGAAAACTGACAGAGAACGGAGAGCGAGGAGAGATTCATGCAGAGGTCCCCTACCAGCTAACACAGCGTGGATCCGCCATCTTGGACTCCTATCGGAGACCAGCAAACAGGGGGTACGAGAAAGCAGCCTCACAGAGTGACCAGCGGGAGACAAAACAACCGGTAATTTCCGATATACACTTTCCCACCCCCCACACTTCTTCACCCCGACTCGGGCTCCTCTGCTTCCCACGACCACAATCTCTTGACCGGGAAATATCGGCTGCTTGAATTCCACACACCCAAACGGGCCGGCTATCTGAGTGCCATTTGTTGGCTGCTGGTATTGCTTTTTTCCGCTTCTTTTGATTTCTTCCTTACCTCTCACCACCTCCCCCTCCTTTCGCTCAAATACCTGGCTCCGTGCGCCATCATTGCTTCTTCCTGAGGGCCTGCAGAGCTCCGGTAATTTGTGACATATGCTTTCCCACTCCCTACCTTTCGTCACCCACACTCAGGCCCCTCTGCTTCCTGTGGACACAGTCTCTTATCCGAGAAACTCCAGCTGTTTGGATTCCACCACCCCGCACTAGCTAGGTCTCTGAGTGCCATTTGTTGGCTGCTAGTGTTGCTTTCTTTTCTGCTTCTTTTGATTTCTTCCTTACCTCTCACCACCTCCCACTCCTTTCGCTCAAATACCGCGCTCCGTGCACCATCTTTGCTTCTTCCTGAGGGGCTGTGGAGCTCCGTTCGAGTGTGGAGCTGCTTCCCGGTCTGGGCTGCAGCGCTGGTGGGATCCTGGGGCTTTTGTTCATTTGTTTGTTTTGAATTGTTTGTTTGTTTTCTTTTGCTTTTCTTGAGTTGGGAGCCCTTTCTGGCCAGGTAGTGCTGTGTGGCAAGGACACCTCCCCCTCGGCTTGTACAGACGTGCAGAGGGATCCCTGATGACATTTCATTTTTTGTTGGGTTTTTTTTCTTCTGTTTTTTGGGGGGCCTTTCTTGTTCTTTTTTTCAATTTGTTTTGTTTTCTTTTCCATCTTCTTCCCTTTTTGTCTTTCTTAATTGTTCAGTTTTTCATCTTTCTATATCTTCCTTCTCTTTCTGTTCTCTGAATACCTGGCATTGTATACCTCTAAGCCTTCTAGCCAGGCTGACCTGCAACACCTGAGAGCGACTTCCCCAGACCTTATAGCTACACTGGTGGGATCCCTGGGAACTTTGCAGTTCTTTAATCTTTCCGATTTTTATTTATTCATTCTTTTCTTTTCTTCCAACACCCCTTTCTGTTTTTCTCCATTTCATAGTCTCTCATCTCTCCACTCCAACAGCAAGCTCCGCTAGCATTCTTTTTTGTTTGTTTGTATGTTTTTGGCTCCTGATCCTCTCTCCTCTCTCCCATATCCATCTTAGCTCCACACATAACAATCTCCTCGCTGCATCCTGCCCACGTACACTGTGCGCTTGACATCACACCACCAAGCAGCACGGGCACGGCCTACTGGAACCTGCCCTGCACTGGTTACCGACCCGCACTGGTGGCTGTAGTAAGTGCCACAAACAACCCATCCCAGTAACTCCTCTTCAGCTAGACCTGCCCTGCCGTACCAAATCTGAGTGACTGACCCTGCCAGTTGAAGAAGTAGGTGAAAACTATTGTGCTCACAGACGAGCAAGCAACAAAGAACACACAGTCCACCTGCTCAGACATAGTAAAATTTAAAAAAAAAAAGGGAAGAAACACACAAATCTACAATCAGTAAATGAGAAAAATAACTATTGAATGCCCCAAAGACAGCAGACAATATCAAAACATTTACAAAAACAGGACAGGATGGTTCCAGTAGGCATCCAAAATAAAACACCATATGACACTCCAGTGGAAGAAAATGCACTAGAACTACCTGATAGGGAATTCAGATCTCTAATACTCAGAATTCTCCAAGAGCTGAGGCAAAAAGCTGACAAACGTGAGGAAAAAATAGACAAATTCATGGAAAATACAGACAAAAAATTGGAAGAATTCATGAAAATAATGCAGGAACAAAATGCCAAAATAAATTCACAACTAGAAATTATACAAAGACAACAATTAAAAATTCAAAAGATAAACAACAAGATTCCAAAATGGATGCTGTCATAGAAGGGCTGAGAAGCAGATTTGAAACAGTGGAAAACAGGATCAGTGGAACCGAAGACAAGCACTTGGATACAACTCTGTTTGAGTAAAACTCAGAAAAAAGAACAAAGAAAAATCAAGAGACCCTGAGAGTTATGTGGGATACAATAAAAATCAAAAATCTTCGAGTGATTGGAATTCCAGAACAGGGAGAAAACAGAAAACACAGAAAGAATCATTGAAGAACTACTGACAGAAAACTTCCCCAATATCATGAAAGATGAAAGCTGGCCATCCAAGAAGCTCAAAGAACCCAATATAGGAGAGACCCCAAAAGAAAATCATCAAGGCATATCATAATCACACTCGAAAACCAAAACCAAAGACAAACAAAGAATCCTGAGAGCAGCTCATGAAAAACAAGAAGTCACATACAGAGAAGAAACAATAAGACTAAGCTCAGATTATTCGGCAGAAACCATGCAGTCAAGAAGGCAATAGGATGACATATATACAATCCTGAAAGAAACAAATTGCCAGCCAAGAATAATATATCCTGCAAAACTCTCGTTCAAATTTGATGGTGAAATTAGGTCATTTCCAGATAAACAGATAAACTCCCAACCAAAAAAAGTCCTGGCCCAGATGGCTTCACTGGAGAATTCTACAAAACTTTTACAGAAGAGCTCGTACCAGTACTACTCAAGCTATTTCAGAGCATAGAAGAGGAAGCAACACTTCCAAATTCATTCTATGAAGCCAGCATAACACTGTTACCAAAACCGGCAAAGACATCACAAAAAAGGAAAATTACAGACCGATATCTCTCATGAATATAGATGCAAAAATTCTCAACAAAATTCTAGCCAATAGAATTCAGCATCATATCAAAAAAATAATACACCACGACCAAGTAGGATTCATACCAGGTATGCAAGGCCGGTTCAACTTCAGAAAATCAATCAACGTAATCCACCACATAAATAAAAGGAAAGAAAAGAATCACATGATCATCTCAATTGACGCAGAAAAGGCATTTGACAAAGTCCAACACCCATTCCTGTTAAAAACTCTCAATAAAATAGGTATAGAAGGGAAATTTCTCAACATAATAAAGGGCATCTATGCAAAACCAATGGCCAACATCATTCATAATGGAGAGGGACTGAAAACAGTCCCCTTGAAAACAGGAACAAGACAAGGATGCCCTTTATCACCACTCCAATTTAACATTGTGCTGGAAGTTCTAGCTAGAGCTATAAGGCAAGAAAAAGAAATAAAGAGCATCCAAACTGGTAATGAAAAAGTTAAACTATCCCTGTTTGCAGATAATATGATACTATACATAGAAAACCCTAAAAACTCCATGAGAAATCTACTGGAACTAATAGACAGATTCAGCAGAGTAACAGGATACAAGATAAACATTCAAAAATCAGTTGGATTCCTATACACCAATAAGGAGAACAGTGAAAAGGAAATCAGGAGAACAATACCATTTTCAATAGCCCCTAAAAAGATAAAATACTTAGGAATAAATCTGACCAGGGATGTAAAAGACCTATACAAAGAAAACTACAAAACACTACTGCATGAAACCCAAAGGGATCTACATAAATGGAAAAACATACCATACGCATGGATAAGCAGACTCAACACCGTGAAAATGACAATTCTACCAAAAGCAATTTACAAACACAACACAATCCCAATCCAAATACCAACAACGTTCTTCAAAGAGATGGAAAAACTAATCACTAATTTTATATGGAAACGGAAGAAGCCCCGAATAAGTAAAGCACTACTGAAGAAGAAGAATAAAGTTGGAGGACTCACACTACCTGACCTCAGAACCTACTATACAGCTACAGTAGTCAAAACAGCCTGGTACTGGTACAACGACAGATACGTTGACCAATGGAACAGAATTTAGAACCCAGATGTAAATCAATCCACCTACAGTCACCTGATCTTCGACAAGGGCCCAAAGTCCAGCAAATGGGGAAAAGTCAGTCTTTTTAACAAATGGTGCTGGCAAAACTGGATATCCATTTGCAAAAAAATGAAACAGGACCCATACCTCACACCGTATACAAAAACTACTTCAAAATGGATCAAAGACCTGAATATAAAGCCTAAAACTATAAGTTCATAGAAGAAAAAATAGGACCTACACTACAGGCCTTAATACACGGCATTAACAGGATACAAACCATAACTATCAATGCACAAACACCAATAGATAAGCTAGATAACTGGGATCTTCTAAAAATCAAACACCTATGCTCTTCAAAAGACTTCACCAAAAGAGTAAAAAAGAGAACCTACAGACTGGGAAAAAATTTTTGGACACTACGAGTCAGACAAAGGTCTAATCTCCATAATCTACAAGAAAATACAACACCTATACAACAAAAAGACAAATAATCGTATTAAAAAATGGGCAAAGGAAATGCACAAACACTTCACCAAAGAAGACACTGAAATGGCCAACAGACACATGAGGAAATGCTCGCTATCACTAGCCATTAGAGAAATGCAAATTCAAACCACAATGAGATACCATCTCACCCCGGCATTATTGGCACGAATCAAAAACACTGGAAATAACAGATGTTGGAGGGGCTGCAGGGAGATCGGCACTCTTATGCACTGCTGGTGGCAATGCAAAATGATACAACCATTTTGGAAAATGATATGGCGCTTCCTCAGAAAGCTAGAAATAGACATACCATTCGATCCAGCAATTCCACTCCTAGGAATATATCCTAGAGAAATAGGAGCCATCACTCGAATAGACATATACACACCTATGTTCAAGGCAGCATTGTTCACAATAGCAAAACGATGGAAACAACCTAGATGCCCGTAAACAGATGAATGGATAAACAAACTATGGTACATACACACAATGGTGTTCTATGCACTGATGAAGAACAACGATTAATCTGTGAACCATCTCATAATGTGGATGAAACTGGAGGACATTATGCTGAGTGAAATAAGTCAGTCACAAAACGACAAATATTGTATGAGACCTCTATTGTTAAAACCCATGAAAAAGTTCACACACAAAATGTTAACAATCTTTGTTGGTTACCAGGGATGGGAGGAGTGTGGGGGGGAAATACTAAATAGGCAATAGATAAGTGGTATCTTAGGTGAAGGGTGAGCCAGTATACAATACAGGGGAAACTAGCACAACTTGTACAAGGAAAGGTCATGGAAGCCCCATAGACAAATCCAAACTCCCTGAGGGACTGAGTTGCTGGGCGGAGGGCTCTGGGGACCATGGTCTCAGGGAACATCTAGCTCAATTTGCATGACACAGCTTATAAAGACAATGCTCTACATTCTACCTTGGTGAGTAGTGTCTGGGGTCTTAAAAGCCTGTGAGCAGCCATCTAAGATACTCCACTGGTCTCATCCCTTCGGGACCAAGGGAGAATGAAGAGAACAGGATACAAGGAAAAAACTAGTCTAAACAACTAATTGTCCACGGCTCCCAAGACCTCCACAGGACTGAGTCCAGCACGGCTAGATGGTGCCCGGCTACCACCACTGACTGCTCTGACCAGGATCACAACAGAGGGTTCTGGACAGAGCTGGGCAAGACTCACAAGAAAAGACCAGATTTACTGGCCTAAAGGAGACTGAAGAAACCCCGAGAGTATGGCCCCCAGACACCCTTTTAGCTCAGTGGTGAAGTTATCTCCAAGGTTCACCATTCAGCCTGGGAGTAGACAGCCCTGTAAAACCAAATGTGACTAAACAGGTACAGTAGTCCAGTGACAAGGGCCAGAATGCAGAAGGGGACACGGAAGCTGGTGATACGGAACCCAAGGTTGAGTAAGGATATTGTTGATGTGTTGTGAGATTGTTAACCATTGTCATAGGGCAACATGTTTAGTAACTGTTAAATGAGAAACTATTTTGTTCTGTAAACCTTCATCTTAAGTGAGAATAGCAGCACAATTGGAAGCGTGTAATCAGTGTCACTGAACTGTGCATGTAGAAATTTTTGAAATGGTGTATCTTTGGCTTTGTGTATTTTCACCAAAAAAAAAAAAAGGTTGAGAAGTTAGAGGGTTGACATGTTGTGGGGTTGTTAACCAATGTCATAAAACAATATGTGTACTACTGTTTCGTTAGGAACTATTTGTTCTGTAAGCCTTCACCTGAAGTACAATAAAAAAATAAATAATTAAATAAATAAATAAATTTTTTAAAAAGGAGGAAGAAATATGTAGATTGAGACACATTAAAATAGAATGTCTGAACCTTCTTTGATCCTGATTCTAAGAAACCAAGTAGGGAGAGAGAAAGATAGAGGCAGACAGACTGGATATTTGATGATTTTTGGGAAATCTTTATTAAATTTTATCAGGTGAGATAATGGGTATGGAGTTTGACTAAAAATAGACATTGTCTTTTAAAGATACATACTGATATATTTATAGGCAAAATGATATGCTTTGGATTTGCTTCAAAATAAACCAGCAAAGGGCAGGGAAGCAGGAGTTGCTGTTGGGAGATACAGATGAAACAAGAATAACCATGAATTATTGGTTATTCTAGCTGGATGATGAGTAACTGGGGGAATCATTATACTATCTTAGCTATTCTTTTGTGTGTATTTGAACTTTTCAATAATAAAATATTTTTGAAAAAATACTAGGAAAAATATTTTTCCGCTAAAAAAAAAAACACGTAGTTGCCTCTAGGGAGCAAGACAGTGGGTAGGGAGTGAGAGGGCAGAGAACTACTTTTCGTCACTCTCATAACTTTTGTGAAAATTTTCATTTTCTTTAAGCATATGTGTATGTATGTATGCTATATATGTATGGATGTAGTATTTGGGGGGAAATAAATGTTTAAATAAATTAATTTTTTAAATAATAAAAATGCAAGGGGAGGACTTCTAGGTCCTGCCATGATTATTGTTGTTACATGCCTTCAACTCGGCTCCAACTCATAGTAATCTTATCTATAACAGAATGAAATATTGCCCATCCTGCACCATCCTTACAATCACTGCTATGTTTGAGCCTATTGTTGTAGCCACTGTTAATCCATGTCATTAAGGGTCATCCTCTTTTTCACTGACCCTCTACTTTACCAACCATGATGGCCCCTCCTGACAACATGTCCAAAGTTAATGAGACGAAGTCTCACCATCCTCGCTTCTCAGGAGCATTCTGGTTGTACTTCCTCCAACACAGATTTGTTCCTTCTTCTAGCAGTCCTTGGTATACTCAATATTCTTCGCCAACACAAAATTCTAATTTTAATTCCACAACACTTTCAAGTGGAAAATATTATTCCCATTTTACAAATGAGAATCTTCCAAAGTCACACAGCTAGTAAGTCACAAAGGTCAGATTCAAACTTAGGTCTCCAGACTTCAAATTCTGTACTCTTTTCTTTGTTTGCTGAATGCTTCATAATTTTCATTATTTATTACTCTGAAAAAAATTTTTTTTATTGCGCTTTAAGTGAAAGTTTACAATTCAAGTTAGTTTCTCACACAAAAATTTATGCACACATTCTTAATGTGACCCTAGCTGCTCTCCCTATAATGTAACAGCACACTCCTCCTTTCCACTCTGGATTTCCCGTGTCCATTCAACCAGCTCCTGTCCCGTTCTGCCTTCTCATCTCACCTCCGGACAGAAGCTGCCCATTTAGTCTCACGCACCTACTTGAGTTAAGATGCACTCTCTTCACAAGTATCATTTTATATCTTGTAGTCCAGTCTAATCTTTATCTGAAAGGTTGGCTTCAGGAATGGTTTCAGTTCTAGGCTAACAGAGTCCAGGGGCCATGTCTTCTGGGGTCCCTCCATTAAGTCTGGTCTTTTTACTAGAATTTGAGTTCTGCACCCTACTATTCTCCTGCTCCATCAGGGATTCTCTGTTGTGTTCCCTGTCAGGGTGGTCATTGGTGGTAACCAGGCACCATTTAGTTCTGGTCCCAGGCTGATAGAGTCTCTGGTTTATGTGGCCCTTTCTATTTCTCGGGATACTATTTTTCTTGTGACTTTGGTGTTCTTCATTCTCTTTTGATCCAGGTGGGTTAGGACCAGTTGATGTATCTTAGATGGCCGCTCACTAGCTTTTAAGACCCCAAATGTCACTCACTAAAATGGGATGCAGAACATTTTCTTAATAAATTTTGTTATGCCAATTGACCTAGATGTCCCCTGAAACCATGGTCCCCAGACCAATGCCCCTGCTACTCTGTCCCTCGAAGTGTTTGTTTGTATTCAGGAAACTTCTTAGCTTTGGTTTAGTCCAGTTGTGCTGACTTCCCCTGTAGTGTGTGTAGTTTTCTTGTGGATTCTTTGGGGTTTTCTGTGCATAAGATCATATCATCTGCAAATAGAGATATTTTAACTTCTTCCTTACCAGTTTGGATGCCCTTTATTTCTTTTTCTAGCCTAATTGCTCTGGCTAGTAACTCCAGCACAATGTTGAATAAGAGTGGTGATAAAGGGCATCGTTGTCTTGTTCCTGTTCTCAAGGGGAATGCTTTCAAAGTCTCTCCATTTAGGATGATGCTGGCTGCTGGCTTTGTATAAATGCCCTTAATTATGTTGAGAAATTTCCCTTCCATTCCTATTTTGCTGAGAGTTTTTATCATGAATGGGTCTCAGACTTTGTCAAATGCCTTTTCTGCATCAATTGACAAGATCATGTGGTTCTTGCATTTTGTTTTATTTATGTGATGGATTACATTGATTGTTTTTCTACTGTTGAAGCATCCCTTCATACCTGGTATAAATCCCACTTGATTATGGTGAATTATTTTTTCATACGTTGTTGAATTCTATTGGCTAGAATTTTGTTGAGGATTTTTGCATTTATGTTTGTGAGAGATATTGGTCTTTAATTTTCTTTTTTTGTGGTGTCTTTACCTGGCTTTGGTATCAGGATTATGCTGGCTTCATAGGATGAGTTTGGGAGTATTCCATCCTTTTCTATGCTCTGAAATACTTTAAGTAGTAGTGGTATTAACTCTTCTCTGAAAGTTTGGTAGAATTCTCCAGTGAAACCTTCAGGGCCAGGGCTTTTTTTTTGGTTGGGATATACTAAATTACCTTTTCAATCTCTTCTTTTGTATGGGTTTATTTAGTTGTTCTATCTCTGTTTGTGTTAGTTTAGGTAGCTAGTGAGTTTCTAGAAATTTGCCAATTTTCTCTGGGTTTTCATATTTGTTACAGTACAATTTTTTATAGTATTCTGTTATGATTCTTTTAATTTCATTTGGGTCGGCTGTGATCTCACTCATCTCATTTCTTATTAAGGTTATTAGCTTCCCCTCCTGTTTTTCTTTTGTCAGTTTGGTCAACGGTTTATCAATTTTGTTGATCTTTTCAAAGAACCAGCTTTTGGTCTTGTTAACTATTTCAATTTTTTCTATTCTCTATTTCATTTAATTCTGCTCTAATTCTTATTATTTCCTTTCTTCTGTTGCCTGACGGCTTCTTTTGCTGCTCTCTTTCTACTTGTTTGACTTTTAGGGATAATGTTTTCATTTTGGCCCTTTATTCTTTTTGGATGTGTGCATTTATTGCTATAAAACTCACATCTGAGCACTGCTTTTGCTAAATCCCAAATGTTCTGGTAGGATGTGTTTTCATTCTCATTTGATTCTGTGAATTTCTTTATTCCATCCTTAATTTCTTCTACAACCCAGTAGTTTTTGAGCAAGGTGTTGTTCTGTTTCCATGTGTTTGATGTTTTTTCCTTGCTTTTTTCTGTTATTGATTTCTATTTTTATGGCTTTATGGTCAGAAACAATGCTTTGTAATATTTCAATGCTTTGGATTTTGTTAAGGCTTGCTTTATGGCCTAATATGTGGTCTATTCTGGAGAATGTTCCATGTGCATTGGAAAAGAAAGCATACTTGGCTGCTGTTGGGTAGAGTGTTCTGTATATGTCTATGAGATCAAGTTGGTTGATAATGGCGTTTAGATCATCTGTGACTTTATTGAGCTTCTTTCTGGATGTTGTCTTTCACCAAAAGGGGTGTGTTGAAATCTCCTACTATTATTTTGGAGCTGTATATCTCTCTTTTCAATTCCGTTAGTATTTTTTTAATGTATCTTGGAGCCCTGTCATTGGGTGCGTAAATTTTTATTATATTATGTCCTCCTGGTGTATTGACCCTTTAATCATTATATAGTGTCCTTCCTTATCCTTTATGGTGGATTTTACTTTAAAGTCTATTTTGTCAAAGATTAATATTGCCACTCCTACTTTTTTTTGAGTTTTGTTTCCTTGATACATTTTTTTCCATCCTTTGAGTTTTAGTTCATTTGTGTCTTTAAGTCTAAGGTGTGTCTCTTGTAGGCAGCATATATGCAGATCATGTTTTTTAATCCATTCTGCCACTCTCTGTCTCTTAATCGGTGTGTTTAGTCCATTAAATTCAGCATAATTATTGACAGGTATGTTTAGTGCTGTCATTTTGATGTCTTTTTTTTTTTTTTTTTTGATGTTGTTGACAGTTTCTTTGTTCCATTTAATTTTCTGTGCTGAGTCGTTTTTCTCTATATATTTTCCTTTCATCTTTTTCATTGTTGTTGTTTTTTTTATATTCGTGAGTCTTTGTGTTTTTCTTGTTTTTTATTTTGATGTGTAGGATTGTTAGTTTCCTTTGTGTTTACCTTAATATTTACCCCTATTTTTCTAAGTATAAACCACTCTTTTATTTCTTTATATCACCTTGACTTCCTCTCCAAATGAAAGATTTATGACTACTTTTCTTTATTCTCTCTCTTTTTTGTTTTAATGTTGTCATCTTTTACATTTTGACATCTCTGTTTCCCTATTTTCAGTGTTTTTGCTTTGATTTATTTTTGTGACTTCTCTATCTGAGTTGATATCTGGTTGCTCTGTCCTATGTTCTAGTCTTGGGCTGTTATCTGTTGTTATTGATTTTCTAAGTGGAGGACTCCCTTTAGTACTTCTTGTAATTTTCATTTGGTTTTTGCAAATTCCCTAAACTTCTATTTATCTAGAAATGCCCTAATTTCACCATCATATTTGAGAGACAGTTTTGATGGATATATAATTCTTGGCTGGCAATTTTTCTCCTTCAAGTCTTTATATATGTCATTCCATTGCCTTCTTGCCTGCATGGTTTCTGCTGAGTAGTCCGAGCTTAGTCTTATTGACTCTCCTTTATAGATGTCTTTTTGTTTACCCCTAGATGCTCTTAAAATTCTGTCTTTATCTTTGGTTTTGGCAAGTTTGATTATAATATGTCTTGGTGACTTTCTTTTGGGATCTACCTTGTGTGGGGTTCAATAAGCATCTTGGATAGATTTCTTCTCATCTTTCACAACATCAGGGAAGTTTTCTGCCAACAAATCTTCAACAATTCTCTCTGTATTTTCTGTTATCTCCCCTTCTTCTGGCACTCCAATCACTCCGAGGTTATTCCTCTTGATACAGTCCCACATAATTCTCAGGGTTTCTTCATTTTTCAAAATTCTTTTATCTGTTTTTTTCTCAAATAGGTTGGTGTCAAGAGCTTTATCTTCCATCTCATTAATTATGACTTCCATTGCCTCAATTCTGCTCCTATGACTTTCTATGGAGTTGTCTAATTCTGAAATTGTATTGTTAATCTTCTGGATTTCTGTTTTCTGTCTCTCTATGGATTCTTGTAGTAGTCTGTTAAATTTTTCTTTATGCTCTTCTATAATCTTTTTAAGTTCCTCTACTGCTTTGTTGGTGTGTTCCTTAGCATGTTCTGCAATTTGCATGATCTCTTTCCTGATATACTGAAGAGTTCTGTATATTAATCTTTTGTATTCTACCTCTGGTAATTCCAAGAAATTCTCTTCTTCCAGAAAATTTCTTGATTCTTTGTTTTGGGAGCTGGCTGAAGCCATCATGGTCTGCTTCTTCATGTGATTTGATATTGACTGTTGTCTCCAAGCCATCAGTAAGTTATTATATTTATTTTATGTTTGCTTACTGTGTCCTAGCTTCTTGTTTTGTTTTGTTTTGATATGCCCAAATTGGCTGCTTGTGTGAGCTAGTTTGATTACTTGCACCTTTGAAGCTCTACCATCCTGTCACCAGATGGTTAGATCTGTTACTAGGTACGTAAGCCCAGGAGTGTGTTTACTTTTCTTGTATGGATTCAGCTCAGGTGTCCAGGTAGTTGGTCACCAAGCATGTGGTGCAGGCTCTCACCTACCATCCTAGACAGGCAGGAGTGATTGGTGTAGGCACAGGTATCTGGGTGGAGTAGGGAGTCACCTGCTGAGTAAGGCAGGGGGCTAATGACTGCCCCTGAGTATCTGGAAGGAAAGCGTGTCCCTGTTCCCTAGAGTGCGCAGGTGGGTGGGTTTTACAGCCAGACTATGGGCACCCAGTGCTTTTGGCTGTAAATACTGGGAGGCACAACTTATTCTCAGACCCCTGTCTATGGTGGCTAGGTGGTGTGGGTGGAGCCACCAGTCCTCAGGCCCCTGATGTGGGACCCTGCTTAATCGACAGAGTGGTGTCAAATGTCACAAACCTCCCACTCCACCATATAGCTGATATAGTGAAGTTGGGCTTCAGGTATGTACCATGTTGTACTGTGCTAATGAGGACATACGCTGTTGAATTGGGCCCACACAGGTCTATGCAGGGGTGAAAGGCATTGAAAGTCCATGGACCCCTTACACGTGTGCCTAGGCAAAGGAGCTCTGCATTCCTTGAGTTCCTGGCTTAGAGGAGCTGACAGATTATTTTTTCCTTTTTGTTAATTTGTTCCCTCTCCAAGACCAGGAAAATGGCTCAGGGTATGTGACAGGTCCCACTTCCGGCCCAAGGGAAGTGGCAGTCACTGAAGCGGTCCTGAGACCTGTTGCTGAGTGGGGAGGGAGCAGGTAAATGGGAGACAGGTTCTTCCCAAACGGGTATTTTTTGATCCACATGGTAGGTGAGATGCATATACTTATCTTTTGCTGATCGAGCACCGCTTTTCACTGGTTTGGGAGGCTTGAGTAGACTCTCTGCTACTCGGTCTCTCCCAGTGTGGAAAACGCGTCCCAAATGCCTCTGCTTGTCTCACCGCGCACACCAGCTGATCTGGCCCACAGGGTGCCTGTTCCCACCGGATCAGGTCTGGCAACTCCTCACTGCCTCTGAAACATCTCTCCCTCCCCCTGCCACTCAGTCCGATTCCTCACCTTTGCCTTTGATATTCAGGGCTCCTAGATTCTCATATATAATCAACTCACTTGTTTTTTCGGGTCTTTGTTGTAAGAGGGACCACCAGAAGGTCTGACTATTCCACCATCTTGTCCCTGCCTCTCCCCCAAAATTCTTTTAAGACTAAATAATACTGCTTAATTTTTCTAGATGTAGAAACTGCTATTCTACCAAGTTAGAGATGGTAAAATCAAAAATAATTCATAAATCCTGAACTATAAGTTCAATATTGAGTCCACTGAACTACTGTAATAACAACCATAGTACTGCTGAGACCTTTAACTCCAGTAAATATATCTATCATAAAAGGAACAGGGATAGCACTAAAGGATTCAACCTCCTTCCAGGTTTACACTAACTTCAATCATCTTCATAGGTATAACCACCATCTCATTGCATTTATGTGGTCCCTGGGTGGCGCAAATGGTTAAGCACTCAACTGCTAACTGAAAGGTTGGCAATTTAAACCCACCCACAGGCACCTTGGAAGAAAGGCCTGGCAATCTGCTTCTGAAAGGTCACAGTCTTGAAACCCTATGGAGTGAGGTTCTACTTTGTATACATGAGACAGAATAAACTCAACTTTTTTTTATTTTTCATTCCATTTGCATTTTCTCCTCAGTTAATTAGGACTTACCAAAATCTGTCTTCGAATAGCTTTTTCTGAAGAAATTGAGCCTTCACCCATGCACGCTAGCTTGCAGGCAACATGACATACTGCAAAACAGTAATTAGACACCCAAAAACACAAAACATTAATTCTTCTTTTATATATACCTATAAAGAGAAATGAGGACAGATGTGAAGCCAGTTTTGTAGTTATTATTAAAAATAAGAACTCTAAAGGACTTTTTTAAAAGCAATTTTCAAAAGTATATGACATGAGGCTTATCAAATAAATCATTCGTTAATGCTCCGGTCAGAGTAATATTTAATTCTCAAATTTTAATTTCTACAGGTCTTAAATCCCAAAGACTCACTGAAGATATATGACTCCATGTGATGCTCTTGTATGTACCACACTAGCAGGAGAATAATTCTAAAGATATCAACATCTGACAAAATCTCTGCACATCAGGCTAGTTTTAGATTTTTCTCCCAAAATGTGAAACTTTCTAAATATATTCTTTTGTGCAGATGACTTGGAAGTTCTTGAAGTAGAATTTAATAAATACAAATGCTTTCACAATACTGTTTGTTTTCCCTATTTTCAAGTTTGAATAATTGCAACCTCTTTATTTCTGTAGTTTCTTTCATAATAAAACATAGCCAAGCTTTTTAAAGATGACTTCACATATAACTGAATTAGTTGCCTTTATGTTAGATCTCAGCTGTCATTTCTAAACAATATTCCAATGAAAAAGAGAATATTTGCCCAGCTAAATTTATGGAGTCAACAAACTGGTCAGATCTTTATTATCCATCATGAAGTGTAGAATGTATTAATCCCTTCACAAAAATTAGTTTCTTGGGAAAAAAATCTTTCTGTCAAATAATTTCTAACCATATATTTACATTGACTTACATTTCCAGTTTTGAAAATGTTTATTTTCTTTTTTCTAAAGTTTACTAATGTTTCAGCATTTTCAAGGACCTTGATGTCTCAATTATTTCTTCTATTCAAAGGTATCTTCAGTATCTCCGTCTCAACTTCTTCCTTCCCCCTCTACCTTAAAACATATCCATCTCCTCTTGGAAAAAAAAATGAATTGACCACACTGTGCTTCAATCTATCATCCCATTTCTCCTCTCCCTTACAACTACATGAATTGAACAATCTACTTGCTATCTCTACTTTCTTGCTGCCCACTCATCTCAGCAAGGCCCTGCAATCTGTTTTGCATCCTAACCACTTTACTTAAACGGCACCCCCAAAGATCACCTTCCTGACTTCACAGCAACATTTTACAATGATCAACATACCCTTGGCTTCACACTATCCTGATTCAGCATTGAGTAGTGTCACTGTGTAGGAAATTTCTCAGTCTAAGAACGTCATTCCAATCACAACATTCATGTTCCACCTGTTTATAATTATTAACCAACAAGTCTTCCTTCAGGCCAAAGGTGTTTGAGGCTGAGACATAATGCTACTTCAGTATAAGGATGTTTTCTCTGTTGCTTTAGCTCTATCCAGCCTTTTCTTCACCCCTATATATTCTAGGCATTTTGGTCAGTTGCTTGCTGACTGACTGCTATGAACATCTGCCTTACTCTGCTCCATCAGTGTCCACAGCCTGGTATTTGAATTGACTTTAGACAACATACAGTATTGTGCCCTCTGGCATTTATGATTCTTTATTTTTGTTGTTTATTGAACTTCAACCTATTTCTTTCCAGATCCTTAAGCATAATGCGTGTCTGGTATCTTTGTTCTGGACTTACCTACTGCCTGTCATAACCTGGCATGACAACCTCATACAGAGTATGCACTCAAAAAGTGAATAGTGAGTCTCCTTTAGAATTTTTTTTAATTTTATTGTGCTTTAGGTGAAAGTTTAAGCTCAAATTAGTTTCTCATTCCAAAAATTTATGCACAAAATGTTTTGTGATGTTGGCTGCCATCCCCGCATTGTGTCAGCACTCTTCCCCTTTCCCTTTACACCCCGGGTACCCCATGTCCATTCATCCAATTTTCCTGTCCCTTCCTGCCTTCTCGTCTTTGCTTTTGGGCAGGTGTTGCCCACTTGGTCTCATATACTTCATTGAACTAAGATGCACATTCCTCTCATGTGTTATTGTTTGTTTCATAGGCCTGTCTAATCTTTGGCTGAAAGGTGAATTTTGGGAGTCGCTTCAGTTCTAAGTTAGCAGGGTCCAAGGGCTATAGTCTTGGGGTTCCTCCAGTCTCTGTCAGACCTGTAAGTCTGGTCTTTTTTTTTTTTTTTTAATAAACTTTAATTTTGTTCTACATTTTTCATCTGCTCTGTCCAGGACACTATTGTAATCCTTGACAGAGTGGTCAGTGGTGGTAGCCTGACACCATCTAGTTCTTCTGGGCTCAGGCTGGTGGAGGCTGTAGTAAATGCGGTCCTCTAGTCCTTTGGACTCCTATTTCCCTTGTGTCTTTGGTTTTCTTCGTTCTCCTTTGCTCTGGATGGGATGAGACCACTAGATGTATCTTAGAGGGCCACTCACAAGCTTTTAAGACCCCAGGCGCTACTCACCAAAGTAGGATGTAGAACATTTTCATTATGAACCATGTTATGCCAGTTGACCTAGATGTTCCTCGAGACCATGGTCTCCAGGACCCAGCCCCAGTAACTCAGTCCCTCAAGGTGTTTGGATGTGTCTAGGAAGTTTCCATGACTGCCTTGGTCAAGTTGTGCTGACTTCCCCTATATTGTGAGCTG
Source organism: Dugong dugon (assembly GCA_030035585.1). Classification (NCBI taxonomy): domain Eukaryota; kingdom Metazoa; phylum Chordata; class Mammalia; order Sirenia; family Dugongidae; genus Dugong; species Dugong dugon. Next base: position 99,848,363 of record CM057483.1, on the reverse strand, counting down.
CCTTTCCCTTCACCAAAGTTAACACTTGTATTCTATCTAGTTAGTGATTTCCCTTCTGAACCCTCCCGTCCTTCATAACCATCAAAGATTGGTTTTTGTTCCTGTGTGTAAACCAAATTTTCTTGTTTCTTTATAATAGTGGTCTCATACAATATTTGTCCTTTTGTGACTGACTTATTTCACTCAGCATAATACCCTCCAGATTCATCCATATTGTGAGATATTTCCTGGATTCATCTTTGTTCTTTATAGTTTTGTAGTATTCCATTGTGTTCTTGTTGATAGCTGTCGAGTCGGTTTCGACTCATAGTGACCCTACGTACAACAGAACGAAACACTGCACAGTCCTGTGCCATCCTCACAATAATTGTTACTTGTGTGTGATATTAACGATACTGTTTGATAATTTCTGCATTCTATTTGATCACCTTCCTTTGGAATGGATAAAAATATACATCTCTTCCAGTCGGTTGTCCAAGTAAGCTGTCCTTCAAATTTCTTGGCATAAATCAGTGAGTACCTCCATCGCTGCATCAATTTGTTGAAACATCTCAATTGGTATTCTGTCAGTTCCTGAAGCCTTGTTTTGCAGTGCAGTTTGGACTTCTTCCTTCAGTACCATCAGTTCTTGAACATATGCTACCTCCTGAAATGGTTAAACATCAACCTATTATTTTTGATACAGTAATTCTGTGTACTCCTTCCATCTTCTTTTGATGCTTCCTGCGTCAATTAATATTTTGCCCATAGAAACCTTCAATATTGCAACTTGAGGTTTGAATTTTTTCTTCAGTTCTTTCAGCTTGAAAAATGCCAAGTGTGTTCTTCCCTTTTGGTTTTCTAACTCCATTATAATACTTTACTTTGTCTTCTCAAGCCACCCTTTGAAATCTTCTATTCAGCTCTTTTACTTCATTTCTTCCTTTCACTTTACCTACTCTACATTCAAGAACAAGCTTCAGAGTCTTTTCTGATATCCATTTTAGTCTTTTCTTTATTTCCTGTCTTTTTAATGACCTCTTGCTTTCTTCATGTATGATGTCTTTGATGTAATTCCACAACTTGTTTGGTCTTCAGTCATTAGTGTTCAATGCGTCAAATCTATTCTTGTTCAATGCATCAAATCTATTCTTGATATGGTCTCTGAATTCTGGTGGGATATACTCCAGGTCATACTAATGGACTTGTTTAAATTTTCTTCAACTTCAACTTGAACTTGCATAGCAGCAATTGATGGCTTGTTCAGCAGTTGGCCCTGGACCTTGTTCTGACTGAGCTTTTCCATTGTTTCTTTCCACAGGTGTAGTCGATTTGATTCCTGTGCATTCCGTCTGGCGAGGTCCACGTGTATACTTGCTGTTTCTCTTGTTGGAAAAAGGTACTTACCATGAAGAAATTGTTGGTCTTTCAAAATTCTATCATGGATCTCCAGCATCATTTCTATCACAAAGGCCGTATTTTTCAACTACCAATACTTCTTCTTTATTTCCATCTTTTGCATTCCACTCACCAGTAATATCAATGCATCTTGATTGCATGTTTGATCAATTTCACACTGCAGAAGTTGGCAAAAGTCTTCAATTTCTTCATCTTTGGCCTTAGTGGTTGGTCTGTAAATTTGAATAATACTCATATTTACTGGTCTTCCTTGTAGGCGTATGACTATTATCTTATCACTGACAGAGTTGTACTTCAGGATAGATCTTGAAATGTTCTTTTTGACGTTGAACACAATGCCATTCCTCTTCAAGTTGTCATTCCCGGCATAGTAGACCATACAATAGTCCAACTCAAAATAGCCAATACCAGTCCTTTCCAGCTCATTAATGCCTAGTACAGAGCCCTGGTGGTGCAGTGGTTAAGGATTTGGCTGTTAACCAAAAGGATGGCAGTTCGAATCCACCAGCCATTCCTTGGAAACCCTATGGGGCAGTTCTACTCTGTCCTATAGGGTCGCTAAGAGTCAGAACTGACTTGACGATAATGGGTTTAATGCCTAGGTTATAGATGTTTATGAGTTCCATTTCTTTTTTGACGACTTCCAATTTTCCTAGATTCATACTGTGAACAGTTTGCAGCTGTTTCTTCTCATTTTGAGTCGTGCCACATCAGCCAATGAAGGTCCCAAAAAGCTTGACTCCATCCATGTCATTAAGGTCGACTCTACTTTGAGGAGGCAGCTCTCCCCCAGTCATCTTTTGAGTGCCTTCCAACCTGAGGGGCTCATCTTCTGGCACTATATCAGATAATGTTTCACTGCTATTCACAAGGTTTTCAGTGGCTAATTTTTTCAGAAGTAGACTGCCAGGTCCTTCTTCTAGTCTCTTAGTCTGGATGCTCAGCTGGAACCTGTCCACCATGGGTGACCCTGCTGATATTTGAAACACCAATGGCATAGCTTGCAGCATCACAGCAACACTCAAGCCACCACAGTATGATTAACTGACAGACATGTGGGGCCATTGTGTGTATGCACTTTAATTTGTTTATCCACTCCTCGTTGGAGACCTGGTAGCACAGTGGTTAAGAGCTATGGCTACTAACCAAAAGGTCAGCAGTTTGAATCCACCAGCCACTCCTTGGAAACCCTAGGGGCAGTTCTACTCTGTACTATAGGGTCACTATGAGTCAGAATCGATTAGATGGCAACGGGTTTGATTTTTTGTTATTCACCTGTCGATGGGCACTTAGGTTGTTTTCATCTTTTTACTATTGTGAATAATGCTGCAATGAACATAGGTGTGCATATGTCTATTCATGTGATGACTCATTTCTCTAGGATATACTCCTAGGAGTGGGATTGCTAGATCATATGGTATTTCTATTTTTAGCTTTTTAAGGAGGCACCATATCATTTTCAAATGTGGTTGTACCATTTCACATTCCCACCAGGAGTGCATCCCACATCTGTTGCCATCAAGTGGATTCCAATTCATAGTGACCCTACAGTGCATGATCTCCCCACAACCTTTTCAACATTTATTATTTTCTGTTTTTTTGATTAGTGCCAGTAATTTCAGGGTAAGATGGTATCTCATTGTAGTTTGATTTGCATTTCTGTAGTGGCTAATGATGGTGAGCATTTCCTCATGTGTCTTTTAGCCGCTTGAATGTCTAGAATTTTTTTATTGTTCCTTTTGGTCTCCTGTCCTTGTTTTTTAGTTCCCAGTCCTAACTGGAGGATCAAAGGTTAAAATCACCATGCAGTTCGCCTCTCAACACCAATGGTTCTTAAAATTTGGTGAACATGGGAATTACCTGAAATTTTTTTTTCAAATTATAGAGATGTCAAGGTTTCATCCTAAGTCTACTTAATCAAAACCTCCAATGTTGGGGCCTGACCATCTGTATTTTTAACAGGCCCAACAGGTGATTTTGTTTATACCAATATTTAAGAACCACCGCTCTACATTTTCTCCTTCAGAGAACACGAGTACTCTTGTAGTTTCAACTACCACTTCTATGTGAATAACCAAATCCATAGGTACAGCCCTGACCTTTCTAATAAGCTGCAGTCTCATATCTCCAACCTTATTTGTCACCTCAAATGAACATGTCTAAAACTAAAATTTACAAGACATTCCTCTACCTTCCAAACTTCCCATTTCTGCTCATTGTTCCATCATTCTTCCAAATAATAAAATTTGCAGCTTATAAATCTTGATGACTTTTTCATCACCTAACATAATTCAGGCACACTTAATTTGTTTTTAAGGAGACAAAATATCTTCCAGTCAACATAATTTTGGAACAATACTCCTTTAAAATGAGGGCTTCCTGTACTACCTCCTATTCTCAACTGTATCTAACAAATACTATACACATAACAAGCACCCAAATAGCTGATTAAGTACTGCTACATGTACTAAGATGGTATACCAGATGAGGTCTTAGGGCTGCAGTACCCACTTCATTCACCATATTCCTGCTATTTGACAAGTAGTGAAAACCAGCCAGAACAATGCTCCTTGATATGTAGAATAGTATGAGCTTAGAGTTAATGTATTTTAATATAGCACAGTTAACGTGTGTACTAAGTTTTTCCCATCGATAAATTTCTAACTCTTCCCTTCCCATAACTACAAGAGCTAAGACTCTTAGGAGAAAAGATGTTTATCTGAGAGTCAAAGGAATGGAACTGTTTTCTAAACATCCTAAGAAAACAGTGAAGTCATGAGTAGTATATTAATGACTACATTAATCACCAATTACACCATTCCTGCCCTGAAGTTGTATACCATTTGGTTTACATTCATAAATACCTAGTAATAAATTTTACTTGGTGCATACAGACAAAAATCATTTGTCTTTACAAAGTCAAGCAGTTCAGAGGTTCACTCTTTGATTTATTACCTCAATGTATCCTTTATAATGGGGCAATACACTTTCCATAAATGTATTTGCTGTCACTGTGCTTGCTGAAAATGAACAAGTGTCAACACACTATACCTTGCCTATTTATCTAAAGTGCTAGAACTTTACTAGACAATGGAACACATTTAAATCACCCAACCACATGAATTTGGTTTTGGGTTTTTGTCTGTTGTTCTTCTTGTTTGCTCTCCCAAGTAGAAAAAACTTCTATAATTTTTCTCAATAAGCCATTGCAAAGGTTATCAACCCATCTCATGAGGAAACTATTCTTTATCATTTTTAAAAATCTAAATCTCTCACATGGCAACATTTGTTGTTCTATTATTTTTTAATTCAACTTTCAAATATTTACTTAAACTGTATAATCTTGTTGATATAGTTGTTAGTTGATCTCGAGTCAGCTTCAACTCATGGCGACCTTATGTAAAACAGAATGGAACACTGCCCAGTCCTGTGTCATCTTCATGATCACAGGTACGTCTGAGTCTATTGTTGCAGCCGTTGTGTATTTTGAGTGCCTTCCAACCTAGGGGAGCTTATCTTCCAGCACTGTATCAGACAATATTCAGTTGTAATCCTTAGGGTTTTTTTTTTAATTTATTTTATTTTTTGCTGTTGTTGTTGAGAATCTACACAGCAGAACATACATCAATTCAACAATTTGTACATGTACAATTCAGTGACACTGGTGATATTCTTTGAATTGTGCAACCGTTCTCACCCTCCTTTTCTAAATTGTTCTTCCCTCATTAAAACAAACTCACTGCCCCCTAAGTTATCCAATTAATCTTTTGAGTTGCTATTATCTATTTGATCCCATATAGACAGTTCTTAAAAGAGCATAATACTCAAGGCAAATATTCTTTACTAATTAAGCTAAACTACTGTTTGGTTTAAGAAGATTTCAGGTTTAAGGTTTAAAAATTATGTCAGGATAATCATTTCAGGGGTTCATCCACCCTCCATGGCTCCAGAAAGACTAGAGTCCATGATAATTTGAAATTCTGTTCTACATTTCCTCCCTTTTGATCAGAAATCTTCTACAGAACCTCCAATCAAAATATTCAGTAATGGTAACCAGGCATCATCCAGTTCTTCTGGTCTCGTGGCAATGGAGGCAGTTATTCATGAAGGCAGTTAGCCACACATTTAATTTCCTCCTCCTATTCGTGACTCTCCTTCTTCCTCTGTTGTTCCAGGTAAACAGAGGCCAACTGTTGCACCTTGAATGGCCACTTGCAAGCTTTTAAGACCCCAGGCACTACACAATGAACTAAGAGGTAGAACAGAAGCACTGAACATGTTATTAGGCCAATTAACTATGATGTCCAATGAAACCATAATCCTAACCCTCCAAACCAAGGAACCAAATCTCATGATGTGTTTGCTTATGATAAGCAGCCTCAGCATCTTCTTGTTTTTATTGCTGGTGTTGTAAATATACCAGCATACCTCAGATATATTGTGGGTTCAGTTCCAGACCACTGCAATAAAGCGAATATTGCAATAAAGCAAGTCACGCAAATTTTTTGGTTTCCCGGTACATATAAAAGTTATGTTTACACTATACTGTAGTCTACTAAGTGTGCAATAGCATTATATCTAAAAAAAAGTACATGTCTTAATTTTTAAAAACTTTTATTGCTAAAAAACTTTAACCATCATCTGAGCCTTGAGAGAGCCATAATCATTTTGCTAGTGGAAAGTCTTCCCTCGATCTTGATGGCTGCTGACTGATCAGGGTAGTGGTTGCTGAAGGTTGGGGTGGCTGTGGCAATTTCTTAAAATAAGATAACAATGAATTTGTCACATCAATTAACTCTTTCACGAAAGATTTCTCTGTAGCATGCGATGTTGTTTGATAGCATTTAACCCACAGCAGAACTTCTTTCAAAACTGGAGTCAAGCCTCTCAAACCCTGCTGCTGCTTTGTCAAATAAGTTTATGTAATATTCTAAATCCTTTGTTGCCATTTCAGCAGTGTTCACAGCATCTTCACCAGGGTTACATTCCATCTCAGGAAATGACTTTCTTTGCTCATCCATAAGAAGTAACTCCTCATTCATTAAAATTTTATCATGAGATTGCAGCAATTCAGTCACATCTTTAGGATCCACCTCTAATTCTAGTTCTTTAGCTATTTCCACCATATCTGCAGTTACTTCCTCCACTGAAGTCTTGAACCCTTCAAAGTCATCCATGAGGGTTGGAATTAATTTCTTCCAAACTCCTGTTAATGTTGATGTTTTGACCTCCTCCCATGAACCACCCTCATACGTCTGTCAGTTTGTCGTACTGTGGGGGCTTGCCTGTTGCTGTGATGCTGGAAACTATGCCACCGGTATTCAAATACCAGCAGGGTCACCCATGGCAAACAGGTTTCAGCTGAGCTTCCAGACTAAGACAGACTAGGAAGAAGGACCCAGCGGTCTACATCTGAAAAGAATTAGCGAGTGCAAACCTTATGAATAGCAGCGGAACACTGTCAGATACAGTGCCAGAAGATGAGCCCCTCAGGTTGGAAAGCACTCAAAAGATGACTGGGGAAGAGCTGCCTCCTCAAAGGAGAGTCAACTTTAATGACGTAGATGGAGTCAAGTATTCAGGACCTTCATTTGCTGATGTGGCAGGACTCAAAATGAGAAGAAACAGCTGCAAACATCCATTAATAATCAGAACGTGGAATGTATGAAGTACGAACCCAGGAATTTGGAAATCATCAAAAATGAAATGGAACGCATAAATATCAATATCCTAGGAATTAGTGAGCTGAAATGGACTGGTATTGGCCATTTTGAATCAGACAATCCTATGGTCTACTATGCCAGGAATAAGTACTTGAAGAGGAATGGTGCTGCATTCATCGTCAAAAAGAACATTTCAAGATCTATCCTGCAGTACAACGCTGTCAATAATAGGCTAATATCCATAAGCCTACAAGGAAGACCACTAAATACAACTATTACTCAAATTTATGGAACAACAACTAAGGCCAAAGATGAAGAAACTGAAGATTTTTACCAACTTCTGCAGTGTGAAATTGATCAAACATGCAATCAGGATGCATTGATAATTACTGGTGATTGGAATGCAAAAGTTGGAAACAAAGAAGAAGTATTGGTAGTTGGAAAATATGGCCTCAGTGTTAGAAACTATGTCAGAAATCCCAGGATATAATTTTGCAAGACCAATGACTTTTTCATTGCAAATACCTTTTTTCAACAAAATAAATGGCAGCTATACATGTGGACCTTGCCAGATGGAATACACAGGAATCAAATCGACTACATCCATGGAAAGAGATGATGGAAAAGCTCAATATCATCAGTCAGAACAAGGTCAGAGGCCAACTGCGAACAGACCATCAATTGCTCACATACAAGTTCAAGTTAAAGCTGAAGAAAATTTGAACAAGTCCATGAGAGCAAAGTACAACCTTGAGTATATCCCACCTGAATTTAGAAACCATCTCAAGAATAGATTTGATGTGTTGAGCACTATGACCGAAGACCAGACGAGTTGAGGAATGACATAAAGGACATATTAACATGAAGAAAGAAAGAGGTCATTAAAAAGACAGGAAATAAAGAAAAGACCAAAATGGATGTCAGAAGAGATGCTGCAACTTGCTCTTGAACATTAAGTAGCTAAAACCAAAGGAAGAAATGATTAACTAAAAGAGCTGAACAGGAGATTTCAAAGAGCGGCTTGAAAAGACAAGTAATTATACTGACATGTGCAAAGACCTGGAGATAGAAAACCAAAAGGGAAGAACACGCTCAGCATTTCTCAAGCTGAAAGAACTGAAGAAAAAAATTCAAGCTTCGAGTTGCAATATTGAAGGATTCTACGGGGAAAATATTATACAATGCAGGAAGCATCAAAAGAAGATGGAAGGAATACACAGAGTCACTATACCAAAAAGAATTGGTTGAATTCAACCATTTCAGGAGTTAACATATGATCAGGAACCAATGGTACTGAAGGAAGAAGTCCAAGCTGCAATGAAGGCACTGGCAAAAAACAAGGCTCCAGGAATTGATGGAATACCAATGAGATGTTTCAGCGAATGGATGCAGCACTGGAATTGCTCACTCATCTATGCCAAGAAATTTGGAAGACAGCTACCTGGCCAAACAACTGGAAAAGATCCATATTTATGCCTATTCCCAAGAAAGATGATCCAACCAAATGCAGAAATTATAGAACAAAATCATTAATATCACACACAAGTAAAATTTTGCTGAAGATCCTTCAAAAGTGGCTGAAGCAGTATATTGACAGGGAACTGCCAGAAATTCAGGCCAGATTCAGAGGATGTGGAACATGGGATATCATTGCTGATGTCAGATGGAACCTGGCTGAAAGCAGAGAATACTAGAAAGATATTTACCTGTGTTTTATTGACTATGCAAAGGCATTCAACCACGTGGATCATAATATTATGGATAACATTGCTAAGAATGGGAATTCCAGAGCACTTAGTTGTGCTCATGAGGAACCTTTACATAGATCAAGAGGCAGTCGTTTGAATAGAACAAGGGGACACTGCATGGTTTAAAGTCATGAAAGGTGTGTGTCAGGGTTGTATCCTTTCAACATACCTATTTAATCTGTATGCCAAGCAAATAATCCAAGAAGAAGAACGTGGAATCAGGATTGGAAGAAGACTCATTAACAACGTGCGTTATGCAGATGACACAACTTTGTTGCTGAAAGTGAAGAAGACTTGAAGCACTTACTGATGAAGATCAAAGACCACAGCTTTCAGTATGGATTACACTTCAACATAAAGAAAATAAAATTCCTCACAACTGTACCAATAAGCAACATCATGATAAACAGAGAAAAGACTGAACTTGTCAAGGATATGATTTTACTTGGATCCACAATCAATGCCCACAGAAGTAGCAGTCAAAAAATCAAAGGATGCATTGCATTGGGCAAATCTGATGCAAAAGACCTCTTTAAAGTGTTCAAGAGCAAAGATGTCACCTTGAAGACTAAGGTGCGCCTGACCCAAGCCACTGTGTTTTCAACTGCCTCACGTGCATGCGAAAGCTGGACAATGAATAAGAAAGACCGAAGGACTGACACCTTTGAATTGTGGTGTTGGTGAAGAATATTGACTATACCATGGACTGCCAAAAGAATGAACAAATCTGTCTTGGAAGAAGTACAACCAGAATGCTCCTTAGAGGCAAGGATGGTGAGACTACATCTCACATACTTTGGACACTTTATCAGGAGGGATCAGTCCCTGGAGAAGGACGTGATGTTTGGTAAAGTAGAGGGTCTGCGTGAAAGAGGAAGACACTCAATGACATGGATTGCCATAGTGGCTTCAACAACTGGCTCAAGCATAACAACGATTGTGAGCATGGCGAAGGACCTGGCAGTGTTTTGTTCTGTTGTACACAGGGTCACTATGGTTTGGAACCAACTCAAAAGCACCTAACAACAACCCATGAATCACTAATTTTCTTAATGGCACCTAGAACCGTGAATCCTTTCCAGAAGGTTTTCAATTTACTTGCCCATATCCAACAGAGGAATTACTATCTATGGCAACTGTAGCCTTATGAAATGTATTTCTTAAATAATAAGACCTGAAAGTCAAAATTACTCCTTGATCCATGGGCTGCAGAATAGATGTTGCTTTAGCAGGCATGAAAACAACATTAAACTCTTTGTAAATATCCATCAGATCTCTTGGGTGACCAGGTGCATTGTCAAGGAGCAGTAATATATTGAAAGGAATCTTTTTTTCTGAGCAGTGGGTCTCAACAATGGGCTTAAAATATTAGGTAAACCATGTTGTAAACAAATGTGCTGTCATCCAGGCTTTGTTATTCCATTTATAGAGCACAAGCAGAGTAGATTTAGCATAATGTGTAAGAGCCCTAGGATTTTCAGAATGGTAAATGGGCATTGGCTTCAACTTAAAGTCACAAGCTGCATTAGCCCGTAACAAGAGAGTCAACCTGTCCTTTGAAGCTTGAAGCCAGGCAGTGACTTCTCTCTAGCTATGAAGGTCCTAGATGGCATCTTCTTCCAAAAAAAGGCTGTTTCGTCTACATTGAAAATCTGTTGTTTAGTGTATCCACCTTCATCAATTATCTTAGCTAGATCTTTGGGATAACTTGCTGCAGCATCAGCACTTGCTGCTTCACCTTGCACTTTTATGTTACGGAGATGGCTTCTTTCCTTAAACTTTTGTGCAACCCTAAGCCTTAATCAATGCAGTTTTTCCATCATCATAAACCGAAACTCAGTACTCCATAAGCAATAACCTTCATTTTCCCCTCCCTCCTACACCTAGTAACCACTAATAAACTTTGTTCTCCATACATTTTCCTGTTCTTGTCTTTTTATATAAGTGATGTCAAACAATATTTGTCCTTTTGTGATTGACTTGTTTCAGTCAGTATGTCTTCAAGCTCCACCCATAGCTAGCATGTATCAAGACTTTGTTTCTCTTCCTGGCTGAGTAGTATTCCATTGTATGTACCACATTTTGTTTATCCATTCATTCTTTGATGGGCATTTAGATTGTTTCCACCTTTTGGTTATAATGAATAATGCTGCAGTGAACTCTGGTGTACCTATGTCTATCCACATCGCTGCTTTCAAGTCCCTTGGGTATATTCCTAGCACTGGAATTGCTGGATCATATGGTAGTTCAATTTCTAGTTTTTTTGAGGAAACGTCACATTGTTTTCCTCAATCGCTGTACATTTTGCATTCCCACCAGCAACGGATAAGAGTTCCAATTTCCCCACATCCTCACCAACATTTGTTATTTTCTGCTACTGTTGTTTTGTTATTTTTATCTTAGCCATTCTAGTGGGAGTGAAATGGTATCTCATTGTGGTTTTGATTTGCATCTCTCTGATGGCTAATGACACTGAACATCTTTTCATGTGTTTGATGGTCATTTGAATATCCTCTTTGGTGCAATGTCTGTTCAAGACCTTGGCCCACTATTTTTATTGGGTTATTTGTCTTTTGGTTGTTAAGTTGTTAAAGTTTTAAATATATATTGGTTATTAGATTCTTATCAGATATGTTTTCCAAAGATATTCTCCCAGTTGGTAGCTTATTTTTTCATTTTTTTGGTACAGTCTTTTGATGAACAAAAGTTTTTAATTTTTATGAGGTCGCATTTATTTTGTATTTTGCTGTTTGTTCTCTTGTTATTATGGTAGATAATCTGTTGTTAAAAGCTAGGCCTGACAGTGCTCTTCCTGCATTTTCTTCTTCTTTTTATGATTTTAGCTTGCACATTTAGGTCCTTAATCCATGTTGAATTTGTTTTTGTGTATGGTGTGAGGCATGGATCCTGTTTCATTTTTCTGCATGTGGAAATTCAATTTTCCCAGCACCATTTATTGAAGAGACTCTTCTTTCCCCATCAGATGGACTTAGCACCCTTGTCAAAAATCAGTTGACCATAAATGTGTGGGTTTGTTTCTGGACTCTCAATTCTATTCCATTGGTCAATGTGTCTATTATTATACCAATACCAGTCTGTTTTGATTATTGTAGCTGTCTAACATGCTTTAAAATCAGGAAGTATGAGTCCTACTTTGTTCTTCTCTTTCAACATTACTTTAGCTATTCAGAGCCTCTTGCCATTCCATATGAAGTTGAAGATTAGTTTTACCATTTCTGTAAAGAAAGCTGTTGGAATTTTGATTGAGTGTTGAATCTATAAAACCTATTATTAATGGAGAGGAGAAAAACTTCTATCTGATGGTCCTTGAGAACCTTGAAGATTTGGATTGTTTCTTCTCCAGGGTAAATAACCCGTGCCCTTTAAAGTTTTTCAAGTTCTCATTGTCCTACCTTTAATCATCTTTGTCATTCACTTCCAGACTATCTCTTACAGTGATGCCTTTAAACTTTTATTAATAAGGGGTTAGCCACTGAAAAATCATAAAATAGAGGGAGGTTGTTTCACTGAGTTTTCTTTTAACAAATCCGCATCTAAGAACTAGTCAAAACATTATTTAAACAGCAACAACGTACTTTTACTAAGAATACTTAATATGAGTCACAATATGTATACATACATTTAGCTTTCTGCTCTTCACTAATAATCTGAGCTACTCTCTTGGTAACTGCCCAGTTCCACAGGTTTACTGCCATTTCTTCCACCTGGATAAAGAGAAACATTTGTTTAGTCAGTTAAAATATTGTCCATCTCAAATGGTATTTTGTTTCTTGTATGTTTTATGCTTATGTGACTATTGTGGGTCATTTCTAAGTCCTCCATAATCTTGTCCCATTCTCCCTCCCTCCCCTAAAAAACTTACATACCCTTAGGGTAATTATCTCACTATCTCCTGAACACAACTTATTCATTCCTATCTGTGTACCTTTATTCATACTATTGCCTTCACCTGATATACCTCTCTTCACTTAAGTCTTTATGTAACTCAAATCCAGTTCACTCACTAGCTCCATCCACAAAGTTTTCGGCAACCACTACAGTCTATATTAATCTCTCTCTTCTATGAATTCCTATATTTATTCGGTTTCACTCAATTTAGCAATTAATTATACTACTTTTATGATTTATATTTTAATTATTTTAGCTGTTATCATTTTCCAACTAAGATCCTTGACATAAAAGATAATGTCTTGTATAACTTATATAGCACTTATTTGTTGCTGTTTTTAGATGCTGTTGAGTCAGTACAACAGAACGAAACATTGCCTGGTCCTGCGCCATCCTCAAAATCATTGCTATGTTTGAGCACCTTGTTGCAACCACTGTGTCAATCCATCTCGTTGACAGTCTTCCTCTTTTTCTTGGACCCTCTACTTTACTAAGCATGATGTAGAACTTTTAGTACCTGTCAAAGTGCTAAATAAAGGATACACATTAAAATAATATTTGTTGTTTTGTTGTATTTCGTCTGGAGATTTGAGGAGGTTTCTAATAATAACTTCATTTGGAGTTTATCTTTCTGTTAGGTGGAACTATTGCCTGAGACCAATGTGGCATAGCCCTGGCCTAAATCTCCAAGGTGATATGGAGATTGTTATAGAAGCTATATCTTATAATATATCTTATAAAAAACATTTCAGTAGTATCTGGCTAAGAGGAATACTAACTGGATAAAACAAAAGAACACAACTTGTGCACAATGATAGTGCAAAATTGTATTTTACTTTTAAGTTTTTCTTCCAGTGTCAGTTTTCTCACCTACAGTTCTACATTTTTTCTGATACATTTCCTTCTAAACAAATGATTTATTTAGCTTGGTTGTCACTTCACTAACTGTTCTGGGGCTAATTTTCATGTCCATCTCCACCCTCTCACATAGTATCCCCAGGCCACAGTTTGTGTAACAATGACTTTCATATGAAGTATTATTTGATTTGTTTTACCAAAAACACATGAAGTTAATATTTGACTCCAAATTTCCCAGAGGAACAAATGGTCTGAGGTACTTGGGTGGGGAGTGGAGGAGGGGAATGAATATCCAGACTAAAGCAGCTTAAAGAGGCTTCCTTTTTTGGCATTTTTGGAAAACAACTTGACAATATGTATAAAACCAGCCATGTCAAACCCATTGCTGTCAAGTCAATTCTGAGTCATAGCAACCCTATAGGACAAAGTAGAACTGCCCCACAGGGTTTCCAAGGCTGTAAATCTTTACAGAAGCAGACTGCCACAACTTTCTCCCACAGAGCGGTTGCTGGATTTGAACCGCTGACTTTTTGGTTAGCAGCTGGGAGCTTAACCACTGAGCCACCAGTGCTCCTCACAATATGTATAAAGAGCCAAAAATTTTCATTCCTTTTGAGACTCTATTCAAAGGAAATAATGCAAAATGGAAGTAAGGCCTAAATTTTTCACTTAATAATGTTCCTCATATAATTATAACAGTGAAAACTGAGAAACAATCTAAATATCCATTAGTAAAGAAATAGGTAGAAGAATTATGACAAATCCCCTAGATGGAATATTATTCAACCATTTAAAATAGTGGTCATGGAAACTATGTTTAACATGGAAAAATGTTTATTATGTGCCTAGTGAAAAAACAAGATACAAAACTGTACATACGAAAAATAGTACATATGTAAATTTTACTGAGAAAAAGAAGTATAATAAAATACTGCATTTTAGTTCATATTATGCATGCTGAAGTGTTTAGGGGTGAACTATACTGACGTCTGCAACTTACTTTGAAATGCATTCAAAAAATAAGGTAGGTTGATGGATACCCAAAAAAAAAAAAACCAAACCCGTTGCCGTCAAGTCAATTCTGACTCACAGCAACCCTATAGGACAAGGTAGGACTGCCCCATAGGGTTTCCAAGGAGTGGCTAGTGGATTCAAAATGCCAATCTTTTTGGTTAGTAGCCAAAGATAGATATGTAATAAAGTAAACATAGTAACATGTTAACAATGTAGAATCTAGATCATTTGTATAGATGTGTCCAATGTAAAATTCTTTCCACTTTTCTGTTTAAAAATTTTTATAATAAAATGTTGAGGAAAAACAAAAGGTTGCTGTTATGACACCAAAATCATTGCATGTACACTCTAATTATAGCTATATACATTTTAATACAGAAATTATTGAATACAACACATTAAAATGATAGTAGTTGTATTAGAGTTGTGTGATTATGGGTGATTTTTTTCTCTATTTTTCAAAATTTCTGTAAAATTGTATTACTTTATGTTTTTATTCGTATTTCCCATGTTGTGTTAGAAAGGAAAGGATATGATGAATAGAGTTTAACCACTTTATATGTTTATTTATTTAACAAATATGTATTGAGCACCTAATATGTGCCACGCGCTGTGCTAGGTTGAGGCAAATGTGTAATGATAAACACAGTAGACATATGCAGCAAACATAACTAAACAATATGAAAATTAGGCTTTCTAGAAAGAAAACAAATTCAAGCCACTTCCAAAACCAAGGAGAACTTCCTGTAATACAAGACCAAACTCTTGCCAATGAATTTCATAATTTGTTTTACCAATAACTAAACACAATAAGAGGTTATTTAAAAAGACACTTACATACTAAGAAAATCTACTAAAAAAAATAGAACTAGTGAATGAGTTCAGCAAAGCTGTAGAATACAAAATTAATATACAAAAATCAACTGTACTTCTATACGTGAGCAATCAATAATCTCAAAATTAAATTTTTAAAAATTCCATTTACAATAGCATCAAAAATAATAAAATGCTTAGGAATTAATTTAACCAAAAATGTTGCAAAACTTATACTCCAAAAACTAAAAATATTGTTGAAAGAAATTAAAGAACACTTAATAAATGGAACTATATCTTATTTTTACAGACCAAAAAATTTAATATTGTTAAGATGGCAATACTCTCCAGATTCAACACAATCCCCATCAAAATGCCCGCTGGCTTCTTTGCAGAAATATTGACATGCTGACCCTAAAATTCATATGGAAATTCAAAGGACCGAGAATAGCCAAGACAATCTTAAAAAGCAAGAACAAACTTGGATTCACACGTTCCTATTTCAAAACTTAGTACACAACTACAGTAATCAAGACAGTGTGGTACTAGGAGGGGTGGATTATCCAATAGGCAAGGTAAGTACGATGCTTACTTTGCTTACCAGATCATTTATAGTAAACAACTGCATATGAGTTTCACCACATCAAAGATTCTGCTTCTAGGTATGGCTGGCATCGGTCTCTCCCAATCCCACAGCACATTCCTACAGAATCAAAACCTCTTTTCAAATTTACAGTCCCTGACAGGGGCAGATGACCCAGTAAGCAAGGTAAGCATGGGATTACTTATGCTTACTTAGTGAAATTGTGCTTACCTTGCCTGTTGGATAATCTGTTCCTGGGTACTAGCATAAGGATAGCTATACAGATCAATGGACTACAACAGAGTCCAGAAATAAACGCTCACATTTACAGTCAATTGATTTTTTACGAGGGTGCTAAGACAATTCAATGGGAAAAGAACAGTCTTCTCAACAAATGGTACTGGGACAACTTGATATCCACATGAAAAAGAATGAAGGTGAATCCCTTCATCACACCATACACAAAAATTAACTCAAAATGGATCATAAGCCTAAATATAAAACCTAAAACTATAAAATTCTTAAAAGAAAATATAGGAGTAAATCTTCATGATCTTGAGTTAGGCAATCCGTTGCCATCGAGTCGATTCTGACTCATAGCGACCCTAAAAAGGACAGAGTAGAACTGCTCCATAGGGTTTCCAAGACTGTAAATCTTTACAGAAGCAGACTGCCATATCTTTCTCCTGTGGAGTGGCCAGTGGGTTTGAACAGCCGACCTTTCAGTTAGCAGCTGAGCACTTATCCACTGCACCACCAGAGCTCCTTCGAGTTAGACAAAACTTTCTTAGATATGACACCAAAAGCACAAGCAATAAAAGAAAAATAAATAAATTAGACTTCATCAAAATTAAAAACTTTTTTGCTTCAGAGGATACCATCAAGAAAGTAAAAAGACTATCTACAGAATGAGAGAAAATATTTGTAAATCATATATCTGATAAGGGACTTGTTATCTAGAAAACATGAAGAACACTGCTCAATAGTAAAAACACAAATGGCCAAATAAAAAATTGGCAAAGGATCTGAACAGATATTTCTTAAAAAAAGATATACAAATGGCCAATAAGCACACTAGCCATCAGAAAAATGCATATCAAAATCACAATGATACCACTTCATATCCACTGCTGCTGCTGTTGTTAGGTGTTGTTGAGTCAATTCTGACTTTTGTGACCCCATGTAACAGAGAGAACTGCCCCATAGGGTTTTCATGGCTGCAGTCTTTATGGAAACAGATCACCAGGTCTTTCTCCTGCAGAGCCACTGGGTGGGTTTGAACTGCCAGTCTCTCAGTTAGCAGCCAAGCATTTAACTGTTGTGCCACCAGGGCTCCCTTCATACTCCCTAGGATGGCTATAATAAAAAAAAAGACAGATATTACCAAGTTTTGGCAAGGATGTGGAGAAGTTGGAGCCCTCCTACACTGCTTGTGGTGGAGTTAATTTGAAAAACAGTCTGGCCATTCCTCAAAAGATTAAACCTAGGGTTTCCATATGACCCAGCAATTCCACTCCTAAGTATATACTCAAGGGAAATAAAAACATAAAAACCTGTACACTAATGTTCATAACAGCATTATTCATAATAGCCAAAAGGTAGAAACCACCCCAGTATCCATCAATTGATGAATGGATAAACAAAATGTGGTATATCCATACAATGGAACATTATTCAGCAATAAAAAGGAATGAAGTACTGATACTTTCTTACCACATTGATGAATCTTGAAAACATTACGCGAAACAAAAGAAGCCAGCCACAAAGGACTACGTATTGTATAATTCCCTTTATATGAAATATTCAGAATAGACAAATCCATACTGAAGGCAGATTAGTGGTTATCTAGTTCTGGGGTAATGGAAGAAAATGGAGAGTGGCTGCAAAGGGTTTCTTTTTGGAGTGATGAAAATAGTCTATCTAAATTTGATTATTGTTATAGTTGCACTACTCTGAATATATTAAAAGCTATTGACTTGTACATCTTAAATGGGTGAATTGTACGCTATGAGAATTATATTTCAATAAAGCTCATATAAAAGAGAGAGACAGAGAATTACAATAAACTTTCTTCTCACCTTTATATCAGTGCAGTCATCAAAATGGAAGGATTTGCCAAGGTAAATATTCCTAAAAGTGTTTTAGAACCTCAAGGCAATTTCCAAATTAAGTGACAAACCTTCATTTAAATATTAGAAAAGTTAACCCCCATGAAAACACCACCTAAAGGCTTATATTCAACTTAATTCCTCACTACCCGGCAGTTTCCTACTTGGCTGCCCAGGTGGTGCAGTGGTTAAGAGCTCGGCTGCTAACCAAAAGGTCAGCAGTTTGAATCCACCAGCTGTTCCTTGGAAACCGCAGTTCTACTCTGACCTATAGGGTTGCTATGACTCAGAATCAACTCAATGGCAATGAGTTTGGGTTTGGTTTTTCGTTTTTGTTTTTTTTTGTTTTTGTTTTTGTTTATTCACCCCAGCGTGTCTGTCACCTTGTCATTACTGTGGTGGCTTGTGTGTTGCTATGATGCTGGAAGCTATGCCTCTGATATTTTCAATACCAGCAGCGTCATCCATGGTAGACAGGTTTCAGCAGAGCTTCCAGACTAAGATAGACTAGGAAGAAAGGCCTGGTGATCTACTTCCAAAAATTAGCCAATGAAAACTCTATGGATCACAACAGACTATTGCCCAGTATAGTGCTGGGAGATGTGCTCTCTAGGTTAGAGGTGCTCAAAATGTACAGTGGCCGCAACAATGGACTCTAGCATATCAAGGATCAGGAAGATGGTGCAGGACCAGGCAATGTTTTCTTCTGTTATAAATGGGGTTGCCAAGAGTCAGAGACAACTGATGGCAACTAACAACATCAACCCAAGACCTTATATACATTATTTCTTTTAATATTTACAGTAACTCTGGAAGGTGAGTATTATTATCCTCTTTTAACAGATGAGAAAACTGAAGCTCAGAGAGGTTAAATAATAAATATTAAAATTAAGCACATATTTTTCTACTGGTTTCTAAAACCTCACTTTCCCTAAATGTTCCATTAGGCTTGAAAAATCCAAAAACAGATTTCTATATGTTTAGCAATGGTTAATCATGAATATTACTTTTTAAATTATCCATTAGTTAAAATGATGACTCAGTGAAAATTATAAGTAAAATTATTTTTATACCAACCTGAGCATCCTGTATTTCAGCCATAGACTCCCTGTTGATATTTGCTATGTCCGTGAAGAGTCTATCAATTGCATCAGGTATGCTAGGTGAATTATCTTTTACAATCAGGTTTTCGACAATGTCTGAAATAACAGTTGATGATAAATGTGCTGTGAACCACCACGTTGGCTAAAAGAAGCAAATCATTTTGAAACCTATTCCTAGTTTGAATAAGAGTGGTCTTTGGCCAAATTAATACAGCATGAAGGAACTTCAAATGATTCTTGGGGTAAAACCAAGCTGAAGATAAAAAGGTTTTTAGCTAAAGATAAAGTACAATTTTCAAGTAAATTTGTATTCCCTTGGAGTCACTTTTTTTTTTAACTTAACCACCATTACTCAGTCTCAGAAAGTAAAATGCATTGACTTCACAAATAGTGATGTTATAGGTAAACCTTAAAAATACAAAATAGAAGTTAATGCCTTTAAAACCGGAAAACATAGAAATTTTGAAGGGAGATGGCTATGTGTCCTGTAAAATTTCATGAAGTATTTATTAACATTTTCAAGCATTAGACAGTCTCATCTGACTTATGCTGGCTGAGGTCCTGACCTTATATTGCGAGAAAAACACGACATACCCAGTTAGTGACTACATTAACCAGTTACTGAATCTGTAAAAATGATGTCAAGATTTTCTAAACAGTCTGAGCTCCAGGCTCCATATAGCTGAATCTTACTAGTCATGGAGTTTCCCATAACCCAAGCATGATGTAGAATAACAAAATGGTTGATGTCCTAGATGTTATCAAAATTCAAGTTTTTCCAAACTCAAGTGACAGAAGACTCCCTAACCTACATGTCCTCTAAATTCCTGCAACATTCCTGAGCATCAAACTATCAGGAATGTTGGTAATATTCATAACAATACTATAAAAGCACCACCTGAAATATTTTAACCTGCTAAAATAGATTTTTCAACCTGCTACAATAAAAAATTTCAATTAAACATAAGAAAATAGATTCACATAAAGACTTTATAAATCAAATTGTGTTCAGATATATTCATACACACATATTTTACAACACATGTAAATTTCAATACCCACTGCATAGGCAGAGATATCAGGGAAAACATATTACACATATTTTGTACACCTTAAGTGATAAGATGTATAGGGAGTCCCTGACTTAAGAAGTATTCGAGTTATGAAAAATCGCACTTAGGATCATCCACCTTCAAGGCATACTACCTACGGACTATGTTTGCTCAGGTGATAGCTGCAATAGATAGAGATATGGTAACATTACACTATTTCTGGAAGAATTATAACATTCTTCAGTGTATGTGGAACACTACATCTTCCTGGGAGGAAGTTACTGGAAAATGCGTGCAAGGGATATGGAAAAAATTGCTGGATTATGTGAATATCTTCCAAGCATTTGATCAGGATAATATGATGGAAGAGATCAGTGGGAAAATTGTCCATATGGCAAGAACGCTGAATTTAAAACTTGATATTGTCTATGTGGAATAGTTCATACATAGATCACGAAGAAGGGAAATTGACAGATCAGGACTTAATGGATTTTGAAGAGGAAAGAAATGCTGCAGAAGAAAGAAATAATGGGGAATAAGAAGAAGTTGTCAAAAAAAATTACAGTAAAAGGATTAACTGGAGTTTTTTCTAAACTAAATCAGGGGTTTCAGTTGCTTGAAAACACAGACCCAGATGCTGATCACTTTGCTAAAGTCAATAGGCAGAATCAGGAAGCAGTGAAATGTTACTGTGATATATATGGAAAAAGAAAAAGAAAAAGACCATATAGACAACTTTCACTAATTTGCTGACTAGAAACACCATCCCTATTCCCAGGGATAATCCAGATGATCTAGAACCTTCCTTAAGTGGAGTTATTTCCACAACTGACAAAATGCCAATGTCATCCAACTCTCCTTCATTGTCAGAGTAAATTTTTATGATTTGTGTATTTTTTAAATGTATGTACATATGTATTAAAATATATCTGTAAGTTTATATGCAATGTTTCCAGCGTCCAGAGACAAAGATCGGATTTATAAAGATATTGATAATAAAAGGCAATAACAATGAAAGCTAAAAAAAAAAAATGAGGTATTCGACCTATATCAGAACTGGCTTATGATGGAGTCATTGAAATGGAACCCCATCGTAAGTCAGGGACTAATTGTATACAAAAAGAAAAACCTTTAGCTTCCTTTCTCTTATAAATTATTTAGTGGAAAGACTGATATCAAATCTCTTGATTCTTCTAAAATTAGGGGACAATGGCCTAAGAGGCATATATTACAGCCCCTGCTCAAAATATTGATAACAGAATCGGGGGGGGGGGTTAAAAAAATGAGGTTTTCTAAAAACCAAATATTGTTTAAAAACATATTTTTAAAAAATATTTCTGAAAAGAAAACAAAATCTCAATGTATTTTTTTTTTTAACCACAGGTGCATTGTCAAGATTAATATGGTGGCAGATTTGGAATTGGAATGGGACCAGGTAACATCATGCCTGGATAGAAGGGAAGTGTAATATGAATTGACTAAAGACAGAGGGAAAACAAATGGAAAGTGACAAGCACAAAGGGGAGCAACAAGAGCTAATGGGCTGAGTAGCTAAGACTTACAACCAGCCCATCACCTAGCCTGCCCACTTGGCTTTTTCTTCCCCATTATCAGGGAACTATCCCCAGGACTAGGCTCCTAAACATCTGGATGGATGATGCACCTTGTACCATGTCAATAACAGCTCTCCTATTCTTATCGATTTGGTTCAACAGATGTTCACCTCAGACAGGGAATACAAATGAGACACCATTGCAGAAAAGAAAAGCTACTTTCTCTGAGCATCTTCACTCCATAGGAAGGTTTACTAGAGTAATAACGATAAGGAGAGTGAGCAGAAGTCTGGGGACAGCCCAGCCTGGGCCAGGAATAAAGAAACCTTCCTTCCTTCCTTTATTCTGAGAGCAGGTGAGTTTGGTGGCACTTGTGGGAAAGGCAATTTAACCAGAATGCTAGAGAATCCCTGAGTGAAGGCTTACAGGGGATAGGGTTTCCAGTCTGAGGCTTGCATTGGTGGCAGCTTCACCTTTGTCTCTGCTGCTCAGAATGCAGGGGCTTGGAGCTGCAGCAAGACTTAATTTGTGACCCAGTAATTCCACTCCTAGGTATATGCCCAAAAGACTTGAAAGCAGAGACTCAACAAAAGACTTCTACATCAATGTTCACTGCAGCACTATTCACAATAGCCAAAATGTGGAAACAACCTAGATGTCCATCAACAGATGAATGGATAAACAAAATGTGGTACATACATACAATGGTATACTACTCAGCCAGTAGGAGAAATGAAGTCATGATACATGCTGCAATATTGATGGAGCTGGAAGACATTCAGCTGAGCAAAATAAGTCAATCACAAAAGGACAAATATTAGGATCCCACTTATATAAAAAAACAAGAAAAGCTAAATGTATAGAGACCAAAGTTTATTACTGGTTACCAGGGGCAGGAGGGAGGGGGAAAAGGGGGATTAATAGTGATGGAAAAATGGCATTGATTAAGGGTATTGCACAGCTGATTACTATAATTACTGTCAATAAGTTGTACGTTGCAAAAAGGTGAATTGACAAAGGTTGTGTGATGGATGTATTTAAAAAAAAAGAGTAGCTGCTGAGGCTGCTTATGTACAACTAAACACTCATGGGATTTGGTTCCTTAGTTTGGAGGCTTACAGTCATGGTTTCATGGGACATCCCAGTTAACTGGCCTAAAAACATGTTTAGTGCTTCTGTTCTACCTCCTAGTTTGCTGTATAGTGCCTGGAGTCTTAAAAAGCTTACAAGCGACCATCCAAGGCACAGTTTGTCTCTGTTCACCTGGAGCAACAGAAGGAGAAGGAGAGTCAGAAATAGGAGGAGGATATGGAATGTGTGGCTGATTACCTCCATGAACAACTGCCTCCTTTGCCATGAGACCAGAAGAACTGGATGGTGCCCGGCTATCATTATTGAACACTTTGATCAAAGATTTTACAGAATAATTTTGACCAAAAGGGGAAAAACACAGAACAGAATTCCAAATTCTCATGGACTCTAGACTTTACGGGGCCATGGAGGGTGGATGAACCCCTGAAACTACTGTCCTGAGATAATCTTTAAACCTTAAACCAAAAATATGCTCTGAAGTCATCTTAAAACTGAATAGTTTAGCTTACCTAGTTAAACAAAGGTCTGTCTTGAGCACTGTGCTCTTTTAAGAACTATCTAGAACAGGGTGGAGCCAACATAACACTATAGACAGAAGTACCCACTGGTCTTCTACAGCAAAGACCCAAAAAACTAAGTAAAACAGATACAAACATCAATCCTGGAACCTGAGCATCAAATGAAGGGATAAAGAACTCGAACAAGCACCAAATGGAATAAGAAACTGACAGAGAACAGAAAATGAGGAGAGCTACAGAGTGGAGGTCCCCTACTAGCTAATGCAGCATGGATTCACTATCTTGGACCTCAGCCACCAAGAATGGCAGACAGGGAGGACAGGAAGGTAACTTTATGGAGCTCCCAACTGGAGACAGAGCACCCAGTAACCAGGGATACATGATTTCCCATCCCCCACCCTTCTTCCCTCTACACAGCCTCCACCACTTTCCAACAGGCCAGGGTCATTTGGTGGGAGAGACACCAGCTCACTGCCCCGGGACCACCCCAACCCAATGGCCGGCTCCTACAGTGCCATTTTTTGGGTTTTTTTTTTTTTTTTTTTGCTCTTCTCTCCCTCTCTCTTCCTTCCTATCTCTTCTTCTGGCCGGCTAGTCCCATGTGCCATCGCCGCCCCTTCTTGACGAACTGTGCCACACCACTCAGCTAGGGAGCCACCGGCACACGGCTTCTCCAGATCCACATCACCCCACACTCAGTGCCATTTCTTTTCTCTTCAGTTTCTTCTCTCACTTCTTTCTTTTCCTTTCTCTTGCCCATCTAGCCCTGTGTGCTGTCCCTACGAACCCTGAATGGGCTGAGCCACACTGCTCGGCTAGAGAGACTCCAGTTAACAGCTTCCCCCGGTCTGCACCACCCCACCAGCAGGCTCCCTCAGTGTGATTTTTTCCTTTATTTTTTCTTTTTCTATTTTTTGGTTTCTTCTCTATCTCTCCCTTCCCTCCTTTCCTTTCTCCTAGCCCAACTAGCCCCATATGCTGTGCCCACCTCTTCTTGATGGACTGTGCCACACCACTCGGCTAGAGAGTCACTGGCACACGGCCCCCCTGGGTCTGCGCCACCCCCACTGGTAGGCTTCTTCGGTGCATTTTTTTCATTTTTATTTATTTTTCTTTGTTTTTCTTTTTTCTTTTTTGTCTTGTTGGTTTTTCTCTCACTTCCCTCCTTCCTTTTCTTTCTCTCACCTTGTGTACCACTCCCCCCTTCTCGATGAGATGTGCTGTACTGCTCGGCCAGAGAGCCTCTGGCACATAGCCTCCCCAGGTCTGTGCCATCCCCACAGGCCAGCTCCCGCAGCACCGTATTTTTTATTTTTCTTTGTCTCTCCCCTTCTCCCTTTTCCTTCTTTCTCCCATCTAGGCCCTGCCCTGCCTCTTCCCCTTCCTGACGGGCCATGCTGCACTACCTGGTAGAAGATACATCAGCTCACCACACCCCAACAGCCGGCTCCCCCAGCACCATATTTTTTGTTGTTGTTGTTTTGGTTTTGGGATTTTTATGTTATTATTGTTGTTTCTTCTCTCTCTTCTCTTATTTCCTTTCTTTTCTCCTACCCACTTGGCCCCAGGTGCTGCCCATGCCCCTTCTTGACAGGTCAAGCGGGACTGCTCAGCTAGAGAACCACTGGCAAATGGCCTTGGCAGGTCTGCCCCACCACCACCTGCTAAATCCTACTGCACCACCATTTTATGTATTTTTATTTTTATCTTTCCCTTCATTTTTTCTTCTTCTTTTTTTGCTTCTGTTTCTCTCTCTTCTTTCTCTCACTGACTTAGCCCCACACATCACATCTTCTTCTCTCCTGACTATCTGCACAGCATGGCAAGTACCATGACACCAAGCAGCACAAGCATGGCACACTGGGCTCCGCCCTGCACTGGCCCCCGGACCTGCCCTGTCAGCCCTATTACATCCGCAAATGACTCATCCCTGTGCCCCCTCCTCACTGGACCTGCCCAGATGCACGATAGCAGAGACACAAGTCCCGCCCACCTGGACAAGGTGATACTTATCATGCCCACAGACAAGCAAGCAAAGAAGCACGCCCAATCTTCCATCTGTTTAGACATAATCAAATAAAACAAAAAAGCAGGACGAAACAAACAAATCTACAGTAAATAAATGAAGAAAATAATTCCTGAATGTCCCGAAGACAGCAGACAGTATCAAAACATATTAAAAAAAAAAAAAAGACAGAATAGCTCCAGAAAGTGACCAAAATAAAACACCAGAGGACCTTCTGGTAGAAGAAAAGGCACTAGAACTACCTGATAGGGAATTCAAAACTCTAATACTCATGGCTCTCCAAGAGATCAAGGAAAATGCAGACAAAAAAAGGGAAAAAACCACACATAATCATGAAAAATGCAGAAAAAATCAGGGAAAAGAAAAACAAATCAATGGAAGAATTCAGGAAAAAGATACAAGAACAAAATGTCAAAGAAACAACTAGAAATTATGCAAAAACAGCAATTAGAAATCCAAAAGATAAACAACAAGATTTCAGAAATGGACAGTGTCATAGAAGGGCAGAGGAGCAGACTTGAAACAACAAAAGATAGGATCAGTGAAATTGAAGACAAACACTTGGACACAACTCTCTTTGAGGAAAAATCAGAAAAAAAGAACAAAGAAAAATGAAGAAACCATGAGAATTATGTGGGATACAATCAAAAGCCAAAATCTGAAAGTGATCAGAGTTCCAGAAGAGGGGGAGAAAACAGAAAACACAGAGAGGATCATTGAAGAATTGCTGACAGAAAACTGCCTCAATATTATGAAAGATGAAAAGCTGACCATCCAAGAAGCTCAATGAACCCCATATAAGATACACCCCAAAAGAAAATCACCAAGGCATATCATAATCACACTCGCTAAAACCAAAGACAAACAATCCTGAGAGCAGCACAAGAAAAGCAAAAAGTCACATACAAAGGAGAAACAGTAAGACTAAGCTCGGATTATTCGGCAGACACCATACAGACAAGAAGACAATGGGATGACATATATAAAGCCTTGAAAGAAAAAAATTGCCAGCCAAGAATAATATATCCTGCAAAACTCTCATTCAACTATGGTGGTGAAATTAGGTCATTTCCAGATAAACAGAAATGTAGGGACTATGTAAAAACCGAACAATATTTACAAGCCTTATTAAAAGGAGTCCTTCAGTCTGAGAACAAACAAAATCAGACCACAGGCTGAATATAGGACACAGGATTGTACTAGCCAGATACCAACCTAGGAAATGAACTCTTAAGGACTATGCAAAATCAAAAGAATTACAAAATGGAACCAGAGAGGTTAATCTGTAAATGAAACAGCTTCAGAACAATAAAAGAGGGAATAAACGGTGTAGGTATAGAACCTTCTAATGGAGAGGAAGGCAAGGCGATACCAAGTAATAATAGAGTGCTTCAAATCTAGGGAGATGAGGGTAAATCTCATGGTAACCACAAAGAAAGCTAACAAACCTACTCATCAAAATAAAGAAGAAAAACATAAAGTCTCAGTAAAAACAAAACCTACAAAAACAGAAGAAATTAAAAAAAAATCCACAAACAAAAGGAGCTCAGCACAGGAGAGTAAGAACAACAAAGAAAATGTCAGCACCACACAAAAAAAGCACTACAAAATGCAATCTCATTCCTGGGAATACATCCTAGAGCAATAAGAGCAGTCACACGAATAGACATATGCACACCCATATTCATTGCAGCTCTGTATACAACAGCAAAAAATGGAAACAACCTAGATCCCCATGAACAGATGAATGGATAAACAAACTATGGTACATACACACAATGGAGTATTATGCAAAGACAAAGAACAATGATGAATCTGTGAAGCATCTCATAACATGGATGAAACTGGAGGACATTATGCTGAGTGAAATAAGTCAATCACAAAAGGACAAATATTGTATGAGACTTCTACTGTAAAAACTCATGAAGAAGTTTACACACAAAAAGAAACAACCTTTATTGGTTACAAGGGATGGAGGAGAACTAAATAGACAATGGGTAAGTGGTAACTTTAGTGAAGGGAAAGACAGTACACAATACTGGGGAAGCCAGCACAACTTGTACAAAGAAAGGTCATGGAAACTCCATAGACACATCCAAACTCCCTGAGGGACTGAACTGCTGGGCAGAAGGCTGTGGGGACCATGGTCTCAGGGAACATCTAGCTCAACTGGCATAACACTGTTTATAAAGACAATGTTCTACCTTCTACCTTGGTGGGGGTCTTTAAAGCCTGTGAGCAGCCATCTAAGATACTCCACTGGTCTCACCCCTTCGAGAGCAAGGGAGAATGAAGAGAACAGGATACAAGGGAAAGATTCATCCAAAGGACTAATAGACCACACTACCACGGCCTCCACCAGACTGAGTCCAGTACAGCTAGATGGTGCCCGCTACCACCACTGACTGCTCTGACCGGGATCACAACTGAGGGTCCTGGACAGAGCTGGAAAAGGATGTAGAACAAAATTCTAACTCACAAAAAAAGAACAAAATTTACTGGCCTGACAGACTGGAGAAACCCCAAGAGTATGGTCCCCGGACACCCTTTTAGCTCAGTGGTGAAGTCACTCCTGAAGTTCACCGTTCAGCCAGGGATTGGACAGCCTCACAAAACAAAAGGGGACTAATGAGGCACAGCAGTCCAGGGACAAGGACTAGAAGGCAGAAGGGGACAGGAAAGCTGGTGATAGGGAACTCAAGGTTGAGAAGGGACAGTGTTGACATGTCATGGGTTTGTTAACCATTGTCATAGGGCAATTTGCGTACTAACTGTTTAAAGAAAAACTATATGTTCTGCAAACCTTCATCTAAGGTACAAAAAAAAGAATTATCTATGTGAGATCAAATTGACAACAGCAATTCAAAAGGTTTGATGGGAATCCTAGGGGGCAGTGAGTTGAAGATAATGGTGATGGAATAATTTGGAAAAGGATAGTGAGAATAGCAGTACAACTGGAAGAATGTAATCAATGTCACTAAATTGTACATGTTGAAACTTTTGAAATGGTGTAAATTTGGCTATGTATATTTTCACCAAAAAAAAGTCCTCCAAGGTCGAGAAGGGAGAGTGTTGACATGTTGTGGGGTTGTTAACCAATGTCATAAAACAAAATGTGTACTGACTGTTTAATGAGAAACTATTTGTTCTGTAAACCTTCATCTAAAGTACAATAAAAAAAAACACAGACATAAATACATTAAGTATCAAAGGATGGAAAAAATATAACAAGCACACAGCAACCAAAAAACAACAGAAGTGGCAATATGAATCTCAGATACAGTAGACTTTAAAACAAAATACACCACAAAAGACAAGAAAAGACATTATACAATAATTAAAAGTACAATCCACCATGAGGATATAACCATAATAAACATATACGAACCAACTGACAGGGCTCCAAAATACATAAAATAAACTCTAACAGACAGAAAAGAGAAATTGATAATTCCACAGCAATAGTAGGAAAATTCAACACATCCCTCTCGATAAAGGACAGAAGATATAGAAAGAAACTCAACAAAGATACAGAAGACCTAAGGGCCACAATCAAACAAATTGATGTCATACACATATATGAACATTCCACCCAAAAGCAGCAAAGTACACATTCTTTTCCAACGCATATGGAATGTTTTCCAGAATATACATCTTAGGCCACAAAGAAACCCTTGACAAAATCCAAAACACTGAGATATTACAAAGCAACTTTTCTGATCACAACATGATAAAAGCAGAAATTAATGACAGGAAGAACAAGGAAAAAAATCAAATACATGGAAACTGAATAACACCTTGCTTAAAAATCACTGGGTGATGTTATTGTTGTTACATGCCATCGAGTCAGTTCTGACTCATAGAGACCTGTGTACAACAGAGTGAAACACTGCCCAGTCCTGGGCCATCCTCATAATTATTGTTACGCTTGAGCCCATTGTTGCAGCCACTGTGTCAATTCATCTCATTGAGAGTCTTCCTCTTTTTCGCTGACCCTCTACTTTATCAAGCATGATGTCCTTCTCCAGGGACTGGTCCTTCCTAATAACATGTCCAAAGTATGAGAGACATAGTCTCACCATCCTTGCTTCTAAGGAGCATGTGGCCTGTACTTCTTCCAAGACTGATTTATTTGTTGTTTTGGCAGTCCACGGTATATTCAGTATTCTTCACCAACACCACAATTTAAAGGCATCAATTCTTCTTTGGTCTTCCTTACTCATCTTGCAGCTTTAGCGTGCAAATGAGGCAATTGAAAACACCATGGCTTCTGTCAGACACACCTTACTGTTCAAGGTGATATCTTTGCTTTTCAACAATTTAAAGAGGTCTTTTGCAGCAGATTTGCCCAGAGCAACGCATCTTCTGATTTCCTGACTGTTGCTTCCATGGGTGTTGATTGTGGTAGTAAAATGAAATCCTTGACAACTTCAAACTTTTTTATGTTTATCATGATGTTGCTGGGTAATAGACGGAATAAAAAAATTCCTATAATCAAATGAGAATGAAAACACATCATACAAAATCCTTTGGGACACAAAAAAGGCAGTGCTCAGGGGTCAATTTATAGCAATAGATGCACACATCAAAAAAGAAGAAAGGGAAAAAATCAAAACATTAGCTATACAACTCAAACAAATAGAAAGGGGACAGCAAAAGAAGCCCACAGCCATTTCCTTTCTTCTATTTCCTCAGAAGAAAGGAAATAATAAAGATCAGAGCAGAAATAAATGAAATGGAGAACAGAAAAACAACAGAAAGAATCAACAAAACCAAAAGCTGGTTCTTTGAAAGGATCAACAGAATCAACAAACCAATGACCAAATTGACAAAAGAAAAACAGAAAAAGATGAAAATAACGCAAATAAAAAATGAAATGGGGGACAGTACAACAGACCCAACTGAAATAAAAAGGATCATAACAGAGTACTATGAAAAACTGTCCTCTAACAAATTTGAAAACCTAGAGGAAATGGACAAATTTCTAGAAAAACACTACCTGCCTAAACTAACACAAACTGAGGTCGAAGATCTGAACACACCCAT
Source organism: Dugong dugon (assembly GCA_030035585.1). Classification (NCBI taxonomy): domain Eukaryota; kingdom Metazoa; phylum Chordata; class Mammalia; order Sirenia; family Dugongidae; genus Dugong; species Dugong dugon. The sequence continues at coordinate 99,817,879 of CM057483.1, read as the reverse complement.
TAACAAGAGAAGAGATTGAAAAGGTAATAAAGAAAAACTCCCAACAAATAAAAGCCCCAGCCCAGATGGTTTCACTGGAGAATTATACCAAACATTCAGAGAACAGATTGCAACAGTCCTACTCAAACTATTTCAGAACATAGAAAAGGAAGGAGTACTTCTGAATTCATTCTATGAAGCCAGCATAACCCTGATACCAAAACCAGGCAAAGACAGCACAAAAAAATTACAGACCAATATCTCTCATGAATATAGCTACAAAAATTCTGAATAAAATTACAGCCAACAGAATTCAACTTCATATCAAAAAAAATAAGACACTATGACCAAGTGTGATTCATATCAGGTTTGCAAGGATGGTTCAACATAAGAAAATTAATCTACGTAATCCACCACGTAAATAAAACAAAAGAATCACATGATCATCTCAATCAACAAAGAACAGGCATTTTATAAAGTCTAACACCCATTTCTGACAAATACTCTCAATAACATAGGTATAGGAGAGAAATTTCTCAACATAATAATGGGCATCGATACAAAACCAACAGCCAACATCATTCTTAATGGACAGAGGCTGAAAACATTACCCCTGAGAATAGGAACAAGGATGCCCTTTATCACCAATCCTAATTAGCATTGTGCTGGAAGTAATAGCTAGAGCATTAAGGCAAGAAAAAGAAATAAAGGGTATCCAAATTTGTAAGGAAGAAGTAAAACTGTCCCTGCTTCATTTAGGTAGATAACAGATACATGAGGAAATGCTCACGATCATTAGCCATTAGAAAAATGCAAATCAAAACTACAATGAGATGCTATCTCACCCCAACAAGGCTAGCATTAATCCAAAAAACACAAAATAATAAATGTTGGAGAGGTTGTGGAGAGACTGGAACACTCATACACTGCTGGTGGGAATGTAAAATGGTACAACCACTTTGAAAATCGATTTGGCACTTCCTTAAAAAGCTAGAAATAGAAGTACCATACGATCCAGCAATCCCACTCCTTGAAATATATCCTAGAGAAATAAAAGCTGTCACATGAATAGATACATGCACACCGATGTTCACTGCAGCTCTGTTCACAATAGCAAAAAGATGGAAACAACCTAGGTGCCCATCAACAGATGAATGGATAAAGAATTATGGAATATTCACACAATGAAATACTACGCAATGATAAAGAACAATGATGAAACCATGAAGCATCTCATAACATGGATGAACCTGGAAGGCATTATGCTGAGTGAAATTAGTCAGTCACAAAAAGACAAATATTGTATGAGACCACTATTACAAGAATTCAAGAAAAGGTTTAAACACAGAAGAAAATATTCTTTGATGGTTATGAGGGTGGGGACAGAGGGAGAGGGGAATTCACTCACTAGATAGTAGATGAGAATTATCTTAGGTGAGGGGAAGGACAACACACAATACAGAAGAAGTCAGCACATCTGGACTAAACCAAAAGCTAAGAAGTTTCCTGAACACAACCAAACACTTCAAAGGATGGTGAAGCAGGGGCAAGGGTCTGGGGACCATGGTTTCGGAGGGCGTCTAGGTCAACTGGCATAACAAAGTTTATTAAGAAAATGTTCTGCATCTCACTTTGGTGAGTGGCATCTGGGGTCTTAAAAGCTAGCGAGCAGCCATCTAAGATACATCGATTGGTCCCAACCCACCTGGAACAAAAGAGAATGAAGAACACCAAAGACACAAGGAAAATATTAGCCCTAGAGACAAAACAGCCCACATAAACCAGAGACTCCATCAGCCTGAGACCAGAAGAACTAGATGGTGCCTGGCTACTACCAATGACTGCCCTGACAGGGAACACAACAGAGAGTCCCTGATCTAGCAGGAGAAAAGTGGGGTGCAGAACTCAAATTCTAGTAAAAAGACCAGACTTAATGGTCTGACTGAGACTGGAGGAACCCCAGAAAGCATGGCCCCCAGACTCTCTGTTAACCCAGAACTGAAACCATTCCCAAAGCCAACTCTTCAGACAAAGACTAGACTGGCCTATAAGACATAAAATGATACTCGTGAAGAGTGCGCTTCTTAGTTCAAGTAGATACACAAGACTAACTGGGCAGCTCCCGTCTGAAGGCCAGATGAGAAGGCAGAAAGGGATAGGAGTTGGTTGAATGCACACCGGAAATCCAAGATCGAAAGGAGGAATGTCCAGCCACATATGGATAACAACTAGGGTCACACAACAATGTGTGTATAAATTTTTGCATGAGAAACTAACTTGAGCTGTAGACTTTCACCTGAAGCACAATAAAACAACCACATTCTGGAAACAAATACCTTCAAACATTTAAAAAAAAAAACTGTCCCTATTTGCAGAGAACCCTAAAGATTCCACAAGAAAACTACTGGAACCAACAGAAAGATTCAGCAGAGCAGCAGGTTACAAGATAAACCTACAAAAATCAGTTGGATTCCTATACACCAATAAACAGAACTATGAAAAGGAAATCAGGAAAGCAATACCACTTACAATTGCCCTTAAAAAAATAAACTACTTAGGAACAAATCTAACAAGGGACTTAAAAGTTCTATACAAAGAAAACTACAAAACACTACTGCAGAAAACCAAAAGTGACCTATATAAATGGAAAAACATACCATGCTCATGGATATACTCAACAGTGTGAAAATGTCAATTCTACCCAAAGCAATCTATAAATACAATGCGATCCCAATCCAAATACCAACAGCATTCTTTAACGATATGGAAAAACTAATCATTAACTTTACATGGAAAGGAAAGAGGCCCAGGATAAGTAAAGCACTAATGAAGAAGAAGAATGAGGTAGGAGGACACACACTACCTGACCTCAGAACCTACTATACAGCTGCGGTAGTCAAAATAGCCTGATACTGGTACAACAATGGACATACTGACCAAAGGAACAGAATCGAGAACCTGGATGTAAATCCATCCACCTACGATCACCTGATCTTCGACAAAGGCCCAAAGTTCATTAAATGAGGAAAGGACAATCTTTTTAACAAATGCTGCTGGTAAAACTGGATGTCCATCTGAATAAAATGAAACAGGACCCATACCTCACACCATACACAACAACTAATTCAAAATGGATCAAAGACCTAAATATAAAACCGAAAACTATAAAGACCACAGAACAAAAAATAGGACCAACTCTAAAGGCCCTAATGCATGGCAAAAACAGGATACAAACCATAACTAACAATACACAAACACCAGAAGATAAGCTAGATAAGTGAGATGTTGTAAAAATTAAACACTTACACTCATCAAAAGACTTCACCAAAAGAGTAAAAAGAGAACCTACAGACTGTGAAAAAATTTTTGGTATTACAAATCCAACAAAAATCTATAGGAAAATCCAACACCTCTACAACAAAAAGACAAATAATCCACTTAAAAAATGGTCAAAGGATATGAACAGACACGTCACCAAAGAAGGCAGCTAACAAACACATGAGGAAATGTTAACACTAGCCATTAGAGAAATGCAATTCAAAACTACAATGAGATACCATCTCACCCCGACATTACTGGCATGAATTAAAAAACCAGAAAATAACAAATGTTGGAGAGGATGTGAGGAGATTGGAGCTCTTATGCACTGCTGGTGGGAATGCAAAATGGTACAACCACTATGGAAAATGATATGGCACTCCCTCAAAAGTTTGAAATAGAAATACCACAACATCCAGCTATCCCACTCCTAGGAGTTTATCCTAGATAAATAACAGGCATCACACGAATAGACATACACACACCCATGTTCACTGCAGCATTATTCACAGTAACAAAAAGATGGAAACAACCTAGATGCCCATCAACAAATGAATGGATAAACAAACTATGGTACATACACACAATGGAATACTACAAAACGATAAAGAACAATGATGAATCTGCAAAACATCTCACAACATGGATGAATCTGGAGGGCATTATGCTGAGTGAAATAAGTCAATCACAAAAGGACAAATACTGTATGAGACCACTATTATAAAAACTCATGAAAAGGTTTATATACAGAAAGAAACAATCTTTGATGGTTATGAGGGAGAGGATGGGCAGGGAAAAACACTAAATAGACAATATGTAAGTGGTAACTTTGGTGAATGGTAAGACAATACACAATACTGGGGAAGTCAGCACAACTTGACCAAAGCAAGGTCACAGAAGTTTCATAGACACATCCAAACTCCCTGAGGGACTGAATTACTGGGCTGAGGGCTGGGGACCATAGTCTCAGGGAAAATCTAGCTCAATTGGCATAACATAGTTTATAAAGAAAATGTTCCACATCCTACTTTGGTGAGTAGCATCTGGGGTCTTAAATGCTTGTGAGCGGCCATCTAAGATACTCTACTGGTCTCACCCCATCTGGAGCAAGGGAGAATAAAGGAAACTAAAGACACAAGGGGAAGATTAGACCACAACTACCACAGCCTCCACCAGACTGAGTCCAGCACAACTAGATGGTGCCCAGCTACCGCCACCGACTGCTCTGACAGGGATCACAATAGAGGGTCCCAGACAGAGCTGGAGAAAAATGTAGAACAAAATTCTAACTCCCAAAAAAAGACCAGACTTACCGGTCTGACAGAGACTGGAGAAACCCCAAGACTGTGCCCCTCAGACACTGTTTTAACTCAGTACTGAAGTACTTCTGAGGTTCACCATTCAGCCAAAGATTAGACAGGGCCATAAAACAAAACGAGACTAAATGGGCACACCAACCCAGGGGCAAGGACGAGAAGGCAGGAGGGAACAGAAAAGCTGGTAATGGGGAACTCAAGGTCGGCAAGGGGAGAAGGTTGACACTTCGCAGGGTTGGCAACCAATGTCACAAAACAATAGTATATTAATTATTTAGTGAGAAACTAATTTGCTATGTAAACCTTCATCTAAAGCACAATTAGAAAAAAAAGAACTATCTATATGGGACAAAGTGACAACACCAACTTGAAAGATCAGATAGGAACCTTAGGGGGCAGTGAGTTTATGTTAATGAGGGAGGAACAACTCAGAAAAGGAAGGTGAGAATGATTGCACAACTCAGAGAATGTAATCAATGTCACTAAATTGTACATGTAGAAACTGTTGAAATGGTGTATGTTTTGCTGTGTATATTCTCAGAAACAACAAAATAAATAAAATTTAGAAAACAGAAAAGTGGCTTGCTCCCTCCAATGTTGAGCTTCTACACAGTAAACTACCTTCCTACCCCACCATCTTTAAATCTTACCTTCCTAATCTCAACTAAAATACCACTTCTCAGGGAAGACTTTATTGATCTCCCCAACTTTGCCAGATCAACCTTGTCAAGCACTCTAAGTGTCCTGCCCATAACCGTCATCTAGCCCATTGCCGTCGAGTCGACTCCAACTCACAGCGACCCTAAAGAACAGAGTAGAACTGCCCCATAGGGTTTCCATGGAGCAGCCAGTGGATTCGAACTACCGACCTATTGGTTAGCAGTCAATTTCTTAACCACTGCACCACCAGAGCACGCAATTATCACAGCTGGATTTTATAATTTTATCGACATTTGGTTAACATCATTCTCCACTAGAATGTAGTTTAGACGAAAAGAGACCATAGCTATTATTGCTAACTGTTATATCCTCACTGTCTAGCACTGCAGCTTGCATTACTAGAAGTTCAATAATGATTTGTTGCATGCATGAATAGTTCAGCTTGAGTTGGGCCCATCACCTGAAGCCATGGAGGCTAGAGTCTAAGGGAAGGTAGACCAAGTCCACCACTTCACCAGGGGCACCGGGTACTGACAAGAGCTGGGAAGTTACTCTACAAATTGGACACTATGCATGTTGAGGTCTTAAAGTTATAGAAGTCTGTGGTATCTCTCTACATTTTCAAGATGCATGAGACAGTTAATATGCAAATAAAGAGGACATAATGGAAACTGGACTATAAGAAATGGGCTCATCATTCTTTATGTCCATTGGTACAAAGGGGGTTTGTTCCCTCATTCAACAAATATTTACTGAGTACCTACTATAGCCTGGCATATAGTAGAAATCCACAACAAGCAGACCCATATTGCAGCTGCGTGGTATAATTCTGCTCCCACATCAATCCTGTATCTGTAAAGATTCCTCAATTTTTCAGCCTGATAGTTAAGAAAATCTTCTTTCTTGGGTATAAGCTCATTTTCTTCTTGCCTCTGAGGGTCACTAGTTTCTATCGAATAACACTCTCCAAATCCCATAAATCAATATAAATTTTTAATGTGAGCACCTTTATAAAAAACTCAGATATTGTAGAATACCGATTACAACTTCTAGTTACATAGTATGTGAGACTGCGAAGATATTAATTTTGATTTGTGAATGATCTTTTAAGTGGTTACTGTTTTATATAACTCATTCTTTATCAAAATAATTCTAGTCCATTAAAAACAAATTTTCAATGTCATTCAGTTGAGAAACTTGATTGACACAAGCTGAGGCAATGACAGCCCTGCTCTCTTTTAGGATAGTCAAGTTGATCAATGATGTCAGTAAGCAAAGCTGGGTAAGTACTGGAGGGCGCAGAGCTGAATGGTTGAGAGTTACACTCTGAAGGACAGATTTTTTTTTTCTGGGAGAAGCCATGAAAAGAGCTTCAATAAATGCAGCCTACACATGCAATATGAAGACGATACACTGTATTAAGTTATATCAAGCAAGAATGTACATTTCAGAGGAAAAATGATTGAATTATCTTCCTGACTACTGAAATAAACTGATTTACAACATAATTTCAGTCAATTTAATTTAAATTAGATTCATTCTAGTTAAAACTGGGGGTCATTCTACTGAGGCACTCATGTTAATCAGCATCATCAATTAATTCTGATTAGGTAGACAACATTCTAGGCACAGTATAATGGAAAGTAAACACGTTGCCTGTCCTTGAGGAAGTGGGACCTTCTGTTACAACATGGAAAAATCTATCAACAGTCCTGCCAAGTCTCTCCCTTTGACCTCCATCAGCTCAACCAGCTGTTCAAAAGCCAAAGCAGCTCAAAGATCTACCAGGGTCAGTTCAAGATTTTACTCCAAATCATAGTGATTACCTGAAACTTCTTTAGTGAGAAAAGAATCAAAACATGACAATAAAATTAACATTTGCATAGTGCTTTCTAATTTCAAATCCTTTTCATATGCATTTTCATTTAATCATCAACCTACTCTCTAAGGTGACACTTTTATAAGATGTGAAAACTGAGATTTAACAAAGTGTAGTGACTTTTCTAAGGTGACAAAAATGGAAAGTAGCAAACTAGGACTTGAACTCAGGCTTTCTGATTTGAAATCCTGTACTTTCCACTATTCAGTTCATACTGGGAAGGGCCTTGAACAAGTGACACTCCATGACGCTGAGACAACAGAGAAGCAGCAGGAGGAGAAGAAATGACTCAAAACCATTCATAATGCTACACTCTGGTTCTAATTGTGAGCTAAGAAAAACTAATACAACTGAAGAGGCTGGCTTGAATGAGGGCAATCAATACCCGAAACAGTAGCAAAAGGGCATAGCAAACTCAGGCTGGCTCAAAAAAGTGTCATAGAATAAAATCACATTGTAAATCATAGTTTCTGTCCATGGTCAGGGACATAATTTCATCATTTTTCCTATACAATGTTCCAGGAGGTCCCAACTGACAAATTTGGTATGATGGAAGGGAATCCAAGGAGTTAGTTATAATGCAGAATTCAGATGGAACTTCATACATCGTAGTTCCAAGAGATCTCTTCACAGTAGTGTATTGGAGTTCCCAGCAGCATCCTGGTCCTGGAAGGCAACTAGGGAAGGATGCAAAGCAGGATACCCCATTAAAATAATGGCAAGCAGAAATGGTATAGCTCCAAAGCTAAACAGGTATCTAGGATATGCCTCTAGCATGCTAAATCTCAAATCTGATGGCCAGTGTTATGGATTGAATTCGGTCCCATAAAAATGTGTATCAACTTGGCTAGGCCATGATTCCCAGTACTGTTTGACTGTCCAACATTTTTTCATCTGATGTGATTTTCCTATGTGTTGTAAATCCTACCTCTATGATGTTAATGAGGCAGAATTAGAGGCAGTTATGTTAATGAGGCAGGACTCAATCTACAAGATTAAGTGTGTTTTAAGTCAATCTCTTTTGAGATATAAAAGAGAAAAGCAAGCAGAGAGACAGGGGACCTCATTACCACCAAGCAAGTAGAGCCAGGAGTGTGTGCATCCTTTGGACCCGGGGTCTCTGCACTGAGAAGCTCCTAGACCAGGGGAAGACTGATGACAAGGACCTTTCCCCAGAGCTGACAGAGACAGAAATCCTTCCCTGGAGCTAGAACCATGAAATTGGATTTCTAGCCTCGTAAGCGGTGAGACAGAAGCCCTGGTGGTACAGTGGTTAAGAGCTCAGGTTGCTAACCAAGAGGCTGGCAGTTCGAATCCACCAGCTGCTCCTTGGAAACCCTATAAGGCAGTTCTACTCTGTCCTATAGGGCCATTACAGGGTCTCTATGAGTCGGAATCAACTCGACAGCAATGGGTAAGCTGTGAGAGAATAACATTCACTTGTGGTATTTCTGTTACAGCAGTACTAGATAACTAAGATAGAATTTGGTACCAGGAGTGGGGTGCTACACTAACAGATATCTACAATGTGGAAATGGTTTTGAAACTCAATAGGTAGAGACTGGAAGAGTTTTAAAGTGCCTAATAGTGAAAACCTAGATTGCCTTGAAGAGACTGTTGGTGGAATTATGGACATCAAAGACAATTCTGGTGAGGGCTCAGAAGGAAGTGAGGAGAGCTGTAATAACACCAGAGACAGCACAGACAGCAAGAATCAGCAGCAGATAAATGGCAGCAGCAGAACCAGGAGGTCAGTGCGAGATAGCACGGGAGCCAACCTACAGAGCAAGAGAGCTAAGTGTCTTTGTGTAGGAGGCTTCCTGGTGGAGTAGGGTGCCTCTAGGCACTTATCGGTGGAGCTAGGCTTGCTGACCCACAGAGCAAGAGAACTAAGTGCCTTCCAGCCGAGGTCTACTGGTAGAGTGGGGTGCCTCCAGGCACTTACCAGTGGAGTTAAAGAGCTTTGAAACACTTGCCTGAGCAGAACGGACACCTGCTGGCCCAAGGGCCTGAGACACTGAGGGGCCAAGGAACCAGGAAGCAGAGCTGCTCAGTCTCAAAGGGTAGGGCCATGACCTCTGGCATCTCAAAGGTGGAGCCATGGCCTCTGGGATTTCAAAGGGTGGGCCACAGCCTCCTAGGTTTCAAAGAGTCAGATCTTCACCAACTCTGTTCTGGAGTGTGGGGCTGCCATTCACAAGTGTCAGCAGGATGAGGCCAGATTTGCTGCCCAAAGCTGAGGGGATGGGGCTTCCATGCCCAACAGGTAGAAGAACAGGGCCTGCCAGGGGGAAAGTGGTAGGGTTGCCACTCAGATGGACTAGGAGAGAATAAGGCCACCCAAAGCTGAGGGAGCAGAGTTGCCATTCCAGTGGGCCTGGAAGGTGAAGCTGAAGCCCAGGGCCAAGGGGCCTCTGCCCAGAATCCAAAGAGTGTGGCCAACACCCAGAGTCTGTAGGGCAGGGCCATTGCCTAAATAGTCTCAGAGAACAGAGGATTATTTTCAAGCCTTGCGAACTAATGTAATATGTTCTGCTGACTTGCTTGGTGCTTGTTTTTCCTTCCAATTTCTCCCATTTGTAATGGAAATGTCTACCTTGTGCCTGTTCCACCATTGTACTTCGGAAGCAGGTAACTTGTATTCTAGATTCAATAAATGAAGAGGAATTTTTGGATTTTGGACTTGGAGATGATTTAAGACTTTTGCTATGATATGATGAGTTGAATGTGTTTTACATGTGGCAAGAACATGAATTTTGGGGGGCCAAAGGGTGGAATGTTATGGATTGAATTGTGTCCCCAAAAATGTTTGTCAACTTGGCTAGTCCATGATTCCCAGTATGTGTGATTGTCCACCATTTTGTTATCTGATGTGATTTTCCTATGTGTTGTAAATACTACCTCTATGATTTCAATGAGGCAGGATTAGAGGAAATTATGTTACTCAGGCAGGACTCAATTTACAACATTAAGTTGTATCTTGAGTCAATCTCTTTTGAGATATAAAAGAAGAGAGCAGAGAGACTGGGGGACTTCATACCACCAAGCAAGAAGAGCCAGTAGCATTCACGTCATTTGGACCCAGGGTCCCTGCTCTGAGAAGCTCCCAGGCGAAGGGAAGACAGATGACACCCAGAGGTGACAGAGAAAGCCTTCCCCTGGAGCTGGCACCCTGAATTTGGACTTCTAGCCTCTTAAGCTGTGAGAGAATAAATTTCTCTTTGTTAAACCCATCCATTTCTGGTATTTCTTTTACAGCAGCACTAGATCTGAGACAGCCAGTATGACTTAATTCCAAACCAACCCCTTCCCCATTCCACAGCTGGGACTGAGACAGCTGATATTTTTTCTTGGTCTGGACAGAATTGCCTCAGGGACTAAGTCTGTAGGCTGGGCTCATCAGGAGAGAAAACTATGTAAAGTTGAAGTTTTTTTGGCAATTGGCTGAGGGCAGGGGAAAAAAAGGCAAGAGTTGACAACATCATGCTAACTAAAAAGGAACTTCCAACTTGATTCGGGTGAGGAAACCTATCCAGTCACATTCAGGGCACTAAATTTTAGAGATTAAAGGACACAATCATACTGATTCTGAACAAACTCCATCAGTAGAAGGAATGCCTCAAAAAAAGCCACAACTCAGCCCTGTCAACCAAATGCATATTTTACAAATGTTGCAATGAATCTAGGTATTTCACATCTTTCGCACACTTGTCTCTTATGCAAAGCCCATAACCAAATTCAACTTGTCAATTCATCCATTCCTATCTCTAAGCATCTACTTTACAAGGCATCTGTATAGATTACTCTTTCATTCTCGATACATCGTGCTACCCTTTTCTAGCTGAGCCCTGCTATTCTTGACTGAGAATCTTCTATTCAGCTAAAATCCGGTTTGTATCTGTTACCGCAGTTACCAAAGGCTATCAGGTATCTACGTAAAACAATTCAAATTTAATTTACTTGTAATGCTATACCCCATTTATTTATGTTTATTGAGTGCTAACAATTTACCAAGCACTGGAAGAAGGAAAGATTTATCCAAACACTTGCCCAGTAGATTCAAATCTAAATGAGACAAGAAATAACATGGAAAGGTTGGAACTGCAGTAAGATAGAGTATAACACAGTTGGAAGGCTGAATTGGATTAGCTAGGCTGAATACATATTAGCAAGTCTTAAGGTAGTACAAATAAAAAGATCATTGAAAGAAGAAAGAAGCCTAAGTTGATTCAACCGTCCCTTTAGTTTATCTCTATACTATAGTAAACTACACACAGTACATATATAATACAATTTGCTTGTAAAAGACGTCAAAAGCTTAATGAAATCCAAAGAAACATGGCTAATTTTTTACATAAGACACTTTTAGTCTTTCCATTCCTAATAGAATGTGTTAGTTATTTAGAGGATTACTAAGCAGAAAGTCACATGTAATTAGGAACCCTGTGTTGTTGTTGTTGTTAGGTGCCATCGAGTCATTTCTGACTCATAGCGACCCTATGTACAACAGAACGAAACACTGCCTGGTCCTATGCCATTCTCACAATCATTGTTAGGCTTGAGTCCATTGTTACAGCCACTGTGTCAATCCATCTCATTGAATGTCTTCCTCTTTTTCACTGACCCTCTACTTTACCAAGCATGAGGTCCTTCTCCAGGGACTGGTCCCTCCTGATAACATGTTCAAAGTATGCAAAATGAAGTCTTATCATCTTTGCTTCTAATGAGAATTCTGGTTGTACTTCTTCCAAGACAGATTTGTTCGTTCTTCTGGCAGTCCATGATATATTCAATATTCTTCGCCAACACCATACTTCAAAGGCATCAATTCTTCTTCGGTCTTCCTTATTCATTGTCCAGCCTTCACATGAGTATGAAGCAATTGAAAATACCATGGCTTGGGTCAGGTACACCTTAGTCCTCAAAGTGACATCTTTGTTTTTTAACACTTTAAAGAGGTCTTTTGCAGCAGATCTGCCCAGTGTAATGCATCCGTTGATTTCTTGACTGCTGCTTCCACGGGCATTGATTGTGGATCCATGTAAAATGAAATCCTTGACAACTTTTCTCCATTTATCATGATGTTGCTTATTGGTCTAGTTGTGAGGATTTTTGTTTTCTTTCTGTTGAGGTGTAATCTATACTGAAGGCTATGGTCATTGATCTTCATCAGTAAGTGCTTAAAGTCCTCTTCACTTTTAGTAAGCAAGGTTGTGTCATCTGCATAACACAGGTTGTTACTGAGTCTTCCTCCAATCCTGATGTCGTGTTCTTCTTCATATAGTCCAGCTTTTCAGATTGTTTGCTCAGCATACAGATTGAATAAATATGATGAAAGAATACAACCCTAATGAACATCTTTCTTGGCTTTAAACTACACAGTATCCCCTTGTCCTATTCAAGTAGATTCCTCATGAGCACAGTTAAGTGCTCTGGAATTCCCATTCTTTGTAATGTTATCCATAATTTGTTAAGATCCACACAGTTGAGTGCCTTTGCATAGTCAACAAAACACAGGTAAACATCTTTCTGGTATTCTCTGCTTTCAGCCAGGATCCATCTGACATCAGCAATGATATCCCTCATTCCACGTCCTCTTCTGAATCTGGCTTGAATTTCTGGCAGTTCCCTGTTAACGTACTGCTGCAGCCGCTTTTGAATGATCTTCAGCAAAATTTTACTTGTGTGTGATATTAATGATATTGTTCGATAATTTCTGCATTCTATTGGATCACCATTCTTTGGAATGGGTACAAATATGGATATTTTCCAGTTGGCTGGCCAGGTAGCTGTCTTCCAAATCTCTTGGCATAGATGAGTGAGCACTTCCAGCGATGCATCTGTTTTTTCAAACATCTCAATTGGTATTCTGTCAATTCCTGGAGTCTTGTTCTTTGCCAATGCCTTCAGTGCAGCTTGGACTTCTTCCTTCAGTACCATCGATTCTTGATCATATGCTACATCCTGAAATGGCTGAACGTCTACCAATTCCTTTTGGTACAGTGCTCTGTGTATTCCTTCCATCTTCTTTTGATGCTTCCTGCATTGTATAATATTTTCCCTGTAGAATCCTTCAATGTTGCAACTCGAAGCTTGAATTTTTTTCTTCAGTTCTTTCAGCTTGAGAAATGCTGAGCGTGTTCTTCCCGTTTGATTTTCTATCTCCAGATCTTTGCACATTTCATTATAATACTTTACTTTGTCTTCTCGAGCAGCCCTTTGAAATCTTCTGTTGAGCTCTTTTACTTTGCCATTTCTTCCTTTGGCTTTATCTACTCTACGTTCAAGAGTAACTTTCAGAGTCTCTTCTGACATCCATTTTGGTCTTTTCTTTCTTTCCCGTCTTTTTAATGACCTCTTGCTTTCTTCATGTATGATGTCCTTGATGTCTTTCCACAAGTCGTCTGGTCTTCAGTCGTTAGTGTTCAATGCGTCAAATCTATTCTTGAGATGGTCTCTAAATTTCAGGTGGGATGTACTCAAGGTCGTACTTTGGTTCTCGTGAGCTTGCTCTAATTTTCTTCAACTTCAACTTCAACTTGCATATGAGCAATTGATGGTCTGTTCCACATTCGGCTCCTGGTTTTGTTCTGACTGATGATATTGAGCTTTTCCATCATCTCTTTCCACAGATGTAGTCGATATGATTCTTGTGTATTCCATCTAGCGAGGTCCACGTGTATCATCGCCATTTATGTTGGTGAAAAAAGGTATTTGAAATGAAAGTTGTTGGTCTTGCAAAATTCTATCATGCGATCTCTGGCATCAGTTCTATTACCAAGATCATATTTCCAACTACCAATCCTTCTCCTTTGTTTCCAACTTTTGCACTTGTTATTTAGATGATTGCTAAGCAGAAAGTCATATGTAATTAGGTACTGTATGAAGTATGTTTAATGGTGATGGAATAACGAGAGGTTTATCTGAGCCCATGTACATTTCCAAAATATCACCAGAAACATATACAGTCATTACTAATGATAGTGTTGCTATCTTGTGGGCAATATGAATGAAATGGAGAAGAGTTCATTCATTTATTCAATAAATATTTAATTGGTGCTAAGCACCAATCACTAAGCAACATGAACAAGACATAGTCCTTGCCCTGAGGAGCTTATGGTCATTTCCACACAAAATATGTGTGGATACATTTGCTATACATGTATCAATCAACAATTTTTTTAGAGCTGTGAGGCACTTTAAAATGCTAGTAACACACTCTAATTTCACAATTCATGAAAATGAAGCATGGAGAAGTTATAACTTGCCCCAAATCAAAGCCATTAGTAACACAGCCCTGAACAGAATCCAAGGCAACTGTACTCTTTCTGCTTTGCCTGGAATCTACAGTTCTCCCTGTAAAGCTTAATTTAACAAGCATTTGTTGAATGTCTGTATCAGGCAGTTACTTGTCATCTTGGTAGGAATACAGAGATGAGTGAGTGTCTATGCCATCAAGGAGATCACATTATTAAGGGAAATAAAAATTAAAAAAATATATAATGTAATAAATGCTGAAAGTGCACGATGCTACAAGAACATAATGGAAGGATTAAGTAACTCTGCCCATTACTGAGAGATGGGACATGGGGATGACAGGATAGGCTTTACTCAGATGCTAATTTGAGGTGGGTCTGGAAGAATGAGTTAGAGAAAGCTAGGTAGCTATTGAGGGAAAGAACATGCCAAACAGAGGGAGAAGCATAGAAGTGTGGAAAAACACAGTGGGTTAAAATAACCATAAATAGAGATTTATGTTAGAGAAAGGGGTAAAGGAAGATTACAGGAAACATCATTAGAAAGGTATGTAGGGGCCAGAGCTTAAAAGACATTTTATGGCATACTAAGAAGGTTGAATTCTGTTAGTCATCCCACCTCTTTATTTCATGAACTGTATTATGTCTACCTAATAGGTGTGTCCTAATAGGTGCATACCAACCAGCATATCAATGAGATTTCTGCACAGGCCATATAATAACTATACTCATGACTCTGAAATATGTAGCTCTTTCTTGGGACATTTCCTAATGACTTTGCCATCCCTAATATGGGGAAACCATAGTGGCATTTAAAGGAATGAAAAAAGATTGCTCACAGAGGCTTCCAAATGAATAAAGTCCTTTGAGATTCAATGAAAGCCAATTATTTTGAGCGAGCTTTCCTACTAAGCCTTTTTAGTCTAGAGCTGCACTATCCAGTACAGTGGCCACATACAGCTATTGAACGATTAAAAATGTGGCTGTCCCGAATTGAGAAGTGTAAAATACACACCAGATTTTGAAGACTTAGTATGAAAAAAAGAAGTTAAATATCTCAACAATTTCGTATATTGATTATGTGTTGAAATAATATTTGTATATGTTGCATTAAAGCATATTATTAAAATTAATTTCACCCTTCCTTTTTAATGTTTAATGTAGGTACTAGAAAATTTTAAATTACATTTGTAGCTCATATTATATTTCTATTGGATAAGGTTGGTCTAAAGTATACATTGTGACTGACTTCTGAAGACTTGATGAAACAAATGAGCTAATACCTACCTCCATAACAATCATCATACACTTAACAGAAAAAGAAAGTGCAAACCTGGATTTTGTAACAGATCATAAGGATATTTATGTAAAAACAAATAGGAAGAGGTTAGAAATCTAGAAAAAGGAGAATAAGAATTTGTCTCCAAACTCACCAACAGAAAGGGAGTTCCAAAATTGATAAAGAGTTGTCATTTTTTAAGAAGAAGTAATGCTAATGTTGAGGACAACTGAGCTAAAGTACCTTGATAACGATATTCTTTCAGCACCACCCAACTTCCATTTGCTATTTCCCATGTTAAGTCACCTTCTGTTTTGAATGGCCCTGGTGCTTGTCAAAATGAGGAACTTTTTCTGAATCAGGCCAGAGTAGCTTAGGAAACCCCCTGCCCAGTTTTCATTGTTTCTTAAATTAAGGATGTGAACCTTAAAAAAATCCGCCCTCTAGAAAAGAAACACTCCAAACAGTTTGTTGAAACCTAGTTACAAAAGCACTTTACATCCCAGCAATTCCACTCCTAGATATTTCCCCCAAAAGAAATGAAAGCCTAAGCCCATTAAAGAAAAACAAAAACTCACACATTAACGTTCATAGCAACTTAATTTATAATAGCCAAAAATGTCCATCAACAGATCAATGGATAACAAATTGCACTATGTTTAGTCGGTAAAGTACCACTAAGCAATAAAAAGGGATGAACTACTTAATTATGCTGAGTGAAATAAACCATAGGAAAAAGGAGTACATACTGTATGATTCCATTTATAAAGCAGTCTACACTGATAGAAATCAGAACAGTGGTTGCCTGGGGTGGAGGGTCGGGAGTAGACTGACTATAAAGGGGCATGACAGAATTTTCTAAGAACGTTTTATTTCTTGATTGGATGGTGGTTACTTGGGTTACAATTGCCAAAAATAAAAAGGCATTGACCTGTACATTTAGAATGTGTGAATTTTATTGTATGTAAATTAAACCTCAGTGAAGTTGATTTAGGAAGGAAAAGAAAGAAAGAAAAAATACATACGGAACCCCTGGAGGTTGCAAGAGCAGGGAGCAAAGCATGGCATCAAGCTTTGTTCAGCATCTAGAAGGCAGCCTCAAACACAACAGTAAAGTTGGTAACAGAAGTGCATATACAGAGAGCCCCAAGCGGCCTTCCAAGGGGAGAACCAGAAATTCTAAATTTAAAGATAAAGTCAAAGCTTGATAAACAGTTACCGTTATTTAAGAAGAAATAACCCTAATGCTGAGAAGGACAACTGGACTAAATTATCTTGGTATGAATATTCTTTCAATATCACCCAACTTCCTTTTGCTATTTTACATGTAAATTGCCTTCTGTTTTGGTGAGAGAGGGTTGCCAGACTTTGGAGACAAGAACAAATCAGGCAGGTTGAACAAGCATACACAAAGCATCCTGCTTAATGGATTGCTGGCGACCTGAAGTGAGGGGTTTTTTTTTTCTTTTTTTTTAATATATTTTATTGTACTTCAGATGAAAGCTTACAGAGCAAATAGTTTCTCATGAAATAGTAGTACACATGTTGTTCTATGACATTGGTTAACAACCCCACAACGTATTAAGCCTCTAAATTCTCAACCTTTTTTTTTTGATGAAAATTACAGATGGCCAAAGATACACCGTTTCAAAAATTTCTACATTCACAGTTCAGTGACATTGACTACGCTCTTCCAACTGTGCTGTTATTCTCACTTAAGATGAAGGCTTACAGAACAAAATAGTTTTTCATTTAACAGTTACTACACATGTTGCCCTATGACAATGGTTAACAATCTCACAGCACATCAAGAATATCCTTACTCCACCTTGTGTTCCCTATCACCAGGGGGCTTCCTTGTCCCTGAAGTGAGGTTTTTAATGACATAACATCTTGTCCTTGGCTCTATCCCATTTAAAAATTGTATCAATGATTTGGATGAAGACGTTGAGAGGGTGAGATAACAAATAAGATAGATGATATAATCAGGAACAAAAATTAAAATCTCCAGTTGTATCAGTGAGATGAATGTAAGATAAAAGTATAGTCCTGCATTTGAGTCTTCAAAATTAATTGAACCAATACACAGCAGGCAAGATGTGGTTTACCAGCGGCATGTAATTTTAAAATAGACTGAGGGGCTACCACCACTAACCGTTCTGACCAGGGACACAATAGAAGGTTTAGGATAGAAAGGGAGAAAAATGTAGAACAAAACTCAAATTCCTAAAAAATGCCAGACCTACTGGACCAACAGACTAGAGGAACCCCTCGACTATCACCCTAAGATAACCTTTGAACTTGGAACTGAAGCCACTCTTGGAGGTCACCTTTCATCCAAATAACAGATTGGCTTATAAAATAAACAATATCACCCATGAGTAACGTGCTCCCTTAAATTATCAACTATGTGAGACCAAACGGTCAACGTTTACCCTAAAACAAAGAAGAGAAGCTAAGGAGGGGCAGGAAAGCTAGATTAATGGAAACAGAACAAACAGAACGAAAATAATGAGAATGCTGACACATTGTGAAAAATGTAACCAATGTCATTGAACTATGTATACAAAAATTGTTAAATGAGAACCTAATTTGTGTGTAAACTTTCACCTAAAACACAGCAAAATATTAAAAAAAAAAAAAGACTGAGGAGTTTTTTGGGCAAAAAGCTCAAACTGAGTCACTAGTGTGGTGTGGCTGCCCTTATACAAAAAACGAAAAAAAAATTCAATCTCAAGCTATATCAGTATCTACAAGGAAGATGATCACCCCTAAATCTAAAGAGGAAGATTATTTTGTGTTGATCATATAAAACCTAGAGGACTGTGTTCTGTTCTGGATGCCACACGTTAAGGAGTGACACGAAAAGAATAGAACACGTTCAGAGGACAGCACACAGAAGATGAGGATACTAGAAACAATGTAATAGGAGGAATGAATGAATGAACTGAGAATGTTTAATTTGAAGAAGAGACTTCCCAGGGAACATAATAAGTATCTTCAAATAGTTGAAGAGTTTGCATGCAGAAAAGGAGTTATACTTATTTAGTCTCAATGGATTATAACTTAGATTTCTATTCCTTCTTGGCCTTGAAATTGATTGGAATTGTGGTAGAAAAAGATGGGTGTTATGTCAATTCTCCCTATGAAGGAAATGAGTTAGAGCCCTTATGTGGCTTTTGGTGGTCCATTTTTACAAAACTTGACTAAAAAGGTTTTATATACAGAAAAGAAAACTCAAATGGCCAATAGATCTATGAAAATACACCCAACTTCACTAGTTTTCAGAAAAATGCAAATAACAAATAAATCTATAAAAATATACCTGATCTCACAAGTTATCAGGGAAATGCAAATTAAACAATAACACCTATGTAAGATGATAAACTTAGGGGAAACTGGAACTGGATGAGGAGTATGTGGAAACTGACTGCACTATGTTTGCAACTTTACTATAAATCTAAAATTATTCCAAAATAAGAATTTTATTAAAAAACAACAAAACATCCAAAAATAACCAAAGCAAGATAAAGACATTACAAGAAAAGAAAATTGCAGAATCCCAATCTAAATTCCAACAACATTCTTTAATCAGATGGAAAAACTAATCACCAACTTCATATGGAAAGTAAAGAGCCCCCAGATAAGCAAAGCATCACTGAAAAAGAACAAAGTAGGAGACTCTCATTACCCCATCTCAGAACTTGCTATACAGCCAAGGTAGTCAAAACAGCCTGGTACTGGTGCAACAGATACACAGACCAATCGAACAGAATTGAGAACCCAGAAATAAATCCATCCAGCTATGGACACCTGATCTTTGACAAAGGGCCAAAATCCATTAAATGGTGAAGAGATAGTCTCTTCCACAAATAGTGCAGGCAAAACTGGATATTCATTTGCAGAAAAATGAAACAGAATCCATATCTCATCCCATACACAAAAACAAACTCAAAAAGTATCAAAGGCCTAAATGTAAAACCTAAAACTATAAAGTTCATGAAAGAAAACATAGGAACAATGCTATGGACCCTAATTTATGGCATAAATAGAATATCAAGCATAACTAAAAATGCACAAACTCCAGAAGATAAACTAGATAACTGGGACCTCCTAAAAATTAAATATTTATGCTCATCAAAAGACTTTTCCAAGAGAACCTACATACAGGGAAAAAATCTTTGGCAACAACGTATGTGATAAAGATTTTTTTTAAATGTCCATTTCTATGTCATTTTTTAAATTGTGATTTAGGTGAAGGTTTACAGACTGAATTAGTTCCTCATTAAACAGTTAATACACAAATTGTTTTGTGACATTGGTTGCCAACCCTGCGATATGTCAACACTCTCCCCTTCTCTACTCAAGGTTTCCATTCCTTCCTGTTTTCCTGTTCCTTCCTGCCTTCTTGTCTTTGCTTTTGGGCTGGGGTGTTGTCTTAGTCATCTAGTGCTGCTATAACATAAATACCACAACTGGATGGCTTTAACAAAGAGAAGTTTATTCTCTCACAGTCCAGTAGGCTACTAGTCCAAATTCAGGGCATCAGCTCTAGGGGAATGCTTTCCCTATTGGCTCTGGAGCAAGAACCGTGTCATCAATCTTCCCTTGGTCTGGGAGTTTCTCTGCACAGGAACCTTATGTCCAAAGAACCTCTGCTCCCAGCACTGCTTTCTTGGTGGCTTGAAGTTCCCATGTGTCTCTGCTTGCTTCTCTCTTTTATATCTCAAAAGAGATTGACTTAAGACACTATCCAATCTTGTATAACCTCATCATAGTGATAGAGTTTACAACACGTAAGGAAATCAGATCAGATTACACAATCATACAATACTCGGAATCATGACCTAGCCAAATTGACAGATATTTCTGGGGGACACAGTTCAATCCATGAAAGGTGCCCATTAGTCTCATACACATGATGGAACTATGAAACACGTCCCTCATGTATGTTATTGTTGGCCCTACAGACCTAATTTTTGGCTGAAGGGTGAACCTCAGGAGTGACTTCAGTACTGAGTTAGAAGGGTGTCCGAAGACTGGGAAAAACTTTTGGACTACAAGTCAGCCAAAGGTCTAATCTCGAAAATCTACAAGAAAATCCAACACCTCTACAACAAAAAGACAAATAATCCAATTTAAAAATGGGCAAAGGAATGAACAGACACTTCACCAAAGAAGACATTCAAGTGGCCAACAGAAACATGAGGAAATGCTCAGGATCACTAACCATTAGAGAAATGCAAATTAAAACCATCATGAGACACCATCTAACCCTGGCATTACTAGCACGAATCAAAAAAACTGGAAATAACAAATGTTGGAGAGGCTGCAGGGAGATCAGAACTCTTAGGCACTGCCGGTGGGAATGCAAAATGATACAACCATTTAGGAAAATGATATGGCACTTCCTTAGAAAGCTAGAAATAGAAATACCATACGATCCAGCAACCCCACTCCTAGGAATATATCTTAGAGAAATAAGAGCAGTCACATGAACAGACATATGCACACCCATGTTCATTGCAGCATTGTTCACAATAGCAAAAAGATGGAAACAACCTAGATCAACAGATGAATGGATAAACAAACTGTGGTACATACACACAATGGAGTATTATGCAATGATAAAGAACAAGATGAATATGTGAAGCATCTCATAACATGGATGAAACTGGAGGACATTATGCTCAGTGAAATAAGACAATCACAAAAGGACAAATATTGTCTGAGACCTCTACTGTAAAAACTCATAAAAAGGTAACATACAAAAGGAAACAATCTTTGCTGGTTAGGAGGGATAGGAGTGGTAAGGGGAATACTAAATAGACAATAGATAAGTGGTAACTTTGGTGATGGGTAAGACAGTACACAATATTGGGGAAGCCAGCCCAACTTGTACAAGGAAAGGTCATGGAAGCTCCACAGACACATCCAAACTCCCTCAGGGACTGACTTGCTGGACAGAGGGCTGTGGGGACCATGGTCTCCGGGAACATCTAGCTCAATTGGCATAACACAGTTTGTAAAGAAAACATTCTATATTCTACCTTGGTGAGTAGCGTCTCGGGTCTTAAAAGCCTGTGAGCAGCCATCTAAGGTACTCCACTGATCTCACCCCTTCGGGAGCAAGGGAGAATGAAGAAAACAAGATACAAGGGAAAGATCAGTTCAAGGGACTAATGGACCACAACTACCATGGCCTCCACCAGACTGAGTCCAGTACAACTAGATGGTGCCCGGCTACCACCACTGACTGCTCTGACCGGGATCACAACAGAGGGTCCTGGACTGATCTGGAGAAAAATGTAGAACAAAATTCTAACTCACAAGAAAAGACCAGACTTACTGGTCTGACAGAGACTGGAGAAACCCTGAGAGTATGGCCCCCTGAGACACTTTTAGCTCAGTAATGAAGTCACTCCTGAGGTTCACCCTTCAGCCAAAGATCAGACATCCCCATAAAACAAAACGAGACTAATGGGGCACAACAGTCCAGGGACAAGGACTAGAAGGGAGGAGGGGACAAGAAAGCTGGTATTAGGGAACCCAAGGTTGAGAAGGGACAGTGTTGACATGTCGTGGGTTTGTTAACCTTTGTCCTAAAACAGTATGTGTACTAACTGTTTAATGAGAAACTATCTGTTCTGTGAACTTTCATCTAAAGTACAAAAAAAATTTTTTTTGATAAATCTAACTAATGTTAATAAACAATTTAAGTAGAAAAAAAGAAAAAGGTCACCCGAGGGCCATACTCTCAGGTTTCTCCAGTCTAGATCAGACCACTGGTCTTTCGTGTGTGTGTGTGTGTGTGTGTGTGTGTGTGTGTGTGTGTGAACTGGAATGTTGTTCTACATTTTTCTCCCACTCTGTCTAGGACCCTCTATTGTGATCCCTAACAGAGCAGTTGGTTGTGGTAACCAGCCATCATCTAATTGTTCTGGGCTGAGTCTAGTGGAGGTTGTGGTAGTTGTGGTCCATTGGTCATTTGGACTCATCTTTCCCTTGTGTCTTTGGTCTTCTTTGTTCTCCTTTGCTCAAGCCGGGATGGGACCAGTGGATGTATCTTAGATGGCTGCGCATGGGCTTTTATGACCCCAGTCGCTACTCATCACAGTCCGATGTAGAACATTTTCTTTATAGGCTATGTTATGCCAATGGAGCTAGATGTCCCCTGAGACCACGGTCCCCAGCCCTCAGCACAGTAACTTGGTCAAGTTGTGCTGAATCCCACATTATTGTGTACTGTCTTACCCTTCACCCAAGTTACCACTTATCGACTCCCTATCCATTAAAAAAAAGTTGGCATTAAGTCGATTCCGATTCATAGCTACCTATAGGACAGAGTAGAACTGCCCATAGGGTTTTCAAGGAGTGGCTGGTGGATTGGAACTGCTGACTTTTTGTTTAGCAGCCGTAGCTTGCCATAGCTCTTAATCACTGTGCGACCAGGGCTCCAACTACTCTCTAGTTAGTGTTTTTCCCTCCCCACCCCCTCCTCCCTCATAACCATCAAAGATTATTTCTTTCTGTGTGAAAAATTTTCATGTGTTTTTATACTAGTGGTCTCATACAGTATTTGTCCTTTTGCGATTGACTTATTTCATTCAGCAAAATGCCCTCCAGATTCATCCATGTTGTAAGATGTTTCACAAATTCATCATTGTTCTTTATCATTGCACAGTATTCCATTGTGTGTATGTACCATAGTTTATCCATTCATCTGTTGATGGGCATCTAGGTTGTTTCCATCTATTTGCTCTGAATAATGCTGCAATGAACATGTGTGTACATATGTCTATTCATGTGATGCCTGTTATTTATCTAGGATACATTCCTAGGAGTGGGATAGCTGGATGGTGTGGTATTTCTATTTCAAACTTTTTAAGGGAGTGCCATATCATTTTCCATAGTGGTTGTACCATTTTGCATTCCCACCAGCAATGCATAACAACTCCAATCTCCTCACATCTTCTCCAACACTTGTTATTTTCTGTTTGTTTGTTTGTTTGTTTGTTTTTTTGATTCATGCCGGTAATGTCATGATGGTATCTCATTGTAGTTTTGAATTGCATTTCTCTAATGGCTAGTGATATAATTTCCTCATGTGTCTGTTAGCTGCCTTCTTTGGTGAAGTGTCTGTTCATATCCTTTGCCCATTTTTTAATTGGATCATTTGTCTTTCTGTAATAGAGGTGTTGGATTTTCCCACAGATTTTAGAGATTAGACCTTTGTCAGATATGTCATAGCCAAAAATTTTTTCACAGTCTGTAGGTTCTCTTTTTACTCTTTTGATGAAGTCTTTTGATGAGCATAAGTGTTTAATTTTTAGGAGATTCTATTTATCTACCTTATCAGCTGGTGTTTGGTATTGTTAATTATGGTTTGTACAGTTTATGCTGTACATTAGGGCTCCTAGCATTGACCCTATTTTTTCTTCCATGATCTTTATAGTTTTTGGTTTTATATTTAGCTCTATGATCCATTTTAATTAATTTTTGTGTATGTGTGAGGTATGTGTCTTGTTTTTTATTTTTTTTTACAGATGGAGATCCAGGTTTGCCAGCACCATTTGTTAAAAGGACTGTCTTTTCACCATTTAATGAGCTTGGCCCTTTGTCAAAGATCAGGCGGCCATAGGTAGACGGATTTACATCTGGGTTCTCGATTCTGTTCCACTGATAATGTGTCTGTCATTGTACCAATACCAGGATGTTTTCACTATTGTAGCTGTGTAGTAGGTTCTGAGGTCAAGTAGTGTGAGGCCTCCTACTTTGTTCTTTTATTCAGTAATGTTTTACTTATTCGGGACCTCTTTCCTGTCTATATAAAGTTAATGATTAGGTTTTCCATCTCATCAAAGAAATGCTGTTGGTATTTGGATCAGGATTGCTTTGTATTTGTAAATTACTTTGGGTAGAATTGACATTTTCACAATGTTGAATCTACCTATCCATGAGCATGGTATGTTTTTCCATTAATGTAGGCCTCTTGTTTTCTTGCAGTATGTTTTGAAGTTTTCTTTGTATAGGTCTTTTATGTCCATGGTTAGATTTATTCTTAAGTATTTTATTTTTTTAATATGGTGCTGAATTTTATTGGCTAGAATTTTGTTGAGAATTTTTGCATCTATATTAATCAGAGAGATTGGTCTGTGATTTTCTGTTTTGTGGTATCTTTGCCTGGTTTGGGTATCAGGGTTATGCTGGCTTCATAGAATCAATTTGGAAGTATCTCTTCCTTTTCTATGTTCTGAAATATTTTGAGTAGTACTGGCATGCAGTGCGATTATTTTTGTGTGTGGCCTTTCTAGCCATGGGCTTGTAACCCCACCCAGGTGACTGTGTGATAGGGTAATTGTGGCCTACCAAGGGGATTGATCAGTTTTTCCTTAAAGAGAGTCATTTCCAAAGCAGAGGAGAGGAGCCCACCACCATCAAGGAAGCAGAGACCAGCAGGAGAGATCTGGCACCAGGAGACGGTGTAGTGGGTTTCCCACCCCATGAAGAAAGAAAGCTGAGTGTCTTTGGGCAAAGTCGGAGGGCCAGAGAGAGGCATGCCTGCAAGCACAGCTGGAAAGAGGCTATCCTTATGGAAGACCTGCATCCTGAGTGTTCTTGAGCCTGAATTGTAACTGTTACTTCTCTAATAAACCCCATAATTGTGAGTATGGTCTGTGAGTTCTGCATGGCCATTGCAATGAATTTTCAAACCCAGTAGAGTGTGTTGTGGGAGGGACGGTTGGTGTCAGAATTAGTAAAGATGGCAGACAGAGGAGGCATGTCTGACCTCCACCTCATGAGAATCAGCCTTGGGCTGTTGATCTTGATTCTCCTTTCCCCTTGTGGTGTTGGAGAAGGTCAGACACTTCCCTCATGGTGTGAGCTCTTCTCTGAATGTTTGGTAGAATTCTCCAGTGAAGCCAGGACTTTTTTTGTTGGAAGTTTTTGTTTTTGTTTTTGCTTTTTACTACCTTTACAATCTCTTCTCTTGTTGTTACGGGTCTGTTCAGATTTTCGACCTCAGTTTGTGTTAGTTTAGGTAGGTAGTGTGTTTCTAGAAATTTGTTCATTTCCTCTAGGTTTTCAAATTTGTTGGAGTAGTTTTTCACAGTACTCTGTAATGATCCTTTTTATTTTGGTTGGGTCTGTTGTAATGTTCCCCATTTCATTTCTGTTTGGGTTATTTGTGTCCTCTCCTGTTTTTCTTCGGTCAGTTTGGCCAATTGTTTGTCAATTTTGTTGATCCTTTCAAAGAACCAACTTTTGATTTTGTTGATTCCTTCTATTGCTTTTCTGTTCTCCATTTCATTTATTTCTGCTCTAATCTTTATTATATATTTCTTCTGGTGCCTGAGGGCTTCTTTTGCTGTTCTCTTTCTATTTGTTCATGTTGTAGGGCTAATGTTTTGATTTTTTCCCTTTCTTCTTTTTTGATATGTGCACCTATTGCTATCAATCAACTTCTGAGCACTGCCTTAACTGTGTCCCATATGTTGTGGTATGATGTGTTTTCATTCTCATTTGATTCCAGAAATTTTTTTATTCCATCTTTGCCTACTTCTATTACCCAGTGGTTTTTAAGCAAGGTGTTATTCAGTTTCCATGTATTTGATTCTTTTTCCTTGCTCTTCCTTTAATTTCTACTTTTATGGCATTGTGATCAGAGAAGATGTTTTGCATTATCTCAATGTTTTAGCATTTGTTGAGGGTTGCTTTAAGATGTGGTGTATTCTTGAGAATGTTCCACGTGCATTGGAAAAGATGTATAGTTTGCTGCTGTTGGGTAGAGTGTTCTATATATGTCTCTGAAGTCAAGATGGTTGATTGTGGCCTTAAGGTCTTAGGTATCTTTTCTGAGTTGCTTTCTAGATGTTCTGTCCTTTACTGGAGGTGGTGTGTTGAAGTCTCCTACTATTACTGTGTAACTGTCGATTTCTCTTTTCAGTGCTGTTAGAGTTTGTTTTATGTATTTTGGAGCCGTGTCATTGGCTGCATAGATTTTTATTATGGTTATGTCTTCCTGGTAGACTTCCCTTTAATCATTATATAATGTCCTTCCTTGTCTTTTATGGTGGATTTTGCCTTAAAGTCTATTTTATCTGAGACTAGTATTGCCATTCCTGCTTTTTTGGTTGCTGTTTGCTTGATATATTTTTTCCTTCATTTTATTTTTAATATATTTATATTTTTGTGACTAAGGTTTATCTCTTATAGACAGCATATTGATGGGTCCTGTTTTTTATGCATTCTGTCACTGTATCTTTACAGGTGCATTTAGGCCATTTACATTTAGTGTGATTATCAATAGGTGTGAGTTTATTGCTGTCATTTTGCAGTGCTTCTTTTTGTGGTGCGGACATTTTCTTTGTTCCTCTTACTCTCCTGTACTAAGTTCCTTTTGTTTGTGAAATTTCTTTTTGTTTCTTCTGTTACTGTAGATTTTATGTCCATTGAGACTTTATGTTTTTCTTCTTTATTTCGATGAGTAAGTTTGTTAACTCTCTTTGTGGTAACCTTGAAATTTACCTTTATCTTCCTAAGATTGAACCAATCTTTTCTTAGTTGATATTGCCTTGACTTCCTCTCCATTTGTAAGTTCTATATCTACACTGTGTATTCCCCCTTTTATTGTTCTCACATTGTCGTCATTTACAGATTGACATCTCTAGTTCCCTGTTCTGAATCTCTTAGTTTAGTTTTACCTTTGAGAGTTCATTACCTAGGTTGGAATTTGGCTGACACTGACCTGTGTCCTAGATTCAGGTTGTTGTCTGATGTTGTTGGTCTTCTAGCCTAAGGACTCAATTTAATAATTTTTTTAAGTTTGGTTTGGTTTTTACAAATACCTTTAATTTCTGTTTCTCTGGAAATATCCTAATTTTGCCATCAAATTTGAGAAAGTTTTGTATGATGTATTACACTTGGTTGGCAATTTTTTTCTTTCAAGGATTTAAATATATCCTCCCATTGCCTTCTTGCTTGCATGGTTTCTGCTGAGTAATCATAGTTTAGTCTTATTGCTTCCCCTTTGTATGTGACTTTTCATTTTTCTCAAGCTGCTTTCAGTACTCTTTGTCTTTGGTTTTGGCGAGTGTGTTTATGAAGTCTTAGTGACTTCTTTTGTGGTCTATCCTACGTGGGGTTTGTTAAGCTTCTTGGATGGTCAGCTTTTCATCTTTCATGATATTAGTGAAGTTTTATATCAGTGAATCTTCAATGATCCTCTCTGTGTTTTTTATTTTCTCCCCCTGTTCTGGAACTCCAGTCATGTGCAAATTGTTGCTCTTGATAGTATCCCACATAGTTCTTAGGCTTTCTTCATTCTTTTCTCTGATTTTTCCTCGAACAAAGTGGCATCTATGGATTTGTCTTCAATTTAGCTGATTCTGTCTTCCATGGTTTCAAATTTGCTCCTAAAACCTTCTATTGTGTTGTCCATTTCTGCAATTTTGATATTTGTCTTTTGTATTTCTAACTGCTGTTCTTGAGTGTTTGATTTATAAATGTTTATCCCTTCTGATATTTGGTTCTTGTGTTTTTTGAATTCTTCCATTGCTTTGTCGTGTTATGGACTGAATTTTGTCCTCTAAAAATGTGTTTCAACTGGGCTAGGCTTGATTCCCAGTATCGTGTGATTGTCCACCATTCTGTCATCTGATATGATTTTCCTAGGTGTTGTAAATCCTACCTCTGTGATGTTAATGAGGCAGGATTCAAAGCAGTTATGTTAATGAGGCAGGACACACTCTACTGGATTAGGTTGTGTTTTAAATCAATCTCTATTTTTTATTCTGCTTTAGATGAAGGTTTACAGAGCAAATTAGTTTCTCATTAACAAATTAACACACATATTATTTTCTGACATTGTTTATAACACAATGACATGTCAACACCCTCCCCTTCTTAAACTTGAGTTCCCCATTACCAGCTTTCCTGTTCCCTCCTGCCTTCTCATTCTTGCCCCTGGGTTGGTGTGCCCATTTAGTCCTGTTTTGTTTTATAGGCCTGTCTAAACTTTGGCTGAAAGGTGAACCTCAGGAGTGACTTCAGTACTGAGTTAAAAGTGTGTCCAGGGGTCATACTCTCAGAGTTTCTCCAGTCTGTGTCAAACCAGTAAGTCTGATTCTTTTTGTGAGTTAGTATATTGTTCTACATTTTTCTCCAGCTCTGTCTGGACTCTCTATAGCAATCCCTGTCAGAACAGACAGTAGTGGTAGCTGGGCACCATCTAGTTTTGCTGGACTCATTCTGGTGGAGGCTGTGGTAGTTGTGGTCCATTAGTCTTTCGTACTAATCTTTCCCTCGTGTCTTTGGTTTTCTTCATTCTCATTTGCTCAAGACAGGGTGAGACCAGTGGAATATCTTAGATAGCCTCTCACAAGCTTCAAAGACCCCAGATGCTACTCACTAAAGTAGGATGTAGAACACTTTGTTTATAAACTATGTTATGCCAATTGAGCTAGATGTCCCCCAAGACTGTCGTCCCCAGCCCCCAGCACAGTAACTCAGTCTCTCAGGGTATTTGGATGTGACTGTGAAGCTTCTGTGACATAGCCCTGGTCAAGTTGTGCTGACTTTTCCAGTACTGTGTACTGTCTTACCCTTCACCAAAGTTACTACTTATCTATTGTCTATTTGGTGTTTTTGCCTCCCCACCCCTCCCCTTGTAGTCATAAAATATTGTTTCTTTCTGTGTGTAAACCTTTTGATGAGTTTTTATAATAATGGTCCTATACACTATTTGTCTTTTTGTGATTGACTTATTTCACTCAGCATAATACCCTCCAGATTCATCCATGTTGTGAGAGATTTCACAGATTCACCACTGCATGTCCTCATGTGTCTGTAAGCCGCCTGACTGTCATCTTTGGTGAAGTGTCTGTTCATATTCTTTGCTCATTTTTGAATTGGACTATTTGTCTTTTTGTTGTAGAGGTATTGGATTTCCCTACAGATTTTAGAGATTAGTCCTTTGTTGGATTTATTATAGCCAAAAAAATTTTCCCAGTCTGTAGGTTCTCTTTTTACTCTTTTGGTGAAGTCTTTTCATGAGCATAAGTGTTTAATTTTTAAGAGATCACATTTATCTAGCTTATCTTCTGGTGTTTGTGTATTGTTAGTTATGGTCTGTAACCTGTTTATGCCATGTATTAGGGCCTCTAGAGTTGGTCCTATTTTTTCTTCTAAGATCTTTATAGTTTTTGGTTTTATATGCAGGTCTTTGATTCCTTGTGAATTAGTTTTTGTGTATGGTGTGAGGTATGGGTCCTGTTTCATTTTTTTCAGATGGACATCCAGTTTTGCCAGCACCATCTGTTAAAAATAATGTCTTTTACATTGTTCTACATTCTACCTTGGTGAGTAGCATCTGGGGTCTTAAAAGCCTGGGAGCAGCCATCTAAGATATTCCACTGGTCTCACCCTTCGGGAGTAAAGGAGAATAAAGAGAACAGGATACAAGGAAAAGATTAGTCCAAAGGACTAATGGACCACAGCCATAAAGGCCTCCACCAGACTGAGTCCAGTACAGCTAGATGGTGCCTGGCTACCACCACTGACTGCTCTGACCAGGATCACAACAGAGAGTTCTGGACAAAGCTGGAGAAGGATGTAGAACAAAATTCTAACACACAAAAAAGACCATATTTAATGGCCTGACAGAAACTGGAGAAACCACAAGAGTATGGCCCCTGGACACCCTTTTAGCTCAGTGGTGAAGTCTCTCCCAAGATTCACCATTCATCCGGGGATTGGACAGTCCCATAAAACAAAATAAGACTAATGAGGCACAACAGTCCAGGGGCAAGGATTAGAAAGCAGAAGGGGACAGAAAAGCTGGTGATAGGGAACCCAAGGATGAGTAAGGACAGTGTCAACATGTAGTGGAGCTCTTAACCATTGTCATAGGGCAATATGTGTAGTAACTGTTTAATGAGAAACTATTTTGTTCTGTAAACATTCATCTAAAGGGAGAATGGCAGCACAACTGGAAGAAAGTAATCGACATAACTGAATTGTACTTGTAGAAATTTTTGAAATGGTGTATCTTTGGCTATGTATATTTTCACCAAAAAAAAAAGGTCCTCTGAGGCCAAGAAGGGAGCATGTTGACATGTCATGGGGTTTTTAACCAATGTCATAAAACAATATGTGTACTGACTGTTAAATGAGAAAATATTTGTTCTGTAAACCTTCACCTAAAGTACAATAAAAAAAAAATAATGTCTTTTCCCCATTTAATGAACTTTGGGCCTTTGTCAAAGATCATGTGATTGTAGGTGGATGGATTTACATCTGGGTTCTCAATTCTGTTCCATTGGTCAATGTGTCTGTTGTTGTACCAGTATCAGGATGTTTTGACTACTATAGTTGTATAGTAGGTTCTGAGGTCAGGTATTGTGAGTCCTCCTACTTCATTCTTCTTCTTCAATAGTGCTTTACTTATACAGGGCCTTTTTCCTTTCCGTATAAAGTTAATGATTAGTTTTTCCGTGTCGTTAAAGAATGCTGTTGGTATTTGGATTGGGATTGTATTGTATTAGTAGACTGCTTTGAGTAGAATTAACATTTTCACACTGCTGAGTCTACCAATCCATGAGCATGGTATGTTTTTCCATTTATGTAGGTCACTTTCCGTTTCCTGCAGTAGCATCTTGTAGTTTTCTTTGTATAGATCTTTTATGTCCCTTGTTAGATTTGTTCCTAAGTATTTTATTTTTTTAGGGGCTATTATAAATTATATTACTTTCCCAATTTCATTTTCGTAGTTCTCTTTATTGGTGTATAGGAATCCAACTGATTTTTGTATGTTTATCTTGTATCCTGCTGCTCTGCTGAATCTTTCTATTAGTTCTAGTAGTTTTCTTGTGGAATCTTTTGGGTTCTCTATGTATAGTATCGTATCTCCCACAAACAGGGACAGTTTTACTTCTTCCTTACCAGTTTGGATGTCCTTTATTTCTTTTTCTTGCCTTAATGCCCTAGCTATGACTTCCAGCACAATGTTAAATAGAATTGGTGAAACGGCATCCTTGTCTTGTTCTTGTTCTCAAGGGGGAATGTTTTTAGCCTCTCTCCGTTAAGAATGATGTTGGCTGTTGTTTTTGCATAAATGCCCTTGAGGAATTTCCCTTCTGTACCTACGTTATTGAGTTTTTAGCAGGAATGGGTTTTGGACTTTGTCAAATGCCTTTTTTATGTCAGTTGAGATGATCATGTGATTCTTTCCTTTCCTGTTATTTATGTGGTGGATTACATTGATTGATTTTCTGATGCTGAACCATCCCTGCATACCTGGCATGAATCCCACTTGGTGGTGGTGTATTTTTTTTATATGATGCTGAATTCTATTGGCTAGAATGTTGTTGAGAATTTTTGCATCTCTATTCACGAGAGATATTGCTGTGTAATTTCCTCTTTTAGTGGTGTCTTTGCCTGGTTTTGGTATCAGGGTAATGCCGGCTTTATAGAATGAATTCAGAAGTATCCTTTCCTTTTCTATGTTATGAAATAGTTTGAGTAGTACTGGTGTAAACTCTTCTCCGAACGTTTGGTAGAAGTCTCCAGGGCAGTCATCTGGGCCAGGACTTCTTTTCATTGGGAGTTTTTTGTTTTTTTTTTTTTTTTTTACATTTACAATCTCTTCTCTTGTTATGGATCTGTTCAGATTTTTGACCTCAGTTTGTGTTAGTTCAGGTAGCTAGTGTGTTTCTAGAAATCTGTCCATTTCCTCTAGGTTTTCAAATTTGTTGGAGTACAGTTTTTCATAGTACTCTGAAATGATCCTTTTTATTTCAGTTGGGTCTGTTGTAATGTCCCCATTTCATTTCTTATTTGGGTTATTTGTGTCCTCTCCTGTTTTTCATTGATCTATTTGGCCAATGGTTTGTCAATTTTGTTGATCCTTTCAAAGAACCAACTTTTGGTTTTGTTGATTCTTTCTATTGTTTTTGTATTCGCCATTTCATTTATTTCTGCTCTAATCCTTATTATTTACTTTCTTCTGGTGGCTGTGGGCTTCTTTTGCTGTGTTCTTTCTATTTGTTCTTGTTGTAGGGCTAATGTTTTAATTTTTTTCCTTTTCATCTTTTTTGATGTGTTCATCTATTGCTATAAACTGACCTCTGAGCAGTGCCTTTGCTGTGTCCCAAAGGTTTTCGTATGATGTGTTTTCATTCTCGTTTGATTCCAGGAAATTTTTTATTCCATTTCTGATTTCTTCTATTATCCAGTGCTTTTTAAGCAAGGCGTTATTCAGTTTCCATGTATTTGATTTTTTTTCCTTGCTTTTTCTGTTATTATTTTCTAATTGTATGGCATTTTGACCAGAGAAGATGCTTTGTATTATCTCAATGTCTTGAATTTTGTTGAGGGTTGCTTTGTGGTCTAAGGTGTGGTCTATTCTGGAAAATGTTCCACGTGCATGGGAAAACAATGTATACTTTGCTGCTGTTGGGTGTAGAGTTCTATATATGTCTATGAGGTCAAGTTGGTTGATTCTGGCCTTTAGATCATCTGTATCTGTGTTGATTAAGTCCATCTCTTTTGAGATATAAAAGAGAGAAGCGAGCGGGGGGGGGGGGGAACATCATACCACCAAGAAACAAGATCCAGGAGAATTCATGTCCTTTGGACCCAGGGTCTCTGCGCTGAGAAACTCCTAGACCAGGGGAAGATTGATGACAAGGACCTTCTTCCAGAGCAAAAAGAGAGAAAGACGTCCCCTGGAGCTGGTGCTCTCAATTTGGACTTCTAGCCTACTAGACTGTGAGAGAATAAACTTCTGTTTGATGAAGCCATCCATTTGTGGTATATATGTTACAGCAGCACCAGATAACTAAGACAGTCTGTGGTTTCCTTTATTTTGGTTATGTTTTGGTTGGTTTTGTCTGTGTTTTCTTTTTTTTCCTTTTTTTTTTTTTTTTCTTCATTTTCCTTGATCTCTTTCCTAATCTCTTGGAGAGCCCTGAATATTAGACTTTGAATTCCCTATCAGGTAGTTACAGTGCCTTTTCTTCTGCTGGAAGGTCAACTGGTGCTTTATTCTAGTCACTTACTGCAGCCATCTTGTCTTATTTTTCTTATGTTGTGAAATTGTCTGTTGTCTCCAAGACATTCAGGTATTGTTTTCTTTATTTACTGATTGTAGGTTTGTTTGTTTCCTCCTATCTGTTGTTGTTTGGTTGGTTATGTCTGAGTGGGTGGGCTGAGAGTGCTTTGTTGCTTGCTTGTCTGTGGACATGGTAGTTCTCACCACCTTTTCCTGGTGTGCAGGGCCAGTTGCTTAGCTATGGTGTAACAGGGCAGGCCTAGCAGAAGTGAAGGGGCAAAGATGGGTCATTTGCCTGCAGTGTGAATGGGGCCAGGAGCTGGAGCAGGGCTGCTGTGGTCTGCAGGGGAGGGATCACAAGCCAGCAGGAAAGAGCCTGGGGTCTGGGCCAGATCCCATCAGGATGCAGTGAGTGGTGAGAGGGGTATGGAGCTGGCAATAAGAGGCCTGGGTCCCAGGGCTGGTCCTCTTGGGACTGCTGGCAGCAGCAGGAGGGGTCCAGAGCCGGCTGGAAGGGGTTTGGGATCTGGCCAGGTCCCCTGGTTGCCATGGCAGGCAGAGGGAGGGGTCCAGAGCCGGAAGAAAGGGGTCTGGGGTCTGGGCTTAGTCTCCTGGGTGCCGCAGCTGGAGATGGGAGAGGTCCAGAGCTGGAGGGAAGGGGTCTGGGGTCTGAGTTGGTTCCCCTTGGGGCCACTGGCAGCAGTGGCAGGGGTTTGGAGCTGGCAGGAAGGGGACCAGAGCCTGGACCAGGACCTCTGGTTACTGCAGTGGGTGGCGGGAGGGGTCCGGAGCCAGTGGGAAGGGGCCTGGTCCCCTCGGGGCTACAGGTGGCAGCAGGAGAGGTCCAGAGGTGGCAGGAAAGGCGTCGGGTACAGGCCAGGATGCCTCGGGCCGCAGGCAGTGGCATGAGGGGTCTGGGGCTGGCGGGAAGGGGCCTTGAGTCTGGGCTGGGTCCCCTCGGCCACAGGCAGCAGTGGGAGGGCTCTAGAGGCAGTGGAAAGGGTTCTGGGGTCTGGGCCTGGTCCCTTGGGGTCACAGACAGCAGGACAGAGGAGAGAGGTAGGAGGGGGTGTGAAGACAGGGCAGAGGGGGCTAGATGGAGGAGGGCAATAGAGTGAGTTGGTACTCTGGTTTCTGGCAGTCAGGGTTGCCACGATAGGGCAATTGTAGCCGATGTTCACCAGAGGGGTGGAGATTGTAGCAGCATGCTCCTGTGGTTACCGGGTAAGAGAGTCTGGGCTTCTCCTTGAGTTGTAGCCAGCAAACATGGTCTTAGTACAGGTTGTG
This sequence comes from Dugong dugon, assembly GCA_030035585.1. NCBI lineage: Eukaryota > Metazoa > Chordata > Mammalia > Sirenia > Dugongidae > Dugong > Dugong dugon. The sequence goes on along the minus strand of CM057483.1, from coordinate 99,782,853 downwards.
TCCTCAGCATACATCTATCTCCTGTTGGGAATTCCAATGGAGGTGCTTTCTGTGTGCAGGGCTGTTGGCTATGTTCCAAGATGGCAACACTGAGTCAGGCTGTTTGTTCAGGAACTTCCACTTCATATCTCTATTTCTTCTCCGTTTTCTATCAATTTCTGCTTCTCCTCAGTGACTTCCAATCTAATAATTGATCCATTCATTTAAGGGTCAGAGTTCTAGGACTAATGTCTGTCTGTTTTACTTGGTTTTTCAGGTCTTTGTTGCAGCGAGATGGCTTAGTGCATACGCTTAGTCCATCTTCTTGGCTCCAGCACCTCTGATAAGGATTTAATCTCTAAAATACACAGAAAACTTCAATGCATCAACAATAAATAGACAAGTAGCCCAATCACAAACAGGCAAAGGACATGAACAGACACATCACCAAAAAGCACATTCATATCCTGCTGGTGGGAATGTAAAATGGTTCAACCATTTTGGAAAATGATTTGGTGCGTCCTTAAAAAGCTAGAAATAGAATCTCAAAAGAAAGTCACTAAGACATATTATAATCAAACTTGCCAAAACCAAAGATAAAGAGAGAATTTTAAGAGTGGCTAAGGATAAAAGAAAAGTTGTCTACAAAGGACAGTCAATAAGAATAACCTCAGACCACTCAGCAGAAACCATGCAGGCAAGAAGGCAATGGGATGTCATCTATAAAGACTTGAAGGAAAAAAACTGCCAGCCAAGAATGATATATCCAGCAAAACTCTCTCTGAAATATGATGGCAAAATTAGGGCATTTCCAGATAAACAGAAGTTTAGGGAATTTGCAAAAACCAAACCAAAATTACAAGAAATACTAAAGGGAATCCTCCCGTTAGAAAATCCAGTAACAACAGAGAACAACCCAAGACTAGAACACAGTGCAGAGCAAGCAGATATCAACCCAGATAGGGAAGTTGCAAAAGTAAATCAAAGCCAAAACACTGAAAATAGGGAAACAGATGTCAATATGTAAAAGATGACAACATTAAAACAAAGAAGAGGGACTGAAAAAATGCAGACATACCAGAAGATAGCTACGTAACTGGTATCTTCTAAAAATCAAACACTTACGTTCATCAAAAGACTTCACCAAAAGAGTAAACAGAGAACCTACAGACGGGGAAAAAAAATTTTGGACACTACAAGTCAGACAAAGTTCTAATCTCTATAATCAACAAGAATATCCAACACCTCTACAACAAAAAGACAAATAATCTAATTAAAAATTGGGCAAAGGAAATGAACAGACACTTCACCAAAGAAAACATTCAAGCAGCCAACAGACACATGAGGAAATACTCACGATCACTAGCCAGTAGAAAAAACTACAATGAGATACCATCTAACCTAGGCATTACTAGCACAAATCAAAAAAACTGGAAATAACAAACGTTGGAGAGATCGCGGGGAGACTGGAACCCTTATGCACTGCTGGTGGGAATGCAAAATGATGCAACCATTCTGGAAAATGATAAGGCATGCCCTTAGAAAGCTAGAAATAGAAATACCATACAACCCAGCCATCCCACTCCTAGGAATATATCCCAGAGAAATAAAAGCTGTCACACGAACAGAAAGATGCCTACCCATGTTCATTGCAGCATTGTTCACAATAGCAAAAAGGTGAAAACAACCTAGATGCCCATCAACCGATGAACGGATTAAAAAACTGTGGTACATACACACAATGGAGTATTATCCAACGATAAAGAACAATGATGAATCTGTGAGACATCTCATAATACGGATGAAACTGGAAGACATTATGCTGAGTAAAATAAGTCAATCACAAAAGGTGAAATATTGTATGAGACCTCTACTATAAAAACTCATGAAAAAGTTTACACACAGAGGAACAACCTTTGTTGGTTACGAATGATGGGAGGGGTGGGGGGGAATACTAAATAGACAATAGGTAAGTGGTAACTTTGGTGAAGGGTAAGGCAGTACACAATATTGGGGAAGCCAGCACAACTTGTACAAGGAAAGGTCATGGAAGCTCCACAGACACATCCAAACTCCCTCAGGGACTGAATTGCTGGGCAGAGGACTGTGGGGACCATGATCTAGGGGAACATCTAGCTCAATTGGCATAACACACTTCATAAAGAAAATGCTCTACATTCTACCTTGGTGAGTAGCGTCTCGGGTCTTAAAAGCTTGTGAGCAGCCATCAAAGATACTCCACTGATCTCACCCCTTTTGCAGCAATGGAGAATGAAGAAGACAAGAAACAAGAGAAAGATTAGTCCAAAGGACTAATGGACAACAAGTACCACCACCTACACCAGACTGAGTCCAGTACAAATAGTTTGTGCCCGGCTACCACCACTGACTGCTCTGACCCAGATCACAACAGAGGCTCCTGGACAGAGCTGGAGAAAAATGTAGAACAAAATTCTAACTCACAAAAAAAGACTGGACTTACTGGCCTGACAGAGACTGAAGAAACTCCAAGAGTATGGCCCCTGGACACCCTTTTAGCTCAGTAACGAAGTGACTCCTAAGGTTCACCATTCAGCCAAAGATAAGACAGCCCCATAAAACAAAATGAGACTAATGGGGCACAACAGTCCAGGGACAAGGACCAGAAGGCAGCAGGGGACAGGAAAGCTGGTAATAGGGAACCTGAGGTTGAGAAGGGACAGTGTTGACATGTTGTGGGGTTAACTATTGTCATAAAACAATATGTATACTAACAGTTTAATGAGAAATTGTTCTGTAAACCGTCATCTAAAGTACAATTAAAAAAAGAAAAGAAAAATGTAGACATAGATTTTTCATATGGAGAGGAAGTCAAAGCAACATAAAGAAATAAAAGACTGGTATAAATTTAGAAAAATAGGGGTAAATATTAAGGAAACTAAAAATCCTACAAGTCAAAATAAAAAACTAGAAAAATATAAAGACTCAGCAAACACAAAATCAACAGCAATGAAAAAGTTGAAAGAAAATACATAAAGAAAAATGACTCAGCACAGACAATTAAGTGGAACAAAGAAACTGCGAACAGCACACAAAAAAAGACATCAAAATGACAGCACTAAACTCATACCTATCAATAATTATGCCAAATATAAATGGACTAAATGCACCAATAAAGAGACAGAGAGTGACAGATTGACTATATGCTGCCTACAAGAGGCACACCTTAGACTTAAAGACACAAACAAAATAAAACTCAAAGGATGAAAAAATATATATCAAGCAAACAACACTCAAAAAACAGCAGGAGTGTTAATATTAATCTCTGACAAAATAGACTTTAATATCCACCACAAGGGATAAGGAAGGACACTATATAATGATTAAAGGGTCAATACACAAGGAGGACGTAACTATAATAAATAATTACACACCCAACAACAGGGCTCCAAAATACATAAAACAAACTCTAACAGAATGGAAAAGAGAGATAGACAGCTCCACAATAATAGTAGGAAACTTCAACAAACCACTTTCGGTGAAGGACAGAACATCCAGAAAGAAGCTCAACAAAGACACAGAAGAGCTAAATGCTACAATCAACCAACTTGATCTCATAGACATATACCAAACACTCCACCCACAGCAGCCAAGTATACTTTCTTTTCCATTGCACATGGAACATTCTCCAGAATAGACCACGTATCAAGCCATAAAGCAAGCCTCAACAAAATACAAAACATCGAAATATTACAAAGCATCTTTTCTGACCATAAAGCCATTAAAGTAGAAATCAACAACACAAAAAGCAAGGAAAGAAAAAATCAAACACATGGAAAATGAACAACACATTGCTCAAAAACTACTGGATTATAGAAGAAATTAAGGATGGAATAAAGAGATTCATAGAATCAAATGAGAATGAAAATACATCCTACCAGAACCTTTGGGTCACAGCAAAAGCAGTGCTCAGAGGTCAGTTTATAGTAATAAATGCACACAGCCAAAAAGAAGGGCCATAATAAAAACATTAACCTTACAATTGGAACAAGTATAAAGAGAGCAGCAAAAGAAGCACTCTGGCACCACAAGAAAGGAAATAATAAGAATTAGAGTAGAATTAACTGAAATAGAGAATAGAAAAACAACTGAAAGAGTTAACAAGACCAAAAGCTGGTTCTCTGAAAAGATCAACAAAATTGATAAACCACTGGCAAAATGGACAAAAGAAAAACAGAAGAGGAAGAAGATAACCCATGTAAGAAATGAGATGGGTGAAATCACAACAGACCCAATTGAAATTAAAAGAATCGTAACAGAATACTATGAAAAACTGTACTCTAACAAATTTGAAAACCTAGAGGAAATGGACAAATTTCTAGAAACTCACCACCTACCTAAACTAACACAAACAGAGGTAGAACAACTAAATAAACCCGTAACACAGGAAAAGATTGAAAAGGTAATTAAAAAATTCCCAACAGGAAAAAATCCCTGGCCCGGACATTTTCACTGGAGAATTCTACCAAACTTTCAGAGAAGAGTTAACACCACTACTACTAAAGGTATTTCAGAACATAGAAAATGATGGAATACTCCCAAACTCATTTTATGAAGCCAGTATAACCCTGATACCAAAACCAGGTAAAGACACCAGAAAAAAGAAAATTTCAGACCAATATCCCTCATGAACATTGACACAAAAATCCTCAACAAAATTCTAGCCAATAGAATTCAGGAACATATAAAAAAAAAAAAATACACCATGATAAAGTAGGATTTATACCAGGTGTGCAGGAATGGTTTCAACAGTAGAAAAACAATAAATGTAATCCATCACATAAATAAAACAAAAGACAAGAACCACATGATCTTACCAATCGATGCAGAAAAAAAGCAATTGACAAAGTCTGACACCTGTTCATGATAAAAATTCTCAGCAAAATAGGAACAGAAGGGAAATTGCTCAACACAGTTAAGGGCATTTATACAAAGACAACAGCCAACATCATCCTAAATGGAGAGATTTTGAAAGCATTCCCCTTGAGAACGGGAACCAGACAAGGATGCCCTCTATCACCACTATTATTCAACATTGTGCTGGAGGGCCTAGCCACAACAATTAGGCTAGAAAAAGAAATAAAGAGCATCCAGATTGGTAGAGAAGAAGTCAAAGTATCTCTATTTGCAGATGATATGATCTTACACACAGAAAACCCCAAGAAATCCACAAGAAAACTACTGGAACTAATAGAAGATTTCAGCAAACTTTCAGGATACAAGATAAACATACAAAAATCAGTTGGATTCCTTTACACCAACAAAGAGAACCTCAAAGAGGAAATCACTAAATCAATACCATTTACAATAGCCCCCAAGAAGGTAAAATACTTAGGAATAAATCTAACCAGAGACTTAAAAGACCTATACAATGAAAACTACAAGACACTACTGCAAGAAACCAAAAGAGACCTGCATAAGTGGTAAAACATACATTGCTCATGGATAGGTAGACTCAACATTGTGAAAATGTCATTTCTACCCAAAGCCATCTACAGATACAATGCAATCCTGATCCAAATTCCCAACGGCATTTTTTAATGAGATGGAGAAACAAATCTCCAACTTCATATGGAAAGGGAAGAGGCCCCAAAAGTAAGGCATTACTCGTGAAGAACAAAGTGGGACGCCTCACACTATCTGATTTTAGAACCTATTATACCACCACAGTAGTCAAAACAGCCTGGTACTGGTACAACAACAGACACATAGACCAATGGAACAGAATTGAGAATCCAGACATAAATTCATCCACCTATGAGCAGCTGATATTTGACAAAGGCCCAAAGTCCGTTAATTGGGGAAAAGATAGTCTCTTTAACAAATGGTGCAGGCATAACTGGATATCCATCTGCAAAAAACTGAAACAAGACCCATACCTCACACCATGCACAAAAACTAACTCAAAATGGATCGAAGACGTAAATATAAAATCTAAAACGATAAAGATCATGGAAGAAAAAATAGGGACAATGCTAGGAGCCCTAATACATGGCATGAACACAATAGGAACCATAAGTAACAGTGCACAAGCACCAGAAGAGAGACTAGATAACTGGGAGCTCCTAAAAATCAAACACTTATGCTCATCAAAAGACTTCACCAAGAGTAAAAAGACAATCTACAGACTGGGAAAAAATTTTTGGCTACAATAGATCCGATCAGCATCTGATCTCTAAAATCTACAAGATACTGCAAAAGCTCAACAACAAAAAGACAAATAACCCAATTAAAAAATGGGTAAAGGATATGAACAGGGGCTTTGCCAAAGAAGATATTCAGGCGGCTAATAGACACATGATGAAATGCTCACAATCATCAGTCATTAGAGAAATACAAATCAAAACTACAATGAGATATCATCTCACCCCAACAAGGCTAGCATTAATCCAAAAAACACAAAATAATAAATGCTGGAGAGGTTGTAGAGAGATTGGGACAGTTATACACTCTTGGTGGGAATGTAAAATGGTACAACCACTTTGGAAATTGATTTGGCTCTTCCTTAAAAAGCTAGAAATAGAAGTACCATACGATCCAGCTATCCTACTCCTTGGACTATATCCTAGAGAAATAAGAGCCGTCACACGAATAGATATACACACACCCATGTTCCTTGCAGCACTGTTCGCAATAGCAAAAAGATGGAAACAACCTAGGCGCCCATTAACGGACAAACACATAAACAAATTATGGTATATCCGCACAATGCAATACTACCCAATGATAAAGAACAAAGATGAAGTTGTGAAACATCTTAAAACGTGGAGGAAGCTGGTGGTCATGATGCTAAGTGAATTTAGTCAGTCACAGAAGGACAAGTATTGCATAAGACCACTATTATAAGAACTTAAGAAAAGGTTTAAACACAGAAGAAAACATTCTTTGATGGTTATGAGGGTGGGGAGGGAGGGTGAGGGTTATAACTATATAGTAGATAAGAATTATCTTAGGTGAAGGGAAGGACAACACACACTACAGGGGTCAGCACAACTGGATTAAACCAAAGCTAAGAAGTTTCCTGAATACAATCAAACACTTTGGAGGGACAGAGCAGCAGGAGTAGGGGTCTAGGGACCATGTTTTCAGAGGACATCTAGGTCAATTGGCATAACAAAGCTTATTAAGAAAATGTTCTGCATCCTACTTTGGTGAGTGATGTCTGGGGTCTTAAAAGCTTGCAAGCGGCCATCTAAGATGCATCCATTGGTCCCAACCACCTGGAGTAAAGGAGATGAAGAACACCAAAGACACAAGGAAAATATTAGCCCAAGAGACAGAAAGGGCCACATAAACCAGAGACTTCATCAGTCTGAGACCAGAAGAACAGGATGGTGCCCAGCTACCACCAATGACTGCCCTGACAGGGAACACAACAGAGTCCCTGATAGAGCAGGAGAAAGGTGGGGTGCAGAACTCAAATTCTAGTAAGACCAGAATTAATGGTCTGACTGAGAATGGAGGATCCTCAGAAAGCATGGCCCCTGGATTCCTTACAAGCCCAGAACTAATACAATTTCCAAGGCCAACTCTTCAAACAGGGATTGGACTGGACTGTGGGACATAAAGTGTTACTCATGAGGAGTGTGCCTCTTAGCTGAAGTAGAAACAAGAGACTAAACAGGCAGCTTCTGTCCAGAGGTGAGATGGGAAGGCAGAGAAGGTTAGGAGCTGGTTGAACAGACATGGGGAATCAGAGGTGGGAAGGAGGAGTGTGCTGTCACAGTATGGGGAGAGCAATTAGAGTCACATAACAATGTATGTATAAATTTTTGTATGGGAAAAAATTTTAAAAAGAAAGCTAGAAATAGAAATACCATATGATCCAGCAATCCCACTGCTAAGGATATATCCCAGAGAAATAAGAGTTGCAGCATCATTTGCAAAAGCAAAAAGATGGTAACAACCTAAATGCCCATCAACAGATGAATGGAGAAACAAATTATGGTACATACACACAGTGGAATACTACACAACAATAAAGAATAATGATGAATCCACAAAATGTCTCACAACACGGGTGAATCTGGAGGGCATTATGCTGAGTAAAATAAGTCAATCACAAATGGACAAATATTGTATAAGACCTCTCTTATAAAAACTCAAGAAAAGGTTTACACACAGAAACAATGTTTGATGATTATGAGGGAGGGGAGAAGTGGGAAGGGGAAATCATTAACTAGATAATAAAAAAACCAAAAGCTGTTGCCATTGAGTCGATTCTGACTCATAGCGACCCTATAGGACAAAGTAGAACTGCCCCGTAGGGTTTGCAAAGAGGGGCTGATGGATTCGAACTGCTGAGCTTTTGGTTAACAGCCGAGTTCTCAACCACTGTACCACCAGGGCTCCAACTAGATAACAAATAAGTGTTAACTTTGGTGAAGGTAAAGACAATACACAGTATAGGGGAAATCAGTACAACTTGACCAAGGCAAAGGACGACACTTAAAGGAACACAAAGAAAAAAAGAGGCAACAAGAGTAAATACTATAGCATATATAACCCTACAGCAACAGTAGAAACAACTTATAAGCAGAGGAAGAGAGGGAGGAGGGCATATAGGAGTGTACCCACATATATATATAGGTTGGGCTGTGGATATTTTTACATATATATTTATATGTACAACACGTATATTCATATATATAATAGAGCACAAAGGGGACACAGTCATAGAAACTTTCTAGACACATCCAAACACCCTGAGGGACTGAATTACTGGGGCTAAGGGCTGTGGACCATGAGCTCAGGGGACATCTAGCTCAACTGACATAACACAGTTCATGAAGAAAATGTTCCACATCCTACTCTGGTGAGTAGCATCTGGGGTCTTAAAAGCTTGCAAGCGGACATCTAAGATAAATCTATTGGTCCGATCCTGTCCAGAGCAAAGAAGAATAAAGAAAACCAAAGACAGAAGGAAAATATTAGTCGAAATGACTAATGGACCACATGAACCACTGCCTCCACCAGTCTGAGCCCAGAAGAACTAGATGGTGGTGCCTGGCTACCACCACTGACCGCTCTGACAGGGATCACAATAAAGGGTCCCGGACAAAGCAGAAGAAAAGTGTTGAACAAAATTCAAATTTATTAAAAAGACCAGACTTACTGGTCTGAGAGAGACTGGAGGAAACCCCGAGACTATGGCCCCCAGACACCCTGCTAACTCAGAACCAAAGCCACTCCTGAAGTTCTTCTTTCGCCAAAGATTAGATAGGCCTATAAAACAATAACACATGTGAGGAATGTGTTTTTTAGATCAAAAGCAAAGACGAGAAGGCAGGAAGGGACAGAAAAACTGGACGAATGGAAACGGGGAACCCAGGGTGGAAAGAGGGAGAGTGCTGACACATTGCAGGGACTGCCACCAACGTCACAAAACAATTTGTGTATAAATTTTTGAATGAGAAATTAATTTGCCCTGTAAACTTTCACTTGAAGCACAATAAAGAAAGAAAATTGCAGACCCATAGCCCTAATGACTATTGATGCAGAAATCCTCAACAAAATACTAGTAGGCTGAATCCAACAGCATATTAAAAGTATTATACATCATGACCAAGTAGAATTTATCCCACAAATGCAAGCGTGGTTCAACATAAAAAAAAAAAAATCAGTGTAATATACCACATTAATAGAAAGAAGGAAAAGGACCATATGATCATCTCAATTGATGGAGAAAAATCATCTGACAAAATGCAACTGACTTTCATGATAAAAAAAAAAATTTCAGAAAACTAGGAATAGAAGGATAATTTCTCAACATTATAAAGGGCATTTAAGAAAAACACACAGCTAAAATCATACTCAGTAGTGAAAGACTGAAAGCTGTCTCCCTAAGATCAGGAAGGAGACAAGGATGCCCACTTTCACTGCTTCTTTTCAACACTGTAGGTCCCTGCGTGGTGCAAACAGTTTGCACTCAACTATTAACCTACAGGTTGGCGGTTCAAACCCACCCAGCAGCACCGCAGAAGAAAGGCCTTGCAATCTGCTTCTGTAAAGATTACAGCCAAGAAAACCCATGGAGCAGTTCTATTCTGTAACATATGGACTTGCCATGAGTCAATGGACTCAAAGGCAATGAGTTTGGGTTTTTTTTTTTTTTTAATTCAACATTGTACTAAAAGTTCTAGCCAGAGAAATAAAACAAGAAAAAAGAAGTAAAAGGCGTTCGAATTGGAAAGGAGAAAGTAAAACTATCTCTATTCACAGATGACAAGATCCTATATGTAGAAAATCCCAAAGAATCCACAAGAAAGCTAATAGAGCTAATAAACGAACACAGCAAAGTTTCAGGGTACAAGATCAACACACAAAAATCAATTGTGTTCTATACACAAGCAATTAATAATCTGAAAGGGAAATTGAGAAAACAATTTTGTGTACAATGGCATCTAAAAGAATAAAATACATAAGAATAAATTTAACCAAAGAGGTAAAAGACTTGTACACTGAAAACTACAAAATATTGCTAAAAGAAATTAAAGAAGACCTAAATAAATAGAAAGGCATCCCATGTTCATGCATTGGAAGACTTAATATTGTTAAGATGTCAATACTCCCCAAAGTAATCCAGATTCAAATAGTCTAAACAATCTTAAAAGAAGAACAAAGTAGGAGAACTCACACCTCCTGACCTCAAAACATATGATAGAGCTACAGTAATCAGAAGTCTGGCACTGGTATAATGACAGACATGTAGACCAATGAATGGGGCATTGGTGGTTCAGTGGTAGAATTCTCACCTTCCATGCAGGAGATTGGGGTTCAATTCCTGGACAATTCATCTCATGCACAGCCACCATCTGTCAGTGGAGGCCTGCGTGTTACTATGACGCTGAAAAGTTTTCAGCGGAGCTTCCAGACAAAGATGGAGTAGGAATACAGGCCTGGCAATCTACTGCCAAAAACCAGCTAATGAAAACCTATGGATCACAATGGTCCAATCCACAACCAGTCATGGGGATGGCACAGGACTGAGTACTGTTTTGTTCCATTGTGCATGGAGTCGCCATGAGGTGGAGGCCCACTCAGTGGCAGCTAACAACAACACAGACCAATGGAAAAGAATTGAGGGTCCAGAAATAAACCTGTACCTCTATGGTCAACTGATTTTCAGCAAGGGTGCTAAGTCCATCCAATGGGGAAAGAATAGTCTCTTTAATAAATGGTGCTGGGACAACTAGGTTTTCACAAGCAAAAGAATGAGCCTGGACCCATACATCACACCATACATGAAAACTAACACAAAATGAAATTGAAGACCTAACTGTAAGTAATAAAACCATAAAACTCTTAGAAGAAAACATAGGGGTAATGCTTCAAGACCTAGTTTTTAACAATGCATTCTTAAATATGACACTGAAAGCGTGAGCAGTAAAAGATAAAATAAATGGGACCTCATAAAAATTAAAAACTTATGTTCATCAAAGGACTTTATCAGGAGGGCAAAGAGACAACCTACAGACCGGGAGAAAAATTTTGCAAACCATATGTCAGATAAGAGTTTAATATCCAGAATATATAAAGAACTCCTACAGCTTAACAACAAAAAGACCCAATCAAAAAATGGGCAAAAGACTGGAATAGACACTTACCCGAAGAAGAAATACAAATGGACAACAAGCACATAAAAAGATGCTCAAGGTCATTAGTCATTAGGGAAATGCAAATTAAAACCACAATGAGATATCACTCCACACCCACTAGGAGGACTATGATTTGAAAAAAAAAAACAAGCAAAACAACAGGTGTTGGCGAGGATGTGGATAAATAAGAACTCTCATCCATTGCTGGTGGGATTGTAAAATAGTACAGCTGCTGTGGAAAACAGTTTGGTGACACCTCAAAAAATTAAACATGGAACTACCATAAAAACCCATTGCTGTCGAGTCGATTCTGACTCTTAGTAACTCTATAGGACAGAGTAGAACTGCCCCATAGGGTTTCCAAGGAGCAGCTGATGGATTCAAACTGCTAACCTTTTGGTTAGCAGTCGGATGCTTAACCACTGCACCACCAAGGCTCCATATGACCTATCAATTCCACTACTAGGTATATATCCAAAAGACTTGAAAGCAGGAACAAACAGATACTTGAACACCAATGTTCGGTACAGCCCTATTCACAATAGCCAAAAGGTGCAAACAGCCTAAATGTCCATCAACAGATGAACAGAAAATCAAAATAGATAAACAGTCATGAAGAAAAATTAAGTTCTGATACATTCTACAACATGGATGAACTTTGAGAACAAGCCAGTCACAAAAGGACAAATATTTTATGATCCCACGTATATGAAATATCTAGAATAGGCAAGTGTATAGAGACCAAAGTTTATTAGTGGTTACCAAGGGCGGGTGAAGAGAAGGGGAAAGGAGGATTCAATGCTTAGGGGACACTGAGCTTCTGTTAAGGGTGATGGTTGAACAACTTGATGAACAGAATTAATGCCATTGAACCGTACATGTAAAAATTGTTGAAATGTAAAATGTTTTGTTACATATGCATTTACCACAATTGAAGGAGAAGGAGAGAATTTTTGAAGGAAAAACAAAGCTACTGTAATCAAAACAGTCTGGTACCTGTATGATAACTGACACAGAGACCAACGGAATAGAATAGAGAGTCCAGAAATAAACCCGTACATCTACCATCAATTGATTTCTGACAAGGGTGCTAAGTCCATGAAATAGGTAAAGAATAGTCTCTTTAACAAATAGTACTGGGACAACTGGATCTCCACATGCAAAAGAATGAAACTGGACTCATACCTCACACCATGTAAGAAAATTAATTCAAAATGAATCGAGGACCAAAATGTAAGAGCTAAAACCAAAAAATTCTTAAGGAAAACATAGGGGTATTGCTTTGGGACCTAGTTTATAACAATGGATTCTTAGATGCAATACCAAAAACATAAGAAACAAAAAACAAATGAGATAAAAGGGACCTCATCAAAATTTAAAACTTTTGTTCAACAAAGAATTATAATGACAAAGTCAAGAAACAACTTATGGACAAAATTACAAAGAAAATTTTGGGGAACCATATATTGGATAAGGGTTTTATATCCAGAATATATAAAGAACTCCTACAACTTAACAACAAAAAGACAAAAGACCAATCAAAACTGGGCAAAGGACTTGAATAGACATTTCCCCAAAGAAGATACACAAATGGCCAACTAGCACATGAAAAGATGCTCAATATCATTAGTCATTGGGGAAACACAAATCAAAACCATAATGAGATACCATTTGATACCTACAAAGATGGTTATTGTAAAAAAAAAAAACTGAATAATGAGTGGTGAAGAGAATGTGGAGAAATTGAAAACATCATCCATTGCTGGTGGGAATGTAAAATAGTATGGCCACTGTGCAAAACAGCTTGGCAGTTTCTCAAAAAGTTAATATAGAATTATCATATGACCCAGCAATTCCACTCCTAGGTACATACTCAAAAGAATTGAAAACGGGCTCAAACAGATACTTGTATGCCAATGTTCAATGCAGCATTATTCCCAATAGCCAAAAGACGGAAACAACCCAAATGTCTATCAACTGATAAATGGATAAACAAAATGTGGTATATACATACAATGCAATATTCAGCTATAAAGAAAAAAATTCTGACACATGCTATGACATGGATGAACCTGAAAACATTATGCTAAGTGAAACAGTCAGACACAAAAGGACAAATATTGTTATGATTCCACTTACATGAAATATCTAGAACAGGCAATTTCATAGAGACAGAAAGTAGATTAGAGGTTACAAGGGTCTGGGGCAAGGGGGAAATAGGGATTTATTGTTCAAGTGGGGTCAGAATTTCTGTTTTAGATGTTGAAAAAGTTTTGAAAATAGTCATGACAGTTGCACAACAATGTTAATGTAATTAATGTCACTGAATTATACTTTAAATGGTTAAAAGGACAATTTTTATGTTATACATGGTTTACCACAATAAAACATTTTTAAAGCAACATTACCCAGACTTGCAAAGTGTTAAGTCTGACAATATCAAATGCTAGCGAGGATACAGGGAAAAGAGAAAGGGGGAGTATAAACTGGTAAAACTACTTTGGAAAGCAATTTGGCAGTATCTATACAGTTTAAGATGCTCAAAGCTTTTGATCCAGCAGTTCCACACCTAAATGTATAGCCTAGAACTGTACTGTCCCACATGTGATTATTAGCACCTGAAATGTGGCCAGTCCAAAATGAGATGTGCTGTAAGTGTAAAATACACATCAAATTTCAAAGACTTCGAACAAAAAAAAAAATCAAATATCTCGATAATTTTTACATTGATTACATGTTGAAATTATAACATTTTGGATATATTTAGCTAAATAAATTCATTGTTAAAGTTAACTTCATCTGTTTATTTTAACCTTTTTTAATGTGGCTTCTAGAAAATATAAAATTACTCATGCTGTGTGCACTATATTTCAACTGGAAAGTGCTATCCTAGAGCCTCATCTACTAATAACCAAAGAAATCAATCAATGCTAGTCATGACCAGCCTTTTTCTTTTTTGATGAAAAAGAACAGAATAGAAAATATCATAGTATACTGTATGTAGTAAGGGTAAAATCTGTTTCATTAAACTTTTGATACAGTATATGTGCACTGGGTTGTGATGTAAAATGTATTTCTTGCCATGGGTTTTAGTCAAAAACGTTTGAAAGCTCCTGCTAAGCTCTCAGAAACACAATGTTCATTGTATTGTAACAGCAAATATTTGAAACAATTCCCATATCGAACAGTAGGAGATTGGATAAATAAGTTGCAGTACATTTACATTCAACGTAATACTAACCAGCAATGGAAATCAATGAACTAGAGCTACAAATATACACATAGGTAAATATCATAAACATAATTCTGAGGGAAAAAAGGCAAGTTGAAGAAAAAATAATACAATATCATACAATTTATGTAAAATTTTTAAAAAATGAGAAACATGTATATGTAATCTTTTCGTTCTTTGAAACAAGGAAATATCTGAAGCATGTGGCAAACTGGTAAGATGTAACGAAGCTCAGTGGTTAGGTACACAGTTATTCATTATATTATTCTCTATACTTTTCTGTGCACTTCAAATATTTATGAAATACAAGGTCTCAAATACTGTGTGCTTAAAAGTCATAATCCCCATCCCATGTTTATGCCTTTAAGATACTATATCCTAAATTAAAATTTAAGGTAGGTTGTAGTGGGTTTTCTTGTTCTTTTAAAATGAGAAGCATTAACAAAATATTGATTTTTTTAATCATAGATTTGTAGCCACCCTGGTTACAACATATTTTGTTATAATACAAATGTGAATGTACCACAGGTCTAATCATGTTCTCAGAAACAAAAGTTGTTGTAGCTGTCTCCAGTTGGCCCCTGACTCATGGCCACCCATGCACAACAGGATCGGACTGTTGTGATCCATAGGATTTTCATTAGCTGACTTTTCTGATGTAGATTGCCAGGACTTTCTTCTTAGTCTTAGTCTGGAAATTCCACTGAAAGCTGTTCAGCATCATACTAATATGCAAGCCTCCATTGACAGATGGTGGTGGCTGCACTAATACCTTAAACTCTCCCATATCTGGCATGTTTGTGGAATCTGGTGTTCTGGTCAATCAAATTATTTTTGTTTGAGTTCCCGTAAGTACAATACATGAATTACCAATTTTCAAAAGAATTAATATACAATAAAATGCACTTGGAGTCCCTGGGTGGTGCAAACCGTTAACTGCGCTCCCTGCTAATCGAAAGGTCAGAAGTCTGAGTCCACCCAGAAGCAACTCAGCAGAAAGGCCTGGTGAAAAATCTTTTCTTTTACTTCCAAAATTTTACTTCCGAAAAATCACCCATTGAAAACTCTAGCAGCACAGTTCTACTTCAACACAAATGAGGTCACCATGAGTTGGAGTCATTGGTTTTTAACCCTAAACTTACACACGAGATAACTTATTTTTCACTGATGATTATAGAAAGACAGTTCAAGATCTTGCAGTGATTTTTTAAATGTACTTTTAATGCAGTACATTTCTATTGATAAATTTCAGATTAAGCCAGTTTTATTCTGCATATCACAAAAATCCTAAAAAAACAAATTATGAATTGTGAATTCTATTTTCCTTAAAAAAATAAAAAAAATAAAAACATTGCGGTGGCGTTGATTCCGACTCATAATGACTCTATAGGACAGAGTAAAACTGCCCCATTGGGTTTCCAAGGAGTGGTTGGCAGATTAGAACTGCCGACCTTTTGGCAGCCAAGCTCTTAACCACTGCGCCACCAGGACTCCTCTATTTTCCTACTAGCTCATAAAAGGGCTCCAGTGTCTTAAACATCTACACTGTTTTTCTGGTACATTACTGAGAAAACCTGGAGCTATGGATACTCTAAAGAGATAAAACTTGGAAACAAAATACATTTAGAAGATCTAAAATAAGGCATTCTCTTTATTGTCATGTAAAGCTACGTACCTTTGAAGTCCATGAAACGAAAATCAACATCATCCATTTTTGAATCTCTGGCTCAGGCCTATGAAATAAGAAAACATTTTAATATTCTATCCTTTAACGTTCAGTTTCTCAATAAATTTATTTTTAGTTAAAATTTTCCTGTTACCTGTTATTTAAAGGGAAAAAAGGCTGAGAAAATTTTAAAACTTAGCAAATGTAGTTAACGAAGCGTGGGGCCAAGCTGGCATGCTATACAAAAGAGGCCAGGAGAAGATTTTCATTGCAGCAGTCTCTTCTTACCATAAATCAGCCCAGCAACACGGGAACCATGGCTAAGACGTACCCTGTGATTGGTCTGGTGGTCTTCATTACCTCTTCCTAAATGGTTCAAAATTCCATCCCCCCCTCCCCTCCCCGCTAGGGTCCATACATTCAAAGCACCCAATCACTCACAGTCCTTTTTCCCGCTCTCACAGGCTTAGCTAGTGCCTTCAGCTCCCCGCCCCCAACGGTCACCAACTGTCCTGCTTCAACAAGAGTTTAAGTCCCTCACATCCAAACTACGGTAGCTGTTATCTCCCGCTTTCAGCGACTTTGCACCGCTCCCCATCCTAGTAAAAAAAAAACAGTGCCTTAGCTTCTGTTCCTTCACCTGAGAGTCAGCCTCCAGCAACTCAGTAGGCCAAAGTCATTGCCTCAGGGCCACTCTAAAAAAGTGTTAGTCATTAGGCTAGTGGCCACATCTTCTTGTTAGCTCTCCCAACTAACCTGTGCCTGAGCCCTCTCCTATCCTTTCCTGACCACTAAAATCACTCACCTCAGCCGGGTCCTCCAGCGCCAGGGTCGTTCTCTCCACAAACTCCTTCCACCGCGGAGAGGACGGAGAGAGGACGGAGAGGACGGAGAGGACGGAGAGGACGGAGAGGACGGAGAGGACGGAGAGGACGGAGAGGACGAGGACGCTCAAAAAGCTCCACCCCCTATAGTGACGTCAATTAAAGGCCACTCCCAATCGGCCTATGCCCTCTATCGCAGAACCTAAGCCTTGAGGTCCAGTCTAAGGATGCAGTTTAGGGGCCAGGATGAGAATCACTGAAAGTAAGCAAATAGGATGTAATCATACTATAATTTACTGAGAGAAAAGTGCAGACGGCCAAGATAACAGGAATGAGAGCAGGCCTTCACAAAAAAAAAAAAAAGGAAAGAAACCACTGGCTATTCCAGAGTGGTAAAGGTCAGAAATATCAGAAGTTAAGGAGACTGAAAAACCCTGTAGTTCCAAGACATGTTTTTTTCTGCCCTGCCCTCGTCAAATATGAGAGAAGCTACCTACTGACCACCCTGCAGACTCACAGCAAGGTCATGTGTCCCATCCATCTCCAAACAAATGGTTTTCGGGACTGGGATAGAATATATAGGTAAACCTGTAGGCACTAAGAGCCCTGGTGGTGTAGTGGTTAAAGCGATTGACTGCTAATGGGAAGGTCGGTGGTTCAGAACCATCAGCGGCTCCCAGGGCACTGGGCTTCGGTAAAGATTTACAGCCTTGGAAACCCCGCTGGGTCGCTATGAGTCGTAATTGACTGACGACAGTGAGTTTGGCTTTGGGTATACACTTAACAAATGTTAGTTCCTATTATCGTTCCCCCTTACTGAGTTGGCAGACTAAGGGCTCCAGACTTCCATCATCCTACCCAGACCCCTACCTCTGCTATAACTTCTTTGTTCATGGAAGAACAGATGAACAAAAGAAGTGATAAGCAACCCTTAGCTCTCAAGCCTACAGTGGCCCTTCCACATGCATCTTAGAGTTCTTGGTGATTAATAACGTCTGTAGTAGAATAGAGAGGTCCCTGGTGGTGCAGTAGTTAAAAGAACTTGGCTGCTAACGGA
Source organism: Dugong dugon (assembly GCA_030035585.1). Taxonomy (NCBI): domain Eukaryota; kingdom Metazoa; phylum Chordata; class Mammalia; order Sirenia; family Dugongidae; genus Dugong; species Dugong dugon. The sequence continues at coordinate 99,764,459 of CM057483.1, read as the reverse complement.
AAGGTAAGTGGGTTGAACCCACCAGCCACTCCAAGGGAGAAAGATGTGGCAGTCTGTTTTGGTACAACCTTGGAAATCCTATGGGGCAGTTCTACTCTGTCATATAGGTCACTATGAGTCGGAATCAACTTGACAGCAGTGGGTTTCATAGTAGAATAGATATCATGTTATATTATTCAAGACTACATAAGTCATACAGGAATCACATGACTCTTGATTAATGCTGATGGCAAATATGACTCCGTCAGGGCTACTGAGCTGACACCATTGCACTTAAACGGCCGGTGAATAAAGGAAAACACACAGAAAGGGTGAAAGCCTTTACCCATGGGTATCTCTAATTTTTTTGGTTTTGGTCCAGATGGCCTCCCTAGGTATTATAAGCAAGTGAAGATTAAAATAGACAGAAAGAAATAGTAGAAGAGAGAAGGGGAGAGGAAGAGGGGAAGGGAGGGGCAAAAAGAAGCAGGTGCATATTGAGGAGGATATGTAACAGTGAGTAGTAAAATGCCATTAAGTGACACTCAACAGGCTGTGGATTATCTTTCCTCACCCTAGCATAATCCTTTAAGTTTTCTCTCCCTGTTGTTGTTGTTGTGTGCCCTCAGTTGATTTCAACTCACAGCGACCCTATAGGACAGAGTAGAACTGCCCCATGGGGTTTCCTAGGCTGTAAAGACAGGTGCAGATTGTCAGGTCTTTTCTCCCCAGGAGCGGCTGATTGAACCTCCAACCTTTCAGTTAGCAGCTAAGTGCTTGATCATTGTGCCACCAGGGCTCCTAAAGTAACATTGCACCTTGTTAAACATAAGAAAAACCTGACTAAACAATAAATAAGTGGTACCTTTGATGAAGGGTAAGACAGTACTAGGGATGTCAGCACAACTTGACCAAGGCAAAGTCATAGAAGCTTCATAGACATATCCAAACTCCCTGAGGGACCGAGTTACTGGGTTGAGGGCTGGGGACCACAGTCTTGGGGAACATTTAGCTCACTTGGCATAACATAGTTTATAAAGAAAATATTCTACATCTTACTTTGGTGAATAGTGTCTGGGTTCTTAAAAGCTTGTGAGCAGCCATCTAAGGTATGTCTATGGTCCCACCTCGTCTGGAGCAAAGACACAAGGGAAGGATTAGTCCAAAGGACTAAGAGATCACTACTACAGCCTCCACCAGACTAAGTCCAGCACAACTAGATGGTGTCCAGCTACCACCACCAACTGCTTTGATAGGGATCACAATAGAGGGTCCTGGACAGAGCAGAAGAAAAATGTAGACCAAAATTCAAACTCACAAAAAAAGACCAGATTACTGGTCTGACTTGGAGCCCTGGTGGCGCAGTAGTTAAGAGCTCAGCTGCTAACCAAAAGGTCAGAAGTTGGAATCTACCAGCTGCTCCTTGGAAACCCTACGGAGCAGTTCCATTCTGTCCTACAGGGTCGCTATGAGTTGGAATCGACTGGAGGGCCACGGGGTACTGGTCTGAAAGAGACTGGAGAAACCCCGAGACTATGGCTCCCAGACACCCTTTTAACTCAGGACTGAAGTCATTCCTAAAGGTCCCCCTTCAGCCAAAGATTAGACAGGCCTATAAAACAAACAATAACACACATAGTTCAACCACGTATATGAGACTGACTAAATGGGCACACAAGCCCAAAAGCAAAGACAAGGAGGCAGGAAGGGACAGGAAAGCTAGACAAATGGAAATGGGGGACCCAAGGTCGAGAAGGGTAGAGTGTTGACACATTGTGAGGTTGGCAACCAATGTCACAAAACAATGTATGTATTAATTGTTTAATGAGAAACTGATTTGCTCTTGTGGAGCCCTGGTGGTGCAGTGGTTAAGAGCTTGGCTGCTAACCTAAAGCACAATTTTAAAAAAGATTTAAAAAAATAAGACCAACACTTTCAGAATAAGCATACAATTGTTGTCAGGAAAATTCTAAAAACAAAAGTATTAATGAAGTAATGAAGAAAGGCTTGTTCTACCAGATACTAAAACTAAATTTTAAAAAATTGTATGGTGATAGTGCAGATAAATAAAGGGAACAGAATAGAATTCAGAAACAGACTAATCATTCAAGAAAAAGTGTTGGAACAACTGGATAGCTATTTGTAAAAAATAAAAGTAGATCTTTATCTCATTTTATGTACCAAAATAAATTCTAGATTAATCAAGATAAAAATGAAATCATAAAATCTTTAAAAGAAAATATGAGTGAATGTTTTATAAACACAATGATGATAGCAATATCTAAGCATGATCTGAAAACAAGAATCAAAAAGGAAAAGTAATGATAAGTTTTACAACATAAAAATTAAAATCTTCTGAATGGCGCCATAAGGAAGGTTGAAAGACAAACCACAGACTAGAAAATTTTTTTTCAACGTATATAACAGATAAAGAGTAAACATCTCCAACATTAATAGAGCACTTAATATTAAAAAGAAAAAGACAAATACTACAGTAAATAAATAAGCAAAGTGTATATCAGACAATTCACACAGGAAGAAATATAAATAGTCAATAAACACAGGAAAAGACGTTCAACCTTATCGGTAATCATAGAAATGCAAATTAAAGTGAGGTAAATTTTTCATCTAACAGATTGGCAAAGGTTAAAAAGATTAACAAAACCTCAGTTTGGCAAGATATACAGACAGGCACTCTTGTACACTGTTGATAGGAGCACAAATTATTGCAATTTTTCCAGAGAGCAGATTGGCAATATGTATCAAAATCTTAAATGCATGTATCCTACCACTCAATGATTCCTTTTGTAGGGATATTCCTAAAGAGGAATTCGGAAATATTTGCAAAGATATATTAACAGAAACATTCACTGAAGCATTGTAAATCAAGTAAATGTTTGCCAGTAGTGGAATATCTGTACAATTTATGGTACATTAGTAACACATACTGGAATACTATACAGTTTTATAAACATTGTTGTTGTGAAGATAATCTATAGTTATAAAACTTGGAAAATGGCTATTTCATACTGTTGAGTTTAAAAAAGAAAAAGTTTACAGAGAAGGTATGGTTACCCTTATATAAAATTGTATGCATATAACATCAAAAATGTCCAGAAGAATGTTTATGAAAATGCTATCAATGTTTATCTTTGATTGGTGGGATTTGGGAGAATTTTTACATTCTTCCGCCACACACTTCTTGCTCTTCAGCTCCAGGCCCTGGAATTAATGGCCTTTAAGAGTCTGACCCCAACCTATCTTTCCTGCCTTATTTTTTCGCTTCACCCCTTCTAAATCCTGTGCTCTAGGCAAACTGAATTACAAGCTTTCCCATCTCCTTGCCTTTGCACACAATATTCCGTCTTCCTGCAATGCCCTCTCCCCATTTCTAAAATCACAGGGTTTACCTATCTTTTAAACCCAGTTTAAAGCTTCAACCTCCATGAAGCCTTCCCAGAATTTCCTGCCAGAATTACCTCTTGTGAATTCTCATGGTACTTCATTCATACCTCTCTTAGAACATTTATTATTTTCTACCTTGTGTCTTTGTACTTTTTTGGGTCAATTTCATCTCTGTCTCCTTGAGGTGATCAAGATTAAACCATGCCTAAAGCAATTTTCTGCTCTATTCTCAAGCATAGTGCCCTACAGGGATTATCCACCCTGTTAACTACCCACATGTTTCCAAAGTGTGATATGTGTGATTATTTTAGGTGGTACACAGCCAAACATTTTTTAATAGTTGTATCTTTATTTTAATGTGTACAGTTGTCCATCAGCATCCAGGAGGGATTGGTTCCAGGACCCTCGTGGATACCAAAATCTGAGGATGCTTAAGTCCCTTACATAAAATGGCTTAGTACTTGCATATAACCTACACACATCCTCCTGTATACTTTGACACATCTCTAGATTACTTACAATACCTAATACAATGTAAATACTATGTAAATAGTTGTTACACAGCACTGTATTGTTTAGGGAATAATGATAAGACCAAGGCTGACCATGCTCAAACAATGACAGCTGGAGAGAGACTGAGGATCTGTGAAATTGCAGTAGACTACAGCAGGGTATGGCTACACATCATTTCATTCACGTGAATTCAGCGCAGTGCAGCAAATTCAAGTTTTGCTTTTTGGAACTTTCTCCTCATGCCTAATATTTTGGATCTACAGTTGGCTGAATCCACAGATGCAGAACCCACAGATACGGTGGGCCAACTGTATTCGAAAAATACTTGGTTTTCCATTTATGGTAGTGATAAAATGTTTTCATTTTTAAAAAAGTACATTTAAGTTAAGAAAGAAAGTGAGGAGTTGATTTTTTAACCTACTCAAATACGTCAGGAGTTGATTTTTTTAAAAATATTCGGTACAGGAGTTACACTCAGGTGTCTGAAGTCTGGGAAACACTGCACTGAATGAAAGAAGACCCGAGAACCAAATTACAGAACCCTGCCCTCCTTCACAAACGGTTTATGTAAAAAATAGTGCCAGTATTTGCTCTCTCCATCGACAATTTTCCATAAGCATATAAATTCAAGAATTTTCTATCTTAAAGAATAGCCAAGCAAAAAGCTCCCTCTCACTTCCTTCTGCTACTGCCCCAAATACTAGCCTATAGCCACTGTGCCCACTCCCTTACTCAACCTTACTCCATTCACTCAACCCGCTACAATAAGTTTTGCACCTCCACTGCTTGACCGAAACTGCTCTTAAAGTGATCCTCAATTATCTCCTAACTGACAAAACCAATGAACACTTTCCTGGCCTTATCTTATTTAATTTGGTTCTCTAGGAAGCCGTTGGCATTGTTGGCTGTTCCTGAAAAGTTCTTTCCTCCCTAATTTCCACACCACTCTCCTATCTCCATCCCTTCTCCATCCCTTTCACTGAATCCTCCTCCACTATCCCTTAAATGTTAATGTTTCCCTTTTTTTTTTTTTATTATGATGATTATAAAGGGAATGAAAAAAAGTAATGCTTCTACCTGGTAAAAAATTGAAAACGTTCAGAAGAGAAAGTTTTCTTGCATATTTTCCCAGAAGAAAAAATATATATATAATTACATCTTGTTTTGTTTTTTCTGAGCCCTGGTTGCTGAGTGGTTAAGAGCTCGGCTGCTAACCAAAAGGTTGGCAGTTCGAATCCACCAGCTACTTTTTGGGCACCCTGTGGGGCAGTTCTACTTTGTCCTATAGTGTAGCTGTGAGTCGGAATCAACTCATCTGCAACAGGTTTGGTTTGGTTTTGTTGTTCTTTTGCATAAACGTTCTGCACCTTGTTTTTATTGATATTGTTTGTTTCATTTTGTTTTGTTTCTACCTAATAGTGTGTCTTGAAGATATTGCCGTATCACCTATTGGCACATAGAATTCTATCTCATTCTTATTAATGGTAGCATAGGCATACCACAGAATTAATGTAACGTAGCTCCTCAATGATGTACATTAGGTAGCTTTCAAGTGTTATGTTATTATAAATAACATTGCACTAAATGTCCTTGTTGTTGTTGTCGGATGCCATCGAGTCACTTCTGACTCATAGCGACCCTATGTCCTGCACCATCCTCACAATTGTTGTTATAATTGAGCCCGTTGTTGCAGCCACTGTGTCAATCCATCTCATTGAGGGTCTTCTCTTTTTCGTTGACCCTCTACTTTACCAAGCATGATGTCCTTCTCCAGGGACCAGTCCCTCCTGATAACATGTCCAAAGTACCTGAGGTGAAGTTTCAGCATCCTCGCTTCTAAGGAGCAGTCTGACTGTACTTCTTCCAAGAAAGATTTGTTCATTCTTCTGGCAGTGAATGGTATATTCACTATTTGTCGCCAACAGCATAATTCAAAGGCATCAATCCTTCTGTCTTCCTTATTCATTGTCCAGCTTTTGCATGCACATGAGATGATTGAAAATACCATGGCTTGGGTCAGGCGCACTCTAGTCCTCAAAGTGATATCATTGCTTTTTAACATTTTAAAGAGGTCTTTTGCATCAGATTTGCCCAGTGCAATAAGTCCTTTGATTTCTTGACTGCTGCTTCCATGGACACTAATTGTGGATCCAAGAAAAACGAAATCCTTGAGAACATCAATATTTTCTCCGTTTATCACGATGTTGCTTATTGGTCCAGTTGTGAGGATTTTTGTTTTCTTTATGTTGAGGTACAATTCATATTGAAGGCTATAGTGTTTTATCTTCATCAGTAAGTGCTTCAAGACCTCTTCACTTCAGCAAGCAAGGTTGTGTCATCTGCATGTTGCAGGTTGTTAAGGAGTCTCCCTCTAATCCTGCTGCCACGTTCTTCTTCATATAGTTCAACTTCTTGGATCACTGACCCACCCCAAGGTGTTTTCAATTGCCTCCTATGCATGTGAAAGCTGGACGACGGATAAAGAAGACTGAACAAGAACTAACTCCTTTGAATTGTGGTGTTGGAGAAGAATATTGAATATACCATGGACTACCAAAAGAACGAACAAATCTGTCTTGGAAGAAGTACAACCAGAATGCTCCTTAGAGGCAAGAATGACAAAACTACGTCTCATATACTTGGACATGTTATCAGGAGGGATCAGTCCCTGGAGAAGGACATCGTGCTTGGTAAAGTAGAGGGTCGGCGAAAAAGAGGAAGACCCTCAATGAGATAGATTGACACAGTGGCTGCATAACAACGATTGTGAGGATGGTGCAGGACTGGGCAGTGTTTCATTCTGTTGTACATAGGGTCATTATGAGTCGGAACCGAGTCGATGGCACCTAACAACAACAACTCGGATTATTTGCTCAGCATACACACTGAACGAGTATGGTGAAAGAATATAACCTTGATGCACAACTTTTCCTGACTTTAAATCACGCAGAATCCCATTGTTCTGTTAGAACGACTGCCTCTTGGTCTATATACAAGTTCCTAAAGAGCGTAATGGAAACCCTGGTGGCTTAGTGGTTAAGAGCTATGACTGCTAACCAAAAGATCGGCAGTTTAAATCCACCAGGCGCTCCTTGGAAACCCTATGGGGCAGTTCTACTCTGTCCTATAAGGTCACTATGAGTCGGACTCGACGGCAATGGGTTTGGTTTTTCTTTCTTTAATGAGCACAATTAACTGTTCTGGAATTCCCATTCTAGGCAACGTTATCCATAATTTGTTATGATCCACACAGTCAAATGCCCTCGCATAGAAAATAAAACACAGGAAAACACCTTTCTGATATTCTCTGCTTTCAGCCAAGATACATCTGAAATCAGCAATGATATTCCTCATTCCACATCCTCTTCTGAATCTGGCTTGAATTTCTGGCAGTTCCCTGTCAATGTACTGCTGCAACCGCTTTTGAATGATCTTCAGCAAAATTTTACTTGCATGTGATATTAACGAAATCTTTTTATAATTTCTGCATTCTGTTGGATCACCTTTCTTTGGAATGAGCACAAATATGGATCTCTTCAGTTGGTTGGCCAGGTAGCTGTCTTCTAAATTTCTTGGCATAGACGAGTGAGCACTTCCAGTGCTGCATCCATTTGTTGAAACATCTCAGTTGGTATTCTGTCAATTCCTGGAGCCTTGTTTTTCTCCAATGCCTTCAGTGCAGCTTGGACCTCTTCCATCAGTACCATCAGTTCCTAATCATATACTACCTCTTGAAATGGTTGAATGTTGACCAATTCTTTTAGGTACTGTGATTCTGTGTATTCCTTCCATCTTGTTTTGATGCTTCCTGTGTTGTTCAGTATTTTGCTCATAGAATCCTTCAAAATTGCAACTCGAGGCTTAGTTTTTTCTTCAGTTCTTTCAGCTTAAGAAATGCTGAACATGTTCTTTCCTTTTGATTTTCTAACTCCAGGTCTTTGCACATGTCATTATAATACTTTACTTGGTCTTCTAGAGCCACCCTCTGAAATCTTCTGTTCAGCTGTTTTACTTCATCATTTCTTCTGTTCGCTTTAGCTACTCGACGTTCAAGAACAAGTTTCAGAGTCTCTTCTGACATCCATTTTGGTCTTTTCTTTCTTTCCTGTCTTTTTAGTGACCTTTTGCTTTCTTCATGTATGATGTCCTTGATGTCATCCCACAACTCGTCTGGTCTTCGGTCATTAGTGTTCATTGCATCAAATCTGTTCTTGAGATGGTCTCTAAATTCAGGTGAGGTATACTTAAGGTCATATTTTGGTTCCTGTGGACTTGTTTTAATTTTCTTCAGCTTCAACTTAAACTTGCATATGAGTAATTGATGGTCCATTCTGCAGTTGACCCCTGGACTTGTTCTGACTGATGATACTGAGCTTCTCCATTGTCTCTTTCCACAAATGTAGTCTATTTGATTCCTGTGTGTGCCATCTGGCAAGGTCCATATGTATAGTCACGTTTATGTTGTTGAAAAAAGGTATTTGAAATGAAGAAGCCATTGGTCTTGCAAAATTCTATCATGCCATCTCCAGGGTCGTGTCTATCACTGAAGGCCATCTTTTCCTTCTACTGATTCTTCTTCTTTGTTTCCAATTTTGGCATTCCAATCACTCGTAATTATCAATGCATCTTGATAGCATGTTTCATCAATTTCAGACTGCAGAAGTTGGTAAAAACCTTCAGTTCCTCATCTTTGGCATTAGTGGTTGGTAGGTAAATTTGAATAATAGTCGTATTAACTGGTCTTCCTTGTAGGCAGATGGATATTATCCTATCACTGACAGTGTTATATTTCTGGATAGATCTTAAAATGTTCTTTTTGATGATGAATGTGACACCATTCATCTCAATTTGTCATTCCCTGCATAGTAAACCATATGATACTACCATATGGTACTATACGATGGCCAATACCAGACCATTTCAGCTCACTAATGCCTAGGGTATCAATCTTTATGTGTCCATTTCATTTTCGATGATTTCCAATTTTCCTAGATTGATACTTCGTACATCCCATGTTGAGATTATTAATGGATGTTTGCAGTCATGCCACATCAGCAAATGAAGGTCCTGAAAGCTTGACTGCATCCACATCATTGAAGTCAACTCTACTTTGAGGCGGCAGCTCTTTCCCATTCGTGTTTTGAGTGCCTTCCAACCTGAGGGGCTCATCTTCTGACACTATATAAGACAGTGTTCCATAGTTGTTTATAAGATTTTCACTGGCCAATTTTTCAGAAGTAGACTGCCATGTCCTTCTTCCTAGCCCGTCTTAGTCTGAAAGGGCCACTGAAACTTTCCCACCATGGATGACCCTGCTGTTATTTGAAATACTGGTGGCATAGCTTCCAGCATCACAGCAACGCATGAGCCACCACAGTACAACAAACGGACAGATGCGTGGGGAAACACCCTTATACATACGTAAATTTTTTAAATTTCTATAAGTGGAATTGTCAGATCAAAAGGAATGTGTTTTTAATTCTGATAGTTTCAAATCGCCCTCCACAAAAGTTACAAGAATCTACATTGTATCATGCATGAGGCTGCCTGTTTCCCTCACTTTTGCCAACCCTGAGTCATTTAAATTTGTTTTGCAAATCTGTAAGGTGAAAAATTAGATCTCATGGTTATTTTGATTTGTATTTCTTTAATGAGTAAAGTTGAGCATCTTTTCTTACATTTGTTGTTGCTTTATATTCTTTTTCGGAAAACTATATCCTTTACTCTTGCTTCTATCAGGTTGTTAACCTCTCTCTTATTGATTTATAAGGGGTCTTTGTATATAAAGGAAATTATACAATTTGTGCTGTAAAATTTTTTCTTCCTTTGTTTTTGTTTATTTTGCCCCAGGCAATCTTTAGCCCCGCACAACTTCTATCACATACTCATCTATGTGCTCTGAGTTGATGACTCCTAAATCTGTAACTCTAGCACAGACCTCTATCCTAGCTCCAAGCTTCAATTATCTACTATATGTATTCACCTATATGAAGCTAAACTGATGTATATATGTGTGATATTTGTATTTTATAAAGTCAGTTTATATTTTTATAATCTCAGCATATCTGAAACTGAATTCTTCTTTCCCTAAATATGTCTTTCCTGTTATGCTCTCTGTCTTGACTATTGATTTGATCATTCACCTAGAAATTTCACCCAGAAATCTAACATCCACTTCTTTCTTACTTCCACACACAGCTGACCAAAAAACCCAGAAATATTTTGCCCAAATGACTGTAATGCCCTACTAACTAATTACTACTAGCAAAGTTGCATGGTGGTTAAAGAGTACAGGCTGCAGAGTCAAACAGAACTGGGTTTGTGTCCTGGCCTTGACCATTCCAAGCTATGTGACCTTGAGCACATTTTTTTACTCAAAACTTCTTTCCTCATCTGTGATGGTTAACGTTATGTGTCAACTTGGTTAGGCCGTGATTCCCAGTATTGTGTAACTGTCCTCCATTTTGTGATCTGATGTAATTGTCCTCCATTTTGGTACTGTGTAATTATTCTGTCTTGTGTTGTAAATCTAAACCTCTATATATTAATGAGGCAGGATTAGTGTTGGATATATCTTGAGTCATACCCTTACTCAAGTACACACCCTTACTCGAGTCACTGCCTTATTCAAGTATCTGATGTAAGGGGAGTTTCCTTAAGGGTGCAACCTACATTCAATATATATGGACTCGCTGGCAAAGCTTGCTCTTGCTCTGGATCCTGCATCCAGCTCGTTACAATCTGACCTCCAGTTCTTGGGACATGAGCAAGCAACCTGCTGTCTGACTTGCTGATTCTGGGATTTATCAGCCTCCACAATCCCATGGGTGAGCAGCCTGTTGTCTGACCTGCCAATTTGGGATTCATCAGCACCTGCAACCACGCGAGTCAGGAGAAGCCTCCAGTCTGATGCCTGAGCCATGGATTAGAGCACTTGCCAGCCTCCACAACCACATAAGCCATTTCCTTGAGATACATTTTATATATATACACACACACACTTCATTGATTTTGCTTCTCTAGAGAACCCAACCTGAAACATTTGGTAGCAGGAGTGGGGAGCTGCTCTAACAAATGTCTAAAATGTGGAAGTGGTTTTGGAATTGGGTAATGAGTCGAAGTTGGAAGTTTTAAGGTGCCTAATAGTAAAAGCCTAGATTGCTTTGGATAGACTGTTGGCAGAATTATAGATATCAAAGGCAATTCTGGTGAGGGCTCAGAAGGAAGTGAGGTGAGCTATAGAGAAAGTCTCTATCATCTTAGAGAATACATATGGTGCCAGCAACAGAATGTTGCTAGAAACGTAGACATTAAATGTGCTTCTGGTGAGGCGCTAAAAAAAAATGAACATATGATTGAACAATGGAGGAAGAGTGATGCCTTTTATGCAATGACAAAAAGAACTTCAAGTTATGTTCATATGTTTGGTGGAAGGTAGAACTTGTGATGAACTTGGATATCTGGCTGATGAGATTTCTAAGCCGGATCTTAAAGGGTCCATGTGGTTTCTCCTTGCCACTTACAGTAAAGTGCAAGAGGAAAGAGATGGATTATTCTTTGGAACCAGATAACTTCTAGTCTAGATTTCACAGGTTTACAGATGAAGAGGAATTTTGTCCCAGGATGGAATACGCTTAAAGTCTCACCCATATTTGATTTAGGTGATTCAGAAGCTATTTTGGACTTGAAGTTGATTTAAGACTTTTGGGAAGATGTGATGGGGTGAATGTCTTTTGCATGTGGGAAGGCCATGAATTTTTGGGGCCAAAGGGTGGAATATTATGGATTGAATTGTGTCCCACAAAATGTGTTGTAAATCCTAGCCTCTGTGCCTGTGGTTTTTGTTATGTTAATGAGACAGGATTACATAGTGTAGGGTGTATCTTGAATTGATTTTCTTTTGAGATATTAAAGGGATTAAACAAGCAAGCTAGCAAGCAGAGATGGGGGGAGATTTCTGCCAAGCCCATGGAGATCTCCAAGAACCCAGGAAAAAAGCTGAAGAGACAAAGATTTCCTCCCAGAGCTGACAAAGAAAGAAAGCCTTCCCATACAGCCGGCGTCCTGAATTCGGACTTCTAGCCTCCTAAACTGTGAGGAAATAAATTGTTAAAGCCATCCACTTGTAGTATTTCTGTTATATCAGCACTAGATAACTAAGACATCATCTATAAAATAATTATCTTAACATCTACTTCATAGGATTATTAAAAGGACTAAATGAGACTGTATGCAGTATTTGGCATATAATACTCAGTAAATGGTAGCTGACCTATCTTCCTCCACCCTCTTCCATGCTGCTACCACACTGATAAATCTAACCATTCCCTTGCTTATAATCCTTATAATCCCCAACCCTCTCCCCACGCACCATTTATAAGACAATGTCTGAATTCCTTGGTAGGGCATACAAGGCCAATCAGATGGTCTCTGTTCTCTTTCACCACTATCCATGTTATCCTCAAGCCACATTAAACTATATGCCACATCTCAAATACAATATACTTTTTCACACTTCCATAATTTTGTGCACAATATTCATGATAGACAAATCATCCACTTCATAAGTATCTGCTCAAAACAGGACAAGCGTGCCCTTTGTGCTTCCACAGCACTTAGCACTTACCCCTGCCCTGGTACAAATCACATTGTTTTGCAGTCATTTGTTTACCTGCTTGTCTCCCAGACAAGACTGTGAGCTCCTTGAAGGCAGGGACTATGTTTTTTTAATTGTACTTTAGATGAATGTTTACAGAACAAACTAGTTTCTCACTAAACAGTTAGTACACTTACTATTTTATGACATTGGTTAACAACCCTAGACATGTCAAGACTTTTCCTTCTCGACCTTGGGTTCCCTATTACCAGCTTTCGTGTCCCCTCCTGCCTTCTAGTCTTTGTCCCTGGGCTGTTGTGACCCTTTAGTCTCGTTCTGTTTTATGGGCCTGTCTAATCTTTGGCTGAAGGGTGAACCTCGAGCATGACTTCATTACTGACCTAAAAGGGTGTCCAGGGGCCATACTCTTGGGATTTCTCCAGTCTCTGTCAGGCAAGTAAGTCTGGTCTTTATTTGTGAATTAGAATTTTGTTCTACATTTTTCTGCAGCTCTGTCCAGGACCCTGTACTGTGATCCCTGTCAGAGCAGTCAGTGGTGGTAGCCAGGCACCATCTAGTCGTACTGGACTCAGTCTGGTGGAGGCTGTGGTAGATGTGGTCCATTAGTCCTTTGGACTAATCTTTCCCTTGTGTCTTTAGTTTTCTTTATTCTCCTTGCTCCTGAAGGGATGAGACCAGTGGAGTATCTTAGGTAGCCGCTCACAGGCTTTTAAGACCCTAGATGCTACTCACCAAAGTAGAATGTATAACATTTTCTTTATAAATTATGTTATGCCAGTTGAGCTAGATGTCCCCCAAGATCATGGAGGGACTATGTTTTAATCATGTTTGTATCCCCATCACTCAGCGTGGGGCCTGGTATTTTATAGCAGCAATCAGTATCCACACATATATACAGTCCTTTACCAAACCCCTCTATTGCCCACTCCACTTCCCAACAGTGCTAAACATCTCAGCCAAAATTTCTGTTGCTCACGCAGTCACAGGAGTCTGGAACTGGTCCAACTTGAAAGGTTAAAACAGGAGACAATCATCTCAGTGTAGGCCCTGACCAATACCAATGTTGAGATCAGAGTCACCCCCAAATCTCAGAGACAAATATTAATGTCTATTTATTCAGAACCTAACCTTTAGTGTAGCAAGCAGCAAACATAGCTCAAGATCATTCCTTTAAGGGTGATTAGACTTGACAGCTGCTTACATCACCCTCCTCAAACCCTGAGCCAACAAGAAGCACACACAGTTATAACAGATGCTTTTGTAGTGGCTGGAGCAAACAAAGGACCTTCTCTGAAGCTCTTCACCATTTAAGTCAGACTCAACATCATCTCCAGCTAGCAGAGAACAGGACATACATAGTTTCTTTTTTTACTTTATTTTAACATTATTTTTTAAGCCAATAAGAAGTTATAGACACAATCAAAAAGTAGACAAGTAAAAAAGTAGACAGGAAGCATCAAAGACACATCCTTCACTCCAATAAATACAGAGCTCTACTAGTGTCCCCCACCAATATTACATGGAAGACTAGCTCTGACTGGGGTCAGGAGGCATCTCCATTATTGTGTAGGGGAATAAGACAGCATTCAGGTGTGATGATGTCAAATTGAGTGGGCACAGGGACTGCTGAGATCAAGGTCTACAGTTTTGGTCCTAGACTTGAGTGGGGGTTGGTCACTCTTAACCTCTTCCAGGCTGTGCTGGATCCCATAGCCAAAGTATATAGCAAACCCTAGTGGGAAAAAAGTAGCTGTGAGGTAGGCAAGTATTAACTTACAAAAGCTTAATAAGTCTCTTACTTGAGACCAAGAGGGAAAGGAGTTGGGCTACAACACCCAAGAGGCCTACTCTCCCCAAATGGATACTTACCAATCAGCATCCAGACCCCAAATCGGGCCCAGGTGCCAGCTGTCATCTGCATCATAAGGTAAATGTTCACAAAGATGCTCACTAATGGGAGAAGAGGCAAAGCAGGTACCTGGAAACAAAGTAAAATCTTCTTTAGAAATACTAGAGTGACCTAGAAAGAGACCCTTTACCCTACCCCAACTAGCAAAGTGAGGGTTGGGAGCCCTGGTGGCACAGTGGTTAAGAGCTCAACTGCTAACAAAAAGGTCGGCAGTTCGAATCCACCAGCTGCTCCTTGGAAACCCTATGGGGCAGTTCTACTCTGTCCTGTAGGATTGCTATGAGTCGGAATTGACTTGATGGCAACAGGTTTGGGTTTGGTTTTATGAACCTTTTTAAACCTCAAGGTATCTGGAGCCTATTCTTCCCAAGGTAGATTGGTGGGGGAAAAGAGAGAGGCCATTTACCTTGAAGTGAAGAGAAGTAGAGCTCTGTGGCTGTCTCCAGATGACCCCAGTAATACCAGCAATGAGCACCAGGAGCAGCACAACCACTGCAATCCACACTGTGTCTCCAGAATGCAGTGGAATTGGCCACTTGACCAGCACCAGGCATAGGACAGTCAGCAGTAGAGCTCAAAGGTCAAATTGAGAGACATCAAAACCAACTCCGGAGAGGAATATGTTAAGTTATGCACCCCATTCCAAGGAGTATCTCTAGTTCTACTTCAGCCACCAAATGTCACACACCCCCCACCCCATCATGCTGACCTTAGAACCCTCCCAGAGAAAGTCCCACCACTCACCAAGCAGTGAGGAACAAATATAAACAACTCGGCCAGTGAGTTGAGTGGGGATAGAGTTAAATGGGCAAAATAGCCCTTGTAGAGTCAACTTCTTTGCTTCAGGTATCTTCTCCCCCTGCAGCTCCACTTCTTCTTCCCCATTCTTTATCTCCTGGTCAGGCTGATACCTAAGGTAAGAGTAGTAAGGCAGCGTTAAGAACAACCCTTAACCACTTTACCATCTCCTCCAAGGCAACTTAAGTTTCTTCTTCACAACTTTTGTCAGGGAAGGATACTTGGCTTTCTCAAAGAGAGCCAGGATAATGAAGGCAGATGAGGAAGGAGGAGCAGATCCCCATCATTCATCCAAGAATAAAAACCCAAATTGCAGAATGCAGAGGAAGGGAGTCTCACCTGAGGATGAGAACACAAATAGCCACCAGGGAGTAAGCAAGCAGGGTCCCAATTGACATGAGGTCCACAAGATCGGTGAGTTCAAAGAGAAATGCCATGAATGCTAAAATTGAGGAGCAGAAAACAAGAAATGAGAGACCAAAGGGAATAGCAAAGTTAAAGGAGTTGGTGAAACAACTATGGGAGGAGAAAGGGGATTTTTTTACCTGCAATAATGCCAGACACCACAGTGGCCACAATGGGTGTGTGTGTGCTGGTGTGGATCCGGGCAAGGACACGGAACAGGAGACCATCCTCTGCCATCGCGTAGATCACCCGAGGCATGGGGAACATAGAGCCCAAGAGGCTGGAGAGGAGAATGCCCGGAGTGGCATGAGTTGGCTGGGATCACTCTTCCTAAGCCTGTGTAGGTAAGGGGTCTCTGCCTCTCCCTCGCAGCCCAAAGGGATATTTGCTAGTACCTGAGACTCTGACAGCAGAAGAGAACAAACATTTTACACTGACCTTGTAGAAAGAGCACAGAGTGAGCCAACAGCCACAACGTAGCGGGCAGGGGCCCATCCAATATGGAGAAATGCCTCAGGCAAGGGGCTCTCAGGTTGAAGCTGGTAGTAAGGCATCATGAGCGTGAGTGCAGAGGAGACACCAAAATATGCCAAAAAGCAGATGAACAGCGAGATCACAATGCCCATGGGGATGGAACGCTGGGGATTCTGGGCCTCTTCCCCTGTAGTAAGGGGCAACAAGGTTCCGAATCAGCGAAGCAGGCTCACTGTTTTACTACCCCTGATCTGCATGCGCCTCAGTAACATTATGCCCAAGCCCCAGACAGAAGGGAATGACTGTTACCAGTGGTAGCAATACAGTCGAAACCAACAAATGCATAGAAACAGGTAGCTGTTCCACGGAGAATCCCCTCGAAGCCGAAAGGTACAAATCCTCCAGATCCCAGAGGACCCAAGCTAGAGTGAAATAAGGGATGGAAAAGGTTAATGGTACGTACCTTTTCTCTAATACCAAACTTCTTAGCTAGGTCTTCAAGGCCCAGGCTACCCATTCCTCCCCACCCCCAATTCAGAATCCCTTAGCTCATATTCCCCTACCCCCACCATGTTCCCAGCTCTGCAGCTCCTAAGAGTGAATCTCCTAACCTATAGGTGTCATTGGGTCCAGGCATGGCCAATTCGTAGTCGTCTTGGGTGAGCTTCCAGTTGTGCAGGTCCCCCTTAATGAAGCCGGAGACGATGACAAAGCCAAGAACCAAAAGATTCATCCCTGTGAACACTTTGGTAACCAGGGCCGACTCACTAGCCCCCAGGGCCAGCAATCCTGTGGAAGAAATGCATTCAGGACCCTGGGGAAAAAGTCCTAGGCCCACGTTTTGTCTCCCTGCCTCTATGTGGAAGACTTTTCCTTCCCAGCTTCTCTTCTCCCCCACCATTATCACCTCCGTCAAGCCCTATCCAGCCTGCTCCTAGTTCTCCCTGCTCCATCATTATCCCTGGCCCTTGCCTCACCAGTAAGCAGCAACACAAGGCCCATTGCAAAGAAATCTGGATATTCTGCAAGGATGTGAGGCACATGCAGTGAGATGCTCCCCTGTAGAGTCTGGGAAATGTGGTTTCCAATCAGGTTGTCAAAAGCAGAGCTCCAGGCCCGGGCCACACTCGCTGTACCTGTGGAGCAGATGGAGAAACATGGTGTCAAATTCTTTCCTTCCTTTCCTCCCTCCCCCACACCAGTCTCACACAAATCCCTGCCATTTTCACGTAATCTTACTTCTTTAGAACTAAAACCCACCACTTAATTAAGGAAATCAGGACAAAGATGCATAGAATGAACAATTTTCTCCACACCTTCAACCATCCCACCCCCCACCCAACAAATACATACATTACGGATATTGAGGTCCTGTGAATGAAGAATACCTCAGATGAATACCACCCAGATCTCCTGACCCAAAGCCCCTTCATTGTCTATGCAGTTCCCTCCCTGCCACACCATCTCACCGATGACATAGGAGAGGATGAGGTTCCAGCCAGTGGTGAAGGCCCAGAGTTCGCCCACGGTGACATAGCTGTAGAGGTATGCAGAACCAGAACGGGGAACCCGAGCCCCAAACTCCGCATAGCACAGCCCAGCCAACACAGAAGATAAGGCAGCCACCAAAAAGCAGATCACAATGGATGGTCCTGCTTTATCTTTGGCCACCTCACCAGCCAGGACGTACACACCTGCACCCAAAGTGCTGCCCACACCCAGGGCCACTAAATCCAGAGTGTTCAGGCATCTGGTAAGGCGAGTCTCAGCCATGCCTGGCTCCAGTGTACGTCTTCGTACCAGCTTTTGACCAAATCTGCGAAGTGCCTGCCACAGCATTTTAGCTGGAATTGAAGAGGATGCTAGGATGTGGTGAAAAACAAGACAAAAGCCCTTCAATAGGACTCATTCTCCCTAAGCTCTAAGAGTGAATCACAAGACCCACTCCATCAAGTGAACGAACTATGGAGAGGGATAGGAAGGGGTGTTGAAAGGACAAAGGCAAGTCACTTTACCTCTAACCTCAGTTTCTTTGTATATAAGTAGGAATTACAATATCTCATAAGGTTTTTGCAAGGATTAATTTCAGAAATGGCTTGTGAAAGCCCCCTATAGTACAGCGGCTGGCACCTAGTAGATGCTCAGTCAATATTAGTTCTCTTCTTTCTCCGTCCGGGAAACTATAGGGTTTATCCTAGACCCAGCCCCAGAAAGCCTGGATCCTAATCTGTGTCTGTTCCCTGGCCTGTGGCTCCTTGGGAATTAAACAGAACTCAACCCAGGAGGGGGTCAGCAACTCTGGGGAGATTCCGCTTCTCACATCCAATACCCACGTTCCTTTTCAGAGCTCTCCCCAGTGGCTTAAAATAAGCATGGCCCCCAGACCGCTCCAGTGAGAGGGAACTGACCGCGGCTGCAGATCAAAAGTGATCACCGACACGATTCCATCTTTCCTCACCAAGCCCACACCAAGTAACTGGGGCTGCCGTCGCCCAGGGGGGTATGTAAATGTTCCCCCACTTCCTCCCGCCCCGCTAGCCTCAACCTTGAGGTGCGGATTCGACATCTAAAGATTTGGAGACGCGCCCCAAGAGGGGCCCCAAAGCAGCCCTAGATTGCTGCCCCTCCTCTCCCAAAGGAGGAGGGGTTCCGCCCGATGCCCCCCAACTCAGCTTCCAGATTCTTATAACCCCCATCTGGAAACAGTCTGGGGCTGGGGCTGGGGCGGAGATGAGAGCCCTGGCTCTCGGGGCCGGGGTCTTGCCAGCAACAGGTCACGGCCCCGCTGATGCAACTGCATGCCATGGTTGCCAGAGAATTCTAGGTATGCTCAGACCCTTGCTGTCCCCCCTCCGACCCACGTGTCGGCCCCAAGGCTTACCGGAGAGCGGTTGCAAGCCCAAGGAGCAGAGAGTCCCGGATCCGGTTCGGTGAGGCTTAGTTAAGCCTAGTGGGGTTGGGGCTGCTGAGTTCAGTTCCTTCGGCTTCAAAGCTGCTACTTGGGGTCGTTGCGCGCCAAGCGACCCTTATATACACCAGGAGGCGGAGCCAGTAACGTCATGGAATCCCACCCTCCAATCCTCCTCCCTACAACACACACATACATACACACACAAAACACACACACAACACACACACACAAACGCCACACCACGACACACACTCCTCGGCTTTGCAAAAGGGACTGCCTTGAGACCGGAGACTGCTTCCCACCCGCGATAATAAGCCCGGCGGGGAGGGGAGCTAGAAAGGGGGAAGGGCAGCCTTTTTTAATTTCCCTCACTGGTTACCAGAGCAGGACAATAAGAGGCTTCCTGGGCAGAGACCCCCCCATGGGATTTTCTACCTTTGTGCCTTGTTAGTCAGAATCAGTGATTCTGAGCTGGGTGGGGAGGGGGAAACAGCACGGGAGTCTCCACCTCACTCTCCCTCAGTCTTCTTTAGCTTTCTTGTCTACATGAGGCTCCTTCTTCCCTGAAATCTTTCTTAAGGACTATGCCATATTAAGGACAGCCGTCTGACTTCGACCCCTCAGCTCTCACCCTCAACTGTGAGCGTTTCTAGATGCAGTCAGCAAGAGAATGGAGGTGGTTTCAGCTACTACCTGTACACAGTTAATACCATCTAGATTCCCAGGCCCCAATCTCTCCATATTAAACTATTAAATTCGGACAATACTGGAGCAGAGTTTATTTAATTCCATTTTACTGATAAGAAAGCTGAGGCTCAGGGGCATGACTTGCCTGAGGCCACACCATAATTATTTGTTGACGACCTTGTTGACAAAAGCTGGCCTGTTGAATTTCAATGCCTGCCTCGCATAAGTATCACACCTCATTCAAATGCACAAGAGGAGGTGTGGCATCCAACAAAGCCAAAGAGGAAGAAGGGCCAGCAGCTAGGGAGGCCCTTTTAGACTAGAAGTTTCTAGGAAACAGAAGAGGAGCCTAAGAATCTAAAAATGATCACATTCGGTCAGACCCATAATCCATCCAACCCAATATTTTTACTCCTAAGGGAGCAACAAGGTTTGTGAAGGCATGATTCTCCTCCACCAAAACATCTCAGGAGTTAAGGGTTGACCTAAATATCCTTATTTCCTTTAGCAATCAGTTATGGATATGTCACCAAACAATCTGTTTAAAAAAGTTTAAATCTTTTTTGAAGTAATTGGTATTTTCAACTGCTTCACCTCCATTTAGGCATTCGTTGAATATTTACTGAGCATTGACTATGTGTACAGCAGCTAGTATAGCACTGAAGAGACTACAAAGGGAACATAAAATACAATCCTTGCCTTCTTAGTCTTAATAATCTAGTTAGAGAGAGAAAAAACATACACAGTACAACTGAAACAGTATTGGAGTGCAGTCTTTGGAGTTTAGACCTAGATTAAATTCCCAGTCCAGCCATTTACTAGCTATGTGACCTTCAGCAAAGTACTTAATGCCTCTGAGCCTCATTTTCTGGATGTAATATACATATTTCACAGGGTTGTTGTGATGCTAAGATTATGAAGTAGTCTTCCTGCCTAACACATAGGAAGTATTCAATAAAAACATACATATTAAGAATAATATATTAGTGTGTATTTTATTATTAGATGATTATTTGATTGCTTAGATTAGGTGATTGGTTCAATTATGAGATTAACTGACAAAATAGTGGTGTATTTACAGAGAAAGAAGTCATCAGTAGATACAAGAATATGTAAAGAAGGCCTATTGATTTGTAAGGGACTGGGAAGGGAGGTTGGCAAGGGCTTAAGTTAAGCCTCAGAAGATGGAGGATGGATGATCTCTGGACCTACAGAGGCAGCAGGTAAATTCAGAGGACCAGCTTAGTAAATGCAGTGTTTATTAGGAAGCAGTGGAAGTTATTAAAGTTGGGTAGATGGATGCCTCAGCTAGGAGTAATCCAAAAACCCATTGCTGTCGAGTTGATTCCAACTCATAGGACCCTATAGTACAGAGTAGAACTGCATCCATAGGGTTTCCAAGGACCAGCTGGTAGATTGGAACTGCTGACCTTTTGGTTAACAGCCGAGATCTCAACCTCTGCACCACCTAGGAGTAATGGATGCCATAAATTTATTACCCATTATATAAACAGTAATTCTTATAAATGGTCATAAACTGACACCAGTCAAGTCTAAGCATGGACTTAATAGGTGCTCTATTATTTCAATAAAAACTTGATCAATTAATTAGAAATGTTAAGGTGTGCCCTCCAATTCTAGCATTATTGGTGAACAACTCTTCTTATTCACCTATCCACACTTTTCATCAATTTGTGGACTTCAACCATATTCCCATTCTCAGCTTTTGTTTTTCCAGAAGTCCCATGGTCTCCTAAATTATTATGGAACTTCTTCAACCTCATTAGCTCTTTCTTGTGGTACAATACAAAACCAAAAAAACCTGTTGCTGGTGAGTCAATTCCAACTCCTAGCAACCCATAGTGTTTCCACAGAGCAGCTGCTGGATTATAACTGCCCACTTTTTTGGTTAGCAGCCAAACTCTTATGTGGTACAGTGGTCAGGTGCAAAACATGGAACTTTTTTGTTTGTTTTCATTGTAAAACAGTTTAACACTGATGAAAGCTGGGGAAAAAGGTCACCCATAATTCCTAACAAACCAACTATTTATGGTTTTGAATGCTCTATTATGGTCTTTGTCTATATATATTATGTGTAGGGATATATCATATAATTTGCATTCAGCTTTTTTTATTATCAAATACTTTTTCAAATTACTATCAGCCTTCAAAATGATAATTGTTAATGGTTGCATAATATTACATAGTACTATCTATCAACATTTATTTAACTATTTAAACATTTATTCAGGTTTGTCATGGATTGAATTGTGTCCCCCAAAAATATCTGTCAACTTGGCTAATTCATGATTCCAGGCATTGTGTGATTATCCACCATCTTGTCATCTGATGTGATTTTCCTGTGTTTTGTAAATCCTATCTCTATGATATTGATGAGATGGGAATAGCGGCAGTTATGTTAATGAGGCAGGACTCAATCTACAAGACTGAATTGTGTCTTGAGCCAATCTCTTTTGAGATATAAAAAAGAGAAGCAAGCAGAGAGACATGGGAACCTCATACCACCAAGAAAGTAGCGCTGGGAGCAGACAGTACCCTTTGGACCTGGGGATCCTGTGCCTGAGAAGCTACTTGACCAGGGGAAGATTGATGACAAGGACTTTTCCCCGGAGCCCACAGAGAGAGAAAGGATTCCCCTGGAGCTGGAGCCCTGAATTCAGACCTCTAGCCTACCAGATTGTGAGAGAAAAAATTTCTCTTTGTTAAAGCCATCCACTTGTGGTATTTCGGTTACAGCAGCACTAGATAACTAAGACAAGGTTGTTTCCAGTTTTTTTCTATTCCAGGGAGAACTACAATGACCACCTTCCTTACAGCTTGTTTTCAATTGTTCTTCTGTCTTCCTTATTCATTGCCCAGCTTTCACATGCATATGAGGTGATTGGAAATACCGGGGTTGGGTCAGGCACACCTTAGTCTTCAGAGTGATATCTTTGCTTTTTAACATTTTAAAGAGGTCTTTGGCAGCAGATTTGCCCAATTCAATGTATCCTTTGATTTCTTGACTGCTGCTTCCATGGTGTTGATTGTGGATCCAAGTAAACTGAAATACTTGACATCTTCAATCTTTTCTCCGTTTATCATGATGTTGCTCATTGGTCCAGTTGTGAGGATTTTTGTTTTCTTTATGTTGAGGCGTAATCCATACTGAAGGTTGTGGTCTTTGATCTTCGTCAGTAAGTGCTTCAAGTACTCTTCACTTTCAACAAGCAAGGTTGTGTCATCTGCATAACACAGGTTGTTAATGAGTCTTCCCCCAATCCTGATGCCCGGTTCTTCATTTAGTCCAGCTTCTCGGATTATTTGCTCAGCATACAGATTGAATAGGTATGGTGAAAGATACGACCCTGACACACACCTTTCCTGATTTTAAACCACACAGTATCCCCTTATTCTGTTCAAACGACTGTCTCTTGGTCTATGTACAGGTTCTGCCTGAGCACAATTAAGTGCTCTGGAATTCCAATTCTTTGCAATGTTATCCATAATTTGTTATGATTCACACAGTTGAATGCCTTTGCATAGTCAATAAAACACAGGTAAAAAAATTTTATAAAGCATAGATATTAAGCCCTTTTCTGTAATATTTTATTCCACTATTCTCCACCATTTCTTTTATTTACAAAGTTTAAAATTTTTAAAAGCTTTTTATTGAAGCATGATATAATCGTACACCCATATCGTAAGTGTAAAACTCAATGAATTTTCACAAAACAAACACACCCATGTAATAGCACCCAGATTAAGAAACAAAACATTACTAGTACCCCAGAAACCCACCTCATGTATCCTTCAAGTCACTACTCTCTCACCCACAAGGGTAACATCTGTCCTGACTTCTAACAGCATAGATTTGTTTGCCTGTTTTTGTACTTTATATAAATGGAATCATACTGTATGTACTATTTAGTCAGTTGAGATAAAATTCACAGATCATAAAATTCATTTTTTCAAAGCGTACAGTTCAGTGGTTTGTACTTTACTCAGAGTTGTGCACCCATCACTACCATCAATTTTAGACCATGTTCATTGTCCCCCAAAAAAGCCCCATACCCATTCCCAGTCACTCCCCATTTGTTCCCCCACCCCACACATACCCTAGCCAGACAACCACTACTGTATTTTCTGTCTCTATAAATTTGCGTATTCTGGATATAAATGGAATCAGAAACTATGTGGTCTTTTGTGACTGGCTTCTTTCACGTGGCATACTGTTTTTGACGTCCATCTATGTATGACTACGTCATTCTTTTTTTATTGCCAAATAATGTTGCATTGTATGGACATACCACATTTCATCATTTGGTGGACATTTGAATTGTTTCCACTTTTAAGGTATTATTTATAATGGTGGAATGAACTCTCAAGTACTGGTTTTTCTGTAGACGTATGTTTTCAATTCTCTTGAGTATGTATCTAGAAGTGAAATTGATAAGTCATATGGCACAATACCCCCATGCATCTGTCAGTTTGTCCTACTGTGGGGGATTGCGTGTTGCTGTGATGCTGGAAACTATGCCACCAGTATTCAAATACCAGCAGGGTCACTCAAGGTGGACAGGTTTCAGCTGAGCTTTCAGACTAAGACAGACTAGGAAGAACGACCTAGCAGTCTAGTTCTGAGAAGAATTAGCCAGTGAAAACCTTATGAATAGCTTCTGATACATGATGAGCCACTCAGATTGGGAGGCACTCAAAAGATGATTGGGGAAGTAGAGTCAACCTTAATGACGTGGATGGAGTCAAGCTTTCAGGACCTACATTTGCTGATGTGGCACAACTCAAAATGAGAAGAAACAGCTGCAAACATCCATTAATAATCAGAACGTGGAATGTACAAAGTATGCATATAGGAAAATTGGAAATCGTCAAAAATGAAATGGAATACATAAAGATTGATATCCTAGGCATTAGTGAGCTGAAATGGACTCCCATTGGCTATACTGAATCAGACAATCATATCTACTATGCCGAGAATGATAACTTGAAGAGGAATGATGTCGCGTTCATCGTCAAAAAGAACAATTCAGGATCTATCCTGAAGTACGATGCTGTCAGTGACAGGATAATATCTGTATGCCTACAAAGAAGATCAGTTAATACAGCTATCATTCAAATTTACGCACCAACCACTAAAGCCAAAGATGAAGAAATCGAAGATTTTTACGAACTTCTGCAGTCTGAAATTGATCAAACATACAACATTTGGTTATGTTTAGGATAAATATTCTTTTTATTTTTTTCACTCTCTCTCTTCTTCTGGGAGTCTCATGATGTGTATGTTGGTTCACTTGATAATGTCCCACAACTCCATTAGGCTTTGCTTGCTTTAATTCATTTTTTTTTTTTTTTTGCTCTTTAGACTCAATAATTTCGATTGCTGTATACGTTAGTTTGCTGATTCTTCTGCCAACTCAAATCTGCTTTTGAGATCCTCCATTGAATGCTTCACTTTTGTTACTGTATTTTTAAGGTCCAATAAGTCTGTTTGGTTCCTTTTTATAGTGTCTATCTCTTTATTGATATTGTCATTTTGTTCATGTATTATTTTCTTTAGTTCTTTGTCTGTGTTTTCCTTTAGTTTTTGAGCATGTTTAATACTGTTATTTTAAAAGCCTTGTAATCTGTCCATTATCCAGGCTTCCACAGAGATGATTTATCACCCTTCATCTTGTTCTTTTGAATGGGTCACTATTTCCAGTTTCTTTTTCTATGCCTTGTTATTTTTTGGTTGAAGCTGGGATATTAGAATATTACAGTGTGTTAGCTCTGAGCATGCATGTGGCTTTCTCAATTCCCTTGCATGCACAATACTTTAAAAAAAAGTAATTTCTGCAACAAACTCAAGCTGGGTTGTTCTTTGGTTCTTAGTAGTTAATTGTCTGTTTCAGCCACACCAACTGTTCTCAGGAGATTAAGGGTGGTCACAGCCTTCAGTCATTGCTTGCCACTCTCTCCCTTACCTTGTGTGAACTCTGACTTAAGCTGTACCAAAGGTTCAATGCTTCAGGCAAGTCCCAGAGAGATCAGAACAGACGAACTTAACAGTCTGCCAGCAAAATCTTCCCTGCTCACACCAGAAGCAGAGATGGGGCCCTGTCTCTGGAAATGCAAACTGTTTTTTGCTTATGCTGCAGGCGCAGCTGCAGTGGCACACTGAGACAGGAGGCGGAGTGGTGGAGACAGCAGGAAAACAGTTTTCTACCATTTAAAAGTTTCCTTTTGTTTGTTTGTTTTGATGTGTGGTTAGTTGCTGTAACACTCTGCTTACTCGTCAGAGTTCTTACAGAATTGAGTTTACAGATTTCTAGTTGCTTTCCTTGATGATTTTGGGATGAGGTCCGAACATGGACCTCCTTACACCACCATCTTCCCAGAAACAGCCCCATGAACATATTTTGCTTTTATAATTTTTAATCTAAAAATGAAATTTATTTTTCTGGCATGTGTTATTTTTGCTGAACCGTTTGTTTGTAACACTTCATTTCTAAATAGTTCAGCATGTATGTCCTAAGAACAAGGACATTATCCTACATAACCTCAATACCATTATCATGCACAAGAAATTAATATCGTTACAATATCATCATTTAATATACAGTTCACATTCAAATTTTCCCAGCAGTTTCAATAATGTCCTTTATACCTGATTTTTATTTCAATCCAAGTTTCAATTGAGGAATATGCACCTTTTTTAGTTTCATGTGTCTTTAGTCTCCTTTAATCCAGAATAGTTCCTTTACTTTTTTTCCTTTCAAGACTTCTGCAGAGTTCTGGTCAGTTGTCTTTTGTCTTGTAGAATGTGTCATAATCTGGATTTGTCTATTTCCTCATGATTAGATTAAGGTTTAACATTTTTGACAAAAATATATTATGTATGATATGTACTTCTCATTGTATCTGGAGGCACATAATGCTAGTTTGTCCTATTATTTGTGAAGCTAAATTTGACCACTTGGTTAAGGTAGTGTCCACCACATCTTTCCATTGTTAAAATACTGTTGTAGGTGAAATTTTGGCCCCCATGACTTTCTCCTCTTGATGTTACACCTGTGAATATGTTATATTACATGGCAAAAGGGACTTGGCAGATGTAATTAAGGTTAACAATCAGTGGACTTTAAGATAGGGAGATTGCTTGAATTATCTGGGTGGGCCCAGTATGATCACATGAACCCTTAAAAGTAGAAGAGGAAGGCTAAAGAGGAGGTAAAAGAGATGCAGCAGAAGGGGAAGTCACAGAGATTTAAAACAGGAGAAAATTTTGATGCCCTGTTGCTGGCTTGTAGATGGAGGTCACATGTCAAAGAAATGGGGACTTCAGTATGACAACCATATGGAATTGAATTTTTCCAACAACTTGAAAGAGCTTGGAAGTAGATTCTTCTCCGGAGCAGGAATGCAGATCTGCTGATACCTGTGAGACCTTGAGCAAAGAATGCAGTCATGCAGTGCCAGACTTCTGAGCTACATAAACTGTGAAATAATAAATTTGCTTTAAGCCACTAAGTTTGTGGTAATTTGTTGCAGCAACAATTGAAAACTAATTCAGGTACCTTTTCCCTTTATAATTAATATGTAATCTGTGAAGTGGTACTTTGAGATCATGTAATATCCTGTTTACCAACATTTCACCCAAGGATCGTCTATTGATTATCCTTGCCTGAATCAGTTATTACTTTAGTGAGTGCAAATGGTATTTTTTCTAATTCTAGCGTTCCTTGTACATTTGTTATGCAGTATTCAATGAAGAAGAGCTTCCCTCATCTAAGTGTTTTCCCCCTAAGATCAGGAAAAAGAAGGATATTGACTCTCACCACTTCTATTCAACATTGTACAAGAAGTTCTAGTCTGGGAAATTCAGCAAGAAAATGGAATAAAAGACATTCAGATTGGAAAGGAAGAAGTAAAAATATCTCTATTAACAGATAACATGATATTGTATATATAAAAGGATAAGGAACCCACTAAAAAATTATTAGAGTTAATAAGTGAGTAAATCCAGGTTTCAGGCTACAAGCTTAATATGCTAAAATAAAGTGTATTTCTATGCAATGGCAATGAACAAAACCTAAATGAAATCAACAGAACAATTAAATTTACAAAAGCAACAAAAAGAATAACATATTTAGGAATAAATTTATCAAAAGAAGTGCAAAACTTGTACTCTGAAAACTACAAAACTGTTGAAAGAAATTAAAGACCTAAATAAATGGAAAGACATTCCATGTTCAAGAATCAGAAGACTTAATATTGTTAAGATGGCAATACTCCCCAAACTGATGTAGAGATTCAATGCAATACCCGTCAAAATTCCAGCTGGCTTCATTGCACAAATTGACAAACTGATCCTAAAATTCATATGGAAATTCAAGGGACCTAGAATAGCTAAAACAATCTTGAAAAAGAAGAACAAAGTTGAAGGCCTCACACTTCCTGATTTCAAAACTTACTACAAAGCTACAGTAATCAAGATAGTGTGGTATTGGCATAAGGATAGACATATACATCAATGGAATAAAATTAAGAGTCCAGTAATAAACGCTCACTTTTACAGTCAGTTGATTTTCAACAAGGGTGCCAAGACAATTCAGTAGGGGAAAGAAGAGTCTTTTCAACAAATGGTGCCAGGACAATTGGACATATACATGCAAAAAAGGAATTTGAAACCCTATCTCACACCATATACAAAAATTAACTCAAAATTGATCAAAGGCCTAAATGTAAGAGCTAAAAATATAAAATTTTTAGGAGGAAACATAGGTGTAATGTTTGTGACCTTAGATTAGGCAATGGTTTCTTAGATATGACAGCTAGAGCACAAGTAATCAAAGAACAAACAGTTAAGTTAGACTTAATCAAAATTAAAAACTTTTGTGCTTCAAGAGACATTGCAGTAAGTTAAAAGACAGTCCACAGAATGGGAGAAGATATTTACGAATCATATATCTGATACGGATCTAGTATCCAGAATATATAAAGAACACCTACAACTCATCGATAAGAAAACAAATAACCCAATTAAAAAATGGGCAAATGAATTGAATAGCCCTTTCTCCAAAGAAGATACACAAACGCCCAATAAACATAAGAAAAGTTTTTAACATCATTAGTCTTCAGGGAAATGCAAATCAAAATCACTTCACACCCACTAGGATGGTGATGAAAAAGATGGATAATAACAAGTGTTGATCAGGATGTGGAGATGTGGAGCAATTGGAATCCTCATACATTGCTGGTGGGAATGTAAAATTGTGCAGACAGTTTGGAAAACAGTCTAGCAGTCCCTCAAAAGATTAAACTTAGATGTGCCACGTTGTTGTTAGGTGCCGTCCAGTCAAATCCAACTCAGCGACCCTAAGTACAAGAGAGCAAACCACTGCCGAGTCCTGCACCATCCTTACAATCCTTGTTAGGCTTGATCCCATTGTTGCAGCCACTGTGTCAGTCCACCTCGCTGAGGGGCTTCCTCTTTTTTGCGGACCTTCTACTTTACCAAGCATGAATGTCCTTCTCCAGGGACTGATCGGTCCCTCCTAATAACCATGTCCAAAGTATGTGAGATGTAGTCTCGCCATCTTTGCTTCTAAGGAACATTCTGGTTGTACTTCTTCCAAGACAGAATTGTTACTTCTTTTGGTAGTCCATGGCATATTCAATAATTGTCACCAACACAATAACTCAAAGGCGTCAATTCTTCTTCGGTATTCCTTATTTATTGTCCAGCTTTCCCAGGCACATGAGATGACTGAAAATAGCATGGCTTGGGTCAAGCTCACCTTAATCTTCAAGGTGACATTTTTTTTTTTAACACTTTAAAGAGGTCTTTTGCAGCAGATTTGCCCAACAAAATGTGTCCTTTGATTTCTTGACTGCTACTTCCATGGGCATTGATTGTGGATCTCAGTAAAATGAAATCCTTGACAACTTCAATCTTTTCTCCGTTTATCACAATGTTACTTATTGGTCCATTTGTGAGGATTTTTGTTTTCTTTACATTCAGGTGTAATCCATACTGAAGGTTGTAGTCTTTGATCTTCATCAGTAAGTGCTTCAAGTCCTCTTCACTTTCAGCAAGCAAGGTTGTGACATCTGCATAACGCAGGTCGTTAATGAGTCTTCTTTCAATCCTGATGTCCCGTTCTTCTTCTTATATTCCAGCTTCTTGGTTTATTTGCTCAGCATACAGATTGAATAGGTATGGTGAAAGGTTACGACCCTGACACACACCTTTCCTGACTTTAAACCACGAAGTATCCCGTTGTTCTGTTCGAAAGACTGCCTCTTGGTCTATATACAGGTTCTGCATGAATACAATTACGTTCTCTGGAAGTCGCATTCTTCCTAATGCTATCCATAATTTGTTATGATCCACACAGTCAAATGCTTTTGCATAGTGAATAAAACACAGGTAAACGTCTTTCTGGTATTCTCTGCTTTCAGCCAGGATCCATCTGACATCAGCAATGATATCCCTCATTCCACATCCTCTTTTGAATCCGGCTTGACTTTCTGGCAGTTCCCTATCAATTTACTGCTGCAACTGCTTTTGAATGATCTTCAAGAAAAAAAAATATATTTTTAAATTTTACTTTAGATGAAGGTTTACAGAGCAAACTAGTTTCTCACTAAACAATTAATGCCCAAATTGTTTTCTGACATTGGTTGCCAACCGCACGACATGTAAATACAATCTTCTTCTCGACCTTGGGTTCCTTGTTACCAGCTTTCCTGTACCCTCCTACCTTCTCATCCTTGTCCCTGGGCTTCTGTGCCCATTTAATCTCATTTTGTTTTATGGGCCTGTCTAATCTTTGGTTGAAGGGTGAACCTCAGAAGTAACTGCATTACTGAGCTATAAGGGCGTCTGGGGGCCATACTCACAGAGTTTCTCCAGTCTCTGACCAGTAAGTCTGATCTTTTTTTTGTTAGAATTTTTTTCTACATTTTTTCCAGTTCTGTCCAGGACCCTCTATTGTGATCCCTGTCAGAGCAGTCAGTGGTGGTAGCCGGGCACCATCTGGTTGTGCTGGACTCAGTCTGGTGGAGGCTGTGGTAGTTGTGGTCCATTAGTCCTTTGGACGAATCTTTCCCTTGTGTCTTTGGTTTTCTTCATTCTCCCTTGCTTCAGCTGGTGTGAGACCAGTAGAGTATCTTAGATGGCCACTCACAAGCTTTTAAGACCTCAGACGCTACTCACCAAAGCAGGATGTAGACCATTTTCTTTATAAACTATGTTGTGCCGGTTGAGCTAGATGTTCTCTGACACCATGGTCCCCACAGCCCTCCACCCAGTAATTTGATCCCTCAGGGAGTTTGGATGTGTCTAGGGAGCTTCCATGACCTTGCCTTAGACAATTTGTTCTGGTTTCCCCAGTATTGTGTACTGTCTTACCTTTTGCCAAAGATGCCACTTACCTATTGTCTATTTAGTGTTTTTCCCTCCCACCCCTCCCCTCCCTGTAACCATCAAAGATTGTTTCTTTTTGTGTGTAAACTTTCTTATGAGTTTTTATGGTAGTGGTCTCATACAATAGTTGTCCTTTTGTGATTGACTTATTTCACTCAGCATAATGCCCTCCAGATTCTTCCATGTTGCGAGATGCTTCGCAGATTCATCATTGTTCTTTATTGTTGCATGATATTCCATTGTGTGTATGTACCATAGTTTGTTTATCCATTCCTCTATTGATGGACACCTAAGTTGTTTCCATCTTTTTGCTATTGTGAACAATGTTGCAATAAATATAGATGTGCATACATCTATTTGTGTGACAGCTCTTATTTCTCTAGGACATATTTCTAGGGGTGGGATTGGATCTTCAGCAAAATTTTACTTGTATGTGATGTTAATGATATTGTTCAATAATTTCCATATTCAGTTGGATCACCTTTCTTTGGATTAAGCATAAATATGGATCTCTTCCAGTTGATTGGCCAGGTATCTGTCTTCCAACTTTCTTGGCATAGACAAGTGAGCACTTGCAGTGCTGCATCCTAAGACAGACTAAGAAGAAGGACTTAGCGGTCTACTTCTGAAAAAATTTAGCCAGTGAAAACCTTATGAATAGCAACAGAACATTGTCTGATATAGTACTGGAAGATGAGCCACTCAGGTTGGAAGGCACTCAAAAGATGACTGGGGAAGAGCTACCTCTTTAAAGTAGAGTCGACCTTAATGACGTGGATAGAGTCAAGCTTTTGGGACCTTCATTTCCTGATGTAGAGCCACTCAAAATGGGAAGAAACAGCTGCAAACATCCATTAGTAATCAGAAAGTGGTATGTACAAAGTATGAATCCAGGAAAATTGGAAATCATCAAAAATGAAATGGTGCACATAAACATCGATATCCTAGGCATTAGTGAGCTGGAATGGACTGGTATTGGCCATTTTGAATCAGACAATCATATGGTCTACTATGCTGGGAATGATGATGTTGCATTCATCATCAAAAAGAACATTTCAAGATCTATCCTGAAGTACAACGCTGTCAGTGATAGGATAATATCCATATGCCTACATGGAAGACCACTGTTATTCAGATTTATGCACCAATCTCTAAGGCCAAAGATGAGGAAATTGAAGACTTTTATCAACTTCTGTAGTCTGAAATTGATCGAACATGCTATCACGATGCACCGATAATTAGTGGTGTTTGGAATTCAAAAGTCAGAAACAAAGAAGAAGGATCAGTAGTTGGAAAATATGGCCTTAGGGATAGCAATCATGCCAGAGATCACAGGATAGAATTTTGCAAGACCAAAGACTTCTTTGTTGCAAATACCTTTTTTCAACAACATGAATGGTGAATATACACGGGGATCTTGCCAGATGGAGTATACAGGAATCAAATCGACTGCACCTGTGGAAAGAGACAATGGAAAAGCTCAGTATCATCGGTCAGAACAAGACCGGGGCTGACTTCAGAACAGACAATCAGTTGCTCATATGCAAGTTTAAGTTGAAGCTGAAGATAATTAAAACAAGTCCACGAGAGCCGAAATAGGACCTCGAGTATATCCCACCTAAATTTAGAGACTATGTCATGAATAGACTTGACGCATTGAATACTAATGACCGAAGACAAGACGAGTTGTAGAATGACATCAAGACATCATACACGTAGAAAGTAAGAGATTGTTAAAAAGACAGGAAAGAAAGAAAAGACCAAAATGGATGTCAGAAGAGACTCTGAAACTAGCTCTTGAATGTAGAATAGCTAAAGTGAAAGGAAGAAGTGATGAAGTAAAAGAACTGAACAGAAGATTTCAAAGTGTGGTTCGAGAAGACAAAGGAAAGTATTATAATGACATGTGCAAAGACCTGGAGTTAGAAAACCAAAAGGGAAGAACATGCTCAACATTTCTCAAGCTGAAAGAACTAAAGAAAAAATTCATGCCTCGAGTTGCAATAGTGAAGGATTCCTTGGGCAAAATACTGAATGACGCAGGAAGCATCAAAAGCAGATGGAAGGAATACTCAGAGTCACTGTACCAAAAAGAATTGGTCGACATTCAGTAATTTCAGGAGGTAGCATATGATCAAGAACCAATGGTCCTGAAGGAAGAAGTCCAAGCTGCACTGAAGGCATTGGTGTAAACAAGGCTCCAGGTATTGACGGAACACAAACTGGGATGTTTCAACAAACGATGCAGCACTGGAAGTGCTCACTCATCTGTGCCAAGAAATCTGGAAGATTTATGTTATTGGGTACATAATGTATGAAGACGTAATTTATGATAAAAACAACATAAAGGGGAAGGAGTGGTATAGCAACAGAGTTTTTGTGTGTTACTAAAGTTAAGTCATTTGATGAAGATCAAAAACCACAAACTTCAGTATGGATTACACTTCAAGATAAAGAAAACAAAAATCCTCACAATTGGACCAATAAGCAACACCATGATAAACAGTGAAAATATTGAAGTTGTCAAGGATTTCATTTTAACTGGATCCACAATCAACACCCACGGAAGCAGCAGTTGAGAAATCAAAACATACATTGCACTGGGCAAATCTGCTGCAAAAGACCTCTTTAAAATGTCAAAAAGCAAAGATGTCACTTTGAAGACTAAGGTGTGACTGACCCAACCCATGGTATTTTCAGTCTCCTCTTTGCACGCTAAAGTTGGACGATGAATAAGGAAGACTGAAAAAGAATTGATGCCTTTGAATTGTGGTATTGGCGAAGAGTATTGAACATGCCATGGACTGTCAAAAGAACGAACAAATCTGTCTTGGCAGATGTACAACCAGAATGTTCCTTAGAAGCAAGGATGGTAAGACTGCGTCTCACATACTTTGGACATGTTATCAGGAGGGATCAGCCCCCAGAGAAGGACATCATGCTTGGTAAAGTTGAGCGTCAGCAAAAAAGAGGAAGACTGTTCATGAGATGGATTGGCACAGTGGCTGCAACAATGGGCTCAAGTATAGCAATGATTGTGAGGATGGCACAGGACTGGACAGTGTTTCGTTCTCTTGTACTTAGGGTCACTATGGTTCACAACCAAGTTGACATCATGTAGCAACAACAAAGTTAAATTAGTGTCAATTTAAACTAGATTGTTATAAATTTAAAATGTAAATATAATCCTCATGGTAAACACAAAGAAAATATCTTTAAAAGTATACACAAAAGGAGAGAAGAAGGAAATCAAAATGGTTCACTGTAAAAAAACAACTAAACACAAATGATGGCAGTATTGGAGGAAATTTAAATAAAAAAGGTATAAGACGCACACACACACAAACAAATAGCAAAATAGCAGAAGGAAATCCTCAAATATCAGTAATTACTTTAAATGTAAATGGTTTTAACTCTTCACTCAAAAGGCAGAGAGTGGTAGAATGGATTAAAATAATTAACCATCTATATACTGTCTACAATAGACTCATCTTAGACTCAAAGGCACAACATAGATAGATTGAAAGTGAAAGGATGGGAAAAAATACTCCAAGCAAATAGTAACAAAAGAGAGCTAAGGTGGCTATATTGATATCACATATACCTTAAAGTCAGTTATAAGAGACAGTGAAAGGCATTATATATTGATAAAAGCATCAATTCATCAAGAAGATATAACAATTATAAATACATAACATCAGAGCCCTGAAATACATGAAGCAGACACTGACAGAATTGAAGGGACAAATTGATCTACAATAATAGTTGGAGACTTCAATACTTCACTTTCAATAATAGACGTACCATCTAGAAGGAAGATCAGCGAGGAAATACAGGATTTAAATAACACTATAAATCAATTAGGCCTAACAGACATATATAGAATATTCCACCCAACAACAACATAATAAACATTCTTCCTCATTGCACATTGTGCATTCTCCAGGACAGACCATATGCTAGGTCACAAAACAAATTTGAATAAAGTAAAAAAAAGAAAACTGAAATCATACACAGTGTCTTCTCTGACCACAGTGGAATGAAACTAGAAAATAATAACAGAAGGAAAACAGGGCAATACACAAATATGCAGAAACTAAACAACACACTGTTAAACAACCAATGGTTCAAGGAAGAAATCAAGAGAGAAATCAGAACATACTTAGAATTGAATGAAAATGAACACACAACATACCAAAACTTATGGCATGCAGTGAAGGCAGTGTTCCAGAGAGAGAAACCTACAGTGGTAAACATCCTACATTACAAAAGAAGAATGATCTCAAATAAATGCCCTAACTTTACAAATTGAGGAACTAGTAAAAGAAGAGCAAACTAAGCCAAAAGCAACCAGAAGGAAGGAAATAAAAAAGATCAAAGCAGAAATAGATGAAACAGAAATCACTGCTTAAGGTTTCTGTTAAGGATAATTGAAAATTTTGGAAATGGATAGAGCTGATGGTTGCACAAAGTGATGAATGTAATTAATGTCACTGAATTGTACACATAAAAAATATTGAAATGCCAAATGTTTTGTCCTTTTTTACCACAATGAAAAGAAAGAAATTAAATGAAATAGAGAATAGAAAAACAATAGAATCACTGAAACCATAAGTTGATTCTTTGAAAAGATTGATAAAATTGATAAACCCTTAGCTACACTAACAAAGAATAAAAAGAGAATGTGCAAATAACCAAAATCATAAATGAAAATGGAGACATTCCAACCAACCCCAAAGAAATAAGGATCATGAGAGAATACGATGAACAACTAAATTCCTAGAAATAAATGAACTATGTAAATTGACTCAAGAAGAAATAGAAAATCTCAACAGACTCATAAGAAGTGAAGAGAATGAAACAGTAATCAAAAAACTCCCGACAACAAAAAAGTCCTGGACCAGATGGCTTCACTGGAAAATTCTACCAAAATTTAAAGAAGAATTGACACCAATCCTTCTCAAACTCTTCCAAAAAATAGAAGAGGAGGGAACAGTTTCTAACTCATTCTATGAGGCCACTGTTACCCTAATTTAAAACCAGACAAAGACACCACAAGAAAAGAAATCTACAGACTTCCGGATAACATGGTGGTATAGTCAGAAGCACCACGCCATCCCTCCACAGCAAAGATCAGAAAAACTAAGTCAAACAGAGTCACACGTCAATCCTGAAACCCTAAGCATCAAATGAAGAGATAAAGAACTCAGCCAAGCACCAAATGCAACAAGAAACTGACTGAGAACAGAGAGCAAGGAGAGATACACGCAGAGGTCCCCTATCAGCTACCACAGCACGGATCCACCATCTTGGACTCCTATCGGAGATCAATGAACAGGGGGTACGAGGAAGCAGCTTCACGAAGCTTCCAGCAGGAGACAGAACAACTGGTAACCAGCGATATAGGCTTTCCTACCCCCCACCCTTCTTCACCGTCACTCAGCCTCCTCTGCTTCCTGCAGCCACAGTCTCTTGGCCGGGAAGTACCCCGGTATTGCTTGGATTCCACCTGTCCTCACTGGCCAGATCCCTGAGTGCCTTTTGTTGGCTGCTGGTGGTGCGTTTTTGTTTTTGTTTTTTTTTTTTTTTGCTTCTTCAGATTTCTTCTTTACCTCTCACCACCTCCCTCTCCTTTCTGTCAAATACCTGGCTCTGTGCGCGATCTTTACTTCTTTCTGAAAGGCTGCGAAACACCGCTTGACAGTGAAGCTGCTTCCCGGCCCATGCTGCCACACTGGTAGGACCCCCGGGGCTTTTTTGTTTGTTTGTTTGCTCTGTTTTGTTCCGTTTTGATTTGTTTGTTTGTTTTCTTTTTCTTCTCTTGGCTTGGGAGCCCCTTCTAGCTGGGCAGTACCGCACGGCTTGTAAGCTACTCCCTTACTCTGCGCAGACGCACAGGGACATCCCTTAGGGCATTTATTTTTTCTTGGTTTTTTTTCATTGCTTTGTTTTGTTTTCTTCTCTATCTTATTCCCTTTTTGTCTTCATTTCCAGTTTCTCGATTTATTCATTTTTTTCTTTTACCCTTTTTCTTTCTTTTCACTTTTGTTTTTCCTCCTTTCTCAGTCTCTCATCTCTCCACTCCAAAAGCAAGCTCCCTTAGCACTCTTTTTTGTTTGTGTGTATGTATTTGGCTCCTGTTCCTCTCTCCTCTCTCCTCTTTCCCATACCCATCTTAGCACCACACATTATAATCTACCCCCTCCCTCTGGCCTACCTCCACCATGCGCTGAACATCACACTCCCAAGCAGCACAAGCACGGCATACTGGAACCTGCCCTGCACTGATTCCTGTTCTGCACTGTCAGCCCTGGTATGTGCCACATACAACCCATCCCAGCAAATCCCTTTCAGCTTAACATTCCCTGCTGTACCATACCTGAGTGACTGACCCTGCCCATTGGAGAAGGAGGTGAAAAGTATCATACCCACAGATGAGCAAACAACAAAGAACACACTGCCCGCCTGCTCAGACATAACCAAATAAAACAAAAAAGCAGGCTTAAACAAACAAATCTACAATCAATAAACAAGGAAAATAACCACTGAATGACCCAAAGACAGCAGACAATATCAAAACATTTACAAAAACAGGACAGGATGGTTCCAGTAGGTGTCCAAAATAAAACAGCAGATGACTTTCCAGTAGAAGAATAGGCACTAGACCTAACTGACAGGGAATTCAAATCCCTAATATTCAGAATTATCCAAGAGTTTAAGCAAAAAGCAGACAAAAATTAGGAAAAAATAGACAAATTCATGAAAAAGCACACAAATTCATGGAAAATACAGACAAAAAATGGAAGAATTCAGGAAAATAATACAGGAACAAAATGCTAAAATAAATTCACAACTAGAAATCATATAAAAACAACAATTAGAAATCCAAAAGATAAACAACAAAATTTCAGAAATGGACAGTGTCACAGAAGGGCTGAGGAGCAGGTTTGAAACGATGAAAGATAGGATCAGTGAAATTGAAGACAAACACTTGGATACAATTCTGTTTGAGGAAAAATCAGGAAAAAAAATGAAGAAACCCTGAAAATCATGTGGGATACAACCAAAAGCAAAAATCAGCAAATGATTGGAGTTCTAGAACAGGGGGAGAAAACAGAAAACACAGAGAGGATCATTGAAGAATTGCTGACAGAAAACTTCCCCAATATCATGAAAGATGAAATGTTGACCATCCAAAAAGCTCAATGAACCCCATATAGGATAGGCCCCA
The DNA here is from genome assembly GCA_030035585.1 of Dugong dugon. Lineage (NCBI taxonomy): Eukaryota > Metazoa > Chordata > Mammalia > Sirenia > Dugongidae > Dugong > Dugong dugon. The sequence goes on along the minus strand of CM057483.1, from coordinate 99,726,099 downwards.
AAAGAAAATCACCAAGGCATATCATAATCACACTCTCTAAAACCAAAGACAAACAGAGAATCCTGAGAGCAGCTCAAGAAAAACAAAAAGTCACATACAGAGGAGAAACAATAAGACTAAGCTTGGATTATTCGGCAGAAACCATGCAGGCAAGAAAGCAATGGGATGACATACATAAAACCTTGGAAAAAAATTGCCAGCCAAGAATATTATATCCTGCAAAACTGTAGTTCAAATATGATGGTTAAATTAGGTCATTTCCAGATAAACAGAAATGTAGGGACTATGTAAAAACCAAACAATATTTACAAGCCTTATTAAAAGGAGTCCTTCAGTCTGAGAACAAACAACAGCAGACCACAGGCTGAATATAGGACATAGGGTTGTACTAGCCAGATACCAACCTAGGAAATGAACTCTTAAGGACTATGCAAAACCAGAAGAATTACAACAGGGAACCATAGCGGTTAATCTGTAAATTACAACAGCATCAGAACAATAAAAAGGGAATAAATGGTGTAGGTATAGAACCTTCTAATGGAGAGGAAGGCAAGGCAATACCAAGTAATAATAGACTGGTTCAAATCTAGGAAGATAAGGGTAAATTCCAATGGAACCACAAAGAAAGCTAACAAACTTACTCATCAAAATAAAGAAGAAAAACATAAAGTCTCAGTAAAAACAAAACCTAGAAACACAGAAGAAATGAAAAAGAAATCCACAAACAAAAGGAACTCAGCACAGGAGAGTAAGAGGAACAAAGAAAACATCAGCACCACAAAAAAAAAAAAAAAAAAAAACCACTACAAAATGCAATCCCACTCCTAGGAATGCATCCTAGGGAAATAAGAGCCATCACATGAATAGACATATGCACACCCATATTCATTACAGCACAGTTCACAACAGCAAAAAGATGGAAACAACCTAGATGCCCATCAACAGATGAATGGATAAAAAAACTATGGTGCATACACACAATGGAGTATTATGCAAAGATAAAGAACAATGATGAATCTGTGAAGCATCTCATAACATGGATGAAACCGGAAGACATTATGCTGAGTGAAATAAGTCAATCACAAAAGGACAAATATTGTACGAGACCTCTACTATAAAAACTCATGTAAAAGTTTACACACAAAACGAAACAATCTTTGTTGGTTATGAGGGATGGGGGGCGCTAAATAGACAATAGATAAGTGGTAACTTTGGTGAAGGTTATGACAGTACACAGTACTGGGGAAGCCAGCACAACTTGTACAAGGAAAGGTCATGGAAGCTCCATACACACATCCAAACTCCCTGAGGGACTGAATTGCTGGGCAGAGGGCTGTGGGGACCCTGGTCTCAGGGAACATCTAGCTCAATTGGCAGAACACACTTTATAAAGAAAATGTTCTACATTCTACCTTGGCGAGTAGTGTTTGGGGTCTTAAAAGCCTGTGAGCAGCCATCTAAGACACTCCACTGGTCTCACCCCTTTGGGAGCAACGGAAAATGAAGAGAAAAAGATACAAGGAAAAGATTCGTCCAAAGGACTAATGGACCACAGCTACCATGGCCTCCACAAGACTGAGTCCAGTATAGCTAGATGGTGCCCGGCTACCACCGTTGACTGTTCTGAACGGCATCACAATAGAGGGTCCCGGGCAGAGCTGGAAACGGATGTAGAACAAAATTCTAACTCACAAAAAAAAGACCAGATTTACTGGCCTGACAGACTGGAGAAACCCTGAGAGTATGGCCTCCAGACAGCCTTTTTGCTCAGTGGTTAAGTCACTCCCGAAGTTCACCGTTCAGCCGGGGATTGGACAGCCTCGTAAAACAAAACGGGACTAATGAGGCACAGCAGGTTAGGGACAAGGATTAGATGGCAGGCGGGGACAGGAAAGCTGGTGATAGGGAATCCAAGGTTGAGAACGGACAGTGTTGACATGTCATTGGGTTGTTAACCATTGTCATAGGGCAATATGTGTACTAACTGCTTAATGAGAAACTATTTGTTCTGTAAAGCTTCATCTAAGGTACAAAAAAAAAATTATCAATGTGAGACCAAATTGACAACAGCAACTCAAAGGGTTTGATGGGAAGCCTAGGGCGCAGTGAGTTGAAGATAATGGTGATGGAATAATTTGGAAAAGGATAGTGAGAATAGCAGCACAATGGGAAGAATGTAATTGATGTCACTGAATTGTACATGTAGAAACTTTTGAAATGGTGTAATTTTGGCTATGTATATTTTCACCAAAAAAAAGGTCCTCCAAGGTCAAGAAGGGAGAGTGTTGACATGTTGTGGGGTTGTTAACCAATGTCATAAAACAATATGTGTACTGACTGTTTACTGAGAAACTATTTGTTCTGTAAACCTTCGTCTAAAGTACAATAAAAAAAATTTTAAAGAAGAAAATATGTTGTTTCGTGTAGCCATCTTCATCATCTTCTGGATAACTTGCTGCAGCTTATACATCAGCAATTTTGTAAACTACAGTTATTGGGTGCAGTGTCCTATCTATGTATGTCCATTAGATTAAAACCTTCTATATTACTATTTTTCCCATGCTTATTACTTATTCTCAGAGGACTATTGGAATCTCTTGCTACAATTGATTCTTAGTTATCGGCTAAAATTTCACCTTTAATTTCCCTGGGCATAGTAAACCTAGTTATTTTAAAGATTGCCCCATTTTACATTATCTGACTTCCCCAATGAATCTGTTTCTATAGTCTATTGTTTATGCTTACAGATGCAAAGTAGTCCCAAAGCTGGTCCTGATTTAGGAAATAATTTTGGAGTTATTATTCCCTGTCCTTGAGCATAGAGAGTGTGACCCAGCTGAAGATGGACTCACAAGGACTCACAAAGACACATCTACTGGGCCCTGAAGGTATAAAGACGATAGCTAAGATAATCTTGGAAAATGTCTTTTAGGGAAACTTTCACATAAAGCCAATCAAACAGAACATAAAAGACTTTCCACTCTTATCTTTTTCTATTAGCATTTAGTGAATAGAAATTTGTTGGACCAATGAAGACCCTCCTGACTGTCATTACCGAAACCTGTACCAATGATTGTTAAGAAAGATGTTTCAAAATGTAGGATCTCAGTTTCTAGCCAATCTGGGAAAAGGTGAAGCTTTCAATGGTTTTGCCCATTTGTAATGTTAATATATACTGATAGCTCTGTAACTGGTCTTTGGACTCGGGCAGACATGGCTGTGGCAGCATGCTTGTCCGTTTTCCCACTTTTGTCTGTTCTGTGATATTTCCTTGGACTCAGGAAGACATTGCTCTCGCAGCATGGTTGTCCGCTTCCCACTTCTGCCCTTTTGAATATATGCCGAATAAAACATTCTTTTTGCTTTACTAGACTTTATGATGTTTTTCCCCTACAACAGTCCAAATTACCAAGTTTTCCATTACAGAAAAAAGCCAAATACATAGGATGCAACTGCCTTAATCAAAAGATCTACTAACTGTGGAACTATATATGCCTTTCCTCTTAAAATGAACTATCTATGTGCCTTTTTTAGACTAACTTCCACTTATTCCTAGGTCCACTCTCTTTGCTTACTTTCATGGATTGAAGTATGTCCCCCCAAAAATGTGTACATCAATTTGGCTGGGCCATGATTCCTGGTATTGTGTGATTTTCTTATATGTTGTAAATCCTGCCTCTATGATGTTAATGAGGGAAGATGGGTGGCAGTTGTGTTAGTAAAGCAGGACTCAGTCTACAAGATTGGATTGTGTCCTGAGGCAATCTCTTGAGATATAAAAGACAAAAGTGAGCAAAGAGACAGGGGGATCTCATACCACCAACAAAGCAGTGCCAGGAGCAGAGCGTGTCCTCTGGACCCGGGGTCCCCGCACAGAGAAGCTCCTAGTCCGGGGGAACACTGATGAGAAAAAGGCCGACAGAGAGAGAAAGACTTCCCCTGGAGCCGACGCCCTGAATTTGGACTTTTAGCCTACTTTACTGTGAAGAAATAAATTTCTCTTTGTTAAAGCCAAAAAAAAAAAAAAAAGAAAACTACAGATCAATATCCTTTATGAATATAGGTACAAAATTTTTCAACAAAACACCAGCAAACCAAATCCAACACCATATAAAAGAATTATACACCATGACTAAGTGGGATTTATTCCAAGAATGCAAGGGTGTTTCAACATTAGAAAATCAATGTAATACACTACATTAATAGAACAAAGGAGAAGAACCACATGATCATCTCAATCGATGCAGAATAGGCATTTGACAAAATCCAACATCCTCTCATGATAAAAACTTTCAACAAATGAGGAATAGAGGAGAACTTCCTCAACATGATCAAAAAACCTACAGCTAATATCATACTTAATGGTGAGAAACTAGATGCTTTACACCTAAGATTGGGAACAAGGCAAGAATGTCACCTCTTACCATTCCTATTCAACATAGTACTGAAAATTCTAGTTAATGCAATAAGACAACAAAAGGAAATAAAAGATATACAGATTGGGAAGAAAGAAATAAAACTACTTTTGTTTTGAGATGAGGTCCCTTGGTGGCACAGTTTTCCCTCAACTACTAACAACAATGGGCTCAAACATATCTACTATTGTGAGGATGGCACAGGACTGAGTAATGTTTTCTTCTGTTGTACGTGGAGTCTCTATGAGTCAGAACAAACTCAATGGCACCTAACAGCAACAATAACACTAACCTAAAGGTTGATGGTTTAAACCTACCTAGGCCCAAAACCCACCCTGTGACACTGCAGAAGAAAGGCCTGCAATCTGCTTCCATAAAGATTACAGCCAAGAAAACCCTATGGAGCAGTTTTACTCTGTAACACATGGGGTCACCATGAGTTGAAATTGACTCAACGGCAATGGGTTTTTTTTTTTTTTTATTGTTGTAATTAAATGAAGTTTACATTTCAAGTTAGTCTCCCATAGAGAAATTTTTTTTCACATACATTGTTATAAGACCCCAACCGCTCACCCCATTCTGCGACAGCACACACCTCCCCTCTGCCTCTGATTCCCCATGAACATTCAACCAGCTCCTAACTCTCTCTGCCTTCCCATCTCACCTCTGGACAGAAGCCACCCCTTTGGTCTCTTGTATCTACTTGTCTAAGATGCACATTCTTCACAAGTATCACTTTATGTCCCACAGTCCAGACCAATCCCTGTCTGAAGAGTTGGCCTAGGAAATTGTTTTAGTTCTGGGGTGATGGAGAGACCAGGGGCCATGCTTTCCAGGGCACCTCCAGTCTTAGTCAGACCATTAAGTCTGGTCTTCTTACTAGAATTTGAGTTCTGCATCCTATTGTTCTACTGCTCCATCAGGGACCCTCTGTTGTGTTCCCTGTCAGGACGTTCATTGGTGGTAGCCAGGCACCATCTAGTTCTTCTGGTCTCAGGCTGATGAAGTCTCTGGTTTATGTGGCCCATTCTGTCTCTTGGGCTAATACTTTCCTTGTGTCTTTGGTGTTCTTCGTTCTCCTTTACTCCAAGTGGATGGGACCAATTGATGCATCTTAAATGGCCGCTTGCAAGCTTTTAAGACCCCAGATGCCACTCACCGAAGTAGGATGCAGAACATTTTCTTAATAAGGTTTGTTATGCCAATTGACATAGATGTCCCCTGAAGGCATGGTCCCCAGACCCCACATCCCTGCTACTCTGTCTCTCGAAGTATTTGACTGTATTGAGGAAACTTCTTAGCTTTGGTGTAGTCCAGTTGTGCTGGCTTCCCCTGTAGTGTGTGCTGTCCTTCCCTTCACCTAAGATCATTCTTATCTACTACCTAGTTAGTGAATAACCCTCACCCTCCCTCCCCACCCCCGTAACCATCAAAGAATGTTTTATTCTGTGTTTAAACCTTTTTTTGAGTTCTTATAATAGTGGTCTTATACAGTATTTGTCGTTCTGTGCCTGACTAAATTCACTCAGCATAGTAAGTTCTATCTTACACCAAGTTATACAACGTTTCACAGCTTTATCATTGTTCTTTACCATTGCGTAATATTCCATTGTGTGGATATACCACGGTTTGTTTATCTATTCGTCCATCAATGGGCACCTAGGTTGCTTCCGTCTTTTGGCTATTGTGAACAGTGCTGTGATGAACATGGGTGTGCGTTATCTATTCATGTGATGGCTCTTGTTTCCCTAGGGTATATTCCAAGGATCTGGATAGCTGGACCGTATGGGACTTCTATTACTAGCTTTTTAAGGAAGCGCCAAATCGATTTCCAAAGTGGTTGTTCCATTTTACATTCCCACCAATAGTGTATAAGTGTTCCAGTCTCTCCACAACCTCTCAGCATTTGTTATTTTTTGTTTTTTGGATTAATGCTAGCCTTGTTGGGGGTGAGATGATATCTCATTATAGTTTTGATCTGCATTTCTCTAATGGCTAATGATTGTGAGCATTTCTTCACGTGTCTGTTAGTTGCCTGAATACCTTCTTTGGTGAAGTGCATGTTCATATACTTTGCCCACTTTTTAATTGGGTTATTTGTCTTTTTGCTGTTGAGGTTTTGCAGTATCTTGTAGATTTTAGAGATTAAACGCTAATCGGATTTGTCATATCCAAAAAATTTTCCCCAGTCTGTAGCTTGTATTTTTACTCTTTTGGTGAAGACTTTGGATGAGCATAAGTGTTTGATTTTTTAGGAGCTCCTATTTATCTAGTCTATCTTCTGGTGCTTATGCATTGTTACTGATGGTTTGTATTCTGTTTATGCCATGTATTAGGAATCCTAGTGTTGTTCTTATTTTTTCTTCCATGATCTTTATCGTTTTCTATTTTATATTTAAGTCTTTGATCCATTTTGAGTTAGTTTTTGTACATGGTGTGAGGTATGGGTCTTGTTTCAGTTTTTTACATATAGATATCCAATTATGCCAGCAACATTTGTTAAAGAGACTGTCTTTTCCCCAATTAATGGACTTTGTGACTTTGTCAAATATTAGCTGCTCATAGGTGGATGAGCTTATATCTGGATTCTCAACTCTTTTCCATTGGTCTATGTATCTGTTGTTGTACCAGTACCAGCCTGTCTTGACTACCGTGGCAGTATGATAGGTCCTAAAATCAGGTAGTGTAAGGCCTCCCACTTTGTTTTTCTTGAGTAATGCTTCATTTATTCAGGGCCTCTTCCCTTTCAATATGAAGTTGGTGATTTGTTTCTCCACCTCATTAAAAAATGCTGCTGGAATTTGGATCAGGATTGCATTGTATCTGTAGATTGCTTTGGGTAGAATTGACATTTTCACTATGTTGAGTCTACCTATCCATGAGCATGGTTTATTTTTCCACTTATGCAGGTCTCTTTTAGTTTCTTGCAGTAGTGTCTTGTAGTTTTCTCTGTAAAGATCTTTTACATCTCTGGTTAGATTTATTCCTAAGTATTTTATCTTCTTGGGGGCTATTGTAAATGGTAGTGATTTGGTGATTTCCTCTTCAAGGTTCTCTTTATTGATGTAAAGGAATCCAATTGATTTTTGTATGTCTAGCTTGTATCCTGAGACTTTGCTGAAATCATCTATTAGTTCCAGTAGTTTTCTTGTGGAGTGCTTGGGGTTTTCTGTGTATAAGATCATATCATCTGCGAATAGAGATACTTTGACTTCTTCCCTACCTATTTGGATGCCCTTTATTTCTTTTTCTAGCCTAACTTCTCTGGCTAGGACATCCAGCACAGTGTTGAATAATAGTGGTGATAATCCTTGTCTGGTTCCTGTTCTCAAGGGGAATGCTTTCAAAGTCTCTCCATTCAGGATGATGTTGGCCATTGGTTTTGTATAAATGCCCTTAATTATACTGAGGAATTTCCCTTCTTTCCTACTTTATTGAGAGTTTTTATCATGAATGGGTGTTGGACTTTGTCCAAAGCCTTTTCTGCATCGATTGATAAGATCGTGTGGTTCTTGTCTTTTGTTTTATTTATGTGATGGATTATGTTGATTGTTTTTCTAATGTTGAACCATCCCTGCATACCTGGTATAAATCCCACTTGATCATGGTGAATTTTTTTTTTTTTTTTGATATGTTGCTGAATTCTACAGGCTAAAATTTTGTTGAGGATTTTTTTGTCAGTGTTCATGAGGGATATCGGTCTGTAATTTTCTTTCTTTGTGGTGTCTTTACCTGGTTTTGGTATCAGGGTTATGCTGGCTGCATAGAATGAGTTTGGGAGTATTCCATACTTTTCTATCCTCTGAAATACCTTTAGTAGAAGTGGAGTTATCGCTTCTCTGAAAGTTTGGTAGAATTCTCACTGAAACCATCTGGGCCAGGGCTTTTTTTTGGTGGCAGTTTTTTAATAACCTTTTCAACCTCTTCATTTGTTAAGGGTTTATTTAGTTGTTCTACCTCTGTTTGTGTTAATTTAGGTAGGTAGTGAGTTTCTAGAAATTTGTCCATTTCCTCTAGGTTTTCAAATTTGTTAGAGTACAATTTTTCATAGTATTCTGTTATGATTCTTTTAATTTCAGTTGGGTCTGTTGTGATATCACCCGTCTCATTTCTTATATGGGTTATCAGCTTCCTCTCCAATTTTTCTTTTGTCAGTTTGGCCAGTGGTTTATCAATTTTGTTGATCTTTTCAAAGAAGCAGCTTTTGGACTTGTTAACTCTTTCAATTGTTTTTCTTTTCTCAATTTCATTTAATTCTGCTCTAATTCTTATTATTTCCTTCCTTCTGGCTCCTGTAGGCTTCTTTTGCTGCTCTCTTTCTACTTGTTCCAGTTGTAGGCTTAATGCTTTGATTATGACCCTTTCTTCTTTTTGGCTGTGTGCATTTATTGCTATAAACTGACTTCTGAGCACTGGTTTTGCTGTGTCCCAAAGGTTCTGGTAGGATGTGTTTTCATTCTTGTTTGATTCCATGAATTTCTTTATTCCATTCTTAATTTCTTCTATAACCCAGTAGTTTATGAGCAAGATGTTGTTCACTTTCCATGTGTTTGGTTATTTTTCCTTGCTTTTTGTGTTGTCGATTTCCACTTTTATGGCTTTATGGTCAGAAAAGATGCTTTGTAGTATTTCGATGCCTTGGATTCTTTTAAAGCGTGCTTTATGGCCTAATTTGTGGTCTATTGTGGAGAATGTTCCATGTGTGTTGGAAAAGAAAGTATACTTGGATGCTGTTGGGTGCAAAGTTCAGTATATGTCTATGACATCAAGTTGGTTGATTGTAGCATTTAGCTCTTCTGTGTCTTTGTTGAGCTTCTTTCTGGATGTTCAGTCCTTCACTGAAAGTGGTGTGTTGAAGTCTCCTACTACTATTGTGGAGCTGTCTATCTCTCTCTTCAGAGCTGTTAGAGTTTGTGTTATGTATTTTGGAGCCCTGTTGTTGGGTGCATAAATATTTATTATAGTTATGTCCTCCTGGTGTATTGACACTTTAATCATTATATAGTGCCCTTCCTTATCCTTTGTAGTGGATTTTACTTTAAACTCTATTTTGTCAGGGATTAATATTGCCACTCCTGCTCTTTTTCGAATGTTGTTTGCTTGATATATTTTTTTCCATCGTTTGAGTTTTAGCTGGCTTCTGTCTCTCTTGCTGGCAGCATATAGATGGATCATAGTTTTTTATCTAATCTGCCACTCTCAGTCTCTTTATTGGTGCATTAAGTCTGTTTACATTCAGGGTAATTATTGATAGGTATGAGTTTTGTGCCGTCATCCTGATATCTCTCTTTGTGTGTTATTCACAGTTTCTTTGTTCTCCTCAATTTTCTGTGCTGAGTCATTTTTCTTTATGTATTTTGTTTCATCTTTTCCTTTGTTGTAGATTTTTTGTTTGCTGGGTCTTTATGTTTTTCTACTTTATTATTTTGATTTATAGGATTGTTAGAGTCCTTTGTGGTTACCTTAATATTTACCCCTATTTTTCTGAGTTTATAACAGTCTTTTATTACTTTATATCGCCTTAACTTCCCCTCCGTATAGAAAATCAATGTCTCTATTTTTTAAGTCCCTCTTTTTTTGTTTTAATATTATCCGTTTTTTTACATATTGATATCTGTTTGCCTATTTTCAATGTTTTAGCTTTGATGTAATTTTGATTTCTGTATCTGAGTCAATATCTGGTTGCTCTGTCTTGTGTTCAAGTCTTGAGTTGTTAGCTGGTGTTATTGATTATCTAACTGTAGGACTGCCTTTAGTATTTCTTGTAATATTGGTTTGGTTTTGGCAAATTCCCTGAACTTCTGTTTATCTGGAAATGCCCTAATTTCGCCATCATATTTGAGAGACAGTTTTGCTGGATATATAATTCTTGGCTGACAGTTATTTTCCTTCAAGGTTTTATATATGTCATCCCATTGCCTTCTAGCCAGCATGGTTTCTGCTGAGTAGTCCGAGCTTATTCTAATTGACTCTCCTTTGTAGATGACTTTTCTTTTATCCCTAGCTGCTATTAAAATTCTCTCTTTGTCTTTGGTTTTGGTAAGTTTGATTATAATATGTCTTGGTGACTATCTTTTGGGATCTACCTTATGTGGGGTTCGATGAGCATCTTGGATAGATATCTTCTCATCTTTCAGGATATCAGGGAAGTTTTCTGTCAAATCTTCAAAAATTTTCTCTGTATTTTCTGTTATCCCTCACCCCGTTCTGGTACTCCAATTACTCATAGATTATTTCCCTCGATACATTCCCACATGACTCTTAGAGTTTCTTCATTCTTTTTAATTGTTTTCTCTGATTTTTCCTCAAATAAGTTGGTGTCAAGAGCTTTATCTTCAGTGTCACTAATTCTAACTTCTACAGCCTCAGTTCTGTTCCTATGAGTTTCTATTGAGTTATCTAATTCTGAAATTTTATTGTTAATCTTCTGGATTTCTGATTGCTGTCTCTCTATGGATTCTTGGAGCCTATTATATTTGGCATTATGTTCTTGAATAACTTTTTTAAGTTCCACTACTACTGAGTCTGTATGTTGCATGGTTCTTTCTGCATTCTGTAGAATTTCCTTTCTTATTTCTAGAAGAGTTCTGTATATCAATCTTTTGTATTCTGCCTCTGGAAATTCCAAGAAGTTGTCTTCCTCCAGAGAATTTATTGATTCTTTATTTTGGGAGCTTGCTGAAGCCCTCATGGACTGCCTCTTTATGTGACTTGATATTGGCTGTTGTCTCAGAGCCATCGGTAATTTATTATAATTTATTTTGTGTTTGCTTAGTGAGACCTAGCTTCTTATTTTGTTTTGTTTTGATATGCTCAAATAGGCTGCTTGTGTGCAGTAGTTTGATTTTTGACACCTTTGGATCTCTAACATCCTGTCACCAGGTAGTTAGTTCTGTAATGAAGTATGTGCACACAGGAGTCCATTAAATTTTCCTATATGGGTTCAGCTCGGGTGTTCAGGCAGTCGGTCACCAAGTGTGTGATGCAGGCTCTCACCCCCAGTCCTAGAGAGGCATGGGTGATTGGTGCAGGCACGGGACTCTGGCTGTGGTAGGGGATCACGCGCTGAGCCAGGCAGGGGGCTGCTGGCTGCCCCTGAGAGTCTGAAATGAAAGCGTGTCCCTATTCTCTAGGGTGCATAGGTAGGTGAGTTTTGCAGCCAGACTAAGAGCACCCCACTCTGTTGGCTGTAAAGACTCTAGGGTACCACTTTTTCTTGAACTCCTGTAGCAGGTGACTAGGCACTTTAGGAGCTGTCACCAGTCCTCATGACCCTGCTGCAGATCCACAAAAGTGCCTACTTGAGGGGCAGGGCCGTTTCAAGGGTCACAAATCTGCCCGTTCACAGCTGAAGCAGTTGAAGTTAAACTTCAGATGTTTGCCCTGTTGTACTGTGGTAATGAGGGCTAACGCTGTTAAGATGGGTCCCCACAAGTCTATACAGGGGTGTATGGCACTCAGAGTCTGTGGACCTCTGATTTCTATGACCAGCAAAGAAGTTGTGCCGACCCCGTGTTCCTGACTTAGGGGAGCCAGCAGCTTATTTGTCCCCTCTCCAAGGCCAGGAGAATGGGTCAGGGTGCCTTTTGGGATCTATTTCTGGCCCAGTGGACTCCCGGTGCAGAGCGGGGAGGGAGGCAGTAAAAGGAAGAGAGGTTTTTCCCAAATCTGGTGGAGAGCGCAGAGGTAGGAGGTAAAAGGGAGAGAGGTTTTCCCAAATCCAGTGCAGAGCGCAGAGGGAGGAGGTAAAAAGGAGAGAGGTTTTTCCCAAATCCAGTGCAGAGCGCAGAGGGAGGAGGTAAAAGGGAGAGAGGTTTTTCCCAAATGGGTTTTTTTTTAACTCGCTGTGAAAGGGTGCGCACATGTGCTTATCCTAGCCTCTTGGGAGCTGCTCTTCACTGGTTCCGAGAGTCCAAGCAGAATCTCTGCTGCTGGGTCTCTCTTGATGTGGAAACTGCTTCTGGAGCCTGCGCACAGCACAGCTGTTTGCCTGCTTCACCACGGCCTGGCGTGGCTGTGTCTCGGCTGTGTTGCTGCTGCGGCTCTAGTGCTTCTCACCTCTTCCAAACGTTCTTCCTCTCCGGTATGACTCAGATGGATTTCTTAACCTTGCCTTGTTCAGGGCTGCCAGATGTTCACGTCGAATCAAATCACTTGTTTTTCCAGGTCTTTGTTGTAAGAGAGATATAGGAAGCGTCTAACTAGTCCGCCATGTTCAGCCATGGTATTTTCAATCACCTCATATGCATGTGAAAGCTGGACAATGAATAAGGAAGATCGAGGAAGAATTGACACCTTTGAATTGTGGTGTTGGTGAAGAATATTGAATATACCATGACTGCCAAAAGAATGAACAAATCTGTCCTGGAAGTAGTACATCCAGAAAGCTCCTTAGAAGCAAAGATGGCGAGACTATGCCTCACATACTTTGGACATGTTATTATGAGGGATCAGTACCTGGAGAAGAACATCATGCCTGGTAAAGCAGAGGGTCAGCGAAAAAGAGGAAGCCCCTCAATGAGATGGATTGACACAGTGGCTACAACAATGGGCTTAAGCATAACAACGATTGTAAGGATGGCACAGGATATGGCAGTGTTTCATTCTGTTGGGCATAGGGTCTCTGTGAGTTGGAACTTACTCGACAGCACCTGACAACAATAACAACACAACCAGTTTATTTTTCAAAGTGAAACAATCATTTTACAGTGAGTTTTTCTATAACACTTGTTTTAGAAAATTGAATTTGTTCCAATGTGTTTGATATTATGAGGAAATAATTTGAACAGAATGAAAATCTCACTTTTGCTTATGTGCAATTTCGTCTGCAGGAAACAGTAGTTGAATGCAGAAAACTGCATTCACATGAACAAAGTTGCACAGGAATATACATAACCAACACATGCATACACATCAGACATCTACCATCTACCTCAGCTTCCTGTGTGCATTATGAGCCACACTTATCCACTTTGGTGTTACAACTTTCCATTAAGTTTAAGATAATCAAATTGGGAACAAGACAAAGGTGCCTGCTCTTACTTCTATTCAGTATTATATTAGAAGTCCTAGCCAGAGCAATAGGACAAGAAAAAGAAATAAAAGTCATCTAGATTGAAAAAAGAAGTAAAATTATCTCTATTCACAGATTATATGATCCTATATATAAAAAATCCCAAAGAGTTCGAAAGAAAACTTGTAGAGCTAACAGAGGAATTGAGCAAAGTTGCAGGGTACAAGGTCAGCAAACAAAAATCATTTGGGTTTCTATACACCAGCAATGAGAAATCTGAAAGGGAAACTATGGGAACTATTCCACTGACAATAGCATCTAAGAGAATAAAGTACCTAGGAATAATTCAAACCAGGGACGTGAAGGACTTATACAGTGAAAACTATAAAACACTGCTGAGATGAAAGAGATTAAAGAAGACTTAAATAAATGGAAAGCTATTGCATATCATGGACTGGAAGACATACTATTGATAAAATGTCAGTATTACCCAAAGTGATCTAGAGATTCAATGCAATCTCAACCAAAATTCCAACAGCCTTCTTTACAGAAATGGCAAAACTGATCCTCGACTTTATACGGAATGGCAAGAGGCATTGAATAGCTAAAGAAATGTTGAAAGAGAAGAACAAAGTAGGAGAACTCACCCTTTCTGATTTTAAAACATTTTATATAGCTACAGTAATTAAAACAGCCTGGTACTCGTATAACAATAGACACCTAGACCAATGGAATACAATTGACAGTTCAGAAATAAACTCAAACATCTATGGTCAACTGATTTCTGACAAGGGTTCTAAGTCCATTTGAAGGGAAAAGAAGAGGCTTTTCAATAAATGGTGCTGGGAAAACTCTTCAATAAGTGATGTTGGATTTCCACGTGTAGGAAAATGAAACAGGATCCACACTTGTCTTAGTTATCTAGTGCTGCTATATCAGAAATACCACAAGTGGATGGCTTTAACAAACAGAAATTTACTCTCTCAAAGTCTAGGAGGCTAGAAGTCCGAATTCAGGGTGCCAGCTCCAGGCTTTCTTTCTCTGTTGGCTGTGGGGGAAGGTCCTTGTCATCAATCTCCCTGGGTCAAGGAGCTTCTCAGCGCAGGGACCCCGGGTCCAAAGGGTGTGGTATTCTCCTGGCTCTTGTTTCTTGGTGATATGAAGTCTCCCTGTCTCTCTGCTTGCTTCTCTCTTTTATATCTCAGAAAAGATTGGCTTAAGACACAACCTAATCTTGCAGATTGAGTCTTGCCTCTTTAACGTAACTGCTGCTAATCTCATCTCATTAACATCATAGAGGTGTGATTTACAAACATATAGGAAAATCACGTCTGATGACAAAATGGTGGACAATCACACAATACTGGGAATCATGGACTAGCTAAGTGACAGATTTTTTTTGCGGGACACAATTCAATCCATGGCAATGCCTTACACCATGCACAAACACAAATTCAGAATGGATTAAGGACCTAAATGTGCAAACTAAAACCATAAAATTCTTGGAAGAAAATGCAGGGGCAATGCTGTCGGGCCTAGCTTTTAACAATTGATTATCTAATACAATAACAAAAGCACAAAAAGGAAAAGACAAACTAAATTAATGGGACCACATAAAAATTAAAAACTTTTGTTCATCAAAAGATTTTTCCAAAAGAGTGAAAAGACAAGCTACTGACTGGGAGAATATCTTCAGAAACCATATATGCAAAAAGAATCTAATAACCAAAATATATGTAAAACTTTGACAACTTAACAACAAAAAGACAAATAACCCAATCATAAAATAGGCAAAGTACTTGAATAGACATTTCATTAAAGAGGACATTCAAATGACATCAAACACATGAAAAGATGCTCAACGTCATTAGCCGTCAGAGAGATACAAATCAAAACCGCAATGAGATACCATTTCACTCCCACTAGAATGGCTAAGATTACAAAAAATGAAAAATGTTGGCAAGAGTCTTATTCATCTAGTGCTGCTATAACAGAAATACCACAAGTGGATGGTTTTAACGAAGAGAAGTTTATTTCCTCACAGTCAAAGTAGGCTAAAAGTCCAAATTCAGGGCGCCAGCTCCAGAGGAAGGCTTTTTCTCTCTGTTGGCCTTCTTCTCTTCGGTGTTCCCCCAGACTAGGAGCTTCTCTGTGCAAGGACCCCAGGTCCAAAGGAAGCGCTCTGCTCCCAGCACTGCTTTCTTGATGGTATGAGGTCCCCAACTCTCTGCTTGTTTCCCTTTCCTTTCATTTCTTGAGAGATAAAAGGTGGTGCAGGCCACACCCCAGGGAAACTCCCTTTACATTGGATCAGGGATGTGACCTAGGTAAAGGTGATGTTACAATCCCACCCTAATCCTCTTCAGCATAAAAATACAGTCACAAAATGGAGGCCAACCACACAATTCTGGGAATCATGGCCCAGCCAAATTGATATACACATTTTTTGGGGAACATAATTCAAACCATGATATTCCACGCTTTGGCCCAAAAAAAATCACGTCCTTGCAACATGGAAAACATATTCACCCCATCATGTCATAGCAAAAGTCTTAACTACAGGTCCAAAATCAAAAAATTCCTCTGTTCTCTGAGACAATTTACACAATAGCCCTGCCCTCCAGACTCTAGGTATTGGCCACAGTCTCTGGATTCTGAGTGGAGGCCCCTTGGCCCTGGGCTTCAGCTCTGGCTTCCAGGCCCACTGGGATGGCAACTCTGCTCCCTCAGCTTTAGGCTCACCATTCTCCTAGTCCATCAGAGTGACAGGTCCACCCTTAGAAACACCAGGGGCCATGGCTCCACCCTTTGAAGCCCCTGAGATCATGGGCCATACCTTTCGAGACTGAGGCAGCTTGGCTTCTTGTATCCATTGTCTCCTCAGCCTGTTTTCTGGTTTCTTGGCCTCTTGGCTCCTCAGGCCTCACACTCACATCTGCCCTGCTGTCGGCAAGTGTTCCAAAGCTCTGTAGCTCCAGCAGTAAGTGCCTGGAGGCACCTCACTCTGCCAGAAAGCCTCGTGCACACAGGCACTCAGCTTTCTCGCTCCATGGGTTGGCAAGGCTAGCTCCACCGATAAGTACGCAGAGGCACCCTAGTCCACCAGGAAGCCGCTGGCACACAGGCACTCTGTAATTGCTATGAGTATTTCTGTTTTGTATGTGTGCATCTAATATTTTTGTTTCCTTCACTTATAAAACATAAGATGTAAACAGGGCTAGTGCGTTTTCAATTGTACACGTGTTAGTTGTATCATTTAGGTGCAAGTATGACTTTGTAATCATCTTTATTCAGAGATTATGTATGGTTTCAGGAGATGTGTACAGGTGCCAAGTTGACAAGGGGTGGACTGTGATGGTTAAGATTGTATGTCAACTTGGCTAGACCATTATTCTCAGTGTTTTAGTAGTTGTATAATGCTGTGATCATCTCCATGATGGAATCTGCTGAGTGGTACTGGCTGAGGAGGGGCCTGTGGCAGCTCAAGGCCCTCTCAGTTTCATCTTTCTGCCTTCCACGCGTTACCTTCTGCTTGCTTGTCTTGCCAAGGTTTTTGGCTTGTTCCAGACTCAGCAGCTGCCTCTTGTTGTCTCACCTCCAGTTCATGGGACTTGAGCTAGCAGCTTACCTGTTGATCTCTGAATCTGTCGAACTTCTCAGCCTGCAAGCAAGAGTCCAGTTCCCCGACCTGCTGACCTTGGGTTCGCCAGCCCCTGCAGCTACATGAATCAGGAGAAACCTTGAGATCTTGTCTGCTGATCTTGGAATTCACTGACCTTCACAGCCTGTGAGCGAGAGCCCCTCTCCGACCTGTCAACCTCGGGTTCACCAGCTTCTGTGGCTACGTGAACTTGGAGAGGCCTCTACCCTGATCTGTGGACTTGGGACATTTTAGCCTCTACAATTGCATGAGTTATTTCCTTGATATAAATCTCTCTCTATATATATTTATATGCTTTACTGGTTTTGCTTCTCTAGAGAACCCAGCCTAAGACAGCAAGGATGTGGGGGAAATCAGAACCCTTATCCACTGCTGCTGGGAATGCAAAATGGTACAGCCACTGTGCAAAACAGTGTGATGGTTCCTCAAAAAACTAAAAATAGAACTACCGTATGACCCAGCAATTCCACTCCTAGTTATATACCCAAAAAGACTTGAAAGCAGAGACTCAAACAGAGACTTGTACACCAAGGTTCATTGCAGCACTATTCACAATAGCCAAAAGGTGGAAACAATTTATGTGCCCATCAGTAGACGAATGGATAAACAAAATGTGGTACATACGTACAATGGAATACTACTCAGGCAGTAGGAGAAATGAGGTCTTGATACATGCTACGATATAGATGAAGCTGGAAGGCATTATGCTGAATGAAATGTCAATCAAAAAAGGATAAATATTGTATAACCTCACTCATATAAAAAGACAAGAAAAGGCAAATGTACAGAGATCAAAGTTTATTAGTGGTTACCAGGAGCCGGAGGGAGGGGGAAAGTGGGAGGTTAAGGGTGATGGAAAAGTCACATTGATTAAGGGTAGGGTTGCACAGCTGATTATTGTAAGCTCTGTCAATAAGTTGCACACCTGTAAAAAGTTGAACTGGAAAAAGTTGTGTGATAGACATATTTACAATGATGACCAAAAAAAAAAAAAAAAAGAGTAGCTGCTGAGGCTGCTTATGTACAACCAAACACATTTGGTTCCTTGGTTTGGAGTTTTAGGGTCATGGTTTCATGAAACATCCCAGTTAACTGGCCTAATAACTTGTTTAGTGCTTCTCTTTGTTGCACGGTACCAGGGGTCTTAAAAGCTTGCAAGCAGCCATCCAAGGCACAGAAATTGGTATCTATTCTACTGGAGCAACAGAGGAAGAAGGAGAGTCAGGAATAAGAGGAAATGGAATGTGTGGCTAACTGCCTCCATGAACAATTGCCTCCTTTGCCATGAGACCAGAAGAACTAGATGGTGTCAAGCTACCCTTAATGAACATTTTGATACAAGATTCTACAGAAGAATCCTGATCAAAAGGGGGAAAATGCAGAATGGAATTTAAAATTCTCATGGACTCCAGACTTTCTGGAGCCATGGAGGCTGATGAAACCCTGAAACTATTGCCCTGAGATAATCTTTAAACCTTAAACCAAAAATACCCCTGAAGTCTTCTTGAAACTAGAGGATAGTTTAGCTTAACTGTAAAAAAGGTCTTCCTTTAACATTATGCTCTTTTAAGAACTATCTATAAGAGATCAAAGTGACAACGGCAACTCGGAAGATTAGATAGAAACATTAGGGGGCAGTGAGTTTATATTAATGGGGGAGGAACAACTCAGAAAAGGAGGGTGAGAATGCTTGTACAACTCAAAGAAAGTAATCAATGTCACTTAATTGTACATGTAGAAATGGTTGAATTGGCATATGTTTTCCTGTATATATTCTAAAGAACAACAACAAAATAAAATGATCATAAAGAGATCCCAGGAAATACCAAAAGGGGTGCTGACCACATCAGCCAGGGTAGACTGGTGTTGTTGTTGTTATAGTTTTCCTACTTTTATAAAAACAAACTTTGCACAATAATAGGAAAAAATGTAACCAATGTCACTGAACAATATGTGTAGAAATTGTTGAATGGGAACATGTTTTGCTGTGTATGCTTTCACCAAAAATATAATAAAATATTATTTAAAAAAAGTTTCAGATAACCCGCCTTCCACCACTTCACAAACTACAACCCTTCCAACACCCTTAAGTTCCTGTCTTTTTTTGATTTGTGTCACTGACAAAGATTTTTAGTGTTGTGCCTCTAACCCTATATTCCCCATAAGCCATGTGGTTTTTAATGCACAATTTTGCATATCTTGGTAATTTTTAGAAACATGTGTGTTGCCTTATAGCAGAACTTATTGTATTTAGTTCCAAGAAAAATTTTATTGAAGGTTTGAATGGGATTACAATAAATTCATTTGAAGAGAACAAATATTCTTATATTTAGTGTTTTTACCCAGAAATAAAAAATGTCTCCTCATTAAAGTCATTGTATATTTCTCTGTTAAGTTTTGTAGTTTCCCTTAGGTCATGTGTATCTCTTTGACTTTATTTTAAAATATATTTCTTGCTATCATGCGTAAGTCTCTTTTTTCTTTCAATTTTATTTATTTTGTTGTTGTTGTTGAGAATATACACAGCAAAACATTCACCAATTCGATCATTTCTACATGTACCATTTAGTGACATTGATTACATTCTTCAAGTTATGCAAGCATTCTTACCCTCCTTTTCTGAGTTGTTCCTCCCTCATTAACATACACTCAAAGCCCCTATCCAACATAAGATGATGTCCATCCAACATAAGGTCTCTTTTATTGTATTTTCTTTCTTTTATTTATTGTGCTTTAAGTGAAGGTTTATAGAACAAAATTAACTTCTCATTAAACAATTAATACACATATTGTTTTGTGACATTCGTTGCCAACCCTAAACCCTGTCAACACTCTTCCCTTCTTGACCTTGGGTTCCCCATTTCCATTCCTCCAACTTTCCTGTCCCCTCCTGCCTTCTGGTCCTTGCCCCTGGGCTGGTGTGCCCATTTAGTCTCCTACACATGGTTGAACTACATATATTATTGTTTGTTTTATATAGGCCTATCTAATCTTTGGCTGAAGGATGAACCTCAGGAGTGACTTCAGTACTGAGTTAAAAGAGTGTCCAGGGGCCATACTCTTGGGGTTTCTTCAGTCTCTGTCAGACCAGTAAGTCTTGTCTTTTGTGTGTGTGTGTGTGAGTTTGAATTTTGGTCTACATTTTTCTCCAGCTCTGTCTGGGACCCTCTATTGTGATCCCTGTCAGAGCAGTTGTTGGTGGTAGCCAGGCACCATCTAGTTGTACTGAACTCAGTCTGGTGGAAGCTGTGGTAGTTGTGGTCCATTAGTCCTTTGGACCAATCTTTCCCTTGTGTCTTTGGTCTTCTTCATTTTCCCTTGCTCCAGACAAGGTAGGACCAACAGAGTATCTTAGATGGCCGCTCACAAGCTTTTAAGACCCCAGACGCTATGCACCAAAGCAGGATGTAGAACATTTTCTTTATAAACTGTTATGCCAATTGAGCTAGATGTCCCTCGAGACTATAGTCCCCAGCCTTCAGCCCAGTAACTCAGTCCCTCAGGGAGTTTGGATGTATCTATGAAGCTTCTATGACTTTGTCTTTGTCAAGTTGTGCTAACTTCCCCAGTATTGTCTACTCTCTTACCCCTCACCAAAGTTACCACTAACTAGTTATTTATAGTGTATCTGATTGCTACTGATTTTTGTATATTTCTCTTGTCTTGGGAATTTATTGAACATTTTTAATTAATTCTAATAAGTGTTGTAGTTATTTCAGCTTTTCTTAGACATACAATCACATCATCTATAAGTAATATTTTTGTCTCTTCCTTTCAAATATTTATTTCTCTTATTTCTGTTTCAGATCTTATTGCACTGACCAGAATACCCAAGACAATATTAAATAATAATGGCAATAACAGGCATCCTTATTTCATTTTCAATTTAAAAGGCATTATCTTATCTATAACTGAACATTTCAAACCTCCAGGCCTTTGCCCATACTGTTTCTTTTACCTGAAATTCCCCTCCCTTTTTGGCTTAAAAATGCCTACTCATGTTTCAAGACTTTTTTTTAATTACAAGTGACAGAAATCCAACTAGTATAAGCCAAAATGGTAATATATTGGCTCATATAATCGGGAAGTATAAGGAAAGATCTCATTTTTGGAACAAGGTTCAAACAGAGTCATCAGGACTCTCTCCCCAGGCCCTGTTCCTCTCTGCTTATCTCTGGCCACAGGTTCTCCCAATGTGGCAGCTTGTGATAGATGATAGATATGTAGGTGAAAGAGAAATGGTATATCCTTACAACTTGTGATCGAAAAGAAAGACTCTCAAGACCTCAGTCTCTATGTCCATATATCAAATTTCATGTGCTGACTCTAGCTGACCTTGCTTCAAACCTGTGCCCACCCCAGGGTTATGGGGTACCATGGATGGTCAACTTGGGTCATACACTCACCTCTGAACACAGGAGTGGAGTAGAACTCTTATGGACAGTCCCAACAGAACTGTATGTAATATAAAAAGGACAGTTCCCCACAGGTCAAAGCAAACACAAACAGATGTCTGATGTTTAGCGGGTGAACCTCTTTTCTACTTCTACTTCCTCATTACTCCTCTCCAGGGAAGAATAATCGATTGACCTGACTAATGACTTTGAGAAAAGGTACTGGGCATGTATGGCTCAGCAATTCCTGGGTTCCCACTTTTGAAGTCATCCTGACTGCAGAGGGTGTAATCTGATCTGCTGTCTGTGGAGGTGGCCTAGGTTGCCCAGCTATGTCAGAGTAAGTCTAATTCAGGACAGAGGACATTAAAAATGCCCGCTTGACCAAAATCTAAAACTATGTCCTTCCAACAGTTTCATCAGTAAGATCGCTGATATTTTCAAAGAATTGAAAGCACAGATGCAGAGACTTGTACAGCAATGTTCATTACAACACTATTCACAACAGCCAAAAGGTGGAAACAACCAAAATGTCCATCAGAGGATGAATAGATAAACAAAATGTGGTACATACATACAGTGGAATACTACTCAGCCAGTGGGAGAAATGAAGTCTTGATACATGATACAATATGGATGGAGCTGGAAGACATTATGCTGAGTGAAATTAGTCAAGCAAAAAAGGACAAATATTGTATGACTTCACTTATATAAAAAGACAAGAAAAGACAAGTGTATAGAAATCAAAGTTTATTAGTGGTTACCAGTGGCAGGAAGGAGGGGGAAAGTGGGGTTTTTGCTTATGGAGTACTGAGGTTTGGTTTACAGTGATGGAAAAATCGCCTTGATTAAGGGTAGGGTTGCACAGCTGATTATTGTAAGCTTTGTCAATAAGTTGTACACCTGTAAAAAGTTGAACTGGAAAAAGTTGTGTGATAGACATATTTACAGCAATGACAAAAATTAAAAAAATAAGAGTAGCTGCTGAGGCTGCTTATGTACAACCAAACACATCATGGGATTTGGTTCCTTGGTTTGGAGGTTTAGGGTCATGGTTTCATGCGCATCCTAGTTAATTGGACTAATAACGTGTTTAGTACTTCTCTTCTATCTTCTAGTTAATTGCGTAGTGTGAGGGGTCTTAAAAGCTTGCAAGGAGGGACTTCCGGCAAAATGGCACCCTAGGCAGAAGCACCACGCCATCCCTCCACAGCAAATATCGGAAAAACTAAGCCAAACAGAGAAAACAGAAATCCTGAAACCCTAAAATATCAAATGAAGAGATAAAGAACTCAGCAAAGCACCAAATGGAATGAGAAAACTGTCAGACAATGGAGAGCAAGGAGAGATTCATGCAGAGGTCCCCTATCAGCTAACGCAGCACCGATCCACCGTCTTGGACTCCTATCAGAGACCAGCAAACAGGGGGTATGAGAAAGCAGCTTCACAGGGCTTCTAGCAGGAGACAAAACAACCTGTAATTTGTGATATATGTTTTCCCACCCACCCACACTTCTTCACCCCCACTCGGCCTCCTCTGTTTCCCGCAGCCACAGTCTCTTGCCTGGGAAGCACCAGCTGCTTGGATTCCACCCGCCTGCACTGGCCAGCTCTCTGAGTGCCATTTGTTGGCTGCTGGTGTTGCTTTTCTCTGCTTCTTTTGATTTCTTCCTTTCCTCTCCACCTCGCCCTCCTTTAGCTCAAATACCTGGCTCCGTATGCCATCTTTGCTTCTTCCAGAGGAGCTGTGGAGCTCCATTCGAGTGTGGAACTGCTTCCCAGTCTGGGCTGCCATGCTGGTGGGATCCCAGGGCTTTTGTTTGTTTGTTTTCTTTTCCTTTTCTTGAGTTGGGAGCCCGTTCTAGCCGGGCCGTGCTGTGCGGCTTGGGACCTACCACCTCAGCTTGCACAGATGCACAGAGGGATCCCTGAGCGCATTTCTTTTCTTGTGGGTTTTTTTTTTCTGTTTTTTTTTGGGGACTTTTCTTCTTTTTTTTTTTAATTGTTTTGTTTTCTTTTCCCTCTTTTTCCCTGTTTGTATTTCTTCATTACTCAGTTTCTTGTCTCTCTATACCTTCCTTCTCTTCCTGTTCCCTGAATACCTGGCGCTGAATACCTCTACGCCTTCTAGCCAGGCTGTACTGCAACACCTGAGAACAACTTCCCCAGACCTCGTAGCCACACCGGAGGGATCCCTGGGAGCTTTGCTGTTCTTTTTCCTTTCTGATTTTTATTTATTCATTCTTTTCTTTTTTCTTCTTCCTCTTCCGCTTTTTGTTTTTCTCCATTTCATAGTCTCTCATCACTCCACTCCAATGGCAAGCTCCTCTAGCCCTCTTTTTTGTTTGTTTGTATGTTTTTGGGTCCTGTTCCTCTCTCCTCTCTCCCATATCCATCTTAGCTCCACACTCAAAAATATCCCCCTTACATCCTGCCTACCTGCACCATGTGCTTAACATCACACCACCAAGCAGCACAGGCATGGTCTACTGGAACCTGCCCTGCACTGATTACTGACCCACCATGATGGCTGTAGTAAGTGTCACAAACAACCTGTCCCAGTAACTCCACTTCAGCTAGACCTGTCCTGCTGTACCATGTCTGAGCTACTGACCATGCCAATTCGAGAAGGAGGCAAAAAGTATCATGCCCACAGATGAGCAAGCAACAAAGAACATACAGCCAGCTTGCTCAGACATAGCCAAATTAAAAAAAGGATGAAAGAAAAAAACTACAAACAATAAATGAGAAAAATAACTACTGAATGCCCCGAAGACAGCAGACAATATCAAAACATTTACAAAAACAGGACAGGATGGTTCCAGAAGGCGTCCAAAATAAAACACCACGTGACTTTCCAGTGGGAAAAAAGGCACTAGAACTACCTGATAGGGAATTCAAGCCTCTAATACTCAGAATTATCTAAGAGTTGAAGCAAAAAGCAGACAAAAATGAGGGAAAAAATCGACAAATTCATGGAAAAGGCAGACAAATTCATGGAAAATACAGACAATAATTGGAAGAATTCAGGAACATAATGTAGGAACAAAATGCCAAAATAAATTCACAACTAGAAACTATACAATAACAACAATTAGAAATCCAAAAGATAAGCAACAAGATTGCAGAAATGGACAGTGTCATAGAAGGGCTGAGGAGCAGATTTGAAATGGTGGAAGGCAAGATCAGTGGAATTGAAGACAAACACTTGGATACAACTCTGATTGAGGAAAAATCAGAAAAAAGAACAGAAAAATGATGAGACCCTGGGAGTTATGTGGGATACAATCAAAACAAAAATTTTCGAGTGGTCAGAGTTCCAGAACAGGGGAAGAAAACAGAAAACACAGAGAGGATCATTGAAGAACTGCTGACAGAAAACTTCCCCAATATCATGAAAGATGAAAAGCTGGCCATCCAAGAACCTCAACAAACCCCATATAGGATAAACCCCAAAAGAAAATCACCAAGGCATATCATAATCACACTCTCCAAAACAAAAGACAAAGAATCCTGAGAGAACTCATGAAAAGCAAGAAGTCACATACAGAGGAGAAACAATAAGACTAAGCTCAGATTATTCGGCAGAAACCATGCAGGCAAGAAGGCAATGGGATGACATATGTAAAACCTTGAAAGAAAATAATTGCCAGCCAAGAATAATATATCCTGCAAAACTCTTGTTTAAATATGATGGTGAAATTTGGACATTTCCAGATAAACAGAAATTAAGGGAATACGTAAAAACCAAACCAAACTTACAAGAATTATTAAAGGGAGTTCTTTGATCTGAGGACAAACAACTTCAGCTCACAGGCAAAATCTAGGATGTAGGATCATACCAGCCAGATAACAATCTAGGAAATGAACTTTCAAGGACTATCCAAAACCAAAAGAAATACAACAAGGAATCAGAGCAGTTAATCGGTAAATGACAACAACATCAGAGCAATAAAAGAGGGAATAAACGGTGTAGGTATAGAACCTTCTAATGGAGAGGAAGGCAAGGCAATACCAAGTAATAATGGACTGCTTCAAACTTAGAAAGATACAGGTAAATTTCATGGTAACCACAAAGAAAGTTAACAAACATACGCATAAAAATAAAGAGGAAAAACATAAAGTCTCAGCAAAAACGAAAACTACAAAAACAAAAGAAATGAAAAAAAAAATCCACAAACAAAAGTAATTCAGCACAGGACAGTAAGAAGAACAAAGAAAATGTCAGCACCACACAAAAAAAGCACTACAAAATGACAGCAACAAACTCACATCTATCAATAATTACACTGAATCTAAATGGACTCAATGCACCCATAAAGAGACAGAGAGCGACAGAATAGATAAGAAAACAGGATCCATCAATATGGTGTCTACAAGAAACACACCTTAGAAGCAAAGACAAGAACTTATTAAAAGTCAAAGGTTGCAAAAAAATATATCAAGCTAACAACTACCAAAAAAGAGCAGGAGTGACAATATAATCTCAGATAAAATAGACTTTAAAACAAAATCCACCATAAAAGACAAAGAAGGACTCTATATAATGATTAAGGGGATGATCCATCATGAAGACTTAACCATAATAAACATCTATGCACCCAATGATAGGACTCCAAAATAGATAAAACAAACTCTAACAACACTAAAAAGGGAAACTGGCAGCTCCACAATAATAGTAGGAGACTTCAACACACCACACTCCGTAAAGGACAGACCAACTAATTAGAAACTCAGCAAAGATACAGAAGACCTGAAGGGCACAATCAGCAACTTGCCCTCATAGACATATATAGAACACTCCATTCAACAGCTGCAAAGTACACATTGTTTTCCAACGCACGTGGAATGTTCTCCAGAATAGACCACATCTTAGGCCACAGAGAAATCTTCAACAAGATCCAAAATGTTGAGATAAATCAAAGTATCTTCTCTGACCACAATGATATCAAGATAGAAATTAACAACAGAAAGAGCAAGGAAATAAAATCAATTATATAGAAACTGAATAACACCCTGCTTACAAACCACTGGGTAATAGAAGAAATCAGAGATGGAATAAAAAAATTCCTAGAATCAAATGAGAATGAAAACACATCATACCAAAACCTTTGGGACACAGCAAAGGCAGTCCTCAGAAGACAATTTATAACAATAGGTGCACACATCAAAAAACAAGTAAGGGACAAAATCAAAACATTAACTACACAATGCAAACAAATAGAAAGAGAACAGCAAAAAAAAAAAAAAAAAAAGCCCACAGCCACAGGAAGAAAGGAAATAATAAAGATGAGAGCAGAAATAAATGAAATAGAGAACAGAAAACAATAGAAAGAATCATCAAAACCAAAAGTTGGTTCTTTGAAAGAATCAACAAAATCGACAAACCACTGGCCAGACTGAAAAAAGAAAAACAGGAGAGGATGCAAATAACACAAATAAGAAAAGAAATGGGTGACATTACAACAGACCCAAGTGAAAAAAAAAAGGATCATAACAGAATATTATGAAAAACTATATTCCAACAAACTTGAAAACCTAGAGGAAATGGATAAATTTTAGAAACACACAACCTACCCAAACTACAACAAAGTGATGTTGAAAATCTGAACAGACCCATAACAAGAGAAGAGATTGAAAAAGGCAACAAAAAAATTCCAACAGAAAAAAACCCTGGCCCAGATGGCTTTATTGGAGAACTGTACAAAACATTCAGAGAAGAGCTTGTACCCTTACTACTCAAGCTATTTCAGAGCATAGAAAAGGAAGGAACACTTTCAAATTCATTCTATGAAGCCAGCGTAACACTGATACCAAAACCAGGCAAAGAAGCCACAAAAAAAGAAAATTACAGACCAATATCTCTCATAAATATAGATGGAAAAATTCTCAACAAAATTCTAGCCAATGGAATTCAGCATCATATCAAAGAAATAATACACCACAACCAAGTAGGATTCATACCAGGTATGTAAGGATGGTTCAAAATTAGAAAATCAATCAACGTAATCCACCACATAAATAAAAAGAAAGGAAAGAAAAGAATCACATGATCACCTCAATTCACACAGAAAAGGCATTCGACAAAGTCCAACACCCATTCCTGATAAAAACTCTCAATAAAATAGGTATAGAAGGGAAATTTCTCAACATAATAAAGGGCATCTATGCAAAACCAACAGCCAACATCATTCTTAATGGAGAGAGGCTGAAAACATTCCCCTTGAGAACAGGAACAAGACAAGGATGCCCTTTATCACCTCTTCTATTTAACATTGTGCTGGAAGTTCTAGCTAGAGCAACAACGCAAAAAAAGAAATAAAGGGCATCCAAATTGGTAATGAAGAAGTTAAACTCTCCCTGTTTGCGGATGATATGATACTATACATAGAAAACCCTGAAGACTCCACGAGAAATCTACTGGAACTAATAGAAAGATTCAGCAGAGTAGCAGGATACAAGATAAACATACAAAAATCAATTGGATTCCTATACACCAATAAAGAGAACGATGAAAAGGAAATCAGGAAAACAATACCATTTATAATAGCACCTAAAAAATAAAATATTTAGGAATAAATCTAACCAGGGATGTAAAAGACCTATACAAAGAAAACTACAAAACACTACTGCAAGAAACCCAAAGGAATCTACATAAATGGAAAAACATACCATGCTCATGGATAGGGAGCCTCAACATTGTGAAAATAACAATTCTACCCAAAGCAATTTACAAATACAATGCAATCCCGATCCAAATACCAACAACATTCTTCAAAGAGATGGAAAAACTCATCATTAACTTTATATGGAAAGGGAAGAAGCCCCGAATAAGTAAAGCACTACTGAAGAGGAAGAATAAAGTTGGAGGACTTACACTACCTGACCTCAGAACCTACTATACAGCTACGGTAGTCAAAACAGCCTGGTACTGGTACAACAGATACATTGATCAATGGAAGAGAATTGAGAACCCAGATGTAAATCCATCCACCAACCATCACCTGCTCTTCGACAAGGGCCCAAAGTCCATCAAATGGGGAAAAGATAGTCTTTTTAACAAATCGTGCTGGCAAAACTGGATATCCATCAGCAAAAAAATGAAACAGGACCCATACCTCACGCCATATACAAAAACTAATTCAAAATGGATCAAAGACCTAAACATAAAGCCAAAAACTATAAAGTTCATCAAAGAAAAAATAGGACCAATGCTACAGGCCTTAATACATGGCATTAACAGGATACAAACCATAACTATCAATGCACAAACCCCAGAAGATAAGCTAGATGACTGGGATCTTCTAATAATCAAACACTTATGCTCTTCAAAAGACTTCACCTAAAGAGTAAAAAGAGAACCTACAGATTGGGAAAAAATTTCTGGACAGTACAAGTCAGACAAAGGTCTAATCTCCATAACCTACAAGAAAATCCAACACCTCTACAACAAAAAGACAAATAATCCTAATAAAAAATGGGCAAAGGAAATGAACAGACACTTCACCAAAGAAGACATTCAAGCAGCCAACAGACACATGAGGAAATGCTCGCGATCACTAGCCATTAGAGAAATGCAAATTAAAACCACAAAGAGATACCATCTCACCCCGGCATTACTGGCACGAATCAAAAACACTGGAAATAACAAATGTTGGAGGGGCTGCGGGGAGATCGGTACTCTTATGCACTGCTAGTGGGAATGCAAAATGATACAATCATTCTGGAAAATGATATGGTGCTCCTTAGAAAGCTAAAAATAGAAATACCATACGTTCCAGCAATCCCACTCCTAGGAATATATCCTAGAGAAATAAGAGTCGTCACTCGAATAGACATATGCACACCTATGTTCATGGCAGCATTGTTCACAATAGCAAAACGATGAAAACAACCTAGATGCCCATCAACAGATGAATGGATAAACAAACTGTGGAACATACACACGATGGAGTACTATGCAACAAGAAAGAACAATGATGAATCTGTGAAGCATCTCATAACATGGATAAAACTGGAGGACATTAAGCTGAGTGAAATAAGTCAATCACAAAAGGACAACTACTGTACGAGACCTCTAATGTAAAAACCCATGAAAAAGTTCACAAACAAAAAGTAACAATCTTTGTTGGTTACCAGGGATGGAAGGGGTTGGGGGGAAATACTAAATAGGCAATAGATAAGTGGCATCTTTGTTGAAGGGTGAGACAGTACACAACACTGGGGAAACCATCACAACTTGTACAAGGAAACGTCATGGAAGCTCCATAGACACATCCAAACTCCCTGAGAGACTGAATTGCTGGGTGGAGGGCTGTGGGGACCATGGTCTTGGGAAACATCTAGCTCAGTTGGCATAACACAGTTTATAAAGACAATGTTCTACATTCTACTTTGGTGAGTATCGTCTGGGGTCTTAAAAGCCATCTAAGATACTCCACTGGTCTCACCCCTTCGGGAGCAAGGGAGAATGAAGAGAACAGGATACAAGGAAAAGATTAGTCCGAGGGACTAATGGACCACAGCTACCAAGGCCTCCACCAGACTGAGTCCAGTACAGCTAGATGGTGCCCGGCTACCACCACTGACTGCTCTGATCGGGATCACAACAGAGGGTTCTGGACAGAGCTGGAGAAGGATTTAGAAGAAAATTCTAACACACACAAAAAAGACCAGATTTACTGGCCTAAAGGAGACTGGAGAAATCCTGAGAGTGTGGCCCCCAGACACCCTTTTAGCTCAATGGTGAAGTCACTTCCGAGGTTCACCGTTCATCCGGGGAGTGGACAACCCCATAAAAACAAATGGGACTAATGAGGCACAGCAGTCCAGGGACAAGGGCTAGAAGGCAGAAGGGGACAGGAAAGCTGGTGATAGGGAACCCGAGGTTGAGTAAGGACCGTGTTGATGTGTTGTGAAGTTGTTAACCACTGTCATAGGGCGATATGTGTACTAACTGTTTAATGAGAAACTATTTTGATCTGTAAACCTTCATCTAAAGTGAGAACAGCAGCACAATCGGAAGAGTGTAGTCTATGTCACTGAACTGTGCATGTAGAAATTTTTGAAATGGTGTCTCTTTGGCTATGTATACTTTCACCCAAAAAAAAAAAAAAAGGTCGAGAAGGGAGAGGGTTGACATGTCGTGGGGTTGTTAACCAATGTCATAAAACAATACGTGTACTACTGTTTAATGAGAAACTATTTGTTCTGTAAAACTTCACCTTAAGTACAATAAACATATATATATAAAAGCTTGCAAGGAGCCATCGAAGGCATGACAATTGGTCTCTATTCTACTGGACCAACAGAAGAAGAAGGAGCATCAAGAATAGGATGAGGAAATGGAATGTGTGGCTAAGTGCCTCCATGAACAACTGCCTCCTTTGCTATGAGATCAGAACTTGATGGTGTCCAGCTACCATTGATGAACATTTTGATCAAAGATTCTATAGATGTATCCTGAATAAAATAGGGGGAAATGCAGAACAGAATTTCAAATTCTCATGGACTCTAGACTTTCTGGAGCCATGGAGGTTAGCTGAACCCCTGAAACTACTGCTCTGAGATAATCTTTAAACCTTAAACCAAAAATATCCCCTGAAGTCTTCTTAAAACCAAACAATAGTTTAGCTTACTAGTAAAAAAAGGTGTTCCTTGAGCATTATGCTATTGTAGGAACTATCTATAAGGGATCAAATTGACAACAGTAACTCGAAAGATTAGATAGGAACCTTAGAGGGCAATGAGTTCATGTTAATGGAGAAGGAACAACTACAAAAGGAGGGTGTCTTAGTCATCTAGTGCTGCTATAACAGATATACCACAAGTGGATAGCTTCAACAAAGAGAAATTTATTCTCTCACAGTCTAGTATGTTATGAGTCCAAATTCAGGGCGTCAGCTTCAGGGGAAGGCTTTCTCTGTGGGCTCTGGAGGAAGGGCCTTGTGATGCATCAGTCTTCCCTTGGTCTGGGAGCATCTCAGTGCAGGAACCTCAGGTCCAAAGGACATGCTCCGCTCCCGGCACTGCTTTCTTAGTGGTATGAAGTCCCCATGTGTCTCTGTTCCCTTCTCTCTTTTATATCTCAAAAGAGGTTGGCTTAAGATACTATCTAATCTTGTAGACCTCATCAGTATAACTTCCGCTAATCCATCTTATTACATCTTAGTGATAGAATTTACAACACACAAGGAAATCACATCAGATGACAAAATGGTAGACAATCATACAATACTGGGAATCATGACCCAGTAAGCTGACACACAAGTTTTGGGGGGGACATAATTCAATCCATGACAGAAGGTGAGAATATTTCACAACTCAAAGAATGTAATCAATGTCACTAAATTGTACACGTAGAAACTGTTGAATTGGTGTACGCTTTACTGGGTATATTTTCAACAACAACAAAATAAATAAAAATTTTAAAAAGAATAGTTGGATTAATTCTCGGTCTGCACTTTGCAGCCAATTCTGTTTGCTCTCAGGGTCAAGCCGAGAGATACACTGAAAAATTCTCACTTTTGGTTCTATTATTTCTTTTTTTTCAACCAAAAATTCTTTTTTTATTATACTTTAGATGAAGTTTTACAGAACAAACGAGGTTCTCATGAAACAGTCAGTACACGTATTGTTTTATGACATTGGTTGACAACCCCCTGACATGTCAATACTCTCCCTTCTAGACCTTGGGTTCCCTATTACCAGCGTTCCTGTCTCCTCCTGCCTTTCTAGTCCTTGCCCCTGGGCTGATGTGGACCTTTAGTTGTGTTTTGTCCTACAGGTCTGTCTAATCTTTGGCTAAAAGGTGAATCTTGGGAGTGATTTCATTACTAAGCAAAAAGTGTGTTCAACGGCCATACTCTCTGGGTTTCTCCAATCTCTGTCAGGCCAGTAAGTCTGGTCTTTTTTTGAGTTAGAATTTTGTTCTACATTTTTCTCCAGCTCTGTCCGGGATCCTCTACTGTGATCCCTGTCAGAGCAGTCAGTGGTGGCAGCCAGGCGCCATCTAGTTGTACTGGACTCAGTCTGGTGGAGGCCGTGGTAGTTGTAGTCTATTAGTCCTTTGGACTAATCTTTCCTTTGTGTCTTTAGTTTTCTTCATTTTCCCTTGCTCCTGAAGGGGTGAGATCAGTAGAGTATCTAAGATGGCAGCTCACAGGCTTTTAAGACCCCAGACGATACTCACCAAAGTAGAATGTAGAACATTTTCTTTATAAACTATGTTATGCCAGTTTAGCTAGGTGTTCCCTGAGACCATGGTCCCCACAGCCCTCAGCCAAGTAATTCAGTACCTCAGGGAGTTTGGATTTGCCCATGGAGCTTCCATGACCTTACCCTGAACCAGTAGAGCTGGCTTCCCCAGTATTGTGTACTGTCTAAACCTTCACCAAAGTTACCACTTATCTATTGTCTATTTAATGTTTTTCCACCCCCACCTCTCCCCTCCCTCGTAACCATCAAAGATTGTTTCTTTTTATGTGTAAACCTTTTCATGAGTTTTTAAAGTAGTGGTCTCATACAGTATTTGTCCTTTTGTGATTGACTTATTTCACTCGGCATAATGTCCTCCAGATTCATCCATGTTATGAGATGCTTCGCAGATTCATCACTGTTCTTTATCTTTGCGTAATACTCCATTGTGTGTATGTAGCATAGTTTGTTTATCCATTCACCTGTTGATGGGCACCTAGGTTGTTTTCATCTTTTGCTATTATGAACAATGCTGCAATGAACATGGGTGTGCATATGTCTATTTGTGTGACAGCTCTTATTTCTCTAGGATACATTCCTGGGGTGGTATTGCTGGATCATATGATATTTCTGTTTCTAGCTTTCTAAGGAAGCGCCATATTGTTTTCCAAAATGGTTGTATCATTTTGCATTCCCACCAGCAGTGCATAAGAGTTCCAACCTCCCTCCCTTGGTTCTATTATTTCTATTATTCACATAGAACACCAAATTTCTGGTAACCTCAAACACATTATAATACCATTACGGGATTTAGTTTTATTTACATCAGTTACATTCTAGATGTGAGGATTACCCCTGGTCCCCGCCATTATATCTGAGAATTACTCTGGGTTAAAGTGCTCAGCTGCTAACCAGAAAGTCAGCAGTCCAAACCCACCAGCCCCTCTGAGGGAGAAAGATGTGGCAGTCTTGTTTTGTTAAGATTTACAGACTTGGAAACCCTGTGCAGCAGTTCTAGTCTATCCTATAGGTCTCTGTGAGTTGAAATCGACTTGACAGCAGTAGGTTTGGAATTTGATTGTCTTCCTTAGTTTAACAAAGATGTTCAAGTTTCCTCGATAAAAACTTGGGAAACACCCTTGTCTCATAAGGAATACATTATGCTCAGAGGATGACATTTCTTGCTTTTGTTCCCAAATCTTGGGGGTTCACTGTCACAAAGAAGGAAATAGCACTGGTATAGATTGTGGCGCAGTTACTCAGCCACCATTAGTTTTCCCATTATAGAGTCTTGAACTATACCTATCAAGCACAGTTGAGTCAGGGAAGGTGCCACTATAAGGTGCAATGGGCGTAAGGAGGCCTATGATCATAACTCTACCCCTAACTTAGAGAAAATGAACAGAACTCACCTTAAAGGGACTTGAATTTTTCCTGGAGATCTCAAATCACATTTTCCTTAGACCACTGATGCTTAAGTCCTGTGAAGCATTTCCTGTTATTGATCACTCCTTCCTTCATTTCATTCATACAACAAAAAGAAATATTGAGCTTCTACTAAATGTCAGGCATTGTGCTAGAATTGTGAAATAAAGTTTTGCTTAATGAGAACAGGGAGAGTTCTCCTACCCATGACACTAAGGGTTATCTTATTAAATGTTAAAAACCTATGTGCTGTAAACTTGTAAATATATATATATATAATTTTTAATGCTTATAGCTATGCCTGAAACTGTACCTAACCTTTAGAAGTATCTTGTCTTATTTCATGTAATAGTATCTAGGTGATCAGGCTCACTGAAACACTTGAAACTTCTTCTTTCAGAAAATAATAGAAAATTAATAAGCATATCCTGTTTCCAAGACTCCAGAGGTCTTGTAACCATGGCTCACTGATCTTGTGATTGTCTTAGCAAGGTTTTTATTTAAGCTTTGATAATGTTTGAGCACATACTGCTCTCTTATAAGATTTATGTATTCTGACATAATCATCAACTAATCAAAAATATTCTGTTCAAAGTTTTGAAAAAATTGTATATAAGCACTTTTAAAAATCTTATTTAATCAAAACACTGATTTACTAAGTAAATGTTGTACTGCCCAATTTGCAAATGGACTATTAAACTTGCATAGCAATCTGTTAATGGTGTTCTGAATAGTCTGTTTTTGACAGAAGTGAGAGGCCAAGTTCTCTGTCTTCAAGGAGCTCACAGTCTAGTGGGGAAGCTAAACATGTAAACAGATAATTACAATGCACTGTTATAAGTGCTATTAGAGATCAAAAGGAAAAACATCTCATATGGGATTAGAAGAGAAGGGCAGGGAAAAGCCATCAAGGAAGAATTCACAGAAGAGGAGATAAAACCTATCAAATAATCTACATGCTAGAACACTGATTCCAAACTAAGAAGGTGAGATTTAATGGTAATAAATATTTTAAAAGTCATATATTCAGTTTAAAAACTCCACCTTACAGGTATAAAATGGAGCGAACTGACTTAAATTGATACTTGGAAGAATTCACTGCTATCAACCTCTGCATGAGTCAACAATTTAAGTGTATTAGCTTTTTATTCCTGTGTAACAAAGTATCACAAATTTAGTAGCTGAAAACAATCCTACTTATTATTTCACAGTTTTCATGGGTCAGTCAGGAGTCCCATTACAGATTAGCTGGTTCTCTGCTCAGGGTCTCACCAGGCTGAAGTCAAGGTTTTGGCTGGGGTCTCGTCTGGAGCTTGGAAAACTCTTCCAAGTTCACATGGTTGTTGGCAAAAGTCAATTTTTTGTGGTTGCGGAACTGAGACCCTTAGCTACCAGAGGCTGCCAGCAGTTCCCTGCCACATGGCC
The DNA here is from genome assembly GCA_030035585.1 of Dugong dugon. Lineage (NCBI taxonomy): Eukaryota > Metazoa > Chordata > Mammalia > Sirenia > Dugongidae > Dugong > Dugong dugon. The sequence continues at coordinate 99,690,570 of CM057483.1, read as the reverse complement.
CTCTCCATAGGCAGTTTACATCTTAGCAGTTTCTTTCTTCAAAGCTAGCAGGAGGTTTTCTCTTACTCCAGTCTACCAGGATTGAATCTTATATAACCTAGCATAATCATGACAGTGGCATCCTTTGCCATATAATGGAACCTAATCCAGGGGTGACATCCCATCACCTTTCCATATTCTAATGATTAGTAGCAAGTCACCGGTTCTGCCTGCACTCAAGAGGAGAGGATTATACAAGGGTGTAACTCATTGGGGGGTCACCTTAGGGTATGTCCACCACGGTAATATAGGTACTAAATATGATAAGAGAAATCCAGATCATTCATTCAAACATTTACAGATGACCTGCAGTGAGCCGGTAACTATTCTAAGCACTGGAACTACAGAGATGATGAAAACGTTATCCCTATTCTTGAGGACAAACAGGTAGCTATCTAGAAATAAAGAAGTTGGATCCATAGACATATTCTACACCAAAATACACCAAAATAAATACCAGATGGATAAAAAAATTAAATATAAAAAATGAAACTGTAACTGTACTAAAAGAAATCATGGAAGATTTTTCTTTTTTTTAACTCAAAGTGGTAGGGGAAGATGTCCTTCTAAGTATGATCCAAACCTAGAAGTCATATATAAAAAAAAAAAAGACTGACAGCTGGGGATTGGACAGCCCCATAAAACAAAACGGGGCTAATGAGGCACAGCAGTGCAGGGACAAGGATTAGTAGGCAGAAGGGGACAGGAAAGCTGGTGATAGGGAACCCAAGGTTGAGTAAGTACAGTGTTGATGTGTAGTGGGGTTGTTAACCACTGTTAAGGGCAACATGTGTACTGTTTAATGAGAAACTATTCTGTTCTGTAAACCTTCATCTAAAGTGAGCATAGCAGCACAACTGGAAGAGAGTAGTCGATATCACTGAACTGTGCATGTAGAAATTTTTGAAATGGTGTATCTTTGGCTATGTAAATTTTCACCAAAAAAAAAAAAAAAAAAAGGTCAAGAAGGGAGAGGGTTGACATGTTGTGGGGTTGTAAACCAATGTCATAAAACAATATGTGTACTACTGTTTAATGAGAAACTATTTGTTCTGTAAACTTTTACCTGAAGTACAATTAAAAAAAAAAAGAATTGAGAATAAAGAAGATTGATAAATTTGACCTCATAAAAATGAAATAAATTCTAAATGGCAAAAACGAAAACCCATAATAACAAAAATCAAAAAACAAATGACACACTGAGGGAAACAATTGGCAATTCATATGACAAAGGGCTAATTTTCCTAATATACAAAAAGCTTCTACAAATCAGTAAGAAAAAGACCAATATCCCAATTTTGAAAATGAACTAAAGATAAAATAGTTCACAGAAAAGGAAATGCATAGGTCATAAGCATATAAAAAGATACTTAAATTCACTCATAACAGGACAAATTAAAATTAAAACTATATTTAAAAATCATTTTTCACATAATAGGGTTAGCAAAGATCAAAAATTTTGATAACATACTATGATGGCCAGGGTGTGGGGAAACAGACACTCCCTTACATTACTGGTGGAAGCCCACAATGGAAAGCAATTTGGCAACATCTATCAAAGTTACTTATATTCGTACCATTAACCTAGCAATTCCACTTCTAGGAATTCATCTTACAGATAATTTAGCACATATAAAGGGTTATTAATTGCAGCATTGTTTTTAATGGCAAAATATTTTTTAACATTTTATTGTGGTTTAGGTGAAAGTTTACAGAGCAAATCAGCTTCCCAATCAACAATCTATACACAGCCTGTTCCATGACATCAGTTGCAAACCCCTGAATGTGCCAGCACCCTCCTCCCTTCCTCCCTGGTTTCCCTGTGTCCATTTGCCCAGCTTTCCTGCCCCTACCTTCCTTCTGAACTTTGATTTTGGGCAAATACTGCCCTTTAAGTCTTGTATAGTTGATTGTTCTGAGGTGTACATTCCTCACTGGTGTTTAAGGCAAAATATTTTTTGAAAACCTAAACGGTGATCAGTAGGGAACTAGTTAAGAAACCCTCGTGGCACTGTGGTTAGGCACTCAGCTGCTAAACAGAAGGTCGGCGGTTCAAACCCACCAGCTGCTCTGTAGGCGAAAGATGTGGCAGTCTGCTTCTGTAAAGATTCATATAGCCTTGGAAACCCTATGGGGGAAGTTCTACTCTGTCCTATAGGGTCACTATGAGTCAGAATCGACTCAACGGCAATGGGTGGTGGTGGTGGGGAACTAGTTAAAGTATGGTCCTTTCAATGTAATATAATGTAGTTATTTTAAAAATCAGGGAGGAAAGGAAGAGCAAAAGAAGCCAAAGGAAATAATAAAGATCAGGGCAGAAATAAATGAAATAGAAAATAGAAAAACAATAGAAAGAGTCAACAAAACCAGAACTTGGGTTGTTTGAAAGGATCAATAAAATAGACAAACCACTGGTTAGACTGACAAAAGAAAAAAACCAGAAGAGGCAAATAACCAAATTAAGAAATGAAATTGGTGATGTTACAACTGATCCAGCAGAGATGAACAAAATCGTAACTGATTACTATGAAAAAATTGTACTTCAACAAATTTGAAAGCCTGGATGAAAGGGACAAATTCTACAAACACACTACCTACCCAAACTAACATAAACAGAAGTAGAAAATTTAAACAGACCCATTACAAAAGAAGAGTTTGAAGAAGTTATAAAAAAAAAATGCCAACAACAACAAAAAAAAAAGCCCAGTACCAGATGGCTACACTGGAGAATTCTACTAAACATTCGAAGAAGAGTTGACACCAATCCTACTCAATCTATTCAAAAACATAGATGAGGAAGGAACACTACTAAACTCTTTCTATTAAGCCAGCATAACTATGATACCTAAACCAGGAAAAGATATCACAAAAAGAAAAAAAATTACAGACCAATACCCCTTATGAACATAAATACAAAATTTTTCAACAGAATTCTGGCCAACAGACTTCAGCATATCAAAAAAATCATGCACCATGATCAAGTGGGATTCATACAAGGATTACAAGGGTGATTCAACATTAGAAAATCAATAAATGTAACCCACCACATAAATAAAACAAAGGAAAATAACCCTATGATCATGTCAATCAATGCAGAAAAAGCATTCAGTAAAATTCAACACCCTTTCCTGATAAAAACTCTCAGCAAAATTAGAAGGAAAATTTCTTAACATAATTAAGGGCATATATGCAAAACCAATAGCCAACATTATACTCAACAGAGAAAGGTGAGAGTCTTCCCTTTGAGAACGGAAATGAGACAAGGATGCCCATCATCACTCTTATTCAACTTTGTACTGGAAGTCCTAGCCAGAGCAATAAGACAAGAAAGAGAAATCAAAGGTATCCAAATTGGAAATGAAGAAGTACAACTATTTCTATTTGTAAATGATATGTTACTGTACACTGAAGACCCTAAGATTCCACAAGAAAACTGCTGGAACTAATAGAAGAATTTAGTAATGTTGCAAGGTATAAGATCAATACACAAAAATCAGTTGGGTTCCTCTACACTAACAGAGACAGCTCCAAAAAAGAAATAAAGAAAACAATACCATTTACAATAGCCTCAAATCGATAAAATACCTAGGAATTAACCTAACCAGGGACATGAAAGACTTATACAATGAAAATTATAAAACACTACCACAAGAGACTGAAAAATATCTACAAAAATGGAAAGACATCCTGTGCTCACGGATTGAAAGACTTAATATAGTGAAAATGTCAATTCTACCTAAAGCAATCTACAGATACAATGCAATCCTGATACAAATCCCAACAACATTCTTTACTGAAATGGAAAAACTAACAACCAATTTCATATGGAAAGGAAAGAAACCTCGAATAACCAAAGAAATATTGAAGAAAAAGAACAAAGCAAGAAGCCTCACACTCCCTGATATCAAAACATACTATACAGCCATTGTATCAAACAGCCCTGTATTGGTTCAAAGATGGACATACAGACCAGTGGAATAGAACTGAGAACTCAGAATTAAACCCAGCCACTTATGGACAACTGATTGTTGACAAGGGGTCAATGTCCATTCACTGCGGCAGAAACAGTCTCTTTAATAAATGGTGCTAGTAACATTGGATAGCCACCTGCAGAAAAATGAAACAGGATGCATGCATCACACCAACAAAAAAACTAACTCAAAATGGTTTAAAGACCTAAATGTTAAACTTAAAACCATAAAATTCTTGGAAGACAACATAAGGAGAAAACCATGTGACCTAATCTTTTGTAAAAATAGGATAAGAAATATTAAAACAAATGCATGAATAGAAGCCCAAATAGATAAATGGGACCTCATAAAAACTATAAAGTCATGCTCATAAAAGGCTTTATTAAAAGAGTAAACAGACAACCTACATACTGGGAAAAAGTGTTCAGAATGACTTATCCAATAAGGGACTAATCTCCAAAATCTATTGAAGACTGCAACAACTCAACAATAAAAAGACAACCCAGTCACAAAATGAGCAAAGAACATGAACATAACCTTCACCAAAGAGGACATCCAAGCAGCCAACAAACATATGAAAAGATGTACACGATCATTAGCCATTAGAGAGATACAAATCAAAAATGCCACTGATAAAAAAAACAAACAGATAACAACAAATGTTGGCCAGGATGTGGGGAGACTGGAACACTTATCCATTGCTGGTGGGACTTTAAAATGGTACAACCACTATGGAAAACGGTATGGTGCTTTCTAAAAAAACTAGAAGTAGAATTACCCTATGATTCAGCAATCCCACTCCTAGGTATATACCCTAGAGACCTAAAAATAATGACATGAACAGACATATACACACTATGTTTATTGCTGCTTTACTCACAATAGCAAATAACTGGAGATAACTGAAGTGCCCATCAGTGGATGAATGGATAAGCAAATTGTGGTACATACATAAAATGGAATACTATGCAACCATAAAGAACAATAATGAGTCCACGAAACATATTATAACATGGATAGACCTGGAGGACATAATGCTAAGTGAAATAAGTCAAGCATATAAGGACAAATATTGTACAATCTCTATTTTGTAAGAAGACAGGTATAGATAAATAGAGAGAGATCAATGTTCTATGGTGGGTTACCAGGGAGAGGAGAGGGGAGGGGAAAGTACAATTTATACCATGTTGTTTTTGTTAGGTGCCCTTAGTTGGTCCTGACTCATAGTGACCCTACGTACAAAAGAACGAAACGCTGCCCGTTCCTGAGCCATTCTCACGATCGTTGCTGTTTAAGCCCATTGTCGCAGCCACTGTGTCAATCCATCTCATGGAGGGTCTTCTTCTTTTTCACTGACTCTTTACCTGAACAAGCATGATGTCCTTCTCCAGAAACTGGTCGCTCCTGATAACGTGTCCAAAGTATGTGGGACAAAGTCTCACCATCCTTGGTTTCAAGGAGAACTCTGGCTGTATTTCTTCCAGAATAAACTTGTTAGTTCTTCTGGCAGTCCATGGTGTATACTCAATATTCTTCACCAACTCCATAATTCAAAGGCAACAGTTCTTCTTTGGTCTTTCTTATTCACTGTCCAGCTTTCACATGTGTATGACGCAACTGAAAATACCATGGCTTGGGTCAGGCGCACCGTAGTCCTCAAAGTAATATCGTTGCTTTTTAACACTTTAAAGAGGTCTTTGGCAGCACGTTTGCCCAGTGCAGTGCGTCTTTTGATTTCTTGACTGCTGCTTCCATGGGTGTTGATTGTGGATCCATGTAAAATGAAATCCTTGACAACTTTGACTTTTTCTCCATTTATCATGATGTTGCTTATTGGTCCAGTTGTGAGGATTTTTGTTTTCTTTATGATGAGGCGTAATCCTTATTGAAGGTCATAGTCTTTGATCTTCATCAGTAAGTGCTTCAAGTCCTCTTCACTTTCAGCAAGCAAAGTTGTGTCATCTGCATAACACAGGTTGTTAATGAGTCTTCCTCCAAACCTAATGCCATGTTCTTCTTCATATAGTCCAGCTTCTTGAATTATTTGCTCAGCATGCAGATTGAGTAAGATGGTGAAAGGATACAACCCTGACACACACTTTTCCTGATTTTAAACCATGCAGTATTCCCTTGTTCTGCTTGAACGACTGTCTGTTCGTCTGTGTACAGGTTCCACATGAGCACAATTAAGTGTTCTGGAATTTCCATTCTTTGCAATGTTATGCATAATTTTTTATGATCCACACAGTCGAATGCCTTTGCATAGTCAATAAAACACAGAAAAACATCTCTCTGGTATTCTCTGCTTTCAGCCAGGATTAATCTGACATCAGCAATGATATCCCTCATTCCATGTCCCCTTCTGAATCTGGCTTGAATTTCTGGCAGTTCCCTGTTGATGTACTGCTGCAATCGTTTTTTAATTATCTGCAGCAAAGTTTTACTTGTGCATGATACTAATGATACTGTTTGATAACTTCTGCATTCTGTTGGATCACCTTTAGTCTTAGTCATCTAGTGCTGCTATAACAGAAATAACACAAGTGGATGGCTTAAGCAAGCAGAAGTTTATTATCTCACAGTCTAGTAGGCTAGAAGTCTGAACTCAGAGCGTCCACTCCAGGGGTAGTCTTTCTCTGTCGGCTCTGGAGGAAGGCCCTTGTCATCAATCTTCCCTTGGTCTGCAGGAACCCCAAGCCCAAATGATGCACTCTGCTCCCAGCACTGTTTTCTTGGTGGTATGAGGTCCCCATGTCACTCTGCTGGCTTCACTCTTTTATAGCTCAAAAGAGATTGATTTAAGATAAAACTTAATCTTGTAGATTGAGTCCTGCCTCATTAACATAACTGCCTCTAATCTTGCCTCATTAACATCACAGAGGTAGGGTTTACAAAACATAGGAAAATCACATCAGTTGACAAAATGGTGGACATTCACCCAATACTGTGAATCATGGACTAGCCAAGTTGACACACATTTTGGGAGGGACACAATTCAACCCATGACACCTTTCTTTGGGATAGGCATAAACATGGATCTCTTCCAGTAGGTTGGTCACGTAGCTGTCTTCCAAATTTCTTGGCAGAGATGAGTGAGCACTTAATTGGTTTGTTGAAACATCTCAATTGGTGTTCCATCAATTCCTGGAGGCTTGTTTTTGGCCAATACCTTCAATGCAGCTTGAATTTCTTCCTTCAGTACCATTGGTTCTTGATTATATGTGATCTCCTGAAATAGTTGAAGCTGACCAATTCTTTTTGGTACAGTGACTCTGTACATGCCTTCTATCTGCTTTTTTACTATTTATTGTTGTGCTTTAAGTGAAAGTTTACAATTCAAGTTGGTCTCTCATACAAAAATTTATACATACATTGTTATGCGATCCTTGTTGCTCTCCCTATACTGTGACAGCACACTTTTCCTTTCCACCCTGGATTTCCCAAGTCCATTCAATCAGCTCCTGACCCTCTCTAGGCCTTCCCATTTTGTCTCTGGACAGGAGCTGCCAATTTAGTCTCATGTATCTACTTGAGCTACAAAGCACGCTCCTCACGAGTATCACTTTATGTCACATAAAAACCCCACCCATTGCCGTTGAGTTGATTCCAACTCATAGCGACCCTATGGGACAGAGTAGAACTGCCCCATAGGATTTCCAAGGAGCACCTAGTGGATTCGAACTGCCAACCTTTTGGTTAGAACCTGTAGCTCTTAACCACTACGCCACCCCAGTGTAATCTTTGTCTGAAGAGTTGGCTTTGGGAATAGTTTTAGTTTTTGGCTAACAGAGACTCTGGGAGCCATGTCTTCCAGGGTCTATCCAGTCTCAATCAAACCATTAAGTCTGGCCTTTTCACTAGAATTTAAGTTCTGAACCCCACTTTTCTCCTGCCCCATTAGGGACTCTCTGTTGTGTTCCCTGTCAGGGCAGTCATTGGTGGTAGCTGGGCACTATCTAGTTCTCATGGTCTTGGGCTGATGAAGTATCTATCTGGTTTATGTGGCCCTTTCTGTCTCTTGGGCTAATACTTTCCTTGTGTCTATGGTGTTCTTCATTCTCCTTTACTCCAGGTGGGTTGACACCAATTGATGCGTCTTAGATGGCCACCTGCTAGCTTTTAAGACCCCAGATGCCACTCACCAAAGTAGGTTGCCAAACATTTTCTTAATAAACTTTGTTATGCCAATTCACCTAGATGTTCCCTGAAACCATGGTCCCCAGACTGACGCCCCTGCTACTCTGTCCCTCGAAGTGTTTGGTTGTATTCAGGAAACTTCTTAGCCTTTGTTTAGTCCAGTTGTGCGGACTTCTCCTGTAGTGTGTGCAATGATAATTCTTGTCTACTGTCTAGTTAGTGAACACCCCTCTCCCTCCCTCCCCGCCCTCATAACCATCAAATAATGTTTTCTTCTGTGTTTAAACCTTTACTTGAGTTCTTATAATAGTGGTCTTATACAACGTTTGTCCTTTTGTGACTGTCTAAATTCACTCAGCATAATGCCTTCCAGATTCCTCAATGTGATAAGATGTTTCACGGATTTATTGCTGTTCTTTATCCTTCCCTAGTATTCCACTGTGTGAATATACCATTATTTGTTTATCCATTCGTCCGTTGATGGGCACCTAGGTTGTTTCCATCTTTTTGCTATCATGAACAATGCTGCAGTGAGCATGAGTGTGCATATATCTATTCATGTGACGGCTCTTATTTCTCTAGGATATATTCCAAGGAGGGGGATTGCTGGGTCACATGGTACTTCTATTTCTAGCTTTTTCAGGAAGCAACAAATCAATTTCCAAAGTGGTAGTAACATTTTACATTCCCAGCAACAGTGCATAAGTGTACTAGTCTCTCTACAATCTCTCCAACATTTATTATTTTGTGTTTTTTAGATTAATGCTAACCTTGTTGGGGTGAGATGGTATCTCATTGTACTTTTGATTTGTACTTCTCTAATGGCTAATGATCGTGAGCATTTCCTCATGTGTCTTTTAGTTGCCTGAATGTCTTCTTTGGTGAAGTGCCTGTTCATATCCTTTGCCGGTTTTTTAATTGGGTTAGTTGTCTTTTTGTTGTTGAGGTTTTGCAGTATCTTGTAGATTTTAGAGATTGGACGCTGATGGGCTTTGTTGTAGCCAAATTTTTTTTCCCAGTCTGTAGGTTGTCTTTTGATTCTTTCGGTAAAGTCTTTTGATAAGAATAAGTGTTTGATTTTTAGGATCTACCAGTTATCTAGTTTCTCTTCTGGTGTTTGTGCATTGTTCATTATGGTTTCTATACTATTTATGCTATGCATTAGGGCTCCTAGCATTGTCCCTATTTTTCCTTCCATGATCTTTATCATTTTATATTTTATATTTAGGTTTTTGATCCATTTTGAGTTAGTTTTTGTGCATGGTGTGAGGTATGGGTCTTGTTTCATTTTTTTGCACATGGATATCCAGTTATGCTAGCACATTTGTTAAAGAGACCTTCTTTTCCCCAATTAATGGATTTTGGGCCTTTGTCAAATATCAGCTGCTCATAGGTGGATGAATTTATATCCGGATTCTCAATTCTGTTCGACTGGTCTATGTATCTGTTGTTTTACCAGTACCAAGCTATTTTGACTACTGTGGCAGTATAATAGGTCCTAAAATCAGGTAGTGTGAGGCCTCCCACTTTGTTCTTCTTCTTCAGTAAAGCTTTACTTATCCGGGGCCTCTTCCCTTTCCATATGAAGTTGGCGATTTGTTTCTCCATCTCATTAAAAAATGCCATTGGAATCTGGATCAGAATTGCATTGTATCTGTAGATTGCTTTGGGTAGAATTGACATTTTCACAATATTGAGTATTCCTATCCATGAGCAAGGTATGTTTTTCCACTTATGCAGGTCTCTTTTATTTTCTTGCAGTAGTGTCTTGTAGTTTTCATTGTATAGGTCTTTTACGTCTCTGGTTAGATTTATTTCTAAGTATTTTATCTTCTTGGGGGCTATTGTAAATGGTATTGATTTAGTGATTTCCTCTTGGAAGTTCTCTTTGTTGGTGTAGAGGAATCCAACTGATTTTTGTATGTTTATCTTGTATCCTGAAAGTTTGCTGAAATCTTCTATTAGTTCCAGTAGTTTTCTTGCAGATTCTTTGAGGTTTTCTGTGTATAAGATCATATCATTTGCAAATAGAGATACTTTTACTTCTTCCTTACCATTTTGGGCACCCTTTATTTCTTTTTCTAGCTCAATTGCTCTGGCTAGGACCTCTAGCACAATGTTGAATAAGAGTGGTGATAAAAGGCATCCTTGTCTGGTTCCTGTTTTCAAGGGGAATGCTTTCAGACTCTCTCCATTTAGGATGACGTTGGCTGTTGGCTTTGTATAAATGCCCTTAATTGTTTTGAGGAATTTCCCTTCTATTCCTATTTTGCTGAGAGTTTTTATCATGAATGGGTGTTGGACTTTGTCAAATGCCTTTTGTGCATCAATTGATAAGATCATGTGGTTCTAATGTTTTGTTTTATTTATGTGATGGATTACCTTGATTGTTTTTCTAATGTTGAACCATCCCTGCATATCTGGTATAAATTTCACTTGATCATGGTGAATTATTTTTTGGATATGTTGCTGAATTCTATTGACTAGAATTTTGTTGAGGATTTTTGCATCAATGTTCATGAGGGATATTGGTCTGTAATTTTCTTCCCTGTGGTGTCTTTACCTGGTTTTGGTATCAGGGTTATGCTGGCTTCATAGAATGAGTTTGGGAGTATTCCATTGTTTTCTATGCTCTGAAATACCTTTAGTAGTAGTGGTGTTAACTCTTCTCTGAAAGTTTGGTAGAATTCTCCAGTGAAACCGTCCGGGCTGGGACTTTTTTTTTATATGGAGTTTTTAAATTACCTTTTCAATCTCTTCTTTATTATATTTAGTTATGCTACCTCTGTTTGTGTTAGTTTAGGTAGGTAGTGAGTTTCTAGAAATTTGTTTATTTCCTCTAGGTTTTCAAATTTGTTAGAGTACAATTTTTCAGAGTATTCTGTTATGATTCTTTTAATTTCAGTTGGGTCTGTTGTGATATCACCCATCTCATTTCTTATACCGGTTATTTGCTTCCTCTTCTGTTTTTCTTTTGTCAGTTTTGCCAATGATTTATCAATTTTGTTGATCTTTTCAAAGAACCAGCTCTTGGTCTTCTTAACTCTTTCAATTGTTTTTCTATTTTGTATTTCATTTAATTCCACTCTAATTCTTCTTTCCTTTCTTCTGGTGCCCAAGGGCTCTTTCACTACTCTCTTTCTACTTGCTCGAGTTGTAGGGTTAATGTTTTGATTTTGGCCCCTTCTTCTTTTTGAATGTGTGCATTTATTGCTATAAATTTGCCTCTGAGCACTGCTTTTGCAGTGTCCCAAAGGTTCTGGTAGAATGTATTTTCATTCTCATTTGATTCTATTAATTTCTTTATTTCATCCTTAATTTCTTCTAGAACCCAGTAGTTTTTGAGCAAGGTGTTGTACAATTTCCATGTGTTTGATTATTTTTCCCTGCTTTTTCTGTTATTGATTTCTACTTTTATGACTTTATGGTCAGAAAAAATGCTTTGTAATATTTCGATGCCTTGGATTCTTTTAAGGCATGCCTTATGGCCTAATTTGTGGTCTATTGTGGAGAATGTTCCATGTGTGTTGGAAAAGAAAGTATACTTGGCTGCTGATGGGTGGAATCTTCTGTATAGGTCCATGAGATCAAGTTGATTGTAGCATTTAGATCTTCTGTGTCTTTATTGAGCTTCTTTCTGGATGTTCTGTTCTTCACCAAAAGTAGTTTGTTGAAGTCTCCTACTATTATCGTGGTGTTGTCCATCTCTCTTTTCAATGCTGTAAGAGTTTGTTTCATGTATTTTGGAGCCCTGTCACTGAGTGGGTAAGTATTTATTATGTTTATGTCCTCCTGGTGTATTGACCCTTTAATCATTATATAATGGTCTTCCTTATCCTTTGTGGTGGATTTTACTTTAAAGTCTATTTTGTCAGAGATTAATATTGCCACTCCTGCTCTTTTTTGAGTGTTGTTTGCTTGATATATTTTTTCCATCCTTTGAGTTTTAGTTTGTTTGTGTTTTTAAGTCAAAATGTGTCTCTTGTAGACAGCATATAGATGGATTGCATTTTTTTTCCATTCTGCCATCCTCTATCTCTTTATTGGTGCATTTAGTCCATTTAGATTCAGTGTAATTATTGATAGAAATGAGTTTAGTGCTGCCATTGTGATGTCTTTTTGTGTGTGTTGTTGACAGTTTCTTTGTTCCACTTGAATTCTTGTGCTGAGTCTTTTTTTAAAATGTATTTTCTTTTCATCTTTTTCATTGTTATTGATTTTGTATTTGCTGAGTCTTTATATTTTTCTTGTTTTTTTTATTTTGAAGTGTAGGATTGTTAGTTTTCTTTGTGGTTACCTTAATATTTACCCTTATTTTTCTAAGTTTATGCCAGTCTTTTATTTCTTTATATCACCTTGACTTTCTCTCCATATGAAAAATTTATGACTAAATTTTTAATCTCTCTTGTTTTAATGTTGTCATCTTTTACATATTGACTTCTCTCTTTCCCTAGTTTCAGTGCTTTAGCTTTTTTTTTTTTTTTTTTTTTTTTTTGTGGCTTCCCAATCTAGGTTGATATGTGGTTGCTCTGTCCTATGTTCTAGTCTTGGGTTGTGATCATTTGTGATTGATTTTCTAACCAGAGGACTCCCTTTAGTATTTCTTGTAATTTTGGTTTGTTTTTCAAATTCCCTAAACTTCTGTTTATCTGGAAATGCCCTAGTTTCACTATCATATTTGAGAGAGTGTTTTGCCAGATATATAATTTTTGGCTGGCAGGATTTTTTTTTCCTTCAAGGCTTAATATATGTCATTTCATTGTCTTCTTGCCTGCATAGTTTCTGCTCAGTAGCCCGAACTTGGTCTTATTGACTCTCCTTTGTAGATGACATTTCTTTTATCCCTAGCCGCTCTTAAAATTTTCTATCTTTGGTTTTGGCAAGGTTGATTATGTCTTAGTGACTTTCTTCAGGGTCTACCTTGTTTGGGGTTTGATGAGCATCTTTGTTAGATATCTTCTCATTTTTCATGATATCAGGGAAGTTTTCTGCCAACAAATCTTCAACAATTCTCTCTGTATTTTCTGTTATCTCCCTCCCCCATTCTGGTACTCCAGTCACTCGTAGGTTATTCCACTTGATAAAATCCCACACAATTCTTAGAGTTTCTTCATTTTTAAAAATCCTTTTACCTGATTTTTCATCAAATAAGTTGGTGTCAAGTGCTTTATCTTCAGTCTCACTAATTCTGACTTCCATCGCCTCAATTCTGCTCTTATGACTTTCTATTGAGCTGTCTAATTCTGAAATTTTATTGTTAGTCTTCTGGATTTCTGATTGCTGTCTCTCTATGGATTCTTGCAGCCTGTTAAATTTGTCATTATGCTCTTCTCTAATCTTCTTAAGTTCCTCTGTTGCTTTGTCTATGTGTTCCTTGGCTTGGTCTGTGTTTTGCATGATCTCCTTCCTGCTATCTTGAAGAGTTCTGTATATTAATCTTTTGTATTCTGCCTCCAGTAATTCCATGAAATTCTCTTCCTCCAGAAAACTTCTTGATTCTTTATTTTGGGAGCTTGCTGAAGTCATCATGGTCTGCCTCTTTATGTGATTTGATATCAACTGTTGTCTCCGAGCCATCAGTAAGTTATTATATTTATTTATTTTATATTTGCTTACTGTGTTTTAGCTTCTTGTTTTGTTTTAATATGCCCAAATAGACTGCTCATGTGAGCTTGCCCAATCACCAGCACCCCTGAAGCTCTAACGTCCTGCCACCAGGTGGCTAGACCTGCCACTAAGTATGTGAGCACAGGAATCTGCCCACTCCTCCTGTATGGATTCAGCTCAGGTGTCCAGATAGTTGGTCAGCAAGTGTGTGGTGCATGTTCTTACCTACAGTCCTAGACATTCATGGGTGATTGGGGTAGGTGCAGGCATCCATCTGCAGCAGGGGGTCACATGCTGAGCAAGGCAGGGGGTGGACAGCCACCCTTGATTGCCCAGAAGGAAAATGTATCCCTATTCCTTAGATCACATAGGTTGGTGGGTTTTGTAGTTGGACTATGAGCACCCAGTGCTGCTGGCTGTAAGGACTAGGGAGCACCACTTATTCTTGGACTCCTGTCACTGGTGGCTAGGTGGTGTGGGTGGAGCCAATAGTCCTCAGTCCCCTGATGTAGGCTGGCCAGGAACCTGCCCAATGGTCAGAGCAGTGTCAAATGTCACGAACCTGCCTCCCCACAGCTGAAACAGTTGAAGTTAGACTTCAGTTATATACCCCATTGTACTGTGATAATGAGGGCCTACTCTGTTGAAATGGACCCACACGAGTGTATGCAGGAGTGAAAGGCATTCAAAGTCCATGGACCCCGTATGCCTGTGCTTAGGCAAAGGAGCTGTGCCTACCCTGAGTTCCTGGTTTAGGAGAGCCGGCAGATTATTTTTTCCCCTGTTTGTTAATTTGTTCCCTCTACCAAGGCCAGAAAGTGGCTCAGGGTGCGTGACGGGTTGTATTTCTGGCCCAGGGGAGAGGGCAATCATTGAAACCAGCCCGGGACCCAGTGCAGAACAGGGAAGGGGGAGATAAATGGGAGAGAGGTTTCCCCCAAAGGGAGTGTTTTCTGATCTGCGTGGTAGGCCAGACCCAAGTACGTATCTTTTGTTGATTGGGTGCTGCTTTTCACTGGTTCTGGATGCCTGAGTAGACTCTCTGCCTCTGGGTCTCTCCTGATGTGGAAAACGTCTCCTGTGCACCACTGCTTGCCTCACTGCTCGCCTCACTGCTCACGCAAGGTGATCCAGCCTGAAGAGTGGTAGCTTCGGCCGGGTCAGGTCTGGCAAGTCCTCGCTTCCAAATCATCTTTCCCTCCCAATGCCACTCAGTCTGGTTCCTCAACTTTGCCTTTCATGTTCAGGGCTCCTAGATTGTCATACATAATTGATTCACTTTTTTTTTTTTTTTGGTCTTTGTTGTAAGAAGGACCACAAGAAACATCTGACTACTCCGCCATTTTGGCCTCGCCTCTCCTTCCATCTGCTTTTGATGTTTCCTGTGTCATTCAATATCTTGCCCATAGAATCCTTCAAAATTGCATCTCAAGAGTGGAATTTTTTCATCAGTTCTTTCAGCTTGAGAAACAGTGAGGGTGTTCTTTTCTTTTGGTTTTTTAACTCCAGGTCTTTGCATATTTCATTATAATACTTTACTTCCTCTTCTTGAGCTGCTGTTTGAAATCCTCTATTCAGCTTTTCTACGTGATCATTTCTCCCATTTGTTTTAGCTAGTCTACATTCAAGAGCTAGTTTCAGAGTCTCTTCTGACATCCATTTTGATCTTATCTTTCTTTCTTGTCTTTTTTATGACCTTTAGCTTTCTTCATGTATGATGACCTTGATATCGTCTCACAATTTGGTCATTAGTGTTCAGTGTGTTCAAATCTGTTGTTGAGATGGTCTCTAAATTCAGGTGGGATATACTCAAGGTCATATTATGGATTTCGTGGACTTGTTTTACTTTTCTTCAGCTTCAACTTAAACTTGCATATGAGCAACTGATGGTCTGTTCCACAGTAGGCCCCTGGCTTTGTTCTGACTGATGATATTGAGCTTCTCCATCATCACTTTCTACAGATGTAGTTGATTTGATTCCTGTGTTTTCCATCCAGTGAAGTCCATGTGTATAGCCACCATTTACTTTGTTGAAAAAAGATATTTGCAATGAATAAGTCATTGGTCTTGCAAAATTCTATCATGTGATCTATCACCAAGGCCATGTTTTCTAAACACAGATCTTTCTTCCTTGTTTCCACCTTTCACATTCCAATCACCAGTAATTATCAAGGCATCTTGATTGCATGTTTGATCAATTTCAGACTGCATAAGTTGGTAAAAATGTTCAATTTCCTCATCTTCTCTTTAGTGGTTGGTGCATAAATTTGCATAATAGTCGTATTAACTGGTCTTCCTTGTAGGTGTGTGGATATTATCCTATCACTGAGAGTGTTGTACTTCAGGATAGATCTTGAAATTTTCTTTTTGATGATGAACATGACACCATTCCTCTTCAATTTGTCATTACTGGTGTAGTAGAACATATGATTGTCTGATTCAAAATGGCCAATACCAGTCCATTTCAGCTCACTAATGCCTACGATAACAATCTTTATGCATTCCATTTCATTTTTGACAACTTCCAATTTTCCTGGATTGATACTTAGTACATTCCACGTTTTGATTATTAATGGATGTTTGCAGCTGTTTCTTCTCATTTTGAGTAATACCACATCAGCAAATGAAGGCCCCAAAAGCTTTACTCCATCTATGTCATTAAGGTCACTCTACTTTGAGGTGGCAGCTGTTCCTCAGTTGTATTTTGTGTGTTCCAACCTGAGGGGCTCATCTTCTGGCACTATATCAGACGATGTTTCACTGCTACCCATAAAGTTTTTACTCACCAATTTTTTCAGAGGTAGACTGCCAGATCCTTCTTCCTAGTCTGTATTAGTCTGAAAGCTCAGCTGAAACCTGCCACTGTTGGTGATCCTGCTGGCATTGGAAATACTGATGGCATAGCTTCCAGCATCAAAGCAACAGACAAGCCAACACAGTAGGACAAACTGACAGATGAGTGGTTACTTTTGGTGATGGGAAAAGTGGCACCGAAAGTGGATGTAGTTAGCACAGTTCAATCAAAGTAAAAACGAGTATTTAAGCACATATGGATGGGTATGGGCAATTTGGTATACAGGTAGATATAAGTGTGTACATAGGTGAGAACAGACAAAAATATCTATAAGTACGTGTAAATACAAATATGTGGGTGCAGGCACATATAGTCATTGACGACACAAATATGGATACGCCACAGACATAACCAAACACCTTGCAAGATTTGTTTTCTGGGTTTGAAAGCTTATGACCATAGTCTCATGGGACAACTCAGTCAATTGACATAACATAGTTCACAAAAATCATGAGCCATATCCTAGTTTAGTGAGTAGCATTTGGAGTCTTAAAAGCTTGTGAACAGCCATCTAAGACACAATTATGGGTCTCTACTCACCAGGAGCAAAACAGTAAGAAGGTAACCAAAAGCTGAGAGAAGAAACAGGTCTACATGAGCCACAACCTCATCTACCCTTAGACCAGAAGAACTAGATGGTGCCCAGCTACCGCAACTGACTGTTCTGACTGGGGTCAAAATAGATGGTCCTGAACAGAATGGGAAAAAAATATGGAGCAAAAACTCAAATTCTTATTTAAAAAAAAAAAGACAAACTGGAACAGTAGAGAACAGAGGACTCCCTGAGACTATTGCCCTAAAGATACTCTTTAAACCTATAACCGAGCCTATTTCCTGAGATCACCTTTTTATCAAAAAAGCAGATTGGCACACAAATAAAGGATATTACCCATAAGATAGATGACCTACTTAAAAACCATCAGTATGAGACCAAAATGTCAACAATTACTCAAAGCAAAGATGAGAAGATAAGGGGGCAGGGAATCTAGAGTACTGGAAATAGAACAAACAGAACACAGTTCAAGAGAATGTTGACACATTGTGATAAATGTAACTAATGTCACTGAACAATTTGTGTGGAAATTGTCAAATGCGAACATAACTTCCTGTGTGAACTTTCACCAAAACCTCAAAAAAATATTATTTTTTAAAAATCAAGGAGGTTCCACTTCCACAGTGTCTTAGTCAACTAGTGCTGCCATAACAGAAATACCACAAGTGGGTGGCTTTTAACAAAGAGAAATTTATTCTCTCATAGTCTACTAGGCTACAAGTCCAAATTCAAGGCATCCGCTCCAGGGGAAGGCTTTCTCTCTCTGTCGGCTCTGGAGAAAGGTCCTTGTGATACTTCAGTCTTTCCTTGGTCTGGGAGCTTCTCTGCACAGGAACCTCAGGTCCAAATGATGCACTCTGCTCCCAGCACTGCTTTCTTGGTGGTATGAGGTTCCCCTGTGTCTCTGCCCATTTCTGTCTTTTATATCTCAAAAGAGATTGGCTTAAGACACTATCCAATCTTGTAGACATCATCAGTATAACCTCATCATAGTGATAAAGTTTACAACACATAAGGAAATCACATCAGATTACACAATCATACAATACTGGGAATCATGACCTAGCCAAGCTGATAGATATTTTGGGGGGACACAATTCAATCTATGACACACAGCAAGCTCACTTTTAGTTATAGTGAAACATCTATAACTGGTAAAAATTATATTTAAAAAATTAAAGTCTATGGAAATTGTCCTAATGCCATAGGACCAAGGAACAAACATTTATTCAAGAAAATCTACTAAATCTTGTTAAAGAAAGAAGGGGAATGTGTGGCACTTGAGCAACGACGCCCACCCTTCCACCACAGCAGGGTGGAAGCTCAACTCCAGGTGTGTGTGGCCAAGAGGATGGGCCTCCTTCTCCCTTCCAGTTCTCATTCAAGGGCTAAGAGATCTCCTTAGGAGGCGCAGGCCTCCAGTATTTCTCAAACAGCCCCAATTCCAAGGTGCAGAGGCTAAATTCCTGGTGATGGAGGCCAAGATATGGGGCCTTCCTTCCTCTACCCAGTCCCTACTCTTAAAGTAGAAGCTCTACTCCAGGTCCAGCAGGTCAAGAATACAGGGCCCCTAATGGCCCTCATCCCAGCTAGCTTATAGGCAGCGATTCCACACCAGCAAGCCAAGAAGACCACCCATATTCTGCACCCTGCTTGTAAAACATAGGCCTCACTCTGAGAGAAGCAGATCACTTTCCCCATCCCAAGCTCCAGAGTAAGAGCTTAGAGATTTAGCCCACGGGGAGAGGCAGTCCTAAATAACTACAAAAAACCCTCAGCTTTTCCCTAAGATTAGGAACAAGAAAAAGATGTCCACTCTCAGCAGTTCTATTCAACATTGTAAAAGAAGTTCTAGTTCAGATAAATTAGGCAAGAAAATCAAATAAAAGTCATCCAGAAAGGAAAGAAAGAAGTAAAACTATCTCTATTTGAAGATGACATAATTCTATATAGAGAAAATCTTAAGGAATCCACTAAAAACCTATTAGAACTAATAAATAAGTTGAGTAAAGTTGTAAGATGCAAGTTCAATATACAAGAATCAATTGTATTTCTATATAGTAGCAATAAACAAACTGAAAATAAAATTAAGAAAATAATTCCATTTACAATAGCATCAAAAAGAATAATATACACTTAGGAATAAATTTATCAAAAGAAGTACAAGAGGGAGGGCGTGGCCAACGTGGCGGCGTAGTTAGACGCTTCCTGTATCACTCTTAAAACAAAGACCTGGAAAAACAAGTGATTTGATTCTATATGAATATCTAGGAGCCCTGAACAAGGCAAAGTTGAGGAAATGGACTGAGTGATGCGGGGGGTGGGGGGAGAGGGAGACGGTTTGGAAGAAGCAAAGAGTGCCAGAGCCGCGGCAGTGACACTGCAGCTCCACAGTCACACCAGTCTGCAGTGAAGCAGGCAAACAGCTGTGCTGTGCATGCACTCGGGATGTAGTTTCCACATCAAGAGAGACCCGGCAGCAGAGATTCTGCTTGGACGCTCAGAACCAGTGAAAAGCAGCTCCCAAGTGGCTAAGATAAGTACATGCATGAGGCCTTTAGCAGGGATTAAAAAAAAAAAGCCCATTTGGGAAAAACCTCTCTCCCGTTTACCTCCTCCCTCCGCGCTCTGCACCTGGAGTCCGCTGAGCTGGAAGTAGATCCTAAAAGGCACCCTGACCCATTCTCCTGACCTTGGAGAGGGAATAAACAAGCTACTGGCTCCCCTAAGCCAGGAACACAGGGTTGGCACAGCTCCTTTGCTAGACACAAGTATAAGGGGTCTGCAGACTCTGAGGTGCCTTACACCCCTTTAAAGACTTGTGGGGACCCATCTCAACAGCGTTAGCCCTCACTACCACAGTAAAACAGGGCAAACATCTGAAGTTTAGCTACAACTGATTCAGCTGTGAACTGGCAGATCTGTGACCCTCGAAACAGCCCTGCCCCTTAAGTAGGCACATTTATCGATCTGCAACAGGGGCTTGAGGACTGGTGGGATCACCTAAAGGTCCTAGTCACCTGCTACAGGAGTCCAAGAAAAAGTGGTGCCCTCAAGTCTTTACAGCCAACAGAATGGGGTGCTCATACTCTGGCTGCAAAACTCACCTACCTACTCAACCTAGAGAATAGGGATACGTATCCAAAAAGAAGGGTCATAATCAAAGCATTAACCCTACAACTGGAACAAGTAGAAAGAGAGCAGAAAAAGAAGCCTACAGGTGCCAGAAGGAAGGAAATAATAAGAATTAGAGCAGAATTAACTGAAATAGAGAATAGAGAAACAGTTGAAAGAGTCAACAAGTCCAAAAGCTGGTTCTTTGAAAACATCAACAAAATTGATAAACCATTGGGCCAAACTGACAAAAGAAAAACAGAAGAGGAAGCAGATAACGCATATAAGAAATGAGATGGGTGATATCACAACAGACCCAACTGAAATTAAAAGAATCATAACAGAATACTATGAAAAATTGTACTCTGACAAATTTGAAAACATAGAGGAAATGGATAAATTTCTAGAAACTCACTACCTACCTAAATTAACCTAAACAGAGGTAGAACAACTAAATAAACCCATAACAAAAGAAGAGATTGAAAAGGTTATTAAAAAACTGCCAACAACAAAAGAAAACCCAGCCTGGCTGGCTTCACTGGAGAATTCTACCAAACTTTCAGAGAAGAGATAACACCACTTCTACTAAAGGTATTTCAGAGCATAGAAATGGATGGAATACTCCCAAAACCATTCTATGAAGCCAGCATAACCCTGATACCAAAACCAGGTAAAGACACCACAAAAAAAAAAAAAAAAAAAAATTACAGACAAATATCCCTCATGAACATTGACAGAAAATCCTCAACAAAATTTTAGCCCGTAGAATTCAGCAACATATCAAAAAAACAGTTCACCATGACCAAGTGGGATTTATACCAGGTATCCAGGGATGATTCAACATTAGAAAAATACTCAACGTAATCCATCACATAAATAAAAGAAAAGACAAGAACCACATGATCTTATCAATCAATGCAGAAAAGGCATTGGACAAAGTCCCACACCGATTCATGATAAAAACTCTCAATAAAGTAGGAATAGAAGGGAAATTCTTCAATATAATTAGGGGCATTTATACAAAACCAACAGCCAACATCATCCTAAATGGAGAGACTTTGAAAGCATTCCACTTGAGAACAGGAACCAGACAAGGATGTCCTCTATCACCACTATTATTCAGCATTGTGCTGGAGGTCCTATCCAGAGCAGTTAGGTTAGAAAAAGAAATAAAGGCATCCAAATAGGTAGGGAAGAAGTCGAAGTATCTCTATTTGCAGATGATATGATCTTATACACAGAAAACCCCAAGCAATCCACAAGAAAACTACTGGAACTAATAGAAGATTTCAGCAAAGTCTCAGGATACAAGCTAGACATACAAAAATCAATTGGATTCCTTTACACCAATAAAGAGAACCTTGAAGAGGAAATCACCAAATCAATACCATTTACAATAGCCCCCAAGAAGATAAAATACTTAGGAATAAATCTAACCAGAGATGTAAAAGATCTTTACAGAGAAAACTACAAGACACTACTGCAAGAAACTAAAAGAGACCTGCATAAGTGGAAAAATATACCTTGCTCATGGATAGGTAGACTCAACATAATGAAAATATCAATTCTACCCAAAGGCATCTACAGATAGAAAGCAATCCTGATCCAAATTCCAGCAGCATTTTTTAATGAGGTGGAGAAACAAATCACCAACTTCATATGGAAAGGGAAGAGGCCCCAAATAAATAAAGCATTACTCAAGAAGAAGAACAAAGTGGGAGGCCTTACACTACCTGATTTTAGGACCTATTATACTGCCACGGTAGTCAAGACCGCCTGTTACTCGTACAACAAAAGATACATAGACCAATGGAACAGAGTTGAGAATCCAGATATGAGCTCATCCACCTATGAGAAGCTAATATTTGACAAAGTCACAAAGTCCATTAATTGGGGAAAAGACAGTCTCTTTAACAAATGGTTCTGGCATAACTGGATAACTATATACAAAAAACTGAAACAAGACTGTATCTCACACCATGTACAAAAACTAACTCAAAATGGATCAAAGACTTAAATATAAAATCAAAAGCGATAAAGATCATGGAAGAAAAAATAGGGACAACGCTAGGGGCCCTAATACATGGTATAAACACAATACGAACCATAAGTAACAATGCACAAGCACCAGAAGAGAGACTAGATAAATGGGAGCTCCTAAAAATCAAACACTTATCCTCATCAAAAGACTTCACCAAAAGAGCAAAAACACAACATACAGACTGGGGAAAAATTTTTTGGCTACGACAAATCCGATCAGCATTTAATCTCTAAAATCTACAAGATACTGCAAAACCTCAACAACAAAAAGACAAATAACCCAATTAAAAAATAGGCAAAGGATATAAACAGGCACTTCGCCAAAGAAGATATTTAGGCAGCTAACCGACACATGAAGAAATGCTCACGATCATTAGCAATTAGAGAAATGCAGATCAAAACTACAACCGATATCATCTCACCCCAACAAGGCTAGCATTAATCCAAGAAACACAAAATAACAAATGCTGGAGAGGTTGTGGAGAGACTGGAACACTTATACACTGTTCGTGGGAATGTAAAATGGTACAACCACTTTGGAAATCGATTTGGAGCTTCCTTAAAGAGCTAGAAATAGAAGTACCATACAATCCAGCTATCCTGCTCTTTGGAATATATCCTGAAGAAATAAGAGCCGTCACACAAACAGATATATGCACACCCATGTTCATCGCAGCACTGTTCACAATAGCAAAAAGATGGAAGCAACCTAGTTGCCCATCAACAGACAAATGGATAAACAAACTATAGTCTATCCACACAATGGAATATTATGCAACAATAAAGAACAATGATAAAGCTGTGAAACATCATATAACATGGTGGAAGCTGGAACTTATTATGCTGAGTGAATTTAGTCAGTCACAGAAGGACAAATACTGTATAAGACCACTATTATAAGAACTGAAGTAAAGGTTTAAACACAGAAGAAAACATTCTTTGACGGTTACAGGGGTGGGAAGGAATGTTAAGGGTTACTTACTAACTAGATAGTGGATAAGAATCATCTTAGGTGAAGGGAAAGACAGCACACACTACAGGGGAAGCCAGCACAACTGAAGTAAGCCAAAGCTAAGAAGTTTCCTCAATATAATCAAATACTTTGAGAGACAGAGTAGCAGGAATGGGGGGTCTGGGGACCATACTTTCAGGGGACATCTATGTCAATTGGCATAACAAAGCTTATTAAGAAAATGTTCTGTATCCTACTTTGGTGAGTGGCATCTGGGGTCTTAAAAGCTAGCAAGCGGCCATCTAAGATGCATCAATTGGTCCCAACCACTTGGAGTAAAGGAGAACGAAGAACACCAAAGACACAAGGAAAGTATTGGCCCAAGAGACAGAATGGGCCACATAAACCAGAGACTTCATCAACCTGAGACCAGAAGAACTAGATGGTGCCCGGCTACCACCAATGAACATCCTGACAGGGAACACCACAGAGGGTCCCTGATGGAGCAGTAGAAGGATGGGATGCAGAACTCAAATTCTACTAAGAAGACCAGACTAAATGGTCTGACTGAGACTGAAGGTGCCCTGGAAAGCATGGCCCCTGGACTCTCTATCACCCCAGAACTAAAACAATTTCCGAGGCCAACTCTTCAGACAGGGATTGGACTGGACTGTGGGACATAAAGTGATACTCGTGAAGAATGTGCCTCTTAGTCAAGTAGATGAAAGAGACCAAAGGGGAAGCTTCTGTCCAGAGTTGAGATGGGAAGGCAGAGAGAGAAGCTGGTTGAAT
The DNA here is from genome assembly GCA_030035585.1 of Dugong dugon. NCBI lineage: Eukaryota > Metazoa > Chordata > Mammalia > Sirenia > Dugongidae > Dugong > Dugong dugon. The sequence continues at coordinate 99,666,511 of CM057483.1, read as the reverse complement.
GTTCATGGGGAATCAGGGGTGGAGGGGAAGAGAGTGCTGTTGCAGAATGGGGTGAGCAGTTGGAGTCTCATACCAATGTATGTAAAAAAAAATTTGTATGGGAGACTAACTTGAAATGTAAACTTAATTTAATTACAACAATAAAAAAATATAAATAACAAAAAGAAGTACAAGACTTATACTCTGAAAACTACAAAAAAACATTGTTGAAAGAAATTAAAGAAGACCTAAATAAATGGAAAGATATTCCATGTTCATGAGTTGTTAGACTTAATGTTGTTAAGATGGCAATACTCCCCAAAGTGATCAAAAGATTCAAGGCAATTCCTGTCAGAATTTCAGATGACTTATTTGCAGAAATTGACACACTGATCCTAAAATTCATATGGAAATGCAAGGGACCCAGAACAGGCAAAATAATCTTTAAAAAGAGGAACAAAGTTAGAGGACTCACACTTACCAATTTCAAAACTTACTACAATGTTAATCAAGTCCTTGTGGTACTGACATAAGGCCAGATGTATATCAATGGAATAGAATTGATAGTTCAGAAATAAAACCATGTGTCTATAGTCAACTGATTTTTGACAAGGGGGCCAAGAATTGGAAAGAATATATATCTGATAAGGTACTTGTATTTAGTCTATACAAAAAACTCTTAAAATTTGATAATAAGACAAATGACCCAATCTAGAAATGGGCAAAGGATCTGAATAGACATTTCTACAAGAAGATATACAAATGTTGAATAAGCACCTGAGAAGATGCTCAACATCAGTAGCCATCAGGGAAATGCAAATAAAAACCACCATGAGATACCACTTCACAGCCACTAGGATGGCCATGTTAAAAAAACAGATATTAACAAGTGTTGTCAAGGATGTGGAGAAATTACAACCCTTATACACTGCTGTTAAAAATGTAAAATGGTGCAGCAGTTTTGGAAGACAGTCCGGTAGTTCCTCAAAAAGTTAAACATAAAGTTATCATATGACTCAGCAATTCCGCTCCTAAGTGTATATCTAAGAGAAATGTCAGCATATGTACACACACACACACAAAACTACACAAATGTTCATAGCACATTATTCATAATAGTTAAAAAGTGAAAACAACCCAAATGTCCATCAACTGATGAATGCATAAATAGAATGTGACATTCTATACAATCAAATATTATTCAGTGATAAAAAGAAGTATTGATACGTGCTACAAGATGGATGAACCTTGAAAACATTATGCTAAGTGAAAGAAGCCAGTCACGAAAGACTACGTATTGTATGATTCCATTTATATGACATGTCCAGAATAGGCAAATCTACAGATAAAGTAGATTAGTGGTTGCCTAAGGCTAAGGAGAGTTGTGGGGGGGATGTGGAACAATTGCCAATGGGCACAGTGTTTCTTTTTGAGGTGGTAAAAATGTTCTAAAATTGTAATGGTTGCACAAATTCATGAATGTACTAAAAACTACTGAATTGTACATTTTAAATAGGTGAGTTGTATGTTATGGGAATTATAGCTCAATAAAGTTGTTATTTTTTTAAAAGATAGAGAGCAATTTTTTAAATGAAGGAGGTAACACACACATACATAATCTTCAATATATATTGGTTAAGTGAAGAAAGGTGCAAAACAGTGCATAAGATATGCAGCATTTCTCTAAAAAGGAAAAATTATACACACATGCTTATATATGCAGTTTATCTCTACAGCTTTTCTCAACCAGGGTTCAGAGAATAAAGTCCTATATAAAATTATTTTTGTGACTGTTTTCTCAATTCTCCAAAGAATTGTGCATTACAAGTGCCATTCTAGATGCATAGGAGGTAAGTTTATTTATTGTATACAATGGATGCCTTAGGGCATTAGGGCTGGACTGCAAAAGGATAACCAAAAAAACCTGAAAACCCTGATCACCACTGGGATGGGATAAGAAGGAAACTTTTCCTTGCATAACCTTTTATACCTTTTGAATTTTGAAATATTAACTAAAATTTAAATAAATCTTATCTATGAAAAAAGGAAGAAAATAAATTTAGCTGAAAGAGGATGTAGAATTAACAAAGTGTGCTTTCTCCTCATAAGACAAAAGATACTGAAACATATTTACTAGCTGAGGGCAAGAATCTGTGAAAGAAATGAAAAGGTTGAAGACATAAGAAAGAGAAGTGATAATATTGACCCAGCCAGGTCCCTGTAGAGATGGGAAGATACAGGATTCCAAGCATAGGCAGAAGGACTTCACAGAAGGAAGAAAACAGGAAAGACTGAGCACAAATATAACTAAGTTATGAGGTAGAGGAAACAGTATTGGCCTCATTTTTATTTATGAAAAGGAGGCAAGGATATGTTCAGAAGGGGAGGGTACAGTGATGGAGCAGGTAACCTGAGAAGTGAGGTGAAAGAAGATTGGAAACAGCATTTATCCGGAATGGGAGCAAAAACTGCCTAGTAATCATAAAAGGACTGCTAGGTAATTATGGTTCCATTGTATTTCATTTGAGGCATCATGTATTTCAGGCAAAGAGGACTTGAAGCACTTACTGAGAATATCAAAGACTACCACCTTCAGTATGGATTAAACCTCACCATAAAGAAGACAAAAATCCTTAAAATTGGACCAATAAGCAACATCATGATTAATGGGGAAAAGATTGAAGTTGTCAAGGACTTCATTTTACTTGGATCCACAATCAACGCCCATGGAAGCAGCAGTCAAGAAATCAAACGATGTATTGCATTGTGAAAATCTGCTGCCAAAGACCTCTTTAAAGTGTTAAAAAGCAAAGATGTCATTTTAATGACTAAGGTGTGACTGATTCAAGCCACGGTATTTTCAATTGCCTCATATGCATGTGAAACTGGACAATGATTAAGAAAGACCGATGAAGAATTGATGCCTTTGAATTATGGTGTTGGCGAAGAATACTGAATATACCATAGACTGCCAGAAGAAAGAACAAGTCTGTCTTGGAAGAAGTACAGTCCGAATGCCCCTTGGAGGCAAGGATGGAGAGACTTCGTCTCACATACTTTGGACATGTTATCAGGAGGGACCAGTCTCTGGAGAAAGACATCATGCTTGGTAAAGTAGAGGGTCAGCGAAAAAGAGGAAGACCCTCAACGGGATGGATTGACACAGTGGCTGCAACGATGAGTTCAAGCATAGTAACGATTGTGAGGATGACACATGACCAGGCAGTGTTTCGTTCTGTTGTACATAGGGTCACTATGAGGGGCAAATGAAGAAGGGGCCACAGATAATAGTCAAATATGTGATGGTTTGCCATATAAAAGAGAGCAGAATTAGTAGCCTTTCTAACTCTAAGATTCTGTGGTTTTCTAAACCAAAGACTCTAAGAAGAAGAAACTAGTCTACAGGACAAATAGTCTACAAGAACCAGCCTCATCTACCCAGACACCAGAAGAACTAGACGGTGTCTGGCTACCACTACCAACCATTCTAATCAGGGCCACGATAGACGGATCCTGATAGAATGGGGGAAAAATGTGGAACAGAACCTCAATTTCCTACTAAAAAAACAAAAAACAGCAGACTTACTGGACTGGTTGAGACTGGAGGACTCCCCGAGACTATTGCCCTGAGATATTCTTCAAACCTTGAACTGAAAATAACCCCTGAGGTCACCTCATAGCTAAATAAAAAACTGACTCAGAAAATAATGAATATCACCCATAAGTACTATGCGGCTTTAAAAAATCAACAATATGATACCAAATGGTCAACAATTACTTTAAAACAAAGATGACAATGTAATGGAGCAGGGAAACTAGATTAATGGAAACATAACCAGAACAGAAATAATGAGAAATGTTCACGTGTTGTGAAGAATGTAACCAATGTCACTGAACAACTTGTGTAGAAATTGTTGAATGGGAACGTAAACTGCTGTGTAAATCTTCACAGAAAACACAATAAGATATTATTTTTCCAAAAAAGGTTCCTGTGGTTTTCTAATTACTATTGTTATCTTCCCAAATAGACTCTAAGCAGTCACTGGTTGTTGAATGAATCTGTCTAAGGACTGAAACATAGACCGCCGCTGGAGTAATGAGGGCAAAATGCAGTGAATTAGGGAGTAAATGGAAGGAAGACATTAAATACAGACTGCATTTTTGAGAAGTAGGGCTATGAAGGGAAAAAATAAATTTAGCTAAAGAGAGATGCAGAATTCAGGAAGAGCAAAGCAATAACATTTAATAGCATATTTCCTCGATTCTAAAATGCACATTTTTTCATGTTTTTAAAATTTCTGAAATCGGGATGCAGCTTATAATCAATGAAGCCTCACAATTGCTGTTGGCCAAGCAGTAGTTACAATGTAGTTGTCATTGTCTGACATCTTCTGGTAAGTCCAAGAAAGAACCAGCATCTGCCTCCATGAATAGCTGCCTCCTTTGCCATGAGACCAGAAGAACTGGATGGTTCCAGGCTGCGATTAGTGAACACTTTGATCAAAGATTCTACAGAAGAATCCTGATAAAAAGAGAGAAAATGAATAGAATTTCAAATCCTCGTGGAATCCAGACGTTTTGGAGCCATGGAGCCTAGCTGTATGCCCGAAACTATTGCTCTAAGATAATCTTTAAACCTTAAACCAAAAATACCCCCTGAAGTCTTCTTAAAACCAAACAATAGTTTAGATTAACTAGTAAAAAGAAGTCTGCCTTCAGCATTATGCTCTTTTAAGATCTATCTATATGGCATCAGAGTGATAACAGCAACTGGAAAGTTCAGCTAGGAACCTCAGGGGACAGTGAGTTTATGCTATTGGAGGAGGAACAACTCAGAAAAGGAGGGTGAGAATGGTTGTACAACTCAAAGAATACAATCAATGCCACTAAATTGTACATGTAGAAACTTGAATTGGTGATTTTACTGTGTATATTCTCAACAACTAAAAAAATAAAATTATTTTAAAAAAATATAGAAAGAAAGAAAGCACCAGCATCAAAACTTGCAAAGTAGGTATCAGCAACTTGGACGAAAACCCTGGAAAACAATAGTAGAACACTTATTTTCAGAAATACGGCATCATCAATGTTCTTAATGACAAAGAGTAGAATATTATGTGGAAAACCCAGAAAAATGTTGACTGAGTCAAAAAGTAACTCAAAAGAGTCAAACTCTAAATGCGAAGTTTTAGAAATTCCTTAGCCAATTTATTTCATTTAAATGTTCTCTGTAATGTATGCACAAGAGTGATAATGATAAAAATTCATTTCTAAATAAATCTAAAATAGTACCCTTAATAATTATAGAGTGCACTTTTTGGTCAGTTTGTCGTACTGTGGTGGATTGCGTACTGCTGTGATACTGGAAGCTTTGCCATTGTTATTTCAAATACAAACAGGGTCATGCTTGGTGGACAGGTTTCAGCTGAGCTTCCAGACTAAGACAGACTAGGAAGAAAGACATGAAAGTTTACTTCTGAAAAAATTGGCGAGTGAAAACCTTATGAATAACAGTGGAACATTGTCTGACATAGTGCCAGAAGATGAGCCCCTCAGGATGGAAGGCACTCAAAATACTACTGGGGAAGAGCTGCCTCCTCAAAGTAGAGTCGACCTTAATGACATGGATGTAGTCAAGCTTTTGAGACCTTCATTTGCTGATAAGGTAGGACTCAAAATGAGAAGAAAGAGCTGTAAACATCCGTTAATAATCAGAACGTGGAATGTACGAAGTATGAATCTAGGAAAACTGCAAGCCGTCAAAAATGAAATGGAATGCATAAACATGGATATCCTAGGCAATGGTGAGCTGAAATGAACAGGTACTGGCCATTTTGAATCAGACAATCATATGGTCTACTATGCCGGGAATGACAAATTGAAGAGGATTGGCGATGCATTCATCATCAAAAAGAACATTTCAAGATCTATCCTGAAGTACAACGTTGTCAGTGATAGGATGATATCCATATGCCTGCGAGGAAGACCAGTTAACACAACCATTATTCAAATTTATGCACCAACCACTAAGGCCAAAAATGAAGATTTTTATCAACTTCTATACTCAGAAATTGATCATGCATGCAATCAAGATGCATGGATAATTACTGGTGATTGGAATGTAAAAGATGGAAACAAAGAAGAATGATTGGTAGTTGGAAAATATGGCCTTGGTGATAGAAATAATGCTGGCGATCGCATGATAGAATTTTGCAAGACCAATGACTTCTTCATTGAAAATATATTTTTTCAAAAACATAAACGATGACTTATACATGCAGACCTCTCTGGATGAAAAACACAGGAATCAAACTGACGACATCTGTGGAAAAAGACGATGGAGAAGCTCAATATCATCAGTCAGAACAAGGCCAGGGGCTGACTGCGAAACAGACCATCAATTGCTCCTATGCAAGTTGAAGTTGAAATTGAAGAAAATTAGAATAAGTCCAGGAGAGCCAAAGCATGATGTTGAGTATATCCCACCTGAATTTAGAGACCATCTCAAGAATAGATTTGACACATTGAATACTAATGACCAAAGTCCAGATGAGTCGTGGAATGACATCAAGGACCTCATACATGAAGAAAGCAAGAGGTCATTAAAAAGACAAGAAAGAAGGAAAAGACCAAAGCGAAAGTCAGAAGAAACTCTGAAAGTTGCTCTTGAACGTAGAGTAGCTGAAGCAAAAGGAAGAAATGATGATGTAAAGGAGCTCAACAGAAGATTTCAAAGGTTAGCTCAAGAAGACAAAGTAAAGTATTATAATGAAATGTGCAAAGACCTGGAAAGAGAAAACCAAAAGGGAAAAATACACTCAGCATTTCTCAAGCTGAAAGAACTGAAGAAAAAAATCCAAGCCTTGAGTTGCAATATTGAAGGATTCTTCAGTGAAAATATTAAACAACACAGGAAGCATCAAAAGAAGATGTGAGGAATACACAGAGTCACTGTACCAAAAAGAATTGGTTGATGTTCAACCATTTTAGGAGGTAGCATATGATTAAGAACTGATGGTACTGAAAGAAGAGGTCCAAGTTGCACTGAAGTCTTTGTCGAAAAAGAAGCCCCAGGAATTGACAGAATACCAACGAGATGTTTCAACAAACAATGCAGCACTGGAAGCAATCACTCAACTATGCCAAGAAATTTGGAAGACAGCTACCTGGCCAACTGACTGGAAGAGATACATATTTGTGCCCATTCCAAAGAAAGGTAATTCAATAGAATGCATAAATTATTGACAATATCATTAATATCACACATAAGTAAAATTTTGCTGAAGATCATTCAAAAGCGGTTGCAGCAGTACAGCGACAGGGAACTGCCAGAAATTCAAGCTGGATTCAGAAGAGGACGTGGAACGAGGGCTATCACTGCTGATGTCAAGTGGATCCTGGCTGAAAGCAGAGAATACCAGAAAGATGTTTACTTGTGCTTTATTGACTATGCAAAGGCATTCGACTGTGTGGATCATAACAAATTATGGATAACATTGTGAAGAATGGGAATTTCAGAACGCTTAGTTGTGTTCATGAGGAACCTGTACATAGATCAAGAGACAGTCATTTGAACAGAACAAGGGGATACTGCATGGTTTAAAGTCAGGAAAGGTGTGCGCCAGGGTTGTACCCTTTCACCATAGCTATTCAATCTGTATACTGAGCAAATAATTTGAGAAACTGGACTATAGGAAGAAGGACAAGGCATCAGGATTGGAGGAAGACTATTAGCAACCTTGGTTATGCAGATGTCACAACCACGCTTGCTGAAAATAAAGAAGACTTGAATTACTTACTGATGAAGATCAAAGACCACAGCTTTTAGTATGGATTACACCTCTACATAAAGAAACAAAAATCCTCACAACTGGACCAATAAGCAACATCATGATAAACAGGGAAAAGATTGACTTTGTCAAGGATTTCATTTTACTTGGATCCACAATCAACACCTATGGAAGGAGCAGTCAAGAAATCAAAGAATGTAACATATTGGGCAAATCTGCTGTGAAACACCTCTTTAAAGTGTTAATAAGCAAAGATGTCACTCTGAGGATTAAGGTGGGCCTGACCCAAGACATGGTGTTTTCAATTGCCTTATATGCATGGGAAAGCTGGACAATGAGTAAGGAAGACCAAAGAAGAATTGATGCATTTGAATTATGGTGTTGGCAATGAATAGTGAATATACCATGAACTGCCAGAAGAATGAACAAATCTGTCTTGGAAGAAGTACAGCCAGAGGGCTCCTGAGAAGCAAGGATGGCCAGACTTCATCTTATGTACTGTGAACATGCTATCAGGAGGGACCAGTCCCTGGAGAAGGACATCATGCTTGGTAAAGTCGAAGGTCACCAAAAAAGAGGAAGTCCCTCAATAAGATAGATTGACACAGTGGCTGCAACAATGAATGAGCTCAAGCATAGCAACAATTATGAAGATGTCACAGGACCAGGCAGTGTTTTGTTCTGTTGTACATGGGGTTGCTATGAGTCAGAACTGACTCGATGGCACCTAACAACAAGAACAGCAACAACAAACTCTAAATGCTAAAATAGTATTGTGTCATAATTTAATTGGCAGCATTTTTGTTCTTTCTTAGTGGTGCATAAAGTAAGAGTCCACCTTATAGTCAATGAAGTCTCAGATTAGATAAAACACAATAATTCTACATTTTGAACAGCACCTAGTAGCATACCATACTAGTAGGTGCAAAGAAAATGCTAATTTATTGGACACTAACAAATCCATTCATTCTTTTGACTAATATTTACTGAGTGTTTACTTACTTTATGCCAGGCACTGGACCCTGGGTTTACAAAGGTGAACAAAACAGACATAATCCTGAATCTCACTGAACTTAATTACTAGATAGGACAGCCGTTCCCAAACTTGTCTCTCGGAATTAGTTCCTCAAGTTGCTTGTCAGATTAGTTTAATAAACTTTGCATACTAAATTCACTTCTTCACAGTGTACATTATTACATTAAATGCTCTTAAAAATCCTGTGATAAAGAATCCTGTTTAATTTTGTTTCACCCTAAATATTTCAAACTTATCAATGATGTAAACCAAATGTCAGAATTGAAACGAATAATATACAAAGAGCTCCTACAAATCAACTAGAAAAAGACAAATAACATGGGTATGGGACACCAACAGGAAATTCACAGAAGACATTGGTTAATGACCAATATAGCTGAAAAAATGCTCAACCTCAAAAATTAAACAAAACAATGAGAGGTCAGTTTTTTTCCCATCTGGTTGGCAAAGATAAAAAATTGATCGATATGGCAACAAACTGGATAACCTAGATGAAATGGACAAATTCATAGAAGCACACAACCTACTGAAACTGACTCAAGAGGAAATAGAAAGTCTCAACAGACCCATAACAAGTGAAGAGATTGAATCAGTGATCAAAAACCTCTAAACAACAACAAAAAGTCCTGAACCAGATGGCTTCAATGGGGAATTCTACCAAACATTTAGAGAAGAATTGACACCAATACTGTTTAAACTCTTCCAAAAGATAGAAAAGGAAAGAATACTCCCTGATTCATTCTATAAAGCAAACATAACCCTGATATACAGAGGACAAAGACACAACAAGAAAACTACAGGCCAATATATCTTATGAATATAGATGCAAAAATCCTCAACAAAATACTAGTAAACAGAATCCAACACCAAATGAAAGGAGTCATAAACCAAAATCAAGTGGGATTTATTCCAGGAATGCAGGGATGGTTCAACATGAGACAATCAATCAACATAATACACCACATCAATAGAACGAAGGAAAAAAAAACCACATGATCATTTCTATGAATGCAGAAAAAGCATTTGATAAAACCCAACACCGTTTCTTGATGAAAACCCTGAAGAAAATTGGAACAGAAGGTAAATTCCTCAATATGATTCATGGCATATATCTCCATTATACTTAATGGAGAAAGACTGAGAGCTTTCCCCTTGAAATTGGGAACAAGACAAGGGTGCCTGTGTTCATGACTTCTATTCAATATTGTATTAGAATTCCTAGCCAGAGAAATAAGACAAGAAAAAGAAATAAAAGTTATCCAGGTAGGAAAAAAGAAGTAAAATTATCTCTGCAGATGATATGATCCTATACCTAGAAAATCCCAAAGACTCCTCAAGAAAACTTCTAGAGCTAATAGAGGAATTTAGCAAAGTAACAGGGTATAAGGTCAACAAGCAATAATCATTGTGTTTCTATACACCAGCAATGAGAAATATGAAAGGGAAATCAGGGAAACAATTCCATTTACAACAGCATCTAAGAGAATAAAATACTTAGGAATAAATCTAACCAGGGACGTGAAGGACTTATAAAACACTGAAATGAAAACTATAAAACACTGCTGAAAGAGATTAAAGAAGACTTTTTAAAAAATGGAAGGCTGTTCAATGTCATGGATTGGAAGACTTAATATTGTTAAGATGTCATTACTACCCAAAGCAATCCATAGATTCAACACAATCCCAATCAAAATTCCAACAGCCTCCTTTACAGAAATAGCAAAAACAATCATCAACTTTATATGGAATGGCAAGAGGCCCCAAATAGCTAAAACAATGTTGAAAGAGAAGAACAAAGTAGGAGGACTCACACTTCCTAATAATAAAACATATTATACAGCTACCCTGGTGGTGCAGTGGCTTAAGAGCTAGGCTGCTAACACAAAAGCAGTTCGAATCCACCAGCTGCTCCTTGGAAACCTTACAGGACAGCTTTACTCTGTCCTATGGGGTCGCTATGGGTTGGAATAGATTCGACAGCAACGAGTTTTTTATACAGCTACAGTAATCAAAACAGCCTGGTACTGGTGTAAGAACAGACACATTTACCAATGGGATAGAATTGAGAGTCCAAATATAAACACATACATCTATAGTCAAATGATTTTTGACAAAAGTGTAAGCCCATTCAGTGGGGAAAGAAGAGTCTCTTCAATAAATGGTGCTGGGAAAATTGGATTTTCACATGTAGAAAAATGAAACAGGATCCATGCCTCACACCATGCACAAAAAAAAATTCAAAATGGATTAAGGACCTAAATGTGCAAACTAAAACCATAAATTCTTAGAAGAACAAGCAGGGACAATGCTGTCAGGCCTAGCTTTCAGCAATGGATAATCTCATGTGATAACAAAAGCACAAACAGCAAAAGACAAAATAAATAAATTGGACTTCATAAAAATTAAAAACTTCTGCTCATCAAAAGACTACCAAAAAAGTGAAAAGACAAGGTACTAACTGGAAGAATATGTTTGGAAACCATATATCTGACAGGAAGTTAATAACCAAAGTATATATAAAATTTCAACAACTTAACATCAAAAAGACAACCCAATCATAAAATGGGCCAAGGACTTGAATAGACATTGTGCCAAAGAAGACATTCAAATGGCCACCAAATACATGAAAACATGTTCAATGTCATTAGCTATCAGAGAGATGCAAATCAAAACCACAATGAGATACTATTTCACTCCCACTAAAATGGCTAAGATTAAAAAAAAAAAACACAAAATAACAAATGTTGGCGAGGATGTGGGGAAATTGGAACACTTATCTGTTGCTCGTGGGAATGCAAAATGGTACAGCCGTTGTGGAAAACAGTGTGGTGGTTCCTCAAAAAACTAAAAATAGAACTACCATATGACCCAGCAATTCTTGTGCTAGGAATATACCCAAGGGACTTGAAAGCAGCGACGTGAACAGACATATGTACACCAATGTCCACTGCAGCATTAGTCACGATACTCAAAAGGTGGAAACAACCTAAATGTTCATCAGAGGGCACTCAACAACCATTGTTTGTATGTACCAGAACGGAATTAATAAGAATGTTGACACATTGTGAAAAATGTAATCAATGTAATAATTTATGTAGAAATTGTCAAATGGGAAGCTAATTTGCTGTGTCAACTCTGAAATACAATAAAATATTGTTTTAAAAAATTGCCACAAGTGGGTGGCTTTAAGTAACAAACTTTTACCTTCTCACAGTTTTGGATGCTGAAAGTATGAAGTCATAGTTTCAGCTCTGGTGGCGGGGGCGGGGGGGTCTGTTTTTGTCGGTAGCCCGCAGCGTTCCTTGGCTGCATGTAAGAAAAAATGATGAATGATAAATAGTATTGTGAAGATATGAGGATGTGTGAACTGTCTATCTGCATTGCACGTGCAGACAGGCTGCACCTCAAAACATCCACGTACTATAAGACTGCTAGGAATGGGGCATGTACATCCACCAGCATCAACCATTCCATGGGTGCTAGGTTCATCTGTAATTGAGCTGAACACATGAGACACAGTTTTGACAAAGTGAAAGCCATTATTATTATTTATAGAAAGCGAACAGTAAATAATAAAAGATTCTCAAAGGGGGAACAACTTACCCTTCCCCTTACCCATATCCATTCTTATGTCACTGGGCCAGTGCCCCGTGGTTCAGATCAGATGCTATCTTCATGTCACTGCTGCCTCTGGCTACCACCGTGCTACCCAGGGTGCCTGCATGACTCGCAAGGCTTCTGCTCTGTCTGTGGACCTCACTGGGCCTTGCCTTGCCAGTGGGAAGACCCCTCCACAGGATCTCCCAAGCCTCTACCGCTGGATCCTTCTAGGCCTCTGCCACTGGCTCCCACCACAATGCCCATGGGCAGGGGATTTTGCATGGGCACACTCAGGCCTCTGCCTGCATGGGCAAGTGTTATACAGCTCCTGCAGCAGGCAAACTTCCTGTAGAAATGTGCTCTGACATCAGACTCCTGTATAAAGGCATACAGCACCCTCTCCATAGGCTGGCAAGCCTGTCTTCAGTGTTACAGCTCTCTCTTTTGGGTCTAGGAGGTTCTCAGTTCAGGGACCTCAGGTTCAAAGGACGCACTTCACTCCAGACTCTTCTTTATGATAGTTAGGTCCTCCAGAACCTCTGTGGGATTGGCCCCTATATAAGCCTATCAGGGTGGTAAAATCGGTCAATCTCCTAGCTGGATTGCAAGGGGCTCAATCCTACTGGGTGGCTTTTCAAGCCACTACTTGAATACTAAATCAACCAATCCCTTGCAAGATTGTGGCCCAGCCAATCATTCTGTGGGAATTACAAGCCCATGGCTAGAAAAGCTATATAAAATGATTCATTGTACCACAGGCCACCCCCGGCTCTTCTAGCCATGGGTTCTTTCACAATTGAAGGATAAATCCCCCCCAATCATTTTTTAGTTACAACCTTTACAATTACACTCAATTACATCTTACAACCTTTACAATTACTCAGTTACATCTTTAACCATTATATCTGTTGATTCACTGTACCGCAGGGGAAAGAGATACTCCTATTAACTGCAGTTTGGATTATAAAGTGGATCAATATTTTAAGATGTTAATTTGACATATCTACCAATTTTACTATAGGAATTTATCCTACAGAAATATTTGTACAGGTAACCAAAGATGTATGTAAAAAAGGATGCTCATTGCAGCATTGCTTGAATAGTAAAAAAAAAGAAAAAAAAAACTAGAAAAAACCCAAATGTCTATCAATTGGACATTTAATAAACTATAGTATATGTACACAAAGGTTTACCATGAAGCCATTATAAAGATAAATTAGTTCTTATTGAAGATGTCTGACTAAAAATGTGTGCTTATACCTCTCCCTTTTGATATCCCATTAAAATGGTAATAAAGGAATAAGCCCTTAACAGTTAAGAAAATTGGCTTAACAAATTTCTAGAATATTGGAAGTGAGTCAACTAGTGAAATAGAATGGAAGAAGCCAATGTGCCTGGCAGACCCCAGAGAGGCTCCCAATTCAGAACTCTCAGTTTGTTGTTAGTTGCTGTCAAGTCAACTCCTACTCATGGTGACTCCATGTGTTACAGAGCAGAACTGCTCCATAGGGTTTTCTTGGCCGTAATCTTAATGGAAGCAGATCGCCAGGCCTTTTATTCCACGGTATCACTGGGTGGTGGGTTTTAACTGCCAACCTTTAGGTAAGCAGTAGAGAGCAAATCATTTGCGCCACCTAGGGACCTTAACTGTCAGTTACTGAAGGTCAAAATAAGAAACAAATCTGAGAACTAGGGGGTAGATTGAAAGCTTGTCTATGAAACAAATGCTCCCAATTGCTTCCTGAGATCCTCCCACTCAGTATGTTGTTGTTGTGTGCCATCGAGTCGGTTCTGACCCATAGCGACCCTATATGACAGAGTAGAACTGTCCCATAGGGTTTTCTAGGCTATAATTTTTACAGGAGCAGATCACCAGGTCTTTTCTCCTATGGAGCTGCTGGTGGTTTCAAACCGCCAACCTTTCAGTTAGCAGCTAAGTGCTTAACCATTGTACTGCCAGGGCTCCTTATACTCAGCATAGGTAACCCAATCTTTACCTCCTGATGGAAAACAAAACAAAACAAAACTGAGGGACTCAGTAGACACAAGATAAATTACTTGGAGAAAACTAATGTGTAGTATAGGCATTGGTAACCCAGAGCAAACAAAAGCTCTTCTTAATCTGGGGGTAGGGCAGCCTAAAGGCATCCTAGTCAGACTTCCTATTCAGAGGACAGAACTACTGAGAAAAATGGATCTACACACATGAAATAGAGGAACTTAAACCAACTATTTTGTGTACTAACCTATTTTTTCATTTTTAAATATGAAGAGACAACCAAGGATCACTATAAATATAAAGAAAAATGGTGGCCTGAAAAGAAAAACCAAAATAAGGAAGCAGAATTAACCCCAGAGGAAACTGAGATAATTCAGAGAAGGGAAAATTGTAAGGGCCTACTGAGTACTGACAGGATCAAAGGTGTAAACAAGGCCTATACGTAGACAGTATATTATTTTATACCATCAGAGATAAAGAGAAAATTGTAAATGTTTCCAGAGAGAAAAAGTAATCTTGAAAAGCAATCAGTCTGAGTTAGAAAGAAACCGGGGGGGTTACAGAAAGAATGTCTTCAAGAAGAATGAAATAGATTCCAAGTGACAGATAGATTAAGAAGCTGGAAAATATCAATGATTTGAAGAGGTCATGTCACTTTTCTCAAAAAGTAAATATAAAAGGCAACTAGAAACTCCAGAAAAAAGCAAATAAACAAAAACTATACAAGAAAATAATGACAGAAATATGAGACAACATTCCAATCCCTGGTGATATGGTGAACTAAGTATCTGAACCAACCTTCTCACAGAAAATCACTTAAGAAACTAGGTAAAAATATGAAACACCTTCTCAAAAGCATCAAAAACCTAGTAAGATAGTAAGGAATTATCAAGATAAAATAAAAAGAAACCCATATACATAAGTAGTGCACTGAAGCTGCTTTTGCCCTGAGAGCATTTGCAAAACCTGATGATCTTTAGTTAAAATATTCTAGGTTCATCTAAAGTGGGGAGTCTAAAAAGAGACCTTTCTGTACTCCTGGTCTTAGCTCAATCCTGAAAGGGCTATAACTTTAAGTAAGGGAAAACTAGAAAGTGACCCCATCCAACTCCACTCTCTACCCCAGGGGACTGACTGGCTCTGAGAAGAGTAGAGGGGAGAACCACACTCCTAAGCATTTGAACCATAAGTTAGTCCTTACATAGGTTTACAGTTCAAATACACACCGCCTGGTGTCCAAAAAATGATTTAGTTTATATAGTCCCAGACCAGTATTGCTCATAGGTGCCTATCAGAAACAAACACAAACACTTTCTGAAGAAATGCTCTTTTACCCTAGGCCTTGAAAAATTCCCACAATTAATTTTCCAAGTAAAATGAGCAGCTCACTGTCAAAAATTAGTAAAACATACCACTCTCCCACCAAAAAGGTTAATTTTTAAACTGGAAATACTAATTTTGGGCAAGGATATGGAGTAACCCGAACTCTTATAATTACTAGTGGGGAATGTAAATTGGTACAATCATATTAAAAATTATTTGGCTGTATCTAATAAAGCTAAACATACATCTAATTCCACTCCTAGGTAAATATTCAACAGAAATGAGTGGATCTATCTTCAGAAGACATGTACAAAAAAATTGTAGCAGCTTTATTCATAATAACCAAACATTAAAAACCATCTAAATATCTATCAACAGAAGAATAAAGCAATAAATGTTGGCATATCTGTACAAAGGAATACTACTTAGCATTAAAATGAACAAACTACTGATACAGGCTACTGCATGGATGAATCTCAAAAACATTATGCTGAGCAAAAGAATATTGACTGAAAAATTACACACTGTTTAATTCCACTTATGTGACATGCTAGAAAACGCAAAGAATAGTAACAGGAAGCGATTTTGCAAAAGAAAATAGAGGGAAGCAATGAAGCATCTGACAGACCAGAAAATGCCCAAATAACAAAGGTACTCACTGGAAAGCTCGAAGGGCCAATTTCAGGGCAGCAGTTGAAACAAGGATGGGCTTGTGTATTTCAATAGCAAGGGCAGTAGTAAGATCTGAAGAAGCTGGAACATTCTGGTCCTGGAGCAGTCTGAGCTCCATAAACTCTCAAAACTAACCAGCTAAAGCTCCATTCCAGGACAAAGCCCCGCACTAAGGAGAAACTTCTGGAAATAGAGTCTAAACTAAGCAGCACAGAATGATAGAGAAAAAACAAAGAGAAAGTATAGATGAAGGTAAAGGATGGGAACAGAGCCGAAATTTCTCAAAAAAGGAGCTGTCACATTTTTTTAACACTACACAAAAACAACAGAAGAGGGAGCTCAAAAACCATGGTCTTAGAAAATCTTTTCTGAATTGGACCTTCTTCTAAAATTAAAAAAAAAAAAACACGTAAAAATGAGCAACAGAAAAAGATCAAGGTCAAATTTATTATGAGAATAAGGAGAACAACATCCCTTCATAATGAAATCATGGCAGAAATATATTAACACAAAAGAGATGAAATGATAATCTACTCTTTCAAAACAAGTAAAAAGACATTAAGATAATGATACAATATGTGAAAGAACAACATGCATCAGAATCAGAAAAACTCAGAAATTAGGTAACAGGACTCAGGAAAGATTTGGAAATAAAATAAAAAAAATTACAAATGAATTATAAGCTAGGAGGAGCACAAAAATAAATAAAACCAACACATAATGCTTTAAGATAAATAGAAGATGAAAAGAAGGAAATTTTTTAAAACCAAAAAGAACAGAAGAAAGAGATAAAAAGGATTTGAGAAACTGATGTATTTAGAACATAGTTAAAGGAAATCCAACATACATAGAAGAAAATCAAAGCAAGGGAACAGAAGAAGTAAAGGCTATGAGAAAGATTTCTTGAAATAATAATTCCTTAAAAGATCTGAAGGTGGGGCCAAGATGATGGAAGTGGCAGGGCCAAGATGACAGAATAGTCAGATGCTTCCTGTTGTCCCTCTTACAACAAAGACCCAAAAAAAACAAGTAAATCAATTATATATGACAATCTAGGAGCCCTGATCATCAAAGACAAAGGTGAAGAGTCAGACTGAGTAGCAAGGGGAAGGACAGACAATCCAAAAGCAGTGCAGAAGTGCCAGTTGCGAGGTCACCAGTGGCCTGCTGGCTGGGCTGGTGCAGCGCACATGGGCTGAGGTGAGCAGCAGTGTTCAGGGATGAGTCTCACCATGTCGGGTGTGGCCAGGCAGCGGCAAGTCTGCACATGCCTCTGGAGCCAGGTGGAAGTGGTGCTGGACCTGCAAAAGTTAAGTGCAAGCATCTAACCTAATGTGTGGGGCAAAGTAACCCCTCCCCTTCCCAGAGTTTCACACAGCAGAAGTGCTTCCCTCCCCTCACCTACCCTTTGCCCCACTCCTCTCTGACACCAGTCCCCTAGTATTAAAAAAAGCCACATTCCCTAAGCCAGGAACTTAGGGCTCTCCGCCCCCACACAGTCTCACAGCCGCTTCACCCAGCCACTGGCATAAGGGGTCCACAGACTTGCAACACCCTTCACCCCAACCCAGACCTGTGTGGGCTGATTCAACACCGCAAGCCCTCGTTAGTATAAAACAGCAGGGCATGTACCTGAATCCCATTTTCAACTGGAGCAGCCAAGGGGGAGCTGCATATTTGTGACATTTGACACTGCCCTGCCCCCTAAGCTGGGGCCTCACCCACTCACACCAGGGGCTGGAGGGCTGGCAGTACCACCAACTCCATCTAGCCATCCATGACAGGGGTCTGAGAATAAGTGGTGCCTCCCAGTCCTTCCGGCCAACAGCACCGGGTGCCCAAGGATCAGCTGCAGTACTCCTCCCACTATGTGCTCTAGGGGACAGGGACATGCCTTCGACACAGGCACTCAGGGGCAGCAGTCAACCCCCTGCCTTGCTCCACACACAACCCACTACAGCAGCCAGATACCTGTGCCTCCTCCAAACACCCCTACATGGCCCTGCCCATCTAGGACTGTAGGTGAGAGTCTGTCCTACACACTCAGTGACAGATGACTTGGACACTTGTGCCACAACCCCACAAGAAAAGTGAACAGACTCCTGGGCTCACACATCTAGTAGCTGCTCTGACCACCTGGAGACAGGATGTGAGAGCTTCAAAGACACAAACAACCAAAGTAGCTCACACATCCAGCCTACTTGGGCATATCAAAACAAAACAAAAAGTTAGGACACAGTAAAAAAACATACAATAAATAAATATAATGACTTTTTGATACTTTGGAGACAATGGTCAATATCAAATCACATAAACAAGCAGGTCAAGACGGCTCCAGCAAGTGATCAAAATAAAGAACCAGGAAACCTTCCAGAGGAAGATAAAGTAATGGAAATACCTGAGAGAGAATTCAAAAGCCTAATATTTCAGAGCTGTCCAAGAGATCAGGAAGATCAGGCAAAACTCAGACAGAGCCAAGGAACACACAGATAAAGCAATAGAGGAATTCAGGAAAACAACATAAGAACAAAACAACAAAATTAACAGGCTGATAGAAACCACACAGAGACAACAAGAAATTCAAAAGATTGACAATAAAATTTCAGAATTAGACAACTCAATAGAAGGTCTTAGGAGCAGAACTGAGACAATGGAAGTCAGAATTAGTGAGATTGAAGATAAATCCCTTGACACCAATTTATTTGAGGAAAAATCAGAAAATAGAATTTTAAAAAATGAAGAAAGCCTAAGAATTAGGTAGGAGACTATCAAGAGGAAAAGCCTACGAGTGATTGGAGTACCAGAATGGGAGGAGATAACAGAAAACACAGAGAGAATTGTTGAAGATTCGCTGGCAGAAAACTTCCCTGATACTATGAAAGACAAGAAGATACCTATCCAAGAAGCTCAAAGAACCCCATATGGGGTAGACCCCAAAAGAAAGTCACCAAGACATAACATAATCAAATTTGTCAAAACCAAAGGCAAAGATAGAATCTGTGACAGCATCTAGGTATAAACAAAAAGTCACCTACAAAGGGGAACAAATAAGACTAAGCTCTCACTACTCAACAGAAACCATGCAGGCAAGAAGGCAATGGGATGACATATATAAAGCCTTGAAGGAAAAAAAATCGACAGCCAAGAATTATATATGCAGCAACACTGTCTCTCAAATACAATAGCAAAATTAGGTCTTTTCCAGATAAACAGAAGTTAAAGGAATTTGCAAAAACCAAACCAAAATTACAAGAAATATAAAACAGAGTCCTCTGGTTAGAGAACCAACAATATCAAACAACAACCCAAAACTAGAACACAGGACAGATCAATCAGTTATCAGCCCAGATAAGGAGTTCATAAAAACAAATCAAAGCTCAAAGACTGAAAATAAGGAACCAGAGAGGTCAATACGTAAACAGTGACAAAGTCAAAACAAAAAAGAGGGAATAAACTGTGTAGTCATAGAACTTCCATATGGAGAGGAAGTTAAGGTGATATCAAAAAATAAAAGATGGTTTAAACTTAGAAAAATAAAAGTCAATTTCAAGGTAACCACAAAGGAAACTAACAAACCTACTCATAAAAATAAAAAAGAAGAAAAACATAAAGACTCAGCAAACAAAAAATCAACAGTAATGAAAAAGATGAAAAGAAAATACATAAAGAAAAAGAACTCAGCACAGAAAAATTAGGTGGAACAAAGAAACTGTCAACATCACACACACACACACACAAAAAAAAAAATCAAAATGACAGCAGTAAACTCATACCTATCAATAATAACACTGAATGTAAATGGACTAAATGCACCAATAAAGAGACAGAGACTGGCAGAACAGATAAAAAACCATGATTCATCTATATGCTGTCTACAAGAGACACACTTTAGACACAAGGACGCAAACTAAAACTCAAAGGATGAAAAAATATATATCAAGCAAACAACACTCAGAAAAAAGCAGGAGTGGCAATATTAATCTCCAACAAAATAGGCTTTAAAGGAAAATCCACCACAAAGGTAAGGAAGGGCACTATATAGTAATTATAGGGTCAAGACACCAGGAGGACAGAACCATAATAAATATATACACACACCCAATGACAGGGCTCCAAAATACATAAAACAAATTCTAACAGCATTGAAAAGTGAAATAGACAGCTCCACAATAATAGTAGGAGACTTCAACACACCACTTTTGGAGGACAGAACATCTAGAAAGAAAATCAATAAAGATATGGAAGAACTAAATGCTGCAATCAATCAGCTTGACCTCACAGACACATACAGAGCACTCCACCCAACAGCAGCAAAGTATACATGCTTTCCCAATGCACATGGAACATTCTCCAGAATAGACCACATTTTAGACCACAAAGCAAGCTTTAACAGAATCCAAAACATCAAAATATTACAAAGCATCTTTTCTTACCATAATGCTATAAAAGAAGAAATCAATAACAGAAACAGGAAGGAAAAAAAAATCCAATACATGGAAACTGAACAACACCTTGCTTAAAAAATACTGGGTTATAGAAGAAATCAAGGACGGAATGAAGAAATTCATAGAATCAAATGAGAATGAAAACACAGCTTACCAGAACTTTTAGGACACAGCAAAAGCAGAACTTAGAGGTCAATTTACAGCAATAAAAGCACACTCCAAAAAGAAGAAAGGGATAAATCAAAACATTAATCCTACAACTCAAATAAAAAGAAAGAGAGCAACAAAAGAAGCCCTCAGGGACCAGAAGAAAGGAAATAATAAAGATTGGAGTAGCAATAAATGAAAGAGAAAATAGAAAAACAATTGAAAGAGTCAACATGACCAGAAGTTGGTTCTTTAAAAAGATCAACAAAATCAACAAACCATTGGCCAAACTGAGAAAAGAAAAACAGGAGAGGAAGTAAATAACCTGAATAAGAAATGAGATGGATGATATCACAACAATCCCAACTGAAACAAAAAGGATCATAACAGAATATTATGAACAGCTGTACTCCAACAAATTTGAAAACCTAGAGGAAATGGACAAATTTCTAGAAACACACTACCTACCTAAACTAACACAAACGGAGGCAGGAAAACTAAACAAACCCAATTTAAAAAAAAAAGACTGAAGAGGTAATTTTAAAAAACTCCCAATGAAAAAAAGCCCTGGCCCGGACAGATTCACTGGAAAATTCTACCAAACTTTCAGAGAAGAGTTAACACCAGTACTAATAAAGGTATTTCAGAGCATAGAAAAGGAAGGAATACTCCCAAACTCATTCTATGAAGCCAGCATAACCTTGATACCAAGCCAGCCAAAGACACCACAAAAAAAGAAAATTACAGACCAATATCACCCATGAACATAGACACAAAAATCCTTAACAATATTCTAGCCAATAGAATTCAACAGCATATCAAAAAAATAATTCACCATGACCAAGTGGGATTCAAACCAGGTATGCAGGGATGGTTCAACATTAGAAACTCAAACTATGTAATCCATAACATAAATAAAACAAAAGACAAGAACCACATGTTCTTATCAATTGATGCAGAAAAGGTATTCGACAAAGTCCAACACCCATTCATGATAAAAACCCCAAGCAAAATAGCAATAGAAGGGAGATTCCTCAACATAATAAAGGGCATTTATACAAAGCCAACAGCCAACATCGTTCTAAACAGAGAGAGTCTGAAAGCATTCCCCTTGAGAATTGGAACCAGACAAAGATACCCTTTATCGTCACTCTTATTCAACATAGTGCTGGAGGTCTGAGCCAGAGCAATAAGGCAAGAAAAAGAAATCAAGGGCATCCAAATTGGTAAGGAAGAAGTAAAAGTATTCCTATTCACAGATAATATGATCTTATACACATAAAACCCCAAAGAATCCACAAGAAAGCTACTACTGGAACTAGCAGAAGATTTCAGCAAAGTATCAGGATGCAAGATAAACATACAAAAAATCAGCTGGATTCCTCTACACCAACAAAGAGAACTTCCAAGAGGAAACCACCAAATCAATGCCATTTACAATAGCCCCCACGAAGATAAAATACTTAGGAATAAATCTAACTGGAGATGTAAAAGATCTATACAACGAAAACTACAAGACAGTACTGCAGGAAACCAAAAGAGACCTCATAAGTGGAAAAACATACCTTGCTCATGGATAGGAAGACTAAACTTTGTGAAAATGTCAGTTCTACACAAAGCGATCTATAGATACAAAGCAATCCCAATCCAAATTACCAAATGCATTTTTTAAGGAGATGGAGAAACGAATCACCGACTTCATATGAAAAGGGAAGAGGTCCCGGATAGGTAAAGCATTACTCAAGAAGAACAAAGTGGGAGGCCTCACACTACCTGATTTTAGAACCTATTATACTGCCACGGTAGTCAAAACAGCCTGGTACTGGTACAGCAACAGACACATAGACCAATGGAACAGAATTGAGAACTCAGATATAAATCCATTCACCTATAGCAGCTGATGTTTGACAAAGGTCCAAAGTCGGTTAATTCGGGAAAAAACAGTCTCTTTAACAAATGGTGCTGGCATAAGTGGATATCCATCTGCAAAAAACTGAAGCAAGACTCATACCTCACACCATGCACAAAAACTAACTCAAAATGGATCAAAGACCTAAATATAAAATCTAAAATGATGAAGATCATGGAACAAAAAATAGGAACAATGCTAGTGGCCCTAATACATGGCATAAACAGAATACAAACCATAAGTAACAATGCACAAACACCAGAAGAGAAACTAGACAACTGGGTGCTCCTAAAAATCAAACACTTATGCTCATCAAAAGACTTTACCAAAAGACTAAAAAGAGAACCTACAGACTGGGAAAACATTTTTGGCTACAACATATCCTCTAAGGGTTTAATCTCTACAATCTACAAGATACTGCAACACCTCAAAAACAAAAAGGCAAATAATCCAATAAAAAAATGGGCAAGGATATGAACAGGCACTTCACCAAAGGCGACATTCAGGCGCCTAACAGACACATGAAGAAATGCTCATGATCATTAGCCATTAGAGAAATGCAAATCAAAACTGCAGTAAGATACCATCTCACCCCAACAAGGCTGGAACTAATCCAAAAAACACAAAACAACAAATGTTGGAGAGGTTGTGGAGAGACTGGAACACTTATGCAGTGCTGGTGGGAATGTAAAATGGTACAACCACTTTGGAAAATGATATGACGCTTCCTTAAAAAGCTAGAAATAGAAATACCAATACAATCCAGCAATACCTCTCCTAGGAATATACCCGAGAGAAATAAGAGCCACCACATGAATATGCACACCCATGTTCATCATAGCACTATTCACAATAGCAAAAGGATGGAAACAACTTAAATGCCCAGCAAAAGACAAGTGCATAAACAAATTATGGTACACACACACAGTGGAATACTATGCAACGATAAAGAACAATGATGAATCCAGGAAACATCTCACAACATGGATGAATCTGGAGGGCATTATGCTGAGTGAAATAAGACAGTCAGAAAAGGACAAATATTGTATTAGACCACTATTATAAGAACACAGGAAAAGGTTTAAACACAGAAAAAAGCATTATTTGATGGTTAGGAGGGTGGGGAGGGAGAGGGAAGGGAAATCACTAACTAGATATTAGACAAGGATCAACTTAGGTGATGGGAAGGGCAACACACAATACAGGGGAAGTCAGCACAACTGGACAAAAGCAAAAGCAAAGAAGTTCCCTGGACACATCCAAATACTTTGAGGCACAGAGTAGCTGGCGCTGGAGCCTGGGGACCATAGTTTTGGGGGACATCTAGGTCAATTGGCATAACACAGTTTATTAAGAAAATGTTCTGCATTCCCACTTTGTTGAGTGACATCTGGGGTCTTAAAAACTTGCTAGCAGCCATCTAATATATATCAATTGGTCCCATCCCACTCAGAGCAAAGGAGAATGAAGAAAACCAAAGCTACAAGGAAAATACTAGCCCAAACAACTGAAGGACCAAATCAAACAGAGACTCCACCAACCTGAGACCAGAAGAACTAGATGGTGCCTGGCTACCACCAATGACTGCCCTGACAGGGAACACAACAGAGAGTCCTGGACAGAGCAGGATAAAAATGTAGAACAGAACTCAAATTCATGTAAAAAGACCAGACTTAAGGGTCTGACAGAGACTGGAGGAACCCCTGAAACTCTGGCCTCCAGACGCACTGTTAAAACACGAACTGAAACCATTCCCCAAGTCCACTCTTCAGACAAAT
This sequence comes from Dugong dugon, assembly GCA_030035585.1. Classification (NCBI taxonomy): domain Eukaryota; kingdom Metazoa; phylum Chordata; class Mammalia; order Sirenia; family Dugongidae; genus Dugong; species Dugong dugon. Next base: position 99,641,833 of record CM057483.1, on the reverse strand, counting down.
ATTAGACAGGACTATAAAACAAAAAATAATAGACGTGAGGAATGTGCTTCTTAGTTCAGTCAGATATATGAGATCAAATGGGCAGCTTCTATCCAAAAGCAGGATAAGAAGGCAGTAAGGGGCAGGAACTGTTCAAATGGACACAGGGAACCTGGGGTGGAAGGGGGAGTGTGCTGTCACATTGTGGGGACTGCAACTAATGTCACAAAACAATTTGTGTATAAGTTTTTGAATGAGAAATTAACTTGAGCTGTAAACTTTCACCTAAGACACAATTTAAAAAAGGATTTGAAATAACATATTTAAAAGGTAATTTGTGTATTTGAGAAAATCACCTCAAAATGACCAATACTGAGATATATTTTAGTAAAATTACTGGATTTGAAAGAAAAAGAAAAAAAAAATGCATCCAGACAAAGAGAACAAAGGAAAGAATATCAGTCATCAGACAGTTTGACAGTAATGCTTTATGCTAGAAGAAAATAAAGTAACATATCTAATATGCTCAAGGAAAGAAAATGCAACCCAAAGATTTGATATTCAGCCAAAGTGACTTTCAAGGATAAAGGCTGCAAATTATTATCAACATGCAGTCACTCAGGAAATATTGTTCTTGTTAGTACTTCCTGAGGCATCTACTAGAGAACAAAGTCCAGAAAACCAAAGTAACTAGAAAGACATTGACGTAAGGACTAGTGATGAGCATTAAATAACTATAATAAATAAACACACACTTACATATTTGTAGAATTAAGATTAAATGAAGGTTCTAAGTAAGAAAGTATAATATATAATGGCTAAAATGTGAGTAGAGAGAAGATGTGAGAAAAACATTTTAACTGTTTTCATAAATCATTTTGGTTTTGGCAGTATTAATATTGTTATCCTGAAGCAGTTGTATATGTTAAGTGGAATAAAGCAAATGAGTAAGTATATGATATTCTAATTCACATATTATTCCCTATATCCTTGAGGACTAATATTCTCAAGTATGGAAGAAAGGAGATTCATATATAAAATAGGATGAGTTAAGGAAAATCCAGCAGGCCTGAATTTGAATCAAAAGTATCATTATGAACTAATAAGACTTTTTTTTTCTTAAATGATTTATAAACAATTACCAACCCACTCGCTCTAAGCATTGCTAGCACCCAAATTACAGCCTCGAAATACAATTTCCCACTGAAAAGAAACCGGAGTTTCTTGTCAAAGTGGCTAATTCCAAGTCTGGGGCAGGCAAGGCAAGATGAAACTGAAATATCAAATAAATTTAAATCCATGAGTTCATACTGATTCTATTTTTAAAACTGCTGAAATATTTAGAATGATAGGGACCAACTTTTAATTTTTTAAATTGTTAAATGGAAAAATCAAGGATTTATACAACCAACTATACCACTGGGCAACCAAGTAATAGATGAGGGAATGTTTCTGTTTATAGAAGTTTCCCACAAGTAAATGATTAAAAATTATAGAATCAGAATATACCATTGTCAACATGCATTATCAATTACAAGCCTCAATGAATTAATAGGTCCAGGTTTTGAGCATCAAGTAGCTGCTAACATCACAAAAAGGGAGACAACTAGACATTATGTGCCTCCTGATGGAAGAATACAAAATCTCCTATGAAGCAGTCTTGTCAAAAACCTCAAACCTGAACCTAATCAAGCTAGTATACCCAACTAATAATATACAGAAAATATAGAGAACATTGTAAAGTTCACCATGAGGAAGCAATCAGCAAAACCCAGAGACTCTAGGAAACTCTACAGGTCAAATCACCCAGTTTTTTTTTTTTTTTCCAGTAAATAAACTGTAAGGGATCCAAAGCAATCTATAGAGTCAATGCAATCCCCCATCAAAATTGCAACAGCCTTCTTTACAGAAATGGAAAAGCCAATCCTCAAATTTATATGGAGGGGTAAGGGACCTCAAATAGCTAAAGCAATCTTGAAGAAGAAGAAGGAGGAGGAGGAAGGAGAGAAAGATGAAAGAGAAGGAGGAGATGAAGAAGAAGGGGAGGAGGAGGAAGAAGGAGAAGAGAAAGAAGAGGAAGAGGAAGGAGAAGAAGAAGGAGAAAGTAAGAGGAATCACACTTACTGATTTCAAAACATACCACAAAGCTACAGTTATTAAAACAGCCTGGTTCTCGTATAATAATAGACATGTAAACCAAAGGAATAGAATTGAAAGTCCAGAAATAAATTCATACATCTATGGTCAACTGATATTCAACAAGGTGCTATGCCTATTCAATGGAGAAAGAAGAGTCTCTTCAATAAATGATGCTGGGAAACTTGGATTTCCACATGCAGAAGAATGAATCAGGATCCATGCCTCAAACTATACACAAAAACCAACTCAAAATGGATCAAGGACCTAAATGTGAAGACTAAAATCATAAAATTCTTAGAAGAAAATGTAGGGGCAAGACTGTGGGCCCTAGTGTTTAATGACAGATTATCAATATTATAAGAAAAGCTCAAGAATCAAAAGACAAAATAGATAGATGGGACCTCATAAAAATTAAATACTTTTGTTAATCAAAGGATTTTATCAACAAAGTGAAGACGACCTATAAATTGGGAGAAAATGTTCAGGAACCATATATCAGATAAGGGCCTAACATCCAAAATATATATAAAACTTCTTATTGTTGTTAGGTGCCATCGAGTTGATTCCGACTCATAGCGACCCTATGTACAACAGAATGAAACACTGCGCTAACCTCACAATTGTTGTTATGCTTGAGCCCAATGTTGCAGCCACTGTGCCAATCCATCTCGTTGAGGGTCTTCCTCTTTTTCGCTGACCCTCTACTTTGCCAAGCATGATGTCCTTCTCCAGGGACTGGTCCCTCCTGATAACATGTCCAAAGTATATGAGACCAAGTTTTGCCATCCTTGTTTCCAATGAACACTCTGGCTGTACTTCTTCCAAGACAAAAAGACAAACAATCAAATCAAAAAATGGGCAAAGAGCTTCAACAGACAATTCACCAAAGAGGGTACTCAAATGTCCAACAAGCACATGAAAAGATGCTCAACATCATTAGCCATTAGGGAGATGCAAATCAAAACCACAGTTAGATATCACCTCACCCCCATTAGAATGGCAATGATCAAATGGCAAGGTTGTGGAGAAACTGGAACCCTCATCTATTGCTGGTGGGAATGCAAAATGGTACAGCCATTGTGGAAAACAGTTTTGTGGGTCCTCAAAAAGTTGAACATAGAATTACCATATGACCCAGCAATCCTAATCCTAGGTATATATCCAGAAGAACCGAAGGCAAGAATGCAAACAGAAACCTGTACATCAATGTTCATTGCAGCACTTTTCACAATAGCCAAAAGTTAGAAACAGCAGAAATGTCCATCAACAGATGAATGGATAAACAAAATGTGATATATATGTACAATGGAATATTATGCATCCATAAAGAGAAATGAAGTTCTCATGCATGCAACAACATGGATGAGCCTTGAAACCATTATGCTTGGTGAAATCAGTCAATTGCAAAAGGACAAATACTGTATGATCTCACTTACATGAAATAAGCAAATAGATAGAAACCAAAGATTACTAATAGTTACCAAGAGTGGAAGTGAGGGAGAAAGGAGGAGTTTTTGTTTGGTGGGTGTTGAGTTTATGTTTATGGTAGTGGAATATTTTGGAAAAGAATAGAGATAACAGTAACACAACATAAATAATGTAATCAATGTCATTGAATTGTAAATGTGGAAGTTGTTGTGGCGGTGAGTGTTTTGGTGTGTACATTTTCACCACACCAAAAAAAAAATTGCAAGGGGAAAACATGTCTGTCATGGATCGAATTACGTCCCCCCAAAAATGTGTGTATCCATTCGAGTGGGCCGTGATTCAAAGTATTGTGTGGTTGTCCTCCATTTTGTGATTGTAATTTTATGTTAAAGAGGATTAAGGTGGGACTGTATAACACCCTTACTAAGGTCACATCCATGATCCAATGTAAAGGGAGTTTCCCTAGGGCGTGGTCTGCACTGCCTTTTATCTTACAAGAGATAAAAGGAAAGGGAAGCAAGCAGAGAGATGGGGACCTCATACCACCAAGGAAGCAGTACCGGGAGCAAAACGCATCCTTTGGACCCAAGGTTCCTGTGAAGAGACTCTCCTAGTCCAGGGGAAAATTGAAGACAACGAGGACCTTCCTCCAGAGCCAACAGAGAGACAAAGCCTGCCCCTGTAGCTGACGCCCCGAATTTGGACTTGTAGCCTACTAGACTGAGAGAGAATAAATTTCTCTTCGTTAGAGCCATCCACTTGTGGTATTTCTATTATAGCAGAACTAGATAAATAAGACAACATCGATTTTTTTAAAAACCAAACAAAACTAAATTATAATGTATAGAGATCACATTTGAATGACAATACTATAAAAAAAAAGCACAGAAGTGATTATCATAAAATTCAAGATAGTGATCCCTTTTAGTGGGAAGTGAGGGGGTTGTGATTGAAACAGGACATGTGCATGGCTTCTGAAGTATCTTGCAAAGTTCTATTTCATGACCAGTGTGGTAGTTTAGCTTAAAATTATTCATTAAGGACTTCCAGGCAACATGGCACTATAGGCAGAAGCACCATGCTGTCCCTCCACAGCAAAGATCTGAAAAACTAAGCCAAACAGAGAAAACAACAATCCTGAAACCCTAAGCTTCAAATGAAGACATAAAGAACTCAGCCAAGCACCAAATAAATAAGAAAGTGACAGAGAACAGGGAGTGAGGAGAGATACATGCAGAGGTCCCCTATTAGCTAATGCAGCATGGATCTGCCATCTTGGACTCCTAACAGAGACCAGCCAAGAGGGGGTACAAGAAAGTAACTTCACAGAGCTTCCAGCAGGAGACGGAACAACTGGTAACCGGTGATATACGCTTTCCCACCCCCTACCCTTCTTCACCCCCACTTGGCCTCCTCTGCTTCCCGCGGCCACAGTCTCTTGGCTGGGAAGCATCAGCATCACCCTGATGTTGCTTGGATTCCACCCACCCATGCTGGCCGGCTCCCTAAGTGCCATTTGTTGGCTGCTGGTGTTGTTTTATTCTGCTCTTTAGATTTCTTCCTTAAATATCACCACCTCCCCCTCCTTTCTCTCAAATACCAGGCTCTGTGCACCATCTTTGCTTCGTCCTGAAAGGACGTGAAATGCTGCTTGAATGTGAGACTACTTCCCAGCCTGTGCTGCCATGATGGTGGGATCCCAGGGCTTCTTTTGTTTGTTTTGAATTGTTTGTTTGTTTGTTTTCTTTCTCTTTTCTCGAATTGGGAGCCCATTCTAGTCAGGCAGAACTGCGTGGCATGGGACCTACCCCCTCAGTTTGCACAGACATGCTGAGGGATCCCTGAGGGCATTTCTTTTGTCTTGTTTTTTTTTTCTGTTTTGGGTTTATTTTCCTTGTTCTTTTTATTTTTAATTGTTTGTTTTGTTTTCTTTTTCCTCTTTTTATCTTTCTTCATTACTCAGTTTCTCATCTCTCTATACTTTCCTTCTCTTCCTGTCCCCTGAATAGCCGGCACTGAGTGACACCTCTATGCCTTCCAGCCAGGCTGTACTTCATGGCCTGGGAGCAACTTCCCCAGACCTCGTAGCCACACCAGTGGGATCCCTGGGAGCTTTGCTTTTCTTTCTAATTTTTATTTATTCATTTTTCTCTTTTCTTTCTTCTTCTCCTTTTTGTTTTTCCCCATTTCATAGTTTCTCATCTCTCCACTCCAACGACAAGCTCCCCTAGCACTCCTTTTTTGTTTCTTTATAAGTTTTTGGCCCCTGTTCCTCTCTCCTATCTCCCATACCCATCTTAGTTCCACACATCACAATATCCCCCCTCCATCCTGCCTACTTGCACCATGTGCTGAACATCACACCATCAAGCAGCCCAGGCATGGCCTACTGGAACCTGCCATGCACTGATTGCCAGCCTGCCCTGGTGGCAGAAGTAAGTGCCACAAACTACCTATCCCAGCAACTCTTCTTCAGCTAGACCTGCCCTGTGGTACCATATCTGAGCAAATAACCCTGCTGATTGGAGAAGGAGGTGAAAAGTATTGCGCCCACAGACGAGCAAACAACAAAGAACATGCATCCCGCCTGCTCAGACATGGCCAAATAAAACAAACAAACAAAAAAAAGGATGAAACAAATAAATCTACAATCAATAAATGAGAAAAATAACTACTACCAAATGCCCCGAAGACAGCAGACAACATCAAAACATTTACAAAAATAGCACAAGATGTTTCCAGTAGGCATCCAAAATAAAACACCAGACGACTTTCCAGTAGAAGAAAAGGCACTAGAACTACCTGATAGGGAATTCAAATTTCTAATATTCAGAGCTATCCAAGACTTGAAGCAAAAAGGAGACAAAAATGAGGAAAAAATAGACAAATTCATGGCAAAAGCAGACAAATTCATGGAAAGTACAGACAAAAAAAAATGGAAGAATTCAGGAAAATAATACAGGAACAAAATGTCAAAATAAATTCACAACTAGAAATCATACAAAAACAACATTTAGAAATCCAAAACATAAAAAACAAGATTTCAGAAATGAACAATGTCATAGAAAGGCTGAGGAGCAGGTTTGAAACGGTGGAAGTCAGGATCAGTGAAATTGAAGACAAACACTTGGATACAACTCTGTTTGAGGAAAAATCAGAAAAAAGAGCAAAGAAAAATGAGGAGACCCTGAAAATCATGTGGGATACAATCAAAAGCAAAAATCTGCAAGTGATCAGAGTTCCAGAACAGGGGGAGAAAACAGAAAACACATAGAGGATCATTGAAGAACTGCTGACAGAAAACTTCCACAATATGATAAAAAATGAAAAGCTGGCTATCCAAGAAGCTCAACGAACCCCATATAGGATAGACCCCCAAAAGAAAATCACCAAGTCACACTCGCCAAAACCAAAGGCAAAGAATTCTGAGAGCAGCTTGAGAAAAACAAAAAGTCACATACAGAGGAGAAACAATAAGACTAAGCTCAGATTATTTGGCAAAAACCATGCAGGCAAGAAGGCAATGGGATGACATATATAAAACCTTGAAAGAAAAAAATTGCCAGCCAAGAATAATATATCCTGCAAAACTCTCATTCAAATATGATGGTGAAATTAGGACATTTCCAGATAAACAGAAATTAAAGGACTATGTAAAAACCAAACCAACCTTACAAGAATTATTAAAGGGAGTCCTTCGATCTGAGAACAAACAAATTCAACTCACAGGCTGAATCTAGGATGTAAGATCTTACCAGCCAGATACCAATCTAGGAAATGAACTCTCAAGGACTATCCAAAACCAAAAGAAATACAACAGGGAATCAGAGTGGTTAATCTTAAATGACAACAACATCAGAACAATAAAAGGGAATAAAATGGTATCGGTATAAAACCCTCCAATGGAGAAGAAGGCAAGTTGATACCAAGTAATAATAGACTGCTTCAAACTCAGAAAGATAAGGGTAAATTTCATGGTAACCACAAAGAAAGTTAACAAACCTACTCACAAAAATAAAAAGGAAAAACATAAAGTCTCAGTAAAAACAAAACCTATGAAAACAAAAGAAATGAAAAAAAATCCACAAACAAAAAGAATTAAGCACAAGAGTAAAAGAACCAAAAAAAAGTCAGAACCACAAAAAAGCACTACAAAATGACAGCAATAAACTCACACTTATCAATAATTACACTGAATGTAAATGGAAACAATGCACCCATAAAGAGATGGAGAGTGACAGAATGGGTAAAAAAACAGGATCCATCAATATGCTGTCTACAAGAGACACACCTTAGAAACAAAGATGTAAATTTATTAAAAATCAAAGGTTGGAAAAAAATATGTCAAGCAAACAACTACCAGAAAAGAGCAGGGGTGGCAATACTAATCTCAGATGAAATAGACTTTAAAACAAAATCCACCATAAAAGACAAAGAAGGACACTATATAATGATTAAGGAGATGATCCATCATGAATACATAACCATAATAAACATCTATGCACCCAATGACAGGGCTCCAAAATACATAAAACAAACTCTAACAGCACTGAAAAGAGAAATTGATAGTTCCACAATAATAGTAGGAGACTTCAACACACCACTCTCAATAAAGGACAGAAAACCTAAAAAGAAACTCAGCAAAGATACAGAAGACCTAAAGGGCACAGTCAGCCAACTTGACCTCATAGACATATATAAAACAATCCACCCCACAGCTGCAAAGTACACATTCTTGTCCAATGCACATGGAATGTTCTCCAGAATAGACCACATCTTAGGCCACAGAGCAATCTTCAACAAGATCCAGAATGCTGAGATAATACAAAGTATCTTCTCTGACCACAATGCCATCAAGGTAGAAATTAACAATAGAAAGAGCAAGGAAAAAAAATCAATTATATGGGAACTGAATAACACCCTGCTTACAAATCACTGGGTAATAGAAGAAATCAGAGATGGAATAAAAAAATTCCTAGAATCAAACGGAATGAAAACACATCATACCAAAACCTTTGGGACACAACAAAGGCAGTCCTCAGAGGACAATTTATAGCAATAGATGCACATATCAAAAAAGAAGAAAGGGACAAAAACAAAACATTAACTACATAATTCAAACAAATAGAAAGAGAACAACAGTAAAAGCCCACGGCCACTAGAAGAAAGGAAATAATAAAGATTAGAGCAGAAATAGAGAATAGGAAAACAATAGAAAGAATCAACAAAACCAAAAGTTGGTTTTTGGAAAGAATCAACAAAATTGACAAACCACTGGCCAGACTGACAAAAGAAAAACAGGAGAGGATGCAAATAACCCAAATAAGAAATGAAATGGGGGACTTTACAACAGACCCAACTGAAATAAAAAGGATCATAATAGAGTATTATGAAAAACTATACTCCAACAAATTTGAAAACCTAGAGGAAATGGATAGATTTCTAGAAACACACTACCGACCCAAACTATCACAAAGTTACATTGAAAATCTGAACAAACCCATAACAAAAGAAAAGATAGAAAAGGTAATAAAACAACTCCCAACAAAAAAAAAAAAGGCCTGGCCCAGATGGTTTCACTGGAGAATTGTACAAAACATTCAGAGAAGAGCTTGTACCAGTACTACTCAAACTATTTCAGAACATAGAAAAGGAAGGGATACTTCCGAATTCATTCTATGAAGCCAGCATAACCCTGATACCAAAACCAGGTAAAGACGCCACAAAAAAAGAAAATTACAGACCAATATCTCTCATTAATATAGATGCAAAAATTCTCAACAAAATTCTAGCCAATGGAATTCAGCAACATATCAAAAAAACAATACACCACGACCAAACAGGATTCATACCAGGTATACAAGGATGGTTCAACATTAGAATATCAATCAATGTAATCCACCACATAAATAAAAGGATAGAAAAAAATCACATGATCATCTCAAGTGACACAGAAAAGGCATTTGACAAAGTCCAACACCCATTCCTGATAAAAACTCTCAATAAAATAGGTATAGAAGGGAAATTTCTAACATAATAAAAGGCATCTATGCAAAACAAACAGCCAACATCATTCTTAATGGAGACAGGCTGAAAACATTCCCCTTGAGAACAGGAACAAGACAAGGATGCCCTTTATCTCCACTCCTATTTAACATTGTGCTGGAAGTTCTAGCTAGGGCAGTAAGGCAAGAAAAAGAAATAAAGGGCATCCGTATTGGTAATGAAGAAGGTAAACTGTCACTGTTTGTGGATGATATGATACTATACATAGAAAACCCTAAAGACTCCATGAGAAAACTACTGGAACTGATAGAAAGATTCAGCAGAGTAGCAGGATAGAAGATAAACATACAAAAATCAGTTAGATTCCTATACACCAATGAAGAGAACAATGAAAAGGAAATCAGGAAAAAAAATACCATTTATAATAGCCCCTAAAAAAATAAAATACTTAGGAATAAATCCAACCAGGGATGTAGAAGACCTATACAAAGAAAACTACAAAACACTACTGCAAGAAAACCAAAGGGATCTACATAAATGGAAAAACATACCATGCTCATGGATAGGTAGACTCAATATTGTGAAAATGACAATTCTATCCAAAGCAATTTACAAATACAATGCAATCCCGATCCGAATACCAATAACTTTCTTTAAAGAGATGGAAAAACTAATCATTAACTTTATATGGAAAGGGAAGAAGCCCCGGATAAGCAAAGCACTATTGAAGAAGAAGAATAAAGTAGGGGAACTCCCACTACCTGACCTCAGAACCTACTATACAGTTATGGTTGTCAAAACGCCTGGTACTGGTACAACGACAGATACATTGACCAATGGAACAGAATTGAGAACCCAGTTGTAAATCCATCCACCTACAGTCACCTGATCTTCGACAAGGGCCTGAAGCCCATCAAATGGGGAACAGTCTTTTTAACAAATGGTGCTGACAAAACTGGATGTCCATCTGCAGAAAAATGAAACAGGACCCATGCCTCACACCATATACAAAAACGAATTTAAAATAGATCAAAGACCTAAATATAAAGCCAAAAACTATAAAGTTCATAGAAGAAAAAAATAGGACTAACGCTCCAGGCTCTTACACGGCATTAACAGGATACAAACCATAACGATCAACACGCAAACCCCAGAAGATAAGCTAGATAACTGGGACTTTCTAAAAATCAAACACCTATACTCTTCAAAAGACTTCACCAAAAGAGTAAAAAGAGAACCTACAGACCGGGGAAAAATTGGGGGGCATTGCAAGTCAGACAAAGGTCTAATCTCCATAACCTACAAGAAAATCCAACACCTCTACAACAAAAAGACAAATAATCCAATTAAAAAGTGGGCAAAGGAAAAGAACAGACACTTCACCAAAGAAGACGTTCAAGTGGCCAACAGACACATGAGGAAATGCTCACGATCACTAGCCACTAGAGAAATGCCAATTAAAACCACAATGAGATACGATCTCACCCTGTCATTACTGGCACGAATCAAAAACACTGGAAATAACAAATGTTGGAGAGGCTGCGAGGATATCGGAACTCTTGTGCACTGCTGGTGGGAATGCAAAATGATACAACCATTTTGGAAAATGATATGGTGCTTCCTCAGAAATCTAGAAATAGAAATACCATACGATCCAGCAATCCCACTCCTAGGAATATATCCTAGAGAAATAAGATCCATGACATGAATAGATATATGCACACCCATGTTCATGGCAGCATTGTTCACAATAGCAAAAAGATGGAAACAACCCAGATGCCCATCAACAAATGAATGGATAAACAAACTATGATACATACACACAATGGAGTTCTATGCAATGATAAAGAATAATGATGAATCTGTGAAGCATCTCATAACATGGATGAAACTGAAGGACATTATGCTGAGTGAAATAAGTCAATCACAAAAGGACAAATATTGTATGAGGCCTCTATTGTAAAAACTCATGAAAAAGTTTACACAGAAAAAGTAACAATCTTCCTTGGTTACGAGGGATGGGGGGGTGGGGAAGAATACTAAATAGACAGTAGATAAGTGGTAACTTTGGTGAAGGGTAAGACACTACACAATACTGGGGAAACCAGCACAACTTGAACAAGGAAAGGTCATGGAAGTTCCATAGACACATCCAAACTCCCTGAGGGACTAAATTGATGGGTGGAGGGCTGTGAGGACCATGGTCTCGGGGAACATCTCACTCAATTGTCATAGCACAGTTTATAAAGACAATGTTCTACATTCTATCTTGGTGAGTAGCGTCTGGGGTCTTAAAAGACTGTGAGCAGCCATCTAAGATACTCCACTGGTCTCACCCCTTCGGGAGCAAGGGAGAATGAAGAGAACAGGATACAAGGAAAAGATTAGTCCAAAGGACTAATGGACCACAGCTACCATGGCCTCCACCAGACTGAGTCCAGTACAGCTAGATGGTGCCTGGCTACCACCACTGACTGCTCTGACCGGGATCACAGCAGAGGGTTCTGGACAGAGCTGGAGAAGGATGTAGAACAAAATTCTAACACACACAAAAAAGACAAGATTTACTGGCCTAAAAGAGACTGGAGAAACCCTGAGAGTATGGCCCCCAGACACCCTTTTAGCTCAGTGGTGAAGTCACTTCTGAGGTTCACCGTTCAGCCAGGGATTGGACAGCCCCATAAAACAAAATGGGACTAATGAGGCACAGCAGTCCAGGGACAAGGACTAGAAAGTAGGAGGGGACAGGAAAGCTGGTGATAGGGAACCCAAGGTTGAGTAAGGACAGTGTTGACGTGTAGGGGGGTTGTTAACCATTGTCATAGGGCAACACGTGTACTAACTGTTTAATGAGAAACTATTTTCTTCCGTAAACCATCTAAAGTGAGAATAGCAGCACAACTGGAAGAGGGTAGTCGATGTCACTGAACTGTGCATGTAGAAATTTTTGAAATGGTGTATCTTTGGCTATGTATATTTTCACCAAAAAAAAAAAAAAAAAGGTCGAGAAGGGAGAGGGCTGACATGTCGTGGGGTTGCTAACCAATGTCATAAAACTATGTGTGTACTGACTGTTTAATGAGAAACTATATGTTCTGTAAACCTTCACCTAAAGTACAATAAAAAAAAAAAAGAATCAGCACAAAGCTGACTCCTATGAGATGGAGGTTAAACATGTCCCAGATTTCCAACTTTTCCAAGCTGCAGTACCACTTCATCATCTCTGACATTGACCAGTCTCCCTCCCTTCAGCTCTCTTCTTTCTCTGTTGAGTTTGGTAATTTTCTGCAACGTCTTACAGAATTCATGAATGGTACTTACAGTTATGTGGTTTATTAAGAAAGTAACAGCCTACAACTTGGGATCAGGATCAACTTGGAAGTAATGCTACAACTCAGGATCAGCTTCAGGAAGCACACAGGCAAGGTCTGGAAGGCTCCTCCAAAGTGCTGACTACATCCCTCCCTTCTTCAGTGTACACCAGCTCTCTCAACTCTCTCAGTGTGCACACCCAATCAAGACAGGCCTCCTCTTGGCCCCCTTAGGACAAGCCTCCTCTCAGCCCCATCAGGACAGACGTCCTCTTGGTCATGCAGGCACCCCTCTCAGCTATGCAGGCCTCCTCTTGGACATGCATGCTACTGGGCTCTACCGCAAGCCTCTAGTCATCTTCAGTGTTACAGTCCTTGACTCATATTACAGCACTTTTACCTCCACTGGCAAGCCTTCTGCCCAAAGATGCTCAGCTCTCTCTCTCTCCTCTCTCTTTCTGCTTCTTCTCTCTTCTCTCCTTGCCTCTTCTCCTTACCTCTGACCATCTCGTGGGGCCAGCTCCTTATATAGGCAATTGGCTCAATACTTTTGGGCATATTTAAAAGCCACTACTTGCATAATAACTGACCAATCCCCTTGCTGGATTGCAAGTGGTTCCATCTATTTGCGTAACAGCTGACATTTTCTTCCAGCAGAGCCTGGCCTCTTCCTTGGACAAAAGTAACAAGCTTCTCCAAAGAACTAGGACAACTTTAATAACTCAGCTATTTTTTGTTTTGTTTTTCACAGAACCAAGGCAAAAGTCCACATAAAGGAACTCATTTCACCACAGTAGTTTTCTGTATTTATTACATTGTATAGTAAAAAGTGTTTAGAAAGAAAACTCAGTGAGCAAGTTTTACAGAAAATTGGACAGAGCTTAAGAGAGAATTAGTGAATTGTAAGATAGGTCAGAAAAAAGTATCCATAATGTAACCCAAGGAGACAGAGATGTAAAATGTGAAAAAAAATATGAGAGGTTAAAAGACACGGAAGTTTGTGTGAGAAGGTCTAACACAAATTGAATTTGAGTTCTAAAATAACAAAAAAAAAATGTATGGGCAGAGACATTATTTGAACAGGTAAATAGCTGAAAAATTTGTTGTAACTGATGGAAGACACTAATCTGCAGATTCAAGAAGCCCAATGAATCCCAAACAGGACAAATAAAAGAAACAGATACTTAGATACATCATAGCAAATACCTTTTTTCAACAACATAAATGGTGACTATACACATAGACCTCACTGGATGGAAAACAGAGAATCAAATTGACTATGTCTGTGGAAACAGATGATGGAAAAGCTCAATACTGTCAGTCAGAACAAGGCCAGGGGCCGACTTTGGAACAGACCACCAACTGCTCATATGCAAGTTCAAGTTGAAGATGAAGAAAATTAAAACAAGTCCACAAGAGCAGAAGTATGACCTTGAGTATATCCCACCTGAATCTGGAGACTATCTCAAGAAGAGATTTGACACATTGAACGTATGATCAAAGACCAGACTAGTTGTGGGAAGACATCAAGGAGATCATACATGAAGAAAGCAAAAGGTCATTTAAAAGACAGGAAAGAAAGAAGAGACCAAAATGGATGTCAGAATAGACTCTGAAACTAGCTCTTGAACATAGAGTAGCTAAAGTAAATGGAAGAAATGATGACGTGAAAGAGCTGAACAGAAGATTTCAAAGGGTGACTCGAGAAGACAAAGTAAAATATTATAATGAAATGTGCAAAGACCTGGAGTTAGAAAACCAAAAGGGAAGAACACGCTCGGCATTTCTCAAGCTGAAAGAACTGAAGAAAAAATTCAAGCCCCGAGTTACTATTTTGAAAGATTCTATGGGCAAAATAATGAATGGCACAGGAAGCATCAAAAGCAGATGGAAGGAACACAGAGTCATGCTACCAAAAAGAATTGGTCGACATTCAACCATTTCAAGAGGTAACATATGATCAAGAACCAATGATACTGAAGGAAGAAGTCCAAGCTTCACTGAAAGCATTGGCGAAAAACAGGGTTCCAGGAATTGACGGAATACCAATTGAGCTGTTTCAACAAATGGATGCAGCGCTGGAGGTGCTTACTTATCTATGCCAAGAAATTTGGAATACAGCTGCCTGGCCAACCTACAAGAAGAGAGCCATATTTGAGCCCGTTCCAAAGAGAGGTGATCCAACAGAATGTGGAAAATATAGAAAAATATTTATATCACAAGCAAGTAAAATTTGACTGAAGATCATTCAAAAGTGGTTGCAGCAGTACATTGACAGAGAATTGCCAGAAATTCAAGCCAGATTCAGAAGAGGATGTGGAACGAAGGATACCATTGCCAATGAATCCTGGCTGAAAGCAGAGAATACTAGAGAGATGTTTACTGTGTTTTATTGACTATGCAAAGGCATTCGACTGGGTGGATCGAAACAAATTATGGATAACACTGTGAAGAATGGGAATTCCAGAACACTTAATTGTGTGCATGTGGAACCTGTACACATACCAAGAGGCAGTCTTTCGAACAGAGCAACAGGATACTGCATGGTTTAAAATCAAGAAAGATGTGCGTCAGGGTTACATCAGTTCACCATACTTATTCAATCTGTATGCTGAACAAATAATCCAAGAAACTGGACTCTGTGAAGAAGAACGCGGCACCAAGATTGGTGGAAGACTCATAGAAACAACCTGCAATATGCAGATAACACAACCTTGCTTGCTGAAAGCAAGAGGACTTGAAGCACTTACTGATGAAGATCAAAGACTACAGCCTTCAATGTGGAATATATCTCAATATACAGAAAACAAAAATCCTAAAACTGGACCAATAAGCAACATCATGATAAATGGAGAAAAGATTGACGTTGTCAAGGATTTCATTTTACTTGGAACCACAATCAACGTCCATGGATGCAGCGGTCAGGAAATCAAACGACATATTGCATTGAGCAAATCGGCTGCAAAAGACCTCTTTAAAGTGTTCAAAAGCAAAGATGTCACTTTAAGGACTAAGGTCACCTGATCCGAGCCATGATATTTTCAATTACTTCATATGCGTGTGAAAGCCGGACAATGAATAAGGAAGATCAAAGAAGAATTGATGCCTTTGAAATACAGTGTTGGAGAAGAATACTGAATATACCATGGGCTGCCAGAAAAACGAACAAGTCTGTCTTGGAAGAAATACAACTAGAGTGTGCCTTGGAAGCGAGGATGGCAAGACCTTGTCTCACTTTAGATGCTAACAGGTGGGACCAGTTCCTGGAGAAGGACATCATGCTTGATAAAGTAGAGGGTCTTCGAAAAAGAGGGAGACTCTCGACGAGATGGATTGACACAGTGGCAGCAACAATGGGCTCAAACATAACAACGATTGTGAGGATGGTGGAGGAGCGGGTAGTGTTTCATTATGTTGTGCATAGGGTCGCTATGAGTCAGAACCAACTCAACGGCACCTAACAACAACAACAACAAATAGTAAAACTACCGAACATCAAAAACAAAGAGAAGCTCTTCAGGGCAACAAGAGGGAAAAAGACAGATTACCTTCCAAGGAGCAACATATTGTTAGCTGACTTACAATGGAAGCCAGATAAGAACAGAATATTTCCAATATGTTGAGGGAAAATACTTGTCAATCTAGAATTCTATGCCCAGTGTGGGGAGAGGGGACACTTTTCAAGAACAAGAGCAAAATAAAGACATTTTCAAACAAATAAAAACAGAGAGTTTGCCACAAGAATATAATAATTTAAAACATGTGTATCAGGCAGAATGAAAGTGATCCCAAGATGGGTGGTCTGAGGTGAAAGAAGAAATGAAAATACAAGAAAGTGGCAAATATGTAGGTAATTATAAACAAATATTGATGTATAAAACAGTAATGTTTTGTGGGGCTAGAAAAACAAGACAGAGTAAAAAGATATGACAACAATAGCATATAAATTGTCAGTATCTAAATGGAGTTAAAGCATCCTAAAGCAACTGTCTTCAAACTTCTATACACAAAGACATTCCAAGAGATGTTGTTGTTAGGTGCTGTCGAGTTGGTTCTGACTCATAGTGACCCTATGTACAACAGAATGAAGCACTGACTGGTTCTGCACCATCTTCACAATCATTGCTATGTTTGAGCCCATTGTTGCAGCCACTTAGAACTGAAGAGAGAAGTACACAGGAACAAGTAGTTTTAAGGAATCAATTTTCAGATACTCAACTTCCACATGCACACTTTCCAAAAATAATCTGCCTGAGAAGACACTTGCAATGGAAGTGCAAGTTTTCCTTTCCTGTCTCCTCTAGTCCTTTTCCCATTTTACAAAAGAAAGGCTTACTTCTCAACCTTCCTATGGTGTACTGTGCTGAAGTGTAAAAATCTCCACTGTTAAATAATGAGTTTGGAATTGAGAAAGTGAGTGACTTTAATTACTGATCAGTAGTTGGAAAATATGGCCTTGGTGATAGAAACAACACTGGAGATTGCATGATAGAATTCTGCAAGACCAGCGATTTATTCACTGGAAATACATTTTTCAACAACACAAAAGATGACTATATCCGTGGACCTCACTGGATGGATTACACAGGAATTAAATTGACCACATCTGTGGAAATAGATGATGGAGAAGCTCAATATCATCAGTCAAGACAAAGCCAAGGATCAACTGTGGAACAGACCAGCAATTGTTTCAAGTTGAAGCTGAAGAATATCAAAGCAAGTCCATGAGAGCCAAAGTACAGCCTTGAATACATCTCACCTGAATTTAGAGATCATCTAAAGAATAGATTTGACACACTGAATATTAATGTCCAAAGATCAGAAGAGGTGTGGGAAGGCATCAAGTACATCATACAAGAAAGTGACAGACCATTGTCTTGGTTTGCTCATGATGCCATAACTGAAATAACACAAGTGGGTGGCCCTAAAGAACAGAAATTTTTTTCCTTTTTTTTTTTTTTTATTGTACTTCAGGTGAAGGCTTACAGAACAAATAGTTTCTCATGGAACAGTAGTACACATATTGTTTTATGACATTGGTTAACAATCCCACAACAGGTCAACCCTCTAACTTCTCAACCTTTTTTTTTTCCTGGTGAAAATACACATAGCCAAAGATACACCATTTCAAAAATTTCTACAGGCACAGTTCAGTGACATTGACTACACTCTTCCAATTGTGCTGTTATTCTCACTTAAGATGAAGGCTAACAGAACAAAATAGTTTCTCATTTAACAGTTACTACAAATCTTGCTCTATGCCAATGGTTAACAATCTCACAACACATCAACAATATCCTTACTCAACCTTGGGTTCCCTATCACCAGCTTCCTTATCCCCTTCTGCCTTCTGGCCCTTGTCACTGGACTACTGTACCTGTTTAGTCCCATTTGGTTTTACATGGCTGTCCACTCCCAGGCTGAACGGTGAACCTTGGAGATAACTTCACCACTGAGCTAAAAGGGTGTCTGGGGGCCATACTCCCAGGGTTTCTCCAGTCTCCTTTAGGCCAGTAAATCTGGTCTTTTTTTTTTTTTTTTGGTGAGTTAGAATTATGTTCTACCTCCTTCTCCAGCTCTGTTCAGAACCCTCTGTTGTGATCCTGGTCAGAGCAGTCAGTCAGTGGTGGTAGCCGGGCACCATCTAGCTGTACTGGACTCAGTCCGTTGGAGGCCTTGGTAGCTGTGGACAATTAGTCTTTCGGACTAATCTTTTCCTTGTATCCTAAGAACAGAAATTTTTTTCTCACAGTTCAGGAGGCCAGAAGTCTGAATTCAGGCTCTAGGGGAATGATCTCTCTCTGTTGACTCTGAAGGAAGATCCTTGTCTCTTTCAGCTTCTGTAGCCCCAGTGTTCCTCGGTTCCTTGGCTATCTTCATATGGCACATATCTTCTTCCAGTTTGTGCTCACTTGTCTCTGTGTCTATGCTGCTTCTTATAACCCAGAAGTGATTAGGTTTAGGACACACCCTACACTGATATGGCCTCATTAACATAACGTACAGGATTACACACACAGGTATGGGGTTAGGATTCCAACACATATTCTGGGGGGACACAATTCAATGCATAACATCATTAAAAAGACAAGAAAGAAGAAAAAGACCAAAATGGATATCAGAAGAGATGCTGAAAGTTACTCTTAATCACAATGTCTTGGTTATCTAGTGCTGCTGTAACAGAAATACCACAAACGGAAGGCTTTAACAAGAGAAATTTATTCTCCCACAGTCTAGTAGGCTACAAGTCCAAGTTCGGGGCATCAGCTCCAGGGGAAGCCTTTCTCTTTCTGCCAGTTCTGGGGGAAGGTCCTTGTCATCAACCAACCCCTGGTCGAGGAGCTTCTCAGGTGCAGGGACCCTGATTCCAAAGGATGCGCTCTGCTCCCAGTGCTGCTTTCTTGGTGGTATGAGGTCCCCATGTCTCTCTGCTTGCTTCTTTCTTTTATATCTTGAAAGAGACTGGCTTAAGACACAATCTAACCTTGTAAATCTCATCAACATAACTGCCGCTAATCCATCTCATTAACATCATAGTGATAGGATTTACAACATATAGGAAAATCACATCAGATGACAAAATGGTGGAGAATCACACAATTCTGGGAATCATGGCATAGCCAAATTGACAGATATTTTTGTAGGACACAATTCAATTCATGACACACAGAGTAGTTCAAGTGAATGGAATAAATGATGAAGCAAAAGAGCTGAACAGAATATCTCAAAGGGCAGCTAGAGAAGACAATGTAAAGTATTATGATGAAATGTGCAAAGACCTGGAGTTAGAAAACCAAAAGAGAAGAACATTATCAGCATTTCTAAAGATGAAAGAACTGAAGAGAAAATTCATGCCTCAAGTAGTATTACTGAAGGATTCCATGGGCAAAAAATTTGATGATGTATAAGACTTAGAAGAAATACAATCAGAAGTCTCCTTGGAAGTGAGGATGGTAAGACTTCAGCTTGCTTATTTTGGACATGTCGTAGGAAAAGACCACTCACTAGAAAAGGACACCATGTTTGGTAAAGTGGAGGGTCAGCAAAAATAAGGGAAACCCTCAGTGAGATGGAGTGACACAATAGCTGCAACAATAGACTCAAACATGAAGATGGAACAGGACCTGGAAAGGTTTCATTCTGTTATACATAAGGTCACCATGAGTTGTAGCCAACTCAACAAACTAACAACAACAACAATCCTCTTGCAAGTCAGGTAGTTCCAATTCTTTACTGTCAACAAAATTGAAGGAGGAACAAATCAAGGTGTAAGCTGATAGATTATTTGAAATAGCATTTGAAGATACATCACTATGTGATTTTTAACATGTAATTCAGGAGTTCAAAGAATTGAGTGGCACTACTATAATAAACTCTTTCCAAGCTCCATGACTTACTTACATGAAAAAAGTTTCTCAGATCTTACATCTATAAAATTGAAAGTAGTAGAACGGATGCTATACTTTGCTTCTTTCCAGCAAAAAAAAAAAATTTTTTTTTCTTCTATGGATAAATAAATCATTGTTAAAAAGTAGTACCATTCATCTCATTAGGACGTTTATTTAAAATAAAAATTTCCTTTTTAAAACAGAATTTAATGGAATATGTAAAAACCAAACCAAACTCACAAGAATTATTAAAAGAATTCCCTCTGTTATAGAAGCAACAACATCAGCCAACAACCTGAATCTAGGACACAGGTCAGCATAAGCCAGATACCATCCTAGGTCATGAACTTTCAAGGTTAAAATAAAACTAAATGATTTAAAACAGGGAACCAGAGATGTCAATCTGTAAATGATGACAATGTCAGAACAATAAAATGGGGAATAAAAACTGTAGGTATAGAACTTTCAAATGGAGAGGAAGTCAAGGCAATATGAAGTAATAAAAAACTGGTTCAAACTTACAAAGATAAGGGTAATTTTTTTTAATAGGGGTAAATTTCAAGGTAAACACAAAAGTAGATAACAACCCTATTTATCAAAATAAAGAGGAAAAACATAAAGACTCAGTAAGCATGAAATCTACAACAACAAAAGAAACAAAAGAAAATTCCACAAACAAAAGGAACTCAGCACAGGAGAGGAAGAGGGACAATCAGCACCACAAAAAAGAAAGCACTACAAAATGACAGCAAGAAACTCACACCTACCGATAAACACATGAATGTAAATGGCTTAAAGACACCCGTAAAGAGACAGAGAGTGACAGAATGGATTAAAAAGAAACAGGACCCATCAATATACTGTCTACAAGAGACACACTGTAGACACAAAGACATAAATATATTAAAAATCAAAGGATAGAAAAAATATATCAAGCAAACATAACCAAAAATAGAGCAGGAGTGTCAATAATAATCTCAGATAAAATAGACTTTAAGCAAAATCCACCATAAAAGACAAGGAAGGACATTATATAATGATTAAAGGGACCATCCACCATGAGGACATAACCATAGTAAATATCTATGTCCCCAACGACAGAGCTCCAAAATACATAAAACAAAGTCTAACAACACTGAAAAGAGAAATTGACAGTTCCACAATAACAGTAGGAGACTTAAACACATCACTCTTGGGAAAGGACAGAACATCTAGAAAGAAACTCAACAAAGATACAGAAGATCTTAAGGCCACGATCAATCAACTTGACCTCATAGACATATATAGAACACTCCATTCAACAGCAGCGAAGTATACATCATTTTCCAAATGCACATGGAATGTTCTCCAGAATAGACCACATCTTAGGCCACAAAGCAACCTTCAACAAAATACAAAACATTGAGATAATACAAAGTAACTTCTCTGACCACATTGGCATAAAAGTAAAAATTAACAAAAAGAAGAGCAAGGAAAAAAATTTTAAAAAATGGAAACTGAATAACACCTTACTTAAAAACCACTGGGTAATAGAAGAAATCAAAGACGGAGTAAAAAAATTCCTAGACTCAAATGAGAATGAAAACACATCATACTAAAACATTTGGGACACAGCAAAAGCGGTCTTCACAGGTCAATTTATAGAAATAGATGCACACATCAAAAAAGAAGAAAGGCACAAAACTAAAACGTTAGCTCTACAACTCAAACAAATAGAAATAGAACAGCAAAATAAGCCCACAGCCACCAGAAGAAAGGAAATAATAAAGATCAGAGCAGAAATAAATGAAATATAGAATAGAAAAACAATAGAAATAATTGACAAAACCAAAAGCTGGTTCTTTGAAAGGATCAACAAAATCGACAAACCTTTGGCCAAATTGACAAAGAAAAACAGGAGAGGAAGCAAATAACATAAATAAGAAATGAGATGGGGACATTACAGCAGACCCAACTGAAATAAAAAGGATCATAACTGAATACTATGAAAAACTGTACTACAAAAAAATTTGAAAACCTAGAGGAAATGGACAAATTTTTAGAAACACACTACCTACCTAAACTAACACAAACTGAGGTAGAAAATCTGAACAGACCATAACAAGAGAAGAGATTGAAAAGGTAATTTAAAAAGAAAAAAAACCTCCAACAACAACAACAACAAAGTCCTAGCTAAGATAGCTTCACTGGAGAATTCTACCAATCATTCAGAGAAGAGCTCACACCAGTACTATTCAAATTATTTCAGAACATAGAAGTTGAAGGGATACATCCGAATTCATTCTATGAAATCAGCATAAGCCTGATAGCAAAACCAGGCAAAGAAACCACAAAAAGAAAATTAAGGACCAATATCTCTCATGAATATAGATAAAAAATTCTCAACAAAATTTTAGCCAATAGAATTCAGCATCATATAAAAGAAATAATACACAAAAACCAAGTGGGATTCATACCAGGTATGCAAGTATGGTTCAACATTAGAAAATCAATCAGTGTAATCCACTACATAAATAAAACAAAAGAATCACATAATCATCTCAATCAACAGAGGAAAGGCATTCAATAAAGTCCAACAGCCATTCCTGATAAAAACTCTCAATTAAAAAAGGAATGGAAGGGAAACTCCTCAGCACAATAAAGGGCATCTATACAAAACAAACAGCCAACATCATTCTCAATAGAGAGAGGCTGAAAACATTCTCCCTGAGAATGGGAACAAGACAAAGATGCCCTTTATCACCACTCCTATTCAACATTGTGCTGGAAGTCCTAGCTAGAGCAATAAGGCAAGAAAAAGAAATGAAGGACATTCAAAATTGGTAAGGAAGAAATAAAACTATCCCTATTCACAGATGATGTGATACTACATATGTTGTTGTTAGGTGTCATCGAGTTGATTCTGACTCAAAGCGACCCTATGTACAACAGAACAAAACACTTCCCGGTCCTGTGCCATCCTCACAATCCTTGCTGTACTTGAGCCCATTGTTGCAGCCACTGTGTCAATCCATCTCACTGAGGGTCTTCCTCTCCTTCGCTGACCCTCTACTTTACCAAGCATGATGTCCTCTTCCAGGGACTGGTCCCTCCTGATAACATGTCCAAAGCATGTGAGACAAGTCTCGCCATCCTGGCTTCTAAGGAGCACTCTGGATGTACCTCTCCCAAGAAAGACTTGTTCATTCTTTTGGCAGTCCATGGTATATTCAATATTCTTCACCAACACCACAATTCAAAGGCATCAATTCTTCCTTATTCATCGTCCACTTTCACATGCGTATGAGGCGACGGAAAATACCATGGCTTGGATCAGGCGCACTTTAAAGAGGTCTTTTGCCGCAGATTTGCCCAATACAATACGTCCTTTGATTTTTTGACTGCTGCTTCCGTGGACAATGATTGTGGATGCAAATAAAATGAAATCCTTGACAACTTCAATATTTTCTCCATTTGTCATGATGTTGCTTATTGGTCCAGTTGTGAGGATTTTTATTTTCTTTACATTGAGGCGTAATCCATACTGAAGGCTGATATCTTTGCTCTTCATCAGTAAGTGCTTCAAGTCCTCTTCACTTTCAGCAAGCACGGTTGTGTCATCTGCATAATGCAGGATGTTGATGAGTCTTCCTCCAATCCTGATGCCACGTTCTTCTTCATATAGTCCTGCTTCTCAGATTATTTGCTCAGCATACAGATTGAATAGGTATAGTGAAAGGATACAAAGCTGACGTACACCTTTCCTGACTTTAAATCACACAGTATCCCTTTGTTCTGTTCAAACGACTGCCTCTTAGTCTATGTACAGGTTCCTCCTGAGCACAATTAAGTGTTCTAGAATTACCATTCTTCAAAATGTTATCCATAATTTGTTATGATCCACACAGTCAAATGCCTTTGCATAGTCAGTTTGTTGTACTGTGGGGGCTTGTGTGTTGCTGTGGTGCTGGAAGCTATGCCACCGGTATCCAAACACCAGCAGGGTCACCCATGGTGGACAGGTTTCAGTGGAGCTTCCACACTAAGACAGACTAGGAAGAAGGACTTGGCGGTCTGCTTCTGAAAAGAATTAGTCAGTGAAAATTTTATGTATAGCAGCGAAACACTGTCTGATATAGTGCCAGAAGATGAGCCCTTCAGGTTGGAAAGCACTCAAAAGATGACTGGGGAAGAGCTGCATCCTCAAAGTAGAGTCGACCTTAATGACATGGATGCAGTCAAGCCTTTGGGACCTTCATTTGCTGATGTGGCACGACTGAAAATGAGAAGAAACAGCTGCAAGAATCCACTAATAATTGGAACATGGAATGTACGAAGAATGAATATAGGAAAATTAGAAATCATCAAAAATGAAATGGAATGCATAAACTTCAATATCCTAGGCATTAGTGAGCTGAAATGGACTAGTATTGGCATTTTGAATCGGACAATCATATGGTCTACTATGCCAGGAATGACAACTTGAAGAGGAATGACATTGCGTTTATTGTCAAAAAGAACATTTCAAGATTTATCCTGAAGTACAACGCTGTCAGTGATAGGATAATATTCATATGCCTACAAGGAAAACCAGTTAATACGACTATTGTTCAAATTTATGCACCAATTTACCACCACTAAGGCCAAAGATGAAGAAATTGAAGATTTTTACCAACTTCTGCAGTCTGAAATTGATCGAACATGCAATTACGATGCATTGATAATTACTGATGATTGGAATGCAAAAGCTGGAAACAAAGAAGAAGGCTCGGTAGTTGGAAAATATGGCCTTGGTGATAGGAATGATGCCTGAGGTCGCACGATAGAATTTTGCAAGACCAATGACTTCATTGCAAATACCATTTTTCAACAACATAAACAACTATGCATGCGGACCTGGCCAGATGGAATACACAGGAATCAAATTGACTACATCTGTTGAAAGAGATGATTGTAAAAGCTCAATATCATCAGTCAGAACAAGGCTAGGGGTCAACTGTAGACCAGAACATCAATTACTCATATGCAAGTTCAAGCTGAAACTGAAGAAAATAAGAACAAGTCCACGAGAGCCAAAGTACAACCTTGAGTATATCCCACCTGAATTTAGAGACCATCTCAAGAATAGATTTGACAAGTTGATAGTATACATAGAGAACCCTAAAGACTCCACAAGAAAACTACAGGAACTAATAGAAAGATATAGCGAAGTAGCAGAATACAAGAGAAACATACAAAAATCAGTTGGATCTCTATACACTAATAAAGAGAACTATGAAAAGGAAATCAGGAAAGCAATACCATTTATAACAGGCCCTAAAAATATAAACTACTTAGGAATAAATCTAAACAGGGATGTAAAAGACCTATACAAAGAAAATTACAAAACACTACTGCAAGAAACCAAAAGAGACCTGCTTAAAGGGAAAAACATACCATGCTCATGGATAGGTAGACTTAACAGTGTGAAAATGTCAATTCTACCCAAAGCAATCTACAAATTCAATGCAATCTCAATCCAAATACCAACAGTATTCTTTAATGAGATGGAAAAAATAATCGTTAACTTTATATGGAAAGGAAAGAGGCCCCAGATAAGCATTATTGTAGAATAACAAAGTAGGTGGCCTCACACTACCTGACCTCGGAACCCACTATACAGCTATGGTAGTCAAAATAGTCTGGTACTGGTTCAATGACAGACACACTGATCAATGGAACAGAATTAGAACCCAGAAGTAAATTCATCCACCTAGGCCACCTGATCTTTGACAAAGGCTGAAGGTTCATTAGAGGGGTAAAAGACAGTCTTTTTAACAAATTGTGCTGGCAAAATTGGATGTCCTTCTGTAAAAAAAGGAAACGAGTCATACCTCACACCATACACAAAAACTAATTCAAAATGGATCAAAGATCTGAATATAAAATCAAAAACTATAAAGATCATGGAAGTAAAAACAGGGTCAATGCTAGGGGCCCTAATATACGGCATAAATAGGATACATATGGTAACTGATAATACACAAACACCAAAAGATAAGCTATATAACTGATATCTTCTAAAAATTAAACACTTATGCTCATCAAAAGACTTCAACAAAAGAGTAAAATGAGAAGCTGCAGACTGGGAAAAAAATTGGCTATGACATATCTGACAAAGTTCTATTCTCTAAAATCTATAGGAAAATCCACAACCTCTACAACAAAAAGACAAATAATCCAATTTAAAATTGGCAAAGGATATGGACACTTCACCAAAGAAGGCGGCTAACAGACACATGAGGAAATGAGATCACTAGCCATTAGAGAAATGCAATTCAAAACTACAATGAGATACCATCTCACACTGACATTACCAGCATGAATCAAAAAAACAGAAAATAACAAATGTTGGAGAGACTGCGGGGAGATTGGAACTCTTATGCACTGTTGCTGGGAATGTAAAATGGCACAACCACTTTGGAAAATGATATTTCTTTAAAAAACTAGAAATAAAAATACCATACGATCCAGCAATCCCACTCCTAAAGAAATAAGAGCCATCACACGAATAAACATACATACACACATGTTCATTGCAGCATTGTTCACAATAGCAAAAAGATGGAAAGAACCTAAGTGCCCATCAACAGATGAATGGATAAACAAACTATGATACATGCACACAATGGAATACTACACAATGATGAATCTGAAAAACATCTCACAACATGGATGAATCTGCAGGGCAGTATGCTGAGTGAAATGTCAATCACAAAAGGACAAATACTGTATGAGACCACTATTAAAAAAACTCATGAAAATGTTCACACACAGAAAGAAACAATCTTTGATGGTTATGAGGGAGGGGAGGGGTAGGGAGGGAAAAACACTAACTAGATAGTAGATAAGTGGTAACTTTGGTGAAGGGTAAGACAGTACACAATACTGGGTAAGTCAGCACAACTTAACCAAGGCAGTCATAGAAGCTTCATAGACACATCCAAACTCCCTGAGGGACTGAATTAGTGAGGGCTGGAGACCATGGTCTCGGAGGACATCTAGCTCAATTGGCATAACAGAGTTTATAAAGAAAATGGTCTACATCTGACAGTGTTGAGTAGCTTCTGGGGTCTTAAAAGCTTGGGAGCAGCCATCTAAGATACATCTAATGGTCCCACCCCATCTGGAGCAAAGGAGAGTGAAGAAAACCAAAGACACAAGGGAAAGATTAGTCAAAGGACTAATGGACCACAACTACCACAGCGTCCACCATACTGAACCCAGAACAACTAGTTGGTGCCCGGTTATCACCACCAACTTCTCTCACAGGGATCACAATAGAGGGTCCTAGATAGAGCAGGAGACAAAGGTAGAACAAAATTCAAATTCACAAAATTGATCAGAGTTACTTGTCTGATAGAGACTGGAGAAACCCTGAGAGTATGGCCCCGGACACCCTTTTAACTCACTGCTGAAGTCACTCCTGAAGTTCAGTCTTCAGTCAAAGATTAGACAGGTCTATAAAACAAACAACACCACGTGAGGAACGTGCTTCATAGTTCAATCATGTATACAAGACTAAATGGGCACACTAGCCCAAAAGCAAAGACGAGAAGGCCAGAAACGATGTGAAAACTGGACGAATGAAATGGGCAACCTGGGATGGAGAAAGGGAGAGTGTTGACACATCGTGGGGTTGGCAACCAATGTCACAAAACAATCTGTGTATTAATTATTTAATGAGAAACTAATTTGTTCTGTAAACTTTCACCTAAAGCACAAATTAAAAATTAAAGGGGGAGATGCAAATATACTGCTCGTTGTATGTATGCAGAGAACAACTATAGAGGAGATGCAGTAGAAAGGTAGAAGTTGCTGCCTCTGGGGAGAAAAATCCAGAAACTGGTGTGTGAAGGGAGGGAGAGACTTTACACTGTTTTTGTTTTAAAAAAAATAGTTAACTATGCACAAATATTGCTTTATTAAAATTGAATTTGACTTTAAGTAAAAAGAGAGCCAATCCCAGAGCAGAGAAGGGACCTCACTACCATCAAGAAAGACAAACTGGGAGTGGAGCGAGTCCTTTGGACCAGGGTTCCCTGCGCTGATTACCTCATAGACCCAGGAGACAGAGAGAGGAACTGTAACACAGAAGACAGCGAGAGACAGTAGTGCAACAGTAGCAAAAGCGATAGCGGCGCCAGACGGCAGGAACCAAGAGACCGGCAAGAGACGACTGTGGTGGGGCTTGCCGACCCATGGAGCTAAGAGCTGTAACATTTGCCCGAGAAGGTCCCCAGGAGGGCCCAGCCACAGAGGGCAAGAAGAAGCTGTCCTGATCAAGAATTGTAACCTGAGTTGTTCCTGTTACTTCTGAGTCATTTCTAATCCCAAATTGTACCGTTACTTCCCTAATAAACCACTTAACTGTAAAAAAAAAAATCATTTTTACGTTTAATTATTTAATAAAATTTGTAACATATTCATGTTTTTATCAGTTGTGTACCAACAAATACTTGTAGTAAAAACTCAGTTGAGAATATCTTAATACTTAAAGGTTTGTGGTCACAGGAAATTTAAAATTTGTTAAAATTACAATATACATATATATATTTATTTTGGAGGTGTTGTGCTCATTTTATTAACTTTTCATTGTACTTTAGATAAAGATTTACAGAACAAACTAGTTTCTCATTAAAAAATTAATATGCATATTGTTTTGTGACATTGGTTGCCAACCTCACAACATGTCAACACTCTCTCCTTCTCAAACTTGAGTTCCCCGTTAGCAGCTTTCCTGTCCGCTCCTGCCTTCTAGTCCTTTCCCCTGGGCTGGTGTGCCCATTTAGTCTCATTTTGTCTTATGGGCCTGTCTCATCTTTGGCTGAATAGTGAACCTCAGGAGTGACTTCAGCAGCTATACTCTCTGGGTTTCTCCGGTCTCTGTCAGACCAGTAAGTCTGGTCTTTTTTTTTTTGTAAGTTAGAATTTTGTCCTACATTTTTCTCCAGCTCTGTCCAGGACTCTCTACTGTGATCCCTGTGAGAACAGTTGGTGGTGGTAGCCAGGCACCATCTAGTTGTGCTGGACTCAGTCTGGCGGAGACTGTGGTACTTGTGGTCCATTTGTTCTTTAGAGTAATCTTTCCCTTGTGTCTTTGGTTTTCTTCATTCTCCCTTCCTCCAAATGGGGTGGTACCAGTGGAGTATCTTAGATGGCCACTCACAAGCTTTTAAGACCCCAGACGCTACTCACCAAAGCAGGACGTAGACCATTTTCTTTATAAACTATGTTATGCCAATTGAGCTAGATGTCCTCTGAACCCATGGTCTCCAGCCCTCAGCCCAGTAATTTGGTCCCTCAGGGAGTTTGGATGTGTCTATGAAGCTTCCATGACCTTGCCTTGGTCAAATTGTGCTGACTTCCCCAGTACAAGATACGTATATTTTTGAGGCAGAGAAGTATGATGGGGTAATAAAAAAGACTGTCAAAGATAAGATACTAGGATAAAATTCTGTGAGAGAAGTGGAATGGAAATAATAGTTCAAACAAAAAAGGTTTTTTTCAATGTTGCAAAATGTCTAACTATTAAAGCTTGCTCATGTAATTTTAAAAGGATGATGGTGTGTGTGTGTGCGTGCATGTGTCTTCATGTGTGCATGTGTGTAATGTGTCTGCAAAATGCAAAGGAAAACTTGATGTAACTATAAGAATAAATAGAAAAATCCACAATCATAGTAGGATATTTTAATACAACTCTTTCAGTAATACCAGAACAAGTAGACAAATAAGCACAGATTTGAGCAAAATTTCAAATATGAACAAAAGAAGACAGTCACAAAAGAACATATGCAAAACTCAGCCTTCTATGGACAACTGACTTTCAACAAGGGGTCAAAGTCCATTCACTGGGGCAGAAACAGTGTCTTTAAATAAATAGTGCTGGCAAAACTGGATATCCACCTGCAGAAAAATGAAACAGGACCCATACCTCACCCCATACACAAAAACTAACTCAAAATAGATCAAAGACCTAAATGTGAAACTTAAAACCAAAAAATTCCTGGGAGAAAACTATTGAACCTAATCTTTTGTAAAAATAGGATAACAAACATAACAACAAATGCAAGAATAGAAGAAGATAAAATAGATGGGACCTCATAAAAATTAAAAACTTGTGCTCATCAAAAGACTTCATTAAAAAAGTAAATAGACAACCCACTGACTGAGAAAAAATCATTGGAAACGACTTATCTGATAAGGGTCTAATCTCTAAAATATATAGAAAACTGCAACAACTCAACAATAAAAAAAAAAACCCAATCACAAAATAAGCAATGGACTTGAACAGACCCAGTGCCAAAGAGGACATCCAAGTAGCCAACAGACATATGAAAAGATGTTCACGATCATTAGACATTAGAGAGATGCAAACGGCACTGATAACAAAAAAATAACAACATATGTTGGCGAGGATGTGAGGAGATTGGAACCCTTATCCATTGCTGGTGGGACTGTAAAATGATACAACCACTGTGGAAAATGGTATGGCGCTATTATGGATAGTATCGTGTCTCCCAAAAATGTGTATTAACTTGGCTAGGCTATGATTCCCAGTATTGTGATTATCCTATGTGTTGTAAATCTGAACCTCTATGGTGTTAATGAGGCAGGATTACAGGCAGTTATGTTAATGAGGCAGGACTCAATCTACAGGATTAGGTTTTATCTTGAGTCAATCTCTCTTGAGATATAAAAGAGACAATGGGGTAGAGAGGGGGATCTTCCTACCACCAAGAAAGAAGAGCTGGGAGTGAGCACATCCTTTGGACCCAGGTTCCCTGCTCTGAGAAGCTCCTAGACCAGGGGAAGATTGATGACAAGGACCTTCCCCCAGAGCCAACAGAGATAGGAAGGCTTCCCTTGGCTGGCACCCTGAGTTCGGAGTTCTAGCCTCTTAAACCGTGAGAGAATAAATTTCTCTTTGTTAAAGCCATCCACTTGTGGTATGTCTACTATAGCGGCACTAGATATCTAAGACAGAATTTGGTACCAGGAGTGGATTGCTGCTTGAACAGATACCTACAATGTGGAAGTGGTTTTGGAATTGAGTAATGAGTAGAAGATGTAAAAGTTTTAAAGCTCCTAATAGTAAAATCCTAGATTGCCTTGGTGGAATTATGGACATCAAAGACAATTCTGGTGAGGACTCAGAAGGAAGTAAGGAGAGCTGTAACACCAGAGAGGATGCAGACGGCGAGAAGCAACAGGAGAGAAATGGCAGCAGCAGAACGAGGAGACTGGTGTGAGATGGCGCTGGAACTGACCCACGGAGTGAGAGAGGTTCCTGGTGGACTGAGGTGCCTCCGGACACTTAGTGATGAAGCTAGGCTTACCGACCCAGGGAGTGAGCGAGTTTAATGCCTTCCAGCTGAGGTTTACTGGCAGAGTGGGGTGCCTCCAAGCACTTACCAGTAGAGTTAAAGAGCTTTGGAACACTTGCCCGAGCAGGACAGACATCAGGCTGACCCAAGAGGCGTGAGGGGCTGACAGGCCAAGGAATCAGGAAGTAGAAGCTGAAGAGACAAGGAACACAGGAAGCTGAGCTGCCTCAGTCTCAAAGGGTAGGGCCAGGACCTCTGGGGTCTCAAAGGGTGGGGCCACAGCCTCCTAGGTTTCAGAGTTAGATCTTCACCAACTTGGTTCTGGAATGTGGGTCTGCCTTTCATGTGTGCCATCTTGATGGGTCCAGATCTTCTGCCCAAAGCTGAGGGGGCAGGGTTGCCATGCCCAAATGGTAGAAGAATGGGGCCTGCCAGGGCTGAGTGGGTAGGGTCGCCACTCAGATGGACGAGAAGAATGGGGCCACCCAAATGTGAGGGAGCAGAGTTGCCATTCCAGTTGGCCAGGAACATGGAACTGAAGACCAGGGCCAAGGAGCCTCCACCCAGAATCCAGAGAGTTGGCCAACACCAGAGTCTGGAGGGTAGGGCCATTGCCTAAATGGTCTCAGAGAACAGAGGATTATTTTCAAGTTTTGAGAGCTAATGTAATGTGGTCTGCTGACTTGCTTGGTGTCTGATATCCCTTCTTTCCCTCCAATTTCTCCCATTTGTAATGGAAATATCTAGCCTGTGCCTGTTCCACCATTGTACTATGGAAGCAGATAACTTGTATTCTAGACTTCACAGATGAAAAAGAATATTTCAGAAGATAAATTTGCACTTGGAGTTGATTTAAGACTTTTGCTATGATATGATGGGGTGAATGAGTTTTACATGTGGCAAGGACATGAATTTGGGGGGAGGCAAAGGGTGGAATGTTATGAACTGTACCATGTCCCCCAAAAATGTGTGTCACCTTGGTTAGGCCATGATTCCCAGTATTGTGTGGTTGTCCACAATTTTGTGATCTGATGTGATTATCCTATGTGTTGTAAATCCTAACCACTATGATATTAATGAGGCAGGATTAGAGGCAGTTATGTTAATGAGGCAAGACTCAATCTACAAGATTAGGTTGTATCTTGAGTCAATCTCTTTTGAGAGATAAAAGAGAGAATCAAGGAGAGAGAAGGGGAACCTCTTAATACCAAGAAAGAACTGCTGGCAGAGAGCACGTCCTTTGGACTTGGGTCCCTGTGCTGAGAAGCTCCTAGACCAGGGGAAGATTGATAACAAGGACCTTCCCCCAGAGCTGACAGAAAGAGAAAGCATTCTCCTGGAGCTGGTACCCTGAATTCAGAATTCTAGCCTCCTAAACTGTGAGAATAGATTTCTCTTTGTTAAAACCATCGACTTGTGGTATTTCTGTTATAGCAGCACTAGATAGCTAAGACAGGTGGTTTCTCAAAAAACTAGAAATAGTTTGACCCAGCAATCCCACTCCTAGGTATATACCTCAGAGACCTAAAAATAACTACACAAACAGACAGATGCATACTTATGTTCATTGTTGCTTTACTGACAATAGTAAATAAATGGAAACAACCAAAGTACCCTTCAGTGGATGACTAGATAAGCAAATTGTGGTACATACATACAATGGAATAGTATGCAACCATAAAGAACAATAATGAGTCCGTGAAACATATTCTAACACAGATGGACCTGGAGAGCATAATGTTAGGTGAAATAAGTCAAGCACATAAGGGTAAATATTGTATGATCCCTCTTTTATAAGACAAGAACAGATATAGAGAGAGAGACCAATATTCTTCGGTAGTCACCAGAGGGGGGGGGGAGGGGAAAGTATGCTTTAGATCATAGATACTTTTCATGTATTCATTTATTTTTTGGTGATGGGAAAAGTGGCACTGAATGTGGATGTAGTGAGCACAGCACAATTGAAGTAAAAACGAGTGTTTGAGCACATACAGATGGGTATAGGCATATCGGTATATGGATAGGTACAGGTGTGTACATAGGTGAGAATAGATAGCAGTATCTATACTCAAAACCCACTGCTGTCAAGTCAACTCTGACTCATCGCGACCCTATAGGACAGAGTAGAACTGCCCCATAGGATTTCCAAGGTTGTAAATCTTTACAGAAACATACTGCCACATCTTTCTCCTGTGGAGCTGCT
This sequence comes from Dugong dugon, assembly GCA_030035585.1. Lineage (NCBI taxonomy): Eukaryota > Metazoa > Chordata > Mammalia > Sirenia > Dugongidae > Dugong > Dugong dugon. Next base: position 99,608,034 of record CM057483.1, on the reverse strand, counting down.
GCTGGGTTCAAACCACTGACCTTTCGGTTAGCAGCCAAGCACTTTAACTACTGCAGCACCAGGGGTCCTTAGAAGTATCTATTAAAAAAAACAATATGTGTACTGTTTAATGAGAAACTATTTGTTCTGTAGAAGTTCATCTAAGGTACGAAGAAAAAGAATTATCTATGTGAGATCAAATTAACAACAGCAACTTGAAAGGTTTGATGGGAAGTCTAGCAGGCAGTGAGTTGAAGATAATGGTGATGGAATAATTTAGAAAAGGATAGTGAGAATAACAGCACTACAGAAGAATGTAATCCATGACACTGAACTGTGCATGTAGAAATTTTTGAAATGGTGTAATTTTGGCTATGTATATTTTCATCAAAAAAAAAAAAAAAAAAAAGAATAAGGTCCTCCAAGGTAGAGAAGGGAGAGTGTTGACATGTCGTGGGGTTGTTAACCAATGTCATAAAACAATATGTGTACTGACTGTTTAATGAGAAACTATTTGTTCTGTAAACCTTCATCTAAAGTACAATAAAAAAAATTTTTAAAAACTCATTACCATTGAGTTGATTCCAACTCATAGCGATCCTATAGGACAGAGTAGAACTGCCCCCATAAGGTTTCCAAGCAGTGGCTAGTGGATTCAAAGGGCCAACCTTTTTTAACAGCTGAGCTCTTAACCACTGCGCCACCAGAGGTACGTATAAGTACAAATGTGTGGGTGCAGGCACACATATTCACTGAAGACACAAATATGGATACTCCACAGACATAACCAAACACCTTCCAAGATTGGTTTTCTGGGTTTGAAAGCTTAGGACCATAGTCTTATGGAACAACTCAGTCAATTGGCATAACATAGTTCACAAAAATCATGATCTACATCCTAGTGAAGTGAGTAGCATTTGGGGTCTTAAAGCTTGTGAGCAGCCATCTAAGACACAATTATGGGTCTTTACTCACCAGGAGCAAAACAGTAAGAAGGTAACTGAAAGCTGAGAGAAGAAACAACTCTACATGAGCCATAACCTCATCTACCCTGAGACCAGAAGAACTAGATGGTGCCCAGCTACAATCACTGACCATTCTGACCGGGGTCAAAATAGATGTTTCTGGATAGAATGGGAGAAAAATGTGGAGTAAAACTCAGATTCTCATTTAAAAAAAAAAGTCAATCTGGAACAGTAGAGAACAGAGGACTCTCTGAGACTATTGCCCTGAGACACTCTTTAAACCTAGAACCAAGTCTATCCCATGATATCACTTTCTAGCAAAAAAGCAGATTGGCACACAAAATAAAGGCTATTACCCATAAGATCAATGCTTTACTTAAAAACCATCAGTATGAGACCAAAATGTCAACAATTACTCAAAAGCAAAGATGAGAAGATAAGAGGGAAGGGAAACTAGAGTACTGGAAATGGAACACACAGAACACAATTAAAGAGAATGTTGCCACATTGTGATAAATGTAACTAATGTCACCGAACAAATTCTATGGAAATTGTCAAATGGGAACTTAACTTGTATAAACTTTCACCAAAAACTCAAAATAATATTTAAAAAAAAGAACATGCAGTATGATTACATTTATATGAAGTTTAAGATCAGGTAAACTAAACTATATTGTTTAGGGATACATTCAAATGGTAAAATTATTTTTAAAAAGCAAGAGAATGAGTATCACAAAATTTCAGACACTGGTCACCTATAGGGAGTAAGGAGAAGGATATAATTAGGGAAGGGCACTTGGGGAAGCTTCTAATGCACTGGCAATATTTTATTTTTTAGTTTTCTTTAAAGTATTACTTATGTTTTATATACTCTCCTTTATTTACTACACTTTCTCTCTCTCTCTCTCTCTCACACACACACACGCACACACACACACACACACTGAGGGAGAATGGTAGAATACTACTCCCCTGAGTCATCCCACTACTCCCCTGAGTCATCCCACTGAGCAAGTCATGGGCAGTGAGAACTCCAGACCTTAAGACAGAATCTGCTCTCACCTGATGTCTTAGACTGAGTTCTCTAGAGAAGCAAAACCAGTGAAGTGTGTGTGTGTGTGTGTGTGTGTGTGTGTGTGTGTGTATGTATGTATAGAGAGAGAGAGGGAGAAAGAGAGAGAGACAGAGAGATTTATCTCAAGGAAATGGATCACAAAGTTGTAGAGGCTAGAAAGTCCCAAGTCCGTGGGTCAGGCATCAGGCTGCAGACTTCTCCTGATTCATGTAGCTGCAGGGGCTGATGAATCCAAAATCAGTAGGCTCACAGGTTGTGGTGGCTGATGAATCCCAAGACTGGCAGGTAAGCTGCTACCTCATGTCCCAAGAACTGGAGGCCAGATGATGCAGAGGTGGATGCAGGAACCAGAGAGAGCCTTGCTGGAACATCCATTCATATACTGGAGGCAGCCCACATCCCCAAGTAAACTCCCTTTCAACTGATTGGCTGCCCATAGCAGCTCTCGTCATTACATAACTGCCATATAACGTCATTACCTAGCTGCCAAACTACATCATAACTGCCAAACCATTGAGAATCATGGCCCAGTCAAGTTGACTCACAACCTTCGCCATCACAGTCCACCCTTTGTCAACGTGGCACCTGTATACATCTCCTTAAACCATACATAATCTCTAAATAAAGAGAATTATAAAGCCATACTTGAGCATAACATAATCCAAATAACATGAAAACGTCCTAGACCCATTTACGTCTTGTATTTTATAACTGAAGAAAACAAAAATATTTGATGCACACGTACAAGGAAGAAATACTCGTAACAATTACAGTCCTTGTTACTGCAACTGGTCACGTGGTTGTAGCTGGTATTTAGGATCACATTCTTCCACCAACCATTTCATATTCCCTTTACCCTCAGGAAGCATCTCAGCTGGTCGTGGTTCTTTGCCTGGTGACGCGATCCAAACCTTCATTTCTGAAGGGTCTGGGCCATTAGTCGTCATGTCAGAACTGGGTTGCTGTAGTTTTCCATTGGCTTTAATCACAGGGCATGGTAGTACTAAGAGACGCCCTAAGGGATCTACTGTATTCCAGACATACTCTTCTTTACCTCGATTATGTAATATCAATCCGATTTCCTCTTGGTAATCAGGATCAATCACACCAGCCAAAACAGTAACTCCCTTCTTTGCCTGTTGAGCCAGCGACATGAGGAACCCAAAGTGGCCAGGTGGCATTCTTGGCTTCCAGTTCAATGGAATCAGTGATGAGTCTCCAGGCGGGACCACTCCTCCCTTTGGAATTAAGAGCTCTAAACCCACAGAGGGGACAAGAAGCAAAAATTTTTCGAGTGGGTCGCTAGGGGTAGTGCCACTCCCATTTCTACCCCACGAATACTGGATATGGGAGAAACAGTACCATTTATTGGATACTGGTTTAGAGCATATACAGTCTCCTGGGGAACATTGCCCCAACCCTGTAAGGTATTACCACCTAGCTGACACCATAATTGTGTCTTTAGAAGGCCATTTCACTGTTCTTTTAAACCAGCTGCTTCAGGATGATGGGGTACATGGTAAGATCAGTGAATTCCATGAGCATGGACCCATTACCACACTTCATTTGCTGTGAAGTGAGTCCCTTGATCCAAGCTGATGCTGTGTGGGATACCATGATGGTAGATAACACATTCTGTAAGTCCGCAGATTGTATTTTTGGCAGAAGCATTGTGGGCAGTGAAGGTGAACCATATGCAGAGTGTTTATTACAGTAAGAACAAAACACTGCCATTTCCATGATGGAAGCGGTGCAATGTAAGCAACCTGCCACCAGGTTGCTGGCTGATCACCTCAAGGACTGGTGCCGTATCAGGGACTCAGTGTTGGTCTCTGCTGCTGGCAGAATGAGTACTCAGCAGTGGCTGCAGCAAAGTTGGCCTTGGTGAATGTAAGTCCATCTTGCTGAGCTCATGCATAACTTTCATCTCTGCCACCATGGCCACTTTGTTCATGAGCCCATTGGGAAATGACAGGAGTGGTTGGGGAGAGAGGATGACTGGTTTCCAAAGAACACGTCATCTTATCCACTTGATTGTTAAAATCCTCCTCTGCTGAGGTCACCCTTTGATGAACATTCACATGAGACACAAATATCTTCACTTCTTTGGCCCATTCAGAGAGGTCTATCCACATACCTCTTCCCCATACCTCCTTGTCTCCAATTTTCCCATCATGTTCTTTCCAAGTCCCTGACCACCCAGCCAAACCATTGGCCACAGCCCATGAATCAGTACACAATCACACATCTGGCCATTTCTCCTTCCAAGCAAAATGAACAACCAGGTGCACTGCTCGAACTTCTGTCCATTGAGAAGATTTCCCTTCACCACTGTCCTTCAGAGAGGTCCCAGAAAGGGGGTGTAGTGCTGCCGCTGTCCACTTTTGAGTGGTGCCTGCATATTACAAAGAACCATGTGTACACCAGGCATGAGTTTTCTCTTCCTCAGTTAACTGAACATAAGGAACTCCCCATGAGGTCATAGGTGCAGAAGTGGGAGAGGGGAGGTAATGTGACAGGATTGGAGAACATGGACATTTGGGCTACTTCCTCATGCAACTTACTTATGCCTTCATGTCCTGTTCAGGCCCGATCTCATATATACCACTTCCATTTAATGATGGAGTGCTGCCATGCACGTCCAACTTTGTGACTCTGTGGGTCAGACTACACCCAGTTCATGATGGGCAGCTTAGGTTGCATGGTGACTTGGTGGCCCATGGGTAAGTGTTCAGTCTCTACTAAAGCCCAGTAACAAGCCAAATGCTGTTTCTCAAAAGGAGAGTACTTATCAGAAGAGGATGACAGGGCTTTGCTCCAAAATCCTAACAATCTGTGCTGTGATTCACCAATAGGTGCCTGCCAGAGACTCCAAACTGCACCTTGATCTACCAGTGACACTTCAAGCACCATTGGATCAGCTGGATTATATGGCCCAAGTGACAGCAAATTGCACAGCAGCCTAAACCTACTGCAGAGCCTTCTCTAGTTCTGGGCCCCACACAAAACTAGCAGCTTTTCCTGTCACTTGATAAATAGGCAAGAGTAGCAAACCCAAATGAGGGACATGCTGCTTCCAAAATCCAAAGAGGCCCACCAGGTGTTGTGCCGCCTTTTTAGATGTAGGAGGGGTCAGATTCAACAACTTATCCTTCACTTTAGAAGGAATATCTCTACATGCCCCACACCGCTGGACCTCTAGAAATTTCACTGAGGTAGAAGGCACCTGAATTTTTGTCAGGCTCATTTCCCACCCTCTAGCACACAAATGTCTTACCAATAAGTCTAGAGTCATTGATACTTCTTCCTTACTAGGTCCAATCAGCATAATGTCATTAATGTAATGGACCAGTGTGATGTGGTGTGGAAGGGAAAGCCAACAAGGTCCCTGCAGATTAAATTATGACATGGGGCTAGAGAGTTACTATACCCCTGATGTAGAACAGTGAAGGTGTATTTCTGGCTTTGTCAGCTGAAGGCATACTGCTTCTGATGGTCCTTTGAAACAGATATGGAGAAAAAGGCATTATGACTCTGTGGGTCAGACAACATCCAGTTCATGAAGGGCATCTCAGGTTGCATGGCTGCAATCAAGATACCAGAAGATACATTAATATGCTCAAGCAATGAAACCACATCTGGAATAGAAGCTGCAATTGAAGTCACCATCTAGTTAAGTTTTCGATAATCCACTGTCATTCTCCAAGATCCATCTGTTTTTTGCACAGGTCAAATAGGCGAGTTGAATGGGGATATGGTGGTAATTACCATCCTTGCATCCTTCAAGACCTTGATGGGGCAGTAATCTCTGCAATCCCTCAGGAATGCAGTATTGCTTTTGATTTACTATTTTGCTAGGTAGGGGCAGTTCTGATGGCTTCCGCTTAGCCTTTCCTTCCATAATAACCCTTAGTTCACATGTCAGGGATCCAATCTGGGGATTCTGCCACTTGCTGAGTATGTCTATGCCAATTATGTATTTTGGAACCAGATAAATCACTACAGGATGGGTTCAGGGAACCACTGGACCTACTGTGAGATGGACATGAGGTAAGACTTCATTAATAACCTGACCTCCATATGCCCCCACTCTGACTCGTGGGCCACAGTTGCATTTTGGGTCTCCTGGAATTAGTTTCAGTTCAGAGCCAGTGTCCAGTAATCCCCCAAAAGTCTGATTATTTCATTTTCCCCAATGAACAGTCACTCTTGTAAAAGGTCATAGTTCCCTTTGGGGAAGGCTGAGAGAAAGATTAACACTATAAATTTTTGGAAGTATAGTGGGGTCCTTCCTCAAGGGGACCCGGCCTCCCCTTCATTAAAGGGGTTGTGAGTCTGTAAATTGGCTCAAGTCTGGGAATTGATTGAGGGGCCGTGACTCTCTATTCTGGCGATTCAAGTTAGACTGCCGTTCACTTGACTTAGAATTCTTCTGCTTGTACAGATCAAGTAAATATTTAGTAGACTTCCCATCTACTTTACTCCCGGGGACACCATGACTAAGTTGCCAACGTCATAAGCCCATACAAGTCAGACTATTCTGATTACTGCTTTGACTCTGCTGTCTATTACGGTAACCACGCCCATCTTGTCTTTTCGATTGTGTGTTGCCACTTGGCCCCTACCTCTATGGGGTCCAATCAGCCCTATTTCAGTTAGGTGTCTTAATTCAGTTAGAGAAGTTCCCACTGTCAAATGTGACTTACATAAAATAGCAACTACAGCAGTCTTCAAGGATGCTGGGGCTCCCTTCGTAAATTTGTTCTTCACTGTTGTGGTAAAAGGTGGGCACTCCATGTGTGGGTCTGTGGGTCTAACCTGATAAATTCACTCTAACAGGCCAGTTTCCTTAAGCCTTTGAATATCTTCATCTACTGTATACCAAGGAAGGTCTGGTACTTTAACGTGATTTAGTGTAGGCCACCAAATAATCCATGCTTCAGTGAACCAACCAAGTAAACTATTAGATTCTTTTCTAACCTCTCAAGCTGAAACATTGAATGAAGAATCTGTGCTTAGTGGGCCCATATCAATAAACTCTGACTTATCCATCTTTATGTTCCTTGCACCATTATCCCACACCCTTAAAAGCCATTCCAACACATATTCCCCAGGTTCCTGTTTATACATATTAGAAAAGCCAAGCAGTCCTTTTGGAGTGTAGTGTACCTCCTCCTGGGTCACACTTTGTGCTTCACCTTTTGGGGCTCGCTGGGATTTAAGTCTATTTATAGGTCTAGAAGCAAAATGAATGGAGAGGATGTGTTCTAAGAACATTTGGCATGTCTCGTAAGGCATCTGCTTCAGGTGATACCCCAGGCAATGACTCAGATGCTTCTTCGATTGATGATTCAGGCAAAGGCTCTTCAGACACAGCTAGGTTAATCTCATCAGATGGGGGTGGAGGGGCTAGTGATTTTACTGGGTAGGGTGGCTTAGCAGACAAAAATGGAGTAATCTCTTCAGATGGTTGTGAGAGGGCTGGTTCTGTTGGCAGGAGTGATTCAACGGGATTTAGGGGCTCAGTGTCCCCATCTTCCTGATTATCTGCCCATTATTTCTTCCCAAGCAATGCCCTCACTTTAACTTCAGATACTATTCAAGGTTGGGAATTCAATTGGGGTTTAATTCACCCATTCTCATAAGACTCTGGGTTTGGTTTTCAGCAACATCAGTTCTGTTGCTACAAGAAATAAGGCTTTCTTTCAGGGCACAAGGGGCAACTTGGAGGTCATTTATGCAGCACTTGAGCTGTGACACTGAAGCTCTGAGCTCATCTCTTTCATGACTTAGTCTAGAGAAAGTAGGACCAACAAAGTTGCTTCCTCATACTTCTCATTCTGACAAAATTGTAGAAAAGTATCAGACATATGATCACCCAGAGCCTTGCCTCTCACCAATACTTCATCTATTGTTGGCGATATTTTGCATATTTCTATTGCCACCTCACGCCATGAATTAGCAGTGACCTGTTTATTAATGGAAGCAGAGTCATCAACACCTTTAAGACTAACCAGACTTGAGAACCAATTTAGAAAACTCATTCTTACTATTTTTTTCCCCTAGAACCACTCTCAGTACCAAATGTATTAGGCTGGGTTCTCTAGAGAATCAAAACCAGTGAAGCATATATATATATATATATATATATGGAGAGAGAGAGAGAGAGAGAGAGAGACATTTTATGTTAAGGAAATGGCTCACACAGTTGTAGAGGCTGGCAAGTTTCAAGTCAGGCTTCTCCTGACTCACTTAGCTGCAGGGGCTGATGAACCCAAGATCAGCAGGTCAGATGGCTGGCCACTGGCTCACAGGATGTGGAGGCTGACAAATCCCAAGATCAGCAGGTAAGCTGCTAACTCAAGTCTCAAGAACCGGAGGTCAGATGATGATGATCCAGATGTAGACTTCAGAGCAAGAGCCTTGCTGGAACATCCATTTATATACTGGAAGCAGGCCACATCCCCAAGGAAACTGTCTTTCAACTGATTAGCTGCTCATAGTAGATCTCTTCATGGAGTTGATTACATCATTATGTAACCACCAAGCTACATTATAACTGCCAAACCACTGAGAATTGACACAAAGTCTTAATCACCACAACTGGGAAGACAACATCTCAATAAACATGTGTAACAAGAAAAAAATATGAAGCAAACTAAAGTGAGGTATGATTTTGCATGGCTGATGGAGTAGAAGAGAGACTTCATATGATGTTGACTCCAGGAATAGTCTTCAAGTGGTACAGAAATCATGACATTGTACTCCTAGAGAAGAAAATACAATCCTGTCTCTGCAATGAAAATGTTTACATAGTAGTGATAATGTAAGTGTTGTTTATTGGTTTACAACTTTGAGAATCAATCTATAAACCAGTATGTAAAAATTAATTACCATTACCTAACAGATTGTAACTGTTCTCAACTTTCTCAATGTAAAAGTAAACATACAGTGAATATGGAGGTGGGGGGAGGTAGAGAAAAGGGATGAGGAATTAATAACCTTCTCTTATATAATAGGGCCCTGGGTGGCACAAACAGCTTGCACTCAACTATTAAATTAAGGTTGGCAGTTCAAACCCACTCAGCCAAGAAAACCCTATGGAGCAGTTCTACTCTGTAACACATGGGGTAGTCATGAGTTGGTATGCACTCAATAGCAACAGGGTTGGTTTGTTTTTTCTTACATAACGGGAAGTTGACAGAACAAGAAGTATCAGTTTATTCGTCAATGTTACAAAAATAATCTACAGAAATAGTAAACAAAATATAACAGTAAAAATTAGGAAAAGGATGAGAGACATGAGAAAATATAAGTGAGCTAAATCTGAAATTGCTACATTAAGAAATGGCATGATAAGCATATTATTTAGAGTTATGGTGCTAACCACCAGAAGAATTGAAATCAGAAATTGTTAAAAGCTCTCATTTCTGAGGAATAGAACTGAGGTGAAGGATAGGGATCAGGTGACTTATAAGTCCTTTTGTGTTATTTGCTTTTTCATGATGTATTTCTTTGATTTAAAAAACTTTTCAATTTAAAAAGAATTAGACCTACACACCTTGGAAAATTTCCAAATTCTATGGTGAAATAAAAAAGCAAGTTGCAGACAGTATGTTTAATATGATCTAATTTTTGTTAAAAAAAACAAACCTATGCATATTAGCACTATGCAAAGGGACTCTATATGAACGTACAGAAAATAGTTAATAGATTATATCCTAGGGTTGGGATTATATAGAACCTTTCTTTCAAAATCACAACTGTCTATAATGTTGGCTTAAAATTTAATGAGCATATATTACTAGCGTAATTAGCAAAAACAAAAATTAAAAATATTTTGATAACCTCATAGTTCTTAAGAATTCTCGTGTTTATAAACTAAGGCATTATCATTGACTTAATCAAAATTGAGCAATGATTAACAATAGACTTTGGTACGTGGTAAGAATAACATTGACTGAACTTCTGGGCAACATGGCGCTACAGACAGCAGAACTACGTGCAGAGGTCCCCTATCAGCTAACACAGCACAGATACACCATCTTGGACTGCTGTTGGAGACCAGAAAACAGGGAGTACGGGAAAGCAGCTACACACAGCTCCCAGCAGGAGACAGAACAACCAGTAACCAGCAATATATGCTTTCCCACCCCTTAAACTTCTTTACCCCCACTCGGCTTCCTCTACTTCCTGCAGCCACAGTCTCTGGGCTAGGAAGCACCAGCTTCCGCCCTGTGCCACTTGGATTCCACTGGCCCACATTGCCTGGCTCCCTCAGTGCCATTTGTTTGTTTCCAGTGTTCCTTTTTTCTGCTTCTTTTGGTTTCTTCCATACCTCTCACCACCTCCCCCTCCTTTATCTCAAATACCTGGCTCTGTGTGCCATCTTTGTTTCTTCTTGAAAGGCTGTGAAATGTCACTCGACTGTGGAACTGCCTCCTGTCCCGAGCCGCTACTCTGGTGGGATCCCCGGGGCTTTTTTTGTACATTTGTTTTGATTTGTTTGTTTTCTTTTTCTTTTCACAGCTTGAGAGCCCATTCTAGCCGGGCTGTACTGTGCAGATTGGGAGCTACTTCCTCAGTCTGCACAGCCACGCAGTGGGATCCCATGGAGCATTGCTTTTCTCTTTTTTGTGTTTTGTTCTATTTTCACCTTTTTGTCTTTCTTCATTTCTCAGTTTCTTGTCTGTCTATACCTACTTTCTATTTCTGTCTCCTGAATACTGGCGCTGTGTGACACCTCTACCCCTTCTATCCAGGCTGTACTTCGCAGCCTGGGAGCCACTTCCCCAGTCTTCGCAGCGACACCAGTGGGATCCCTGGGGGATTTTCTTTCCTTTTTTTTTTTACTTTTATTATTTATTTATTTTTCTTTCACACTTTTCCTTTTCATTTTTATCCATTTCTTGGTCTCTCATCTCTCCACTCCAACAACAAGCTCCCTTAGCACACTTTTTTGTTTGTTTGTTTTTGGCTCCTGTTTCTCTCTCCACTTTCCCATACCCATCTTAGCTCCACACATCCCAGTCTCCTCCCTCCTTCCTGCTACCTGAACCGTGCACTGAACCTCACACCCCCAAGCAGCACAGGCACAGCTTACCAGAACCTACCCTGCACTGATTCCCAACCTGCCCTGTCAGCCCCAGTATGTACCACAAACAACCCATCCAAGCAAATCCCCTTCAGCTAGACCTGCCCTGCTGCATCATAGCTGAGCAACTGACCCTGCCCATTAGACAAGGAGGTGAAAAGTATCGTGCCCACAGAGAGCTAACAACAAAGAACACACAGTCCACTTGCTCAGACATAACCAAATAAAACAAAAAAGCAGGAAGAAACAAACAAATCTACAATCAGTAAATGAGGAAAATAACTACTGAATGTCCCAAAGACAGCAGATGATATCAAAACATATAAAACAACAGGACAGGATTGTTCCAGTAGGCATTCAAAATAAAACACCAGATGACATTCCAGTAGAAGAAAAGGAATTAGAAATACCAGATAGGGAATTCAAATCCCTAATATTCTGAGCTATCCAAGAGTTGAAGCAAAAAACAGACAAAAATGAGGAAAAAACAGATAAATTCATGAAAAATATAGACCAAAAAAATGAAGGAATTCAGGAAAATAATACAGGAACAAAATGTGAAAATAAATTCACAACTAGAAATCATACAAAAACAACAGTTAGAAATCCAAAATATAAACAATAAGATTTCAGTAATGGACAGTGTCCTAGAAGGGCTGAGGAGCAGGTTTGGAACAATGGAAGACAGGATGAGAGAAACTGAAGACAAACACTTGGATACAACTCTGAGGAAAAGTCAGAAAAAGAAGAAAGAAACAGGAAGAAACCCTGAGAATTATGTGGGATACAAACAAAAGCAAAAATTTTCGAGTGATCAGAGTTCCATAACAGGGGGAGAAAACAGAAAACACAGAGAGGATCATTGAAGAACTGCTGACAGAAAACTTCCCCAATATCATGAAAGATGAAAAGCTGACCATCCAAGAAGCTCAACGAACCCTATATAAGATAGAACTCAAAAGAAAATCACCAAGGCATATCATAACCATACTAGCCAAAACCAAAGACAAAGAATCCTGAGAGCAGCTCGAGAAAAACAAGAAGTCACATACAAAGAAGAGACAATAAGATTAAGCTCGGATTATTTGGCAGAAACCATGCAGGCAGGAAGGCAATGGGATGACATATATAAAACCTTGATAGAAAAAAATTGCCAGCCAAGAATAATATATCCTTCAAAACTCTCATTCAAATATGATGGTGAAATTATGACATTTCCAGATAAACAGAAATTAAGGGACTATGTAAAGACCAAACCAAACTTACAAGAATTATTAAATGGAGTCCTTCAGTCTGAGAACAAACAACTTCAAACCACAGGCTTAATCTAGAACATAGGATCATACCAGCCAGATACCAACCTACGAAATGAAGTCTCAAGGGCTATCCAAAACCAAAAGAATTACAACAGGGAAACAGAAAGTTTAATCAGTAAATGACAACTGCATCAGAACAATAAAAGAGGGAATAAACGGTGTAGGTATAGAACCTTCTAATGGAGATGAAGGCAAGGGGATACCAAGTAATAATAGACTGCTTCAAACCTAGGAAGATAAGGGTAAATTTCAAGGTATCCACAAAGAAAGTTAACAAATCTACTCATCAAAATAAAGAAGAAAAACATAAAGTCTCAGTAAAAACAAAATAAATGAAAAAAATCCACAAACAAAAGGAATTCACACAGGAGAGTAAGAGGAACAAAGAAAACGTCAGCACCACAAAATAAAGCACTACAAAATGACAGCAATAAACTCACGCTTATCAATAATTACACTGAATGTAAATGGCCTAAATGCACCCATAAAGAGATGGAGAGTGACAGAATGTATAAAAAAAACAGGATCCATCAATATGCTGTCTACAAGAGACACACCTTAGAAACTAAGATGTAAATTTATTAAAAACCAAAGGTTGGAAAAAAATATGTCAACCAAAGATCTACCAAAAAAGAGCAGGAGTGGCAACACTAATCTCAGATAAAATCAACTTTAAAATAAAATTCACCATAAAAGACAAACAAGGACACTATATAATGATTAAGGGGACAATCCATCATGAAGACACAACCATAATAAACATCTACGTACCCAAAAACAGGGCTCCAAAATACATAAACTATAACAGCACCAAAAAGAGAAATTGACAGTTCCACAATAATAGTAGGAGATGTCAACATACCACTGTTGGTAAAGGACAGAACATCTAGAAAGAAACTCAGAAAATATAGAGAAGACCTAAATGGCACAATCAGCCAACTTGACCTCATAGACATATATAGAACATTCCACCCAACAACTGCAAAGTACAAATTCTTTTCCAGCGCACATGGAACATTCTCCAGAAAAGACCACATCTTAGGCCACAGAGCAACCCTCAACAAAATCCAAAGCATTGAGAAAATACAAAGTATCTTCTCTGACCACGCCATCAAGTAGAAATTAATAACAGGAAGAGCAAGGAAAAAAATTAATTACATGCAAACTGAATAACATCCTGCTTAAAAAATCACTGAATAATAGAAGAAATCAGAGATGCAATCAAAGAATTTCTAGAATCAAACGGAAATGAAAACATTTCATACCAAAACCTTTGGGACACAGCAAAGGCAGTCCTTAGAGGACATTTTAGAGCAATAGATGCACACATCAAAAAAGAAGAAAGGGACAAAATCAAAATATTAACTACACAACTTGAACAAATAGAAACAGAACAGAAAAAAAAGCCCACGGCCACCAGAAGAAAGGAAATAATAAAGATCAGAGCAGAAATAAATGAAATAGAGAATAGAAAAACAACAGAAAGAATCAACAAAATCAAAAGGTGGTTCTTTGAAAGGAATAACAAAATATACAAACCACTGGCCAAACTGACAAAAGAAAAACAGGACAGGACGCAAATATCCCAAGTTAGAAATGAAATGGGGGACATTACAACAGACCCAACTGAAATAAAAAGGATCATAACAGAGTATTATGAAAAACTATACTCTAACAGATATCTAACGGATAAGTTTCTAGAAACACACTACCTACCCAAACTAACACAAAGTGATGTTGAAAATCTGAACAGACCCATAATAAGAGAAGAGATAGAAAAGGTAATAAAAAAAACTCCCAACAACAACAAGAAAAAAAAAAAAAGCACTGGCCTAGATGGCTTCACTGGAGAATTCTACCATTCAGAGAAGAGCTTACACCAGTACTACTCAAACTATTTCAGAACATAGGAAAGGAAGCAACACTTCTGAATTCATTTTATGAAGCCAGCATAACCCTGATGCCAAAACCAGGCAAAGATGTCCCAAAGAAAGAAAATTACAGACCAATATCTCTCATGAATATAGATGCAAAAATTGCCAACAAAATTCTAGCCAATAGAATTCAGCATCATATCAAAAAAATAATACACCACGACCAAGTAGGATTCATACCAAGTATGCAAGGATGAATCAACATTAGAAAATCAATCAATGTAATCCACCACATAAATAAAAGGAAAGAAAAGAATCACATGATCATCTCAATTGATGCAGAAAAAGCATTCAACGAAGTCCAACACCCATTTCTGATAAAAATTCTCAATAAAATAGATACAGAAGGGAAATTTCTCAACATAATAAAGGGCATCTATGCAACACCAATGGCCAACATAATTTTTAATGGAGAGAGGCTGAAAACATTCCACTTGAGAACAGGAACAAGACAAGGATGCCCTTTATCACCACTCCTATTTAACATTGTGCTGGAAGTCCTAGATAGAGCAATAAGGCAAGAAAAAGAAATAAAGGGCATCCAAGTTGGTAATAAAGAAGTTAAACTGTCCCTATTTGCGGAAGATATGATAGTATACATAGAAAACCCAAAAGACTCCACGAGAAAACTGCTGGAACTAACAGAGTCAGCAGAGTAGCAGGATAGAAGATAAACATACAAAAATCAGTTGAATTCCTATACACCAATAAAAAGAACAATGAAACGGAAATCAGGAAAACAATACCATTTATAATAAAAAATAAAATACTTGGGAATAAATCTAAGCAGGGATGTAGAAGACCTATACAAAGAAAACTACAAAACACTACTGCAAGAAACCAAAAGAGATCCTCATAAATGGAAAAACATACCATGCTCATGGATAGGTAGACTCAATATTATGAAAATGACAATTCTACCCAAAGCAATTTACAAATACAATGCAATCCTGATCCAAGTACCAACAACATTCTTTAAAGAGATGGAAAAACTAATGATCAACTTTATATGGAAAGGGAAGAAGCCCCAGATGAGTAAAGCTCTACTGATGAAGAAGAAGAAATTAGGAGGACTTGCACTACCTGACCTCAGAACCTACCCTACAGCTTTGGTAGTCAAAACAGCCTGGTACTGGTACAACGACAGATACATTGACCAATGGAATAGAATTGAGAACCCAGCTGTAAATCCATCCACCTATGGTCACCTGATCTTTGACAATGGCCCAAAGTCCACCAAATGGGGAAAAGACAGTCTTTTTAGCAAATGGTGCTGGCAAACCTGGGTGTCCATCTGCAAAAAAATGAAACAGGACCCATACCTCACAACATATACAAAAACGAATTCAAAATGGATCAAGGACCTAAATACAAAGCCAAAAAGTATAAAGTTCATAGAAGAAAAAATAGGATCAATGCTAGACGTGCTTATACATGGCATTAACAGGATACAAACCATAACCAACAACACACAAACTCTAGAAGATAAGCTAGATAAGTGGGATCTTCTAAAAATTAAACACTTATGCTCATCAAAAGACTTCACCAAAAGAGTAAAAAGAGAACCTACAGACTGGGAAAAAAAATTTGGACATTACAAGTCAGACAAAGGTCTAATCTCTAAAATCTACAAGAAAATCCAACATCTCTACAACAAATAGACCATCCATTTAACAAGTGGGCAAAGGAAATGGACACTTCACCAAAGAAGACATTCAAGTAGCCAACAGACACATGAGGAGATCTTCGTGATCACTAGTCATTAGGGAAATGCAAATCAAAACCACAATGAGATACCATTTCACCCTGGCATTACTGGCACGAATAAAAAAAAAAAACTGGAAATAACAAATGTTGGAGAGGCTGTGGGGAGATTGGAAGTCTTATGCACTGCTGGTGGGAATGTAAAATGATACAACGATTTTGGAAAACTATATGGCACTTCCTTAGAAAGCTATAAATAGAAATACCATACGATCCAGCAATCTCACTCCTAGGAATATATCCTAGAGAAATAAGAGCCCTCACACAAATAGACATATGCACACCTATGTTCATTGCAGCATTGTTCACATTAGCTAAAAGATGGAAACAACCTAGACGCCCATCAACAGATGAATGGATAAACAAACTATGTTACATACACACAATGGAGTGCTATGCAATGATAAAGAAGAATGATGAATCTATGAAGCATCTCATAATATGGATGAAACTGGAGGACATTATGCTGAGTGAAATAAGTCAATCACAAAAGGACAAATATTGTATGAGACCACTACTGTAAAAACTCATGAAAAGTTTACACACCAAAAAAAACAATCTTTGATGGTTACGAGGGATGGAAGGGGTGGGGGTGAATACTCAATAGACAATAGGTAAGTGGTAACTTTGGTGATGGCTAAGACAGTACACAATACTGGGGACGCTAGCACAATTTGTACAAGGAAAGGTCATGGAAGCTCCATAGACACATCCAAACTCACTGAGGGATTGAATTGCTGGGCAGAGGGCTGTGGGGACCATGGTCTCAGGACACATCTGGTTCCATTGGCATAGCATAGTTTATAAAGAAAATGTTCTACATTCTACCTTGGTTAGTAGCGTCCGGGTTCTTAAAAGCCTTTAAGCAGCCATCTAAGATACTCTACTGGTTTCACCCCTTCAAGAGCAAGGGAGAATGAAGAAAACAAGATACAAGGGAAAGATTAGTCCAAAGGACTAATGGCCCACAACTACCACAGCCTCTACTAGGCTGAGTCCAGTACAAGCAGATGGTGCCCAGCTACCACCACTGACTGCTCTGACAGGGATCACAACAGAGGGTCCTAGACAGAGTTGGAGAAAAATGTAGAACAAAATTCTAACTCATAAAAAAAGACCAGACTTACTGGTCTGACAGAGACTGGAGAAACCCCAAGAGTATGGCCCCCGGACACACTTTTAACTCAATAATGAAGTCACTCTTGAAGTTCACCCTTCAGCCAAGGATTAGACAGGCTCATAAAACAAAATGAGACTAAATGGGCACACCAGCCCAGGAACAAGGACTAGACGGCAGGAGGGGACAGGAAAGCTGGTAATAGGGAACCCAAGGTAGAGAAGGGAGAGTGCTGACATGTCATGGGGTTGTTAACCAATGTCATAAAACAATATGTGTACTAACTATTTAATGAAACTATTTGCCCTGTAAATCTTCATCTAAAGTACAATAAAATTTTTTTAGTTAAAAAAAGAATAAAGTTTACTAAACTGACTTTTAGACTGTTTTTGTATTACTGCTCAGAATCCGTAATTCTGAATAGCTAACACGCTGTTGTAACCAATAAAAATGCATATACCATCACACATGGATTTCTGACCAGGTGGTTCATTAATTTTAAAAAAGTAGAACCCCTGCTTTAAGTTTTAACCATTCTCTTTTCTTTTGTTTTAGTGGGGTGGGGAGACTAGAGAGAGGGGAAGTCTTCCCAGAGGCAACGTTGTTGTCTGTCTCCATTTAATTTATATGCCAGTGTTTCTGAAAAATGTGGTCTTTGGGCCAACAGCATCAACATCATCTGGGAACTTGTCAGAAATGCAAATTCTTGAGCCCCATGCAGACCTACTGAATCAGAATCTCTAAGGGTGGTGCCCAGTAATATGTTTTAATAAGCCCTCTAGGCAGGGTTGACAGGGCACCACCTAGTTATTTCTGAATTTCAGATAAACAATGAATAATTTTAGTATAAATATCTGCAATATTCATATTGCAAATATTAAAATACTTATATTTAAATTATTATAATTACTATGATTGTCAAATATTATTAAATTATTATATTTTTAAATATGCATGTTTCTATTAAAAATTATTCATTATATGATATTCAAATTCATCTGGGTGCCCTGTTCTTTTTGCTTGTTTTCTTTTTTTTTTTATTGTGCTTTAGGTGAAAGTTTACAGCTCAAGTTAGTTTCTCATACAAACAATTTATACACACATTGTTATGTGACCCTAGTTGCTATCCCTATAATATGACCACACTTTCCTCCTTTCCACCCCGGATTTCCCATGTCCATTCAATCAGCTACTATCCCTTTCTGCCTTCTCTTCTCGCCTTCGGACAGGAGTTGTCCATTTAGTCTCATGTATCTACTTGAACTTAGAAGCACACTCTTCACAAGTATCATTTTATGTCTTATAGTCCAGTCTATTCTTTGAAGAGTTAGCTTGGGAATGGTTTTAGTTCTGGGTTAACAAAGAGTCAAGGGGCCATATCTTTGGTCTCAGTCAGACCATTAAGTCTGGTCTTTTTACTAGAACTTGAGTTTTGCACCCCACTTATCTCCTGCTCTGTCAGGGACTCTCTGTTGTGTTCCCTGTCAGGGTGGTCATTGATAGTAGCAGGGCACTAACTAGTTTTTCTGGTCTCAGGCTGATGGAGTCTCTGGTTTATGTGGCCCCTCTTGTCTCTTGGGCTAATATTTTCCTTGTGTTTTTGGTGTTCTTCATTCTCCTTTGCTTCAGGCGGGTTGGGACCAATTGATGCATCTTAGATGGCTGTTCGCTAGCTTTTAAGACCCCGGAAGCCACTCACCAAAGTGGGATGCAGAACATTTTTCTTCATAAAGTTTGTTATGCCAATTGACCTAGATGTCCCCTGAAACCATATTCGCCAGACCTCTGCCCCTGCTACACTGTCCCTTGAAGCGTTTGGTTGTGTTCAGGAAAACTCTTAGCTTTTTGTTTAGTCCAGTGGTTCTGACTTCCACTGAACTGTGTGTTGTCCTTCCTTTCGCCTAAGATAATTCTTGTCTACTATCTAGTTAGTGAATTCCCCTCCCCACCCTCCTAATCATCAAAGAATGTTTTCTTCTGTGTTTAAACCTTTTCTTGAGTTCTTATAATAGTGGTCTCATGAATCTGGCAACTCAACCTCCAGGTGATTCTGATGCATGCTAAAAGTTAAGAACAACTGGGATAGAGGTAAAACCATGGGCCCTGGATTCAGATAGACCTGACTCCACCACTTTTTTAACAATGGGTAGAAATCCTCCATACGACAGAGGAGACCATGGCAGGGAAGCAAAATAATGTGTGTACAGAGATGTAAGGGAGACAGCCAACAGCTTCTGGGCCTAGAGGCAAGCTTGGTAATAGAAACGGCCTGGATTTCACCAGAAAATTTGAACACACCTTGAATGACAGCACTCTAGTGCTCATAAGGTGCTGCTCTCATACAACACACAACTTTGGCTGATATGGGAAAAGGGGTGATGGGGGGAAATGCAGGGTAGGGAAAAACAGAGGGAGGCGTATAAAAGAGCACAGGAAAAGAGCTGGTATCTAGAACTGAGCCATGGTCAATTTGTGTTCACATCAGGTCAGAAATCACAGGAGGCAGATGGCCTGTGTCTAACACTGACTTTGTAGGTACAGAGGCTCCTGGCAGCACCAGCCCTGTTCTGTGAGGCTGTAATGCAGTGGTTCTTAACCAGGGGTATTTAAGCCCCCCTTACCTTGCCCCCACCCCGACATTTGGCAATGTCTGGAAACATTTTTGGTTGTCATAATGCTTGGGGTGAGGGGGCTGGGAGTTGCTACTGGAATCTAGTGGGTAGAGGCCAGGGGTGCTACCAAACATCTTACAATGCACAGGACAGCCCTCTTCAACAAAGCCCCAAATGTCAATAGTTCCAGGGCTAAGAAACCCTGCTCTAAAGCATATCAGTTCAGAGAAAGAGCTTCTTCACCACAGCCTCCCCCCTTATCCCAAACCACAGACCGTCCTCTAAAGTAAGTAGTCTGTACTGCACCACCAGAGATTTTATGCACGCACATTCCCGTAAATCTGGAGAAGGGAGGTAGTGAACTTGGGCAAGCTACTAAACTCTCTAAGCCTTAGTATCTATCCTAATCTGTAAAATGTGGGTAAAAGTACTTACCTCATACAGTTGCTGCAAGAATTAAATGAAGTAATTTAACAGGTAATTTAACAGTTCAAACACTTATTAAGCACCTACACTATGTGCCAGGTGTTGAGAGTACAGTACAGTCCTTGCTATTAAGGATTTAAGCCTAATGAGTTTTAAGACACATAGCAGATTTTCAAAGGTTAACTTCCATCACACTCAGCCCCTACTCATGGCTTTCCCCTACATTGTTAGATAGGTGTCTAATCCTCTCTTTTCCTTACATGAGAACTGGAAAGAAGACTAGAATTAATACCTGTCATGAAGAGGAGCCACCTGTATCCCCATTATCAGTTTCTGATATTTTGCTGATGTTTCTCATCATCAATTCTAAAGACAGCTTTCAAGCCTACGTATTGCTCTTAATGTTCAAGAGAAGTTCAATTAGCTATTTAAGACTGGCATCTGCTCTGTTCTCAAAAATGGCTATTACCATTGAGCATGATCAGAAAATAAAAAGCAAGCTAACCATCTTTCTGACCCTGATTTTCATGGCTCCTAAAATCTTGCTGTGGGAGTGTTTCAATAAGCAAGGTAAGGTTATTACATTATTATAATATTTAGGTGTTCTCCCAACATTCCCACTTGTTCATGAAATGGAATGAGAGAAAGTGAAGACTCAAAGGTGATATCCAGATTTTGAGGCTGAGCAAATAAGTGATGGTAGTGCCATTTACTGAGATTGTAAAGTCTTGGGGAGAAGCAATCAGGAGGGAAACCAGGGGTTCTATTTTGGACTATTTTATCTTCTTTTCCTTTTGTGTCTCTACCCTCTCACTCTCCATTGGCTCCTCTCAGCCTGTACACAGGATCAAGTCTCTTCTTTCTTAAAATGAATGAAGCATTCTCTGAACCCTATAATCCCTCTAACTATTGCCCTCTCTCCTTTCCTTTAGGTCCACATTTCTTTAAAGAATCATCTATTTCTCACTGTATCTACTTCCTCATCTCCAAGTCTTTTCCTCAGTGCCTTGCAATCTTGTTTCTGCCCTCACCACATCTGTTGCTTAAATGTTGGATTTTCAGGGGTTCTGTTCAGCTTTTCTCAACTTTATACCATTTCAAAGATGATCCTAGCTTTTAGATCCCATCTAGATGATTTTAGTTATCATCTATATACTGTCAATTCCCAATTTGCTGTCTTCAGAAGCTAATTATCTTTGGAACTACAGGCTCATATTATGAATTGCCTATTAGGTCCATCTAGATGTTCCTAGGTGTCTCAATATCAACACATTCAAAATTCAATTCTAAACAAGGCAAATTACAGATGAAATTCAAGTGCCAAAAATTAATGAAAAGATGCTCAACCTTGCCTAGTAATCAGGAAAATGAAAATAAAGCAATAAATACAATATTTCTCACAAAGACTGGCAAAAATTAGAGAATGATAACATCCTGTATTGGTAAACACTCAAGGAAATGGGCACTTTTGCAAACTGGAGGCAAAAAATATAGGAAAGTGATCTGGTAGTAGCTATTAAAATATAAAATATATAAATGTCCCTTGTATTACAAGGAAATTCCCAAAAAGGTTTATAAGGGTACATGTAGAAGGATGTTCATACACTGTTGTTTATGAACAGGGAGTTGGAGGTAGTCTGGGTCTCCACCACTAGAGAAGTAAATATGGAAAATATGGTATATATACACCTTGGAGTACTATGCAGCAGTGAGAA
Organism: Dugong dugon; assembly: GCA_030035585.1. Taxonomy (NCBI): domain Eukaryota; kingdom Metazoa; phylum Chordata; class Mammalia; order Sirenia; family Dugongidae; genus Dugong; species Dugong dugon. Next base: position 99,586,037 of record CM057483.1, on the reverse strand, counting down.
GGAATGCATTGGATGTACACATAGCAACAGAAATGGATTTTAAAGAACGGGGGCTGAGTAAAAAAAAAGAAAAAATGAAATATCTAAAACAATACCATTTATGTAAATCAAAAGATATGCACATAAAATAATAAATTGCATTTTATAAGAATACACAAACAAAAGGATATACATTAAGGAATGGTGGTATATGGGGTAGGGAGTGTGTCTTAGTCATCTAGTGCTGCTATAACAGAAATACCACAAGTGGCTGGCTTTAACAAAGAGAAATTTATTCTTCCACAGTCTAGTAAGCTAGAAGTCCAGCTCCAGGGGAAGGCTTTCTCTCTCTGTCAGCTCTGGAGGAAGGTCCTTTACATCAATCTTCCCTTGTTCTGAGAGCATCTCAGCACAGGAACCTCAGGTCCAAAGGATGCACTCCACTCCCAGCACTACTTTCTTGGTGGTATAAGGTCCCCATGTCTCTCTGCTCACTTCTCTCTTTTATATCTCAAAAGAGATTGGCTTAAGACACTACTTAATCTTGTAGGCCTCATCAATATAACTGCCACTAATCCATCTCATTACATCATAGTGATAGCATTTACAACACATAGGGAAATCACATCAGATGATAAAATGGTAGACAATCATACAATATCGGGAATCATGACTTAGTCAAGTTGACAGATATCTTGCGGGGACACAATTCAATCCATGACAGAGGGCATGGGAGTGGGGAATGGGGTTGAAAGATAATAAGCAAACAAGGGAGGAACCTAGCATGAACCAATGATGATAATTTGCTCTAAACTGAGGAACATAGTTATTCAACCCTCAACACTGAGGACACCTCTCCTCTCAAAAAATAATAACACATTCTCTTTGACCCTATAATTTCTTTCTTTTTGTCACTAACAGTAATGCTGCAATAAGTATTCTTTATATGCATACTCTTAAATTGGTGATTTTATTTCTATAAAACAGAGTTTTTAATTGCTGTATTTCCACATTTGGAATAGTATCCAGTTATTAAAAAGAATGAGTTACAAAGAAATCCATGCCAAGACACATTATAATTAAATTTCTGAGGACTAATGACAAAGAAAAAATCTTGAAAGCAGCCGAAGAGAAAAAAATGTATTACTTATAGTGGAACACCAATTTGAATGGAAGCAGATTTCTCGTTTGAAGCATGGAGAATAGAAGGAAGTGGCACAGCATTTTTCAAACGCAGAAAGAAAAGAACTGCAGGACTAAGGCAGGAAATATAGAAGATGAGCCTGGAACATCTTGTAGTGCCATAAAGTAAAGAAGCGCTGAAAAAAAAAAAGCATGCTAAGCCAACTGGAAGAGTTCCCAATGGCCAAAACTGGAACAATCTGAGCAACAAAATAAGTAAAGTACTACTGAATTATAACCCATAGTATAAAATAAATGTCCATGAGTCCATACTGATATAAACAAATGATTGATTGAATGAATAGATTAATTGATTAATAAGGTAAAACCCGTTGCTGCTGAGTCAATTCCAACCCATAGCGACCCTAGATGACAGAGTAGACTGCCCCATAGGGTCTCCAGGAGCGGCTGGTGGATTTGAACAGCTGATATTTTGGTTAACAGCCATATCACTTGACCATTGCGCAACCAGGCTCTGATTAATGGGGTTGACAAAGCAAATCTTCCATGTAGAACAATTCTAAATAATTTATGTAGATACCGTCCTCGAAGAAATGGAGCATAACTCTCCATTCCTTAAGTTTGGGTGCTTATAGCAATAGCCTTTCATAAAGTACAGTATAGAAAGGGAGGGAAAAAAGACTAACTTTGCAGTAGAGAAACCTGGCAAATACTACCTCAGCCAGGTTTTCAAGGTCAACATCAGCAGTGATAAGTATGTACACTTGATGTTTTTGTTGTTGTTAGGTGCCGTCAAGTCACTTCCGACTCACAGTGACCCTATGTACAACAGAATGAAACACTGCCCGGTCCTGAATCATCCTCACAATCATTGTTATGTTTGAGCCCATTGTTGCAGCCACTGTGTCAACCTTTTTTTTTTTTGGCTGATCCTCTACTTTACCAAGCATGATATCCTTCTTCAGGGACTGGTCCCTCCTAATAACATGTCCAAAGTATGTGAGACAAAGTCTCACCATCCTTGCTTCTAAGGAGCATTCCAAAACTGCTTTGTTTGTTCTTCTGAGAGTCCATGGTATATTCAATATATTTGATACCGTTGATAGGATGTGCTAAAAATGGCACTTTTTATGTGGTCTTTCTCCCCCAAAATTTACAACCCCAGTTTAACCATGAGAAAAGCATCAGGGACTTCTGGGCAACATGGTGCTACACGCAGAAGCACCACACCATCCCTCCACAGCAAAGATCCAAAAAACTAAGCCAAACAGAGAAAACGGCAATCCTGAAACCCTAAGCATCAAATGAAGAGATAAAGAACTCAGTCAAGCACCAAATGGAATAAGAAACTGACAGAGAACAGATAGTGAAGAGAGATACATGCAGATGTCCCCTATCAGCTAACACAGCATGGATCCGCCATCTTGGTCTCCTATCAGAGATCAGCGAATGGGGTATGAGAAAGCAGCTTCACAGAGCTTCCAGTAGGAGACAGAACAACCATTAACCAACAATATATGCCTTCCCAACCCCCACCCTTCTTCACCCCCACTCGGCCTCCTCTGCTTCCTGCAGTCACAGTCTCTTGGCCGGGAAGCACTGGCTGCTTGGATTCCACCCGCCTGCATTGGCCGACTCCCTGAGTGCCATTTGTTGGCTGCTGGTGTTGCTTTTTTCCGCTTCTTTTGATTTCTTCCTTACTTCTCACCACCTCCCCCTCTTTTCACTCAAATACCTGGCTCCATGTGCCATCTTTGCTTCTTCCTGAAAGGCTGTAAAATGCCACTCAAATATGAAACTGCTTCCCGGCCCGTGCTGCCACACTGGTGGGATCCAGGGGCTTTTTTTGTTTGTTTTGAATTGTTTGTTTGTTTGTTTTCTTTTTCTTTTCTCAAATTGGGAGCCTGTTCTAGTCGGGCAATACTGCGTGGCTTGGGACCTACCCCCTCAGTTTTCGCAGATGTGCAGAGGGATGCCTGAGAGCATGTCTTTTTTCTTGTTTGGGGGGGGGCATTTTTTCCTGTTTTTCTTTGGGAGTTTTTCTTGTTCTTTTTTTTTGTTGTTGTTTTGTTTTCTTTTCCCTCTTTTTACCTTTTTGTTTTTCTTCATTACTCAGTTTCTCATCTCTCTATACTTTCCTTCTCTTCCTGTCCCCTGAATACCTGGTGCTGAGTGACACCTCTAAGCCTTCTAGCCAGGCTATATTTCACAGCCTGGGAGCAGCTTCCCTAGACCTCATAGCTACACTGGTGGGATCCCTGGGAGCTTTGTTTTTCTTTCTAATTTTTATTTATTCATCTTTTTCTTTTCTTTCTACTTCTCCTTTTTGTTTTTCTCCATTTCATAGTCTCTCATCTCTCCACTCCAACAGCAAGCTCCCCTAGCACTCTTTTTTTGTTTGTTTATATGTTTTAGGCTCCTGTTCCTCTCTACTCTCTCTCCTCTCTCCTATACCCATCTTAGCTCTGCACATCACAGTCTCCCCCCTCCATCTTGCTTACCTGCACCATGCACTGAACATCAAGGAACCACCCAGGAGCCCAGGTATGGCCTACCAGAACTTGCCCCGCACTGATTACTGGCTCATCCTGGTGGCCATAGTAAGTGCCAAAAACAACCCATCCCAGCAACTCCTCTTCAGCTACACCTGCCCTGCTGTACCATATCTGAGCAACTGACCCTGCCAATTGGAGGAGGTGAAGAGTATTATGCCCAAAGACGAGCAAACAACAAAGAACACACAGCCCTTCTGCTCAGACATAGCCAAAGTAAAAAAAAAAAAAAAAAAAAAAAGCAGGATGAAACAAACAAATCTACAATCAGTAAACAAGGAAAATAACTACTGAATGCCCTGAAGACAGCAGACAATATCAAAACATTTACAAAAACAGGACACGATGGTTCCAGTAGGCGTCCAAAATAAAAGACCAGATGACTTCCCAGTAGAAGCAAAGGCACTAGAACTACCTGATAGGGAATTCAAATCTCTAATATTCAGAGCTATCCAAGACTTGAAGCAAAAATCAGACAAAAATGAGGAAAAAATAGACAAATTCATGGAAAAGGCACAAAAATTCACAGAATATAGAGACAAAAAAAAAAAGGAATAATTCAGGAAAGTAATGCAGGAACAAAATGCCAAAATAAATTCTCAACTAGAAATCATACAAAAACAACAATTAAAAATCCAAAACATAAGCAACAAGATTTCAGAAATGGACAGTGTCATAGAAGGGCTGCGGAGCAGGTTTGAAATGGTGGAAGACAGGATCAGTGGAATTGAAGACAAACACTTGGATATAACTCCATTTGAGGAAAAATCAGAAAAAAGAACCAGGGAAAATGAAAATACCCTGAGAATTATGTGGGATACAATCAAAAGCAAAAATCCACAAGTGATCGGAGTTCCAGAACAGGGCGAGAAAACAGAAAACACAGAGAGGATCACTGAAGAACTGCTGACAGAAAACTTCCCTAATATCATGAAAGATGAAAAGCTGGCCATCCAAGAAGCTCAATGAACCCCATATAGGATAGACCCCAAAAGAAAATCACCAAGGCATATTATAATCACATTCACCAAAACCAAAGACAAAGAATCCTGAGAGCGGCTCGAGAAAAACAGAAAGTCATATACAGAGGAGAAACAATAAGACTAAGCTCAGATTTGGCAGAAACCATGCAGGCGAGAAGGCAATGGGATGACATATATAAAACCTTCAAAGAAAAAAATTGCCAGCCACGAATAACATATCCTGCAAAACTCTCATTGAAATATGATGGTGAAATTAGGTCATTTCCAGATAAAGAAAAATTAAGGGACTATGTAAAAACCAAACCAAACTTATAGGAATTATTAAAGGGAGTACTTTGATCTGAGAACAAACAACATCAGCTCACAGGCTGAATCTAGGATGCAGGATTGTACCAGCCAGATACTAATCTAGGAAATGAACTCTCAAGGACTATTCAAAACCAAAAGAAATACAACAAGGAATCAGAGCAATTAGTCTGTAAATGACAACAACGTCGGAACAATAAAAGAGGGAATAAATGGTGTAGGTATAGAACCTTCTAATGGAGAGGAAGGCAAGGCAATACCAAGTAATAATAGACTGCTTCAAACTTAGAAAGATAAGGGTAAATCTCATGGTAACCACAAAGAAAGTTAACAAACCTACTCATCAAAATAAAGAGGAAAAACATAAAGTCTCAGTAAAAACAAAACCTACGAAAACAAAAGAAGCGAAAAAAAAATCCACAGACAAAAGGAATTCAGCAGAGGAGAGTAAGAGGAACAGAGAAAAAGTCAGCACCACAAAAAAAAGCACTCACGAATCAAAAACACTGGAAATAACAAATGTTGGAGAGGCTGCGGGGAGATGGGAACTCTTATGAACTGCTGGTGGGAATGCATAATGGTACAACCATTTTGGAAAATGATATGGCGCTTCCTTAGAAAGCTAGAAATAGAAATACCATATGGTCCAGCAATCCCACTCCTAGGAATATATCCTAGAGAAATAACAGCCGTCACACGAATAGACACAGGCACACCTATGTTCATTGCAGCATTGTTCACACTAGAAAAAAGTTGGAAACAACCTAGATGCCCATCAACAGATGAATGGATAAACGAACTATGGTACATACACACAGTGGAGTATTATCCAACGATAAAGAACAAGGATGAATCTGTGAAGCATCTCATAACATGGATGAAACTGAAAGACATTATGCTGAGTGAAATAAGTCAATCACAAAAGGACAAATATTGTATGAGACGTCTACTGTAAAAACTCATGAAAAAGTTTACACACAAAAAGTAACAATATTTGTTGGTTATGAGGTATGGCACAATACTGGGGAAGCCAGCACAACTTGTACAAGGAAAGGTCATGGGAGCTCCATAGACACATCCAAACTCCCTGAGGGACTGAATTGCTGGTTGGAGGGCTGTGGGGACCATGCTCTCAGGAACTTCTAGCTCAATTGCCATAACAGTTTATAAAGAAAATGTTCTACATTCTATCTTGGTGAGTAGCGTCTGGGGTCTTAAAAGCCTGTGAGTGGCTATCTAAGATACTCCACTGGTCTCACCCCTTCAGGAGCAAGGGAGAATGAAGAGAACAGTTTACAAGGAAAAGATTAGTCCAAAGGACTAATGGACCACAGCTACCACGATCTCCACCAGACTGAGTCCAGTACAGCTAGATGGTGTCCGGCTACTACCACTGACTGCTCTGACCAGGATCACAAGAGAGGGTCCTGGACAGAGCTGGAGAAGGATGTAGAACAAAATTCTAACACAAAAAGAAGACTGGATTTACTGGATTGACAGAGACTGGAGAAACCCCTAGAGTATGGCCCCCGGGCACCCTTTTAGCTCAGTGGTGAAGTCACTCCCAGGGTTCACCGTTCAGTCGGGGATTGGACAGTCCCATAACACAAAATGGGACTAATGAGGCACAGCAGTCCAGGGACAAGGACTAGAAGGCAGGAAGGGATAGCAAAGCTGGTGATAGGGAACCCAAGTTTGAGAAAGGACAGTGTTGACATGTCATGGGGTTGTTAACCATTGTCATAGGGAAATATGTATACTAACTGTTTAATGAGAAACTATTCTGTTCTGTAAACCTTCAACTAAAGTACAAAAAAAAAAAGAATTAACTATGTGAGATCAAATTGACAACAGCAACTCAAACAGTTTGATGGGAAGCCTAGGAGACAGTGAGTTGAAGATAATGGTGATGGAATAATTTTGAAAAGGATAGTGAGAATAGCAGCACAACTGGAAGAATGTAATCAATGTCACTGAATTGTACATGTAGAAATTTTTGAAATGGTATATGTCTGGCTATGTATATTTTCACCAAAAAAGAAAAAAGGTCTTCCAAGGTCAAGAAAGGAGAGTGTTGACACGTTGTGGGGTTGTTAAACAATGTCATAAAACAATATGAGTACTGACCGTGTAATGAGAAACTATTTGTTCTGTAAACCTTCACCTAAAGTACAATAAAAAAAGAAAAGAATCAGAAATATCCCAACAGAAGGACATTCTATAAAATAGCTGACCACTACTCCTCAAGACTCTCAAGGTCACCAAAAACAAGGAAAGTCTGAGAAAGCATCACAGCCAAGAGGAGCCTGAGGAAATATGATGATTAAATGTAATGTGGTATCCTGGATGGGATCCTGGAACAGAAAAAAAAGAACGTTAGGTAAAAACTAAGGAAATCTGAATAAAAGTATGGATTTTAATTAATATTAATGTACAAATATCGGTTCATTAATTATAAAAAAAGTGCCATACTAATGTAAGATGTTAATAAAAGGGGAAACTGGGTGTGGGGTATATGGGAACTCTCTGTACAATCTTCCCAATTTTTCTGTAAATCTAAAACTGTACTAAAAATTAAAGTTTATTAAACTTTTTATAGAACCATGGATTCTATAGCTGGTAAAACCATCCATCAGACAAAATAAAATTAAGAGAATTTGTTGCTAGCAAACTTTCCCTTAAAGAATGGCTAAAGGAAGCTCTCTAAACAGAAGGGAAATGATAGAAGAAGACCTGAAACTTCAGAAAGGAAAGAACATTGGAATGGGCAAAAATAGGGGTAAATATAATAGACTATCCTCAGAGTTTCTTAAGTCATATTTTATCGTTAAAGCAAAATTTGTAACACCATCTAATGTGGTGCTCAGTGTATGTAGAGACAATACTTAAGACAATTATATTTTAAAAGTGGAGAGGGTAAAAGGGCTTAGATAGGAGTAAGATTTCTACACTTCACTGAAAATGGAAAAACACCGATACCAATAGACTGTGATAAGTTACTTATGCATACTGTAATACCTGTAGCAACCACCGAGAATACGATACAAAACAGTATAACTCAAAAATACTATAAATAAGTCAAGATGGAATCCTAAAAAAGTTCAAGTAAGTCAAGAAAAAAGAAAGAGAGGACCAAGAAACAGAGAAAACATAAAATGACAGACTCAAGCCCTAACATATTTATAATTACCTTAAAATGTGAATGGTCCAAATACACAAAATTAAAAGACATAGTTTTGAAAAGTGGATTAAAAACATATGATACAAGTACATGCTGTCTACAAAAAAATCATTCAAATACAACAACATAGGTAGCTTGAAATTAAAAGGATGGAAAAAGATATACCATACAAACATTAATTTAAAAAAAATGGGTTAGACGGATATATACTGACCAAGGGGTATATCCATTAAAGTACTGTTAAGTGAGAAAATCAAGTTGCATATATATATATATATATATATATACACATATATGTATATAGGTATATGTGTACATATACATATTTGTATATAGGTATATATATATATATAGTATAACCTTGTATTTTTTAAAAAATTAAGTAATCGTTACCAAAACCACACACACACACCTACATACACATACACACACATACACATACACACACACAAAGAAGGTGTGAAAGGCTACACAAAGTTTTACAGGGGTAGGAGAGGAAACTACGAAAGGGGGGAGATTAGTACCTTATCTTCTTGTATCTTTGGATTGTTTCACTTGTTACAATTAGAACTTACTTTTTATAATTTTTTTAAATTGTAATTAATACAATTTTTTTGAGCTAAAAAATTACCTTTTCCCACAAACCTATATTTATTCTTGTTCTCTACTTTGGTAAATGGTACCATCATTCTCTCAGTTTCCCAAGACAGAGACCTGCAAATAATTCTAGATCTCTTCCTTTCCGTAATCTTCCAGCCTTTCATTTAATTAGTCGCCAAATCCAGATTCTAGTTCATAAATATCCCTACCTCCCTCTAATTAGTCATAAATCCTGTCTTTTCTAGTTCCTAAGTCTCTCTTAAATCTCTTTCCCTTTCACCGTCCCTACCAGTAAGGCTTTTCTTAGTTCAGGACTTTATCATCTCTCAGTCTTTCAACAGCCTTTAAAATAATCCTCTGTCCTACTCCTCTGCCCAATCTTCTACAGTATTCTCAGAATTATCTTTCTAAACAGTTACAGTGTACCACTGATGGTACACAAAATTATTATAGGTAGCATACAAATAAGTATATTTTTATTTTAATAGGTAATATTTATTTTAATATACATAAGAAAAATATAATATTAATTATTTCAAAGATATTATTCCCTAAATTTAAGAAATTAAGATGAAAAAGTAGAATGAATAAGCCAAGTTTGGGAAACACTGGCCTATATGATAAAGCTCAATCTCCATGACTCTTTATGATCTGGTCCCTTCCTGCCTTTCCGGCTTTGTCATCATAAATGTACCATTCTAATTTGAGGGAACTTTCCGATGGCCTCCAAACAGACCATGTTCTTTCATCCCTCTCTGCCCTTCCTCATTCTGTTATCTCTCATGTATGTCTAGTAAACTCCTCCTGATTCTTAAATCTGCCACTCAAATATTTCTTCTGTGTGGAGTTTTTTCTAACACCCTCAATCCCCATTCTGTGCTCCCATAGCAGCTCTATTCTAGTACTTTTAACTTTATAATATGGTATTTATTCACGTGTTTGTCCCCACAAAATTATAAACTCTTCCCGGACAAGGACTAAATATTACTCAATTTCTTATCCCAAGGTTTCACAGAATACCTGGTATATAGTAAGTATTCATTAAATGTAAGTTGAATGAACAGATTTACATCTGGAATCTAAAGCCAAGGAGAGCATTCTCTAAATGCAGATCTACTTTGCAAGTCACTACAGCCTCCTGTCTTCTTTTAGACATCATCCTGGTCATCTGGAAAAGAACACAAAGGCCACAGTCATGAATGTTTCGGGGACAGGAACAGAACATATTAAAAGGGCCTAAGGTGAGACAGCACTGCCCTCCACTGGCACTAAGTTGACTCTGTCCTGCCCAGCCACTTCAGTCTCTGTGGACTAAGCCTTCCATCCCATCTTCCATGTCAGTTTCTGACTATCTGGGGTGAGTAAGCCCAAGAATTATGGCCTCAGTCTGCCTCTGAGATCAGCAAAAAGTGCAGGGGTAACAGAATGGACACTGCTTTGCTGAGGTTTCATTTCTGTGTTGGAGTTCGGAGCTCTCTGGATTGATATTTCATTTCTAGATAGGGTCCAGTAGTTTTAAAAAGTGTTGGTGAGGGGAGGGGCAGAGATGTGAGTGAGAGAAAAGAGAGAGAACTAGACTCATCATCATAAAAACATCACACAGAAAACACTTAAACACTTTGGCTTAAGGCTAGCCCTGACTAGAGCCTCACTTCCTGTAGGAGAGCTTACTGGGTAGGCAGAGAAAACTGGGAATAAGGCAGCAGGTCCCTGAAGTGATAGACTTGGGGCTATCCACCCATGTCTCCGTTTTTCCCTTCACACAAGTACGATCCTTATGGCTTACTATCTGTGTATGATCTTTGGTTATAGCACCTTGACATAGGAATAAGTGCACAGGGTTTAAGTTTCCAGCTATCTAGGGACTCCTTGTCCTGGGGTACCCAATGCTTCAGGCTCTACAGTACGTGGCATTAACCTGCCATGAAACAGTTAATAAAAGGTTTTGAATTGAAAATTAGTATTTGTTATTGTTTTGGGGGATGAGGAATGGTGCCAATAAAGAAACAGTAGACAAAAAGTCACCTCAGTCCTTTTACTAAACCTTTTTTCCTTTGGTCACTTGATCCTGAAGACCAGACAAGTTTAGGCAGATGCAGAGTGTGTGGAGGGGGGGATGGCTCACTATAGAAAAGGCAACTGTGAAAGCATAAGGTTTAGATAGTAACTATGAATTTCAGAGCTCACCAAGCATCAAAATCCAATATTTTAAAAGATGTTTTCCTTTTAAAATAATACATATTTATTAGAGAAAATACAGAAAATGAATACCCCCCCCCCTCCAGGTGATTCTGTCTATATTCTCCCTCTAAGGCAGTCTCTATCTAAGGCAGGCTCTCTCAAACTTCAATATGCAAAAAATCATAAGAAGCTTTAATGAACATAACTTAAAAAAAAACCCGTTGCTGTCAAGTTAATTCTGACTCATAGCGACCATATAAGGCAGAATACAACTGCCCTATAGGGTTTCAAAGGCTGTACGTTTTATGGAAACAGATTGCCACATCTTTCTCCCACAGAGCGGCTGGTGGGTTTGAACCACTGACCTTTCAGTTAGCAGACAAGCACTTAACCACTGTGCCACCAGGGCTCCTAAAGATAACTTTAACGTGCATAAAATAAGAGTAGCCTGTTAAAATGCAGCTACTAACTTAAACAAAAAAAAAAAAAAAGGATGAAGTAGGTCTGGGGTGGAGCCTGGGAATCTGTATTTTAAATAAACATACCAGGTAATGCAGAGGCTCCACACTTTGAGAAACGTGGGTCTAAGTGTAGAGTCTCATTCTTAGTATTCGGACCAATGATTCTGAATTTCTTCTCATTCTGTCTTTTCTTCCTGCAGCAATCTTATTCACTGACATAGCATCAGGATTATTTATGGGAACAACAACTGAGTCTTTGTTTCTACTCTCAACCTCTCTGAATTTCAGAACCAAGTTTATAACTACTTGCAAGATACTTTGTGCCTTGCCAGCACCTCAAACTCAAAATGTTCAAAACTGAACTCATTTGTCACTAACTTCTTACTACGTGCCTGAAACCATGTTAAACACCTGGGATAGAAAGAGGAATGAAACTACAGTCCCTGTCTTTGAGAAACTCACAGGTTATACAATATAATAAAACAGTATACATGCTGTACTAGAAGTATGTATATACTACTATAGGGATGCAGATGCCAGAGCAAGTAGTTCCGCCTGGGAGGTAGAGTAGGATGGTAAATGATCTACTCTGAGGGAAGATATTGTAGAGAAAGTCTTCTCTGATGATTAGAGACATGAACAGACAACATATTCACAAAGTATGTCCTTTTACCATCTAGCTATTGGGAACTTAACATTTTTAGATAAATTTCTTCTAGATTTAGAATAATAGTAAAATGTAACTGAAGGCTGCTCTAACCTAATGAAGTATATTGTAATCAATCTGGAAAAAAGTGATGTATTACCATAAGGGCCGTGTTCTGCATGGCATCTGGGGCAAAAATGGGCAGGAAAAGACCATGTCAATGTGTCTCTAGTGCTAGCCATGCAGGAGGGAACCTCATTAGTAGATATAAACACTGGTAGTTAACATTTACTGGGTGCTTATTATGTTCCATGGATTAGACTATTTATTTGACATGGATGATCTAATTTAATTTACACAACTCTAAGACGTAAGTATTATTACTAGACACGAGTATTATGGACCATGTGACATACATATCTCTTTAGTGGAGCTGGGCACATCAAGTTTTTGTTTTGTATTTTTAATCACATTTTATATTTTGTTTCTCATCTTGCTTTTTTAAAATTCAAATGTGTTCCTTTAAATTTTAAAAAAAGTTATTAAAAAGGAAAAGTTAAAAATGCCACATATATTTAAGAAAAATTAATACAGTGACATTTCTGGTCAACTGGCCACAGAATTCAAGGAGCACTCTGGCTGTAATTCCAAGGCAGACTTGTTTATTCTTCTGGCAGTCCATGGTATATTCGATATTCTTCACCAACACCATAATTCAAAGGCATCAATTCTTCTTTGATCTTCCTTATTTAGAGTCCAGTTTTCAATGCATATGAGGAGATTGAAAATATGGCTTGGGTTAAACACTCCTTAGTCCTCAAGGTGACATCTTTGCTTTTCAACACTTTAAAAAGTTCTTTTGCAGCAGATTTGCCCAGTACAATATGTCCTTTGATTTCTTGACTGCTGCTTCCGTGGGCAATGATTGTGGATGCAAGTAAAATGAAATCCTTAACAACTTCAATATTTTCTCCATTTATCATGATGTTGCTTATTGGTCCAGTTGTGAGGATTTTTGTTTTCTTTATGCTGAGGTGTAATCCACACTGAAGGCTGTAGTCTTTGATCTTCATCAGTAAGTGCTTCAAGTCTTCTTTGCTTATAGCAAGCAAGGTTGTGTCATCTGCATATTGCACGTTATTAATGAGTCTTCCACCAATCCTGATGCCACATTCTTCTTCATATAGTCCAGCTTCTCGGATTATTTGCTGTGATCACTAAGGTCATGTGTCAACTTGACTGGGCCGTGATTATCAGTGATTTGGCAGTTATGATATAGTTTGGCAGTTGTACAATGATGTGATCACTGCCATGATGAGATTTAGTATAACTTGATCACCTCCATGATGGGATCTGCTGTGAATAGTCAATCAGTTTAAAGGGAGTTTCTTGGGGGTGTGGCCTGCATCCAATATAAGTGGACTTTCTGGCAAGGCTTGGGGGCTTTTGCTTGCACTGGATCCTGTATATGGCTCCTGTTCATCTGATCCCTGGTACCTGGGACTTAAGCTAACAGCTTACCTGCCGTCTTGGCTGCTGATCTTGAGATTTGCTGGTCTTCACAGGCTGGGAGCCAGAGTCCTGTTGTCTGACTTGCCGATCTTGCGTTTGCCAGCCCCTGCAGCTACATGAATCAGGAGAAGCCTCCACCCTAACCCACGGACTTGACGTTCCAGCCTCTACAACTGCATGAGCCATTTCCTTAATACAAACTTCTCTCTATATATATATGTATACACTTCACTGGTTTTGCTTCTCTAGACAACCCAGCCTAAGACATTAGCTTAGTGTGTAGACTGAATAAGTATGGTGAAAGGATACAACCTGGAAGTACACCTTTCTTGATTTTGAACCACAAAGTATCCACTTGTTCTGTTCAAACGACTGCCTCTTGGTCTATGTACAGGTTCCACATGAGCACAATTAAGTGTTCTGGAATCCCCATTCTTCGCAATGTTATCCATAATTTGTTATGATCCACACAGTTGAATGCCTTTGCATAGTCAATAAAACACAAGTAAACATCTTTCTGGTATTCTCTGCTTTCAGCCAAGATCCACCTGAAATCAGCAATAATGTCCCTGGTTCCACATCCTCTTCTGAATCCGACTTGAATTTCTGGCAGTTCCCTGTAGATGTACTGCTGCAACCACTTTTAAATGATCTTCAGCAAAAATTCACTTGTGTGTGATATTAATATTGTTCGATAATTTCTCTTGTTGCATCATCTTTCTTTGGAATGGGCATAAACATGGATCTCTTCCAGTCAGTTGGCCATGTAGCTGTCTTCCAAATTTCTTGGCATGGGTGAGTGAGCACCTGCAGCACTGCATCCGTTTGTTGAAACATCTCAATTGGTATTCTGTCATTTCCTGGATCCTTGTTTCTCACCAATACCTTTGGTGTAATTTGGACTTCTTCTTTCAATACCATCAGTTCCTGACCATATGCTACCACCTGAAATGGCTGAAAATCGGTCAATTCTTTTTGGTGCCAAGATTCTGTGTATTCCTCCCATCTTCTTTTGATGCTTCCTTTGTCATTCAATATTTTGCCCACAGAAGTCTTCAAAATTGCAATTCAAGGCTTTAATTTTTTCTTCAGTTTTTTCCCCTTGAGAAATGTTGAGTGTGTTCTTCCCTTTTGGTTTTCTAACTCAGGTCTTTGCATATTTCATTATAATACTTTACTTTGTCTTCTCGAGCCACCCTTTGAAATCTTCTGTTCAGCTCTGTCTTAGTTATCTAGTACTGCTATTACAGAAATACCATGAGGGGATGGCTTTAACAAAGAGAAATTCATTCTCTTGCAGTCTAGGAGACTAGAAGTCCGAATTTAGGGTGCCATGCTCCAGGGAAAGGCTTTCTCTCTCTGTCGGCTCTGGGGGAAGGTCCTTGTCATCAATCTTCCCCTGGCCTAGGAGCTTATCAGTGCAGGGACTCCTGGTCCAAAGGACACTCTCTACTCTCAGCTCTGCTTTCATGGTAGTAGGAGGTCCCCGTCTCTCTGCTGGCTTCTCTCTTTTACGTCTCAAAAGACATTGACTCAAGATATAACTTAGTCTTGTAGATTGAGTCCTGCCTCATTAATATAGCTGCCTCTAATCCTGCTTCATTAAGATCATAGAGGTAGGATTTATAACACATAGGAAAATCACATCAGATGACAAAATGGTGGACAATCACACAATACTGGGAATCATGGCCTAGCCAACTTGACACACATTTTTGGGGGACACAATTCAACCCATGACAAGCTTTTTTACTTCATCACTTCTTCCATTCGCTTTAGCTACTCTACATTCCAGAGCAAGTTTCAGAGTCTTTTCTGACATCCATTTTGGTCTTTTCTTTTTTCCTGTCTTTTTAATGACCTTTTGCTTTCTTCTTGTATGATGTCCTTGATGTCATCCCACAACTAGTCTGGTCTTTGGTCATTAGTGTTCAATGCATCAAATTTATTCTTGAGATGGTCTCCAATTCAAGTGGAATATACTCAAGGTCGTGTTTTGGTTCTCTATAGATCTGCATATACTGACATGGAAATATCTCTATACATTTTTTTGTTGTAAAAAACTAAAAAGAATGCAGTAATTTGAATAACTTCAGTAATTTGAAAACCAATAAATGTTTACAAAAAAGGCTTTCTTTTGTTACTTCCCAGTTCTAATGTTGCAGCTTGATTATCTTTATTGTGTCCCATGTTTCCATTAGCAACACACTTGTAACTCATTTCTAAGCATGGCTAATCTCATCTCTTAGAAGATAATTCTTATTAAAATTTCAAATAAGGTAATTCTTTTTTCAAGTTCTTAGCTTATTACATACTCATTACAGCACTAATCATTATACCTGACAATATTTACTCACTAGTCAATTTCCAACCAGAATTATAAGACTGTTGTGTCTGGTAGCAAGAAAGAAAAAGATTAGAATCCCTAAAACAGATGGCTAGAGATATGCTTTCAGACCTAGGATGTATGGAAAATGAATATGTGAGACTTCTTGGTGATACCCAAAGGAAATAACATTAACAGTAACAATGCATTGTGTGGTTTACCAAATACGTACTGTAGAAGCCTTAGTGGGACGCTTTGGTATATGACAGAAGGAAGTCTTGTGGAAGTAGTTAAATGGGGGTTGGCTGTATGTAGAAAAAAGACTAGAAGGATATATACCAAAATGTTAATATTAATTATCTCTGGCAAATAGGGTTACCAGTTTTCTTCTCTTTTTTGTGTTCTAAAATTTTCTAAAATAAACATAATTATTATAATAGGAAAAATCCAAACAATGAAAATTATCAAAAAGATGATTGGTTTTAACAGGAATTGAGCTGAGCTGCATTTTCTACTAGCTATTTCAGGCAATAAAGTGAACAAGATCTTCTAGGACAAAGTAACAGGGTAGATGGGGACCCAGAGAAATACTGCCTATACTCTATGATAACTATTCTCTAGAATACTTAGCCCTAGGCAAGTAATGGACAGGAGTCCAAGCTTTTGTTCTCTTGTGCCTCTTTCCCTCTGACCTCTTTTCTGGTTTCATTCCACACTCTGAGCATCCTAAGCCAACTTACATGTGGTGGTCACCAGAAAAATCTATCAATAAGATTCTCTCTCTAGGCTCTGGTTCTATCAATTATCCCCTTTTCAATGTTTTCTTATCTACTTACAGACATCCTTAACTTTTCCCCATTCTAAAACAAACAAGAAACACGTACTTCCACCTCATCTCTTTACAAGCTACCACCCTTACTCCTTCTTTTCCTTCATAGCCAGATTTCTGGAAGGATTAGTCTACACCTCCTGTCTGTACTTTCTCGTTTCCCATTCACTCAACTCACTGCAATCTGGCTTCTGCCCCAGAACTCTCTAATATTGTAAAGAAAATCTTCCTAGCTGCTGAATCCAATGGCCCATATTCACACAGCCTAAGACTACTGGTTGATAAGACATCATGCTTGGTGAAGTAAGATGGTCAGCAAAAAAGATGAAGACCTTCAACAAGATGGATTGACACAGTGGCTACAACAATGGGCTCATGCAAAACAACAGTTGTGAGGATGGCACAGGACCGGGCAGTATTTTGTTCTGTTGTACATAAGATCACTATGAGTCAGAACTGATTCGACGGCACCTAACTACAACAATAAGACTACTGGTTGCTCTTATTTCTCGAACGTTCTGCTTCTTGGCCTCTGCGACACTCCTATCTCAGTCTCCTGTCTTTCTTACCTTTCTTCGTCAGACTGTCCTCTTCTGTTCAACCCTTACTCATTGGGGTTCCGCAGGATTATGTTTTAGTCTCTCTTATCTTCTCACACCACATGGGAAAAAATTCATCTACTTACACAACTTCAACTACTTTTAACACCAGTCCCAAACTCTTGCTTAAGCTCCAGGCCTTTATTTCCAAATTATTAAAGATCTCTACCTATAAGATACAAGGGTATCTTAAATTTCACTAGTCTAAAATCAGACTTGTCTTCTCTACTGCCCCACTTCTCCACAGTCTACTGGATTCTTGAAGCATAGTCTCATTCTCAATTACAAGCCAGGTTCCCAAGCTAGAAACTTTTGTTTTTATCTTAATTTTCCCTATCCCTAACCCCAGGCATCTAATCAATTAGCATGCAGTCTATTGATTCTACCTCATAAATGCCATTCTGTTAAACCTGGCCTTCTCCCTGTACTGTCACAGTCTTGTTCAGACCCTTATAATATCTAGTTTTGACTACTACGACACCTCCTAAGTAGTCCTCTGTTACCCATCTCTCCCCACTCCATACCAGTCAGACTTCCATATTGCTTTCAAAATGATCTTTACAAAACAAAACAAAAACCACTCTTTTGTCTCCCTAATCCCCACAGGATAAAATCCAAACTACTTGTCCTGGCATATTAGAATCTAGCCTAGCTTGAGAGCCTCGCTCTCTACCCCCATCCCTCAATCTCTGCATACTAAACTTCTCATCATTCCACAAACACACTAGGCCCTTTTATGCCTCCGTGTCTTTACACATTGTATTCTCTCCACCTAGAATGTCCTTCTCTTTCTTCCTTACCTGGCAATGTCATACTCATCCTTCAGTATGTGTCTTCTCAGGAAACACAAACTAGCTATCATTTATTGAGCACTTTTGCTAAGCAATTTATGTTCATTAGCTTATTTTAAATCATCAATCAAAGCCATGAGGTAAGTACTATTATTGTTATTTTACATATGAGAAAACTAAGATTTAGAGAGGTTAAATTGCTTTTCCATCTAGTAAATGATGTGATTTAAACACAAATCTTCAAAGCCTGAAACTTTAACCACTATGCTACAGACAATGTGTACTATACACAGTTGGTTACTCAGTCCTCTATGCTTCAATAACTCTGTTCACCTCTCTGTAATGGCAGTTTCCACACTAGAATGTAATATTTCTATTTACATAATATCACTCCCACTAGACTGTAAGCTCCACCATGATTGGAACAAAGTCTAGTCACTAATTTTTGTATTTAGAGTGTTTTTAGCACATTATAAGTGCTCAATAAATGTTCACTGTATAAATGAATTCCAAAACTTCTCTTTGGCAGTAGCCTTTTGGTTGCTGCCTTGCTTTTCTTCTTCTTGCTGTGTTCTTTCATTAATCATTCAACTAGAAGCATCAAATGCAGACAGTTTGCTAGTGGTTAATACAGATCTCCTTTCATACACTAAGTGAATTTGTATGAGGTGATCAACAGAGGAACAGATCAGGAGGCTCTCCTCCTGTAGAACAATGCTTCTTGAATTAACCTTCTTTTTCAGCAGCCCAATCTACTGACACTGTCTCTTCAACCTAGTAATGTTCTGAAGCCTTTGTCCATCTTAAAAACAAAAGTTCTCCTTCAACCATGCTTTTTTGTCTAGCTACTGCCCACTTTCCCTATCACCCTTTCCCTTTGTCAAACTTCTTCAAAGATTAGTCTGCACTCTCATATCACCCATTCACTTTTTTTTTAATTTGTAAAGACTTTAACCAAAAAAGGGTAGCAAATAATGTAATATAATACCCATGTACCCACAATTCAGTTTTTTCCCATTTTTTTAAAGAAATGAAACATTACTGATACAGTTTAAGCATCATGTGTACATATCCCCTCCTGTTATGAACTGAATTGTGTCCCCCCCCAGAAAAAAATGTGTTGAAATCTTAACCCTTCTAACTTTTTACCTGTGGATGTAATCTTGTTTGGAAATAGGGTTTTCTATGTTATATTAATGAGGCCATAACAGTGTACGATGCATCCTAAACTTAATCACTTCTAAGTTATAAGGAGCAGCATAGACACAGAGACAAGAAGCACAAATGAGGGGTAGACAGATGCCATGTGAAGATTGCCAAGGAACCAAGGAATGCCACGGTCTATAGGAGCTGAGACAAGGATCTTCCCCCAGAGCTAACAGAGAGCCTTTCTCTATGGCCGGTGCCGTGAATTAGACTTCTAGCCTACTAAACTGTGAGAAAATAAAATTCTGCCTTTTAAAGCTACCCACTTGTATTTCTGTTACAACAGCACTAGCAAACTAAGATAGCTCCTTATTCCTCTTCCTCTCTCCCCAAAGGTAATCACTATTCAGACTTCTGTATTTATTATTTCCATGCATTTAAAAAATATTTATACTACATATGTAATTGGATATATCTCCTAAATTCATTGGTATTAATGTCACATCACTGTTGGGTAGTATTCATTTAGAAATTATTCATTAATATTTCTGCACAGTAAGTTTTTAATGATATATCATGCCTACCATACATAGCACATGACATAGAAGGACATAAGAGAGGATGATTTCTTGCTAATTTTTTAAACTTATTTATTTATTTATTTTTTACCATACGAAAATTTATACATACATTGTTATGTGAATTTAATTACTCTCCCCATACTGTGACAGCACACTCCTCCTTTCCACCTCTGATTCCCCACGTCCATTCAACCTTCAACCAGCTCCTAACCCTCTCTGCCTTCCCATCTCACCTCCGGAAAGAAGCTGACCATTTAGTCTCTTGTAGCTACTTGAGCTAACAAGCACACTCCTCACGAGTATCACTTTATGTCCCACAATCCAGTCCAATCCCTATCTGAAGAGTTGGCCTTGGAAATTGTTTCAGTTCTGGGCTGACAGAGAGTCCAAGGGCCATGCTTTCCAGAGTTCCTCCAGTCTCAGTCAGACCATTAAGTCTGTTCTTCTTACTAGAATTTGAGTTCTGCACCTCACCTTTCTCCTGCTCCATCAGGGACTCTCTGTTGTGTTCCCTGTCAGGGCAGTCATTGGTGGTAGCCGGGCACCATCTAGTTCTTCTGGTCTCAGGTTGATGAAGTCTCTGGTTTATGTGGCCCTTTCTGTCTCTTGGGCTAATACTTTCCTTGTGTCTTTGGTGTTGTTCATTCTCCTTTACTCCAGGTGGTTGGGACCAATTGATGCATCTTAGATGGCTGCCTGCAAGCTTTTAAGACCCCAGACGCCACTCACCAATGTAGGATGCAGAACATTTTCTTAATAAGCTTTGTTGTGCCAATTGACCTAGATGTCCCCTGAAGGCATGGTCCCCAGATCCCTACCCCTACTACTCAGTTCCTCAAAGTGTTTGATTGTATTCAGGAAACTTCTTAGCTTTGGTTTAGTCCACTTGTGCTGACTTCCCCTATAGTGTGTGCTGTCCTTCCCTTCATTTAAGATAATTCTTATCTACTATCTAGTTAGTAAATAACCCTCACCCTCCCTCCCCACCCTCGTAACCATCAAAGAGTGTTTTCTTCTTTGTTTAAACCTTTTCTTGACTTCTTATAATAGTGGTCTTATACAATATTTGTCCTGCTGTGACTGACTAAATTCACTCAGCATAATGCCTTCCAGATTCCTCCATGTTATAAGATGTTTCACGGCTTCATTGTTGTTTGTTATTGTTGCATAGTATGCCATTGTGTGGATATACCATAATTTGTTAATCCATTCATCCGTTGATGGGCACCTAGGTTGTTTCCATCTTTCTGCTATTGTGAACAGTGCTGCAATGAACATGGGTGTGCATATATCTATTTGTGTGATGGCTCTTATTTCTCTAGGATATAATCCAAGGAGCGGGATAGCTGGATAGTACAGTACTTCTATTTCTAGCTTTTTTAGGAAGCACCAAATAGATTTCCAAAGTGGTTGTCCCACTCTACATTCCCACCAGCAGTGTATAAGTGTTCCAGTCTCTCCACAACCTCTCCAGCATTTATTATTTTGTGTTTTTTAGATTAATGCTAGCCTTGTTGGGGTGAGATGATATCTCATTGTAGTTTTGATCTGCATTTCTCTAATGGATAATGATCATGAGCATTTCCTCATGTGTCTGTTAGCTGCCTGAATATCTTCTTTGGCAAGGTGCCTGTTCATATCCTTTGCCCATTTTTTGACTGGGTTATTTGTCTTTTTGTTGTTGAGGTTTTGCAGTATCCTGTAGATTTTAGAGATTAGATACTGACTGGCTTTGTTGTAGCCAAAAATTTTTTCCCAGTCTGTAGGTTGTTTTTTACTCTTTTGGTGAAGTCTTTTGATGAGCATAAGTGTTTGATTTTTAGCAGCTCCGAGTTATCCAGTCTCTATTCTGGTGCTTGTGCATTGTTTCTTATGGTTCGTATTGTGTTTATTCCAGGTATTAGGGCTCCTAGCGTTGTCCCTATTTTTTCTTCCATGATCTTTATCGTTTTAGATTTTATATTTAGGTCTTTGATCCATTTTGAGTTAGATTTTGGGCATGGTGTGAGGTATGGGTCTTGTTTCAGTTTTTTGCAGGTGGATATCCAGTTATGCCTGTACCATTTGTTAAAGAGACTGTCTTTTCCCCAGTTAATGGACTTTGGGCCTTATCACATTTTGTCTGTTTATGTTTCCCCTACTAGATTGGGAACTCCTTAGAGAAAAAGTTGTATTTATATTTTTATTCTCAGTGTGTCACAAAGTAGCTAACACATAGTAGGAGAGCAATAACTATTTAATGACTAAAGAAACTTCCTCTCGAATCATATTTCCTACTATTCGATCAGTTCCATGAATACACTTTGCACTTTTTAGCCTCTCTCCCTTGCTTATGCCAATCCCTGTGCCTGGAATGCTTTCCACCAGCTCATCTCAGCCTACTGAAAACCTATTTTCCAGAAACCATTCCTGAAGACCACCTTCCAGCCAAACAATAGACAAGCCCATAAAACAAACAATAACATCCAAGAGGAACGTGTTTCTTAGAATTATCAATTATAAGAGATCAAAAGGCAATATTTGCCCAAAAGCAAAGACGAGAAAGCAGGAAGGGGTAGAAAATCAGGACGAAAGGAAACAGGGAACTGTGGGCAGAAATGGGGAGAGTGCTGACACATTGTGGAGAATGAAGCCAAGGCCATGAAACATTTTATGTACAAACTATCAAATGGGAATCTGATTTGCTCTGTAAACTTTCACCTAATGCACAATAAAATAGAAAGAAAGAAAACCTGTTTTCCAAGAGCCAGATAGTCTCATCTCCTGTTGCTATCTTTTCTGATCACCATAGCTATAGCTGAGAATAACGCTTTCTCCCCCTGTTCTCTATTATGTGGTGAGATTTTAGGCATACAAAGATCAGTAAGATCTAGTCTCTGCTCTCAAGAACTCACTGTCTACTGTAAGGACTCTTAATCTAGGGCAATAGTTCTCAATGTCTAGTGATCTTAGGCTGGATTCTCTAGAAAAGCAAAACCAGTGAGGAATGGGGAGGTATCTTAGTTTGCTAAGGCTGTTGTAACAGAAATACCACAAGTGGATAGCTTTAAAGAACAGAATTTTATTTTCTCACAATTTAGGAGGCTAGCAGTCTGAAATCATGGCACCGCATCTAGGAGAAGGCTTTCTCTCTCTGTTGGCTCTGGGGGAAGGTCCTTGTCTCTTTTCAGCATCTGTAGGCCTGGCGTTCCTTGGCTCTTTGGTGACCTACTGAATTGAAGCTTGAAAAAAGGTGGTTAAAGTCATTGGTATACATGAGATTTTTCACAGAGCGTATGCAAGTAAGACAAGAAGAGAACCAAGGATGGAAGTCTTCTTCCTGGGTGTCTGTCATCTAGTGCTGCTCTAACAGAAATACCACATGGCTTTAACAAAGAGAAGTTTATTCTCTCACAGTCTAGTAGGCTACAAGTCCAAATTCAGGGCATTAGCTCCAGGAGAAGGCTTTCTGTCTCTGTCCGCTCTGGAGAAAGGTCCTTGTAATGCATCAGTCTTTCCTTGGTCTGGGAGCTTCTCTGCGCAGGAACCTCAGGTCCAAAGGACACGCTCTGCTCCTGGCACTGCTTTCTTGGTGGTATGAGGTTCCCATGTGTCTCTGCTGGCTTCTCTCTTTTATATCTTAAAAGAGATTGGATTAAGACACTATCCAATCTTGTAGACCTCGTCAGTATAACCTCAGCATAGTGACAGAGTTTACAGCACATAAGGAAATCACACATAACCCATCATAGTGATAGAGTTTACAACACATAAGGAAATCACATCAGATTACATAATCATACAATACTGGGAATCATGACCCAGTCAAACCAACAGACGTTTCTGGGGAACACAATTCAATCCATGACACTCGGATTCTCCTTAATCCACTCTTTAAACATTCCCTCAGTTCCAACCTTAGCCCATTCCTCTTGTTATAATTTCCCTGTCTTAGTTGTCTAGTGCTGCTATAACAGAAACACCACAAGTGGATGGTTTTAACAAGAGAAGTTTATTTCCTTACACTAAAGTAGGCTAAAATTCCAAATTCAAGGTGTAAGCTCCAGGGGAAGGCTTTCTCGCTCTCTTGGCCTTCTCATCAGAGTTCCCCTGGACTAGGAGCTTCTAGGCGCAGGGACCCTGGTCCAAAGGACGCGTTCTGCTCCTGGCACTGCTTTCTTGATGGTATGAGGTCCCCCTGTCTCACTGCTCACTTCTATCTTTTATATCTCAAGACATTGCCTCAGGATACAATCCAATCTTGTAGACTGAGTCCTGCCTTACTAACACAACTGCCGCCCATCCTCCCTCATTAACATCATAGAGGCAGGATTTACAACATATAGGAAAACCACACAATACCAGGAATCATGGCCCGGCCAAACCGATACAAACATTTTTGGGGGGAAATAATTCAATCCATGACACTCCCTAAGCAATCTTATCTCTTCCCGTGCTTTTAACCATTACCTAAATGCTGAGAGTTCTTGGATCTCTAGTTCCTCTCCCCTGAGCTTCAGATTCTTATCCCATTGCCTGATTGGCTCTTCTTGAATGTCCCTAAGCATGTCTAAAACTGAACTTATTATCATCCTGGCCACCAAAGCTGTTCCTCTTGCATTCCTTATCCGAGTTGGTTGTACCACTTTCCTCCTAGGCCAAGCCAGACACCTAGGAGCCATCCTCTTACTCAAAAATGCTCCCACCAACACATATACATATTATTTCTCACTAAAGTTTTATTCCTCTCTCCTAATGAACTCTAAAATTCATCATCTCTCTAACCCTATACCTGCCCTAGTTCAGGCCCTAATCATCTTGCACATGGTACAATTATGGCCTCCTCATTGGTCTCTCAGCCTTGTGTCTTGGTCAGTTCCCATTTCACTTCCATCCACCATAGCCACCATAAATATCCATTTGAAATCCAAATATAATCATAACATCTCTTAAAACCTGCTTGAAGCCTTAGAGGGCTCTTAAGCTACAACCACAAGAATCATACTCAACTACTATGGGGTAGGAGTCCCCTCCTTACCCTCATCTCCAGAAACATCACTTCTTACATTGTAGTGCTGTCCAAAGCTCATCAAAGTCAGAGATTAACCAGCAATACTGACCTACTTGTAAACTCCTCTCATTAGAATAGAGGAGGTAAAAGCCTACTTGAAGTATGTTGTAAAGTGACTGCATAAGAGATGAGGAAGAGCAGACTTAGATATCCAGTGTCAAATTTTGACAAATTTATCAAAAAAGTGAGAGTGGGAGGCGGGGCCAAGATGTCAGAGTACTCAGATGCTTCTGGTGGACCCTCTTACAATAAAGACCCGAAAAAATAAGTGATTCGATTATATATGGCAATCTGGGAGCCCTGAACATCAAAGGCAGAGTTGAGGAACTGGACAGAGTGGCAGGGGGAGGGAGAGATGGTTCAGAAGCGGCAAGGAGTTGCCAGACCTGAACCAGCGAGAACCTGAGCCCTTCAGGCCTGAGCAACTCTTGGGTAAGCAGTGAGGCAGGCAAGTGGCAGTGCTCAGGAGGCGTGTTTTCTGCACTGGGAGAGACCCAGCACCAGACAGTCTACACGGCCACCCAGAACCAGTGAGAAGCAGCCCTCACCGGCAAAAGATAAGTAGTTGCTTACGGCTTACCGTGTGGATCAAAAACACCCCCCTTAGGGAAAAATCATTCTCCAATTTACCTCCCTGCTCCCTGCTCTGCACTGGGACCCAGACTGGCTTCAGAAACTGCCAAGTCCCCTGGGCCGGAAGTAGGATCCGTCACACGCCTGGAGCCATTCTCCCTGCCTTGGAGAGTGAACAAATTAACAAACGCGAAAAAATAAGCTGCCGGCTCCCCTAAGCCAGGAACCCAGGGTAAGCACAGCTCCTTTGCCTAGGCACAGGCATAAGGGATCCACAGACTTTGAGTGCCTTTCCCCCTGCATAGACTTGTGTGGGCCTGTCTCAACAGCATAGGCCCTCATTACCACAGTACAATAGGGTATATACCAGAACTCTAACTTCAACTGTTTCAGCTGTGAACTGGCAGGTTCTTGACATTTGACACTGCCCTGCCCATTAAGCAGGGTCTTCACCTACCCACATCAGGGGCCTGAGGACTGGTGGCTCCACCCACACCACCTAGCCACCTGCAATAGGGGCCCATGAATAAGAGGTACCCCCCAGTCCTTACACCCAACAGCATTAGCTGCTCATAGTCCGGCTGCAAAACCCACCCACCTATGTGCTCTAGGGAACAGGGACATGCTTTCCTCCTGGACATCAGCCCCCTGCCTTGCTTAGAGTGTGACCCCCTGATGCAGCCAGATGCCTGTGCCTACACCAAGCACCCAAGCCTGTCTAGGACTGTGAGAGCCTACGCCACACACTTGGTGGCTATCTACCTGGGCACCTGAGCTGAATCCATACAGGAAGAGTGGGCCGACTCCTGAGCTCACATACCTAGTAACAGATCTAACCACCTGGGACAGGACATTAGAGCTTCAAAGTTGCCAAAAATCAAACTAGCTCACACAAGCAGCCTATTTAGGCTATCAAAACAAAACAAGAAGCTAGGACACAATAAGCAAAATAAAATAAATAAACATAACTTATTGATGGCTCAGAGACAACAGTCAATATCAAATCATATACAGAGGCAATACATGATGGCTTCAGCAAGCTCCCAAAATAAACAATTGAGAAATTTTCCAGATGAGGAAAATTTCTTGGAATTACCAGAGGCAGAATAAATAAATAAGATTAATATACAGAACTCTTCAAGAAATCATGAAGGAAATTAATCAAAACACAGAACATGCAATAGAGGAAATTAAAAAGATAAGAGAAGAGCATAATGACAAATTTAACGGGCTGCAAAAATCCATAGAGAGACAGCAATCAGAAATCCAGAAGATTAACAACAAAATTTCAGAATTAGAAACTCAATAGAAAATCACAGGAGCAGAATTGAGGCAATGGAAGTCAGAATTAGTTAGACTGAAGATAAAGCACTTGACACCAACTTATTTGAGGAAAAATCAGATAAAAGTATTTTAAAAAATGAAGAAACCCTAAGCATTATGTGGGACTCTATCAAGAGGAATAACCTGCGAGTGATTGGAGTACCAGAATGGGGGGGGGGGATAACAGGAAATACAGAGAGAATTGTTGAAACTTCTGGGCAGAAACTTCCCTGATATCGTGAAAGATGACAAGATATATATCCAAGATGCTCATCCGACCCCACATAAGGTAGATCCCAAAAGAAAGTCACCAAGACATATTATAATCAAACTTGCCAAAACCAAAGATAAAGAGAGAACTTTAAGAGTGGCTAGGGATAAACGAAAAGTCATCTACAAAGGAGAGTCAGTAAGAATAAGCTCGGACTACTCAGCAGAAACCATGCAGGCAAGAAGGCAATGGGATGACATATCTAAAGCCTTGAAGGAAAAAAAATCTGCCAGCCAAGAATTATATATCCAGCAGAACTATCTCTCAAATATGATGGCGAAATTAGGGCATTTACAGATAAAAAGAAGTTTAGGGAATTTGAAAAAACCAAACCAAAATTACAAGAAATACTAAAGGGAGTCCTCCAGTTAGAAATCAGTAACATCAGATAACAACCCAAGACTAGGACACAGGACAGAGCCACCAGATATCAACCCAGATAGGGAAGTCACAAAAGTAAACCAAAGAAAAACACTGAAAATAGGGAAACCAATGTCAATATGTAAAAGATGACAACATTTAAACAAAAAAAGAGGGACTTAAAAAATGTAGACATAGAGCTTCTGGCAACATGGTGCTCTAGGCAGAAGCACCATGCCATCCCTCCACAGCAAAGGTCCAAAGAACTAAGCCAAACAGAGAAAACAACAATCCTGAAACCCTAAGCATCAAATGAAGAGATAAAGAACTCAGCCAAGCACCAAATCGAATAAGAAACTGATAGAGAACAGAGAGCGAGGAGAGGTATATGCAGAGGTCCCTATCAGCTAACACAGCACGGATCTGCCATCTTGGACTCTTATCAGAGACCAGTGAACTGGGGGTACGAGAAAGCAGCTTCACGGAGCTTTCAGCAGGAGACAGAACAACCAGAAACCAGCGATATATGCTTTCCCACCCTCCACCCTTCTTCACCCCCACTCGGCCTCCTCGGCTTCCCGCAGCCACAGTCTTTTGGCCGGGAAGCACTGGCTGCTTGGATTCCACCCGCCCGCACTGGCGAACTCCCTGAGTGCCATTTGTTGGCTGCTGGTGTTGCTTTTTCCTGCTTCTCCTGATTTTTTCCTTACCTCTCACCACTTCCCCCTCCTTTCGCTCAAATACCTGGCTCCATGCGCCATCTTTGTTTCTCCCTGAAAGGCTGTGAAACGCTGCTCGAATGTGAAACTGCTTCCCAGTCCATGCTGTCATGCTGGTGGGATCCCCAGGCTGTTTGATTGTTTGTTTTGAATTGTTTGTTTGTTTTCTTTTTCTTTTCTTGAATTGGGAGCCTGTTCTAGCCAGGCAGTACTGCGCGGCTTGGGACCTACCCCCTCAGTTTGCGCAGATGCACAGAGGGATCCCTGGGGGCATTTCTTTTTCTTGGTTTTTTTTTTTTTTTCCTTCTGTCTTTTGGGGCGGTTTTCTTCTTCTTTTTTTAAATTTGTTTTGTTTTCTTTTCCCTCTTATTCCCTTTTTATCTTTCTTCATTACTCAGTTTCTCATATCTCTATACCTTCCTTCTCTTCCTGTCCACTGAATACATGGCACTGAGTGACACCTCTACACCTTCTAGCCAGGCTGTACTTCAACACCTGGGAACAACTTGCCCAGATCTAGTAGCCACAAAGGTGGGATCCCTGGGAGATTTTCTTTTCTTTTTTCTTTCTAATTTTAATTTATTCATTTTTTATTTTATTTTATTTTTTCTCTTCTTCTCCTTTTTGTTTTTCTCCATTTCATAGTCTCTCATCTCTCCACACCAATGGCAAGCTGCCCTAGCACTCTTTTTTGTTTGTATGTTTTTGGCTCCTGTTCCTTTCTCCTCTCTCTCCTTTCTCCCATACTCATCTGAGCTCCAAACATTACAATCTCCCCCCTTCATCCTGCCTACCTGCACCGTGCACTGAACATCACACCACCAAGCAGCACAGGCACGGCCTACTGGAACCTGCTCTGCACTGACTACCGGCCTGCCCTGGTGGCTGTAGTAAGTGCCACAAACAACCCGTCCTAGCAACTCATCTTCAGCTAGACCTGTTCTTCTATACCATATCTGAGCAACTGACCCTGACAATTGGAGAAGGAAGTGAAAAGTATCGTGCCCAAAGACGAGCAAACAACAAAGAACACACAGCCCACGTGTCATACATAGCCAAATTTTTAAAAAAGGATGAAACAAACAAATCCACAATCAATAAAAGAGAAAATAACTATAAAAAATACTAAAAATAACTATTAAAAATACTATATAAATACTATATATATATATATATATATAAATAACTATAAAAAATACTAAAAAAACTACTGAATGTCCTGAAGACAGCAGACAATATCAAAACATTTAAAAAAAACAGGACAGGATGGTTCCAGTAGGCATTCAAAACAAAACACCAGATTACTTTCCAGTAGAAGAAAAGGCATTAGAACTACCTGATAGAAAAGTCAAATCTCTAATACTCAGAATTATCCAAGAGTTGAAGCAAAAAGCAGACAAAAATTAGAAAAAAATAGAAAATTCATGGAAAATACAGACAAAAAATAGAAGAATTCAGGAAAATAATGCAGGAACAAAATAAATTCACAACTAGAAATCATACAAAAACAATTAGAAATCCAAAAGATAAACAACAAGCTTGCAGAAATGGATAGTGTCATAGAAGGGCTGAGGAGTAGATTTGAAATGTTGGAAGACAAGATCAGCGGAATTGAAGACAAACACTTTGATACAACTCTGAGGAAAAATCAGAAAAAAGAAAATAAAAATGAAGAGGCCCTGAGAATTACGTGGGATACAATCAAAAGGAAAAATCTGCGAGTAATTGGAGTTCCATAACAGGAGGATAAAATGGAAAACACAGAGAGGATCATTGAAGAATTGCTGACAGAAAACTTCCCCAATATCATGAAAGATGAAAAGCTGACCATCCAAGAAGCTCTTCAAACCCCATATAGGATAGACCCCAAAAGAAAATCACCAATGCATATCATAATCACACTACCTAAAACCAAAGACAAAGAATCCTGACAGCAGCTCGAGAAAAACAAAAAGTCACATACAGAGGAGAAACAATAAGACTAAGCTCAGATTATTTAGCAGAAACCATGCAGGCAAGAAGACAATGGGATGACATATATAAAACCTTGAAAGAAAAAATTGCCAGCCACAAATAATATATCTTGCTAAACACTCATTGAAATATGATGGTGAAATTAGGCCATTTCCAGGTAAACAAAAATTAAGGGACTACGTAAAAACCAAACCAAACTTACAAGAATTATTAAAGGGAGTACTTCGATCTTAGAACAAACAACATCAGCTCACAGACTGAATCTAGGATGCAGGATTGTACCAGCCAGATACTAATCTAGGAAATGAACTCTCAAGGACTATCCAAAACCAAAAGAAATACAACAGGGAATCAGAGCAATTAATCTGTAAATGACAACAACATCAGAACAATAAAAGAGGGAATAAATGGTGTAGGTATAGAACCTTCTAATGGAGAGGAAGGCAAGGCGATACGAAGTAATAATAAACTGCTTCAAACTTAGAAAGATAAGGGTAAATCTCATGGTAACCACAAAGAAAGTTAACAAACCTACTCATCAAAATAAAGACGAAAAACATACAGTCTCAGTAAAAACAAAACCTACCAAGACAAAAGAAATGAAAACGAGATCCACAAACAAAAGTAATTCAGCAGAGGAGAGTAAAAAGAACAAAGAAAAGGTCAGCACCACAAAAAGCACTCACGAATCAAAAACATTGGAAATAACAAATGTTGGAGAGGCTGCGGGGAGATCAGAACTCTTATGCACTGCTGGTGGGAATGCATAATGGTATAACCATTTTGGAAAATGATATGGCGCTTCCTTAGAAAGCTAGAAATAGAAATACCATATGTTCCAGCAATCCCACTCCTAGGAATATATTCTAGAGAAATAAGAGCCATCACATGAATAGACATATGCACACCCATGTTCATCGCAGCAATGTTCACAATAGCAAAAAGTTGGAAACAACCTGGATGCCCATTGACAGATGAATGGATAAACGAACTATGGTACATACACACAGTGGAGTATCATGAAACGAGAAAGAACAATGATGAATCTGTGAAGCATCTCCTAACATTGATGAAACTGAAGGACATTATGCTGAGTGAAATAAGTCAATCACAAAAGGACAAATATTGTATGAGACCTCTATTGTAAAAACCCACGAAAAAGTTTACACCCAAAAATAAACAATCTTTGATGCTTACGAGGGATGGGAGGGTTGGGGAGGGAACTAAATAGACAATAGATAAGTGGTAACTTTTTTGAAGGGTAAGACAGTACAGAATACTGGGGAAGCCAGCACAACTTGTACAAGGAAACGTCATGGAAGCTCCATAGACACATCCAAACTTCCTGAGGGACTGAATTGCTGGGTGGAGGGCTGTGGGGACCATGCTCTCAGGAAACATCAAGCTCAACTGGCATAACACAGTTTATAAAGACAATGTTCTACATTTACCTTGGAGAGTAGCGTCTGGGATCTTTAAAGCCTGTGAGCAGCCATCTAAGATACTCCACTGGTCTCACCCCTTCAGGAGCAAGGGAGAATGAAGATAACAGGACACAAGGAAAAGATTCGTCCAAAGGACTAATGGACTACAGTTACCACGGCCTCCACCAGACTGAGTCCAGTACAGCTGGATGGTGCCCAGCTACCACCACAGACTGCTCTGACCGGGATCACAATAGAGGTTCCTGGACAGAGCTGGAAAAGGATGTAGAACAAAATTCTAACTCACAAAAAAAGACCTGATTTACTGGCCTGACAGACTGGAGAAACCCTGAGAGTATGACCCCCAGACACCCTTTTAGCGCAGTGGTGAAGTCACTCCCGAAGTTCACCGTTCAGCCGGAGATTGGATAGCCTCATAAAACAAAATGGGACTAATGAGGCACAGCAGTCCAGAGACAAGGACTAGTAGACAGAAGGGACAAGACAGCTGGTGATAGGGAACCCAAGGCTGAGAAGGGACAGTGTTGACATGTGGTGGGGTTGTTAACCATTGTCATAGGGCAATATGTGTACTAACTGTTTAATGAGAAACTATTTGTTCTGCAAACCTTCATCTAAGGTACAAAAAAAATTATTATTATCTATGTGAGATCAAATTGACAACAGCAACTCAAAAGGTTTGAGTAGAAGCCCAGGGGGCAGTGAATTGAAGATAACAGTCATGGAATAATTTGGAAAAGGATAGTGAGAATAGCAGCACAACTGGAAGAATGTAATCAATGTCACTGAATTGTACATGCAGATACCTTTGAATTGGTATAACTTTGGCTATATATATTTTCACCAAAAAAAAAAAAAAAAAAAAGGATCCTCCAAGGTGGAGAAGGAAGAGTGTTGACATGTTGTAGGGTTGTTAACCAATGTCATAAAACAATGTGTACTGACTGTTTAATGAGAAACTATTTGTTCTTTAAACCTTCATCTAAAGTACAATTAAAAAAAAGGAAAAGAAAAAAGTAAAAAAAATCTTAGAATCAAATGAGAATGAAACACAAAATACCAAAACCTTTGGGACACGGCAAAAGCACTGCTCACAAGTCAATTTATAACAATAAACAAACACAACAGAAAGGAAAAAAGCCAAAATCAGCATCTTAACCCTACAACTCCAAGAAATAGAAAAAAAGGGAAAAAAAAGCCCACAGTCACCAGAATAAAGGAAATAATAAGGATTAGAGCAGAAGTAAATAAATAGAAAAACGATAGAATCAACAAGACAAGAAGTTGGTTCTTTGAAAGGATTAATAAAATCAAAAAACCACTGGCCAAATTGACAAAGGAAAGAAAGAGAAGATGCAAACAATACAAATAAGAAGTGAGATGGGTGACATTACAGCAGAACCAACTGAAATAAAAAGGATAATAACAGAATACTATGAAGAACTGTAATCCAACAAATTTGAAAACCCAGAAGAAAAGGACAAATTTCTAGAAACACACTACCTACCTAAACTAACACAAACTCAGATAGAAAATTTGAACAGACCCATAAAAAAAGAAGAAACTGAAGAAGTCATAAAGAAACTCCCAAGAAAAAAAAAAGCCCTGGCCCAGAAGGCTTCACTGAAGAGTTCTATAAATCATTCAGAGAAGAGCCAACACCAGTTTTACTCAAACTGTTCCAGAACACAGAAAAAGATGGAATACTCCCGAATTAATTCTATGAAGCCAACATAACCCTGATACCAAAGCCAGGCAAAGGTACTGCTAAGAAAACAAAATTATAGACCAATATACTGCGTAAATATAGACACAAAAATTCTAAACAACATCCTAGCCAATAGAATGCAATACTGTATCAAAAAATAAGACATCATGACCAAGTGGGATACATAACAGGTATGAAAGGATGGTTCAACATTAGAAAATCAATCAACGTAATCCACCACATAAATGAAACAAACAAAAAGAACCACGTGATCACATCAATCAATGAAGAAATGTCCTTTGATAAAATGCAACACCCATTCCTGATAAAAACTCTGAGCAAAATAGGAATAGAAGGAAAATTCCTCAATATAATTAAGGGTATATATACAAAACAAACAGCCAACATTATCTTAACAGAGAGAGACTAAGCATTCCCCTTGAGAATGGGAAAAGGCCACTCTTATTCAATATTGTACTGGAAGTCCTAGCCAGCAATAAGGCAAGAAAGGGAAATAAAAGGAATACAAACAGGTAAAGAAGAAATAAAATTATCCCTACTTGCAGATGATATGATCTTATACATAGAAAACCCCAGAGATTCTAAAAGAAAGCTACTGGAACTAATAGAAGGATTCAGTACAGTGGCAGGATACAAGATCAACATACTAAAATCAGTCAGATTCCTCTACACAAACAAATAGAACACTGAGAAGGAAATCAAGAAAACAATACCATTTACAATAGCCTCCCCCCCCCAAAATAAAATACTTAGGAACAAACCTAACCAGGGATGTAAAAGTCTTATACAAAGAAAACTACAAAACACTACTGAAAGAAACCAAAAAAGACCTACATAAATGGAAGAACATACCATGCTCATGGTTAAGAAGACTTAACATTATGAAAATGTCAATATTAAACAAAATGATCTATAGAAATAATGCAATCCCAATCCAGATTCCATTAACACTCTTTAGAGATGGAAAAACTGATTACAAAATTTATATGGAAGGAAAAGAGACCCAGGATAAGCAAAGCGCTGCTGAAGAAGAACAAAGTAGGAGGCCTCACACTTACCAATCTCAGAACCTACTATATAACCACGATAGTCAAAGCAGCCTGGCACAGCTACAATGACAGACACACAGAACAATTGAACAGAATTGAGAACCCAGAAGTAAATCCATCCATCTATGGACAGTCGCCACCACTTGTCTGTCAGTTTGTTGTACTGTGGTGGCTTGCATGATGTGATGCAGGAAGCTACGCCACCAGTATTTCAAATACCGGCAGGGTCATCCATGGTGGACAGGTTTCAGCGGACCTTATAAACTAAGACTAGGAAAAAGGGCATGGCGATCTACCTTCTGAAAAAAATTGGCTGGTAAAAATCTTATGAATACCAGTGGAATATGTGATATAGTACCTGAAGATGAGCCCCTCAGGTTGGAAGGCACTCAGAATTTGACGAGGAAGAGATACCTCCTCAAAGTAGAGTTGACCTTAATGATGTGGATGGAGTCAAGCTTTTGAGATCTTCATTTTCTGATGTGGCATGATTCAAAATGAGAAGAAACAGCTGCAAACTTCCATTAATAATTGGAACATGGAAGGTACAAAGTATAAATCTAGGAAAATTGGAAGTTGTCAAAAATGAAATGGAATGCATAAAGATCGATATCCTAGGCATCAGTGAGCTGAATTGGATTGGTACTGGCCATTTTGAATCGGACAATCACATGCTCTACTGTGCCAGGAATGACAAATTGAAGAGGAATGGAGTCACATTCATCGTCAAAAAGAAAATTTCAAGATCTATCCTGAAGTACAACACTGTCAGTGATAGGATAATGTATATACGCCTAAAAGGAAGGCCAGTTAATACGGCTATTATTCAAATTTACACACCAACTTCTAATGCCAACGACGAAAAATTGAAGATTGTTATAAAATTTTGCAATCTGAAATTGATCCAACATGCAATTAAGATGCATTGATAATTACTGCCCATTTGAACATGAAAGTTGGAAACAAAAAAGAATGATCAGTAGTTGGGAAATATGGCCTTGATGATAGAAATGACAACAGAGATTACATGATAGAATTTTGCAAGACCAACTATTTATTCATTGGAAATACCTTTTTTCAACAACATAAACAGTGACTATACACATGGAACCCTGGTGATTTAGTGGTTAAGAGCTCAGCTGCTAACCAAAAGGTCAGCAGTTCGAATCTACCAGCTGCTCCTTGGAAACCCTATAGGGTCACTATGAGTCAGAATTGACTCGACAGCAATGGGTTTAGTTTTTCTATGCACATGGACCTCACCAGACAGAATACACAGGCATCAAAACGACTACGTCTGTGGAAAGACACAATGGAGAAGCTCAATATCATCAGTCAGAACACAGCCAGGGGCTGACGGTGGAACACACTGTCAATTGCTCAGATGCAAGTTCAAGTTGAAGCTGAAGAAAATTTTAAAAAGTCCATGAGAGCCAAATTACGACCTTGAGTATATTCCACCTGAATTTAGAGACCATCTCAAGAACATATTTGACACACTGAAAACTAATGAATGGAGACCAGCCGAGATTTGGGATGACATCAAGGACATCATACATGAAGAAAACAAGAGGTCATTAAAAAGACAGGAAACAAAGAAAAGACCAAAATGGATGTCAGAAGAGACTCTGAAATTTGCTCTTGAATGTCAATTAGCTAAAGCAAATGGAAGAAATGAAGTAAAAGAGCTGAACAGAAGATTTCAAAGGACGGCTGGAGAAAACAAAGTAAAGTATTATAATGACATGTGCAAAGAGTTGGAGTTAGAAAACCAAAAGTGAAGAATACATATGGCCCCCAGACACCCTTTTAGCTCAATAATGAAGTTACTCCCAAGGTTCACCCTTCAGCCAAAGATTAGACAGCCCCATAAAACAAAACAAGACTAATGGGGCACAACAGCCCAGGAACAAGGACTAGAAGGCAGGAGGGGACAGGAAAGCTGGTAATAGGGAACCCAGGGTCAGACAAGGGAGAGTGTCGACATGTCACGGGGTTGTTAACCAATGTCATAAAACAATATGTGTACTAACTAACGAGCAACTATTTGTTCTGTAAACCTTCATCTAAAGTACAATAAGAAAATTTTTAAAAGAATAATTTGCCAAAAAAAATTTAAAAAGTGAAGAATACCTTTGGCATTTCTCAAGCTGAAGGAACTGAAGAAAAAATGCAAGCCTCGAGTTGCAATATTGAAGGATTCTATGGGCAGAATATTGAATCACATGGGATTCATCAAAAGCAGATGGAAGAAATACACACAGTCACTGTGCCAAAAAGAATTGGTCAATGTGCCACCATTTCATAAGGGAGCATATGAAGAAAAATCAATGGTACTGAAGGAAGAAGTCCAAGCTGCACTGAAGGCATTGTCAAAAAACAAGGCTTCAGGAATTGACAGAATAACCAAATTGAGATGTTTCAACAAATGGATGCAATGCTGGAAGTGCTCACTCGTCTATGCCAAGAAATGTGGAAGACAGCTACCTGGCCAACTGACTGGAAAAGATCCATACTTGCACCCAATCTAAAGAGAGGTGATCCAAAGAATTTGTAAATTATCAAACAATATCATTAATATCACACATAAGTAAAATTTTACTGAAGATAATTCAAAAACGGTTGCAGCACTACATCAACAAGGAACTACCAGAAATGCAAGCTGGATTCAGAAGAGGACGTGGAATGAGGGCTATCATTGCTGACATCAGATGGATCTTGGCTGAAAACAGAGACTACTAGAAAGACTTTTACCTGTGTTTTATTTCTGATGTGTGGATCATAACAAATTAAAGATAACATTGTAAAGAATGGAAATTTCAGAACACTTAATTGTGCTCATGTGGAACCTATACATAGACCAAGAAGCAGTCATTCGAACAGAACAAGGGGATACTGCATGGTTTAAAATCAAGAAAGGTGTGTGCAAGGGTTGTATCCTTTCACCATACTTATTCAATCTGTATGCTGAGCAAATAATCCGGGAAGCTGGACTATATGAAGAAGAATGTGTCATCAGGATTGGAGGATGACTCATTAACAACCTGCGATATGCAGATGACACAACCTTGCTTGCTGAAAGTGAAGAGGACTTGAAGCATTTACTGATGAACATCAAAGACCACAGCCTTCAGTATGGATTACACCTCAACATAAGGAAAACAAAAATCCTCACAATTGGACCAATAAGCAACATCGTTATAAACAGAGAGAAGATTGTGGTTGTCAAGGATTTCATTTTACTTGGATCCACAATCAACACCCATGGAAGGAGCAGTCAAGAAATCAAATGATGTAATGCACTGGGCAAATCTGCTGTGAAAGACCTCTTTAAAGTGTTAATAAGCGAAGATGTCACTCTGAGGATTAAGGTGCGCCTGACCCAAGACGTGGTGTTTTCAATCATCTCATATGTATGTGAAAGCTGGACAATAAATAAGGAAAACTGAAGAAGCACTGATGCCTTTGAATTATGGTGTTGGCAAAGAATATTGAATATACCACAGACTGCCAGAAGAATGAACAAATCTATCTTTGAAGAAGTACAGCCAAAATGCTCCTGAGAAGCAAGGATGGTGAGACCTCGTCTCACATACTTTGGACATGTTATCAGGAGGGACCAGTCCCTGGAGAAGGACATCCTACTTGGTAAAGTAGAGGGTTAGTAAAAAAGAGGGAGCCCCTCAATGAGATAGATTGATACAGTGGCTGCAACAATGGGCTCAAACATAGCAATGATTGTGAGGATGGTGCAGGACCAGGCAGTGTTTCATTCTGTTGTACATAGGGTACCTATGAATCAAAGCAACTCAATGGCACCTAACAACAACAACATGGACAGCTGATCTTCCACAAAGGTCCTAAACCCATCAAGTGTGGAAGAGAGAGTCTCTTTAACAAACGGTGCTGGCCAAATTGGATATCCCTTTGCATAAAAATGAAACAGGATCCATACCTCACCCCATATACAAAAACTAACTCAAGATGGATCAAAGTTCTAAATATAAAACCCCAAACTATAAAGATCATGGAAGAAAAAGTAGGTGCAAATCTAAGGGCCCTAATTTATGGCATAAATAGACTATCAAACATAACTAAAAATGCACGAACAGCAGATGATAAACTAGACTACTGGGATCTCCTAAAAATTAAACCATTTTGCACATCAAAAGACTTCTACTAAAGAGTAAAAAGAGAACCTACAGATTGGGAAAAAAAATTTTGGCAATGACATATCTGACAAGGGACTAATTTCAAAGATCTACAGAAAACTTCAACACCTCAACAACAAAATTACAACAATCCAATTAAAAATGGTCAAAGGACATGAACAGACACTTTACCAAAGACATTCAGGTGGTGTGATGGTTAAGGTTGTGTGGCAACTTGTCTGGGCTATGATTCTCAGTGGTTTGGCAGTTATGACGTAGTTTGGCAGCTATATAACGATGTAATCACCTCCATGATGAGATCTGCTATGAGCAGCCAATCAGTTGAAAAGGAGTTTCCTTGGGGGTGTGGCCTTCATCCAATATATGTGGACTTTCTGGCAAAGTTTGCTGGCTTTTGCCCCCTCTAGATCCTGCAGCTGGCGCCTACTCATCTGACTTCTGTTCTTGGGACTTGAGCTAGCAGCTTACCTGCCAGTCTTGGTATTTGTCAGCCTATGCAGCCTGTGAGCCAGTGGCCTGCTGTCTGACCTGCTGACCTTGGGATTTGTTGGCCTCTGCATCCTGTAAGCCACAGGCCTGCCGTCTGACTTGCCGATCTTTGGTTCACCGGACCCTGCAGCTACATGACTCAGGAGAAGTCTCTAGTCTGACTTATGGACTTGAGACTTTTCAGCCTCTACAACTGCATGAGCCATTTCCTTCTCTAGAGACAGGTGGCCAACAAATGCACAAAGAGATACTCACGATCATTAGCCATTAAAGAAACAAACAAACAAAAAAAGAACCCATTGCCATCAAGTTGATTCCGACTCATAGCATCCCTATAGAACAGAGTAGAACTGTCCCATAGGGTTTCCAAGGAGCAGCTGGTGGATTCTAACTGCTGACTTTTTGGTTAGCAGCCAAACGCCTAACCACTGCACCACCAGGACTCCGCATTAGCCATTAGAGAGATGCAAATCAAAGCTACAATGAGATATCATCTCAACCTGGCAATAACGGCAAGGATCAAAAAACAGAAAACAACAAATGCGGGCAAGGGTGTGGCATGACTGGAACTCTCATACACTGCTGGTGGGATTGTAAAATGGTACAACCACAGTGGAAAACGGTATGGTGCTTCCTTTAAAAGTTAGAACTAGAGATGCCATATGATCCAGCAATCCCACTACTAGGTGTGTATCCTAGAGAAATAAGAGCCATGACATGACTAGATATATGCACACCCATGTTTACTGCAGCATTATGCACAATAGCAAAAGGATGGAAACAACCTAAGTGCCCATCAATGGATGAATGGATAAATCAACTATGGCACATACACACAATGGAATACTACTCAACATTAAGGAATAATGATGAATCCGCAAAACAACTCATGCTATTGATAAACCTGGAAGACATTATGCTGAGTGAAATAAGTCAATCACAAAGGGACAAATATTGTGTGAGATCACTATAATAAAAAGTCAAGAAAAGATTTTTCAGAAAGAAACATTCTTTGATGGTTACCAGTGATGGGAGGGGGATGGAGGAAAAATCACTATATAGTAGACACATATTAACTTGGGTGAGGGGAAAGTCAGTACACAATAAGGGACATGTCAGCACAACATGACCAAAGCAAAAGAAGATACTGAGAGGAAGGCAAGAGTAAAAGGCAACAACGGTAAATACTATTACATACACAATCTTGCAATAATAGTAATGACAAACAATAACTTACAAGTGAGTACATAGGTAGATATGTAAGCTGAACAGGTGTGGGATGGCATATGGGAGTACAGCCATGAGCATATATAGGTTTGGCAGAGGATATTTCTACATACATATCTGTATGTGCTGCAAGATATCCACTTATATAGTAGAGCACACGGGGGCAAAATTATGAAAACTACTTAGTCATAAAAAAACACCTTGAGGGACTAAGTTACTGGGCTTGAGGGCTTAGGACCGTAGTCTTGGGGGACATCTAGGTCAATTAGCCTAACATAGCCCATAAAAAAAATGTTCAAATTCGTACTTTCATAAGTAGTGACTGCAGTCTTAAAAGCTTGCCAGCAGCTATCTAAGATACAACTATTGGTCTCTTCCAGTCCAGAGTAAAGAACAGTGAAGAAAATCAAAGGACTAATGGACCACAAGAACTACAGCCTCCACTAGCCTGAGACCAGAAGAACTAGGTGGTCCCTGGCTACTACTACCAACCGCTCAGATTGGGATCACAACAGAGAGGGAGAAAAATGTAGAACAAAATTCAAATTCATAAAAAAGGCCAGTCTTACTGGTCTGATAGACAATGGTGGAACTCCAAGATTATGGTCCTTAGACACCCTTCAAACCTGGAACTGAACCCACTCCCGGAGATCACCCTTCAGCCAAACAACAGACAGACCTATAAAGTGAACAATAACACCCGTGAGGAACATGCTACTCAGAACAATCAACCATATGAGACCAAAAGGGCAGCATTTGCCCAAAAACAAAGTTCAGAAGGCAGGAAGGGGCATGAGAGATGGGTGAATGGAAACAAGGAAATCCTGCTTCTGGCACCAAGAAATGCCAAAGAGTAAAACAGCATACTCTGTTAAAGTGAAAACAAAGAGTTTTATTGAAGGGTCTAGACGGTTCGAACCAGGAAACAAAAAGCGAAACCAGTGAGTGCTCCAAGGTGCAGACAGTGAGCAGGTATGCAGTAAAATCAGGAACTTAGGGTACAATTTTTTGATTCGTAGGCTTAGGATTTAGGGAAGTAGGAGGTGCGCTAACTTGAAGTAGGGAAACTGAGGTGATTGATTTACAATATATATGTGGTCCCTCTGGATTGGTTGTTTAAATTTGCAGAAGTATGTGACTGCAGGGGACTTTACAGGGTGATCACAAGACAATTACAGGATGGTCATAAAATCTCTTATTCGGATTATATCTTGTTCAACAGCAGCTAATTCTATTTTCTAACATCTTGCTTGCGTACCAATAGCCTAGACAGATAGCCTCATCAGAATTCCTTTTCTAGACCCCAATAATATTTCAACTCAGGCAGTGTGCTTCACTCCAGATAACTGACCTGATGAACTAGATCCAAATGGTGATTTGTACTCACTATATCATTTTCTCTGTTTTCAACTAGCATAGCCTGTCTACCTAAACTGTCCTTCTTTTTGCCATTTTCCGAAAAATTCAATATCTGAGTCAAACAAAAACCTT
This sequence comes from Dugong dugon, assembly GCA_030035585.1. Taxonomy (NCBI): domain Eukaryota; kingdom Metazoa; phylum Chordata; class Mammalia; order Sirenia; family Dugongidae; genus Dugong; species Dugong dugon. The sequence goes on along the minus strand of CM057483.1, from coordinate 99,544,349 downwards.
AAAAATTCTAATGGTAAATGCTAACTTAAAATGCTAACGTTAAAAGTACTATTCTGGTAAGTAAAGCACTATTGAAGAAGAAGAATAAAGTTGGAGGACTCACACTACCTGACTTCAGAACCTACTAAACAGCTACAGTAGTCAAAACAGCCTGGTACTGGTACAATGACAGATACATTGACCAATGGAACAGAATTGAGAACCCAGACGTAAATCCATCCACCTACGGTCACCTGATCTTCGACAAGGGCCCAAAGTCCATCAGATGGGGAAAAGACAGTCTTTTTAACAGATGGTGCTGGCAAAACTGGATATCCATCTGCAAAAAAATGAAACAGGACCCATACCTCATGCCGTATACAAAAACTACTTCAAAATGGATCAAAGACCTGAACATAAAGCCTAAAACTATAAAGATTATAGAAGAAAAAATAGGACCTACGCTACAGGCCCTAATACACGGCATTAACAGGATACAAACCATAACCATCAATGCACAAACCCCAATAGATAAGCTAGATAACTGGGATCTTCTAAAAATCAAACACTTACGCTCTTCAAAAGACTTCACCAAAAGAGTAAAAAGAGAACCTACAGATTGGGAAAAAAATTTTTGGACAGTACAAGTCAGACAAAGGTCTAATCTCCATAATCTACAAGAAAATCCAACACCTCTACAACAAAAAGACAAATAATCCTATTAAAAAATGGGCAAAGGAAATGAACAAACACTTCACCAAAGAAGACATTGAAATGGCCAACAGACACATGAGGAAATGCTTGCAATCACTAGCCATTAGAGAAATGCAAATTAAAACCACAATGAGATACCATCTCACCCCGGCATTACTAGCACGAATCAAAAACACTGGAAATAACAAATGTTGGAGGGGCTGCAGGGAGATCGGCACTCTTATGCACTGCTGGTGGGAATGCAAAATGATACAACCATTTTGGAAAATGATATGGCGCTTCCTCAGAAAGCTAGAAATAGACATACCATTTGATCCAGCAATTCCACTCCGAGGAATATATCCTAGAGAAATAAGAGTTGTCACTCGAATAGACATATGCACACCTATGTTCATGGCAGCATCGTTCACAATAGCAAAACGATTGAAACAACCTAGATGCCCATCAACAGATGAATGGATAAACAAACTATGGTACATACACACGATGGAGTACTATGCAATGAGAAAGAACAACAATGAATCTGTGAACCATTTCACAACATGGATGAAACTGGAGGACATTATGCTGAGTGAAATAAGTCAATCACAAAAGGACAAATATTGTATGAAACCTCTATTGTAAAAACCCATGAAAAAGTTCACACACAAAATGTAACAATCTTTGTTGGTTACCAGGGATGGGAGGGGTGGGGGGGAAATACTAAATAGGCAATAGATAAGTGGCATCTTGGGTGAAGGGTGAGACAGTACACAATACAGGGGAAACTAGAACAACTTGTACAAGGAAAGGTCATGGAAGCCCCATAGACACATCCAAACTCCCTGAGGGACTGAATTGTTGGGCGGAGAGCTGTGGGGACCATGGTCTCGGGGAACATCTAGCTCAATTGGCATGACACAGCTTATAAAGACAATGCTCTACATTCTACCTTGGTGAGTAGTGTCTGGGGTCTTAAAAGCCTGAGCGGCCATCTAAGATACTCCAACGGTCTCATCCCTTCGGGAGCAAGGAAGAATGAAGAGAACAGGATACAAGGAAAAGATTAGTCCGAAGGACTAATTATCCACAGCTACCAAGGCCTCCACCGGACCGAGTCCAGTACAGCTAGATGGTGCCCGGCTACCACCACTGACTTCTCTGACCAGGATCACAACAGAGGGTTCTGGACAGAGCTGGAGAAGGACGTAGAGCATAATTCTAACTCACAAAACAAAGACCAGATTTACTGGCCTAAAGGAGACTGGAGAAACCTCGAGAGTATGGCCCCCAGACACCCTTTTAGCTCAGTGGTGAAGTTACCTCCGAGGTTCACTGTTCAGCCTGGGAGTGAACAGCCCCATAAAACCAAATGAGACTAATGAGGTACAGGAGTCCAGTGACAAGGGCCAGAAGGCAGAAGGGGACAAGGAAACTGGTGATAGGGAACCCAAGGTTGAGTAAGGATATTGTTGATGTGTTCTGAGATTGTTAACCATTGTCATAGGGCAACATTTGTAGTCACTGTTAAATGAGGAACTGTTTTGTTCTGTAAGCCTTCATCTTAAGTGAGAATAACAGCACAATTGGAAGAGCGTAGTCAGTGTCACCGAACTATGCATGTAGAAATTTTTGAAATGGCGTATCTTTGGCTATGTGTATTTTCACCAAAAAAAAAAAAAATGTTGAGAAGTTAGAGGGTGGATATGTTGTGGGGTTGTTGACCAATGTCATAAAACAACATGTGTACTACTGTTTCATGAGAAACTATTTGTTCTGTAAGCCTTCACCTGAAGTACAATAAAAAAAAAAAAAAGGTACTATTCTGGAAGGAAGTATATAAAAGAAGACCTAGTTCCTTACAAACTCAGAAAACAAAGGGAGCTACCCTTCTTCAAATTGGCCTAATTTGCGTTCGGTGTAGTCTGATCTCCAAGAAGTTCTGGTCCTGAAACTTCTTGCTGCAAGCTGCTCTGACAAGAAATAACAAATTGTATACTTATCTGTGAAGAACAGTTCATTACATTATTGAATTTCCATATCATTACTGCTCCTTTCCACTGTCTGATAATAATGACTTTTGATTGAGCCCTAAGTGTGTACTGGGGGCAGTGGTGGTTCAGTGGTAGAATTCTTGCCTTCCATATGGAAGACTGGGTTTGATTCCCAGCCAGTGTACCTCATGCACAGCCACCACCCAGCTGTCAGTGGAGGTTTGTGTGTTGCTATGATGCTGAACAGGTGTCAGCAGAGCTTTCAGACTAAGACAGAAGGAAGAAAGGCCTAGTCATTCTGAAAATCAGCCAGTGAAAACCCTATGGATCACAAGGGTCCTATCCACAACGAAAATCATGGGGATGGTGCAGGGCTGGGCAGTGTTTCGCTCATGTGTGCATGGGATTGCCATGAGTCAGAGGCCGACTTGATGGTACCTAAAAAAAACCTGTTACCGTCGAGTCGATTCTGACTCATAGCGACCCTATAGGACAGAGTAGAATTGCCCCATAGGGTTTCCAAGGAAAAGCTGGTGGATTCAAACTGCCGACCTTTTGGTTGGCGGCCGAGCTCTTAACCACTGCACCACCAGGGCTCCTGACTTGATGGTAGCTAACAACAAGTATATACCAGGCACTGTGCTGTGTACTTTATATACATATTCTCATTTAATTCTTATAATAACCACATAAGTATCATTAATCTATTTGATAGATAAAGAAACTGAGGTTTGGAGAAGCTAAGAAATTTCTCTATATTCACACATCTAGTAAATAGAAGAGCCAGCCTTCATTCTCTTAATTATTAAACATTAAAGAAATCTTTAAAATGTGATTATCATCTCTATATAGCTAATATTTTACTAGAAAAAGATACTTCATTATAATCAAACTTCTCTATTAACTTCAACCTCAAAGTATGCTTCCTTCCTATTAGCCTTGCTTTCATATATATCTTTATTGCAGTTTAATCTAAGTTTCTTCATTCTTGAAGTCAAGCCAGGTCCCAAAAGAGAGTTACTTCTCCCAGTGTTTATATTTCATGAATATCACTCTACTGAATTTGTACATAACCCTCTAGGGCTCTCTCCCCCAGCTCTGCTGCTAGTAGCCCAGGCCTGAACATCTCCCTTAGGGTTTAAGATTCATATCTATATTTTTCCATAATTTTCTTCTTTAATTTTTTTCTTTCTTGTTCTTTTCTAAAGAGTCAGGTCTAGTACAAGCCTTTGTATGACTAGACCATAAGAACTACTCACCTGACTAGACCAGACTGGCAAAGATTGCCTCATGAATTGGAATTCTGACAACCCAAGAGCTCAATATCGCAAGTCACAAATGACAAAGACAACTGTATAGTCAATAGCTTTTTTGTGATCTTTTCTCTGATGAGTGCTAGAATGATTATATATATATATTACACCTGTAAGAGTAACTACTAAACCCTTCCATATTATTACAGAGTTAACTTGTTGCTGTTGAGTCGATTCTGACTCATAGCGACCAAATTACAGAGTAGGAATCAATTTAACAAGTCCCCAGCAGGAAGACAAATAATTTGTTTTCTGCTATTACCAACTAATACTAAACATACAGTATTAATATAGAAATAGCAATAAGGCTCCTTTCCAGACCAACTCTTCTCCATCATTTCATCACCAGCAATTATGCACTTCCTTATTCAATTATTTCAATGTTCATTCAATCAGTAACAAATGGTGCTAGAACTGAATAGTGTCAGATTACTATCGCAGCAGTTAATCTTAAGGTTTTCATAATCTGAGCTCTATATCTCCAATTCAGTCTCATTTTTGCTTTACATTTTCTCCCATGCTTCTAGCTACATATATTATTTATGCATATACACAATCATATCAAATATTGTCAGGGAAAATTAAATCAAAGCCCTCATAGTAAAGCAGGTCCCATACAGTCCTGTATATATTGTGAGGTCCAAATGGTTCTAGAAAGTAATAGTGAAAAGGCTATTCCGAAACGTCTATACATTTTTAAAGCTCCAATTTTCTAATTAGAAAAAGATCAAAAATTCACCACAGTCTACTGAACACAGCCAGGAACAATTAGATTTATACTAAAGCTTATCCCTACCAAAATTATGATCTATTTGAAAAAAAAAAAAACTAAACCCATTGTTGTCGAGTCGATTCCAACTCACAGTGACCCTATAGGACAAAGTAGAACTGCCCCATAGGGTTTCCAAGGAGCAGCTGGTTGATTCAAACTGCCAACCTTTTGGTTAGAAGCCAAGCTCTTAACCACTGTGCCAGCAGGGCTCCATATGATCTATAGTCAACTTCAGTTCCAATGGTGGCATTAATAACTTACCAAATATACACCGATTTCACATTTATCATATTCAAAGTTTCAAAGTTGACAAATTACTTCCCAGCTACTAATACCAGCTCCAAAAATTTCCTTAAGATCTAAACAAAATAATTCCAAAAGGTTTCTTTAGTAATAATATTTTTAACAATAATGACTCTAGTTATTCTGGATTCAAACTAATCACATAAATTTCAATGTTATCATTTATTATCCCTCTAAATGTACCTTATGCTTGAGCAAAAAATGAAATATCCACCATTTCCTATAATCTTCTTGCCATTGATCACACACATCCATTCAGCCTCAATCTCCTCTCTTTAACTGAATTCTGGCTGCCCCAAACTGTGTTGTTTCCCTGACAAAGCTTTAATTGGAGGCTGCTCATTTTGTTTCACTCACTCCCCACCATAAGTCAAGATCAGGTTAGCATCTTCCTGTATCTTCTTCATTGGATTCCTCAAAGTGTTATTTTAACAGCTTTCCTCAATAGTATCTCTTTCCTCAAAGTTCATATTACTCACATTTATCACCCTCTCAATGTTAAATGTCAACCTGAGGTCTCTCCTTATATTTAATGAGAACTTTAATACCAACTGTTTTCCTTTCCTCTTATACTGAGAGCCTTCATTATCTAAAATCCAAGCCTCACAGGTCCTTGAGTGTCCTATTCTAATTTCTTCATCTCTACTCCATTTCAAAAGTCCTTTTATGTAGTGACACCTGTAATGGCTCCACCTCCAAAACCAAAAATAGAGTTCACTCTCAGAACTACTTATTTCTCCTATGCCTTATCATTCTTAACTTTACCCTTCGACTTCCTCAAGTCCTTTAATTCATTAGACTTCTTACATATTGTCCAAGGCCATTATTACCCTTTTGAGTTCACTTCCTTCTCTACCTAGTAAGGATCCAATGGACAGTGGGGACTTCAATGACAGTAACCAGCACTCTCAATTCCCCTATTCCCTCAATTTTCCACCATACCCATTCTGTCAATCCCCAATCATAAATCAACCTATTTATATTTTCCATTCCTGCTTACATATTATAAAGTATTGCTAAGTAAAATCCTATAATTTTGGTCACCAGTGTAGCCTCCACCCAGTCCAACCTCCACTGCTATCAGAATGCTCTTTTAAAACATAAAGCAGACAGGACTTCCAGAATGGCAAAGTGAGGTCAGAAATGCTATCCCCCAAGAAACAGTGTCAAAAAAACAATTTCAAGACTCTAGAAAGAGACCAAAATTAAACAACAAATTAAGATATGTTTACTTAAGAAGATCTACTGAACTTTGGGTAATAACAATGGGAGTCTATAGTGCTTTAGCCTGAGGCTGCTCCCATTCCCACATCCAGCTCTATCTGAGCTGATTTTACAAGGGAAGGGCAAGTCATAAAAACCAGCAACTTGGCTGCTGGAGAGTGATTACTTGGTTAGGAATGAACACCAAAAAAAGGCCCATGCACAGGGATGCTAAAAAGAATAGTGACCCACACATCCATGGTCAACTGATTTTTGACAAGGGTGCAAAGTCCATTCGAGAGAAAAAGAAGAGTCTCTTCCATAAATGGTGCTGGGAAAAAATGGATTTCCACATGCAGAAAAATGAAACAAGATCCATGTCTAACCCCGTACAAATCCATGCCTAACACCATACAAAAAAAATTTTTTGAATGGATTAAGGACCTAAATGTGCAAACTAAAACCATAAAATTCTCAGAAGAAAATGCAGGTGCAACACTGTCAGGCCTAGCTTTTAACAATGGATTATCTAATATAATAACAAAAGCACAAATAGTAAAAGACAAAATAAATAAATGGGACCTCATAAAAATTAAAAACTTTTGTTCATCAAAAGACTTTACCAAAAAAGTAAAAAGATGGCCCAAAGTCCATCAAATGGGGAAAAGACAGTCTTTTTAACAAATGATGATGGCAAAACTGGATATCCATTTGCAGAAAAATGAAACAGGACCCATACCTCACACCGTATACAAAAACTACTTCAAAATGGATCAAAGACCTGAATATAAAGACTAAAACTATAAAGTTCATAGAAGAAAAAATAGGACCAACACTTCAGGCCTTAATACATGGCATTAACAGGATACAAACCATAACCATCAACACACAAAACCCAACAGATAAACTAGATAACTGGGATCTTCTAAAAATCAAACACCTATGCTCTTCAAAAGACTTCACCAAAAGAGTCAAAAGAGAACCTACAGACTGGGAAAAAATTTTTGGACAGTACAAGTCAGACAAAGGTCTAATCTCCATAATCTACAATAAAATCCAACACCTCTACAACAAAAAGACAAACAATCCTATCAAAAAATGGGCAAAGGAAATGAACAGACACTTCACCAAAGAAGACATTCAAATGGCCAACAGACACATGAGGAAATGCTCGCGTTCACTAGCCATTAGAGAAATGCAAATTAAAACCACAATGAGATACCATCTCACCCCGGCATTACTGGCACGAATCAAAAATACTGGAAATAACAAATGCTGGAGGGGCTGCGGGGAGATGGGAACTCTTATACACTGCTGGTGGGAATGCAAAATGATACAACCATTTTGGAAAATGATATGGCGTTTCCTCAGAAAGCTAGAAATAGACATACCATTCGATCCAGCAATCCCACTCCTAGGAATATATCCTAGAGAAATAGGAGTCGTCACTCGAATAGACATATGCACACCTATGTTCATGGCAGCATTGTTCACAATAGCAAAATGATGGAAACAACGTAGGTGCCCATCAACAGATGAATGGATAAACAAACTATGGTACATACACACAATGGAGTACTATGCAACGAGAAAGAACAACAATGAATCTGTGAAGCATCTCATAACATGGGTGAAACTGGAGGACATTATGCTGAGTGAAATAAGTCAATCACGAAAGGACAAATATTGTATGAGACCTCTATTGTAAAATCCCATGAAAAAGTTCACATGCAAAATGTAACAATCCTTGTTGGTTACCAGGGATGGGAGGGGAGGGGGGAAATATTAAATAGGCAATAGATAAGTGGTATCGTGGGTGAGAGGTGAGACAGTACACAATACAAGGGAAACTAACACAACCTGCACAAGGAAAAGTCATGGAGACCCCATGGACACATCCAAACTCCCTGAGGGACTGAGTTGCTGGGCGGAGGGCTCTGGGGACCATGGTCTCGGGGAACATCTAGCTCAATTGGCATGACACTACTTATAAAGATAATGCTCTACATTCTACCTTGGTGAGTAGTGTCTGGGGTCTTAAAAGCCTGTGAGCGGCCATCTAAGAGGTCTCATCCCTTTGGGAGCAAGGGAGAATGAAGAGAACAGGATACAACGAAAAGATTAGTCCAAAGGACTAATTGTCCACAGCTACCAAGACCTCCACTGGACTGAGTCCAGTACAGCTAGATGGTGCCCGGCTACCACCGCTGACTGCTCTGACCAGGATCACAACAGAGGGTTCTGGACAGAGCTGGAGAAGGATGTAGAGCATAATTCTAACTCACACAAAAAAAAGAAAAAGACCAGATTTACTGGCCTAAAGGAGACTGGAGAAACCTCAAGAGTATGGCCCCCAGACACCCTTTTAGCTCAGTGGTGAAGTTACCTTCGAGGTTCACTGTTCAGCCTGGGAGTGGACAGCCCAGTAAAACCAAATGAGACTAACGAGGTACAGAAGTCCAGTGACAAGGGACAGAAGGCAGAAGGGGAGTAAGAAGCTGATGATAGGGAACCCAAGGTTGAGTAAGGATACTGTTGATGTGTTGTGAGATTGTTAACCATTGTTATAGGGCAACTTTTGTAGTAACTGTTAAATGGGAGGCTATTTTGTCCTGTAAGCCTTCATCTTAAGTGAGAATAACAGCACAATTAGAAGAGCGTAGTCAATGTCACTGAACTGTGCATGTAGAAATTTTTGAAACGGTGTATCTTTGGCTATGTGTATTTTCACCAAAAAAAAAAAAAAAAACAGCTGAGAATTTAAAGGGTTAAAATGTTGTGGGGTTGTTAACCAAAGTCATAAAACAGCATGTGTACTACTGTTACATGAGAAACTGTTTGTTCTGTAAGCCTTCACCTGAAGTACAATAAGATATTAAAAAAAAAAAAAGTAAAAAGATGAGCTGCCAACTGGGAAAATATCTTCGGAAACCATATAGCAAATAAGACTCTAATAACCAAAATATATATAAAACTTTGACAAGTTAACAACAAAAAGACAAATAACCCAATCATAAAATGGACAAAGGACTTGAATAGACCTTTCACCAATGAGGACACTCAAATGACCACCAAACACATGAAAATATGATTAATGTCACTAGCCGTCAAAGAGATGCAAATCAAAACCACAATGAGCCACCATTTCACTTGCACTAGGATGGCTAAAAAAAAAACAGATAATAACAAATGTTGGAAAGGATGTGGGGAAATTGGAACTCTTATCCATTGCTGCTGGGAATGCAAAATGATACAGTCGTGAAAAACAGTGTAGCAGTTCCTCAAATAACTAAAAATAAAACTACCATATGACCTAGCAATTCCACTCCTAGGTATGTAACCAAAATGCTTGAAAGCCGAGACTCAAAAAGAGACTTGTACACCAATATTCATTGCTGCACTATTCACAATAACCAAAAGTTGGAAACAACCTAAATGTTCATCAACAGATGAAGGGATAAACAAAATGTGGTACATACACACAATGGAATACTACTCAGCCATTGGAGAAATGAAGTCTTGATACATGCTACAGTATGGATGGAGCTTGAAGACATTATACTGACCAAAAAAAGCCTATCACAAAAGGACAAATACTGTATGACCTCACTTATATAAAAAGACGAGAAAAGGCAAATGCATAGAGACCAAAGTTTATTAGTGGTTACCAGGGGCTGGAGGGAGGGAGAAAAGAGGGGGGTAACGGTGATGGAACCATCACATTGATTAAGGGTAAAGCTGCACAGCCAATTAGTATAATGGATGCCAATAAGTTGTACACCTATGAAAAGTTGAATTGGAAAAAGTTGTGTGATAGATATATTTATAACAATGACCAAAAAAGAATACCTGCTCAGGCTACTTTTGTACAACCAAACACCTCATAGCACTTGGTTCCTTGGTTTGGAGGTTTAGGGTAATGGTTTCATGGGACATTCCAGTTAATTAGCCTAATAATGTGTTTAGTGCTTCTGTTCTACCTCCTAGTTCGTTGAGTAGTGCCTGGGGTCTTAAAAGCTTGCAAGCAACCATCCAAGGTATGACAACTGGTCTCTATTCACCTGGAGCAACAGAGGAAAAGAAGAGTCAGAAATTGGAGGAGGATATGGAATGTATGGTTAAATTGCCTCCATGAACAACTGCCTCCTTTGCCATGAGACCATAAGAACTGGATGGTGCTCGGATACCATTACTGAAGGTTTTGATGAAAGATTCCATAAAAGAATCCTGATCAAAAGGAGGAAAATGCAGAATAGAATTTCAAATTCTCATGGACTCCAGGCTTTCTGTACTCATGGAGGGTAGATGAACCCCTGAAACTACTGCCCGGAGATAATCCTTAAACCTTAAACCAAAAATATCCCCTGAAGTCATCTTAAAACCAAACAATAGTTTAGATTCACTAGTAAAAAAGCTCTACATTGAGCATTATGCACTTTTTTTAGTGAACGTTTACAATTCAAGTTAATTTCTCATACAAAAATGTATACACATATTCTTTCGTGACATTAGTTGCAATCCCCACAATGTGACAGCACACTCCTCCTTTCCACCCCAGGTTCCCTGTGTCCATTTGTCCAGTTGCTATTCCTTCCTGCCTTCTAATCCTGTCTCCGGACAGGAGCCAACCTTTCGGTCTTGTGTACCCAACTGAACTAAGAAGTACACTCCTTAGCTGCATTATTTTTTGTTTTATAGTCTTGTCTAATCCTTGTCTGAAGAGTGGGCTTTGGGAATGGTTTCAGTTCTGGGTTAACAGAGTGTCCAGGGACAATAGTTTTGGGGGTTGCTCCAGTGTCTGTCAGACCATTAAGTCTGGCCTTTTTACATAAAATTGAGTTATGTTCCAGACTTTTCTCCCACTCTGTCCGGGACTCTCTGTTTTGTTCCCTGTCAGGGCAGTCATTGGTGGTAGCTGGGCACCGTCTAGTTCTTCAGGTCTTAAGCTGGTAGAGTCTCTGGTTTATGTGGCCCTTTAGTCTCTTGGGCTAATATTTTCATGTGTCTTTGGTTTTCTTCATTCTTTGCTCCCAGTGGGATGGGACCAATTGATGCATCTTAGATGGCCGCTCGAAAGCTTTTAAGACCCCAGACGCCACTCACCAAAGTTAGATGTAGAACATTTTCTTAATAAAATTTGTCATGCAGTTACCTAGATGTCCTCCGAAATTATGGTCCCCAGGCCCCAGACCCAGCTACTCTGTCCCTCAAAGTGTTTGGATGTGTCCAGGAAACTTCTTAGCTTTTGCTTTCGTCCGGTTGTGCTGACTTCCCCGGTATTGTGTGTTGTCCTTCCCTTCACCGAAGTTGATCCTTGTCTACTATCTAGTTAGTGAATTTCCCTCCCCCTCCCTCCCCACCCTCATAACTATCAAAGAATGTTTTTTTCTGTGTTTAAACCGTTTCATGAGTTTTTACAGTAGTGGTCTTATACAATATTTGTCCTTTTGTGATTGACTTATTTCACTTAGCATAATGCCTTCCAGATTCATCCATGTTGTGAGATGCTTCACAGATTCATCATTCTTCTTTATCTTTGCATAGTATTCCATTGTGTGTATGTACCATAATTTCTTTATCCATTCCTCTGTTGATGGGCACCTCGGTTGTTTCCATCTTTTTATTATTGTGAACAATGCTGCAAAGAACATGGGTGTGCATATGTCTATTCTTGTGACAGCTCTTATTTCTCTAGGATATATTCCTAGGAGTGGGATTGCTGGATCATATGGTATTTCTTTTTCTAGCTTTTTAAGGAAGCACCAAATCGTTTTCCAAAGTGGTTGTACCATTTTACATTCCCACCAGCAGTGCATAAGTGTTCCAATCTCTCCACAACCTCTCCAACATATACTATTTTGTGTTTTTTGTATTAGTGTCAGCTTTGTTGGGGTGAGATGGTATCTCATTGTAGTTTTGATATGCATTCCTCTAATGGCTAATGATCATGAGCATTTCCTCAAGAGTCTGTTAGCTGCCTGAATGTCTTCTTTGGTGAAGCATCTGTTCATATCCTTTGCCCATTTTTTAATTGGAGTATTTGTCTTTTTGTTGTTGAGGTGTTGCAGTGTCTTATAGATTTTGGAGATTAGACCCTTATCGGATATGTCTTAGCCACAATTCTTTTACCAATCTGTAGGTTCTCTTTCTACTCTTTTGGTAAAGTCTTTTGATGAGCATAACTGTTTGATTTTCAGGAGCTCCCAGTTATCTAGTTTCTCTTCCAGTATTTGTGCATTGTCAGTTATGATTTGTATACTACTTATGCCATGAATTAGGGCTCCTAGTTTCGTCCCTATTTTTTCTTCCACCATCTTTATCGTTTTCGATTTTATATTTATGTCTTTGATCCATTTTCAGTTAGTTTTGGTGTATGGTGCGAGGTACTGGTCCTCTTTCATTTTTTAGGAGATGGATATCCAGTTATGCCAGCACCATTTGTTAAAGAGACTCTTTTCCCCATTTAATGGACTTTGGGCCTTTTTCAAATATCAGCTCTCATAGGTGGATGTATTTACGTCTGGATTCTCAATTCTGTTCCATTGGTCTATGTATCTATTGTACCAGTACCAGGCTGTTTTGACTACCGTGGTGGTATAATAGGTTCTAAAATCAGGTAGTGTGAGGCCTCCCAGTTTGTTCTTTTTCTTGAGTAATGCTTTACTTATCCGTGGCCTCTTCCCATTCCATATGAAGTTGGTGATTTGTTTGTCTATCTTGTTAAAAAATGCCATTGGAATTTGGATTGGGATTGCATTGTATCTGCAGATCATTTTGGGTAGAATTGACATTTTCACACTGTTGAGTCTTCCTATCCATGAGCATGGTATGTTTCTCCACTTATGTGGGTCTCTTTTGGTTTCTTGCAGTAGTGTTTTGTAGTTATCTTTGTATAGGTCTTTTATGTCTCTGGTTAGATTTATTCCTAAGTACTTTATCTTCTTGGGAACTATTGTAAATGGTATTGATTTGGTGATTTCCTTTTCAAAGTTCTCTTTGTTGAAGTAGAAGAATCCAACTGATTTTTGTATGTTTATCTTGCATCCTGATACTTTGCTGAAATCTTCTATTAGTTCCAGTAGCTTTCTTGTGGATTCTTTGGAGTTTTCTGTGTATAAGATCATGCCAGATGCAAATAGGGATAGTTTTACTTCTTCCTTTCCAATCTGAATGCCCTTTATTTCTTTTTCTTGCCTTATTGCTCAGTCTAGGACCTCCAGCACAATGTTGAATAAGAGTGGTGATAAAGGGCATCGTTGTTTGGGTCTCGTTCTCAAGGGGAATGCTTTCAGTCTCTATCCATTTAGACTGATATTGGCTGTTGGCTTTGTATAAATGCCCTTTATTATGTTGAGGAATTTCCCTTCTATTCCTATTTTGCTGACAGTCTTTATCATGAATGGGTATTGGACTTTGTCAAATGCCTTTTCTGCATCAATTGATAAGATCATGTGGTTCTTGTCTTTTGTTTTATTTATGTGCTGGATTACACTGATTGATTTTCAAATGTTGAACTATCCCTGCATACCTGGTATGAATCCCACTTGATCATGATGAATTTTTTTTTTTATATGTTGCTGAATTCTCTTGACTAGAATTTTGTTGAGAATTTTTGCTTCATTGTTCATGAGGGATACTGGTCTGTAATTTTCTTTTTTTGTGGTGTCTTTACCTGGCTTTGGTGCATGGGTTATGCTAGCTTCATAGAATGAGTTCGGGAGTATTTCTTCCTTTTCTGTGCTCTGAAATACCTTTAGTAGTAGTGGTGTTAACTCTTCTCTGAAAGTTTGGTAGAATTTTCCACTGAAGCCGTTCAGGCCAGGGCTTTTTTTCACTGGAGTTTTTTTTTTTTCTTTTTAATTACTTCTTCAATCTATTCTTTTGTTATGGGTTTATTTAGTTTTTCCACCTTGGTTTGTGTTAGTGTCACTTGGCAGTGTGTTTCTAGATATTTCTCCATTTCCTCTAGGTTTTCAAATTTATTGGAGTATAATTTTTCATAGTATTCTTTTATGATCCTTTTTATTTCAGTTTGGGTCTGTTGTGATATCTCCCATCTCATTTTCTTATTCAGGTTATTTGTTTCCTTTCCTGTTTTTCTTTTATCAGTTTGGCTAATGGTTTGTTGATTTTGTTGATCTTTTCAAAGAATCAGTTTTCAGTCTTGTTGACTCTTTCAATTGTTTTTCTATTCTTTATTTCATTTATTTCTGCTCTAATCTTTATTATTTCCTTTCTTCTGGTGCCTGAGGGCTTTTTTTGATGCTCTCTTTCTATTTGTTCAAGTTGTAGGGTTAATGTTTTGATTTTTTCCTTTTCTTCTTTTTGGATGTGTGCATTTATTGCTATAAATTGACCTCTAAGTACTGTTTTTGCTGTGTCCCAAAGGTTCTTGTAAGATGTGTTTTCATTCTCATTTGACTCTATGAATTTCTTTATTCCATCTTTGATTTCTTCTATAACACAGTAGTTTTTGAGCAATGTGTTGTTTGTTAAGTTTGCATATATTCGATTTTTTTTCCTTGTTTCTGCTATTGATTTCTACTTTTATGGCATTATGGTCAGAAAAGATGCTTTGTAGGATTTCAATGTTTTGGATTCTGTTAAATCTTGCTCTGTAGCCTACAATGTGGTCTATTCTGGAGAATGTTCCATGTGCTTTGGGAAAGAATGTATACTTGGCTGTTGTTGGGTGGAATGTTCTGTTTATGTCTATGAGGTCAGGTTGATTGATTGCAGAATTTATATCTTCCGTGTCTTCACTGAGTTTTTTCTAGATGTTCTGTCCCTCACCAAAAGTGGTGTGTTGAAGTCTCCTACTATTATTGTGGAGCTGTCTATTTATCTTTTCAATGATGTTAGAGATTATTTTATGTATTTTGGAGTCCTATCACTGGGTGCATATATATTTATTATGATTATGTTCTCCTATATTGACCCTTCAATCATTATATAGTGTCCTTCCTTATCCTTCATGGTAGATTATGCTTTAAAATCTATTTTGTCAGAGATTAACATTGCCACTCCTGCTCGGTTTTGGTTGTTGTTTGCTTGATAAATTTTTTTCCATCCTTTGAGTTTTAGTTTGGTTGTGTCTTTGAGTCTAAGGTGTGGCTCTTGTAGGCAGCATAAAGATGGATTGTGTTTTTTATCCATTCTGCCACTCTCTGTCTCTTTACTGGTGCAGTTAGTCCATTTACATTCAGTGTAATTATTGATAGATATGTTTACTGCTGTCATTTTTATGTATTTTGTTTGTGTGAAGTGTTGACAGTTTCTTTGTTCCACTTAATTTTCTGTGCTGGGTCGCTTTTCTTTATGTATTTTCTTTTCATCTTTTTCATTATTGTTGCTTTTGTGTTTGCTACGTCTTTATGCTTTTTTCTTTTGATGGGTAGATTTGTTAGTTTCTTTTGTGGTTACCTTAATATTTACCTTTATTTTTCTAAGTTTAAACTGATCTTTTATTTCTTGATATCGCCTTAACTTTCTCTCCGTATGGAAGTTCTATGACTACACTGTTCCCTCTTTTTTGTTTTGACGTTGTCATCATCTACATATTGACATCTCAGGTTTCCTATTTTCAGTCTTTTAGCTTTGATTTGTTTTTGCAACTTCCTTATCTGAGTTGATAACTGGTTAATCTGTCCGTCCTGTGTTCTAGTCTTTGGTTATTGTCTGATATTGTTGGCTCTCTAACTGGAGGATGCCCTTTAATATTTCTTGTAATTTTGTTTTGGTTTTTACAAATTACCTTAACTTCTGTTTATCTGAAAATGACCTAATTTCACCATCATATATATGAAAGACAGTTTTGCTGGATATATAATTCTCAGCTGGCAATTTTTTTTCCTTCAAGGCTTTATATATGTCATCCTATTGCCTGCTTGCCTGCATGGTTTCTACTGAGTAGTCAGAGCTTAGTCTTATTGGTTCTCCTTAGTAGGTGATTTTTTGTTTATCCCTAGATGCTCTAGCTTTGTCTTTGGTTTTGGCAAGTTTGATTATGATATGTCTTTCTGACTTTCATTTGGGATCTACCCTGGGTAGAGTTCATTGAGCTTCTTGGATAGATATCCTCTTATCTTTCAAGATATTAGGCAAGTTTTCTGCCAGCAAATCTTCAACAATTCTCTCTGTGTTTTCTGTTATTCCCCTCCCCCCATTCTGGTACTCCAATCACTCATAGGTTTTTCCTCTTGATAGTGTCCCACATAATTCTTAGGCCTTCTTCATTTGTTAAAATTCTTTTATTTTTCCTCAAGTAAATTGGTCTCAAGTGATTTATCTTCAATCTCACTAATTCTGACTTCCATTGCCTCAATTCTGCTCTTATGACCTTCTATTTAGTTGTCTAATTCTGAAATTTTATTGTTAATCTTTTGGATTTCTAGTTGCTGTCTATGGTTTCTAGAAGCCAGTTAAATTTGTCATTTTGTTCTTGTGTTGTTTTCCTGAATTCCTCTATTGCTTTGTCTGTGTGTCCCTTGGCTTGTGTCTGAGTTTTGCCTGATCTCATTCCTGAACTTTTGGACCAGCTCTGTATATTAGTCTTTCAAATTCTATCTCAGGTAATTCCATGACCTTATCTTCCTCCAGAAGGTTTCCTGGTTCTTTGTTTTGGTCACTTGCTGGAGCCATCTTGACCTGCTTCTTTATGTGATCTGATATTGACTGTTGTCTCTGAGCCATTAATAAATTATTATATTTCTTTATTTTATGCTTGTTTACCGTGTCCTAGCTTTTTGTTTTGTTTTGATATACCCAAGTAGGCTGGACGTGTG
Organism: Dugong dugon; assembly: GCA_030035585.1. Classification (NCBI taxonomy): domain Eukaryota; kingdom Metazoa; phylum Chordata; class Mammalia; order Sirenia; family Dugongidae; genus Dugong; species Dugong dugon. The sequence goes on along the minus strand of CM057483.1, from coordinate 99,527,308 downwards.
AGCTAGTTTGGTTACTGGTGTCTTTGAAGCTCTCACATCCTGTCTCCAGGTGGTTAGAGCAGCTACTAGGTGTGTAAGTCCAGAAGTCTTTTCAATTTTCTTGTGTGGGTGTGGCACATGTGTCCAGGTCATCAGTCACTGAGTATGTGGTGCAGACTCTCACCTACAGTCGTAGACAGGCAGGGCTATGCTGGGGCGTTCAGAGCAGGCACATGTATCTGGGTGCAGTAGAGGGCTATGTGCAGAGTAAGGCAGAAGACTCACAGCTGTCCCTGGGTGCCCGGATGGAGGACGTGTCCCTGTCCCCTAGTGTATATAGTGGGGGGGGGGGTATTGCAGCTGGTCCTTGGGCAGCTTTGCTGTTGGCTGGAGGGACTTGGAGGCACCACTTATTCTCAGGCCCCTGTAGTGGGTGGTTAGATGGAGTGGGTGGTACCACCAGCCTTCAGGCCCCTGATGTGGGTGGGTGAGGTCCCTGCTTAATAGGCAGGGCGGCATCAAATGTCACAAATCTGCAGCTCCCCTTTGGCTGCTGCAGTTGAAAATGGGTTTTAGGTGTATGCCCTCTTGTTTTATGTTAATGAGGGCGTGGAGTGTTGAATCAGCCCACACAGGTCTAGGCAGGGGTGAAGGGCGCTAAACGTCTGTGGACCCCTTATGCCAGTGGCTAGATGAAAGGGCAGGGCCTCCCGACCTGCCCTGAGTTACTTGCTTAACCTCTTAAAGCCACGAGACTGGCATGGATGCAGATAGCCCTGAGTTCCCACTTAGGGGGCATGGCAGTTGTTGAATACTGTCAGCTCGTGCTGGAGTTGAGGGGGTTGGGGGGTGGGTGAGGGGAAGGAAGCACCTCTCCACTGTGAAACTCCAAGAGGGGGAGGGGTTATTTTGCTCCCACGTAGTAGGTTAGAAGCTTGCACTTAAATTTCACAGGTCCAGTGCTGCTTCCACCAAGCTCCAAAGGCTTGTACAGACTCGCCACCACCCGCCCTCACCCAACGTAGTGAGATGTTTCCCAAACGCTACTGCTCACCTCAGCCCGTGTGCGCCGACTGACCCCGCCAGCAGGGCGCCAGCAACCTCACAACTGGCAGTTCTTTGCTGCTTTTGAATTGTCTTTCCTCCCCCCTGCTGCTCATTCCAACTCTTCAGCTTTGTCTGATGATCAAGGCTCCTAGATTGTCATATATAATCTACTCACTTGTTTTTTTTTTTGGGGGGGGGGGTCTTTGTTGTAAAAGAGATAACAGGAAGCGTCTGACTATTCTGCTATCTTGGCCCCACTCCCGCATTAGGCACTTTTAAGAACTCGTATGGGATCAAATTGACAAGAGCAACTCAAAAGATTAGATAGGAACCTTAGTGGGCGGTGAGTTTATGTTAATGAGGGAGAAACAACTCAGAAAAAGAGGGTGAGAATGGTTGCACAATTCGAAGAATGTAATCAATGTCACTAAATTGTACGTGTAGAAACTGTTGAATTGGAGTTTGTTTTGCTGTGTATATTCTCAACAACAACAAATAAATAAAATTTAGAGGGGAAAAAAAAACCACAATGAGATACCATTTCACTCCCACCAAGATTTTAAAAAGAGAGAGAGAGAAAATAACAAATGTTGGTGATGACATGGGGAAATTGGAACCCCTATCCATCGCTAGTGGTAAATAAAAATGGTAGAGCCACTGTGGAAAATAGTGTGGTGGTTCCTCGAGAAACTAATAATAGAACTACAATATGACCCAGCAATGCCACTCCTAGGTATATACCTGTCTCAGTTATCCAGTGCTGCTATAACAGAAATACCACAAGCAGATGGCTTTAACAAACAGAAGTTCATTGTCTCACAGTCTAGGAGGTTAGAAGTCCAAATTCAGGGTGTCAGCTCTAGGGGAAGCTTTCTCTTTCTGTCAGTTCTAGGGGAAGGTCCTTGTCACCAATCCTCCCCTGGTCTAGGAGCTTCTCAGCACAGGGACCCCGGGTCCAAAGGACGTGCTCTACACTTCTTTCTTGGTGATAAGAGGCCCCTATCTCTCTGCTCGCTTCTCTCTCCTTTTATCTCTTGTAAGATAAAAGGTGATGCAGGTCACACCCCAGGGAAACTCCCCTTATGTAGGATCAGGGATGTGACCTAAGTAAGAGTATTGCATCCCACCATAATCCTTTTAACATAACCTAATCATGCCTCATTAACCACTGGCAGAGATTAGGATTTACAACATATAGGGAAATCACATAAGATCACAAAATGGTGGACAACCACACAGTACTGGGAATCATAGCCCAGGAAGTTGACATATATTTGGGGGGACACAATTCAATCCATGACAATACCCAAAAGACTTGAAAGCAGAAGACTCGGAGACTTGTACACCAATGTTCATTGCAGCACTATTCACAATAGTCAAAAGGCAGAAATAACCTAAATGCCCATCAATAGATGAATGGATAACCATAATGTGGTACATACACACGATAGAATACTACTCAGCCATTAGGAGAAATGAAGTCTTGATACATGCTACAATATGGTTGGAGCTTGAAGACATTATGCGGAGTAAAGTAAGTCAATCACATAAGTACAAATATTGTATGACAGCATTTATATAAAAAGACAAGAACAAACGTATAGAAACCAAAGTTTATTAGTGGTTACCAGTGGTAGGAAGGAGAGGGAAATGGAGACAATTATTGCTTATGGAGTACTGTCGGTGTACAGTGATGGAAAAATCTCATTGATTAAAGGTAGGGATTGCACAGTCAATTATTGTAAGTGCTGTCAATAAGTTGCAAACCTGTAAAAAACTGAATTGGCAAAAGCTGTGTGATAGACATATTTACAACAGTGACAAAATAAAATAAAATAAACAGTAGCTCCTGAGGTTGCTTATATACAACCAAACACCTCATGAGATTTGGTTCCTTAGTTTGGTGGTTTAGGGTCATAGTTTCACGGGGATATCACAGTTAATGCACCTAATAATGTGTTCAATGCATCCATTGTACCTCCTAGTTCGTTGTGTAATGCCTGGGTTCTTAAAAGCTTGCAAGTGGCCATCTAAGGGACAACGATTTGTCTCTATTCACCTGGCACTACAGAGGAAAAGGAGAGTCAGAAATAGGAGGAAGAAATGGAATGCGTAGCTAATTGCCTCCATCAACAACTGTCTCCTGTACATGCGACTAGAAGAACTGGATGGTGCCCAGCTACCATTACTGAACATTTTGATCAAAGATTCTATAGAGCAATCCTGATCAAAAAAGGGAAAATGCAGAGCAGAATTTCATATTCTCATGGAATCCAGACATTCTAGAGCCACTGAGCCTGGATAAAGAACTGAAGCTATTGCCCTGAGATAATCTTTAAACTTTAAACCAAAAGTATCCCATGAAGTCTTCTGAAAACCAAACAATAGTTTAGCTCAACTAGTAAAAGAATGTCCACCTTGAGCATTATGCTCCTTTAAGATCTATCTATATGGGATCAAATTGACAACAGCAACTTGAAAGATTAGATAGGAAACTTAGGGGGCAGTGAGTTTATGTTAATGGGGAGGAACATCTCAGGAGGGTGAGAATGGTTGCAACTTGAAGAATGTAATCAATGTCAACGAATTGTACATGTAGAAATTGAATTGGTGTATGTTCTGCTGTGTATATTCTCAACAACAACAAAATAAATAAAAATTTTAAAAAGGTATCAGATAACAGGAGAGTGGACATTCCCCACACATCCTCACCCTATCCCTCCTCCCTGGATCAGGGTGGCCATCTTGGGGTGCCTTTGGCCGGTACCCTCAGGCAGAGGGTCCAGGACTGGAACAGCATGAAGAGCACAAAGGTGTCAGACCAGGGACAGAGAGGCCCACTGACCACAACCCAGGCAGGAGTACCCCGTGATTACTGGGAAAGATCATTACATCAGACATGGCACAGCCCACAGCAAACAGGTGGACCCAGGAGGTAGGTGCAGAGGGTGCAGCATGGCTGAGACTCAATGCTAGGACTGAAAGGCCCGCTGAGTAAAACCCAGGCTAGAGTTTCTTGTGAGAACAACATAGCAGGTATGGCACAGGCCACAGTACATAAACAGGCAGACCCAGTAGAAAAGTGTTGAGGGTACAGCATGGCCAAGACACTTGAGAGGGCAGCCTGGGACAGAGAGGCCCAGTGAGCACAGCCCAGGTGGCAGTTTCTGTGAGTCCTGGGAAAAAACATATCAGTGAGTGCAGCATGAGCAGGCGTGCATGAGCAGTCAGGCCTAGGACAGTGAGGCATGGAGGGTACAGTGCGGGCTAAGACACATGGAGATTCAGACTGGGACAGAGCAGCCTGGTGAGCACCACCCAGGCAGGAATTCTCGTGAGTCCTAGGAAAGAGTTGTACAGTGGTTGCAACACAGGCTGCGGCATGTGTGTGGTCAGGCACAGGATGGAGAGAAGTGGAGAAGGGGTGCACAGTGTGGTCCAAACACCTGGGCAGACAGAGTGGCTCACTGAGCATAGCACAGATTGGAGTTCCCATGAGTCTCAGGAAGAAGCAATGAGGTGAGTACAGTGCAGACTGGAATTCATGAGCAGTGAGGACACATGGTGAATTGGCAACAGCTGCAGCCTGTGGGTGAGGGGTCTAGTGCAAGAGTTATAAGGCTGGTGCTCATAAGGGGTTAGTTTTGTGTTGAGCAAGCAGACACAACTGGTTATCCCAAATGGGGGGTGGTAGGTGCTGGAGATGCAAAGCCAGCATTCCTGGGGGAGGTAGTCTGGTGCCAGAATAATACAGTCAGTGTACTCAAAATCTCGTGAGGAGGCAAGCACACCATAGAGGTTAATGCTGAAGTGAAAAGGCCAGCACCCCCACTCAGGGAACCTAGAGATGAAACAGTGATGGCTGGTATCCCTGAGAAGAGACACCAATACGGAAGGGATAACAGTAAGCACACCTAGTCTAGGAGCCTGGAGTAGAAGCAGAGAACTATAACCTTCGATAATTTTTTCGTGTGTGTGCTTTAGGTGAAAGTTTACAGCTCAAGTTAATTTTTCCTTTAAAAATTTATACACATATTGTTTTGTGACATTAGTTGCAATCTGCACAATGTGACAGCACACTCCCCCTTTCTACCCCGGGTTCCCTGTGTCCATTCGACCAGTTCCTGTCCCTTCCTGCCTTCTCATCTTGCCTCCGGACAGGAGCTGCCCATTTGGTCTCCTATATCTGACTGAACTAAGAAGCACATTCCTTACGTGTATTATTTTTTGTTTTATAGTCCTGCCTAAACTTTGTCTGAAGAGTGGGCTTTGGGAATGGTTTCAGTTCTGGGTTAACAGTGCATCCGGGGGCAACCTTCAATAATTTAAAATAATAATAACAGAACATGGCGCTATAGACAGAAGCACCACGCCATCCGTCTGCAGCAAAGACTCAAAAACTAAGTGAAACAGAGAAAAACGTCAATCCTGGAAACCTAAGCATCAAATGGAGGAATAAACAGTTCAAGCGCTGAATGGAAGAAGAAACTGACAGAGAACAGAGAATTCTCGGGAGTCCTAGGAGAGCTACAGAATGGAGGTCCCTTGCCAGCTAACACCACACATCTTCACCATCTTGGAGCACAGCCAGCAAGCACCCAGGACAGGGAGTAGGAGAAGGCAAGTTCACAGAGCTTCCAACAGGAGACAGAGAACCTGGTAACCAAAGATACATGCTTTCCCACCTCCTCACCCTTCTGCCCTGTACACTGCCTCTGCCACTTCCCAACAGGCCACGGTCGCTCCGCCAGAGAGACACCAGCTCACTGCAGCCCGGGTCCACCCTGCCCCCACTGGCCAGCTCCCTCAGCACCATTTTTTTTCTCTTTCCCTTTCTCCCTTTTCCTTCTCCCTCCCACCTAGCTTCTGCCCCTTCCTGACGGGCCATACCACGCTGCCCAGAGAGAGACCAGCTCGCTGCGACCCCAGTTCTGCACCACCCTCAATGGCCGGTTCCCTCGGTGCCAGACTTTTTTTCTTCTCTTTCTTTCCCTTTCTTCCTTTTCTTTCTCCCACTCACCTAGCCCCATGCGCCGCCTCCATCCCTTCTTGACTGGCTGTACTGCACTGCTCAGCTAGAGAGTCACCAGCACCTGGCCTCCCTGGTCTGCCCTGATCCCACCCGCTGGCTCCCACTGTGCCATTTTTTTCTCTCACTTTCCCTTTCTTTTCTCTCTCTCCTACCTAGCCCATGCGCCGCCTCTGCCCCTTCCTGATGAGCTGCACCAAGCTGCCGAGTGAGACACCAGCTTGCCACCACCCTCGTTCTGCCCCGCCCCCACCAGCCAGCTCCGTCAGTGCCATCTTTTTTTTTTCTCTTTCCCATCCTTCCTTTTCTTTCTCCTATCCACCTAGCCCCCTTGCACTGCCTCTGCCCCTTTTCAATGGGCCATGCCACATCGCTCGGCTAGACAACCACCAGCACATGGCCTCCCCAGGTCAGCCCCATCCCCTAGCTACCGGTTCCCACTGCTCCGCCATTTTTTTGCTTTGCTTTTGTTTCTCTCTCTTCTTTCTTTTCTTTCTCTCTCCTACCACATCACATCCCCTCCCTTCCAACTAGCCCTCAGGTCTGCCAGAGCCCACCGACCTTTTTTTTTTCTTTTTTCTCTCTTTCCTTTTCTTCCTTTTATGTCTGCCTCCCACCTAGCCCAGTGCACCGCCTCTGGCCCTTCCTGACAGGCTGTACCTTCCTGCTCAGAGAGAGAGACACCAGCTCACCACCACCCCCAGTCCTCCCCACTCATACTGGCCTGCTCCCTCAGAGCCACTTTTTTTCTTTTCTTTTCTTTTCTTTTTTGCTTTGTTTCTCTTGTTTCTTTTCTTTCTTTCTCCCACCTAGTTCCACACATCACATACCCTCCCAACTGGCCCTTGGGTCCACCCCAACCCCACTCACGGGCCCCCATCAGGCTGCCAGTTTTTTTGTTTTAGTTTTTTTCTCTTCTCCTCCTTTTCCAGCTCCCTCGGACCTAGCCCAAAATGTCACCTCCTCCCCCCACCCCGCCAATTCCACTGCTGTTGGAAAGCCACTAGCCTGCCACTGCCCGGGGTCCCTCCCACCCCCATCATGCTGCCACTTATTTTTTTATTCTCTTTTTTTTACTATCTTTCCTTTCTACCTCTCACCTAGCCTCCTGTGCTACCTCCAGCCCCTTTCCAACCAACCCCAGGTCTCTCCAGCCCCCACCCACCAGCTACTTTTTTTTATTGTTATAGTTTATGTGAAAGTTTACATTTTTAGTCAGTCTCTTATACAAAGATTTATACATACACTGTTAAGTAACCCTAATTGCTCTCCCTGTACTGTGAAAGCACACCCCTCCTTTCCACCCGATTCCCCACATCGGTTCAACCAGCTCCTAACCCTCTCTGCCTTCTCATCTCACCTCCGGACAGAAGCTGCCCATTTAGTCTCATGTACCTACTTGAGCTAAGAAGCACACTCTTCACGAGTATCATTTTATGTCCCACAGTCCAGTACAATCTTTGTCTGAAGAGTTGGCCTTGGAAATTGTTTTAATTCTGGGCTGACAGAGAGTCCGGGGGCCATGCTTTCCGGGGTTCCTCCAGTCTTAATCAGACCATTAAGTCTGGCCTTCTTACTAGAATTTGAGTTCTGCACCCCACCTTTCTGCTGCTCCATCAGGGACTCTCTGTTGTGTTCCCTGTTAGGCTGGTCATTGGTGGTAGCCGGGCACCATCTACTTCTTCTGGTCTCAGGCTGATGAAGTCACTGGTTTATGTGGCCCTTTCTGTCTCTTGGGCTAATACTTGTGTCTTGGTGTTGTTCATTCTTTACTCCAGGTGGGTTGGGACCAATTGATGCATCTTAGATGGCCGCCTGCAAGCTTTTAACACCCCAGACGCCACTCACCAAAGTAGGATGCAGAACATTTTCTTAATAAACTTTATTATGCCAGTTGACCGAGATGTCCCCTGAAAGCATGGTCAACAGACCCACACCCCTGCTACTCCGTCCCTCGAAGTGTTTGATTGTATTCAGGAAACTTCTAAGCTTTGGTTTAGTCCAGTTGTGCTGACTTCCCTTGTAGTGTGTGCTGTCCTTCCTTTCACCTAAGATAATTCTTGTCTACTATCTATTTACTGAATAACCCTCACCCTTCCTCCCCACCCTTGTAACCAGCAAAGAATGTTCTCTTCTGTGTTTATACCTTTTCTTGAGTTCTTATAATAGTGGTCTTATACAATATTTCTCCTTCTGTGACTGACTAAATTCACTGAGCATAATGCCCTCCAGACTCCTCCATGTTATAAGATGTTTCACGGCTTCATCATTGTTCTTTATCGTTGTGTAGTATTCCAATTTGTTCATACATTCGTCTATTGATGGGCACCTAAGTTGTTGCCATCTTTTTGCTATTGTGAACAGTGCTGCAAGGAACATAAGTGTGCATATATCTATTCATGTGACGGCTCTTATTTCTCTAGGATATATTCCAAGGTGCAGGATTGCTGGATCGTATGGTACTTCTATTTCTAGCTTTTTGAGGAAGCACCAGATCGATTTCCAATGTGGTTGTACTGTTTTACATTCCCATCAACAGCATATAAGTGTTCCAGACTCTCCACAACCTCTTCGGCATTTATTATTTTGTGTTTTTTGGATTAATGCTAGCCTTGTTGGGGAAAGATGATATCTCATTGTAGTTTTCATCTGCATTTCTCTAATGGCTAATGATTGTGAGCATTTCTTCACGTGTCTGTTAGCAGCCTCAATATCTTCTTTGGTGAAGTGCCTGTTCATATCCTTTGCCCATTTTTTAATCGGGTTATTTGTCTTTTTGTTGTTGAGGTTTTGCAGTATCTTGTAGATTTTAGAGATTAGATGCTGATCAGATTTATCGTAGTCAGAATTTTTTCCCCAGTCTGCAGGTTGTCTTTTGACTCTTTTGGTGAAGTCTTTTGATGAGCATAAGTGTTTGATTTTTAGGAGCTCCCAGTTATCTAGTCTCTCTTCTGGTGCTTATGCATTGTTACTTACAGTTCATATTCTGTTTATGCCATGTATTAGGGCTCCTAGCATTGTCCCTATATTTTCTTCCATGATCTTTTAGATTTTATATTTACGTCTTTGATCCATTTTGAGTTAGTTTTCATGCATGGTGTGAGGTATGGGTCTTGTTTCATTTTTTTGCAGATGGATATCCAGTTATGCCAGCACCATTTATTAAAGAGACTATCTTTTCCCCAATTAATGGACTTTGGACATTTGTCAAATATCAGCACGTCATAGGTGGATGAATTTATGTCTGGATTCTCAATTCTGCTCCATTGGTCTATGTATCTGTTGTTGTACTAGTACCAGGCTGTTTTGACTACCGTGGCAGTATAATACTTTCTAAAATCAGGTAGTGTGAGGCCTCCCACTTTGTTCTTCTTCTTCAGTAATGCTTTACTTATCTGGGCCCTCTTCCCTTTCCATATGAAGTTGGTGATTTGTTTCTCCATCTCATTAAAAAAATGCTGGTGGAATTTGGTTCGGGATTGCACTGTATCTGTAAATCGCTTGGGGTAGAATTGACATTTTCACAATTTGAGTCTTCCTATCTATGAGCAAGGTATGTTTTTCCACTTATGCTGGTCTCTTTTGGTTACTTGCAGTACTGTCTTGTAGTTTTCATTGTATAGGTCTTTTACGTCTCTTGTCAGATTTATTCCTAAGTATTTTATTTTCTTGGAGGGTATTGTAAATGGTATTGATTTGGTGATTTCCTCTTGGAAGCTCTCTTTGTTGGTGTAAAGGAATCCAACTGATTTTTGTATGCTTATCTTGTATCCGGATACTTTGCTGAAATCTTCTATTAGTTCCGGTAGTTTTCTTGTGGATTCTTTGGGGTTTTCTGTGTATAAGATCATATCATCTGCAAATAGAGATACTTTCACTTCTTCCCTACCAATTTGGATGCGCTTTATTTCTTTTTCTAGCCTAATTGCTCTGGCTAGGACCTCCAGCACAATGTTGAATAAGAGTGGTGATAAAGGGCATCCTTGTCTGGTTCCCGTTCTCAAGAGGAATGCTTTCAAACTTTCTCAATTTGGCTTTTGGCTTTGTATAAATGCCCTTAATTATGTTGAGCAATTTCCCTTCTATTCCTATTTTGCTGAGAGTTTTTATCATGAATGGGTGTTGGACTTTGTCAAATGCCTTTTCTGCATCAATTGATAAGATCATGTGGTTCCTGTCTTTTGTTTTATTTATGTGATGTATTACCTTGATTGTTTTTCTAATGTTGAACCATCCCTACATACCTGGTATAAATCCCACTTGATCATGGTGAATTTTTTTTTTTTGATATGTTGCTGAATTCTATTGGCTAGAATTTTGTTGAGGATTTTTGCGTCTATGTTCATGAGGGATACTGGTCTGTAATTTTCTTTTTTGTGGTGTCTTTACCTGGTTTTGGTATCAGTGTTATGCTGGCTGCATAGAATGAGTTTGGGAGTATTCCATCCTTTTCTATCCTAGGAAATACCTTTAGTAGAAGTGGTTTTATCTCTTCTCTGAAAGTTTGGTAGAATTCTCCAGTGAAACCATCTGGGCCAGGCCTTTTTATTGTTGTTGGCAGTTTTTTAATAACCTTTTCAACCTCTTCATTTGTTAAGGGTTTATTTAGTTGTTCTACCTCTGTTTGTGTTAGTTTAGGTAGGTAGTGAGTTTCTAGAAATTTGTCCATTTCCTCTAAGGTTTCAAATTTGTTAGGGTATAATTTTTCAGAGTATTCTGTTATGATTCTTTTAATTTCAGTTGGGTCTGTTGTGATATCTCCCATGTCATTTCTTATACAGGTTATTTGCTTCCTCTCCTGTTTTTCTTTTGTCAGTTAGGCCAATGGTTTATCAATTTTGTTGATCTTTACAAAGAACCAGCTTTTGGTCTTGTTACCTCTTTCAATAGTTTTTTTATTTTCTATTTCATTTAATTCTGCTCTAATTCTTATTATTTCTTTCTTCTGGCACCCGAGGGCTTCTTTTGCTGCTCTCTTTCTGCTTGTTCGAGTTGTAGGTTAATATTTTGATTTTGGCCCTTTCTTCTTTTTGGATATGTGTATTTATTGCTATAAACTGACCTCTGAGCACTGCTTTTTCTGTGTCCTAGAGGTTCTGGTAGGATGTGTCTTCATTCTTGTTTGATTCTACAAATCTCTTTATTCCATCCTTAATTTCTTCTATAGCCCAGTACTTTTTCAGCAAGGTGTTGTTCAGTTTCCATGTGTCTGACTTTTTTCCTTGCTTTTTCTGTTATTGATTTCAACTTTTATGGCTTTATGGTCAGAAAAGATGCTTTGCAATATTTCAATGCTTTGGATTTTGTTAAGGCTTGCTTTATAGCCTAATATGTGGTGTATTCTGGAGAATGCTCCATGTGCGTTGGAAAAGAAAGTATACTTGGCTGCTGTTGGGTGGAGTGTTCTATATATCTATGAGATCAAGTTGGTTGATTGTAGCATTTAGATGTTCCATGCCCTTTTTTTAAAATTTTTTTTTATTGTACTTCAGGTGAAAGTTTACAGAATAGTTTCTCATGAAACAGTAGTACACATATTGTTTTATGACATTGGTTAACAACCCCACGACATGTCAACCCTCTCCCTTCTTGACCTTTCTTTTTTTCTTTTTTTTTTTTTTTTTGGTGAAAATTTACAAAGCCAAAGATACACCATTTCAAAAATTTCTACATGAACACTTCAGTGACATCGACTATGCTCTTCCAATTGTGCTGCTATTCTCAGTTTAGATGAAGGTTTACAGAACAAAATAGTTTCTCATTAAACAGTTAGTACACGTGTTGCCCTATGACAATGGTTAACAACCTCACAACACATAAACACTATCCTTACTCAACCTTGGGTTCCCTATCACTAGTTTTCCTGTCCTTTTCTGCCTTCTAGCCCTTGTCCCTGGACTGCTGTGCCTCATTAGTCCCATTTGGTTTTATGGGGCTGTCCAATCCCCGAATGAACGGTGAACCTCGGAAGTGAATTCACCACTGAGCTAAAAGAGTGTCTGGGGGCCATACTCTCGGGGTTTCTCCAGTCTCCATTAGGCCAGTAAATCTGGTCTTTTTTTTTTTTTTTTTTTTTTGTGAGTTAGAATTTTGTTCTACATCCTTCTCCAGCTCTGTCCAGAACCCTCTGTTGTGATCCCAGTCAGAGAAGTCAGTGGTGGTAGCCGGGCATAATCTAGCTGTACTGGACTCAGCCTGGTGGAGGCCTTGGTAGCTGTGGTCCATTAGTCCTTCAGACTAATCTTTTCCTTGTATCCTTCTCTTCATTCTCCCTTGCTCCCAAAGGGATGAGACCAGTGGAGTATCTTAGATGGCTGCTCACAGGCTTTTAAGACCCCAGATGCTACTCACCAAGGTAGAATATAGAACATTGTCTTTATAAACTGTGTTATGCCAATTGAGCTAGATGTTCCCTGAGACCATGGTCCCCACAGCCCTCCGCCCAGCAATTCAGTCCCTCAGGGAGTTTGGATGTTTCTATGGAGCTTCCATGGCCTTTCCTTGCACAAGTTGTGCTGGCTTCCCCAGTATTGTGTACTGTCTCACCCTTCACCAAAGATACCACTTATCTATTGCCTATTTAGTATCCCCCCCCCAATCCCTGGTAACCAACAAAGATTGTTACTTTTTGTGTGTGAACTTTTTCATGGGTTTTTACAATAGAGGTCTCATACAGTATTTGTCCTTTTGTGATTGACTTATTTTACTCAGCATAATGTCCTCCAGTTTCATCCATGTTATGAGATGCTTCACAGATTCATTGTTGTTCTTTCTCATTGCATAGTACTTCATTGTGTGTATGTTCCACAGTTTGTTTATCCTTTCATCGGTTGATGGGCATCTAGGTTGTTTCCATCTTTTTGCTATTATGAACAGTGCTGCCATGAACATAGATGTGCATATGTCTGTTCGAGTGACAACTCTTATTTCTCTAGGATATATTCCTAGGAGTGGGATTGCTGGATTGTATGATATGTCTATTTCTAGCTTTCTAAGGAAGCACCATATCATTTTCTGAAATGGTTGTATCATTTTGCATTTCCACCAGCAGTGCATAAGAGTTCTGATCTCCCCACAGCCCCTCCAACATGTATTATTTCCAGTGTTTTTGATTTGTGCCAGTAATGCCGGGGTGAGATCATATCTCATTGTGGTTTTAATTTGCATTTCTCTAATGGCTAGTGATCGCGAGCATTTCCTCATGTGTCTGTTGGCCACTTGAATGTCTTCTTTGGCGAAGTGTCTGTTCATTTCCTTTGCCCATTTTTTAATATGATTATTTGTCTTTTGGTTGTACAAGTGTTGGATTTTCTTGTAGGTTATGGAGATTAGACCTTTGTCTGACTTGTATTGTCCAAAAATTTTTTCCCAGTCTGTAGGTTCTCCTTTTACTCTTTTAGTGAAGTCTTTTGAAGAGCATAGGTGTTTGATTTTTAGAAGATCCCAGTTATCTAGCTTATCTTCTGGGGTTTGTGTGTTGATGGTTATGGTTTGTATCCCATTAATGTCGTGTATTAAGGCCTGTAGTGTTGGTCCTATTTTTTCTTCTATGAACTTTATAGTTTTAGTCTTTATATTCAGGTCTTTGATCCATTTTGAAGTAGTTTTTGTATACGACGTGAGGTATGGGTCCTGTTTCATTTTTTTTCTGATGGATATCCAGTTTTGCCAGCACCATTTGTTAAAAAGACTGTCTTCTCCCCATTTGATGGACTTTGGGCCCTTGTCGAAGATCAGGTGACCATAGGTGGATGGATTTACATCTGGGTTCTCAATTCTGTTCCATTGGTCAATGTATCTGTCGTACCAGTACTAGGCTGTTTTGACTACTGTAGCTGTATAGTAGGTTCTGAGGTCAGGTAGTGTGAGTCCTCCAACTGTATTATTCTTCTTCAGTAGTGCTTTACTTATTCGGGGCTTCTTCCATTTCCATATAAGGTTAATAATTAGTTTTTCCATCTCTTTGAAGAATGTTGTTGGTATTTGGATCCGTATTGCATTGTATTTGTAAACTGCTTTGGGTAGAATTGTCATTTTCACAATGTTGAGTCTACCTATCCATGAGCATGGTATGTTTTTCCATTTATGTAGATCCCTTTGGGTTTCTTGCAGTAGTGTTTTGTAGTTTTCTTTGTATAGGTCTTTTACATCCCTGGTTAGATTTATTCCTAAGTATTTTATTTTTTTAGGGGCTATTATAAATGGTATTGTTTACAAATTAGATGTTACATGTGTTTATTGAGCTTCTTTCTGGATGTTCTGTCCTTCACCGAAAGCCACCAGCTACTTTTGTGTCTTTCTTTTCTTTTCTGAAAGCTTTCCCATTAAGACCAGGAACAAGACACGGATGATCTCTCTCACCACTGCTATTCAGTATCATTCTAGAAGTCCTACCCAGAGCAATTAGGGTAGAAAAAAATAAAGGGTTTTCAATTTGGGAAGAAGGAAGTAAAACTATTTCTTTTTGCAGACAACATGATCCCATACATTAGAATTCAGTATGGTGGCATGGTACAAGGTCCACACACAAAATCAGTCGAGTTTTTATATATGAGCAATGAGTAAGGTGAAAAGGACATTAAAGAAAGATTACCTTTCATAATAGCATCTAAAAGAATAAAGTATCTAGAAATAAATTTAACCAAGAAGGTGAAAAACTTGTACAGAGAAAACTATAAAGCATAACTAAATCAGTTAATGACATTCCGCATTTGTGGATTGGAAGGTTTAATATACTTAAGATGTCAATACTATTTGTCTTTGTTATCTAGTGCTGCTATAACTGAAATTCCACAAGTGGATGACTTTAATGAATAGGAATTTATTCTCTCACAGTTTAGGAGGCTAGAAGTCCAAATTCAGGGTGCCGGCTCTAAGGGAAGGCTTTCTCTTTCTGTCAGCTCTGGCGGAAGGTCCTTGTCTCTTCAGCTTCTGCTTCATAGTTCCTTGGAGATCTCCATGTGTCTTGGCATCAGTCTTACCCCATCTCTCCTCTGCTGTCTTGTTTAATCTGTTTAATATCTCAAAAGAGATTGATTCAAGAAAAACCCTGCGCTAATCATGCCTCATTAACATAACAAAGACAACCTGTTCCCAAATGGGATTATAATCACAGGCATAGAGGTTAGGATTTACAACACATATTTTGGGGGGACATAATAACATTCTACCCTTTGGCTCCCAAAAATTCATGTCCTTGCCACATTCAAAACACATTCACCCTATCACATCACCCCAAAAGTCTTAAATCAACTCCAAGTCTTAACGCTCATCTTATGAATCATGTAAAACAAATATGGGTGAGACTTTAGGCGTATTCCATCCTGGGGCAAAATTCCTCTTCATCTGTGAAATCTAGAATACAAATTATTTGTTTCCAAACTACAGTGGAGGAACAGGCACAAGGTAGATAGTTCCATTACAAATGGGAGAAATTGGAGGGAAAGAAGGAATAACAGGAACCAAGCAAGTCTAAAACCCAGCAGAATAAATTACGTTAGCTCTCAAGGCTTGAAAATAATGCTCTGTTCTCTGAGACCATCTGGGCAATGGCCCTGCCCTCCAGACTCAGGGTGTTGGCCTTGTCCTCTGGATTCTGGGTGGAGACCCCTCTGCCATAGGCTTCAACTTCACCTTCTAGGCCCTCTGGGATGGCAACTCTGCACCCTCGGCTTTAGGCAGCCCCATTCTCCTAGTCCATGTGAATGGTGGCCCCACCCCCTTGGCCCCCAGAAGACCCTGTTCTTTTGCCCCTGGGCATGGCATCCCTGCCCTCTTAGCTTTGGGCAGTGGCCCCAACCCCCCGGCACACCTTAACAGCCGCCCCACACTCTGGAACCAAGTTGGCAAAGCTCCAACGCTTTGAAATCTTACAGGCTGTGGCCCCACCCTTTGAGATCCAGTAGACCCAGCGTGGCCTCACCATTTGGAGCCCAGAAGGCCCTGCTTCTTGTGCTCCTTCCAACAGTTCTGCTGATCTGTGAGCTGCTCCAGGGAAGATCCTTTTCTTTTCTCGGAGGACAACAGATGTAGCTTCTTTGGCCTGTTCCCTGCCTGTGGAATTCTAAGAGGCAGACAGCATTCTTTCCTTTCATTCTTTCTCTGTCCCTTTCAGTCTAAGCTGATTGGTTTTCTGCTGTGGTAGTTGGTTAGATCCATCAGTCAAAGGCTTAATATCTTTAACAAAAGATCGGGTAGCCATGTCCTTGGCGAATATTCTAGGACATGTGTTCTTAGTTTGTACAACAGCATTTACCAAATCTTTAAGTTCTGTTTTCATTTTGCAAAGTTCATTTTTAAGTCCCTCTCTTTCCTCTTGCATTTTACTATAAATGGCAAGGAGAAACCACGTTAACCTTTAAGATCTGGCTTAGAAATCTCATCAGCCAGATATCCAAGTTCGTCACAAGTTCTAACCTTCCACCAAACATATGAACATAATTCAGACACGTTCTTTGCCACTGCATAAAAAGTATCACCCTTCCTCCACTGTCGAATCACATGTTTATCATTTTCTTTTAAAGCCTCACCAGAAGCACATGTAACGTCCATATTTCTAGCAACATTCTGTTGCTGGCACCGTATGTATTCTCTAAGATGATAGAGACTTTTTTATAGTTCTCTTCGCTTACTTCTGAGCCCTCACCAGAATTGCCTTTGACATCCATAATTCTACCAACAGTCTCTTCAAGGAAATCTAGACTTAAAAGTCTATTAGGTACCTTAAAACTCTTCCAACCTCTACCCATTACTCAATTCCAAAACTGCTTCCACAAATTAGGTATCTGTTAGAGCAGCACCCCACCTCCAGTACCAAATTCTGTCTTAGTTATCTAGTGCTGCTATAACATAGATACCACAAGTGGATGGCTTTAATGAACAGAAATTTATTTTCTCACAATTTAAGAGGCTAGGCATCCAAATTCAGAGCTCTGGCTCTAGTGGAGGGATTTTTCACTCTGTTCGCTCTGGAGGAATGTCCTTGACTCTTTAGCTTCTGCTTCCTGGTTCCTTGTAGATCTCTGTGTGTCTTGGCACCTATCTTACCTCAACTCTTCTCTGCTTGCTTGTTTAATCTCTTTTATATCTCATATACAAAAATTAATGCAAATTGGATCAAACACTTAAATGTAAGACCAACAAGTATAAAACTCATAGAAGAAAACATAGAGGTAAATCTTCATGACTTTGTATTTGACACAGGATTCTTAGATATGATTACATCAAAATTAAAAATTTTGATGTTTCAAGGACACTATCAAGAAAGTAAAAACACAACCCACAGAATGGAAGAAAATAATTACAAATCATATATTTGATAAAGGGCTTGTTGTTGTTGTTGTTAGGTGCCAGCGAGTTGGTTCTGACTCATAGCAACCCTATGTACAACAGAATGAAACACTGCCCTGTCCTGTGCCATCTTCATAATCATTGTTATACTTGAGCCCATTTTTTCAGCCACTGTGTCAATTCACCTCATTGAAGGTTTTCTTCTTTTTTGCTGACCCTCTGCTTTACCAAGTATGATGGCCTTCTCCAGGGACTGGTCCCTCCTGATAACATGTCCAAAATACATGAAACGAAGTCTAGTCATCCTTGCTTCTAAGGAGCATTCTAGCTGTATATCTTCCAAGACACATTTGTTCACTACAGGGGAAGTCAGCACAACTGGACTAAACCAAAGCTAAGAAGTTTCTTGAATACAACCAAACACTTCGAGGGATAGAGTAGCAGGGGCAGGGGTCTGGGGACCACAGTTTTGGAGAACATCTAGGTCAACCAGCATAACAAAGTTTATTAAGAAAATGTTCTGCATTCCACTTTGGTGAGTGGCTTCTGGGGTCTTAAAAGCTAGTGAGTGGCCATCTAGGATGCATCAGTTGGTCCAAACCTACCTGGAGCAAAGGAGAATGAAGAACACCAAAGACACAAGGAAAATATTAGCCCAAGAGACAAAAGGGCCACATAAACCAGAGACTCCATCAGCCTGAGACCAGAACTAGATGGTACCTGGCTACCACCAATGATCACCCTGACAGGGAACACAACAGAGAGTCCCTGATGGAACTGGAGAAAAGTGGGGTGCAGAAGTCAAATTCTAGTAAAAAGAGCAGACTTAATGGTCTTACTGAGACTGGGGGGACTCTGGAAGACTTGGCCCATGGACTCTCTGTTTGCCCAAAACTAAAACCATTCCTGAAGCCAACTCTTCAGACAAAGATTAGACTGGATTATAAGACATAAAATGATACTCATGAAGAGTGTGCTTCTTAGCTCAAGTAGATACATGAGTCTAAACAGGCATCTCCTGTCTGGAGATGAGATGAGAAGGCAGAAAAGGACAGGAGCTGGTTGAATGGACAGGGGGAATCCGGGGTGGAAGGGAGGAGTGTGCTGTCACAGTATGGGAAGAGGAACTAGGGTCACATAGCCGTGTGTGTATAAATTTTTGTATGAGAAGCTAACTTGAACTGTAAACTTTCATTTAAAGCACAATAATAAAAAAAAGATGTATCAAATGTCCAACTTTTCCAAGCTGCTGTACCACTCCTTCATCTCTAACATCAACTACTCCCTCTCCCCTCATTACTCTCCATCCCATCCTTGGGTTCCCTAATTTGCTACAAAGTCTCACAGAACTCACAAACTATATAAAGGAAATGGTTCATGTGGTTGTGGAGGCTGTCAAATCCCAAATTCATAGGTCCAGCGTAGGCTTCTGCTTGGCCCTCAGTCTCTGCCCAAAGGCTTTCTTGCTCCGTGGACCAAGAAGCCCACTGCACTGTCTCCTGTGAGTCTCTCCTGCCTGTCTCTTCTTCCTTGGTGGTGATGGGCTCTTCTCTCTGCTCTGGAATTGGCTCTCTTTTAAGGCAAAACTGACCAATCCACTTGGTGGGCCACAGTTATCTTATTTGCACAGTCCTGCCCAGTCACCCGGGTGGGAGTTACAAGACCATGGTGAGAAAGGCCATATTAAGTAATTCATCACACCGCAGGCCACCCCCTGGCTTTTCTAGCCCTGGTTCTTTCATATTTGGAGGATAACTTCCCCCTTCTAATCATTTACCAGTCCAAAACAGTCATTAACAATTAGTCCTTCAGTAGGGCAAAGAGTCCAAAGGGTGAGTTTACTTAGGTACCAGCCATTCAGGTCTTCTTTGGGTTTCCATCTGATCTGGTCAGGTTCTCCAAAAGTCATCTCGTCCCCCCCTTTCTGGTCTCTGACAAAATTCAACTGAGAGAAGATTATTCCCTTGCTCTGAGTCTCTCTTGAGGTATCAGCATAATGTTAGGTTTCCGCCTCTGCATAACCGATTTATTCATTCCTTTACTTTCAGTTATTATTTCTCCTTCTTTCCGTTTGTCTTTTATTTTTACCCAAACTTTTCCACCTTGGGAAGGAACATCAGGTTCAGCTACTGTGCCAGTCCAGATTGCAGGTAGCAAGACCAGGTAAAACACTAGTGAGCTATCTTGCCCACTAGGCAATACGGCAGTACTCACCATGAACTCCAATTTTGCCAGATGGGGGAAGGTACAATCCATCCCATCAGGCCCTTGGGAATACTGGCATACATGTTCAGGGGTTGTCTTAGTCATCTAGTGCTGCTATAACAGAAATACCACAAGTGGATGGCTTTAACAAAGATAAATTTATTCTTTCACAGTCTAGTAGGCTACAAGTCCAAATTCAGGTCGGTCAGATCCAGGGGAAGGCTTTCTCTGTCGGCTCAGGAGGAAGGTCCATGTCATCAATCTTCCCATGGCCTAGGAGCTTCTCTGTGCAGGAACCTCATATCCAAAGGACACTCTGCTCCTGGCATTGCTTTCTTGGTGGTATGAGGTCCCCATGTCTCTCTGCTTGCTTCTCTCTTTTATATCTCAAAAGAGATTGGCTTAAGACACTATCTAATCTTGTAGATCTCATCAATATAACTGCCACTAATCCATCTTATTAACATCATAGTGATAGGATTTATAACACATAGGAAAATCTCATCAAATGACAAAATGGTGGACAATCCTACAATACTGGGAATCATGGCCTAACCAAGTTGACACATATTTTGGGGGGACACAATTCAATCCATGATATGGGTATAGTTACAGTCTCTTGCTTAAGGATCACCCCTGCTTCCGGCACCCACAGCTGCATCCCTGGTTCTGGAAGCATAGCATCCAGCAGGAAAAAAGCAATTTTAGGTAATCTAGGGAAGAACTATACAGTGGCACCAGCATCCTCCCCACCCCCTCTTCCCCAGATCCCCCAGAGAAGCATAGGAATCTGTCCCGTGGTGATCCTCCCTTTGCCCCCCTCATGTTGAGTGTGAATACACACTCATGAAGGCGTGTGAGCCAGCCCCTCATGCCTTTATCTCCCCCCATTTTAGATAACAAATGTTTCAATTGCCCATTCCAATTCTCTATCAAACCATTACTCTGAGAGTGGTATGCAACATGGCATGTCCATTTAATATGTTTCTTGGCCCATTGGTTCAGCCTATGGGCTGTAAAGTGTGTTCCTTGGTCTGATGAAATATAACTCAGTGGCCCAAATTGTTACAGTATCTTTTGTTCCAGTCCCTTACTGGTATTTTTGGCATTTGCATCTGTCAGGGGATATGCAAAGCCCAGTCCAGAGTAAGTATCTATTCCTGGAAGGACCCATTTGTAGCCAGCTGGGACCACCGACATCATTGGTCCACTACAATCACCTTGCCAGCCATGTGCAGGGCCTTCCCTGGGGGAATATACCCCACAGCCATCTGCAACCTCTGTCTTTCTTGCTGACAGATGGAGCAGTCCTTATCTGCATTTTGTGCCTCAGAGGGTGCAAGGGGAATGTGTCTAGATTCAGCCCATCTCTGGATTGCTACAGCACCCCCATGTCCGTTCAATTCATGGACCCAATTGGCCACCTCAAGTGAGCATACCAACAGGTCCACTTGCTGATTACAATTGCCTTCCAAACCAGGAAGGGGTTTTTTCTGATGGGTATCGACATGTCCTACTCTGATGTGCCCTCTAAGCTCCCAGAGTGTTTTCCATAGGTTTATGCCCCCGCTGGTGTCCCCTTAATAGTCCAATTTTCCATCGCCCATTTGCCTGACCATATAGTCAGGCCATTGGCCACTGCCCATGAATCGGTAAAAATCCAAACATACGGGCTCTCACCATTGCACAATTCTTCCATCACGGCTAGGAAGGTAGCATGCAATTCAGCCCATTGAGATGACTTGTTCTTGCCTTCTTCAATCAGAGTCTTTCCATTTGCAGGTCTTAAGGCAGCAGCTTTCCACATCACATGTTGTCCATGTACCCTGGAACTGCCACCCGTGAACCAAGCGGCCTTCTGCTGGTCAGCAGAAAGTTGTTCGTAGGGCAATGTCCATGTAGCAATGGGCTCTAGCAGCTTCTTGGGTGGTTCCAGGGTAGGACCTATGGGAAAAGAGGCTACCTGCTCATGGATAAGGTGGGTGCCTCCCTGCATTCCTCCAGTAGCTTGTTCTTGTATGAACCATTTCCATTTTATTATGGAACTATTTCAGGCACCGTCTTTCTTATTAGAGTATTTCTCTGACATCACCCAAGACATTATAGGTATTTCAGGTCTCATGATGATTTTATGTCCTTCTGTCATTGAGGCAGTCTCAGTCAACACCCAATAACAGGCAAGTAATTTCCTTTCAAATGGTATGTATTGTGCTGCAGCATCTGGAAACTTTCTAGTCCAGATTCCCAGTGGTCGCTATAGGGCAGCATTCTCAGGTTTTTGCCATAAGTTCCAGTCTGCATAAGCATGTGTGGCAGACACCTCCAAAATCATGTCTGAATGTGGATCATGAGGGCCTAAAGGCAAGTAAAGTGAAACTGCTTTTTGTAATTCAGACATAGCCTGCTGTTGCTCTGGCCCCCATTCGAATGCAGTTTTCTTCCAAGTGGTTTTATGGATGGGGGCCAGCAATATTCCCAGATGTGGAATATGCGTTCTCCAAAATCCAAATAAACCAACCAAACATTGGGCTTCCTTCTTAGTCTCAGGGGTAGGCAGTGACAACAACTTATTCTTAGTTGCCTGTGGAATGTCACAGTTATTCCCAGGAATTTCTCCATTTAGGCAGGGCCCTGAATTTTTGCTGGATGTATTAACCAGTCTCTGTTGGTCATGTGGGCCACCACTGTATTCAAATCAGCCCTAGCCTGTTCTTCGGAGTTTGATACTAACATAATATCGTCAATGTAATGTATTATTACACTTGAGATCTGTACCAAGTCTCTTCTAACCAAACTATGACAGTGTAGCTGGTGAATTCAGGTAACTCTGTGGCAATGTAGTGAAAGTTGAGATCCTTCCCACGTGAAAGCAAACTACAGCTGGATCTTTTCTGAGATTGGTATGGAAAAAAGGCATTTGCAAGATCAATCACTGAGTACCAGTCTCCTTTAGCTGGCTGTATTTTCTGCACCATTGATACCATGTCTGGAACAGCTGAAGCCACACACGGTACTACTTTATTTAGGCCTTGATAGTCTACTGTCAGCCTCCACGAGCTATCTGCCTTTTTCACAGGACATACAGGGCTGTTATACAGAGAATTTGTTGGCACCAATACTCCAGCCTTTAACATGTCTTTAATCAAGGCAGTAATCTCCTTTTGTCCACTAGGTATCCTATACTGTTTCAAATTAACAACCTGAGTGGATTCGGGCAACTCTAAAGGTTCCCATTTAGCCTGTTCAATCAATACTAGCCTAAGGGCAGACTTACACGCCTTCAGTTTTACAATGACAGGTAGAGGGAGTGTTCCCCAATTAAACATAATATCAATAATACATTCAGGTAAGGGAGATGCAACTACTTCACAGAAGATCTGTTTAAATCTTCTAATTCTCATCCAAACTTTCACCTTAGTCTCATTAACCGTTGCATCCCCATATTTCCCCAGTCTAATCTTAGGCCCCTTCAAGATTTTATTGACAGGTTTTGGGATTACAGTACATTGAGCTCCTGTGTCCAGGAGCCCCAAGAAGGTCTCTTTCCCACCCCCGGGCCATTTCACCCACACATGTGCATATGGCCTTGAGTCCCCTCCTGTGGGATGGACAAGAAGACCCCAGCCCCCTTGTCAATCCTTATCCTGATCAACTAGCTGAGCCTCTGCTTCAAATGGTCCTGGGTGGGAATTCCCATCATTAAATACCTCACGGCTGGGGTGAATAGGACGGACTTGTTCAGGCCTCTTTAACGTTGGGGACCAGCAGGAGTTTCCATTGGTCCACCCAACCTCCTGTAGTGCTGCCTTAGAACCTTTGTCTCAACTTCATCAATGTCCACTATATTCATCCTATATCTTAGTAACCATCTAAAAATCTCTGTCCTGCCGGGATAAGTTCTTTCCCCATTGCCTCTTCCCATCCACTTATAAATCACCCTTATGTTTCTTGCATCTGTAAGACCCATGTGGGGAAGCCATGCCAACAGCTCCAACAAGGCTTCTGGGATTGTTGCTACTGTGAAGCAAAGCAACATGGGGTTGCTCATGTAGAAGGAGCTACCTTGATTACCATATCTACCATAACCTGTGTATGAGGCATACTCTTTGGATGAATATCATGATCACCATGAAGCCATTCTGTTACCAAACGCAGTGGGTTCAGTGCCTGTGCTCTTGTTAAGAATAACTAAGAGTCATGCGGGTTTGGGGCAAGGCATGGTTTATTGCTCTAAGCGGGCAAGGAGACACAGAGATGGTTCTCAAAGCACGGTCTCTCTAAACAAAGGGCTGGAGGAAGTTTTATACCGGAAAGGGGAAGTCATACATATTCATTAAGTGTCTGGGAAATGGCATGCATATTCAAAAAGGGGTGTGGGGTGGGTATGTAGGCTGTGCACCCAACTGGTAGCTCAAGATGGCGACCCATGTTCCCTCAAGATGGCTCCTAGTATACTCTTGACAGCTGTGTTTTCCCAAGAAAATGGTGGCGTATACTGAAAACATGGTGACCGGCTTCACCTTGAAATCACCTACTGTTTCATGGCGCATGCGTGAAGTCTGGTTTTAGCCTGATTGTGTGAAAAACAACTGTAAGCCAGGAAGATTAGAAGGAAACAGGGAGGGTGACTCATTATCTTGGTTGCAAGATGTTGTTTGTAGTTGCTCGGAAATTTTCTACTGACACAGCTTGTTGCCTGAGGCCTATCTAGTCCCTAGCTGATCTCAATTCCAGCAGGGCTTGCATAAGCAGCACATCAGTTGCTTCCCCTGGAGTGTTCCATTGGGTATTTAGAGGGGGAGAGGGGCAGTTTCCCTTCTCAGGGTAACCTTACTGCAAATTTTATCCACTTCCCCCTGCTGGTTTCCCCTCTGGGTTAACCTGCTGTGTAAATGGATCTAATATCATCATGCGTGACTGTTCCATAGTGAGTTGTGGGTCTTGCATCAACCCAAACATACTCTTCTATCTTGCAGCATTCAAAGCTAAAGACACTGCCCCTAAATTAGTCACTCTCACAATCCATTTTAGTAACGGTGTCTCCGGAAGCTGAAGACACCAATCTACAAATTGAAGCAACTCCTTTACACTATACCCCCTGGTTTCTATAGTTTCTTGGTTTTGCCTTTTTCCCTCCCAGATTACCTTCTTGGTGATCAACGGTTGTAGAGGAACTTCCTGTTGTTTCGACCCGATTTTTCCTTTCCGGGTCTGCCCTGAGACTAGTGATTGTAGCTCTGACTGAGCTGGAACTGGGATTCGTTCAGTGCTAAAATCAGCCCCTACATTCTTTTTACCTGCCATTACAGATATTACAGTTAACAGAAACCAAGGAATTTTATGTCTGGCCCTTTCCTTATCACTCTGTATTTCCATATGCATCCGATTAGCCAATTCCTCAGAAGTTAGATCCTCCCTTCCTAAAGCCCATGAAAAGCTTTTGCCTTGGATAACTGACTGCAACATAACAGCTGCTTCAATCCACGGATGTTTTTTATCTCATCCAGAAACCAAAGGTTTTTCATTCTCCTGTTTATCCTCTTTTTTTCCAAAACCACATATTCCAGTGAGTCTGGGCGGTTGCAGCAAAACCCATTATTCTGACACCAACTAAACGAATAATTTCTTTTATAACGATCAGCACAAAGCTGGTTCTTATGGGCGGAGGTTAAAGATATCCCAAATGTTCAACTTTTCCTAGCTGCTGTACCACTTCATCATCTCTAACATGTACTACTCCCTCCCACCTCAGTACTCTCCCTCCTGTCTTTGGGTTCCCTAATTGGCTGCAATGTCTCACAGAACTCACAAACCGTATAAAGGAAATGGCTCATGCAGTTGTGGAGGCTGGAAAGTCCCAAATTCATGGGTCAGGCATAGGGTTCTCCCTGGCCCTCAGTCTCTGCCCAAAGGCACTCAGCTTTCTTGTTCTGTGGGCCAGGAAGCCCACTGTGCCAGCTCCTGCCAGTCTTTCCTGTCGGTCTCTTCTTCCTTGGTGGTGGTGGGTTCTCTTTCTGCTCTGGAATTGGCTCTGTTTTAAGGCAAAACTGACCAATCTCCTTGGTGGGCCACAATTATCTTATTTGCACAGCCCTGCCCAATCACCTGGGTGGGGATTACAAGACTATGGCAAGAAAGGCCATACTAAGTAATTCATCACACCAGCAGAATCTTAAGTGAGATTATACATAAGAACCAGTGCCATCAAACTCTGAAAACCCTTGAAAGTACTCTACCTCTTCTTCCTCTAATTAAGACTATTTTTCTCTCAAGTACTAGCACTCAAGTTAAACTTTAAAAATGCATTTAATTTTCTTTTGTTTACTAACTTACAAAAGTATTTCCTATTTTTCATTGCTTATGTATAATGTTTCATTTACCCTGTGGATTAAGTAGACTTTTATCTGCTATTCTGGAAACGTAACTACCACTTATAAATGACATCTCTAATAAAATTTTCCAAAGCTCCAAATTACTAGTCTAAATAAACTTTTTTTTTAAAATAAACTTTTAAAAATATAATCACAAAATAATTAAGCATTTACCCTGCCATCACGTAAAAACCACATTTTAGGATACCAAATAGACCTAGTTGGTAAGAAAAAATTCTTTACCAAAGAATTCCAGCTACTAAATGTAGAAGGAAGACAGAATTAGAAAAAGCACCATTTTGAAACCTCTTATGGTATAACTGATTCAGATAATGATCATCAATGGATGCTAAAACTAATAGGAGAAATACAGATGAAGAACTTTACAATGGAAAGATCAGTCTGTCACATCTGTACTCACTGTTCAATCATAGCATCATTAAGAGTGGAACAACCAGACATTGGAAAAGCATGTGTGAAGGCTTGGGTGTGAACAAAAGAGAGTATGGCATACTCCAAGAATGAAAAGCAGAGTTTAGAATGCAGGAACCAGATGTAGGATGTTGTAAGCCTTTTAAAGGATTTTGTACTTTTCCTTAAAGGTCCTGGGAAATACTGAAAGGTTTGTGTTTTAGAAAGTGTTCTCTGGCTGTAGTATGGAGAATGATTTGGGGGTAGGATTAAGAATTGTGCAGGTAGATGAATTAGGAGACAGTTGAAATAGTTCAGGTGAGAGATGATGGTGGTTTTGATCTGGGTACTGGCAGGAAATAGAGGGAAGTATAGGGAATCAATGGATATTTAGCAAGTAGATCTGACAGGACCTGGTGGTGGAATAACTGAAAGAAGGATGGTGTGAAAGTTTCTGGCCTGGGCAACTGAGTTGATGGTGATGCCAGCAACTGAGATAAGGAACACAAGAAGAGGAATGGGTTTAGCCAGGAAGGAGTAGGGGAAGAATGAGCTCAGTATGGGAAATAGTGAATTTGAGATGCCTATGGAACATCCACATAGGCAGATGGACATCCAGAGTCTGAGCTCAGGAAAGAGGCCTGGGTGGAATATACATTTGTGTGAAGGAAGTGTATAGTAAGCAGTTGGAGCCAAGAGAATAGATATGATGACCCTAGTAAAAAACAAAAAACAAAAAAAAAACAGAGGGGTGACTTTTACAGGAAAGCAAAACACATGTGCCTCCATGGCCTCCTATCTTCCACTCCTAGCAATTTCAGGCCAATGGAAGGAGAAAAGCCAGACTGCAGTGAACTGAAGCCATGAGAGGTGAGGGGAAAAAAAAGTGAATGAAGGGGAAGAAGGAAAGACGACAGGAACGGAAGAAGGATATGAATTTATATAGCAGTCATCAATGTTGTCCAATTAACACTTTACTACACACTGTCCTATTTTATAATGTTGTTGTTGTTGTTAGTTGCCGTCGAGTTGACTGCAGCCATGGTAACCACATGTGTTGTAGAGTAGAACTGCGCCATAGGGTTAACAAGGCTGTGTCCTTTCAGAAGCAGATCACCAGGCCTATCTTCCAAGGCACCTCTGGGTGGGTTTGAATTGACAACCTTTTGGCTAGTAGCTCAGCGCTTAACTGTTTGCACCACCCGGGGACTCCTATTTTATAATATTAATATATAATATTGTCTTCTTCAAGAAATGCTTCACACACATCTCTAGCCTTCCCAGTAAAACTATAAGCTCCTCATGGGTAGCTAATATGTTTTTTTCTTTGTACCCTCCACTATATGTGGAGAAATCAGAAATCAGAGAGCTGTTTAAGATCAGGAAGCTTAGTTGCTGACTACAGAAGAAGGACCAGCTAGGTAGGCAATATCTTTGTGGCAGTACAGTGGTTGAGGGCATGGTGTTCAGTGAGACAAACTAGCCAACCCCACAGTTAGCTGGATTATATATCAATCTATTCATTTACAAAGAGAAACAGACTTATCTCAAGAACCAGGTCACAGTCATCTGTACAAGGCAGTCCCTCTGGGTGGACAGGCAGGCATACTAGGCAGGACAGAGTATCAATTAAACGGTTTATTTATGAGCACATTTTTAAAACAAAAGTTTATATCTAAAAAGGATATATATACATATATGTGTGTGTATATATATGTATATACATATATATATAATTATATGCGCCTGATAAACTTTCTGTACTCAAGATATTTCTATGAAAATCCTGCCTGACCAGAATTGGGAGCTAGAGGATTGGTGAAAGGTAACGTCCTCTTTTTTGTAATATTTTTACAAGAATGTATTCACATACTACCTATGTAACTAAAAATAAACAACAGAGGTGGAGACAACATGGTGCCCTAGACAGATGCATCATGATATCCCTCTGTAGCAAAGACCCAAAAAACTAAGTAAAACAGATACAAACATCAATCCTGGAACCCTAAGCATCAAATAAAGGGATAAAGAACCGATCGAACACCAAATGGAAGAAGAAACTGAACGAAAACAGAGAACGAGGAGCGATATGGAGTGGAGGTCACCTGCCAACTAACACGGAACAGTTTTGCCATCTTGGAACACAGCCAGAAACGACTCCGGACAGGGAGTACAGGAAGGTATCTCCACGGAGCTCCCAACATGGGACAGAGCACCTGGTAACCAGAGAAACATGCTTTCCCACCCCTCTCCCTTCTGCCCTGTACACCACCCCCAGCCCTTCCTGACAGCCCATGTTGTACCGCTCAGCTAGAGAGCCACTGGCCTGCAGTCACCCTGGGTCTGCCCCAGCCCCACTCACCAGCTCCTGCCATGCCATTTCCCCCCTTTCTTCCTTTTCTTTCTCCCTCCCACCTAGCCCTGTACCTCACCTCTACCCCTACCCATGGGCCACGCCATGTCGCCTTAGCTAGAGAACCACTGGCCCACCACCACCGCAGGTCCACCTCCACCCCACTCCCACCCACCAACTCCTTTTTCCCTTTTCCCCATTATTCCTTTTCTTCTGCCTCCCATCTAGCTCTGTACGCCACTTCCACCCCTTCCTGCCAGGCTTTGCCACACCACCATGGGCAGAGAGCTACTGGCCTGCTGCTACCCTGGGTCCTCCACATGCCCAGCTCCTGCCATGCCGTTTTTTTCCTTTTCTTTCTCCCTCCCACCTAGCCCCATACACCACCTCTACCCACTCCCACCGGGCCATGCTGCACTGCTGTGGGTACAGAAACACCGGCATGGGTCCACCCCACCACCCTTGCCAGCTCCTATCATGCCATTCCTTTTTTTTTTCTTTCTTCCTTTTCTTTCTCCCTTCAACCTCGTCTCACATGCAACCACTACCTCTTCCCGCCAGGCCATGCCACACCACCACAGCTAGAGAGCCACCAGCCCACTGCCATCCCAGGTTCACCTCAGCCCTACCCACCAGATCCCGCCATGCCATTTTTTATTCTTTTTTCTTTCTCTTTTTCCTTTCTTTCTCCCTCCCAACTAGCCCTGTATGACACCTCACTCCCACTTCCTCTGGCCCCCATGTCTGCCCCACCCCCACCCACCAGCTACTCTGTTTTTCTTTCTCTCTTTTTATTCTTTGTTCCCCCGCCTAACCCTGTATGCCAACCCCCACCCTTCCTGCCAGCCCTCGCGGTATCATCACATCTGGAGAATCCTCAGCTGAGGCCTGCCACCGCACTGGACTCGCACTGTCCCTCCCCTACTGCCACTCGACCAGATGCTGAACAGAGGGAAGCAAATCCATACCACTCCCCGTCCAACACCCCCGCCTGTCTGGCGAGGGGCTGTCAATGCTCCCACACCACTGGACCAACACCAGGAGGCAGACAGAGACAGTGCCCACCCAGTCTGCCCAGAGCCACCTTGCCAAACCAGTATACAGTGAAGCAGGCTCACCCTGCCTGCTGCTGCCCTGCGACCCAGACAAGGTGGTGAGAGCTATTGTGTCCCCAAATGATCAAGTAGTAAAGCACACCAGGCATGCCCACCCTGACATACCAAAACAAAACAAAGAAGCAGGATGAAACAAACAAACACACAATCAATAAATACAGAAAGAAACTACCTTAACGTCTCAGAGACAGCACAAAATATCAAAAAATAAAAAAGCAGGACAAGATGGCTCCAGCAAATGAGAGATAAATAGCTGAACTTTTGGTACAAGAAAAGGCACTGGAACTACCTAATATGGAATTCAAAAGACTAATATTTAGTGCTCTCCAAGAGATTGGGAAAGAGATCATGAAAACACAGACAAAACCAAGGAAAACATAGCAAAAATCAAGAATAACACAGACAAAGCAATAATTCAGGATAAGAATACAGGAACAAAACATCAAAATAAATAAACAATTAGAAATCATACAAAAACAGCAACGAGAAATTCAAAAGATAAACAACAAAATTTTAGAAATGGACAACTCAACAGAAGTTTTTAGGGGCAAATTTGAAACAGCTGAAGACAGGATCAGTGAGATTGAAAACAAATCCATGGATGCGACTTTGAGGAAAAATCAGAGAAAAGAATGAAGAAAACTTAAGAATTATGTGGGAAAAAATCAAGAGCAAAAATTGCATGTCATTGGAGTTCCACAACAAAGGGAAGAAATTGGAAAATACAGAAGATTGTTGAAGATTCACTGGCAGAAAACTTCCCAACTATGATGAAAGAAGAAAAGCTGACCACCCAAAAAGCTCAATGAACCCCATATAGGATAGACCCCAAAAGAAAGTCACCAAGACATATCATAATCACACTTGCTAAAACCAAAGAAAGAATCCAAAGAGCAGCTCAAGAAAAATGAAAAATCACGGGCAAAGGGGAAACAATAAAACTAAGCACTGATTACTCAGCAGAAACCATACAGGCAAGAAGGCAATGGGATGACATATATAAAATCTTGAAACAAAAAAACCACTAACCAAGAAGAATATATCCTGCAAAACTCTCAAATACAATGGTGAAATTAGGACATTTTCAGATGAATAGAAATTGAGGGAATTCATAAAAAACAAACCAAACTTATAAGAATTATTAAAGGGAGTCCTTCAATTGGAGAAACAAGAATATCAGACAACAACTGGAGTCTAGGACACAGGAAAGCATGACCCAGATATCAACATAGGTAAAGAACTATCAATAATATAACAAAGCTAAAAGATTTTAAACAGGGAAACAGAGACATAAATCTCTAAAGACAACAATGTCAAAACAATAACAGGGAATAAATGGCATAGGTATATAACTTTCAAATGGAAAGGAAATCAAGGCAGTACAAAGTAATCAAAGACTGGTTCAAACTTAGGAAAATGAGGGTAAATTTCAACAAAACCACAAAGAAAGCTAACAACCTACTCATCAGAATAAAAAAAGAAGAAAAGCATAAAGTCTCAGTAAACAAAAAATTTACAAAAATTATAGAAAAGAAAATCCACAAACAAAAGGAACTCAGCAGAGAAGAATAAAAGGAACAAATAAAACATCAGCACCACAAAAAAGCACAATATGACAGCAATAAACTCATACCTATCAATAATCAAGTGTAGTGGTTAAGAGCTATGGCTGCTAACAAAAAGGTCGGCAGTTTGAATCCACCAGGCACTCCTTGGAAACTCTGTGGGGCAATTCTACTCTGTCCTATATGGTCACTATGAGTCGGAATCGACTCAACAGCAATGGGTTTATCGATAAACACACTAAATGTAAATGGCTTAAATGTGCCTGTAAAGAAAAAGAGCATGGCAGAATGCATTAAAAAAAACACCCATCAATATATTGTCTACAAGAGACACAGACATAAATATATTAAAAATCATAGGATGGAAAAAAATATATCAAGCAAACAGCAACCAAAAGAGAACAGGAGTGGCAATACTAATCTCAGATAAAATAGCCTTTAAAGTAAAATCAACCATAAAAGATAAAGAAGACCTTATATAATGATTAAAAGGACAATTCAACAAGAAGACATAACTTTAATAAATATCTACACACCAAATGACAGGGCTCCAAAATACATTTAAAAAACAATAACAGCACTGAGAAGAGAAATTGACAGTTCCACAATAATAGTAGAAGACTTCAACACACCACTGTCAGTAAAGGACAGGACATCTAGAAAGAAACTCAACAAAGATACAGAAGATCTAAAAGCCAAAATCAACCACCTTGACCTCATAAATACATATAGAACACTCCACCAAACAGCAGCAAAGTGCATTTTTCAATGCACTTTTCAATGCACATGGAACATTCTCCAGAACAGACCACATTTTAGGCCACAAAGAAACCCTCAATAAAATCCAAAACATAGAAATAATACAAAGAGTCTTCTATGATCACATCATAAAAGCACAAATTAATAACATGAAGGACAAGGAAAAAAATCAAATACATGGAAATTGAATAACACCTTGCTTAAAAACCATTGGATAATAGAAGAAATCAAAGAAGGAATCAAAAAATCCCTAGCATCACATGAAAATGAAAACACATCATACCAAAACCTTTGGGACACAGCAAAGGCAGTGCTCGGAGGTCAGTTTATAGCAATAAGTGTACACATCAAAAACGAAAGGGACAAAATCAAAACTTTAGCCCTACAACTTGAACAAATAGAAAGAGAACAGCAAAAGAAGCTCACAGCCACCGGAAGAAAGGAAATAATAAAGATTAGAGCAGAAATAAATGAAATAGAGAACAGAAAAACAATAGAAAGAATTAACAAGACCAAAAGTTGGCTCTTTGAAAAGATCAAAAAAATCAACAAACCATTGGCCGTACTGAAAAAAGAAAAAGAGGGCAGGAAGCAAAGAACCCATGTAAGAAATTAGATGGGGGGGTGGGGAGCATTACAAGACACCTAACTGAAATAGAAAGGATCATAACAGAACACTATGAAAAATTATATTCCAACAAGTTTGAAAACCTAGAGGAAATGGACAGATTTTTAGAAACACACTAAATACCTAACTAACACAAACTGAGATAGAAAATCTGAACAGAACCATAACAAGAGAAGCGATTGAAGAATTAAAAAGAAAAATCCACCCTCTCCCCCCGCGCCTCCCAAAAAAACCCTGACCCAGACAGCTTCACTGGAGAATTTTACCAAACATTCAGAGAAGAGCTCACATCAGTACTACTCAAACTATTCAGAGCATAGAAAAGGAAAGTATACTCCCAAATTCATTCTATGAAGCCAGCATAACCCTGATACCAAAGCCAGGCAAAGACACCACTAAAAAAGAAAATTACAACCAATATCTCTCATGAATATAGATACAAAAATTCTCAACAAAATTCTAGCCAATAAAATTCAGCATCATATCAAAAAAATAATACACCATGACCAAGTAGGATTCATACCAGGTATGCAAGGATGGCTCAACATTAGAAAATCAATCAACATAATCCACCACATATATAGAACAAAAGAAAATAATCACATGATCATATTAATCGATCTAGAAAAGGCATTTGATAAAGAACAACACCTATTCCTGAAAAACTCTCAATAAAATAGGAATACAAGGGAAATTCCTCAATATAATAAAGGGCATCTATACAAAACCAACAGCCAACATCATTCTCAACAGAGAGAGGCTGAAAACGTTCCCCCTGAGAACGGGAACAGACAAGGATGACCCTTATCACCACACCTATTTAACATTGTGCTTGAAGTCCTAGCTAGAGCAACAAGGCAAGAAAAGGAAATAAAGGGCATCCAAATTGGAAAGGAAGAAGTAAAACTATTCCTATTCGCAGATGATATGATACTATACATAGAGAACCCCAAAAATTCCACAAGAAAACTACCAGAACTAACAGAAAGATTCAGCAGAGTAGCTGGGTAAAAGATCAACATACAAAAATCAGCTGGATTCCTATACACCAACAAGAACTTAATACCATTTATAAGAGCCTCTAAAAATATAAAATACTTAGGAATAAATCTAACCAGGGATTTAAAAGACTTGTACAAAACAACTACAAAACACTATTGCGAGAAACCAAAAGAGACCTACATAAATTTAAACACACACCATGGCCATGGATAGGTAGACTCAACATTGTGAAAAAGTCAATTCTACCCAAAGCGATCTACAGATATAATGCAATCCTAATCCAAATACCAACAGCATTCTTCAACAAGATGGAAAAACTAATCATCAACTTTATGTGGAAAGGAAAGAGGGCCTGGATAAACAAAGCATTATTGAAGAAAAAGAATAAAGTAGGAAGCCTCGCACTACCTGATCTCAAAACTTACTATACAGGCACAGTAGTCAAAACAGCTTAGTATTGGTACAAAGATGGGCACATTGTCCAATGGAACAGAATCAAGAACCCAGATG
Organism: Dugong dugon; assembly: GCA_030035585.1. NCBI lineage: Eukaryota > Metazoa > Chordata > Mammalia > Sirenia > Dugongidae > Dugong > Dugong dugon. The sequence goes on along the minus strand of CM057483.1, from coordinate 99,493,045 downwards.
TAAATCCATCCACCATCATCAGCTGATTTTCGACAAAGGATCAAAGTCCATCAAATGGGGAAAAGTTAAAAAATGGTGCTGGCAAAATTGGATGTACATCTGTAAAAAAAAAAAAAAAAGAAAGAAAGAAAGAAAGAAACAGGACCCATACCTCACACCATAGACAAAAACTAACTCAAAATGGATGAAACACCTAAATAAAAAATCTAAAACAATAAAGATCATGGAAGAAAAATTAGGGACAATGCTAGAGGTCCTAATACACAGCATAAATTCAATACAAACCATAAATAACAACGTACAAACACTAGATGATAAACTAGATAACTAGGAGTTCCTGAAAATTAAACACCTGTAAGCTCCATAGACACATCCAAACTCCTTGAGGGACCAAATTACTGGGGACCATGGTCTCAGGGAATATCTAGCTCAAGTGGCATAACATAGTTTATAAAGAAAATGTTCTACATCCTACTTTGGTGAGTAGCATCTGGGGTCTTAAAAGCTTGTGAGCGGCCATCTAAGATACTCCACTGGTCTCACCCCATCGGGAGCAAGGGAGAATGAAGAAAACAAAAGACACAAGGGAAAGATTAGTCCAAAGGACTAATGGACAACAACTACTACAGCCTCCACAAGACTGAGTCCAGCACAACTAGATGGTGCCTGGCTACCACCACTGACTGCTCTGACAGGGATCACAACAAAGGGTCCCGGACAGAACTGAAGAACAATGTAGAGCAAAATTCTACCTCACAAAAATAAAAGACCAGACTAACTGGTCTGACAGAGACTAGAGAAACCCTGAGAGTATGGCCCCCAGACACCCTTATAACTCAGTAATGAAGTCACTCCTGAGATTCGCCCTTCAGCCAAAGATTAGACGGGCCCATAAAACAAAATGAGACTAAAGGGGCACACCAGCCCAGGAGCAAGGAGGAGAAGGCAGGAGGGGACAGGAAAGCTGGTAATGGGGAACTCAAGGTAGAGAAGGGGAGACTGTTGACATGTAATGGGGTTGGCAACCAATGTCACAAAACAATATGTGTATTGTTTAATGAGAAAGTTATTTGCTCTGTAAATCTTCATCTAAAGTACAATAAAAAAAAATTTTAAAAAAAGAAAATTAAACACTTATGCTCATCAAAGGACTTCAAAAGAATAAAAAGAGAACCTACAGATTGGGGGGGGGGGGGAAATTAGGCTACAACATATCTGACAAGGGTCTCATCTCTAAAGTCTATAGAATACTCCAACACCTCAATAAAAAAAAGACACATAGAACATGGCACTATCGACAGAAGCACCTTGCTGTCCCTCTACAGCAAAGACCCAAAAAACTATGTAAAACAGATACAAACGTCAATCCTGGAACCCTAAGCATCAAATGAAGGGATAAAGAAATCAACCAAGCACCAAATGGAATAAACTGACAGATAACAGAGAATGAGGAGAGCTATGGAGTGGAGGTCCCCTACCAGCTAACACGGCACGGACTCGACATCTTGGACTGCTCAGCCACCAAGAACAGCAGACGGGGAGTACAGGAAGGCAACGTCACAGAGCACCCAGTAACCAGGGAACCCCCCCACTCTTCTTCCCTCTACGTGGCCTCTGCCACTTTCCAGCAGGCCGCGGTCACTTGGCTGGAGAGAAGGTGGCTCCTTGCCACTTAGATTCACCTTGCCCCCACCAGCTGGCTCATTCAGAGCCATTTTGTTTTTGTTGTTAGTGTTGTTTTTGCTTCTTTTTGTTTCTTCTCTCTCTCTAACCTCCTTCCTCTCCTTTCTCCTACCCAGCTGGTGCCGTCTGCCATCTCCATGCCCCCTTGATGGACTGTGCCATGCCGCTCAGCTGGGGAGCCACTTTCCCAGTCACTGCCGCCACATTAGTGGACTGCCTCAGGGCATTTTTTTCTTAGTTTCTTGTCTCTCTCTACCTTCCTTCCTTTCCTTTTTCCTGACCACCTGGCAGCATGAGCTGTCTCCACTGCTTTTTGACGGACTGTGCCACACCACTCAACTGGGGAGCTGCCAGCACATAGCTTCCCCAGTCTGCGCCGCCACACTGAAGGGTTCCCTCACGACATTATTTTTTTCTCTTTGTTTCTCATCTCTCTCTACCTTCCTTCCTTTCCTTTCTCCCAATCACCTAGCCACATGTGCTGTCTCCGCCACTTTTTTACGGGCTCTGCCACCAGCACACAGCTTCCTCAGTTGCATCACTACGCCGGTGGGCTCCCTCTGGGCATTTTTTTTTTAATCTTTCTGTTTCTTGTCTCTCTCTACTTTCCGTCTTTTCCTTTTTCCTGACCACCTGACTGCATGTGCCGTGTCTGCTGCTTTTTGACAAGCTATGCGAAACAGCTCAGCTGCGGAGTCACCAGCACATGGCTTCCCCAGTCCATGCCATGACACTGGAGGGTTCCCTCTGGGCATTTTTTTCTTTTTCTCAGTTTCTTGTCTCTGTCTACTTTCCTTTCTCCCGGCCACCTGACTGTATGTGCCTTTTTTTCTCTTTTGTTCAGTTTCTTATTACTCTCCTTTCCTTTCCTTTTTCCCACTTACCTAGCTGCATGTGCCGTCTCCACCCCTTCTTGATGGGCTTTGCCATATCGCTCAGCTAGAAAGCCACTGGCACATGGCTTCCCTGAGTCTGTGCCACTCCACCGGCAGGCTCCCTCAGCACCATTTTTTTTGGTTTCTGCTTCTCTCTTCATTCTCTTCTTTCTCACATCCACTTATCTCCACACATCACATCCTCCCCCTTCCCTCCTGCCTATCTGCACCATGCACTGAATGCCACACCCCCGAGAAGCACAGGCATGGACCACCAAACCCTGCCATGCACTTTACACCAGCCCTGTCCTGTCGGCCCCAGTACATGCTGAAAATGACTCATCCCCACCCCTCCAGCTCTACTGGACCTGCCCTGCTACACCATAGCTGAGTGATCATCACTGCTCACCTGGACAAGGTGGTAAGAAGTATCATGCCCACAGACAATCAACCAACAAAGAATGCCCAGTCTGCCTGCCCAGACATAATCAAATAAAACAAAAAATCAGGACAAAACAAATCTACAATTGTCTTAGTCATCTAGTGCTACTACAACAGAAATACCACAAGTGGATGGCTTTAACAAAGAGAAATTTATTTCTTCACAGTACAGTAGACTAAAACTCCAAATTCAGGGCATCAGCTCTAGGGGAAGGCTTTCTCTCTCTGTCAGCCTTCTCAAAAATGTTCCCCCAGACTAAGAGCTTCTCTGTGCAGGGACCCCGGGTCCAAAGGACTTGCTCTGCTCCTGGCACTGCTTTCTTGGTAGTACGAGGTCCCCCCCACCGACGCCGCCCCTGTCTCTCTGCTCACTTCTCTCTTTTACGTCTCAAGAGATTGCCTCAGGACAGAATCCAATCTTGTAGATTGAGTCCTGTCTTACTAACACAACTGCCACCCATCATCCCTCATTAGCATCATAGAGGCAGGATTTACAACATATAGGAAAATCACACAATACCAGGAATCATGGCCCAGCCAAACTGATACACACATTTTTGGGGGGACATAATTCAACCCATGACAATGATCAATAAACAAAATAATTCCCAAATGTCCCGAAGACAACAGGCAATACCAAAACATATTAAAAAAAAAAAAAACAGGGCAGGATGGCTGCACAAAGCGTCCAAAATAAAACACCATATGACCCTCTGGGAGAAGAAAAGGCACTGGAACTACATGATAGGGAATTCAAAGCTCTAATACTCAGAGCTCTCCAAGAGATAAAGGAAAATCCAAACAAAAATAAGGAAAAAATAGACAAAATCATGGAAAACACAGACAAAACAATAGAAGAATTCAGGAAAATAATACAAGAACAAAATGTCAAAATAAACAACTAGAAATCATACAAAGACAGCAATTAGAATCCAAAAGATAAACAACAAAATTTCAGAAATGGACAGTGTCATAGAAGGTTTTAGGAGTAAATTGAAACAACAGAAGATAAATCAGCAAACTTGAAGACAAATCCTTGGATACCACTTGATTGAGGAAAAATTAGAGAAAAGAATGAAGAAACCCTGAGAACAATGTGGGATACACTTAAAAGCAAAAATCTGCATGTGGTCGAAATTCCAGAACAGGGGAGAAAACAGAAAACACAGAGGATCATTGAAGATTTGTTGACAGAAAACTTCCCTAATATCATGAAAGATGAAAAGCTGACCATCCAAGAAGATCAACAAACCCCATATAGACTTCAAAACCAAATCACAAAGACATATCATAAGCACACTCGCTAAACCCAAAAACGAAGTGACAATCCTGAGAGCAGCTCGAGAAAAACGAAAAGTCACATACAGAGGGGAGACAATAAGACTAAGCTCTGATTACTCAGCAGAAACCATGTAGGCAAGAAGGCAATGGAATGATATATACAAAACCTTGAAAGAAAAAAATTGACAGCCAAGAACAGTATACCCTGCAAAACTCTCGTACAAATATGATGGCAAAATTAGGACATTTCCAGATAAACAGAAATTAAGGGAATATGTAAAAATCAAACCAAACTTACAAGAATTATTAAAGGGAGTCCTTCAGTTAGAGAACCAACAACCTCAGACAAAAGCCTGAATCTAGGACCCAAGACCACATCACCAGATACCAACCTAGGTGATGAACTCTCAGTGATAAAACAAAACTAAAACATTTACAACAGAAACTAGAGATGTCAATCTGTAAATGACAACAACATCAGAACAATAAAAAAGGGAATAAACAGTGTAGGTATAGAACATTCAAATGGAGAGGAAGTCAAGGGGATACCAAGCAATAACAGACTGGTTCAAACTTAGGAAGATCGGGGGAAATTTCAAGGTAACCACAAAGAAAGTTAACAAACCTACTCATCAAAATAAAGAAGAAAAGCACAAAATCTCAGTAAATAAAAAAATCTACAAAAATGAAAGAAACGAAAAAAAAAAATCCACAAACCAAAGGAATTCAGGACAGGAGAGCAAGAGGAACAAAGAAAACGTCAGCACCACACACACAAAAAAAAGCACTACAAAATAACAGCAATAAAATCACACCTATCAATAATCACACTGAATGTAAATGGCTTAAATGCACCCATAAAGAGACAGAGAGTGACAGAATGGATAAAAAACAACACCCATCAATGTGCTGTCTAAAAGAGACACACCTTAGAATTAACGACATAAATATATTAAATATCAAAGGATGAAAACAAAATCAAGCAAACAGCAACCAAAGTAGATCAGTAGTGGAAATATTAATGTCCAACAAAATAGACTTTAAAGCAAAATCCACCACAAAGGATAAGGAAGAACACTATATAATGACTAAAAGGTCAATAAACCAGGACAACATAACTATAATAAATATATACACACCCAATGACAGGGCTCCAAAAGTACATAAAACAAACTCTAACAGCATTGAAAAGAGAAATAGCTCCACGATAATAGTAGGAGACTTTGACACACCACTTTCGGTGAAGGACAGAACATCTAGAAAGAAATTCAATAAAGATACATAAGACCTAATTGCTACTATCAATCAACTTGACCTCACAGACATATACAGAATACTCCACCCAAGATCAGCAAATTATACATTCTTTTCCAATGCACATGGAAGATTCTCCTAACAGACCACATTTTAGGCCACAAAGCAAGACTTAACAGAATCCAAAACATCAAAATATTACAAAGTATCTTCGCTGATCATAACTCCATAAAAGCAGAAATCAATAACAGAAACAGTAAGGAAAAAAAACCAAGTACATGTAAACTGAACAACACCTTGCTTAAAAATTATCGAGTTACAGAAGAAATCAAAGATGGAATCAAAAAACTACTAGAATCAAACTAATGAACACATCATACCAAAACCTCTGGGACACAGCAAAAGCAGCACTTAGAGGTCAATTAACAGCAATATGTAAACATCCATAAAGAAGAAAGGGACAAAATCAAAACAATAACTCTACAACTTGAACAAATAGAAAGGGAGAAGCAAAAGAAGCCCTCGGGCGCTAGAAGAAAGGAAATCATAAAGATCAGAGCAGAAATAAATGAAATAGAGAATAGAAAAACGATTGAAAAAGTCAACAAGACCAAAAGTTGGTTCTTTGAGAAGATCACCAAAATCGACAAACCATTGGCCAAACTGACAAAAGAAAAACAGGAGAGGACCCATATAACACAAATAAGAAATGAGATGAGTGATATCACAACAGACCCAACTGAAATAAAAGTGATCATACAGAATACTATGAAAAATTGTACTCCAACAAATTTGAAAACCTAGAGAAATGGACAAATTTCTAGAAACACACTACCTATTTAAACTAACACAAACCAAGGTAGAAAAACTAAATAAACACATAACAAAGAAAAGACTGACGAGGTAATAAAAAAATTTTCAAAAAATAAAAAAATCCCTGGCACAAACAGCTTCACTGCAGAATTCTACCAAACTTTCAGAGACGAGTTTACACCAATACTACTAAAGGTATTTCAGAGCATAGAAAAGGATGGAATACTCCTGAAGTCATGCTATGGAGCCAGTATAACCCTAATATCAAAGTCATGCAAAGACTCCACAAAAAAAAGAAAATTACAGATCAATATCACACATGAACACAGATGCAGAAAACCTCAACAAAATTCCAGCCAATAGAATTCAACAGCATATCAAAAAAAATAATTCATCATGACCAAGTGGGATTCTTACCAGCTATGCAAGGGCTGGTTCAAAATTCAAAAATCAATTAAAGTAATCCATTACACAAATAAAACAAAAGATAAGAACCACATGGTCTTATCTATCGATGCAGACAAGGCATTTGACAAAGTCCAAAACCCATTCATGATAAAAACTCTCAGCAAAATAGGAATAGAAGGGAAATTGCTCAACATAATTAAGAGCACTTATACAAAGCCAACAGCCAATATCATTCTAAATGCAGGCAGGCTGAAATCATTCCCCTTGAGAACGGGAACCAGACAAGGATGCTGTGTTTCACCACTCTTATTCAACATTGTGCTGGAGGTCCTAGCCAGAGTAATTAGGCTAGAAAAAGAAATCAAGGGCATCCAAATTGGTAAGGAAGAAGTAAAAGTATCCCTATTCACAGATGATATGATCTTATACACAGAAAACCCAAAGGAATCCACAAGAAAGCTACTGGAACTAATAGATTTCAGCAAAGTGTCAGGATACAAGATAAACATACAAAAATCAGTTGGATTCCTCTACACCAACAAAGAGAACTTCAAAAAGGAAATCACCAAATCAATACCATTTACAATAGCCCCCCCAAAAGACAAAGTACTTAGAAATAAATCTGACCAGAGACATAAAAGACCTATACATAGAAAACTACAAAACACTAATGCAAACAACCAAAAGAAACCTACATAAGTGAAAAAACATAGCATGCTCATGGATAAAAATACTCAACATTGTGAAAATGTCAATTCTACCCAAAGTGATCTACAGATACTGTGCAATCCCAATCTAAATTCCAATGGCATTTTTTAATGAGATGCAGAAACAAATCACCAACTTCATATGGAAAGGGATGAGGCCCCGGATAAGTAAAGCATTACAGAAGAAGAACAAAGTGGGAGGCCTCACACTTACCTGATTTTAGAACCTATTGTACCGCCACAGTAGTCAAAACAGCCTGGTATTTGTACAACAGATACACAGACCAATGGAACAGAATTGAGAACCCAGATGTAAATCCATCCACCTATGAGCAGCTGATATTTGACAAAGGCCCAAAGTCCATTAAATTGGGAAAAGACTCTAACAAATAGTGCTGGCATAACTGGATATCCATCTGTAAAAAAATGAAACAGGACTCATAACTCACACCATATACAAAAACTAACCCAAAATGGATGAAAGACCTAAATATAAAATCTACAATGATAAAGATCATAGAAGTAAAAATAGGGACAATTCTAGGGGCCCTAATACATGGCATAAATAGTATACAAACCATAACTAACAATGCATAAACACCAGAAGAGAATCTAGATAACTGGGAGCTCCTAAAAATCAAACACTTATGCTCATCAAAAGATTTCATCAAAAGAGTAAAAAGACAACCTACAGACTGGGAAGAAATTTTTGTCTATGATATATCCAATAAGGGCCTAATCTCTAAAATCTACAAGATACTGCAAAACTTCAACGACAAAAAGATGAATAATCCAATTAAAAAATGGGCAAAGGATATGAACACACACTTTACCAAAGAAGACATTGAGGCAGCTAACAAACACATGGGGAAATGCTCACAATCATTAGCCATTAGAGAAATGCACATCAAAACTACAATGAGATACCATCTCACCCCAACAAGGCTGGCACTAACCCAAACAACAGAAAATAACAAATGTTGGAGGGATTGTGGGGAGACTGGAACTCTATGCACTGCTGGTGGGAATGTAAAATGGTAAGACAACTTTGGAAAACGATATGGCACTGTAAAAACGGTGTGGGGGCAGTGTCTGACCTCCTCCAACCCCACAAGGAGGAAGGAGAACCAAGCTCAACAGTGCAAGGCTGACTCCCATGAGGTGGACACTAGACAAGCCTCCGTTCTCTGCCATCTTTACTAATTCTGACACCAGTCATCCCTCCTACAGCACTGTCTACTTCTCTGCTAGGTTCGACAATTCATTGCAATGGCCACACAGAACTCACAGACCATACTCATAATTATGGGGTCTATTAGGGAAGCACCAGCTAAAATTCAGGCTCAAGAACACTCAGGATACAGTTCTTCCATCAGGATAGCCTCTCCCCAGCTGTGCTCGCAGGCATCCCTCTCCCTGGCCCTCAGCCTCTGCCTAAAGTCACTCATCTTTCTCTCTCCATGGGCCGGGAAGCCCACCACACCATCTCCTGCTGTCAGGTCTCTGCTGCTAGGTCTCTCCTGCTGGTCTTTTCTTCCTTGGTATTTGTGGCTTCCTCCCCTCTGCTCTGCTCTGATCTGGAATTGGCTCACTTTTATGGCAAAATTGACCAATTCCCTTGGATTACCCTATCACACAGTCCCACCCAATCACCCGGGTGGGAGTTAAAAGACCATGGCTAGAAAGGCCACACACAAAAGTAATTAATCCATTGCAGCCACTTTCTTTAAAAGCTAGAAATAGAAACAGCATATGATCTAGCAATCCCACTTCTAGGAATATACCCAAGAGAAATAACAGCCATCACATGAATAGACATATGTACACCGATGTTCACTGCAGTACTATTCACAATAGCAAAAGATGGAAACAACCTAAATGCCCATCAACAGAAGAATGGATAAACAAATTATGGTACACACACAATGGAATACTATGCAACGATAAAGAACAAATGATGAATCCTCGAAACATCTCACAACATAGATGAATCTGGAGGGCATTATGCTGAGTGAAATAAGTCAGTCACAAAAGAACAAATATTGTACAAGACCACTATTATAAGAACTCAAGAAAAGGTTTAAACACAGATAAAAGCATTATTTGATGGTTAGGAGGGTGGGAAGGGAGGGGGAGGAGAAATCACTAACTAAATAGTAGACAAGGGTAAATTTCGGTGAAGGGAAGGACAACACATAATACAGGGGAAGTCACACAACTGGACCAAGGCAAAAGCAAAGAAGTTTCCTAGACACATTCAAACACTTTGAGGGACAGAGTAGCTGGGACTGGGGCCTGAGAACCACAGTTTCGGGGACATCTAGGTCAACTGGCATCATATAGTTTACAAAGAAAATGCTCTACATCTCACTTTGGTGAGTAGCGTCTGGGGTCTTAAAAGCTTGCAAGCGGCCATCCCACTCGGAGTAAAGGAGAATGACAAAAACCAAAGACATAAGGAAAATACTACCCCAAAGGACTAAAGGACCAAATGAACCAGAGACTTCACCAGCCTGAGACCAGAAGAACTAGATGGTGTCCGGCTACCACCAATGACCGCCCTGACAGGGAAAACAACAGACAGTCGCGGAAAGAGCAGGAGAAAAATACAGAACGGAATTCAAATTCACTTAAAAAGACTAGACTTAATGGTCTGACAGAGACTGGAGGAACCACTGAAACTATTAACCCAGAACTGAAAACCATTCCCGAAGCCCACTCCTCAGACAAAGATTAGACAAGGTTATAAAACAAAAGTTAATACACATGAGGAATGCGCGTCTTAGTTCAATCAGATAGACGAGACCAAATGGGCAGCTCCTATCCAAAAGCAGGATGAGAAGGCAGGAAGGGACAGGAATGGGACTAATGGACACAGGGAACCAGGGGTGGAAAGGGGGAGGGTGCTGTCACATTGCGGGGATTGTAATCAATGTCACAAAACAATATGTGCATAAATTACTGAAAGATAAATTAACTTGAGCTGTAAACTTTCACCTAAAGCACAAAAAAAAATTAAAAAAAAAAGAACAGATTTTACCCATTGAACACTAGTGACTGAAGATGAGTTGTGGAATAACATCAAGGACACCATACATGAAGAAAGCAAGAGGTTATTAAAAACACAGGAGAGAAAGAAAAGACCAAAATGGATGTCAGAAGAGACTCTGAAACTTGCTCTTGAATGTTGAGTAGCTAAAGTGAACGGAAAACATGATGAAGTAAAGGAGCTAAACAGAAGATTCCAAAGGGCAGCACAAAAAGACAAAGTAAAGTATTATAACGACATGTGCAAAGACCTGGAGTTAGAAAACCAAAAGGAAAAAACATGCTCGGCACTTCTCAAGCTGAAAGAACTGAAGAAAACATTCAAGCCTTGAGTTGCAATACTGAAGGATTCTATGGGCAAAATACTGAACAACGCAGGAAGCATCAAAAGAAGATGGAAGGAATACACAGAGTCACTGTACCAAAAAGAATTGGTCAATGTTCAATCATTTCAGGAGGTAGCATATGATCAAGAACCAATGGTACTAAAGGAAGAAGTCCAAGCTGCACTGAAGACATTGGTGAAAAACAAGACTCCAGGAACTAACGAAATACCAACTGAGATGTTTCAACAAATGGATGCAGTCGTCTATGCCAAGAAATTTGGAAGATAGCTACCCGGTCAACCGACTGGAAGAGATGCCTATTCCAAAGAAAGGTGATCCAACCGAATGCAGAAATTATTGAACAATATCATTAATATCATACTCAAGTAAAATTTTGCTGAAGATCATTCAAAAGCAGTTGCATCACTACATCAGCAGGGAACTGCCAGAAATTCAAGCCAGATTCAGAAGAGGACGTGGAACCAGAGATATCATTGCTGATGTCAGATGGATCCTGGCTGAAAGCAGAGAATACCAGAAAGATGTTTACATGTGTTTTATTGACTATGCAAAGGCATTCGACTGTGTGGATCATAACAAATTTTGGATAACATTGCGAAGAATGGGAATTACAGGACACTTAATTGTGCTTATGAGAAACCTGTACATACATCAAGAGGCAGTCGTTAGAACAGAACGAGAGAATAATGCATGGTTTAAAGTCAGAAAAGGTGTGCATAAGGGTTGTATCCTTTCACCATACTTATTCAATCTATATGCTGAGCAAGGGTCTTAGGCATCTAGTGCTGCTCTAACAGAAATACCACAAGTAGATGGCTTTTAACAAAGAGAAGTTTATTCTCTCACAGTCCAGTAGGCTACAAGTCCAAATTCAGGGCATCAGCTCCAGGAGAAGGCTTCCTCTCTCTTTCGTCTCTGGAGGAAAGTCCTTGTGATGCATCAGTCTTCCCTTGGTCTGGGAGCATCTCAGCGCAGGAACCTCAGGTCCAAAGGACACGCTCTCGTCCTGGCACTGCTTTCTTGGTGGTGTGAGGTTCCCATGTGTCTCTGCTTGCTTCTCTCTTTTATATCTCAAAAGAGATTGGCTTAAGACACTATCCAATCTTGTAGATGTCATGAGTATAACCTCATCATAGTGATAGAGTTTACAACACATAAGGAAATTATATCAGATTACACAATCATACAATACTGGGAATCAGGACCTAGCCCAGTTGATAGATATTTTGGGGGACATAATTAAATCCATGACAGCAAGTAATACAAGAAGATGGACTATTTTAAGAAGACTGGGGCATCAGGATTGTTGGGAGACTTATTAACAACCTGCGATATGCAGATGACATAACCTTGCTTGCTGCAAGTGAAGAAGATTTGAAGCACTTACTGATGAAGATCAAAGACCACAGGCTTCAGTATGGATCACACTTCAACGTAAAGAAAACAAAAATCCTCACAACTGGAACAATAAGCAACATTATGATCAACAGAGATTGAAGTTGTCAAGGATTTTATTTTACTTGAATCCACAATCAAAGCCCACAGAAGCAGCAGTCAAGAAATCAAATCTGACTGGGGAAGCCAGACAACTTGTCCAAGGCAAGGTCACAGAAGCTCCAGAGACACATCCAAATTCCCTGAGGGACTGAATTACTGGGCTGAGGGGTGTGGGGGCACGGTCTTGGGGAACATCTAGTTCAATTGGCATAACATAGTTTATAAAGAAAATGTTCTACATTCTACTTTGGTGACTAGCATCTGGGGTCTTAAAAGCTTGTAAGCAGCCATCTAAGATACTCCACTGGTCTCACCCCATCGGGAGCAAGGGAGAATGAAGAAAGCAAAAGACACAAGGGAAAGATTAGTCCAAAGGACTAATGGGCAGCAACTACCACAGCCTTCAGCAGACTGAGTCCAGCACAATTAGATGGTGCCCGGCTACCACCACTGACTGCTCTGGCAGGGATCACAATAGAGGGTCCTGGACAGAGCTGGAGAAAAATGTAGAACAAAATTCTAGCTCAAAAAAGAAGACGAGACTTACTGGTCTGACAGAGACTGGAGAAACCCCAATAGTATGGCCCCTGGACACTCCTGAGGTTCACCCTTCAGTGAAAGATTAGACAGGCCCATAAAACAAAATGAGACTACAGGGACATACAGGGGCAAGGACTAGAAGGCAGGAGGGGACAGGAAAACTGGTAATACGGAACCCAAGGTGAAGAAAGGAGAGTATTAACATGTCATGGGGTTGGTAACCAACACCACAAAACAATATACGTACTAATTATTTAATGAGAAGCTAGTTTGTTCTGTAAACCTTCATCTAAAGTACAATAACAATAAAAAAGAAATCAAACACGTATTGAATTGGGCAAGGCCTCTTTAAAGTGTTAAAAAGCAAGGATGTCACTTTAAAGACTAAGGTGAGCCTGCCCTAAGCCATGGTGTTTCCAATTGCCTCATATGCATGCAAAACCTGGGTAATGAATAAGGAAGACTGAAGAAGATTTGATGCCTTTTAATTATGGTGTTGGCGAAGGAATATTGAACATACTGCCAAAAGAAAGAACAAATCTGTCTTGGAAGAAGTACAGCCAGAATGCTCCTTAGAAGCGAAGATGGTGAGACTTCATCTCACTCACGTACTTTGGACATGTTATCAGGTGGGATCAGTCCCTGGAGAAGGACATCATGCTTGGTAAAGTAGAGGGTCAGAAAAAAAGAGGAAGATTCTCAATGATATGGATTGACACAGTGGCCTCAACAATGGGCTCAAGCATAACAACCATCATGACAATGGTGCACACTGGGCAGTGTTTCGTTCTGTTGTACATAGGGTCACTATGAGTTGGAACTGACTCGATGGCACCCAACAATAACAACATCATATGTATGCAAAACCTGGACAATGAATAAGGAAGACCGAAGAGGAATTGCTGCATTTAAATACGGTGTTGGCAAAGAATATGGAATATACCATGGACTTCCAGAAGATCAAACAAATCTGTATTGGAGGAAGTACAGTCAGAATGTTCCTTAGAAGAGAGGATGGCGAGAGTTCGTCTCACATACTTTGGACATGTTATCAGAAGGGACCAGTCCCTGGAGAAGGACCTCATGTTTGGTAAGGTAGAGGGTTAGCAAAAAGTGGAAGACCCTCGACAAGATGGATTGACACAGTGGCTACAACAATGGGCTCAAACATAGCAATGATTGTGAGGATGGTGCAGGACAGGGCAGCATTGCATTCTTTTGTACACAGGGTCATTATGAGTTGAAACTGACTCAATATCACTAACAACAACAATCGCTCTATTTCCAGTAGTAAGGAGGGCACCGTGAGTCCATGACATGATGTGACAATAGAGATAAGCAAAATCTCACCATTAAACACTTCTATTCAAATACTTATGAGAGACAAGATTCTGGGTGACTGTGTACTTGTTTTTGCCAAACTGAAAAGTATAACGATGTTGGCTGGTTGCTCCTACTTTCACTGGAGAAAATGGGGAAAAAAATGAAAGATGAGCCCAAAGCTTCAAAGTTACACCTCAAGCACTACATAAAGGACCTGAAAGTTGCTATGCATTCCCTGAAAGAAAGCCTCATTTCCTGTAGGCACAGAGTTGAGATTCTGAAAACCAAACCCAGAGTATTATCTTAAGAGTGGCTGAATTACAACACCAATTGAATTTTACAAGATGTCTAAAATTAAAGTGAGGACACTGATTGGGCAGAAATGGGATCCTGAAAATTAGAATGGGGACATAAGGGTAGATACTGATGAAGCTGAGGACAATGATCCCATAAATGCTGTTGAGAGGGTGGGGCCAAGATGGCGGAGTAGTCAGATACTTCCTGTGGTCCCTCTTAAAACAAAGACCCAAAAAAACAACTGAATCGATTATATATGACAATCTAGGAGCCCTGAACATCGAAGGCAAAGTTGACAAATCATACAGAGTGGCAAGGGGAGGGAGAGAGAGTTTGGAAGCAGTGAGGAGTTCCCAGATCTGACCAGGCAGGAGCCGGCATCCTTCAGGCCGGACTGGCTCACATGAGCGGTGAGGCAAGTAGTGGTGCTCGGGAGGCGTTTTTCGCATTGGGAGACACCCAGCGGCAGAAAGTCTACTCAGGCATACAGAACCAGTGAAAAGCAGCAGTCAATCGGCAAAAGATAAGTAATTGTGTCTCACCTACGGTGCGGATCAAAAAACACCCCCTTTGGGAAAAACCTCTCTCCCATTTACCTGCCCCATCCCCACTCTGCACCGGGTCCCGGGCTAGCTTTAGTGCCTGCCGAATCCCCTGGGCTGGAAGTAGGACCCTTCATGCACCTTGAGCCATTCTCCCAGCCTTGGAGAGGGAACAAATTAACGAACAGGGAAAAAATAATCTGCTGGCTCCCCTAAGCCAGGATCTCAGGGTAGGCACAGCTCCTTTGCCTAGGCACAGGTATAAGGGGTCCATGGACTTTGAATGCCTTTCACTCCTGCATAGACCTGTGTGGGCCCATTTAATCAGCGTAGGCCCTCATTACCACAGTACAACAGGGTATATACCTGAAGTCTAACTTCAACTGTTTCAGCTATATGGTGAAGTGGCAGGTTCATGGCATTTGAAACTGCTCTGCCCATTAAGCTGGGTTCTCACCTACCCACATCAGGGGCCTGAGGACTGGTGGCTCCACCCACACCACCTAGCCCTGTGACAGGGGTCCAAGAATAAGTAGTGATCCCCAGTCCTTACAGTCAACAGCACCAGGTGCTTATAGTCCAGCTGCAAAACCCACCCACCCAGGTACTCTAGGGAACAGGGACATGCTTTCCTCCCAGACACTCAGGGGCAGCAGTCATCCCCCTGCCTTGTTAAGCACTTGACCCCTACTGCAGCCAGATACCTCTTCCTACACCAATCACCCATGCCTGTCTAGGACTGTAGGTGAGAGGCTGCACCACACACTTGGTGACTGACTACCTGGACACCTGAGCTGAATTCATACAAAAAAAGTAAACAGACTCCTGGGCTCACATATCTAGTAACAGCTCTAACCACCTGGTGACAGTACGTTAGAGCTTCCAAGGCACCAATAATCAAACTAGCTCACACGAGTAGCCTATTAGGGCATATCAAAACAAAACAAGAAGCTAACACACAGTAAGCAAACATTAAATATAATAACTTATTGATGGCTCAGAGACAACAGTCAATATCAAATCACATAAAGAGGCAGACCATGATGGCTTCAGCAAACTCCCAAAATAAAGAATCAAGAAATTTTCTGGAGGAAGTGAATTTCTTGGAATTGCCAGAGGTAGAATACAAAAGATTAATATACAGAATTCTTCAAGAGATCAGGAAGGAGATCAGGCAAAACCCAGAACAAGTTAAGGAACTCACAGACAAAGCAATAGAGGATCTTCAGAAGGTTATTCAAGAGCATAATGACAAATTTAATAGATGCAAGAATCCATAGAGAGACAGCAATCAGATATCCAGAAGATTAACAATAAAATTTCAGAGTTAGACAACTCAATAGAAAGTCATAGGAGCAGAATTGAGGCAACAGAAGTCAGAATTAGTGAGATTGAAGATAAAGCACTAGACACCAACTTATCCGAGGAAAAATCAAATAAAAGAATCTTAAAAAAAATAAAGAAACCCTAAGAATTATGTGGGGCTCCATCAAGAGAAATAACCTACGAGAGACTGGAGTACCAGAACAGGGGGGATAACAGAAAATATAGAAAGAATTCTTGAAGATTCGTTGGCAGGAAACTTCCCTGATACCATGAAAGATGAGAAGAAATCTATCCCAGATGTTCATCGAACCCCACATAAGGTAGATCCCAAAAGAAAGTCACCAAGACATATTATAATCAAACTTGCCAAAACCAAAGATAAAGAGAGAATTTTAAGAGCGGCTAGGGATAAACAACAAGTCATCTACAAAGGAGAGTCAATAAGAATAAACTCGGACTACTCAGCGGAAACCATGCAGGCAAGTAGGCAATGGGATGACATATATAAAGCCTTGAAGGAAAAAAACTGCCAGCCAAGAATTATATATCCAGCAAAACTGTCTCTCAAATATGATGGCGAAATTACGGCATTTCCAGATAAACAGAAATTTAGGGAATTTGCAAAAACCAAACCAAATTTACAAGAAATACTAAAGCGAGTCCTCTGGTTAGAAAATCAATAACATCAGATAACAACCCAAGACTAGAACACAGGACAGAGCAACCACATATCAACCCAGATAGCAAAGCCACAAAAATAAATCAAAGCCAAAACACTGAAAATAGGGGAAAAGAGATGTCAGTATGTAAAAGATGACAACATTAAAACAAAGAAGGGGGACTAAAAAATGTAGTCATAGATTTTTCATATGGAGACGACGTCAAGACAATATTAAGAAATAAAAGGGTGGTTTTAACTTAGAAAAATAGGGGTAAATATTAAGGTAACCACAAAGGAAACTAACAATCCTGCACATCAAAATAAAAAACAAGGAAAATATAAAGACTCAGTAAATACAAAATCAACAACAATGAAAAATATGAAAAGAAAATACATAAAAAACAACTCACCACAGAAAATTAAATAGAATAAAGAAACTGTCAACAACACACAAAAAAAGACATGAAAATGACAGCATTAATCTCATACCTATCAATAATTATGCTGAATGTAAATGGACTAAATGCACCAATAAAGGGACAGAGAGTGGCAGAATGGATAAAAAAACACGATCCATCTATACGTTGCCTACCAGAGACACACCTTAGACTTAAAGAGCAAACTAAAATTCAAAGGATGGAAAAAAATATATAAAGAAAACAACACTCAAAAAGGAGCAGGAGTGGCAATATCAATCTCCGACAAAATAGACTTTAAAGTAAAATCCACCACAAAGGATAAGGAAGGACACTATATAATAATAAAAGGGTCAATACACCAGGAGGACATAACCATAATAAATATTTACCCACCCAATGACAGGTCTCCAAAATACATACTCTATAAGCATTGAAAAGAGAGATAGACAGGTCCACAATAATAGAAGGAGACCTCAACACACCACTTTCGGTGAAGGACAGAACATCCAAAAAGAAGCTCAGTAAAGACATGGAAGACCTAAATGCCACAATCAACCAACTTGACCTCATGGACATATACCGAACACTCCACCCAACAGCAGCCAAGCATGGAACATCTAATGCTACAATCAACCAACTTGATCTCATAGACATATACCGAACACTCCACCCAACAGCAGCCAAGTATACTTTCTTTTCCAACGCACATGGAACATTCTCCAGAATACACCACATATTAGGCTATAAAGCAAGCCTTAACAAAATCCAAAGCATTGAAATATTACAAAGCATCTTTTCTGACCATAAAGCCATAAAAGTTGAAATCAATAACAGAAAAAGCAAGGAAAAAAGTCAGACACATGGAAACTGAACAACACCTTGCTGAAAAAGTACTGGGTTATAGAAGAAATTAAGGATGGAATAAAGAGATTTGTAGAATCAAACAAGAATGAAGACACATCCTACCAGAACCTCTAGGACACAGAAAAAGCAGTGCTCAGAGGTCAGTTTATAGCAATAAATACACATATCCAAAAAGAAGAAAGGGCCAAAATCAAAATATTAACCTACAACTCGAACAAGCAGAAAGAGAGCAGCAAAAGAAGCCCTCGGGTGCCAGAAGAAAGAAATAATAAGAATTAGAGCAGAATTAAATGAAATAGAAAATAAAAAAACTATTGAAAGAGGTAACAAGACCAAAAGCTGGTTCTTTGTAAAGATCAACAAAATTGATAAACCATTGGCCTAACTGACAAAAGAAAAACAGGAGAGGAAGCAAATAACCTGAATAAGAAAATGACATGGGAGATATCACAACAGACCCAACTGAAATTAAAAGAATCATATCAGAATACTATGAAAAGGTGTACTCTAACATATTTGAAAACCTAGAGGAAATGGACAAATTTCTAGAAACTCACTACCTACCTAAACCAACACAAACAGAGGTAGAACAACTAAATAAACCCATAACAAAAGAACAGATTGAAAAGGTAATTTAAAAACTCCCAATAAAAAAAAAAAGCCTGGCCCAGACGGTTTCACTGCAGAATTCTACCAAACTTTCAGAGAAGAGTTAACACCACTACTACTAAAGATATTTTAGAGCATAGAAAAGGATGGAATACTTCCAAACTCATTCTAAGAGGCCAGCATAACCCTAATGCCAAAACCAGGTAAAGACACCACAAAAAAAGAAAATTACAGACCAATATCCCTTGTGAACATTGATGCAAAAATCCTTAACAAAAATCTAGCCAAAAGAATTCAGCAACATATCAAAAAAATAATTCACCATGATCAAGTGGGATTTATACCAGGTATGCAGGGATGGTTCAACATTAGAAAAACAATCAATGTAATCCATCACATAAATAAAACAAAAGACAAGAACTACATGATCTTACCAATTGAAGCAGAAAAGGCATTTGACAAAGTCCGACACCCATTCAGGATAAAAACTCTCAGCAAAATAGGAATAGAAGGGAAATTCCTCAACATAATTAAAGGCATTTATACAAAGCCAACAGCCAACATCATCCTAAATGGAGAGACTTTGAAAGCATTCACCTTGAGAATGGGAACCAGACAACGATGCCCTTTATCACCACCCTTATTCAACATTGTGCTAGAGGTCCTAGCCAGAGCAATTAGGCTAGAAAAAGAAATAAAGGGCATCCAAACTGGTAAGCAAGAAGTAAAAGTATTTCTATTTGCAGAGATATGATCTTATACACAGAAAACCCCAAAGAATCCACAAGAAAACTACTGGAACTAACAGAAGATTTCAACAAAGTATCCGGATACAAGATAAACATACAAAAATCAGTTGGATTCCTCTACACTAACAAAGAGAACTTCCAAGAGGAAACCACCAAATCAATACTTTTTGCAATAGCCCCCAAGAAGATAAAATACTTAGGAATAAATCTAACCAGAGACGTAAAAGACCTATACAATGAAAACTACAAGACACTACTGCAAGAAAATAAGAGACCTGCATAAGTGGAAAAACATACCTCGCTCATGGACAGGAAGACTCAACATCATGAAAATGTCTATTCTACCCGAAGCGATCTACAGATACAATGCAATCCCGATCCAAATTTCAATGGCATTTTTTAACAAGACACAGAAACAACTCACCAACTTCATATGGAAAGGGAAGACGCCCCAGATAAGTAAAGCATTACTCAAGAAGAAGAACAAAGTGGGAGGCCTCACACTACCTGATTTTAGAACATATTATACTGTCATGGTAGTCAAAACAGCCTGGTAGTGGTACAAAAGCAGATACGTAGACCAATAGAACAGAATTAAGAATTCAGACATGAATTCATCCACCTCTGAGAAGCTGATATTTGACAAAGGCCCAAAGTCCATTAATTGGGGAAAAGACAGTCTCTTTAACAAATGGTGCTGGCATAACTGGATATCCATCTGCAACAAAAAATGAAACAAGATCCATACCTCACACCATGCACAAAAACTAACTCAAAATGAATTAAAGACATAAATATAAAATCTAAAATGATAAAGGTCATGGAAGAAAAAATAGGGACAATGCTAGGAGCCCTAATACATGGCATAAACAGAATATAAACCATAAGTAACAATGCACAAACACCAGAAGAGAAACTAGATAACTGGGAGCTCCTAAAAATCAAACACTTATGCTCATCAAAAGATTTCACCAAAAGAGTAAAAAGACAACCTACAGACTGGGGGAAAAAAATTGGCTATGATAAATCCGATCAGTGTCTAATCTCTAAAATACGAGAAACTGCAAAACCTCAACAAAAAAAAGACAAATAATCCAATTAAAATATAGGCAAAGGATATGAACAGGCACTTCGCCAACAAAGACATTCAGGCAGCTAACAGACACATAAGGAAATGCTCACGATCATTAAGCATTAGAGAAATGCAAATCAAAACTACAATGAGATAACCTCTCACCCCAACAAAGCTGGCACTAATCCAAAAAACAGAAACTAATAAATGTTGGAGAGGCTGTGGAGAGACTGGAACACTGATACACTGCTGTTGAGAATGTAAAATGGTACAACCACTTTGTAAATAGATTTGGCACTTCCTTAAAAAGGTAGAAATAGAAGTACCATACAATCCAGCAATCCCACTCCTGGAATATATCCTAGAGAAATAAGAGCCATCATACCAACAGATGCATGCACACCCATGTTCATTGCAGCACTGTTCACAATAGCAAAAAGATGGAAACAATCTAGGTGCCCATCAACAGACAAATGGATAAACAAATTATGGTATATTCACACAATGCAATACTACGCAACAATAAAGAACAACGATGAAGCCATGAAACATCTTATAACATGGAGGAATCTGGAGGGCATTATGCTGAGTGAATTCAGTCAGTCGCAAAAGGGCAAATATTGTATAAGACCACTATTATAAGAAGTCAAGAAAAGGTTTAAACACAGAAGAAAACACTCTTTGATGGTTATGAGGATGGGGAGGGAGGGAGAGGGGTATTCATTAACTAGATAGTAGACAAGAGTGATATTAGGTGAAGGGAAGGACAACACACGCTACAGTGGAAGTCAGCACAACTGGACTAAACCAAAGCTAAGAAGTTTCCTGAATAAAACCAAACATTTTGAGGGATAGAGTAGCAGGGGCAGGGGTCTGGGTACCATAGTTTTGGAGAACATCTAGGTCAATTGGCATAACAAAATTTATTAAGAAACTGTTCTGCATCCCACTTTGGTAAGTGGCGTCTTGGGTCTTAAAAGCTAGCGAGTGGCCATCTAAGATGCATCAATTGGTCCCAACCCACCTGGAACAAAGGAGAATGAATAACACCAAAGAACAAGGAAAGTATTAGCCCAAGAGACAGAAAGGGCCACATAAACCAGAGACTTCATCAGCCTGAGAGCAGAAGAAATAGATGGTGCCCAGCTACCACCAATGACCGCCCTGAGAGGGAACAAAACAGAGTCCCTGACGGAGGAGAAAAGTGGGGTACAGAACTCAAATTCTAGTAAAAAGAGCAGACTTAATGGTCTGAGACTGGAGGAACCCCAGAAGACATGGTCCCTGGACTCTCTGTTAGCCCAAAACTAAAATCATCCCCGGGGCCAACTCTTCAGACAAAGATTAGACTGGACTATGGGACATAAAATGATACTCGTGAAGAGTGTGCTTCTTAGCTCAAGTAAATACAGGAGACTAAATGGGCAGCTCTTGTCCAGAGGCGAGATGAGAAGGCAGAGAGGGTCAGGAGCTGGTTGAACGGACATGGGAAATCCGGGGTGGAAAGGAGGGTTGTGCTGTCAAAGTATAGGGAGAGGAACTAGGATCACATAACAATGTGTGTATGAATTTTTGTATGACAGACTAAGTTGAATTGTAAACTTTCACTTACAGCACAACCAAAAAAAAAAAATGCTGTTGAGACATCTTCGCCAGTAGAATCAGTCCTTTTGCCCCCATCTGATGAGATTAATTTAGGTTTGTCTGGCAAATCTTTGCCTGAGGCAGATGTCCTGCAAGACACTGCTGAATGTCTTCTGGGCCCGCCCCTACCACTCATCTTTGTTCTAGACCTATAACTAGAGTCAACTTCCAGCAGGCCTGGAAAGGTGAGATACAAAACGTGACTCATGAGAACATTGTGCTACACTCCAGAAAAACTACATGATTTTTCTAATCTGTATAGACAAAAATCTGAGGAATATGTATGGGAATGGATATTAAGGGTGTGGGATAATGGCACAAGGAACATAAAGTTGGATCAATCTGAATTTATTGATATGGGTCCACTAAGCAGAGATTCTGCATTCAGTGTTTCAGATCGAAGGGTTAGAAAAGAATCTAATGGCTCATCAACAGAAGAATGTGTAAGTAAAATGTGGAACATACATACAATGGAATACTATTCATCGATAAAGAAAAATGAGTTCCTGAAACATCTTACAACATGGATGAACCTAGAGGACATTATGTTGAGCGAAGTAAGCCAATTATAAGAATAATCAACACGGCAACCTCCCTGCGAGTCCACTAGGAGCGTGCCAGCACCTCCCCAACCCGGACACTGTCAGCAGCAAGGCTGCTGTGAATTGCTATAGAAGGCACCTGCATGAAAGCCTGTTCCCATAGTCAACACTCTACCTGCCTCCCTGCACACCCCACAGCTCAAGCCTCTGTAACCAATAGGACAGGCTTCCCTTGGGGTCAGTTTGGGTCTGTCTTCTCTCCCTTCCAGTCCGTGCTGAGGACTGCTGACTGAGGCTGCTATGTACTAGGAAGCAGGCATCTTGTGTGGAGGCTGCACTCACAGTCAACAATATACTGGGGAGGGGGCGGTGAGATCGATAGTAACAAGGCAGACCTCCATGGGGATCCAACTGGAGTGTGACACCCACTCTTATACTTGGGAACTGTTGGCTGCCCAGCTGTCATAAACTACTACAGAAGGACCCTGAAGTGGAGTCTACTCCCATAGTCAGCACTCTTCCTGCCTCCCTGTGCACCCCATAGCTCAGGCCTCTGAAACCAGAAGGGCAGACATCCAAGAGGTCAGTTTGGATCTGTCTGCTGCTGAGGACTCCT
Source organism: Dugong dugon (assembly GCA_030035585.1). Taxonomy (NCBI): domain Eukaryota; kingdom Metazoa; phylum Chordata; class Mammalia; order Sirenia; family Dugongidae; genus Dugong; species Dugong dugon. The sequence goes on along the minus strand of CM057483.1, from coordinate 99,469,487 downwards.
GACTGAGGCTCCTAGGAAGCAGGCATATTGAATGGAGGCAACACCCACAGCCAACATACTATGGAGCGGGCACTGATAGTAAAAAGGCAGAGTTTCTGGGGGTCAGTTTGGAGTATGACAACCCCTCCCCTACCTGGTAACTGTCAGCTGCTGGACTGATCTGAACTCCTACAGGTTTCCTACAGTGGAGCCAGGAGGCAGTCACCTAAGTACAGACTGCTCCCCCAACCACCACAGGGACACTGGGGCTCTGAAAACAACAAACCAGATCTCTCAGAAGGCCTTCTGAGGAATGTCAGTGTCTCCTCCTCATAAAACAGAGGAAAGTCTGCTTGTACTTCCTGTGACTGCCAGCTCAGATATAAGCAGTCCCCACAGATATAAGCAGTCCCCACAGAGCCAGGAAGGAAGCCTCGGGTGAAAGCGGATGGCAACAACCAGCCCTGAAGGCGGCTTGCTGGGTGTGAGTTTTCCAACTGAAAACGTGGTTGCAGAAACAGAGATGGGACAGGAATAACTAGAGAGGGGGGACAACGCCACCTGGTGGACACATTGATTAGTGCATGATATCTCCCCTGAGTGGCAGTGCCCACTAATGGACAGGTTGACCACAGCATGCTGTCTTGTATGTTTGGGAGACACTGAAAATTGAAAACCAAGATCTAGGACGTTCAAATCCTAATTAAACGAGCGAGAGAGAAGGAGCTATCACAGAGAGGGAGAGGATAGGTAAGCAAAGGCAGAAGGCTCTGCCCGTCTAAGAGTTTTTTGCAGAAAGTAGTATAGGCAACAACACCAAATACTGGGGAGAACTGAGAAAGTTAACACCCTCAAAAATTCCAGTGCCTTAACAAAAAATCATAACACAGAAAGAAAAGAGAAATATGGCCTATCCAAATGAACATGAGGAAGGCAACGAAAGCACATCTATAAAACCAGAAAACCAAACCTGTTGCCATCGAGTTGATTCCGACTCATAGTGACTCTATAGGACAGAGTGGAACTGCCCCATAGGGTTTCCAAGGAGTGGCTGGCGGATTCAAACTGCCAACCTTTTGGTTAGCAGCCGAGCTCTAAAAATGGAAGACTATAATACAACAATGTTAAGCATAATTAAATACCTAAGGGAAAACATAGACAAAAGAGCTAAAAGAAATAAGGAAAACAATGCAAGAACAAAATGAGGAGCTAAAAAAAGAGATTAAAAAAAAGCCAGACAGAAATATTGCAACTGAAAGGGACAATAACTGAAATGAGAAATAAAATAGGAGGACTTACCAACGGATTTAAAATCAGGCAGAATAAAGAATCAGCATACTAGAGGATAAGAGAGTCAAAACTACAGAGCCTGAAGAGCAACAATAACAGTGGTTCAAGAAGGCTGAGCAGTTTAATGGAATTATGGGACAACAACAGATCTAATATACTCATCATGGGAATTCCAGAAGGAAATAAAAGAGAGAAAGGGACAGAAAGAATATTTGAAGAAATACTGATAGAAAATTTCCCCAATCTGATGAAGGACATGAATCTACAAATCCAAGAAGCTCAAGGAACTGCAAGAAGAATAATCGCAAAGAGATCTACACCAAGACACATCTTAGGCTCTCAAAAAATAAAGATAAAGAGAACCCTGAAAGCAGTGAAAAAGAAGCAAACAGTCACATACAAAGGATCCCCAGTAAGATTAAAAATGGCAATTTCTCCTCAGAAACATTGGAGGCCAGAAGGCAATGGAATGATATATTTAAAGTGTTGAAAGAAAAAAACTTTCAACCAAGAACACTATATCCAGTGAAACTGTCTATCAAGAATGAGGGTGACAAAATCGTACAGCCATTGTGGAAAACAGTGTAGTGGTTCCTGAAAAACCTAAAAATAGAACTGCATATGACCCAGCAATTCCACTCCTTGGTATATACCCAAAACACACAACAGTAGAGACTCAACAGAGACTTGTACAACAATGTTTATTGCAGCACCATTCACAATAGCCAAAAGGTGGAAACAACCTAAATGTCCATCAACAGATGAATGGATAAACAAAACATAATACATACATACACTGCAATACTACTCAGCCAGTAGGAGAAACGAAGACTTGATACATGCTACAATATGGATAGAACTTGAAGACACTATGGTGAGTGAAATAAGTCAATCAAAACAGGACAAATATTGTATGACCTCACTAATATAAAAAGACAAGAAAAAAACAAATGTATAGAGATCAAAGTTTATTAGTGGTTAAAAGGGTGCATGGGATTTGTTTTGTTTTTTTGGATTGGAGGTTTAGGGTCATTATTTCATAGAATATCCCAGTTAACTGGCTTAATATCATGTGTACTGCTTCTGTTCTAGTTTCCAGTTCACTGTGTAGCTCCTGGGGTCTTAATAGCTTGCAAGCAGCCATCCAAGGCACAATGATTAGTCTCTATTCACCTGGAGCAACAGAGGAAGGAGAGTCAAGAACAGGAGGAAGATATGGAATGTTTTCTAACTGTCTCCGTGAACAACTACTACCTTTGCAATGAGACCAGAAAAACTGGATGGCGCCCTGCTACCATTACTGAACATTTTGATCAAGGACTCTATAGAGGACTTCCCCTCCAAGGGGGAAAAATGCAGAACAGAATTTCAAATTCTCATGGAATCCAGACTTTCTGGAGTCATTAAGGTTGGATGAATCCCTGACATTATTGCCCTGAGATAATCTTTAGACCTAAAGCCAAAAATATCCACTGATGTCTTCTTAAAACCAAACAATAGTTTAGCTTAACTAGTGAAAAATGTCTGCCTTGAGCAGTGTGCTCTTTTATGAACTATCCATATGGGATCAAACTGACTACAGTAACTCGAAAGATGAGACAGGAACCTTAGAGGGCAGTGAGTTTATGTTAATGGGAGAGGAACAAATCAGAAAATGAAGGTGAGAATGGCTGTACAACTCAAAGAATAATCAATGTCACTGAACTGTACATGTAGAAACTTGAATTTTGTATGATTTGCTGTGTATACTCTCAACAAAAACAAAATAAGTACAATTTTAAAATTTTTTCAAAAAAAAAAGCTTTACCACCAAAAGACATGAAAGCAGAGACTCAAACAGAAGGGTATACACCAATGCTCACTGCAGCTCTAGTCACAATAGCCAAAAGGTAGAAACAACCTAATTTCCTATCAACAGATAAATGGATAAACAAAAAGTGGTACATACATACATTGGGATATTACTCAGCAAGTAAGAGAAATGAAGTCTTGATACATGCTACACTATGATGGAGCTTGAAGACATTATGCTAAGTGAAATAAGTCAATCACAAAGGGACAAATATTGTATAACCTCACTTATATAAAAAAGACAAGAACATGCAAATGTATAGAGACTAAAGTTTATTAGTAGTTATGAGGGGCAGGAGGGAAAGGACAAGGAGGGGTTATTGCTTATGATGTACTGAGTTTCAGTTTACGGTGATGGAAAAATCACATTGATTAAGGGTAGAGTTGCACAGCCAATCATTGTAAGTACTGTCAATAAGTTGTACATATGTATAAAGTTGAACTGGCAAAAGTTGTGTGATAGACGTATTTTCAATGATGACAAAAAAAAAGTAACTGCTAAGCCTTCTTATGTAAACCCAAACACCTCATGGGATTTGGTTACTTGGTTTGGAGGTTTAGGGTTATGGTTTCATGGGACATCCCAGTAATTTGCCTAATAACGTGTTTAGTGCTTCTGTTCTAACTCCCTGGGGTCTTAAAAGCTGGCAAGCAGCAATCCAAGGCATGACAAATGGTCTCTATTCAACTGGAGCAACAGATGAAGAAGGAGAGCCAGGAATAGGATGAAGAAATGGAATGTGTGGCCAACTGTCTCCATGAACAACTGCCTCTTCTGCCATGAGACTAGAAGAACTGAGTGGTTCCTGGCTAGCATTACTGAACGTTTTGATCAAAGATTCTATAGAAGAATCTTTGATCAAAAGGTGTAAAATGCAGAAAAGAATTTTAAATTCTCGGCTCTAGACTTTCCGAAGCCATGGTGGCTGGATGAACCCCTGAAACTATCACCTTGAGATAATCTTTAAAGCTTGAAAACCAAAAAAAAAAAAAAAAAAACTTAAACCAAACATATTCCCTTAAGTCTTCTTAAAAAAACAATAGATTAGCTTAACTTGTAAGAAAGGTCTGCCTTGAGTATTATGCTCTTTTAAGAACTATCTATATGGGATCAAAGTCACAACAACTACTCAAAAGATTAGATAGGAACCTTAAGAGGGCAGTGTGTTTATGTTTATGAAGGAGGAACAACTCAGAAAAGGATGGTGAGAATGGTTCTACAACTCTGAAAATGTACTCAATGTCACTGAATTGTATATGTTTGAATTGGTGTATGTTTTGCTGTGTATATTCTCAAAAACAACAAAATAATTTTTTTTAAATGTTAAGCAAAAACAGATAAATAAAGAATGAGGGTGAAATTAAAATATTCTCAGACAAACAGAAGCTGAGAGAGTTCATATCCACCAGACTGGCCCTACAAAAAATACTAAGTTCTGCAGATGAAAGGGAGAAGACACTAGAAAGTAATTCAAAGCCATACATAAAAAGAAAGATGCCACTACCTGATCATAGACAAAGGCCCAAAGTCCATTTAATGGGGAAAAGAAAGTCTTTTTAACAAATGGTGCTGGTGAAACTGGATGTCCATCTGTGAAAAACGAAACAGAACCCATACCTCACACTATACACAAAAACTAATCCAAAATGGATCAAAGACCTAAATATAAAACCAAAAACCATAAAAATTAAGGAAGAAAAAATAGGGTCAACTCTAGGGGCTCTAATATATGGCATAAACAGCATATAAACCATAATTAACAATATACAAACACCAGAAGATAAGCTAGATAAATGGGATCTCCTAAAAATTAAACACTTTTGCTCATCGAAAGACTTCACCAAAAGAGTAAAAAGAGAACCTACAGACTGGGGAAAAAAATTGGCTATGACATATCCAATAAAGGTCTAACCTTTCAAATCTATAGGAAAATCCAACACCTCTACAATAAAAAGATAAATAATACAATTTAAAAAATGGGCAAAGGATATGAACAGACACTTCACCAAAGAAGACATTCAGGCGCCTAACAGACACAGGAGTAAATGCTCACGATCACTAGCCATTAGAGAAATGCAATTCAAAACTACAATGAGATGCCATCTCACCCAACATTACTGGCATGAATCAAAAAACAGAAAATAACAAACGTTGGAGAGGTTGCAGGGAGATTGAAACTCTAATGCACTGCTGGTGGGAATGCAAAATGGTACAACCATTTTGAAAAATCATATGGCGCCTTCCTTAAAAAACTAGAAATAGAAATATCATACAATCCAGCAATCCCACTCCTAGGAATATATCCTAGAGAAATAAGAGCTATCACACAAATAGACATATGCACACCCATGTTCATTGCAGCACCATTCACAATAGAAAAAAGATGGAAATAACCTAAGTGCCCATCAACAGATGAATGGATAAACAAACTATGGTACATACACACAATGGAATACTATACAATGATAAAGAACAATGATGAATCTGTGAAACATCTCACAACATGGATGAATCAGGAGGGTAGTATGCTGAGTGAAATAAGTCAATCACAAAAGGGCAATTACTATATGATACCACCATTATAAAAACACATAAAAATGTTTCCACACAGAAAGAATCGATCTTTGATGGTTAAGAGGGATAGGAGGAGTGGGGAGGGAAAAATACTAACTAGATACTAGATAAGTGGTAACTTTGGTGAAGGGTAAGACAGTACACAATACTGGGGAAGTAGTACAATGTGACCAGGGCAGTCACAGAAGCTTCATAGACACATCCAACTCCCTGAGAGACCTAGTTGCTGGGCTGAGGGCTGGGGACCATGGTCTTGGGGGACACCTAGCTCCAGTGGCATAACATAGTCTATAAAGAAAATATTCTACATTCAACTGTGGTGAGTTGTGACTGGGGTCTTAAAAACCATGAGTGGCCACTTAAGATACATCTACTGGTCCCAGCCCAGCTGGAGCAAAGGAGAATGAAGAAACCAAAGACACAAGGGAAAGATTAATCCAAAGGACTAATGGACCACAACTACCACAACCTCCACCAGACTGAGCCCAGAACAATTAGATGGTGCCCGGTTACCACCACCAACTGCTCTGGCAGGGATCACAGTAAAGGGCCCCAGACAGAGCGGGAGAAAAATGCAGAACAAAATTCAAATTCACAAAAAAAAATCCCTAATAAAGGGAATTCCATGGACAAGTATAAGGGCTAGTAATAAGGTATTCGTGCTTGATAATTCTAATTGTTTTGTCCTTCATGCTTTCAAATAACAAATGTATAAACAGGATAAAATTATGTTACAGGGCACATGAAATATATAAAGACATAACTAGTGATAACAACAACAAAAGGGGAGAGGAGGAATAGCATAGGTATAGAATTTCTTGTATGTTACTAAAGTTAAATTGGTACCAACTTACCCTAGGACATTATAAATAAAAGCAATTAAATGTAAACTTTAAGAAAATATCTTTCAAAAAGTACACATAAGCAAAGGAGAAGAGAACCAAAATGGCTCACTACAATAAACCAGCAAAACACAAAAGCAAGCAGTAGTAAAGGGCAAATACAAAGAAGGCTTAAGACACACAAAAAAACAAATAACAAAATGGCAGAAGTAAGTCACTTCTTATCACTAATTACAGTGAATGTAAATGGGCTAAACACTCCAATCAAAAGGCAAAGAGTGGCAAAATGGATTTAAAAAAAACATGATCCAACTATACGCTGTTTACAAAAGACACACATTAGACCCAAGAACACAAATAGGTTCAAAGTGAAAGAGTGGAAAAAAATATTCCACTCAAATAATAACCAAAAGAGACCTGGGGTAGCAATCTTAATATCAGACAAAGTAGACTTTAAGACAAAATATACTTGAAGAGATAAAAAAATGAACATTATATAGTGATAAAAGCATCAATTCATCAAGAAGATTTCACAATCATAAATACATATGCACCCAACATCAGTGCACTGAAATGTACAAAGCAAACACTCATAGAATTGAAGGGAGAAATAGCACTACAATAATAGTTGGAGACCTCAATACACCACTGTCAATACTGGACAGAACATCTAGACATAACATCAACAAGGAAACAGGACATGAATGATATCATAAACCACCTAGAATTAACAGACATATATAGAACATTCCACCCCACAACAGTACAATATACATCCTACTCCAGTGTACACAGATAATTCTCCAGGATAGGCCACATGGTAGGTCACAAAGCAAGTCTTGAAATTTTTAGAAAGACTGGAATCATACAAAGTATTTTCTCTGACCACAATGGAATGAAGCTAGAAATCAATCAATAACAGAAAGAAAAAAAAAACCTGGAAAATACACAAACATATGGAAATGAAACAACATACTATTAAACTACAAATGGGTCAAGAAAACCAAAAGAAAACTCACAAATTTCTTAGAGTCAAATGAAAATAAAAGCACAACATACCAAAAGTTATGGGATGCAGTGAAGGCAGTATTCAGAGAGAAACTTATAGAAATAAATGCCTACATGATAAAACAAGAAGGATCTCAAATCAACAGCTTTAGTCGACAACTCCAGGAACTAGAAAAAGAAGAGTAAACTAAGCCTGAACCTACCAGAAGAAAGGACATAACAAATATCAGAGTAGAAATAAATAAAATTTAAAACAGAAAAACAATACTGAGAATCAACAAAACCAGAAGTTGGATCTTTGAAAAGATCAATAAAATCTGACAAACCTTCAGCTAGACTGAAAAGAGAAAATATGCAAATTAGCAAAATAAGAAATGAAAGGAGACATTACAACTGACCTGATAGAAATAAAGAGAATTATGACAGAATATTATGAACAACTGCACAGCAACAAACTAGACAGTGTAAATGAAATGGACAAATTCTTAAAAGCACACACCCTACCCAAACTGACTCAGGAAGAAATAGAAAGTCTCAACAGAACCCATAACAAGTGAAGAGAATGAATCAGTGATAAAAACCTTCCAACAAAAAAAAGTCCTGGACCAGATGGCTTCACTGGGGAACGCTACCAAACGTTTACAGAAGAATTGACACCAATCCTGTTTAAACCCTTCCAAAGGATAGAAAGGGAAGGAATACGCTCTAATTCATTCTATGAAGCAAACATAACCCTGATACCAAAAACAGTCAAAGACACCACAAGAAAAAAAAACTACAGGCCAATGTCCCTTATGAATATAGATGCAAAAATCCTCTACAAAATATTAGGGAACAGAATTCAACAGAATATTAAGAGTCGTACACCATGACCAAGTGGGCTTTATTCCAGGAATGCAAAGATGGTTCCACTTATAAAATCAATCAATGTAATACACCACATCAATACAACAACAACAACAAAAAAAATGATCATCTCTATGGATGCAGAAAAAGCATCTGATAAAATCCAACACCCTTTCTTGATGAAAACCATAAAGAAGGTTGGAATAGAAGGGAAATTCCTCAATACCATTCACAGCATATATGAAAAGCCAACAGCCAATATTATACTTAATGGAGAAAGACTGAGAGCTTTTCCCCTTGAAATCAGGAACAAGACAAGGGCGACGGATCTTAGCACTTCTATTCAATATTGTATGAGAAGTCCTAGCCAGAGCAGTAAGACAAGAAAAAAAATAATAAAAGGTATCCAGACTGGAAAAGAAAAAGTAAAATTATTTCTATTAGTGGATGACATGATTCTGTATGTGGAAAATCAGAAAGAGTCTGCAAGAAAGCTTCTAGAGCTAATAGAGGAATTTAGCAAAGTAGCAGGGTACAAGGTCAACAAACAAAAATCAGATGGGTTCCTATATACAAGCAATGAGAAATCTGAAAGGGAAATTAGGGAAGCAATTCCATTTACAATAGTATCTAAGAGAATAAAATACCTAGGAATAAATTTAACCAGGAATATGAAGGACTTACACACTACCGAAAGAGATTAAAAAAGACTTAAATAAATGGAAAGAAGTCCCATGTTCATGGATTGGAAGATGTAATATTGTTAAGATGTCAATACTACCCAAAGTGATCTATAGATTCAATGCAATCTCAATCAAAATTCCAATAGCCTTCTTTACAGAAATGGAAAAAACTATCCTCAACTTTATATGAAATGGCAAGAAGCCCTAAATATCTAAAGCAATGTTGAAAGAGAAGAACAGAGTAGGAAGACTCACACTTCCTAATTTCAAACCATATTAATCCACTGCTGTTGCGTCAATTCCAACTCACAGTGACCCTATAGAACAGATTAGAACTGCCCCATAGGGTTTCCAAGGCTGTAATCTTTACAGAAGTAGACTTCCGTATCTTTCTCCCAAGGAGTGGGCTGGGGGGTTAAGCTGAGTGCTTAACCATTGTGCCATCAGGGCTCCTTCAAAACATATTACACAACAAAAAAACAAATAAGCCAATGATAAAACGGGCAAAGGACTTGAATAGACATTTCACCAAAAAGGGCATTCAAATGGCCACCAAACACAGGAAAAGATGCCCAACATCATTAGCCATCAGAGAGATGAAAATCAAAAGCACAATGAGATAGAATTTCATTCTTACTAGGATGACTAAAATTAAAAAAAAAAAAGAAAAAAAAGCAGAAAATGACAAATTTTGGTGAGGATGTGGGGAAATTAAAACCCTTATCCATTGCTGGTGAGAATGCAAAATGGTACAGCCATTAAGGAAAACAGTGTGGCAGTCCCTCAAAAAACTAAAAATAGAATTACCCTATGGCCCAGCAATTCCACTCCTAGGTGTATATACCCAAAAAACTTGAAACCAGAGACTCAAACATAGACTTCTACACCAATGTTCACTGCAGTACTAGTCACAATATACAAAAGGTGGAAAAAATCTAAATGCCCATCAACAGATGAATGGATAAACAAAATGTGCTACATATATGCAATGGAATACTACTCAGACAGTTAGAGAAGTGAAGTCTTGATACATGCTACAGTATGGATGGAGCTTGAAGACATTATGCTGAATGAAATAAGTCAATCACAAAAGGACAAATATTGTATGACTTCATTCATATAAAAAAAAAGAACAGGCAAATGTATAGAGACCAAAGTTCATTAGTGGTTACCAGGGGCAGGAGGGAGGGGGAAAGGGAGAGTTATTGCTTATGGAGTACTGAGTTCAGTTTACGACGATGGAAAGATCACATTGATTAAGGGTAGAGTTGCACAGCCAATTAATGCAATTTCTGTCAAAAAGTTGTACATCTGTAAAAAGTTGAATTGGCAAAAGTTTTGCAATAGACATATTTACAACAACGACAAAAAAAAAGGGTAGCTACTAAGGCTACTTAAGTACAACCAAACACCTCATGGTGTTTATTTCCTTGGTTTGGAGGTTTAGGTTTGTGGCCTCATAGAACATCTCAGTTAACTGGCCTAATATCACGTTTAGTGCTTCTGTTCTACCTCCTAGTTTGTTGTGTAGAGCCTGGAATCTGAAAAGCTTGCAAGAGGCCATCTGAGGCACAACAATCTGTCTCCATTTGCCTGGAGCAACACAGGAAGGAGATTCAGGAATGGAATGAAGAAATGGAATGTGTGACTAATTGCCTCCATGAACAACTGCCTCCTCTGTCATGAGACCAGAAGAACTGGATGGTGCCCGGCTACCATTACAAAACATTCAGGTCAAAGATTCCACAGAAGAATCCTGATCAAAAGGAAGAAAATGCAGAACAGAATGTCAAATTCCCATGGAATCCAGACTTTCTGGAGCCATGGGAGCTGGATGAAGCCCTGAAACTATTGCCCTGAGATAATCTTTAAACCTTAAACCAAAAATATCCCCTGAAGTCTTAAAACCAAGCCATAGATTACCTTAACTAATGAGGAATGTCTGCCTTGAGCATTATGCTCTTTTAAGATCTAAACTGACAACAGCAACTTAAAGATTAGACAGGAACTTGAGGGAGCAGTGAGTTTATGTTAATGGGGAAGACACAAGTCAGAAAAGGAGGATGAGAGTAGTTGTACAACTCAAAGAATATAATCAATATCACTGAATTGTACAGGCAGAATCTGGAATTGGTTTATGTTTTTCCTGTGTCTATTCTCAACAACAATAAATAAATTACTTTAAAAAAAATAAAGCACGAACAAAAAGGCAAATGATCAAACAGTCTTGTAGGTTAAAATATCTTTCAGCCTAACTAGACACTTCAGCCTAAAACATCCTTCCCCCACCCTTGAAAGTCCAAGTAATTCCTACTTATTCTTTAAGTCTCAGGCCAAAAATTATCTTTTCTATGACACTTTCCCTGATGCCCTGTGATAGAGTTATGAAATCCTTCCCTCAAGTCCCATAGCAATTTATACAACCGCTATTGTACTACAGGGTTGCTATGAGTCGGAATTGACTGGACGACAATCAGTTTGGTTTTTGGTATTGTACGATTTATCACTTCTGATTAGGGGTACTTAGCCTGAGGTTTATGGATGGGCATCAGGGACAGTATCCATATATCTCTTGAAATTTTATGCAAAATTCTGTTTATGCATTTTTCTAGGGGAAAAGTCCAAGGTTTTTAATCAAATTCTCAAACCATTACTATAGTGTAATTTGTTCATCAAGCATTTACAAAACAATCTACTATATGTCAGGCACTGTACATATAGAGATGAAACAAAAAGTTCCCTAAACTCAAAATGTTTACAGATGAGAAAGAAAGAGAAGTAAACAGAGGATTACAATATAGTATAAAACATTAAAGAAGCCTAAATAAAAGGATAGATCTAAATAATGGGGATATATACCACGTTCCTGAATGAGAAGACTCAATAATGTAAAGTTATTAACTCTCCCCAAAATAATCTGAAAATTCAATGTAATCTCAATTAAAATCTCAACAAGATGTTTCTGTGTAATTTATTGGCTGATTCTAAAAATTCTTCTAGAAGGAAAAAATGAGCTAGATTAAATCTCAACAAGATGTTTTTGTGGAATTTATTGGCCGATTCTAAAAATTCTTCTGGAAAGAAAAATGAGCTAGATTAGCCAAGAAATGTTTGAAAAAAACAACAAGGGAAAACTTGCCCAATCAGGTATCAAAATTTATGATAAAGCTATAGTAGTAATTTCAAGAGTAGGATATTGGCATAAGAGCAAATACGTCAGTGAAACAAAATAGATGGTCTAGAAGCTGACCCATGTGTATAACGGAATTTGGTATATGATAAAGATGGTATTTCAAATCTTTGGAGACAGTCAGTAAACAGTGTTGGAACAATTAGCTATCCACATATTTAGAAAAAAAAATAAAGTTATAGCAATATCTCACACCATGCACAAATTTAATTCTAGACAACTTAAAGAACAATACAAAAAACAACTTAGAAAAAATCTGTGTTGGACAAAGATTTCTTAGATATGAACCAAAAGCATAATCTGTAAAAGAAAGAACTGATAAAATGAACTTCATCAAAATTAAGAACTTCTGCTCTGTGAAAGACACTGGTAAGAGAATGACAAGACAAGCTATAAACTGGGAGAAACTATTTGCAAAGTACATACTTGATGAAAGGCTTATATCTAGAATATACAAAAACTCTCAAAACATAATAATAAGAAAACAAATAACCCAATATTTTAAAAACAGACAAAAGATTTAAACAAACACTTTACCAAAGAAGATATATAGATGGCAAATAAGCACATGAGAAGATGGTCAACATCATTAGTCATTAGGCAAATGCAAATTAACACCACAATTAGATACTATTAAACACCCATTAGAGTGTCTAAAATTAATTTTTTTTTAACTAACACAACCAAGTGCTAGGGAACTGGAAGCAACTGGAGTTCTCACACATTGCTGAAAGGAATGCAAAATGGTAAAGCCACTATGGAAAACAGTTTGGCAGTTTCTTACAAAGTTAAACAAACATTTACCATACAACCTAGCAATTCCACTCCTAGGTATTTACCCAAGTGAAATGAAAATTTATGTTCACACAAAAACCTGCATGCTGATGTTTATAGTGGCTATATGTGTAATCAACAAAAACTATAAACAACCCAAATGTCCCTCAACTGGGGGAGTGGATAAACTGTGGTATATCCATACAATGGAATACTACTCAGCAATAAAAAGGAACAAACTATTGATACATGTAACAACAACATGGATGAATTTTAAAGGCATAAAGTTGACTGAAAGGATCCAGTCTCAAAAGATTACTGTATGATTTAATTTATATGACAGTCTTGAAAAGCCTAAACTATAGTGATAGACTATGTTCCGCTGCTATTCATAAGGTTTTCACTGGTTGATTCTTTTCAGAAGTAGACTGCCGGGTCCTTCTTCCTGGTCTGTCTTAGTCTGGAAGCTCAGTTGAAACTTGTCCACCATGGGTGACCCTGCTGGTATTTGAATACCGGTGGCATAGCTTCCAGCATCACGGCAACACACAAGCCCCCACAGTGCAAACTGACAGGCGCGTGGGGGTTATCAGGAGGGGTCAGTCCCTGAAGAACGACATCATGCTTGGTAAAGTAGAGGGTCAGCCAAAAAAAGGAAGACCCTCTGAGAGATGGATTGACACAGTGGCTGCAACAATGGACTCAAGCATAGCAACGATTATGAGGACAGCACAGGACCAGGCAGTGTTTCGTTCTGTTGTGCATAGGGTCGCTATGAGTCGGAACTGACTCGACTGCACCTAACAACAACAACATAGTGACAGAAAACAGGCAGCAATTACCAGGAGGCAACGGGGAGGGGCTGACTATAAAAGGGCACTGGAGAATTCTTTGAGGTGATGGAACCGTTCTACATCTTGATAGTGGTAATTGTTACGTGACTGTATGCATTGGTCAAAACTTGCAAAAATATACACTAAAATGGGGATTTTACTGTATGTAAATCATTCCTTAATTTAAAAAAATATAACATATATTTAGAAACATTAGAGCAGAGACACAAGGAAACTTTTGGGGTGATGGACATGTTCATTATCCTAATTGTGGTGATAATTTCATGGATGTGTACATGTCAAAACTCATCAAACTGTATACTCTAAATATGTACAGTTTGTTGTACACCAATAAAGCTGTAAAAAAAAAGGAGAAAGAAACATAGGAGAAGAAAATATATGTGAATATGTTTGTAACCTTGGAGTAGGGACAGCCTTCTTAAACAAGATACAAAAAGCAAAAGCCATAAAGAAAAAGAATGATATATTTGACTACATCAAAAGTTAAAGTTTCTATTTTAAAGACACCATAAAAAATATAAGCGTAGATTAAGGGAAAATATTTGTAACATACATAGACAAAGGATTATTAATATTCAAAATATATTGTTAAAAACGCCTATGAATCAATAAGAAAAAACAAACAACCCAATAGAAACATGAGCAAAGGACATAACAAGCAATTAATAAAAAAGGAAATACAAATAGCTAATAAACATATAGAAAAATACATAAAATAACTAATAATCAGAGAACTAAGAATTAAAACATGATGTCATTTTTTGCCTACCAGATTAGCAAAAGTTTAAAACATATTATCAATAGTTGGTAGGGAAATAAAACCAGTTGCCATCGAGTCAGTTCTGACTAATAGCAACCCTATAGGACAGATTAGAACTGCCCCATAGGGTTTTCAGGGAGCAGCTGGTGGATTCGAACTGCCAACCTTTTGGTTAGCAGCTGAGCTCTTAACCACTATGCCACCAGGGCTCCCCGTAGGGAAATAGGTACTCCTATATTGGAATCAACTGGACGGCAACGGGTTTGGTTTGGTTTATATATTGTTGGTGGAAGTACTCAGCATTTTTTGGAAGGCAATTTTGCACTATCTCTTAAAATATAAAATGTGCATACTTTTCAACCCAGTAATTCTACTCTTCTGTACCTACCCTGAGGTGCCCTGGTCATGCAGTGGTTAAACACTTGGCTGCTAACCCAAGGGTTGGCAGTTGGAACCCACCAGCCACTCCATGGGAGAAAGATGTGGCAGTCTGCTTCTGTAAAGATTACAGCCTTGGAAACCCTATGGGGCAGTTCTACTCTGTCCTTCAGGGTCACTGTTAGTCGGAATCGACTCGACGGCAGTGGGTTTGGTACCTACCCTAAAGAAACACTTGCACATGTGCATGAAAAGTATTATAGTGGCAAAAAAAAAAAAAAAAGAAAGAAAAGAAAAAACCTGGAAATTATCTCAGTCGGTGCTTTTCAAACTGTCTGAGGTAAAGGGCCAGTTTTTTTGGTTTTGTTTTTAACTTCCAATCTGTCACACACTGGTACCTTTGTAGAGAAAACATGAATTGCTAGAAAAATTGATCATGCACTTGAATGTCATGGCAATGTCAAATTTCTATAAAAGTTTCTATATGCTTACTCTCAATTTCTGTACTTATCTCATTGCGGGCTAGTGATAGTTCATGACTGGCACCAATCTGCGGAATACACTTTAAGTAGCACTGATCTAAATATCCATCAAAAAAAAAATAGGAAATGGTGTATGCATACTATGGATTCTATGCAGTGTGTTCCATGCTGGAACCACTACTGATCTATCTCATTCTCTTAGGCATATTGTTGAGTGAAAAAGCAGGCTGCAAAAACAAAAACAAGCTACAAAGCAATACAGAGTATGATATCATTTCTATTGTATAGGGAAAAATTAAAAAACGATATTTCTGTGTATAAATACACAGAAAACGGTCTGCAAGAACAAATACCAACCTGATAACATTGGTTTCCTCTGGGACAGGGATCAGCATTGGGGGTTGAAAAGGACTACCTATAATGTTGGACTTAAACATGGAAAATGGCAGCATGAGCAGGTCTAGGTTCTGACCCTCCCCACAACTACAACAAGAGATTCTGAAAGAAACCTGTGCTTGGCCCCAAGAGACTCTGAATAGGTAGGCAGAGGACAGCAGCAAGGACCTGCAGACGGACACCAGTCAACGAGTCAACGACTAGTCTCATATGCTTCTCCCATTGTCCTTGCCGCTCCCCCTCAAGGCACCAGAGAAAGACTGCCTGTGCTCACACCCATCTTTAGTTCCCAGGAAATGGGCCCTCACAGATCAGGGGGAAGGGAGCCTTGAGAAAGAACAGAGAACAGCACCCAGCCCCACCAGGAGTTCATTTAGTGTGGGCTTTCTAACTGAAAACGTGGTCATGGAAATGCAGCCCAAACAGCAGGAGAGGAAGAGATAACCAAAGAAATAAGACTTCATAAGCTGGTGGACAGATTGATTAGTACATGTTCTCTGTTCTGTTTGGCAGACACTAAAAGACAGAAACCACAGTCTGGACTCTTCAAATTCTAGTTAAAACAGAGAAGGACAATCTTCAATAATGAATTCTTAGATATGACACTAAAAGCACAATCAACAAAAAACAAAATAGATAAATGGGACCTTATCAAATTTAAAACTTTTCTACATCAAAGGACTTTATCAGCAAAGTGAAAAGACAACCTACAGATTGGGAGAAAAATTTTGGGAACCATGTATTGGATAAAGGTTTAATATCCAGAATATTTAAAGAACATTTACAACCTGAGAAAAAGACAAACAACTCAATCAAAAAATGGGCAAAGAATTTGAATAGACATTTTGCCAAAGAAGATATACAAATGGCCAAAAAGTACATGAAAATATGTCTAACGTCATAAGACATTAAAAAAAAAACACTATCGTTGAGTCGATTCCAATTCATAACAACCCTATAGAACAGAGTAGAACTGCCCCACAGGGTTTCCAAGGAGTGGCTGGTAGATTTGAACTGCCGACCTTTTGATTAGCAGCCTAAACTTTTAACCACTTCGCCACCAGGGCTCCCCATTAGTCATTAGGAAGATGCAAATCAAAATTACAATGGCAAAAGTCGTGTGATAGATATATTTACAACAATGAGAAAAAAAAAGAGTAGCTGCTGAGGCTGCTTATGTACAACCAAATACCTCATGGGATTTGGTTCCTTGGTTTGGAGATTTAGAGTCATGGTTTCATAGGACATCTCAGTTCATTGACCTGATAATGTGCTCAGCGCTTCTGTTCTACCTCCTAGTTCGTTGCATAGTGCCTGGGGTCTTAAAAGCTTGCAAGTGGTCATCCAAGGTACGACAATTGGTCTCTATTCACTTGGAGCAACAGAGGAAGAAGGAGAGTCAGGAATAGGAAAAGAATATGGAATGTGTGGTTAATTGCCTCCATGAACAACTGCCTCCTATGTCATGAGACCAGAAGAACTGGATGGCCCAGCTGCCATTACTAAATATTTTGATCAAAGATTCCATAGAAGAATCCTGATCAAAAGGAAGAAAATGCAGAACAGAATTTCAAATTCTCATGGATTCCAGACTTTCTGGAGCCATGGAGACAGGCTAAACCCCTGAAACTATTGCCCTGAGATAATCTTTAAACCTTAAACCAAAAATATCCCCTGAAGTCATCTTAAAACCAAACAATAGTTTAGCTTCACTAGTAAAAAAGCTCTGCCTTGAGCATTATGCTCTTTTAAGAAATATCTATTTGGGATCAGACTGACAACAGCAACTCGAAAGATTAGATAGGAACCTTAGGTGGCAGTGAGTTTATGTTAATGAGGGAGGAAAAACTCAGAAAATGGGGGTGAGAATGATTGCACAACTCGAAAAACTGTAATGTAATTCGAAGAATGTAATCAAAGTCACTGAATTGTACATGTAAAAACTATTGCATTAGTGTATGTTTTGCTGTGTATATTCTCAACAAGAACAAAATAAATAAAATTTAGAAAAAAAATACAATGAGATACCACTTCACCTCAAATAGTATGGCTAAGACTTAAAAAAAAATGGAAAACAGCAAATGTTGGCGAGGATGTGGAAAAACTGGAATCCTCATCCATTGCTGGTGAGAATGCAAAATGGTACCACGACCGTGGAAAACAGTTTGGCAGTTCCTCAAAAAGTTAAACATAGAACTACCATATGACCCAACAATTCCACTCCTAGGTATATACCCAAGAGACTTGCAAGCAGCGACACAAACAGACATATGTATGCCAATGTTCCCTGCAGTACTATTCACAATACCCAAAACAACTGAAATGTCCATCAACAGATGAATGGGTAAACAAAATGTGGTATATACATGCAAAGGAATACTACTCTGCCATAAAGAGAAGTGAAGTCCTGATACATGCTACAACATAGATGAATCTTGAAAACATTTTGCTGAGTGAAGTACATCATTCACAAAAGGACAAATATTGTATGATCCCACTAATATGAAATATCTAGAATAGGCACATGTATAGAGACCAATGTTTATTAGTCGTTATCGGGTGGGGGGAGGGAGGGGTAAATGAGGATTCAATGCTTAGGGGTCACTGAACTTCTATGAATGGTGACTGAAAAATATGTAAACAGTTAAGGGTGATGGTTGAACAACATGATGAACATAATGTCACTGAACTGTACCTGTAAAGATTGTTAAAATGTCAAATGTTTTGTTGCACATCTATTTACTACAATAAAAAAGAAAAAAACATCTTCAGGCATTACTTGAAGAACTAAAATATTTTACCAATCAAAGGAATGGGTTGAAATAAAAAATATGTAGTAAGACAAGTAAAATGAAGAAAGCACAGGTGCTATGGGAATATACAGGTGCTGTGAGCATACAAGCTGGCTTTCCTACGAAGCCACTTTGAGGAAAACAGGGAAGGTTTCCCAGAGGCAGTTGGAAGCAAAGCCAAAAATGTATCTTGAAAGATGAGTAGAAATTAGCCAAGCAAAATGTGGGTGGGAAAGGAGAGATGGAGAGGGTATTCTAGGCAGAGGGAATAGCATATGTGAAGGCACGGAGGTATGAAAGAACATAGCTTTCTCTCAGAACTGGAAATAGTTCACCAGGCTTAAAGCACAGAATGTATGTAGGTGAGTAGGTGAGTATAGGACTTGGCTTTTACACTAAAAACAATAATTAAAGCACAGGTTGTTGTTGTTAGGTGCCGTCGAGTTGATTCCAATGGCACCTACAACAGAACGAAACACTGCCCGGTCCTGCGCCATCCTCACAATCGTTATGTTTAAGCCCGTTGCTGCAGCCACTGTGTCAATCCATCTCGTTAAGGGTCTTCTACCTTTTCGCTGACCCTCTACTTTACCAAGCATGATGTCCTTCTCCAGGGACTGATCCCTCCTGATAACACGTCCAAAGTATGTGAGACGTAGTCTTGCCATCCTTACTTCTAAGGAGCATTCTGGTCATACTTCTTCCAACACAGATTTGTTCGTTCTTTTTGGCAGTCCATGGCATATTGAATATTCTTCACCAACACCACAATTCAAAGGTGTCAGTTCTTCTTCAGTCTTCCTTATTCATTGTCCAGCTTTCACATGCATATGGGGCAACTGAAAACCCCATGGCTTGGGTCAGGCACACCTTAGTCTTTCAAGGTGACATCTTCTATTTTCAACACTTTAAAGAGGTCTTTTGCAGCAGATTTGCCCAACGCAATGTGTCCTTTGATTTCTTACCTGCTGCTTCCATGAACTGGTTGTGGATTCAGGTAAAATGAAATCCCTGACAACTTCAATCTTTTCTCCGTTTATCATGATGTTGCTTTTTGGTCCAGTTGTGAGGATTTTTGTTTTCTTTATGTTGAGGTGTAATCCATACTAAAGGCTGTGGTCTTTGATCTTCATCAGTAAGTGCTTCAAGTCCTCTTCACTTTCAGCAAGCAATGTTGTGTCATCTGTATATCAGAGGTTGTTAATGAGTCTTCCTCCAATCTTGATGCCCCATTCTTCGTATAGTCCAGCTTGCCAGATTATTTGCTCAGCATACAGATTGAATAAGTATGTTCAAAGAATACAACCCTGACACACGCCTTTCCTGACTTTAAACCATGCACTATCTCCTTGTTCTGATCGAGTGACTGCCACTTGATCTATGTACAGGTTCCCCATGAGCACAATTAAGTGTTCTGGAATTCCCATTCTTCACAACGTTATCCATAATTTGTTATGATCCACACAGTCGAATGCCTTTGCATAGTCAATAAAACGCAGGTAAACATCTCTCTGGTATTCTCTGCTTTCAGCCATGATCCATCTGACATCAGCAATGATATCCCTGCTTCCACGTCCTCTTCAGAATCTGGCTTGAATTTCTGGCAGTTCCCTGTCCATATACTGCTGCAGCCGCTTTTGAATGATCTTCAGCAAAATTTTGCTTGCTCGTGATATTAATGATATTGTTCGATAATTTCCACTTTGGTTGGATCATCTTTCTTGGGAATAGCCATAAATATGGATCTCTTCCAGTTAGTTGGCCAGGTAGCTGTCTTCCAAATTTCTTGGCATAGAAGAGTGAGCACTTCTAGTGCTGCATTCATTTGCTGAAACAAAGCACAGGAATCAGCTATAAATTCTGGAAAGATCACTCTAGCAGAAAATGGATTGGACAGTAGTTGTGGACACAAAAAGGCCAAATTGGGAGCTACTTCAGTAACCCAGGAGAAAAACAATAAAAGGGGGTGGGTATGGGGGGAGGGGGGACAGAACAAGAACAATAGAGGGTTGTTTAATTTTGGACATTTTAAGTTTGAAAAGGATTTCCAAGTGGAAATAATCAATAGACAGTTGGATTATCCAGTTCTGGAACTTGGGAGAGAAGTCTGATTAGAACTACACATTTTGGGAATCAGGTTACTGAAACCGTGTGAATTCAAGGCTTCTCCCGTATCACAAACCTCGTACTCTCAACTGGCAATTTTCCATCATCATTTAAGTAGATTCAAGTCTCTTCCAACTTCAAGGGGGAAAAAAAATCATTGCTTAACTCCATCTTGCCATTCTCCACCCTTTCACAAAAAATCTTGAAAATTCTTCAATAAGCTGTATACTTAATGTTCTACTGACCTCCCACTCAGTCTTCTACCCACCCCAAGATGGCTTTATTTCCCATCGCTCCACTAAAAAAGGCATTGCAAAGGTCACTAAATCTAACAGATGCCTTCCAGTCATCATCTTACTCTGGTCTCTCAGCAGCATTTAATACAGTTAACTACTCCTTCCTTCTGTTAATTGTCTGTCACTTGGCTTTCATGACGCCTCACTTTCCTAGTTATCCTCCTCCATCTCTGCTCATTCCTCAGTTTCCTTTGTGAGCTGCTCCTCTTCTACCTCCTACTTCCTCTATAATCAAACCAAAGGCATATAGAGTATGACTGAAAAATGACTGTGGAAGTGTTACAAATCCTATTGCAGGGGATCCCACAAGCCTAAGACAAAGATTCTCCTCTCCCCACTATGAATCAATATAAAATGAATAAGCACAGCCTTCTGCTGAAGTGACCCATGGTGGTAGGATAAATAATGTCCCACCCCAAAGACATCCATGGCATAATTCCTGGAACCTGTGAATATTTTACCTTACATAAAAAAAGGCTCTTTGCAGATATTATTAAGTTAAGGAGTTTGAGATGGGAAGATTATCCTGGATTATATAGGTCGCTTCAATGTAATCACAAGGGCCCTTATAAGTGAAGGATGGAGGCAGGAGAGTCAGAGAAAGAGATGTGACAATGGAAGCAGAGGTCACAGTGATGAGACTGCTGGCTTTAAAGATGGAAGGGGGCCACAGGCTAAGGAACACGGGTAGCCTCCAGAAGCTGGAAAAGACAAGGAACAAACTGTCTCCTAGAGCCTCTGCAAGGAACACAGCCCTGCCACCACCTTAAGGACTTCTAACCTCCAAAGGTATAAGATAACAAATTTGTGTTGTTTTAAGTCATTAAATTTGTAGTAATTGGTTACAGCAGCAATAGGAAACTAATACATCCACCTTAAAAGGAAAAAAATGAAAATGCCCCTCTTAGCAAGTGCACCATTGAGTGTGCCGACTACTAAGGTCAGAAGACATCATGGACAAGATTTCAGTTGAGGATCCCTGGAGATTCACAGTAATATAATCAAAATCCTAAATCTCCTCCATTCTCTGCTTTGTTCCAAGAGAGACAGTCCTCTGAAAACAAAGAGGAAGATAACATATACATCCCTCACACCATCCACAAAAATAAATCCTAGCTGGATTAAAGATATAAGCAAATACAAGGAAAACACTATACAAGGATGACCTTGGCATATAGAAAACCAACCTTCTTAAGCAAAACACAAAAAGCAAAAGCCAAAAAAGAAAAAAAAAAAACTGATGAGTCTGACCTCAAAATTTAAAACTTCTATTCAACAAAAAATACCATATATACAGTTAAAAGGCAGGAGAGAGATTGGGAGAAAAATATATAATGAAAGACTAGTCTTATTTTTCTTTAATTATCCTGGATAAGAAACAGACAAATAGAAAATAGACAAAGGATATGAGCAAGCACATCACAGAAAAAATACAAATGGCCAATAAACATAAGAATGGATGTTCAGCTTCCCTAGTAATCAGAGTGCTACAAATAAAGCAATGAGATTCCATTTTCTACCAATCATATTGGCAAAATTTTAAGTTTTATAATATTCAGTGTAGGGAGGATATGCAGAAATGAGACTTCCTATACCCTGTGGAGAAGGGGTAGTATAAACTGGTACAGTCACTAGGAGGGGCATTTGGCAGTATCTACTAAAATTAAAAATGCAAACAGTTTATGATACCACTTGTAGGTATATGCCTGACAGCAGCTCTTTTCAAAATGTAGTCCATGCAGCCCCATAAAACCAAGTGGGACTAATGAGGCACAGCAGTCCAGGGACAAGGACTAGAAGGCAGAAGGGGACAGGAAAGCTGGTGATAGGGAACCCAAGGTTGAGTAAGGATAGTGTTGATGTGTTGTGAGGTTGTTAACCATTGTCATAGGGCAACATGTGTACTACCTGTTTAGTGAGAAACTATTTTGTTCTGTAAACCTTCATCTAAAGTGAGAATAGCAGCACAATTGGAAGAGCGTAGTCGATGTCACTGAACTGTGCATGCATAAATTTTTGAAATGGTGTATCTTTGGCTATGTATATTTTCACCAAAAAAAAAAAAAGTCGAGAAGGGAGAGGGTTGACATGTCGTGGGGTTGTTAACTAATGTCATAAAACAATATGTGTACTACTGTTTCATGAGAAACTATTTGTTCTGTAAACCTTCACCTGAAGTACAATAAAAAAAAAAAGTAGTCCATGGATCCCTGGGGGTTCCCAAGATCCTTTCAGGGGGTCCATGAAGTCAAAGCTACTTTCATAATAATACTAAGACATTATTCACCTTTTTCACTGTGTTAACATTTGCGCTGATGGTGCAAAAGCAAAGGCAGGAAGAAAAAAAAAACAAAGGTAGGTAAAACTGATAGGGTCTTATGGTGCCTTAGTGCACATCAAGGCAGTGGCATCAAACTGTACTAGTAATCATATTTTTTCACCACTATACACTTAAGAATGCTTTTGATGAAGCAGTAAAAATTATTAAATCTCCTTGATTATGTGCCTTTTTAATATTCTGTGTAAAAAAACAGGAAGTACAGATAAAGCACTTCTGCTACATACTGAAGTACAATGGTTATCCTGAGGGAAAGCACTTGTGAGATAGTTTGAGTCATGAGCTGAACTAGCCACTTTTTTTTTGAAACACCATTTTTAACAACAGACAAACTATGATTATACAGACTTGGGTATCTGAAAGGCATCTTTTTGAGAGAGGATAAACTGACCCTGTTATTTCCAGAAAAACAACTGAAGTATTTGTTGCCAATGATAAAATCTGAGCTTTCAAGCAAAAATTAGATATTCTGAAAACTTGTACCTCCACCACGGGCTTGGCAGCTTCCCGATACTGAAAGACTTTTCGGATGAACACTGGTAATATTAATAAATCTGATTTTTTTGACACTGTATAATGAACTGTGCCAACATTTGAAAGGTCTGCAGAACTCAGTGAGAGAGCCAATATTATCCAAATTACCCATACATGATGCTACAAAATCATGCTTGGATTAAAATAATCTATCCAAAGTGCAAGGTAGACAAATGGATTTTAATGTAACAAAGTATGAAAAGTTGATTTATATGGTTGATATAGTTTCACAAAACAACATTAAAACTAATCAATAAAAGAAATGAAAAAAAAATCCACAAACAAAAGTAACTGAGCACAAGAGAGTAAGAAGAACAAAGAAAACTTCAGCACCACAAAAAAAAGCACTACAAAATGACAGCAACAAACTACATCTATCAATAATTACATGGAATGTAAATGGCCTACATGCACCCATAAAGAGACGGAGAGTGACATAATGGATAAGAAAACAGGATCCATCAATATGCTGTCTACAAGAGACACACCTTAGAAACAAAGATGTGAATTTATTAAAAGTCAAAAGTTGGAAAAAATATATCAAGCTAACAACTACCAAAAAAGAGCAGGAATGGCAATTCTAATCTCAGATAAAATAGACTTTAAAATGAAATCTACCATAAAAGACAAAGAAGGACACTATATAATGATTAAGGGGATGATCCATCATGAAGACATAACCATAATAAACATCTACACACCCAATGACAGGCCTCCAAAATACATAAAACAAACTCTAACAACAAGGAAAAGAGAAATTGACAGTTCCACAATAATAGTAGGAGACTTCAACACATCACTCTCAGTAAAGGACAGAACAACCAAGAAGAAACTCAGCAAAGATACAGAAGACCTAAAGGGCACAATCAGCCAACTTGACCTCACAGGCATATATAGAACACTCCATCCAACTGCTGCAAAGTACACATTCTTTTCCAATGCACACGGAACGTTCCCCAGAATAGATCACATCTTAGGCCACAGAACAATCCTCACAAGATCAATAAATCTGAGATAATTCAAAGTATCTTCTCTGACCACAATGCCATCAAGGTAGAAATTAACAATAGAAAGAGCAAGGAAAAAAAATCAATTACATGGAAACTGAATAATACCCTGCTTACACATCAGTGGGTAATATAAGAAATCAGAGATGGAATCAAAAAATTCCTAGAATCAAATGAGAATGAAAACACATCATACCAAAACCTTTGGGACACAGCAAAGGCAGTCCTCAGAGGACAATTTATAGCAATCGATGCACATATCAACAAAGAAGAAAGGGACAAAATCAAAACATTAACTACAGAACTCAAACAAATCGGAAGAGAACAGCAAAAAAAGCCCACAACCACCGGAAGAAAGGAAATAGTGAGGATCAGAGCAGAAATAAATGAAATAGAGAACAGAAAAACAATAGAAAGAATCAACAAAACCAAAAGTTGGTTCTTTGAAAGAATCAACAAAATCGACAAACCACTGGCCAGACTGACAAAAGAAAAACAGCAGAGGACACAAATAACCCAAATAAGAAATGAAATGGGGGACATTACAACAGACCCAACTGAAATAAAAAGGATTATAACAGAATATTATGAAAAACTCTACTCCAACAAATTTGAAAACCTAGAGGAAATGGATAAATTTCTAGCAACACACGGCCTACCCAAACTACAACAAAGTGATGTTGAAAATCTGAACAGACTCATAACAAGAGAAGAGATTGAAAAGGTAATAAAAAACTCCCAACCAAAAAAAGCCCTGGCCCAGATGGCTTCACTGGAGAATTCTACAAAACATTTACAGAAGAGCTTGTACCAGTACTACTCAAGCTATTTCAGAGCATAGAAGAGGAAGCAACACTTCCAAATTCATTCTATGAAGCCAGCATAACGCTGATACAAAAACCAGGCAAAGACGTCACAGAAAAAGAAAATTACAGACCAATATCTCTCATGAATATAGATGCAAAAATTCTGCACAAAATTCTAGCCAATAGAATTCAGCATCATATCAAAAAATAATACACCACAAACAAGTAGGATTCATACCAGGTATGCAAGGATGGTTCAACATTAGAAAATCAATCAACGTAATCCACCACATAAATAAAAGAAAAGAATCACATGATCATCTCAATTGACTCAGAAAAGGCATTTGACAAAGTCCAACACCCATTCCTGATAAAAACTCTCAATAAAATAGGTATAGAAGGGAAATTTCTCAACATAATAAAGGGCATCTATGCAAAAACAATGGCCAACATCATTCTTAATGCAGAGAGGCTGAAAACATTCCCCTTGAAAATAGGAACAAGACAGGTATGCCCTTTATCACCTCTCCTATTTAACATTGTGCTGGAAGTTCTAGCTAGAGCAATAAGGCAAGAAAAAGAAATAAAGGGCATCCACATTGGTAATGAAGAAGTTAAACTGTTCCTGTTTGCAGATGATATGATACCATACATAGAAAACCCTAAAGACTCCACGAGAAATCTACTGGAACTAACAGATTCAGCAGAGTAGCAGGATAGAAGATAAACATTCAAAAATCAGTTGGATTCCTATACACCAGTAAGGAGAACGATGAAAAGGAAATCAGGAAAACAATACCATTTTCAATACCCCCTAAAAAGATAATATACTTAGGAATAAATCTGACCAGGGATGTAAAAGACCTATACAAAGAAAACTACAAAACACTACTACATGAAACCCAAAGGGATCTACATAAATGGAAAAACATACCATGCTCATGGATAGGTAGACTCAACATTGTGAAAATGACAATTCTTCCCAAAGCAATTTACAAATACAATGCAATCCCGATCCAAATACCAACAACATTCTTCAAAGAGATGGAAAAACTAATCATTAACTTTATATGGAAATGGAAGAAGCCCCGAATAAGTAAAGCACTACTGAAGAAGAAGAATAAAGATGGAGAACTCTTACTACCTGACTTCAGAACCTACTATACAGCTACAGTAGTCAAAACAGCCTGGTACTGGTACAATGACAGATACATTGACCAATGGAACAGAATTGAGAACCCAGACATAAATCCATCTACCTATGGTCACCTGATCTTCGACAAGGGCCCAAAGTCCATCAGATGGGGAGAAGACAGTCTTTTTAACAAATGGTGCTGGCAAAACTGGATATCCATCTGCAGAAAAATGAAACAGGACCCACACCTCACGTCGTACACAAAAACTACTTCAAAATGGATCAAAGACCTGAATATAAAGACTAAAACTATAAAGTTCATAGAAGAAAAAATAGGACCAACACTACAGGCCTTAATACACGACATTAATGGGATACAAACCATAACCATCAATGCACAAACCCCAATAGATAAGCTAGATAACTGGGATCTTCTAAAAATCAAACACCTATGCTCTTCAAAAGACTTCACTAAAAGAGTCAAAAGAGAACCTACAGACTGGGGGAAAATTTTTGGACAGTACAAGTCAGACAAAGGTCTAATCTCCATAACCTACAAGAAAATCCAACACCTCTACAACAAAAAGACAAATAATCATATTAAAAAATGGGCAAAGGAAATGAACAGACACTTCACCAAAGAAGACATTCAAGTGGCCAACAGACACATGAGGAAATGCTCGCAATCACTAGCCATTAGAGAAATGCAAATGAAAACCACAGTAAGATACCATCTTACCCCGGCATTACTGGCACGAATCAAAAACACTGGAAAAAATAAATGTTGGAGGGCCTGCGGGAAGATTGGAACTCTTATGCACTGCTGGTGGAAATGCAAAATGATACAACCATTTTGGAAAATGATACGGCGCTTCCTCAGAATGCTAGAAATAGACATACCATTCGATCCAGCAATCCCACTCCTAGGAATATGTCCTAGAGAAATAAGAGTCGTCACTGGAATAGACATATGCACATCTATGTTCATAGCAGCATTGTTCACAATAGTAACAACCTAGATGCCCATCAACAGATGAATGGATAAACAAACTATGGTACATACACACAATGGAGTACTATGCAACGAGAAAGAACAACAATGAATCTGTGAACCATCTCATAACATGGATGAAACTGGAGGACATTATGCTGAGTGAAATAAGTCAGTCACAAAAGGACAAATATTGTATGAGACCTCTATTGTAAAGACCCATGAAAAAGTTCACACACAAAATGTAATAATCTTTGTTGGTTACCAGGGATGGGAGGGGTGGGGGGGAAATACTAAATAGGCAATAGATAAGTGGTATCTTGAGTGAACGGTGAGACAGTACACAATACAGGGGAAACTAGCACAACTTGTACAAGGAAAGGTCATGGAAGCCCCATAGACACCATAGACACATCCAAACTCCCTGAGGGACTGGACTGCTGGGTGGAGGGCTGTGGGGACCATGGTCTCGGGGAACATCTAGCTCAATTGGCATAACACAGTTTATAAAGACAATGTTCTACATTCTACCTTGGTGAGTAGTGTCTGGGGTCTTAAAAGCCTGTGACCGGCCATCTAAGATACTCCACTGGTTTCGGGAGCAAGGGAGAATGAAGGGAACAAGATACAAGGAAAAGATTAGTCCAAAGGATTAATGGACCACAGCTACCAAGGCCTCCACCAGACCGAGTCCAGTACAGCTAGATGGTGCCCGGCTACCACCACTGACTGCTCTGACCAGGATCACAACACAGGGTTCTGGACAGAGCTGGAGAAGGATGTAGAACAAAATTCTAACTCACAAAAAAAAAAGACCAGATTTACTGGCCTAAAGGAGACTGGAGAAACCTCGAGAGTATGGCCCCCAGATACCCTTTTAGCTCAGTGGTGAAGTTATCTCCGAGGTTCACCGTTCAGCCTGGGAGTGGACAGCCCCATAAAACCAAATGGGACTAATGAGGTACAGCAGTCCAGTGACAAGGGCCAGAAGGCAGAAGGGGACACGGAAGCTGGTGATAGGGAACCCAAGGTTGAGTAAGGATATTGTTGATGTGTTGTGAGATTGTTAACCCTTGTCATAGAGCAACATGTGTAGTAACTGTTAAATGAGAAACTATTTTCTGTAAGCATTCATCTTAAGTGAGAACAGCAGCACAATTGGAAGAGCATAGTCAATGTCACTGAAATGTGCATGTAGAAATTTTTGAAATGGTGTATCTTTGGTTATGTGTATTTTCACCAAAGAAAAAAAGATTGAGAAGTTAGAGGGTTGACATGTTGTGGGGTTGTTAACCAATGTCATAAAACAATATGTGTACTACTGTTTCATAAGAAACTATTTGTTCTGTAAGCCTTCACCTGAAGTACAATAAAAAAATTTAAAAAAAAAACTAATCAGTAAGAAACTATCACTTGTCAAGTATTGATATAGTATCAATGAATATCCTAGTTTTTAATATAGGTACTTTTAATATATGTAGTATTTAATGATGAATTATTGGATATGACAACAAAAATATGAGCACCAAAAGACAAAATGGATAAACGGGACCTCATAAAAATTAAATACTTTGTTCATCAAAGGATTTTATCAATGAAGTAGAAAAACAACCTACAATCTTTGAAAACCATATATCTGATAATAATCTAATAATCAAAATATATATATAAAGCTTTCACAACTTAACAACAAAAAGACAACCAATCATAAAATGGACAAAGGACTTAAATAGATATTTCACCAAAGAGGACATTCAAATGGCCACCAAACAGAGATAAAGATGCTCATGTCATTAGCCATCAGAGAGATGTAAATCAAATCTACATGAGATACCACTTCACTGCCACTAGGATGGATTAAAAAAAAAAAGAAAATAACAACTGTTGGTGAGGATGTGGGGAAATTGGAACCCTTATCCATTACTGGTGTGAATGCAAAATGATACAGCCATTGTGGAAAACAATGTGGCAGTACCTCAAAAAACTAAAAATAGAACTACCATATGACCCAGCAATTCCACTTCTAAGTATATACCCAAAAGACTTGACAGCAGAAACTCAGAGACTTGTACACCAATGTTCATTGCAGCACCAGTCACAATAGCCAAAAGGTGGAAGCAACCGAAATGCCCATCAACAGATGAACGGATAAACAAAATGTGGTACATACACGCAATGGAACACTACTCAATCAGTAGGAGAAATGAAGTCTTGATACATGCTACGATACGGATGGAGCTTGAAGACGTTACGCTAAGTGAAATAAGTCAATCCCAAAAGAACAAATATTGTATGACTTCACTTGTATAAAGACAAGAAAAGGCAAAAAAAAAGACAACCTACAGATTGGGAGAATATTTTCAGGAACCATATATCAGACAAGGGTGTAATATGGAGATATATATATATATATATATATATATGTATATATAAAACCAAAACCAAACCCGTTGCTGTCAAGTCGATTCCAACTCACAGAGACCCTATAAGACAGAGTAGAACTGCCCCATAGGGTTTCCAAGGAGCAGCTGGTGGATTCAAACTGCTGACCAGCAGCCAAGCTCTTAACCACTGCGCAACCAGGGCACTCTCTCTCTCTCTCTCTCTCTCTCTCTCTCTCTCTCTCTATATATATATATATATATATATATATATATATATATATATATATCTACAACTGAAAAAAATGAAAAACAACCCAATCAAAAATTGGGCAAAGATTTTATCACCACTCTTATTCAACATTGTGCTGGAGGTCCTAGTCAGAGCAATTAGGCTGGAAAAAGAAATAAAGGGCATTCAACTTGGTAAGGAAGAAGTAAAGTATCCCTAATTGCAGATGATATGATGTTATACACATAAAACCCCAAAGAATCCATAAGAAAACTACTAGAACTAATAGAAGACTTCAGCAAAGTATCAGGATGCAAGATAAACATACAAAAATCAGCTGGATTCCTCTACACCAACAAAGAGACCTTCCAAGAGGAAACCACCAAATCAATACCATTTACAATAGCCCCCAAGAAGATAAAATACTTCGGAATAAATCTAACCAGAGACGTAAGAGACCTGTACAATGACAACTACAAGACACTACTGCAGGAAACCAATAGACCTCATAAGTGGAAAAACATACCTTGCTCATGGATAGGAAGACTAAACTTTGTGAAAATGTCAATTCTACCCAAAGCGATCTATAGATACAAAGCAATCCCGATCCAAATTCCCAAATGCATTTTCAAGGAGATGGAGAAAAAAATCACCAACTTTATACGGAAAGGGAAGAGGCCCAGATAGGTAAAGCATTACTCAAGAAGAAGAACAAATAGAACAACATGTGTACTACTATTTCATGAGAAACTATTTGCTCTGTAAGCTTTCACCTGAAGTACAATAAAATATAAAAAAAAAGAAGAAGAAGAAGAACAAAGTGGGAGGCCTCACACTACCTGGTTTTAGAACCTATTATACCGCCACGGTAGTCAAAATAGCCGGTACTGGTACAACAGACACATAGACCAATGGAACAGAATCGAGAACCCAGATATAAATCCATCCACCTATGAGCAGCTGATATTTGACAAAGGCCCAAGTCCATTAATTGGGGAAAAGACAGTCTCTTTAACAAATGGTGCTGGCATAACTGGATATACATTTACAAAAAAATGAAACAAGACCTATACCTCACACCATGCACAAAAACTAACTCAAAATGGATCAAAGACCTAAACAAAATCGAAAACAAGACAGATCACAGAAGAAAAAATAGGGACAACGCTAGAAGTCCTAATACATGGCATAAATAGAATACAAACCGTAAGTACAATATGCAAAAACCAGAAGAAAAACTAGATAACTGGGCACTCCTAAAAATCAAACACTTAACGCTCATCAAAAGACTTAACCAAAAGAGTCAAAAGACAACCTACAGACTGGGAAAAAATTTTTCACTACAACAAATCCTATCAGCATCTAATCTCTAAAATCTACATGAAATTGCAAAACCTCAACAACAAAAAGACAAATAACCCAATTAAAAAATGGGCAAAGGATACGAACAGGCACTTCACCAAAGAAGACATTCAGGTGGCTAACAGGCACATGAGGAAATGCTCACAATCATTAGCCATTAGAGAAATGCAGATCAAAACTACAATGAGATACCATCTCACCCCAACAAGGCTAGCATTAATCCAAAAAACACAAAATATAAATGTTGGAGAGGTTCTGGAGAGACTGGAACACTTATATACTGTTGGTGGGAATGTAAAATGGTACAACCACTTTGGAAATCAATTTGGTGCTTCCTTAAAAGGCTAGAAATAGAAGTACCATACGATCCAGCAATCCCACTCCTTGGACTATATTCTAGAGAAATAAGAGCCGTCACACAAATAGATAATACGCACACCCATGTTCACTGAAGCATTGTTCACAACAGCAAAAAGATGGAAACAACCTAGGTGCCCATCACCGGACGAATGGATAAACAAATTATGGTATATTCACACAATGGAATACTACATAATGATAAAGAACAATGATGAATCCGTGAAACGTCTTATTAACATGGAGGAATCTGGAAGGCATTACACTCAGTGAATTCAGTCAGTCGCAAAAGGACAAATATTGTGTAAAACCACTGTTATAAGAACTCAAGAAAAGGTTTAAATACAGAAGAAAACATTCTTAGATGGTTAAGAGGGTGGGGAGTGAGGGAGAGGGATATTCACTAACTAGATAGTAGACAAGAATTATTTTAGGTGAAGGGAAGGACAACAAACACTACAGGGGAAGTCAGCACAACCGGACTGAACCAAAGCTAAGAAGTTTCCTGAATAAAACCAAACACTTTGAGGGACAGAGTAGCAGCGGCAAGGGTCTAGGGACCATGCTTTCAGGGGACATCTAGGTCAACTGGCATAGTAAAGTTTATTAAGAAAATGTTCTGCATCCCACTTTGCTGAGTGGCATCTGGGGTCTTAAAAGCTAGCCAGTGGCCATCTAAGATGCATCAATCGGTCCCAACCCACCTGGAGCAAAGGAGAATGAATAACACCAAAGACACAAGGAAAGTAGTAGCCCAAGAGACAGAAAGGGCCACATAAACCAGAGACTTCATCAGCCTGAGACCAGAAGGACTAGATGGTGCCCGACTACCACCAATGACTGCCCTGAGAGGGAACACAACAGAGAGTCCCTGACAGAGCAGGAGAAAAGTGGGGTGCAGAACTCGAATTCTAGTAAAAAGACCAGACTTAATGGTTTTACTGAGACTGGAGGGACCCCAGAAGGCATGGCCCCTGGACTGTTAGCCCAAACTAAAACCATTCCCGAGGCCAACTCTTCAGACAAAGATTAGACTGGACTATGGGACATAAAATGATACTCGTGAAGAGTGTACTTCTTAGCTCCAGTAAATACACGAGACTAAATGGGCAGCTCTTGTCCAGAGGCGAGATGAGAAGGCAGAGAGGGTCAGGAGCTGGTTGAATGGACCTGGGAAATCCGGGGTGGAAAGCAGGAGTGTGCTGTCACAGTA
This sequence comes from Dugong dugon, assembly GCA_030035585.1. Taxonomy (NCBI): domain Eukaryota; kingdom Metazoa; phylum Chordata; class Mammalia; order Sirenia; family Dugongidae; genus Dugong; species Dugong dugon. The sequence continues at coordinate 99,436,029 of CM057483.1, read as the reverse complement.
TAGGAAAAGCAACTAGGGTCACATAACAATGTATGTATAAATTTTTGTATGTGACTAACTTGAATTGTAAACTTTCACTCAAAGCACAATAAGAGAAAAAAATGGGCAAAGAACTTTAACAGACATTTCACCAAAGACTATATTCAAATGGCCAACAAGCATATGAAAAGATGCTCAACATGATTAGCCATTAGAGAGATGCAAATCAAAACCACAATGAGATCCCACCTCACTCCCACTAGGATGGCAATGATTAAAAAAAAAAAAAACAAAGGAAAAGGAAAGCAACAGGTGTTGGCAAGGTTGTGAAGAGACAGGAACCCTCATCCATTGCTGGTGGCAATGTAAAATGGTGCAACCACTGTGGAAAACGGTTTGGCAGTTCCTTAAAAAGTTGAACAAAGAACTACCATATGACCCAGCAATCCCCCTCCTAAGTATGTACCCAGAAGTGAAAGCAGGAACACAAACAGGAACCTGTACACCAATGTTCATTGCAGCACTATTCACAATAGCCAAAAGGTAGAAACAACCGAAATGCCCATCAACAGATGAACAGATAAACAGAATGTGGTACGTACATACAATGGAATACTACTCAGCCATAAAGAGAAATGAAGTCCTGATGCATGCCACAACATGGATGAACCTTGAGATGCTGAGCAATATCAGTCAGTCACAAAAGGACAAACACTGTTATTACTTCACTTACATGAAATAAGCAAATATACAGAAACCAAAGATTATTAGTGGTTACCAGGGGTAGGGGAGAAGGGGAAAGGGGGAGTTTTTGCTTAGGGGGCATTGAGTTTATGTTAATGGTGGTGGAATAATTTGGAAAAGGAGAGATAATGGTTGCACAACATGAAGAATTTAATCAATGTCACTGAACTGTTGTACATGCAGAAATTGTTGAACTGGTAAATGTTTTGTTGTATATATTTTCACCACAATAAAAAAAATATATTAAAAAAAGAATATCCAGTTATCTGAAAAGGCTATTATTAAAATACTTCTCTCTTTTCTAACTACAAATCTGTGTGATATACTTCAACCAAAACAACATATCCCAATAAATCAAACGCAGAGGCAGATATGAGAATCCAGATGTCTCCTATTAAGACAAACATTTAAGAGACTTGCAAAAAAAGTAATACAATTTTACTCTTCTAATTTTTTGTTGTTGTTTAGAAAAGTTACTTTTCATCTAAAAATATTTACGTTAACATGTAATGGGCTTATTACTGTTATTTTTAATGAATAAATATTTTAAAATTTTCTCCGTTTTAAGTTCTAACACACTGAATAAAAAAAACCAAACCCACTGCCGTGGAGTCAATTCCGCCTCACAGCGACCGTATAGGACAGAGCAGAACTGCCCCATAGGGTTTCCCAAGGAGCGGCTGGCGGATTTAACTGCTGACCTTTTTGGTTAGCAGCCAAATGCTTAAGCACTGCACCACCAGGGCTCCGTTGAATAGTGATAGACATGATCCACTTAAATTCTCTCAGGAGTGTAAAGGGATCCTGGGACCAAAAAGTTTGAGAACCACTGCCCTAGAGAAATTCTGACAAGGAGTCATGTTCAGGACTGTTGTTTAACAGTACTACTTGCAAAAGCAAAAAATTTGGAAAAAATGTAAGAGTCTATATCAATAGGGAAAGAGCCTTAGTGGTGCAGCAGTTAAGCACTCGACTGCTAACTGAAAAGCCAGCAGTTCCAACCCACCAGCCACCAGGAGAAAGATGTGGCAGTCTGCTTCCGTAAAGACTGCAGCCTTGGAAACTGTATAGGGTAGTTCTACTCTGCCCTATAGGGTCTCTATGAGTCAGAATAGACTTGACGGCAGTGGCTTTGGCTTGGTTATTAGTAGGGAAATAATTAAACTATTTAACAGCTGTACTATGTCATATTATGCTACATTTATCCTTAATGAAGTAAATCTGATGTACCAAAATAAGGTTTCCAAAACATATTTGAGTAAACACTTGCTGGATATGCACAGTATGATATGGTTTTTGTAGAGATAAAAAACACAACACGATGTATTTTCTACAATAAACAGAAAAAAAGATCTGGAACGCTACCAGGATACACACCAAACCTAAGAATGGTTACCCTTGGGAAAGCGGAAGGAGGATTAGGATTGTGGGTAATGATCAAAGTGTAATTTAGTCCCATCAACTCGAGGGCAACAGGTTTGTTTTTTTTGTTTTATATGTACTATTTTAATTGTTTTTACAAGGCGAAATGTATTGGTGTAATTAAAATTAATTAGGGAAAAAGAATAAAAAATGAGGTCTAGTCCACTAAGAAAGGGGACTCTTGCTTTAAATCCAGGCTGAGAGGGCCAATATATTTGATTCAGTGCTTCCGTAGCTGATGAATCTAGAAAGGAGCCACGAGGGGTGAAATCCGGCGACGGAGCGGTGGCTGGCTGAAACAGTGGTGGGCACCTGGATGCTGAAGCTTTCTGGGTCAGACACTTCCTGCCCCCTCCCCCGGGTTCGCGAAGCCGTAGACTTAATACAAAGAAGGCCTTCGCCTCTGCAGAAAGCAGCCTCTCCCGCTTCCGCTGCGAACCCCGCCGCATCCGGTGTTGCCCGCAAACTCAGGCCCCGCTCCCGGGCCCCAGACCCACGACCTAACTGGCCCTATCAGAGAAGAGCTCATTACGTGAGCTCGAAGCCGGCGTTGATGGAAGGAGACCTAGAAACCCAGGCAGGGCCTTCCTAAGGGCCAGACATGGAGTACTGCCTGAGTCCGCGCGGCACACCGGGAGACACACGAAGACGCCGGAAGTGTGACGGGGTTAGGAGGACAGCTAGGCAACCTGAAGGCGCAGTTACCAAAAACAACAGCAAGAGTTCGGAGGATACTCCCTTCCACGCGCCCCGAGGCTGGCCTCACTTTCAAAAGCAGCGCCAAAGCGTTCCTACTGGTCTTCCGTCCCAGCCAATTAGCAGGTCTCCCTATGACCCGCCCCTAGATCAGGAAAGGTAGGCGCTCCCTGAGTGCGACCAATTAAAAGCTAGCTCACTTCTGAATGATGCGTGGCCAGCCAGCCGGAAGAGCTGAGGTCTGGCTACTCGGCCTCCTATTTCAGTCACCTTCTTGATCTCGGTCCCTGTCCTTGTCCTGTCCCTGCCTGGCATCTAAGGTTTGGATCTTGGAGAAATAACTAAAGAGGAGGTCCAAACTAGAGAGGCGGTGGCCCAAGACGCCAAGTAGTATTTCCCCGAGTCTCCAAGGGGGGCTGGCCCTGAGGTCAGGTGAGTCTGTAGCTGACCTGTCAGTGCCGCTCTGGGCTTGGCCTCAAGTAGTACCAACCTGAGAAAAGCACTGATTGTGAGAGTGCCTCATATAAAGTTGCTCTGTCACTAGACTAATCGTTTCTTTTTCCCCCAAAGTCAGACGGGAAGAAGCCTATGAACATTTAGAGCTTTTAAGTTGGGAAGATGGTATAACTCCCTAAAATGCCCCGAGTGGTGGTTCAGTCAAGATGAGTAGTAGCAGACATCCTCAATTAGCAATATATACTGCTTACAGAACTAAAATTAAATGTGCAGGGGATTTTTTAAAAATCTGATAGTGGTATCATTACAACTAAATGTAGTGGAAAATGCAAGTTAAAACTATGAAACACCATTTTCACCAAATAGTCTGGATAATTATCAATCAAAAGTTTGCCACCATTGTCATAGGGCAATATGTGTACTAACTGTTTAATGAGAAACTATTTGTTCTGCAAATTTCCATCTAAGGTACAAAAAAAAAAAAAAAGAATTATCTATGTGAGATCAAATTGACAACACCAACTCAAAAGGTTTGATGGGAAGCCTAGGGGACAGTGAGTTGAAGATAATGGTGATGGAATAATTTGGAAAAGGATAGTGAGAATAGCAGCACAACTGGAAGAATGTAATCGATATCACTGAATTGTTCATGCAGAAACTTTCAAAATGGTGTAACTTTGGCTATGTATATTTTCACCAAAAAAAAAAGGTCCTCAAGGTCAAAAAGGGAGAGTGTTGACATGTCGTGGGGTTGTTAACCAATGTCATAAAACAATATGTGTACTGACTGTTTAATGAGAAACTACTTGTTCTGTAAACCTTCATCTAAAGTACAATAAAAAAAATCTAAAAAAAAGATATAAATGTCCCCCAAATAATAATCAGGGGTGGGGGGAAATACTAAATAGGCAATAGATAAGTGGTATCTTGGGTGAACGGTGAGGCAGTACACAATACAGGGGAAACCAGCAAAACTTGTACAAGGAAAGGTCACGGAAGCTCCACAGACACATCCAAACTCCCTGAGGGACTGAATTGCTGGCTGGAGGGCTGTGGGGACCATGGTCTCGGGGAACATCTAGCTCAATTGGCATAACACAGTTTATAAAGACAATGTTCTACATTCTACCTTGGTGAGTAGCGTCTGGGGTCTTAAAAGCCTGTGAGCAGCCAACTAATATACTCCACTGTTCTCACCCCTTCGGGAGCAAGGGAGAATGAAGAGAACAAGATGCAAGGAAAAGATTAGTCCAAAGGACTAATTGTCCACAGCTACCAAGGCCTCCACCAGGCTGAGTCCAGTACAGCTAGATGGTGCCTGGCTACCACCACTGACTGCTCTGACCAGGATCACAACAGAGGGTTCTGGACAGAGCTGGAGAAGGATGTAGAACAAAATTCTAACTCACAAAAAAAAGACCAGATTTACTGGCCTAAAGGAGACTGGAGAAACCCCAGGAGTATGGCACCCAGACACCCTTTTATCTCAGTGGTAAAATCATTTCTGAGGTTCAGTGTTCAGCCAGGGAGTGGACAGCCCCATAAAACCAAATGGGACTAATGAAGCACATTAGTCCAGGGACAAGAGCCAGAAGGCAGAAGGGGACAGGAAAGCTGGTGATAGGGAACCCAAGGTTGAGTAAGGACAGTGTTGATGTGTTGTGAGGGTGTTAACCATTGCCATAGGGCAACATGTGTACTAACTGTTAAATGAGAAACTATTTTGTTCTGTAAGCCTTCATCTAAAGTGAGAATAGCAGCACAATTGGAAGAGTGTAGTCGATGTCACTGAACTGTGCATGTAGAAATTTTTGAAATGGTATATCTTTGGCTATGTATATTTTCATTAAAAAAAAAAAAGGTTGAGAAGGGAAAGGGTTGACATGTTGTGGGGTTGTTAACCAATGTCATAAGACAATATATGTACTACTGTTTCATGAGAAACTATTTGTTCTGTAAGCCCTCACCTGAAGTTCAATAAAAAAAAAAAAAAAGATATAAATGTCCCCCAAATAATAATCAGGCAACAACTGAATAAAACTTAATGGTAAGGCAAAACAGAAAAAAAAAAAAGTTTGCCACTTTTGACGAGGATGTAGGGAAAAAATTTTCATTTGCTTTGGGTGGGAGCCTAAAACTTCACACTAGAAGGCAACTTAGCAGTACCTATCAAAATTTGAAATGCACACATCCTTTGCCCCAGCAACGCCTCCTCTCCAAATCTACCCTACAGAAATACTTATACACATGACCAAGGTTATATGTATGAGGATGCACACTGTGGCATTATTTATAATAGTGAATGATTAGAGACAAATTTCCACCAATAGGCAAATCATTAAATTGTGATACAACCATATTATGAAATATTATGTGCCCATTTTTTGAAATGAGGTGGATCTCCATGTACTAACGTGACAGGAAGTCCGCAATACACTGCAAAGTGAAAAAGTTGTAGAATAGTACATATATCCCCTTTTGTTTTAAAAAATGTGTGTGTATACATACTTGTAGATATATGTGTGTGAATATATATACATATTTGTGCAAAGAAAAGGGGCTGGAATGAAACACACCAAATTAAGATTCTTGGAGAGTGGGAATAGACAGAGGGAATAAAGAGAAATTTTTCACTTTTTACTTTACACACTTACGTTTTGTTTGAATTTTGTCAACTGGCATTAATTACGTTTGAATTTTTATCACCACAATAAAACATCTGAACAAAACAGGCATTTTTATAATCAGAACAATCAACAAAGTTGTCATTTAAATATTTTAAATAAGAATAACTCCACACAAGTATGGAATGATTATTTCATTTAAAAATGCTAGAAGACCTAGAATAAAATTAGGGCAACTGTAAACGAAATCAACACCAAGTTTTAATGGGGTACTCATGACTTGATACAACAGGACGGAGGCAAACAAAATTAAATCGGGATAAGTGAAGAGTCATTCATTTCTGGAAGAGAAAATTAACTGCACTATAGTAGACTATTCAAGAAATATTCAGGAAAAATTGTGCTTTCACCTTTCTGATAGCATCACCTTTAAGATTTACTCAACTCCTTGGCAAGGGTGGGAAATCATAAAATATTAGAGCTTTAAGATACCTCAGAGTCAAATCCCTTCATTTTACATTTAAGAAAACAGGCCTAGAATGAGAATGATGAAGCAATTTGCCTAAGATCCTACAGCCAGTGAATAGCATAACCAGGACCAGAATGCAGGTTTCTATCCCAGGCCTAATACTCCTACTTCTTTTCAGATCTTCCTGAGTCTTCAGCCTGATGACATATTATGAAATATTTTAAAGTCTTGTGCATATTAGACACCCCTATATTTAAATTTTAGAAAATGCAAAAAATAAAAATATATATTCCCTCCATTAGCACAAATTATCAAAAGGTGACTGTATTTGGACAAAAAGAAATATTGGTATAACATAACATCTACTTAAAATTAATGCATAAATAAAATTGTGTAAATTTAACTGTATTTTACTGTTTAAGAACTACTGTTTCATGCTCATCTCTGACTAATCTCCAATTGGCAGTGCCTCTTAAGAGCTCGGCTGCTAATCAAAAGGTCGGCAGTTCGAATCCACCAGCCGTTCCTTGGAAACCCTAGGGCAGTTCTACTCTGTCCCATAGGGTCGGTATGAGTCGGAATTGACTAGAAGGCAATGGGTTTGGTGGGTTTTTTTTTTTTTTTTCCTTAACTCTCCTTTTTCTCTACATCAAATAGTTGATGATCTATATACCAACACTTAAAACCACCACAGGAAGCACCTATTTAAAGGAAGCCTGCCAAGATTTAAAGAATCCTTTCTGTAATGTTGATAATTACCTCTAGTTTGTCTGTTTTGTTAAGGAATCAGTTTTCTGTTTTCAAAAGCATATATAGGGAGGAGGAGATGGGAAGAGGAAAGAGGGCAGGAGGGAGGGAATAAAATTAAAATAGGGAATAATTGTTTTTTGTACAAACAAGGTAAAAGAAAAAAGAATGAGGGATGGTAGGAGGTGGGGAAGGGAGTAATACAGAACCACCAGCTAAATTAGTCACAATACTGTGAGGTATAAATGGAATAACAACCACCTAACCTTCAGTGGTGTCCAGTTTTAGATTTACTACTTAGGGGATATGTGAAGGCCTTGGAGAAATTTCAGAATAGTAAATATAAAAGGGTTAAAAATGAGCCAAGTGAGGAAAAATTAGCACTGTTACTGTGTCTAAGAAAAGAAAACAGGGATGACTCAACAGTCTTCAAGTATATGAAGAAATATCCGTTTTGATGAGCAGCTGATCTCCATTTCCACAGCACAAAATAATTTTACTTAATTACGGCATATATATGAACACAGAAGTGTCTCACCTAGGAAGGATATCATGTCAAACAAAAACTCCACAATAGCCTGAACATCGCCCACCTCTCCCACCTTTACTAGCTCAACTCTTGCTCTTAAAGGGTGGGTAAAAGGGTAGGTAAGGCATCTTTGGAACATGAAGATTTAGGCTTCTTTTGAGTCTAGCTACCATGTTCAAAATTTTTTTGCTAGCCTCTGTTCCCCAGGCCTCAGTATAAGGCTGAACCCTTTCTGTGCTACTGGTGGTGTTGTTAGGTGCTGTCGAGTCGATTTCAGCTCATAGCAACCCCATGTGACACAGCAGAGCTGCCCCATAGGGTTTTCTAGACTATGATCTTTATGGGAGCAGATCGCCAGGTCTTTCTCCCGTGAAGCCACTGGGTGCATCTGAACCGCCAACCTTTAAGTTAGCAGCCAAGTGCTTAACTGTTGCATCACCACAGCTCCTTGTGCTATTGGTAAAGGGGATTAATTAGGAGCACACACCTAGCTACATGTGTAAACATGAATTCCTTATAAAAGTATGCTTCTCCTTAGTGTTGAGTAAAAGGTTTTTCAGAATCTAGTTACTGTATTAAAATGGCCAATTTGACTCCAAAGAGAGGGATTTTACCTAACTAACTAGATGTGCCTGAACTTCTTATTTTGTCTCTAGCATTGTCTTATCCTGTATAGACATCTCCTGAACTGAACTCTAAGGTCTATGAAGAAAGAGAATATAATCATATTTTACTTGTACCACCGCCCACCCCCAGCCCAGCTGTTAGCATAGGACTCAGCACACAAAAGGTTATTAATCAATAGTTGCTAACTGAATGTTATCTGTCCAAAATTTTGTTAACACTTTATTTTATAGCTGCTTTTTGCAGTCATTCTCCAGTTCATTCTCTTAACTCTGTTGCCTATGAAGGATGGGACATTATTTTGCATCTCTTTACTTTTCCTTTCCTTTATTCCTTCCTATTATCTCACAGAAACACCTATTCTTCCCTTATCCCTTCAGATATCTTTATAGTCATCTCATTCCTAAACTACCAAAACCTTTTAACCTCCCCAGTTCAACCTCCACTCTTCCACTTAAACCCAAACATCACTGCTAAGTCACTTTAATTTCCTAATATTTTGACCATATCACTTTGTATATTTTCTTTCCGTGTTGACCTACAAGATTAAAACTAGCTTTGACTTCCTAAATGACAAGACTCCTAGTTCCCTCATTCCAAACCTTCCCCCAAACCCACATTGTGTAAGGTGGCTATTTCAGAACATATTGGTCAAATGAAAATATTCACCCATCAAAAGTTCTCAGATCTCACCCACCTTTATGCCTGTTTCAAATCTACTTGGGAAAAAAACAAAAACAAAAACCAAAGTCTCAACTGAAGTAAAAAGCCTCTAAAAGAAAATACTGTGTATGTTTGTGTGTGTTGGTGGTGTGTGGGTATGTTGGGGAGATAAGCATGTCTGCGTGTGTGTGTGTATACGTTACATATGTATACACAGGCAATACATATATATACTATAAATATAGTCTGCCCAAATCAGCAAAACCCCACAAAATTAAAAACCAAATCTGCTAAATCTGATCCAAACCACAGGTACTGAGCCTACTGCTACTTCCTACAAGCAGATGCACTGCCTCTGTGACAATGTCAGTTGCAAGAAGGATAGGTAAATATTGTTAAAGGCAGCTAGGACTCGGCATATTTTATATTTAAATGCAGAACTTACTTATTATACCTCAGGACAGTGGCCATGTATAATTTCTTCACAATACCCAGCATATCCTGGACACTAGAAAATACTAAATTTACAATTTAGTCAGGAAAACAGAGGTTTGCTTCACAGTGGTTTAATATGAACAGAAGTTGAATATCACATTGTCTGACAGAAGAATGAACAGTTTGCTGGAAAAAAAAAAAAAGCCCCAAGTCAGGATATATACACAACAGAAATGGGGCCTCAGACTCTCAGCACTTGTGCACAATGAAAGAAAGAAGCTTAAAAAAAAAGTCTAACAGGATACAAACCAAAATGGCAGCAACAACACCAACACTGGCAAAGTGGGAAAGGGAGCAGAGTCTCTCTCTAGGGGCTGCTCAACCCCTGGCACAGTCTCAGCAGCTGAAGAGCTGAGCTGTCTCAGGGAACTTCAACATTTAGGTGGGCTCCAAACCCCATGTCGAAATCCAACCCTAATCCTTCTGATCAGGGTCGTGTCAGAATCATCAGTTTTCCCCAAGGCCTTGTACAGAGAACTCCAATCCTTCCATGATAGGGAATCTAAGCAAAGAGCTCACACTTTTGACCTCATACCGGAATTAACTTGCTCCCATCCCACCACTTGGGATAGATATCAGGTCCCAAAAAACAAATCACTACTTCCCAGACAGAAGCACAGGAAAGCTTCTAGCCTCAAGAAGCTGTTTCAGACCCTAAGATTTAGGAAATTCACACCCAGCTGCAATCCTTAGCTAAATTTCTGGGGAGAATGCTGGAGCTCCACAGGAAACAAGTACAGGCAGTTCAAATAACCTTGTGACCAAGCTAAAGGAGGCAGTGACAACTCTTGCCCCTGAGCTCCATTCAACAGCTCAAAGTGCTCAGGAGCAGTCAGACACTGTGGTTTGTTCATGGCTTCTGCCCTGTGACAGCACTAAATGGGAGGGGGTAAGGGGAGAGAGAGAATGAAAGGAAGAGAGTGGCGATGCCCTTCCTTGCCACTGGGAGGTACCTTGAAAATGATTTACTCCAACCCCTCAGGGAATTACCTGGCAGTGGTGAGTTACTCCCAGCCCTCAAGCCACCAAATCTGCAAAGCTAACCCATAAAGTAGCAAGGGCTTGGGGAGAGAGAACTGCTGGTCCATACTGATTCACCTGTTGGTGGGCAAGCAGCAGCAGCCAGAGTGGGGAGCCACAAAGGGAGCGGGGCTGGGCAACAGGAGCTCCCCTACCACCCTATGGCTTTCTTCTGACCTGCAGCAGTAATGATGATGAGCCCAGAAAACCCACACATCTTGCTCCACACAACAGACTGCTTGGATTCTAAGGAGATTACTGACATGAAATGCAACAAGGGAGAGAGAAAGCAACAAAAGAAACGGTTAAGAAAACTGGGAGCAGGTCTAGAGAAAACAAGTAGAGCTTTTAGATCTCTACCACCTTCCCAAAAAGGAAAATGTACATGCAGGTAGGAAAGGCAGGGTTTTTCCCTGCTCAGTGTCCTTGGTTAAACCTAAGAGTAAGAAAAATCCCCTGGACTCGCAGCATCAGTATGTATCCAAGTGCCTCACCAGCACAAACCCCCCCGCCCCCCACCACCAATGTTAGCCTTCTGGCATGGGTAAATGCCCAAGAAATTACCTTCCAGTCCAATCCTCCCCACCCCACCACCCCCCAACCCCAACCAAAGGGCATCTGCCTGTGGTTTCCCACTTCTCCTCAGAGAAGAGGATCCTAGCAGAGTGCCCAGGGTATAGGCAGGTACCAAGGAGCACAATGCTAGATAGTCTATCAGGCCAGGGGATAGACAGCCAAATTCAGATCAAAGAGAGAGAAAGGCTTAGTGTAAAAACCAATGTCATTTCAGCAGGAAGGTAGAGAACAAGTCGTGAGAGGGGCTCCTACTGGCGCACCTTCCCAGGGACGTAGTTCCTGTCAATTGCCTCCTCCTGCAGGAACATATGTAGGCAGCGTTCGTTCTGAGCCAGTGGGTGCCCAGCAATTCTATAAAGAAACCAAGATGGATATTATTAGTATTTGGGATCAGAGAGAATTATCAGGTAGATGGGGGTGCAGATAGTGAGGAAGGGCAAGGTCAGTCCTGAGGTCTGAGCCAGTGGAGGACAGCAGCAGGGCACCACCTCAACCCTAATATTACAGAGAAGGGGGATAGAGGGACAAGGTGCAGTGCTTTCTCAGGCCTTAAGGTACAGGATCAGAATTCCTCTCAAAGGAATGGAGTTTTACTGTCCAGTCAGCCCACAACACAATCACCACCACATGACAGTACCCATTACAAGACAAGATAGACAAAACTTTATAGAAAGACCATGATGGTAAAAGTAGCATGAGGAACCCCCAGGAACTTGGCTTACTTGTTAATAAACTGTTCGAGGCCCTGCCTCCTTTCTTCAATGAAGGACTCTTCAAAGATCCCTTCGTCTCCTCGGAAAGGAAGCTGCCGCTTCAAGGCTTTCCCAGGCAGTGGTGGTACTACAATCTACAGGCAGACACAAAATATCAGCCACATTAACAGAGGGACAGAGAGAGAATAAGATAGTAAAGCACCATATATCTCATTTCCTACTAGGTGTAGGGTCTACCCTGTCCCACAGCCAGCAATTTGTAAGAACTAAGACCCTAAGAACTGCCAGGACGGCTCAGGTCAAACATTAATCCAACTGTTTTTGTGGGTGTACCCTCAACAATACTATCTCAAAAGAAAGGAAATAAACTCCAAACATTCCTCACTTTCTTAACAACACTATCCAAGAATTAAGATAGGTCCTTCCCGACACTATAGTTAGAATTTTTAGTACCTATAGGAGTTATGTTATATGACTTTACTAGCCACTAAGTCAACTAATTTTTTTTTATTTGTCCTGTAGTTACCACTTTCAAGCTTCAAAGGGTATCCCCCAGATCCAATATATTGGGATTTGGTAGATAAGAGTGGGTTCACCCTATCTATTCCCATCAAGATTTTATAGACTTTGCTCTTATGCCCTCTCAACCTGCACAGATCTCCTCCTGCTGCTGCCCAAGGGTGCCACACAGGAAATGGGCCATACCTTACTATCTCGCTCCAGCTCATTTTTTAGCCACTCAAAGTCACTGTAGCGCCGCCGCACACAGGACTCCTTCAGCTTGAAGATAGGTAGGTTTGTCTACAGGGAAGGAAGAATGAGAAGAGAGGTGGTAAGTAACATTCACCCTATGATGGCCACTTGTCAGAACCACTTGGACAGGTCTTAATGAACAAGTAGTTCCTAGGACCATGTTCCTATAGCCCTTTCAAAACACCACTGGGTGAATACCAACCCTTACCACATCCAGTCTTGTCACAGTTGTTGATTTAGAAGTCTCTTGCTGTTTGGAATTTATCCAACAAATAAATTTGCAGTTGTATGTAAAAATGTACATGCAAGAATTTTCACCGTATTTTATTTTTTGTAATAATAAATGTCACCAATGGGGATTGGCTAAATAAATTATGGTACACCTGTACAGTGGAATACTATACAAGTATGAAAAGTATATGAAATATTTATATGTGCCGGTATGAAAGGATATTAAGTAGTAAAATCAAGGTACGGAACAGTATATATAGCTTGCTTCTATTTATGCTAAAAAAGGGATATATATATATATATATATATATATATATATATATATATATGTACATATTATATTTATAAATAAAATATTTATGAAAGGATATTGGTAAGTGATTGACTTTGGAGAGTAAGACTAGATGACTAGAATGGACTGGAATGGAATAGTACATTTTTCATTGTACTATTTGAATTTATCAATGTGTATGTATATGTTCAATCAAAAAGTTAATTTAAGTTCTCTGAAAGAACAAGAGACAAGCACCTCCAAGGTATGCCTTCCTCTGCTTTTCCTGTCCAAATCCTTTCCCTTCTCTAAGTCCAAGTTCAAGTTGCGCTTCATCCAAGAACTCTTCCCTGACAACACCAGCTTAGTTTATTGAGTTCCCTCCCCTGTAAATGCCTATGACACTTCTAATTTAGTGTCACACTATTGTTTAGTTACACACTATCGTTTTATGCATCATGTAAGTCTTGTCTACCTAACAAAACTATAAATCTCATTGAGATCACGAACCATGACTACTCTATCTCCCAAAATGCAGCATATGCAAATTACTCAACAAATATTTAGTTGATTAATAGAAGTCCTATGTACCTGTTACCCTCTCCTTATCTAGAAAGTGCAGCAGAAACAGCCATTACATAAACTTACCATAGCTTGCTCCCTGATACAAATCAGCTTATTCCCACATCTTAACCACTGAGAAGCTTTCCAAGGCTCTAGTGGCAACATCAATCCCTGACAGACAAAAAGCCCTGATCTTCACTCCTGTCTACAGGTTCTAAAGAGAAATGGCCAGCCACATGTACTAATACTGACCATATTTCCCACCGACCAATTCAGATCTGTGGATGGAAATAAAAGGAGCTGGTTTCTGTTCTTTCTAATGGTAGGAAAGAAAATCTTGGCGCTCTGATAGAACTTCACACAGTTCTCTCTGCTGTGTATCATGCTTTGTAGTCCTTGAGTCTGGAAATTGTCTTTTCAGGATCTAGTTCTAGATATAGATCAAAAGCCAGCTAAATGGCCAACTTACATTATCCAAGACCATCGAGGCCCAAGAAATGTCAACAGGTTGAAGTGCGATGACATACATGTAAAATAACATTTCATTAAACTATTCTTTAAAAGAATAAATAAGAAACTGGAAACAGTGGTTTCTTTGGAAAAGGAACCCTCTGGAGAACAGAGGGATGGAGGGAGACTTAGTTTTTAAAGTATACCTTTTTGCACCTTTTGAATTTTATATCATGTGCATGTATTAACTATTCAAAACAAACCATTATGTAGAACGTTTTCAGAATCCTGCAAGGAAAAAAACCCTTTGGTAATCATGTGATTCTAGGTATCCACCAGAGTTCATTACAAATACTGTGATCCCCAAGCAGTAGAACCTTACCTAGTGGGCTTTCACAGAAGCCAACAGAAGGACCAAAGAAAGAAAAAAAAAGAAATGCTAAGTAGAAAAAAAAATACTGAGTAGATTCTTCCAAGACACAGGCAAGACCACCCACTGCCATTTTGAAGACTTCCTCCTTTGACACACAAAAATGCTATTCTTTCCATAACACCACAGGATGGTGATAATAATGGCCTTTCATCACAGCACCTAGCCATCTAAGAAAGGGCTGCTATATACTAGGAGAGTCTCCCAGCTCCAACCTACAAACTCTATGAGGAAGGCAGGATTGTGCAGTACAGGATATCCTTGAGAGTTAAAGTTGAAGTCCACAGCACAACTGGCATTTGAAAAGTTCTGCATATCATGTTAGGTCACTTAACACCTCTCAAGCTGCTGATTTTGGGGGGAAAAAAGATTCCTTCTTGAAAATGAAAGAAAACAGCCTGAGAAATATTTAGCTATTATACAAAGAAGGAAAAGAAAAAAAAAATAGCTAGCGCCATCTACTTCTACTATACACAATGCCTAACTCCCAAAGCCCATTCTGAGTCTCATCTCCCTATAATGCATACCATGATCAACCACTTAAAATTAGCAATTCAAAACCAAATGATTTTACCAATTTTCCCCAAAATGGAGTTTAATAAAAATATTACAGGTTTACACAAACATACAAATTAACATAAACCACACAATTAACTAAACCCCACAGAACTAGGAACTGCCATCAACTCTATCATCACTACACAATTAGAAGTTGTGAAAGGGATAATGAAAAGCTCAGTCAGTCGAAAAATTTTACACACTAAGTTTTGCAACAAAGCCTTGCCAAAGAGACTAAACCAAAAACCCACTGCCGTCGAGTCCATTCCGACTCATAGCGACCCTAGAGGACAGAGTAGAACTGCCCAATAGGGTTACCAAGGAGCAGCTGGTGGATTCGAACTGCCGACCTTTTGGTTAGCAGGCGAGCTCTTAACCACTATGCCACCAGGGCCCCAAAGAGACTAACAGTGTAGTGGAAAGAATATGGTCTTTGGAGTCAGACAGACCTAGGTTCAAATCCCAGCCCTGCCACTTATTAGCTATGTATACTTGGACAAGTTACTTAAACTGTACTCCTCCTCAGTTTCCTATCTGTAAAATGGGGGTTTTTGTAAGAATTAAGATAGAAACTAAAACCTAGCCCAGTGCCTGAAACATAGATGGCACTAGCTAAACAGTCCCTGTTATTAGAATACCTGAAGTAGAGAACTATTCCATCCATAATCCCTAAGACTCTTGGGCAATGCATCAAGACAATGTCACCAACCCCCACAGGAGAGGGTCCTTATACTGAACAAGTTATGCCCAGATTCACTCAGGTAATTAACCACTAACAGTTTCCTGTTTTTATCATATTTGGAGAAACCTAACTTCCATTCTCCCCAGCAGAGGTGATTTCAAGTAGTTTTCCTCATTTTCTGCTATTCATTTTTCTTTCTTCAGTTTAGACCTTGCCAAACTCGAGATCTGGGAATTATCATTTCTCAACTAGATTTCAAAGCCCAGGTAGAAGACCACATTCTCTCATTCAATGTATTCATTTGAAAATGAAAGCACACACACTCTGAGGTCTTCAACAATGTTTGAGCAGAAAGTTGTCCATAGAAAATATTCTGGGCCTCTAGTGTGAGAGGAAAACTAGAAAATGGTTCTCAAACTGTTTGCTCTGTAACCACTTCAATTGGGCAAAAGAACCTGCAAACCATGTACTCTACCCACACATTTCATCCTTGCATTGTGGACTAAGCACTAGAGAATAAAGTCTTCAGTAGTGGCACTCTGGGAAAAGCCACTCCTGGGGCAGTCCAGAAACGTCATGTATTAAAGTTAGTACAGGCCAGGATCTGAATCCAAAAGGTTAATCTAGGACAGAAAGGGCAAATAGTCATTAATATATAGAGAACCCAAATGAGAGCCAATAAACATTCAAGCGAACATTCTGGCTACTTCAAATCTAAAGGGTCAGTCAGCATTAAGATGAGAGCAGCAACTGACAATTCACCAATCTCAATGCAAGCCAAGTTTCACGGTGAGACACAGCATGTAGTATCCAAGGAAACTTAAGCATAAAACACTTCTTTTCTGAGCACTCAGTCTCAAGGAGACTCCCTTTCTCGTTTCTACTCCCACAAGCCCACTGTCTTCCTTTCTTGGAGTCTATCTTCCTCTTAATCCATCATCCCAGAGAAATCTCATTAGGAAGAACCCAGGCCTTCCTGCCCTCCCTCTTCAGACTGACTTCCCACAACCTAGTTTAGTTATGGGACCCAGCTAGGTTATCACCTTGGCTTTCCATCCTCCTTCCTTGTGTCACTACAGTCATGATTCCGATCTCCTTGAATTCCTCACTCTAATCTTTCTCCACCTTATCCAGCCAACCTTCACTTCTTCCTCACCCCCATTCAGAGTCCCCCTCAGGAGTTTGCTGTATCCTTGGGCCACTACTGAGTCTACAGACCTCTCTCCAAACCTATCACGCCCCTAACCTCCAAATGACCTGTTACGAGAGCCTTCTCTGCCCCTGCCCGGTCCTCCCTCAGCTGTTTCCCTCACCCCGTGACTCACCCGCATGCGAACCTCATAGGTGGTGAAGCGCGCGCGGCCCACGCCCACAGTCTGTGGATTAAAGATGTCGATCTCCAGGAAGTTACTTGGCGGCCCGTAAGCATCGGTCAGGTCCTGCGGCTTCGAGTTAAGGCGCCGAGTGTCAGCGACTGCCGTGTCCGACATCTTTCCGAGAGAGAGAGACTGGGACCGGGGGAGGGGGGGATGGGGAGTGGGGGGGAACAGAGGCCAGAGGCAGGAGCGCGCACTGCCCCTCCCGTTCGCAAAATAACCAACCAACCTACAGACAACCGCGCCGCGCCTCGCCTCGCCGCGCCGCGCATGCGCGCTCACGCACGCACGCACGCATACGCTTCCTCGTCCCATTGCCCCGCGCCCTGATTAGCGAGCGGCCACGCTGATGGCTTTGCCTTCTGTACGTAAGAGGCCTCATTCGGGCTTCCGGGAGGCGTTATTTGGCGCCCCGGAACCTGTATCTCTCTATACAAACCTCACAATAGCCTGCGAAGCACAATAGGTGGGCTCCACCAATCGCTGTTCTTCAACCTAAGAAATTGGCTTATACCGTGTATCAGTCAACAGGGCAACAGTGAGCACTGCTCCGTAACCTGGGATCCCACAGTGATAGGCCGAAGCCTTGTGACCTGAATATGTCAAGGTTTTCCGCGAAAATAGAAGGATGGTCTCCAGAGGTTGACGTTCCAACAATAGTACTAAGAACCCATAAGCAGCCCCTCCATTTGTGCTAATGATAGGTTCAATTCATTCCACAAGCAAATGAGCCCTCAGTGAACACTGTCCATGGTGCCAGGAAAGCAGTGAGCAACTCGAATTGGGGAAACAAAGATACTTGCTCATTCTCACTTTTTAGAAAAATGTAGGCATATATGCATCTTCTAACTGTTGCCACATAAAACCTAACTAACTCCAAGTGTACTCAAATACTTCATGTCTTAGCAAATTGAAGGCATTTCTTTCATACCTTCTATACTCTGCAGAACTTCACACTTGGCACTTTTCTGAGGTTGCTTGCAATCCATAGTGGCGATAGAATACATGCATACATGAGAACATTTATACAAATACTAATATTTATGCGACTAACACATGCCCTCACATTAAAGGGTAAACTGGGTAGTGATTTCAGACGATCCTTCCTCTTCCTTTCACCTGCCCTCTGCTCAAAAAATATTTTCCATACCACAGATGCCTGAAATTCCTTCAACAGAGTATCAAAACCAAACTCCTTGCCACTGAGTGGATTCTGACTCATAGAGACCCTATAGGACAGAGGAGAGCTACCCCATAGGGTTTCCAAGAGCTGCTGGTGGATTCGAACTACTGACCTTTTAGATAGCAGTCTCTTAACCACTGCGCCACCAGGGCTCCTCAACAGAGTACAAGACCCTACAATTTGACAACTGTTCTTAGGTGCCGTCAAGTCGGTTCCAACTCATAGCGACCCTATGTACAACAGAACGAAACACTGCCCAATCCTGCACCATCCTCACAATCCTTGTTATGCTTGAGCCCGTTGTTGCAGCCACTGTGTCAATCCATCTCGTTGAGTGTCTTCCTCTTTTGCGCTGACCCTCTACTTTACCAAACGTGAAGTCCTTCTCCACCAACTGATCCCTCCTGATAACATGTCCAAAGCATGTGAGACAAGTCTCGCCATCCTTGCTTCTAAGGAGCATTCTGGTTGTACTTCTTCCAAAACAGATTTGTTCGTTCTTTTGACAGTCCAAGGTATATTCATTATTCCTCGTCAACACCACAGTCCAAAGGCGTCAATTCTTCTTCTATCTTCCTTATCTATCGCCCAGTTTTGGCATGCATATGAGGTGACTGAAAATACCATGGCTTGGGTCAGGCGCACCTTAGTCTTCAAGGTAGCATCTTTGTTTTCAATGCTTTAAAGAGGTCTTTTGCAGCAGATTTGCTCAGTGCAATGCATCTTTTGATTTCTTGACTGCTGCTTCCATGGGTGTTGATTGTGGATCCAAGTAAAATGAAATCCTTGACAACCTCAATCTTTTCTCCATTTATCATGATGTTGCTTACTGGTTCAGTTGTGAGGATTTTTGTTTTCTTTATGTTGAGGTGTAATCCATACTAAAGGCTGTGGTCTTTGATCTTCATCAGTAAGTGCTTCAAGTCCTCTTCACTTTCAGCAAGCAAGGTTGTGTCACCTGCATATCACAGGTTGTTAATGAGCCTTCCTCCAATCCTGCCCCGTTCTTCTTCATATAGTCCAGCTTCTCGGATTATTTGCTCACCATACAGATTGAATAAGTATGGTGAAAGGATACAACCCTGACACACACCTTTCCTGACTTTAAACGATGCAGTATCCCCTTGTTCTGTTCGGACAAATGCCTCTTGATCTGTGTATAGAATCCTCATGAGCACAATTAAGTGTTCTGGAATTCCTGTTTAACAAATTTTTTATTGTGCATTAAATGAAAGTTTACAGCTCAAGTTCATTTCTCATACGAAAGTTTATACACATATTGTTATGTGACACTAGTTGCAATCCCTATGACAGCACACTTCCCCTTTCCACACTGGATTTCCCGTGTCCATTCAACCACCTCCTGTCCCTTCCTGCCTTCTCATTCCTGCCTCTGAACAGTAGCCGCCCATTTGGTCTCCTGTATCTGCTTGAACTAAGAAGTACACTCTTCACAAGTATTATTTTATGTTTTATATTCCAGTCTAATCTTTGTCTGAAGAGTGGGCTTCAGGAATGGTTTTAGTTCTGGATTAGCAGAGCGTCCAGGGCCCATGGTTTCAGAGGTTCCTCCAATCTCAGTCAGATCAGTAAGTCTGGTCTTTTTACGTGAATTTGAGTTCTGCTCCACACTTTTCTCTTGCTCCATCAGGGACTCTCTGTTGTGTTCCCTGTCAGGGTGGTCGTTGGTGGTAGCCAGGCACCACCTAGTTCTTCTTGTCTCAGGCTGATGGAGTCTCTGTTTTATGTGGCCCTTTTGTTTCTTGGGCTAATATTTTTCCCTGTCTCTGGTGTTCTTCATTCTCCTTTGCTCCGAGTGGGTTGGGAACAATTGATGCGTCTTAGATAGCCAATCGCAAGCTTTTAAGACCCCAGACACCACTCACCAAAGTGGGAAGCAGAATCTCTTCTTAATAAACTTTGTCATGCCAGTTGACCTAGATGTCTTCCGAAACCATGGTCCCCAGATGCCAGCCCCAGCTAACTCTGTCCTTGAAAGTGTTTGGTTCTGTTCAGGAAACTTCTTGGCTTTTGGTTTAGTCCAGTTGTGCTGACTTCCTCTGTATCGTGTATTGTCCTCCCTTCACCTAGGATGATTCTTGTTACTATCTAGTTAGTGAATTCCCCTCTCTCTCTCTCCACAGCCTGGTAACCATCAAAGAATGTTTTCTTCTGTGTTTAAACCTTTTCTTGAGTTCTTAAAATAGTGGTCTCATACAACATTTGTCCTTTTGTGATTGACTAATTTCACTCAGCATAATGCCGTCCAGATTCATCCATGTTGTGAGATGTTTCACGGATTCATCATTGTTCTTTATCGTTGCATAGTATTCCACTGTATGTTTATTCATTTGTCTGTTGATGGGCACCTAGGTTGTTTCCATCTTTTTGCTATTGTGAACCATGCTGCAATGAACATGAGTGTGCATGCATCTATTGGTATGACGACTCTTATTTCTCTAGGGTATATTCCAAGGAGTGGGATTGCTGGATCATATGGTACTTCTATTTCTACCTTTTTAAAGAAGTGCCAAATCTATTTCCAAAGTGGTTGTACCATTTTCCATTCTCAACAGCAGTGCGTCAGTGTTCCAGTCTCTCCATAACCTCTCCAACATTTATTATTGTCTGTTTTTTGGATTAGTGCCAGCCTTGTTGGGGTGAGATGTTATCTCATTGTAGTTTCGATTTGCATTTCTCTAACGGCTAATGATCATGAGCATTTCCTCATGTATCTATTAGCTTCTTTGGTGAAGTGTCTGTTCATATCGTTTGCCCATTTTTTAATTGGGTTATTTGTCTTTTTGTTGTCGATGTGTTGCAGTATCTAGTAGATTTTAGAGATTTTAGACCCTTATCGGATATATTATAGCCAAATTTTTTTTCCCCATCTGTTGGGTTGTCTTTTTACTCTTTTGGTGAAGTCTTTTGATGAGCATAAGTGTTTGATTTTTAGGAGCTCTCAGTTATCTAGTTTCTCTTCTGGTGTTTGTGCATTGTTAGTTATGGTTTGTGTACTATTTATGCCTTGTATTAGGGCCCATAGCGTTGTCCCTATTTTTTCTTCCATGATCTTTACCGTTTTAGATTTTCTATTTATGTCTTTGATCCATTTTGAATTAGTTTTTCTGCATGGTATGAGGTATTAGTCTTGTTTCATATTTTTGAAGATGGATATCCAGTTATGCCAGCACCATTTATGAAAGAGACTGTCTTTTCCCAATTTAATGGACTATGGGCCTTTGTCAAATATCAGCTGCTCATAGGTGGATGAATTTAGATCTGGATTCTCAATTCTGTTCCGTTGGTCTATGTACCTGGTGTTGTACCAGTACCAGGCTGTTTTGACTACGGTGGCGGTATGATAGGTTCTAAAATCATGTAGTGTGAGGCCTCCCACTTTGTTCTTCTTCTTCGGTAATGCTTTACTTATCTGGGGCCTCTTCCCTTTCCATATGAAATTGGTGATTTGTTTCTCTATCTCCTTAAAAAAATGTCATTGGAATTTGGATCGGGATTGCATTGTATCTATAAATTGCTTTGGGTAGAATTGACATTTTCACAGTGTTCAGTCTTCTTATCCATGACCATGCTATGTTTTTTCACTTATGTAGGTCTCTTTTGGTTTCTTCTAGTAGTGTCTTGTAGTTTTCTTTGTATAGATCTTTTACATCTTTGATTAGATTTATTCCTAAGTATTTTATCTTCTTGGGGACTATTGTAAACGATATTGAGTTGGGGATTTCCTTTTCAAAGTTCTCTTTGTTGGTGTAGAAGAATCACACTGATTTTTGTATGTTTATCTTGTATCCTGGTACTTTGCTGAAATCTTCTATTAGTTCCAGAAGTTTTCTCGTGGATTCTTTGGGATTTTCTGTGTATAAGATCATGTCAGATGCAAATAGGGATACTTTTACTTCTTCCTTAACAATTTGGATGCCCTTTTTTTCTTCTTCCTGCCTTATTGCTCTGGCGAGGGCCTCCAGCACAATGTTGAATAAGAGTGGTGATAAAGGGCATCCTTGTCTGGTTCCCGTTCTCAAGGGGAATGCTTTCAGTCTCTATCCATTTAGACTGATATTGGCTGTTGGCTTTGTAGAAATGCCCTTTATTATGTTGAGGAATTTCCCTTCTATTCCTATTTTGCTGAGAGTTTTTATCGTGAACGGGTGTTGGACTTTGTCAAATGCCTTTTCTGCATCAATTGATAAGATCACGTGGTTCTTATCTTTTGTTTATTTATGTGATGGATTACACTAATTAATTTTCTAACGTGGAACCATCCCTGCATACCTGGTAGGAATCCCACTTGGTCATGATGAATTATTTTTTTGGTAAGTTGTTGAATTCTTTTGGCTAGAATTTTGTTGAGAATTTTTCATCTATGTTCATGAGGGATATTGGTTTGCAATTTTCTTTTTTGTGGTATCTTTACCTGGTTATGGTATCAGGGTTATGCTGGCTTCATAGGATGAGTTTAGGAGTAGTCCATCTTTTTCTATGCTCTGAAATACCTTTAGTAGTACCAGTGTTAACTCTTCTTTGAAAGTTTGGTAGAACTCTCCAGTGAAGCTGCCAGGGCCAAGGCTTTTTTTTTGGAGGGGTGGGGTGGGAGGTGGGGTGGGGTGGAGTTTTTTTTTATTACTTCTTCAATATCTTCTTTTGTTGTAGGTTTATTTAGTTTTTCTACCTCTGTTTGTGTTAGTTTATCTAGGTAGTGTATTTCCAGAAATTTGTCCACTTCTCTAGGTTTTCAAATTAGTTGGAGTACAATTTTTCATGTTATTCTGTTATGATACTTTTAATTTTAGTTGGGTCTTTTGTGATATCGCCCATCTCATTTCTTATTCAAGTTATTTGCTTCTTCTTCTGTTTTTCTTTTGTCAGTTTGGCCAATGGTTTATCGATTTTGTTGATCTTCTCAGAGAAACAGCTTTTGGTCTTGTTGGCTCTTTCAATTGTTTTTCTATTCTGTGTTTCATTTATTTCTGCTCTAATTTTTATTATTTCCTTTCTTCTGGTGCCTCAGGGCTTATTTTGCTGCCCTCTTTCTATTTGTTCAAGTTGTAGGGTTAATTTTTTTTTTTTGACCGTTCTTCCTTTTGGAAGTGTGCATTTATTGCTATAAATTGACCTCTGAGCACTGTTTTTGCTGTGCCCCAAAGTTCTGGTAGGATGTGTTTTCATTCTCATTTGATCCTAAGAATTTCTTTATCCTATCCTTAATTTTTTCTACAACCCAGTAGTTTTTGAACAAGGTGTTGTTCAGTTTCCGTGTGTTTGACTTTTTTTTTCCTTGCTTTTTCTGTTATTGATTTCTACTTTTACGGCTTTATGGTCAGAAAAGATGCTTTGTAATATTTTAGTGCTTTGGATTCTGTTAAGGCTTGCTTTATGGCCTAATATGTGGTCTATTCTGGAGATTGTTCCATGTGCATTGGAAAAGAAAGTATACTTGGCTGCTGTTGGGTGGAGTGTTCTGTATATGTCTATGAGATCAAGTCGGTTGATTGTGGCATTTGGATCTTCCATGTCTTTACTGAGCTTCTTTCTAGATGTTCTGTCCTTCACTGAAAGAGATGTGTTGAAGTCTCCTACTACTATTGTGGAGCTGTCTATTTCTCTTTTCAGTGCTGTTAGAGTTTGTTTTCTGTATCTTGGAGCCCCGTCATTGGGTGTGTAAATATTTATTATGGTTATGTCCTCCTGGTGCTTTGACCCTTTTATCATTACATGTGTACTTTTTCTTTGTGGTGGATTTTACTTTAAAGTTTGTCAGAGATTAATATTGTCACTCCTGCTCTTTTATTTTTGAGTGTTTTTTGCTTGATATATATTTTTTTCCATCATTTAAGGTTTAGTTTGTTTGTGTTTTTGAGTCTAAAGTGTGTCTGTTGTAGGCAGCATATAGACGGATGGTGTCTTTTTATCCATTCTGCCACTCTCTGTCTCTTTATATGTGCATTTAGTCCATTTACATTCTGTGTAATTATCGCTAGGTATGAGCTCAGTGCTGTCATTTTAATGTATTTTTCTTTTATATGGTGTTGACAGTTTCTTTGTTCCACTTAATTTTCTGTGCTGAGTTGTTTTTCTTTATGTATTTTCTTTTCATCTTTTTCATTGTTGTTGATTTTGTATTTGCGGAGTCTTTATGTTTTTCTTCTTTTTTATTTTGATGTGTAGATTTGTTAGTTTCCTTTGTGGTTACCTTAAAATTTACCTCTATTTTTCTAAGTTTAAACTACTCTTTTATTTCTTTATATTGCCTTGACTGCCTCTCCGTATGAAAAATCTATGTCTTCATTTTTTAGTCCCTCTTTTTTGTTTTAATGTTGTCATCTTTTACATATTGACGTCTCTGTTTCCCTATTTTCAGTGTTTTTGCTTTGATTTATTTTTATGACTTCCCTATCTGGTTGCTCTGTTCTGTGTTCTAGTCTTGGGTTGTTATCTTATGTTATTGATTTTCTAACTGAAGGACTCCCTTTAGTATTTCTTGTAATTTTGGTTTGGTTTTTGCAAATTCCCTAAACTTCTGTTTAACTGGAAATACCCTAATTTCACCATCGTATTTGAGAGACAGTTTGGCTGGATATATAATTCTTGGCTGGCAATTTTTTTCCTTCAAGGCTTTATATATGTCGTCCCATTGCCTTCTTGCCTGCATGGTTTCTACCAAGTAGTCTGAGCTCAGTCTATTGACTGTCCTTTGTAGATGACTTTTTGTTTATCCCTAGCCACTCTTAAAATTCTCTCTTTATCTTTGGTTTTGGCAAGTTTGATTATAATATGCCTTGGTGACTTTCTTTTGGGATCTACCTTATGTGGGGTTTGATGAGCATCTGGGGTAGATATCTTTTCATCTTTCATGATATCAGGGAAGTTTTCTGCCAACAAATCTTCAACAATTCTCTCTGTATTTTCTGCCCCCACCCCGTTCTGGTACTCCAGTCACTCATAGGTTATTCCTCTTGATAGAGTCCCACATAATTCTTAGAGTTTCTTCATTTTTTAAAATTATTTTATCTGAATTTTCCTCAAGTAAGTTGGTGTCAAGTGCTTTATCTTCAGTCTCACTCATTCTGACTTCTATTGCCTCAATTCTGCTCCTATGACTTTCTATTGAGTTGTCTAATTCTGAAATTTTATTGTCAATCTTCTGGATTTCTGATTGCTGTCTCTCTATGGATTCTTGTAGCCTATTAAATTTTTCGTTATGCTCTTGAATAACCTTCTTAAGATCCTCTGTTGCTTTGTCTGTGTGTTCCTTAGCTTGTTCTGGGTTTTTCCTGATCTCTTTCCTGATCTCTTAAAGAGTTCTGTATATTAATCTTTTGTATTCTACCTCCACTAATTCCAAGAAATTCACTTCCTCCAGAAAATTTCTTGATTCTTTATTTTGGGAGCTTGCTGAAGCCATCATGGTCTGCCTCTTTATGTGATTTGATATTGACTGTTGTCTCCCAGCCATCAATAAGTTATTATATTTATTTACTGTGTCCTAGCTTCTTGTTTTGTTTTGTTTTGATATGCTCTAATAGGCTACTAGTGTGAGCTAGTTTGATTACTGGCACCTTTGACGCTCTAACATCCTGTCACCAGGTGGTTGTATCTGTTATTAAGTATGTGAGCCCAGGAATCTGTTTACTTTTCTTGTATTGATTCAACTCAGGTGTCCAGGTAGTTGGTCACCAAGTGTGTGGTGCAGGCTCCCACCTACAGTCCTAGTCAGGCATGGGTGATTGGTGTAGGCAGAGGTATCTGGCTGCAGTAGGGGTCAAGTGCTGAGAAGGCAGGTAGCTGATGACTGCCCCTGAGTGTCTGGGAGGAAAGCATGTCCCTGTTCCCTAGAGCATGTATGTGGGTGGGCTTTGCAGTCGGACTATGAGCACCCAGTGCTTTTGGCTGTAAGGACTGGGTGACACCACCTATTTGTGGACCCCTGTCACAGGTGGCTATGTCGTGTTGGTCAAGCCACCAGTCCTCAGGCCCCTGGTGTGGGTAGGTGAGGACCCTGCTTAATGGACAGAGCAGTTTCAAATATCACGAACCTGCCACTTCACAGTTGAAATTTAGACTTCAGGTATATACCCTGTTGTACTGTGGTAATGAGGGTCTATGCTGTTGAAATGGGCCCACACAGGTCTATGCAGTGGTGAAAGGTATTCAAAGTCCATGGGCCCCTTATGCCTGTGCCTAGGCAAAGGAGCTGTGCCTACCCTGAGTTCCTGGCTTAGGGGAGCCAGAAGATTATTTTTTCCGTTTGTTAATTTGTTCCCTCTCCAAGGCCGGGAGAATGGCTCAGGGCACGTGACAGGTCCTACTTGCAGCCCAGGGGACTTGGCAATTGCTGAAGCTGTCCCAGAACCTGGTGCAGAGTGGGGAGCAGGGAGGTAAATGGTAGAGAGGTTTTTCCCAAGGGGGCTATTTTTGATCCGTAAGGTAGGCCAGATGCAAATACTTACCTTTTGCTGATTGAGCGCTGCTTTTCACTGGTTCTGGAAGCCCAAGTAGACTCTCTGCCACTGGCTCTCTCCCATTGTCGAAACGCCTCCCGAGCACCAGTGCTTGCCTCACCGTGCATGCAAGCTGATCCGGCCTGAAGGGCGCCGGCTCCCACCAGGTCAGGTCTGACAACTTCTCGCTGCTTCCGAACTATCTCTCCCTCCTCCTGCCACTCAGTCCGATTCTTCAACTTTGCCTTTGATGTTCAGGGCTCCTAGATTGTCATACATAATCAGTTCACTTGTTTCTTCGAGTCTTTTTGTAAAGAGGGACCACAGAAAGCATCTGACCACTCTGCCGTCTTGGCCCCGCACTCCAATTTTAATTTTAATTCAACAATTAAGTTATTTAATTCAATTTCACCACCATCTGCCAAGCAACTACTTAAGTGCTGGGGATCATGCTAAACACTAAAGACATAGAGTTGAATAAGACAGTTCCTGCCCTCAAGGAGTTAACATTCTAGCAATGGAGACAAGTAAGTAAGCGAATGTTCAAAGCAATATATAGGATGCAAATAATTGGAGCAATTAGAGAAGGCTTCCTGGAGAAATAACGTCTGAATTTGACAGACATAAAGGGAAAATAGAAATGGAAATGGGGAAACGCAGTTTATTGCAAAGGGAATAGCATATGCAAAGTTATAGCAATAAGAAACAGCATGACATTTTAGGCAATTATAACCAGTTCAGATTTTGTGATGGAAGAGTTTAGAAAGGTAGGCTGGCTGGGAGTGGGCAGATGAGAGATGTCCTTCTATATTAAGCTAAGGATCTCTGGCTTTATGATGTGGGCAATAGGGAGTCACTGAAGGATCTTAAGTAAGAAAAAGACGTAATCAGATTTGTGTTTTAGAAGGATTATTTTGCAGGCAACATGGAAGATGTATTGGAGTTGAATGTGACTAATTATGAAGCTATTGACAATGAGACTTGGAATCAGGTGGTGATAGTGAGAATGGAGAAAAAGGAAGAGATAGGACAGATATTGAGGAAATAGAATAGATAAGACTTGTATCTGATTAGATACAGTGGTAGCATAGTGTAGGGCTTAGCAAGGGCTATGAAGTCAGACTCCCTGAGTTTAAATCTGTTTCCTAGTTGTATAACCTTGAGCAAATTATCCAAACCCTCTCAGCCTCAGTGTGCCGGCCTAGTCAGTAAAATGGAAATGATAATTCTGGGGCTGTTGTGAGAATTAAATTAAACACGTGCAAGCTGGTGGATTTGAACTGCTGACCTTTTGGTTAGCAGCCGAGCTCTTAACCACTGCCCCACCAGGGCTCCAAAAAAAGAAATAGCCGTGTCAAATCTCTTGGCAAACGGGTGACTTCAGAACTTGATGTGAGCAATGCCCATTTTCCTCTTTACTGGGTTTCCTTGACCACATTCATTCTATGCCAAAAGGAGTCAAGAGTGAAAAAAAAAAATGAGAGATAGAGATTTAGGATCCTTAAATTGGAAGGGACCTCATTAGTTCTTCCTGCTCACAGGCAATACTGTACGTTAATCAAACAGACACCTAACCATCTTCCTGCCCTTAAATTTTTCTGGACATTTCACAATCTCCAACTAAGTGTTATGCAACCCATACTGACAAAAACTTCTTTTTAGTCTCTATTCACACTACTCCAAGGAAATGGCAAATCAAAAGCCCCTGTGATTTGCGGTGTTTGCGTTTTTCATGGGAACAAGTGGTTGGAACTGCAGGAAAGGAGTTGAGGGGAGAGGGTTTGGGTGTAGAAAGAGGTAGTGTAGCAATGAAAAGAAAAGGGCAGCGTTCATATACATACACTCTCTACACAAGGGGATCTGGATTCAGAGGTTAGTTTCCCCTCTAGCTCTTTCCACACACAACCTTCATGCTGCCTATTACCATTAGTGACTTTTCCCTTTGAAGTTCATTTAACCCTAATTTCACCTGGCACCACCCTAGGGATAGTCTCAACTTTAAATCTCTTCTGAAATTTATCAGTTCCTTCCCTATGTTAATAAAGTGCCCCTTAAATACCCAACTTGTCTACTTAAACAGGTGATTTTATTTATTTTACTTAAGTAACTCTGGCTCGCCTAGGGAGTGAGGAAGACCTGGGAAAAAGTACTGTGGTCGAAGTTTGTGTGTATGCGTGTTTATCAGGGTTACTAAAGACCTAACCCACTGATTTACAAGAGTCAGGCCTCCAGCTGAACACCCATGGGGGAGTTCATTAATTATATAATTAATTATGTAGCAAAAATAAGACCAGAAAGATAACATGGTTGCAATTTACCAGCCTTCTTCCCTTAATAAAAGCTAACATTTATTGAGCACTTACTATGTACTTTATATACTTTAACTAAGTTAATCTTCAAAACTATCTTATGATATACGTACTGTTTTTACATCCACATTTTACTGATGAGGCGCAGGCAGATTAAGAAACTTGCCCTAAATCACACAGCTAATACGTGGTAAAGCCAGGGTTTGAACCCAGGCAATCCAGTTTTGAGCCCAGGCTTTTAACCTGCTTCTCAGAGAAGAATCTTTTGGCCTTCTATGTCACCATAAAGAGAGTAAGAGGGGGAAAAAAAGATTATAAAAAGGAAAAAAGAAAGAAAGACAAAAAATGTGCATATGGTGGGAAGGGGTAGAATGTCACTAACCACTTCTCTGAAGCATTCTAATATTAACTGCCTACTCCTGCCTAGATGTTCTTCATCTGTGTTTGGTCTTTAGCCTGAAACTTTGTGTATGTTCAATTTTATGCTATGAATAAATACGAGAACTTCAAGCGTTTTCAATTTCTGCCTATCCTTCCACTCCAGTGCACATCCCACCACCTCCATAAAGCCTCGATATCCATCCAGTCTACAATAATCTGTAATTTTGAAAACTTTTTGCAGATTTATTGTCTCTAATGCTCATTTGGCTCTGACCTATGTTCTTAGTTAACCTTGTGTGAGAATATGTCTCATTTTACCAACTGTAGTTTAAACTCCCTAAGGGAAGAGACTATGACTTATGTTTCTCTTGCACCTTGCATCCCCCATAATGCCTAGCAGTGTATTGCAAATAATCGGCACTCGGTAAATATTTGTTGGTTGACTGATTGAAAAATGTCAGAGATTACATCAAACCATGGTTAACCCCCATATTATTTAGTGAAGAACTATGTACTCAATAAACATTAATAATGATTACAAAATCATTCAAAAAGCCTTTATGGAGTTTCTAGTGTGCAGGGAATGGTATTGTGGGGATAGAAATGAAATAGAAGACACAGTTTTTCCCTCTGAAGAGCTTAGCTTGGGTCTCTTCATGAAGTCTTCTCTCACTACTTAAATCCACACTTCTCCTTTCTGTGAGCTCCTGCTACGTTTGAAATCAGGAGCAGTTATCACTCAATTGTTTTGTCTCCCCCAACTGGATTGTGAACTCTTTGAAGGGAATGGATAGTGCTGTGTTGGGAACATAATAGAATCACAGAATTGGAAGGTACTTTAGAGCTTTCCCTATTGTCAAACTTCCTACTCAATTTAAGAATCCCTTTTGCAACATCCATAATCCAGATCTTATATAATTACATGTAGTCCCCTTACAAAGGGGTTCCATTCCGACGACTCTGTCTTACGTCGGTTCTGACATAAGTCAAATACCTCTTTTTTTTTAGTTTTCATGATCATTGCCTTTTATTATCGTATCTTTAAAAACCCGTCTTTGAATATCTGCAAGCGAACATCTGAGAATGATAACATCAGCAAATTACTCGCTGCAACGTTGTATTAGTACATATTACTAATATATAAGATGTACACACAAAAAAAACCAGACAGTTGTAAGTGTGGTTTGTCGTAACTCGAAAATGTCAGAAGTTAGGGATTACCTGTACATGCTTGCAGTATCAGGAACTAACTGAAATAGGATATGCAGGAGGAAGAGTAAGATCAGGGGCAAGATAATGAGTTGGATTTTGACCACGCGCAGTTTAATATAACCGTTAGACAGCCAGGTGGAGACAAATATCTGAAAGTCAAGTCTCAACCTCAGGAGAGAAGTCAGGGAAGTCTCTCTCTCTCTCTCTCTCTTTTTTTTTTTTTTTAGTAAAATTTTATTGTGTTTTTGGTGAAAGTTAACACAGAAAATTAGGTTCCCATTTGATAATTTCTCTACAAATTGTTCAGTGACATTAGTTACATTTTTCACAATGAGTCAACGTTCTCTTTCATTGCTTTCTACTTGTTCCATTTCCAGTGCTCTAGTTTCCCTGCCCCCTTATCTTCTCATCTTTGCTTAAAGTAATTGTTGACCTTTTGGTCCATGTAGTCGATGTCTTAGTTATCTAGTGCTGCTACAACAGAAGTACCACAAGTGGATGGCTTTAACAAAAAGAAATTTATTCTCTCACGGTCTGGTAAGCTAGAAGTCCAAATTCACAGGGCCAGCTCCAGGGGAAGGCTTTCTCTCTCTGTTGGCTCTGGGGGCAGGTACTTATCATCAATCTTCCCCTTGTCTAGGAGCTTCTCCGTGCAGGAACCCTGGGTCCAAAGGACATGCTCTGCTCTAGGCACTGCTTTCTTGGTGGTATGAGGTCCTCCTGTCTCTCTGCTGACTTCTGTCTTTTATATCTCGAAAGAGATTGACTCAAGACACATCCTAATCTTGTAGATTGAGTCCTGCCTGCCTCATTAACATAACTGCCTCTAATCCTGTCTCATTACGACACATAGAATAATCACATTAGATGACAAAATGGTGGACAATCACGCAGTACTGGGAATGACACACATTTTGGGGGGACACAATTCAATCCATGACAGACAGTTTTTTAATGAAGTACCATACTCATGGGTAATGTTCTTTATTTTGTGTGACAGTCTATTATTTTGCTAAAAGGTGACCTCCAGGGATAGTTTCAGTTCAAAGTTTAAAGAGTATCTCTGGGCAATAGTCACAGGGAGAGAGTCCTCTAGTCTCAAGTAGTCCACTAAGTCTGGACTTTTTATGAATTGGAGTTCTGTTCCACATATTTCTCCCATTCTATTAGGGTCCATCTATTGTGGCCTTGATCAGAACGGCTGGCAGTGGTAGCCAGTTCTGGTCTTAGGATAGATGAGGCTAGTGCAGGCTTTTAGCCCTGTAGACTAATTATATATGTCAAATTATATATGCGATATTCTTTGGTACAAACATCCTTTTCTTTCATATGCTTCTTAGTGGCATTGTTTACTTTGGTCAAGCTGTGCTCATACCACCCACATTCGATGCTACTTTTCCCATCACCAAAAATAACAAGAATCTATGATCTAGAGAGTGATTCCCCCTCCACCCACCATCCTTGGTAATCACCAATGAAAATTGGTCTCTGTATATATATCTTTTCTTGCCTTCTTATAAAAGTGGGATCATACAATATTTGTCCTTATGTGATTGACTTATTTCACTTAGCCTTTTGTCCTCCAGGTTCATCCATGTTATAATATGCTTTGCAGACTCATCATTGTTCTTTATGGTTACGTACTATTCCATTGTATGTATGTACTATATTTTGCTTATCAACCTCAGTAGTGACTTCAGTGCTGAGTTAAAAGGTATCCGGAGGCCATACTCTCTGGTTTTCTTCAATCTCTGTCAGACCAGTACGTCTGGTTCTTTTTTTTTTTTTTTTTTTTTTTTTGTGTGTGTGTGTGTGTGTGTGTGTGTGAGTTTGAATTTTGTTCTAAATTTTTCTCCAGCTCTGTCTGGGACCCTCTACTGTGATCCCTGTCAGAGAAGTCAGTGGTGGTAGCCAGGCACCATCTGGTTGTGCCAGACTCAGTCTGGTGGAGGCTGTGGTAGTTGTGGTCCATTAG
This sequence comes from Dugong dugon, assembly GCA_030035585.1. Classification (NCBI taxonomy): domain Eukaryota; kingdom Metazoa; phylum Chordata; class Mammalia; order Sirenia; family Dugongidae; genus Dugong; species Dugong dugon. Next base: position 99,403,438 of record CM057483.1, on the reverse strand, counting down.
TCCTTTGCACTAATCTTTCCCTTGTGTCTTTGGTTTTCTTCATTCTCCCTTGCTCCAGACGGGGTGGGACCAGTAGACGTATATTAGACAGCCGCTCAAAAGCTTTTTTTTTTTTAATTGTACTTTAGATGAAGGTTTACAGAGCAAATTAGTTTCTCATTAAACAATACACATATGGTTTTGTGACATTGGTGGCCAACCCCAAAACATGTCAACACTCCCCTTCTCAACCTTGGATTCCATGTTACCAGCTTTCCTGTCCCCTCCTGCCTTCTCCTCCTTGTCCCTGGGCCGGTGTGCCCATTTAGTCACCTTATGTTTTACTGGCATGTCTAATCTTTGGCTGAAAGGTGAACCTCAGGAGTGACTTCAGTACTGAGTTAAAAGGGTGTCCGGGGGCCATACTCTCAGGGTTTCTCCAGTCTCTGTCAGACCAGTAAGTCTGGTCCTTTTTTTTTTTTTTTTTTTTTTTTTTTTTTTTTTTGGTGAGTTTGAATTTTGTTCTACATTTTTCTCCAGCTCTGTCTGGAACCCTCTATTGTGATCTCTGTCAGAGCAGTCAGTAGTAGTAGCCAGGCACCATCTAGCTCTTTTAGGCTTAGGCTGCCGGAGGCTGTGGTTCATGTGGTCCATTAGTCCTTTGGGCTAATATTTTCCTTGTGTCTTTGGTTTTCTTCATTCTCCTTTGCTCCAGACGGGATGGGACCAATAGATGTATCTTAGATGGCCGCTTGCAAGCTTTTAAGACCCCAGATGCTACTCACCAAAGTAGGATGTAGAACATTTTCTTTATGAAATATGTTATGCCAATGGACCTAGACATCCCTCGAGACCATGGTCCCCGGCCCTCAGCCCCCGTAACGCGGTCTCTCAAGGTGTTTGGATGTGTCTAGGAAGCTTCTATGGCTTTGCCTTGGTCAAGTTGTGCTGACTTGCCCTACATTGTGTGTTGTCTTTCCCTTCACCAAAGTTGACACTTGTCTGCTATCTAGTTAGTGATTTCCCTTCTCCAGCCCTCCCCTTCCTTGTAACCATCAAAGATTGTTTTTTTCTGTGTGTAAACCTTTCTTTATAATAGTGATCTCATACAATATTTGTCCTTTTGTGATTGACTTATTTCACTCAGCATGATGCCCTCCAGATTCATCCATGTTGTGAGATGTTTCGCGGATTCATCGTTCTTCTTTACCGTTTCATGGTATTCCATTGTGTGAATGTAGCAGAGTTTGTTTATCCATTCATCTGTTGATGGGCACTTAGGTTGTTTCCATCTTTTTTGCTGCTGTGAATAATGCTGCAATGAACATGGCTGTGCATATGTCTATTCGTGTGATGGCTCTTATTTCTCTAGGATATGTTCCTGGGAGTGGGATTGCTGGAGTGTATGGTATTTCTATTTCTAGCTTTTTAAGGAAGCCCATATCATTTTCCAAAATGGTTGTACCATTTTGCATTCCCACCATATTTTGCCTTCATTCTTGAAGGATATTTTCATTGGACATAGAATTCTATGTTTGCAGTGTTTTTCTTTCGGCAATTTAAAGATATTGTTCCACTGTCTTCTAGCCTCCGTAGTCTCTGATGAGAAGTCCATAGTAATATGAATCATTACATGTACTGTGTTGTTTTTCTCTGGCTGCTTTCTAGATTTCTTCTTTACCTTTGTCTTCAGTAGTTTGACTATGATACGCCTAGGTGTGGTTTTCTTCATATTTATGCTATTTGGGCTTTGCTGACCTTGAATATACAAATGAATGTCTTTTGCCAGATTTGGGAAGTGGTTGATCATTATTTTCATCACATAATGTTTCTGCCTCATTCTCTCTTTCTCTTCCTACTGATACTACAATTACACATATTTCAGACCTCTGATATTGTCCCACAGATCTGTGTGGCTCTATTCATTTTTTTTAAAAATCTTTTCTCTCTCTTCTTCAGGTTGGATAATTTTTATTGCTATATCTTCAAGTTCACTGACTCTTTCTTCTGTCACTTCCATTCCACTATTAAGCCCAACCAGTTAATTTTGTATTTCAGATATTATATTTTTCAGTTCTAGAATTTCCGTTTATATATATACATATATATTTCTATGCTGAGGTTGCCCATCTTTCCATTCATTACCAGGGTATTTTTTTTCTCCTCATTGAGTATCATCATCTCATGGTTGGCCTCCGTTAATTGTCTTTTTTCCTGAGAATAGGTCACATTTTCCTTATTCTTCGTATATTCAGTAATTTTAGACTTTCCTGGATGTGGTGAATGCTATGTTTTGAAGACTGTGGTTTCCCTTATATTACTTGGAACAGTGTGGATGTGTTTGTTTTAGCAGGCAATTAACTTGGTTAGATTCAAACTGCAAACTCTGTCTTTCCTATGATTGGTGACAGCTGATATCTCAGTTCAGTTATTCTAGTTTTAGCTAGAAGCTGCTTTGAGTCCACCCTGTACATACATAGTTCAGGATAAGTCTTGGGAAAAACGTGTACAGATAACTTGCGGGCCCTCTTCTCAGAATCTCTTTATCACTTTTTTTAAATTGTGTATTAGGTGAAAGTTTACAGAGCAAATTAGATTCCCATTAGTTTGTACGTAAAGTATTTCATGGCCTTGGTTTCATTCTCCACAACGTATCAGCACCCTCCCCATTTCTGCCCTGGGTTCCTTGTTTCCTTTTTTCCTGATTTTCTACCCCTTCCTGCCTTCTCATCTTTGCTTTTGAGCAAGTGTTGCCCTTTTGATCTTGTATAATTGATTGTCCTAAGAAGCATGTTCCTCTCGGGTGTTACTGTTTATTTTATGGGTTTGTCTATTGTTTGGCTGGAAGGTGGTCTCTGGAAATAGCTTCAGTTCCAGGTCAGATGGGTGACTTAGGGTTATAGTCTCTCAGGTGTTCCTCCAGTCTCTGTCTGGTGTTTTTTGTGAATTTGATTTTTTGTTCTATATTTTTCTCCTGCTTTGTCCAGGACCTTCTGTTGTGATCCCAGTCAGAGCAGTTGTTAGTGGTAGCCTGGCATCATCTAGTTCTTCTGGTCTCAGGGTTGTGTAGGCTGTGGTTCATGTGGTCCATTAGTCCTTTGGACTAATTGCTCCCTTGAGTCTTTGGTTGTCTTCACTGTCCTTTGCTCTGAACAGGAAAAGACCAATAGTGGTATCTTAGATGGCCACTTGCAAGCTTTTAAGACCCCAGATGCTACTCACTAAAATAGGATGAACATTGTCTTTATAAACTATGTTGTGTCAATTGACGTGGATGTCCCCTGAGTCTATGGTCCTTTGCCTTCAAGCCTAGGAACTTCACCCCATGAGGTGTTTGGTTATGTCTAAGAGATTTCCCTGACTGTGCCCCCTGCGTGCTCTATTGTCTATATTAACATATGAGGAGCACTTAAAGTCATGTATTTAGAAATATCCACTACCAAACCTGTATCTGCTGGTGGATGTGCTCCCTTACACCCTCCCACACCTCTTGGCATGTCTATCTTCCTATGCACTCATTCATAAATTATTGTTTGTTGATATTATTGTTGCAGGATTTTCTATGCTATAGTAGTTATAGTAGTTGCCCTTTATTCTTGCATTCCTGTCAGTGTCTTATCTTGCCTTGGTCATGTTGTGCTGACTTCTCCCATACTGTGTATTGCCTTTCCCTTCACCAGTATTAACACGTGTCTTCTAAGGAACTCACCCTTTTGAGGTATTCCCTCACTTTCCAGAGACTGTGGTTGCCCCAGGCTCTGTCCTCTGGTTCTTCAAGCTAGAAAGATGAGGGTTTCCTAATGGAGTTTTGTGGTGTGACTGCAGCCTGCCCTCAGGACAAAGCTATAAACTGGGAAACTCACCTCATGCTTATCTAAATTTCAACTCCCCTCCAAAATCTGCCCGCTTTTGTTCACTTTCAGGAGACTTCAGGTAGTTGTATTTTTGTATTTTGTCTCAAGTTTATAGTTGTTATGTTACCTATTGGAAATTTACTTCATAATACTGGGAATGGAACCTGATAGAGATTCTAGATGACCTTGTTTTTATATATATATATATATCTTTTTAATCAAAACCTTCAATTTCTTTCCTTTTCACCTCAATATTTTCAGTATCGTCACCTATAGTCTCCTCTTGCTTCAGAGAAAGAAGGCTAACTTGTCTACTTTTCTCTCTTTTCCCCAACACTTCCTGTTTGTGGCAAGATCTACAAGTCATCTATCTATTCATTTAGTTATTCAACAGACATGTATTGAGCCAGTCACTGAGAATTTTGTCTTCAAGGTCAGCAAAGGTCTGGCCTCTTAATCACCAGATCCAATGGCTTTTTCCTTTTCTTTACCCTTTTAACTTCATTCATTCCTCCATCTGTGATTGACTCTAGTGACCACCCTCTCCTTTAAGCTCTGTCCTCTGTCTTCTAGTTCTTCTCCCACCCCCATTGACTTCTCCTCCTACTTCCCAAGTAGAATTCTCAGAGTCTTTGTCCTTGGCTCTTATCTTCTCTTGTCCTTGGCAATCTCATTTAATATTAGCGTTTCAACTACCGGTTCCACGCTTAAGACGTTCCTGACCAAATGGCCAACAAACAAATGAAAAGATGCTCACAATCGTTAGCCGTTAGAGAGATGGAATTCGAAACTACAATGAGATACCATCTCACCCCGGCTAAAATGGCACTGATAAAAAAATCAGATAACAACAAATGTTGGTGAGGATGTGGGGAGATTGGAAGCCTTATCCACTGCTAGTGGGACTGTAAAATGGTACAACCTCTGTGGAAAATGATATGGAACTTCCTCAAAAAACTAGAAGTAACCATAACAAGAGAAGAGATTGAAGAGGTAATAAAAAAAAAAAAATTCCCAACAAAAAAAAAAGCCCTGGCCCACCCAGCTTCACTGGAGAATTCTGCCAAACATTCAGAGAAGAGCTCACACCAATACTACTCAAACTATTTCAGAACCAAGAAAAAGAAGGAATACTGCTGAATTCATTCTATGAAGCCAGCATAACCCTGATACTAAAGCCAGGCAGACACCACAAAAAAAAAAAAAAGAAAAGAAAAAAAAGAAAATTACAAACCAATATCTCTCAAGAATATAGATGCAAAAATTCTCAACAAAATTCTAACCAATAGAATTCAGCATCATAACAAAAAAGTAATACACCACAACCAAGTGGGATTCACACCAGGTATGCAAGAATGGTTCAACATTAGAAAACCCATCAAAGTAACCCACGGAATAAGTAAAACAAAAGAAAAGAATCACATGACCATCTCAATCGATGCAGAAAAGGCATTTGATAAAGTCCACATCCATTCCTGGTAAAAACTCTCAATAAAATAAGTATAGAAGGGAAAATCCTCAACATAATAAAGGGCATCTATACAAAACAGAAAGCTAACATCATTCTCAATGGAGAGAGGCTGAAAGCATTCTCCCTGAGAAGGGGAACAAGACCAGGATGGCCTTTATCACCACTCCTATGTAACATTGTGCTGGAAGTCCTAGCTAGAGCAATAAGGCAAGAAAAAGAAATAAAGGACACCCAAATTGGAAAGGAAGAAGTAAAACTATTCCTATTCACAGATGATATGATACTACACATAGAGAATCCCAAAACTTCCACAAGAAAACTACTGGAACTAACAGAAAGATTCAGCAGAGTAGTAGGATAAAAGATTGGCATACAAAAATCGGTTGGATTCCGATACACCAACGAGAACTTCGAAAAGGAAATCAGGAAAACAATACCATTTATAAGAGCCTCTAAAAAGATAAAATACTTAGGAATAAATCTACCAGGGATGTAAAAGACTTGTACAAAAAAAACTACAAAACACTATTGCAAGAAACCTACATAAATCTGAACACATACCATGGCAGTGGATAGGTAGATTCAACATTGTGAAAAAGTCAATTCTACTCAAAATGATCTACAGATATAATGCAATCCCTATGCAAATACCAACAGCATTCTTGAACAAGATTAAAAAACTAACCACCAACCTTATATGGAAAGGAAAGAGGCCCTGGATAAGCAAAGAATTACTGAAGAAAACATACAAAGTAGGAGGCCTCACACTACCTGATCTCAGAACCTGCTGTACGGCCACGATAGACAAAACAGCCTGGTACTGGTACAATGACAGAAACATACGCAACAGAATCGAGAACCCAGGCATAAATCAATCCACCTATGTTTAGCTGATCTTTGACAAAGGACCAAAGTCCATTAAATGGGGAAAAGATAGTCTTTAACAAATAGTGCTGGCAAAACTGGATGTCCATCTTTAAAAAAAAGAAACAGGACCCATACCTCACAGCATACACAAAAACTAACTCAAAATGGATCAAAGACCTGAATATAAAACCTAAAACGATAAAGATCATGGAAGAAAAAATAGGGACAACACTAGGGGCCCTAATACATGGCATAAATAGAATATAAACCATAACCAACAACGCACAAACACCAGAAGATAAACTAGATAACTGGGAGCACCTAAAAATTAAACACTTATGCTCATCAGAAAACTTTGCCAAAATAGTAAAAAGAGAACCTCCAGACTGAGAAAAAAAATTGGCTGTGACATATCCAACAAGTGTCTAATGTCTAAAATCTATAGACTACTTCAACACCTCAATAGCAAAAGACACATAATCCAATCAAAAAATGGGCAAAGGATATGGACACTTCGCCAAAGAAGACATTCAGGCAGCTAAGAGACACATGAGGAAATGCTTGCAATCAGTAGCCATTAGCGAAATGCAAATCAAAACTACAATGAGGTACCATCTCACCCCGAAATTACTGGCACGAATCAAAAAAACCCAGAAAATAACAAATGTTGGAGAGGTTGTGGGGAGATTGGAACTCTCATACTCTGCTGGTGGGAATGTAAAATGGGACAACCACTGTGGAAAATGATATGACACCTCTTTAAAATCTAGAAATAGAAATACATACAATCCAGCAATCCCACTCCCAGGAACATATCCTAGAGAAATAAGAGCCATCACACGAATAGACATATGCACAGCCATGTTCATTGCAGCATTATTCACAGCAGCAAAAAGATGGAAACAACCTAAGTGCCCATCAACAGATGAATGGATAAACAAACTCTGCTACATTCACACAATGGAATACCATGAAACGATAAAGAAGAACGATGAATCCGCGAAACATCTCACAACATGGATGAATCTGGAGGGCATCATGCTGAGTGAAATAAGTCAATCACAAAAGGACAAATATTGTATGAGATCACTATTGTAAATAAACAAGAAAAGGTTTACACACGAAGAAAAGCAATCTTTGATGGGTACAAGGAAGAGGAGTACTGGAGAAGGGAAATCACTAACTAGATAGCAGACAAGTGTCAACTTTGGTGAAGGGAAAGACAATACACAATGTAGGCGAAGTCAGCACAACTTGACCAAAGCAAAGCCACAGAAGATTCCTAGACACATCCAAACACCTTGAGGGACCGAGTTACTGGGGCTGAGGGCTGGAGACCATGGTCTCAGAGGATGTCTAGGTCAATTGGCATAACATATTTCATAAAGAAAATGTTCTACATCCTACTTTGATGAGTAGCATCTGGGGTCTTAAAAGCTTGTGAGCAGCCATCTAAAGTGCATCTATTGGCCCCTCATGTTCAGAGCAAAGGAGAATGAAGAAAACCAAAAACACTAGGAAAATATTAGCCCAAAGGACTAATGGACCACATGAACCACAGCCTCCGGCAGCCTGAGCCCAGAAGAACTAGATGGTGCCCGGCTACCACCACCAAATGTTATGACAAGGATCACAATAGAGGGTTCCAGACAGAGCTGGAGAAAAATGTAGAACAAAATTCAAACTCACCAAAAAAAAAAAAAAAAAAGGACCAGACTTACTGGTCTGACAGATACTGGAGAAAACCTGAGAGTATGGCCTCCGGACACCTTTTAACTCAGTACTGAAGTTACTCCAGAGGTTCACCCTTCAGCCGAAGATTAGACAGGCCTATAAAACAAACAATAACACACGTAGTTCACCCACATATATGAGACTAAATGGGCACACCAGCCCAGGGGCAAGGATGAGAAAGCAAGAGGGACAGAAAAGCTGGACAAATGGAAATGGGGAACCCAAGGTCGAGAAGGGGAGAGTGTTGACATGTCACGGGGTTGGCAACCAATGTCACAAAACAATATATATTAATTGTTTAATGAGAAACTAATTTGCTTTGTAAACTTTCACCTAAAGCACAAAAAAATGTTAAAAAAAAAAAAGAATAAATACAAAATAAAGACATCTTCAGGCAAAAGTCTCTCTCATGCTTCTAAGTCTTTCTACTTGCTGTTCTATCTAGAACACAGTCTCTCCCCCAGTCCCCTCCCTATCTTCAGCTTGCTATCTCCTACTCATCCTTCACATCAAAGCTTAGATGCTGCTTCCTCCAGGAAGCCTTCCCCGATCTCCCAAGTCCAAGTTAGATGTTACTCGTTTGTACACCTATAGTAGCCCGTATTTCTCCCTGTCACCCTACCTAGGAGCCATCCAGAAAGGTGATGGCTTTCTGCTTTTCTCACCAAGAAGAAAAAGACAACATCTTAGCATTTATGCTGTATATAATTGCTTGTTTGATTGCCTGTAAATTGTACTAGACTACATGTAGCATGTAGATTACATACAGCTATGTGGGAGCCCTGGTGGCTCAGTGGTTAAGTCATAAGGCTGCTAACCAAAAGATCAGCAGTTCAAATCCACCAGCCGCTCCTTGGAAACCCTATGGGGCAGTTCTACTCTGTCCTCTAGGGTCGCTGTGGGTTGGAATCAACTCAGTGGCAACAGGTATCTTATATGCTACATGTGGAAAGGCACTTTGTTTTTCTTATTGGTTTATTTACAGTCCCTGGCACATAATGAGCACTCTATTAATATTTATCAAATGAAGGTAAGAATGCCTGATTCCAAAGTCTTTTTTTTCCCTCCCTTTCTACTACACCAGGCTGCCGTCATGGAGAGAGAGATCCTGATAGTACTGTAAGATTCGCTTTTGTTATACTCTCTTAAACTTTATGGAAAAACTGCAGATTTTATCGAACTATCATTCTCCTGTGATTACATGGGACAATGTACATGTGTTTAACATAGATTCTTGGCAATTATTGCTTGTGCAGATCCTCATTTTAATACCACTTCAAGATAAATGGCTAACAATATGGGAATGATTAAGTAAACTATGGTACATCTCACTGATAGAATATTAGACACTAAACTTATATTTATGAATCTGTGTACATAATCATTTGAAACAATGCTTATATTTTAAGTGGAAAAAATAAGAATATGAAATTGTATGTACAATATGATTATAACAATGCTTTTTAATCCATGCAGCAAACAACAATCGCAAGTAAAACAGGACTCTGTTTAAGCCTCCTTTCTCTTTAACTTGTATCTTAATGGTCTGATACAATTTATAGATTAACTGAGGGCATGACCTCTTTGAAGGATACCATAAGACTGGCCTCAGGAAAAGAAGAAAGAGGATCAGCAGTGGAAACTGCCAGAGGCAGAAGGAAAAAGAGACTAAGCAAAAATATTAGAGAAAGTAAACATGAAAGAACAGGAAACAGGAAGGAGGAAGGAAAGACAAGAGGGTTAGGTATACTTTCATTTATCAAGGCCCAGATGAAAAAGAGGAGCTAGTAATGGATTTTTATAACAGACATAGCTAGCATATTTTTCATGGTATTTTATTATTTCTATTAAGAATATGTGTGTTCGCTTTTTGAAAGTCTCACTATTCCTCCCATGGGCAGACTATATATCCCACATGCACTGTGAAATCTGTCCGATGAACAAGGGAAGATCAACTGGACACTACAGCTGGACTTTCCGGAGCCTACTCTGGGGGCAAATTGCATAATCACGTGCCTATCTATGTGAGCTATAGATTTAGCAGGATATATGGGACAGTTAGGAAGCTTCTGGGTGATAAAGGAGCTCTGGATGGGAATTCAGGGAGCCCCAGAGACATTCTGGAAATCAAGAAGATAGGTCAGTTCTCTCTGGGTGTAAACCCCATTTACAACATACAACCCGACTAAATGAACAATGCTGGCTCTTAGCTAAGACCGTTCTTGTAAGATGTTTATACTATTCTGTTGACTTTATATACTACTACTGCCATCCTTGAAGCTTTTAGTGGGCTAGTGGGATGACTGATAGGAAATTTTAGTTTATTAAATGCCAAGTGAGAATGTTGAAATTAGAAATTAATTTCTATGTGGTTTGATTTGAGTTTAATAATTTCCCAGAAAGATAGGCTTTCTAGCAACACTGTCTTTTCCATTTGATAGTGCATCTTTTAATCCATCTAAAGGCCAGAAACAAGAGACTTAATCTTAAAAGAAGGGCATGTAAAAGGACCAATACAAGATCTTAGCACTATCGGTTGACCTTTAGAAGATGTACACAATTGTCTTGGCTCCTGGTGATGTAATTTGTAATATAAAACATTACGGCTTTTATTACAATACGCCGGAGTCCTGCACCATTCACTGTGGCAGCCACTAGCCACATGTGGCTAAATTTTAATTTTAATTAATTTAAATTAAATTACAAATTCAGTTCCTCAGTTGCACTGGCCACATTTTACATGCTCTACTTTCTTGTACAGTGCAGATATAGAAAATTTCCATCATCACAGAAAGTGCTATTGGACAGCACTGTGAATCTAGACTCACAGGATGCTGATCTGGGGACCAAGCATCTCTGAATCTGCATGTAAAGTATCATGGATTGAATTGTGTCCCCCGAAAATACGTGTCAACTTGGCTAGGCCATGATTTACAGTATTGTGTGATTGACTACCATTTTGTCATCTGATGTGATTTTCCGATGTGTTACAAATCCTACCTCTATGATGTTAATGAGGCAGGATTAGAGACAGTTATGTTAATGAGGCAGGACTCAATCTACAAGATTAAGATGTGTTTTAAGTCAATCTCTTTTGAGATATAAAAAAGAGAAGCGAGCAGAGAGACAGGGGGACCTCATACCACCAAGAAACAAGAGTCAGGAGACTAGTACGTCCTTTGGACCCTGGGTCCCCGTGCTAAGAAGCTCCTAGACCAGGGGAAGATTGATGACAAGGATCTTCCCCCAGAGCTGACAGAGAGAGAGAGCCTTGCCCTGGAGCTGGTGCCCTGAATTCAGACTTCTAGCCTACTATACTGTGACAGAATAAATTTCTTTGTTAAAGCCATCCGCTTGTGCTATTTCTGTTATAGCAGCACTAGATAACTAACAAATAAAGTGACTTTTTTTTTCCTTCAGTTTGTCTCTATGCACTGGCATGCTCAGAGTGATACTGGGGAAATTGAGGCAGTTTAGCAGACTTATTAGTCCTCTTGCCACAATACAAAAGAAGATAAGAATTCTCCTTTAGGGAGTGGCTATGTAAAATGTGGTATGTTCATTGAATGGAATACGATACAGCAGTTAAGATAGAATAAACTAAATGTATCAATATGGCTAGATCTGAAAAACTTTTTGTGTGAAAAAGCAAGTTGCCGAATGCTATCACTTATGCAAAGAAAAATACAAAGCAATACTGTATTTTTCCTATGTGAGTGTATTTGTTAAAAGGTCTGGAAGATTACATATCTGTAGGACAAAGAACTAAGTTTGGCCATTTGTATCTGGTTTCTGAAAATAGCCGGAGCAACGAAGGTGCTCTTTGTCTTTCTGAAGTAGACAGGCAAGTAGGGGCTAGACAGACCCCACACCTGGCAAACTAACTTCAGGAAGGGAGAGGAGGCATGATGCAGCCATGCGTATTCACTGATTGGATTGAACATAACTATGCATTAAGGCCCCAGTCATGCATATGCACAAGGTCACAATTACTCAGAGACCCTTGGCCTTGGAGTTTTCTCTCTTTGGGGCGTCCTGGATTGGTGATAACATCCATAAACGGGAGAGGGTGGCATGTCCCTGAGGACAATGGAGGTCCCTTGCCAGGAACTCTCCCAGACCTTGCCTGTTGCATCTTTTTGCTTGAATCCTTTCTGGTTTTAATAAATAGGTAACTGTAAGTATAGGTAATAGTCTCCATGAATTTTGTGAGCCGTTATAGAGAACTAACGAACACACAAGGGGCAATGGGATTCTGACTTAGCTCAGGGTGGCTAATTAAAAGGAGGACTGCACAGGCAGTTGTAAGGAAAGAGTTCTAACTCGAGAGGAATTAGCTTTGGGTGGTGGCTTGTGGACGGAGAAAGGCTGAACGGGCAGTCGATGAAGAAGGACAGAGTCCTTCTAGTTTATGAGCTAGCCCCAGGAGGGTAGAGGAAGAGAGAGGGGCTGGCTGGTCTGAAGTGCAGGGAGCTGTGCAGACTCCTGTGCCTATGGCTGGTCCTTGATGACTTGGCTTGAGGTGACCCAGGGATGTTTTGACCTAACTCTGGGTGGTTAGGATGAGAGGGGAAGTGCCCCAGAAGAAGTGGCTGGCAACAAGGATCTTGGAGATGTGGGAAGGTGAAGCCTAGATCCATTTCCAGGTGGGAATTGGATTCATGCTGATCCTTGCCATGCAGTTAGTGATAAAAGTGGGGTTTGCCCATCTTGCCCCTTTAGTAGTGCAGTTAGCGACAGCGTCACAATATCAGGCTCATAAGAGTGGTTACTTCAGGGAGGCAGGGGAAAGAAGCATGGTATAAGGGTCCAAAACTCTAATGATAGTTGTGTTAAAATGGTGGGATTATGGGAAATCATTTTCTTTTTCTCATTCTTAACAAGTGTTTTTTATTTTGTGGCTATAATGCTTGTACAATAAAAATTTTAAAACAAAAAGTGAATCCACCTTTATGATAGTGACATCGTTATATTATCACATACCAGTTGTAGTTCTTAAGAGACAATTGGCTCTGGTAATTAGTGCCAGAAGTAACAGCTCAACATCATTTACGTAAAAAACTTTAATTGTCTTTGGTGGAAGTCTCCAAGATTCAACCGGTCAATATAAACTCCATTCTGCAGCTAATTCACACTGGCAAGCACAACGGGACCCTATAGTTCCTAAAACCAGAGGTTTCATTGGTATATTTATGAGGCTTTTCCTTCTTATGCCCGTGCCACCTGACTGGTTATGGGCTTTGAAAAGTGTTCAAATCAAAGTCCCTTCTCTGTTGTGTAGAACTCAGATCCAAAAGTTGCTTCCTAAGAGAAATCTGGCTTCACCTGCACCCTACCTCCAGGGGCGTGTGAGGAAACTTCCATGCAGGCAACAGCACTGGTCAGGGCTTCTCAAATTTTTAAGCCAGAATGTTAACCCTGTCACCCTACCACCTGTTCATCTGGCTGCCAAAACGAATGGATCCTGCCGCAGTCAACAACAGAGCATATCAATACTTATGGCCTTCATCAGAGAGTAAGTGTAGTCTACCTCCGAGGTCCTGTCAAAAGCCTGGTTGTGAGAAGAGATATTTATGGAATATATTCTAAAGGAACTTCTATCCATCCACTCCTTTAGGAGGCATTTTAAGTTGTGTCCTCAGATCGAGTTAGAGCACCTTAAGGTTATATGCCTGAACCATATTAGCTCAGCCCCTGCAGAAATGCTTTAATGTTACACCCTTGGCTTTTAGCCAGGGTAGTTACAAAAAAAAAAAAAAAAAAAAACCCAAAGCTGTTGCCGTCGACTCGATTCCGACTCATAGCTTCTGCGTGCGTTATGAAACTGTTAGTAAGGACACTGTCCTTTATGCTAATCCCACATGAGAAATTTATTAGGGAATTTAGTGCCAGTCATGGATCATTATGTAGCCGTTAGAAATTATAATCATAGAACAGTAAATTTTATGAGGAAGTGTTTATGATATGTTCATTGAAGGAAGAACGCAAAATGGTATATTGACTCTAACTGCAACAATGTAAAAGTACATGTGTCTGTGGACGAAGACCGAAAGCTTGGATGAAAATTGGCAAAGATGAAAACTGTATGAGGGCAATGGGATTATGTTTTATTTTTCAGAAAAATTTGTTTGCTGTAGCCCTGTCTTTCAACTGGAGGAAAAAGGAATTTAGTGACAGGAAAGTCTATGTCTCTCTTGAAGAATTGCTATGCTTCTTCCTTTCTGATAACAAGAACTGCGTAATTTGCTGTGTTTCCCCTGGCTACCCAAAAAAGGTGAATTTAATGCTCAGTCATCGAACATTAGCCTCCTCTTCCTTTCCTTGCCTCAGATTTTCTATTTCTATAACCATACGACACTTGTACTATTTTTTTTGGTAAGGTGCTTCAAATGCCTTGTAGAAAGGGCAAAATATAAAGCATTTCCCCCAATTTAAAAGTCATACATAGTCATAATAAATCGGAAAAATACAAGAAAGTAAAAAGAAAAAGATAATCACTGTTAACACTTTAGGGCATTTCGTCCTACCTTTTCTCAATGTATTTTTAAAGAAAATTATGAGCATATAGTACATAAAGTATTATATCCTGCTTTTTTCGTGTAACTTTAAAATATAAGCATTTTCAGTGCTATTGGAAACTCTTTCTAAATATCATGCCAGTAGGACTTTCAGAGATTGGAGCCCTGGAGACCTACAGGAGGGGTGAAAGAGGAAGCTTGAGGATCAGTGCAGGCTAGCCCAAAGCCATAGGGATTAAGCTTTGTGGATGTTATTCATGCAGGGGGCCAAGGCCGAACCTGTGTGGGGGAGATGTGTAAACTCAGGGCAGCCAAAGGACAAAAAGGCAATCTGGGGTCTTGTACCCAGATCGAAGATCATAGGAAACAGGATTTTAGAGCTAGAAGAGACTTTTAGAGGTCTTCTAATACAACATTCTCGTTTTACAAATGAGGAAACCAAAGCCAGAAGAGGTGAATTGACTTGTCAGACTGCCTAGATTTGTATCTCTACTCTACCACTTAGGAACTCCAGACCTAACCAGGTCCCTTTACCCTCCTAAACCTCATTTTTCTCTGTGAAAGGAAAACAGTAATATCTTTTAATGAATAACGTGAATGTTTACTGTGTGCATTAAACCAGATAATCCATGTAAAGCACTTAGCACACTGCTTAACACACAATAAAAACTCAATCAATGATAGTTATTAATATTACGTAATTATTACCATTATTCAACTAGTTAGTGACAGAGCTATGACAAGGACTCAGATCTCCTGATTCTTTTCACTGTCCCAGACTGACTTCCAGAGTCCAGAAAGGACTGAAAGTTCCCCCGAACTTAGTAGTGGTACCAACTCAAATTTATTTAGGGCTAAATCCTGGATACTTTCATCCAGGGTACGCTTATGGGAAAGCATCTATCCTGGTGTCTGGAAAATAGTAGGCTCTTAAGGGATGTTTATTAACTGAAAAGATTTAAAAAAGAAGAAGAAGAAGACAGGGTTGAGAGGGTGGTGCTGGCTTCTAAAACAAGGACTAGAAATCTTCCACAGAAACACATAAGGAGGGACTTAGAAAAGGGGGTACCAAAAATATGCATGTTCTATATATATCTATGAAGACCAGGAACAAGTAGAGGTGATGCTTTCCGAGACTCCTTTTGCTTTCTCATTGCTATTTTTGTTAACCCCTGCATCTTTCCCTGTATTTACTAGCAAAAATCCTATGAAATCTCTCAGTGGGGGTTGTGTGTTTTTTCAGAGTTGAGCAAGGTAAGAAAGAGGTGGGGAAATGTTTATCTCAATTCAGATTAATAGAGCCGGTTTGACAGCAGGCTTGAGGGTTGGCACCTAGATAGAAGAGTAGACAGTGGAAGTGAAAGAAGCAAAAGGGCCAAACTCCTATGCCCTTCAAGAGGAAAAATCAAGATCGCTATGAAATACCACTACACTCCTATTAAACAAACAAACAAAAAAAACCCATTGCCATCAAGTCGATTCCAACTCATAGCGACCCTATAGGACAGAGTAGAACTGTCCCATAGGGCTTCCAAGGAGCTGCAGGTGGATTCAAACTGCCAACCTTTTGGTTAGCAGCCAAGTTCTTAACCACTGCAGCACCAGGTCTCCACGCTCCTATTAGAATGGCTAAAATCAACACAAAATTATAAAAATCAACTGCTGGCAAGGATGCCAAGCAATAGAACTCTCATACATTGCTGGTGGAAATGTAAACTGGTAGGGTCAATTTGGAAAACATTTGGTAGTTTCTTATAAAGTTAAACATACACATACCTTACGACCCAACAATTCCACTCCTACGTATTTACTCAATAGAAAAGAATACAGATATATGTCTACACAAAGGCCTGTATGCAAATGTTTACATCAGCTTTATTCAGGAAATCACTCAAAACAGGAAATACCCAAATGTCCATCAACTGGTGAAAATATAAAATCGTAGTACCTCCACACAATGGAATACTAGTCAACGATAAAATAAAACAAACTCCTGATACATACATGCAACAACACAGGTGAATATCAAAGGCATTATACTAAATGAAAGAAGCCAGACACAAAAGGAAACATACTGTATGATTCCATTTATATGACATTGTGGAAAAGCCAAAATTATATGAACAGATATTAGAGCAGTGGTTGCCAGGGGTTGAATGTAGAGGAAAGGGATTGACTACAAGGGGCACAAGGGGAACTTCTTGAGGTGACGGAAATATTCTATATCTTGACTGTGATAATGGTTATATGACTGTATATGTTTGTCAAAACTCAGATAACTGTGTACCTAAAAAGGGTAAATTTTAACTGCCTATAAATCATACCTCACTAAACCTGAGTTTAATTTAAGAAAAAGAAAACGTAGTCCAAAAAAAGAGGGTAAAACAAGCAATGAATGGGGAGCCAGTTGAGAACATAAACTCTGGGCTTTCAGTTGGAAGAAAGGCCTGTGCACCCTATATATATCCTGTCATATCTGCTCTTAACTTACAACTACAGTGGTTTTCTGGGGGCCTCCTGTTTGTCCTGTTTCCTGACCAATGTCTCTTCTATTTTCTAAGGCCACCTTGCTAACTCTGTCTCTTGGTTAACATATATTCTAACACTCCCACAGTAATAAGGTGAGCAACCCTGACCTCTCTAGCTGCATGCTTTAAAGTCGGGATGTTTTTATTATCCCACTGATCCTTTAGCTCACCCTTCTAAATCATCTGGTCCCTGTGGTTTATGGTCATTTTTATCCGTCCAGGGTTTCAAGGTATATTCTCATCTTAAACAATATGCATTTGTTGATTGATTGATTGCAGAGTTTATAACCTAGTTGAGAAGACAACACACCATCATGAAATGAAAAGTGATGTAATCACAAGCACAAAATTAAAGAATACAAACAGTTCACAGAGGTTCAGGAGATACAAAGCAGACAAGTGATCTGTCAGGTTTGGCCAGTCGGGGAACAGTTTCCAAGAGCATGTAAGTTTTCAGCTTTGAGTTGGAAATTTAAGGACATGATGGACATGAGTTGGTGGAGAGGTGGACCTTTTCACACAAATGCACAAAGGGAGACAATGCAAGACACACTCAAGCCAGGACAGGTGCCTGCTCCACCCTACCATTTCCCTATCTCAGCAGCTCTGCGTGATTTGCCACCATACCTGTTTCGGTTAGAAGAGAGCACCTTGTGACCTAGTGTTCACCAGGCTCTCCTCTGATGAATTTACCACTCATGCAGCACTTACAAGTGCTGGGCTGGAGGAGGAAGAGGCATATGCAAGAAATGTCTGCAGGCATTGTGAGAAACTATGTCCCATCTCTCTAGTCTGAACCTCAGGTAGGACTAAATGGTCTTCTGTATAGCCCCCTTGTGATGGTTAAGGTTGTGTGTCAACTTGGCTGAGCCAGGATTCTCAGTGGTTTGGCAGTTGTATGATATTGTGATCACTTTCATGATAAGATTTGATATAATGTGATCATCTCCATGATGGCATCTGCTGTGAGTAGCCAATCAGTTGAAAGGGAGTTTCCTTTGGCATGTGGTCTGCATCGAATATAAGTGGACATTCTGGCAAGGCTCGTGGGATTTTGCTCACTCTGGATCCTGCAGCTGCTGGCTCCTGTTCCTCTGACCTCCAGTTCTCAGGACTTGAGCTAGCAACTCACCTTCAGTCTTGCCTGCTGATCTTGGGATTCATCAATCTTTGCAGCCTGTGAGCAAGAGCCCTGCTCTCTGACCTGCTGATCTTGGGTTCACCAGCCCCTGTGGCTGCATGAATCAGGAGAAGTCTGTATCCTAAAACACCCCTACATGACAGGTAAAGGACAAACAAATGCATGTTGGGGTAGAAGGAGGTAGGAATATGGAGAACCAAGATGGTGAATGAGCACAAAGCTCATGTTACCACGAGCAGGCTAATGTCACTTTGAAGGCCCAACGTGCTGCCACCTCTGAGGAATCCCAGGTTGCTGAATGCGTGGGTATTCTTCCTCACTGGAAGGAGTCCTCATCATCACAGAGCATGTCTCAAGCAACCACAGTAAATGGTATAATGCTAGGCACTATATAGACAAGTTAAATTATAGTCCCTTCCCCTAGGGGTTTGCTGTCTAGCAGGAGAATTTCAGGAAATACATATAATACATTCATTAAAATGTTGTTAAATGTACAAGTATAATGTCATTTGATTTCTGATCCCATTCATTCATTCAACCAACCTTTATTGACTGTCTACTATGTGCTAAGCTGGAATCACAGATACATAAAAGTTGTCTCTGCCTTCACAGAGCTTACAGTTTAGTGGGAGAGACAGACAAGTAAACAAATAGTTACAATACAATATGGTTTGTGCTATATAACACAAGCCTGTGCAACCTGCTTGGGAATGTAGAAAATGGAGAACTAACTGTGCCTGAGGGAGACAGGGAAGGCTGAATAAGAGTTTTCCAGAATAAGAGACTTGAGAGGGTGGATGGAATGATGAGAGGGTGGACTTCCCAGAATGCGGAAGGAAAGATATAAAAGGGTATGGTATATCCAAGTAATAGTGTGAAACTTGGACCAGTTGGAACTTAGTGTGTCTGATGAAAGATGAGACAGGAAAGGTGGAATATGGTTTGAACCTGAAGAGTCTTTTATGCCTTGCTAAGGATTTTCAACTTTATCACATAGGCAATGGGGGATATCAGAGAAAGTTTTTAAGCAGGGAAATTATATGGTGACATATAAGTGATATGATCCCAGTTCTCTTGTCTCAACTGTCTGACCTTGGGCGAGTCACTCAATCTCTTAGTCTTAGTGTCTTCGTCTATAAAATGGGAATAATAGTGGTATCTACTTCACAGGGTTGTTCTGAGGAGTAAATGAGCTAATGTATGTAAAACAATTACATAGTGCCTGGCGCATAGTACCAAACCAACACCAAATCCGTTGCCGTCCAGTAGACTCTGACTCATAACCACCCTTATAGGACAGAGTAGAAATCATAGGGTTTCCAAGGAGCGGCTGGTGGATTCGAACTGCCGACCTTTCGGTTAGCAGCTGAGCTCTTAACTACTGAGCCACCAGGACTCTGGCACGTAGTAAGGGCTCCATAAATTTTAGCTATTCTTACCAGATGTGTTTTCTTTCAAAGATAACTTTGTTGGCAGCACAGGATATAAAGTGTAGTGGAAAAAAGCTTGATGGAAGGAAGTCCAATTAAGATGATCTTGCAATTTAACTCTGGTTATACATTAGGGCTTGAACTGGGATTGGATGTAAAAGTTAGGAAGATGAAAAGATGAAGGGTAAATCTAGCTTGGGAGACCGAGTGGACCAGAACAACCATTAACAGAAACCGGAGATAAGGGTAGCCAGAAGATAGGAATGTGGGTGCAAAAACAGACAATGAGATCAGTTTTGGACCTGCTGAATGAGAAGTGAAGCAGTTGAAGATGGAAACCTGGCGAATACCAATACTGAACGGGAGGCCAGAAGAACCAATGGGAGAAATCTGGTCAGCGACAGCACTTTCAGTGTGACCTCGGGATAGGGGGAGGAGGGGTGAGACACTACCATCAGCTAACCATTTGTTTAGGTTACGTTGCACAAGCCCTCCACCCAACTCCCCAACATGTATATATACATCCTATTTTTAGTCAGTTCCTTGCTTCTCAGTTTTCTGCTTCTTACAGACCCCACATTTTCTCCTTCTGCCCTCTCTTAACTAAAGGAAGTTTGAAAGGTCTAGCACCTCTCAACACAGCTACCTAGGGGACCCCGAATCACAAGAGAGTGGGTGGAAGGGAGAGAAATGAGGAAATGATTTTTAAGAAAAAAAAGGAGTCCGCGACGACCTCTAATAATCCCACCTCCCTATATCCTGCCACGCTACTCTCCTCTCCATATCGGGCTCCTGGCCGCGAAGTAGGACGGGAGATGTAGTCCTCCAGACTGACCAGGGTGGCAGGACTGAAGAACTCGATTTCCCAACTGGCCCTCTAGGCGCGTGCGCAGATGGCTCCCCCGGCGAATGGTAAACAGAGACGTCAGGCGGGGGCTGCTGCTTGGAGCAAAACAAAAGGGAAACCCGGGGGGCGGGGGGTGGGGGGGTTGATAGGGGAATTGGTGTGGGAATAAGACAGGCTGAGGCCGCTTGGACCTGGACCCTATTAAGAGTAGAAAGAAGGGAAGAGGCGGGGGAGGGGCAAGTGACACGGGGGGAGCGGGGCTTGGGGGAGGGCAGTGATCCCGGCGGAAAAAATTTGGGAGGAGTGGGGGGGGGGGGGGCAGCAACTTAAAAGGGGGAGGGACTGCGGCTAAGGAGACGGTCGGTGATGGGAGCGCAATGTATGAGGGGATACCGTGCCTCAGGTTTAAAAGAGCAGGAAGCTGAGTGAGAGGCTGGAGAAAGTGTCTTCACTAGGGGGAGGTTACAGGTGGTGTCTAGGAAAGAGCTCCGAGGCTACAAGCTGTAGTGGGGAAGAGGATCGGAGAACTGTGTGAAAGGGACAGTTTGGGGGCTAGCGTCCTGGGGCGAGGGGGAAGTTTCGAGACTTTCTGAGGACTGGCAGGAATGTGCCCACTGGCCCTTGGTGCTTCCCCGCTGAGGGGAGGCATCGTAAGGGACTGTAGCAGGCTCCAGTGAATGCCGAGCCACGGAGGTCCATCTCCACGTATGGATCTAGGGAATGAGAATTCAGCCACAGAGGCTGCCGCGATCATAGACCTCGATCCCGACTTCGAACCCCAGAGCCGTCCCCGCTCCTGTACCTGGCCCCTTCCCAGACCAGAGCTCGCTACAGAGCCGCCCGAGCCACCCGAGGTGGAGCCAGTTCTGGGAGAGAAGGAACACACGGAGGGGCGCTCAGACCCGATCCTGTTGCCCTCCCGGCTCCCAGCGCCGGAAGGGGGCCCCCAGCCCAGGACCCTGGGGGCTGTAACAGGTCCTCGGAAGGGAGGCTCCCGCCGGAATGCCTGGGGAAATCAGTCGTATGCAGAACTCATCAGCCAGGCCATTGAAAGCGCCCCCGAGAAGCGACTGACGCTTGCCCAGATCTATGAGTGGATGGTCCGCACTGTGCCCTACTTCAAGGACAAGGGTGACAGCAACAGCTCAGCAGGATGGAAGGTAACTATGACTCCCCTTACCTCAGCCCCAATGCCACCTACCCGAGCCCCCATCCTCCTTACTTCTACTCTGGAGCCCCTTTTCCTGCCCCCTACCCCTTTGGCAAGCCCAGAGATCCACCTTCAACCTTCAGTTAGACAAACATTTACTTAGTACATGGTATATAGGCCACGCTCTGTGCTTGATGCGGGAGAAATCACGATGAATAAGACACTGTCCCTGCCCTGGAGAAAACTGAATTCTCTGCTCGTTGCTCAACACTCCCAGCACTTTGGCTTGGGTGGCCCCTAACACTAACTCCCACAGAGAAGCCTTTATCCTATGTACAGCAGGAACTATGTAGATTCCCTACGTGACCTTAGCCTTCCCTCCTCCCTCACCTCCCATTCCAACACCTTTTCTCCCATTCCTGTGGGATTACTTAGATCCCTGCTTGTTTCCTAATACCTCAGTGTAGAGGTACTGTTTTAAGGCTATTCAACCCAAGT
Organism: Dugong dugon; assembly: GCA_030035585.1. Lineage (NCBI taxonomy): Eukaryota > Metazoa > Chordata > Mammalia > Sirenia > Dugongidae > Dugong > Dugong dugon. Next base: position 99,381,421 of record CM057483.1, on the reverse strand, counting down.
GGGGGTAACAAAGGTTAAAAAAAAAAAAAAAACAAACGACATTGCCATTGAATCAATTCCAACTCATAGCGTCCTTATAGGACAGAGTACACCTGCTTCATTGGGTTTCCAAGGAGCAGTGGATTTGAACTAGAGACCTTTTGGTTAGCAGCCCAGTGCTTAACCACTGTACCACCAGAGCTCCACAAAAGAGTGATATTTATAGGGTAAGGTAGCTTACTCTTGGGCACTAAGAAGAAAAAGGGCTGTGGGCTGCTACCTGCCTCAGTTTACCCTATAATGCCAAGAAATTCACCCTTTTCTGGGGAAAAGTTTTCATTTACAGTATTGCTGAGGAATATTAGTTCTGATAAAGGAGATAGAGCTCTGATTTTAGAGCACAAGGCTGGGAATTCCCTTGGCCTTCCATGAAGGAACTATGAGGAAACATCTCACAAAATGATCTAAAAATTTGTCCTGAGAAATAGTGGGGTTCTAATCATGAAATTGAGCCCTGGTGGCACAGTGGTTAAGCGTTTGACTGCTAACCAAAAGGCTGGCAGTTCGAATCCACCAGCTGCTCCTTGGAAACCCTATGGAGCAGTTCTACTCTGTCCTACAGGGTCGCTATGAGTCGGAATCAACTCAAAGGCAACGGGTTTTTAATCAGGAAATAGGAGTCCCAGTGGTGCAAACAGTTAAGCGCTGAGCTACTAACTGAAAGGTTGGCCGTTTGAACCCCCTCAGGGATGCCTTGGAAGAAAGGCCTGGTGATCTGCTTCGTGAAAGGCCATAGCCATGAAAACCCTATGGAGTACAGTTCTACTGTAAAACTCATGGGGTCATCATGAGTTGGAGTAGACTTGATGACAAATAGGTTTTTTTTTTTTTTAAATCATGAAATTGGGGCGCTCAACTAGGAGTCAAAATCAACTCAATGGTATCTAACAACAACAACCTCTATTAATATCTTGTACCCCCCAGGTGGTGAGGTCAGCATACAGCTATGTGCCGAGGGTTGGATGAGCAGAGGGTCTTTCCCTAGGTATAGGAGATCAAGAGATCAGATCTGCAGTATCCCTAGGGGCTGGCAAGAACAGAAAACGGGACAGCTGACTTCGACCCTTGGCACTATTTCTGGGTAGTCTGCCACGCTACAGTCTCAGTTTATAAAGAACTCCTCTCCTTGGACCCAGCCTACACAGCTGTTTTTCTTTTCCCTTAAGTTCGTTTTCCAGGGTAGAAGAAATAACCACAAGTTGTTAGTTATGCTGTGGGAGTGTACTCCCTCCTTATATAATTTACACTTATACAGGGCTTTTCAGTTTACAAAGTATTAAACTATCTTATTTCATTAATCTTCACAGAAATTCTGAGATCCCACATTTTGCATATTAGGAAAGTGAGGTTCAGAAGGTTAGGAAACTCGCCTATTATCAGTAGAATGAGGACTTGAACCCAGGTCTTCTAACTATAAATCATATGCTCTTTCTGCTAGTCGATGCTGCCAAATTCTCTTCCAGAACCTAAGAAGGGCATGGTTTGTTCTCATTGGAATGATGGCAAAACCAAATCAGGTTGAACCTGGGGCTTTAGAGCCCTGGGGAGGTGGGGAAAAGCCTCATGCCTGAACTGGCTTCCCAGGTGATGTGGTAAAGTTACTCCCACCCCACCAGGGGGCGGCACTCACTTAGAACAAGAAAACTTAGGCTAGGTGGCTTGGGGAGCAATAAGCAGCCACCCCGTTCCAACATGTAAGAATTATAGGCTTCTAGGGAGCTGACCTCTAGATAAGAGGCAGTACCGCTTACTATTTCTGAAGCCTAACGAAGAGGGGATGAACTAATGGGCCTTATGGACACTAAGTAGTAAGGAAAACAATGGGCCGTCTCAGTAGACGCAGGAATTAGAGGATGAACAGGGAGAGATCATGGTGCCAGAAGTCACCGTGGTCCTCAGCTGCTAAGAGCCCTCGCTAGATTGACAAGTCCAACTCCTTGAAGGAGCTAGGAAGATCAACACAGCAGGGTAATTGGAGAGCCATTATAGCAGGGTCCCAGATAGACAAGGATCTCTTTGGCTAAAGAGCCCTGGAACAAGAAACTGCTTAAACATCTTTCCCCAGGCAAAGGGTCTTCTTATCATAGAGCATCAGAGAAACCGCTGTCCATCGCCACAGCCTCCTAATTGCTCCAAGCCCTTCTCAGCTCCGCCTGGGTTTCTAAATCCTGAAGAGTTTCAAGTGGGAGGTCAAATGCCCCTAAGGGTAGAGAATTTATGCACGAATTCCTGAGGAGAAGTAGGTGAAAGAGCTAGGAGGGACGTAGGGAAGAGAAAGGAGGTTGGGGGAGTACACAGTGGTGTAACTAGTCTGGGGCAACCAGTAGAAATAAACTGCTGCAGGGACTCAAGAAGTTGCCGCTCTCTGCTCCAAAAGCCCCAGGAAAAAACTTATCTCTAGCAGAATGTCATTACATTAGTGAATGAAGAAGGGAAGACACACAGCTTCCGATACCCAAGCACCCAACAGCTGACAGAGAGAGCCTCAAGTGGAGCCTCACCATTGCACCCAGCGGCCACCCGCCAATCGGGCAACAAATATTGATCTGAGATGTACTGTGAGCTTGGCACTGGTTCTGTTGAGGGTTGTGGGACTGGCAGACATGATCTGTACCCTTGGTGCTTACAGTTGATGAGACTAATTGCATGAAACTGTAAACAATATAAACTGGGTAAAATTGTGTGGAGCAGATTAAAAATACTGTAGGAGAAATTTGGCTGCAGAAGTCAAGCAACCACTTTATAAAAGAGGTAGGATTTAAGCTTGAGCTTGATGAGCTAGTAGAATTTAGAGAGGGGCAATCCATCCCAGGAAAAGGTGGGAGGGAAGGAATGCTCCTCTTGTATTTGAGGCACAGGGAGAAGCCAGGTCTGAATATGTTTGAGGGTGTGTGTCAGCAGATTGGGAGATATAAGGTTGGAATTCAGAAAAAATGAATCTTCAAATCCTATAGAGAGCTGGGGCCCAAATGTCCTGAGGGGAATGAAGCACCAGCCTGGCTGAGTTTCAGGCCCCTCAGCCTTTTCAGAGAACTGGCTCAGCACAGGGTGGACCAGTCACGGGTTGGTGTTACACCACTGTCCTGTAAACTCCACCCAAGCCTGCACTCAAGGAACAGGGTGGAGCTATGGAATGTCTTTTCCCACCAGAGCCTAGTTCTTGCTGGGCCAAGGGTATGCCTCCCCCACACCCACCAGCTCCAGACAACCCCCAGAGACTTGGGAGGAATACAGTGCTGTGAGCTTTTCCTGGACAAGCATAGTGCCCTCTGCAGCAGGTGGTTACTCAGGTTTTTTCCTGGGCCCCTGTGCAGAGAGCTCTGGAGCAGAGACTGAGCAGCTTGTCTTAGGGGTGGGAGCTATGTGTGATCAGCCTCCCCCACCGTTCCCCTGCCTCTGCCCATTTGTTTTCCCCCTGGGATCTGACTTTCTTTAAGTCCCCCAGAACATCCCTGCTATGTCGCAGCATCCTTTAGACTGGACTTCTGGCCACTGACCTCCCACACACACACACACCTCATGCCCCTTTCCTGCTGCCTCTGCCCCCTCCAGAATTCGATCCGCCACAACTTGTCCCTGCACAGCAAGTTCATCAAGGTTCACAACGAGGCCACCGGCAAGAGCTCTTGGTGGATGCTGAATCCCGAGGGAGGCAAGAGCGGCAAGGCACCCCGCCGCCGGGCGGCCTCCATGGATAGCAGCAGCAAGCTGCTCCGGGGCCGCAGCAAGGCCCCCAAGAAGAAACCAGCTGTGCTGCCAGCTCCACCTGAAGGTGCCACTCCAGCAAGCCCTCTTGGCCATTTTGCCAAATGGTCAGGCAGTCCTTGCTCTAGAAACCGTGAAGAAGCCGATATGTGGACCACTTTCCGTCCACGAAGCAGTTCCAATGCTAGCACTGTCAGCACTCGGCTGTCCCCCATAAGGCCAGAGTCTGAGGTGCTGGCAGAGGAGGAAATACCAGCCTCAGTCAGCAGCTATGCAGGGGGTGTCCCTCCCACCCTAAATGAAGATCTAGAGCTGTTAGATGGGCTCAATCTCTCATCTTCCCATTCCCTGCTATCTCGGAATAGTCTCTCTGGCTTCTCTTTGCAGCATTCTGGGGTTACTGGCCCCTTACATGCCTACAACACCTCCCTCTTCAGCCCAGCAGAGGGGCCCCTGTCAGCAGGAGAAGGGTGCTTCTCAAGCTCCCAGTCTCTGGAGGCCCTGCTCACCTCTGATACGCCATCACCCCCTGCTGATGTCCTCATGACCCAGGTAGATCCCATCTTGTCCCAGGCTCCAACACTTCTGTTGCTGGGGGGGATACCTTCCTCCAGTAAGCTGGCCACAGGAGTCGGCCTATGCCCCAAGCCCCTAGAGGCTCCAGGCCCCAGCGGTCTGGTTCCGTCCCTTTCTACAGTAGCACCACCTCCACTTATGGTGGGTGTTCCTGTCCCCAAGACCCTGGGTACTCCTGTGCTCACACCCCCTACTGAAGCTGCAAGCCAAGACAGAATGCCTCAGGATCTAGATCTTGATATGTATATGGAGAACCTGGAGTGTGACATGGATAACATCATCAGTGACCTCATGGATGGGGGCGAGGGACTGGACTTCAACTTTGAGCCAGGTACAGCACTCCCTAATCAACTCTATCATCTCACAACCTTCTACTCACTCTTAGGTTCCCAGTTAGTCCCATAATCTGAGCAAAGGGGAGATTTAGAACAAAGGGTAGCTGGAGCTCCTGAGCAATTGGAAAGAGGATGTCATATTAGAGTGGCATATTTTCCAGATGGGACCTCCATGCCCCTCAGCAGTGCCCACCCCTACAAGGTAGCACAGAAGAGGTGGGGAGGGTCTCTGTTTCCCTTGGTATAAACCTGGGTGATGGAAAGTTGTCATGCCCCAGATGAGCCTCTTACCTCGTCTTCTTTCTTCTTCCCACAGATCCCTGAGCCATGGATGGAAGCTTTCTCCTCTGCTTCAGAGGTGGAGCCAGGCTGTCCGTGTCCACTCTTTACCCTTGACCCCCTCCCTGGGATTTGGTACCCTGCTTTAGAGCTAGGGTGGGGTCTGGTCACACACGGGTATTAAGGAAATTATGAAGATAAAGCTGCCCCATACGGGGACTATGGGAGGGAGGGAAGTGGGAGGGGGAGAGGGAGGGGGTTTGTTCTCACTGTGCCAATTAGGGGGTAAGGCCCCCTCTGGGAGCCATCTTTGGCTCCCCTCATTCCTACCCCCTAGGCTTTGTGGCAGGGACGGGCAATGCTGTTGGAAATGTGAAGTCACCAGTGGCCTTACCCCTGCCTTTGGGAGCAGGATTTTTTGTAGAGAGTCTTATCTGAGCTGGGCCAGGCAAGGTTGAGCCTGGGATTTTTGTCCAGTGGCCCCTTAGGCCTGTGGTGCAGGGTAGAGGGCTGGGGGGGATCCAGGAGGGCCAAGACCTGAGCACTGGAGCGGTTAGCCAGGCCAAATCACCCCTTGGAAGGCTGCAGATAACAGAAAGACTTTTTATAAACTTTTAAAGAAATCTAAACACAAATATAGAGATTTTTAACAGTGGCTAGGTGCTTTTCCTTCTGAAGGCTTTGTCATAGTGACATGGTACAAACACTACAGACAATACTAGGGGAGACACGGAGAAATGGGGGAGAGAACTTAAGGCCAATAGAGAAAAGGGAAACAGGAGGGAATTGGTGGGGAACAACAGTGAACAAGGGCGAGAACTTTGATTTGAACCAGGTCTAGGAAAAGATCCATGCAGAAATAGGTTAGAGTTTCTCTAAGAAAAAGGCTAAGCCAGGTCCCCTCATTCTGTCAACTTGTGCCTAGAAGTGAGTGCAGCCACACTCTTTATGACCCAGTGTGGGTTAGTGCTACTGTGGGAGAGACTGCATTGAAGGCCTGTAATTAGCTGAGAGCCTGGGAAGTGGGTGGAGTGGGAGAAGGGAAGAAGGGAAGGATTTAGGGTAGTAAAGTTAAGTACAGAGACCTCCCTGTTCAAGGCCTCTGACAGCTGTCCCTGCCCTTCTTCCCCTTCCCTGACTACAGGGGTTATGTGGAAGTGTGTGTGATGGCAGGCGGGGGGAGGGGAGAAACAGGGAATGGGGAGCTTGGCTAAGGGTCTGGGAAATGAGCAGGGATGGGGAGGAATGTGGATTAGGCTTACTAGCACCTGCCAGAGAGGCCATCTTGGGCTCACTCTTCACCCCAGCCCCCAAAGCAGCCCCTTCCCCAGTTCTCTTTGCATTGTCCCCTCCCTTTCCCCTGCTGTGGGTTCCCACCCCTGCTGTGGGTTCCCGTCATTTCCTGTGTCAGTGCCTGGCCTACCCAGATTGTATCATGTGCTAGATTGGAGTGGGGAAGTGTGTCAAATCAATAAATGAATAAATTCAATAAATGCCTATAACCAGTTGGGTGTCTGCTGCCTTGCTGCTCCTGTGGGATAAGGAGGAAGGGGAGGGAAGGGTAAAGGGCGATTGGATGGGGGGGGGGAGGGAGACTGCCCAGAGGCAGAGAAGTGGAGGGTGGGGGAATTCCGGCAGGGGGAGGTGCTAGAGTGTGGAGAGGAGAGGGGAGATGCCTAACTGACACCTAACCCCAGCAGAAGGAGTAGGTGGGCTGTGAGATAGGCTTTGCAAGGGGAGGTAGTCTGGTTTAAGAAGACCCACCCAGGTGCTCAGCCCAGCCGCCTCCTACAGCCCCCACCCACCCTCACAGCCTCCGTGGTGCCTGGTGCTACTTAAGCCTTGTTGCGGATCTTGGGGAAAGGAGTCTTTCTGGAAAAAGGAAACTCACATTAAATTCCAGTAACTTCATACCAAGTATTACTGCTCTCGTGTGGTCAGTTTATTTAGTTAACGATGTTTATCCCTCCTGCTGACAAACTCTACTCTGGTCCTATGGGGCGGACCTCTGCGAGGCGGACCCTCTTCCTCTGCTCGTCCTGCTTTAGTCTGGAAAGGGAAAGGGTCAGTAAGCAGATACACAAAGAAATCCCTACAAGGAAGGTTTCTAACAAACTGGGGCCCAAGTAAGGACAGAAGAGGTTGTAGGCAAGTCGTGCGCATCGATGTTGGGTTCAGAAAGGAGGTTCATCCCAGGGGGCCAGGGTGGAGGAGCTTTCAGTTGGCTGCTGGGGAGAGGTGGGTACTGGGACAGACAGAGTTCGGGAAGTCTTACTGGAAGGTTCACGGAGGATTCAATTGCAACGACCTTCTTGGCTTCTTGGATTCTAAGCATCTTTATTCGGTTCCTCTCTAGTATTTCACATTGTGTGCGCAGCGCATCTAAGAAATAGGAAAAGGCACCCAAATCTCTGGGGACTGAGACCTTATCCATCCCAACACTCCCCATCATTCAAACTATCAGTTGGAATAATGTAGCCGAAGGCTAGGCTGAGGAGTGATCTGAAGGTGCCTAAGTTTCGCCCTTTCCAGCGAAAAGTGGGATACTAATGCACCGAGAAAAAAAGGGATGAAGGGAAAGATGGAAAAGATGAGGTGGTGATAGGGAGATATACTGAGAAGATGGCTGAGAAACTGGGGGGGGGGGGGAGAAGGTGCGGAGGAATGAATGACACTTGCACACTCCACCTGGTTTGAGCTAAACAGCCTTCCTAAATTGGACCTAGATCCTGTTCCCCTTCTTCTAGGATCCTGCGATCCTACCTACAGTGTTACACTAGCCCCACCCTATATTCTCCATCACATAGTTATGTACTGTACTCTCCATGTTCTTCCCTCCTCCGTCATGCACCTTACCTATTAGCTCAGGCTCTGGATTCTTCAGGAGGGGCACAAAAGCTCTGTAGGCACGCTCAAGTCGGGTTCCTGTGAACACAGCAGTGTGCTATCCTCAGCCCCTGTCCCCTAGTCTCCACCCATCCAAAACCCAAGATTTCAGGACCCTAGCGTTAAACACTACCTTGAGCTGGTGTAACTTATTTCCTCCCCTTAGGTCCATCCCTAGGATAAGATAGGGGGACATGGTATGTCTGAACCTAACCTTTTGTCGTAGAGGCAGTGCCCTTTCTTAGGCTGACTGGAGATGATCAACTTGGATCTGATTGAGGGTGCCCTATTTTAAGGACAAGGTTCACGAGCCATCTTGAGGTCCTTGCTCTATGTCTGGGGAATGCTCCCAAGCCTCTACCTTGTGGCCCACGCTCCACCTTACAAACATAGTAGGTGTTTCGGGCTGTAAGGAATTTGCTGGCGTACTCTCCAGGGGTCTTCATCAGGAAAAACAACTTCATTGTCCCCGTTTCATCACACAAATCGATGATGTCTGGGGAGAGGCCACAGGGTAATTGGGGCAGCTAAGGAAAGAGAGTGCGAACGAAAGAGGCCAGTGATACTATACAGGATGGGTTTGAGAAAGCTGTGGGAATATGAGGAACTCCTGTCTTGCCAGGAGGAGGATTTGGGGGCTGGGGATGACTCTATTACTCCTGACCCTTGGCCATAGTCCCCTCCTCAAACTCCTCACCTCTTTTAGACAACCCCACTTTACCGCGGGTATAATGTAGCAACAGGAGGATAGAGCAATTGATATTGACCAGAAACTGCTGATTATCTGAAAAGAGATGGGATGGGATATGTGGACCAGTCTCTAGTTATATAATCCCTGTGATTACTGCCCTCAAACCTCACCACCCTCATACACAGATTCCAGCTCTATGGTGCCCCTCACCTCCATGTTTGATGAAGATGAACATGCTTTCAAGATTGTGTCAATCTTCAGAGAGAAGCCTGATGAGTCATGCAGAAGTAGGACGTTCTAAAGGTCTTGGGGGCCAAGTGGGCCCATAGGGTTGGGGGGGGAGTCAGAGGAGCAGATGGGTCCCATAGGCTAGGGAGGCCCAGATCGGGCGTATAGAAGAGAGCTATTGGCAGTTGTGGATAAGCAGCATCCCTAGGGGTGGGGCCTGAGGCTGCAGTTGAGGGATTATGAGGTCAGAAGTGGTATGCGTGGCAAAGGGTAGAGGAAAAATAAGAAGAGAAGAACTTGGGTGGGATTGTAAGAGATTTGTTGGGAATTGGGGCAATGTGGTAAATCTAACTCTAAACTGGGCCCTGGAGTGAGTACAGAACACGTAGAGAAAAGCGAGTTTCTGGAACAGTACTATTTTACTAGTTAAACTTGTAGTACTACCCCTTCCACAGCATGAGTCTACTACTCCTTTTTCCTACCTTCAGCACCATGCCTCCCACTCTTATTATACCCCATGCTTCCTCTGCTCCCTGCCCCCGTGACAGACATTCTTTTGCTTCACTTTTTAAAATACTTTATTTTATTTTTTGTGAGCATGACAGACATTCTTATTCTTATCAACAGAAACTTTATTTCTCATTGATTCAGGGACTATTGAAGGGTAAATGGAAAAAGGGGAGGGAGGGACAGAGGGAGAGAATCCTGAGCAAAGGAAGGGCCAACTGGGGAGATGGGAAACAAGTAGGGGGCAAAGGGACAATTCTCAAGTAGGAGTTACTAAATGAAGGGGCAGTTATACAGGGCACAAAGTTCAAAATCAGCCACAGAAGGTCGAGCTGAACGTCGGATCCAGACTGAATGAGGGGAAGTTAGCACAGCGTGGGGCTATGGGACCCTGGGGTCCTGTCAGGGTATCAGGACTCGGGTTTCAAGGTGTAACATGGTGGGGGGCAATAGGGGCTATGCTGGCTGCTGGGGGAGCCTCCAGGCCCCTCCCCTAGGGCTCCCCCTTTTGGGAGAATTTCACTGACGTGGCAGAGCCGTTCACTGTAGTCTGGCTGCAGACTCTCCGCCAGTCCCTTAGACACGCCACTCCAAGCCTAAGAGACAGATATCTCCAGATCAGACGTCAATTAGGAGCAGGAAGTAAAAACCCAGGCTCTGTGCCAAGGGAGATCTCACAACGTCTGTGATTACTAAAGGGAAGAGACCCCTGGGCCCCCAATACCACTGTTTCCATCTGCCTCACCCAATCCGTAATCAGTTCTTCTATATGTCTCTGTCTAGCCCATCGCCCGGTTGTTGAACACATCCTGACAGTTAGTTCAGGCCTCCCCTCCTCCTCCCCTCTATCCCCCACATTGTCTGTCTTGCCGGCAGGCAGTCAGCAGTAGACAGACTGCATTCTGCTTATGGCAGTGTTCTCACCGAAAAGTTCCCGTGGTATTCAGTAACCAGGTCCTCCAGGTTCTTGAGGGTGGGAATTCGGGGCATTGTCCTGAGTGAGGAGAAAGAGAAAGCAAGAGCACATTGGTTACGCTCTTTTATTACCCTTCTCCCAGTTCCCCAGTATAGAATGAAGTGATTCCATGTTATCTGTGCCTGTAGCTTCCTCCACCACCATGCCCTCTTGGGTGACCCCTCCATTCCTTACCGTCCTGCCCCCTACTCCCGGAGACCCTACAATAACCCTGCTCTACTATTCCCAGCCACCTCCCGGGCTTACCCAATTCTCACCTTTCCAGCCAGCAATACACAAAGACGAGGCTAATAACCAAACCCACAGAGCCAAGGGGAATAAGCACAGCTTCCAATGCAAACAACAAAGGATTCTCTATAGAAAAGAGGAAATGAAAAGGGATTGAATATGTGTAGTGCCCCTACTATGTGCCAACACTTGTACAGCCCCGGCTTGGTGCCAGGCACTGTGCTGAACACTTTCTGGATTCTTAATCTTCACAACAACACCTGAGAGGGAAGAACAGTTATTATCCCCCATTTTACAGGTGAGGAAACAGAACTGAAAGAGTTAGTGATGTGCCCAAAGTCAAAGGGGTAGTAAGTGGCAGAGCTAGATTTAAACCCTATACCTGTCTGGTTCCAAACCCATCTTCACCATGCAGGTTCTCTGGGAATGCTGTAGGGAAATCCTATACATTCTATATCCCCCTTGAGTATTCCTCTGCCTCCTTCTTAACCCTCTGCACTCCTCTATCCTAATAACACACTGACTCAACCTTACACAGAAAAACTTTGCTTTCTGGGGGTTGAGTCTGAACAGTGAGATGAGATGGGGCACCAAGTTTGTGGGGCTTAGAGATAGGGAGGGAGAGCAAAAGACAGTGGTGTTAGAAAGGTTGGGAGTATTGAGCTCGTGGATGGAGGTCATGTATTAGGTCCATTTTACCCTTTGATGTATTGCTCCCCCAGTGGATCGGGTGGCTCCATTCACTCCAATGTTGAGCACTGCCACAGAGTGGGTTATAGCGGCTCTGAACACGGAACGTGTAGAGTTTCTGTCCATCCACGCTAGGCAAAGAGAAACTACGTCTGTGGTCCACTGATTGTTCCTTGGGGAGAAAGAGCGCCAGAGAAAGGTGAATGTCTATAAAAGAAGGGAAAATTAAAACATACTGCTGCCTGCGCCCCAATGTCCTCCTCTGGTTCTTCCCAGTTCCTCCCTCCTCTCTTGACTACTCAAGTCACACTGCTCCCTTCACTGACTTGAATCTAATGCCTCCCCTCCAGATTCCTTTAAAGGCTGCCTTTTGTTTACTTGTCTGTCTGGTATTCGGGAGAGTATGGGAAGGGAAAGCTTAATGAAAATCACTGGTGAGGATGGGGAAAGGAGTTGAGGGGAGGGTGAGGGCGGGCAGAGGAATTGGGAGGCAAAGGCATAGAAGCTTGGGATTAGGCCATAATATCTGGCCGATTGAATCCTTTATCCCCACTTGCTTGGCACTAGCTGCTACATTCATTTCCCTGGTCACTCACAGTCCAGCTGCGGTCCCGGTCACTCCGGTACTGCACCAGATGCTCCAAACAGTGGTCCAAGTATCTGTTGTCCCAGCTCAGCTCTAGCTGGGATTCACTCAGGTGGCGAAGTGTTAAATTTTCCGGAGCCCAGGGGATTACTGGAGATATGTGTGCGTGTGTGGTCATTCCCCTGGCCTAGACAAGTCAGGATCCTGAAGGCAGTGCCCCTTATCCCTCCTCCCTTCCCCATCCCCATCCCCCACCTCCTCCTTTCTGCTCAAGTAGCCTTATGGTGAAACAGTACCACTCCATATACCCCAGTGCCCCACGATATCCCTGGACTCTTGACCCCCTCTTTCCAAATACCCAGATCCTGCAGTTTTAGAGTCTGCACAGCCTGCCTCTTGGATTTCCTTGGGTCCTGGAGCTGTACGACAAACGTTTGGTAGAGATGAATCTCCTCTTTTCGAAACCAACAGCCAGAAGTGATCTCTTCAGAGAAGAGATAGTGGCCACATTCCTGGACTTTATTATCAGAGTTCTTGTACCTAGAGGTGAGAAGAAGAACAGTGGGGCAAATTTGGGTACTGTAGATATCCACAACCCGGCCTCATCCTCTCTGAACTGACTTATGACTTGCCCCATGAGAAAATAGCGAGAAGCCTGGGATGCTGGCTACCCTCTTTCTTGGTCCCCAGGTAGTCTCTCTCATTCAGCCCACCTCCTCTATCTGCCCCATGCTACCCCCTCTTCCCTTCTCATACCAATAGCGCAGAGTCAAGTTGGTAGGCTGGGGCTCAGAGCTGCTATTCCAAGTGCAATTCATGTACTCAACATTGAACACAAAACACTGAACCTCTGGGAGGGGCAGGGTAGAGAAACTGAGGAACCCAGGGGACACAGAGGTAGGAAAGAAATCTAGGTTGGGAAAAAAATGAAATGCGGGAGGGGAAGAGAAGAAATGATGGTTAGAGGAGAAGCAGCATGTGGCAGGGAACCCATCCCCCTGCCCTCCCCTCTCTGCTGTTTAATTCTGCCCACATTGTCCAGTGGCAGGATTGATTTCTGTATTGCCCCTTGTCACCAGTCCCCCTCCCCCAGTACCAAGTTCCCCACCAGTTGTGATGTCTTCATTCCCGTTGGGAGTGAGGGCCGTCAGGTTCAGCCCCACCCCCAGCAGAGGCAGCTGCAGGAATAAGAAGGGTCTGAGTGGCAGTGATAACTTCAACATGGCGCTTGCTCTTCATTCCCTGGGTGTAGTCTGTGTCAGGAACCTGGGCCTCTCACCCATTACCCTTCCCCACCCACACATTTCCTTCTGTCATAGCTTCCGGTGGAAAGAACCTTAGAGACCAAGGCTTTACAGAGGGTGTGGCAAACGTGTACTGTCACACAGACTAAGTCTCCTGGGAGTTTAGGTGCCACTGTCAGGTGGCATTAACTAGAGACTAAGGCTGGTTACACAATATTGCCACAGACTGAAGACTCCTCCCACCATCTAGATCCCGGGAAGGATCTGTTCACTTCAGCCACCATTCCCAAACACTTTCTCTAAATCGTTGCTTATGTAGTGGAGGGTCTGAAGCTCTGCCCCTCCTATGCTATGCTCCTCTCTTTGTTCAAACAAACCAACCAACCAACAAACAAAAAAACAAACCTGTTGCCGTCGAGTCAATTCCGACTCATAGCAACCCTATAAATCTTTGTCAACATTCCATTGCCTTGGAAGGATAGAAAATACGCTCTTGGCTCCTGTGGGCAAGTATATAGCTATCTTTCTTCTTTCCTAATCAGAACCAGAATACCCACCTTAGCCACTGCCTGTTGAGACCGGTGAGGAGGTCTGACTTAGAAGGCGACTCTGGAAATGGAGAAATAACAATACTAGCTTCAAACTCCTCATCTTCCTGCAAATCTGCTTCTCTTCCTGTGTTCCCTATCTCAGTCACCCAGACTTGAAACCTTAGAGTCATTTTCAAGTCCTCCCTCTCACCCTGAGAATCTAATCAACTCTACGCCTATGGTGTTTCTCTCAGCAGTCTCCTTTCCATTACCACAGCCACTGTGCTGTATCAGGCCCTCATTACCTCTAGTCATGATTATTACTAGAATCCACTAACTGGTCTCCCTTTTCTAAAGGCCCTCTGCTCTCTAATCCATTCTTCGTCCTGTTGCCAGATTTACCTTCCCCAAAACACAGAAGAGTTGACTGGAGACACTGCTTGCAGAAATAGTTTATTCAGCAAATATTTGTTGAGCCCTTACTATGTGTCAGGCTCTGTGCTTATGTTTTGGGACTACACAAATGAATAAGACACCCTCACCCTTCTAGGAGCTCCTAGCTAAGTGGAGATGACATAAACAGATAATACAACACAGTGTAATACGTTTTACAGCACAGATATGGAGATACTGCAAAGTATGTGAACAGAGAAGAGGAAGTAACTAAATTTACCAGGATTGGGGAGGGGGGAATTAAGGGAAGGCTGATCTGGAGGGGTGCTATTTTAGAGGAATCGTAAAGAATGAGTGGAATTTTACCAGACAGAAAAGAGGCAGGACATCAGACAGAGAAAAAGAGCATTTGACTTGGAGTCTCAGGAAATCTGGATTATAGTTTTCTTTTCATAGCTATTATTTGAGCAAATAATTTATCCCCTGGGGACTCACTTATAAAGTAAGAAGGTTGTATCGACAGCCTCTATAGTCTCTTTTAGCCCTAATGCTTAAGGGCGTATTAATTTCCTAGGGCTACCTTAACAAACGACCGCAAAATGGGTGGCTTACAACAACAGAAATTTATTCTCTTACAGTTCTGGAGACTGGAAGTCCAAAATCAAGGTGCAGGCAGGGTTGGTTCCTTCTGGAGGCTCTGAGAGAGAATTCATTCCACGCCTCTCTCCTAGCTTTTGGTGGCGACCAGCCATTCTCGGCCTCCATCTTCGCATCACCTTCTCCTCTGTGTCTCCTCTCCCCTTCTCTTCTCTTCTAAGGTCACTTGTCATTGGATTTAGGGCCTACTGTAATCCAGGATAATCTCCTCTTGAGATCCTTACCTTAATTACATCTGCAAAAACTGTTTTTCCAAATAAGGTCACATTCACAGGTTCCTGGTGGACATGTCTTTTGAGGACCACCTTTATTCAACCCACTATAGAGGGCACTCTCCAACTTAAAAGTCTTCAAAAGCTACCCATGGCCTTCAGGATAAAGTCCAAATTCCCATCATAACATCCAGCCATACTGGACATGTCATAGGCATTTACTCTCTGACTGCAATTGTTGCTATTGTTGTCGTTGTTGCTAGCTGCCTTCGAGTTGGCCCCTGACTCATGGCGACCCCACGCACAACAGAACAAAATGCTACCTGCTCCTGCGCCATCCTATGATTGGTTGCAGGTCTGACTATTGTGATCCATAGGGTTTTCATTGGCTGATTTTCGGAAGTAGATCGCCAGACCTTTCTTCTTTCTTAGTCTGGAAGCTCTGCTGAAACCTGTTCAGCATCATAGCAACACGCAAACCACCACTGACAGATGGGTGATGGATGCATACAAAGTACATTGGCTGGGAACTGAACCCAAGTCTCCCACATGGAAGGTGAGAATTCTACCACTGAACCACCACTGCCCCCATCTGACTGGAATCAGACTCTCCCTAATTTTCTGCGTAATTGGCTACTAACCAAAAGGTTGGCGGTTCAAACCCACCCAGCAGCTCTGTGGAAGAAAGGCCTGGCGAACTGCTTCTGTAAAGATTACAGCCAAGAGAATCCTATGGAGCAGTTCTAACTCTCTAATACACGGGGTCGCCATGAGTTGGAAATCGACTCGATGGCAATGAGTTTTGTTTTTTAATTTTCTGTGGGAGTCCCTGGGTGGTGAAGACATCTAATGTACTTAGCTGCTAATGGAAAGATTGGAGGTTCAGATCCACCCGGAGGCACCTCAGAAGAAAGGCCTGGCGATCTACTTCGGAAAAATCAGCCATTGAAAACCCTATGGAGCACAGTTCTACTCTGGCACACATGGGGTCACCATGAGTTGGAATGGACTCAACCGCAACTGATAATTTTCTGTGGATTAAAATCCTTCAGGGTCAGCTCAAATGTTGCCTCCTCCAATGTGTTTTTCTCTCCCCAATCAGAATTAAGTGTTCCTCCTACTGTGATTCAACAGCATTTCGTACTTTTATTATAGCACTCTGGCTATCTCGTCTCTAACAGGTGATACCTCACTAAAAAGAATATTGATTCTGGAGTCAAGAAAGGATTCTAGTTCTAGCTCTGTTACTCATTGGTTGTTAGGTGCCATCAAGTCGGTTCCAACTCATAGCGACCCTATGTACAACAGAACAAAACACTGCCCGGTCCTGAGCCATCCTCACAATCATTGCTATGTTTGAACCCATTGTTGCAGCCACTGTGTCAATCCATCTCGTTGAGGGTCTTCCTCTTTTTCGCCGACCCTCTACTTTACCAAGCACGATGTCCTTCTCCAGGGACTGGTCCCTCCTGATACCATGTCCAAAGTATGTGAGACAAGTCTCGCCATCATTGCTTCTCAGGAGCATTCTGGCTGTATTTCTTCCAAGACAGATTTGTTCATTCTTCTGGCAGTCCGTGGTATACTCAATATTCTTCTCCAACACCATAATGCAAAGGCATCAATTCTTCTTTGGGCTTCCTTATTCACGGTCCAGCTTTCACACACATGTGAGGTGACTGAAAAATACCATGGCTTAGATCAGGAGCACCTTAGTCCTCAAAGTGACATCTTTGCTTTTTAACACTTTAAAGAGGTCTTTTGCAGCAGATTTACTTAATGCACTATGTCGTTTGATTTCCTTTTTTTTTTTTTTTTTGCTTTTTTTAATTGTACTTTAGACGAAGGTTTACAGAACAAGCTAGCTTCTCATTAAACAGTTAGTACACATATTGTTTTATGACATTAGTTAACACCGCCACGATATGTCAACACTGTCCCTTCTCGACCTTGGGTTCCCTATTACCAGCTTTCCTGTCCCCTCCTGCCTTCTCGTCCTTGCCCCTGGGCTGGTGTGCCCCTTTAGTCTTGTTTTGTTTTATGGGCATGTCTAATCTTTGGATGAAGGGTGAACCTCAGGAGCGATTTCATTACTGAGCTAAAAGGGTATCCGGGGGCCATATTCTCGGGGTTTCTCCAGTCTCTGTCAGACCAGTAAGCCTGATCTTTTTTTGTGAGTTAGAATTTTGTTCTACATTTTTCTCCAGCTCTGTCCGGGACCCTCTATTGTGATCCCTGTCAGAGCAGTCGGTGGTGGTAGCGGGGCATCCTTTGATTTCTTGACTGCTGTTTCCATGGGTGTTGATTGTGGATCCAAGTAAAATGAAATCCTTGACAACTTCAATATTTTTTCTGTTTATCACGATGTTGCTTATTGGTCCAGTAGTGAGGATTTTTGTTTTTCTTTATGTTGAGGTGTAATCCATGCTGAAGGCTGTAGACTTTGATCTTCATCAGTGTTTCGAGTCCTCTTCACTTTCAGCAAGTAAGGTTGTGTCATCTGTATATCACCACAGGTTGTTAGTGAGTCTTCCTCCAATCGTGATGCCACATTCTTCTTCATATAGTCCAGCTTCTCACATTATTTGCTCAGCATACAGATTGAATAAGTATGGTGAAAGGATACAACCCTGTCTCACACCTTTCCTGATTTTGAACCACTCAGTATCCCCTTGTTCTGTTTGAAAGACTGCCTCTTGATCTATGTACAGGTTCCTTATGAGCACAATTAAGTGTTCTGGAATTCCCATTCTTCCCAATGTTATCCATAATTTGTTATGATCCACACAGTCAAATGCCTTTGTATAGTCAATAAAATGCAGGTAAACATCTTTCTGGTATTCTCTGCTTTCAGCCGAGATCCATCTGACATCAGCAATGATAGCCCACATTCCATATCCTCTTCCGAATCCGGCTGGAATCTCTGGCAGCTCCCTGTCGACGTACTGCTGCAACCGCTTCTGAATTATCTTTAGCAAAATTTTACTTGCATGTGATCTTAATGATATTGTTTGATAATTTCTGCATTCTGTTGGATCATCTGTCTTTGGAATGGGCACAAATATGGATCTCTTCCAGTAGATTGGCCTGGCAGCTGTCCTCCAAATTTCTCCGCATAGACGAGTGAGCATTTCCAGCCTTGCAGCCTTTGTTGAAACATCTCAGTTGGTATTCGGTCAATTTCCGGAGCCTTGTTTTTTCGCCAATGTCTTCAGTGCAGCTTGGGCTTCTTCCTTCAATACCATCAGTTCTTGATCATATGCTATCTCCTGAATGGCTGAACATCTATCAGTTCTTTTTGGTACAGGGAGTCTGTATTAGTGTATAATATTGGGCAAGTGAATCAGCTTCCTTACCCATAAATGGGGACAATAATAATCCCTAAATCATGGGGTTGTTTGTGGATTAAGTGAGATAATGTCTGAAATTCAACTAACGTTTAATAGGTGCCTCTCACTAGAGCAATGGTTCTTAACCTGGGGTTCATGGCCACTTCGGGGATACATGGATGAGCTCTGGGGATCTAAATATATCCCTGGAAAATATCTGATATTTTGTATGTCCGTATGTGCATTTTTCTGGGAAGAAGGTCCATAGCTTTCACCAGCATCTTGAAGGGCTTGTGAATCAAAAAAGATTAAGAACCTCAGCACTAGACCGTATGAAGCCTTCTAGGGGTTAGAGAAGGAGCCCTGGTGGCGCAGTGGTTAAAGCCATCTACTGCTAACCGAAAGGTTAAAAAAAAAAAAAAGCCGTTCCCTTGAATCCATTCCGACTCATAGCAACCCTATAGGACAGAGTGGAACTGCCCCATGGGGTTTCCAAGGAGCCAAGGAGCGACTGGTGGATTACGAACTGACGACCTTTTGGTTAGCAGCCGTAGCCCTTAACCACTGTGCCACTGAAAGGCTGGTGGTTTGAAACCACCAGCGGCTCCGCGGAGGAAAGATGTGGCAGTCCGCTTCCTTAGAGATTTACAGCCTTGGAAATCTGTAGGTCCCTATGAGTAGGAATCCACTCGATGGCAGTGGGTTTTTTTGTTTGTTTTTTTAGGGGTTAGAGCCAGTCTTTCAGGGTTTAATAGGTGTTTTCTTATGTATATATAGTTTTTAATCTTCTCAACAGTCCTTTGAAGAAGATAATAGTACACTCATTTTTCAGATGCAGAGACTAAGAAACGAAGAAGTAGTTTGTAGGCGGCAGAGTTTCGAATCACTGCAAATAATTATTGAGCAGCTTTTCTAGGCCAAGAACTGAGCTAGGCGCTGGGAACCCAATTCCAGTCAGAGCTCAGAACCATGGCTCAGCATCACGGCTGCCTCCCCATTTGGAAGTTTGTATCCTCAACGTAGGACGGCTCACGACTGTTTCACAGACATTTGCAGGATGGAACAGACCTTCTGCCGCCCGGTAGGAAAAGCTTTCTGGGCACGGAGCTCCGCCCCACGCCGGGCTGGGCCCCGCCCCCTCTGCAGTCGGTATTGTCCGATGGTTCCCGGCGTCCCTCGGCTTCACTCGGTAGTTTCCGGCAGTGATCGAGAGTTTGTAACGTTCCCCCTTGTTGTCTCTGGGCCGCGTCCTCCCAACTGCTGCCCCCCTTTTCGGCTCCCTCTTTCCCCTCCCCCCCCGTCAGCCTAGCACTACGGGCTGGGCAAGATGGCGGCCTTCGGGATCTTGAGCTACGAACACCGGCCGCTGAAGCGGCCGCGGCTGGGGCCTCCCGATGTGTACCCTCAAGATCCCAAACAGAAGGAGGTGCGTTCATTAATCGGGGCTCTTGAGGAACTGGGGGCAAGCAGTCAGCATAGGAGTAGGCATTGACGGTGTTGGGGAAGGGGGGGGCGGGGCGGTTAGGTGGGAGCGAAAGTCCCGAAAGGGGAAAGAGTAAAGTGGGCCGGTGCGGAAGAGTAGGACCTGGATCTGGGGGCTTCTGGCTGAGGATAGGGAATGATGTAGGGGCCACACCAGAGGCGTCCTCCCCCCCCCCCCCCACACACACACATATACGCCTCAGAAAGTTGTCTGAGGTAGCTTGGTGAGGTAAGGCTGTTCGCTAGGGAAGAGTGATGTTGAGGGAGTGCTGGGTGGTTAGGAATCTTAGTGACTGAAGAGGTGAGGGTGGGGTCCAAATGAGTATAAGGGCCTAGCCTTAAATAGCAATCTGTTCTACTCACAATCCTCCTTTTACCGTTTATCCTTGTCCCCTTCCTTTCTCTTGCCCTCCTCTTCCACCCTTCCCACGCCCAGAGGGAAAGAAAAACTAAAATGTCATTTTCTTGCCTCAGGATGAACTGACGGCTTTGAATGTAAAACAAGGTTTCAATAACCAGCCTGCTGTCTCTGGGGATGAACATGGCAGTGCCAAGAACGTCAACTTCAATCCTGCCAAGGTGAGGCAACCCTGCCAGACTGAAGGAAAAGGCTGGAAGAATCTGAGAAGGAGCAAAGGCCTTGGGTTGGGGAGACTTAAAGGGACAACCTAAATGGCTGAGTTTTCCATCATAACCTAATGCTACCACCAGTGGTATTTGTCTGTCAGAGGCACAACCAACCACCTATCTGCCCCTTCTTCCCACCCTGAGGTATAGTTTTCTTCCCTCAGATCAGTTCCAACTTCAGCAGCATTATTGCAGAGAAGTTACGTTGTAACACCCTTCCTGACACTGGTCGCAGGAAGCCCCAAGTGAACCAGAAGGACAACTTCTGGCTGGTGACCGCACGATCCCAGAGTGCCATTAACACCTGGTTCACTGACCTGGCTGGCACCAAGCCACTCACACAACTAGCCAAAAAGGTGAGGTACTATGTCCTGTTCTTCAGGCCAAGGGGGGAGCGTGGATACCAAGTACTCTCCTATTCCCAGATGAAGCTACTTGGGTGCCGGCTCATGGGGTAATAGATACCTCACTATTTGCAATATCCATCCAGGTGCCTATTTTCAGTAAGAAGGAAGAAGTGTTTGGGTACTTAGCCAAATACACAGTGCCTGTGATGCGAGCCGCCTGGCTTATTAAGATGACCTGTGCCTACTATGCAGCCATCACTGAGACCAAGGTTAAGAAGAGACACGTCATTGACCCCTTCATGGGTGAGTAACTCCGAACACAAAGTGTATCACCGATCCCTTCCAGGAGTGATAAAGCCTTGGAATCATTCTCCTTCCTAATCTATCTTCCTTGCTTCTGCTTCTATCTTGTTTTCACTCACTTAGTAAACATCAAGGATCTTGAGTATCAGTAATATGCATGTACTGGGCTATAATGATGACTAGTACATATCCCTGCCTTTCGGATGCTTATGGTCTAGTAGGGATGTTACGACACACGTACAAATAACATAAACATAGAAAGTAGCAAATGTCAAAAGAGGAGACAGGAGGTTCTTTGAGACCTCAGTCAGCAAATAGATTACTTTCTTTGGTGGACAACTGGGAAGACTTTACGAAGGTGGCATTTGACTGTAGCCTAAGAGGATAAATAGGATTTAGAAGTATGTGACTGGGGGTAAGGTAGGGGACAGAAGAAATTCTAAGCAGAGGGACAGTATAAAATAACCCTCTTCTACCTTTCCTCTAGAATGGACTCAGATCATCACCAAGTACCTATGGGAGCAACTACAGAAGATGGCTGAATACTACCGGCCAGGGCCTGCAGGAAGTGGCAGCTGTGCTTCCACTATCGGGCCTTTGCCTCATGATGTAGAGGTGGCAATCCGGCAGTGGGATTACAATGAGAAGCTGGCCATGTTCATGTTTCAGGTAGGGAGTAGGGCATGTAGTTTGTGGGGCATTGGACCGAGCCTTTTCTTGCTCTCTGCCAGTATAGAACAGAATCAGCCTGCCACCTTGCTCCTGTTGTGGTTTCTTTCATCCTTTCATTTACTTTACCTGCTTCATCTCTAATAGACCCTAGGCTGAACTAATACTCTTCCCACCCCTGGTACCCGTAGGATGGAATGCTGGACAGGCATGAGTTCCTGACCTGGGTACTTGAGTGTTTTGAGAAAATCCGTCCTGGAGAGGATGAATTGCTGAAACTGCTGCTGCCCCTCCTGCTTCGGGTAAGGCCCTAGGACTTGGAGGAGACTATAGGGGGGACTTGAAGGATAACCTTTAGAGCAGTGTCCCTTGGAGAGAACTAGAGGTTCTGATTGTCATGTTTTCACAGTACTCTGGGGAGTTTGTTCAGTCTGCATACCTCTCCCGCCGCCTTGCCTACTTTTGTACCCGGAGACTGGCCCTGCAACTGGATGGCGTGAGCAGTCACTCATCTCATGTTATGTCTGCTCAGTCAACAAGCACATTGCCTACCACCCCTGCTCCTCAACCCCCAACTACCAGCACACCCTCTACACCCTTTAGTGACCTGCTTATGTGCCCTCAGCACCGGCCCCTGGTTTTTGGCCTCAGCTGTATCCTACAGGTAGGTACTGGGTGGGTCCAAGGGAGTATTAAGAGGCATTCTGAGAAGCGTTGGGTGCCCACCCTGGAGAATGAGGGCGATTCTAAATTGGAAGTGGAGATAGGCATGAGTACTTGCGTGGAGACAGTTGCTTCTCATTAATGGGGTGTTTGTTCCCTTTATAGGGTTTTGGGCAGCCCCTTCCTTCCAGGGCTAAACAGTAGGCCCAAAGCTTTTTTAGGAAAGTAAGTAAAGGCAGGGGTTCAGGGACGAAGTATACCTTCCCCAGAAACTCAGTCAGAATAACTTTAGATTCAGAATCAAAGGATTGAATCTTATAAATGGGATTCTAGAGAGGTGGCCATGGTAACTGAGTTTAACTTAGCTGTTTCTGTTTGGCAGACCATCCTCCTATGTTGTCCTAGTGCCCTGGTTTGGCACTACTCACTGACTGATAGCCGAATTAAGACTGGCTCACCGCTTGACCACCTGCCTATTGCCCCTTCCAACCTGCCCATGCCTGAGGGCAACAGTGCCTTCACGCAGCAGGTAGGTCTGACCGATAGCCTTGTACTCCCAGATTAGGATATGAGGCTAAATTACTCTCTTAGAAATGATGATTTGGAGTCTGGTACTGTTCTTTTAGCCTTGTGGCCCTGGCCTTTTGTGTGCCTTGGTACTTCCTTAAAGCCTGCCTTTTTGATATTGCAGGTCCGTGCAAAGTTGCGGGAGATTGAGCAGCAGATCAAGGAACGAGGACAGGCAGTTGAGGTTCGCTGGTCTTTTGATAAGTGCCAGGAAGCCACTGCAGGTAGGTGCCTGGGGACAGGTAGTAGGAAGGCTGTTTAAGGAAAGGATGAGGGTGATAAGGACCTACAGAAGTGAGAGTGGAAACACATTGGGCCTCTAGTAAGTACCTTTTACCACTTTTCCTCCTTAGGCTTTACCATTGGACGGGTGCTGCATACTTTGGAAGTACTGGACAGCCATAGTTTTGAGCGCTCTGACTTCAGCAACTCTCTTGACTCTCTTTGTAACCGAATTTTTGGATTGGGGCCTAGTAAGGATGGGCATGAGGTAAACAAGAAGGGAAATATAAGGAGCAAAAAATAAACATTACACAAGTAACAGGAGGTATGAGGGGAAGGCATGGTGAAGTGTTGACACCAGGGGATGTCTGAAGAGATGACCTTACTGGGCCCGCGATGTGGGGTGTGTGTGTGGGGGGGGGGGGGGGTGTGTGGTGAAATTACACGCACCGAAACATTCGCAAATACGACAACTTCCAGATTTACCATTCAGTGATGTTGATTACCACAGGATGTTTTCAGATGTAATGTCACAGAAATTGGGACTCAGTTCTTTGTCCTCAGCCCTACCTTACTCTCATCCCTGTCTTCCTTTGGTCCAGATATCCTCAGATGATGATGCTGTGGTATCATTACTATGTGAATGGGCTGTCAGCTGCAAGCGTTCTGGTCGGCATCGTGCTATGGTGGTAGCCAAGCTCCTGGAGAAGAGACAGGCAGAGATTGAGGCTGAGGTTAGGGGGGCAGGGATAAGAGAATGAGATTGGCTAATGGGAAGGAATTTAACTGGGGTCAGAGACAGAGAGATTGAGGTAGTAGTGAGACCAGAGTTGAAGTTGTGAGAATAAAGAAATAGTAGAGAAACTAAAGGGAAAGTTAAGGATATCAGGTAAAAGTAGAGAGGAGTGGATTGTCAGAGTTAAGAGATCAAGGCTTAGGTTGGGAGATGGTAGAGTAAATGGAGGTCAGAGGAGGAATGCAAGTAAAAAGCTTGGGGTGGAGGCAAAACGGGATAGTCCAAGGTTGGTGTATTGAGAAGTGAAGAAACACTGAGGCAAAAATCAATCCTACAGTTTGCTCTCTCTTCTTACAGCGTTGTGGAGAATCAGAAGCTGCAGATGAGAAGGGTTCCATCGCTTCTGGCTCCCTATCTGCTCCTAGTGCACCTATTTTCCAGGATGTCCTCTTGCAGTTTCTGGATACACAAGCTCCCATGCTGAGTATGGACCCCTGCCACCCTCTAGTTACCTCTGCCTAGACGAAGTCACTTGTCACTGCCATCAAAAAGCATAATTAAGGGCCTTCTGGTATATATTTCTGTGTTGGGTTCTATGCAGAGTGACTTTTAGACATAATTCTAGTCCCTGATCATCTTACAGTTTAAAGAGAAGAATGAAAGCAAAAACATGTGATTGCAGCTTTTTCACTGTATAAATGGCAGCAAAGATTATGTTCCTTATGAGATGGTGTATGGGACACCAGGTGGGGTAAACCACACTTTTGTCCCGCAACGGTTTTTGTGATTTTTTTTGTGTGTGCGTGCTAATTCCTGTTATTGACTACTTCAGGTACTATAGGATCACCATGCCTTAGGTATGTCTCTCTCTCTTTCTGCCCACCTCTTTTGAGCTCTCCTAACTGATCTTCCCTCTCTCCCTCCCTCCAGCGGACCCCCGAAGTGAGAGTGAGCGGGTTGAATTCTTTAACTTGGTACTGCTATTCTGTGAACTGATTCGACATGATGTTTTCTCCCACAACATGTATACTTGCACCCTCATCTCCCGAGGGGACCTTGCCTTTGGAGCCCCTGGTCCCCGGCCGCCATCTCCTTTCGATGACCCTGCCGATGACTCAGAGCGCAAGGAGGCTGAGGGCAGCAGCAGTAGCAAGCTTGAGGTGAGTGGGCTTTTCCTTGCCCTAGATTGTTTCTTCTGACATTCGCATCTTCGTAGCACTCAGAGGCCTCTGTGATTCTTTTCCCTGATAATAAGAGCAGTATTTGCTTAGCACTGTGTGGTTTACAAAGCACTTTCGCATCAGTTATTTCGTTTGATCCTCACAACAACCTTGTGAGGTACCCATCCCCATTTTAAAGCTTAAGGGAACTGAGGCCCATACTGGTTAAGTGAATGGTCAAGGCCTGATTCCAGATCCTGTACTTTTCCCAGTATGCTCTCTGCTCTCCATTTCCTTTGTCAACTTTTCTAGATGATGGGGAGCAGTTCCCTAAGGCTAAAGCAACTTCCCTTATGTTCTATGCCCTCAGGATCCAGGGCTCTCAGAATCTATGGACATTGACCCCAGTTCCAGTGTACTTTTTGAGGACATGGAGAAGCCTGATTTCTCAGTAAGTTAGATCCTGAGTGTAGAATAATTCAACTTCTTAGATCCTCCCCTTATACCTCTTTTTGGAATTTCTCTATACCCTCTCATCCCCTTTTCTTCTTCTAAACGTTCTGCCCTTTCACCTTTGTCTTAGTTGTTCTCCCCTACTATGCCCTGTGAGGGGAAGGGCAGCCCATCCCCTGAGAAACCAGATGTTGAAAAAGAGGTGAAGTCCCAACCCAAGGAGAAGATAGAAGGGACCCTGGGGGTTCTTTATGACCAGCCACGACATGTGCAGTATGCCACACACTTTCCCATCCCCCAGGTACTATTACCCAACACCTGTGACAGTCTATTTTGAATCCAGATTTCTGTCGAAGGAATGTGCGGAGGGGTTGGAGCTGTTCTTGAGGGTGTGGGTATGTTGGGAAAGTCGTTGAGCATTGGGTGCTGAGGGGTATGGAGCATGCTTAAGAGGAGGGAAGGAGATCCATGCTGGAGTCTGATGGTGCTGCTGGGATGCAGGAGGAGTCATGCAGCCATGAGTGCAACCAGCGGTTGGTCGTACTGTTTGGGGTGGGAAAGCAGCGAGATGATGCCCGCCACGCCATCAAGAAAATTACCAAGGATATCCTGAAGGTTCTGAACCGCAAGGGGACAGCAGAAACTGGTGGGTTTGAGGCGCCTTAAACAGATCCCCCCAAAGAGTTACCCTAGTCAGTCTTCCCTTCCCCAGCATAGGGAACTCCCCAGTCATGTCCCAATGTCCTGTCTCTTGGAGTCTCCTGAGAGCTCTAGTCCTTTTGAAACTTCCCCCCTCATTCCCCCCCTCTGCAGACCAGCTTGCTCCTATTGTGCCTCTGAATCCTGGAGACCTGACATTCTTAGGTACCTCACAGTAAGCCCCATACTGCCCTCCCTCCCTCTCCCTTCCCTCCCTCAACCTAGCACCTCCCTGTACATATTCCTCTAAGGTCCACATAGTCTGTGGTCCTCTAAACCTTTGCTTCACTGTCCCCTTCATCCCTCCCCCATCCCTTCCTTTACCCTCCCTTCCCTCCTTCCCTCTTCCCTTCCTTCCTCCCTTCCTCCCATCCTCCCCTCTCCCTCCCTCCCTTCCACCTATAGCCTTCTCTCCGTACCCCCCTCCCCACCCCCCGCTCAACTAGTTATCTTCCCTGGCCTGACTGGTCCCTTTCAACTGTCCCCTCAGGTGGGGAGGATGGGCAGAAGCGGAGGCGCAACCGGCCTGAAGCCTTCCCCACTGCTGAAGATATCTTTGCTAAGTTCCAGCACCTTTCACATTATGACCAACACCAGGTCACGGCTCAGGTGTGGGCCTAAAGCTAGCCCTTTTCCCACATTCTGGCCTCCTATCCTGTTTTCCTTTCCCCCTTATCTTTTTTCCCCTAGCCTCTTGGTCTCATCCCTCTCCACCATCATCCTTTCCTGCTTCCCTGGTTCTTCCCACCTCCCTTCACTCCTGTCTCACTGCCACTGCCCTTACCAGGTCTCCCGGAATGTTCTGGAGCAGATCACGAGCTTTGCTCTTGGCATGTCATACCACTTGCCTCTGGTGCAGCATGTTCAGTTCATCTTCGATCTTATGGAGTATTCACTCAGCATCAGTGGTCTCATCGACTTTGCCATTCAGGTGGGAAAGTTGGAGAGAGAGGGGTAGGGGAAGAAGCTTGTGCTATATGGGGTCATAAGGATGGTTAGAGGCTCAAGCCAGTGTCCAGGACTATTTGAAGGGCAGAAAGACTAGCACAGGGTGGGCAGAACATGACATAACACTGCAGGAATAGAGACTTAAGTGCTCCTTGGGGAGGCCCAAGAGACAAATTAGAGCATTGGTCACAGACTGTCCTCCCACTGTGAAGTTAATAGAATTGTATCCTGGAGACTGGTTATATCATTGATGTAGCCTGCATCGTTAATAGAATAAAGGACGGGGGCATATGGCAACAAGGGCCCTTCTATACAGAGAAGGCTCTAGCAGGAAGGGGCTTAGGTCTGGCCTTACTAGTTTCCTCACAGGAAGGGAGGTTATAACATGAAAGGCCTCTTCTCATTTCTCACCACCCCCTACTCTGCTAGCTGCTGAATGAACTGAGTGTAGTTGAGGCTGAGCTACTTCTCAAATCCTCGGATCTGGTGGGCAGCTACACTACCAGCCTGTGCCTGTGCATTGTGGCTGTCTTGCGGCACTATCATGCCTGCCTCATCCTCAACCAGGACCAGATGGCACAGGTCTTTGAGGGGTAAGCAGCACTTCAGAATAACTAAACGTGCGGGGCTCTGGCAAATGCTGATAGAAGTGCCTGGGAAGAACATGTGGGGCTCTTCCCGTGGGGAAATGCATGCTACTCAAGCGGGAAAGGAATAGTATTACCGAGAGGTTTTGTTTCAAGGGACGTTTGTGCTCCAGCCCCCTGCACACCTAACCTTCCCTCTTCGTGACAGGCTGTGTGGCGTAGTGAAGCATGGCATGAACCGGTCGGATGGCTCCTCTGCAGAACGCTGTATCCTTGCTTATCTCTATGATTTGTACACCTCCTGTAGCCACTTAAAGAGCAAATTTGGGGAGCTCTTCAGGTAAGAGAGGTGGGAGGTGAGGGGTAGAGAATGTGACCTAGTCCCATCTCTTTCCCATTATGGCCCAGCCCAGGAGTAGAGCACAGCCCAGGACCCTGCTTTCTATCTGTGGTCATTTATGGGCTGTGTACTTCACATGTTCTTGCCTTAGTGAGAATGGGCCTTCTTCCTCATCAGGCATGCCTCCAGCCCATCTTCCTCCCTGTTTTCAGAGGCCTCTGTTCCTTATTCTTGCTTGGTTCCTTTTCTGCCCAGTCTGCCTTGTCCTGTCTCCCTTTATCTTGTCCCAAGGCCCCTTGTCCCTCACTTTCTCCTTTTTCCCCCTTTCCTGATCACCACCCCCCCCCCACCTCACCAGATCTTCAGCACTGCTATCTCCTTTCCCCCACCCCTGCAGTGACTTTTGCTCAAAGGTGAAAAACACCATCTACTGCAACGTGGAGCCATCAGAATCAAATATGCGGTGGGCACCTGAGTTCATGATTGACACTTTGGAGAACCCTGCAGCCCACACCTTCACCTACACGGGTCTAGGCAAGAGTCTTAGTGAGAACCCTGCGAACCGTTACAGCTTTGTCTGTAATGCCCTCATGCACGTCTGTGTAGGGCACCACGATCCTGATAGGTATGGGATGTACCGAGTGAGGAATGGGTACCACACTCACACCTGATACTGGGAGGGATGAGATACCTGGGAGGTACTACGACGTTGATTATTACAGGGGTGGAGGTGAAAAAGGAACCAGTCTGAGGTTTTATGGATCATGGTTTTTCCTGAGGGTGCTTGTACTTTTCCCTAGGGTGAATGACATCGCAATCCTGTGTGCGGAGCTGACCGGCTATTGCAAGTCACTGAGTGCAGAATGGCTAGGAGTGCTGAAGGCCTTGTGCTGCTCCTCTAACAATGGCACTTGTGGTTTCAATGACCTCCTCTGCAATGTAGATGTGAGACTTGGGGTGCAGTCTTGCTGGGAATGGGGCAGTTGCCAGGGCAGGAGTCTGGTCGCGGTAATCAAGGTAGTAGAGGGACAAGGGTTTTGTAGCGTGGAGACCTACAGCTCTGAGTGAGTGCCCCTTCTCCATACTGAGTCATCATGTCTGTCTTTTTTCTCCAGGTCAGTGACCTGTCTTTTCATGACTCCCTGGCTACTTTCGTTGCCATCCTCATTGCTCGGCAGTGTTTGCTCCTAGAAGATCTGATTCGCTGTGCTGCCATCCCTTCACTCCTTAATGCTGGTGAACAACCAATCTGTAACCCCTAGAATAACTGGCCCCAAAATTTCAATATACACTTACGGCTGTCCTCTTATTGTTCAGTGTGGGAGGCCTCACTGTAGTTCCCTGACCCCGCACCAGAAGGCAAGTCCTTTAGTATGCTTCAGGCTGGAAGGGGCCTGCCTGCTTTCTAACCCTTGATTTGCAGCCCTGATGTTTCTGTTTTTTGACCCTGCAAGCCACTAATTTGTATTGCATAACAGTTCTCTGCTCTACCTCTCCTTCGCTATTATTTTTTCTCCTTTCACCTTACCCTGTCTGCCCTCTTATTCCCCTGCGCACAAACCTACGTCCAGTTCTGCTTCATCCTTTCCACATCTTCTTGTCTTCCTTTTTAGCCTGTAGTGAACAGGACTCTGAGCCAGGAGCCCGGCTGACCTGCCGCATCCTCCTCCACCTTTTCAAGACACCACAACTCAACCCTTGCCAGTCTGATGGAAGTAAGTGACCCAAATCTGGGCCAGCCAGCAGTAGAAAATGTAGCTACCCCACCCCCGCCATTTTTACTTTAGCTTCCCCTTACTTCAGCTCGGAAACCCTGGTGGCATAGTGGTTAAGAGCTACGGCTACTAACCGAAAGGTCAGCAGTTCAGATCCACCAGGCGTTCCTTGGAGACTCTTATGAGGCAGTTCTACTCTGTCCTATAGGGTTGCTATGAGTTGGAATCGACTCGATGGCAACGGGTTTTTATCGTTTTTGACTTCAGCTCTCTCCCCAGACAAGCCTACTGTTGGAATCCGCTCCTCCTGTGACCGCCACCTGCTGGCTGCCTCCCAGAACCGCATCGTGGATGGAGCTGTGTTTGCTGTTCTCAAGGCTGTGTTTGTACTTGGTATGGGGGTAGGAAGGGAGCGGTGCCATAAGTGTGTATAGGGTGGAGCTCCAACTAAACTACAAAGGACAGTCTTTCTCTCTCCTAAAGGTGGGCTCTCTGACCTTCGGGGAGGAGGGTGAGGAGAAAAGTATGTTTCTGTCCCATAGGGCAGGATTTGGGTAGTTTCTGCCTCTGTGGGTCTGAGGTGGGTCTCCACACAGTGTTCTGATCTCATTTTGCCTTCCTTATCTCCCCTGTGAACCACAGGGGATGCAGAACTGAAGGGTTCAGGCTTCACTGTAACAGGAGGAACAGAAGAACTTCCAGAAGAGGAGGGAGGAGGTGGCAGTGGCGGTCGGAGGCAGGGTGGCCGCAACATCTCTGTGGAGACAGCCAGTCTGGATGTCTATGCCAAGTACGTGCTGCGCAGCATCTGCCAACAGGTCAGTCTCACCTTCACCCCACACCTCCTAAATGCTTCTGTATAATGTGTTCCTGTTTCCAGCCAGTGGTCATACCCACTTCCCACTATACGTCATGTCCCTTCCCAACCCCTCCCTGATCCACGTCCCTTATTCCTGATCCCCTCACTGGTTGCCCCCAGTCCCCTGATTATCGGCTTTCTCAGGAATGGGTAGGAGAACGTTGCCTTAAGTCGCTATGTGAGGACAGCAATGACCTACAGGACCCGGTGCTGAGTAGTGCCCAGGCCCAGCGTCTCATGCAGCTCATCTGCTACCCACATCGACTGCTGGACAATGAGGATGGGGAAAACCCCCAGCGTCAACGCATTAAACGTATTCTTCAGGTATGCCAAGGTGATGGGGATCTTGGAGGAAGCAATGGAGACCAAGCCTGGGAAGAAATAATGGGAACCTTGAGAGAAAAAGGGAGGGAAAATTAAGTACAGAGGAAGATGAACGGGAATGCGGGAGAAAGATAGTGAGAGCAACAGCTCCAGCATGGGTTCAGAAGTAAACTCACTGTGGTCTAGACTCTAGAGTAGAACGTTGTGTAAGGACAGAGCCATCTGGAGTGAAAATAGTTTATCAGTGGGAGGCATAATATCTGAGATACACAGTTTTGGGCCTTGTATCGTTGACATTTTGCTCATGACTCAGTAACTGAATAGTAATAACTGCTATTTATTGAGCTTTGACTTTGTACTAAGCACTGTGCTAGGAACTTTGCACACATTCTATTATTGAATCTTTACAATCCTGTGAGGTAGGTATGAGTATCTCTATTTGACTGATGAGGAAACTGAGCCTTGAAGAGGTTAAGAAAGTTGCCCAAGGTCACTCAGATAGTAAGTTTAGAGTCAGTGCGTGAACCCTGATATGCCTGTTCCTTTTTCACTTTGCCACACTGTTTCAGAGACTCAGATGACTGGAGGGTAGAAAAATAAAGCCATTGAGGGAAAGCTACAGGAATGGGATCTCTTCAGCCCAGAGGAGAGATAATGCTGAAAAAAGATTACCTAACAATAGTCTTAAGGTCTGTAAAGGACACTGAGAGATTGTGAGCAGCTAGCCTAAACCAAGAGAAACCAAAGCCACCGCCGTCAAGTCAATTCCGACTCATAGTGACCCTATAGGACAGGGTAGAACTGACCCATAGGGTTTCCAAGGCTATAAATCTTTATGGAAGCAGACTGCCACATCTTTCTCCCACGGAGTGGCTAGTGGGTTTAAACAGCCCATCTTTTCAGTTAGCAGCCAAGCGCCTAACCACTGCTTCACCAAAACAAACAAACAAACAAAAAAAAAACCCATTGCGTTGAGTCAGTTCCCACCCATGCTTCACCAGGGCTCCTTAAAACGAGAGAATCAGGCTTTAAATTTAACATCGAGGATGTAGGTTAAACATTAAGCAGAACTTCCTGATGCTAAGGGTTGTGAGGCTCTGGAAAAGGAAACCGCAGAAAAATGTGAGATCTTTGCTAAACCTTTTGTAAAATAGGGTAGCTTTTCAACCATTTTGGATTATTTAACTGTAGTCTTCTCTGAAGATGGGGACATAGAAGTAAGTCCCTTTTAGACCTCTAGGAGTCTGTGATTCAAGGTTGTGACAGATCCAGAATTGGCCTCAGGATGATGGGTGGCTGGGGTGACACACTGATGACTAGCTGGGAGTGGGGCCTTTGTCACAGAACCTGGACCAGTGGACCATGCGCCAGTCTTCCTTGGAGCTGCAGCTCATGATCAAGCAGACCCCTAACAATGTGAGTAGTGCCTGGGCCCTCCCTGTCCCATGCCCACTTTCAGCTCCATGTGTTAAGGAGGTAGGCCACCGTCGAAGAACCTAAAGCCTACCCTTGGAAGGATCAGCCAGAGATCCTTGGACTGACAGAGATAAGAGAAGACAGGAAGATGGCAAATGTGTGGAGCCAGTGATAAGGGAAATAGATTGGGAGTGTTGAGGCTGTGAGCTGTGGGGAAGAGTGGTGGTGGTGGAGGAGCAGGTGGAGGCTGTTTTTCTGTGGCCAGAAACGTAAGGAGGTATGTAAAGCAGAAGACAGTGGGGAATTGGAGAAATACGAGGTGCTAGAGGGCTCAGCTTCCAACAGAGTTGTGTCCCTACGTTGCCATAAACCTCACATAGATGCCTTCCTTCACCCTCACTTCCTATCTCTCCTACCATCTGTTTTCCTTCACCTCCAGCTACCTGTTTAGCACCCCTGTGCCTTTCTTTCTCCCCAGGAGATGAACTCCCTCTTAGAGAACATTGCCAAGGCCACAATTGAGGTTTTCCAACAGTCAGCAGAGACAGGGTCATCTTCAGGAAACACTGCAAGCAACATGCCCAGCAGTAGCAAGACCAAGCCTGTGCTCAGGTCGGGTAGAAACATGTTAGGACCCATCCCCTTATGAGTTTCTCTCCTGGTAGCATGCAGGATTTCAGTCACATGGAGATTCCAGGCATGTCCGTCAGGGAAAGGAGGAGGAATTGTTCCAGCCTTGTCTGGCACCACTATAACCCTGTCTATTTCATTTGTCCCCCAGTTCTCTAGAACGCTCTGGTGTATGGCTGGTGGCCCCCCTCATTGCTAAATTGCCCACCTCAGTCCAGGGGCATGTGTTGAAGGCTGCTGGGGAGGAATTAGAGAAGGGTCAGCACCTGGGTTCTTCTTCCCGCAAAGAACGTGATCGACAAAAGCAAAAGAGGTAAAGGGGCTAGAGAGGGAGTTGAGGAGTAGAAAGGAGAAGAGGCAAGGCCAGAGAAGGATAAAAGTTGGAACGGAGGGACGTAGTTAAAAATAATTTAAAAAATGGAAACTCAGAGGATAAAGATGGGCATGGTTGAGCAAGAGGCCAGGAGTAGAGTCTGGGGCTTGGAGGAATGTGTTTGGAAGTTGGAAAGTTTCTGTATACCTGATCCCCAACCCGTGTCCCCCTTTGCTTTGCTTTGCTTTGCTTTTGCTTTGCTTTGCTTTGCTTTGCTTTGCTTTGCTTTGCTTTGCTTTGCTTTGCTTTGCGTCCTGGTTCTAGCATGTCCCTATTGAGCCAGCAGCCCTTCTTATCCCTGGTGCTGACTTGTCTGAAAGGACAGGATGAGCAACGTGAAGGACTCCTTACCTCCCTCTACAGCCAGGTGCACCAGGTACAGGTCTCTGGGCCATGGAGGTGGGCAGGATGCACCTAAGAGGCCACTCTGTACTCTTGGACCTTCAGTATTTTCTGATGAACTCATTGGGTGCTTTGGGATGGAAACGAGAAGATCTCTGAACTATAGGATTTGTTTCGTTTTTTAAGTTTTTATTTCTTATAGTTTTATACTTGTTTCTGTCCTAGATTGTGAATAATTGGCGAGATGACCAGTACTTAGATGATTGCAAACCAAAGCAGTTAATGCATGAGGCACTCAAACTGCGGCTCAACCTGGTAAGAGGGGTTGCTGGGGAGAAGAAGGAAGAGGCAGGGCGAGAAATGCAGAGTAAAGAAGCCTCAGCCTGGAAGAGTAAGGATGGAAGCTATAGGTTTTTCTGGGTCATCAGGTATCAGCACAGTTCTCCTAAAGGATACAGGGCCTGAAAGTGATTGAAGGGACTGAATCACTGTGGTCAGGGTCCAGTAGATTGTGTACACTGGATCCTTGCAGGGATGCTGCCTCAGTATTCTGATTCTGGCTGGGACCTAAAAACCCAAACATTTTAGAATGTTGAATGGAATCATAGAAATCCTTTAGTCCAACTCCCATCATTTTGTAAGTGAGGAAGCTGAGGCCTAGAGGTGTCAAGAATTCAGTCATTGGCCTGAGATCATACAGCAAATCATAGATATAACCAGTACATGACCTCAGGTGCCCTAACTGCTGCTCAACTCGGGTTCTAGTCTAAGCTTTCTTTCATTGTTGGGCTTTGCCCCTGAGCCATCTGACTGACTTGCTGTGGTTCTGGCAGGTGGGGGGCATGTTTGACACGGTGCAGCGCAGCACCCAGCAGACCACCGAGTGGGCTGTCCTCCTCCTGGAGATCATCATCAGTGGCACTGTCGACATGCAGTCCAACAAGTAAAGCATCCTCACCCCTCCCTTCAGTTTTTGTACCCAAGAGCATTCCCCTGGCTCCCACACCAGGTTGCATGGTCCACTGAGATTGGTGTGGGTGTGATGGCTGTGGACTCCATGGCCCTGATAACTTTCCCTACCTGTATCCCACTGTCATGCCTTTTCCTATCTTAACCTCTTTTTTGCCTCTATTATTTTCCCTGACTTCCTGTCACAGCGAACTCTTCACTACTGTGTTGGACATGCTGAGCGTGCTCATCAACGGGACATTGGCTGCAGACATGTCCAGCATCTCTCAGGGCAGCATGGAGGAAAACAAACGTGCATACATGAACCTGGTGAAGAAGCTGCGGGTGAGCAGAGGAGGCAGGGGCAAGGCTCTGGGGTATTGGACTCTCAGCTCCCTCTCCCCTGAGGTTGCATCTGCTGGCCAGCCTCTGAGACTTGATTCTGGTCTGAAACGTCTGCCCTTCCCTATTGCATCCTTTTTGTCTTTGTTACTCAGAGGATTTACTGAGTAAATTCTTTATGCCAGGTTCTGTGGCATCCCCTGAGATTTCCTGTCCCTCTTACTTTACGTCTTGAACTCTTATCCCATCTTCCTGTGCCTGCAGAAGGAGTTGGGGGAGCGCCAGTCGGACAGCCTGGAAAAGGTTCGCCAGCTGCTGCCACTGCCCAAGCAGACACGAGATGTCATCACGTGTGAGCCACAGGGCTCCCTTATTGACACCAAGGGCAACAAGATTGCTGGCTTCGATTCCATCTTCAAGAAGGAGGCATGTTCCATCGTCTTCCCACCCTCAGCCCCCTTGCCTTTTTTCCCCTTTGGGCAAGAGCCTTCCCTGCACTTACCTCTTAGCTACAGCAGACTCACCGCCTAGGGAGTCTTTTGGGCTCTGTTAGTGAAGATTGTCTCTGGGAGTTTGAGCTAATCACTTAACTTTCCTTACATTTCCTGTCCCCATCTTTGAAGTCTCACCCCCTTTCCTTGGTTTCTCACTTCACCCTCATCTACTTCTCATCACCCCCACCCACCTTTTAACATGCCACCCATTTCTCAGCACCCCACCCTCCTTTCCCTCTGCCCCACCTGCCTCCCGTCCTATCCCACCCCTGCCTGTACCGTACCCATCTGTCTGGCTGATAGCCCATATCTCTTTTATTCTTGCATTTCTCCACCACCCCCCACCATCTCTCTGCACAATTTTCTCTTTTTTCTCTCTCTTTGTCAGTTGCAGTATTTGTTGAATAGCCATAATCATTGTGTATAATAGTTCAGAGACAGCGGAAAAAGAGGATGCAGTTTAAAATCTGAAGTCCAGCTAATTTGTATATACATTCTCATATCTCTTCCTGGCCCATCTGTCTCTTTCTTTTCTTCTCTGTCTGTATACCTATATCGTGTTTCTCTTTCTGAGTGTCTCCGTCTGTCTCTTTCTGTTTCTGCTGCTCCCCCCAGTTCCGCCTCTCCCCTGGCTCCATCTCTCCTGGATCCGTCTTTCCCCTCCACCCCTTCCCCTACAACCCAGCTCTCTCCCCTCTCTTAGCTTTCTCTCTCCTCCAAGTGTGTGTATCTGTCGTCGTTCTTCTCACCATCTCTCCTGAATCTACCTGTGACTTTTCTTTCTTTCTTTCTTTCTTTCATTGTCAACAGATATTTTACCCTCTCCTACAAGTTCTCAAGGTCTCTCTTCTGTTTTCCAAGTCTCAACAGCTCACTGTTTCTCACTTTCTGGAGCAGGGTCTACAGGTTTCCACCAAACAAAAGATCTCTCCCTGGGATCTTTTTGAGGGGTTGAAGCCGTCAGCACCACTCTCTTGGGGCTGGTTTGGAACAGTCCGGGTCGACCGGCGAGTCGCTCGAGGAGAAGAGCAGCAGCGATTGCTGCTCTACCACACACACCTGAGGCCCCGGCCCCGTGCCTATTACTTGGAGCCACTGCCTCTGCCACCAGAAGATGAGGAGCCCCCTGCTCCCACGCTGTTAGAGCCTGAGAAAAAGGCTCCAGACCCCCCCAAAACTGACAAACCTGGGGCTGCTCCACCCAGTACTGAGGAACGCAAGAAGAAGTCCACTAAGGGCAAGAAACGTAGCCAGCCAGCCACCAAGACAGAGGTTAGTGCCTCCCACCGTTAGGGTTTTTCCACAGCTGCTTTTTCTTCGTGATTCTTTTCAGTTTCTGGTTTGTGGAAGCGGTGGGGATGTGAGGGGAAAAGATGACGTTATAATTGTAATAAGGATTAACCATATAAATGCAACTCCTCTTCACCCCACCCTACCCCACCTCACCCTATCTCACTCAGTCACAACCCACTCACCTTCCTCTGCCATTCACACAGGACTATGGAATGGGCCCAGGTCGGAGCGGCCCTTATGGTGTAGCAGTGCCTCCAGACCTTCTGCACCACCCAGCCTCTGGCTCCATATCCCATCTTAGCTACAGGCAGGGATCCATAGGCCTGTACACCCAAAACCAGCCACTACCTGCAGGTGAGTGCCAGCCACTAGGGATGATGGAGTTACTTGAACATTCCTCCCACCTAAGGGATGATGCTACTTCTCTAAAGAGCTGTGGATGAATAGGACACTGAGCAAGGGGTGGAGGAATGAGAAGCTTAGAGAAGTCTATCTGCTTTCCTTTCCAGGTGGCCCTCGTGTGGACCCATACCGCCCTGTGCGGTTACCAATGCAGAAGTTGCCAACCCGACCAACTTATCCTGGAGTGCTGCCTACGACCATGACTAGCGTCATGGGACTAGATCCCTCCTCTTATAAGACCTCTGTGTACCGACAGCAACAACCTGCAGTGCCCCAAGGACAGCGCCTCCGCCAACAGCTCCAGGCAAAGATAGTGAGAGGGGCAGTAGGGAGGACTGTCAGGGAGAGGGGATTTTTGTGTCACAGGACTGAGGAAATACTTGGGATCTTCGCAAAGACACACAGGGTGGGAGATGCAAAAAAATGAGAGATGGGGGAAAGTGTTTCCTGACTTCTGAGTTTCTCCTCTTTTTCCCTCTAGCAGAGTCAGGGGATGTTGGGACAGTCATCTGTCCATCAGATGACTCCCAGCTCTTCCTATGGTTTGCAGACCTCCCAGGTAAGGGCATAGGATTGTGAGAATCAAGGAGAGTGAGGCAAGCTGGTCTGAGCACTCTTGAGCCTGACTTCTCTCACCTCCTTCCCTCCAGGGCTATACTCCTTACGTTTCTCATGTGGGATTACAACAACACACAGGCCCTGCAGGTACCATGGTGCCCCCCAGCTACTCCAGCCAGCCTTATCAGAGCACCCACCCTTCTACCAACCCTACTCTTGTAGATCCTACTCGCCACCTGCAACAGCGGCCCAGTGGCTATGTGCACCAGCAGGCCCCAACCTATGGACATGGACTGACTACTCAAAGGTACCCAGAGTGGTGGTGGGCTTGAAAGAGACACTGAAGTATGAGTGGGCATTTGACTTGGGGGACTTTGTGCCTGGAGGTTATGGGACCGGTCAGAACTTTTGGAGATACTGAGAACACTGATCTGGCCACATAGCCAATAACCATAAAGTGCTGGAGCTGGAAGGGACATGGAGACCAGTAGTCACACACCTACTTCCCGCAACATTTCTTTGAGGCCCAGAAAGGGGAAATCATTTATACAACAAAAATAAGAAAATATCTGAAGTTCATAGGTGCACTGCATGATGAGGCGCAAATCCAGTATTGGAACAGTTTAACACTGGAGTAGACTAACAAACGAATTTTTCCACCATGATTAATGTTAGTCAAGCCTTAGTTAAGACACTGTAATCATTCTAGGCTCTGGAGCTTAGGATTTAGAATACTGGAAGATGGGCCAGAGGAAAAGTCCTTTACTTATAAGTATTGATTAACTGCGCACTGTGTGGCCAGCACTCTGCTAGGGCTGGCTAGGGTGGGAGAGAGATCAAAAAGTAAAATACAAAGTCCCTTACCACAAAGAATGTTTACTGTAGTTGGACAGGTGAGACTTACCCAGAAGAGCATTTAGAGAACAACGTGAGGAAGTACATAATCAGGTGTGCCGTTGCGTGCTGTGGGATAAAATGGGAATTCAGAAAATGTATGGGATAATACGTGTGGGCCTGAGTCATAGGAGAAAGTTTCAAGAAGGAGGTCTGGCTTGAGTTGGCCTTTGAAGGATAGCTGTGATTTGAATTTATGGAGAGGAGGTGGAGGAAGAGCATGCCAGTAGAGGACATAGCATGAACCAAGGCATGGGGACAGGAATACATATCGTGGCTGGGAGGACAGGGAGGAAAAGAGCTTGGATGAAGTGTAAAATTTGTGCTGGGGAAGTTGTAGGGGATAGGATAGGTATGGGCAGGTTGATAGAGGACCTTGAGTGCTCAGCTGCAGAACTGAAACACAGTCCCGTAAAAGGCTCTTCTGATCAGGAAAGCGATAGGATGAGTTAAGCGTGTTGGAAAGATTAATACGGAAATGGCAGATAGGACGCGTAGTGGAAAATGGGAGAAGACCTGAGAGAGGGAGCCCAGCTAGTAGACTGTTGTAGTAATGCCCTGACTGGAGGAGAGAGGGAGTAAGTAGTTGGAGAACTGAAACTTAAAACCCTGAAATGTTTTTGGGGAATGGAAAAAAAAAAAAAAAAAAAAAGCAAAAACTCAATGTGTGTTTATAGAATGCCTATCATGTGCCAAGACTGTTTTTCATTTTCATAAGAGAAAAATAGCTAAAACAGAACCAGGAAAGATTCCTAATCATTAAGGTTATGAGATACTAAAATGGAGTATTGCCCCTTATTCTCCAACCTAGAAGTCTATCAGAACCCCAAAGAGCTCTTTTGGTTGGTGGTCAGAAGAATGGATGAAGTGACATGTAAAGCTTCTTACAGGTCAGGGACCCAGGGTTTATGCTGCCTGCACCCCCACCCCTAATGCCTTGACCTGTGTACCTTTTATCTTTGCAGATTTTCACACCAGACACTGCAGCAAACACCCATGATAGGTACCATGACTCCACTGAGTGCCCAGGGAGTCCAAGCAGGTGTCCGGTCAACTTCCATCTTGCCTGAGCAGCAGCAGCAACAGCAGCAGCAGCAACAACAGCAACAGCAGCAGCAGTACCACATCCGGCAACAGCAGCAGCAGCAGATCCTGCGGGTGAGGCACTGGGACTTCATCTAGGACCTAAGAGCCCAAGGAGGAGGAGAGGCACAGTTTCTTCCCAGATTGTTATCAAGACTAATTGAGGCAGTGTACATAAAGTACTCAGTAGAGTGTCTGGCATATAAACCAAAAAAAAAAAAAAAAGACACCTATTGCCATCAAGTCGATTCCAGCTCAGCAACCCTATAGGACAGAATAGAGCTGCCCCATAGGGTTTCCAAGGAGCAGCTGGTGGATTCGAACTTCCGACCTTTTGGTTAGCAGCCAAGCTCTTAACCCCTGCACCACCAGGGCTCCGTCTGGCATATAGTGAGTGCTTAATAACTTAGTTCCCTACCCTCCCCCTTTTGTTTTCTGGGGATCATAGCGGGAAGGGTTTGGGAATTTCCTTTTGGGTCCTTCTTTCTATGCACTTGTCTGAGAATGGAAAACAGTGGACCCAGAGTTCCTTTCCTGCTTCTTCATCCCCTTTCCTCAACCCTCCAACACTGAGTCTTAGCTCCCTTGCTCTCCTTCAGAAGTATCTCGTATGTTCTCACAGCAGCAGCAACAGCAGCAGCAGCAGCAACAGCAGCAACAGCAACAGCAGCAGCAGCAGCAACAACAGCAGCAACAGCAACAACAGCAGCAGCAGCAGCAGCAGCAACAGCAGCAACAGCAACAACACCAGCAGCAGCAACAGACAGCTCCTCCCCAGCCCCAGCCCCAGTCCCAGCCCCAGGTAGCTGCCGGACTACAGCCCCAGGCTCAGGGACAGCTGCCCAGGTTGGGCATGCAGCCAGTGAACTGGGTTGGGGACAGGGTGGAATCGGACAGAGGTGGGAGACAAGGCATGGAACTCTGAAAAGGGGTTGAGAGATGAAGATGGAGAAGTAGGTGGAAGGGGAGAGTTCAGTCCTCCACTTCCTGTTTCCACCTCAGTTCCAGCGCCAGGGCCTTCAGCAGACCCAGCAGCAGCAACAGACAGCAGCGTTGGTTCGGCAACTCCAACAACAGCTTTCCAGTAAGCCTGCCTTCTTTCCCAGGGAGAGCCCCATGGGATAAATGGGAGATGGGGTGGGCAGAAATGCTGAGGCAGTTGCTTCAGGCCCAAATTGTGGGGGGAAGGATTACATTCCCTTCCCTTGGTACCTGACTAGTTCTCCTCCTGCTTACCCATACCCCTGCTTGGTCTCCCGTCCCTGATAATCTCTGGTTTTTCACAGATACGCAGCCACAGCCCAATACCAACATATTTGGACGCTTCTGAGCCACCTGGAGGAGCTGCTTGTGCACTGGATGTGGCCCTACCCTTTCCTCTTAATTCCCGGTCCCCTTCCCGGGCTAGCACCAGTAGTGGTTGGGACCCTTCCCTCAGGCTCCATTTTTAATAAGTTTTAGTATTTTTGTTAATGTGAGGCATTGAGCTGTTGGGTTTTTGTATATTATTTATATAGAAACCCCAGAGCTGTTGCGCCCAATACACAGAGCTTCTTTGCAAAGGGAGTGTGTGAGTTCTGCATGTCTGGGAAGGGTGGGGTGTTGGGAGAGTGTTGGGGGCTGGACCAACAAGTCAGAGCCTTCGTTCTGTTCAGATCATCTCCTCTGTTTACCTTCCACCCCCTTAGTTTTTTAATTCTGATTGTACTGGTACTCTCTCTTTCTTCTCCAAACTGCCAACATATTAAGTTATGGGCCATTGGTCTCTTAAGAAGGGCACCTTCCCAGTCTCGGCTAAATGTTGCCTTCGTTACAGCTTTTGTCCGTGGGGGATATACCATTGGGATTGGGGAGGGGCTGTTAGGCCAGAAGGAAATCAATGGAACTTGATTCTCCCTTTACATACCCCAAATGCTGGGCCTTGAACAAGCTAAGGGGGGGAGGTGACAGACACTACCTACCCTTTTTGCCACTTTGTGTGGTCTCCATCATATACCAAGCTGCATCCTTTTCATAGGACAGAGAACTTCCCTGGGAGTCACATTTCTGGGATGAAAAATTGCTCTCCACTGGCAAGTGTCACTGTAGACTAGGTGGTAGAAGGATGGTATGGTTCTAGGAGGAAGAAAGACCAATAAAAGGAAGCACTCTTCTCTCCCTGCCCCGTTGCTGGAACTGCTTGTTTTCACATGACCCATCTTGGCAGTTACCCAGAATAACTATTGTTCACCCACATTTTACAGTAGGGAAGGTTCAAAACTGTTGCTACAGAGTCATATTTGGAGCTGTGGCCAGGCCATTCTCAGCCCCCTTGCCTTCAGGTTTTCGGCCCTAGATCCAGGGCTATCCAGGACGGCCAACTGGTTTACTATAATGGAGTCTTCTGGTCAGCTCTGTGGGTAGGTGGGTGGTACGGGATGGTTTAACAACTTAAGGGTAATGTCCTGGCCATGGTTGCACCACATTGTTGGCAAGTGTCAAGTGTGCTGGTAAAACCAAGAGCATCAATCAGTACCCAAGTTGTAAAGAATGCAAAATAAAATCCCTCTGAAGTCCTCAAAGCCCTCACTCACGTGGGACGTAACCAAGTTTAACAGTTGTGTGTGCAAGGAATGGAACTTCTTAATAGGGTAAAGGCAAATACGACTGAAGCTTTTTTCTGACCTGTTCTATCCTGATACATACATTCTGAGGAGCTATAGGAGTAGAGGCTTAGCTGGAATAAGGGACATTCAGAGGGGCTTGGGGAGGGGGCAGGTGCTAGACAAACTGGACAGGTGAACTGCATACAGAAGTACAAGACACAAAACTTACTGAGGATCTGGAAGGGGGAGACTCAAATGGTCCGACGACTGGCATGCTGACAGTTAAAGTCTGACATGCCCCAGCAGAAGCAGCAGAAAGGAACAGCATTGACCTTTGGGAGGATGGCAGGATGAGGGCAAAGTGTCCTCAGGGTAGTGCTGTCACAGAGGAGAGATGAAGGATGTTGAGTGTGGAGACGTGTCTTTGTTGAGTATGACTGGGGGCTCCTGCAGGCAGTGCCTCGGTTTCTCCCTTTGTTCCAAGGTCTCAACACTTTGCAGGTAAAGTTGTCACTAGCTACCTTGGGAGATCACCTGTCTGATAGCTTGCTATTTGAGGAGTGTGTGTGAGAGAGAACGCATGCAAGTCGAGTGCGCTTGAATATGGGGGGAATTGGGCCATGCCCCAGGACTTGAGCCATCTCTGGCAGAAAAGGAGTTAATGGCAGGGACCGCACCCCCCCGTGTCCGGGCACGCGCAGCGCGCCCCCTTGGTGCGCGGGCACAGCAGCCAGGCTGCCGGAGAGCAGATCTTGGGGATTCGGGTGCAGAGCCCTTGGCCTGGAGGCGGTATGGGTGGTCCGCGGCAGGGTTTGGTCGCTCGCAACAGCAGCAGCCCGGGGAACAGGTGAGGCCGTCTGCCCCGGTCTCTCATCCTGTAGCTGCCCATTCCTCGCCCACATCCTATCTCCTCCCAATCCCGGGTCCTCCACTCCCCAGCCAGTGCCCCCTATCTCTCTCAACCCCATATTCTCCATCAGCACTCCTGACCCCCCAATCCTCCCCCGCTTCTCTTCCTCTCCTCCACCTCCTCCCTAAATTCCGTATCCCTATCATCCTCCCGCCCTTGGCCCCTCTATTTCCGCAGCCAGGCCCCGCATGTTCATCAAAATACCCTACTGAGGGCCCCCAGCCCTATTCCTGAACCCTACTGTACTGCACATTGCCAATCCCCCTTCCCCCACAGTGTAGCCCCATCCCTCTTCCATCATAGCGTCTCAAAGCCGGGATCCCTCCCCCACTTTCTGCAGCCCCCCCCCCCAAAGGCCTTTCTCCTATTCTCCCCCATTCTAGTGCAGCTCCGTTCCCCAGTACGTTCTGAACCGGCGTAGCCCCCAATATTTCTCAATACCTTGCCCAGTACCGCTCCAGCCCCAAAAGTACCCCCAGATGCCATTTTTATCCCTGGTACTGCCATCTCCCCTTGTCTTCCCCCAATTGCAAGTTGGACCAGAATGGAGATCAGACAGTAGGTTCTAGGGTACAGAGGGCATTTGGGGGTCGGTCGGTTTGTCTAGGTGTTCACGGGAGAGGGGCTGCAGAGAATTGACTCAAAGAGGAAGGGCGTTTGGCATTTTGGCACCGAAGGGTTACTGGAGAGGGAGGCATCCCGAAAGGGTTAATTGAATGCATGAGGATGGGGCGGTGCTGAGGGGGCTAATGGGGGGGGGGTTGCTGGCGGGGAAGCCGTGTGAATGAGCGGTCTGTGCCCCTGAGTTGCCATGGAGACGGTGAATGGGGGGATTGTGTGAACTCAGCTGCGGACTATCCCCCCCCCCCCGCCATATACACACACACCCACTCCCTCTTGCCCCACCTCCCTACTCCTACCCCTTCCTTCCCCTCTTTCCCCCCATCCGGGTGCATTCTGGGCAGTGTCTGGGATCTTCCCCCCATACTTTGCTCCCCATTTCCTCTGAGCCCCCACCCCTTTAGTCACTTTGCCCGCCTCCTTCCCGCCTCCCGTCCCTCCCTCTTTCCCCTCCTTCTTTCTCTCTCTTTCATACACACACACACACACACACACACACACACACACACACACACACACACACACACACACACGCATTCTCATTCCCCTCTCGTGGTGGCTGATTGTCGGGCATTCCCAATCTCCCTCCCCCACCCCTTCAACCAATTCTTAAAGGAGCGAGCCGGCAATCTTGGAAGGCGGGAGAAATGGGGGAAAACTAAATGTACGTGTGTGCGTGGGCACGCGCGCGTGCGTGCGTGCGTGTGTATCTGTGTGGGTGTGCGCGCGCACGCGCCTGTGTCCATGTGGGAGCCTCTGTGTGTGCCTGTGTGTATGTGTTGACTGTGCAACTCCTTGTGTCAGAAAAGCCATGTGTCTCGGTGTGTTGCTATTTCTGTTTCTGTCTTCACCTATGTGTCACCATTATACTGCATGTGTCTCTGGATATTTACCTATGCGAGTGTGTGTGATTAAACCTCAGCAAGTCTGTGTGTCTCTGAATGTATCTCTGTGCATCACTGGCTCTATGAGGCTCTCTGTCTCCCAAAGTGGGATTATATGAGGGGATTTCTGTGGGTTTGGAATGTATGTCTCTGTGAGTGAATATCACAGTGTCTGTGATCCTGGCTTGGTCTCTTACTCACTCTTTGAGTCTTTGTGAGTTCATTTCCATGAGTCTCTGAGTATGTGTCCTCCAGATTCCGTTGTTTATTTTACACTGACTGAGCATCAGCAATACCTAGGGTGCTGGGCAGAATGGTTTCTGCCTCTGTCATGGCACTCTATAAATTAGAGATAGACAACAGAAAGGACCAAGGTTTCGGGATTTGGGAGCAGTGAGGACTGAGGGGAATGTACAGGAAGGGCATG
The DNA here is from genome assembly GCA_030035585.1 of Dugong dugon. Lineage (NCBI taxonomy): Eukaryota > Metazoa > Chordata > Mammalia > Sirenia > Dugongidae > Dugong > Dugong dugon. The sequence continues at coordinate 99,336,427 of CM057483.1, read as the reverse complement.
AAAGGGTCTGGGGACTCTGGCGAATGGCTGTCCTGCCCTGAGGGTGAGCGGGCTCTCCATGGGACCCTTTGCCTGTCTGCTGCTTTCCCTTCTTATCCCTCAGTGTCCCAGAATGAGTTTAACAATCCTACCCTCTCCCGATGTGGATGTGGAGGTCCGTGTGTGGAGCTACCAGGCCCCAGAGGCTAGACAGCTCATGTTCACACAGCATGCCCAGAGTGACCTGAGCTCTATTTCCATGTCTCCCCACTCCCTGCCACCACATGCAACTCTGGCTCAAGCTGACCCTAATGAATTCCATTGGCTGTAGAGCTGAAGTTGGGGACTGTGGACTTGCCGTGGCAAAACGTGGTCACTCTGTCAATACCCTTGAATTTTTCCAGCCATGGCCAGGAACATAGAATGGTTCTGACTGGTAGTGGGGATCAGCTCTGAGTCCCTGGAACCCTGGCATGTGAAACCTCTCCCAATTGTAAACGAAAGGCCCAAGCCCAGCAGGGCCCCAAAGATCTACTCTGTAGCCCTCCCAGACCCTCTTGGATGACTCATACTTCCCTCTTTCCACAGGTCTGTCTGGCCCTGAGGGGGTCCCCTTTCTGAAGCTGTGGTGCTTGGACGACCTGCTCTCTACGCTGCTAGACACCTATAGGTGTCCCTCGAGAGCCCCGTTTTGAGGTTCAAGTCAGTGTGGCCATGAAGGGGCTGCCTATTGGGCTGGTGCTGTGACCCTGGAGTCTGCCTTTCCTGCCAGTCCCTCTGCCCGGAACATGTGGCTGCGGCTTGGCTCGCCCTTGCTGTCCCTGAGCCCCAAGCCCGCAGTTGGCCGGAGCCTGTGCCTCACCCTGTGGTTCCTCAGCTTGGTCCTGAGGGCCAGTACCCAGGCCCCAGCACCCACAGTTAATACTCACTTTGGGAAGCTAAGGGGTGCCCGGGTACCATTGCCCAGTGAGATCCTGGGGCCTGTGGACCAATACCTAGGGGTGCCCTACGCAGCTCCCCCGATCGGCGAGAAACGTTTTCTGCCCCCCGAACCACCCCCGTCCTGGTCGGGCATCCGGAACGCCACACACTTTCCCCCAGTGTGCCCCCAGAACATCCACACAGCTGTGCCCGAAGTCATGCTGCCTGTCTGGTTCACTGCCAACTTGGATATCGTCGCTACTTACATTCAGGAGCCCAATGAAGACTGCCTCTACCTGAATGTCTATGTGCCCACGGAGGATGGTGAGTGCTATAGCCAGGCACTGTGACCTCCCTGCCTCCCGCCTGCCCTTTGTGTTTGTGGCTTGCATGTGGTTGTGTGCCCCGCAGCATGCGTCTGTCTGTCTGTGAAAATGCTTCTAACCATCACTCTGCTTGGCCTCCCTCTCTCCCCTCCCTGTTCTCCCCTCTCCCAGCATTGTCTGAGCTCCCATGTGTGAGTGACACGATTATCAGGAAGGGCCTGGCCAGGCCTGAGAGCTTTGACAAGTCTAGGTCCAGAGTTCTGAATTGGGGGGCTCCCTGGGGGAGTATGGGTCACTGCTGGCAGCTGCCCGTAGGAGGATCCTGGCTCCACCGGGCCCCCCTGTTGGCATTCCACCTGTTTTGAAAGGTGGTAGGTGTGTGTGGCCAAGGGATCTGGGTGTGTGTGGGAGGAGGTGGGGGGCAAGCCTGGTGGGCAGTGCTTAGGTGCCTCCTCTTTCACTAGCTGATGCCTCCTCCTGCAGGGGTTACACTAAGGTAAGTGACAGAAACAAGGAGATAGAAGGACAGGCTCTCTGCCATGTGCCCACCTGCAGAGCAGCTCTTGGGGCCTGGGGGCGGGGGGATGCATGTCCCTGGGCAGAGGCCTCCTGTTATTTTTTAGTTTTTTATTCATTTTACAGTAAAGCGGATTTCCAAGGAATGCGCCCGAAAGCCCAACAAGAAAATATGTAGGAAAGGAGGTAGGTAGCGAGCCGGCGGGGAGGGAGAGAGAGAGAGAGAGGGAGGGCTGCTTGCCCACCTGCCCTTGCCCCCTGAGGACCCAGCCTTCCTTCAAGTAGCCCAGGCTGGGGGGAGGGGGTGGTGAGCAGGCATAAGCGCCACCTCATCCGAGGGCTCTGGCTGCTTTTCAGGGAGGATTTGGTTGCCTAAGGCAGGTTCAGGGCAGAAGCAGCAACCCAATTTCTTCCGATCTTCCCAGCCCCAAATTTCACCCTAACGCATTTGCCAAAGACAGAGCCAGTGGCTCTCTCAGTGACACCTCAGGAGAAACTCCCGGCAGCCAAGAGGGAGCCAGAGGCTCCGCCCGTTCTGGGTAGGTTAAGCCGTAAGGTCATCCCTCCCGTACTCTTTCCCGGGGTTTAACGTCTAGACTCAGCTCTCCTACGCCAAAGCTTAGACCAAACATGTTCACCCAGACTGAGTAACTCCTGCCACCACTTCCACCATCTCAATGGTCAGAGCATAGCTGAGAGACCCAGACTACTCCAGTGGTAGAACACGGGGATCTCTAGGAACTATGGACTCTAAAGGAGGTGACAGATCCTGAATTTTAATTTTACCCTGGTGCTGAGAGGGATTTATTCCCCTGGATAATCTTTCTTCATGTTTGAATACTTTGTTTTCTGCAAAGTGCTTTCATATTTATCTCATAAAATCCTCCCCACATCTCTGCAAGCATATAAGGCAAGAATCAGTATCCCAATTTTACAGACAAGGAAATGGGCACAGGGGAGTGACTTGCTATTGCTCAAGGCCACATTGCTGTTCTGTGGCAGAGCTGGGGCCAGAACCTGAGTCTCTTGACCCTCAGGGCAGTATTCTTTCCACTGTAGCATACATACTGAGGCAACTCCCATCCGATCATTCCCACCTCCCCAACTCTGAAAAAATGGTGAAATATAGATAGGTTGGGCAGATTTGGAAACAGTAACAGCCTGAGGGACAGGTGGAAAATCACAGCCTGTTCCCTACAGCACTTTGGCAGGCATGAAGTTTGTTTTCCTTTCATATCCTAGGGCAGGGTTGCTCAGATTGGGATCGGCAGGGACAGGATGGGACCCCTGGGACGGAATGTTCCCCAGACCTACTGAATAAGGCTCTCTGGGAGCGCAGCCCGGGAGTCTGCACGTTGAGCAGGTGCCCTCAGTGATCTGAGTGAGACCTGCTGCCCTGCACTCAGCCTAGGACGTCACACACAGCAGGCAATCAGTAAATGTTTTTTGCACAAACGAAGAAGCATCGTGGTGCTGCAGAAAGAGTACAGGTCTGGGAACCACTAAGCCTGACTGAGTCCCAGCTCTGCTTCTAACTCACAGAGAGACCTTAGGCAAGTCTTTACCTTTAAGAACCTCTGTTTCCACATCTGCAGGTGGTAGGGAACTACTCTGGCCTTAGCATGCATTAGCCTATAAATGAATTCAGGAAGAGGGTCCCTAAAACGTGCTCCTTTGAGTTACTTGGGGTGGGGGGGAGGGTGACATTAGCATTAACCATTTCTTAAGAAGAATGATCTCCCCAGGGTTCCAGTAAGAGCCTAGAGCAGTACAGTTCAGCCCTGAGAATTTGACTAGAGAGCCTAGCCAACTAGAAATCCCCATTCAAATTCAAACATTTACCAGTAGTGATTGTTGACTATGGGTGAGGTCACGTGCTAGGGTGCCATTGGGATGTGGAAGGATGGGAGGTAAAGATTTAGAAATGACTAAAGGCCTAATCACTACTCTGAAGAAGCTCCTGTGGTTGTTAGGTGCCATTGAGTCAATTTCGACTCATAGTGACCCCATGTGACAGAGTAGAACTGCCCTATAGGGTTCTCTAGGCTGTCGTCTTTATAGGAGCAGATCACCAGGTCTTTCTCAGGCAGAGCCACTGCGTGAGTTCAAACCGTCAACCTTTCAGTTAGCAGCCGAGTACTTAACCACTGTGCCATCAGGTCTCCTAGCTTAGCCTTAAAACTCAGCTGCTTTCCCTAAGCCCCACAGGTCAAATTGAAAAATGGGTTCCGGACTGTGTGGGGGAGGGCATTTGGTCATCTAGCTTGTTCAGTTTAGTTCCCTATCCAGTGCTTGTTGGCCATTTGGAGCAGAGGTGCAAATCCTGCTTCTAGGGGAAGACCCGTACCCAGAGGCTGTCTTGAGCTTAGAGGTTAGGGTTGTGGTACGCATAGGTCAAGCAGGGCTGGCCTGGTTGGCGTCCTGTAGCAGCTCAGTGTCTGGGAATGGTGGTTGAGTTGGCCTGGGTGAGAGGCGTGGCAGCAAAGTGTTGCTGAGCAAGTACTGAGCTGAAGGAGCAATGGCGCTCTTTGTGGAGGAGGCTGGGATAATGCAGCAACCCAGGGACACTCCCAGAAGGGGGCAAAATGGACACATCATAAAAGTCAGAGCTGATGGGAAGTGAAGAATTTCCTGGGGAAGGCCTGCCTCACCCCCTCACCCCACCCCCATCAGTTTGGAATGAATTCATGTTTGGGGATGGGGCGATTTTTTTCAGTTTTGGGGCCGTCCACTGTGTGGGTGATGAGGCCCCGCGTTCCGCAGGGCTTCTGAGGATAGTACTGGCAGATGTTGAGCAGACAGTAGGCACCACTGGAAGTTCAGGAAGCCAGGGACTTTTTCTACCCCTAGGGCTGGGCTCTGGCCCCAGTTGAAAAGCCCCCGGGTACTATGAGAAGAATCGCTTGTGATTAATAGTTGTAAGGAAATTCAGTCGCCCCAGAGTTCAGACCAGCTGAGAAAGGGCTATTTGCTGCTCCAGGCTGAGGGTAACTGGTATCAGACCCCAGAGAGTAAGCCCTGAGGTACCAGCAGAATTACCTGTTTCTACACATTGACCGACATTCAGGCAGTAGGCTCCTCTTTCTCCACAGCCATTCTCAGCTCCAAGTGTGCTTGTAGTCTCCTTAGAACAGGAAGGAGAATTGGTGCTAGCTTGCCCCTAGGTCCTAAATGTCTTCTCTCCTCTAGTCTCCTTTTTCCTCTCTTCCTCTTCCCTCCCCTCCTGCTCCACCTCTTTTCTCATCTCCTTCTTCCCTTCCTCTGTCCCCATGCCACCAGGTGGCGTGGTGCGGTGGAAAGACCATGAACTTTTGAGTCAAATAGACCTGGGTTTGAATCCCACCTCTGGCACTTCCTCGCTGTGCGATCTTGAGCAAGTCACTTTCCTTCTCTGGACCTCAGTTGTTTCCCTATCAGTGAGACAGGAATAAGGATAGTACCTACCTCATTGGGCTATAAGAATCAAACAGTATGGTCTAAATAGAGCATCTGGCACATGGTAAATATTCAGTATATGGTAGGAGCTATTACCATTATTCCTATCTCTTTGTTTCTCTCTCTTGTTGTCCCGTTCTCCTTTTCCCCTTTCTTCTTTCCCTCCCTCCCTCTCTGGCTCTCTCTGTATGTCAGAGCAATGCTTGCTGCCCTTAGGCCTGATTCATGTGGGCAGGAACCTCATTTGCTATTAACCAGAGAAGAGGGCCCCAAAGAGGAGGACCAGAGGGAAAACTGTATCTCCCATCTTCTCCTGTGGGAATCAGGGTCAGCTGAGGCCCAGGTGGAGCCTGCTCACTGGGCCCAGGTAGTGAGCTCAGGGCTGAAGTCCCTGGTATATGTCTCTACACACATGCTGGTAATTCCACCTCTCATCCTCGGTACCGCCCCTGCTCTCTAGCTCAACCTGCCTGTGTACACACACACACACACACACACACACACACACACACACACACAGCCCCTTCCACCCGGAATAAATCCTTTCCTTGAGTGGGTCTGTGGCGCTGTGGCCTGGCCTACCTCCTGCTACTTCCTTCCTAACTGGGAAGGTTTGGAGAGTGTCAAGGTAGTTGGTTGAGATAGGCTGTTGGGGACAGGGAGGTGGGGCAGGGAGGTGCAGGGAGGCCAGCACAGCAGGGGCCTGCAACACCATCATCCTGATGAAGGTTTGGGCTTCAGCCCACCTATTCCCTCAGTTCTTGCCATCCCTCCTGCCTGTCCTGGGCCCAGGCCCAGAGCTGGCTTGCTGGGCCACACTGCAGTCATGCTGTTTTTGAATTCTCTCTCTGTTTTGTTCTCTGTTCTGTGCTGTTGTGTCTCCCCGTGTCTGGTCCCCAGGATCCGGCGCTAAGAAACAGGGCGAGGACTTAGCGGATAATGACGGGGATGAAGATGAAGGTATTTGGGGGCTGCAGGGCGCGGCGGCTGGTGCATGGCACAGAGCCCCTCCCCCTCTCGATGGGGAGAAGCCCCGTCTGTCTGTCTGTCCGTCCGTTGGTGTGTTTCTGTTCCTGTACAAGGCCGTTGGTCTGCTCATCCATCTTTGGCCTGGTTGGCCACTGGGAGTTCTGGGGTGATAGACACAGCTGGGGACCATAAGCAGAGCCATGGGGAGGGCAACCTCCTCACCCTGGTTCCCCACCCCTGTCCTCGGTTCTCCAGCAGAAGTGGGCACTGCTGGAGACAGCCTCCTCCTCACCCATCTTTTATAGTTCATGGGCATCTGCTCCTACTGAGCGGCAGGGAGAGAAGGGAGAAGGATGAGCCAGGGGAGGGCGGGGAGAAGCACAAAGGAAGCTGGATGGTAAGGAGACGCCTGTGTTTCATGGGGAGACTGCCTCCTGGAAGAGTGGTCCAGCAGGGGCCCAGCAGGATGTTAAACTGAGACAGTGATGGCCAAAGGGGCTGGAGAATAGCACCACCTAGAAACCTCCCCAGCCTTCTCCCAGAAAGAGAGAGATGCTCTCACGGCCAGGGGCTGTGGTAGATTCAGGTCAGGCCAGACAGACTATGGCTAAATGTCAGGTTGAGGCCAGGGCTCCACAGCCCAGTCAGTAGATGGTATAAGATCCCTGGTGATCATTGGGCCAGCCTTCCTCCCTGGGAAAACAGGTTCTATGTGCTCCTCAGCAGAGAGCATTCCCTTCTGCCTCCGTGCTCTGCCCTGCCCCTCTGCCCCTGGAGGGGCCACACAGCTCAGGTGGGCCCACTGGTGACTGGCAGGGCTGTGCTGATGTGGCAGAGCGTGTTGGTCCAGCTCACAAAGCGAAAGGCTACAGGCAGAGGTGACCAGGCCTGGAGCCTTCTCTTGACTTCCCAGCCCCAGCGCTGCGCTACTTGGGCTTGGAAGTAGCCACTTGATGGTCCCTTGTTGAATGGCCTCTGGGGAGGCTCCATCTTCATCTTAATGCTAACTGGGGACAGATTTTCTCATTCCTACTTCTGCCCCTTTCCTCGTCCCCATCCTCAATGTTTCCAGTTAAGTCTGACTGACGCCCAGGGAGAATGGAATAAATGGGCACGTGGCTGAGAAATCATATCAGTAAGGTTCCCCCCACCCCATGTCTGCCATTCACTCCCATTTCCCCACATCCTTCCTTGTTCTCTCCCTGTGCCACCCCTTATTCCCACCCCTCTTGTCTCTGTCTGCACTGGGGGTCCAGCTGCTGCCAATGGCCATATTTCTATGTAACTGATCTAGTCTTGGGGGTTTCAGGGCTCCCAGCCCCTGCTCTCTAAAGCCACGTCAGGTCCCAGGACTCCCTGGTGCCCGGGGCAGGGACTCACTTGATCCAACTAAGGGGCCAGTCCTTCTTCTTCCTTCTGCCCCCCATCCCCAGGGCCCAGGTGTGGCCCACCTAAGCCTAGCTATATCAGGCATGCCTGTCTGCCTTCAGCTGGGAGGCACTTGAAACCAAAGTCTTTAAAAATATCACTGAAGTCCAGCTGTCCCTGGCTGGTGCTTGAGCTCCAGGCTAAGCAGCTTCGTGAGTCCTGCCCTCGGGGATGGCAGTGGTGTCCTGGCACCTGGGAGAGCTTTGCTTCCCACAACCCCCCCCCCAGGGATGGTGGGGGTGCGATGGCATCCTACCCAGCCTATGTCTCACCCCTTCTCCTTACAGACATCCGGGACAGTGGTGCGAAGCCCGTCATGGTCTACATCCATGGAGGCTCTTACATGGAAGGGACAGGCAACATGATTGATGGCAGTGTCCTCGCCAGTTATGGCAACGTCATCGTCATCACCCTCAACTATCGAGTTGGGGTGCTAGGTATGGTTCTTTGCCAGGTGCTCTTGAAGGAGAAGGAAAGAATGCTAGGCAGTTAAGTACAGGTGGCCTTGGTTCTCTAGTTGGTGCTACTTTGGCAACACGTAGCCAAAGTGTTAGTATCTAAGGCGCCTACCCAAGTGCTGGGAGCTTCCTTGTATCCTAAGGCCCTTTCTTGGAATGTTTAGACACCATTGGGAATGCAGTTCAAACTTCACACCTTCTCTTAGGTCTCAAGCCAAGTCTCTGCTCCCAGAGTTTTGCTTGGCTGAGTTTTGTAGGGTCTATTAGTTTTCTAGTGTCCTGACCTCGTCCTGACACACCCACCCCCAAATCCCTACACACCCCACACATACACAAATATTCCTTCTAACCCACTGCCGTCAAGTTTCCAAGGCTGTAATCTTTACGGAAGCAGACTGCCATATCTTTCTCCCACAGAGCGGCTGGTGGGTTCGAACTGCTGACCTTTTGGTTAACAGCCGAGTGCTTAACCACTGTGCCACCAGGGCTCCTTACTATTCCTTCTAACCAACCACATATCCAGACTCACATACCCTCACATATCCACACATCTACACCCCCGTGTATACAGCTGTTTCTCTCACTCCAATAAGTACACTCATACCCATACACATAGATACTCCACATTCACATCTACAGCTCGCCACAGAGATACACACATTCTCCCACCATTCCATATACACTGCACACACACACACATCCACATGCCCATATACCCCTATACACTCCACATCCATACCCCACATATACACAGATTTCTCTTACCTTCCATGTACAGACATACATTCCCATATACTCCTCCCTCCACATCTCTATGGAGCCCTCATGGTGCAGTGGTCAAGAGCTATGGCTGCTAACCAAAAGGTCGGCAGTTTGAATCCACCAGCTTCTCCTTGGAAACCCTATGGGGCAGTTCTACTCCATCCTATAGGGTCATTATGAGTCAGAACCGACTCGATGGCAATGGGGTCCACATCTCCATATCCACATCTATACCCATACACATGACACATACCCATACTCACACTTTCCTCTACCCCTATATATGCTCCCTACACAGACTTCACACCCTGCACATCCACATCCACACACAAGCTTCACGCATGTATAACCTACACATGCATACCTTACATGTACATAGATATTCCTTCCACCCACCCGCACACAAATACACATATACCCAAACATCCCCACTTCCGCATTCACTCCACACACTCACATACTACATACATACACACATTTCCCTCACCTTCCCCACGTGTACACAAACCAGTATTTTTCTCTCTATACATATATACCCATACCTGCATGTCCACATCTTCCAACTCCATGCATATACAAATACTCCTCCCACACATAAACACACACATCCCATACTCCCACACTCCTGCTTTCACATCTATACACACATCCCATAAACTACACTTATATGTCCCCTCCCCGCATATACACACACCATAGACACCCCAGCACATACACGCACACCCACACCTACGCACAAGCACATACACACTTTTCCCATATGTATGCCCCACATATACTCTCCATACATACACATATACATATTTTCCCACCCCACTCCACAACTATATACACATCCATGTATTAATACCTGTCATCCACATCCATACACACACATACCTCTCTGCCCATCCCCAACTTCACTCGTGTACATCCTACACTTACATACCCCATATGTATACAAATACACATTCCTTCTACCTTCGCCACACATATAGCCCCATACATTCCCACTCCATGTGGGATACACACGTTCCTACCCATGTACTCCCAACCTCATACACACTGATATGCCCTTACCCATACATACTCAGTCATTCACATGCTGTCGGTGATTTAGGCTGCCCCCCTTTACCCTGTACCTTCTTTGGTATTGAGGTCTCGAGGTAAATAAGTACTTCAGAGAGGGTGACCAAGCATACAGGGCCTTGCTCCCTTTTAGATGCTCACCCAAGCCTCAGAGGACACACGCAGCCTCAGATCCCTGCAGTGGCATAAAGAAGCCAACTTCTTGCCTGGAGGGTTTGTGTCCTCAGAGTTCTAGCGGGAGTCTAGGCTGTTTGTTAGGTAGGTCTGTAGGCCTGGGTGCTGAACTAGCAGTTAGGCATGGGTTACTCCATGGCCCACTGGCTGATAGGACCTTATTTTAATTTGCTGTCCAACATATTGCTCTGCCAGTTCCAATCCCAGAGGCCCTGGTGTTGCATTCCACTTCTGGCTGCGATTGCATGTGCAAAATGGCAATCTCCTCTTGACTGCAGTATAAACTTTTCATATAATGTGGAATGGGAAGACAACTTTTTTGGGTTCAGATTGGAAAAATTATATTCCCTGAAAAAAGTGGAGCTTGTGTCCCCTTCAGTGGCACCTGGGATACTGAGTACGGCGCATACCGGGCATCCGCCTAATCTCTGAACAGCCTGGTAGGCTTTGGATTTCATGGTTCTGCCACTGCTCTTCTGTCTTTTTGAGTTGCCTCAGACATCATGGCAAGGCTGTCATAAGCTGTTCTGTCCTGTTGAGGAAGGCGATCAGAGTCTGCAGTAAAAGTAGGTGCCATGAAGGTGTCTGCACAGTTGCTTAAAGAGTAACTAATACACAAACTTAATCACGTACAGATATACAGACATACATATGCAGTAGTTGCAGGCCAAAAGTAATTTAGCTACTTTCTTTTTTGGGGGGAGAGTGATAGAAAATGTTCAGCTCAGATGCTTTTTAAAATTATAAATTCAAAGCTCAATAGTTTATTGAAAAGTACGGACAATACTATGTTTCAGTTCCCTGTAGTAGGAGCAGCTAGGGAAGGAGGAGGAGAGAGAGTGGAGGAGAAGGGAAGAGAGAGAGAAAGTAAGGGAGAGAAGAAAAGGAGGGAGGAGAAAAAAGAGCAAGAGCAACACAGGGAAAGGAGGCAGAGGAGAGATAGGAGAGAGACTCCTAGGATCTGAAGTGTCAGTGGGGAGCTGTGGGCTGCATAGAAATCTATTGCTGGTGAGCACTCCTTATGATATTCTGATTCACTGAGATTTTACAACCCTTCGACTGCTCTAATCCTCTATCAGAAGTTCTTGACCTTTTTTTGAGCCATGGACCCCTTTGAGATTCTGATGAAAGCTATGGACCCCCCCCCCAGAAAAATATACACACACATAAAAATTTATAGAAACAATTTCATGGACCCCCGTGAAGTTTATCCATAGAACTCAGGTTAAGACCCACCACTTTACAACATCCTCTCATTTGGATAACCAGAGCAGCACATGTGGGAGACAGGAATATTATTCTCTGGGCTTTTGTTGTTAATAATCAAAATAATATTACCCAAACCTCAGAAGGAGTCATAAACTGATATTCGGTCAGAAGTTCCCCATCCCTTCCTGTGTACCCTTCAGTTCCTGTTCTGGAACGCAAATACAATCAATAAGCCACTGATTGGATTCTGGGTACATACAAGATGTTTTTGTCTCTTGGCACAAGATGTAGAACATGGGTTTGTCCCTGACACTTGGGGATTTTGCTGTGTAACTGGAGGCTTTGTTGTTGTTTACCAACGCATTCAAGAACAGGTGGCCGGTTTTGGCCCCTAATTACATGCATTAATTTACCCTCCCTCCCATCAGCTTCTCTAGAGCACTGAGCCCAAGCACTCTAAGGTGCTCCTGTAGACATCCAGGGTGATTCACACATGTTGAGAATGTCACGGACCGATCCACAGATCCCTCCCAGGTGGAGAGGTAGCTATTATTTGAGATGCCCCCACTGGGCTTAGGGCCAACAAAAGAAAGCAACTCCTGCAGGATATAGGATGTGGCTATCCCTGGGGCTGAGTAGTAGGGGCTTGCCATGTTTTATTCTGAGTCCCAGAATTTAATCCTACATCCTTGCTCAGGTGCCCTTCAGACAAACTGAAAACCTGGTAAATGTCAGGCCTCAAGTGACACAAACATCTGGTTTTGATGCCATCTGCCAGATCCCCTATCTTCTGTTGACAAGCAGTTTACCATGTACTGCAGTATAAACTTGGGCCCAAGGAGACTAGCTCAGATTTATACTGATAGTTTATGGAGTTTGGTATTTCACCCATTCTCACATGGTTTCTGTGGATGACTGAGTTACTGGGGGACTAGCAGAGAGTTGACTACTCTCCCAGACTGTCAGGTTTTGTGTGCTTGTAGTTGGTCGTGTTTGCTGTATCATCGACCTGAGCCTGCTGGATATAGTACTTCAAGCAGGACTCTTGTAGTAGGGATGGTTGATATGGTATCATCCACATGCTTCAGTGCCCTTTATCCCGAGGTTGGTGGGATTCCCAGCAGCAGACAGTGATAGTCGAATCCTCCACCCAGCTCTTTCAGGCCTATGTTCCTCACCCCGTAAATCAGTACAAGTTGGAGAAATCTACCTTACTACATCCAAATGCAAGCTCTTCCTGCTAATTAGGACAGACGTATTTGACACATTTCGCTGAATAATGCCTTGGCAAAGGCCGAAGCCAAGTCTGCTATTGCTTAAGTGAGAGAAAAGGAAAAGAGAATGTGGGGCAAGGAGAGAGTAGGGAGGGAGGGCAGGTGGGCCAAGAGAAGCACATAGCTTTTTGCTCAAGGGTCTCAAGGCTTGGACAGCTAGGTTAGATTTTGGTCAGCATAGTTTTTAAGACTCATAGGAGCAGCTTAAGTTGGTGAATGGGCTAGGCAAAGGGGAAGCTGGTTTCCTTCTCTAGAGGAACAAGGGCCCCTCCGTTCATCCTCTTTTAAGGCGTCTCTAATTCCTTCTCATTTCCCCATCTGGAACCTGGGTGGGGCTAAAGAGGGCTTGTGACTAGGTCCTGGGAGGAATAACTAAGTACTTTATGTACTTGATTGTACCAAAGGTAAATTAATGACGCACTTGAAGAGGGTGAAATGGGCTCTTTTACAGAAGCTAGATACAGAAGGACTCGAGAAAGACAGTGATGAGGTCTTGTGCCTGCTCAGGTCTATTTAAAATCAGTTTCTGCCCATGGATTGCCAGGACTGCCAAAGAGCTTTCTCTGAGCTGTGGGAGCCTCCTCAAACATGGCCTCGCGGAAAGTTGATTCCAGGTGCTACGAATGAGCTTTTAACTGTGGAGTCAAAAGTACTGATCCAGGTATGGGTTTCCAATGTGTAGGAGCACTACAATTACCTACCTGGAAAGAACCCTTCAGAAAGCCTAGGGCAGGAGAAGACGGAGCCTTTCAAGAAGCCTAAGGAGAAGGAAAGAGAGATGAAATAAGACAGCAGGATTCGTCTAAAATGGAAGGGAGGGGGGAATATAGGACATCTCTGTGGGATAGCCAGCAGGTGGGTGGGAAGGTAGTCTCCATGGTAACAAGTCTCCACAGCAGCAAATCCCAGCAGGTGGGTGGGAAGCTAGTCTCCATGGTGACATATCTCCTCAGCAGCAAATCCCAGGGAGTGGGCGGGAAGACTTGTTTCTGTGGTAGCGCACTGCACTGACTTCCCCGTTCTCCATCAGACCAAAGAGATGGGCTAACCCAGTGGTTTTCCAACTTTAGCAGGCATCAGAATCACCTGGAGGGCTTGTTACAAACAGATTGCTGGGCCCCACTGCCAGAATTTCTGATTCATTAGGTCTGGGAGAAGGGGGAACGAGGACCTGCCCGAAAAATGAAGGGAAGAGGCTAATCTGAGGCCCTGGAAAGGAGTGGAGATGGATTAATTTGTACAGGAAATGCAAGGAGAGCCTAGGGATTGCTGCCTCTTGAGATCTTCACTTTCTATAATGTGCTAAGCATGTCCTCGTGTTCATTTTATCCTTGTTACAACCCTATGAGTTATTTTTATCCCCATTTTACAAAAGAGGAGACTGGGACCCAGAGATTTTAAATAACTTACCTAAGCTACATTAGCTACATGGCTAATAAAGGACAGAGCCAGAACTTTCTGACTCCGAGGTCCCTGCTCTTTCCATTCTTTCTTGCCAGGTACTAGGGTAATGTCCCTGGATAGTACATCAGAGCAGAGGATGCTGAGTCCTGGCCGTCTGCAGTTCCTGCAGTTTAAGTCTCCTAACAGGAGCCATACACGTCACATGATCTGGAGATTCCGCCTTCCAAACGGGATAATGCGTGTGGGGCAGGGAGCCAATCGTTCCTGTATTGATGACACGGGACCTTGTAGAAAGGAACGATGGTTTGTGTTAGCTGGGTAGAAAGAGCTACACTGCGTGTCCTTACTTTCCCCCAACTTCTACCTCCCATCATAACCCATCATAACCCAAGTCCTTGATCCCTCCGCCTTTACTGTTTCCATGCACTTTGTTACATCTAGGTTTCCTGAGCACCGGAGATCAGGCTGCCAAAGGCAACTATGGGCTCCTTGACCAAATCCAGGCCCTCCGCTGGGTGAGCGAGAATATTGCCTTCTTTGGTGGAGATCCCCGCCGTATTACTGTCTTCGGCTCTGGCATTGGTGCATCCTGTGTCAGCCTCCTCACACTGTCACATCACTCTGAGGGTGAGTAGCTCGTGGAGCAAAACATGAACTAGAAAAGTACTGGCTGCCCACTCTGAACCTCAGGCCTTCCAAGCTCTAGCATGCCCAGCTCCATGCCCCAGGAGTACTTGGAGGAAACAACCTGCCTCTTCTACCAGCTCAGTATCCCTTTGGGGGAGAAGTGGAAGGGAAGTATTTCTCTGGAGAAAGAAAGAATTCTCCCAATGCGAGGGAAGGAAGGAGAGGACCCCATTTATTTATATCCTGAGAAAGCAAGATTCTCCTTTTGATGTTGGAGTCTTATTTGGGAGAGTGGGAGTAGAATGCCCCTCTGTGAAGGGACAATAGTTCTTTTTGGGCAGGGGAAATCTTTCAGTTTGGTAAGGGCACGTTACTTTAGAGTATGGGCCTAGGATGGAAATTTGTTCCTAGGTATAAGGAACACTCATTCTCTGCCTTTCTCTCCGAAGAACAAGTCTGTATACAAGAGAGGAAATGTGCTTGAGGGAGGAGGTGAGTCTGGAGTGAGAATCACTAACCTGTGAAGTGGGTTTCTTCTGAGGGACTGCGATCAGTTATCAGACTCCAGACCTCCTCCAGGGCTATGCACCCCACCTAAGGGACGCTGTCATTTTCAGACTCTCTCCTTGCAGTGGGTCCCTCTGCCAATGAACTCTTCCAAGGGGGGCCAAATTGGCCCTTTTTTGCTTGAAAGGAAATGTTCTCTCCACCTTTGGACTATAGAGAACATTCTATCACTGAGAAGAATAGCTGAGCTTCTCACAAAGAAAAGTTCTTCCTTAAATCGGTGCCCTTCTCTGAAGTAAGGGAATCTGTGAGTGAGGACAGGTTTTTCATTGAAATCGATCCCCAAGAGTTAGTGATATTCTCACCGGAAGACTTTCAGTCTCTCTTTGGAAGGCATGTCTCTCAGAGAAAAAAATCACATTCTCTGACCTAGAAATTCTCTCTGTCCCTCCAGGGACTGCCCTGGTGAGAGAAAACTAAGGTGGGATCTGCATCTCCAAAGAGAGAGAACGTGTTTCTAGGTGATAGTAGTGGGAGCAGGAATCCCCTTTACTTGCAAAGGAGGGTGAAATGACTGGCTGGGAGAGGGTGCCTCTGTCTGAAAAGAGTAATGGTGCCTCCTCTGATTGGGGACTCTTTCCCTGGGAGAAGTCCCTTTCTGGAATGATGCTATAATCTGTCTCAGAAGGAGCCTGTGCCTCTGGAGGCCTGGCTTCTTTAAAGATCTGTTCTCTCTGTCTTTCTGTAATTGACTCATGGAGAATAATCTTTAGAAAAATGAGGCTGTCTCTTAAGTAGTAATCTATATTTCTCACCCTCTCTTTCCTCCCATGCAAACTTAGAGGAATGGAATTATGTGTGAGAGGGCCAAATTCTCTCTCTTGGGAATGTTAGTGCCACTGAAATAATTATATCCCTTTTTTCCTAAGAGGGGAAGAATCTCTTCTTTTTGAGTTTGGGAGATTGGCTCCCTCTCGGCTAGAGGAAAATCTTGATCTGAGGCAGCAGTAGCCTCGGCAAAAGGAATCTCTCCTTGTGGATACAACAGATTGGGAGGGAACATTCACTTCCTGGACACCTTCAGACCTCAAGGCCTTTGCCCTGGGGATCCTTCACCAAAATCCCAGAATGTGAGGCTCTCTCCTGACTGCATTTCTCATCTCTCATGAAAAAGGCTCCTTTGTGGTACAAGCAGCAGCTCCCTGGTGGTGAGCTGGCACAGAGCTGGACCCAGCTGGGCAGGAAGCAAGAGGGGAAGACAACAAGAGATAAAGAGAGGGGACATAAGGAAGCTGATGTCTGGGATCCAAGAGGTTAATTCATCCTGACATTTCCTTAACCCCCAAGCTACCAACCATAGCACTAGGACATGGAAGAAGTGGAAGAACCAGGCAGGGGACCAGTCAGGGAAGGGGCACAGTAGCCCTTCCTCTTGTCCTGACCCATCATCCCCAGCCAAAAGAGTTGTTCCTCCTTTCTAGGCCATTTAAATCATAGGGCAGCCTCAGTAACAAAGGAATGAAAAGGTGTTTTATTTGTTCCTCAGGGACAGGCAAGGGAGGCCTAGGCTATGGGGGACACAACAGATCTGACCTGGTGCTGCCTGTCTTCCGTAGGGCTTTTCCAGAGGGCCATCATCCAAAGCGGTTCTGCTCTATCCAGCTGGGCCGTGAACTACCAGCCAGTGAAGTACACCAGCCTGCTGGCAGACAAGGTGGGCTGTAACGTGCTAGACACAGTGGATATGGTGGACTGTCTTCGGCAAAAAAGTGCCAAGGAGCTGGTAGAGCAGGACATCCAGCCAGCCCGCTACCATGTGGCCTTTGGCCCTGTGATTGATGGTGATGTCATTCCTGATGACCCTGAGATCCTCATGGAACAAGGCGAGTTCCTCAACTATGACATCATGCTAGGTGTCAACCAGGGTGAGGGTCTCAAGTTTGTGGAAGGGGTGGTGGACCCTGAGGATGGTGTCTCTGGCACTGATTTTGACTATTCAGTCTCCAACTTTGTGGACAATCTGTATGGCTATCCTGAGGGTAAGGACACCCTGCGGGAGACCATCAAGTTCATGTACACAGACTGGGCAGACCGTGACAACCCTGAGACCCGCCGTAAAACACTAGTAGCACTCTTCACTGACCACCAGTGGGTGGAGCCCTCAGTGGTAACAGCTGATCTGCATGCCCGTTATGGCTCACCTACCTACTTCTATGCCTTCTACCATCACTGCCAGAGCCTCATGAAGCCTGCTTGGTCAGATGCAGCTCATGGGGATGAAGTACCCTACGTTTTTGGGGTCCCTATGGTAGGCCCTACTGACCTCTTTCCCTGCAACTTCTCCAAGAATGACGTTATGCTCAGTGCTGTCGTCATGACCTACTGGACCAACTTTGCCAAGACTGGGTAAGGAGATATGGGGGTTCTTCTTCTTTGGGACCCCAGCATGCCCTCAGCTCCTCTATCCAAACCTCTTCCTTTATCTCCCTTCCTAAAATCATCCCAAAGTCTTGCTTGGTAACCCCCATCACCCCCCTTCTTACTGTCCCCCACTCAAGTCTTTCATGCCATTTTCCTTACCTCCGAAATGGTGTTGAGGCTCAGAGCTTGGTTAACATTAGGACTGAGCAGGAGTGAAAGTTACTGGCAGAATTATGGGATTCAAGGTTAGATGGTCAGAGACCACATGAAGTGGGAATAAAGTACATTCAGAAAGAGACTTTAAAGGGCCTTTGAGAAAACTGGGCAGCTGAAAAGATTGATGGGTGTTCAGTAGCATGTGAGAAGAAAAAGCATCTACAGCATGCTCTTAGAGGATGAACATGGGGAAGGGTGAGATGGTTTCCATGATGCCATGGGGAATAGGAGCTCATGCTGTGGGGGAAAAAGGGGTATGGACAGAGGGAGGGACCCTGCAAAAGACAGAAATGGTGGGATGTTTCGGACTGGGGAAGAGGTTTAGGGGCGGGTGTGAGAAAAAGAATGCTGGGCCCTTGTCTCATTCAGGTAGAGTGGTGACCCAGATTTCCATGTGGTATTTCAGGGATCCCAACAAGCCGGTCCCCCAGGACACCAAGTTCATTCACACCAAGGCCAACCGCTTTGAGGAAGTGGCCTGGTCCAAATACAACCCCCGAGACCAGCTCTACCTTCACATCGGGCTGAAACCAAGGGTCCGCGACCATTACCGGGCCACTAAGGTGGCCTTCTGGAAACACTTGGTGCCCCATCTATACAACCTTCATGACATGTTCCATTATACATCCACAACCACCAAAGTGCCGCCCCCGGATACCACCCACAGCTCCCACATTACCCGCAGGCCCAATGGCAAGACATGGAGCACCAAGCGGCCAGCCATATCACCTGCCTACAGCAACGAGAATGCCCAAGGGTCCTGGAATGGGGACCAGGATGCAGGGCCACTCCTCGTGGAGAACCCTCGTGACTACTCCACTGAATTAAGTGTCACCATCGCTGTGGGGGCCTCCCTCCTGTTCCTTAATGTTCTGGCCTTCGCTGCCCTCTACTACCGTAAGGACAAACGGCGTCAGGAGCCCCTGCGGCAGCCTAGCCCTCAGAGGGGTGCTGGGGCCCCTGAATTGGGAGCTGCTCCTGAGGAGGAGCTGGCAGCATTACAGCTGGGCCCCACCCATCATGAGTGTGAGGCAGGTCCCCCCCATGACACACTGCGCCTCACTGCACTGCCTGACTACACCTTGACCCTGCGGCGCTCCCCTGATGACATCCCACTCATGACCCCCAACACCATCACTATGATTCCCAACTCCCTGGTAGGGCTGCAGACGTTGCACCCCTATAACACCTTTGCCGCAGGGTTCAACAGTGCTGGGCTGCCCCACTCACACTCCACTACCCGGGTATAGCTCCAGCCTGGAGCACAGCCTGTCTCTCAGCTCCCTCCCTCCCAGATCCACAAACACGTGCACACACAAACACACACACAGATACACATACAGACATATATGTATAAACACGCACTCACACCCTACGGCAGACCCACCTGCACAGACAGACAGATGTGGACGTGCACCTGCGTGTACAAGAACACAAATACTGAAATAAACCTGAGCAAACCCTTCAAGTGGGAATGCAAAAAAGTCCTTGGTAAATTGAGGACTCACGGAACAACAGCTGAAGCCAGCTCCCTGAGCCTGACCACAGACACCCCTGGGGGGCCTGAAAGCAACTGCTGGACGCCCCCTTGGTGCTCACCTTCGGCCTCTCTTGGAACTGCACCACCAACCCACTCCAGACTTGGGAGCTTTAAAGAGCAGAGTAGCTCTTCCTCCCCTAGACTTGGTCTTTTTCTGGGTCTTGTTTTTGTTGATTTTTTAAAAATTTTGGATCAAATGCTTCTCCAACCCTTGAGTGTGAAGAGGATCTGGAAGGGAGGGCGCCAGACTCAGGTCTCTCTGGCTCTGGAGCCTCCAGTGTTCACGCAATCAGACCAAGGAGCAGAACCCCCAAGAAAGAAACAGATTTGAGCAAGACCATGGAGTGGAAGGAGGAAGGGGCTAACGATGGATGGGTTGAAAGGCCATAAGAAAGAGCTCTCCAACCATCTCTGTGTCCCTTTGGAGGGCTGTGGAGACTGCAGGGAAACCTGCTCCCCCTAAAGCCAGCAGCATTGGCCTAGCTAGGCCAGGGGACCCTAAATTTGGTGAAGGAGGTCCTGTGGAGGTCCTGTCATTACTGAGCCCCTGGGCTCTGCCTCTGCCCTTGGGGTTATGCTATCAGAAATTCACCCCATTTTCTTTACAGAGTCTCTTTTGTGTCTGTCATTTCTCTTTCAAAAAGGCGGTGTTTTTTGTTGTTGTTGGCTTTTTTTTTTTTTTTTAAAGAAAAGTTCTTAAAACACTAACGGAAACCCATGGAGTTTGTCCTTTGTAAAAATTTTAAACACAGTGTCTTGATATAAAAATAAAAAATCCAGTTAGTACTCCCAACCTGCCTCCCTTGCACAGGCCTTGCCCCAACAGACCTCCAAGCAGGGTGCCTCTGTGGGCTAGAAATTAGGCACTCTCCCTTTGCCTCTCTTAAGCTGATAGGAGTCTGAGCTTCACTCTGCTGGCCCCCTGCACAAAGGCGTCACCAATCTTAATCAAGTTGCTGTCCCTGCTTCCCCACCCCCATGCTCTGGGTTTCTGCAGCTGAAGCCTTCTCTCAGCACCTTGGGCCTCCTTATGAAACAACACAAACAATACTTCCTTCCTCCTCTGCTGCCACTTCTGCTGCTGTGTCTGCCACCACCACCATCGCCACTACCCTGCCCTCATCCCAGACTGGAGGCTAGAAGGAGGTTTGACCTCTAACACGCTGAAATTCTTTATTGTATCTGAATCAAGCGTGCAGCATCAGATATGTGGACTCCCTGTCCTTGGGAGACTGACAGAGCAGAGGCACTCTCCTTCCCCAGGGATACTTGTTTCCTGTTCTGTGTTTTAGAATTGGAAAAGTCACTGGGGCCCTGGGAGCAATTTCTCTCCAGGATTGTGATCAGTGGCTCCCTGTCAACCCTGGGGGACGGATTCAGTGGGGCCCCACAAGGTTAGCATTATGGTATTTCACATTATTCTCAGTGACTTGAAGAACTGGACTAAGAGTTTGCTCATCAAGTGTGACATTTAGGTGGGGTTGCTGACACCTCAGAAACCAGGACTAGAATTCTTCAAAGTGACCCTGACAAAATTAGGGAGTTAAACCATCATAACCAGGATGATGTTCAGAGGGGACGAACACAAGGTAGTATGTTCAAAGACAAAAACCCAGAACTAATATACTAACATGGTACATGGATACAAGGGAGATGTGCAGTGATTGACTTGACACAAATACAGTTTAAAAAATAAAAAAGGACCGGGCGGAGGGTGTCAGGATGGGTCACAAGTTGAATGAGTCCATAGTTTAGAACTGGTTTTCTTATTTCCTTCCTTCCTGCCTTCCTTCCTCACCTCTCTCCCTCCTCTCTTTCCTTTTTTTCTTTCCAAAACAAACACGGATACTGACATATAGTAACAAAAAATACGGCATGGAGTAGCTGGGAAGTAATCAGAGTCTGTTTTAGAATTAAAAGTAACCTCAAAGTCATCTAATCCAACCCCTCATTTTACAGGTGGGAAATGGGCCCAGAAAAGCCCAGCATCATAGTGTTAGAAACAGACCTAGAATGCAATCCAGTAACATACAACCGTCCTCACTGTCCGACTCAACTTTTTCCACTCTACCTAGCATAGGTTAGGCCCTTTAAATTATTAATTGGTCTACCCTTGGTCAACGCACTTTCAGAGTATGTGGAACAACTGGAGAGGGTCTGGAGAAGAGCAAAAGCAATGTGCCAAAGGACTAGGTGATTATTATTATTATTATTTTTTTTTTTTTTAGTTTAGAAAGCAGGAAGCCAATGAGGTAACATTCAACAATCATGGTGCAACTACTACATGATAAGCGTGCTATAACCGTCTTCAGAAATTTAGCTCCTAATTAAGGACAGAGCTGATGATTTGTTCTCCATTTCTTCTGAGCATGGTAGAGGGAAAAATGAGATTGTTAGACACGAGGAAAACTGCTATGGATAAGATGATCACGGGCACCTAGTAAGTCCTCAACAGTTGCCAAATTGAATGAATGACTACTAAGGAAAGCACTGGTGGTCTTCATCTTTCTGAAAACAGAGGGCCAGATTACATGACCTTTTGGGTCTATTCAAAGTCTTTGTTTTTATGATCCTTTGATTGCGCCATGTCAGATATTACCAAACTTGGCCTCCTATTCTGTGTTGTGTGTGTGTGTGTGTGTGTGTGTGTGTGTGTGTGTGTACCTCCAAATTAGAGGCTTTCTATTTTGGGGGGATTTAGACACTGTCTGTCCTCTAAGAACTCAAGGTGCTACAGCAAAACCAGCCCCAATCTTATTTGGGACCTATTGGTTAGAGACTACAACTGGTCTTCACATCTTTGAAAGGTCTGGGTGGAAGAGGTAACTTCCAAGACAAGCAGGATTTCAATCTAATTGACAGTGCTGTTCCCAGGTAGCTAGAGTGTTCTCAGCCCTGTTGCTGACTGCCAGCCCTGATCCCAGCTAAAAAGCACAGCTCCTTGTTTGCAGAGAGGCTGAGGATACACTTGGATTTTATTTCATATTGCAAAAATCATTAGTGCCTGGACTGGGTTCCGTCTGTATCCCTAGATTTATCTGGTTTCTATTTTAGTCCTTTTGGGAGCTGGACACAGCTACCTTGGCATCTGAATTTGTGGTTTGTGTGAAAGGCCAGAGGTTGGTGGCTGTGGAAATCTCCACAGGAAGCAAGAATGGTTACCAGGACTCTAGGCCTGGCCCTGTGCTAGTTTATATACTATGAGGGATAGAAGACACACCCCTTTGGGGAGCATACAGTCAGGAAGACAAAATTGAACCATGATAAAATAAATGAAATGTATAACCTACTATGTGACTTCAATTGTATGGTAAAGGTTAAAGGCGCTGGAGAAATTATGAGAAAGGCTATGGTGGGATTTGTGTGGGTGGATGGGTGGTAATCGGCATTCCAGATTGAGAGAAAAGCCTCAGCCAGAGCATGGACATGAGAAGATCTAAGGCACATTTGAGGAGTAGTGAGGGGACCGACCTGACCGAAACAGAGGGTTCACATTAAATGGTGGGAAATCAGATTGTAAAAGCAGGTTGTGGAGGGCTTCATAACAGCAGAAGAGTTTGGGTGCTATTGGATGAGTGATGGAATTTATTTGCTAATAGCTTTAGAGAGGACATAAAACCTCCTCAGATCCTAGTTGCTCCTTCTCTTTTGCAAGGAGTAGGATTTTCAGAGTAGAAAGGACAGAGTGAACACCAGAGAGAAGCTCCTGAAGGCAGTCTAGTAGAAGAGAGCCCTCAGCTGTTCTGAGTACTCCCTCTCATGGTCTGGGTCTATACAGCCCACGGTACTGAGAGGACTTGCAGCTCAAATTGCAGGACAACTGGCGGTGGCTTTAAAACCCCACGGAGACTGGAGGAGCTGCACGCTGGCAGCCTAGAGGTGGGCAAACATGGCTCCACATTTTTGCAAATGGGAAAAGATGAATCCCACAAATTATAGATCAATACATTTGCTATTGATTCAGGGCAGGATTCTAATGATTAAAAGGATGATTGGTGAGCACTTACAAAAAGAAGTAAAGATCATTCCGCCCCAGCATGGGCTTAGGAAAAAGAAATCATGCCCTACTCAGCTCATTTCCTTTGATAGGGTGACTAGATGGATAGATGAGTGGAATACTATATCCATAGTGTATCTGGGGCTCAACAGAACATTCTCTCATGGTACTCGTGGAACAATGTGGGAAAATGCGGGGTGGATTCTTAAGTGGTTGAATGATTACACACAAAAGTGGTTCTGTTTTAATGTCAATAGGTCAAATTTGCAAATTACACAAAGCTGGGAGATAGAGCCAAAAGGTGAGATGACAGAATCAGAATTCATAGAGATGTCAAGAGGTTGGTATGATGGACTCACTATAGCAAAATGGAAATTAACAGGGACAAATAGAAAGTCCCTTATTTGAATTCCAAATGTAACAGTACAAGTGTGGGATGTGAGAGATGTGGCTTAGAAGGCTTTTAGTGTAAATAAAAGCTCATCATGAATTATGAGCCAAAAGTAGGTTTGGTTGCTCCAAAAAACTATTGTGACTTTGGGCTACATTAATAGAGTATAATATACAGAATAAAAGAGGTGATTATCTTGTGCTACACTGCACTGGTCAGACCACACCTGTTGCCCTCCATTCAGTTATAGGCACCACACTTCAAGAGAGACATTAACGGAAGCATATCCAGATATGAGTAATGAGAATCATGAGGGGACTGAGGAATCCCAGGAAAAACTTGTCCCCTGTCACCAAATCATTACAGGGCTCATGGGGAAGAGGAGGCTGTAGATTTATTCTGTGTGACCCCAAAGGAGCCAAGATCTAATAGGTGGAAGTTATAGGAAAGCAAATTTTGGCTCAACATTAGAAAAATGCCTTTTTCTTTTTTATACTGAAAAAAATTATAATAAAAGTTTTGCCTCATGATTCCGGCCTCTTGAAATCCTTCAAAATTTATTACTAACAGTTTCAAAAACAAAGAAAAGAATTCCTAATCCCAACATCTTAATACAAGCATTTTGCTGTGTTTCAGGAAGAACTTTCTAACGAGTAGTAGTATTCTCTGCAATTGGAATGGATTGCCCCAAAAGGCAGACAGCTCTCCATCATCAGAGATATTCAAGCAGTGACTGGATAACCACTCAGTGTGGATAATGCAAAGGGGACTGAAGTATGAGATTTTTATCATACTTGAGCTGGAAGGTCCCATGGTAAAGTACTCAGGAAAAGATTTCTGGAGCCTAGGTGGCAGGGTGGGCTGGAGGAGGAGAGACTGGAAGCAGAGATAATAACTAGTTAAGCAGTACCTACTCTGAGGGTTACAACTATTTTCACCTCACCCCTCCCTACCTGAATCCCAAAATTATAGTGTCAGAAGCAGCCTTAATGGTTACCTAGTTCCCCTCCCTAAGGCTCTGATGCTTGATTCCCTTCTGCAGTCTCCCTGCCAAGCAGTTATCTGGCCTCTGCTTAAATACCTCCAGGGATGGGAAAATCTCTTCCTCTCAAAGAAGACGAATGCATATGAAATCATCTCAAACCGTTATAAAATTCTTCCTGAGGTTGAGTCAAAAATCTGTTTCCCTGTAGCACCCACTCTTTGCTCTCGATCATGCCCTCTTACAAAACAAAACAAGTGGAGTCCCTCTTCTATATTAGAGACCTTCCAATATTTGAAAACTGGATCCTGAGCCACCACCATCACCCTGTTGATCCCTTCTCCGCGTTAAATGTCTTCACTAGTTCATATATGATGATTTTTGAAGTCCTCTCACACGCCTGGTCCCTCTCTTTTGTACATGTTCCAGGTTGCTAATGTCCCTGTTCATGTATGGTGTCCGAGACGAAAGACAATCCTTCACTGTGGCCTAACGAGCAGAGAGGAGAGCAGGACGACAGTTTCCCTCATTCTAAACACAAATTCATTAGCATTTTGGGCCACTAGTGTCAAAAATAATGAGCTTACTGTCACCTAAAACCGTGGCACATAGATTGTTATTAAGCAATGTCTCTCCGACCTTGCACTTAAGCCCTTGGTTTTGACGAACTCAAATGTGCAATTTTACATTTCATCTTCCTTTTGGGATCTTTCTGAAACCAGCTTCATGTCATTTATAAATTTGATCAGCGTGCCATCAATACCCTGATCCAAGTCATTAATTAAATTATTAAATACGTCAGGGACAAGGACAGAGCCTTTTGGAATACCACTCCCTCCAGGCTGACAAAGATCCATTAGTGACCACTCTTTGGATATAGCTAGTTCAGCCACCTGTGAATACACCTTACTCACCTATCTTTACCTTGCATCTTCCCTTCTTATCCACAAATGCATCTCATACCAGCACATTCTTAAACAAAATAAGATTGTTTTCTGAAATCCTCTTTTGAAATAAGGGAGTGGGGATGAAATGAAAGGAGTTTGACCTTAAGATCTGCTCCTCCCTTCTCCCCAGTCCCCGGGATGAGCCCCATGGCTTCAGTCTCCAAGAAGAAATCTTCAGTCAACAGCTCAGGTATAAAAACTTGAAAGGGTCAGAAAACATGCATTCAGACCCATCTCTGCCTCTTCCTAGCTATATGACCTTGGGCAAGTTGTTTAACTTCCCTGAGTCTGTTCGCTCATCTGTAAAATAGGAATGATAACACCTACCTCACAGGGTTGTTGTGAGGATTAAATGAGAAAATGTATGTGAATGTGCTTTGTAAACTGTAAGCGCTATACAATTGTAAGATATTATTATGATTTATTGAACGCCTACTGTGTTCATCACTATAGGGCATAAAAAGATAAATAAGATATGGTCCTTGTCCTCAGGGAGCTCACAGTTTTGCAGGGGAGATATGTTGACAAATAATCATAACATAAAATAGAAGAATAAGGCAAATGGCAAGGAAGGAGTACAAGTTGTGATTAATTTAGAAGAGGGGAAGATCCCTTTAGACTAGGGGAAATTGCAGAAGGCTTCATGAAGTTTGATCTGAACCTTGATACGTGGGACACCTAGAAATGGCTGAGAGGACAGCATCCAGGTGGAGGAGCCTAGGAATGGGAATTCATGGAGCATGTCTGAAGTGCTAGAAGCAGTCCTGTTTGACTGTAAGAGGTAGTAAGGCTGGTATGCCACATCACTACTTTAATATTTAGACACGGTCATTCCCAGCATGCCCATGATAGCACATTCAGTGATTCAGAAGGGGGACCAGAATTTGAGCAAAGCCCCCTCGGTCTCGTGTCTGTTGTTCTTCAACTGACTTCCTTGAAGAAAAAAAAATTCTTCTGGGGGGTGGAGTCATCTGGAACTATTCCAGAAAAATCACCTTTTCCTTTACCTGGAACTGAGAAATAGGTCTGGGGAAGGGCAGGGACTAAAGCCACGTTTAAATCCTAGGAATCTTCAGCTGAAAGTGGATCTAGCTTAAGGATTCAAGCATTTTCATTGAAGGAGGGTTCTTTAGTTATCCACCATATCTGAAAGACTTCTTATTCTTCAATTCCATGTGGGGAGCAGGGAGGGGGAGGAAAATAGCTCAAGGGCTCTCAAGGTCCATTTCCTGGTGGGCTCTTTGGCGCGCTGGTTATGATTTGGTGCCACCTGGTGACGGAGACGGAATATAACATACTTGCGTAGTAACCTCCTTCCTCTCCTTCCTAAAGTTAGAGAACCCAGCAGTTAGGAATGGGGCTAGCTTCCTTCCAGTGGGGTAGAGCCAGCCATTCAGGGCACGCCGTGGTCTGGGTGATGGAAAAGAGGAGGGATAAAGAGAAAGTTTTGCTCCAGGCCACATGGCTGTTCTTTCCTATGTCACCAAAGTTTCTATTTCCCCCAGGGTATGCCTGGGATTGTCTATTTGCCCTGTGTACTACAAGATTGTGTTTGCCATGTCTCCCTCCCTCTACCCACCCTAACTCACACACACTGTCTTATGATGGCTTGAATATCTGTGACAGATGATACAAGATCTCCCTTTCAGACTTGACCAAGAGAAATTGTTGTGAGCCTCTAGTGTGACCAAAGCAGTAACAGTAAAACAGTCTGGTTCACCCATGAGCCTCCCGAGTGGACTATACTGTTCTAGAATGACTGAGCCCAAACTCTTCACAAGAAACCTGTTCTTTTAAGGCTACACTTTGGACTCCTACAGCCATTCTAGAAAGTTAGGGGAAGGAGAAACGGGGCCTCAGAGAACAGAAGAGATGGTGGCCCCCTTTTCCCTTAAACGCCTTTCCTGAACAGATTCAAAGTGGTCAGTAAAGCTAGAACTGGAATGATCTGATGAATCCTCATAATGGAGTATTCATAGAGGGTACACTGAGGCAGGGCTTCAAACCTGTTCGTTCTGGTTCGAACCCCTGCTGAAAATTGGCATTTCTAACGAGTTCTCTGCTGAGAATTTGTATTTCCACCCCAGATATACTGAATCAGAACCTACATTTTAACAAGATTCCCGGGTGATTCTTATGTATAACTTCCTGGGAACCAGAACAAAACGGTTCGAAGCCCTGGATTGAGGGAATGGCTTGAATTGGGATGGTCAGAGCCGAGTAAGGTCAAGACCAAGCTAGTGAAAAGGTTAATCCCTCTACCGCTGGCTCCATTCTCAGGCACCCTTGAAGCATAGTCTTTTCAGGCTTTTCTGGGTGCTGGGGAATCCTGGGCCAGCTCTCAGTTAGGAGTGTGGATTGTAGGTGGAGACATGAAAATAGCTGAAGTGTGAAAGATAGGAATAATTGACTAGATTAGAATGCTTAAACTCTTAGAGCATTCCTTTTATATGCCTCAGTTCTTCCCTGGTCCTTACAATAGAAGGGTGCATGAGTGGAGGCCCCCTAACTGTACTTACCTAGATGTGAGCAAATCCCTTTTTCTCCTTTAGTTTAGCTAAGCCAAGGTTGCAATTTTTCAAAAGTAACATTTGCTAGGAAACTAAGCGTTAAGAAAAGTAGTAAAAGAACATGAAATCAAATGGGTTTATGAAGCTCACACTTCTTACCTGGATCAACTAAAGTCTAACCTTATCTAGTACAGTAGTCCCACATTCCGTTGTAAATCGGATCTGACGTAAGTCAAAAACCTCCTTTTTTTCTTTTTTTAGTTTCCATTATTACTGCCTTTTATTATCAGTATCTTTATAAATCCGATCTTTGTCTTTGGGGGTTGGAAACATTACATGTAAACATCTGCGACTGAACATCTGAGAATCATAACATCAGCAAACTACATGCCGCAATATTTTATGTAGTGAAAAAGGGCAGTCAGTAGCAGAACTCCAAGTTGTCGGGGACTACCTGTACAACGTACAGGGCACCCAACACAAAGTCCTTTTTGTCAGGGCAACCTTTCAAAACAAGTGAGAGGTCAGAGGTTAATCCAGGCCGCCTAGACTTTGGCCTGACCTAGATCTGGTGAAATTCACAGTCCCTCCCCAAATCAGCTTCCCTTGTTTTCCTTTGCAGAGACCCTAAGGCAGTGACTTCTGGCCTGGCACGTGCTGCCTTATAGTTCTGCAGCCGCCCTTGCTCCTGCGCTCCCCTGAGGGAGAAGAGCCCCAAGGAAATTCCACTCCTTCATGTATTGTTTTGATGACGTTTTCTGAACCAAAAATTAGGGCATGCGTTCTCACAAATACAAGTGTGCTTATGAGTCTAATTGGAAAAAATAATTGGAATCAAGACTGTTTCTGAAAATCTGGATCGTACGGTGGCCGTTCCTATTCTCTGCTAGTATTTAGCTTTAGTCCCCTAAAGTGACCATGTGACCTTGATGGCAAACGCCATCTTCCTGCGAATACTGCCCGCGCTGCATCGGACCCCGCAGTCTACTTGCTCGCGCTCCGTCTTTTCCGACTCCAAAGCCTTTAGACCGCCCACCAAGACCCTTTTTCCGGTCTGAGAGGCCCGGGAGGCTCTCAGGTCATTTGCGGAGCAGACATGATTGACACAATGTTTGTCTAATGAATGCTCGTCTCTTTCTCAAGTCAGATTACAAATTCCGCTCTCTTTCCCAGCTCCCAGCTTCCTTTTGATGACTCATCCCTCAAATTCTTTGCTTCTTTGCCTTCCTTATACCCGCCCATCGTTTCTCCCTCCGCTCATAGGCGCACCCCCCCCCCCTTTCGGGGAGTGGTTTCTGTGAATCCTGTCGGGTATAGTTTTTAGTGTTAAAGTACTTTAAACGTACAGAAGCAAAAAAAAACAAAACACAATTTCCGCCTAGGAAAGAGGAGGTTCATTTCCTTTTAAGGAGCTTTAACCCGTCACTATTCTTGGAGCTTTCCCTTTCACATGATGTGGGTGGGTAAGGGAGAAACAACCGCGGGGCTTCTGCCTTTCTGTTGCCAGATCAACCCCAGACCCTAAGCAGCTCTGAGCTTCTTAAAAAGGTCAAGCTGCCCTGCTCCAACAGCCAGCCTCACCGAGGAAGGAGCCGAAGCAGGCACAGTTAGGGTTGGAAGTTTACAAACATGTATGTGGGTCTCTTGGACACCTGCATCAGGCACATATGAAGGCTTTGCTGGGGCCTGCAGCCCTAAAAAGGAAACACCTTCAGTCGCTAATGGGGACTAAGGGGAAGGCGGGGTCAGGGGCAGAGAAATAGGGGCTGAGACTGCACTAAGCTGTCTCAACTCTTACCCAGCTCTGTTTAAAAAGATTAATGAATGGACTCTCACCTGGGCAAGGGACCCTAGCCATGCCATGCCCTTGCGCATCCTCACAGCATGCTTTCCTGGATAGGGTCAGGTGAAGCGGGTAGAAAATCAGTAGTGGAAAGCTGTCAAGGAACTGGCTAAATTTGTCCCCTTTGGGCTGCTTCTTGTAGTCTCAGCTGCTCCTTTATGCTCACACAATCGTCACCACTTCTCCGATATGACTCTTATCCCACAGCTAATGCCTGTGATTGAAAGCTTCCATTTCCACCTAGGTTTGATACCACCTAGGACTTTGTACACAGTGAGTGCGCAATAAATTCCCCTGAGTTCGAGTATCATACCGAAGGCTAGAGATTCAGGGACCACTCAGTCTGCAAAATGCTGTCAGACTCAGCATACATTCTGAGGGAACTTTTGCACTTCAGTATTGTGTCTGCAGGAGAGAGGAGTTTGCCGCTTGGAAAAACAAAGAAGGTACTAAGAAAAACATAGGCACCTTCCTTTTCTGTGCCTTCCTTGCCAGCCCCCCTGATTTCCCTTTGAAGGCGCCTTGGCTGAGTACCACCTAGGGCTCATTTGCATCGTCCAGGCTTGCCCCTCTGGTCTCTGAGAGGAATGTTGCCAATGAACAGGAAAGAGGTAACTTTCTGCCCCTGCTGAGGTGAAGAGTAAGTGGAGACTCAAATCCTACTTCCTCCCCAGCTTCTGCTTCCAGCTCCTCTCCTTCGCCTACGTCACAAAACAATTTGGAAACATTTCTCTGTCCAAGCCTCTGTCCTAGTTAGCTTGTACACGGTCTTTGCCCTGACCATCAGAGACAGCAAACGCTGAGTGACACAGAAAATGCAGGAAGTGCATACGTGTGGTGGGGGGAGGAGTGGGCTAACGTGTAAAAATGTGTAATCCAAAAATGTTCACATCAGCCACACATCTGCGGGTCAGTGTAATTTGGGCCTAAGAAATCAGGGCACACACATGTACTTGTCGTGGGAAGTGGGAGTGGGCAATAGTGAGAATTTTAGATCTAAGCAGACTGAGACCAGGGAAGCTATTAGCTCTCAACTGCGAAGGATTCCTAGAGGAGGTGGGATTTCAAAAATAGCTAGGTGACTGAACCAAATGGCCACAAGGTCTTTGCATCCTGAGGTGAGAGTGGGATTAGCAGATGGAGTAGACTTTGATCAGGAAACTTTGAATCTCCACCAATTATTATTCCTTCTCCTCCTCCCCTCTCAACACACACTTGTCGAGTGCCAACTCTGTCCTGGGTACTGGGAACATAAAAATAATAATGATAGCAAATACGTACTGAGTATTTACAATGTGCTAGGTACTGTGTTAAAGCACACTATATTACTTAAATTTCACATTGACCTTATGATGTTACCGTATTTTACACAAATAACACGTTATACATTTTTTTGCCAACCGAGCCCTCCCCCTGCAAGGTATTTTCCTAAGCATGCTATGCTAATTTTTTATGGAGGTAGAGGGAGGACACAGTTGAACATGTATAACTCGAACATTATTTAGGTAAAATACGGTAGATCTCATTATTATGCCCATTTTGCAGATGAGCCAACCATGCTTCGAAGAGATGAAGTGACTTGCCCCAAGATCATACAACTAGCTATAAGTGTAAAAGGTGGGATTTGAATCAAGGCAGTTAGAGTCTAGAGCCCATGAATTTAACCAATATGCTCTACCCAATCTCTGTCTTCTAGTTGAACAATGATAAAAAATGGGACTCCTCTGGTGGCAGGGGAAGCTAGAAGAGGGAGGGCCAGAACTTTGAGGGAAGACTGAACATGGTAAAGCAGAGATCCTGAAAGTTCACAGCAGAAGCAGCAGCAGATCAGCCTTGGTTATCTAGTGCTGCTGTAACAGAAATACCACAAGAAAATGGCTTTAAAGAGAAATTTATTCTCTCACAGTTTAGAAGACTAGAAGTCCAAATTCAACGTGCCAGCTCCAAGGGAAGGCTTTCTCTCTGTTGGTTCTGGGCGAAGGTCCTTGTCATCAATCTTCCACTGGTCTAGGGGCTTCTCAGCGCAGGGGCCCTGAATCCAAAGGACACACCCCCCTCCTGGTTCTTCATTTTTGGTGACAGGAGGTCCCTATGTCTCTCTGCTGGCTTCTCTCTTTTATATCTCAAAAGAGATTGACTCACGATACAACCTAAGCTTGTAGATTGAGTTCTGCCTCCATTAACATAACTGCCTCTAATCTTGCCTCATTAACATCATAGAGGTAGAATTTACCTCTTTCACACAGGAAAATCACATCAGATGACAAGATGGTACACAATCACACAATACTGGGAACCATGACCTAGCCAAGTTGACACACATTTCGGGGGGACACAATTCAATCCATAACAAGACCCCTTAACCATCTATTTGAACAGGCAGGTAGAGCAAGCATCTGGGTAACCAGGAGGCAGCTGACACTAGCAGGAAGCCCAGGCAGGCAGGTGGTTGGCAGCCAGAGTGTCTGGCAACCAGTGACAAAGGTCTTGTCACCGGGCCTGAGCTTCCAGAGCAAGATTCCAGGTGCCAAAAGGACTGGCAAGAGCTAGATGAAGTACTATTCCTGTGAAGACTGGGTTGCCAGACAGAAAACCAACGCAGGACTCAGGAGCTGGGGGTATCAGAACAGGGGCTTAAGGCAGGGGCTTTTATACAGTGAACCAGGAATCAGCCCAGTTCTTAGAGCTAGGGACCACCTCCATTCATTCGCCCTCTTGTGAGCTCTCACAAGAGGTAAATGGGATGCTAGGCTCTGGGGTACCGAGAAAAGTAAAACACACCCTAGTGGGGGAGCCAGACTTGTAAAACAGGTAGCTAAAATACTGTGTGGTAAGTTCTATATTAGAGGCACAAATTGTGTGCAGTGGAGGGAGAGTAAATTTTCTTGGGAGAGTTCACAGGAATATTAATTCTAACCTGGGTCTTTAAAGAAGAGAAGAAATTTCCCAGGCTCAGAGTGGTGGGGAGAATTTCAGCCAGAGGGAATAACATGGGCAAAGGCCCAAAGTTTTGAAAGAGTAAGGCACATTTGGGGAACAGTAATCAACTGATACTGAACCATAGGGTATATGGTAGGGAAGGGTAGAGAACAAGAGTCTGAAGACCTGAGGCCAAATTATGAAGGCTTTTGTGGATGCTGCTGAAGATCTTGGACATTCTCCCCTAAGAAAAGGGGAGACAGCTGAGGGCTTTCAGCCTGCAAGTGACTAGATTGTATTAGGGTATTTTAAGAAGAGGAACCCTGGTAGCGCAGTGGTTAAAACGCTCAGCTGCTAACTGAAAGGTCAGCGGTTAGAACCTAACAGCCGCTCCACAGGAGAAAGATGTGGCAGTCTGCTTCCATACAGATTACAGCCTTGGAAACACTATGGGGCAGTCCTACTCTGTTCTATAGTGTCGCTATGAGTCAGAATCAACTCAATGGCAACAGGTTTTTTCATCTTAGGAAGACCACATGGGAAGCAGTGTCCAGATACACTGGAGGAACGCAGATCACTCAAGACATTATTGCAGTTATCCAGGCAAAAAAATGATGGGAGCTTGAACTAAGATAGTGACAGAGAGGATTAGTTCAAGGAAACATTTCTGAGAGAGAGTTGACAAGACTGTGATTGATGTAGTGAGGGGAAGAAGGGAATCATGAACAACTCCACAGATTTCTTGCTTGAGAAACTGGGTCTATGGTGATAGCACTCGTACAGAGATTGGAAATCTAGGATGGGGAGCAGGTTTTATAGGAGGAAATAAGGAGTTCATTTTGGGACATGTTGAGTTGGAGGTGCCCGGTGGTAAATGTTTAACAACCAGCTCTGGGGGTAAGGAGAGCCTTGATTTACCAATTTCTGTGGTGTAAATACTCCCACCGATGTGATAGCAAGTTGCTCACAAAATTACTGAAAATTTAACAATCAACTGCTGGGACAAGCAGGCTCCAGCATACCAGTAGAAGCTCCGGTATACCAGTAGAGGTGCCTGAGGAACATAGAGGAGATGTTTAGACGACCATTGGAAATGCAGGTCTAGAGCTAGCAAGGTTGAGGCTGATCTGCCCTTGCCCTGATCCTTGCCCTGCCCCAGTTATTCCTGATGAGCCTGCTCCTCAGCCTTCTCCTAGAACCAAAGAGAGACCAGCAGATCAGAATCAGGAATCTGTCCCCCACAAACCAATTGGATTGTGATTTAGTCTTTTTGCAACTCAGTGCAAGAGTGTCTTGCTAGACTCTCTCCTAGGAAGCAGCTTAACCTAGCTCTCTCCCCTACCCATCCCCACCCCCAAATACTCTGGCAATATTTCCTAACTTGAGTCATGCAAATATCACCTTCACAATTTTTGCCATTTCCATGTGACCACTTGTACTGTTATTTACTTAATATTTTTGTTTAAATTGCCTTTAAACTCCTTCCCCATTTTTGTATTTTTGCTTCTTTCCAAGCAACAATACTTAAACTCACCCCCAAAAAAATCTGTGATGAAGATCTCACACTGGAGACCAACATACTTTCCTCTCAAGAAATTCAACATACCTTGACAAGGAACACAACAGAGAGTCCCTGATGGAGCAGGAGAAAAGTGGGGTGCAGAACTCAAATTCTAGTAAAAAGACGAGACTTAATGGTTCGACTGAGACCGGAGGGACCAGGGAAGACATGGCCCCTGGACTCTTAGCCCAAAACTAAAACCATTCCTGAGGCCAAGTCTTCAGACAAAGATTAGACTAAACTATGGGACATAAAATCATACTCGTGAAGAGTGTGCTTCTTTGCTCAAGTAGATACATGAGACTAAATGGGCAGCTCCTGTCCAGAGGCTAGATGAGAAAGCAGAGAGGGTCAGCAGCTGGTTGAATGGACACGGGAAATCCAGGGTGGAAAGGAGGAGTGTGCTGTCATAGTACAGGGGAGCAACTAGGGTCACATAACAATGTGTGTATAAATTTTTGTATAACAGACTAACTTGAATTATAAACTTTCACTTAAAGCACAATAAAAAAGAAAGAAAGAAATTCAACGTAGCCATCTTAGGACAGATTGCTGTTTCTTTCTTGAACTGAGCCCCTGACAAAGTCGTGGGCATGCAGTTAGGAGCCATGTTGTTGAAAAAGCCATGAATTTGAAAACCCACTTGGTCTTGTGAGATTCCCATGGGGCTGGAGCTCAATTAGGAGAAAACAGCACATCCACATCTCCTATAGTACTTACTCCAGGGTACACATTTACTGACTGGGCATAATAGGGTGAGGTTTCCCAGGTTTGCACTATTTAAATATTTTTCCTTCTGTCTAGAAATCTTTATGTAAATTTATTCATCTCAGTTTAATGTGCTTATGATGGACATTACTATATCCACAAATGACAGCTCTCTGATACACTCACAGGAGTGCCCAGCACCTTTGTCCTTCACCATAGAACAGCATATA
This sequence comes from Dugong dugon, assembly GCA_030035585.1. NCBI lineage: Eukaryota > Metazoa > Chordata > Mammalia > Sirenia > Dugongidae > Dugong > Dugong dugon. The sequence continues at coordinate 99,301,105 of CM057483.1, read as the reverse complement.
AATGGATTAAAAATCTACTCATATGTGAGGCAAAGACTCCTGACATAGTCATCCACTGACCTCCCACAGATTCCAGGAGAGGAGTGGGGAAGTCTGCAGATAAATGAATGTCTACACTAGGAATAGCTGTAATGGGCTGGAGGGTTGAGAATGGAAAGGAACTTTCAAAACCTGAAATAGAGATGTAGGCGTCATCAACATACAGACAGTGCTTGAAATCAAGAGAGTCACGTAAGTCACTCAGTAAGAATGTCGGAGTAAGAAGAGAACTGAGGCTAGAATTCTGGGGAACACATATGGAGGAGAAGAAGCCAGAAGAGAAGAATCATGAGCATGATATCATGGAAGCCAAAAGACGAGAAATTTTCTGGAAGAATTTTGTTCTTAGCATCAAATACTACAGAGAAGTTCCCCCTTGAAGTATGTCTATTGGTTTTGGCAATATGGAAGTCACTTATGAGCATAATGAAAGCACTTTCAACGGATGGTGTGGGCACAGGCCAGATGGCAGTAGACTGAATTATGATGAGGGGTAAGGAAGTGGAGATAGTGAGTACAGACTACTTTTTCTGAAAACCTGGCTGGGAAAAGAAGGAAGAAGATAGGTCTGTAGCTAGAGGGGAAACTCTTTTTTTTTAAACAGGGTATTATTTTTTTATTGCACTTTAGATGAAGGTTTACAGAACAAATAGTTTCTCATTAAACAGTTGGTACACACATTGTTTTATGACAATGGTTAACAACCCCATGACATGTCAACACTGCCCCTTCTTTTTTTTTAATTGTTGTAATTAAATGAAGTTTACATATCAAGTTAGTCTCTCATACAAAATATTTTTTTACATACATTGTAATGAGACCCCAACCGATCACCCCATTCTGTGACAGCACACTCCTCCCCTCCGCCCCTGATTCCCCATGAACATTCAACCAGCTCCTAACTCTCTCTGCCTTCCCATCTCACCTCTGGACAGAAGCTGCCCCTTTGGTTTCTTGTATCTACTTGACTAAGAGGCACATGCTTCACGAATATCACTTTGTGTCCCACAGTCCAGTCCAATCCCTGTCTAAAGAGCTGGCCTCGGAAATTGTTTTAGTTCTGGGGTGATAGAGAGTCCAGGTGCCATGCCTTTTGGGGCACCTCTAGTCTCAGTCAGACCATTAAATCTGGTCTTCTTACTAGAATTTGAGTTCTACATCCCATCATTCTACTGCTCCATCAGGGACCCTCTGTTGTGTTCCCCGTCAGGATGTTCATTGGTGGTAGCTGGGCACCATCTAGTTCTTCTGGTCTCAGGCTGATGAAGTTTCTGGTTTATGTGGCCCATTCTGTCTATTGGGCTAATACTTCCCTTGTGTCTTTGGTGTTCTTCATTCTCCTCTACTCCAAGTGGTTGGGACCAACTGATGCATCTTAGATGGCTGCTTGCAAGCTTTTAAGACCCCCGACGCCACTCACCAAAGTAGGATGCAGAACATTTTCTTAATAAGCTTTGTTATGCCAGTTGACATAGATGTCCCCTGAAAGCATGGTCCCCAGACCCCCCATCCCTGCTAGAGGGGAAACTTTTTTTTCAAATGTGTTTTGGAGCGTTCTGGAGAATTGAGCAACGTGCAGGCTGATAGGAAAGGATGTAGAGGAAGAGGTTGCAAGAGAGAAAAGATAACTAATAGGACAAGATCTCTAGAAAAGGGGAAAGTACAAATGCAGAGCAGACTTCATGCTCAGCTGCCAAATTCCTTAAAATTCCCCATGAGTAAGTATAGGCCTGGTCTGGAGTCCAGGACAGGACTACGCTTGTGGGTGGATGCTTAATGATTCTTGCTCAACGATTGGAGAGATGAGAGAGCAAGGACTGTGGTGAGTTATTACAGGGAGATCAAAATCTGGCTATTTCTTTAAAAAGTAGCAATACCAGTTACCACGTGTTAAATAACAAATGTACAAAAAGTGAGTATTAAAATTTCAATTCCATATCTAGACAGAAAATCAGTAATAAAACAGAGGACCTGAATGACACTGTAAACCAACTAGACCTAACAGATACATATACAGAACACTCCACCCAAAAACAGCACAATATACATTCTACTCCAGTGCACAGGGATCATTCTCCAGGACAGAGGACATTTTAGGTCACAAAGCAAGTCTTGATAGATGTAAAAAGATTGAAATTATACAAAGTATTTTATCTGACCATAAAGGCATGAAGCTAGGAATCAATAAAAGGAAGAAAAAAAATAAACCTGAAAAATACACAAACACATCGAAATTAAACAACAAGGAAGAAATCACAAATTTCTTAGAGTCAAATGAAAATAAAAGCACAACATACCAAAATTTATGGAATGCAGCAAAGGCAGTACTCAGAGGGAAACTTATAGCAATAAATGTCTACATGAAAAAAGAAGAAAGATCTCAAATTAACAGCTTAATTTCGACAACTCCAGGAACTAGAAAGAGAAGAACAAACTAAGCCTAAACATAGCAGAAGAAAGGAAATGACAAAGATTGGAGCTGAAATAAATAATATCAAACACAAAAACAACAAAGAGAATCAACAAAACCAGAAGCTGGTTCTTTGAAAAGATCAGTAAAATTGACAAACCTTTAGCTAGACTGACAAAGAAAAGAAGAGACAAGGTGCAACTAACCAAAGTAAAAAATGAAAGAGGGGACATTACAACTGACCAGATAGAAATAAAGAGAATTATGACAGAATATGAAGAACAACTGTATGGCAACAAACTGGATAACCTAGATGAAATGGACAAATTCTTAGAAGCACACAACCTACCAAAACTGACACAAGAGGAAATAGAAAGTCTTAACAGACCCACAACAAGTGAAGAGATTGAATCAGTGATCAAAAATCTCCCAACAAAAAGAAGGCCTGGACCAGATGACTTTGTTGGGGAGTGCTACCAAACATTTAGAGAAGAATTGACACCAATCCTGTTTAAACTCTTCCAAAAGATAGAGAAGGAAGGAGTACTCCCTGATTCATTCTATGAAACAAACATAATGCTGATACCAAAACCGGACAGACACCATAAAAAAAGAAAACTACAGGCCAATATCTTATGAATATAGATGCAAAAATCCTCAACAAAATACTAGTGAACAGAATGCAACAGCATATTGAAAGAGTTATATACCATGACCAAGTGGGCTTTATTCCAGGAATGCAGGGATGGTTCAACATTAGAAATTCAATCACCATAATACACCACATCAATAGAGCAAAGGAAGAGAACCACATGATCATCTCTATGGATGCAGAAAAAGCATTTGATAAAATCCAACACCCTTTCTTGATGAAAACCCTAAAGAAGACTGGAATAGGAGGGAAATTCCTCAATATGGTTCAGGGCATATATGAAAAGCCAACAGCAAATATTATACTTGATGGAGAAAGGCTGAGAGCTTTCTCCTTTAAATTGGAAAAACACAAGGGTGCCCGCTCTCACCACTTCTATTCAATATTGTAATAGAAGTCCTAGCCAGAGCCGTAAGACAAGAAAAAGAAATAAAAGGTATCCAGATTGGGAAAGAAGAAGTAAAATTATCTCTATTCGTAGGTGATATGATCCTATATATAGAAAATCTCAAAGACTCCACAAGAAAACTTCTAGAGCTAATAGAGGAATTTAGCAAAGTTACAGGGTGAAGGTCAACAAACAAAAATCTGTTGAGTTTCTATACACTAGCAATGAGAAATCTGAAAGAGAAATTAAGGAAACAATTCCATTTACAATAGCACGCAAGATAATAAAATACCTAGGAATAGATCCAACCAGGGACGTGAAGGACTTATACAATGAAAACTATAACATGCTACTGAAAGAGATTAAAGAAGACTTAAATAAATGCAAAGGTGTTCCCTGTTTGTGGGTTGGAAGACTTAATATTGTTGAGATGTCAATACTACCAAAAGTAATCTACAGATTAAACATAATCCCAATCAAAATTCCAACAGCATTCTTTACAGAAGTGGAAAAACCAATCCTCAGCTTTATATAGAATGGCTAGGGGCACTGAATAGCTAAAGCAATGTTGAAAGAGAAGAACAAAGTAGAACTAACACGTCCTGATTTTAAAACATTTTATACAGCTACAGTAATCAAAACAGCCTGGTACTGGTATAACAACAGACACATGGACCAATGGAATAGAATAAAGAGTCCAGAAATAAACCCACACATCTATGGTCAACTGATTTTTGATAAGGGTGCTAAGTCCATTCGATGGGGAAAGAAGAGTCTCTTCAATAAATGGTGCTGGGAAAATAGGATTTCCACATGCAGAAAAATGAAACAAGATCCATGCCTCACACTATACACAAAAAAACAAATTCAAAATGGATTAAGGACCTAAATGCACAAACTAAAACCATAATATTCTTAGAAGAACAAGCAGGGGCAGCTCTGTCAAGCCTAGCTTTCAACAATTGATTATCTAATATAATAACAAAAGTACAAACAGCAAAAGACAAAATAAATAAATGGGACCTCATAAAAATTAAAAACTTTTGTTCATCGAAAAACTTTACCAAAAAAGTGAAAAGACAAGCTACCAACTGGGAGAATATCTTCGGAAACCAAATGTCCAACAAGAATCTAATAACCAAAATATATATAAAACTTTGACAACGTAAGCACACACACAAAAAAATAACCTAAGCATAAATGGGTAAAGGACTAGAATAGACATTTCACCAAAGAGGACATTTAAATGGCCGCCAAACACATGAAAAGATGCTCAGCATCATTAGCCATCACAAAGATGCAAATCAAAACCATAATGAGTTATCATTTCATTCCTACTAGAATGGCTAAGATTAAAACAAAAAGAAAAAACAGAAAATAACAAATGTTGGTGAGGATGTGGGAAAATCGCTGGTGGGAATGCAAAATGGTACAGCCGTTGAGGAAAACAGTGTGATGGTTCCTCAAAAACGAAAAATAGAACTACCGTATGACCCAGCGATTCCACTCCTAGGTATATACCCAAAAGACTTGAAAGCAGAGACTTAAACAGAAACTTGTACACTGATGTTCATTGCAGCACTGTTCACAATAGTCAAAATGTGGAAACAGCATAAATGCCCACCCACAGATGAATGGATAAACAAAATGTGCTACATACGTACGATGGAATATTACTCAGCCAGTAGGAGAAATGAAGTTTTGATAAATGCTGCAGTATGGATGGAGCTTGAAGACATTGTGCTGAGTGAAATAAGCCAATCACAAAAGGACAAATATTGTATGACCTTACTCATACAAAAAGACAAGAAAAGGCAAACGTATAGAGACCAAAGTTTATTAGTGGTTACCAGGGGCAGGAGGGAGCGAGAAAAGGGGAGCTAACAGTCATGGAAAAATCACATTGATTAAGGGTAGGGTTGTGTGGTCGATTATTGTAATTTCTGTCAATAAGTTTTACACCTGTAAAAAGTTGAACTGGCAAAAGCTGTGTGATAGTTATATTTACAACAATGACAAAAAAAAAAAAAAAGAATAGCTGCTGTGGCTGCTTATGTACAATCAAACACCTCATGGGATTTGGTTCCTTGGTTTGCAGACTTAGGGTCATGGTTTCATGGGACATCCCAGTTAATTGGCCTGACAATGTATTTAGTGCTTTTGTTCTACCTCCTAGTTCTTTGCATAGTGCCTGGAGTCTTAAAAGCTTGGAAACAGCCATCCAAGACACAACTGGTCTCTATTCACCTGAGGAAGAAGGAGAGTCAGGAATAGGAGGAGGATATGGAATGTGTGGTTAATTGCCTCCATGAACAGCTGCCTCCTTTGCCATGAGACCAGAAGAACTGGATGGTGCCCAGCCACCATTACTGAACATTTAGATCAAAGATCCCATAGAAGAATCCTGATCAAAAGGAGGGGTGGGAGGGAGGAATGCAGAACAGAATTTCAAATTCTCATAGAATCCAGACTTCCTGGAGCCATAGAGGGTGAATAACCCCTGAAACTATTGCCCTGAGATAATCTTTACACCTTAAACCAAAAATATCCCCTGAAGTCTTCTTAAAATCAAACAATAGTTTACCTTAACTAGTGAAAAAGGTCTGCCTTGAGCATTATGCTCTTTTAAGAACTATCTATAAGGGATCAAACTGACAACAGCAACTTGAAAGATTAGATAGGAACCTTAGGAGGCAGTGAGTTTATGTTAATGGGGGAGGAACAACTCAGAAAAGGAGGGGGAGAATGATTGCACAACTAGAAGAATGTAATCAATGCCCCTGAAACTGTACATGTAGAAACTGTTGAACTGGTTTATGTTTTGCTGTGTATATTCTCAACAACAACAAAATAAATAAAAAATAAAACAGAAAAAAAAATTAATTTCAGCAATTGGGTGCCTTGGTTGTTGGGGCTTCAAAGAGAAACATGACATGGTCACTATCCCCAAGGTGCTCACAGTGTAGTAGGAGACAGACATAGAAATCTGGGAGCACAGAGGAGGGAGCATCATTTCTGTCAGAAGAAGGGGCTGGGAATCTGAAAAGCCTTCACAGAAGAAATGACACTGGAGCTGGGATTTGAAAGACGAGTAAAAATTCTTCTGATGAAGGGTGGGGAGGGCATTCCAGGTAGAGGAAAACATGGGCAAAAGCACGCAGATGTGAATTGCCTATGTCCTGTTTGGGGATGATTAATGGTTCAGTAGGAGCCCTGGCAGCGCCGTGGTTAAAGCGTTCGGCTGCTAACCGAAAGGTCGGCAGTTGGAACCCCTCGCCACTCCACAGGAGAAAGATGTGGCAGTCTGCTTCCGTAAAGATTACATCCTTGGAAACCCTATGGGGCACTTTTACTCTGTCCTATAGGATCCCTGTGAGTTGGAATCAACTAGACAGCAATGACTTTTGGCTCTTTAATGGTTCTATGCAGCTAAAAGTGCAGGGTGCTTGGGGTTAGATTGTGAAGGGGCACTTTTAGTTATGTTGGGAGTTTCGACTTTATTCTGCAATGCAGACAGTGGAAGCCTTCAGAGTTGTTTTTAAGCCAGGTTGGTCTCATGTCCAGAATCGGAAGGATAAAACTGCAAGTGGGGAGACCAGCTGAGAAACTTCCATAATTGTCTGAGCATAAGGGGCTGAGGGCCTGTTCTAAGACAGTGGCAAGATGTTGGAGGAGAAGGAAACAAAAACAGAGGAGTAAAGGGAGATGAGCTGGTTTAGGAAATAAAGATGATCACTTCATTTTACATTGATCATAGTGAAACTATTAAGCTCTTGGGCTCTGGAATCAAGAAGAATCTTGGCACTGCAGCACTCCAGTTGTGTTACCTTGGGCACATTATTTAACATCTCTGAGCCTCAGTTTCCTTATCTGCAAAATGGGGATAATAAAATACTTACCTCGTAGTGTTGTTGTAAGACGTAAAGAAGATAAACTATGTGATATGCTTAGCACAGGAAGCACCTAAAACAGAATAAGTATTCAATAAATGTTAGCTGTTATTATTAATATTATTATTTTTACTGTAAGCTAAATTTCAGTGACTGGTGGAAATGTCCAGTTGCTGTTGTTGTGTGCCGTTGAGTAGATTCTGACTCATAGCAACCCCATAGGACAGAATAGAACTGCCCCATAAGGTTCCCAAGGCTGTAATCTTTACAGAAGCAGACTGCCACATCTTTCTCCCATGGAGCGGCTGGTGGGTTTGAACCACTGACCTTTCGGTTAGCAGTCAAGTGCTTAACCAGGGCTCCTGGAAATGTCCAGTAGGCAGTTGGTCGTGTGAGTTGAAGTGCAAAAAGAAGGTATGAACCAGAGACTTCTGATTCAACTTAAGAGGTGACAGTTGATCTGGGAGAGTGACTGAGGTTCTGTGAAGGGCAGAAATTTGAATCTTGCAAAATGTTCACATTTAAAGGGCACAGAAAATTAGTGGCATGAGAGGGAGGGAGAGAGTCTTACCTTAGAGAAGATTTTTGAATTGCTAAATGCAGTGGTTTTATCTAAGTCCTCAGTCTCTGACACCTCTGCAGCATTGGATGCAAGTGACCTCTTAAAACCTTCTTTTAAAAACTCCCTCCTTCAGTTTCCATGGTGTCTGCTCTCTTCTATCTTCTCTCATTATGCATACAATGTCAGAGCTAAAAGCCTTACAGAGCTCACTTATTCCAACCCCCTCATTTTACAAATGAGGAGACTAAAGAGCCAGAAAATGGAAGTAGCTTGTTTAAGTTCACTGGCAGTTGTTCCTTCCTTGTCTTTTTTTCCTTTTCTCACTTCCCATGGTTCTTTTCTCTTTGCTCTCTTATACTCACTTCCTTTTACTGCATAGCTTAAGTATAGCCTTTAAGCTTTTGATGTTGTTAGGTGCTGTCGAGTCGGTTTTGACTCATAGCGACCCTATAGGACAGAGCAGAACTGCCCCATAGGGTTTCCAGGGAGAGGCTGGTGAATTTGAACTGCCAACCTTTTGGTTAGCAGCCGAGCTCTTAACCACTGCGCCACCAGGGTTCCAGGCTTTTGGCACCCAGATCGAAACCTCCCACCCTTGCCTCTCTCCAGAACAGCTATCCCACCCTTTCAACAGTTAACTAGATGTTTCACTAACACCTCACACTCATCATGTCTGAAACATCATCTTTCCCCACAAGGCCAGCTTCCCTCTTTGACTCCACTATTGCTATTAATAGGAACTCCATTCTCCTAGTCAGCTAATCACTTACCAAGTCTGACCAATTATCAGTTGCCGTCGAGTTGATTCCGACTCATGGCAACCCCACGTGTGTGTGGTTCCATCTGGTTGGAGCACAGGAGAATGAAGAAAATCAAAGACACAAGGGAAAGATTAGTCCAAAGGACTAATGCACCGCAACTACTACAGCATCTACCAGACTGAGCCCAGAATAACTAGATGTTGCCTGGCTATCACCACCGACTGCTCTGACAGGGATCACAGTAGAGAGTCCCAGACAGAATGGGAGAAAAATATAGAACAATATAAATATAAATATAAATATAAAACTGTGATCCATAGGGTTTTCAATGGCTGATTTTTCGGAAGTAGATCTCCAGGCCTTTCCTCCAAGGCACCTCTGGGTAGACACGAACCTCCAACCTTTCAGTTAGCAGCTGAGTGCGTTAACCGTTTGCACCACCCAGGGACTCCACTGGTCAATTGTTGTTGTGTGCCATCGAGTGACCATATATAATGGAATAGAACTGCCACATCGGGTTTCCTAGGCTGTAATCTTTATGGGAGCAGATCGCCAGGTTTTTTCGCCCCTGGAGACACTGGTGCGTTCAAACCGCTAACCTTTCGGTTAGCAGGCTACCTCTTAACCATTGCGCCACCAGGGCTCCTTACTGGTCCATTATTCCCATATAAATGTCAACGTAGCGCAGTGGTTAAGCACACTGACGCTAAAGATGTGACTGGTTGGGCCCAAATCCTGGTTCTTTGATTTTGGGCAAGTGACTTAACCTGAATCAGAGACCAGTAGAGCCGTGAGAGTCCTTACTTCTCCAAGCGTCACCTTTTTCTTTTCTTTTTTTTTAAATTGTACTTTAGGTGAAAGTTTACAGAGCAAATTAGTTTTTCATTAAACAATTGATACACAAGTTGTTTTGTGGCATTGGTTGGCAACCCCAAGATGTGCCAACACTCTCCCCTTTTCCACTGCCGTTTCCCTGTTTCCATTAGTTCAGTTTTCTTGTCCCTTTCTGCCCTCTCGTCTTTGCTTTGGGGCTGGTGCGCCCATTAATCTCGCGAACGTGATTGAACTGTGAAGCACGTTCCTCGCGTGTTGGCCCTATAGACCTGTCTAATCTTTGGCTGAAGGGTGAACCTCGAGAGTGACCTCAGTACTGAGTTAAAAGGGTGTCTGGGGGCCATACTCTTGGGGTTTCTCTAGTCTCTGTCAGACCAGCAGCCTGGTCTTTTGTGTGTGTGTGAATTTGAATTTTGTTCTATATTTTTCTCCCATTCTGTCTGGGACTCTCTACTGTGATCCCTGTCAGAGCAGTCGGTGGTGATAGCCAGGCAACATCTAGTTATTCTGGGCTCAGTCTGGTAGATGCTGTAGTAGTTGCGGTGCATTAGTCCTTTGGACTAATCTTTCCCTTGTGTCTTTGATTTTCTTCATTCTCCTGTGCTCCAACCAGATGGAACCAGTAGATGCATCTTAGATGGCCGCTCGCCAGCTTTTAAGACCGATGTTACTCACCACAGTCGGATGTAGAATATTTTCTTTATAAACTATGTTATGCCAACTGAGCTGTATGTCCTCCAAGACCATAGTCCTCAGCCCTCAGCCCAGTAATTCGGTCCCTCAGGGAGTTTGGATGTGTCTGTGAAGTTTCTATGACTTTGCCTTGGTCAAGTTGTGCTGACTTTCCCAGTATTGTGTACTGTCTCACCCTTCACCAAAGTTACCACTTATCTACGGTCTAGTTAGTGTTTTTCTCTCCCCACCCTTCCCCTCCCTTGTAACCATCAAAGATTGTTTCCTTCTTTCTTTTCTTGAGTTTTTATAATAGTGGTCTCACACAGTTTATTTGTCCTTTTGTGATTGACTTACTTCACTCAGCATAATGCCCTCCAGATTCGTCCATGTTGTGAGATGTTTCTCAGATTCATCATTGTTCTTTATCATTGCATAATATTCCATTGTGTGTATGTACCATAATTTGTTCATCCATTCTTCTGTTGATGGGCACTTAGGTTGTTTCCATCTTTTTGCTGTTGTGAATAATGCTGCAACGAACAGGGGTGTGCATAGGTCTATTCATGTGATGGCTCTTATTTCTCTAGGACATATTCTTAGGAGAGCTTCACCTTTTTCTGAAAAGAAACTGTGCCCTTGAAAGGTAAAGCCACACAGCCTGTAAGTGGAAATCAGGATTGGAACCCAGGGCTATTGGAGCCCCAGTCCAGTGTATTTTGTAACTACGTGGTATTGCCTCTTGAAGTCTTGTTGAATCTGTAACCTCTTTTCATCACCATTGCCTAGATCAACTCTTTATAATTAATGCCTGATTGTTAACACAGCCTCCTACCTACTTTGCTACCTTTAGTCTATCCCATCCCCAGTTCATCTTGCCAAGTTAATCTTCCAAAGCATCATTTCTGTCTTGTCATTCCCCTCATTGAAAAGCTTTCAGTGGTTCCTCATTGCCTGCTAAACAAAATTCAGATATCCAAGCCAGGCATTAAAACTCCAAAATCTGGCACCAGCCCCTGTTTGCATGCCTCATTTCCCATACTACCATTTTATACCCCATGGTCCAGCCATGCCCAATGTTTTGTATTCCTTAAACAGGTCATGCACTTTCATGGCCTGTTGCCTTTTTAAGTACTGTTCTCTCAACCTTGAATATTCTTCCATTGATGTTCCTCTTATTCAATTCTCATCCACCATTCAAGGCCCAAATCAAATGTCCTAGTGCATGAAGACTTCTCAGATTTCGTTAGTCAAAATTAATTTATGTGATAATATATGTGACAGGACTTGCCATAGATAAAACAAAAAACAAAAACGAAAAACAAACCGGTTGCCGTCGAGTCGATTCTGACTCATAGCAACCTTATAGGACAGAGTAGAACTGCCCCATAGGGTTTCCAAGGCTGTAAACCTTTACAGAAGCAGACTGCCACATTTTTCTCCCGTGGAGCAGCTGGTGGATTCAAACTGCAGACCTTTAGGTTAGCAGCCAAGTGCTTTAACCACTGCAGCACCAGGGCTCCTCTTTGCCATAGATAGGTATTTAGTAAACATGAGTTCCCATCCTTCTTCCTTTTTTCACCTTGTGTTCCCACAGCATATTGCTTATACCTCTGTTTAACACTCATTTCACTTACCTTGCATTAGGTCTAGTTATTTTAACAACTATTGAGACTTACCTCATTCATCTTTGTATCCTCCAAAGCCCCTATCACAGTTCCTGGCACGCAAGAGGTCCTTAACAAATATTTGTTGAAATGAAATGGAATGAAAACTGTGGAGCCAAGTCTTGAGATATCGTCTCATTAGTAATTCAGCAAGACCAACTCCTGTTGCTGAACATGGAGTGACATGTTGAGAGAAGAGAAAGCTGGGAAACTGTTGGCCAATCTTCAACCTTGGTAATTTTCACTGCCCTTTCAACTTCACAGTTTGCTTCCCGAGGGTGATGAGGTAGGAATGGTGACAGCTCAGATAAGATTCTTGCCTACACATGCTTTAAAATCAGCTAAGGTCAATGCAGACCAATTGTCCCCAGCCAGTGGGTTACAAGTGGCTGGAGAGAGCAGTGACTGGTGCTGAAAAGGTGAGGAAGTGGAAGCAGAAGCTCTTTGGAGCCATTTGTAAAAGGAAGCTACCATGATCCAGAAAGTAATCTTTCCCTGGAAAGGGATTCTTGACTGAGGTCCCAGGATTATTTCCCTTGGAAAAGTGAGTAACTGATGGTAGATCCAGGCCAAGTAGGTTGGCATGTGTGACACACCTTTATCGTCTCTCACTAGCAAGGTATGTTCCAGGCCATTTTGAACACAGTTTTTTAGCTAAGGCTGCTATGAAGATCATTCCAATTCTGGAAGTGCTATCTGAGGTATGGCCAAGATTTAAAAAAAAAGGACTGCATTCTCTTGTTGATAGGTTAAGGACAACTTGAAGACCTCAAGTCATTTCCTTGTTGGCCACCTTCCTTCATTCATCCATTCATCATTCATCAAGCTTTTTCTAAACACCTACTATGTGCCAGGTACATAAGTGCTGATACAGAGATGAATGGACCCTGCCCTTAAGAAGTATCTTGTCCGCTGAATTGTACATGTAGAAACTGTTGAATTGGTGTATGTTTTGCTGTGTATATTCTCAACTATGACAACAACAAAATAAATAAAATAAATTATAAAATAAAAAAAATATCTTGTATAATGGAGGAGACACACAAGTAAAGACAATACAGTGGACTATGATAGGTGCTATCATAGAGATATACAGGGTAGAAGAGAAACAGAAGGGTAGAGAAAGTGAAGGGAATAAAACTTAAACTCCTGAATTTAGTACAAAAGGCCGCTGGCTACTTCTTACCGTTCTTCAGCCTTTATATGTGAAGGGCAGAGCATATAAGCTGTTTTGAAGAATGAATAAGAGTTGGAAAAGAAATTGGAAAAAGATGTTATAGACAGATTTTATCCTAAAGGCAGTGAGGAGCCAATGAAGGATTTTGAGCAGGGGAGTGGCATGATCAGATACACATTTTAGAAAGATGACTGAAGATAGTTTGGAGAATGGATCGGAAGGAGCCATGAATGGAGGTGGGAGACAGTTAGGAAGCAGATTTACTAATCCAGTTGAAAAAATTATTGGAGTTTGTACTAAGGTGGTGGAAGTAGAGTAGAAATGAAGGGAAGGAGTCAAAAGATATGAGGTAATAGAACCTAAAGGATATAGTTATTTATTGAATATAGAGTGGTGGGAGGGTGAGCAAGAGGGGCAGCCAATGCTGACTCCCCAAATTCTCGGCTTAGACAATTGAGTGGATGTGATACCATTCAATGGGATAAAGGAACACTGGAGGAGCAGCAGATTTAGAAGCAGAAGAGATGAGATGGACATCCAATATACATATTTAGAGACCAAGAGTGAGGTCTTGCCTAAAGATACAGACTTGGAGTTATCAGTGGTCAAAGCCATGGAGGTGGATGACACTGCTCAGGAAGCGTTTGAAAAGTGAGAAGAACAGAGAACAAAAAAATGGAACCCTAAAGAGCATCAATACTGAAGGAGAAGAGTAAGAGGAAAGCATGGAGCAGTCCGAGAGATAAGAGAGACAGAAGTAGAGAAAAATATAACAAAAATCAAAAGAGATTATGCAGCCATTAAAAATCATGTTTTAGAGGAATAGTCCATGACAGTCTAAAATGATCATGATATAATGGCAAGTGAAAAGAGCAGTATACAAAATAATATATATGGTATTATGACAATTTTATTTTAAAAAATATGTATATATTTTTCATTGAAAGACTACTGTAAGGTTTTACTCCTGTCAGTAATGGGTATCTATGGGTGGTGGTGTTCCAAACCACTTTTATTTTTATCCTTATTATTCTTTTTGTATTTTCCAGATTTTTCTATAAATAACATGCATTACTAGTATAATCAACAAAAATTAAAATGTTAATATAAATAGAAAAAAATCAAAGGAGAAGAAAGTTTCAAGAAGGTGGGAGTGGTCAACTGGATCAAACACCTCAGAGAGGTCCAGTAAGACTAGTGCTGAGGGGTGTCCATTGGATTTAGCAACAAAGCGACCTCGTGAAAATTGTTTCAGTGAAGTGAAGAATGGAGGCACAAGGCAGGTTGGAAGTGGAATCTAAGAGTGAATGCAAGAGGAAGACATGTAGATGGCAAGTGTAGAAACGTCTTTCAAAAAACTTAGCTAACAGCATCAAAGGTCATTAAAGCAAAACCAAATCAAACCCATTGCTGTCAAGTCGATTCCCACTCATGGCAACACCATGTGTTACAGAGTATAACTGCTCCATAAGGTTTTCTTGGCTGTAATCTTAACAGAAGCAGATTGCCAGGCCTTTCTTCTGTGGTACCTCTGGTTGGGTTCAAACCACCAACCTTTAGATTACCAGTTGCACACAAATCGTTTGCGACACCTAGGGACCTTCCAAATGTCATCAGGGAACTGCAAATCAAAACCACAATGAGATACCACTACATGCCTATTAAAATAGCTGAACTCCAGAACACTGAGAACACCAAATGCTGGTGAGGATGTGCAGCAACAGAAATTCTCATGCATTGCTAGCGGGAATGCAAAATGGTACAGTCACTTTGGAAGACAGTTTGACAGTTTCTTACAAAGCTAAACATAGGCTTCCCATATGATCCAGCAATCACGCTCTTGGGTATTAAATGCACTGAAAACTCGTGTCCACAGAAAACCTGCACATAAATGTTTATAACAGTTTTATCCACAATTGCCAAAAACGGGAAGCAACCAATATGTCTTTCAAAAGATGAATGGATAAACTATGGTATATCCATACCATGGAATATTATTCAGCCATAAAAAATGAGTTATTAAGCCACAAAAAGGCATGGAGGAAACTTAAATGCATATTGCTTAGTGAAACAAGCCAGCTTGAAAAGGCATCATACTGTATGATTCCAAGTACAGGACATTCTGGAAAAGTCAAAACTGTGGAAATAGTAAAAAGATCGGTGGTTGCCAGCAGGTTGGGGAGAGGGAGAAGAGGGAGAGGTATGAATAGGTGGAGAACAGGAGATTTCAGGGCAGTGAAACTATTCTGTATGCTACTGTAATGGTGGCCACATGACATTATGCATTTGTCAAAACCCATAGAACTATACAACACAAAGAATGAATCCTGATGTAAACCATACACTACTTTTTTTTAATAATGATGTATCAATATCAGAGCCCTGGTAGCACAGTGGTTAAGAACTCGGCTGCTAACCAAAAGGTTGGCAGTTTGAATCCACCAGCTGCTCCTTGGAAACCCTATGGGGCAGTTCTACTCTGTCTTATAGGGTCAACAATGGGTTTGTTGTTTTTGTTTGTTTGTTTATATCAATATTGGTTCATCAATCTTAACAAATGTACCACACTAATGCAAGATATTAATAATAGGGGAAACTGTGAGTGGAGGAGAGAGGAGGTATATGAGGACTATCCGTACTATCTGCTCAATCTTCTGAAAACCTAAAACTGCTCTAAAAAATAAAGTCAGGGATCACAATAGAGGGTCCTGGACAGAGTGGGAGAAAAATGTAGAACAAAATTCAAACTCACAAAAAAAGACCAGACTTACCGGTAAGTAAGTAGAGACTGAAGAAACCCCTAGAGTGTGGCCTCTGGACATCCTTTTAACTCAGTACTGAAGTCACTCCTGAGGTTCACCCTTCAGCCAAATATTAGACAGGCCTATAAAACAAACAATAGCACACATAATTCAACCATGTATACGAGACTAGATGGGCACACCAGCCCAGGGGCAAGGACAAGAAGGCAGGCAGGGACAGGAAAGCTGAAAGAATGGAAATGGGGAACCCAAGGTCGAGAAGGGGAGAGTGTTGACATGTCACAGGGTTGGCAACCAGTGTCACAAAACAATACGTGTATTAATTGTTTAATGAGAAACTAATTTGCTCTGTAAACGTTCACCTAAATCACAATTTAAAAAATTAAAAATAAAGTCTATTTGTTTTTAAATATTCTTTTCAACTAAATATCAAATAAAATTTTTTTTGGGGGGAGGGAAACAACTCAGCTAAAAAGGGAAAGAGGGAGGGCAGAAGCCCAGTTTAAGATACCATCCCATTTGAAACTGTTATGTAAACCTTCACCAAAAACACAATAAAATATTATTAAAAAAAAAAAAGATACCATCCCTTTTGGGAATCCCACTCTATGTTTGGTGGCTTTGAGCACCCTGAAGAGGTAGGTTATGAATGTCTTCTGACATCCAGTCTTTCAGTGTAAGGGCTACAGCAGAGGCTGGAACTGGAAGTGGCAACCAGCTCAGGGCACCAATATCAGAAATTGCTCTTCCAGGCTTAAAGACAAACTTATCATTAAAACTGAGCAAAATAATTCAATGCTGCATATATGGCCACATAATTTAGAGTGCAGGTTAATCCTTTGAAAAGAGCCCCCAAAAAAGCTTGTGATAAGTTTTAATCATAGGCGCATTTTGAAGTAGTTGTGGAAGTTCTTGTGACTCACATGATAACAGTGAGGGCTTCTTTACCAAGGTGTGTAGCTCAGTTCTGTAGACAATCTTGCTCCCTAGAAATAAGCCAAACCTCAGTGTATTCTGTGACTCAGCCCAGCCCTGACTCTGTGAGGTGAGAAGTCAATAGTGAGAAAGAGCAGTTTATGTTTATCATGAATCACTAACTCAAACTCAGAAATCAATAACTGCTTGACATTCTGGAAAGCATCCTCATGCTGGCAAGTCCTGTGCCACTGAACACCCATTTCCTGGTAGACAATGAAGTAGCTCAAAAATTCTTGTTTTTTGTAGGAGGAAAACATAACCAAGTTGGAGGCCTCCTCAGAGCAGGGGCCCTGTAGATTGTGGAGTCCTTATTCTGGATGTGTCTGCTTCTGGGGTAAGCAGAGGGAGGAGGGACAGTCAACTAGAAGAGATTTTCACCTGAGGAGACCCAGGGCAACAAAGCCATAGAAGAGAATCATAATCTTCAATTAAACAGCAAGACAAGAGTGGAAACCGAAGAAGGGAGACAAAATCTTTGGCTGGAAGACTTGGGAGCAGGATTGTCCTGTTCAGACGCAAGGAACAGATTAAGAAGAGTACCACCAATGATCACCCTGACAGGGAACACAACAGAGTCTCTGACGGAGTAGAGAAAAGTGCAGAGCAGAACTCAAATTCATGTAAAAAGACCAGACTTAATGGTCTGACAGACAATGAAGGAACCCCCGAAACTATGGCCTCTGGAGGCTCTGTTAACCCAGAACTAAAACCATTCCTAAAGCTCACTCTTCAGATAAAGATTAGACAGGACTATAAAACAAAAAATAACACACGTAAGGAGTGCGCTTCTTAGTTCAATCAGATAACATGAGACCAAATGGGCGGCTCCTGTCCGGAGTCACGATGAGAAGGCAGGAAGGGACAGGAACTGCTTGAATGGACACAGGGGACCTGGGGTGTAAAGGGGGAGTGTGCTGTCACATTGTGGGGATTGCAACTAATGTCACGAAGCAATATGTGTATAAATTTTTGTATGAGAAATTAACTTGAGCTGTAAACTTCCACCTAAAGCACAATAAAAATAAAATAAAATACATATTGTTAAAAAAAATTAAGAAGGGTAGTTTAGAATGAAGGCTGTGAAGGATGAGGGTGTATTAGAAAAACCAAAACCAAACCCGTTGCCATCGAGTGGATCCCAACTCATGGCAACCCCACGAGAACTGCTCCATAGGTTTTCTTGGCTGTAATCTTTACGGAAGCAGATTGCCAGGCCTTTCTTCTGTGGCACTGCTAGGTGGGCTTGAATAGGCAATCTTTTAGGTTAGTAGTTGAGTGCAAGCCATTGTGCCACTCAGGGACCTCAGGTTATTAGAGCCCCTCTTTCATATGGTGTTCAGAGCCTGCTGCAGGGACTAATATGGTGGTTTAAAGAAGACATACAGGACTGGATCCAATCTTCCCTTTGAATCTCTCTCACTCCCCGCATTATAGGCTGAGGATGGAGCTGAGCTGGCTCTATGGAAGGCACAAAGCAATATGGATGGGGGTTAAGGTTAAGCTCTTATGGACGCCCCTCTGGCCCATAGTTCTCTCCCTGGACCAGGTGCTGGAATCCACCTTGGTGGGGCTTAGAGTCCAGGAATCCCTGAATGAGCCTAGGAATCTGTCCTCTAATTTGCCGCACGGTTGGATGGGGCAGGGGGAGTAGGAGGAAAACCACCTGGGTTTTCCTGGACAGTCCACCCTCCCTCCTGTGAACAGTGCTTGTCAGCAGAAGCCTTGGCTTGCAGGGTGTCATCAGCAGCCTGGCACTCCCCAAGGCATTGACCGGGTAGTGCTGAGTGGTTCAGAGAAGTAGCAGGTGTATGGTTGCTATCACCGAGGCAGGGGGATCCTAGATGAGGCATCCATGGTGTTATTGTTGGCAAATGTGGCTGTCAGGGAGGGCAAGGGAGACCAAAGTTTTTTTAACAGAAAAGGACAGCACCAGGTCTTCTATTTAGGGCCTGGTTTACGTGTTTCATCATTGGATCATCAGTTTGAGGGGGTGGATGATGGACCAGTAGATTTCTGTCTGGAAGACCTGGAAAAGGATCTTGTGGGAAAAAAATCTCCTGTATACACAATATGATTTCAATGATGAGTGTACATACAAAAGAAAAAAAAAACTGGAAGGAAATGTTAAATGCTTAATGGGCAGGGCATCATCTCAACTGGTTGGCTGCCCAGACTTGCTCTATTAGAAGAACACTACCTCTAGTCCACCTTGGGTAAAATTCCAGGATTGGATTCATCCTGGGAACTTTATAACCCTGTGCCACTTCATAGGTCCTACAATTCTCATTATACCCCCAAAATCAGAAAGAACAGGAAGTGGACATCAAGCTGTATGGGTTGAATATCAGCAACATTAAGACAGGAGCCCAACTCCCCATTTCACTTGGCTACGTGGTCTAGTGAAAGGATGTGGAACTTTCTGGAGTCTTTTGCAAGCACACCCTCTATTAATCCAGTGATGAGACATCAGTGAAATATAGTACCATTCCTCAAACTCCAGGAATTAGGGTCTTCATAAAACACAAGAACGGGGCAAAATGAATTCCAAATTGCAGTGAGTGGATGTGATGTAGCTTAAGGGCCTTATTCCCAGTAAGTCTATATGCGCCAAGAAGCATCACATCACCTTTAGACTTTAATACTGGCAGAATGAGTGTACCATCCTGACTATGTGAAGCTGGTTTTAGGATATTTCATACTGCTGGGTTTTTGTGGGGGAAGGCTGTAATAATTTTGTTTTTGTTCCCTGTTCCCCACTGTCCTTAGAGCAAAAGGTATACATCCAACTGTCAAATGAATTGATGCAATATATAGGTACAGTTCTTCAGAAAAACCCTTGGAAAAATAGCGATAACTCCCTGTAGTTGGCTTCTTCTGAGAATATGAATTCCAGGGGCACATGTTCATTCATATAATTATGTGGCCTTTCAAGAAGGATTTGTGAAAAACTACCAATTATGAACACAGGACCACTTTCATCTTTCCGGAGCAGCCCTGACTGGGAACAGTCTGCATAACCTTCCACAACCTGAGCTGGGGCGGGAACTTCTGAAATGTTCTGCAGATTTTCGGAGTTGGCCACTTCCTTAATTCTATGGACCCATGTGGGAAGTTTTTGCCTGTGTGTCATGAGCAACATTTATATTGGAAGCTGTCCCCTCTGATTTCTGAGCCATACAGCAATGGTGTCTCATTGATAAAAAGCCATACAAAATGCCACATTTTGTTCCATAACGAGTCCCCGGGATGACTTGAAAGACTGCACACGTGAGGGAGTGCTGCTGCATGCCATCCAAGAAAGCCTCAGGATTGCTGTGCTGAGGCAGCCGGCACTACTCCGTGATGTAATGCTCACCAGGCTGCTGATTCTGTTTATGAGCCCTGAGCCTCTGAACTATGACGGATATTGCTGGTGAGACGTGCTCTTGGAGAATGTGCTAAATTTCCTCTGTCAACTGTCCTGGTCTTGAGTAGAACAGGAGTGGTGAAAGCCATGTTGGAGCGCCATGTCTGAGCCATGCTGGAGGCAGCAGGCGTATGTTTAGGGTCTCTTATTTTGCTTGTCTCAAGATCTAATGACGATCTCCCTGAGTGAGTCCTAGGAAATAAACAGACTGACATAAAACTTTAAAATATTCCCCCAAAACATCCACTGTAAGAAGAAGGTCTGCTGAGGAATCAAAGTGGAAGCTAAATCCAGCTGCTTACCAGGAATAAATAGATTTACTTTGTTCACTGTAGTACAGTTTTCCTCCTTGCCTCTCCTTTTTCCCTCCCCTCCCACCTTCCCTCTCCTCACCTTTGCTTTCTCTAGCAGCAGCACCATCCCGTCCAGAAGTTGTGCTCAAGTAGCAGTAAACAGGCAGTGGACAAGTTGATTCTAGCAATAGTATTTTCTTATTCAGCTAAACACTACTCAAATAGACTTCTGGTAGCCTAGAACTGCAAGCACCCCAAAGAAACTCTGTCAGGACTCCAAGGAACAATGAGCACACACTAATATTGACCTGTAGTTCCCTTCCTAGGAGCTCCAATATAGGAGCTCTCTTCTGGTCAAACAGGTCTGCCTACCATTCGCTAATCACACAGCTTCCTGTCACCTGGAATGCTTGGCCCCTCCATCTTCTTAACGACCCAAGTCCAACTTGGCCTCTTCCATTAAATCTAATCTTTTCTCGTATGTCTGAACACCTTCTGGTGCCTCATATCTGCATATGACATTTAGAACATATTCCCCTGTTGTAGTGCTCAGATGCATGTCTCATCTCTCCTATTAGCTTAGAGCCTTCTGGGGTTAGGGACCATTCCTTACTCAGATTCTCAGTGGGACTGGAGCTTATGGGCTGTGATGTAGTGGTTAAGCAAACAAGTTCTGGAGCCAGACTGCTTGGGTTCAAATAATGTTTTAAATTTATTTATTTTTAATGGCTGATTTGGGGGAAGTAGATTGCCAGGCCTTTCTTCTGAGGTGCCTCTGTGTGGACTCGAACCTCCGGCCTAATGTGCGGCTGAGCACGTTAACAATTTGTACCACCCAGGGACTCCTGGGCTCAAAACTAACTTTGTTACTTATTAGCTGGGTGACCTCAGTTATGTCACTTAACCTCTCTGTGCCTTAATTCTCCTGTAACCTGGGAATATTAACAGTGCCTACTTGGTGGGGTCATTTTGAGAATCAAACAAGATAATAGGTGCAAAGCACTTTGAGCACTGCCTTTTACACATTAAAGTACTCAAGGAATGCTAGTTAGTCCTTATTATCTACGCAAGCTCTATTCTCAGCAGGAATCGCAAAATACCAAAGAATAGCATTCAGCCTGTCCTCCACAGGATCTAGCTCAGTTTCGCCTTGTACCAAGTTTACCAGACACTCACTAAAGGAATTCTCTAAACTAAGTCCATTGCATTCCGGTCAATTACCGACTCATAGAGACCCTATAAGACAGAGTAGAATGGCCCCATAGGGTTTCCAAGGCTGTAACCTTTACAGAAGCAGATTGCCACATCTCTCTCCTGTGGAGCAGCTGATGGGTTTGAACTGCCAACCTTTTGGCTTGCAGCCAAGTGCTTAACCACTGCACTTAACCAGGGATCCTCAGGAATTTTCTACCTGACTTTAAATGTCTTCCATACTCTGAGCCCCCTACCTAACTGATCATATCTTCTGCAGCTCCCCAACATAGTCCTGCCTCCTTATTGTCTCCCAGACATGTCTTGCTCATTCCCACCTCTGTGCCTTTACTCACATTGTTCCTCCTCCCTGGAATGCTAACCCTACACTTCCCCTTTTCACATCTTACCCATCCTTTACTTCTCCACTTAAACCTCACCTCTTCTAGGAAGCCTTCCCTGATTACTTCAGTTTACTCTTATCTTCCCCTTCTTTGAACTCCCTCAGCAGTCAAATTTGGAATCACATAATTTAACATACGCTGATATTTTCCATGATTATTTCTTGGGTCTTGGCCTTGTCTCCTCAGAAAATTGATAAATTCCTTAAGAACAGCTGGCATGTTTTCCCCTCCCCTGCCGCCTACCCCCAGCATGTAGCCCTAGGCTAGGTACTCAGTAGGTGTCCAGTAAAGACTTGGTTGATGTATTGATATGCCTGAGTTTGGTCAAGGGAGGCTCAGGCTCTGGTTATCTTTCTGGCAGTGAGCACAAACTGGGTGACGAGCAGAAGGCAGAGGGCCTGGTGTCTGCTGACTTCACTTATTTGTTTGCTGCCACTCAGGCTTTAGAAATAGCAGCGTCTTCACGTTCAGCTAAGCCCTCAGTGTGGAGACCTTGAAACTAGACTGATCCCTCAGTTAATGGTTGACATTCCCTGTTTACCTTAATGATTGCCAAGTTTTGTTGCTGCACAAGATATACTTTGTGGTTTAACTGCCTTGGCCCCCAGGATGGAAGGCAATTTCTGAGGAGGTGTTAGGGTTCTGGGATGGGATGGGAAATATTTTGGTCCATTCCCAGTCATTCAGGACACAGACAATAAGCAGGGGGCCAAAGGGTACGTTGGTACTACCATATGGGTAGGAAGCACTGTCATTCCCCACCTTGATCTCAGGTGCCAGTAGACATCGCCCATAGCTTTTTTCTGATAGTTATGTCATTTTAAAGGTTCAAAGCTAGAAAGCATGGCACCTAGTGCAGGACCCCTCTCTGCAGCTTGCCCACACTTAGAGCTACCTGAGGCCAGCTTCAGGGGGTGGAGGAAGGCTGAGAGCTGTTGATGATCTCAGGTCCAGTTTTGCCTCGTACCAAGTTTACCAGACACTCACTACAGGAATTCTTTAAACCAAATCCGTTGCCATCCCTTCTACTCCAACTCAGAGTGACCCTATAAGACAGAGTAGAATGGCCTCATAGGGTTTCCAAGACTGTAATCTTTACAGAAGCAGATTGCCACATCTTTCTCCCGCAGAGCAGCTGGTAGGCTCAAACTGCTGACCAGATGGGATAAATATGGGCACACGGGTGACAATGATGCCTCTCTTCCTCTGGGACAGGGCACTGACTCCAGGCTATATGATCTGTCTCTCCAAACCCATTGGGAGCTCAGGGGATCAATCTTGTTTAATGACTGTGTGTGGCAAGAGGTGGGGCTGGCTAATGTTTGTCTGGTTCCTCTTGGGCTGTGGGCCATATCTGGCTCCAGCCCTGGACTCGTCCCTCCCCTGGGCTGGGCTGACAATACCTAGTGGCATAGGGCAGACACGCCGGCAGACGTTCTCTGGGAAAGGGCAGCAGCCACCAGGTGTAGCAGTGTCGGGGAGGTGAGGAGGCTGGGGGCTGAGGGAGGTGGGCCAGGAGGGCTGGTGCGGCACAGGGGTCAGAAATGGGGGCTGGGGAGAGGCCCAGGTCCTGCCTTTCTTGGTCTCAGCATTCAGTCACTTAGATCGCTTCCATGCTTATCCTCTGTGCTGGGGTGAGGTCTCTCCTGCCGGGTGCCAAGCTTGCTTAGCCTCTGTCTACAGCCCCCAACTCTTATCCTCTTCCCATGCTCAAAGTTGCTCCTCCTCTCACTTTTTTTTCTCAGCCAAGGGTTTCCCTCATCCCCCACAGGGTCAGATTCCCTGGAAGATTTGAGGGACCCCCGAGGCTCAGGGTGGTCAAGTTCTTCTCCATATGACATTTCCTGCCACACAGGGTTAGGGTGAGGTGGGACTGTTGGGCACAGCCAGGTGCCGTTTTCCTTCCATGATTACAAGGTAAACCAGGTGTGCAACCAGCATAGGGGCTGCAGGTGGAGGAATATGGTGCACTCAGTGGGCAGCAGAGGGCCAGCCAACAGGGTTGAAGATCTGGGAACATGCACTTGCATTTTCTTGAGGGAGGCAGGCAGACTCAAGCTGAGCTTGGAGTCACTGATGGTTTGGAGATCTGAAGGAGGGTGCCCCTCTATCTGTTTGGAAGTTGTTCCAGCTGTTGGGAATGGCACAGCAGAATGCATGGACTTAGAAAATGAAATGAGGAGAATTGAGACAAGAGGGGTTTGATTGGAGAGAAGTATAGATGAGGATACAGCATAGCAATGGGGAAGGGACCCAGGCTTTGGTGAGGGGCCCATGAGTCCTAATCTGAGCCCCAGTACTTACCGGCTGTTTGATAAATTGCTCAGCTTCTTTGAGCCTCCATTTTCTCATCTGTAAATTGGAGACAATAACCTGTGGCTCACAGAGTTGTTGTGAGGATGAGAGTTAATGAACATGTGGCTCCTAGCACACAGTAGGCATTCCATAAATGGTTGCTGTTATAATAAGTCCAAGTAGAGAGCAACAGGAAGTCTGATGAGTGATGGGGAAGTAAGGGTGTATAGTTCAAACAGTGGGTAAAGGAACTGACGTTAACAGAAGTTCTTTGAAAAGATCACAGCAGAGCGAGGGAAGGAGAAAGTTGTAATGAGCTAGACTGGCCACAGAGTATGTATGACAAGGGTGGAGAAGGTAAGCCCAATGAGTGAGATGCTGTAGAACCACAGGGTAGAGGCAGGGAAGAGAAGTGAGGGAAGAGGAAGAGAGCTTGAAGAGTTTGGCCTTAGCCACAAAAACTGATGAAGGCGGTCAGAAATTCAGAAGGAAATCTCAAAGCCCCATGTCCTTTCCTGACTAGAGGCTGGGTAATGGGTTGCCTGTGGAGAGGCATTCATGAATGCCACTGAGAGAATCTGGGGTTGCCTTTGAAGTAAGAGAGGGAGTGTGGAGTCTGAGGCTAAATGTAACCTCATCCAGCCCAACCAGGCTCCTCTTCCCCAAACTCAAAAGACACGAGGGTTTTCTTGTAGTTAGAAGGCAGACAGGGAAAGAGGTGGGAGCAGAGGTGGGAAAGAGGCAGACTTGATGAATGTGTGTGTGTGTGTGTGTGTGTGTGTGCGTGTGTGTACACACGTGTGGCACCTGTGCACACACACAATTGCACAGGAAGGAGTATAAGTTTTTGAGTTGTGGGCCTGGTCTCAGCTAGAATGCAAACTCCTTAAAAGGCAGACAGGCCCCCAAAGGCAGTGCTATATACAAAGGCTTTGAGGTCAGACAAAAATAAACTTGAAATCTGACTCTACCACTTAGTAGCAGTGCAACTGCCATTGAGACAAGTTCCTTAATCTTTTTGAACCTCAATTTCCTTCTCTGAAAAATGGGGATAATATTACAGGGTTGTTGTATGGACTAAGTGTGATCCCCTGATTTTGAACTGTGCTTGAGCCCTGAGGCAAATCTGAGTCTGAGGACAGGGCCGAAGCCTGACATGAACAGAGAGGTCCTATCTAATTAAACATGAGGGTAAAACATGCCTGGAGTAACACAGAGCATATCAGTTCCTGGATTTTAACCCAAAGTCACTAAAATGGTTTGGATTTCAAAATCAGGTCACTCCCCTGGATGTTTTTGTAGTTGTTGGAGTCTTAAATGAAACCCTCTTGAGGTATTGATGTTGACATAATGATCAGCTCCTCTTCCCAAGTGGAAGGCAAAAATTGAGATCCCAGCACCCACACAAGGGTCATTAGGAGCACCAAAGGGAGCTACTGGCTTATGCCCCAGAAGGCTCAAGAAGATGAGAAATGGAGAGCTTCAAGAACCTAGGAACTCAGGGGTAGCCAAGCTGTCTTTGGGGACACGCCTGAGGGGCAAGGGGAAGAGAACAGCTGAAGTTTGCTTTGGCGTAAAAGTAAGCAGCTAGACAAAGATAAGGAGGGGAAAAAAGAATAAATCAGGAGGCAATGGAAAGCCCTGGGAAGGAAGGAGAGGAAAAGAGTTGTCCATTGATAGGAAAGGAGAGAAGGAGGATGGGCTAAAGGAGAAGACAAGAGAGACCAGTTTTGAATTTCCCTGTTTCTAATAGAAAAGCTATAATTTTATCCAAGGCAGTAGGGTTTAGGAGAAAGAGTATGGGCTCTGAAGTTAGTTTGGCCTGGCTCAAAGGCCAGCTCTGTCACTTACTACGTGACCCCTGGACAAGTCCTTTCAGCTTCCCTTGCTTCGGTGTCCTCCTCTGTGAAATGAGGATAAAAACACCTACCTCATGGGGTTGTTCTGAGGATTACACAAGATATTGTGCATGCAAGGACCTGGCACACAACAAGTGCTCAGTGAATGGTCATTATTAATTCTCCTTGACCGCTTGTTTTCAAGTCTAACACATCTCAATAGAGGAAGCACTACTTTAGAGCTAACTGTAGTGCCTCCTGCAGCAAGCAGCTCTGCCTTCGAATCCCAGGCTTGGAGAAGGGGCACCTGTACTCCTGCCTCACCACACTGGTTTGGGCATACAGCATGGACTCACTAAGGCTTTTTTTTAGCTAAATAAAGAAACCTTGTTCAGAGAAGTAACCTATGTCCCACGGACCGTCCCTTCTCCCATTTTCTTTCATCCCCTTCCCCCAATCTCTTCCAGTTACTGATGTCCTACCCTTTTCCTCTACCACAGAGACACCCATCCAGAGATGGGTACGGGGCTTCTACTGAAGTGGAGGGACAATTGGGGGCAGGAAATGCCCCTGCATTTCCTACTCGTCCAGGCCTGTGCGTTCTCATCATATCCCACTTCCTTGCTTCTAGCTTGATCTCCTTGCAACTTAGTAGCAGAAGTAGAGGGAGGTGGGGAGAGGCCTTCTTTGCCTGCCTGAGGGGGGGCAGAGGGGAATTTCTTCCCTAGAGCAACTGGCAAGCTCATGAAAGCAGGATGTTACAATATGCACTTGACATTGGGGGCAGGGCAGGAATGGAACAGTCTGTTCTATCCCAGACAGATGCTATAGGTCAACAAAGCATCAAGAAGAAAAAAAGAGAGACCTTGTGTTTAGCAGACCACTTGGTCCCCCAAAGCAACACTGTTTTCTCTTCCTGAAAAGGTTCTTACCCCCTTGATCACCAACTATGAAACTGGAGCTGAGCTAAAAACTTTTGCAGGTTGCCTCATAGAACTTCACAATAACCCTTGTTACTAACCTCATTTATATATGAGCAAACAGGCTCAGAGAAGTTCAGTAACTACCCAAGGTTGTATTACGTGAAAAACCGGGATTCGAACTCAAGGCTATGTGACTCTTACACATTCAATCTCCTAACCTTCTGTCTGCTGGCAACCCTCTGCTTTCTCCTTCTGTCTTGTACTCACATATACCCACCTTACCACCTCTTGGCTGGGTTCCCTTTCCTGAAGCTCAGTGAGGGATGGTCAGAGTTTGCTCTATGACACTGCAGTTGAAATGTGCTCACAGGTCCACAGCTTTCATGCTTTTTGTGCTTTTACCAGCAATATTAGATTTTGCTTTTTTTTTTTTTTTTAACCCACTAGCCTTTGCTTTTGCTGATACCATCTGTAAAAACACAAGGAGTACACTGTGGGAACACCCTAAACTTCTGCTTCAGATACTTTTGTGTTTCATCCTACCGTGCCACTTCCTAGCTGTGTGACCTTGAGTGAGTTACTTATCTGAGCTTCAGCTTCCTCATCTGGAAAATGTGGTAACAATCCTTAAAGGCTTACTGATGCCAAAAACCAAACCTACTGCTGTCAATTCCGACTCACAGCGACCCAATAGGACAGAGTAGAACTGCCCTGTAGGGTTTCCAAGGCTATAAATCTTTACAGAAGCAGACTGCCACATCTTTCTCCTGGTGGTTTCCAACCGCTGACTTTTGGGTTAGCAGCCGAACACCTTAACCATTGTGCCACCAGGGCTCCTAAACCAAAACCAAACCAAACCTGTTGCTGTCGAGTCAATTCTGACTCACAGTGACCCTATAGGACAGAGCAGAACTGTCCCCATAAGGTTTCCAAGGAGCAGCTGGTGGATTTGAACTGCTGACCTTTTGGTTAGCAGCCGAGCTCCAGAGGCTTACTAAGCAGGTTTAAAAAAATTTTTAAAAAATTGTATGGGAAAATGCTTAGAATGGTTCCTGGCTTGATAAATATGAGCTCCCCTTTTTTCCCTCTAGCTCACCCATACCCTGGAGGGGATCTAAGCCTAGGAAAAATCCTGCTGACCCTAAGTTTCTGGTAGGGCCATTGGGGGAGGATCTCAGCCCAGAGTCTCCTGGTCCCCTGAGGTCCTCTCTTACATACACCTGTCTCTGTCCCATCTCTCTTCCTCTCCCTACCCCCTGTGGCCGTTCTTCTGATGGGGCTATGGGGCGGGTGCGGCGATGGACCGGGCGGGCACAGAACAGGTGGGTGCAGGCTGGGTGTCGGGCGCTGGGACACAAGTGCTCTGTGTGTAGGGTGGGCGGAAGTCAGGGCGTTTGATCTGAATTCTAAAGGGCGTTGTTCAGAGCCCCACAAAGGTCCCATTGTGCGGAACTGGGTATAAAGCAGCATATGACTCCCCAGCACCGGGCGGTGATGAATTGGAACGCAGGCGTGGACCCAGGGACTACTCCCCCTGCACAGACATGAGCCCATAGGGGACCTGTCTGGGTGGCCTCAGGGACAGGCGCTCCCCCAAGGTAACAGGGCTTTGTTGGTTTTGCCCCAGGTCCAGAGCTAAGGAGCTGGGAGATGGGGAGCAGGACGGGGTGGCTGATGGGCGAGCAAGACAGGTCTGGCAAAGAGAAGGGCTGAAGAAGAAAGAATGCTGGATGAAAGTGAAGAAGGGGCATGGGGCTCAAGGAGGCCAAGACAAGTGAGTGAGGAAGAGGAGAGGCTGGCAAGGGAGATAGGGTGATGAGGAAAGCTATGGCTATCCTTCTTCCTTTCCTGCACTGACTCTTGATGGGGGTGGGGGAGTGGGGGTGGGGTGGCTGGCAGTGTTATGGGCCTGAGCTTTCTGTCCCAACTCTCTGACAGCTTGCTTTGTGGCTCATGTTTTGCAGGTGTGAATGAAGCAGGATGAACTGGACAGGTTTGTACACTTTGCTCAGTGGTGTGAACCGGCATTCCACTGCCATTGGCCGAGTATGGCTCTCGGTCATCTTCATCTTCAGAATCATGGTGCTGGTGGTGGCTGCTGAGAGTGTGTGGGGTGATGAGAAGTCTTCTTTCATCTGCAACACCCTCCAGCCTGGTTGTAACAGTGTCTGCTATGATCACTTTTTCCCCATTTCCCATGTGCGTCTGTGGTCCCTGCAGCTCATCTTGGTTTCCACCCCAGCTCTCCTTGTGGCCATGCACGTGGCTCACCAGCAGCACATAGAGAAGAAAATGCTGCGGCTTGAGGGCCATGGGGACCCCCTACACCTGGAGGAGGTGAAGAGGCACAAGGTCCACATCTCAGGGACACTGTGGTGGACCTATGTCATCAGCGTAGTGTTCCGGCTGCTGTTCGAGGCTGTCTTCATGTATGTCTTTTATCTGCTCTACCCTGGCTACGCCATGGTACGATTGGTCAAGTGTGAGGCCTACCCCTGCCCCAACATCGTGGACTGCTTCGTGTCCCGCCCCACGGAGAAAACCGTCTTCACCGTCTTTATGCTAGCCGCCTCGGGCATCTGCATCATCCTCAACGTGGCCGAAGTCGTGTACCTCATCATCCGGGCCTGTGCTCGCCGAGCCCAGCGCCGCTCCAATCCGCCCTCCCGCAAGGGCTCGGGCTTCGGCCACCGCCTCTCACCTGAATACAAGCAGAATGAGATCAACAAGCTGCTGAGCGAGCAGGATGGCTCCCTGAAAGACATACTGCGCCGCAGCCCGGGCACTGGTGCCGGGCTGGCTGAGAAGAGCGACCGCTGCTCAGCCTGCTGATGCCACATACCAGGCAACCTCCCATCCCGCCCCCACCCTGTCCTGGGCCTGCCCCTCCTTCTCCCCTGATGCTGCACAGGCCTCTACCTGCTAGGGATCATTTGATCAAAACCTCCCCTCCCTCCCACTTACCTTCCTCCCAGGGCCTTCTGTCTGAGCGACTGGAGGGGGGTGGGGAGCTGGAGGCCACCGAAACCCCGGTGCCCCAGGTTATCGGGGGTGTGGGCAACTCTTGCTGCCTGTACTCTTTCCTCTTCCCTCTCCCTTTCCCTGGGACCACTGGGGACAAGAAATGAGATGCTCTGACAGCACCTCCAATTATGAAACTAATCTTAACCCCGTGCTGTCAGATACCCTGTTTTCTGGAGTCACATCAGTGGGGGAGGGAATGTGGGCAAGTGAAGTGAAGGAAGGGGTGCTGTGGACTTGTGGAAGGAGAAGGGAAGGTAACAACAACGACAAAAAAGCTTGCCAGAGGGCAAGTCTAGGGTGGGGAGTTAGGGAGGGAGAAGCAGGCAGATAAGTTGGAGCTGAGGTTGATCAGGGCTGCCTTTGCCTCTAGTCCCCAAGGCCTCTCTCTGCCTGAAATGTTACACATTAAACAGGATTTTACAGTAAATGAGGAGGTGGCTTGTGTGTTTGTCAAGTTCTTTCTCCTGTAACCTCTGACCGCCCCCTGGATGAACTGGCCTTGGCTTTTTGTAGAACAAGAAAGGAATGGGGCAAAAGAAATAGTGATGTGAGGAGCTGAAGCTGCAAAACGGTAGAGAAATTTCTCAAGTTCAAGAGGGACTTGCATATATTCCCTGGGCACCTTGTTGAGGGCCCCCTCTTCCATACTCCTGGGAGAGGTATTCCCCTTAGTCCCTCAAAACTCAGCGTTCCCTGCAAACTGATGTCCTGCAACCCACCTGTGGGATTGCACAATGACTCTGACCCCTTTCCTCTGGACATAGCCCCTGATTCCATCCTCCTCCTCAATTCCCTTCCCTTAGGAATAAATATCCTCTACCCTAGAGACGCCTCCACCACAGGTCGAAAAACTCACAGTAGCAGTTTCCTGCTAGCATCACTCTCCAAAATGGGAGGTAGCTTCCCCTCTCCCTGACATCTGGGGTGGGAAAAGCCCCAGGCTGGGACTTGACAAAGCTGGGTTCAAGTCCTGGTTCTGTCACTTATTAGCAAGGCATTCTTTTCCTCAAAACTCAGTCTCCTTGTGAGCAAACGTGGACTGGCCTAGCACATCTCTAAGCTCCCTTTAACACTCTGTGCTTTGGGGATTCCTAAAGATTTCCTCAGCCTCACATGAGTTTCATCTCAGAGCTACTGCCCTCACAAATGGCCCCTCATAGTAAAAGTTTCCTCCATGGCAAGGTTCCCTTCTCATCTTCCTAACCTCCCAAGCAGGAAAAATTATTTGCCACTCCCTCTCAGAATATGCTGACTCCATGTGAGGAGAATAGCAGAAAGGAAGAGAGACTCAGGCATAATCTCATTAGAAACTGTTCTCCCTTTTGAAACAGTTGTTTTTTTTTTTTTTTTCAGAAAGCATGGAAGTTTTCCTCATTCAAGGAAGTTTCTCCTTTAGAAAAGGAAAGAGAAAGTATTCTTTCTCTCACACTCCATAACCCCTGAGAAAGACAACTTTTCCCCTGTCTCTAAAAGAGAAACATTCCTTCCTGCAAGAGATTTCCTTTCTCCTTAGAAACTGACATCATACCCTGTCAGAGGAGAGGTCCCCACCCTCCTCAGGGTGGGAGAGGTTTCTTTTCATATTGAAATACATCCCCTCCTCCTACAACACAACACAACAAACACAGAGTATCCCCTCTCAGTCCTAAAGGCCATCAAGAGAAAGATTTTTCTTTTTAAAATTCCATCCTGGTCCAGGAGGGAGCCTCACGCCCTCCCCACACTGAAAAATGCTAAATCCATCGTCTCCTCAGAAATCTAGTTTCTCTTCAAAGGATTCTACCAGTTCCCCCTTGGAAAGAGGCTCCAACTCCAGACTGAGGCTTTCCTCCCCACGGGGCAGTGGTGGGACAATAAAGCTACTGGGCTGGGTGTCACTGCAAATAGGGGATACTTTATTCTTGTGTCCTGTGGCCCAGGTAGCGGCAGGCCAAAGGAACCTTGAAGGTAGCTGGTGTACACAGTGTCTCAGGGAGGTCAGAGGGAGGGTCAGGCTAACCCCAGGGCTGACTTTTTAATTTGAGGCTCTGCCACAAAAGTGTGAGAGAGAGACAAGGAGGCAATTGGGGCTTAGTACCTGCCACAGAGTAGATAGATACTCAATGTGCTGAGTAACTGGGCTAGTAAAGAGGGTATTTGAATTAGGAAACCTGGTTCTTCATTTACTAGCTGTATCCCCTTGGACACATTATTCTTACCCTCTCCAGATCTCAGTTTCCTGATCTATGATATAGGGTTAATAATAACCTCCCTACCTCTTTCACAGAGCTTTTGTGAGAATCAAACAAAATGTGCTCAAAAGCTGTTTATAAGCTATAAAAACAGGTAAGATGGTATCATAAGCACTGAGACCATAGCCTTAAGGTATGCTAGGTACTTGAGATGAGCCAGAAAGGAGTGGGGCTGGTTCAGCTAGGCTAAAGCCAGTATAAAGAACTTGGCAATAGGACCGGCTCCCCCCAGGGAGTGGACAGCAATCCAAACAGCAAAGTCCAAGAGATGTTGCAAACTTGAGCATGACCCATTTAGGGGTCAGTATTCAAGGGGTTTGATCTGGGGGCAGAATAGACCTAATAGGAGGTTATTGCACACTGTCGCTCATGGTATCAGTGCTTTTTAGGGACATCTATGGTCTTTTTGTTTTGTTTTTTGTTTTATTGTGCTTTAGGTGAAAGTTTACAGAGCAAATTAGTTTCCTATTCAATAATTTATACACAAAGCATTCTGTGACATTGGTGGCAATCCCAGCAATATGTCAGCCCTCTCCCATTTCCACCCTGAGTTCCCTGTTCCCTTTCATCAGGTTTTCCTGCCCCTTCCTGCTTTCTCATCTTTGCTTTTGGGCAAATGTTGCCCTTTTGGTCTCATATAGTTCATTGTTCTAAGGAGCACTTTCCTCATGAGTGTTATTGTTTATTTTATAGGCCTGTCTATTATTTGGCTGAAAGATGATCTCTGGGAGTGGCTTCAGGTCCAAGTTAGAATGTTCATCTATGTTCTTTTAAGGAAGTCCCAGTCGCCTAACAGTTAAGCACTTGACTGCTAACCCTAAGATTGGCAGTTCAAACCTACCCAGCTGCTCTACACGAGAAAGGCCTGGTGATCTGCTTTTGTAAAGATTAGAGCCAAGAAAATCCTATGGAGCAGTTCTTCACTGCCACGTGGGGTCACCATGAGTCAGAACTGACTTGACAGCAAAGGGTTTTTTTTTTTTTTTTTTGGTGCACATGTGTGCTCTTTTAGGGGCATCTCTGTGCAGAGATGCCAGGAGCTGGGGATAAAGAGACAGAATCAGCTCCTGGATGAAGGAGGCTGGCTGAACTAGGAGTGTAACCAAGGCCCCAGCCAGCTGAGTTGGGATTTCAAAGCAGGCTAGAGTATCCATAGAGAATTGGCATGGCAACCACAAACTGGTTCAGATGCCCAGTCAGATAGCCTGGGCACACACAGAGAGCACTAGAGGGGGAATGTTTGATCCATTTACTGATTCCATAATACTTAAATGCCAGACCTGACCTATGGTAGAGAAGGGGCTATACAATCCTACCAAGCTGGGTTCCCTTTGATTCCTGGACTAGGCCAGGCTGAACCTGCAGAGTCAAGTGGGGGAAGGATTGGGGTATTCTAGGAAGGAGGAATAATGTGGGCAAAAAACACACAGATATTTGAAAGGGTCTGGTGTGTCTTCAAAACTCATTGCTGTTGAGTAGATTCTGACTCATTGCGACCCTAAAGGACAGAGTAGAACTGCCCCATAGGGTTTCCAAGGCTGTAAACCTTCATGGAAGCAGACTGCCACATCTTTCTCCTGGGTGTGTCTTCAGAGTTAGGCAAATAATCTGCTGTGGCTAGAATGGAGGGTTCGAGGAGTGGAATGGCTAAAAGTGAATTGGGAAAGATAAACTATGACCAGCTCGTGATGTGTTAATAGGTAGTGGGAAACCATTAATGGTTTTGAGTAGGGAAGTGACACCTTCAGATTTGTATGTTTGGAAGCTCACTCTGGCAGCAGCATGGAGAATGAATCGGGGATTGGAAAGATTAGAGGCACAATGACTAGTTACGGAGCTGTTTGCAATAGCCCAAGTGGGGACTGTAGGACTAGGATGGTAGCAGAAGGCATAATAAGAAGAGACAGATGTGAGAGAAATTTTGGATGTAGACTCTACAAGACTTGATGTCTGAGTGTGGGGAGATGGAGGAGCCAAAGATAATTTGGAGGTTCCCTTCCCCTTCTTTGACTGGCAAACTCCTAATCATTTAAGACTCAGCTGAAATGTCATTTCCTATGTGAAGCCTTCAACTCTCTTCTCTTCCTCCAACCAAGTTTCTCAGCGAGAATGAGTCTTCTCCTCCACCCTGAGTTCCCATAGTACGCTGGAGTATATGTCTATTAAACCCATTGCTACCAAGTCGATTCTGACTCATAGCAACCCTATAGGACAGAGTAGAACTGCCCTATACGGTTTCCAAGGAGCGGCTGGATTCAAACTGCTGACCTTTTAGTTAGCAGCTGAGCTCTTAACCATTGCGCCGCCAGGGCTCCGTATGTCTGTTAGAGTGTGGTAATTACTTGCATGCTTGACACACAGTGGGTGCTTAGTAGCTTGATGAATTAATGGCAATCAGGAAGAGGACACAGGCATGTGCAAAGGTTCAGCGTCTCGAAAGAGTGTGTTTGGTATGACTAGAACAGAGAATGCATGGGGTGAGGGGTGGGCTGGTTGTAGTAGGAGGTGAGACTGGCAAAGTAGGTTGGGCCAGTTAGTGAAGGGTCTTATGTATTGTGCACAGAAGCTTGCACAGGAGTTTGGACTCTCAGCTATCACATGTAGGTCTTAAAAGTTAGGCGACTACTAGACTAACAGGCCTGGTATCACAATGGTTAAGCACTTGGCTGTTAACCAAAAGGTTGGCAGTTTGAATCCACCCAGCGGCTCTGCGGGAGAAAGACCTGGTGATCTTCTGCGCCTGTAAAGATTACAGCCTAGAAAAACCCTGTGGGGCAGTTCTGCTCTGTCACGCGAGGTCACTATTTACTTGATGGCACCTAACAACAACAACAAGGTTAAGGGTAAGAAATGGTGAAAGCTGAGGGAGAGGCTGCCTTGTGCTCAGACAGGGAAGGGCGGTGTGGAGGCAGAAGGCCTGTCCAGGGATCTCTGCCTGGAGCAGGATCCAAAAATTGTCCATCCCCACGAAGCAAGGCAATTTGTGATGTGCAGGAACAGGAAGAGACAGTTATTCAGAATCCTTACCCCCAAATGCCTAAATCAAGATAGGCTTTTGAAACATGCCTGCAATTACAGTTTCCCCTCTGATCTCCCCTCTCTCCTTTCGGTTCCTCCTCCAGCTTCCCTTCCTCCACGCCTGAAATTCCTTGAACAAGGGACAAAGCCTTTCCTTCCTCCATTAGAGACAAATGTCTTGAAATGCAGATACCTTGGAGAATTAAAACAAACTAAAACTCACACTAAAGTATGATCAATTAACCAACGAGGTCTGGTAATTCTGCTTCCCAAATCTTTCTCAAATCCCTTTCCTTCTCAGCTTTCCTATTGTTGCTGTTGCCATACTTCAGGCCTTGCAATAATTCCTAACTGATAATGTGGACAATAAGTGCTAACATTAAGTGCCTGCTTGGCACTGTGCTAAACATTGTCTCCTTTAAAACCTTTTCATGACCAGTGGGATAGATGGTTGCCCACCAACATTTTCTTCCTCTCAGGTTCACTGGGAAACTTTCCCACTGATAGTGCCTGCTGCCGCAAGGCATGGACCTTTATGACTGTTCGTAACTGAAAAAATGGGCGTGTGCTGCAAATTACTGTTTCTACAGGGCGTTGTATGAGGTGTGTGCATTTTTTGGTAGGAAAAATAGAAATTTAAAAAAAAAGTGGGATAGATATGTCCCAGTAGACTCAGGGGGTGGGGGACTCTGAGGGTAGAATCAGTGGGACAACGTATGTCCCTCTGGACTCTAAGGGTAGGCTTGTGGGAGGGGGCAAGAAAAAAATCATACTACCTACCAAAAATTCAACAACACTCAATGATTCCGCATGCTTCCATTAATGAAAACTCAAGGTAATCACCAAAAAATTCAACGCAGAAAATAATTGGGTCTTGAAAGAGTTTTAATCCTCACCATTCTTTTGAGGTAAGCACCATTATTGTCCCCATTTTACAGATGGGGAAGCTGAGGCCTAGCGAGGTTAAGTAACTTGCTCAGGCTGCACAAGTAGGAAAGAAGGGGCTGATCGGGACTGGAACTCATATCTGCCAAAAGTGAAGCACATAATCATTTCTTCACCATACTGCTTCCCTTAGGTTTCTCCAGCACCCAGTCAGTCCTTCACATCACTCAGGCATGCTAGTCATCTTAAAACATGAAGCATATCCTGCCAGTTCCCTGTGAAAATTTCTTTGATGGTTTTCCACTGCTTCTAAGATAACGTATGACAGGGCTAGGGTGACAACCATCCCAGTTTGCCAGGACTGAGGGATTTCCCAGGATGCGGGACTTTCAGTGCTAAAACTGGGAAAGTCCTGGGCAAACCGAGATACGTTGGTTACCTTAGCAAGAGATGGCAGGGCAGGGTACGGCATGGCATTCAATGCCTTTCACACCTTGATCTCTATTTGCCTTCCCAGCAACACCTTCTACCACCCCTAACCCTTTCACTAGGCCCTCTCCATTTCTCTCTAGCCTAACCACCCTCCCTTTCCTGAAGACATGCCATGTTCTGTTATGCCTCCATGCCTTTGTACACATTGATCCCTGCACCTCTACTTGGCCTGACAAACTATTGCCCAATATTCATGAAAGACACAGCTTTCATGTTGCTTCTGTGGTCTTTCTTGACGTCCTGGGGAAGAATGAGAAACAATGACATTCTATTCTGTTTATTTTATTGACATGTGAGTTTCTCTAGGGTCAGTACAAGGGTGAGGCAATCGAAGCACGTAGGGTACAGAATGTAAAGATCGTGCAAATACAGGATTGGCACTTGCATGATCCCAAGAGTGAGTGCCTTCTTCAATTTGTGCCCTAGGCACCTCGCCTACCTTACCTTGGTCTTAGCCCTGGTCTTCCTCATCAGACTAGGGACTTGTCAAGAGCAGATCCGAAGTACTCATTTTTTTATTCTTAGTAACTAGCATAAGGCTGGACACTAGTAACTAGCATAAGGCTGGACACTAGTAACTAGCATAAGGCTGGACACAGAATAGAAATCTGGTTGAATGAATGACATCAGTCCCTTCCCTGTTCCAGTAGGGGAAGGAGGTAAGAAAGCCAAATGGCTTTGGGCCTTGTTGAGGATGGAAGAAGTAGAGGAAAATTTTTTTTTTACTGTTTTTTTTTAACATGTACTTTAGATGAAGGTTTACAGAGAAAATTAGTTTCTCATTAAACAATTAATACACATAGTTCTGTGACATTGGTTGCCAACCCACGACATGTCAACACTCTCCCTTTTCTTGACATTGGGTTCCCCATTACCAGTTTTCCTGTCCCCTCCTGCCTTCCAGTCCTTGCCCCTGGGCTGGTGTGCCCATTTAGTCTCATTTTGTTTTATGGGCCTATCTAATCTTTGGCTGAAGGGTGAACCTCAGGAGTGACTTCAGCACTGAGTTCAAAGGGGGTCTGGGCGCGACACTCTCGGGGTTTCTCCAGTCTATGTCAGGCCAGTAAGTCTGGTCTTTTTTTGTGATTTAGAATGTTGTTCTACATTTTTCTCCAGCTCTGTCTGGGACTCTCTATTGTGATCCCTGTCAGAGCAGTCAGTGGTGATAGCACCATCTAGTTGTGCTGAACTCAGTCTGGTGGAGGCTGCGGTAGTTGTGGTCCATTAGTCCTTTGGACTAATCTTTCCCTTGTGTCTTTGGTTTTCTTCATTCTCCCTTGCTCCAGACAGGGTGAGACCGGTGGAGCATCTTAGATGGTCACTCACAAGCTTTTAAGACCCCAGATACTACTCACCAAAGTCGGATGTAGAACATTTTCTTTATAAATTGTTAGGCCAATTGAGCTAGATGTTCCCTGAGACCATGGTCCCCAGCCCTCAACCCAGTAATTTGGTCCCTCACATTTGGATATGTCTATGAAGCTTCCATGACCTTGCCTTGGTCAAGTTGTGCTGGCTTCCCCAGTATTGTGTACAGTCTTACCCTTCACCAAAGTTACCACTTATCTATTGTTTATTTAGTGTTTTTCCGCAGAAGCCAATTTAATAGACTTCATCTTGGCCTGGACTATGAGGACAGCTTTTTATTAAGTGGTTATGCCTTTGGCATCTGGCAGATTTGGGTCTCCTCCTCCCTCTCTGTTTCCTTTCTGTGGTTAATGAGACATTCTCCAAGGTACCGTTTTTTTCTGTTTTTTTTCTTTTTTTTTTTTCCTTTTCTCTCTTCACTCTATTTTTCCTTGAAGTAATCTTGTCCATTTCCAGAGCTTCAGCTAGGAGTCCTTTGTAGATGATGTCTAAATGGACACCTTTCTTTCAAGCCTCAGACCCAAATTTCCAACTGCCTAGTATATATGACTACTAGCCGAAAGGTCGGTCATTTGAACCCACACAGAGGTGCCTTGGAAGACAGGCCTGGCAATATGCTTCTGAAAGGTCACAGCCTAGAAAACTCTATGGAGCACTTCTACCTGCACACACAAGGTCACCATGAGTCAAAATCAACTCAATGGCAACTAACAACAACAGTATATATGGTAATGCTTGGCATCAATATTGCTCTTTCATATCCATTGTCTCATCTGACCTGCCCAACAATTCTGTGAGAAAGGCAAGGCAGAATATGAATCCACTTTTTAGGTGAGGCTCAAAAAGGTAGGCTTGCCCGAGTTTTAGTGGCAGAGCTATGATCGGAAACTCAAGTTTGGGTGTTCTTTCTGTTATACCATGTTGCATGGCCTACTACACGGGTGTCTCAATGGAGTTGCAAACCTAACATGATCAAAATCTGAACTTATTATCAACCTCCCACCCACCCCTGGTCCAACAAACAACAAAACAAAAAAACTCTGCCTCTGTGTTTCCCATCTTGGTTAAAAACACCATCACTCTCCCAAACATCAGAGCTAGAAACCTAGGAGTCATCCTTAATTTTTCCCTCTCCCAAAACCCCCATTTCTAATCATTCATCAAATCCTGTAAACTTGTCCTTCAAAATGTCTAAAATTTTATTTTGAATCCATCCCTATCCCCACGTTCCCATTGAGGCACACAGAATCTTAGCTATACTCCTTCCACTGGTATCCCAGCCTTCAGATCTGCCCTCACCCCCTATCTTTTATGTTGTTCCAGGTATCTTTACCCTAAAGTAACAGATCTAATCCTGTCATTCCCTGGTTGGAAAACCTCAGCTTTGAACTTTCTTGCCCCTATGCCTTTGATTGTGCTGGCCTCTCATACACTCTGAGGCCCAGGTCAAATACCACCTTCCTCAGTGAACCCTCACTCAACTTCCCCATATACTGGAAATTAAGTTGCTTGTATCTCTGCTCTCCCATAGCACTAGATATTTATGTCTCCCCAGTAGCATGGGAGCATGCTCTAACTAATCTTAGTCTTTTCTAAGGCATGTAATTCAGGGCCTTCAACATACTAGGTCCTTAACAGATGGCTGTTGAATAACTTTTTTCTTAAGTGCCTGGAAAATTGTCATAAAAAGGACTATATTCCTACTGGATTCATTCAGAGAGGTGTTTCATGTGTGCAAAAATGATCCTCAAACTGGGATGGGACACCACCCTTTTTCACACCTTGAGATTTGAAGTTATCCAGCATTACTCCTCTATATCCTTTACTCCTCCCAATACCCCTCTCCCTCTCCCACAGAAGGTAAAAGACAATTTTAACTCTTTATTTGAAACAAACAGTTCCAGAGACAGAAGATTAGTCCTGACAACAGCTTCTCACTACAACACGAGGGCAGACATGGCTCACTGAAGGGACAGGCCAGGTGCCTCAGAACAATATATACAATTTAAACAGTGGCTAAACTGATGACAGTTATAAAAACACAAAAAGAAGGCTGGGGAACAGCAAAGCCAACAGGGAAAGAACTGGGTACCCCCTTTACTGGACACTAATAATTTTCTAGGACTACAAAGGCAAGATGGGAAAGGGAAGATGTAGGCAATGAGGGCAGGACCCATGCCCACAGCTCCTCACCTATACTTTGACCACAGATCCCATCCTGCATTACCCAGGACCCACACAGGCTTGGCCTGGCTCTTATGATGGGAGAGAACAAGAGTGGGGAACCCAGCCCCAACCCAAGTTAGAAAGTAGTTTTTTGCCTTAGGAGCTCTGTCCATTGAATTAAAGGGAGGCAGTTACAGAAGGGGGCTAAGCATGTTGACACCATGGCTCATGCCAACCTAAGATGACAGAGAGAGAGACAAACACATAAACCAAGGGGGGCAGGAGTCTGCTCCCTATACTTAGAGTCATTCTCTGCCTTTGAGGGAAAAAAATGCATTTGGAAGTTTTTTTGAAGTTGCAGCACCAAGGGCTGGTGCTTGCAGGGGAGTGGGACACAAGGTGGTGAGAGGGTTCCCACAACCAAGTATCTCATGGGAGGGGAAAAGTGTCTAAGCCCTGTGTTTTAGGTAAATGGTCCCCTCATTACTTTCATAGTTTCTTTCATACCTTTCATACAAGACCCTTTAGCGTGATACTTGGGAAGAGTAGAGAAGGAAGTGGGCACAGGGCAAAGAAGGCAGCTGGGTTCTTCCCTGGGCCAAACCTAGGAACGAGGGGCTTGACCTACATAGGGTGGGTCAGGAAACCCAAAGCCAACAGGATCACCAGAGCTATTAACACTCTACCCAGAGTCTGGCCCCAGGAAGAGGGGGTTACTCTGAACACAAAGAAAATGGGTGAGCTGGTTTTTTTGCCCATCACTGGGAAACCAGCCCCTGAGTACAGAAGACTGAGGCCCTATGGTTGTCCAGTGGTATGGAAGAAGGTAAAAGCCAGGGGCTCCTAGGAAAGGCAGGGAATGGGTGAGTAGAAAGGAGCAGTCAGGGCCCTTCAGAATGAGTAGTATTGGCTCCTGG
The DNA here is from genome assembly GCA_030035585.1 of Dugong dugon. NCBI lineage: Eukaryota > Metazoa > Chordata > Mammalia > Sirenia > Dugongidae > Dugong > Dugong dugon. Next base: position 99,259,862 of record CM057483.1, on the reverse strand, counting down.
GCCAGTCACCCTGAGGGATGTGGCCACAGGACAAACATTGGTGTGAAAGATGGATATGGATGGCACATGGACTCAGTCCAGGTCTTCCTCCCCAGGACGACCCAACTCCTCATAAATCTCACGCACAGCCAGAATGCGATTAAGCATGCTCTCCAACATGCTGCGGTCCATGGGGATCACAGAATACCAGAGAGGTGACTCGGCGATGCAGGACCGCTCGGGTTGCAGGTAGAACACATCGTTGCGAGTCCGGAGGCTTTCAGGACTGCAATGGTGGGGGTAGGGTTGGGGGTGGTAGGACAGAAGATCAGTATCAGGGCAAAGTAGATCCTTTGGGCCCCATGCTAACGACATTCCTGCAAACCCACCAACTTACCATTTTGAGAGATAAAATTCATAGAACTTGACAGGGCAGCGAAGGGGATTCATACGGTTTTCACGCTGCTCTAAAACAGGGGCTTCATCTTCTCTCTTCCGTTTTCCAGGACCAGTGTCTATAAAGGAGGCAAGTGAGTCAGACTCAGAAGACCACAGTCTCAAGGAGCCACCTCCAAGAGCTCAGTCCAGGGCACAGGGGGAGTGCCTCCAGACACAAAACACAGTCTCATAAAGAAACTAAGGCAGAAGACGAGTCAGTTGTCTCTCCTCCACACCAACCAAACATCTTGTAGGTGTGTTGCTCTACAACTCTCCATGGTTCTGGCTGACAATATGTCTATAATTTTCCTCAAGTTGATTTCCTGAAGAGCTGATCACAGAACTTATACCAACTGACAAAACAGACCCTACAGCAGGTTGGGCTTGCTCTCTTGGATAGAGAAACAGTATTGGTCCCAGCCCTCCGTACATCAGTCAAGGTAGAGGCTCACGTCCATAGAAGGGAACTTGGGAGCTGCACTCAGATAGGACAAGGATTCCAGGGCCAGAAAGAATGGAAACCAAGGTGCAGTTCCTGTTGTGCCTAATAGCAAAGAATTATAGAAAGCCTGTCATCCACTCTGTCAAATCTCCCCCACAGCCAAACACACCCAACAGCTTTCTACCTGTCCTCCACCTAAAAAAAAAAAGTAGGCAAGCAAGTAAATTGCCTTGAAATGAGGAAAGGAAGAAAACAGGCAGCCAAGTGACCTCTTATTTATGCAACAGCCACTGCCCATCAGATTGAAGGGCTGGACTTTTTCACCTTTTCTGCAAACACAGGAACAGAAGGATAGGGAAAGTAGTGGCAAAGGAGAGGACCAACCAGGCAGTCATGGTAGGGCATGGAAGGGAAAAACAGAGAATGGTAAAAAAGTAAAGACGAGGAGGGCAGTCTCCTACCTCGCCCTTTCCTCTGGCGGACTGGAGCGTAGTAGCGGATGCTCACCACCTTGGTGGTGCCCCGAGGGGTGGTACACTTGCGGGACTGTCGCACCACATTGGTGAAAGAGAGCTGCATGTGTTCCTCAGCTGTCTGCAGCCCAAAAAACTTAGTGTTGAAGAACATGAGGGTATTGAGAAGGACAAAGGGTGAGTAGACTCCCAGCTGCTTACACTCCCAGAGGTGCTCTTCCTCCACTCGGGAGAACACTGTATCTGCAGTGGTGAAAAGAGAAGAGACCAGTCAGGAGTGATCTACTTACTACACAAACCCAACCACTTCTCATCCCAGATGTTTCTGCTCACAAGCATCTACTACACAATACTCATTCAGTAAGTGACCACGGTACAGAAAACCCTGACACCCTGCTACACTAGACTGTATGTAGGACTGGATTTTTTCTTATAGTTTCCAACTGCATTTGGAGCTTCCCTCTCATCACAGGTAGGTAGATGTAAACCTTGAGGAGTCCCACAACTTCTTGCTTTCTTTCTTTCCTTACCACCCTACCCCAGGCCATCTTTTTCAGTCCCAGAAACAGCTCCTCAGACCTAAGTCCTGATCCCCTCCTCATGTTCAAAGATAGGGGTTCCTGCTCCTCTAGCGCTAAATCCTGAGACATCCAACTACATGCTCCCGCCCTTGGATCCTTTGTGAAGAGTGGCACACCAAACAGCACAGGACTTTTGAAATGGTGTACTGTAAGAACGTAGGGGTTGCTAAGTCCCTGTTCCTTACTGTTGGGGAGAAGTGTGGGTTGCCAGGTACTTAGAGACTTGTTGAGTTCTTGAACAAAAGTCAGGTAGTAAAGGTCCGTGAAAATGTTCACCATTCGGTTATTTTCCAGCAAGTACTGTAGAAAGAAAAAAGAGACATACATAAAGCTAGATTTGAGGTCCCAGAGGCAAGACAATGACGCCAAATGCCCCAAGAATGGTGTCCTTGATAATTAGAAGACTATGAGAAACAGTTTCTTGATTAGGGGACCCTGAGTGCTTTTCCCCAGGTATACCTACAACTCTCAGGTAGCAAGGCTTTGCTGTAAGAGGAGGCTTGTAGATGTGTCACAGCTGGTTTCTCAGAAGCCTAGACTCCCTTGTCAGCTGGTACATGGCTTACTTCTCCCAGTGGGAACTAAACACTACTCCACCACTCAAGGAGCCCAGCTCTGCCCATCTCTCCCCTCTTAAAGTGAGTTTGGGGATTAAAAAGGGGACTCAGATAGCAATGAAAACTGCTCCTTGGCCAGTAGTCCTGAAATGCAGCTTTGATTTTAGAAGAGTATTGCTATCTCTTGTCTTATTTGGAGTAGAAGACTAAAGGCAAGCTGCCTGCTAAGAGTAGGGGACAAGGTGAGGAACAGAGAGTGGGAGAGAAATCATTTCTGGTGGGACCCTGCCTGCTGTGAGGGACAAGTAAGGCAGTGTACAAAGGGTACCTGCTGGATGCCAAGACACAGGTAGTAGATACTGTCAGGTTCATATCGTTCACCGTTGGGTCGAGTGATTTCTCTCACAAATTGGGCCAGACCGTAGTTGAGCTCAGCAGCTGAGCAGGCCAGAATATCCTCTTTGATACGCATAGGTTTGGCTGCAGTGATATGTAGTAGAGGTGGATGGGATTAAGAGAACTCCACATGGAGATTTTCACTCAGCTCCACCATTAACCCCTTCATCTTCATCCCCTGAACAAACCCATCAATTACAAAAAGAGCCCTCAGCCTTGAAACACCAAACAGCATCTCCCTTTATTCCACAACTCCTCCCCATCTTCACAGGGCATCCTTTAAGTGATCACACCCTTATCACTCCTAGACATCTTCAGCTGAATCACAGCTCCAGGCCCTCCCTCCTTCCCCTTCCTCCTCCTCCTCCCTATCCCTGCCTTCCTCTCCTGGGTACTTACGGCCAAAGCGCAGCTCATCACCCTTGCTGGTTTCTCCATTGGCATATTTTGACTGCACCCAGCACTTCCACGCATTGACACCATATGAATAGTTGAGTCCAGTACAGCTAGGCTGGCTGCTCATGGAGTCCCGGGAACAGCTTTCTGAAAGCACTAGCCGCTTTTGACCCTGGGGAGAAAGGAAAGAAGTGGGGCATGGAGGTAAGGCCAGAGGCACCATGGAAGCTAGTCAGGAGAGTGTGTACTACCAGGGGACTGATACAAGAACACAGCACACTTCTACAGCACAGAGCCCCAGGAATAGCTTTGATGACTTTGTGAGTTGGGGAGACAGCAAAGTTTGGCTGTATTTTGGTACTCACAGTGGTGGAAAAAGGTGGTTAGGGAAGGTCAAACTGAGGTTGCTGGCTGGGCTAAGACAGTACCCCCTCCCCTTTTGGCCTCCATCCTTCTTTTGTCGATACAGCAGCCCCAGCCCTCACCTTCCTCATGGTTCGGGGTAGGTCTTGCTCGGTAGACACGTCCTCAGGCCCCACCAGGCCACAGTCAAAGAGGAAGTCCACGCTGGGGTTAATGTCCAAAGGATCTAACAGAGGGGAAAGAAAGAAAGAAGAAAATTCAATGGTTTAAGATATCAACCCTGTACTCCTCCCACCTAACCCCTGCTACTTGCCTGCTTGACTCAAGATGAGCCTCTCAGACAGCTTCATTTTATTCCATAGGAAATCAGTAAAGCTACATCAAAAACATGCTCAGAGGCACAAAATCAAGACTCAGAAGTCTAAAATAGCAGACCTGTCCTAGTATCTCTGGCACTACTCCCTATGTGAACCTTCTGTCTCAGGGTCACAAGGAACGCTGTTCAGGATCATGCTCAGGATGACAAGGAACACTCCCTTTCTGATGGCATGAATGATACTGGTACTCACTGAGCAGGCCTTGAATCTTACTCACTCTTGGGAAAGTCTGCCTCCAAGTCTTGCCCAGGCTCATCCAAGACATTGGCCATCTTGACAGCCATGGCCAAGACATCATCTCGAGCTGGCCCAAACAGGTCACAGTCTTCCAGAAGTCCCTCTGCACTCTGGTTGCTCACAAGGTCTGGGAGTCAGAGAAATTGGCATAGTCATTGCAGCTACTTCCTAGCACCCTCATAGACTTCCAGGGGCTGATCCCAACTATTCCCCCATTCCACTAGGTACCAAGATCACCACTCTCCACCCCCTTAGGCAGAGGCAGACTGGTATCACCCTGTCTCCCTCAACGCCGCTGTCCATGGCATACCACAAAGGTCAGATGAGGCCTTGTCTAACTCCTCAGCCTCTGCAATCATTTCTGCCATAGCCAGGATGTCGGCCTCCAAAGGGTTGGAAGGGATCTTCACCTTCAGCTCCTCAATGGTCTCCACAATCTTGTCTGTGCTCTCCAAAGTTGTGGGCAGGAACATGGGCACAGGGACCTGGAGGCACAAATCCCAACTAAATGCCAAGAACCATACCAGGAGATGAGAAAGATAGCTGATGAGAGTAGAGGGAAGTGGTGGATCTCAATTCTGGAAGGGCAGGGAAACTTACCGGGATAGGCATTGAGAAAGGCACCGGGACTTTCTGGCAGTACAGATGCATAGGCACTGGCACAAAGATGGGCACTGGGATGGGCAGCACGATCACCTGTGGCTTCCACTCTTCTGCTGACAAGAAAGGTTCTCCTCAGAGCTTCTGTTAGATGGATCACATCCTACCCAGGACCTGATGATGCTTGCTGGTCACTCCCAAAAGCTCTAATACACCCCCAGTGTCAAAAACTGCCCTTGAACCAAAGGTTGAGAGACAACTCTGTGATTCTAGGACAACCACATACATCATACTTCAGTCAACCAAAAAATCCCCCTATCTAGCTCCCAGGCACAGAGATGGAGGCCTAGAGCTACAGAATATAGCCTATGGTGTCTAGGTACCCTAGCTCACCTGTCTGACTCCCTTTGGACTTCATCTCCACCTTACAGGAGACGCCCCGATTCTGCATCAGTGGCTTACACATGGCAGCTTTGTTTTTGCGGGGTGTTGCTGGGGGGGGTGGGGGTGGAGGAGGGGTGGGAGCAGTTGGAGCTGATCGGGTTTTAGCAGGGATCTGCTGAAATAAAGGACTGTTAGTGCTGCCAACTACTTTACCCTCCTCTGAGATTATCCTCCCCCTTGGCTTTTGCCACGACCTTGCCCAAATTCCCATTTTCCTCTGGTATCCTCACTGTGTTGCTGTTCTCCACTTTGGTTTGAGAGGGTGTCTGGGGCTTCGACTCAGGAGACTGACCTGCAGATCAAAACAAATGAATGCTCTCATCTGAGAAACTAGCTCTCCATTTTCATCAACCCTGTTCCAGAAGAGCCTCATTAAGAGGTATACCCAACGGGAAGTCTAGGATTTCCCTTCCTCACCACCCCAGGTCTAGTCTTCTCTAAGCCCCAACAATAGTGGCCAAGAAGATTCTTTGTACCTGGATGCTAAGATGAATAAAAAATACTGAAGTTTTCCAATAACCTACACTTTGAGGCCTTCCATTCAGATGCCCCTCAAGAGTTTGGTACTCCTAGAGTTCCAGAGGGGCAGGGGTAACAGCCAAGAACCAACAACATTCTCCAGTCTCACTAAAAGGAGAGCTTATACTGACACTTCCTTCTCTCTGAAAACTAGGATCATGGCAACCATAGCCCCCACATGCCCCATCCTACCTGGGCATGCAAGCATTTCCTAAAAATACATTCTCTATTGAAAATCAGTAGAATTAACTCCAAGTGCTTTCAAACAAGACTTTCCCTAGTACTAGCAGGGTTCAGAAGCTAAATGAGAACACAGTACCAGGAGCTCTGGCCAGGGATGAGGTAAAAGCAATAGAGGAGGAAGAAAGGGGCTGGGCCTAGGATTAGAAGATTCTAGCTCAGTTCTGATAGTGTGCCTTCTGCCCTGGACTCACTGTTCAGGAGGCTCTCAGGCCCACTCTGGGTGTCCAAGTTGGGTTGGTTCTGCTGGTTGTAGAAGCGCAGCAGACACTGCTGGTTGCAGAAATGACGGATCTGCCCACGCCAATGGATGGTCTCCAGCAGCTTCCCCTGGCGCTTACAGGCATGGCACCGGGCAGCCTGAAGGTATCGACAGGAAGATCAGATCTGCCTCCCTAAAATATGCTGGGCCCTTTCCCCTGGCCTAAGACAGGCTCCTCCCCTTGGAGATTGGGCCAGCTAGACCCCCCTCTTCACCTCACCCTAGAGATCTGCCCATACCCTCATTGAACAGTACAATAATCCATGCTCCCTACTGTCCTCCTTACCTTGCAATACCACAACAGGTACTTGCTCTTACAGTCCTCACTGCAAAAGTCCCAGGTGCTGCCATCCAGTTGCTCGGTGACTCCACGCTGGCAGGTCTGAGAGCAGTAAGTACAAGTGATGCAGCACAAGCCCAGCTTCTTAGTGAAGTCCTGTTTGTACAGCAGCACACAGCCTGGAAAGAAGAAAACAGGAAAAAGAGTCTAGAGACCCAACATTTTAAAGGTGCTGCACCTGAAACCTCTCTAAACACCTAAACACTGCCTCGTGCCCAAAGCCTTTGGATAGATAGGGGTAGAGCATGCTGAGCAGAAAACCCTGCCCCACAGACAGCACTCCAAAGCCTTCTTCCCTTCTCCACAGCTATGAGGTGTAGGGCCTTCTGCCCTTCCCCATGTCCTTACCTTCACTGCAGAAGCTCTTTTCCACCCCACTGAATCGGAGTTTCTCATGCAGGAGTTTCTCCTGCCGGCAGTGCTCACACTGGGACACCACACCCCGAAGCCGCTTAAAGTCCTCACAGCAATCACGGCAGCAGAATTGGAACACCTGGTCCTGGGGTAGGGGCACAGGGTGGGAAGGACAGAGCTGTGACATTCGGACCTGGCAGGAGCCAAATGAAAGGACCCCTTCCGACAGATGTCTGGTTGTGTGGCAAGATGCAGGTGGGGTAGGGGTCTTACCTGCCAGTCCAAAACCTCAGGCTTGCCACTGAAGAGGCTGTGGCAGTAGTGACAGCTCAGGTGAATGCCCCCCTCAGGGCTTGTGCGCTGGAGGGAAGGAAGACAAGTAAGGGAGGGGCAAGATGTGTGTGTGGGGAGGGGAAGTCTCGCTTGTTCTTTGTTCTGCCCAAGCCTACCTACCCCAATTCTCCTACCCTACGTTGCCATACCCTTTATCCCTGGTCCAGGGTCTCGAGTACCTGGAACTTGGTCCAGCAGCTGGGGCTGCAGAACTGGTAGACTGTGCGATCAACCTTGTTGTAGTAACAGGGGTCAGAGAGGCTGCGGCGGCAGAAGCTGCAGGGTCGGGGAGGGCCTGGGGTATAGAAAGAGAGAAAGAGAAGGGGGGAGAGAAAGAGAGGAAAGGAGAGAGAGTACACAGAAGGTGTAAGGCAGCGCAGAAATGGAACAGGAAATCCACGGGAAGATGTGGTTGGGGCTGAGGCTGGGCAGCAGGGATTACTTTAGAAGACGGGAGTATGGGAGGTAGAAGGAAGGCCAGCAAGGGTCTCAGAGAAGAGGGCTTTGCACCTACCAGTGAGCCCTGCCTGCTTCACTTTGTAAGAAGTGGTACAGCACAGGGAACAGAACAAGCTGGTCTTGCCATTACGATCCACATGTGATAGCATCTCAAAGTTCTTACACAGGGTCTTGCACCAGACACATGGGTACACACGTGTGTTTTTCTGTGAGGATGGGGAAGGAGAGGCTGAGGCTGGGTTTGTCCCTTCACTTTTATTTTTTAAATTTTTTAAACATGAAATATTCAGGCATACAAAAAAAGTATAGATGATGATGTAACAAAGACCTGTGTATCCACCAGCCAGCTTAAAAAATAAAACAGAACAGATACAACTGAAACCCCCTTTAGTATTTTTTTTTTTTTATTTCTCCCAGCCCTCGACCCATCAGGCACCTTTATTTATCACCCAAGAACCGCACCCCCTTCCAAAGCCCTCTAATTCACTACTCCCTCGGCCCCACCTTCTTGTATGCCCCCAAGCAGGTTGTGTTGCAGAACCGCTTTTGTTGGCCCTCGTGGAAGAGGAGCTCGGGGCCAGGGCTCCCGGTCTTGGTGTAGATGTAAGCCCCGCACTGGTCACAACAGTTGGTTTTTAGTCCCTTGTTGGCCCGGAATTTGGAGAAGCAAGAATCACTGCAGAGTCGGTGCACCACGCTGCCATTGCTGACCTCATGCAGGACCTGCCACATACACACACATATTCTGAGCTAGGGATCGGTCACTACCACCCACCCCAGCACAAGGACATATTCCCATCTCACCCTAGACCTTCACAGCAGACAATGGGCCCAGGGACCCCCCAACCTGCACATCAGGCTGCCGACTTGATGGTGAGGTCCTGGGAGGCAAGGAAGGCCAGCTGCATACATCCTGGAGAAGCTCTATCCTTGAATATGCTCCCTCATGATGGCTGCCTTTCCTCCCCACTCCCTTTTCCACAGGGCCTGGCCCCTGCAGCCCCAGGATCGGAGGGGCAGGTCAGGGGTGGCCAGGCTCTGTAAATTAGCCCCCACTGAGCTTCCTCACCTCTCCAGTCTTCTGGCATATGCTGCAGCGAGTGGCATCGGCAGGATCCCCAGACTGGGGGAGTGGGCGCTGTTGCTGGGCCTCATACAGGGAGAGACAGACAGAGGTGCAGAACTCATGGAAGGAGCCTCCCGAACCAGTCTGCGCCACAACTGAGTCCTTGGTGTTCCAAATCTCCCTGAAGGTGGGAACAGGTATGAATATTTACCCAGTATCACCCTCCCATTTTATCAGCTTCCACCCCTCCTCTGGGATCAATGACCACAGAGCCAAATACTCTGAATCCCTCCCTAAACTGTCTGTCTCCCAGTGCCACTCTGCTAGGTTCTTTCCATCATAGTCCCTGACTTAATCCATTACTCCCAGCCTGCTCCCTGCCCTCCCCACACCTTAGGACCCTCACGCACTTCTTGCAGAAGGTACAGGTTTTTTTGCCTGATGGCTTCTTGGAGAAAGTGGTGAGACAGGATGAAGAGCAGAAGAGCTGAGGCAGCCCCTTGCGCTGGTAGGCCGTCTGCCCCTTCTGCAGCGGTGTCCGGCAATGTGCACAAGTCATCTTGGTGCCCACTGCAGAGCGCCCAGCCCTTTGTGCCACACTTGAGCGTAGGGACATGCGAGGAGAGCGCCGGGGCCGGAATGGCACAAAGTCCTCATCATTGGGGTCATCTACCATGGCATCAGAATCCTCGTCTGATACTGGAACTGAGGAAGTGGGGAGTAGTGAGAAAAGAACACCCAACCAGGTGCCCAGCCATCCCAGGACAAATAATCATTTATGATACTGGGATCTCCCTTGTTCTTGCCTTTACACCCCCTCTCCCCATTATGTTGGTATCTTAAACCACTGGTGGCTACTTCCTTTGGTTATATTATGATATCCCAGGGAGAGGAAGGGAGGATTCTATGTGAGAAGATTTGGGAACAGGGATGGCATCGCTGAAACAAGAAACTCTCCATCCTCACTGCTCGTTTTCAATTTCCCCCACTGTCCCTGGTTCCCATGCCAACCAGTAGCAGAGATACGCACTTCATGCTCTGCATGGAGCAGAAATAAAGGAGCTAGAAGATCCATGCCCTGTCACATTCCACTTTCTGCTCTTCTCCCATCCAGAATTCCCAGATTAAACTTCCTCAAGTCCTACTCACTGCTCTCAGTGGAATCCACAACCTCAGGTTTTGGAGGCTCTATTCTTCGAACGCGCTCGCTTCTCTTCTGCACCTTGGAAACATGGGGAGGGGAGGAAAACTGACACCACAGACAGACTAATGGGCCAGCTGTACTAGTACAGGGTTTAGGGGGATATAGAGATGGGAGGGGGAAAAAAGAGTAGAGACCCTTGTCCCAGGAGGAAGGAAGAAAAGGGGGCTGGACTTTTCTCCTTAAGAAGATACAAGAGCTCCCTCCCTCCTCCTAACTCTCCACACACACACACCCTTCCACAGAACAACATCTGGGAGGGAAAATGAAGAATCTGTCCTTCCCAGAGCTACAGGGGAACCACACTCCTTCCATTCCCCTCCCCCCCACCTCACCCTCTCAGGCGGCTTCTCACTCGCCTTCCCAGTCAGGCCATCTCCTGCAAAGGAAGCAAAAGGCAGCCTAAATCTTGGGCCTGCCCTCACCACCCTCACCTGGCCCAACCCCTGTCTCTATTCCTGGGGAAGAACTTACCCAGAACTGAAAGGGAAAACTTAGAGTGTCTATCACTTCCTGGGGTCCCTTTCAGGGTTACCTCAGACTCTATACTAAGGTGGATGGGGGGATGCAGCTATTCTCCATGAGAAAAAAATCCTATCCTTCCCACCAGCTTTCAGTCCCCAGTCATTGACAGTTAAGGAAACATAGGTAATACACCTTTCATCTAGAATACATATTTTACCAATAAAAACAAATTCAACTACCCAAAGGCAGCAAGGGGGAAAGGAAACATATATGTATGGGTAGGTTGCCCTGGCCTCGGTGGTTATATAAGCCCCAAGACCTTGGTCACAGCCTGGGAGAGGCACACACCACCAGGCAGAACAGGGGAGAAAGAGCCTCTCAAGTCCAGGTTGCCCCTTCCCCAACCCAACAGAGACACAATCTTGGATCCCGCATTTCTATCATTTCCCTGAAATTATTATGCTGTTGGTGGCTCCAGAATCTAGTTACCATTCACCAAACCTAGAAACCTTGTTCCTATCTAGAATAAAACAGCCAGAAAGATCTTAGAACCAAGAAACCTGGTGTCCTCAAATCCTAAAGGATGGATTCTGGCACCAAAGGCTCACTGGGGTAAGAAAAAAGAAACCTCTCTCACCAAATTACCTCCTCCCAACCCATCCCAACACCTTATTCCTACTCCCCCATGGCCCCTGGGCTTCCCCCCACCCCTACTTTCCTTCCTCTTCTTTACCACCCCCAAGTCCTCCCTCCCTACCCTCCTCCTCCTCCCCTACTTCTTCCCAAAACACATGCCCACCCCTCCTTACCCACCCCCAGCCTTGGTTTTCCAGCTGATTAAATAACCTACCTGGCAAGGAAGGGTGTGCAGGGGGGCTAGGGACCCCAGGTTTGGTCTGAGAACCGTTGATTCCATCCCCCAGAGTCTCTCCCACTGAAGGGCTGGGGGGGCCATTGGGGATCTGTGGTTGTCCCTGGGGAAGCTCCTCCTCCTGCCCAGGGGAGCCCCTTCTCCCTGTCGTTATAGAGGTGGTCTCCTCTTCTTCAATACGGGGGGACTGCAGGGTTATTGGAGAATCTGGAGCCAAAGGCTCTAGTAGCCCCTCGGGTGAAGAGGAATTTGCCTCAGCCCCTGGGTCAGGTGGCACCACCTCAGGGGTCTGGCCCCCTGGTCCAGGCTCTAGGGTCTGATCCTCCACATCCCATGCAAGGGTTCCCTCAGGACCATGGTCCACCTCTGGGGGAGAGGGGGCTTTATAGAGCAGTCCCCCCAGCCCCAGCAGCTCAGTGGCTCCATCCAGGACTCCAGGGTCTTTTTCCAGGCCAGCAGGAGTATCAAGCAGGTCTAGGGCTCCCGAGGATGGAGAAGGGTCAGTGGGGGCCCATCCCCGAGTTGGGGCAGTCTGGGATTCCAGCAGATCTTCTCCAAATTCCATGTCTACTGGAAGGTCTCCAGCCAGGGGCTTCTCTGGCAGGGTCAAGGGGTCAAATGGACTGGGGAAATCACTGGGGTCCATGAGGATGGCTGGATATGGGCTGTAGATTAGGGGTAGAAGAGGAGGCAAAAAAGGTGGTCTTAGCCAGAATTTCTTCTTATACAGGCTCTGGGACACACCCCATCTTCCACTTGGATTTTACATGAACAGCCCCCACCACCACAACCGACAAGCATTTCCACAGGCTTTAGAACAAACGGAAGCCCTGGTGGCGCAGTGGTTAAGCTTTAAGGCTGCTAACCAAGAGGTCAGCAGTTCGAATCCACCAGCCGCTCCTTGGAAACCCTATGGGGCTGTTCTACCCTGTCCTGTAGGGTCACTATGAGTCGGAATCGACTGGACGGCAACGGGTTTAGTCCAAATGACCACTCCCCCCACCCAATACAGCGCCCCCTGTGGAGAGAGGCGTTCCCCTCCCTGGCCCTATGCCCACACTAACCAGGCAGTCGGTCGTTCTACCCTCCCGCCTGCCCCCCCATCCCTGGCTGCAACTCCCAGTTCCCCTCCCCCCTTACCTTTCACACACCCCCAACTCGGGCTGAACGCCCCCTTAGAGTCTCCTAGGGCCCGCGCCACCAGGAGCCTTTCCCGCCCCCGCGATCTCAGTTTCTATCCCCTTCCCACTCCCCTAAAGCCCTCCAGTTCCCCAGTCTTTACCCACCCTGTCTAGCCCCACCCCCCTCCCCACGTTGCCTAGTCCTCCCTCAGCCCTTCCCCCGCCCCCACAAACTGCCCTTCCTAACCCCTCCCCCCCTTACCTTTCAGGGTCTCCCACTTCCTCAGACCCGTCCACCCTTTCCCATTGCTCCCCAGTCCGCCCTTCTGTTGCCCACCCCCCACCTCAGGCATTTACAGGAAGACATTTTGGAGCTACGATCTCTCCTTAGACCCCCCTCCAGGCTACAGCGAAATCCCGCCTGCAGGTTCAGTTCGGCTTGATCAGGCCCGACCCCTACCTGCGGCAGGGTTAGTGTAACGGCTACAAGCCTAGAACTGCAGACAGCGACGGCCCCGCGCTCCTTCTCCACCTCCCTCCCTAGCAGCCAGGACAGGGGTCGCGGCCCCTTTAAATGGCAGCGCCGCTCACAGCGCCCAGCGCTCTGCACCAGGCGGGCGGGCGGCGGCAGCAACCAACCCCATTGGCTGGCTCGAGGAGGGGGCTCGCGAGACAGCGCCGGCCCCCGGCGCGAGACTCCCAGCCCAGTGGCCGCCTGGAAATTGCGGAGTGGAGCGTAGTTGTTGGAGATGGAGCTTGAGCCCCCGCCCGGGGCCCCGTTAGTTGCGGAGGAAAAGATAGCCTCTGGAGCTTTGAAGCCTGTCTCCAGGAAAGGTGGCATCCTCTTTCCAATGAAGAGCCGAGTCCACTAACCCACAAAAAACACAGATCCACGCACCTGCTTCCCTTACCTGGCCCAAGAGTCTGGCCCCTGTCACACCCGTGCCTGCCCTACCTCCTGGAGCCCACTCTACCCGTGATCCCCTCCTCTCATTCAAATGGTTCCCGGTCCCCTCCCCCTCCCCGTGTCTCTCTTCTTCTTCCCACTCGTGTTCAACAATCCCCCCCCGCGTCCGTCCCCCTCAACAGTCCCTACCTACGCCATGCAGCAGGCGCCTAAGATTACCCTCCCCCCGCATCCCCACCTCTTCAGGGCCCGCCCCCTGGGCGACTGTTGGGGTAATGAGTGACAGCAGAGGGTGGGGGGAGGCAGAGACCCAGCTTTCACGTGCCCCTCCTCCCCTTGTCTGCAGCCTCGGGCCCCCCAACCCGTCAGAGAGTCACAGTTATGGGGCGTCTTAAGCTTGCTCTCCAGCCACCTAGGGCGGGTTCAATGATTCTGGCTCAGTGACAACGCCTATGCAGTAACCGTTACTGCCTGATGACCCCCAAACCAGGCCCTGCACAAACACCCCACCACCCCCTTAATGATCTAAGGGTAAGTTCTGGGATCTTCTCCCTGCGTCCTCCTGCAGGAGCTCCTTGCATTATCTCTTCACTAGTTTTCCTCACCGGGGCCGATAGCTCTCCTTCCTTTCTCTCTCTCTCTCTCTCTCTCTCTCTCTCTCCCTCTCCCTCTTCCTCTCTCTTTCTATCCTCGTCTCTTTCTTCTTTCTCTCCCTCGCGCGCTCTCTCTCTCCTGGTCTCTTTTTGTCTTGGTCTCTGTCTCTCAGCCTCTCATACCACGAACACGCACGCGCGCAAACACTCACACACACCCCCCCCCCCCATGGTCCTTAACATGTGGGTGTGGCTGAGGTTGAGGCTAGAGAGGTGGGGTGGGGGGAGGGGCACTAACATTAGGCCTAAGGGCTTTAAAAATATGTGCAAAGCTCCCTTCTCAGTCCTCATTACGGTTAGAGCACTTTACAATCCCTGCTCCCAACCTTCTTTCTCCAGCCCTTAATGGCTAGGGAGCATTTAGTAGCTGAGATACTAAAGGGAGTTTGGCCACACGTAGACTCAGTGTCCAGTGCCTACTCTGGTCTGCTTCTTTGCCCTTGGGCCTTTCCTCCTTCCCACGCCAAGCCTTTTCTAACCCTATAGTCCTCTGGAGTTTTATCCTCCCTTATTCTCATTTACTTTCCCAGAAACCTTATCGTTCCTAGTTTCCCACATGGCCTTGAGGTTATCTTTGCTCTCTCCTATATACAAAGATAAAAGCAAGAGTTTTTTCCTTTTAGGTTTCCCAAACTCAGCTTTCTTTTTATCTTAAGCAGTATTATGTGTACCCATCTCCTATCTTCTGCTTATTTCTACGTCCTTGTCCTCTCCTTTACTTTTCAGCTTGTTCTCTCAGTTGGGCCACCTAGTTCTTTTGTATTGCTTGTCCTCATTAACACATGCTTGGATCCTTCACTTCTGTGGTTGTGGAGAGTGACTAGTCACTAGCTTTCAAGCTGAAGGGAGACAATTACGGAGTAGTTAATGGTATATTATTAATTCTAGAGGCAGTGTGTGGAGCCCTGGTGGTGCAGTGGTTAAGTGCTACGGCTGCTAACCAAAAGGTTGGCAGTTTGAATCCACCAGTCGCTCCTTGGAAACCCTGTGGGGCAGTTCTACTCTGTCCTGTAGGGTGGTTATGAGTCAGAATAAACTCCATGGCAACAGGTTTGGTTTTTCGGTTTTGGTAGAGGCAGTGTGGTGGAGTAAAAAGTGCGTGAGTTCTGGAGTCAGACCAGGATTCCAGTCTAAACTATGCCCAATTTTCAGCCGGGTGACTTTGGACCAGTCACTTGTCAAGTCACTGGGTTTTAATTTTCTCATCTTTAAAACAGAGATGAGGAAACAATCTAAATGTCCAATAATAGGGAATTGATTAAATCAGTTTGGGTACATTCACACAATGGATATAGTCATTAACAACCACATTTTAAGAAACTAATGATATACAAAAAATGCTCATGATACTGGTGAGTAGTGTCTGGGGTCTTAAAAGCCTGTGAGCGGCCATCTAAGATATTCCACTGGTCTCATCCCTTCGGGAGCAAGGGAGAATGAAGAGAACAGGATACAAGGAAAAGATTAGTCCGAAGGACTAATTGTCCACAGCTACCAAGGCCTCCACCGGACTGAGTCCAGTACAGCTAGATGGTGCCCGGCTACCACCACTGACTGCTTTGACCAGGATCACAACAGAGGGTTCTGGACAGAGCTGGAGAAGGATGTAGAGCATAATTCTAACCCACAAAAAAAAAAAGACCAGCTTTACTGGCCTAAAGGAGACTGGAGAAACCTCAAGAGTATGGCCCCCAGGCACCCTTTTAGCTCAGTGGTGAAGTTACCTCCGAGGTTCACTGTTCAGCCTGGGAGTGGACAGCCCCGTAAAGACAAATGAGACTAATGACGTACAGGAGTCCAGTGACAAGGGCCAGAAGGCAGAAGGGGACAAGGAAACTGGTGATAGGGAACCCAAGATTGAGTAAGGATATTGTTGATGTGTTGTGAGATTGTTAACCATTGGCATAGGGCAACATTTGTAGTAACTGTTAAATAAGAAACTATTTTGTTCTGTAAGCCTTCATCTTAAGTGAGAATAACAGCACAATTCAAAGAGTGTAGTCAATGTCACTGAAGTGTGCATGTAGAAATTTTTGAAATGGTGTATCTTTGGCTATGTGTATTTTCACCAGAAAAAAAAAAAGGTTGAGAAGTTAGAGGGTTAATATGTTGTGGGGTTGTTAACCAATGTCATAAAACAACATGTGTATTACTGTTTCATGAGAAACTATTTGTTCTGTAAGCCTTCACCTGAAGTACAATAAAAAAAAAAGCTCATGATATAATGTTAAATGAGAAAAAGAGTTAAAATATTCTAATTCTGTAGAAAAATCTTATATACATGTATACATAGAAAAGGATTGAATACTTCAAAATGTTAAGAGTAATTATTTCTGTGTAGTGGGGCTACATGAGTTTAAAAAATAATTTTTTGCATCGTTGTTGTTGTTAGTTGCCATTAAGTCGATTCCAATTCATGGCGACCCCATGTGTGCAGAGTAGAGCTGCTCCATAGGATTTTCATGGCTGTAATTTTAATGGAAGCAGATCGCCAGGCCTGTCTTCCAATGCACCTCTGAGTGGCTTTCAACCGCCAGCCTTTTGGCTAGTAGTCCAGTGCGTAACTGCTTGCACCACCCAGGGACTCCTGTTTTCTGCATTACTTCTCTTTATTTTCTAAATTTTTTCACTGAACTCATATCACTTTTATAATCAGGAAAAAATATTAACATTTTAAAATAGGAATATTAACACCTAATTTGCAGGGTTATTGTGAGAATTAGAAATAATGTGCCAGGCACACAATAGACTTTCAGTAATTTCTTTTTTAAGGATCCAGTGTACATAGTAGAAAGACCTGTCCTTTTCAGTCAGAAAGATGAGGGTCCAAATCCTGATTCTGCCATTCAGAAGTTATGGGGCCACTCTGAACTTCAGTGTTTCCACAAATGTAAAACGGGGATGATAATACCTCATAGGGATGCTATTAAGATTAAGTGAGATGTGACACCTGCCTGATACCTAACAGGTTCTCGATAGATACTGGTTACTATTATCATTATAAAATAAATACATCTGGTTTCTTGCATAGACTGGGGATTCAAACCCTGGAGCTCTCATATCCTTAAAAGAAATATTTTTTTTTAATTTGACTAAGCCAAGAGTGCTCACAGTTGATAGGTTTTATCATGTGTCAGCCACAAATAAAAGGCTCTAACATAGAATGGACCGATATTTGGTGGGGGTGGGGTAGGGTGGGTGGTGTTTGGGCAAGACTGTGGCCTGCAATGCAGCACTCTCATTTGCAGCCTTGCTCGAGTTATCTCATAGGACTCAATTCTAGCACCCATACAGTGCTGTAAGTACTTTATAAGGCATGTAAAAACTCAGTCCCTGTCCTCATAAGGGCATATTCATTTTATTTGTATGTTATTTTTTTCTGATTACAAACATTTAAATAAATATTTATTGTCAAAATTTTAGCACAGAAAAGTCTGAAGAAGAGAGCCATAATCACTTATATTTTACCACCTAGAGATAACCACTGCTAACCTTTATCCTTCCTAGCTTGCTACATGGCCTTGAGGTTATCTTCAAGTATATCCTTCAAGTCCCTTTTTATTAATGCGTACATATTTTTATAAAATTAGAATCATCTTGTACAATATGTTCTACAACGTAATGGCTGTATATTATTCCATCATTTGGATGTACCATACTTTATTTAACTAATGAGTTACTGCTGAATATTGAGCCTTTAGTTTTTCATGACAGGCAAGGTTACATATAACTTGGTCAAACAAATGGAGGTATAGTATTTTCTGAATTCAGGGATTTCCATAGATACCAACAGGCACTCTGTAAGAATCCTTACTAAACAGGCATCTGAATGGTTAACTCTGAAAGAAAAGTTAAGCTGCAGACTCTTAAGCAGTCATTTGATTAAAATGAGATTCACTCTTTAGAACCAACTCCGGAACCACATGGATTCCTATTTAATGTTTTTGTAGCATTCTAAAGTACTCTGGAATGAAGAAAAAGAAATGTCTATTTACAGTACACAATACTGGGGAAGCCAGCACAACTTGACCAAGGCAAGGTCAGGGAAGCTTCATAGACACATCCAAACTCCCTGAGGGACTGAATTACTAGGCTGAGGGCTGGGGACCATGGTTTCAGGGGAAATCTAGCTCAACTGGCATAATCTAGTTTATAAAGAAAATGTTCTAAATCCTACTTTGGTGAGTAGCATCTGGGGTCTTAAAAGCTTGTGAGTGACCATCTAAGATACTCCACTGGGCTCACCCCTTCAGGAGCAAGGGAGAATGAAGAAAACCAAAGACACAAGGGAAAGATTAGTCCGAAGGACTAATGAACCACAACTACCATAGCCTCCACCAGACTGAGTCCAGCACAACTAGATGGTGCCAGGCTACCACCACCAACTGCTCTGACAGGGATCACAATAGAGGGTTCTGGATAGAGCTGGAGAAAAATGTAGAACAAAATTCTAACTCACAAAAAGAGACCAGGCTTACTGGTCTGACAGAGACTGGAGAAACCCCAAGAGTATGGCCCCCAGACACCCTTTGAACTCAGTGCTGAAGTCACTCCTGAGGTTCACCCTTCAGTCAAAGATTAGCCAAGCCCATAAAACAAAATGAGACTAAATGGGCATAACAGGGGCAAGGACGAGAAGGCAGGAGGGCACAGGAAAGCTGGTAAATGGGAGACCAAGGTCAAGAAGGGGAGAGTGTTGACATGTCATGGGGTTGGCAACCAATGTCACAAAACAATATATGTATTAATTGTGTAACGAGAAACTAATTTGCTCTGTAAACCTTCATCTAAAGTACAATAAAAAAAAATTAGAAAAGAAATGTCTCTATGGGAAGACATTGGGAAAATGCTAGGTTGTGAGCTCCTCAAATATAGGGGCCAAGTCTCACTCATCTCTATCTCCAGCATTTATCACAGTCCCTGGCAGATACTCAATAAATGTTTATTGTATGAACTGATGGATGGATGAATAAGGGAAAGGAAGAAAAGCCCTAATGAACTCCAATTGTAGTAATACTTTTATAAGGCGTAATAAGGAAAGAGATAAGAGTGAAACAAGAGAGGAGCAAAAGGAGGCAGGCAAAGATAAAAATTCTTCATCTTTACCTTTAAAAAGAAGGATAAGTGAAATAGAGTCCAATGGTGTCAATCAGAATTAATAGGGTGATTCTGACTATACTCCACTCTCTCTTTCTTAATTGTGCTTTAGGTGAAAGTTTACAGCTCAAGTTAATTTCTCATTCAAAAATTTATACACATATTGTTTCGTGACATTAGTTGCAATCCCCACAATGTGACAGCGCACTCCCCCTTTCCACCCCGGGTTCCTTGTGTCCATTTGATCAGTTTCTGTCCCTTCCTGCCGTCCCATCCTGCCTCCGGACAGAAGCCGCCCGTTTGGTCTTGTATATCTATCTGATTGAACTAAGAAGCACATTCCTCATGTGTATTATTTTTTGTTTTATAGTCTTGTCTAATCTTTGTCTGAAGAGTGAGCTTCGGGAATGGTTTCAGTTCTGGGTTAACAGTGCGTCCAGGGGCCATAGTTTTGGAGGTTCCTCTAGTCTCTGTTAGACCATTAAGTCTGGTCTTTTTACGTGAATTTGAGTTCTGTTCTACATTCTTCTGCTCTGTCCGGTACTCTCTGTTGTGTCCCTGTCAGGGTGGTCATTGGTGGTAGCTGGGCATCATGTAGTTCTGGTTTCAGGCTGGTGGAGTCTCTGGTTCATTAGGTCCTTTAGTCCTTCGGGCTAGTATTTTCCTTATGTCTTTGGTTTTCTTCATTCTCCTTTGCTCTGAGTGGGATGGGACCAATTGACGTATATTAGATAGCCGCTCAATATACTCCATTCTTTAACATTCACTTTATACTGTCCAAACATCTCTCCCAATTTTGGAGGCAACATATCCCAGTCTACTCCACACAAGGTCAACTGACTTTATGAGAGACATGGCCCTAGGGTCTATGTGGGTCCCAAGGCCTCTATAGGATTTTCTGCTATGGCACTATACTTTCTTGGATTCCACTTATAGTTCTTTTTTTTTTCTTTTAATGACAGCTTTATTGAGATATAATTCACATGCCATACAATTCACCCATTTAAAGTGTGCAATTCATTGGTTTTTAGTATATTCACAGAAATATGCAACCATCACCACAGTCAATTTTAGAACATTTTATCACCTCAAAAAGAAATCCTGTACCCTTTAGCTATCACTCCCTATGCCCCTATCCTCCTAGCACTAAGCAACCACCATTATCTACTTCTTGTGTCTATAGAATTGCCTCTTCTGGAAATTTCATATAAATGGGATCATTAATATGTGGTCTTTTGTGACTGCCTTCTTTCACTTAGTATAATGTTTTTGAGGTTCATCCATGTTGTAGCATGTATCAGAATTTAATTTCTCTTTATGGCTGAATAATATTGCATTGTATATATAAACCACATTTTGTTTATCCATTCATTAGTTGATGGACATTTAGGTTGTCTCTACCTTTTGACTATTATGAATAATGCTGCTACAAACATTCATATATAAGTTTTTAATTTGTGTGTGTACACATTTTTGTGGGGGTATGTTATGTTTTCATTTCTCTTGGATAAACACCTAGGAGTGGAATTGCTGGGTCATATGATAGCTCTGTGTTTGATCATTTGAGAAACTGAATGTTTTCCAAAGTGGCTGCACCATTTTACATTCCCACTAGCAGTGTATGAGGGTTCCAAATTTCTCCACATCCTCACCAACACTTGTTATTAACTGATTTTTTGATTCTGGCCATCCTAGTGGGTGTGAAGTGGTATCTCATTGTAGTTTTGATTTGCATTTCACTGATGACTAATGATATTGAGTATCTTTTCATGTGCTTGTTGGCCATTTTTATATCTTCCTTGGATAAGTGTCTGTTCAGATCCATTTCTCTTATTATTGAGTTGTAAGAGTTCTTTGTATATGCTACATACAAGTTCCTTATCAGATATAGGATTTGCAAATATTTTCTCCCATTGTCTTTTAACTTTCTTGATAGTGTCCTTTGAGGAACAAAAAGTTTTTAATTTTGACGAAGTCCAATTTATCTATTTTTTCTATCGTTGCTCATTCTTTTGGTGTCATATCTAAGAATCCATTGCCAAAAACTAGGTCTTGAAGACTTAACCCTATGTTTTCTTCTAAGAGTTTTATAGTTTTAGCTTTTACATTTGGGTCTTCGATCCATTTTGAGTTAATTTGCTATATGGTATGAAGTAAGGGTCCAACTTCATTCTTTTGCATGTGGAGATCAAGTTGTCTCATCCTCATTTGTTGAAAAACAATTATTTCCCCATTATATGGTCTTGGCACCCTTGTGGAAAGTCAGTTGATCATAGACACATGGGTTTACTTTTGGACTCTCAATTCTGTTCCACTAATCTATATGTCTGTCCTTGTGCCGGTACCATACTGTCTTGATTATTGTTGCCTTGTAGTAAGTTTTGAAATTGGGAAGTGTGAGTCTTCCAAATTTGTTCTTCTTTTTCAAGATTGTTTTGGCTAGTCTGAATTTCTTGCAATTCCATATGAATTTTAGAATCAGTTTGTCAATGTCTACAAAAAGCCAGCTGGAATTCTGATAGGGATTGCACTGAATCTGTAGGTCAATTTGGGGAGTATTGCTGTCTTAACAATATTAAATCTTCTGATTCACGAACGTGGGATTTTTCCCCCCATTTATTTAGATCTTCTTTAATTTCTTTAACAATGTTTTTTAATTTTCAGCATACATTTTTGCACTCTTGTTAAATTTATTCCTAAGTATTTTGGTCTATTTTGATGCTATTGTAAATTGTTTTCTTAATTTCATTTTTGTATTGTGTATTGCAAGTATATAGAAATATGATTCTTGTATGTTGATCTTATATCCTGCAACCTTGCTGAACTCAGTTATTAGTTCTAATAGCTTTTTAATGGATTATTTTTTAGGTTTTTCTATATACATGATCGTGTCATCTGCAAATAGAGCTAGTGTGTTAGTTTCCTAGGGCTGCTGTAATAAATTGCCACAAACTGAATGGCTTAAAGCAACAAAACTTATCCTTTCTGCAGTTCTGGAGGCTAGAAGTCTGAAATCAAGGTGTGTTGACAGGACCCTGCTCTCTCTGAAGGCTCTAGGGGAGGATCCTTCCCTGATTCTTCCTAGCTTTTGGTGGTTGCTGGCAATCCTTGGTGTTCCTTGGCTTGTAGATGCATCACTCCAGTCTGTGCCTCTGTCCTTACATGGTGTTCTCCTTGTGTATGTGTGTGTTCTCCTCTTCTTATAAAGACACTAGTCATATTGGATTAGGACCCACCCTAATCCAGTATGACTTCATCTTAACTTGATTACATCAAAGATCCTATATCCAAATAAGGTCATATTCATAGGTACTGGGGTTAGGACTTCAATATATCTTTTAGGTGGATACAATTCACCCCATAACAGATAGTTTTACTTCTCCCTTTCCAATCTGGATATCTTTTATTTCCTTTTCTTCTCTAATTTCCCTGGCTAGAACCTCTAGTATGATGTTGAATAGAAGTGGCATCTACTTACACTTCTTAAGACAGAGTCTTGCACAATGGGGACATTCACTTTTTCTTGATTGATATTTCCTGCTTATCCAGTTACTCAGTAATTTATTGAGAACAGAAATCATTCTTAGTACTGATAAACCCCAAATTATTTTTTTAAATTTTCATGATTTTTATTTATAAGCTTTTAATCTCTCATTGTGTAGCTAATTTCTAGCTGCCTTTTTTGTGGTGAAAATATACACACCGAAACCTTTACCAATTCAACAATTTCCACATGTACGATTCAATTATATTGATTACATTCTTAATGTTGTGCAACCTTTGTCACTATCTTTTTCCAAATTATTCCATCACCTTTAAAATAAACTCAATGCTCCCTAAGCAAAAACTCCCCCTTTCCCCTTCTCCCCTACCCCTGGTAACCACTAATAATCTTTGGTTTCTTATATATTTGCTTATTTCATATAAGTGAGATCATACAGTATTTGTCCTTTTGTGACTGATTTGTTTTGTTCAGCGTAGTGTTTGCTAGGTTCATCCATGTTGTGGCATGCATCAGGTCTTCATTTCTCTTTATGGCTAAGAAATATTCCGTTGTATGTATATACCACATTTTGCTTATCCGTTCATCTGTTGATGGATATTTCTTTTGTTTCCACTCTTTGGCTATTGTAAAAAATACTGCAGTGAACATTGATTGGTGTACAAGTTTCTGTTTGTGCTCCTGTTTTCACTTCTTCTGGGTATATACCTCAACGCCAAATAATATTTCAGTACCTTGAAATATTATGTGTTTGATAATGATAATTAGAAAAAAATTGGCCTCTCCAAGCCTCGTTTGGGCCCCTTTTCTGTGTTGCTTTGGCTGGCTGCTCTCTTTCATCTGTCTCTAAACTGTAGATGTTTTCTAGGTTTCTGTCCTAGGTCATCTTTTCTTTTCATTTTGCTGTTTTCATGCCCTTAGCTTCCACTAATAACTTGTGAGGCTGACAACTCACACATCTATATCTCCAACCCAGACCTCTTTTTTTTTTTTTTTTTTTTTTTTTTTTGAGCTTTAGGTCTACATGTGCAATTGGTTAATAACTAATTATATATTATCTCCACCTGGACATTCCACATACACCTCAAATTCAACATGACCAAAAGTGCACTAATGATTTCCCCCCAGATCTTGCTCTTCCTCCTCTATTTTCTACCCTAGTTAGTGGCACAACCAGACAACCAAGCACCCAAACCCGAAACCTAGGAATTATTCTAATCTTTTTCCATTCCTTACCCTTTATATTTCATTGGTTATCAACTCAATAACCTTCTAAATATTTGGATTTGGTGTCTTCTTTTCTATCCTTAGTTCAGGCCCTCCTCATCTCTCACCTGAGTTATCTTTTTTGTATCCTAACTGGCATCCCTTTCTCCTAGCTGATCTCTTCCGATCTATTTTATACACTGTTGCCAGGGTGATTGTGGTAGATGGAATAATGGACCCCAAAAATATCCATGTCCTAATCCCTGGAACCTGTAAATGTTATTTATATTGCAAAAACAAACAAAATACAAAAAGCAAACAACTTTGCAGTATGATTAAGGATTTTGAGATGGGGAAAGTATCTTAGATTATCCAGGTGGGCCCTAAATGCAATCACAAGTGTCTTTATGAGAGAGGCTGTGGGAGATTTGACACACAAAGAAGAGGAGAAGGCCATATTACCACAGAGGCAGAGATTGGAGTGATGCAGCCACAAGCCAAGGAATGCTGGCAGCCACCAGAAACAAACAGGCAAGGAACAGTGATTCTCCCATAGAACCTCTGGAGGGAATGTGGCCTGGCTGGCACTCGCCCAGTGATACTGATTTCAGACTTCTGGCCTCCAGAACTGTGTCAGAATAAATTTTTGTTGTTTTAAGTTTGTAGTTATTTATTGCAGCAGCTTCAGGAAACTAGTACAATGATCTTTCTAAAGTTCAAAGCTATTGTACATGGAAAAATGTATTGTCATATATATATACAGTAGTCCCTGATACAGTATGTATTCGAGTAATGAGGAACCACACTTACGACTGTCCTTTTTTTTTTTTGTACATTTTATCATTAGTAATATGCACTACACACAGTGTTGTAGCATGTAATTTGCTGATGTTATCATTGTCAGATATTTACTCGCAGATGTTCAATTTTGTGAGTTACTGTTCAAAACACTGCATATAGCAGGCTATGGCCTGGTCTACAGTGAAGCCGGTGTGTCTACCTCCCAATACGACAGCTGTGATTCAACTTATGGATCAAGGTGCAATTGCCACTTTCAAGGCATACTACCTATGGACTACCGCTTGCTCAGGCAACAGATGGAGGTACGGTAACATGCAGTTTCTGGAAGAATGATAATATTCTTCAGTGTATCTGGAACATTGCATCTTAATTCAATCATGTGTATATGAGACCAAATGGGCAACACTTGCCCAAAAGCAAAGAAGGCAGGAAGGGACAGGAAACCTGGACCTGGGGAACCTGGGATGTAAAAGGAAAAGGGGAGAGTGCTGACACATTGTGGGGATTGCAACCGATGTCACAAAACAATTTGTGTATAAATTTTTGAATGAGAAACGAATTTGCGCTGTAATTTTTCACCTAAAACACAATTAAGAAAAAATCCATTAAGTACTGATCTGTCAATTCCCCTTCTTCATGATCTATGAGCCGTTCCACATCAGTGATTATCAAGTTGTAAATACAACTTTATTGCAATATAGACGATCCCCCCCACCCCGATCTCTTCCATCATATTATCCTGATCAAATGCTTGGAGCATGTTCACATAACTCTGCAATTTTTCCCATATCCCCTGCATGCTGTGTTGCCCATTTGGTCTCATATACACATGATTGAACTAAGAAGCACTTTCCTCACAGGTGTTATTGTTTGTTTTATAGACCTGTCTAATCTTTGGCTGAAAGGTGGACTTTGGGAATGGCTTCAGTTTTGAGTTAGCAGGGTGTCCACAGGCCATAGTCTCAGGGGTTCCTCCAGTCTGTCAGACCAGTAAGTCTGGTCTTTTTTCATGAATTTGAATTTTGTTCTACATTTTTCTCCCGCTCTATCCAGAACCCTTTATTGTGATCCTTGTCAGAGTGGTCGAGGGCTTAATGGGTTTTGAAGAGGAGAGAAAAGCTTGAAGAAGAAAGAAATAATGAGGAAAAGGAAGGAGGGAAGTTGTCAAAAATTTTACAGTGAAAGGATTAACTGGAGTTTTTCTAAACTAAATTAGGGGCTTCAGTTGCTTGAAAACATGGATCCAAATGCTGATTGCTTTGCTAAAGTCGATAGGCCAATTTGGGAAGCAGTGAGATGTTACTATGAAATATATGAATAAAAAAAGAAAAGGACTATACTGACAACTCACTAACTTTCTGACTAGAAACGCCTTCTCCATTCCCAGGGATATTCTAGATGATCCAGAACCTTCCACAAGTGGAGTTATTACCACAGCTGACAAAATGCAAATGTCATCCAACTCTTCTTCATTGTTGGAATAAATTTTTATGATTTGTGTATTTTTATGTATGTTTGTATATATTAAAATATATCTGTAAGTTTATATGTAATGTTTCCAACCTCCAAAGACAAATAAAGATCAGATTTATAAAGATACTGATAATAAAAGGCAATAATAATGAAAACTAAAAAAAAAAAAGGTATTCGACTTATGTCAGAACTGACTTATGACAGAGCCATCGGAACAGAACCCCATTGTAAGTCGGGGACTACCTTATGTATGTGTATGTGTATATATATTTATATATATGTGTGTGTGTGTGTATGTATTTATATCTGTGATAGATGTTCTGGAAGAAAATATGCCAAAATGTTAACAGTTATTTCTGGATAGTGGGATTATGATAGTTTTTATATTTCTGTGTATTTTCCAATTTTTCCTCAATAAGTATATATTACTTTTATAATCAGTATAAGCAATATATGTTATTTTTAAAAAACTCTTCAACGGCTCCCCATCTCCTACAGATTAAAGTACAAACTTCTAAGCGTGACAACAAAAACTAAACCAAACCGTTGCAGTTGAGTCAATTCCGACTCATGGCAACCCCATGTGTTACAGAGTAGAACTGCTCCATAGGGTTTTCTTGGCTGTAATCTTTACAGAAGCAAATGACCAGGCCTCTTTTCTGCGGCATCCCTAGGTGGATTCAAACCACCAACCTTTTCGGTTAGAGTCGCCCAGCTCAAATCGTTTGCACCACCCAGGGACCTAAGCATAGCACAGGCCCTTAATTATTTGACCTATGCCGAGCTTTCCAGCCTAATTTCCTATCACTCAGTCTCCCCACTTCTCTTCAGTTATGAAAAACTATCTAAAACATAAGACATTATGCCTCTGGCCCTTTGCACATTGACCTCTCTGACATCATCCATTTGGTTAAGACCCAATTCAAGGGTGTCCTTTCCTGTGAAGCTATTCCTGATCCACTCAAGCAGACTTAGAGTTACTAATGGATCTCCTATATGCTTCTGTTATTGCATTTGCCTACCCTATTGTAATTATTGTTTACACGACCAGCTCTCTGCTTACATTGTGAGTGCCTTAAAGAGCTACACACACACACAATTTTTCTACTTCAGTTTTTCAAGAGTATATAAACAGTTCTAATTAATTAAATATAAATAGTAAATAAAAATGTTATTGAATCCATACTAGCTTTTTTCATAGTAGTTTTTTTGTAATTATGTATTTTTTCACTCAACAGATGCTAACAACTATCATGTAGGAGTCTATGAAATATTTGATATTAAAAAGGGGTTCCCATAGATAAGTGCTTATATGGAAAGATAGCTAAGGTATTTTGCAAGTGAGGAATTCATGGCTCAGAAAGTATGTATAGGTTAGTCCTACATGTGTAAAAAAGTATAAAATGTATGTCTGACCAGTACAGTACATACATAGAAAATAGAAATGCAAGAAAATGGTCATAATTGTTACCTTTGGAGAGGGAATGGGGGATTAGTAGAAGGGAAGACTTTTCTGTTTATACTGTTGTGTATTGCTTGCCTTTTTTCCATGAGCAGGTATTGGGTTATTTGTTTTAATAAAAAAGGTGTTATTCATGGGGGAGCTCCCTAGGTGGCGCAAACAGTTTGTGCACGACTTCTGAAGGTTGGTGGTTTGAACCCACCCAGCGATGCCACAGAAGAAAGGCCTGGCAATCTGCTTCTGTAAATATTACAGCCAAGAAAACCCTATGGAGCAGTTCTACTCTGTAATACATGGGGTCACCATGAGTTGGAATCGACTTGATGGCAATGGGTTATTCAAGAGGAACATAAATAACATCACTGAATTGTACATGTAAAAATGGTTGAAATGGCAAATGTTTTGTTATATATATATTTCACCACCAAAACAGTGTCATTTATTCTCAAAAAGTTTGGGACTCATTGGTCTAGCTATATCCAATATGATAGCCACATGTGGCTATTTAAGTTAATTAAAAGGAAATAGAATTAAAAATTTAGTTTCTCAGTTGCACTAGTCATATTTCAAGTCCTCAATGGCCACATATAGCTAGTAGCTACTGTATTGAACAGAGCAGATATAGAACATTTCCACATTGCAGAGAGTTCCATTGAATACCTTGTATTCTCACATAAGGTGGTACCAGTTGGGACAGCCTGAAACCTGACTTGGTTAATTAGTGGGAATTAATTTTACAAAGAGGGCATCTATCAGTTGTGCCTGGAAGTCCTTGGTTAACCACAGGGGCTAGTTAACGGGGCTAGTTAGGCATTAGTGAAATAATGAAGGTGATTACCTTATTGGTGTCCTTCGAAATATAGAATCACTCTTATCTGGAGGCCTACTATGTATTCATGGCAAGATGACACCTGTTGAATCTCTCTGTAAATCAAAGGAACAAAGCAATGTTTGGACTGCTGGGTTCCCTGGTTACCATGGTAATGAGGATGCTGGTTACAATTCTGTGTAATCACACAGAGTCTAAGGTGTCAAGCCTCCCTCCCCACCCCCACCTCCGTCCTTTTCTATAATCATAGGGAAAACTACAGTTGGGCTTCATGAGTAGCCATGGCAGCGGGAGAAGCAACTAGAAATCTGATTAAGTATGGGGTGTCAGGGTGCATGTCCTAATGAGGAAGTGTGAAAAAAGAAACATGGCGGGGCTTTATTTTAGTAGAAAAAGGCTAGATCTACTACCCTTAATACAATGACATTGTTACTCTAGTTCTGGCACAAGCGCAGTGCATGAATTCTCAGAGCATGCCTACGTGCTCTTTCTACTTTCCTCTCCCTCCCTTTTTTCTCTCTACTTTCAGCCTTTCTTTCCTTTAGTCCATTTAAGTCTCTCCTTCCGACGCTCCATCCCCCCACCTCTTTATTACCCTTCCTCCTCTTTCCTTTTCCGTCTCACGCGCTCTGCCACTTGTGCATGCGCGTTAGGTACAAAGCCTCGCTCTTTGTCCCCATCTGTCGTTCACACGAACTCATGTCTTTGGCATTTGGTAGCCAATAGACTCTAAGAAATGGCGGAAAAATGATTCCGCCTTTGGAGATAAACCCGGATTGGCAGTTATGAAAACCAATCGAAGACGCCACTTTTGGACCCCTTGGGAGGCACCGAGCTCCGTCGTCTCGTTTCCGGCGGTCGCGCGCTCTTTTCTCGGGACGGTAGAGGCCGTGTAGCGTCGCCGTTACTCTGAGGAGAGACTAGTCGGTGGAGGGTGAGTTTTCAAACGGTTTTGTTATTGTTTGGGAGGGAAGTGGGATTTCTTGCTATAATCGGTGAAGGACAAGACTAGGGCGAGGCTAGGATTGGAGGGAGAATGGCCGTTCCAGAGCCCCTTGAGGCCTTGTCCCCGCTGCCAGTGTGGCGGCCTGCTCAGTCCACCCGCGGTGGTCAATCGCTCTTAACCCGCCTCGCCTTCTGGTTTAACTTGTTTCTCGTTTTCTTCCCTGTACCCTCTCTTGTAAGACTCATTTTCGAATCTTAGCCCTGTCAGTAAGTTCCCAGGCCTTTAGCCGCCCTGGGCCTGAGGATGTGGTGTCTATTATCCGAGAGCACCGAAGTCGTTGTTGAGGAGGAGGCGCTTTGTCAGGCGCTCCTCCTCTCAGCCCAGCGAGGCCATTAATTCAGAATGGGAAAGTGGGCCCTCCACCCGAGCGATGTTTCTTTGTCAAAAGTCTTAGCTGGGAAGTTCTGCTAGTCCCAGACCTCACCGCTTTCATAGTCAGGTTTCTGTATGCCCTTTTTCTCGTCTTGCTGCCTGTCTACCCATTTATAGAATCAGTTTTCTAAATTAAATTCAATTTTATGGCTTTCCTATTGGTTATTTTCCTCTTTGAGAAACGATTATCATAAGCTGACACCTTTCTTTGTGTTCTTAACCGAGAAGTCGAGGTTAGAGAGGACTGGGGAACACTTTGCTGTCTTAAGTCGAGGTTGAGGTAGATGATGGAGGGGGTAGAGTTGCCAGATAAATACCGGATGCCTGGTTAAATTTGAATTTCAGATTGACAACGAAGTACTTTTTTAGTATAAATATGTTTGATGAGACATACCCAAATATTACTCATTTTTAAAGATCTGAAGTTTAAATTTAGCTGTGCCCTGTATTTTTATTTGCTAAATCTGGCAACTCTGGTAGGGGCCTACTGACTAGATTTATGGAGTGTCTTTGTCCAATTTCTTTATTAAATGAAAGATCCTAAGAAACTTAGAAAAAAAGACCTTGCCATGTCAGTGTGATGTAGTGTTGGGTCCTGTATCTAAACTAACATTTGTGCAACTGTTCAAGCTGTATCATGCCCAGTAGCCACAGTTTTTATAATCCAGCAGTACATATTTTCTCAAGAAAGTTCATCAGGGTTAGTCTTTAGGACAGACAGACAGAAATCCTTGCTGCTACCACCTATACTTAGTGCTTTGTTCTCTTCTCAGAGCCTAATGGTTAGGTGGCAGTGGATTTATTACTCAAGAGATTTTTGCACGTATTTCCAAATTATATTGGTGATCATTATCAAAAGTAAATGATAGGACCAAATACTTATTGAGAATTGCTACTTTGTAGCCACTGTTTTAGGTGCTTCATGTAATTATTTAGTCATTGCCAGTGAATGCCTGCTTGGGAAAGAAACTGAAAGGAAAGATTGTAACGACTAGCATTATGGAGACAATTCAAAAACACAAAGCTAGGCAATTTTGTTATAAAAAATTATTCTTGCTAAAATCCGGAAGAGAGGAAGGAAGAATGTAATTGATGACATTTGCCTAACTGGTGCATCCACCCGGTGTATAAATAGGGGTGGTGATTGTCAGCAGGAACAAGGGCCTGCTATGTACCTGGATGGGAGTTAAGTGCTTTATGTACATTATCTCATTTTAGGCCTTAGAATACGCAGCCCTGTGAGGTGGATATTATTACCCCATTTGACAGTGAGGCTCAAAAGTGAAGTGACATGGCTAGTAAGTTTATTGGACTGTAAACTGAAATCAAGGTATGTTTTGACTACAAAGCCTATAGCATAGTGACAAATATGAACTTTAGAGTTAACAGACCTGAGTTCTGTTCCATGCTCCATCACACGTGGACTGTGACCTTGGATGGGCAAAGTACTTCAGGCATCATTTTCCTTATCCAGAAGAATAATAGTTGAGCACTGAATGAGAAAATGCGGGCATGGCACAGTGCCTAGCATGTAATGGTCAATAAATACCTAGTATTATAATCTTAACTACCAGGCTATACTTTTCAAAAGTCAGAAATAACCTCCCTTGAGGATTCTGGTTTAGTGTTTATGATGATGGGAAATTTGGCAATGATTATGGGTGGTGGTTGCACCATAATAGGATGAATGCAATTGATATCACTAAATTGTACATCTGAAAAATGTTCAATTGGCAAATGTTGTGTTCTGTATATGTGTGTGTGTATATATGTGTATATATATGTATACACATACATATGCGTATATATTTTTTTACAACAATAAAAAAGTTACAAACTTACTTTTTAGCAATACAAAAACATTTACGTCAGGATTGCAGCTTTGTAACATGAACAAAGACTGGCAAATGGAAATAATTATTTTCTAGGATTGTGAGATTTTGGGTAATAGCCTTTTATTTCTGTAATAGTTATATAAACAAAAAAAATCTCCCTTGAAATAATCTTAAATGGTCCTTAAATTTTTGCACTCTGCCTTTTATCCTCTAGGAGGTAGATTATTTTTACTAGGAAGTTGTGGTAAAATGGCCTTTTTAGAAAGGAATGGAGAGGTGTCTGTTAAGATGTAAATGTAGTGTTTTTTATATTTAAATTTTGAGTGAGTCTCTCTAGGGATTTCTATTCACATGTAAATATATATTGTGGATTCCTGAATGGGATACAGAATACTGAGGCTGCAACCACTGACTCCTAAATTAAAGGCTGGAGAAAAAAAGAGGTTCTTTGGCTAAACTAGTGGGAGAAATGGCTGTGAAGATAACCCAAGTTTCTGCCACGGACCACTTTGGGGCCAGGAGAAGGGAGATGGTTAAAACCTGGGACCCAAATAGGAAGACCTAAATCTAATGTCCATGTTATCCCATCTCCAACTGTTTGGGGTATACTTTAGATTTTATACGTTTTAATTTCCTATTTTTAAAAACATGATTTCCTTTTTTTTTTGGAGGTATCCCATTTGCTATGAAAGTCCTACACCTATTCATGGCATTTAAAATAGTTACAACTTCTTTGGAAAACTGCTGCATTATATGGCAAGAGTCAGATTCAGGGATCTTATTTTTAAGAATTTATGCTAAGGAAATAAACAGAAAGCTATAAGCAAGAAGACATTTACTGCAGCATTGTAATAGGAGCAAGCTGAAAACAACAAGTGTCTCATAGTAGGGAGTAGCTTAGTACATTAGTGTAAATCCAGGTGGACTTAAAATTTTTAAATTGTAATTATGTTGATACTATAGAAATGAGGAAAAGCTGAATATACAGTGGTGCATTGTGATTGTAGTTATTGAAATGATAATGCATGTCTTGGAAGGTAAATAAAGAAAAATGGAAATTGTGGAAAAAATAGTTAATCATGCATGTGCCCAAAGATTGAGTTATTATGGCAAAAATTAGAAACAACCCAAGTGTCCAACTTGGTTAAAGAAATTATGGTACATGCATATAGTTGAATACTGTGTCCATTAATAATGTAGAAGATTTAATGACGTGAAAACTGTTATGATACATTGTAAAGTAGAAAAAGCAGGTTAAAAACTACTTTTTATAATCCCCCATTAAAAATATATATATAAATTAATGACTGGAAGGGTATACCAAAATATCAACGGTAGCTAATTTTTAGTGGTGGGTTTATGGGTTATTTTATTTTTTTAAATTTGTTTTCTATATTAAAATGTAGTTTGTAGTAGTGGGTCCCTTATTGTGACTTCTGAGGCTTTGTAACATTAACGAGAAACATAAAATTGATGAAATGATAAAACGTAAATGAGAAAATTCAAGTCTTGGCTCAAATGTCACAGCTCTATTTAAACTTGGAATCTGCCCCCTTCCACTCCGTTATCTACTTTACACCCTCCCCCCATTTTTTAAAAATGTCCATTGACACCTCCTAAGTACTATATAATTATGTATACTGTTTTGTCTCTCACTAGAAGGTAATTTCTGAAGGCAAGAATCTTTGCTTTGTTCACTGATGCATCCCAAGCACCTAGAATAAAGAAACAAAAAAAAAAAAACAAACCCATTGCCATCGAGTCAATTCCACCTCATAGCAACCCTAGAATAAAAACCAAAAAACCCGATGCTGTGGACTCCATCGATTCACAGAGACCCTATAGGACAAGGTAGAATTGCCCCATAGGGTTTCCAAGGAGCAGCTGGTGGATTCAAAATGCCAACCTTTTGGTTAGCAGCTGAGCTCTTAACCACTGAACGACCGGGTCCAGTAGTAGGCATTCGGTGAATATTTGTTGAATGAATTTGGTAAATAGTAGGTATTCGGTGAATATTTGTTGAATGAATAAGTAAAATGAAAAATTATCAATAACTTACAAATAAGGCAGTTGTTTTCATTTTTCCCTACCTTCTGTATATATTCATGCATTTAAAAAAAATTCCTCTTAAAATATCAGACATTTTTCATGTTACATGGTCTTCATAATTTTTAATGATGTATAACATTCCATTGTATGGATGTACCATAATTTATTAAAAATCATTCCCCTAATTTGGGATATTTAAATCATTTTTATTGTTTTACTACCATAAGGGCCATTACAGTGAACATTTTCATTTAAGTAGCTTTTAATTTTAAAATTACTTTCTCATGATAAATTTCTAGGAGTAAAGTTCCTGAGTGAAAGAATGTGAATATCTTTTGTTACCTATTGTCTTATGAAACAACTTTTGATACAGATTTTGATAATTGAATTGGTGCTTTCAGTTTGGGTGGGATTATGATGTTATAAAATTTATTCAGGAAGTTTTTTATTGTAAAAAATATATAACAACATTTGCCATTTTTAGGTGTTCAATTCAGTGGCATTATGTTTACCATGTTGTGCAACCATCACCACTATCCATCTCCAATTTTCTTCATCACTTTTAACAGAAACTGAGTACTCCTTAAGCAGTAACTCCCCATTTCCCAGTCCCGTGCGCCCTTGGTAACCACGAATAAACTTTGGTCTCTCTGTATTTGCCTATTCTAGATATTTCATGTAAGTGGGATCGTATAGTATTTGTCCTTTTGTGTCTGACTTATTTCACTTAGCATAATGTTTTCAAGATTCATCCAACCATGTTGTAGCATGTATCAGAACTTCATTGCTTCATTTCTCTTCATGGCTGGAGAATATTCCATTGTATGTATATACCACATTTTGTTTATTCATTTATCTGTTGATGGACACTTGGTTGTTTCTACCTCTTGGCTATTGTGAGGAAAGTTTTTATACACATAAAAGCATCTCATATAATTATCCAAAATTAGCACTTAATCAAGCCTTTGTCATATTTTCTTCATATGAGGAATATAGTTTTCTGTATTCTTAAAGAAACGTGTGCATGTGTGTATATATAGGTTAACAACATAGTATTCATGAAAAGGTCTTCTTCTGTATCTTCAGCTAAATTCTGACTAAGAGGCCTGGTATTTGGCGGGAAAGGATTTAGGGTTGGCTTTGCCCTTTTATTTTTTGGAGAACTATCCTTGCATGAGGAATATGAGGATGGTCCTCAGCTTGTTAACCTGATCAGTGAGAAAATTTTCATTTCAAAACCATCAACTTTTGAATTCAGGCATTTATAATGTTCAGTCTAGATTATACCAGGAATTTTCATTTTGTTATCTTTTAAATCTTATATTGATTTTTAAAGGACAGATTTTAACGTTTTATTACTGTATATTCATCTTTTTATATTTTCCTCTTATATTGCTTTGGCGGTCATTTATCTTTCGATTTTGCTTGATAATAATTTTTACTGAGTGCTTACCATATGCCGGAGTCCCTGGGTGGTACAAACTGTTAACGTGCTTGGCTGCTAACCGATA
The DNA here is from genome assembly GCA_030035585.1 of Dugong dugon. Classification (NCBI taxonomy): domain Eukaryota; kingdom Metazoa; phylum Chordata; class Mammalia; order Sirenia; family Dugongidae; genus Dugong; species Dugong dugon. Next base: position 99,224,645 of record CM057483.1, on the reverse strand, counting down.
GGTTGGAGGTTCCAGTCTGCTCTGAGGTGCCTTGAAAGAAAGACTTGTCAATCTACAGAAAAATCAGCCATTGAAGACCCTGTGGAGGAGTATAGTTCTACTCTGGCACACATGGAATCACCATGAATCAGAATTGACTTGATGGCAACTGCTGCTACTGCTTTTTTTTTTTTTTTTTAATTTGTATGCCAGTACTGTGATAGTGTTTTCGCGTATTTACTTAATACTGGTAGCGACCTTGAGAGGTAGATTTTTTTCTTTCAGATGTATACATTTTAATCTTTGGGTTGGTGCCTGACATTTTGTTTGATGTCAAAATTGCATGTGGTTGATTGAAACAATGCAGTTGATCTTTTTTTTGTTTCTCCTTCTAAATTGTATTTATTTTGTTGTTAAGAAATCACAGCATAACATACACCAATTCAACAGTATCTGTGTATACAATTTAGTGACATTGATTACATTCTCACCCTCCTTTTCGGAGTTGGTCCTCATTAACATAAACTCACTGCCCCCTAAGGTTCCTATCTAATCTTTTGAGTTGCTGTTGTCAATTTGATCCCTTATAGATAGTTCTTAAGAGCGTAATGCTCAAGGCAGACCTTTTTTTACTAGTTAAACTATTGTTTGGTTTTAAGAAGACTTTAGGGCTATTTTTGGTTTAAAGTTTAAAGATTATCTCAGGGCAATAGTTTCAGGGGTCCATCCATCCTCCATGGCTCCAGAAAGTCTGAGTCCAGGAGAATTTGAAATTCTGTTCTGCATTTTCCCCCTTTTTATCAGGATTCTTCTGTGGAATCTTTGATCTAAATGTTCAGTAATGGTAGCCGGCCACCATCCAGTTCTGGTCTCATGGCAAAGGAGGCAGTTGTTCATGTAGGCAATTAGTCATACATTCCATATCTTCCCCTATTCCTGACTCTCCGTCCTCCTCTGTTACTTCAGGTGAATAGAGACCAATTGTGTCTTGGCTGGCTGCTCGCAAGCTTTTAAGACCCCAGGCACTACGCAAGGAACTAGGAGGTAGAACAGAAGCACTACATGCATTATTAGGCCAATTAACTGGGATGTCCCATGAAACCATGACCCTGAACTTCCAAACCAAGAGACCAAATCCCATTGAGGTATTTGGTTGTATGTAAGCAACCACTCTTTTTTTTTTTTTTTGAAAATTATCTATTACAGAACTTTTTACAGTTTATTGACAGCAATTAATAATAATAGGCTGTGGAGAGGTAGATATTTTTTTTCCAGCTGCAAATTTTTTAATTGCACTTCAGGTGAAGGTTTATAGAACAAATAGTTTCTCATTAAACAGTAGTACACATATTGTTTTATGACATTGGTTAACAACTCCATGACATGTCAACCCTCTCCCTTCTCGACCTTTTTTTTTTTTTTTGGTGAAAATATACATAGCCAAAGATACACCATTTCAAAAATTTCTACACGCACAGTTCAGTGAGAGGTAGATATTTTTATCATCCCCTTTATAACAGCTGAAGAAGAAAAGCAGAAGAACTTCACTAAGTAGTATATAGCTAGTGTGTACCGGGACCATGATTCAAACCTAAGTGTGTCTAAACCCACAGCCCATACTTTTCCCACTCTTCATTCCACAGTATCTCCTATGGGCTAGAACTGTACCAGAGAACAAGACTTATTACTCCTTACCCTTGTAATAACTAGTCTATTTCTGAACTGTCCAGTCTATTCCATTTACTCTGTATTTCTTTTGTATTGGTATTAAACCATTTCAATCATTATCTTTATAATGTTCTTTAATATGTGACAGAATAGAACTGCCCCTTTATTTTTTCTTGGCTGAAATTTTTATAGAAGCATATCATCAGGTCTTTCTCCTGTGGAGCCACTTGGTGGATTCAAACTGCTAACCTTTTGGTTAGCAGCTGAGCACTTAATCCTGCCACCAGGACCCCTTTTTTAATATGTGATGTGATAGGCTATCTTTTAGGGGGTAGATTTTCTTGGGAAAGTGGTTTCCTATTAATGTATAGAATTATTGAACTGGAAGTTTCCTTAAGTCATTCTTGTTCAAGCTGTTCTCATCCAGTACTTGTCTAGTTTCTCTGTATAGCATACCTGCTAATTCTTGGTGGTTTTAAAGATTTTTTTGAATTGTACTGTTTCCATATTTGTTCAAAATAACCAGTTGTTTGGGTCTGGCAATAGCTGGAGTACTAAAAATGATAAATGACATGGTAAATAATCAGGGAGATTATTCTTAGTGCATTCTTAGCACTGAATGTATTTGACAGTCTGCTTTTTCTTTTTTAGGGTACAAAAATGCAGAGCAATAAAACTTTTAACCTGGAGAAACAAAATCATACTCCAAGGAAGCATCATCAGCATCACCACCAGCAGCACCACCAGCAGCAACAACAGCAGCCGCAGCCACTACCCCCGCCAGTACCTGCAAATGGGCAACAGGCCAGCAGCCAAAGTGAGTAGATGCTAGGTAATGGGGTAGAAATAGGTTTCCTCTTGGGAATGGTTCTTTGGTTTTTAGATTAGTCTTTTGGGATTATAAGGAGATAGGCTTTTATGATACACCCTTGTTCTTCTTTTCCCTGTTTACCTCTTAATATCTTTATGATGGAAAAAGGCCAATTCCCTGAAACCAAGAAGCAGTTATGTTGTAGGACAGTAGTTGAGTACAGGTTGCTTGGCTGTGGTGGCACATTCTAAACAGATGTCTGCCCATTTTACCTCAGAACTTGTCCTTAGAGGTAGACATCAGAGAATTAGTAGTTAAAGAGACTATAGAACAAGTCTTTAAGACTTAATAGAGAAGTCTGGTATTAAGTATTATACTTTCAACCTGGGGCCTGTGCCAGCCCATTTTTAAATGTGCATTTTTGTTCATTCTGTAAAGTCTGAGTATCTGTTGTGTGCCTGTAACTAAGACTAGAGCCAACCTCAGCCCTCTTTATTTCCGGAGATTCCTAAAGAATGTTACTTGCTAACTCATTCCTTTTCATTCTGTTTCCCCAAACGTGAAAGAATGGGAACTGTTCTAGTTATGAATAAAGATTGGGAAAATGGAGTAAAAAATCTGATCCTTTGTGATATAGGGCTCCTTGACTTCCTTAGTCTTCTCTTTGGCCAATAACTTCTGTATTGTCTTTCTCACTCTGGCCCATAGTAGAGCTGTTGAGAAGTCCTCCCAGATCTCTGCATACTGCTTTCACATTCTAAGGTGCAATTTACTGATAAGTGGTTAGTGGATAGGTTGCATTTGAAAATGGTGTTTGCCTTTTCTATAGCAATTGTATTTCCTAATCTAGCAGTAGGTATTGCTCTTTGAGAATGTGACTGTAATTCTTTCCCCAGTCTTTTTTTTTTTTTTAATTTGTGGTGAAGTATATGTAACAAAACTGTCTCCCCAATCTTTTGAATGACTGTGTCTTCCCTCAGATGAAGGCTTGACTATCGACCTGAAGAATTTTAGGAAACCAGGAGAGAAGACCTTCACCCAACGTAGCCGTCTCTTTGTGGGCAATCTTCCTCCTGACATCACTGAGGAGGAAATGAGGAAACTATTTGAGAAATATGGGAAGGCAGGCGAGGTCTTCATTCATAAGGATAAGGGCTTTGGCTTTATCCGCTTGGTGAGCAACTGTGGGCTTTGGGACATATGGGGAAGCTGGGAGTGATATATATGGATATATATGGAAAAGTAGACAGGGGGAATAATTCTGAGGTGGTCTGCTTGCCAAAAGCTTGTAGTTGATGAAACAGGACCAGAAATACAGATTTTATTTTTACTTATTTTTCCTCATGGGTTTTTGTTTTGTTTTGTTTTAAGTACAAAATAGATTTATTTGCCCAAGATACCAGGGCTAACGTATGCTCCTTGGAACTCTTTCTTTTAATTGGAAAAATTTGAACATACAGAAGTAAACAGAATAGTATAATAAACCTGTACATACCCATTGCCCAGCTGCAGCAGTTTCAACATATGGCTAATCTTCTTTCATCTGTGTCTTCCCCCTAGATACTCTCTACCCCCAACGAAAATATTTTAGTATGTTAGGTCTTAATTTTGAAATTTCATTTGATTTAGGAAAAGATTTTAAGTGTACAGAGGAAACCATTTCTAGGCATTATCTGTTTTCATAAATAATGAAAAACAAAATGATCACTAGATGGGGTAGTCAGAACTAGTTTTCATTCCGGATCTGCCACTAAACTCATGAGACTATATAATTCAAACCAAACAAACCCGCTGCCATTGAGTTGATTCTGACTCATAGCTACTCCATAGGACAGAGTAGAACTGCCCCATAGAGTTTCCAAGGAGCGGCTGGTGGATTCAAGCTGCTGACCTTTTGGTTAGCAGCCTAGCTCTTAACTACTGTAGGCAAGTCAGTTTCTCTGGGGTTCAGATTCAAGAAGGTCTGTGGTTCTAAAGAAGCTTCTTGGAGGGCATAAGTGATTCTGGTTAAACTTGTGTGTAGCTAGCTAAGATTAAAATATTCTGGGTGCTTTATTATAAGGGTAAATATTAGGGTGGTCTTTGTTTTCTGAATAGTCTGCTATCTCTTGAGAAAACAGGAAACTGACTAGGTAAGTGGTGTTAACTTCTAGAATTTCCATTTATTTGGTTTATTTGATTTATTGACAAGCTACCAGAGCAGTTATACTGTAATCAAAGAGTTAGTCTGTAATAGATGATTCTATTCTTCCAGTTCTACCCATGTTTCTTTATATGCTTGTTACCAAGGGTTTTTTGGAGACATTTCATTATTGAGCTATGCTACTTTAGACTGTTGGTGAATGCATCGATGGTTTTTGTCAAACTGAGTTATTGTAACTTTCCTCTGCTCACCAGGAAACACGGACTCTAGCAGAGATTGCCAAAGTGGAGCTGGACAACATGCCACTCCGTGGAAAGCAGCTGCGTGTGCGCTTTGCCTGCCATAGTGCGTCTCTTACGGTCCGAAACCTTCCTCAGTACGTGTCCAATGAACTGCTGGAGGAGGCCTTTTCTGTGTTTGGCCAAGTAGAGAGGGCTGTGGTCATTGTGGATGATCGAGGAAGGCCCTCAGGAAAAGGCATTGTTGAATTCTCAGGGAAGCCAGCTGCTCGGAAAGCTCTGGACAGATGCAGTGAAGGCTCCTTCCTGCTAACCACGTAAGTGAGGGATTATTTTCAGAAATGGACCTTAGGTTGCTACTTCCTTGCTGTGGTCTGGGGAGTTAGCCTCTAGGAACTATGTTCCTGTGTTCATTTAAAGACTTTTTTGGGGGGAGGGGAGGTAGACGTTTCAGTAACCAGGCGTTTAAAGACTTTTGATGATACTAACTCAGTTTTCTAGTACATTTCTAAAGTAATCCTCTATTTTAAATTAGGGAAAAAAGGATTTTCAATGTAATTTTAATGGAAATGATATGAGGATTAAGAAATAAACCTGTTCAGTCTTTCAGTAGGCTGTCATTTAATCAGTGTTGGATCTCCACTTTGAGAAATTTTAGTACTCCGCAAAGTTGCTTTATGCATGTAACATCTTAGTATTTTCCCCAGATCATTTTCTGGAGTTCTGCAGATAGCAGATATTTAGACTGCACTTACTTTCATCTTTTTGAAGCTGTATTTAGAGATCGGAAGCCTTGATTCCATTCTGTCAACCACAGATTCTCCGTAATGCCATTAAAAGGGCTTGGTTCTATGGGCTAGATATAAGAACCTTTTCAGAAGTATGTTAAATTGTTCAGCCTTGACCCCTTAACTAGTTCATGCTAGTTAGTGGCAGATGTAGAGAGAGAAGCCTAGTAGGGTATGCTTTGATTAACCTTGAGCTTCCTTCTTTCTCCCAGATTTCCTCGGCCTGTGACTGTGGAGCCCATGGACCAGTTAGATGATGAAGAGGGACTTCCAGAGAAGCTGGTTATAAAGAACCAGCAATTTCACAAGTATGTGTTCCTAACAGATTCTCTGTTATGTGTTTGCCTAATCCTAAGGAAGTTTGTAAAGGAGGTGTAAAAGGGGCAGGTCTTTGATGTATGTGTTTGCTAACAACCATTATCTTGGCCATCAGATAGAATGCAATGCTTAGTTGGGGGGAATCTTAGACAGAGTTAGTGACCCAGGACCCTTGTCTGTAGGGAGCGAGAGCAGCCACCCAGGTTTGCACAGCCTGGCTCTTTTGAGTATGAGTATGCCATGCGCTGGAAGGCACTCATTGAGATGGAGAAGCAACAGCAGGACCAAGTGGACCGCAACATTAAGGAAGCTCGGGAGAAGCTGGAGATGGAGATGGAGGCTGCTCGCCATGAGCACCAGGTCATGCTAATGAGGCAGGGTGAGTATAGGCCTATAAAGTCTTAAAACTAGAAGAACAAAATGACAGTTTTCAGGGGGTTATTTATATTAATCAGTAGAGAAAGGCCTAAATCTCTACTTTTATTCTCTGAAATATTTTGTTGATCTTGGTAGGCAAATGAGCTTGGAGATGTGACAGAGAATACTGGATTCTGTGGAGAAGGAAATATAGGTTTGACTTTATTTTTGGAATCTGGATACCTCGGACAGCCACTCAGGGATTATATTCCCTTTGCTTTCTGGATCTTTATTTTTAGAAAATTATTGGGTCTATGTGAGGAGAGTGAAGAATATTCTGAATCATTTTGTTGTTTTTCTAGATTTGATGAGGCGCCAAGAAGAACTTCGGCGGATGGAAGAGCTGCACAACCAAGAGGTGCAAAAACGAAAGCAGCTGGAGCTCAGGTAACTTTCTTGAACCCTGTTTTCCTGACAACTCTAAAAAGAAATACCTCAGTTCTGCTTCCTACCACCATGCTACCTGGTGCATTTGTAAATACGTTGGCAAATATTTCCGGACTTCTTCTCAGGTTATCCCTTTGGATGGAGAGATTTTCTAGCTGCCCATGGCTCTAGGAATTACCTGGGGCTGCACTACAGAGGAAGCAGCTGAGTGCTGGTCTCATGAGGCCCCTTTGGGAGAAGAGAACACATGGGTTCCGTTAGGGCTGGGCACATTTAACAGTGAGTTTCCTGGGGAGCTGTGATAGTTTTCAGTAGGCTCTTGATCTCCTTGGCAGAGTCCTTAATTAAGATAGCCTGCTTAAGTTCTGGAGTGCCTGTTCTTTAAATACCTTGGTGACTCTGGTCTTAAATGTGTTGGTGACTTTCTATAGGCAGGAGGAGGAGCGCAGGCGCCGTGAGGAAGAGATGCGGCGGCAACAGGAAGAAATGATGCGGCGACAGCAGGAAGGATTCAAGGGAACTTTCCCTGATGCGGTATATCTCCCTTGTGCCCATCATGTATCAGGCCATTCATGACTTGACAAACCCACCATGAACTGTCCACTAAGGACTACAAAATACATCAGGCTCTGACCAATTTTTCCACATTATGAAATTCCTTTTAGAAAGAAGAATTCATAGGAGGGAGAGGTAAGGTTTGAAGGGGAGCTCATGTAGCCTCACAGGCAATTTAGGATGAAAAACTGGGGCCACTGTGCTGTTTAGACTTAGTGACTGTAGGATGAGATATATCAAATCCTGTGGCCTCCTTGACTAGTCTTCTACTGTCCTAACAGTTGTTGCACAGGTTGGAGACCTAGGAGAAATCAACTCTCCTCCCTCTTTCTCCTCTCCTGTTTGTAGTAAGGAGACTGGTGTCCTAGTATCTCTGCAACTTTGAACTTACTCCATAACTAGCAAGGAGCTGTTGGTGTTTCTCAGCTTGGTCCCACTATTCTTACCATTCCATCTACTCCCCTTAGTGTGTGGTCCTCAATGGATTGTGGTAGAGTGCACTACTGTCATGGATTGTCTTGCATATTTTTTGTTTTTCAGAGAGAGCAGGAGATACGGATGGGTCAGATGGCTATGGGAGGTAAGGACTTAGGAGGTTAAAGACTATCATTTCCTTTTTTGTCTGGTCTCTGGTGAGCTATATAGCTTCTCCAACCTAGTCCAGATTTAAAGGACTGACATTTCTGGGAGTATCATTTTTGGGGAGTGGCATGTCTTAATGCAGGAGTCTCACTGAATTATTTCCTTTGGTGGCATAGAAAGAGACTTAACAATCTCCAAGCCCTGTACTGATGACACTACTCTGCTTTAGGTGCTATGGGCATAAACAACAGAGGTGCCATGCCCCCTGCTCCTGTGCCAGCTGGTACCCCAGCGCCTCCAGGACCTGCCACTATGATGCCAGATGGAACCTTAGGATTGGTAATAAACTGTAGGGCATTACAGTAACTGGTAGTAGGAGAGGAAAGGGCTTTGCCTTCACAGCCCCTGGAGCTACCTTGATTTTGCTACAGATAACAATCTTTAGGATTACTGGTATCCATTAAATGTAGTCTCAAGAGCTTTATTTTTCAATCTTGAGCAAACCCAGTCTCAACCTATACTTTGTCTACGAGTTAAGCAAATGACTCCGTCTACCTGGCCAGTCTGATTGACTTGTTTGGCTGCTACCCTGATGAGCAGATTGTTTTTTGAAGGGAAGACAGTAAAGGCTACTGTAGATGTTATCACATAAAATAGATGCGAATCCAAAGGCTTTATGGCTCATAAAATCCTGAGGTGGTTTTGGTTCTAGTGTCAAAATGCTTGCATTAAAACTGGGAGCCCTAGTGGCACAGTGGTTAAGTGCTCAGCTGCTAGCCAGAAGATCAGCAGTTTGAACTCTCCAGCCGTTCCTCGAGAGAAAGATGTGGTAGTCTGCTTCCATAAAGATTTATAGCCTTGGAAACTCTTAAGAGGCAGTTCTGTACTGTCCTGTAGGGTTGCTATGAGTCAGAATTGACTGGACGGCAATTTTTTTTTTTTTTTTAATGCTTAGATTGCTGAAGAGTGATGGCCTGCCCTTGTCCAGATAACCTAACTTAGGAAAAAGGACTTGGCTAGAACTTAGCCCGAGTCCCTGGGTGGCACAAATGGTTAATGCACTCAGCTACTAACTGAAAGGCTGGCGATTCGAACCTACCCAGAGGCATCTTCCAAAAGGTCACAGCCATGAAAACCCTATGGAGTACAGTTCTACTCTGAAACACATGGGGTCAACATCAATCAGAATGGACTTGGCAACTTTTTTTTTTTTTTTTTGGTAATTTGTTTTATTTTTTGTTGTTGAGAATATACACAGCAGAACATACACCAGTTCAACGATTTCTATATGTACAATTCATGGGGTTGCCATGAATCAGAATCGACTTCGGCATCTTTTTTTTTTTTTGTAATTTGTTTTAGTTTTTGTTGAGAATATACACAGCAGAACACACACCAGTTCAACCATTTCTGCATGTACAGTTCAGGGGTGTGTGTGTTTTGTGTGTGTGTATGTGTTTGAAGAATTTATCCAGCCTAGGAGTTTAGTACATAATATTGCCTAATAGTGAGAAATGGGGATGTAAAGGTAGGATGGGTTCTAATTCAGGCAATCTTCTTTTCAAGGTTATCCACTAGATTTGTTCTAAACAGGCTTGGTCACCCCTAGCATCAGGAGCCTTATTGAATAGTTGGGTGGAAAGTTCCTTCCCAGTTAGCTTTTACTGGCCTCCAGGGGAGGGAGTACAGGTGGGTGTGAAGCTTAGGACAAGGGTTCTATTGTAACATTGCTCTTTTTTCTCTTTAAGACCCCACCAACAACTGAGCGTTTTGGCCAAGCTGCTACAATGGAAGGAATTGGGGCAATTGGTGGAACCCCTCCTGCATTCAATCGTGCAGCTCCTGGAGCTGAATTCGCTCCAAACAAGCGTCGCCGATACTAATAAATTTGCTGTCTAGTTTCCCAAAACCCGTAAAAGAAGGACCCTTTTTGGACTAGCCAGAATTCTCCTCTGGAAGAGTGTTAGGGATTCCTCCCAATAGTTGAGTCTTCCCTGCCTGTACTACTCTAGGGAGTATGCTGGAGGCAGAGGGCAAGGGAGGGGTGGTATTTAACACATCAGTTCTGTGTGGTATATTATTTAACAAATCAATTCCATGTGGTGCATTCCTGAAATCTCAAATACAATGAATGTTGAGGGCCTGGGGGGAACCATGGCAAAAATGGATCCAGTTAGAGCCCCATTAATCTTGATCATTCCATTCTTTGTCCATCCTGTTTTCTTTGCTTTCTCATCCTGAACAGCGTCAACCCCAGAGACAATGCCACATATACCACAAAAACCAAACATCCCCCAATGACCTTAGCCCCATTGCTGCATTCACTCCCAGGTCAGAATTTAGGCAAATGTCCACAGAGGTCACAGACAACATGCCTACGGTTCTGTTATATCCCATATATTACCCCTTCATGTCCTAAAGGAGACATTTTCTCTTATAGATTTTCATTTTAGTATATCTTTTAAAAAAATCTTGTGTTAACTTGCCTTCATCTTTTTCTTGGGTGAGGACAACCCAGAAATTGCCCTTTTGTGTCTATGATGTTGCTATTCACAGCTTTTCTTGATAGGCCTAGTACAGTGTTGGGAACAGGGTTGCTGTATGTTGAAGGTCTGACAGTAGCTCTTAGCCTTGCCTGTCTTAGGTAGTTATGCTGTGCATTTTTTATTGGTGTATCATGTTTGATTTGTCCCTGATACATTAAATTTGGAGTTTTCCTGATAAATGGAGCAGTAATGCAGCATCAACTTATTAAAATACATTTTAAGCCTTTTAATTTCCTGTGCTATTTTTGAAGGGGAAGGGAGGGTGGAGGGTAATTCTGTCTTAGGAGATGAGTACTATGCTTTATAAGGGTAATCCTTATTGAGATTTTGATTAAAGTATTAGTCATCCTTTTGGGGAGAAGGTGGGGGTTAGATTCATACTGTAACTGAAATGGTTGACAAGGATCAATGTTATTGAGACTACACAGAAGTAATGAGAATAGGAGCAAAGCTGCTGCTTTGAAAGAGGGGAAGAAAATGGGCTGGAAGAATTGGGGTATCCTCACTGAGCTGGGGTGTATCCCAAAGTTGGTATATTCTGAGCAGCTGCTAATATGTCAGTGGCTTGGGATTGGCATGGTGAATCTAAAGCTGAATAGTGGTTAGCTGACCTCACACATGGTCTAAGCCCTACTCTTGCCTGATCCTTTTTTCCTGAGCCTCAGAGCTAAAATGCTCCTGAGCTCTTCCCTGTTGGCTGGGAAGACCAATTGAAGTTCCCTTGCCCATGTTAGGAGGTATACGCCTCCTGAACTAAAGATAGAAACAGCTGGCCCTTCTAGGCAGCTAAAAACCTCCAGACTAAGAGGTGTTACCCACTCAGCAGCCAGACTCCTTGAAATACCCTTTCTGTAGTTATACCAACGCCTCTATGTCTCTACTCTGCCATAACAAAGGCTGTGGGCAGCGCTTTGACCCCAATACCAACCTTTCTGGTGAGTAATCCTGACCTTGCTAGGGGTTCTGTGGGTGTTGGGTGGTCAGTTGTAGGGTAGCATGGTAAAGGAGCAGGGAAAGAAACTTGGTGTACCTGCCTTAGTTTGGTCTGGATGATCTTCAGCCTTCACCAATACTTTCACATTATGTGGAAAGAAACCACAAGGATATAAACCTGGGGAAGAGGTGAGATAATGATACTCGATACAGTTATCTTTCCTTCCTTGATCCTCCCCTCAACTGGTGTCCAGATTCCTGTTGCCATCACCCTGGTGTCCCAATCTTTCATGATACACTTAAGGTGAGGAGTAGCTGATGGGGGGATAGCAAGATCATTTCCCAAAGGAAATATACCCAGGAATCTAAGCTGAGATGGGTCTCTTATTATTAGGGTTGGTCCTGCTGCCGGAAGCGAACTGTAGATTTCTCTGAATTCTTAAGCATCAAGGTAAATCTTTTTCTTCCTTGGATTCTGCCCCTGATAGAAGGATTCTATCCCTAATCCTTATCTCCTTATCTATACTAGGGCTGTACTATGGGACCACATTGTGCTGAGAAGCTCCCTGAGGCCCCACAACCTGAGGGCCCTGCTGCAAGCAGTTCACTTCAGGAGCAAAAACCTCTGAATACGAGTCCAAAGTCAGCAGAGACTTTGCGCCAGGAGAGGCCCAAGTAAAGAGGAGGTTCCCGGGTTTTTCCTATATTTATGCATCCTAGGAGTGATTAAAGAGTCATTGAGATTTGGGAACTAGGAACCAGAGAAGTGAGGAGGGCCAGGATGGTGTATATTCTGTGCCTTAGGGAAAATTTGTGTCCAGAAATAATTTCCTTTGCTCTAGGGTGGTTTGGGGTGGTGATGGGATAGATGAGTCAATGGATTAGATAGTCCCTCACAAATACATACTTAGTATGTAACACAAGAGGGGTCGTTGAGAATGATGTAATTTTTTAAAAAAAAAGAGCTTTAAGATAAGTCTTGCATCAAGAAAAGCACATGGTATTGGCAGCCAGGAGGCTGCAGAGGAGAATAATTTTGTGAGAATAGTAAGAGCAACAGAAGAAGATCAAATAGAGTCTACAATTAAATTATAAAGGAAGGTGAGGATGAACAGAGGTGAAAGTAGAGGTAAAAAATCTGAGATTGTTAACTACTAGGGTCTAAAGTGCTGGAAAGAAAGTGGAAATGACGCAGTTCTGAAGAGCAATGCGGTTAGATTTAGAGCAACTGAGTGGATGGGCAAGAGAAGCCCTGGGGATTTCCCCAGGGTTCAGGAATTTGGGATGTCCACAGAGATGGAAATTGGCAATGACGTTGCTGGCCAGTACCTCCAGTCCTGCCGCACTTTCACCATACTTCTTTGACTCCATTAGAACTGGTGGGAGTCTTGGAGCTGGTGGTCATGGTTAATGGGACAAGACTAAATCACTCCAACCACAACTCCTAGGTCAGAGTTGCCTCTGAAGCTGCTGCTGCTAAATATATCCCAAGCCCTGGAAATGGCATTGGAACAGAAGGAACTAGACCAGGAACCTGGGGCAGGTAGGTGGGCCCTTAGTAGGACAGTCCTTGTAGACTGGAGTTTAGTGGATGTGGCCATTGGGTAGGGGGATGGATAGGTTCCTGACTTACTTTCTCTTGCCCAGGATTTGACAGTAGTCTGTTCCGGACTAGTTCCAGCTGCCAGAACCCAGGATGTGATGCTGTGAGTGAGAGTTTTGGGGGCTCAAGCATGTGACTGAAAAGTGCTACACCTGAGGGATGACTGGGTATAGATATGAGGCTGAGTGAGGTACACCTTAGAATGACCTGATTCCTTTTCTGATTCTCCCTTATCCTTCTTAGGTTTACCAAGGCCCTGAGAGTGATGCTACTCCATGTACCTACCACCCAGGAGCACCTCGGTTCCATGAGGGGTGAGGGAGGGGACTGGGTAGGCTGTAAGTTTTCTTCCAACCAATACTGGTCATAACACGGGAGTTGGGGTTTGTGGGGAGAAAGGAAGATTCAATTGAATGATCTTCCTACCTCAGGATGAAGTCTTGGAGCTGTTGTGGCATCCAGACCCTGGATTTTGGGGCATTCCTGGCACAACCAGGATGCAGAGTTGGTAGACATGACTGGGGGAAGCAGGTAAGCCCCAACTTGCCTGAACTCTTGATTAGAACCCAATCGTAGGGATAACCTCTCCTCCCTGTACCTCATGGCCAAGCTTTCTACCTTGTCCTCTTTGTATGGACCGAATAAGATTCTGCTCCCTATCCCTCACCAGCCCAGAAGCTTTGCAATATGATGGAGTATTAATCTTCTGAGACTTTCTGTCTCCTCTTCACCCATACCATGAGGACTCGCCTTGGGTTAACAGTTCATTCTTAACCATCCTCATTTCACATCTTATCTTTAGCTACCAGCATCTTGCCGCCATGATTGGCACCAGACAGATTCCTTAGTAGTGGTGACTGTATATGGCCGGATTCCACTGCCTGCACTCAACTGGGTAAAGGCCAGTCAAACAGAGGTGAGGAATCATCTGATGCTGGATGGGAGGCTAGTGAATTGGGTGTTGTTACAATCTTACAGGCAGAGTTACTGTGTGTACTTAACCTACAGGCTCCATGGTTCCCTGAGAGGATGGTAACGCTATCAGGTCAGGGTTGTTTGGATAACCCTTGGATGTAGGGATCACACCTCTGGCCTGGTTCTTTGCCATAATGACTTGTTCTGACCTTCTGGGGTTGTTACTACCCCTGTAATTCTTTTCTTTCAGCTTCATGTCCACATTGTCTTTGATGATAATCGTATGTTCCAAGCACAGATGAAGCTCTGGGGGGTAAGTGAAGTTAAGTGGGCACAAGAAGGGGAGGCAGATGGGGTGAAAAGAAGGGTTGGACTGGAACGAATTGAGGATGTCTTGAGGGAAGGAGTTGTAGTGGGAAAGTGGAGGTTTTCTCTTCATTTGCTTTGATATTTTCTTTCTCTCTCTGTGTGTCTCTGTCTCCCTTACTATATTGTCTTACTCCTCCATTTGTATTTTTTCCTCTTTACATTTTTCTTTCTTCTGACTTTTTCCCTGTCTCATTCATCACCCCCCCCCCCAATTCCTTTGATTTCCTCATTCTCTCTTCTGTGTCCCTCTATCTTTCCCTCCTCCTCAGGTCATAAACGTGGAGCAGAGCTCTGTCTCCTTGCTGCCATCTCGGGTTGAAATCTCCCTGGTCAAAGCTGACCCAGGATCCTGGGCCCAGCTGGAGTACCCCAATTCTCTAGCTGAGAAGGCTAGGGCTGGGGTTGGGTTAGAAATGGATAAGGAAGAATCTGAGGATTCAGATGATGATCTGAGCTGGACAGAGGAGGAAGAGGAGGAAGCTATGGGGGAATAGTGACACCAGACAGCTGAGTGTCTACATAGGACCCCAATGACTCCTTTAGGACCTCAGAGACCAGGATATGGTTGGCCATGTGATATGATTAAGCAGCAGGGGGCTGAAGGAGGGGAAAACAAAAGTGTCCAAAACATGTTGTTTTTCCCTTAAATAAATCTTGTATTCTGCAGAATTACATAGTGTCATTCTCTCACCTCACTATCTAAGATCATATTAATTCCCCGCAACCTCTATGTGTGTTCAGCACATGTGTGAAAACAAGCACAACCACATTTGGTCTATTCTTCACAGCCACCAGGTATTTACTGAATACTATGTGCCCAGGTATGTGTTAGGTGGTTTAGAGATATTTTAAAAACATAAAATTTATTCATTCTTCTCAAGAAATTACAATCTGGCTGGCAAGCCAAGGCTAATTTGCATAAAATAATAATAAACATTATTAGGCCATTTAACTGAGTATTAAATTGTACAGTACAGTTTTTAAGAGCTGCAGGAGTTGAGAGAATGTGGATTAATGTGGACTGGATTACTAAGGGAAGGCTTCATGGAAGAAGTACATTTTTTATAGCTTTATTGACATATAATTCACATATTAATACAATATATCCATTTAAAGTATACAATAGTTTTTTGTATGTTCATAACTTGTGCAACCACAATCAATTTTAGAACATTTTCGTCACTCCATAAAGGAACCCTGTACCCATTAGTAGTCACTTCTCACATCCCCCAAAACCCATAGCCCTAGGCAATCACTATTATCTACCTTCTATCTCCATATATTTGCCTATTCTGGACATTTCATATAAATGGAATCATACAATACGTGTTCTTTTGTGACTGGTTTCTTTTAGCGTGATGTTTTCGAGGTTCATCTATGTTGTAGTTTACATCAGTACTTCATTCCTTTTTATGGCTGCATAATATTCCATTGTATGTATATACCACGTTTTAGTTATCCATTCATCAGTTGATGGACATTTGGATTGTTTCTACTTTTTAGCTATTGTGAATACTGCTGCTATGAACATTGGTGTACAAGTTTTTGTATGGGCATATATTTTGTTTCTCTTGGCTATATAACCAGAAGTGAAATTGTTGGGTCCTGTGGTAACTGTTTAACCTCTTGAGGAACTGCCAGATTGTTTTCTAAAGAGGTTACACCATTTTACATTCCTGTCAGCGGCGTATGAGAGTTCAAATTTCTCCATAACCTTGCCAACACTTGTTATTATCTGTTTTTTTTTTAATTATAGCCATCCTAGTGGGTGTCTCATTGTGGTTTTGATTTGCATTTCCCTAATGGCTAATAGGAGTCCCTGGATGGTGCAAAAGTTAATGTGCTGGGCTTATAACTGAAAGGTTGGAAGTTTGAGTCCACCCAGAGGTGCATTGGAAGAAAAACTTGGTGCTCTACTTCCAAAAAATCAGCCGTTGAAAACCCTGTGGAGCGCAGTTCTACTCTGACACGCATGGGTGAACGACAGCTGGTTTTGGTTAATGGCTAATGATGAGTATTTTTTCATGGGCTTATTTATCATTTGTATATCTCCTTTGGAGAAATATTCAAATTCTTTGCCCATTTTTAAATTGGGTTATTTGTCTTTTTATTGTTAAGTTGAAAGAGTTTTTTTATGTATTCTGCATATCAGATATATGGTTTGCAAATATTTTCTCCTGTTCCTTGATGGTGTCCTTTAAAGCACAAAAGTTTTTAATTTTGATGAAATTAAGTTTATCTTTTTTTTTTCTGTTGTTGCTTGTGCTTTTGATGTCATATCCTAGAAATCATTGCCTAATTCAAGGTTATGAAGATTTATACCTATGTTGTTTTCTAAGAGCTTTATAGTTTTAGCACTTAGATTTAGGTCTTTGATCCGATTTGAGTTAATTTTTGTATATGGTGTGTGGCGTAGAGGTCCAGAGTTATTCTTTTGTATGTGGATATCCAGTTCTCCCAGCACCATTTGTTGAAAAAACTATTGTTCCTCTGTTGAATTATCTTGGCACCCAACTTGAAAATCAATTGACTTTAAATGTGGGGGTTCAGAAGTACACTTTGAATAGAAATGTGAAGAATGGGAAATTTGGATGGGTATGAAAGAGTAGGGAAAGCCGGACTGGGGCAGAAGGTATTTTATTTTAAATTGCACGAGTAAATACGTTGTCACTGTAAAAAACTTAATGCAGAAGTATGTAGATAAAAGGTCAATGTTCCTTTTTAGCCTTCCTTCAAGTGTAGTCAGTCCCTCTGATATTTGTAACCACTGCTAACATGTTAGAGGGTATGTTTAAGGGAGATGACGAAAAAGTTAAGTGGAGTGTGGCTAGATTATGAGGAGCATAAAATCCAAGGTAAAGGAGTTTGAACATGATTTAGAAGAGAATAGGCATTATAGACGTTTTCTTTTTAAATGTTGATTCTTAATCAGAGGAGGTTGTATTTCTTTTTTGAGTCTCCCTTGAGTCAGAGGGTGTCAGCAATCTGCGAGAATCAAACTTTAAGAAACACTAAACTGGGAAGCTCACCAAACTTCAGATGATCTCAAGTTCTTTTCATAGCACTTTCATAGGAGCATAAGGTCTCATTGGGAACTAGGAGTAATACAGGGGTGGGAAAATGGACATAGGCAGTGAAAATGAGGGATTACAGCATTGAATGGCTAAGAATTTGCAGGTTGAGGCAAGACTAGGGGATATTAGAGAATGTGTCCAAGGGTATGACCTCTACCTTACAGAGAAGTTTGATCAGAGGTAAAGGGATTTCCCTGGACATCCAGGGTATTCCAACAATTCTGGATCTGCCCACTGTTCTCATTCTATGGATTTGAAGTGCAAATAAAGTTTCCGCTTTGAACTGGACCCTTCAGGGCCCTTCCTAACTTCTGCACCAGGTTACTCTTTTTATTGTGGTAAAACATATATAACAAAAAGTTTGCCATTTTTAACTGTACAATTCAGTGATATTAATTACATTCACCATGTTGTCCTACCATCACCACTATCCATTTGCAGAAGTTTTTCATCACCCCAAATAGAAACTCAGTAATCCTTCAGCAATAACTCCCATCCCCATCCCCCAGGCCCTCATAACCACTAATAAACTTTTATTATACATTTTCTTATTCTAGATCTTTCCAGGTCAGTACACCTCAAGCACAGCCACTATCCTTCTGTCATGGGAGGCTTGCATGTTGCTGTGATGCTGAATAGTTTTCAGTGGAACTTCCAAACTAAGGCAGACTAGGAAGAAAGGCCTGGTGGTCTATTTCTGAAAAATCAGCCAGTGAAAACCCTATGGATCACAATGGTCCAATGCTGTTGTGCATAGGGTCACCATGAGTCGGGGGTTGACTTGATGGCAGCTAACAACAACAAAGATATTTCTCGTACGTGGGAAGCAGCAACTTTTGATTTTCCACAGCGATTTCATATGGGTAGGGGCTTTGATGAATATTTTTTTTCCCCAGAGGTGTAAACTGCATACAGAAAAGTACATAAAATAGACTAATCTTAAATATACAACTTGATTAATTTTTTGATATATATCCATCCTACCACCTTTGTGGACTTTTTCCCCCTATCTTCTTATCAAAATCAGGGGACCAACAATTATCCAGAATTTCAGAGATGAGGAATCAAAAAATTTAAGTAACCTTTGTTGTATATAAACTTGATATATAAAGTTTCAAACTTACAGCATTAATAAAGTAGGGTACTAGTTTATTTTGTATAGCCAAAGCCTAAAATGTAAGAAATTTTCAGGCAAGTATGTCACATTAATAATAACAATAATAACCGTACCATTTCTAATACATACTACATGCTAGGCACTATGATAAGTGCTTTGCATGCATTATCTCGTTTAATCCTCCAGTACCCACCATCAAATCTACACATTTGCTCACATTAGCACAAATCCTCTCCCTACCTCCTTTTACACTTCTCGTTTCTTATGGTCAGGGAAACTATGCTTTGTATATGGAGTCCCTGGGTGGTAAAAACGGTTAAGCACTCAACAGTTTGAACTCATCCAGAGGCTCCTCCAAAGACGATCTGTTTCTGAAAGGTCACAGCCTTGAAAACCCTATGGAGAAGTTCTACTCTGAACACATGAGGTCGCCATTGGTCAGAATCGACTCTATGGCAACTAACAACAACAGCATCCCCTCACACCTTCCCAGAAACCATACACTATTAATTTATCCCTTCTCTCTCTTGTTTATTTAACCTTTCGCTCTCAATGGGATATTTTCATTGACATGAAAACATTCTTAATCTCTCCAATCTTATAAAAAAAAATTTGCCTTGAGTTCACATCCCTCTTCTCCAGCGTCCACTTAACTCCATTTTCTCCTTTATAACCAAACTTTTTGAAATAATTATACTCTTTCTCCATTTCCTTCCTCCTTTCACAACACACTCCAATCTGACTTAGAACCCCATCAATCTATGGTGATAAGGTCACCATTGATCACCAGGTTACTAAATCCAATGGATATTTTCAGTGCTCATCATACTTGACCTCTCAAGCAAAGTTTGACACTCCTCATGATCATTTCTTCCTTGGAATACTTTCATACATTTGCTTCTGTGACCTATCACTCTTCTTGGTTGTCTTTCTATTTATCTGACCATTCCTTTCAGTCTTCTGCAGGTTCCTACTTTTCTACCTGGCCTTTTAATGATAAAATTCCTCAGGACTAGTCCTAGGCTTTCTCTCTTATATAACTCTTTTCTAGATGCTCTCAGTTATGCCGTGACATGTAGATGACCCGCACATTTTTATCTCTAAGCCATATCTTTCGTCTGAGTTCCAGATCTGTGTATTAAAGTAATAGTAGCTGACACATATTTTGAAACAGTGTCTGGCATAGAGTAAGTACTATGTGTTTGCTGCTGTTGTTATTACTACTGCTACTACTCTTTTCACCAAAGCTTTCACCTCAGCCTGTTAGGAAAGTTGGGAGGGTTTTTGTTTGTTTGTTTTTGATAGGAGGGACATATCTCTAATATCTAATTTTATGTTTCAGTAAGAAAATAGGATTTGCTTGACAGGTTTTGCTAGTCTGAAAAGTGATCATGGACTCCCTGGGTGGTACAAATGGTTACTGTGCTCAGCTGCTAACAGAAAGGTTGGAGGTCTGACTCCACTCAGAGGTACCTCAGAAGACAGGCCTGGTGATCTACTTCTGAAAAAAATCAGCCATTGAAAACCCTATGGAGCACAGTTCTACTTTGACACACATGGAGTTGCCATGAGTTGGAATCGGCTGGACAGCAACTGGGAAAGTGATAACATTTACCACACATCATTGTATCAGCTTCAGGATTATCCACTTGGCCAAGGGAGTCAAGTATATACAGAGTGTCACTGTGCTAGGCACTTATACCCATAATATTTTACTTAATCCTCACACCTTCTCTGTGAGGTAGGTATTATTCCAGCTTTTTACAGATGAGGAAACCAAGGCTCAGAGAAGGAAATAGTGTGCTTGAGGTAATACAAAAAACCAAAACCAAACCTGTTGCTGTCGAGTCGATTCTAACTCATAGCGACCCTGTAGGACAGAGTAGGAACTGCCCCATAGGGTTTCCAAGGAGTGTTTGGTGGATTCAAACTGCTGACCTTTTGGTTAGCAGCTGAGCTCTTAAACACTGTGCCACTAGGGCTCCAACGTAACACAGCTACCTATTAAAGCCCCAGTCATTGCTAAGAGCTGTCCTAGATGCATCTGAGGATATCCAAAACCTACGGACCCAACAAGGATCTTAGAAGTGGATCCTGACACCATACCCCTCTTGCCTAGCAGAATACCTTTGTCAAGTCTGACTGGGACTAGGTAGGCCCTTGGTTGATCAATCTTACGTTGATATAAGGCTTTTTCCAAATAACATTTACAGCTCTGATTATCTGACCTCTAACCTAGTGAGACTCCTAGATACTCCATCTCTCCCTTCATCCAGATAAGTAATTATCTCCTGGTTACACTAGATTCCTCTCTCACCCCACAGTCCACGGGCAGTCATTTCAGTGTTACTGTCTCCAGGACCCCTGCCTCTACTGTCCTCTCACTGTCTTTTTCTGCTCCCAATGTCCCAGAACACTGCTAGACTAGTATAAGTCCATGCTGTCCAATTTCAGTTTGGCCCTTGCAGCTCCTCAGGAACTTTTTTATTTGTCTCATACATTCCCTGACACTCTTCCCACAGAAGCTGTTCCAGAACTTCCTCTTTCTCCTCAAGCTCCAAATTACAGTTCCCCCTGCTTCTGCTTTCACAGATTTCAGATTAGACACTTTCGTCAGATTAACTGTCCCTTCTGCAGCAAGTAAATAATATCTTTCTCCCTTCCAGTGTTGTCCTCCAGCCACTCAGTTTCTTTCCTAAGAGAGAAACCAGTGTTATTTATTTTCTTATTATCCTTTCAGAGATACTTTATGATTCTACAAGTAAAAATATGGAGAAGAAGGAACTTGTGCAGGTTGTTAAATATAAGTAGGATTTGGATAGGTAGAGAGAAAGGAGATGATATTCCAAGTAGAGGAAACATCCTTGGCAGAGGCACAGAAGTGAGAATGAATTAAGATGTATTTAGAAAACAGTATATAGTGAATGAAGCAATCCCCTGAGAAATAATCCCAGCTGCTGCCTCAACTGCTGCTTCTTTTCCAGTTCTGACTTCAGTCTGGTTGTTGCTTCCCTGCCTGTCCTGCTGTACATACCAGCTGAGTGGAAATCTGACACTACATGGCCCCTCTTCCATCTTATCTTGCCTGGACCTCTGTTACTATTTTTTGAGCTTTGACCCCAACCATCTGTTTCAGTCCTGCTAAAGAGGTCCCAGCTTCTTCCTGAGTCACTCTCCAAGCCAGATACCTTCCATTTCCTTGGTCACATGGACAGTTTCTCCACACCACTGAAAACAGGACAATGAGTATAGAAGAAACATTGTAAAGATGTTATTGATTTTACCAATATACAGAACATATAGAGGCCAAAGGAATGTGCTAAGCTATACAACAAAGATGCAGTCAGCAACATCCAGAGTGTGTGAAAGTCTACTAAAAAACAACATGGTTTCTTCAATAAAAAATTGCAAGGGGAAAAAAAGAGATGGAGGGGGAACTTTTACCTTAAAGTAATATATAATCCATATCCACCAATTACAATGTACGGAATTTATTTGGACACGGTTTCAAACAAAAAAAAGTGTAAAAAAAAAAAAACACCCCAAAATTTGACATTTATGAGACTATTGTAAATTTGAATACTGACTTGGTATATGATGATATGAAGGAATTATTGTTTGTTTATTTTATGTATGCTAATACTATTGCAATTATGCTTTTAAAAAAGAATCCTTACCTTTTAGAGATACATACTGAATTATTTAAGTATGGAATGATATGTCTGGGATTTTCTCCAAAATAATACGGGAGGGAGGAAGTGACTAGGGGTATAGACGAAACAAGATTGCCCAAGAGTTGATACTAGTTGAAGCTGAGTGTTTGGTAAAGGAAGATTCATTATACTATTTTGCCTACTTTTATACATGTTTTAAATTCTCCATAAAAAAGTTTTAAAACGATGTTATTGAATTGCAAAGCATCTGATTAAAGTGCGTATATTAGTCTGAATGAGTGGGAACAGGAGGAGCTGGAATTTGAGAAGAAGAAAAAATCTGGATAGCCTCTGTGGGGAGAGCGCCAGGGAATGTATGAGACAAATAAAAGGGTTGCTGAGCAGCTGCAAGGGCCAAGTTGAAACTGGACAGCATGAACTTATATTGGTTTAGCAGTGTTCTGGGATTTTGGGAGTAGAAAGGGACAATGAGAGAACAGTGGAGGCAGGGGGTCCTGGAGACAGTAACACTGAAGTGGCTGCCTGTGAACTGTGGGGTGAGAGAGGAATCTAGTGTAAGTAGGAAATAATTACTGATCTGGATGAAGTGAGAGATGGAGTATCTAGGATTTCCACTGAGGTTAGAGTTCAAGTGATAAGAGATGTAAAAGCTGTTTGGGAAAGCCTTGTATCAATGTAAGATATTGATCAACCAAGGGCTTCCCTGGTCTCCAGTTAGGCTTGTCAAAGGGGCTCTGCTAGGCTAAAGGGATATGGTGTCAGGCTCCTTTTCTAAGATCCCTGTTGGGTCCTTAGGTTTTAGATATTCTCAGATGGCTCTAGGACAGCTCTTAGCAATGACTGATGTTGTAATCAGATGGATTTCATCTCTGAAACTCAAGCTTCTGCAAGAGGCATGGCAAGAGTAATAAAAAAGACAAATTTATTGAGGCCTTTTACTGTGATCCTGGTACAGAACAAAATTATACATACATAGAGAGAGAGAGAGAGCGCCCTGGTGGTGCAGTGGTTAAGAGCTACAGCTGCTAACCAAAAGGTCAGCAGTTTGAATCCACCAGCTGCTCCTTGGAAACCCTATGGGGCAGTTCTACTCTGTCCTATAGGGTTGATGTGAGTCAGAATCGACTCGACAGCAATGGGTTTGGTTTTCTGGATTATATATGTATATATATACATACACACATACCATACGTATTTTTCTCATTTAATTCCTACAACAGTGTATTAACACTTATCATTTGTTTAACAGATAGGGAAACCAAGGCTCAGGGAAGTTACATAATTTTTCCTAGTTTACACAGCTTGCAAGTGGCAGAGCTGGGACCCAAGTCTAGATCTGACTATAATATAGTACTTTCTAGTAAACGTCTCCCTCCATTAAGCGAATCTTTTTTTTGCCAGTGTCATTTGTTATAAAAGTATTGGTGCAGTCTCACAAAAAAATTATAGACTACATTGAAAGCTTTTAGTAAGGGGCTAATTGAGCAGGATAGAAGAGAAGCACGGAGGCAGTCAAACCAGTTGAAGATAATTGCAGTTGTCCAAAGAGGCAAAGGTGAGACTCCAGACTAAGTGGGTGTGGTAGTAAGAATGGAGGGGAGGGTAATGGATTCAAGAGACAGTTCCACAGGTAGGAGTAAAAGTAATGTGGCCATGCTGGTCATATGCGTATGAACACATGCAGCTCACTCCTTCCTCAGAGCTTCTATACTATCTGATCCCCCTGCCTGGAATACTCTTCCTCTAGATCTTTGAATAGCTGGCTTTTTGTCGTTCAGTTCGCAACTTAAATATCACTTCTCATGATAGAGAACCAACTAATTATCTTGAAAACTGGCCAATAAAAGGAAAGAATCAGGCACTTATCCTTCCTTTCCTATATGAACTGTACAATTGAGTAACAAAATAGTAGATGAAGGTATGCGCCTTTTTACAAAAGTATTCTGACTAATAAAAAGAAAGACGTGGAATATCACCATTTTGCAGCCCTCAATAAATAGATAAAGGTAGTAAGCATCAACAGCTTCTAAGATCACAAAGAGAGACAGCAGACATTATGTGCCTCCTTAATCTTGTCAAAGGGATAGAACCTGAGTCTGATTTAGTCTTTGGATCCAGCTGCCAATTTGCAGGAAATCCAGAGGACAAAGGAACTACACAATGAGTATGCAATCAGCAAAATCCAGACTGCAAGAAACTCTACAGTTCAAATGGCTTGAGTTCTTCCACAGATACATTGTAAGGAAAGGAAAGATGCATAAGGGGTACCTGTAAATTAAGGAGCCTTGGTGGCGCAGAGCCCTGGTGATGCAGTGGTTAAGAGATAAGGCCTCGGAAATCCTATGGGGCAGTTCTACTCTGGCATATAGGGTCGCTATGAGTTGGAATTGAGTTGATGGAAGTGAGTTTTCTTTTTTTTGGGTGGTGCTGTGGTTAAGCACTCGGCTGCCAAAAGGTCAGCAGTTCGAACCCACCAGCCGCTTCACGGGAGAAAGATGTGGCAGTCTGCTTTTGTAAAGATTACAGCCTTGGAAACCCTATGGGGCAGTTCTACTCTGTCCTATAGGGTCCCTATGGGTTGGAATCGACTGAACAGCAGTGAGTTCACCTGTAAATTATAAGATTCTTAGGACATCAAATTTAAAGAAAACGGGCAAGACTAAATTAGAGTGTTAAGGATGCATGAGGAGCCCTGGTGGCACAGTGGTTAAAGCGCTTGGCTGTAAACCAAAAGGTTGGCGGTTCGAACCTGCCAGCTGCTCTGCAGGAGAAAGATGTGGCAGTCTGCTTCCATAAAGATTTACAGCCTTGGAAACCCTATGGGGCAGTTCTACCCTGTCCTTTAGGATCGCTATGAGTCAGAATTGACTTGACAGCATTGGTAGTGGTTAAGGATGCATATTTGTTGATAAAAATATTTTTTTAAACCCTGCATAGAAGTGGTTACTATAAAAGTCAGGATAGGGGTTACTTATGGGGAGAGGATGAGAGTTGTGATTTAGGATAAGACACATGGAAGGGCTTCAGAGATGGGTGGAGAAGATCTATTTCTTGACCTGAGTAGTGTTTCCTTAAAATAATTCAATAAACCATACATTTGATTTGTATAGTTTTTTCTGTATATCTGCTTTATTTTACAATAAAATATTTTTAAAAATGAAAAAATACCACCTCTCATAGAGTCCTTTCTTGACCATCTAAATTAATAATACCTACTGTGCAAGTCATCATCAGTGTTTGATTTTTCCCCATATCCCTTATCAACTGAGATTTCCTTACATGAGAAGCAATATAGTATAATAGTTAAGAGGAAAGACTGTAACGTTAGGCTGCCTGGGTTCAAATCTTGGATGTACCACTTACTAGGTATATAACCTTGGACTACTTAAAATTTCTGTACCTCAGTTTCCTCAACTATAAAATGTGGATGGTAACAGTACCTGTATCATTGGATCATTAGAAGTATTAAACAAGTTAACATATTTGAAGTGCTTAGCGCAGTGCCTCATACTGGTAAGCATTATATAAATGTTAAGAATATTATCACATAATTCTTTGTTTTGTTGTTAGTTGCTCTTGAGTCTGCTTCACACATTGCCCAAGATCCTGCGCTGTCTTCATGATTGTTGATATGTTTGAGTCCATTGTTGCGGCTATTGTGTCAATCTATTAACATTATTTCTCTTTTACTAGAATATAAGTCTGCTTAGTGTACTATTCCTAGCACCTAAAACAGTGTCCAATACCTACATAATATGTGCTCAATAAATATTTGTTGAATGAAGGGCCTGAATTAGGGGTGGAAACAGAATGCATAGGAGAGGCATGTAAGATATTAAACAGAGACAGAAAAAAAACCCTTGAACTTGATTATTTTTTTTTCTGATACAAGATGGAAGGGTGTAAGACAGTAGTATAAGCCTCTATAAGGCTTCAAGCTTAAGTAACAGGTAGAAAGAAGGCTAGTGCTTTTAATAGAAATAGTAAAACCAGGAACTAGCACTAATACAATTCTAATATTCTGATACTGAATTTTATTTTAGATATTATGAGTTTGAAGTGATGGCAAAACATACAAGTGAAATACTAGGCAGTTAACTGTAAATGCAGAATTGGAATTCGTGAGAAGTGTCAGCACTGAAGATACATTTGAGTATCATCTACATCAGTGTGACACTTAAATATTCAACATTCTGGTATGAGCTGCCTTTATTTTTAGAAAACAAAAACCTTTTACTGTTTTAAATTATGAAAAGTAATGCATGCAAAAAAAGTAATGCATGTTAGTTACAACAAATACAACTGCAGAAGTAAATAAAATGGTGCAAGATTTGAACCCTCAAATTTATTCTTCAGAGGATGTCACTGTTAGCAATTTGGCATGTATCCTTCTAAACAATTTTCTACGCATTTGCAAACTTATATTGGCATACAACATGCAGAGGCATAGAAAAAGTCTGAGAGGATACCTACATACATATGGAGAAGTTTTTTTTTTTTCCTTTTTGGTCTAATTGGAATCATTCTAAATTATTGTTCTGTAAATTGCTTAATGGTTAAATACATCACTTCATAGTTCTTGAAGATATCTCCATGTCAGTACATACAGATCTCTGACATTCTGTTTTTGTGCTGTATAGTACTTTATTGTATGGATGTGCCATAGTTTAACTATATCCCTGTTGATGGATAGATTGTTTCTAATTTTTTATTTTTATAATTTACGCAGCTATGAAAATTTTTTGTACATGTAGTTTTGGGTATTCATGCTAACATTTCTTGAGGCTAGATTCCTAGAAATAGGATTGCTGGGTAAGAAGGCATACACATGTAACATTTTAATAGATACTGCTAAATTTCTGTCCACAAAGGCTGTTCCAATTTACATGGCCACCCAACAGTGTATGAGGCACTGTTTTCCCCAATACCCTCATCAGTACTTATATCAATTAAAATTTTATTTAAACCAACCAGATATGCAAATAATGGTATCTCATTTTTATTTTTTCATTTCCTTTGATTACAGCAAATGGTGTTTTTTACTAAATACTCATGAGTAGACCTTCAATTAAACTCTGTTTTCAGTTCCATATGTCGCAACACATCCCCTGCTCTACCTGATGTCTTGGATTATAGAGCCTCTTCTCATCTATATCCCTGTCTATACTAGACCAAAATTTCCTCCCAGCTACTGTTTCAGCTACTGTTTCTCAAATGGCTTTCCTGCCTCTATAAAACCACTGGAACTTTTTGTCTTTTTGGGTTTACATATATTTTATATATTCTATTAGCATACTTTTAGTGGTGTCTCAGAAGGAATTTGAAAAGCTATGTTTATCATATACTTAATTTCTACACGTAACTGCTTCTTTATTCAATTCCAATGATCTATTTATCTATTGTTTTTATTAAAAAATTTTTTATTGTACTTTAGATGACAGTTTACAGCAAATTAGTTTCTCATTAAACAATACACATATTGTTTTGTGACATTGGTTGCCAATCCCATGACGTGTCGACACTCTCCCCTTCTCGACCTTGGATTCCGTTACCAGCTTTCCTGTCCCCTCCTGCCTTCACCTCCTTTCCACTGGGCTGGTGTGCCCCTTTAGTCTCATTTTGTTTTATGGGCCTGTCTAATCTTTGGCTGAAGGGTGAACCTCAGGAGTGACTTCAGTACTGAGTTAAAAGGGTGTCTGGGGGCCGTACTCTTGGGGTTTCTCCAGTCTCTGTCAAACCAGTAAGTCTGATTTTTTTTTTTATTGTACTTCAGGTGAAGGCTTACAGAACAAATAGTTTCTCATGAAACAGTAGTACACATATTGTTTTATGACATTGGTTAACAACCCCACAACATGTCAACCCTCTAAATTCTCAACCTTTTTTTTTGGTGAAAATACACATAGCCAAAGATACACCATTTCCGAAATTTCTACGTGCACAGTTCAGTGACATTGACTATGCTCTTCCAATTGTGCTGCTATTCTCACTTAAGATGAAGGCTTACAGAACAAAACAGTTTCTCATTTAACAGTTACTACACATGTTGCCTATGACAATAGTTAACAATCTCACAACACATCAACAATATCCTTACTCAACCTTGGGTAAGTCTGATATTTTTTTGTGAGTTAGGATTTTGTTCTACATTTTTCTCCAGCTTTGTCTGGGACCCTCTGTTGTGATCCCTGTCAGAGCAGTCAGTGGTGGTAGCCAGGCACCATCTAGTTGTGCTGAACTCAGTCTGGTGGAGATTGTGGTACTTGTGGTCCATTAATCCTTTGGAATAATCCTTCCCTTGTGTCTTTGGTTTTCTTTATTCTCCCTTGTTCCAGACAGGGTGGGACCAGTGGAGTATCTTAGATGGCCACTCACAAGCTTTTAAGACCCCAGACGCTACTTACCAAAGTAAAATGTAGAACATTTTCTTTATAAATTATGTTATGCTAATTGAGCTAGATGTCCCCCGAGACGATGGTCCCCAGCGCTTAGCCCGGTAATTCAGTCCTTAGGGAGTTTGGATGTGTTTATGAAGCTTCCATGACCTTGCCTTGATCAC
Organism: Dugong dugon; assembly: GCA_030035585.1. Lineage (NCBI taxonomy): Eukaryota > Metazoa > Chordata > Mammalia > Sirenia > Dugongidae > Dugong > Dugong dugon. The sequence continues at coordinate 99,195,968 of CM057483.1, read as the reverse complement.
GTTGTGCTGACTTCCCCAGTATTGTGTACTGTCTTACCCTTCACCAAAGTTACCACTTAATCTATTGTCTAGGTAGTATTTTTCCCTCCCCACCCTTCCCCTCTCCCTTGTAACCATCAAAGATTGTTTCTTTCTGTGTGTAAACCTTTTCATGAGTTTTTATAATAGTGGTCTCATACAGTATTTGTCCTTTTGTGATTGACTTATTTCACTCAGCATAATGCCCTCCAGATTCATCCATGTTGTGAGATATTTCACAGATTCATCATTGTTCTTTATTGTTGTGTATATTTATCTATCTTTAAAGCATATCACAACTTTAAATAATGTGCTCTCTGGTAGTCAAGTCTTCCCTCATTTCTACTTTTTATCACTTTCTTGGCTCTTTTTTTATATTCTTCCAGATGAATTTCAGACATAACTTGTCTAGTTTCCCCATATTACCCTCCAAAATCCCAATGGGATTTATAGTTATTTGACAATTTTTCGATTATGATACTTCTTATCCAGTAATATTTTACTTCTTTCCACTTATCAGATCTTCATACTTATAGCTTTCAGTAAAATTTTGTAGTTTTATTCATGTAAATGTTTTGTATATTTCTTGTTAGGTTTAGTCCCTTGTCAGTTTTTTTCATTGTTGTGAATGGGATCTTTTTCCCTCCATTACATATTTTAAATGGTATTGTTTTAATATAGGAAACTTATTCATTTTAAACTTATTAAACTCTTTTAGTTTAATTCTAATAGTATCTCAGTTGATTCTCTTGAGTTTTCCTTTAAATCACAAGGAAAATTTGGGACGATTCCTTTACAACATTTATATCTTAGTCTTCTTTTTCATTTGTCTTAATGTTTTTGATAAAACCTACATAATGATGTTGAATAATAGTCATAAAAACAGGTCAATATTCTTTCCTCATTCTGACATTAAGGTAATAGCACTAGTATTTCACTATTGAGTATGATGATTCTAGTTACTTTCTGATAGTCTTTATCAAGTTAAATTCTCCTTTCCCTAGCCTACTGAGAAAATATTTTGTAAGGTATTATAAGCATAAGGTAAAAAATTCAAATAGTATAAAAGGGTATGTAAAGAGAGTCTGGAACAATATGGTAGTATGAGCAGCTGCATGCTCCTGTTCCCTCACAAAGACAAACAAACAACAACAGACAAAAACTAAGCAGAAACTGGCAGAACCAACTTTGTCAGAACTCTGGAAACCAGTGAAAGGGTTACAGCAACTAAGTAAATGCTGAATCAAGACCAAGGTGACATAAATGATAGGAAAGCTCTGGTTTTTTATTCACTTCTGCCCCACCCTCTCCATGGCTCAGTGTGGCTATCTGAAAGCAGTGGTGGGAGAGGGAACCTGGTCTCTGGCTCTAGAGCGAGCAGAGAAAACTTCACAAATTAGTGTGTGTATGTGTGTGTGTTCTATATTCTCTGGGGTCTGCCTGAAGGACTGAAAAAAGGGTCTCATTGTTTTGGTATGTCTTAGAGCTCACACAGGGCTGAGGGGCAGTGGGAAATGACTTAAGGCTGTAACCACCTGTAGCCACCTGGGACTAAAGAGTGCCATTAAGGTATACAATTGGTGCTTAAAGACTGGAAAGAGAGCCTGGGAGAACATTCCTTGTGGAAATTAAGGCTTTTAAAAATACCATATAGGGACTTCCGGGACAATGACAGTGTGAGCACATCTAAGAGCCCAACCCTCCCACATGAGCACCAAGAAAAGCAACTAGAAATATGTAATCTCAATTCTGTAAGAACTCTTGAAAATTAGGCAGAGGTTTGCAGCAATTAACCTCAAACTGAAACAAGAAAAAAGTGACTTTTACATAGTAGGAAAACGTTTTTCTACTGTCTTCTGCTCCTCCTCTTGGTGCAGCAGCTGGGGGGGCTGCCGCAGAAGTAGACCACTGCTTGTGTTCTCAAAGAGGGAGCCACGATCTCTGTCTCAGTAGTGAGCAGGGCCAACTTGCCTGGCAGACTCTTCAGTGAATCTATTCTGATCTGTCTAGGAGCTGCTTGGAAGGACTAAAGGCATAGTATGACCTGAATTGGAGCTCTCACAGGGCAGAGGAGGGAGCAGTGAGCAAAGACTGAAGGCTGTGACTGCCTGAGAGTTTCTTGCAGAAATTAACACTTTTGAAAGCACCGTGTATGTGGGGTTGGGGGTGGATTGAGAAAGCTAACACATTGTAATATTCTAATATCCCAGTTTCACCAAAAAATTTCAAGACATACAAGGAATTTGAAAATGATAGGCCTTCAAAAGAACAAGACAAAGGGAGAGAAATTGTCTCTATGGAAGAAGCTTGGATAATGGACAAATTAGAAGGCAAAAAAAAAAAGTATTAAGCATGCTCAAAATACTAAAGGAAAACATGGACAAAGAAATAAAGAAATCAGAAAACAATGCATGAAGAAAATGAGAAATCAATAGAGATAGCCACTATAAAATGAAACAAAACAGAATTGTTGTTGTTGTTATGTGCTGTCAAGTCGGTTCTGACTCATAGAGACCCTATGTACAACAAAACGAAACACTGCCTGTCCTGTGCCATCCTCACAATTGTTATTATGCTTGAGCCCACTGCTGTAGCCACTGTGTCAATCCATCTTGTTGAGTGTTTTCCTCTTTTTCACTGACCCTGTACTTTACCAAGCATGATGTCCTTCTCCAGGGATTGGTCCCTCCTGATAACATGCCCAAAGTCCATCCTTGCTTGTAAGGAACATTCTGGTTCTACTTCTTTCAAGACAGATTTGTTTCTTCTTCTGGCAGGCTGTTGTATAGTCAATATTTTTCACCAATACCATAATTCAAAGGCATGAATTCTTCTTTGGTCTTCCGTATTCCTTGTCCAGCTTTCGCATGCATATGAGGCAATTGAAAATATCATGGCTTGGGTCGGGCGCACCTTAGTCCTTAAAGTGACATCTTGGCTTTTCAACACTTTGAAGAGGTCTTTTGCAGCAGATTTGCCCAGTGCAGCATGTCGTTTGATTTCCTGAGTGCTGCTCCCTTGGGCATTGATTATGGATCCACGTAAAATGAAATCCTTGACAATTTCAATCTTTTCTCCGTTTGTCATGATATTGCTTATTGGTCCAGTTGTGAGGATTTTTGTTTTCTTTATGTTGAGGTGTAATCCGTACTGAAGGCTGTAGTCTTTGATCTTCATCAGAAAGTGCTTCAAGTCCTCTTCACTTTCAGCAAGCAAGGTTGTATCATCTGCATATTGCAGGTTTTTAATGAGTCTTCCTCCAATCCTGATGCCACGTTCTTCACATAGTCCAGCTTCTTGGATTATTTGCTCAGCATACAGATTGAATAAGTATGGTGAAAGGATACAACCCTGACGTACACCCTTCCTGACTTTAAATCATGCAATATTTCCTTGTTCTGTTCAAACGACTGCCTCTTGGTCTATGTGCAGGTTCCTCATGAGCCCAGTTGTTCTGGAATTCCCATTCTTCAAAATGTTATCCAAAATTTGTCATGATCCACATAATCGAATGCCTTTGCGTAGTCAATAAAACACAAGTAAGCATCTTTCTGGTATTTTCTGCTTTCAGCCAAGATCTATCTGACATCAGCAATGATATCCTTCGTTCCATGTTCTCTTCTGAATCTGACTTGAACTTCTGGCAGTTCCCTGTCAATGTACTACTGCAACTGCTTTTGAATGATCTTCAGCAAAATTTTACTTGTGTGTGATATTAATGATATTGTTTAATAATTCCCGCATTCAGTTGGATCACCTTTCTTGGGAATAGGCATAAATATGGATTTCTTCCAGTTGGTTGGCCAGGAAGCTGTCTTCCAAATTTCTTGGCATAAATGAGTGAGCACCTCCAGCACTGCATCTGTTTGTTGAAACATTTCAGTTGGTATTCCGTCAATTCCTGGAGGCTTGCTTTTCCTCATTCCCTTCAGTGCAGCTTGGACTTCTTCCTTCAGTACCATCAGTTCTTGGGCATATGCTACGTCCTGAAATGGTTGAATGTCGACCAATTCTTTTTGGTACAGTGCCTCTGTGTATTCCTTCCATCTTCTTTTGATGCTTCCTACGTTGTTCAATATTTTCCAGGTAGAATCCTTCAATCCTCTAAGCCCCACCCTGCTTCGTACCAAAGTTATTCTGAAACAAATATCAGACATCATATTATTTCATCTGTAAATATTTCAGTATGTTTCTAAAGTACAAGAACTCTTAACCATTACCACAAAACCATTATCACCACTAAAAAATTAACAATTTTTTAGTATCATCCAAATGTGCTGTCACTGTTTAAATTTTCCTGATTATCTCATAAATGTTTGTGTGTTTATTTTTAATTAGTTTGGCTCAGTATCCAAATAAGGATACACTGCAATTGGTTGATACATTTCTTAAATGTCTTAATCTCTAGGTTACCCTTCCATCTCACTGTTTTACTTTTTTTTTTTGCTCCTCCTGTGGGATTTATTTGTTGAAGAAACTGGGTTGTTTGTCCTACAGAGCTTCCCATAGAATGGATTTTACTGGTTTTGACATGTTCCTCTGTTCCCTGTATTTCCTGAATTTTTATTAGATCTAGAGGCCTGATTGGATTCATGTTCTGTTTTTTCTTTTTTGACAAAACACTTACTTTATAGGCAGTGTTGTATACTTCCATGAGTAGATACAAAATTTGGTTCTCTTGCTCCTTTTAGGATCTTCTCTTCGATGTTCGGAAATTTTACTACAGTGTGTCTGGGCGAGAGTTTCTTTCTTTCTTTTTTTTCCCTATTTGGGATTCCTGAATCTAAAGATTGGTGTCTTTCATCAATTCTCAGATATTTTCTCTTTAAATATTGCTACTCCACTGTTTTCTCTATTCTGAACTGCAGCTAGACATCACCTAGAAGCATGGGGCCTTTAAAATTTAGGCTGTAGGTTACCAGGGATCAGATGACCTCAGAGTAAATGTGTGTTCCAGCACTTAACACTGTAGAATTCTGATTTTTCATTGTTTCCTATAATTTACTGCCAGTGCACTCTGGGTATGTGTGTGTGTGTGTGTGTGTGTGTATTGTATTTTTGGATATTTTGTGCCAGAAGTGATATCTCTTTCTATCTGGTCTGTTTTATTGATGAAACACAAGTTCACTTTCCTTTTTTCACTCAGTGTATCTTGATACTCATTCCACATACATACATACATACATGTTGGTGCTGTGTGCCATCCAGTCAATTCCGACTCCTAGCAATCCTATAGTGACCCTATAGGACAGAGTAGATCTGCCACATAGGGTTTCCTAGGCTGTAATCTTTACGGGAGCAGATTGCCAGGTCTTTTCTTCCATGGAGCTGCTGGTGGAATCAAACTGCCAACCTTTCAGTTAGCAGCCGAGCACTTAACCATTGTGCCACCAGGGCTTGCTCTCTCTCTTTCTCTCTGTATATGTGTGTATATATATATATATATATATATATATATACACACACACACACAATGGAATATTACTCAGCCATAAAGAAAAATGAAGTCCTGTTACATGCTACAAATGACAGCATGCTATTTATTCACTGTTTTTTTTTTTCACTTAGCGTATCTTTGAGATTGTGTCATAACAATACATAAACCCAAAACCAAAACCAAACCCACTGTGGTCGAGTTGATTCTGACCCATAGTGATCCTTAGGACAGAGTTAGAACTGCCCCATAGAGGATTTCCAAGGCTGTAAATCTTTACAGAACCAGACTGTAACATCTTTATCACGCAATACATGTACAATTGCTTTATTTTTTATGGCTATTTCATAATTTATTTAAGCAGTGCTAGGCATTTCTGTTGTTTCTAACATTCTGTTATTACATACAATCTCCTTGAACGTACTTATTTGTGCACACGTGCCACTATATCTGTAGGATAAATTCCTAAAGTAGAATTGCTGGTTCAAAGTATATAGTGATGAATGTGATTTCCTCCCCAGTATCCATTCCACCTGTTCACCATTGTTTAGCAGCCATGAAGTTTGGGGGAGGAGGATTGATCTCATCCCCAGCTTGTGGGGTGTGGGGGGCAGAGGATGCACCACTCGTATAACCCAGTCAGAGTAAGACCATCTCCCTTGCCTCAGTGATTGGTTCAGCCAACCCAGGCCTAAGCCAACCAATACATAACATTGCCCTGGTCAAGGGGATTGTTCAGGAATGGGCAAGTGACCCAATTCAGGCCAATGGAATGTCAGAGGCTGTTTGTTAAAGGATTTGGGGGGAAGAAGGTTGTTTTGTTTTATATTTTGCTTTTCTGAGAGAGAACCAGAAGCCAACTTTGTCTCTTTTGGACAGTGTGATATGGCTAATATGAAGCCATTCAATACTGCAGCTCTTTTGCTACCTAGAAGGAAGTTAGACTTAGGATGAAGGTGACACTTTGGAAGGGCTAAATTGACAGATGAAAGGAAACTAGCTCCTTGATAACATTGTTGATCCATAGAATCAAATCAGTCCCAAAGTCTGCTCTTCCTGTGGACTTTGCAGTGTGTGAGTCAATAAATCCTTTTTATTGTTTAAGCACGTTGCAGTTGGGTTTTCTGTTACTTACCGATAAAAAAAAGCAGATAGGTACTTACATTTTTTCCTCTTTTTTTGAAATTATGGTAAGTATATATGTAACAATGTATATACTAAGTATATATATGAAACAAGAGTCCTCGTGGCACAGTGGCTAAGTGCTTGCCTGCTAACCGAAAGTCGGTGGTTTGAACCTACCAGAGGCTCCATAGGAGAAAGATGTGGCAGTCTGCTTCCGTGAAGATTATAGCCTTGGAAACCTTATGGGGCAGTTCTGCTCTGTCCTGTAGGGTCGCTATGAGTCAGAATCAAATCGACGGCATTGGGTTGGTTGGTTTGTTTTTAATAAATATGTAGCAAAACATTTGCCATTTCAGTGTTTTTTACAAGTACAATTCAGGGCCGTTAATTATGTTCATCATGTTGTGTAACTATCACCACTATCTATTTTCAAAAACACTTTTATCACTCCAAACATAAACTCAGTACCCGTTAAGCAATAACTCCCTGTTCTGCCCTCCCCCTACCCCCTGGGAACTACTAATCTACTTTTGTCTCTATGCATTTACCTATTCTAGATATTTCATATAAGCAGAATCATACAATATTTGTCCCTTGGTATCTGACTTATTTTACTCAGCATAGTGTCCTTAAGGTTCATCCATGTCATAGCATGTATCAGGACTTTTTTTCTCTTTATGACTAAGTAATATTCCATAGTATGTATGTACCACATTTTGTTTATCCATTCAGCTGTTGCTGCACATTTGGGTTGTTTCCACCTTTTGGCTATTGTGAATACAGCTGCAATGAACCTTGCTGTACAAGTGTCTGTTTTTGTTCCTGTTTTCAATTCTTTTGTGTATATACTAGTAGTGGAATTAAAAGTTTTTGATAAGCTGCCTCCCACAAAGTTATACTAATTTATGATCCACCTACAAAATATGAGATTGTCTGTTTCTTCAGACCCTTGCTAAAACAGTATATTATCAAACTTCCCGATCATTAACATTTTTTATTGTGGTAAATATATAAGTAGCAAAACATTTGACATTGCAACAATCTTCACGTGTACAGTTCAGTGACATTAATTGTGTTTATCATGTTGTTCAGCTATCACCCTTACCTGTTCACAAATTATACCATCACCTTTAACAGAAGCTCTGTGTTCCCTAAGCATTGAGTCCTCCTTTCCCCCTCCCTCCCACCTGCCCCTGGTAACCACTATTAAAATTTAGTTTCCATACAGTTGCCTATTTTAGATATTTCATATAAGTGGGATTATACAATATTTATTTTTTTATCTGACTTATTTCACTCAGCATAATGTTTTCAGGGTTCGTTCATGTTGTAGCATGTATCAGGACTTCATTTCTCTTTATGGCTGAGTAATATTCCATTGTATATATGTACCACATTTTGTTTATTCATTCATCTCTTGATGGACATTTAGGCTGTTTCCACTTTTTGGCTATTGTGAATAGTGCTGCAGTGAACATTGTTGTACTAGTATCTGTTTGCCTTCCTGCTTTAAGTTATTTTGTGTATATACCTATGAGTTGAATTGCTGGATCATATGGTAATTTGATATTTAACTTTTTGAGGAACTGCCAAACTGTTTTACATAGTGGCTGTACCATTTTGCATTCCCACGAGCAATGGATGAGAGTTCCAATTTCTCCACATCCTCGCCAACACCTGTTGTTTTCCATTTTTTAATCATAGCCATCCTAGTGCGTGTGAAGTGATATCTCATTGTGGTTTTTTTTTTTTCTTCACTTTTTTTTGTTTTGCTTTAGGTGAAGGTTTACAGAGCAAATTAGTTTCTCATTAAACAGTTAATACACATATTGTTTTGTGACACTGGTTGCCAGCCCCGCTACATGTCAACACTCTCCCCTTCTCGACCTTGGGTTCCCCATTCATTGTATTTTTGATTTGCATTTCCCTAATGATTCATAATGTTGAGCATCTTTCATGTGCTTGCTGGCCGTTTGTATATTCTCTTTGGGGAAATGTCTATTCAAGTCCTTTGCCCTTTTTATTCATTTTTTATTGTTTATTTTATATTTTATTGTGCTTCAGGCGAAGGCTTACAGAACAAATAGTTTCTCATGAAACAGTAGTACACATGTTTTATGAGATTGGTTAACAACCCCACAACATATTAACCCTCTAACTTCTCAACCTTTTTTTTTTTTGGTGAAAATACACATAGCCAAAGATACACCATTTCAAAAATTTCTACATGCACAGTTCAGTGACATTGACTACGCTCTTCCAATTGTGCTGTTATTCTCACTTAAGATGAAGGCTTACAGAACAAAATAGTTTCTCGTTTAACAGTTACTACAAATGTTGCCCTATGACAATGGTTAACAATCTCACAACACATCAACAATATCCTTACTCAACCTTGTGTTCCCTATCACCAGCTTCCGTGTCCCCTTCTGCCTTCTGGCCCTTGTCACTGGACTCCTGTACCTCGTTAGTCTCATTTGGTTTTACGGGGCTGTCCACTCCCAGGCTGAACAGTGAACCTCGGAGGTAGCTTCACCACTGAGCAATAAGGGTGTCTGGGGGCCATACTCTCGCGGTTTCTCCAGTCTCCTTTAGGCCAGTAAATCTGGTCTTTTTTTTGTGTGCGTTAGAATTATGCTCTACATCCTTCTCCAGCTCTGTCCAGACCCCTCTGTTGTGATCCTGGTCAGAGCAGTCAGTGGTGGTAGCCGGCTTTGCCCTTTTTTTAAATTAAGTTGTTTGAGTTTTTGTTGTTAAGTTGTAAGACTTCTTTGTATATTCTGGATATTAAACCCTTATCCATTTATGAGTTCCAGAACTTTTCTTCCAGTATGAAGATTGTCTCTTTATCGATAACATCCTTTGATGCACAATTTTTTTAAATTTTGATGAGGCCCCACTTACCTATTTTCTCTTTTGCTGTCATATCTAAGAATCCATAGTTAAAAAATAGGTCCTGAAGCAATACCCCTATGTTTTCTTTTAAGTGTTTCATGATTTCAGGTCTTACATTTAGGCCTTTGATCCATTTTAAGTTCGTTTTCATTTATGGTGTGAGGTATAGGTCCAGGTTCATTGTTTTGCTGTGGAAATCCAGTTGCCCTAGCACCATTTATTAAAGAGACTATTCTTTCCCAGTTGTATAGACTTAGCACCCTTGTTGAAAAGCAATTGCCCATAGATGTATGGGTTTATTTCTGGACTCAATTCTATTCCATTGGTCTATGTGTCTGTCATTATACCAGTACCAGACTGTTTTAATTACTGTAGCCTTATAGTATGTTTTGAGATTGAGAAGTGTTAGTCTTCCTGCTTTCTTCTTTTCCAAGATTGCTTTGGCTATTTGGGGCCCCTTGCAATTCCATATGAATTTGAAGACTGGCTTTCCAATTTCAAAGTAGGCTGTTAGAATTTTGATAAAGATCGCATTGAATCTGTAGATCATTTTAGGTAGTAATGATATCTTAACAATATTAAGTCTTATAATCCATGAGCATGGAATGTCCTTTCATTTGTTTAGGTCTTCTTTAATTTCTTTCAGTAATGTTTTATAGTTTCAGTGTACAAGTCTTTCACTTCCTTGGTTAAATTTATTCCTAGGTATTTTATCCTTTTAGAGGCTATTGTAAATGGACTTGTTTTGTTAGTGTATTTTTGAGATTGCTCGTTGCTGATGTATAAAAACCCAACTGAATTTAGTGTGTTGACCTTGTATCCTGCCACTTTACCAAACTCATTTATTAGCTGTAGTCACTTTCTTGTGGATTTTTTTGGGTTTTCTACATATAGGGTTATGACATCTGCAACAAGAAATAGTTTTACTTCTTCCTTCCTGATTTGGATACCTTTCATTTCTTTTTCTTGCCTAATTGCTCTGGTTAGAACTTACAGTGCAATACTGAATAGCAGTGGTGAGAGTGGACATCCTTGTCTTGTTTCTGATCTTGGGGGGAAAGTTCTCAGTCTTTCTCCATTGAGTATAATGTTAGCTGTGGGGTGTTTTTTTTTTTTTTTTAAATAAATACCCTTTATCAGATTGAGGAATTCGCCTTCTATTCCCATGTTGTTGAGTGTTTTTTATCATGAAAGGACTTTGGATTTTGACACATGCATGTTCTGCATCAATTGAGATGATTATTTGGTTCTTTTCCTTTTTTCTATTAATATGGCATATTACATTGATTTTCTAATGTTGAACCACCCTTGCATTCCTGGGATAAATCCCATTTAATCACATGTATAATCCATTTAATATGTGTTATGGTTAAGGTTGTGCGTCAGCTTGTCTGGGCCATGATTCTCAGTGGTTTGGCAGTTATGTAATGATGTAGTTTGACAATTATGTAATGATGCAGTCATCCTCCATGAAGTGACCTGATGTGATCAGCTCATCAGCTGTTAAGGGGAGTTTCCTCGGGGGTGTGGCCTGCATCCAAGATATATATGGATGTTCTGGCAGAGCTAGCTTGCTTGCTCTGGATCCGCATCTGGCTCATCATCATGTGACATCCGGTTCTTGGGACTTGAGTCAGTGACCTGCTGTATTGCTTGCTGATCTTGGGATTCATCAGCCTCTGCAGCCTGTGAGCCAGCAGTTTGCCATCTTACCTGCCAATCTTGGATTTGTCAGCCTCCCCAGCCCGTAAGCCAGCAGCCTGCCAACTGACCTGCCAATCTTGGGTTCGTCAGCCTCTGCAGCCATATGAGTCAGGAGAAGCCTCCAGCCTGCTGCCTGACCCACGGACTTGGGACTTGCCAGCCTCTACAACCACGTAAACCATTTCCTTGAGGTAAATCTCTCTTTATATATATGCATTTCACTGGTTTTGCTTCTCTAGAAAAACCAGCCTAAGACAATATGCTTTTGGATTTGGTCTGCTAATATTTTGTTAAGGATTTTCGCATCTATATTTATAAGGGATATTGGCCTATTGTCTTTGTCTTCGTTATCAGAGTAATACTAGCCTCATAGAATGAGTTAGGAAGTATTCCCTCCTCTTCTATTTTTTGGAAAAGTTTAAGAAGGATTGGGGTCACTTCTATAAAGTTTGAAGCCATCTAGTTCAGAACTTTTCTTTGTTGGGAGGTTTTTGAGTATTGATCAACTTTCTTCACTTGTTATGTGTCTTTTGAGATTTTCTATTTCTTCTTGAGTCAATTCAGGTAGTTTAGGTATTTCTAGAATTTGTTTATTTCTTCTAGGTCATCTAATTTGTTGACATACAGTGGTTCATAGTATTTTCTTATCCTTTTTAGTTCTGCAGGGTCGGTTGTAATGTAACCACTTTCATTTCTTATTTTAAATATTTTAATTTTCTCTTTTGTTCTTAGCAGTCAAGCTAAAGGTTTGTCTGTTTTATTGATCTTTTTTGAAAAACCATCTTCTGGTTTCATTGATTGGTTGTTTTGGGTTGTTTGTTTGTCTTTTTCCAATTCCTCAAGTTGTAAAGTTAGGTTATTGATTTATGATCTTTCTTCTTCTTAAATGTAGACGTTTACTGCTATACATTTCCCTCTGGGTACTGCTTTCGATGCCTCTCATGAGTTTTGATATGTTGTGCATTTATTTTCATTCAACTTTTCTTTTTTACTTCTTCCTTGACCCACTATTTCTTTAATAGTGTGTTATTTAATTTACACATATTTTTGAATTTTCAACTTTCTTTCTGTTATTAATTTCAAATTTTACTCCACTATGGTCAGAGAAAATACTTCGTATGATTTCAATCTTTTTAAGTTTATTGAGACTTGCTTTATGATTGTCTTAGTTATCTAGTGCTGCTATAAAAGAAATACCACAAGTGGATGGCTTTAACAAACAAATTTATTTTCTCACAGTTTAGGAGGCTAGAAGTCTGAATTCAAGGTGCCTGCTCTAGGGGAAGGTTTTCTGTCTCTGTTGGCTCTGGAGAAAGGTCTTTCCTTGTCTCTTCTGAGCTTCTGCTCCTAGACAATCTTTGTGTGGCTTGGCATCTGTCTTCCTCTGTCTCTGCTTCTCTTGCTTGCTTGTTTAATCTCAAAAGAGATTGACTTAAAACACACCCTACACTAATCCTGTCTCATTAACATAACAGAGAAAACCCATTCCCAAATGGGATTATCACCACGGATAAAGGGGTTAGGATTTACAAGAGATATTTTGGGGGGACACAGTTCAGTCCATAACAATGACCTAACGTATGGTCTATATTCGATAATGATCTGTATGGACTGGAGAAGAATGAGTATTATGCTATTTTTGAGTAGAGTGTTCTATGTATTTCTGTTAGGTCTAGTTGTTTTATAGTGACATTCAGGTTCTCTATTTCCTTATTGATCTTCTTTCTAGATGTTCTGTCATTGCCATTTTGACAGGAGAAAAGTGGTATTTCATTGTAGTTTTAACTTGCAGTCTTCATCATGAGCTAAACCTCCTTTTAATATGCTTAAAAGCCACTTTTTATTTATTTGGCTTTAAAGAACAGACATTTATTTCTCACAGTTTTGGAGGCCAAAAGTTCAAATCAGGGTCTTGGCCATGTTGATTCTTTCCTTGTTGGTAGCTCCAGGCATTCCTCAGTGTCCCTTGGCTTGTAGACAGTCCTCACGTGGCATTTGTCTTCCCCCATGTGTATGTCACTATGTCTATTCTGTTTTTTTTTCTTTTAAGCAAGCAAAAGCCTTTGTTTCTTCTATTTTATATATATATATATAGTGATTTAGGTGAAATTTTACCGAGCAAATTACTTTCTCATTAATCAGTTGATACACATACTGTTTTGTGACATTGGTTGCCAACTCCACGACGCATCAACACTCTTCCCTTCTTGACCTTGGGTTCCCCATTTCCTTTTGTCCAGCTTTCCTGTCCGTTCCTGCCTTCTCTACCTTGCCCCTGGCCTGGTGTGCCTATTTAGTCTCGTATGCATGGTTGAACTACATGTGTTATTGTTTGTTTTAAAGGCCTGTCTAGTCTTTGGCTGAAGGGTGAACCTCAGGAGTGACTTCAGTACTGAGTTAAAAGGGTGTCCGGGGGCCATACTCTTGGGGTTTCCTCAGCTTCTGTCAGACCAGTAAGTCCAGTCCTTTTTTGTGAGTTAGAATTTTGTTCTATATTTTTCTCCAGCTCTGCTGGGACCCTCTATTATGATCCCCGTCAGCACAGTTGGTGGTGGTAGCCAGGCGCCATTTAGTTGTGCTCGACTCATTCTGGTGGTATTTATTTATTTTTTTATTGTGGTAAAATATATATAACATAAAATTTGCCATTTTAACTATTTTTAAGTATATAATTCGGTGGCATTAATAACATTCACAATGTTGTACAACCATCACCACTATTTCTAAAAATTTTTCATCATCCCAAACAGAAACTCTGTACCCAGTACACAATAACTCCTCTTTCCTCTTAGCCCCTGGTAACCTCTAACTTTTTGTCTCTGTGAATTTACCTAGCCTAGATATTTCATATAAGTCGGATCATACAATATTTGTCCTTCTACCTCTCACTTATTTTACTTAGCATAGTGGCTTCAAGGTTCATGCACGTCATAGCATGCATCAGAACTTCATTTCTCTTTATGGCTGAATAATTCCATTGTGTGTGTATATCTATCTATCTATCTATATGCCACATTTTGTTTATCCATTCATCTATTGTTGTACACTTGGGTTTATTTCCGCCTTTTGGCTATTGTGAATAATGCTGCAATGAACATTCGTGTACAAGTATCTGTTTGAGTCCCTGCTTTCAATTCTTTGGGGTATATACCTATGAGTGAAATGCTGGGTCACGTAGTAATTCTATATTTAACTTTTTGAGGAACTGCTAAACTGTTTTCCACTGTGGCTATATCATTTTATATTCCCACCAGTAATGGACTAGGGTTCCAATTTCTTCGCATCCTTGTCAACACTTACTGTTATTTTTTTCTTTTTTCTTTTCCAATTATAGCCATCTTAGTAGGTGTGAAGTGATATGTCATTGTGGTTTTGATTTGCATTTCACTAGTAGCTAATGATGTTCAGCATCTTTTCATGTGTTTATTGGCTATTTGTATAACTTCTTTGGAGACATGTCTGTTTAAGTCCTTTGCCCATTTTAAAATTTGGTTGTTTATCTTTTTGTTGTTGAGTTATACAAGTTCTTTATATATTATACATACTAGTACTTCGTTGGATATGTGCTTTGCAAATGTTTTTTCCCAGTCTGTAGCTTGCCTTTTCATTCTTTTAACAATATCTTTCACAGAGCACGTTTTTAAATGTGATAAGGTCCAATTTCTTAATTTTTTTGCATTTATGAATCATCCTTCTGAATGCCAAGTCTAAGAGCTCTTTGCCTAATCCTAGGTCATGAAAAGAGTTTCTTGTAAAATTTTTATAGCTTTGTATTTTACATTTAGATCCAGCATCAATTTTTAGTTAAATTTTTTCTAAGGAGTGAGGTTTAGGTTGAGGTCCATTTTTCTTTGCGTATATGTGGATGCCCAATTGTTCCAACACCTTTTATTTTTATGTTGGAAAGGAAGATTTTTTTCCTCTTTTTTAAACAGTTTTTTCCCTTTAAAAAAAATAATTTATTTTGTTGTTGTTGAGAATACACACAGCAAAACATACACTAATTCAACAGTTTCTACATGTACAGTTCAGTGACATTAATTACATTCTTCAAGTTGTGCAACCATTCTTACCCTCTTTTTCTGAGCTGTTCCTCCCCCATTAACATAAACTTACTGCCCCCTAGGTTTCCTATCTAATCTTTTGAGTTGCTGTTGCCGATCTGATCCCATACAGATAGACCTCGAAAGAACAGAATGCTCAAGGCAGATATTCTTGTTAAACTAGACTATTGTTTAGTTTTAAGAACATTTCAGGGGATATTTTTGGTTTAAGATTTAAAGATTATCTCAGGGCAATAGTTTCAGGGGTTAACCCAGCCTCCATGGCTCCAGAGTGTCTAGATTCCATGAGAATTTGAAATTCTATTCTCCATTTTCCTTCTTTTGATCAGGATTCTGCTGTAGAATCTTTGATCAAATTGTTTGGTAATAGTAGACAGGCAACATCCAGTTCTTCTGGCCTCATGGCAAAGGAAGCAGTTGTTCTTTTGTTTTTACATACATTGAGATGATTACGTTTTCCTTTTACTCTCTTAATATATGATTATACAGAGTGATATTCATTTGACATAAGCCTCAAAGGAGGAATTTTTTTTTAATCTGTGAGTTTGAAAGCAACACTGAAGAGTAAAAGCAGTGATGCTTTCATCTATAAAATTGGCAAAAATTTAAAATCAATCATGTCCAGTACCGATGAGTGTATGGGATAATAGCAGAACTTCAAACCAGTTCATTGCAGTTCAAACCCCTGCTGAGAATTTGCATTTCTAACAATTTCCCAGGAAGTTATACATAAGAATCACCTGGAGTTCTTGTTAAAATGTATACTCTGATTCAGTGTACCTGGGGTGGAAATGCAAATTCTTGGCAGGTAAGTTGTTAGAAATTCGAGTTCTCAGACCTGGATAATAGGTACTCTCGTGTGTATGTTGGTGTGATTATAAATTAATTTAACCTTTTTCAGTGGCAATTTGGTAATGTCTATAAAAAAGACTCATTAACAACCTGCAATATGCAGATGACACAACTTTGCTTGCTGAAAGTGAAGATGACTTGAAGCATTTACTGATGAAGATCAAAGACAACAGCCTTCAGTATGGATTACACCTCAACTTAAAGAAAACAAAAATCCTCACAGCAGGACCAGTAAGCAACATCATGATAAACGGGGAAAAGATTGAAGTTGTCAAGGATTTCATTTTAGTTGGACCCACAATCAACACCCATGGAAGCAGCAGTCAAGAAATCAAACCAACACATTGCATTGGGCAAATCTGCTGCAAAGGGCCTCTTTAAAGTGTTAAAAAGCAAAGATGTCACCTTGAAGACTAAGGTATGCCTGACCCAAGCCATGGTGTTTTCAATCACGTCGTATGCATGCGAAAGCTGGGCAATGAATAAGGAAGGCCAGAGAGGAATTGATGCCTTTGAATTGTGGTGTTGGCGAAGAATATTGAATATACCACAGACTGCCAAAAGAACAGACAAATCTGTCTTGGAAGAAGTACAGCCAGTATGCTCATTAGAAGTGCGGATGGCAACACTTCATCTCACGTACTTTGGACATGTTATTAGGAGGGAGTAGTTCCCAGAGAAGGCCATCATGCTTGGTATAGGGTCAGCGAAAAAGAGGAAGACCCTCAATGAGATGGATTGACACAGTGGCTTCAACACTGGGCTGAAGCATAGCAATGATCATGAGGATGGTGCAGGACGGGGCAGTGTTTCGTTCTGTTGTACATAGTGTTGCTATGAGTCAGAACTGACTCGATGGCACCTAACAACAACAATAAAAAATTTAAATGTGTATTTCCTTAGTAGTTACAGTTTTATGAATCTGTGATATAGAAATATACTTGGGATATATGCACATGTATGTTACTGCAAAATATTGAGACCTACCTAAATTTATATGAACAGCATTCAGTTAAATAAATTATTATGGTTCATAGTGGAATACTTTGTAGGTATTAATAATAAAGAAGATGTATATGTTCTGATATGGAATTTTGTTCCATATATTATTTTTCAGTGAAGAAGGCAAGGGACGGAATGGTAGATAAAATATGCCACCTTTTGTGTTTATGAAAAAGGTATATATGTATGTTTATGTTTGCAGAAAATAGCCCTGAAAGTATACCCAAGAAATAGTTAACAGGGGTTACCTGTTGTTATGGATTGAATTGTGTCCCCCCAAAATTGGCTAAGCCATGATTCCCAGTATTGTGTGGTTGCCCACCATTTTGTGATCTGATGTGATTTTCCTATGTGTTGTAAATCCTAACCTCTATGATGTTAATGAGACAGGATTAGAGGCATGTCAGTGAGGCAGGACTCAATCTACAGGATTAGGTTGTATCTTGAGTCAATCTCTTTTGAGATATAAAAGAGAGAATCAAGCAGAGAGGAGAGGGACTTCATTACCACCAAGAAAGAAGTGTTGAGAGCAGAGTGTCTCCCTTGGACCCGAGGTCCCTGCACTGAGAAGCTTCTAGACCAGGGAAAGATTGATGACAAAGACCTTCCCCCAGAGCCGACAGAGAAAGAAAGCCTTCCCCTGGAGCTGGTGCCTTGAATTCAGACTTCTAGCCTCCTAAATTGTGAGAGAATAAATTTCTGTTTATTAAAGCCATCCATTTGTGGTATTTCTGTTATAACAACACTAGACAACTAAGACACCTGTGTTAAGGGAAACTAGGGAATTATGGATGGGGCAGGAAGGAGACTTATTTTTTTACTGTTTTTTGTGCACATTGAATTTTTTCCATATGCATGTATTACCTATTAAAAGAATACAACATTTATAAAATCTGTTATAGTTGAACTAGATCGATAGTCTTTTAATGGAAAAACATTTCTTGTATTATTGGGTTAAATTCTATTTGGTCATCTTGCTGCATTTTATTTAGTAATACAGGGCAATTGTATTTCATCAGAGGCATGCTTTCCTAAAGACCTCAAATAATTCAAAATGGACATAATTCACAACCAATTTTTCCACAGGAATAAATGTAAAGTAGGGGACATATGTTCTTGGAGTGCATAAATATATAACTATTACAACTTTTTTTGTGTGCTTTAGAGCTTCTTTTTAGTTTTTTAACATTATCTTTACAAGGTCCCTAGGTGGTACAAATGGTTTGGCTCGATTGCTAACCTAAAGGTTGGTGGTTCAGACTCACCCAATAGTATTGTGGAAGAAAAGGCCTGGAAATCCATTTCTGTTAAGATTACAACCAAGAAAACCTATGTATGGAGCAGTTGTGCTCTGTAACTCATGGGGTCACTGTGAGTCGAAATCAACTCAACACTAGCTAACAACAGCATTATCTTTACTGTTTTATAGAGTCTTTTTCCCCAAATCAACAGCCTCCATTAGACTATAATGGCGGTCTTCTGGCCTTCTTCTTAGTGTCTTATTATATCTAATGTTCATTCTAAAGCTATGGATTTTAGGAAACATTTTTTAGTACTAGCACCAGCCCCTAATGAATGGTTTGATTGTCATTTTTATAGGGTGTTTAAAATTGTTTAAATCATAATTGTAGAAAATGTTATAATAAGACCATGATCACCAAAATCACTTGTAAAAGTTCATATACAGGTAAACAACACAGTTCTCTCAATATTGAAGAAGAATGGTGAGTATTTCCACTATCCAGCTAATGTAGTACTGCCACGTTGACAGAGATAAACAGTTCACCACTGTATTTGTATGGCCCACTGGTTTTGAATTGTGGTGTTGGCGAAGAATATTGAATATACCGGGGACTGCCAAAACAATGAACAAATCTGCCTTGGAAGAAGTACATCTAGAATGCTCCTTAGAAGCAAGGATGATGAGACTTTGTCTCACATACTTTGGACATGTTATCAGGAGGGACCAGTCCCTGGAGAAGGACATCATGCTTGGCGAAGGGGAGGGTCAGCGAAAAAGAGGAAGACCCTCAATGAGATGGATTGACACAGTGACTGCAACAATGAGCTCAAGCATAACAGCGATTGTGAGGATGGCACAAAACTGGGCAGTGTTTTGTTCTGTTGTACATGAGGGTCACTTGAGTTGGAACTGACTCAAGGGTACCCAACGACAACAACTGGTTTTGCAATTATGATTTCTGACTAAATTTTTCAATATGGGTGTTTCATATTTTGTTCATGAAAGAGACTTTAACATAAAAAGTTTGTATTTTACTATTTAAAAATCACACAATTCAAATTTTCATAAAATGTAACCTACCTATATGTATGTATTGTATGTATTAACGGAAATGGATTGTCAGGCCTTTTCCTCCCCCTTTGGATACAAATGAATTTGGTCTATTAGGTCTATAGTTGTTTTTTTTTTAAGTGTTAATCCTTTTCAGGGTTAACTAGCAAGTATAGAATGAGGTTACTTACCTTTTTCTATATTCAGCAACATTTCAAAGCATATATGATCTAGGACTGGTGGCTTTTGGATGTGAGGAAGGGTGAAGGGGAACGGTGGAGTTTTTATTATCTTTGCAATTTCTTTTCTTTTTTATTGTGCTTTAGGTGACAGTTTACTGCTCAAGTTAATTTCTCATACAAAAATTCTATACACATATTGTTTTGTGACATTAGTTGCAATACCTTTGCAATTTCTTAAATGATGTTGATGTATTTAGATTTTCTTGAATCATTGTGGTAATTTACATCTCCCTATAAATTATCAGTTTCATTTAGATTTTTAAATTTATTGAAATTAAATTAGTCATGCTTTAACCTTATGTTATGGATTGAATTGTGTCCCCCAAAAATGTATGTCAACTTGGCTAGGCCATGATTCCCAGTATTTTGTGATTGTCCACCATTTGTCATCTGATGTGATTTTCCTACCTCTATGATGTCAGTTAGGCAGGATTAAAGGCAGTTATGTTAATGAGGCAGGACTCAATCTTCAAGATTAGATGTTATCTTGAGTCAATCTCTTTTTAAGATATAAAAGAGAGAACGGAGCAGAGAGGAGAGGGACTTCCTACCACCAAGAATTAAGAACCAGGAGGGGAGTGCATCCTTAGGACCCAGGATCCCTGCACTGAGAAACTCCTAGACCAGGGGTAGATTGATGACAAGGACCTTCCCCTAGAACCGACAGAGAAAGAAAGCATTTCCCTGGAGCTGGCACCCTAAATTTGGACTTCTAGACTCCTAGACTGTGAGAAAATAAATTTCAGTTTGTTAAAGCCATCCACTTGTGGTATTTCTGTTATAGCAGCACGAGATAACTAAGACACCTTATAAGTAAAAAAAAAAAATCCCTATATCTGTAGATCTGTAGTTATACTTTCTTTCTTGTATGCAATGCTACTCATTTGTGTTCCTTCTCCCCCCTCATTGGTTTAAGGTGCCAGGTGTTTATTTTATTGTTTGGGGGATTTTCCACCAAATAACTAACTCTTGGTTTTATTTATAAAATCTATTTTGCCCTATTTCTATCAATTTCTGCTTTCATTCATTCGTTCAATAAATATTTTGTTTGATTTTATTGTGCTTATTACCTTTTCTCTTGCTTTTTTAGTTTACTGTTTAATTCATTTATTTTCAGTCTTTCATGCATGTTTTCTAATGCATTTAGGGTAGCAAATTTTATATGTAGGGTTCTTGTTGTCATCCATTTTTAAATAGCTTGTAATTTTAATTTTGATTCCCTCTTTAACCCAGGCATTATGAAGAAGAATGATTTTAAATTTACAAGGGAAGGAGGTATCCTTTCTTTTCTTTTTTAAATTTCTACGTTTATTGAATTGTGGACAAAGAATGTGGCTGGTATTTTACTCCTTGCTACTGTTTATTTAATATTTTCTTTGTAAACTAATGCATGATCAATTTTTTAAGTGTTCTTTGGCCTTTGAGAAGAATGTGTAGTTTATTTTGGGGTACACAGCTCTACAAAAATGACTAAATCAAACTGGTTATTTGTAGTATTCCAATTTTCTGTATATTTACCTGATTTAGGTCTTTAGGTCTGCCAGTATGAGAATTGTTAGTTTCCTAGCACAATTCTGTCTTTGTCATATTCTTGCATTTCTAATAGTTTTTGCTTTATATAGTTTACTACTATGTTATTCTGTATGAAAAGGCTAATGACAGGTATATCTTCCTTCTTGGTTAATGGTACCCTTTGCCAAGTAAAAAAAAAAAAAAGATACACTTCTTGTGCCATTTAACATTTTTTGCCTTGAATCCTACTTTAATTTGATGTTAATATTGTCATTTCTGCTTTTTTTTAAAAAAAAAAAAACACATTTACCTGGGGTGTCTTTATCTATCCCTTTATTTTCAACATTTCTGTGTCATTTGGCTTTAGGCTGGCCTTGTGTAAACAGTATGTAACTGGATTTTTTTAAAATTTCATGTTTAGTGTCTGAACAATTTAACCCATTCTCATTTATTGTGATCACTAATATCTTAGGTTTTATTCTATCATCTTATTTCAGTTTTCTATGTATGAAAATTTCTTTTTTTTTTATTCTCACCTCCTGACTTTTGTTTGACTGATCAAATTGTCATTGTTCCTTTTTCCCCTCTAGTTCTAGATCTTATTTCTAATCAACTAGTAGTTAACCTTATGTTTTTTAAGACACAAATTTAAACTTATATTTTAATGTATATAGCAATAATTATTCAATATCTATTATCATTGTATTTCCCAAATAAGATAAGACTTTTACCTGCTTTTACTTCTTCTGTCTTGTTCCTTATGCACCTCCATTGTTTTTGTAACATTATTTGAAAATTTGGTTCTAGACTTATTAAAATTCTTGGATGCATTATACCTCTTTAATTTTACAAATTCTTTCTTAACAAGTGTACAAAAGTCACAGCCACGTTATCAGAAAACACCTATTTAATTAAAAAATTATTTATTTAGTCCACTTTTTGCACCCTCCCTTTTTTGACCATTTTAACCATTTAAGTTTAATTGTGGTGAAAATATACACACCAAAACATTCACCAGTGCAAAAACTTTCACATTTACAATTTAATGACATTGATCGCATTTTTCATGTTGTGCCACCATTATCTCTATCCTTTTCCAAAATATTCCACCACTATAAACATAAACTCAATGCCACCCAAACAAAAACTCCCTTTTTTGCCCCTCCTACCCACCCCGGTAACCATTAATAATCTTTGGTTTCTATGTATTTGCTTATTTCATAGAAATGAGATCATACAGTATTTGTCCCTTTGCAACTGATTTATTTTGCTCAGCATAATGTTTTCAAGGTTAATCCACGTTGTGGCATGCATCAGAGCTTCATTTCTCTTTATGGCTGCATAATATTCCATTGTATGCATGTACCACATTTTGTTTATCCTTTTATCTGTTGATAGACATTTCAGTTGTTTCTACATTTTGGCTGTTATGGAAAGTGCTGCAATGAGCATTGGTTTCTGTTTGCATTCTTGTCTTCACTTCTTCTTGGTATATACCAGGATTTGGATTGCTGGGTCATGTGGTGGTAGTTCTATGTTCAACTTTTTGAGGAACCACAAACTGTTTCCACAATGGCTGTACCATTTTTACATTCCCACCAACAATGGCTGAGGGTTCCTGTTTCTCCACAGCCTCACCAACACTTGTGTTTTCTGTGTTTTTATCATTGCCATTCTAATGGGAGTGAGGTAATTTCTCATTGTGGTTTTGATTTGCATCTCCCACATGGGGTTGCCATGAGTTGGGGACTGCCTGGATGACAGCTAATAACAACAATGGCTGATAATGTTGAACATCTTTTCATGTGCTTGTTGACCATTTGAATATCCTCTTTAATGAACTGTCTGTTCAAGTCCTTTGTCCATATTTTGATTGGGTTGTTTGTCTTTTTGTTGTTAAGTAGTAGAAGTTTTATACATATTTTGGATATTAGGCCCGTATCTGATATATAGTTCCCAAATTTTTTTTCCCAATCTCTAGGTTGTCTTTTCACTTTGTTGATAAAATCCTTTGATATACAAAAGTATTTAATTTTTATGAGGTCCTATCTATCCATTTTGTTTTTTTCTGCTGGGGCTTTTGTTAGCACATCTGATAATCTATAGCTAAACAAAGGAGTTCTGGTTGCACAGTGGTTAAGCACTCAGCTATTAACCGAAAGGTGGGCAGTTTGAACCCACTAGCTACTCCATGGGAGAAAGATGTGGCAGTCTGCTTCTGTAAAGAATTACAGCCTTGGAAATCCTGTGGGGCAATTCAACTCTGTCCTACCGGGTCACCATGAGTTGGAATCTACTTGATGGCAACGAGTTTTGTTTTTTTTAATAGCTAAACACTAGGTCCCACTAGTTTTAGTTTTCACATTTAGGTTCTTGATCCATTTTGAATTGTTTTTTGTGTACAGTGTGAGGATGAATCCTGATTCATTCTTCTGCATGTGGAAATCCAATGTTCCCAGCACCATTTACTGAAGAGACTCTTCCTTCCCTATTGAATGGACTTAGCACCTGTCTTAGGCCGGGTTCTCTAGAGAAGCAAAACCAGTGAACCAAAAGAGAGAGAGATTTATTTCAAGGAAATGGCTCATGCAGTTGTAGTGGCTGGCATACCCCAAGTCTGTAGGTCAGGCATTAGGCTGGAGGCTTCTTCTGACTCACATAGCTACAGGAGCTGACAAACCCAAAATCGGCAGCTCAGAGTGCAGGCTGCTGGGTCACAGGCTGCAGAGGCTGGCGAATCCAAGATCGGCACGTAAGATGGCAAGCTGCTGGCTCATAGACTGCAGAGGCTGATGAATCTCAAGACTGGCAGGCAAGACATCAGGCTGCTGGCTCACAGGCTGTGGACGCTGACAAATCCCAAGACTGGCAGGCAATATGGCAGGCAGCTGGCTCATGTCCCAAGAACTGGAGGCAGAAGATGACGAGCCAGATGCAGGATCCAGAGCAAAAAAGCAAACTTTGCTAGAATGTCCATATATATATATATATATATAGGATGCAGGCCACACCCCTGATGAAACTCCCCTTACAACTGATTGGCTGATCACACCAGATCACATCATGGAAGATGACTACATCATTACTTAACTTCCAAATTACATCATTACATAACTGCCAAACTACATCATTACATAACTGCCAAACCACTGAGAATCATGGCCCAGCCAAGTTGACACACAACCTTAACCATCACAGCACCATTGTTGAAAATCAGTTGACCATAGATGTGTGGATTTATTTCTGGACTTTCAACTCTATTCCATTGGTCTGTGTGTCTATTATTATCCTACTACCAGGCTGATTTAATTACTGTAGATTTGTAATATGTTTTAAAATCAGGAAGTGTAAGTTCCTACTTTATTCTTCTTCAAGATTGCTTTAGCTATTCAGAATCCCTTGTCCTTCCATGTAAATTTAAGGATTGGCTTTTCCATTTCTGCAAAGAAGCCTGTTGAAATTTTGATGGGGATTGCACTGAATCTATAGATAGTTTTGAGTAGTACTGACATCTTAACTATTTTAAGCATTCCAGTCTATGAACATGGAATGTCCTTCCATTTATTTAATCTTCTTTAATTTCTTTTAGTAATGCTTTATAATTTTCAGTGTACAAGTCTTTTACCTTCCTGGTTAAATTTATTCCTAGGTGTTTTATTCTTTTAGATGCTATTGTAAACACTGTTGTTTCCTTAATTTCCTTTTCAGCTTGCTCAACTGTATGATGTATGAAAACCCAACTGATTTTTGTGTGTTGACCTTGTACCCTGCCACTTTGCTGAATTCATTTATGGGCTCTAATGGCTTTCTTGTAGAAACTTTGGGGTTTTCTATGTATAGGATGATGTCATCTGCAAAAAGGGATAGTTTTACTCCTCCTTCTCAATTTGGATACCTTTTATTTATTTATTTTTTCTAGCCTGATTGCGCTGGTTAGGACTTCCACAACAATGTTGAATAGCAGTGGTGAGAATGGGCATCCTTGTCTTGTTCCTGATCTTAATGAGAAGGTTCTCAGCCTTTCTCCAATGAGTATGATGTCAGCTGTGGGTTTTTCATAAATGTCCTTTATTATATTGAGGAATTTCCTCCCATTCCTATCTTACTGAGTGTTTTCATCATGAGAGTGTGTTGAATTTTATCAAGTGCCTTTTCTGCATCAATTGAGATGATCATGTAGTTCTTTTTCTTTATTCTATTGATGTTGAGTATTACATTGGTTGATTTTCTGATGTTGAACCAGCCTTGCATTCCTGGGATAAATCCCACTTGATCATGACTATAATCCTTTTAATACATTTTTGGATTCAATTTGCTAGTATTTTGTTAAGTATTTTTGCATGTATGTTCATTAGAGATATTGGTTTGTAGTTTTCTTGTGGTGTGTTTGTCTGGCTTTGGTATCAGGGTAATGCTGGCCTCATAGAATGAGTTAGGAAGTGTTCCTTCCTTTTCTATGTTTTGGAAAGAGTTTAAGAAGGATTGAAATCACTTCTTTAAATGTTTGGTAGAATTCCCCAGTGTAGCCATCTGGTCCAGGATTCTTTTTATTCAGAGGTTTTTGATTAATGATTTAATCTCTTCACTTGTTGTGGGTCTGTTGAGAATGTCTATTTCTTCTTGAGTCAATTCCAGTAGTTTATGTGTTTTTAGGAATTATTCCATTTCATGTAATTTGTTGGTGAACAATTGTTCATATTATTCTCATATGATATTTTTTATTTCTGTAGGGTTGGTTATAATGTCCCCACTTTATCTGATTTTAGTTATTTGCATTTTCTCTTTTTTTTTGTCAATCTTGCTCACGTTTTGTCAATTTTATCGATCTTTTCAAAGAACAGAATTCTGGTTTCATTGGTTCTCTCTATCATTTTTCTACTCTCTATTTCATTTATTTCTGCTGATCTTTGTAATTCCTTCTTCTGGTAGTTTTAGGGTTAGTTTTCTCTTCATTTTCTAGTTCCTCAAGTTGTAAAGTTAGCTTATTAATTTGAGATCTTTCTTCTTTTTTAATGTAAGTGTTTACTGCTATAAATTTCCCTCTGGGCACTACCTTCACTGCATCCCCTAAGTTTTGGTCTGCTGTGCTTTCATTTTCATTCAAATCTAATTATTTTTATATTTCTCTCTTGATGTTTTCCTTGACTCATTGGTTGTTTAATAGTGTGTGATTTAATTTACACGTATTTGTGACATTTCCAGTTTTCGTTCTGTTACTGAATTCTAGTTTCATTCCATTGTGGTTGGAGAAGCTACTTGTATGATTTTGGTCTTTTAAAATTTATTGAGATTTGTTTTGTGACCTTAACATATGGTCTATCCTAGAGAATGATACATGTGTACTGGAGAAGAATATGTATTCTGCTGTTGTGCATTGGAGAGTTCTATATATGTCTGTTAGGTTTAGTTGGTTTATAGTGCTATTCATATCCTCTATTAACTTATTTATTTTTAATGTTTTTTACTTATTGAATATTTATATGGTTTCCAAAATTTCAAAAGGCATAAGAAGATATACAATAGAAAGTCTCCCTTCACTCTTGTCCCCAAGTCACCCAGTTTTCCTCCTAGGAAATAACTCATGTTATCAGTTTCTTGGGTATCTTATTAGAGATATTCTATGTATATACAAGCAAATATTTCTATATAGTCTTCCTTTGCGTGTTTTTCTTATACAAGTGCTAGCATACCATCCACATTGTTATGAACCTTACTTTTGTCTTAATATATCTTGGAGATCGTTTCAACCTATATATTTTTAAACCTTTTACTATAGAAATTATCAAACATACACAAAAGTAGAGAGAACAGTGTAATGAACCCCCATGTACCTATCACCCAGTTAAATAATTATCCACACCCTGCTATTCTTGTTTTATCTATTTCTCCTACTTATTTTTTTTTTTTTTGGAGTATTTCAAAGCAAATCCCAGACATCATATTAGTTCACTTATAAATATTTCTGTTTGTATCTTTAAAAGATAGAAACTTAACAAAATTCAATCACAATACCGTTATCAAACCAAAAAAATTATAATTTCTTAATACCACATAATACCCAGCTTGTGCTTAGTTTTCTCTGAGTATATCAAACATGTTTTACTTTACAATTGCCAACCTATGGATATTTTTATTGCCAATTTTTGTATTGCCCCCTCCACCTGTACTCCTTGTTTTCCTTAAGTTCTTTTTGCTATTTCACATTGTTGGCTGTTCCCTATAATTTTTAAAGCTATTCTAGATTTCCTTGTTCTGTTTTAAATCCTTCTTTCTTATTTTTTCTTGGCTGCTCTACATCCTCCTGCCTGCACCCTTGAGGTGCAATATTGAACTCTTTTCTCTACTTTTTTTTTTCTTTCAGATAACTAATTCACATCATTGATTAAACTATCACCTTTGCTGATGATTCTAAAATCTTTATCTCCAGCCCAGGTGTCTCACCCAGATTCCAGTTCTCTATTTCTAACTGCCTTCAAAACACTTCTGCATGAAATCACCATCATAAACTTAAAGTGAAAAATGTCTAAAATTGAACTTACTATCTTTTTCCCCAAAACAACTCTCTTAACTTCCTCATTTCTTATTATGGCAACTTCATCCTCCCTGTTCTTAAGCTTGAACTCCTAGTTATTTCTAAAATGTAGTTCTCGTTTATTCCCTTTATCCAGTTAGCTACCAAGCTCTGTTGATTCTTCTTTTGTGGTATCTCTAACTTTAGTCTCCTCTCCATTCAATCTTATTCCCTGAAACCTAATCATAAACCTCATAGGTAACTTAGCAACCATTTAACATTATGCTGGAAGTCTTAACCAATGCAATGAAATGAGAAATCAAAATAAGAGGTATAAATATTGGCAAGGGAAAGCAAAACTATCATTATATGCAGTTTATATGGAAATCCAAAAGAATCAACTTGGAAATTACTAAACAAAAAAGAGATATTTTATATGCAAGATGGCCATTTATAAAATATAATAATAAAAAGCAATACCTTTCTTAAATATAAGCAATAACTAAATAGAATATGTTTTAGAAAAGAAATTCAATTTAAAACAGTAACAAAAGTTATAAATATATAAAAACATACACAAAAATTTCTAGTACAGGTCAGTACCAAAAAAAAAAAAAAAAGGACTAATTATAAAGAAAAATTTGATTGGACCTCATCAAAACTAAAAATTTCTGCTATTTCGTGTAAGAAAATGAAAGGCAAGCCACAGACTGGGAGAAAATGTTCACAATACATATATCTGACAATGGGCTTGCATCCAGAACATATAAAGAACTTTTACAACTCAAAATAAGAAAACAACCTAATAACAAAATGGTCAAAAGATTTCAGCAGACACTTCACAAAGGAAGATATTCTGATAGCCAATAAGCAAATGAAAATTTTCTCAACATCATTAGTCATCAGGGAAATACAAATAAAAACCATAGTGAAATACCACTACACACCCATTAGAATTGCTAAAATTAAAAAGACTGACAATAATAAACGATGGTGAAGATGTGGAACCACTGGAACTTTAATACATTAAAGTGTAAAATGGTATAATCATTTTGGAGTTTCTTATAAAGTTTAATATACAAGGTTACACATACACCTACCCAATGACCCATCAATTCCACTGCTAGGTATTTACTCAAGAAAAATTAAAATGTAATGACCACAAAAGACTTGTATACAAATATGCATAGTAGCTTTATCCATAATGGCCAAAAATTGGAAACAAATTACTATATATTTTTGCAATGGAATATTGTTATGTGCTGTCAAGTCAATTCTGACTCATAGTGTCCCTATATGACAGAGTAGAACTGCCCTATAGGGTTTCCTAGGCTGTAATCTTTATGGGAGCAGATTGCCAGGTCTTTTCTTCTGTGGAGCAGGTGGTGGGTTTGAACCACTGATCTTTTGGTTAGCAGCCAAGCAGTTAACCGTTGTACCACCAACCCCCAAACCAAACCCATTGCCATCAAGTTGATTCCGACTCGTAGAGACCCTATAGGACAGAGTAGAACTACCCCATAGGGTTTCCAAGTAGTGGCTGGTGGATTTGAATAGCCAACCTTTTGGTTAGCAGCCTGAACTCTTAGCCACTGCACCACCAGTGCGCCTCAATGGAATATTACTAAGCTCTAAAAATGAATGAACTACTGATATGCACAACGTGAATAAATCTCAGAAACATTATGTTGAACAAAAGATGTAGGCAGAAAAGAGTATATACTGTATGATTTCATTTATATGAAATTCTAGAAAGACATATCTACTATTCAGTGACAGAAAGCAGATCAGTGGTCATCTGGGGTTAGGGGAGATAGGGATTGATTGCAAAGAGGTACAAGGGAACTGTCTTAGTTTTCTACTGCTGCTACAACAGAAGTACCACAAGTGGATGGCTTTAACAAACAGAGATTTATTCTCTCATAGTCTAGGAGGCTGGAAGTCCGAATTCAGGGCACCATTTCCAGGTGAAGACTTTCTCTCTCTGTTGGTTCTGCGGAAAGGTCCTTGTCATCAATCTTCCTGTGGTCTAAGAGCATCTCAGCGCAGGGACCCCGGGTCCTAACGATGCGATTCATTCCCGGCTCTGCTTTCATGGTGGTAGGAGGTCCCCCTGTATCTCTGCTTGCTTCTCTCTTTTATATCTCAAAAGAGATTGACTCAAGATACAACCTAATCCTGTAGATTGAGTCCTTCCTCATTAACATAACTGCCTCTAATCCTGCCTCATTAACATCTTAGAGGTAGGATTTACAGCACATAGGAAAATCATATCAGATGACAAAATGGTGGATAATCACACAATACTGGGAATCATGGCCTCACCAAGTTGACACACATTTTTTGGGAACACAATTCAATCCATGACAGGAACTATATGACATGATGGAAATGTTATATGTCTTGATTATGGTGGTGATTACATGGTTGTATGCATTTATCAAAATTCATCAAACTATAAACTTAACACAAGTGTATTTTATGGTATATAAATTATACCTCAATAAATTTGATTAAAAAAATACAATTTGGCAATAGAAAGGAATGAAGTACTAACACATGCTTCAACATGGATGAATCTCAAAAACATGCTAACTGAAAAAAGCAAAACACAAAAGACCACGTGTTATATGATCGGTCCCGTTTATGTGAAATGTTCAAAATAGACACATTTATAGAGATAGTAAGTAGATTAGTGATTTCCTGAGGCTTGGGGTGAGACAAGGAGTGATGGCAAATAAGCCTGAGGGATCTTTTTGGGATAATGGAAATGTTCTAAAATTGGATTGTGATGATGGTAGCACTGCTTTGTAAATTTGCTAAAAATCAATTGTACACTTAAAATGAGTGAATTTTATGGTGTGTAAATTGTACCTTAATAAAGCTGTTTTAAAAATACAATTGACTGTTTAAACAAAAATAATAACAATGTATTGTGGGGTATTGAGGGGTAAACATAAATTGCATGGCAGCAATAGCATAAAAGCCAGGAAGGGAGAAATGGAAGTTTACTCATATAAGATTTTATGTTCTTTGTGAAGTGGTATAATGACACTTGAAGGTAGACTGTGATAAGTTAAAGATGTGTATTACAAACCTTTAAACAACCACTAAAATAACAAAACAAAGAGCTATAGCTAATAACCCAAAAAAGGAGATAAAATGGAATAAAAATAATACTCGATTTATCCAAAAAAAAGGCAAAAAAAAAAAGTGAAATAAGAAAACAAAGAACAGTGTGATGGTTAAGGTTGTATGTCAACTTGGCTGAGCCATGATTCTCAGTGGTTTGGCAGTTATGTAATGATGTAATCACCTCCTTGATAAGATTTTCCATGAGCAGCCAATCAGTTGAAAAGGAGTTTCCTTGGGTGTGTGGCCTACATCCGATATATATGGACTTTCTGGCAAAGGTCATTGGCTTTTGCTTCACTCTGGA
Organism: Dugong dugon; assembly: GCA_030035585.1. NCBI lineage: Eukaryota > Metazoa > Chordata > Mammalia > Sirenia > Dugongidae > Dugong > Dugong dugon. Next base: position 99,164,877 of record CM057483.1, on the reverse strand, counting down.
ATGAAGGTTTGGGTCACCCGCCAGGCAAAGAACCACGGCCAGCTGAGGTGCTTGCTGAGAGTAAAGGGAATACGGAATGGGTGGTGGAAGAAGGTAGTTCTAAATACCAGCTACAACCACGTGACCAGTTACAGAAACAAGGACTGTAATTGTTATGAGTATTTCTTCCTTGTATGTGTCCATCAAATATTTTTGTTTTCTTTACTTATATAAGACATAAACAGGGCTAGTGCGTTTTTGGTTGTATGTGTGTTGTATCATGTTAGGTGCAAGTATGACTTTATAATTGTCTTTATTTAGAGATCATGTATGGTTTAAGGAGATGTGTACAGCTGCCAAGTTGACAAAGGGTAGACTGTGATGGTTAAGGTTGCATGTCATCTTGGCTGGGCCATGATTCACAGTGGTTTGCCAGTTATGTTATGATGCCATCACCTTCATGATGATATCTGCTATGAGCAGCCAATCAGCTGAAAGGGAGTTTCCTTGGGGATGTGGCATGCATCCAATATCTATGGACTTTCTGGCAAAGGTCACATTGGCTTTTGCTCTGCTCTGGGTCCTGCATTTGGCTTGTCATATCTGACCTCTGATTCTTGGGAGTTGAGCCAGCAGCCTGCCATCTTACCTGCCGATCTTCAATTCGTCAGCTTCTGCAGTCTGTGAGCCAGCAGCCTGCTGTCTGACCTGCTGATCTTGGGTTCATCAGCCCCTGCAGCTATGTGAGTCAGGAGAAGCCTCCAGACTGATGCATGACCCAGGGACTTGGGACTTTCTAGCCTCTGCAACTGTGTAATCCATTTTCTTGATATAAGTCTCTCTCTCTCTCTCATATCTATATCTATATATCTATCTATATATACTTCACTGTTTTTGCTTCTCTAGAGAACCCAGCCTAAGACAAACAGGACAGATAGAAAACAATTAGCAAGATGTTAGACTCAACCATATCAACAATCACATTAATGTAAATGGTCTGAATACCTCAATTAAAGGGAAGAGATTATCAGATTGGATGAAAAAGCAAGACTCAACCATATGTGCCTACAGGAAATGCTCTTTAAATATAAAGACACAAATAGGTTAAAAGTAAAAGGATGTAAGATGAAATTCCATGCTAAAACTAGTCAAAAGAATGCTGGAGTGGCTATATTGATATCAGGCAAAGTATATTTCAGAGCAAAGATACCAGGGATACAGAAGTAATTTCATAATGCTAAGGGGGTCAATCAGTGAAGAGGACATAACAATCCTAAATGTTTATACACCTAATAAAAGATTTTCAAATTAAATGAAGAAAAAAAACTGATAAAACAGCAAGGAGAAATATACAAATCAACAATTCTGGTCAGAGATTTCAATACCTATCTCTCAATAGAACAAGTAGGCATAAAATCAGCAAGGATACGGTAGATGTGAACAACACTATCGATCAAATTAAGCTGGTTGACATTTATAGAACATTCTACCCAATAACAGAAAAATACAAATTCCTTTCAAGTGCACATGAAGTATTTTCCAAAACCAAACCATTTGCCGTTAAGTCGATTCTGACTCATGGTAGTTCCATGTGTGTCAGGGTAGAACTGTGCTCTATAGGGGTTTTTTTTGTCTTTAAATTGTGCTTTAAGTGAAAGTTTACAGCCCAAGTTAGTTTCTCATACAAAAATTTATACACATATCGTTATGTGACCCTAGTTGCTCTCCCTATAATGTGACTCCATAGAGTTTTTAATTGCTGATTTTTTGGAAGTAGATCATCAGAAAGCTTCCATGGCACCGCTCGGTGGATTCAAACCTTCAATTACCAAGATAGACGGTTCTCTATGCCACAAAGCAAGTCTCAATAAATTCAAAAGAAGCCAAGTCTTACAAAATATGTTCTCTGAAAAAAAAGCACAATGGAATTAAATTAGAAACCAGTAACAGAAAGATCACTGGAAATTTTCCCAAATATTTGGAAACTAAACAATCCACTTCTAGATAACTGTGGAAACCCTGGTGGCATAGTGGTTAAGTGCTACAGCTGCTAAACAAAGGGTCAGCAGTTCGAATCCACCGGGCACTCCTTGGAAACTATGGGGAAGTTCTACTCGGTCCTATAGGGTCGCTATGAGTTGGAATCAACTTGATGGCAATGGATTTGGGTTAGATAACTGATGAGTCAAAGAAGAGATCAAAAGGGATATTAAAAAATATTTTGACTTGAATAAAAATGAACACAAAAATATCATATGTTAGAGGATGCTGCTAAAGCAGTATTTTGGGGGTAATTCAAACCACTTAACTCGTATATTAGAACAGGAGAAAGGCCTCATATTTAGTTTCACTTCAGGAAATGAAGAAAGAAGAGCAAATAAAACTCAAAGTGAAAACACCCTGACATTACTGGCACGAATAAAAAAAAACAAATACAAAATAACAAATGTTGGAGAGGCTGTGGAGAGATTGGAACTCTTACGTACTGCTGGTGGGTATGCAAAATGATTCAACCATTTTGGAAAACGATAGGGTGCTTCTGTATATATAGAAATACTATATAATCCAGCAAGCCCAGTCCTACAAATATAACCTAGAGAAATAAGAGCCATCACACGAATAGACATATGCACACCCATATTCATTGCAGCATTATTCACAATAGCAAAAAGATGTAAACAACCTAAGTGCCCATCAACAGATGAATGGATAAACAAACTATGGTACATATACACAATGGAGTATTATGCAACGATAAAGAACAATGATGAATCTGTGAAACATCTCACAACATGGATGAATCTGGAGGGCATTAGGCTTACTGAAATGAGTCTATCACAAAAAGACAAATACTGTATGAGACCACTGTTATAAAAACTCATGAAAAGGTTTACACACAGAAAGAAACAATCACTGATGGTTACAAGGGTGGGGAGGGAAAAACACTAACTAGATAATAGATAAGTAGTAACTTTGGTGAAGGGTAAGATGGTACACAATACTAGGGAAGTCAGCACAACTTGACCAAGGCAAGTTCATGGAAGCTTCATAGACACATCCAAACTCCCTGAGGGATCGAATTACTGGGCTGAGGGCTGGAGGCCATGGTCTTGGGGGACATCTAGCTCAATTGGCATAACGTAGTTTATAAAGAAAATGTTCTACATCCTACCTTGGTGAGTAGCGTCGGGGGTCTTAAAAGCTTGTGAGCAGCCATCAAAGATACTCCACTGGTCCCACCCCGTCTGAAGGAAGAGAGAATGAAGAAAACCAAAGACAGAAGGGAAAGATTAGTCCAAAGGGCTAATGGACCATAACTACCACCGCCTCCACCAGACTGAGTCCAGCACGTTTATTTTTATTTTTAGTTTTTTTTATTTTTAATTTTTAAATTTTTTTTATTGTACTTATATGAAGGTTTACAGAATAAATAGTTTCTCATTAAGCAGTAAGTACACATGTTTTATGACATTGTTTAACAACCACACGACATGTCAACACTCTCCCTTCTTGACCTTGAGGACCTTTTTTTTGGTGAAAATGTACATAACCAAAATTACACCATTTTGAAAGTTTCTACATGTACAATTCAGTGACATCGATTACATTCTTCCAGTTGTGCTGCTATTCTCACTATCCTTTTCCAAATTATTCCATCACCATTATCTTCAACTCACTGTCCCCTAGGCTTCCCATCAAACCTTTTGAGTTGCTGCTGTCAATTTGATTTCACATAGATAATCCTTTTTTTTTTGTACCTTAGATGAAGGTTTGCCGAACAAATAGTTTCTCATTGAACAGTACACATATTGCCCTATGACAATGGTTAACAACCCCATGACATGTCAACACTGTCCCTTCTCAACCTTGGGTTACCTATCACTAGATTTCCTGTCCCCTCCTGCCTCCTAGTCCTTGTCCCTGGAACTGAGTCCAGCACATTTAGATGGTGCCTGGCTACCACCACCGACTGCTCTGACAGGTGTCACAATAGAGGGTCCCGGACAGAGCTGGAGGAAAATGCAGAACAAAATTCAAACTCATAAAAAAAAGACCAGACTTGATGGTCTGACAGAGACTGGAAAAACCCTGAGAGTATGGCCCTTGGACACCCTTTTAACTCAGTACTGAAGTCACTCCTGACGTTCACCCTTCAGCCAAAGATTAGACAGGCCCAAAAAACAAACAATAATACACATAGCTCAACCATATATATGAGACTAAATGGGCACAGCAGCCCAGGGGCAAGGACGACAAGGCAAGAGGGGACAGGAAATCTGGATGAATGGAAATGGAGAACCCAAGGTTGAGAAGACAAGAGTGTTGACACATTGCGGGGTTGGCAACCAATGTCACAAAACAATATGTATATTAATTGTTTAATGAGAAACTAATTTGCTCTGTAAACCTTCATTAAAGCACAATAATAATTTTAAAAAACTCAAAGTATAAAAATTGAAATAATGAAGAACAAACTGGAAATCAGTGAAATGGAAAACAGAAAAACAGTAGAGAAAAGCTAATGAAACCAAAAGCTTGTTCTTTGAGAAGATCAGTACAATTGACTCTAGCCATTCTGATTATGAAAAAGGGGAAAATCTCAAATTACAATATTAGGAATGAGAGAAGTGACATCACTACAGATCCTGCAGATATTAAAAGGATAATTAGGGAATATTACGAAAAACTTCATGCCAATAAATTTGACAACTTGGATGAAATGGACAAATGCCTTGAAATACTCAAACTACCAAAGCTCACCCAAGAAGAAATAGATAATGTGATTACCCCTATCTCTATTAATGAAATAGAATTTGTAATTAAAGACATCTCCACAAAGGAAACTTCTTGCCTAGATGGTTTCACTGGTGAACTCTACCTAACATTTATTTGAGGAGGAAATAATGCCAATTCTACACAAACTCTCCCCCCAAATTGAAGTGGAGTGAATACTTTCCAACTTATTCTATGAGTCCAGCATTGCCCTCATAACCAAAACCAGATTGCCACCATTTCTGTTAAATTTCCAAATATACAGATAGTCTCTCCCATCTACAAGTTGGGGACTCTTCATGTGGTTTCCTTGGCCCCCAAGTGTTCTGGATTCTCCTTTTATTCCTCTTGAACCTAAGAAGTCAGTCTTCAATGTGAAAAACTTCTCTGCTTTCGTAGATAACTAAGTTGCAGAAAGTAGTAAATAAAAATGGGGGCCTTTTGCAGACCTGCTGACTTATTTTGGTTTCAGAAATTTACAGAGAGTGATTTCAAGTGGATGTAGACTCAAACTTTTGGGAAAAGGTGAGACTTGGAGGAGAATATGTTAGAAACAGTAATACTTTGTGTCGCATTCTCATCTTGACAGTTGTTGGGTCTTTTATATTGTGTATCCAGCCTCAGAGAAAATTGACTGCCATGCAGTGTACATATGGAGGATGCTTTGTCAGATGAGATCAGAAGACATAGAAGAAACTATAATTCCATGGTTTAAAATGAATGACTAACTTGGAAAGGAGAGGAGGGAGCTTTCTGGGTTGCTGGTCTCTGCAGCTCCAGGCATCTCCCAAATTCCAGTTCTATGTTGTTGTTAGGTGCTGTCGAGTCAGTTCCGACTCATAGCGACCCTATGTACAACAGAACAAAACACTGCCCGGTCTTGTGCCATCCTCACAATCATTGTTATGCTTGATCCCATTGTTGTAGCCACTGTGTCAATCCGTCTCATTGAGGGTCCTCCTCTTTTTCGCTGACCCTCTACTTTACCAACTATGATGTCCTTCTCCAGGGACTGATCCCTCCTGATAATATGTCCAAAGTATGTGAGACATAGTCTTGCCATCCTTGCTTCTAAGGAGCATTCTGGTTGTACTTCTTCCAAGACAGATTTGTTCGTTCTTTTCCTGGTCCATGGTATATTCAGTATTCTTTGTCAACACCATAATTCAAAGGCGTCGATTCTTCTTCAGTCTTCCTTATTCATTGTCCAACTTTTGCATGCATATGAGGCAGTTGAAAACACCATGGCTTGGGTCAGGCACCTTAGTCTTCAAGGTGACATCTTTGCTTTTTAACACTTTGAAAAGGTCTTTTGCAGCAGATTTGCCCAATGCAATGCGTCTTTTGATTTCTTGACTGCTGCTTCCATGGGTGTTGATTGTGGATCCTTACCAACTTCAATATTTTCTCCATTTGTCATGATGTTGCTTATTGGTCCAGTTGTGAGGATTTTTGTTTTCTTTACATCGAGGCGTAATCCATACTGAAGGCTTTGGTCTTTGATCTTCATCAGTAAGTGCTTCAAGTCCTCTTCACTTTCAGCAAGCAAGGTTGTGTCATCTGCCTAACGCAGGTTGTTAATGAGTCTTCCTCCACTCCTGATGCTATGTTCTTCTTCATATAGTCCAGCTTCTCAGATTATTTGCTCAGCACACAGATGGAATAAGTATGGTGAAAGAATACAACCCTGATGCACACCTTTCCTGACTATAAACCTTGCAGTATCCCCTTATTCTATTTGAACGACTGCCTCTTGATCTATGTACAGGTTCCCCATGAGCACATTTCAGTGTTCTGGAATTCCCATTTTTCGCAATGTTATCCATAATTTGTTATGATCCACACAGTCAAATGCCTTTGCATAGTCACTAAAATGCAGGTAAACATCTTTCTGGTATTCTCTGCTTTCAGCCATGATCTATCTGACATCAGCAATGATATCCCTGGTTCCACGTCCTCTTCTGAATCTGGCTAGAACTTCTGGCAGTTCCCTGTTGATGTACTGCTGCAACCACTTTTGAATGATCTTCAGCAAAATTTTACTTGCGTGTGATATAATAATATTGTTCAATAATTTCTGCATTCTGATGGATCACCTTTCTTTGGAATAGGCATAAATATGAATCTCTTCCAGTTGGCCAGGTAGCTGTCTTCCAAATTTCTTGACATAGATGGGTGAGCACCTCCAGCACTGCATCTCTTTGTTGAAACATCTCAGTTGGTATTCCGTCAGTTCCTGCAGCCTTGTTTTTCGCCAGTGCCTTCAGTGCAGCTTAGACCTCTTCTTTCATTACCATCGGTTCCTGGTCATATGCTACCTCCTGAAATGGTTGAATATCCACCAATTCTTTTTGGTGTAATGACTCTGTGTATTCCTTCTATCTTCTTTTGATGCTTCCTGCGTTGTTTAATATTTTCCCCGTAGAACGCTTCAGTATTGCTACTCGAGGCTCCAATTTTTTATTCAGTGCTTTCAGCTTGAGAAATGCCGAGCGTGTTTTTCCCTTTTGGTTTTCTAACTCCAGGTCTTTTCACATTTCATTATAATACTTTACCTTGTCTTCTCGTGCTGCCTTTTGAAATCTACTGTTCAGCTCTTTTACTTCATCATTTCTTACTTTTGCTTTAGCTACTCAACATTCAAGAGAAACTTTCAGAGTCTCTTCTGACATCCATTTTGGTCTTTTTTTTTTTTCTTTCTTGTCTTTTTAATGACCTCTTGCTTTCTTCATGTATGATGTCCTTGATGTCATTCCACAACTCGTCTAGTTTTTGGACATTAGTGTTCAATATGTCAAATCTATTCTTGAGATTGTCTGTAAATTCAGGTGAAATATACTCAAGGTTGTACTTTGGCTCTCGTGGACTTGTTCTAATTTTCTTCAGCTTCAACTTGAACTTGCATATGAGCAATTAATGGTCTGCTCCCTAGTCGGCCCCTGGCCTTTTTCTGACTGATGATATTGAGCTTTTCCATCGTCTCTTTCCAGAGATGTAGTCGATTTGATTCCTGTGTATTCCATATGGCGAGGTCCATGCATATAGTCTCTGTTTATGTTGTTGAAAAAAGGTGTTTGCAATGAAGAAGTTGTTGGTCTTTCAAAGTTCTATCATGTGATCTCTGACATTGTTTCTGTCACCACTGCATGGGGGTCCAGTTCTATAGGAATACCTAAGGATCTCTGAGCTGCTGTAACATCTACTTCACAGTGCTATTGTGAGGCTTAAATAAGATAAACAAACGAACAAGCAGAAACTCAAAAAACAGAAAAACAAAAACCAAACCCTTTGCCATCGAGTGGATTCCAATTCATAGCAACCCTGTAGGACAGACTAGAACTGCACCATAGGGTTCCCAAGGCTGTACTCTTCATGGAAGCTGACTGCCATGTCTTTCTATCAATTAGTGGCTGGTGGGTTTGAAACACTGACCTTTTGGTTAGCAGCTGGGCTCTTAAGCACTGAGTCACCAGGGTTCCTTTAAATAAGATAAGGTACATTAAAGTACATAGCCCAATACCTATAATACACTGTCAATGTTTAGTTTCTCTTTCCTTCCCCATAGCAACTTTTTTTTCTCTGAGCCACTGTGATGGTTAATGTTATGTGTCAACTTGTCTAGGCTATGATTCTCAGTGGTTTGGCAGACACTATGTAATCACCTCCCATTTTGTGGTCTGATGTAAGCAGCCAATCAGTTGGAAGAGGAGTTTCCTTGGGGGTGTGGCCTGCATCCATGATATAAACAGATATTCTGGCAAAGCTCTCTCTCTATTCTGCTTTGGCTTGTCAACCTCTGACCTCCAGTTCTTGGGACTTGAGAAGCCTTCAGCCTACTGCCTGCCCTGCAGATTTTGGAATCACCAGCTCCTGCAACCCCCTGAGCCAGCAACCTGCCACCAGATGTGCAGATTTGGGGTTCGTCAGCCCCACCAGCCACGTGAGTCAGGAGAAGCCTCCAGCCTGCCACCTGCCCCACAGATTTGGGACTTGCCAGCCTGCACAATTGTGTGAGCCATTTCCTTGAATTAAATCTCTCTCTATATTTATATATATTCTCCACTGGTTCTTCTCCTTTGAGAAACCAGCCTAAGACATTTGGTACCAAGAAATAGGGATGCTACTTTAACAAATACCTAAAATGTGGAAGTGGTTTTTGAATTGGGTAATTGGTAGAAGCTGGAAGAGTTTTAAGGTGCCTAATAGTAAAAGCCTAGATTGCCTTGAAGAGATTGTTGATAGAATTATAGATGTCAAAGGCAATTCTGGTGAGGGCTCAGAAGGAAGGAGGAGAGTCATAGAGAAAGTCACTACCATCTTAGAGAGTACATATGGCTAGATCCACAGAATGCTGCTAGAAATGTGGACATTAAATGTTCTTCTGGTGAGGCTTTAAAAGGAAATCAGAGACGGATTACCCAATAAGCAAGTTACACATGGGCTTACTTGTGTTTACTTACTATTCTGTAGTGCACAGTTTCACATGTGATATTGTGCACTACAGATTAGTAACTAAGCACAAGTAAGCCCATACGTACCTTGATTACTGTAAGCCTGTGTGTACCTTGCTTACTGGTTAATCCACCCCTGGAATTGATGAACATGTGATTGGACAATGGAGGAAGGGTGATGCTTTTTATGCAGTGGCAAAGAACTTGTCTGAATTATGTTCAATGTTTGGTGGAAAGTAGAACTTGTAAGTGATGAACTTGGATATTTGGCTGAGGAGATTTCTAAGCAAGATCTTAAAGGGGCTGTGTGATTTCTCTTTGCTGCTTATAGTAAAATTCGAGAGGAAAGATGGACTTAAAAATAAACTGTGTGTCATGGTTTGAATTTTGTCCCCCAAAAAATGTGTGTATCAATTTGGCTGGGCCATGATTCCCAGAATTGTGTGGTTTGCCTCCATTTTGTGATCGTAATTTTATGTTAAAGAGGATTAGGGTGGGATTGTAACACCACCCTTACCCAGGTCACATCCCTGATCCAATGTAAGGGACTTTCCCTGGGGTGTGGCCTGCACCACCTTTTACCTTACAAGAGATAAAAGGAAAGGGAAGCAAGCAGAGAATAGGGGACCTCATACCACCAAGAAAGCAATGCCGGGAGCGGAGTGCGTCCTTTGGACCCCGGGTCTCTGCACGGAGAAGCTCCTAGTCCGGGGGGAACGTTGATGAGAAGGCTGACAGAGAGAGAAGCTGATGCCCTGAATTTGGACTTTTAGCCTACTTTACTGTGAGGAAATAAATTTCTCTTTGTTAAAGCCATCCGCTTGTGGTATTTCTGTTATAGCAGCACTAGATGACTAAGACACTGTGCAAAACAAAAACAAAACTTAAAGATTTGGAAAATTGTGTTGTACAAACTAAGGACACGTGTTCTAGAATTTTCACTACGGTTGTGGCTACACAGTCTTTTGTTAAAGACATTAAGCCTGTGACTGATGCATCTAACCAGCTATCACAGCAGAAAACCCATCAGCTTAGACTGAAGAGTACAGAGATAAGATAGAAGAAAGGAAAGCTGTTTGCCTCTTGGAATTCTATAGGCAGGAAACAGGCCAAAGGAGTTACATCTGTTGTCCTACAAGAAAAGAAAAGGATCATCTGTAGAGCAGCTCATAGATCAGCAGAACTATTGAAAGGAGCTTGGGAAGTGGGTCTGCCACTGTCTCAAAGGGTGGAGTCACGGCCTCCTAGATTTCAGAGAGTCAGATTTCCACCAACTCGGTTCTGGAGTGTGGGCCTGTCATGCCCAATGGCCAAAAGGATGGGGCCTCCACCCAAAGTAGAGGGGGTGGGGCTGCCATGCCCAAGGGGTAGGAGAACCGGAGCCAAGGGGGTGGGATCACTACTCAGATGGACTAGGAGAATGGAGCTGCCCAAAGTGGAGACAGCAGAGTTGCTGTCCTAGTGGGCCTTGGAAGGCGGGGCTGAAGCTCAGGGCTGAGGGACTTCCACCCAGAATTCAGAGGGCATGGCCAACACCCAGAGTCTGGAGGGCGGAGCCATTGCCCAGACTGTCCAGGAGAACAGAGGATTGTTTTCAAGCCTTGAGAGCCAGTGTAATTTGTTCTCCTGGGTTTTGGACTTGCTTGGTACCCGTTATCCTCTTTCCCTCCAATTTCTCCCATTTGTAATAGAAATGTCTACATTGTGCCTGTTCCACCATTGTACTTTGGAAGCAGATAACTTGTATTCTGGATTTCACAGGTTCACAGATGAAGAGGAATTTTGCCCCAGGATGGAATATGCCTAAAGTTTCACCCATATTTGATTTAGATGATTCAGAAGATGAGATTTTGGACTTGAAGTTGATTTAAGACTTTTGAGATGATGTGGTGGGGTGAATGTGTTTTGCATGTGGGAAGGACATGAATTTTGCGGGGCCAAAGGTGGAATATTTATGCATTTTCCCAAGAAAGGTAATCCAACCGAATGCAGAAATTATCAAACAGTATCATTACTATCACACGCAAGTAAAATTTTGCTGAAGATCATTCAAAAGTGGCTGCCGCAGTATATCGACAGGGAACTGCCAGAAATTCAGGCCAGATTCAGAAGAGGATGTGGAACCTGGGATATCATTGCTGGTGTCAGATAGATCATGGCTGAAAGCAGAGAATACCAGAAAGATGTTTACCTGCGTTTTAGTGACTATGCAAAGGCATTTGACTGTGTGGATCATAACAAATTATGGATAACATTGCGAAGAATGGGAATTCCAGAACACTTAATTGTGCTCATGAGGAACCTGTATGTAGATCAAAAGGCAGTTGTTTCGAAAGAACAAGGGGATACTACGTTGTTTAAAGTTAGGAAAGGTGTGCATCAGGATTGTACCCTTTGACCATACCTATTCAATCTGTGTGCTGAGCAAATAATCTGAGAAGCTGGACTATATGAAGAAGAACATGGCATCAGGAGTGGAGGAAGACTCATTAACAACCTGCGTTAGGCAGATGACACAACCTTGCTTGCTGAAAGTGAAGAGGACTTGAAGTACTTACTGATGAAGATCAAAGACTTTAGTGTGGATTACACCTCAACATAAAGAAAACAAAAATCCTCACAACTGGACCAATAGGCAACATCATGATGAACGGAGAAAAGATTGAAGTTGTCAAGGATTTCATTCTACTTGGATCCACAATCAACACCCATGGAAGCAGCAGTCAGGAAATCAAAAGACGCATTGTATTGGGCAAATCTGCTGCAAAAAACCTCTTTAAAGTGTTGAAAAGCAAAGACACCACCTTGAAGACTAAGGTGTGCCCAACCGAAGCCATGGTATTTTCAATCGCGTCATATGCACGCAAAAGCTATACAATAAATAAGGAAGACCAAAGAAGAATTGACGCCTTTGAATTGTGGTGTTGACGAAGAATATTGAATATACCACGGACTGCCAAAAGAACGAACAAATCTGTCTTGGAAGAAGTACAACCAGAATGCTCGTTAGAAGCAAGGATGGCGAGACTACGTCTTACATACTTTGGGCATGTTGTCAGGAGAGATCAGTCCCCGGAGAAGGACATCGTGTTTGGTAAAGTAGAGGGTCAGCGAGAAAGAGGAAGACCCTCAACGAGATGGATTGACCTAGTGGCTGCAACAGTGGCCTCAAGCATAACAATGATTGTGAGGATGGCACAGGACTGGGCAGTGTTTTGTTGATGGCACCTAACAACAACAACAAACGGTGGAATGTTATGGATTGAATTGTGTTCCCTAAAAATATGTGTTGGAAATCCTAACCCCTGTAGAGGTTATAATCCTATTTGGAATGGGTTTTCTTTGTTGTATTAATGAGGCCATATTAGTGTAGGGTGTGTCTTAAGTCAATCTCTTTTGAGATGTAAAAGAGATTAAACAAGCAAGCAAAAGAAGCAGAGATGGGGGAAGATAGATGTCACACCAAATGAAAATCATCAAGGAACCAAGGAACAAGGACTTGCCCCCAGAGCCCACAGAGAGAGAAAGCCTTGCGCTAGAGCCAGCACCTTGAATGCAGACTTCTAGCCTCCTAAATTGTAAGAAAATAAATTTATGTTTCTTAAAGTCACCCACTTGTGGTATTTCTGTTATAGCAGCACTAGAAAACTAAGACAGCCACGTATTACCATATATTATTGTTTGCCTTTTTTATATAGGTCCTGCCTTTGCCACAAGACTGTAAGCTTCTAGCATTCACGGACACCTTTTTACCCTTTTTTGAAGCCCTCCTAACAGTGCGTTGGAGGAGACTTGTGGCACAGTGGTTAAGCACTTGGCTGCTAACCAAAAGGTCAGCAGTTGGAAACCACCAGCACTCTGCGTGAGACAGATGTGGCAGTCTGCTTTAAAGATTTACAGCCTTGGAAACCATATGGGGCAGTTCTACTCTCTCCTATAGGGTCAGTATGAGTTGGAATCGACTTGATGGCATCAGGTTTGATTTGTTTGTTTGTATTTAGCGGTACATTGCACAGAGTGGTACTTGGATGTGGATAGTGGTGATGATGATAAGGGGAAAGCTGTGGGCGATCCTTATGGGGACAGCATCATGCTAGATCCTCCAACTGAGATACACAAACTTTTCTAATAGAGATGATGTACAGCCTATAATAATTGCCTTTCCTTTGTAATTCCTAACCTTCTCTCAGAGCCCCCAACCCTTTTAAAAAGCCTTGTTTTTATTTTTAAACTTTTAAATTTCAAACCTACACAAGTAGAGAAAATAGTATAATCAACATGTTGGCTGAACAAATGAGTGAATTATAGAAAACGGCTCCTCCACAAAATACCTGAAACTTTTGCTGAATCCTCCCCTTTATAGATACTTGGCTGCAAGTGTGTGTTGGGGGGGGTCTATGTAGGATATTGAGACTGCTTTGGCTTTTGTTTCAGATCTGGGATGTTCTCCTGTATTTCATCATCTAGGCCCTTAGCCATCAGTGTGATTTGAGTGCCCACTATCTGCAGATCATATATACCAGGGTTATTGGTAGATATAAACAAGTAGAAATTAGTGTAGATACCTTTTCCTAGTTATAGAAATGAGGAGCTGAGCTTGGGGTGTAAAGTGGTCCTTGTGCCTGAGAGTTTTGCTGTGGTTCAGCAACTCCCTGAGCTTGCACTATTGCTCTGAAAGCAGTCACTTTGAGCAGAGATGTTGAACATCGGGTGGTACGTAGAGGAGGCTGGGAAGATGAGTTGCATAGGCAGTAATTGCTATGGGAATTCAGAGGAGAAAGAAATTAATCCAGACTGAGAAAGTCAAGGAAGACTATTCTTAAGGAATGTAGTGGTAACTTTGTCCTGTTCCCACTTACCTTTTGTGTTTGATCCTTATGCCTATATGAAAAAAGAGCTGATGGTCAGTGAATACCCTGGGGTGGTTTGCTTGCCAGAGAAGAATTAAGCTCTGGACTTCTTTTATTTTCTTTGTTTATTGTAGTTTAAGTGAAAGTTTACATTTCAAGTTAGTCTCTCATACAAAAATTTACACATACATTGTTATGTGACCCTAATTGCCCTCCCTATACTGTGACAGCATACTCCTCCTTTTCAGCCCTGATTTCCCGTGTCCATTCAACCAGCTCCTAACCCTCTCTGCCTTCTCATATCACCTCTGGACAGAAGCTGCCTGTTTAGTCTCATGTATCTACTTGAGCTAAGAAGCACACTCTTCACGAGTATCATTTTATGTCCCACAGTCCAGTCCAGTCTTTGTCTGAAGCGTTGGCCTCGGGAATGGTTTTAGTTCTGGGTTGACAGAGAGTCTAGAGGCCATGCTTTCTGGGATTCCTCCAGTCTCAGTCAGACCATTAAGTCTGGTCTTTTTACTGGATTTTGAGTTCTGCACCCCACCTTTCTCCTGCTCCATCAGGGACTCTCTGTTGTGTTCCCTGTCAGAGTGGTCATTGGTGGTAGCCAGGCACCATCCAATTCTTTTGGTCCCAGGCTGATGAAGTCTCTGGTTTATGTGGCCCTTTCTGTCTCTTGGGCTAATGTTTTCCTTGTGTCTTTGGTGTTCTTCATTCTCCTTTACTCCAGATGGTTGGGACCAATTGATGCATCTTAGATGGCTGCTTGCTAGCTTTTAAGACCCCAGACGCCACTCACCACAGTGGGATGCAGAACATTTTCTTAATAAACTTTGTTATGCCAGTTGACTTAGATGTCCCCTGAAAGCATGGTCCCCAGACCCCAACCCCTGCTACTCTGTCCCTCAAAGTGATTGTATTCAGGAAACTTCTTAGCTTTGGTTTAGTCCTTTTGTGCTGACTTCCCCTTTAGTGTGTACTGTCCTTCCCTACACTTAAGATAATTCTTGTCTACTATCTAGTTAGTGAATAACCCTCACCCTCTCTTCCCACCCTCGTAACCATAAAAGAATGTTTTCTTCTGTGTTTAAACCTTTTCTTGAGTTCTTATAATAGTGGTCTTATACAATATTTGACTCTGGACTTCTTTTAGATGTGAGACCTGTTGCTAAAGAAGGCTTCTAGGTGGAGTGCCTTGCTGGTCAGAATTGGCTCTGTGTGGGGAGAGAGCTACCCCTAGTGGTCCTGTGTGAAGCATACTCTGAAAGGCAACTTTTCTTTACCGTGACCCAAAATGAGGTTGCTTTATTTATTTATTTATTTATTTATTGCCTATGATATGGGCCTAATGTAGACCTTAGCTAATAAGACAACAGGATGGGGTATGTATCTATTTACCCAAATTCCCAAAGTGAGAAATTAATTGATTCTCATTTTTTCCCCTGTAACCAATACATATATCTGACTATTTATCTTTTTTCCCGTATGTTCTGACACTTGAAAAAGTTAATGCTTTAAGGATCAGTTGTGAAATTAGAGCTGTAGTTAACAATTTAAAAAATGGAGGGCTTGGAGCCTAAATTGAGGGTAGAACATTGACAGCATATTAATATGGGAGTAAAAACATGGGTGCTCATAGTAAACATGCTTCATGGATAACATCTATGCCATACTATTTACTCTCAGATACTTGATTAATAAAAAATGGATGAGAATATGGTGGTGTGATGGCCTATGATTTTATTTAGATAAGGTGGGAAGGGGATGAGACACCTGGTTTGTCTAACATTGTAACCACATTACAGATTTTTTGCCTTCCCTGGTAGTAGAACAGTAGAATACTTATTATGAAATCATAGTAGCTTCTAACACTTAATGAGTACTTCTTATATGGCAAGGACTAATTACACATACATTGATTCATCTAAATGTCAGGTTAAAAACTTGCCCAGGTTCACAGAGGTTAGGAAAAAAGTAAAACTGGTTTTTCAACCTAGGTGATTTGATTTCAGAGCCTGGACTCTTAACCACTTCTCTATATGTTTGAGTCTGACTGGTCTACCTTTCTATCCAGTATTATGATGTCACTGTTTTTCAGTAATGGAGGTTCCTTTGCTGAGCATATAGCCACAGACCAAAAGTAAGAACCATATTTCTTTTGTTTCAACCTTGGGAACCTTCTTTCTGTATGAATGGTTTCTAATCTCACAGCCTTTTTGAGAATCTGTTGAAAACTTTGGATCTTCTTTCCATAAAAATTCACCTATGCACATACATGTAATATTGCATACAACTTCGGAGGTGGCTTCTTGGATCTACTGAAGCCTATCTTCTAGCAGTCCATGGATTCCGGGGTAAGAACTCTTGCTTTATATAACCCTTCCCAGCTGACTCTGTTATGGCATTGAGGCAATAGGGAGTAGGGTTCTTACTCCTTTTCTTTCTCCTTAGAGAGAAATGTTTATAAAGCATAAATCCGTTGCCATCGAGTTGATTCCAACTCATAGTGACCCTATAGGACAGAGTAGAACTGCCCCATAGGGTTTCCAAGGATCAGCTGGTGGATTTGAACTGCTGACCTTTTGGTTAGCAGCCTAGCTCTTAACCACTGCACGACCAGGGCTTCTTATAAAGCACAGTCTTCCTAAATTAATCAAGTATCTCGTAATATTCTCTTTCTTTCTTGTACATAGGATTCCAAGGGAAGAATGCAGAAGATCAAATGTGTGGTTGTAGGAAATGGGGCTAGAGGTAAGACCTGCCTCCTCATCAAATTTTTACACAACAGATGCCTTTCCTGAGGAGTATATCCCCACTGTCTTTGACAACTATAGTGCCCAGACATCTGTGGATGGCCAGATAGTCACCCTGAACTTATGGGTCACACAACTGGACAGGAGGAGTATGACCAATTTCAAATGCTCTCCTACCTCGAAGAGCAATATCCTTCTCATTTGTTTTTCGATTGACAACCCATCATCTTATGCCAATGTGAGGCATAAATGGCACCCGGAGGTCTCCCATCATTGTCCTAATGTACCTGTTCTGCTTGTACATGCCAAAAGGGACCTGTGGAGTGACCTTTAGACAGTGAAGAAGTTAAAAGAGCAGAGCCTAGTGCCCACAATTCCTCAGCAAGGCACTTCCCTGGCTAAGCTGGTGGGGGCTGTGAAGTATCTGGAATGTTCAGCCCTGATGCAGGATGGGGTTCAGGAGGTATTTTCAGAAGCTACCTGGGTTGTGCTTTACCTGGCCACAAAGAAGTGGGTCCTCTTATAGCTGCTGGGGTGCTACTTGGGGACTGCGTCTAGGAAGAGTAAGAGGTGATTCCTCTGACAGCTTTTTATGATGCCAGTATGAGCCATTTCTCTCCCCTAGAAGTGTTAGACTCAAGTTATTTTGCTTTTGAAGGAATGAAGACAAGCTAGTTGGTACACGGCTGCTTTGAAGTTTGGTCTGAATCTTTTAGAGGAAGTTTGTGTGTGTGTGTGTCCCTCTCAAAGCAGTAAGAGGAGACTCTACTGAGTGCTGTTCTTTTCTCTCCTGGTCAGGCCATGACTAAGCAGAGCAGCCTAGTACCATTCTTTGTAGGCTTTTGCTTGTCTGCCTTTAAGTCTAATTTCAGCCTTCCTTGTTGTATTTACTATTGAGCACCTGTCTCACAGAAGGACAAGCTTCCCCAATTTTCAAATTGTGCCTTAAACTTTCTGATATACTAATTTTTGAAAACCATTTTATGTGTGATTCCTGAGTGTTCCCAATGTTAACATGTTCCTCCCATTCTTGAGACATTTTTGCAAAAATCGTTAAGCAGCATTTTCCAGAGTTCTGTAGGATGGTAATAAAAAGCAAAACAAAACCAAAACCCATTGCTGTCAAGTCAATTCTGACTCATAACGACCCTGTAGGACAGAGTAGAACTGCCCCATAGGGTTTCCAAGGCTGTAATCTTTACAGAACAAGATTACCACATCATTTTCCCATGGAGTGGCTGGTGGGTTCCAACCACTGACCTTTCGGTTAGCAGCCGAGTGCTTAACTACTGTGCCACCAGAGCTCCTTAGGATGGTAATAGATGTTCCTTAAAAGGGTCTGTGGTCAAATAAGCATGGGAACCAGTGATTTAAATAAAATTCAACAGGTTCCTTTACTGCAGGATTTTACAGCTTTTAATATGTATGCAACGTTTCCCAAACTTATTTTTCACTACTGACTTTTTTTTTGTGTGCGTGGTCCCATGCAACACCTATTAAGAGCTCTGGTAACACAGTTTGAGAGATGCTGCGTTAAATGGAAACTAGGAATTTCCAAGGAGGAGGCCGTGAAAAAACAAAAAGCATAATGTCATCCTGTTCTTTTTGATGTTTCCCTCTTCATGCCTTTGAGACAAATGTTTACCACCTCATGGACTTGTTTCCTTGAAATCTTGTTGGTTCCCCTACTTTAGGAGATGGGGTTTGGCACTTAATCAGGATGGTGCATTGGATGTGGGATCTGATGATCAGATCTACTATCAGATTCTCAGCACTATGGGCCTGGTGATTTGGGATTATCAGCCCCGCTCCCCACCCCTCGAAAAGCTGTGTCCCACTGAGATGTCTGTGTGGCCCTTTTTTCTCTCTGTCACTTTCTGCTTCAGGGAAAGACCACTCAAGGTTAACTCCCTAAATAAAACCAAATGGACAAAGAAACAAAATTTCCTGCTATTCATTTTCAGGGAATTCTGTTTTTCCCTCTGAGATTTCTCTTTTGCCTTCATTCCTTGAGTCACACTATAAGGGCTGCCTTGCTCTCTTCCTGTCCCTCCCTCCCTCCTCATACATCTTCCTGTGTGTGTGTTTGTTCAGCTGTGTGTCTTTTGAGGTTTTTTTTTTTTTTTCAGTCAGGGCTTTGAACCTGTTTGTTCTTGTTCGAATCCCTGCTGATAATTTGCATTTCTACCCCATATATACTGAATTAGAATCTACATTTTAACAAGATCCCTAGGTGATTCTTACGATAATTCTTGAGAATACTGCTCTACTAGTGGCTCTCAGAATTAGTCCCTAACCAGCAGCATTAACATCTCCTGGGAACTTGTTAGAAATGCAAATTATCAGCAGGGGTTCGAACAAGAATGAACCAGTTCAGTTGCTCCAAGGGAGTTAAGGTATGTTGGATCCATATCTCCAGACCAAGGACCTGTTCTCTTAGTGGCTATATAGGGCTTCAGATTTTGTTGGAGTCACTCAGTTTGCCCTTGGGGCAGTAAGAAGTCAGATTCCATATCCCAGTGGGCCTGCTTCTCTTCCTGCCTCATATTTTTTTTACCTTCTTCATCTAACTTCACTGGATAGGGTTGCCAGATAAAATACAAAATGCCCCAATAAATTTGAATTTCAAATAAATAACAAATAATGTTTTAGTATTAATGTGTCCCATGCAATACTTGGGACATACTTATACTATTATTTGCTGTTTATTTGAAATTCAAATTTAACAGGATATCTTGTATTTTTATTTGCTAAATCTGGCAACTCTACTCCTGGAGTATCTGGCAGGGATTCTTTATGAGCAGTATGTTAACTTGAAAAGGGTGAGTGTGGCCCTCCTCAACTAAGGCCCAGTAGCACTTTGGAAAGTGGGGCTGCTATTATAGTAGTGTGGTGACTGTTGGAATCAACCACAATCTATGGGCCTGTGTGCCCAATGCTCTTGTAGAGTCACTGTGTTTTCCCACAGGCAACCAAATGAAAGTACTTATTGCTCAAGTGTATTCTAGTCTCAGGATGTTCTGAATGACACAGCCTAGGATGCTCACAGGACTTCGTGGTTGAAAGGGGCTATAATCACGGCTGTCAGTTGTGCAGCTGTCTCTGGGAACTTTCTGTTTAACTACTAAAATATTTTAAGTGATTTTTAATTTTTAAGAATAATTTATTGTAAAAATGCGTGGCAGAGACTCTGACCTCCTCTAACCTCACAAGGTTGAAGGAGAATCAAGATCAACAACTCAAGGATGATTCCTATGAGACAGAGGTCAGACACAGCTCCTCTTTCCAACCTTTTTACCAATTCTAACACCAACCATCCCTCCCACGGCACTCTCTACTTCTCTGCTGGGTTCGATAATTCATTGCAATGGCCACACAGAACTCACAGACCATACTCACAGTTATAGGGTTTATTAGGGATGTAACAGGTTACAGTTCAGGATCAGGACCGACCCAGGATACAGTTCTTGCATCATGTCAACCTCTTCACAGCCAGGCCCGCAGGCAGGCCTCTCTCTGGCCCTCAGCCCCTTGGCTTGGCCTCTGCCCTGCTTGGGCAAGTGTTACAAAGCTCTTTAGCTCCACCAATAAGTGCCTGGGGGTACCCCACTCTGCCAGCAAGCTTCAGCCTGAAGGTGCTCAGCTCTCTCTCTCCACAGGAGTCAGCACACCCACTGTAACTGCCTTACTCCATGGGCTAGGAAGCTCACTGCGCCGTCTTGCACCGGTCTCCTGGTTTTGCTGCTGCCGCTTCTCTGCCACTGCTTCTCGCTGTCTTCTCTCATGTCTGGTGTTACAGATCTGTCTCCTGGGTCTAGGAGGTTCTCAGTGTAGGGACTCCAGGTCCAAAGACGTGCTCTGCTCCCGCCTCTTCCTCTTGGTGGTAGTCAAGTCCCCCCTTTCTGCCTCTGGGATGGCTCATTTTAAGCCTAGCAGGATGGCAAAACTGACCAATTCCCTCGTTAGGGTTCCATACACCTTATTTGCATGGTCCCACCCCCCATAAGGGTGCCATGCACCTTATTTGTATTACTAGCAAGCTGTCCAATCCCCTTGGTGGGCCATAAGTACCTTATTTGCATAGTCCCACCCAATCATATGGTGGAAGTTACAAGACCATGGTGAGAAAGGCCATATAAAAGTGATCTACCGCTCCGCATTTATTTTATTCTTTTTTGTTGTTGTTGACAATGTACACAGCAAAACATATACCAATTCAACAGTTTCTACATGTACAATTCAGTAACATTGATTCCATTCTTCAAGTTGTGCAACCATTCTCGCCCTCCCTTTTCAGAGTTGTTCCTCTCCCATTAATGTAATACCCCTTAAGGTTCCTAGCTAATCTTTCATGTTGTTGTTGTCAATTTGATCCCATATGGATAGGTCTTAAGAGCATAATGCTCAAGGCAGATATTCTTTACTAGTTAAGCTAAACTGTGGTTTGGTTTTAAGAAGACTTCAAGGGATATTTTTGGTTTAAGGTTTAAAGATTATCTCAGGGCAATAGTTTCAGGGGTTTATCCACCCTCTGTGGCTCCAGGAAGTCTGGATTCTATGAAAATTTGAAATTGTGTTCTGCATTCCTCCCTCCCCCCCCCCATTTTGATCAGGATTCTTCTATGAGATCTTTGATCTAAATGTTCAGTAATGGTGGCTGGGCACCATCCAGTACTTCTGGTCTCATGGCAAAGGAGGCAGTTGTTCATGGAGGCAAAAAGCCACACATTCCATTTCCTCCTATGCCTGACTCTTCTTCTTCCTCTGTTGTGCCTTGGATGGCCAGCTTGCAAGCTTTTAAGACCCAAGACAGTACGAAATGATATAGGAGGTAGAACAGAAGCACTAAATACATTATTAGGCTAATTAACAGGGATGTGCCATGAAACCATGACCCTAAATCTCCAAACCAAGGAACCAAATCCCACGAAGTGTTTGGTTGTACATAAAGCCTCAGCAGCTACTATTTTTTTTGTCATGTTATAAATATACCACTCAACTTTTGCCAATTTAACTTTTTACAGGTGTACAAATTATTGACAGAATTTATATTAATTGGCTGTGCAACTGTACCCTTAATCAATGTAATTTTTCCATCTCTGTAAACTGAAACTCAGTACTCCATAAGCAATAACTACCCCCCCCCCTCCTTTCCACCACTGGTAACCACTAATAAACTTTGGTCTCTATACTGTTGCCTGTTCTTGTCTTTTTATATAAGTAAGGTCGTGCAATATTTGTCCTTTTGTGATTGACCTTTTTTAGTCAGCATAATGTCTTCATGGTGGCTTTTAATAGTGCCTCCTGCTCTCCTTTTGCCTGCAAAATCCACATGTGTAAGCCCGGGTTTTGTTTGGGCAAATGCGTTTCCTCTAATAAATGGAGGTGTGATCCCCAAGTTTGAGAGAGTGGGAGTCCTATTTGTATTCGGCTGATCTGATGATCCTGAGCATACACTGACATCTTGATTTTTATATTTAAAAGGAATTTGTATGAAGATCAACATGCTAATATTACTTTTATTCATAATTGAATAGTAATAAAACTTTTCTGATTTTACTGGGTCTGTTGCTGTCTTAGGCTGGGTTCTCTAGAGAAGCAAAACCAGTAAAGTGTATAAATATATATATATAGAGAGAGTATATCAAGGAAACAGCTCACATGATCGTAGAGGCTAGAACATCCCAAGTCCGTGGATCAGGGTAGGGGACTCTCCCAAGTCACACAGCTGCAGAAGCTGGCAAGCCCAGGAATGGAAGGTCGGAGAGCAGGACTCCCACTCACAGGCTGTGCAGATCGACGAATCCCAGGTTCGGCAGATAAGCTGACAGCTCAAGTCCCAAGAACGGGAGATGAGACGACAGGAAGCAGCCGCAGGATCCAGAGAGAGCAAAAAGCCAGAATGTCTCTTATATACAGATGTGGGCCATACCCCCAAGGAGACTCCCTTTCATCTGATTGGCTACTCACAGTATATTCAATGATGGGAGTGATTACATTAAAACACAGAGAATCGTGGCCCAGCCAAGATTGACACACAATCTTAACCATCACAGTTGCTTTCTAAACATCAAAGCAATTCCACCTCCCCCTTTATTTTGAGTGGTTTCTAAATGCTTTTCAACTTGCAAAGGATGAAATAACTATAATTGTCACACTGCACATTGCACCTATGTTTAACTGTATTTGTTTTCCTGCAGCAATCAGGGTAGGGAACTATCTGCCCTAACATTGATTCTCTAGGTCCTGCCCCCATCTGTCACCTCCAGGATTTAGCTTCATTTCTGGTTTTTCATTAACAACAGGTCAGTTAGTACCCTTTAGGCACTTTTTCGCACTTATTATAGTATATTGGGGCCCTGGTGGTGTAGTGGTTAATAGTTCAGCTCCTAACCAATAAGGCTGGCAGTTCGAATCCACCAGCTGCTCCTTGGATACCCTATGAGGCAGTTCTACTCTGTGTTATACGGCTGCTATGAGTTGGAGTTGACTCAACGGCAATGGGTTTGCTTGCTTGTTTTTGGTTTTATACTATATTCAGTAAACAATTACTAAGCTACCTACTATATTACAGGCATTACTGTACCAGGGGCTAGGGTTGTAAAGATAAAACACATCATTTAATATTCTTTGCTGCTTCTAGTTAGCTCAGGAACTAGAGATTTGTTTGTTACAAACAATTCTTTTGTTTGTTACAAAAATTAACAAATCCTGGCTGGTAATCTTGTGTAGTGCTAGTGTACTAGTAAGGAAGAGCAAAACCATGTTTTTTTAAAAACAGATTTATTGAGGTATAATTTATAGACCATATAATTCACCCACTTAAACTGTATAATTTAATGATTTTTAGTAAAATGCTGAGTTCTGCAACCATCATCAAAATCCAGTTTTAGAACATTTCCATCACCCCAAAGAGCTCCCTCACGTTGTTAATCCCTGTTCTCACCCCTGGCTCTAGTCAACCAATAATCTACTGTCTTTTATAAGTTTTTCTTTTCTGGACATTTTATATAAGTGGGATCATACAATGTGTGGTCTTTTATAACGGGCTTTTTTCACTTAACATAATGTTTTCAAGGTCCACCCATGTTGTAGCATGTATCAGAACTTCAATTTTCTTTACGGCTGAAAAGTAGTCCATTGTATATATGTACCACATTTTGTTTATGCGTTCATCTGCTGATGGACATTTGGATTGTTTCCAACTTTTGGCTATCGTGAATAATGTTGCAGTGAACATTGGTGTACAAGTATCTGTTTGAGTCCCTGCTTTCAAGTCTTTTAGACTGGGAATGGAATTGCTGGGTCGTGTGGTAAATGTATGCAAAAGCATGTTTTAAGAATGGTGTCCTTAATATTGATAGTTCCCTTCCACATTCTACAAGCCCCCATCTACCTCTCATTGAATCTGCTTTTCCTCAAGCACAAACATCAAAAAGGCAGTAAATAACTATTACAAGGTACATTAAAAAACATTCCATTTTGCTGCTTTTTTTGTTTTAAATATTAGTATAGCAACAGTGTTCTACTAACTTTTCATTACCAAAATGCAGCATTTCATTTACTATGCAGGTTTAGACATACTTTTGTGGTCTGGTCTGGGAGTTTAACTACTATTAAAACATTCCATGGGACATCCATGCAATGAAGTACTAAGCAGCCATTAAAAAAAATGAGGAAGAGCAGAAGAGCTCTATGAACTGGTACAATGTGATTTCCAGGCTATATTATTAAGTGAAAAAAGCAAGGTGAAAAGAGAGAATATAGTATGTTAGCTTTTGTGTAAGTAAAAAGGTGAAGTAAGAATACATACACTTATTTGTTTATTTTTGCAAAAAGAAGGATAAGCCAGAAACTAATGGATACCTTATCTTGGACATCTAGTGCTGCTGTAACAGAAATACCACAAGTGGATGGCTTTAACAAAGAGAAATTTATTCTCTCACAGTCTAGTAGGCTACAAGTTCAAATTCAGGGCGTCAGCTCCAGGGGAAGGCTTTCTCTGTCAGCTCTGGAGGAAGGTCCTGTCATCAGTCTTCCCTTGGTTTGGGAGCATCTCAGCACAGGAACCTCAAGTCCAAAGGACGCGCTCTGCTCCCAGCACTGCTTTCTTGGTGCTATGAGGTCCCCCACTCTCTGCTTCCTTTTCCTTTTATCTCTTGCAAGAGATAAAAGGTGGTGCAGTCCACACCCCAGGGAAGCTCCCTTTACATTAGATCAGGGATGTGACCTTAGTAAGGGTGTTACAATCCCACCTTAATCCTCTTTAACATAAAATTACAATCACAAAATGGAGGACAACCACACAATACTGGGAATCATGGCCCAGCCAAATTGATACACACATTTTTTGGGGGACAGAATTCAATCCATGACATACCTATAGGGAGTGAGTAGCAGTGGAGTAGATGGCACAGGCATGGGAGCAAGACTTCTCTTGGAATACCTCTTTATGTGAAGGCTTACATACTCAAAAAAAAATTATATAAAAAGGATAATAAAAGCAAACCCTAAATTTGAATACAAACAGATACACATGATTCTAAATATCCATAAGATTGCTCCACAGAGGAAAAAGATTCAAGTAGTTTTTGAACACAGTATTCTGTATATCTTTAGTGGGATATATTCTAAGGACGAAAAACTGCAAAGGACTTCTGAACTTCACTTACAGTTGGTAGTGGTATGAGTGTTGTAATTCTGAAAAGAGTAAATATATTGATATAGGAAACCAGGGTTTTCACTGTGAGAGAAGCAAGATACAAATATGGAATGGGGGAGGTGAGGAAGAACCCTGTGATGTTGAATTGGAAGTATAAGTATAAATCCTTCTTCCCTCTCTCCCTCCCATGTTTCCTTAGCTCTGTCCACTGAAAGGGCCTGCGACCAATGATACCCAGATCTTGGTTTCTAAATATCATACCCGAATAAAAGAAACTAGGACTCTTTTGAGAAATGGCTGATACCAGGTCTGGGACAGGGAATGTACAGAGTAAGCCGGGAACATCTTGTGCCAAGAAACAAGGGAACTGCTTAAAGTTACGTCAAAATTATGCCAAAAGGACGTTAAGAGTCAGACCGAAGTGGTTCCCCCTGGACAAATTTGGAACAATCTGAGCATCAAAAGACTAATGATGGTGTAAAATAAAATATGAGATTCATAGTAGTTTTTTTAAAGGGAGAAAGGAGATAGCAAAATGGAAAGTTCTTTACCCAATAATTCCAGCTGGTAAATGTAGAAGGAATTTAAGAATTAGAAAAATCACCCTTTTGCACTCTCCCAATATAGTTGATTCAGGTAAGCTATCAGTGGATGTTAAATCACTGCACGCAAGGATGATGGGAACAGAAAATTCATACAGTCTCCAAGTATCACCTCATATATTATTTACTAATTACAAACGGAAAAAAATGTATCTTTGTGATGGAGAGATCCGGCCATTACCACTCTGCCAAGTTATAAATTTAGCATCACGGATATTGGGATAACCTGATATTGTACAAGCTTTCTGATGGCAGTCAAAATATTTAGTCTGAATCAATTTGAAGAAATAATCTGACAAATCCAGAATATAGAATTATTTTCAAGACAACATGCCTAAATTAAAAAAAAAATTAATGTCACGAAAAACAAATACATAGTGGATTCAAGATTAAGACAAACGGAGCTAACCAAATGCAATGCATGAACCTTGAACGACGTTTGGATTGAAAAAATATGAAATGCCTCAATTAGGACAACTGGGGAAATCTGGACACTGGATTACATGACATTAAATCATTGTTAATTTTAAAGATGTGATGGTGGGATTGTGCTTAAAAAGTAAGATGTATATTCTTAGGGGTGAGGAATAATTTCTGTACCTCACTTTCAAATGGTTCAGGAAAAAAAAAAAAAAAAACACCAACCTGGCAAAATGTTAACAATTGTGAATCTAGATGAAGGGTCATCTGTTCATGTTATTAATCTTTCACTTTTAAATTTTCCAAAATAAACCGTTGAGAAAATAAAGCAAAAATCCATTTATATGGAGAAATGTCAATTCGAAGCAACTAACATACAAAGGAACCTTTTGAACAGAGCAGCGAAACTGCAGACAGCACAGAAGGAAAAAATGCGTCCTAATTTTATTTCGGCGTTGCGTGCCTTAGTGACTCCAGCAGTTCCTTCTGATTGGAGGAAGAACAGTTGCTCTTATCCTAAGCAATGAGAACGCTCCCGCGTAGCTAAGTGGAAGGGGCGGGACTGAACATTTTCTTTGACCAACCGCTTTTCACATATTCAGCCTCCTGATCGCGTAGGTTCGAATGAAAAGCCGTTAGTAAAGTAGTGACACCTATTCTCTTTTCTCGTAGGACCGCCGGTTTTTCCGGTTAATTTTTCTTTATTCCGCTTCCGGTGGAGGCTGGTAGGGTCAAGGAGCTCTGTAAGTCACTTCTGGGCGACGGATGTTTTTATTTCCGGTCTATGGGACCGGGCTGGGATTTACTGCGACCTGCTGTCGCTGTCGGCAGTGCAGTCGCCATCATGTCAGACTCGGACAGCGATGAAGATTCGGCTGGAGGCGGTCCATTTTCTTTAA
Source organism: Dugong dugon (assembly GCA_030035585.1). Classification (NCBI taxonomy): domain Eukaryota; kingdom Metazoa; phylum Chordata; class Mammalia; order Sirenia; family Dugongidae; genus Dugong; species Dugong dugon. The sequence continues at coordinate 99,137,485 of CM057483.1, read as the reverse complement.
CCGGTTTCCTTTTTGGCAACATCAATGGAGCCGGGCAGCTGGAGGGGGAAAGCGTCTTGGATGATGTGAGGGGGTGGGCGTGGGGATAGGGATGGGGGTGGTGCTGCTAAGGCGAGTAGGTAGGATGAGGGGACTAGAGAATGCTTAGGAAAGGAAAACTGAGCACGTTGTGGCCCGCTCTGAAAGGGCGCAATTAACCTAAGAGAAGAGGAAACGAGAAGTGGAACGGGATGCCATTTTAGTAAATTTTGGAGAAATGCGGTAGAGGGAGGGAGCGTCCTTCTGGGCGTGGGCGGGAAGAGGAGAGGAGCATGATTGGCGAGACACCGACGATTTTCTGTAGATCGGGGCGCGGGTTGCTTTGGAGACAACTTTTCACCTGATCAGACACTTAGAAAAAGCAATAATTTAACCTAGGGAAATTGCTTTCAAATCATTACTGTGGGAACTTTCTTGGGGATTCTTGAAACCCGGTCTGCATTCTGACACCGCTGACCTGAGGTGGCCCAAGAGGACTGGACAGAACCTGGAACAGATCATTTGGTTCAGGCCCCAACCCTTAGAACATTGAATGTTCAAACCATCCAGGGCAGGTTTTTTCTGGTCCTAGTATGATTTTTACGTAGTTTTCCCAGTGTGTTTCTTCACATTCGTGAAATTATTTTGTGCCCATCTGAAACTCACCGTTCATTCACGTTCATTTTCTCAAGGAGTAAAACTGTTAATGTTTCTCTTCCCTTGCAACACACGCAAAAGATAGCAAAAAAGTCGTCCCCTTGCCTTCTGTAATTCAAATGACCTCAGTTGCCTTAACCTTTTTCAGAGAACTGTTCCATTCTTTTGGTCTTGGAGGTGGTTCTTTGAAAAATCTTTTTAAGTTTAGAAAGCAGTGACTGAAATTGGATGTGGCACTTTTAATAAAAAAGATCTGATTAATGTGGAGTTTAGTGGAAGATTTATTTTACAGCTTTTGAATGTAATGCTACTTTTAGCACACTGCAGAGTTACTTTTCATATGGATTTATGGCTTTGTCATGGACCAGGGAAATGAGCCTTGTGTGGGAAGCTTGTGGTGTGGGAAGTTGTTACCTTCGACTCTGGTGCTGTCCCTTTTTCAGGAGTGTAAGAAGCACTTGGCAGGCTTGGGAGCTTTGGGTCTGGGCACCCTGATCACTGAACTTACGGCCAATGAAGAATTGACTGGGACTGACGGTGCCCTGGTAAATGATGAAGGTGAAGCCTGGGTCATGGGGAGTAAAGTGGGAGAGGAGGCTAGCCACTTACTGTACATGTATTTTTAAATGGGAATTATCTGAGAGAGTGAGAGTTACTTGCTTTATGTTGAAAATCCTCCCCCCCTTTTATTTTTACTTATAGGGTGGATTAAGAGTACAGAGGATGCTGTGGACTATTCAGATATCAGTGAGGTAGCAGAAGATGAAAGCCGAAGATATCAGCAGACAATGGGGAGCTTGCAGCCCCTTTGCCACTCAGGTGATTTCTTCAGTGTCCTCGAGACCATTCCAGGGCGTTTTTCTACCTGTGTAGTCCAGTTTTGACACTGATTTTCATACTTTCTGCCATTGTTCCTATTCTATATGCCTTTGCTTTACTTCTGTCCCTTTGTTACCTTAGTTCCAAGTAGCTCCTATTCTCTTTTGTGTTCTGGAGCAGTCTCACCATACTCAGGCTTTTTATTTCTCATACGGTTCAGCACCAAATTCTTGGGAAATGCCAAGTAAGGATGATAATGTTCTTCTCTTTGTCACTTGGTATTTGAGTACCTATAGGGTTGCTATGAGTTGGAATCGACGCAATGGGTTTGGTTTTTTTTTTTTTAAATAGGGTTCATGGTGCTGTTCTAAATGCTGTTAAAAGTTAGAGACGGAAATAAACTCATTTTTTTGTCCTCAAGGAATTTATAGTTGAAGAAGGATTAAGTATACAGTGTCATATATAAATGAACACATGTATTTATTGGCTCAAATTCTGTTACTCATTCAGCCACGTGTATGCTGATACAGTGTATTTAATGCTTGCTTTCAACATAGGTTTTTCTCCTTGGTATAAGGTGCTACATCATGGAGTCACAGTGTCAGAGCTGGAAGCGATCCTAGTGATTATTCTTAATCTCATAAATAAGGAAATCCTGAGTAATTTGACTTTAGTTCATTAGATGTTGATTGAACACCAGTTACATGTTATAAACTGTGGTAGGCAGCACGGAACAAAGATAATGAAATACGTTACCTGATCTTGAGGAGCTCAAAGTAGTTCAGTGGTCTTGGAACCTAGAGTTACTAGTTGTGATTCATTGTGGTGTAGTGGTTAAGAGCTTGGCTGCTGACCGAAAGGTCGGCATTTCAGATCCACCAACCACTCCTTGGAAACCCTATAGGGCAGTTCTACTCTGTCCTATAGGGTCACTATGAGTTGGAACCGACTAGACGACACCTAACAACAGGAAGACTACCCTACACTGCCTCTGACTGCTTGAAATTTTGTTATGAGTTGCTCATTGCTTATTCATTGTTCATGTCTTCTTTGCATTAGATTTCAGGTTGCTGAAAAATGTAGATAAAACCTTAGTAAATACTTGAATTTAGTCTCTTCAAGACCAGTTAATGGATTTGAGTGCTTTTAATGTAAAGAGAATTAATTGCACCATATACATAAGAAGTAACCCAAGAAAAATAGAAGATACAGGCTGCACCTTCAAGAATTTGTTATCATTTGGGGAAGATGGGATAAACAAATGCAAAACAATTATCCATAACAAGAAGGCATAAATCAATTTACAAGCCCGTGTTTCTGTACAGAATGTTGCCATTGAGTCGATTGTGACTCATAGTGACGTTATAGGACAGAGTAGACCTGCCCCGCAGAGTTTCCAAGGCTATAATCTTTACAGAAGCAGACTGCCACATCTTTCTTACGTGGAGTGGCTGGTGGGCTCAAACCACTGACCTTTTGGTTATCAGTCAAGTGCTTAACCACTTGGCTACCAGGTTAGTGGAGTACCACAAATCATTTGTGCCACCCAGGGACCTCGTGATATAAGAGAGTTGTTGGATATCCGAGTGGAAAGGTTCTTTAGGCAACAGAAAATGCAGTGGAATTGTAGAGGTTGAGAAGATAGGGCAAGATATAGAGACTTGGGTTTAATCTGGATAAAGGTGGTTCCTGAGAAAGAATGGTGAGTGTGTAGGGGGATAAAAGCAAAGTGTTGAAGGACAAGTATTGAGTGATGCCAATGGTTAAAAAGGCAGTAGAAAAAATTAACAAACTGCAGAAGGTAGGTAGAAAAAGTGGAGAAGAAAGTTCAGTCTTAGCCAAAACTGACAGAGGAAAAAGAATGTTAAATTCAATTTATGAGGTTGAGCAGGGTGAAAATGAAAAACAGGATTTGATCAGAAGGAGGAGCCAGAAGTTTCCAGTAGCTCCTGTGAGCTCACTACATTCCTGCGTCAGACCCTATACATAGTGTTATGACATTTGTCTATACCACGATGTCTTCTGTTTCTGAAGGTAGAAGCTGCATCTCCCGTGTGTTCTTAAGAGCTTTGTGTGGTGCTTTAAATTCTTGAGTGATAGGGAGAGCAAGGCTATTGTCTAACTTTCTGGATATTGAGGAGATCATCTTGGTTTTATTAGATTATGATGAAGATGACTATGATGCTGATTGTGAAGACATTGACTGCAAATTGATGCCGCCCCCACCACCACCCCCGGTATTAATAAAGAAGGATAAGGACCAGGATACTATTGCCAGTGGTGAGTAGAGACTGCTTGGTTTTTGTCTAAGGAGCTAATTTCCACTCATTAGTCTAGACTTTGGCACACACATAAGGGGTTATTAAAATTGAGCTGCTGGGAAAGTATAAAATTTCTAGAAATGATTCATTTATATCATCTTTAAATTTTAGCATTAAAAGAAAGCTTTACTTTTTAAAAACATTCGACAGCAGTATCTTCACATGCAATTAAAGGAAATGTGGTTCTCAAGTCTAGTTGCCCTTCAAAATTACCTCAGGTCTTTAAAAAATAGTGATTTCTGACTCCCACCCCTGGAAAGTCTGATTCAGAAGATTTAGGGTAGAGCCCAGGAATTTTAAAGAGTTGGCCTCCAAATGATTTCTGATGCAGATGATCTTCATATGGGTATTTGGAAACTACCTGTTCAGATGGCTCTCTTTAGAAAGAAATAGTTAAATGAGAAAGGTACCCTAGAATGTGTGTAAATCATACAGAACCAACTTTCAGATATTCAGAGATTTCAAAGGCTGATAGTCTTCAGTGATCATCTTACCTATTCCTTTGCATGCAAGAGTAACAGGCTAGAAGACTGGGAAGGAGCATTGTCTTTGGTTTTCTATATTTATGGGCTTATGTTAACCTAAACTCCTCCTTTTGCAGTTTTAAGCCATTTCCTTTTTAGTCTGCAGGCTAAATATCATCTGTTAACTTCACGTAATAGGTTTTATCTTATGTTAAACAAATTTCATTGTTAATCTGTGAGCCCCCCCCAAAAAAATCTCCAGCATATGGATCCCTGAACTGGACATGATAGGGCCTCTTTAAATTAATTTGCTGTTAGTCACATTCCTTTAATCTCATATAGTTATAGAAAGTAGTAAATGTAGTAATAGTCTTTGTTTTTTCTCATCACAACCATAGGGTACCAGGTACAAGGTGAGTTGGGGATGGTGGGAGATATTGAGTTGGAATGAATTTTCTGGGTTGTGTACTAGTAACCTGGGTGCTTGGGATTATAACCCCTGCAGTTGAGTTGTGCGTGTATAGCCTAGAGTGGGTGTTGGCTGAATTTGAGGAACTATGCTCACAGTTACATGCCACAGGGATTTCTCTTCCTTGTTGCAGTGTCTGAAGATGGAGAAGGCATCATCTTGCCCTCCATCATTGCCCCTTCCTCTTTGGCCTCAGAGAAAGTGGACTTCAGTAGTTCCTCTGACTCAGAATCTGACATGGGACCTCAGGAAGCAACACAGGCAGAATCTGAGGATGGAAAGCTGACCCTACCATTGGCTGGGATTATGCAGCATGATGCCACCAAGCTGTTGCCGAGTGTCACGGAACTTTTCCCAGAATTTCGGCCAGGCAAGGTACTTCCTGTGGAAAACACCCACGTTGCAAACCACTCACCTCTTCCAAATACTGAGTTCTGTTTTAAGATGATGAATATAGAATGGATAAGATCTAAGGATTTCCTTATTCAGTAACATGTTGACTATAGGAGCTCTTTATATTATATTAAGTCTTTTTTTTGAAGTTGTATACCTTGATGGTAAATGTGATTTATGTTGTTCTTGACAGAAGTTGTTCTGTTTTAAAAGTAGTAGTCTAAATTATTGAGGGACACTTTTTTACTTTCTTGGTAGATGTTATAAATCTGAGTTTAGCATTCATTATTCCTCCCTCACAGTTGAGTAGACCTTCAGGGGAGTTTCCAGGCCCATGTACTACTGTTTTCCTATCTGGCATTGAATCTGTGACATAGTAACATGTTCTGTTTTAGGTGTTACGCTTTCTCCGTCTTTTTGGACCAGGGAAGAACGTCCCATCTGTTTGGCGGAGTGCTCGGAGAAAGAGGAAAAAGAAGCACCGTGAGCTTATACAGGAAGAGCAGATCCAGGAGGTGGAGTGCTCGGTAGAATCAGAAGTCAACCAGAAGTCTTTGTGGAACTATGACTATGCTCCGCCACCACCTCCAGAGCAGTGCCTCTCTGATGATGAAGTAGGCAAAATAAAGACCTAGGATTAAGGCCTACAAGGGGAACAAATGAGTTCTTCCTAGCTTATGTCTACTTTAGAAACAATACCTTAGCAGGCAAAGTCCTGTGCTGATTGTCAATGAGTAATCATGAGTTCAATCCCAGTGATTCTCCCTTCCCTATTGTAACAGAAAGTATGGTAGTTGGGGGGGAAAGGAGTAGATGGTAATACATATACTGGTAAATGGGAAGGTTGGATTGATAGGCAGAGTGTGCCATGATATACTTCCATTGCTTACATTCCAACTCCAGGTGAAGATTGTTGTTTTAAGAATCTTCCTTGTGGCTTCTTTTAAGTTCCCCTCCTGACTATTAACTCCCTATACTTTTAGGACATACGGGATCAAGAAATCTCTCCCCTTCAGCTTCTTTCCTCTGTTACAGATTACAATGATGGCTCCAGTGGAGTCTAAGTTTTCCCAATCAACTGGAGATATAGATAAAGTAACAGATACCAAACCAAGAGTGGCTGAGTGGCGTTACGGGCCTGCCCGACTGTGGTACGATATGCTGGGTGTCCCTGAAGATGGCAGTGGGTTTGACTATGGCTTCAAACTGAGAAAGACAGAACACGAACCTGTGATAAAATGTAGAATGATAGAGGTGAGCAACACTGGGATGTAACAAAGGAATCAGTATGCCCAGGGCCTGTCAGTTTTACTAACTTTTCAATTGGGAAAATGTTGGGTAGGGTTTCTTTGGTGGGAGATTTAGATGTCTAATTCTTTTGCTTGGTGTGGTATACCACCCTGGCAGCTTAGGGTCCTGTTGCAAGGATTCTGTTTGTGAAATGAGTGATGTGCCATACCAGGAATGGGAGGAGGCAGATACTCCTCCATTATCAGGTGGTTCTTCTCAAGGACCACTTATGAAGCATCTCTGATGTGGAATTAGAAGTGGGAACTGTGACCAGTCAGTGATTTGTTGTTCCTTCCCCTATTTCTACAGGACTTTAGGAAGCTTGAGGAAAGCAGTGGCACTGATCTTCTGGCTGATGAAAACTTCCTGATGGTGACCCAACTGCACTGGGAGGATGATATCATTTGGGATGGAGAGGATGTCAAACACAAAGGGACAAAACCTCAGCGTGCAAGCCTGGCAGGCTGGCTTCCTTCCAGTATGACTAGGAATGCCATGGCTTACAATGTTCAACAAGGTGTGCTTCCATGCTAGCTGTGTCCAGCCCACTACTTTCCAACTCAGTCATCTTAAGCAGGCTTAGCTATGATATTTTGGGCTGCTGAAGTGAAATGTTTTGAATCTGAGCCCTAATTCGCGTCTGATGAATTTTTTTTCTACCCAATTAATGAGTTAGGATGGACTCTGGATTCTCATTAGAAAAATTTGAAAGCCACTCTGAAGTTAAAGATCTTTCTGAACTATAATAATGCTTTCTAGCCTACTTTTACTCTCAAAGTCCCTTTGCCTTTATCATTGTAGCATTTGCTTTTTCTTTCTTAAATAGGTTAAAAAGAAAAAGATAAGCCATGTTTAATGTAGAAAACTTTGAAAATACAGTACAGCATACCTCCCCCAAAAAAACCACTAGTAGTTTTACTATCCAGAAATTATCAGCTGTTAATTTCATAGTGTATTTCCTTGCAGTCTGTCTTTTGTCTTTTGTGTGCGTGTGTAGTTGAGCTTATTTCTATATAAACAGTGTTCTGTATACTGTGCGTTTCGCTTAACAAATATTTTTCTGTGTCATTCAAAGTTCTTCATAAACATGTTTAATGACATGGGAAACTCATTTTCAGTGGGAAAAAACAGGATATGAAATAGCATATTTCATATCCCATTTGTGTAAATGAAAAAAAAAAAGCAAACTATACAAAGATACACTAAAAGGAAATATACTAAAGGGTTCACAGTGGCTATTTCTGATCTGTAAGATTATAGGCAGCTTCAGTTTTCTTATCTATACCTTCCTGTAATTTCTAAATTTTCTTCAATTAACCAGGATTATTTCTATAATTAGGAGGAAAAACAAAAGTGTATGTGATTTTCTTTTAAGAAATAGTTTTTTTTTTGTTTCCATTTTTTAAACACTTTATTGGTTGATTAATACTTTTATGTGAATGTTTCATGATTCATTTACCAATAATTGTATTTATTAATATATTTTACTGCCATTTATTGTTTCCATATCATTTATTACCATGATTTAATCAGTCCCTTACTGTTAAATATTGAGACTGTTGAAATGTTGACTATTATAAAAAATATTACAATGAATATTTTGTCTGCTACATTTTTTTTAAAGTGAGAAGTACAACGCAGTAGGTTCCTTTTCAGTAGCTACATGAGTAACTCTACTAACATTTGCTCTTTTTCCCCTCCCTACAGTCATGCTTGCAATGGACATAAACATTTTGTCTGTTATTTAGGGTTTCCTCCTTCTGCTTTGACTAGGTTTTACAGCCACCTTGGATGATGACAAACCTTGGTACTCCATTTTTCCCATTGACAATGAGGAGCTGGTGTATGGACGTTGGGAGGACAATATCATTTGGGATGCTCAGTCCATGCCCCAGCTGTTGGAGCCTCCTGTTTTGACACTTGATCCCAATGATGAGAACCTCATTTTGGGTATGGTACTGTCAGGCCAATGTTCCTTCTCCATCTTTGACAACTTGCTGCTAATGTCAAGGGGCAGGAGGAACTCAAAAGGAGAAGGTCAATACTAGAAGCTTCCAGGTAGCAATCTAGACAGCAAAGTTGTGGCTGTCAGTTTCTAGTATTTGTGGATTATTTAGGGAAAACATATAAATGTAGGAGTGTTGGAAAGTAACATTTTTTTGAGATTTTTCGGGAGTGCAGTTTGGTTAGAGTGAATCATGGAATAAAAGTGATCTCAAGCAGGAAGAGAGATCTAGTTAGGAACTGCAAAGGTATCAGTAGGAAAGGTGAATCTTCAGGGATAGCCACTCCAGAGTGACTTATTTCATTCTCAGAAATTCCTGATGAGAAGGAAGAGGCTACCTCTAACTCCCCCTCCAAGGAGAGTAAGAAGGAATCATCGCTGAAGAAGAGTCGAATTCTCTTAGGAAAAACAGGAGTCATCAAGGAGGAACCACAGCAGGTCTGTGAAGGGAAAGAGGACTTGGTGTTTAGAAGAACCAAGAAAGGTAATGGAGAACGGTAGTCTAATAAGGTTTATTGTATTTGATGATCTGTCATTAGAACATGTCTCAGCCAGAAGTGAAAGATCCATGGAATCTCTCCAACGATGAGTATTACTACCCCAAGCAACAGGGTCTTCGAGGCACCTTTGGAGGGAATATTATTCAGGTAAAAGTAGCATCTTCTCTGTGGTGGGTGGGAACTCACTGCTTCTGATGAAGGATGTGGTTAATTTTGCCTAGGCTGAAGTAGTATTTAATTTGAACCTTTATATTTCCTGTTTTTAGCACTCAATTCCTGCTGTGGAATTGCGGCAGCCCTTCTTTCCCACTCACATGGGGCCCATCAAACTCCGGCAGTTCCATCGCCCACCTCTGAAAAAGTACTCCTTTGGGACACTATCTCAGCCAGGTCCCCATTCGGTCCAACCTTTGTTAAAGCACATCAAAAAGAAGGCCAAGGTATGAGTGAATTCCGGTTAGGAAGGAAAAAGAAACGTCTGTAAAACGATAGTGGGGTACAAATGGGGGAAATGGATTGGATATTAGATAATATTAGGATATAATTGTTTATTTTCTTAGATAGGATATAATGTAGTTGTTTAGGAGAATGTCCTTATACTTTAGATGAAGGTTTACAGAACAAATAGTTTCTCATTAAACAGTACACATATTGTTTTATGACATTGGTTAACAACCCCACAACATGCCAACTTTCTCCCTTCTCGACCTTGGGTACCCTATTACCAGCTTTCCTGTCCCCTCATGCCTTCTATTCCTTGTCCCTGGGCTGTTGTGCCCCATTAGTCTCGTTTCGTTTTATGGGGCTGTCTAATCTTTGGCTGAAGGGTGAACCTCGGAAGTAACTTCATTACTGAGCTAAAAGGGTGTCTGGGGGCCATACTCTCAGGGTTTCTCAAGTCTCTTGTCAGGCCAGTAGATCTGATCTTTTTTGTGTGTTAGAATGTTGTTCCACATCCTTCTCCAGCTCTGTCCAGGATCCTCTGTTGTGATCCTTGTCAGAGCAGTCAATGGTGGTAGCTGGGCACCATCTAGCTGTACTGGACTCAGTCTGGTGGATTCTGTGGTGGTTGTGGTCCATTAGTCCTTTGGACTAATCTTTTCCTTGTATCTTGTTTTCTTCATTCTCCATTGCTCCCGAAGGGGTGAGACCAGTGGAGTATCTTAGATGGCTGTTCACAGGCTTTTAAGACCCCAGACGCTACTCACCAAGGTAGAATGTAGAACATTTTCTTTATAAAATATGTCAGTTAAGCTAGATGTTCCCCGAGATCATGGTCCCCACAGCCCTCTGCCCAGCGATTCGGTCCCTCAGGGAGTTTGGATGTGTCTATGGAGCTTTCATGACCTTTCCTTGTACAAGTTGTGCTGGCTTCCCCAGTATTGTGTACTGTCTTACCTTTCACCAAAGTTACCACTTGTCTAAGTATTCCCCCCCACCCCTCCTATACCTCGTAACCATCAAAGATTGTTTCTTTTTGTGTGTAAACTATTTCATGAGTTTTTACAGTAGTGGTCTCGTACAATATTTGTCTTTTTGTTGTTGAATTATTTCACTCAGCATAGTGTCTTCCAGTTTCATCTGTGTTATGAGATGCTTCACAGATTCATCACTGTTTTTATTATTGCACGGTACTCCATTGTGTGTATGTACCATAGTTTATTCCTCCATCTGTTGATGGGTATCTAGGTTGTTTTCATCTTTTTGCTAACGTGAACAGTGCTGCAATGAACATGGGTGTGCATATGTCTATTTGTGTGAGGGCTCTTATTTCTCTAGGATAGATTCCTAGGAGTGGGATTGCTGGATCATATGGTATATTTCTAGCTTTCTAAGGAAGCGCCCTATTGTTTTCCAAAATGGTTGTATCACTTTACATTCCCACCAGCAATGCCTAAGAACTCCGATCTCCCCACAGCCTCTCCAGCATTTGTTATTTCCAGTGTTTTTGATTCGTGCCAGTAATGCCAGGGTGAGAAGGTATCTCATTGTGGTTTTGATTTGCATTTCTCTAATAGCCAGTGATGGCGAGCATTTCCTTATGTGTCTGTTGGCTGCTTGAATGTCTTCTTTGGTGAAGTGTTCATCTCCTTTGCCCATTTTTTAATTGGATTATTTGTCTGTTTGTTGTAGACGTATTGGATTTTCTTGGAGATTTTGGAGATTAGACCTTTGTCTGACTTGTAATGTCCAAAAATTTTTTCCCGGTCTGTAGGTTCTCTTTTTACTCTTTTGGTGAAGTCTTTTGAAAGGCATAAGTGTTTAATTTTTAGAAGATCCCAGTTATCTAGCTTATCTACTAGAGTTTGTGTGTCCTTGGTTATGGTTTGCATCCTTTTAATTCCGTGTATTAGGGCTTCTAGTGTTGATCCTATTTTTTATTCTGTGAACTTTATAGTTTTTGGCTTTATATTTAGGTTTTTGATCCATTTTGAATTAGTTTTTGTATATGGTGTGAAGTATGGGTCCTGTTTCATTTTTTTGCAGATGGACATCCAGTTTTGCCAGCACCATTCATTAAAAAGACTGTCTTTTCCCCATTTGATGGACTTTGGGCCCTTGTCGAAGATCAGGTGACCGTAGGTGGATGGGTTTATATCTGGGTTCTCAATTCTGTTCCATTGGTCGATGTGTATCTGTTGTTATACCAGTAACAGGCTGTTTTGACTACCGTAGCTGTATAGTAGGTTCTGAGGTCAGGTAGTTCGAGTCCTCCTACTTTATTTTTCTTCTTCAGTAGTGCTTTACTTATCCGGGGCTTTTTCTGTTTCCATATAAGGTTAATGATTAGTTTTTCCATCTCTTTAAAGAATGTTGGTATTTGGATGGGGATTGCATTGTATTTGTAGATTGCTTTGGGTAGAGTTGTCATTTTTCACAATGTTCAGTCTACCTATCCATGAGCATGATATGTTTTTCCATTTACGTAGATCTCTTTTGGTTTCTTGCAGAAGTGTTTTGTAGTTTTCTCTGTATAGGTCTTTTACATCCTTGGTTAGATTTGTTTCTAAGTATCTTATTTTTTTAGAGGCTACTATAAATAGTATTGTTTTCTTTTTCATCATTCTCTTTATTGGTGTATAGGAATCCAGCTGATTTTTGTATGTTTATCTTGTATCCTGCCAATCTGCTGAATCTTTCTATTCCAGTAGTTTTCTCGTGGAGTCTTTTGGGTTTTCTATGTATAGCATCATAGGCAAATAGGGACAGTTTAACTTGTTCATTACCAATTTGGATGCCCTTTCTTTCTTTTTCTTGCCTTGTTACTCTAGCTAGGACTTCAGTACAATGTTAAATAGGAGTGGTGATAAAGGGCATCCTTGTCTTGTTCCTGTTCTCAAGGGGAATGTTTTCAGCCTCTCTCCATTAAGAGTGATGTTGGCCATCGGTTTTGCATAGATCCCCTTTATTATGTTGAGAAATTTCCCTTCTATACCTATTTTATTGAGAGTTTTTATCAGGAATGGGTGTTGGACTTTGTCGAATGCCTTTTCTGTATCAGTTGAGATGATCATGTGATTTTTTTCTTTCCTTTTACTTATGTGGTAGATTACGTTGGTTGATTTTCTAATGTTGAACCATCCTTGCATAGCTGGTATGAATCCTACTTGGTCGTGGTGTATTTTTTTTTTTGATATGCTGAATTCTGTTGGCTAGAATTTTGTTGAGAATTTTTACATCTATATTCATGAGTGATAACTGGTTTATAATTTTCTTTTTTTGTGGTATATTTGCCTGGTTTTGGTATCAGGGTTATGCTGGCTTCATAGAATGAATTCAGAAGTGTTGCTTTCTTTTCTGTGTTCTGAAATAGTTTGAGTAGTACTGGTATAAACTCTTCTGAATCTTTTGTAGAATTCTCCAGTGAAGCCATCTGGGCCAGGGTTGTTTTTTTTTGGTTGGGAGTTTTTTTAATTACCTTTTCAATCTCTTCTCTTGTTACGGGTCTGTTCAGATTTTCAACATTACTTTGTGTTAGTTTGGGTAGTAGTGTGTTTTTAGAAATTTATCCATTTCCTCTAGGTTTTTAAATTTGTTGGAGTATAGTTTTTCATAATACTCTGTTCTGATCCTTTTTATTTCAGTTGGGTCTATTGTAATGTCCCTCATTTCATTTCTTATTTGGGTTATTTGCATTCTCTCCTGTTATTCTTTTGTCGGTTTGGCCAGTGGTTTGTTCGTTTTGTTGATCCTTTCAGAGAACCAACTTTTGGTTTTGTTGATTCTTTCTATTGTTTTTCTGTTCTCTATTTCATTTATTTCTGTTCTGATCTTTATTATTTCCTCTCTTCTGGTGGCTTGGGCTTCTTTTGCTGTTCTGTATTTGTTTGTGTTGTGTAGTTAATGTTTTGATTTTGTCCCTTTCTTCTTTTTTGATGTGTGCGTCTGTTGCTATAAATTGTCCTTTGAGAACTGCCTTTGCTGTGTCCCAAAGGTTTTGGTATGATAAAATGTCCTTATTCTTAAAAGATGCATGCAAGAAGAAAATACTTAGGGGGAAGTATTATGACTGCAGCTTTTGAAAATGGTCTAGCGAAATCTAAAGATAAAACAAACTGGCAACATATAAACAAAAAAAAGTTACACGTAGGCGGTGGGTTAATAGGTGTTCATAGTACTAGTCTTTCAACTTTATGTTTGAAAATTTTCATGATGTAATTGAAAAAAGCAAGGTAGAAGCTTTTTTGGTGTGTTTGCCTTAGAATGAATCTGTCATGAACTGAGCTGTGTTCTTGTTCTGGACAGATGAGAGAACAAGAGAGGCAAGCTTCAGGTGGTGGAGAGATGTTTTTTATGCGCACACCTCAGGACCTCACAGGCAAAGATGGAGATCTTATTCTTGCAGAATACAGTGAGGAAAATGGACCCTTAATGATGCAGGTTGGCATGGCAACCAAGATAAAAAACTACTATAAACGGGTGAGTCTCTGCTCAGAAAAATCTTTGTTATTGATATAGCTATAGTTAGATGTCCAGTGATATCTCTGAATATGTACTTTGTTTTCTTTATACTATAAATTTCTTGGGAGAAAGCAATACCTTTTTTAATCATGTTACTAAAGTGCCATGGTCGTGGAATATTTTTGTGTAGGTTTATTTATTATATTCTGTGATAGTAACTGGGTGTTGCTGTCTTCTTCATAGAAACCTGGAAAGGATCCTGGAGCCCCAGATTGCAAATATGGGGAAACTGTTTACTGCCATACATCTCCTTTCCTGGGCTCTCTCCATCCAGGCCAGTTACTGCAGGTGAGAATTCTTGCTTGTTATAATTCTTTTCTAAGTAAATTGACAGATAAGGATCTAGTCAGCCCAGAAAGAACCAGTTGAATGAGATAGTGTTCATACATCAAATATGGGGGAAATCAATATAATCAGAAGATGATTATAGCTGCATTTAAATGTTTTTTAAAAATCTTTTTTCTTAAAACTGGCTTTTGTTATTTTTAGGCTAAATTTGAAATAATTTTTTGAAATGCACACTGGTAAGAAGCCCAAAAATACATGGGTGGCATAAGGAAGTCAGCCTGGGATTAATAGTTTTCTGTAGTTAATTGATGAACGTCTGGTTTGTATGCGGAAAATTGCTAAGTTGTGGTCATTTGTGAGTATTGATCCACACCTGCACCGTGCCATCTACAGTCCCTAACCATAGTGCAGTGCTTTTTGTTTCTCCTTTGTTCTGATGGGTGTAGAGGGGCCATTTGGTAAGTTGGGTTTTACACATTTTTGTTAAGGGAAAGTATAGATATCCACCAGTGATACTGTGAAATCTCTAGTACTCCCCTACTTTGTCCTTTCTCCATTTCATTTCTCTTGACAATCTTAACCATTTTTCCTACCCCTTGTACTTGGTTTATTCCACTATTGCTTATTTTCCTAAAGCGTCTGCAAAGCCCTGTTTTGTTGGGGGGGGGGTGTGTGTGTGTGGCACAAGTAGTTAAGTGCTAAGCTAATAATTGAAAGGTCGATGGTTTGAATCCACCCAGAGGCACCTCAGAAGAAAGGCCTGGCAGTCTGCTTCTGCAAAGTCACAGCCTTGAAAAACCTATGGAGTTCAGTTCTACTCTGAAAACATGGGGTCGCTGTGAGTTGGAATTGACTGAATGGCAACTGGTTTGGGTTTTACATTTATAGTCTATTTCTCACAAGATTTTAAGTATCATCTTTATTCTGTTCCTGGCATTTCCTCTCCCTGTAACTTTCTATTGAGGTTTTCTATCAATCCATCCTGTTCTTTTGTGGCTACTTTGGTAGTCTTCTAAAATTTCTTTTCTATATTTTTTTTGTAGTTCTTTTTCTTACCTGTTTTACACTTAGAACTTGTGTTCTGCATCCATACAGTGAGGATCATCCCTTTTTCTGTCTCCTATTCTGAGAAGACTTAGAATCACAGGCTTCTTGTTGATCCCCATCTGACTGCTGCTTAAACTGACTCAAATGTTTCTGTCCTGCTCTCTCTTTGTGTTTATTATGTTCTCTCTAGCATACTTCCTACCTCATTGCTTTTTGTTTTTATTTTTTAATTAATTCACTTATTTATTCAACAAAATGTTTTGATCTCATCTATTGTGCGTCTGCTGGAAAAGGACATCACGTTTAATGAAAACAAGGGAAACCCTCAGTGAAGTGGGTTGACACAGTAGCCGAGACAGTGGTCTCAAACACCAGTGATCGTGAAGATGGCATAGAACCAGACAGCTTTCCTTCTGTTTTACATGGGGTCACTATGAGTTGCAGCCAACCCGATGGCAACTAACACCACCAACAAATTGTGTGTCAGGGACTATGCAGGGGTCTGTGGTAGTAATTTAGTACTTGTTAGTTTATAAAATGATTTTCATACATAATCTTCTTAACAGTCCTGTGAGGTATAGGCATTTTAAGTATCTCCATTTTATAGACGGGGAAAGTTAAGCTCAGAGATGTTCAGTAACTTGTTTGATGTCATACATTGAGTGACAGAGCCAATGTCATCTCACTACAAATCCTAGAGTTTCTCCATTACTGACTCTTAAGTAAGAATTGTCTTTCTAGCCTTGTTTTTTATTCCACATTATAATTTATTATATTACTGTTTAAGTCATGTGGGTAGAGAGCAAACAAACTCGATTTTCCTTTCTCTTCAGAGACTGAATTTCCTAGGCTGATTTGTATATAATTTTTACATGTTTTTACTCGTCAGGCATTTGAGAACAACCTTTTTCGTGCCCCAATTTATCTTCATAAGATGCCAGAAACTGACTTTCTGATCATTCGGACAAGACAGGGTTACTATATTCGGGAACTAGTGGATATTTTTGTGGTTGGCCAGCAGTGCCCTTTGTTTGAAGTTCCTGGGCCCAACTCCAAGAGAGCCAATACACATATTCGAGACTTTCTACAGGTAAGGATGGATGGGTAGGGAGGGAGTCAGGGTGCACATAAAAGGGTATGTGATCTTGGGGGCACAACAGGAAAGATCAAAACACATTATGGCTTAGCAGAAGAAGGGATAGACCTTTATCCTTTGCCAAATGAAATGCTTTTGGTTTGTTGGGTAGGTTTTTATTTACCGCCTCTTCTGGAAGAGTAAAGATCGGCCACGGCGGATTCGAATGGAAGATATTAAAAAAGCCTTCCCATCCCATTCAGAAAGCAGCATCCGAAAGAGGCTAAAGCTCTGCGCTGACTTCAAACGCACAGGTCATCAGTTGTATCTGGTTATTTGTCCTCTCCAACTCTTTCCAAGAAAAAAATTGTGATGGCTCTCTGTAAAGGAATTTAAGCGTACAGCTAATAAAATAGAAATAGATGGTCATTGAAAGGAGGAAGTAGCAAATCTAATTATATGGAGGCTCTGATTGTTTTTTTTATTTTGGCTGCCAGGAAATTCATTGTGGTTGTTGGAAAGGAAGTACTATACCAGATTTTCTCATAGTAAACCAAGGTTTTCCTAATGCTGAATTCCAAGAGAGATGTGAAGTGTAGGAAGCCTAGTAGCAGGATCTGTCTTGGCAAGAAAGTCATTAACTGTGGCTAGGCCTGTTCCCTTCTAGGGCATTTCCTGATTCAGTCTTACTTTGTTATCCCTTCTGCTATCAATGAGTGTTAGGACCTTTGGAATTTAGAGCAGTTTCATTTTCCCTTTCTGTATCTTTTCCAGGGATGGACTCAAATTGGTGGGTGTTGAAGTCTGATTTCCGTTTACCAACTGAAGAAGAGATCAGAGCTATGGTGTCTCCAGAGCAGTGCTGTGCTTATTATAGTATGATAGCTGCAGAACAGCGACTGAAGGTGAACACCTTCCACTTAGCCACTCACTGCCTATGCCAATAAGACGGGGGAGAAGACTCTTCTCGTTGACTTAAGAGATGATGGCTACTAGATTATTACCAATTATTAAAAAATTCAAACCGTATGAGGTGTTCTCTGTGGACGTCAGTTATGGGGAAAATGATAATAGTTAAATATCAGTGGGAAGACTTAATAAGGGACTTAGGGCATATTGTTTTACTTTGAAAATGATTGCTCATCCATTTGGGTGGTGATTTTAGTTTTTCTTCTTTGTAAGATGTTTAAACAGGATAAGTACTTGCCAGTTCCCACATCCTCCTAGGTGGACAGAGATGATGGTGCTGGAGGTGTGGTTTAGAGAAGCAGAGTATTCTTATCAAGCCAAAATAGGAATGGTCCAGCTGGAGTGGGACAGCAACAGTGCTGTCCCACTGAGTTAATGAGTTGGAATTATTAAGCATCTCTTCTTAGCTTCCTTATAGGCCCTGATTATCCATCTATCAGCTAGTATGTTCTTATAGCCTAAGGATATAGAATGGTGATACGGTGATGACTACAGATTCATTCTTTGTGCAGAATATGTTTTGATATTGTGTACTTGGTATTCAGTAAAACTTGTGCTTTTCGACTGTTTGATTTATGGATGGATTTTTTTTTCCTTTTCCAGGATGCTGGCTATGGTGAGAAGTCCTTTTTTGCCCCAGAAGAAGAAAATGAGGAAGATTTTCAGATGAAGATAGATGATGAGGTAAGGCTTACATTAATTTTTTATAAGCATGTCCCATTTATCCTTTTTAAAAAACAGCTTTATTAAGATATGATTGACATATAATAAACTGCACACATTTAAAGTGTTTTTTGCTGTGTTTTGACATACATGTATACCTGTGAAACCCTCACGACATGGCAATGAGCATATCCATCACCCCCAAAATTACCTTGGTGCCCCTTAGAGATCCCTTTCTCCTGCTTTCTCATTTCCCTCCCTCCTTGTCCGCTGGCAGCCACTGATCTGCTTTCTCTCACTATTGATTACTTTATATTTTCTAGAATTTAGATAAATGGAGTTTTACAGCATGTACTCTTTCTTGTCTGCCTTTCACTCAGTGTGATTAGTTGGAGATTTATCCAGGTTGTTGCATGCATCAGTTGTTTGTTCTTGTTATTACTGTGTAGTGGTCCATTAAAACCTGTAGTACCACAGTTTGTTTAACCATTCACTTATTGAAGGAAGTTTTGCTTGTTCTCAGGTTTTGGCTATTATGAATAAAGCTGCTATGAACATTCACATATACATTTACATATGGATATGTATTTCCTTTTCTCTTGGGTAAAATACCAAAAAGTGGAATGGCTAGATCATATGATAGGTGTATGTTTAACTTTTTTAAAAATTGCCAAACTGTTTTCTAAAGTGGCTTTACCATTTAACATAGCCACCAGCTGTGCATGAGAGTTCCAACTGCTCCACATCCTCACCATCACTTGGTATGGTCAGTCTTTTTAATGTTAGCCGTTCTGATAGGTGTGTAGGGGCTTTTCATCATGGTTTTAATTTGCATTTCTCTAGTGGTTCCTGGGTGGCACAAACAATTTGCGCTCGACTGCTAACCTAAAGGTTGGCAGTTCAAACCCACCCAGCAGTGAGTGCCACAGAAGAAAGGCCTGGCGATTTGCTTCTGTAAAGATTACAGCCGAGAAAACCTTATGGCGCAGTTCTACTCCATAACATAATGGGGTTGCCATGAGTCAGAATCAGTTTGACGGCAACGGGTTTGGTTTTTTGGTAATGGCTAAGAATGTTAATGTGTTTTCATGTGCTTATTTATCATCCAGGTACCTTCCTTGGTGAAGTGTCTGTTTATCTCTTTTTCCCATTTTTACTTCAGTTGTTTTCTTATTGAGTTTTGAGACTTCTTTGTATATTCTAGGTCATTTCTTTATCACATATGTAATTTGGAAAGATTTTCTCCCACTCTGTGGTTTATTTTTTGTCTTAACAGCATCTTATGAAGAGTAGAAGTCTAACTTGTTAATTGCTCGTGGTTTTAATGTCATATTTGAGAAATTTTTGCCTAACCCAAGGTCACAAAGATTTTCTCCTGTGTTTTATTATTAAAGTTTTATCGTTTTGCATCTTACATTTAGATCTGTGATCCATTCTGAGTTAATTTTTGACAGGGTGCAAGGTACGGATTAAGGTTCGTTTTTTTTGTATGCATATGTCCAATTATTCTAACACCATTTCTTAAAAAGTTGAATGATCTTTTAAAACAAAAATTATATCAGTTCATTCCCCTGCCCAGAAACTTTCTGGCTCCTCATTTCTTTTAGGAAGATGACCTTAACATGATTTATAAGAGTCTGCATGTTTTGGTCTTTGCATATAACTCTTAACCTCCTCTCATTTCTGGTCACTGCCCTTCTTGTACTCTAAGCTCCAAGCATACTAAAGTTTGTTCGGTTCCCTAAATTTCCTCTGTTGCCTTCCAGGTCTTTGCAACGGTTATTTCCTCTACCTTGAATATTTTTTCTCCACTGTGCTACCATCTGGCCTTCATCTACAAGTTATATTCTCTTGGAAGCTTTTTCTGACTCTTACCCTCACTCCCACCCTGGGTTCAGATTTGATGGCTATCCTTCTCTTCTTCATATACATCTAGCATCTTTTACTTCTTTATCATAACAGTGACCACACTGAATTGAACTTGGTTATTTGTCTCTTCCTCACTAACATGAGGTCCATGAGAAAATAGTACCTGGAATGTAGTAGGTGTTCAATAAGTATTTGTCGAACAAATGAATGATTGTAAACAGAAGCAGAAGATGGTACAGAAGCATTGTTGTACTCTTCTTTTGAGATTGAAATGAAAAATTCGTGGATGTCTTAAGAATTTAAGAAATTGTTTTGTTGAATGGCCTTCAAGATTGAATCTTGAATAGAGAATTGGCCATTTTCTGTCTAATCATGTATATTCTTGACTGATGAAGCACATTTACTCCTTGTCTTAATTCTCTAATTTTTAAGTGGAGTCTGTAAATAATAGTCTCAGGCTCCCAGGAGAGGATAGACTGTTTTGACCGAACTATTGTTCTGTGTGGTTGATTCTGACTCACAGCAACCCTATAGGACAGAGTAGAACTGCCCCATAGGTTTTTTTTTCTGTTTTAAAATTTTATTTATTTTCTGTTGAGAATATACACAGCAAAACAAACCAATTCAACAGTTTCTGCATGTATAATTCAGTGACATGGATTACATTCTTCGAGTTGTGCAACCATTCTCACCCTCCTTTTTGGACTTCTTCCTCCCATTAACGTAAACTCACTGCCCCCTGAGGATCCTGTCTAATCTTTCAAGTTGCTGTTGTCAATTTGTTCCTTTATTGATAGTTCTTAAAAGAGCATAATGCTCAAGGCAGACATTTTTCACTAATTAAACTATTGTTTGGTTTTAAAAAGACTTCGGGGATATTTTTGGTTTAAGGTGTGGAGATATCTCAGGTAATAGTTTCATGGATTCATCCAGCCTTCACGGCTCCAGAACGTCTGGATTCTATGAGTATTTTAAATTCTGTTCTGCATTTTCCCCCTTTTGATAAGGATTCTTCTGTAGAATCTTTGATAAAATTGTTCAGTAATGGTAGGCGGGCACCATCCACTTCTGGACTCAAGGCAAAGGAGGCAGTTGTTCTGTGGAGGCAGTTGTTCATAGAGGCATTTAGCCACACATTCCATTTCCTCTTCCTATTCCTGACTCTCCTTCTTCCTCTGTTGCTCCAGGCGAGTAGAGACCAATTGTTATGTCTTGGATGGCCCACTTGCAAGCTTTTAAGATCTCAGACAGTATGCAACAAACTAGGAGGTAGAACAGAAGCACTAAACATGTTATTAGGACAGTTACCTGGGATATCCCATGAAACCATCACCCTAAATCTCCAAACCAAGGGACCAAATCCCATGAGGTATTTGGTTGTACATAAGCAGCCTCAGCAGCTACTCTTTTTTTTGGTAAATATATCTTTTGCACAGCTTTTGCCAATTCAGCTTTTTACAGGTGTACAACTTACTGACAGCACTCACAATAATCAGCTGTGCAACCCTACCCTTAATCAATGCAGTTTTTTCTTCACTGTAACCAAAACTCGGAGCCCTGGTGGCACAGTGGTTAAGAGCTTGGCTGTTAACCAAAAGGTTGGCAGTTATAATCCACCAGCTGCTCCTTGGAAACCTCTGTGGGGCAGTTCTGCTCTGTCCTGTAGGGTCGCTATGAGTCAGAATTGACTGGATGGCAACGGGTAACAGGTAAACCAAAACTCAGTACCCAGTTAGCAATAATCCCCTCTTCCCCCCTCCCTCCTGCCCCTGGTAAGCACTAAAAAACTTAGTCTCCATATATTTGCCTTTTCTTATCTTGTCTGTGTAAGTGAGGTCATGTAATGTTTGTCCTTTTGTGATTGAGTTCTTTAACTCAGCATGTTTTCCAGCTCTATCCATACTGTAGCCATGTATCACGACTTCCTTTTCCTGCTGGCTGAGTAGCATTCCATTGTATGTGTGTACCACGTTTTGTTTATCCATTCATCTGCTGATGGGCATTTAGGTTGTTTCCACCTTTTGGCTGTTGTGAATAGTGCTGCAGTGAACACTGATGTACAAGTCTGTATTTGAGTCTCTATGTTCAGTTCTTTTGGTTATATAACTAGGAGTGGGATTGCTGGGTCATAGGGTACTTTTATTAGTTTTTGAGGAACCGCCGCACAGTTTTCCACAACGGCTGTACCATTTTGCATTCCCATCAGCAGTGGGTAAGGATTTCAATTTCCCCACATTCTTGCCAACATTTTTTATTTTCAGGTTTTTTTTTTTAAATCTTAACTATCTTAGTGGGAGTGAAATGGTATCTCATCCTGGTTTTGACTGAGCCCTGGTGGTACAATGGTTAGTGGTTAAGAGCTCAGCTGCTAACCAAAAGGTTGGCAGTTCCAAACCAACAGCCGCTCCTTGGAAACCCTAAGGGGCAGTTCTACTCTGTTCTGTAGAGTCGCTATGAGTCGGAATCGACTTGATGGCGAGTTTTTTTTTGCTTTTGGTGGCTAATGATGCTGAGCATCTTTTCGTGTGTTTGGTGGTCATTTGAATGTCCTCTTCGGTGAAATGTCTACTCAAGTCCTTTGCCCATTTTATGATTGGGTTGTCTTTTTGTTGTGGAAGTTTTATATACGTTTTGATTACTAGATTCTTATCAGTTACATGGTTTCTGAAGAAATTCTCCCAGTCGGTTACTTGTCTTTTCACTTTTTTGGTAAAGTCTTTTGGTGAACGTGTTTAATTTTTATGAGATCTCATTTATTTG
This sequence comes from Dugong dugon, assembly GCA_030035585.1. Lineage (NCBI taxonomy): Eukaryota > Metazoa > Chordata > Mammalia > Sirenia > Dugongidae > Dugong > Dugong dugon. The sequence continues at coordinate 99,114,916 of CM057483.1, read as the reverse complement.
TCTTTTGTTGTTTGTGCTTTTGTTATTATATTAGATAATCTATCGTTGAAAGCTAGGCCTGACAGCGTTGCCCCTGCAGTTTCTTCTAAGAATTTTATTGTTTTAGTTTTCACATTTAGGCCCTTAATCCACATTAAATTTGTTTTTGTGTACGGTGTGATTCATGGATCCTGTTTCATTTTTTTCTGCATGTGGAAATCAATTTTCAAAAGCACCATTGATTGAAGATGCTCTTCTTTCCCCATAGAATGGACTTCACTCCCTTGTCAAAAATCAGTTGACCATAGATGTGTGTGTTTAGACCTGGATTCTCAATTCTATTCCATTGGTCTATGTGTTTATTGTTATAGCAGTACAAGGCTGTTTTGATTACTGTAGCTGTATAATATGTTTTAAATCAGGAAGTGTGAGTCCTATTTTGTTCTTCTCTTTCAACATTGTTTTAGTTATTCGGGGCATCTTGCCATTCTCTGTAAAGTTGAGGATCATTTTTCCCATTTCTGTAAAGAAGGCTGATGGAATTTTGATCGAAATTGCATTGAATCTATAGATTGCTTTGGATAGTATTGACATCTTAACAATATTAAGTTTTCCAATCTATGAACATGGAACATCTTTCCATTTAAGTCTTTTTTAGTCTCTTTTGGCAGTGTTTCATAATTTTCATCGTTTAAGTCTTTCACATCCCTTGTTAAATTTATTCCTAGTTATTTCATTCTCTTAGATACTATTGTAAATGGAATCATTTACCTAATTTTCCTTTCATTTTTCCTCATTGCTGATGTACAGACACCCATCTGATTTTTGTTTGTTTAATGTGTACCCTATAGCTTTGCTAAATTCCTTTATTAGCTCTAGAAGATTCTTTTTTTAGTATTTATTTTTTTGTTGTTGAGAATATACACAGCAAAACATAAACCAGTTCCACAGTTTCTACATGTAACATTTGGTAACACTGATTGCATTCTTTGTGTGCAACCATTCTCACCCTCCTTTTCTGATTATTCCTCCCCCATTAACAAATTTACTGCCCACTAAGGTTCCTGTCACATCTAGAAGTTTTCTTGTGGACGCTGGGATTTTCTCTATATAGGATTGTATCTTTTATGAATAGAGATAATTTGACTCTTCTTTTTCAAACTAGACACGTTTTATTTCCTTTTCTTGTTTTATTGCTCTGCATAGAACTTACGATATTGAATAGATGTGGTGAGAGCAGGCCCCCCATCTTCTTCCTGATTTCAAGCAGAAAGCTGTCAGTCTTTCTTTATTAAGTATAATTGTGGCTCTTGACTTTCCATATATGCCCTGATTAATTGAGGGATTTCTCTTTTATTCTGATCTTCTTTAGGGTTTTTCATCAAGAAAAAGGGTGTTGGATTTTATCAAATGCTTTTCTGCATCCATAGAGATGATCACGTGGTTCTTTTTGTTCTTCTGATGTGGTATATTAGGTTGGTTGAATTTCTAATGTTGAACCATCTCTGCATTCCTGGAATAAATTCCATTTGGTTCATAGTGTATAACTCTTAATATGCTGTTGGATTCTGTTGGCTAGTATTTTGTTGAGTCTTTTTGCATCTATATTCATAGGCGTATTGGCCTGTAGTTTTCTCTTCTGGCATGTAGTGTCTTTTTCTGGTTTTAGTATCAGGTTATGTTTGTTTCATAGAATTAATTAGGGAACATTCCTTCATTCTCTGTCTTTTAGAAGAGTTTAAACAGTGTTGGTGTCAGTTTTTCTCTAAATGTATGGAGAGGTTATTGGGAGGTTTTTGATCACTGATTCCATCTCCATATGTTATGGGTCTGTTGAGACTTTGTTTCCTCTTGAGTCAGTTTGAGTAGGTTGTGTGCTTGTAAGAATTTGTCCATTTCATCTAGGTTATCTAGTTTGTTGTCATACAGTTGATAAATTCTGTCAATTCTCTATTTCTTTCCGGTCAGTTTTAATGTCCCTTCTTTCAATTTTTATTTAGTTTATTTGCATGTTTTTTCTTTCTTTTTCTAGTCTAGCTAAAGGTTTGTTAATTTTACTGATCTTTTCGAAGAACAAACTTGGGGTTTTGTTGGTTCTCTCTTTTCTTTTTTTTTAAATTGTACTTTAGACGAAGGTTTACACAGCAAATTTGATTCTCATTAAACAATTAATACGCATATTGTTTTGTGTCATTGGTTGCCAACCCCATGACATTATAAACACTGTCTTTCTCAACCTTGAGTTCCCCATTACCAGCTTTCCTGTCCCCTCCTGCCTTCTAGTCCTTGCTCCTGGGCTGGTGTGCCCATTTAGTCTCGCTTTGTTTTATGGGCCTAATCTTTGGCTGAAGGGTGAACCTCAGGAGTGACTTCAGTACTGAGTTCAAAGGGTGTCCAGGAGCCATACTCTCAGGTTTTCTCCAGTCTCTGACAGACCATCAAGTCTAGTCTTTTTTTGTGAGTTTAGGATTTTGTTCTACGTTTTTCTCCAGCTCTTTCCAGGACCTTCTATTGTGATCCCTATCAGAGCAGTCGGTGGTAGTCGCTGGGCACCATCCAGTTGTGCTGGACTCAGTCTGGTGGAGACTGTGGTAGTTTTGATCCATTAGTCCTTTGGACTAATTGTTCCCTTATGTCTTTGGTTTTCTTCATTCTCCCTTGCTTGAGATGGGTTGGGACCAGTGGAGTATCTTAGATGGCCGCTCTGTTCTTCTGTTTTTGATTTTATTTTTGCTCTAATCTTTGTTATTTCCTTTCTTCTGGTAGGTTCAGGCTTAGTTGGCTCTTTCTAGTTCCTGGAGTTGTGGAGTTGGGCTGTTGATTTGCGAGGTTTCATATTTCTTCATATATGCGTTTATTGCTGTAGGTTTCCCCTAAGTACTGTCTTTCCTGCATCCCGTAAGTTTTGGTATGCTGTACTTTCATTTTCATTTGACTGTAAGAAATTTGTGATTTCCCTTTTGATTGCTTCCTTGACCCATGAGTAGTTTAATAGTGTGTTGTTTAATTTTCATATGTTTGTGTTTTTTCTATTTTTTTTTCTGTTACTGATTTCTAGGTTTATTCAGTTGTGTTCAGAGAAAATACTTTGTATGATTCCAATCTTTTTGAATTTATCAAGACTTGCTTTGTGACATACCATGTGATCCATCCTGGAGAATTGATCCGTGTGCAATGGAGTAGAATGTGTATATTTTGCTGCTGTTGGGTGGAGTGTTCTATATGTGTCTGTTGAATCTAGTTGTTCCGTAATGTCAGTCAGGTCCTCTGTTTCCTTGTTGATCTTCTTTCTAGATGTTGTGTCCAATATTGAAAATGATGTATTGAAGTCTCCAACTGTTATTGTAGTGCTATTTCTCCCTTCAGTTCTTTCAGTGTTTGCTTTATATATTTAGGTGCTCTGATGTTGGAGGCAAATCTATTTTCCATTGTTAATCGATTTTTTTTCAGTATATAATGTCTATTTTTATCTCCTTAGAGATTTTGTGATAAAGTCTACTTGGTCTGATATTAAAATTGCCACCTCAGCTCTCTTTTGGTTTTTATTTGTTTGGAATGTTTTTTTCCCATCCTTTCGCTTTCAACCTATTTGTGTCTTTGGGTCTAAGGTGTGTCTCTTGTACACAGCACATAGTTGAATCGTTTTTTAATCCATTCTGCCACTCTGTGGCTTTTGATTGGATCAATTAAGCCATTTAGGCTCACTGTAATTACCAATGAGTGACTTATTTCTGCCATATTGTTACTAGTTTTTTGTGTGTCTTCAGCCTTCTTTGTCTTTGTCCTTTACTACTGCTTGCCTTCGTGTTTGGTTTATTGTAGTGAGTTCTATTGAGTTTTTTTGTTTTTTAATTTTTCTTAATTGTACTTTAGATGAAGGTTTATGGAACAAACTAGCTTCTTGGTAAACAGTACACATACTGTTTTGTGGCATTGGTTACCAAACCCACAACATGTCAACACTCTCCCTTCTCGACTTTGGATTCCCTATTAACCAGATTTCCTGTCCCCTCTTTCTTTCTAGTCCTTGCCCCCGGGCTGCTGTGCCCCTTTAGTCTCATTTTGTTTTATGGGCCTGTCTAACCTTTAACTAAAGTGTAAACCTCAGGAGTGACTTCATTACTGAGCTAAAAGGGTGGCAGGGGGCCATATTCTCAGGTTTCTCCAGTCACTGTAAGGCTAGTAAGTCTGGTCTTTTTCTGTGAGTTAGACTTTTCTTCTACATTTTTCTCCAGCTCTGTCTGGGACCCTCTATTGTGATCCCCGTCAGAGTGGTCAGTAGTGGTAGCTGGGCACCATCGAGTTTTTCTAGACTCAGTATAATGGAGGCCGTGGTAGTTGTGGTCCATTAGTCGTTTGGACTAATCTTTCTTTCGTGTCTTTAGTTTTCTTCATTTTCCCTTGCTCCTGAAGGGATGAGAACAATGGAGTATCTTAGATGGCCGCTCACATGCTTTTAATATCCCAGATACTACTCACCAAAGTCGAATGTAGAATATTTTCTTTTTAAACTGTGTTATGCCAGTTGAGCTAGATGTTCCCTGAAACCATGGCCCCACAGCCCTCAGCCCAGTAATTGGGTCCCTCAGGAAGTTTGGATGTGTCTGTGGAGCTTCCATGACTGCCTTGCACAAGTTGTGCTGGCTTCCCCAGTACTGTGTATTGTCTTACCCTTCACCAGAGCTATCACTTATCTATTATCTATTTAGTGTTTTTCCATCCCCACCCCTCCCATCCCTTGTAACCATCAAAGATTGTTTCTTGTTGTGTATAAACCTTTTCATGAGTTTTTATAGTAGAGGACTCATACAATGTTTGTCCTTTTATGATTGACTTATTTCATGTAGTGAGCCATTTTGATTCCCTTTTCTTCCTTTTGTGTATGTTTTTTTCATTTTATTGTTGTACTTCAAGTGAAAGTTTACAATTCAAGTTGGTTTCATACAAAAATTTATACATACGTTGTTATGTGACCCTAGTTGCTCTCCCTATACTGTGACAACACACTCCTCCTTTCCACCCCGATGGCTCGTGTCTGTTCAACCAGCTCCTGACCCTCTCTGTCGTCTTACCTCACCTCTGGACAAGAGCTGCCCGTTTAGTCTCACGTATCTACTTGAGCTAAGAAGCACACTCTTCTTGAGTATCATTTTATGTCTTATAGTCCTGTCTAATATTTGTCTGAAGAGTTGGCCTCGGGAATGGTTTCAGTTCAGGCAGACAGAGCGTCCAGGAGCCGTGCTTTCTGGGGTTCCTTAAGTCTCAGACCATTAAGTCTGGTTTTTTACTAGAATTTGAGTTCTGTACCTAACTTCTCTCCTCCATCAGGGACTCTGTGTTGTGTTCCCTGTCAGGGTAGTCATTGGTGGTAGCCGGGTTACCATCTACTTCTTCTGGTCTCAGGATGATGCTGTCTCTGGTTTATGTGGCCCTTTCTGTCTCTTGGGCAAATGCTTTCCTTGTATCTTTGGTAGTCTTTCACCTTTACTCCAGGTGGGTTGAGACCAATTGATGGATCTTAGATGGCCACTTGCTAGCTTTTAAGACCCCAGACAGCACTCACCAAAGTAGGATGCAGAACATTTTCTTAACTAACTTTGTTATGCCAGTTGAAGTAGATGTCCCCTGAAAGCATGGTCCCCAGGCCCCCGCCCCTGCTACTCTGTCCCTTGAAGTGTTTAGATGTGTTCAGGAAACTTTTTAGCTTTGGTTTAGTCTGGTTGTGCTGACTTACCCTGTAGTGAGTGCTTCCGTTCGCTTAAAATAGTTTGTCTACTGTCTAGTTAGTGAATAACCCTCACCCTCCCTCCCCACCCTCGTAACCATCAAAAAATGTTTTCTTCTGTGTTTAAACCTTTTCTTGAGTTCTTATGATAGTGGTCTTATGCAATATTTGTCCTTCTGTGACTGACTAAATTCACTCAGCATAATGACCTCCAGCTTCCTCCGTGTTATGTTTCACGGCTTCATCGTTGTTCTTTATCGTTGCATAGTATTTCATTATTGTGTGGATATACCATAATTTGTTTATCCATTTTTATCCATTCGTCTGTCGATGGGCACCTAGGTTGTTTCCATCTTTTTGCTGTTAACAGTGCTGCAGTGAACGTGGGTGTGCATATATCTGTTCGTGTGACGGCCCTTATTTCTCTAGGATGTATTCCAAGGAGCAGGATAGCTGGATCCTATGGTACTTCTAGTTCTAGCTTTTTAAGGAAGCGCTAAATCTATTTCCAAAGTGGTTGTACCGTTTTACATTCCTACCAACAGTGTATAAGTGTTCCAGTCTCTCCACAACCTCTCCAGCATTTATTATTTTGTGTTTTTTGGATTAATGCTAGCCTCGTTGGGGTGAGATGATACCTCATTGTAGTTTTGATCTGCATTTCTCTAATGGCTAATGATCATGAGCATCTCCTCATGTGTCCGTTAGCTGCCTGACTATCTTCTTTGGCGAAGTGCGTGTTCGTGTCCTTTGCCCATTTTTTAATTGGGTTATTTGTCTTTTTGTTGTTGAGGTTTTGTTGTATCTTGTAGATTTTAGAGATTAGACGCTGATTTTAGAGATTAGATACTGATTGGATTTGTTGTAGCCAAAAATTTTTTCCCAGTCTGTAGGTTGTCTTTTTATTCTTTTGGTGAAGTCTTTTGATGAGCATAAGTGTTTGATTTTTAAGAGCTCACAGTTATCTATTTTCTCTTTTGGTGTTTGTGAGTTGTTACTTATGGTTCATATTCTGTTTATTCCATGTATTAGGGCTCCTAGCATTGTCCCTGTATTTTCTTCCATGATCTTTATAGTTTTAGATTTTATATTTAGGTGCTTGATCTATTTTGAGTTAGTTTTTGTGTGTAGTGTGAGGTATGGGTCTTGTTTCAGTTTTTTTCAGGTGGATATCCGGTTATGCCAGCACCATTTGTTAAAAGAGACTGTCTTTTCCCCAATTAATGGACTTCGGGCCTTTGTCAAATATCAGCTGCTCATAGGTGGATGAATTTACATTGGGATTCTCAATTCTGTTGCATTGGTCTGTGTATCTGTTGTTGTACCAGTACCAGGCTGTTTTGAATACCATGGTGGTATAATAGGTTCTAAAACCTGGTAGTGTGAGGCCTCCCACTTTGTTGTTCTTGTTGAGTAGTGGTTTACTTATCCGAGGCCTCTTCCCTTTCCATATGAAGTTGGTGATTTGTTTCTCCATTAGAGTTTTGATTGGGATTGCATTGTATCTGTAGATTGCTTTGGGTAGAATTGACATTTTCACAATGTTGAGTCTTCCTATCCATGAACAAGGTATGTTTTTCCATGTATGCAGGTCTTTTTTGGTTTTTTGCAGTAGTGTCTTGTAGTTTTCATTGCATAGGTCTTTTATGTCTCTGGTTAGATTTATTCCTAAGTGTGTTATTTTCTTGGGGGCTATTGTAAATGATATTGATTTGGTGATTTCCTCTTTGAAGTTCTCTTTGTTGGTGTAAAGGAATCCAACTGATTTTTGTATGTTTATCTTGTATCCTGATACTTTGCTGAAATCTTCTATTAGTTCCAGTAGTTTTCTTGTGGATTTTTTGGGATTTTCTGTGTATAAGATCATATCATCTGCAAATAGAGATACTTTGACTTCTTCCCTACCAATTTGGATGCCCTTTATTTCTTTTTCTAGCCTCATTGCTCTGGCTAGGACCTCCAGCACAATGTTGAATAAGAGTGGTAATAAAGGGCATCCTTGTCTGGTTCCCGTTCTCAAGGGGAATGCTTTCAGACTCTGTCCATTTAGGATGATGTTGGCTGTTGGCTTTGTATAAATGCCCTCAATTTTATTGAACATTTTTTTCCCTTCTCTTCCTATTTTGTTGAAAGTTTTTATCATGAGTGGGTGTTGGACATTGTCAAATGCCTTTTCTGCATCAATTGGTAAGATCATATGGTTCTTGTCTTTTGTTTTATTTATGTGATAGATTAGATTGTTTTGCTAATGTTGAGCCATCCCTGCATACCTGGTATAAATCCCACTTGATTATGGTGAATTATTTTTTTGATATGCTGTTGAATTCTATTGGCTAGAATTTTGTTGAGAATTTTTGCGTCAATGTTCACGAGGGATATTGGTCTGTAATTTTCTTTTTTTGTGATGCCTTTACCTGGTTTTGGTATCAGGGTTTTTCTGGCTTCACAGAATGAGTTTGGGAGTATTTTATCTTTCCTATGCTCTGAAATGCCTTTAGTAGTAGTGGTGTTAACTCTTCTCTGAAAGTTTGGTAAGTTTTCTCCAGTAAAACCGTCTGGGCAAGGGCTTTTTTTAGTTGGGAGTTTTTTAATTACCTTTTAATCTCTTCTTTTGTTACAGGTTTATTCAGTTGTTCTACCTCTGTTTGTGTTAGTTTAGCTAGGTAGTGAGTTTCTAGAAATTTGTCCATTTTCTCTAGGTTCTGAAATTTGTCAGAGTACACCTGTTCATAGTGTTTTGTTATAATCGTTTTGATTTCAGTTTGGTCTGTTGTGATATCATCCATCTCATTTCTTATTTGGGTTATTTGCTTTCTCTCCTGTTTTTTTGTCAGTTTGGCCAATGGTTTATCGATTTTGTTGATCTTTTCTAAGAACCAGCTTTTGGTTTTGTTAACTCTTTCAATTGTTTTTCTATTCTCTATTTCATTTAATTCTCCTCTAATTCTTACTATTTCCTTTTTTCTGGCATCCAAGGTTGTCTTTTGCTGCTCTCTTTCTACTTGTTTGAGTTGTAGGGTTAATGTTTTGGGTTTGGCCCTTTCTTCTTTTTGGATGTGTGCATTTATTGGTATAAACTGACCTGTGAGCACTGCTTTTACTGTGTCCCAGAGGTTCTGGTAGGATGTGTTTTCATTCTTGTTTGAGTCCATGAATTTGTTTATTGCATCCTTAATTCCTTATAACCCAGTAGTTTCTGAGCAAGATGTTGTTCAGTTTCTGTGTGTTTTGATTTTTTTTCCTTTTGTGTTACTATTTCTACTTTTATGGCTTTATGGTCAGAAAAGATGCTTTGTTGTGTTTCGATGCTTTGCATCCTGTTAAGGCTTGCTTTTTGGCCTAATATGTAGTCTGTTCTGGAGAGTGTTCCATGTGTGTTGGAAAAGAAGGTATACTTGGCTGCTGTTGGGTGGAGTGTTCGATATATGTCTGTGAGATCAAGTTGGTTGATTGTGGCATTTAGATCTTCTGTACCTTTGTTGAGCTTCTTTATGGAGGTTCTATTCTTCATCAAAAGTGGTGTGTTGAAGTCTCCTATTATTATTGTGGAGCTATCTTTCTTTTCAATGCCATTAAGAGTTTGTTTTATGTATTCTGGAGCCCTGTCATTGGATGCATAAATATTTATTATAGTCATGTCCCCCTGGTGTATTGATCCTTTAATCGTTATATAGTGTCTTTCCTTATCTTCTGTGGTGGATTTTACTTTAATGTCTGTTTTGTTAGAGATTAATATTGCCACTCCTGCTCTTTTTTGAGTGTTGTTTGCTTGATACATTTTTTCCATCCTTTTCAATTTTAGTTTGTGTCTTTAAGTGTAAGGCGTGTGTCTTGTAGGCAGCATATAGATGGATCGTGTTTTTTTAATCCAATCTGCCACTCTCTGTCTCTTTATTGGTGTACCTAGTCCATTTGCATTCAACGTAATTATTGATAGGTATGAGTTTTGTGCTATCATTTTGATGTCTTTCTTTGTGTTTGTTGACAGTTTCTTTGTTCCACGTAATTTTCTGTGCTGAGTCATTTTACGTATTTTACATGTTTTTCATTGTTGATTTTGTATTTACTGAGTCATTAGGTTTTTCGTGTTTTTTATTTTGATATGTAGGATTGTTAGTTTCCTTTGTGGTTAGCTTAATATTTACCCCTATATTCCTAAGGTTAAACCCATTTTTTATTTTTTTATATTGCTTTAACTTCCTCTCTATGTGAAAAATACATGTCTACATTTTTTAGTCCCTCTTTTTTGCTTTAATGTTGTCGTCTTTTATGTATTGACATCTCTATTTCCCTGTTTTCAGTATTTTAGCTTTGATTTATTTGTGTGACTTCCCTGTCTGTGTTGATACCTGGTTGCTCTGTCCTGTGTTCTAGTCTTGGGTTGTTGTCTGATGTTACTGATTTTCTAACTGGAGGACTCCCTTTAGTATTGTTTGTTATTTTGGTTTGGTTTTTGTAGATTCCCTAAGCTTCTGTGTATCTGGAAATGCCCTAATTTTGCCATCGTATTTTAGAGACAGTTTTGTTGGATATATAATTCTTGGCTGGCAATGTTTTTCCTTCAAGGCTTTTTATGTCATTCCATTGCCTTCTTGCCTGTATGATTTCTGCTGAGTAGTCCGAGCTTAGTCTTACTGACTCTCCATTGTAAATGATTTTTCGTTTATCCCTAGCCACTCTTAAAATTGTCTCTTTATTTTTGACTTTGGCAAGTTTAATTATAATATCTCTTGGTGACTTTCTTTTGGGATCTACCTTATGTGGGGTTTTATGAGCATCTTGGCTAGATATCTTTTCATCTTTCATGATATCAGGGAAGTTTTCTGCCAACAAATCTTCAACAACTCTGTATTTTTTGTTACCCCCCCGTTGTTGTAGTCCAATCACTCATAGGTTATTTCTCTTGATAGAGTCCCACATAATTCTTAGAGTTTCTTCATTTTTTAAATTTTTTTATCTGATTTTCCTCAAATAAGTTGTGTTAAGTGCTTTATCTTCAGTCTCACTAATTCTGACTTCCATTGCCTCAATTCTGCTCCTATGAATTTCTATTGAGTTGCCTAATTCTGAAATTTTATTGTTAATCTTCCGTATTTCTGATTGCTATCTTTCTATGGATTCTTGCAGTATACTTAATTTGTCATTATGCTCTTGAATAACCTTCTTAAGATTCTCTGTTGCTTTGTCTGTGTGTTCCTTAGCTTGATCTGCGTTCTTAATGCCTCATCTCCCTCCTGATTTCTTGAAGAGTTCTGTTTATTAATCTTTTGTATTCTACCTCTGGTAATTCCAAGAAATTCACTTCATCCAGAAAATTTCTTGATTCTTTTTTTTGGGAGCTTGCTGCAGCCATCATGGTCTGCCTCTTTATGTGATTTGATATTGACTGTTGTCGCCAAGCTATCAATAAGATATTTATTTTATGTTTGCTTACTGTGTCCTAGCTTCTTGTTTTGCTTTGTTTTGATATGCCCAAATAGGTTGCTCACATGAGCTAGTTTTATTATTGGCGCCTTTGAAGCTCTAATGTCCTGTTACTGGGTGGTTAGATCTGTTACTAAGTATGTGAGCACTTGATTCTGTTTACTTGTCTTGTATGGATTCAGCTCAGGTGTCCAGGTAGTCGGTCAGCAAGTGCATGTTGTAGGCTCTCACGTACAGTCCGAGACTGGCATGGGTGATTGGTGTAGGCAGAGGTATCTGCCTGCACTAGGGGGTTATGCACTGAGCAAGGCAAGGGGCTGATGGATGCCCCTGAGTGTCTGGGAGGACAGCTTCTCCCTAGTCCCTAGATTGCATAGGTCAGTGGGTTTTGCAGCCAGATTGTGGGCACCCAGTGCTGTTGGCTGTAAGGACTGGAGGGCACCACTTATTCTTGGACCCCTGTGGCAGGTGTCTAGGTGACGTGGGTGGAGCCACCAGTCATCAGGCCCCTGATGTGGGTAGGTGAAGACCCTGCTTATTGGGCAGAGCAGTGTCAAATGTCATGAACCTGCCACTTCATAGCTTATACAGTAGAAGTTAGACTTCAGGTATATACCCTGTTGTACTGTGGTAATGATTGCCTACACTGTTGAAATGGGCCCACACAAGTCTGTGCAGGGGTGAAAGGCACTCAAAATCTGTGGACCCCTTTTCCCTGTGCCTAGGTAAAGGAGCTGTGCCTACCCTGAGTTCCTGGCTAAGGGTAGCCAACAAATTATTTTTTCCCGTTTGTTAAGTTGTTCCCTCTCCAAGGCCGGGAGAATGGCTCAGGGCGCGTGACAGTTCCTACTTTTGGTCCAAGGGACTCAAAGCCGTCCCGGACCCGTTTGAAAGCAAGGAGCGGGGAGGTAAATGGGAGAGTGGTTTTTCCCAAAATGGTGTGTTTTTGATCCGTGCAGTAGGCCAGATGCAAGTATTTATCTTTGGCCGATTGAGCACTGTTTCTCACTGGTTCTGGATGGCCAAGTAGACTCTGCCGCTGGGTCTCTCCTGATGTGGAAAACGCCTCCCGAGAGCCACTGCTTGCCTCAGTGCATACATGAGCTGATTTTGCCTGAAGTGCTCTGGCTTCCGCCGGGTCAGGTGTGGCAACTCCCTCACTGCTTGCAAACCGTTTTTCATTCCCTGTGTCATTCAGTCCAATTCCTCAACTTTGCCTTTGATGTTCAGGGCTCCTAGATTGTGATATATAATTGATTCACTTGTTTTTTTGGGTCTTTGTTCTAAGAGGGACCACTGGAAGCATCTGACTACTCCGCCATCTTGGCCCCGCCTCCTGTGTACGTTTCTTAGAAATTTTTTTAGTTGTTACCACGAATGTTACATTTAACAGCTTGTATTTATAACATCTTAAGGTAAATTGGTACAAACTTAACTTCACTAACATACAGGAAATTTAATACCTGTACTGCTCCTTGCCTCCCCCTTTTGTTATCAGTAATTATGTGTTTATATTTTTCATGCTCTGTGGCATAATTTTATTCTTGGCTTTTTATATATTTGTTATTAAAATACATGAAGGGTCAAACAATTAGAGTGATCAAGCATAAATATCTTATTAGTAGCTCCTATACTTGTCCATGCAATTCTTTTTATTAGGGATCTCTCTTTTTACATGTAGCTATGAGTTACTTTCTAGTGTCTTTTCCCTTCCATCTACAGAACTCCCAGTAGTATTTTTTAATAGGACTGGTTTGGTGAATGTAAATCCTCTCAACTTCTGTTTGTCTGGGAATGTTTTAATTTCACTCTCATTCTTGAAGGACAGTTTCACTTGTTATAGTATTCTTGGCTGATGGTTTTTTCTTTCAGCACTTTAAATGTATCATTCCATTGCTTTCTGGGTTCCAGTGTTTCTTAGGAGAAATCAACACTTCATCTTATTGGAGATCTTTGTTTTCAGGATTCTCTCTTTATTTTTTGAAAGCCTAGCTATCATGTGTCTTGGTGTAGATCTCTGGGTTTATCCTGCTTGGGATTCTTTGAGCTTCTTGGAATTGTAGATGTATGTCTTCCCTTAGATTGGGGAAATTTTCTGTCAGCGTTTCTGCAGATATTCTTTCTGTCCCTATCTCTCTTATCTCTTCCTGGAATTCCCATGATGTGTATAGTAGATCTCTTGTCCCAGAATTCCATTAAACTGTGCTCAGCCTTCTTGAGTCTCCGTTCTTGTTGCTTATTAGCCTCTGTAATTTGACTATTTTATCCTCTAATTCCCCGATTCTTTGTTCAGCTTTCTTAAATATGTTGATAAGTCCTTCTGTTGCATTTCTCACATCAGTTATTGTCTTTCAGTTGCAATATTTGTTTTTTTAGATCCTAATTTATTCTTGCTTTTTTCCATATTTCTTTTAGCTCGTTGTCTATGTTTCTCTTCAAGTCTTTTAATTATGTTTAATGTTGTATTCTTCCATTTTTTTAGCGTTATTTGGTCTTCCCTAGATGCGCTTTTACTCCTTTTGTCACGTTCATTTGGATGGGCCATCGTTTCTCTATTCTTCGTGTATCTTGTGATGTTTTATTGGGGCACTGGAATTTTCAATGGTGTTAACTTTCTCAATTTTCCCATGTATGTGGGTTTTTTTGCCCACACTTCTTTCTGCAAAAAACTCTTAGGCAGACAGAGCCTTAGGTCTTTACTTACCGTTTCCTTTCCCTCTCTGAGATAACTCCTTCTCCCTTCCTGGCTCAATTAGGATTTCAAAGTTCCAGATACAGGTTTTGAAACTTCGTCGTCTCCCAAAGACACCAGAGAACACGCTGTGGTCAGTCTGTCCACCAGGGGGCATAGTCCTGTTTCTCTCTGCTTAACTCCCTTCCCTTGTTTCTACAACCATGTTTTTAGTAGGAAAACCCACACTTAGCTAGACCCCTTTGGGTCTGGGTGTTGCTCTCTGGGTTTTCCCGAGGCTTTTTTCCCCACTCTCGGGGGGCTGCGTATATCTGAGGTGGCAGTCAGGGGAAGCACGTTTAGACTTTCCTCTGTTTCAGAAGGAGGAGGGGCTAGCTCTTCCCAGAAGTACCTCCGGGATATCTGTCTTGTTGGTTTCAGAGCCCTGGTGGTCCTGTGGTGGTTGGGGGACCAGTCTCTACTTAAGTGACCTATCTCCTAGCTCCATTGTGGGGAACCTTCTGTAGGTGTTCATAACAGTACAGCAGCCAACAGTTACTGGGTAGAGGAAGGGTTGTCGTGCTCCAAACAGACCCTTAGGGAGGTTTGCCTTGTTGATATCAGAGCCTACCTTGTGTAGTATTGAGTATATAGGTTGTGGGTATAGCCTCCATTCAAGATGCTTGCTCACTAGCACATAGCAGCCCCAGTTAACAGTCTTCAGCGCTGACCAGAAAGGGGAGCAGACAGACCCAGACTTACCCCCCAGGGAAGTCTGTCCTTTTGGTTTCAGAGGACTGAGCTATGGGGTGCACAGAGGGGCAGGTAGAGTGTTGACTATGGGAACAGACTCCACTGTGAGGGCCTTCTATAATAGTTTGCAACAGCCTGGCGACCAACAGTTGCCAATTGGGGGAGGGGGTGTCAGGCTCTGGTCAGGTTCCCACAAAGGTCTGCCTTGTTGCTATGAGAGACACCTAGGTAAATTGTTGGCTGTGAGTGTAGCCTTCACCCAAGATTCCTGCTTCCTAGCACACAGCAGCCTCAGTCAGCAGTCCTTAATGCTAACCGTAAATGGGGGCAGACTAACCCAAATTGACCCTCAGGAAGGTTTGACCCTCAGAAGCTTGAACTATGGAGTACACGGGAGGCAGATAGAATGTTGACTGTGGGAGCAGACTCCACTGCAGGGGCCGTCTGCAGCAATTCACAGCAGTCATGCAGGTAACAGTGTCTGGGTGGGGGAAGGGTTGTCACACTCTGATCTGATGTCCAGGGAGGTCTGTCTTATTACTGTCAGAGCCCTCCCCTGTAGTTTGTTGGCTGTGGGTGTAGCCTCCACTCAAGATGCCTGCTTTCTCACACACAGCCTCAGTGAGCAGTCCTTAGTGCCAACCGTAAGGGGGAGCCGACAGACCTGAACTGTCCCCCTGGGAGGTCTACCCTGTTGATTTCAGAGGCTTGAGCTACAGGGTTTGCAGGGAGTCAGGTAGAGTGTTGACTATGGGAGCAGACTCCACTGTAGGGGTCTTAGCAATTCAAAGTAGGCTTGCAGCTGGCAGACTTCAGACAGACCCCTGGGGAGGTCTGCCTTGTTGATTTTAGAGCAGAAGCTTGGAGTCTTGTCTATTTGTGTAGACAGGGAGTCTGGTGGTTAGGGAAGCAGTCTCTTTTGTTGGGGCCACTTCCCTAGTTCACAACAGCTGATGGACTGTGTGGCTAGGGGAAGGGCAGGGACAGTGACAAGTGAATTTTCCTACTGTATGCAACTTCTTGTTGATTTGTCGACATTTAGTCTGTCTTCAGTTCTCTACTGCTTTCCTCTGTTTCCTGATTCAGAGTCCCTCAAAGCTAAGCACCATTTTCTTATTGTATTTCTTGTACACGTGGAGGAGGGTTGGAATGATGGTCTGTTTACGCCATCTTTCCCAAATCCTCCCCCATGTGGTTTTCCAGGCTATAATCTTTACAGGAGCAGATCACCAGGTCTTTTCTGCTACAGAGTTGCTGGTGGATTTGAACCGCTGACTTTTCGGTTAGTTGCGAAATGCTTAACCATTGCACCACCAGGGCTCCTTTGACCAAACCACTGGCAGAGATTTAATGGACTTTGGTTTAGTGCTGCTGGGGTGAGACCAGTGATTTTGAAAGCATGCGTATTATCTATTATGAGAATGTATAGGTCATTTTTAGAGAAGCCATTTGAGCAGTTGGACAGCCAAATACAGTCATCAGCCTAACTTACCTCTTGAGCATCGTTAGGGTGGGGACAACATTGTCTTTGAGAACTCCTAGTGAAGCCCAAGGGATATGGGTCTGAAAAGTACCATTGTTCCACATCTTCCTTCTTACCCTGGTTGGCTGAGCTCTTGACCCATATTTAACATCATGATATAAGTAACATAGAAGAAAAGAGAGCACTATGCTGAGTACTGGGCAATTTTATTTAACTTTTGGTCTCTGTAGACAGTTTAAGAAAGCATCAAATTGTACATTATTTTAATTGTTCTGCCCTTGTGGGTAATGGCTAGACATAACAGCAAATGTTTATGTAGGCCTAAGAATCCTTTTCTGTACTTCAGGTTCGCACTGCTCCTTGGAATACCACAAGGGCTTTCATTGCTGCCATGAAGGGGAAGTGTCTCCTGGAGGTGACCGGGGTGGCAGATCCTACAGGTTGTGGTGAAGGTTTCTCCTATGTGAAGATTCCAAACAAGCCAACACAGCAGAAGGTGAAATTGTCTGTGAATTTCTAGAAGGAGAAGATCAAGGGAGGAGGAAATGGTGGCTAGGGAGAAGGACTAGAAATGAATGGGATGGGGGACCTGGAAGGTGATTAGGTTGGCAGGATGACTTCAGTGCCTACCATAACGAATGTAGCTTATTAAGATTCTCACATGTTTTTTTTTTTGAGGTAGGATGATAAGGAGCCTCAGCCAGTGAAGAAGACAGTGACGGGAACAGATGCAGACCTCCGTCGCCTTTCTCTGAAAAATGCCAAGCAACTTCTACGTAAATTTGGTGTGCCTGAGGAAGAGGTGGGTGTGGAAGAGAAAAATTTAGAAGTTCTTAGAGGCTTTGTGTACAGAGGGAAAGGCTAGTTGACAGAAGTAAGGAACCATTGGAGAACTTTTGTCAGTTAGGTTGTAGTAGACTGGGTCTTGGATACTTTTTTAGGAGTTAGCTTTCTGAAAGCTCTCTGTTTAACCTGCTTTGAGATTTTTTTTTTTTTTGGTCTAGCTGTCGAACAGTATGCTTTGATTTGTTTTTCAAAATCCCTGAGTGATTTGTGAATATGTGTATGTATCTGTCTTGTAGATTAAAAAATTGTCCCGTTGGGAAGTAATTGATGTGGTACGCACAATGTCAACAGAACAGGCCCGCTCTGGAGAGGGTCCTATGAGTAAATTTGCCCGGGGATCAAGGTTTTCTGTGGCTGAGCATCAAGAGCGTTACAAAGAGGAATGTCAGCGCATCTTTGACCTACAGAACAAGTGTGTTGTTTTAGTGCTTCAGAAAATCCAAGCTGAAAAGGGGAGGGGTCACAGATACTTCTATAGTAAAGAGGTTACCTAAAATTGTGATTAGATGGTCAGGTATCTGAGATTTCAGGGTGGTATCTGTTCATAATAATACTGCTAGAGTACCACTGTCTTCGAAGCAACTTGGCAAAGGTTTTGAAAGGCAAGAGGGGCCAGGCCTAGGTTCCATGACAACTCTTGTGACCAGCAGAAACAGTAGTGACAGATAGGGGTTTTTTCTGACAGCTTAGTGGTGGGAGGAGGATAGTGCATAAAAATGACTAGTTTACTGATCCATTTCTCAGATTTTTTCTAGTAATTATGAAATAGTTGCTGCAGTTTTTCAAACTTGACCTTGTTGACCAAACATTGAGAAAAACTTTATAGAGCTTTTCTGTTAAGGGTTCTGTGTCTTAGTAGTTTCTGGGTATTCCTTTTTTAAAAAAATAATGTATTGAGGTGAAATTCACATAACAAAATTAATCCTTAGAACAATTCAGTAGTAGTTAGTACATTCACAATGTTGTGCAGCCAATCCCCTCTGATTCCAAAACATTTCTCTCACTCCAAAGTAAATATTTCTTTTACAATTGATTTCCCAGTTTCCTACTATTGCCTGTGACTATATTTATTTAGTTCATTCTACACTTTTATATTTTCCCTGGTTTTAACACTGGTTTTTCTCTTTAGGGTTTTGTCATCAACTGAAGTCTTATCAACTGACACGGACAGCAGTTCAGCTGAAGACAGTGACTTTGAAGAAATGGGAAAGAACATCGAGAACATGTTACAGAACAAGAAAACCAGTTCACAGCTGTCGCGTGAACGGGAGGAACAGGAGCGGAAGGAACTACAGCGGATGTTACTGGGTGAGGGAAGTGGCTTGTCAGACAAACAAGAAAGGGAAGGATCAGAAAAGGAATGTGAAAATAATTGCACACTACTGAGGCAAAGCTGGAGAGAGCAGAAGTAGGGGATGAGTATAGAGAAGCCTGTAGATAAGATAGATTTCTGCAAATTGAACTCTGGGTTTGTCTGTGAGGGCAAATTGAAGACATGCTGCCAGTCTACTACTGCCTCTAGTCTGTATCCAGTGCCTGGCCAAGCCAGGGCTATCAGTGCTGTACTTCAAGTGAGCTTTCTGGTCATTCATCCTAGAGTAAGAGTTTTTAATATGGAATCCATAAATGAATTTGGGGGTTTGTCCTTGAACCCACTGAATTACATGTGAAATTCTGTGCAGATGTGCATTTTCATCGCTTTCAGAAATTTTCAAAGGAATCTTAGACCCTAAAAAAAATGAAAAATGACCAACCAAAAACTGCCAAAGTTAGGCATAGGGATGATGATGAAGGCCTGAACTGGGCTGTGATAAAGATATTGGGAGTGAGAAGAGAGGGAAAATCAAGGTGACCTTAAGATTTCACTTTGATGTTAATGTGGTAATACCATTAATTATTAACATAGGAAATTTTAGAGAAAGAAGCACATTTAGGAGGGGAGGTATAATATGTAGAGTTTGAGACATGCTGAATGTGAGGTCCCCATGACAGTCCCCAGTGTAGATGATAAGCAGATAGTTGAAATTTTGGATATAGATATTGAGAGAGTGGATAAGAGATTAAGGTGTAGATTCAAATGACTATTCTCATTCACGGTAGTTTTTCCTATGTTTTTCTCTTTCCATAAAAGCTTTGTTTAATTTTGTTATTCTGACTACTTTGTAAAGATGTTGTGATGTAGCCCTTCCACCAGTATGGTCTTCTAGGTCCTTGCTATTCCAAGTGTGGTCCTGGACCAACGGCAGTATCTGTGTCACATGAGAACTTGTTGGAAATGCAGAATCTCAGGCCTTAGTCGAGATCTACTAAATTAGATTCTGCATTTTAACAAGATCCCTAGGTGACTCCTACTCATGTTAAAGTTTGAGAAGTATACTCTAGGTCTTAAGACCTAGACTTGTTTCTGTGGTGTCATTTTTTCCCGCTTGGGTGCTTTTCTTTAATGTGATCATCAACTACTTCCTGCTTGGACTTTTCCCTTGCATGTTGTCTAGGGGAATCAGAATACAGCTACTTGCTCTTTTGTCCCCTATAGCAAACATGTAAGTTCTTTGAGGTTCTTAGGAATTTTTTGTACTTGTAAAAACAGGAAAATTGGCAGTGACATTGAAGTCAAGAAAGGACAGCTCAGTGTACTTTTGGGGCTGGTGGTGACTCATGCTTTCTGTAGACCTGTAGTCTTGTGGAATATTGAGCTGTGAGGTCTCCACTCAACCCCAAGAAAGTGGCCATTTGGGAGAGTAGAGGGAATGTTTGGAAATCTTTTTCTGTCTTGTAGCAGCAGGCTCAGCAGCATCAGGAAACAATCACAGAGATGATGACACAGCTTCTGTGACTAGCCTTAACTCTTCTGCCACTGGCCGCTGTCTCAAGATTTATCGCACATTTCGAGATGAGGAGGGGAAAGAATATGTTCGCTGTGAGACGGTCCGAAAGCCAGCTGTCATCGATGCCTATGTGCGCATACGGACCACAAAAGATGAAGAATTCATGTGAGCATGGGTTGTCCTTTGGTTCACCCCTTTTCAGTGTGATAAGGAGAATGATAATGATGGTGGGGAATGTTGGTGGGGGTGGGTGCTTGAATTTTAGTCATAGGATTCTACATTTTCCCTAGAAGTCTGCTTATTGGCAGCCATCTTGCTTTTAGAGCTTTGGGTTTGAACCAGAACCAAATCACAAGGAAAATTCCAAATTTGCCACAAAATAAAGGCATGATTTTAGTTCCATGGGTCCTGTGCATTGTGGTTGGTTGGTTTACAAAAATCTTAGGGATTACTCAGGAGTTCCATTCTGAGAGAGGTACGTCTCTCTGCAAGTAGAGGGTGATGATTAGGGGAGATGGGAATGGCAGGCAGCCCCTTTTATTTCAGTCTAAACGGATTACTTTAGCTCTGAGATGTTAGATGTCAGGACGGTCTTGGTTTGGATTTGCTTATGCTCCTGTGATTTTCTTTTCCCTGGTAAATTCAGTCGAAAATTTGCCCTTTTTGATGAACAACACCGAGAAGAGATGCGAAAAGAGCGACGGAGGATTCAAGAGCAGTTGAGGCGGCTTAAACGAAACCAGGAAAAGGAGAAGCTTAAGGGTCCTCCTGAGAAGAAGCCCAAAAAAATGAAGGAGCGCCCTGACCTAAAAGTAAGTATAATGTGTTATGATCACAACTAACAAAGAAAGGGAAGAAAACGTACCTTTTTCCTTAGCATTTGGCATCCTCCTTTATTGGGAATGAGGGCAGTGTTGTGGAAGCTGATTTGAATTGATGTGGGTACTTGGGTGTTACCAGTACTAGTGTGAAAGGTACCAACAGCACCAGGCCCAGTCTGGTACCATTCTCATTGGGTGTCATTTTACAAATTATCCATTTGAGATATTTTCTAGGAGTTGAGATGGGTTTTTGTTTTTTGTTTTTTAACACATCTACATTCATACATTTTTATAAATATATATGTCTTATTTTAGAATTGTATGTATTAACAAAAGTAGAAGCAAAAATAAAACAACATGAGTTGCTTTGCATAACTTAGGGATTCCACATGCTACTGTGTAACGTGACTGTAATGTGCACTATAACATGAGGCACCTGTGGGAAGAGCAGTGAACTTGGAGACAGAAGATCTGGATTCATGTTCTACTTAATAGCTCTGTGACGTTAATCTCTCCGATCTTGTTTTCTATAAAATGATCCCTGTCTCACAGTGTTGTTGTGTTAAATGATACATAGCATGGGAAAGTACTTTATAAAGTATTCAACAAATGTAAAGTGCTGTTATTAATAGATACTGAAGTCATTAAGTCTTTTAGTTTTGCTTGGTTGTATGTATTAGATAAATATGATACCATATTGACCCCATTTTACAGATAAAACTGCGGTCTAAGATACCACAGCCACTCAGTTGCAAAACTGAGATGGAGACTTGGTGTCATTGAGCTTTTTACCTTGTTTTGACTGGAGGCTGGCAGTATACCCATGCTGGCTGACTGTGCTGTTGAATGCAGACTTGGGCTTCAACAGCCTTTCTCCTGCCTATTGAATATTTTCATAGCTCACAACTTAAATTGGGGGTGGAAAGCATCCTTTCCCTTTTCTTCCTCGATTTATTTGCAAAGAAGTGTTCGCTATCTGGAGTTCATTTAGTTTTTAATGTGTCATTTAATGTGGTTTCTGATTGTTAGGTGCGTAATAATTCTATTAGAGCAAAAGTTCTGAAACTGCCCTTGTATTTATGGCTTAAAGCTAACATCATGCAGCCTACTTAACTCTGACATGTTGACACTTTTCCTTTTGCAGCTGAAATGTGGGGCATGTGGTGCCATTGGGCACATGAGAACAAACAAATTCTGTCCCCTCTATTATCAAACAAATGCTCCACCCTCCAACCCTGTTGCCATGACAGAGGAGCAGGAGGAGGAGTTGGAAAAGACAGTCATTCATAATGATAATGAAGAACTCATCAAGGTCGAAGGGACCAAGATTGTCTTGGGGAAACAGCTAATTGAGAGGTAAGGGATAGCAGTCAGAAGTACTGCGGGGAGAGGTCTGTTAGAGGTTGGTGATGTTGATGGGTGACAGGGGTGGGGGTAAATAATACGGGTGCATGTGTCCTCTTAAAGGATACCAGGAACTTGGATGGGTTTTCCTCAGTAATCCTTGCCAGGAATGAAAATCACAATCTCTTGGTGTAAAGCACTTACTAGGCTCCACCACTTGCCCTTGGGCATGCTACTTAACTTTTCTGAGTCTTATTTACAAAACAGGAATAAGACCACTCTTAATAGAATAGTTAAGATGCTAGAAGGGGAGAGAGTATGTGAAGCATGTAGTACAGTGCGTGGCATATGGTAGGTGCTCAATAAATATTAATTCTGTCTTATTCTACTTCTGCTTGTAATGTTTGTAAGAACCCTAACTTAAGAGCATTCTGATAATGGACCATCTGAAAGATTAAGGAGACATACAGACTGTGATTATATGTCTGTTGTCCTCAGTTATTAATAATCAAATGAAGTTTTTACGTTAAAAAATTTTTTTCTCTAATTTTTTTTGTTTGAAGATTGTAAGCATACAGAAAAGTTGAAAGAATAATACAGTGTAGTGTTCTTCTGAGTTCACCAGTTGTTAACATTTTGCCACATTTGCTTTACATGTAGAACTTTTTTTTTGCTGAACCATTTGAAAGTAAGATGAAGGCATCATGACATTTCACTCCTAAACTGTGTTAGCACACATCTCCTAAGATTGAGGACATAATAAGATGATACTATTAGCATACCTAAGAAAATTAACATTAATTCAGTAATATGTAGTATTTAGTCCTTATTCAAATTTTCCCACTTGTCTCAGTAATGTCTGTTGTCTCCTTCCCATTCAAGTTCCAGTCCCAGTTCAGGCGTTAGATTTGGTTGTTAAATTTTTTGTCTCTCTTAATCTAGAACTGTCCTCCCCACCTTTTTTTGTTTTTTATGATATTGAATTTTTCAGGAGTCCAGGTCAGTTGTCTCATAAAATATCACACAGTCTGGATTTGTCTGATTGTTTTCTTATTGATCAGATTCAGATTAAATGTTTTTGGCAAGACTATACGTAGGTGATTTTATGTACTTATTGCACCGCATTAGGAAGCATATAATGGCAGGTTGTCCCACTATTTTGATCATCTCATTAAAGTGGTGATCCCCAGATTCTTATATAATAAAGGCATGTTTTTCCCTTTGTAATTAATCTGTGGGGTGGTAACTATAAATATCCTGTTCCCCAACAGTCTGTCTTTCAGTGGTTTTAGCATCCATTGATGATCATTGCTTGACTCCCTTTATTGGGGGTTGCAAAACATTAATTTTTCTAATTATAGCAATCCTGCATTAGCTGGCATTCTTCTGTAAAGAAGTTTCCCCTTTTTGTTTGAATAATATTACGGATTTTGAAATTCTTTTCTTTTGCAAATTTAATATATTATAATCCATTAACATCATTATTCTTTTCGATGCTCATATTGTCCGAAATTTGACCCCTTCAAGCCAGATCCTGTGTCCTTTTGAAATTACTCTTCACAGTCTTTTGAGAACTTCTTTGCATTCTGGCACAAGATGTCCGAGGCTCTCCTTGAACTTTTCCTGTCCCAGACCTAGAATCAGCCATTTCTTCAAGGAGCCCTGATTCCTTTTATTGGGGAATAGTATTTACAAACCAAAATCTGGGTGATAGGTATGCTCATTGCTACTGAGATGTCATTGTTTTAGGCTCTTTCAGTGGACAGAACTGGGAGATAATACATATATTTAAAGTCATGCATTCGTTAGTGATACTTCTCGATTCAAATTGTACCTACACATTTTTCCTCATCTTCCCCCGTTTCATATTTTATATCGTTTATCCGATTTTATTCATTTGCTCTGTTCTGTGACATGCACAAAATAGCTTCAGAATTACTAGACCAGTGCAGTTACTAACAACACACCTATAAAGTTCCAGATATTTTTGGTAGTTTATTGTCCTCGGACTGTATGCCACTGAAGTTGTACAGTTGGGACTATACTTAAAAAATATTTGGATTAATTATTTTTGTGTGTAATTATTTTATCAACTTGATTTAGAGTTAGATTCATTTGTTTCAGTTTGTATTCAATTTTGGGTTCTTTTTTCTATTATTGATGTATCAGTGTCTGTAACCGTCGTTTTTATTTTTATTTTTTTATTGATGTAATGAAGTTTACATTTCAAGTTAGTCTCCCATACAAAATTTTTTTGTACGTACATTGTTATGAGACCCCAACCGCTCACCCCATTCTGCAACAGCACACTCCTCTCCTCTGCCCCTGATTCCCCATGAACATTCAACCAGCTCCTAAGTCTCTTTGCCTTCCCATCTCACCTCTGGACAGAAGCTGCCCCTTTGGTCTCTTGTATCTACTTGACTAAGAGGCACATGCTTCACGAGTATCACTTTATGTCCCACAGTCCAGTCCAATCCGTGTCTGAAGAGTTGGCCTTGGAAATTGTTTTAGTTCTGGGCTGATAGAGAGTCCAGGGGCCATGCTTTCTGGGGTACCTCCAGTGTCAGTCAGACCATTAAGTCTGGTCTTCTTACTAGAATTTGAGTTCTGCATCCCATCATTCTACTGCTCCATCAGGGACCCTCTCTTGTGTTCCCTGTCAGGACGTTCATTGGTGGTAGCTGGGCACCATCTAGTTCTTCTGGTCTCAGGCTGAGGAAGTCTCTGGTTTATGTGGCCCATTCTCATTTTTATTTTCAAATTTTTATTGTAGTGAAATATGTATCACAAAACATCTGTCATTTCAATTATTTTTACGTGTACAATTCAGTAACGTTAATTACATTCTCTATATTGTGCAACCGTCACCACTATCCATTTCCAGATTTTTTCATCACCCTTAAGAGAAACTCAGTACCCCTTAAGCAATAGTCATTATGGTTTGAAGCAGATTAGAAAGGGAAATGTGACTATCTTGTTCCCTTAAACAATTGAAGGGAAGAAGATGGATGGGCTTTAATGATTGAGGGAAACCCAGAGTGGGTTTTTTTTTTTCAAACCAGATTGTAATTTCTTCCTTTTTTTTTCTATTTTTGAGTGAGTTTTAAGTTTCCTAGCCCTTTAACCCTAAGATAGAATGTTAACGAGATGGAAGGATTCTTGAAATTCCTTTAGCCTGGTTACCTTATTTTCCAAATAGGAAACTGAGGTGAAGTGACTTTGCCTAGTTCTTTATTAATTTGGAGATCCTATAATGCCTTGCCTGCTGAGCCTTAGAAGGTGGATATCTGGTCTTTGGTTTGTCTTTTTCCTCCCCAGGCTCATGCTCAGGTGCTTTGGACTTTTTCATTGTAGTTGCTTTTTGGGGGTAGGGGGAACTAGAAATTGGGACTGCGTGTTACGGAAGTGTTATTGATTGCAGCGCGGATGAGGTTCGCAGAAAATCTCTGGTTCTCAAGTTCCCTAAACAGCAACTTCCTCCCAAGAAGAAACGGCGAGTTGGAACCACTGTTCACTGTGACTATTTAAATGTGAGTATCTACGTTGCTTCTTTCTGAGCAGATGGTGTTCTTATTGATTATTTCCAGTCTTCTAAGCCATGACTCTGACATAGCCTTAGATTTTCCGTTTGGCTGTGTCCTGAGAATTATGTGTACTGTTCATTATAAGATTTCCAAAATATATTTGTCTGGCTAGAAAATGTTGGCTTTTTGCCTAAAGGAGCATTCTGATTTTTTGTTTGACTCCTTAGAGACCTCATAAGTCTATCCACCGGCGCCGGACGGACCCCATGGTGACACTGTCATCCATCTTGGAGTCTATCATCAATGACATGAGAGATCTACCAAACGTGAGTTCATTGCATCAGATATCTACACGAGGGATGCAAGGCCCTTTGTTTTGTCTGATTTCCGATAGAGAGTGATAGAGTATAGACCTAGGTACCGGAAACTCCTTATTCTTTTTTTTCTTTTTTTTTTTGAATTTTTTTATTGTGTTTTAGGTGAAAGTTTACAGAGCAAATTAGTTTCTCATTAAACAGTTAATGCACATATTATTTTGTGACATTGGTTGCCAACCCTATGACATGTCAACACTCTCCCCTTCTTGAACTTAGGTTCCCCATTACCAGCTTTCCTGCCTGCTTGTCCTTGCCCCTGGGTTGGTGTGCCTGTTTAGTCTCATTTTGTTTTATGGCCTGTCTAATCTTTGGCTGAAGGGTGAACCTCAGGAGTAACTTCATCACTTAGCTAAAAGGGAGTCCAAGGGCAATACTCTTGAGGTTTCTCCAGTCTCTGTCAGACCAGTAAGTCTGGTCTTTTTTTTTGTGAGTTAGAATTTTGTTCTACATTTATCTCCAGCCCTGTCCGGGAGGAAACTCATAATTCTTTGGGATGTAGTTTTTTTTTTTAATAATAATTTAGTAGAGGATACAGTCAGACCTGCTCCTTCTAGCAGGATTCCTTTGAGAGTTGATTCCTTTGAGAGTGAGATGTGAGAGAGTCTCTAGGAGTTGGCTCTGGCAAGTGTTTTTTGCTCATGGATGGTGCTGGCTCTTGTTCGCACAGACATACCCTTTCCACACTCCAGTCAATGCAAAGGTTGTGAAGGATTACTACAAAATCATCACTCGACCAATGGACTTACAAACGCTCCGTGAAAATGTACGTAAACGCCTCTACCCATCTCGAGAAGAGTTTAGAGAGCATTTGGAGCTAATTGTGAAAAATAGCGCAACCTACAATGGTAAGAATCACCTGTTCCTTGACTGCAAAGGTCATGTTTCAGATCCTAATTTACCCCTTTGTTGCTGTTGTTAGTTGCTTTTGAGTTGATTCTGACTCATGGCAGCCTCGTGTGTGCAGAGTAGAACTCCATAGGGTTTTTAAGGCTGTGATCTTTCAAAAGCAGATCATCAGGCCTGTCTTCTGAGACGCCTTTGGGTGGGTTTGAACTGCCAACCTTTTGTTTGTGCCACCCAGGGACTCTTAATTTACCCCTTACTGGTCCTAAATGCAGACTAGATTGGACTGATTGAAAGGGCCTAAAATGTATTAGAGCATTTTGAGGGTTCTGAAAATCAAGTAGTGTACGTTTTCAATCATTTAATAAATATTGCTTCTTTTTTCTATTCTCTCTATTCTTAATGTATCTTCTGGAGAATTTGGATTTAATCTGTTAAAATAAAACAGTTGCGTGGAGACTAGTTGGAGGAAGAAGTAGTCCTAGGTAAATAGAGAGGTATTCACTATCAGTGGAACCTGTGCAGAGTATGTTTGTGACCATATTTGCTGTGTGTGCATCTTTGACTTGGTCTACAAATCTGTTTTGAAACAAAACCAAACCTGTTGTCATCAAGTCAATTCTGACTCATAGCGACGCTATAGGGTAGAATAGAACTGTCCCATAGGGCTTCCAAGGAGTGCCTGGTGGTTTTGAACTGCCGACCTTTTGGTTAGCAGCTGTAGCTCTTAATCACTACGCCACTAGGGTTTCTCAAATCTGTTTTAGGGGCTATTATACGTCCACTTTGCTCAAAAGCTGGAAAGGCGAGGAGGAAGAAATGAATTCTGTTTTCTGAGTCTTGAATGGGGGAAAATAATACAACTTCTGCATGTAAAGGATAAAATTTTCTGGTTTCCAGTTGTATCCTTGAGCCAAGATTCATAAATAAGTGTAGGGATTAACAGTACAGGTAGACTCTAAATCGTGTCTGTGGCTACTTGCTGATTGAATTACCTTTGACAAGTTATTCAACTTCTTTAGCTTCAGGTTTCTCATCTGTAAAAATGGGACAGTACTAGTAACTAGATTTTTTTTTTTTTATATTTTAGTATATTTTGTTAGGAAAAAATAAATGAGGGAGTTTAAAAGTTTTCAAAAACATACCTCTACGTCAGAAGGAATTCTTTTGTCATTTTTTAATTTCATTGTGATGAAAATATACACAGCAAAGCATACCAATTCAACAATATAATTCACTGACGTTGATTATATTCTTTAAGTTGTACAACCATTATGGTTATCCTTTTCCAAATTATTAGATCAGCATTAACATAAACTCACTATACTCTAAGTAAAAACTCCCCTTTTCCCCCTGCCTCACACCCTTGGTAACCATTAATAATCTTTGATTTCTATATGCAGGTATTGGCTTATTTCACGTAAGTTATGTCATACAGTATTTGTCGTTTTGCGACTGACATTTTGCTCAGCATAGTGTTTTCATTAGGTTCATCCATGCTGCGACGTGGATCAGAACTTCATTTCTTTTACAGCTGCGTGATATTGCATTATGTGTATTTACCACATTTTTTAATCCATTTATTTGTTAATCCCCCAAGTGTCTGTCAGTTTGTTGTACTGTGGGGGCTTGCTTGTTGCTGTGATACTGGAAGCTATGCCACCAGTATTCAAATACCAGCAGGGTTACCTATGGCAGACAGATTTCAGCTGAGCCTCCAGACTAAGACAGACTAGGAAGAAGGACCTGGCAGTCTACTTCTGAAAAGAACTAGCCAGTGAAAACCTTATGAATAGCAGCAGAACATTGTATGACATAGTGCCAGAAGATAAGTCCCTCAGGTTGGAAGGCACTCGGAAGACAGTTAAGGAAGAGCTGCCTCCTCAAAGTAGAGTCAATCTAAATGACGTGGATGGAGTCAGGCTTTCGGGACCTTCATCTGCTTATGTGGCGATGCTCGAAATGAGAAGAAACAGCTGCAAATACCCATTAATATTCAGAATGTGGAATGTATGAAGTATGAATCTAGGAAAATTGGAAATCATCAAAAGGGAAATGAAACACATAAACATCTGTATCTTAGGCATTAGTGAGCTGAAATGGACTGGTATTGGCCATTTTGAATTGGGCAGTCATATGGTCTAATATGCTGGGAATGACAGCTTGAAGAGGAATGGTGTTGCATACATCCTCAAAAAGAACATTTCAAGATCTGTCCTGAAGTACAACACTGTCAGTGATAGAATAATATCCATACATCTACAAGGAAGACCAGTTAATATGACTATTACTCAAATTTACACACCAACCACTAAGGCCAAAGATGAAGAAATTGAAGATTTTTACAACTTCTGCAATCTGAAATCAATCAAGCATGAAATCAAGATGCATTGATAATTACTGGTGATTGGAATGCAAAAGTTGGAAACGAAGGATTAGTAGTTGGAAAATATGGCCTTAGTGTGATATAAATGACACCAGAGATCACACGATAGAATTTTGTAAGACCAACGACTTCTTCACTTCAAATACCTTTTTTCAACAACGTGAACGGCGACTATACACGTGGACCTCACCAGATGGAATACACAGGAATCAAATCGACTACATCTGTGGAAAGAGACAATGGAAAAGCTCAATTATCATTAGTCAGAACAAGGCCAGGGGCTGACTGCAGAACAGACCATCAGTTGCTCGTATGTAAGTTCAAGGTGAAGCTGAAGAAAATTAGAACAAGTCCACGAAAGCCGAAGTACGATCTTTGAGTATATCCCACCTGAATTTAGAGACCATCTCAAGACTAGGTTGGACACATTGAACACTAATGACTGAAGACCAGACGAATTGTAGAATGACATCAAGGGCATCATACATGAAGAAAGCAAGAGGTCATTAAAAAGACAGGAAAGAAAGAAAAGACCAAAATAGATGTCAGAAGAGACTCTGAAAGTTGCTCCTGAATGTCGAGTAACTAAAGCAAAAGGAAGAAATGATGAAGTAAAAGAGCTGAACAGAAGATTTCAAAGGGTGGCTCAAGAAGACAAACTAAAATATTATAATGATGCAAAGACCTGGAGATAGAAAATGAAAAGGGAAGATCAAGCTTGCATTTCTCAAGTTGAAAGAACTGAGGAAGAAATTGAAGCCTCGAGTTGCAGTATTAGATTCTATGGGGAAAATATTAAATGACGCAGGAAGCATCAAAAGCAGATGGAAGGAGTACACAGAGTCATTATACCAAAAAGAATTGGTGGACGTTCAACCATTTCAGGAGGTAGCATATGATCAGGAATTGATGGTACTGAAGGAAGAGGTCCAAGCTGCACTGAAGGCATTGGGGAAAAACAAGGCTGCAGGAATTGATGGAATACCAATTGAGATGTTTCAGCAAACGAATGCAGTGCTAGAAGTGCTCGCTCATCTATGCCAAGAAATTTGGAAGAGAGCTACCTGGTCAACCGACTGGAAGAGATCCATATTTAGGCCTATTCCCAAGAAAGGTGATCTAACCAAATGTGGAAATTATCAAACAATATCATTAATATCACATGCAAGTAAAATTTTGCTGAAGATCATTCAAAAGTGGCTGCAGCAGTATATCGACAGGGAACTACCAGAGCAGGATTCAGAAGAGGACATGGAACCAGGGATATCATTGCTGACGTTAGATGGATCCTGGCTGAAAGCAGAGAACACCAGAAAGATGTTTATCTGTGTTTATTGACTATGCAAAGGCATTCTACTCTGTGGATCATAACAAATTATGGATAACATTGCGAAGAATGGGAATTCCAGAACACTTAATTGTGCTCATGAGCAACCTGTACATAAGCAAGAGGCAGTTGTTCAAACAGAACAAGGGGATACTGTGTGGTTTAAAGTCAGGAAAGGTGTTTGTCAGGGTTGTATCCTTCCACCATACTTATCAGTCTATATGCTGAGCAAATAATCCGAGAATCTGGACTATATGAAGAAGAACATGGCATCAGGATTGGAGGAAGACTCATTAAAAACTTGCAATATGCTGATGACACAACCTTGTTTGCTAAAAGTGAAGAGGACTTGAAGCACTTACTGATGAAGATCAAAGACCACAGCCTTCGGTATGGATTATACCTCAACATAAAGAAAACAAAAATCCTCACAAGTGGACCAATAAGACATCATGATAAATGGAGAAAAGATTGAAGTTGTCCGGGATTTCATTTTATGTGGATCCACAATCAACACCCATGGAAGCAGCAGTCAAGAAATCAAAAGGCCCATTGCATTGAACAAATTTGCTGCAAAAGACCTCTTTATAGTGTTGAAAAGCAAAGATGTCACCTTGAAGACTAAGGTTCGCCTGATCCAAGCCATAGTAGTTTCAGTCGCCTCATATGCGTGCCAAAGCTGGACGATGAATAAGGAAGACCAAAGAAGAATTAACACCTTTGAATTGTGGTGTTGGCAAAGAATGTTGACTATACCATGGATCGCCAAAAGAACAAACAAATCTGTCTTGGAAGAAGTACAGCCAGAATGCTTCATAGAAGCAATGATGATGAGAGTATGTATCACAAACTTTGGACGTGTTATCAGGAGGGGCCAGTCCCTGGAGAAGGACATCATGCTTGGTAAAGTAGAGGGTCACTGAAGAAGAAGGAGACCCTCAATGAGGTGGATTGACACAGTAGCTGCAACAGTGGGCTCAAGCATAGCAACAACTGTGAGGATGGCGATGGACTGGGCAGTGGTTCGTTCTGTTGTACATAGGGTTGGTATGAGTCGGTACTGACCTGACGGCATCTAACAATAACAACGTCTGTTGATGGACATCTCTATTGTTTCTACCTTTTAGCTATTGTGAAAAATCCTACAATGAACACTGGTGTACAAGTTTGTGTTTGCATTCCTGCTTTCACTTCTTCTGGATATATACCTAGGATTGGGATTATTGTGTCATGTGGTAGGTAGTTCTTTGTTCAACTTTTTGAGGAGTCAACAAACTTTTCCATAGTGGCTCTGCCATTTCACATTCCCACCAGCAATGGATGAAGGTTCCTGTTTCTCCACACCCTCACCAACACCTATTTTCTGTTTTTTGTTTTGATCATTGCCGTTCTAATCAGGGTGAGATGATATTTCATTGTGGTTTTGATTAGCATCTGCCTAATAGCTAATGATGTGGAGCATCTTTTCATGTGCTTGTTGACCATTTGAATATCCTTTTTGGTGAAATGTCTGTTGAAGTCCTTTGCCCATTTTGTGATTGGGTTGTTTATTTTTACAAGTATTGTATATATTTTGGATATTAGGCACTTACTGGATATATGGTTTCCAATTTTCTCCTAATGTTTAGGTGGTCTTTTCAATCTTTTGATAAAGTCCTTTGATGAACAAAAATATTTAATTTTTATGAGGCCCCATTTATCTGTTCTGTCTTATGTGGCTTGTGTTTTTGTTGTTATATCTGACAGATCATCGCTAAACACTTGGTCCCATAGCTTCGCCCCTACATTTTCTAAGAATTTTATGGTTTTAGTTTTCAAATTTAGGTCCTTGATACATTTTGAATTGGTTTTTGTGTATGGTGTGAGGCTTGATCCTGATTCATTCTTCTGTGTGTGGAAATCCAATTTTCCTATCACCATTTTTTATTTTATTGTACTTTAGGTGAAAGTTTACAAAGCAAATTAGTTTCTCATTCAAAAATTTATACACAAATTGTTTTGTGGCATTGGTTGCAATCTTCTCATTGTGTCAGCACTCTCCCCCTTTCCACCCCAGGTTCCCCATGTCCATTTGTCCAGCTTTCCTATCCCTTCCTGACTTCTCATGTCTTTGCTTTTGGGCAGGTGTTGCCCATTTGGTCTCGTACATATTTGATTGAACTTAGAAGCACGTTCATCACGTGGGTTATTGTTTTATAGGCCTGTCCAATCTTTGGCTGAAAGGTGAACTTCAGGAGTGGCTTCAGTTCTGAGTTAGCAGGGTGTCCACGGGCCATAGTCTCAGGGATTCCACCAGACTCTGTCAGACCAGTAAGTCTCGTCTTTTCCTTTTCTTTTTTTTTGGTGAATTTGAATTTTTTTCTACATTTTTCACCTGCTTTGTCCAGGATTCTCTATTGTGATCCCTGTTAGAGCCGTTGGTGGTGGTAGCCAGGCACCATCGAGTTCTTCTGGGCTCAGGCTGCTGGAGACTATGGTTCATGTGGTCCATTAGTCCTTTGGACTAATATTTTCCTTGTGTCTTTGTTTTTCTTCATTTGCCTTTGCTCCGGATGGGATGGGACCAATAGATGTATCTTAGATGGCCACTCAAAAGCTTTTAAGACCCCAGACACTATTCACCAAAGCAGTATGTAGAATATCTTTATGAAATATGTTATGAAAATTGACCTATATGTCCCCCGAGATGATGGTCCCCAGCCTTCAGCCTCAGTAACGCAGTCCTTCAGGTAACTTAAGGTGTTTGGATGTGTCCAGGAAGCTTCTGTGACTTTGCCTTGTTCAAGTTGTGCTGACTTCTCCTGTATTGTGTGTTGTCTTTCCCCTCACCGAAGTTAACACTTGTCTACTCTAGTTAGTGATTTCCCTTCTCCAGCCTTCCCCTCTCTCGTAATCCTCAAAGATTGTTTTTTTCTGTGTGTAAGCCTTTTTAGTTTTTTATAATAGTGGTCTCATACAATATTTGTCCTTTTGTGATTGACTTATTTCACTCAGCATAATGCCCTCCAGATTCATGTATGTTGTGAGATGTTTCATGGATTTGTCATTGTTCTTTATTGTTTCATGGTTTTCCATTGTTTGTAGGTACCATAATTTGTTTATTCATTCATTTGTTGATAGGCACTTAAGTTGTTTCCATCTTTTTGCTACTGTGAATAATGCTGCAGTGAACATGGATGTGCATATGTCTATTCATGTGACGGCTCTTGTTTCTCTAGGGTATATTCCTAGGAGTGGGATCGCTGGATTGTATGGTATTTCTATTTCTAGCTTTTTAAGGAGGCACCGTATCATTTTCCATGGTGGTTGTACCATTTTACACTCCCACCAGCAGTGCAAAAGAGATCAGTCTCCTCACACTTCTCCAACATTTGTTATTTTCTGTTTTTTTGATTAGTGCCAGTAATGTCAGGGTGAGATGGTGTCTCATTGTAGTTTTGATTTGCATTTCTCAAATGACTAATGATGGTGAGCATTTCCTCGTGTGTGTTAGCTGACTGTCTTCTTTAGTGAAGTGTCTGTTAGTATCTTTTGTCCATTTTTTATTTGGATTATTTTTGTTGAGGTGTTGAAGAATTCTATAGATTTTAGAGATTAGATCCTTGTCGGATATGTCATAGCCAAAATTTTTTTACCAGTTCGTAGAGTTCTCTTTCTACTCTAATGGTAAAGTTTTTTGATGAGCATACATGTTTAATTTTTAGTAGCTCCCAACTGTCTAGTTTATCTTCTGGTATTTGTGTATTATTATAGTTTTTATTCTATTTATGCTATGTATTAGGGCCCCCAGCATTGTCACTGTTCTTTCTTCCATGATCTTTATTGTTTTTTAGGTTTTATATTTAGGTCTGTGATCCATTTTGAGTTAGTTTTTGTGTATGGTGTGAGGTATGGGTTCTGTTTCATTGTTTTAGAGGTGGACATCCAGTTTTGTCAGCACCATTTCTTAAAAAGACTGTCTTTTCTCCCACTTAATGGACTTTGGTCCTTTGTCAAAAATCAGGTGACCATAGGGGGATGGATTTATGCCTGGGTCCTCGATTCTGTTCCATTGGTCTATGTGTCTGTTGTCGTACCAGTACCAAGCTGTTTTGACTACCTTTGCTGTTATAATAGGTTCTAAGGTCAGATAGTGTGAGGCCTCCTCCTTTGTTTTTCTTCTTCAGTAATGCTTTACTTATCTTGGGCCTCTTTCCTTTCCATATGAAGTTAACGATTAGTTTTTCCATCTTGTTAAAGAATGCTGTTGGTATTTGGATCGGGATTGCATTGTATTTGTAGATTGCATTGGGTAGAATTGACATTTCCACAATGTTGAGTCTTCCCATTCATGAGTATTGTATGCCTTTCCATTTGTGTCTCTTGGTTTCCTGCAGTAGTGTTTTGTAGTTTTCTTTGTGTAGGTCTTTTATGTCCCTGGTTAGATTAATTCCTAAGTACTGTATCTTTTTAGGGGCTATTATAATTTAGTATTGTTTTCCTGATTTCCTTTTCAAAGTTCTCTTCGTTGGCGTATAGGAATCCAACTGATTGTCGTATGTTGATCTTATATCCTGCTACCCTGCTGATTCTTTCTGTTAGTTCCATTAATTTTCTTGTGGAATCTTTGGGGTTCTCTTTGTATAGGATGATACCATCTGCAAGTAAGGATAGTTTTACTTCTTCCTTTCTAATTTGGATGCCCTTTATTTCTTTTTCTTGCCTTATTGTTGTTTGGCCTTCCAGCAGTGTTAAATAGGAGTGGTGATAAAGGGCATCCTTGTCTTGTTCCCATTTTTAGGGGGAATGCTTTCAGTATTCAGGATGATGTTGACTGTTTGTTTTGTATACATGCCCTTTATTGTGTTTAGGAATTTCCTTTCTAATGCTATGTTATTGAGAGTTTTTATCAGGAATGGGTGTTCGACTTTACCTACCAAATACCTTTTCTGCATTTATTGAGATGAGCATGTGTTTCTTTTCTTTTGTTCTATTTATTTGGTGGATTATGTTGATTGATTTTCTAATGTTGAACCATCCTTGCATACCTGGTATGACTACCACTTGGTTGTGATGTATTTTTTTGATATGATGCTGAATTCTTTTGGCCAGAATTTTGTTGAGAATTTTTGCAGTTGTATTCCTGAGTGATACTTGTCTATAATTTTCCTTTTATGTGGCGTCTTTGCCTGGCTTTGGTATCAGGGTTATGCTGGCTTCATAGAATGAATTTGGGAGTATTCTTTTTCTGTGCTCTGAAATAATTTGAGTAGTATTTGGTGTGAACTCTTCTCTGAATGTTTGGTAGAATTCTCCAGTGAGGCCATCCGGGCCAGGGCTTTTCTTTGTTGGGAGTTTTTTAATTACCTCTTTGACCTCTTCTCTTGTTACCGGTCTTTTCAGATTTTCTTTCTCAATTTGTGTTTGTTTAGGTAGGTAGTGTGTTTCTAGAAATTTGTTCATTTCCTCTAGGTTCTCAAATTTGTCAGCGTACACTTGTTCATTGTGTTCTGTTAGGATTCTTTTTATTTCAGTTTGGTCGGTTATAATGTCCCCCATCTCTTATTTGGATTAATCGATGCTTCTCCTGTTTTTCTTTTGTCAATTTGGCCAGTGTTTTGTCGATTTTGTCGATCTTTTCTAAGATCCAGCTTTTGGTCTTGTTGATTTCTTTCTATTGTTTTTCTGTTCTCTGTTTCATTTATCTCTGCTCTAATCTTTTCTATTTCCTTTTTTCTAGTGCCCGTGGGCTTCTTTTGCTGCTCTCTTACTGTTTGTTCAAATTGTAGGGTTAATGTTTTGATTTTGGCCCCTTCTTTTTTGATGTGTGCATTTATTGCTATAGATTGCCTTGTGAGAACTGTTTATGCTGGGTCCCAAAGGTTTGGTATGATATGTTTTCATTCTCACTTGATTCTAGGAATTTTTTGATTCTCTTTGATTTCTTCTATTACCCAGTGATTTTTAAGCAGGATGCTACTCAGTTTTCATGTATTTGATTTTTTCCCTTGCTCTTCCTGTTATTGATCTCTACTTTATGACTTGTGATCAGAGAGAATGCTTTGTATTATTTCTGTGATTTTAATGATGGTTGGTTGATTCTTGCTCTAAAATGTGGTCTGTTCTGGAGAATGTTCCGTGTGAGTTGAAAAACAATGTATACTTGTCTTCTGTTGGGTGGAATGTTTTTAATATGTGATTATGAGGTCAGGTTGTTTGAATGTGGCCTTTAGGTTTTCTATATGTTTGTTGAGTTTACTATCTAGATAATCTGTCCTTTACTGAGAGTGGTGTGTTGAAGTCTCCTACTATTATTGTGGAAATGTCTGTGTCTCTTTTCAGTGCTTTTAGAGTTCTATGTATTTTGGAGCTCTGCTGTTGAGTACATAGATATTTATTAGGGTTATGTTGTCTGGGTGAATTGTCCCTTTAATTGTTACATAATGTCCTTCTTTGTCTTTTATGGTTGATTTTACCTTAAAGTTTATTTTGTCTGAGATTAGTATTGCCACTCCTGCTCTATTTTGGTTACTGTTTGCTTGATAAATTTTTTTCCATCCTTTGATTTTTAGTATATTTATGACTTTGTGTCTAAGGTGTGTCTCCTGTAAACAGCATATTGATGCATCATGTTTTTTTTTCTTTTTTGTTTGGTACTGGTTTAATATATTGGGTATTAAAGAGGTTTTAGTGCATCAATACAATTATAATTACGGTGAAATTTAATTTTTGTACATAATGGGAGTTGGGTATATGTTATTTTTAAAAAATTTTTTTATTGTACTTTAGATGAAGGTTTACAGAACAAATAGTTTCTCATTGAACAGTCAGTACACATATTGTTTTATGACGTTGGTTAACAACCACATGATGTGTCAACACTCTTCCTTCTTGACCTTGAGGACCTTTTTTTTGCTGAAAATATACGTAGCCAAAGTTACACCATTTTGAAAGTTTCTACATGTACAGTTCAGTGACATCGATTACATTCTTCCAGTTGTGCTGCTGTTCGCACTGTCCTTTTCCAAATTATTCCATCACCAATATCTTCAGCTCACTGCCCCCTAGGCTTCCCATCAAACCTTTTGAGTTGCTGTTGTCAATTTGATCTCACATAATTCTTTTTTTCTTGTACCTTAGATGAAGGTTTTCAGAACAAATAGTTTCTCATTAAACAGCTAGTACACATATTGCCCTATGACAATGGTTAACAACCCCACTACATGTCAACACAGTCCCTTCTCAACCTTGGGTTCCCTATCACCAGCTTTCTTGTCCCCTCCTGCCTTCTAGTCCTTGTCCCTGGACTGCTGTGCCTCATTAGTCCGGTTTTGTTTTACGAGGCTGTCCAATCCCCAGCTGAATGGTGAACTTCGGGAGGGGCTTCACCACTGAGCTACAAGGGTATACGGGGGCCATACTCTCAAGGCTTCTCCAGTCTGTCAGGCCAGTAAATTTGGTCTTTTTTATTTATTTATTTTATTGTACTTCAGGTGAAGGTTTACAGAACACATAGTTTCTCATGAACCAGTAGTACACATTGTTTTATGACATTGGTTAACAACCTCATAACGTCAACTCTCTCCCTTCTTGACCTTTTTTTTTTTTTTTTTTTTTTTTGGTGAAAGTATACATAGCCAAAGATACACCATTGCAAAAATTTCTACATGCACAGTTCAGTGACATTGACTACACTCTTCCACTTGTGCTGCTATTCTCACTTTAGATGAAGGGTTACAGAACAAAATAGTTCCTCATTTAACAGTTAGTACACATGTTGCCCTATGGCAATGGTTAACACCCTCACAACACATCAACACTATCCTTACTCAACCTTGGGTTCCCTATCACCAGCTTTCCTGTCCCCTTCTGCCTTCTGGCCCTTGTCCCTGGACTAATGTGCTTCATTAGTCCCATTTGGTTTTATGGGGCTGTCCACTCCCTGGCTGAATGGTGAACCTTGGAAATGACTTCACCACTGAGCTAAAAAGGGTGTCTGGGGGCCATACTCTCGTGGTTTCTCCAGTCTCCTTTAGGCCAGTAAATCTGGTCTTTTTTTTGTGAGTTCGAATTCTGTTCTACATCCTTTTCTAGCTCTGTCCAGGACCCTCTATTGTGATCCCGATCAGAGCAGTCAGTGGTGGTATCTGGGCACCATCTAGCTGTACTGGACTCAGTCTGGTAAAGGCCTTGGTAGCTGTGGTCCATTAGTCCTTTGGACTAATCTTTTCCTTGTATCTTGTTCTCTTCATTCTCCCTTGCTCCTGAAGGGATGAGACCAGTGGAGTATTTTAGAAGGCTGCTCACAGGTTTTTAAGACCCCAGGTGCTACTCAACAAGGTCAAATGTAGAACATTGTCTTTATAAACTGTGTTATGCCAGTTGAGCTAGATGTTCCCCGAGACCATGATCACCACAGCCCTCCGCCCAGCCATTCAGTACCTCAGGGAGTTTGGTAGTGTCTATGGAGCTTCCATGACCTTTCCTTGTACAAGTTGTGCTGGCTTCCCCAGTAAGGTGTACTGTATTACCCTTCACCAAAGTTACCACTTATCTATTTAGTTCCCCCCAACTCCTCCCATCCCTCGTAACCAACAAAGATTGTTTCTTTTTGTGTGTGAACTTTTACATGCATCATACAGTAGAGGTCTCATACAGTATTTGTCCTTTTGTGATTGACTTATTTCACTCAGCATAATGTCCTCCAGTTTTGTTCCTCTTACTCTCCTGTGCTGAGTTCCTTTTGTTTGTGGAATTTTTTTTTTCATTTCTTTTGTTTTTGTAGGTTTTGTTTTTACTAGACCTTTTCTTCTTTATTTTGATGGTTACTGTGAAATTTACCCTTATCTTCCTAGATTTGAACCAGTCTGTTATTACTTGGTATCACCTGACTTCCTCTCCATTAGAAGGTTCTGTATCTGCACCGTTTATTCTCTTTTATTGTTCTGATGCTGTTGTCATTTACAGAGTAACCTCTCTGGTTCTGTTTCATATTTCTTTTGGTTTTGCATAGTCCTTAAGATTTCATTTCCTAGGTTGGTATCTGGCTAGTACAATCCTGTGTCCTATATTCAGCCTGTGGTCTGATATTGTTTGTTCTCTGATTGAAGGACTTCCTTTAATAAGTCTCGTAAGTTTGGTTTTGTTTTTACATAATCCCTTAATTTCTGTTTATCTGGAAATGACCTAATTTCACCATCATATTTGAACAAGATTTTTGCGGGATATATTATTCTTGGCTGGCAGTTTTTTTCTTTCAAGGTTTTGCATATGTCATCCCATTGCCTTCTTGCCTGCATGGTTTCTGCTGAATAATACGAGCTTAGTCTTACTGTTTCTCCTCTGTATGTGACTTTTTGTTTTTCTTGAGCTCCTGTCAGGATTCTTTGTCTTTGGTTTTAGCGAGTGTGATTATGATATGCCTTGGTGATTTTCTTTCGGGGTCTATCCTCTATGGGGTTTGTTGAGCTTCTTGGATATCAGCTTTTCATCTTCCATGATATTGGGGAAGTTTTCTGTCAGCAGTTCTTCAGTGATCCTCTCTGTGTCTTCTGTTTTCTCCCCCTGTCCTGGAACTCTGATCACTCGCAGATTTTTGCTTTTGATTGTATCCCACGTAATTCTCAGGGTCTCTTCCGTTTTCTTCGTTCTTTTTTCTGATTTTTCTTCAAACAGAGTTGTATCCAAGTGTTTATTTTCAATTCCGCTGATCCTGTCTTCCGCCGTTTCAAATCTGCTCTTCAGCCGTTCTGTGACACTGTCCGTTTCTGAAATCCTGTTGTTTATCATGTGCATTTCTAATTGTTGTTTTTGTATAATTTCTAGTTGTGAATTTACTTTGGTATTTTGTTCCTGCATTATTTTCCTGAATTCTTCCATTTTTTGTCTGTATTTTCGATGAATTTGTCTGCCTTTTCCATGAATTTGTCTGTTTTTTTCCTCATTTTTGTCTGCTTTTTGCTTCAACTCTTGGATAACTCTTGAGTATTAGAGATTTGAATTCCCTATCAGGTAGTTC
Source organism: Dugong dugon (assembly GCA_030035585.1). Classification (NCBI taxonomy): domain Eukaryota; kingdom Metazoa; phylum Chordata; class Mammalia; order Sirenia; family Dugongidae; genus Dugong; species Dugong dugon. Next base: position 99,074,585 of record CM057483.1, on the reverse strand, counting down.
TAGTGCCTTTTCTTCCACTGGAAAGTCATCTGGTGTATTATTTTAGATGCTTACTGGAACCATCTTGTCCTGTTTTTGTAAATGTTTTGATATTGTCTGTCCTTGGGGCATTCAGTAGTTATTTTTCTCATTTATTCATTGTAGATTTGTTTGTTTCATCCTGTTTTTTCTTTTCTTTTAATTTGGCTATGTCTGTGCAGGCGGGCTGTGTGTCCTTTGTTGTTTGCTTGTCTGTGGGCAGGATACTTTTCATCTCCTTCTCCAGTTGGCAGGGTCAGTCATTCAGATATGGTACAGCAGGGCAGGTCTAGTTGAAGAGGGGTTGCTGGGATGGGTTGTTTGTGGCACTTACTACAGCCATCAGGGCGGGTCTGTATTCAGTGCAGGGCAGTTTCTGGTAGTCTGTGCCTGTGCTGCTTGTTGGTGTGATGTTAAGTGCACGGTGCAGGTAGGCAGGATGGAGGGGGGAGATTGTGATGTGTGGAGCTAAGATGGGTATGGGAGAGAGGAGAGAGGAACAGGAGCCAAAAAGATACAAACAAACAAAAACAAGTGCTGGCGAGCTTGCAGTTGGAGTGGAGAGGTGAGAGTCTATGAAATGGAGAAAAACAAAAAGGGGAAGAAGAAGCAAAAAAACGAAAAGATTGAATAGATAAAAATTAGAAAGAAGAAAGATCAGCAAAGCTCCCAGGGATCCCACCGGTGCGGCTATGCGGTCTGGGGAAGTTGTTCCCAGGTGTTGAAGTTCAGCCTGACTAGAAGGCATAGGGGTTATTCAGCAACAGGTATTCAGGGGACAGGAAGTGAAGGAAGGTATAGAGAGATGAGAAGCTGAGTAATGGAGAAAGGGAAAAGAAAACAAATAAAAAAAAAGAACAAGAAAACCCCCCAAAAAACAGAAAAAAAAAACAGGAAAAAAGAAGTGCCCTCAGGGATCCCTCTGCGTGTTTGTGCCAGCTGAGGGTGTAGGTCCCATGCCGCACAGCACCGCCCAGCCAGAACGGGCTCCCAACTTGAGGAAAGAAAACAAAGAAACAATTGAAAACAAACAAACAAAAAAAAGCCCCAGGATCCCACCAGCATGGCAGCATGGACCTTGAACTGAACTCCACAGCTTCTCAGGAAGAAGCAAAGATGGCGCACAGAGCCAGGTATTTGAGCAAAAGAAGGGGGAGGTGGTGAGAGTTACGAAAAAAATCAAAAGAAGCAGAAAAAAGCAACACCGGCAGCCAACTAATGGTGCTCAGGGCGTCGGCCAGTGCAGGTGAGTGGAATCCAAGCAGCCGGTGCTTCCCGGCCAAGAGACTGTGGCTGCAGGGAGCAGAGGACGCCAAGTGGGGGTAAAGAAAGGTAGGGTGCAGGAAAGTGTATATTGCTGTTTACCAGTTGTTGTGTCTCCTGCTGGAAGCTCCGTGAAGCTGCTTTCTCGTACCCTCTATTTGCTGGTCTCTGATAGGGGTCCAAGATGGCGGATCCATGCTGCATTAGCTGATAGGGGACCTCTCCATGTATGTCTCCTCGCTCTCTGTTCTCTGTCAGTTTCTTATTCCATTTGGTGCTTGTCTGAGTTGTTTATCTCTTCATTTGATGTTTAGGATTTCAGGATTGCTGTTTTCTCTGTTTGGCTTAGTTTTTCGGATCTTTGCTGTGGAGGGACACCATGGTGCTTCTGCCTACAGCACCATGTTGCTGCAATTGGGTATATTGGGTCATGTTTTTTTAATCCATTCTGCCACTTTTTCTCTTTACAGGTGCATTTAAGCCATTTACATTCAGTGTGATTATGAGTTAAAACAAACCCATTGCCATCGAGTTGATTCCAACTCATAGTGACCCTATAGGACAGAGTAAAGCTGTCCCATAGGGTTTCCAAGGAGCAGCTGGTGAATTTGCACTGCTGACCTTTTGGTTAGCAGCTGAGCTCTTAACCACTGTGCTACCAGGGCTACATTATCAATAGGTATGATTATCAATACATACGACTTTATTGTTGTCATGTTGTTTTTTTTTTTTTTGTGGTGCTAACGTTTTCTTTGTTCTTACTTTCCCGTGCTGAGTTCCTTTTGTTTGTGGTTTTTCTTTTCTTTCATTACTGTAGATTTTGTGTTTACTGAGTCTTTTTGTTTTTCTTTTTTTTTATTTTGATGAGTAGGTTGTTGACTTTCTTTGTGGTTGCCTTGAAATTTACCCTTATCTTCCTAAGTTTGAGCCAGTCTTTTATTACTTGGTATCGTCTTGAGTTCCTTTCCATTTGAAAGTTCTATACCTACACTGTTAATTCCTCCTTTTACTGTTTTGGCATTGTCATCATTTATAGATTGATGTCTCTGTTCCCTGTTTTAAATCTTTTAGCTTTGTTTTATCATTGAGAGTTCTTTACCTTGTTTGGTAACTGGCTGATGCTGTCCTGTGTCCTAGACTCCAGTTATTGTCTGATGTTGTTGGTTCTCTAACTGAAGAGCTCCCTTTAATATTTCTGTAAGTTTGGTTTGGTTTTTACGAATTCCCTTAATTTCTGTTCATCTGGAAATGACCCAATTTCACCACTGTATTTGAGAGAGAGTTTTGCAGGATTATTCTTGGTTGGCAGGTTTTTTCTTTCTTTCTAGGTTTTATATATGTCATCCTATTGCGTTCTTGCCTGCATAGTTTCTGCTGAATAATCGGAGCTTAGTGTATTGTTTCCCTTTTGTATGGGACTTTGCCATTTTTCTCGAGTCGCTCTCAGAATTTTTTCTTTGCCTTTGGTTTTGGCAAGTGTGATTGTGATATGTCTTGGTGACTTCATTTTGAGGTCTAATCTCTATGTGATTCGTTGCACTTCTTGGATAGTCAGCTTTTCGTCTTTAATGATTTTGGGGAAGTTTTCTGCCAGCGGTTCTTCGGTAATCCTCTCTGTTTTCCATTTTTTCTTCTGTTCTAAAACTCTGATCATGTGTAAATTTTTGTTATTGTGTCCCACATACTTCTTAGGTTTTCTTCATTCTTGTCTCTGATTTTTCCTCAAACAAAGTGATGTCCATGAATTTGTCTTCAATCCACTGAGTCTATCTTCATTGTTTCAAATTTGCTCCTAAAACCTTCTATCGATTTGTCCATTTCAGAAACTTTGTTGTTGTATCTTTTGGATTTCTAGTTGCTTTTTTTGTATAATAGCATATTACTAATTTTGACATTTTTTTCTTGTGTTCCTGAATTCTTCTATTTGAGTTTTTCTTGAATTTGGTTATCTTTTCATCTGTGTTTTCCTTGACTTTGTGTATTTTTTCCTTGGTTTTGTCTGTGTTTCCCTTGACCTCTTTCCTCATCTCTTGAAGAGCCCTAAATACTAGTCTTTCGAATTCTGTATCAGGTAGTTTCACTGCCTTTTCTTTTATTGGAAGGTTATCTGACTCTTTGTTTTGGTCACTTGCTGGAGCCATCTTGTCCAGCTTTTTTGTATGTTTTGATACTGTCTGCTGTCTCTGAGACATTAGGCTGTTATTTTTTTACGTATTGATTACATGTTCTTTTTTTGTTTTGTTTTTGTTTGATATGTCAGGGTGGGTGGGCAAGACAGGCATGCTTTGCTGCTTGGTTGTCTTTTGGCATGGTAGCTCTCACCACCTTGTCTGGGTGGGCAAGGCAGTAGCAGGAAGGGCGAGCCAGCTTTGCTGTTGCCTGGTTTAGCAAGGTGGCTGAGGGTGAACTGGGCAGGCACTATCTGCCTCTGATGTCGGTCTAGCGGTGTGGGAGCATTCACAGCCACTTGCGAGATGGGTGTAGGTGTCAGACGGGTAGTGGTATGGGCTTACTTCCCACTGTTCATCAGCAGGTTGAGCAGCAGGAGGGGAAGGGCAATGCAGACCCGGTGCCACAGCAGGCCTGAGCGATGGGGACGCTCTAGATGTGGTGGTGTAGGGGAGTTGATGGGAGGGGTGGGAGGTGGCATACAGGGCTACGTTGGAGGGAGAAAGAAAAAAGGGGACAGTGCAGTGGTAGCTGGCAGGTGGTGGTGAGGCGGACCTGTGGTCTGGTGGGAAGGGGAAAGAGGTGGCATGCTGGGCAGAAGGGGTGAGGGATGGGAAAGTGTGTTTCTCTGCTTACTGGGTGCTCTCTCCTGTTGGGAGCTCTGTGAAGTTGCCTTCCCATAGTCCCTGTCCAGGGTTTTTGCTGGCTGTTTTCCAAGATGGCGACGCTGTGCCGTGTTAGTTGGCAGGGGATCTCCACTCTGTATCTTTCCTCGTTCTCTGTCTTCTGTCAGTTTCTTCTTCCATTCAGCGTTTGATATAGTTCTTTATCCCTTCATTTGATGCTTAGGGTTCCAGGATTGACGTTTGTATGTGTTTTACTTAGTTTTTCAAGTCTTTGCTATAGAGGGACACCGTGGTACGGCTGTATAGAGTGCCATGTTGTCCCCCATCACCATTTTAAAAAATGTTATTGTGTTCAGTGAAGGTTTGCACAGCAGTTTAGGTTCCCATTCAACAATTTCCACACAAATTGTTCAGTGACGTTGGTTACATTCTTCACAATGGGTAAACATTCTCATTATTTCTGTTCTGGTTGTTCCATTTCCATTAATCCAGTTTCCCTGCCTCCTATAATTGTCATCTTTGTTTTAAACTAATTGCTGTCTGTTTGGTCTTATATAGGTGATTTTTTTTTTAAGGAGCACAGCACTTACAGGTGATACTCATTATTTTGTGAGCCAATCTGGTATTTAGCTACAAGGTGACCTCAGCAGTTTGTTTCGGTTTAAGGTTTGAAGAGAACCTCAGGGCAATAGTCTTGGGAAGTCCTCCAGTTTCAACCAGTCCAGTAAATCTGGTTTTTGTTTTTAAGAAACTTGAGGTTCTGTTCCACGTTTTTCTCACATTGTTTCGGGGTCCGTCTGTTGTGGCCCTGAGTAGAACAGTTTGTAGCGGTAGCTGGGCACCATCTAATTCATCTGGTCTCAGAGTAGATGAGAGGCTGTGGTTCATGTAGACTATTTGTCCGATAGACTAGTTTCTTCTTTGAGTCTTTGTTTCCTTCATTCTCTTTTGCTCTGGATAAGTAGAGACCAATAGTTGTATCTTAGTTGGCCGCTTCCAAGCTTTTAAGACCCCAGACACTACTCACCAAACAGGATGTAGTACATCCCTTTATGAGCTATATGCAGCATCTTTTGAAGAGACTCTTCCTTCCCCTTTGAATGAACTGAACCCTCTTGTCTAAAATCAGTTGACTGTAGATGTGTGGATTTATTTCTGGATTCAATTCTATTCCATTGGCTTTGTCTGTTACTATGTCAATACCAGGCTGTTTTAATTACTGTGGCTTTATAGTATGTTTTGAAATCAGGAAGAGTGAGTCCTCCTACTTCATTCTTCTTTTTCGAGGTTGCTTTAGCGCATTCCCCTTGAGAACAGGAACCAGACAAGGATGCCCTTTATCACCACCCTTATTCAACATTGTGCTGGAGGTCCTAGCCAGAGCAATTAGGCTAGAAAAAGAAATAAAGGACATCCAAATTGGTAGAGAAGAAGTCAGAGTATCTCTATTTGCAGATAATATGATCTTATATACAGAAAACCCCAAAGAATCCACAAGAAAACTATTGGAACTAATAGAAGATTTCAGCCAAGTATCAGGATACAAGATAAACATACAGAAATCAGTTGGATTCCTTTACACCAACAAAGAGAGCCTTGAAGAGTAGATCACCAAATCAATACCATTTACAATAGCCCCCAAGAAGATAAAATACTTAGGAATAAATCTAACCAGACATGTAAAAGACCTATACAATGAAAACTGTAAGACACTACTGCAAGAAACCAAAAGAGACCTGCATAAGTGGAGAAACATACCTTGCTCATGGATAGGAAGACTCAACATTGTGAAAATGTCAGTTCTACCCAAAGAAATCTACAGATACACTGCAATCCCAATCCAAATTCCAGTGGCATTTTTTAATGAGTTGGAGAAACATATCACCAACTTCGTATGGAAGGGGAAGAAGCCTCGGGTAAGTAAAGCATTACTCAAGAAGAAGAACAAAGGTGAGAAGCCTCACACTGCCTGATTTTAGAACCTATTATACCCCCATGGTAGTCAAAACAGCCTGGTACTGGTACAACAACAGAGATACCTAGACCAGTGGAACAAAATTGAGAATCCAGACATAAATTCCTCCACCTATGAGCAGCTGATATTTGACAAAGGCCCAAAGTCCGTTAACTGGGGAAAAGACAGTCTCTTTAACAAATGGTACTGGCATAACTGGATATTCACCTGCAAAAAACTGAAACAAGACCCATACCTCACACTATGCACAAAAATTAACTCAAAATGGATCAAAGACCTAAATATAAAACCAAAAATGATAAAAATCATGGAAGAAAAAATAGGGACAACGCTAGGAGCCCTAATACATGGCATAAACAGAATATGAAACATAAGTAACACTGCACAAGCACTAGAAGAGAGACTAGATAACTGGGAGCTCCTAAAAATCAAACGCTTATGCTCATCAAATGATTTCGCCAAGAGTCAAAAGACAGCCTACACACTGGGAAAAAATTTTTGCCTACGACAAATCCGATCAGCGTCTAATCTGTAAAATCTACAAGATACTGCAAAACCTCAACAACAGAAAGACAAATAACCCCATTAAAAAATGGGCAAAGGATATGAACAGACACTTCACCAAAGAAGACATTCAGATGGCTAACAGATGCATGAAGAAATGCTCACGATCATTAGCCATTAGAGAAATGCAAATCAAAACTACAGTGAGATACCATCTCACTCCAGGAAGGCTAGCATTAATCCAGAAAACACAAAATAATAAATTTTGGAGAGGTTGTGGAGAGACTGGAACACTTATATACTGTTGGTGGGAACGTAAAATGGTACAGCCACTTTGGAAATCGATTTGGTGCTTCCTTAAAATGCTAGAAATAGAAGTACCATACGATCCAGCTATCCTGCTCCTTGGAATATATCCTAGAGAAATAAGAGCCGTCACATGAATAGATACATGCACACCCATGTTCACTGCAGCACTGTTTATGATAGCAAAAAGATGGAAACAACCTAGGTGCCCATCAGCGGACAGACGGGTAAACAAATTATGGTATATTCACATAATGGAATACTATGCAACGATAAAGAACAACGATGAAGCCGTGAAACATAACATGGAGGAATCTGGAGGGTATTACGCTGAGTGAATTTTGTCAGTCAGAGAAGGACAAATACTGTATAAGACCACTATTATAAGAACTCAAGAAGAGTTTTAAACACAGAAGACAACATTTTTTGATGGTTATGAGGGTCAGGAGGGAGAGTGAGGGTTATTCACTAACTAGATGGTAGACAAGAATTATCTTAGGTGAAGGGAAGGACAGCACACACTACAGGGGAAGTCAGCACAACGGGACTAAAACAAAGCTAAGTTTCCCAAATACAGTCAAACACTTCGAGGGACAGAGTAGCAGGGGTGGGGGTCTGGAGACCATGCTTTCAAGGGACATCTAGGTCAGTTGGCATAACAAAGCTTATTAAGAAAATGTTCTGCATCCTACTTTGGTGAGTGGTATCTGGGGTCTTAAAAGCTAGCAAGCGGCCATCTAAGATGCATCAATTGGTCTCAACCACCTGGAGTAAAGGAGAATGAAGAACACCAAAGACACAAGGAAAGTATTAGCCCAAGAGACAGAAAGGGCCACATGGACCAGAGATTTCATCAGCCTGAGACCAGACGAACTGGATGGTGCCCGGCTACCACCAATGACTGCCCTGACAAGGAACACAACAGAGAGTCCCTGATAGAGTGAGGGAAGGGTGGGATGCAGAATTCAAATTCCAGTGAAAAGAACAGACTTAATGGTCTCACTGAGACTGGAGGAATCCCAAAAAGCATAGCCCCTGGACTTTCTCAGCCCAGAACTAAAACAATTTCCGAGGCCAACTCTTCAGACAAAGATTGGACTGGACTGTGGGACATAAAATGATACTCATGAAGAGTGTGCTTCTTACCTCAAGTAGATACATGAGACTAAACAGGCAACTTCTGTCCGGAGGTGAGATCAGAAGGCAGAGAGGGTCAGGAGCTGGTTGAATGAACATGGGAAATCGGGTGGAAAGGAGAGGAGTGTGCTGTCACAGTATAGGGAGAGCAATTAGGGTCACATAACAGTGTATGTATAAAGTTTTGTATGAAAGGCTAACTTGAACTGTAAACTTTCACCTAAACCACAACAATAAAAAAAAAAAAGATTACCTATTCAGAGTCCTTTGTCCTCCCATATAAATTTTAGGATGGGCTTTTCCATTTCTGCAAAGAATGCTGTTGAAATTTTGATGGGTTGTTTCAATTTTGCATTGAAAGTAACTAGATTTTAAGACCTTTCACAAGCAGGCCCTGTCCCATTTATCTAGTTTCATCTCTAATGAGTTACTCCCGCATACCCACTAGATACTCCTGCTACACTGACCATTATGTTTCAGTAAATAGCCCATGCTATTTCTTCATGTCTTGCCGTCTGCCTGGAATGTCCGTCCTTCCCTTTCACTGATGAATTTCCATTCATATTTCCAAGGTTAACTCATCATCTCTTCATGAAGACTTACTCAAATTGCTCGAAATATCTATTTCTCCATCCTTTGTGCCTCCCAGCACAATTAAATCAACTTTTATAGCTCTTGCTGTTTTATACCATAGTTACTTATATATTTGACTCTCCCATCACTTGTGACCTCCTAGACAGACTTGCGTTATTCATCTTTGTATTCCCAGGGCCTAGCAGAACACCAGACACAGAAAGGATCTAAAAAATAAATTTATGGTAGTCCCAGCTGTCATTCAGGTTCCATGGATAATTAAACAAAAATTAGATGGGAAGGTAAGAGTTGAATTTTAAAGTATATAACTTGAAATGCCTATAGGATTCAGTTGGAGATGTTAGTTTAAAAAAAAAATTTAAAAATTATAACCTCTGCCTGGCCTTGTGCCCCCGTATAGCTAACTCTTCTCTCTTCCTTATATCCCAGTGCTGGTAATAATAGTAGTAGTAGTATCACCAGCAGTACCAAGTACTTTACTTGTATTATCTTCTTTATTTCACCATAAGAAATCTCTGAAATGGGTACTATTATAATCCTCATTTTCCAGATGAATAGATGGGCCTATAGTGTTTACTTAACCAAGGTGGTCACAACTAAAAAGTGGCAGAGTAGATATGTGAATCTAGGTGTATCTAACACCATAATCTGTGCTTTAGCCACCATGCTCCATATACTCCTCTCCACTTATTCACGTCCCTTTCACTCCTCAGAGCACTGCAGTTGCCTTACACTAAAGTACTAGAAACCTCCTAATTGGTGGATCCAGTGGCTACATTTTAGAAATACTTTTTATTTAAATAGCTTTATTGAGATGTAATTCATACACCATAGAGTTCACCTGTTTAAAGTGTACAATTCAGTATTTTTTAGTATATTCACAGGATTGTATAACCACCACTGCAATCTAATTTTAGAACATGTTTATTTCCACTAATAGAAACCTTGCACCCTATTAGGAGTTAATCCCCATTCCTCCTCTACCCTCCACCTCACCCCTAAGCAACCACTAATCTTTCTGTCTATAAATTTACCTATTCTGGACATTCCATATAAATAAAATCATGCAGTATGTGTTGTTTTGTGTCTGACTTCTTTCACTTAGCATGTTTTCAAGGGTCATCCATGTTGTGGCATGTATCAGTTCTTCATTCCCTTTTATTGCCGCATAATATTTCATTTTATAGATACACCACATGTTGTTTATCCATTCTTCAGTTGACAGACACTTGGGTTGTTTCTACTTTTTGGCCGATATAAATAATGACTGCTGTGAACATTTCTTGTACAAACTTGTGAGTGGACATTGGCTTCCTTTTTTGGGAGGGTTATGTACCTAGGAATGGAATTGCTAGGTCATATGGTAACTCTGTTTAACGTTTTGAGGAACTGTGAAACTGTTACCAAAGCAGCTGTAACATTTTATTTTCCTACCAGTGGTGTATGAGAGTTCGTTTTTTTTCATGTCTTCGCCAACGCTTATTATTGCCCATCTTTTTTTTATTATAGCCATTCTAGCGGGTATGACGTAGTATCTCATTGTGGCTTTGATTTGCATTTCCCTAATGACTAAAATGATGTTGAACATCTTTGCATGTGCTTAAAAATATCTTGAACTTTAGAGTATTTGGCACTATTAATCACTTTTCCTCATCATTACTCTTTTCCCTTTCCCAGGAGTACTTTTTTTAATCACTTCCTACCCTTATTCTGCTAAGTCTCCTTTTTCTGGTTCTTCCTCTTCCTACCACTCTTCTCATTCTATATTGTTCCTTGGATAATTTTTTTCATTCTCATGACTTCAGCTACCATAAATACACTGATATCACTAATCTCCAGCCCATATCTCTCTTCTGAACTCTATACACGTTTCCAGTTGCCTGCCAGACATGTCCATTTTTCAGTGCCCCACTGGCAACTCATTGTCTGATTGCCTATTTAGGTTAATGACATTACCACCTATCTATCTAGTTCTACAACCTAGAAATCTTAATCACTGATTTATCCCTCTTCCCCACACTTACAAATCACCAAGTCCCATAAGTTTTATCTTGAAATTTTGCTTGAACCATCCCCTTTTCCCTTTCTTTCTGTCTTCATTGCTTCTTAGTTGAAGTCCTTGTCATCTCGTTTGACCTCTTGCAATAGTTTCCAAACTTTCCCTCTGCTTCTCACCTTAATTCTTGCCACTGTTGACAGGATGTTTTTGTAAAACACAAATTTGAAAAATGGCTTTCCAACTTTCTATTGCCTGTGAGAACTTTGTAATGTGGTCCCTCCTGCCTTTCTAAGTTCATTTCCTGTCTCTCCTCCACTCATACTTTTATTCTAGTTGTACAAAACTTCTTGTGGTTCCTTGTATGAAATGTGCTGTTACATGTTTTCATGAATTTGCTTGCTTCTGTGTGTTTGCATACTTTCTCCTCCTTCTGGAATGTCCTTCATTGCTATTTTCTACTTGATGAACTTCTACTCTTCATTAATGACTCTGCTCAAATGTCAGTCACAACAAGCCTTGCCTGTTCCTCTCTAATAAGCAGATTTAATTGTTATAACCTCCTTATTCCATAGCAACCAGTATATTGGCCCATTTGCATTTATACTCAATTTTTAAAAACTTTGCTATGGAAATTGTCAGACATGTATACAAAAATAGAAGAGTATAATAAATTTCAGTGCACTGATTTATTACCCAGTTCAGTAATTATCAGCATATGGCCAAATCTTGTTTCATCTATATTTCAAGATACTGTATCTTTCATCCATAGATATTTCAAGCACTTACACACTCTGTTTTGCAATGATTTGTTTTTGTGTCATTCTCTCCGACTAAATCATGAACTCAGCTCTCTGAGGTAGGAATTGTGTCTTATTTTTCCTTAAATTCCCATCATTGAATACATAGACAGTCAGTAAATGTTTGTTGAATGACTAAACAAATGAATGTTAAATAATTAGTTGTTGAGAATAGAACTGAGATTTAGGCTCTGGGGAACAGTAACACAAAAGGAGAGACAAGGGAAGATAATCTAACAAAGGATACTGAAAAGGAGTAGCCAGAATTACCAGCCAGATGAAAATGTGTTAACTTTCCCTATGATGAGCTTAAATTAGGGCAGCCATAAGCAGGGAGGGTAGGAGATATTTCAGGGATTTTCTGAAACTTTTGATATGGATTTCAGGGAAACTAAAGTAATAATTTAATGTGGGATGGAGATTCTTTTATAACAAAGGCTTTGGATTAGCTATATTTTGTAAGAACTTCACAAATCATGTGTTCTACAAACAAATTGCAGTTGCATATTGTATATGCTAAGTGTGGAGAGATTGTAAATCATATATTGATTTCTTCAGCCATCCGTATACAGATTGTCATTCCTCTTCCATGGTATCATTTTTAAAGTATTAAAGGCAGTAGTTTGTTCATCCATATTGTGTACCTAGTATGTGTTAGGCACTAAGAAATGGAGACAAGATTGATGTCTCTGTCTAAACCAGCAGCTAGGCTAGTGCCCAGCACATACTAGGTGCTTAAGTAAATATAGAGTCCCTGGGTGATGCAAATGGTTAACACTCTTGGCTACTACCCCAAGAGTTGGCAGTTCAGGTCCACTGAGAGGCACCTCAGAAGAAAGGCCAGGAGATCTACTTCCAAAAAATCAGCCACTAAAAACCCTATGGAGCAAATTTCTACTCCAACACGCATGGAGTCACCGTAAGTCGTAATCGACTTGACGGCAACTGATTTTAACTAAACATATTGAAAGGATGGAGGGATGGTGGCAGCTCTTGCCTCCCATTTTAATGGTCCCATTTCTTATTGTTCCTGTATAATTTAGGGCCAAAGCACTCATTGACCCAGATCTCTCAATCCATGCTGGATCTCTGTGATGAAAAACTCAAAGAGGTAAGACATGTAAGAAATTTAGAATGAGAGAAAGAAAGGCAGTGGAATTTGAAGGTGGAGGATACTAGGGTTGGGAAAGTTGGGAATGTAACAAAAGGAAGAGTAGAGAAATGTGGGAGTAGCAGATCTTTAGTATGGGAGGGCTGGAAGGGGCTTTAGAAATCGTACAGTACGATCCCTTCCTTTTGGAGATGGAAAAACTGAGGTCTGTAGAAGAAAATTTCTTGCCCTGGGCATCATGACTATTAAATAGTAGAGCTAAGATTAAGATCTAGAACTTACATAACTCTTTAGAAAGGATAAAGGAAAATAACTTCCTAGGAAGTCAACTGAAGTACCAAAAAAATATTGTGGCAGTTTATAAGCTTACAGAAAATACAGTATGATGATTATTTTAATATTGAAGTAGACATTTCACAAAAGAATATAACCAAATGGCCAGTAAATGAGAAAAGATTCTCAGCTTGATCGATCATTGGGGAAATACAAATTTAAACCACCATTGTTGTTGTTAGGTGCTGCCTAGTCGGTTCCCATTTATAGCAATTCTACGTATAAATAACAGAATGAAACATTGCCTGGTCCTGCGCTATCCTCACAATCATTGCTGTGTTTGACCTGATTGTTGCAGCCACTGTGTCAATTCATCTCATTGAGGGTCTACCTTAACCACCATTAAATACCACTATGTACCCATCAGAAAGGCTAAAATTAAAAACAGTACTAAGTATTGGCAAGGATATGGAGCAAGTGGAACATACATTTTTTCCTAGTAAAATATCTGAAATGAATTTATTGGATCAGGTCCCCTTACACAAAAGTCACTAAACAACAGTAACACTCTGTTTTCAGCAATTGTTTTACAGCAAAAACTGAGAGAGTGGTATTAAAACCTAACTTGGTGAAGATGTTTCTGTTGTGAGAGCTGTTTTTGATGCGTATTTTTTGTAATCTACAAGAATAGAATATAGAATAAAGGAGTAGTTGGCACATCCCTCTTGACTCTTTTTACTGGAGCAATCATTTCTTTTATCTGGACTTTTTGCCTGGAACTGAATAGTAGACAATTCAAAGTTATACTTTCTGGGGTAGGTAAGGGCAATAGACAGCTGAACCTTAAATTATCCTTAACTTTTCTGTGGTGATTACACTTCAGGGAAACCTCTGCCATTGCTTTGCTTTGTTTTATTTCAGAAAGAAGACAAATTAGCTCGTTTAGAGAAAGCAATCAACCCCTTGCTGGATGATGATGACCAAGTGGCATTTTCTTTCATTCTAGACAACATTGTCACCCAGAAAATGATGGCAGTTCCAGATGTAAGTGATCTCTGTGCTAAATATTATGAGGATAGTATAGGGGAAAGGAAAAGAGTATAAGGCACCCATGCATATGTATGTTGGGGAGTCTGGGGATGGTCTGTGTTAGTTCAGACTGGTATATAATTTTAAAAATTGACTTTTTTGCTGTATGTGGCTATAGAGAGCTTCTTACTTTCTGATGACATTTGGTATATGAATATTTCTTAATAATCCTGGAGAGAATTTAGGATGCCAGCTAATGGGAGGCTTTTGATTTAGAGGTGATTTTTGACAAATGACTATTCGATCATTACCTAGTGTTTGTTGTCTTTTGTTTCACTTTTTTGTCTTGCAATTTTATGACATGACTACCATGTTGATTCTGTGGGCGGTTTGTTGTAATGATCCTCCTCAGGAATTCTGAACTGAGTTTTCTTTTTTGCTGTACCAGTTGCCACTGAGTCAGTTCCAACTTATGGCAACCCCAAGTGTTTCAGAGTAAAACTGTGTTCCATAGGGTTTTCAGTGGCTGCTTTTTTGGAAGTAGATCACCAGGCATTTCTTCCGAGGCACCTCTGGGTGCACTCAAATCTCCAACCTTTTGATTAGCAGCTGAATGTGTTAACCGTTTGCACCACTATAGGCACGTGATATGTGTAATGCTGTGAAACTTCTGGATGAGACTAGGGAATAAAGACTTTTAATTGTAAGTATAGAGCAGAGGTTCTTACCTTATCAGGATATCAGGAGCCCCCTAAAGGAATCCATGAACTCCTTAAATTATATACAGAGGTTTATATGATTGTTTTTCTGGCAAAACGGTCCATAGCTTTTGTTAGAGTCTTAGGGATATTTGTGCCCTGACCAAAGTTGAGAATTTATAGTACAAAGAATAGTTTCCATTTAATTTCTCATGCTTTTTTTAAAATTAGTCCTGGCCATTTCATCACCCAGTCAATAAGAAGTTTGTTCCAGATTATTACAAAGTGATTGTCAACCCAATGGATTTAGAGACTATACGTAAGGTGGGTGGTTTGATCTAAAATTCCTTTTTGGAATCAAGTGACTTTGTATGTGTATCTGAGCATCTGATTCTTTTAATTACAGAACATCTCCAAGCACAAGTATCAGAGTCGGGACAGCTTTCTAGATGATGTAAACCTTATTCTGGCCAACAGTGTTAAGTACAATGGTGGGTATTTCTCCCTTTTTCCTTCCTTCTCTTTCATCCATCAATCTATCTATCCTTCATCCATCCAGCATAATTACTTTATTAAAATTTAAGTGTGCAGAGCAGGCTTGAGCAGTGGTAGTAGAGTCGATCAAGTGATTTACTGGTTTTTTTTTAAGCAGGCACTTTTTTTTTTTTTACACAAAATTGAGTTATGTATTTTATTGAAATGGTTTTATTCTTTCAACATCCACCTCATTCCATCTGCATCTTCTCTCTACAAAATTTTTTCCTCTGCCATTTACTTTATTCTCTTTTTTAGTTTGTTCCATATTAAAGAAGGAAGTTTTTTTTGACTTGCAAAGTCAGTAGGATATAATTTGAAACCAATAATGTTTCTAACTTTTTCTTGAGCACAGGGCCTGCATTATGTGAACCGAAACACCTTACTCAAAGAGAAGTGCAGTATCATTGCTAAGCTCTCAGCACTTTCTCTCTCAGACACTTCTGTTCCTTAGACTTTCTCAGCTCTTAGATAGTAATCTGTCTTGGAATTTGTTGTAGATGTCCAGTGTGAATAGATTTCCAAATTAATCTGGTTATTCAATTGGTATTTTAGTCTTCTAATAACTGATATCTTTATATAATTTATACCTCCTTTTCATGCAGTGGGGACTGATTCTTTCAAAGGCATAGGCAGGAAACCTTATGTGCAAAGGTAGCAAGTAATGATAAGAGCAAATTGCTAATGATGATACAGCTGCAGCCTCCATAGTGTACTTTTTTTTTGTCTCAGGTACTCTAGGAATGAGAGCAGGCACTTATTTTTAATGAGTATGTTATATTCTGCACAGTCTGCTATTAACTTTTTTATTTTATTGTGGTGAAAACACAACAAAACATAAACCATCTCAAAATTTCTACAGTAACATTGATTACATTCTTCAAGTTACACAACCATTCTCACTATCCTTTTCCAAATTGCTGTTAAGTTTTAATGATGATAAAATAATAGACACTTAACTTTTGAAATTTTGAAATAACATTAAAAAATGAGATGAGAATAGTCAAATTACTTTGGACTTGGAACCATTACTGCTTTTCCATGAGATGTGAAAACTCACCTATGCCCCACACCCTTAAGATAGAGCTTAGGGAAATATGTGGCTATAGACTATAGAGAGCTTCCTTGGAGCGTGGAGTTTTGCTCAGTATATGAACTGATTGAATAATATATGCTAGCTACTTAATTCACTAAAAGGAAAGATGCAGTCACTGTCCTCAGGTAGTTCACAATCCAGTTGAAGGAAAGAGTAAAAATACAGCTTGACAAGGGTTATAATAGAAGCATTTGCAAAGTAGACTGGAGGACAAGAAGGGGTATCTTAACCTAAGGAGTAGGGAAGCCTTCGCAAAGAAGCTAGTAAAGTTTAGTTTTGAATGAGTCACTTGTTAAGCAAATATTTACTGAGACCACTAATGTGTGCTGGCACTGATAAATTCAAATTAGATATGGTCCCTATTCCCAGATTGGCTATAGTTTAATCGGAGAAATAGAAAAAAATTATAATACTGTATTAAAAATATTATGCTAGAAGCATGCACAGAGTATTACAGGAACACAAGATGGAATATCTAAATCAGAGTGGGATTAGAGGAAGTTTTCTGGAAGAGGGTTTTTTTTTTTTTCTTAAGCTGAGTTCTGAATGATATACAGAGTTGGTTAAGCAAAGAATATACAGAAAATGTTCTAGGCAGAGAGGACAGCAATATGTAAAGGCACAGAGACCTGAAATGACATGGTAGGTTTGAGAAACAAGTTTATTGGAGTTGCAGTTATGTGTGCATGTTGGTGAGTTGACTGGCTTATGTGTTTAGAGAGGTAGGCAGGAGTCAAATCATAAAGGGCTTTATGTGTCAAGCTTAAGAGTTTTTTTATCCTAAGTGGGAAGTCATTGAAGGAATTAAGCAGGGAAATGACAATCAGATGTGCATTTTGGAAAATTCATTCTAATAACAGTGTAGAGAATAGATGAGGGGGAGAAATACGAGAGGCAGGGAGACCAGCTAGTCTTATTTAATAATCAGGCAGAATAATTTTATTTCTTTTTTTTATTGTACAGAATAATTTTAGAGCCTGAATAAAGAAGAGGTGAACTCTAAAGATACTTAGGTTACAATTTCTAGGAGTTGAATAAGATAGAGGAGCAGCAAGGATAAGACCAAAGTTTCTGGCTTAGATGCTAGTTTGAGAATATGGAGGTGGGGATAGAATATAAAGGTTTGGGAAGAAAGGTGAGGAGCTTGGTTTTGGATATGTTGCATTTGAGTAGGAATGTTCAGGAGTTCAAAAGATGGGTCTGACACCCATGTTCATGGCAGCATTGTTCACAATAGCAAAAATATGGAAATAACCTAGATGCCCATCAACAGATGAATAGATAAACTGTGGTACATACAATGGAGTACTGTGCAACAATAAAGAACAATGATGAATCTGTGAAGCATCTCATAACATGGATGAAACTGGAGGACATTATGCTGAGTGAAATAAGTCAGTCACAAAAGGACAAATATTGTATGAGACCTCTATTGTAAAAACCCACAAAAAAGTAACAATCTTTGTTGGATGGGAGGGATGGGGGGGAAATAATAAACTAAATAGGCAGTAGATAAGTGATATCTTTGGTGAAGGGTGAGACAGTACACAATACTGGGGAAACCAGCACAGCTTGTCCAAGGCAAGGTCATGGAAGCTCCCTAGACACATCCAAACTCCCTGAGGGACTGAATTGCTGGGTGGAGGGCTGTGGGGACCATGGTCTCGGGGAACATCTAGCTCAATTGGCGTAACACAGTTTATATGGACAATGTTCTACATTCTACCTTGGTGAGTAGCATCTGGGGTCTTAAAAGCCTGTGAGCGGCCATCTAAGATACTCCACTGGTCTCATCACTTCGGGAGCAAGGGAGAATGAAGAGAACAGGATACAAGGAAAAGATTAGTCCAAGGGACTAATGGACCACAGCTGTCAAAGGCCTCCACCAGACTGAGTCCAGCCAGTACAGCTAGATGGTTCCTGGCTACCACCACTCACTGCTCTGACTGGGATCACAACAGAGGGTTCTGGACAGAGCTGGAGAAGGATGTAGAACAAAATTCTAACACACGCAAAAAAGACCAGATTTACTGGCCTGAAAGAGACTGGAGAAACCCTGAGAGTATGGCCCCCAGACACCCTTTTAGCTCAGTGGTGAAGTCACTTCTGAGGTTCACCGTTCAGCTGGGGATTGGACCGCCCCATATAACAAAATAGGACTAATGAGGCACAGCAGTCCAGGGACAAGGACTAGAAGGCAGAAGGGGACAGGAAAGCTGGTGATAGGGAACCCAAGGTTGAGTAAGCATTGTCATAGGGCAATATGTGTTCTGTTTAATGAGAAGGTATTTTGTTCTGTAAACCTTCATCTAAAGTGAGAATAGCAGTACAACTGAAGAGCGTAGTCGATGTCACTGTGCATGTAGAAATTTTTGAAATGGATGGCGTATCTTTGGCTGTGTGTATTTTCACCAGTAAAAAAGGTCGAGAAGGGAGAGGGTTGACATGTCATGGGGTTGTTAACCAATACCATAAAACAATATGTGTACTGACTGTTTAATGAGAAACTATTTGTTCTGTAAACCTTCACCTGAAGTACAGTTTAAAAAAAAAGTTCAAAAAAAGATGGGTCTGGCCTCGATAGAGATTTGAAAGTCACGGGAAGAGAATGAGATAATCTAAGGCATCATACATAGAGTTAGAAGAACAGTAGAGGGCAGAGTCCTAGCAAACACTGATGTTTTAGGGGATAGGCAGAAGAGAAGCAGCTGTTGAAGGACATGGAGAAGGAAGTGTAGGAAGGAAAGTAAGAGAGAATGCTGTCACAGATCCCAAGAGGGAGGTAATGTCAAGGAAGGGAGTGAACAGTATTGCTGAAGAAAAGTCAGGTAAGATAAAGACAGTAAAGTGAGAAAGCCTCCTTAACTTTAACAGTACGGAGTTGACCTGAACTCAGTGGAGTGGGAGAACAGAGGTCAAATTGTAGTTGTTTGGGTAGTGAATGGGAAGGGAGAAAGTAGAGACTATTCTTTCAAGAAAACTGGCTGTGATTGGGGAGCCCTGGTGGAGCAGTGGTTAAGAGTTCAGGCTGCTAACCAAAAGATCAGCAGTTCGAATCCACCAGCTGCTCCTTGGAAACCCTTTGGGGCAGTTCTCTGTTCTATAGGGTTGCTATGAGTCAGAATTGACTCTATAGCAACAGGTAACGGGGTAGCTGTGATGGAGCGTAGAGCTATAGAATGGTCACTAGAGGGGGCTGTAGAGTACTTTAAGGTTAGAGTTTATTAGCCTGTTAATAGATAAGGGGATTGTCTAGCATGAAGAGAGCTAATAGTGGAAGAAGTAGATGTGAGAGAGAGAAGGGATAATTTAATGGAGTAGAGGTCCTTGAGGAGTTGAGAGAAGCTGGAATATAGAGCCACAGGCAAAATGACTAGCTTTAAATGGGAGGCAGGAGACTTACTCTACTGAGACAAGGAAAAAGAGAAGGATGGATGTGGATAAAACAAGTTTTATGCATTGGGGAAAAGGTTTGAGGGTGTTCATGCCCTATATTTTTTAGTTTTTTGAAGTAGAAATCAAGGAGAATGCTGAGGACAGTGTTTAGAGGGGGAGGTCTGGGGAAATAGGTATACCAGTGGAGTAATTGCTTAAGAAAAGTAGAAGAGGCGCTAAGGGCATATGAGAGAATTGCCTAGCATACTGAGGTCTCACTTAAGAATCCATATGATACATGACTTTTCTCCAGCAATATTTAGCAGCTACCCATGTAGTGTGGCTGTAAATTTGCCAGATAGTAGAGACAGAGAATTAGAGGGGGAGGTGGTGAGGTAGGGGACAACCAGAAAGACAGATACGGAAATGGGCATTCTAGGCAGAGAACAGAATGTTCAGGATCATGAAGGAATGAACAGGGCAAGTTCAGGGAACTATACTTAACTTGAACATATGTATTTCATTAAGGAAAGTGTAGGAGATGAGCCTTGTATTTTTGTTCCTGTTTGTTGGGTTGAAAGAATCCACTTTCTTCATGTTGCTCTTTTTATATTGCTCACTGGAAATTAGAGTGGAAATGCCCTTTGCCAGCTTAATTATCTCTTCAGTGTTGTTTCCTGAAAACAACTAAAACTACTCAACCAGAATTCTGGTAATAGAAGTGTTGATGGGCTCACAGATGTCTAAAAAAAGATTATAGCAAATAATAAGAAAGAGTTACAGAAAGGCTGCTTGGTCTGGTGATAGCTGGCTTAAGACATAGGGCAGATTTTTGAGGAATGTATCTAAACCTAGATGGTGCTAATAGAAGAAATAAGCAGAGGGGATATACAGACAAATCACAGAAGACAAAAGTTAAATAGATAATACACATGAATATTCAGTTGTACTAGTAATCAAAGATGCAAATTGAAACAAAGAGGTACCATTTTTTCACCTATTAGATAAGCTAAAAACGTTTTTTAATGGAAGTACTCAATGGTAGTGAGAGTATGGTGAGATAGGTGTTCTCACATATTTCTGTTGAAGTATAAAACATTAAGACGTTTCTGGAAAACTATTTGATAGCATTGATAGTCTTAAAAATAGTTATGCAAACAAATTTGATAGTCAGGTAGACTTGGATTTGAATATCGGCCCCACCACATAATAGCAGTGTGACTTTGGGCACATAACTTAGCCTCTGCTTTCTTATCTGTAAAATGGTAATAATAATAACAACCTCCTCAGAAGGTGGTTGTGAAGATTAATAAAATATGTAAGTGCTTAGCACATATTAAGAGTATACATAATCTGTCCTAATCAGAGATAGACAAAAATGTTTGTAATAATTTATTAATGAGAAATTGTAAACAACCTGAATGGTTAAAGGGAATGATTTGTTATAGTGCCATCTGTGCGAGGGATTGTATGTTAACACTAAAAGCTCTTTGAAAACTAATGACCATGTTAAATGAGAAAAGTAGAACACAAAAAGTGTACATTTTATATCTCGGCTATACTTTTTAAATAAAAAATTTATATACATAGAAAAAAGACTGGAAGAAAACACACTAAAGTGATAATAGTGATTATTTCTGCGATGTGGGGTTAGAATTCATTTTCATCTTTTGTAATGCTTTTCAAGTTTTTTACTGGTATGGGAGGCAGGAAACTTCCTAGAGGAAGTGACTTCTGAGTTGAATTTTGAAGGATAATAAACTATAATAGCTAACTTTTTATAGAGGACTTACTGTGCCAAGCAGATCGTCAAGTGGAGAAGGGTGGGGAAGAAATTCCAGGCAGAGGACACAAATGCAAAAGTAGATGAAAGTACCTTGGACAAGGAAGTGCAAATATTTGAGTGGGTACAGAGTGGGAGCTGGATTGGGTGGTAAGAAATGAAGTTTTGAAGGTAGGTAGATGGGCCAGATCATGAAGGGCCTATTAGGTCACAGTAAGCCTTTAAAAGGGGAGAGGGACATATCAGGTGTTTTAGTAAGGACATTCTGGAAGCAGTCTAAAGAATGAATTGGAAGAGAGAGATGGAGACCATTAGTTAGAAATACTGAGGTAAGTAGCAGTAAGAATGGCAAAACGGGGATAGATTCTAGAGATATTGAGGAGGAAGAATTGATACCTTCCTAAATGGTTGTAAGTGGGGAGTTACAGGTAAAGGATAAGGAGAATTGAAGATGATGCCAAGCACTCTTATGCTCTAGGAGGAAACATAAAATTGCTACAAACTCTTTAAACAAAAAACCACATTCCCGTTGAGTCGATTCCAACTCATAGTGACCGTATAGGACAGAGTAGAACTGCCCCATAGGGTTTCCAAGGCTGTAATCTTTATGGAAGCAGACCGCCACATCTTTCTCCCATGGAGTCGCTAGTGGATTTGAACTTCTGACCTTTAGGTTAGCAGCCGAGCGCATTAAGCACTCTGCCACCAGGGTACCTTACAAACTTTAGCGAACTGTAAATGTTCATTCCCTTTAATGAAGCAGTTTCACTTTTAGGGAATACTGCACAAGCTTGCAAAGGCATATGTACAAATGTTTTTTGCGGCATTGTTTGTAAAAACATGGGAGCATTCTACATATCCAAAATAGGAAATCGGTTAAATTATGGTACATCTATATGATGGAACACTGTTTAGCTATCAAAATGGTAGATTTAGCTACCAAATAACTGTATATTTGTATATGCTAATATCAGAAGATATCCAAGATGTATTGTTGAAAACTAGGTTACTCAGTAGTATATTTACAAAGGATCACAAATTCAAATCCTGTAGAGGGGCCAGACAGGTGACAGAAATGAATGAAATAGGTAAAGTGGGGAGTGATGAACTAGAGATACGTACCCCATCTAAAGGGGTCAGTCACTATTTAGCTCAATTGTTGCCATAAAGTATTTCCAGTTCTTTTGCAGGAGAAACTGGGCATATGATTGATTATATGTCAAAATTTTTTGTCTAATCTCCTAATCTTTAAATGTTGGCATCTAATATAAATTTGATAAGAACGCTGTGTATCAAATAAAACATGCCTCTCTACGGGCCACATTTAGCCACGGGGCTGCTAGTTTGTGACCTCTGATGATCTTATTTATGTTTTTAAAAATAAGTGTGAATTTCCACGTATATATAGCAAAAGGCTGGAAGTATAGATACCAAACTGTTAAAAGTGGTTATCTTTGGAAAGTAAAATTACTGAAGGGAGATAAATGAGGGTAATTTTCACTTTATACTTGTTTGTACTTACGTATTTGAAGTTTTTAAAAGTGAGCGTGTAATACTTTCATACTTAAAAAAAATTATTTTTGGAAGGATAATATATCAGATGACATCCAAAATTCTGGCTTGGGCACTTGGGTGGATGGTGGTGTCATTGCCTAATATAGGAAATGTAGGAGGAGCGGTTTTGAACAAATGCTGATAAGAGTTCAATTTGGGTTATGCTGTATTGAAGAGTCCCTGGTGCAAACAGTTAAGCACTGGACTACTAACTGAAAGGCTGGCAGTTCAAACCTACCAAGAGGTGCCTTGGAAGAAAGGCCCGACAGCCTGCTGTGGAAAGATCACAGCCTTGAAAACCCTATGGAGTAAAACTGGTTTTGTTTCTGGTTTTGTATTGAGGTAGGACAGCCAAGTGAAGATTTTTAGTAGGCAGTTAGCTATATACAGGTCCAAAAATCAGAAAAGAAGTCTGTATTGTAAATACGGATTTTTTTCTCAAATCATCATCATATAAAGGTGTAAGTAGGGAGCACACTAGGGACCCCCTGATGTATGTAAAATATGGTCATCTGATAACTTCTGTAGTCTGTCTTCATCAGTTTTTTGAGGACCAGCTTACTGGTGGCCTCAAGAGATTACAAGTCTTTCTATCACTGAAACTAGGAGTCCTGGTGGCACAGTGGTTAAGTGTTACAGCTGCTAACCAAAAGGTTGGCAGTTTGAATCCACCAGCCACTCCTTGGAAACCCTGGGGGGGCAGTTCTGCTCTGTCCCGTAGGGTCGCTGTGAGTCAGAATTGATTCGAAGGCAACGGGTATCACTCAAACTATTCTTTATCGTGAGGCAGCCTCTGGCTGTCTTTATATATGTCCTAAATATTTTAGAACTGATACAGTTTTCTTTCTAGTTGATGTGTGTTTGGCACAGGCAGCTTGTGTAAGGTCACGATGTTATTTTACATCTTTTAAAGAATAGATTGCTTGTAGTTGTGAAAAGTTTTACCTGAAGGAGACTTCTTTGTTCATCTAAAAGCTTGTAGGTATGGCATGGAAGCTTCACATGCACTTTTTTTTTTCTTTTATATCCTGATAAACTGTGTGTTCAATTTCTCTGTGAAGCCTTTCCTAATTTCTCTTCCCTTCCAGGGTTGGTCACTTCCTCCTTTGTGCCTTTACTGAACCCTGTATGTATTTTTTTACTGCATTTTAGTCCTCTTATTTGTTTATATGCTTATCTCACTATACTAGGCTATAAGCTTCTTGAGGATATGGTCTGTATCTTATTCTTTTCTGCATGTAATTCCTGGCACATAGAAGGCACTCAAAAATGTTTTGTGAATGAATGAACAGGTATATTGAAGACTATTAGAAAGCATTTAAGGCAGGGATTGAAAACTCACATGTCTTCAGGGTTCAGGCATAAATGAGTTAAGCAGACCTGTTAGGAACTATGGCATCCTGGGGTGCACATGCCTTGAGATATAATTTACATACAGAAAAGTCTTCATATCATGGGTGTACAGCTCAATCCATTTTCACAGACTGAACTGATTTTTTTTTTTTATGTGGGCCAAACAAAACTGGATTGACCTGAAGGCCACCAGTTTGCAACTTGTAACTACGGCTATGCAGAGAACTGTTATTTTAATTAGGAATCACTTTATGGTGCCTGGCTACCACCAATGACCACCCTGACAGGGAACACAACAGAGAGTCCCTAATGGAGCAGGAGAAAGGTAGGGTGTAGAACTCAAATTCTAGTAAAAAGACCAGACTTAATGGTCTGAGACTGGAGGAACCCCAGCAAGCATGGCCCCTGGATTCTCTATCAGCCCAGAACTAAAACAGTTTCCGAGACTGTTCAGACAAAGATTGGACTGGACTGTGGGACATAAAATGGTACTCGTGAAGAGTGTGCTTCTTAGCTCAAGTAGATACATGAGACTAAATGGGCAGCTTCTGTCCGGAGGTGAGATGAGAAGGCGGAGAGGGTCAGGAGCTGGTTGAATGGACATGGGAAATCAGGGGTGGAAAGGAGGAGTGTGCTGTCACAGTATAGGGAGAGCAGTTAGGGTCACATAACAATGTATGTATAAATTTTTATATAAGACTAACTTGAAATGTAAACTTTCACTTAAACTACAACAAATTAAATAAAAATAAATAAAATCCAAAAAAAATAAACACTTTATAGGTGGAAGATTCACATCAGCCAATATGTGGACCTTGTTTGGATTCTGGTTTGAAGAGATCAATGTAAAAGAACATTTGTGAAACAATTGGGGGACATTAAATATTGACTGGATATTTGATATCAAGGAATTGTTAATTATTTTAGATCTGAGTTATTTTCTAAAAGAGTCCTTAGAGGCACATACTGAACAATTTATGGGCAAAATGATATGATGCTGGAATTTGCTTCAAAATAATTTGGGGAATGTGGAAAATAGATACAAGGTATAAGTAAAACAAGATCTGGCCATATGTTTATAATTATTGAAGCTGGCTAACGGACACTTGGGGATCATTACATAGTTCTATTTTTGTGTATGTTTGACATTTTCCACCTCCAAAAGTAGAGCAAGAGTCCAAGTTAAAGCTTTAAATGATTTTCTGGGTCTGGGATAATGGGAGCTACTGCTAATGACAGAATATGAACTTCTGGAACTGTGAAGATTGCAAAGGTAATGGCATTTTCTTTTCTCATTTATAGGGCCTGAGAGTCAGTATACTAAGACTGCTCAGGAGATTGTGAATGTCTGTTATCAGACATTGACTGAGGTAGGTGGTAAAATACTATATACTTATTTTGATTATCATCTGTATCCTGCTACTAGAATATAAGCTCCATGAAGGATAGGAATTTTTTTTGGCGGGGCGGGGGGGTCTGTTTTGTTTACTTTTGTATCCCCAGTGCCTAAAACACTTGTTGAATGTGTTTTATGAATTTGTAAATTATTTTGAATCAGTAATTGATTATAAATTGTATATTCATAATGAATTCATTAGTTTTCTTGTTTCTCAGTATGATGAGCATTTGACTCAACTTGAGAAGGATATTTGTACAGCTAAAGAAGCAGCGTTGGAGGAAGCGGAATTAGAAAGCCTGGACCCAATGACTCCAGGGCCCTACACACCTCAGGTGAGTCTGAGGACTAGTACAGTTTTCTTGTTGGTTTGGGAAATTGGGAGCATGTTAACAGATCTATTTACTGAGATACCCTTCTTCTCTGTCCTTCCTCTTCATATGCCTTTCGTGTGCTTTCTTGTCTTCTCAAAGGCTAAGGTGAGTGAGGGCCATGGGTCTTGGTGGCCTTGTTGAATTCAGAAGAGGCAGCTGTGGATGAATGAATGGGGTGGGGATTTTAGTTGTTTAAGCAGGATTTGAGATAACCACATTCCTGACTGCTGTGGCCAGAGGCATCCTTTGAGTCTCTGGAGCTCTCTTGTTCATGAGTTGGGGCTCTAGGACATCCCTAGAGTATGGACTTCTCAGTTACAGACATGGGCCACATTGTTCCTGTGCCCTATAGATCCCAGTTATTCCCTCAGAGATATTTCATGTAGCTTAGATGTCATCCATTTTCCTGGATTGACTCCCTCTCCTAGTGAATGAAGACAGATAATTATAATGTTCTTAAATTTGCATGTATCAGAGGACTAGGGAGCAGGATGAATAAGATATTTTTAGCCTTTCTGGTCTGACTGAACCTCTGATTTATATTTTATGTATGCTCTTGGAAGGCTGGGATATTTGAAGAATAGAAATTAGCCAAATATAACTGGTGTATAGTTTCTGTGTTGGAAGCACTATGATAGAGTGAAAAGTGCATGAGCTTTGGCATAAAACGGATCTGGGCTTTAGTCTTAGCTCTGTTACTGTTAGCTTTGTGATCTTCAGAAGTTAAATTAACCACTGTAATTCAGATTCTTTTTCTCTAAAATCTACTTTTGAAGGTTGTTGTAAACATAAATAGGTTCACGTGCCTGACACAAAGTAGACATTCAGTAAATGTGTTTTTCCTTTGCTGTATGAAAGTTGTCTATAAAGCTTCCAGAGGCCCTTTCAAATTTAGTCAAATGTTTTAATGCTCAATTCTCCCAGTATCCACAGGAATTTTTTTTTTTTCATTCTACCCAGGTTTCACTCTGAACTGATAATGCAACCTGTGTGATCTCTCCCTATCTATCTCTCTTTTACTTTTTCTTTCACCCCAAAACCTAGGTTACTGAGGGGCCAGGTACAAAGAACCCTCAGATACTTCTTCCAGGCCCAGAACAAGGAAAGGCTCTTGGAGTGTGTGGGCAGATTGGGTCAAGGGGTCTTGGGTGAGTGATGTTGCCCAGGAAGGCCCTCTTTGCTAATAGGCCCACAACTTTCACGAGGCCCTTTCTGGTAAGTTAAAGCCTGGGTATTAGCCATCATTCCCCAAGAGAGTCTAGCTACTAAGTGGCAAATGGTTTGCTCTCGTCTAGAAGCCTAAGCCTAGTTGTTTGGTAAGTCAAAGCCTTGGACTCAAAAGTCATCTTTTTCCTTTCTTCCCTGTCCCTCATAAGTTACCTGAAATAGCTGAGGAAAATCTGGCAACTGTTCTTCCTCCTGAGCAGTAGCTATTGTTTGGTGTAGTTAAAGTGTCTCCTATGAAGAGTAGTTTAGTAGAACATTAAACCCGTTGCCATCAGGTTGATTCCAACTCATAGCGACCCTATGAGATGGATTTCCAAGATGCAGCTGGTGGATTCGAACTGCCAGCCTTTTGGTTAGCAGCCATAGCTTTTAACCACTGCACCACTACAGCT
Organism: Dugong dugon; assembly: GCA_030035585.1. Lineage (NCBI taxonomy): Eukaryota > Metazoa > Chordata > Mammalia > Sirenia > Dugongidae > Dugong > Dugong dugon. The sequence continues at coordinate 99,047,002 of CM057483.1, read as the reverse complement.
CCTCCATAGTAGAACGTGCTGCTTCATTATTCCAGTTCATCCGTTCGTCATTCTTTTCACTCGTGTATATACAATTTGAGATAGTAAGCCCAACTCATGATGTCATAATTTGAGGAAGATGCTCATGAGTGACTGTCCCTACTACTCTCAAACCCAAATGTTATTAGAGAGTGTTTGCATAAGTTTAACTGGTCTTAATACAATTCCGGTGTATACAAGCGTGACAGTAATCATACATTGCTTCCAAATTATAAGTGGTGGTAGTTAATCATGTATTTTCAGTCAGCTATTCCAACCTAGCTTGCATTGTATCATATATTCAGCTTAACACTTTATCTAAAGCAGCGTGCTTTGCAGTCCCACACAGCCATTCCTTATATTTCATACTATGCCATAAGATTTTGCAGAATTTCATTGCCTGATTTTCCCTTCTCTTCCATAGCTGTTTTATCTGTTCTGTAATGCTTTGAATTCTGTTTTCCTGTTCTTTATCCAAAGCCCTCTTCTCAGCCTTGCCTGCTTGTTTGTTCGTGTTATTAAAAAAGTAGCATATATGGGTTGATAAAAGTAACAAGCTCATTGTAAAAAATTGGGAAATACAAAGAAGAAAGTAAGTCACCTGTAACCAATTCCACCACTCAGAAAAAAACAACCACTGTGAACATTTTGATAATGTTTCTTTCTAATCTGTGTTGTGTATGTGAGTGTACATTTATAGACACACTTTAAAATGAAATTGGTCAAGATGGTTTTGTGTCCTGTTCTTTTCACTTTATATTATGAGCATTTTATCATTTCACTAAATAGTCTTTGAAGATATAATTTTTTAAACAGCTACATAGTATTTTTATCCTCAGCCAGACTTTTCAGGTAACTCTTTCCTAGCCTCCTCTTTATTAGTCCTTCCTTCCTTCCTATCACTGAATGGCCCGTTGGCTAATTCTCTGCTCTTTTCAGGGGAGGGAAGAGGGAAGTTATTTATTGAGTAACAGGCATTGGGTAAGGAGCTTACACATATCTTTTAATTCTTATAACAAGCCTGTGAGGTAGAGATTACCATCCATGTTTTATCATTGAGGAAACTAAGGATTAGAGAGAGAAAGTAATTTGTTAAAGTTACTCAGCTAGTAGGTGGTGGAGCCAGGACTCAAATCCAGGGCAGTTTACTCCAAAGCCCATGGTTTTTCACCACACCATTTTGCGTCATGGAATTCTCTAACAAGCTCGTAGCTATCAGATCATTCCATGCTTTTGTCAGAATTGTAAGCCCATTATCTCATTTCCTCTTAGATGCCTCTAAATCATAACATAACACTGGTCATAAAAGCTGAGCCTATAAACATTAAAACAAGGCTTAGAACAAGCTAGATTATTGACCAGAAAGGCTTTTAGGATGTAGACTTGTCCCATAGTTTTAATACTTATGCCTCTCTGTTAGAGATTCCCATTTGTACAATTCCCAAAAACCTGTCCATAAAACTATGCCAAACTGTATTTTCTCTTTATCTGGATTGCTCTGCATGACATTTTTCTGCAGTGAATGCTCTAAAGGGAGTTTTCTGCATTTCTTAGTTCGCTAAACAAAAAGCTAAATTGTATGTTTTGTGCCACAGCCTCCTGATTTGTATGATACCAACACATCCCTCAGTATGTCTCGAGATGCCTCTGTATTTCAAGATGAGAGCAATATGTCTGTTCCGGATATTCCCACTACCACTCCAGAAAAGCAAGTAACACAGGTAGGATGTTCTTTTTCTTTTAGTGATATTGATAGTACGCTTAGGGGTGGAGGGCAGAGGCGCAGTCATGGTATGTGAAATACATCAGGATGACTGGGCCCCTTGACCCTGGGAATGAAGGCTTAGAAATGTGATTTCAAGGTGAGATGGTGGCAGGTCACATGACTGGCATTGTCTTCTGTCTGTCCCCATGGACAGAATCAGGCACAGCAGAACTGCAGGGAAATCACAAGTGTGAGAATTATAACAGGCATCAGAGCAACCTGACAGGTGACTAGAAGGACCAACTGCATTCAGAGACAGAGTTCAGAATAATTGCCTTGCTGTTTTACTATACGCATGTTATAATCTAAATTAAAATGATTTGTTAAACTAAATAAAAAATAATTAGCCTGTTTAGAGGTTGTCAGAAGAAACTCCCGATCTGAAAACTCTTTCGGCTGTTCTCAGTCAGGTTCCACTGAAGAGTATAAAACTCTGGAGGGTTTTTCTATTCCAAAGAGTCCAACACAAGCTAAGAAAGCTTGGGTTAGAAAGGAAGAGTCTCCCTTTGATGATACAGAAAGAGTAGACCAGGACCTTCCTGTTCTTTGGGTTTTTATCCTACCTCTTATTTCCAAAGAATCAATGGGGGAAAATGCACATGCCTTGAGCTGTGTAAACAGCCCCCACTAACAGTGGGATTGGCTGGGATATCAGGGAGGAGCATCAATCCTGGGTGAGAGCCCTTGGTTAACTCCTCCTACAGGCACGTCCCTCAATGATGTGCTATTTGTGTTCCTTACTCAGATGCACCAGGGCCGAGGTAGGCTGGGCGAGGAAGACTCTGATGTAGATATTGAAGGGTATGATGAGGAGGAGGAGGATGGGAAACCTAAGACTCCAGCCCCAGTGAGTATGCTTACAGAAAGCTTATGGTTACATTATACCCTTATATGATAGGAACCCCCAAACTACGGGACAGGCCAAATCCCATGGTGATATCAGAAGATCTCCATAGTGAGCCCCCATTCTGATGTTAATACCTGGAACCAGCTAAACAAGTTTATCCACAAAAATTCTTGTGAGGCAGCAAGGGTGGCTGGTGGTGGCTTCTGGTCTCTTACTTGGTCAGTTGATGGGACTCTGACCCTCAACTGGTCTCATTCAGGAAGGTGAAGATGGAGATGGTGATCTTGCAGATGAAGAGGAAGGAACTGTGCAACAGCCTCAAGCCAGTGTCCTATATGAGGATTTGCTTATGTCTGAAGGAGAGGATGATGAGGAAGATGCTGGGAGTGATGAAGAAGGAGATAATCCCTTTTCTGGTAAGTCTTACTCCTTTGTTTTTGTTCCTGTATAGCTCACCATAGCACCCTTAGGACAAGGAAGCTCTTGGCCACGTATGCTGTTATCAGATTCTGGCTCTTTTTTTGAAGTCCCATTAATAGACCTGAGAAGTACTGAGCACTTGCTCATAGGATGATCATATTCCTTAGTCTCAGAGGAAGTGAAGAAATAGTACAGGAGGTAAAAAAAGATGGCAGGGGAAAAGGCAATGCCTAAGTAGCATCTTTGATTTAAATACTTGCTAAAGATGAGAAAGAAGTGTGAGGTGTGGCAACAGGAAGAAAAATTAAGAAAAAAATCCTGATTTGGAATGTCCCCCTGCAGTAGCAGGGAGAAAGTATAGGAGGAGATGATGGAGGGAGAAAAAACAGGTAGTTGGATTGAGATGGAAAAAGTAAATGATTATTTGGATTCCATTTCCCAGCTACAGATCTTGCCATTGTTGACCCTAGGCAGTTAAAAGAGAGACCTTTGAGGGGAGGAGTAACTATGGGCAGGATGCCTGTGTAGATGTGTGAGAGTGGCTGGTTTTGGAAGACCAGGCCAGAGATGTTAATTCTGTCAAGCTTATCACTTGATGAAACAGGATCTATCTCTTTTTACAGCTATCCAGCTGAGTGAAAGTGGAAGTGACTCTGATGTGGGGTCCAGTGGGATTAGACCCAAACAGCCCCACATGCTTCAGGAGAACACGAGGATGGGCATGGATAATGAAGAAAGCATGATGTCCTATGAGGGAGACGGTGGGGAGGCTTCCCATGGTTTGGAGGATAGCAACATCAGGTAATCGGCAGCAACATGCTACAGGGCTGTGGCATCAGTGCCCAGCTATGATGTCAGAGGGCTCAGCATCAGATTACTTTCATCCATCAAACATTTCCTGAGCACCTACTAGGGCCAGGCACTGTGGTAGGCCCTGGGGATACAGAGGAGCAAGACATATCCTGCCCTTGAGGAGCTCAAAGTCTAGTGGAAGAGACTGACACAAACAAATCATTACTAATACAGTGTGATAAGTGCTATAGCATAAGTGAGTTCGAAGTGCCAAGGCACCACTGAGGAGGGGAGTGTCTCACTCTGCTTGGAGTAATCAGGGAAAGTTTCACAGATGAGGAAACATTTGAACTGGGCCTTAAAGGATGGATAGGAGTCTACTAAGTAAATATGGTGGCAGCAGGTGGGGAGATCTTTATAGATGGAACAATATGTTTAAAAGGCACAGAAATGTAAGATAACATAAGTATGTTGCAGAGCTGAAGAAGGTTGTTGGGAGTTGAGACGCCGGAAATACTAGCAAGGGGTTATATTGTGGAAGACCTTAAATGACATGTTAAGACATTTGGATTTTTTCCTATGGGTAATGGAAATTTTCACTTTAAGGAAAAGGAAGTAACTTAAAAATTGTATATTAAATAACTCTTAGGGCAATGTGGGACAGATGATGAGGATCTGTCAGGAGCAGGGGGAAAATGAAGGAATGTATTCCAGAGCTATTTAGAAGGTAGATCATTTGGATTTAGGAGGTAACTAAGTCAGATGAATAATGAATCTGGGAATGTCATTGTGATAGGAAAGAGGAAGAACAGGTATTAGATGGGGTGGGAAAGGAGGCAAAAAATGAATTTGGCTTTGGACGTCCAGCAAGCAGTTAGTCTTACTTACTCATTCAGCAAATGTTTATCACCAGTACAAAAATAACTAAAATGTGATCCCTTCCTTCAAGGAGTTCAGTCTAGTGGGAGACCTAAAACAGGTAAACAGGCAATCACAGTATATAATGTGATAAATACTGTGATAGGCAACCACAGGATTTTTCTGGAGCTTGGGTAGGGGTTGGAAGAGGGGAGCTGGTTAGAGAAGGAAACTGAGCTGAATACGAATAGGAATTAGCTAGATGAAGAAGAAAGCAAAAGGGCATTCCAGAGAAGAAGGGTACTACGTGTGTGAAGACAACAGAGGCATGAAACACTTTTAGAGAACACAAGTAGCTCAGTGTGGCTGGAGCTTTTGATTGATCAGTATAAGAGTGGTCAGAGATGATTTAGATATAGGTAAGGACCAATTCATGAAGGGCCTGAAAGTTTTGGGCAGACATTGAATGAGTGTAGTATGATCAGATTTACATTTTAGAAAGGTTGTTCTGCCCCGGAAGAAAAATGGGCAAGACATGAGCTAACGTTTCGCAAAAGAAATGCAAATGACCAATACATACATGAAAAAATACATTCCTTAATAATCAGAGAAAGGCAGTAAAACAGTGAGCTACAATTTTTTACCTGTCAGATTGACAAAGATTAAAATGAATGGCAATGCCCAGTGTTGGAGAGGGTGTGAGAAAAATGGACATTCTACTGGTGGTAATGTAAATTGATACTTTCTGGGAAGTATAGCAATTTATCATTATAAATCAAAAACTTAAAAATATGTACATCCTCTTTGCCCAATATTCCATGTTTAGGAAATCATTCTATGGGAATAATAAAACACATTCATCAAGATGTTTGTTTGATGATGTTATCACAGCATTGTTTCTAATAGTGGAAAAATTGGAGATAGTTTAAATGTCTTAGTGAGAGACTTAAATAAATCATGTTACAGCTATAAGTGGAATAGCGTGCAGCTATTAAAATGCTATAGATGTGTGTTTATTGACATGGAAATATGTTCATTATCTATCATTAGTGAAAACACATTCCTAAAGAGTATGTAGAGTATCCCAATTTTGTAAATTTAAAAAAAAGATGTTTAAGCGTATAACTGCATAGAAAAAAATTTGGAAAGTCATATATCAAAAGAGTATCTCTGGGTGGTGGGGTTATTGGTGGTTTTTTTTTTCCTGGTGTCCTATGTTCTGATTTTTTACTAGTGAACGTGCTTTACTTGTGTGATTTTTTTTTTTTAAGTAAAATTAAGAATAAACAAACAAACAAAAAATAAAGAGCACTCTGGCAGAAGTGTGAAGACTGAATATGAATAAATTGGAGGAGGCAAGACTGGAGGCTTGAAGACTTTATTTCAGTAATGTAGGCCAGAGATCACGATGGACTAAGTAAGCGAAGACAGTCAGTAGAGATGGAAAGGAGGGGATAGAGACAGGATATATTGAAGAGGTAGAATCTTCATGACTGTTGAGTAACTGGATATGTAGGTGAGTGAGGCTGTAAGTGGTAGATGAAACCATGAGGCTGTCAGAGCATTTATGGTCATACAGGTTGGCAGTGTGCGTTGTTCAGGTGTAGGGGAGTTTCTTTCATTCAGGTTCTTGTGTATATGAATGAAGTTGGCAAGTTTATGTTTCTGAACAGGATTATTTTTCTCTGCGGGGTCTGTAGAACAGTCCAGATCCAGTCATTTTAGTGTTCAGGGGAGATGAGATGGGCTGATCCCTTGGTAACACTGAGAATGGGACTGGTCAGCTTGAGGATGGTGCCCGAGCTTGAGAGATGACATGTTTCTCTTCTCAGTTATGGGAGCTATGAGGAGCCTGATCCCAAGTCGAACACCCAAGACACAAGCTTCAGCAGCATCGGTGGGTATGAGGTATCAGAGGAGGAAGAAGATGAGGAGGAGGAAGAGCAGCGCTCTGGGCCGAGTGTACTAAGCCAGGTCCACCTGTCAGAGGACGAGGAGGACAGTGAGGATTTCCACTCCATTGCTGGGGACAGTGACTTGGACTCTGATGATTGAGGCTTCCTTTGGGCCTCCTTGGTTAGCCTTCCCTGTTCTCCAGCCTAGGTGGTTCACCTTTCCCCAATTTGTTTATATTTGTACAGTGTCTGATCCTGGAATCACCAGATTAACTAACACCTTACCCTTTAAAAAAGTAGTAAATGATAATAAATTACCTCTCCTGATCTTCCTGGGGCAGTGTCACCTTTTGATTTAAAACAAAGCAACCCCCTCGTCCCACCACTGCCGAACAAAAGAGAGAGAGAGAGCTCCTTCTTCTCCAGTACCTTCCTTTAACTCCCATGTCTTGCTCTTGGTATCATTTTTCCCTGGGGAAGGAAGAGAAATGAAAGGACTGATAATTTTATGTCCTCTTGATGTATTCAGAATTTTCCAAGCATGGTATCATCTCAGTTTTCTAATTTGCAGGCTGGAACAGGTGACAGCACCCCTGCTGGGACAGAGAATTGGATTCTGGTAGACTGTGCCACACCACACTTAAAAACATAAACCTATCAGACAAACTGCCAGTTATTTATATTATTTATTTGATTATACAGTGCCTTGTTCCTAAATGGATTTGAGGCAGATAACTATAAACCTTTGAAACAGCCTGTATGTCAGAAATGATATGTTGCCATGTAAATGTGTTCTGTCCCTCTGCCCCCAGGGGAAATGGTAGGGAAATGGTAAGTTCCTTAGGGCAAAGACTGTGTCTTCTGTTTCTTTTCATGCTTAGGATATGGTTCTGTGCATAGTAGGTACTCAGAAAATGTTCCTAGAAGCATATATTCCTCAACAGATAAAGTTATTGAGCATCTGCTCCATGACAAGCACTTTATCAGATCCTTGGAATGCAAAGGTAAATAAGACACATACCCTTTACCCAAAGAGCTCACCATCAGTTTTGGGGAGGGAGGGTGGAATTCAAAATATGTTAATAAATTATTACAGAACTATGAGAAAAAGTGCAATTAAGAAGCTAGATATAAAGTATAGGGGATAATAGAGGCGTGATCATGTCTGAAAAAGTCAAGGAAGTCTTCCTAGAGGTAATTTTTAAGCTGATTGTTGAAGAATTAGGAGTTTGCCAGATGGGAAAGTCCAGGCAGTGTAACATGAAGTGAAAAGGCCAAAGTCTAGAAATGGCAGAGTGTGTTCCTAGTTTGTTTGTTTGTTTGTTTGTACCTGCCTTGTTCTGGAAAGGATTTACAGTGATTTAAATCCTTTAATGCTGGAGTGGCTAGAGATGAGAGTGAAAGATGGGAAGGAAGCATATCATCAAGAGCCTTACATTTGATACTAATGAGTGTGAATTTTATATTATGGAAAATGAGGCACTAGAGGAGTGATATAATCAGATTTATGTTTTAGAAATTGTCTATATATTGAATGAAGGAAGAAATTGAAGAATCATAGGTATAGTGTGAACTCATTTTTGTAAAAGACAACCATGTGTGTATATTTATATGTGTTTATATGTACTTGTATATGCAAAGGAAGAGGTCTGAAAGGATAACACTAACTATTCACAGTGATGACCTCTGGGTAATGAGATTGGAGGGGAGGAAGTTATATGGTTGTATGTATACTAAGTGCGGTATTGTACTTTTATTTCTGTATTGTTTAAATCTTTATAAGTATGTATTATTTTTGTAATAAAAATTTTAAAAATTCCAGTGACAGTGTGGAAAATGGTTTGAAGGGGAGCAAATCTAGTTCAAGTAAGGGGAGATGAGGCCTGAACTAGGGCTGTGGCACTGGGAAGAGGGGATGGATTTGAGAGATCTTTAGGGAATAGAATCAACAGGATTTGATGACTAGTTGGCATTTGGGGGTGGAGGAGGAGAAGGTGGCTTCCAGAATTTTGGTTTGGGTGACAGGGTGGGTACATGGTATTAATTCAGTCAACATTTATAAAGCCCCCTATTTTTGTGGGGTGGGAATTCAGACATGGTTATATATGTGTGTGTGTGTGTGTGTGTGTGTGTGTGTGTGTGTATATATATATATATGTGTATATGTATGTATATAAAACAAAGAGCCAACAGTTTTTATTAAGCAGTCTGTTAGATACTGATACAGAAATAAGATATAGTTTCTAATTTCAAGGAACTTAAGGTCTCAAATGAGAGGTAGACAAGTAAATAAGTTTAATTTAAAAAGTGATCATTCGAATAAGTATTTTTTAATAAGGTAGTGTGGTGAGACAAAAGAGTTACTAACTGCTTATGGAGTAAGGAAGGGAAGGCTTCACAGAGGAGACCCTTGAGATAAATCATGAAAAGTGAGGAGCTTGCCAGACAGGAGGAATGGGAGGGCATTCTAGACAGACGGAAGAGAATGCTTAGGGGCATGAAAACATGGAACTACTAGTAGTTTGTATGGCAGGAATATAAGGAACATGTATAGGGATTACAAGCTCAGAATCAAATGCTCATTTTAGAGAGACCAGTCTGGCATCGGTGTGAAAATGGATGGACCAGAGAGGGGTGAGACTGAAAGGCAGAGAAACGATGCCAAATGAGAGATGCTGGAGACCTAAACTATGACTGAGGCATTGGCAGTAAGATAGAATGAGTAGTAGTGTAATCTTGGTGACTGATTGTATAATGTAGAGGAAGAGAGAGTGGAACCTAGGTTTCTGACTTAGGGTGAATGGTGTTGCCATTCAGTGAACAGGCTGAGGGTGGGAGGTAGGAGAAACAGTTGAGTTCAGTTTGAAGCATGTAAGTTTGAAGTATGATAGGTATAAACCCTAGGATTTGTGCAACCTTAGGAGTAGGTGAGATCAGCCAGGAAGCATGTGTAGAGTCAAAAGAGCATGAAGGAACAGAATTCTGGTGAAAACCAACATGTAGGGGTGGGCATAAATAGAAGGAAAACCTGAAAAGTGATATTTCTGAAGCCAAGGAAAGAATTTTAAGGAAAAAAAAGACACGTATGTATACCACAGAGAGATAAAAAGTAAAATGAGGTGACCTTAGTTTCAGCAAAGTAGTAGGATTGGAAGCCAAGTAGCAGCAGGTTGAGGAACAGATGGCAGACGAGGACATGACAGTAGAGATCATAGAATATTTTTTCAAGAAACTTGGCCATGAGGAATAAAAGTCTTAAGATGGAAGATACATAGCATACTTAGATAAGCTTAGGAGAAGAAAGCAGTAAGAGAAAGAGGGGTTAAAAAAAGCAAAAGGGTAATTATTGGAAGATATCTCTGTAAAAACAGGAAGGGGTGTTACTAGCATAGGTAGAGAAATTTGCCTTAGGAGAAGAGATCTCTTGAGAGAGAAAAGAAGTTACAGACTAGTGTGTAGATAAGGGTTAGGACCCACCCTATTCCAGTATGATGATGATAAGTGATAACATCTGCAAAGAAAACCTCTTATTTCCCCAAACAAGGTCGCATTCCCAGGTACAGGGGTTAGGACTTCAGCATATCTTTGGGGGTGCGGGAACACAGCTCAATCCATAAGTAGGTGCCGGATATTATTCTAGATGCTCTGAATACAGCAGTGACTAAAACAAGTCCCTTCAAAGAGCTTAGAATTTAGTGAGGGAGGTAGACAATAAGATGGAGAAAGGCTATGAAGAAAATAAAACAGTGATAGTGTGTGTAGGGCGAGGTGCTAATTTAATGGTCAGGAAAGACCTTGCTGAGTAGTTGTCATTGCCATATAAATGTGTATGTATTGCTTTGATAAAATACTTTTTTTTAATTTGAAAAGATAAAGAATGAAAGAACCAAAAAAGATACATTAAAAGACTGGCTGCAGAAGTACAAGGAAACCAGGATACACTGTTGTCAGGGAAGCCAAAGGATGAGAGTTTTTCAAAGGATGGCGTGATCAATAATGTCTAGTACTTGCAGAAGGGTCAATCAGATAAGGACTGAATTTTGTCATTTGGATTTGGTGGTTGGTGAGCCTCGTGAGAGCAGTTTCTTTGGAATGGTGGGTGCAGAAATCAGATGGCAAGTATGTTGAAGAGTTGAATGTGAGGAGCTTCATTTTATTAAATAGTAGCTATCATTCATTGTTCCTGCTTCTGTGGTGCATTTTGCAGATGAGAAAAGTTGTTCAAGGTCACACAGGTAGAGGGGTTAGGCTTGGACTGGAGTGTAGAAGATCACCTTTAAGACTAGCAAAGTAGGTATTGAATATCCATAAGCAACAGGAAGGGGGAAACCGTGCTCCTGGGCATTGTAGGGTCTATTATGGAATTTGGTCTTTATCCTCGAAGTAGCAGGAAACTTTTCAAAGGTGGGTGGTGTGGGGCCTGGGAAGGTAAACTCAGGTTTGTGTTTCCAGAATGTCAGTTCCTTATCAGTGTAGAAATAGCCAAGGTTTTTTTCCATTAGTAGTTCAAGCTTCTTTTGTAATTCCAGGATTTATTTGCCTAAATAATCTAATAGTGGTTCCCAACTTTCCAAAATAAATGATTGGTGTGCTTGTTAAAAACACTGATTCCTAAACTCCAACTCAGCCCTCTTGAGTCAGAATGTCTAGGGGAGAAGACGGGTAATCGGTACGTTTTAGATTGACCAAGTGATGTTTATTGGGGAAGTTTGGGAAACCCAGATCTAACAACCAGCGTTCCCAAACTTTATCCTTTATATCAGCCATTCTTAAAACTAGTGTGCATCAGGATGAGGAGTTGTTTATTCTAAATTTCAATTCCTGGACCTGGAATGTGCATTTATAATATGTAGTGGGTAATTCTGATAGTGATGGTCCTTAATAATAGTAACAATATTAATAATCCTTCAGCAAGCACATAAGTACTTTAGAAGAAATACAGAATCACAACTTTTTAATTTTTATTTTTATTGCAAATTTATGCTTGCTTTTTGGTTCATAGTAAGTTAGTAGTCAAGGTTTTTAAAATAATTGCCTTTAATATTTTATATTTTACCCGTTTATAAATGTCATGTGTAAACTATGGCAGTTAAAATTACATATACATTATAAATTCTGTAAGTTGGTTTAAATGGATGTAAAACTTTCAAAATCATTTCTTTTAAATTTTGCTTATATAGGTTTGGATTTTCCACATTTTGGGGACTCGGAATCCAGTATTTTCAGTCAACTCCATATTACAGCTTTTCAACTTTTTAAAACATCCATTCATCCTGATTTACAATAAAATAAAATGCGCTTATATCTTGTGTTCGTGACTCTCTCACTGATCAAGTACAGTAAGGCCTTTTATCAACCAAAAATTTGACTCAGTTATCTGTGTAGTAAGTGGTCAAATAACAATGGAAGTAGAATTAAACACATTTTCATAGGTGGAGGCATGTCCTGTCAATGATGACAAAATTATTCACTGTCTTCCTGTGTTTTGTTCTTCCTATGGAATCAAATACTTTAAGGGAAGGAAAAGGCTATATTGGAAAATTGGAAACAGCTTAAATGATCAAAGCTATAGAAATAGTTAAATACTTAGAAAGGAAAAAATTTACATATGAGAAATGAAAATAATTATTGCTAAGGTGCCAGAGATATTTTCCTTCAAGTCCCCCAAATGTAAGTATATACGATGACAGCATATCAGTAAGTATATCAGAAGTTGTTTATTTTAGACAATCCTCTTCCTAAATTCCTTTATCCTAGATTTTGACATTTTACCTATCTTTTAAAATATTAGCATAGTGCCAGACACGTATTATCACCCTGTAGGCAAGAGTTTGTTTCTTCCCCAACACACCTGGGGAGTTAATATCGGCTTTCATCAGTAATAGAGGGGGGAGGGGTTACCCCTTAGATGTGTGGTGGTGGGAAAACACATCAGAATCTGGTAGGATTTTTTTAAAGCCTGTCAAGTGATAGGGGGGCCTTCCTCTCCTCACCCCTCCCTAGTACCTGATATAGACAGTTTGTTGAAGTTTCTCTAATATCACAAAAATTCTTAGACCTCTGTACTTCAGTTCAGAACCAACTGATTCCTTATGAACAAGGAATTTTCAGTCGTTAGGTAAAATATTTCATTGTAGTAAAACAAATTTCCATTTTTAAGTGTACAATTCAGTGACATTAATTACATTCACCGTGTTGTGCAGCCATCACCACTACCCATTTCTGAAAGTTTTGCATCACCCCAAATAGAAATTTGGTACCTTTTAGGTAGTAATTCTCCATTCCCCTCCCCCATACCTTTGTAACCACTAATAAACTTTTGTGTCTATTCATTTGAATGGCTGGTTATCATCAAGCTGTGATAACCTCATGTACCCATCTTCTTTGTAGAGATGGATTAGATACCAGAACATCTCCCCCACTCTTGACAGTACTGGTGAATATTGATGAATTTGGCTTCTACTCTGGACTCTCATATCTGATTACTTTCAGACTGTCCTTATTCTTTTAACACATTTCATCAAATGGAGCTCAGTGTAATGGTTAAAAGCTTTTTACCTCCTGGCACAATCCACCCTGTACTTAACCCAAATCAGCTTAATTGAAATTGGAGTGTTAAATATCTCATAGATGCCTTTCTACAGATGGCTTGTTTTTAGGTCTCTTACACTTTTTCCTTTATTTTTTGAATTATGAATTAGTTCATGCATACAAAAGAATATGTAACGGATATTTAGATAAAATGAATAATAAAACCATTGTGTACCTACCAGTTAGCTTAAGAAGTCATTTTTCTTCAGGAGTTTTATTTTGAAATAATTTTAGATTTACGGAAGAATTGGAAAGATAGTAGAGAGAGTTCCTGTATATCTTTCACCTGGCTTCACCTGGCATTAATTTGGTACTTACATAGTACACTTATCAAAACTAGGAAATTAGCATTGATACAATTCTATTAACCAAACTAATAGACTTCATTCAAATATTACTAGTTTTTCCACTAATGACTTTTTTCTGTTCAGGATCCAATCCAGGATACCACATTGTATTTAGTTGTGTTATGACCCTTTAATCTGTGACAGTTTCTCTGTCTTCCCTTGTCTTTCGCAACCCTGATGCTTTTCTTGAAGCGTACACTTCAAGTATTTTGTAGAATGTTCCTCAATTTGGGTTTTTCTGATGTTTTTCTCATTATTAGACTGGGGTTATGCATTTTTTGTGAAGAATACCACAGAGGTGAAGAATGCCTTCTCATCAAATCATATCAGGTGGTACATGATTACCAACGATACTTACTGCTGGTGATGTTAACCTTACTTGATTAGGAAGGTGTCTGCCAGGTTTCACTACTATAGAGTTACTATTTTTCCTTTTCTATACTGTAGGAGCAAGTCACTAAGTCCAGCTCACACTCAAGAGGAGGGAAAGTTAACTTCACCTCCTGGAGGAAGGAGTATCAAAGATGTTGGGGACACCCAGAGAGTATGGCCCCCAGACATCCTTTTAACTCATTTCAGTACTAAAGTCACTCTTTCAGCCAAAGTTTAGACAGGCCTATAAAACAAAACAGTAACACACATAGTTCAACCATGTATTCGAGACTAAATGGGCACACTAGGCCAGGGGCAAGGACGAGAAGACAGGAGGGGTCAGGAAAGCTGGACGAATCGAAGTGGGGAACCCAAGGTCAAGAAGGGGAGAGTGTTGACATGTTGGGGGTTGGCAAGCAATGTCATAAAACAATTTGTGTTATTGTTTAATGAGAAACTAATTTGCTCTGTGAACTTTCACCTAAACCCATTGTCGTTGAGTCGATTCCAACTCATAGCGAGGCTATAAGACAGAGTAGAACTGCCCCACAGGGTTTCCAAGGAGCGCCTGGTGGATTCGAACTGCTGACGTTTTGGTTAGCAGCCGAACTCTTAACCACTACACCACCAGGGTTTCTAAAGCACACACACACAAAAAGGCAGGGAAAAAAATGTTGGGGACATATGTCAAAACCACCAGTAAAACATTTTTATAAACCCTTTACATTTTGAGTCTTCATGATTTCACTATCATTACCAATATTGCCTGTACTATCTTATCATCCGCCTCATATTTCTTCACCCATGGGGCTATGAGGAGAGAGTTTATCATTGCCTTCTTGAGAGCCATTAGATATGTATGTAACAGTTTCCCAGACTTGTCTGATTATCATCATCTGAGGTACTTGTTTAATAATAGGTTTCCAGATCCTGCTTCTGGAGTCTGATTCAGTATGTTTGGAGTGTGGGCTTGAACACTAGTTTTAACGCCTCCCAGATGAACAAAAGATGGTGGAGCAGGCAACTCTTAGCTCCTGTTTCCCCACAGAAACATCAAAAAGCAAGCAAAAACTGTTAGAACCAACTTTACTAGAATTCTGGAAAAGTCAAAAGTTTATAGAAGCAAGTGAATGCTGAATTGGGAAAAAGACATGAAAACAGTATGAAAGCTCTGTGGCTTTTTTTGCTTACCTGTTCCCCACCCACTCCCCAGCTCAATAGCAATCTGGAAGACAGCAGCATGTGTTCCCAGTGTGGGACCCAGAGGGAGAAGAGCAGACCTTATTCACAAATTACTGAATTTGTTCTAACTTGTGACTAAAGGTCTGATGGAAAGCACTTGTCATTCATCTATGTTGGAACTCAGGGCAGAAAAGCAGCAGGCATTGCTCAAAAACACTAAGGTGAACAACCTGAAGCTATCTGGTGCAAAAGGGTATGATGGAGACATACAACAGACAACCTAAAACCTGGATGGAAAAGTTGGGGAGAGAGTTTCTTACGGAAATTAGGGCATTCAAAGCACCCATAAATATCAGAGAATTTAGAAAGCCATGCCACACCCAGGGCACTACACATGCTCAGAAAAGACCTGAGAAAACTGTAAGCTTGCACCTTGGGCTGATCTGTAGGCTTAATGTAAGCCTGGCTAAGTGTTGAAAGAGTGCACAAGCACAGAGCCAATCTGGAAAGACTGCAAGAGAATGTTTTGGTTGGCTCCTGGCATTCAAGGAAATCTGTCAAAACTCTATCTGAACACAAGCTAAAAGAACAGACTTCAGTGACCACACATGACAAGGAATACAGTCTGCATCAAAAAATGAAAACCCTGTGGAAGGGAGAGAATCTGACTTTCAGAGTTACCACATTATAATATTCAAATGTCCGATTTTCCACAAAAAAAATAAGAAACAAAGGATGGCTTATTCTAAGGGAAAAAAGTGACAAAAACCATCCCTGAGGAATCCCAGACACTAGCCTTACTAGACAAAGACTTTAAAACAAGTGTCTTAAATATTCTCAAAGAGCTTCCATGGTTTCTGATGAAAAATTGGCTGTTAATCTTATTGAGGATCCTCTGTACCTGATGAGCCGTTTCTCACTACTTTCAAGATTTCTCATTTTGGATATACAAACCAGTAAGCACATGAAAAGATGCTCAAAATCATTAGTCGTCGTCGTTAGGTGCCGTTGAGTTGGTTCTGACTCATAGCGACCCTGTTTATAACAGAACTGAACCATCCTCATGGTTGTTAGGCTTGAGCCCATCATTGCAGCTACTGTGTCAATCCGTCTTACTGAGGGTCTTCCTCTCTCTTGCTGACCCTCTACCAAGCACGATGTCCTCCAGGGACTGACCCCTCCTGATAACATGTCCAAAGTATGTGAGCTGAAGTCTTGGTATCGTTGCTTCTAAGGAGCATCTGGCTGTACGTCTTCCAAGGCAGATTTGTTCATTCTTCTGGAAGTCCATGGTATATTCAGTATCCTTCACCAACATTGTAATTACAAAGGCGTCAATTCTTCAGTCTTCCTTATTGTGCAGCTTCTTCACGCATATGAGGTGATTGAAAACACCATGGCTTGGGTCAGGCACAGCTTAGTCCTTAAAATGACATACTTGCTTTTTAACACTTTAAAGAGCTCTTTTGCAGCAGATTTGCCCAGTGCAATGTATCGTTTGATTTCTTGGGTGTTGTGGATCCAAGTAAAATGAAATGCTTGACAATTTCAATCATTCATTAGTCATTAGGGAAATGCAAGTGTAAAACCACAATGAGATATCATTTCATACCCACTAGGATGGCTATTATTTCTAGAAAATGGAAAATAGCAAGTGCTGTAGAGGATGTGGAAAAATTGAAACCCTCATGCATTGCTGATGGAAGTGTAAAATATGTAAAATGGTACAGCCACTGTGGAAAACAGTTGGCGGTTCCTCAAAAGGTTAAACAATTACCATATGTAGCTAGGGCTGGGGTCTGGGGACCATAGCTTCAGGGGACATCCAGGTCAATGGGCATAACAAAGTTTATTTAAGAAAATGTTCCACATCCCACTTTGGTGAGTGGTGTCTGGGGTCTTAAAAGCTTGCGAGTGGCCATCTAAGATACATCAATTGGTCCCATCCCACTTGGAGCAAAGGAGAATGAAGAAAACCAAAGACACAAAATACTAGCCTAAAGGACCAAATGAACCAAAGACTCCACCAACATGAGACCAGAAGAACTAGATGGTGCCCGGCTACCACAAATGACGCCCTGACAGGGAACACAACAGAGAGTTCTGGACAGAGCAGAAGGAAAATGTAGAACAGAACTCAAATTCACATAAAAACAACAGACTTAATGGTCTGACAGAGACTGGAGGAACCCCTGAATTTACAGCCCCTGGACACACTGTTAACCCAGAACTGAAACCATTCCCGAAGCCCACTCTTCAGACAAAGATTAGACAGGACTGTAAAACAAAAAATTGTCCACGTGAGGAATGTGCTGCTTAATTAAATCAGGTATACGAGACCAAGTGGTCAGTTCCTGTCCAAAAGCAGGATGAGAAGGCAGGAAGGGACAGAAATTGGTCAAAAGGACACAGGGAACCCAGGGGGGAGAGGGGGAGTGTGCTGTCACATTGTGGGGGTTGCAACTAATGTCACAAAACAATATGTGTATAAATTTTTGTATGAGAAATTGAGCTGTAAACTTTCACTGAAAGAACAATAAGAAAAAAAAAATACCAAACAACAACAAATTACCATATGACCCAAAAACTCCACTTCTAGGCATATACCCAAAAAATTGAAAGCAAGGACCCAAACAGATACTTGCACACAATTCTTCATAGGATCATCGTTCGTAATTTCAAAAGGTGGAAAAATCTCAAGTGTCCATCATCAGATGAATGGATAATCAAAGTATGGTATGTACATATGATGGAATATTCAGCCATAAAAAGGAATGAAGTTCTAATACTACCACGTTCGATGAACCTTGAAAATATTATGCTAAGTGAAATAAGCTAGACACAAAATGACCTATATTGTATGATCCCACTTATATGAAATATCTAGGAGAGGCAAATGCATAGAGGTTAATAGAGGCTAGGGTACAGAATTTTTTTTTGTTCTGGGTGATGAAAAAGTTTTGGAAATAGTGATGATGATTTCACAACATTGTGAATGTAATTAATAGCACGTAATTGTACAGTTTAAAATGGTTAACATGAAAAAATTATACATATTTTACCACAAAAATGTTTTTAAATGAAAGAAAAAGTCCTAGGTGTTCTTATTATGAGACCAAATTTGAGAAACACTGTCTTATAGGATTTTTCTCTCTTCTATTTTCTGTTTTCCAATAGCTAAAGATAGATACAAAACTTAACTACTCTATGGTTTTGGGGACTCTCCTTATTTCCCTTTTGAGATTTAGGGCTTTTGTACATTTCCCATGTTTCACAAAGTGAGGAAATTTGAATGTAAACTTCAAAATCTTCCTTATTAACTATAAGCAGGGCACACTTGAAGAAATATTTCCTGATGGCAAAAGGCAGGTGCTTTCCAACTCTTTCCCCACAGTTTTTGTCTTTTCATTCCCTTTTCCCTTTTATCCTTGGGGCCTCTACTGCTTTTTTTTTCAAAAAGACCAGAGGATTTCTTTAGGAGTTTATCTCTTCTCATTTCTTCTATGTTTTGGAGGTTTCAGTAAGGGTGCCATTCATTTCTATTATCCCACTTCCATAATAATGGCATAATTTCCTTACAATAACCCTGAGGGTATGCCCATTTTACAGATGAGAAAACTGAAAATCAGATTAACTTCCCTAAGGTCACATATAGAGCTATCTATTTTCAAAATCCATGTTTTTAAATAAAACACGGCTTTAAAGAAAACATTACGATGAAGATGTAGTAAAGCAGGCAGTTAATTACACATTGTGTGTAGGAGTGTAATTTAGTACTTTTCTGAAAGCTGTTTGGCACTATGTATCAAGAGCCTTAAGAATTTTCATACCCTTGCATCTAGTAACTTCATTTCTAAAAACTTAAGGAAATAATCAGAGATAAGAATGAAGATTTATTTAAAACATGGTCATCAAAGTATTATATTTTTAATATTAAAAAATCCATTTAGGAGTAGTCAGACACTTCCAGTGGTCCCTTTTACAACAAAGACCCGGAAAAATAAGTGAATTGATTATATATGACAATCTAGGAGCCCTGAACATCAAAGACAAAATTGAGGACTCGGACTGAGTGGCAGGGGGAGGGAGAGATGGTTTGGAAACAGCGAGGAGTTGCCAGACCTGACCCAGGGGGAGCTGGAGCCTTTCAGGGGGGATCAGCTCGTGGTGCGTGGATCAGCAAGAAGTGGCGCTTGGGAAGTGTTTTCCACATTGAGAGAGACCCATCAGCAGAGAGTCTACTCAGCCATCCAGAACCAGTGAGAAGCAGCACTCAATCAGCGAAACATAAGTACCTGTGTCTGGCCTACCGTGTGGATCAGAAATACTCCGCTTTGGGAAAAACCTCTCTCCCATTAACCTCCACACACTCTGCTCTGCACTGGGCCTGGGACGCTTCAGCAATGTCCCCTGGGCCAGAAGTAGGACCTGTCACACGCCCTGAGCCATTCTCCCGGACTTGGAGAAGGAAAAAATTAACAAACAGGAAAAAATAATCTGCTGGTTCCCCTAAGCCAGGAACTCAGGGTAGGCACAGATCCTTTGCCTAGGCATAGGCATAAGGAGTCCACGGACTTTGAGTGCCTTTCTCCCTGCATAGACTTGTGTGGGCCCATTTCAATAGCATAGGCCTTCGTTACCACAGTACAACAGGGTATATACATGAAGTGTAACTTGAAATGTTTCAGCTGTGAAGTGGCAGGTTCGTGACATTGGACACTGCCCATTAAGCAGAGTCATTACCTACCCACATCAGGGGCCTGGGGAGTGGTAGTTCCACCCACACCAACTAGCCACATGTGACAGGGGCCCAAGAATAAGTGGTGCCTCCCAGTTCTTAGAGCCAACAGCATTGGGTGCTAATAGTCCAGCTGCAAAACCCATCCACCTAAGTGCGCTAGGGAAGAGGGACATGCTTTCCTCCCAGACACTCCAGAGTGGCTGTCGGCCCCCTGCCTTGCTCAGCGTGTGACCCCCTGCTGCAGCCAGATGCCTGTGCCTACACCAATCACCCATGCCTGTCTAGGACTGTAGCTGAGAGCCTGCACCATACACTTGGTGGCCAACTACCTGGACACTATACAGGAGGAGTGGGCGGACTCCTGGGCTCACATACTTAGTGGCAGGTCTGGCCACCTGTGGCATGACGGAGCTTCGGGGCACCGGTGATTGGGCTAGCTCACATGAGCAGCCTATTTGGGCATATCAAAACAAAGCAAGAAGCTAGGACATGCTAAGCAAACATAAATATAATAACTAATGGATGGCTCGCAGACAACAGTCAATATCGAATCACATAAAGAGGCAGACCATGATGGCTTCAGAAAACTCCCAAAATAATCAAGAAATTTTCCGGAGGAAGAGAATTTCCTGGAATTACTGGAGGCAGAATACAAAAGATTAATATACAGAAGTCTTCAAGAGATCAGGAAGGAAATGATGCAAAATGCAGACAAAGCAATAGAGGAACTTAAGAAGATTAGTGACAAGCATAATGACTTTAACAAGGTGCAAGAATCCGTAGAGAGACAGCAATCAGAAATCCAGAAGATTAACAATAAAATTTCAGAATTAGACAACTCAATAGAAAGTCATAGGAGCAGAATTGAGGCAATGGAAGTCAGAATTAGTGAGATTGAAGATAAAGCACTAGACACCAACTTATTTGAAGAAAAATCAGATAAAAGGATTTTAAAAAATGAAGAAAGCCTAAGAATTATGTGGGATTCTATCAAGTGAAATAACCTACGAGTGATTGGAGTACCAGAACAGGGGGGGATAACAGAAAATACAGAGAGAATTGTTCAAGATTTGTTGGCAGAAAACTTCCCTGATGTTGTGAAAGATAAGAAGATATCTATCCAAGATATTCATAAAACTCTACATAAGGTAGATCCCAAAAGAAAGTCACCAAGACATATTATAATCAAATTATATCCTTGCCAAAACCAAAGATAAAGGGAGAATTTTAAGAGCGGCTAGGGATAAATGAAAAGTCATCTACAAAGGAGAGTCAATAAGAATAAGCTCAGACTACCCAGCAGAAACCATGCAGGCAAGAAGGCAATGGGATGACATATATAAAGCTTCGAATGAAAAAAATTGCTAGCCAAGAATTTTAGATCCAGCAAAACTGTCTCTCAAATGTGGCAAAATTAGGGCATTTCCAGATAAACAGAAGTTTAGGGAATTTGCAAAAACCAAACCAAAATTACAAGAAATACTAAAGGGAGTCCCCTGGTTAGAAAATCAATAACATCAGATAACAACCCAAGACTAGAGCACAGGACGGAGCAACCAGATGTCAACCCAGATAGGGAAGTCACAAAAATAAATCAAAGCTAAAACACTGAAACCAGGGAAACACAGACGTCAATATGTAAAAGATGACAACATGAAAACAGAAAAGAGGGACTAAAAAAATGTAGATATAGATTTCCATATGGACAGGAAATCAAGGCAATGTAAAGAAATAAAAGACTGGTTTAAAATTAGAAAAATAGGAGTAAACATTAAGATAAACACAAAGGAAACTAACAATCCTACACATCCAAAAAAAAAAAAAAAGAAAAGAAAAATATACTCAGCAAATACAAAATCAACAACAATGAAAAAGATTTTTAAAAAATACATGAAGAAAAACGACTCAGCACAGAAAATCAAGTGGAACATAAAACGGTCAACAACACAAAAAAGACATCAAAACGACAGCACTAAACATACCTATCAATAATTACGCTGAATGTAAATAGAATAAATGCACCAGTAAAGAGACAGAGAGTGGCAGATTGGATAAAAAAAGATCCGTCTATATGCTGCCTGTAAGAGACACACCTTAGACTTAAAGACACAAATTAAAAATCAAAGGACGGACAAAAAGTATCAAGCAAACAACACTCAAAAAAGAGCAGGAGTGGCAATATCAATCTCTGACAAAATAGACTTTAAAGTAAAATCCACCACAAAGTATAAGGAAAGACACTATATAATGATTAAAGGGACATAACTATAATAAATATTTACACACCCAACAGGGCTCCAAAATACATAAAACAAACTTTAAAAAAACCTTAAAAACAAACTTTAAAAAAAACTCCACAATAATAGTAGGAGACTTCAACACACCGCTTTCGGTGAAGGACAGAACATCCAGAAAGAAGCGCATCGAAGACAGGGAAGATCTAAATTCTACAATCAACCAACTTGATCTCGTGGACATATACTGAGCACTCCACCCAACAGCAGCCAAGTATACTTTCTTTTCCAACGCACATGGAACATTCTCCAGAATAGACCACATATTAGGTCATGAAGCGAGACTTAACAGAATCCAAAGCATCGAAATATTACAAAGCATCTTTTCTGACCATAAAGCCATAAAAGTAGAAATAGATAACAGAAAAAGCAAGAAAAAAAAATTAAACACATGGAAACTGAACAACACCTTGCTCAAAAAAATACTGGTTTATAGAAGAAATTAAGGATGGAATAAAGAAATTCATAGACTCAAACGAGAATGAAAACATATCCTACCAGAGTCTTTGGGACACAGCAAAAGCAGTGCTCAGAGGTCTGTTTATAGCAATAAATGCACACATCCAAAAAGAAGCAAGGGCCAAAATCAAAACATTAACCATTCAACTGGAACAAGTAGAAAGAGAGCAGAAAAAGTAGCCCTTGGGCACTGGAAGAAAGGAAATAATAAGAATTAGAGCAGAATTAAATGAAATAGAGAATAGAAAAACAATTGAAAGAGGGAACAGGACCAAAAGCTGGTTCTTTAAAAAGATCAACAAAATCGATAAATCATTGGCCAAACTGACAAAAGAAAAACGGGAGAGGAAGTAAATAACCTGTATAAGAAATGAGATGGGTGATATCACAACACACCCAACTGAAATTGAAAGAATCATAACAGAATGCTATGAAAAAATGTACTCTAACAAATTTGAAAACCTAGAGGAAATGGACAAATTTCTAGAAACTCACTACCTACCTAAACTAACACAAACAGAGGTAGAACAACTAAATAAAGCCATAACAAAAGAAGAGATTGAAAAGGTTATTAAAAAACTCCCAACAAAAAAATGCCCTGGCCCTGATGGCTTCACTGGAGAATTCTACCTAACTTTCAGAGAAGAGTTAACACCACTACTATTAAAGGTATTTCAGAGCACAGAAAATGATGGAATACTACAAACTCATAACTCTGATACCAAAACCAGGTACAGACTCCACAAAAAAAGAAAACTACAGACCAATATCCCTCATGAACATTGATGCAAAAATCCTCAACAAAATTCTAGCCAGTAGAACTCAGCAAAATATCAAAAAAATAATTCACCATGATCAAGTGGGATTTATAGCAGGTATTCAGGAATGGTTCAACATTAGAAAAACAATCAATGTAATCCATCACATTAATAAAACAAAAGACAAGAACCACATGATCTTATCAATCAATGCACAAAAGGCATTTGACAAAGTCCAACATCCATTCATGAAAAACCCTCTCAACAAAATAGGAATAGAAAGGAAATTCCTCACCATAATTAAGGGCATTTATACAAAGCCAACAGCCAACATCATTCTAAACGGAGAGAGTTTGAAAGCATTCCCCTTGAGTATGGGAACCAGACAAAGATGCCCTTTATCACCACTCTTATTCAACATTGTGCTGGAGGTCCTAGCCAGAGTAATTAGGCTAGAAAAAGAAAGAAATGGAATCCAAATTGGTAAGGAAGAAGTAAAAGCATTGCCATTTGCAGATGATATGATCTTATATGCAGAAAACTCCAAAGAATCCACAAGAAAACTACTGGAACTAAAGATTTCAGCAAAGTATCAGGATACAAGATACACATACAAAAATCAGTTGGATTCCTTTACACCAAAAAAGAGAACTTAGAAGAGGAAATCACTAAATCTATACCATTTACAATAGCTTGCAAGAAGATAAAATACTTAGGAATAAATCTAACCAGACACGTAAAAGACCTACACAATGAAAACTATAAGACGCTACTGCAAGAAACCAAAAGAAGACTTGCATAAGTGGAAAAACATACCTTGCTCATGGATAGGTAGACTCAACATTGTAAAAATGTCAATTCTACGCAAAGTGATCTACAGATACAATGCAATCCCGATCTAAATTCCACCAGCATTTTTTAATGAGATGGAGAAACAAATCACCAACTTCATATGGAAAGGGAAGAGGACCCAGATAAATAAAGCATTACTGAAGAAGAACAAAGTGGAAGGCCTCACACTACCTGATTTTAGAACCTATTATACCGCCATGGTAGTCAAAACAGCCTGGTACTAGTACAACAACAGATACATAAACCAATGGAACAGAATTGTAAATTCATCTACCTATGAGCAGCTGATATTTGACAAAGGCCCAAAGTCCGTTAGTTGGGGAAAAGACAGTCTCTTTAACAAATGGTGCTGGCATAACTGGATATCCATCTGCAAAAAACTGAAACAAGACCCATACCTCACACCATGCACAAAAACTAACTCAAAATGGATTGAAGACCTAAATATAAAATTGAAAATGATAAAGATCAAGGAAGAAAAAATAGGGACAATGCTAGGAGCCCTAATACATGGCATAAACAGAATACGAAACATAAGTAAAAATGCACAAACACCAGAAGAGAAACTAGATAACTGGGAGCTCCTAAAAATCAAACACTTATGCTCATCAAAAGACTTCATCAAAAGAATAAAAAGACAACCTACAAACTGGGAAAAAAAATTTTACTACGACAAATCTGATCAACGTCTATTCTCAAAAATCTACAAGATACTGAAACCTCAGCAACAAAAAGACAAATAACCCAATTAAAAAATGAGCAAAGGATATGAACAGGCACTTTGCCAAAGAAGACATTCAGACAGCTAACAGGCCCATGAGGAAATGCTCACGATCATTAGCCATTAGAGAAATGGAGATCAAAACTACAATGAGGTATCGTCTCGCCCCAACAAGACTAGCATTAATCCAAAAAAAACCACAAAATAATAACTACTGGAGAGGTTGTGGAGAGACTGGAACACTTATACACTGTTGGTGGGGATGTAAAATGGTACAACCACTTTGGATCCAGCAATCCTGTTCCTTGGAATATATCCTAGAGAAATAAGAGCCGTCACAAGAATAGATACATGCACACCCATGTTCATTGCAGCACTGTTCATGATAGCAAAAAGATGGAAACAAACTAGGTGCCCGTCAGTGGATGAACGGATAGACAAATTATGGTATATTCACACAGTGGAATACTATGCAATGATAACGAACAACGATGAATCCCTGAAACATAACATGGAGGAATCTGGGGGGCATTATTCTGAGTGAATTTAGTCAGTTACAGAAGGACAAATATTGTATAAGACCACTGTTATAAGAACTCAAGAAAAGGTTTAAACACAGAAGACAACATTCTTTGATGGTTATGAGGGTGAGGAGGGAGGGAGATGGTTATTCACTAACTAGATAGTAGACAAGAATTATCTTAGGTGAAGGGAAGGACAACACACACTACAGGGGAAGTCAGCACAACTGGACTAAACCAAAGCTAAGAAGTTTTGTGAATACAACCAAACACTTCAAGGGACAGAGTAGCAGGGGCAGGGCTCTGGGGATCATGCTTTCAGGGGACATCTAGGTCAATTGACATAACAAAGTTTATTTAAAAAATGTTCTGCATCCTGCTTTGGTGAGTGGCATCTGGGATCTTAAAAGCTAGCGAATGGCCATCTAAGATGCACCAATTGGTCCCAACCCACCAGGAGTAAAGGAGAATAAAGAACACCAAAGACACAAGGAAAGTATTAGCCCAAGAGCCATACAAACCAGAGACTGCATCATCCTGAGACCTGAAGAACTAGATGGTGCCCAGCTACCACCAATGACCACCCTGCAGGGAACACAACAGAGAGTCCCTGATGGAGCAGGAGAAAAGTGGGGTGCAAAACTCAAATTCTAGAAACCCC
This sequence comes from Dugong dugon, assembly GCA_030035585.1. NCBI lineage: Eukaryota > Metazoa > Chordata > Mammalia > Sirenia > Dugongidae > Dugong > Dugong dugon. The sequence goes on along the minus strand of CM057483.1, from coordinate 99,020,908 downwards.
GAGAGTATGGCCCCCAGACACCCTTTTAGCTCAGTGGTGAAGTCATTTCTGAGGTTCACCGTTCAGCCGGGGAGTGGACAGCCCCATAAAACCAAATGGGACTAATGAGGCACAGCAGTCCAGGGACAAGGTCCAGAAGGCAGAAGGGGACAGGAAAGCCGGTGATAGGGAACCCAAGGTTGAGTAAGGGTAGTGTTGATGTGTTGTGAGGTTGTTAACCATTGTCATAGGGCAACATGTGCAGTAACTGTTAAATGAGAAACTATTTTGTTCTGTAAGCCCTCATCTAAAGTGAGAATAGCAGCACAATTGGAAGAGCATAGTCGATGTCACTGAACTGTGCATGTAGAAATTTTTGAAATGGTGTATCTTTTGCTATGTATATTTTCAAAAAAAAAAAAAAAGAAAACGGTTGGGAAGGGATAGGGTTGACATGTCGTGGGGTTGTTAACCAATGTCATAAAACAATATGTGTACTACTGTTTCATGAGAAACTATTTGTTCTGTAAGCCTTCACCTGAAGTACAATAAAAAAAAAGTAAGAAAAAAAAAATTCTAGTAAATAGACCAGACTTAACGGTCTGAGTGACACTGGAGGAACCCCAGAAAACTTAGCCACCGGACTCTCTGTCAACCCAGAACTAAAACCGTTCTGAGGCCAACTCTTCAGACAAAGATTAGACAGGACTATGGGACATAAAATGATACTCGTGAAGAGTGTTGTTCTTAGCTCAGGTAGATACATGAGACTAAATGGGCACCTTCTGTGCAGAGGTTAGATGAGAAGGCAGAGAGGGTCAGGAGCTGGTTGAATGGACACGGGAAATCAGGGATGGAAAGAAGGAGTGTGCTGTCACAGTATAGGGAGAGCAATTATTTTCACATGATATATATGTATAAGTTTTTGTATGAGAGACTAACTTGAATTGTAAACTTTCACTTAAAGTACAACAATAAAAATAAAAATATTGCATTCAATGGAGAATTAAGAACACCAAAGACACAAGGAAAATATTAGACGAGGAGACAAAAGGGCCACTTAAACCAGAGACTCCATCAGCCTAAGACCAGAAGAATTAGATGGTGCCCGGCTACTACCATGACCCCTGGATGCTCTGTTAACTCAGAACTAAAACCATTCCCGAAGCCCACTCTTCAGGCAAAGATTAGACTGGACTATAAAACATAATGCTCGTGAAGAATGTGCTTCTCAGTTTGAGCAGATACACGAGACCAAATAGGCAGCTCCTTTCCGGAGGCAGGATGAGAAGGCAGGATGGGACAGAAGCTGATTGGATGGACACGGGATACCTGGGGTGGAAAGGGAGAGTGTGCTGTCACAATATAGGGATTGCAACTAATGTCACATAACAATATATGTATAAATTTTTGTATGAGAAATTAACTTGAGCTGTAAACTTCCACCTAAGCACAATGAAATAAATAATTGCATTAAAAAAATAAGAGATTAAGTCAGGGCTTTGAACCAGTTCATTCTGCTTGGAACCTCTGCTGAGAATTTGCATTTCTAACAAGTTCCCAGAAAGTTATACATAAGAATCACCAGGGGATATTTTTAAAATGTATATTCTGATTCAGTATATCTGGAGTGGAAATGCAAATTCTCCACAGGGAACTTGTTAGAAATGGAAATTCTCAGCAGGGGTTCGAACCGGAATGAATCAGTTCGAAGCCCTGGATTAAATTAATGTACAGCATAAAATGGAAAAAGGACTTGGGAAAATGCTCATGGTATAATGTTAAACGAGACAAATAGTAGGCAAAATTAAGTATGACCAACCACATTTTTTTTTTTTTGTTTAAAATAAGTATAGAAAAGGTCTGGAAGGAAATACAGGAAAATGATAATGGTGGTTATATCTGCATAATGGGATTAAGAGTTGTTTTCATTTTTTTTTTTTACTTCTATAAAGAATTTTCTACAATAAGCATGTATTACTTTTATCATAAAAATATCAGAAAAAGGGAAATTTTGGTAAAAGTAAAAAGTCACCCATAATCCCCCTACTCTAATACCCATAATGCCACTACTCTAATAATTGTTTTTCGGTTTTGCGTATCACCTCCCAGTCTTTGTTGCCATGATTGCATAATTTTACCTGATAGAAATCATGGTATACAAAGGATTTTTTGTACTTTCAGCTTTTATAAATTATTGCACTAGTATTATTGCTCATTGTAGAAAATTAATCAATATAGATAAGCAAAAAGAAGGAGATATAAACCTGTAATTGTACCACCTACAGAAAACCACTGTTAACTTTTTTTGTGTACAACTAGTTTCCAGGCTTATTCTTACGCACTTGTGTGTATATAATGATTTTCAAAATTAGATCATACTTGCACATACCATTTTATATTATTCTTTCTAAACATTATATTATAAAACCCCTTCCATGTTTCTACATAGTTTATGTAATAATTTTTTTACTGTATAACTATACTTTTCATTTATCTCCCTTGAATTTTGTGTTATTACTGTCATATGTTTTACTTCAACATGCTATAAAACCCATGATACGTTGATAGCATTGTTGTTTTAAAAGTCAATAGTCCTTTTTAAATTGAGCTAAAATTAATATAACATAAAATTAACCATTTTAAAGTGAACAATTCAATGGCATTTAACATTTAGTACATTCACAATGTGCAATCACCACTTGTTGTAATGGTCACTTTTAATGGCTGAATAATAGTTTATTGAATTACTATTATCCTTATTTACTTAACTATTTCCTTATTATTGTGTTATTAAATGTTCCCAAGATTTCTCAGTTTTAGATAATACAATAAGGAACTTTTCATGTATATAACTTTTAAAAAATATTTTATTATGTTTTTGGTGAAAGTTAACACAGCAAACTAGGTTCCCATTTAGCAAATTGTGTACATATTGTTGAGTGACATTGGTCACATTTCCCACATTGTGTCAACATTCTCATTATTTCCATTCTGGTGGTTCCATTTCCATTAATCTAGCTTCCCCACCCCCCCCATCTTCTCATCTTTGCTTTAGGGTAAATGTTGACCATTTTTTCTCATATAGATTTTTTTTTAAAGGAGCACAGTACTCATGGGAGATATTTATCTTATGATGCAATCAGTTAGTTACCTGAAAGGTGACCTCCGGGAGTAGTTTCAGCTCAGAGTTTAAAGGTTATCTCAGGGCAATAATCTTGGGGGTTCCTCTAATCACTACCAGTCCAGTAAGTCTGGCTTTTTAAAAAGAATTTGAGTTTTGTTCTGAATTTTCTCCCATTCTATCCTGGACAATATATGGTGTCCCTGGTCAGAACAGTTGATAGTGGTAGCTGGGCACTATCTAGTTTTTCTGGTCTCAAGATAGATGAGGCCATGCTTCATGCATATAGCTTTTGACTTCAGTTCCTGAGTGTGGAATTGTTAGCCAAAGGTCAAAAACAATTCTTTAAAATTCTTATGCATGTTGACCTAGATTTTTGCAAATGATTCTTAGATACCAAAATCACAAGCAACGAGACAAAACAGGTAAAATGGACTTCATCAAAGTTAACAACTATTGTGCATCAAAGGACTTTACCAAGAAAGTGAAGAGGCAACTGTCTTAGTTATCTGGTGCTGCTATAACAGAAATACCACAAGTGGATGGCTTTTAACAAGGGAAATTTATTCTCTCATAGTCCAGTAGGTTACAAGTCCAAATTTAGGGCATCAGCTCTAGGAGAAGGCTTTCTGTCTCTGTTGGCTCTGGAGGAAGGTCCTTGTGATGCATCAGTCTTCCCTTGGTCTGTGTCTTAGGCTCGGTTCTCTAGAGAAGCAAAACCAGTAAAGTGTATAAATATATGTATATATAGAGAGATTATATCAAGGAAACAGCTCACATGATTGTAGAGGCTAGAACGTCCCAAGTCCATGGATCAGGGTAGAGGCCTCTCCCAAGTCACACAGCTGCAGAAGCTGGCAAGCCCAAGATCAGCAGGTCGGAGAGCAGGGCTCCCACTCACAGGCTGTGCAGGTCGACGAATCCCAGGTTCGGCAGATAAGCTGACAGCTCAAGCCCCAAGAACAGGAGATGAGACAACAGGAAGCAGCTGCAGGATCCAGAGAGAGCAAAAAGCCAGAACGTCTGCTTATATACAGATGCGGGCCACACCCCCAAGGAGACTCCCTTTCATCTGATTGGCTACTCACAGTGTATTCAATCATGGGAGTGATCACATTAAAACACTGAGAATCATGGCCCAGGCAAGTTGACACACAATCTTAACCATTACAGTCTGGGAGCATCTCAGCGCAGGAACCTCAGGTCCAAAGGATGCGCTCTGCTCCCAGCACTGCTTTCTTGGTGGTATGAGGTTCCCATGTGTCTCTGCTCTCTTCTTTCTTCTCTCTTTTATATCTCAAAAGAGATTGGATTAAGACACTATCTAATCTTGTAAGCCTCATCAGCATAACCTCATCATAGTGATAGAATTTACAACACATAAGGAGATCACATATAACCTCATCATAGTAATAGAGTTTACAACACATAAGCAAATCATATCAGATTACACAATCATACAGTACTGGGAATCATGACCTAGCCAAGCTGCTACACACAGTTTTGGGGGGACACGATTCAATCCATGACAGCAACTTACAGAATGGGAGAAAATATTTGGTATCCATATATCTGATAAGAGTTTAATATCCAGAATATATAAGGAACTTACGTAACTCAACAATGGAAAGGCAAACAACCTCACATTGATTACGGGTATGGTTGCACAGCCAATTATTGTGATTGCCGTCAATAATTTGTACACCTATAAAGCACTGAATTGACAAAAGTTGTACGATAGACATATTTACAATGACAAAAAAAAAGTAGCTGCTGAGGCTGCTTATGTACAGCCAAAATCCTTATGGGATTTGGTTTCTTGGTTTCGAGGTTTAGGGTCATGGTTTCATGGGACATCCCAGTTAATTGGCGTAATAACATATTTAGTGCTTCTGTTCTACCTCCTATTTCATTGCGTAGTCATGCCTGGGGTCTTAAAAACTTGGAAACAGCCATCCAAAGCACAATTGGTCTCTTTTTGCCTGGAGCAACAGAGGAAGAAGGAGAGCAGGAATAGGAGAATATGGGATGTGTGGCTAATTGCCTTTGTGAAAAACTGCCTCCTTTGCCATGAGACCAGAGAAACTGGGTGGTGCCCAGCTAACATTACTAAATATTTTGATTGAAGATTCTATAGAGACACTGTACTTCTGGGAAACATGGCGCTAATAGACAGAAGCACCACGCAGTCTCTCCACAGCAAAGATCCGAAAAACTTAAGTCAAACAGAGACAAACATCAATCCTGAAACCCTAAGCATCAAATGAAGAGATAAAGAACTCAGCCAAGCACCGGATGGAATAAGAAACTGACAAAGAACAGAGAGCAAGGAGAAATACATGCAGAGCTCCCCTATCAGTTAACGCAGCACGGATCTGCCATCTTGGACTCTTACTGGGTATCGGTGAACAGTGGGTACGAGAAAGCAGCTTCACGGAGCTTCCAGCAGAGACAGAACAACTGGTAACCAGCAATACACGCTTTCCCACCCGCCATCCTTCTTCACCTCCACTGGGCCTTCTCTGCTTCCTGCGGCCACAGTCTCTTGGCCAGGAAGCACCAGCTTCAGCCCTGTGCCGCTTGGATTCCACCCACCTGCACTGGCCAGCTCCCTGAGTGCCGTTTGTTGGCTGCTGGTGTTGCTTTTTTCCACTTCTTTTATTTATTCCTTATCTCTCACCACCTCCCCCTCCTTTCTCACAAATACCTGGCTCCATGTGCCATATTTGCTTCTTCCTGTAAGGCTGCAAAACACCGCTTGACTGTGAAACTGCTTGCGGGCCTATGCCGCCATGCTGGTGGGATCCCCAGGGCTTTGGTTTTTTGTTTGTTTGTTCTCTTTTGATTTGTTTGTTTTCTTTTTCTTCTCTTGGCTTGAGAGCCCCTTCTTATCGGGCAGTACTGTGCAGTATGGGAGCTACTCCCTTACTCTGTGCAGACGCACAGTGGGATCCCTGGGGGCATTTCTGTTTTCTTTTGTTTTTGTTTTTCTTTGTTTTCTTTTTTTCTCTCTTTTTCCTTTTTGTCTTTTTCCATTTCTAAGTTTCTCGTCTCTCTATACTTACCTTCTCTTCCTGTCTCCTGAATACCTGGCGCTGTGTGACATCTCTATCCCTTCTAGCCAGGCTAGGGGAGCAACTTCACCAGTCCTCACACCCACACTGGTGGGATCCCTGGGGGCTTTACTTTCTTTTTTTTTCCTAATTTTTATTGATTAATTTTTTCTTTTACCCTTTTTCTTTTTGTTTTTCTCCATTTCTCAATATCTCCTCTCTCCAGTCCAACGGCAAACTCCCTTAGCATTCTTTTTTGTTTGTTTCTATATTTTTGGCTCCTGTGCTTCTCTCCTATCTCTCCTTTTTCCCATACCCATCTTAGCTCCACATTTCACAATATCTCCCCTCCTTCCTGCCTACCTGCAGGGTGTGCTGAAGATCACAACCCCACACAGCACAGGCACAGCCTACAGGAACCTGCCCTGCACTGATTCACAGCCCGCTATGTTGGCCCTAGTATGTGCCACAAACATCCCATCCCACCAACTCCTTTTCAGCTGGAACTGCCCTGCTGTACCATACCTGAGCGACTGACCCTGCCCTTTGGAGAAGGAGGTGAAAAGTATTGTGCCTAGAGACGAGCAAACAACAAAGAATGCACAGCCTGCCAGCTCAGACATAACCAAATAAAACAAAAAAGCAGGACAAAACAAACAAATCTACAATCAATAAACGAGGAAAATAACTACGGAATGTCCCAAAGACAGCAGACAATATCAAAACGTATGCAAAAACAGTACAGCATGGTTCCAGTAGGCATCCAAAATAAAACATCAGATGACTTTTCAGTAGAAGAAAAGACACTAGAACTACCTGATAGGGAATTCAATTCTCTAACATTCAGAGCTATCCAAGAGTTGAAGCAAAAAGCAGACAAAAATGAGGAAAAGGCAGACAAATTCATGGAAAATACAGACAAAAAATGGAAGAATTCAGGAAAATAATACAGGAACAAAATACTAACATAAATTCACAACTAGAAATCAAGCAAAAACAACAATTAGAAATCCAAAAGATAAACAACAAGATTTCAGAAATGGACAGTGTCATAGAAGGGCTGAGGAGCATGTTTGAGATGACGGAAGACAGGATCAGCGAAATTAAAAACAAACACTTGGATACAACTCTGAGGAAAAATCAGAAAAAAGAACGAAGAAAAATGAAGAATCCCTGAGAATTATGTGGGATACAATCAAAAGCAAACATTTGCTAGTGATCAGAGTTCCAGAATGGGGAAAAAACAGAAAACACATAGAGGATCTTTGAAAAACTGCTGACAGAAAACTTCCCCAATATCATGAAAGATGAAAAGCTGACCATCCAAGAAGCTCAATGAACCCCATATAGGATATGCCTCAAAAGAAAATCACCAAGGCATATCATAATCACACTCGCTAAAACCAAATACAGTCTCCTGAGAGCAGCTCAAGAAAAATGAAGTCACATACAGAGGAGAAACAATAAGACTAAGTGTGGATTATTCGGCAGAAACCATGCAGACAAGAAGGCAATGGGATGATATATATAAAACCTTGAAACAAAAAAATTGCCAGCCAAGAATAATATATCCTGCAAAATTCTCGTTCAAATATGGTAGTGAAATTAGGACATTTCCAGATAAACAGAAATTAAGAGACTATGTAAAAACCAAAATAAACTTACAAGAATTATTAAAGGGAGTCCCTTGGTCTGAGAACAAACAACAGACCACAGGCTGAATCTAGGATGCAGGATCATACCAGCCAGATACCAACCTAGGAAAGAGCTACCAAAAAAGAGCAGGAGTGGCAGTACTAATCTCAGATAAAATAGAATTTAAAACAAAATCCACCATAAAAGACAAAGTAGGACACTATATGATGATTAAGGGGACAATCCATCATGAAGATATAACCATAATAAACATCTATGCACCCAATGACAGGGCTCCAAAATACATAAAACAAACTCTAACAGTACTGAAAAGAGAAACTGACAGTTCTACAATAATAGTAGGAGACTTCAACACACCTCTCTTGGTAAAGGACAGAACATCTAGAAAGAATCTCAACAAAGATACAGAAGACCTATAGGGCACAATCAGCTAACTTGACCTCATAGACATACATAGAACACTCCACCCAACAGCTTCAAAGTACACATTATTTTCCAATGCACATGCAATGTTCTCCAGAATAGACCACATCTTAGGCCACAGAGCAACCCTCAACAAAATCCAAAACATTGAGATAATACAAAGTGTCTTCTCTGACCACAACACCATCAAGGTAGAAATTAACAGGAAGAGCAAGGAAAGAAAATCAATTACACGGAAACTGAATAACACCCTGCTTACAAAACACTGGGTAACAGAAGAAATCAGGGATGGAATAAAAAAATTCCTAGAATCAAACAAGAATCAAAATACATCATACCAAAACTTTTGGGACACAGCAAAGGCAGTCCTCAGAGGACAATTTATAGCAATAGATGCACACATCAAAAAAGAAGAAAGGGAGAAAATCAAAACATTAACTACATAACTCAAAAAAAAAAAAACAGAAAGAGAACAACAATAAAAGCCCACAGCCAGTAGAAGAAAGGAAATAATAAAGATTAGAGCAGAAACAGAGAATAGGAAAACAATAGAAAGAATCAACAAAACCAAAAGTTGGTTCTTTGAAAGAATCAACAAAATTGACAAACCACTGGCCAGCCTGACAAAAGAAAAACAGGAGAGGATGCAAATAACCCTAATAAGAAATGAAATGGGGGACTTTACAACAGACCCAACTGAAATAAAAAGGATCTTAACAGAGTATTATGAAAAACTATACTCCAAAAAATTTGAAAACCTAGAGGAAATGGATAAATTTCTAGAAACACACTATCTACCCAAACTAACACAAACTGATGTTGTAAATCTGAACAGACCCATAACAAGGGAAGAGATTGAAAAGGTAATTAAAAAAACTCTCAACAAAAAAAGCCCTGACACAGATGGCTTCACTGGAGAATTCTACTAAACATTCAGAGAAGAGCTTGTACCACTAATACTCAAAAATTTCAGAACATAGAAAAGGAAGTGACACTTCCAAATTAATTCTATGAAGCCAGCATAACCCTGATACCAAACCATGCAAAGATGCCACAAAAAAAGAAAATTACAGACCAATATCTCTCATGAATACAGATGCAAAATTTCTCCACAAAATTCTTGCCAGTAGAATTCAGGATCATATCAAAAAAATAATACACCACGACCAAGTAGGATTCATACCAGGTATGCAAGGATGGCTCAACATTAGAAAATCAATCAACATAATCCAACACATAAATAAAAGGAAAGAAAAGAATCACATGATCATCTCTATTGACGCAGAAAAGGCATTCAACAAAGTCCAACACCCATTCTTGATAAAAACTCTCAATAAAATAGGTATAGAAGGAAAATTTCTCAACATAATAAAGGGCTTCTATGCAAAACCGATGGCCAACATCATTCTTAATGGAGAGAGGCTGAAAACATTCCCCTTGAGAAGAGGAACAAGACAAGGATGCCCTTTATCACCACTCCTATTTAACATTGTGCTTGAAGTCCTAGCTAGAACAATAAGGCAATAAAAAGAAATAAAGGGCATCTGAATTGGTAATGAAGAAGTTAAACTGTCTCTGTTTGCGGATGATATGATACTATACATAGAAAACCCTAAAGACTCCATGAGAAAACTACTGGAACTAATAGAAAGATTCAGCAGAGTAGCAGGATAGAAGCTAAACATACAAAAATCTGTTGGATTCCTATACCCCAATGAAGAGAACGATGAAAAGGAAATCAGGAAAATAATACCATTTATAATAGCCCCTAAAAAAATAAAATACTTAGGAATAAATCTAACCAGGGATGTAAAAACCTATACAAAGAAAACTACAAGACACTGCTGCAAGAAACCCAAAAGGATCTACAAAAATGGAAAAACATACCATGATCATGGATAGGTAGACTCAACATTGTGCAAATGACAGTTCTTCCCAAAGAAATCTACAAATACAAAGGAATCCCCATCCAAATACCAACAACATTCTTCAATGAGATGGAAAAACTAATCATTAACTTTATATGGAAAGGGAAGAAGCCCTGGATAAGTAAAGCACTATTGAAGAAGAATAATAAAGTAGGAGGACTCATACTACCTGACCTCAGAACCTACTATACAGCTAAAGTAGTCAGAACAGCCTGATACTGGTACAATGACAGATGCTTTGACCAATGGAACAGAATTGAGAATCCAGATGTAAATCCATCCACCTACAGTCACCTGATCTTCGACAAGGGCCCAAAGTCCATCAAATGAGGAAAAGATAGTCTTTTTAACAAAGGGTACAGGCAAAACTGGATGTCCATCTGCAAAAAAATGAAACCGGACCCATACTTCACACCATATAAAAAAACTAATTCAAAATGGATCAAAGACCTAAATATAAAGCCAAAAACTATAAAGATCATAGAAGAAAAAATAGGGTCAATGCTAGAGGCCTTAATACATGGCATAAACAGGATACAAACCATAACTAACAATACACAAACGCTGGAAGATAAGCTAGAAAACTGGGATCTTCTAAAAATTAAACACTTATGCTCATCAAAAGACTTCACCAAAAGAGTAAAAAGAGAAACTACAGATTGGGAAAAATTTTCTGGACATTACAAGTCAGACAAAGGTCTAATCTCCATAACCTACAAGAAAATCCAACACCTCTACAACAAAAAGACGCATAATCCAATTAAAAAATGAGCAAAGGAAATGAACAGATACTTCACCAAAGAAGACATTCAAGCGGCCAACAGACATATGAGGAAATGCTTGCAATCACTAGCCATTAGAAAAATGCAAATTAAAACCCCAATGAGATACCCTCTTACCCCAGCATTACTGGCACGAATCAAAAACACAAAAAATAACAAATTTTGGAGAGGCCATGGGGAGATCAGAACTCTTATGCACTGCTGGTGGGAATGAAAAATGATACAACCATTTTGGAAAATGATATGGTGCTTCCTTAGAAAGTTAGAAATAGAAATACCATACAAGCCAGCAATCCCACTCCTAGGAATATATCCTAGAGAAACAAGAGCCATCTCACGAATAGACATATGCACACCCATGTTCATTGAAGCTTTGTTCACAATAGCAAAAAGATGGAAACTACCTAGACGCCCATCAACAGATGAATGGATAAACAAACTATTGTACATACACAGAATGGAGTATTATGCAACGATAAAGAACAATGATGAATCTGTGAAGCATCTCATAACATGGATGAAACTGAAGGACATTATGCTGAGTGAAATAAGTCAATCAGAAAAGGACAAATATTGTATGAGACCTCTACTGTAAAAACTCATGAAAAGTTTACATACAAAAAGGAACAATCTTTGTTGGTAATGAGGGATGGGAGTGGTGGGGGAGGGAAATACTAAATAGACAATAGGTAAGTGGTAACTTTGGTGAAGGGTAAGACAGTACTCAGTAGTGGGGAAGCCAGCACAACTTGTCCAAGACAAGGTCATGGAAGCTCCATAGACACATCCAAACTCCCTGAGGGACTGAATTGCTGGTCCGAGGGCTGTGGGGACCATGGTCTCGGGGAACGTCTAGCTCAATTGACATAACACAATTTAGAAAGAAAATGTTCTACATTCTACCTTGGTGAGTAGCGCCTGGGGTCTTAAAAGCCTGTGAGCAGCCATCTAAGATACTCCACTGGTCTCACCCTTCGGGAGCAAAGAAGAATGAAGAAAACAAGATACAAGGAAAAGTTTAATCCAAAGGACTAATGGACCACAACTACCACTACCTCCACCAGACTGAGTCCAGTACAACTAGATGGTAACCGGCTACCACCACCGACTTCTCTGACTGGGATCACAACAGACAGTCCCGGAGAGAGCTGGAAAAAAATGTAGAACAATATTCTAACTCACAAAAAAAGACCAGACTTACTGGCCTGACAGAGACTGGAGAAACCCCAAGAGTATGGCCCCGGGACACCCTTTTAGCTCAGCAATGAAGTCACTCCCGAGGTTCACCATTTAGCCAAAGATTAGACAGCCCCATAAAACAAAGCAAGACTAATGGGGCACAACAGTCCAGGGACAAGAATTAGAAGGCAGGAGAGGACAGGAAAGCTGCTAATAGGGAACCCATGGTTGAGAAGGGACAGTGTTGAAATGTTGTGGGGTTGTTAACCATTGTCATAAAACAATATGTGTACTAACTGTTTAATGAGAAACTATTTGTTCTGAAACCTTCATCTAAAGTACAATTGAAAAATAAAAATAAAATAAACAACATACTGTAGCTGATTACCAAAAAAAAAAAAAAAAGCAAAAAGATTCTATAGAAGAATCCTGTTCAAAAGGGGGAAAATACAGAACAGAATTTAAAATTCTTATAGATTCCAGGCTTTCTGGAGTCCATGAAGGTTGGATGAACCCCTGAATCTATTGCCCTGAGATAATCTTTAATGTTAAACAAAAAACATCCCCTGATGTCTTCTTAAAACCAAACAATAATTTAGCTTAATTAGTAAAAAATATCTGTCTTGAGCATTATGCTCTTTTAAGAACTATCTCTATGGGATCAAATTGACCACAGCAACTCGAAAGATTAGATAGGAACCTTAGGGGGCAGGGAATCTATGTTAATGGGGAAGGAACAACTCAGAAAAAGAAGGTGAGAATAGTTGCACACCTTGAAGAATGTAATCAGTGTCACTAAATGGTACAGGTAGAAACTATGGAATTGATGTATGTTTTGCAGTGTATATTCTGTATATTCTCATCAACAACAACAGAAATTTAGAAAAAGACAAATAACCCAATTTAAAAACGGGCAAAGAACTTAAATTGACATTTCTTCATAGAAGATATACAAATGGCCAACAAGCATATGAAAAGATGCTCAACTTCATTAGTCATTAGAGAAATGCAAATAACCACAGCAAATCAAAAACGCAGATACCACTTCACACCCACTTGTTGGGTGCCATTGAGTTGATTTTCAACTCATAGGGACCCCATATGATGGAGTAGAACTGCCCCCATAGAATTTTCTTGGCTGTAATCTTTATGGAAGCAGATCGCCAGGTCTTTCACCTGTGGAGCTGCTGGATGGGTTCAAACCACCAACCATTCGGTTAGTAACTGGTGGGAATGTAAAATGGTGTAGCCACTGTGGAAAACAGTTTGGCATTTCCTCGAAAAAAATCTATCTACCTATCTATGTATCTATGTATGTATCTATCTATCTATCAACATAGAGCCACCCTATGACCCAGCAATTGCACTTGCAGGTATATACACTAAAGACTTCAAATTAAAGATTCAAACACATACTTGTACATGAATGTTCATACCACAATAGCCAAAATGTGGGAATAACTCACGTGTCCAACAACAGATGAATGGATAAACAAAATGTGGTATAGACATACAATGGAATATTATTCATCCATAAAGAGAAATGAAGTTTTGATACACGCTAAGACATGGATGAACCTTGAAATCATTATGCTGAGCGAAAGAAGTCAAACTACAAACGACAAATACTGTATAATTCCACTTATATGAAATATCTAGAATAGAAAATGGATAGAGACAAGAGTTTATCAGTGGTTACCAGGAGATGGGGGAAGGTGAATGAGGAGTTATTGCTTAAGGGGTACTGAGTTTTGTTTGGGGTGATAAAAATTGTTTTGAAAACGGATAGTGGTGACAGATAAATATGATTAATGTTACTGAGTTGTATACTTAAGACTGATTGAAGCAGAAATTTTTGTGTGATATGTATTTTAGCACAATAAATTTAAAATGACCAACAAGAAAAAGAAGGGTTTTGAGGAGGGGTGTGACATGATCTTATTTCTGTTCAAAAAAGGATCACTTTGGCTTTGTGGTAAATAATGGGGGGTGGGGAATGGTGCAAGCAGGGAGACTAGTTAGTAGGCTATTGTAGTAACCCAGGCAAGAGATGATGGTGGCTTGTATGAAGGTGGTAGTAATGGAGATGATGTGAAGTCGTTAGAGTAGGGATATATTCTGAAGGTAAAACCAACAGGATTTGCTGATGGATTGGATGTGAAGTACGAGACAAAGAGAGGAATCAAAGATGACTCCCAGGCCTGAGAGACTGGAAGGCTGGAGATGCTATTTAACGAGATTAAGAATATTGAGGGAAAAGAAGATTTGGAAGGGAAAATAAAAAGTTCAGTTTCTAGCCTGTTAGGTTGAGGTGCCAAATGGAGATGTCTAATTGTTGAATAGATCAAGTCAGATACAAAGATCTTAGTTATGTAGTGCTGCTGTAACAGAAATACCGTAAGTGGATGGCTTTAACAAAAAGAAATTTATTCTCTCACCTTTTAGGAGGCTAGAAGTCCAAATTTAGGGTGCCAGCTCCAGGGGAAGGCTTTCTCTGTCTGTCAGCTCTGGGGAAAGGTCCTTGTCATCAGTCTTTCCCTGGTCTAGGAGCTTCTCAGGAGCAGGGACCCTGGGTCCAAAGGACAGGCTGTGCTCCCAACGCTGCTTGCTTGGTGGTAGGAGGTCCCCATGTCTCTCTGCTGGCTTCTCTCTTTTATATCTCAAAAGAGATTGGCTTAAGACACAATCTAATCTTGTAGATTGAGTCCTGCCTTGTCTTAGTCATCTAGTGCTGCTACAACAGAAATACCACAAGTGGATGGTTTTAACGAAGAGAAGTTTATTTCCTTACAGTAAAGTAGGCTAAAAGTCCAAATTCAAGGTGTCAGCTCCAGGGGAAGGCTTTCTCTCTCTCGGCCTTCTCATCAGTGTTCCCCCAGACTAAGCTTCTCGGCGCAGGGACCCTGGTCAAAAGGACGCGCTCTGCTCCCGGCACTACTTTCTTTATGGTATGAGGTCCCCAACTCTCTGCTTGCTTCCCTTTCCTTTTATCTTTTGAGAGATAAAAAGTGGTGCAGGCCACACCCCAGGGAAACTCCCTTTACAATGGACGTGACCTGGGTAAAGGTGGTGTTACAATCCCACCCTAATTCTCTTTAACATAAAATTACAATCAGAAAAATGGAGGACAACCACACAATTCTGAAATCATGGCCCAGCCAAACTGATACACACATTTTTTGGGGGACATAACTCAAACCATGACATGCCTCATTAACATAGTTGCCACTAATCCCATCTCATTAATATCATAAAGATAGCATTTATAACACATAGGAAAATCATATCAGAAGACAAAATGGTGGACAATCACACAATATTGGGAATCATGGCCTAGCCAAATTCATACACATATTTTTTGGGAACACAATTCAATTCATAACAGGCACTCATTAAACAATTAAATTGTTTTGTGACATTGGTTGCTAACCCTCTGATGTCTCAACATTCTCCCCTTCTCGACTTCTGGCTCCCCATTTCCATTCGTCCAGTTTTCCTGTCCCTTCCTGCCTCCTTGTCTTTGCTTTTGGGCTGGTGTGCCCATTTAGTCTTGTATACATGGTTGAACTACATGTATTATTGTTTGTTTTACAGGCCTGTCTAATCTTTGGCTGAAGGAGTGACTTCAGTACTGAGTTAAAAGGGTATCTAGCCATACTCTCGGGGTTTCTCCAGCCTGTCAGAAGAGTCGTTCTGGTCTTTTTGTGTGAGTTTGAATTTTGTTCTACATTTTTCTCCTGCTCTGTACAGGACCCTCTATTGTGATCCCTGTCAGAGAATTCGGTGGTAGTAGCCAGGCACCATCTAGTTCTGCTGGACTCAGTCTGATGGAGGCTGTGGCAGTTGCAGTCCATTAGTTCTTTGGACTAATCTTTCCCTTGTGTCTTTGGTTTTCTTCATTCTCCCTTGCTCCAGACGGGTGTAGGACCAGTAGACATATCTTAGATGGCCGCTCACAAGCTTTAAAGACCCCAGACGCTACTCACCAAAGTAGGAGGTAGAACATTTTATTTATAAACTATGTTATGCTAATTCAGCTAGATGTCCCCCTGAGACCATGGACCCCAGCCCTCAGCCCAGTAACTCGGTCCCTCAGGGAGTTTGGATGTGCCTTTTATGACTTTGCCTTGGTCAAGTTGTGCTGACTTCCCCAGTATTGTGTTCTGTCTTATTCTTCTTCACAAAACACTTAACTATTGTATAATTAGTGTGTTTCCCTCCCCACCTTTCCCCTCCCTCAGTCCATCAACGATTGTTTCTTTCTGTGTGTAAACCTTTTCATGAGTTTTTATAATAGTGGTCTCATAGAGTATTTGTCCCTTTGTGATTGATTTATTTCACTCAGCATAATGCCCTCCAGATTCATCCATGTTGTGAGATGTTTTGCAGATTCATCATTATTCTTTATTGTTGCCTGCTATTCCACTGTGTGTATGTACCATAGTTTGTTTATCCATTAATCTATTGATGGGCACTTAGGTTGTTTCCATCTTTTTGCTATTGTGAATAATGCTGCAATGAACATGAGTGTGCATATGTCTATTTGTGCAACGGCACTTATATTCCTAGGAGGGGGACTGCTGGATTGTATGGTATTTCTAGCTTTTTAAGGAAGCACCATATCATTTTCTAAAATGGTTGTATCATTTTGCATTCCCACCAGCAGTGCATAAGAGTTCCAATCTCCCCGCGGCCGCTCCAATATTTGTTATTTTCTGTTTTTTTGATTAGTGCCAGTAATGTATGGGTGAGATGATATCTCATTGTGGTTTTGATTTGCATTTCTCTAATGGCTAGTGGGAGCCCCGGTGGCGCAGTGGTTAAGAGCTCATGCTGCTAACCAAAAGGTCGACAGTTCAAATCCACCAGCCGCTCCTTGGAAACTCTATAGGACGGTTCTACTGTGAAGTGTCTGTTTATATCCTTTGCCCATTTTTTAATTGGATTACTTTTCTTTTTGTTGTAGAGGTGTTGGATTTTCCTGTATATTTTAGAGATTAGACCTTTGTCGGATATGTCATAGCCAAAGATTTTTTCCCAGTCTGTAGGTTCTCTTTTTAGTCTTTTGGTGAAGTCTTTTGATGAGCATAAGTGTTTACTTTTTAGAAGATCCCAGTTATCTAGCTTATTTTCTGGTGTTTGTATATTGTTAGTTATGATTTGTATCCTATTTATGCCATATATTAGGGCCCCTAGCATTGACCCTATTTTTTCTTCCATGATCTTTATACTTTTTGGTTTCATATTTAGGTCTTTGATACATTTTGAATTAGTTTTTGGGTATAGTGTGAGATATGGGTCCTGTTTCATTTTTTTACAGATGGACGTCCAGTTTTGCCAGCACTATTTGTTAAAAAGACTGTCTTTTCCCCGTTTAATGGACTTTGGGCCTTTGTCAAAGATCACGTGACCATAGGTGGATGAATTTATATCTGGGTTCTCAATTCTGTTCCATTGATCAAAGTGTCTGTCACTGTACCAGTCTTGGGCTGTTTTGACTACCGTACCTGTATATTAGTTCCGAGGTCAGGTAGTGGGAGTCCTCTTCCTTTGTTCTTCCTCCTCAATAATGCTTTACTTATCCGAGGCCTCTTTCCTTTCCATATAGAGTTAATAATTGGTTTTTCCACCTCGGTAAAGAATGCTGTTGGTATTTGGATCCGGGTTGCATTGTATTTGTAGATTCCTTTGGGTAGAATTGACATTTTCACAATGTTGAGTCTACCTATCCATGAGCATAGTATGTTTTTCCATTTATAGAGGTCTCGTTTGGTTTCTTGAAGTAGTTTTGTAGTTTTCTTTGTATAGATCTTTTATATCCCTGGTTGGACTTATTCCTAAGTATTTTATTTTTCTTTGGGGGGGGCTATTATAAATGGCAGAGCCCTGGTGGTGCAATGGTTAAGAAGTGGGCTGCTAACCAAAGGGTCAGCAGTTTGAATCCACCTGCCACTCCTTGGAAACCCTTTGAAACAGTCCTACTCCATTCTATAGGGTCTCTATGAATCAGAATTGCCTCAAAGGCAACTTTTTTTTTTGGTATTATAAATGGAATAGCTCCTGATTTCCTTTTCATCGTTCTCTTTATTGGTGTATAGGAATCCAACAGATTTTTGTATGTTTATCTTGTATCCTGCTACTCTGCTGAATCTTTCCATTAGTTCCAGTAGTTGTCTTGTGGAGTCTTTAGGGTTCTCTATGTACAGTATCATATTATCTGCAAATAAGGATAGTTTTTATTCCTTACCAATCTGGATGCCCTTTATTTCTTTTTATTGCCTTATTGCTCTAGCCAGGACTTCCAGCACAATATTAAATAGGAGTGGTGATAAAGGGCATCCTTGTCTTGTACCCGTTCTCAGGGGGAATATTTTCAGCCTCTCTCCTTTAAGAATGATGTTGTCTGTTGGTTTTGTACAGATGTGTTATGTTGAGGAATTTTCCTTCTATTCCAATTTTATTGAGAGTTTTTTTAATCAGCAATGGGTGTTAGACTTTATCCAATGTCTTTTCTGTGTCAATTGAGATGATCATGTAATTCTTTTCTTTTCGTTTTGTGGTGGATTACACTGATTGATTTCTGATGTTGAACCATCCTTGCATACCTGGTATGAATCCCACTTGGTTGTGGTGTATTATTATTATTTTTTTATATGATGCTGAATTCTATTGGCTAGAATTATTTTTAAAATTTTTATTGTACTTTAGATGAAGATTTACAGAACAAATAGTTTCTCATTAAACAGATAGTACACATATTGTTTTATGACATGTCAACACTCTCCCTTCTTGAACTTCGGCTCCCCATTACCAGCTTTCCTGTCTCCTCCTGCCTTCTAGTCCTTGTTCTTGGACTGTTGTGCCCCCTTAGTCTCGTTTTGTTTTATGAGCTTGTCTAATCTTTGGCTGAATGGTGAACCTCGGGAGTGACTTCATTACTGAGCTAAAAGGATGTCTCGGGGCCATACTCTCGGGGTTTCTCCAGTCTCTGTCAGGCCAGTAAGTCTGGTCTTTTTGTGAGTTAGAATTTTGTTCTACATTTTTCTTCAGCTCTGTCTGGGACCCTCTGCTGTGATCTCAGTCAGAGCAGCCAGTGGTGGTAGCTAGGCACCATCTAGTTGTACTGGACTCAGTCTGGTGGAGGTTGTGGTAGTTGTGGTCCATTAGTCCTTTGTACTAATGTTTCCCTTGTATCTTGTTTTCTTCATTCTCCCTTGCTCCCTAAGGAGTGAGACTAGTGTAGTATCTTAGATGGCTGCTCACAGGCTTTTAAGACCCCAGACACTACTCATATTGGCTAGAATTTTGTTGAGAATTTTTGTTTCTATATTCATGAGAAATATTGGCCTGTAATATTCTTCTTTTGTAGTATCTTTACCTGGTTTTGGTATGAGGGTTATGCTGGCTTCATAGAATGAATTTGGAAGTATCCATTCCTTTTCTGTGTTCTGAAATAGTTTGAGTAGTACTGGTACAGGATCTTCTCTGAATGTTTTGTAGAATGTTCCAGAGACGCCATCTGGGCCAGTACTTATTTTTGTTGGGAGTTTTTTTTTTTTTTTTATTACTTTTCAGTCTCTTCTCTTATTATGGGTCTGTTCAGGTTTTCTACCTCAGTTTGTGTTAGTTTAGGTAGGTAGTGTGTTTCTAGAAATTTGTCCATATCCTCTAGGTTTTCAATTTTTTTGGAGTACAGTTTTTCATAGTACTCTTTTATGATCCTTTTCATTTCAGTTAGGTCTGTTGTAGTGTCCCCCCATTTCATTTCTTATTTGAGTTATTTTCATACTCTCCTGTTTTTCTTTTGTCAGTTTGGCCAGTGGTTTGTCTGTATTGTTGAGCCTTTAATTGAACTAACTTTTGCTTTACTGATACTTTGTATTGTTTTTCTATTCTTTATTTCATTTATTTCTGCTCTGATCTTTATTATTTCCTTTCTTTTGGTGGTTATGGGCTTCCTTTGCTGTTTTATTTCTATTTGTTTGAGTTGTAAAGCTAACTTTTTGTTTTTATCCCCTTCTTCTATTTTTGATGTGTACATCTATTGCTATAAATTGACCTCTGAGCACTGCTGTTGCTGTGTCCCAAAGGTTTTGGTATGATGTGTTTTCATTCTCATTTGATTCTAGAATTTTTTTTTATTTCATCTTTGATTTCTTCTATCACCCAGTGGTTTTTAAGCAGGGTGTTATTCGGTGTCCATATTTTTAATATTTTTCCTTGCTCTACCTGTTATTAATTTCTACTTTTACATTTTTGTGATCAGAGAAGATGCTTTGTATTATCTAAGTATTTTGGATTTTGTTGAGGGTTGCTTTGTGGCCTAAGATGTGGTCTATTCTGGAGAACGTTCCATGTGTGTTGGAAAAGAATGTGTATTTTGCTGATGTTGGGTGGAGTGCTTTGTTTATGTCTATGAGGACTAGTTGGTTGATTTTAGCTTTTAAATCTTCTGTTTACCTACACCCCTTATTCCTCCTTTTATCGTTCTGATGTTGTTGTCATTTACAGATTGAAATCTTTGGTTCTGTGTTGTAAATCTTTCAGTTTTGTTTTATCCTTGAGACTTCATTACCTAGGAAGGTATCTGGTTGTTGGTGTCCTGTGAGCTAGATTCAGTTTGTTGTATGATGTTGTTAGTTCTCTAACTGATGGACTCCCTTTAATAATTCTTGTAAGTTTGGTTTTTACATATTCCATTAATTTCTGTTCTCTGGTAATGTCCTAATTTTGCCATCATATTTGAATGAGCATTTTGCAGGATATATTATTCTTGGTTGGCAATTTTTTTCTTTCAAGGGTTTATACATGTAATCCCATTGCCTTCTTGACTGCATGGTTTCTGCCGAGTAATCAGCGCTTAGTCTTATTGTTTCCTTTATGTATGTGACTTTTTGTTCCCTCAAGCTGCTCTTAGGGTTCTTTCTTTGTCTTTGGTTTTGGCGAGTGTGATTATGATGTCTTGGTGACTTTCTTTTGGGGTCTATTCTATATGGGTTCATTGAGCTTCTTGGATGGTCAGCTTTTCATCTTTTTGTGATATTAAGAAAGTTTTCTTTCAGCAAACCTTCAACGATCCAGTCTGTGTTTTCCATTTTCTCCCATGTTCTGGAACTCCAATCACACACAGATTTTTTCTATTGATTTTATAACACATAGTTCTTAGGTTTTCTTCATTCTTTTTTCTGATTTTTCCTCATTCTTTTCTCTGATTTTTCCTCAAAGGAGTTTCTATGGATTTGTCTTCAATTTCACTGATCCTGTCTCCCATTGTTTCAAATTTGCTCCTAAACCTTCTATTGCATTGTCCATTTCTGAAATTTGTTGTTTACCTTTTGGATTTCTAATTGTTGTTTTTGTATGATTTCTCATTGTTTATTTATTTTGACATTTTGTTCTTGTATTATTTCCCTGAATTCTCCCATTGTGTTGTCTGTGTTTTCCCTGCTTTAGTCTTTATTTTCCATGTTTTTGTCTATTTTTTATTTATTTTTTTCCGTGTTTTCCTTGATCTCTTTCCTAATATCTTGGATAGCCCTGAATATTAGACTTTGGATTCTCTATCAGGTAATTCCAGTGCCTTTTCTTCTACCAGAAGGTCATCTGATATTTTATTTTGGTCAATTACTGGAGCCATTCTGTCCTATTTCTTTATATGTTTTGACATTGTCTGCTGTCTTTGGGACGTTCAAGAATTATGTTCTTCATTTGTTAATTGTAGATGTGCTTGTTTTGTCCTGCTTTTTTGTTTTATTTGGTTATGTCTGGGTGGGCAGGCTGGGTGTGTTTTGTTGCTTGCTGTCTGTGGGCATGATAGTTCTCGCCACCTTGTCCTGCTGGGCAGGGCTGGTCATTCATCTATGGTGCAGCAGGGCAGGTCCCGCAGTGGGGGGAGGGGTGGGATGGGTGGTTTGTCTACAGCACAAACTCAGGCGGGGGGGCAGGTCTGGGGGCGGTGTGGGGGGGTTGGTACTGGGAGTCCGTGGTCTGCACCTATCCTGCATGGAGGCATGGTGCTCAGTAGGGTGGGACCAGGGGGCAGAGCTAGTTGGGAGAGAAAAGAAAAAAGAGAAGAGAGAGAAACAAAGGGAAAAAAAGAGGCGGTGTGGCGGGAGCTGGCAGGTGGGTGTGGGGCAGACGAGGGAAGGCCATATGCTGATGGCTCTCTAATCTGGTAGTGTGGCATGGCCTGTAGAGAAGAGACAGAGGCAGAACACGGGTCTAGGTGGGAAGGAAAAGGGAAAGGAAGGAAGGGAAAGAGAGAGAAGAAACAAACAAGCGAAATATATGTCACTGAGGGAACCGGCTGTTGGGGGGTGGAGTAGAACCAGGGTGGCTGCGAGCTGGTAGCTCTCTTGCCAGGTGGTGCAGCTAAGCCCGTCAGGAAGGAGTGGAGGCAGGTGGATAGGTGTGAAGGGGAAGGGAAAGGGAGAAAGGGAAAGACAAAAAAAGAAAATATATATAAATATATATATATGGTGCTGAGGGAGCCATCCAGTGGGGGCAGGGCAGACCTGGGGCAGCAGTGAGCCAGTGTCTCTCTAGCTGAGTGGCCATGGCCTGTTGGAAAGCAGCAGAGGCAGCATACAGGGGAGAAGGGTGAGGGGTGGGAGACCGTGTACCACTGGTTACTGTGTACTCTGTCTCCTGTTGGGAGCTCCATGAAGCTTCCTGTACTCCCTGTCCGGGGTCATTGCTGGCTGTGCTCCAAGATGATGAAGCCATGCCACCTTAGCTGGAAGGGGACCTCCACTCCATAGCTCTTCTCCTTCCCTGTTCTCTGTTAGTTTCTTCCTCCATTCAGTGCTTGATCTAGTTCTTTTTCCCTTCATTTGATGCTTTGGGTTCCACAATTGATGCATCTGTTTTACTTAGCTTTTCAGGTCTTTGCTGCAGAGGGACAGCATGATGCTTCTGTCTGTAATGTCATGTTGTCTCTGCCTCCTCTATCATTATTTTAATGCAAACTTTCCCTACTTACAAATAAAAAGTTTACCATAAAACAGTGTTTTCTTTGACTCATAGGCAGAAGCATCCAATCTCCTGTATCATTCATCTCTTGAGTGTTGTAGCATTATATCTCTGTTTGATTTTCTTTCAAAAACAATAGTGTGAGGTCCATCATGGCTCCCAAATGCAGCAAAACCAGTGTTAGTGATAGGAGCAGCAAGAGGCAAAGGAGACGTATCAATCTGGAAGTGAAGTAAAAGGTATACCATATAGCTTTGCTTATCATATAATATGGTGTTCGCACAATGTCCAAATCATATAACGTCCAATTTCACAGAATTTATCATGAACATGGAGCCCTGGTGGCACGGTGGTTAAGAGCTCAGCTGTTAATCAAAAGATTGGCAATTCAAATCCACCAACCACTCTGTGGAAACCGTCATGGATTAAATTGTGTTCCCAAAAATGTGTATCAACTTGGCTAGGCCATGATTCCCAATATTGTGTGATTGTCCACCATTTTGTCATCTGATGTGATTTTCCTATGTGTTGTAAATCCTACCTCTATGATGTTAATGGAGTGGGATTATCAGCAGTTATGTTAATGACGCAGGACTCAATCTACAAGACTAGGTTGTGTCTTAAGTCAACCTCTTTTGCGATATAAGACAGAAGTGAGCAGAGGGACATGGGGACCTCATATTACCAAGAAACAAGAGCCAGGAGAATAGCATGTCCTTTGGACCCAGGGTTCCTGCACTGAGAAGTTCCTCAGCCTGGGAAAGACTGATGACAAGGACCTTCCCCCAGAGCTGACAGAAAAAAAAAGCCTTCCCTTGGAGCTGGCACCCTGTAATCAGACTCCTAGCCTCCTAGACTGTGAGAGAATAAATTTATCTTTGTTAAAGCCATCCACTTGTGGTATTTTTGTTATAGCAGCACTAGATAACCAAGACAGAAACCATATGGGGCAGTTCTACTCCATCCTATAGGGTTGCTATGAGTCGGGATCGACTCAATGGCAATGCGTTTGGTGGCTTTTGGCATCATGGACATTAAGTGACACGTGACTGTATGTTTTTAATTGAAATCTCTATTGATATAATTGTAAGAAATAATAGAGTTGTAAGATATAATACAGAGAGATCCCTTGTATACTTTGCCCAGTTTCCCCAAATTGTAACATTTTGCAAAAATTTCTAATATCTGTCTTAGTTGTCTAGCGCTGCTATAACAGAAATACCACAAGTGGTATTTAATAAACAGAAATTTATTTTCTTACAGTTTAGGAGGCTAGAAGTCCAAATTCATGGTGCCAGCTCTAGTGGAAGGCTTTCTGTCTCTGTCTACTCTGGAGGAAGGTCCTTGTCTCTTTGAATTTCTACTCCTGGATGATCTTCATGTGGCTTGGCATCTCTCTTCCCCCATCTCTGCTTGGTCACTTCCTTGTTTAATCTCTTTTATATCTCAAAAGAGATTGATTCAAGACACACTCTACACTAATCCTGCCTCATTAACATAACAAAGACAACCCATTCCCAAGTGGGTTTATAACCACAGGCATAGAGATTAGGGTTTATAATACATACTTTGAGGAGACACAGTTCAATCCATAACAATAGCAGAACCAGAATATTAACATTGATACAATCTATCGGTCTCATTCATATTTCTACAGTTTGCCTCATTCTTGCTTTTTTAATCCTTGGGAATTTTTTAAAATTTTATTTATTTTGTTGTTGTTGAGAATATATACAGCAACACATACACCAATTCAACAGTTTCTACAGGTACAATTTCAGTGACATTAATTACATTCTTCGAGTTGTGCAACCACTCTTACCCACCTTTTCTGAGTTGTTCCTCCCCCATTAACATAAACTCACTGTCCCCTAAGGTTCCTATCTCATCTTTTGAGTTACTGTTGTCAATTTGATCCCATAGAGATAGTTCTTAAAAGAGCGTAATGCTCAAGGTAGACATTTTTTAAATTACATTTTAGATGAAAGTTTACAGAGCAAATTAGTTTCTCGTTAAACAGTTAATACACATATTTGTTTTGTGACATTGGTTGCCACCCCCATGACATGTCATCACTCCTCCCTTCTCGACTTTGGGTTCCCCGTTACCAGCTTTCCTGTCCCCTTTTGCCTTCTGGTCCTTGCCCGTGGGCTTGTGTGCCCATTTTGTCTCGTTTTGTTTAATGGGCCTAATTTTTGGCTGAAGGGTGAACCTCAGGAATGACTTCAGTACTGAGTTAAAAGGCAGTCCAGGGGCCATACTCTCAGAGTTTCTCCAGTCTCTGTCAGACCAGTAAGTCTGGTCTTTTTTTTTTTTTTTTTGTGACTTAGAATTTGGTTCTGTATTTTTCTCCAGCTCTCTCCGTGACCCTCTATTGTGATCCCTGTCAGAGCAGTCAGTGGTGGTAGCTGGGCACCATCTAGTTGTGCCTGACTCAGTCTGGTGGAGACTGTGGTAGTTGTGGTCCATTAGTCCTTTGGACTAATCGTTCCCTTGTGTCTTTGGTTTTCTTCATTCTCTCTTGCTCCAGACAGGGTGAGATCAGTGGGGTATCCTAGATGGCCGCTCACAAGCTTTTAAGACCCCAGACGCTACTCACCAAAGTAGGATGTAGAACATTTTCTTTATAAATTATACTATGCCAAGTGAGCTAAATGTTCCTGGAGACCATGGTCCCCAGCCCTCAGCCCAGTAATTCGGTCCTTCAGGGAGTTTGGATGTGTCTATGGAGCTTCCTTGACCTTGCCTTGGAAAGTTGTGCTGGCTTCCAACATATTGTGTACTGTCTTACCCTTCATCAAAGTTGCCACTTATCTATTGTCTATTCAGTGTCTTTCCCTCCCACCCCAGCCCTCCCTCGTAACCATCAAAGATTGTTTCTTTTTGTGTGTAAAGTTTTTCATGAGTTTTTATAATAGCAGTCTCATACAGTATTTGTCCTTTTGCGATTGACTTATTTCACTCAACATAATGCCCTCCAGATTCATTTATGTTGTGAGATGTTTTGCAGATTCATCATTGTTTTTTATCATTGTGTAGTATTCCTATGTGTACATACCATAGTTTGTTTATCCATTCATCTGTTGATGGACATCTAGGTTGTTTCCATCTTTTTACTATTGTGAATAATGCTGCAATGAACATGAGTGTGCACATGTCTATTCGAGTGATGGCTGTTATTTCTCTAGGATATATTCCTAAGAGTGGATTGCTAGATCATAGGGTATTTCTATTTCTAGCTTTTAAGGAAGCGCCGTATCATTTTCCAAAATGGTTCTACCATTTTGCATTCCCACCAGCAGTGCGTAAGAGTTCCGATCTCCCCGCAGCCTCTCCAACATTTGTTATTTTCTGTTTTTTTTGATTCGTGCCAGTAATGTCGAGGTGAGATGGTATCTCATTGTGGTTTTGATTTGCATTTCTCTGATGCCTAATGATCATGTGTCTGTTAGCCACCTGAATGTCTTCTTTGGTAAAGTGTCTGTTCCTATCCTTTGCTTATTTTTTAATTGGATTATTTGTCTTTTTGTTGTAAAGGTGTTAGATTTTCCTGTAGATTTTTAGAGATTAGATCATTGTTAGATTTGTCATAGGCGCTTTTTTTCCCCCAGTCTGTAGGTTCTCTTTTTACTCTTTTGGTAAAGTCTTTTGATGAGCATAAGTGTTTAATTTTTGGAAGATTCCAGTTTTCTAGCTTATCTTCAGGGGTTTTTGTATTGTTAGTTATGGTTTGTATCCTGTTTATGCCAGACCTCTAGCATTGACCGTATTTTTTCTTCTATGATCTGTACAGTTTTTGGTTTTTTATTTAGCTCTTTGATCCATTTTGAAGTAGTTTTTGTGTATGGGTGAGGTATGGGTCCTGTTTCATTTTTTTGCAGGTGGACATCCAGTTTTGCCAGCGCCATTTTTTAAAAAGACTGTCTTTTCCCCATTATATGCACTTTGGGCCTTTGTTGAAGATCAGCTGATCATAGTGGATGCATTGACATCTGGGTTTTCTATTCTGTTCCATTGGTCAAAGCGTCTGTCATTGTACCAGTACCAGGCTGTTTTGACTACTGAGGTCAGGTAGTGAGAGTCCTCCTCTTTTGTTCTTCTGCTTCAATAATACTTTACTTATCTGGGGCCTCTTTCTTTTTCATATAAAGTTAAGGAGTAGTTTTTACATCTCGTTGAAGAATGCTGTTGGTATTTGGATGGGGATTGCATTGTGTTTGTAGATACCTTTGGGTAGAATTGACATTTTCACAATGTTGAGTCTACCTCTCCATGAGCATGGTATGTTTTTCCATTCATATAGGTCTCTTTGCAGTAGTGTTTTGTAGTTTTCTTTGTATAGGTCTTTTACATCCCTGGATAGATTTATTCCTAAGTATTTTATTTTTTAGGGGCTATTATAAATGGTATTGCTTTCCTGATTTCCTTTTCATAGTTCTCTTTATTAGTGTATAGGAATCCAACTGATTTTTTGTATGCTTACCTTGTAAAGTTACTCTTTTTTTTTTCCTTTTTGTATGGTACTCTTTGGAAGGAAGTCACTATGTACACCCAAACTTAAGAAGTGGAGAGTTATTATAACTAGATGGTGCCCAGCTACCACCACTGACTGCTCTGACAGCGATCATAATAGAGGGTCCCAGACAGAGCTGGAGAAAAATGTAGAACAACATTCTGACTCACAAAAAAATAAAAAGACCAGAGTTACTGGTCTGACAGAGACTGGAGAAACTCCGAGAGTATGGCACCCAGACACCCTTTTAACTCAGTGCTGAAGTCACTCCTGAGGTTCACCCTTCAGCCAAAGATTAGACAGGCCCATAAAACAAAACAAGACTAAATGGGCACACCAGCCCAGGGGCAAGGACAAGAAGGCAGGAGGAAAGCTGGTAATGCGGAACCCAAGTCGAGAAGGGAGAGTGTTGACATGTCGTGAAGTTGGTAACCAATGTCACAAAACAATATGTGTATTAACTGTTTAATGAGAAACTAATTTGCTCTGTAAACCTTCATCTAAAGTACAATTAAAAAAACAAAGTTGAGAGTTGTGCTACACTTCCTTGAGGGCAGAGTATCTACATAGTTTATTTGGAATGCTCCTGCACAAGAGATTTGTCTCTTCGCTTCCATTTATTTATTCAGTCATTTATTTATATCAGTATGAACTTATGGGTATTTATTTTATACTTTGTCTACTCTCATTTTTCTGCTCAATCACTTTTACTTTCTTTTTTATGTAATTAGCAGCAGTCTGGCATCAACCTCAGGCAACCAGTCAATAATAGGCTGATTCCACTTGCCAGTCCTAAAACATTTTTCCTGCAACTGGGGAACCTTCCTGGGACCCGCAGAATGTTTTCCTTCTTGTCAGAGGCAATGACAGCTCTCTGTAAGTATTCACTGAAATTGGCCTTTCCCCTTGAGGAGCAGATAAAAAGATTTGAGGAGTGCCTCTCTCTACTTGTCTTATCAAAGAAATGAGGAGTTCCTAGACTGGATGATTTGAAGATGTATCATCAGTCAGGGTTCAACCAGAGAAGCAGAACCAGTAAGAGATATTTATTAAGAGATTTATTACAAGAAATTGGCTTATGTGATTGTGGGGCTGGCTAGGCAAGTCCAAAATCCATAGGGCAGGCAGTCAGGAAGGGCAGGCTGGAACTCTCAGGCACAGGCTGAAGCTCCGATCCACAGATGGAATTTATTTTCATCAGGGAAGCTCTGTTCTTGAGGCCTTTAACTGATTTAATCAGGTTACCAAGTGTCGTGGATTGAATTATGTCCCCCCAAAAAATGTGTGTATCCATTTGGCCGGGCCATAATTCCTGGTTTTCCTATAAATTGTAAATCCTGCCTCTAGGATGTTAATGAGGGAGGATGGGCAGCAGTTGCGTTAGTAAGGCAGGACTGGATCTACAAGACTGGATTGTGTCCTGAGGCAATGTCTTGAGATATAAAAGACAGAAGTGGGCAGTGAGACAGGGGGACCTCATACCATCCAGAAAGCAGTGCTGGGAGCAGAGCGCGTCCTTTGGACCGGGGTCCCTGCGCCGAGAAGCTCCTAGTCCGGTGAACACCGAAGAGAGGAAGGACGACAGAGAGAAAAAGGCTTCCCCTGGAGCTGACGCCCTGAATTTGGACTTTTAGCCTACTTTGACTGTGAGGAAATAAATTTCTCTTCGTTAAAACCATTCACTTGTGGTATTTCTGTTATGGCAGCACTAGATGACTAAGACACCGAGATTATCTAGGATAATCTCCCTTACTTTAAGTCAAGTGATTATGGACTTTAATCGTATCTACGAAATACCTTCACATCACCTAGACTGGTGTTTGACTGAATAACTGGCGACTGTAAGCTAGTCAAGGTGACACATGAAGGAGAAGCAAAAAAGAAAAAAAGAGGAGGAGAAGAAAAAGAATAAGAGGAAGGAGAATAAGAAGGGGGAGGAGAAGGAGGAGAAAGAGGTGAAGGAGAAGATGCGAGATCAGCAGAGGTTTCCGATAACCATGGTTATGATAAGTAGAAGAATGTAAAAAGAAAAAAAGATGAACCAGTCATGTTATACCACAGATGTGAAGCATTCCCAGTGAAAGATTTCTACAGACTCACTAGACAAGATGCTCTATCACATACTCCACAGAAGAAGAGGGAGGATTCAGCAAGTGGAAACAGAAAGGAGTGGAAACAGTTGCCTTTGGCAGCACTAGCAGAAACTCTGTGGAAGTGGATGGCTTCCTGCCACAGTGTTAAGAGATCAGTGGACAGAGCCTCCTTGTAGCCAGTCAAAAAGGGAGTAGTGTCATGTTCTTTGATCTAGAAATTCCACTTGAAGTAATTTATTCTATAAATATATGTTTCAAATGACACACATACAAAACTATTTACTGAAACAATGTTTGCAAGAGCAAAAAATTGGAAGTAACCTAAATGTCCACCAGCAAGAAATTGGTTAAATAAATTATGACTATAGGAGTAATACTATACAGCCACAAAAACAATGAGCAGCTCCATATGACTTGGAAAGATCTTCAGCATCTTAAGTGAAAAAAGCAAAGTGGGCATATAATTCTACAATTTGTGTTTTTTAAAAAAGAATACATAGATATATGTTGATAAGTGTATAGAATATCTCTGAAAGAATATACAAGAAACTGCTAACTGTGGTTGCCTCCAGAGAAGGGAAGTGAATGGGAGGATAGAGGAGAAATGGAAACTTAGTTTTTACCCCATACTTTTTTGTAGATTTTAATTTTTGTACCATACATTATGTATACAAAAGTTAAGTACTGTATATAAATATTAAAAGGGGATGAGGTGCTGTCTTCCTAAACTGTAAATCTGGAGTATGTCATAAAATTTATGAAACTTTCTGTCCTCTATCTGCTCCTGGTGTTTTTTGCAGGGTTGAATAGCACTTCTAGAAGTAATTTGCAAAACATTTCTGCATAATGACAGTGGGAGAAAAGCTGAAGATCTTGAGAGCATAAAAGGGCATTCCCATTTCTGCTTCCAACTGAAAGTAAGGATTTTGGAATAGCAAGGAAGATATGGGAAGTAGTGAATGCATAGCTATTTGATGATGTCAAAGAATGCAATTTGGGCTTTTGGACCATCACTAAAGACACTGGAATGACAGGTTTTTGGCTACAGAGGGAACACATTCTATAAGAATAGAGAGAATGGGTTTACTTAGAAACAAGCAAATCTGATCATGTGAATTTTAAAGAGAAAACAAAGGAAAAAATAGAAATATATTCAAGTGAAACTAAAAATGGTTACTGTGAAGCACAATGGTAATAGCATTAAGCAAAGAATGAGAATAGAGGAGTACAGCCACCTTCATAAGACTGGAAAAGAGGTCAGAACTAATATTAGAGCTCCAGATGCTCTGTTTTCTCCATACACATCCTAACCTGTTCTTCCCACTGTTCCCTTTCCTCAGAGCCCTTTCCACTATACTCTCTGGAACCCCTGTTCAGTGAGAATCAAACTCTCCTACACTCTGGCTTTCATCACTGAATCTTATGTTCCAGCCACTGCCTTAAATGAACAGGGCTCTCTCCTGAGACGCCTGCTTCCCTGCAGCCCTCTCCAGAAGGAGACTGCTTCTTTTCCAACACTTGGCTACCACAAAGGCAGGAGAGGATGAGGGAAGCTTTCTTCTAGCTCCCTGCCATGGATTGAATTGTGTCCCCCAAAATTGTGTGTCAACTTGGCTAAACCGTGATTCTCAGTATTGTGTGGTTGTCTACCATGTTGGAATCCGATGTGATTATCCTACATGTTGTAAATCCTAACTTCTATGATGTTAATGAGGCAGGAGTAGAGGCAGTTATGTTAATGAGGCAGGACTCAATCTACAAGATCAGGTTGTATTTTGAATCAATCTCTTTTGAGATATAAAAGACAGAATCCAGCAGAGAGGAGAGGGATATTATATCACTAAGAAAGAAGCACCAGGAGCAGAGTGCGTCCTTTGGACCTGGGGTCCCTGCCCTGATAAGCTCCTAGACCAGGGGAATATTGATGACAAGGACCTTCTTCCAGGACCGACAGAGAGAGAAAGCCTTCCCCAGAAGCTGGCACCCTAAATTCAGACTTCTCACCTTCTAGACTGTGAAAGAATAAATTTCTCTTTGTTAAAGCCTTCCACTTGTGGTATTTCTGTTATACCAGCACTAGATAAGTAAGACACTCCCCGTTGCTGAATCCACCACTCCTGGTTAAAAATTTCTGCTTTTTGAGGCTCATATCATCTAGCTTTATAACTGTCTTAGGCTGCGTTCTCTAGAGAAGCAAAACCAGTAAAGCATATAAATACATATATAGAGAGAGATTTATATCAAGGAAATGGCTCACACGGTTGCAGAGGCTGGAACGTCCTGAATCCGTGGATCAGGATAGAGGCTTCTCCTAATTCACGTAGCCACAGGGGCTGGCAAACCCAAGATCGTCAGGTCAGGGAGCCACGCTCTTGCTCACAGGCTGCAAAGATAAATAAATCCCAAGATCAGCAGGCAAGACAGCAGGTAAGCTGCTAGTTCAAGTCCCAAGAACCAGAGGTCAGACAAACAGGAGCCAGCTGCAGCATCCAGCATGAGCAAAAAGCCCTCGAGCCTTGCCAGAATGTCCACTTATGTTCGATGCAGGCCACCAACCCAAGAAAATTGCCTTTCAACTGATTGGCTACTCACAGCAGATCCCATCATGGGGATGATCACATATCAAATCTCAACAGGGAAGTGATCACATTATACGACTGCCAAAACACTGAAAATCATGGCCCAGCCAAGTCGACACACAATCTCAACCATCACAGTAACCTCCACAACCATAAACTACCATCCTAGCCTCCTTATTTAGTAAGAATTTTTGAATGTAGCTTTCAGTTTTCTTCTCTACCCCATGTTCTGTTATCAGCTAGAAGACTTCAGAGTTAATCTTGATGACCATCTGACTCCCTGGCCTCCTAATTTCTTAACTTTCTCAATTGCCTTCAAGAAAATATCCAAATTCCTTAGCATGGCAGACAGATCCTTCAAATATAGCCACCTTTCTACTTCTTTTCCTGACATAACTTCTTAGGGACTTAATATTCCAGCTGTAACAAATACTTCATGATTCCCTGAAGCCACTTTTAATTTATTACTACAATCCCTTTGCCCATCCTCTTCCCTCTATCTGGAATTTCAGTTCCATTTCTACCTAGTTTACCTGTTGAAAAGCTATATAAATGACTCGTTTAACAATCTAGTCTTGCATTTCTTATTTGCCTTCACTCCAGGAGATTTGTTCTCCATTTTATTTCAGCCCCCACTCTCAAGGCCACACCCTGGGTGTCTTCATTCCGGGGGTGGGGG
The DNA here is from genome assembly GCA_030035585.1 of Dugong dugon. NCBI lineage: Eukaryota > Metazoa > Chordata > Mammalia > Sirenia > Dugongidae > Dugong > Dugong dugon. The sequence goes on along the minus strand of CM057483.1, from coordinate 98,987,949 downwards.
GGCTTCTGTGAAATCTTAAACCCCAGTCTGACAAATAGCCAGATGGGACTTCCACTGCTGGCCAAGAATGACTAATTTACCCTCCTGCTTGAAACAACAACAAAAAATTGACAAACTGTATGAAATAATGATTTTCAGTCATTGGAAATCAGACAGTAAATGATAGTGATTACTGAGAGAGAAGAAACAAGGTGAAGGTTATGATTTCCCTAGCTAACTGCCTGAAGAGAGTTTGTAGGCCATAGTGCAGGGAGGAGACACCTAGGCGGAACCTAGCAGTCTCTCTGAGTTGAGAAGACAGAGTTGGGAGTCCAGGGCAGCCATGGTGGCTAAAGTTCATAGGGAAGATATGGGAAATAAAAAAGCTACACAGAGAGAAATCTCTGGAGATCTGCAGCTGAGTTCTGGCTGGTACGTGCATGTAAAGAAACTAAAGTTGGGGAAAGAACCACCTAAAGGGATTAAAGGGAAAAATACTCAAAGCTCACACATTGACCAGAACAGTTTGTCTTCCTAACAACCTGAGTGGGAAAACTCATAATTCACAAGACACTGGGCAGAATATTGACAAGGGTATTGACTCAGCAGTAGAGAAAAATTAGCCATATACTAAAGCATGCTTTAATTCCACCTAAAAAGGCTTAAAAGCAAGCCTCAAAATGATCAAACCATTTATACTTAAGCATTTTTAGAGTAATACAAAAATATTCATCACCCAGCAAGGTAAAATTCATGATGTCTGGCATCCAATAAAAAATTACCAGGCGTGCAAAGCAGGAAAATACGACCCATAATGAAGAGAAAAATAAATAAATAGAAACAGAGTTGGAAATGGCAGAGATCATAAAAATAGTAAGCAAGAACAATAAAATAGTTATTATAACTATATGCCATATGTTCAAGATGGTAAAGGAAAAAATTGAGCATGTTAAGTAGAGACACAGAAAGTATAAAATAATGACACAAATGTAACTTCTAGGGATGAAAATTGCAATGTCTAAGACAAAAAAGTACACTAGATGGAATCAACAGCAGATTAGATACTGTAGGGAAAAAAAAAGATTAGTGAACTTGAGGACATAATAATAGAAACTATCCAAAATGAAACACAGAGAAAAAAGGACTGGAAAAAAAAATGAACATAGCATCATTGAGCTGTGGAACAACTCCAAGAGTCTACTATATATATAATTGAAGTCCCTGAAGGAGGATGAGGGGCAGAAAAAATATTTGACTTAATAATGGGGGGGGGATTTGTTATGTACAGAGAAATAAAGATAAGAACGACAGCAGGTTTTTCATCAGAAACAATGCAAACAAGAGACGATTGAGCAACACCTTTAAAATACTGAAAGAAAAAAACTGTCATCCTAGAATTCTGTGTTCAGTGGCTATAAAAAGGTAGCAAGGCTATAAAAGAGGTAAACCTTAAACCAAAACTATACCCTGAAGTCATCTTTATACCAAACAATAGTTTAGCTTAACTGTTAAGAAAAGTCTGCCTTGAGCATTACGCTCTTTTAAGAACTATCTATATGGGATCATATTGACAACAGCAACTCAAAAGTTAGGAATCTTAGGGGGCAGCGAGTTTGTTAATGATAGTGAAATAATTTGGGAAACGGTATCGAGAAAGGTGGCACAACTTGAAGACTGTAACTAATGTCACTGAATTGTACATGTAAAAATTGTTGAATTGGTATATGTCTTGTGTATATTTTCACCAATGGGGGGGGAAAGGAGTAGAAGAGGGATCCTTGTGATGGAACTGTTCTGTATTCTGACTGTGACAGTGGTCACACAAATCTACACATGTGATAAAATTGCATAAAACTAAATACAAACACTCAAATGAGGGCATGTGAAGCTGGTGAAATCTAAATAAGGTCAGTAGAGTGTATCCATGTTAATTTTCTGATTGTGGTAGTGTACTACAGTTACACAAGATGTTACCATTGGGTGAAACGGGGGGAAGGGTATATGGGATTTTTTTTCTGGAAAATTGTGTATCTTTTTACTTCTCTTGGCTCTTGTATGTGCAACCCATGCCTATGGATGTTGTGCCAGAAAGATTATTATTTTTATAAAATATTCTGAGAATAATAAACACCCACTAAACTACCACAAAAAATTAACAAATTTAAGCACTTTTCCATATTGGTTTCAGATAAGAGACTTAAAAAAATAAAACATTACAGATATAGTTAAAGCCCTCTGTGCCCTGTCCTTGTCTTATTCCTCACCCTCTTTCAAACCAAAATGTAATTCATATTCTTATGCTACCATGTTTTCTTCCTTCATGGTTTTATACCTCTATTACTTCTCTTTGTATCCATAAACAAAGTGTAAAACTCTTTTGGATGCTTCTGAGGTTTACATGAAAGGAATATCATTTTACAAGTTACTTTTTTCATTCAACATTGTTTTTCCAATACAACTTGTCCAACACATCCAGATCTAGTTAACTCCTGTATGTAAATCTTCATTGTACAAGGAAGCCAAAGTTTTATCATTCTTCTGCTGAGTATTTAAGTTGTTTCTACTTTTTTGCAGTTATAAATAGTGCTGACATGAACCTCCTTGTACATTTTCCTTGTGGACATGTGTGAGGGCTTCTTTGGGGCATGTATACAAGCAAGTGGAATTGTTGGGCACTATATATATATATATATATATATATATATATATATATATATATATATATGTACATATGTATATTACATTTTTTTACAACTATCTGTGAATCTACAGTTATCTCAAAATAAAAAGTTAAAAATCAAAAGGGAGAAAATGCAGAACAGAATCTCAAATTCTCATGGACTGTAGACTTCTGGAGCCATGAAACCTGGATGAAACCTTGAAACTGTTGCCCTGAGATAATCTTTAAACCTAAAACTGAAAATATCTCCTGAAGTCTCCTCAAAAGCAAACAATAGTTTAGCTTAGCTAGTAAAGAATGTCTGCCTTGAGCATTACGCTCTTTTAAGAACTATCAATAGGAGGCGGGGCCAAGACGGCAGAGTAGACAGATGCTTCCGGTGGACCCTCTCACAACAAAGACCTGAAAAAACAAGTGGATCAATTATATATGACAATCTAGGAGCCCTGAACATCTAAGGCAATGTTGAGGAACTAGACTGAGTAGCAGGGGGAGGGAGAGATGGTTTGGAAGCAGCAAGGAGTTGCCAAACCTGACCTGGCGAGAGCCTGAGCCCTTCAGGCCTGATCAGCTCGGCGGTGAGCAGTGAGGCAGGTAAGTGATGGTGCTCAGGAGGTGTATTATGCACAGGGAGAGACCCAGCCACTGAGAGTCTACTCGGCCACGCAGAACCAGTGAGAAGCAGCCCTCAACGGAAGATAAGTACTTGTGTATGGTCTACCGCGTGGATCAAAAACATCCTTCTTAGTGAAAAACCTCTCTCCCATTTACTTTCCTGCTCCCTGCTCTGCACTGGATCCCGGACCGGCTTCAGCAACTGCCGAGTCCCCTCGGCCAGAAGTAGGATCCGTCACACGCCCTGAGCCATTCTCCCAGCCTTGGAGAGTGAACAAATTAATAAACAGGGGAAAAAATAAACTGCCGGCTCCCCTAAGCCAGGAACCCAGCGTAGGCACAGCGCCTTTGCCTAGGCACAGGCATAAGGGATCCATGGACTTTGAGTGCCTTTCCCCCTGCAGAGACTTGTGTGGGCCCATTTCAATAGCATAGGCCCTCATTACTGCAGTAGAAATGGATATATACCTGAAGTCTAACTTGAACTGTTTCAGCTGTGAAGTGGCAGGTTTGTGACATTTGACACTGCTCTGCCCATTAAGCAGGGTCTTCATCTACCCACATCAGGGGTCTGAGGACTGGTGGCTCCACCCACACCACCTAGCCACCTGTGATAGGGGCCCAAGAATAAGAGGTGCCCCCCAGTCCTTACAGCCAACAACATTAGGTGCTCATAGTCTGGCTGCAAAACCGACCCACCTACGCATTCTAGGGAACAGGGACACGTCTTCCTCCTGGACACTCAGGGGCAGCCCTCAGCCCCCTGACTTACTCAGAGTGTGTCCCCCTGCTGCAGCCAGATGCCTGTCTAGGACTGTAGGTGAGAGCCTACACCACACACTTGGTGGCTGTCTACCTGAGCACCTGAGCTGAATCCATACAGAAGGAGTGGGTGGACTCCTGAGCTCACATACCTAGTAAAAGATCTAACCACTTGGTGACAGAACGTTAGAGTTTCAAAGGTGCCAATAATCAAAGTAGCCCATACAAGCAGCCTATTCGAGCATATCAGAACAAAACAAGAAGCTAGGACACAGTAAGCAAACATAAATAAAGATAATAATATATTGATGGCTCAGAGACAACAGTCAATATCAAATCACACAAAGAGGCAATCCATGATGGCTTCAGCAAGCTCCCCAAATAAAGAATCTATAAATTTTCCAGAGGAGGAAAATTTCTTGGAATTACCAGAGGCAGAATACAAAAGATTAATATACAGAACTTGTCAAGAAATTAGGAAGGAAATTAAGCAAAACGCAGAACATGCAATAGAGGAAATCAAAAAGATTAGAGAACAGCATAATGACAAATATAACAGGCTGCAAGAATCCATGGAGAGACAGCAGTCAGAAATCGAGAAGATCAATAATAAAATTTCAGAATTAGACAACTCAGTAGACAGTCATAGGAGCAGAATTGAGGCAATGGAAGTCAGAATTAGTGAGACTGAAGATAAAGCACTCGATCAATGTTTAATCTCTAAAATCTAGAAGATACTGCAAAACCTCAACAACAAAAAGACAAATAGCCCAATTAAAAAATGGGGAAAGGATATGAACAGGCAGTTCACCAAAGAAGATGTTCAGGTGGCTAACAGACACATGAAAAAATGCTCACGATCATTAGCCATTAGAGAAATGCTGATCAAAACTACAATGAGATATCATCTCACCCCAACAAGGCTAGCATTAATCCAAAAACACAAAATAATAAATTCTGGAGAAGTTGTGGGGAGACTGGAACACTTATACCCTGTTGGTGGGAATGTAAAATGGTACAACCACTTTAGAAATTGATTGATGCTTCCTTAAAAAGCTAGAAATAGAAGTACCATATGATCCAGCAATCCCGCTCCTTGGAATATATCCTAGAGAAATAAGAGCCATCACATGAATAGATATATGCACACCCATGTTCATTGCAGCACTGTTCACGATAGCAAAAGGATGGAAACAACCTAAGTGCCTATCAACTGATTAATGGATAACCAAATTATGGTATATCCACACAATGGAACACTACACAATGATAAAGAACAACGATGAAGCCGTGAAACATAACATGGAGGAATCTGGAAGGCATTATGCTGAGTGAATTTAGTCAGTTACAGAAGGACAAATATTGTATAACACCACTATTATAAGAACTCAAGAAAAGGTTTAAACACAGAAGACAACATTCTTTGATGGTTATGAAGGTGGGGAGGGAGGGTGAGGGTTATTCACTAACTAGATAGTAGACAAGTATTATCTTAGGTGAAGGGAAGGACAGCACACACTACAGGGGAAGTGAGCATAACTCAACTAAAGCTAAGAAGTTTCCTGAATACAATCAAACACTTTGAGGGACAGAGTAGCAGGGGTAGGGGTCTGGGGACAATGCTTTCAGGGGACATCTAGGTCAACTGACACAACAAAGCTTATTAAGAAAATGTTCTGCGGACTTATGGCAAAATGGCGCTCTAGGCAGAAGCACCACACCGTCCCTCCACAGCAAAGATCTGAAAAACTAAGCCGAACCAAGAAAACAACAATCCTGAAACCCTAAAACATCAAATGAAGAGATAAAGAACTCAGCCAAGCACCAAATGGAGTGAGAAAACTGGCAGAGAATGGCGAGCAAGGAGAGATTCATGCAGAGGTCCCCTACCAGCTAACACAGCGCGGATCCACCATCTTGGACTCCTATCAGAGACCAGCAAACAGGGAGTACGAGAAAGCAGCCTCACGGAGCTTCCAGAGGGAGACAAAACAACCGGTAATTTGTAATATACGCTTTCCCAACCCCCACCCTTCTTCACCCCTACTTGGCCTCCTCTGCTTCCCGCGGCCACAATCTCTTGTCTGGGAAATACCGGCTGCCTGGATTCCACACACCCAAACGGGCTGGCTCTCTGAGTGCCGTTTGTTGGCTGCTGGTGTTGCTTTTTTCTGCTTCTTTTGATTTCTTCCTTACCTCTCACCACCTCCACCTCCTTTTGCTCAAATACCTGGCTCCGTGCGCCATCTTTGCTTCTTCCTGAGGAGCTGTGGAGCTCCGTTCGAGTGTGGAGCTGCTTCCTGGTCTGCGCTGCTGCGCTGGTGGGATCCCGGGGCTTTTGTTCATTTGTTTGTTTTGAATTGTTTGTTTGTTTTCTTTTCCTTTTCTTGAGTTGGGAGCCCTTTCTCGCCAGGCGGTGCTGCGTGGCAAGGAGACTGCCCCCTCGGCTTGCACAGACATGCAGAGGGATTCCTGAGAGCATTTCTTTTTTCATTGGTTTTTTTTTTCAAATATGTTTTGTTTTCTTTTCCCTCTTTTTCCCTTTTTGTCTTTCTTCATTACTCAGTTTCTCATCTCTCTATATCGTCCTTCTCTTTCTGTTCCCTGAATACCTGGCATTGTATACCTCTACGCCTTCTAGCCAGGCTGTACTGCAACACCTGAGAGCGACTTCCCCAGACCTCATAGCTTCACCAGTGGGATCCTGGAGAACTTTGCGGTTCTTTAACCTTTCCGATTTTTATTTATTCATTCTTTTCTTTTCTTCCTCTTCCCCTTTCTGTTTTTCTCCATTTCATAGTCCCTCATTTCTCCACTCCAACAGCAAGCTCCCCTAGCATTCTTTTTTGTTTGTTTGTATGTTTTTGGCTCCTGTTCCTCTCTCCCATATCCATTTTAGCTCCACACATAACAATCTCCCCGCTACATCCTGCCTACCTGCACCATGCGCTTAACATCACACCACCAAGCAGCACAGGCATGGCCTACTGGAACCTGCCCTGCACTGATTACCGACCTGCCCTGGTGGCTGTAGTAAGTGCTACAAACAACCCGTCCCAGTAACTCCTCTTCAGCTAGACCTGCTCTGCCGTACCATATCTGAGTGACTGACCCTGCCAATTGGAGAAGGAGGTGAAAAGTATTGTGCCCACAGACGAGCAAACAACAAAGAACACACAGTCCGCCTGCTCAGACACAGTCAAATTTAAAAAAAAAAAGGGATGAAACAAACAAATCTGCAATCAATAAATGAGAAAAATAACTACTGAATGCCCCGAAGACAGCAGACAATATCAAAACATTTACAAAAACAGGACAGGATGGTTCCAGTAGGTGTCCAAAATAAAACACCAGATGACTTTCCTGTGGAAGAAAATGCACTAGAGCTACCTGATAGGGAATTCAAATCTCTAATACTCAGAATTCTCCAAGATCTGAGGCAAAAAGCTGACAAACACGAGGAAAAAATAGACAAATTCATGGAAAATACAGACAAAAAATTGGAAGAATTCAAGAAAACAATGCAGGAACAAAATGCCAAAATAAATTCACAACTAGAAATTACACAAAGACAACAGTTAGAAATCCAAAAGATAAACAACAAGATTTCAGAAATGGATGCTGTCATAGAAGGGCTGAGAAGCAGATTTGAAATGGTGGAAGACAGGATCAGTGGAATTGAAGACAAACACTTGGATACAACTCTGTTTCAGGAAAACTCAGAACAAAGAACAAAGAAAAATGAAGAGACCCTGAGAGTTATGTGGGATACATTCAAAAGCAAACATTTTTGAGTGACTGGAATTCCAGAAGAGGGGAAGAAAACAGAAAACACAGAGAGGATCATTGAAGAACTACTGACAGAAGACTTCCCCAATATCATGAAAGATGAAAAGCTGGCCATCCAAGAATCTCAATGAACCCCATATAGGAGAGATCCCAAAAGAAAATCACCAAGGCATATCATAATCACACTCTCCAAAACCAAAGACAAACAAAGAATCCTGAGAGCAGCTTGTGAAAAACAAGAAGTCACATACAGAGGAGAAACAACAAGACTAAGCTCAGATTATTTGGCAGAAACCATGCAGGCAAGAAGGCAATGGGATGACATATATAAAATCTTGAAATAAAAAAATTGCCAGCCAAAAATAATATATCCTGCAAAACTCTCGTTCAAATTTGATGGTGAAATTAGGTCATTTCCAGATAAACAGAAATTAAGGGAATATGTAAAAGTCAAACCAAACTTACAAGAATTATTAAAGGGAGTTCTTCAATCTGAGGACAAACAACTGCAGCTCACAGGCAGAATCTAGGACGCAGGATCGTACCAGCAAGAAAATGTTCTGCGTCCTACTTTGGTGAGTGGCTTCTGGGGTCTTAAAAGCTTGCAAGCGTCCATCTAAGATACATCAACTCGTCCCAACCACCCGGAGTAAAGGAGAATGAATAAAACCAAAGACACAAGGAAAGTATTAGCCCAAGAGACAGAAAGGGCCACATAAACAGAGACTTCATCAGCCTGAGACCAGAAGAACTAGATGGTGCCTGGCTACCACAATGACTGCCTTGATAGGAAACAGAACAGAGAGTTCCTGATGGAGCAGGAGAAAGGTGGGGTGCAGAACTCAAATTCTAGTAAGAAGACCAGACTTAATGGTCTGACTGAGACTGGAGGAACCCCAGAAAGCATAGCCCCCAGATTCTCTATCAGCCCAGAACTAAAACAATTTCCAAGGCCAACTCTTCATACAGGGATTGGACTGGACTGTGGGACATAAAGTGATACTCATGAGGAGTGTGCCTCTTGGCTCAAGTAGATACAAGAGACTAAACGGGCAATTTCTGTCCAGAGGTGAGATGGGAAGGCAGAGAGGGTTAGCCTCTGGTTGAATGGATGTGGGGAATCAGAGGTGGAAAGGTTGAGTGTGCTGTCACAGTACGGGGAGAGCAATTGGGGTCACATAACAATGTATGTATAAATTTTTTATGGGAGACTAACTTGAAATGTAAACTTCATTTAAACTACAACGATAAAAAAAAGAGAAAAAAGAACTACCTATATGGGATCAAACTGACAACAGCAACTGGAAAGATTAGATAGGAACCTTAGGGGGCAGTGAGTTTATGTTAATAGGGGAGGAAGAACTCCGAAAAGGAGGATGAGAATGGTTGCACAACTCAAAGACTGTAATCAACGTCACTGAATTGTACATGTAGAAATGGTTGAATTGGTGTATGTTTTGCGGTGTATATTCTCAACAACAGCAACAACAAAAAAGAAGTAACTCGTACAGAAAAAAAAAAAAGAAGCTGAAACAAAACCATACATTTGTCACCTCACTGTTTCTATGTTTCCGGAATCCACAAACTGTTTAGCTAGGTCATCCTACTTAGGGTCTCTCACAAGACTGCAACCAAAATGTCAGCCAGGACTGCATTCATCTCAAGGTTCAACTGAGACAAGATATAATTCCAAGCTCTTTCTGTGGTTGTTGGCAGGACTCAGTTCCAAATAAAATGCTTTAAAAGATGAAAAATAAGGTAGTTAGTCTCACCAGATATGATTAAATGCATAATAATTGAAACAGTATTATAGTGGTTCAGAAATTAAACAGAGGTTAAGTGAAACTGAATATAGCCCAGAAGGAGTCTCAGGCATTGCTTATAAGAGCAAAAAAAGGAAAATTAAATGTTTATCAACAGGATGTTAAAAAAGAATGAGGCATGGAATAGAATTGAGAATCCAGAAATAAACCCACATATCAATGGTCAACTGATTTTTGACAAGGGTGCTAAGTCCATTCGATGAGGAAAGGAGAATCTCCCCAATAAATGGTGTTGGGAAAATTGGATTTCCATATGCAGAAAAATTGTAACAGGATCCACGCCCTCACACCATACACAAAAACAAATTCAAAATGGATTAGGGACCTAAATGTGAAAATTAAAACCATAAAATTCTTAGAAGAAAATGCAGGGGCAACACTGTTGGACCTAGCTTTTAACAAGGGATTATCTACTATAATAACAAAAGCACAAATAGCAAAAGGCAAAATAAATAAATGGGAGCTCATAAAAATTAAAAACTTTGTTGTTTAAAAGACTTTAACAAAAATGTGAAAAGACAAGCTACTGATGGGGAGAATATATTCAGAAACCATATATCCAATAAGTATCTAATAACCAAAAAAATATGTAAAACCTTTTGACAACAACAAAAAGACAACCCAATCATAAAATGGGCGTAGGACCTTGGATGGTTGCTTGCAAGCTTTTAAGACCCCAGACACTACACAATGTACTAGTAGGTAGAACATAAGCACTAAACACATTATTAGGCCAATTAACAGGGATGTCCCATGAAACCATGACTCTAAAACTCCAAACCAAGGAACCAAATACCATAAAGTGTTTTGGTTTACAAAAGCAGCCTCAGCTGCTACCCCTTTTTTTTTTTCCGAAAATATGTGTATCACACAAATTTTGCCAACTCAACTTTTACAGGTGTACACCTTATTGACAGCATTTCCAATAATCAGCTGTGCAACCCTACCCTTAATCAATGTGATTTTTCCATTACTGTAAACTGAAACTCGGTACTCCATAAGCAATAACCCTCCCTCCTTTCCCACTCTGTCACATCTCTGGAAACCACTAACAAACTTTGTTCTCTATACATTTGCCTTTTCTTGCCTTTTTTATATAAGTGAGGTCATACAAATTTATCCTTTTGTGATTGACTTATTTCAACCAGCTTATTATCTTCCAGCTCCATCTATATCTTAGCACGTATCAAGACTTCATTTCTCCTACTGGTGGAGTAGTGTTCCATTGTAAGTATGTACCACATTTTGTTTATCCATTCATCTGTTGATGGGTGTCTTAGGCTGGGTTCTCTAGGGAAGCAAAACCAGTAAAGCATATAAATATATATATAGAGATTTATATCAAAGAAACAGCTCATGTGATTGTAGACACCGAATGTCCCAAGTCCGTGGATTAGGATACCGGCTTCTCCCGATTCACATAGCTGCAGGAGCTGCCAAACCCCAGATCGGCAGGTCAGAAAGCAGGACTCCATTCACAGGCTGTGAAGATCAGTGAATCCCAGGATTGTCAGATAAGCTGAAAGCTCAAGTCCCGAGAACCGGAGGTCAGACGAACTGGAGGCAGCTGCAAGATCCAGAGTGAACAAAAAGCCAGAATGTCTGCCTATATTTGGACACAGGCTGCACCTTCGAGAAACTCCCTTTCAACTCACAGCAGATTCAGTCATAGGACTGATCATGTATAAACACCCAGAATCATGGCCCAGCCAAGCTGACACACAATCTTAACCATCACAGTGAGTATTTAGGTTGTCTCCATCTTTTGGCTATTGTTAATGGTGCTGCAGTGAACATTGGTGTACATGTCTCTGTTTGAGTTTCTGCTTTCAAGTCTTTTGAGGGTAAAGCCTTTTTTTAATTTTTAAAAAAACGATTCATTTTGTTGCTATTGTTGAGAATATACACAGCAAAACATACAACAATTCAACAGTTTCTACATGTACAATTCAGTGACATTGATTACATTCTTCCAGTTGTGCAACCATTCTCCCCCTCCTTTTCTAATTTGTTCCTCCTTCATTAACATGAACTCACTGCCCCCTAAGGTTCCTATCTAATCTTTCCAGTTGCTGTTATCAATTTGATCCCATATAGATAGTTCTTAAAAGAGCATAATGCTTAAGGCAGACCTTTTTTACTAGTTAAGCTAAACTATTGTTTGGTTTTTAGAAGACATCGGGGGATATTTTTGGTTTAAGGTTTAAAGATTATCTCAGGGCAGTAGTTTCAGAGTTTCATCCAGACTACATGGCTCCAGAAAGTCTAGAGTCTGTGAGAATTTGAAATTCTGTTCTGCATTTTCCCTCTTTTAATCAGGATTCCTCTATAGAATCCTTGATCAAAGTGTTCAGTAATGGTGGCTGGGCGTGACCCAGTTCTTCTTGTCTCATGGCAAAGGTGGCAGTTGTTCACTGAGGCAATTATTAACACATTCCATAACCTCTTCCTATTCCTGACTCTCCTTCTTCCTCTGTTGCTCCAGGCAAATAGAGACTAATTGTTGTGCCTTTGATGGCTGCTTGCAAGCTATTAAGACCCCAGTAACTACGCAATGAACTAGGAGGTAGAACAGAAGCACTAAACACGTTATTAGGCCAATTAACTGGGATGTCCCATGAAACCATAACCCTAAACCTCTAAACCAAGGAATCAAATCCTATGAGGTGTTTGGTTGTTGTATGAATAATTTCTTTAGTAAGGATCAGCACAAAACTGGTTCCTATGAGGCAGAGTTTAAAGATGTCCCAAATGTCCAACTTTTCCAAACTGCTGTACCACTCCATCATCTCTAATATCAACTACTCCTTCTCCCCTCAGTACTCTCCCTCCTGTCTTTGGGTTTCATAATTCGCTGCAACGTCTCACAAAACTCACAAATCATAAAGGAAATGGCTCACATGGTTGTGGAGGCTGACAAGTCCCAAATCCGTGCATCAGGCATAGGGCTGGAGGCTTCTCCTGACTCACAAGGTTGCAGGGGTTGATGAACCCAAATCGGCAGGTCAGACGACAGGCTACTGGCTTATAAGACTGCAGAAGCTGGAGAATCAGCTCAAGTTCCAGGAACTAGAGGTAAGATGATGGTGTGCTGGATGCAGGATCCAGAATGAGAGAGAGAACTTTGTAAGAGTATTCATATGTATATTGGATGCAGATCATACCCTCAAAGAATCCACTTACTTGAGCAAGGCAGTGCAAGGGTGTGACTTGAATAAAGGTGGTAATGGTGGTGACTGGGATAAAGGTGATGACTTGAGTCACACCTTCTAGTAAGGCAGTTACTTAAGATACGTCCCACCCTAATCCTGCCTTATTAACATAACGAACAAGTCACTACCAAATGGCACAATAACCACAAGCATAGAGTCTAGGATTTACAACACATCACAAAACGGCAGATAATTACATCAGATCATAAAATGGAGGACAATTACATCATTACATAACTGCCAAATTACATCATTATATAACTGCCAAACCACTGAAAATCATGGCCCAGCCAAGTTGACACATAACCTTAACCATCCCAGATTCCATACACCTTATTTGCATTATCAGGAAGCTGTCCAATCCCCTTGGTGGGGCACAAGCACCTTATTTGCATAGTCCCACCCAATCATCTGTGGGAGTCACAAAGACTGTGTCTAGAAGGGCCATATTAAGTAATTCACTGCACTACAGGCCACCTCCTGTCTCTTTTAGCCATTGGTCCTTTCATACTTGAAGGATTAACTTCCCCCTCCCAATCATTTATGGAAACACTTGTGGCATATAGGTTAAGAGCTAAGGCTGCTAACCAAAAGTTCAAATCCACCAGGTGCTCCTTGGAAACCCTACAGGGCAGTTCTGCTCTGTCCTGTAGGGTTGCTGTGAGTTGGAATCTACTCTACGGCTTGGGCTTGGGCCCTATCATTTTACCAGTCCAAAGCAGTCATTAACAATTAGTCCTTTAATAGGGCAGAAGAGTCCCCAGGGAGAGGTTACTCGACTACCAGCCATTCAGGTCTACTGCAGGTGTCCATCTGATCTGGTCAGGTTCTCCAAAAGTTATCTCGGCTTTGGCAGAGGGGGACGGGAAAGCTGGTGATAGGGAGCCCAAGGTTGAGTAAGGATAGTGTTGACCATTGTCATAGGGCAACATGTGTACTAACTGTTAAATGAGAAACTATTTTGTTCTGTAAGCCTTCATCTAGAGTGAGAATAGCAACACAATTGGAAGAGCGTGGTCGATGTCACTGAACTGTGCATGTAGAAATTTTTGAAACGGTGTATCTTTGGCTATGTATGTTTTCACCAAAAAAAAAAGGAAAAAAAAAGGGTTGAGAAAGGAGAGGGTTGACATGTTGTGGGGTTGTTAACCAATGTCATAAAACAATATGTATACTACTGTTTCATGAGAAACTATTTGTTCTGTAAGCCTTCACCTGAAGTACAATAAAAAAAAAAAAAAGGAAAAAAGAAGTTATCTCAGCTTCACCCTCTCTGGCCTCTGATAAAATTTAGCTGAGAGATGATTATTTCCTTGCTCTGAGTCTATCTTGAGGTATACACATAATGTTAGGTTTCCCCTGGTGCATAACCCATTTATTCATTTCATTACCTTCAGCTATTGTTTCTACTTACTTCCATTTGCCATTTATCTTTACCCAAACTTTTCCACCTTGGGAAGGGACATCAGGTTCAGCTGCTGTGCCAGTCCAGATTGCTGGTAGCAAAACCAGTCTAGCAAGTGTTTTCCCCTCAGCTCATTCCCATTCATGTTGGGTAGTGTTACATAGGTACAACACAACCAGGCTATCTTGATCACTAGGCAATATGGCAGTATTCACTATCAACCCCAATTTTGCAACATGGGGGGAAGGTAAAATCTATCCCATCAGGCCTTTGGGAATTCTTGCATACAGGTTCCGGAGTATAGTTACAGTCTCTTGCTTAGGGATCACCCTGGCTTCCAGCACCAGCAGCTGCGGTCCTGAGACTGCAGCATCTGGCAGAAATAAAAGCAATTTTAGGTGATGTGCGGAACAAATTTACGGTGGCACCAGCTTCCTTCCCACCCCCCTCTTCCCCAGATCCCCCAGAGAAGTGTAAGAATCTGTCTGGTGGTGATCCTCCCTTTGCCATCCTCATGTTGGGTGTGAGCACACACTCATGAAGGCATGTGAGCCAACCTTTTGTGCCTTTATCTCTCTCCATTTTAGATAACAAATGTTTCAACTGTCCATTCCAATTCTCTATCAAACCATTACTCCGAGGGTGGTATGCAACATGGTATGTCCCTTTAATGTGCTGTTTCTTGGCCCATTGCTACACCCTATAGGCTATAAAATATGTTCCTTGGTCTGATGAGATATAACTTGGTGGCCCAAATTGGTACAGAATCTTTTGTCCCAATCCCTTAATGGTGTTTTTTGCATTTGCATCTGTCATGGAACATGCAAATCCCAGTGCAGAGTAAGTATCTGCTCCTGTGAGGACCCATTTGTAGCCACCTGGTGCCCCACTGGTGTCACTGGTCCAGTGTAATCAACTTACCAGCTATGTGCAGGGCCTTACCCCCAGGGAATCTGTCCCATAGCCATCTGCAACTTCTGTCTTTCTTTCTGGCAGACAGAGCAGTCCTTATTGGCATTTTGTGCCTCAGAGGGTGCAAGAGAATTGTGTCTAGTTTCAGCCCATCCATGCATTGCTGCAGCACTCCTACGTTCACTCATTTCATGGACCCAATTGGCCACCTCAAGTGAGCGTACCCACAGGTCCACTTGCTGATTCCAATTGCCTTCTAATCCCGGAAGGGGGTTCTTCTAATGGGCATTGACATGTTCTACTCTAATGTACCCTCTAAATTCTCAGAGTGCTTTCCATAGGCCCATGCCCCACACGGGTGTCCCCTTAATAGTCCAATTTTCCATCACCCATTTGCCTGACCATATAGCCAGGCTATTGGGCACTGCCCATGAATAAGTAAAAATCCAAACATATGGGCTCTCAAAATTGCCCAATTCTTCCATCATGGCTGTGAAGACAGCATGCATTTTAAGCCCATTGAACTGACTTGTTTTTACCTTCTTTGACCAGGGTCTTTCCATCTGCTGTTCTTAATGCACCAGATTTCCACATCAAATGTGGTCCATGTACCCTGGAACTGCCTTCCATGAACCAAGCAGCCTTCTACTGGTCAGCAGAAAGTTGTTCATGAGGCACTGTCCATGTAGCAATGGGCTCTGGCAACTTTCCAGGTAGTTCCGGGGTAGGACTTATGGGAAAAGAGGCTACCTGCTTGTGAATACAGTGGGTGCCTGCCTGCATTCCCTCAGTAGCTTGTTGTTGTATGGGCCATTTCCATTTTATTATGGAACTATTTTGGGCACTGCCTTCCTTATTAGAGTGTTTCTCTGACATCACCAAAGATATTATGGGCATTTCAGGTGTCATGATGATTTTATATCCTTCTGTCATTGAGGCAGTCTCAATCAATGCCCAATAGCAGGCGAGTAATTGCCTTTCAAATGGCATGTATTGTGCTGGAAACTTTCTAGTCCAGAATCCCAACAGTCACCATAGGACGGCATTCTCAGTTTTTTGCCATAAGCTCCAGTCTGCATAACACGTGTGATAAATACCTCCAAAATCATGTCTGAATGTGGATCATAAGGGCCTAGAGGCAGGGAGAATGAGACCACTTTCTGTAATTCAGACGTACTCTGCTGTTGCTCTGGCCCCCATTTGAACGCAGTTTTCTTCCAAGTGGTTTTATGGATGGGAGCCAGAAATATTCCCAGATGTGGAATATGCATTCTCTAAAATCCAGATAGACCAACCAAATGTTGAGCCTCCTGCTTAGTCTTGGGTGTAAGTAGTGACAACAACTTATTCTTGGATGCCTGTGGGATGTCATGAGTGACTCTTGCCCAAGTTATTCCCAAGAATTTCACCATTTGGGCAGCGCCCTGTTTTTGGTGAATTTATTAACCAACCTCTGTTGGTTATGTGAGCCATCACTGTTTTCAAATCAGCCTTAGCCTGTTCTTCAGTGTTTGATATTAACATAACATCATCAATGTAATGTATCATTACACCTGAGATCTGCACCAAGTCCAAGTCTCTTTTAACCAAACTGACAGTAAGCTGGTGAATTCAAGTAACCCTCTGGCAATATAGTGAAAGTAAATCAGGATCCTTCCCAGGTGAAAGCAAACAGCAGCTGCCTCTTTTCTGAGACTGGGATGGAAAAAAGGCATTTTAAAGATCAATCACTGAGCACCAGTCTCCTGTAGCATGCTGTATTTTCTGCACCATTGATCTCATGTCTGAAACGGCTGAAGCCACAGGTGACACTACTTTATTAGGCTTCGGTGGTCTCTACTGTCAGCCTCCATGAGCCACCTGCTATTTTCACGGGCCATACAGGGCTCTTATACAGAGAATTTGTTGGCACTAACACCCTAGCCTTTAGCGTGTCTTTAATCAAAGCAGTAATCTCCTTTTTTTCCACCAGGTATCCTATACTGTTTCAAATTAACAACCTGAGTTTGGGTAATTCTAATGGTTCCCATTTAGCATGTCCAATCAATACTAGCCTAAGGGCAGACTCACATGCCTTCAGTTTTACAATATCAGGTAGAGGGAGTGTTCCCAAATTAGACATAATATCCATACCAATAACACCTTCAGGAAAGAGAGATGTAACTACTTCATACAAGATCTGTTTAAATCTTCCAATTCTCATTCAAGCTTTCACCTTAGTCTCATGCACCATTGGGACTCCACATGCCTCCATCTAAACTTATGCCCCTTCAAGATTTTATTGAGAGGTTTGAGGATTACAGTACCTTGGGGTCCTGTGTCCAGGAGCCCCAAGAATGTCTCTTCCCCACCCCCGGGCTATTTTACCCACACGTGTGCATATGGCATCAGATTCCCTGCTGGTGGCTGAACCAGAAGGCCCTGGCCCTCTCCTCAGTCCTTATCTTGATCAAGTAGCTGAGTCTCTGTTTCAAATGGTCCCAGGTGGGACTACCCATCATTAAATTCCTCCCAACTGAGGGGAATAGAATGGACTTGTCTAGGCCTCTTTAATGTTGGGGGATGAGCAGGAGTTTCCACTGGTCCACCCAACCTCCTGTAGTGCTGCATTAGAATCTTTGTCTCAACTCCATCAATGTCTGCTATATTCATACCATTTCTTAGTAACCATTTAAAAATCTCTGACATGCTGGGGCAAGTTCTTTCCCCATTACCTCTTCCCTTTCTCCTATGAATCACCCTTATGTTTCTCGTACCTGTAAGACCCATGCGGGGAAGCTGTGCAAACATATCTGACAAGGCTTCTTGGATTGTTGCTTTGTTTCGTAATAGCAAGGTTACATGGGGTGCCCATGTAGAAGGGTCTCCCTTGATTACCATATCTACCATGACCTTTGTAAGGGGCACACTCATTGGATGAATATCTTGATCACTATAAAGACGTTCCAGCATGACTTGCATAAGCAGCACATCAGCTGCGTCACCTAGAGTGTTCCATTGGGTATTTAGAGGGGAAGAGGGGCAGTTTCCCTTCTCAGGGTAAACAAATTTCACTGCAACTTTTATCCAGTCCCCCAGGCTGGCCATCCCCTCAGGGTTAACCTGCTGTGTAACTGGATCTCGTATCATCATCATTCATGACTGTTCCATAGTGAGTTGTGGGTCTGGCATCAACCCAAACATACTCTTCCATCCTGCAGCTTTCAAAACTAAAGACTGCCCCTAAATTAGTCACTCTCACAATCCATTTTAGTAACAGTTCCTCAGGAAACTGTTGATACCTATCTACAAATTGAAGCAACTCCTTTACACTATACCCCCTGGTTTCAGTAGTTTCTTGGTTTTGCCCGTTCCCCTCCTGGACTACCTTCTTGGTGAGCAGTGGTCATAGGGGTACTCCCTGTTGTTCCAACACAATTTTCCCTTTCTGGGTCAACCCTGAGACTAGTGGTCGTAGCCCTGACCGGACCAGATCTGGGCTTGGTTAAGTGCTACAATTCGCCCCTACTTTCTTTTTCCCTGCCACTGCAGCTATTACTGATAATAGCAACCAAGGAATTGTATTTCCAGACCCTCCTTATGAATGCAACTAGCCAATTCCTCAGGAGTTAGATCTATCACTCCTACTTCCCATGAATAGCTTTTGCCTTGGGTAACTGATTGCAACATAACAGCTGCTTCAATCCATGGGTGTGTGTTTTTTTTAATTGTTGTGGTTTAAGTGAAAGTTTGCAATTCAAGTTAGTCTTTCATAAAAAAATTTATACATACATTGTTATGTGACCCTTGTTGCTCTCCCTATACTGTGACAGCACGTTCCTCCTTTCCACCCCAGATTTCCCATGTCCGTTCAACCAGCTCGTGACCCTCTCTGCCTTCTCATCTCACCTCCGGACAGAATCTGCCCGTTTAGTCTCATGTATCTACTTGAGCCAAGAAGCACACTCTTCACGAGTATCATTTTATATCCCATAAAAAACAAAAAACCAAACCTGTTGCTGTCTAGTTGATTCCAACTCATAGCTAGTCCAGTCTAATCTTTGTCTGAAGAGTTGGCCTCAGGAATGGTTTTAGTTTTGGGCTAACAGAGAGTCGGGGGGCCATGTCTTCTGGGGTCCCTCCAGTCTCAATCAAACCATTGAGTCTGGTCTTTTTACTAGAATTCGAGTCCTCTGCCAGGGACTCTGTATTGTGTTCCCTGTCCAGGCAGTCATTGGTGGTAGCTGGGCACCATCTAGTTCTTCTGGTCTCAGGCTGATGAAGTCTCTGGTTTATGTGGCCCTTTCTGTCTCTTGGGATAATACTTTCCTTGTGTCTATGGTGTTCTTCATTCTCCTTTACTCCTGGTGGGTTGGAACCAATTGATGCATCTTAGATGGCCGCTCACCAGCTTTTAAGACCCTAGACGCCACTACCCGTGGGTGTTTTTCATCCCATCCAGAAAGCAGAGGTTTCCCATTCTCCCATTTATCCCCTTTCTTCCAAAACCACATATTCCAGTGAGTCTGGGTCATCGCAGCGAATCCCACCATTCTGACACCAACTGTCTGAATAATTTCTTTTATAAGGATCAGCACAAAGCTGGTTCCTATGAGGCAGAGGTAAAAGATGTCCCAAACATCCAACTTTTCCAAACTGCTGTACCACTCCATCATCTCTAACATCAACTACTCTTCCTCCCCGCAGTACCCTCCCCCTTGTCTTTGGATTCTGTAATTCACTGCAACATTTCACAGAACTCATGAACCATCAAGGAAATGGTTCATGCAGTTGTGGAGGCTGGCAAGTCCCAAATTTGTGGGTCAGGTGTAGGCCTGGAGACTTCTCCCGACTCACTTGGTTGCAGGGGCTGACGAACCCAAATCGGCAGGTCAGACGACAGGCTGCTGGCTCATGAGGCTGCAGGAGCTGGTGAATCAGGTCAGACGATAGGCTGCTGGCTCAAGTTGCGAGTACCAGAGGTCAGGTGTTGACCCACAGGATACAGGATCGAGAGCAAGAGAGAGAGCTTTGTCAGAGCATTCATATATATATTGGATGCAGACCATACCCTCAAGGAAACTCCTCCTACTTGAGCAAGGCTGTGCAAGGGTGTGACTTGAATAAGGGTGGCAATGATGGTGACTTAAGTCACACCCACTAGAAAGGCAGAGACTCAAGATACATCCCACTGTAGTCCTACCTCATTAACATAGCAGACAACTCACTCCCAAATGGGTAGAGTGGTGACTATGGGAGGAGACTCCCCTTCAGGGGCCTTCTGTAGCAATTTGCAGCAGGCTTGCAGGTGACAAAGTCTGGGTGGAGAAGGGTTTTTAACACTCCGGATGGACCCCCAGGGAGGTCTGCCTTGTTGCTACCACAGCCCCCCTTGTAGTACGTTGGCTGTGGATGTAGCCTCCACTCAAGGTGCCTGCTTCCTAGCACACAGCAGCCTCAGTCAGCAGTCCTCAGTGCCGACGGGAAGGGAGAGCCGACAAACCCAAACTGACTCCCCATGAGGTCTGTCCTGTTGGTTTCAGAGACTTTTAGAACAGAAGCTTGGGGTACTGTCTCTTTGTACAGGCAGGGGGTGTGGTGTTAGGGAAGCAGTCTCTTTTGCTGGGACCACTTCCCCAGTTCACAGCAGCTGATAGCCCACATGGCGGGGAGGAGGGGCAGGGACAGTGGGAGAACTGATTTTCCTACTGTATGCGACTAGTTGTTGATTCGTTGATTCTTACCTATCTGCAGTACTCTACTGCTTTCGTCTGCTCCTCGATTCAGAGTCCTTCAAAGCTGAGTACCATTTCCTTGTTGTATTTGTGGAGGAGGGTTAGAATGATGGTCTATTTATGCCACCATCTTCCCAGAATACTCCATAGGGTTTTTGATGACTGATTGTTCAAAAGGAGATTGCCAGGCATTTCTTCTGAGGCACCTCTGAGTGGACTCAAGCCTCCAACCTTTTGGTTAGTAGTTGAGTTTGTTAACCGTTTGCACCACCCAAAGCCAGACACAAAAGGCCACATATTATATTATTCCATTTATATGAAATACCCAGAATAAGTGTGAGAGAGCACAGAGAAAGCCAATTAGTGGTTGCCAGGGCCTGGGAGGGAGGGAGAACGGAGAGTGACTGCTTAATTGGTATAGGGTTCCCTTTTGGGGTTATGAAAATGTTTTGAAACTGGATAGAGGTGATGGTTACACAACATTGTGAATATACTAAATGCTACTGAATTGTGCACTTTAACATGGTTAATTTTGTTATGTGGATTTTACCTCAATAAAAAAAGAAGTGTATACAAAGTTCACAGAGGAAGGAAACATGAACTGCTTTAGTAGGGGACCAGAACATGGGAGGATGGGAAGATGTAAAGAAATTTTCATAGAAGTGACATTTGAATTGAGTTATTGCATCAATCAATTTATCAACCAATTGTCAAACATTAATTGTGCACATACTAAACGCCTGGCATGGAGGTAGTGTCATGGATTGAATTATGTCCCCAAAAAAATGTGTGGATCAGTTTGGCTGGGCCATGATTCCTGGTATTGTGTGATTTTCCTATATGTTGTAAATCCTGCCTCTATGATGTTAATGAGGGAGGATGGGTGGCAGTTGTGTTAGTAAGGCAGGACTCAATCTACAAGATTGGTTTGTGTCCTGAGGCAGTCTCTTGAGATATAAAAGAGAGAAGTGATCAGAGAGACAGGGGGACCTCATACCACCAAGAAAGCAGTGCCAAGAGCAGAGTGTGTCCTTTGGACCCGGGGTCCCTGTGCAGAGAAGCTCCTAGACCTGGGGAACATTGATGGGAAGGCTGACAGAGAGTGAAAGCCTTCCCCTGGAGCTGACACCCTGAATTTGGACTTTTAGCCTACTTGACTGTGAAGAAACAAATTTCTCTTTGTTAAAGCCATCCACTTGAGGTATTTCTGTTATAGCAGCACTAGATAACTAAGACAGGTAGGCATTGAGGATATGTAAGAGTTAAGACATCATCTGCCCCCTTAGGGATCTTACAATCTTGTTGAGATTGGCAGATGCATAAATAGGCAATTACAGTGCCTTGTGATGAGTGCAGTGATAGATGTATGCACAGGTATTGTGGAAATATGGAGGAGTGTCATCCATCACATCAATTTTTAAGTATGTTTTAATATCATATAAAGCCGATCATTCACCTTGTGTTGTAATACATATGTCAAAGGATAACTCTCTATACAAAAGCAGAAAATATTGCAATACCCCTTTCTTTATGTTTGTAAATGTAATTAATTTCTTGGCCAATACACTATCAGAACCTAACAATTTCAAATTGGATTATAATGGCATATTACTTTAAAGTATTTTATGTTATGGATGTACAAAAGCACACCAAAAATTGGCTATCTGAATTAGAATAGTAGTAAAACTTGCTCTCCAAAACACCCACAAAATACAATTTTAACAACTTTTAGGTTAAAATCAGAGTAATCCTAACTTGACACTAAATAGCTAGATGTTAAACACAAGGCACCATGTGGAAAATGAAGGGAACAAGCTAGCTCCATATGATTCAATGAGGTTCAGGGAAGTTCAAAGACCTCTCTGTGCACCATGGTTTCACAAACAGTTGTAAACTTGTTATCAAATTAATGCAAGACATTTAAATTATTTTTGTGTAAAACTTGGTAATATCCCTTTTCTGATCCTAAAAAAAAAAAAAGAAAGAGAGAAGAGAGTCACATTTTAATAGTCACTACGTAAAAGAACTATATAAATCTAACTTGAAATCGATGCTTCCTTTTAATCCAAATCAATGCAAATCTTTATATAAACTTTAAGATTCACAGAGACTTTGTGTGTGTGTGTGTGTGTGTGTTTACGTGAAAGTTTACAGCTCAAGTTAATTTCTCATACAAACATTTATACACATATTGTTATGTGACCCTAGTTTCAATACCTATAATGTGACAGCACACTCCCCCTTTCCCACCCTGGGTTTCCCATGTCCATTCAACCAGCCTCTGTCCCTTTCTGCCTTCTCCTCCTGCCTCCGGACAGGAGTTGCCCATTTGGTCTCGTGTATCTACTTGAATTAGGAAGCACACTCTTCACGAGTATTATTTTATGTTTTATAGTTCAGTCTAATCTTTGAAGAGTTGCCTTCTGGAATGGTTTTAGTTCTAGGTTAACAGAGAGTCCGGGGGCCGTGTCTTCTGGGATTCCTCTAGTCTCAGGCAGACCATTAAGTCTGGTCTTTTCTCCCACTCTCTCAGGGATTCTCTGTTGTATTCCCTGTCAGGGCAGTCATTGGTGGTAGCCAGGCACCATCTAGTTCTTCTGGTCTCAGCCTGATGGAGTTTCTGGTTAATGTGGCCCTTTTGTCTCTTAGGCTAATATTTTCACTGTGTCTTTGGTGTTCTTCATTCTCCTTTGCTTCAGGTTGGTTGGGACTAGTTGATGCATCTTAGATGGCCGCTCTCGAGCTTTTAAGACCCCAGACGCCACTCACCAAAGTGGGATGCAGAATATTTTCTTAATAAACTTTGTTGTGCCTATTGACCTAGATGTCTCCCGAAACCATGGTCCCCAGACCCCCACCCCTGCTACTCTGTCCCTCAAAGTTTTGGGTTGTGTTCAGGAAACTTCTTAGCTTTTGGTTTAGTCCAGTTGTGCTGACTTCCTCTGTATTGTGGGTTGTCCTTCACTTCACCTAAGATAATTGTCTACTATCTAGTTAGTGAATTACCCTCTCCCTCCCTGCCTACCCTCATAACCATCAAAGAATGTTTTCTGCTGTGTTTAAACCTTTTCTTGAGTTCTTATAATAGTGGTCTCATATAATATTTGTCCTTTTGCAACTGACTAATTTCATTCCGCATAATGCCTTCCAGATGCATCCACTTTGTGAGCTGTTTCGAGGATTCATCATTGTTCCTTATCGTGCATAGTATTCCATTGTGTGTATGTACCATAATTTGTTTATCCATTTATCTGGTTTCCATCTTTTTGCTATTGTGAACAGTGCTGCAATGAACATGGGTGTGCATATGTCTATTCGTGTAACAGCTCTTATTTCTCTAGGATATACTCCAAGGAGTGGGATTGCTGAATCGTATGGTACTTGTATTTCTAACTTTTTAAGAAAGCGCCAAATCGATTTCTAAAGTGGCTGTACCATTTTCCATTCTCACCAGCAGTGTATAAGTGTTCCAATCTCTCCAACATTTATTATTTTGTGTTTTTTGGATTAATGTTGGGATGAGATGGTACTTCATTGTAGTTTTGATTTGCATTTCTCTAACGGCTAACGATCTTGAGCGTTTCCTCATGTATCTGTTAGCTACCGCCTGAATGTCTTCTTTGGTTAAGTGCCTGTTCATATCCTTTGCTCACAGGGACTTAAAAAAATTTTTTGATTGTGTTTTAGGTGAAAGTTTACACAGGAAATTAGGTTTCCTTTTGGCGGCGTAGTAGTTAAGAGCTCGGCGGCTAACTAAAAGGTTGGTAGTTTGAAACCACCGGCTGCTCCTTGGAAACCCCATGGGGCAGTTCTACTCCGTCCTATAGGGTCGCTATGAGTCACAATCGAATCGATGGCAAGGGGTTTGGTTTTTGGTTGGTTTAGTGATTTTTATACAAATTGTTCCATGCCATTGGTTACAATTTTTACAACGCATCAGCGTTCTCATTATTTCCATCGTCCATTCTGTTTCCATTGATCTGTCTTCCCTTCCCCTCCTTGCCGTCTCATCTTTGCTTTTGGGTAATTGGTGACCGTTTGATCTCATATAGTTAATTGTTTAAGGGAGCACATTAATCATGGGAGATATTGTTTATTTTATAAGCCAATGTATTATTTGGCTGAAAGATGACCTGCAGAAATAGCTTCAATACCAAGTTCAAAGGATATCTTAGGGCGATAGTCAGGGGTTCCTGTAGTCTCTATTGGTCCAGTAGGTCTGGCTTTTTTTAGGAATTTGAGTTTTGTTCTATATTTGTCTCTTGTTCTACCTGGGACCTTCTATTGTGTCCCTGGTCAGAACGGTCAGTAGTGGTAGCAGAACACCATCTAGTTCTTTTGGTCTCAGGTTTGAAGAATTTGTGGTTCATGTGGGCTATTAATCCCATGGACTAGGTTCTTCTTTGAGCCTTTGCTTTCCTTCATTCTCTTTTGCTCCATATTAGTAGAGACCAACAGTTGTATCTTTGCACAATGACTTTTAAGTGGCCCTAGATATATTTTAAATTGTTTAAAAGTAGTTTTACACAAAACAGTTTTAATCTCTTGCATTAATTTGCTCACAAGTTTACAACTCTTTAATAGTTTTTAATTAAAATAGCTTATAACCAAAACCAAATCGGCTGCTGTCGATAGTGAACAGTTAAATCATATTATTACAGTATACTCCATATTCCATTTTCTTAGGTGAAAATATATCAAGAAATTAAAGAGGAGTCTTCATAACAAGATACAATCAACATTCCTCCAGACTTAAGTACCTTTCCCCCTTGCCCCTTTAAGTCAATACACCATAATACCATGATATTAAGGCATTGTGCCTTTTCTTGGAGCCCTGGTGGCACAGTGGTTAAGAATTCGGCTGTTAACCAAAAGGTCTGCAGTTTGAATCCACCAGCTGCTCCTTGGAAACCCTATGGGGCAGTTCTGCTCTGTCCTTTTCTTGATAATATAATGACCTTATAGGTCACCAGGGCTCCATGTCAGTTTTAGTCCTAAAAAACTGAGAAAAGAGTGATAATACAAATGTGTTTGAATGGCAAAGCCATTAAATTTCACCTAAAACCTTTACCCTTGCATTTAAATGGGAGTAAAGATAGGAAAACTTTAAATGACGAAGTAAGAAATATTTCAAACTACACGTTTCATCGGAGATGGAAACATTTTTCTTTAAAGCTGCGCAACTGGAAACATTTTCAAGACAGGGCAATCCCCAAATACACGTTACACTATCGTGCAGCAAATAAACATTCTGCATTTCAAAATATCTAAAAATTATTGGAGATAACCCCCCTCCAATGACAATGGATTCAAAGAGATAAAAATGATTAATGATCCCAAATTATTTGAGACTTTGCTATATTAAAAAGGAGCAAACAAAAACTATTTTTTAAATGGCAGTATATATGGTATGCAATAAGACTTCCATATATCCGATATGGTTTTAATATTTTTCTTACATAATGTTCCACAATTTTTCAACTAGTCTTTTTTTTTTTTCAGGGGGGGAAAGTGGTCAAATCTAGACCATTTTAATACTAACTATATTAAAGAAAACTATAAATCCAACTTCAAAATAATGATTTCTTTTAATCCAAATCCATTTAAAACTTTATACAAATTTAAATGTTGCAAGATAATTCAATCCATTTATGAAAATGAGTTGTACAATCAAGTTCTACCCAAGAAAAAGTTGACTATGCTAAGGAAATCACAAGTAAAACATTTTACCAAAGGAAAGTACAGATAATGTAAAAAATTGCTATCACAGGAAACTATGATCATCTAAATATTTTTAATAATATTCTAGTTCCGTGGGTCTTTATATGTTATGGCAATTTGTACCAGAGTTTAATGACAGAAAAGGCAAACATTTCTAAATCGGTGGCATGCATTTTTTTAAAGATTTTATTTATGTAACTCCATTAAGAAGAAAAAAAAAGACAAACCACTAGATAAAAATGAAGACAACAGAAAAATTCAACTTTTCAAATAAAAAAGTTAGCACAACCTTAAAAAAATAATTTAGAAAAGCGTCTGGTAAAAGATACGCTGCAGGCCATCTAAGATAGTCCACTGGTCTCACCCCTTCGGGAGCAAGGGAGAATGAAGAAAACAAGATACAAGGAAAAGATTAGTCCAAAGGACTAACGGACCACAGCTACCACGGCCTCATCAGACTCAGTGCAGTACAACTAGATGGTGCCCAGCTACCTCCACTGACTGCTCTGACCAGGATCACAACAGACGGTCCTGGCAGAGCTGGAGAAAAATGTAGAACAAACTTCTAACTCACAGAAAAATACCAGATTTACTGGCCTGACAGAGACTGGAGAAACCCCGAGAGTATGGCCCCCAGGCACCCTTTTAGCTCAGTAATGAAGTCACTCACTCCTGAGGTTCACCGTTCAGCCAAAGATTAGACAGCCCCATAAAACAAAACGAGACTAATGGGGCACAACAGTCCAGGGACAAAAACTAGAAGGCAGGAAGGACAGGAAAGCTGGTAATAGGGAACCCAAGGTTGAGACGGGACAGTGTTGACATGCTGTGGGGTTGTTAACCATTGTCGTAAAACAATATGTGTACTAACTGTTTAATGAGAATCTACTTGTTCTGTAAACCTTCATCTAAAGTACAATTAAAAAAAAAGATATGCTGCAGGCCCAGCATATCTGATAAAGCTTTAATCTCTAAATTATACAGAAAACTTCTACAACTGAAGAGTAAAAAGACAAGCAACCCAATCACAAAATGAGCAAAGGAAATGAAAAGCCTCTTCACCAAAGAGGACATTCAGGCAGCTAACAAATACATGAACAGATGTTTGCAGTCATTAGCCATTAGAGAGCTGCAAATCAAAACCATGATGAGATACCATCTCATGCCTGCAACTGTGGCACTGATCAAAAATTCAGAAAACAAATACTGACAAGGTTGTGGGGAGATTGGAACTCTCATACTCTGCTGGTGGGAATGTAAAATGGTACAACCACTGTGGAAAATGATATAGTGCTTCCTTAAAAAGCTAGAAATAGAAATACCAGATGATCCAGCAATCCCACTTCCAGGAATATATCTTAGAGAAATAAGAGCAGTCACACAAATAGACATATGCACACCCGTGTTCATTGCAGCATTATTCACAATGGCAAAAAGATGGAAACAACCTAAGTGCCCATCAACAGATGAATGGATAAACAAACGATGGTATGTACACACAATGGAGTACTACACAAAGATAAAGAGCAATGATGAATCTGCGAAGCAAGCTGAGTGAAATAAGTCAATCACAAAATGACAAATATTGTATTAAACCACTCTTATAAAAATTGAAGAAAAGGTTTACACGGAGAAAGAAGCAATCTTTGATGGTTACCAGGAACGGGAAGGGTGGGGAGGGGAAATCACTAACTAGATAGTAGGTAAGTGTTAACTTTGGTGAAGGGAAAGACAAGACACAATACTGGGGAAGTCATCACAAATTGACCAAGGCAAAGGAAGACACTCAAGGAATACAAGAAGAAAAAAAAGCAACCAAGTAAATGCTATAGCATACAAAACCCTACAACAACAGTAAAAACAAATAACAAACTTACGAGCAGAAACGTAGGTGGATACATATGCTGAGTAGGGGAAACAGGGCATATAGGAGTATGTTGTTGTTGTTAGGCGCCATGGAGTTCGTTCCTGCACATAGCTACCCTATGTACAACAGAACAAAACACTACCTGGTCCAGCGCCATCCTCACAATTGTTGCTAAGTTTGAGCCCATTGTTGCAGCTACTGTGTCAATTTCTCTCATTGAGGGTCTTCCTCTTTTTGGCTGATCATCTACTTTACCAAGCATGATGTCTTTCTCCAGGAACTGGTCCCTCCTGATAACACGTTCAAAGTATATGAGACTAAGTCTCACCATCCTCGCTTCCAAGGAGCATCTGGCTGTACTTCTTCCAAGACAGACTTGTTGTTTCTTCTGGCAGTCCATGGTATATTCACTATTCTTCGCCAACACCGTAATTCAAAGGCATCAATTCTTCTTCGGTCTTCCTTATTCATTGTCCAGCTTTTGCATGCATATGAGGTGATTGAAATCACCATGGCTTGGGTCAGGCATACCTTAGTCCTTAAAGCAACATCTTTGCTTTTTAACACTTTAAAGAGGTGTTTTTGCAGCAGATTTGCCCAATGCAACGCATCTTTTGATTTCTTGACTGCTGCTTCCATGGGTGTTGATTGTGGATCCAAGTAAAATGAAATCCTTGACAACTTCAATCTTTTCTCCATTTATCATGATGTTGCTTATTGATACAGTTGTGAAGATTTTTGTTTTCTATATGTTGAGGTGTAACCCATACTGAAGGCTGTAGTCTTTGAACTTCCTCAGTAAGTGCTTCAAGTCCTCTTCACTTCCAGCAAGCAAGGTTGTGTCAGCTGCATATCGCTGGTTGTTAATGAGTCTTCCTCCAATGCTGATGCCCCGTTCTTCTTCATAGCATTCAGCTTCTCGGATTATTTGTTCAGCATATGGATTAAATAAGTATGGTGAAAGGATACAACCCTGATGCACACCTTTCCTGACTTTAAACCATGCAGTATCTCCTTGTTCTGTTCAAAGGACTGCCTCTTGATCTATGTACATGTTCCTCATGAGCACAGTTAAGTGTTCTGGAATTCCCATTCTTCATAACGTTATCCATAATTTGTTATGGTCCACACAGTCGAATCCCTTTGCATAGTCAAAAGACAAAGGTAAACATCTTTCTGGTATTCTCTGCTTTCAGCCAGGATCCATCTGACATCAGCAATGATACCCCTTGTTCCGCATCCTCTTCTGAATCCGGCTTGAATTTCTGGCAGTTCCCTGTTGATGTACTGTGACAACCATTTTTGAATGATCTTCAGAAAAATTTTACTTGTGTGTGATATTAATGATATTGTTCAATAATTTCTGCATCTGGTTGGATCACGTTTCTTTGGAATGGGCACAAATATGGATCTCTTCCAGTCAGTTGGCCAGGTAGTTCAGTTTCAACTTGAACTTGCATATGAGCAATTGATGGTCTGTTCTGCAGTCAGCCACTGGCCTTGTTCAGACTGATGATATTGAGCTTTTCCATCATCTCTTTCCACAGATGTAGTCGATTTGATTCCTGTGTATTCCATCTGGTGAGGTCCATGTGTATAGTTGCCATTTATGTTGTTGAAAAAAGGTATTTTCAATGAAGAAGTCGTTGGTCTTGCAAAATTCTATCATGCAATCTCAGATGTCGTTTCTATCACCAAGGTCATATTTTCCAACTACCAATCCTTCTTTGTCTCCAACTTTCTTATTCCAATCGCCAGTGATTATCAGTGCATCTTGATTGCATGCTTGATCAATTTTCAGACTGCAGAAGTTGGTAAAAATCTTCCATTTCTTCATCTTTGGCCTTAGTGGTTGGTGTGTAAATTTGAATGATAGTCATATTAACTGTTCTTCCTTGTAGGCGTATGGATATTATCCTATCACTGACAGAGTTGTACTTCAGGATAGATCTTGAAATATTCTTTTTGACGATGAATGGGACGCCATTCCTCTTCAATTTGTCATTCCTGGCGTAGTAGATCATATGATTGTCTGATTCAAAATGGCCAATGCCAGTCCATTTCAGCTCATAATGTCTAGGATATAGATGTTTATGCATTCCATTTCCTTTTTGACCACTTCCAATTTTCCTAGATTCATACTTTGTACATTCCACATTCCAGTTATTAATGGGTGTTTGCAACCGTTTCTTCTCATTTTGAGTTGTGCCACATCAGCAAATGAAGGTCCTGAAAGCTTGACTCGTCTACTTCATTAAGGTCGACTCTACTTTGAGGAGGCAGCTCTTCTCTAGTCGTATTTTGAGTGCCTTCCAACCTGAGGGGCTCATATCTGGCACTATTATCAGGCAATGTTCCGCTGCAATTTGTAAGATTTTCACTAGCCAATTGTTTCAGAAGTAGACCACCAGGTCCTTCTTCCTAGACTGTGTTAGTCTGGAAGCTCCGCTGAAACCTGTCCACCAAGGTTGACCCTGCTGGTATTTGAATACCGGTGACAAAGCTTCCAGTATCACAGCATCACACAAGCCACTGCAGTATGACAAACTGACAGACACAGTATAGGAATATACATATATAGGTTAGGCTATGGATATTTTTACACACATATTTGCACATACAGCGTGTACATTCATATATATAACAGAGCACAAAGAGGGAAACAGCCATAGAATCTTCTTGGGCATATCCAAACACCTTGAGGGAATGAGTTACTGGGGCTGAGGTCTGGGGACTGTGGTCTTAGGGCACATTTAGGTCAATTGGCATAACATAGTTCATAAAGAAAATGTTCTACATCTTACTCTGGTGAGTAGTGTCTGAGGTCTGAAAAACTTTTGAGCAGCCGTCTAAGATACATCTATTTGTCACATCCCATCCGGAGCAAAGGAGAATGCAGCAAACCAAAGACGCAAGGAAAATATTAGTCCAAAGGACTGACTGATGGACCACATGAACTACAGCCTCCACCAGCCTGAGCCCAAAAGAACTAGATAGTGCCCAGCTACCACTACCGACATCTCTGAGAGGGATAACAATAGAGTGTCCCGGACACAGTGGGAGAAAAATGTAAAAGAAAATTCAAATCTACGAGAAAGATCAGACTTACTAGTCTGACAGAGACTGGAGGAACCCCTAAGACTATGGCCCCTGAAAAACACCCTTCTAACTCAGAACTGAAGCCACTCATGAAGTTCACCTTTCAGCCATAGATTAGACAGACCTATAAAACAAACAATAACACAGGTGAGGAATGTGCTTCTAGTATATGAGACAAAACCAGGCTGGAGCGGGGAGAGTGCTGACACAACGCGGGGATTGCAACCAACCAATGTCAGGAAACAATTTGTGCATAAATTTTTGAATGAGAAATGAATTCACTCTGTAAACTTTCACCTAAAGCACACACACACAAAAACAAAAAGATATGCTGCAAATTTGCATTATCATTACTATCACTTGAAAATGAACCATTTAAAGAAACAAAAATTTTTATTCTAAAAGTTTCATTGTTTCATTCAACTTTACTTAGGGTTGAATACACATGAAATGTGCTTTTTGTTCTAACACGATATACTTTTGTGCTTTGTAATTTTCTCCTCTTTCCTGCTATTCTCTAAGATACTTATTAAGTATCCCTTGCTTTATTCATTCTCTTTTGCTTTCCCTTTATTCTTTTTTTAATTTTTAAAATTAATTTTATTTTGTTGCTGTTGAGAATATACAGAGCAGAATATACTCCAATTCAACAATTTCTACTTGTACAATTCAGTGCCATTGATTACATTCTTCGATTTGTGCAGCCATTCTCACCCTTCTTTTCGAATTGTTTCTCCCTCATTAACATAAACTCACTGCCCTACTCCCCCCAAGCTTCCTATCTAACCCTTTTTTTTTTTCTTAGACAGTTGTTTTTTTTAGATCTAAGTAAGACTGCGTGTGGTGGACTTAATGTAAAGCACATGTATCGGCAAGTTTGCGGGCACTTGTTAGAGCTCTCTGCACATAAATTGAATAACAGATTCTGTTTTTGTTAAGGCTATCTGGCAAAGTCCAGCACTGTGCTTTTTTTTTTTTTAAATTGTACTTTAGATGAAGGTTTACATGACAAACTAGCTTGTCATTAAACAGTTAGCACACATATTGTTTTGTGATACTGGTTACCAACCCACGACATGTCAACACTCTCCCTTCTCAACCTTGGGTTTCCTATTACCAGCTTTCCTGTCCACTTCTGCCTTCTAGTCCTTGCCCCTGGGCTGGTGTGCCCCTTTAGTCTCATTTTGTTTTATGGGCCTATTTAATCTTTGGCTGAAGAGTGAACCTCAGGAGTGACTTCATTACTGAGCTTAAATGATGATGCGGGGCCATACTCTCAGGGTTTCTCCAGTCTCTGTCAGGCCAGTAAGTCTGGTCTTTTTTTGTGACTTAGAATTTTGTTCCACTTTTTTCTCCAGCTCTGTCTGGGAGCCTCCATTGTGATACCTGTCAGAGAAGTCGGTGGTGGTTGCTGGGCACCATCTAGCTGTACTGGACTCAGTCTGGTGGAGGCTGCGGTAGTTGTGGTCCATTAGTCCTTTGGACTAGTCTTTCCTTTGTATCTTTAGTTTTCTTCACTCTCCCTTGTCCCCGAAGGGATGAGAACAGTGGAGTATCTTAGATGGCTGCTCACAAGCTTTTAAGATCCCAGACGCTACTCACAAAAGTAGGATGTAGAACTTTTTTTTTTTTTTTATAAACTGTGTTATGCCAATTGAACTAGATGTTCCTTGAGACCACGGTCCCCACATCTCTCAGCCCAGTAATTCCCTCCCTCAGAGAATTTGGATGTGTCTAGGGAGATTACATGACCCTGCCTTATACAAGTTGTGCTGGCTTCCCCAGTATTGTGTACTGTCCCACCCTTCACCAAAGTTACCGCTTATCTGCTGTCTATTTAGTGTTTTTCCATCCCCATCCCTCCCCTCCCTCACAAACATCAAAGATTGTTTTTTTTTTATTGTACTTCAGGTGAAGGCTTACAGAACAAATAGTTTCTCATGAAACAGAAGTACACATGTTATTTTATGACATTGGTTAACAACCCCACAACATATCAACCCTCTAACTTCTCAACCTCTTTTTTTTTTGGTGAAAATACACATAGCCAAAGATAACACCATTTCAAAAATTTCTACATGCACAGTTCAGTGACATTGACTATACTCTTCCAATTGTGCTGTTATTCTCACTTAAGATGAAGGCTTACAGAACAAAATAGTTTCTCATTTAACAGTTACTACAGATGTTGCCTTATGACAATGGTTAACAATCTCAAAACACATCAACAATATCCTTACTCAGCCTTGGGTTCCCTATCACCAGCTTCCTTGTCCCCTTCTGCTTTCTGGCCCTTGTCTCTGGACTCCTGTACCTCGTTAGTCTCATTTGGTTTTATGGGTCTGTCCACTCCCAGGCTGAACAGTGAACCTCGGAGGTAACGTCACCACTGAGCTAAAAGGGTGTCTGGGGGCCATATTCTCGGGGTTTCTCCAGTCTCCTTTAGGCCAGTAAATCTGGTCTTTTCTTTTGTGAGTTAGAATTATGCTCTACATCCTTCTCCAGCTCTGTCCAGAGCCCTCTGTTGTGATCCTGGTCAGAGCAGTCAGTGGTGGTAGCTGGGCACCATCTAGCTCTACTGGACTCAGTCCAATGGAGGCCTTGGTAGCTGTGGACAATTAATCCTTCGGGCTAATCTTTTCCTTGCATCCTGTTCTCTTCATTCTCCCTTGCTCCCAAAGGGATGAGACCAGTGGAGTATCTTAGATGGCCGCTCACAGGCTTTTAAGACCCCAGACACTACTCACCAAGGTAGAATGTAGAACATTGTCTTTATAAGCTGTGACATGCCAATTGAGCTAGATGTTCCCTGAGACCATGGTCCCCACAGCCCTCCGCCCAGCAATTCAGTCCCTCAGGGAGTTTGGGTGTGTCTATGGGGCTTCCATGATCTTTCCTTGTACAAGTTGTGCTAGTTTCCCGTGTATTGTGTACTGTCTCACCCTTCACCCAAGATACCACTTATCTATTACCTATTTAGTGTCCCCCCCCATCCCTGGTAACCAACAAAGATTGTTACATTTTGTGTGTGAACTTTTTCATGGGTTTTTACAATAGAGGTCTCATACAATATTTGTCCTTTTGTGATTGACTTATTTCACTCAGCATAATGTCCTCCAGTTTCATCCATGTTATGAGATGGTTCACAGATTCATTGTTGTTCTTTCTCGTTGCATAGTACTCCATTGTGTGTATATACCATAGTTTGTGTATCCATTCATCTGTTGATGGGCATCTAGGTTGTTTCCATCGTTTTGCTATTGTGAACAATGCTGCCATGAACATAGGTGTGCATATGTCTATTCGAGTGACAACTCTTATTTCTCTAGGATATATTCCTAGGAGTGGGATTGCTGGATCGAATGGTATGTCTATTTCTAGCTTTCTGAGGAAGCACCATATCATTTTCCAAAATGGTTGTATCATTTTGCATTCCCACCAGCAGTGCATAAGTGTTCCGATCTCCCCGCAGCCCCTGCAACATTTGTCGTTTCCAGTGTTTTTTATTTTATTTTATTTTATTTTATTGTACTTCAGGTGAAGGCTTACAGAACAAATAGTTTCTCATGAAACAGTAGTACACATGTTGTTTTATGACATTGGTTAACAACCCCACAACATATTAAGCCTCTAAATTCTCAACCTTTTTTTTTTTTTGATGAAAATACAGATAGCCAAAGATACACCGCTTCAAAAATTTCTGCATACACTGTGCAGTGACATTGACTACGCTCTTCCAACTGTGCTGTTATTCTCACTTAAGATGAAGGCTTACAGAACAAAATAGTTTCACATTTAACAGTTACTACACATGTTGCCCTATGACAATGGTTAACAATCTCACAACACATCAAGAATATCCTTACTCCACCTTGTGTTCCCTATCACCAGGGAACTTCCTTGTCCCCTTCTGTCTTCTGGCCCTTGTCACTGGACTACTGTACCTAATTAGTCTCATTTGGTTGTTTTTTTTTTTAACACCATTTCAAAACGTTTTACTTACACATTTAAGTGATATTGACTAGGCTCTTCCAATTGTGCTGCCATTCTCGCCCAAGATGAAGGCTTACAGGACAAAACAGCCTCCCATTTAATAGTTACTACAAATGTTGCCCTATAACAGTGGTCAATAATCTCACAACACATCGAGAGTGTCCTTACTCAATTTGTGTTCCTTATCATCAGTTTCCTACTCCCCCTCTGCCTTCTGGCCTTTGTCACCGGACTCCTGTACCTCGTTAGTCTCATTTGGTTTTATGGGTCTGTCCACTCCCAGGCTGAACAGTGAACCTCGGAGGTAACGTCACCACTGAGCTAAAAGGGTGTCTGGGGGCCATATTCTCGGGGTTTCTCCAGTCTCCTTTAGGCCAGTAAATCTGGTCTTTTCTTTTGTGAGTTAGAATTATGCTCTACATCCTTCTCCAGCTCTGTCCAGAGCCCTCTGTTGTGATCCTGGTCAGAGCAGTCAGTGGTGGTAGCTGGGCACCATCTAGCTCTACTGGACTCAGTCCAATGGAGGCCTTGGTAGCTGTGGACAATTAATCCTTCGGGCTAATCTTTTCCTTGCATCCTGTTCTCTTCATTCTCCCTTGCTCCCAAAGGGATGAGACCAGTGGAGTATCTTAGATGGCCGCTCACAGGCTTTTAAGACCCCAGACACTACTCACCAAGGTAGAATGTAGAACATTGTCTTTATAAGCTGTGACATGCCAATTGAGCTAGATGTTCCCTGAGACCATGGTCCCCACAGCCCTCCGCCCAGCAATTCAGTCCCTCAGGGAGTTTGGGTGTGTCTATGGGGCTTCCATGATCTTTCCTTGTACAAGTTGTGCTAGTTTCCCGTGTATTGTGTACTGTCTCACCCTTCACCCAAGATACCACTTATCTATTACCTATTTAGTGTCCCCCCCCCATCCCTGGTAACCAACAAAGATTGTTACATTTTGTGTGTGAACTTTTTCATGGGTTTTTACAATAGAGGTCTCATACAATATTTGTCCTTTTGTGATTGACTTATTTCACTCAGCATAATGTCCTCCAGTTTCATCCATGTTATGAGATGGTTCACAGATTCATTGTTGTTCTTTCTCGTTGCATAGTACTCCATTGTGTGTATATACCATAGTTTGTGTATCCATTCATCTGTTGATGGGCATCTAGGTTGTTTCCATCGTTTTGCTATTGTGAACAATGCTGCCATGAACATAGGTGTGCATATGTCTATTCGAGTGACAACTCTTATTTCTCTAGGATATATTCCTAGGAGTGGGATTGCTGGATCGAATGGTATGTCTATTTCTAGCTTTCTGAGGAAGCACCATATCATTTTCCAAAATGGTTGTATCATTTTGCATTCCCACCAGCAGTGCATAAGTGTTCCGATCTCCCCGCAGCCCCTGCAACATTTGTCGTTTCCAGTGTTTTTTATTTTATTTTATTTTATTTTATTGTACTTCAGGTGAAGGCTTACAGAACAAATAGTTTCTCATGAAACAGTAGTACACATGTTGTTTTATGACATTGGTTAACAACCCCACAACATATTAAGCCTCTAAATTCTCAACCTTTTTTTTTTTTTGATGAAAATACAGATAGCCAAAGATACACCGCTTCAAAAATTTCTGCATACACTGTGCAGTGACATTGACTACGCTCTTCCAACTGTGCTGTTATTCTCACTTAAGATGAAGGCTTACAGAACAAAATAGTTTCACATTTAACAGTTACTACACATGTTGCCCTATGACAATGGTTAACAATCTCACAACACATCAAGAATATCCTTACTCCACCTTGTGTTCCCTATCACCAGGGAACTTCCTTGTCCCCTTCTGTCTTCTGGCCCTTGTCACTGGACTACTGTACCTAATTAGTCTCATTTGGTTGTTTTTTTTTTTAACACCATTTCAAAACGTTTTACTTACACATTTAAGTGATATTGACTAGGCTCTTCCAATTGTGCTGCCATTCTCGCCCAAGATGAAGGCTTACAGGACAAAACAGCCTCCCATTTAATAGTTACTACAAATGTTGCCCTATAACAGTGGTCAATAATCTCACAACACATCGAGAGTGTCCTTACTCAATTTGTGTTCCTTATCATCAGTTTCCTACTCCCCCTCTGCCTTCTGGCCTTTGTCACCGGACTCCTGTACCTCGTTAGTCCCATTTAGTTTTACTGGGCTGTCCACTCCCAGGCTTAACATCGAACCTCAAAGGTAACTTCACCTCTGAGCTGAAAGGGTGTCTGGGGGCCACACTCTTGAGGCTTCTCCAGTATTCTTTAGGCCAGTAAATCTGGTATTTTTTTGGGGGGGGAGTTAAAATTATGCTCTACATCCTTCTCCAGCTCTGTCCAGAACCCTCTGTTGTGATCCTGGTCAGAGCAGTCAGTGGTGGTAGCTGGGCACCATCTAGCTGTACTGGACTCAGTCCGGTGGAGGCCTTGGTAGCTGTGGACAATTAGTCCTTTGGACTAATCTTTTCGTTGTATCCTGTTCTCTTCATTCTCCATTGCTCCCGAAGGGATGAGACCAGTGGAATATCTTAGATGGCCGCTCATAGGCTTTTAAGACCCCAGACACTACTCACCAAGGTAGAATGTAGAGCATTATCTTTATAAGTAGTGTCATGCCAATTGAGCTAGATGTTTCCCGAGACCATGGTCCCCAGAGCCCTCCGTCCAACAACTCAGTCCCTCGGGGGTTTGGATGTGTCTATAGGGCCTCCATGACCTTTCCTTGTGCAGGTTGTGTTAGTTTCCCCTGTACTGTGTACTATCTCACCTCTCACCCAAGGTACCACTTATCTATTGCCTATTTAGTATTTCCCCCCCCCATCCCTGGTGACCAACAAGGACTGTTACATTTTGCATGTGAATTTTTTCATGGGTTTTTAAAATAGAGGTCTCATACAATATTTGTCCTTTTGTGATTGACTTATTTCACTCAGCATAATGTCCTCCAGTTTCATCCATGTTATGAGATGCTTCACAGATTCATTGTTGTTCTTTCTGGTTGCATAGTACTCCATTGTGTGTATGTACCATAGTTTGTGTATCCATTCATCTGTTGATGGACATCGAGGTTGTTTCCATTGTTTTGCTATTGTGAACAATGCTGCCATGAACATAGGTGTGCATATGTCTATTCGAGTGACAACTCTTATTTCTCTAGGATATATTCCAAGGAGTGGGATTGCTGGATCGAATGGTATGTCTATTTCTAGCTTTCTGAGGAAACGCCATATCATTTTCCAAAATGGTTGTATCATTTTGCATTCCCACCAGCAGTGTATAAGAGTTCCCATCTCCCCGCAGCCCCTCCAACATTTGTTATTTCCAGTATTTTTGATTCGTGCCAGTAATGCCGGGGTGAGATGGTATCTCATTGTGGTTTTAATTTGCATTTCTCTAATGGCTAGTGATCGCGAGTATTTCCTCATGTGTCTGTTGGCCATTTGAATGTCTTCCTTGGTGAAGTGTCTGTTCATTTCCTTTGCCCATTTTTTGATAGGGTTGTTTGTCTTTTTCTTGTAGAGGTGTTGGATTTTCTTGTAGATTATGGAGATTAGACCTTTGTCTGACTTGTACTGTCCAAAAATTTTTTTCCCAGTCTGTTGGTTCTCTGTTTACTCTTTTGGTGAAGTCTTTTGAAGAGCATAGGTGTTTGATTTTTAGAAGATCCCAGTTATCTAGCTTATCTGTTGGGTTTTGTGCGTTGATGGTTATGGTTTGTATCCTGTTAATGCCGTGTATTAAGGCCTGAAGTGTTGGTCCTATTTTTTCTTCTATGAACTTTATTGTTTTAGTCTTTATATTCAGGTCTTTGATCCATTTTGAAGTAGTTTCTGTATACGGAGTGAGGTATGGGTCCTGTTTCATTTTTTTGCAGATGGATATCCAGTTTTGCCAGCACCATTTGTTAAAAAGACTGTCTTTTCCTCATTTGATGGACTTTGGGCCCTTGTTGAAGATCAGATGACCGTAGGTGGATGGATTTACATCTGGGTTCTCAATTCTGTTCCATTGTTCAATGTATCTGTCATTGTACCAGTACCAGGATGTTTTGACTACTGCAGCTGTATAGCAGGCTCTGAAGTCAGGTAGTGTGAGTCCCCCGACTTTATTCTTCTTCTTCAGTAGTGCTTTACTTATTCGGGGCTTCTTCCCTTTCCATATAAAGTTAATGATTAGTTTTTCCATCTCTTTGAAGAATGTTGTTGGTATTTGGATCGGGATTGCGTTGTATTTGTGAATTGCTTTGGGTAGAATTGACATTTTCACAATGTTGAGTCTGCCTATCTATGAGCATGGTATGTTTTTCCATTTATGTAGATCCCTTTGGGTTTCTTGCAGTAGTGTTTTTTAGTTTTCTTTGTAAAGGTCTTTTACATCCCTGGTCAGATTTATTCCTAAGTATTTTATCTTTTTAGGGGCTATTGAAAATTGTATTGTTTTCCTGATTTCCTTTTCATCATTCTCCTTATTGGTGTATAGGAATCCAACCGATTTTTGAATGTTTATCTTGTATCCTGCTACTCTGCTGAATCTTTCTTTTAGTTCCAGTAGATTTCTCATGGAGTCTTTAGAGTTTTCTGTTTATAGTGTCATATATTCTGCAAACAGGGACAGTTTAACTTCTTCATTACCAATACGGATGCCCTTTATTTCTTTTTCTTGTTTTATTGCTCTAGCTAGAACTTCCAGCACAAAGTTAAATAGGAGTGGTGATAAAGGGCATCCTTGTCTTGTTCCTGTTTTCAAGGGGAATGTTTTCAGCCCCTTTCCATTAAGAATGATGTTGGCTGTTGGTTTTGCATAGAAGCCCTTTATTATGTTGAAAAATTTCCCTTCTATACCTATTTTATTGAGAGTTTTTATCAGGAATGGTCTTTATCAAATGCCTTTTCTGCGTCAATTGAGATGATCATGTGATTCATTTCTTTCTTTTTATTTATGTGGTGGATTACGTTGATTGATTTTCTAATGTTGAACCATCCTTGCATACCTGGTATGAATCCCACTTGTAGTGTATTATTTTTTGATATGATGCTGAATTTTATTGGCTAGAATTTTGTTGAGAATTTTTGCGTCTATATTCATGAGAGATATTGGTCTGTAATTTTCTTTTTTGTGGTGTCTTTTCCTAGTTTTGGTATCACGGTTATGCTGGCTTCATAGAATGAATTCAGAAGTATCCCTTCCTTTTCCATGTTCTGAAATAGTTTGAATAGTACTGGTGTAAGGGTTTCTCTGAATGTTTGGTAGAATTCTCCAGTGAAGCCATCCGGGCCAGGGCTTTCTCTTGGTTGAGAGTTTTTTTTTTTTTTTTTAATCTTTTGAATCTCTTCTCTTGTTATGTGTCTGTTCAGATTTTTAACATTATTTTGTGTTAGTTTGGGTAGGTAGTGTGTTTCTAGAAATTTATCCATTTCCTCTAGGTTTTCAAATTTTTTGTAGTATAGTTTTTCATAGTACTCTGTTATTATCCTTTTTATTTAAGTTGGATCTGTTGCAATGTCCCCCATTTCATTTCATATTTGGGTTATTTGTGTCCTCTCCTGTTTTTCTTTTGTCAGTTTGGCCAGGGGTTTGTCAATTTTGTTGATCCTGTCAAAGAACCAGCTTTTGGTTTTGTTCATTCTTTCTGTTGTTTTTCTATTCTCTCTTTCATTTATTTCTGCTCTGATCTTTATTATTTCCTTTCTTCTAGTGGCCGTGGGCTTCTTTTGTTGTTCTCTATTTGTTCAAGTTGTGTAGGTAATGTTTTGATTTGTCCCTTCTTTTTTTGATGTGTGCATCTTTTGCTATAAATTGACCTTTGAGCACTGCTGTTGCTGTGTCACGAAGGTTTTGATATGATGTGTTTTCATTGTTTTTTGATTCTAGGAATTTTTTTACTCCACCTTTGATTTCTTCTATTACCCAGTCGTTTGTAAGCAGGGTGTTATTCAGTTTCCATGTAATGGATTTTTTTTTCTCTTGCTTCTCCTGTTGTTGATTTCTACTTTGATGGCGTTTTGGTCAGAGAAGATACTTTGTATTATCTCAATGTTTTGGATTTTGTTGAGGGTTACTTTGTTGCCTAAGATGTGGTCTATTCGGGAGAACGTTGCATGTACAGTTGGAAAAGAATGTATACTTTGCAGCTGTTGGTTGAAGTGTTCTATACATGTCTATGAGGTCAAGTTGGCTGATTGTGGCCTTTAGATTTTTTGTATCTTTGTTGAGATTCTTTCTAGATGTTCTTCCTTTACTGACAGTGGTGTGTTGAAGTCTCCTACTATTATTGTGGAACTGTCAATTTCTCTTTTCAGTGCTGCTAGAGTTTGTTTTATATTTATCAGCACTGTCATTGGGTGCCTGTCTATCTAACCTTTTGAGTTGTTGTCAATTTGATCCCAGATGATAGATCTTAAAAGGAGCATAATGCTCAAGGCAGGCGGTTTCCCTTTATTCTTTTGTTGTTGTTAGGTGCCATTGAGCCAGTTCTCACATATAGTGACCCTACGTACAACAGAAAGAGACACAGCCTGGTCCTGCTGCATCTTCACAATCTTTGTTGTTTGAGCCCATTGTTGCAGCCACTCTGTCAATCCATCTTGTGAGGGCCTTCCTCTTTTTCGCTGACCCCCTTGTACCCACTGCTGTCAAGTGGACTCCAACTCATAGTGTCCCCATAGGATTTCCAAGGCTGTAAATCTCTATGGAAGGAGACTGCCATGTCTTTCTTCCTTGGAGTCACTGATGATTTTGAACCACCAACCTTTTGGTTAGCATTATATTCTTATTCTATAGGAAGCCTTATTTTGCAAACCTCTTAGAGTTTAGGACATTTGATAGTTTTCATTGTAATAGATGTTACTAAGTCAGTTTTTTTCTTCCTTTTTATTCTTTGTCTTCATGGCTGTTTATAAAATAGTAATAACTATGGTACAACTGCTGCATTTGTATATAAAAAATGCGACATTAGTGTACTCATCCTGTGAGGCCACCCGTGGTAACACTGATGGAGAGACAATTTAGTGAAAAGTTGTGTTCTAGGCACTTTACATATATTATTTC
This sequence comes from Dugong dugon, assembly GCA_030035585.1. Taxonomy (NCBI): domain Eukaryota; kingdom Metazoa; phylum Chordata; class Mammalia; order Sirenia; family Dugongidae; genus Dugong; species Dugong dugon. The sequence goes on along the minus strand of CM057483.1, from coordinate 98,945,306 downwards.
ATTTAATCATTAAAGAGATGTCATTATCCCCATTTTAAAAGTTAGGAATCTGAGGATCCTTACTGATGTTAAATAACTTTCACAGGGTCAAATAGTAAGAGATAGTGTCATTTAACTCTAAGAAGCAGGGATTTCTAATCTGTGTCTGTCTCATTCTAAAGATTGTTCCCTCCTCCACCCTCCATTCTCTTATTTTAATTTTGAGTTGCATATTATTGTGATTTTCTAACATTTCTAAATGTTCAATATCTTCTTTATAGGAGGCACTGTTACCATACTATTATCCACTATTATCATGATGAGTTGTGGAATGACTTCAAGGACATCATACATGAAGAAAGAAAGAGGTCATTAAGAAGATAGGAAAGAAAGAAAAGACCAAAATGGATGTCAGGAGAGACTCTGAAACTTTCTATTGAATGGTGAGTAGCTAAAACAAATGAAAGAAATCACGAAGTAAAAGAGATGAACAGAAAATTTCAAAGGGCGGCTCAAGAAGACAAAGTAAACTATCATAATGACATGTGCAAAGATCTGGAGTTAGAAAACCAAAAGGAAAGAACAGGCTTGGCATTTCTCAAGCTGAAAGAACTGAAGAAAAAATTCAAACCTCGAGTTGCAGTACTAAAGGATTCTACGGGGAAAATATTAAATGACGCAGGAAGCATCAAAAGAAGATGGAAGGAATACAGAGTCACTATACCAAAAAGAAGTGGTTGATGTTCAACCTTTTCTGGAGGTAGCATATGATCAGGAACCGATGGTACTGAAGGAAGAGGTCCAAGATGCATTGAAGCATTGGCGAAAAACACGGCTCCAGGAATTAACGAAATACCAAAAGAGACATTTCAACAAATGGATGCAGCGCTAGAAGTGCTCACTCGTCTATGCCAAGAAATTTAGATGATAGCTACTTGGCCTGCCGACTGGAAGAGATCTATATTTATGCCTATTCCAAAGAAAGCTGATCCAACCGAATGAGGAAGGTATCAAGCAATATCATTAATATCACATGCAAGTAAAATTTTGCTGAAGATCGTTCAAAAGAGGTTGCCACAGCACGTCGACAGGGAACTGCTGGAAATTCAAGCTGGATTCAGAAGAGGACGTGGAATCAGGGATATCATTGCTGATGTCTGATGGATGCTGGCTGAAAGCAGAGAATACCAGAAAGATGTTTACTTGTGTTTTGTGACTATGCAAAGAGATTTGACTGTGTGGATCATAACAAATTATGGATAACATTGTGAAGAATGGGAATTCCAGAACACTTAATAGTGCTCATGAGGAACTGTACATAGATCAAGAGGCAGTCGTTCGGACAGAACAAGGAGATACTACACGGTTTAAAGTCAGGAAACGTGTGCATCAGGGTTGTATCCTTTCACCATACTTAATTCAATCTGTATGCTGAACAAATAATCTGAGAAGCAGAACGATATAAAGAAGAATGGGACATCAGTATTGGAAGAAGACTCATTAACAACCTGCGATACGCAGATGACACAACCTTGCTTCCTGAAAGTGAAGAGAACTTGAAGCGCTTACTGATGAAGATCAAAGACTCCAGCCTTCAGTATGGATTACACCTCAACATAAAGAAAACAAAAATCCTCACAACTGGACTAATAAACAACATCATGATAAATGGAGAAAAGACTGAAGTCGTCAAGGATCTCATTTTACTTGGATCCACAGTCAACACCCATGGAAGCAGCAGTCAAGAAATTAAACAACGCGTTGCATTGGGCAAATCTGCTGCAAAACACCTCTTTAGAGTGTTAAAACGCAAAGATATCACCTTTAAGACTAAGGTGCGCCTGAACCAAGCCATGGCGTTTTCAATTGCCTCATATGCATGCGAAAGCTGGACAATGAATAAAGAAGACTGAGGAAGAATTGATGCCTTTGAATTACGGTGTTGCCGAAGAATATTGAATATACCGTGGACTGCCAAAAAGAACAAACAAATCCGTCTTGGAAGAAGTACAGCCAAAATGCTCCTTAGAAGCAAGGATGTCTCACATACTTTGAACATGTTATCAGGAGGATCAGTCCCTGGAGAAGGACATCAGACCTGGTAAAGTAAAGGGTCAGCGAAAAAGAGGAGGCCCCTCAATGAGATGGACTGACACAGTGGCTGCAACAATGGGCTCAAGCATAAGCAACGATTATAAGATGGCACAGGACTGGGCAGTGTTTCGTTCTGTTATACAGAGGGTCGCTATGAGCTGGAACTGATTTGATGGCACCTAGCAACAACAACAACATTATCCATGCTTACATCACTTTTTATTAATGTTTATTAGCTGCCCTCCACTTAATCTATCTTAGTTTCTTCATTATGATGATGACAACTCAGGTATCATCTTCAAATTAAAATATTTTACTGCCACCTTTCTTTGCCACTAAGTTGCCCCACACTTGTTCTGATTCTTGAATGGTTTCCTCCTCAGAGTATTTTTTAATAGTCATATTTTCTCTTGTTGGTTTTTCTTTATTGAGGTGAGATTCACATAACGTAAAGTTAACCATCTGAAAGAGAATAATTCAGTGGCAGTTAGTACTTTCACAAGGTTGTGTAACCACCCACCTCTATTTAGTTCTAAACATTTTCATCACTCCAAAAGGAGATCCCATACCCATTAAGCAGGTGCTCCCCATTACCTCTTCCCCTCAACCTCTGGCAACTGCCAATCTGCTTTCTGTTCTTATGGATTTGCTTATTCTGAATATTTCATGTAAATGGAATTATACAATATGTGACCTTTTGTGTCTGGCTTCTTTCATACTGCGTAATGTTTCTGAGATTCATCTATGTTGTAGCATGTATCAGTACTTCATTCCTTTTTATGACTGAATAATATTTCAGTGTATGTATGTATTTACCACAGTTTGCTTATCCGTTCACCTGTTGATGGACATTTGGGCTGTTTCTACTTTTTGGCTATTGTCAATAATTCTGTTATGAACATATGTGTCCATGTATTTGTTTGGGTACGACTTTTCAGTTCTTTGGGGTTGAAATGTGCTTTTAATGCAGAAAAATCACAATGGATAGCAGCAAAAAACTGATGGGGGGTTGAGGAGATTCTGAAAATCTACAGTTGGATTATTTTGCATATTGATGAAAGATAATTCATACTTTTAAAACTTCAAAACTTTCTTTTTTAAGGAACCAAAATAAATCCAAGATAACTTGCTGACACTTCCCTACCCCTAAGCTCTTTTACAAATAAAACTGATATAGTTAGGGCAGCAGAAGATTTTGATAGCAATGAAAGTTTGTAAAGTGTATTTAAAGCTCTTGTTTGCAAAGTGCAAGATGCAGTGTTCTCATAATCTTTCATTAATGCTTATCTTGTAAATAATCCTTCATTTTGTCTAGTAAAGGCAGTTTTTGAAATAAGTCTATTTTGGTATACTGACCTATAACAAAATGACACCGGTATAGCAATCCACCTGTATAAACCGTGATACTGGACTGGTCAGCCTGATAGGGTAAGTTGCTCATCCAGGCAACCCAGACCTTGAATAATAAAAAAAACACTCCATTTTCAGAGTCCCTGATTGCATGTTCAATTAGATCAACTATAGAAGTATGGCCTTCTGTATTTGGTTGTTCATAAAAGCTAAACCTATCATTCGAGTGTTCAAATCTAATGTGAAATATTTTACCATGGGAGCGAAGGCTCAAGCTGAAAACGTAACCATTGTCTGAACTCTCCCGAAGAAGAAAGGAACCATCTGGCACATTTGCTAGCTTCCCTTCTACCTCCCAGAATGTCCCAGGTGCTATCTTGTTTTGCAAGTTCTTCGGCTCCTCTATAAGGCTTGTCACAACCACAGCACCACTACTTTGCACGGAGGCATAAACTCTTGCAATCCCAAGAGCAGAGTTAGGATCAAATTCAAGTGATATTGCATATTTTCAGACTGGGCCAGTGAGTCCATTAAAGTTCCTTTGGATTTGATTATTCTGTATCGGAGATAAAAATGGTGGAAGTGTAGAGACATCGTCATAATTAGCTCTTGGGCTCTTCATCACGACTCCTGTGGTACCAAAGAGAAAGCCACACATGGACTGATCCACAAAGATTTCTGGGGCAACAACTGCATCCTGGTCTACATGATTCTCATCTTCAAGGAAAGAGTTCCCTCTCACTTGACAAGGAACTGTAGAAACTTCCCTGGAAGAACTGTCCAGACAGTAACTACGTGATCTTTTCTGAGGATATTTTCTCTCATTTAAAGGCACAGTATACTGAATGTAGTCCAATAACTACAGGCACATGTTCACCAAGGTGAAGATGCAAGTCTTCCATTCAGAGATTCTGAACACTTTAATGAAGTATTTTGTTCTTGGCACACAGTTTCAGATTGAAGATCGTGGAAATCCTTTCTAACCCCATTCAGTGCTAGACTTGGACCGGAAGAATAGACCAAGGCTCTGACTCTCATCTCCATTTTTTTTTTTAAACACTTTATTGTTGTTTGGGTGAAAGTTTACAGAGAAAATTAGTTTCTCATTTAACAATTTATACACAGCTTGAATGTTAAAAAACAAAACAAAACAGAAGTGAGAGTCAAAACCTTGGTTTTGAATAGTTCTTTCAGTCCAAGTCCAGCGCTGGTTAAGAACTCGGCTGCTAACCAAAAGGTCAGCAGTTCGAATTCACCAGCTGCTTTTTGGAAACCCTATGGGGCAGTTCTACTCTGTCCTATAAGGGTCACTATGAGTCAGAATCTACTCAACGGTGGCCGGTTTGGTTTTGGGTTTTTGGTGTTTTGTGACATTGATTGCAAATCCCTGAATGTATCAGAACTCTTCCCCCTTTCCTCCCAGGGTTCCTTGTGTCCATTCGCCCAGGTTTCCTGCCCGTACGGTCCTTCTGAACTTTGCTTTTGGGCAAATGCTGCCCTTTAGGTCTCCTATAGTTGATTGTTCTGAGGTATACATTCCTCACTGGTGTTATTGTTCCTTTTATTGGCCTGTCTATTATATGGCTATAATGTGATCTCTGGGAGTGATCTCAGTTCCAAGGTTGAAGGGTGTCTAAGGGCTATAGTCTCAGGGGTTCCACCAGTCTCTAACAGACCAGTAAGTCTTGTCTTATTTATGAGTTTGAATTTCGTTCTACATTTCTCTCCCACTCTGTCCATGACCTACTACTGTGGTCCCAGTCAGAGCAGTTGGTAGTGGTAGCCTGGCACCATCTAGCTCTTCTGGTCTCAGGCTAGTGGAGGCCGTGGTTCATGTGGTCCATTAGTCCCTTGGACTAATTGTTTCCTTGAGTCTTTGGTTTTCTTCACTCTTCTTTGTTCCAGACAGGAAGAAACCAATTGTTGTATCCTAGATGGCTGCTTGCAAGCTTTTAAGACTCCAGTCCCTAGATGTAAAACATTGTCTATATGGATTATGATGTGCCAATTGACCTAGATGTCCCCCTGAGACTATGGTCTCTAGCCCTTAAGCCCAGTATCTCAGTCCCTGGAGGTATATGGTTATGGCTAAGAAGTTTTCATGACTGTGCCCTTTGTGCACACTATTGCATACATGGGTATATTTGCAGCCTATACATATACATGTACCTGGGTGTACTTCCATATGCCCTCCCACCCCTGTTCAGCTTACATATCTACCTATATATCTACTCATACATTATTGTTTGTTAGTACTGTTATTGCAGGATTGTATATGTATTAGTATTTACTGTTGTTGCCTTTTACCCTTGCGTACCTTTCAGTGTCTTCCTTTACCTTGATTATGTTGTGCTGACTTCCCCTATATGTGTATTATCTCTCCCTTCACCAAAGTTAGTATGTGTCTACTATCTGTTTAGTGGTTTTCCTCCCCTCGCCTCTCCCATCCCTAGTAATCATCAAAGACTTTTTCTGTGTGAAAACCTTTTCTTGAGTTTTTATAATAGCGGTCTCATACAATATTTGTCCTTTTGCGATTGACTTATTTCACTCAGCATAATGTCCTCCAGGTTCATCCATGTTGTGAGATGTTTCACGGATTGGTAGTTATTCTTTAACTTTTTGTTAAAGTTCCATTGTGTATAAGTACCACAGTTTGTTTATCCATTTATTCGTTGATGGGCACTGAGGCTGTTCCATCTTTTTACTATTGTAAATAATGCTTCAATGAACATGGCTGTGCGTATGTCTCTTCGTGTCATGGTTCTTGTTTCTCTAGGATATATTCCTAGGAGTGGGATTGCTGGATCATATGGTATTTCTATTTCTAGCTTTTTGAGGAGGTGCCATATCATTTTCCATAGTGGTTGTGCCATTTTACACTCCCACCAGCAGCGTATGAGAGTTCCAATCTCCCCACAGCCTCTTCAGCATTTGCTGTTTTCTGTTTTTTTTTTAATAAGTGCCATTATTACCAGTATAAGATGGTATCTTATTGTAGTTTTGATTTGCATCTCTCTAATGGCTAATGATCGCAAGCATCTCTTCATGTATTTGTTGGCTGCCTAGATGTCTTCTTTGGTGAAGTGTGTGTTCATATCCTTTGCCCAGTTTGTAATTTTTTTTTTTTTTGTCTTTTTGCTGTTCAATTCTCACTTCCATTTTGATACCCGTCTCCTTGGGGGCTTATAGGTCAAAGAGGTCAAGCGTTTGGATTATAGTGATGATTGCGGAGGGAAGTTGACCATATTGGCCTTTGAGCTTTCACATCTTTGAGGACTATTGGTGCTGAGGCAAAGGAAAAGGTATCCTTGTCTGCAGAACTCACAGAGGGTATAGTGCGCTGTCCTTGCCTTTCTGCTTTTGTTTTGCAGAAAGCTGCCCTTTTAACATACCCATTAGGCTTTCACTTTTTGATCTATTATTTCCACCTTTTTCATCTTCACTGTTGTTATCACAGCTGGCCGTATCTTTAACCATAAAACCCATTGCCACTGAGTTGATTCTGACTCACAGCTACCCTATAGGACAGAGTAGAACTGCCCCATAGAATCTTCAAGGCTGTAATCTTTATGGAAGCAGAAGGCCACATCCTTCTCCGGCGGAGCAGCTAGCTGGTGGGTTCGAACCGCTGACCTTTCAGTTAGCAACCGAGCGCTTAACCACTGCACCACCAGGGCTCTTTTTTTTTAACCATAGCAACCACCAAAGAAGGAATCATCTTTTCCAAAATCACTGGCTTAATGATAGTTGTTGTACTATCATGAAATCAGTTTCTCCTTTACATTCATTTCTGGAAGGTTTTAAGACTACTTTTCTTCATTATGGAAACCCTGGTGCCGTAGTGGTTAAGAATTAGGCTGCTAACCAAAAGGTTGGCAGTTCAAATCCACCAGGGGCTCCTTAGAAACTCTATGGGGCAGTTCTACTCTGTCCTATAGGGTAGCTATGTGTTGGAATCGACTCAGTAGCAATGGGTTTTCTTCATTATGACTGGATACCTAATTCAGAGGAACCAATTTTTCTCGTGAATTTTATCCCCAAACATCTGGAGAGGCTGTAATGCCGCGTTGATGTATTTTCCCAGTTTTATTTAACCTTTGGAGTCATTTTCCACCAGCAGCGGTGGTGTCAGCGGTCTGGGCTCTGCTTCCTTCCCCAACTCTGGCATGACTGCCACAAAATGTGTGTTGTTTTAAGCTGCTAAGTTTGTGGTAATTTGTGATGCAGTAATAGAAAACTAATACACCGTAATGGTGTTATCAGGGTGACAAAGTTTGAGACTGGAGCTGAAGAAACAGCTCATTTATAAAAATTGCTGTACATAAAAGGAGGAAAGAAAAGAAAAAGAACAAGAAATCAGTGGAAAGAGAAGAAACACACAAAAGCACATCCTTCAGTGCTCAGCTCAGGTCTTCTCTCTCACCCTCCTTCCAACCTGAAGTGATTGTTTTCTCCCCAGGTATTTTTAGACAGGAACATGTTTTTAAAAAATAATTTATTTTTGTTGTTGTTGTTGAGAATATACATAGACCAGTTCAACAATTTCTGCATGTGCAATTCAGTGACATTGATTACATTCTTCGAGTTGTACAACCATTCTCACCCTCTTTTTCCGAATTGTTCCCCTTCCATTGACATAACTCACTGCCCCCTATAAGTTTCCTATCCAATCTTTCGAGTTGTCAGTTTGATCCCATATAGATAGATCTCAAAAAAGTACACTACTCAAGGCAGACATTCTTTACTAGTGAAGCTAAACTATTTGATTTTAGGAAGAATTCAGGGGACATTTTTGGTTTAAGGTTTAAAGGTTATCTCAGGGCAATAGTTTTAGGGGTTCATCCAGCCTCCATGGCTTCAGAAAGTCTGGTGTCTATAAGAATTTGAAATTCTGTTCTGCATTTTCACCCTTTTGATCAGGATTTTTCTATAGACTCTTTGATCAAAATGTTCAGTAATGGTAGCCAGGCATCATCCAGTTCTTCTTGCCTCATGGCAAAGGAGGCAGTTGTTCAAGGAGGCAATTAGCCACACATATAAGAACATATTTTATCACTTAAATAATATTCTCCTGTATTGTTCTCTAGTGGCTAGGCTTCAAGTTCCTTGAGGGCAAGGATCTTGTCTTGTTCATTTCTGTATCCCCCACAGTGCCTTGCATGCAGCCACTCTAGTAATTGTTACTTGATTGGCTGAAGAAGGTGTGTTTATCTGATGACTAAATCCTTCAAACTAAACCTTTTATATGCTACGCCTAGAAGGTAGCTAGAATGGGATTTCTGAGATTCCAACAGGGGTTTTTTTCTTATTGAGCTCCCATGAGCCCCACCACCCAGCTTTCCCTAGCAGCAAATTGTATCATAACGTCCTCTGACTCTTCTCGCAGGATAGGGAATCTTAGACCACAAGTTTCAATGGGCCAAAAGCAGGGAGTATGACCTGGCATTTAACAACATAAAGAGTTCTACTTAATTAGCTATCACCCACTAATCAGTTAGACCCAAACATCTGCCAATAGAATTTGAGAAGTCTGTTCTAAAAGTTGAAAAGCTGAGTTTATTTTTCACAGATGGGGTACTTTTAGTGAGGGGGGGGGGAAGATTTTACCAGTTAAATCCAATTAAGAGATTGGTGCCTGATTTTCAGGAGAGTTTTGCGGTTAACTTTGTCTTTTTCACTGCATGATATGACTCTTGATTATGTGATGGAAGAAATGATCATATTATGATTTTTCTCTGTGTGCCTATCCATAATTAAACAGTTTGTGGACTATTTGAAAGAAATAAAAGCAGAGCTTGAGGACTTTTTTGCTTCTTAATGTAGTCACATGTCTACGTAGTAAAAACTTTTTGATGAAATCCACTAACCTGCTTTCTTAGACCAAGGACTTTTCGAAGTAAAAGGACACTGAGAGATCCAAACTGAGGCCTCTAGTGGTTTATACTAATTTCTTGCTACTGTGACAAGCTGCCTTAAATCCTTTCTGGAACCAGGCATGAGGTATAAATTAATACTAATGTGACAATGTATCTGAACAGTGGACTTGAAACTGCAGTAGGATCATAAGAGCTGATTTGTTCAAGGAAGTAGAGGTAATTGAGACTCAAACTAGACGTGTGGTTTAGGCCGATGGCAAATGAATTCATTTATCTTTGTTGAACTGCTTCTGAGCTCAGTGCAATCTCAGATTGTGACGATTTGCAGAGCTCTATGGCGGAAATGAAGTCACGACTCAGAAGAGTCATGGATTTTGACGAATATGAATCATTTAACATTTTAATAGCTGCCTTTGGAGTGCAAACTCTCAGGATGCCCCTGAGTTATTAAGCATCAACATCTACCCCATTACTCTGGGCGGAACTATCTTGAATACCACAACGATTTTGAAATTTCAGGCTATGTGACCGAAATCTGAGATGTTTGCGTTCATTTGGCCCTGCGAAAGTATCAGTCGTTTTCATCAATGTCTGGGGTCAGAATTAAGACATGTTCACATTGGAACCCCCTCCGCCGTCGTTTTGAAGAACAGTTCAGTCTTTAAATATAATTATTTACCTTTACTTGCTTAGAACTGATCCATGATTTGTAATCATCAGCCTTTAACTGTTCATTTTTGTGTGAATAAAGTTGATTAAACTTTAGACTCCTTTGGCATTTATGTTAAAGTCTACATTATTGGCGATACTTTATCACTTCGGCAAAAATGTATGCGGCAAATGTATGGGCTTTTTTAACCTTATGCTTCACTATTAAAAATCAAAAACAAAACGAAACTTGGGCGCTCTAGCCCGAGACAGCGTGCCCTAGGCGCGAGTCGGGTTGACAGGGTTGGTCGCATGCGCTTTCGACACAATCGTGTTTGTCGCAATGGGCCCTGCGCGGAAGGTTACATAAGAGCAAGCGACTTTGATTATAGTCATTTTGTCGGTAGCGCTGGTTACCGCGCTACCTCCGCTCTGGTACTTGATTGTAACAGAAAGTAGTTCCGGCCCGTGTTGTTTCGGCCGAGGAGTCGTCGCCGCCATTTCAAGACCGTGAGAGGTAGATGGCCAACCAGAGTTCCTAAGGTTAGAAGCCTGTAACGGCTGTCGCTGCTTAAGCCTTGCAGAGCACGGGTACGGCTGCTGCTCTCTTACCACTACCTCTAGAAACATTCTTGCCACTAGCAGCGGCGGCGGGACTCAATTACCCCCTCTTCGCTCTCCCTCAAGAAGCTCCAGATGGCGTCTTCCGTGGGCAACGTGGCCGACAGCACAGGTACTGGTGTCCCGTTCTACCTTAGCAGACGCCGCTTTGGGGTCTCGCGCCGTTCTCCGTCTCTCACTGCTCCCTCCCTTCCCTCTAGTCACCCCCATTACATCAGTGGTATTGCTGAGCTGTTCCTGTTCTACCGGCATCTGGTCGGTGTTTCCTCCGTGTTCTCTTTGTCAAGCGTTACCTTTTTCATTCTTACTGCTTTCTTGCGTCCTTTTTTGCTTCTTAATGTATAACTGTTATAGCTTTCTACTCGGGACGCTTCTACTACATGTGCGCGCTAAGAATGGACTGCATTGGGAATCCCTGCCCTTTCACTCTCCTTCGCAACCGTTTTCTCCCCGAAATCCAGTTTACCGCCCTCTCCTCTTGCCTCTCCACATCCCCCTCTGGCCCTTCCCCCTTAGCCAGGTTTGGTTCTTCTCTGTCAATCTAGGGCGGGGGTGCCATTCCGATGTAATCATATCCCCACTTTGCATCACCCAAAGACGAGCCGAAGCTCGCCGGCTGCTGCAAGGAACCTGAGAAGAGGGGACATTGGGCAGCACCCCGCTGGGCAGCGCCTTTCTATGTTCTTTCGGTTGAGTGGCCCTGGTTTGGATTGGAAATTTCCAGGGGTTTTCTTTGCCGTCACCCTATTCCGCATGCTGCCACTAGCCTAGACTTCCCACCCTACTCCCCCTTCCCTCCCGCGGGGAACCACACCCTTTCCTTCCAGAGGTTGTCAGCCTCGCGGTCCAGTTCCTATCCCTGGGGAAGAAACCAGCCTGGTGCTCTTGTTTTCGCATTGACCACCCTGCTTTCAGAATTCTCGCTTTGTGTTACTTCTCAGTGTATTCCTCCGCCGCCGCCTCTGGGTCTCCATCCCCATTCTGTAGCCCAATATCTTTTTTTTCCCATAGGGTGTATGTATTTTTAAGTTTCATCCCTGCTTGAAGAGTTTGTAAAGCAACTGGAGTGTAGCTGCACAAGTGCAAGGCAGTTGCCCTTTTAGACAATTCAGTCGAAAAGCATTTGGTACTCAAACAAAAAAACCCAACCAAATTCTGGGAGTTTCCTTTAGCTGCTTTTCCATATTGAGGCTATTTGGGGCAGGGAGGGAGGGGGCACTGAGCTGCGCTTCTAAGGTTTCCCACGAGGTTTTTTTGTTTGTTTATTGGTTGAAACGTGTCAAGGGTTTTTTATTTGTTTTTGGACATTGTGCTGTAAGTAACAGGTGAATCTTCAATAGTCTCTTATCCATAATTATAGGTAGTGGGATTAATAATTAGTCAGTGGTCCCCTCTTTCTTGCCCCATAGTGATTTTTAAACATTTAAGATTCTGGTTCTGTACTAGCTTGCCCTTTTCTATGTGTATTATTTTATTTGAGGAAGTCGTCGTTTCAAGTGTTAAAATAGCAGATAAGCCGCTTTGAAAAGTGACAAAGTAATGTGTTAAAATAAGGAGTTAGGAAGTTCTGGAGAATTGTTTAAAATGTAATTTTCTAGTTTCTATTAGAGATATAAACTCCCCCACGTTTGGATGCAAGTCTGTCTCCTCTTTGTGTTCTTGGTCAGCTGTGCATTCAGTCAGGAAATTTACTTGCTTTCCCTAGTATCCAGAACACACACTAGCTTGAACAGTTGGGGTGCTAGGCTCAAATTTGAGTTTGTTACTGTGTGTTACTGTGTAAGTATTTGTCCATGGTTCCCATTTCAACTATAGGTAGACCCAGGTATGTTGTTTGTGAAAGTGCTATGGTCAAATTCCCAGTAATGTATCACTGTTTAAATATTTGCGATTGAGACTTGGGCAGTTTGCTAGGTTCCCCCCCGCGGCCCCCCCCCCCACACTCCCTTGGAGCCCTGATGGCCCAGTGGTTAGGCGCATGGCTGCTAACCAAAAGTTTCAGCAGTTCGAATCCACCAGCCACTTCTTGGAAACCCTATGGGACAGTTCTACTCTGTCCCGTAGGGTTGCTGTCAGTTGAAATCAGGAATCGACTCCACGGCAGCGGGTTTGGTTTTTTGGGGGCTTTAGCCATACTCTTTATGTATCTGAATTAAGTCACACATAGCAAAGTGTTTTCATTTGGTATTCATTCTGTTGAGCTTTATCAAATGTTTTATACTAACATTTTTCCGTTCCCTTTTTTTTTTTAAAAAAAAAACCATTACAGTTGTAGGTAACTGCTTGGCTTATATAGCATTGTTCGCAGTGTCTTAATTCTTTAGTCAGTGCCAGAGCTCTTTGGAAAATGCTAGTGTTAAACCAGCGTGGGTGAGATTTAGCTAATTTAGTATCCTTGTGAGTTTGGGATGGTAGAAGAGCAATATAATCTTGGGTCTTTATTTAAATTGTTGGGTGACGCATTTAAATATTTTGGTTCTTGACAGATGTATTTATCTGTTTATCAGCTGATTTAAAAATAGCACCTTGACGTTTAGTTTTTTCCTTATGTTCAGTTTTTAGAGTCACCTTTTAAAAAATTAAATTATGAAATATACAAACACATTAATATAATTTAAAGAGTGAAAACACACCCAGGTAAAGAGAGATTGTTATTAGTACACCCCCCAACCCTACAGATCCAGCCTAAAACCATTAAGTTTCCCAGTAGATTATTTGACATTATTAAATCTTTGTGACCTTGCAAATCACACGTTTTATGTTTTGTTTCTGGATGTTAACTAAGGGATAAGGAGAAACATTCAGTGAATCTTTAGATGTTATCTATAATTTAAAAAGTATTTTTAATCATAAAATGTAATATCATTTGGAAGTAAATATTCCTATCTAGTTTGGGAAGGAAGTGTTAATGGGTGAAATCTAAGATGCCAATTCTGCACCTGATGTTAACTTGAGGGTATAAATAACGTGCAGAACACTCTAGTGCTTTACATAGTTTCAAGCATTTTCATCTTTAAGTTTAATATACCATATTTTTACATTTTTTTGTTTGCATTTCTAACTTTTTGTTTCCCCCCTCCCTCCCTCAAATGTTTTGATGATTCTCCAGAACCAACGAAACGTATGCTTTCCTTCCAAGGGTTAGCTGAGTTGGCACATCGAGAATATCAGGCAGGAGATTTTGAGGCAGCTGAGAGACACTGCATGCAGCTCTGGAGACAAGAGCCAGACAATACTGGTGTGCTTTTATTACTTTCATCTATACACTTCCAGTGTCGAAGGCTGGACAGGTAGGAGATGGGGGGGGGGGGGTACCTGCTGGTAATTGCTGCCTCTGTGTACTGAGCTTGACAAATGATACTTAAATATTTGAACTTGAAGTTTTTCTATACTGCATTTCAATTGAGCCACCAACGCACATCTGCTCTCTTGCCCACTTGTGACATGTGGCAGCCCAGATGCCAGTTTTTCTCCTTCCTTTTGTGGCGGTGGTTATATTATTAGTATGACCAGGTACCTTATTAGACTTTCACACGTGGGTCTACTGCTTTCTTAACTCTGTTAAGGTAATAAATTGTTCTTAGTCTACATGTGAACATTCAGTCTCACCGTTGTAAGACATGTCAACTTGAGGGACTGAAATGCTCACAAATGATGGTTGTATACAGTCACGCATCGCATAACATCTGTTTGGGCAATGTCTGACCGTATATATGTCCATGGTCCCGTAAGTTTATAATAGAGTTCAAAAGTACTGATCAGAGAACGAGACTAAACACAACACAAAAGGAAACTTTCCTGGTCCTTTTGGAAAGCCAGAGGGTTTGGTTGTGGATAACCTGTGCTGACCACACTGAGCTCCCCTGGGTCCTGAAGGTCTCCATGCCCTGATGTTTCATGGGGCCCACCCTCCAGACCATCTTAGGCCTAATTTGGCATGGTGTTTGCACAATGTCCAAATCACATAACGTCCTATTTCACAGAACGTATCGTGGACGTGAAGCAATGCATGACTGTATACTGTGGTAGGAGGTGCATATGTGGTTTAAATTGCCTTTATAATGTGTTACTTTTAGCTAACTGATTGAATTAATCAAAAAGGAAGAATTTGTGTTCTTTTTAATACATTCCCATTCTCCTTTATTTAGATATTTAAAGGCATTTATCATTACATTTTATTAGCAAATGGAAATAGAGACTCACACACACAGCATTTTCCTTCTTGATCTTAATGATCATGATTTCCAGTGTGTTGGTTTAGTAATAAGACTCCAGTAAGAGTTTTATCTCATGAAAGAAACTTACCAATCTGAAATTTGGAATACCTCCATTTTTGAAAAACTTATTTCCAAAATTTTTCTTATAATGCACTAGTTAAGATACAATGTATTGTTATGTAAGAAGAGCCCTGGTGGAGCAACACAACCCACTCAGCTATTCTACAGGAGAAAGACGTGGCTTTCTTAAAGACTACAGCTAAGAAAACCTTATGGAGCAGTTCTGCTCTGTCACTTGGAGTCACTATGAGTGGAAAACCAACTCCCAACTTGAGGACTGGTGCTTAACAACAGCAATTGTTATGTAATTAGCAATAGGAAGGGATCTTTGGAAACTGTTTGAGTTGCATATGGGCTGTACCTTCTTTCTGTAACGTGTACCCTACCCACGTGTCAACATTTTTTGCCTTTTCCAGATCTGCTCACTTTAGTACTCTGGCAATTAAACAGAACCCCCTTCTGGCAGAAGCCTATTCGAATTTGGGGAACGTGTACAAGGAAAGAGGGCAGTTACAGGAAGCAATTGAACATTATCGACATGCATTGCGTCTCAAACCAGATTTCATCGATGGTTATATTAACCTGGCAGCTGCATTGGTAGCAGCAGGTGACATGGAAGGGGCAGTACAAGCATACGTCTCTGCTCTCCAGTACAATCCCGTGAGTAAAATTGTAATGGTTATCATTTTGCCTTCACAGAAACCTAGAAAGAAACGTAGTGTGATAGATCAGACACTAAAATAGGTTTTTGCATGGAATAAAGTGAAGAGTTTAGAAATGTGTGTCTACTTAAAATGGTAAAATTGCTTTGATTTGGTCTGCATTATGTTAAAAAATAATTTTATCTAGAAAATTATATTGAAAAGCATAAAATTATCCTTATTGCAAGAAACTCTACATCTGTTTTTTTATAGTGCCTGTGAAAGTATAGGACATGTGTTTTGATTAAATTTGTATAAATTCTGATAGGTGTTTGCAGCAGTTTGATTTTCAAAGAATGATAGATAAAGGGACTTAAGCTGTAATATAAAATAATTAAAATAAGATGCCAATGTATGGATCAGTGACATGAAAACTAGGCTGCAAAATTTGCTCCTCAATATCTTATTCTCTTTTCTTTCATCGTAATTAGAAGGGGTAGAATCAAGGGCTGATTATCCTGTAGGCAAGGTAAGTACAGTGCTTACCTTGCCTACCAGATATCTGTAGTGAACAATTTCACATGGGTTTGACATCTTTGAAATTGTTCACTACATGTTAGTAAGTAAGCACGAGTAAGCCTGTGCTTACCTGTGCTTACTGGGTCATCCTCTCCTGTCAGGGATTGCAAACTTGAAAAGAAGCTTTGATTCTGTAGGAAGGTGCTGTGGGGTTGGGAGAGAGACGGATGCAAGCCATACCTAGAAGCAGAGTCTTTGATGTGGTGAAAAAATGTGAAATTGTTTGCTACAGATGATTTGGTAAGCAAGGTAAGCATTGTGCTTACCTTGCCTATTGGATAATCCACTCCCGGGTAGATCTGAGATGTTAATATCCACATCAGGCTTTTGATTAGTTCTTAAAAATGTTTTTGTCTAAATTGCAGATGTTTTCTGGGGAACAAGTGAGGCCCAGCTGGCAGCTATTAAGTTCATACTGTATTAGGGTCTCTGAAAGATACAAAGAAAATAAGACTTTCCCCTCAGAGCTTTTGGTGTTAGGGAAAGAAGATAGATATAAGAAAATAGATGTAGAAAAAGTTCAAGAATATGTTCTCAAGGTATATCCTCAACATTTAGTTTTGCAACAACCCTGGAAGTGGTTTTAATAACAGCTATTATAGGGTCACTGTGAGTTGGAACCGATGGCACCCGAACAACAACAACCATTTATTGAAAGTCTATTGCGTGTGCAGTTACTGTGCTAAGTGCTTCAAAAGTTAATCCTCATAATGATCCTTCAAAGTAGGTGCTATTTTTTCCAGTGTTATTAATTAAAAAAAAAAAAAAACGAAAGTGACTCAGAGGTTAGTAACTTTCTTGAGCTCACATAGCCAGTAAGGGTAGCAAAACTCACCCACTGCCTTTGAGTTGATACCGACTCATAGCTACCCCATAGGGTTTCCGAGGCTGTAAATCTCTGCTGAAGCAGACTGCCACATCTTTCCCCGAGGAGCTGCTGGTGGTTTCGAATCGCCAACCTTTCGGTTAGCAGTCGTTCACATTAACCACTGTGCCACCAGGGCTCCTTAGTAATGGTAAAAAAAAAAAAAAAAAAAACAGCAACAAAAACAAAACAACCAAACCCATTGCCATCACTCATAACAGCCCTATAGGACAGAGTAAAACTGCCCCATAGGGTTTCCAAGGAGCAGCTGGTGGATTCCAACTTTTGACCTTTTTTTGGTTAACAGCCCAGTTCTTAACCACTGTGCAACCAGGACTCCTAGTAATGGTAAAGTGGATATTAAAACCTGAGCCTGAATATCTTCAAAGCAAACACTGAGGAAGTAAAAAGGGACTGATGTGTCCAAAGGGCACACACCCACCCCTCAAGGCAGCCACCGAGCAGTTTGATAAGCCATTGATCATATCCTGATGTCTCTCTCAGCCTTTATCCCTATTTTGCTGGTTCGCAAACTGAAGCTTAATTTAGTAGTTTGTTCAAAGGTCTGCAATCACTTTTCATCATGTCATCTATTAACACTTCTTTTTTCAGTTAATTTTAAGAGTTTATAATTTTTTATTTTTTTAAATTTATTGCTTTTTAAATAGATACAGTGAAAAGTCTCCCAGCTACCCTTTTGGAGCCATTGATCCTAATTTCTTGTATATCCTTTTAGAGATTAAATATATATATATATATATATATATATATATATATATATATATATATATAAAACTTTTGACTTATATGTGTGTGTGTGTGTGTGTGTGTGTGTGTGTGTGTGTGTGTGTGTGTGTGTGTGTGTGTGTGTGTGTGTGTGTGTGTGTGTGTGTGTGTGTTAGAGCCCTGGTAGCGCAGTGGTTAAGTGTTCAGTTGCTAACCAAAAGGTCCGCAGTTCGAATCCACCATCTGCTCCTTGGAAACTCTATGGGGAAGTTCTCCTCTGTCCTGTAGGGACGCTATGAGTCGGAATCAACTCAACAGCAACGGGTTATATGTATATATGAGTGTTTATATATATGTGTATGTATATAAAGTATATATATATATATATATGTACGTATGAGGGAGCCCTGCTGGTGTGGTGGTTAAGCGCTGGGCTGCTAATGGAAAGATTGGCAATTCGAACCCACCAGCCACTCTGTGGAAGAAAGATGTGGTAGTCTGCTCCCAGAAAAATTTACAGCCTTGGAAATCCAATGAAGCAGAGTCACTATGAGTTGAAATCGACTTGATGCCAACAGGTTTATGTATATAAAGATATCTATGTATCTATACATATATATGTACCTGTGAGTGTGTGTGTGTGTGTGTGTGTGTGTGTGTATTTGAGTGACTTTTTGTAGTTTTTATTGTAGTGCTGTCTAGCTAGGTACCCACAGAAAGTTTTAGAGAATACTGTATGTGCTGCCTCTTGGGCTTGAACCCTGTTCTTCCAAGGCTCAGGGCTCACCTGTGCAGCCAGTTGTCACATAAGTTCTTTCCCTTTATTAATCATGGTTGGTTCCACCTTTCACTTACTGATTGACTGTAAGGTCACTTGCACCCTCTTACACAGCCCTGGCCCCAACCATCTTTAATTCTCTGACTCAGGTTTCCAGTTGCCTGTGTTTGTAGCAGAGCAGTCATTCCTGTTGACAGTATACCAAACCACAGGAGTATGTTGAGAAGGGAAAATTAAAGCGGGAGGCAGAACCATGCTTTTTTTTTTGCACAACTTTCTTGATTTTATTTATTTTTGTTGTACTTTAGGTGAAGGTTTACAGAAAAAATAGTTTCTCTTTAAACAGTCAGTACACATATTGTTTTATGACATTGGTTAACAACCCTACGACATGTCAACACTCTCCCTTCTTTACTTTTTTTTTTGGTGAAAATATACATAGCCAAAGGTACACCATTTCAAAAATTTCTACATGCACAATTCAGTGACATTGATTACGTTCTTCCAGTTGTGCTGCTATTCTCACTTTAAATGAAGGTTTACAGAACAAAATAGTTTCTCATTAAACAGTACACATGTTGCCCTGTGACAATGGTTAACAATCCCACTGCATGTCAACGTTGTCCTTACTCAACTTTGGGTTCCCTATCACCAGCTTTCCTGTCCCCTCCTGCCTTCTAGTCCTTGTTCCTGGACTGCTGTGCCCCATTAGTCCTGTTTTGTTTTATGGGGCTGTCCACTCCCCGGCTAAACAGTGAACCTCGGAAGTGACTTCACCACTGAGCTAAAAGGGTCTCTGGGGGCCATACTTTTGGGGTTTCTCCAGTCTGTCAGGTCAGTAAATCTGGTCTTTTTTTTTTTTGTGAGTTAGAATTTTGTTCTATACCCTTCTCCAGCACTGTCCAGAGCCCTCTGTTGTGATCCTGGTCAGAGCAGTCAACGGTGGTAGCCGGACACCATCTAGCTGTACTGGACTCAGTCTGGTGGAGGCCTTGGTAGACATGGTCCATTAGTCCTTTGGACTAATCTTTTCCTTGTGTCCTGTTCTCTTCATTCTCCCTTGCTCCTGAAGGGGTGAGACCAGTGGAGTATCTTAGATGGCTGCTCACAGGCTTTTGAGACCCCCAGATGCTACTCACCAAGGTAGAATGTAGAACATTGCTTTTATAAACTGTGTTATGCCAGTTCAGCTAGATGTTCCCTGAGAGCATGGTCTCCACAGCCCTCCACCCAGTAATTCAGTCCCTCAGGGAGTTTGGATGTGTCTAGGGAGCTTCCATGACCTTTCCTTGTACAAGTTGTGCTGGTTTCCCCAGTATTGTGTACTGTCTCACCCTTCACCCAAAATACCACTTATCTATTTCCTATTTAGTATTCCCCCCCACCCCTCCCATCCCTGGTAACTAACAAAGATTGTTACTTTTTATTTATTTATTTATTTTATTGTACGTCAGGTGAAGGCTTACAGAACAAATAGTTTCTCATGAAACAGTAGTACACATGTTGTTTTATGACATTGGTTAACAATCCCACAACACATCAACCCTCTAACTTCTCAACTTTTTTTTTTTGGTGAAAATACACATAGCCAAAGATAACACCATTTCAAAAATTTCTGCATGCACAGTTCAGTGACATTGACTACGCTTTTCCAGTTGTGCTGTTATTCTCACTTAAGATGAAGGCTTACAGAACAAAATAGTTTCTCATTTAACAGTTACTACAAATGTTGCCCTATGACAACAGTTAACGATCTCACAACACATCAACAATATCCTTACTCCACCTTGGGTTCCCTATCACCAGCTTCCTTGTCCCCTTCTGCCTTCTGGCCCTTGTCACTGGACTCCTGTACCTCATTAGTCTCATTTGGTTTTATGGGGCTGTCCACTTCCAGGCTGAACAGTGAACTTTGGAGGTAACTTCACCACTGAGCTAAAAGGGTGTCTGGGGGCCATACTCTCGGGGTTTCTCCAGTCTCCTTTAGTCCAGTAAATCTGGTCTTTTTTTTTGTGAGTTAGAATTATGCTCTACATCCTTCTCCAGCTCTGTCCAGAACCCTCTGTTGTGATCCTGGTCAGAGCAGTCAGTGGTGGTAGCTGGGCACCATCTAGCTCTACTGGACTCAGTCTGGTGGAGGCCTTGGTAGCTGTGGACAGTTAGTCCTTTGGACTAATCTTTTCCTTGTATCTTGCTCTCTTCATTCTCCCTTGCTCCCGAAGGGATGAGACCGGTGGTGTATCTTAGATGGCCGCTCACAGGCTTTTAAGACCCCAGACGCTACTCACCAAGGTAGAATGTAGAGCATTGTCTTTATAAGCTGTGTCATGCCAATTGAACTAGATGTTCCCCGAGACCATGGTCCCCACAACCCTCCACCCAGCAATTCAGTCCCTCAGGGAGTTTGGATGTGTCTATGGAGCTTCCATGACCTTTCCTTGTACAAGTTGTGCTAGTTTCCCCTGTATTGTGTACTGTCTCACCCTTCACCCAAGATACTGCTTATCTATTGCCTATTTAGTATTTCCCCCCCCCCCACCCCTCCCATCCCTGGTAACCAACAAAGATTGTTACTTTTTGTGTGTAAACTTTTTCATGAATTTTTACAATAGAGGTCTCATACAATATTTGTCCTTTTGTGATTGACTTATTTCACTCAGCATAATGTCCTCCAGTTTCATCCATGTTATGAGATGCTTCACAGATTCATCATTGTTCTTCATCGTTGCGCAGTACTCCATCGTGTGTATGTACCATAGTTTGTTTATTCATTCATCTGTTGATGGGCATCTAGGTTGTTTCCATCTTTTTGCTATTGTGAACAATGCTGCCATGAACATGGGTATGCATATGTCTATTCGAGTGACGGCTCTTGTTTCTCTAGGATATATTCCTAGGAGTGGGATTGCTGGATCGTATGGTATTTCTATTTCTAGCTTTCTAAGGAAGCGCCATATCATTTTCCAAAATGGTTGTATCATTTTGCATTCCCACCAGCAGTGCAAAAGAGTTCCGATCTCCCCGCAGCCTCTCCAACATTTGTTATTTCCATTGCTTTTGATTCCTGCCAGTAATGCCAGAGTGAGATGGTATCTCATTGTGGTTTTAATTTGCATTTCTCTAATGGCTAATGATCCCAAGCATTTCCTCATGTGTCTGTTGGCCGCTTGAATATGTCTTCTTTGGTGAAGTGTCTGTTCATTTCCTTTGCCCATTTTTTAATCGGATAGTTTGTCTTTTTGTTGTAGAGGTGTTGGATTTTCTTGTAGATTATAGAGATTCGACCTTTGTCTGACTTGGAACGTCCAAAATTTTTTCCCCAGTCTGTAGGTTCTCTTTTTACTCTTTTGGTGAAGTCTTTGAAGAGCATAGGTGTTTGATTTTTAGAAAATCCCAGTTATCTAGCTTATCTTCTGGAGTTTGTGTGTTGATGGTTATGGTTTGTATCCTGTTAATGCCGTGTATTAGGGCCTGTAGCGTTGGTCCTAGTTTTTTTTCTATGAGCTTTATAGTTTTTGGCTTTATATTTTGGTCTTTGATCCATTTTGAATTAGTTTTTGTATATGGTGTGAGATACGAGTCCCGTTTCATTTTTTTGCAAATGGATATCCAGTTTTGCCAGTACCATTTGTTAAAAAGACTGTCTTTTCCCCATTTGATGGACTTTGGGCCCTTGTCGAAGATCAGATGACCGTAGGTGGATGGATTTACATCTGGGTTCTCAATTCTATTCCATCGGTCAATGTATCTGTCGTTGTACCAGTACCAGGCTGTTGTGACTACTGTCGCTGTATAGTAGGTTCTGAGGTCAGGTAGTGTGAGTCCTCTAACTTTATTCTTCTTCTTCAGTAGTGCTTTACTTAATCGGGGCTTCTTCCCTTTCCATATAAAGTTAATGATTAGTTTTTCCATCTCTTTGAAGAATGTTGTTGGTATTTGGATCGAGATTGCATTGTATTTGTAAATTTCTTTGGGTAGAATTATCATTTTCACAATGTTGAGTCTACCTATCCATGAGAAAGAAACATGCTTTTAATATCTAACTTGTTAACAGGAAGCATATCATTGGGCCTTACCAAAGAAGTGAGGTAGTACTAAAATAAATCATAGGGTTACCCCCTTGGAGGCATTGAACAGCCATGTGTTTTCATTTACTTCTGTGTTTCTTGCTAGTAGGTGTTGGTTTCTTTCTCTGCCCTTACCAGTAAGAAGGAAAAAGGGATTGTATAAACTGCCTTGATTTCACCTAAATGTACCATAGTGGTCATATTTTAATTTATTTCATGATATCTGGTCCTACTAGAAGGAGCCCTGGTGGTGCAGTGGTTAAAGTGCTCAGCTGCTAACCAAAAGGTCGGTGGTTCAACCCCACCAGCTGCTCCACAGGAGGAAGATTGGCAGTCTGCTTCTGTAAAGATTTACAGCCTTGGAAACCCTATAGGGTAGCTCTAAGTCAGAATTGACTTGTTGGCAGTGGGTTTGGTTTTTGGTTTTTTTGGTCTTAGCAGATTTAAGCTTACTGTCGAATGCCTTTGTCAAATTCAGTATTGACAGAGAATCTTGAGTCTGTTCCTTATATTGTGCTCCCATTGGCAGTGCTTAAATAGCATCATTAGTGCATTGTGGGCCTGAATCATAGATGTAGTTGGCATTCTGTGAAAAATAGTTAAAGAAAATAAGGTTATTTTGATTTTGCAGCTGTGACAAAATGTTAAGGTGTAGTATTCCTGGTAATCTGTTTTGGCAGCATTTTATCTTTTTAAGAGATAGGTCAATCTTGAAGTTATTGTCTATATGACTTGATTATAGAAATCACTTTTAAGACAGTTGTTTCAAATTTTCATGTTCTGAATTGTCTTCTGTAATATTGGATGGTTTAATAATTTCACTGAAATTTTAGTCCATCATATTTGAAAGTGCAGATGGTGTTGTTTCATATGATGGCTCACTAGAGTAGCCTGTACCTGGCAATCCATTTTATGAATTATGTATAAAATTGTCTAACTGCTCTTTGTGCAATGGCTTGCTAAGCAGCTGTTTTTTGAAACTTTAAATTTTGAACCATTTCTTCTGCTTTGATTGTGGAGGAATAGTACTGAGAGCTACTGGCATCCTAACCATCATGTGTCACTCATGTTATTTGTTACATTATCACATTTATTACCGAGCTATAGAAAACCATATATTACTCTTTTTCTCTGTTCTGCTTTTTGTTAAGTTTGTCATGCAAATGTGATATTTAAATATTTGAGTGCTTATTGGATGTACAGTGATTTGCTAGGGACTGGGGAGATGTGTTGGGGGAGTGGGAGTTGTGGCTTATAATATCAGACAGGACCTGTAAAGGAAAAAAAGGGGTAAGCTCCTGGGATGATTACTGTTGGTGAATATTAATCAGAAGATTTTCTTGAGTGGGTGCTTGTAACATAAGCATTCTGGAGGAAGGTAAATAGCAAGTAGACTTACTTTGCTGAAGTGGTGAATCATGTAACAAGAAATAAGTATAAGTAGAGGAGAGTCAATTGGAAGATTTAGAAAGAATAGTGAGGCTGAGGACTCTGAATTTAATTTGAGAGGCGATTGAGAAGTAGTGTAAGTTTTTGTAGGCCTGATTTTACTTTGTGTGTGAGTGTGTGTGTGTAGGAATGTATAGATGTGGGTGAAGGCAGGGGGCTTTAGGAGGAAAGGCAGAAAACAGATGCTATCTTATGAAGGGTAGTTATATAGGAAAATCTTACTTATTTCTATCTCGTTACCTTTATTCGTACTATTTTCTCTTATCTTCAGTGCCCCCCTCTGTTGTCTTTTAAAACCTACTTAATGCTTCAGGGCCCACCTTAAATTTTTCCATTGAGTTCATTTTATTTCTCTAGAATTCTTTACTACTTATATGGATGCTTAATATCTGTGTGCCTTGTCTTTTCACATAGACAGTAAGCCCCTTGTAGATAAGTATTCTATTAATTTCTTTTTACTACCGTTGTAGGCATATTATTGAATTGAATTGCATGAAAGATATTAACCTGGGAATGGATAGAATGAGCCAAGTTGGAGAAATGTGATTCTCTCAGAAGATATTGTTTTGATTTGACAGATGAAGCAGAATTTGGTGACTTGAGTTTTGAACCATAGGGAGAATGGTGGGGTCCTTGAATTTTCTAGAAATAAGGTGTCATGCATATAGGTTTGGATCCCTAAGTGGGAGACTTGAGTTTACCTATTATATTTAATATGATGCCTTTTACCTTTTTCTAAAACTGTCTTATTGATTTTTATCTTATGATAATCTTGAAGATAATCTATTTTTAATTATGAGTATTGTGTTGACTTGGTTTACTATGCTATGATGGACCTAAATATCATAAGTAAATATAAATAGATATACTGTCAGGACTGAAATGCATCCATCTAAGAGTTTATAGAAGCTAAAGGGTAAAAATATGTAACAGTTGGCTAAAATTGTACAGTCATTATGGTCACTGTTAGAGAATTATTGCAAAACTTGTGATTAGTGTGTCTTAGAAAAAGCATAGGAGTTGGTAAAAGTCCAAAGTTGTGTAACCATGATGATCAAGTAGGAGAAGGAGCCTGTGTGAACAGATTGGATTATTCAGTCATAGTCTGTCAAAACAGAGGGATAACCCTTAAAGTTTAGGAAAAAATACCACGCAAATTAGATAGCAGAATTATAGAATTCATTACTTCTGAGAGTGTATCTTATAAGGCTAACAAGTGCTTAGACTAATTAGAGAAGGATAATAAGGTAATAAGAAGGTAGTAAGATTAATGGTACCTGTGATGTTTTGAGGATTACTGTTAACCTTTTGTGCTGGAAGTCATGAATGGCAACTGTACTCTCCTAAAACATCAATCATTGCTTGAAGGACAGTACTGAGTTGGATATATCATGGAGCTGACCCAGTATGGCTGATTATAAGAGAATGTTCTGTGGCAGTTTGTTCTTTGCTGGCAGACTTTGGTTCACCTGGTAGATGATAATATAAATCAAAAAAGTTATCAGTAAAATTAATCACCTGATTCTGGAAAGCATGGTACAGTTGCACATAGAATAATTTATGTGATGTTACTTTGGCACAGTTGACAATATTTCACTTTCTAGGACTTCATTTAAGGTTCTTTCACCCATGGAACAGTTTGGATTGTAAGTGTACTCCCTATTGCCATTTTCCCTGCTTGTTGACTGATACATATGACTGACAGAGGCAAATAGGACAAGTAAAAATTTAAGCTCAGTGTTCTAACAGTCTCTCATACTGATGAATGGACTGATGGTTCAGATGACAAGCATCACAAATTGAGCTGCTAATAAAAAGCAGGCTCAACTGCTTCTCATTATGCATACACTCAGCTCTTATGATACTTAATATTAATGAGCAATCTAGTGGTGCCAGGATTGAGGCAGTGGTTGGATGGTAATCCTTCTGCCTAATAATGAAGTGAAGTCAAAGTTTCTAAGTATGCCTTCCAGCCTAAGGGTAGCTTTGCTGATAGGTAATCACTGGCTGAATACTTTTTTCCACTCTGGAAAATTTTTGGTCCTTGATATAGGAGTGATTCATATCATAACTGTTTTTTTAAATTTTTTATTGTGCTTTAGGTGAAATACAGAGCAAATTAGTTTCTCATTAGACAATCCACAGATTATTTTGGACATTGGTTGTCAGCCCTGCGATGTGTGAACATGCTCCCCTTCTCCACTTGAGGTTCCCTGTTTCCATTTATACAGTTCCCCTGTTCCTTACTGCCTTCTTTTTTTTAAAATTTTTTTAATTGTACTTTAGATGAAGGTTTACAGAGCAAACAAACTAGTTTCTCATTAAACAGTTAGTACACGTATTGTTTTGTGACATTGGTTGCCAACCCCACGACATATCAACACTCTTCCCTTCTTGACCTTGGGTTCCCATTACCAATTTTCCTGTCCCCTCCTGCCCTCTCATCCTTGCCCCTGGGCTAGTGTGCCCATTTAGTCTTGTTTTGTTTTATGGGCTTGTATAATCTTCTGCTGAAGGGTGAACCTCAGGAATGACTTCATTACTGAGCTATAAGGGTGTCTGGGGGCCATACTCTCGGGGCTTCTCCAGTCTCTGTCAGACCAGTAAGTCTGGTCCTTTTTTTTTTTGTGAGTTAGAATTTTGTTCTTCAGCTCTGCTTGGACCCTCTGTTGTGATCCCTGTCAGAGCAGTTGGTGGTGGTAGCTGGGCATCATCTAGTTGTGTTGGACTCAGTCAGGTGGAGGCTGTGATACTTGTGGTCCATTAGTCCTTTGGGCTAATCTTTCCCTTGTGTCTTTGGTTTTCTTCATTCTCCCTTGCTCCAGATGGGGGAGACCAGTGGAGTATCTTAGATGGCTGCTTACAAGCTTTTAAGACCCCAGACGCTACTCGCCAAAGTAGAATGTAGAACGTTTTCTTTATAAACTGTATTATGCCAATTGAGCTAGGTGTTCCTCGAGACCATGGTCCCCACAGCCCTCAGCCCAGTAATTTGGTCCCTCAGGGAGTTTGGATGTGTCTAGAGAGCTTCCATGACCTTGCCTTGGACAAGTCTTGCTGGCTTCCCCAGTACTGTGTACTGTCTTACTCTTCACCAAAGTTACCACTTATCTATTGTCTATTTAGTGTTTTTCCCTCCCCACTCCTCCCCTCCCTCGTAATCATTAAAGATTGTTTCCTTTTGTGTGTAAACCTTTTCACGAGTTTTTATAGTAGTGGTCTCATACAGTATTTGTTCTTTTGTGATAGCCTTATTTCACTCAGCATAATGCCCTCCATATTCATTCACGTTATGAGATATTTTGCAGATTCATCATTGTTCTTTATCATTGCATAGTATTCCGTTGTGTGTATGTACCATAGTTTATCTATTCCTCTGTTGATGGACACTTAGGTTGTTTCCATCTTTTTGCTGTTGTGACTAATGCTGCAATGAACATGGGTGTGCATATGTCTATTTGTGCGACGGCTCTTATTTCTCTAGGATATATTCCTAGGAGTGGGATTGCTGCATCACATGGTATTTCTATTTCTAGCTTTTTAAAGAAGCACCATATCGTTTTCCAAAATGATTGTACCATTTTGCATTCCCACCAGCAGTACATAAGAGTTCCAGTCTCCCCACAGCCTCTCCAACATTTGTTATTTTCCGGTTGTCTTAATTCGTGCCAGTAATGTGGGGGTGAGATGGTATTTCATTGTGGTTTGAATTTGCATTTCTCTAATGGCTAGTGATCACTCTAATGGCTAGTGATCGCAGGCGTTTCCTCATGTATCTTTTAGCTGCTTGAATGTCTTCTTTGGTGAAGTGTCTGTTCCTATCCTTTGCCCATTTTTTAATTGGATTATTTGTCTTTTTGTTGTAGAGCTGTTGGATTTTCCTGTGAATTTTAGAGATTAGACCTTTGTCGAATTTGTCATAGCCAAAATTTTTTCCCAGTCTGTAGGTTCTCTTTTTACTCTCTTGGTGAAGTCTTTTGATGAACATAAATGTTTAATTTTTAGAAGATCCCGGTTATCTAGCTTATCTCCTGGTGTTTGTGTATTAGTTATAGTTTGTATCCTGTTAATGCCGTGTTACCGTGAAGACTAAGGTGCGCCTGACCCAAGTCATGGTGTTTTCATTCGCCTCATATGCATGTGAAAGCTGGATGATGGAGTAAGGAATACCGAAGAAGAATTGATGCCTTTGAATTGTGGTGTTGGCGAAGGATATTGAATATACCATGGACTGCCAAAAGAATGCACAAATCTGTCTTGGAAGAAGTACAAACAGAATGCTCCTTAGAAGCAGGGATGGTGAGACTACGTCTCACATGCTTTGGATGAGTTATCAGGAAAGATCAATCCCTGGAGAAGGGCATCATGCTTGGTAAAGTAGAGGGTCAGCGAAAAAGAGGAAGACTGTTAATGAGATGGATTGACGAACAGTGGCTACAATGATGGGCTCAAGCATAACAACAATTTTGAGGAAGCCATAGGACCAGGCAGTGTTTTGTTCTGTTGTACATAGGGTTGCTATGAGTCGGAATCGGCTGGACGGCACCTAACAACAAAAATGGCTAGTGATAGCAAGCATTTCCTCGTGCCTATTAGCCACCTGAATGTCTTTTTTCTTAAATTGTACTTTAGGTGAAGGTTTACAGAACAAATAGTTTCTCATTACACAGTCAGTACGCATATTGTTCTATGACATTGGTTAACAAACCCACAACATGTCAAAACTCTCCCTTCTCCACCTTGGAGGACATTTTTTCTTTTTTGGTGAAAATATACATAGCCAAAGACAGACCATTTCAAAAATTTCTACATGTACAATCCAGTGACATAAATTAAGTTCTTCAGTTGTGCTGCTATTCTCACTATCCTTTTCCAAATTATTCCATCACCATTATCTTCAACTCACTGCCCCCTAGGCTTCCCATCAAACCTTTTGAGTTGCTGTCAGTTTGATCTCACATAGATGATTCTTTTTTGTACTTTAAATGAAGGTTTACAGAACAGAATAATTTCTCATTAAACAGTACACCTATTGCCATATGACAATGGTTAAAAACCCCACGACATGTCAACATTGTCCTTTCTCAACCTTGGATTCCCTATCACCAGCTTTCCCATCCCCTCCTGCCTTCTAGTCCTTGTCCTTGGACTGCTGTGCCTCATTAGTCCCGTTTTATGGGGCTATCCAATCCCCGGCTGAACGGTGAACCTTGGAAGTGAATTCACCACTGAGCTAAAAGGGTGTCCGGGGGCCATACTCTCGGGGTTTCTCCAGTCTCTGTCAGGCCAGTAAATCTGGTCTTTTTTTGTGTGTTAGGATTTTGTTCTGCATCCTTCTCCAACTCTTTCCAGGACCCTTGGTTGTGGTCCCGGTCAGAGCAGTCAGTGGTGGTAGCTAGACACCATCTAGTTGTACTGGACTCAGTCTGGTGGAGGCCTTGGTAGGCGTGGTCCATTAGTCCTTTGGACTAATCTTTTCCTTGTATCCCGTTCTCTTCATTCTCCCTTGCTCCTGAAGGGGTGAGACCAGTGGAGTATCTTAGGTGGCTGCTCACAGGCTTTTAAGACCCCAGAAGCTACTCACCAAGGTAGAATGTAGAACGTTGTCTTTATAAACTGTGTTATGGCAGTTGAGGTAGATATTCCCCCAGAGCATGGTCCCCAGAGCCCACTGCCCAGCAGTTGAGTCCCTCAGGGAGTTTGGATGTGTCTATGGAGCTTCCATGACCTTTCCTTTTACAAGTTGTACTGGCTTCCCCAATTGTGTACTGTCCTACCCTTCACCAAAGTTACCACTTATCTATTGTCTATTTAGTATTTCCCCCTCACCCCTCCTATCCCTCGTAACCAACAAAGATTGTTACTTTTTGTATGTAAACTTTTTCATGAGTTTTTACGATAGAGGTCTCATACAATATTTGTCCTTTTGTGATTGACTTATTTCACTCAGCATAATATCCTCCAGTTTCATCCACGTTATGAGATGCTTCACGGGTTCATCGTTGTTCTTTATCTTTGTATAATACTCCATTGTGTGTATGTACCAGAGTTTATTGATTCATCTGTTGATGGGCATCTAGGTTGTTTCCATCTTTCTGCTATTGTGAACAATGCTGCCGTGAACATGGGTATGCATATGTCTATTCGAGTGACGGTTCTTATTTCTCTAGGATATATTCCTAGGAGTGGGATTGCTGGATCGTATGGTATTTCTATTTCTAGCTTTCTAAGGAAGTGCCGTATTTTCCAAAATGGTTGTATCATTATGCATTCCCACCAGCAGCCTCTCCAGCATTTGTTATTTCCAGTGTTTTGATTCGTGCTGGTAATGCCAGGGTGGTATCTCATTGTGGTTTTAATTTGCATTTCTCTAATGACTAATGATCCCAAGCATTTCCTCATGTGTCTCTTGGCTGCTTGAATGTTGTCTTTGGTGAAGTGCCTGTTCATTTCCTTTGCCCATTTTTTAATCGGATAATTTGTCTTTTTGTTGTAGAGGTGTTGGACTTTCTTGTAGATTATAGAGATTCGACCTTTGTCTGACTTGTAATGTCCAAAATTTTTTCCCAGGCTGTAGGTTCTCTTCTACTCTTTTGGTGAAGTCTTTTGAAGAGCATAGGTGTTTGATTTTTAGAAAATCCCAGTTATCTAGCTTATCTTCTGGAGTTTGTGTGTTGTTGGTTATGGTTTGTATCCTGTCAGTGCTGTGTATTAAGGCCTCTAGAGTTGATCCTATTTTTCTTCTATGAACTTTATAGTTTTTGGCTTTATATTTAGGTCTTTCATCCATTTTGAATTAGTTTTTGTGTATGATGTGAGGTATGGGTTCTGTTTCATTTTTTTTGCAGATGGATATCCAGTTTTGCCTGTACCCTTTGTTAAAAAGACTGTCTTTTCCCCATTTAATGGACTTTGGGCCCTTGTCAAAGATCAGGTGACCGTAGGTTGATGGCTTTACATCTGGGTTCTCAGTTCTGTTCTACTGGTCAGTGTATGTCGTTGTACCAGTACTATGCTGTTTTGACTACTGTAGCTATATAGTAGGTTCTGAGGTCAGGTAGTGTGAGTCCTCCTACTTTATTCTTTCTCTTAAGTAGTGCTTTATTTATCCAGGGCCTCTTCCCTTTCCATATAAAGTTAATGATTAGTTTTTCCATGTCTTTAAAGAATGTTGTTGGTATTTGGATGTGGATTGCATTGTATTTGTAGATTGCTTTGGGTAGAATTGTCATTTTCACTATTTTGAGTCTACCTATCCATGAACATGGGATGTTTTCCCATTTATTTAGATCCCTTTGGGTTTCTTGCAGTAGTGTTTTGTAGTTTTCTTTGTATAGGTCTTTTGCATCCCTGGTTAGATTTATTTCTAAGTATTTTATTTTTTAGGGGCTATTGTAAATGGTATTGCTTTCCAGATTTCCTTTTCTTTGTTCTCTTTATTGGCGTATAGGAATCCAACAGATTTTTGTATGCTTATCTTGTATCCTGCTACTCTGCTGAATCTTTCTATTAGTTCCAGTAGTTTTCTCATGTAGTCTTTAGGGTTTTCTATGTATAGTATCATATCATCTGCAAACAGGGACAGTTTAACTTCTTCATTGCCAATTTGGATGCTGTTTATTTCTTTTTGTTGCCTCATTGCTCGAGCTAGGACTTCCAATGCAGTGTTAAATAGGAGTGGAGATAACGGGCATCCTTGTCGTCTTCTTGTTCTCAAGGAGAATGTTTTCAGCCTCTCTCCAGTAAGAATGATGTTGGCTGTTGGTTTTGCATAGATGCCCTTTATTATGTTGAGAGATTTCCCTTCTATACCTATTTTATTGAGAGTTTTTATCAAGAATGGGTGTTGGACTTTTTTGAATGCCTTTTCTGTGTCAATTGAGATGATCATGTGATTCTTTTCTTTCCTTTTATTTATGTGGTGGATTACCTTCATTGATTTTCTAATGTTGAACCATCCTTGCATAGCTGGGAATGAATCCTACTTAGTCGTGGTATATTATTTTTTTGGTATGATGTTGAATTCTGTTGGATAGAATTTTTTAAAAAATATTTTATTGTACTTCAGGTGAAGGCTTACAGAACAAACAGTGTCTCATGTAACAGTAGTACACATGCTGTTTTATGACTTTGGTTAACAACCCCACAACATTTTAACCCTCTGAATTCTCAGCTTTTTTTTTTTTTTTTTGGTGAAAATACACATAGCTAAAGATACACCATTTCAAAACTTTTTACGTACACATTTAAGTGACATTGACTATGCTCTTCCAATTTTGCTGCCATTCTCGCCCAAGATGAAGGCTTACAGGACAAAATAGCCTCTAACAATCTCACAACACATCAACAGTATCCTTATTCAACTTGTGTTCCTTATCATCAGCTTCCTACTCCCCCTCTGCCTTCTGGCCCTTGTCACTGGACTCCTGTACCTCGTTAGTCTCATTTAGTTTTACTGGGCTGTCCACTCCCAGGCTGAACAGTGAACCTTGAAGGTAACTTCACCTCTAAGCTGAAGGGGTGTCTGGGGGCCACACTCTTGAGGTTTCTCCAGTCTCCTTTAGGCCAGTAAATCTGGTCTTTTTTTTTTTTTTTTTGGGAGTTAGAATTATGCTCTACATCCTTCTCCAGCTCTGTCCAGAACCCTCTGTTGTGATCCTGGTCAGAGCAGTCAGCGGTGGTAGCCGGGCACCATCTAGCTGTACTGGACTCAGTCCGGTGGAGGTCTTGGTAGCTGTGGTCAATTAGTCCTTTGGACTAATCTTTTTGTTGTATCCTGTTCTCTTCATTCTCCCTTGCTCCCGAAGGGATGAGACCAGTGTAGTATCTTAGATGGACGCTCACAGGCTTTTAAGACCCCAGACACTACTCACCAAGGTAGAATGTAGAGCATTATCTTTATAAGTAGTGTCATGCCAACTGAGCTAGATGTTCCCCGAGACCATGGTCCCCAGAGCCCTCCGTTGTTGGATAGAATTTTGTTGAGAATTTTTGTGTCTGTATTCATGAGAGATATTGTTCTGTAATTTTCTTTTTTGTGGCGTTTTTGCCAGGTTTTGGTAACAGGGTTATGCTGGCTTCATAGAATGAGCTCGGAAGTGTCAATTCCTTTTCTGTGTTCTGAAATAGTTTGATTAGTGCTGGTACAAGCTCTTCTCTGAATGTTTGGTAGAATTCTCCAGTAAAGCCATCTGGGCCAGGGCTTTTTTTTGTTGGGAGTTTTTTTAATTACATTTTCAGCTCTTCTCTGGTTATGGGTCTGTTCAGATTTTCAACATCCCTTTGTGATAGTTTGGGTAGGTAGTGTGTTTCTAGAAATTTATCCATTTCCCCTAGGTTTTCAAATTTGTTGGAGTATAGTTTATCATAATACTCTGTTATAATCCTTTTTCTTTCAGTTGGGTCTGTTGTAATGTCCCCCATTACATGTCTTATTTGGGTTATTTGCATCCTCTCCAGTTTTTCTTTTGTCAGTCTGGCCAGTGGTTTGTCAACTTCGTTGATTGTTTCAAAGAATCAACTTTTGGTTTTGATTCTTTCTATTGTTTTTCTATTCTCTATTTCATTTGTTTCTGCTCTGATCTTTATTATTTCCTTTCTTCTGGTTGCTGTGGGCTTTTTTTCCTGTTCTCTTTCTATTTGTTTGAGTTGTGTAGTTAATGTTTTGATTTTGTCCTTTTCTTGTTTTTTGATATGTGTATTTATTGCTTGAAATTGTCCTCTGAGGACTGCTTTTGCTGTGTCCCAAAGGTTTTGCTATGATGTGTTTTCATTCTTATTTGATTCTAGGAATTTTTTTGATTCCATCTCTGATTGTTTCTGTTGCCAAGTGGTTTGTAAGCAGGGTGTTATTCAGTTTCCATGTAATTGATTTTTTCCCTTGCTTTTTCTGTTGTTAATTTATACCTTGATGGCATTGTGGTCAGATAAGATACATTGTATTATCTCAACGTTTTCGATCTTGTTGAGGATTGCTCTGTGGCCTAAGATGTGGTCTATTCTGGAGAACGTTCCATGTGCATTGGAAAAGAATGTGTATTTGCAGGTGTAGGTTTTAGTGTTCTATATATATCTATGAGGTCAAGTTGGCTGATTGTGCCCTTTAGGTCTTCTGTATCTTTGCTGAGTTTCTTTTTAGATGTTCTGTCCTTTACTGAGAGTGGTGTGTTGAAGTCTGCTACTATTATTATGGAACTGTCAATTTCTCTTTTCAGTGCTGTTGGAGGTTGTTTTATGTATTTTGGAGCCCTGTCATTGGGTGCGTAGATGTTTATTATGGTTGTGTCTTCATGATGGATCGTCCCCTTAATCATTATATAGTGTCATAGTTTGTCTTTTGTGGTGGATTTTGTTTTAAAGTCTGTTTTATCTGAGATTAGAATTGCCACTCCTGCTCTTTTCTGATAGTTGTTTGCTTGATGTATTTTTTCCAACCTTTGAGTTTTAATAAATTTATGTCTTTGTTTCTAAGGTGTGTCTCTTGTAGACAGCATATTGATGGATCCTGTGTTTTTATCCATTCTGTCACTCTCCGTCTCTTTATGAGTGCATTGAGGCCATTTACATTCAGTGTAATTATTGATAGATGTGAGTTTATTGCTGTCATTTTGTAGTGCTTTTTTTTTTTGGTGATGACTTTTTCTTTGTTCCTCTTACTCTCCTGTGCTGAATTCCTTTTGTTTGTGGAATTTCTTTTCTTTTGTAGGTTTTGTTTTTACTGAGACTTTATGTTTTTTCTCTTTATTTTTATGAGTAGGTTGCTAACTGTCTTTGTGATTACCATGAAATTTACCCTTATCTTTCTACGTTTGAAGCAGTCTGTTATTACTTGGTATCACCTTGCCTTCCTCTCCATTAGAAGGTTCTATACCTACACCGTTTATTCCCTCTTTTATTGTTGTGATGTTGTCATTTACAGATTAATTACTCGTATTCCCTGTTGTATTTCTTTTGTTTTTGGATAGTCCTTGAGAGTTCATTTCCTAGATTACTATCTGGCTGGTACGGTCCTGTGTCCTAGATTCAGCCTGTGAGCTGATGTTGTTTGTTCTCAAATCGAAGGACTCCGTTTAATAATTTTTGTAAGTTTGGCTTGGTTTTTACAAAGTCCCTTAATTTTTGTTTATCTGGAAATGACCTATTTGAACAAGAGTGTTTCATGATATGTTATTCTTGGCTGGCAATTTTTTTCTTTCAAGGTTTTATATATGTCATCCCATTGCCTTCTTTCCTGCATGGTTTCTGCTGATTAATCTGAGCTTTGTCTTATTGTCTCTTCTCTGTATGTGACTTTTTGTTTTTCTCGAGCTGCCCTCAGGATTCTTTGTTTGTCTTTGGTTTTGGTGAATGTGATTATGATATCCCTTGGTGATTTTCTCTTGGTGTCTATCCTATATGGGGTTCATTGGGCTTCGATGGCCAGCTTTTCATGTTTCGTGATATTGGGGAAGTTTTCTGTTAGCAGTTCTTCAGTGATCCTCTCTGTGTTTTCTGTTTTCTCCCCGTTCTGGAACTCCAGTCACTTGAAAATTTTTGCTTTTGATTGTGTCCCACGTAATTCTCAGGGTCTCTTCAGTTTTCTTTGTTCTTTTGTCTGATTTTTCCTCAGAGTTGTATCCAAGTGTTTGTCTTCAATTTCACTGATCCCGTCTTCCACCGTTTCAAACCTGCTCCTCAGTCATTCTGTGACACTGTCCATTGCTGAAATCTTGTTGTTTATCTTTTGGATTTCTAATTATTGTTTTTGTATGATTTCTAGTTGTGAATTTATTTTGGCATTTTGTTCCTGCATTATTTTCCTGAATTCTTCCATTCTTTTGTCTGTATTTTCCATGAATTTGCCTGCCTTTTCCATGTCTGTTTGTCCTTTTTTCCTCATTTATGTCTGCTTTTTGCTTCAACTCTTGGATAGCTCTGAATATTAGAGATTTGAATTCCTTATCAGGTAATTCTAATGCCTTTTCTTCTAATGAAAGTCATCTGGTGTTTTATTTTGAACACCTACTGGTACCATCCTGTCCAGTTTTTGTAAATGTCTTGATATGGTCGTCTGTCTTCGGGGCATTCAGTAGTTATTTTCCTCGTTTATTGATTGTATATTTGTCTCGTCCTGTTTTTTTGTTTTATGTGGCTATGTCTGAGCAGGCGGGCTGTGTTCTTTGTTGTTTGCTCATCTTTGGGCATGATACGTTTTGCCTCTTTCTCCAATTGGCAGGGTCAGTCGCTCAGATATGGTACAGCAGGGCAGGTCTAGCTGAAGAGGAGTTGCTGGGATGGTTGGTTTGTGGCACTTACTACGACCACTGGGGTGGGCCGGTAATCAGTTCAGGGCAAGTTCTGGTAGGCCATGCCTGGGCTGCTTGGTGATGTGATGTTCAGTGCATGGTGCAGGTAGGCAGGATGGAGGGGTGAGACTGTGATGTGTGGGGTAAGATGGGTATGGGAGAGAGCAGAGAGGAATGGGAGCCAAAAACATACAAACTGAAAAGAGTGGTAGGGGAGCTTGCCATTGGAGTGGAGAGATCTGAGACTATGAAATGGAGAGAAACAAAAAGGAAAAGGAAAAAGTGAATAAAAATTAGAAAGAGAAAGGCAAAGCTCCCAGGGATCCCTCCAGTGTGGCTGCGAGGTCTGGGGAAGTTGCTTCCCGTGAAGTACAGCCTGGATAGAAGGGGTAGAGGTGTCACTTAATGCCAGGTATTCAGGGGACTGGAAGAGAAGGAAAATATAGAGAGATGAGAGACTGAGTGATGAAGAAAGACAAAAAGGGAGAAAGAGAAGAAAACAAAAGAAAATTAAAAAAAGAACAAGAAAACCCCCAAAGGAAAAAAAAAAAAAGCCCCCCCCCCCCAAAAAAAAATAAACAAGAAAGAAGAAATGCCATCAGGGATCCCTCTGTGTGTCTACAGAAACTGAGAGGGTAGGTCCCAAGCTGTACAATACTGCCCAGCAAGAATGGGCTCCCTATTTGAGAAAAGAAAAATAAACAATTCAAAACAAACAAAAAGCCCTGGGATCCCACCAGCGTCCCATCCCGGGCCGGGAAGCAGTTTCACTTTCATGCGGTGTTTCACAGCCTTTCAGGAAGAAGCAAAGATGGTGCATGGAGCCAGGTGTTTGAGAGAAAGGAGGGGGAGGTGATGAGAGGTAAGGAAGAAATCGAAAGAAGCAGAAAAAAGCAACACTAGCAGCCAACAAATGGCACTCAGGGAGCTGGCCAGTGCAGGTGGCTGGAATCCAAGCGGTACTGGGGGGATGCTCATGCTTTCCGGCCACAAGGTTGTGGCTGCAGGAAGCAGAGGATTCTAAGCGTGGGTGAGGAAGGGTGGGGGGTGGGAAAGCCTATATCTTGGGTTACCGGTTGTTCTGTCTCCTGCTGGAAGCTCCGTGAAGCTGCTTTTTCATACCTCCTGTTCGCTGATCTCTGATAGGAGTCTGAGATGGTAGATCCGTGCTGCGGTAGCTGATAGGGGTCCTCTGTATGTATCTCTCCTCGCGCTCTGTTCTCGGTCAGTTTCTTATCCCATTCGGTGCTTGGCTGAGTTCTTTATCTCTTCATTTGATGCTTAGAGTTTCAGGATTGACGTGTGACTCTGTTCGACTTTGGTTTTCTGATCTTTGCTGTGGAGGGACGTCATGCTGTTTCTGACTACAGTGCCATGTTGCCCGGAAGTCCTGTACATGCTTATCTTGTGTTTTCTATTCTACTGAGTCTTTCTATTAGTTCTCGTATTTTTCTTGTGAAGTCTTTAGGATTTTCTATGCACAGTATCATATCTTCTTCAAATAGAGATAGTTTTACTTCTTCATTTCCAGTTTGGATGCCCTTTATTTTTTTTCTTGCCTTATTGCTCTAGCTAGCACTTCCAGCACAGTGTTAAATAGGAGTGGTGATAAAGGGTATCCTTGTCTTGTTCTCGTTCTCAGGGGGCATGTTTTCAACTCCATTGAGAATGATGATGGCTGTTGGTTTTATATAGATGCCCTATATTATGTTGAGGAATTTTCTTCTGTTCTTATTTTGTTGAGAGCTTTTATCAGGAATGGGTGTTGGGAGTTTATCGAATGCCTTTTCTGCATCGATTGAGATGATTATGTGATTCTTTTGTTTTATTTACGTGGTGGATTATGTCGATTGATTTTCTAATGTTGAACCGTCCTTACATACCTAGTATGAATCCTACTTGGTCATGGTGTCATACCATAACTTTGAGTAAAAGAGTGTATTTTTTGATGTTTTTTTTCCTACTTGACTGACATTTGGGAGGGGAGATGCTTTTGTAAGGTCCATGGTCTTCTTTGAAACGGGTCCAGCCAAATGCATTTCAAAATTCAGAATTTTTTAAATTTTCCAAAAGTAATAATACCATATATAAGACTCCCTTGTTTTTACAAAACACATTTATATTTCTGTAGTAAAACATGTGAGTACTCACTGTAATTGAGATAAATAAATTGTATGATTAGCTTCATGTCATTTCTCACCATCAAATGAGCTTTTTGAACTTTTTGGAATTTGGAATTGAGTGAGGGATTGTGGTCCTGCACTTTAGTTTTTGTTAAGCAGTATCTTTACTTGACAGAGTAAAATGACGAGGGGCTAGATGCATGAAAGTGATTACAAGATAATTTTTGATTGACATATCGGAGTATAATCAATGACGAAGTATCTTTGGGTTTCTAGGATTTGTACTGTGTTCGCAGTGACCTGGGGAACCTGCTAAAAGCCCTGGGTCGCTTGGAAGAAGCCAAGGTAAGTGTTTGATAGAACACATTTAAACATCAGTGTTTTGAAAATTTGTACTTTTTGCAAAGTCTTCAACTCTTCATTGAGCTATCTTCACAAAACAGTCCTATGAAACTGAGGAAACTGATGGCATGAATCGCCTCAGGCTAGAGCAGGGCCGTACTTTGGCATATCTGTTCTAAATCTGGGGGTAAAGCAAGAAATTGAACATTTTGGAGCCTTTCTGCTGAGCTAGATCATCTCTATAACAATGGGCTCCATCTTATGTGGGAATAAATAACATTCCTTCAAATCTGAGGCTTGCCTGCTGGTGACAAGCAGAGCGCCTGTGATTTGGCTCAAGACTCTTATATGATGCAGGTGCCATTGAAAATGCTGTTCTTCTAAGTCCTTTGTGGCTTGTAAGTGGAGAAGAATTTCATCCAAATGTTACCCTGTAATACTGGCATTTAAAATTCTTATTTAACCTTCCTCCCTTCATCTTCCTTACCCTTTTTACAGTGGAAGAAAGGCTGTTAAAATGATTGCAAATTAATAATTGGAACATCCTGCTCCTTCTTATCCACGCTCCCTCCCCCAAGTTCCTTTTTCCTCTTTTTCAATCCTAGTTGTCTGCCTTTTCTTCCTTACTTCCTTCTTTTATTCCTTCCCACCCCACCTCCTTTTTAAAAAAAAATCAGAAGGACAAAGCTGGTTTGTTTGTGAAATGGACTGATCGAAAGAAAACTTGCCAAAGTGGAAAGGTGGCTTTTAGCATTCTGTGTTTCCAAATAATGAATTTGAACACCAGGTTGGGTTATTAAAGGCTTTTGGTATAATTTAAAATCACATTTATAATAAAAATGAAATTGTCTTGTTACAAGCCACCTTACGCAACCGCGCTGCAGGGGTGAGGAGTGGGGAGAAACCAGAATGCTTCTGAAACTCCCACCTGTTGCTCTGAGCCCCACGCGCATGCTAATGCGTGGAGTGTATGCGCAGCGTAGCTGTCTGTTTGCTTCATCCAGGGAGGGAGAAGGCTTTTCAACACCATCTAATGTTAAAAGGCACTAGTTTTAAGTGCATAGCTTATAAATTCTGCTGACACTTTGGATTAACCTTTTGTAGGTTTCCAGCTAATGAATTGTAACTGATTTCAATTTTAGCTGAAAAATCTAATTGGTAATTTATAGAACAAGTATTTGATAAGCGCCTATTAATTTTCACCCCACCAAGCGGACAGCTAACATGAATTGCACTTCACTGCAGCTTTAGAGATTGGTTTAGGCTGAGACATTGCGCCTGCCTTAGGTTGCTGACTTCTTTATTTCAGAGCTCTGGAGACACCTAGTTTTGAAAAATGTCATTCTGTTTTTGTGAGAACTTAGTAACTTAGTAAACAAGAAAATACTCTTGAGTGAAATGCAATGTATTTCTTTTGTAATCAGTGCATTTGAAAATTCAAGCCAGCATATTCCTAGTAGATGGAAGCAAAATTAAGTTGTCTTTGTAGAAAATGAAGAGCCTTTCTTCCAGCAAAAATCCCTGCTGTATGCAATAGCCCTGATTAACCCTCTCCCTTCTGCATGTCTCCCATGTTACAGACTTGAGACTGTCCTCATTCCCATATGTAATAGACATCCAAAGAATTTCGATTGCTTTGTTGAACTTTTACTAATGATCTTGTTTTTATTTTCTCTCTTGTTTTTGGTTTTTCACCATTGATATTGTATTTAGAAGGTTTCAGGTGGGTGAAACCTCCTATTCCATGCGTAAGGTGCCTCGCTGAAGGGAGCTCGAGGCCTGGATCTAGGGCAGACACACACCTCCTCCTCTTCCAGCAAGGAACGCACCGAAAAGTCACATGATGAGAAATATGGTAACGGGTTTGTAACTGCCACAGCAAAACAATTTGCCTCCATGCCTGAATCTTCTGTCTTGTGGCTTCAGAAACAGCTTAAAGTAATTTTATTTACAAGCAAGTTATGTAAGAGAATGTTTTATACTATAGCCACAATTCTGTCAAAGATAAGTAAAAGTTAATTAAGATGTTAAAAATTATTAGAGATAATTTACTAGTAAAAGCTTCTAACTCTTCTTGTTGTTCATTTTATTTTTCCTTTTTTCTTCTTTGTTTGGATTGCAGCATTCTGCTCTTCTGATGATGCGCTGTGACCCTGCAGTAGCGCAAAGGCTGCGCAGCGTTAATGCGCAGCGTGCGAATGAGCCCCTGTGAACGGTTGACTAGATGAGTAATCTGATTGACTGGCTCCCTCAGTCCTATTTTGTAGCCTTTTTGGATAAAATTGGGTTTTAACGTACCTCGAGTCCAACTAATCTCATTGAACAGATATTCTCTATGGGCCTGTCTAGTAGATTAATGGATCTGGTTGGCCGTTTGCTGCGTCTAGGGGTGTTCTATGTAGCGCAGCAGTTCGCAGCGATTGCGCAGTGCGATGCTGTTAGGTTGCGCAAGCGATGTTTGCGCTCGCATTACAGGGACCTCAACCTAGGTGCAATCCTGTCATATGAGGTTTCAGCTTCAATTTCCTTTGGAAAATGGGCATTATGAGAATGTAACTTATAGCCTGGCTTTATGATACCTGATTTGGCAGAAAAACATTTTTCTCCTCAGTTGCATAGTTTGGCGTTAGTAGGGAACATTATTATTTAGAGTAGCATTTCCCAAATGTGTTTCATAGTATTCTTATAAAATGCCCAGTGAAAGAAGGGTTCTATGGTCAACTAAGTCAGGGAATCCTGTATATACTATTGGGCTTAGAGAAGTCCTATAGTAAAGAAACCTGTTTTCTGTTTTACTAATTGATTTGATAACGAAATCCTTTTCCAGTGACACCTTGTAGAACACACTTTGGGAAATGGTGAGGGTAGGAGAACTTGGCCTTAAGTGGTGCCCTCTAGATACCACTTGAAAATATGACAAGAGCCCTTAGGTGTTCAGATAAGAGAAGCCCAGCATAGAGTCTTAAGGCCACTGACTTCCCAGATAAGTCCCAGTGTAAGGGTTGATCATCGGTTGGCAGAACTGAATATGGTGGTTTGCACTTGGGTTCTGGTGGCGCAGGCGCAGGAGCAGCCAGCTGTGGCAGCGCATTAGTTTTGGCGCAAGCGAGCCTATGCTGCAGGGTCACTTTTGGCTGGTCAGAGAAGGAATAATGATATCACCTTCTTCCCCCCTCCCCCAATCTTTTTTTTTTCCCCCTTTACAAAATTTCCCCTTTCCCTTTACCTACTTCCCCTCCCATCTTCTTTCATTAACCCCTCCTTAAGGCATGTTATTTGAAAGCAATTGAGACGCAACCGAACTTTGCAGTAGCTTGGAGTAATCTTGGCTGTGTTTTCAATGCACAAGGGGAGATTTGGCTTGCAATTCATCACTTTGAAAAGGTTAGTCATTAAATTAATGATAGTATTTATAAAGTGCTTATTTGTGCATGGTGTTTTTACTAGAACTAAGTAATCATTTACTCAACCAGTCTCATATATCTTTGTTTCTCTGATAGTATTGCAATGTTCATTGGATGGTATTTGTTTTGGCACAGTTTCCAGTTTTGCATTGAGAATGTACTTTGGTAATTAAAAGTACTTTTTTTAAAAATGGAGGTCTATACTGTAAAGAAACAGGGCTTCTTGGTGAAAAGGCTGATTCCACGTCTGGGGCAGGAAATGTGCAGTATTAGCCTGGAATGCCTTGTTATAACAGAAAGGAGGGAAGCTTGATATATTACTTTGTGTCAAGAGGCAACTTGAAGAGGCTCCCACTGGCTAAAGATGAGACTTGAGCATTAATAGGTACAACAACTGAAACATATTGAAACTTATCAAATATGTTTAAATCCATGAATTCACAGTTACACTAAAAAGAATTTGGTCACCTTTGGAAGATGATAAGGAGCAACTCATTTTGAA
Organism: Dugong dugon; assembly: GCA_030035585.1. Classification (NCBI taxonomy): domain Eukaryota; kingdom Metazoa; phylum Chordata; class Mammalia; order Sirenia; family Dugongidae; genus Dugong; species Dugong dugon. Next base: position 98,902,698 of record CM057483.1, on the reverse strand, counting down.
AACTCTTTTAAAAAGGAAAAACTAAAACAATTGTCTTCCTTCTCCTGTATAAACTGGACCTCAGGGTAACTCAGTAGTTAATTGGGGAAGTTTCCCTTTATAGAAGTGTTCCAGCTAATAAATGAAGAAGGAAGGATAGAATTAGAATATTACCATTAATAGATTTTGGCATTTATCAATGGCAAAAAAGAGACAACCAGACATTATGTACCTTATGATAAAAGTAAACAGTTCCACCAATGAAGTAATCTTGCAAAAAAAGAAAACCTAAATTGGAAGCTTCTCATTCTAACTGTAAGTCGGAATTGACTCAACGACAGTGGGGTGGTGCAAATGGTTAAGTGCTTGACTGACTGCTAGCCAGAAGTTGGTGGTTTGAACCCACGCAGAGGCACCTTGGAAGACAGGCCTAGCAATCTGTTTCCAAAAGATCACAGCCTTGAAAACCCTATGGAGCAGTTCTACCCTGCACACATGAAGTCGCCATGAGTCGGAATTGACTTGACGGCAACTAACAATAACAATGGTTTTAACTACCAATTTACAGAAAATACAGGGGACGGGAACATGTTAAAGGACACTATAGGGATGCAGTCAGCAATATCCAAATTATGGAAGCCATGTGTAGTACAAATAATGTGATTTCTTCAACAAATTGCAGGAATGAAAATGGAGGTTCAAATTAAACCTTTAATTTAAAGGATTAAAAGAAACTCATAAAGGCATATTGACACATTGCATTTTATGGGTCATATTTGGATCTTGATTTAAGGTTATGATTTAATCAAATTGGGTCACTGAATAGATACTTGATATTAAGGAATTGCTGTCAATTTTTTAGGTGAAATAATGGTATGTGGTTATGTTGGGAGGAAAAATATTCTCTAAGATACATATTGATATATTTCTGGATGGAATGATATGTCTGGGATTTGCTTCACAATGATCTGGGAGTTGGAGGGAGTAGGTTGGGATATAATTAAATAAGATTGAAGGTGATTTAATTGTTTGAACAGGGGTAATGGAGACCTGGGGGTTTGTTATATTCCTCTGCTTCTGTATCTGTTTGAAAGTTTCCGTAATAAAAAGTCAAAAAGGTTTCTAGAGTGGACTTCTGTCACTATAGAATTTAAGTATGTTGTGTTATGTTTACTACAAAATTGTATAGCGTTCTTTACCTTTTCAGTGGTTTGGTTAAGGCTTCCATTTACTATACTATAGGAGTACTTCTCTTGATCAGTAGTTCTGTTCCTTGGCTGCACGCAAGTAGCTTATAAAAGATATAATGTCCTGGCCTCATCTTCAGAGGGTCTGATTTAACTGTCCTGTGATGGAGTCTGTGAAGGTTGAGAATCATTGCTCTCCATATAGCCATCTGTATTTTAAGAAACTATTTGGATGAAATTATTTAATGAAGTAAAAAATCTTACTCAGTGTACAGCTCTAGTTACCTATCTTTCTGAGATCTTACTGAATATATACAGTTCTAGTTACTGGGGTATATATTTCCTTTTCAATAAGAGCATGTTGCTACTTCCTGCCATTATTTTTTTAGAAGAGTTAGAGTGAATAAAATAGGACCAGTTATTCAGCTCAATAAAATTGAAGTATACTTAGTTTTTTATTTTTCCCTTCAGGACCCTTTTTGCTCTTACATGAGAATTTATTTTAATAACATCTAGCTTGTGAATGATGAGATGGTACTGAATAAACATTGGGTTTAAAAAAAGAGATTTAATTATGTATACTAGAAAAATGTAATTGAAGATCTAAAGTTATCCCAAAATGAAAAGTTGTAATTGGGAAGTTAATCTAGCAAAACCCTAACTTGCTCTTAAGTAACTGTCTTGTAATTTTTAGGCTGTCACACTTGACCCAAATTTTCTGGATGCTTATATCAATTTAGGAAATGTCTTGAAAGAGGCACGCATTTTTGACAGGTGAGAGTGTTCTATTTGATAAGTTTTCTTGAGTTTTTGTTGTATTGGCACTTGAGAGTTTGGACTGAAATTATGACAATGGTCCATTGAAATAAAATTTCCTTTTCTAGTATGTCCTTCCCTGCTCATGATGTCTGCTGTGTTACCTTTTATTTGTAGATTCTGCTGCCTGATTTTTCATTGTTGGCTTTCTTGAAAGCCATTATTCTTCTTAGTAGGAATTTAGTTGAAATTTCCTTTATTGTTAATGAAATGGTTATTTCTTAGGCTAGAGCAAATCTTGCTTTTTAACTTTTGTTGTTGTTGTCAAAGGAGAGCCTGTTTTCCTATGTGGGAATAGAAAATTCTTCAGTGTAGAAATACATTTTATAAAGATACAATTTTGGTTTGAGACTTAGTATAGCATGAATTAATTATAGTTAATTACAGTTAATTGATACACTTTGGTATAGTGTAGCATGAATTGATTATAACAAAGCATCCATTAAAAGTTAGTTGCATTTGTGTGTGTGTGTGTTGTTGTTTTGTTTTTTATTTACAGAGCTGTGGCAGCTTACCTTCGTGCCCTAAGCTTGAGTCCAAATCATGCAGTGGTGCACGGCAACCTGGCTTGTGTATACTATGAGCAAGGCCTGATAGATCTGGCAATAGACACCTACAGGCGAGCTATTGAACTGCAACCACATTTCCCTGATGCTTACTGCAACCTAGCCAATGCTCTCAAAGAGAAGGGCAGTGTAAGGATTTTTACTCAGTTTATTTCTTTGTTACCTGGTAGGATTAAAAACGTCTTTTTCTACATACTGTTATTAAGTAGTGAGATGGTAATTTTTTTTTTACTTTGAAAGTTCTGGTTGAGGGAAAGAATAGCAAAAATACCCATTTTCTGGGAATATTAGAATTCCAGAATTGTTAGAAAATACTGTTATTTTTAGAGTAACAATTGTTTGAAAAATATCAGTGGTGGCTGTGTGATTCTTCTGTATGGTTTTTGAATAGTTTGTTTTGTGTTTTAGGTTGCTGAAGCAGAAGATTGTTATAATACAGCTCTCCGTCTGTGTCCCACGCATGCAGACTCTCTGAATAACCTAGCCAACATCAAACGAGAACAGGGAAACATTGAAGAGGCAGTTCGCTTGTATCGTAAAGCATTAGAAGTATGTTGAGGGTGATGTGGCTGGGTATCTTGTCTATGTGGTAGTAGAGGGAAAGCAGTTAAATTTGCCAGGTCATCCACCTTTTTTGTAAAAACAGGTAGTGGTTGAATAATTTAAAAAAGGGTTATTCATTGAGCGAATAATTGAGTACCTAGGGCACTATTCAATGTCCTTTGTGACATTCAAGAAAATTCCAACATTCAGAGTTCATTATTTTATGGGTAGATAAGATCTGTACAAAAAAATTAAACAACAGGTGACAGTTCAAGGTAAATTACCAATAAGCATAGAATTTCAGTGCTTGATGACTGTTATGGTGGTTAGTAGGTGTGGTAGGAGTTTAGAAGAGAGATTTTTAATGGTGCTGGAGTGGTAAGCATAAACTAAGAGCAGGAGAGGTCTACCTCATGTTTTGAAACAAGGAGAGGTATAAAATTAAAGAACAGGTAGAATTCAGCTACCAGCCCTTAAAGAATGAGTAGACTTGGAAAAGGTAGAGAGAAGTTTAGGGGCATAAAATATACCTGAACAAAGTTCTTACGCTTTAAGAAGATAAACAGTTTTTAGCGTTTTTTTTTTCCTTAATCTCAGTTCTTATCTTGACTATTTATAGGTCTTCCCAGAGTTTGCTGCTGCCCATTCAAATTTAGCAAGTGTGCTGCAGCAGCAGGGAAAACTGCAGGAAGCTCTGATGCATTATAAAGAGGCTATTCGGTAAGAGACTCACAGCCTTATTTTCTCTTTTAAGTTAACTTTTAATTTGAAAATGCTTGGTACATTTGTCGTGTGCTAAAATGGTTTTTAATAACAGCATAATTAATATTACAGGGGGTTAACCATTTTTGTACTAGGTAAATAAAACTTCTGTCACCTCATTTAGAATCAGTCCTACCTTTGCTGATGCCTACTCTAATATGGGAAATACTCTAAAGGAGATGCAGGATGTTCAGGGAGCCTTGCAGTGTTATACTCGTGCCATCCAGATTAACCCTGCATTTGCAGATGCCCACAGCAATCTGGCTTCCATTCACAAGGTACTACTGTTTATTGTAATACATGTAAGTTAGTACTTAGTGTTTAATTTTAGGAAACTTTATATCCTATTTTATTTATTTCCAGGATTCAGGGAATATTCCAGAAGCAATTGCTTCTTACCGCACTGCTCTGAAACTTAAACCCGATTTTCCTGATGCTTATTGTAACTTGGCTCATTGCCTGCAGGTAAGGAATTGGCTTTCAATGTTGTAATCACTTTTTAATTGTTTTGTGCCATAATAATCCAAACCTGACTGTGGAGACAGTGTCTTTTAATAGATTATCTGACATTACTTTAGGTCAAAGACATATAAAATGTTAGATCCCGTGATAGGGTTTTCTGGGTAATAACTTCTTTTTGCCTCCTCTAGATTGTCTGTGATTGGACAGACTATGATGAGCGAATGAAGAAGTTGGTCAGCATCGTGGCTGACCAGTTAGAGAAGAATAGGTTGCCTTCTGTGCATCCTCATCATAGTATGCTATATCCTCTTTCTCATGGCTTCAGGAAGGCTATTGCTGAGAGGCATGGGAACCTCTGCTTGGATAAGGTGAGATTTTTTTGTTTTTAAAATAAAACACAGATACAGAAACCTATGCTAATTAAATGTATGTCTAAATGAGTTATCATTAAGTGAACACCATCCAGCCACCTCAGAAATCCTTTTATATGCTCATTCACAACTCCCCTCCCATTCCTTAAGGTGGCATTCTGAACTTAAATACTAACAAGAGGCTGATGGTGTTTCCTTTAAGTTGAAAACCATAGTGTTTAATCAAATGTTTGGTATTTTATATTGTTTGAGAATTCGAGCACTACTTGATCAAAGGTTGAAATTTGCTTGGCAGAATAGATTGGAGTACTAGGTGTAATTTTGTTTTTTAAATTGCTTCCCTACAGAATTTTCTAAAATGCAGCGTTTGTCATGCTCTGTCCACACTGCCTCATTCCTAAAGGTTTTAAATTTGCTGGGGGATATTTCATAGGCTTCAGGAACAGGTCAAAGTATGAAGCATATATATTATATGAACTGTAAAAATTGCATTGAACTGTCTATATGACTTAAATGAAGTGTTCTGTGCAAACCTTTCCTAGTAGGTGTGAGGTATAGATTTGATGTATTTTTAGTCAGTTTTCCTAGATGAAAATTTACATATAGACTCAACTTTGCTCACAAACATTGGATTCTGTTGGTAGATCAATGTCCTTCATAAACCACCATATGAACATCCAAAAGACTTGAAGCTCAGTGATGGTCGACTGCGTGTAGGATATGTGAGTTCTGACTTTGGGAATCATCCTACTTCTCACCTTATGCAGTCTATTCCAGGCATGCACAATCCTGATAAATTTGAGGTAAGTATAGTGTTTCTCTAGAATCACTGTTTGTTTTTTTAAAAAACAAACACAGTAGTGGTTTTAGTGTCACCAAAAACAAAACCAAACTGCCACTGAGTAGATTCTGACTTCATAGTGACCCTATAGGACGGTAGAACTGCCCCATAGGGTTTCCAAGGCTGTAAATCTTTACGGAAGCAGACTGCTGCATCTTTCTCCTGTGAAGCAGCTGGTGGATTCAAATTGCCAATCTTTTGGTTAACAGCTGAGCGCTTTAACCACTGGTGTTAAATCTAATGTCTTTTGGAAAGATTTGCACCAAGGCTATTAAATAAACTATGTACTGTTGCCTTTCAGGTATTCTGTTATGCTCTAAGCCCAGATGATGGCACAAACTTCCGAGTGAAGGTGATGGCAGAAGCGAATCATTTCATTGATCTTTCTCAGGTAGGTGAATATCTTATACTTCTGTTTATTATGAGCAAATATTGAATAAAACTATTGGTGTTTAGGTTGGAGTTGGGCAATTGCTTTGATCTTATTGGTCATTACATTTATAATCGGCATGGCTTTGGCTGAGGTTGCAAATGGAATAGAAATGTGTTATGTTTGTGCTTGGATATATAACTTTTCTGGGGATTGAGTCAGCACTTGTGACAGGTATTTAATAAATATTAACTGAACAAATTGAACAAAATAGTGGCTTGGAAGAACACTAAATAGGTTATTTAAAGAAAATGGCTACTATGATTCATCTATTCTCATGGGCTTTTTGGCTATCTTTATTTCTGTACTTGGCTGTACTGCTAATTCCTCTAGGAACACACATTTTATGATAAATTAAGATTGAAACCTGGGGGAATTAATTTGCTGAGGATGTAGACTAAAGTTTTTTCTTTAGACACTCTTGGCCACTTTGGTGACTACGTAATAGAGAATATGCAATATGTAGTAATGGAATCATGGAAATCCTAGCAGAAGGGTTGTGACTCTTGTCATTTAATAAATAATATGCACCAACATCTTTTGCGATATAGCTGTTGCTTCAGAAGTATGTCTGACTATTTTTGATGTAGGTTGGACTCTTTTTGACTAAGAAGCATTCCAACCTGTTTGAGACCCTTAGGGATTCTCCGCTTATTGACTGAAGTCTGAAATCTTCAGCATGGCTTTCTAAACCCTTCACAGCTTGATCATAACCTTGTTTGCTAACACTTTCACCCATCATTCACCCTCATGTATACCTAGGTGGTTGTGTGCCAACGAGTCGATTCCAACTCATAGCTACCTTATAGGACAGAGTAGAAGTGCCCCACAGGGTTTCCAAGGCTGTAATCTTTAGGGAAGGAGACTACCGCATGTTTCTCCTGTGGAGAGGCTGGTGGGTTTGAACCACTGACCTTTCGGTTAGCAGCCGAGTGCTTAACCACTGCACCACCAAATAAAAATAAAGTATTCACCATATTTTACACCTACCATTCATTTTACTTTGGTTCTTTATTCGCACTGTTCTCTACCAAGATTGTATTCCATTCAAATTAGAGATTGTATTCAAACATTTTAAACACTAATTCCTTCAATACTCACCCCTTCAATCCAGAAGTAAACTCACCTTTGTGTTCTGTTTCTGTAATGCTTTGGGCCCACTTTCATGGCACTTAACCGTATTTTTGCCCTGCACTAGTGTAGTTTGTGTTCTTTTTGCATCTGAGAATCTGTGAATTCTTTTTAATGCTATTAAGACTGATTGAATTAATCTGAGATTATACATAGTGTGTTCTTATTTTTTTATTCCACAGATTCCATGTAATGGGAAAGCAGCTGATCGCATCCACCAGGATGGAATACACATCCTTGTAAATATGAATGGTTATACCAAGGGTGCTCGGAATGAACTCTTTGCTCTCAGGCCAGCTCCTATCCAGGTACAGAAATTAATAATAGTTGTTTACAATGTGTATCATGCTAAAAAGAGAGTCATATAGTTTTCTTCCCTCTGGTTAACTGCCATTCCCAACAGTAGGGTAGAGATGCTTGAATTTAAAAAAAGTATAGCCCATGAAATGAACAGGGACAAAGAATTTTGAGTGTATATGTACATGGAGACATGCACTTCTTGGCTGGGTGTAAATAGTTGCTTTGTCTCGCAAATTGTCTTGGAAAACATTTTAGCATTTAGAAGGTTGGTCTGCTTAGTCTAAAATACTGCTTAAATTCTCTTGGCTAAAGAAGTCAACCCTCCTTGTTTGTTTATTGTTGGAACTTTTTGGTGAAGGTTCTTAATCAGTTTTTGTCTGATTTTAGGCGATGTGGCTGGGATACCCTGGGACTAGTGGTGCGCTTTTCATGGATTATATCATCACTGATCAGGAAACTTCACCAGCTGAAGTTGCTGAGCAGTATTCTGAGAAACTGGCTTATATGCCCCACACTTTCTTTATTGGTGATCATGCTAATATGTTCCCTCACCTGAAGGTAGGTAGAAAACAGGGCTATGGGGGAAATTTTAAAGAACTGTAGTCATTTATTTCCTTGCTGTTATCTGTACACATCCTAAAAGACGTGTCTGAAACTTTTTTCCATCAGAAAAAAGCAGTCATTGATTTTAAGTCAAATGGACACATTTATGACAATCGGATTGTTCTGAATGGCATCGACCTCAAAGCATTTCTTGATAGTCTACCAGATGTGAAAATCGTCAAGGTCAGAACCTAGTCAGTATTGTCACTGAAGTAAAGTTGACTGCATTTGTGAACTTTTCCCTAATGATGCATTTTGTTTGTTTCTTCTTCTTTTTAGATGAAATGTCCTGATGGAGGAGACAATGCGGACAGCAGTAATACAGCTCTTAATATGCCTGTTATTCCTATGAATACTATTGCAGAAGCAGTTATTGAAATGATTAACAGAGGACAGATTCAGATAACAATTAATGGATTCAGTATTAGCAATGGACTAGCAACTACCCAGGTGAGAAGAGAATAATTGTCAAGGCCATAATATATACCATCAAGCATGCATTTGTCTCCTTTAAGCTTCGTAATAACTCTAGGAAGTAAGCATCATTATCTCCATTTTATAGATGAGGATGAATTCAGTGGAATTTGGTATCTTACCTAAGTTTGTCTGATATTTAAAGTCCTGTCGATTCAGTCAGCAGGTTGCTTAATGACAGCCTACTGTGTTAATAACTTGTTACTTCTTGCTTGTGGCTTTACTGTCTTATCAGTGGTGAACTATTTGTAGACACCATATAGTTTCTTCTTTCTGTAACTTATCCTTTCCCTGGCTGAATTCTTCTCATCTTTACGATTTTTAGTTCAGAGAGCTACTCCAGGAATTCATTCATCGTTATCCCTAACCTTCCCACCCCTATTCCATTGGTGCCTGTCTTCTATGCTTGTGTAATATTTGGAGTGTATCATTAACATTTAGTACAACACATTGTAATTCCCTGTGTATGTATCATCCACTGAATTGAATTACTTTGGTGCTGTGTCTTAACCATAGTAATATAGTGTGTACTCAGTAAATACATATTGCATGCATCAATAAGTGAATACATAGCTCTGTCAGGAGATTGTAAGGCAAGGATCTCTGATCTCTAGGTGTTAACAGTGTAAGACAGTACTCGGATATGTGGAAATTGCATGATAAGATGATAATTGTATACTCTAGAATCTCCAAAATGGTACTGATCAATGTGAAGAGAGGCAGTACTGGGAGAAGAGACTGGCTGGAGGAATAATTACAAGTTTAGCCTTGATGGGTGGGTGAGATTTAGAAAAGAACATTTCAGTCGTGAAGAAAAGAACGAGCAAAAGCTTCCTGTTGGATTATTAGTAGGTTGTTGAGGAGACCTTTTTGGCTAGAGCAAGAAGTTTCATAATGCTGTCTCCCCAAATTAAGATAATGCTGTAACTTTTTTGTTTTTTAAACTTACTATGGCATGAATATTTTCTCATACAGTTAACTATATTATGAATATTTTCTCAGAGACATGACTTTTAACAGTTATACCATTTTGCATCTTAAGGATTCTTTATCAGTGAAAAACTTTTGGAATATTTTGACTTTAAGTATAATCATCATATTCTTTTTCTTGTTGTAGATCAATAATAAAGCTGCAACTGGAGAGGAGGTTCCCCGTACCATTATTGTAACCACCCGTTCTCAGTATGGGTTACCAGAAGATGCCATCGTGTACTGTAACTTTAATCAGTTATATAAAATTGACCCTTCTACTTTGCAAATGTGGGCAAATGTGAGTATCTATATAGATTAAGGATTAATGTCTAGAGACTAGTAAAGATTCTATATATAGACCATCTTGCTGAAGCTGGTCCCCTACCCTATTCAAGAGCTATTTGTGCTCATTTCTAATCTTCAGGAGTTCCCAAAAGCCTTTTTTCTTTTTAATAATTTTATTGTGGCAAAATAATATGTAACAGAAAGATTTGCCATTTTAACATTTTCTTTGTATTGTGATAAATATATATGTAGCAACATTTGCCATTTCAACATTCTTCACATGTACAGTTCAGTGACATTAACTTATGTTCATGTTGTATTAACTTATGTTCATGTTGTTCAGCCATCACTCTTACCCGTTCCCAAATTATTCCATCACCCTTAACAGAAGCTCAGTGTCTCCTAAACATTGATTCCTCCTTTCCCCTTCCTTCCCTCTCATCCGTGTCTGATAACCAGTAATAAACTTTGGTCTCTGTGCACTGGCCTATTCTAGTTATTTCATTTAAGAGGGATCATTACAATATTTGTCCTTTTGTAACTGACTTATTTCACTTGGCATAATATTTTCATGGTTCGTTCATGTCGTAGCAGGCATCAGAACTTCATTTCTCTTTATAACTGAATCCTGTTCCATTATATGTCTGTAACACATTTTGTTTATCCATTTTTCTGTTGCTAGACTGTTGGGTTGTTTCCACCTTTGGGGCATTGTGAATAATGCCGCAGTGAACATTGGTGTAGAAGTATCTGAGTCCCTGGTTTCAAGTATTTTTGGTATATACCTATGAGTGGAATTGCTGGGTCATATGATAATTCTGTGTTTAACTTTTGAATAGTAGTCAAACTGTTTCCATGGTTGCTGCTCCATTTTACATTCCTACCAGCAGTGGATAAGGGTTCTAATTTCTCCACATCCATGCCAAAATTTGTTATTCTCCATTTTTCAGATAATAACCATCCTAGTGGATGTGAAGTTTTATCTCATTTTGGTTTGTTAAGGTTAGGATGTTGTTGTTAGTTGCTGTTGAATCAGTTCTGACTCACGGCAACCACATATGTGTCAGAGTAGAACTGTGCTCCATAGGGTTTTCAAGGCTGTGACCTTACAGAAGCAGATGCCAGGCCCGTCTTCTGAGGTGCCTCTGGGTGGGTTTGAACCACCAACCTTTTTGGCTAGCAGTCGAGCACTTAACCATTTGCGCCACCCAGGGATTCGTCATTTTAGTTTTATTTGCATTTCCCTAATGACTAATGAAAATCCTCACAACTGGACCAATAAGCAGCCTATGATAAGTGGAGAAAATATTGTGATCAAGGATTTCATTTTACTTGGATCCACAATCAGTACCCATGGAAGCAGCAGTCAAGAAATCAAACGATGTATTGCATTGGGCAAATCTGCAAAAGACTGCTTTAAAGTGTTGAAAAGCAAAGATGTCGCTTTGAGGAGTAAGGTGTGCCTGACCCAAGCCGTGATATTTTCAGTCGCCTCATATACATTTGAAAGCTGCACAATGAGTAAGGAAGACTGAAGAAGAAATGACGCATTTTAATTATGGTTTTGGTGAAGAATTTGAATATACCATGGACTGCCAGAAGAACAAACAAGTCTGTCTTGGAAGAAGTACAGCCAGAGTACTCCTTGGAAGTGAGGATGGCAGGACTTTGTCTTCCGTACTTTGGACATGTTATCAGGAGGGACCAGTTCCTGGAGAATGACATCATGCTTGGTAAGGTAGAGGTGACAGCGATAAGAGGAAGACCCTTGACGAGATAGATTGACACAGTGGCTGCAACAGTGGGCTCAAACATAGCAACAATTGTGAGGATGGCACAGGACCAGGCAGTATTTCATTCTGTTGTACATAGGGTCACTATGAGTCAGAACCAACTCGACGACACCTAACAGCAATAAACTTGTGTCTTCTGTCATCATTCTCTTCTCTTTCTTCAAACTCTCTCTGGGGACAGCTAAGCAGATGAGGGACCTATAATTCAGTTGATCTAATTCGTCTGTGTGAGGGAAAGACTTCACAGTAGACTGCTAGCTGAATGAGAAAAATAGAGACCTATGGGAGCTTTTGTTGAGCTAGGCAGATGTACTATTAATAATTATTTTTTATTTTTCCCTATTTTAGATTCTGAAGCGTGTTCCCAATAGTGTGCTCTGGCTGTTGCGTTTTCCAGCAGTAGGAGAACCGAATATTCAACAGTATGCACAAAACATGGGCCTTCCCCAGAACCGTATCATTTTTTCACCTGTTGCTCCTAAAGAGGAACATGTCAGGAGAGGCCAACTGGCCGATGTCTGCCTGGACACTCCACTCTGTAATGGGCATACCACAGGGATGGATGTCCTCTGGGCAGGGACACCAATGGTGACGATGCCAGGTAAGTTGGTGATAAATCATTGGAATCACCCTTGTTTCTTTTTTTAAATCTCCTTTGGGGGAGGCAATTCCAGGTGAAACTATGTATACTGAAGCAATATTTAGAGCAAGATGATAGAAATTAGACTTCAGTTTGAACATTTAGCTCCATTCTTCTCATCTGCATTGTGTGAATGCTTGACTTACATTCTCAGATATGCAATTCTTAATTTTCTTAATACAGGAGAAACTCTTGCTTCTCGAGTTGCGGCTTCCCAGCTCACCTGCTTAGGTTGTCTTGAGCTCATTGCTAAAAATAGACAAGAATATGAAGACATTGCTGTGAAACTGGGAACTGATCTAGAATAGTAAGTAAGCTTTTCCGAGAACAAACTGTATGATAAAGTGAAAGAAATAAGGACAATTTAGAGAGAATATAGTTGTTATAAAATGAAATCATAAAAAATATATTTAAACATGAAATCAAGAAACAAGGATAACATAAAATTAGTTGTATAATCTCAGATGGGAGAATAATTTTCCAAGCTCTCACAAAGGAAGTGATCAATAGATTTTACTATGTAAAGAGTAAATGGCTGAATAAAAAAAAGAGAAAATTAAAAGGCAGAGAAGAGGAAAAGATTTTTGTCTCATATGTCAGAGTATTAATAGCCTTGCTATATAAAGATTGAAAAACATTTAAATTTTAAATCCCTAATAGAAAATTAAAATAAGTAAAATGACAGACAAGTTACTGAAGTTAGAAATACCAGAGTGGTTAACAAGAAAAACCTTCACCCTCTCTAGTAGAGATGCAAATTAAAATAACATTGAGGTATATCCATTATTTGTCTATAAAATAAAAAGTATTTTTAATATGATGTCAATAGTGATGGAGCATTTGGGTGCTGGCACTCTCCTATATTGGTGAATACACAACCCTTGCTCAAAATTTTAAGAGCCTTTTTAAAAAAGATCAGACTTTTGACCCTATAATGCCACTTCTGCACTGCACAAGAAAAAAAATTTATATCTTAAATACCTCAAAATAGGCGAGGATTAGAGAATAATGCTTAGATAAATGATGCTTTAGCCATACAAGGAAGTAGTAGTTATCTCTTCAGTGAGGTTTTTCTTTGGTTATTATGGGCGATTTCTTTTTCTTTGTGTTCTTCTAAGAAGTAGCATATTATAGAAGTTGAAGAAGCACGCTCTTTGAGTCAGGCTACCTGGGTTTGAATCCAGGATCTCCCACTTACAAGCTTTGTGAGTTTGGGCAAATTAATGTTTTTGTGCCTTGGTTTGTCCCATCTGTAAAATGGGGATTAATAATAGTACTTACCTTGCAGAGATATTGTGAGGGTTGAAAAGCACTTCGAACAGTTCTTAGTGCATAGTAAGCATTCAGCAGATGTTAGCATTTATTATTTTTAAACTTTTCGTCATTGAACATCATATACATCTAAGAAAAATGAGTGAAACTTTTGAGCAGGCACTAAAAAAATTAAAGTTCATAATTTCTAATGACATAGGAAAGTGCTTACAGCATAATATTAAGTAAAAAAATGAAAGCTATAAAATATGCACAGTATAAGGATACTTTTAAAAAATTAATCTTGAAATGCACTAAAATGGGTGGTAGGATTATGAATGGTTATTTTTTTCTTTATAATCTTACGTGATAGTCCAAGTTTTCTACAAGTCTTTATAATCAATTAAAACAATTGAGGGAGTATACCTGAAAATCTGAATTAATATTTTTTAGAAACAAGTTAGATAAAGCTGGAATAGAATACAGCCAGATACCTTTCTGACGAGAAACAAAATATATGTAAAAAGAAAAAACTCTCATTCCATCAACCCAGAGCTAACTGCAATAAACAATTTAGTGTATTTTTATATATTTTATTACCAGACTTTTTTTGAACTTAGTTGGGTTCATACAGTGTTTTCCCTGACATTTTATTATGAAAAATTTCAATTTTATAATGAACACTTCTATACCTACCACCTAGATTCTTCCATTAATATATTACTGTTTTTACTTTATCATATTTATCCATCTGTTTATTTCTTTATCCCCTATCAATCCATCTTATCTGGCACATTTCAAAGCAAATTGCAGGCATCAGTACTCTTCTCCTTAAATACTTCAGAATGGATATCTATCATTAAGTAGAATTCAGTATTTCTTTTTCATTTTGAGGCAGAATTTAAAAACAGTGAAATGCAAAAAATGTTAAGTGACCATTCAGTGAGTTTTGAGAAATAATTTTATAATTCAAATCCCTATCTAGATATAGAACATTTCTATCACTCCAGAAAGTTCTCATGCCCCTCTCCCACAGTCTCCCAAACAGCCACTGTTCTGAATTTTTCTTTTGCTGTAAATTAGTTTTGCCTTTCCAGAACTTTATACACATGGAATCACTTTAGAGTATACTCTCAAGGCTTCCTTCACTCAGCATAATGTTTTTGAGATTTGTCCATGTTGTTGGCTTGTATCAGTAATTCATTCCTTCTTATTGCTGAGTAGTATTTCCTTGGGTATACCAGTTTTGTTTAACCATTTTCCTGGTTAATTTTTTTAAAAATAAAGCACAGTGGTATTCTTATTTGAAAAGTAGCATTAATATGGTCTGATTGGATTGAGGCCAACAGATATGCACAACCATTTTTAGTTCTGGCCCAGCAAACATTAAAACAACTTCTTTAAAGTACTGCTTTTAAAAATGGGCAGGAGCGTTCTGGCTCTGGTTCTAAAGTAATAAATCTCTCTTCATCTAAGAATAATCTCATGACAGATAATATATTCAGAAGGAGAGTAGAGAGAATTCTTCCCTGTGTTCTCAGAAGAAGGGATTGCATTTTTCTCAAATTTCTGAACAGAACCATAGTCTTGGTGATATTAGTAACATTTTTTTAAGTCTAAATAAATGACTCAGTTGAGGTCCAAGTGGGAAATTATGGTAGTAGACATTTTGCATTTCTTATCTCCTTGCATTTTTCCTATTTCATAAAAATCTTCATAAACTGAGTACGTCAACTTATGTTCATGCCTTCACTATTGTAAGTGATGCTTCAGTGAACACCTTTGAATAGACATGTGTGTCTGTATCATTTTTCTGTTGAATAGATTTAAAAGTGTTGCTGATAGGTTAAAAGGGTTATAAACATTTAAGGTTCTTAATACATGCATAATACATTGCTTACCTTTTTGGTAAGCAGTTTACATTCTAACTGGTAATACATAGGAATAGTCATTATTGTTGCCAATAATTGTTTTTATTTTAAAGGTGGAAATTAAATGGAGAAAGCTTGATATCCTTGTGTACACTTGTCGCGGAAAGAATGAAATTTTTTTCAGAAGATGTAGGGGTGAACTAGATTACAAGTGCTAGTATAAAGAAAATAGCATGAAGTCTGGTCATGTATTTTACCTCAAAGGTGACTAGGTGTTTACGGGGTCTAGTTCTGAGTCTCTCTTAAATTTTATTACACAGCCTGAAGAAAATACGTGGCAAAGTCTGGAAGCAGAGAATATCTAGCCCTCTGTTCAACACCAAACAATACACAGTGGAACTAGAGCGGCTCTATCTACAGATGTGGGAGCATTATGCAGCTGGCAACAAACCTGACCACATGATTAAGCCTGTTGAAGTCACTGAATCCGCCTAAATAAAGACTGTATGCACAGGAGAATAACCCCTATACCTGAGCCTCAACCTTTTGGGGGAAAGGGAACTAGATAACATACTTTTACTTGTCTGTACAGTACCATGTTGCAGATGGGTGACATATAATAGAATAGCACAGCCAGACCTGCTTCCTGCATGATAGGGAGAGACACAAGAGATGGGAAACTACTGTTCCACAAGGAATCTCCATAGAATTTTGCAGCAACCAGGTGGTGCATAGGTCTGGAAGGTCTGATCTCCTTTGGTCTTCCATGGGATAGTTAGTGTGGAGGGGAGACACAGCTTATCCAGCCATTTTGTGATTCCATGGACTGATTGAGTCTTCTGACTTAATTTTTTTCTTTATATTTTGGGCATTGGAGCTTTTAAAAATGTGTTTGGTTTCAGGTATTTTTATTCGCGTTGAAGTGTATACAGTTCTCTTGAGATAAGGTTTTAAGCTAAAATGTTGCTCCTTGTTTTAGTTTCTGAACTATACAGATTAACAGGGACTTTGCTGGTGTAGTCTTTTTATAGGTTTTATAAACCACTTGAGCCTATATCAGTGATTTTAGTGTCTGACCTAATGTGGAACTCAATCAGTGGTTGGTCGGTTTAGATGACAACTCAAAATGTTTTTCTGGCCCATTTTCCATTTCCTTCTCACTCCCCTCCCCAACTTTAAAATTTCTCCTGTAGCTGAGCTATAACAAATCTAATCTGATTCAGAACACCTCAGAGTGTTTCTCTTAAACATGCCATCTGGTGCCAAATGAAACTTCTTAGGAGTGATTATTAATTATGAAGGGCACAGTTGTGGTACTGTCATTGATAATAATAATAGCTTTTTTTTTTTTGCCTAGTTTTGACCTATTTCATCAGTGTTTTACCTTCGACTGCCCCTTCTATGCTGCTTCCAAAAGTGATAGTGTGTGATATTTACCTTCCTTTCTAAAGTTTGTTTTTTAAAGTGAGTCATGTTCTTCCTATTTCTTTCAGCAGAAATGAAATCCCAGGTAAGTATAAGTATTCAAATATTCAATCAGTAAGTCACAGATATCTCCAATACCTTAAATAACTTTAATCAAAAACATGTTATCTTGTAGGTAAAAAGCTCTGAAGGACCATCTGTGTATACAAGTAATTATTTTTCAGACCTTCCTAGGGTATTATTATGTAACTGTCTTCTGGACTTGATCTTGAAGTCTGTATGAACTCAGCCTCTAGTAGCTAACTGCACTGCTACTTGGTTTGGAGTACAAATTAGATGTTAGCCCTCCTGGAGCTTGAGCTCTTGGTATTAAAAACCATAGGAATAAAATTACTGAATTTCAACAAAGGATTGAGGACTTGAGGCTTAAACAAGCCAACACATGAATATATGTTTTGTCTTGCTGTACTGCACTTATGCTATCCAGTAACAGATAATTTTTTGTCTGCTAATAGTGTTCTAGATTACAGTATCTTTCCAAAGCGCTGAGGCAGTGCACCTATTCTGTAGTTGCAGCTGATGCCTGAATGTATCCTAGCTGACAAATTATTGATCAATAAGAACTTGAATTTCTGAAAGATTCTTATTGCTGACCAAAATCTGAGCAAAGAGTCTCAAATGTTATTCTTAACCAGAATTACATATCAGTGAACTGTTTAGCTTTTAACAATACAAATCAAGAAACATCAGTTTAGGGGTTTCTAAATTTATTTTTTACCTGATGGAAAAATCAGTTAACTATTCTTGGTTAAAGGTTGCCAGCATGGTTTCAGATAAACTGATGTTTGAAATTCATCAAATTATGTAATGTGAGATAGAATAATCTACTTCCAGTGCCCTCAAGGCTGTGACCTTACAGCTATTTCACATAGCACATCATTCCTCCTATAGGGATGAACTTTTTCCTGGCACGAAAAGTAGCTGCTGTGGTTGAAGCTTTGCTTATTGTAACAGGCTTTTGTTTCCAGGTAACATGTCTGTGGAAGACTTAATTCTGAATAGAGATATAGATATTACTGGAAACTAATTGTTTTTTTCTATTATACTCTGCTTTATCAAAAAAGTAAAACATATAAATTGTGCTACAGAAATCCAGATGTTGTGTCTTGCGATCTTTAAACAATAAATGAATGATTTCCCCTTAATATGGCTAATGTATTTTGTGTTTTGTTATATTAAATGTTGGACAGAATAATACGGTCGTCTAGTGATGAAACACCACCTACATTTGAACAGCTCAAAAAACATGAAAGGACTAGATTTCCCTACTGCAGAATTACTCTGTTCAGTCTGGTGGGGCATGGAGGTTGGTATATGATCCATTAAGAAAACAAAGCACGTGACTCCTACCATGCCCATTCCTGCTTGTTCCCTTTTTTGCTGATGATCACTCTGGCTTCATTTACCCTTACAGTCTCTATTCTTAATGCGGTCTATTCTTTGCGTGGCTCTTGGGGGCTAAGTTATTTTCATTCCTGCTCTGTGTGGTTGATTGAACTCAGTCACAGGTGTGAAGGAGGAGACTATCAATGCATCAGGGATCAGAACAGACTGGCTGCCAGTTTTTTTAAAGATTAAATGAGAGGGAAACATTTTTTATATAATTTATTTTCTTGAGAAGATACACAGCAAAACATACATCAATTCAACAGTTTCTGCATGTACACTTCAGTGACATCAATTACATTCTTCGAGTTGTGCAACCATTCTTACCCTGAGTTGTTCTTCCCCCATTAACATAAACTCACTGCCCTCTAAGGTTCCTATAGTGTATAATCTTTTGAGTTGCTTTGTCAGTTTGATCCCATATAGATCTTAAAAGAGCATATACAATGCTCAAGGCAGACATTCTTTACTAGTTAAGCTAAACTGTTTGGTGGAAACTTTTTTTTTCCCAATAAAATTTCAGGTAGTAGTTTACTTCTTAACTTTTCTGGGTTGGTATCCTCAGAGCCTTAATGTGGGTTAGTGTTTGTTTCCTAAAAGATGGTGTGAGAAGGAATGTGTCCAGTAAGCTACTCATAAAAGTTCTTACCTCTGCCCTCTTGTATTAAGAATCTGCATCAGTTATTTCCAGTCTACTTGTGCCCTCAGTCTAAAGGAGCTGCCTTGTGTAACTTCTGGACTGCCTGCTGTTTTAAGATTCTATTCCAATCCTAAGCCACTTTTGTGTACTTGAAGCATATACCTCTTAATGTTAGTAATAGCTAATGTTCGGGTTCTTTACCAACACTGAGGCACACAGTTTTGTATTCTCATATGTTATAGATGAGGAAATGCACTTATAGTGGTTAATTTGTAAGCTTGTTGTAGAGAGAGGGTTATAATGATAAGCTCCTTTTATCCAATTCCCTATCAGAAAGTACCTTTAGAGGCAGGTGGTCAAGATCTTGGGTTTTGGAACTAGTTCTCCTTTCAGCTCTTGCCACTTTCTAGTTGGGTGATCTCTGTAAAATGAGAGTGCTTAACATTACACACTTTTTAAAGTGTCATTATAAGGAATAAATCTACATAAAACACTTAAAATGGTGCGTAGCACGAAATAAAATACCTTCAAATGCAGGGATTCTTAAATTATGAAACGTATGGGTGATTGCCAGAAAAATGGGCACAATCTAGAAAGCATTTGCTTTCCCCTTTTATGTTTTTTTTTTTTTTTTTGGTGTGTTTGGAAACAGTGCCAAAAGCCTTCAAAGTAACCACCTCTTTATCGCAAAGGATGGAGTTCTCCAGTCCTCCCAGCAGCCACCTTCGGAGGGTTCTGGAAGCAAACGTCATGGTTGATAGGCACTGTTGGATTGCTGCCTTGCCGTTATCTAGGAGTTTAGGTGGTCATCCCCCGCTAGCTCGGACTAGATTGAAGGGCAGGCAAACAGAGGTTTGGGCAACTGAAGCAAGGAACAGGACCCATTTAAGTCTCACAAGGATGAAACTTTGTTAGGGAGAGCAGCTCGATTTTTCCTTGTCACCGAAAAAGTTAATTTAGGCACCTTTTTCCACAGAATCGGGCTCGGGTTCCTGAGCTCTGTATGAAATGGCGCTTTCAGGACAAATAACCCCTGGAAGTGATAAACCTGATTCCGGAAACACTGCTGTTAGGCGCCACATTTAAGTTCATTGTCTCGGAGTTGTGATAGGTGGATTCAATGAAGGCGGGAACTCGTTAGTTCCTACCTCCTGCTGGGTCCCGAGCTCTATAAAAGGTCGTGTGCCTGGCGTCTCTCACAGTTGCACAGGCTCTGGGCCACTTTCAACATGCAGTCAGGGGTGATGGAAGAGTGGAAAGAGGGAAAGGAGAAACAGCAATTGAATGCGGCAGAAGGAGGTAGGTGACTGGTGGGGCTGAGGTGGGTACTGAAAGAGAACAATCTTGAAGATCATCCTGGTTGAGCGGACTTGATAGTTAAAATCAAGTACGCCATACGGCTTGGACTGTGGCCATGAACCTTGGGACTGAGACTCAGGCAAAATACTTGGCCTGTTTACACTTAAATTTTTTTGGAAGAAGAGATTTTTTGTTTTGTTAATGATACTGGTAAGGCGAGGATGAAGAATGGGGAGGTAGAGAATCCTGTGGGGGAGTGAGGGAGCAAAGGTGGGAGGAGGGGGAAGATTTGAAGCCTGATCTGTGGAAGACCGGCTGAGGGCAGAAGTGTGAGTAGGGGTGTGGAGGCACGGAGGGTGAGTGGAGGTCGAGATCTAAACAGTGGAAGACTGACTGGGGATGGGAGGTGAAGGGAGGTGGCAGGTGTTGGGGGATAGAAGTCTGATCTGTGGAAGAGCTGCTGGGGGGGGGGCAAGAGGAGGGAGGTAAAGGAGAGGGAGGGTGGGGGAGAGGTGCGTGGAGGTGTAGGGGGTGGGGGAGGTCGAAGCCTGAACCGTGGAAGACTGGCTGGGGGTGGCAAGTGGGAGTAGGGGGGTGGATGTGTAAGGTGGGTGAGGGCCTGGGAGGCATCGGGACTTGAGCGGTGGAAGACAGGCTGGGGGCAGGAGGTGGGAGTAGAAGGGTGGAAGAGTCGGGGTTGAAGGTGTGGGAGCGGAGGGCGGGTAGGGGAGGTCAAAGCCTGATTGGTGGGAGGCTGACGGGAGGCGGTAGAACGGGGGGTGGAGGTTGGTGATAGGAGGGGGGATCAAAGATTGGTGGAAGACTGGCTGCGGGTGGGAAGCAGGAGCAGGGGGGTGGAGGTGTGGGGGAATGGAGGGTGGTTGGGGGTGTGTGGGCGTTGAGGCCCGAGTGGTGGAAAACCACTGACTGGGGGTGGGAGTAGGGAGTGGAGGCGCAGACGACGAGTGGGGAAGTGAGGCGATTGAAGCCTGATTGGTGGAAGACCTGCTGGAGGAGGGGGGTGGAGTCGAGGCCTGAGCGTTGGAAGACCGCTTGAGGGTGTGAAGGGGGGAATAGTGGGGTGTTGGAGGTAGAAGTCCGTTTGGGACCAGGAGAGTAGGGGTTAGTGCGTAATAAAGTCTTATGATAGAAAATTTAGCTGGGGGCTAATAAATGAGTGATTCTCTTGCACACCTCCTTAACATGTGGTGGTTGAGGTGATGCCTTATGCTTTGGGCTTTCTGATCTGCAAAGAACCTTGGGGCAAGGTGGGATAGGTATTATGCGTGCTGTCTCTAGTTTTCTCCAGCCAGGAAAATTCCGCAACAAAACAAATTTATATAATTCTCACTTCACAGAGCAAAGTTTAGACATTAAGTTTAAATCAGGGTGAAGAAAGTGGTCAAAGATAAATGCAAAATGTAGAAATGTCTTACTGGTTCTGGGTACTAGTTTTCTTTAGAAAGTATACCTTTGTCTTGAATACAGACATGGAAATGCCCAAAGGAGAAGAGGCTAGTGGATCGCAGATCCAGGATGATGACTGGTGAGATGTGAAAAATTCTATTTCCCCTTAGTTAAGTCCTCCTCTGTTGGCAAAACAACTTTCTCAAAAAGTATATGTTTATTTTATTTAGAGTCTGCAGAGTGTATAACTTGGTTAGTCATAAAATGAGAATTGTAAAAAAGGACGTTAGAATAATAAGAATCTAGACTCCTAATCAATGCACAAATACTCTATAGAAAATCTGTTAGTGGCTGGGAGGTCACAACTTCATAAAGCAACACAATTTCTGTGTAGTTTCTAGAAGGTTCTTCATTCTGTTGAACTTAAAACCCGTAATTTCCACTCCATCCTGGACAGTGCTGCCCTCTAGAGGTATTTTTCTCCATGATAACACAATGTATTTTAGGATAGCTATGTTATCTCCACTAAGTCTTCTCCTGGAATACTGCCCTGTTTTCTTCATTCTCAGACAAGTATGTAAGTATAATAATAGGAGAAGTTATAAAACACAAAGAGTCTGGGAATAGACTCAAATACATATGAGAATTTAGCTTATGATAAAAACATTACAAATCACTAGGGAAAAGATGGATTACTGAACAAATAATTTGAGGATAATTGGCTAACTATATAGAAAAAAAAAGTTAGATTATTACCTTATCACTCCTTATACCAAAATAAATTACACATAGATCAAATATTTAAACAAACAAACAAAAAAAGAAACCATTAAAAATACTAGAGAAAACATAGATGGATTTTCCAATAATTTTAGAGTGGGGAAGGTCTTTCTAAGTTTGATATCAAAACCAAAAGCATAAAACGATAAAAAAAAAACTGGAAAAAAAATTTGCATTACATATGATAAAGAGCTAATTTCCTTAATCTACAAAGAACATTCACAAATAAAAAAAGGTGAATAAACCAATAGAAAATGAGCAAAGGATATTAAAAGGTAGTTCTCAGGGAAAGAAATACAAGTGACCCATAGACATTAAAATTTATTCAACTTTTAATTACATTATTTACAATTAAAGAAATGAAGATTTTAAATATGAGATGCCATTTTTCACATATTAGATTGACAAAGATTATAAAAAGTTTGATAATGCCTAGTGTTGGCAAATTTGTAGGAAAGCAGGCAGTGTCATACAATCTTAGTGGGAGTATAAATTGGTGCAATCTTTTGGAGGGTAATCTGGCAATATCAAAATTTTAAATGCCATGTGACTTCCTTCCTCTTTTAAAAGCAGCATTATATTTAGTTTCTTTATACATATATTCTCATATAATTTTATATAACTGCATAAGTGTGTTTATGTCATACATGCCCTTTTTTATTGTGCTTTAAGTGAAAGTTTACGATTCAAGTTAGTTTCTCATACAAAAATTTATACACACATTGTTATGTGACCCTAGTTGCTCTCCCTTTACTGTGACAGCACGCTCCTCCTTTCCACCCCAGATTTCCCGTGTCCATTCAACCAGCTCTTGACCCTCTCTGCCTTCTCATCTCGCCTCCGGACAGGAGCTGCCCATTTACTCTCATGTATCTTCTTGAGCTTAGAAGCACACTCTTAACGAGTAGCATTTTATGTCCCATAGACCAGTCTAATCTTTGTCTGAAGCACTAGCCTCGGGAATGGTTTTAGTTTTGGGCTAACAGAGAGTCGGGGGGAACATGTCTTCTGGGGTCCCACCAGTCTCAGTCAAACCATTAAGTCTGGTCTTTTTACTAGAGTTCTGCGCCCCACTTTTCTCCTGCTCTGTCAGGGACTCTCTGCTGTGTTCCCTGTCAGGGCAGTCACTGGTGGTGGCCAGACACCATCTAGTTCTTCTGGTCTCAGGCTGATGGAGTCTCTGGTTTACATGGCCCTTTCTGTCTCTTGGGCTAATATTTTCCTTGTGTCTTTGGTGTTCTTTGTTCTTCTTTGCTCCGGGTGGGTTGGGGCCAATTGATGCATCTTAGATGGCTGCTTGCTAGCTTTTAAGACCCAAGACGCCACTCACCACAGTGGGATGCAGAATATTTTCTTAATAAACTTTTTATGCCAGTTGACCTAGATGTCACCTGAAACTGTGAGCCTGAGACCCTGCCCCTGCTACTCTGACCCTCAAAGTGTCTGGTTGTATTCAGGAAACTTCTTAGCTTTTGGTTTAATCCAGTTGTGCTGACTTCCCCTGTATTGTGTGTTGTCCTTCCCTTCACCTAAGATAATTCTTGTCTACTACCTAGTTAGTGAATAACCCTCTCCCTCCTTCCCCACTCTCGTAACCATCAAAGAATGTTTTCTTCTGTGTTATACCTTTTCTTGAGTTCTTATACTAGTGGTCTCATACAATCTTTGTCCTTTTGCAACTGACTAAATTCACTTAGCATAATGCCTTTCAGATTCCTCCACGTTATTTTTCATGGATTCATCGTTGTTCTTTACTGTTGCGTAGTATTCCATTGTGTGAATATACCATAATTTGGTTATCCATTTATCTGTTGATGGGCACTTAGGTGGTTTCCATTTTTTGCTATCATGAACAGTGCTGCAGTGAACATGGGTGTACGTTTATCTATTCATGTGATGGCTCTTATGTCTCTAGGATATATTCCAAGGACAGGGATTGCTGGATTATATAGTACTTGTATTTCTAGCTTTTTAAGGAAGTGCCAAATCAATTTCCTAAGTGGTTGTGCCATTTTACATTCCCACCAACAGTGTATAAGTGTTCTAGTCTCTCCACAACCTCTCCAACATTTATTATTTTGTGTTTTTTGGATTAATGCTAGCCTTTTTGGGGTGAGATGGTATCTCATTGTAGTTTTGATTTGCATTTCTCTAATGGCTAATAATCGTGGGCATTCCCTTATGTATCTGTTAGCTGCCTGAATGTCTTCTTTGGTGAAGTGCCTGTTCATATCATTTGCCCATTTTTTAATTGGTTTTGTCTTTTTGTTGTTGAGGTTTTGCAGCATCTTGTAGATTTTAGAGATTAGACCCTTATTGGATTTGTCGTAGCCAAAATTTTTTTTCCCAGTCTGTAGGTTGTCTTTTTACTCTTTTGGTGAAGTCTTTTGATGAGCATTAAGTGATTTTTAGGAGCTCCCAGTTATCTAGTTTCTCTTCTGGTGTTTGTGCATTAAGCAGGTCTCTTTTGGTTTCTTGCAGTAGTGTTTTGTAGTTGTCATTGTATAGGCCTTTTATGTCTCTGGTTAGATTTATTCCTAAGTATCTTATTTTCTTGGGGGCTATTGTAAATGGTATTGATTTGGCGATTTCCTCTTCGAAGTTCTGTTTGTTGGTGTAGAGAAATCCAACTGAGTTTTGTATGTTTATCTTGTATCCTGATACTTTGCTGAAATCTTCTATTAGTTCCAGTAGTTTTCCTGTGGATTCTTTGGGGTTTTCTGTGTATAAAATCATGTCATCTGCAAATAGAGATACTTTTACTTCTTCCCTACCAATTTGGATGCCCTTTATTTCTTTTTCTAGCCTCATTGCTCTGGCTAGGACCGCCAGCACAATATTGAATAAGAGTGGTGATAAAGGGCATCCTAGTCTGGTTCCCGTTCTCAGTGGGAGTGCTTTCAGACTCTTTCCATTTAGGATGATGTTGGCTGTTGGCTTTGTATAAATTCCCTTAATTATGGTGAGGAATTTCCCTTCTATTCCTCTTTTGTTGAGAGTTTTTATCATGAATGGGTGTTGGACTTTGTCAAATGCCTTTTCTGCTTCAATTGATAAGATCGTATGGTTCTTGTCTTCTGTTTTATTAATGTGATGGATTACATTGATTGTTTTTCTAATGTTGAACCATCCCCGTATACCTGGTATAAATCCCACTTGATCATGGTGAATTATTTTTTTGATATGTTGCTGAGTTCTATTGGCTAGAATTTTGTTGAGGATTTTTGCATCTGTGTTCATGAGGGTTATTGGTCTGTAATTTTCTTTTTTTGTAGTGTCTTTACCTGGTTTTGGTATCAGGGTTATGCTGGCTTCATAGAATGAGTTTGGGAGTATTCCATCCTTTTCTCTGGTCTGAAATACCTTTGATAGTAGTGGCCTTAGCTCTTCTCTGAAAGTTTGGTAGAATTCTCCAGTAAAGCGGTCAGGGCCAGGGCTTTTTTTTTTTGTTGGGAGTTTTTTAATTACCTTTTCAATCTCTTCTTTTTTTATAGGTTTATTTAGTTGTTCTACCTCTGTTTGTGTTAGTTTAGGTAGGTAGTGAGTTTCTAGAAATTTGTCCATTTCCCCTAGGTTTTCAAATTTGTTAGAGTACAGTTTTTCATAGTATTCTGTTATGATTCTTTTAATTTTAGATGGGTCTGTTGTGATATCACCCATCTCATTTCTTATTTGGGTTAGTTGCTTCCTCTCCTGTTTTTCGTTTGTCAGTTTTGCCAGTGATTTTGTTGATCTTTTCAAAGAACCAGCTTTTGGTCTTGTTAACTCTTTCAATTGTTTTTCTATTGTCTGTTTCATTTAATTCTGCTCTAATTTTTATTATTTCCTTTCTTCTGTCGCCTGAGGACTTCTTTGCTACTCTCTTTCGATTTTTTTGAGTTGTAGGGTTAATGTTTTGATTTTAGCTGTTTCTTCTTTTTGGATGTCTGCATTTATTGCTATAAACTGATCTCTGAGCACTGCTTTTCCTATGTCCCAAAAGTTCTGGTAGGATGTGTTTTCATTCTCGTTTGATCCTATGAATTTCTTTATTCCATCATTAATTTCTTCTATAACCCCATAGTTTTCAAGCAAGATGTTGTTCAGTTTCCATGTGTTTGAATTTTTTCCTTCCTTTTTCTGTTATTGATTTCTACTTTTATGGCTTTATGGTCAGAAAAGATGCTTTATAATATTTTGATGCTTTGGATTCTGTTAAGGCTTGCTTTGTGGCCTAATATATGGTCTATTCTGGAGAATGTTCCATGTGTGTTGGAAAAGAAAGTATACTTGGCTGCTGTTGGGTGGAGTATTGTTGTATATGTCTAGGAGATAAAGTTGGTTGATTGTGGCATTTAGAAGTTCCGTGTCTTTATTGAGCTTCTTTCTGGATGTTCTGACCATCACTGAAAGTGGTGTGTTGAACTCTCCTACTATGATTGTGGAGCTGTCTATTTCTCTTTTCAATGCTGTTAGAGTTTATGTATTTTGGAGCCTTGTGCTTGAGTGCCTAAATATTTATTATTGTTGTGTCCTCCTGTTGTACTGACCCCTTAATCATTGTATAGTGTCCTTCCTTATCCTTTGTGTTGGATTTTATTTTAAAGTCTATTTTGTCAGAGATTAATATTGCCACTCCTGCTCTTTTTTGAGTGTTGTTTGCTTGATACATATTTTTTTTTCCATCCTTTGAGTTTTAGTTTATTTGTGTCTTTAAGTCTAAGGTGTGTCTCTTGTAGGCAGCATATAGATGGATTGTGTTTTTCAATCCATTCTGCCACTCTCTCTTTTTTGGTGCGTTTGGTCCATTTACAATCAGCATAATCATTGATAGGCATGAATTTAGTGCTGTCATTTTGATGTCTTTTTTTGTGTGTGCTGTTTACAGTTTCTTTGTTCCACTTAATTTTCTGTGCTTAGTCATTTTTCTTTATTTTCTTTTCTTCTTTTTCATTGTTGTTGATTTTATATTTGCTGAGTCTTTATATTTTTCTTGTTTCTTATTTTGACGTGTAGGATTGTTAGTTTCCTTTGTGGTTACCTTGATATTTACCACTATTTTTCTAAGTTTAAACCACTCTTTTATTTCTTGATATCGCCTTGACTTCCTCTTCATATGAAAGATCTATGACTACATTTTTTAGTCCCTCTTTTTTGTTTTAATATTGTCATCTTTTACATATTGATATCTGTGTTTCCCTATTTTCAGTGTTTTAGCTTTGATTTATTTTTGTGTCTTCCCTATCTGGGTTGACATCTGGTTGCTCTGTCCTGTGTTCTAGTCTTGGGTTGTTACCTGATGTTAATTGATTTTCTAACTGAAGGATTCCCTTTAGTATTTCTTGTAATTTTGGTTTGGTTATTTCAAATTCCCTTAACTTCTGTTTATCTGGAAATGCCCTAATTGCACTATCATATTTGAGAGACAATTTTGCTGGATCTATAATTCTTGGCTGGCAATTTTTTTTTTCTTCAAGGCTTTATATATGTCATTCCATTGCCTTCTTGCCTGCATGGTTTCTGCTGAGTAGTCTGAGCTTAGTCTTATTGACTCATCTTTGTAGATGACTTTTTGTTTATCCCTAGCAGCTCTTAAAATTCCCTCTTTGTCTTTGGTTTTGGCAAGTTTGATTATAATACTTCTTGGTGACTTTCTTTTGGGATCTACCTTATGTGGGGTTAGATGAGTAACTTGGATAGATATCTGCTCATCTTTCGTTATATCAGGGAAGTTTTCTGCCAACAAATCTTCAACAATTCTTTCTGTATTTTCTGTTATCCCCTCCGGTCCTGTACTCCAGTCACTCATAGGTTATTCCTCTGATAGAATCCCACATAATCCTTAGGGTTTCTTCATTTTTAAAAATTATTTTATCTGATTTTTCCTCAAATAAGTTTGTGTCAAGTGCTTTATCTTCAGTGTCACTAATTCTGGCTTTCTTTGCCTCAATTCTGCGCCTATGACTTTCTATTGTCTAATTCTGAAATTTTATTGTGAATCTTCTGGATTTCTGATTGCGGTCTCTCTATGGATTCTTGCAGCCCGTTATGTTTATCATTACACTCTTCTCTAATCTTCTTAAATTGCTCTATTGCTTTGTCTGTGTGTTCTTTGGCTTTTTCTGCATTTTGATTAATCTCCTTCCTGATCTCTTGAAGAGTTCTGTATATTAATCTTTTGTATTTTACCTCTGGTAATTCCAAGAAGTTCTTTTCCTCTGGAAAATTTCTTGATTATTTGTTTTGGGAGCTTGCTGAAGCCATCATTGTCTGCCTCTTTATGTGGTTTGATATTGACTGTTGTCTCTGAGCCGTCAGTAAGTTATTATATTTATTGTATTTTTGCTGTGTCCTAGCTTCTTGTTTTGTTTTGATATTCTCAAGTAGGCTGCTCATGTGACCTAGTTTGATTATTGGTGCCATTGAAGCTCTAACGTCCTGTCACCAGGTGGTTAGGTCTGTTACTAGGTATGTGAGCCCAGGAGTCTTTACTTTTCTTGTGTGAATTCAGCTCAGGTGTCCAGGTAGTCGGTCTCCAAGTGTGTGGTGCAGGCTCTCACCTGCATTCCTAGACAGGCAGGAGTGATTGGTGTAGGCACAGGTATCTGGCTGCAGTAGGGGGTCATGCGCTGAGCAAGGCAGTGGGCAGACGGCTGTCCCTCAGCGTCTGGGAGGAAAGTTTGTTCCTGTTCCCTAAAGTGTGTAGATGTGTGGGTTTTGCAGCCCGACTATGAGCACCCAATGCTGTTGGCTGTAAGGACTGCGAGGCGTCACTTATTCTTGGATCCCTGTTGTGGGTGGTTAAGTGGCATGGGTGGAACCACCAGTCCTCAGGCCCCTAATGTGGGTAGATGAGGATCCTGCTTAATGGGCAGAGCAGTGTCAAATGTCATGAAACTGCCACTTCCATATAGCTGATGCAGTTGAAATTAGGCTTCAGGTATATACCCTGTTGTATTGTGGTAATGAAGGCCTATGCTATTCAAATGGGCTCACACAGGTCTATGCAGCAGTGAAAGGCATTCAAAATCCTTGGACCCCTTACGTGCGTGCCTAGTCAGAGGAGCTGTGCCTACCCTGAGTTCCTGGCTTAGGGGAGCTGGCAGATTATTTTTTCCTGTTTGTTAATTTGTTCCCTCTCCAATGCCAGGAGAATGGCTCAGGGCACATGACGGGTCCTACTTCTGGCCCAGGGGACTCGACAGTCGCTGATGCTGGCCCAGGACCCAGTGCAGAGTGGGGAAGGGGCAGGTAAACTGGAGAGAGCTTTTTCCCAACGTGGGTGTTTTTTTATCTACGCCATAGGTCAGACGCATGTACTTATCTTTTGCCGATTGAGCGCCACTTTTTACTGGTTCTGAAAGCCCAAGTAGACTCTCTGCCGCTTGGTCTCTCCCAATGTGGAAAATGCCTCCCGAGTGCCACTGCTTCCCTCACCATGCAAGCCAGCCAATCTGGCCTGAGGAGTGCTGGCTCCTGCTTCTTGAGAACCGCTCTCTCTCCCCCTGCCACTCAGTATGATTCCTCAAGTTTGCCTTTGATGTTCAGGGCTCCTAGATTGTCATATATAATCGATTCACTTGTTTTTTTGGGTCTTTGTTGTAAGAGGGACCACAAGAAGCATCTGACTACTCTGCCATCTTGACCCCGCCTCCATACATACCCTTTTTGTAGTTTGATCTTATTTTCTATTGACTCTTTTCTTTTCCCCTTCTCCCATGTCCCTTCTCCTTGTAACCCCATGTCCATATAATCGTATATAGACATATATAGGGTTTTTTTTGTCTATGTTCATGTCTGTGGAAGAAGGATATATGATTTAATTATACATAGACTCACACCAGTACACAGAGAAATATGTACAAGGATGTTGGTTGCAGCATTGATTGTAATAGCAAAAATTTGGAAGGAACATAAATGTTCTAAGGGGCTAGTTGAATAAATTATAGTTCATCTAAGAAGATGTGGTGAGAGCTATATGTACTGATAATGGAAAGACTACTAAGATATATAAAGTAAAAAAAATGCAAGCTACAGAACAATCTTTACAGCATAATAGCATTTGTTAAAAAAAGGTGTGTACACTTGACTTATATTGGTACATGCTTATGCTTAAGAACTTTCTAGAAGAATAAATAGGATACATTGTTTATCTCTGGGGAGTGGACTGCTGGAGGAACAGGGACAAAGTGTTACTCTTCCTCACTTCCCTTTTCAGTGTTTTTTTTTTTTTTTTTCTTTTATTTTTCTGTCTGGTAAACATTTCGTGATAGTCATTAAAATTCGAGAGTGGATTAGCAAAAGAATGCAGCAAACACTGGAAAATATACATCTTAATAAGTAATAAAAAGAAATGCTAATTTAAAAATTATTTACCTGTTACACTACCAAATTTAAAATATTTAATCCTCTTGTGATAATGTTGCTAACATGGTAGACTGATACAGCCCTTTGGAAATGATTAAGCAAATGCACCAAGAGCTATGAAGGAGCGCTCAGCTGCTAACTGAAAGGTTGTTGGTCCAAAGCCACTCAGTGGCTCCATGGGAGAAAGACCTGGCGATCTTCTCCCGTAAAGACTACAGCCTAGAAAACCCTATGGGGCAGTTCTACTCTCACATGGGATCACTATGAATCGAAAATCAACTTGATGGTACCCAACAACACCAAGAGCTATAAAATTGGTCATACTTTTGTTTAATTTTGGGAATCAATCCAAAAAAATTCAAGTTATGGAAAGAATTAAACACACAAAGATGCTTCTTGCAGCATTCAATTAAAAATTAATTTGTGTTCAAAAATGCAAAAAGTAAAATTATAGCTCTCTCTATGACCCCCAGTCACTTTCCTGCAAATAGGGAGTGCCCAGGACAGATGACTGGCATTAGTTATCCTGAGAGGTGAATGGGCACTCTGGTTTATTAGTCCCTAGTGAATTTGGTTAACAGGAGCCATTCCTTTAGGATTTTATGAAAAATTGATAAACCTGACTTCCTGGACTTCTGATTGGAGGCTAGTCAACAACTTGCCAATCTCTACACCCACTCTAGCTGCAAGTTGGGACCATTCCCATGATCTGGGCACTGTATTTTCATTAATGCATACAGGATTGTTAGTTTTTTTTTTAACATCCGTGTCATACTTTGGGCTGACCCTTCCTCAGACCTTTATATAGATAGACATATATATATATGTAATTAAATGGAGAAAATTATTACTTAGTAAATGAGACCTGGTAGGCAAAACCTCTCAAAACTTGAGGTTCTGTGGGTGTTTGTATGTGGCAGGAGGTGGAAAATAAAAGGAGTCTCTGGAATCACTTTTTTAGATTCATTCATACAGATACTTATTGAATAATCCCTTTGTACTGAACAGTGTGAAACAGATGCATTCTTACCTCTTGGGTAGGGGATATAAACATGTCAATAGGCAATTACAGTATAGTGGGATAAGTGCTGTGATGGGGAGAAGTGCATGATCCTATAGGAGTATATAGGAGGGACAGACATTAATTCATTTACTTTTTGCAATAACCCTATTAGATAAATGGTTCTTTTATAACTGAGGCCCAAGAGCTTGTTATTAGAGAAGTATAGGTGAGAAGTAATGGTGGCTTTGAGTAGGGTGGTAATAGTGGAGTTGGAGAGATTTGGATGAATATAGGATATATTGTAGTTCATCAATCCTGAGACTTCATATTTTAACGTTTCTGAGATCAGGATGCAACTTTCATTTGATGGCAAGTTGTAGTTTAATTGGTAGTGGGTGTTTTTGTTGTTGTTCTTAGAAGTACATATAATAATGTGTCTTAGATTAGATGAAATATATTCTAGAGATAGAGCCAACAGGCCTTGCTGATGGATTAGATGTAGGAGATGAGGGAAAGAGAGAAATCAAGGATGACTCCTAAGTTTTTGGTTTGTGTTCCTGGGTGGATAGTGGTGCCATTGACTGAGATTGGTTAAGACTGAGATAGCAACAGGATTGAAGAAAGAAATCGATAATTCTGTGTTGGCTGTGTTATGTTTTAAATACTTAGTAAATATTCAAGATGTCACGTAGACAGTTGGAATTCAATGGAGAGTTCAAGGCTAAAAATATTAAATTGGGAGACGTGGGATCTAGGGATAGTGGAACAAATGATCCAGGAGAGAGGAGAAAATGATGCAGCACAGACTGGAAAATTGCAGAATAGAATCCTTGAGGAGGCTAGAGTGGATGAGATCTAAAGTACAAGGAAGAGGTTGGCCTTAGTGGTAAGGACACTGCATCTGTTGATAACTATGGAGAAGGCAGAGTATAGTTGCAGATAGGTTGGTAGATTTGTTGTGGGAGGAGGAGGGAGTTCCTGTCTGACTGCTTCTATTTTCCCAGTGACTTATGAGGCAAGGTCATTAACAGAGTAAAGGCAGTGGAAAAGGAGTTTTTGGCAGTTGGAAGAGGAAAGTACTAAAAATTAAAAAAAAAACCATTGCCATCGAGTCAATTCCAACTCACAGTGACCCTGTAGGACAGTGTAGAACTGTCCCATAGGGTTTCCAAGGCTGTAATCTTTATGGAAGCATACTGCCACATCTTTATCCCATGGTATGGCTGATGGGTTCGATCCGCTGACCTTTCCATTAGCAGCCGAGTGTTTAACCACCACACCACCAGGGCTCCTAGAGAAGTACTACTGAAATACATATTGTAGGGGGTAGGGGGCTTGTTTTCATTGATCAGTCAAAGCCTAATCAGTACTCTCTGATGCCCACTGACTTTTTTAGCCTAAGATTCTTCATTTTGTTAATACTATCCCAAGATAGCCTTGATGATATGCAGAAATACTGTATTTTTAAAATTACCCTGTTATATACCATTTAAAACAATCAGATGAGAAAAGCAAATGGGTCACCTAGTGGGCAGGTTATTGTTTCAAATTTCTTGATAGTGCCACATTTATTTAATTAGTATTCTGTTGATATTTTCAATTCACAATTCAAGCAAAAGAAGAATAACATTCAACTAGTGTTTCTGAAAGTGAGCCCTCCAGCTTTCTGCATTATAATTACTTGGGAGTGCTTATTAAAAATGCAGTTTCTGATTCCTGTCTTGGACTGAGACTCAAGAAGCTGTATTTTAAACAAGTTCATGAGGTGATTCTGATGTATGCTGAAGTTTGAGAACTACTGCTTTCCCTGGAAAACTTCAACCCAGCTCCTAGGTACCTCCTACTAGTCCTGGAGACTCAGGTGTCACTTTTTCTAGGAAGTATTTCATTACTTAGATTAGATGCTCCTTCCATCTATGTTATCGAAGGCCTTATAATACTAACAGTATATTGTATATATAAAGACTTTTCTGTCTTTGCCACTAGACATTATTTTTTTGTAGCCCTGGTACCTAGCATGTAGTAGGTGCTCAATAAATGTTGAATCAATGAATGAACCACAGATGTAGTCATCATATTCAATTATAACACATTTATTGATTTTTAAAAATTACCTAGGGACTATGGGCCTGTGGTAAAAAATCCAAACAATACAAAACATAAAACCAAACCCGTTGCCGTCGAGTTGATTCCAACTCATAGCGACCCTATAAGACAGAGTAGAACTGCCCCATAGAGTTTCCAAGGAACGCCTTGTGGATTCAAACTGCAAACCTTTTGGTTAGCAGCCATAGTACTTAACCACTACGCCACCAGGGTTTCCCCAAACAATACAGAAGCATGTAAAGTAAAAAGTGAAAGTCCACCCTCATACACACACTTTCCCATTCTTCTGAGGTAATAATTATTAATAATTTGGTGTTGGTCCTTCTAAATCTTTTTCCATAGTCACATAAAAGCATATGCAATGTTTATGGTTTGTGCTCCCAGTTTCAAGGAGATCTTTGGATCTTTTAACTTTAAAGTTTTTGAGGGGTTTGATGTATCTTTAAAGCCTTCTAATGTTATTTCTTTTACTCTTTTTTTTTCATTGTTGTACTTTAAATGAAAGTTTACAATTCAAGTTAGTGTCTCATACAAAAATTTATACATACATTGTTATGTGACCCTAATTGCTCTCCCTATACTGTGACAGCACATTCCTCCTTTCCACCGCAATTTCCCATGTCCATTCAACCAGCTCCTGACCCTCTCTGCCTTCTCATCTCGCCTCCGGACAGGAGCTGCCCATTTACTCTCATGTATCTACATGAGCTAAGAAGCACACTCTTCACGAGTATTATTTTATGTCCCATAGTCCAGTCTAATCTTTGTCTGAAGAGTTGGCCTCAAGAATGGTTTTAGTTCTGGGTTGACAGAGAGTCTGGGGGCCATGCTTTCCAGAGTTCCTGCAGTCTCAGTCAGACCAATAAGTCTGGTCTTTTTGTTAGAATTTGAGTTCTCTACCCCAGTTTTCTGCTCCATCAGGGACTCTGTGTTGTGTTCCCTGGCAGGGCAGTCATTGACGGTAGCTGGGCACCATCTAGTTCTTCTGGTCTCAGGCTGATGCAGTCTCTGTTTTATGTGGCCCTTTCTGTCTCTTGGGCTAATACTTTCCCTGTGAATTTGATGTTCTTCATTCTCCTTTACTCCAGGTGGGTTGGGACCAACTGATGCATCTTAGATGGCCGCTCACTAGGTTTTAAGACCCCAAACACCACTCATCAAAGTAGGATGCAGAACATTTTCTTAATAAACTTTGTTATGCCAATTGACCTAGATGTCCCCTGAAAGCATGGTCCCCAGGCTCCCAACCCTGCTACTCTGTCCCTCAAAGTTTTTGGTTGTGTTTAGGAAACTTCTTAACTTTGGTTTAGTCCAGTTGTGCTGACTTCCCCTGTAGTGTGTGCTGTCCTTCCCTTCGCCTAAGGTAATTCTTGTCTACTATCTAGTTAGTGAATAAATCTCTCCCTCCCTCCCTCCCCTCGTAACCATCAAAGAATGTTTTCTTCTGTGTTTAACCTTTTCTTGAGTTCTTATTATAGTGGTCTTACACAATATTTGTCCTTTGGTGACTACATTCACTCGGCATAATGCCTTCCAGATTCCTCCATGTTATGTTTCATGGAGTCATCATTGTTCTTTATCATTGCATAGTATTCCGTTGTGTGAATATACCCCAATTTGTTTATCCATTTGTGCGTTGATGGGTACCTACGTTGTTTCCATCTTTTTGCTATCGTGAACAGTGCTGCAGTGAACATGGGTATGCATATATCTATTCGTGTGATGGCTCTTATTTCTCTAGGATATATTCCAAGGAGCGGGATAGCTGGATCGTATGGTACTTCTATTTCTAGCTTTTTAAGGAAGCGCCAAATTGATTTCCAAAGTGGTTGTACCATTTTACATTCCCACCAACAGCGTATAAGTGTTCCAGTCTCTCCACAACCTCTCCAACATTTATTATTATTTTTTATTTATTTATTTATTTTATTGTACTTCAGGTGAAGGCTTACAGAACAAATAGTTTCTCATGAAACAGTAGTACACATGTTGTTTTATGACATCGGTTAACAACCCCACAACATATCAACTTTCTAACTTCTCAACCTTTTTTTTTGGTGAAAATACACATAGGCAAAGATACACCATGTCAAAAATTTCTACATGCACAGTTCAGTGACATTGACTATGCTCTTCCAGTTGTGCTGTTATTCTCACTTAAGATGAAGGCTTACAGATCAAAATAGTTTCTCATTTAACAGTTACTACAAACAACATTTATTATTTTGTGTTTTTTGGATTAATGCTAGCCTTGTTGGGGTGAGATGGTATCCATTGTAGTTTTGATTTGCATTTCTCTAATGATTGTGAGCATTTCCTCATGTGTCTGTTAGCCGCCTGAATGTCTTCTTTGGCAAAGTGCCTGTTCATAACATTTGGCCATTTTTTAATTGGGTTATTTGTCTTTTTGTTATTGAGGTTTTGCAGTGTCTTGTAGATTTTAGAGATTAGACGCTGGTCGGATTTGTCATAGCCAATTTTTTTTTTCCCAGTCTGTAGGTCGTCTTTTTACTCTTTTGGTGAATTCTTTTGATGAGCATAAGTGTTTGATTTTTAGGAGCTCCCAGTTATCCAGTTTCTCTT
Organism: Dugong dugon; assembly: GCA_030035585.1. NCBI lineage: Eukaryota > Metazoa > Chordata > Mammalia > Sirenia > Dugongidae > Dugong > Dugong dugon. Next base: position 98,866,386 of record CM057483.1, on the reverse strand, counting down.
TTGGTGTTTATGCACTGTTACTTAGGGTTTGTATTCTGTTTATGCCAAGTATTAGGGCTCCTAGCATTGTCCTTATTTTTTCTTCCATGATCTTTATTATTTTCAATTTTATATTTACATCTTTGAATCATTTTGAGTTAGTTTTTGTGCATGGTGTGAGGTATGGGTCTTGTTTCAGTTTTTTGCAGATGGATATCCAGTTATGCGAGCACCGTTTGTTAAAGAGGCTGTCCTTTCCCCAATTTGGGCCTTTGTCAAATATCAGCTGCTCATAGGTGGATGAATTTGTGTCTAGATTCTCAATTCTGTTCCATTGGTCTATGTATCTGTTGTTGTACCAGTACCAGGCTGTTTTGACTACCGTGGTAGTATAATATGTTCTTAAATCAGGTAGTGTGAGGCCTCCCACTTTGTTCTTCTTCTTCAGTAATGCTTTACTTATCTGGGGCCTCTTCCCTTTCCAAATGAAGTTGGTGATTTGTTTATCTATCTCATTAAAAAATGCCATTGGAATTTGGATCGGGATTGCATTGTATTTGAGTCTTCCTATTCATGAGCAAGGTATGTTTTTCCACGTATGCAGGTCTGTTTTGGTTTCTTGCAATAGTGCCTTGTAGTTGTCATTGTATAGGCCTTTTACGTCTCTGGTTAGATTTATTCCTAAGTATCTTATTTTCTTGGGGGCTATTGTAAATGGTATTGATTTGGCGATTTCCTCTTCGAAGTTCTGTTTGTTGGTGTAGAGAAATCCAACTGAGTTTTGTATGTTTATCTTGTATCCTGATACTTTGCTGTGTTTTCATTCTTGTTTGATTATTAATTTCTTTTTTCCATCCTTAATTTCTTCTATAAACCAGTAGTTTTTGATCAAGGTGTTGTTCAGTTTCCATGTGTTTGATGTTTTTTCCTTGCTTTTTCTGTTGTTGATTTCTACTTTTATGGCTTTATGGTCAAAAAAGATGCTTTGTAATATTTCGATGCTTTGGATTCTGTTAAGGCTTGCTTTATGGCCTAATATGTAGTCTGTTCTGGAGAGTGTTCCATGTGTGTTGGAAAAGAAAGTATACTTGGCTGCTGTTGGGTGGAGTGTTTGATATATGTCCATGAGATCAAATTGGTTGATTGTAGGATTTAGATGTTCCATGTCTTTACTGAGCTTCTTTCTGGATGTTCTGTCCTTCACCAAAGGTGGTGTGTTGAAATCTCCTGCTGTTATTGTGGAGCTATCTATCTCTCTTTTCAATGCTGTTAGAGTTTGTTTTATGTATTTTGGAGCCCTGGCGTTGGGTGCTGAAGTGTTTATTATAGTTATATCCTCCTGGTGTATTGACCCATTTATCATTATTTAGTGTCCTTCCTTATCCTTTGTGGTGGATTTTACTTTAAAGTCTATTTTGTCAGAGATTAATATTGCCACTCCTGTTGTTTTTTGAGTGTTGTTTGCTTGATATATCTTTTTCCATCCTTTGAGTTTTAGTTTGTTTGTGTCTTTAAGGTGTGTCTCTTGTAAGCAGCATATAGTCGGAACGTGTTTTTTTAATCCAATCTTCCACTCTCTGTCTCTTTATTGGTGCATTTAGTCCATTTACATTCAGCGTAATTATTGATAGGTATGAGTTTAGTGCTGTCGTTTTGATGTTTTTTTTTTTTTATGTGTGTGTGCTGTTGACAGTTTCTTTGTTCCACTTGATTTTCTGTGTTGAGTTGTTTTTCTTTAGGTATTTTATTTTAATCTTTTTCATTGTTGTTGATTTTGTATTTGCTGAGTCTTTATATTTTTCTAGTTCTTTTTATTTTGATGTGTAGAATTGTTAGTTTCCTTAGTGGTTACCTTAATATTTACTCTTATTTTTCTAAGTTCAAACCAATCTTTTATTTCTTGGTATCACCTTAACTTCTTCTGCATTTGAAAAAATCTTTGTCTACATTTTTACTCCCTATTTTTTGTTTTAATATTGCCATCTTTTACATTTTGATGTCTCTGTTTCCCTATTTTCAGTGTTTTAGCTTTGATTTATATTTGTGACTTCCCTATCTGGGTTGATATCTGGTTGCTCTGTCCTGTGTTGTAGTCTTGGATTGTTATCTGATACGATTGATTTTCTAACCAGAGGACTCCCTTTAGTATTTCTTGTAATTTTGGTTTGGTTTTTGCAAATTCCCTAAACTTCTGTTTATCTGGAAATGCCCTAATTTCGCCATCATATTTGAGTGACAGTTTTGCTGGATCTGTAATTCTTGGCTAGCAATTTTTTTTTTCATTTAAAGCTTTATATATGTCATCCCATTGCCTTCTTGCCTGCATGGTTTCTGTTGAGTAGTCTCAGCTTAGTCTTATTGACTCTCCTTTGTAGATGACTTTTTGTTTATCCCTAGATCTCTTAAAATTCTCTCTATCTTTGGTTTTGTTAAGTTTGATTATGTCTTGGTGACTTTCTTTTGGGATCTACCTTATGTGGGGTTCGTTGAGCATCTTGGACAGATATCTTCTCATCTTTCACGATATCAGGGAAGTTTTCTGCCAACAAATCTTCAACAATTCTCACTGTATTTTCTGTTATCACCCCTTCTTCTGGTACTCCAATCACTCATAGGTTATTCCTCTTGATATAATCCCACATAATTCTTAGGGTTTCTTCATTTTTTTAAATCCTCTTATCTGATTTTTCCTCAAATAAGTTGGTGTCAAGTGGTTTATCTTCAGTCTCACTAATTCTGACTTGTATTGCCTCAATTCTGCTCCTATGACTTTCTATTGAGTTGTCCAGTTCTGAAATTTTATTGTTTATCTTCTGGATTTCTGATTGCTATCTTTCTGTGATTTCTTGTAGCCTGTTAAATTTGTCATTATGCTCTTATCTAATCATCTTAAGTTCCTCTATTCCTTGGACTGTGTTTTGCCTCATTTCCTTCCTGATCTCTTGAAGAGTTCTGTATATTAATCTTTTGTATTCTGTCTCTGGTAATCCCCAGAAATTTTCTTCCTACAGAAAATTTCTTGAGTCTTTATTTTGGGAGCTTGCTGAAGCCATTATGGTCTGCCTCTTTATGTGATTTAATATTGACTGTTGTCTGCAAGCCATCAATAAGTTATTATATTTATTTTATGTTTGCTTACTGTGTCCTTGTTTTGTTTTGATATGCCCAAATGGGCTGCTCGTGTGAGCTAGCCCGATCATTGGTGCCCCTGAAGCTCTAACATCCTGCCACCAGGTGGCCAGACCTGCCATTAAGTATGTGATCTGAGGAGTCTACCCACTCCTCCTGTATCGATTCAGCTCAGGTGTCCTGGTAGTAGGCCACCAAGTGTGTCATGCAGGCTCTCACCTACAGTCCTAGACCAGCGTGGGTGATTGGTGTAGGCACGGGCATCCAACTGCAGCAGGGACTCACATGCTGAGCAAGGCAGGGGGCCGCCGGCTACCCCTGAGTGTCTGGGAGGAAAGCGTGTTCCTGTTCCCTAGCACGCATACGTGGGTGGGTTTTGCAGCTGGACTATGAGCACACAATGCTTTTGGCTGTAAGGCTCAGGGGTACCACTTATTCTTGGGCCCCTGTCACAGGTGGCTAGGTGGTGTGGGTGGAGCCACAAGTCCTCAGGTCCCTGAGGTGGGTAGGTGAAGACCGTGCTCAGTGGGCAGAGCAGTGTCAAATGTCAGGGACCTGCCACTTCACAGCTGAAACAGTTGAAGTTAGACTTTAGGTATATATCCAGTTGTACTGTGGTAATGAGGGCCTATGCTCTTGAAATGGGCCCACACGTGTCTATGCAGGGGGAAAGACACTCAAAGTCTGTGGACCCCTTATGCCTGTGCCTAGGCAAAGAGGCTGTGCCTACCCTGAGTTTATGGCTTAGGGGAGCTGGCAGATTATTTTTTCCCGTTTGTTAATTTGTTCACTCTCCAAGGCCAGGAGAATGGCTCAGGGCATGTGATGGGTCCTACTTCCAGCCCAGGGGACTCAGCAATCATTGAAGCCAGCCCAGACCCAGTGCAAAGTGGGGAGTGGGGAGGTTAATGGGAAAGAGATTTTTCCCAAAGGGGGTGTTTTTGATCTGCTCGGTTGGCCAAACACAAGTACTTATGTTTCGCCGATTGAGGGCTGCTTCTCCCTGGTTCTGGATGGCTGACTAGACTGTCTGCCGCTGGGTCTCTCCCCATGTGGATAAACGCCTTCTGAACGCCACTGCTTGCCTCACTGTGCACCAGGAGCTGATCTGGCCTGAAGGGCTCCGGCTCCTGCCAAGTCAGGTCTGGCAACTCCTCCCTGCTTCCGAATCATCTCTTCCTCCCCCTGCCACTCAGTGCGATTCCTCAATTTTGTCTTTGATGTTTAGGACTTCTAGATTTTCATATATAATTGATTCACTTGTTTTTTTGGGTCTTTGTCATAAGAGGAAACACCAGAAGCATCTGACTACTCCAGCATCGTGGCCTCTAACGTTATTTCTTAGTTCTTTCATGTTAGAGTTCTGGTTAAGCCAACTGGCTCTTCCTAGGTGCATATATCTTCTAATAACAGTAACATGAGCCTTAAAGCACTTTCTGGGTTTTAAACTCTTGATGGTGAATTGTGCTTGGAAAGATACCTCACAAAATTTGCCTCCTTTTTGTCCATATATTTTTTCCTTCCTTGGGCCATTGTTCTGTTGGTTACTCTCCAACCTAGAATTTGATATTTTGCCTTTAGGGATTAGGGTGGGGCTCTGTGTCATGCTACTTTTTTTGTCCTGTTTCAGATCCCCTGTTCCTTTTGCCTGACCTCTCAGAAGATGTGTGTGTGAGTGGATGTGTGTGTGACACAAAAGTATGTAAGAAAATAGAAAAAGTATGACTCAATTTTTAGTAGGTATAATAGGTTTTTAATTTTTTAATTTTATTTTTTTAAATATTTTATTGTACTTCAGGTGAAGGCTTACAGAACAAACAGTTTCTCATGTAACAGTAGTACACGTGCTGTTTTATGAGTTTGGTTAGCAACCCCACAACATTTTAACCCTCTAAATTCTCAGCCTTTTTTTTTTTTTTTTTGGTGAAAATACACATAGCCAAAGATACACCATTTCAAAACTTTTTACGTACACATTTAAGTGACATTGACTACGCTCTTCTAATTGTGCTGTTATTCTCACTTAAGATGAAGGCTTACAGGACAAAATAGCCTCCCATTTAACAGTTACTACAAATGTTGCCCTATAACAATGGTTAACAATCTCACAACACATCAACAGTATCCTTACTCAACCTTGTGTTCCCTATCATCAGCTTCCTACTCCCCTTCTGCCTTCTGGCCCTTGTCACTGGACTCCTGTACCTCGTTAGTCTCATTTGGTTTTACGGGGCTGTCCACTCCCAGGCTGAACAATGAACCTCGAAGGTAACTTCACCACTGAGCTAAAAGGGTGTCTGGGGGCCATACTCTTGAGGTTTCTCCAGTCTCCTTATAATAGGTTTTTTAGAAGAGAAAGAAAGCAGTTTTATTACTGAATAAGCCTTAAACCAGAATGTGATGCATCACAGGTAATCCACTAAAGAGATTGCAAAGACAAAAACAAATCTTGCCTTTTATATAGCTAAGTGACTACAACCATTACATTGATGTTTTCAAGATAAAATTGCTAATTTTCTTATATCTTTATGGTAGGAGGTAGGTAGAGCCACTTGAAGTTATGCTAATCTTCCTGATAATAGATTTTAAGATGATTAAGGCCGAGCATTGGCCTGTATCTGGGGAGCCTTATACTCAGCAAGAGTTTTCTTTCCTGATTAAACAACAACAAAAACTACTACTGAGTAAGTCCAGTGTACAGTGATTGATAAATGAATAAGGAATTTAATCAAGGGGGTGAGCCAGCATGTATCTTGAAAGAAAGAAAAGATATGCAGTCAACTCAGTATCAACCTCTAGGCCAAATTAAAAGTCCTGAAGAAGTGGTCAAGTCTAACTTTTTATATGTAAAACCTGAACTTCCTCATAGCTATTATGTCTACCTTTTTTATCACCTGTAGTATTGTCTGAGAGCTATAGATCACAATAACTAATGACAAGATTACCTATGATTAGGTCCTAGAATGTAGCCAGTGTCCTAGCATTGAATTGATGCTTATTGCAGCCTGACTCCTCTGAGCTGGATTGTGGATCTGTGTAATGGATGGCTGACAATGGGATATCCAGTGGGCTGCTCTCCGGGGAGCGGGATGGTCCTGAGCAGGAATATGCTTTGACTTCACATCAGGCAGTGCCGCACAGCTGTCTGGTAACTATAACAACAAACAAAGCAGCTTGCCACAGGGCAGTGGAGAATGAGTGCTAAGGCCGCTGATGAATTGTGAGACAGAGAAGCAAGAAGCCCCAACATCAAGGTTTATTGCAGGTGATAGTTGCAGCTTTAGAATCACCCTTTTTTGCTCCCCTTTGAAGTGGACTTCAGTATTTGTCCATTGTCCTAGTTAGCAATTCCGACAAATTAGGCCTTCTTCAAGTAGTCAAGCCCTAAAAGCTGACCTTGCCTAGACATACCCTTTGGATTTTAATGGCAATCTCTTTACCTTTCCCCTGTGGCCCCTCTCAGAAATCACTTTCATATCTTTACATAGAAATAAATCACTTGGCAGAAAACAGACTTCTCACTGATAATGCTCAGCTAACATTCTTCTCCTATCTTTGATTCACCAGTAAGGACTGAGTAGCATGTTACTTCTAATTTTTCTTTACCTCCCCTGTTGTGCTCCTAATTTCATAAATGCTTTAAAGCCCTTAAAGCCTTTTTAAATTTCAGAAGCTCTGATTGACTGTTCTCTTCATTTATTTGAGATTTTTGACATTTGGTTGCTTATGATGTTAGTAGTCTGCCTTTTAAAAAATATCTTCTATTTTTGCAGTTGCAGTCTTACTCACGACTCAAGCAGCAATGAAGAATTTGAGGCCTGTAAGTAGAGTCTACTCAAACCAGTAAATTACATTTTAAGATGTAATTTAACCATATGTTTGTAGAGATGACTGGACTGTGATTTGGGACATTTGGCATAAGCTAGTCTGAGGTTCGCCTCCTCTAAGGGCTCTCTCTAGACTTGTGAAATGAAGTTTATTTCCCTAATGTTAGGAGCAGAGGAAGTTCTTTGTGCTCCTTTTCCAGTTTACTTCTTTACCTTTTTGGTTCTGGGTGTCCTTAGTTTTATTTCCTCTGTCTCTTCCATGGGGGAATATAAGATTCTACCCTAAATTTTAACCAGCTCTAAGTTATGAACTCTGAATTTAGGGAGTTAAAGACATGGATAACCATATTTTATCATACTTCTAATGCCTTCTTTATATGATTTAGTTGTGGCCAGAATGAGAATGAGAAAGAAGAGACACGTCAGGTGAGTCGGAAGATTATTGAAGTGACTTTTTTTTTAGGGAACAGTATTCCAGAAAAGAGGGCTTAAGAATAAACATCACATGTATGGTGTTCAGCAGGATCATATTGGGTGTTTCACCTTACAACCAGATTTAAAATGTTAGATTTGTTATCCCATACCCCATTATCAGTTTCTTCAAAATATCTCTGAGAACCATCCCTTAACTTCCATTCTTCACTAGCTCAAGCCCTTACCAGTTTCACTCTTGTGTTAGTACAATAGCTTTTTAAGTGGGCTCTGTACCTTGATCTCTTCCTCCTCTGAGTCACTCTGCACACCACTTCCAGATTAATCTCTGAGGCACTGCTTTGATCATCTGGCCATAACTTATTTTCCAGCCTTATCTACTACTATTCCTCTTAATGAAACCCTCTGCTCCAGCCAGAGCTAGATTGAGGGGTGTTGCCCAGGTGCCAAACTACAGGGAGTCCTAAAAAATTCACTGGAATAAATCCAAAACGTGGTGCTAGATGACTATGGTTTTCACATTGACTCCTTGAGTTACTGTAGAAATGTAAATTGTAGATGTATTTTTAAATTTTATTTATTTTGTTGTTGATAATATACACAGCAAAACATACACCAATTCCACAGTTTCTACATGTACAATTCAGTGACATTGATTCCATGCTTTGAATTGTGCAACCATTCTCACCCTCCTTCTCTGCGTTGTTCTTCCCCCATTAACATAAACTGACTGCCCCCTAAGGTTCCTATCTAATCTTTCAAGATGCTGTTGTTTAATCCCATATAAATAGTTCTTAAAAGAGCATAATGCTCAAGGTAGACATTTATTACTAGTTAAGCTAAACTATTGTTTGGTTTTAAGATGACTTCAGGGGATATTTTTAGTTTGAGGTTTAAAGATTATCTCAGGGCAATAGTTTCAGGGGTTCATCCAGCTTTCCTGGCTCCAGAGAGTCTGGAGTCCATGAAAATTTGAAATGCCATTCTGCATTTTCCCCCTTTTGATCAAGATTCCTCTGTTGAATCCTTGATCAGAATGTTCGGTAATGGTAGCCAAGCACCATCCAGTTCTTCTGGTCTCATGGCAAAGGTGGAAGTTGCTCATGGGAGCAATTGGCCACACATTCCATTTCCTCCTCCTATTCCTGACTCTACTTCTTCCTGTGCTGCTCCAGGTGAATAGAGACCAGTTGTTGTGCCTTGGATGGCTGCTTGCAAACTTTTAAGACTCTAGGCACTATGTAACAAAATAGGAGATAGAAAAGAAGCACTGAACACGTTACTAGGCCAATTAACTGGGATGTCTCATGAAACCATGACTCCCAACCTTCAAACCAAGGAACCAAATCGCATGAGGTGTTTGGTCGTACATAAGCAGCCTCAGCAGCTAGTTTTTTTCTTTTTTGTCATTGTTGTAAATATATCTATTACACAACTTTTGCCGTTTCAAGTTTTTACAGGTGTACAACTTCTTGACAGCAATTGCAATAACTGGCTGTGCAACCCTACCCTTAATCAATGCGAGTTTTCCATCACCATTAACTCCCCTTTTCCCTCCCCCCTCTACCCCTGGTACCCACTAATAAACTTTGATCTCTATACATTTGCTTTTTCTTGTCTTTTTATATAAGTGAAGTCATACAATATTTGTCCTTTTGTGATTGGCTTATTTCACTCAGCATGTCTTCCAGCTCTATCCATATTACAGCATATATCAAGACTTCATTTCTCCTACTGACTGAGTAGTATTCCATTGTATGTATGTACCACGTTTTGTTTATCCATTCATCCATTGATGGGCACTTAGGTTGTTTCCACCTTTTGGCTATTGTGAATAGTGCTGCAGTGAACATTGGTGTACAAGTATCTGAGTCTCTGCTTTCAAGTCTTTTGGGTATATACCTAGGAATGGAATTGCTGGGTTATATGGTAGTTCTATTTTTAGTTTTTTTAGGAAACGCTAAACCGTTTTCCACAACGGCTGTACCATTTTGCATTCCCAGCAGCAATAGATAATGGTTCCAGTTTCCCCACATAGTCTCCAACATTTGTTATTTTCTGTTTTTTTTTTAATTGTCCTTTAGATGAAGGTTTACAAAACAAGCTAGTTTCTCATTAAACAGTGCACATATTGTTTTATGACATTGGTTAACAACCCCACAACATGTCAACACTCTCCCTTCTTGACCTTGGGTTCCCTATTACCAGCTTTCTTGTCCCCTCCTACCTTCTAGCCCTTGTCCCTGGGCTGGTGTGCCCCTTTGGTCTCATTTTGTTTTGTGGGCCTGTCGAATATTTGGTTAAAGGGTGAACTTCAGGAGTGACTTCATTACGGAGCTCAAAGGGTGTCTGGGGGCCATACTCTTGAGGTTTCTCCAGTCTCTGTCAGGCCAGTAAGTCTGGTCTTATTTGTGAATTTGAATTTTGCTCTATATTTTTCTCCAAGTCTGTCTGGGACCCTCTATTGTGATCCCTGTTTAGAGCAGTCAGTGGTGGTAGCCAGGCACCATCTAGTTGTGCTGGACTCAGTCTGGTGGAGGCTGTGACACTTGTGGTCCCTTAGTCTTTTGGGCTAATCTTTCCCTTGTGTTTCCTTCATTCTCCCTTGCTCCCGAAGGGGTGAGACCAGTGGAGTATCTTAGATGGCCACTCTGTTTTTTGTTTTTGTTTTTTAATCTTAGCCATCCTTGTGGGAATGAAATGATATCTCTTTGTGGTTTTGATTTACATCTCTTTGATGGCTAATGACATTGAGTATATTTTCATGTGTTTGAATGTCCTCTTTGGTGAAATGTCGATTCAAGTCCTTTGTTCATTTTATGCTTGGGTTGTCTTTTTGTTGTTAAGTTGTCGAAGTTTTATATATATTTTAGTTATTAGATTCTTATTGAAGATACGGTTTCCAAAGATATTCTCCCAGTTGGTAGCTTGTCTTTTCCTTTTTTTGGTAAAGTCTTTTGATGAGCAAAAGTTTTTAATTTTTATGAGAACCCATTTATTTATTTATTTTTTTACTGTTTGTGCTTTTGTTATTAGATAATCCATTGTTGAAAGCTGGGCTCTACAATATTGCCCTTGTAAATGTACTTTTTTTCTCTCATGATAAAAGTGCATCATTACTTCTCATACCAAAAAAAAACCCAAACCCGTTGCCATTGAGTCGATTCCGACTCACAGCGACTGTTTGGAAAATGCAGAAAGGTGATGAATTCCAACCCTGCTGGCACCTCTGACCCCAATACCGTGGCTGGCCAAGAATGAGGATCCCACAGGAGAGCTCACCACCACCCAGGTGGCACAGGGGCACTGCTGAGGTTGTCTCCTGCCAGAGCAGTCTGTCAGTTAGAGAGTGTGGTGCTAGCTTCGAGTTGCAAAGCGTGGTGCTGAGGAGAAACCCCCCTGCTCTAAGACCGTTTCTGTCCATCTGTGGCCCTCTACCTTTCTTTTCAGACAAGTGGATCTCAAAGTTGTTATAGAAAAATGACAATGAACTAAACATTTCCCTCATCTATTTCCCATTTCCTCTAAACTACTGGAATATATACGCTCTCCGACAGGGCCCATCTCACTCTCAGTACTTGACAGACACCTTCTTCTGAAAGGGTGCAAAGGATGAAAAGATGCCAGGGAAAGATTTAGTAGAAAATTGGAAAAGATGGAAAAATCAGAAATAATGGAAAGATTCAGTAGTTCCAAAGAAGGGAACAGAGTGACTGCAGGACACAAAAAATGCTTAGAAAAGTGATCATGTTCATTGTTGGAAAGGTAGAAAATTCCATGAAAAGAAGAATGTTGCATCCATATTTCTTGTTTTTCACTGTCTCATTACTCAGCTGCGTGGCGACTGCCTCAGGACTGGATGATGAATACTTCTGTGAGGAAAAGAAAGCTAAGATGTATGAAACAAGTAGCGAAGGTAAGTACGCTACCAACTCTTAAAGAAGTAGTTGGGCTCTGAAGCCTAATTACACACAGTAGTTTTAGCCTACGAGTCAAACTTCATATTCTGGGTCACTTAGTAGTGAGTGTTACCATTTCTTTCTTCATGTGCTCAAAGATGGGTATGGCTAGGCTCCCCACACCCCCTGGTAAATTTCCTAACACAGCTGTAACTGTTCTTGCTGCCTTATGCCTCAGGCATCCCCCTCAGTACATTTCTTACCTGTCTAGAACAATATCAAGGCAGCAGAGGGGGGACAGTCAAGAACTGAGGCTTAGAAGTATGAAGGCTGTTCTGCTACTCCCTGTTCCACTCTTTTCTCCCTCTCTAGGTGTGGGAATGGCAAAGAGGAGGAAAGAGGAGTGATGAGCATGGACTTCTTTTTCTTTCCAGCTTGATGGAAAAGCTCGGGCGGGTAATAGTCATGGGTCAGCAGGCAGTGACTTGTCAGGGGAAATCCTTGCTTTTTCCACCTAGCTGTTTGTCTTTGCCTTTCTCTACTCTTTACATTTGCTAGAGATCTTTGGTTTTCTTAGAGCTTGTTTCCCACAGCAGGTCCTTGTCTGTTTACATATGGAGGCTTTTTTTTTTTAACCTTTTGGGAAGTCCAGAGCTTTAGTCACAGTTCAGAACCTACTCAGTTGGCATGAAACACATGAAAACTAGGAGCTTCTTAAGCATTAGGGATGGTATTTTATTTATCTTTATTTGCTCAGTACCAGGTATAGGGCATGATACATAGGCACCTAGATAATGCTTGCTGAACTGAACCTTACTGAAGATGGGAGGTCCTGATAGCACAGGCCATTTCCTTGCTAAGTACCCAAGAGCTACCTTTGGTCAGAGTTTCCTAGCCAACCTGAGATCAGAACAGGGACAGGAGAGGTGGCTTGGAACCCTAGTCTCCCACAGTTTCATCACCTGCTCCTCTAATTTCTTTTTCCTCTCCATCTCTTTAGCTCTGGGTGGATGTATCTGAGCAGGGCAGAGGCCCAGGTACAGAGTAGGGGGTGTGATAAATTACTGTAATGCAAGGGGAACCTGAAGGGAGGTAGCTCCCGGGCAGGGCATGAGTGACAGAGCCAGAAACCAGTTCTCCACCATAGGCCACAAGTTGTTAACTCCTTGAATCAGAGCATGTTGTTTTGTTTTTAAGTGTTCAAGGGCTTTATTGGGGCTGCCTTGAGGTGCCCCTCACAGTGTTGTAGGAACTCGCTGGTCTTGCTGTTGCCCCTGCAGAGCATGTTCTTTTGAGGAGGAACTTTCAACCAGGCTTCTCTTACCTTTCTGACCCTGGGACTGTAGCTGTGGCCATCCATCCCAATAATATTGGGGGTGGGGGGATGACGACTGCCTTTGTAGATTTCTTTACTCTTTTCCACATGCCATTTCTTTTGTTGTTATGTAATGAATTTAAGACAATTTTACAGAAAAAAAGAAGGTCTGATGAGCTTTAAAACATACTTCCAACCTCACTTCTGATCTTTGACAATTTCTAAAATATATTTTAAACGTATGTCACTACTTTAAAAAAAATTTCAACTGCAGGTACGAAATCTTTTTTCTAGGAAGGATGATTTTTTACCATAGGGGCACCCACTCCTTTCTCATTACCTAATTGAATATTGAAGTTTTTTGATAATTAGCTCAAATAACAGATGAAACTCTCAAAAAAATTTCTCCCAAATCTGCATTTTTAGGATAAAGAGTGTTTGTACCACAAATACATCTTCACATCTTGCCCATGCCATGCTTTATATTTTTATATTTAGAAACCTAGAAATTGAGCTCTGCACAGACTTCAGAGAACATCTGCTGTTTGACACCCACTTATTTTCCAGACAAAGAACCCCTCAGTGAAGGGCAGTTGTGTTCCTAATGTTCCCAAGGCCTCTTAGAGAGTGCCAGTGTCAGGACTTAACTTAGTGGTTTTGAGAACTTTGGATTTATGGACTAGTTAAGAAATTAAATTTTAATGACCAACATAGAGTTGCCAATTTCTCATTTTTTTTAATGAAGGAAATAAAAAATTTCCAGCTACTACTTACCATGACCATAATTTCATAAAGAGCACCAAAAGTTTAGCAAGGACATAATCTCAAAATATAGGGCAGTCTTTTAAATTGTAGAAATTTAACTTGATGGAAAAAAATCACTTTATTGTTTTAATTTCTTCTCCTCTTTTGCTGTGGACCAGTGAAAATATACAGGTCCGCAGACTTGTGTTTGGGAACCACTGAGCAGCTACATCATGCTACTTAGAGAATGTGATTTGAAAATTGCCGTTAGACTTTGATGGCTATTTTACATGTTATTGTTCTCAGTAAAATAAAAAAGAAACAGAAGGGACAAATCTAAAATTACAGTGGTTCTAAAAATTCATAATGTCATAGTTCCCAACTTATTTAACTTGTGCTCAGTAATCTCTGCTGAAGTTTAATGAATAAGGGGATGGGGGATGGGAGTATATATACATATATATATAGGTATGAGTGTATATGTGAGAGAGAGAGAGATTGTGTCTCTTGAATTTCAGATGAGAGTCTGGAAAAGTCATCTGATACTGACGAACAGCTTACTACCAGGAAGCTTCCATTTCCTCTTATTGATGATGATGATAGCAATGATTTGGAGGTCCCAGTGCTAAAAGAAGGGAATTTATGTGATGAGGGCCAAAGCTCCTCAAATGAAAGAGAGCTGGGTGAATTTGCTGCCTCCCAACACAATTCATCCAATGATGTTGGTGAGCAGAATCTTGGTGAAAATCTCTGCCAACCATCAAATGCTGCTGAGCCTACACTAGAGATTGTGGATGGAAAATTGTCAACTGATGAAGAGCCAGAACCTGTGGTAGAACAACCAAAGAAAAAGAAAGATAAAACCAAAAATATCTCTGTGACACCTGGTAAGCCAAGTATGCCTATCCTACCAAATATCCCTAGCCAGCCGTGTGTGCCAGGTATGCATGTCCTGCCTGCTGTGCCCTTTCTGCAAGAGATGTGTGTCTTGTCAGGTGTGCCTATCCTGTCTACCAACCCTAAGTCATTTCAACAACTTCCTAGTTGCCAAGGTAGGCAGCCATCCCGGTGAAAAGGATCTTTCAGGGAGTGGCAGAGGAACTCAGTCTCTATACTAGATCAAAGAGTTGCATAGGGCTAAGCTAATCAGCAAATACTTAAGAATCAATTCACCACACACAGCAGAACATAATGCCAATCCATAGTCCTTGTATTCAAAGAATTTTCAGACTTATTTGGAAGACAGAAATAATATATATAACAGTTGAGTGCTGATTAACTGCAGTCGGGGAGATCCAGAGAACGTACAGGTTAATTGAGCACTGGGGTGGTTAGCAAATGTGTATCATAGCTGAAATGAGGGATGGGTCCAAAATCCTTTTGGTTGTATGGGATTGATGCAAGAGGGCCTTCATGGTGAGACAGACAACCTGAGCAAAGACCTGAAACTAGAATGAGCATATAAGTGGAAGTGAAGTTACTGGCCTGGCTACAGAGGAGGGAAAGTATCTAATCTGAAACACTTGGCAAGTATACACTAATGGAAGGTTTGGGATTTTTTTTTTTTTTTTAATACTATCATATACAGTGAAACCTGTGAGAGCTGGAACTCAACGGGACTGCCTTGTTTTTCCATGTCTTGCAAGTTTTCTGCCTTTGACAGGATGTAGTCTTACCACTTTTCTATCGCTCGTTTTCCTTCTCTGACAGGCTTCCGCCTTACACAGGTTGCAGCTTTCACAGATTTTACTGTAGTAGGAAGGAGGTGCAGCATTAGCTTTGCAGATGGCTCTGAGGGAAGGTTGACTCAGATGAGTTTTGATGGGGCCAGTTTTCCTTGGCTTGGTATGGAGAATTAAAAGTGAGGTGATAATTTTTATTTGACTTGATTCAGAAATTGTTCTCTAAAAATAAACAAACTTTTAGATTTATTTGACTTGCTTCAGAAGTTGTTCTCTAAAACGAAAGAAACTCTTTTTTTTTTTTTTGTATTTACAAATGAGACCACGGCACCAGTGTACCTGCTGGTCCTCTTGACTTGAGCTTCATGATAAATTAATTTTCCTTCTCTATTTTAGAATTGAACGCTAAAGGGGAAGATATGATCCCAGCAGCTTGGAAGGGTTAATTGAGCTGTTGGCAGGATCTTCAAAAGTATGAAGAAGCCAGTCAACCTTTCCACCCATTTTTTTCTTGCTCTCTGAACATATCACACTTTCTCATTTTCTCCATGTCTTGGTACTTGCTGTTTCCGTCTGCCTGGAGTGCTTTCTAACTGCATTTTTTGTCCTAATGAGATCCCATTTTTCTTAAGACCCAGCCCAATTGTCACTTCCTCTGTGAAGCTCTAAGTCAGAATTGCTCCTCCCTCCTAGGTTCCCAAAGCTCTTAGAACTCATCTCTACAAAAGCACTAATCACACTGTGTTGTAATATGTCTCTGAATCTGCCTCCCCCAATTGACTGTGAGCCTCTTGCAGGGAGGACTTTTTCTCCCAAGGTTTAGCCTGGTGCTTGGCACATAATGTTTAATAGTTTTTTTTTATATATATAAATGAATGAATGATATGAGCCATAAGTCTCTGGCTAGAACACCTGGCAGTATGGGTCATAGACGAAGGTAGAAAAATCTGGCTTGCACATTGAATGGGACACCAACCACTCTTCTCATAGCAAGTGAGTGAGCTGTGCCACACCACTGCTTATACTGCAGGTGCCTCAGTTGCCCACAAACTCCAACCTCTAGTGGCATACGTATGTAACATCAGCACAGCCCTCAGTACATATGACAGACTCCACCTAGCTTACTCTGCTGGCAGCTATAAGATTTACATAGGTAAGATCGTTCAAAATGACTAATGAAGTGGTCTGGAGTCTTTAGACAGACAAGTTTTGTTTATAGATGCCACTGTCTGGGCTTGGTTGTGGGGACTCCTGGGTTTGCCCTCTGCCAGTTGCTTGATGGTACCAATTTTCAGAATACAAGTGAAGCATTTGTCCTTTCAGCTCCTGCAGGAAAAAAAAGGCATGAGCCTTCAAAGAAGAAACTCAGCTCTGCAAAATTTGAGAAATGCCAGACTGGGTATGTATTGCTCATGTTCACTGTAACAGGAATTGATCGCACAATTGTCCCACGTTAAACAGTCCACTGAGCACTTGGGGGGGTCTTCAAGGGGATGAAGGAGTTTGGTTGGGGGGAACATAAGCAGGAGGAGGAGGTGTCCCTGTAGACTCCCCCTTCTCTTTTCCCCCAGCCTATCAGCAGCAGATCCAGGCACGGGCACTTTGGAAGGATCACTGCAGTTTCCTGGCCAGAGTGGAGCCCTTTTGCCGCCACAGCATCTCTGGCCTCTGAGATTTCCTTTGTCCTTAAACTCAGAGTAAAGAATGATGTGTAGCCAAACACAATCCTTTTTCAGGCTGGATACAGCCTACTGGCCACTAGTTTGCACTGTTGTTGTTGTTAGGTGTGTTGAGTCTATTTTGACTCATAGTGACCCCATGTGACAGAGTGGAACTGCCCCGCGGTGTCTTCTAGGCTGTAATTTATTTATTGTGCTTTAGATGAAGGTTTACAGAACAAATTGGTTTCTCATTAAACAACTAATACATGTATTGTTTTGTGACATCGGTTGCCAACCCCGCGATGTGTCAATACTCTCCTCTTCTCAACCTTGGTTTCCCTATTTCCATTGGTCCCGCTTTCCTGTCCCCTTCTGCCTTCTCATCCTTGCCCCTGGGCTGGTGTGCCCATTTAGTCTCCTATACGTGGTTGAACTGCATTTATTGTTTGTTTTATGGGCCTGTCTAATCTTTGGCTGAAGGGTGAACCTCAGGAGTGACTCAGTACTGAGTTAAAAGGGTGTCCGGGGGCCATACTCTTGGGGTTTCTCCTGTCCCTGTGAGACTAGTAAGTCTGGTCTTTTATTATTATTATTATTTTATATTAATTTTTTTGGTAAAAATATATATAACACAACATTTGCCATTTCAACATCTTTCAGGTTCATAGAGTTTATTTATTTATTTATTTTTATTATTGTACTTTAGATGAAGGTTGGTAGAACAAACTAGCTTCTCATTAAACAATTAGTACACATACTGTTTTGTGACATTGGTTATCAACCCCATGACATGTCAACACTTTCCCCTTCTTGACCTTGGGTTCCCTATTACCAGCTTTCCTGTCCCCTCCTGCCTTCTAGTCCTTGCCCCTGGGCTGCTGTGCCCCTTTAGTCTCTTTTTATTTTATGGACCTGTCTAATCTTTGGCTGAAGGGTGAACTTCAGGAGTGATGTCATTACTGAGCTAAAAGGGTGTCTGGGGGCCATACTCTCGGGGTTTCTCCAGTCTCTGTCAGACCAGTAAGTCTGATCTTTTTTTGTGCATTAGAGTTTTGTTCTACATTTTCCTCCAAGTCTGTCTGGGACCCTCTATTGTGATCCCTGGCAGAGCAGTCAGTGGTAGCCGGGCACCATCTAGTTGTGCTGGACTCAGTATGGGCCACTCACAAGCTTTTAAAACCCCAGATGCTACTCATCAAAGCAGGATGTAGAACATTTTCTTTATAAACTATGTTATGCCAATAGAGGTAGATGTCCCCCAAGACCCTAGTCCCTAGCCCTCAGCCCAGCAATTCAGTCCCTCAGCCCAGTAATTCGGTCCCTCAGGGAGTTTGGATGTGTCTATGAAACTTCCATGACCTTGCCTTGGTCAAGTTGTGCTGACTTTCCCAGTATTATGTACTGTCTTACCCTTCACCAAAGTTACCACTTATCTATTGTCTAGTTAGTGTTTTTCCCTCACTACCTCTTCCCTCCCCTCTTTCCCTTATAACTATCAAAGATTGTTTCTTCTGTGTGTAAACCTTTTCATGAGTTTTTATAATAGTGGTCTCATACAGTATTTGTCCTTTTGTGATTGACTTATTTCACTCAGCATACTGCCCTGCAGATTCATCCATGTTGTGAGATATTTTGCAGATTCGTCATTGTTCTTTATCATTTCATAGTATTCCTTTGGAAACCCTGGTGGCATAGTGGTTAAGTGCTATGGCTGCTAACCCAAAGGTCGACAGTTTGAATCCACCAGGCACTCCTTGGAAAGTCTATGGGGCAGTTCTACTCTATCCTACAGGGTCTCTATGAGTCAGAATCAACTCAATGGCAACGGGTTTGGTTTTTGGTTTTAATATTCCATTGTGTCTATGTACCATAGTTTGTTTATCCATTCATCTGTTGCTGGGCACTTAGGTTGTTTCCATCTTTTTGCTATTGTGAACAATGCTGCAATGAACATGGGTGTGCATATGTCTATTCGTGTGACAGCTCTTGTTTCTCTAGGATGTATTCCTAGGAGTGGGATTGCTGGATCGTATGGTATTTCTATTTCTAGCTTTTTAAGGAAGTACCAGATCATTTTCCAAAATGGTTCTGCCATTTTGCATTCCCACCAGCAGTGCATGAGAGTTCCAGTCTTCCTGCACCTCTCCAACATTTGTTATTTTCTGTTTTTCTGATTTGTGCCAGTAATGTTAGGGTGAGATGGTATCTCCTTGTAGTTTTAATTTGCATTTCTCTAATGGCTAGCGATGGCAAGCATTTCCTCATGTGTCTGTTAGTCAGCAATCGTGGTATAACGGGAAGACCATGAGACATGGAACAGAAGATTCATGTCTCTATGAACTTTCGGCAGGTCACTTAGTGGAGATGATAAGAATAGTAATAATTTCTTTGAACGGTTGTTGTGAAGATTAAATACGATAATGCAAAAGGAAGTTTTTGCAAAAGTGAAAACACCACATAGATGGTTGTTCTTATTAGAGGTGGAGTGTTGTCATTCCAGGCCATGAGAACACATGTGTGCCAAGGCAGGAAAGTAGGAAATCAGAATTCGTGTCCAGGGAACATTTTAGTAGCCCACTTTGGCCAAACTGGGGATGGTAGCTGAAAATAGAGGTTGGGATCAGATTGACAAGGGCTTTGAATGCCAGGCCAAGCAGTAAGTGAAAAACCAGAGAGGAAAGTAATTGGAACATGGCTTTGGTACATTGTCTGGAAGTGTGTGTAGATGGATTAGAGAGACTGGAGGTAAGGAGCACATTTAGGAGAATGCTGCAGTGCCCAGGCATAAAAGGGAGGACAAGAACTTGAATTAGGGTGGTGACGGGGGGATGGAAAGGAGGGGCTGGGTAGAAGAGATGGTATGAAGGAACTATCACTATTTTCTTTGTAAATATGGGATAAGGGAGGAAAAATTTTTTAAGTTGAAATTTATTTTGATTCTTTTTGTTTTATACTAACAGGTAATTCATACTTTTCTTCCAATTAAAAAAAATTTATTTATTTTGTTGTTGAGACTATACACAGCAAAATATGCACCAACTGAACGATTTCTACAAGTACAATTCAGTGACATTGATTACATTCTTCGAGTGGTGCAACCATTCTCACCCTCCTTCTCTGCACTGTTCTTTCCCTATTAACATAAACTCATTGCTTGCTAAAGTTCCTGTCTAATTTTTTGAGTTGCTATTGTCAGTTTGATCCCATATAGACAGTTCTTAGAAGAGCATAATACTCAAGGCAGACATTTTATACTAGTTAAGCTAAACTGCTGTTTGGTTTTAAGAAGACTTCAGGGGATATTTTTGGTTTAAGGTTTAAAGATTATCTCAGGGCAGTAGTTTCAGGGGTTCATCCAGCCTTCATGGAATTTGAAATTCTGTTTTGCATATTCCCCCTTTTGAACAGGATTCCTCTATAGAATCCTTGATTAAAATGTTCAGTAATGGTAGCAGGGTGCCTTCCAGTTCTTCTGGTCTCATGGCAAAGGTGGCAGTTGTTTCATGGAGGCAATTAGCCACACATTCAATTTCCTCCTACTATTCCTGACTCTCCTTCTTCTTCTGTTGCTCCAGGTGAATAGGGACCAATTGTCGTGCCTTGGATGGCTGGCTTGCAGACTTTTTTAAGACGCCAGGCACTAGGAGGTAGAACAGAACTAGGAGGTAGAATGGAACCATTATTAGGCCAATAAACTGGCATGTCCCATGAAAACATGACCCTAAACCTCCAAACCAAAGAACCAAATCCCATGAGGTGTTTGGTTGTACATAAGCAGCCTCACCATCTACACTTTTTTTGTCACTGTAAATATGTCTATCACATAACTTTTGCCAATTCAACTTTTTACAGGTGTATAACATATTGACAGCACTTCCAATAATCGGCTGCGCAACACTACCATTAATCAACGTGATTTTCCATTACCATAAACGGAAACTCAGTACTTCATATGCAATAACCAACCCCTCCCCTTCCCTCCTGCCCCTGGTAAACACTAATAAACTTTGGTCTCTCTACATTTGCCTTTTCTTATCATTTTATGTAAGTGAGGTCGTGCAATATTTGTCTTTTTGTGATTGACTTATTTCATTTAGCATAATGTCTTCCAGCTCCATCCATATTGAAGCGTCTGTCAAGACTTCATTTCTCCTACTGGCTAAGTACTATTCCATTGTATGTATGTACCACATTTTGTTTATCCATTCATCTGTTGATGGGCATTTAAGTTGTTTCAACCTTTTGGCTATTGTGAATAATGCTGCAATGAACATTGGTGTACCTGTCTCTTTTTGAGTCTCTGCTTTCAAGTCTTTTGGGTAATACCTAGGAGTGAAGTTGCTGGATCATATGGTAGTTTTATTTTTAGTTTTTTGAGGAACTGCCACACTGTTTTCCACAATGGCTGTACCATTTTGCATTCCCACCAGCAACGCATAAGGATTCTGATTTCCCCACATCCTCACAAACATTTGTTATTTTCTTTTTTTTTTTTAATCTTAACTATCCTTATGGGAGTGAAATGGTGTCTCTTTCTGGTTTTTATTTGCATCTCTTTGATGACTAACGAAACTGAGCATCTTTTCATGTGTTTGGTGGCCATTTGAATGTCCTCTTTGGCGAAATGTCGATTCAAGTTCTTTGCTTATTTTATGCTTGAGTTATATGTCCTTTTGTTGTTAAGTTGTCGAAGTTTTATATATGTTTTGGTTGTTAGATTCTTTCTGCGTACATAGTTTCTGAATATATTCTCCCAGTCAGTAGCTTGTCTTTTTACATTTTTGGTAAAGTCTTTTGATGAACAGAAGTTTTTAATTATTATGAGGTCCCAGTTATTTATTTTATTTTTTGCTGTTTGTACTGTGTTATTATAGTAGATAATCCATTGTTAAAAGCTACGCCCAACAGTGTTGCTCCTGCATTTTCTTTGAAGAATTTTATGGTTTTAGTTTGCGATTTAGGTCCTTAATACATTTTGAACTTGTTTTTGTATATGGTGTGAGGCATGGATCCTGTTTCATTTTTCTGTAAGTGGAAATCCAATTTCCCCAGCATCATTTATTGAAGATACTCTCCTTTGTCCATTGAATGGACTTAGCACCCTTGTCAAAAATCGGTTGACAATAGATGTGTGAGTGTATTTCTGGACTGTCAATTCTATTCCATTGGTCTGTGTGTCTTTTGTTATACTAGTACCAGGCTATTTTGAATACTGCAGCTGTATAATATTTTTTAAAATCACGGCATGTGAGCCCTCCTATTGTGTTCTTCTCTTTCAACGTTGCTTAAGCTATTTGGAGCCTCTTGCCATTCCATATAAAGTTGAGGATTGGCATGGAAAATACAGATAAAATCATGAAAAAGAAACAAAACAATCGAAGAAATCAGGAAAATAATACAGGAACAAAATGTCAAAACAAGTAAACAACCAGAAATGATACAAAAACAGAAATTAGAAATCCAAAAGATAAACAACTAGATTTCAGAAATGGAGAGTGCAGTAGAAGGTTTGAGGAGCAAATCTGAAACAATGAATGACAGGATCAGCGAAATTGAAGACAGTTCTTGGATATCACTTTGAGGAAAAATCAGAGAAAAGAACAAAGAAAAATGAAGAAACCCTGAGAGCAATGTGGGATACAATCAATAGCAAAAATTTGTGTGTGATTGGAGTTCCAGAACAGGGGGAGAAAACAGAAAACACAGAGAGGATCACTGAAGATTTGCTGACAGAAGACTTCCCTAGTATCTTGAAAGATGAAAAACTGACTATCCAAGAAACTCAACAAACCCCATATAGGATAGACTTCAAAAGAAAAACACCAAGACATATAATCACACTGACTAAAACCAAAGACAAAGAAAGAATCCTGAGAGCAGCTGGAGAAAAACGAAAAATCACATACAAAGGGGAAACAGTAAGACTGAGCTCAGACTATTCGGCAGAAACCACGCAGGCAAGAAGGCAATGGGATGACATATGTACAATCTTGAAAGAAAACTGCCAACCAAGAATAATATATCCTGCAAAACTCTCGCTCAAATATGATGGCGAAATTAGAACATTTCCAGATAAACAAAAATTAAGGGAATACGTAAAAACCAAACCAAACTTACAAGAATTATTAAAGGGAGTCCTTCGGTTAGAGATACAACAACCTGAATCTAGCACCTAAGACAGCATCAGCCAGATAGCAACCTAGATAGTGAACTCTCAAGGATAAAACAAAACTAAAAAATCTATGACACGAATCCAGAGACGTCAATCTGTAAATGACAACAACGTGAGAACAATGAAAGAGGGAATAAATGGTTTAGGTATAGAACTTTCAAATGGAGAGGAAGTCAAGGCGTTATCAAGTAATAAAAGACTGGTTTTTAAAATTTTTTTATTTTATTGTACTTCAGGTGAAGGCTTACAGAACAAATAGTTTCTCATGAAACAGTAGTACACATGTTGTTTTATGACATTGGTTAACAACCCCACAACATATCAACTTTCTAACTTCTCAACCTTTTTTTTTTGGGTGAAAATACACATAGGCAAAGATACACCATTTCAAAAATTTCTACATACACAGTTCAGTGACATTGACTACGCTCTTCCAATTGTGCTGTTATTCTCACTTAAGATGAAGGCTTACAGAACGAAATAGTTTCTCATTTAACAGTTACTACAAACGTGGCCCTATGCCAATGGTTAACAATCTCACAACACATCAACAATATCCTTACTCAATCTTGGGTTCCCTATCACCAGCTTCCTTGCCCCCTTCTGCCTTCTGGCCATTGTCACTGGACTCCTGTACCTCGTTAGTCTCATTTGGTTTTACGGGGCTGTCCACTCTCAGGCTGAACAGTGAACCTCGGAGGTAACTTCACCACTGAGCTAAAAGGGTGTCTGGGGGGCAATACTCTCGTGGTTTCTCCAGTCTCCTTTAGGCCAGTAAATCTGGTCTTTTTTTTTTTTGTGAGTTAGAAATATGCTTTACATCCTTCTCCAGCTCTGTCCAGAACCCTCTGTTGTGATCCTGGATATAAGACTGGTTTAAACTTAGGAAGATAGGGGTAAGTTTCCAGGTAACCACAAAGTAAGTTAACAAACCTACTCATCAAACTAAAGAAGAAAAACATAGTCTCAGAAACACAAAATCTACAAAAATGAAAGAAGTGAAAAAAAAAATACACAAAAAAGGAATTCAGCACCGAAGAGTAAAACGAACAAAGAAAACGTCAGCACCACACACACACACACACACACACACACAAAAAAAAAAAAAAAACTACAAAATGACAGCTATAAACTCACACCTATCAATAATCACACTGAATGTAATTGGCTTAAATATACCTATGCAGGAGTGACAGAGTGGATTAAAAAAAAAAACAGGACCCATCAATATGCTGTCTACAAGAGACACACCTTAGAAACAAAGACATAAATTTATTTAAAATCAAAGGATGGAAGAATACATCATGCAAACAGCAACCAAAAAAGGGCAGAAGTGGCAATACTCATCTCAGATAAAATAGACTTTAAAACAAAATCCACCATAAACAACAAAGAGGGGCATTATATAATGATTAAAGGGACAATCCACCATGAAGACATAACCATAATAGATATTTATGCACCCAATGACAGGGCTTCAAAACACATAAAACAAACTCTAGAAGCACTGAAAAGAGAAATTGATAGTTTCACAATAATAGTAGGAGACTTCAACACACCACTCTCAGTAAAGGACAGAATATCTAGAAAGAAACTCAGCAAAGATACAGAAGATCTAAAGGCCACAATCAACTAACTTGCCCTCATAGACATATATAGAACACTCCACCCAACAGCAGCAAAGTACACATTCTTTTCCAATGCACATGGAACATTCTCCAGAATAGACCACATTTATAAAGAACAGTAAAAGAAGCCCACAGACACCAGAAGAAAGGAAATAATAAAAATTAGAGCAGAAATAAATGAATGAAAGAATAGAAAACAATAGAATCAACAAAACCAAAAGTTGGTTTTTTAAAAGGATCAAAAAAATTGACAAACCACTGGAAAAATTGAGAAAAGAAAAACAGGAGAGGATGCAAATAACCCAAATAAGAAACGAAATAGCGGATATTACAACAGACCCAACTGAAACCAAAAGGATCATAGCAGAACACTATGAAAAATTATACTCCAACAAATTTGAAAACCTAGAGGAAATGGACAAATTTCTAGAAACACACTACCTGCCAAACTAACACAAACTGAAGTTGAATATCTGAGCAGAACAGTAACAAGGGAAGAGATTGAAAAGGTAATGAAAAAAACTGCCAACAAAAAAAAAGTCCTGGTCCAGATGGCTTCACTGGAGAGTTATACCAAACATTTACAGAAGTGCTTACACTAGTACTACTCAAACTATTTCAGAACATGGAAAAGGAAGGGATACTTCTGAATTCATTCTATGAAGCCAGGATAGCCCTGATGCCAAAACCAGGCAAAGACACCATAAAAAAAGAAAATTACAGATCATGAATA
This sequence comes from Dugong dugon, assembly GCA_030035585.1. Classification (NCBI taxonomy): domain Eukaryota; kingdom Metazoa; phylum Chordata; class Mammalia; order Sirenia; family Dugongidae; genus Dugong; species Dugong dugon. The sequence goes on along the minus strand of CM057483.1, from coordinate 98,841,185 downwards.
TAGGTGCAAAAATTCTAAACAAAATTCTACCCAATAGAATTACGATCATATCAAAAAAATATATACACCATGACCAAGTAGGATTTATACCAGTTATGCAAACATTAGAAAATCAATCAAAGTAACCCGCCACATAAATAAAGGAAAGAAAAGAGCCACATGATCATCTCAATCGACACAGAAAAGGCATTCAACAAAGTCCAATACCCGTTCCTGATAAAAACTCTCAATAAAATAGCTATAGAAGGGAATTACTCAACTTAATAAAGGGCATCTATACAAAACCAACAGCCAACATCATTCCTAATGGGGAGAGGCTGAAAACATTCCCCTTGAGAACAAGAACAAGACAAGGATGCCCTTTATCACCATTCCTATTTAACATTGTGCTGGAAGTCCTAGCTAGAGCAATAGGGCAAGAAAAAGAAATAAAGGCATCCAAATTGGTAAGGAAGAAGTAAAACTGTCTGTATATGCAGATGATATGATACTCTACATAGAAAACCCAAAAGACTCCGTGAGAAAACTAATGGAACTAACAGAAAGATTCAGCAGACTAGCAGGATACAAGATAAACATATACAAATCAGTTGGATTCCTATACACCAATAAAGAGAACTATGAAAAGGAAATCAGGAAAACAATACCATTTATAATAACCCCTAAAAAAATAAAATACTTAGGAATAAATCTAACCAGGGATGTAGAAGACCTAAACAAAGACAACTACAAAACACTACTGCAAGAAACCAAAAGAGACCTGCATAAATGGAAAAACATACCATGCTCATTGACAGGTAGACTTAACATTGTGACAATGTCAGTTCTACCCAAAGCGATCTACAGATACAATGCAATCCCAATCCAAATACCAACAGCATTGTTTAAAGAGATGGAAAAGCTAATCATTAATTTTATATGGAAAGGGAAGAGGCCCCGGATAAGTAAAGCACTATTGAAGAAGAGGAATAAAATAGGACTTGCACTTCCTGACCTCAGAACCTGCTATACAGCTACGGTAGTCAGAACAGCCTGGTACTGGTACAAAGACAGATACATAGACCAGTGGAACAGAATTGAGAACCCAGATGTAAATCCATCCCCCTATGGTCATCTAATCTTCGACAAAGGCCCAAAGTCCATCAAATGAGGAAAAGACAGTGTTTTTAACAAATGGTGTTGGTAAATCTGGATGTCTGCAAAAAAAAATGAAGCAAGACCCATACCTCACACCCTACACAAAAACTAATTAAAAATGGATCAAAGACCTAAATATAAAACAAAAAACTATAAAGATCATAGAAGAAAAAACAGGGTCAGCTTTAGAGGCCCTACTACATGGCATTAACAGGATACAAACCATAACTAACAATACACAAACACCAGAAGATAAACTAGATAACTAGGATCTTCTAAAAATTAAACACTTATTGTCATCAAAAGATTTCATCAAAAGAGTAAGAAGAGAAAACCTACAGACTGGGAAAAAAATTTTAGCTATGACATATTCAACAGAGGTCTAATCTCTAAAATCTGCAGGAAAATCCATCACCTCTACAACAAAAAGACAAATAATCCAATTAAAAAATGGGCAAAGTAGAGTCGTATTAGAGGCGAGGCCAAGATGGCGAAATAGATGCTTCCTGTGGTCCCTCTTAAAACAAAAACCCGACCCAAAAAACAAGTGAATTGATTATATATGACAATCTAGGAGCCCTGAACATCAAAGACAAAGTTGAAGAGTTGGACTGAGTGACGGGGAGGGAGAGAGAGTTCAGAAGCAGTGAAGAGGCACCCGACCTGACCTAGCCAGCACCCTGCAGGCTAGATCCTTTGGCGTACGTGTGATGAGGCAAGAAGTGGCACTTGGGATGCGTTTTGTCACGCAGTGAGAAACCGAGCAGCAGAGAGTCTACGTAAGCCTCCAGAGCCAGGGGGAAGCGGCGCTGGATATGTAAAAATTAAGTACAAGCATCTAACCTACCGTGCGATATCAAAATAACCCTTTCCCCTATGAGACTTCCATGTGGGAGAAGTGCCTCTCTTCCCCTCATCTGCCCCCTCCCCGCTCTGCTCCAGTGCTGCTCCGGCAGTGTTCATTGTTTGCTGCACCCCCTAGGCTGGAAGTGGGACCCATCATGCCCGACCTAGTCTCCCGGCTTTGGGGAGGGAACAAATAAACAAATGAATAAACAAAAAAAGGAGGCCACCAGCTCCCCTGAGGTGAGAACTCAGGACTAAACATGCCTAAACCAGTCTTGGGGCTTTAAAAAAATCACCACACCCTCTAAGGTGGGAACTCAGGGCAGGCACTGCTCCTTTGTCTAGGCACAGGCATAAGGGGTCCATGGACTTCGAATGCCTTTCACCTCTGCCTAGACCTGTGTGGGCCTATTCAACAGCATAAGCCCTCGTTAGCATAGTACAACAGGGTATATACCTGAAGCCTGTTTTCAACTGCAACAGCTAAGGGGGAGTGGCAGATATGTGACATTTGACACTGCCCTGCCCATTGGCGGCTTCACCAATCCACCTAGCCACCCACGACATGGGTCCAAGAGTAAGCAGTGCCTCCCGGTCCTTACAGCCAACAGCACTGGGTGCCCAAAGTCCAGCTGCAAAACCCACCCACCTATGTGCTCTAGGGGACAGGGACACACCTTCCACCTAGGCACTGAGGGGCAGCCGTCAGCCCCCTACCTTGCTTAGCACATAACCCCCTACTGCTTCCAGATACCTGTGCCTGCTCCAATCACCCATATGTATCCCTGCCTGTCTAGGACTATAGGTGAGAGCCTGCACCACACACTCAGTGGACTACGACCTAGAAACCTGAGCTGAATCCACACAAGAAAAGTAAATGGACTCCTGGGCTCACACACCTAGTACCAGCTCTAACCACCTGGAGACAGGATGTGAGAGCTTCAAAGACGCCAATAATCAAAGTAGCTCACACACCCAGCCTATTTTGGCATAGTAAAACAAACAAAACAAGAAGGTAGGACACTGTAAGCAAACATACAATAAATATAATAACATTAATGGCTCAAAGACAACAGTCAATATCAAATCACATAAAGAGGCAGACTATGATGGCTCCAGCAAGTGACCAAAACAAAGAACCAGGAAACCTCCTGGAGGAAGAGAAGGTCTTGGAATTGCTGGAGGTAGAATTCAAAAGATTAATATACAGAGCTCTTCAAGATATCAGGAAGGAGATCAGGCAAAACTCATACCAAGCCAAGGAACACACAGACAAAGCAACAGAGAAATTTAGGAAAGCTATAAAACAGCAGAATGACAAATTTAACAGGCTACTGGAATCCATAGAGACACAGCAAATAGAAATACAAAAGATTAAAATAAGCCTCTACCAGACTGAGTCCAGCACAAATTGCCCGGCTACCACCACTGGCTGTTCTGACAAGGATCACAATGGAGGGTCACAGACAGAGCTGGAAAAAAATGTAGAACAAAATTCTAATTTAAAAAAAAAAAAGACCAGACTTACTGGCCTGATAGAGACTGGGGAAACCACAAGAGTATGGCCCCCAGACAACCTTTTAGCTCAGTTTACTGAAGTCACTCCTGAGGTTCACCCTTCAGCCAAAAATTAGACAGGCCTATAAAACAAAATGAGACTAAAGGGGCACACCAGCCCAGGAGCAAGGACTAGAAGGCAGGAGGGGACAGGAAAGCTGGTAATAGGGAACCCAAGGTTGAGAAGGGACAGTGTCAACTTGCTGTGGGGTTGTTAACCATTGTCATAACACAATATGTGTACTAACTCTTTAATGAGGAACTGGTTTGTTCTGTAAACCTTCATCTAAAATACAGTAAAAAAAAGATTAACAATAAAATTTCAGAATTAGACAACTCAATAGAAAAGTCATAAGAGCAGAACTGAGGCACTGGAAGTCAGAATTAGTGAGACTGAAGATAAAGCACTTGACGTCAATTTACCGGAGGAAAAAGTAGATAAAAGAATTTAAAAAAACAAAGAAACCCTAAGAATTATGTGGGACACTATCAAGAGGAATAACCTATGAGTGATTGGAGTACTAGAATGGGGTGTGGGGGGGCGGTGGGTAACAGAAAATACAGAGAGAATTGTTGAAGATTTGCTTGTAGAAAACTTCCCTGATATCGTGGAAGACAAGATGATATCTATCCAAGAAGCTTATCGAACCTCCCACACGGTAAATCCCAAAAGAAAGTCACCAAGACATATTATAAACAAACTTGTCAAAACCAAAGATGAAGAGAGAATTTTAATAGCAACTAGGGATGAATGAAAAGTCACCTACAAAGGAGAGTCAGTAAGACTAAGCTCTGACTATTCAGCAGAAACCATGCAGGCAAGAAGGCAATGGGATGACATATAGAAAGCCTTGAAGGAAAAGAATTGCCAGTAAAGAATTATATATCCAGCAAAACTGTCTCTCACATATGAAGGAGAAATTAGGACATTTCCAGATAAACAGAAGTTAAGGGAATTTGTAAAAACCAAATCAAAATTACAAGAAATACTAAAAGGCATCCTCTGGCTAAAGAATCAATAATATCAGATAACAACCCAAGACTAGAACACAGGACAGAACAACCAGATGTCAACCCAGACAGGGAAGTCACAAAAATAAGTTGAAGCTAAAGCACCTGAAAATTGGGAAACAGAGATGACAATATGTAAAAGATGGCAACTTTAAAACAAAAAAGAGGGACTAAATAGTGTAGTCATAGAATTTCCATATGGAGAGGAAGTTAAGGCGATATCAAGAAATAAAACATTAGTTTAAACTTAGAGAAATGGACGTAAATTTTAAGGTAACCACAAAGGAAACTAACAAACCTACACACCAAAATAAAAAAGAAGAAAAACTTAAAGATTCAGCAAATACAAAATCAACAACAGTGAAAAAGATGAAAAGAAAATACATAAAGAAAAATGACTCAGCACAGACTATTAAGTGGAACAAAGAAACTGTCAACATCACATTAAAAAAAAATACATCAAAATGGCAGCACTAAACTCGTACCTATCAATAATTACACTGAATGTAAATGGACTAAATGCACCAATACAGAGACAGAGTGGCAGAGTGGATAAAAAGAAAACATGATCCATCTGTATACCGCCTATAAGAGACACACCTTAGACTCAAAGACACAAACTAAAACTCAAAGGATGGAAAAAAATATATTAAGCAAACAACAATGAAAAAAAGAGAAGTGGCAATATTAATCTCTGACAAAATAGACTTTAAAGAAAAATCCACCACTAAGGATAGGGAAGGACACTATATAATGATTAAAGGGTCAATGCACCAGGAGGACATAACCATAATAAATATATATGCATCAAATGACAGGGCTCCAAAATACGTAAAACAAACTCTAACAACATTGAAAAGAGAAATAGATCGCTCCACAATAGTAGTAGACTTCAACACACCACTTTTGGTGAAGGACAAAACATCCTGAAAGAAGCACAATAAAGATATGGAAGATCTAAATGCCACAGTCAACCAACTTGATCTCGTAGATATTTACAGAACACTCCACCCAACAGCAGCTAAGTATATTTTCTTTTCCAAGCACAGAGGCTTCTTAAGAATAGACCATAAAGTAGGCCACAAAGCAAGCCTTAACAGAAATCCAAAACATCGAAATATTACAAAGCATCCTTTCTGACCATAAAACCATAAAAGTAGATGTCATTAACAGAAAAAGCAAGGAAAAAAATCAGATACATGGAACCTGAACAATACCTTGCTGAAAAACTACTGGGTTATAGAAATAATCAAGGACAGAATAAAGAAATTCATAGAATCAAATGAATGAAAACACATCTTACCAGAACCTTTGGGAAACAGCAAAAGCAGTGCTCAGAAGTCAGTTTATAGCAATAAATGCGCAGATCCAAAAGGAAGAAAGGGCAAAAATCAAAACATGAACCCTACAACTCAGACAGAGAGCAGCATCCTAGTGATAGAGTTTGCAACACGTAGGGAAGTCACATCAGATGATAAAATGGCAGACAATCATACAATACTGGGAATCATGACCTAGACAAGTTGACAGATATTTTTGGAGGACACAATTCAATCCATGACAGACCACAACTACCGCAGCCTCCACCAGACTGAGTCCAGCACAGCTAGGTGGTGCCCGGCCACCACCACCGAGCTCCGACAGGGATCACAATGGAGGATCCCGGAGAGAGCTGGAGAAAAATGTAGAACAAAATTCTGACTCACCAAAAAAAAAAAAAAAAAAAAAACCAGACTTACTTGTCTGACAGAGACTGGAAAAACCCCGAGTGTATGGCCCCTGTACACCCTTATAGCTCAGTTATGAAGTCACTCCTGAGGTTCACCCTTCAGCCAAAAATTATACCCCCCCATAAAACAAAATGAGACTAAATGGCCACACCAGCCCAAGGGCAAGGACAAGAAGGCAGGAGGGGACAGGAAACCTGGTAATGAGGAACCTAAGTTCGAGAAGGGAGAGTGTTGACATGTTATGGGGTTGGCAACCAATGTCACAAAACAATATGTGCATTAATTGTTTAATGAGAAAGTAGTTTGCTGTGTAAATCTTCATCTAACGTACCATTTTAAAAAATTTAAAAAAAAATAAAGTTGAGGATTGATTTTGCCATGTCTATAATGAAGGCTGTTGGAATTTTGATTGGGATTGCATTGAATCTATAGGTTACTTTGGGTAGTATTGACATGTTAACAATATTAATTCTTCCAATCTATGAACGTGGAAATCTTTTCATTTATTTAAGTCTTCTTTAATCTTTTTCAGCTGTGTTTTATAATTTTCATTGTATAAGTACTTCCACATCCCTGGGTAAATTTATTCCTAGTTATTTCATTCTCTTAGATGGTATTGTAAATGGAATTGTTTCTCTAATTTCCCTTTCAGTTTTCTCATTGCTGGTGTATAGAAACACAACTGATTTTTGTTCTTGACCTTGTACCCTGCAACTTTGCTAAATTCCTCTATTAGCTCTAGAGGTTTTCTTGTGGAGTCTTTGGGATTTTCTCTATATAAGATCATGTCATCTGTGAATAGAAATAATTTTTTTTCTATTCCAATCTGAATAATTTTTCTTTCTTTTTCTTGTCTTATACCTCGGGCTAGGACTTCTAAAAACTTTAAAATCAAAAATGTCACTTTGAGGACTAAGGTGCGTCTAACCCTATCCATGGTATTTTCAATTGCCTCATATGCATGCAAAAGCTGGACAATGAATAAGGAAGACCGAAGAAGAATTGACAACTTTGAATTATGGTGTTGGCAAAGAATATTGAATATACCATGGACTGCCAGAAGAATGAACAAATCTGTCTTGGAAGAAGTACAGCCAGAATGATGTTAGAGGCAAGGATGGCAAGACTTTGTCTCATGTACTTTGGACATGTTATCAAGAGGCACCTGTCCCTGGAGAAGGAAATCATGGTTGGTCAAGTAGGGTCAGTGATAAAGAGGAAGACTCTCAATGAGATAGATTGACACAGTGGCTGCAACAATGGGCCCAAGCATAACAATGATTGTGAGGATGGCACAGGACTGGGCAGTGTTTCGTTCTGTTGTACATAGGGTTGCTATGAGTTGGAACTGGCTCAGTGGCACCTAACAACAGCAGCACCTCTAATATAATATTGAATAGAAGTGGTGAGAGCAGGCACTCTTGTCTTGTTCCTAATTTCAGTGGGAAAGCTCTCAGTCTTTCTTCATTAAGTATAATCTTGGCTGTTGGCTTTTCATCTATGTCCTGAATCATACTGAGGAATTTCCCTTCTATTCCAATCTTCTTGAGAGTTTTCATCAAGAAACGGTGTTGGATCTTATCAAATGTTTTTCCTGCATTGATAGAGACGATCATGTGGTTCTTTTCCTTTGTTCTATTGATGTGGTGTATTATGTTGACTGATTTTCTAATGCTGACTCATCCCTACATTCCTGGAATAAATTCCACTTGGTCATGGTGTATGACTCTTTTAATATGCTGTTGGATTCTGGTCACTAGTATTTTGTTGGTGATACTGCATCTGTATTCATAAGAGATATTGGCCTGTAGTTTTCTTTTCTTGTGGTGTCTTTGTCTGGTTTTTGGCATCAGGCTTATGTTGCTGCATAGAATGAATTAGGGATTATTCCTTCCTTCTCTATTTTTTGGAAGAGTTTAAACACTCGGTATTAATTCTTAATTTCTCTAAATGTTTGAATTCCCCAGTGAAGCCATCTGATCCAGGATTTTTTGTTGTTGTTGTTGGGAGGTTTTTTTTTGTACTTCAGGTTAAGGCTTACAGAACAAATAGTTTCTCATGAAACAGTAGTACACATGTTGTCTTATGACATTGGTTAACAACCCCACAACGTGTCGACCCTCTAACTTCTCAAACTTTTTTTTTTTTTTGGTGAAAATACACGTAGCCAAAGATACACCATTTCAAAAATTTCTACATGCACAGTTCGGTGACATTGACTACGCTCTTCCAATTGTGCTGCTATTCTCACTTAAGATGAAGGCTTACAGAACGAAATAGTTTCTCATTTAACAGTTACTACACATGTTGCCCTATGATAATGGTTAACAATCTCACAACACATCAACAATATCCTTACTCCACCTTGGGTTCCCTATCACCAGCTTCCTTGTCCCTTTCTGCCTTCTGGCCCTTGTCACTGGACTCCTGTACCGCATTAGTCTCATTTGGTTTTACGGGGCTGTCCACTCCCAGGAGGAATGGTGAACCTCGGCGATAACTTCACCACTGAGCTAAAAGGGTGTCTGGGGGCCATACTCTCGGGGTTTCTCCAGTCTCCTTTAGGCCAGTAAATCTGGTCTTTTTTTGTGAGTTAGAATTATGTTCTACATCTTTCTCCAGCTCTGTCCAGAACCCTCTGTTGTGATCCTGGTCAGAGCAGTCAGTGGTGGTAGCCGGGCACCATCTAGCTGTACTGGACTCAGTCTGGTAGAGGCCTTGGTAGCTGTGGACCATTAGTCCTTCGGACTAATCTTTTTCTTGTATCCTGTTCTCTTCATTCTCCCTTGCTCCCGAAGGGATGAGACCAGTGGAGTATCTTAGATGGCCGCTCACAGGCTTTTAAGACCCCAGACACTACTCACCAAGGTAGAATGTAGAACATTGTCTTTATAAACTGTGTTATGCCAGTTGAGCTAGATGTTCCCTGAGACCATGGTCCCCAGAGCCCTCCGCCCAGCAATTCAGTCCCTCAGGGAGTTTGGATGTATTTGCGGGGCTTCCATGACTTTTCCTTGTACAAGTTGTGCTAGTTTCCCCTGTATTGTGTACTATCTCACCCTTCACCCAAGATACCACTTATCTATTGCCTATTTAGTATTTCCTCCCCCACCCCTCCCATCCCTGGTAACCAACAAAGATTGTTACATTTTGTGTGTGAACTTTTCCATGGGTTTTTACAATAGAGGTCTCATACAATATTTGTCCTTTTGTGATTGACTTATTTCACTCAGCATAATGTCCTCCAGTTTCATCCACGTTATGAGATGGTTCACAGATTCATTGTTGTTCTTTCTCGTTGCATAGTACTCCATTATGGTATGTACCATAGTTTGTTTATCCATTCATCTGTTGATGGGCATCTAGGTTGTTGCTATTATGAACAATGCTGCCGTGAACATAGGTGTGCATATGTCTATTCGAGTGACGACTCTTATTTCTCTAGGATATATTCCTAGGAGTGGGATTGCTGGATCGAATGGTATGTCTATTTCTAGTTTTCCGAGGAAGTGCCATATCATTTTCCAAAATGGTTGTATCATGTTGCATTTCCAGCCGCAGTGCATAAGAGTTCTGATCTCCCCGTAGCCCCTCCAACATTTGTTATTTCCAGTGTTTTTGACTTGTGCCAGTAATGCCAGAGTGAGAAGGTATCTCACTGTGGTTTTCATTTGCATTTCTCTAATGGCTAGTGATCGCAAGCATTTCCTCATGTGTCTGTTGGCCATTTGAATGTCTTCTTTGGTGAAGTGTCTGTTCATTTCCTTTGCCCATTTTTTAATAGGATTATTTGTCTTTTTGTTGTAGAGGTGTTGGATTTTCTTGTAGATCATGGAGATTCGACCTTTGTCTGACTTGTACTGTCCAAAAATTTTTTCCCAGTCTGTAGGTTCTCTTTTGACTCTTTTGGTGAAGTCTTTTGAAGAGCATAGGTGTTTGATTTTTAGAAGATCCCAGTTATCTAGCTTATCTATTGGGGTTTGTGCATTGATGGTTATGGTTTGTATCCTGTTAATGCCGTGTATTAAGGCCTGAAGTGTTGGTCCTATTTTTTCTTCTATGAACTTTATAGTTTTAGGCTTTATATTCAGGTCTTTAATCCATTTTGAAGTAGTTTTTGTATACGGTGTGAGGTATGGGTCCTGTTTCATTTTTTTGCAGATGGATATCCAGTTTTGCCAGCACCATTTGTTAAAAAGACTGTCTTTTCCCCATCTGATGGACTTTGGGCCCTTGTCGAAGATCAGGTTACCGTAGGTGGATGGATTTATATCTGGGTTCTCAATTCTGTTCCATACCATACGGTTTTTCATAATATTCTTCACAGTTCTCTGTTTTTTTTCTATCAGGTCAGTAGTAATGTCCCCTCTTTCAATTCTTATTTTGTTTATTGGTATCTTTTTTGTTTCTTTGTCAGTCTAACTAAAAGTTTCTCAATTTTATTTATCTTTTCAAAGAATCAACTTCTGGTTTTGTTGATTGTCTTTATTGTTTTTCTGGTTTTGATTTTATTTATTTCTGCCAGGATTAGTTTGCTCTTCTCTTTCTAGTTCCTGGAGTTGTCATGTTAGGCTGTTGATTTGAAATCTTTCTACTTTTTTCATATAGGCATTTATTGGTATAAGTTTCCCTGAGTACTGCCTTCACTGCATCCCATAAGATTTGGTATGTTGTGCTTTCATTTTAATTTGACTCTAAGAAATTTGTGATTTCTTCCTTGACCCATTGGTGGTTGAATGAATAATTTTTTTTAGAAGGATTAACACAAAGCTTGTTCTAATGAGGTGGAGGTTAAAGATGTCCCACTTTTCCAAACTGCTGGACCACTCCATCATCTCTAACATCAACTACTCCTCCTCCCCTCAGTACTTTCCCTATTGTCTTTGGGTTTCATAATTCACTGCAATGTTTGTTTCAGAGAACTCACGAACCATTAAGGATTTGGCTTACGTGGTTGTGGAGGCTGGCAGGTCCCAAATCTGTGGGTCAGGCATCAGGCTGGAGGCTTCTCCTAGTTCATGTGGTTGCAGGGGCTGATGAACCCAAATTGGCAGGTCAGACTGGCTGAAGTTCCAAGAAACAGAGGTCACATGGTGACACGGTGGATGCAGGATGCAGAGCAAGAGAGAGCTTTGCCAGAACATTCATATATATATTGGTTGCAGACCATACCCTCAAGGAAACTCCCTTTACTTGAGCAAGGCAGTGCAAGGGTGTGACTTGAATAAGGGTGGTAAGGATGGTGACTGGGGAAAGGGTGGTGACTTGAGTAATACCCTCTAGTAAGGCTAATTCTGCCTCATTAACATAATGGACCCTAATTCTACCTCATTAACATAACATACAGTTCAATCCCAAATGGGGTCATAACCACAGGCATAGAGGCTAGGATTTACATCACAAAATGAAAGATAATTACATCAGATTACAAAATGGAAGACCATTACATCAGACCACAAAATGAAGGATGACTACATCATTACATAACTGCCAAACCACTGAAAATCATTGCCCAGCCAAGTTGACGCATAACCTTAGCCATCACAGGTTCCATACATCTTATTTGTATGAGCAGCAAGCTGTCCAATCCCCTTGTTGGGCCACTACCTTATTTGCATAGTCCTACCCAATCCTTGTGTGGGAGTCACAAAGACTATGGCTAGAAGGGCCATATTAAGTAATTCACTACACCGCACTAGTTTAATAGTGTGTTGTTTAATTTCCATATTTTTTAATGTAGATATTTATTGCTACAAGTTTCCCTCTGTGTACTGCCTTCACGGCAGCCCATAAGTTTTTGATGTTGTGCTTTCATTTTCATTTGACTGACACATTTGTGATGTTTCTTTTGATTTCTTCCTTGACACATTGGTAGTTTAATAATATGTTGTTTAATTTCCATATGTTTGTGTATTTTCTAGTTTTATTTTCTGTTATTGATTTCTAGGTTCACTCCATTGTAGTTGGAGAAAATATTTTGTATGATTTCAATCTTTTTAAATTTACAAAGACTTACTTTGTGACCTAATGTGGTCTATCCTGAAAAATGCTCCATGTACTCTGAAGTTGAATGTATATTGTGCTGTTGTTAAGTGGCATGTTGTATATGTGTCTGCTAAGTTGGTTTATAATATCATTCAGGCCCTCTGTTTCCTTGTTGATCTTCTTTCTGGATGTTCTGTCCAATATTGAAAACTATGACTGTAGTGCTATCTATCTCTCCCTTTAATTCTATGAGTGTTTGCTTTATATATTTAGGTGCTCTGATGCTGGGTGCATATATATTTATGATTGTTAAATCTTCTTGATGAACTGACCTTTTGTCACTATATAATGTCCATTTTTATCTCTTCTAACAGATTTTGTCTTAAAGTCTACTTTGCCTGATAGTAAGATTGCCACCCCAGCTCTCTTTTGGTTATTATTTACATGGAATATTATTTTCCATCCTTTCATTTTCAACCTATTTGTATTCATCATCAAAAAGAATATTTCAAGATCTATCCTGAAGTACAACGCTGTCAGTGATAGGATAATATCCATACACCTACAAGGAAGACCAGTTACTATGACTATTCCAATTTACGCACCAACCATTAACACCAAAGATAAAGAAATTGAAGATTTTTACCAACTTCTGCAGTCTGAAATTGATCAAACGTGAAAATCAAGATGCATTGATAATTACTGGTGATTGAATGGGAAAGTTGGAAATGAAGAAGTATTGGTAGTTGGAAAATATTGTCTTGGTGATAGGAACAACACTGGAGCTCACATGATAGAATTTTGCAAAACCAATGGTTTATTCATTGCAAATACCTTTTTTCAACAACATAAATGGTGACTATATATGTGGTCCTCGCTGGATGGAATACATGGGAATCAAATCAATTACATCTGTGGAAAGAGACAATGGAGAAGCTCAATATCATCAGTCAGAAGAAAGCCAGGGGCTGCCTGCAGAACATAACATCAATTGCTCATATGCAAGTTCAAGTTGAAGATGAAGACAATTAAAACAAGTCCACAAGAGCCAAAATACGACCTTGGGTATATCCCACCTGAATTTGGAGACAATCTCAAGAACGGATTTGATGCATGGAACACTAATGACCGAAGACCAGACAAGTTGTGGGATGACATCAAGGACATCATAGATGAAGAAAGCAAAAGGTCATTAAAAAAACAAGAAAGAAAGAAAAGACCAAAATGGATGTCAGAAGAGACTCTGAAACTTGTTCTTGAACACAGAGCAGCTAAAGCAAATGGAAGTGAAAGAAGAGATCAGAGCTGAGCAGAAGATTTGAAAGGGTGGCTCGAGAAGACAAAGTAAAGTATTATAATGAAATGTGCAATGACCTGGAGTTAGAAAAACCAAAAGGGAAGAACACGCTTGGCATTTCTCAAGCTGAAAGAACTGAAGAAAAAATTCAAGCCTCGAGTTGCAGTATTGAAGGATTCTACAGGAAAAATACTAAACCACACAGGAAGCATCAAAAGCAGATGGAAGGAATACACAGAGTCACTGTACCAAAAAGAATTGGTCGATGTTCAGCCATTTCAGGAGGTAGCATATGGTCACGGATGCATGGCACTAAAGGAAGAAGTCCAAGCTTCACTGAAGGCATTGGTGAAAAACAAGGCTTCAGGAATTGACAGAATACCAGTTAAGATGTTTCAACAAATGTATGCAGCACTGGAGATACTCACTTATCTATGCCAAGACATTTGGAAGACAGCCACCTGGCCAACTGACTGGAAGAGATCCATTTTTGTGCTTATTCCAAAGAAAGGTGATCCAACAGAATGCAGAAATTATGGAACATTATTATTATTAAACGGAGAAAAGGTTGAAGTTGTCAAGGATTTCATTTTACTTGGATCCACAATACCCACGGAAGTAGCAGTCAAGAAATCAAAAGACGCATTGCGTTGGGCAAATCTGTGAAAGACCTCTTTAAAAAGTTGAAAAGCAAAGATATCACCTTGAAGACTAAGATGTGCCTGACCCAAGCCATAGTATTTTCAATTGCATCGTATGCACGTGAAAGCTGGACAATGAATAAGGAAGACCGAAGAAGAATTGATGCCTTTGAATTGTGGTGTTGGTGAAGAATATTGAATATAACATGGACTGCCAAAAGAACGAACAAATCTATCTTGGAATAAGTTCAACCAGAGTGCTCTTTAGAAGCAAGGATGGCGAGACTATGTCTTACATACTTTGGACGTGTTATCAGGATCAGTCCCTGGAGAAGGACATCATGCTTGGTAAAGTACAGGGTCAGAGAAAAAGAGGAAGACCCTCAATGAGATGGGTTGACACAGTGGCTGCAACAAGGGATTCAAGCATAACAACAATTGTGAGCATGGCACAGGACCGAGCAGTGTTTCATTCTGTAGTACATAGGGTCGCTATGAGTTGGAACTGACTCGACGGCACCTAACAGCAACAACAACATTATTAATATCACATGCAAGTACAATTTTGCGAAGATCATTCAAAAGTGGTTGCAGCAGTACATTGACAGGGAACTGCCAGAAATTCAAGCCAGATTCAGAAGATGATGTGGAATGAGGGATATCATTGCTGATGACAGATGGATCTTGGTTGAAAGCAGAGAATACCAGAAAGATGTTTATCTGTGTTTTATTAACCATGCAGAGGCTTTTGACTGTGTGGATCATGACAAATTACGGATAACGTTGTGAACAATGGGAATTCCAGAACACTTAATTGTGCTCATAAGGAACCTGTACATAGACCAAGAGGCAGCCATTCAAGCAGAACAAGGGAATACTGTGTGGTTTAGAATTAAGAAAGGTGTGTGTCAGGGTTGTATCCTTTTACCGTATTTATTCAATCTGTACGCCGAGCAAATAATCCAGAAACTGGACTATATGAAGAACAATGCAGCATCGGGATTAGAGGAAGACTCGTTAACAATCTGTGATTCGCAGATGACACAACCTTGCTGAAAATGAAGAGCACTTGAAGCACTTACTGATGAAGATCAAAGACTATATAGCCTTCAGCACGGATTACAGTTCAACAGAAAGAAAACAAAAATTCTCACAACTGGGCTAATAAGCAACATCATGATAAACGGAGAAAATATTGAAGTTGTCAAGGATTTCATTTTACTTGGATCCACGTTCAGCGCCCACAGAAGCAGCAGGCAAGAAATCAAATGACGTGTTGCACTGGAAAAATCTGCTGCAAAAGACCTCTTTAAAATATTAAAAAGCAAAGATGTCATTTTGAGGACTAAGGTTCGCCTGCCCCAAGCCATGGTATTTTCAATCGCCTCATATGCATGCAAAAGCTGGGCAATGAATAAGGAAGACTGAAGAACTGATGCCTTTGAATTATGGTTTTGGTGAAGAATACTGAGTATACCATGGACTGCTAGAAGAATGAACACATCTGTCTTGGAAGAAGTACGGCTGGAATGCTCCTTAGATGCAAGGATGGTGAGACTTCATCTCACGTACTTTGGACATGTTATCAGGAGGGACCACTCCCTGGAGAAGGACATCATGCTTGGTAAAATAGAGGGTCAGTGAATGAGAGGAAGACCCTCAATGAGATAGATTAACACAGTGGCTGCAACAATGGGCTCAAGCATAGCAATGATTATGAGGATGGCATAGGACTGGGCAGTATTTTGTTCTGTTGTACATGGGATCGCTATGAATCAGAACTGACTGGACGGCACCTAACAACAGCAGGGTAAATCGGTACCAACTTAACTTCAGTAATGTACACGAAATTCTATACCTATACACTTCCTCTCCCCCCTTTTCTTGTTGTTATCACTAGTTGTGTCTCTATGTTTCATATGCCCTGTAACATAATTTTATCCTTGCTTTTTATATACAGTTATATGTTGCTTTAACATCCTCAATACGTTCTGTGAAATAGGCCGTTATGTGATTTGGACGTGTGTGAGCACCATATTATATACAGGAGCGAGGCGTGCAGGATGATCACTGGATGGGCCCAGGACCTGTGCTGCCACTGCTGCGCCAAGAGTCTGTGTGAAAACTTTGGCTCTGCCATTGCTGATCCTGTGTGGTCGCCGTCTGGTCTCCCAGAGCCACCCCTGACCTCTTCCCGCCTGTCCACCCACCCACCACCGCCTGCATTCACTGTTCAGCTGGCTGCCTCCCAGCCTGCCACGCCACCTGATCCCTTCCCTTCCTGCCTGCCTGACCACCGTCCTCCCTAATGGGCTTTAAACTTTTCCAGCCCCACTGGCCCCTCCTCCACTGCCTGCTCCACTTCCACCTCCTCCCCCGGCCACCTTTCCTGCTCCTTCTCCCATCATTGTCACACCCCGGGCTGTTAGGCAGCTGCCATCACAGGAGGAGTTGCAACCTTGGGCCCGGACATCATGCACAGGGTGTCCGGGGCAGCAGCCTCGGTGGAGCATCCCCCTCAGCAACTCTGGTGGCGTCTGCATGGTCCCTGCCTGTGGCGAGCACAGTGGGACAGGCAGCCGCAGATGGGCTCCAGATCCCCTCCCCATGCTGCCCCAGGGCTGGAGTGGATTTCTGAACTCTGTTATAATATGTGACCACGGACATATATGCGATCGTACATTGCCCAAACAGACGTTATGTGCTTCTGACTGTATTTATTATTAAAAAACATGAATGGCAAAACAATTAGAATGATCAAGAAGGAATACCTTATTACTAGCCCTTATACTTGTCCATGCAGTTCCCGTTATTAGGGATCTTTCTTCTATGTACAGCTTTGAATTTCTTTCTAGTGTCTTTTCCCTTCTCTCTACAGAACTCTCATTAGTATTTTTTGTAGGGCCTGTCTGATGGATATGAACTCTCTCAACGTTGGTTTGTCTGGGAATTTTTTAATTTCACCTTCATTCTTGAAGGACAATTTCTCTGGGTATAGTACTCTTGGCTGACAGTTTTGTTTTGTTTTTTTCCAGCACCTTAAATATATCATTCCATTGCCTTCTAGCCTCCAATGTTTCTGTGGAGAAATCAGCACTTAATCTTATTGGGGATTGACTGTTTGCTTTCAGGATTCTCTCTTTACTTTTTGAGAGCCTAATTATAATATGTCTCTGTGTAGCTCTCTTTGGGTTTATCCTGCTTTAGGTTCTTGGAGCTTCTTGAAATTGTAGATTTGTGTCCTTTCTCAGATTGAGGAAATTTTCTGTCATTATTTCTTTAAATCTTCTTTCTGTCTCATTCTCTCATTTCCTTCTGGAATTCCCACGATGTGTATATTAGGTCTCTTGTTATCCCATAATTCCGTTAAACTGTGCTCAGCCTTCTTGAGCCTCTGTTCTTGTTGCTCTTCAGGCTCTGTAATTTTGACTATCTTGTCCTCTAATTTGCCAATTCTTTTCTTCTGCTTGATTAAATCTGTTGTTAAGTCCTTCTATTGTGTTTCTTATTTCAGTTAATGTCCCTTCCAGCTGCACTATCTCTTCTTTTAGATCCTCATTTTGTTCTTGAATTGTTTTCCTTATTTCTTTTAGCTCTTTGTCTATATTTTCCCTTAAGTCTTTAATTATGTTTTGTGTTGTATTATATTTTTCCTTTTTTTTTTTCATTATTTGGTCTTCTCTAAGTGTGCTTTCACTCCCTTCATCAAGTTCATTTGGATGGGCCATCATTTCTTTTTTATTTGTGTGTCTTGTGGGTTTTTTTTGTTGTTGTTCTTGGCAGTTCTCCCCAGTATTTGGTGTTTTTGCCTGCACTACTTTTTGCAAAAAACTCTTAGGCTGGCAGAACATTTGGGCTTTGCTTACCGTTTCCTCTCCCTCTCTGTGATAGTTCCTTCCCCCTCCCTGGTTTAATTAGGATTTAAAGGTTCCAGATCTCTGTTTTCAATTTTTAATGTCTCCCAAACACACCAGAGAGAGAACATGCTGTGATCAATCTGTGCACCAGCAGGCACAGCCACTCAGGTGCGATATCATGCACTAATCAATCTATTCACCAGGGGGCGTAGATCTCTCTCTCTCTCTCTCTCTGATTATTACTCCTTTCCCTTCTCTGTTTCTGGAAGCAAGATTTCAGCTAGATATCCCACACACAGTGAGCCCCCTTTGGGGTTGGGTGTTGCCCTCCAGTTTTGCCCAAGGCTTCCTTCCCTGCTCTGTGAGGGGCTGCTTATATCTGAGCTGGTATTCAGAAGAAGCACAGGCAGACTTTCCTCTGTTTCAGGAGGAGGAGGGGTTGGCACTCCTCAGAAGGAACTCTGAGAAATCTTTCTCGGTTTCAGAGCCCCAGTGACCCTGTGGTGGTAGGGGAGCAGTCTCCACTTAGGTGACCTGCCTCTTGGCTCCACTGTAGGAGACTTTCTGTAGGAGTTTGTATCAGTCCAGCAGCCGACGGTTACTGGGTAGGGAGGGTTGTCACAGTCTGAATAGACCTCCAGGGAGATCTGCCTTGTTAATATCAGAGATGCCCTGGTAGTATATTGGCTATGGGAGTAGCCTCCACTCAGTATTCCTGCTTCCTAGCATGCAGCAGCCTTAGTCAGCAGTTCTCAGCACTGACAGGAAGGGAGAACAGACAGACCCAAATTGACTCCCAGGGAGGTCTGTCCTGTTGATTTCAGAGGCCTGAGCCATGGGGTGCGTGGGGAGGCAGGTAGAGTGCTGACTGTGGGAGCAGATGCCACTACAGGGGACTTCTGTAGCAGTTTGCAACAGCCTGGCAATCGACAGCTACCACATAGGGGAGGGGGTGTCACCCTCTAGTCAGATCCCCACAGAGGTCTGCCTTGTTGCTGTCAGAGCCCTGCCCCAGGTAGATTGTTGGCCGTGAGTGCAGCTTTCATTCAAGATGCCTTCTTCCTCGCACACAGCAGCCTCAGCAGTTCTCAGCGCCAACTGGAAATGGGGGCAGACTACCCCAATCTGACCTCCAGGGAGGTTTGTCCTGTTGGTTTCAGAGGCCTTAGCTATGGGGTGCACAAGGAGGCAGGTAGAGTGTTGACTGTGGGAGCAGACTCCACTGCAGGGGCCTTCTGTAGCAATTCGCAGTAGGCGTGCAGGTAACTGCCCAGGTGGGGGAACATGCTGGCACACTCTAAACGGACCCCTGGGGAGGCCTACCTTGTTGATTTTAAAGCAGAAACTTGGGGTCATTGTTTCTTTGTATAGACAGGGGTGTGATGGTTAGGGAAGCAGTCTCTATTGCTGGGGCCACTTCCCCAGTTTACAGCAGCTGGTGGTCCACATGGCTGGGGGAAGGGGCAAGGATGGTGGTAGAAGCAATTTTCCTACAGTATGCAGCTAGTTGTTGATTTGTTGATTCTTGCCTGTCTGCAATTCCCCGCTGCTTTCCTCTGCTCCCTGATTCAGAGTCCCTCAAAGCTGAGCACCATTTCCTTGTTGTATTTCTTCTATTTGTGGGGGAGGGTCACAGCGATGGTCTGTTTATGCTGCCATCTTTCCGAAGTCCCCAGAAAAAAATAGATTTTAAAAATGCCTATGAGGTTTTCAACCTGTCGTAACAGAAGTTTGGTAAACATGTTGAGCTGGAGTTATACTTATGTGAGTCAGTTGGAAATTTGAATTGGGTACTTGTCGGTTCAGAGTAGGATCTCAGGAGAGAGAGCCAATCTGAAGGTACACATGTGGGGATCATTCCTGTTGAGGTTGAAACCATGGACTCCACATCTATGAGAATGTGCAAGGATTGAAGAGAAAAAGGCTATGAATGGATCCTTGGGACATACCTTCCTATAAGCAGCTGGAAGAGGAAGAAGAACCAGCAAGTTTCTAAAGTCTCTTTTGACATGCTCTTTATGTATGTGTTTCTTCTATGTATTTCTTTAGCTACATAAAACTCAGTTGAATTTACCTTTGTAGGAATTCTGTGTGCAAAATACCTGGATGTTTCTTGCTTGACCTTGAGAACTCAAAACAGTATTCTGGAAAGAATTTCAAGCAAAATAAGGATGAGCTGGTTCAGAAAATCTACAACCTCTTTAACAGCTCTGTCTTTGATAAAAAGGTAGGATCAATAAATGAGTACTGAGCACCTGCTATATGCCCAGCAGTGTTGTGTGCTGTGTGGTACAGACATGCTAACTATGTGCATTTACTGCCTTTAAGAAGTGTCAATTTAGATGGAAAGATAAGACATGCATACATGAAAGGTAGAAACCATTATTACCACAGGAGAGCAGCAGAGGGAGAAATCACTGAGAGCCTGAGGAGTCAGGAAAGAGGATTGCCTGAAAGAGGAAGTGAGACTTGTTCTGGTTCTTAAAGACTGAGCAGTGGAGAGAACAACGATGGGGGAGAGGGCATGTCTTAAGGCTTGACTATCTGGAAAAGAGGATTCATGCTAAAGAATAATGGGAAAGAGCTCTGTGACCTCATTGCTTAACCTCTGCTTCAATTTTCTCATCTGTAAAATGGGAAAAATAACAGTAGCTACTACCTCATAGAATTCCTGTTAGCCCTAAGTAAGTTAATAGACATAAAGTGCTTAGACCAGTGGCTAGGACATAGTAAGTGCTACATGTTAGCTATTGTTATATTTGATAGCATATGCCCAGATAATGGAGGGCTTAGAACATCAGGTAGGAGGAGCTTAAATTTAAATCAGTAGGCACCGTAGCACAGGGATTTGATGGGACATGAAGTGGCTTTGAAAGACATTCATCTGACAGTAGCATGGGGTATGGCCTGGACTGGAGAGAGTCGGGTCAGTGAGACTTTTTGGTCGTTAGGTTTTTCAGACTGTTGTCTCTGGTGACAAAATTTTCTGCAAGGAAAGCTTTTGTATGTTCCTAATGGTTCCCCGGCCGTTGATGCTCTTCCTGATGGTAGCGGTGTTACATCAGATGACTTATTAGCAGAACCTGAAGTGTTCTGAGTTGCATTTTCAGTTTTGCCTAAGCATTCTTACACATAGTCTTGTCTCCCACCTCAGCAGGCTGCTCCAGACTGTTTTGTCTCCCTGCAAGGGAGCACAAATCCTGCGTTCACTTGGTCTCAAAAATCTCCCTTGTGTCCTGAGTGCCTATGAGTTGTCTTTAACTGGGCTTCAACTTGGCTTATATTCAACCCCACACTGTTTAGATTTGTGTGCCCTTTGGATAGATTTCTTCTCAAAATCAAAAAAGCCAAGAACACGGGGGAGAAAAAAATTCCTCTTATTTTTTTTTTTTATTAGAGAGAGAAAAACTCTTGAATTAATATTTTCTCATCTGCTTAGAACTGCTTTCTGACTTATTCCATTTGCTTTTCGTTCTCAGCTGCCAGAGAAAATAGAGATAGGCTGGAATAAAAAGATGCTTAGAACTGCTGGCTTATGCACAACTGGTGAGACAAAGCACCCGAAGAAGGAGCGCTATGCCAAGATTGAGATTGCTGTAAAAGTCTGTGACTCTGCAGGTGATAGCAGTAGCAGGGCGGCTTTACTGCTGTGTGTTTTCCTTTTGATACATTGTCTGTTAAATTGCTGTTTGATGCTGGTATTATCTAACAGACTGTCACAGCCTGAACTGTTATTCCTGTGTGGACAGGCTTACTGTCTGTTGCTCGTAGGACATTATTATTGGATGTCTCACCACCCCTGAAAATCCAACTTGTCGATCTCTACTAGGCATGACTTCCCCTCTGCATTGCCCTAACCAAATCCCATGGCCATTGTGATTGCTTCCCATCCAGTACGCTTAAGTTTCCAAAGGGCAGAATCCATGTTTCACATGGCTGTATTTCTAGCAGTGCCCCACAAAAAGATGAGCGCATTGGAGCTGCTATGAAAAGACTTGCTGAATATAGTACCTGACCTAAGGCTCTCTGCTATTCATGAGCTCAGATTGGAGTAGGTGGAAATTTCACTTTCAAAATCCTGGGAACTAACACCCATGCCTTTCTGCATATGCTTACGTAAGGTGGCTTTGTGTCTGATTGGGTTGAGAGTCTAGGGGTTGTTGGGTAGCGGACTAGAAGAGAATTGGTTAAACTCATAGTTTCTTTTCATTCTTCTTCACAAGACCGACTCCGGGATACTTTGATCCATGAAATATGCCATGCAGCCTCCTGGCTACTCGATGGTGTCCGAGATTCTCATGGTGACACATGGAAGTATTATGCCAACAAGTCCAATATGGTACACCCAGAGCTGCCCAGGGTCACCCGTTGCCATAACTACAAGATTAACTACAGGATTCATTATGAATGTACTCAGTGCAAATCCAGGTAAGACCCTTCTCCTCGGACTTTTTCCTATTATGCTTTACTGCAGGCTCCAAGTGGCTCTTCAGTGATTTTATTAGATAGTTATCTGACTTGAGGAGTAAAACCACTCTGCCCCTTAAATCCATGTTCTCTCTCTCCATTATTTCCCTGAACTTGAGCCTGCCTGACCACTGCCACTGCTTGGTGTTCCACAGAAAATTCTTGCTTTGGGCCCAAGGCCAACAGCTCAGCGATGATGGTGAGGTACAATGACTAACTTCTTTTTTTGTGGGATCTCTTTCCTTCCTAGGGTTGGCCGCTACACCAGATCATTGAACACCAAACGCTTTATCTGTGCTAGATGCAGTGGCTCTCTGGTTGTGCTGCCATTAACTCGCAAAGATGGAACCCCTATTGAGCCCCATGTGAGACCATTTGCTAAATATGTGCAGGAGAATTACAGAGTTGTTAAACAGGAGATGGCAGGGAAGGGTCATGGCGATGTGATGAAAAAGCTCAGCAAAGATTATATCGCAAGTAAACAAAACCGAGGTCGTTGAGGTTATGTGAGAGTAGATTTATGCAAGCAGAGTCCTCTATTGGTTAAGAAGCATTAAAAAAAAAAAAAACAACTCTTTGTTTCTGTGAAGTAGCAAATATTAGAGATTAAATTCTATTTTGGGGTTCATGTTAACGATGATTGTTCTTAACTGGGGATCCATTTTGTGGCCTTGACAGTACCCTAAGGCCCTTTTGGATCCATCCTGGGTCTTAATTTTAACTCCATAGTTTTAACGTGTAGAACAAAATGCAAACAAAAAACGAGTTTTTTAGAGTGGCAGGTTGAGAGAATGAGAATAATGCTGGAAATGGAACAAGTTTTAAAGGCAGCCCTACAAAACCAGGGCTGCTCTCAGATGTAATCTGTTACACGTACCTGTAAATAACAGACAAACATGTTTCATCAATTTAGTTGCTGTTGACATTGAATGAAGCCATCTGAGCCATGTAACTGTTCCTAAAATAAAATAAAGTGTTTTCCGCATTTCACTTGTTGGCGGAGTCTGTTCATTGACACCTTATCCCAAGAGCAGAACAAACCTTTGGGTCTTTTGTCCAAGACTCTGGACATCTGAAGTGTTCCAGGATGTGTCTGAAGCACTCTCCGTTCTGTTTCTCTGATTTTTGTGACTGCCCATAAGTTTGTCAGTAGCCTCCCCACTTCTAGGAGATATCCAGGATGTCGACTGGAATCCACGTTGTTTTAGTTTAGTTTTCTACTCCTGCTGTAACAAATTTCCATAAATTTAGTGGCTGAAAAATGCACGAATTTATTATCTTACAGTTCTGTAGGTCAGAAGTCCATTACGGGTCCCACTGGGCTAAAATCAAGGTGTCAGCAGGGCTATGTTCCTTTCTGGAAGCTGTAGGGGAGAATCCAATCCCTTTTCTTTTCCAGCCAATAGAGGCCACCTGCATTCCTCGGCTCATGGCCCCTCCCTCCCTCTTCCAAGCCAGCAAGGTAGCATCTCTCTGACCCTGCTTCCGTTGTCACATCTCTTTCTCTGACTTTATCTTCTCTCCTGCCTCCTGCTTTCACTTTTAACCACCTTTGTGATTACATTGGACCCACCTGGATAATCCAGGATCATCTTTTTTTTAGTTGTGTTTTAGGTAAAAGTTTATAGCACAAATTAGTTTATTGTTCAAAAATGTATACGCAAATTGTTCTGTGATGTTGGTTGGGGATAATCTTATTTATTTGAGGAATTGTAAGTCTATTTTAAGGCCAGATGATTAGCAACCTTAAATCCCTTTTGCCATGTAAGGTAACATATTCACAAGTTCTAGGGATTAGGATGTGGACATCTTTGAGGGGCCATTTATTCTGCCTAGCACAAATATCTTTACTAGTCCAGCACTGCTGATAATTCTTACGGCAGTTTATACTGTTTGTTGAATGTGTTATGCCATCGTTTCCTTCCTTCGTTTTGTAGATGCTTAGAGTGTTCTTTTAATGGCCACAAACTGAAGCCTAACACAGGCTTCCCTAGCTAAATCCTCTAATTCCTCCACCCCATTCCCACCTCCAGCCTATCTGCAGCCTCAGCAAGGGCCTGGCCAACATGTGAAACTGGACCATGGCACATCGGTGGCTTCAGTAGGGTGAACCTGTGCAGTGGATCTGCCTCTGCAGAGAGAGATCAGTAGCCCTGTCACCTGCCCTAATGGGAAGCCCTGGTTATTTCTTCCACTTCATTCGATGTCCGCTGTTGTCGTGGAAACGTGCTCCCTACAGCCCACCCATGCTTCCAGGTGGCCCATGTGCTTATTACTGTTGGTGAATCATCTAATCTTCTGGCTTTTCTTCAATCCCACTGACCTTTCCCTAGTAAGGGCCCGCATCACCTCTCACCTGAATAAACCACTACAGCTTTCTAACTGGTCCTAATGACTCCATCAGCTGATCCCAAACCAACTTTGAGTCTTTCCGCCCTTTTCCTACCCGAACCCTTGACTCTAACCACTTGGGGACCATTTATAATTCCTCCAGTAAACATTGCTGTTTTCAGCCTTCCCTCTGCTGGAAACACTTGTCTTTCTTTCTGTCTACCTTTGGAAATACTGCCTGCCCTTTTAGGTCTGTTAAGCTGTCTGTCTTCAGGATAACTTCCCAAAAGGCTCAGCCCCCATGCTCTGAGCCTTCATGTTTACTGTCTATATGTCACTTACTTGCCTCATGGCATAGATATCGCCTGATATTGTTAGTTCTTGCTGTTTCTTCCCTGCTAGCCCTCTGCTTCTCCCTTCTGGAGCACAAGACTACGTCTTATTTATGGCTGAGGGCCCCTTTCCCAAATTATGCCTAGACAGTGTCCAGCCAACCAACTAGCCGAGTGCTTACCCTGTGCCAGTGTGTCCGGGTGCTTCCCTGTGACTACCAGGAGGGCCAAGAAGACTGCAGACAGGCGTTCACGGAGACAGGGTGGGTTGGCCCAGACCCAGGGCCAGGTGGGAAGAAGCAGCAAGTGTATCCTCAGAGCCCAGGTAGGACTGACTGTATTGATGTACTCACACACCCTGGTCCTGATGAGCTTGTTTATTGAAAAGTTTTAAGCAAGATTTTAGACATAAAATAAAAGTGAACAAATACAGAGGGGCTGGGAATCATAGTCACAATTACTAATAAGCAGGAGGTCTGGACCAAGGCCCCACAGGGGCCCCTTCCTCTGTGTTGTTTGCATGTGGGGAAGGCCAAGTTCTAGTTACTGAATTAGAAGGGCAACAGGGTTCCAGGCGGCCAAGGTAGCTGGGCTGGAAGGCAGCCACCTCTGAAGCAGTAGGAGTGAGGGTGCCAGGACCTCAGAAGTGGGAGACCTGCCAGTGCTGGGGCTGCCAAAGAGCCCCAGAGTACTGTGCCTAGGAGGCAAAGCTATGGGGAGAGCCAGAGACAGCCCAGCAGAGAGGGCGGGGAGAAGCCTGGAGTATGGGTGGGGTCAGGCTGGGTGAGTGAAAGGGGAGCCCCCATTTCTAGCCTCATAAGCCTGAATAGGAGGCCTCTGTGGTCTCTGACCAGGATGAATCCCGGTAGGAAGAAGGCTGCCGCTGGTGCCATCTCTGGCCAAGGCAACCCAGGCGCATAAGCAGCATCCACATACGTTCTCGGAACTTGACACCCACAAAGGCGTACAACAGCGGGTTGAGGCAGCAGTGCATATAGCCCAGGCCTGAGGTGACTGACTTGGCCACGTCAACACGACTTTCTTGCCCACAGTTGCGGGCTAAGGCCCCCAGGTCCATGAGGGTGTCGACCAGCACCACTAGGTGGTAGGGCGTCCAGCAGAGGGCAAAGGCCACCACTACCATCACCACCAGCCGCATGGCTCGCAGCCGCCGTTGGCCCCTGGAGACCAGCAGCACAGCCAGGATGCGGGCATAGCAGTAGGCCATGACCAGCAGGGGCAGCAGAAAACCAGCAACCAGCTGCAGCATTCGCAGAGCTGTGCGGCCCACCTGAGGGAAGTTGTACTGGCAGTGGGTGGCATTGAGGCGCTCATCATGGTGGGCTGACAGGAAGATCAGTTCTGGGAGGGCAAAGAGCAGACAGAGCCCCCAGACCACTACACAGGTGAGGGCCACGCGGCCTGGGGGGCCCCGGCGGTAGAGCTGGGTGGCATGCACTATGCTCAGGTAGCGGTCAAAGCTGATACAGGCCAACAGGAGGGCCCCTGCGTAGAAGTTGATGTTGAAGAGGGCACCTGCCACTTTGCAGAGGCCAGAGCCAAAGACCCACTGGACAGCAGCATCCACTGCCCAGAGCGGGAGGGTCAGCACCAGCAGTGCATCAGCCACGGCCAAGTGAAACAGGAAGGTGTCGGTGCTGCTCAGGGCTGCCCGTTGGCTCAGCAGCACGGCTGCCACTGCACCATTGCCCAGCAGCCCCAGCAGAAAGAGGAGGCCATAGAGGGCTGGCAGGAAGGCCCGGTCAAAGCTCAGGCTGATATCCTGTGGGCAGGGTGGGGAGGCACAGCAGGAGTCGGTCTCGTTTTCTTCATAGTCATAGGAAGAGGTATAGTTTTCCAGGAAGGCAAAATCAGAGGCTTCTAGCACTTGGTGTTTGCTCATCTGCGGAGGGAGGGAGAGACTGTGTAAGGGCCTTTGCTGTCACTCCTCCACTATTTAGTCTGGTGAGTGGTTTTTGAGGGTATCTTCTCTGTAAGGCAGGCCCTGTAACTGTCAACCCCTTTCTTCCATATGAACCCCATCTGCCCCACGTGGGCTCTGTGATGTAAACGTCCCTTCTTAAAAGCGACTTCTCTCTCACCTTTCCGGGCCATCCGTTGGCCCAGGGATTCTCCTGTGCCAAGAGCTCTCCCTATACTCTCTCCTCTCTCCTTACTCTTCCCTCACTGCTTGCTGCTCTCAGTGCCCTGGCCATGCCTAGTTCAGTCACCCAGCTGCTTCCCCACAGTCCCCTCCTCAGCCCTTGTCTGGGGACACCAAATTCCTGTCGCTATGGGGGCTTCTGTACAAATCACCGCAGCTCCCAAACACACAATTTCTGCCCCAGTCCTTTCCTGTCCCCCACACCGAGGCTTGCCCACTGGGGGCTCTCCCACCCAGCTCTAGTGGAAATAAAATATTTCCACTAGAATATTACCTACCTCCTCATCTATCCCAGAGATGCAGGCTTCCCCAGTGCCAATTCAATCCAGCATATAAAAGTCAAAGTTCAAAGTCAAAGCTGAAGGGAACCTTACAGGTCATCGAGGTTGAGCCTCTCCCCCCTGCATGTTTGCAGCCGAGTTACCAAAGCCAGAGAGGAGAGGAGACATGTCCATAGTCATACAGCAAGTCAGTGGCCAAGCTCGCTTCCCAATTCCCCATCCAGTGCTTCTTCCACCCGAAGCCCTGCAGCTTCTGCCTACTCACCCAACCGTTTGGAAGCCCTGGATTGTGGGTGAGCCTTGAAGTTTCCCTGGTGTTCTGGGTTCACCCTCAGAGCTGTGGCCTGGCTGGGCTAGGCAGCAGCACTTACCTCAGGGTCCATTGCTGGGCTGGTGCTCTGGCAGCTGGGGCTGCGTGCTGCCTGTCCCTCTGCTTGGGTGCTTGTGGTTGGGAACATGCGCTACACAGAGGAAGTGAGGGTTTTGCACGGCTCACAATAGCAGCCTCTTCCATGGGGTGATCTACACCAGACCTACTGAGACCCAAGGCCACAAAGGTTCTTTTCCCTGTCACTGTCCTGGCTCAGTGAAACTGCTGTGGAAGAGGTGGCAACAGGCCTAGGGCCAGAAAGTTGGGTAGGTGAAGGTTCTCTGAGGAGGGAGGAAAAGCCACACAGCTGGGACCGGAAGGGAAGCCCTACTGCCAGGAGCCAGACTGGGCTTCTCCTGCACTGGTTAGGTCAGTGCTCAAGAAATTGGAATTTGTGCTCATCTGTCCTGGCTGGAGTTAATCTTTGCATGATTGTAAAGAATGGATTGCTAAATGGGTTAAGTCTGTAAATGAGAGTAAACTTCTTAAAACAATTAAAATATTTTAAAGGATCTATCACATTAAATCTAGGTGTTTCCCGTAGGCCCTCCCCACCAATCCATAGGAGAAAGGAAAGGGAACTGCTAGTTAAGAACTGCCTATGTGCTTGGTGCTATTTTAGGTGCCCTCTCTGGTACTGCCTCATTCCAACCACACAATTCCCCTGTGAGGTAGAGTGAGCATCCCGGTGGTACTGCTGAAACAGACCCGGAAAGGGGAAAGGCTTTCACCACATACAGCAAGTAAGAGTGGGCGCTAGGACCCGACTCATGGCTGTCTGACTTTCTTTTCACATGCGTCACACTGCCTTCAATTGTTTAATGGATAAACTGCGATATATTCCTGAAGTTAAAAGCAAATCAACAACAGCTACATAATTTAACATGGCTGCGTCTTGAAAAGCCAGTGACTACATGGTAGATAGGGAGGGGGAAGTTACTGAATACTGTATATAGCTTATGTAAATTCTAAAAACCACACACGAAACAATACCATATTGTTTTGGATACATATATTCATCCTAATAGTTTAAAAACGAGGACTGGAGACACTGCACATTCAGGAGAGTAGTTGCTTCTGGAGCGAGAAGAAGGGGAATGTGGTTGGGACCTCCGAATTTTCAGGAAAACTATAAAACAGCGATTTTACATCATAGCAATAACAGTTATGACTGAGTGGGCGTGACAGTTCCTCTCCCAAATAGTTTCCCCCTTTGCTATCTTCTCCACTGTCCCCAGTTGAAAAGGGGGAGGGGGGAATACTAGCCCATGGTCTTGGGGCCCAGTTTGCTGCCAGATCACTTCACCAAAGCCTCCAGGCTCATGTCAGGAACTCAGTTCTAATTGACAAGAGGTGCACTTGTGAGGCATCCAGGCCTTTCCCTTCTTTCCATCGGCTGTGGACAGAAGATGTGGCCATCCTTGCTCTGAAACAAATCACGTGCAGGGTCCAGGCCAGAGGGAACTGAGGTCCTAGAGAAGGTCAGGAGCAGTGCAAATGGAGAGGATGGGTGAGTTCCAGAAGCCATGCCAGTTAGGATAGGGAGGCCACGTGTTACGGATTGAATTGTGTCCCCCTAAAATGTTTGTCAACTTGCCTAGGCCATGATTCCCAGTATTGTGTGGTTGTTCACTATTTTGTGATCTGATGTATTTATCCTATGTGTTGTAAGTCCTAACCTCTATGATGTTAATGAGGCAAGATTAGAGGCAGTTATGTTAATGAGGCAGGACTCAATCTACTGGACTAAGTTGTATCTTGAGTCAATCTCTTTTGAGATATAAAAGAGAAGGGAGCAGAGAGGAGAGGGACCTCCTACCACCAAGAAAGCAGAGCCAGGAGCAGAGCATGTCCTTTGGACCCGGGATCCCTGCCCTGAGAAGCTCCTAATCTAGGGGAAGATTGATGACAAGGACCTTTCCCCAGAGCTGATAGAAAGGCTTCCCCTGGAGCTGGCACCCTGAATTCAGAATTTTAACCTCCTAGGCTGTGAGAGAGTAAATTCCTCTTTGTTAAAGCCAACCACTTGTGGTATTTCTGTTATAGCAGCACTAAATAGCTAAGACAACATGGTAAGTAACTATTGCCTGTGGGGATGAGGAAGAGGGAGGGTAGCCTGGACCATGGTTTACCAAAGCTGGTCTGTGAAGATGTCTGATTTCACCAGGCTGCCACAAATGAGAAAAACCAGGACAACAAGAAGCTAAATTTGTTCAATTTAAAGGACAGTCTTGTATTCTGAAATTATGTCCTTTTTTGGTATTAAAATGATCTTTTCTTTATGAAATAATGGTAAGTATAGATGGTAGTTTTGAAAATATCTTGTACTCGCAGAAGTTGGCAACCCAATGTGGGTCCTCCAAATATATATTAAAATTGTGTTGGTCCATGTGAAACACAAGGAGCCTGCGTGGCACAAGCGGTATGCCATCGGCTGATAACCTAAAGGTTGGCAGTTTGAACCCACCCAGCGGCTCTGCGGAAGAAAGGCCTGGTGATCTGCTTCCATAACGATTACAGCCAAGAAAACCCTATGGAGCAGTTCTACTCTGTAACACATGAGGTCACCATGAGTTGGGGGCTGACTTGATGGCAGCTAATGACAAGAACAACAACACGTGAAATACAAAAGTCTAGGAATCCCTGGTCTCCTTCCTGTGCCCCAGCCCCCATGTTTGTCACATGGGGAGAATAAATGAGAGAAGGTCAGGGCAAGGTCTTGGAAAGGTGCAGAGAGCTTTCCTTTCCAAGTGGCCTGTGTCCTGACAGGCTGGCCTGGGCTGTGGGCATGGGCTGCTCTCACTGCTTCTGATGTCACTGTGATGCACAGTGGGAAGAACACTGAACTTGTCTGGGCTCCAGCCCTGACGCCATCCTGTTTGAGCTGTTTGACCTTAAACAAATTTCATAACCTTTTTGAACTGGTTTTCTCAGCAGGGTTCTTACAAGATGAATGGAGACAATCAAGGCTGTAAGGCTCCTAGCACAGGGTGCGGCACTTAGTAGGAGCATAGCTGAAAATGCTGAGTGAGAGGGATATTGGCTGCAAATCTAAAGCCACTGGGAGCCTCTCAAGGCAGCCACACCTGGAATACAGTGTGTGGTGCCGTGTAGGCGGTGCAGGTGTAGTCTTGGGCTGAGGGCTGGTCTTCCAGAAAGGCTACCCCTTGGGATAGCTGGGAGGGTTTGACCAGTCCTAGCCTAATCCTCTGGCTGCCTAGCTGTGTGATCTTGGGCAAATCATTTAACCTCTGTCTGCCTTAGTTTCCTCATCTGAAAAACGGGCATAACGATAGTACACATTTGATAGTGTTGATCTGTGGACTGCAAGCAGAAGCATGTATAAAGTATCTGGCACAGGGTAGGTGTGCAGTGAGCAGCAGTTTCCTCCCGCTCTAGAAACTTTCCAAGCTAAACCCTCTCGGCCTCAGAATGGCAGATCTGCAGCAGGCTTCTGTGGTCTTTCACAGCTAAGAGGCCTGGGAAGATTCCTGTGTCGTGGGGCTGAGCCAAGCCTTCATCTCGCCCCCTAATTTGGCACTCTCCAGTCCCAAGCAGCCCCTAGGCCAGGTCAGAGCCCTTGGGGAGACCCGCCTAGCCAGGGGTCTGCAATCTGGGTTCTGTCAGATGCACCTTCCTGCTCTGCCCTCCAGAGCAGCCAGTGGGGAAGCTGGAGAGGAAGTTAGTCAGAGTGAAGTTTCTCCGGGCCCCACCTGTGGTCAAGGTGTGAAATGTGCACCTGGCTCTTCTCTGCCACCCCTCCCCCTGTTTTTTTTTCTTTTCTTTCACACCTCTGGGCTGTGGTTTGGGGAGACAGGAGGGAGGCTCAAAGGTCTGAGCACTGAGCCCTGTCCCTCATAGGAAGGAGGGCCCCTACCAGGCTGGCTGGGGAAGGGGGCCATTTCCTCTACCTTCTCAGCCTCTCTCACAGCTCCTCAGAAAGCCCCCTGGAGCTCTGCTCCAAAAGCCCCCGGACTCAGGACTCCAGCCCCAGGCTGTTAGGAGTGCAGAATCAGATAGGTCAGAGGTCCCTGTGGGGCTCAGGCTGTGGCCCAGTCTGGGGCTGAGTCTTTCTTACATGAAATTAGGGACCGTTCTAGTCCCAGAAAGGGGTGAGGGTCTGCCCCAGACAGTGCTGGGACTCTGGGCTTCCTTCTGCTGGCTCTAAAGTTCACAAGAAAAGAAGAGTTCGAGTTGCAGGGAGGTCCAGGGGCTGGGGACTTCCCCCCTCTGCCCCTCTTCCTGCTACTCTGAGGCCGTACTAGGAGGCAAGGCCTTCTAAGTGTTGGGGCCGGGGGCCGGGACCTAAGGATTCCAGTTGGTGGGAAGACAGTTCCAGCCCATGAGAGTGAGTTCCCAGAGCTGTGGGAGCGCTCACTCTTTCTGGAACTAGGGACAGCCTCAAAGAGGAGGTGAAGTTTGAGCTGGGTCTTCAAAAATGTTGCTGCAGTTTGCCAGGGGTAAAAAGGGGGGGGACAAGGCAGTTGGGGCAGTGGGAACGGGTGCCAAGGCAAGTGTGAAAATGGCAGCTCTGAGGCATCTGAACTCCTCTAACTTCACAAGGGAGAAAGAATCACCATCAACATCAGCCCAAAGCTAATTCCTATCAGGTGGAGGTTAGACATACCTCCTCACTGCAACCTTTTTAGCAATTCTGACAGCAGCTGTCCCTCCCAGGGCACTCTCTACTTTTCTGCTGGGTTTAATAGTTCATTGCAATGGCCACACAGAACTCACAAACAATACTCACGATTATGGGGTTTATTAGGGAAGTAGCAAGTAGCCGGTTACAATTCAGGATCAGAAACGACTCCGGATCAAGGGTCTATCTACAGAAAATAGCCTCTACGGCAATTAGTTTTAAATTGCTGAACACTCTCTCACAGCTGGCTGTGGAAACTTTGATGGCCAATAGAAACTGCTCATTAGCTCCCTTCCTCAAGTGGCGCCCAGAGCACGTGCCCTACCTGCCATACCTTAGTTACACCTCTGCTAAGGATACAGTTCTATCAGGACAGCCTCTTCTCAGCCATGCCCACAGGAAGGCCTCTTTCTCTGACCCTCAGCCCCTTGCCCCTCAGCCTGGCCTCTGCCCTGCTTAGGCAAGTGTTACAAATTTCTTTAGCTCCACCAATAAGTGCTTGGGGGCACCCCACTCTGCCCGTAAGTCTCAGCCCAAAGGCTCTCAGCTCTCTCATCTGTGGGTTGGCAAGCCTAGCTCCATCAACAAGTGCCCAGAGGCACCCTACTCCGCTAGGAAGCCTCCTGCCCAAAGGCACTCAGCTTTCTCGCTCCGTGAGCCCGGAAGCCCACTGTGCTATCTCCTGCCATCTCCTGGTTCTGCTGCCTCTGCTGCTGCCATTTCTCTGCTGCTGCTTCTTACTGTCTCTCGCTGTCTCAGGTGTTACAGCTCTCCCTGTCTGTCTCCTGGGTCTAGGAGGTTCTCAGCACAGGAATCCCGAGTCTGAAGGATACGTTCCACACCTAGCTCTTCTTTTTGGTGGTAGTGGGTCCACCCCCCCCCCCCGCCCCCGCTCACTTCTTTCTCCTTTTATCTCTTGTAAGATAAAAGGTGTGACTTGAGTGAGGGCATGACTTCAATAAGGGTGGTAAGGATGATGACTGGAGTAAGGGTGGTGAACTTGAATCACACCTTCTAGTAAGATGGTGACTCAAGATACATCCCACCCTAATCCTGCCTCACTAACATAAGGGACGACTCACTCCCAAATGGGACCATAACCACAGGCATAGAGGCTAAGATTTACGACACATCACAAAATGGAGGATAATTACATCGGATCACAAAATGGAGGATGACTACATCATTACATAACTGCCAGATTACATCATTGCATAACTGCCAAACTACTGAATATCATGGCCCAGCCAAGTTGACACATAGCCTTAGCCATCACAGGTTCCATATACCTTATTTGCATTAGCAGCAAGCTGTCCAATCCCCTTGGTGGGCCACAAGCACCTTATTTGCATAGACCTACCCAATCATTGTGTGGAAGTCACAAAGTCCATGGCTAGAAGGGCCATATTAAGTAATTCACTGCACTGCAGCAAGGAAGTGAGAAAGAACTTGTCATGCCAGGGGCAGTCAGTCTGGTTGGAAAAAGAAGGTACTTATGAGGGCAGGAGGGTAGGGGGGCTAGAGAGTAGCTCAGGACCCAAACCCACCACCAAACACAAGTGCCCAGATTGTGACCTTCCTGTCAGCCTGTTCTCAGCAGTGCCTAGGAACTGGTAAGTAAAAATAGCTTCCATGCAGCAAGTCTTTACTTTGATACACATGATCGCTTTTAAATCTTTCAGCCACTTGGTGAGGCAGAAATGACTGTACCCCTTTTGTGGAATGGAAATGGAAGTTTAGAGAGATGATGTGACCTTTCCAAGGCTAGTTAGCCAGTAGGACTTATGACAAGATTCCTATCCAGGCTGCTTTTTAATGTGCTATGCTAACTGCTTGGGCTGGAGACTCCTGCCCCCTCCCAAACACACACCTGTTGCCCAAGGACTTCTTCCTTCAGAACCACACCTTACTCTACTACCCCTTCCCCCACCACCACAGGCATCTTGTGGCTGTGGTGAGGACAGATGTTCATCTGGCTGGGCCTGTGCTATAGAGGGAACTTTGGTAAACTTCCTTCATCCCCACTCTTCTTGCCCTGCTCCTTCCCGCCTACCAGCTAGAAGAAATGTCAGGATCTCCAGATGAGGGGCCTGGAGGACCAAGTAAAAATCCACTGAGTGCAAGACCCCCTTCTGCAATGCCCCTGGGTCAGTCTGTGGTGCTCCCAGATGTCTCCATCCCACCCCAGCCCAGCTTGGAAAATTCTCCATCTCCTGGGGGCAGCATGCATCTGGCTCTGTGCTGCCTTCTACTTGGGACTCTACCTTAGCTCAGGCCTGTCCCTACTCTCCTGAGGGGCAGGTGGCAATATGGCCACTGCACAGAAGTCTGATTATGGGGGCCTGACCTCTGGGTGGAATGGATGGATTCTTGAGGGCTGTCCCCTTGTGTTGCTTGGCTGGGCCACTCCTTGGAATGAAGTCATTGGCAGGCCCAGCGTTTGCTTCTTGCATTCCCTTGGATTGCCCTGCAGGGTGAGGCCAAACAGGGAAATAAGACCAGCTGATACTTTCTGATTACTTAATTATGTGCCCTGCACTGTTTTAACTGCTTTATTTGGATTAATTAATTTAACACAACAATGTGGTAGCTATGAGGTCACTGTTATTATTATCATCCCCATTTTTACAGTTGACAGAAACACAAGTTTAAGGAACTTGCCCAAAATGACACAGCTAGTAAGTGGCAAACAGCCCATGCTCTTCGCCATTACCCTATAGTAACTTTTGAGCTTAGAGGGACTGGGATCAAAGATGGTGTTCAAAGAGGCCTACTTTGGCCTTATCTGTGATGTTTTACAAAGAGATTGTGTAATCATGCATTACCTGTGCTAATTAAACAGTTATTAAAAATTAAAATAAAATTCAGGCTGTATTCACATGTTATCCATGTTAGTTGCTAATTTTGATAATGTAAGAGAATGTTCTTGTCTGTAGGAAATACATATTGAGGTATTTAGAAGCAAAGGACAACCATGTCTGCAACTTTCAAGTGATTTAGAAAACAAATATGCAGACAGAGGATGCACAAATGATAAAGCAAATGGGGCAAAATGTTGACAATTGGCAATACGGGGAAAGAGTACAAAGGAGTTCTTTGTTCTATTCTTGCAACTTTTCTGCAAGTTCAAAAGTATATAAAAATAAAAGTTACCAAAAAGAATGTCTCTCATGAGGAATGGGCTTGACATCAGATACTATTCCCAGGACCAGCTTAGAGGCCTTGTAAGAACAAAGTAGGACCAAGACCACCTCAGAACAAATGCTCCCTGACTGGGGCCTTGGCCTTATCCCAGGAAAGCACTGCTCCCTCCCTCAGTTCAATCCTCACCTCTCCTGGCCAGCCTCAATTTTTGTTTCTGGATTCCTGGGTTCTTTCCCTTTTCCCACTGTCAGGCTTACCATCAAGGGGCCTTGTGCAGAGTCCCAGGAGGGCAGCTTGAAGCTCCGGCCAGAAGGACCTCCTGAGGAGCAGGTAGGCTGGGCTGGGGGTGGGATGGGATTCTTGGCTGTTGCTGGATTCCCATGAAGAGGAAAGACCCTTTGGTCTGGACTCTACCTGGCTGGACTCTCTGGCCTTCTGGAAAACTCCTCAATTGGCCAAAAACAATTTCCTAAAATAGTGTTGAACTTGAGGGCTTTGTCCATATGCCCTATGCAAGGTTGCCATGGCCTAAACCCTGCCTCTTATTAGAGTTGAGCCCGTATTTCTTCAACTCAGCAACACGTCACTTGCAAAGGTACAGGCATCTGGGAGAGTCCAATCAGAACCAAGCTGGCCCTATGTGAGATAGTACAGTGGAGTAGCTAACCACATGGCCCCTAGAGCAGGCTGTGGATTGAATTTCTAGCTCTGCCACTTACTAGATGTGTGACTTAGGACAGATGACTTCCCCTCTCTGTGCTTCAGTTTCCCTGTCTGGATCAAGAGTCAATATACTCTATATACAAAGATGCTCATGGTCGGGGCTATCTATGAATTGTTAACTCCCATCATCACTGTGGCTGCTGAGGGCCTACCAGGACTGGGCACACTGAGGTAGCTGCATTTGCACTGGGGTACTGCACACAAGAAGCTGGAAATCATAAGCCTTGTCCTTGTCTGAGTTGTTGAATTGGTCAAAGTCCTGATTCTTTTGGCTGTGGGGCCTGAACACCAGTTTGAGTCCAGTGCCCAAGTCTCCATGGGTAATGGGAGTAGAAAGGAGGTCCCTTACAGACTAGGGCTGTAAAGGTAGATATGGGCCTGTGCCCAGAAGCTTGGCTTTGCCTCTAGACTTAAAAGGAGCTTGAGGAGACACCAAATTGAAAACATGTTTTCCCCTGTGGTACTCACAAGTTCCTCACTCACAAAAATCAGATTAATTGCTGACTAAGCCAAAGTGGCTGGAGATGAGTGGACAGAGGGGCAACAACAATGACAATAGCATTAATTACTAACACTTGCATAAAAACCAAATCCGTTACTGTTTATTTACAGAATTTTATTTTTACTTTTTTCCCCCATACATTTATACATACATTATTATGTGACTCTAATTGCTCTCCCCATACTGTGACAGCACACTCCTCCTTTCCACTCCTGATTCCCCATGTCCATTCAACCAGCTCCTAACCCTCTCTGCCTTCCCATCTCACCTCCGGACAGAAGCTGCTCATTTAGTCTCTTGTATCTACTTGAGCTAAGAGGCACACTCCTCACGACTATCACTTTATCTCCCACAGTCCAGTCCAATCCCTGTCTGAAGAGTGGGCCTCGGAAATTGTTTTAGTTCTGGGCTGATAGAGAATCCAGGGGCCATGCTTTCCAGGGTACCTCCAGTCTCAGTCAGACCATTAAGTCTGGTCTTCCTACTAGAATTTGAGTTTTGCACCCCAACTTTCTCCTGCTCCATCCGGGACTCTCTGTTGTCTTCCCTGTCAGGGTGGTCATTGGTGGTAGCCAGGCACCATCTAGTTCTTCTGGTCTCAGGCTGATGAAGTTTCTGGTTTATGTAGCCCTTTCTGTCTCTTGGGCTACTACTTTCCTTGTGTCTTTGGTGTTCTTCATTTTCCTTTACTTCAGGTGGTTGGCACCAATTGATGCATCTTAGAGGGCCGCTTGCGAGCTTTTCAGACCCCAGACGCCACTCACCAAAGTAGGATGCAGAACATTTTCTTAATAAGCTTTGTTATGCCAATTGACCAAGATGTCCCCTGGAAGCATGGTCCCTAGACCCGTAACCCTGCTACTCTGTCCCTCGAAGTGTTTGACTGTATTCAGGAAACTTCTTAGCTTTGAAAACCAAACCCATTACCGTTGAGTTGATTCCAACTCATAGTGACCTTATAGGACAAGGTAGAACTGCCCCGTAGGGTTTCCAAGGAGAGGCTGGTGGATGAAGCACTCTTACATACATATATCTTCATAACAACTTTTTGAGACAGGTTCTATTTTTATTCCTATTTTAAAGATTAGGAACCAGACTCAAAGAGCTGAAGTAACTTGTCCAAGGTCAAACAGTTAATCAGTGTCAGAGCTAGGATTTTAAAGCAGGCAGTCTAGCTCCAAAGTCTATTCTCAACCACCTTGCTCTACTGTCTCTGGGAATATATATTTTATCTTGGGTATACCCTGCCTGCTCCCAACAGGATTTGAAAAAGCCATTGTGTGAATTTAGGAGAGCAGAGGATGCCTGATGCTGATCTCAGGCTGGGTCTGGTCATGGGGTACAACCAAGGATCCTGAGCAGACATGGTATGGGTCCTGGGGTAAAATAAAAGCAAGCCCCTTCCTGGAACAAGGGAGTTCCTCAGGCATTCCACAGTGGGGTGCCAGGATAGAAGTGGAGTGCAGGTCTAGGAGTCAGTAACTAGAGGTTGCTACCAAGGAAACCAATGGTGTGATAAAGCTGAAAGCTGAGCCTTCTGGTTCTAGGAAAAAAATGCAAATTATATATATATATTTTTTATATTTTATTGTACTTCAGGTGAAGGCTTACAGAACAAATAGTTTCTCATGAAACAGTAGTACACATGTTGTTTTATGACATTGGTTAACAACCCCACAACATATTAAGCCTCTTAATTCTCAACCTTTTTTTTTTTGATGAAAATACAGATAGCCAAAGATACACCATTTCAAAAATTTCTGCATACACAGTTCAGTGACATTGACTACGCTCTTCCAACTGTGCTGTTATTCTCACTTAAGATGAAGGCTTACAGAACAAAATAGTTTCTCATTTAACAGTTACTACACATGTTGCCCTATGACAATGGTTAACAATCTCACAACACATCAAGAATATCCTTACTCCACCTTGTGTTCCCCATCACCAGGGGACTTCCTTGTCCCCTTCTGTCTTCTGGCCCTTGTCACTGGACTACTGTAACTCATTAGTCTCATTTTTTTTTAAACCATTTCAAAACTTTTTACTTACACATTTAAGTGATATTGACTATGCTCTTCCAATTGTGCTGCCATTCTCACCCAAGATGAAGGCTTACAGGACAAAACAGCCTCCCATTTAATAGTTACTACAAATGTTGCCCTGTAACAGTGGTCAACAATCTCACAACACATCGACAGTGTCCTTACTCAACTTGTGTTCCTTATCATCAGTTTCCTACTCCCGCTCTGCCTTCTGGCCTTTGTCACGGGACTCTTGTACCTCGTTAGTCCCATTTAGTTTTACTGGGCTGTCCACTCCCAGGCTTAACATCGAACCTCGAAGGTAACTTCACCTCTGAGCTGAAAGGGTGTCTGGGGGCCACACTCTTGAGGTTTCTCCAGTATTCTTTAGGCCAGTAAATCTGGTCTTTTTTTTGGGGGGGGGAGTTAAAATTCACAGTTTTTGAGAGGAGGGCTTAGGACAAACCCTCCATGGACCTCAGATGAATTTTTAGTGTATTTGCTAGTGAACAGCAGTCTTTCACATAACTACCCAGAATACTTATAAACTACTACGGCTTCTCGTATAGCTAGAGAAGTGCTTGCATATGACGAGGCAGAGGGTGATGGATGGCTGAGGAGATGGGGGTAATAGGGGTAGGAAAACAGTCTGGAATTGGGGAAACAGTTTGGGGGCAGGTAGGTGCAGGGAGACTAGTTAGAGAGCCAGAGGATATTAGTGGGAGTAGCAGAGGTGGCAGGGAGGGCTAAGAGAGTGATTTAGAGGTGAAATTCACAGAGCTGATAGGCCCCCCAGCCTGGTCTGCCTCTGCTGGGACTCCATCCATCTTCGCTGCTGAGGATGGCATCTGTGTGGCCCCTAAGCTTGCCCTCTGGGCCTCATGCCACGTCTGGGATGTCCGGCATAAAAGGAGTCGTTTAACCTCATTGACCTCCAGCTTATCTGACAAGAAACCTTTACTTTCGCACGTAACACTCATTCCTATTACTGCTATTACTATTCCAAAACACAAGTTCTCTGTGGGACATGCTTTGTCAAACACCAGACTAGAGACTGGAGGCCATTCTCCTGGCCTGCCTTCAAGACCTTCCATGATCTGGCCCCAGTCCGCCTGCCAAGCCTGATTCTCTACGCTGCTTTGTGAATCCTATATCCTAGCCAAACAATGCCACATGCTGTTGCAAACTGTCCCAAGTTTCCACTGCTTGACTGGTAGCTCTGCCCAAGTCCAACCCACCATCCAGGAGTCAGAGATGCAGCTCAGAGCCACCAAGGCATAAAAAGTCCCTTTAGGAGGCGGGGCCAAGATGGCAGAGTAGTCAGATGCTTCCGGTGGTCCCTCTTACAACAAAGACGTGAAAAAAACAAGTGAATCGATTATATATGACAATCTAGGAACCCTGAACATCAAAGGCAACGTTGAGGAATAAGACTGAGTGGCAAGGCTAGGGAGAGATGGTTCGGAAGCAGTGAGGAGTTGCCAGACCTGACCCAGTGGGATCCGGAGCCCTTCAGCCCAGATCAGCTCAGGGGTGAGTGGCGAGGCAGGCAAGCTGCAGCGCTCAGGAGGTATTTTCCACACTGGGAGAGACCCAGTGGCACAGAGTCTACTCAGCCATCCAGAACCCGTGAGAAGCAGCCCTCGATCGGCAAAAGATAAGTATTTGTGTCTGGCCTACTGTGAGGATCAAAAACACCCTCTTTAGGAAAAAAAAACTGTCTCTCATTTACCTCCCTACTCCATGTTCTTCACTGGGTTCAGAAAGGATTCAGCGATTGCCAAGTCCCCTGGGCTGGAAATAGGGCCCGTCACGAGCCCTGAGCCATTCTCCCAGCCTTGGAGAGGGAATGAATTAACAAATGGGGAAAAAATAATCTGCTGGGTCCCCTAAACCAGGAACCCAGAGTAGGCACAGTTCCTTTGCCTAGGAACAGGCATTCGGGATCCATGGACTTTGAGTGCCTTTCCCTCTGCATAGACTTGTGTGGGCCCATTTCAACAGCGCAGGCCCTCATTACCGCAGTACAACAGGGTATATACTGGAAGCGTAACTTCAACTGTTTCAGCTGTGAAGTGGCAGGTTCTTGACATTTGGCACTGTTCTGCCCATTAAGCAGGGTCTTCACCTACCCACATCAGGGGCCTGAGGACTGGTGGCTCCACCCATGCCACCTAGCCACCTGCAATAGGGGCCCAAGAATAAGAGGTGCCCTTCAGTTCCTACACCCAAAGGCACTGGGTGCGCATAGTCCAGCTGCAAAACCCACCCACCTACATGCTCTAGGGAACAGGGACACGCTTTCCTCCTGGACACTCGGGGGTGGCCGTCTGCACCCTGCCTTGTTCAACATGTGTCCCCCTGCTGCAGCTGGATGCCTGTGCCTACACCAATCACCCATGCCTGTCGAGGACCTGTAAGTGAGAGCCTGCACCACACACTTTGTGGCCGACTACCTGGACACCTGAGCTGAATCCATACAGGAGGAGTGGGCGGACTCCTGGGATCATGTACTTAGCAGCAGCTCTGGCCACCTGATGGAAGGACACTGGAACTTCAGGGGTGCCGGAGATCAGGTTAGCTCACAAGAGCAGCCTATTTCGACATATCGAAACAAAAACAAAACAAGTTAGGACACCATAAGCAAACATAAAATAAATAAACATAATAACTTATTGATGGCTCAGAGACAGCAATCAGTATCAAATCACATAAAGAGGCAATCCATGATGGCTTCAGCAAGCTCCCAAAATAAAGAATCTAGAAATTTTCTGGAGGAAGAAAATCTCTTAGAATTACCGGAGGCAGAATACAAAAGATTAATATACAGGACTCTACAAGAGATCAGGAAGGAAATTAGGGAGAACACAGACCAAGCAACAAAGGAACTTAAAAAGATTAGAGAAGAGCATAATGACAAATTTAACAGGCTGCAAGAATCCATAGAGAGACAGCAATCAGAAACCCAGAATATTAACAATAAAATTTCAGACTCAGACAACTCAATAGAAAGTCATAGGAGCAGAATTGAGGCAATGGAAGTCAGAATTAGTGAGACTGAAGATAAAGCTCTTGACGCCAACTTATTTGAGGAAAAATCAGATAAAAGGATTTAAAAAAATGAAGAAACCCTAAGAATTATGTGGGATTCTATAAAGAGGAATAACTTATGAGTGATTGGCATACTAGAACAAGGGGGGATAAAAGAAAATACAGATAGAACTGTTGAAGATTTTCTGGCAGAAAACATCCCTGATATCATGAAAGATGAGAAGATATCTATCCAAGATGCTCATCGAACCCCACATAAGATAGATCGCAAAAGAAAGTCACCAAAACATATTACAATCAAACTTGCCAAAACCAAACATAAAGAGAGAATTTTAAGAGTGGCTAAGGATAAACGAAAAGTCACCTACAAAGAAGAGTCAATAAGACTAGGCTCTAACTACTCAGCAGAAACCATGCAGGCAAGAAGGCAATGGGATGACATATATAAAGCCTTGAAGGAAAAAAAATTGCCAGCCAAGAATTACATATCCAGCAAAAATGTCTCTCAACTATGATGGCGAAATTAGGGCATTTCCAGATAAACAGAAGTTTAGGGAATTTGCAAAAACCAAACCAAAATTACAAGAAATACTAAAGGGAGTCCTCCGGTTAGAAAATCAATAACATCAGATAACAACCCAAGACTACAACACAGGACAGAGAAACCAGATATTGACCCAGATAGGGAAGTCACAAAAATAAACCAAAGCTAAAACACTGAAAATAGGGAAATAGAGATGTCAATATGTAAAAGATGACAACATTAAAACAAAAAAGAGGGACTAAAAATGTAGACGTAGATTTTTCATATGGAGAGGAAGTCAAGGTGAAATAAAGAAAAAAAAGACTGGCATAAACTTAGAAAAATAGGGGTAAATATTAAGCTAACCACAAAGGAAACTAAGAATCCTACATGTCAAAATAAAAAGCAAGAAAAAGACTCAGCAAATACATAATCAACACCAATGAAAAAGATGAAAAGAAAATACATAAAAAAATGACTCAGCACAGAAAATCAAGTGGAACAAAGAAACTGTCAACAACACACACACAAAAAGACATCAAAATGACAGCACTAAACTCAGGCCTATCAATAATTACACTGATTGTAAATGGAGTAAATGCACCAATAAAGAGACAGAGAGTGGCAGATTGGATAAAAAAACACGATCCGTCTATACGCTGCCTACAAGAAACACACCTTAGACTTAAAGACACAGACAAACTAAAACTCAAAGGATGGAAAAAAATATAGGAAGCAAAACAAAACTCAAAAAGAGCAGGAGTGGCAATATTAATCTCTGACAAAATAGACTTTAAAGTAAAATCCACCACAAAGGATAAGGAACGACACTACATAATGATTAAAGGGTCAATACACCAGGAGGACATAACTATATTAAATATTTACACACCCAACAACAGGGCTCCAAATTACGTAAAACAGCATTGAAAACAGAGCTAGACAGCTCCACAATAGTAGTAGGAGACTTTAACACATCACTTTTGGTGAAGGACAGAACATTCAGAAAGAAGCTCAACAAAGATGCAGAAGATCTAAATGCTACAATCAACCAACTTGACCTAATGGACATATACCAAACTCTCCACCCACCAGCAGCCAAGTATACTTTCTTTTCCAACACACATAGAACATTCTCCAGAATAGACCACATATTAGGCCATAAAGCAAGCTGTAAGAGAATCCAAAACATCAAAATATTACAAAGCATTCTTTCTGACCATAAAGCCATAAAAGTAGATGTCATTAACAGAAAAAGCAAGGGGGGAAAAAAACCACATGGAAACTGAACGATATCTTGCTCAAAAACTACTGGGTTATAGAAGAAATTAAGGATGGAATAAAGACATTCATAGAATCAAATGAGAGTGAAAACACATCCTACCATAACCTTTGGGATACAGCAAAAGCAGTGCTCAGAGGTCAGTTTATAGCAATAAATGCTCACATCCAAAAAGAAGAAAACACCAAAATCAAAACATTAACCTACAACTCGAACAAATAGAAAGAGAGCAGCAAAAGAAGTCCTCAGGTGCCAGAAGAAAGCAAATAATAAGAATTAGAGGAGAATTAAATGAAATAGAGAATAGAAAAACAATTGAAAGAGTTAATAAGATGAAAAGCCAGTTCTTTGAAAAGAGCAACAAAATTGATAAACCACTGGCCAAACAGACAAAAGAAAAACAGGAGAAGAAGCAAATAACCCGTATAAGAAATGAGATGGATGATATCACAACACACCAAACTGAAATTAAAAGAATCATAACAGAACACTGTGAAAAATTGTACTCTAACAAATTTGAAAACCTAGGGGAAATGGACAAATTTCTAGACACTCACAACCTACCTAAATAAACACAAACAGAAATAGAACAACTAAATAAACCCATAACA
This sequence comes from Dugong dugon, assembly GCA_030035585.1. Taxonomy (NCBI): domain Eukaryota; kingdom Metazoa; phylum Chordata; class Mammalia; order Sirenia; family Dugongidae; genus Dugong; species Dugong dugon. The sequence goes on along the minus strand of CM057483.1, from coordinate 98,796,677 downwards.
AAAGAAGACATTGAAAACGTAATAAAAAATCTCCCAACAAATAAAAGCCCTGGCCCTGATGGTTTCACTGGAGAATTCTACCAAAGTTTCAGAGAAAAGTTAACACCATTACTACTAACGGCATCTCAGAGCATAGAAAAAGATGGAATACTCTCAAACTCATTCTATGAAGCCAACATAACCCTGATACCAAAACCAGGTAAAGACACCAGAAAAAAAGAAAATACAGGCCAATATCCCTCATGAACATAGACGCAAAAATCCTCAACAAAATTCTAGCCAATAGAATTCAGCGACATATCAAAGCAATAACTCACCATGATCAAGTGGGATTTATACCAGGTATGCAGGGATGGTTCAACATTAGAAAAACAATCAATGTAGTCCATTACATTAATAAAACAAAGACAAGAACCACATTATCTTATCAGTCGATGTAGAAAAAGCATTTGACAAAGTCCAACACCAATTCATGATAAAAACTCTCAAGAAAATACGAATAGAAGGGAAATTCCTCAACATAATTAACGGCATTTATACAAAGCCAACAGCCAACATTATCTTAAATGGAGAGAGTTTGAAAGCACTCCCCTTGAGAACGGGAACCAGACAAGGATATCCTTTATCACCACTCTTATTCAACATTGTGCTGGAGGTCCTAGCCAGAGCAATTAGGCTAGAAAAAGAAATAAAGGGCATCCAAATTGGTAGGGAAGAAGTAAAGGTATCTCTATTTGCAGATGATATGATCTTATACACCGAAAAACCCAAAGGATCCACAAGAAAACTACTAGAACTAATAAAAGATTTCAGCCAAGTATCAGGATACAAGCTAAGCATAGAAAAATCAGTTGGATTCCTTTACACCAACAAAGAGAACTTCAAAGAGGAAATCACCAAATCAAAACCATTTACAATAGCTCCCAAGAAGATAAAATACTTAGGAATAAATCTAACCAGAGACATAAAAGACCTATACAATGACAACTGCAAGGCACTATTGCAAGAAACCAAAAGAGACTCACATAAGTGGAAAAACATAGCTTGCTCATGGATAGGAAGACTCAACAGTGTGAAAATGTCAATTCTACCCAAAGCGATCTACAGATACAATCCAATCCCGATCTAAATTCCACCAGCATTTTTTAATGAGATGGAGAAACAAATCACCAACTTCATATGGAAAGGGAAGAGGCCCCGGATAAGTAAAGCATTACTGAAAAAAAGAACAAAGTGGGAGGCCTCACACTACCTGATTTTAGAACCTATTATATCGCCACAGTTGTCAAAACAGCCTGGTACTGGTACAACAACAGATACCTAGACCAATGGAACAGAATTGAGAAACCAGACATAAATTCCTCCACCTATGAGCAGCTGATATTTGACAAAGGCCCAAATCTAGACATAAATTCATCCACCTATGAGCAGCTGATATTTGACAAAGGCCCAAATTGGGGAAAGGACAGCCTCTTTAATAAACGGTGCTCGCATAACTGGATATCCATCTGCAAAAAACTGAAACAAGACCCACAAAACTAACTCAGAATGGATCAAAGACCTAAATATAAAATTGAAAACGGTGAAGATCATGGAAAAAATAATAGGGACAATGTTAGGAGCCCTAATACATGGCATAAACAGAATACAAACCATATGTAACACTGCACAAGCACCAGAAGAGAGACTAGATAACTGGGAGCTCCTAATACTCAAACACTTATGCTCATCAAAAGACTTCACCAAAAGAATAAAAAGACAACCTACAGGCTGGGAAAATTTTCTGGCTACGACAAATCCGATCAGCATCTAATCTCTAAAAGTCTGCAAGATACTGCCAAACCTCAACAACAAAAAGACAAATAACCCAATTAAAAAATGGGTAAAGGATATGAACAGGCACTTCACCAAAGAAGACATTCAGGAGGCTAACAGACACATGAAGAAATGCTCACGATCATTAGCCATGAGAGAAATGCAAATCAAAACTACAATGAGATACCATCTCACCCTAACAAGGCTAGCAATAATCCAAAAAAACAAAATATGAAATGTTGGCGAGTTTGTGGAGAGATTGGAACACTTATACACTGTTGGAGGGAATGTAAAATGGTAGAACCACTTTGGAAATCGATTTGGTGCTTCCTTAAAAAGCCAGAAATAGAAGTACCATACGATCCAGCTATCCCGCTCCTTGGAATATATCCTAGAGAAATAAGAGCCATTACACAAATAGATATATGCACACCCATGTTCATTGAAGCACTGTTCATGATAGCAAAAAAATAGAAACAACCTAGGTGCCTATCCATGAACGAATGGATAAACAAATTATGGTATATTTATACAATGGAATACTACACAACAATGAAGAACAACGATGAAGCTGTGAAATATAACATGGAGGAATCTGAAGGGCATTATGCTGAGTGAATTTAGTCAGTCACAGAAGGACAAGTATTGTATAAAAACAGTATTATAAGAACTCAAGAAAATGTTTAAACACAGAAGAAAACATACTTTGATGGTTACGAGGGTGGGGAGAGAGGGTTAGGGTTTTTCACTAACAGTAGTAGACAAGAATTATCTTATGTGAAGGGAAGGACAGCACACTCTACAGGGAAAGTCAGCACAATGGGACTAAACAAAAGCTAAGAAGTTTCCTGAACACAGTCAAACACTCTGAGGGACAGAGTAGCAGGGGTGGGAGTCTAGGGACCATGCTTTCAGGGGACATCTAGGTCAATTGGCGTAATAAAGTTTATTAAGAAAATGTTCTGCATCCTGCTTTGGTGAGTGGTGTCTGGGGTCTTAAAAGCTAGCAAGTGGTCATCTAAGACGCATCATTTCGTCCCAATCACCTGGAGTAAAGGAGAATGAAGAACACCAAAGACACAAGGAAAGTATTAGCCCAAGAGATAGAAAGGGCCACATGGACCAGAAACTTCATCAGCCTGAGACCAGAAGAACTGGATGGTGCCTGGGTAACACCAATGACTGCCCTGACAGGGAACACAATAGACAGCCCCTGTTGGAGTGGGGGAAGGGTGGGATGCAGAACTCAAATTCTAGTATAAAAAGACCAGACTTAATGGTCTGACTGAGACTGGAGGAACCCCAGGAAGCACGGCCCCTGGACTGTCTGTCAACCCAGAACTAAAACGATTTCCGAGGCCAACTCTTCAGACAAAGATTAGACTGGACTGTGGGACATAAAATGATACTCGTAAAGAGTGTGCTTCTTAGCTCAAGTAGATACTTGAGACTAAACGGGGAGCTTCTGTCCGGAGGTGAGATGAGAAGGCAGAGAGGGTTAGGAGCTGGTTGAATGGATACTGGAAATCAGGGGTGGAAAGGAGGAGTGTGCTTGTCACAGTATGGGGAGAGCAATTAGGGTCACATAACAATGTATGTATAAATTTTTGTATGAGAGACTAACTTGAATTGTAAACTTTCATTTAAACTACAACAACAACAACAAAAGTCGCTTTAGCTGGACCCTGTGGCTCTCAGGTGATGGGGCAGGACAGAGAGAGGAGGTGAGAAGACCCCGGGGAGGAAATAGGATGTTTCAGTACCCTATGCCCACCTTCCAAACACAGGAATAAGTTGAAACAATTCTGCAGGGCAAGTCTAGAAGTGTCTTTTGCCATCTGACCTTCTGCCCCCAGCCTTTTCAAAGTTAGAATCATTTATTCCACTGGGAAGCATTAAACAGGTGTAGAAAGTCCAAAGCAGGGTCTGTGGTATCTCCATGTGTGTCAGTCAAACTGACTAAGGAACCTTGTATCATGGTAGTAGTAAAAGTACTTTGTTTGGTGTTGGCCAGGCCTGGATTTCAATCCCACTGGCCACTTAAAAGCTGTATGATTTGGGCAAATCAATTCACTTCTCTGAGCTTCAATTCCTTCATCTGCAAAGTGGAGATAATAGGACAAGGATCAAATGGTTGTTGAGAGGATTAAATAAAATTAATTTAGGTAAATCATCTAGTGAAGTACTTGGCTTCTCTGACCACTACAGTAGCCTCTCCCCACCCCCAAATCCCTCTCTATCCATTTGGCCATTTTATATTCTTCATGACACTCATTACTACCAATTTACTTTCTTATATGTTTATTGACAGACTACTCCATTAGAATATACTTTTCACAAGAGATACAATTCTGGTTTTTTAAATCATTATAGCCCCAGTGTCTTGAATGGTGCCTGACACATAGTAAGTGCTCATAAATATTTATTGAGTTCATAAACAAATGAACAGAAGGCTCTGAAATGTTAGATAAATGACACATAAATAAGTATGGCTGTAACTCTCTTTTATGCATAAAGGTCTTGCACACATATGGCCTAAGTCTGGTTCACAGCACGCTGTTGGCTAGTTTGTGACCTGGCACAAGGGGTCCCTTGGTGTGTTCTGGGGAGCATTTGGCCGGGGCCTGTGTTTTTAAACAATGCCCATTAGTATAGGGAAGTTCTCCTATGAAGACAAGAGTTACAAAACTCATTTAGATTGCTGTATTAGTTTCCTGACACTGCTGTAACAAATTATGAATGGCTTAAAACTGAAATTTATTCTCTCACAGTTCTAGAGGCCAGCATTCTGAAATCAAAGTGTCAGCAGGGCCACACTCTTTCCAGACGCTCTAGGGGAGAATCTGTTCCTTGCTTCTTCCAGCTTCTGGTGGCTGCTGGCACTCCTTGTCTTGTGGCTGCATCACTCCAGTCTCTGCCTCCAAGGTCACATGGCCTCTCCCTGTTCCATATGTGTCTAATCTTGCTCTGCCTCTCTTTTATAAGGAGACTTGTGATGGCAATTAAGGCCCACCCGGAGAGCCCAGATGATCTCCTTATCTCAAGATCCTTATCTTAATCATATCTAGTAAACAAAAACCCGTTGCCCATTGATTCTAAATCACAGTGACCCTAAAGGACAGAGTGGAACTGCCTCATAGAGTTTCCAAGGAGTTCTTAACCGTTACGCCAGCAAGGTTTCTAATCACATCTACAAAGACCCTTTTTCCAAATAAGGTGACATTCACAGGTTTTGGTGATTAGGATGTGGACAAATCATTGGGAGCCATTATCAGCATACCACAGACACTAAACCAAAAAAAGAAAGAAAGAAAAGAAAAAAACCAAACCTGTTGTCATTGGGTTGATTCTGACTCATGGAGACCCCATGTGTTTCAGAGTAGAACTGCACTCCGTGGGATTTTCAATGGCTATGATCATGCAGAAGTAGATAGCCAGACCTTTCTTCCATAGTGCTACTGGGTGGATTCCAACCACCAACCTTTTGGTTAGTAGCCTAGTGCAAACCATTTGTGCCACCATAGTCACTAACTCCTATATTTTTAACAATTCTCCTACTTCCATTGTAGAATATATCTTGAGAAATAGTGACTTGAGGAAAATGGGCTTTTAGAAAGAATGGGAGTGGAGATGGGAGTAGAGTACAGGAAGAAACAACTTCTTGCAAATTAAAAAAAAATGTTACAATTGTCAGGCTTGTTTCGGGATGCGAGAGATGAGACTGGGTGTTGACAAAGCTCCCCTGCTGATTTCTTTCTGTGTGTCAAGGACTGGGACACACTTCATACAAAGACATGGCGAGGCAATTACGATTAACCTAGAATAATGACTATGCTGTATTTTTCATTTAATTAGGCTGGGGAGGGTGTCTGGTTATGGGTGGTTTTCAAGAGCTTTCCAGGTACAGGTATCCCATACTTTTCGAAAGTTCGCTCTACACCGCTTCGCTTTTACGAAAGACTTACGTTAGTACCTGTTTTTGTTAACCAAAAGAAATCTGAAGAGGATTTTCGCTTCTACAAGAAAAGGTGAAAAGTGGAAATAGCGTTCAGCGTTTGTTTTGCAGCGAGCCATTAAAGAGGTAGCTTGGACCCAGAGCAGCGAGAGTGGTGTCGCCAAGCTCCTCCCCAGGGTAACTACACTCAGCATCTCAGCATCAAGCCACCATAGCTTCGAACTGTGTCTCTAAGCATCTGTGCTTTATCTTGATTTATTTTGTGCATCCATTTGCAAGATGTGTCCTAAGGTATCAGAAAAGCCTAAGAGAGCGCGTAGGGGTTTTATGTGATGTTTGGTATGATTCGGTAGGTTATTTTTTGGGTTTGGGAACACTCAAAAAATTTCCCATATAAATTAATGGTAACTGCTTCTTCACTTTACACCATTTCAGCAGTAGCAATAAGGTTAACTTTTTTTAATTGTACTTTATTTTTTTTCCTTTGATTAAATTTTTTAAAATTAAACTTTAGATGAAGGTTTATAGAACAAACTAGCTTCTTATTAAACAGTTAGTGCATATATTGTTTATGGCACTGGTTAACAACCCCATGACAACTCTCCCTTCTCAAACTGTTTCCCTGTTACCAGCTTTCCTGTCCCCTCCTGCCTTCTAGTCCTTGCCCCTGGGCTGGTGTGCCCCTTTAGTCTTGTTTTGTCCTGTGAGTCTGTCTAATCTTTGGCTGAAAGGCGAACCTCCAGATTAACTTCATTACTGAGTTAAAAGGGTGTCCAGGGGCCATACTCTCAGGGTTTCTCCAGTCTCTGTCAGGACAGTGAGCCTGGTCTTTTTTTTTTTTTTTTTGAGTTAGAATTTTGCTCTACATTTTTCTCCAGCTCTGTCCATGACCCTCTGTTGTGATCCCTGTCAGAGCAGTCAGTGGTGGTAGCCGGGCACCATCTAGTTGCACTGGACTCAGTCTGGCGGAGGGCATAGTAGTTGTGGCCTATTAGTCCTTTGGACTAATCTTTCCCTTGTGTCTTTAGTTTTGTTCCATTTCTCTTGCTCCTGAAGGGGCGAGACCAGTGGAGTATCTTACATGGCCATTCACAGGCTTTTAAGACCCCAGATGCTACTCACCAAAGTAGAATGTAGAACATTTTCTTTATAAACTATGTTATGTCAATTGAGCTAGATGTTCCCTGAGCCCTACAGTCCTCAGCCCAGCAATTCAGTCCCTAAGGGAGTTTGGATTTGTCTATGGAGCTCCTATGACCTTACCCTGAACAAGTTGTGCTGGCGTCCTCATTATTGTGTACTGTCTTACCCTTCACTATAGTTACCACTTATCTCTTGTCTATTTAGTGTTTTTCCACTCCCACCCCTCCCCTCCCTTGTAACCATCAAAGATTGTTTCTTTTTGTGTATAAACCTTTTCATGAGTTTCTATAGTAATGGTCTCATACAATATTTGTCCTTTCATGATTGACGTATTTCACTCAGCAAAATGCCCTCCAGATTCATCCATGTTGTGAGATGCTTTGAAGATTCATCATTTTTATTGTTGTGTAGTATTCCATTCTATGTATATACCATAGTTTGTTTATCCATTCATCTGTTGATAGGCATCTAGGTTGTTTCCATCCTTTTGCTATTGTGAACAGTGCTGCAATGAACATGGCTGTGCACATGTCTATTCGTGTGATGGCTCTTATTTCTCCAGGATATATTCCTAGGAGTGGGATTGCTGTCTCATATGGTATTTCTATTTCTAGCTTTTAAAATTTTTTTTTTATTTTACTTAAGATGAAGGTTTACAGAACAAATAGTTTCTCATTAAACAGTCAGTACACATATTGTTTTATGACATTGGTTAACAACCCCACATGTCAACAACACTCTCCCATCTAGACCTTGAGGACCTTCTTTTTTTTGGTGAAAATATACACAGCCAAAGTTACAGCATTTTGAAAGTTTCTACATGTACAATTCAGTGACATTGATTACATTCTTCCACTTGTGCTGCTATTCTCACTATCCTTTTCCAAATTATTTCATTACCATTATTTTCAACTCACTGTCCCCTAGGCTTCCCATCAAACCTTTTGAGTGGCTGTTGTCAATTTGATCTCACATAGATAATTCTTTTTTTTTTTTGTACCTTAGATGAAGGTTTGCAGAACAAATAGTTTCTCATTAAAACAGTTAGTACACAAATTGCCCTATGATAATGGTTAACAACCCCATGACATGTCAACACTGTCCCTTCTCAACCTTGGGTTCCCTATCACCAGCTTTCCTGTCCTCTCCTGCCTTCTAGTCCTTGTCCCTAGAGTGCTGTGCCTCATTGGTCCTGTTTTGTTTTATGAGGCTGTCCAATCCCCAACTGAATGGTGAACTTTGGGAGGGGCTTCACCACTGAGCTAAAAGGGTGTCCGGGGGCCATACTCTTGGGGTTTCGCCAGTCTGTCAGGCCAGTAAATCTGGTCTTTGTTTGTGAGTTCGAATTCTGTTCTACATCCTTTTCCAGCTCTGTCCAGGAACCTCCACTGTGATCCCAGTCAGAGCAGTCAGTGGTGGTAGCTGGGCACCATCTAGCTGTACTGGACTCAGTCTGTGGAGGCCATGGTAGTTGTGGTCCATCAGTCCTTTGGACTAATATTTTCCTTGTATCCTGTTCTCTTCATTCTCCCTTGCTCCTGAAATGGGTGAGACCAGTGGCGTATCTTAGATGGCCGCTCACAGGTTTTTAAGACCCCAGACGCTACTCACCAAGGTAGAATGTAGAACATTGTCTTTATAAACTGTGTTATGCCAATTGATCTAGATGTTCCCCGAGACCATGGTCCCCACAGCCCTCCGCCCAGCAGTTCAGTCCCTCAGGGAGTTTGGAAGTGTCTATGGAGCTTCCATGACCTTTCCTTGTACAAGTTGTGCTGGCTTCCCCAGTAATGTGTACTGTCTTACCCTTCACCAAAGTTACTACTGATCTATTTAGTTCCCCCCCCCACTCCTCCCATCCCTTGTAACCAAAAAAGATTGTTTCTTTTTGTGTGTAAACTTTTACATGAGTGATACAGTAGAGGTCTCATACAATATTTGTCCTTTTGTGATTGACTTATTTCACTCAGCATAATGTCCTCCAGTTTTGTTCCTCTTACTCTCCTGTGCTGAGTTCCTTTTGTTTGTGGAATTTTTTTTCATTTCTTTTGTTTTTGTAGGTTTTGTTTTTACTGAGACTTTATGTTTTTCTTCTTTATTTTGATGAGTAGGTTTGTTAACTTTCTTTGTGGTTACCTTGAAATTTACCCTTATCTTCCTAGATTTGAACCAGTCTATTATTACCTGGTATCGCCTGACTTCCTCTCCATTAGAAGGTTCTATACACAGTTTATTCCCTCTTTTATTGTTCTGATGCTGTTGTCATTTACAGATTAACTTCTCTGGTTCCCTTTTGTAACTCTTTTCGTTTTGCATAGTCCTTAAGAGTTCATTTCCTAGGTTGATATCTGGCTAGTACAATCCTGTGTCCTATATTCAGCCTGTGGTCTGATATTGTTTGTTCTCAGATCAAAGGACTTCCTTTAATAAGCTTCATAAGTTTGGTTTGGTTTTTACGTATTCCCTTAATTTCTTTTTATCTGGAAATGACCTAATTTCACCATCAAATTTGAACGAGAGTTTTGCAGGATATATTATTCTTGGCTGGCAATTTTTTTCTTTCAAGATTTTATGTATGTCATCCCATTGCCTTCTTGCCTGCATGGTTTCTGCTGACTAATCTGAGCTAAGTCTTATTGTTTCTCCTCTGTATGTGACTTTTTGTTTTTATTGAGCTGCTCTCAGGATTCTTTGTTTGTCTTTGGTTTTAGCGAATGTGATTATGATATGCCTTGGTGATTTTCTTTTGGGGGTCTATCCTATATGGGGTTCGTTGAGCTTCTTGGGTGGTCAGCTTTTCATCTTTCATGATATTGGGGAAGTTTTCTGTCAGCAATTCTTCAATGATCCTCTCTGTGTTTTCTGTTTTCTCCCCCTGTTCTGGAAGCCCTGATCACTTGCAAACTTTTGCTTTTGATTGTATCCCACATAAATCTCAGGGTCTCTTCATTGTTCTTCTTTCTTTTTTCAGAGTTTTCCTCGAACGAGTTGTATTCAAGTGTTTGTCTTTAAGTCCATTGATCCTGTCTTCCACCACTTCAGATCTGCTCCTCAGCCCTTCTATGACACTGTCCATTTCTGAAATCTTGTTGTTTATCTTTTGGATTTCTAGTTGTTTTTGTATGATTTGTAGTTGTGAATTTATTTTGGCATTTTGTTCCTGTATTATTTTCCTGAATTCTTCCATTTTTTTTGTCTATATTTTCCATGAATTTGTCCCCCCCCCCCCATTTTTATCTACTTTTTGGTTCAACTCTTGGATAGCTCTGAATATTAGAGATTTGAATTCCCTATCAGGTAGTTCTAGTGCCTTTTCTTCTACTGGAAAGTCATCTGGTGTTTTATTTTGGACGCTTACTGGAACCATCCTGTCCTTTTTTTTTTTTTTTAAATATGTTTTGATATTGTCTGCTGTCTTCAGGACATTCAGTAGTTATTTTCTTCATTTATTGATTGTAGGTTTGTTTGTTTCATCCTGATTTTTTTGTTTTATTTGGTTATGTCTGAACAGGCGGGCTGTGTGTTCTTTGTTGTTTGCTTGTCTGTGGACACGATATTTTTTCCCCTCCTTGTCCAATGGGCAGGGCCAGTCACACAGCTATGGTGCATCAGGGCAGGTCCAGCTGAAGGGGAGGGCCTGGGATGGGTTGTTTGTAGCACGTACTGGGGCCCACAAGGTGAGCTGTGGGTCAGTGCAGGGCAGGTTCCAGTAGGTCGTGCCTTTGTTGCTTGGGAGTGCAATGTCCAGCACTCAGTGCAGATAGGCAGGAGGGAGGGAGAGGGGAGGTTGTGCTAGCTGGAGCTAGGTTAGGTATGGAAAAGAAGAGAAAGAGGAGAGAGAAACAAGAGCAAATAAAAGTGCTGAGGGAGTTTGCCATTGGAGTGGAGAGAAAAGAACCCTAAAAATGAAGAAAAACAAAAAGTAAGAGTAAAAATAAATAAGTAAAAATTTAAAAAATATATATCCCCAGGGATCCGACTGGCGTCATTGTGCAGACTGGTGTAGAGACTCTCATTTGCACAGTACAGCCCGACTAGAAGGGGTGGAGATGATACACAGCACCAGGTATTCAGGAGACAGGAAAAGAAGGTAAGTTGAAGGAGATGAGAAACTGAGAAATGAAGAAAAATAAAAAGAAAAAAAAAGAGAAAACAAAAAAATAGAAAAAAAAAAAGCCCCCAGGGATCCCACCAGCATGGCAGCGCAGACCAGGAAAGCAGTTCCCCAGCTAAGCGGCCCTTCACAGCCTGCCAAGAAGAAGCAAAGATGGCACATGGAGTCAGGTTTTCAAGAGAAAAGAGGGGGAAGTGGTGAGAGGCTGGAAAGAAACTAAAAGAGGCCGAAAAAAGCAACTCCAGCAACAAAGAAATGACAGTGAAGAAGCCAGCAAGTGTGGGCGGGGTGAATCCACATGGCACAGGACTGGCACCTCCCTTGCCGTGGTCATGGCCAGCTGGGAAGTGGCAGAACGGCCTGCCAGGAAGCTGGGAATCAGCCCGCCGGGAAGCAGTGAATTGGTCCTCTAGGAAGCTGAGAATCGACCCACCAGGAAGCCATAGATCGGCCATCCCGGAAGCAGCAAAAGTCGAGCAGGGGGAGGCAAGGTGGGGGGTGGGAAAGCTTGTCTTGCTGTTTACCGGGTGCTCTGTCTCCTACTGGGAGCTTTGTGAATCTGCTTTCCTGTACTCCCTGTCCATCAATCTCCCACAGGAGTCCAAGATGGTGGATCCGTGCTGCCTTAGCTGATAGGGGCCCTCTCCTTGTAACTCTCTTTGCTCTTTATTCTCCGTCAGTTTCTTATTCCATTTGGTGCTTGGTTGAGTTCTTTATCTTTTCATTTGATGCTTAGGGTTCCAGGATTGACGTTTGTCTCTGTTTTACTTAGTTTTTCGGGTTTTTGCTTTGGAGGGACGGCGTGGTGCTTCTGTCTGTAGCAACATGTTGGCTCTGTCTCTAAGGTTAATAACTTTGACATCAATAATTAACCTCTTGACCTTCTCAATGAGATAACAATGTATGTGAAAGTGCTAGGAACATTGCCTGCTGGGGAGAAAGAGCTAAGCAAATGTGAATTACAGCTAAAAGCATAAGAGAAAGCATGACTGAGGCTCTGTATGTTCAACAGCCACAAACCACTGGACCCCAGATGGAGACTATAGGGCCGGGGGAAGTGGGGGCATGAGGAACCATCAGAGAGCTGCTAAGAGCTGCCTGGAAAAAGAGAAGATGTTTTTTAAAAAAAAAGGCAAAGTCTTTGGCTGGGGCCGAGTGGTCTGTGGGGGCTACTACCTCCTGACTCAGAAGGACTGGGACAATTCTTACCATGACTGCCTTCTTCTACATGCTTATACCTCAGAGTATAATTCCTAGGTTATAGGGTAGAAGTATGTTTAACTTAGTAGGGACAGTTGAGTCTCTTCAGCCACTCTATGCTGGCCCTCTGTATGCGCCAATGTTTTTTGATGCTGAAGTATTAAATGTACCTGTGAGGTTCAAGTTAAATGATATGATGGCTCACAAAGGATTGATTAAATCTTTGCGATTGGGGGCTTCCAAAAAGGAATGCTCCTTCCTTTCTCTACTGAGTCTTTTTCTTTCTTTCTTTTTTTAAATAATATTTTATTGTGTTTTTGGTGAAGGTTTACACAGCAGTTTAGGTTCCCATTCAACAACTTCTACACAAATTGTTCAGTGACATTGGTTACATTCTTCATAATGCATAAATATTCTCATTATTTCTGTTCTGGTTGTTCCATTTCTATTAATCCAGTTTCCATGCCCCCTACATTCTCATCTTTGTTTTAAAGTAATTGTTGGCCAATTTGTCTCATATAGGTGATTTTTTTAAAGGAGCACAGTACTTAGGGGTGATGTTCATTATTTGAGCAAATATGTTATTTAGCTACAAGGTGACCTCAGGGGTTTGTTTCGGTTCAAGTTTTGAAGACTATCTCAGGGCAATAGTCTCGAGGAGTCTCAACCAGTAGGTCTGTTTTTTTTTTTTTTTTTGGTTTTGTTTTTAGGAGTTTGAGATTTTATTCTACATTTTTCTCCAGGATCCATCTATTGTGGCCCTCCCTGATTAGAACAGTCTGTAGTGGTAGCAGGGCACCATCCAGTTCTTCTGATCTCAGGGTAGATGAGGCCGTGGTTCACGTAGACTATTTGTCCTGTAGACTAGTTTCTTCTTTGAGTCTTTGGTTTAATTCTTTCTCTTTTGCTCTGGACAAGTAGAGACCAATAGTTGCATGTTAGATGGCCACTCAAACAAGCTTTTTAAGACACCAGACACTACTCATCAAAGTAGGGTGTATAACATATCTTTATGAACTATATTGTGCCAATTGATCCTTCAAACCCAGAAATCCAATCCCTTGAGTTGTTTGGTTATGTCTAAGAAGTATCCATAACTGTGCCCCTTATATACCTTATTATATATATGAATATATGTGCATCAGTAACATAGAGGAATATACCTATACACATATATGTCTACATTATACATATATAGCTGCGCATATATTTTTGGCTGTTTTTGCTGTTGTTTCAAAATTACATATGTCATAGCAATTACCAACAGGTCTTTTTTCTTGTGTACTTTTTTAGTGATACTGTTTACCTTCATCAAGCTGTGCACACTTCACCCTGATTCGGTTTTACTTTTCCCATCATGAAAAACAATAAGTATCTACTATCTAGAGAGTGAAGCTCCCTCCCCCCCTCCATTCCTGGTAACCACTAATGAACGTTAGTTTCTGTATATTTGCTTGTTCATGTCATTTCATAAAAGTGGGAAAATATAATATTTGTTTTTTTGTGATTGACTTAGATTGCTCAACATAATGTCCTCCAGGTTCATCCATGTTCCAAGATGTTTGGGGAACTCATTTTTCTTTATTGCTGAGTAGTACTCCATTGTATGTGTATACCACATTTTACTTATCCGTTCATCCGTCGATGGGCACTTGGGTTGTTTCCATCTTTTTGCCATGGTGAATAGTGCTGTGATGAACACAGGTGTCTGTTTGTGTCACTTCTATTAGATCCCTAGGAGTGGAATTGCTGGGTCATATGGCAACTCTACCTCTAGTTTTTTGAGGAACCGCCAGACTGTTTTCTAAAAAGACTGTACCATTTTGCTTTCCCACCAGCAGTGGATAAAAGTTCCGATTTCTTCACATTGCCTTCAACACTTGTTATTTTCCATTAACCATTCTAGTGGGAATGAAATGGTGTCTAATTGTGGTTTTGCTTTGCATTTCTCTTGTGGCTAATGATGTTGAGCATCTTTTCGTATGTCTGTTGGCCATTTGAATATCCTCTTTGGTGAAGTGTCTGTTCATGTCCTTTGCCCAGTTTTTGACTGGGTTATTTGTCTTTCAGTTGTTAAATTGCAGATGTTTTCTATATATTTTAGATATTAGACCCTTATCAGTTATATTGATCACAATGATTTTTTTCCCAGTTTGCAGGTTGTCTCTTTACTCTTTTAATAGTCTTTTTTTTAACCCAGGGCAAAAAAATGTTTTATTTACAGAAGATAAACATTTATTTTTAAATGATTCTTTTTCTCATATTTTTCCTACAGCTACATCAGAAAATAGGGTTGTTTTATTTACCAGTGATAACTGATACAGGTAACTGTAAAATTGTCAGGAGGTAATGTTATCTCCAACTCATTACATTAAACCTGGGATTTAGATGTATGGTGCTAGTGGTGGTGAGGAAAGATGATATTTTTGCCACATTCTTGTGCAAGTAAATCTCTGTCATCTAAAGCAGTAATTTTTTTTATTTAGTTAAAAGAAAGTTACATAAAGTGTATATTTTAATAAATAAACATTTCTGTTAGCCCAATAAAAGCCAATTGTACCCTCCATGAGGGTGTAATTGTTTTACATGTATAATTTCTAAACTCAGTGAGATTATTTCTGCTAAAAGTATACACAAACTTAAGTATCAGATGATATAGTTTCATGTGGTCTTCATCATTTTCTATTTTTTCATAGAAAGACCCAAGATCAAGATTTTCTGTTGATATTTGTGATGGTTAAGTTTGTGTGTCAACTTGGTAAGCCATGATTCTCAGGTCTCACGGTTATGTAATGATGTAGTTTGGCAGTTATGTAATAATGTAGCATGACAGTTATGTAATGATGTAGTTTGGCAGTTATGTAATGATGTAATCTTGCTGTTATGTAATGATATGTGATCTGATGTGATCAGCCAATCAGTTGTAAGAGGAGTTTCCTCAAGAGTGTGGCCTGCATCCAATTTTTATACATGGATGTTCTAGTAAAATTTACTTGCTTGCTCTGGATCCTGCATCCAGCTCATCATCATCTGACCTCGGATTCTTGGGTGATAAAGTCTTTTGATGAACATAAATATTTACCTTCCATGAGATTCCAATTATCTATTTTGTTTTCTGTTGCTCATGCATTCATTGTTGTGTTTGATTATCTATCACTGAAAAAAAATTAGGTCCCCAAACTTTGCCCTTACATTTTCTTCCTGGAACTTTATGGTTTTAGATTTAACATTTAGGGCCTTTACCCATTTTGAATTAATTTTTTGTGTGTGTGAGGTATGGATCTTTTTTCATTTTTGTGCGTGTGAAAATCCAGTTTTGCTAACACCATTTGTTGAAGCACCATTTGCTCCTTCTCCACTGAATGGATTTGACACCCTTGTCAAAAATCCCATAGAAGTTTGGATGTATTTCTGGGTTTTCAATTCTATTCCATTGGTCTATGTGTTATCATTAAGCCAGTACCAGGCTGTTTTGGTTACTGTATCTGTGTAATATGATTTGAAATCAGGACGTGTGAGGCCTCCTACTTTGTTCTTCAAAATTGCTTTGGTTATTCAGGGTGTCTTGCCTTTCCATATAAAATTGAGGATTAGTTTTTCCATTTCTGTAAAGAATGCTGTTGGAATTTTGATCAGGATTGCATTGTATTTGCTTTGGGTAGTATTGACATCTTGACTATATTAAGTCTTCCAATCCATGAGCAAGGAATGTCTTCCAGCTACTTAGGTCTTCTTTAGTCTCTTTCAGCAGTGTTTTATAATTTTCATTGTACAAGTCTTTCACATCCTTAGGTAGATTTATTGCTAGATATTTTATTCTCTTAGATGCTATTTTAAATGGAGTTGTTTTCTTAATCTCCTTTTCAGATTTTTAACTGCTGGTATATAGAAACCCAACTGATTTTTGTGTGTTGACCTTGTATCCTGCAACTTTGCTAAATTCCTGTATTAGTTCTAAGAACTTTTTAGTGGATTCTTTGGAATTTTCTGTGTATAGGATAATGTCATCTGTGAAAAGGGATAGATTCACCTCTTCTTTTCCAATCTGGATACGTTTTATTTGTTTTTCTTACCCTGTTTCTCTGTCTAGGTCTTCCAGTACAATATTGAACTGGAGTGGTGAGAGTGGGAATCTTTGTCTGTTCCCGTTTTCAAGGGGAAAATTCTCCATCTTTCTCCATTGAGTATAAAGTTTACTGTTGGTTTTTCATAAATGCCCTTAATCATGATGAGGAACTTTCCTTTTATTCCTATCTTGTTAAAAATTTTTATCAAGAAATGGTGCTGGTGGAAGCTCCATAGACACAACCAAACTCCCTGATGGACTGAATTCCTGGGTGGACGGCTGCGGGGACCATGGTCTCAGGGAACATCTGGCTCAATTGGCATAACACAGTTTAAAAAGAAAATGTTCTACATTCTACTTTGGTGAGTAGCATCCAGGGTTTTAAAAGCCTGTGAGCAGCCATCTAAGATACTCCACTGGTCCCACCCCTTTGGGAGTAAGGGAGAATGAAGAAAACAAGATACAAGGGAAAGATTAGTCCAAAGGACTAATAGACCACAACTACCACGGCCTCCACCAGACTGAGTCCAGTACAACTAGATGGTGCCTGGCTACCACCACAGACTGCTCTGACCAAGATCACAACACAGGGTCCTGGAAAGAATTGGAGAAAAATGTAGAACAAAATTCTAACTCACAAAAAAAGACCAGACTTACTGACCTGACAGAGACTGGAGAAACCCCGAGAGTATGGCCCCCAGACACCCTTTTAGCTCAGTAATGAAGTCACTCCTGAGGTTCACTGTTCAGCCAAAGATTAGACAGCCCCATAAAACAAAATGAGACTAATGGGGCATAACGGTCCAGGGACAAGGACTAGAAAGCAGGAGGGGACAGGAAAGCTGGTAATAGGGAACCCACGATTGAGAAGGGTCAGCGTTGACATGTTATGGGTTGTTAACGATTGTCATGAAACAATATGTGTACTAACTGTTTAATGAGAAACTGTTCTGTAAACTTTCATCTAAAGTACAATAAAAATAAATAAATAAATAAAAATACTTAAAAAAAAGAAATGGTGCTGGATTTTATCAAATGCCTTTTCTGCATCGATTGAGATGATCATGCGGCTCTTTTCCTTTGTTTTATTAATGTGTATTATACTGATTGATTTTCTAACGTTTAACCAACCTTGCATTCCTGGAATAAGTCCCACTTGATCATGATGTATAATTTTTTAAACATGCTGTTGGATTCTGTTTGCTAGCAAATTTTGGCATCTGTGTTCATAAGGGATATTGGTCTGTAGTTTTCTTTTCTTGTGGTGTCTTTGACTGGTTTTGGTACCAGGGTACTGCTGGCTTCATAGAAAGAGTTAGAGAGTATTCCCTCTTCCTCTATTTTTTGGAAGAGTTTGAACAGGATTGGTTTTGGTTCTTTTCTAAATGTTTGATAGAATTCTCCAGTGAAGCTGTCTGGTCCTGTAATTTTCCTTGTTGGGAGGCTTTTTATTACTGATTCAATCTGTTTGCTTGTTGGGGTCTGTTGAGGTTTTCTACTTCCTTTTGATTCAGTTTAGGTAGGTTATGTGCCTCTAGGAATTTGTCCATTTCATCAAAGTTATCAATTTTGTTGGAGTATAGTTGTTCATAGTATTCTGTTATGATCCTTTTTTACCTCAGTTGGGTCAGTTGTAATGTCTTCACTTGCATTTCTTTTGTTTATTTGCGTCTTCTCTCTTTGTTTCTTTGTCAGCCTAGCAAGTGGTTTGTCAATTTTATTGATCTTTTCAAAGAACCAACTTCTGGATTTGTTGATTCTCTCAACTGTTTTCTTTTTCTCTATTTCCTTTATTTCTGCTCTGATCTTTATTATTTCTTTTCTTCTAGTAGCTTTAGGTTTAATTTGTTCTTTTTCTAGTTCCTCAAGCTGTAGAGTTACACTATTTGAGATTTTTCTTCTTTTTTAATGTGGGCATTTATTGCTATAAATTTTCCTTTGAGGACTGCCTTCATTGCATCCCATAAGTTTTGGTATCATGTGTTTTCATTTCTCTACTGGGTCTTATCCAGGCTTTCCTATCTGCCGTCTCACTAAGCTTCCCAGCTACCTGGGGAGGCAACCGAGGCAGGAGAGGAAAGTGAGCCTCAGAAAGGATCATGCAGCAAGCAAGTGGCAGGGGCAGGATTCAAATGCTGACTTGACACAAATTCTACTCATTTGTGAGGCCAGGCAGCCTAACCATTGCCCTGCTCTCTGTGGCGGGAGAAAGAGAAAGGAAGGTTGTGCTTAAGATTTTCTGTCCAGGCTAGGTCTGAGAGGCAGGTTTCTTACAAGCTATGTGGCCCTCACTTCTCCATTCCTCCCCACTGCTACCAGACCTGCTTCTCTCAGGTTCTAGGCTTAGGACGTGGGCATTTTTTTTGGAGGGGGTAGGGAGGACTTTATTCTGCCTACCACACTGGCTAGGAAGAAAAGGGTCTCTATCCTAGGAAGAAAAGTGTCAACATACCTAGGAAATTCCCCACAAATACATGATGGGAGCTATATCCCATTTAAATGTTTTAAAGTCATGTTAGATGTTTGCATTTTCAAATTAAGCATTTAAAACATTGTAAGCTCTAATATTGCTTTCTTTTCATATTATATTAGTTTTAATAAACCCACTTAGCAGCCAATCAGTGCATCCTTTTAGGTGCTATAGGCCTAAGGCTGTATTTTTCCTCTTTGCATTTTCTCCTTTCTCCCCAAAATGAAGCCAGCTTTGTGCTTTATTGCCTCGGGGGGACACATAGCTTGGGGAGAGGGAGAAGAGAGAGGAATGTGGGTCCCTGGGCCCTGCTTCCTAGTAGCACTCTGAGGAGGGTGTGATTCCCCAGAGAGGAGCGGCCCCACTGGTTCATCTAGGGAAAAAAGCAAGAAGTGCCAGGGTTCCTAGACGCTTGGCAGATTTCCTGAACTTCCCACAGAAGCAGCAACGCACAGGAATAATGAATGACTTAACAGTAACTTTAGTATGTGGACTGCAAGCCTGTATATGCCACTTTCTGTGTGATCATGAGCAAATCTTTGTGCCTCTCTTTCTTTCTCAGTAAAATGAGCATAATAGTAATAACTACCCTCAGATCCCTGGGGGTGCAGTGGTTAAGTGCTTGGCTGCTAACCAAAAGGTTGGCAGTTTGAACCCACCAGCCACTCCATGGGAGAAAGATGTGGCAGTCTGCTTCCACAAAGATTATAGCCTTGAAAACCTTGTGGGACAGTTCTACTCTCTCCTGTGGGGTCACTAAGAGTTGGAATTGACTCCATGACAATGGGTTTGGTTTTGACCCTCAGAGACTAACGTGAGGCTACTGAGAGGCAAAGTGAAAATGTTCTGCAAATTGTCATGTGCTACACACTAATAACCTCCAAAGAACCACCTTAGTTAAAGGTGACCCAGGAGGAGAAATTTTAAAAAAGTCCCGAATTTAGGAACCTTGTTCATACAGATTAAATCCTCCTTATTCATTTTTCCAAAGTTCAAATTAACTTTGTACTTAATTCTACCTCAACCTGCCTTCACCTGTAGGACATTGTCCTCTTCTCTTCATGTCACTTTTTTACCCTCTCCCCAGCTGTTATCCTCAGTGATAGCCAAACACTATGTTCCTTCCATTACAGGATCAACTGGATATTGGAGTCACATAGATCTGGGTTCAAATGTCAACTCTACCATTTCCTAGCTGTGTGACTTTGGACTGGTTACTTATCCTCTCAATTCCTCAATTTCTTCATCTTCTATTTCCTAAGTATGATATGAGGATTAAATGAGATAATGTAACTGTTCCTTTCAATTTCAGTCATTTCCACCTTTACTCTCATTTGGCATCAGTCATGGATTGAATTGTGTCCCCCAAAAATATGTGTGTCAACTTGGTGAGGCCATGATTTCCAGAGTTGTGTGATTGTCCGCCATTTTGTCATCTGATGTGATTTTCCTACGTGTTGTAAATCCTACCTCTGTGATGTAATCAGGTGGGATAGGCGGCAGTTACGTTAATGAGGCAGGACTCAATCTACAAGATTGGACTGTGTCTTGAGCCAATCTCTTTTGAGATATGAAAGAGAGAAGCAAGCAGAGAGACAGGAGGACATTATACCATCAAGAAAGCAGTGCCAGGAGAATAGCTCGTCCTTTGGAGCTGGTATTCCTGTGCGGAGAAGCTCCCAGACCAAGAGAAGACTGATGTAAAGGACCTTCCTCCAGAGCTGACAGAGACAGAAAGACTTCTCCTGGAGCTGGTGCCCTAAATTTGGACTTGTAGCCTACTAGATTGTGAGAAAATAAATTTCTCTTTGTTAAAGCCATCCACTTGTGGTATTTCTGTTACGGCAGCACTACATGACTAAGATAGCATCCCACATGTTTAATCATGCCTAAGGGGCCTTCTTTTTCACTCAGCTAAAGCTTCATTTTCAAGATTTTAAACTTGGAAATCCTCTTTTCTGAGTGTTACTTCTGATTCTATCCATTCTCTTCTTCCTACTAAATTTACTTTGGTGTCCTGTTCCTCAACCCACCCTCATTTTACCGGACCACTTGCTTCTACTCTCAGTCACCTCTCTGCCAAGTCAGAACCCCATGACAGCCATTTTGCTATGTGCTCACTGTTACTCACATTTCCACACTCCCTTTCTCTGGGTAATGTCCAGGCCTGGATAACCCTCTGCTTGGTGTTTTAGCTTCCAAGTGGCTAAATTAGCAAGGCAAAAAGTCTTTTTAGAGTCCGGCAAGATGGCGCTCTAGGCAGAAGCACCACGCCGTCCCTCCACAGCAAAGATCCGAAAAACTAAGCCAAACAGAGAATCAACAATCCTGAAACCCTAGAACATCAAATGAAGAGATAAATAACTCAGCCAAACACCAAACGGAGTGAGAATACTGAAAGAGAATGGAGAGCGAGGAGAGATTCATGCAGAGGTCCCCTACCAGCTAACGCAGCGCGGATCCACCATCTTGGACTCCTATCGGAGACCAGCAAACGGGAGAACGGGAGAGCAGCCTTGCGGAGCATCCAGTGGGAGACAAAACAGGCAGTAATTTGTGGTGTGCACTTTCCCACCCACCACCCCTCTTCGCCTCGGCTGGGGCTCCCCTGCTTCCTGTGGCCAAGGTCCCTGGGCTGGGGGGCACCGGTGCTTGGATTCCACATGCCCGGGCCGGCGGCTCTCTGGGTGCCGTTTGTTGGCTGCTGGCGTTGCTTTTTCTGCTGCCTCCCCCTCCTTTTGCTCGGGTGCCTGGTTCCGAGCGCTGTCTTTGCTCTCTCCTGTAGGGCTGTGGGGCTGCGTTCGGGTGTGTGGCTGCTTCCAGGTCTGGGCTGCCACGCTGGTGAGATCCCAGGGCCTTTGTTGGTTCACCCCTCTGCTTCCCGTGGCCACAGTCTCTTGACCCGGGACCGCCGGCTGCTTGGATTCCGCGCGCCTGTGCGGGCGGCTCTCTGGGTGCCGTATTTTGGCTGCTGGTGTTGCTTTTTCTGCTTCTTTTGGTTTCTTGCTTGCCTCTTGCTGCCTCCCCCTCCTTTCACTCGGGTGCCTGGCTCCTTACACCCTCTTAGCTCCTTTCTGAGGGTCCCCAGAGTGCAGGCAATTTGTGATATACGCTGTCCCACTCTCCACACTTCTTCACTCACACTCGGCCTCCTCTGTTTCCCACGGACACAGTCTCTTGTCCAGAAACACCAGCCCTCACTGGCTGGCTCTCTGAGTGCCATTCGTTGACTGCTGGTGTTGCTTTTTTTTTAAAATTTTATTTTTTTCTTTTTGGATTAGTTTTGTTTTCTTTTCCCTCTTTTTCCCTTTTGTCTTTCTTCATTGCTCAATTTCTCGTCTCTCTATCTCTTCCTTCTCTTTCTGATCCCTGAATACCAGGCGTTGTATGCCTCTGCGACTTCTGGCCAGGCTGTGCTGTGAAACCTGAGACAGACTTCCCCAGACCTCGTAGCTGCATCGGTGGGATCCCTGGGAACTTTGCAGTTCTTTAACTTTTCTGATTTTTCTTTGTTCATTCTTTCCTATTCTTTCTCTTCCCCCTTCTGGTTTTCTCCATCCCATAGTCTCTCATCTGTCCATTCCAACGGCAAGCTCCCCTAGCATTCTTTTATGTTTGTATGTTTTTCGCTCCTGCTCCTCTCTCCTCTCTCCCATATCCAGCTTAGCTTCACACATAACCATCTCCCCGCTGCATCCTGCCTACCTGCACCGTGCACTTGACATCACACCACCGAGCTGTGCAGGCACGCCCTATTGGAACCTGCCCAACACTGACTACCGACCGTCCTGGTGGCTGCGGTGAGTGCCACAAACAACCCGTCCCAGTGGCTCCTCTTCAGCTAGACCTGCCCAGCTGTACCACAAGGACGAAACAAACAAACAAAAAAATCGACAATCAATAAACGAGAGAAATATCTACTGAATGCCCCGAAAACAGCAAACAATATCAAAACATTTACAAAAACAAGACAAGATGGCTCCAATAGGCGTCCAAATTAAAACACCAGATAACTCTCCTGTGGAAGAAAATGCACTAGAAGTACCTGATACGGAACTCAAATCACTAATACTCCGAATTTTCCAAGAACTGAGGCAAAAAGCTGACAAACATGAGGAAAAAATAGACAAATTTATGGAAAATACAGACAAAAAATTGGAAGATTCAGGAAGATGATGCAGGAACAAAATGCCAAAATAAATTCACAACTCAAAATTATACAAAAACAACAATTAGAAATCCAAAAGTTAAACAACAAGATTTCAGAAATGGATGATGTCATAGAAAGGCTGAGAAGTAGATTTGAAACCGTGGAAGACAGGATCAGTGGAACTGAAGACAAACACTTGGATACAATTCTGTTTCAGGAAAACTCAGAACAAAGAACAAAGAAAAATGAAGAGACCCTGAGAGTTATGTGGGACACAATTAAAAGCAAAAATTTACGAGTGATTGGCATCCCAGAACAGGGGGAGAAAACAGAAAACACAGAGAGGATCATTGAGGAACTGCTGACAGAAAACTTTCCCAGTATCATGAAAGATGAAAAGATGGCCATCCAAGTGCTCAACGAACCCCATATAGAAGAGACCCCAAAAGAAAATCACCAAGACATATCATAGTCACACTCGCCAAAACTAAAGACAAAGAATCCTGAGAGCAGCTCGTGAAAAACAAGAAGTCACATACAGAGGAGAAACAATAAGACTAAGCTCAGATTATTCGGCAGAAACCATGCAGGCAAGAAGGCAATGGGATGACATATATAAAATCTTGAAAGAAAAAAATTGTCAGCCAAAAATAATATATCCAGCAAAACTATCGTTCAAATTTGATGGTGAAATTAGGTCATTTCCAGATAAACAGAAACTAAGGGAATATGCAAAAGTCAAACCAAACTTACAAGAATTATCAAAGGGAGTTCTTCGATCTGAGGACAAACAGCTTCAGCCCTCAGGCAGGACCTAGGACGCAGGTTCATACGAACCAGATACCATTCTAGGAAATGAACTATCGAGGACTATCCAAAACCAAAAGAAATACAACAGGGAATCCGAGCAATCAATCAAAGGATGACAACAACATCAAAACAATGAAAAAGGGAATAAACGGCATAGGTATAGAACCTTCTAATGGAGAGGAAGGCAAGGCAATACCAAGTAAGGGTAGACAGCTTCAAACTTATAAAGATAAGGGTAAAACTCATGGTAACCACAAAGAAAGTTAACAAACCAACTCATAAAAATAAAGACGAAAAACATAAAGTCTCAGCAAGAACAAAACCTACAAAAACAAAAGAAATGAACACAAAATCTACAAACAAAAGTAACTCAGCACAAGAGAGTAAGAAGAACAAAGAAAACTTCAGCACCACAAAAAAAAAGCACTACAAAATGACAGCAACAAACTCACATCTATCAATAATTACACTGAATGTAAATGGACTCAATGCATCCATAAAGAGACGAAGAGTGGCAGAATGGATAAGAAAACAGGATCCATCAGTATGCTGTCTAGAAGAGACACACCTTAGAAACAAAGATGTGAATTTATTAAAAGTCAAAGGTTGGAAAAAAATATATCAAGCTAACAACTACCAAAAAAGAGCAGGAGTGGCAATTCTAATCTCAGATAAAATAGACTTTAAAACAAAATATACCATAAAAGACAAAGAAGGACACTATATAATGATTAAGGGGACGATCCATCATGAAGACATAACCATAATAAACATCTACGCACCCAATGACAGGGCTCCAAAATACATAAAACAAACTCTAACAACACTCAAAAGAGAAATTGACAGTCCCACAATAATAGTAGGAGACTTCAACACACCACTCTCAGTAAAGGACAGAACAACTAAGAAGAAACTCAGCAAAGATACAGAAGACCTAAAGGACACAATCAGCCAACTGGACCTCATAGACATATATAGAACAATCCATCCAACCGCTGCAAAGTACACATTCTTTTCCAATGCACATGGAACGTTCTCCAGAATAGACCACATCTTAGGCCACAGAGCAATCCTCAACAAGATCCAAAACACTGAGATAATTCGAAGTATCTTCTCTGACCACAATTCCATCAAGGTAGAAATTAACACTAGAAAGAGCAAGGAAAAAAAATCAACTACATGGAAACTGAATAATAATCTGCTTACACATCAATGGGTGATAGAAGAAATCAGAGATGGAATTAAAAAATTCCTAGAATCAAATGAAAATGAAAACACATCATACCAAAACCTTTGGGACACAGCAAAGGCAGTCCTCAGAGGACAATTTATAGCAATAGATGCACATATCAAAAAAGAAGAAAGGGAAAAAATCAAAACATTAACTACAGAACTCAAACAAATAGAAAGAGAACAGCAAAAGAAGCCTACAACCACCGGAAGAAAGGAGATAGTAAAGATCAGAGCAGAAATAAATGAAATAGAGAACAGAAAAATAATAGAAAGAATCAACAAAACCAAAAGTTGGTTCTTTGAAAGAATCAACAAAATCGACAAACCACTGGCCAGACTGACAAAAGAAAAACAGCAGAGGACACAAATAACCCAAATAAGAAATGAAATGGGGGACATTACAACAGACCCAACCGAAATAAAAAGGATTATAACAGAATATTATGAGAAACTATATTCCAAAAAATTTGAAAACCTAGAGGAAATGGATAAATTTCTAGAAACACACGGCCTACCCAAACTACAACAAAGTGACATTGAAAATCTGAACAGACCCATAACAGGAGAAGAGATTGAAAAGGTAATAAAAAAACTCCCAACCAAAAAAAGCCCTGGCCCAGATGGCTTCACTGGAGAATTCTACAAAACATTTACAGAAGAGCTCGTACCAGTTCTACTCAAGCTAATTCAGAGCATAGAAGAGGAAGCAACACTTCCAAATTCATTCTATGAAGCCAGCATAACGCTGATACCAAAACCAGGCAAAGACATCACAAAAAAAGAAAATTACAGAACAATATCTCTCATGAATATAGTTGCAAAAATTTTGAACAAAATTCTAGCCAATAGAATTCAGTATCAAATCAAAAAAATAATACACCACGACCTAGTAGGATTCATACCAGGTATGCAAGGATGGTTTAACATTAGGAAATCCATCAACGTAATTCACCACATAAATAAAAGGAAAGAAAAAAATCACATGATCATCTCAATTGATGCAGAAAAGGCATTTGACAAAGTCCAACACCCATTCCTGATAAAAGCTCTCAATAAAATAGGTATAGAAGGGAAATTTCTCAACATAATAAAGGGCATCTATGCAAAACCAACGGCCAACATCATTCTTAATGGAGAGAGGCTGAAAACATTCCCCTTGAAAACAGGAACAAGACAAGGATGCCCTTTATCACCACACCTGTTTAACATTGTGCTGGAAGTTCTAGCTAGAGCAATAAGGCAAGAAGAAGAAATAAAGGGCATCCAAATTGGTAATGAAGAAGTTAAACTCTCCCTGTTTGCAGATGATATGATACTATACATAGAAAACCCTAAAGACTCCATGAGAAATCTACTGGAACTAATAGAAAGATTCAGCAGAGTAGCAGGATACAAGATAAACATTCAAAAATCAGTTGGATTCCTATACACCAGTAAAGAGAATGATGAGAAGGAAATCAGGAAATCAATACCATTTTCAATAGCCCCTAAAAAGATAAAATACTTAGGAATAAATCTGACCAGGAATGTAAAAGACCTATACAAAGAAAACTACAAAACACTGCTGCATGAAACCCAAAGGGATCTACATAAATGGAAAAACATACCATGCTCATGGATAGGCAGACTCAACATGGTGAAAATGGCAATTCTACCTAAAGCAATTTACAAATACAATGCAATCCCGATCCGAATACCGGCAATATTCTTCAAAGAGATGGAAAAACTAATTATTAACTTTATATGGAAAGGGAAAAAGCCCCGAATAAGTAAAGCACTACTGAAGAAGAAGAATAAAGTTGGAGGACTCACACTACCTGACTTGAGAACCTACTATACAGCTACAGTAGTCAAAACAGCCTGGTACTGGTACAACAACAGAGACATTGACCAATGGAACAGAATTGAGAACCCAGATGTAAATCCATCCACCTACGGTCACCTGATTTTCGACAAGGGGCCAAAGTCCATCAAATGGGGAAAAGACAGTCTTTTTAACAAATGGTGCTGGCAAAACTGGATATCCATTTGCAGAAAAATGAAACAGGACCTATACCTCACACCGTATACAAAAACTACTTCAAAATGGATCAAAGACATGAATATAAAGCCTAAAACTATAAAGTTCATAGAAGAAAAAATAGGACCAACACTTCAGGCCTTAATACATGGCATTAACAGGATACAAACCACAACCATCAACGCACAAAACCCAACAGATAAACTAGATAACTGGGATCTTCTAAAAATCAAACACCTATGCTCTTCAAAAGACTTCACCAAAAGAGTCAAAAGAGAACCTACAGACTGGGAAAAAATTTTTGGACAGTACAAGTCAGACAAAGGTCTAATCTCCATAATCTACAAGAAAATCCAACCCCTCTACAACAAAAAGACAAATAATCCTATTAAAAAATGGGCAAAGGAAATGAACAGACACTTCACCAAAGAAGACATTCAAATGGCCAACAGACACATGAGGAAATGCTCGCGATCACTAGCCATTAGAGAAATGCAAATTAAAACCACAATGAGATACCATCTCACCCCGGCATTACTGGCACGAATCAAAAATACTGGAAATAACAAATGTTGGAGGGGCTGCGGGGAGATGGGATCTCTTATACACTGCTGGTGGGAATGCAAAATGATACAACCATTTTGGAAAATGATATGGCGTTTCCTCAGAAAGCTAGAAATAGACATACCATTCGATCCAGCAATCCCACTCCTAGGACTATATCCAAGAGAAATAAGAGTCGTCACTCGAATAGACATATGCACACCTATGTTCATGGCAGCATTGTTCACAGTAGCAAAACAATGGAAACAACGTAGGTGCCCATCAACAGATGAATGGATACACAAACTATGGTACATACACACAATGGAGTACTATGCAACGAGAAAGAACAACAATGAATCTGTGAACCATCTTCATAACATGGATGAAACTAGAGGACATTATGCTGAGTGAAATAAGTCAATCACAAAAGGACAAATATTGTATGAGACCTCTATTCTAAAAACCCATGAAAAAATTCACATGCAAAATGTAACAATCCTTGTTGGTTACCAGGGATGGGGGGGGGGGAATACTAAATAGGCAATAGATAAGTGGTATCTTGGGTGAAAGGTGAGACAGTACACAATACAAGGGAAACTAACACAACCCGCACAAGGAAAGGTCATGGAGGCCCCATGGACACATCGAAACTCCCCGAGGGACTGAGTTGCTGGACGGAGGGCGCTGGGGACCATGGTCTCGGGGAACATCTAGCTCAATTGGCATGACACTACTTATAAAGATAATGCTCTACATTCTCCCTTGGTGAGTAGTGTCTGGGGTCTTAAAAGCCTGTGAGCGGCCATCTAAGATATTACACTGGTCTCATCCCTTCGGGAGCAAGGGAGAATGAAGAGAACAGGATACAACGAAAAGATTAGTCCAAAGGACTAATTGTCCACAGCTACCAAGACCTCCACCGGACTGAGTCCAGTACAGCTAGATGGTGCCCGGCTACCACCGCTGACTGCTCTGACCAGGATCACAGCAGAGGGTTCTGGACAGAGCTGGAGAAGGATGTAGAGCATAATTCTAACTTACAAAAAAAAAAAAAAAAAAACCAGATTTATTGGCCTAAAGGAGACTGGAGAAACCTCAAGGGTATGGCCCCCAGACACCCTTTCAGCTCAGAGGTGAAGTTACCTTCGAGGTTCACTGTTCAGCCTGGGAGTGGACAGCCCAGTAAAACTAAATGAGACTAATGAGGTACAGGAGTCCAGTGACAAGGGCTAGAAGGCAGAGGGGGAGTAGGAAGCTGATGATAGGGAACACAAAGTTGAGTAAGGATACTGTTGATGTGTTGTGAGATTGTTAACCATTGTTATAGGGCAACATTTGTAGTAACCGTTAAATGGGAGGCTATTTCGTCCTGTAAGCCTTCATCTTGTGTGAGAATGGCAGCACAATTGGAAGAGCATAGTCAGTCTCACTTAAATGTGTACGTAAAAAGTTTTGAAATGGTGTATCTTTGGCTATGTGTATTTTCACCAAAAAAAAAAAAAAAAGCTGAGAATTCAGAGGGTTAAAATGTTGTGGGGTTGTTAACCAAAGTCATAAAACAGCATGTGTACTACTGTTACATGAGAAACTGTCTGTTCTGTAAGCCGTCACCTGAAGTACAATAAAATATATTTTTTTAAAAAAGTCTTTTTATCCTACGCTATGAGAGCACCCTCATTACCTGAAAGTATCTCTGCTTCTCCCTGGTCCCCTCTGGCTCCTACCCTATGGCACCTCTTCCAAGCCTTGCTTTAACAATAATCCCCTATATCATTTGCCTTTTCGTGTTGTTGTCTACATTTCCTTCCGTGAAGCATACAAATAAACTCAGATCTCCTCCATCCTAAAACCATTTTCTTCTATGCCAACCCACCCCTTCATTAAATGTCTTCAAAAAACTCTCTACCCATGCTCCCCCACCTGCTCATCACCTACTAGCTTGTTAACTCCTTACAATCTAACTTCTGCCTCCACCACTCTACTTGATGGCCATCTCAACAGCCAACTAGTGGTCTCCCAGTTACCAGATTCAGATGGTGGTCCTCATCCTCTTTACAGCACTTGGCACTATGTCCTACCTGTCTTTTTCTAAGCACTTTCCTCCCTTGATTCCCATTGCTGCCTTTTTTATGGTTTTATCTCTGTCTGTTCTTGTCCGTAACCAGAATGCTCTTCCTTTGATACCACTCACTTGTGAGCACCTCTACTCTCATGGTTTCAACCAGGGGTCAGAGACTTCTTCTTAAAGGACCAGATTGTAAATATCTTAGGCTTTGTGGACCAAAAGGCAAAATCAAGGATATTATGTAGGTAATTATACAAACAGTTAAAATGTAGCCATTTAAAAATGTAAAAGCCATTTTTAGTTTTCAGGCCATACAAAAACAGGTGGTGGGTTGGATTTGGCCTGCAGGCTGCAGTTTGTCAGCCTCTGGTTTCAACCACCACCTCTAAGCAGAAAACTCTGGAATTGATACCTCCAGCACCCACCCCTTTCAAGAGTTCCAGACCTGTGCTTCGCACTGCCTACTGTACATCTATACTTTGATACCTCGTACACACCTAAAATTTAGTTTGTTCAAAACAAGATTCATCTCATCCAAATCACTTCTTTTTCTTGAATTCCCTATTTTTGTTAATAGTGTCATAATTCTTTCAGTTATCCAGGTTGAAAAATCTTTGTCACCTCTGACTCTTTCCTCCCTCTCTAAACCATTGGCAGTGTCACTTCCTAACCATCTCTTGAAAACCTCACCTTTTCTTCATTCCATTTAGTCTGTCTTGGTCCAATTCCCTGGCATCTCTTACCTGGACAATTGTCACAGCTCCATCACTGCTCTTCCTGTCTCCAGTCTGTGCTCCCATCCAGTACAGCCTCTATACTGTAGTCAGGGACTTTCTTAGAGCACACCTCATGTATACCCCTCTTAACCCCCTCCCTCCCCCGTGGCTTGGCTCCCCTTGGTCTGCATGGGGAAAGGAGTTGGCTGTAGAGGTTAGTCCCAGCAGGGGTAGCCTGAGGGTCCATAGCACAGGGTTCAAAGGATGGAAGAAGCTTAGGCAAAAGTTGGTACCAGGAGGCAGAGGGTTCAAAGAAGCAGCAACTGCAGCAACAACAACAGAGTCTAGCTATCACACAGGGTGGCTG
This sequence comes from Dugong dugon, assembly GCA_030035585.1. NCBI lineage: Eukaryota > Metazoa > Chordata > Mammalia > Sirenia > Dugongidae > Dugong > Dugong dugon. The sequence goes on along the minus strand of CM057483.1, from coordinate 98,766,007 downwards.
ACAGGGTCAGGAGAGCCATCTACGCCTACACAGCTGCCAAAAATTAAACCAGTTGCCATTGAGTGGATTCCAACTCACGGTGACTGTGGTAGTTAAGGTTGTGTGTCAGCTTGGCTGGGTCATGATTCTCAGTGGTTTGGCAGTTGTATGATATTGTGATCACTTCCATGATGAGATTTGATATAATGTGATTACCTCCATGATAGGATCTGCTGTAAGCAGCCAATTAGTTGAAAGGGAGTTTCCTTGGGTGTGTGGCCTGCATGGAATATAAGTGGATATTCTGGTAAGTTTCATGGGCTTTTGCTTGCTCTGGATCCTGCAGCTGGCTTCTGTTCATCTGACCTCCAGTTCTTGGGACTTGAGCTAGCAGTTTACCTGCAGCCTTGTCTGCTGGTCTCGGGATTTGTTGATCTTAGCAGCCTGTGAGCAACAGCCCTGCTCTCTGACCTGCTGATCTTGGGTTCGCTAGCCCCTGCAGCTACGTGAATCAGGAGAAGCCTCTATCCTGACCCACGGACTTGGGACATTCCAACCTCTACAACCACATGAGCCATTTCCTTGATATAAATCTCTCTGTCTATATATATTTATACATTTTACTGGTTTTGCTTCTCTAGAGCATCTAGCCTAAGACAGTGACCCCATATATTTCACAGCAGAACTCCATGAGGTTTTCATTGGCTGTGATCTTATGGAAGTAGATCGCCGGGTCTTTCTTTTGTGATGCTACTAGATGGTTTTGAAATGCCAATCTTTCAGTTACTAGCCAATTTCAGAAAAGGGGAGCTAGAAGATGCCCTGGTGGAGCAGCTGGCCTCCAAACTGGGGTTCAAAGCTAGGCTTCACTTCATGATGGGAAGTGGGGGCACCGAGCGGAAGTCAGAGTGGGAAAGCAGGTTACCACTATGGATAAAGCCATGCAAGAGACCCCACCTGCTTCTCAGGCCACCAGTATTGCCATACAGGAGAGTGAAAGAAGACTTTCATGGGTGTTGCTGCAGCCACATCAGCCTGACTGCCCATAAGGAGCCCACCATTCTGGAGGCATGATTTAACTCTATGCTATCTAATGACGATTGGTCTAAAGTTGCTGAGGCATTTCCTGCTTATACTAGGATTGGCCCAGGCCTGCAGCTGAGTCTCATTAGTGGATCCAGTTAGAAAAGACAAAGGCAGGGAAAAGAAGCTGAGTTCATAGTTCTTAAGTCCTTGCACAATGAGAGCACCAAATACTCACCTTGCACTCTCTTTACTTGTTGGTCCCTGAACATAGCTTGCACTTTATTACCTTTGTGCCTTGGTTGCAGATGCTCCTTTCTACTGGGATGCTCTCTTCTAGTTTCCACTACCGAAATCCTATCCGTGCTTCAAAGTTGATCTCAAATGTTACCATCTCCACAATTCTCCAAACTGGATGAGATCTCTTCTTTCCTTTGAATCTCCCAAAGCATGTAAAGTTGGAGGAAAAAAAACCCACCTTTTAAATTTTTTCTCTTTACCAATGTAATAAATGCTCATTATAGAAAATTTATAAGAAACAGTTATATAAAAAGAAGAAAACGAAACTCCTTGACTGTTATGGATTGAATTGTGTCCCCCTAAAATGTGTGTCAACTTATGTGGATGTCCTCCATTTTGTAATATGATGTAATTACCTATGTGTTGTAAATCCTAACCTCTATGATGTTAATGAGACAGGATTAGAGGCAGTTATGTTAATGAGGCAGGACTCAATCTACAGGATTGGATTGTATCTTGAGTCAATCTCTTTTGAGATATAAAAGAGAGAAGTGAGCAAAGAGGAGAGGGACCTCCCACCACCAAGAAAGCAGAGCTGGGAGCGGAGCACATCCTTTGGACCCAGGATCCCTGCGCTGAGAAGCTCCTAGATCAGAGGAAGATTGATGACAAGGACCTTCTCCGAGAGCCGACAGAGAGAGAAAGACTTCTTCTGGAGCTGACACCTTGAATTTGGACCTCTAGCCTCCTAAACTCTGAGAGAATAAATTTCTCTTTGTTGAAGCCATCAACTTGTGGTATTTCTGTTATAGCAGCTCTAGAAAATTAAGACACTGTCAATCCTTCTAGCCTGTCATCAGCATCATAACCATTTGGCCAAATCACTCTTCTGGCTCTCACCACCTTCTGGCCTGGAGAACCATCTTAACCCCCACTCAGTTGTGAGAACCTTGAGGGCTAGGACTGGTTTGCTCATCTTTGCATTTCCTGAGATCTGTACAAGAAAGTTCTCAGTTACTGGCTAGAAAATTGCATTGGTCCGTCAGGAATCTGGGGCTTCCATTTTCCCTGCTGCTCCAGCAGAAGTGGGGCCCAGTCCCTGAGGTGGCTTTGCAAGAGCAGTAGTGAACAGCAGAAGTAGTGAGAGTAGCTTCCTTTTACCTCTCTCCCTCTCCCCTGTACCCTCTTGAATGATAAATCCTCCTATGTAGAAAAATTTAAAGGACATACACCTTTAAAAATAACTTAAGTAACCATTGATTCAGTTATACCACTCTTAGAAATTTAGCCCTAGAAAATCACTTAAGAGAATAAAAAAAATTCTTTATGTACAAAAAGTTTGTTCATAGCAGTGCAATTTATAAGGGCAAAAAACCTGATACAACCTAAATGTTCAACGACAACAAGAGCTACTATTTGCTGAAACTTTACTATGTGCCAGGCCCTATACATGCATTATCTCATTTGATTCTCACAACAGGCATGCAAGGTAGATACTAACATTATCCCTATTTTATATATGAGACCCGGAAATGTGATAACCTTCCCGAGGTCACACAACTAGTAGGTGGTGGAATCAGGAATTTAAATTCTGGTCTAAGGGTTTATATAGATCAAAACTTGTGCTGTTGTTATTAGGTGCCATGGAGTCGGTTCTGCTTCCTCATAGTGACCCCATGTACAACAGAACGAAACACTGCCTGGTCCTTTGCCATCCTCACTATCGTTGTTATGCTTGAGCGCATTGTTGCACCACTGTATCAATCCATCTCACTGAGGGTCTTCCTCTTTTTGGCTGACCTTTTATTTTACCAAGCATGATGTCCTTCTCCAGGGACTGATCCCTCCTGATAACATGTCCAGAATATGTGAGGTGTAGTCTCAGTAACCTCACTTCTAAGGAGCACTCTGGCTGCACTTCTTCCAAGATAGCTTTGTTCATTCTTTTGGCAGGCCATGGTATATTCAGTATTCTTTGCCAACACCACAGTTCAAAGGCGTCAATTCTTCTTCAGTCCTCCTTATTCATCGTCCAGCTTTCACATGCATAGGAGGCAATTGAAAACACCATGGCTTGGGTCAGGCGCACCTTAGTCTTTAAGGTAACGTCTTTGCTTTTTGACACTTTAAAGAGGTCTTCTGCAGCAGATTTGCCCAATGCAATGTGTCTTTTGATTTCTTGACTGCTGCTTCCATGGGGGTTGATTGTGGATCCACATAAAATGAAATCCTTGACAACTTCAATCTTTTCTCCATTTATCATGACGTTGCTTATTGGCCGAGTTGTGAGGATTTTTGTTTTCTTTATGTTGAGGTGTAATCCATACTGAAGGCCGTGGTCTTTGATCTTCATCAGTAATTTCTTCAAGTCCTCTTCACTTTCAGCAAGCAAGGTTGTGTCATCTGCATATCACAGGTTGTTAATGAGTCTTCCTCCAATCCTGATGCCCCATTCTTCTTCATATAGTCCAGCTTCTAGGATTATTAGCTTAGCATACAGATGGAATAAGTATGGTGAAAGGATACAACCCTGACGCACACCTTTCCTGACTTTCAACCATGCACTATCCCTTTGTTCTGTCCCAATGACTGCCTCTTGATATGTGTACAAGTTCCTCATGAGGACAATTAAGTGTTCTGGGATTTCCATTCTTCTCAATGTTATCCATAATTTGTAATGATCCACACAGTTGAATGCCTTTGCATAGTCAATAAAACACAGGTAAACATCTTTCTGGTATTCTCTGCTTTCAACCAGGATCTATCTGACATCAGCAATGATATCCCTGGTTCAACACCCTTGTGCTATGCAGTATGAAATATGTTGCAATACGCTACACAATTCTAAGTCGAAAACAAGAACAAATTTACGTATTACTAATTACAACTACAAAAGACACGTATACAAAAAGTTAAAAACTCAGGAAGTATGCAACATACCTAGAGGCGTGTTGCTGTTAAAGATGAATGTCCAAGCTGGGTTTCTGGGGACCAGCCTGTCCAGGGGCTCTGAATCTTTTTTGGATTATGGGACCCCTTTGAAAATCTGATGAAAGCCCTCTACACTCTCCCCAGGAGATTGCATACATCCCCTTCCACAATTTTGCACCCAATTTCAAGAAGTTCATGGACCCCAGGTTGAGAACAACTGTTCCAGTCCAACTTTTTCTTTTCACAGATGGAAACTGAGGTTCATAGAGGGGAAGAGACTTTTCAGCAGGTTAGGAGAGATCCATGTCTTACCTCACTCTGCCTCCCTTTAGGTCTGTAAAGAACTTTACAAGAACAGGAGACAACTGTCCAAGGTGACCCCGGCACACTGCAGCTCCTGTGGACAGAGTGAAGGAGACAGCTACTTCTCCTGGGAGCTCATGTGGGTTAACAAGTCTCTAGCTGTAACTGACAGCAAATGGGATAGATTTCAGTGCTTAAAACTAGTCAGGAGGAATAAGTTGCACCACCTTCTACATCAATCTACAATAGGCCAGAGAGTGAGGAGTTGGAGAGGCTTCTGTCGTGCTGAAGGACAAAGGGTAGACTGAAGAGGCACAGCCTTTAACTATCTGGCGATATGGCACAGTCCCTTCTACGTCTCAGTTTTCTCACTTGTACACTGCCCAGGAGTCAGCCTATTAGATTTCTTGAAGAGTTCTTCTAGTTCTAATATTCTATCATTCTATGATTCTGAGGCTGCAACCATGGAGAAAAAAATCAGTTGAGCTATTTGGGTCCCAGATTATGGGCAAAATAATTTTTTTTTCCCCAAAATGTCTTCTAATGGTAGAATAGAAAAGAAAATGTAGCCTTAAAGAAATGAAAAATCCCTAACAAGAATCTGTCAACTTTTTTCAGGTGCCCAACTTATTGACAGCAATTACGATAATCGGCTGTGCAACCCTACCCTTAATCAATGCAATATTTCCGTCACCATTAAGCCCCCTTCCCCCTCCCTCCCACCCCTGGTAACCACTAATAAACTTTGTTCTCTGTACATTTGCCTTTTCTTGCCTTTTTATATAAGTGAGGTCATACAATATTTGTCCTTTTGTGATTGGCTTATTCACCCATCATAATGTCTTCCAGCCCCATCCATATTGTAGCATGTATCAAGACTTCATTTCTCCCACTGGTTGAGTAGTATTCCACTCTATGCATGTGCCACATTTTATTTATCCATTCATTTGTTGATGAACATTTAGTTTTTTTCCACCTTTTGGCTATTGTGAATAGTGCTGCAATGAACATTGGTGTACAAATTTTCGTTTGAGTCTCTGCTTCCAAGTCTTTTGGATATATACCTAGGAGTGGAATTGCTGGGTCATATGGTAGTTCTATTTTTAGTGTTTTGAGGAACTGCCACACTGTTTTACACAACAGCTGTACCATTTTGAATCTCCACCAGCATTCGTCCCCACATCGCCTCCAACATTTGTTATTTCTTGTTCTATTTTTTTTTAAATTTTAGCCGTTCTTGTGGGACTGAAATGGTATCTTATTGTGGTTTTAATTTGCATCTCTCTGATGCCTAATGATGTTGAGCATCTTTTCATGTGTTTGGTGGTCATTTGAAAGTCCTCTTTGATGAAATGTCTGTTCAAGTCGTTTGCTCATTTTATGATTGGGTTATTTGTCTTTTTGTTGTTAATCTCTTTCAACAGTGTTTCATAGTTTTCATTGTATAAGTCCATCACATCCCTAGTTAGATTTATTCCTAGGTATTTTATTCTCATAGATGCTATTTTAAATGGAGTGTTTCCTTATTTCCCTTTCAGATTTCTCACTGCTGGTATATAGAAACCCAATGGATTTTTTTAAATTGTGCTTTTGTGCTTTAGACGAAGGTTTGCAGAGCAAATTAGTTTCTCATTAAACAATTAATACATAAATTGTTTTGTGACATTGCTTACCAACCCCACTACATATCAACACTCTCCCCTTCTCGACATTGGGTTCCCCATTACCAGCTTTCCTGTCCTCTCCTGCCTGCTTGTCCTTGTCCCTGGGCTGGTGTGCCCATTTAGTCTCATTTTGTTTTATGGGTCTGTCTAATCTTTGGCTGAAGGGGGAACCTTAGGAGTGACTTTAGTACTGAGTTAAAAGGGTGTCTGGGGGCCATACTCTCAGGACTTCTCCAGTGTTTGTCAGACCAGTAAGTCTGGCCTTTTTTTTTTTTTTTTTTTTTAATATATATTTTATTGTACTTCAGGTGAAAGCTTACAGAGCAAATAGTTTCTCATGAAATAGTAGTACACATGTTGTTTTTTGACATTGGTTAACAACCCCACAACGTATTAAGCCTCTAAATTCTCAACCTTTTTTTTTGATGAAAATTACAGATGGCCAAAGATACACCGTTTCAAAAATTTCTACATTCACAGTTCAGTGACATTGACTACGCTCTTCCAACTGTGCTGTTATTCTCACTTAAGATGAAGGCTTACAGAACAAAATAGTTTCTCGTTTAACAGTTACTACACATGTTGCCCTATGACAATGGTTAACAATCTCACAGCACATCAAGAATATCCTTACTCCACCTTGTGTTCCCTATCACCAGGGGGCTTCCTTGTCCCCTTCTGTCTTCTGGACCTTGTCACTGGACTATTGTACCTCTTTAGTCTCATTTGTTTATTTATTTATTTATTTATTTATTTATTTATTTTTATTTTATTTAAACACCATTTCAAAACTTTTTACTTACACATTTAAGTGATATTGACTATGCTCTTCCAATTGTGCTGCCATTCTCGCCCAAGATGAAGGCTTACAGGACAAAACAGCCTCCCATTTAATAGTTACTACAAATGTTGCCCTATAGCAGTGGTCAACAATCTCACAATACATCGACAGTGTCCTTATTCAATTTGTGTTCCTTATCATCAGCTTCCTACTCTCCCTCTGCCTTCTGGCCCTTGTCACCGGACTCCTGTACATCGTTAGTCCCATTTAGTTTTACTGGGGTGTCCATTCCCAGGCTTAACATCGAACCTTGAAGGTAACTTCCCCTCTGAGCTGAAAGGGTGTCTGGGGGCCACACTCTCGAGGTTTCTCTAGTATTCTTTAGGCCAGTATATCTGGTCTTCTTTTTTTTTTTTTTTTTTTGGGAGTTAAAATTATACTCTACATCCTACTCCAGCTCTGCCCAGAACCCTCTGTTGTGATCCTGGTCAGAGGAGTCATTGGTGGTAGCCGGGCACCATCCAGCTGTACTGGGCTCAGTCCCGTGGAGGCCTTGGTAGCTGTGGACCATTAGTCCTTCGGACTAATCTTTTCCTTGTATCCTGTTCTCTTCGTTCTCCCTTGTTCCCGAAGGGATGAGATCAGTGGAGTATCTTAGATGGCCGCTCATAGGCTTTTAAGACCCCAGACACTACTCACCAAGGTAGAATGTAGAGCATTATCTTTATAAGTAGTGTCATGCCAATTGAGCTAGATGTTCCCCGAGATCATGGTCCCCAGAGCCCTCCGTCCAACAACTCAGTCCCTCGGGGGGTTTGGATGTGTCTATAGGGCCTCCATGACCTTTCCTTGTGCAGGTTGTGTTAGTTTCCCCTGTACTATGTACTATCTCATCTCTCACCCAAGTTACCACTTACCTATTACCTATTTAGTATTCCCCCCCCCCTCCCATCCCTGGTAACCAACAAGGATTGTTACATTTTGCATGTGAATTTTTTCATGGGTTTTTACAATAGAGGTCTCATACAATATTTGTCCTTTTGTGATTGACTTATTTCACTCAGCATGATGTCCTCCAGTTTCATCCATGTTATGAGATGGTTCACCGATTCATTGTTCTTTCTCGTTGCATAGTACTCCATTGTGTGTATGTACCATAGTTTGTGTATCCATTCGTCTGTTGATGGACATCGAGGTTGTTTCCATCGTTTTGCTATTGTGAATAATGCTGCCATGAACATAGGTGTGCATATGTCTATTCGAGTGATGACTCTTATTTCTCTAGGATATATTCCTAGGAGTGGGATTGCTGGATCGAATGGTACGTCTATTTCTAGCTTTCTGAGGAAACGCCATATCATTTTCCAAAATGGCTGTATCATTTTGCATTCCCACCAGCAGTGTATAAGAGTTCCCGTCTCCCCGCAGCCCCTCCAACATTTGTTATTTCCAGTGTTTTTGATTCGTGCCAGTAATGCCGGGGTGAGATGGTATCTCATTGTGGTTTTAATTTGCATTTCTCTAATGGCTAGTGATCGCGAGCATTTCCTCATGTGTCTGTTGGCCATTTGAATGTCTTCCTTGGTGAAGTGTCTGTTCATTTCCTTTGCCCATTTTTTGATAGGATTGGTTGTCTTTTTGTTGTAGAGGTGTTGGATTTTCTTGTAGATTATGGAGATTAGACCTTTGTCTGACTTGTACTGTCCAAAAATTTTTTCCCAGTCTGTAGGTTCTCTTTTAACTCTTTTGGTGAAATCTTTTGAAGAGCATAGATGTTTGATTTTTAGAAGATCCCAATTATCTAGTTTATCTGTTGGGTTTTTTGTGTTGATGTTTATGGTTTGTATCCTGTTAATGCCATGTATTAAGGTCTGAAGTGTTGGTCCTATTTTTTCTTCTATGAATTTTATAGTTTGAGGCTTTATATTCAGGTCTTTGATCCATTTTGAAGTAGTTTTTGTATATGGTGTGAGGTATGGGTCCTGTTTCATTTTTCTACAAATGGATATCCAGTTTTGCCAGCACCATTTGTTAAAAAGACTGTCTTTTCCCCATTTGATGTATTTTGGGCCCTTGTCAAAAATCAGGTGACCATAGGTGGATGGATTTACATCTGAGTTCTCAATTCTGTTCCATTGGTCAATGTCTCTGTTGTTGTACCAGTACCAGGCTGTTTTGAGTACTGTAGCTGTATAGTAGGTTCTCAAGTCAGGTAGTGTGAGTCCTCCAACTTTATTCTTCTTCTTCAGTAGTGCTTTACTTATTCGGGGTTTCTTCCCTTTCCATATAAAGTTAATAATTAGTTTTTCCATCTCTTTGAAGAATGTTGTTGGTATTTGTATCGGAATTGCATTGTATTTGTAAATTGCTTTAGGTAGAATTGCCATTTTCACAATGTTGAGTCTGCCTATCCATGAGCATGGTATGTTTTTCCATTTATGTAGATCCCTTTGGGTTTCATGCAGCAGTGTTTTGTAGTTTTCTTTGTATAGGTCTTTTATATTCCTGGTCAGATTTATTCCCAAGTATTTTATCTTTTTAGGGGCTATTGAAAATGGTATTGATTTCCTGATCTCCTTTTCATCGTTCTCTTTACTGGTGTATAGGAATCCAACTGATTTTTGAATGTTTATCTTGTATCCTGCTACTCTGCTGAATCTTTCTATTAGTTCCAGTAAATTTCTCGTGGAGTCTTTAGGGTTTTCTATGTATAGTATCATATCATCTGCAAACAGGGAGAGTTTAACTTCTTCATTACCAATTTGGATGCCCTTTATTTCTTTCTCTTGCCTTACTGCTCTAGCGAGAACTTCCAGCACAATGTTAAATAGGAGTGGTGATAAAGGGCATCCTTGTCTTGTTCCTGTTTTCAAGGGGAATGTTTTCAGCCTTTCTCCATTAAGAATGATGTTGGCTGTTGGTTTTGCATAGATGCCCTTTATGATGTTGAGAAATTTCCCTTCTATACCTATTTTATTGAGAGCTTTTATCAGGAATGGGTGTTGGACTTTGTCAAATGCCTTTTCTGCATCAATTGAGATAATCATGTGATTTTTTCTTTCCTTTTATTTATGTGGTGGATTACGTTGATGGATTTTCTAATGTTAAACCATCCTTGCATACCTGGTATGAATCCTACTTGGTCGTGGTGTATTATTTTTTTGATATGATACTGAATTCTATTGGCTAAAATTTTGTTCAGAATTTTTGCATCTATATTCATGAGAGATATTGGTCTGTAATTTTCTTTTTTTGTGATGTCTTTGCCTGGTTTTGGTATCAGCGTTATGCTGGCTTCATAGAATGAATTTGGAAGTGTTGCTTCCTCTTCTATGCTCTGAAATAACTTGAGTAGAACTGGTACGAGCTCTTCTGTAAATGTTTTGTAGAATTCTCCAGTGAAGCCATCTGGGCCAGGGCTTTTTTTGGTTGGGAGTTTTTTTATTACCTTTTCAATCTCTTCTCTTGTTATGGGTCTGTTCAGATTTTCAATATCACTTTGTTGTAGTTTGGGTAGGCCGTATGTTTCTAGAAATTTATCCATTTCCTCTAGGTTTTCAAATTTGTTGGAATATAGTTTTTCATAATATTCTGTTATAATCCTTTTTATTTCAGTTGGGTCTGTTGTAATGTCCCCCATTTCATTTCTTATTTGGGTTATTTGTGCCCTCTGCTGTTTTTCTTTTGTCAGTCTGGCCAGTGGTTTGTCGATTTTGTTGATTCTTTCAAAGAACCAACTTTTGGTTTTGTTGATTCTTTCTATTGTTTTTCTGTTCTCTATTTCATTGATTTCTGCTCTGATCTTTACTATTTCCTTTCTTCCGGTGGTTGTAGGCTTTTTTTGTTGTTCTCTTTCTATTTGTTTGAGTTCTGTAGTTAATGTTTTGATTTTGTCCCTTTCTTCTTTTTTGATATGTGCATCTATTGCTATAAATTGTCCTCTGAGGACTGCCTTTGCTGTGTCCCAAAGGTTTTGGTATGATGTGTTTTCATTTTCATTTGATTCTAGGAATTTTTTAATTCCATCTCTGATTTCTTCTATTACCCATTGATGTGTAAGCAGATTATTATTCAGTTTCCATGTGTTTGATTTTTTTTCCTTGCTCTTTCTAGTGTTAATTTCTACCTTGATGGCATTGTGGTCAGAGAAGATACTGTGAATTATCTCAGCATTTTGGATCTTGTTGAGGATTGCTCTGTGGCCTAAGATGTGGTCTATTCTGGAGAACGTTCCATGTGCATTGGAAAAGAATGTGTACTTTGCAGCGGTTGGATGGAGTGTTCTATATATGTCTATGAGGTCCAGTTGGCTGATTGTGTCCTTTAGGTCTTCTGTATCTTTGCTAAGTTTCTTTTTAGTTGTTCTGTCCTTTACTGAGAGTGGTGTGTTGAAGTCTCCTACTATTATTGTGGAACTGTCAATTTCTCTTTTCAGTGCTGTTAGAGTTTTTTTTATGTATTTTGGAGCCCTGTCATTGGGTGCATAGATATTTATTATGGTTATGTCTTCATGATGGATCATCCCCTTAATCATTATATAGTGTCCTTCTTTGTCTTTTATGGTATATTTTGTTTTAAAGTCTATTTTATCTGAGATTAGAATTGCCACTCCTGCTCTTTTTTGATAGTTGTTAGCCTGATATATTTTTTTCCAACCTTTGATTTTTAATAAATTCACATCTTTGTTTCTAAGATGTGTCTCTTGTAGACAGCAAATAGATGGATCCTGTTTTCTTATCCATTCTGCCACTCTCCGTCGCTTTATGGGTGCATTGAGTCCATTTACGTTCAGTGTAATTATTGATAGATGTGAGTTTGTTGCTGTCATTTTGTAGTGCTTTTTTTTGTGATGCTGAAGTTTTCTTTGTTCTTCTTACTCTCTTGTGCTGAGTTCCTTTTGTTTGTGGATTTTGTGTTCATTTCTTTTGTTTTTGTAGGTTTTGTTTTTGTTGAGACTTTATGTTTTTCGTCTTTATTTTTATGAGTTGGTTTGTTAACTTTTTTTGTGGTTACCATGAATTTTACCCTTATCTTTATAATTTTGAAGCAGTCTACCGTTACTTGGTATCGCCTTGCCTTCTTCTCCTTTAGAAGGTTCTATACCTATGCCGTTTGTTCCCTCTTTCATTGTTTTGATGTTGTTGTCATCCTTTGATTGATTTCTCTGATTCCCTGTTGTATATCTTTTGTTTTTGGAAAGTCGTCTGTAGTTCAGTTCCTAGAATGGTATCTGGTTCATGTTAACCTGCATCCTAGGTCCTAGGTCCTGCCTGAGGGCTTAAGCTGTTTGTCCTCAGATCGAAGAACTCCCTTTAATAATTCTTGTAAGTTTGGTTTGACTTTTGCATATTCCTTTAGTTTCTGTTTATCTGGAAATGACCTAATTTCACCATCAAATCTGAATGAGAGTTTTGCAGGATATATTATTCTTGGCTGACAATTTTTTTCTTTCAAGATTTTATATATGTCATCCCATTGCCTTCTTGCCTGCATGGTTTCTGCTGAATAATCTGAGCTTAGTCTTATTGTTTCTCCTCTGTATGTGACTTCTTGTTTTTCCCGAGCTGCTCTCAGGATTCTTTGTTTGTCTTTAGTTTTAGCGAGTGTGAATATGATATGTCTTGGTGATTTTCTTTTGGGGTCTCTTCTATATGGGGTTCGTTGAGCTTCTTGGATGACCAGCTTTTCATCTTTCATGATATTGGGAAAGTTTTCTGTCAGCAGTTCCTCAATGATCCTCTCTGTGTTTTCTGTTTTCTTCCCCTGTTCTGGTATGCCAATCACTCGTAAGTTTTTGCTTTTAATTGTGTCCCACATAACTCTCAGGGTCTCTTCATTTTTCTTTGTTCTTTTTTCTGAGTTTTCCTGAAACAGAGTTGTATCCAAGTGTTTGTCTTCAGTTCCACTGATCCTGTCTTCCATGGTTTCAAATCTACTTCTCAGCCCTTCTATGACACCGTCCATTTCTGAAATCTTGTTGTTTATCTTTTGGATTTCTAATTGTTGTTTTTGTATAATTTCGAGTTGTGAATTTATTTTGGCATTTTGTTCTTGCATCATCTTCCTGAATTCTTCCAATTTTTTGTCTGTATTTTCCATAAATTTGTCTATTTTTTCCTCATGTTTGTCAGCTTTTTGCCTCAGTTCTTGGAAAATTCCGAGTATTAGTGATTTGAGTTCCGTATCAGGTACTTCTAGTGCATTTTCTTCCACAGGAGAGTTATCTGGTGTTTTAATTTGGACGCCTATTGGAGCCATCTTGTCTTGTTTTTGTAAATGTTTTGATATTGTTTGCTGTTTTCGGGGCATTCAGTAGATATTTCTCTCGTTTATTGATTGTAGATTTTTTTTTTTTTTCGTTCTTGTGGTACAGCTGGGCAGATCTAGTTGAGGAGGAGCCACTGGGATGGGTTGCTTGTGGCACTCACCGCAGCCACCAGGACGGTCGGTAGTCAGTGCTGGGCAGGTTCCAATAGGGCGTGCCTGCACCGCTTGGTGATGTGATGTCTAGTGCACGGTGCAGGTAGGTAGGGTGCAGCGGGAAGATGGTTATGTGTGAAGCTAAGCTGGATATGGGAGAGAGGAGAGAGGAGGAGGAGCAAAAAGCGTACAAACATAAAAGAATGCTAGAGGAGTTTGTCGTTGGAATGTACAGATGAGAGACTATGGGATGGAGGAAACCAGAAGGGGGAAGAGAAAGAAAAGGAAAGAATGACCAAATGAAAATCAGAAAAGTTAAAAAACTGCAAAGTTCCCAGGGATCGCACCGATGCAGCTATGAGGTCTGGGGGAGTCGGTCTCAATTTTCACAGCTCAGCCTGGCCAGAAGGTACAGAGGCATACATCGCCTGGTATTCAGGGATCAGAAAGAGAAGGAAGAGATAGAGGGACAAGAAATTAAGCAATGAAGAAAGACAAAAGAGAAAAAGAGGTAAAATATGACAAAACTAATCAAAAAAGGAAGAAAAATAAAATTGAGAAAAAAAAAAAAAAAGGGCAACACCAGCAGTCAGTGCCTACAAATGGGACCCAGAGAGCCCCCACTCAGGGGCGCGAATTCCAAGAAGCCGATAGTCTCGGGGTTAAGTGACCGTGGCCACGGGAAGCAGAGGGGCCAACGAACAAAGGCCCCAGGATCCCACCCACGCGGGAGCCCAGACCCAGAAACAGCCACACGCCCGCACGCAGCTCCACAGCCCCGCAGGAGAGAGCAGAGACAGCACCCGGACCCAGGCACCCAGGCAAAAGGAGGGGGAGGCGGCAGAAAAAGGTCCGCTAGTTGCCAGCAAACGGCTCCCAGAAAGCCCCCAGCCCGGGCGCGCGGAACCCAAGCACCGGTGCCCCCCCGCCCAGGGACCCCGGCCACGGAAAGCAGGGGATCCCCAGCTGAGGCGGAGAGGGGTGGGGGGTGGGAGAGCGCGCACCGCAGTTTACCGGTCGTTCTGTCTCCGACCAGATGCTCTGCAAGGCTGCTCTCCCGTTTGCTGGTCTCCGATAGGAATCCAAGATGGTGGATCCGCGCTGCGTTAGCTGGTAAGGAATCTCTGCCTGAGTCTCTCCTCGCTCTCCGTTCTCTTTTAGTATTCTCACTCCGTTTGGTGTTTGGCTGAGTTCTTTATCTCTTCATTTGGTGTTCTAGGGTTTCAGGATTGTTGATTCTCTGTTAGGCTTAGTTTTTCGGATCTTTGCTGTGGAGGGACGGCGTGGTGTTTCTGCCTAGAGCGCCATCTTGCCCCTCCTCTGGCCTTTTTTTTTTGTGATAGAATTTTGTTCTACATTTTTCTCCAGCTCTGTCCGGGACCCTCTATTGTGATCCCTGTCAGAGCAGTCGGTGGTGGTAGCCTGGCACCACCTAGTTGTGCTGGACTCAGTCTGGTGGAGGCTGTGGTACTTGTGGTCCATTAGTCCCTTGGACTAATCTTTCCCTTGTGTCTTTAGTTTTCTTCATTATCCCTTGTCCCACATGGAGTGGAACCAGTGGAGTATCTTAGATGACTGCTCACAAGCTTTTAAGACCCCAGAAGCTACTCACCAATGTAGGATGTAGAACATTTTCTTTATAAACTAAGTTATGCCAGTTGAGCTAGAGGTCCCCCGAGACCATGGTCCCCAGTCCTTGGCCCAGTAATTCAGTCCCTCAGGGAGTTTGGATATGTCTATGAAGCTTCCCTGACCTTGCACTGGTCATGTTGTGCTGGCTTCCGCAGCATTGTGTACTGTCTTACTCTTCACCAAAGTTACCACATAACTATTGTCTGTTTAGTGTTTTTCCCTCCCTACCCTTCCCCTCCATCATAACCATCAGAGATTGTTTCTTTTTGTGTGTAAACATTTTCGTGAGTTTTTACAGTAGTGGTCTCATACAATATTTGTCCTTCTGTGATTGACTTATTTCACTCAGCATAATATCCTCCAGATTGATTTATCCATGTTGTGAGATGTTTTGCAGATTCATCTTTGTTCTTTATTGTTGTGTAGTATTCCATCGCCTGTATGTACCATAGTTTGTTTATCCATTCATCTGCTGATGGGCACTTAGGTTGTTTCCATCTTTTTGCTATTGTGAATAATGCTACAATGAACATGGCTGTGCATAAGTCTATTTGTGTGACGGCTCTTATTTCTTTAGGATATGTTCCTAGGAGTAGGATTGCTGGATTGTATGGTATTTCTATTTCGAGCTTTTTAAAGAAGTGCCATATCTTTTTCCAAAATGGTTGCACCGTTTTGTATTCCCACCAGCAGTGCCTTAAGAGTTCCAATCTCCCTGCAACCTCTGCAACATTTGAAACCCAACTGATTTTTGTTTGTTGACCTTGTCTCCTGCAACTTTGCTGAATTCCTCTATTAGCTCTAGACATTTTCTTGTGGAGTTTCTGGGATTTTCTATACATAAGATCATATAATCTACAAATAGAGATAATTTAACTTCTTTTTTCCAATCTGGATACTTTTTATTTCTTTTTCTTGTCTTATTGCTCTGGCTAGGAGTTCTAATACAATATTGAATAGAAGTTGTGAGAGCAGGCACCCTTGTCTTGTTTAAGGTAACGTTTTGACATAATGTTTCCTTTATTTCTGCTTCAGACCCATCCTTAAGTAAAAGAAGGTGATTTATGATAAATGGACTTCTAAACAATGGAGTTAGCGAATGGAACACAAATTATAATAGGAAATGCTGTTTTTCTCTAGGCAGAGAGGGTGACCTGAGGACAATCATTTTTATTTCATTTCATCAATCAATGAAATAAATAACCACAATATTCTTCCTACTTGATTCTGATAATGCCACAAACCAGTGTGGAGCATTGACTTGGGTCACCTTGGGGGAGCACATGACTAGAAACAAAAGAAGGGAAAACTTACTGTGAGGTGCAGGTCAACTTTTCAGAAAAATTCTTTTTCTAGCTTTTTTTTTAAAAGGTGGCATTTAAATTCTTGTCTTGGGTTCTTCCCTCCCTCACCCCATCTCCTCCCCCTCTACACAAACAGTAGGGTCTTGGAGAGCTGTGCACACCCACATGCTGTTCCTCTGCATGTTGAGCCCCATTGCCCAGTCTAGCGCATCGATGGTCTCAGTTTCTGCCTCAGGAGAAGAAAGAGAAAGAAAAGATTGCTCCTGGAAGCAAAGGAGGTGAAGGCTGGTGTAAAGATGGAAGCAGTCAAAGAGGCAAGGAAAATGCAGCCTACCAAGAAAAAGACAACAATCTTCTTTTATTGCCAGAAATAACCCCTTCAGTCCCAGCAGGTAAACAGAGAACATGAGGCTCTCCAAAGACACAAAATCATGGGCATATATCCCTTACTTCCCAACAAACAGCCTTAAACGACACTGCCCTCCAGTGATCAAACACATGTATTACAATGCAGAAAAGTTTTCTGGCTTTTGGCTTTCATTTCTTTTTCTCGGGTTCTCGGTCTTTAATCTCTGAGAAGAAGTGGACGGGGAGAGGAGAAATCACGTCTGAGAAACTGTAACTACATTCCATCTCTTCCATGTGTTTTCATCCCAAATTCACAGTTATACCTGAAAGAAAATGTATCATCCAAACATGGAATGTTTACATGAAAACAAGATTGATTTTACACTTACCCAGGTATCATTCTTATTATTTTTAGTAAAATGTAAGAGTTTGGAAGTAAAAACTATTACTAAAAATGCCATGATATTACTAATCTCAGTGAGACCTGCTAAAGATAAGTTTAGTTCTGCTTTTGGTTAGAAAACATTTAGGATACATCAATGGGATGTTGTTTCCCACAGTATTACTGTTTTCTCCTTTCATGGTGAAATATAATATGCATAGAGAAAGATGCACAATATGTATCTGTAGTTTAATAAATTCTTAAATAGTGACCCTCTGCATAAGCACCAATGAGCCCTGGTGGGGCAATGGCTAAGTGCTCGGCTGCTAACCAAAATGTGGGCTGTTGGAACCAGCCAGTGGCTCCGCAGGAGAAAAGACCTAGCGATATCCTCCTATAGATTTCAGCCTAGGAAACACTATGGGACAGTTGCACCCTGATTCAGAATCCAGTCGATGGCACACAACAACACCAACAATGTAAACACCACCCAGGTCACAGAAGAGAACACTGCCAGCATCCCCAGAGCTCCTGGTGTTTCCCTGCCTGACTTCAGCCCCATTCGTCCCCCAAATAGGAAAACTCCACCCTTACTTTTGTGACCATCCTTTCCCCACTTTATGCTTTATTGTACCGTGTATACATCCTGAAATGATGTAGTTTAGTGTTGCCTGTTACTTACTTTTATATGAATGGGATTGTTAAATACGCTCTCATTGTTTCTTGCCTCTATCGCTCAATATTATGTTTGTAAGCTTCACGCATATGCTTCCAGCATCCCATCGTATGCGCATACCACATTTTATTTAAGCAGTCCGATGAGAGTGGGATTTGTGTAGTTTCTCGCATTTAGAACAGAGTGATGACAAAAATACGACGGCTAAAAACTAGTGCGGTGCAACCAGAGCAGTACTTAGAAGGATATGTGGAGCATTAAATGCATATGTTTACCAGAAGATAGCTGCAAATCAATGAGAAGAAGTTAGAAGGGCAGCAAAATCAACTCAAAGGAAGTAGAAGCAGAAGGAAGTAATGAAGGTAACGTAATGAAGTAATGAAGTTAAAAGCATACATCAATGAAACAGGAAACAGAAAGGGTCCCAAGACCAGAAGTTGGCTCTCCAGAAAAATTGGTTAAACTCTGGTGAGATCGAATAAGAAAACAAGAGAGAAGGCCACCGATATCAGGAAAGAAAAGGTAGAAATAACCACAAATGATGCAGACGTCGAACAGATGGTAAGAGGATATTACGGGGAACCGGATGTTCGCACAGTGCCAAAGTAACACCACGCTGATTCCTTATTAGCTAGAAAGGGGGGAAGGGACCTTCACAATGGAGTAGTCTGGAGGACACACCTGACCAAGTGATCCAAGGTAACATCAGCAGTAGCGGCACAAACTGACATCATGTCTCTCCAGATGTCATGAGCTGAGAAGGACAGGGCACCACCTGCGCAGTATCCCGGACAAAAGTGTTTAACCTGAGTCTGATCAGGAGGGAAGCATCAGACAAATCCAACTTGAGGAGCTTTCTGCGAAACAACTGGACCGGACTCTTCAAAAACGTCAAAGTCATGCCAAACAAAAAAAGACACTGGGAAAATGTTCTCGTTTAAAGAACACCAAAGAGACTTGACAGCTAGATGCAATGCGTTTGGTTAGATTAAATGCAATGCATTGATGGAAAACAGAATTTTTCAGAAGGCAGCTATAAAGGACATCATTGGGACACTGGGAACGTTTTGAATGTGGATCGTATATGCGGTACTTGTACTGTTTCAGTGTTAAATATCTGAGTGTGATCGTTGTACTGGTGGTTTTGTAGGAGCCCGTTCTTTTCTTAGGAGATGCATGCTGAAGTATTTGAGGACAAAGTATCATAATGTCTGCAAGTAACACAAATGATTAATCAAAAACAAACAAACAAAAAAAAAATAGTGAAGAGACAGAGAAAGCAAATGTGGCAAAATGTTAAGAATTGGTGATTCCAGGTGAAGAATATATGTGTGTTCATTGCCCTGTTCTTGCAACTCTTCTGTAGGTTAGAAAGTTTTCAAAATCAAATTTGGGGAAAAGGGGAATATTATGAACCACCTCATTCCAGTAAAGTTGAAAAGAAGACAAAGGTGACCAGGTCCTAGAAAAACCTAACTTTCCAAAACTGACTCAAGAAAGAACAGCAAACCTGAATCTTTCCCTAACAGTGAAAGAAATGAATCCATGGTCAACGTGCTTTTCACACCAAAAAAGTCCAGGCCCAGATGGCTTCCCCACGGATTAAAATCCTGGGAAGAAATATGCTCCATCTGACAGAAACCTTTAGAGAAAATAGAGAAACGGGATACTCCCCAACTTATTTTATGAGGACAGAATAACCCTTGATGCCAAAGCCTGACAAGGACAGTTTGAGAAAGGAAAATCGCAGGTCCATCACACAATCGTGAACATAGATGCAAAAGTCAGAAACACAGTATTAACGAACTGAATCCTATGGGGTATGAAAAGGAAATTACATAACATACCCTGAGCGAATTGGGTGCATCCTAGGGATACAGACTTGGTTTAACGTCAGAAAATAGAGTAATTCTCCACATTAACAGAGTAGAGGCAAAAAACACGATCCTCTCATGCAGAAAAAGTATTTTGGCATCCATTTGTGATGTCTGTTTTACAATTCCTTTTGAAGTCATACCTTGCATACATTTCCATGAGTTTGTATAAACATATATGCTGCTGTGTGATCACCACCCCGATCAAAATATAAAACATTTCCATCACCCTCCCCCAATTCCCCTCGTGTTCTTGTGTAGTCACCCCCTTCTCCCAACCTCCAGGCCCCGGAAACCACTGATGTCTTTGCCTTTTCCAGATATGTCAGATAAAGAAGATTATACAGTACGTAGCCTTTTAAGTTTGGCTTCTTTCACACAAAGGGACAAGTGTGGGAGTTCTGAAGGGGCAATATACTGTTTCTTGACCTGGATAGTATTTACCCGGCTTGATCACTTTGTAATTATTCATCCAACTGTGGGTTTATGCTTCTGCCCTTGTATATATGTATAGTATGTTTTATAAATATAATTTCATAGTTAACTTCATCTAGTTTATTTTTTATACCTTGGTGAGGTTTGGGTTTTTTTTGTTTGTTTGTTTGTTTTCTTTTTAATAGCAATGTTTAATCCTTTAAAAGAAAGGGAATGATTCTTAGAAAAGTCAGGAGGATGGTTACCTCTGGTGCAGTGGAGACGGGGGTGTGAATGGGGCGCGGCAGACGGGGCTTTCCAAGGTAAGGGCAACATTCTATTTCCTAATCTGAGTGGTGGTTAGCAGGACTTCAACACCGCACAACCCCAGGGGCGCCTTTCACCCTGTGGTCGTGCATCCTGGAATCATGCAGATATAGTTCCCATGGCCGTCCGTGGCAGCCCCAATGTACCTGGCAGACAGGGGAGCTTGTCTCCTCCTTAAAGGAACTGGATAAGGAGAAAACGTGGATGAGAAGAGGAGGGAGGTCTGGACGTGGAGACTGAGGACAGATGTGCATGAAGCTGCCCAAGTTCACGCGGGAGTCCGTGACACCAAGGACTGGCGACTCTCGACTCTCCTGCAGCCACTGTCATCATGGATGGGAGGCCGTGCAGTGTGCTGCGCCTCGGTGACAGCCAGGGATGCCCGCGCTAGCCCGCTCTTGCCCTCCGGCTTGCTCACTCACACACCTCCAGGCCTAGCTGCAGTCTGAGGAGGGAGATGATCCTTTCTGCCTGCAGAGTTCAAGGTCATATTTGGAAATTAACATTTGAGAGAACTGGCTCCACCACCGAGGCTGCATCAAGGGCAGGCTTACATTTCCGCATGTCTCCGGAGCTGCCTCTGAGCTGAGTAGCAACTGAGATTTCATTCTCCCTCAGTGAAGGAGTTTCCTGTGGCCACCTAAACAGTGCTGCACATTTTGAGGCTGAAAACCACACACATTCCTTATCTTACGGTTCTGGAGGTCTAAGGCCAACACGGGCGCCGCTGGGCTAAAATCGAGGTGTCGCCAGGGCTGCGTTCCTTCCTGGAGGCTCTAGGGGAGAATCCACTTCCTTCCCTTTTCCAGCTTCTAGAAGCCGCCTGCATCCCTCGGCTCGAGGCTCCCTTCCTCCCTCTTCCAAGCCAGCGATGGCAGGTTGAGCCCTTCTCACATCGCAACACTCTGATGTACCCTTCAGCCTCCCTCTTCCATTTTTTTAAACAAATTTTTAAAATTGCATTTATTTTATTGTTGTCGTTGAGAACATTCTCAGCAAAACATACACCAATTCAACTTTTCAACACGTACAATTCAGTGACATTGATTACATTCTTTGAGTTGTGCAACCATTCTCACCCTCCTTTTCTTTTTCTTTCCTTATTTATTTATCTGTTGTACTTTAGATGAAGGTTTACAGAACAAACTAGCTTCTCACTAAACATTTAGCACATATATTGTTTTACGACGTTGGTTAACAACCCCGTGACATGTCAGCACTCTCCCTTCTCGACCGTGCGTTCCCTATTACCGGCTTTCCTGTCCCCTCCTGCCTTCTAGTCATCGCCCCTGGGCCGGTGTGCCCCTTTAGTCTCGTTTTGTCCAATGAGACTGTCTAATCTTTGGCTAAAAGGTGAACCTCCGGAGTGACTTCACGAGTGAGCTAAAAGGGCGTCAGGGGGCCACACTCTCAGGGTTCTCCCTCTTCCATTTTTAAGGGCCCTTGTGATTGCACTGGAAACCCTGGTGGCGTAGTGGTTAAGTGCTACGGCTGCTAACGAGAAGGTTGGCGGTTTGAATCCACCAGGCGCTCCTTGGAAACTCTGTGGGGCGGTTCTACTCTGTCCTACAGGGTCGCTAGGAGTCAGAATCGACTCGACGGCAACGGGTTTATTTATTTATTTATTTATTTATTTATTTATTTATTTTTGGGTTTGTGATTACGCTGACGGAGTCCCGGGATGGCGCAAACGGTTAAGCACTCGGCCACCAACCAAAAGGTCAGCGGTTAGAACCGACCCAGAGGCGTCTCAGAAGAAAGGCCTGGCGATCTGCTTCCAAAGGGTCATGGCCATGAAAACCCTGTGGAGCACAGCCTTACCCTGAAACACGTGGGGTCGCCATGAGTCGGAATTGACTCGGCAGCAACTGGTTAGCTGGTTTATGACTACCCTGAGCCCACAGGGATCATCCAGGATAATCTCCCTCGTTTAAGGTCAGCTGATCAGCAACCTTCATTCCCTCTGCAAACTTAACCCCCCGTTGCGGTGTAGCGTAACATATCCACAGATTCCGGGAATTAGGATGTGGCCAACTTCGGGGACCGTTGTTCGGCCTGCCGCTCTCAGCTTGCTCTCCCATTCAGCTCCTTCTCCAGCTCGTTCCTCTTCCTACCTCCCCTGGCTGCGCTGTTCCTTCCTAAGTGTCCAGAGAGGGCAGTTGGCCAGTTTTGGTGGCAGGAAGGGGGCAGGTAGTAGAACGAGGAGGGATAGGGCCTAGGGCTCTCCCAGGTCAGCTGCCACTTCCTCTTTGGCTGCAGAGAGGGCTTGAGGGGACAGGCAAAAGGGAGGCCACGGGATTTGGGGCGGGGTCTGGCCTGCTCCTTTCCCCGGGGGCCCAGACAGGTTTCTTTAAACTAAGCCTCGGTATCTGCCGCTTATTTCCTCCTGGAACCGGCAAGCTCAGCGCCGAGCCACGGCCTGTGATGTGCACATCATTGTGTGATACCAGGTCTATGTCACAGAGAAGTCGTGTGCTCAGAGGAGGGAAGCAAGGCTGGCAAAATGAGTCACCCAGGGCACTGCTCATGCCCTCCCACTTCTCCTTTCAACATGCCTCTCTCCTTCCACACCCCGGGAACCAGCGGCCCCGTGCCTCCGGGGGCAGGGGCCCCAGGCTGGACTTCTTCCCCCAATCGGAATTTGCCGAGATGTTGGAAAGTGTCTGCCAGACTGATCACTCAGACCCCGGGCCGCTGTGTTGCGCCTCCAAGAAATAACTGTTTGAGGCAGAGTCAGAGACTTAGACCGAGCGATCAAGCCCATCTTCTCAAGTGAGGGGTTTGCACTGGGTGGGCTAAGTCTGCACTCAGTTCTTTCCCGGCTCTCAAGTCTGTGACTGTCCTATCACATCTTTGATGGTGTTTCTGCCAGAACTCATACCATGGGGGCCCGGAAGGAAGACAGAGTGAGAGAGCAGAGGAAGCACGGTACCAAGTCTGACGAACTTTCCAAGAGCCAGCACCCTTTACTTTCCATTCTCTCTGCCCCCTTCCTTCCCCAGGTCCCCGTTAGGTCATGTTGTGGCTGTCTCTTACTTGAGCTCCATGCTTCAAAGATGAGTCCCTACCCAGCTACTCCGAGGTAGCCACCCTTCACCTTCTAATGCCGCTGACAACGCAGTGTTTTTGAAGCACCATATTCATCACTGAGCAGGAAGGATCAAGGGCTTGGCCAGGAACTCCTACTTTTCCAGAGTCCCGACACCCTGCCATGGGGTTGGGTGACCCTACCCCTACCCCACCCCCACCTACGTTTTAGTAACTTGACAGCACCCATTGAGAAAGGTAGATGCCAGCCCTGCTTTTGCTCATCTCCATCCTTCACAGATTCCTGACCAGCGTCTCTACTCCCTTTACTCTCTGAATCAGATCTCTCTCCCTCTAGGGAGATTTTTCATGATTAATTTTATTCACAAACACCCACGCACACCCCTTGACTTTTACGTCTTCATTTGTCTGTGTTCCCTGTACCCTGCTTTCTGCTTCGCAGCCACTGCGGACGTGACCTCTGCCTCCACCCACTACTGAAACTAGGAGGGAGAACTGGCAGGATTTGGTGACCAAGTTTCAAAGGTGAGGACTCAAGAGGAAACGACGATGACGCTCAGGTTGTCCCTGTGCTGGTGGCACCAGGGGGACGTAATCAATCCACAAAGAGGACAGGGCCCGGGAAGGGGGAAGATGGGCTCAGTTGGTGCTGTTTCATACCCACCGAAGTGACCGGGGAGGAGAGGCCAAGGGACGTACAGCCACGGGAGAGAACAAGGACGCTCTGGACAGGAAAGAAGGGGTGAGGGGGGGAACCAGGGCAGCGATGCAAACGAGGAGAGGGAAGAGGGACCGCGGCTCTGAAGAGGGTTACTGGTTCCCGCTGAAGGGGAGGGGGAAGAGCAGTGAAGAACGGGAACTGTGCAACCGAAAAAAGGAGAAGATCAGGAGAGACCCTTCATAGTGCCCCTAAGAGAAATGCTAACGCGGCACGGCAGAGCCCATATGGTGCCTAGATCCAACCCAGGTCACTCTGGTAAGGCTGGCTGCAGGGCTCCTGCTCAGAGGCTCACCGGGCTCCCCACAGAGAGCAGGCAGGCCACAGAACGCCAGAGGTACTTTGTTTTAGAACTGCTCTAAAATGGAGTGGTCCCCAGCCCTTTCCCTCACCTCCCCCCTTCCCCAACAGAGAGAGGACGGACCACAAAATATGAGAGGTACTTTAATTTGAAACTGCTGTAAACTGGGGTGGGGTTGGGCAAAAGCAGGAAAAGAGAGGAAGTCCTGGCAGGGGTAGGAGAGCAGGAGGGAACCAGCTTGGCTGCTGCTCCTGGGCTCAAAAATCCCCAGCACCAGCTGCTTCTCTTGTATCACGATGCTGGCTTCTACACACTAAACAGAGCAGAGTCAGGGAAGAGCCACGAGCTAGGGCCAGCCCACAGCCCTCCTGAACAGCCAAGACTGTGAGAAGGGGTATGGTACGTGTTAACACTCACTTCAAAGGGTCTGGAACTTGTCAGCGAGGCTCTGCAGGGCCGCTGAAAGAGAGAAAGGCATAACCAGACACTCCAGACGCGGGGATATGGAAACCTGTCCCCTTGTCCCCGTGGGGGGAAGGCCTAAGCCGGTACCCTGAAACCACCCCCCCCCCGGCCCCTATCCAAACTTGGCCATATCCAGCCCTGGCACTGACTCACCCACTCAGCACCCGAATCCAATGTGGAAACATTTTCTAAACGGGAACCCAAGGAACCAGCAGTTCTCAAACGCTGGTGCGTATCAGAAGCATTAAGATATGATCCAACCAACACGCCAACGAAACGTACGCTACCCTACCTAGCGGCAGTTAACGGGGAAATAAACGAGGCCTCTCTAACTGTCCGACGAGAAGACATCCAGGACTTGTTGGCAAAGCGTACGTGTATTCAGGTGAGACCCAGGTGCCCTGGTCTGCCCCTGCCCCTGCCCCTGCCCCTGCCCCTGCCCCTGCCCAGCCAGAGGTTCGTCTTACCAAGTTCATTTTTAAGGTCGTCTATCTCTACCTGGAGCATGACGCACTAGGGTAGCAGACAGCACGGAAAGAGAAAATATTAGTGTATTCTTGCCTCCTTCCTCCTCATCTGACTCCCTCTACCGCTGGCCCCTCATGTCCCCCCACAGTCCAAAGCCCAGTGGCCAGACTGGCATGGAATCCTCCATGGAAAGGAGGCACCTTCCCCTCGCCGCCCCCCACCCTCCCCCCACCCTCCGTGGGGTGTGGAGAGGGAGGGGTGACACAGGATCAGTTCAACCTAGACGCAGATCCCATCATCTAGTTCGGACCTGCATTTCTAGGGGTAAGAGAGGGGATTACCCGAGGGCAGCGTTGTTCTCCAGGTGGTGCTGGTGGTGGCGGCGGCAGCAACAGCAGTGGCAGCTGCTGTGGCTGCCTCTCCTGTCTCGGGGGATTTGCAGGTGGCCCCTGGTCACCTGAAAGAGAACACAAAATCCAGCTTCAGAGCCTAGGAGTGAGGTGTAAAGGACCTAGCAGGATCTACAGTGAGGCAGCACCACCCTCTGCTGGCAACAAGTTGCCCCTGCTCTGCCCAGCAGCTCCAACCTTCTCTCTTGGGCCTCCCTTCCCTGTCCCCCCCGTCTCAGCCCATCTGGGAACGTGGCCTCAAGGACTGTGGCTCACCCTCGGGGTGAGGATGTGCTTGAATAGAACCTAATGGAAAAGGCGTTGTCCTGCTGAAGGCCTACTCCTGGAGTTGGAGTTGGGGCTACAGCTACAAACCACCCCCACCACACAAACTCCATGCAAAGCACACTGTGGCTTAAGGCCAGCGCTGTCTGCATCCTACTTCCTGCACGAGAGCTGTCTGGGTAGCCAGAGAGGCCTGGGAGCAAGGCTGAGGCCTTACAAGTGACAGGGCCAGAGCCCTCCCTCCGTGTCCCCTTCCCCCTCCACGCATATCAATCCCACGACTCACCTGAGGGTGCAGCCTCCCTGGGCCTGGCGGCTCCCTGGTTCACGGCCAAGAGCTGTGAGATTCCTGTTACTTGGGGAGCCCTGGTGTTGGGTTCTCCACTGCTGCCATCTCCTCGATGCATGGAGAGGCAAGATGGCCCTGGCTTGCTTGTTGGAGGCTAAAGGAAAACTTTCTGACTTATTTGGGGGGTGAGTGGGAAGGGGGTGCTAGGGGGCTGGGTGAGGCAGGGTATGAACAGGGAAAGGAATCAAGAGGCTAATCTCCTTAGCACTTTCTCCCCGAGGCCAGGAGGCAGAGCTGAGCCAGGGAGAAATGTGGGGCAACTGAGGAAGCCTGGGTCCCCTACAAGGAAGGTTCGGGGGAAACAGCTAGAAAGGAAGCCAATGGTCCAAACACTGAGGCGCAGTGGCCCAACCTTTACGGGGGTGGCCGATCCAAATCAGCTCCCTGCCCTCCCGTCTTTGCCAGCCCCTCTCTGGGGAGGAGGCCCAAAGTGTGTGCAAAGCACTGAGAACGGTGCCTGGCACGTATCAAGTGCCGTCTCAACGTTTGCCCCTATGGAAATGAGCCCGATTTGGCACACTGATGGCCTCGGCGCCCAGTGACAACTCCGGAACAGAGGACAGAAGGAGCATGTGTGAAGACCTGTGTGTTGGGGATGTGGGAGGGGGAGGCATAGAGGACGTGCGGAGAGGGGGAGGAGGGCCGACTCACCTGACCCTTTGGGACTGGATCTCTGTTTGGGTCGCTGTCTTCGGCCACCGGACCCAACTCCCTTGTCCTGCTCGCCACAGGTTTCTTCCCAGCATTGGCGTGTTTGGGCTGCCCGGGTCCCGAAGGGACCGAGGAGTACCTCTTGGCTCTCGCAAGCAGTGGAACGCCAGAGATTGGGGGGAAGGTGGCTGGGTCCGGGGGGCCTCTGGAGATTCTCTGCCCCCACGAAGGCAAGGCCGGGGGCTTTCTCCCCAGGACAACTTTTGAGGCACAACTTAGGGATTTCTTTTCCTGGGCCACCTTCCTTCTAGGAGTGGCCCGGGGCAAGGCGCCTGCAGCAGCAGCAGCAGCAGCAGCAGCAGCGCCTGGGTAGCTGGGCCTGCCCCCTCTCTTGCCCCAGACCACACTTTGCATTTTCTTGAATGAAGACATGTCAGGCCGCCTTTCTGAGGCTGAAGGGAATCCCCGTGGAGTGGGGGCCCGGAGAGAGCCTGGCACGCGAAGGAAGTTCCCTGAGTCGTGGGGATTTAAGTGCCCGGGTTCGTCCCCAGGATCCTCGAGGCTGCTGGACTTTGCCTGGCCTGCCGCTTTGGGGTAAATGCTCACCCTCATCAGCTGTATCTCACTGAACTCATCCGATGACTCGGGGTCAGAAGACTCCGTCGAGGGCCGCTGGGAATCAACAGTGATATTCAACCTACTTTCAGTGCCTCTTTTAGCGTTTCCCCGGGCCCGGCCTCCCTCGGGCCCCCTGAGGGTGAGAGGGGTGGGAGACGCCCGCTGCGATCCTACACAGCTAGGGGCAGGTGCGCGTCTACCCTTGGGGCCTGTGTCTAGGTCCGCCCAAACGATAGATACCTGAGCGGAGCAGCTTTCTGGGGATGGGTTTCTCCGGACCCCTAGTGTATCCCAGTCGGTCAACTGCCGCGCGATGGCCGCAAAATCTTCAGCCTCTTCAAAGTGGGCCATGTAGTCCAGAGCATCCTCCTTCTCGTCGGTCGGCGAGCAGGGTCGGCCTTCCCGGCCCCACAGCACGGCCCCTCCCGCTCCCACCACTTCCCTCTCGGCCTCGAAGCCCGCTGGGACAGGGAGCCCGCCCTCGCTCTCGCCGCTGCGCGACGCCCCCCGATCAAGGCCTAGTCCGGGCCCCCGCGGGCCTCCAGGGCCGGCCCGGTGGACGCCGCCCCGCTCCCCGCCCTCTGGGCCGACACCCGCCCCCCAAACAGACGCTTTATCCGGGGAGCTCATGTCGCCGGTGCGGGCAGACGATCGTCCTTGTCGCAGCGGGAGAGCCGGGCCACGCGAGGCCGAAGCGAGGCCTCCGGAGGGCGCCGGCGACGTCACCACAACGGCCGCACGAGAACGATCGCCACAAACGACGCGCGGCCTCCGCACCTTCGAAGCCCGCGTCAAGGCGGTCTCACGTGTCCTCTCCCAGCCAACCGGCGGGCGCCTTGTTGGCCCGCCCCACCCGAGGCCTTAACCAATAAGGACGAGGGCGTTTGGTTCCCTCGGAAGTCCATCCGGCAGGTGGAAGCCAACCCGGTGGTTAGGTTGGGTTTTCACGGCCCTGGTCCTGCCTCTTCCTGTCCCGCCTCCTCTGGCTGTGACTCTCCTGACGAATGAGGGTCACTTGTCTGAGCCTCGGTTTCCAGTCTGTGGAACCGGGAAATGGCAGGCCCTGTCTCGAGGAGCCGTAGCGGGTTAAATGGAACGAAGAACGTGGAGCACCTAGGACGGAAAGTATTCGCAAGCCTGCTTTCCAAAACACTACAACCTCATAGGAAAACAGGCAAAGGAAGCCAACCGTTCCTAATCAGGGGTCGGCGTACCTTTTCTGTAAAACCCGTTGCCCTCGAGTCGATTCCGACTCACAGCGACCCTATAGGACGGAGTAGAACTGCCCCACAGAGCTTCCAAGGAGCGCCTGGTGGATTCAAACTGCCGACCTTTTGGTTAGCAGCGGTAGGACTTAACCACTAAGCCACCAGGGTTCAAAAAACAAAAGCAAACCCGTTGAGCCCTCCAGTTGATTCCAACTCATAGCGACCCTATAGGACTGGGTGGAACCGCGCCATAGCGTTTCCAAGGAGCAGCTGGTGGATTCGACCTGCCGACCTGTGGTTAGCAGCCGAATGCTTACAGATAGTAAATATTTTATGATTTGCAGGCCGTTCTGTCTCCGTGACAACTGCTCAGCTCTGCACTTTTGGCGGGAAAGACTGCAGCTACAGACTACAGGTAAACGAGTCGGCGTGCCTGCGCTCCACTGAAACTTTATTGGCGGGTCGGTTTTAGCCAGCAGGCCGGAGTTTGCCCTACTGCTCCCCACCCCACCCCCCAACCCCCCCCCGCCACTGTTAAGTCAAAGGAGAGAGAACCCCAATGGTCAGTGGATACCCCGAAAGATGCTCACCATCCCCGATCATGGAGATGCAAACTAAAAACCACAAAACACTTTTCACACACCAGGCTTGCAACAATTAAAGAGCTTAACGATGCCAAGGGTTGGAGAGGTTATCAGGAAACCAGTGCATTTGCACACTCCCGGGGAGCGTGTACGTTGGGACAACCATTTGGAAGGGATAATTTGCAGAGTCTATGAGTAGCAAGTTATAGACACTTACTATGTGCCTGGCACTCTTCTCAGCACCGTAGATAAAGATTTACTAATCCTCACAAGAATCCTGTGATCGAAGTTCCTGCTGTTATCGCCCTCTCGCAGGCGAGGAAAGAGGCACAGAGAGGTTCAGCAACTTGCCCAGGGTCACTCAGCCTGTCAGTATCAGCGACAGGACTGAAACCAGGCAGTCTGGCTCCAGAGTCCAAGTTTGACCGGAAACTATGAAAACTGAAAAATGCCCATCCCCTCTATGGCCCAGCAGATCCACTGCTGGGTACAGCTGGAGAAACACTGGCACGCCGTGTGCGTAAGGACACACGCACAAGGATGTTGGCAAGAGGGAAAACTGGGAACAATCCATCAGTGAGGTCGTGGATGAATGCAATGTGGCATATGCATCCAAAACCAAACCCAAACCCGCTGCCGTCGAGTGGATTCCGACTCACAGCGACCCCATAGGACAGAGTAGAACTGACCCATGAGGTTTCCAGGGCTGTAAATCTTTACCGAAGCAGACCGCCACATCTTCTTCCCGCAGAGCGAGCGGCTGGCGGGTACGAACCGCCGACCTTTCGGTTAGCAGCCGAGCGTCTAACCACTGCACCACCGGGGCTCCTTGGCGTATGCATCCAGTAGATTAACATCTGGCAGTCAAAAGGAACAAACGGGGCTGTGTGAACATAGATTTCTGAAGCACTCTGATGACTGCATAAAGCAAGCTGCAGACCAATGCATAGCCTTGATCACAAACCCCTAAATTTAAAAATGCAAGATAATTCTGTATGTTGTTTGCGAGTACCTATGTGTGTATTTTTTTTAAAGGTCTGGAAGGACATGCACCAAATGTGTAACCCTGGTATCGGAGTAGTGGCGGCAGCAATGTGGCACACCAGTTGTTTGCCATGTTCTTCCCTGACACTACTGCTTCGCAGCTTTACTGAGCGGGGAGCAGCATCCTTGATATCTAGGGAGTGGTCCCTTCCTGCGTTTCTAGAAGGCCCTCGAGTGTAAGAATTTCCCTTGCTTCTACCCAACCCCTGTTGCAACCGGCTTCCATCCCTTACCTACCTCCCCTCCTCCCTTTCCCACTCATAACTCATCTGTCTTTCTGTTGCCCCCTCTGTCTTTCTGTTTCTCCCTCTCTCTCTCTGTCTCTGTCTGTCTCTCTCTAGAACGTCCTGTTCTGGCTGATTTCCAGTAGAGGCCTCGAGTGTATGAACACATTTTGCCTGCAGGAACTCAAAGGCAGATTTTTCTGAGCCTTCACCTGAGAAGCCTACACTGCTGGAGAAGGCTACAGAGCAGGGCAGACCGGCTCTACTGTAAACCTGTGATCACTGCTGTCAAGCTGTCCCTCCACTCTCCCTGCCTGTCTGTGTCTGGCTAAGTCCCTCTCCCACTCCCCACGATGACTCTTAAAGAAAGGGTGTGCTATTTCAGACACACCAAAAGGAATAACTAAGGAAACAGCAAACTCTACTGTACCCACCACCCGCCTCCAGGCACATTTATCAAGTGATTGAGTTGCAGCCTCTGGTGCAACTCTTGCCAATTCCATTCCCTTCCTCCCTCCCCCTGCCCCGAGAGAATCCCAAGGACTTCTTCACACCTTCTCCACTCTCTTCATCCGCAGGACTCTGCTATCTCCTCCTCCTCTACATCCTTTGGGTCTTCAGCGGTGCCAGAACTGATCTCTACCATCCTGCCTACCCGCTCCTCCATCCCATTTTGTTTTGGACTTACTATCAGGAGACCTGGTGGTGTAGTGGTTAAGTGTTTGGCTGCTAACTGAAAGGTCGGCGGTTCAAACCCAGCAACCACTCTGTGGGAGAAAGTTGTGGCAGTCTGCTTCTGTAAAGATTACAGCCTTGGAAACCCTATGGAGCAGTTCTATTCTGTCTTGTAGGGTCGCTATGAGTCAGAATCGACTCGACAGCAAAGGTTGTTTTTTTTTTCTTCCCTCATCTTGGCCTGGGTTGGAGGCCAGTTGGGAGATTTCCCCACAATCATAGCTCTTATACCACAGGTCACTGGTCTAATATGGGGGTTATTGTTCTAACTGCCAAGCGTATCAGTCACAGTTATCCACTCGGACTGGAGAAATGACCACTGGGTAGGCTCAGGGATCCAGCTGACTCACTGTGAGCCTGACTCTATCCCCAACTCCGTTTACTACCCGGGCCCCAGAAGCCCCCACTCTAACAGAGCGCCCATCAGGACACTTTGGGCCTCCGGAATCAATGTCACCTCAGACCCCGTTTGCAATAGTCAACTGTAAATGCCTAGGTATCTCTGTTTCCCCAATCTGCAGTCACCTGGATAAGTGGCAGTAAGTCTCTTGGGGAAATACTGCGACATAGTAACAGTACATACTTGCCACCTTGTTGCAGGGTCCTTCCTCCTTGGGACTCATCCACCTTTTCAGTCAGTGAGGCTGGTCTGAATATTGATCTGGGACCAGAAAGGGAGCAAAAGGTCATGATTTTTTATTGGGGCAACCACCCAACCCCCCCCCCCCGCCACTGTTCCATTCCTGCCCTTTTTTTCTGAAGTTGCTGCTAGGGAAGCCATGCTCTAGGAACTATCTCCACAGCCTCCTGCAGATCAAGTGCTCTTGGCTGCCCCTCTGACTTTGCCAGATGTTTCTGTAATTTTGGCCTCCTGGGTCTGGCGTTTAAGCACCACCTATCACTATGGGTTCCCATCATTCCCACCGATGTTACTGAGCCTGGCTCTGTGACCACCTCTCCTTCCATCACCCCCAGTGGCCTACAGAGGAGAGCAACCACCAAACTTCCTAGTGATGCTGGTGGCCATCTCACCAGCACATTCCTGATGGCCTTGGTGAATGGTGTGTCCTCTCAGCCCTCCCACAGAACATGACCATCTGGCGTGCTGTCTGCCCTCACATCATCTACCCACTTCAGCATGCCTGCATCACTCAACCTTTATATTCCTTCCTCCATCGTATGCAAGTCCAAGGCAGGCATTTCCACTTGTCTCCATGTGGGCCCTCACTTTCTCAAAGCTTCTGAGAGCTGCCCTGGCAGTGACTATCCTCCATCTCCTAGAGTCCCTGCCAGGGGTGTTAAATCCCACATCCTGAGAAAGTGCCCTCCATCCCGAATTCTTGCTTATCCATGCTTATATTCCAACCCCCTTCATCCAAAAACCCGTTGCCATTGAGTCGATTCCGACTCATAGTGACCCTATAGACAGAGTAGAACTGCCCCATAGGGTTTCCAAGGCTGTAAATCTTTACAGAGCAGACTGCCACATCTTTTTCCTGCAGAGCAGCTGGTGGGTTAGAACCACTGACCTTTCAGTTAGTAGCTGAGCGCTTAACCACTGTACCACCAGGGCTTCATCCAGCGCCCTCAATATCCAATCCCAGGTGTATTCCCCTGGCTCCTGCCAGTATAGGCTAGCTGGTTCTTGCAACTCCTTTGGTACATAATGGCTTTCCTCTCTTATCAGGCTCAGCATGTTCCAAGCTGGGCTTTTAGAGGAGATGGGGGCAGCACCTGAGGGAGGCACCTCTGGCCTTCTGGGGGGAGAAGAATCTGCAGCATCTAAGCACAGGGGACGTGCTAGGGATGGGCACCCTGCAAGCTCTGAGGCTTTAGGGACTTGGGGTCTGCTAACTCCCCCGTCATCCCCTGCATCCTTTAGGTCTTCAACGAATAGTGTCAGGCTCACAGTGAGCCAACTGGGTCCCTGGACCTATACAGCACTGGGATGCCCCCAGTGTCCTCAGGGGCATACACCCAGATGTCCCCATCCCAAATTTCAGGGTTTAAACTTTTTGCAACCAAGGCCCTGACCTTCAAATAACTGTCCCGAGTTGGTCAAAACTGCAATGTTTCCAGACCTCTGCAACTCCATCAAGTCCTCTGTCTGTTCCGTACCTGTGTCTGCTCTTCCTCTGCAGGAGACAAGGGCCTCTTTGTAAGCTACCATATTGGCCTCCTGGGTCTCACAGTTAGCACGTAACTGTTTCTTGGCACAAAGTCAGTGTTGGATCCAGAGAAGTGGCAGCTGGGGCTGTCAGTTAACTATGTTTTCTGTAGCAGTGGACTGGAGTGGCATGCTTCCATGGCTGCCACAAGGGGTAGGGGCTGGAGGCAAGTATCACTGATATTCCTGTTTTGAGTGACTGAGTGGTGGGAGTATTCTCTAGGATAGGGACATAGACAGTTGAGCAATTTTGGGAGGGAAATAGTGGGGCTGGTTTTGGACATGTCAAGTTTGAGTTACTTATGCCGGGAATGACAAATTGAAGAGGAATGGGATCATATTCATAGTCAAAAAGAACATGTCAAGATGTATCCTGAAGTGCAGCACTGTCAGTTATAGGACAATGTCCATTCGCCTACAAGGAAGACCAGTTAATAACGACTATTATTCAAATTTATGTACCAACCACTAATGCCAAAGATGAGGAAATTGAAGCTTTTTACCAGCTTCTGCAGTCTGAAATTGATCAACTATGCAATCAAGATGCATTGATAACTACCGGCAATTGGAATGCAAAAGTTAGAAACAAAGAAGGAGGATGGGTAGTTGGAAAATATGGGCTTGGTGATAGAAATGAAGCCAGGGATCGAATGATAGAATTTTGCAAGGCTAACAACTTGTTCATTGCAAATACCCTTTTTCAACAAAATAAACATCGACTGTATACATGGACCTCACCTGATGGAAAACTCAGAAATTAAATCGACTACATCTTTGGAAAGAGACTGTGGAAAACTCAGTATCATCAGTCAGAAGAAGGCCAAGGGCCGACTGTGCAACAAACCGTCAATTGCTCATATGCAAGTTCAAGTTGAAGGTGAAGAAAATTAAAACAAGTCCTTGAGAGCCAAAATATGACCTTGTGTGGATCCCCCCTGAATTTACAGATTATCTCAAGAATAGATTAAATCATTGAACAGATGAGTTGTGGGATGACATCATGGAAATCATACATGGAGAAAGCAAAAGGTCACTAAAAATACAGAAAACAAAGAAAATAGCAAAATGGATGCCAGAAGAGACTCTGAAACTTGCTCCTGAATGTAGAGTAGTTAAAACAAATGGAAAAAATGATGAAGTAAAAGAGCTGAACAGAAAATTTCAAAGGGTGGCTCAAGAAGTCAAAGTAAAGTATTAGAATGAAATGTGCAAAGACCTGGAGTTAAAAACTAAAAAGGAATAACATACTTGGCATTTTTCAAGCTGAAATAAATGAAAAAAAATCAAGTCTCCATTTGCAATTTTGAAGGATTCTATGGGCAAAACATTGAACGACGCAGGAAGCATCAAAAGAAGATGGAAGGAATACACAGAGTCACTGTATCAAAAAGAACTGGTTGACGTTCAACCATTTCAGGAGGCAGTGTATGCTCAAGAACCAATGGTATTGAAGGAAGAAGTGGAAGTTGCAGTGAAGGCAGTGACAAAATCAAGGCTCCAGGAATTGATGGAATACCAATATCAACAAACAGATGCAACACTGGAAGCTCTCACTCATCTATGCCGAGAAATCTGGAAGACAGCTACCTGGCCAATGGACTGGAAGAGATCCATATTATCAGGGCAGAAGTTCCTGGAGAAAGACATCATGCTTGGTAAAGTAGAAGGTCAGAGAAGAAGAGGGATCCCTGAGAGCATTTCTTTTTTCATGAGTTTTTTTTTTTCTGTTTTTTGGGGGGGCTTTTCCAGTTCTTTTTTTGTTTTGTTTTGTTTTCTTTTCTTTCTTTTTCCCTTTTTGTCTTTCTTCATTATTCAGTTTCTCATCTCTCTATACTTTCCTTCTCTTCCTGTTCCGTGAATACCTGCCACTGAATACCTCTATGCCTTCGAGCCAGGCTGTACTGCAACACCTGGGAACAACTTCCCCAGACCTCGTAGCCACACTGGTGGGACCCATTGGAGCTTTTCTTTTCTTTTCTTTTTTCTTTCTAACTTTTATTTATTCATTATTTTCTTTTTTTTCTCTCTTCCACTTTTTGTTTTTCTCCATTTCATAGCCTCTCATCTCTCCACTCCAACGGCAAGCTCCCCTAGCTCTCTTTTTTTGTTTGTTGGTATGTTTTTGGCTCCTGTTCCTCTCTCCTCTCTCCCATATCCATGTTAGCTCCACACATAACAATCTCCCCCCTCCATCCTGCCTACCTGCACCATGTGCTTAACATCACACCACCAAGCAGAAAATGCATGACCTACCGGAACCTGCCCTGCACTGATTACCGACCCGCCCTGGTGGCTGTAGTAAGTGCCACAAACAACCCATCCCAGCAACTCCTCTTCAGCTAGACCTGCCCTGCTGTACCATATCTGAGCCACTGACCCTGCCAATTGGAGAAGGAGGTGAAAAGTATCTTCCCACAGACAAGCGAACAACAAAGGACACACAGCCCACCTGCTCAGAAATAGCCAAATTTTAAGAAAAGGAAAAAACAAACAAATCTACACTCAATAAATGAGAAAAATAACTACTGAATGCCCCAAAGACAGCAGACAATATCAAAACATTTACAAAAACAGGACAGGATGGTTCCACTAGATGTCCAAAATAAAATACCAGATGACTTCGCAGTGGAAGAAAAGCCACTAGAACTACCTAATAGGGAATTCAAGTCTCTAATACACAGAATTATCCAAGAGTTGAAGCAGAAAGCAGACAAAAATGAGGAAAAAATAAACAAATTCATGGAAAATACAGATAAAAAAATGGAAGTATTCAGGAAAATAATGCAGGAACAAAATACCAAAATAAATTCACAACTAGAAATTATACAAAGACAACAATTGGAAATACAAAAGATAAACAACAAGATTTCAGAAAAGGACAGTGTCACAGAAGGGCTGAGGAGCAGATTTGAAATGGTGGAAGACAGGATCAGTGGAATTGAAGACAAACACTTGGATACAACTCTGAGGAAAACTCAGAAAAAAGAACAAAGAAAAATGAAGAGACCCTGAGAGTTATGTGGGATACAATCAAAAGCAAAAATTTCTGAGTGATCAGAGTTCCAGAATGGGGAGAAAACAGAAAACACAGAGAGGATCACTGAAGAACTGCTGACAGAAAACTTCCCCAATATCACAAAAGATGAAAAGCTGGCCATCCAAGAAGCTCAACAAACCCCATATAGGATAGACCCCAAAAGAAAATCACCAAGGTATATCATAATCACACTCGCCAAAACCAAAGACAAAGAATCCTGAGAGCAGCTCATGAAAAACAAGAAGTCACGTACAGAGGAGAAACAATAAGACTAAGCTCAGATTATTTGGCAGAAACCATGCAGGCAAGAAGGCAATGGGATGACACACATAAAACGTTGAAAGAAAAAAATTGCCAGCCAAGAATAATATATCCTGCAAACCTCTCGTTCAAATATTATGGTGAAATTAGGTCATTTCCAGATAAACAGAAATTAAGGGAATATGTAAAAACCAAACC
The DNA here is from genome assembly GCA_030035585.1 of Dugong dugon. Lineage (NCBI taxonomy): Eukaryota > Metazoa > Chordata > Mammalia > Sirenia > Dugongidae > Dugong > Dugong dugon. Next base: position 98,728,959 of record CM057483.1, on the reverse strand, counting down.
AAACTTACAATAATTATTAAAGGGAGTTCTTTGATCTGAGAACAAACAACTTCAGCTCACAGGCTGAATCTAGGATGCAAGATTGTACCAGCCAGATACCAATCTAGGAAATGAACTCTCAAGGACTATCCAAAACCAAAAGAAATACAACAGGGAATCAGAGCAGTTAATCTGTAAATGACAACAACATCAGAACAATAAAAGAGGGAATAAATGGTGTAGGTATAGAACCTTCTAATGGAGAGGAAGGCAAGGCAATACCAAGTAATAATAGACTGCTTCAAACTTAGAAAGATAAGAGTAAATTTCACGGTAACCACAAAGAAAGTTAACAAACATACTCATAAAATTAAAGAGGAAAAATATAAAGTCTCAGCAAAAACAAAAACTACAAAAACAAAAGAAATGAAAAAAAAACCCACAAACAAAAGTAATTCATCACAGGAGAGTAGGAAGAGCAAAGAAAACGTCAGCACCACAAAAAAAAAGCACTACAAAATGACAGCAACAAACTCACATCTATCAATAATTACACTGAATGTAAATGGACTCAATGCACCCATAAGGAAACAGAGAGTGACAGAATGGATAAAAAACAGGATCCATCAATATGCTGTCTACAAGAGACACACCTTAGAAACAAAGATGTGAATTTATTAAAAGTCAAAGGTTGGAAAAAATTATAACAAACTAACAACTACCACAAAAGAGCAGGAGTGGCAATTCTAATCTCAGATAAAATAGACTTTAAAAGAAAATCCAACATAAAAGGCAAACAAGGACACTATATAATGATTAAGGGGACGATCCATCATGAAGACATAACCATAATAAACATCTACGCACCCAATGACAGGGCTCCAAAATACATAAAATAAACTCTAACAACACTGAAAAGAGAAATTGAGAGTTCTACGATCATAGTAGGAGACTTCAACACATAGAAGGGAAATTTCTCAACATAATAAAGGGCACCTATGCAAAACCAACGGCCAACATTATTCTTAAAGGAGAGAGGCTGAAAACACTCCCCTTGAGAACAGGAACAAGACAACGATGCCCTTTATCACCACTCTTATTTAACATTGTGCTGGAAGTTCTAGCTAGAGCAGTAAGGCAAGAAAAAGAAAAAAAGGGCATCCAAATTGGTAATGAAGGAGTTAAACTGTCTCTGTTTGCGGATGATATGATACTATACATAGAAAACCATAAACACTCCATGAGAAATCTACTGGAACTAATAGAAAGATTCAGCAGAGTAGCAGGATACGAGATAAACATACAAAAATCAGTTGGATTCCTATATACCAATAAAGAGAACGATGAAAAGGAAATCAGGAAAACAATATCATTTATAATAGCTCCCCGAAAAATAAACTACTTAGGAATAAATCTAACCAGAGATGTAAAAGAATGATACAAAGAAAACTACAAAACACTACCACAAGAAACCCAAAGGGATCTACATAAATGGAAAAACATACCATGCTCAAGGGTAGATAGACTCAACATTGTGAAAATGACAATTCCACCCAAAGCAATTTACAAATACAACGCAACCCCAATCCAAATACCAACCACATTCTTCAAAGAGATGAAAAAACTAATCATTAACTTTATATGGAAAGGGAAGAAGCCCCAAATAAGTAAAGCACTACTGAATAAGAAGAATAAAGTTGGAGGACTCACACTACCTGGTCTCAGAACCTACTATATAGCTACAGTAGTGAAAACAGCCTGGTACTGGTACAACAACAGATACATTGAACAATGGAACAGAATTGAAAACCCAGATGTAAATCCATCCACCTACGGTCACCTGGTCTTTGACAAGGGCCCAAAGTCTATCAAATGGGGAAAAGACAGTCTTTTTAACAAATGGTGCTGGCAAAACTGGATATCCATCTGCAAAAAAATGAAACAGGACCCATACCTCACACCATATACAAAAACTAATTCAAAATGGACCAAAGACCAAAATATAAAGCAACAGAGTATAAAATTGATAGAAGAAAAAATAGGACCAACGCTACAGGCCCTAATACACAGCATTAACAGGATACAAACCATAACCATCAACACACAAACCCTAGAAGATAAGCTAGATAACTGGGATCTTCTAAAAATCAAACACCTATGCTCTTCAAAAGACTTCCCCAAAAGAGTAAAAAGAGAACCTACAGACTGGGAAAAAATTTTTGGACAGTACAAGTCAGACAAAGGTCTAATCTCCATAATCTACAAGAAAATCCAACACCTCTACAAGAAAAAGACAAACAACCCTATCAAAAAATGGGCAAAGGAAATGAACAGACACTTCACCAAGGAAGACATTCAAATGGCCAACAGACACATGAGGAAATACTCGCGATCACTAGCCATTAGAGAAATGCAAATTAAAACCACAATGAGATACCATCTCACCCCGGCATTACTGGCACGAATCAAAAACACTGGAAATAAGAAATGTTGGAGGGGCTGCGGGGAGATTGGAACTCTTATGCACTGCTGCTGGAAATGCAAAATGATACAACCATTTTGGAAAATGATATGGCGCTTCCTTAGAAAGCTAGAAATAGAAATACCATATGATCCAGCAATACCACTCCTAGGAATATATCCTAGAAAAATAAGAGTTGTCACTCGAGTAGACATATGCACACCTATGTTCATGGCAGCATTGTTCACAATAGCAAAAAGATGGAAACAACCTAGATGCCCATCAACAGATGAATGGATAAACTATGGTACATACACACAATAGAGTACTATGCAGCAAGAAAGAACAATGATCGATCTGTGAAGCATCTCATAACATGGATGAAACTGGAGGATATTATGCTCAGTGAAATCAGTCAATCACAAAAGGACAAAATTGTAGAAGACCTCTATTATAAAAACCCATGAAAAAGTTTACACACAAAAAGTAACAATATTTGTTGGTTACCAGGGATGGGTGGGGTAGGGGGGAAATCCTAAATAGGATATAGGTAAGTTGTATTTTGGGTGAAGGGTGAGACAGTACACAATACTGGGGAAACCAGCACAACTTGTACAATGAAAGGTCATGGAAGCTCCATAGACACATTCAAACTCCCTGAGAGACTGAATTGCTGGGTGGAGGGCTTTGGGGACCATGGTCTCAGGGAACATCTAGCTCAACTGGCATAACACAGTTTATAAAAACAACGTTCTACATTCTACCTTGGTGAGTAGCATCTGGGGTCTTAAAAGCTTGTGAGCAGCCATCTAAGATACTCCACTTGTCTCTTCCCTTCAGGAGCAAGGGAGAATGAAGAGAACAGGATACAAGGAAAAGATTAGTCCAAAGGACTAATGGACCACAGCTACCAAAGTCTTTACCAGACTGAGTCCAGTACAGCTAGATGGTGCCAGGCTACCACCACTGACTGCTCTGACTTGGGATCACAACAGAGGGTTCTGGACAGAGCTGGATAAGGATGTAGAACAAAATTCTAACACACACAAAAAAGGCCAGATTTACTGGCCTAAGGGAGACTGGAGAAACCCCGAGACTATGACCCCTGGACACCCTTTTAGCTCAATGGTGAAGTCACTTCCAAAGTTCATCGTTCAGCCAGGGATTGGACAGCCCCATGAAACAAAACGGGACTAATGAGGCACAGCAGTCCAGGGACAAGGGCTAGAAGGCAGAAGGGGACAGGAAAGCTGGTGTTAGGGAACCCAAGCTTGAGTAAGGACAGTGTTGATGTGTAGTGAAGTTGTTGACCATTGTCATACGGCAACATGTGTACTAACAGTTTAATGAGAAACTATTTTGTTCTGTAAACCTTCATCTAAAGTGAGAATAGCAACACAATTGGAAGAGCGTAGTCGATGTCACTGAACTGTGCATGTAGAAATTTTTGACATGGTGTATCTTTGGCTATGTATATTTTCACCAAAAAAAAAAAAAAAGTCAAGAAGGGAGAGGGTTGACATGTCGTGCTGTTGTTACCAATGTCATAAAACAATATGTGTACTGCTGTTTAATGAGAAACTATTTGTTCTATAAACCTTCACCTGAAGTACAATAAAAAAAAAAAGATTAAAAAAAATACTTGAGTACTCGCAAACAACATGTATCTTCTAGCTATGACTCCTCACCCGAGTTACAGAACCAAATTTCTAAGTGCATTCTGGATAATTCTATCTGCATGACCCTCAAGTAACTCAAACTCAACATGTCTAAAACCAGCCCCCCCATTTCCCTCCCAAACTTGCTCAACTGCCTATGTCCCTATCCTAGAGAATACTCCCACCACTCAGTCACTCAAAATAGGAATCTTTGACTCCTGCCACTCCCCTTGTGGCAGCCATAGAAACATGCCACTCGGATCTCCCACTTTAGGGGAACATAGTTGACTGACAACCCCAGCTGCCACATTGCTGGATCCACCACTGAGTTTGTGCCAAGACCATGCATCATCTGAGCATAACAGGATACTCTGCTGCAGGACAGAGACACCTCTAATAGGCAGCTGTGGCTTGGGGACTCCCCATCACCCCGACTGAAAATTACTTAGAACTTAAACTGCTAACTGAGATTCTTCCTATCCAGCCATCTTTTTCTTCCCCATCTCCTCTTACAGGTGTGAGGCCTGGATCGAACCATGAAGACTCCTGCTACCTACTCCTCTTCACTCCCTTTTATCCTTCACATGTGCTTCCCACATAATGATCTTTCACTTCCAATGTCATCATCTTGGTGTTTATATTTTTAAAGGACCCAAACTAATGAAAACGGTACCAGGAGTGGTCTCAGAAAACAAGCAGTAAGATGGGGTTGTGAACTGGCTCACCCACTGCCTGGAGGACAAAGAGCATCGCATCCTGAGTGATAACGTGGGGCATGAATAATCACTAGCACGAGGTGGCATCCAAATGCTGAAGATTTCACCCGTAGTTACTTGGGAAAACATGCCAGTGGCAGATAACACCCTTGATGATGAAAACATTCAGGCGTTTGAAGGGCATGAACGGTGGAGTTGGCTGAATATTGCTAAGCTGTATTGATGCCCTGCAGAGAGATAATGAGAAACTAAGAGCCATCCAGAAACAGTTAAGTGCTAAGTATAATACCCAGAAGGTCAATATGGTAGCTTACAAAGAGGCCCTTGTCTCCTGCAGAGGAAGAGCAGACACAGGTACGGAACAGACAGAGGACTTGATGGAGTTGCAGAGGTCTGGAAACATTGCAGTTTTGACCAACTCGGGACAGTTATGTGAAGGTCAGGGCCTTGGTTGCAAATAGTTTAAACCCTGAAATTTGGGATGGGGACATCTGGGTGTATGCCCCTGAGGACACTGGGGGCATCCCAGTGCTGTGTAGGTCCAGGGACCCAGTTGGCTCACTGTGAGCCTGACACTATTCGTTGAAGACCTAAAGGATGCAGGGGATGACGGGGGAGTTAGCAGACCCCAAGTCCCTAAAGCCTCAGAGCTTGCAGGGTGCCCATCCCTAGCACGTCCCCTGTGCTTAGATGCTGCAGATTCCTCTCCCCCCAGAAGGCCAGAGGTGCCTCCCTCAGGTGCTGCCCCCATCTCCTCTAAAAGCCCAGCTTGGAACATGCTGAGCCTGATAAGAGAGGAAAGCCATTATGTACCAAAGGAGTTGCAAGAACCAGCTAGCCTATACTGGCAGGAGCCAGGGGAATACACCTGGGATTGGATATTGAGGGCGCTGGATGAAGCCCTGGTGGTACAGTGGTTAAGCGCTCAGCTACTAACTGAAAGGTCAGTGGTTCTAACCCACCAGCTGCTCTGCAGGAAAAAGATGTGGCAGTCTGCTCTGTAAAGATTTACAGCCTTGGAAACCCTATGGGGCAGTTCTACTCTGTCTATAGGGTCACTATGAGTCGGAATCGACTCAATGGCAACGGGTTTTTGGATGAAGGGGGTTGGAATATAAGCATGGATAAGCAAGAATTCGGGATGGAGGGCACTTTCTCAGGATGTGGGATTTAACACCCCTGGCAGGGACTCTAGGAGATGGAGGATAGTCACTGCCAGGGCAGCTCTCAGAAGCTTTGAGAAAGTGAGGGCCCACATGGAGACAAGTGGAAATGCCTGCCTTGGACTTGCATACGATGGAGGAAGGAATATAAAGGTTGAGTGATGCAGGCATGCTGAAGTGGGTAGATGATGTGAGGGCAGACAGCACGCCAGATGGTCATGTTCTGTGGGAGGGCTGAGAGGACACACCATTCACCAAGGCCATCAGGAATGTGCTGGTGAGATGGCCACCAGCATCACTAGGAAGTTTGGTGGTTGCTCTCCTCTGTAGGCCACTGGGGGTGATGGAAGGAGAGGTGGTCACAGAGCCAGGCTCAGTAACATCGGTGGGAATGATGGGAACCCATAGTGATAGGTGGTGCTTAAACGCCAGACCCAGGAGGCCAAAATTACAGAAACATCTGGCAAAGTCAGAGGGGCAGCCAAGAGCACTTGATCTGCAGGAGGCTGTGGAGATAGTTCCTAGAGCATGGCTTCCCTAGCAGCAACTTCAGAAAAAAAGGGCAGGAATGGAACAGTGGCGGGGGGGGGGGGGGTTGGGTGGTTGCCCCAATAAAAAATCATGACCTTTTGCTCCCTTTCTGGTCCCAGATCAATATTCAGACCAGCCTCACTGACTGAAAAGGTGGATGAGTCCCAAGGAGGAAGGACCCTGCAACAAGGTGGCAAGTATGTACTGTTACTATGTCGCAGTATTTCCCCAAGAGACTTACTGCCACTTATCCAGGTGACTGCAGATTGGGGAAACAGAGATACCTAGGCATTTACAGTTGACTATTGCAAACGGGGTCTGAGGTGACATTGATTCCGGAGGCCCAAAGTGTCCTGATGGGCGCTCTGTTAGAGTGGGGGCTTCTGGGGCCCGGGTAGTAAACGGAGTTGGGGATAGAGTCAGGCTCACAGTGAGTCAGCTGGATCCCTGAGCCTACCCAGTGGTCATTTCTCCAGTCCGAGTGGATAACTGTGACTGATACGCTTGGCAGTTAGAACAATAACCCCCATATTAGACCAGTGACCTGTGGTATAAGAGCTATGATTGTGGGGAAATCTCCCAACTGGCCTCCAACCCAGGCCAAGATGAGGGAAGAAAAAAAAAACAACCTTTGCTGTCGAGTCGATTCTGACTCATAGCGACCCTACAAGACAGAATAGAACTGCTCCATAGGGTTTCCAAGGCTGTAATCTTTACAGAAGCAGACTGCCACATCTTTCTCCCACAGAGTGGTTGCTGGGTTTGAACCGCCGACCTTTCAGTTAGCAGCCAAACACTTAACCACTACACCACCAGGTCTCCTGATAGTAAGTCCAAAACAAAATGGGATGGAGGAGCGGGTAGGCAGGATGGTAGAGATCAGTTCTGGCACCGCTGAAGACCCAAAGGATGTAGAGGAGGAGGAGATAGCAGAGTCCTGCGGATGAAGAGAGTGGAGAAGGTGTGAAGAAGTCCTTGGGATTCTCTCGGGGCAGGGGGAGGGAGGAAGGGAATGGAATTGGCAAGAGTTGCACCAGAGGCTGCAACTCAATCACTTGATAAATGTGCCTGGAGGCGGGTGGTGGGTACAGTAGAGTTTGCTGTTTCCTTAGTTATTCCTTTTGGTGTGTCTGAAATAGCACACCCTTTCTTTAAGAGTCATCGTGGGGAGTGGGAGAGGGACTTAGCCAGACACAGACAGGCAGGGAGAGTGGAGGGACAGCTTGACAGCAGTGATCACAGGTTTACAGTAGAGCCGGTCTGCCCTGCTCTGTAGCCTTCTCCAGCAGTGTAGGCTTCTCAGGTGAAGGCTCAGAAAAATCTGCCTTTGAGTTCCTGCAGGCAAAATGTGTTCATACACTCGAGGCCTCTACTGGAAATCAGCCAGAACAGGACGTTCTAGAGAGAGACAGACAGAGACAGAGAGAGAGAGGGAGAAACAGAAAGACAGAGGGGGCAACAGAAAGACAGATGAGTTATGAGTGGGAAAGGGAGGAGGGGAGGTAGGTAAGGGATGGAAGCCGGTTGCAACAGGGGTTGGGTAGAAGCAAGGGAAATTCTTACACTCGAGGGCCTTCTAGAAACGCAGGAAGGGACCACTCCCTAGATATCAAGGATGCTGCTCCCCGCTCAGTAAAGCTGCGAAGCAGTAGTGTCAGGGAAGAACATGGCAAACAACTGGTGTGCCACATTGCTGCCGCCACTACTCCGATACCAGGGTTACACATTTGGTGCATGTCCTTCCAGACCTTTAAAAAAAATACACACATAGGTACTCGCAAACAACATACAGAATTATCTTGCATTTTTAAATTTAGGGGTTTGTGATCAAGGCTATGCATTGGTCTGCAGCTTGCTTTATGCAGTCATCAGAGTGCTTCAGAAATCTATGTTCACACAGCCCCGTTTGTTCCTTTTGACTGCCAGATGTTAATCTACTGGATGCATACGCCAAGGAGCCCCGGTGGTGCAGTGGTTAGACGCTCGGCTGCTAACCGAAAGGTCGGCGGTTCGTACCCGCCAGCCGCTCGCTCTGCGGGAAGAAGATGTGGCGGTCTGCTTCGGTAAAGATTTACAGCCCTGGAAACCTCATGGGTCAGTTCTACTCTGTCCTATGGGGTCGCTGTGAGTCGGAATCCACTCGACGGCAGCGGGTTTGGGTTTGGTTTTGGATGCATATGCCACATTGCATTCATCCACGACCTCACTGATGGATTGTTCCCAGTTTTCCCTCTTGCCAACATCCTTGTGCGTGTGTCCTTACGCACACGGCGTGCCAGTGTTTCTCCAGCTGTACCCAGCAGTGGATCTGCTGGGCCATAGAGGGGATGGGCATTTTTCAGTTTTCATAGTTTCCGGTCAAACTTGGACTCTGGAGCCAGACTGCCTGGTTTCAGTCCTGTCGCTGATACTGACAGGCTGAGTGACCCTGGGCAAGTTGCTGAACCTCTCTGTGCCTCTTTCCTCGCCTGCGAGAGGGCGATAACAGCAGGAACTTCGATCACAGGATTCTTGTGAGGATTAGTAAATCTTTATCTACGGTGCTGAGAAGAGTGCCAGGCACATAGTAAGTGTCTATAACTTGCTACTCATAGACTCTGCAAATTATCCCTTCCAAATGGTTGTCCCAACGTACACGCTCCCCGGGAGTGTGCAAATGCACTGGTTTCCTGATAACCTCTCCAACCCTTGGCATCGTTAAGCTCTTTAATTGTTGCAAGCCTGGTGTGTGAAAAGTGTTTTGTGGTTTTTAGTTTGCATCTCCATGATCGGGGATGGTGAGCATCTTTCGGGGTATCCACTGACCATTGGGGTTCTCTCTCCTTTGACTTAACAGTGGCGGGGGGGGGTTGGGGGGTGGGGTGGGGAGCAGTAGGGCAAACTCCGGCCTGCTGGCTAAAACCGACCCGCCAATAAAGTTTCAGTGGAGCGCAGGCACGCCGACTCGTTTACCTGTAGTCTGTAGCTGCAGTCTTTCCCGCCAAAAGTGCAGAGCTGAGCAGTTGTCACGGAGACAGAACGGCCTGCAAATCATAAAATATTTACTATCTGTAAGCATTCGGCTGCTAACCACAGGTCGGCAGGTCGAATCCACCAGCTGCTCCTTGGAAACGCTATGGCGCGGTTCCACCCAGTCCTATAGGGTCGCTATGAGTTGGAATCAACTGGAGGGCTCAACGGGTTTGCTTTTGTTTTTTGAACCCTGGTGGCTTAGTGGTTAAGTCCTACCGCTGCTAACCAAAAGGTCGGCAGTTTGAATCCACCAGGCGCTCCTTGGAAGCTCTGTGGGGCAGTTCTACTCCGTCCTATAGGGTCGCTGTGAGTCGGAATCGACTCGAGGGCAACGGGTTTTACAGAAAAGGTACGCCGACCCCTGATTAGGAACGGTTGGCTTCCTTTGCCTGTTTTCCTATGAGGTTGTAGTGTTTTGGAAAGCAGGCTTGCGAATACTTTCCGTCCTAGGTGCTCCACGTTCTTCGTTCCATTTAACCCGCTACGGCTCCTCGAGACAGGGCCTGCCATTTCCCGGTTCCACAGACTGGAAACCGAGGCTCAGACAAGTGACCCTCATTCGTCAGGAGAGTCACAGCCAGAGGAGGCGGGACAGGAAGAGGCAGGACCAGGGCCGTGAAAACCCAACCTAACCACCGGGTTGGCTTCCACCTGCCGGATGGACTTCCGAGGGAACCAAACGCCCTCGTCCTTATTGGTTAAGGCCTCGGGTGGGGCGGGCCAACAAGGCGCCCGCCGGTTGGCTGGGAGAGGACACGTGAGACCGCCTTGACGCGGGCTTCGAAGGTGCGGAGGCCGCGCGTCGTTTGTGGCGATCGTTCTCGTGCGGCCGTTGTGGTGACGTCGCCGGCGCCCTCCGGAGGCCTCGCTTCGGCCTCGCGTGGCCCGGCTCTCCCGCTGCGACAAGGACGATCGTCTGCCCGCACCGGCGACATGAGCTCCCCGGATAAAGCGTCTGTTTGGGGGGCGGGTGTCGGCCCAGAGGGCGGGGAGCGGGGCGGCGTCCACCGGGCCGGCCCTGGAGGCCCGCGGGGGCCCGGACTAGGCCTTGATCGGGGGGCGTCGCGCAGCGGCGAGAGCGAGGGCGGGCTCCCTGTCCCAGCGGGCTTCGAGGCCGAGAGGGAAGTGGTGGGAGCGGGAGGGGCCGTGCTGTGGGGCCGGGAAGGCCGACCCTGCTCGCCGACCGACGAGAAGGAGGATGCTCTGGACTACATGGCCCACTTTGAAGAGGCTGAAGATTTTGCGGCCATCGCGCGGCAGTTGACCGACTGGGATACACTAGGGGTCCGGAGAAACCCATCCCCAGAAAGCTGCTCCGCTCAGGTATCTATCGTTTGGGCGGACCTAGACACAGGCCCCAAGGGTAGACGCGCACCTGCCCCTAGCTGTGTAGGATCGCAGCGGGCGTCTCCCACCCCTCTCACCCTCAGGGGGCCCGAGGGAGGCCGGGCCCGGGGAAACGCTAAAAGAGGCACTGAAAGTAGGTTGAATATCACTGTTGATTCCCAGCGGCCCTCGACGGAGTCTTCTGACCCCGAGTCATCGGATGAGTTCAGTGAGATACAGCTGATGAGGGTGAGCATTTACCCCAAAGCGGCAGGCCAGGCAAAGTCCAGCAGCCTCGAGGATCCTGGGGACGAACCCGGGCACTTAAATCCCCACGACTCAGGGAACTTCCTTCGCGTGCCAGGCTCTCTCCGGGCCCCCACTCCACGGGGATTCCCTTCAGCCTCAGAAAGGCGGCCTGACATGTCTTCATTCAAGAAAATGCAAAGTGTGGTCTGGGGCAAGAGAGGGGGCAGGCCCAGCTACCCAGGCGCTGCTGCTGCTGCTGCTGCTGCTGCAGGCGCCTTGCCCCGGGCCACTCCTAGAAGGAAGGTGGCCCAGGAAAAGAAATCCCTAAGTTGTGCCTCAAAAGTTGTCCTGGGGAGAAAGCCCCCGGCCTTGCCTTCGTGGGGGCAGAGAATCTCCAGAGGCCCCCCGGACCCAGCCACCTTCCCCCCAATCTCTGGCGTTCCACTGCTTGCGAGAGCCAAGAGGTACTCCTCGGTCCCTTCGGGACCCGGGCAGCCCAAACACGCCAATGCTGGGAAGAAACCTGTGGCGAGCAGGACAAGGGAGTTGGGTCCGGTGGCCGAAGACAGCGACCCAAACAGAGATCCAGTCCCAAAGGGTCAGGTGAGTCGGCCCTCCTCCCCCTCTCCGCACGTCCTCTATGCCTCCCCCTCCCACATCCCCAACACACAGGTCTTCACACATGCTCCTTCTGTCCTCTGTTCCGGAGTTGTCACTGGGCGCCGAGGCCATCAGTGTGCCAAATCGGGCTCATTTCCATAGGGGCAAACGTTGAGACGGCACTTGATACGTGCCAGGCACCGTTCTCAGTGCTTTGCACACACTTTGGGCCTCCTCCCCAGAGAGGGGCTGGCAAAGACGGGAGGGCAGGGAGCTGATTTGGATCGGCCACCCCCGTAAAGGTTGGGCCACTGCGCCTCAGTGTTTGGACCATTGGCTTCCTTTCTAGCTGTTTCCCCCGAACCTTCCTTGTAGGGGACCCAGGCTTCCTCAGTTGCCCCACATTTCTCCCTGGCTCAGCTCTGCCTCCTGGCCTCGGGGAGAAAGTGCTAAGGAGATTAGCCTCTTGATTCCTTTCCCTGTTCATACCCTGCCTCACCCAGCCCCCTAGCACCCCCTTCCCACTCACCCCCCAAATAAGTCAGAAAGTTTTCCTTTAGCCTCCAACAAGCAAGCCAGGGCCATCTTGCCTCTCCATGCATCGAGGAGATGGCAGCAGTGGAGAACCCAACACCAGGGCTCCCCAAGTAACAGGAATCTCACAGCTCTTGGCCGTGAACCAGGGAGCCGCCAGGCCCAGGGAGGCTGCACCCTCAGGTGAGTCGTGGGATTGATATGCGTGGAGGGGGAAGGGGACACGGAGGGAGGGCTCTGGCCCTGTCACTTGTAAGGCCTCAGCCTTGCTCCCAGGCCTCTCTGGCTACCCAGACAGCTCTCGTGCAGGAAGTAGGATGCAGACAGCGCTGGCCTTAAGCCACAGTGTGCTTTGCATGGAGTTTGTGTGGTGGGGGTGGTTTGTAGCTGTAGCCCCAACTCCAACTCCAGGAGTAGGCCTTCAGCAGGACAACGCCTTTTCCATTAGGTTCTATTCAAGCACATCCTCACCCCGAGGGTGAGCCACAGTCCTTGAGGCCACGTTCCCAGATGGGCTGAGACGGGGGGGGACAGGGAAGGGAGGCCCAAGAGAGAAGGTTGGAGCTGCTGGGCAGAGCAGGGGCAACTTGTTGCCAGCAGAGGGTGGTGCTGCCTCACTGTAGATCCTGCTAGGTCCTTTACACCTCACTCCTAGGCTCTGAAGCTGGATTTTGTGTTCTCTTTCAGGTGACCAGGGGCCACCTGCAAATCCCCCGAGACAGGAGAGGCAGCCACAGCAGCTGCCACTGCTGTTGCTGCCGCCGCCACCACCAGCACCACCTGGAGAACAACGCTGCCCTCGGGTAATCCCCTCTCTTACCCCTAGAAATGCAGGTCCGAACTAGATGATGGGATCTGCGTCTAGGTTGAACTGATCCTGTGTCACCCCTCCCTCTCCACACCCCACGGAGGGTGGGGGGAGGGTGGGGGGCGGCGAGGGGAAGGTGCCTCCTTTCCATGGAGGATTCCATGCCAGTCTGGCCACTGGGCTTTGGACTGTGGGGGGACATGAGGGGCCAGCGGTAGAGGGAGTCAGATGAGGAGGAAGGAGGCAAGAATACACTAATATTTTCTCTTTCCGTGCTGTCTGCTACCCTAGTGCGTCATGCTCCAGGTAGAGATAGACGACCTTAAAAATGAACTTGGTAAGACGAACCTCTGGCTGGGCAGGGGCAGGGGCAGGGGCAGGGGCAGGGGCAGGGGCAGACCAGGGCACCTGGGTCTCACCTGAATACACGTACGCTTTGCCAACAAGTCCTGGATGTCTTCTCGTCGGACAGTTAGAGAGGCCTCGTTTATTTCCCCGTTAACTGCCGCTAGGTAGGGTAGCGTACGTTTCGTTGGCGTGTTGGTTGGATCATATCTTAATGCTTCTGATACGCACCAGCGTTTGAGAACTGCTGGTTCCTTGGGTTCCCGTTTAGAAAATGTTTCCACATTGGATTCGGGTGCTGAGTGGGTGAGTCAGTGCCAGGGCTGGATATGGCCAAGTTTGGATAGGGGCCGGGGGGGGGGTGGTTTCAGGGTACCGGCTTAGGCCTTCCCCCCACGGGGACAAGGGGACAGGTTTCCATATCCCCGCGTCTGGAGTGTCTGGTTATGCCTTTCTCTCTTTCAGCGGCCCTGCAGAGCCTCGCTGACAAGTTCCAGACCCTTTGAAGTGAGTGTTAACACGTACCATACCCCTTCTCACAGTCTTGGCTGTTCAGGAGGGCTGTGGGCTGGCCCTAGCTCGTGGCTCTTCCCTGACTCTGCTCTGTTTAGTGTGTAGAAGCCAGCATCGTGATACAAGAGAAGCAGCTGGTGCTGGGGATTTTTGAGCCCAGGAGCAGCAGCCAAGCTGGTTCCCTCCTGCTCTCCTACCCCTGCCAGGACTTCCTCTCTTTTCCTGCTTTTGCCCAACCCCACCCCAGTTTACAGCAGTTTCAAATTAAAGTACCTCTCATATTTTGTGGTCCGTCCTCTCTCTGTTGGGGAAGGGGGGAGGTGAGGGAAAGGGCTGGGGACCACTCCATTTTAGAGCAGTTCTAAAACAAAGTACCTCTGGCGTTCTGTGGCCTGCCTGCTCTCTGTGGGGAGCCCGGCGAGCCTCTGAGCAGGAGCCCTGCGGCCAGCCTTACCAGAGTGACCTGGGTTGGATCTAGGCACCATATGGGCTCTGCCGTGCCGCGTTAGCATTTCTCTTAGGGGCACTATGAAGGGTCTCTCCTGATCTTCTCCTTTTTTCGGTTGCACAGTTCCCGTTCTTCACTGCTCTTCCCCCTCCCCTTCAGCGGGAACCAGTAACCCTCTTCAGAGCCGCGGTCCCTCTTCCCTCTCCTCGTTTGCATCGCTGCCCTGGTTCCCCCCCTCACCCCTTCTTTCCTGTCCAGAGCGTCCTTGTTCTCTCCCGTGGCTGTACGTCCCTTGGCCCCTCCTCCCCGGTCACTTCGGTGGGTATGAAACAGCACCAACTGAGCCCATCTTCCCCCTTCCCGGGCCCTGTCCTCTTTGTGGATTGATTACGTCCCCCTGGTGCCACCAGCACAGGGACAACCTGAGCGTCATCGTCGTTTCCTCTTGAGTCCTCACCTTTGAAACTTGGTCACCAAATCCTGCCAGTTCTCCCTCCTAGTTTCAGTAGTGGGTGGAGGCAGAGGTCACGTCCGCAGTGGCTGCGAAGCAGAAAGCAGGGTACAGGGAACACAGACAAATGAAGACGTAAAAGTCAAGGGGTGTGCGTGGGTGTGTGTGAATAAAATTAATCATGAAAAATCTCCCTAGAGGGAGAGAGATCTGGTTCAGAGAGTAAAGGGAGTAGAGACGCTGGTCAGGAATCTGTGAAGGATGGAGATGAGCAAAAGCAGGGCTGGCATCTACCTTTCTCAATGGGTGCTGTCAAGTTACTAAAACGTAGGTGGGGGTGGGGTAGGGGTAGGGTCACCCAACCCGATGGCAGGGTGTCGGGACTCTGGAAAAGTAGGAGTTCCTGGCCAAGCCCTTGATCCTGCTCAGTGATGAATATGGTGCTTCAAAAACACTGCGTTGTCAGCGGCATTAGAAGGTGAAGGGTGGCTACCTCGGAGTAGCTGGGTAGGGACTCATCTTTGAAGCATGGAGCTCAAGTAAGAGACAGCCACAACATGACCTAACGGGGACCTGGGGAAGGAAGGGGGCAGAGAGAATGGAAAGTAAAGGGTGCTGGCTCTTGGAAAGTTCGTCAGACTTGGTACCGTGCTTCCTCTGCTCTCTCACTCTGTCTTCCTTCCGGGCCCCCATGGTATGAGTTCTGGCAGAAACACCATCAAAGATGTGATAGGACAGTCACAGACTTGAGAGCCGGGAAAGAACTGAGTGCAGACTTAGCCCACCCAGTGCAAACCCCTCACTTGAGAAGATGGGCTTGATCGCTCGGTCTAAGTCTCTGACTCTGCCTCAAACAGTTATTTCTTGGAGGCGCAACACAGCGGCCCGGGGTCTGAGTGATCCGTCTGGCAGACACTTTCCAACATCTCGGCAAATTCCGATTGGGGGAAGAAGTCCAGCCTGGGGCCCCTGCCCCCGGAGGCACGGGGCCGCTGGTTCCCGGGGTGTGGAAGGAGAGAGGCATGTTGAAAGGAGAAGTGGGAGGGCATGAGCAGTGCCCTGGGTGACTCATTTTGCCAGCCTTGCTTCCCTCCTCTGAGCACACGACTTCTCTGTGACATAGACCTGGTATCACACAATGATGTGCACATCACAGGCCGTGGCTCGGCGCTGAGCTTGCCGGTTCCAGGAGGAAATAAGCGGCAGATACCGAGGCTTAGTTTAAAGAAACCTGTCTGGGCCCCCGGGGAAAGGAGCAGGCCAGACCCCGCCCCAAATCCCGTGGCCTCCCTTTTGCCTGTCCCCTCAAGCCCTCTCTGCAGCCGAAGAGGAAGTGGCAGCTGACCTGGGAGAGCCCTAGGCCCTATCCCTCCTCGTTCTACTACCTGCCCCCTTCCTGCCACCAAAACTGGCCAACTGCCCTCTCTGGACACTTAGGAAGGAACAGCGCAGCCAGGGGAGGTAGGAAGAGGAACGAGCTGGAGAAGGAGCTGAATGGGAGAGCAAGCTGAGAGCGGCAGGCCGAACAACGGTCCCCGAAGTTGGCCACATCCTAATTCCCGGAATCTGTGAATATGTTACGCTACACCGCAACGGGGGGTTAAGTTTGCAGAGGGAATGAAGGTTGCTGATCAGCTGACCTTAAACGAGGGAGATTATCCTGGATGATCCCTGTGGGCTCAGGGTAGTCATAAACCAGCTAACCAGTTGCTGCCGAGTCAATTCCGACTCATGGCGACCCCACGTGTTTCAGGGTAAGGCTGTGCTCCACAGGGTTTTCATGGCCATGACCCTTTGGAAGCAGATCGCCAGGCCTTTCTTCTGAGACGCCTCTGGGTCGGTTCTAACCGCTGACCTTTTGGTTGGTGGCCGAGTGCTTAACCGTTTGCGCCATCCCGGGACTCCGTCAGCGTAATCACAAACCCAAAAATAAATAAATAAATAAATAAATAAATAAATAAACCCGTTGCCGTCGAGTCGATTCTGACTCCTAGCGACCCTGTAGGACAGAGTAGAACCGCCCCACAGAGTTTCCAAGGAGCGCCTGGTGGATTCAAACCGCCAACCTTCTCGTTAGCAGCCGTAGCACTTAACCACTACGCCACCAGGGTTTCCAGTGCAATCACAAGGGCCCTTAAAAATGGAAGAGGGAGAACCCTGAGAGTGTGGCCCCCTGACACCCTTTTAGCTCACTCGTGAAGTCACTCCGGAGGTTCACCTTTTAGCCAAAGATTAGACAGTCTCATTGGACAAAACGAGACTAAAGGGGCACACCGGCCCAGGGGCGATGACTAGAAGGCAGGAGGGGACAGGAAAGCCGGTAATAGGGAACGCACGGTCGAGAAGGGAGAGTGCTGACATGTCACGGGGTTGTTAACCAACGTCATAAAACAATATATGTGCTAAATGTTTAGTGAGAAGCTAGTTTGTTCTGTAAACCTTCATCTAAAGTACAACAGATAAATAAATAAGGAAAGAAAAAGAAAAGGAGGGTGAGAATGGTTGCACAACTCAAAGAATGTAATCAATGTCACTGAATTGTACGTGTTGAAAAGTTGAATTGGTGTATGTTTTGCTGAGAATGTTCTCAACGACAACAATAAAATAAATGCAATTTTAAAAATTTGTTTAAAAAAATGGAAGAGGGAGGCTGAAGGGTACATCAGAGTGTTGCGATGTGAGAAGGGCTCAACCTGCCATCGCTGGCTTGGAAGAGGGAGGAAGGGAGCCTCGAGCCGAGGGATGCAGGCGGCTTCTAGAAGCTGGAAAAGGGAAGGAAGTGGATTCTCCCCTAGAGCCTCCAGGAAGGAACGCAGCCCTGGCGACACCTCGATTTTAGCCCAGCGGCGCCCGTGTTGGCCTTAGACCTCCAGAACCGTAAGATAAGGAATGTGTGTGGTTTTCAGCCTCAAAATGTGCAGCACTGTTTAGGTGGCCACAGGAAACTCCTTCACTGAGGGAGAATGAAATCTCAGTTGCTACTCAGCTCAGAGGCAGCTCCGGAGACATGCGGAAATGTAAGCCTGCCCTTGATGCAGCCTCGGTGGTGGAGCCAGTTCTCTCAAATGTTAATTTCCAAATATGACCTTGAACTCTGCAGGCAGAAAGGATCATCTCCCTCCTCAGACTGCAGCTAGGCCTGGAGGTGTGTGAGTGAGCAAGCCGGAGGGCAAGAGCGGGCTAGCGCGGGCATCCCTGGCTGTCACCGAGGCGCAGCACACTGCACGGCCTCCCATCCATGATGACAGTGGCTGCAGGAGAGTCGAGAGTCGCCAGTCCTTGGTGTCACGGACTCCCGCGTGAACTTGGGCAGCTTCATGCACATCTGTCCTCAGTCTCCACGTCCAGACCTCCCTCCTCTTCTCATCCACGTTTTCTCCTTATCCAGTTCCTTTAAGGAGGAGACAAGCTCCCCTGTCTGCCAGGTACATTGGGGCTGCCACGGACGGCCATGGGAACTATACCTGCATGATTCCAGGATGCACGACCACAGGGTGAAAGGCGCCCCTGGGGTTGTGCGGTGTTGAAGTCCTGCTAACCACCACTCAGATTAGGAAATAGAATGTTGCCCTTACCTTGGAAAGCCCCGTCTGCCGCGCCCCATTCACACCCCCGTCTCCACTGCACCAGAGGTAACCATCCTCCTGACTTTTCTAAGAATCATTCCCTTTCTTTTAAAGGATTAAACATTGCTATTAAAAAGAAAACAAACAAACAAACAAAAAAAACCCAAACCTCACCAAGGTATAAAAAATAAACTAGATGAAGTTAACTATGAAATTATATTTATAAAACATACTATACATATATACAAGGGCAGAAGCATAAACCCACAGTTGGATGAATAATTACAAAGTGATCAAGCCGGGTAAATACTATCCAGGTCAAGAAACAGTATATTGCCCCTTCAGAACTCCCACACTTGTCCCTTTGTGTGAAAGAAGCCAAACTTAAAAGGCTACGTACTGTATAATCTTCTTTATCTGACATATCTGGAAAAGGCAAAGACATCAGTGGTTTCCGGGGCCTGGAGGTTGGGAGAAGGGGTTGACTACACAAGGACACGAGGGGAATTGGGGGAGGGTGATGGAAATGTTTTATATTTTGATCGGGGTGGTGATCACACAGCAGCATATATGTCTTTACAAACTCATGGAAATGTATGCAAGGTATGACTTCAAAAGGAATTGTAAAACAGACATCACAAATGGATGCCAAAATACTTTTTCTGCATGAGAGGATCGTGTTTTTTGCCTCTACTCTGTTAATGTGGAGAATTACTCTATTTTCTGACGTTAAACCAAGTCTGTATCCCTAGGATGCACCCAATTCGCTCAGGGTATGTTATGTAATTTCCTTTTCATACCCCATAGGATTCAGTTCGTTAATACTGTGTTTCTGACTTTTGCATCTATGTTCACGATTGTGTGATGGACCTGCGATTTTCCTTTCTCAAACTGTCCTTGTCAGGCTTTGGCATCAAGGGTTATTCTGTCCTCATAAAATAAGTTGGGGAGTATCCCGTTTCTCTATTTTCTCTAAAGGTTTCTGTCAGATGGAGCATATTTCTTCCCAGGATTTTAATCCGTGGGGAAGCCATCTGGGCCTGGACTTTTTTGGTGTGAAAAGCACGTTGACCATGGATTCATTTCTTTCACTGTTAGGGAAAGATTCAGGTTTGCTGTTCTTTCTTGAGTCAGTTTTGGAAAGTTAGGTTTTTCTAGGACCTGGTCACCTTTGTCTTCTTTTCAACTTTACTGGAATGAGGTGGTTCATAATATTCCCCTTTTCCCCAAATTTGATTTTGAAAACTTTCTAACCTACAGAAGAGTTGCAAGAACAGGGCAATGAACACACATATATTCTTCACCTGGAATCACCAATTCTTAACATTTTGCCACATTTGCTTTCTCTGTCTCTTCACTATTTTTTTTTGTTTGTTTGTTTTTGATTAATCATTTGTGTTACTTGCAGACATTATGATACTTTGTCCTCAAATACTTCAGCATGCATCTCCTAAGAAAAGAACGGGCTCCTACAAAACCACCAGTACAACGATCACACTCAGATATTTAACACTGAAACAGTACAAGTACCGCGTATACGATCCACATTCAAAACGTTCCCAGTGTCCCAATGATGTCCTTTATAGCTGCCTTCTGAAAAATTCTGTTTTCCATCAATGCATTGCATTTAATCTAACCAAACGCATTGCATCTAGCTGTCAAGTCTCTTTGGTGTTCTTTAAACGAGAACATTTTCCCAGTGTCTTTTTTTGTTTGGCATGACTTTGACGTTTTTGAAGAGTCCGGTCCAGTTGTTTCGCAGAAAGCTCCTCAAGTTGGATTTGTCTGATGCTTCCCTCCTGATCAGACTCAGGTTAAACACTTTTGTCCGGGATACTGCGCAGGTGGTGCCCTGTCCTTCTCAGCTCATGACATCTGGAGAGACATGATGTCAGTTTGTGCCGCTACTGCTGATGTTACCTTGGATCACTTGGTCAGGTGTGTCCTCCAGACTACTCCATTGTGAAGGTCCCTTCCCCCCTTTCTAGCTAATAAGGAATCAGCGTGGTGTTACTTTGGCACTGTGCGAACATCCGGTTCCCCGTAATATCCTCTTACCATCTGTTCGACGTCTGCATCATTTGTGGTTATTTCTACCTTTTCTTTCCTGATATCGGTGGCCTTCTCTCTTGTTTTCTTATTCGATCTCACCAGAGTTTAACCAATTTTTCTGGAGAGCCAACTTCTGGTCTTGGGACCCTTTCTGTTTCCTGTTTCATTGATGTATGCTTTTAACTTCATTACTTCATTACGTTACCTTCATTACTTCCTTCTGCTTCTACTTCCTTTGAGTTGATTTTGCTGCCCTTCTAACTTCTTCTCATTGATTTGCAGCTATCTTCTGGTAAACATATGCGTTTAATGCTCCACATATCCTTCTAAGTACTGCTCTGGTTGCACCGCACTAGTTTTTAGCCGTCGTATTTTTGTCATCACTCTGTTCTAAATGCGAGAAACTACACAAATTCCCACTCTCATCGGACTGCTTAAATAAAATGTGGTATGCGCATACGATGGGATGCTGGAAGCATATGCGTGAAGCTTACAAACATAATATTGAACGATAGAGGCAAGAAACAATGAGAGCGTATTTAACAATCCCATTCATATAAAAGTAAGTAACAGGCAACACTAAACTACATCATTTCAGGATGTATACACGGTACAATAAAGCATAAAGTGGGGAAAGGATGGTCACAAAAGTAAGGGTGGAGTTTTCCTATTTGGGGGACGAATGGGGTTGAAGTCAGGCAGGGAAACACCAGGAGCTCTGGGGATGCTGGCAGTGTTCTCTTCTGTGACCTGGGTGGTGTTTACATTGTTGGTGTTGTTGTGTGCCATCGACTGGATTCTGACTCATTGAGACCCTATATTGGAATCAACTTATTTTGGAATCTTTAACTGAATCAGACACTTGATTTAACCAGGAGAGTGTCTGATGAAGGGACAAACTGCTTAGCTTCCCTAGGTGAACCACGTGCACCAACCCGGCTACCATCCTCTATTCCTGAGCCCTGCTGTGGTGATGAAGATGACAGCCCATACTCTTATAGTCGCTGGCTCTTGCCAGGGTGGGCAGTGAAGACATTGTCCTCCAAGGATTTAGAGTGGCACAATTGGATTGGTCTGGCAGTACCTTGAGTGATATGTGCCGAACACTGTAGCAGTTTCAACTTTCTTACAGAAGAGGCATTTCCCTGACGTCAGACACAGGGTATCAGCATGCCCTTTGGAGAAATCTTCAGGCCACTGACTGACGGTACAGATAACAGAATTGTAACACAAACTTTGTAAAAGTTAGCTTGCAACACTCACTAAACCGTTGATATAGCCTTTATTAAGTAATGTCATGGATTGAATTGTGTCCCCCCCAAAATGTGAATCGACTTCACTAGGCCATGATTCCCAGTATTGTGTGATTGTCCATCATTTTGTGATCTGATGTGATTTTCCTGTGTGCTGTAAATCGTACCTCTATGATGTTAACGAGGCAAGATTAGAGGCAGTTATGTTAATGAGGCAGGACTCACGCTACAAGAATCGGTTGTGTCTTGAGTCATTCTCTTTCCACATATAAAAGAGAGAATGAGCAGAGAGATAAAGGGACCTCATACCACTAAGAAAGTAGTGCCAGGAGCAGAGTACATCCTGTGGACCTGCAGTCCCCACACCAAGAAGGTCCTAGACCAGGGGAAGATTGATGACAAGGGCCTTCCCTCAGACTATACTCATGGAGAAAGCCTTCCCCTGGAGCCGGCACCCTGAATTTGGACGTCTAGCCTCCTAAACTGTGAGATAATAAATTCTCTTCGTTAAAGCCATCCACTTGTGGTGTTTCTGTTATAGCAGCACTACATAACTAGGACAAGTAACAACAGCAATCCCTGAGAAGTGGGAAAATGAGTCATTTTCTGATTTTTCTGTTTGTTTCTTCCCTGGAGTACAGGGAGCTCTCCCTTGAAACACTAGTTGGGCACAGGCACTGGAAAGGAATCTTCAGTTTCCACACAAGTTTTGGAGGGCAGTCTTTGCAAAAATAGCCAGGAGAGGAGGTTGTTGATTAGACAGACTATTACAGCCTTTGACTGGTAAAAAAGAAAAAAACAGAAATATACTGAAATCTTTAGAGAAGGGGAAGAATTTGAGTTCCAGAGTTACCACATTATAATATTCAAATGTCTCAGCTTCAGCAACAACTACAAAAAAATCACAAGGCATACAAATAAACAGAAAAGGATGGCCCAATCAAAAGGACAATACAAATAGACAGAAATTGAACCTACAGAAGTCTGGATAATGAACAGATTGCAAGACTTTAAAACAAAAATAGTAAATATGTTCAAAGAAATAAAGGAAAGTATGGACAATAAACTAAAGGAAATCAGGAAAATGATACAGGAGCAAAATGAGTATTACAATAAAGAGAGAGAAGCTACAGAAAGAATCAAACAGAAATACTGGAGCTGAAAAATACAATAACTGAAATAAAAAAAGTCTCACTGGAAGGGCTTAAGACAGGTTTGAGCTGGGAGAAGAAAGAATCAGCAAACCAGAGGATAAGAAAATTAAGATTACTGAGACTGAAGAGTAACACGAGAAAAAGGTAGAGAAAATGGAACAAAGCCGAATGGAATTGTGAGACACCAGCAGGTGAATCAACATACACGTCGAGGGAATCTCAGAAGGAGAAGAAAGAGAAAGGGAAATAAAGAATATCTGAGGAAATAACAGCTAAAAACTCTCCAGTCGTGAAGAAGGACATAAACCAATAAATACAATAAGCTCAATGAACACCAAAATAAACCCAAAGCTATTCACACCAAGACACATTATAATCAAACTCTTGAAAGTCAAAGATAAAAATAGAATCCTGAAAGCAGTAAGACAGATGCAAGTTTTCATACACAATCTTGTTGAGTGATCCTCCGTAAGATTGAGAGCCGATTTCTCCTCAGAAAGTGTGGAGGTCAGAAGGGAGTGGATTGACATTTAAGGTGCTGAAAAACAACACCAAACAAAGGACCCCAAAGCCAACATTACAGTCAATGAAGACCGATTGAGAACTTTCCCCTTGAAAACAGGAGCAAAACAAGGATACTCAGTCTCACTACTCCTACTCAGTATTGTACCAGAAGTCCTAGCAAGAGCAGTAAGGCAAGAAAAAGAAATAAAAGGTATCCAGATTGGAAAGGAAGAGGTAAAACTATCCCTATTTGCTGATGATGTGATCCTATACATAGAAAATCCCAATGAATCTACTAAAAATCTTCTAGAACTAATAGAGGAATTTAGTAAAGTTACAGGCTACAAGGTCAACAACAACAAAAAATATCAGGTTTCTGTGCACAAGCAATGAGAAATATGAAAATGAGATTAAGAAAAAATTCCATTTACAATAGCACCGGTGATGGTTAAGTTTGTGTGTCAACTTGGCTGGGCCATGATTCTCAGAGGTTTGGCAGTTATGTAATGATGTAGTCTGGCAATTATGTAATGATGTAGTTATCCTTCATGATGTTATCTGATATGATCAGCCCATCAGTTGTAAGGGGAGTTTCCTCAGGGGTGTGGCCTGCATCCAATACCCAATATATATATATGGACGTTCTGGCAAAGCTGGCTTGCTGGCTCTGGATCCTGCACCCAGCTCGTCATCATCTGACCTCCGGTTCTTGGGACTTGAGCCACCTGCCTGCCGTATTGCCTGCTGATCTTGGGATTTGTCAGCTCCACAGCCTGTGACCCAGCTGCCTGCCATCTGACCTACCAATCTTGGGTTCATCAGCCCCTGCAGCTATGTGAGTCAGGAGAAGCCTCCAGCCTGACACCTGACACAGGCTTGGGACATGCCAGCCTCTACAAATGTGTGAACCATTTCCTTGAGATAAATTTCTCTATCTATCTATCTATCTATCTATCTATATACCCTTCACTGGTTTTCTTTCTCTAGAGAACCCAGCCTAAGGCATTTGGTACCGAGAGTGGCTCTAGAGAAACAAAATTGTAAGGATGAGCTTTCTAAATTGGTTCTCAAGTCTGATTAGTCTTAAAGGCTCTGATGGCTCTGCCTCCAGTAGTAAAGAGGGCACTGCTAATCCGTGGTGTGAGGTTGCAATAATAATGCACAAAATATGACCACCAATAGATTAAGTATGGATGAGTGGCGAGCCTCTGGGTGATCGTATGTTTGATACTTTTCAACAATTTTGTCAGAGTGAGAAGTATGAGGAAGCTGGTTGGTTGCTCCCATTTTCTCTACACAAAGTGGTGAAGGAGAGATGAGCTCAGGACTTCAGAGTCACAGCTCAAAAGCTGTATAAAAGCCCTGAAATTTGCCACCTATGCTCTGAAAGAAAGCCTCATTTCCTGCAGTAACAGAGCTGATTTGCCAAAAACCAAGCACTGGGTCTTATCATAAGAGTGGCTGAATTTCACCGCCAATGGAATTCCCAACCTGGAATGATGTCTGAAGTTAAAGTGAGGGCATCTATTGGGAAGAAATGGGGCCCTGAACCTCGGGATGGGGACATAGGTGCAGTTAATCAGGAAGCTGGAGACATGGAGCCCCTAAATTCCATTGAATCACTCCTACTAACAGAATCAGCCCTCTTACTCCCATCTGAAGAGATCACTCCATCGTTGTCTGCTAAGCCACCCTATCCAGTAAAACCATTAGCCTCTCCACCCCCATCTGATGAGATTAACCTAGTGTTAATTAACCTAGAAAGTCCTTGTCTGAGATATCACCTAGGGCAGCACCTGGGTCGTTATGCCTTACAAGACATTGATGAAGGTTCTAAGGACTCACCTCCACAACCCATTTTTACTTCTAGATCTATAACTAGACTTAAGTCTCAGCGAGTCCCAAAAGGTGAAGTACAAAGTGTTTCGGGAGGAGGTATGCTATACTCAAAAAAACTGCCTGACTTTCCTAATATGTACAAACAAAAACCTGGGGAATATGTGAGGGAATGGCTGTTAAGGGTGTGGGATAAGGGTGGAAGGAACATAAAGTTTTATCAGTCTGAGCTTATTGATATGGTCCCACTAAGCACAGATTCTTCATTCAATGTTTCAGCTTGAGAGGTTAGGAAAGAATCTAATTTATTTATTTGGTTGCTTCACTGAAGCATGGATTATGCAATGGCCTACACTAAATCAGGTTGAAATACCAGACCTGCCTTGGTATACAGTAGAAGAAGATATCCAAAGGCTTAGGGAAATTGGCATGCTAGAGTGGATTTATCAGGTTAGACTCACAGATCCACACATGGAGTGCCCAGACGACACACCTTTCACCACAATGGTGAGGAAAAAACTTGTGAAGGGAGCCCCAGCATCCTTGAAGAATGCTGTGATTGATATTTTATGTAAGCCAGATTTGACAGTGGGAACTGCCCTAACTGAATTAAGTCGCTTAACTACAAGGGGGCTGATTGGACCCAGGGTTCGTCAGGACCAAGTGGTGGCACTCAGTCGACAAAGTTAATGTGGGCGTGGTTACCATAATGGACAATGGAGTCAAAGCAGTAATCAGAGTAGCCTGACTCGTATGGACTACTTAGTCATGGTGTCTCTAGGAGTGAAATATATGGAAAAACAATGATTGTGAGGATGGAGCAGGAGCAGGCAGTGCTTTGGTCTGTTGTACATAAGGTCACTGTCATGGATTGAATTGCGTCCACCCCAAATATCTGTCAACTTGGCTGGGTCATGATTCCCAGTATTGTATGATTGTGTACCATTTTGTAATCTGATGTGATTTACTTACGTGTTGTAAACTCTATCACTATGATGTAATAAGATGGATTACCGGCAGTTATACTGATGAGGTCTACAAGATTAGATAGTGTCTTAAGCCAATCTCTTTTGAGATACAAAAGAGATAAGCGAGCAGAGACACATGGGAATCTCATACCACCAAAAAAGAAGTGGCAGGAGCAGAGCGCATCCGTTGGACCTGAGGTTCCTGCACAGATAAGCTCTCAGACCAAGGGACGATTGATGACATGGACCTTACTCCAGAGCTGACGGAGAAAGCGTTCCCCTGGAGCTGAAGCCCTGAATTTGGACTTGTAGCCTACTGAACTGTGAGACAATAAACTTCTCTTTGTTAAAGCCATCCACTTGTGGTATTTCTGTTATAGCAGCACTAGATGACTAAGATAGTTGCTATAAGTCAGAACTGACTCAACTACACCTAACAGCAACAACACTAAATATTTACTTGATCTGAACAAGTGGAAGAATTCTAGGTGAAGTGAATGGCAGTCTAACTCGAATCACCATAATACAGAATCATGACCCCTCAATCAATTCCCAGACTTTAGACAGTTTACAGACTCACAATCCCTTGAATGAAGTGGAGACTGGGTCCCCTTGAGGAAGGACCCTATTACACTAGCAAAAATTTATACTGTTAATCTTTCTCCCAGTCTTCCTGAAAGAGATCTATGGCCTTTTATGAGAGTGGCTGTTCATTGGGGAAAAGCAAATAATCAGACTTTTCAGAGATTACTGGATACTGGCTCTCAACAGATGCTATTTCCAGGAGACTCAAAACATCACTGTGGCCCACCAGTCATAATGCGGGCATACTGAGGTCAGTTTATTAACAGAGTCTTAGTTCAGGTTCATCTCACAGTGGGTCCAGTGTGTCCTCGAACCCATCCTGTAGTGATTTCTCCAGTTCCAGAATGCACAATTGGTATATAGGTACTCAGCAACTATCAGAACCCCCACATTTGATTCCTGAAAAGTGGCATAAGGACTCTTATGGTAGAGGAAAACAAGTGGAAGCCATTAGAACTGCCCCTACCTAGGAAAATAGTAAACCAAAAGCAGAGGGATTTCAGAGATTACTGCCACCATGAAGGACTTGAAGGATGCAGGGGTGGTGATTCCCACCACATGCCCATTCAACTCACCTATTTGGCCTGTGCAAAAAAAGCAGATGGATCTTGGAGAATGACAGTGGATTATAGTAAAATTAACCAGGTGGTGACTCCAATTGCAGCTGCTATTCCAGATGTGATTTCATTGCTTGAGCAAATTAATACATCTCCTGGTACCTGGTATTCAGCTGTTGATCTGGCCAATGCCTTTTTCTCGATTCATGTTTAGAAGGAACACCAGAAGCAGTTTACCTTCATCTAGCTAGGTCAGCAATACACCTTCAGTCCTACCTCAAGGCTATATAAACTCTCCAGCCCTATGTCATAATTTAGTCTGCAGGGACCTTGATAGTCTTCCCCTTCCACAAGACGTCACACTGGTCCATTAAATTAATGACATTATGCTGATTGGACCTAGTAAGGAAGAACAGTCAGTGACTCCAGATTTATTGGTAAAACATTTGCATGCTGAAACAAACAAACAAAACACCAAACCCTTTGCCATTGAATCGATTCTGACTCATAATTTGTGTGCTAGAGGGTGGGTAATTATTCCCACAAAAATTCAGTTGCCTTCTACCTCAGTGAAATTTCTAGGAGTCCATTGCTGTGGGGCATGTCGAGATATTCCTTCTCAAGTGAAGGGTAAGTTGTTACATCTGGCCCCTCCAACAACTAAAAAGGAGACACAATGCCTAGTGGGCCTCTTTGGATTTTGGAGGCAACATAGCCCTCATTTAGGTGTGCTACTCTGGCCTATGTACAAGTGACTTGAAAAGCTTCTAGTTTTGAGTGGGGTCCAGAACAAGACAAGGCTCTACTATAGGTTCTGGCTGCCAAGTAAGCCATTCTTCCACTTGGGCCATATGTTCCAGCTGATTCAATAGTGCTTGAAGTGTCAGTGGCAGATGCTGTTTGGAGTCTTTGGCAGGCCTCTATTGGTGAATCACAGTGTAGACTCTTAGGATTTTGTAGTAAAGCCCTGCCATCCTCTGCAGATAACTACTCTCCTTTTGAGAAACAGCTTGTGGATTGTTACTGGGCCTTAGTAGAGACTGCATGCTTAACTATGGGCCACCAAGTAACCATGTGGCCTGAGCCGCCCATCATGAACTGGGTGTTGTCTGACCCAAAGAGTCACAAAGTAGGACATGCACAGCAGCACTCCATCATTAAATGGAAGTGATATATACGAGATCGGGCTCGAGAAGAAACTGAAGGCACAAGAAGGTTGCATGAAGAAGTGGCCTTAATGCCCATGGTCTCCACTCCTGTCACATTACCTCTCCCAGTCTGCACCTATGGCCTCATGGGGAGTTTCTTATGATCAGTTGACTGAGGAAGAGAAAACTCATGCATTGTTTACAGATTGTCCTGCACCAGAAGCTTTGGGGATGCTGGCAGTGTTCTCTTCTGTGACCTGGGTGATGTTTTACATAGAGGCTCACTATGTAAGCATTTATTAAACTGCACGTATGTTAGTTTAATAGATTAAACTACATATTGTGAAGTTTTATCTATGCATGTTGTATGCAACTGTAAAAGAAGAATAAATTTATGCTAAGGGAGTTAACTTTTGATTGTAATCTCATCAGTCTCTCATCTAGTATTTTATAACAAAAAGCACAACAAAATTTCCCTAACAAATCTCATATTAATAATATCATGGTATTTAAAGCAATGTGATTCCCCAGAGGTTAGCATATTTTTGCTAACCATAATAAGAATTAAACTTACATTACTGTAATATCAATCTTGATTTCTTATAAAATTTTCATCTTGTTTAAATTAGTTCTTCTTTCAAAATATAGTTGATGACCTTAAATTTTAATAATATTTGCCCAAGGAAAGGAAAAAGAAAACTCTAAATTCTTGTCTTAGATTTTTCAGACCATTAACATACTGTGGCTTTGGGTTGTAAATCCACACAGGGGCTTCAAATGTCATATGATTTCTTGGGGCAGATTTCGGTTTTAGACCCCTGACTCGACTCAAAGTTTCCAGAGAGGCAATTTTCACTACAGTCTCTTTTGTTAGTGGATCTATTTCTTGTTGGCCTTCATGGTGTGTGTGTATGTGTCTGTCTGTTTTCTGTTGAACTTCCCAACTTGGAAAGGTCCTGGGCTTTGTTTCTACTACCTGGCGCTCCATGAAGTGTGTATTAGTTTTCTGTTGCTGCCATAACGAATTACAACTAATTTAGTGACTTAAAACAGCATCCATTTATTATGACACAATTCTGCAGGTTAGAAATCCAACACAAGTCTCATCCAACTGAAAGCAAGGTGCTGGCAGAGCTGCATTCTCTTCAGGAGGCTGTTGCACAGAATCCTCTGCTAAGCTCGTTCAGGTTGTGGGCAGAAGTAGGTTTCATGTTGTAAGACTAAGGTCCCATTTCCTTGCTGATTTTTGACTTGGAGTCTTTCTCAGCTTCTAGAGACTGCCTACATTCCCTGATGTGTGGCCCTCTGCAAAGCCAGCATCAGTAGGTTGAATCCCTCTCACTCTTCATCTCTCTCTCTTTTGGCTTATAAGAACAGAAATTTATTGTCTCACAGTTCTGGAGGCTAAGAGTCTGAAATCACGGGGTCAGTGGTGTTGATTCCTTCTGAGGATTCTGAGGGAGAATCTGTTCCATATCTCTCTCCTAGCTTCTGGTAACAGAGGTGAACCTTGGTATTCATTGGCTTTTGGCAGCATAATTCCAAATCTCTTCCTCTATCTTCACATGGCTGTCTTCCCTCTTTGTTTCTCTCTGTGTCTCTTTTCTTTTTTAAGGACACCAGTTATATTGGATTAAGACTCTTCTTACTCTAGTATGACCTTATGTTAACTCAACTGATAACATCTTCAAAGACCCTATTTCTAGATAAGATCACATTCACAGGTACTTCAACATATTTTTTGGAGGACACAATTCAGTCCATAACAGATGGCAAAGAGTGAAGAAGACTAGACTCACATAAAATGCTAAGGGAAGTGCTAGGACTCAGGGCTGAAGTGGACAAGTATGTCCCAGAATGAGAGACTAGGCCAGAACCCAGGTACCCCTAAGACTCCATTACATGGCAGTTAAAGGGATCAGTTATCCATGGCCCACAACAGGAGGGGGATTCCTCTGTGTACAAGAGAGTCCTGCCTTCTCTCTTTTCTCTCGTCCTTCACTCTTCATGCCCACCTCTCCCCCTCTCACCAGGTTTCCTATACTGTTAAGATTCTACTGTACTGTTCTTTTTGCCCTGGACAATGAGTGTGAGTTGATCAACTGAAGGTGGAGAAGCTGGGATAAAGAGCTCTGTGTCTGTTCTGGGTGCAAGAGCCTAGAGAAAGGACCTGGAACTCACCCTTTAGGACCAACCACCAAGGATTCGGTTCAGTTCATCACTTTGCCACACAGTGAATTACTTAATATGCCCTTTTAGTCATGCATGGTCTTGTGATTCCCACAAAATGATTGGGTGAGACTATGAAAATAAGGTGCTTGTGGCCCACCAAGGGGATTGGACAGCCTGCTGATAATGCAAATAAGGTGCATGGAACCCTTGTGGGGTGGGGTGGGACCATGCAGATAAGGTGTATGGGGCCCTAACAAGGGGATTAGTCAGTTTCATCATCCAACTAGGTTTAAAGGGAGCCAATCTCAGAAGTGGAGAAGGGGACATCACTCCCATCAAGAAGAGCC
Source organism: Dugong dugon (assembly GCA_030035585.1). Taxonomy (NCBI): domain Eukaryota; kingdom Metazoa; phylum Chordata; class Mammalia; order Sirenia; family Dugongidae; genus Dugong; species Dugong dugon. The sequence goes on along the minus strand of CM057483.1, from coordinate 98,698,023 downwards.
AGGAGCAGAGCACATCCTTTGGGCCCAGGGTCCCTGCACAGAGAACATCCTAGACCCAGGAGTCAGAAAGAAAACTGTAACACTGGAGACGGCGAGAAGAGGTGGCAGAGAAACAGTGGCAGCAGAACCAGAAGATCAGCCCAGTGGGATTCCCAGCCCACCGTGTGAGGCAGCTACAGTGGGTGTTCCAACCCACAGAGGGAGAGAGCTGACCACCTTCAGGCCAAGGCTTACTGGTGGAATGGTGTTAATGTTTGCCAACTTGGCTAGGTCATGATTCCCAGTATTGTGTGATTGTCCCCATTTTGTGATCTGATGTGATTTTCCTATGTATTGTAAATCCTACTTCTATGATGTTAATGAGGCAGGATTAGAGGCAGTTATGTTAATGAGGCAGGACTCAATCTACAAGATTAGGATGTATCTTGAGTCAATCTCTTTTTTTATTGTGCTTTAGGTGAAAGTTTACAGCTCAAGTTAATTTCTCATACAAAAATTTATATTCATATTGTTGTGTGACATTAGTTACAATCCCTATAATGTGACAGCAAACTCCCCCTTTCCACCTGGGTTTCTTGTGTCCATTCAACCAGTTCCTGTTCCTTCCTGTCTTCTCATCCTGCCTCCTGACAGGAGCTGCCCATATGATCTCGTGTATCTGATTGAACTAAGAAGCACGCTCTTTACATGTATTATTTTATGTTTTATAGTCCAGTCTAATCTTTGCCTGAAGAGTGGGCTTCTGGAATGGTTTTAGTTCTAGGTTAACGGAGCGTCCAGGGCCAAGGCTTCGGGGGTTCCTCCAGTTTCACTCAGACCATTAAGTCTGGTCATTTTTACGTGAATTTGAGTTCTGCTTCTCACTTTTCTCCCACTCTGCCAGGGACTCTTTGTTGTGTTCCCTGTCAGGGCGGTCGTTGGTGGTAGCTGGGCACTATCTGGTTCTTCTGGTCTCAGGCTGATGGAGTCTCTCGTTTATGTGGCCCTTTTGTCTCTTGGGCTAATATTTCCCTTGTGTCTTTGGTGTTCTTCATTCTCCTTTACTCCAAGTGGGTTGGGACCAATTGATGCATCTTAGATTGTTGCTTGGAAGCTGTTAAGACCCCAGACACCACTCACCAAAGTGGGATGAGAACGTTTTCTTAATAAACTTTGTTATGCCAGTTGACCTGGGTGTCCCCAAAAACCGTGGTCCCCAGGCCCTAGCCCCAGCTACTCTGTCCCTCAAAGTGTTTGCTTGTGTTCAGGAAACTTCTTAGCTTTGGCTTCGATCCAGTTGTGCTGACTTACCCTGTATTGTGTATTGTCCTTCCCTTCACCTAAGATGATTCTTGTCTACTATCTAGTTGGTGAATTCCCCTCTCCCTCCCTCTCCACCCTCGTAACCATCAAAGAATGTTTTCTTCTGTGTTTAAACCTTTTCTTGAGTTCTTATAATAGTGGTCTCATACAATATTTGTCCCTTTGCAACTGACTAATTTCACTCAGCATAATGCCTTCCAGATTCATCCATGTTGTGAGATGTTTTGCAGATTCATCATTGTTCTGTACCGTCGTGTAGTATTCCATTGCGTATATATACCATAATTTATCCATTCGTCTGTTGATGGGTACCTAGGTTGTTTCCATCTTTTTGCTATTGTGAACAGTGCTGCAATGGCATGGGTATGCATAAAGCTATTTGTGTGATGGCACTTATTTCTCTAGGATATATTCCAAGGAGTAGGAATGCTGGATCATACGGTACTTCTATTTGTAGCTTTTTAAGGGAGCACCAAATTGATTTCCAAAGTGGTTGTACCACTTTACATCCCCACCAGCAGTGCATAAGTGTTTCAGTCTCTCCACAACCTCTCCAACATTTATTATTTTGTGTTTTTTGGATTAATGCCAGCCTTGTTGGGGTGAGATGGTATCTCACTGTAGTTTTGATTTGCATTTCTCTAATGGCTAATGATCGTGAGCATTTCCTCATGTATCTGTTAGCCGCCTGAATGTCTTCTTTGATGTAGTGTCTGTTCATTTCCTTTGACCATTTTTTAATTGGGTTATTTGATGTTTTATTGTTGAGGTACGGCAGTATCTTGTAGATTTTAGAGATTAGACGCTGATCGGATATGTCATAGCCAAAAATTGTTTCCCAGTCTGTAGGTTGTCTTTTTACTCTTTTGGTGGTATTTTGATGAGCACAAGTGTTTGATTTTTAGGAGTTCCCAGTTATCTAGTTTCTCTTCTGGTGTTTGTGAATTGTTAGTTATGGTTTGTATTCTGTTTATGCCAGGTATTACGACTCCTAGCATTGTCCCTATTTTTTCTTTCATGATCTTGATCATCTTAGATTTTATATTTAGGTTTTTGATCCATTTTGAGTTCGTTTCTGTACATAGTGTGAGGTATGGGCTTTGTTTTATTTTATCGCAGATGGATATCCAGTTATCCCAGCTCCATTTATTAAGGAGACTATCTTTTCCTTATTTAACTGACTTTGGCGCCTTGTCAAATATCAGCTGCTCGTAAGTGGATAAATTTACGCCTGCATTCTCAATTCTGTACCATTGGTCTATGTATCTGTTGTTGTACCACTACCAGGTTGTTTTGATTACCATGGTGGTATAAGAGTTTCTAAAATCAGGTAGTGTGAGGCCTCCCACTTTGTTCTTCTTCTTGAGTAATGCTTTACTTATCCGGGGCCTCTTCCCTTTCCATATGAAGTTGGTGATTTGTTTCTCCATCTCATTAAAAAATGCTGCTGGAATTTGGATAGGGATTGCATTGTATCTGTAGATCGCTTTGGGTAGAAGTGACATTTTCACAATATTGAGTCTTCCTGTCCGTGAGCGAGGTATGTTTTTCCACTTATGCAGGTCTCTTTTGGTTTCTTGCAATAGTGGCTTGTAGTTGTCATTATATAGGCCTTTTACATCTCTGGTTAGATTTATTCCTAAGTATCTTATTTTCTTGGGGGCTATGGTAAATGGTATTGATTTGGCTATTTCCTCTTCGAAGTTCTGTTTGTTGGTGTAATGGAATCCAGCTGATTTTTATATGTGTATCTTGTATCCTGATACTTTGCTGAAATCTTCTATTAGTTCCAGTAGTTTTCATGTGGATTCTTTGGGCTTTTCTGTGTATAAAATGATATCATCTGCTTATAGAGATACTTTTACTTTTCTTCCTTACCAATTTGGATGCCCTTTATTTCTTTTTCTAGCCTAATTGCACTGGCTAGGACCTCCAGCACAATGTTGAGTAAGAGTGGCGATAAAGGGCATCATTGTCTGGTTACCGTTCTCAAGGGGAATGCTTTCAGACTCTCCATTTAGGATGATGTTGGCTGTTGGCTTTGTATAAATATCCTTTATTATGTCAAGGAATTTCCCTTCTATTCCGATTTTGCTGAGAGTTTTTATCATGAATGTGTGTTGGACTTTGTTAAATGCCTTTTCTGCATCGATTGATAAGATCACGTGGTTCTTGTCTTTTGTTTTATTTGTGTGATAGATTACATTGATTGTTTTTCTAACGTTGAACCATCCCTGCATACCTGGTATGAATCCCACTTGGTCATGATGAATTATTTGATATGCAGTTGAATTCTATTGGCTAGAATTTTGTTGAGGATTTTTGAGTCTATATTCCTGAGGGCTATTGGTCTGTAATTTTCTTTTTTCTGGTGTCTTTACCTGGCTTTGGTATCAGGGTTATGCTGGCTTCATAGAATGAATTTGGGAGTATTCCTTCCTTTTCTATGCTCTGAAATACCTTTAGTAGTAGTGGTGTTAACTCTTCTCTGAACGAACGGTAGAATTCTCCAGTGAAACAGTCAGGTCCGGGCTTTTTTTTGGCGGGGGGGGGGGGGTGTTAATTACCTTTTCTATCTCTTCTTTTGTTATAGGTTTACTTAGTTCTTCTACCTCTGTTTGTGTTAGTTTAGGTAGGTTGTGAGTTTCTAGAAATTTGTCCATTTCCTCTAGGTTTCCAAATTTGTTAGAGTACAATTTTTTCCCATGGTATTCTGTTATTATTCTTTTAATTTCAGTTGGGCCTGTTGTGATATCACCCATCTCATTTCTTATTTGGGTTATTTACTTCCGCTCCCGTTTTTCTTTTGTCAGTTTGGCCATTGTTTTCTCGATTTTGTTGATCTTTTCAAAGAACCAGGTTTGAATCTTGTTAACTCTTTCAATTTTTTTCTAGTCTCTATTTCATTTAATTCTGCTCTAATCCTTATTATTTCCTTTCTTCTGGTGCCCGAAGGCTTTTTTTGCTGCTCTCTTTCTACTTGTGCTAGTTGTAGGGTTAATGTTTTGATTTTGGCCCTTTCTTCTTTTTGGATGTGTGCATTTACTGCTATAAATTGACCTCTGAACACTGCTTTTACTGTATCCCAAAGGTTCTGGTAGTATGTGTTTTCGTTCTCATTTGATTCTATGAATTTCTTTATTCCATCCTTAATTTCTTCTATAACCTAGTAGTTTTTAAGCAAAGGGTTGTTCAGTTTCCATGTGTTTGATTTTTTTCCTTGCTTTTTCTGTTATTGATTTCTACTTTTACTGCTTACGGTCAGAAAAGATACTATGAAATATTTTGATGCTTTGAATTCTGTTAAGGCTTGCTTTATGGCCTAATATATGGTCTATTCTGGAGAATGTTCCATGTATACTTGGCTGCTGTTGGGTGGAGTGTTCAATATATGTCTATGAGATCAAATTTGTTGATTGTGGTATTTAGATCTTCTGTGTCTTTATTGAGCTTCTTTCTGGATGTTCTGTCCTTCACTGACAGTGGTGTGCTGAAGTCTACTACTCTTATTGTGTAGTGTCTATCTCTCTTTTCAATGCTGTTAGAGTTTGTTTTATGTATTTTGGAGCCCTGTCGTTGGGTTCGTAAATATTCGTTATGGTTATGTCCTCCTGCTGTATTGACCCTTTAATCATTATATAGTGTCCTTCCTTATCCTTTGTGGTAGCTTTTACTTTAAAGTCTATTTTGTCAGAGATTAATACTGCCACTCCTGCTCTTTTTTGAGTGTTGTTTGCTTCATATAGTTTTTTCCATCAAGTTTTAGTTTGTTTGTGCCTTTAAGTCTAAGGTGTCTCTCTTGTAGGCAACATACAGAAGGATCATGTTTTTTTTTTTAATCCATTCTGCCACTCTCTGTCTCTTTATTGGTGCATTTAGTCCATTTACATTCCGCATAATTATTGATAGGTATGAGTTTAGTGCTGCCATTTTGATGTCTTTTCTGTACGTGTTGTTGACAGTTTCTTTGTTCCACTTAATTTTCTGTGCTGAGTCATTTTTCTTTTCATCTGTTTCATTGTTGTTCGTTTTGATTTGCTGAGTCATTATGTTTTTTTTGTTTTTTATTTTGATGTGTAGGATTGTTCGTTTCCTTTATGGTTACTTTAGTATTTACCCTATTTTTCTAAGCTTAAATGACCCTTTTATTTCTTTGAATCACCTTGACCTCCTTTCCATATAAAAGATCTATAACTACATTTTTAATCCCTGTTTTTTGTTTTAATGTTGTCATCTTTTGCATATTGACAGTTCTGTTTCCCTATTTTCAGCATTTCAGCTTTGATTTGTGTTTGTGCCTTCCCTATCTGGTTTCATATCTGGTTGTTCTAGTCTTGCGTTGTTATCTGATGTTATTGATTTCCTAACCAGAGGACTCCCTTTAGTATTTCTTGCAATTTTGGTTTGGTTTTTGCAACTTCCCTAAACTTCTGTTCATCTGGAAATGCCCTAATTTCACCATCATATTTGAGAGACAGTTTTGCTGGGTATATAGTTCTTGGCTGGCAATTTTTTTTCTTCAAGGCTTTATATATGTCATCCCATTGCCTTCTCACCTGCATGATTTCTGCTGAGTAGTCCGAGCTTAGTCTTACAGACTCTCCTTTGTAGATGACTTTTTGTTTATCCCTAGCCTCTCTTAAAATTCTCTCTTTATCTTTGGTTTTGGCAAGTTTGATTATAATATGTGTTGGTGACTTTCTTTTGGGATCTACCTTATGTGGGGTTCGATGAGCATCTTGGTTAGATATTGTCTCATCTTTCATGATATCGGGGAAGATTTCTGCCAACAAATCTTCAACAAATCTCTCTGTATTTTCTGTTACCCCCCCCCCCCCGCCCCGTCCCGTTCTGTTACTCCAATAACTCGTAGGTTATGCCTCTTGATAGTCACACATAATTCTTAGGGTTTCTTCATTTTTTTAATTTCTTTTATCTGATTTTTCCTCAAATAAGTTGGTGTTAAGTGCTTTATCTTCAATGGCACTGATTCTGACTTCCATTCCCTCAGTTCTGCTCCTATGACTTTCTATTGATTTGTCTAATCCTGAAATTTTATTGTTAATCTTCTGGATTTCTTATTGCCATGTCTGTGGATTCTTGCAGCCCATTAAATTTGTCATTATGCTCTTCTCTAATCTTCTTAAGTCCCTCTATTGCTTTGTCTGTATGTTCCTTGGCTTGGTCTGAGTTTTGTTTGATCTCCTTCCTGATCTCTTGAAGAGTTCTGTATATTAATCTTTTGTATTCTACCTCCAGTAATTCCAAGAAGTTCTCTTCCTCCAGATAATTTCTTGATTCTTTGTTTTGGGAGATTGCTGAAGCCATCACTGTCTGCCTCTTTAAGTGATTTGATATTGACTGTTGTCTCTGAGCCATCAATAAGTTATTATATATTTTTTTATGTTTGCTTACTGTGTCCTAGCTTCTTGTTTGGTTTTGTTTTGGTATGCCCTTTGGCGCCTTTGAAGCTCTAACATCCTGTCACCAGGTGGTTAGATCTGTTACTAAGTATGTGAGCCCAGGAGTATGTTAACTATTCTTGTATGGATTCAGCTCAGGTGTTCAGGTAGTTGGTCACCAAGTGTGTGGCACAGGTTCTCACCTACAGTCCTAGACACGCAGGGGATTGGTGTAGGCACAGTTATCTGGTTGCAGTAGGGGGTCACGCACTGAGCAAGGCAGGGGCCTGATGTCCACCCCTGAGTGAGAAGAAAGCGTGTCCCTGTTCCCTAGAGCATGTTGTGGGTAGGTTTTGCAGCCAGACTATGGGCACTCAATTCTGTTGGCTGTAAGGACTGGGAGGAACCACTTGTTCTTGGACCCCTGTCATAGGTGGCTAGGTGGCATGTGTGGAGACACCAGTCCTCAGGCCCCTGATGTGGGTGGATAAGGAACCTGCATAATGGGCAGAGTGCTGTCAAATGTTACGAACCTACCACTTCACCATATAGCTGATACAGTTGAAGTTAGACTTCAGACATATACCTTGTTGTACTGGGGTAATGAGGGCCTACGCTGTTGAGATGGTTCCCACACAGGTCTATGCAGGGGTGAAAGGCATTCAAAGTCTGTGGACCCCTTAAGCCTATGCCTAGGCAAAGAAGCTGTGCCTACCCTTAGTTCCTGGCTTAGGGTAGTTGGCAGACTATTTTTTTCTGTTTGTTAATTTGTCCCCTCTCCAAGGCCAGGAGAATGGCTCAGGGCATGTGACGGGTCCTACTTCTGGCCCAGGGGACTGGGCAATTGCTGAAGCTGACCCAGGACCCAGTGCAGAGAGAGGAGGGAGCGGGTAAATGGAAGAGAGTTTTTACCCAAAGAGGGTGTTTTTTTTCCCCCATTCTTTTTTTTTTTTTATTGTACTTCAGGTGAAGGCTTACAGAACAAATAGTTTTTCATGAAACAGTAGTACACATATTGTTTTATGACATTGGTTAACAACCCCACAACATGTCAACACTCTAACTTCTAAACGTTTTTTTTTTGGTGAAAATACACGTAGCCAAAGATAAACCATTTCAAAAATTTCTACGTGCATAATGACTACACTCTTCCAATTGTGCCGTTATTCTCACTTAAGATGAAGGCTTACAGAACAAAATAGTTTCTCATTTAACAGTTACTATGAATGTTGTCCTATGACAATGGTTAACCATCTCACAACACATCAACAATAGCCTTACTCAGTCTTGTGTTCCCTATCACCAGCTTCCTTGTCCCCTTCTGCCTTCTGGCCCTTGTCACTGGACTACTGTACCTCATTAGTCTCATTTGGTTTTACGGGGCTGTCCACTCCCAGGCTGAACGGTGAACCTTGGAGATAACTTCACCACTGAGCTAAAAGGGTGTCTGGGGGCCATACTCTCGGGGTTTCTCCAGTCTCCTTTAGGCCAGTAAAAGAGGGTGTTTTTTGATCCATGCTGTAGGTCAGACACATGTACTTATCTTTTGTCGATTGAGTGCCGCTTTTATGTGGTTCTGGAGGCCCGAGTAGACTCTCTGCTGCTCAATCTCTCCTGATGCAGAAAACGCCTCCAGAGTGCCACTGCTTGCCTCACTGTGCACACCAGTCTATCTGGCCTGAAGGGTGCCGGCTCCCACTGGGTCAGATCTGCCAACTCCTCACTGCTTCCGAACCATCTCTCCCTCCTGCTGTCACTCAATCTGATTTCTCAACTTTGCCTTTGATGTTCAGGGCTCCTAGATCGTCATATATAATAGATTCACTTGTTTTTTTGGGTCTTTGTTGTAAGAGGGACCACAGAAAGCCTCTGACTATTCCTCCATCTTGGCCCCACCTCTAGGGCTTTTTTTGTTGTTGTTGTTTGGAGTTTTTTTTTTAATTACCTCTTCAATCTCTTCTTTTGTTACAGGTTTATTTAGTTTTTCTACCTTGATTTGTGTTAGTTTAGGTAGGTAGTGTGTTTCTAGAAATTTGTCGATTTCCTCTAGTTTTCAAATTTCTTGGAGTACAGTTTTTCACAGTATTCTATTATGATCCTTTTAATTTGAGTCTGTTGTAATATCATTTCTTATTTGGGTTATTTGCTTCCTCTCCTGTTTTTCTTTTGTCAGTTTGGCCAATGGTTTTTCGATTTCGTTGATCTTTACAAAGAACCAGCGTTTGGTCTTGTTGACTCTTATTTGTTTTTCTATTCTCTATTTGATTTATTTCTCCTCTAATTTTTAGTATTTGCTTTCTTCTGGTGCCCAAGGGCTACTTTGCTGCTCTCTATTTGTTCCAGTTGTAGGGTTAATGTTTTGATTTTGGCCCTTTCTTCTTTTTGAATGTGTGCATTTATTGCTATAAACTGACCTCTGAGTACTGCTTTTGCTGATAGGATGTGTTTTCATTCTCATTTAATTCTATGAATTTCTTTATTCCATCTTTCAGTTCTTCTATAACCCAGTAGTTTTTGAGCAAGGTGTTGTTCAGTTTCCATGTATTTGATTTTTTTCCTTGCTTTTTCTGTTATTGATTTCTAGTTTTATGGTCAGAAAAGATGCTTTGTAATATCTTGATGTTTTGGATTCTCTTAAGGCTTGCTTTGTGGCCTAATTTGTGGTCTGTTCTGGAGAATGTTCCGCATGTGTTGGAAAAGAAAGTATATTTGGCTGCTGTTGTGTGGAGTGTTCTGTATACGTTTATGAGGTCAAGTTGGTTGATTGTGGAGTTAGATCTTCTGTGTCTTTATTGAGTCTCTTTCTAGATGTTCTGTCATTCACCAAAAGTGATATGTTGAAGTCTCCTACTATTATTGTGGAGCTGTCTATTTGTCTTTTCAATGCTATTAGAGTTTGTTTTATTTATTTTGGAGCCCTGTCATCAAGTGTGTATATATTTATTATGGTTATGTCTTTCTGGTTTATTGACCCTTTAATCATTATATAGTGTCCTTCCTTATCCTTTGTGGTGGATTTTGCTTTAATGTCTATTTTGCCAGAGATTAATATTGCCGTTCCTGCTCTTTTTTGATCATTGTTTGCTTGATATATTTTTTTCATCCTTTGAGTTTTAGTTTGTTTGTGTCTTTGAGTCTAAGGTGTGTCTTTTGTAGGCAGCATATAGATGGATCTTGTTTTTTTAGTTTTTAATCCATTCTGCCACTCTCTGTTTCCTTATTGGTGCATTTAGTCCATTTACGTTCATCATAATTATTGATAAGTATGAGTTTAGTGCTGTCATTTTGATGCTTTTTTTTTTTGTTGTGACGTTGTCAGTTTGTTTGTTCTACTCAATTTTCTGTGATGAGTCATTTTTATTTATGTGTTTTCTTTTCATCTTTTTCATTATTGTTGATTTTTCTGAGACTTTATGTTTTTCTTCGTTTTTATTTTTGTGGATAGGTTTGTTAGTTTCCTTTGTGGTTACCTTAAAATGTACCTCTATTTTTCTAAGTTTAAACCAATCTTTTATTTGTTAATATTGCCTTAACTTCCTCTCCATGTGAAAGTTCTATGACTACACTATTTAGTCCCTCTTTTTTTGTTTTAATGTTGTCATTATTTACGTATTGACGTCTCTGTTTCCTTCAAGGCTTTATATATGTCATCCCATTGCCTTCTTGCCTGCATGGTTTCTGCTGAGTAGTCAGAACTTAGTCTTATTGATTCTCCTTTGTAGATGATTTTTTGTTTACCCCTAGTTGCTCTTAAAATTCTCTAACTTTGGTTTTGGCAAGTTTGATTATAATATGTCTTGGTGACTTTCTTTTGTGATCTACCCTGTGTGGGGTTTGATGAGCTTCTTGGATGTATATCTTCTCATGTTTCATGATATCAGGGAAGTTTTCTATCAGCGACTTTTCAACAATTGTCTCTGTATTTTCTGTTATCCCCCTCTGTTCTTGTACTCCAGTCACTCGTAGGTTTTTTCTCTTGATAGTGTCCCACATACTTCTTCATTTTTTAGTTCTTTTATCTTCCTTTTCCTCAAATAATTTGGTGTGAAGTGCTTTGTCTTCCATATCACTAATTCTGACTTCCATTGCCTCAATTCTGCTCCTATGACCTTCTATTGAGTTGTTTAATTCTGTAATTTTATGATTAATTTTTTAGATTTCTATTTCCTGTCTCCCTATGGTTTCTAGCAGCCTGTTAAATTTGTTGTTCTGATCTTGTATTGCTTTCCTAAATTCCTCTATTGCTTTGTCTGTGTTTTCCTTGGCTTTGTGAGTTTTTCCTGATCTCCTTCCTGATATCTTGAAGAGCTCTGTATATTAATCTTTTGAATTCTACCTCTGGTGATTCCAAAACATTCTTTTCCTCTGGAAGATTTCCTGGTTCTTTGTTCGGTCACTTTCTGGAGCCATCTTGATCTGTTTCTTTATGTGATTTGATATTGACTGTTGTCTTTGAGCCATCAATAAATTATTATATTTATTTATTGCATGTTTGCTTACTGTCTCCTAGTTTTTTGTTTTGTTTTGTTTTGCTTTGCCCAAATAGGCTGGTCATGTGAGCTACTTTGGTTATTGGCATCTTTGAAGCTCTCACGTCCTGTTGCCCGGTGGTTAGAGCTGCCACTAGGTGTGTGAGCCCAGGAATCCATTTACTTTTCTTTTGTGGATTCAGCTCAGGTGTCCTGGTCGTCAGTCACTGGGTGTGTGGTGCAGACTCTCATCTACAGTCTTACACAGGCAGGGCTATGTAAGGGTGATTGGAGCAGGCACAGGTATCTGGCTGCAGTAGGGGGCTATGTGCTGAGCAAGGTAGGGGGTTGACTGCTGCCCCTGAGTCCCTAGGCAAAAGGCGTGTCCCTGACCCCTAGAGCACATAGGTGGGTGGGTTTTGCAGCCGGACTTTGGGCACCCAGTGCAGTTGGCTGTAAGGACTGGGAGGCACCACTAATTCTCGGACCCCTGTCGTGGGTTGCTAGGTGGAATGGGTGAAACCACCAGTCCTCAGGCCCCTGATGTGGGTGGGTGAGGACTCTGCTTAATGGGCAGGGAGGTGTCAAATGTCAAGAATCTGCAACTCTGCCTTGGTTGTTGCAGTTGAAAATAGACTTTAGGTGTATACTCTATTGTTCTATTGCTAATGAGGGCCTAAGCTGTTGAATTGGCCCACACAAGTCGAGGCAGGGGTGAAGGGTGTTCAAAGTCCATGGACCCCTTATGCCTGTGCCTAGGCAAAGGGGCAGTGCCTGCCTCGAATTCATGTCTTAGGGGGCATGGTGATTTTTTTTAAAGACGTGAGACTGGTTTGGGTGTGGTTAGTCCTGAGTATCTGGGTTAGGGGAGTTGACTTTTTTTCTTCTCCTAAAGCTTCCAGACTGGTTTGGGGGCGATAGCTCCTATTTCCTGCTTGGGGGGGTGGTAATTGTTGAATATTGCCAGACTGGTATCAGAGCAGAGTGGGGAAGGGGGTGAGTGAGGGAAAGTGGCACTTCTCGGTTAAGAAAGTCCCAGAGGGGGCGGGGTTATTTTGATCCCCTGAGGTAGGTTAGATGCTTGCACTTAACTTTCTCAGATCCAGCACCACTACCCCCTGACTCCAGAGGTTTGTGCAGACTCTCCACTGCTCAGTCTCTCCTGACGTGGTGAAATGCGTCTTAAGTACTACTGCTTGCCTCAGCCTGCATGCGCCTGGTGATCCAGCCCACAGGGTGTTAGCTAGCTCAAGACTGGCACTTCTTCACTGCTTTTGAACTGTCTCTCCCTCCGCCTGTTGCTCAGTCCAACTCCTCTCCTTTGTCTTTGTTCTATCAGGTCTTTGTTGTAAGAGGGACCACAGGAAGAGTCTGAGTATTCTGTCATCTTGGCCTTGCCTTGAGTCAGTCTCTTTTGAGATATAAAAGAGAAGGGAGCAGAGAGACAAGGGGACCTTATACCACCAAGAAAGTAGTGCCAGGAGCAGAGCATGTCTTTTGGACCCAGGATCCTTGTGCCGAGAGGCTACTAGACTAGGAGAAGATTGATGACAAAGACCTTCCCCCAGAGCCGACAGAGAGAGAAAACCGTCCCCTGGAGCTGGCACCCTGAATTTGGACTACTAGCCTCCTAGATTGTGAAAGAATAAATTTGTGTTTGTTAAAGCCATCCCAGTGTGGTATTTCTGTTATAACAGCACTAGATAACTAAGACAAGGTGGATGCCTCTGGGCACTTATTGGTGGAGCTAAAATGCTTTGTAACGTTTGCTTGAGCAGGACAGAGTCCAGACTGAGGGACCAAGGGGTTGATGGGCCGAGGGTTTGAGAGCCAAGAGAGAGGCCTGCCTGCAGGCACAGCCGAGAAGCTGTCCTGACCAAAGAACCATATTCTGAGTTGTTCCTGATCCTGAATAGTAACCTGTTACTTCCCTAACAAGCCCCAAAACTGTGAGTATGGTCTGTGAGTTCTATGTGGCCATTGCAACGAATTATCAAATCCAGCAGAGAAGTGGAGAGTGCTGTGGGAGGCACAGCTGGTGTCAGAATTGGCAAAAAAGTTAGAGAGAAGAGGTATGTCTGACCTCTACCTCATAGGAATCAGCTTTTGGCTAATGCTGATGTTGATACTCTCTCCTCCCCCTGAACTTAGATGAGGTCAGACACCACCACACTATTTTTACACACTTACTATGTGCCAAGCACTGTGCTAAGCCCCCAGGATACTGAGATACTAATAAGACATAACTCTTGCCCTGAAGAAGCTCACATAATGGTCATATTATGTGAAAATAGTAAGAATATGCCTGATTATAGAGGCAAGCCAAAGGAGGTCATGTGTAGTTTATGGTGATCAAGGAAAACGTCCCAAGATTCTGGAGCTGTGTCTTTCAGGATAAGTAGACATTTTCCAAGGGGATGGGGCAGTGGGAGGAGAAGCTCAGAGTTGTGAAATAACATGGCACTTTCAGGAAGCTGGAATTCTTTTGAAAAAGCTGGAGTGCAGAGCACACATGGGGTATGAGAAGGAAGAGAGAGACTGGGAGGCTAGGCCAGCCCAGGGGCTTGCTGTCCTGCTTGACTTTGGACTTTATCTTACAATGAATGGAGACCCCTTAAATGGTTTGAAGCAGAGAAGCAGCAGGCTGAAACTTGTTTTTAGGTGGCTCCCCCTGGGTGTGATGTGGAGGAGGCGTGGAAAGAGACACTGAGGCACTGGAAGAACACAGTCTCTCCTTGGCCTCTGAAGCTGCATGGGGCTGACAAGAGGCTTGTGTGTCTGTGACTGGCCCAGATTTGCTCAGTGTTGTCTGGCACCCTCACGTAGCCCAAGCTGCAAAAAAATGACCCTTAACCCCTCTCTTATTTGTCCTCAATAATGGGTCTCTCACAGGTGGATCAGGGATCTCCTGCTCCCCAAGTCTGACAGCAACCCCTGCTTTGAGAGTCCTCAGGCAAGTCAGCTGTTTCCATGGGAAAAATTCCACTGGGGAGGCAGCCAATTACTTCTGGTGACTCAGGGTAATTTCAACCTTCAGGGAAGCCTGTAATGATATCAGAGGACAGATGGGGTGGTGCAGCAGCCCCTTATTTGTTTGTTTGGTTTTTTTAAAAAAATTTATTTTATTTTTGTTGTTGTTGAGAATATACACAGCGAAAACATACACCAATTCAAGTTTCTACAATTCAGTGACCTGATTACATTCTTCAAGTTGTGCAATCATTCTCACCCTCTTTTTCTGAATTGTTTCTCCCCTGTTAACATAAACTCACTGCCCCCTAAGGTTATTATCTGATCTTTCAAGCTGCTGTCATCAATTTGATCTCATATAGCTGTATCTTAAAGAGCATAATGCTCAAGGCAGAGATTCTTTACTAATTAAGCTAAACTATTGCTTGGTTTAAAGAAGATTCATGGGATATTTTCATTTTGTTTAAGTTTTAAATATTATCTTAGGGCAATAGTTTTGGGGATCCATCCAGCTTCCATGGCTCCATAAAGTCTGGATTCCATGAGAATTTGAAATTCTGTTCTGCATTTTCCCCCTTTTAATCAAGATTCTTCTATAGAATCTTGATCAAAATATTCAGTAATGGGAGGAGGGGGCAAGATGGCGCTCTAGGCAGAAGCACCACGCCGTCCCTCCACAGCAAAGATCCGAAAAACTAAGCCTAACAGAGAATCAACAATCCTGAAACCCTAGAACACCAAATGAAGAGATAAAGAACTCAGCCAAACACCAAATGGAGTGAGAATACTAAAAGAGAATGGAGAGCGAGGAGAGACTCAGGCAGAGATTCCTTACCAGCTAACGCAGCGCGGATCCACCATCTTGGATTCCTATCGGAGACCAGCGAACGGGAGAGCAGCCTTGCAGAGCATCTGGTCGGAGACAGAACGACCAGTAAACTGCAGTGCGCGCTCTCCCACCCCCCACCCCTCTCCGCCTCAGCTGGGGATCCCCTGCTTTCCGTGGCCAGGGTCCCTGAGCTGGGGGGCGCTGGTGCTTGGATTCCGCGTGCCCGGGCTGGCGGCTTTCTGGGAGCCGTTTGCTGGCAGCTAGAGAACCTTTTTCTGCTGCCTCCCCCTCCTTTTGCCTGGGTGCCTGGTTCCGAGTGCCGTCTCTGCTCTCTCCTGTGGGGCTGTAGGGCTGCGTTCGGGCGTGTGGCTGTTTCCAGGTCTGGGCTCCCGCGCGGGTGGGATCCCGGGGCCTTTGTTCGTTGCCCCCTCTGCTTCCCGTGGCCATGGTCTCTTAACCCCGAGACTACCGGCTTCTTGGAAATCGCGCCCCTGAGTGGGGGCTCTCTGGGTCCCATTTGTAGGCACTGACTGCTGGTGTTGCCCTTTTTTTTTTTTTAATTTTATTTTTCTTCCTTTTTTGATTAGTTTTGTCATCTTTTACCTCTTTTTCCCTTTTGTCTTTCTTCATTGCTTAATTTCTCGTCTCTCTATCTCTTCCTTCTCTTTCTGATCCCTGAATACCAGGCGATGTATGCCTCTGTACCTTCTGGCCAGGCTGAGCTGTGAAAATTGAGACCGACTCCCCCAGACCTCATAGCTGCATCGGTGGGATACCTGGGAACTTTGCAGTTCTTTAACTTTTCTGATTTTTATTTGGTCATTCTTTCCTTTTCTTTCTGTTCCCCCTTCTGGTTTCCTCCATCCCATAGTCTCTCATCTGTACATTCCAACGACAAGCTCCCCTAGCATTCTTTTATGTTTGTTTGCTTTTTGATCCTCCTCCTTTCTCCCCTCTCCCATATCCAGCTTAGCTTCACACATAACCATCTTCCCGCTGCACCCTACCTACCTGCACCATGCACTAGACATCACACCACCAAGCGGTGCAGGCACGCCCTATTGGAACCTGCCCAGCACTGACTACCGACCGTCCTGGTGGCTGCGGTGAGTGCCACAAGCAACCCGTCCCAGTGGCTTCTCCTCAGCTAGATCTGCCCAGCTGTACCACAAGGACGAAACAAACAAACAAAAAAAATCTACAATCAGTAAACGAGAGAAATATCTACTGAATGTCCCGAAAACAGCAAACAATATCAAAACATTTACAAAAACAAGACAAGATGGCTCCAATAGGCGTCCAAATTAAAACACCAGATAACTCTCCTGTGGAAGAAAATGCACTAGAAGTACCTGATACGGGACTCAAATCACTAATACTCGGAATTTTCCAAGAACTGTGGCAAAAAGCTGACAAACATGAGGAAAAAATAGACAAATTTATGGAAAATACAGACAAAAAATTGGAAGAATTCAGGAAGATGATGCAGGAACAAAATGCCAAAATAAATTCACAACTCGAAATTATACAAAAACAACAAATAGAAATCCAAAAGATAAACAACAAGATTTCAGAAATGGACGGTGTCATAGAAGGGCTGAGAAGTAGATTTGAAACCATGGAAGACAGGATCAGTGGAACTGAAGACAAACACTTGGATACAACTCTGTTTCAGGAAAACTCAGAAAAAAGAACAAAGAAAAATGAAGAGACCCTGAGAGTTATGTGGGACACAATTAAAAGCAAAAACTTACAAGTGATTGGCATACCAGAACCGGGGGAGAAAACAGAAAACACAGAGAGGATCATTGACGAACTGCTGACAGAAAACTTTCCCAATATCATGAAAAATGAAAAGCTGGCCATCCAAGAAGCTCAACGAACCCCATATAGAAGAGACCCCAAAAGAAAATCACCAAGACATATCATATTCACACTCACTAAAACTAAAGACAAACAAAGAATCCTGAGAGCAGCTCGTGAAAAACAAGAAGTCACATACAGAGGAGAAACAATAAGACTAAGCTCGGATTATTCGGCAGAAAACATGCAGGCAAGAAGGCAATGGGATGACATATATAAAATCTTGAAAGAAAAAAATTGTCAGCCAAGAATAATATATCCTGCAAAACTCTCATTCAGATTTGATGGTGAAATTAGGTCATTTTCAGATAAACAGAAACTAAAGGAATATGCAAAAGTCAAACCAAACTTACAAGAATTATTAAAGGGAGTTCTTCGATCTGAGGACAAACAGCTTCAGCCCTCAGGCAGGACCTAGGACCTAGGACGCAGGTTCACATGAACCAGATACCATTCTAGGAACTGAACTACAGAGGACTTTCCAAAAACAAAAGATATACAACAGGGAATCAGAGAAATCAATCAAAGGATGACAACAACATCAAAACAATGAAAGAGGGAACAAACGGCATAGGTATAGAACCTTCTAAAGGAGAGGAAGGCAAGGCGATACCAAGTAACGGTAGACTGCTTCAAAATTATAAAGATAAGGGTAAAATTCATGGTAACCACAAAAAAAGTTAACAAACCAACTCATAAAAATAAAGACTAAAAACATAAAGTCTCAACAAAAACAAAACCTACAAAAACAAAAGAAATGAACACAAAATCCACAAACAAAAGTAACTCAGCACAAGAGAGTAAGAAGAACAAAGAAAACTTCAGCATCACAAAAAAAAGCACTACAAAATGACAGCAACAAACTCACATCTATCAATAATTACACTGAACGTAAATGGACTCAATGCACCCATAAAGAGACGGAGAGTGGCAGAATGGATAAGAAAACAGGATCCATCAATTTGCTGTCTACAAGAGACACACCTTAGAAACAAAGATGTGAATTTATTAAAAATCAAAGGTTGGAAAAAAATATATCAAGCTAACAACTATCAATAAAGAGCAGGAGTGGCAATTCTAATCTCAGATAAAATAGACTTTAAAACAAAATCTACCATAAAAGACAAAGAAGGACACTATATAATGATTAAGGGGATGATCCATCATGAAGACATAACCATAATAAATATCTTTGCACCCAATGACAGGGCTCCAAAATACATAAAAAAAACCTCTAACAGCACTGAAAAGAGAACTTGACAGTTCCACAATAATAGTAGGAGACTTCAACACACCACTCTCAGTAAAGGACAGAACAACTAAAAAGAAACTCAGCAAAGATACAGAAGACCTAAAGGACACAATCAGCCAACTGGACCTCATAGACATATATAGAACACTCCATCCAACCGCTGCAAAGTACACATTCTTTTCCAATGCACATGGAACGTTCTCCAGAATAGACCACATCTTAGGCCACAGAGCAATCCTCAACAAGATCCAAAATGCTGAGATAATTCACAGTATCTTCTCTGACCACAATGCCATCAAGGTAGAAATTAACACTAGAAAGAGCAAGGAAAAAACATCAAACACATGGAAACTGAATAATACTCTGCTTACACATCAATGGGTAGTAGAAGAAATCAGAGATGGAATTAAAAAATTCCTAGAATCAAATGAAAATGAAAACACATCATACCAAAACCTTTGGGACACAGCAAAGGCAGTCCTCAGAGGACAATTTATAGCAATAGATGCACATATCAAAAAAGAAGAAAGGGACAAAATCAAAACATTAACTACAGAACTCAAACAAATAGAAAGAGAACAACAAAAAAAGCCTACAACCACCAGAAGAAAGGAAATAATAAAGATCAGAGCAGAAATAAATGAAATAGAGAACAGAAAAACAATAGAAAGAATCAACAAAACCAAAAGTTGGTTCTTTGAAAGAATCAACAAAATCGACAAACCACTGGCCAGACTGACAAAAGAAAAACAGCAGAGGGCACAAATAACCCAAATAAGAAATGAAATGGGGGACATTACAACAGACCCAACTGAAATAAAAAGGATTATAACAGAATATTATGAAAAACTATTCCAACAAATTTGAAAACCTAGAGGAAATGGATAAATTTCTAGAAACATACGGCCTACCCAAACTACAACAAAGTGATATTGAAAATCTGAACAGACCCATAACAAGAGAAGAGATTGAAAAGGTAATAAAAAAACTCCCAACCAAAAAAAGCCCTGGCCCAGATGGCTTCACTGGAGAATTCTACAAAACATTTACAGAAGAGCTTGTACCAGTTCTACTCAAGCTATTTCAGAACATAGAAGAGGAAGCAACACTTCCAAATTCATTCTATGAAGCCAGCATAATGCTGATACCAAAACCAGGCAAAGACATCACAAAAAAAGAAAATTACAGACCAATATCTCTCATGAATATAGATGCAAAAATTCTGAACAAAATTCTAGCCAATAGAATTCAATATCATATCGAAAAATAATACACCACGACCAAGTAGGATTCATACCAGGTATGCAAGGATTGTTCAACATTAGAAAATCCATCAACATAATCCACCACATAAATAAAAGGAAAGAAAAAATCACATGATAATCTCAATTGACACAGAAAAGCATTTGACAAAGTCCAACACCCATTCCTGATAAAAGCTCTCAATAAAATAGGTATAGAAGGGAAATTTCTCAACATAATAAAGGGCATCTATGCAAAACCAACGGTCAACATCATTCTTAATGGAGAGAGGCTGAAAACATTCCCCTTGAAAACAGGAACAAGACAAGGATGCCCTTTATCACCACTCCTATTTAACATTGTGCTGGAAGTTCTAGCTAGAGCAGTAAGGCAATAGAAAGAAATAAAGGGCATCCAAATTGGTAATGAAGAATTTAAACTCTCCCTGTTTGCAGATGATATGATACTATACATAGAAAACCCTAAAGACTCCACAAGAAATTTTCTGAAACTAATAGAAAGATTCAGCAGAGTAGCAGGATACAAGATAAACATTCAAAAATCAGTTGGATTCCTATACACCAGTAAAGAGAACGATGAAAAGGAGATAAGGAAATCAATACCATTTTCAATAGCCCCTAAAAAGATAAAATACTTAGGAATAAATCTGACCAGGAATATAAAAGACCTATACAAAGAAAACTACAAAACACTGCTGCATGAAATCCAAAGGGATCTACATAAATGGAAAAACATACCATGTTCATGGATAGGCAGACTCAACATTGTGAAAATGGCAATTCTACCTAAAGCAATCTACAAATACAATGCAATCCCGATACAAATACCAACAACATTCTTCAAAGAGATGGAAAAACTAATTATTAACTTTATACGGAAAGGGAAGAAACCCCGAATAAGTAAAGCACTACTGAAGAAGAAGAATAAAGTTGGAGGACTCACACTACCTGACTTGAGAACCTACTATACAGCTACAGTACTCAAAACAGCCTGGTACTGTTACAACAACAGAGACATTGACCAATGGAACAGAATTGAGAACCCAGATGTAAATCCATCCACCTACGGTCACCTGATCTTCGACAAGGGCCCAAAGTCCATCAAATGGGGAAAAGACAGTCCTTTTAACAAATGGTGGTGGCAAAACTGGATATCCATTTGTAGAAAAATGAAACAGGACCCATACCTCACACCATATACAAAAACTACTTCAAAATGGATCAAAGATCTGAATATAAAGCCTCAAACTATAAAATTCATAGAAGAAAAAATAGGACCAACACTTCAGGCCTTAATACATGGCATTAACAGGATACAAACCATAAACATCAACACACAAAACCCAACAGATAAACTAGATAACTGGGATCTTCTAAAAATCAAACATCTATGCTCTTCAAAAGACTTCCCCAAAAGAGTTAAAAGAGAACCTACAGACTGGGAAAAAATTTTTGGACAGTACAAGTCAGACAAAGGTCTAATCTCCATAATCTACAAGAAAATCCAACACCTCTACAACAAAAAGACAACCAATCCTATCAAAAAATGGGCAAAGGAAATGAACAGACACTTCACCAAGGAAGACATTCAAATGGCCAACAGACACATGAGGAAATGCTCGCGATCACTAGCCATTAGAGAAATGCAAATTAAAACCACAATGAGATACCATCTCACCCCGGCATTACTGGCACGAATCAAAAATACTGGAAATAACAAATGTTGGAGGGGCTGCGGGGAGACGGGAACTCTTATACACTGTTGGTGGGAATGCAAAATGATACAACCATTTTGGAAAATGATATGGCGTTTTCTCAGAATGCTAGAAATAGACATACCATTCGATCCAGCAATCCCACTCCTAGGAATATATCGTAGAGAAATAAGAGTCATCACTCGAATAGACATATGCACACCTATGTTCATGGCAGCATTACTCACAATAGCAAAACGATGGAAACAACCTCGATGTCCATCAACAGATGAATGGATACACAAACTATGGTACATACACACAATGGAGTACTATGCAAAGAGAAAGAACAACAATGAATCTGTGAACCATCTCATAACATGGATGAAACTGGAGGACATTATGCTGAGTGAAATAAGTCAATCACAAAAGGACAAATATTGTATGAGACCTCTATTGTAAAAACCCATGAAAAAATTCACATGCAAAATGTAACAATCCTTGTTGGTTACCAGGGATGGGGGGCGGAATACTAAATAGGTAATAGGTAAGTGGTAACTTGGGTGAGAGGTGAGATAGTACATAGTACAGGGGAAACTAACACAACCTGCACAAGGAAAGGTCATGGAGGCCCTATAGACACATCCAAACCCCCCGAGGGACTGAGTTGTTGGACGGAGGGCTCTGGGGACCATGATCTCGGGGAACATCTAGCTCAATTGGCATGACACTACTTATAAAGATAATGCTCTACATTCTACCTTGGTGAGTAGTGTCTGGGGTCTTAAAAGCCTATGAGCGGCCATCTAAGATACTCCACTGATCTCATCCCTTCGGGAACAAGGGAGAATGAAGAGAACAGGATTCAACAAAAAGATTAGTCCAAACGACTAATTGTCCACAGCTACTAAGGCCTCCACGGGACTGAGTCCAGTACAGCTAGATGGTGCCCGGCTACCACCAATGACTCCTCTGACCAGGATCACAACAGAGGGTTCTGGGCAGAGCTGGAGAAGGATGTAGAGCATAATTTTAACTCCAAAAAAAAAAAAAAAAGAAGACCAGATTTACTGGCCTAAAGAATACTGGAGAAGCCTCAAGAGTGTGGCCCCCAGACAACCTTTCAGCTCAGAGGTGAAGTTACCTTCGAGGTTCACTGTTCAGCCTGGGAGTGGACAGCCCAGTAAAACTAAATGAGACTAATGAGGTACAGGAGTCCAGTGAAAAGGGCCAGAAGGCAGAGGCGGAGTAGGAAACTGATGATAAGGAACACAAATTGAATAAGGACACTGTCGATGTATTGTGAGATTGTTGACCACTGCTATAGGGCAACATTTGTAGTAACTATTAAATGGGAGGCTGTTTTGTCCTGTAAGCCTTCATCTTGGGCGAGAATGGCAGCACAATTGGAAGAGCATAGTCAATATCACTTAAATGTGTAAGCAAAAAGTTTTGAAACGGTGTTTAAATAAAATAAAATAAAACAAATGAGACTAAAGAGGTACAATAGTCCACTGACAAGGTCCAGAAGACAGAAGGGGACAAGGAAGTCCCCTGGTGATAGGGAACACAAGGTGGAGTAAGGATATTCTTGATGTGCTGTGAGATTGTTAACCATTGTCATAGGGCAACATGTGTAGTAACTGTTAAATGAAAAACTATTTTGTTCTGTAAGCCTTCATCTTAAGTGAGAATAACAGCACAGTTGGAAGAGCGTAGTCAATGTCACTGAACTGTGAATGTAGAAATTCTTGAAACGGTGTATCTTTGGCCATCTGTAATTTTCATCAAAAAAAAAAAAAGGTTGAGAATTTAGAGGCTTAATACGTTGTGGGGTTGTTAACCAATGTCATAGAACAACATGTGTACTACTATTTCATGAGAAACTATTTGCTCTGTAAGCTTTCACCTGAAGTACAATAAAATATAAAAAATAAAAAAACAAAATAAAATAAAATAAAAAAAATATTCAGTAATGGTGATTGAGCACCATCCAGTTCTGGTCTCATGACAAAGGAGGCAGTGGTTCATGGAGGCAATTCACCACACATTTCATTTCCTCCTCTTATTCCTGACTTTTCTTCTTCCTTTGTTGCTCCAGTGAGTATAGATCAATTGTTGTGCCTTAGATGGCTGATTTCAAGCTCTTAAGACCCCAGGCTCTACACAATGAACTAGGAGGTAGAACAGAAGCACTAAACACATTATTAGGTCAATTAACCCTTTCAAGACCTAATTATTTTCTGCTTTGAATTTTTGTCGATACTATGTGTTTTCAGTAGTGGTATGCATGCTGAGTCATTGAGTGCATTTAACTTTTTGGTTGGTAACAAGAAGATACACGATTTATGGGAGCCCTTCTGGTCCACCAGTCTTGGGTAGCAGGCTTTATTTCAGGGTGCCTCTTATTTGGGTACATGGAATGCCTCTGGTTTTGCCTAATACCCCAGCTATTTTGCTTCAACATCTCTTTCACCTTTCACCATTACACAAATCTCCACTGGAGGGAAGCAAATACTTTCAGTGGGAAAACTATACTCACAAAGAACCCCAGAAGTATGAAAAGTGGGCAGGATGCCATACATTCCATGAGACACAAAAGGCTTAACTGGGATGTTCCATAAAACTACGATCCTCATCCTCAAAACCAAAGAACTAAATCCCATGAGGTGTTTGTACATAAGCAGCCTCAGCAGCTACTCTTAGTTTTTTTGTCGTTGTAAATATATTTATCACACAACGTTTACCAGTTCAACTTTTTACAGGTGTACAACTTATTGACAGCAATTACATTAATCATCACTGTAACCCTACACCTAATCATTTTGATTTTTACATCACTCTAAACCAAAACTCAGGACTCCATAAACAATAACTGCCCTTCTCCACCCCCCTTCCCTTCCCTGGTAACTGCTATTAAACTTTTCTCTCTATACATTTGCTTTTTCTTGTCTTTTTATATAAGTCAGGTCATACAATATTTGTACTTTTGTGATTGGCTTATTTCACACAGCATAATGTCTTCAAGCTCCATCCATATAGTAGCATATATCAAGACTTCATTTCTCTTACTAGCTGAGTAGTATTTCATTCGTTTATGTATGTACCACATTTTGTTTATCCATTCATCCATTGATGGGCATTTAACTTGTTTTTACCTTTTGGCAATTGTGAATAGTGCTGCAGTGAGCATTGGTATACAAATATCTGTTTAAGTCTCTGCTTTCAAGTCTTTTGGGTATATACCTAGGTGCAGACTTGCTGGGTCATATGGTGGCTCTATTTTAGTTTTTTGAGGAACCACCATACTATTTTCTGCAAAGACTGTACCATTTTGCATTCTCACCATCAATGGATAAGGATCTCAATTTCCCCACATCCTCGCTAACATTTGTTATTATTATTTTTTTTAATCTTAGCCATCCTAGTGGGAGTGACATAATATCTCATTGTGGTTTTGATTTATATCTCTCTGACAGCTAATGATGCTGAACATCTTTTCACGTGTTTTTGTGTATGATGTGAGGCATGAATCCTATTTCTATTCCATTGATCTATAAGTCTATTGTTATACCAGTACCAGGCTGTTTTGATTACTGTAGCAATATAATATATTTTAAAATCAGGAAGTGTGAGTCCTTCTGCTGTGTTCTTGTCTTTCACTATTGCTTTAGCTATTTGGGGCCTCTTGCCACTCCATATAAAGTTGAGGACTGGTTTTGCCATTTCTGGAAAGAAGGCTGTTGGGATTTTGATCAGGATTGTGTTGACTCTATAGATTGCTTTGGGTCGTATTGACATCTTAATATTAAATCCATGAACATGGAAAATCTTTCCACTTATTTAAGTCCACTTTAATCTTTTTCAGAACTTCCCCATAGGGTTTCCAAGGCTGTAAATCTTTACAGAAGCATATTACCACATCTTTCTCCCATGGAGCAGCTGGTGGGTTCATTAGCAGCTGAGTGCTTTAACCACTGCACCACCAGGGCTCCTTCAGTGATTTATAATTTTCATTATATAAGCCTTTCACATCCCTGGTTACATTTATTCCTAGGTAGTTAATTCTCTTGGAGGTTGTTGTAAATGGTATTGTTTCCCTAATTTCCCTTTCAGATTTCTCATTGCTGGTGTATAGAAACCCAACTGATTTTTGTTTATTGACCTTGTACCCTGTAACTTTGTTAAATTCCTCTATTCACTCCAGAAGTTTTCTTGCAGACTTTTTGGGATTTTCTGTTTATAGGATCATGTCATGTGTGAATAGAGATAAATTTACTTCTTCTTTTCCAATCTGGATACCATTTCTTTTTCTTGTCTTATTGCTCTGGCTAGGACTTCTAATACAATATTAAATAGAAGTGGTGAGAGTAGACACCCTCGTCTGTTCCCCGTTTCAAGGGGAAAGCTCTCAGTCTTTCTTCATTAAATATAATGTTGGCTGTTGGCCATTGGCTTTTCATATATGCTCTGATTAATACAGGAATTTCCCTTCTATTCCAAACTTCTTGAGGGTTTTCATCAAGAATGGGTGTTGGGTTTTATGAAATGCTTTTTCTGCATCCATAGAGAGGATCACGTGGTTCTTTTCCTTTGTTCTATTGATGTGGTGTATTATGTTGATTGATAGTCTAATGGTGAACCTTCCCTGCATTCCTGGAATAAATCCCACTTGGTTATGGTGTATGACTGTTTTAATAAGCTGTTGTATTCTGTTCGTTAGTATTTTGTTGAGGATTTTTGCATCTATATTGTATTCATAAGGGATATTGGCCTGTAGTTTTCTTTTCTGGTGGTGCCTTTGTCTCGTTTTGGTATCAGGGTTATGTTTGCTTCATAGAAGGAATTAGGGAGTATTCCTTCCTTCTCTATCTTTTGGAAGAGTTTAAACAGTATTACTGTCAATTCTTCTGTAAATACTTGGTGGAATTTCCCAGTGAAGCCATCTGGTTCAGGACTTCTTTTATTGTTGGTAGATTTTTGATCACTGATTCTATCTCTTCATTTGTTATGGGTCTGCTGAGATTTTCTACTACCTCTGGAGTCAGTTTGGGTAGGTTCTGTGTTTCTAAGAATTTGTCCATTTCATCTAGCTTATCCAGTTTTTTTCCGTAGAGTTGTTCATAATAGTCTGTCATACTTTATTTCTGTTGGGTCAGTTGTAATGTCTCTCTTTCATTTCTTATTTTCATCTTTTCTCTTTTTTTCTTTGTCAGTCTAGCTAAAGGTTTGTCAGTTTTATTTATCTGTCAAAGAACCAAATTTTTGTTTCATTGATTCTCTCTACTGTTTTTCTGTTTTCAGTTTTATTTATTTCTGCTCTGATCTTTGTTATTTTCCTTCTTCTTGTAAGTTTAGACTTAGTTTGCACTTGTCTTTCAAGTTCCTGAAATTATCGAGTTAGTCTGCTGATTTTTTTCTTTTTTTAAAATTTTATTTATTTTGTTCTTGTTGTTGAGAAGAGATACAGCAAAACACACACCAACAGTTTCTACATATACAATTCAGTGACATTGATTACATTCTTTGAGTTGTACAACAATTCTCACCCTCCTTTTCTGAGTTGTTCCTCCCCCATTAACAAACTCACTGTCCCCTAAGGTTGTATCCAATCTTTCGAGTTGCTGTTATCAATTTGATATCATATAGATAGTTCTTAAAAGAGCATAATTCTCAAGGCAGACTTTTTTACTAGTTAAGCTAAACTACTGTTTAGTATTAAGAAGACTTCAAGGGATTTTTTTTTGGTTTAAGGTTTAAATATTATCTCAGGGCAATAGCTTCGGGGGTTCATCCAGCCCTCATGGCTCCAGAAAGTCCGGAGTCCATGAGAATTTGAATTTGTGTTCTGCATTTTCTCCCTTTTAATAAGAATTCTTCTATAGAATCCTTGCTCAAAATGTTCAGTAATGGTAGCTGCTCACCATCCAGTTATTTTGATCTCATGGCAAAGAAGTAGTTGTCCTTGGAGTTAATTAGCCAATTTTTCCATTTCCTCCTACTATTTCTGACTCTCCTTCTTCTTTTGCTCCAAGTGAATAGAGACAAGTTTTTGTACCTTGGATGGGCTCTTGCAAGCTTTAAGACCCAAGGCTCTATACAAAGAAATAGAAGATAGAAAGACACATTATTAGGCCAATAGAAGGCCAGTAGACATGTTATTAGGCCAATCACCTGGGGTGTCCCATGAAACCATGACTGTAAGCTTCCAAACCAAGAAACCAAATCCCATGAGGTGTTTTGTTGTACATGAGCAGCCCCAGCAACTACTCCTTTTTGTTGTTGTTTTGTAAATATATCTGTCTTATACTGGTACTGCTATAACAGAAATACCACAAGTGGACGGCTTTAACAAAGAGAAGTTTTTTCTCTCAGTCCAGTAGCCTACAAGTCCAAATTCAGGGCGTCAGCTTCAAGGGAATGCTTTCTCTGTCAGCTCTGGAGGAAGGTCTGTGTCATCAGTCTTCCCTTGGTCTTGAAGGTCCTTGTGATGCATCAGTCTTCCCTTGGTCTGGGAGCATCTCAGCACAGGAACCTCAGGTCCAAAGGATGAGCTCTGCTCCTGGCGCTGCTTTCTTGGTGGTATGAAGTTCCCCTGTGTCTCTGCTCGCTTCTCTCTTTTATATCTTAAAAGATATTGGATTAAGACACTATCTAATCTTGTAAACCTCATCCGTATAACCTCATCACAATGATAGAATTTAAAACACATAAGGAGATCGCATATAACCTCATCATAGTGGTAGAGTTCACAACACATAAGGAAATCACATCAAATTACACGGTCATACAATACTGGGAATCATGACCCAGCCAAGTTGACAGACGTTTTTTGGGGACACAATTCAATCCATGACAATATCTATCGCACAGCTTTTGCCAATTCAACTTTTTCTCAGGTGTACAACTTATTGACAACAATTACATTAATCACCCGTGCAATCCTACCCTTAATCAGTGTGATTTTTCCATCACAGTAAACTGAAATTCAGTACTCTATAAGCAATAATACCTCCTTTTCTCCCTCCCTCCCACCCCTGGCAACTACTAATAAACTTTGGACTCTATACATTTGTCAGTTCTTGTCTTTTTATATCAGTGAGATCATACAGTATTTGTCTTTTTGTGATTGACTTATTTCACTAAGCATAATGTCTTCAAGCTCCATATCATAGCATGTTGTCAAGACTTCATTTCTCTTACTGGCTGAGTAGTATTCCATTTTATGTATGTACCACATTTTGTTTATCCATTCATCCATTGATGGGCATTTAGTTTGTTTCCAACTTTGGCTATTGTGAATTGTGCTGCAATGAATACTGGTGTACAAGTATCTGTTTGAGTCTCTGCTCTCAAGTCCTTTGAGGGTTGAGGAGTGGAATTGCAGGGGTTATATGCTAGCTCTTTTGAGGAACTGCCACGTTGCTTTCCACCAAGGCTGTAATGTTTTGCATCCCACCAGCAAAGGATGAGTGTTCCAATTTTCCCACATCCTTTCCAACATTTGTTATTTCCTGTTTTTTTGTTTTTGTTTTTTTGCTCTAAGCTATCCTAGTGGAAGTGAAATGGTATCTCGTTGTAGTTTTTATTTGCATCTCTGTGATGGCTAATGATGTTGAGCATCTTTTCATGTGTTTGGTGGCCATTTGACTATCCACTTTGGTGAAATGTCTATTCAAGGACTTCGCCCATTTTATGATTGCTTTGTTTGTCTTTGTGTCATTAACTTGTCAAAGTTTTATATACATATTGGTCCAGGTTCATTATTTTGCAGGTGGATATCCAGTTGTCCCAGCACCATTTATTGAAGAGACTATTCTTTTGTCTTTGAATGG
The DNA here is from genome assembly GCA_030035585.1 of Dugong dugon. Classification (NCBI taxonomy): domain Eukaryota; kingdom Metazoa; phylum Chordata; class Mammalia; order Sirenia; family Dugongidae; genus Dugong; species Dugong dugon. The sequence goes on along the minus strand of CM057483.1, from coordinate 98,669,145 downwards.
ACTTAGTATCCTTGTTGAAAATCAATTGGCCATAGATGTATGGGTTTATTTCTGGACTCTCAATTCTATTCCATTGGTATATACACCTATTATTTTAGTAGTACCAGACAGTTTTCTACTCTCTATTTCACTTATCTCTGCTCTGATCTTTGTTATTTCCTTCCTTCCAGTAACTCTGGGCTTGGTTTGATCTTCTTTTTCTAGTTCCTCAAGTTCTATAATTAGAGTATTGTTTTTAGGTCTTTTTTTTTTTTTTTAGAAATAATTGAACAAAGTTTATTATCTGAATTTAGTTCAGTTCTTAATATGTACATGCATTTAAATTGATCAAAGAACAAACTTACAAACCTATGTTGCCTTTCAAAGCACTGAGTTAAAATGAATATGTGCCCACAGATAATTTTGTTGTTGTTGCTAGGTGCTGTGGAGTCTGTTGTGACTCACAGTCACCCCACATACAACAGAACGAAGCGCTGCCTGGTCCTGCGCCATCTCCACCATCCTTGCTATGATAGAGCCAGTTGTTGTAGCCACTGTGTCAGTCCAGCTAATTGAGGATCTATCCTTCTGACTCATAGTGATCCTGTGAACAACAAAATGAAACACTGCCTGGTCCTGCGCCATCCACACAATCATTGCTATGTTTGAGCCCATTGTTGCAGCCACTGTGTCAATCCATGTCATTGAGCGTCTTCCTCTTTTTTGCTGACCCTCTATTTTACCAAGCATGATGTCCTTCTCCAGGGACTAGTCCCTCCTGATAACATGTCTAAAGTACCTGAGACAAAGTCTCTCCATCCTCACTTCTAGGGACCATACTTGCTGTACTTCCAAGGCAGATTTGTTGGTTCTTCTGGCAGGCCATGGTATATTCAATATTCTTCACCAACACCATAATTCAAATGCATCACTTCTTCTTCAGTCTTCCTTATCATTGTTCAGCTTTCACATGCATATCAGGAGATTGAAAATACCACGGTTTAGGTCAGGTGCACTTTAGTCCTCAAAGTGACATCTTTGCTTTTGAACACATTAAAGAGGTGTTTTGAAGCAGATTTGCCCAATGCAATGACGTTATAGCTTTCTTCTTTTGTAATGCACGCATTTACTGCTATGTATTTCCCTCTGAGCATTGCTTTGCTGCACCCCAAAAGTTTTGGTATGTTGTCTCTTCGCTTTCATTCGACTCTTAAGTATTTTCTGATTTCTCTCTTGGTTTCTTCCTTGACCCACTGGTTATTTAATAGTGTGTTTTTTAATTTCCACATATTTGTGTATTATCCAGTTTTCCTTCTGTTATTAATTTCTAGTTTCAATCCATTATGGTTGGAGTAGATACTTTGCATGATTTCAACCTTTTTTAATTTATTGCAGCTTGTTTTCTGTTCTGGCATATAGTCTATCCTCGATAATGATCTTTGTGCACTGGAGAAGACTGTGTATTTTGGTGTTGTTGGGTGAAGTGTTCTACAGATGCCTGTTAGGTCTAGTTCATTTACAGTGTTGTTTAAGTCCTCTATTTTCTTATTGATCTTCTGTGTAGATTTTCTATTCATTATTATTATTGTTGTTGTGTTTTAGGTGAAAGTTTACAGAGCAAATTAGTTTCTCATTAAACGGTAACATACAAATTGTTTTGTGACATTGGTTGCCAACCCCACAATGTGTCAACACTCTCCCCTTCTCCACCCCAGGTTCCCTGTTTCCATTTTTCCAGTTGTCCTGTCCCTTCCTGCCTTCTTGTCTTTGCTTTTGGGCTGATGTGCCCATTAGTCTTGTATACATGATTGAACTATGAAGCATGTTCCTTACTCATGTTATCGTTGCCCTTATAGACCTGTTTAATCTTTGGCTAAAGTGGGAACCTTAGGAGTGACTTCAGGACTGAGTTAAAAGTGTGTCCGAGGGCCATACTCTTGGGGTTTCTCTAGTCTCTGTGAGGCCAGTAAGTCTGGTCTGTTTTTTCTTTTTTGTAAGTTTGAATTTTGTTCTACATTTTTCTCCTGCTCTGTCTGGGACCCTCTATTGTGATTCCTGCCAGAGCAGTCGGTGGTGGTAAGGCACCATCTAGTTGTTCTGGGCTCAGTCTGGTGGAGGTTACCGTTGTTGTGGTCCATTAGTCCTTTGGACTAAATCTTTCCCTTGTGTCTTCTGTTTTCTTCATTCTCATTTGCTCCAACAGGGATGGGGACAAGTAGATGTATCTTAGATGGCTGCTCACAGGCTTTTAAGACCCCAGACGATACTCACCACAGTCAGATGTAGAACATTTTCTTTATAGACTATGCTATGCCGATTGAGCTAGATGTCCCCTGAAACCACGGTCCCCAGCCATCAGCCATGTAGCCCCTCAGGGAGTTTGGATGTGTCTGTGAAGCTTCTATGGCTTTGCCTTTGTCAACTTGTGCTGCCTTCTCCAGTATTGTGTACTGTCTTACCCTTCACAAAAGTCACCACTAATCTACTATCTGGTTAGTGTTTTTCCCTCCACTCTCTGGTAACCATCAAAGATCTGTTCTTTCTGTGTGGAAACATATTTGTGTGTTTTTATAATAGTGGTTTCATACAATATTTGTCCTTTTGTGATTGACTTATTTCACTCAGCATAATGCCCTCCAGATTCATCCATGTTGTGAGATGTTTCCTGGATTCATCATTGTTCTTTATCGTTGCATAGTATTCCATTGTATGTATGTACCATAGTTTATTTATCCATTCTTCTCTTGATGGGCACTTATGTCGTTTCCATCTTTTTGCTATTGTAAATAATGCTGCAGTGAACACGGTTGTGCATATGTCTATTCATGTGATGGCTCTTATTTCTCTAGCATATATTCCTAGGAGTGAGATTGCTGGATCACATGGTATTTCTATTTCTAGCTTTTTAAGGAAGCACCATATCATTTTCCAAAATGGTTGTACCATTTTGCATTCCCACCAGCATTGCATAAGAGTTGCAATCTCCCCGCAATCTCTCCAACATTTATTTTTGTTTTTTTATTTGTGCCAGTAATGTCAAGGAGAGATGGTGTCTTCTTGTAGTTTTGATTTGCATTTTTCTAATGGCTAGTCGTGATTTTCCTATAGATTGTAGAGATTAGACCTTTGTTGGATAAGTCATAGCCAAAACTTTTTTTCCCAGTCTGTAGGTTCTCTTTTTACTCTTTCAACGAAGCCTTCTGATGAGCCTGAGTTTAATTTTTAGGAGATCCCATTTATCTAGCTTATCTTCTAGTGTTTGTGTATTGTTAACTGTGGTTTGTATGCTATTTATGCCGTATATTAGGGCCCCTAGTGTTGATCCCATTTTTTCTTCTATGATCTTTATAATTTTTGGTCTTATATTTAGGTCTTCGATCCATTTTGAATTAGTTTTTCTGTATGGTGGCAGGTATGGCTCCTGTTTCATTTTTTTTTTTTACAAGTGGGCATCCCTTTTTGCCAGCACCATTTGTTAAAAAGGCTCTTGTTTCCCCATTTAATGGACTTTGGGCCTTTGTCTAAGATCAGGTGGCCGTAGAGAGATTGGATTACATCTAGGTTCTCGATTCTGTTCCATTGGTCAATGAGTCTGTTGTTATACCAGTACCAGGCTTTTTTAACTACCGTAGCCATATAGTAGGTTCTGAGGTCAGGCAGTGCGAGGCCTCATGCTTTATTCTTCTTCAGTAATGCTTTATTTATCTGGGGCCTCTTTCCTTTCCATATAGTTAATTATTAGTTTTTCCATCTCGTTAAAGAATGGTGTTGGTATTTGGATCTGGTTTGCATTGTATTTGTAGATTGCTTTGGGTAGAATGGAGCCCTGGTGGCGCAGTGGTTAAGAGCTGTGATTGCAAACCAAAAGGTCGGCAGTTCAAATCCACCAACCACTCCTTGGAAACACTATGGGGCAGTTATACTCTGTCCTATAGCATCACTATGAGTTAGAATTGACTCAAAGTCAACGAATTTGGTTTTTTTGGGGGGGCTGGGTAGAACTGAAATTTTCACTGTATTGAGTCTACTTATCCATGAGCATGACATGTTTTTCCATTTATGTACCTCTCTTTTGGTTTCTTGCAGTAGTGTTTTGTAGTTTTCTTTGTATAGGTCTTTTACATTCCTGATTAGATTTATTCCTAAGCATTTTATTTTTTTAGTTGATATTATAAATGGTATTGGTTTCCTTATTTCCTTTTTGTATTCTCTTTATTGGTATATAGGAATACAACTGATTTTTGTATGTTTATCTTATATCCTGCTACTCTGCTGAATCTATTAGTTCCAGTAGTTTTCTTGTGGAGGCTTTAGGGTTCTCTGTGTATAGTAACATATCATCCTCAAATAGGGATGGTTTTACTTCTTCCTTACCAATTTGGATGCCCTTTATTTCTTTCTCTTGCCTTATTGCACTAGCTAGGACTTCCAGCACAATGTTAAACAGGAGTGGTGATAAAGGACATCCTTGTCTTGTTCTCGTTCTCAGGGGGATGTTTTCAGACTCTTTCAGTTGAGAGTGGTGTTGGCTGTTGGCTTTGTGTTGATGCTCTTTATTATGTTGAGTAGTTTCCCATTTTATTGCTAGTTTTTATCAGGAATGGGTGTTGGACTTTATTGAATGCCTTTTCTGCATTGATAGAGATGTTCATGTGATTTTTTTCTTTTGTTTTATTTATGTGGTAGATTACATTGATTGGTTTTCTAATGTTGAACCATCCTTGCATACCTGGTATGAATCACACTTGGTTGTGGTATATTAACTTTTTATATGGTGTTGAATTTTATTGAGAATTTTTGCATGTATATGCTTGAGAGATGTTGGTCTGTAATTTTCTTTTTTGTGGTATCTTTGCCTGGTTTTGGTATCAGGATTATGCTGGCTGCATAGAATGAATTTGGAAGTATCCCTTCTTTTTCTATGCTCTGAAATAGTTTGAGTAATACTGGTGTAAGCTCTTCTCTGAAAGTTTGCTAGAATTCTCCAGTGAAGACATCTGGTCCAGGACCTTTTCTTGTTGGGAATTTATTTATTACCTTTACCATCTCTTCTCTTGTTGTTATGGGTCTGTTCAGATTTTCAACCTCAGTTTGTGTTAGTTTACATAGGTAGTGTGTTTCTAGAAATTTGTTCATTTCTTCTAGGTTTTCAAATTTGTTGAAGTACAGTTTTGTTTTTTTTTTATAGTACTCTGTTATGATCTTTTATTTCAGTTGGATCTGTTGTAATGCCTCCATTTCATTTCTTATTTGGGTTAATTGCTTCCTATCCTATTTTTCTTTTGCTAATTTGGCCGATGGTTTGTCAGTTTTGTTGATGCTTTCAAAGAACCAACTTTTGGTTTTGTTGATTCTTTCTATTGTTTTTCTATTCTCTATTTCATTTATTTCTGCTCTGATCTTTATTATTTTCTTTCTTCTGGTGTGAGATTCTCTTGCTGTTCTCTTTCTATGTTTCAAGTTGTAGGGCTAACATTTTGATTTTGTCCCTTTCTTCTTTTTTTGCTGTGTGTGTCTGTTGCTGTAAATTGACCTCTGATACTGTCTTTGCTTCGTCCCAAAGGTTTTGGTATGATGTATTTTCATTCTTATTTGATTCTAGAAATCGTTTGCTCCACCTTTGATTTATTCTATTACCCAGTGGTTTTAAGGAAAGTGTTATTGAGTTTCATGTATTGGATTTGTTTTTCCTTGCTCTTCCTGTTATTAATTTATACTTTTATGGCATTGTGATCACAGACGATGCTTTGTATTATCTCAGTGTTTTGGATTTTGTTAAGGGTTGCTTTGTGGCCTAAGATGTGGTCTATTCTGGAGAATGTTCCATGTGTGTTGGAAAAGAATGTATACTTTACTGCTGTTGGGTAGAGTGCTCTATATATGTCTGTGAGGTCAAGATGGTTGATTGTGGCCTTAAGATCTTCTGTATCTTTGCTGAGTTTCTTTCTAGGTGTTCTGTCCTTTACCAAGAGTGGTGTGTTGAAGTCTCCTACTATTAGTGTGGAACTGTCAATTTCTCTTTTCAATGCTGTTATAGTTTGTTTTATGTATTTTGGAACCCTTTTGTTGGGTGCATAGATATTTATTATGGTTAAGTCATCACAGTGGATTGTCCCTTTAATCATTATATAATGTCCTTCTTTGCCTTTAGCGGTGGATTTTGCCTTAAAGTCTATTTTATCTGAGATTAGTATTGCCACTCATGCTCTTTTTTGGTTGCTGTTTGCTTGATATACTTTTTCCATCCTTCAATTTTTAATATATTTATGTCTTTGTGTCTGAGATGTGTCTCTTCTAGACAACATATTGATGGGTCATTTTTTAAATCCATTCTGTCACTCTCTGTCTCTTTTCAGGTGCATTTATTCCATTTACATTCAGTGTGATTATCGATAGGTATTGCTGTCATTTTGTAGTGCTTTTTTTGTGTGGTGCTGACGTTTTCTTTGTTCCTTTTACTCTCCTGAGCTGAGTTCTTTTTGTTTGTGAAATTTCTTTTCATTTCTTTCTTGTAGATTTTGTGTTTCCTGAGACTTTGTTTTTCTTCTTCATTTTGATGAGCAGGTTTGTTAACTCTCTTTGTTATTACCTTGAAATTTACCCTTATCTTCCTACATTTGAACCAGTCTTTTATTTCTTGATATCGCCTTGACTTCCTCTCCATTTGAAATGTTATACATACACCATGTATTCCACCTTTCATTGGTCTGACGTTGTCATCATTACAGATTGACATCTCTAGTTTCCTGTTTTGAATTTTTAGTTTTGTTTTTTTCTTGAGAGTTCGTTACCTAGGTCAGTATTTGACTGATATACTGAACTGTGTCCTAGATTCAGGCTGTTGTCTGATGTTGTTGGTTCACTAACCGAGGGACTCCCTTTAATAATCCTTGTAAGTTTGATTTGGTTTCTACAAATTCCCTTAATTTCTGTTTACCTGGAAATGTTCTAATTTCACCATCATATTTGAAAGAGAGTTTTGCAGGATATAGTATTCTTGTTTGACCATTTTTTTGTTTCAAGATTTTATATATATCATTCTATTGCCTTCTTGCCTGCATATTTCTTATGAGTAATCAAAGCTGAGTCTTATTGTTTCCCCTTAGTATGTGACTTTTCATTTTTCTTGAGCTGCTCTCAGAGTTCTTTCTTTGTCTTTGGTTTTGGTGAGTGTGTTTATGATATGTCTTGGTGATTTTCTTTTGGGATCTATCCTATATGGTGTTCGTAGAGCTTCTTGGATGGTCAGCTTTTCATCTTTTATGATATTAAGAACATTGTCTGTCAGCAAATTTTCAATGATTCTGTCTTAGTTATCTAGTGCTGCTATAACAGAAATACCACAAGTGGATGGTTTTAACAAAGAGAAGTTTATTTCCTTACAGAAAAGTAGGCTAAAAGTCCAAATTCAGGGTGTCAGCTCCAGGAGAAAGACTTTCTCTCTGTCAGCCTTCTCAACAATGTTCCCCCAGACTAGGAGCTTCTCCACACAGGGACCCTGGTCCAAAGGAAGCGCTCTGCTCCAGGCACTGCTTTCTTGATGGTATGAGGTCTCCCTGCCTCTCTTTTCATTTCTCTCTTTTACATCTCAAGAGATTGCCTCAGGACACAGTCCAATCTTGTAGACTGAGTCCTGCCTTACTAACACAACTGCCACCCATCCTCCTTCATTAACATCATAGAGGCAGGATTTACAACATATAGGAAAATCACACAATACAGGGAATCAAGGCCCAGCCAAACTGATACACACATTTTTGGGGGGACATAATTCAATTCATGACAGATCCCCTCTCTGTTTACTGTTTTTTTATCCCTGTTCTGGAACTCCGATCACACGCAAATTTTTGCTCTTGATTGTACCCCACATAGTTCTTAAGTTTTCTTCATTCTTTTCTCTGATTTTTCCTCAAACAAAGTGACATTCATGGGTTTGTCTTCAGTTTTCCTGATTCTGTCTTCCATTGCTTCAAATTTAGTCCTAAAACGCTCTATTCTATTGTCCATTTCTGACCTTTTGCTTATCTTTTGGATTTCTAATTTCCGTTTTTGTATGATTTCTTACTTTCTATTTATTTTGATATTTTGTTCTTGTATTATTTTCCTGAATTCTTCTATTGCTTTGTCTGTGTTTTCCTTGATTTTTGGCTGTAATGTGGTTGGTTTTCTCAATGTTTTCCATGATTTTGTCTGCTTTTTCCTTGGTCTCATTTCTAATTTCTTGGAGATCCTTGAATATTAGACTTTTGAATTCCCTGTTAGGTACTTCCAGTGCCTTTTCTCCTGCTGATAGGTCAACTGGTGCTTTATTCTGGTCACTTACTGTAGCCAACTTGTCCTATTTTTTGTATGTTTTGATATTTTCTGCTGTCTCTGAGATATTTGGGTATTATTTTATTTGTTTATTGATTGTAAGTTTGTTTCGTTCAGCTTTTTTTTTTTTTTTTTTTTTTTTGCTTTTTTTTGGGGGGTTATGTCTTGGAAGGTGGGCCAGGCATGCTTTGTTGCTTGTTCTTCTTTGGGCATGATAGCTCTCATCATATTTTCTAGGTGTGCAGGACCTGTTGCTAAGCTGTTGCACAGCAGGGCAGGTTCAGCAGGGGAGGAGGGGTGGAGATAGATCATTTGTCTGCAGTGTGAACCAGGCTAGGGGCTGGAGCAGGGCCAGGGCAGTTGGTGGTGGGGGTCCCGAGCTAGCATAGAGGGGCCTGAGATCCAGGCCACGTACCCTTCCAGCAACAGCATGTAGCTGGATGGATCCAGATCCAACAGGGAGGGGCCTGAGGTCCTGGCGGGCCCTGTCAGGGACACAGTGGGTGTGGGGGGGAGTAACGAGCCAGCAGGGAGGGGTTGGGTTATGGGCTGAGTTCCCTTGGGGCCATGGCCGGCAGTGTGAGGGGTCTGGAGCTGGTGGGGAGGGGCCTGTGGCCAGCAGGGCAGAGGAAAGAGGTAGGAGTGGGGGTGAAGGCAGGGGCAGAGGGGGCTAGATGGTGGAGGACAACAGGGTGGATTGGTACTGTGGTTCCCACCAGTCAGGGTTGCCAGGACTGGACGGTTATAGGTGCTATTCACCAGAGGGATTGGGGTTGTAGGAGCATGCTCCTGTGGGTACTGGGTGAAAAAATCTGGGCTCCTCCTTGAGTTGCAGCCAGCAAACCTGGTCTTACTTAGTCCTATGTGTGTCCGTGCTGTACCTCTATCTCCTATTGGGAATTGAATGGAGGTGCCTTTCTGCGTGTGGATTTGTCAGTTTTATTCCAAATGGCCACGCTGATGATGCCACTTGGCTAGGAACCTCCACTCCGTATCTGTATTCTTTTCCAGTCTTCTATCAGTTTCTTCTCAGTGACTTCTGATCTAATACTTTATCTCTTCATTTAAGGTTCAGGGTTTCAGGATTGACATCTATATCTGTTTTACTTGTTTTTGGGGTTTTTGTTGCAGTGGGATGGCTCAGTGCATCTTACTAGTCCACCATCTTCACTCTGCCCATCTAGATTTTCTACTCATTATTGAAAGTGATGTACTGAAATTTCCTACTATTACTGTGGAATTATCTTTTTCTTCCTTCAGTTCCTTCAGTGTTTTCTTCGTATATTTTGGGGCTCTGATGTTGGATGTGTATTTATGTATAATTGTTATATCTTCTAGATGAGTAAACCTTTTTGTCATTATATGTCCTTCTTTTAGCCAATTTTGACCCAAAGTCTATTCTGTCTGATATCAGTATAGGCACCTCATCTCTCTTTGGTTTACTATTTTCATGGGATATTATTTTCAAACCTTTTACTTTCCAACTTTTTGTATCTTTAGGCCTAAGACATGTCTCTTTTAGACAGCATATAGGGGGATCATATATATTTTTTAATCCATTCCTTCAATTTTTACCTGTTGACTGGAAAGTTTAGCTCATTTCCATGTAAAGTAATGATTGATAAGGAAGGAGTTACTTCTGCTATTTTTCTATTTGTATTCTGTGTGTCTTATACCTTTTTAGTCTCTCATTACCATCAGCACTATTCTGTTTTGTTTTTAGTTGATTTTTTGTAGTGAATAATTTTCATTCTTTTCTTATTTTCTTTTGTGTATATATTTTTTAGATATTTTCTTTGTGGTTAGCAGAAATAACTTTATTATATATATAGATATATGTGTATACAGTCATATACATGCATATACATATGCATACACCTATATATACACATACACACATATGCTCACATACACATACCTATACACATATATGCCTACATGTTATTGTTGTTGTTAGGTGCCATTGATTCGATTCTGACTCATAGTGACCTTATGTACAACAGAACAAAACACTGCCCAGTCCTGAGCCATCCTCACGATCGTTATTATGCTTGAGCCCATTGTTGCAGCCACTGTGTCAAAGCCTACATACATACATATATACTTGTACATATATTTTTGGTTGTTTCAAAATTGAATATGCCATAACAATTACCAACAAGTCTTTTTTTTTCTTGTGTACATTTTAGTGACATTGTTTATGTTCGTCAAGCTGTGTACACTTCACCTTCATTTGTTGTTACTTTTCCCATCACCAAAATTAACAAGTGTCTACTGTCTAGAGAATGAAGCTCCTCTCCCTCCCCACCATCCTTGGTAACCACTGATGAACATTAGTTTCTGTATATTTATCTGTTGTCATTTCATCAAAGTGAGAACATACAATACATATATTTTTATTGTCATATTTCACTCATCACATTTGTCCTCCAGGTTCATTCATGTTCCAAGATATTTTGAGAACTCATTTTTCTTTATCGTTGAGCAGTATTCCATAGTATGTATGTACCATACTTTACTTATGTATCCGAGCCCCAGTGGTGCAGTGGTTAAGATCTTGGCTGCTAACCAAAAGGTCAGCAGTTCAAATCCACCAGCCACTCTTTGGAAACCCTATGGGACAAATCTACTCTGTCCTATAGGGTCGCTACTAGTTGGAATTGACTTAACGGCAACGGGTTTTGGTTTTTGGTATTCATCTGTTGATGGGCACTTAGGTTATTTCCATCTTTTTGCTATTGTGAATAGTGTTGCGATGAATATAGGTGTTCATACGTCTGTGTCACTTCTATTAACTCCCTAGAGTGTATACCTAGGAGTGGAATTGCTGGGTCATATGGCAGCTCTACCTCTAGTTTTTTGAGGAAGCTCCAGACTGTTTGCCATAACAGCTGTACTATTTTGCATTCCCATCAGCGATGGATGAGGATCCCAATTTCCGCACATCCCCTCCAACGCTTGTCATTTTCTGTTGTTTTTTTTTTTTTAATCTTCGCCATCCTAGTGGGCGTGAAATGGTATCTCATTGTGGTTTTAATTTGCATTTTTCTGATGGCTAATGAAGTTGAGTATCTTTTCATGTGTCTGTTGGCAAGTTGAATATCCTCTTTGGTGAAGTTTGTTCATGTTCTTTCTCCAGTTTTTGATTGGATCACTTGTCTTTTTGTTGTTAAGTTGTAGTTTTCTATGTATTTTAGATAGTAGACCCTTGTCAATTATATCATTCCCAAAGATTTTTTCCTAGTCTACAGGTTGTCTCTTTACTCTGCTGATAAAGTCTTTTGATGAGCATAAGTATTTAACTTTTATGAGATTTGGTTATTTATTTTGTTTTCCGTTGCTCATGCATTCTTTGTTATGTTTGATAACCTACCATTGAAAACAAATTAGGTCCAAAGCTTTGCTCCTGTGTTTTCTTCCAAGAACTTATGGTTTTATATTTAACATTTAGTCCCTTGACCCATTTTGATTTAATTTTTTTGTATGGTGTGAGGTATGGATCTTTTTTCATTTTTTTGCATGTGGAAATTCAATTTTGCCCGCACCCTTTGTTGAAGAGAGTCTTCCTTCCCCCCTTTGAATTGATTCAGTTACTTTGGCAAAAATCAATTGACCATAAATGCTTGAATTTATTTCTTGATTTTCAATTCTGTTCCATTGGTCCATATGTCTATCATTAAACCACTACCGAGCTGTTTTGATTACTATAGCTGTGTAATGTTCAAGTCAGGAAGTGTTAGGCCTTCTACTTTGTTCTTCTTCAAAATTGCTTTGGCTATTTGGGGTATCTTATCTCTTCATATGAATTTGAGAATTAGTTTTTCCATTTCTGCAAAGAATGCTGTTGGAATTTTGATCAGGGTCGCATTGCAGCTATAGATTGCTTTGGGCAGTGTTAACAACTTTGCTATATTAAGTCTTCCAATCCATGAGCACAGAACGTCTTTCCATCTATTAGATTTTCTTTAGTCTCTTTCAGAAGTGTTTTATAATTTTCATTGTATAAGTTGTTCACATTAATAAGTAAATTTATTCCTAGATATTTTATTCTCTTAGATGCTGTCTTAGACTGGGTTTTCTAAAGAAGTGAAACCAGTGAAGAGTGTATATATATACACACACATATATATGTGTGTATGTGTATGTGTATATATATATGGAGACAGAGAGAGAGATTTTTCTCAAGTCAATAGCTCACACAGTTGTAGAGGCTGGCAAGTCCCAATTCTGTGGGTCAGGCATCAGACTTCAGGCTTACCCTGACTCACATAGCTGCAGTGCCTGACAAAACCAAGATCGGCAGGTCAGATGGCAGGCTGTAGGCTCACAGGCTGCAGAGGCTGACGAATAAAAGATTAGCAGGTGTCTTAGTCATCTAGTGCTGCTCTAACAGAGATACCAGAAGTGGAAGCCTTCAACAAAGAGAAGTTTATTCTCTCATAGTCTGGTAGGCTACAAGTCCAAATTAAGGACATCAGCTCCAGGGGAACACTTTCTCTGCGGGCTCTGGAGGAAGGTCCGTGTCATCAATCTTCTTTTGGTCTGGGAGCTTCTCTGCTCAGGAACCTCAGGTCCAAAGGACGCGCTCTGCTCCCGGCACTGCTTTCTTGGTGGTATGAGGTTCCCATGTGTCTCTGTTAACTTCTCACTTTTATATCTCAAAAGAGACTAGATTAAGACACTATTTAATCTTGTAAACCTCATCAGTATAACCTCATCATAGTGATAGAGTTTACAACACATAAGGAAATCACATCAGATTTACAAAATTGTACACGATCATACAATACTGGGTATCATGACCCAGCCAACTTGACAGATATTTTGGGGGGGGGACACAATTCAATCCATGACAGCAGGTAAGATGGCAGGCTGCTGGCTCACAAGCTGTGGAGGCTGACAAATCCCAAGAATGGCAAGCACTATGGCAGGGAGCTGGCTCGTGTCTCAAGAACTGGAAGTCGGATGATGACTAGCTGGATGCAGGATCCAGAGCAATCAATCGAGCTTTGCCAGAATGCTCATATATATGTTGGATGCAGGCCACACCCCCAAGAAACTCCCCTTGCAACTGATTAGCTGATCACATCACATCACATCATGGAGTATAACTACATCATTAGATAATTGCTAAACTACATCATTACGTAACTGCCAAACCACTGAGAATTGTGACCCAGCCAAGCTGACACACAACCTTAACCATCACAGTCCACCCCTCGTCAACTTAGCATATGTACACATCTCCTTAAACCATACACCATCTCTAAATAAAGACAATGACAAAGTCATACTTGCATCTAACATGATACAACTAACATGCATACAAACGAAAATGCACCAGCCCCATTTACATCTTATATTTTATAAACAAACAAAACAAAAATATCTGATGCACACATACAAAGCAGAAATACCCATAACAATTACAGTCCTCATTTCTGCCACTGTTCACTTGGTCATAAATGGTATTTACAACTCCTTTTTTCCACCAACCATTCTGTATTCCCTTTACTGTCAGCAAGTGCCTCAGCTGGTCGTGGTTCTTTGCCTGGTGGGGTGACCCACAACTTCATCCCTGAAGCGTCTGGGCCTTTAGTAGTCATGTTGGAATTGAGTTGCTATAGTTTTCCATTGACTTTAATTACAGGGCATGGTAGTACTAAGAGATGCCCTAAGGGATCTCCTGCATTCCAGACATACTCTTTTTTTACCTTCATTATGCACATCAATCCTATTTCTCTTTAGTAGTCAGGGTCAATCACGCCAGGTAATATGGTAACTCCCTTCTTTTCCTGTTGATCCCGAGGCATGAGGAGCCCAAAGTGGCTGGATGGCATTCTTAACTTCCAGTTCAATGGAATCTGTGCTGTGTCTCCAGGTGGGAACATTCTGCCCTTTGAAACTAAGAGCAGTAGACCCACAGAGCGTAGGGTCGTGGGGACAGGAAGCAAAACTTCTGTGAGTCACTAGGGGTAATAGCGAGTGATGCCACTCCGATCTCCACCCCTTGATTCCTGGAACCATGAATCCTGGCTGTGGAAGAAACAGCACCGTATATTGGACATTGGTTTAGAGCATATACAGCCTCCTGGAGAACATTGCCCCGAGCCTGCAAAGTGTTACCACCTAGCTGGTGCTGTAATGTGTCTGTAGAAGGCCATTCCATCTTTCTATCAAGCCAGCTGCTTCAGGATCATGGGGAACATGGTAAGACCAGTGAATCACATGAGCATGGGCCTGTTGCCATACTTCATTTGCTGTGAAGTGAGTTCCTTGATCTGAGGCGATGCTATGTGGGATACCATGATCATGGATAAGACACTCTGTGAGTCTACCAATGGTAGTTTTTGCAGAGGTATTGCTTGCAAGGAAAGCAAATCCGTATCCAGAGTAAGTGTCTATCCCAGTAAGAACAAACCCCTGCCCTTTCCATGATGGAAGTGGTCCAGTGTAATCAATCTGCCACCAGGTTGCTGGCTGATCACCCCTAGGAATGGTGCCTTATCGGGGGGAACTCAGTGTTGGTCTCTGCTGCTGACAGATTGCACATTCAGCAGTGGCTGTAGTCAAATCAGCCTACGTGATCAGAGGTCCATGTTGCTAAGCCCATGCATAACCTCCATCCCTGCCACCATAGCCACTTTGTTCATGAACCCATTGGGCAAAGAGGATGACTGATTTCCATAGAACGAGTCATCCTATCCACTTGTTAAAATTCTCCTTTGCTGAGGTCATCTTTTGGTGAGCATTCACATGAGACACAGACATCTTTACTTCTTTGGCCCTTTCACAGAGGTCTATCCACATGCCTCTTCCCCGTATATCCTTGTCTTCAATTTTCCAATCATGTTCCTTCCAAGTCCCTGAGTATCTAGCCAAACTGTTGGACACAGCTCTGTGAATCAGTATACAATTGCACATCTGGCCATTTCTCCTTCCAAGCAAAGTGAACAACCAGGTGCACTGCTCGAGGTTTTGTAAATTGGGAGGAATTTCCTTTACAACTGTCCTTCAGTGAGGTCCCAGAGAAGGGCTGCAGTGCCACTGCTGTCCACTTTCTAGTGGTACCTGCATGTTGCACAGAGCAATCTGTAAACCAAGCATGAGTTTTCTCTTCTTCAGCCAACTTATCGTAAGGAACCCCCCATGATGCCATAGGTGCAGACTGGGAGTGGAGAGCATGGACATTTGGGCTACTTCCTCATGCAACTTACTTGTGCCTTCAGGTCCTGCTTGGGCCTGATCTCCTATATACCACTTCCATTTAATGATGGAGTGCTACTGTGCACATCCAACTTTATGAATCTGTGGGTTAGACAACACCCAGCTCATGATGGGAAGCTCAGGCCACATTGTTACTTGGTGGCTCATGGTTAAGAATTTGGTCTCTACTAAGGCCCACTAACAAGCCAAAAACTTTCTCAAAAGGAGAGTAGTTATCTTCAGAGGATGGCAGGGATTTGCTCCAAAATCTTAAAGGTCTGTGTTGTGATTCACCAATAGGGGCCTGCCAAAGACTCCAAACAGAATCTCTATCTGCCACTGACACTTAAAGCACCATTGGATCAGCCAGATTATATGGTCCAAGTGGCAGAACAGCTTGCAGGGCAGCCTGAGCCCATTGTAGAGCTTTCTCTTGTTCTGGGCCCCATGCAAAACTAGCAGCTTTTCAAGTCACTTGATAAATAGGCCAGAGTAACACACCCAAATGAGGAATATGTTGCCTCCAAAATCCAAAGAAGCCCACTAGGCACTGTGCCTCCTTCTTAGTTATGGGAGCAGCCAGATGCAATAACTTATCCTTCACTTTAGAAAGAATATCTCAACATGCTCCACACCACTGTACCCCTAGAAACTTCACTGAGGTGGAAGGTGCCTGAATTATTTTGGGATTAATTTCCCACCCTCTAGCACAAAAGTGTTTTACCAATAAATCCAGAGTCATTGGCACTTCTTCCTTCCTAGGTCCAATCAGCATAATGTCATCAATGTAATGGACCAGCGTGATGCCTTGTGGAAGGGAAAGGCGATCAAGTTCCCTGCGGACTAGATTATGACATAGGGCTGGAGAGCTCAAGTAGCTCTGAAGTAGGCAAGTAACGGTGTATTGCTTGCCTTGCCAGTTGAAGGCAAAGTGCTTCTTGTGGTCCTTTGAAACAGGTATGGAGAAAAAGGCATTACCCAGGTCAATAGCTGCAAACTGGGTACCAGTAGATGTATTAATTTGCTCAAACAATGAAACTACATCTGGAACAGCAGCTTCAATTGGAGTCACCACCTGGTTAAGTTTTCGATAATCTACTGTCATTCTCCAAGATCCATCTGTTTTTTTGCACAGGCCAAATAGGCGAGTTGAATGGCGATGTGGTGGGAATCACCACCCCTGCATCCTTCAAGTCCGTAATGGTGGCAGTAATCTCTGCAATCCCTCCAGAAATGCGGTATTGCTTTTGGTATACTATTTTCCTAGGTAGAGGCAGTTCTAATGGCTTCTACATGGCTTTCCCTAGCTTAATAGCCCCTTCTCCATTTGTCAGGAATCCAGTGTGGGGGTTCTGCCAGTTGCTGAGTATATCTATTCCAATTATGCATTCTGGAACTGGGGAAATCACTAAAGGATGGGTTCGGGGACTCACTGGACCTACTGTGAGATGGACGTGAGCCAACACTCCATTAATAACCTGACCTCCATATGCCCCCACTCTGACTGGTGGGCCACAGTGACGTTTTGGGTCTCCTGGAATTAGTGTCAGTTCAGTGCCAGTAACCAGTACTCCCAAAAAAATCTGATTATTTCCTTTTCCCCAGTGAACAGTCACTCTCGTAAAAGGCCATAGATCCCTTTGGGGAAGGCTGGGAGAAAGAGTAACAGTAAAAATTTTTGGCATTGTATTGGAGTCCTTCTTCAAGGGGACCTGGCCACCCCTTCATTCAAGGAGTTGTGGGTCTTCAAATTCGCTCAAGTCTGGGAATTGATTGAGGGACCGTGATTCTCTATTGTGGAGATTTGAGTTAGACTTCTGTTCACCTGAACTAGAATCCATCGGTTTGTACAGATCAAGTAAATATTTAGTAGATTTCCCATCTATCTCACTCCTAGGGACACCATGAGTAAGTAGCCAACGCCATAAATCCATACGAGTTAGACTATTCTGATTACTGCCTTGACTCTGCTGTCCATTACTGTAACCATGCCCACCTTGTCTTCGTCGATTGAGTGCCACCACTTGGCCCCTACTACCACGGAGTCCAATCAGCCCCATTGTAGTCAGGTGTCTTAATTCAGTTAGGGCAGTTCCCACTGTCAAATCTGATTTACATAAAATACCTATCACAGCAGTCTTCAAGGATGCTGGAGCCCCCTTCACAAATTTTTTCCTCACAGTTGAGGTAAAAGGTGTGTCCTCTGGGCATTCCACATGTGGGTCTGTGGGTCTAACCTGATAAATCCACTCTAGCATGCCAAATTCCCTAAGCCTATGGATACCTTCTTCTACAGTATACCAAGGTAGGTCTGGCACTTCAACTTGATTCAGTGTAGGCCACCTCATAATCCATGCTTCAGAAACCCAACCAAATAAACTATTAGATCCTTTCCTAACTTCTCTAGCTGAAACATTTAATGAAGAATCTGTGCTTAGTGGGCCCATATCAATAAACTCAGATTGATCCATCTTTATGTTCCTTGCACCATTATCCCACACCCTTAATAGCCATTCCCAAGCATATACCCCAGGTTTCTGTTTGTACATATTAGAAAACTCAAGTAGTTCTTTTGGAGTGTAGTGTACCTCCTCTTGGGACACACTCTGTACTTCAAGTTTTGGAGCCCGCTGGGACTTAAGTTTAGTTATATGTCTAGAAGCCAGAATTGGTAGTGTGGAATTGTTCTGAGAACATTCAGCATTATCTTGTAAAGCATCTGCCTCAGGCGATGCCCCAGGCAATGACTCAGGCAAGGGTCCTTTAGAGGCAGCTGGGCTAGGGCTAGTCTCATTAGATGGGAATGGAGGGGATAATGGTTTTCCTGGCAAGATGGTGTAACAGACAAACATGAAGCAATATCTTCAGGTGGGAGTGGTTCTGTTGGCAGGAGTGATTCAACAGAATTTAGGGGCTGAGTGTGTCTTGCTTCCTAATTATCTGCCCGTAAGTCCCCATCCCAAGTTTCAGGATCCCATTTCTTCCCAATCAATGCCCTTACTTTAATTTCAGACACCTCTCGAGATTGGCAATTGAGCTGGCATTGTAATTCATCGAGTCTTGCAATAAGAGTCTGGATTTGGCTTTCGGCAATGTCAGCTCTGTTACTACAGAAATAAGGCTTTCCTTCAAAGCACAAGTGGAAGACTTGAGGTCATTTACGGGGCACTTGAGCTTTGACTCTGAAGCCCTGAGCATGTCTCCATCTTTCACCAGTTTGTCCAGCGAAGGTAGGACCAACCAACCAGCTTCTCTATACTTCTCATTCTGACAGAACTGTAGGAAGATATCACACATGTGTTCACCCAGAGGCTCATCTTTCACCAATACCTGATCTACTTGTGGTGATATTTTGCGTATTTGTATCGTCACCTGTGATGGTTAAGATTGTGTGTCAACTTGGCTGGGCCATGATTCTCCGCGTTTTAATGTAATCACTCCCATGATTGAATATACTGTGAGTAGCCAATCAGATGAAAGGGAGTCTCCTTGGGGGTGTGGCCTGCATCTGTATATAAGCAGACGTTCTGGCTTTTTGCTCTCTCTGGATCCTGCAGCTGCTTCCTGTCATCTCATCTACTGTTTCTGGGACTTGAGCTGTCAGCTTATCTGCCAAACCTGGGATTCGTCAATCTGCACAGCCTGTGAGCGGGAGCCCTGCTCTCCGACCTTCCGATCTTGGGCTTGCCAGCTTCTGCAGCTGTGTGACTCGGGAGAGGCCTCTACCCTGATCCACGGACTTGGGATGTTCTAGCCTCTACAATCACGTGAGCTGTTTCCTTGATATAATCTCTCTCTATGTATATATTTATACACGTTAATGGTTTTGCTTCTCTAGAGAACCCAGCCTAAGACACCACCTCACGCCATGGATTAGCAGTGCCCTCTTTACTGCTGGAACCAGAATCATCAACATCTTTAAAACTAACCATACTTGAGAACCAATTTAGAAAACTCATCCTTACAATTTTGTTTCTCTAGAACCACTCTCGGTACCAAATGTCTTAGGCTGGGTTCTCTAGAGAAGCAAAACCAGTAAAGGGTATAAGTATATATAGAGTGAGATTTATATCAAGGAAACAGCCCACATGATTGTAGAGGCTAAAACTTCCCAAGTCCATGGATCAGGGTAAAGGTCTCTCCCAATTCACGCAGCCGCAGAAGCTGGCAAACCCAAGGTCAGCAGGTCGGGGAACAGGACTTTTGCTCACAGGCTGTGAAGATCTATGAAATCCAAGACTGACAGGTAAGCTGCTAGCTCAAGTCCCAAGAACCTGAGGTGAGACAACAAGAGGCTTTTGCTGAATCTTGAAAAAGCCAAAAACTTTGACAAGGTAAGCAGACAGAAAGTAACCGGCAGAAGGCAGAGAGATGAAACTGAGGGGGCAGTGAGCTGCCACAGGCCCCGCCCCTGCCAGTACCACTCAGCAGATTCCATCATGGGGGTGATCAAGTATCAGATTTCAAGAGGGAAGTGATCACAACATTATACAACTGCCAAATCTCTGAGAATCATGGCCTAGCCAAGTTGACATACAATCTTAAGCATCACACTTTGGATATCTTCTTCTACTGTACACCAAAGCAGGCCTGGTATTTCAACTTGATTTAGTGTATTCCATAACATAATCCATGCTTCGGTGAGGCAACCAAATAAACTATTAGATCCTTTCCTCACCTCTCAAGCTGAAACATTGGATGAAAAATCTGTGCTTAGCGGGCCCATATCAATAAATTCAGACTGATCCAACTTTATATTCTTTGCACCATTATCCCACACCCTTAATAGCTATTCCCACACATATTCCCCAGGTTTCTATTTGTTCATATTAGAAAAGCCAAGCTGTTCTTTTAGAGTGTAGTGTACCTCCTCCCAGATCACACTTTGTACTTCACCTTTTGGGACTCACTGAGACTTAAGTCTAGTTATAGGTCTAGAAGTAAAAATGGGTTGTGAAGGTGGGTCCTTGGAAAGTTCAGCAATGTCTCCTAAGGCATCTACCTAAGGCAATGCCCCAGGCAACGCCCCAGGTGCCGCCCTAGGTGCTATCTCAAAGACTATTAAAGCACAGATGTGTTAATGTCATCAGATTGGGGTGGAGGGGAAAATGGTTTTACTGGATGGGGTGGCTTAGCAGGCAAAGATGCAGTGATCTCTTCAGATGGGAGTAAAAAGGCTGATTCTGTTAGTAGGAGTGATTCAATGGAATTTAGGGGCTCCCTGTCTCCAGCTTCCTGATTAACTGCACCTATGTCCCCATCCCGAGGTTCAGGGCCCCATTTCTTCCCAATAGATGCCCTCACTTTAACTTCAGACACCATTCCAGGTTGGGAATTCCATTGGCGGTGAAATTCAGCCACTCTTATGATAAGACCCAGTGTTTAGTTTTTGGCAAATCAGCTCTGTTACTGCAGGAAATGAGGCTTTCTTTCAGAGCATAGGTGGCAAATTTCAGGGCTTTTATACAGCTTTTGAGCTGTGACTCTGAAGTCCTGAGCTCATCTCTCCTTCACCACTTTGTGTAGAGAAAATGGGAGCAACCAACCAGCTTCCTCATACTTCTCACTCTGACAAAATTGTTGAAAAGTATCAAACATACGATCACCCAGAGGCTCGCCACTCATCCATACTTAATCTATTGGTGGTCATATTTTGTGCATTATTATTGCAACCTCACACCACGGATTAGCAGTGCCCTCTTTACTACTGGAGGCAGAGCCATCAGAGCCTTTAAGACTAATCAGACTTGAGAACCAATTTAGAAAGCTCATCCTTACAATTTTGTTTCTCTAGAGCCACTCTCGGTACCAAATGCCTTAGGCTGGGTTCTCTAGAGAAAGAAAACCAGTGAAGGGTATATAGATAGATAGATAGATAGATAGATAGAGAAATTTATCTCAAGGAAATGGTTCACACATTTGTAGAGGCTGGCATGTCCCAAGCCTGTGTCAGGTGTCAGGCTGGAGGCTTCTCCTGACTCACATAGCTGCAGGGGCTGATGAACCCAAGATTGGTAGGTCAGATGGCAGGCAGCTGGGTCACAGGCTGTGGAGCTGACAAATCCCAAGATCAGCAGGCAATACGGCAGGCAGGTGGCTCAAGTCCCAAGAACCGGAGGTCAGATGATGACGAGCTGGGTGCAGGATCCAGAGCCAGCAAGCCAGCTTTGCCAGAACGTCCATATATATATATTGGGTATTGGATGCAGGCCACACCCCTGAGGAAACTCCCCTTACAACTGATGGGCTGATCATATCAGATAACATCATGAAGGATAACTACATCATTACATAATTGCCAGACTACATCATTACATAACTGCCAAACCTCTGAGAATCATGGCCCAGCCAAGTTGACACACAAACTTAACCATCACCGGTGCTATTGTAAATGGAATTTTTTCTTAATCTCATTTTCATATTTCTCATTGCTTGTGCACAGAAACCTGATATTTTTTGTTGTTGTTGACCTTGTAGCCTGTAACTTTACTAAATTCCTCTATTAGTTCTAGAAGATTTTTAGTAGATTCATTGGGATTTTCTATGTATAGGATCACATCATCAGCAAATAGGGATAGTTTTACCTCTTCCTTTCCAATCTGGATACCTTTTATTTCTTTTTCTTGCCTTACTGCTCTTGCTAGGACTTCTGGTACAATACTGAGTAGGAGTAGTGAGACTGAGTATCCTTGTTTTGCTCCTGTTTTCAAGGGGAAAGTTCTCAATCGGTCTTCATTGACTGTAATGTTGGCTTTGGGGTCCTTTGTTTGGTGTTGTTTTTCAGCACCTTAAATGTCAATCCACTCCCTTCTGACCTCCACACTTTCTGAGGAGAAATCGGCTCTCAATCTTACGGAGGATCACTCAACAAGATTGTGTATGAAAACTTGCATCTGTCTTACTGCTTTCAGGATTCTATTTTTATCTTTGACTTTCAAGAGTTTGATTATAATGTGTCTTGGTGTGAATAGCTTTGGGTTTATTTTGGTGTTCATTGAGCTTATTGTATTTATTGGTTTATGTCCTTCTTCACGACTGGAGAGTTTTTAGCTGTTATTTCCTCAGATATTCTTTATTTCCCTTTCTCTTTCTTCTCCTTCTGAGATTCCCTCGACGTGTATGTTGATTCACCTGCTGGTGTCTCACAATTCCATTCGGCTTTGTTCCATTTTCTCTACCTTTTTCTCGTGTTACTCTTCAGTCTCAGTAATCTTAATTTTCTTATCCTCTGGTTTGCTGATTCTTTCTTCTCCCAGCTCAAACCTGTCTTAAGCCCTTCCAGTGAGACTTTTTTTATTTCAGTTATTGTATTTTTCAGCTCCAGTATTTCTGTTTGATTCTTTCTGTAGCTTCTCTCTCTTTATTGTAATACTCATTTTGCTCCTGTATCATTTTCCTGATTTCCTTTAGTTTATTGTCCATACTTTCCTTTATTTCTTTGAACATATTTACTATTTTTGTTTTAAAGTCTTGCAATCTGTTCATTATCCAGACTTCTGTAGGTTCAATTTCTGTCTATTTGTATTGTCCTTTTGATTGGGCCATCCTTTTCTGTTTATTTGTATGCCTTGTGATTTTTTTGTAGTTGCTGCTGAAGCTGAGACATTTGAATATTATAATGTGGTAACTCTGGAACTCAAATTCTTCCCCTTCTCTAAAGATTTCAGTATATTTCTGTTTTTTTCTTTTTTACCAGTCAAAGGCTGTAATAGTCTGTCTAATCAACAACCTCCTCTCCTGGCTATTTTTGCAAAGACTGCCCTCCAAAACTTGTGTGGAAACTGAAGATTCCTTTCCAGTGCCTGTGCCCAACTAGTGTTTCAAGGGAGAGCTCCCTGTACTCCAGGGAAGAAACAAACAGAAAAATCAGAAAATGACTCATTTTCCCACTTCTCAGGGATTGCTGTTGTTACTTGTCCTAGTTATGTAGTGCTGCTATAACAGAAACACCACAAGTGGATGGCTTTAACGAAGAGAATTTATTATCTCACAGTTTAGGAGGCTAGACGTCCAAATTCAGGGTGCCGGCTCCAGGGGAAGGCTTTCTCCATGAGTATAGTCTGAGGGAAGGCCCTTGTCATCAATCTTCCCCTGGTCTAGGACCTTCTTGGTGTGGGGACTGCAGGTCCACAGGATGTACTCTGCTCCTGGCACTACTTTCTTAGTGGTATGAGGTCCCTTTATCTCTCTGCTCATTCTCTCTTTTATATGTGGAAAGAGAATGACTCAAGACACAACCGATTCTTGTAGCGTGAGTCCTGCCTCATTAACATAACTGCCTCTAATCTTGCCTCGTTAACATCATAGAGGTACGATTTACAGCACACAGGAAAATCACATCAGATCACAAAATGGTGGACAATCACACAATACTGGGAATCATGGCCTAGTGAAGTCGATTCACATTTTGGGGGGGACACAATTCAATCCATGACATTACTTAATAAAGGCTATATCAACGGTTTAGTGAGTGTTGCAAGCTAACTTTTACAAAGTTTGTGTTACAATTCTGTTATCTGTACCGTCAGTCAGTGGCCTGAAGATTTCTCCAAAGGGCATGCTGATACCCTGTGTCTGACGTCAGGGAAATGCCTCTTCTGTAAGAAAGTTGAAACTGCTACAGTGTTCGGCACATATCACTCAAGGTACTGCCAGACCAATCCAATTGTGCCACTCTAAATCCTTGGAGGACAATGTCTTCACTGCCCACCCTGGCAAGAGCCAGCGACTATAAGAGTATGGGCTGTCATCTTCATCACCACAGCAGGGCTCAGGAATAGAGGATGGTAGCCGGGTTGGTGCACGTGGTTCACCTAGGGAAGCTAAGCAGTTTGTCCCTTCATCAGACACTCTCCTGGTTAAATCAAGTGTCTGATTCAGTTAAAGATTCCAAAATAAGTTGATTCCAATATAGGGTCTCAATGAGTCAGAATCCAGTCGATGGCACACAACAACACCAACAATGTAAACACCACCCAGGTCACAGAAGAGAACACTGCCAGCATCCCCAGAGCTCCTGGTGTTTCCCTGCCTGACTTCAACCCCATTCGTCCCCCAAATAGGAAAACTCCACCCTTACTTTTGTGACCATCCTTTCCCCACTTTATGCTTTATTGTACCGTGTATACATCCTGAAATGATGTAGTTTAGTGTTGCCTGTTACTTACTTTTATATGAATGGGATTGTTAAATACGCTCTCATTGTTTCTTGCCTCTATCGCTCAATATTATGTTTGTAAGCTTCACGCATATGCTTCCAGCATCCCATCGTATGCGCATACCACATTTTATTTAAGCAGTCCGATGAGAGTGGGATTTGTGTAGTTTCTCGCATTTAGAACAGAGTGATGACAAAAATACGACGGCTAAAAACTAGTGCGGTGCAACCAGAGCAGTACTTAGAAGGATATGTGGAGCATTAAACGCATATGTTTACCAGAAGATAGCTGCAAATCAATGAGAAGAAGTTAGAAGGGCAGCAAAATCAACTCAAAGGAAGTAGAAGCAGAAGGAAGTAATGAAGGTAATGTAATGAAGTAATGAAGGAAGAAATGCAGTTAAAAGCATACATCAATGAAATAGGAAACAGAAAGGGTCCCAAGACCAGAAGTTGGCTCTCCAGAAAAATTGGTTAAACTCTGGTGAGATCGAATAAGAAAACAAGAGAGAAGGCCACCGATATCAGGAAAGAAAAGGTAGAAATAACCACAAATGATGCAGACGTCGAACAGATGGTAAGAGGATATTACGGGGAACCGGATGTTCGCACAGTGCCAAAGTAACACCACGCTGATTCCTTATTAGCTAGAAAGGGGGGAAGGGACCTTCACAATGGAGTAGTCTGGAGGACACACCTGACCAAGTGATCCAAGGTAACATCAGCAGTAGCGGCACAAACTGACATCATGTCTCTCCAGATGTCATGAGCTGAGAAGGACAGGGCACCACCTGCGCAGTATCCCGGACAAAAGTGTTTAACCTGAGTCTGATCAGGAGGGAAGCATCAGACAAATCCAACTTGAGGAGCTTTCTGCGAAACAACTGGACCGGACTCTTCAAAAACGTCAAAGTCATGCCAAACAAAAAAAGACACTGGGAAAATGTTCTCGTTTAAAGAACACCAAAGAGACTTGACAGCTAGATGCAATGCGTTTGGTTAGATTAAATGCAATGCATTGATGGAAAACAGAATTTTTCAGAAGGCAGCTATAAAGGACATCATTGGGACACTGGGAACGTTTTGAATGTGGATCGTATACGCGGTACTTGTACTGTTTCAGTGTTAAATATCTGAGTGTGATCGTTGTACTGGTGGTTTTGTAGGAGCCCGTTCTTTTCTTAGGAGATGCATGCTGAAGTATTTGAGGACAAAGTATCATAATGTCTGCAAGTAACACAAATGATTAATCAAAAACAAACAAACAAAAAAAAATAGTGAAGAGACAGAGAAAGCAAATGTGGCAAAATGTTAAGAATTGGTGATTCCAGGTGAAGAATATATGTGTGTTCATTGCCCTGTTCTTGCAACTCTTCTGTAGGTTAGAAAGTTTTCAAAATCAAATTTGGGGAAAAGGGGAATATTATGAACCACCTCATTCCAGTAAAGTTGAAAAGAAGACAAAGGTGACCAGGTCCTAGAAAAACCTAACTTTCCAAAACTGACTCAAGAAAGAACAGCAAACCTGAATCTTTCCCTAACAGTGAAAGAAATGAATCCATGGTCAACGTGCTTTTCACACCAAAAAAGTCCAGGCCCAGATGGCTTCCCCACGGATTAAAATCCTGGGAAGAAATATGCTCCATCTGACAGAAACCTTTAGAGAAAATAGAGAAACGGGATACTCCCCAACTTATTTTATGAGGACAGAATAACCCTTGATGCCAAAGCCTGACAAGGACAGTTTGAGAAAGGAAAATCGCAGGTCCATCACACAATCGTGAACATAGATGCAAAAGTCAGAAACACAGTATTAACGAACTGAATCCTATGGGGTATGAAAAGGAAATTACATAACATACCCTGAGCGAATTGGGTGCATCCTAGGGATACAGACTTGGTTTAACGTCAGAAAATAGAGTAATTCTCCACATTAACAGAGTAGAGGCAAAAAACACGATCCTCTCATGCAGAAAAAGTATTTTGGCATCCATTTGTGATGTCTGTTTTACAATTCCTTTTGAAGTCATACCTTGCATACATTTCCATGAGTTTGTAAAGACATATATGCTGCTGTGTGATCACCACCCCGATCAAAATATAAAACATTTCCATCACCCTCCCCCAATTCCCCTCGTGTCCTTGTGTAGTCAACCCCTTCTCCCAACCTCCAGGCCCCGGAAACCACTGATGTCTTTGCCTTTTCCAGATATGTCAGATAAAGAAGATTATACAGTACGTAGCCTTTTAAGTTTGGCTTCTTTCACACAAAGGGACAAGTGTGGGAGTTCTGAAGGGGCAATATACTGTTTCTTGACCTGGATAGTATTTACCCGGCTTGATCACTTTGTAATTATTCATCCAACTGTGGGTTTATGCTTCTGCCCTTGTATATATGTATAGTATGTTTTATAAATATAATTTCATAGTTAACTTCATCTAGTTTATTTTTTATACCTTGGTGAGGTTTGGGTTTTTTTTGTTTGTTTGTTTGTTTTCTTTTTAATAGCAATGTTTAATCCTTTAAAAGAAAGGGAATGATTCTTAGAAAAGTCAGGAGGATGGTTACCTCTGGTGCAGTGGAGACGGGGGTGTGAATGGGGCGCGGCAGACGGGGCTTTCCAAGGTAAGGGCAACATTCTATTTCCTAATCTGAGTGGTGGTTAGCAGGACTTCAACACCGCACAACCCCAGGGGCGCCTTTCACCCTGTGGTCGTGCATCCTGGAATCATGCAGGTATAGTTCCCATGGCCGTCCGTGGCAGCCCCAATGTACCTGGCAGACAGGGGAGCTTGTCTCCTCCTTAAAGGAACTGGATAAGGAGAAAACGTGGATGAGAAGAGGAGGGAGGTCTGGACGTGGAGACTGAGGACAGATGTGCATGAAGCTGCCCAAGTTCACGCGGGAGTCCGTGACACCAAGGACTGGCGACTCTCGACTCTCCTGCAGCCACTGTCATCATGGATGGGAGGCCGTGCAGTGTGCTGCGCCTCGGTGACAGCCAGGGATGCCCGCGCTAGCCCGCTCTTGCCCTCCGGCTTGCTCACTCACACACCTCCAGGCCTAGCTGCAGTCTGAGGAGGGAGATGATCCTTTCTGCCTGCAGAGTTCAAGGTCATATTTGGAAATTAACATTTGAGAGAACTGGCTCCACCACCGAGGCTGCATCAAGGGCAGGCTTACATTTCCGCATGTCTCCGGAGCTGCCTCTGAGCTGAGTAGCAACTGAGATTTCATTCTCCCTCAGTGAAGGAGTTTCCTGTGGCCACCTAAACAGTGCTGCACATTTTGAGGCTGAAAACCACACACATTCCTTATCTTACGGTTCTGGAGGTCTAAGGCCAACACGGGCGCCGCTGGGCTAAAATCGAGGTGTCGCCAGGGCTGCGTTCCTTCCTGGAGGCTCTAGGGGAGAATCCACTTCCTTCCCTTTTCCAGCTTCTAGAAGCCGCCTGCATCCCTCGGCTCGAGGCTCCCTTCCTCCCTCTTCCAAGCCAGCGATGGCAGGTTGAGCCCTTCTCACATCGCATCACTCTGATGTACCCTTCAGCCTCCCTCTTCCATTTTTTTAAACAAATTTTTAAAATTGCATTTATTTTATTGTTGTCGTTGAGAACATTCTCAGCAAAACATACACCAATTCAACTTTTCAACACGTACAATTCAGTGACATTGATTACATTCTTTGAGTTGTGCAACCATTCTCACCCTCCTTTTCTTTTTCTTTCCTTATTTATTTATCTGTTGTACTTTAGATGAAGGTTTACAGAACAAACTAGCTTCTCACTAAACATTTAGCACATATATTGTTTTACGACGTTGGTTAACAACCCCGTGACATGTCAGCACTCTCCCTTCTCGACCGTGCGTTCCCTATTACCGGCTTTCCTGTCCCCTCCTGCCTTCTAGTCATCGCCCCTGGGCCGGTGTGCCCCTTTAGTCTCGTTTTGTCCAATGAGACTGTCTAATCTTTGGCTAAAAGGTGAACCTCCGGAGTGACTTCACGAGTGAGCTAAAAGGGTGTCAGGGGGCCACACTCTCAGGGTTCTCCCTCTTCCATTTTTAAGGGCCCTTGTGATTGCACTGGAAACCCTGGTGGCGTAGTGGTTAAGTGCTACGGCTGCTAACGAGAAGGTTGGCGGTTTGAATCCACCAGGCGCTCCTTGGAAACTCTGTGGGGCGGTTCTACTCTGTCCTACAGGGTCGCTAGGAGTCAGAATCGACTCGACGGCAACGGGTTTATTTATTTATTTATTTATTTATTTATTTATTTTTGGGTTTGTGATTACGCTGACGGAGTCCCGGGATGGCGCAAACGGTTAAGCACTCGGCCACCAACCAAAAGGTCAGCGGTTAGAACCGACCCAGAGGCGTCTCAGAAGAAAGGCCTGGCGATCTGCTTCCAAAGGGTCATGGCCATGAAAACCCTGTGGAGCACAGCCTTACCCTGAAACACGTGGGGTCGCCATGAGTCGGAATTGACTCGGCAGCAACTGGTTAGCTGGTTTATGACTACCCTGAGCCCACAGGGATCATCCAGGATAATCTCCCTCGTTTAAGGTCAGCTGATCAGCAACCTTCATTCCCTCTGCAAACTTAACCCCCCGTTGCGGTGTAGCGTAACATATTCACAGATTCCGGGAATTAGGATGTGGCCAACTTCGGGGACCGTTGTTCGGCCTGCCGCTCTCAGCTTGCTCTCCCATTCAGCTCCTTCTCCAGCTCGTTCCTCTTCCTACCTCCCCTGGCTGCGCTGTTCCTTCCTAAGTGTCCAGAGAGGGCAGTTGGCCAGTTTTGGTGGCAGGAAGGGGGCAGGTAGTAGAACGAGGAGGGATAGGGCCTAGGGCTCTCCCAGGTCAGCTGCCACTTCCTCTTCGGCTGCAGAGAGGGCTTGAGGGGACAGGCAAAAGGGAGGCCACGGGATTTGGGGCGGGGTCTGGCCTGCTCCTTTCCCCGGGGGCCCAGACAGGTTTCTTTAAACTAAGCCTCGGTATCTGCCGCTTATTTCCTCCTGGAACCGGCAAGCTCAGCGCCGAGCCACGGCCTGTGATGTGCACATCATTGTGTGATACCAGGTCTATGTCACAGAGAAGTCGTGTGCTCAGAGGAGGGAAGCAAGGCTGGCAAAATGAGTCACCCAGGGCACTGCTCATGCCCTCCCACTTCTCCTTTCAACATGCCTCTCTCCTTCCACACCCCGGGAACCAGCGGCCCCGTGCCTCCGGGGGCAGGGGCCCCAGGCTGGACTTCTTCCCCCAATCGGAATTTGCCGAGATGTTGGAAAGTGTCTGCCAGACGGATCACTCAGACCCCGGGCCGCTGTGTTGCGCCTCCAAGAAATAACTGTTTGAGGCAGAGTCAGAGACTTAGACCGAGCGATCAAGCCCATCTTCTCAAGTGAGGGGTTTGCACTGGGTGGGCTAAGTCTGCACTCAGTTCTTTCCCGGCTCTCAAGTCTGTGACTGTCCTATCACATCTTTGATGGTGTTTCTGCCAGAACTCATACCATGGGGGCCCGGAAGGAAGACAGAGTGAGAGAGCAGAGGAAGCACGGTACCAAGTCTGACGAACTTTCCAAGAGCCAGCACCCTTTACTTTCCATTCTCTCTGCCCCCTTCCTTCCCCAGGTCCCCGTTAGGTCATGTTGTGGCTGTCTCTTACTTGAGCTCCATGCTTCAAAGATGAGTCCCTACCCAGCTACTCCGAGGTAGCCACCCTTCACCTTCTAATGCCGCTGACAACGCAGTGTTTTTGAAGCACCATATTCATCACTGAGCAGGATCAAGGGCTTGGCCAGGAACTCCTACTTTTCCAGAGTCCCGACACCCTGCCATCGGGTTGGGTGACCCTACCCCTACCCCACCCCCACCTACGTTTTAGTAACTTGACAGCACCCATTGAGAAAGGTAGATGCCAGCCCTGCTTTTGCTCATCTCCATCCTTCACAGATTCCTGACCAGCGTCTCTACTCCCTTTACTCTCTGAACCAGATCTCTCTCCCTCTAGGGAGATTTTTCATGATTAATTTTATTCACACACACCCACGCACACCCCTTGACTTTTACGTCTTCATTTGTCTGTGTTCCCTGTACCCTGCTTTCTGCTTCGCAGCCACTGCGGACGTGACCTCTGCCTCCACCCACTACTGAAACTAGGAGGGAGAACTGGCAGGATTTGGTGACCAAGTTTCAAAGGTGAGGACTCAAGAGGAAACGACGATGACGCTCAGGTTGTCCCTGTGCTGGTGGCACCAGGGGGACGTAATCAATCCACAAAGAGGACAGGGCCCGGGAAGGGGGAAGATGGGCTCAGTTGGTGCTGTTTCATACCCACCGAAGTGACCGGGGAGGAGGGGCCAAGGGACGTACAGCCACGGGAGAGAACAAGGACGCTCTGGACAGGAAAGAAGGGGTGAGGGGGGGAACCAGGGCAGCGATGCAAACGAGGAGAGGGAAGAGGGACCGCGGCTCTGAAGAGGGTTACTGGTTCCCGCTGAAGGGGAGGGGGAAGAGCAGTGAAGAACGGGAACTGTGCAACCGAAAAAAGGAGAAGATCAGGAGAGACCCTTCATAGTGCCCCTAAGAGAAATGCTAACGCGGCACGGCAGAGCCCATATGGTGCCTAGATCCAACCCAGGTCACTCTGGTAAGGCTGGCCGCAGGGCTCCTGCTCAGAGGCTCGCCGGGCTCCCCACAGAGAGCAGGCAGGCCACAGAACGCCAGAGGTA
This sequence comes from Dugong dugon, assembly GCA_030035585.1. Classification (NCBI taxonomy): domain Eukaryota; kingdom Metazoa; phylum Chordata; class Mammalia; order Sirenia; family Dugongidae; genus Dugong; species Dugong dugon. The sequence goes on along the minus strand of CM057483.1, from coordinate 98,637,762 downwards.
CTTTGTTTTAGAACTGCTCTAAAATGGAGTGGTCCCCAGCCCTTTCCCTCACCTCCCCCCTTCCCCAACAGAGAGAGGACGGACCACAAAATATGAGAGGTACTTTAATTTGAAACTGCTGTAAACTGGGGTGGGGTTGGGCAAAAGCAGGAAAAGAGAGGAAGTCCTGGCAGGGGTAGGAGAGCAGGAGGGAACCAGCTTGGCTGCTGCTCCTGGGCTCAAACATCCCCAGCACCAGCTGCTTCTCTTGTATCACGATGCTGGCTTCTACACACTAAACAGAGCAGAGTCAGGGAAGAGCCACGAGCTAGGGCCAGCCCACAGCTCTCCTGAACAGCCAAGACTGTGAGAAGGGGTATGGTACGTGTTAACACTCACTTCAAAGGGTCTGGAACTTGTCAGCGAGGCTCTGCAGGGCCGCTGAAAGAGAGAAAGGCATAACCAGACACTCCAGACGCGGGGATATGGAAACCTGTCCCCTTGTCCCCGTGGGGGGAAGGCCTAAGCCAGTACCCTGAAACCACCCCCCCCCCGGCCCCTATCCAAACTTGGCCATATCCAGCCCTGGCACTGACTCACCCACTCAGCACCCGAATCCAATGTGGAAACGTTTTCTAAACGGGAACCCAAGGAACCAGCAGTTCTCAAACGCTGGTGCGTATCAGAAGCATTAAGATATGATCCAACCAACACGCCAACGAAACGTACGCTACCCTACCTAGCGGCAGTTAACGGGGAAATAAACGAGGCTTCTCTAACTGTCCGACGAGAAGACATCCAGGACTTGTTGGCAAAGCGTACGTGTATTCAGGTGAGACCCAGGTGCCCTGGTCTGCGTCTGCCCCTGCCCCTGCCCCTGCCCCTGCCCAGCCAGAGGTTCGTCTTACCAAGTTCATTTTTAAGGTCGTCTATCTCTACCTGGAGCATGACGCACTAGGGTAGCAGACAGCACGGAAAGAGAAAATATTAGTGTATTCTTGCCTCCTTCCTCCTCATCTTACTCCCTCTACCGCTGGCCCCTCATGTCCCCCCACAGTCCAAAGCCCAGTGGCCAGACTGGCATGGAATCCTCCATGGAAAGGAGGCACCTTCCCCTCGCCGCCCCCCACCCTCCCCCCACCCTCCGTGGGGTGTGGAGAGGGAGGGGTGACACAGGATCAGTTCAACCTAGACGCAGATCCCATCATCTAGTTCGGACCTGCATTTCTAGGGGTAAGAGAGGGGATTACCCGAGGGCAGCGTTGTTCTCCAGGTGGTGCTGGTGGTGGCGGCGGCAGCAACAGCAGTGGCAGCTGCTGTGGCTGCCTCTCCTGTCTCGGGGGATTTGCAGGTGGCCCCTGGTCACCTGAAAGAGAACACAAAATCCAGCTTCAGAGCCTAGGAGTGAGGTGTAAAGGACCTAGCAGGATCTACAGTGAGGCAGCACCACCCTCTGCTGGCAACAAGTTGCCCCTGCTCTGCCCAGCAGCTCCAACCTTCTCTCTTGGGCCTCCCTTCCCTGTCCCCCCCGTCTCAGCCCATCTGGGAACGTGGCCTCAAGGACTGTGGCTCACCCTCGGGGTGAGGATGTGCTTGAATAGAACCTAATGGAAAAGGCGTTGTCCTGCTGAAGGCCTACTCCTGGAGTTGGAGTTGGGGCTACAGCTACAAACCACCCCCACCACACAAACTCCATGCAAAGCACACTGTGGCTTAAGGCCAGCGCTGTCTGCATCCTACTTCCTGCACGAGAGCTGTCTGGGTAGCCAGAGAGGCCTGGGAGCAAGGCTGAGGCCTTACAAGTGACAGGGCCAGAGCCCTCCCTCCGTGTCCCCTTCCCCCTCCACGCATATCAATCCCACGACTCACCTGAGGGTGCAGCCTCCCTGGGCCTGGCGGCTCCCTGGTTCACGGCCAAGAGCTGTGAGATTCCTGTTACTTGGGGAGCCCTGGTGTTGGGTTCTCCACTGCTGCCATCTCCTCGATGCATGGAGAGGCAAGATGGCCCTGGCTTGCTTGTTGGAGGCTAAAGGAAAACTTTCTGACTTATTTGGGGGGTGAGTGGGAAGGGGGTGCTAGGGGGCTGGGTGAGGCAGGGTATGAACAGGGAAAGGAATCAAGAGGCTAATCTCCTTAGCACTTTCTCCCCGAGGCCAGGAGGCAGAGCTGAGCCAGGGAGAAATGTGGGGCAACTGAGGAAGCCTGGGTCCCCTACAAGGAAGGTTCGGGGGAAACAGCTAGAAAGGAAGCCAATGGTCCAAACACTGAGGCGCAGTGGCCCAACCTTTACGGGGGTGGCCGATCCAAATCAGCTCCCTGCCCTCCCGTCTTTGCCAGCCCCTCTCTGGGGAGGAGGCCCAAAGTGTGTGCAAAGCACTGAGAACGGTGCCTGGCACGTATCAAGTGCCGTCTCAACGTTTGCCCCTATGGAAATGAGCCCGATTTGGCACACTGATGGCCTCGGCGCCCAGTGACAACTCCGGAACAGAGGACAGAAGGAGCATGTGTGAAGACCTGTGTGTTGGGGATGTGGGAGGGGGAGGCATAGAGGACGTGCGGAGAGGGGGAGGAGGGCCGACTCACCTGACCCTTTGGGACTGGATCTCTGTTTGGGTCGCTGTCTTCGGCCACCGGACCCAACTCCCTTGTCCTGCTCGCCACAGGTTTCTTCCCAGCATTGGCGTGTTTGGGCTGCCCGGGTCCCGAAGGGACCGAGGAGTACCTCTTGGCTCTCGCAAGCAGTGGAACGCCAGAGATTGGGGGGAAGGTGGCTGGGTCCGGGGGGCCTCTGGAGATTCTCTGCCCCCACGAAGGCAAGGCCGGGGGCTTTCTCCCCAGGACAACTTTTGAGGCACAACTTAGGGATTTCTTTTCCTGGGCCACCTTCCTTCTAGGAGTGGCCCGGGGCAAGGCGCCTGCAGCAGCAGCAGCAGCAGCAGCAGCGCCTGGGTAGCTGGGCCTGCCCCCTCTCTTGCCCCAGACCACACTTTGCATTTTCTTGAATGAAGACATGTCAGGCCGCCTTTCTGAGGCTGAAGGGAATCCCCGTGGAGTGGGGGCCCGGAGAGAGCCTGGCACGCGAAGGAAGTTCCCTGAGTCGTGGGGATTTAAGTGCCTGGGTTCGTCCCCAGGATCCTCGAGGCTGCTGGACTTTGCCTGGCCTGCCGCTTTGGGGTAAATGCTCACCCTCATCAGCTGTATCTCACTGAACTCATCCGATGACTCGGGGTCAGAAGACTCCGTCGAGGGCCGCTGGGAATCAACAGTGATATTCAACCTACTTTCAGTGCCTCTTTTAGCGTTTCCCCGGGCCCGGCCTCCCTCGGGCCCCCTGAGGGTGAGAGGGGTGGGAGACGCCCGCTGCGATCCTACACAGCTAGGGGCAGGTGCGCGTCTACCCTTGGGGCCTGTGTCTAGGTCCGCCCAAACGATAGATACCTGAGCGGAGCAGCTTTCTGGGGATGGGTTTCTCCGGACCCCTAGTGTATCCCAGTCGGTCAACTGCCGCGCGATGGCCGCAAAATCTTCAGCCTCTTCAAAGTGGGCCATGTAGTCCAGAGCATCCTCCTTCTCGTCGGTCGGCGAGCAGGGTCGGCCTTCCCGGCCCCACAGCACGGCCCCTCCCGCTCCCACCACTTCCCTCTCGGCCTCGAAGCCCGCTGGGACAGGGAGCCCGCCCTCGCTCTCGCCGCTGCGCGACGCCCCCCGATCAAGGCCTAGTCCGGGCCCCCGCGGGCCTCCAGGGCCGGCCCGGTGGACGCCGCCCCGCTCCCCGCCCTCTGGGCCGACACCCGCCCCCCAAACAGACGCTTTATCCGGGGAGCTCATGTCGCCGGTGCGGGCAGACGATCGTCCTTGTCGCAGCGGGAGAGCCGGGCCGCGCGAGGCCGAAGCGAGGCCTCCGGAGGGCGCCGGCGACGTCACCACAACGGCCGCACGAGAACGATCGCCACAAACGACGCGCGGCCTCCGCGCCTTCGAAGCCCGCGTCAAGGCGGTCTCACGTGTCCTCTCCCAGCCAACCGGCGGGCGCCTTGTTGGCCCGCCCCACCCGAGGCCTTAACCAATAAGGACGAGGGCGTTTGGTTCCCTCGGAAGTCCATCCGGCAGGTGGAAGCCAATCCGGTGGTTAGGTTGGGTTTTCACGGCCCTGGTCCTGCCTCTTCCTGTCCCGCCTCCTCTGGCTGTGACTCTCCTGACGAATGAGGGTCAGTTGTCTGATCCTTGGTTTCCAGTCTGTGGAACCGGGAAATGGCAGGCCCTGTCTCGAGGAGCCGTAGCGGGTTAAATGGAACGAAGAACGTGGAGCACCTAGGACGGAAAGTATTCGAAAGCCTGCTTTCCAAAACACTACAGCCTCATAGGAAAACAGGCAAAGGAAGCCAACCGTTCCTAATCAGGGGTCGGCGTACCTTTTCTGTAAAACCCGTTGCCCTCGAGTCGATTCCGACTCACAGCGACCCCATAGGACGGAGTAGAACTGACCCATGAGGTTTCCAGGGCTGTAAATCTTTACCGAAGCAGACCGCCACTTCTTCTTCCCGCAGAGCGAGCGGCTGGCGGGTACGAACCGCCGACCTTTCGTTTAGCAGCCGAGCGTCTAACCACTGCACCACCGGGGCTCCTTGGCGTATGCATCCAGTAGATTAACATCTGGCAGTCAAAAGGAACAAACGGGGCTGTGTGAACATAGATTTCTTTCTTTTTTCAAGAAAAAATATATATTTTTTTGTTGTAATTAAATCAAGTTTACATTTCAAGTTAGTCTCTCATAGAAAATTTTTTTAGATACATTTTTATGAGACCCTTATTGCTCATGCCACTCTGCAACAGCACACTCCTCCTTTCCGCCCCTCATTTCCCATGACCATTCAACTAGCTCCTAACTCTCTCTGCCTTCCCATCTCACCTCTGAACATAAGCTACTCTTTTGGTCTCTTGTATCTACTTGACTAAGAGGCACATTCTTCACGAGTATCACTTTATGTCCCACAGTCCAGTCCAATCACTGTCTGAAGAGTTGGCCTCGGAAATTGTTTTAGTTCTGGGCTTAGAGAGAGTCCAGGGACCATGCTTTCCAGGGAGCCTCCAGTCTCAGTCAGACAATTAAGTCTGCTCTTCTTACTAGAATTTGATTTCTGCATCCCAACCTTCTACTGCTCCATCAGGGACCTTCTGTTGTGTTTCCTGTCAGGACGTTCATTGGTGGTAGCCGGGCACCATGTAGTTCTTCTTGTCTCAGGCTGATGAAGTCTCTGGTTTATGTGGCCCATTCTGTCTCTTGGGTTACTACTTTCCTTTTTGTCTTTGGCCTTCTTCTTTCTGCTTTACTCCAAGTGGTTGGGACAAACTGATGCATCTTGGGTGGCTGCTTGCAAGCTTTTAACACCCCAGACGCCACTCACCAAAGTAGGATGCAGAACATTTTCTTGGTAAGCTTTGTTATGCCAATTGACCTAGATGTCCCCTGAAAGCATGGTCCCCAGACCCTCTACCCCTGCTACTCTGTCTCTCAAAGTATTAGATTGTATTCAGGAAACTTCTTAGCTTTGGTTTAGTCCAGTTGTGCTGACTTCCCCTGTAGTGTGTGCTGTCCTTCCCTTCACCTAAGATGATTCTTATCTACTATCTAGGTAGTGAATAACCCTCACCCTCCCTCCCTAGCCCTGTAATGATCAAATAATGTTTTCTTCTGTTTTAAACCTTTTCTTGAGTTCTTATAATAGTGGTCTTATACAGTATTTGTCCTTCTGTGACTGACTAAATTCACTCAGCGTAAGTTCCAGCTTCCACCATGTTTTTCCATGTTTCACAGCTTCATCGTTATTCTTTATTGTTGGGTAATATTCCATTGTGTGGATATACCATAATTTGTTTATCCATTCGTCCGCTGATGGGCTTCTAGGTTGCTTCCATCTTTTTGCTATTGTGAACAGTGCTGCAGTGAACATGGGTGTGCATATATCTATTTGTGTGACGGCTCTTGTTTCTTTAGGATATATTCCAAGGAGCGGGATAGCTGGATCGTATGGTACTTCTGTTTTTAGGTTTTTAAGGATGTGCCAAATCGATTTCCAAAGTGGTTGTGCCATTTTACGTTCTCCCCAACAGTGTATAAGTGTTCCAGTCTCTCCACAACCTCTCCAGCATTTATTATTTTGTGTTTTTTGGATTAATGGTAGCCTTGTTGGGGTGAGATGATATCTCATTGTAGTTTTGATCTGCGTTTCTCTAATGGCTAATGATCGTGAGCATTTCTTCATGTGTCTGTTAGCCGCCTGAATATCTTCTATGGTGAAGTGCCTGTTCATATCCTTTGCCCGTTTTTTAATTGGGTTATTTGTGTTTTTCTTGCTGAGGTTTTGAAGTATCTTGTAGATTTTAGAGGTTAGATGCTGATCGGATTTATGGTAGCCAAAAATTTTTTCCCAGTCTGTGGGTTGTGTTTTTACTCTTTTGGTGAAGTCTTTTGATGAGTATAAGTGTTTGATTTTTAGGAGCTCCCATTTTTCTAGTCTCTCTTCTGGTGCTTGTGCATTGTTACTTATAGGTAGTATTGTGTTTATGCAATGTATTAGGGTTCCTAGTGTTGTCCCTATTTTTTCTTCCATGATCTTTATCATTTTTGATTTTATATTTAAGTCTTTGATCCATTTTGAGTTAGTTTTTATACAAGGTGTGAGGCATGGGTCTTGTTTCAGTTTTTTGCATATGGATATCCTGTTATGCCAGCACCATTTGTTAAAGAGACTGTCTTTTCCCCAGTTAATGGACTTTGGGCCTTTGCCAAATATTAGCTGCTTATAGGTGGATGAGCTTGTATCTGGATTCTCAACTCTGTTCCATTGGTCTATGTATCTGTTGTTGTACCAGTACCAGGCTGTTTTGACTACTGTGGCAGTATAATAGGTCCTAAAATCAGGCATTGTAAGGCCTCCCACTTTGTTCTTCTTGAGTAATGCTTTACTTATTCTGGGCCTCTTCTCTTTCCGTATGAAGTTGGTGATTTGTTTCTCTATCTCATTAAAAAATGCTGGTGGAATTTGGATCAGGATTACATTGTATCTGTAGATTGCTTTGGGTAGAATTGACATTTTCACTATGTTGAGTCTACCTATCCATGAGCAAGGTATATTTTTCCACTTATGCATGTCTCTTTTAGTTTCTTGAAGTAGTGTCTTGTAGTTTTCTCTGTATAGATCTTTTATTTCTCTAGTTAGATTTATTGCTAATGGGGGGATTGTAAATGGTATTGATTTGGTGATTTCCTCTTCAACGTTCTTCTTGTTGGTGTAAAGGAATCCAATTGATTTTTGTATGTTCTTGTATCCTGAAAGTTTGCTTAAATCTTCTATTAGTTCCAGTAGTTTTCTTGTGGATTCTTTGGGGTGTTCTGTGTATAAGATCATACTGTCTGCAAATAGAGGTACTTTTACTTCTTCCCTACCTGTTTGGATGCCCTTTATTTCTTTTTCTAACCTAATTGCTCTGTCTAGGACCTCCAGCACAATGTTGAATAATAGTGGTGATAGAGGGCATCCTTGTCTGGTTCCTGTTCTCAATGGGAATGCTTTCAAAGTCTCTCCATTTAGGATGGTGTTGGCTGTTGGTTTTCTATAAATGCCCTTAATTATAATGAAGAATTTCTTTTCTATTCTTATTTTATTAAGAGTTTTTATCATGAATTGTGTTGTACTTTGTCAAATGCCTTTTCTGCATCGATTGATAAGATCATGTGGTTTTTGTCTTTTGTTTTATTTATGTGATGGATTACACTGATTGTTTTTCTAATGTTGAACCATCCCTGCATACATGGTACAAATCCCACTTGGTCATGGTGAATTATTTTTTGATATGTTGCTGAATTCTATTGGATAAAATATTGTTGAGGATTTTTGCGTCAATGTTCATGAGGGATATCAGTCTGTAATTTTATTTTTCTGTGGTGTCTTTACCTGGTTTTGGTATCAGGGTTATGCTGGCTTCATAGAATGAGTTTGGGAGTATTCCATCCTTTTCTATGCTCTGAAACACCTTTAGTAGAAGTGGTGTTATCTCTTCTCTGAAAGTCTGGTAGAATTCTCCAGTGAAGCCATCCAGGCTAGGGCTTTTTTTATTGGGAGTTTATTAATAACCTTTTCAATCTCTTCTTTTATTATGGGTTTATTTCGTTGTTCTACCTCTGTTAATTTAAGTAGGTATTGAGTTTCTAGAAACTTGTCCATTTCCTTTAGGTTTTCAAATTTGTTAGAGTACAATTTTTCATAATAATCTGTTATGATTCTTTTAATTTCAGTTGGGTCTGTTGTGATATCACCCATCTCATTTCTTATACGGGTTATCTGCTTCCTCTCCTGTTTTTCTTTTGTCAGTTTGGCCAGTGGTTTATCAATTTTGTTGATCTTTTCAAAGAACCAGCTTTTGGACTTGTTAACTCTTTCAGTTGTTTTTCTATTCTCTATTTCATTTAATTCTGCTGTAATTCTTATTATTTCCTTCTTTCTGGTGCCTGTAGGCTTATTTTGCTGCTCTCTTTCTGCTTGTTCCAGTTGTAGGGTTAATGCTTTGATTATGACCCTTTCTTCTTTGTGGATGTGTGCATTTATTGCTATAAACTGACCTCTGAGCACTGCTTTTGCTGTGTCCCAAAGATTCTGGTAGGATGTGTTTTCATTCTCGTTTGATTCTATGAATTACTTTATTCCATCCGTAATTTCTTCTATAACCCAGTAGTTTTTGAGCAAGGTGTTGTTCAGTTTCCATGTCTTTGATATTTTTCCTTGTTTTTTTCTGTTGTTGATTTCCACTTTTATGGCTTTATGGTCAGAAAAGATGCTTCGTAATATTTCGATGTTTGGGATTTTGTTAAGGCTTGCTTTATGGCCTAGTATGTGGTCTGTTCTGGAGAATGTTCCATGTGCATTGGAAAAGAAAGTATACTTGGCTGCTGTTGGGTGCAGTGTTCGGTATATGTCTATGAGATCAAGTTGGTTGATTGTAGCATTTAGCTCTTCAGTGTCTTTGCTGAGCTTCTTTCTGGATGTTCTTTCCTTCACCAAAAGTGGCCTGTTGAAGTCTTCTACTACTATTGTGGAGCTGTCTATCTCTCTCTTCAGAGCTGTTAGAATTTGTTTTATGTATTTTGGAGCACTGTTGTTGGGTGCACAAATATTTATTATAGTTATGTCCTCCTGGTGTACTGACCCTTTAATCATTATATAGTGCCCTTCCTTATCCTTTGTGGTGGATTTTACTTTAAAGTCTATTTTGTCAAGAGATTAATATTACCACTCCTGCTCTTTTTTGAGTGTTGTTTGCTTGATGTATTTTTTTCCATCCTTTAAGTTTTAGCCTGTTTGTGTCGTTAAGTCTAAGGTGCGTCTCTTGTAGGCAGCATATAGATGGATCATGCTTTTTTATCCAATCTGCCACTCTCCGCCTCTTTATCGGTGCATTAAGTCCGTTTACATTCAGGGTAATTATTGATAGGTATGTGTTTAGTGCTGTCATCCTGATATCTCTTTTTGTATGTTGTTCCCAGTTTCTTTGTTCCCCTTAATTTTCTGTGCTGAGTCGTTTTTCTTTATGTGTTTTTTTTTTTTCATCTTTTTCATTGTTGTAGATTTTGTGTTTGGTGGTTCTTTATGCTTTTTTACTTTTTTTATTTTGATTTGTAGGATTGTTAGATTCCTTTGTGGTTACCTTAGTATTTACCCCTATTTTTCTAAGTTTATACCAGTCTTTTATTACTTTATATCGCCTTGACTTCCCCTCCATATGAAAAATCAGTGTCTGCATTTTTTAAGTCCCTCTTTTTTGTTTTAATGTTGTCCTTTTTTACATATGGATATCTCTGTTTCCCTATTTTCAATGTTTTAGCTTTGGTGTATTTTTGACCTCCCTAACTGAGTCAATATCTGGTTGCTCTGTCCTGTGTTCTAGTCTTGCGTTGTTATCTGGTGTTATTGATTATCTAACCGTAGGACTCCCTTTAGTATTTCTTGTAATTTTAGTTTGGTTTTTGAAAATTTCCTGAACTTCTGTTTATCTGGAAATGCCCTAATTTCGCCATCATATTTGAGAGACAGTTTTGCTGGATATATAATTCTTGGCTGGCAGTTGTTTTCCTTCAAGGCTTTATATATGTCATCCCATTGCTTTCTACCCTGGGTGGTTTCTGCTGAGTAATCCAAGCTTATCCTAATTGACCGTCCTTTGTAGATGACTTTTTTTTTTTTTAATCCTTAACTGCTCTTAAAATTTTCTCTTTATTTTTGGTTTTGGTAAGTTTGGTTGTAATATGTCTTGGTGACTTTCTTTTGGGATCTACCTTATGTGGGGTTCAGTGAGCATCTTGGATAGATATCTTCTCATCTTTCATGATATCAGGGAAGTTTTCTGTCAACAAATCTTCAACAATTTTCTCTGTATTTTCTGTTATACCCCCCTGTTCTGGTACTCCAGTCACTCGTAGGTTATTTCTCTTGATAGTGTCCCACATGACTCTTAGAGTTTCTTCATTCTTTTTAATTCTTTTATCTGATTTTTCCTCAAATAAGTTGGCGTCTAGAGCTTTGTCTTCAATGTCACTAATTCTACCTTCTACTGTCTCAATTCTGTTCCTATGACTTTCTATTGAGTTGTCTAATTCTGAAATTTTATTGTTAATCTTCTGGATTTCTGATTGCTGTCTCTCTATGGTTTCTTGCAGCCTATTAAATTTGTCATTATGTTCTTGAATAACTTTGTTAAGTTCCACTACTACTTTGTCTGTATGTTCCTTGGAGGTTTCTGCATTTTGAAGAATTTCCTTTCTAATTTCTAGAAGAGTTCTGTGTATTAATCTTTTGTATTCTGCATCTGGTAATTCCAAGAAATTCTCTTCCTCCAGATAATTATATTGAGTCTTTATTTTGGGAGCTTGCTGAAGCCATCATTGACTGCCTCTATGTGATTTGATATTGACTGTTGTCTCCGAGCCATCAATAAGTTATTATTTTGTTTTATATTTGTTTAGTGAGTCCTAGCTTCTTGTTTTGTTTTGTTTTTATATGCCCAAATAGGCTGCTCTTGTGCACTAGTTTGATTATTGGCACCTTTGAAGCTTTTAACATCCTGTCACCAGGTAGTTCTGTAACTAAGTATGTGCACACAGGAGTCCATTAAATTTTCCTATATGGATTCAGCTCAGGTGTCCAGACAGTTGGTCACCAAGTGTGTGGTGCAGGCTCTCACCTACAGTCTTAGAGAGGCATGGGTGATTGGTGCAGGCACTGGACTCTGGCTGTGGTAGGGGATCATGCACTGAGCCAGGCAGGGGGCTGATGGCTGCCCCTGAGAGTCTGAAAGGAAAGCGTGTCTGTATTCCCTAGGGTGAGTAGGTAGGTGAGTTTTGCAGCCAGACTATGAGCACCCCACTCTGTTGGCTGTAGAGACTCCATGGCACCACTTTTTCTTGGACTCCTGTAGCAGATGACTTGGAGGTTTAGGTGACACCGCTGGTCCTCAAGCTCCTGTTGTGGATTGGTAAAAGTGCCTACTTAAGGGGCAGGGCTGTTTTGAGGGTCACGAATCTGCCACTTCACAGCTGAAACAGTTGAAGTTAAACTTTAGATCTTTGCCTTGTTTTACTGTGGTAGTGAGGGCTAATGCTGTTGAGATGGGTCCCCACTAGTCTATACAGGGGTGTAAGGCACTCAAAGTCAGTGGACCCCTTATGCCTGTGCCTAGCAAAGGAGCTGTGCCGACTCTGTGTTACTGGCTTAGGGGAGCCAGTAGCTTATTTATTCCCTCTCCAAGGCCAGGAGAATGGTCAGAGTGCCTTTTGGGATCTATTTCCCGCCCAGCAGACTCCCGGTGCAGAGTGGGCAGGGAGGAGGTAAAAGGGAGAGAGGTTTTTCCCAATTGGGCTTTTCTTTTTTTTTTAATCCCCATGAAAGGCAGCGTGCATGTACTTATCTTTAGCCACTTGGGAGCTGCTTTTCATTGGTTCAGAGTGTCCAGGCAGAATTTCTACTGCCGGATCTCTCTCGATGTGGAAACTGCTTCCCGAGTGTGTGCACAGCTGTTTGCCTGCTTCACTGCGGGCCCAGCGCAGCTGAAGAGCTGCCGTCCCACAGCTGCTGCTCTGGTGCTGCTGGCTTCTTCTGAACCGTCTCCTTCTCTCCCTGCCACTCATTCTGGTTCCTCAACTTTGCCTTGTTCAGGGCTCCTAGATATTCATATACAATCAAATCACTTGTTTTTCCAGGTCTTTGTTGTAAGAGGGATATAGGAAGCATCTGACTACACTACCATCTTGGCCCCACCCCTCCTGAACATAGATTTCTAAAGCACTCTGATGACTGTATAAAGCAAGCTGCAGACCAGTGTGTAGTCTTGATCACAAACCCATAAATTTAAAAATGGAAGATAATTCTATGTGTTATTTGCTAATACTTATGCGTGTATTTTTTTAAAGGTCTGGAAGGACGTGCACCATATATCTAACCCTGGTATCAGGGAAGTGGCGCCAGCAGCGGGGCGAGCCAATTGTTTGCCATGTTTTTCCCTGACACTACTGCTTCCCAGCTTTATTGAGCAGATCATCCTTGATATCTAGCGAGTCGTCCCTTCCTGGGTTTCTATAAGGCCCTCGAGTGTAAGAATTTCCCTTGTTTCCACCCAACCCCTACTGCAGCAGGCCTCCATCACTTACCTACCTCCCCTCCTCCCTTTCCCACTCATACTCCTGTATCTTTCTGTTGCCCCTCTCTGTCTTTCTGTTTCTCTCTCTCTATCTCTCTCTCTGTCTCTGTCTGTCTCTCTCTAGAATGTCCTATTCTGGCTGATTTCCAGTAGAGGCCTCAAGTGTTTGAACAGGTTTTGCCTGCAGGAACTCAAAGGCAGATTTTTCTGAGCCTGCACCTGAGAGGCCTACACTGCTGGAGAAGGCTAATGAACAGGGCAGACCGGCTCTACTGTAAACCTGTGATGACCCCTGTCAAGCCATCCCTCCACACTCCCTGCCTGTATCTGGCTAACCTCCTCTCCAACTCCCCACGATAACTCTTAAAGAAATGGTGTGTTATTTCAGACACACCAAAAGGAATAACTAAGGAAACAACAAAGTCTACTGTACCCACCACCCGCCTCCAGGCACATTTACCAGTTGATTGAGTTGCAGCCTCTGGTGCAACTCTTGCCAATTCCATTCCCTTCCTCCCTCCCCCCCACCCCCTGAGAGAATCCCAAGGACTTCTTCACACCTTCTCCACTCTCTTCATCTGCAGAACTCTGTCTCCTCCTCCTCTGCATCCTTCGGGTCTTCAACGGTGGCAGAACTGATCTCTACCATCCTGCCTACCCCCTCCTCCATCCCATACTGTTTTGGACTTACTATCAGGAGACTTGGTGGTGTAGTGGTTAAGTGTTTGGCTGCTAACTGAAAGGTCGGCGGTTCAAACCCAGCAACCACTCTGTGGGAGAAAGATGTAGCAGTCTGCTTCTGTAAAGACTGCAGCCTTGGAAACCCTATGGAGCAGTTCTATTCTGTCAGAATCGACTCGACAGCAAAGGTTTTTTTTTTTCTTCCCTCATCTTGGCCTGGGTTGGGGGCCAGTTCTGAGATTTCCACTTTGCTTTACCCACAATCATAGCTCCTACACCACAGGTCACTGGCCTAATATGGGGGTTATTGCTCTAACTGCCAGGTGTATCAGTCACAATTATCCACTCAGGGACTGGAGAAATGACCACTGGGTAGGCTCAGGGATCCAGTTGACTCTCTGTGAGCCTTACTCTATCCCCAACTCCATTTATTATGCCAGCCCCAGAATCCCCCACTTTAACAGAGCCCCCATCAGGACACTTTGGGCCTCTGGGATCAATGTCACCTCAGACCCCATTTGCAATAGTCAAATAGAAGTGCCTAGGTATCTCTGTTTCCCCAATCTGCAGTCATCTGGATAAGTGGCAGTAAGTCTCTTGGGGAAATACTGGGACTTAGTAACAGTACGTACTTGCCACCTTGTTGCAGGGTCCTTCCTCCTTGGGACTCATCTACCTTTTCAGTCAGTGAGGCTGGTCTGAATATTGATCTGGGACCAGAAAGAGAGCAAAAGGTCATGATTTTTTATTGGAGCAACCACCCTAGCACCCCCCCCCCCCCCCCGCACTGTTCCATTCCTGCCCTTTTTTTCTGAAGTTGCTGCTAGGGAAGCCATGCTCTAGGAACTATCTCCACAGCCTCCTGCAGATCAAGTGCTCTTGGCTGCCCCTCTGACTTTGCCAGATGTTTCTGTAATTTTGGCCTCCTGGGTCTGGCGTTTAAGCACCACCTATCACTATGGGTTCCCGTCATTCCCACCGATGTTACTGAGCCTGGCTCTGTGACCACCTCTCCTTCCATCACCCCCAGTGGCCTACAGAGGAGAGCAACCACCAAACTTCCTAGTGATGCTGGTGGCCATCTCACCAGCACATTCCTGATGGCCTTGGTGAATGGTGTGTCCTCTCAGCCCTCCCACAGAACATGACCATCTGGCGTGCTGTCTGCCCTCACATCATCTACCCACTTCAGCATGCCTGCATCACTCAACCTTTATATTCCTTCCTCCATCGTATGCAAGTCCAAGGCAGGCATTTCCACTTGTCTCCATGTGGGCCCTCACTTTCTCAAAGCTTCTGAGAGCTGCCCTGGCAGTGACTATCCTCCATCTCCTAGAGTCCCTGCCAGGGGTGTTAAATCCCACATCCTGAGAAAGTGCCCTCCATCCTGAATTCTTGCTTATCCATGCTTATATTCCAACCCCCTTCATCCAAAAACCCGTTGCCATTGAGTCGATTCCGACTCATAGTGACCCTATAGACAGAGTAGAACTGCCCCATAGGGTTTCCAAGGCTGTAAATCTTTACAAAGCAGACTGCCACAGAGCATCTGGTGGGTTAGAACCACTGACCTTTCAGTTAGTAGCTGAGCGCTTAACCACTGTACCACCAGGGCTTCATCCAGCGCCCTCAATATCCAATCCCAGGTGTAGTCCCCTGGCTCCTGCCAGTATAGGCTAGCTGGTTCTTGCAACTCCTTTGGTACATAATGGCTTTCCTCTCTTATCAGGCTCAGCATGTTCCAAGCTGGGCTTTTAGAGGAGATGGGGGCAGCACCTGAGGGAGGCACCAGTGGCCTTCTGGAGGGAGAGGAATCTGCAGCATCTAAGCACAGGGGACGTGCTAGGGATGGGCACCCTGCAAGCTCTGAGGCTTTAGGGACTTGGGGTCTGCTAACTCCCCTGTCATCCCCTGCATCCTTTAGGTCTTCGTGAATAGAGTCAGGCTCACAGTGAGCCAACTGGGTCCCTGGACCTACACAGCACTGGGATGCCCCCAGTGTCCTCAGGGGCATACACCCAGATGTCCCCATCCCAAATTTCAGGGTTTAAACTTTTTGCAACCAAGGCCCTGACCTTCACATAACTGTCCCGAGTTGGTCAAAACTGCAATGTTTCCAGACCTCTGCAACTCCATCAAGTCCTCTGTCTGTTCCGTACCTGTGTCTGCTCTTCCTCTGCAGGAGACAAGGGCCTCTTTGTAAGCTACCATATTGACCTTCTGGGTATTATACTTAGTACTTAACTGTTTCTGGATGGCGCTTAGTTTCTCATTATCTCTCTGCAGGGCATCAATACAGCTTAGCAATATTCAGCCAACTCCACCGTTCATGCCCTTCAAATGCCTGGATCTTTTCATCATCAAGGGTGTTATCTGCCACTGGCATGTTTTCCCAAGTAACTACGGGTGAAATCTTCAGCACTTGGATGCCACCTCGTGCTAGTGATTATTCATGCCCCACGTTATCACTCAGGATGCGATGCTCTTTGTCCTCCAGGCAGTGGGTGAGCCAGTTCACAACCCCATCTTATTGCTTGTTTTCTGAGACCACTCCTGGTACCGTTTTCATTAGTTTGGGTCCCTTAAAAATATAAACACTAAGATGATGACATTGGAAGTGAAAGATCATTATGTGGGAAGCACATGTGAAGGATAAAAGGAAGTGAAGAGGAGTAGGTAGCAGGAGTCTTCATGGTTCAATCCAGGCCTCACACCTGTAAGAGGAGATGGGGAAGAAAAGATGGCTGGATAGGAAGAATCTCAGTTTGCAGTTTAAGTTCTAAGTAATTTTCAGTCGGGGTGATGGGGAGTCCCCAAGCCACAGCTGCCTATTAAAGGTGTCTCTGTCCTGCAGCAGAGTACCCTGTTATGCTCAGATGATGCATGGTCTTGGCACAAACTCAGTGGTGGATCCAGCAATGTGGCAGCTGGGGTTGTCAGTCAACTATGTTCCCCTGAAGCGGGAGATCCGAGTGGCATGTTTCCATGACCGCCACAAGGGGAGTGGCAGGAGTCAAAGATTCCTATTTTGAGTGACTGAGTGGTGGGAGTGTTCTCTAGGATAGGGACATAGGCAGTTGAGCAAGTTTGGGAGGGAAATGGGGGGGGGGCTGGTTTTGGACATGTTGAGTTTGAGTTACTTGAGGGTCATGCAGATAGAATTATCCAGAATGCACTTAGAAACTTGGTTCTGCAACTCCAGTGAGGAGTCATAGCTAGAAGATACAGATTTAGGAGTCACACATTCCCTCAGCAAATATTTCTAGGAGTGGTTTTTCAAACATTGCCATTACCTTAGAACTCCCCTGTGGCCTCCCTCTGATCCTATTCTCTTCACCCTCCCCAGAGGTAACCTCTATTCTCAGTTTGTCAGGAAGGAAATATACAGTCCAATTGAAAGAAAATGGGCAAGAGACTTTGATAGACACTTCACTAAAAAAGATATTCAAGTGGCATATATATATAATGTATATGTGTATGTGTGTTTGTATACACTCTATTTTGTTAATTATCAGAGAAACATAAATTAAAAACAAAACAAGATACCATGTAGTGTAAGTGTTTCTTAAAATGCTGTCTTTACACAATTTGGGGGCCTTGGTTGGAAGCCAGTAAGTTCCCCTTCTTAAACAACTGATTAAGTCCACTCTCCAACCACCCCCCATTTTGGGTTCTCACACTCCTGGGCCACCATGCACCCACCCTAATTACCCAAGGACCAGGTACCCATCAACTAGGAAAAACCTCTATGTCCTGGAGTCTGCAGAATTAATCAAAATACACAATCCCCAGGAAACCCAAGTGTCTTGGGCTGGGTTCTCTAGAGGAACAAAACCAGTGAACCATCTTGTCTTAGTTATCTAGTGCTGCTATAACAGAAATACCACAAGTGGATGGCTTTAACAAACAGAAATTTATTTTCTCACAGCCTAGGAGGCTAGAAGTCCAGACTCAGGGTGCCAGCTCCAGGGGAAGGCTTCCTTTCTCTGTTGGCTCTGGGGAAAGGTACTTGTCATCAATATTCACCTGGCCTAGGAGCTTCTCAGTGCAAGGATCCTGGGTCCAAAGGACGCGCTCTGCTCCTGGCTCTGCTTTCTTGGTGGTAGGAGGTTCCCCTGTCTCTCTGCTCGCTTCACTGTATATATCTCAAAAGAGATTGACTCAAGATACAGCCTAATCTTGTAGATTGAGTCCTGCCTCATTAACGTAACTTCCTCTAATCCTGCCTCGTTAACATCATAGAGGTAGGATTTACAACACATAGGAAAATCACATCAGATGACAAAATGGTGGATTATCACACAATACTGGGAATCATGGTCTATCCAAGTTGACACCCATTTTTAGGGGGCAAAATTCAATCCACAACAGTATATATAAATATAGAGAGATTTATTTCAAGGAAATGGCTCATGTAATTGTGGGGGCCTAGCAAGTCCCAAATCTGTGGGTCAGGTGTCACCCTGGAGGCTTCTCCTGACTTATGTGGTTGCAGGGGCTGGCAACCCTAAAATCTGAAGGTCAGGTGGCTTACTGCTGGTGCACAGTGTGGGGGGAGTTGGGAAATCCAAAACCTGCAGTTCAGGAACACGTTGAAGGCTTCTCACAGCCCAAGAACCAGAGGTCAGAGGATGACGAGAAGAATGCTGGATTGAGAGAGAGCGTGAGCTTTGCCAGAACATCCATATATATTGGATGGAGGCCACACCCCCAAAGAAACTCCCCTTCCAACTGATTGGCTGCTCACATTAGATCCCAAAAAGGGGGATGATCACATAATATCTGCCAAATCACTGAGAATCATGGCCTAGCCACATGGACACATAAAATTAACCATCACAGTACACTCCTTGTCAACTTGGCACTTGTACACATCTCCTTAAACCATACATAATCTCAAAATAAAGACAATTATAAAGTCAGACTTGCATCTAATATGATAAAAATAACATGAAAACACACTAGCCCTTTTTACATCTTGTATTTTATATTAAGTAATGGGAAAAGGGTGGGAGAAAGTGGCATTCTGCTTCTTTAAAGATTTACAGCCTTGGAAATCCTATGGGGCAGTTCTACTCTTTCCTATAAGCTCACTATGATTCAGAATCAACTCAATGTTAGTGGGTTTGGTTTGGGTTAATGGGATAAGGGAAGGAATAAAATAAAGATATTTGATACGCACCCACACTCACACACATACACGTAAAACAAAACAAGGAAGAAAAACTCATAACAATCACAGTTTTCATCTCTGCAACTGGTCACGTGCTCATAGCTGATATTAGAACTACCTTCTTCCACTAACCATTCTGTATTCCCTTTGCCCTCAGCAAGAACCTCAGCTAGTCATGGTTCTTTGCCTGGTGGAATGACCCAAACCTTCATTCCTGAAGTGTGTGGGCCATTAGTAGTAATGTCGGAATTGAGTTGTTGTAGTTTTCCATTGACTTTAATCACAGGGCATGGTAGTACTTATGAAGAGACGTCTTAAGGGATGTCTTGTATTCCAGACATACTCTTCTTTGCTTCCATTATGTAATATCCATCTGATTTCTCTTTGGTAATCAGGATCAATCACACCAGCCAATATGGCAACTCCCTTCTTTGCCTCTTGATCCAGAGGCATGAAGACCCCAAAGTGGCTGGGTGGCATTATTAACTTCCAGTTTAATGGAATCCATGCTGTGTCTCCTGATGGGAACATTTCTCCCTTTGGAGCTAAGCCCTGTAGACCCATAGAGCATAGGGTTGCAGGGACAGGAAGCAAAAATTTTGCCAGTGGATTACTAGGGGTAATAGTGAGTGGTGGTACTCCCATTTCCACCTCTTGATTCCTGGACCCATGAATCCTGGCTATTTGAGAAACAGCACCTTATATTGGAAGCTGGTTCCTTGATCTGAGGCAATGCTGTGTAGGATACCATGATGGTTGATAAGGCATTCTGTGAGTCAGTGAATGGTAGTTTTGGCAGAAGCATTGTGTGCAGGAAAGGCCAATCCATAACCAGAGTAAGTATCTATCACAGTAAGAACAAAACGCTGCCCTTTCCATGATGGAAATTGTCCAGTGTAATCAGCCTACCACCAGTTGCTCGCTGATTGCCCCTAGGAATGGTGCCATACTGGGGACTCAGTGTTTGTCTCCGCTGCTGGCAGATTGGGCATGCAGCAGTGGCTGTAGCCAAGTCGGCTTTGGTGAGTGGAAGTCCATGATGCTAAGCCCATACATAACCTCCATCCCTGCCACCATGGCCACTTTGTTCATGAGCCCATAGGGAAATGACAGGGGTGGCTGGGGAAAGAGGCTGATTTTTATCCACAGAACGTGTCATCCTATCTTTATTGTTAAAATACTCCTCTGCCAAGGTCACTCTTTGGTGAAAATTCACGTGAGACACAAATATCTTCACTTCTTTGGCCCATTCAGAGAGGTCTATCCACATGCCTCTTACCCATACCTCCTTGTCACCAATTTTCTAATCATGTTTGTTTCAAGTCTGTGACCATCCAGCCAAACCATTGGACACAGCCCTTGAATCAGTATATAATCACATATCTCACCATTTCTCCTTTCAAGAAAAATGAACAACCAGGTGTATTGCTCTAAGTTCTGCCTACTGGAAAGATTTTCCTTCAGCACTGCCCCTCAGGGAGCTCCCAGAGAGGGGCTGCAGTGACCCTGCTGTCCTCTTT
Organism: Dugong dugon; assembly: GCA_030035585.1. NCBI lineage: Eukaryota > Metazoa > Chordata > Mammalia > Sirenia > Dugongidae > Dugong > Dugong dugon. The sequence continues at coordinate 98,617,722 of CM057483.1, read as the reverse complement.
CGAGTTGTGCCTGTATATTGCACAGAACCATCTGTAAACCAGGCACAAGTTTTCTCTTCCTCAGTCATCTGATCATAAGAAACTCCTTATGAGGCCATAGGTGCATACTGGGAGAAGGTAGGTAATGTGACAGGAGTGGGGACTCCTTCCCCATGTAACTTACTTGTGCCTTCAGGTCCTGCTGGAGCCCAATCTTGTATATATCACCTCCATTTAATGATGGAGTGCTGCTGTGCACGTCTGACATTATGACTCTGTGGATCAGACAACACTCAGTTCATGATGGGCAGCTCAGGCTGCACGGTAACTTGGTAGAGATTCAGTCTCTACTAAGGCCCAGTAACAAGGCAAAAGCTGTTTCTCAAAATGAGAGTAGTTATCTGCAGAGGATGGCAGGGCTTTGCTCCAAAATCCTAAGGGTCTGTGCTGTGGCTCACAAATAAGGGCCTGCCAAAGACTCCAAACAGCATCTCTATCTGCCACTGACACTTCAAACACCATTGGATCAGCTGCATCTATGGCCCAAGGGGCAGTGCAGCTTGCATAGCAGGCTGAACCTGTTGCAGAGCCTTCTTTTGTTCTGGGCCCCACTCAAAACTAGCAGCTTTTTGAGTCACATGATAAATAGGCCAGAGTAACACACCCAAGTGAGGAATATGTTGCCTCCAAAATCCAAAGAGGCCCAATAGGCATTGTGCCTCCTTTGTAGTTGTGGGAGGAACCAGATGCAATGACTTATCCTTCACTTTAGAAAGAATATCTCAACATGCCCCACACCACTGGACCCCTAGAAATTTCACTGAGGTGGAAGGTGCCTGAATATTTGTTTGGTATATCCCACTCTCTAGCACAGAAATGTCTTACCAATAAGTCTAGAGTTATTGATACTTTTTTCTTACTGGGTTTCATGTGCATAATGTCATCAGTGTATTAGACCAATGTGACATCTTGTGGAAGGGAAGGCTATCAAGGTCCCTGCGGACTAAATTATGACATAGGGCTGGAGAGTTGATATACCCTGAGGTAGGACAGTGAAGGTATATTGCTGGCCTTGCCAGCTGAAGGCAAACTGCTTCTGGTGGTCCTTTGAAACAGGTATGTAGAAAAAGGTTTTGGCCAGATCAATTTGCTGCATACCAGGTACAAGGAGACATATTAATTTGCTCTAAGCAATGAAACCACATCCAGAACAGCAGCTGCAGTTGGAGTCACCACCTGGTTAAATTTATGATAATCCACTGTCATTCTCCAAGATCCTTCTGTTTTTTGTGCAGGCAAAATAGGCGAGTTGAATGGGAATGCAACCTTCAAGTACTTGATAATAGCACTCATCCCTGCAACCCCTCCAGGAATGCAGTATTGCTTTTGGTTTTCTGTTTTCTTAGGTTGTGGCAGTTCTAATGGCTTCCACTTGGCCTTTCCTACTATAATACCCCTTACTCCACATGTCAGGAGTCCAATGTAGGGATTATGCCAGTTGCTGAGTATGTCTATTACAATTATGAATTCTGGAACTGGGGAAATCACTACAGGAAGAAATCACTGGATCCACTGTGAGACGGACCTGTGCTAAGAGTCCATTGATAATCTGACCTCTGTAAGCTCCTACTCTGACTGGTGGGCCACAGTGACATCTTGGGTCTCCTGGAATTAGTGTCAGTTCAGAGCCAGTGTCCAATAGTCCCCCAAAAGTCTGATTATTTCCTTTTCCCCAATGAACAGTCACTCTTGTAGAAGGCCATAGATCCCTTTGGGGAAGGCTGGGAGAAAGATTAACAGTATAAAATTTTGCCAGAGTAGCGGGGTCCTTCCTCAAGGGGACCCAGCCTCACCTTCATTCAAGGGCTTATGAGTCTGTAAACTGTCTTAAGTCTGGGAATTGACTGAGGGGCTGTGACTCCCTATTCCGGCAATTCAAGTTAGACTGCTGTTCACTTGACCTAGTATTCTTCACTTGTAAAAATCAAGCAAATATTTAGTTGATTTCCCATCTATTTTACTCTTGGGGACACTGTGACTAAGTAGCCAACGTCATAAGTCCATAAGGGTCAGACTATTAAGATTACTGCTATGTCTCTGCTGTCCATTATAGTAACTACACCCACCTTGTCTTTGTCGATTCAGTGCTGCCACATGGCCCCTGCCACCCCGAGGTCCAATCAGCCCCATTGTAGTTAAGAGTCTTAACTCATTTAGGGCAGTTCCCACTGTCAAATCTCACTTACATAAAATAGTTATCACAGCAGGCTTCAAGGATGCTGGGGCTCCCTTCACAAATTTATTCCTCACAATTGTGGTGAAAGGCATGTCCTCTGGGCACTCTGTGGGTGGGTCTCTGGATCCAACCTGATAAATCCATTCTAACATGTCAATTTCCCTAAGTCTTTGGACACCTTCTTCTACAGTGTACCAAAGCGGTTGTGGCATTTCAACTTGATTTAATGTAGGCCACCACTTAATCCATGCTTCAGTCAACCAACCAAATAAACTATTAGATCTTTTTCTAACCTCTCGAGCCCGTATCAATAAACTCGGACTGATCCAACTTTATGTTCCTTGCACCATTATCCCACACCCTTAATAGCCATTCTCACACATATTCCCAGGTTTCTGTTTGTATATATTAGAAAAAAAAGCAGTTATTTTGGAGTATAGCATACCTCTTCATAGGTCACACTCTGTACTTTGATTCGTGGTGCTTGCTGGGACTTAAGTACAGTTATAGGTCTAAAAGTGAAAATGAGTGGCGGAGGTGGGTTGTGGAGACATTAAGCAGTGTCTTGCAAGGCGTCTGCCTCAGGTGACATCTCAGGTGCTGCCTCAGGCAATGCCCCAGGTTATGCCTCAGGCAAGGACTCTTCAGAGGCATCTAGGTTAATCTCATCAGATGGTGATGGGTAGGCAGATTTAACTGGCAAAGGTGATTTAGTAGACAAAGCTTGGTTAATCTCCTCAGACAGGGGCTGAAAGGCTGGTTCTACTGCCAAAGGTGATTCAACAGAATTTAGGGGCTCAATGTTTCCTGCTTCATCCACATCTGCCCATATGTCTCCATCCCAAGTTTCAGGATCCCATTTCTTCCCAATCAGTGTCCTCACTTTAACTTCAGACACCGTTTGAGGTTTGGAATTCAATTAGCATTGTAATTCAGTCACTCCTATAAGACTCTGGGTTTGGTTTTTGAAAATACCAGCTCTGTTACTACAAGACATAAGGCTTTCTTTCAGGGCACAAGTGGCAAATTTCAGGTCTTGTATGCAGTGCTTGAGCTGTGACTCTGAAGCCCTGAGCTCTTCCCTTTCTTTCATCACTTTGTCTAGTTAAAGTAGGACCGAACTACCAGTTTCCTTATACTTCTCAATCTGACAAAATGGTTGAAAACTATCAATCACCCAGAGCCTTGTTTCTCACAAATACTTGATCCAATGGTGGGTGATATTTTGCATATTTCTATTGACACCTTATGCCATGGATTAACAGTTCCCTCTTTACTACTGGAGACTGAGTCATCAGTGCCTTTAAGACTAGCCAGACTTGAGAAACAAGTCATAAAACTCATCTGTAAGATTTTGTTCCTCTAGAACCACTTTTGTTGCCAACTGTCTTAGGTTGGGTACTCTAGAGGAGAAAAACCAACAAAGTGTATATATAAATATATATAGAAAAATTTATTTCAAGGAAATGGCTCACGCAATTGTGGAGGCTGGCAAGTCCCAAATCTGCCCTCATCTCCCTGCTTAAACTGTGTACATCCAGTGCTGAGTCCTCCCAGAGATTCCACGGCTTAAGTGCAATAAAATGGCCTCATCTAGTCACCAGCACCCTAGTGCCTGGGAACGAGGTGTACATATTGGCTACGAGGTATGAAAAACTCCCCCAAAGGAATGCAAAGTAGGCCCACACCCACTGCACCATGGAACATGCTTGATCAGCCAACTAGACAGCACTAGCAAGCGGCCAGGTAAGTCACAATCTTTTTCACATTTTAGAGGTTTTTTTCCTCCTTTATTCCCAAGTCAGTGTTACTTCTAAGTCTTTACCCTATAGCCTGCTAAGTGGGAACAGTGGGAGAATGTCTCCGGATAGCCTGTGATCCAGGTGGTGCATAGAGATAGTGAGGGGCATCATCTCCACAGGGCTATGAGATGGCTCCCTTGAAACAGGGATATTTAAATGGAAACAAAGGTCAATAACGTGACCTAATTGGAAAGAAACAATTTATTAACATTTATGAAACATGTTAAAATCATTTATACAGCAAAAAATAAAAAATAAAAAGGGCACTGACTGACTTTCGTTCCTCTACAACACAAGTTCTAAATAAACTTAAGCACCTGCTGAAATGCACCGATTGACAGAACTTCATGGCCTTCATCAATACTGGGACTCAAATTACCGTTATACGTGGGTTTCCCACTAAATTTAAACGTTGTTGTTGTTGTTCCGTGCCACTGAGTCGATTTTGACTCATAGAGACCCAACGTGACAGAGTAGAACTGCCCCATAGGGTTTTCTAGGCTGTAATCTTTATGGAAGCAGATCACCAGGTCTTTCTCCTGCAGAGTCACTGGGTGGGCTTGAACTGCCAATCTTTTAGCTAGGAGCCAAGCGCTTAACTGTTGTGCCACAAAAAAAAAAAAGAAAAAAAAAAAACCAACAAAACATCTGTTGCCGTCTAGTCGATTCCGGCTCATACGACCCTTTAGGGCAGAGTAGAACTGCCCCATAGAGTTTCCAAGGAGCGCCTGGTGGATTTGAACTGCTGACCTTTTGGTTAGCAGCCATAGCCCTTAACCACTACTCCACTAGGGTTTCCAAAAATTAAAAATTAATAATAATTATTAATTTTTAAATCTCAAACCAAACCATTATTAAGTTTCAAGCATACTAAAAAGTGGAATGAATTTTGCAATGGACACCTACATACCCATCACATAGGTTCTACTGATAACATTTTACTACACTTGTTTTATCACATGTCTATGTATCCATCCCTCCATCATCTATCAACATATTTTATTTTGTGATGAATTTCAAAGTAAATTTCAGTCATCAGAAGTACTTACTTTTAATATAAAATTTTTAAATCTTTTCCTTTAATTTTTTTTCTAACTTGTTTAACAATTCTGCCCCCACCCTAAGGTCATGAAGATGAAATTCTTCCATAGTCTCTTCTCCAAATTTAGGTGTTAGATCCACCTGGAATTAAATTTTGGTTACGATTCAAGGCAGGAGTCCAATTTCATTTTCTTCTCCAACCTGATACTCAGTTGTCCCAGTGCTCTAGGTTGAAAAGACCACCATTTTCCTGCTGTTCTATGGGATCTCCTGTTATAAATTAAGTGTCCAAATATATATGGGACTGTTTGGGAGCTCCCATTTTTTTCCATTAGTCTATTTGTCTTTTCCTGAGCCAACCCACCCTTTCTTTATTACAGTAGCTTTATAATAAATCTTGACATCTTCTAGAGCAAGTACTCCCATCTTGTTGTTGTTTTTCAAGAGAGTCATGGCCATCCTTGGCCCTTTGTGCTTATATATGCATTTTAGAGTCAGCTTGCCACGTTGGACAAATATCCTGTTGGGATTTTGATTGGCATTGCATTGCATGTATATATCAATTTAGGAGAGAACTGACATATTTATAAAATTTAGTTTTCCAATGTTAAAATATGGAATATCCCTACTTTAATTTGGTCTTTCAGTTATTGTTGTTGTTAGGTGCCATTGAGTCAATTTCGACTCATAGTGACCTGGTCTTTCAATAAAGTTTTATAATTTTCCCCATAGAGATGTGTACATCATTCCTAAGATTTATTCTGGTATACTTTAAATATTTAAATGCTATTGTAAATTGGATTTTTGTATAATAATTAGATTATTATATAATAATTGGATTATTGTAAATTGGATCTTAAAAATTTGACTTCTAGCTATGTGTTGATGTTAATTAGAAATAGAATTATTTCTGTATATTGACTCTATCCAGCAATATTGCTAAACACTGTTACCAATTCCAATAACCCATAGATTCATTTGGCTTTTCTATGGACACAATCAAGCCATCCACAAATAATGAGAGCTTTCTTTCCTTCTTTTCAAACTTTTTGCTTTCCATTTATTTTTATTTATTTTTCTTGCCATAGTGTGCTGGCTAGGCAAACCTAGTACAATGGTGAGAACAGACATTCTGGTCTTATTCTTGATCTTTTATTTTTATTTTTTTCCCCATACAAAAATTTATACCTACATTGTTATATGACCCTAATTTCTCTCCCCATACTGTGACACACTCCTCCTTTCCACCCCTGATTCCCCATGTCCATTCAACCAGCTCCTAACCCTCTCTGCCTTCCCATCAGCTCTAGATTTACTCTCTCGTATCTACTTTGGGCTAAGAGGCACACTCCTCGAGAGTATCACTTTATGTCCCACAGTCCAGTCCCTGCCTGAAGAGTTGGCCTCGGAAATTGTTTTAGTTCTGGACTGATAGAGAATCCAGGAGCCATGCTTTCTGGGGTTCCTCCAGTCTCAGTCAGACCATTAAGTCTGGTCTTCTTACTAGAATTTGAGTTCTGCACCCCACCTTTCCCCTGCTCCATCCGGGACTCTCTGTTGTGTTCTCTTTATTCCTGATCTTAAATCAAATCCTCACAACATTTCTCCAATAAATATTTCCTGTAAGTTCTTTGTAGATACATTCTCCGGGTTAAGGAAATTCCTTTTTATTGCTGGTTTGTTAAAATAAAAATAAAGAGTCATGAATGTTGCCTTATTATAGTTTCAGTGCCCTTGGGATCTGTAATGATGTCCCCTCTTTCAACTTGACTTTGGCAATTCATTATTTTCTCTTTTTTCTTACCCACCAGCCCAGAAGCTTAGCAATTTTATTGATCTTTTCAGATAGCTAGCTTTTGGTATTCATTGATTTGGTTTGTTGTTTTGTTGTTTTCAATCTCACTGATTTCTGTTCTTATCTTCATTATTTTCTTCCTTCTGCTTGCTCTGGAATCAATTTTCTCTACGTTTTCTAGTTTATTAAGTGGAATCTCAGATTTGAGGCCTTTCTTCTTTTCAAATATAAACATTTTATGCTCTAAATTTTCCTCACAGTACTGCTTTAACTGCATCCCAAACATCTTGATGTGTTTCATTTTCATTCAATTAAAAATAATTTCTAATTTATCTTGTCATGTCTGCTTTTACCAATTGGTTATTAAGAAGTGTGTTGTTCAATGTACACATATTTGGGGAATTTCCCAAAACTCTTTCTCTTACCAATTTCTAGTTTAATTCCATTGTGATCGAAGAACATATTTTCCAAGATTTCAATTACTTTCAATGTTTTGATGTTTGTTTTGTGACCCAGAACATGGTCTGTCTTGGTAAATGCCTTTTGTGTACTTAAAAAGAATGTTTACTTTGCTATTTTTGATAGGAGAGTTGTTGTTGTTAGGTGCTGTAGAGTCGATTCCGACTCATAGCCACCCTAGGTACAACAGAATGAAACACTGCCCCATCCTGTGCCATTCTCATAATTGTTGCTGTGTTTGAGCCCGTTGTTGCAGCCACTGTGTCAATCCATCTGGTTGAGGGTCTTCCTCTTTTTCGCTGACCCTCTTCTTTACCAAGCATGATATCCTTCTCCAGGGACTGATCCCTCTTGATAACATATCCAAAGTATGTGAGACGAAGTCTTGCCATCCTTCTAATAAGCATTCTGGCTGCACTTCTTCTAAGACAGATTGGTTCGTTCTCCTGGAAGTCCATGGCATATTCAACATTCTTCGCCAAAACCATGATTCAAAGACCTCAATTCTTCTTCTGTCTTCCTTATTCATTGTCCAGCTTTCACATGCATATGAGGTGATTGAAAACACCATAGCTTGGGTCAGGCACACCTTAAGTCCTTAAAGTGACATCTTTGCTTTTTAAAAATTTAAAGAGATCTTTTGCAGCAGATTTGCCCAATGGAATGGGTAGTTTGATTTCTTGACTACTGCTTCCATGGGTGTTGATTGTGGATCCAAGTAAAATGAAATTCTTGACAACTTCTATCTTTTCTCTGTTTATCATGATGTAGCTTATTGGTCCAGTTGTGAGGACTTTTGTTTTCTTTATGTTGAGGTGTAATCCATACTGAAGGCTGTGGTCTTTGATCTTCGTCAATAAGTGCTTCAAATGCTCTTCACTTTCAGCAAGGAAGGTTGTGTCATCTGCATATCGCAGGTTGTTAATGAGTCTTCCTCCAATCCTGATGCCCCATTCTTCTTCATATAGTCCAGCTTCTTGGATTATTTGCCCAGCATGAAGACTGAGTAAGTATGGTGAAATGATACAACTCTGAAGTACACTTCTCCTGACTTTAAACCAAGCAGTATCCCCTTGTTCTGTTCGATTGACTGCCTCTTGGTCTAAGTACAGGTTCCGCATGAGCACAATTAAGTGTTCTGGAATCCCCACTCTTCAGAAGGTTATTCATAAGTTGTTATGGATTAGGAGAGTTTTATAAATGTTAAATAGGTTAAGTGGGTTCATAGTGTTTTTCCTACAATGTTTTTCAGGTCTTCTATATCCTTACTGATTATCTATCTACTTATCTTATTGGTTACTGATAGTGATTGTTGAAGTCTCCAAAGTATAATTATGGACTTGTCTAATTATTCCTTTCAGGTGTACATGAAAATTCTTCCATGTGTTTTTGAAGCTCTGTGATTAGGTGCCTATAAATTTACGATTTTTATATGTTCTTAATGAATTAACTCCTTCATTCTTCTCTAACAACCCATTTTATCCCTGTTAATATTCCTTTTCTACATTCTTGGATATCACTATAGCCACTTCAGCTTTCTTTGAGTTAGATTTGGCATGGTATAACTTTTTCTGTCCTTTTACATTTAACCTATCTATGATGTTATAATTAAAGTGAATTTCCTCAAGACAGAATATAGTTTGGTTTTCAAAGACACAAGGGAAAGATTAGTCCAAAGGACTAATGGACCACAACTACCACTGCCTCCACCAGACTGAGTCCAGCACAACTAGATGGTGCTCGGCTACCACCACTGACTGCTCTGACAGGGATCACAATAGAGGGTCCTGGACAGAGCTGGAGAAAAAAATAGAACAAAACTCTAACTCACAAAAGAAGACCAGACTTACTGGTCTGACAGAGACTGGAGAAATCCCAAGAGTGTGGCCTCCGGACACCCTTTTAGCTCAGTAGTGAAGTTACTCCTGAGTTTCACCCTTCAACCAAAGATTAGACACGCTCATAAAACAATACGATACTAAATGGGCACACCAGCCCAGGTGCAAGGACTAGAAGGCAGGAGGGAGAGGAAAGCTGGCAATAGGGAACCCAAGGTCGAGAATGGACAGTGTTGACATGTCATGGGGTTGGTAACTAATGTCACAAAACAATATGTATACTCATTGTTTAATGAAAAGCCAGTTTGTTCTGTAAACCTTCATCTGAAGTACAATAATAAAAGAAAAGAAAAAAAAGATTGGCCAGATGAAGATGAGACTTGCATGACATATCAAGTAGTTTGGAGTAACCAACTCTATCATGTGTTTGAGAATATATGATATCATTATATTAATTTTATATTTATAAAATATAGTGTGTATTTTTAAACTATCAACTACAAAATTTTCTCTCCATAAAAATAAAAACAATTTTTTGGAAAAGAATAAAGGAAATGGGGTGATAATAATAAGAGTAATAGCAGCTGGTATTTATAGCATACTTCCTATAAGTCATGACAGATCTGTTTAAACTCTGGAAATATCTCCCCTAAAGCTCCTCACATGCTTGTTCTAAAGGCTATGTTTTCACAGAAATAATGGTGTACTCTACATGGCATTAAGGGCTTTGTTCCTTGGATCAGGGATTTGAATCTATGACCACACAAACATCATCTAGCTCAGACTTAATCACACATCAAGAATATTATGGCAATGCTGCAGAGCTGACTTAACAGAGAATTCACATACCCACAGCATCGCAGTGTATCTTCTCATTAATTCCAAATAATTAAACCTTGAGTAGCTGATATTTTCCTATCCTCACTACTGATTTTTCATTGCTTTTTTAATTATCAGAAAAAAATCCTCAACTGTGGCTAAGTTTAACTATCTACCTAGTAATTTCCCTTTGCCAAAGAGTAGTTAGGATTATCTTTACCTACCAAGAAATGTCTTCCAAACCACCAGCACTCTGCTCCTATCACCAGCTCCTGAGCCCTCAGTCTCATTTTGTTGAGGATCTCTATCTACTTCAGGGGTTCTTGTTATAGATTGAATTGTGTCTCCCAAAAATTTGTATTGTAATTCCTAACTTTTATGCCTGTGGTTATAATCCCATCTGGGAATGGGTTGTCTTTGCTATATTAATGAGGTAGGATTAGTGTAGGGTGTGTCTTGAGTCAATCTTTTCTGAGATATAAAAGCAATTAAACAAGAAAGTGAGAGAAGCAAAGATTGGGTAAGATAGATGCCGAGACACCGAAGGAACCGAAGCAGAAGCTGAAGAGACAAGGACCTTCCTCCAGAGTCAATGAGAGAGAAAGCCTTCCCCTAGGGCCGGCACCCTGAATTTGAACTTCTAACCTAAACTGTGAGAAAGTAAATTTCTGTTTTGTTAAAGACAAAAAAAAAGAAAAAAAAGAATATAGTTCGGTTTTGCTATTTTAATCCAACCTGATAAACTCTGGCTTTTAAGTGGTGTGTTTAGACAATTTGCACTTAAATATAATTATTGATGTGAATTTAAAGGTACTATTTTGCTCTTTGTTTTCTTTGTTTCACCTTTTTGTTTGTCTCAATCAATGTAATTCACAATATTAACAGACTAAAGAAGAAAAAGAAGCCCTGGTGGTACAATGGTTAAGTGCTCAGCTGCTAACCAAAAGTTTGTTGTTTGAACCCACCAGCGGTTCTACAGAAGAAAAGACATGGCTGTCTGTTGGCATAAAGATTACAGCCTAGGAAATGCTATGGGGAAGTTCTACTCTGTCCTGTAGTGTCACTATGAGTGAGAATCTCCTCAATGGCATACAACAACAAAAAAGAGAAACCACGTGATCACCTCAATAGCTCAGAAAAAGCTTTTGTCAGTTTCAACATCCATTCATGATAAAATCTTTCAGAATGTAGAAATTAAAGCGAACTTCTTCAACCTGATGTAGTGCATCTGTGAAAACCTACAGCTGACATCATATTAGTGAAAGAGTAAATTTTTTCTGCTATTATAATAATATCATATTGGAGATATTGAATAGTCCAATAAGGCAAAAGAAAGAACGTTTACTCAGATTGAAAATAAATAAAACTCTTGTATTTGAAGATGACATAATTATCTATGTAGAAAATTCCAAAGATTTGATTACATAAATAGTACCAGAACTAAGAGAATGCAATGTTAAAATGCAAAAATCAACTGTATATCTGTATAGTAGCAGTGGATAATTGGAAATTAAAAATTAGCATTTACATTAGTACAAAGTAACATAAAATACTTAAAAATTAATCTAACAAAATGTGTGCAACATTTGTGTGCTCAAAACTGCAGAACATTCATGAGAGAAATCAAAAAAGACCTAAGTAAATGCGGGGATACATTGATTTTATGGATTGGAAGACTCAATTTTATTAAGATATTAGTTTTCCCAAATTGATCTGTGATTCAAAGCAATTTCAATAAAAATCCCAGTGAGAATTGACAAGCTGATTTCAAATTTACGTGGAAAAACAAAGGAATTAGAATAGCCAAAACAATTTTGAAAAAGAAGAACAACCTTGGAGAAATCACACTACCTGATTAGTAGGCTTAGTCTACAACAAATGTAACTAAGACACCTTGATATGGCCAAAAGTATAGACACACAGATCAATGGAAGAGAATAGAGTTAAGAAATGGACTTACACTTACAAGGTCAACTGATTTTTACAAATGGGCAAAGGCAATTTAATGGAAAAAGATAGTCCTTTCAACAAATGGTGCTGGTGTAATTGGACATCCATGTGGAAAAAAAGAATGATGACTCATACTCTGCATAGTATACAAAATTAAAGTGCATGATAGTTCTTCTCAAAAGAAAATGATTAAATTGACACAATAAAGGTTAAAGGTTTTATTCAATTGACATGCATCAGGGAGTACCAGGTGACTCCCCAAGTAAGAAGGTCAGGGATTTTATAGGGCAAGGGAAGTGTCATGGATGGAATTGTGTCCCCCAAAAAATGTGTGTACCCATTTGACTAGGCTATGATTCCCAGTGTTGTGTGGTTGTCCTCCATTTTGTGATTGTAATTTTACATTAAAGAGGATTAGGGTGGGATTGTAACACCACCCTTACCCAGGTCACATCCCTGATCCAACGTAAAGGGATTTTCCCTGGGATGTGGCCTGCACCAACTCTTCTCTCTCAAGAGATAAAAGGAAAGGGAAGCAAGCAGAGAAGGGGGAACCTCATGCCACCAAGAAAGCAGTGCCTTTGGACCCGAGGTTCCTGCGCAGAGAAGCTCCTAGTCTGGGGAAAGATTGATGACTACGAGAACGTTCCTCCAGAGCCAACACAGAGAGAAAGCCTTCCCCTGGAGCTGATACCTTGAATTTGGACTTGTAGCCAACTAGGCTGTGAGAGAATAAATTTATTGTTGTTAAAAGCCATCCACTTGTGGTATTTCTGTTATAGCGGCACTAGATGAGTAAGACAGGAAGGTTGAGTACATTTTCAGTTAGGCAGTATTTTTCATATTTAACCAAAACCTGTCATTGTCAATTATTCCTTTTTTGTGCTTCCTTCTTGGGATGATAATGTGATCCCAATAAGCGTCAGAACAATAACTGTTGTTGCAAGCTGTGCACCTTGTCAGATAACCATAGTTTACAGAGCAGGAGAAGTAGCAAAATAAAATAACAAAGAAAAAAAGAAAGGGGGTGTGGTCATTACGGTTGTGTGTCAAAATGGCTGGGCCATGATTCTCAGTGATTTGGAAATTATGATGTAGTTTGGCAGTTGTATAATGATGTAATCACTTACATGATGCGATCTGATATAATGTGAACACCTCCATGATGGGATTGCCAAGAGGAACCAATCAGTTGAAAGGGAGTTTTCTTGGGGATGTGGCCTGCATCCACTATACGTGGACTTTCTAGCAAGGTTCGTGGTTTTTTGCTAGCTCTGGATCCTGTAGCTGGCTCTTCTTCATCTGACCTCTGGTTCTTGGGACTTGAGGAAGCAGCTAAGCTGCCGTTTTGCCTGCCAGTCTTGGGATTCATTGGTCTCTGCAGCCTGTGAGCAAGAGCCCTGCTTTCTGACTTGTCAATCTTGAATTAGCGAGCCTCTGCAGCTACATGAGTCAGGAGAAGCCTCCAGCCTGATCTACGGACTTGGGACTTCCCAGGCTCTACAACCATGTGAGCCATTTCCCTTATATAAGTCTCTCTCTATATATATTTATACACTTTACTGGTTTCGCTTCCCTGGAGGACCCAGCCTAAGATGGCGGGGGCGGGGGTGGCGGGGGGAGAATAAGTAGAGGTAAGGAGAAAACTTGGTACCTTCTAACACACCTGTCTTAGGTCTTTTAAAAACCAATTGTAAAACCTGAATTTATGAAATTTCTAGAAAAAAAGTATAAGAAAATCTTTGTGAATGTGTGTTAGTCAAATATTTCTAAGAAGCAACACCAAGAAGTAAAATTCAGCAAAAAAAAAAAGAATTTAGACTTTATCAAAATGGGAAACTTCTGTCCTTGACAGGACACTGTCTAGAAAATGAAGGTGGGAGTGGGACTTCCAGAATGGCAGAGTGAGTATCTCTACAAATCCTCTCCCCTTAAAAATCAATAATAGGAGGCAATGCCAAGATGGAGGAGTAGTCAGCTGCTTTCAGTGGTCCCTCTTACAACAAAGCCCTGAAAAACCATGTGAATCAATTATATATGAAAATCTAGGAGCGCTGAACATCAAAGGCAAAGTTGAGCAATCGGACTGAGCAGCAGTGGGAGGGAGAGACTGTTCAGAAGCAGTGAGGAGTTGCCAGACCTGACCTGGCAAGAACTGGTACCCTGCAGCCAGCCCATGCAGTGAGGCAAGCAGTGACACTTGGGACACGTTCTCCACATCAGGACAGACCAAGGGATGGGGAGTCTACCCAAGCCTCCAGAACCAGTGAGAAGTGATGCTCAATTGGCAAAAGGTAAGTACATGCAGCTAAACTACTGCACATATCAAAAAACACCCTCTTTGGGAAAAATCTCTCTCCCATTTACATGGCCCCTCCCCACTCTGCACCATGTCCTGGGCCAGCTACAGCCATTGCCACGTCCCCTGGGCAGGAAGTAAATGAACTAATAAAGAGAGTGGCAGAATGGATTAAAAAAACACGATCTGTCTACATGCTGCATACAAGACACACACCTTAGACTTAAAGACACAAACAAACTAAAACTCAAAGGATGGAAAAAATATACCAAGCAAATAACAATGAAAAAAAACAGGAGTGGCAATATTAATTTCTAACAAAATAGACTTTAAATTCATCACAAAGGATAAGGAAGGACACTATATAATGATTAAAGGGTCAATACACCAGGAGAACATAACCATAATAAATATTTATGTACCCAATGACAGAGCTCCAAAATACATAAAACAAACGGTAACGGCATTGAAAAGAGAGATAGACAGCTCCACAATAATAGTAGGAGACTTCAACACACCACTTTTGGTGAAGGACAGAACATCCAGAAAGAAGCTCAATAAACACACGGAAGATCTAAATGCCACAATCAACCAACTTGATCTCATAGCTGTATACAAAACACTCCACCCAACAGCAGCCAAGTATACTTTCTTTTACAATGCACATGGAACATTCTCCAGAATAGACCACATATTAGGCCATAAAGCAAGCCTTAACAAAATCCAAAACATCGAAATATTACAAAGTATCTTTTCTGACCATAAAGCCATAAAAATAGAAATCAATAACAGAAAAAGCAAGGAGAAAACTGAAACACATGAAAACTGAACTATATCTTGTTCAAAAACTACTTGGTGATAGAAGAAATTAAGGATGGAATAAAGAAATTCACAGAATCAAATGACAATAAAAACACATCTTACCAGAACCTTTGGGACACAGCAAAAGCAGTGCTCAGAGGTCAATTTATAGCAATAAATGCACACATCCAAAAAGAAGAAAGGGCCAAAATCAAAACATTAACCCTACAACTTGAACAAATAGAAAGAGAGCAGCAAAAGTAGCCCTCGGGCACCAGAAGAAAGCAAATGATAAAAATTAGAGCACAACTGAATGAAATAGAGACTAGAAAAACACTTGAAAGAGTTAACAAGACCAAAAGCTGTTTCTTTGAAAAGATCAACAAAATTGATAAACCATTGGCCAAACTGACAAAAGAAAAAGAGGAGAAGAAGCAAATAACCCAAATAAGAAATATCACAACAGACCCAACTGAAATTAAAAGTATAATAACAGAATACTATGGAAAATTGTACTCCAACAAATTTGAAAACCTAGGGGAAATGAACAAATTTCTAGAAAATCACTACCTACCTAAACTAACACAGAGATAGAACAGCTAAATAAACCTATAGCAAAAGAAGAGTTTGAAAAGGTAATTAAAAAACTCCCAACAAAGAAAAAGCCCTGGCCCTGATGGTTTCACTGGAGAATTCTACCAAACCTTCAGAGAAGAGTTAACAGCCCTACTGCTAAAGGTATTTCAGAGCACAGTAAAAGATGGAATACTCCCAAACTCATTCTATGAAGTCAGCATAACCCTGATACAAAACCAGGTAAAGACACTACAGAACAAGAAAATTACAGACCAATATCTCTCATGAACGTAGACACAAAAATCCTCAACAAAATTCTAGCCAGTAGAATTCAACAACATATCAAAAAAATGATTCACCATGACCAAGTGGGATTCATAGCAGGTATTCAGGGATGGTTCAACATTAGAAAAACAATCAATGTAATCCATCACATAAATAAAACAAGATAAGAACCACATGATCTTATCAATTTATGCAGAAAAGGCCTCTGACAAAGTCCAAAACCCATTCATGATAAAAACTCTCAATAAAATAGGAATAGAAGGGAAATTCCTCAACATAATTAAGGGCATTTATACAAAGCCAACAGCCAACATCATCCTAAATGGAGAGAGTCTGAAAGCATTCTACCTGAGAACGGGAACCAGACAAGGATGCCCTTTATCACCATCTTATTCAACATTGTGCTGGAGGTCCTAGCCAGAGCAATTAGGCTAGAAAGAAATAAAGGCATCCAAAATGGCAAGGAAGAAGTAAAAGTATCTCTATTTGCAGATGATATGACCTTATACACAGAAAACCCCAAATAATTTTAATTTTGTTTATTGTACTTTAGATGAAGATTTACAGAGCAAATTAGTTTCCAATTAAACAATTAATACACATATTGTTTTGTGACATTGGTTGCCAACCCCACGACATGTCAACACTCTCCCCTTCTCAACCTTGGGTTCCCCATTACCAGCTTTCCTGTCCCCTCTTGCCTTCTCTTCCTTGCCCCTGGGCTGGTGTGCCTGTTTAGTCTCATTTTGTTTTATGGGCCTATCTAATCTTCGGCTGAAAGTTGAACCTCAGGAGTGACATAAGTACTGAGTTAAAAGGGTGTCTGGGGGACATACTCTCATGGTTTCTCCAGTCTCTTTCAGACCAGTACGTCTGGTCTTTTTTTTGTTTGTTTGTTTGTGAGTTAGAATTTTGTTCTACATTTTTCTCCAGCTCTGTCCAGGATCCTCTATTGTGATCCCTCTCAGAGCACTTGGTGGTGGCAGCTGTGCACCATTTAGTTGTACTGGACTCAATCTGGTGGAGGTTGTGGTAGTTGTGGTCCATTAGACCTTTGGACTAACCTTTCCCTTGTGTTTTTGGTTTTCTTCTTTCTCTCTTGCTCCAGATGGCGTGGGACCACTGGAGCATCTCAGATGGCTGCTCACAAGCTTTAAGACCCCAGATGGTACTACCAAAGTAGGACGTAGAACATTATAAACTATGTTATGCCAATTGAACTAGAAGTCCCCCAAGACCAGGGGCATGCAGCCATCAGCCCAGTAATTCAGTCCCTCAGGGAATTTGGATGTGTCTATGAAGCTTCCATGACCTTGCCTTGGTCAAGTTTTAAGTTAAGATACAGATTGTAATCCACAGAGTAAACACTAGGAAAAGAACTAAAAAATACATAGTTAAAAAGATTAACAAAAGAATTAAAGTAATACACTAGAAAATATCTAGCACAAAAGAAGGTAGTAATGGAGGAATAGAGGAACAAAAAAGACATGAGAAATGTAGAAAATTCATAGCAAAACAGCAGATGTAAATTCATCCATATAGTAAATGCATTAAATACACAAATGAAAAGGCAGAGATTGCCAGACAATTACAAAAATGGAATTCAACTATATGGTCTCCACAGGGGACATACTTTAGATTTTAAAGACACAAATAGGCTGAAAGTAAAAGAATGGAAAAGATATACCATTCCGATAGTAACCAAAAGAGAGTTGGAGTGGCTATACTAATATCATACAAAATAGACCTTCAGACAAGAATGTTACTGCAAACAGAGGGACATTTTAATGATAAAATGGTTAACTCATCAGGAAGCTATAAAAATTATAACTTTATACACACCTAACAACAGAACCCCAAAATAGATTAAATGACAACTGACAGAATTGAAGGAGAAATAAAAAATTCAACAATAATAGTGGAGACTTCAAAACTCTACTCTCAATAATTGATAGAAGAACTAGGCAGAAAGTTAGCAAGGCTATAGAAGATTTGAACAACATTATGAATGAACTTGAGCTAAATATCGTCCATAAAGTACTCCACCCATCAACAGCAGCATTCTTTTTAAGGACACGTAGAACATTTTTCAGAATAGACCATATTCTAGGCCATAAAACTAGTCTCAATAAATTTAAAAGGATTTAAATCATACAAAGAATGTAGTTCTATAGTGGTAGAGGTGTGACAGAGAATACAGTACCCCTTGAGATGGCTTCAAGGAAAGCAATGATCTTAGGGGACAGTCAGCTTTCAGTTAAGAAAGAAGATGAGGGCAATGTCCAGAGAAGTTGAGAATATTTGGTGTTTGCTGATCCTGAACCATCCTCACTCTCCCTGATGACCTTGGTTGCCATTTCGCTGAGAATATATGGGCAATTAGAAGAAAACGCCTCTCCTTCATCATAAATATTTTCCTCTATTTGGGGTCATTACTATCAGCATATAAGCATGTTATTTCTCCCAACCTAAAAACAAAAATGAACTAACTAAAAAACACTCTTCTGATCTCACTTTCCCTTTTAGCTACCCCACATTTGTCTGCTCACTTTTATAGAAAAACTCCTTAAAAAAAAAGTCACGTATACTCATTGTCTCAAAGTCCTCTCTTTCCATTCTCTCTCCCTTTCTTTTTCATTTAACAAATCTTTGTTGAATGTTGGCCGTGTGCCAGGTATTGTTCTAAGCTACCGGTGACTAAGACAGATCAAATTTCTACCCTCAAGGAGCTTACTTTCCTGTCATAGGCCTATAGGCAGTATTAGTCAAGTATGTCCATTCCTCTGTTCTGGGAGATCACCTTCCTAGATCTTACTGCTATCTTGATTGGTTGCTAAGGGTGCTGCACTGACCTAGAACATTCCTTTGTCAAGCCCCTAAGAGGATCCTTGTTTCCTGCAACCCGTATCTTCTTTTTTCTTGGTTTACTCCAGTGTTTCATGGGACACGTCCTCCAGGAACTTCCTGAGAGAAGGTACATAAGAGATTATTTCTCTTGAGAATTTGCCCAAATAAAAATTGTCTTTAATCTCATACTTAATCTATAGCTTGGCTAGGTATGTAATTTTAGGTTGAAAATAATTTTTGCTAAGGATTTTGAAGGCATAGATCCACTGTTTTATAGCTTCTGATATATTTTTTGAGAAGGCTGGTGCTTTTTTGCCTGTCATGATTCTCATGTATGTGACCCATTAAAATTTTTTAAGCTATATTTTTAAAATTACCATGTAGTAAAATTTTGTATTAATATTAAAAATATAAATACATGGATAGATTTGTGTATCCACTACCATAAACATGATGCAAAACAGCATCATCACCCCCAAAATCTCCCTCATTCTGCTCCTTCGTAGTCAAACCATCCTTCTCATCTCAAACCTCTGACAACCACTGATTTGTTTACCTTCCCTATAGTTTTACCTTTTACAGAATGCTCTGCAGTGGAGCCCTGGTGGGACAGTGATTAAGAGCTCTGATGATAACAAAAAGGTCAACAATTCGAATTCACCAGCAGTTCCTTGGAAACCCTATGGGGCAGTTTTACTCTGTCCTATAGGGTCACTATGATTGGAATTGACTCCATGGCAACAGGCTGTGAGTATGCGGTGGTTAAAGCGCTCAGCTGCTAACTGAAAGGTTGGCAGTTCGAACCCACCAGCCACTCAACCGGAGAAAGATGTGGCATTCTGTTGCCATAAAGATTGCAGCCTTGGAAACCTATGGGGCAGTTCTACTCTGTCCTATAGAGTCTCTGTGAGTCGGAATCAACTGGACGGCAATGGGTTTTAGAACGCTGTGCAAATATAATCAAACAATATGTAACCTTTTGAGACTGGCTTTTTCACTTAGCATAATGCTTTTGCGCTTCTTCCAAGTTGTTACATGTATTAATAGTTCCTTTCTTTATATTGCTAATTAGTGTTCCATTGTATGTATGTCCCACAGTTTGTTTATCCATTCATCTGCTGAAGGACATCTTGATTGCTTTCAGTTTTTAGTGATTATGAATAAAGCGTCTATGAACATTCAAGCAGAGGTTTTAAATGAAACATAAATTTCCATTTCTCCAATGTAAGTAATTAGGAGTGAGATTGCTGGGTCATGTGGTAAGTATATGTTTAACTTTATAAGAAATTGCCAGACTGTTTTCTACAGGTACCCTTCTGCATTCCCTCCATCAATATGAGAGTTTTAATTGCCCCAAATCCTCGCCAGTATTTGGTGTTATCAGTATTTTTAAGTTTACTAAATTTAAAGTTTGTGAGGTCCCTGGGTAGTGCAAATCGTTTGCACTCCACTACTAACCTAAAGGTTGGTGTTTCAAACCCACCCAGCAGTGTTGCAGAAGAAAGGCCTGGCAATCTGCTTCCATAAATATTACAGCCAAGAAAACCCTATGGAGCAGTTCTGCTCTGTAACACATGGGGTTGCCATGAGTCAAAATAGGTTTAGTTTTGGTTTACTAGATGTGTAGTGGTGTCTCATTGTGATTTTAATTTTCACTTTCCTAATGACATATGATGTTAAACATTTCTTCATGTGCTTATTTGCCATCCTTATATCCTCTTTGGTGAAGTGTCTGTTCGAGTCCTTTGCTCATTTTCAATTGAGTTGTTTGTTTTCTTGTTATTGACTTTTGAGGTTTCTTTACATATTGGGTATATTCTAAATATGTTTGTGATTTACAAACATTTTATCCCTGTCAGAATCTGTCTTTTCATTTTTTAACAGTTTTTTACTCAAAGCAAAAGTTTATAATTTTGGTGAAATTCATTTTAACAAATTTTTTCATATGATTTCTTATATATTGGACTTTTGATGTACATGGCTCTGGCAGCATGCTTGTTTGTCTCCTGCTTTTGCCTCTTTGAATGTATGCTGAATAAAACTTTTTCGCTTTAAAAAAAATATTCTTCATGTAACCCCAGGTCATGAAGATTTTCTCATATGTTTTCTTATAAACATTTTATAGTTTTATGTTTTACATTTAGATTTATGATCCACGTTGAGTTAATTTTTGTGTAAGGTATAGGATTTAGTTTTTTAAATTGTTGTTGTTTGTTTTTGCATATGGATACCAATGTTGCAACACCATTTGTGAAAAGACTGTACTTTCTCCATTGAATTTCTTTTACATCTTTGTCAAAAATCAGTTGACATTACTTATCTGGTCTGTTTCTGGACTCTCTATTCTGTTCCATTGATTTATGTGTCTATCCCCTTCACTAATGTCACACTGTCTTAATTATTGTAAGTCTTAAAAACAAATAGCGTGATTTTTCCAACTTCATTCTTTTTCAAAATTATTTTAGGGATTCTAGTTCCTTTGCATTTCCGCATACATTTTAGAACCATTTTGTCTATATTTACAAAAACACTTGCTGCCATTTTTATTGTACTGTGTTAAGTTTATAGATCAATTTGGGAATAATTAATATCTTTACTATGTTTAGTTTCCCAATCCATGAACACGGTATGTCTCTCCATTTATTGAAGTCTTCTTGGATTTCTTTCATCATCATTTTTGTAGTTTTCAGTATGTAGATCTTCTACATGATTTTTTAGATTCATCCCTAAATAGATGTTTTGAGCTATTGCAAATTATATTGGTTTTTAAATTTTTAGTTTCCATTTGTACATTTATTATATACAGAAATAAAATTAATTTTTATGAATTGATCTAGTATCTTGCTAAGCTCATTTATTAGTTCTAGAATTTTTGAATAGATTTTGTAGGATTTTCTATGTAGATAATCATGTTATCTGTGAATATGGGCAGCTTTATTTCTTCCTTTCATGTCTGTATGCCTTTTATTTCTTTTTCTTGCATTACACTAGTTAGGACTTCTAGTATGATGCTGAATACGAGTGGTAAAAATGGACATCTTTGCTTTGTTATTGATTGTGTTTGTGGGGGAGAATTCAGTTTTTCACTAGTAAGTATGATGTGAGCTATAGATTTTTTGTAGACGCCCTTTATCAAGTTGATGAAGTTCCTTTCTAGTCTTAGTTTCCTGAAGTTTTTATCTTGAACGGATGTTGAATTTTGTCAAAGGCTTTTTCTGCATCAATTTATATGATCATAGGGGTTCCGGTTAATGTCCAGCCTACAACAAGGATTTGAGAAACTAAGTAAAAGAGATGCAAATGATGACCTCGGATCCCTGGACAACAAACAAAGGGCTGAAGAATTGGACCGCGCGCAGGTTGTAAGGAGAGATAGAACGAAACCAGCAGGAACACAGAGAACCACGGATCGTCTGTGACCTGTCTGCCTGCCCAGCACAGTGTTGACATTTTGGGATGGCAGCAAGTGTCATCCCTGGGTGAACAGCACAGGAAAACAACTGCATGGAAAACACAACTGAAGGCAGAGATACTGGATAAAAAAACTTGGAAGGAAAAGAAGTGAGCAGAACTTGTTCTGGGTCTGACCAAACCTGAGAGGGTGATGTGTGGGAACACCATACCTTTGAAATAGGGAAACACAGGGAAGTGCTACTGTAGCAAACTAAGGTAGACTGAATAGTCGGAGCCTCAGGATGAGGGATTGATAAGACAGGAAGTGCAAATCTGCAGAGGGACAAAGGGAAAAACAGGAGGGTGAAGGAGAGATCCAGTGTCCCTGGTGAGTCCAACGAAGGGAGCAAACTAGGAACTAGGGCTAGGATTGCCAGTCAGTGGTGGGGCCCATACATTTGGACTGGAGATACCCTATGAATAGTAATCCGCAGAGTAACAACTAGTAACAAATAACCCCTGGAGCCCCCCTTCCTCTTACTTTGAGGGGTCCTCCACTGCACAGGTCTTCACACCTCTCCTCCCCACCTCCCAAACCCCTGTCCAGGCCACTCATACAGATCCTGATGCTCCGTCCCCTGCCTGCCCCTCACCTGCACCTTTCTGGCTGCTCATGCCTGCCCCACACCTCACCCTTTACTGACCCCAACCACCCCTGCCCAGGTACTAACACTTGCCCTTATATTCCACCAGCCCCTGCCCAGCTTACTTGCATGTGCCCCAGGGCTCCATGTCCCCCTGCCCCAGCTCAACCTCCACCAACCCCTCCCCGGCCCATGTGTGCCCCAGAACTCCACCCCTACCCCGGCCTGACCTTCAGCCACTCCTACCCTGCCCGCTTGCATGTGCCCCAGTGTTCTGCCCCCAGCCCTGACCTAACCTCCACCTGCACCTGCCTGGCCCACCCACACAACACAGCGCTCCACCCCTTGCCCTAGACTGATCACCATCTGCACCTGCCTAGCCTGCTGTACAGGCCTTGGTGCTGTGCCTTGGCCCAGCCCACCCATGCATGCCCCAGTGTTCCATCTCCCCACCCCAGCCTGATTTCCACCCATGCCTGCTCAGCCCAGGGCCCATTCTGCTGTACAGGGGTCACACTAGCCATTGATGGCAAAGCAGAGGGACTGTACTACTCCTCAAGGACTGTGAAAGGACTTTGACCAAATGACACCTGGTGCCTCATATCGGGGAAAGGACCTGCTCTTGCACCTCCACACAATCCTCTAAGGGAAGTCATACATGCCTAACAACATAGAATCCATGCGTGTGTGTGATGCACTATGCTTATCAGTGAGAGGAAACCACACCCAGCTAACCTACTGTGTCAAAGTCATACATAGACCAATAACACAAAACAACAATTAAAACAAAACAAAGAAAAGGAAGCAACTCAAAGGAAAATGAAAGTGGTCAAGCTCTGATATATCAAAGCAAAAACAAGCCAAACAAAAAGAATGTCAACAAACAAATATATGATCTAAAATAATATATATAAATAAATAGAATAAAATTCTTAATGCCTCAAAGACACAGTCAATTACAAATCATAAGAAGAGGCAGGAAAAGATGGCTCAAGCAAATGAACAAAACAAATTGACAGAAATGGTTAATGAGGAAGAATAGATTATAGATCTACTGGGCAGAGAATTCAAAAAGTTATTATTAAGGGTCCTCAAGTAGATCAAGGAAAACATGGAAAAAAGAAAAAGAATTGAGGAAAACAATACAAGAACAAAACAAATTAAATAGAGGAATAATATACACATATTATGAATTGCAGAAGAAGAGAAAAAAGTACAGAAAGAATCTTTGAATAATTAATGACAGAAAACTTCCCAAATATAATGAAAGTAAAGGAGATTATCATCCAAGAAGCTCAACAAACTCCATATAATATAGACACCAAGAGAAAGTTACTAAGACATATCATAGTCAAACTTTCCAGATCCCAAGACAAAGAAAGAATTTTGAGAGCAGCATAAGAAAAGTGAAATATCACCTACAAAGGGACCCCAAAAAGAGTAAGTGCTGACTTTTCATCAGAAACTATACAGGCAAGAAAACAATGGGGAGAGGTGGGGCCATGATGGCGGAGTAGTCAGATGCTTCCGGTAGTCCCTCTTACAACAAAGACCCTAAAAAACAAGTCACAATCTAGGAGCCCTGAACATCAAAGGCAGAGTTGAGGAACTGGACTGAGTGGCAGGAGGAGGGAGAGATGGTTCGGAAGCAATGAGGAGTTGCTAAACCTGACCTGGTGAGAGCCTGAGCCCTTCAGGCTGGATCACCTAGTGGTGCATGGTGAGATAGGCAAGCAGCTGCACATGGGAGGCATTTTCCACACTGGGAGAGACCTAGCAGCAGACAGTTTACTTGGCCATCCAGAACCAGTGAGAAGAAGCCCTCGATCCGTGAAACATAAGTACTTGTGTCTGGCCTACAGCATGGAGGAAAAACATCCCCCTTTGGGAAAAACTTCTCTCCTATTTATCTCCCTGCTCCCCACTCTGCACTGGGTCCGAGACTGGCTTCAGCAATTACCGAGTCCCCTGGGCCAGAAGTAGGACACATCATGCACCCTGAGCCATTCTCCCAGCTTGGAGAGTGAACAAATTAACAAATGGGAAAAAATAATCTGCCAGCTCCCCTAAGCCAGGAACTCATGGTAGGCACAGCTCCTTTGTCTAGGCACAGGCATAAGGAGTCCATGGACTTCTAGTGCCTTTCCACCTGCACAGACTTGTGTGGGCCCATTTCAACAGCATAGGCCCTCATTACCACAGTACAACAGGGTATATACCTGCACTCTAACTTCAACTGTTTGAACCGTGAAATGGCAGGTTCCTGATGTTTGACACTGCTTTGCCCATTAAACAAGGCCTTCACCTACCCAAATCAGGGGCCTGAGGACTGGTGGCTGCACCCATGCTACCAGGCCACCTGTGACAGGGGCCCAAAAATAAGTAGTGCCCCCAGTCCTTACAGCCAACAACATTGGGGGATCATAGCCCAGCTGCAAAATCCATCCACCTAAGCACCCTAGGGAACAGGGACATGCTTTCTTCCCAGACACCAGGGGGTGGTCGTTAGCCCCCTGCCTTGCACAGCGTATGACCCCCTGCTGCAGCCAGATGCCTGTTCCTACACCAATCACCCATGACTGTCTAGGACTGTAGGTGAGAGCCTGCACCAAACACTTGGTGGCAGACTACCAGGACACCTGAGCTGAATCCATACGGGAGGAGTAGGGGGACTCCTGGGCTCACACAGTGGCAGGTATGGTCACCTGGTGGCAGGAAGTTGGAGCTATAGGGGCACCGGCGTTTGGACTAGCTCACACGAGCAGCCAATTTGGGCATATCAAAACTAAACAAAACAAGAAGCTAGGACACAGTAAGCAAGCATAAAATAAATAAATGTAATAACTTATTGATGGCTACTAGACAACAGGCAATATCAAGTCACAAAAAGAAGCAAACCATGATGGCTTCAGCAAGCTCCAAAAATAAAGAATCAAGGATCTTTCCAGACGAAGAGAATTTCCTGGAATTACCGGAGGCAGAATACAAAAGATTAATATACAGAGCTCTTCAAGAGATTAAGAAGAAAAATATGCAAAATGCAGACCAAGCAATAGAGGAACTTAAAAAGATTAGAGAAGAGCATAATGATAAATTTAACAGGATGCAAGAGTCCATAGAGTCTTTTTAAATTTTTAGTTTTCATTTGTACATTTATTATATATAAAAATGCAATTAATTTTTGTGAATTGATCTAGTATCTCGTGGCCTTGCTACGCTCATTTATTAGTTCTAGAATTTTTAAATAGGTTTTGTAGGATTTTCTATGTAGATAATCATGTTATCTGTGAATATGGGCAAATTTATTTCTTCTTTTCATATCTGTATGCCTTTTATTTCTTTTTCTTGCATAATTACACTAGTTAGGACTTCTAGTATGATGCTGAAGACGAGTGGTAAGAATGGACATCTTCGCTTTGTTATTGATTGTGTGTGTGGGGGGGAAGAATACGGTTTTTCACTATTAAGTATGATGTGAGCTATAGAGTTTTTTGTAGAAAAATCCAGAATATTAACAATAAAATTTCAGAATTATACAACTCAATAGAAAGTCATAGGAGCAGAATTGAGGCAATAGAAGTCAGAATTAGTGAGATTGAAGACAAAGCACTTTACACCAACTTATTTGAGGAAAAATCAGGTAAAAGGAGTTAAAAAATGAAGAAACCCTAAGAATTATGTGGGACTTCATCAAGAGGAATAACCTATGAGTGATTGAAGTACCAGAACAGGGTAGGATAACAGAAAATGCAAAGAGAATTTTTGAAGATTTGTTGACAGAAAACTTCCCTGATATCGTGAAAGATGACAAGATATCTATCCAAGATGCTCATCGAACCCCACATAAGGTAGATCCCAAAAAAAGGCACCAAGACATATTATAATCAAACTTGCCAAAACCAAAGATAAAGAGAGAATTTTAAAAGCCTCTAGGGATAAACGAAAAGTCATCTACAAAGGAGACTCAATAAGAATAAGCTCGGACTACTGAGCAGAAACAGTGCAGGCAAGAAGGCAATGAGATGACATATATAAAGCCTTAAAGGAAAAAAAATTGCCTGCCAAGAATTAGATATTCAATTATGAAAAACTATATTCAAACAAATTTGAAAACCTAGAGGAAATGGATAAATTTCTAGAAACATACGGCCTACCCAAACTACAACAAAGTGATATTGAAAATCTGAACAGACCCATAACAGGAAAAGAGATTGAAAAGGTAATAAAAAAACTCCCAACCAAAAAAAGCCCTGGCCCAGATGGCTTCACTGGAGAATTCTACAAAACATTTACAGAAGAGCTTGTACCAGTTCTACTCAAGCTATTTCAGAGCATAGAAGAGGAAGCAACACTTCCAAATTCATTCTATGAAGTCAGCATAACGCTGATACCAAAACCAGGCAAAGACATCACAAAAAAAGAAAATTACAGACCAATATCTCTCATGAATATAGATGCAAAAATTCTGAACAAAATTCTAGCCAATAGAATTCAGTATCATATAAAAAAAAAAATACACCACGACCAAGTAGGATTCATACCAGGTATGCAAGGATGGTTTAACATTAGAAAATCCATCAACATAATCCACCACATAAATAAAAGGAAAGAAAAAAATCAGATGATCATCTCAATTGACGCAGAAAAGGCATATGACAAAGTCCAACACCCATTCTTGATAAAAGTTCTCAATAAAATAGGTATAGAAGGGAAATTTCTCAACATAACAAAGGTCATCTATGCAAAACCAACGGCCAACATCATTCTTAATGGAGAGAGGCTGAAAACATTCCCCTTGAAAACAGGAACAAGACAAGGATGCCCTCTATCACCACTCCTATTTAACATTGTGCTGGAAGTTCTAGCTAGAGCAATAAGGCAAGAGAAAGAAATAAAGGGCATCCAAATTGGTAATGAAGAAGTTAAACTCTCCCTGTTTGCAGATGTTATGATACTATACATAGAAAACCCTAAAGACTCCATGAGAAATCTACTGGAACTAATAGAAAGATTCAGCAGAGTAGCAGTATACAAGATAAACATTCAAAAATCAGTTGGATTCCTATACACCAGTAAAGAGAACGATGAAAAGGAGATCAGGAAATCAGTACCATTTTCAATAGCCCCTAAAAAGATAAAATACTTAGGAATAAATCTGACCAGGAATATAAAAGACCTATACAAAGAAAACTACAAAACACTGCTGCATGAAACCCAAAGGGATCTACATAAATGGAAAAACATACCATGTTCATGGATAGGCAGACTCAACATTGTGAAAATGGCAATTCTACCTAAAGCAATTTACAAATACAATGCAATCCCGATACAAATACCAACAACATTCTTCAAAGAGATGGAAAAACTAATTATTAACTTTATATGGAAAGGGAAGAAACCCCGAATAAGTAAAGCCCTACTGAAGAAGAAGAATAAAGTTGGAGAACTCACACTACCTGACTTGAGAACCTACTATACAGCTACAGTACTCAAAACAGCCTGGTACTGTTACAACAACAGAGACATTGACCAATGGAACAGAATTGAGAACCCAGATGTAAACCCATCCACCTACAGTCACCTGATTCTCGACAAGGGCCCAAAGTCCATCAAATGGGGAAAAGACAGTCTTTTTAACAAATGGTGCTGGCAAAACTGGATATCCATTTGTAGAAAAATGAAACAGGACCCATACCTCACACCATATACAAAAACTACTTCAAAATGGATCAAAGACCTGAATATAAAGCCTCAAACTATAAAATTAATAGAAGAAAAAATAGGACCAACACTTCAGGCCTTAATGCATGGCATTAACAGGATACAAACCATAAACATCAACACACAAAACCCAACAGATAAACTAGATAACTGGGATCTTCTAAAAATCAAACATCTCTGCTCTTCAAAAGACTTCACCAAAAGAGTCAAAAGAGAACCTACAGACTGGGAAAAAAATTTTGGACAGTACAAGTCAGACAAAGGTCTAATCTCCATAATCTACAAGAAAATCCAACACCTCTACAACAAAAAGACAAACAATCCTATCAAAAAATGGGCAAAGGAAATGAACAGACACTTCACTAAGGAAGACATTCAAATGGCCAACAGACACATGAGGAAATGCTCGTGATCACTAGCCATTAGAGAAATGCAAACTAAAACCACAATGAGATACCATCTCACCCCGTCATTACTGGCACGAATCAAAAATACTGGAAATAACAAATGTTGGAGGGGCTGCGGGGAGATGGGAACTCTTATACACTGCTGGTGGGAATGAAAAATGATACAACTATTTTGGAAAGTGATATGGCGTTTCCTCAGAAAACTAGAAATAGACATACCATTCGATCCAGCAATCCCAGTCCTAGGAATATATCGTAGAGAAATAAGAGTCATCACTCGAATAGACATATGCACACCTATGTTCATGGCAGCATTGTTCACAATAGCAAAAAGATGGAAACAACCTCGATGTCCATCAACAGATGAATGGATACACAAACTATGGTACATACACACAATGGAGTACTATGCAATGAGAAAGAACAACAATGAATCTGTGAAGCATCTCATAACATGGATGAAACTGGAGGACATTATGCTGAGTGAAATAAGTCAATCACAAAAGGACAAATATTGTATGAGACCTCTATTGTAAAAACCCATGAAAAAATTCACATGCAAAATGTAACAATCCTTGTTGGTTACCAGGGATGGGGGGGGGAATACTAAATATGCAATAGATAAGTGGTACCTTGGGTGAGAGGTGAGATAGTACACAGTACAGGGGAAGCTAGCACAACCTGCACAAGGAAAGGTCATGGAGGCCCTATAGACACATCCAAACCCCCCGAGGGACTGAGTTGTTGGACAGAGGGCTCTGGGGACCATGGTCTCGGGGAACATCTAGCTCAATTGGCATGACACTACTTATAAAGATAATGCTCTACATTCTACCTTGGTGAGTAGTGTCTGGGGTCTTAAAAGCCTATGAGCGGCCATCTAAGATACTCCACTGGTCTCATCCCTTCGGGAGCAAGGGAGAATGAAGAGAACAGGATACAACGAAAAGATTAGTCCAAAGGACTAATTGTCCACAGCTACCAAGGCCTCCACCGGACTGAGTCCAGTACAGCTAGATGGTACCCGGCTACCACCACTGACTGCTCTGACCAGGATCACAACAGAGGGTTCTGGACAGAGCTGGAGAAGGATGTAGAGCATAATTTTAACTCCCAAAAATAAAGACCAGATTCACTGGCCTAAAGAATACTGGAGAAACCTCAAGAGTGTGGCCCCCAGACACCCTTTCAGCTCAGAGGTGAAGTTACCTTCGAGGTTCGATGTTAAGCCTGGGAGTGGACAGCCCAGTAAAACTAAATGGAACTAACGAGGTACAGGAGTCCGGTGACAAGGGCCAGAAGGCAGAGGGGGAGTAGGAAACTGATGATAAGGAACACAAGCTGAGTAAGGACACTGTCGATGTGTTGTGAGATTGTTGACCACTGTTATAGGGCAACATTTGTAGCAACTATTAAATGGGAGGCTGTTTTGTCCTGTAAGCCTTCATCTTGGGCGAGAATGGCAGCGCAATTGGAAGAGCATAGTCAATATCACTTAAATATGTAAGTAAAAAGTTTTGAAATGGTGTTAAAAAAAATGAGACTAATGAGGTACAGTAGTCCAGTGACAAGGGCCAGAAGACAGAAGGGGACAAGGAAGTCCCCTGGTAATAGGGAACACAAGGTGGAGTAAGGATATTCTTGATGTGTTGTGAGATTGTTAACCATTGTCATAGGGCAACATGTGTAGTAACTGTTAAATGAGAAACTATTTTGTTCTGTAAGCCTTCATCTTAAGTGAGAATAAAAGCACAGTTGGAAGAGCATAGTCAATGTCACTGAACTGTGTATGTAGAAATTTTTGAAACGGTGTATCTTTGGCTATCTGTATTTTCATCAAAAAAAAAAAAAAAGGTTGAGAATTTAGAGGCTTAATATGTTGTGGGGTTGTTAACCAATGTCATAAAACAACATGTGTACTACTGTTTCATGAGAAACTATTTGTTCTGTAAGCCTTCACCTGAAGTACAATAAAATATAAAAAAACAATTAAAAAAAAAGAATTAGATATTCAGCAAAATTGTCTCTCAAATATGATGGCAAAATTAGGGCATTTCCAGATAAACAGAAGATTAGGGAATTTGCAAAAACGAAACCAAAATTACAAGAAATACTAAAGGGAGTCCTCCAGTTAGAAAATCAAGAACAACGGATAATAACCCAAGACTAGAACACAGGACAGAGCAACCAGATAACAACCCAGATAGGGAAGTCACGAAAATAAATCAAAGCTAAAACACTGAAAATAAAGAAATAGAGATGTCAATATGTAAAAGATGACAGCATTAAAACAAAAAAAGAGGGACTTAAAAATGTAGACATAGATTTTTCATACAGAGAGGAAGAAATAAAAGACTGGTATAAACTTAGAAAAATAGGGGTAAATATTAAGGTAACCACAAAGGAAACTAACAATCCTACAAGTCAAAATAAAAAATTAGAAAAATAGACTCAGCAAACACAAAATCAACAACAATGAAAAAGATGAAAAGAAAATGCATACAGAAAAACACAGCACAGAAAATTAAGTGGAACAAAGAAACTTTCAACTCTACAAAAAAAAAAAAAACATCAAAATGACAGCTCTAAACTCATACCTATCAGTAATTACGCTGAATGTAAATGGACTAAATGAACCAATACAGAGACAGAGAGTGGCAGAATGGATTAAAAAGACAAGATCCGTCTATATGCTGCATACAAGAGACACACCTTAGACTTAAAGACACGAACAAACTAAAACTCAAAGGATGGAAAAAATATATCAAGTAAATAACTCTCAAAAAACTAGCAGGAGTGGCAATATTAATCTCTGACAAAATAGACTTTAAAGTAAAATGCACCAAAAACAATAAGGAAGGACACTATATAATGACTAAAGGCGGACATAACTATAATAAATATTTACACACCCAATGACAGGGCTCCAAAATACATAAAACAAACTCTAACGGCATTGAAAAGACAGATAGACAGCTCCACAATGATAGTAGGAAACTTCAACACACCATTTTTGGTGAAGGACAGAACATCCAGAAAGAAGTTCAATAAAGACACGGAAGACCTAAATGCCACAATCAACCAACTTGATCTCATAGATATATACCAAACATTCCATGCAACAGCAGCCAAGTATACTTTCTTTTCCAACTCACATGGAACATTCTACAGAATAGACCACATATTAGGCTATAAAGCAAGCCTTTAAAAACTCCAAAGCATCGAAATATTGCAAAGCATTTTTTTCTGACCATAAAGCCATAAAAGTAGAAAGCAACAACAGAAAAAACAAGGCAAAAAAATCAAAGACATGGAAACTGAACAACACCTTGCTCAAAAACTACTGGGTTATAGAAGAAATTAAGGATGGAATAAAGAAATTCATAGAATCAAACTAGAATGAAAACACATGCTACCAGAACCTTTGGGACACAGCAAAAGCAGTGCTCAGAGGTCAGTTTATAGCAATAAATGCACACATCCAAAAAGAAGAAAAGGATATAATAAAAACATTAACCCTACAACTGGAACAAGTAGAAAGAGAGAAACAAAAGAATCCCTCAGGCGCAAGAAGAAAGGAAATAATAAGAATTAGAGCAGAATTAAATGAAATAGAGAATAGAAAAAAAATTGAAAGAGTTAACAAAACCAAAAGCTGGTTCTTTGAAAAAATCAACAAAATTGATAAACCACTGGCCAAACTGACAAAAGGAAAAAGGGAGAGGAAGCAGATAACCTGTATAAGAAATGAGATGGGTGCTATCACAACAGACCTAACTGAAATTAAAAGAATCATAACAGAATACTATGAAAAATTGTACTCTGACAAATTTGAAAACCTAGAGGAAATGGAAAATTTCTAGAAATTCACTACCTACCTGCATTAACACAAACAGAGGTAGAACAACTAAATAAACCCATAACAAAAGAAGAGATTGCAAAGGTAATTGAAAAACTCCCAACAAAAAAGAGCCCTGGTCCGGACGGCTTCACTGAAGAAGTCTACCAAACTTTCAGAGAAGAGTTAACACCACTACTACTAAAGACATTTCAGAGCATAGAAAGGATGGAATACTTCCAAACTCATTCTATGAAGCCAGCATAACCCTGATAGCAAAGCCAGGTAAAGACACCGCAAAAAAAGAAAATTACAGACCAATATCCTCCATGAACATTCATGCAAAAATCCTCAACAAAATTCTAGCCAATAGAATTCAGCAACATATCAAAAAAATAATTCACCATGATCAAGTGGGATTTATACCAGGTATACAGGGATGGTTCAACATTAGAAAAACAGTGTAATCCATCACATTAATAAAACAAAAGACAAGAAACACATGATCTTATCAATTGATGAGAAAAGGCATTTGACAAAGTCCAACAACCATTCATGATAAAAACTCTCAACAGAATATGAATAGAAGGGAAATTCCTTAATATAATTAAGGACATTTATACAAAGCCAACAGCCAACATCATCCTAAATGAACAGACTTTGAAATTTTTTCCCTTGAGAATGGGTACGGGAACCAGACAAGGATACCCTTTATCACCACTCTTGTTCAACATTGTGCTGGAGGTCCTAGACAGAGCAATTAGGCTAGAAAAAGAAATAAAGGCTTCCAAATAGGTAGGGAAGAAGTCAAAGTATCTGTATTTGCTGGTGATATGATCTTTTACGCAGAAAACCCCAAAGAATGCACAAGAAAACTACTCGAAGTAATTGAAGATTTCAGCAAAGTATCAGGATACAAGATAAACATACAAAAATCAGTTGGATTCCTTTACACCAACAAAGAGAACCTTGAAGAGGAAATCACCAAGTCAATATCATTTACAATATCCCCCAAGAAGATAAAATACTTAGGAATAAATCTAACCAGAGACATAAAAGACCTATACAATGAAAACTACAAGACACTACTGCTAGAAACCAAAAGAGACCTGCATAAGTGGAAAAACATACCTTGCTCATGGATAGGTAGACTCAACATTGTGAAAATGTCAATTCTACCCAAAGTGATCTACTGATACAATGCTATCCTGATCCAAATTCCAAAGGCATTTTTGAAGGAGATGGAGAAACAAATCAGCAACTTCTTATGGAAAGAGAAGAGACCCTGAATACGTAAAGCATTACTCAAGAAGAAGTACAAAGTGGGAGGCATCACAGTACCTGATTTTAGAACCTATTATACTGCCATAGTAGTCAAAACAACCTGGTACTTGTACAACAACAGATACATAGACCAATGGAACAGAATTGAGAATCCAGACATAATTCACCCACCTATGAGCAGCTGATATTTGACAAAGGCCAAAAATCAGTTAAATGAGGAAAAAATAGTCTTAACAAATGGTGCTCGCCTAACTGGATATGCATCT
Organism: Dugong dugon; assembly: GCA_030035585.1. Lineage (NCBI taxonomy): Eukaryota > Metazoa > Chordata > Mammalia > Sirenia > Dugongidae > Dugong > Dugong dugon. The sequence goes on along the minus strand of CM057483.1, from coordinate 98,583,442 downwards.
GCAAAAAACTGAAACTAGACCCATACCTCACACCATGCACAAAAACTAACTCAAAATGGATCAAAGACCTAAATATAAAATAAAAAATGATCAAGATCATGGCAGAAAAAATAGGGGCAACGCTAGGAGCTCTAATACATGGCATAAACACAATGCGAACCATAAGTAACAATACACAAACACGAAAAGAGAAACTAGATAACTGGAAGGTCCTAAAAATCAAACACTTATGCTGATCAAAAGTCTTCACCAAAAGAGTCAAAAGACAACCTACGGACTGGGAAAAATTTTTTGGCTATAACAAATCCGATCAGTGTCTAATCTCTTAAAATCTACAAGATACTGCAAAACCTCAACATCAAAAAGACAAATAACCCAATTAAAAAATGGACAAAGGATATGAAGAGGCACTTCACTGAAGAAGACATTCAGGTGGCTAACAGACACATGAAGAAATGCTCACCATCATTAGCCATTAGAGAAATGCAAATCAAAACTACAATGAGATCTCATCTCACCCTAACAAGGCTACCATTAATCAAAAAAACACAAAATAATAAATGCTAGAGAAGTTGTGGAGAGACTAGAACACTTATACACTGTTGGTTGGAATGTAAAAATAGTACAACCACTTTGGAAATCTGTTTTGTGCTTCCTTAAAAAGCTAGAAATAGAAATACCATATGATCCAGCTATTCCACTCCTTGGAATATATCCCAGAGAAATAAGAGCCCTCTCACGAATAGATATATGTGCACCCATGTTCATTGCAGCACTGTTCACAATAGCAAAAAGATGGAAACAAGCTAGGTGCCATCAATGGACGAATGGATAAACAAATTATGGTATATCCACACAATGGAATACTACACAACAATAAAGAACAACGATGAAGCTGTGAAACATAACATGGAGGAATCTGGAGGTCATTATGCTGAGTGAATTTAGTCAGTCACAGAAGGACAAATATTGTATAAAACCTCTATAATAAGAACTCAAGAAAAGGTTTAAACATAGAAGAAATCATTCTTTGATAGTTACAAGAGTGGAGAGGGAGGGTGAGGGTTATTTACTAGCTAGATAGTAGATAAGAATTATCTTAGGTGAAGGGAAGGACAGCACACACTACAGGGGAAGTTAGCACAACTGGACTAAACCAAAGCTAAGACGTTTCCTAAATACAATCCAACACTTTGAGGGACAGAGCAGCAGGGGCAGGGGTCTGGGAACCATGCTTTCAGGGGACATCTAGGTCAATTGACATAACAAAGCTTATTAAGAAAATGTTCTGCATCCTACTTCGGTGAGTAGCATCTGAGGTCTTAAATGGTAGAGAGCAGCCATCTAAGATGCATCAATTGGTCCCAACCACATGGAGTAAAGGAGAATGAAGAACACCAAAGACACAAGGAAAGTAGTAGCCCAAGAGACAGAAAGGGCCACATAAACCAGAGACTGCATCAGCCTGAGACCAGAAGAACGAGATGGTGCCTGGCTACCACCAATGACCACCCGGACAGGGAACACAACAGAGAGTCCTGGATGGAGCAGGAGAAATGTGGGGTGCAGAACTCAAATTCTGGTAAGAAGACCAGACTTAATGGTCTGACTGAGACTGGAGGAACACTGGAAAGCATGGCTCCTGGATTCTCTGTCAGCCTAGAACTAAAACAATTTCCGAGGCCAACTCTTCAGACAGGGATTGGACTGGACTGTGGGACATAAAGTGATACTCGTGAGGAGTGTGCCTCTTAGCTCAAGTAGAATCAAGAGACTAAACGGGCAGCTTCTGTCCAGAGGTGAGATGGGAAGTCAGAGAGGGTTAGTAGCTGGTTGAATGGACATAGGGATTCAGGGTTAGAAAGGAGGAGTGTACTGTCACAATATGGGGAGAGCAATTAGGGTCACATAACAAAGTATACATAAATTTTTGTGTGAGAGACTAACTTGAATTGTAAACTTTCACTTAAAGTACAACAATAAAAAACGCAATGGGATGACATATACAAAAACATGAAAGAAAAGAACTGTCAATCAAAAATTATATATCCAGAAAAATTATCATTCAAAAATGAAGGAGAATTTAGGACATTCTCAGACAAGCAGAAATTAGGGGAAATTGTAACCACCAGACCTACCCTGCAAGAAATATGAAAGGAAATCCTTCAGATAGAAAACCATCAGCAACAAACAACAACCTGAGGTAAAGGCACGTGACAGCATGACACTGATACCAGGCCAGGTGAAGTCATCACGGCAGTAAAATAAAGTTAAAAAATGACTACAGGGTATCTGAGATACAAAGTTGCAATTGATGATAAGATCAAAACAGAAGGGGGAATGAATGATGTAGTTATATAACTTCCATATGGTGAGAACGTTAAGGCAATTTCAAGATATACAGACCATTTTAATTGAAAGATGTTAAATGTAAACCTCATAGTAACCACAAAGAAAGTTAATAAATCTACTCACCAAAACAGAGAAGAAAGAAAAAAAAACTCAGCATACAAGAAATCAACAATAAGTGAAATAAAAAGAAAATCTATATGAAAAAAGAACTCAGCACAGAAAGTAAAGAAGAGCAAAGAAACTTATAACAGCACAAAAAAGAAAAACAAAATGGCTGCAGCAAATGCATCCCTGTCGATAATCACACTGAATGTAAATTGAAGAGTAGCAGAATGGATAAAAATCATACCTCATCAATATGTGGTGTACAAGAGACATACCTTAGACACAAAGATATAAATAGGTTAAAAAGCAAAGGATGGAAAAAAAAGTAGCAAGCAAATAGCAACCAAAAGACAGCATGAGTGGCAATATTAATATCTGACAAAATAGACTTTAAGTCAAAATTTTTATAAGAGACAAGTAAAGGCACTATATAATGATAAAAGGGTCAATTCAACAAGAAGACATTACAAGTATTTATGCACTCAATGCCAGTGTCCCAAAATTTATAAAGCGAACTCTAAGAGAGCTAAAGATAAAAATAGACAGTTCTACAATAATAGTAGTTGATGAAAGATAGAGCAACTTTGAAAAAAACAATAAACATATAGAAGACCTGAATAACACTATTAACCAACTAGACCTAACAGACATGTATACAACACACCACCCAACAGCTGCACAATACACATTCTTCTACAGTGCAGATGGAACATTCTCCAGAATAGATCATATCTTAGGTCACAATGCAAATCTCAATAAATACTTTAAAATTGAAATAATACAAAGCATCTTCTCTGACCATAATGGTGTGATGCTAGAAATCAGCAACAGGAAGAATAATGACAAAAAATAAAAAACAACAAATATTTGGAGACTAAATAACACACCATTGAAAAAGCTATTGAGTCACAGAAGAAATCGAGTGAAAGTAAAAAATACTTAGAATCAAATGATAATGAAAACACAACATACCAAAACCCATGGGAGGCAGAAAAGGCTAAGAGAAAAATTCATAGTCATGAATGCCTACATTAAAAAGAAGAAAGATCTAAAAGATCCAAAATCACTAACTTACCTGAAAACTTGAACAAAGGAGAGCAAAAGAAGACCAAAGCTACCAGAAGAAAGGAAATAATAAATAACAGAGTAGAAATAAATGAAATAGAAAATAGAAAAACAATAGAATCCACAAGACCAGAAGTTGATTCTTTGAAAGGATCAGTAAAACAGACAAATCACTGGCTAGACTGACAAGGGAAAAAAATGAGAAGATGCAAATAACCAAAATAAGTAATGAAAGTGGAGACATTACTACAGATCCAACAGAGATAAACAGGATCATAACAGAATACTATGAAAAATTGTACTTCAACAAATTTGAAAACCTAGGAAAAATGGACAAGTTCCTAGGCTCACACTACGTACCTAAATTAACACTAATAGAGATAGAAAATCTAAACAGACCCATAACAGAAGATGAGTTTGAAGATGTCATCAAAAAACTCTGAACAAAAAAAAGCCCAGGACCAGATGGCTTCATGGGGGAATTTTTATCACACATTCAGAGAAAAGTTGATAGCAATTCTACTAAAACTATTCCAAAACATAGAAGAGGAAAAAATATTCCTAACTCATTCTATGAAGCCAGCATAACCCTGATACCAAAGCCAGATAAAGACACCACAAAAACAGAAAATTACTGATCAATATCCCTCATGAACATAGAAGCAAAAATTCTCAAAAAATTCTAACAAACAGAATTCAAAAACATATTAAGAAAATCATACATCATGATCAAGTGGGATTCACCAGGAATGCAAAAGGGGTTCCGTATTAGAAAATCAATCAGTGTAATTCACCACATAAATACAACCAAGGAAGAGAACTACATGATCATCTCAATTGATGCAGAAAAGGCATTTGATAAAATCCAGCATCCTTTCCTGATAAAAAATCTCAGCAAAATAGGAATAGAGGAGAAATTCTTCAGCATAATTAAGGATATGTATGAAAACCAACTGCCAACATAATTTTCAATGGAGAAAAGCTGAGACCCTCCCCCTTGAAAATGGAAATGAGACAAGGATGCCCATTGTCACCACTCTTACTCAATATTGTACTGGAAGCCTTAGGCAGAGCAAAAAGGCAAGAAAGAGAAACAAAATGTATCCAAATCGGAAAGGAAGAAGTAAATGTATCCCTATTCATGGATGACATGATCCTTTACATAGAAAATCCCAAAAAATCCACAAGAGAGCTTCTGGATCTAATAGAATTCAGCAATGTTGCAGGTGACAAATCCACACAAGAAAATCAGTTGGGTTCCTTTACACTAACAGAGAGAACTCCAAAAAGGAAATCAAAAAAACAACACTGTCTTAGACTGGGTTATCTAGTGAAGCAAAACCAGTGAAGCATATATATAATATATGTATATGTAGAGATTTATCTTAAGGAAATGGCTCATGCGGTAGTAGAGGCTGGCAAGTCCCAAGTCCGTGGGTCAGGCATCAGGGGTCAGACTGGAGGCTTCTCCTGACTCACGTAGCTGCAGGGGCCGATGAACCCAAGATCCACAGGTCAGACGGCAGGCTGCTGGCTCACAGCTTCGAAGGCTGACAAATCCAAGAACAGCAGGTAAGACGGCAGGCTGCTGGCCCAAGTCCCAAGAACTGGAGGTCAGATGCTGACAGGCTGAATGCAGGATCCAGAGCAGTGAAAAAGCCAATGAGCTTTGCCAGAAAGTCCACATATATTGGATGCAGGCCACACCCCCAAGGAAATTCCCTTTCAACTGATTGGCTACTCACAGAAGATTCTATCGTGGAGGTGATCACATTATATCAGATCTCATCATGGAGGTGATTACATCATTATATGACTGCAAAACTACATCATAACTGCCAAACCACTGAGAATCACGGCCCAGCCAAGTTGACACACAACCTTAACAATCACAAACACCATTTACAACAGACCCCCCCAAATGATAAAATATTTAAGAATAAACCTAATCAGGGATGTAAAAGAGTTATACAATGAAAACTGTAAAACACTAGTACAAGAGACTAAAAGAGACCTAAATAAATGCAAGGCAATTCCCTATTCATGAATTGGAGGACTTAATATTGTGAAAATGTCTATAGTACTCAAAGCAACAACAACAACTCAAAGGAATCTATAGATACAATGCAATCCGAATTCAAATTCCAACAATTCTTTACTGAAGTGGAAAAACTTATCAGCAACTTCATATGGAAAGGAAAGAGGCCCTGAATAGCCAAAGTATCCTTGAAGCAGAAGAACAAAGTAGGAGTCTTCACACTCCCTGATCTAAAACCATACCCTACAGCCATAGTAATCAAAATGGCCTTGTACTGGTTCAATAACAGACACATAGACCAGTAGAAAAGAATTGAGAACCAAGAAATAAATCCATCCATCTATGGACAACTGATTTTTTTTTTTTAATTTTAAAACGGTTTATTAGTAAAAATTTGAAACATAACAGAAAAATGAGAAGAAATGTACAATAAACACCTATACGTTGACAATCCAATTAAAATTTCAATAATTTCTCCTGCTGTATTTTTACTGGTTTTTTTTTTGCAATAATATTTTTGCATCATGACATTCTTCTCAAATCCTTCAGCATGAATCTCCAAGAACTAGGCATTTTTGTACATAATCACAATGCAATTACTGACATTTACCAAAATTAACAGTAACTTCCCTGTGTCATATCATATTCTATAAAGATGTTCGTTAAAACTTGGATCAAAACAAGAATCTTGCATTGCAGTTGGTTATTGTACTCTTAAATCTCTTTCAATCCAGACTAGCTATGGCTGCTAACCAAAAGGTTGTCAGTTTGAACCCACCAGGTGCTACCTGGAAACCCTATGGTGCAGTTCCACCTGGTCCTACAGGGTCGCCATGAGTTGGAATAGACTCAATGGCAGCGGGTTTTGTTTGGTTGGTTTTTTTTAATTTTTATTTTTTCCCATACAAAAATTTATGCATACCTTGTTATGTGACCCTAATTGCTCTCCCTATACTGTGACAGCACACTCCTCCTTTCCACCCCTGATTTCCCACGTCCATTCAACCTGCTCCTGACCCTCTCTTCCTTCTCATCTCACCTCTGGACAGGAGCTGCCCGTTTACTCTCATGTATCTACTTGAGCTAAGAAGCACACTCTTCACCAGTATCATTTTATGTCCCATAGTCCAGTCTAATCTTTGTCTGAAGAGTTGGCCTCAGGAGTGATTTTAGTTCTGGCTTGACCGAGAGTCCAGGGACCATGCTTTCTGGGGATCCTCTAGTCTCAGTCAGACCATTAAGTCTGGTCTTTTCACTAGAATTTGAGTTCTGCACCCCACTTTTCTCATGCTCCATCAGAGACTCTCTGTTGTGTTCCCTGTCAGGGCAGTCATTGGTGGTAGCCAGGCACCATCTGGTTCTTCTGGTCTCAGGCTGATGCAGTCTCCAGTTTATGTGGCCCTTTCTGTCTCTCGGGCCAGTACTTTCCTTATGACTTTGGTGTTCTTCATTCTTCTTTACTCCAAGTGAGTAGGGACCAATTGATGCATCTTAGATGGCTGCTTTCTACCTTTTAAGACCTCAGACGCCACTCACTGACAACCTTTTGGTTAGCAGCCATAGCTAGTCTGGATTGAAAGAGATTTAAGAGTACAATAACCAACTGCAATGCAAGATTCTTGTTTTGATCCAAGTTTTAAGTAGGATGCAGAACATTTTCTTAATAAACTTTGTTATGCCAAGTGACCTAGATGTCCCCTGAAACCATGGTTCCCAGACCCCTGCCCCTGCTACTCTGTCCCTCAAAGTGTTTGGTTGTATTCAGGAAACGTCTTAGCTTTGGTTTAGTCCAGTTGTGCTGACTTCCCCTGTAGTGAGTGCTGTCCTTCCCTTTACCTAAGATAATTCTTATCTACTATCTAGTTAGTGAATACCCCTCTTCCTCCCTCCCCACCCTCGTAACCATCAAAGAATGTTTTCTTCTGTGTTTAAACCTTTTCTTGAGTTCTTATAATAGTGGTCTTATACAATATTTGTCCTTTTGCGACTGACTAAATTCACTCAGAATAATGCCTTCGAGATTTCTCCATGTTATGTTTCACAGATTCATTGTTGTTCTTTACTGTTGCATAGTATTCTATTGTGTGACTATACCATAATTTGTTTATCCATTCATCCATTGATGGCACCTAGCTTGTTCCCATTTTTTTGCTATCTTGAACAGTGCTGCAATGAACATGAGTGTGCATATATCTATTCGTGTGATGGCTTTTATTTCCCTGGGACATATTCCAAGCAGGGAGATTGCTGGATCGTATGGTACTTCTATTTCTAGGTTTTTAAGGAAGAGCAAAATCAATTTCCAAAGTGGTTGTACCACTTTACATCCCCACCAGCAGTGCGTAAGTTTTTCAGTCTCTCCTAAAACTCTCCATCATTTATTATTTTGTGTTTTTTGGATTAATGTCAGCCTTGGCGTGAGATGGTATCTCATTGTAGTTTTGATTTGCATTTCTCTAATGGCTAATGATCGTGAGCATTTCTTCATGAGTCTGTTAGCAGCCTGAATGTTTTCTTCTGTGGAGTGCCTGTTCATATCCTTTACCCATTTTTTAACTGGGTTATTTGTCTTTTTGCTGTTGAGGTTTTGCAGTATCTTGTAGATTTTAGAGATTAGACGCTGATCGGATTTGTCATAGCCAAAACTTTTTCCCAGTCTGTAGGTTGTCTTTTGACTCTTTTGGTGAAGTCTTTTGATGAGCATAAGTGTTTGATTTTTAGGAGCTTCCAGTTATCTAGTTTCTCTTTTCGTGTTTGTGCATTGTTACTTAAGGTTCCTATTCTGTTTATGCCATGTATTAGGGCTCCTAGCGTTGTCCCTATTTTTTCTTCCATGATGTTGATCGTTTTCGATTTTATATTTAGGTCTTTGATCCATTTTGAGTTAGTTTTTATGCATGGTGTGAGGTATGGGTCTTGTTTCAGTTTTTTGCAGATGGATATCCAATTATGCCAGCACCATTTGTTAAAGAGACTGTCTTTTTCCCAATTAATGGACTTTGGGCCTTTGTCAAAAATCAGCTGCTCATAGGTGGATCAATTTATGTCTGGATTCTCAATTCTGTTCCATTGGTCTATGTATCTGTTGTCGTACCAATACCAGGCTGTTCTGACTACCGTGGAGGTATAATAGGTTCTAAAATCAAATAGTGTGAAGCCTCCCACTTTGTTCTTCTTCAGTAATGTTTTACTTATCCGGGGCCTCTTCCTTTTCTATATGAAGTTGGTGATTTGTTTCTCCATCTCCTTCAAAAATGCAGTTGGAATTTCTTTATGTATTTTCTTTTCATCTTTTTCATTGTTGTTGATTGTGTGTTTGCTGAGTCTTTATATTTTTCTAATTTTTTATTTTGACTTGTAGGATTGTTAGTTTCCTTTGTGGTTACCTTAATATTTACCCCTATTTTTCTAAGTTTGTACCAGTGTTTTATTTCTTTATATCACCTTGACTTCCTCTCCATATGAAAAATCTATGTCTACATTTTTAAGTCCCTCCTTTTTGTTTTAATGCTGTCATCTTTTACATATTGACATCTCTGTTTCCCTATTTTCAGTGTTTTTAGCTTTGATTTACTTTTTGACTTCCATATTTGGGTTGATATCTGGTTGCTCTGTCCTGTGTTCTAGTCTTGGGTTGTTATCTTATGTTACTGATTTTCTAACTGGAGGACTCCCTTTAGTATTTCTTGTAATTTTTGTTTGGTTTTTTCAAATTCCCTAAACTTCTGTTTATCTGGAAATGCCTTAATTTTGCCATCATATTTGAGAGACAGTTTTGCTGGATATATAATTTTTGGCCGGCAGTTTTTTTTTCCTTTAAGGCTTTATATATGTCATCCCATTGTCTTCTTCCCTGCACGGTTTCTCCTGAGTAGTCCGAGCTTATTCTTATTGGCTCTTCTTTGCAGATGACTTTTCGTTTATCCCTAGACACTCTTAAAATTCTCTCTTTATGTTTGGTTTTGGCAAATTTGATTATAATATGTTTTGGTGACTTTCTTTTGGGATCTACCTTATGTGGGGTTCGATGAGCATCTTGGATAGATACCTTGTCATCTTTCACGATATCAAGGACGTTTTCTGCCAACAAATTTTCAATATTTCTCTCTGTGTTTTCTGTTTTCGCCCCCTGTTCTGGTACTCCAGTCACTTGCAGGTTATTCCTCTTGTTGGAGACCCACATAATTCTTAGGGTTTCTTCATTTTTTTAAATCCTTTTATCTGATTTTTCCTCAAATAAGTTGGTGTCAGATGCTTTATCTTCAGTCTCACTAATTCTGACTTCCATTGCCTCAATTCTGCTCCTATAACTTTCTATTGAGCTAATTCTGAAATTTTATTGTTAATCTTCTGGATTTCTGATTGCTGTCTCTCTATGGATTCTTGCAGCCTGTTAAATTTGTCATTATGCTCTTCTCTAATCTTTTAATTCCCTTATTGTGTGTCCTGTGTTTTGCTAAATTTCCTTCCTAATCTCTTGAAGAGTTCTGTATATCAATCTTTTGTATTCTGCCTCTGGTAATTCCAAGAAATTTTCCTCCTCTGGAAAATTTCTAGATTCTTTATTTTGGGAGCTTTCTGAAGCCATCATAGATTGCCTCTTTATGTGATTTGGTATTGACTGTTGTCTCCTAGCCATCAATAAGTTATTATATTTATTTTTTTTTATGTTTGCTTACTGTGTCTTAGCTTCTTGTTTTGTTTTGATATGCCCAAATAGGCTGCTCATATGAGCTAGTTTGTTTATTGGCAACTTTGAAGCTCTAATGTCCTGTCACCAGGAGGTTAGATCTGTTACTAGGTATGTGAGCTCAGGAGTCCACCCACTCCTGTATGGATTCAGCTCAGGTGCCCAGGTAGATAACCACCAAGTGTGTGGTGCAGGCTCTCACCTGCAGTCCTAGACAGGCATGGGTGATTGGTGTAGGCACAGGCATCTGGCTGAAGCAGGGGGACACACTCTGAGCAAGGCAGGGGGCTGACGGCTGCTGCCAAATGTCCGGGGGGAAGGCTTGCCCTGTTCCCTAGAGCATGTAGGTGGGTGGGTTTTGCAGCCAGACTATGAGCACCTAATGCTGTTGGCTGTAAGGACTAAGAGGCACCTTTTATTCATGGGCCCCTATCACAGGTGGCTAGGTGGCCTGGGTGGAGCCACCAGTCCTCAGGCCCGTGACGGTGGTAGGTGAAGACTCTGGTTAATGGGCAGAGCAGTGTCAAATGTCAAGAACCTACCACTTCACAGCTGAAACAGTTGAAGTTAGACTTCTGATATATACCCTGTTGTATTGCAGTAATGAGGGCCTACGCTGTTGAGATGGGCCCACACAAGTCTATGCAGGGGGAAAGGCCCTCAAAGTCTGTGGATCCCTTATCCCTGTGCCTAGGCAAAGGAGCTGTGCCTACCCTGGGTTCCTGGCTTAGGGGAGCTAGCAGTTTATTTTTTCCCCTGTTTGTTAATTTGTTCACTCTCCAAGGCAGGGAGAATGGCTCTGGGCATGTGACGGATCCTACTTCAGGCCCAGGAGACTCGGTAATTGCTGAAGCAGTTCTGGGACCCAGTCCAGAGCAGGGAGCAGGGAGGTAAATGGGAGAGAGGTTTTTTCCTAAGGGGGGTGTTTTTGATCCATGCAGTAGGCTGTACACAAGTACTTATCTTTCGCCGATCCAGGGCTGCTTCTCGCTGGTTCTGGGTGGCTGTGTAGACTCTCTGGCGCTGGGTCTCTCCCAGAGCAGAAAAAGCACCTGCGGAGCACTGCCACTTGCCTGCCTCATCGCTTACCCCAGAGCTGATCAGGCCTGAAGGGCTCAGGATCTCACCGGGTCAGATCTCGCAACTCCTTGCTGCTTCCAAACCATCTCTCCTTCTCCCTGCCACTCACTCCGGTTCCTCAACTTTGCCTTTGATGTTCAGGGCTCCCAGATTGCCGTATATAATTGATTCACTTGTTTTTTTCCAGTCTTTGTTGTAAGAGGGTCCACTGGAAGCATCTGACTACTCCACCATCTTGGCCCCACCTCCTCAATTCTGTTTTATTGATCTATGTGTCTGTTGTTATACCAGTACCAAGCTGTTTCTACCTTGGATATATAGTAGGTTCTAAGATCAGGTAGTGTGAAGCCTCCCACTTTGTTCTTCCCCAGTAATGCTTTACTTATCTGAGGCTTCTTCCCTTTCCATTTAAAGTTGATTAGTTTCTCTATCTCATTAGAGAATGCTGTTGGGATTTAGATTGGGATTGCATTATATCTGTAGATCATTTTTTGTAGTACTGACATTTTCACAATGTTGAGTCTTCCTATATATGGGCATGGTATGTTTTTCCATTTACATAGGTCTATTCTGGTTTCTTGTAGTAGTGTTTTGTAGTTTTCTTTGTATAGGTCTTTTACATCTCTGGTTAGATTTATTCCAATGTATTTTATATTTTTGGGGGATGTTGTAAATGGTATTGATTTCCTGAAAATTTTTTCAGAGTTCTCTATTTTGATATGTTGGAATCCAACTGATTTTTGTATGTTAATCTTGTATCCTGCTACTTTGCTGAAACCTTCTGTTAGTTTCAGTAGCTCTCTTGTGGATTCTCTGGGGGTTTTCTATGTATAGGATCATATCATCTGCGAATAGGGATAGTTTTACCTCTTCTTTACTGATTTGTATGCCCTTTATTTCTTTTTCTTGCCTTATTGCTCTAGCTAGTACTTCCAGCACACTGTTGAATAAGAATGTGATAAATGGCATCCTTGTCTGGTTGCTGTTCTCAAGGGTAGTGCTTTCAGTCTCTCTCCATTGAGAATAATGTTGACTGTTGGTTTTGTATAAATAACGTTTATTATGTTGAGGAATTTCCCTCCTATTCCTATTTTACTGAGAGCTTTTATCAGGAATGGGTGCTGGACTTTGTCAAATGCTTTTCTGTGTCGATTGAGCTGATCATGTGATTCTTTTGTTTTATGTGGTGGATTATATTGATTGATTTTCTAATGTTGAACCATCCTTGCATAGCCGGTATGAATCCCGCTTGGTCATGGTGTATTTTTTTTTTTTAATATCCTGTTAAATTATATTAGCTAGAATTTTATTGAGAATTTTTGCATCTATATTCAGGAAAGATATTGTTTCTGTAGTTTTCTTTTTTGTTTTTTTGTGGTGTCTGCCTGGCTTTGGTATCAAGAGCTTCATAGAATGAATTCAAGAGTATTCCTTCCTTTTCTATGCTCTGAAATAGTTTGAGTAATATTGTTGCTAGCTCTTCTCTGAATGTTTGGTAGAATTCTCCAGTGAATCCATCCAGACCAGGGCTTGTTTTGTTGTTGGGAATTTTTTTTTTTTAAATCACCTCTTTAATCTCTTCTTTTGTTAAGGTTTTGTTTAATTTTTCCACCTCAGTTTGTGTTAGTTTAGGTAGGTAGTGTGTTTCGAGAAATTTGCCCATTTCCTCTAGGTTTTCAAATTAGGTTGAGTACAATTTTTCATAGTATTCTGTTATAATCCTTTTATTTCAGTTGGGCTTGTTGTGATATATCCATCTCATTTCTTATTCAGGTTGTTTTCTTCCTCTCCGGCTTTTCTTTTGTCAGTGTGGCGAATGGTTTGTCGATTTTGTTGATCCTTTCAAAGAAACAATTTCTGGTATTGTTGATTCTTTCTGTTGTTCTTCTGTTCTCTGTTTCATTTATTTCTGCTCTAATCTTTATTATTTACTTTCTTCAGGTGTCTGTGGGCTTCTTTTTCTGATTTCTTTCTATTTGTTGGAGTTTTAGGATTAACGTTTTGGTTTTGCCCCTTTCTTCTTTTTTGATATGTGTGTTTATTGCTATACATTGACCTCTAAGCACTGCTTTTGCTGTGTCCCAAAGGTTTTGGTAAGATATGTTTTCATTCTCATTTGTTTCTATGAAGTTTTTTTATTCCATCCTTGGCTTCTTCTATTACCCAGTGGTTTTTAAGCAAAGTGTTGTTCAGTTTCCATCTATTTGATTTTTTTCCCTTGCTACTCCTGCTGTTTTATTTTTCTTCTATTTTTTATTTAGCTTTTTTCCCTCCCACACTTCCTCTCCTTTGTAACCAATACAGATTATTTCTTTTTTTGTGTGTGTAAACTTTTTCATGAGGTTTTGATAGTACTGGTCTCATACAATATTTGTCATTTTGTGTTTGACTTATTTCACTCAGCATAATGCCCTCCAGATTCATACATGTTGTGAGATGTTTCACAGATTCATCATTGTTCTTTATTGTTGTGTAGTATTCCTCTGTGTGTACGTACCAGTTTGTTTATCCATTCATCTGTTGTTGGGCATCTAGGTTGTTTCCTTCTTTTTGCTATTGTGAACAATGCTACAATGAACGTAGGTGTGCATATGTCTATTCATGTGATGACTCTTATTTCTCTAGGATACAGTTTTAGGAGTGAGATTGCTGGATCATATAGTATTTCTATTTCTAGCTTTTTAAGGAAGCGCCATATGATTTTCCAAAATGGTTGTACCTTTTTGCATTTCCACCAGAAGTGCACAAGAGTTCCAATCTCCCTGCAACCTCTCCAGCATTTGTTATTTTCTGTATTTTTTTTTATTTGTGCCAATAATTTTGGGGTGAGATGGTATCTCATTGCAGTTTTGATTTGCATTTCTCTAATGGCTAGTGATTGGAAGCATTTCCTCATGTGTTTGTTAGCCATTTGAATGTCTTCTTTGGTGAAATGTTTGTTGATATCCTTTGCCCATTTTTTAATTGGATTATTTGTCTTTTTGTTGTAGAGGTATTGGATTTTCCTGTAGATTTTCTAGATTAGACCTTTGTTGGATTTGTTATAGTCAATTTTTTTTCCCATTCACTCTTTCGGTGAAGTCTTTTGATGAGCATAAGTGTTCAATTTTTAGAAGATCCCATTTATCTAGCTTATCTTCTGGTGTTTGTGTCTTGTTTGTTATGTTTTGTATCCTGTTAATGCCGTGTATTAAGGCCTCTAGTATTGACCCTATTTTTGATTCTATGACCTTTATAGTTTTTGGTTTCATATTTAGGTCTTTGATCCATTTTGAATTAATTATTGTGTATGGTGGGAAGTATGGGTCCTGAAATTTAATTTTGATGGGTAGGTTTATTAGCTTCCTTTGTGGTTACCTTGAAATTTACATTTATTTCCCTAAGTTTAAACCAGTCTTTTATTTCTTGATATTGCCTTGACTTCCTCTTCATATGGAAGTTCTATAACTACACCGTATATTCCATCTTTTTTGTTTTGATGTTGTCATCATTTACATATTGATATCTCTGGTTTCCTATTTTAAGCCCTGGTTAAGAGCTCAGGCTGCTAACCAAAATGTCGGCAGTTCAAATCCACCAGCCACTCCTTGGAAACCAGATGGGACAGTTCACCTCTGTCCTGGAGTAGCTATTAGTTGGAATCCACTCGATGGCAACGGGTTTTAGCTTTATTTTGCTTTTGAGAATTTTCTATCTGGGTTGGTATATGGTTGATCTGTCCTGTGTCTTAATTTTGGATTGTTGTCTGATGTTGTTGGTTTTCTAACCAAAGGACTCCATTTAATATTTCTTGTAAGACTGGTCTGGTTTTTAAAAGTTTCCTTAATTTCTGTTTATCCAGGAATGTCCTAATTTCATCATATTTGGAAAATTGAAAATCTTCAAAAATAAAATGGATGATGAGACTTTGTCTCACATACTTTGGACATTTTTATCTTTAGGGATCAGTCCCTGGAGAAGGACATCATGCTTTGGTAAAGTAGAGGGTCAGAGAAAAAGACGAAGACCCTCAATGAGATGAATTGACAGAGTGGCTGCAACAATGGGCTCAAGCATAACAACGATCATGAGGATGGCGCAGGACCGGGCGGTGTTTTTTTCTGCTGTACATAGGGTCGCTATGAGTGGGAACTGACTTGACAGCACCTAACAACAACAACTACACCTTACATAAATGCTCTGCCTTCCCCACTTCATTGCATCTCATACCTTCTTTCCTATTACTATCCTCCTCACTCACTCTACTGCAGTCACACCGACTTCCTTGCTGGTCCCCCAATACAAAGGAATATTCCTATATCAGGGTATTTGCTCTAGCTGTTTCCTTTGCCTGGGATGTTCATCTCCGAGACATCTTGTTAAATAGTTTCCTTATCTCTTTCAAGTCTTTGCTCAAATCTCATCTCAATGAGGTTGACCTTGATCTTTGTATTTAATACTGCCCGTGCCCTCCAGCACTCTCAATCTCTTTTTTCCTGCTCTATTTGTTTTCTTTTCCAATAGAATTTATTACTTTCTAACATACTATATAATTTTTTTGTTCTTTTTTATTGCACTGAAAATATATACAACAAAATCTTCACCACTTCAACATTTTCCACATGTAAAATTCTGTAACATTGATTACATTCTTCATGTTGTACAACCTTTGTCACTATCTTTTTCCAAATTATTCCACCACCATTAACATAAACTCAATATCCTCTAAACAAGAACTCAGCCTTTCACTCTCTCTCCCACTCCTAGTAACCACAGCTAATTTTTGGTTTCTATGTATTTGCTTATTTCATATAAGTGAGATCATGCAATATTTGTCCTTTCACGACTGACTTATTTTACTCAGTATAATGTTTTCCAGATCCATCCATGTTGTGGCATGCATCACAAATTAATTTCTCTTTATTGCTTAATAATATTCCATTGTATGTATATGCCACATTTTGCTCATCCATTCATCTGTTGATGGACATTCTGGTTGTTTCCACCAGTTGGCTATAGTGAAAAGTGCTGCAATGAAAATTTGTGTACAGATTTGCATTCTTGCTTTCACTTCTGGGTACATACTTAGGATTGGGGTTGCTGGGTCATATGGTAGTTCTATGTTCGACTTTTTGAGGAATCACCAAAATGTTCTCCACAGCAGCTGTACCATTTTACATTCCCATCAGCAGTGGATGAGGGTTCCAGTTTCTCCACAACCTCTCCTACACCTGTCACCATGAGTCAGAATTGACTCCAAGGCAACAGGTTTGGTTTGGTTTATGCTTACATTTAAACAGAAGAAAAGATCTCAAATCAATAGCCTAATTTTACTACTTGAGGAACTAGAAAAAGAAGAGCAAACTAAGCCCAAAGCTATCAGAAGGAAGGAAACAACAAAAATGAGAGTAAAAATAAATATACTTTCATGATAAAAACACTCAAGAAGCTAGGAATGGAAGGAAAAAACCTCAATATGATGAAGGGCATTTATGAAAAATCCACAACTACCATCATACTCAATGGGATAAGACTGAGAGTTTGCTCCTTAATATCAGGAACAAGACAAGGATTCCCACTATCACCACTGTGATTCAGTGCTGTACTGGAAGTCCTGACCAGAGCAATTAGGCAAGAAAAATAAATAAAATGTGTTCAAATCGGGAAGGAAGAAGTAAAACTATCCTTTTTTGCAGATGACATGATCCTATACATAGAAAACCCCAAAGAATTCACAAGAACGCTATTAGACATAATAAATAAATTAATCAAAGTGACAGAGTACAAGGTCAACACACGAAGATCAGTTGGGTTTCTATACACCACCAATGCCTAATCTGAAAAGGAAATTAAGGAAACAGTTCCATTTATAATATCATCTAAAAGAATATAATACCTAGGAATAAATTTAACCAAGGAAGTGAAGATTCTGAAGCATTGTTGAAATTAAAAATCTAAATAAATGGAAGGATATTCTGAATTCATGGATTAGAAGACTTAATATTGTTAAGATGTCAATACTACTCAAAGCAATCTATAGATTCAGCACAATCACCATCAAAATTCCAATAGCCTTCTTTGCAGAAATGGAAAATCCAATCCTCAAATTTATATGGAACTTCAAGGGTCCTTGAGTATCCAAAGTAATCTTGAAAAAGAACAAGTAGGAGGACCCATACTTTCTGATTTCAAAATGTAAATAACCAAGAATTATGAAAGGAATGGTGCTGGAGAGTGACAGTGATCCACATTCTAAAACTCTTCAAGGAGTAAGAGTGAGTGATCCAGGGGTCAGCAGTTGACTTCACTGAGGAGAATGGTGGGTTTTATAATCTGATGATATGAGATTCAAAGATGAGAGTTGTTAGTGAGGAGAAACGGAGAATGTTTGGAAGCAACAATAAGGAGGACACTTTCCTCATCTCCAGGTCCTGTGGTGCTAGAGGTGTGTGAGAGAAGATAGCATCACTGAAGAGGGTTTCAGGGACAGTGAACACGTTTGGGGAGAGTTTGATTTCAGTTAAGAAAGAATATGAAGGGAAGGTACAGAGAAGCAGTTGAGGTTATAGAGGAATTTGATGATGGCTGACCATATATCCCAGGGAGTATAGTGGAATGACTTTGGAAGTTGGGGGAAGAGTGAGACACAGCCATAAAAAGGATGTACAGAAAGTCTGAGTACACTTAAAGATGAGATATGACTTGGGAATCTTAGGGTGACTGACATAAACAGGTAAAAGGCATGACAAGATTATTCCTGATGGTTTCAAGGTAAATAGCAATGATGAAGCCCTAAGGTATGAGAGGTAGGGATCTGTATTAGTCAGGATTTAATCAGAGAAGCAGAACAAGCTGGGGGGTGGGGGTGGGGAAGGGAAGAAGAGAGAGAGGAAATACAGATAGAGATAGAGATTGAGATTTATTACAAGGAATTGGCTTGTGCAATTGTGAAGGCTAGCTAACTAATTCCAAAATCCCTAGGGCAGGCAGTCAGAAAGGGAAGATCACAGGTAGGCTTGGCCATGGGCACAAGCTGAAACTGTTGTTTACAGACAGCCAGGAAGGGAAGATCATGAGCAGGATGGAAGGCTAGAACACTACATACAGGGGCCAAAGCTGTTGTCCACTGGTGGAATTTATTCTATCTCTCTAGACGATCTGCTTTTTAATGTCTTTCAATGGATTCATTAAGGTACACCCAGATAATCCACAATAACGTCTCTTTCTTAATGTCAACTGATTACGGACTTTTAGCATATCTGCAAAATACCTTCAAATAAACACCTGCATTAATGTTTGATTGAATAACTGGGGACAGTAGCCCAGCAAAGATGACACATAAAACAGTCCACTCCTTGTCTACTTAGCATCCATACACATCCCCTTAAACCATAATTAATCTCCAAATAAAGACAATAACAAAGTCATTTTGTCCAACTTTCTTAGTGCTGCTATAACGGAAATACCACAAGTGGGTGGCTTCAATGAACAAAACTTTATTTTCTCACAGTTTAGGAGGCTAGAAGTCTGAATTCAGGGCACTGGCTCTAGGAAAGGCTTTCTCTCTCTGCTGGTTCTGGGGGAAGGCCTTGTTTCTTTTCAACTTCTGTTCCTTTGGTCACTTGGTGGTCTTCATGTGGTGTGGCATCTGTCTTCAGCCATCTGTGCTTCCTCGTCTCTGTGCTTAATTTGCTCTTTTTATATTTCAAAAGTAATTGGTTTAAGACACACCCTACATGGATATGACTTCATTAACATAACAAAGCAAACCCTCTTCCCAAATGGGATTACATCCACAGGTATATGGGTTGGGATTTACAACACAAATCTTTGGGGACACAATTTAATCCATAACACATACTTTTGCCTAACATATACAACTGTCCTGTGTACAACTGAGAGCATGTTAGCTAATCTTTTCCTCAGAAGAGGATGCAAAGTCCTTGGGTGATTTTTACTCTTCTCCTTTGATATCCTGTAACTTAAATACTGTCATATAAAGTTAACTATTATTAATACATCTTATGTTAGATGATAAGGATATGAGAGAGGAAATAAAATGAAAACATTTGTTTAATATAAATACAACATATTCATAACAAAGTAAGCAATAAATACTCATAACTGTTACAGTCCTCATTTTTGCAACTGGTCATTTGATCATAGCTGGTATTTATAACTGCCTTCCCCTGCTACCCATCCATATTCCCTTTGTCCTCAGCAAGCACCTCAGCTGGTCATGGTTCTTTGCTTGGTAGGATTACAAACCTTCATTCCTGAAGGATCTGGGCCATTAGCACCCCTGCCTGAATTGGGTTGTTGTAGTTTTCCATTGATTTTAATCACAGGGTATGTACAACAGCAATCCAAGATGCATGAGGAGGCCAGTGTGACCAGGTGGAAGTCTCAACTTCCAGTTCAATGGAATAATTGTTGTGTATCCTGGTAGAAGCATTTCTCTCTTTGGAATTAAGACTTCTAGACCAGCAGAGCCTGAGGTCAAAGGGATAGGAAGCAAAAAAAAAATTTTTTTTTTTTTTATCCTCTAAGGACTTTATTTTGGACTTCCACACAGACATGACTTTGAGGAACCAGATAAATTTTTCATTAGATGGATGAATATGTAATATTTAGTAATTAAATCAAGTTAGATGAGCACTCTTTAGTAGTACTAATATATATACATTATTATATACCTAATAATATTGTGTATATATATATATATATAAGGAAATAGGATTATTAATTAAGTCATGGTCACAAATGTCTATTTCCTATAGACAAAGCTTCTGGTAATAATTTCAAACATTATTTTCCTCCAACATAGTTCCATCATTGCTGAGTATCATATCCTCGAAGACCAGTTAATAGCATTATTTTTTACCCAGGGTTTTAAATGAGATAGTTATTCCCTACCCTCCCACCTCTACCCACAACATACAAAATGTTCCCAGGTAAACGAATAGCCTATGGCTTCAAAGTATTTCACTGGGTTTTCTATACGGTAAAGAACTAGTTCAAGATTTGAGTACCTTGTGTTTAACTTCCAAGAACTATATATGCTTTTAGAATTAATACCTGGAAATTTTAATTTGTGTTATTTAGAATCTGCCAAGTACCTAGATCAGGAAGCAAAAATTTTGCTAGTTGGTCACTATAGGTAACAGTGAATGGAGTCACACCCATTTCCACCCATTGATTCCTGGACCCATGAATCTTGGCTATAGGACAAACAAAACTGTGTATTTGACACTGTTTTAGAGCATATACAGCCTCCTGGAGAACACTGCTCAAGCCCTGAAAGGCATTGCCACCCAGATGCTATTGTAACGGAGTCTTCATAATGCCATTCCACCATTCTATAAATCCAACTGCTTCAGGATGATGGGGAACATGGTAAGACCAGTGAATTCCATGAGCATGATCCCACTGCCACATTTCAATTACGTGAAGTGAGTTCCTTGATCAAAAACAATGCTATGTGGAATATCATGATGGTGGATAAGGCATTCTGTAAGTCCACAGATGGTAGTTTTGGCAGAAGCACTGTGTGCAGAAAAGGCGTATCCATATCCAGAGCAAATTTCTATCCCCGTAAGAACAAACCTCTGCCCCTTCCATGATGGAAACTTTTCAATGTAATCAACCTACCACCAGTTTCCTGGCTAATCACGCCTAAGAATGATGCCATATCAAGGACTCAGTGCTTGTCTCTGATGCTGGAAGATTGGACGTTTAGCAGTGGCTGTAGCCAGGTAAGCCTTAGTGAGTGAAAGTCCGTGTTGTTGAGCTTATAAATAGCCTCCATCCCTGGCACCATGGCCACTTTGTTCATGAGTCCGTTGGGCAATGACAGGAGAGGCTAGAGAAAGAGTCTGACTGGTATCCATGGAATGGGTCATCTTATTCATTTGATTATTAAAATTTCCCTCTACTGAGGTCACCTTTTGGTGAACATTCACATGTGGCACAGATATCTTCACATTTTTTGCTCATTCAGAGAATTCTATCCACATACCTCTTCCCCAGACCTCCTTGTCACCAATTATCTAATGGTGTTTCTTCCAAATCTCTGACCATCCAGCCAAACCATTGAACACAACTCATGAGTTAGTATAGATTCTTATCCCCAGCCATTTATATTTTAAGACAAAATGAACATTAGAATGCACTGCTTAAAGTTATGCCCACTGGGCAGATTTTCCTTCACCACTGTCCTTCAGGGATGTCCCAGAAAAGAGCTGTAGTGCTTCAACTGTCAACGTGCAGATGGTGCCTACATATTGTGCAGAACCATCTGTAAATCAAGCCCAAGGATTTTTCTTCCTCAGTTGGTTGTTGTGAACGCCCTACAAGGCTATATGTGCAAACTGAGAGAGAGAAAGTAATATAGCAGAAGTAGGAAAGATGGACATTTGAGTTTCTTCCTCATAAAACTTACTTGAACTTTCAGGACCTGCTTGAGCCCCATCTCATAAATACCACTTTCATTTGATAATGGAGTGCTTACTGTGAACACTCAATTTCATGTGAACACCCAATTTATGATGGGCAGTTCAGGTCACAGTAATTTGGGAGCCCATGGTTAACCATTCAGTCTCTACTGAGGCCTAGTAGAAAGCCAAGAGATATTTCTCAAAAGGAGAGCAGTCATCTGCTGAAGATGGTAGGACCTGGCTCCCGAATTCTAAGTATCTGCATTGTGATTCACCTACAGTATCTGCCAAAGGTTTCAAACAGCATCTCTATCTGACACTGGCATTTCATGCACCATTAGATCTGCTGGAACATATGGTCCAAGTGGCAGACAAGTTTGTATGGTAGCCTGGACCTGTTGCAGAGCCTTCTCTTGTTCTGTGTCCCATTCAAAAATAGCAGCTTTTTGAGTTACTCAGTAAATTAACTGGAGTAGCACTGGTGGTGCAGTGGTTAAAAGCTTGGCTGCTAACCAAGCCACTTCTTGGAAACCCTATGGGGCAGTTCTACTCTGTCCTATAGGGTCGCTATGAGTCAGAATCAACTCAGTGGCAATGGGTTTGGTTTGGTTTGGTTTAGCATACTCAAATGAGGTATATGTCGCCTCTAAAATCCACTAGAATTTTGTGTCATTTTTGGTGGTAAGAGGGGCCAGATACAACAACTTATTCTTCACCTTAGAAGGGTTGTCTCAACATGTCCCACATTACTGGATCCCCAGAAATTGTACTGAGGTTGAATTTTTTGTTTTAATTTATAAAAATTCTATTTATTCTTCTTTTTTTTTTTTTTTTTTTTTGCTAATTCAACTTTTTACAGGTGTGGAGCTTATTGACCGCAATTACAATGATTAGCTGTGCAACCCTACCCTTAATCAATGTGATTTTTCCATCACTGTTAACCCTCCTTTTTCCCCTCCCTCCCATCCCTGGTAACCACTAATAAACTTTAGTGTTTATACACTTGCCTTTTCTTGTCTTTTTATCTAAGTGAAGTCATACAATATTTGTCCTTTTGTGACTGGCTTATTTTGCTCAGCATAAAGTCTTTAAGCTCCATCCATACAGTAGCATGTATCAAGACTTCATTTATCCTACTGGCTGAGTAGTATTCCATTGTATGTATGTACCACATTATGTTTATCCATTCACCTGTTGATGGGAATTTAGGTTGCTTCCATCTTTTGGCTACTGTGAATAGTGCTGCAATGAACATTGGTGTACAAGTCTCTTTTTGAGTCTCTGCTTTCAAGTCTTTTAGGTATATACCTAGGAGTGGAATTGCTGGGTCATATGGTAGTTCTATTTTTCGTTTTTGAGAAACCGCCACATTGTTTTCCACAATGGCTGCACCAATTTGCATTCTCACCAGCAAAAGCGTCTGAATTTTTGCAGGTTTTATTTCCCATTGTCTGGCACACAAATGTCTTAACAATTTGTCTAGAGTAGTTGCTACTTCCTGCTCAACAGGTCTAATCAACTTGATCATCAATGTTAAGGACCAGCAGAATGTCCTCTGGAAAGGAAAGGCCATCAAGGTCCTTGTGGACATAGGGCTGAAGAGTTTATATACTCCTGAAGTGGGATGGTGAAGGTGTATTGCTGTTTTTGCCAGCTGAAAGAAAACTCCTTCTGGTGGTCATTACCAACAGTATCGAGAACAAATCATTTTCCAGATCAATAGCTGCATACAGGAATCAGGAGAGGTGTTAACTGGCTCAAACAATGAAACCACATCTGGAAAAGGAATGTAACCACTTGATTAAGTTTACAATAATCCACTGCCATTCTCCAACATCCAGTTGTCTTCTGCATAGGCCAAATAGGAGAGTTGAATGAGGATTTGGTGGGAATCACCACCCCTGCATCTTTCATGTCCTTGATGGTGGCACTAATCTCTGAAATCCCTCTAGGACTGTGGTCTTGCTTTTGGTTTACAAATTTTATGCATA
Organism: Dugong dugon; assembly: GCA_030035585.1. Lineage (NCBI taxonomy): Eukaryota > Metazoa > Chordata > Mammalia > Sirenia > Dugongidae > Dugong > Dugong dugon. The sequence continues at coordinate 98,559,706 of CM057483.1, read as the reverse complement.
AAAACAGTCCTAAGAGGGAACCAAGATGGCAGACTAGTCAGATGCACTAAGCTATCCAGCTGCAGCAAAGACCTGAAAAACCAAGTAAAACAGATACAGACGTTAATCCTAGAACCCTGACCCTTAAATGAAGGTATAAATTATTAGATTGGAAGTCACTGAGGAGAAGAAGAAACTGATAGGAAAAGGGGAAGGACTAGAGAGACGGAGTGGAGGTTCCTGATCAAATGGCATAAATCAGCGTTGCCATCTTGGAATATAGCCAACAACCCTGAAGGCAGAAAGTTACTTCCACGGAATTCCCAATAAGAGGTAGAGGTAAGGTTTGGACATACCCAGGACAAAGGAAGATCACTTTGCTGGCTGCAACTCAAGAAGCCCAGACTCCCTCACCTGGTAACTGCAGGAACACTCTCCTACAACCCCCACCCCTCTGGTGAACAGCGGCTATAACTGCCAGTCTCAGCAACCCTGACTACTGGGAACCAGAGTACCAACCCATCCTATTGCCCTCCTCCATATAACCCCCTCTGCCCCTGCCTTCACACCGCTCCTACCTCTCTTCTTCATCTCCTCTGCCTGTGGCCTCAGGGGACCTGGCCAGGACCTCAGGCCCCTTCCTGCCAACTCCGGACCCCTCTTGCCACCTGCTGCAGCACCCAGGAGACCCATCCCAGATCCCAGGCCCCTTCCAGCAGGCTACGAACCACAGTAGCCACCAGCTGCAGCAACCGGGGGACCTGGCCTGGACCCCAGCTCCCTTACCCACTGGCTCCAGACCCCTCCTGCCATCAACCACAGCAACCGGGAGACCAGTCCCAGACCCCAGACCCCTTCCAGCAGGCTCTGAACCTCACCCTCTGCCAGCCGCAGCAACCGGGGACACGGCCCAGATGCCAGGCCCCTCCCCCAGTTCTGGACTCTTCCTACCACCACTTGTGGCTCCCAGGGGACCCAGCCTGGACCCAGGCCCATTCCTGCTGACTCTGGAACCCTCCCACCACCCACAGTGGTCCCAGGGTACCCAGTCTGTACCCCAGAGCCCTTCCCCACAGGCTCAGAACCCTCCCCCCAGACTGCAGTGGCCACACTCCAGCCCCCGGTCTGGTTCACCTAGCAGACAAATGACCCATCTCCTTCCCTTCCTGCTGGACCTGTCCTGCTGCACCAGAGCCAAGTACCAGCCCTGCATGCCATGACAAGGTGGTGAGAACTATCGTGACCACAGACGAGGAAGCAACAAAGCAGACATAACCAACCAACCAAACAAACAAACAAAAAAGTAGGATAAAACAAACAAACTTGCAATCAATAAATAAAGAAAACAATACCTGAATGTCTCAAAGACAGCAGACAATATCAAAGCATTTTTTAAAAAAAGACAAGATGGTTCTAATGAGAGACCAGAATAAAGCACCAGTTGACCTTTCAGCAGAAGAAAAGGCAGTGGAACTACCTGATAGGGAATTCAAAAGTCTAATATTCATGGCTGTTTAAGAGACTGGAATTTAGAGACCATCTCAAGAATAGATTTGAAGCATTGAACACTAATGACGGAAGAACAGATGAGTTGTGGAATGACATAAACCACATTATACATGAAGGAATCAAGAGGTAATTAAAAAGACAGGAAAGAAAGAAAAGACCAAAATGGATGTCAGAAGACACTCTGAAACTTGCTCTTCAAGGCAGAGTAGCCAAAGCAAAAGGAAGAAATGATGAAGTAAAAGAGCTGAATAGAAGATTTCAAATGGCAGCACAAGAAGACAAGGTAAAGTATTATAATGAAATGTGCAAGGCCTTGGAGACAAAAAAACCAACATTTCTCAAACTGAAGAACTAAAGAAAAAATTCAAGCCTCGTGTCACAATATTGAAGGATTCTATGGGGGAAATATTACGACCCAAGAAGCATCAAAAGGAGCTGTAAGGAATACACACAGTCACTTTAACAAAAAGAACTGGTCAACATTCATCCATTTCAGAAGGTAGCATATGACCAAGAACGGATGGTACGGAAGGAAGAGGTCCAAGCTGCACTGAAGCCATTGATAAAAAGCAAGTCTCCAGGAATTGACGGAATACCAATTGAGATGTTTCAACAAATGGATGCAGCACTGGAAGTGCTCACTTGTCTATGTCAATAAATTTGGAAGACAGCTACCTGGCCGACTGACAGGAAGAGAACCATATTTGTACCCATTCCAAAGAAATGTGATCCAACAGAAGGCAGAAATTATCAAACAATATCATTAATGTCACATGCAAGTAAAATTTTGCTGAAGATCATTCAAAAGTGGTTGCAGCAGTACATCATCAGGAAACTGCCAGAAATTCCAACTGGATTCAGAAAAGGACGTGGAACCAGGGATATCATTGCTAATGTAAGATGGACCCTGGCTGAAAGCAGAGAATACCAGAAAGATGTTTACCTGTGTTTTATTGACTATGCAAAGGCATTCAACTGTGTAGATCATAACAAATTATGGATAACATTGAAAAGAATGGGAATTGCAGAACACTTAATTGTGCTTGTAAGGAACCTGTATTTAGGCCAAGAGGCAGTCATTCGAACAGAACAAGGGAATACTGTGTGGTTTAAAGTCAGGAAAGGTGTGCGTCAGGGTTGTATCCTTTCACCATACTTATTCAATCTGTATACTAAGCAAATCATCTGCGAAGCTGGACTATATGAAGAAGAATGTGGCATCGGGATCAGAGGAAGACTCATTAACAACCTGCAATATGCAGATGATACAACCTTGCTTGCTGAAAATGAGGAGGACTTGAAGTACTTTCTGATGAAGATCAAAGACTACAGCCTTCAATATGGATAATACCTCAACAGAAAGAAACAAAAATCCTCACAGCTGGACCAGTAAGCAACATCATGATAAACGGAGAAAAGACTGAAGTTGTAAAAGATTTAATTTTACTAGGATCCACAGTCAACACACATGGAAGTAGCAGTCAGGAAATCAAATGACGCATTGTATTGGGCAAATCTGCTGCAAAAGACCGCTTTAAAGTGTTAAAAAGCAAAGATGTCACCTTGAAGACTAAACTGCTCCTGACCCAAGCCATGGTATTTTCAATTGCCTCATACGCATATGAAAGCTGGACAATGAATAAGGAAGACCAAAGAAGAATTGATGCCTTTGAACTATGGTGTTGGTGAAGAATATTGAATAAATCATGGACTGCCAAAAGAATGAAACAAATGTGTCTTGAAAGAAGTACATCCAGAATGGTTTTTAGAAGCAAGGATGATGAGACTTCATCTTATGTACATTGGACAAGTTATCAGGAGTGACCAGTCTCTGGTGAAGGACATCATGCTTGGCAAAGCAGAGGATCAGCAAAAAAGTGGAAGACCCTCAACAAGATGAATTGACACAGTGGCTGCAACAATGGGCTCAAGCATAACAACGATTGTAAGGATGGCACAGGATCAGGCAGTGTTTCGTTCTGTTGTACATAGGGTCACTACGAGTCAGATTTGACACAATGGCCCCAAACAACAAGAACCAAGAGATTAAGAAAGAGATCAAGGAAAAAGCAGTCAAAATCATGGAAAAAATAGACAAAACCAACCAAAATATAGCCAAATCAAGGAAAACACAGACGAAGCAATAGAAGAATTCAAGAAAATAATACAAGAATAAAATTTAAAAATAAATAAACAATTAGAAATCATATAAAAATAGCAATTAGAAACCCAAATGATAAACAACAAAATATCAGAAATGGATAATGTGATAGAAAGTTTTAGGAGAAAATTTGAAACAATGGAAGACAGAATCAGCAACATTGAAGACAAATCCATGGATGCCAATTTGTCTGAGGAAAAATCAGAGAAAAGAATGAAAAAAAATGAAGAAAACCTATGAACGATGTGGGATACAATGAAGAGCAAAAATCTGCATCTGCTTGGAGTTGCAGAACAGGGGAAGAAAATGGAAAACACAGGAGGATCACTGAAGATTTACTGATAGAAAACTCCCCTAATGTCATGACAGATGAAAAGCTGACCATCCAAGAAACTCAACGAACCCCATATTGGATAGACGCCAAAAGAAAGTCACCAAGACATATCATAATCACACTTGCCAAAACCAAAGACAAGGAAAGAATATTGAAAGTACCTTGAGAAAAATGAAAAATCACATACAAACGGGAAGCAATAAGACTGTGCTCTGATTATTTGGCAGAAACCATATAGGCAAAAAGGCAATGGGAAGATATATATAAAACCTTGAAAGAAAAAAATTGCCATCCAAAAATAATATACCCTGCAAAAATCTCTCAGATATGATGGTGAAATTAGGACATTTCCAGATGAACAGAAATTAAGGGAATTTGTAAAAACCAAACCAAACTTACAAGAATTATTAAATTGAGTCCTTCTGTTAGAGAACCAACATCTGACAACAATCTGAATCTAGGACACACGTCAGTATCAGAAAAATACCAACCTAGGTAATGGACTCTCCAGGAGAAAACAAAACTGAGTGATTCAAATCAGGGATCTAGAGACATCAATCTGTAAATTATGACAACATCAGAACAATAAAATGGGGAACACACAGAATAGATATAGAACTTACAAATAGAGAAGAAATCAAGGTGATACCAAGTAAGAAAAGACTAGTTCAATCTTAGGAAGATAAAGGTAAATTTCAAGGCAACCACAGAGAAAGTTAACAAACTTACTCATCAAACGAAGAAAAATATAAAGTTTCAGTAAACACAAAATCTACAATAATGAAAGAACCAAAAAGAAATTTCACAAACAAAAGGAACTCAGCAAAGGAGAGTAAGAGGAACAAAGAAAACATCAGCAACACAAAAACACACTACAAAATGACAGCAATAACTCACACCTATTGATAATCACACTGAATGTAAATGATCTAAATGCACTTGTAAAGAGAGAGAGAGAGAGAGAGAGAGAGAGAGAATGGATTAAAAAACATGTCTCATCAATATCCTGTCTACAAGAGACACACCTTAGACACAAAGGCATAAATATATTAAAAATCAAACAACAGAAAAATGTATATCAAGCAAACAGCAACCAAAAGAGAGCAGGAGTAGCAATACTAATCTCAGATAAAATAGACTTTAAGGCAAAATCCACCGTAAAAGGCAAGGAAGGACATCATATAATGATTAAAGGGACAGTCCACCATGAAGACATAACCATAATGAATATCTATGCACCCAACAACAGGGTTCCAAATGCAAAAAACAAACTCTAACAGCACTGAAAAGAGAAACTAACAGTTTCACAATAATAGTAGAGACTTTTACCACTCTTAGTAAAGGACAGAACATCTAGAAAGAAACTCAGCAAAGATACAGAAGATCTTAAGGCCACAATCAACCATCTTGATCTCATAGAACATACATAGAACACTCCACCCAACAACAGCAAGGTATACTTTCTTTTCCAACACACATGGAATATTCTCCAGAATAGACCTCATCTTAGACCACAAAGCAACCCTCAACAAGATCCAAAACATTGAGATAATACAGAGCATCCTCTCTGATCACAACGCCATAAAAGTTGAAATTAATAACAGGAAGAGCAAGGAAAAAAAATCAAATACATGGAAACTGAATGACACCTTGCTTAAAAAACACAGGGTAATAGAAGAAATCAAAGATAGAATAAAAAAACGTTTAGAATCAGATGAGAATGAAAACACATCATACCAAAACCTATGGGACACAGCTAAGGCAGTGCTCAGGGGTCAATTTTTGGCAATAGCCACATCCATGAAAAAATAACAAAGAGACAAAATCAAATTGTTAAGCATACAACTCAAAAAAATAGAAAGAGAACAGTAAAAGAAGCCTACAGCCTCCAGAAGGAAGGAAACAATAATGATCAGAGCAGAAATAAATAAAATAGAGAATAGAAAAACAATAGAAAGAATCAACAACACCAAAAGTTGGTTCTTTGAAAGTATCAACAAAATCAACAAACCATTGGCCAAACTGACAAAAGAAAAACAGGATAGGATGCAAATAACCCATATGAGAAATGAAATGGGAGACATTACAACAGACTCCACTGAAATAAAAAGGATCATAACAGAATACATCAATAAATATGAAAACCCAGAGGAAATAGACAAATTTCTAGAAACACACTACCTACCTAAACTAACACAAACTGAGGTAGAAAGTCTGAACAGACTCATAACAAGAGAAGAGATTGACAAGGTAATTAAAAAAGCCCCAACAACAAAAAGTCCTGGTCTAGATGGCTTCACTGGAGAATTCTACCATCCAGAGAAGAGCCTGCACCAGTACCACTCAAACTATTTCAGAACATTGAAAACGAAGGGATACATCCAAATTCATTCTATGAAGCCAGCATTATCCTGATAAGAAAAACAGGCAAAGACACCACAAAAAAACAAAATCACAGACCTTGATCTCTCATGAGTATAGACGCAAAATTCTCGACAAAATTCTAGCCAATAGAATTCAGCACCATACAAAAAAAAATAATACACCACGACCAAGTAGACTTCATACCAGGCATGCAAGGATAGTTCAACATTAGAAAACCAATCAACATAATCCACCACATAAATAAAAGAGTCACATGATCATCTCAATTGACGCAGAAAAGGCATTTGATAAAGTCCAACAGCCATTCCTGGTAAAAACTCTCAATAAAATAGGAATAGAAGGAAAATTCCTTAAAATACGAGATAGATTGACACATGATAAATACTATGTGGCTGCAACAATAGGCTGAAGCATAACAACAATTGTGAGGATGGTTCAGGATGGGACAGTGTTTCATTCTGTTGTATATAGGGTCACTATGAGTTGGAACCGACTCGACGGCACCTAACTACAGCAACAACAACATACAAAACCAACAGCCAGCATCATTCTCAAGGGAGAGAGGCTGAAAACATTCCCCTTGGGAAGGGGAACAAGACAAGAATGCCCTTTATCACCACTACTATTTAACATTGTGCTGGAAGTCCTAGCTAGAGCAATAAGGCAAGAGAAAGAAATAAAGGGCATCCAAAGTAAAACTATATATCCCTATTTGTGGATGATATGATACTATACATAGAGGACCCTAAGGACTCCACAAGAAAACTACTAGAACTAATAGAAAGATTCAGCAGAGTAGCTGGATACAAGATAAACATACAAAAATCCGTTGGATTCCTATACACCAATAAAGAGAACTACAAAAAGGAAGTCAGGAAAGCAATACCATTTATAATATCATCTAAAAAAATAAACACCTAGAAATAAATCTAACCAGGGATGTAAAAGGCCTATACAAAGAAAACTACAAAACACTACTGCAAGAAACCAAAAGAGACCTACATAAATAATAAAACATCCCATGTTCACGGAGAGGTATACTAAACATTCCGAAAATGTCAATTCTACCCAAAGCAATCTACAAATACAATGCAATCCTGATCTAAATGCCAACAGCATTCTTTGACGAGATGGAAAAACTAATCATTAATTTTATATGGAAAGGAAACCAGCCCCGGATAATTAAAGTATTATTAAAGAAAAAGAACAAAATAGGAGGCTTAGCACTACCTGACACCAGAACCTACTACACAACTACGGTAGTCAAAACAGCCTGGTAGTGGTACAATGACAGACACATAGACTAATGGAATAGAATCGAGCACCCAGCTGTAAATCTATCTACCTATGGCCGCCTGATCTTTGACAAAGGCCCAATGTCCATTAAACGGGGAAAATACAGTCTTTTTAACAAATGGTACTGGCAAAACAGGATGTCCATTTGTAAAAAAATGAAACAGGACCCATACCTCACATCATACACAAAAACTAATTCAAAATGGATCAAAGACCTAAATATAAAACTAAAAACTATAAAGATCATGGAAGAAAAAATCGAGTTAATGCTGGTGGCCATAATACACAGCATAAATAGGGTACAAACCATAACTAATAATACGAAACACCAGAAGATAAGCTAGATAACTGGGATCTTCTGAAAATTAAACACTTATGCTCATCAAAAAACTTCACCAAAAGAGTAAAAAGAGAATCTACAGACTGAGAAAAAAATTTTGGCTATGGTATATCCAACAAAGGTCTAATCTCGAAAATCTACAGGAAAATCCAACACCTCTACAACAAAAAGACAAATAATCCAATTAAAAAATGAGCAAAGGATATGAACAGACACTTCACTAAAGAAAACATTCTGGTGGCTAACAGATACATGAGGAAATATTTGCGATCATTAGCCATTAGATAAATGCAAATCAAAACTGCAATGAAATACCATCTCACCCCGAGATTACTGGCATGAATAAAAATTTAAAAAAAAAAAACAGAAAAAAACAAATCTTGAAGAGGTTGTCGGGAGACTGGAACTCTTATGCACTGCTGGTGGGAATGCAAAATGCTACAACATTTTGGAAAATAATATGCTGCTTCCTTAAAAAGCTAGAAATAAAAATACCATATGATCCAGCAATCCCATTCCTAGGAATATATCCTAGAGAAATAAGAGCCATCACACGAATAGACATATGCACATCCATGTTCAATTGCTGCATTATTCACAATAGCCAAAAGATGGAATCAATCTAAATGCCCATCAACAGATGAATGGATAAACAAGCTATGGTACGTACACACAATGGAATACTATGCAACGATAAAGAACAATGATGAATCTGTGAAACATCTCACTACATGGATGAATCTGGAGGGCATTATGCTGAGTGAAATAAGTCAATCACAAAAGGACAAATACTGTATGAGATGACTATTATAAAAACACATGAAAATATTTTCACACAGAAAGAAACAATCTTTGATGGTTAAGAGGAAGGGGAGGGGTGAAGGAAAAACACTAACTAGATAGTAGGTAAGTGGTAACTTTGGTAAAGGGTAAGACAGTACACAATACTGGGAAAGTCTGCACAACCTGACTAGGGCAAAGTCATAGGAGCTTCATAGACATATTCAAGTGCCCAGAAAGACTGAGCTACTGGGCTGAGGCCTGGGGACCATGGTCCCAGGGAACATCTAGCTCAATTGGCATAACACTGTCTATTGTCTTAGTTATCTGGTGCTGCTATAACAGAAAAACCACAAGTGGATGGCTTTAACAAACAGAAGTTTATTCTCTCACAGTCCAGTAGGCTAGAAGTCTGAATTCAGGGCGCCAGCTCCAGGGGAAGGCTTTCTCTCTCTCTCTGTTGGCTCTGGAGGAAGGTCCTTGTCATCAGTCTTCCCTTTGTCTGGGAGCATCTCAGCCCAGGAACCTCAGGTCCAAAGGACGCACTCAGCTCCCAGCACTGCTTTCTTGGTGGTATGAGGTCCCCACTTCTCTCTGCTTGCTTTTCTGTTTTATATCTCAAAAGAGATTGGCCTAAGACGCTGTCTAATCTTGTATATCTCATCAATACAGCTACCGCTAATCCATCTTATTACATCATAGTGATAGAATAGACGACACATAGGGAAATCACATCAGATTACAAAATGGTAGACAATCATATAATACTGAGAATCATGACCTAGACAAGTTGACAGATATTTTTGGGGGACACAATTGAATCCATGATATCTATAAAGAAAATATTCTACATCCAACTGTGAAGTAGTGACTGGGTTCTTAAAAGCCTTCTAGCGGCCATCTAAGATACATCTACTGGTCCCATCCCAGCTGCAGCAAAGGAGAATGTAGACCAACGACACAAGAGAAAGATGAGCCCAAAGGACTAATGAACCACAACTACCATAACCTCCACCAGACAGCCCAGAACAACTAGATGATGCCAGGTTACCACCATCGACTGCTCTGGCAGGGATCACAATAAAGGTCCCGGACAGAGTGGGAGAAAAATGTAGAACAAAATTAAAATTCACACACACAAAAAGAGAGACCAGGCTTGCTGGTCTGACAGAGACTAGAGAAGCCCCAAGAGTATGGTGCCCTGACTCCCTTTAACTCAGTACTGAAGTCACTCTTGTGATTCACCCTTTAGCCAAAGACTAGACAGGTCTGTAGGGCCAACAATAACACACATGAGGCAAGTGCTTTATAGTGCAATCATATATACGAGTCTAATAGGCACACTAGTGCAAAAGCAAAGACTAGAAGGCAGGAAGGGACAGGAAAACTGGGCGAATGGAAACAGGAAACCTGGGGTCAAAAATGGGAGAGTGTTGACACATTGCAGGGTTGGCAATCAATGTTACAAAACAATTTGTGTATTAAGTGTTTAATGAGAAACTGATTTACTCTCTCAGCTTTCACCTAAATCACAATTTGAAAAAATTGCTACCTCGGATCTTGCAGCATCAGAGCAGAAAATTATTATGAAAGCATTTTGAGAACTGTAGAGAACACTGTAAACGTTACACATGAGTTTTTAACAACTTTTCTGTTGTTTCTATTTTTGCCTTTGGAAAGTTCTGGAGATACAACAAATAACAAGACACTCCAGGTGTCTGACAAAAAAGAAAAAGAAAAGAAACAGTTCTACTGCCTTCCACTTGGCCCTTTCTACAGTAATAGCTCTTATGCTATGGATCAGGGAACTAAAGTGGGGATTCTGCCAGCTTCAGATTCTGTCTATTTTAAGTATGCATTCTGAAAACGGGGAAATAACCACAGGTTGTGTTCTAGGACCCAGTAGGTCCACCGTGAGATGGACTTGATCTGAAATTTCATTGGTCACCTGACGTTCATGAGTATCTAGTCTGACTGGTGGACCATGGTGATATTTTAAGTCTCCAGCAATTAGTGTGAGTTCAGAGCTATGGTCTAGTAATCCCTGAAAAGTCTGATTATTTTCCTTTCCTCAGTACAGAGTTGTAAGTTCCTTACTAGTAACCTGCAGAGTTCTGGAGCCCCCTCTTCACTCCAGCCTATAGTAATACAGAGACTAGAGAAGGGACCATTTTACCCTTGATCCTGCCAATGATAAGTTGATTAAGTATAGTGTGAATTGAGAAGATGTGTCAAGAACTGTGAAGGGTCTGAAATTTTACTTTACTTGCAAGCTAACAAGTTAGCCTGCCACAGTTTCATAGATGCTGGCAGAAGACATAAGTCTCCTGGGTCAGAGAGAAAGGACTTAATGTGATAATAGCAGTAGCCAGAGAGTACCAGCATTTTCTTGTGCTGCTTTCCTGGGCCTCATTTCCCTCAGAGTAGTGCAAAGAACACAAGTTGTCACCTGTGCATACAGTGAATAGCAATACAGGAGAGGAATCCTGAGCTTAGGGAACCTGAATCTTTTATAATAGACAATAAACATACCTGACTTTCATTCTAGAGGGAGACATTATTATACTGGACTGTGAGCACACCTGCTCTGGAGGGAGACACTATTTTCCAAGGCTGTTTGCTATACAAATGTCCTTAAAAAGATTGTTTGGAATAAAGGCAGTCAGTGCCTCTGCTCAAAAGATGTGCAGAAACATGAGAGAACCACGAAGAATTGTCTCCTAACAAGATGGCTAGAACCAAAACTTGGGTTGGGAGGTGAAGCTATTAGAGAGGCAGGGAAGAATCAGGATATAGTAGTATTGTGAAAGTGAAGGCAGAACAGAGTTTCAAGAAAGTGGGCAGGGTCATCATTGTCAAATGCTACTGAGAGATCAAGTATAATAAGGATGGAGAAGAGGTCACTGAGTTGGTTGATTGGTGACTGAGTCTGGGCCTTCTGAGAAGTAGATATCAAGAGAAGATTAGACATGCAAGAAACTTATCGGGGCAAATGTCTGTGAGAGAAAAGGTGGAGGAAGCTTGCAGAGGTTGGGAGAGCCATCAGTCCATGATATAGGTCAGTTCTAAGGAACCCTTGAGCTGTCAGGGAATCCCTAAGCCAAAGTTGGTCATCAGACAGTACCATGGCTTCCAGGAAACGGCCTGCCTCAGTATCCCTGGCGCACTCAACCACTGCCCCTTTTATCCTTTCTAACATAACCTCACTTTTGTACAGGTAGCCACCCCACGCCTAGCTGCAGGTGTGTGCTGATTAGTACATGTCAATTAGTGCATTCCCCTGATGACAGATAATAGTTTGGGGGTGGGAACCTGTCAATGAAAATGAAGGAAAAGACTTAATTCCATGGTTAAACCAAAACCCATTGCCGTCGAGTTGATTCCGACTCACTGCAACACTGTAGGACAGAGTAGAACTGCCCCATAGGGTTTCCAAGGCTGCAAATCTTTACAGAAGCAGACCACTACATATTTCTCCCACAGAGTGGCTGGTGGGTTCGAACCACTGACCATTCAATTAGCAGCCGAGCACTTAACCACTGTGCCACTGTACTCATTGCTGTCAAGTCAATTCTTACTCATAGCGACCTTATTAATTCCGTGGTTAGGAGAGCACTTTTGTCACATTCTCTCCCTGGGTATAAATAAAGAAGCATATTGCCCAAACTTCTAAATGCTATCTACCCTGGGGATAAAGCCAATGTATTGAAGATGGCAGAGTAGAGATGGAGAAAACCTGACTCCTGGGTGATGTTATCAAGCATTTGAATTAACCAGACTTAGTGCCTGTACTTTATCTGAATTTCTTGTTGTATGAGATAATAAACGTCCTTATTGTTTAAGCTACTTTGAGTCGGGTTTTCTGTTGCTTGCAGCCAAAGTTTCCTAGCATATGCGAGGCGAAGACAAACTTTGCTAGCGTATTTTGGGCAGGTTACTTAAACTCTATGTGCGTCAATTTCCTTATCCATACAATGAACAAAGTCAATATTCAGTTGGTGCACTTTGATAGTGACTAAAAATGGAATTTGTTTCCCTTTGGTATATGAAATGGTTTAGCTGTATTTCAGTAGTGGACAATACTTTGTTGTCTGGAGTGAATAATCTTACAATTGCATATAGTAACGAGAGAGCCTTTTCTTTGATTTTTTATTGTAAAAATATAGATAACACATTTGCCAGTTCAACATCTTTCAGGTGTACCATTTATTGACACCAATTACATCAAGCATGTTGTGCAACCATCACTAATATACATTGCCAAATTTTTCCATCACCATAGACAGAAACTCACTGCTTCCTAAACAGTGATTTCCCTTTTCCCTCTCCCTCCCTTCTCTGGCAACCACTATTAAACTTTGATATCCATATTTGCTTATTATAGGTATTTCATATAAGTGACATCATACAATATTTGTCCTTTTGTGATTGACTTACTTCACTCAATATTTTCAAGGTTCATCCTTGTTGTGGCACGTATCAGGACTTCATTTCTCTTTCTGCCTGAATAATATTCCATTGTATATATGTACCACTTTTTGCTTATCCGTTCAACAGATGATGGACATTTCAGTTGATTCCAGCTTTTGGCTATTGTGAATAGTGCCGCGATGAACACTGGTGTACATGTGTCACTTTTCAAGTCTCTTGGGTGTATACAGGTCTTCATTATCTAACGCTGCTATAACAGAAATACCACAAGTGGATGACTTTAACACACAGAAATTCATTCTCTCACAGTCTAGTAAGCTAGAAGTCCAAATTCAGGGTGCCAGCTCCAGGGGAAGGCTTTCTCTCTCTGACAGCTCTGGAGGAAGGCCCTTGTCGTCGGTCTTCTCTTGGTCTGGGAGCATCACAACGCAGGAACCTCAGGTCCAAAGGACGCTCTATTCTCCTGGCTCTTGTTTCTTGGTGGTATGAGGTCCCTGTGCCTCTCTGCTCACTTCTCTCTTTTATCTCAAAAGAGATTAACTTAAGACTCAACCTAATTTTGTAGATTGAGTCCTGCCTCATTAACATAACTGCCACTAATCCCACATCATTAACATCATAGAGATAGAATTTACAATATAGGAAAATTACATCAGATGAGAAAATGGTGGGCAATCACACAATATTGGGAATCATGGGCTAGCCAAGTTGACACACATTTTTTGGGGGGACAGAATTCAATCCATAACAATACCTAAGAGTGGAATTTCTAGGTCGTATGGTAGCTATATATTTAGCATTTTGAGGAACCGCCGATTGTTTTCCATAGTGGCTATACCATTTCCCATTCCCACCAGCAGTGGATGAGGGTTCCAGTTTCTCTACATCTTTGCCAATATTTATTAATTTCCATTTTAAAAAAAACTTAGCCATCCTAATTGGGGTGAAGTGGTATCTCATTGTAGTTTTGATTTGCTTCTCCCTAATAGCTAAGGATATTGAGCATCTTTTCATCTGCTTGTTGGCCATCTGAATATCCTGTTTGGTGAAATGTCTATTCAGGTCCTCTGCTTATTTTTAAATTGTGTTGTTTATCTTTTTGTTGTTGAATTATAGGAGATATATATATATGTATATAACCACACCTGTTGCCTTCGAGTCGATTCCAAGTCATGGTAAACCTATAGGGCAGAGTAGAACTGCTCCATAGGGTTTCGAAGGAGTGGCTGGTGGATCCAAACAGTTGACCTTTTGGTTAGCAGCTATAGCACCCCGTAGCTCTCAACCACGGCACCACTGCCGTGTGTGCCACTGTGTGTGGCACAGTAGTTAAGAGCTTGGCTGCTAACCAGCTAACTGGGCAGTTCTACTCTGTCCTACAGGGTCGCTATGAGTAGGTTTATGTATATGTTCATAAAGTTTTCCCTGGCTATTTTTTCCAGAAGTAGACTACAGTCTCCCGTATGGATTACACCTCAACATAAAGAAAACAAAAATCCTCATGACAGGACCAGTAAGTAACATCATGATAAACAGAGAAAAGACTGAAGTTGTAAAGGATTTAATTTTACTTGGATCCACAATTAACGCCCATGGAAACAGCAGTCAAGAAATAAAAAGACGTATTGCATTGGGAAAATCTTCTGCAAAACGCCTCTTTAAAGTGTTAAAAAGCAAAGATGTCGCTTTAAGGACTAAGGTAGGCCTCATGCAAGCCATGGTGTTTTCAATAGCCTGGTATGCATGTGAAAGCTGGACAATGAATAAGGAAGACTGAAGAAGAATTGATGCATTTGAATTGTGGTGTTGGCAAAGAATATTGAATATACCATGGACTGCCAAAAGAACAAACAAGTCTGTCTTGAAAGAAGTACAACCGTAATGCTCCTTGGAAGCAAGGATGGCAAGACTACATCTCACATACTTTGGACATGTTATCAGGAGAGATCAGTTCCTGGAGAAAGACATCATGCTTGGTAAAGTAGAGGGTCAGCGAAAAAAGAGGAAGACCTTCAACAAGATGGATTGACACAGTGGCTGCAACAATGGGCTCAAGCATAACAACAATCGTAAGGATGGCGCAGGACTGGGCAGTGTTTCATTCCGTTGTACATAGGGTAGCTATGAGTCAGAACGGACTCGATGGCACAGAACAACAACAACGTATGTGGATATGTATGTATGTATATTCTGGATATTAAACCCTTATCTGATACATGGTTTCCAAAAATTTTATCCCAATCTGTAAGTTGTCTCTTCACTTTGTTAAGACAAAATAGATAAATGGAGAGAACCATTAATGTAAATATGGAAAACTCATCTGGAACATTTGGAGACTGTTCTCTAAATAACTCCAGAAACTGGACTAACTAAGAAGTTGATCAAATGTTCGCTTGGATTCCCTGAGGTGGTGATTTTGGACTACTGAGTAAGCAATAGCAGAATCCTACTTATTTAAGATATAGCTGAGATGATTGGGAATTGGGACAACCCAGACCTAGAGAAGCAGAGGGGGGCTGGCACTGTTTATCACCACATGTTTGTAACCCATTTTAACCCGGTAAAAGCCCTTACTAATTTAATGACTGAGAAAAGGCTAGATAAAGAAGTTGAGACACCTGAATGTCAGAAAACCTTTGATAAATTAAAAATAAATTTGGTAAGAGACAAGATTTGAATTATTCTTTATTGTAATAAATTCTTTGTAACTACAGAGACTTTGAAGCAAGTACTTGAGACTATGTTGACTGAGGAGGGAGAAGGGAGGGAAAATGCCCCTTCCTTTTCATGAGAAAGAAAGTACTGTCCATACTCCTAAAAATAAGAGTTAACATTTCTTGACTGTCTATTATGTACCAAGCACAGCGTTAAGTACTTTATGTACATTATCTCATGTAATCCTCAGAAGAATCCTATAAGGTAAGTATCATTATTATCCCCATTTTTAGGGATGACGGTCACAATATTTAACAACTGGTATGGCATAGGCCCTCACCACTCAGAATGGACACCTATAAACAATCAGTACAGCCATACTCGTGCACACCAATTAAATATTGGCCTTGTACATTTTATGGATGAGGAAACCGAGGCACAGAGTGGTTATGTAACTTGCCCAAAATACAGGAGCTCTGGTGGTGCAATGGTTAAAGCGATCGATTGCTAACTGAAAGGTGGGTGGCTCGAAACCACCAGCAGCTCCGCGGGAGAAAGATGTGGCAGTCTGCCTCTGTAGAGATTTTTAGCCTTGGAAACCCTATGGGGTCACCAGTAATGAAGCCAGTGATGAAGCTGGGAATTTGAACCAAGATCAGTGGATCTCCAAAGCCTGTATTCGGCTGTCACCACTATGCTATGCTGCATAACTTTCTACTAAAGATGGCAGGCTGACCACATGTCTAACCATATCTGGGTGACTGATAAAACTGAAACGTTAGTTATTCAGGTTCAGTATTTCTTTCCTAATTAATCACAAAGCCCAACATCCGATTTATTGCTGTAGAGATGGACATGGTTATTATCTAAGCCCAGGCTTAATATCAAACACATCCAAAGACATGTCATCATGTGGCAAACGTAGCCCCTCCTAGGGAGGCTAAGGATTTCTACTTACTACTTTAGAATTTTGGTGGGAGATAGGGGCTTTTAGCAGGAGAGGGATGGTTGTTGGTAGGTCAAGAGTAAAATAGTCAGGGAGTGGCCTAATATGATTCTTCCTGAGTAAAGCAAACATGTTAAGATAAAAATTACGTATTGGATGCAACAGTATTTGAATGTTCCTAATTATAGTCCTGTCTTAACAAGGTAGGGAGGGAGTGAGGAGGAAAAACATGGTGGTAGGGTGGGATGTGGAGAACTGGTGATGAGGGAGGATCCGCATACAACGTGAGGATGAGGGACCGAAAACAGAAATCTGTCTACATTTTAGTAAAGTCTCCTGTAGTTTCTTTCAAAATATCTGAAGTCTTTTCTCGCTGTTTCAGGCTGAGCTTAGAGTCAGGTCTAAAGTTCAAACAACATCAAAGTTTATTTCTGAAATAAAAGTTTCTTTCCTCATGGAATTCTTGAAGGGTTTGCCCTGTGTGTGTGAAGCATTGAGTGTGGACTGAAAGGAATTTATTTTAGCACCTTGAGCCATCTTTGGCTTATATGCCTATTGCCCTAAAAGGTGATTGATGGCTGTGTAAGTTTTCAGTCCACCCCTGGAGGCTCAGATCTGGGGTGGCACCCCTACCCCCTGCAAAGCTTCTGTAGCCTAATGGGCAGAAACTTTCTCTCATCTCAAATCTTGTAGCACTCGATAGGCTCCCGCTCTTTTCAGAGTATGGCATTGATACTGGCTGCATTGTTGACTGCACGTAGGCCCTATTCCAATTCAAAGGCTGCCAACTTGCTTTCTTCGGGCTACTGTGCTACCTGTCTAAGGAGAATTTACTTGTGGACTTAACTGCAGGGCCAAGCATAAGTACCAAAAAGGGTAAAGTATATTTTAAAAAAGAGTCAATCTAGTATTTGCCAATTCTTGTTAGTTTCTCTTGGTACAGACACTTAGAATCAGGAAACAACAGAATGTTAGAGTTGGGAGAGATGACTAGCCTGCCCCCTGCCTTACTGGCTACATTTCTTAATCTGTAATGAGAGCATCTTTCTTGAGTCTCGTGGCAAGGGGTGAGGCAGTCTCGTGGCAAGTCTCAAGTCAATAGAGGAATGTCAAGGAGAAAATTCGCCTCTCTTCTTAGTCACCAAGATGCTAATATTTAGGTGCATTTGAGAGGTAGCTTTCTTGTCTCTCATCCTGAAATTAGACTGAAGGCTGGACTGAGAAGCTGGGTAGATTGCATGAGGTTTGTTCATAAGTTTTCATTTTGCAGTTGTGGAAACTGCCACCTTAGAGGACAAATGGCATGCTGAGGTCACTTATTTATTCTTTCAAACTCATTTTTTATTGAAATTTTAGGTTCCTAACAGCAGCTAGGTAGGTAGGATGGGCGGTGGGAAGAAAAGCAGGGGCCTTGCTGGTCATGAGTGGTCAACTCTTCCCAGTTTCTTCCTACCTCTCCGGCCACTTAGTCTTCGCTTCTAGCCCAGATTCATATCTGATTCCACAGGTAGGCCCAGCTTAGGCTCAGATTGCAACCCCAAGCACAATGACTGCATGAACTGCTACAGGCCTGGAGTTTGAGAGTTGGTGGGTGGTAGGAAGCACTCAGCACTTTCAGGTCTGCTTGGTTGCAAAAGACTTCCTCTTTCTCCCCCTCGCACTTTCCCTCTTTCTTCTTGTGAATGTGAACTGCCATGGTTTATAGGCTAATCAAAGCAAATGTTTACTTCATGTAGCACTTACTGACTACTTGGCCTTGGAGACGTGGGTGCAGGTGGGGAATTAGAGCCCTGTCCTCACACATTTGCCTGTTCCTATTTCCTCCTGATCAAAATTTCTAAAGCATCTCATTCCCTGCGTCAGGCAGTGCTCTGCTCCAGAATCCACAATGATCCCCTATTGCTCCTTGGGTCAAATTAAATCCTTTAGTCAGGTGCTTCATATCTGACTCTGCCTACAGTCCAGCTTCTTTTATTCATTCATTCAATATACATTTTCTAAATACCTACTGTGTGCCAGTCACTGGGCATGCAGTAATGAATAAGACAGGCATGGTCCCTGCCCTCATAGAACTAACAGTCTATCGGGGAAGACAATATTGTTATAAAATAAATATTATTATTGTTAAACAAGGATGATAATATTATGCTCCAGTACCCTGTGATGAATGCTGTGCTGAAGGGGGATGTAGGAACATAGGAGAGGAAACTTTCTCCTTATTTCCTGCCCTAGTGGGCTTGACTGGACCTTGGTTCTTCTAGGCCCAGGTCCTTGTGTTCTTTCTGCAGGGGTGATTTACATTCAGGCATGCCTCTCAAGGCCCAAGGCAGCCCCTCACTCAAAGTGTCACCTTCCCTGTTGGGAAGAAAATACAGATAAGGAGGAAGACAACGATTCCCTCAGCTTCTTACACCAGAATGCAGTCCTGCTCTAGTCCTGGGAAGGGGAGGGAAGGGTGTTGTTTTGAGGTGGCTCCATTGCAAGTCCTTGATGTTTCTTTGATGGAAGCATTGAAGTACGTTGAAGAGGCTGCAGTGAGGGGGCTTAGCTGGGGTTGGGGTTGGGGGTCGGGTAAGGGTGAGGTAGGAGGTAGGGGGTTGGGGGTTGAGGGTGGGAAGGGTGTGGAGCCAACATCAATTTTCTTGGAGTTGAATTTTTTATTACAGAGCTCCGAAAGATTCATGAGCTTCAGGAATCAGAGTACTGAGAGTTGCTCAGCCACTAGGCCTGGCCCAGACCTGCTGCTCTCAGACAGTGAGGCTCTGCCCACACAGTCTCCTACAATCTGCTCAAATCTCATTTCGTCTTCTCCTGAGCTGAGATCAGTCTAAACAGCTCGTAGGTCAAGGAAATGTATCCCTGGAGAGTTCAGCCAAGTCCCTCTCTTGCCTCAGATTTGAGTTTGCCAAATAGAGAATTTCAGGGTCCTCATTCTGCAACTGGATTTTACAGTTCAGAAAGGGGCTTGTCTTTTTCCCGTTTGTTTATTCTTATTTTAGTTAGAACCCAACTTTTCTAGTATCCCTGTTCCAATTCACTGAACAAGAAACAATTATGTACTTAAAAGGGTAATCGAATTACTCTTAACGAGTTGTAGAGCCTCTTGAACTGATTAAGGGACAATTGTCTGAGGGAATGAATAAGAACAGGCCTCATGAGGATCATTAGTGCAGGCACAGGTATTTTGCTAAAAGTGTTTTAGTAATATGTCATAATAATTGAACATTTTTAGGAGGAAAGATGAGGAGACAATTAAGAGAAGGAAGAAATGGAAGACACCGAACTCAAAGAGGTGGGTTAGAGGATAATCAGAAGGCAGCCCAGTGTGTTTAAAATAAACGTTCTCAGTGGAAACTCCCCAAGTACACACAAATATAGCACGGTCATGTACTCTGCTTTTCTGAAGACACCAGTGTTCCCCTCTCTTCTGCCTTCTAGAATGGAGAGAAACTGCAGGGTTGCCAGCACTGAAAGCACATCCTGGCTCCTGTACCCCCTCCTCTGCCGGATGTCCCAGGAACCCAGTGTGGCCAGAGATGGAGCCCATCCTGGCTCCCTTTTTGTGTGAAATAGGGAGAGGTGCCTCTCTATTCAAACGGAATCTAGTGTTCCAGAGAATGGGTTTGTTTTCATTCATGAATTCCAGAACTATTACACCAGTCCAGGTACTATGGGTGTCCCCAGAGACACTGCCCTCTTAAGCTTTATAGTCAAGTAATATATATGATTCTTTCCTCCTCACTTCCAAGTTCCTGGGTGCTATAAAGCTGTACCCACAGCTTTGTCTAGCCCGTGCATGGCACCAAGTACATGTTTGGAGAAGGAAAGCTGGATGAATGAAGTCAGACTATTTGGTAGAGCTCCGCTAGTTACTCACTAGTGTGAGTGCGGTTGAGGTTGAATTTTTATTAATTACGTGAGGAAAAGTTTAAGTTAAAAAAGGAAAACGGAAAACAACTTTAACCGTTAGTACTGGGACTCAAGCTCCGCAGGAGGACGCGGGAACACATACTGTACCGAACATCACACACACCCCACTCATGCAGACATTCCTTGTTCCATGCTCCAGCTAGATCTTTTTACTCCTGCTTGCCTTTCCCTACTCTCCCGGATCCAGAGTTGATCTGAGAATCTCCGACTGCAAAAGGAAAAAAAAAAAAGGTGGGTGGGGGGATCCCGAAGCAGCAGAGTGAGGGAGGAGGAGGTGGAGAAAGGCTGGGAGGAGGAGCCTGGAGAACGAGGGACTGGTGGCTCAGACAAGTGTGCAGCCCCGAGGGGAGCCGGTGCTGCAGGCTGGGAACCAGTCAGCCCGGACGGCTCCCCCCGCGCCCCCCCATCCTCGGCACCCTCCCGCTTGCCAGCCTGCGCCCAGGGACCTGCTACACCAGGAGCTGGGGCCACTGCTCTGGGGCACTTGGGCCAGGGACGCCGATCAGAGCGAGCCGGCCACGCCGCCGAGCTGGTGCCGCGCGCCGGCTCCTGGGATGCCGTTCTACAGGCGCACCGTGGTGCCCCAGCGCCTGTGTCCGCGCAACCAGCCGCGGCAGCTGGCCGAGCTCCACGACGTGAGCCACCTGGCCGCGCTCAGCCTGCTCCGGCAGCTAGCCGACCTCTGTGACCACTCGCTGGCTTTGCTGGAGGACCTCGAGGGGCACCTGCTGGCCCTGGGGCACCGTACCGACAGCCTGTACCGGCGCACAGTAGGCCTCCGCCGCTGCCTTCCCTGCCGCCTGCTCGGCCCGGAGAAAGACCAGGAAGAGCTAGGTAAACCTTGCCCCGGCGGCTTGCCGCCCAGTGTCTGCCCCGCCTCTGGGGGCGCCAGTAGGCGTCCAGCTCTGTGTCCTCCCGCTCCCTGCCTCGCTCTTCCCCTCCCCTAGGGAAGTGAGGGGATCCTGTTTCCCTGACCCCCACCGCCGTACTACCGCTGGAACTTCCTGCTCCTGGACCCGGCTGCGTTATTCTGAGTGGGCCAGTGCCCTCGGGAATCCTGGCCCTGGGATTGTCCACCTCTTCCTGGGGGCCTGGGGGAGGGCAGCGGGGGACCCTGCGGGGTTCTGAGAGCAGCTGGATCTGGAACGGCTTCGGCGCCGCCCTCAGGCCGGAGGTGCCCCCATTCTCGTGGCGTCTGGAACCGAATGGCCGGGTCGTTGGAGTTTTTGCTACGGTCTAGGAGCTTGGCCACTTCGGAAAGCGCACCGGAGCAGCCGGGTACCTAAGCGGCCACAGGAGCTTCGTGGCGGCGCCTGTTAGCTTTAAACCCCTGCAACTTCGCGCTGGAGCGTGAAAGCGCCTCGCACTTGGAGGAGTGTGAGTGCCCTTCTGGCTGCTTCTCCACGCGCGCTCAGGGCCGCTGGGCCGCTATGCCGGGAGTGGAGGAGGGGTGGGGTGGGGTGGGGTGGGGTGGGATGGGGATTGTCCCAGGCTTAGCCGACCCCCTACCACTCGGATCTGGCTGCACAGATTTGCTCGAGGGAGCCATTTGAAGGAGCTGTCATCAGTTTCCTGAAGGGTATTCACTTTAGGAATCAGCCATGCCTGAGAAACGCCAGGTACCACCAGTGCCATCGCTGAGCACGCAGGACCTGTGGGAGGGTAGGGTGGCTTCACAAGCTCTTCTCCTTTGAGCCCCAATACTTTAAATGCGAGGATCTTCTCTCAGTGGAAATGTAGTGCCCTCATTAGAGTGTGGGGTTTCTGCTGAAATCAAGGGGTCTGAATGTGCTGGAAATGCTGACCACGGCTTGGACATGCCAGATATCGGGGCCAGTTGGCGCTGTCAGAAAGTTAGGAGAGAGAAGCAGCAGTGTGGCCAGAAAGTTTCGGATGGAGGCGGAAGCTGGCTACTGAACTGACTTTTGAGTGTAAGCCTTAGCACAGCCTCCAGCTGTCCTGGGAAAGAATTGCCAGTGTCCGCCCCTCTCCATTGCTGACCTCCCTCCCCCATCCATTAAGACTGGAGTCAGAGCCCATGGCAGCCCTCTTCATAAAGGTCTCTGACCTCTGAGGTAGACGGTGGAGAAAAATGAACTGAGTCTTGTGGGAAAAGGAAGGTGGAAGACACAGGTAACTGCAGGGTGGAATGCAGGCGTGGGCCCAGAAGCCCCTGCATGCTAGGGAACCAGGAAAGCTGGGGCTTGGTTGTTTTTTTTTTATTTTTTTGCTGGGGTCCCACTAACTACCAGGATTAGCCTCGGAGAAATTTGGTATGTCAGCTTGCAAAGAGTCACCTATTGAGTTCAGCAGGATAAATTAAGGACAAGGAGGAGGCTCTGGTTTTCCAACTAGCACCATTCTGTCCACGGAATCAGTGAGCCCTTTCCACGTGAGGGATGGTATGTCTTCACCAAGTTGCCTTGGGACCTAACCTTTTATGATGATCTGCTGTGTTAGAAAGAAGTGGCTTTTTGCCTTTTAAAGGAGGGGAACAATTCTTAAGATAAATTGGATCGGTTTGGCTTCTGAGAATTAGTTTCTTTGAAGTTTGCAAGAGCTGGGAGAGTGACCATCTCTCATCTTTGGTGTGGCCACTTGCCTTTGGAATGTACTAGTACCTCGCTCAGAGGCACTGAGGGGACTGCTACATAAATGGAACACAGCTCCCTATTGTAAGTTGGCAAAAAGGGCTGATTTTTCATTTTCTGATCTAATGACTCCCTTTGGAGCTCCCAGTGCACACTCCTCCCTTGAGGAGCTTTGATTTACCTTCTTGTTGTTAGTGGCCATCAAGTTGGTTCTGACTCATAGTGACCCTGTAGGACAGAGTAGAACTGCCCCATAGCGTTTCCAAGGAGCAGCTGGTGGATTTGAACTGCCAACCTTTTGTTTAGCAGCTGTAGCTCTTAACCACTGCGCCACCAGGGTTCCTTTTGCCTTGTGCTTAAATTAGACCTTCTCAGAAGTGGACTGAGCATAAGTGCCAAATGCAAAGAAAGCTGGGGAGCATAATCAGTGCACCATCTGGAGCCCCCTTGTCACTCAGGCATAAGCTTCCACAAGGTGTTCAGCAGGCTGTATTTGTCCTTTATATTTTGACTTCAAATAAATATACTTTTTTTTAAAATCATTGTCAGGTCTTGCCCTTTCTCTTCCTTGTATCTTTTCCTCCTAGCGTTTCCACTCTCCTACTCAATATTTTGCTGATGGTTGTACTCCCAATCAGCGTTTTACCATATATTTCCTCTGTCTGACTGGATTTCTCCCAGATTCTTCCTCTGGTTATTTCTTACAGCCATGGGAGCAGGAAAGACATGGGAAAAAAGGAGGAAGTTTGAAAGCAGCATGGCTAGAGTGAAAGACACCCTGACAGCCAGCAGCTTGTAGCCTCCCTGCAGGGACAACTTGGCTACCACTGACTGAGTAGTAGCAAGTCAGACTGGCGCATACCATCCAGGCTTGCAGAGAACAGACTGCAGACTGCAGATGGGGTGAACAGAGGGAGAAATAGAGGAGGAGAAAGTTGATGCTAAAGGAGTTCAGGGTGTTCCTCTAGACAATCCCAGGTCAAACCCTCACCATCTCTCAGGTAAAAACAATGGGACTGGGTTGAGCTGGCTGCCTGGCAACACCCTTGCCCCAGAAGGCTGTTATTTTGTGACTTGAACTCCTTTGAGACTGTCCTAGAGGCTCTTGTAACTGGTATGGGGTGGGAGTGGTAACCGGAAGGAGGAGAGGGCCCACTAATGGAGTTTACCAGTGACCAAGATCTCAGTCCCTCTGGTTGTGGATCTGTGACAGTTGCCACATCCTTGGCATGGCCTTGCCTATAAATCGAGTTTTCCCCTCATTTGGCCTTGAATGTGGTGTATTTTATGGCAATCATGGCCTGTACTCTGTATTATTCAGCTCAAGCATGGTATGGTCAAAGCCAATAGTAAGTAGCTCCATGCCTGCTGCCGTATGTGAGTAAATCCAAGCTATCCAACTCCTCCCTTAGAGGTCTATTTAATGTTTGTAGGTGCTTATATGATAATTACAAAATCAACCAGGCCATCAGCCTAGGGGTATAATATCTCCTTTTCTAGCAAGGGAGTCACTGAAGCACTAGATGACACTAGGTATATTTAATTACACTGGAGAACTAACATGTTATACTAGCCCATGAACTTGCTGTGGGAAAGATGCTCTGTTGCATCTTACAATTACTTTGGCTTGAATATAGTCAGTTGGGTGGATGATGGAAACACCCTCTTCATCTTAATGTGAAATTCTTTCCTCTTGATTTTCCAACTTTTGTGGCAACTCTGGCTCCAAATCAGAAAGGACAGCTGGTTTATTTGTGTTTAAAGCATAATTACAGTGCCTGAGGAGACTGCTGTAAATCTATACAAGAATAAAAAAGAAAAGAAAAATGTATCTCCAGACTGCAGCCAATTTACCATTAGATGAGATATCATAGACCCTGAAGCTGACTACTGAGGAGGGTATATGGCCTGTTTGAATCAGACTTGGTGGGGGGGGGTTACTCTGAGGACTTGGAATGGGTACTCTGCCAGGGCTCACTTTGTTTCTGTCCTACCTTTCATTTCCAGAGACCCTTGGGACAGCAGGTTGACAGAGTGGGAAAGGGAAGCAAGCCCATTTTCTTTTCAAATACCATGAAATTCCTTGTCTGCTTGATAGTATTTCCATGTGTTGAAAACACCTTTCCTGGAAATTTGGATACCAAAATGTTCACTAGAATTTCCTCCACTTTAGAAACAAGAAATTTAACCTTCTCTTTTTTTAGACACATGAACAGCTAAAGCGATAAAAAACATCAGGATGACTGAATAATAGAGTAATAGGAGAAGATTTAAGTTATGGCTTCTTGGACTCAACTTTGACCTTTATGAAGTTGGAGGTGTTAGTAGGAGAGTGGCACATTTATAATATCTGTCCCTGAACCTTTCTGCTTTAGATGAGATCAGTGTAGACTAGGTGGCACCAAAAATTCAGTAATTAACCATTGTGGGCATAATAACACCCAACAATTGAGGCCCAGAAAGAGGAAGGGACATGTCCAAAGTCACCCAGATGGATCATGACCTTTAGTGGCCCTGAGTGCTGTAAAGACTATAATGTCTCCCCATGTGTAATTCCAAATAAAAGTAACACTAAACCTTCAAATAAAATGTTATTTTTAAAAATAACTCGAAGTTCACATGTATATTGAAATTAAAATGGTTTCTTACTAGATTCTTTTTCACGCTTTCTTTTGTACTCCTGTTGTTGTTGCCCTAAGCATGGACTTAATCTGCCTATTGGGGAATGTGGCACTGGCCAGGTCACAGTGGCAGAAGGCCCAGAACTTGAAGCCAGGCCTTCTGACTTCCAGGCCAGTGCTCTGCCCTCTGCAGTGACACTAAGTTCAAAGTCAGTTGTTCATTGAAAGTTGCTGTCCTGGCATTTCTCTAGCTGGAATTTGTACAAGATGGGAAATGACTCCTACTACCTTTGGGAACTAAGAGATACTCTAAAGAACAGGCACCCTATAGTTTTTGCAGTTGGGACTTGGAGGGTGAGCTAGAGGTATAGAGGAAGGTCAACCTTGCATTGTATAGAGAATAGGTGTAAGGCAAAAGGCTCCCTTGTTAAAGCAAAACGTAGTCTTCTTTACGAGTTGAGTGGGAAATGGCTCTGGAAAAAGAATATTCAGATGGGAAGAGGTGGCTGGGCCAGTGAAGGTCCTCTGAAGGTCACCTTCCCATTCGGGTCTTTCATTCATAATCCTGTCATCTTTATACCCACTATTCTCCCATATAGCTTTCAATCCAGTTGTGGAAACTACTCTCCCTCCCCCCGACACACATCCTGACTATTTTCCCTTATTATAGTAGAGACTGGTTGGCATTTTCAAAAGGAACTTTTATTAAAACCCAAGGGAAACAAGAAAGTAAAATTATTAACAAAAATTTATTTAACATAAAAATAGGCATGTTTCCAAAGTATAAATTTCTTATCCTTTGATACTTAAGTAGCTTAAGAGGCTCTCTAGCTTTGCTGATCTATCCCTTCTGAGGCCTCAAATCACCTTTTCCTCAGCTCATTACTTTCTAGCCTTGAAGGGTGGGCACAATTTTTCCTGAACCCTATCTACTTTCCCGCTCACCTTCGTGCTGAGTGCTAGCGACCCAGAAGTAAACAAGACCCAGTCCCTCCCTTCAAAGAGCTCCCAGTCTGCAGGGAATGGGTGCCATCTCATTTCCCACCACATCAGCATGTGGTGCCTGGGCATTGAGTCCTTTCCTGATGGGTTGGGAGAGCTGACAACCAAAAGCAGGACTGCAGTTCACACATTCTTCCATTCAGTCTAGTTTTGGGTCCCAGGTTGGAATTTGGACTTTTAGAATCCTCTCTGTTAAAAATAAAAACTAAAAATGACAGAATGTTACTGTGAGTTCAGCAATGCTTTTGTGTGAATTTGCATTTTTGAGCATTATAACCTCATCTTCACACATGTGAAAAGTAGTGTTCATTGAGTAGATGGACACTGCTTGGTGGATCTGTGAATTCATAGACTTCTTGTGATAACTCCATGGCCAATGATTTAGAAGATAATCTTGGAGCCATTATTCCCTGTCTTTGAGTATAAAGAATGTGACCCAGCTGGAGCTGGACTCACAAGGACACATCAGCTAGGCACTGAGGTTTAAAGACAATAGCTCGGACAATCTTGGAAAACATCGTTTAGGGAAACTTTCACATAAATAAATCGTAAACAGAGCACAAAAGACTCACATATTTTCCACTCTTACCTTTTTCTATTAGCATTTAGTGAATAGTAAGAGTTGTTGGACCAATGAAGACCCTCCTGACTGTTGTTACTGAAACCTGTACCAATGATTATTAAGAAAGACCATTCAAAATGTGGAATCACAGTGATTTAGCAGTTTCTAGCCAATCTGTGAAAAGGTGAAGGCTTCAATGATTTTACCTATTTGTAATGTTAGTATATACTGAAGATTCTGTAATGTTCCTTGGACTCGGGCAGACGTGGCTCTAGCAGCATGCTTGTCTGTTTCCCACTTTTACCTCTTTGAATTTATGCCGCATAAAATCTTTTTTTTTTTTTTTGCTTTACCCTAAAACACCCTCTGGAGTCATCTACCCTCAGTTCTTCGTTTGAGCTCTCAGCTCATCCCTGCTCTGTAGAATTCCGTGTGTTTACTCAGAGAAGCTCTCATTGAAGTTTTTAAGTTAGAGTGCATAGGATGGCAATATTTTAACACAAAAAGGCTACTTTAATAACACCACAACAAGAGGTATACTGAATAAGCGCTCATACAAGTAGGCTTGCAGCTTTGTGTGTGAGACAGTGGGTCTGGTCAGGCACTAGACCACTAGGTTATCAGTGGTTTAACTTGGGAGGTTTAAGCAATCAGGCAGCTTCCCTCCTCTCTCCCTCTCTCTTTCGAAAATGTAAGCTCCTCAATAGAATGTAAGCTCCAGGAGAGTAGGGATCATTATCTATATTTACTGCTGTATCTCCAGCTCCTAAAACAGTGTTTGGCACCTAATAAGCTCTTGATAAGTATCTGTCAGATGGAATTCCTTTCTTCCTTCTTTCCATCCTGCTGTAGAGGCAAGCCTAGGATGTCAAGGGAGGACAGAGGAGGTGCACCTGACTCAGTCTGGAAGCCTGGTAAAGCTTCCTGGAGGATACGATGTCTGAGTTCTGAACGATGATTTGGAATTGGCAAGTTGAAGGTGGCAGGGTAGGGAATTTCTGGCTCAGGAAGTAGTGAGAGAGTTGGTGTGGGTGAGGAACTAACTGCAAGTGATTCAGGAGGGGAGCGTGCAAGGTACCTATTGACTCAGAAGAAGCCCCCAGGGTGGAGATGGGGGAAGGGATTCCCTCACATCCTGTTTGTTGGCCAAGGAAATGGATGCTGGAGAGTCTTGGGAAGGTTAAAACTCATGGTTAAAATGAAATTTTAAGATATATTGTGGCTTAAAAAAAACTACGTTTAAGTCTTCATTATTCTTAGGCAGATGAGACCTGGGCAACCTAGGCCCCTCCCTGCTTTATGGAGCCAGATCCTGGGCCACCCCGAGAAGTCCAGACCAGGAGGGACCAAAGCCACAGTGAGAAAGAAAGAGAGAAATCAGAGTCTCCTGGCCTGTATGTCTCGGCTGTGTGCATCTGTTTGCACTCCAAGGCTAGATACATTATTAATGCCTGGCTTTTCTGTGAGTGGGGACATTTTAGATTTGATTGTATCTTTAATTTTTCTTTTCTTTCTAAATGGCACAGATTCTTAAGAACGATCTGTAATTCGTCTAGGGGAAGATCAGAAATTTTTTTTTTCCTTTGGAAAACGCACTCAAAGAGGAGATGCATGTAAACCATGTATCATCTGTTTTTATTTTAACGGAAAGCATTTGCTTCTGAGAACAGTGTAATTAACTGCCTGACAATTTACAGAGTCTGAGCCCCAGTAACTGCAAAATAGCGAAACCCATCTTCCCAGATTAGAAGGCACTGAGGTGACTGAGGTTTCCTTACATTAATATGCCTCGGTTTCTCTCTGTTCTTGTAGGAGGCCGTGTATCATAATTGTTAGCAGTACAGGGTTTGTTGCACTATGTATCACCTTTGACCCAGTAATTCCACTCCAGGACTTTATGCTAAAGAAATAATCTAATATTGTGGAAAAAAGTGTTCACGGATGCTCACTGCATCGTTTGGTTATTTACATTAAGCAACAAAATGAAAATAACAAGTATTCAATAATAGGAGACCAAAAAAAGAAAAAAAAACCCATTGCTGTAGAGTCGATTCCGACTCATAGCGATCCCATAGAACAGAGTAGAACTTCCCCATAGGGTTTCCAAGGAGCGGCTAGTGGATTTGAACTGCCAACCCTTTGGTTAGCAGCCACGCTCTTGACCACTGTGCCACCAGGGCTCCTAAAAATAATAGGATATTATTATATCCACTAATAGCAGAGTGGCTATATAAATTTTGGTAAGTCTGAATGGTAGAATGGGGGCAGTGGTGGTTCAGTGGTAGATTTCTCGCCTTCCACGCGGGAGACCCAGGTTCAATTCCTGGCCAGTCTACCTCACGTGCAGCCGCCACCTATCTGTCAGTGGAGGCATGTGTATTGCTACAATGCTGAAGAGATTTCAGTGGGGCTTCTAGACTAAGACAGATTAGGAAGAAACCCACCGCCACTGAGTCAATTCCAACTCACAGTGACGTCATTGGGTTTCCAAGGCTATATAAATCTCTACAGAGACAGACTGCCACATCTTTCTCCTGCAGAGCCGCTGGTGGTTTCAAACCGGCCATCCTTCCGTTAGCAGTAGATCACTTTAACCACTGTGCCACCAGGGCTCCTTAATTAAACCAGGAAGAAAGTCTTGGCTATTTAATTCCCCAAATTAGCCAACAAAAACCTGTGGATGACAACAGTCTGACTCCATTGTACATGGGGTCACATGAGTCAGGGCAGACTTGACAGCAAAAACAATAATATGATAGAATACTATATAGCTGTGAAAAATCAAGCTCTATACAAGTGTCTTAGTTATCTAGTGCTGCTATAAGAGAAATACCACAAGTGGATGGCTTTAAGAAACAGAAATTTATTCTCTCACAGTCTAGGAGGCGAGTAGTCCAAATTCAGGGTGCAAGCTCCAGGGGAAGGCATTCTCTCTCTGTTGGCTCTGGGGGAAGGTCCTTGTCATCAATCTTCCCCAGTCTAGGAGCTTCTCAGCACAGGGACCCTGGGTCCAAAGGACGCGCTATTCTCCTGGCTCTTTTTTCTTGGTGGTATGAGGTCCCCATGTCGCTCTGCTTGTTTCTCTCTTTTATATCTCAAAAGACATTGACTTAACACTACTGAAGAAGAAGAATAAAGTAGGAGGACTCACACTACCTGACCTCAGAACCTACTATAAAGCTATGGTAGTCAGAAAAGCCTGGAACTGGTACAACGACAGACACATTGACCAATGGAACAGAATTGAGAACCCAGATGTTACTGCATCCTCCTACGGTCACCTAATCTTTGACAAAGGCCCAAAGTCCATTAAATGGGGAAAAGACAGTCTTTTTTTAACAAATGGTGCTGGCAAAACTGGACGTCCATCTGCAAAAAAGGACCCATACCTCACACCATACACAAGAACTAAGTCAAAATGGATCAAAGACCTAAATATAAAACCAAAAACTATAAAGATCATGGAAGAAAAAATAGTGTCAATGCTAGAGGCCCTAATACACTTCATAAACAGGATATAAACAATAAGTAACAATATACAAACACCAGAAGATAAGCTAGATAACTGGGATCTTCTAAAAATTAAACACTTATGCTTATCAAAAGACTTCACCGAAAGCGTAAAAAGAGAACCTACAGACTGGGAAAAACATTTTTGGCTATGATAAATCCGACAAAAGGTCTAATCTCAAAAATCTACAGGAAAATCCAACACCTCAACAACCAAAAGACAAATAATCCAATTAAAAAATGGACAAAGGATATGAACAGACACTTCACCAAAGAAGACATTCAAACAGCTAACAGATACATGAAGAAACACTTGCAATCACTAGCCATTGGAGAAATGCAAATCAAAACTGCAATAAATACCATCTCACCCTGACATTATTGGCCCAAATTAAAAAAAAAAAACATAAAATAACAAATGTTGGAGAGGTTGCGGGGAGATTGGAACTCTTATGCACTGCTGGTGGGAATGCAAAATGGTACAACCATTTTGGAAAATGATATGGTGCTTCCTTAAAAAGCTAGAAATAGAAATACCATATGATCCAGCAATCCCACTCCTAGGAATATATCCTGGAGAAACAAGAGCCTTTGTGACACGAATAAACATATGCAAAGCCATGTTCATTGCAGCATTATTCACAGTAGTAACAAGATGGAAACAACCTAGAAGCCCATCAACAGATGAATGGATAGATAAACTATGGTACCTACACACCCTGGAATACTATGCAAGGAGAAAGAACAATGATGAATCTGCAAAACATTTCACAACATGGATGAATCTGGAGGGCATTATGCTGAGTGAAATAAATCAGTCACAAATGGACAAATATTGTATGAGACCACTATTATAAAAACTCATGAAAAGGTTTACACACAAAAAGAAACAATCTTTGATGGTTATGAGGGAGGGGAGAGGTGGGGAGGGAAAAACACTAAATAGACAATATATAAATGGTAACTTTGGTGAAGAGTAAGACAGTACACAATACTGGGGAAACCAGCACAATTTGACCAAGGCAAGGTCATGGAAGCTTCACAGACACATCCAAACTCCCTGAGGGACCAAATTTCTGGGCTGAGGGCTGGGGACCATGGTCTCAGGGGCCATCTAGGTCAATTGGCATAAAGTAGTTTATAAAGAAAATGTTCTACATCCTACTTTGGTGAGTAGTGTCTGGGGTCTTAAAAGCTTGTGAGCGGCCATCTAAGATACTCCACTGGTCTCACCCCATCTGGAGCAAGGGAGAATGAAGAAGAAAACCAAAGACACAAGGGAAAGATTAGTTCAAAGGACTAATGGACCACAACTACCACTGCCTCCACCAGACTGAGTCCAGCACAACTAGATGGTGCAAGGCTACCACCACCGACTGCTCTGACAGGGATCACAATAGATGGTCCCAGACAGAGCTGGAGAAAAATGTAGAACAAAATTCTAACCACAAAAAAAGACCAGACTTATCTGTCTGACAGAGACTGGAGAAATTCTGAGAGTATGGCCCCCGGACACCCTTTTAATTCAGTACTGCAGTCACTCCTGAGGTTCATCCTTCAGCCAAAGATTAGACAGGCACATAAAACAAAATGAGACTAAATGGGCACACCAGCCCAGGGGCAAGGAAGAGAAGGCAGGAGAGGACAGGAAAGCTGGTAATGGGGAACCCAAGGGGAGAGTGTTGACATGTCATGGGATTGGCAACCAATGTCACAAAACAGTATGTGTATTAATAGTTTAATGAGAAACCAATTTGTTCTGTAAACCTTCATCTAAAGTACAATAAAAAAAGAGATTGACTTAAGAGACAACGTAATCTTGTAGATTGAGTCCTGCCTCATTAACATAACTGCTCTAATTCCGCCTCATTAACTTCATACAGGTAGAATTTACAACACATGGGAAAATCACATCCAATGACAAAATGGACTAGCCAAGTGTACAGATATTTTTGGGGGACACAATCCCATCCATGACATTCCACCTTTTGGCTCCCCCAAATTCATGTTATTGCCACATGTAAAACACATTCACCCCATCATATCATATCAAAAGCCTGAAATCACCTCCAAGTGCAAATTCCATCCTGGGGAAAAATTCCTCTTCATCTGTGGAATCTAGAATACAAGTTGTCTGCTTCCACAGTGCAAAGTAGAACAGGCACACCATAGACATTTCCACTACATTTTCAAGAAATTGGAGGGAAAGAACGGATATCAGGCACCAAGCAAGTCAGCATAACACATTACATTAGCCCTCAAGGCTTGAAAATAATCCTCCATTCTCTGAGACCGTTTAGGCAATGGCCCTGCCCTCCGGACTCTGGGTGTTGGCCACACTCTCTAGATTCTGGGTGGAGGCCCCTTGGCCCTGGGATTTAGCTCCACCTTCCAGGACCACTGGAATAGTAACTCTGCTCTCTCCATCTGGGCGGTCCCATTCTCCTAATCCGAGTGGTGATTCCAACCTTTGAGACCCTAGAGGTTGTGGCCCTACCTTTTGAGACTGAGGCAGCTCTGCTTCCTGTGTTCCTTGTCTCTTCATCTTCTGCTTCCTGGTTTCTTGGCCTCTGGGCCTCTTGGGACTTGTTGCCCGGGTCTGCCCTGCTGGGGCTAGTGTTCTAAAGCTCTTTAAGTCCATCAATAAGTGCCTGGAGGCACCCCACTCCGCCTGTAAACTTCGGCTGGAAGGCACTGAGTTCTCTTGTTCCGTGAGTCAGCAAGCCTAGCTCCACTGATAAGTGCTTGGAGGCACCCCACTCTGGCAGGAAGCCTCCTGTCAAAGGCACTCAGCTCTCTCACTCCGTGGGTCAGCTCCAGTGTTGTCTGGTACTGGTCTCCTGGTTCTCTGCTGCTGCTTCTCACAGTCTGTGCCATCTCCAGTGTAACAGCTCTCCTCACTTCTTTCTGAGTCCTCACCAGAATTGTCTTTGATGTCCATAATTCCACCAACAGTCTCTTCAAGGCAATCAAGATTTTACTATTAGGAACTTTAAAACTCTTCCAGCCTCTATCCTTTCACAGTTTCAAAGCCACTTCTACACTTTAGGTATCTGTTAGAGCAGCACTCCACTCCTGGTACCCAATTCTGTTTTAGTCATCTAGTGCTGCTATAACAGAAATACGACAAGTGGACAGCTTTACCAAAGAGAAATTTATTCTCTCATAGTCTAGGAGTCTAGAAGTCAGAATTCAGGGTGCCAGCTCAAGGGGAAGGCTTTCTCTCTCTGTCAGCTCTAGGAGAAGGCCCTTGTCATCAATTTTCCCTGGTCAAGGAGCTTCTCAGGGCAGGTATGAAGGGATTCGCAGGTCGAAGGGATTTGCTATTCTCCTGGCTGTTGTTTCTTGGTGGTATGAGGTCTCCCTGTCTCTTTGCTTACTTCTCTGTTTTATATCTCAAAAGAGATTGACTTAAAACAAAGCCTAATCTTGTAGATTGAGTGTTGCTTCATTAATATAACTGCCTCTAATCCTGCCTCATTCACATCATAGAGATAGGATTTACAAAACATAGGAAAATCACATCAGATGACAAAATGGTGGCCAATCATACAATACTGGGAATCATGGCCTAGGCAATTTGACAGATATTTTGGGAGGACACAATTCAATCCATGACAACAAATATATAAGGATATCTGGAAATGCACAAGATAATAATGTTAAGTGAAAAACCAGAGTATAAAATTGCATGTACAATATTATAAAAAACAAAGGACACACACAAACACATACATACAGAAAAAAGTCCAGAAGTATATATGTCAAAATGTTACCAATGGTTATCTCAGAATGATGGGTTTATGGGAGTGTTATTTTTTTCCTTTTACCCTTCTGTATTTTTTAAAAATTCCCAAAATGAGCATGTATTACCTTTAGTAAATATAAAAACAATAAATGATATGTTAAGGAAAAGGATTTTGGTATTTGAAATCAGCATCTGTGGGTCTAATTCACACTTACCCAGAACATATTACCTGACCTTAATGTCTCTGGAATCACTAGTGGTTCAGTGGTAGAATTCTTGCCTTCTATGTGGGAGACCAGGATTCAATTCCCAGCCAATGCACTTCATGCACATCCACCACCCATCTGTCAGTGGAGGCTTGCATGTTGCTATGATGCTGAACAGGTTTCAGTGGAGCTTCTAGATTAAGATAGACTAGGAAGAAAAGCTTGGTGATTTACTTCTGAAAATCAGCCAGTGAAAACCCTATGGATCATAATGGTCTGAACCACAACCGATCATGATGTTGGCACAGGACCAGGCAGCATTGTGTTGCCATGAGTCGGGAGTGACTTGACGGTGGCCAACAACAACAATGTCTTTGAGCCACAGTTTCGCATCTCTAAAATGGGGTTAACACTACCAAATTCACATGGTTGTTGTGAAGACCAACATGATCAACAAATACTAATTAAGAATATTAAATTTCATGAAGTCTTTTGAAATCCCTGGATGAGGTACTGTAAAGATGAAGTTATAATAAGAATGTTTCCTAGACATCTCCA
This sequence comes from Dugong dugon, assembly GCA_030035585.1. Taxonomy (NCBI): domain Eukaryota; kingdom Metazoa; phylum Chordata; class Mammalia; order Sirenia; family Dugongidae; genus Dugong; species Dugong dugon. Next base: position 98,524,162 of record CM057483.1, on the reverse strand, counting down.
AATTGCAGCCATTCTTCTCTTTTCCAGAATATGTAAAGAATGCCTGTGTGCCCACAAATGAGCAGCATCTAACTTTTGAGACTGTCAGCTTGTCTCTTCCAATCCAAGAATTTTCCTTTCCTTTGACTCCTCCCTTCATTCTCCCCTACTGACGTCTGTTCACTGCCTTGCCAACCAAAGGGGAAAACATTCTTTAGAACTGAAGCTGAGGCACCACTTAGAGTCCTGGCAGACATGAGATGTTTAGTGTCACGGAGAATATGTGGTGTTGGTTGACCACAGAACATGCCAGGCCAAGATGCCAAGGACAGGCATCAAGGAAGCTGCAGAGGAAGGATGAAGGTTGCACAGCTAGGCAGCATCCTGGCTTTGGGCAGAGCTCTTGCCCAAGTGTACAGTGACTCTCTGTTCACCTCTTCCCTGGCTTGGCTCACTAGTTTTGCAGAACCAGGCTGGCTTATGGATGAAGAAACACCTTCTCCTCACAAAACTTATTGGGCCTGAATTAGGCTATGTTTGCTAGGGAAGCAAAACCAGTAAAGTGTATATATATATACATATCTATCTATATATATATATATATAGAGAGAGAGAGAGAGAGAGAGAGAGATTTACCTCAAGGAAATCGCCTACACAGTTGTAGATGCTGGCAAGTTCCAAGTCCGTGGGTCAGGCATAAGGCTGGAGGCTTCTCCAGACTCATGTAGCTGCAGGGGTTGATGAACCCAAGATTGGCAAGTCAGATGGCAGGCCGCTGGCTCACAGGCTGTGGAGGTTGACAAATCCTAAGACCAGCAGGCAATAAGGCAGGCAGCTGGCTCAAGTCTCAAGAATCAGAGGATGCAGGATCCAGAGCAAGTAAGCGAACTTTGCCAGAAAGTCCATATATATATTGGATGCAGGCCACCCCCAAGGAAACTCTGCTTACAATTGACTGGATGAACACATCATGGAGGATGACTACATCATTGTATAACTGCCAAACCACTGAGAATCATGGCCAAGTTGACATACAACCTTAACCATCACAGTCCACCCCTTGCCAGCTTGACACCTCCTTAAACCATATACAATCTAGTACTAAAGACAATTACAAAGTCATACTTGTGCCTAACATGATACAACTAACGTGTACAACAGAAAACGGACTAGCCCCATTTATATCTTATAAGTGAAGAAAACAAAAATATTTGATGCACACAAACAAGGAAGAAATACTTGTAACAATTACAGTCCTTATTTCTGCAACCAGTCACGTGGTCTTAACTGGTGTTTAGAACTACTTTCTTCCACCACCCATTATGAATTACCTTTACCCTAAGCAAGCACCTCAGCTGGTCATGGTTCTTTGCCTGGTAGAGTGACCCAAACCTTCAGTTCTGAAGGGTCTGGGCCGTTAGTAGTCATGTTGGAATTGGGTTGCTGTAGTTTTCCATTGACTTTAATCACAGGGCATGGTAGTACTAAGAGATGCCCTAAGGGATCTCCTGTATTCTAGACATACTCTTTCTCACCTCCATTATGCAACATCAATCCGATTTCCCCTTGGTAGTCAGGGTCAGTCATACCAGCCAATATAGTAACTCCCTTTGCCTGTTGATTCAGAGGCATGAGGAGCCCAAAGTGGCCGGGTAGCATTCTTAACCTCCAGTTTAATGGAATCTGTGTTGTGTCTTCAGGTGGGAACATTCTTCCCTTTGGAACTAAGACAGCTAGACCCACCGAGCATAGGGTAGTGGGGACAGGAAGCAAAAATTTAGTGAGTGGGTCATTAGGGTAATAGTGGATAGTGCCACTCCCATCTCCACCCCTTTATTCCTGGAACCATGAATCCTGGCTATGAGACAAACAGCACCATATATTGAACGCTGTTTTAGAAGATATACAGCCTCCTGGAGAACATTGCCTCAACCCTGCAAAATATTGCCACCTGACTGGTGCCATAATTGTGTGCTTAGAAGGCCATTCCATTGTTCTATCAAGCTAGCTGCTTCAGGATGGTGGGGAACATGGTGAGACCAATGAATTCCACAGCATGGGCCCATTGCCGTACTTCATTTGCTATGAAGGCAGTCCCTTGATCTGAGGCAATGCTGTGTGGGATACCATGATGGTAGATAAGGCATTCTGTGAGTCCATGGATGGTAGTTTTGGCAAAAGCATTGTGTGCAGGGAAGGTAAAGCCATATCCAGAGTAAGTGTCTATTCCAGTAAGGACAAAACACTGCCCTTTCCATGATGGAAGTTGTCCAATGTAATCAACTTGCCACCAGGTTGCTGACTGATCACCTTAAGGAATGGTGCCATATTGGGGACTTAGGGTTGGTCTCTGCTCCTGACAGATTTGGCACTCAGCAGTGGCTGAAGCCAAGTTGGCCTTGGTGAGTGGAAGTCCATGTTGTATAGGTCTTTTATGTCCCTGGTTAGATTTATTCCTAAGTACTTTATCTTCTTGGGGGTATTGCAAATGGTATTGATTTGGTGATTTCCCCTTCTAAGTTCTTTTTCTTGGTGTAGAGGAATCCTACTGATTTTTTGTGTGTTTATCTTGTATCCTGCTACTTTGCTGAAATCTATTATTTCCAGTAGCTTTCTTGTGGATTCTTTTGGGATTTTCTATGTATAAAATCATATCATCTGTGAATAGGGATAATTTTACCCCTTCCTTACCAATTCGGATGAACTTTATTTCTTTTTCTTGTCTTATTGCTCTAGCTAGAACGTCTAGCAGAATGTCGAATAAGAGTCGTGATAAAGGGCATCCTTGTCTGGTTCCTGTTCTCAAGGGGAATGCTTTCAGTCTCTCTCCATTTAAATGATGTTGGCTGTTGACTTTGTATAAATGCCCTTTATTATGCTGAGGAATTTCCCTTGTATTCCTATTTTGTAGAAGAGTTTATTCAAGAATTTATGTTGTACTTTGTTGAATGCCTTTTCTGCATTGATTGATACTATCATATTTTTTTATTTTGTTTTATTTATATGGTGGATTATGTTGATTGATTTTCTAATGTTGAGCCATCCTTGCATACCTGGTATGAATCCCACTTGGTCATGATGTATTATTTTTTTGTGTGTGCTGTTGAATTCTATTGGCTAGAGTTTTGTTGAGGATTTTTGCCTCTATGTTCATGAGGGATATTCATCTGTAGTTTTCTTTTTTTGTGGTGTCTTTGCCAGGCTTTGGTATCAGGGTTATGCTGGCTTCATAGAATGAGTGAGGGAGTATTTCTTCCTTTTCTATGCTCCAAAATAGCTTTAGTAGTATTGGTGTTAGCTTTTTTCTGAAAGTTTGGTAGAATTCTCCAGTGAAGCCATCTGGGCCAGGGCTTTTGTTTTATTGGAAGTTTTTTTTTTTTTATTACTTCTTCAATCTCTTCTTTTGTTGTGAGTTTGTTTCGTTTTTCTACCTCAGTTTGTGTTAGTTTAGGGAGGTAGTGTGTTTCTAGAAATTTGTCCATTTCCTCCAGGTTTTCAAATTTGTTGAGTACAAATTTTCATAGTATTCTGTTATGATCCTTTTTATTTCAATTGGGTCTGTTGTGATATCACCCATATTGTTTCTTATATGGGTTATTTTCTTCTTCTCCTGTTTTCCTTTGGTCACTTTGGCCAGTGGTTTGTCAATTTTGTTGATCTTTTCAAAGAACCAACTTTTGGTTTTGTTGATTCTCTCTATTGTTTTTCTATTCTCTATTTCATTTATTTCTGCTCTAATCTTTATTATTTCCTTTCTTTTGGTGACTGAGGGCTTCTTTTGCTGCTCTCTTTCTATTTGTCTGAGTTGTAGGGTTCATATTTTGATTTTAGCCCTTTCTTCTTTTTCAATGAGTGTGTTTATTGCTATAAATTGACCTCTATGCACTGCTTTTGTTGTGTCCCAAAGGTATTGGTAAGATATGTTTTCATTCTCATTTGATTCTATGATTTCTTTACTCCAGCCTTGATTTTTTGTATAACCCAGTAGTTTTTAAGCATGGTGCTGTTCAGTTTCCACGTATTTGATGTTTTTCCTTGCTCTTTCTGTTATTGATATCTACTTTTATGACATTATGATCAGAGAAAATGCTTTGTATTATTTTGACGTTTTGGATTCTGTTAAGGCTTGCTTTGTGGCCTAAAATGTGATCTGTTCTGGAGAATGCTCATTTGCATTGGAAAAGAATGTATACTTAGGTGACATTGGGTGGACTGTTCTGTATGTGTCTATGAGGTCAAGATGGTTGATTGTAGCATTTAGATCTTCCGTATCTTTATTGAGTTTATTTCTAGATTTTCTGTCCTTCATCAAAAGTGGTATGTTGAAGTCTCCTGCTATTATCTTGGAGCTGTCTGTCTCTCTTTTCAATGCTGCTAGAGTTTGTTTTATGTATTTCGGAGTCCTGTCATTGGGCGCATATATATTTATTATGGTTATGTCCTCCTAGTGTATTGACACTTTAATCATTATATAGTGTCCTTCTTTATCCTTTATGTTGGATTTTGCTTTAAAGTTTATTTTATTGGAGATTGGTATTGCCATTCCTGCTCTTTTTTGGTTGTTGTTTGCTTGATATATTTTTTCTATACATTGAGTTTTAGTTTGTTTATGTCTTTGTGTCTAAGTTGTGTCTTTTGTAGACAGTGTATGGATGGATCATGTTTTTTTATCCATTCTGCCACTTTCTGTCTCTTTACTGGTGCATTTAGGCCATTTACATTCATTGTAATTATTGATAGGTATGAGTTTAGTGCTGTCGTTTTGATTTTTTTTTTTTATGGTGTCGACAGTTTATTTGTTCAGCTTAATTTTCTGTGCTGAGTTTTTGTTTGTTTATGTATTTTCTTTCCATATCTTTCATTATTGTTGATTTTGTGTTTACTGTGTCTTTATTTTATGTTTTTCTTCTTTTTTATTTTGATGGGTAGGTTTGTTAGCTTCCTTTATGGTTACCTTGAAATTGACCTTCAGTTTTCTAAGTTTAAACAAGTCTTTTATTTCTTAATATCACCTTAACTTCCTCTCCATATGGAATTTCTGTGACTACACTGTTTATTCTCTCTTTTTTGTTTTGACATTGTAATTTTTTACATTTTGATGTCTCTGGTTCCCTATTTTCAGTGTTTTAGTTTTGATTTGTTTTTGTGAATTCCCTATCTGGGTTGATAACTGGTTGATCTATCCTGTGTTCCAGTCTTGGAATGTTGTCTGATGTTTTTGGTTCTCTAACCAGAGGACTGCCTTTAATATTTCTTTTAATTTTGGTCTGGTTTTTACAAATACCCTTAATTTCTGTTTATCTGTAAATGACCTAATTTTGCCATCATACTTGAGAGACAATTTTGCTGGATATATAATTCTTGGCTGGCAATTTTTTTTCTTCAAGGCTTTATATATGCCATCCCATTGTCTTCTCACCTGCACGGTTTCTGCTGAGCAGTCAGAGCTTCCTCTTATTGGTTCTCCTTTGTAGGTGACTTTTTGTTTATTCCTAACCACTCTCAAGATTCTTTCTTTGTCTTTGGTTTTGACAAGTTTGATTATGATATGTCTTGGTGACTTTCTTTTGGGGTTTACCCTGTATGGGTTTCCTTGAGCTTCTTGGATAGATGTCTTCTCATCTTTCATGATATTACAGAAGTTTTCTGCCAGCAAATCTTCAACAATTCTCTCTGTGTTTTCTGTTATCCCCTCCTGTTCTCTTACTGTGATCACTTGTAGGTTTTTCCTCTTGATAGTACCCTCCACAATTCTTAGGCTTTCTTCATTTTTTTTTTCTTATTATTTTTCCTCAAATTGGTATCAAGGGATTTATCTTCAATCTCACTAATTCTGACTTCCATTGTCTCAATCCTGATCTTATTACCTTTTATTGAGTAGCCTAAGTCTGAAGTTTTATTGTTAATCTTTTGGATTTCTAGTTGCTGTCTCTGTATGGTTTCTAGCAGCCTGTTTATTCTGTCATTTTATTCTTGTATTACTTTCCTGAACTCTTCTATTGCCTTGTCTGTGTGTTCCTTGGCTTTATCTGACTATTGCATGATCTCCTTCCTGATATTTTGGAGAGCTGTGTATATTAGTCTTTTGAATTCTTTGTCAGGTAGTTCCATTGTGTTATCTGCTTCTGGAAGATTTTCTGGTTCTTTATTTTGGTTGTTTGCTGGAGTCATCTTGTCCTGCTTTTTTATGTGATTTCATATTGACTGTTGTCTTTCAGGCATCCAGAAGTTATTATATTTATTTTATTGTATTTTTGTTTTGTTTTAATATGCCCAAGTAGGCTGGGCATGTGAGCTACTTTGGTTGTTGGCATTGTTGCAGCTCTCATGTCCTGTTTCCGGGTGGTCAAAGTGGCTACTAAGTGTTTGGGCCCAGGAGTCTGTTCACTGTTCTGGTAGGGGTGTGGATACTCAGGGTACAGGTGTCCAGGTCATCAGTCACTGAGTGTGTGGTGCAGACTGTCCCCCACAGTCCTAGCTGGCAGGGCTGTATGGGGGTGTTCAGAGCAGGCACATGTCTCTGGTTGCAGTGGGGGGTGATGTGTGGGACAATGCAGGGGGCTTATGGTTGCCCCCAGGTGCCTGGATGGAAGGTGTGTCCTTGTCCCCTAGAGCATTTAGTGGGGGGTAGTGCAGTGGGTCCTTGGGTGCCCAGTGCTGTTGGTTGGAGGGGTTGGGAGGCACCACTAATTCTCAGACCCCTGTTTTAGGTGGCTAGAAGGAGTGGGAAGTACTGCCTGCCCTTAGGCTCCTGGTGTGGGTGGGTGAGGCCCCTTCTTAGGGGATGGGGCTTTGTTGAATGTCAAATCTGCAGTTCCCCCTTGACTGTTGCAGGTGAAAATGTGCTTCAGATGTATGCCCTGCTCTTTTTTACTGATGAGGGCATGTGGTGTTGAATCGGCCCACAAGGTACTGGGTGGGGGTGAGATGCATTCCAAATCCATGGACCCCCGTATTCCAGTGGCTGTGTGAAGGGGCAGGGCCTCCTGACCGGCCCTGAGCTCCTGGCTTAGGAGGCGTGGCATTGTTGAATGCCTCAGGACTGGTGTCAGAGTGAGGTAGGGGATGCATGAGGGGAAGGAAATGCTTCTCCACTGTGAAGCTCTGGTGGGGGAGGAGTTATTTTGCCAGCGCACATGTAGGTTGGGAGCTTTCACTTAACTTTCGCAGGTCTGGTGTCGCTCCTGTATGGTTCTTGAGGTGCTTGTAGATTCGCTGCTGCTTGGCTGCACTGGATGTAGTGCGTCTTTGCTTGAGATTTGCTGCTTGCCTCAGCCAATGTGCACTGTGCAGACTTGGCTAGCAGGGCACCAGCGAATCTGTCATCTGTAATTCCCCATTTCCCTGCTTTTGAATTGTCTCTCCTTCCACCTGCCACTCAGTCTGATTATTCAGTTTTGTCTTTGATGATTAGGGTTCCTAGATTGTCATACATATTCAATTCACTTGCTTTTTCTGGTCTTTGTTGTAAGAGGGATGACAGGAAGTGTCTGACTATTCCACCACCCTGGTCCCGCCTCCTAGTATGATGTTTCCTTTTCTAGCTTTTTAAGGAGGTGCCATATCATTTTCCTTAGTGGTTGTACCATTTTACATTCCCATCAGTAGTGCATAAGAGTTCCAGTTCTCCCCCACAACCTCTGCAATATTTGTTATTTTCTGTTTTTTTGAGTAGTGCCAATAAATGTCAGGGCGAGATGATATCTCATTGTAGTTTTGATTTACATTTCCCTAATGGCTAATGAACGTGAGAATTTCCTTATGTGTCTGTTAGGCACCTGCATGTCTTCTTTGGTGAGGTGTCTGTTCATATGCTTCGCCCATTTCTTAATTGCATTGTTTGTCTTTTTGTTGTTGAAGTGTTGAGGTATTCTATAGATTTTAGACATTAGACCCCTGTCGGATATGTCACAGCCAAATATTTTTTCCAGTCTGTAGGTTCTCTTTTTACTCTTTTGGTGATGTTTTTTCGTGAGCATAAGTATTTAGTTTTTCAGAGCTCCCAGATATCTAGTTTATCTTCTGGTGTTTGTGCATTGTTAGTTATGGTTTGTATTGTATTTATGCCATGTATTAGAGCCCTTAGCATTGTCTCTATTTTTTTCTCCCATGATCTTTATTGTTTTAGATTTTATATTTAGGTCTTTGATCCATTTTGAATTAGTTTTTGTGTATGGTGTGAGGTATGGGTCGTGTTTCATTATTGTAAAGATGGACATTCAGTTTTGCCAGCTCCATTTGTTAAAAAGACTGTCTTTTCCTCATTTAATGGACTCTGGTCCTTTGTCAAAGATCAGCTGACCATAGGTGGATGGATTTATGTCTGGATTCTCAATTCTGTTCCATTGATCTATGTGGCTGTCATTGTACCAGTATCAGGCTGTTTTGACTACCATGACTGTATAGTAGGTTCTGAGAACAGGTAATGTGAGGCTTCCTACTTTATTCTTTTTCTCCAATAAAGTTTTGCTTATCTGGGGCCTCTTTCCTTTACATATAAAATTGGTGATTAGTCTTTCCATCTAGTTAAATAATGCTGTTGGTATTTGGATTGGGATTGCATTATACCTGTACATTGCTTTGGGTAGAACTGACATTTTCACAATGTTGGTCTTCCTATCTGTGAGCATGGTATGTTTTTCCATTTAAGTAAGTCTATTTTGGTTTCTTGCATTAGTGTTTTGTAGTTTTATTTGTATAGGTCTTTTACATCTCTGGTTAGATTTATTCCTAAGTATTTTGTCTTTTGGGGGCTATTATAAATGATATTGTTTTCTGGATTTCCTTTTTGAAGTTCTCTTTGTTGGTGTAGAGGTATCCAACTGATTTTTTTATGTTTATCTTGTATCCTGCTACTCTGCTGAATCTTTCTATTAGTTCCAGTAGTTTTCTTGTGGACTCTTTAGGGTTCTGTACATATAGTATTATATCATCTGCGAATATGGATAGTTTTACTTTTTCCTTACTAATCTGTACGCCCTTTATTTCTTGTTCTTGCCTTATTGCTAAAGCTAGGACTTCTAGTACAATGTTAAATAGGAGTGGTTATAAGGGGCATCCTTGTCTTGTTCCCATTCTCAAGGGTAATGTTTTCAGCCTCTCTACATTGAGAATGATGTTGGCTGTTGGTTTTGTATAGATGCCCTTTACTATGTTGAGGAATTTCCTTCTATTCTTATTTTATTGAGAGTTTTTATCAGGAATGGGTGTTGGACATTATCAAATGCCTTTTCCGCATTGATTGAGATGATCATGTGATTCTTTTCTTTTGTTCTATTCATGTGCTAGATTCTCCTTGATTGATTTTCTAATGTTGACCCATCCTTACATACCTGGTATGAATCCCACTTGGTCATGGTGTATTATTTTTTTTTTTACATAATGCTGAATTCTATTGAATTTTGTTGAGAATGTTTGTATCTGTATTTATGAGAGATATTGATCTGTAATTTTCTTTTTTTGTGGTGTCTTTTCCTGGTTTTGGTATCAATGTTATGTTGTCTTCATAGAACGAATTCAGATATATTCCTTCCTTTTCCATGCTCTGAAAAAATCTGAGTAGTACTGGTGTGAACTCTTGTCTCAATGTTTGGTAGAATTCTCCAGTGAAGCCATCCCGGCCAGGGCCTTTTTTGTTGGTTTTTTTTTTTTTTTTTTTTAATTATTGTTACCTCTTCAATCTCTTCTCTTGCTATGGATATGTTCAGATAATCTATCTCAGTTTGCATTAGTTTAGATAGGTAGTGTATTTCTAGAAATTTGTCCATTTCCTCTAGGTTTTCAAATTAGGTGGAGTACAATTTTTCATAGTACTCTGTTATGATCCTTTTTACTTCAGTTGAGTCTGTTGAAATGTTCTCCATCTCATTTATTGTTTGGGTTATTTGCATCCTCTCTTGTTTTTCTTTTGTCAGTTTGGCCAGAGGTTTTTTCATTTTTGTTGATCTTTTCAAAGAACCAACTTTTGGTCTTGTTGATTCTATTGTTGTTTCTGTTCTCTATTTCATTTATTTCTGCTCTAGTCTTTGTTTCCTTTCTTCTAGTGACTGTGCACTTCTTTTAATGTTCTCTTTTGGTTTGTTTGAGTTGTAGGGCTCATGTTTTGATTTTGGCCTGTTTTTCTTTTTTGATGTGTGTGTCTATTGCTGTAAATTTTTCTATGAGCACTGCCTTTGCTGTGTCCCAAAGGCTTTGGTATGAAGTGTTTTCATTTCCATTTCATTTTAGGAATTTTTTTATTCCTTCTTTGATTTCTTCTCTTATCCAGTTGTTTTCAAGCAAGGTGTTAGTCAGTTGCCATGTATTTGATTTTATTTTCCTTGCTCTTACTGTTATTGATTTCTACTTTTATGCTATTGTGTTCAGAAAGAATACTTTATATTACTATGATGTTTTGGATTTTATTCAGGGTTGCTTTGTGGCCTAAAATGTGGTCTATTCTGGAGAATGTTCAGTGTACATTTGGAAGGAATGTATACTTTGCTGCTGTTGGGTAGAGTGTTCAGTATATGTTTATGAGGTCAGTTTCGTGGATTGTGGCCTTTTGATCTTCTGTATCTTTGCTGAGTTTCTTTCTAGATGTTCTGTCCTGTACTGAGAGTCATGTGTTGAAGTCTTCTACTATTATTGTGGAAGTGTATATTTCTCTTTTCAGTGCTTTTAGAGTTTGTTTTATGTATTTTGAAGCTCTGTTATTGGGTTAGTAGATGTTTATTAAGGTTATACATTCTTGATGGATTGTCCCTTTAATCATTATATAATGTCCTTCCTTGTCTTTTATGGTTGATTTTGCCTTAAAATTTATTTTATCTTAGATTCATATTGCCACTCCTTCTCCTTTTTGGTTACCGTTTGCTTGATACATTTTTTCCTTCCTTTGATTTTTCATATATTTGTGTCTTTGTGTCTAAGGTGTGTCCCTTATAGACAGGATATTGATGCATTTTTTTAAATCCATTCTGCCACTCTGTCTCTTTACTGGTACATTTAAGCCATTTACATTTAGTGATTATCCGTAGGTATGAGTTTATTGCTTTGATATTGTTGTGCTTTTTTTTGTGTGTGTGGTGCTGAAGGTTTTTTTTTTTGTTGTTGTTGTTGTTCCTCTTACTTTCCTGTGCTGAGTTCCTTTTGTTTGTGGATTTCTTTCGTTATTATAGATTTTGTACTTAGTGAGTCTTTATGTTTTTCTTCTTTTTTATTTTAATGAGTAGGTTTGTTAACATTCTTCATGGTTAACTTGAAATTTATCCTCACTTAATTCCTAAGTTTGAACAGACTTTTATTACTTGATATTGCCTTGATTTCCACTTCATTTGAAAGTTCTGTACCTACACAATTTATTCCCCCTTTTATTGTTTTGAAGTTGTCCTTATTTGTAGATTGATGTCTCTGTTTCCCTGTTTTAAGTCTTTTAGCTTTGTTTTATAAATGAGAGTTCTTTACCTGGGTTGGTAGCTGGCTGATGCTGTCCTGTGTATTAGTCTCAGGTTGTTGTCTGATGATTTTACTTCTCTAACTGAAGGACTTTCTTTAATATTTCTTGTAAGTTTGGTTTGTTTTTATGAATTCCCTTAATTTCTGTTTATCTGGAAATGTCCTAATTTTTTATATGTTTTGACCTTGTCTGCTGTCTCTGAGACAGTAAGGTATTATTTTCTTTTCTTTTTTTAAAATTTTTTATTGATGTAATTAATGAAGTTTACATTTCAAGTTAGTCTCCCATACAGATTTTTTTTTAACACACATTGTTAGGAGACCACAACCGCTCACCTCATTGTGCGACAGCTCACTCCTCCCCTCCGCCCATGATTCCCCATGAACATTCAACCAGCTCCTAATTCTCTCTGCCTTCCCCCTCACCTCTGGACAGAAGCCCCCCCTTTGGTCTCTTATATCTACTTGTCTAAGAGGCACATTCTTCACGAGTATCACTTTATGTCCCACAGTCCCGTCCAATCCCTGTCTGAAGAGTTGGCCTCGGAAATTGTTTCAGTTCTGGGGTGATGGAGAGACCAGGGGCCATGCTTTCCGGGACACCTCCAGTCTTAGTCAGACCATTATGTCTGGTCTTCTTACTAGTATTTGAGTTCTGCATCCCACTGTTCTATTGCTCCATCAGGGACCCTCTGTTGTGTTCCCTGTCAGGACATTCATTGGTGGTAGCCGGGCACCATGTAGTTCTTCTGGTCTCAGGCTGATGAAGTCTCTGGTTTATGTGGCCCATTCTGTCTCTTGGGCCAATACTTTCCTTGTGTCTTTGGTGTTCTTCGTTCTCCTTTACTCCAAGTGGTTGGGACCAATTGATACATCTTAGATGGCCGCTTGCAAGCTTTTAAGACCCCAGACGCCACTCACCAAAGTAGGATGCAGAACATTTTCTTAATAAGGTTTGTTATGCCAATTGACATAGATGTCCCCTGAAGGCATGGTCCCCAGACCCCGCATCCCTGCTACTCTCTTTCGCGAAGTATTTGACTGTATTGAGGAAACTTCTTAGCTTTGGTTTAGTCCAGTTGTGCTGGCTTCCCCTGTAGTGTGTGCTGTCCTTCCCTTCACCTAAGATGATTCTTATCTACTATCTAGTTAGTGAATAACCCTCACCCTCCCTCCCCACCCCCGTAACCATCAAAGAATGTATTCTTCTGTGTTTAAAACTTTTCTTGAGTTCTTATAATATCGGTTTTATACAGTATTTGTCCTTCTGTGCCTAAATAAATTCACTCAGCATAATAAATTCTAGCTTCCACCAAGTTATACAATGTTTCACAGCTTCATCATTGTTCTTTATCATTGCATAATATTCCATTGTGTGGATATACCATAATTTGTTTATCCATTTGTCCATCAATGGGCACTTAGGTTGCTTCCATCCTTTGGCTATTGTGAACAGTGCTGCGATGAACATGGGTGTGCATATATCTGTTCGTCTGACGGCTCTTGTTTCTCTAGGATATATTCCAAGGAGCGGGATAGCTGGATCGTATGGTGCTTTTATTTCTAGCTTTTTAAGGAAGCGCCAAATGGATTTCCAAAGTGGTTGTACCATTTTACATTCCCATCAACAGTTTATAAGTGTTCCAGTCTCTCCACAACCTCTCCAGCATTTGTTATTTTGTGTGTTTTGGATTAATGCTAGCCTTGTTGGGGTGAGTTGATATCTCATTGTAGTTTTCATCTGCATTTCTCTGATGGCTAATGATCATGAGCATTTCTTCATGTGTCTGTTAGCCACCTGAATATCTTCTTTGGTGAAGTGCCTATTCATATCTTTTGCCCATTTTTTAATTGGGTTATTTGTCTTTTTGCTGTTGAGGTTTTGCAGTATCTTGTAGATTTTAGAAATTAAATGCTGATTGGATTTGTCGTAGCCAAAAATTTTTTCCCAATTTGTAGGTTGTATTTTCACTCTTTTTGTGAAGTCTTTGGATGAGCATAAGTGTTTGATTTTTAGAAGCTCCCATTTATCTAGTCTCTCTTCTGGTGCTTGTGCATTGTTACTTATGGTTTGTATTGTGTTTATGCCATGTACTAGGGCTCCTAGCATTGTCCTTATTTTTTCTTCCATGATCTTTATTGTTTTTGATTTTATATTTAAGTCTTTGATCCATTTTGAGTTAGTTTTTATACATGGTGTGAGGTATAGGTCTTGTTTCAGTTTTTTGCAGATGGATATCCAATTATGCCAGCACCATTTGTTAAAGACACTGTCTTTTCCCCATTAATGGACTTGGGGACTTTGTCAAATATTAGCTGCTCATAAGTGGATGAGCTTATATCTGGATTCTCAACTCTGTTCCATTGGTCTATGTATCTGTTATTGTACCAGTACCAGGCTGTCTTGACAACTGTGGCAGTATAATAGATCCTAAAATCAGGTAATGTAGGGGCTCCCATTCTGTTCTTCTTCTTGAGTAGTGCTTTATTTATCCGGGGCTTCTTCCCTTTCCATATGAAGTTGGTGATTTGTTTCTCCATCTCATTAAAGAATGCTGCTGGAATTTGTATCGGGATTGCTTTGTATCTGTAGATTGCTTTGGGTAGAATTGACATTTTCACTATGTTGAGTCTACCTATCCATGAGCAAGGTATATTTTTCCACTTATGCAGGTCTCTTTTAGTTTCTTGCAGTAGCGTCTTGTAGTTTTCTCTGTAAAGATCTTTTATATCTCTGGTTAGATTTATTCTTAAGTATTTTATCTTTTGGGGGGCTATTGTAAACGGTATTGATTTGGTGATTTCCTTTTCAAGGTTCCCTTTGTTGGTGTAGAGGAATCCACTTGATTTTTGTATGTTTAGCTTGTATTCTGAAAGTTTGCTGAAATTTTCTATTAGTTCCAGTAGTTTTCTTGTGGATTCCTTGGGGTTTTCCGTGTATAAGATCATATCATCTGCAAACAGAGATACCTTGACTTCTTCCCTACATATTTGGATGCACTTTTATTTCTTTTTCTAGCCTAACTGCTCTGGCTAGGACCTCCAGCACAATGTTGAATAATAGTGGTGATAAAGGGCATCCTTGTCTGGTTCCTGTTCTCAAGGGGAATGCTTTAAAAGTCTCTCCATTCAGGATGATGTTGGCTATTGGTTTTGTATAAATGCCCTTAATTATACTAAGGAATTTCCCTCTATTCTTATTTTTTTTGAGAGTTTTTATTATGAATGGGTGTTGGACTTTGTCGAATGCCTTTTCTGCCTCGATTGATAACATCATGTGGTTCTTGTCTTTTGTTTTATTTATGTGATGGATTACATTGATTGTTTTTCTAATGTTGAACCATCCCTGCATACCTGGTATAAATCCCTCTTGGTCGTGGTAAATTAATTTTTTGATATGTTGCTGAATTTTATTGGCTAAAATTTTGTTGAGGATTTTTGCGTCGATGTTCCTGAGGGATATCGGTCTGTAATTTTCTATTTTTGTGGTGTCTTTATCTGGTTTTGGTATCAGTGTTATGCTGCCTCCATAGAATGAGTTTGGGAGTATTCCATCTGTTTCTATGCTCTGAAATACCTTTAGTAGAAGTGGTGTTATCTCTTCTCTGAAAGTTTGGTAGAATTCTCCAGTGAAGACATCCGGGCCGGGACTTTTTTTTGTTGGCACTTTTTAAATAACCTTTTCAATCTCTTCTTTTGTTATGGGTTTATTTAGTTGTTCTACCTCTGTTTGTGTTAATGTAGGTAGGTAGTGAGTTTCTAGAAATTTTCCATTTCCTCTAGGTTTTCAAATTTGTCAGAGTACAATTTTTCATAGTATTCTGTTATGATTCTTTTAATTTCAGTTGTGTCTGTTGTGATATCACCCATCTCATTTCTTATACGGGTTATCTGCTTCCTCTCCAGTTTTCCTTTTGTCAGTTTGGCCAATGGTTTATCAATTTTGTTGATTTTTTCAAAGAACCAGCTTTTGGACTTGTTAACTCTTTCAATTGTTTTTCTGTTCTCTATTTTGTTTAATTCTGCTCTAATTCTTATTATTTCTTTCCTTCTGGCGCCTGTAGTATTCTTTTGCTGCTCTCTTTCTACTTGTTCCAGTTGTAGGGTTAGTGCTTTGATTATGAGCCTTTCTTCTTTTTGGATGTGTACATTCATTGCTATAAACTGACCTCTGAGCACTGCATTTGCTGTGTCCCAAAGGTTCTGGTAGGATGTGTTTTCATTCTCGTTTGATTCTATGAATTTCTTTATTCCATCCTTAATTTCTGCTATAACCCAGTAGTTTTTAAGCAACGTGTTGTTCAGATTCCATGTGTTTGATTTTTTTCCCTTGCTTTTTGTGTTGTTGATTTCCACTTTTATGGCTTTATGGTCAGAAAAGATGCTTTGCAGTATTACGATGTTTTGGATTTTGTAAAGGCTTGCTTTATGGCCTAATATGTGGTCTATTCTGTAGAATGTTCCATGTGCATTGGAAAATAAAGTATACTTGGCTGCTGTTGGGTGCAGAGTTCGGTATATGTCTATGAGGTCAAGTTGGTTGATTGTAGCATTTAGCTCTTCTGTGTCTTTGTTGAGCTTCTTTCTGGATGTTCTGTCCTTCACTGAAAGTGGCGTGTTGAAGTCTCCTACTGCTATTGTGGAGCTGTCTATCTCTCTCTTCAGAGCTGTTAGAGTTTGTTTTATGTATTTTGGAGCCTTGTTGTTGGGTGTGTAAATATTTATTATAGTTATGTCCTCCTGGTGTATTGACGCTTTAATCATTATATAGTGCCCTTCCTTATCTTTTGTGGTGTATTTTACTTTAAAGTCTATTTTTTCAGAGATTAATATTGCCACTCTTGCTCTTTTTTTGAGTGTTGTTTGCTTGATATATTTTTTTCCATCCTTTGAGTTTTAGCCTGTTTGTGTCTTTAAGTCTAAGGTGGGTCTCTTGTAGGCAGCATATAGATGGATCATGCTTTTTTATCCAATCTGCCACTCTCTGTCTATTTATTGGTGCATTAAGTCCATTTACATTTAGTGTAATTATTGACAGGTATGAGTTTAGTGCTGTCATCCTGATATCTTTTTGTGTGTTGTTCACAGTTTCTTTGTTCTCCTCAATTTTCTGTGCTGAGTTGTCTTTATGTATTTTTTTTTCATCTTTTTCTTTGTTGTAGATTTTGTGTTTGCTGGGTCTTTATGTTTTTCTTCTTTTTTATTTTGATTTGTAGGATTGTTAGATTCCTTTGTGGTTACCTTATTATTTACCCCTAATTTTCTAAGTTTATACCAGTCTTTTATTACTTTATATCACATTAACTTCCCCTCCATATAGAAAATCAATGTCTCCATTTCTTAAGTCCCTCTTTTTTTTTTTAATATTATCCTTTTTTTTTTTTTACGTATTGATATCTGTTTCCCTATTTTCAATGTTTTAGCTTTGATATAATTTCAATTTCCGTATCCGAGTCAATATCTGGTTGCTGTATCTTGTGTTCTAGTCTTGTGTTGTTATCTGGTGTTATGGATTATCTAACCGTAGGACTCCCTTTAGTATTTCTTGTAATTTTGGTTTGTTTTTTGCAAATTCCCTGAACTGTTGTTTATCTGGAAATGCCCTAATTTCACCATCATATTTGAGAGACAGTTTTGCTGGATATATAATTCTTGGCTGACAGTTATTTTCCTTCAAGGCTTTAAATATGTCATCCCCTTGCCTTCTAGCCTGCATGGTTTCTGCTGAGTAATCTGAGCTTATTCTAGCTGACTCTCCTTTGTAGATGACTTTTCTTTTGTCCCTAGCCACTCTTAAATTTCTCTCTTTATCTTTGGTTTTGGTAAGTTTGATTTTAATATGTCTTGGTGACTTTCTTTTGGGATCTACCTTATGTGGGGTTCGATGAGCATCTTGGATAGATATCTTCTCATCTTTCTTGATATCAGGGAAGTTTTCTGTCAACAAATCTTCAACAACTTTCTATTTTCTGTTATCCCCCCCACCCCCGTTCTGGTACTCCAGTCACTCGTAGGTTATTTCTCTTGAGAAAGTCCCACATGACTCTTAGAGTTTCTTCATTCTTTTTAATTCTTTTATCTGATTTTTCCCCAAATAAGTTGGTGTCAAGAGGTTTATCTTCAGTGTCACTAATTCTAACTTCTACTGCCTCAATTCTGCTCCCATGACTTTCTATTGAGTTGTCTAATTCTGAAATTTTATTGTTAATCTTCTGGATTTCTGATTTCTGTCTTTCTATGGATTCTTGCAGTCTATTAAATTTGTCATTATGTTCTTGAATAACTTTTGTAAGTTCTTCTACTACTTTGTCTGTGTGTTCCTTGGAAGTTTCTGCATTTTGTAGAATTTCCTTTCTAATTTCTAGAAGAGTTCTGTGTATTAATCTTTTGTATTCTGCCTCTGGTAATTCCAAGAAATTCTCTTCCTCCAGAGAATTTATTGATTCTTTATCTTGGGAGCTTGCTGAAGCCATCACGGACTGCCTTTTTATGTGACTTGATACTGACTGTAGTCTCCGAGCCATCAATAATTTATTATAATTTTATTTTGTGTTTGCTTAGTGAAACCTAGCTTCTTGTTTTGTTTTGATATGCCCAAATAGGCTGCTTGTGTGCACTAGTTTGATTTTTGACTCCTTTTGATCTCTAATGTCCTGTCACCAGGTAATTGGTTCTGTAACTAAGTATGTGCATGCTGGAGTTCATTAAAATTTCCTATATGGGATCAGCTTGGGTGTACAGGCAGTCAATCACCAAGTGTGTGATGCAGGCTCTCACCCCCAGTCCTAGAGAGGCATGGGTGATAGGTGAAGGCACTGGACTCTGGCTGTGGTAGGGGATCACGTGCTGAGCCAGGCAGGGGGCCAACGGCTGCCCTTGAGAGTCCAAAAGAAAAGCGTGTCCCTATCCTCTAGAGTGAATAGGTAGGTGAGTTCTGCAGCCGGGCTAAGAGCGTCCCACTATGTTGGCTGAAAAGACTGGAGGGAACCACTCCTTCCTGAACTCCTGTAGCAGGTGACTAGGCACTTTAGGAGCTATCAGCAGTCCTCAAGACCCTGCTGCAGATTGATAAAAGTGCCTACTTGAGGGGCAGGGCTGTTTCAAAGATCACAAATCTGCCCATTCACAGCTGAAGTAGTTGAAGTTAAACTTCAGATGTTTGCCCTGTTGTACTGTGGTAGTGAGGGCCAACGCCATTGAGTAGGGTCCCCACAAGTCTATACAGGGGTGTATGGCACACAGAGTCTGCGGACCCCTGATTTCTATGGCCAGCAAAGGAGTTATGCTGACCCTGTGCTCCTGGCCTAGGGGAGCCAGCAGCTTATTTGTTCCCTCTCCAAGGCCCGGAGAATGGGTCAGGGTGCCTTTTGGGATCTATTTCTGGCCCAGTGGACTCCAGGTGCAGAGTGGGGAGAGAGGCGGTAAAAGGAAGAGAGGTTTTTCCCAAATCCGGTGGAGAGCACGGAGGTAAGAGGTAAATGGGAGCGAGGTTTTTCCCAAATCCGGTGCAGAGCACAGAGATAGGAGGTAGAAGGGAGAGAGGTTTCTCCCAAATTGGCTTTTTTTTTTTTAACTCACCACGAAAGGGTGCTCGCATGTACTTATCCTAGCCTCTTGGGAGCTGCTCTTCACTGGTTTGGAGTGTCCAAGCAGAATCTCTGCTGCCGGGTCTCTCTCGATGTGGAAACTGCCTCTTGAGCATGTGCACAGCACAGCTGTTTGCCTGCTTCACCGCGGTCTGGCGTGGCTGTGTCTCTGATGTGTCGCTGCTGTGGCTCTAGCGCTCTTCACCTCTTCCAAACAATATTCCCCTCCAGTATGACTCAGATGGGTTTCTTAACCTTGCCTTGTTCAGGGCTGCCAGATGTTCACATAGAATCAAATCACTTGTTTTTCCAGGTCTTTGTTGTAAGAGGGATATAGGAAGCGTCTAACTAGTCCGCCATGTTGAGCACGCCTTCCTCTTCTTCATCTATTTTCCTTATCTATTGATCGTATGTTCATTTGTTTCGTCCTGCATTTTTGTTTTGTTTTGATATGTCAGGGCAGGTGGGCAAGGCCTGCTTTGCTACTTGCTTGTTATGGGCACGATAGCTCTCACCACCTTATCCTAGAGGGCAGGGCAGCAGCAGGCAGAACAAGACCTCTTTATTGTACACTGGCTTGACGAGGTTGCTGTCAGTGAAATGGGCAGGTGCTGTCTGCCTCCTGATGTTGGTCTAGTGATGTGGAAGTATTCACAGCCCCTCACCAGATGGGTGGTGATATTGGATCAGGAGCAATACAAGTTCATTTCCCACCATTCAGTAGCTGGTTAAGTGCTGGGAGTGTAGGAGTGGAGCAGTGCAGGCCAGGTACATCAGCAGGCCTGAGCACAGGCGACACTCTAGCCATGGTGTTGCGGCAGGGGCTGGCTGGAAGGGCAGGTGTCTTACTTATGTAGTGCTGCTGTAACAGAAATACAACAAATGAATGGCTTTAACAAACAGAAGTTTATTTTCTTACAGTTTAGGAGGCTGGAAGTCCAAATTCAGGGCACCAGCTCCAGGGGAAGTCTTTCCTTTTTTGTTAGCTCTGGGGGAATGTCCTTGTCATCAATCTTCTCCTGGGTCTAGGAGCTTCAAAGCATAGGTACCCTGGTTCCAAAAGACTTGCATAGCTCCCAGATATTCTTTCTTGGTAGTAGGATGTCCCTCTTTACTACTGGAAGCAGAGTCATCAACATCTTTAGGACTAACCAGACTTTAAGATGGCAGGCTGCTGGGTCAAGTCCCAACAACCAGATGTCAGATGACGACCAGTCTAATGTAGGATCTAGAGCAGAGCAAAAGCCTGCGAGCTTTACCAGAAAGTCCATATGTATTGGATGCAGGTCACACCCTCAAGGAAACTCCTTTTTAACTGATTGGCTGCTCATAGCATATCCAGTCATGGAGGTGATTACATTTTATCAGATTTCATCATGGAGGTGATTACATCATTACATAACTGCCAAACCACTGAGAATCATGGCCCAGAAAAGTTAACACACAACCTTAACAATCACAATCCACCCCTTGTCAACTTGGCACCTGTACACATTGTAAACCATGAATAATCTGTAATAAAGGCAATTGTAAAGTCATGCCTGCACCTCACATGATACAGCTAACACATGTACAACCGAAAATGCACTAGTCCTGTTTACATCTTATATTTTATAAATAAAGAAAACAAAAATATTTAATATACACATACAGGGAAGAAATACTCATAACAATTAAAATCCTCATTTCTGCAACCATTCACCTGCTCATAGCTGCCATTTAGAATTATCTTCTTCCACCATCCATTCTGTATTCCCTTTACCCTCAGCAAGAACCTGAGCTGGTTGTGGTTCTTTGCTAGTGGGGTGATCAAAACCTTCATTCCTGAATGATCTGGGCCATTAGTAGTCATGTTGGAATTGAGTTGTTGTAGTTTTCCATTGACTGTAATCACAGGGCATGGTAGTACTAAGAGACGCCCTAAGTGATCTCCTGCATTCCAGGCATACTCTTCTTTACCTCCATTATATAATATCAATCAGATTTCCTCTTGTTAATCAGGATCAGTCACATCAATCTATATAGTAACTCCCTTCTTTTCCTGTTGATCCAGAGGCATGAGGAGCCCAAAGTGGCCTGGTGGCATTCGTAATTTCCTGTTCAATGAAATCTGTGCTGTGTCTCCAGGTGGGAATATTCCTTCCTTTGGAACTAAGACTTATATACCCACGGAGTATAGGGTTGAGGGGACAGATAGCAAAAATTTTGCCAGTGGTCACCAAGGGTAATAGTGAGTGGTGCCACTCCCATTTCCACCCCTTGATTCCTGGACCCATGGATCCTGGCTATGGGAGAAACAGCACCATATATTGGACGCAGGTTTGGAGCATATACACCCTCCTAGAGAATATTGCCCCAACCCGTCAAAGCATTGCCACCTAGCTGGCGTCTTAATTGTGTGTTTGAAAGGCCATTCCATTGTTCTATCAATCCAGCTGCTTCAGGATGATGGGGAACATGGTAAGAGCAGTGAATTCCATGAGCATAGCCCATTGCTGTACTTCATTCCCTGTAAAGTCAGTCCCTTGATCTGAGGCAATGCTGTGTGGGATACCATGATGGTGGATAAGGCATTCTATAAGTCTATGGATAATAATTTTTGCAGACATTTTGTGTAGAGGGAAGGCAAATCCATATCCAGAATAAATGTCTATTCCAGTAAGAAAAAAATGCTTCCCTTTCCATGATGGAAGCAGTCCAATGTAATCAATCTGCCACCAGGTTGCTGGCTGATCCCCTAGAGAAATGGTGCCATATTGAGGACTCAGAGTGGGTCTCTCCTGCTGGCAGATTGTCCACTCAGCAGTGGCTGTAGCCAAGCTGGCCTTATTGATTGGAAGTTCATGTTACTGAGCCCACGTGTAACCTCCATCTCTGCGACCATGGCCACTTTTTCATGAGCCCATTGGGCAATGATAGGAGTGACTGGGGAAAGAGCATAACTGGTTTCCACAGAACACGTCATCCTATCCACCTGATTGTTAAAATCCTCCTCTGCCAAGATCAAATAATGATGATCTGAATGCAGATCCAGAGCATATCAAAAGTCAGCGAGCTTTGCCAGTAAGTGCATATATATTGAATGCAGGCCACATCCCCAAAGAAACTCCCATTCAACTGATTGGCTGGTCATAGCAGATCTCATCATGGAGGTGATTACATCATTACTTAACTGCCATACTACATTATAACTGCCAAACCTCTGAGAAGCATGGCTCAGCCAAGTTGACACACAACATTAACCATCACAGGCGTGAAAGTAGCATACAGGGAGAAAGAAAAGAAAAGAGAAAGAAAATAAAACAGCTGGCTCAACTCCCACGAACTGGAGGTCAAATGGTGATGAGCTAGATGCAGGATCCAGAGCAATCAAGTGAGCATAGCCAGAATGTCTCTCTCTCTCTCTCTCTCACTATTATATATATAGGATGCAGGCCACAGCCCCGAGGAAACTCCCTTTGCAACTGATTGGCTGATCACAATCAGATCACATCATGGAGAATGACTACATCATTACATAACTGCCAAACCACTGATAATCATGGCCCAGCCAAGTTGACACACAACCTTAACCATCACAGGGCCTAAGGGTGTTTCAGTGAAGTATTGGGCAGTAAGCCTGAGGTCCTACAGGCCTAACTCTCACCGGTGTGGATATGCAGCTAGTAATCCCTTAGTTCACTACTAGGCAGTCTCAAGGTCATAGGCACACCTTGGCAATGTCTACAAGATGCCCAAACTACCAGGTAACTCTGTTATCTCCCTGGGTAGAATCCCCATACTGCATGTTTGATTGCATTTTTCATTTTTAAATTATAGTCGTAGAATCATAGAGACTCTGGTTGCAAATCTGAATCACCTGGAGAGTTTTAAAAAATTATTAATGCCATGGCCCCACCCTGTACCAATACAATTAGAATTTCTGCGGGATGAGGCCCCGGAAGCAGTGTTTTTTAAAGTCCACAAGTAATTCGAATGTGCGGTCAGGATTGAGAACCACTGTTATGTTATAGACTGTTAAAGCTAGAAGAGAGCAGTCCATAGTTTACCAAACTTATTTGACCACATAATCCTTTAAAAATTATAATGTTTGTGTGTGGACAATGAGCATGCTTAAAGTAAGTGACAAATAAAATGGTCTTAAGGATGAATTAATTGCAAGAAGTAATTATACACATTATGAAAATATACCTTTTAACTTCTTAAGAGAACAAAGGAACTTAGGAAAACAAAACCATTTTGTTACTACAAAGAATAAATGCATGCTCAGGTAAAGTAAAACCATTTATTTCACATTTTTTGGTTATAACGTCATCAAAAACCACTAATACTTTAAATGAGAACAGTGTTTTTGTATTATTATGTCATAGTCACTTAAAATTACCCATGACATTACTGGGTTGGATCCCCACATCAGATCACCCTCAACTTAGTTTTCTTTGCCACAGAATATACAGAGACTGCTATGCACAGACTTGTTAGAGTGCAGGCAAGAGGAAAGGAACTTTCACTTTGCAGTATTTAGGGTTTCCAATTAGGCTATGTCAGAAATCACAAATAGAATTTAAAATAGATGCCTCTGAATTAATGTCTAGATCAGAGTCCGTGCTTTCCTGCATTCTCTGACGTGGCACGTTACTGTGTTAATAAGAGTGCATGATAGTGAGAACAACTGTATTAATGTGTTTAATATTTTTGAACCCATATATACTTCAGCAAATACAATTTAGGATAGAAAGTATTTATCTTTGAGTTTTTCCCCATCAAAATCCCAATAGAAATAGAGTTTTGGAATGTGAATCTAGGTCAACGGACACCCAGAGAAAGGAAGAGAACTGACTGAAAGACATGTCTGGGGTCAATGGCAGAACCTTATATAGTACCCGAGTTTTTGGAGTTCTAGTGCAGAACCTCTCCTGTGGCTCTCTAGGGATCCTGAGACATCCATTTAGGTGGCTTTATCAGCAGCCCCTCTATAAACTGCTGGGCCAAGGGGGGAGGGGGAGAAGTATGAGGCACTTCTGTCATCCTCCCTCCCTGCTGTGTCCTTGCACTGTGGTCAGAGGAGAAAGATACAAAAGGTAACCCCAATAGTTTGCTACCAAACAGTAACTGATAATAAAGATGATAAATAAGGCATCAAGAAGAGGCTGCAGGTACTGGTACAACAATAGATGCATAACCAATAGAACAGAGAGTACAGAATAAACCCACACATCTATGATCAGCTGATTTTTGACAAGGGTGCTGAGTCTATTCAATGGGGAGAGAAGCATGTCTTCAATAAATGGTGTTGGGAAAATTGGATCTCTACACACAGAAAAATGAAACAGCATCCATGCTTTACACCATACGAAAAAACAAATTCAATGGGTTAAAGACCTAAATGTAAAAATTAAAACCATAAAATTCTTAGAAGAAATGCAGGGGCAAGACTGTTGGGCCTAGCTTTTGACAATGGATTATCTAATATAATAACAAAAGCACAGAGAGTAAAGGACAAAATAAATAAACGGGACTGTCTTAGGCTGGGTTCTCTAAAGGAGCAAAGCCAGTGAAGCATATATATAAATATATATTGCTGTTTTGTTGTTAGGTGCCATCGAGTTGGTTCCGACTCACAGCGACCCTATGTACAACAGAACAAAACACTGCCTGGTCCTGCGCATCCTCATAATTGCTGTTATGCTTCAGCTCATTTTTGCAGCCAGTGTGTCAATCCATCTCGTCTATGGTCTTCCTCTTTTTGGCTGACCTTCTACCTTACCAAGCATATTGTCCTTCTCCAGGGACTGGTCCCTCCTGATAACATGTCCAAAGTATGTGAGATGAAGTCTCGCCATCCTTGCTTCCAAGAAGCACTCAGGCTGTACTTCTTCCAAGACAGATGTGTTTGTTCTTCTGGCAGTCCATGGTATATTCAGTATTCTTCGCCAACACCATAACTCAAAGGCATCAATTCTTCTTCGGTCTTCATTATTCATTGTCCAGCTTTTGCATGCATACAAGACTATTGAAAACACAATGGCTTGGATCAGGCACACGTTAGTTCTCAAAGTGACATCTTTGCTTTTTGACACTTTAAAGAGGTCTTTTGCAGCAGATTTTTCCAGTGCAATGCGCCGTTTGATTTCTTGATTGCTGCTTCCATGGGTGTTGATTGTGGATCCAAGTAAAATGAAATTCTTGACAACTTCAATCTTTTCTCTGTTTATCATGATGTTGCTTATCGGTCCAGTTGTGAGGATTTTTGTTTTCTTTATGTTGAGGTGTAATCCATACTGGAGGCTGTAGTCTTTGATCTTCATCAGTAAGTGCTTCAATCCTCTTCACTTTCTGCAAGCAAGGTTGTGTCATCTGCATGTCAGAAGTTGTTAATGAGCCTCCCTCCAATCCTGATGCCATATTCTTCTTCATATAGTCCAGCTTCTCGGATTATTTCCTTAGCATACAGATTGAATAAGTTTGGTGAAAGAATATAAGCCTGACGCATGCCTTTTCCAATTTTAAACCATGTAGTATCTCCTTGTTCTCTTCGAAGGACTGACTGCCTCTTGGTCTATGTGCAGGTTCCATATGAGTACAATTAAGTGCTTTAGAATTCCCATTCTTTGCGATGTTATCCATAATTTCTTGTGATCCACACGGTCAAATGCCTTTGCGTTGTCAATAAAACACAGGTGAACATCTTTCTCTGCTTTCAACCAAAATTTGTCTGACATCAGCAGTGATATCCCTCATTTCACAGCCTCTTCTGAACCCATCTTGAATTCCTGGCAGTTCCTTGTACAATATATATTATATATGGTATATGTAATATATATTGTATATATTAATACATAAATTTTATCATTTTAACCATTTTAAATATACAATTCCGTGGCATTAATTACATTCATAATGTTAGGTAACCACCACCACTATTTCCAAAAGTTTTCATAGTCCCAAAAAGGAACTCAATACACATTAAGCAATAACTCCCCATTCTCTCAAACCCTAGCCCCTGGGAGCCTCTAATCTATTTTCTGTCTCTATGCATTTTCCTATTTTACATATTTCATGACAACAGAATCGTACAATATTTGTGTTTTTGTGTATGGCTAATTTTACTTAGCATAACGTTTTCAAGGTTCATGCAAGTTGCAGCATATATCAGTCCTCCATTCCTTTTTTATAGCTGAATAATATTTCATTGTATGTACATACTACATTTTGTTTATCCATTCATCAGTTGATGGACATTTGAGTTTTTTCCACCTTTTGGATATTGTGAATAATACTGCTATGAACATTGACATACAAGTGCCTGTTTGAATCCCTGTTTTCACTTCTTTTGAGTGTATGCCTAGGAGTGGAATTGCTGGGTCATATGGTAATTCTATGTTTAACTTTTTGAGGAACTGCCAAGCTGTTTTCTATAGCAGCTGCATCATTTTACATCCCCACCAGCAATGGATGATGGTTCCAATTTCTCCATATCCTCGCCAACATTAGTTATTTTCCATTTTCTTTATTATAGCTATCCTAGTATGTGTAAATTGGTATCTCATTATGATGTTAATTTACATTTACTATAGGGTTGCTATGAGTCAGAATCGACTGGACAACAATGGGTTTGGTTTTTTAATGGCTAATGATGTTCAGCATCTTTTCATGTGCTTACTGACAATTTGTGTATCTTCTTGGGAGAAATAGTTCTTCAAACACTTTGCTCATTTTTTGATTGAGTTGATTGTCTTTTTGTTGTTGACTTATAGGGGTTCTTTATATATTCTGGATATTAAATCCTTATCAAATATATAATTTGAAAATATTTCCTCCCATTCTGTGATTTATCTTTTTACTCTCCTGATAGTGTTCTTTGACACACAAAAGTTTATAATTTTGATAAAGTCCAGTTTATCTATTTTTTCTTTTGTTTGCCAAATCCAAGGTTATACAGATTTGCTCCTATGTCTTCTTCAAGATTTTATAGTTTTAGCTCTTAAATTTAGGTCTTTGATCCATTTTGAGTAAATTTTGTATATGGTGTAAGGAAAGGGTCCAACATCACTCTTTTGCATGTGGAGATTCAGTTTTCCCAGCGCCATTTCCTGAAGAGACTGTTCTTTACACATTAAAAGGTCTTGGCAGCCTTGTTGAAAGTCAATTAACCATAGATGTGAGGGTTTATTTCTGGGCTCTCAATTCTACTCATTTACCTATATGTCTATCCTTATGCCAGTACCACATTGTTTTGATTGTGTAGCACCATAGTAAGTTTTGAAATCAGAAAGTGAGTCCTCCAGTGTTGTTCTTTTCCAAGACTGTTTTGGATATTCTGGGTTCCTTGAAGCTGCACATGATATTTAGGATGGGTTTTGCCATTTTCACAAAAATGCCATTGGGACTTTGATAGGGTTTGCATTGAATATGTAGATTTCTTTGGGTAGTATTGTCATCTTAACAATATTAAATCTTTCAATTTATGAACATGGGATGTCTTTCTATTTATTTAAGTCTTCTTTCATTTTTTTTTCAACAATTATTTGTAGCTTTCACCTTCTTGGTTAAATTTATTCCTTTTGATGAAATTGTGAATGAAAATTGTTTTCTTAATTTCCTTTAGCAATTGTTCATTGCTATTGTATAGAAGTACAATTAATTTTTGTGTATTGGTCTTGTACCCTGCAACTTTGCTGAATTCATTTATTAGTCCTAAAAGTTTCTTTGTGGGTTCTTTAGGGTTTTCTTGACAAAGATCATGTCATCTGCTAGTAGAGGTAGTTTAATCTTCCTTTCCAATTTTGATGCCTTTGATTTCCTTTTCTTGTCTAATTGCTCTGGCTAAAACCTCCAGTACTATATTGAATAGAATTGGTGAAAATCGACATCCTTGTCTTTTTCCTGATATTAAGAGGAAATTTTCAGTCTTTAAACAATGAGTATAATGTTAGCTGTGGGGTTTTTTGTAAATGGTCTTTATCATGTTGAGGACGTTCCTTTTTATTTCTAATTTTTGTAGTATTTTTGTCATGAAAGTGTGTTGAAATTTGCCAGATGCCTTTTCTGCATCAATTGAAAAGATCATCCAGGTTTTCTTCTTTGTTCTATTAGTGTGATGTATTACATTGATTATTTTGTTGTGTTAAACCACCCTTGCATTCCTGGGATAAATCCCATTTGGTCATGGTGTATAATCCCTTTAATATGCTCCTGAATTTGGTTTGCTAGTATTTTGCTGAGGATTTTTGCATCTATATTCATAAGGGGTATTGGTATGTAGTTTTCTTCTTTTTTAAAATGTCTTTGGCGTCAGTATCAGGGAATGCTGGCATCATAAAAAGTGGTCCCTCCTCTTCTATTTTTTGGAAGAGTTTGAGAAGAATTGATGTTAATTATTCTTTAAATATTTGTTAGAATTCACCAGTAAAGTCATCATTTTTTGGAGGTTTTTGATTACTTGTTCAATCTCCTTGCTTGTTAGAGATCTATTCAAATTTTACATTTCTTCTTGAGTCAGTTTTGATAGTTTGTCTGTTGTTGGAATTTGTCCATTTCATAGAGGTTATCCTGTTCATTGGTATACAGTTGGTCACAGTACTCTCTTATAATCCTTTGTATTTCTCTAAAGTTAGTAGTAATGTCCCCACTTTCATTTCTGATTTTTATAATTTGAGTCTTCTCTCTTATTTTCTTAGTCAATTTAGTGAAAGTTTGTCAATTTTGTTGCTCTTTTCAAAGAACCAATGTCTTAGGCTGGGTTCTCTAGAGAAACAAAACCAGTAAAATGTATAAATATATATATAGAGAGATTTATATCAAGGAAATGGCTCACGTGGCTGTAGAGGCTGTAAAGTCCAAAGTCCATAGGTCAGGCTGGAGGCTTCTCCTGATTCACGTAGCTGCAGGGGCTGGTGAACCCAACATCGGCAGGTCAGACAGCAGTCCTCTGGCTCACAGGCTGTGGAGACCAATGAATCCCAAGATCAGCAGGCAAGATGACAGGTAAGCTACCAGCTCAAGTCCCAAGAACAGGAGGTCAGACGAACATGAGCTAGCTGCAGGATGGAGTGAGCAAAAGCCCATGAGCCATGCCAGAAAGTCCATCTATATTGGATGCAGGCAACATCCCCAAGGAAACTCCCTTCCAATTGATTGGCTACTCACAGCAGATCCCATCATGGGGGTGATCACATCATATCAGAGCGTGTTACGGATGTAATTGCATCATTATATGACTGCCAAACTACATCGTAACTGCCAAACCACTGAGAATCATGGCCCAGCCAAGTAGACACACAACATTAATGATCACAACCAACTTCTGGTTTTATTGATTTTCTCTATTGTTGTTCTGAAGCCCTGGTGGTGCAGTGGTTAGGAGCTCAGTGCCTCACCAAAAGGTTGGCAGTTTGAATCCCAACCCCTCCCTGGAAACTCTATGGGGCAATTCTACTCTATCCTATAGGGTTGCTATGAGTTGGAGTTGACCCAATAGCAACAGGTTTTTTGGTTTTTTATTGTTCTATTCTCTATTTTATCTCTGCTCTAAACTTCATTGTGTTCTTCTGCTAGCTTTAGATTTAGTTTGTTCTTTTTTTTTCTAGTTCATTAACGTCTATAGTTAGATTATTGATTTGAGATCTTTCTTTTTTTGTAATGTAGGCGTTTATAGCTGTAAATTTCCCTCCAAGTTCTGCTTTTGCTGCATCACATACATTTTGGTATGTTGTATTTGAATTTTCATTTATCTTAAAAATATTTTCTAATTTCCCTTGTTATTTCTTCTTTGATCCATTGGTTGTTTAAGAGAGTGTGTTGTTTAATTTCTACCCATTTGTGAATTTTCCAGTTTTCACTCTGTTATTGGTATCTAGTTTCATTGCTTTGTGATAAAAAAAAGATGTTTTGTATAATTTCAATCTTTTAAAATTTCTTAAGACTTGCTTTGTGACCTAGCATATGGTCTAATCTGAAGAATGATTCATGTGAACTTGAGATGGATATATATCCTGCTGTTGTTGAGTGAGGTGTTCTGTATATGTCTGTTCAGTATAACTGATCTCCTATTTCCTTACAGGTTGCTGTACACGTTGTTGAAAGTGATGTATTGAAGTCTCCAACTATTATCATAGATCTGTTTATTTCTCTCTCCAATTCTTTCTCTTTTAACCTTTTTTTTTTAACTTAAAATTTATGTTATCATATAGCCACCACCCCAACTCTCTTTTTGGTTACTATTTGCTTGGAATATCTTTTTCCATCCTTTTACTTTTAACATCTTTGTGGCTAAAGTGAGTCTATTGTAGACATCCTAGGACTGGATCATGTCTTCTTTATCCATTCTGTCAATCTGTGACTTTTGATTAGGGAGTTTAATCCATTTACATTTAAAGTAATTACTGATAAAGAACTTACTTCTGCCATTTAGCTATTTGTTTTCTGTCTTTTATGCTTTTTTTCCTTAATTCCTTCATTACTGCCTTTTTTTGTATTCAGCTGATTTTTTTGTAGTGTCCCATTTTGATTTGTATTTTTTAGTCATTTTCTTAGTGGTAACCTTGGGAATTACTGTTAACATTTTAAATTTATTTCAACATAGTTTGAATAATATCAACTTAGTTTCAATTGTATGAAACACTCCCTTTATGTTGTTATTTTCACATATTACGTCTTTATGCATTGTGTGCCCTTTAACATAGATTCATAATTACCGTTTTATGCACTTGCCTTTTAAGTCATATAGAAAAAAGAGGAGTTACAAACCAAGACTGCAGAAATACTGATTTTTATACATACCTATGTAGTTATTTTTTCCTGTGTTCTTTATTTCTTCATATGGCTTTGAGTTACTTTTTAGTGTCCTTTCATTTCAGCCTGAAGACTCCTTTTAGCATTTCTTGTAGTGAACATCTAATAGCAAAAAAAAAAAAAAAAAAAACCCTTAGCTTTTGTTTATTGAATGTCTTAATTTTTCCTTCATTTTTGAAGAATAGTTTTGTCGGATATAAGATTCTTGGTTGACAGGTTTTTTTGCTTTGTTTTGTTTTTTCTTTCAGCACTTTAAATATGTCATCCCACTGCTTTCTGGTCTCCATGGTTTCTAATGGGAAAACAGGTGTTAATTTTGTTTGAAGATCCCTTGTATGCACCAGTTGTTTTGCTCTGTAGGCTTTAAAAATTCTTTCTTTGTCTTTAACCTTTGACAATTTGACTATAATGTGTCTTGGTGTGGATCCCTTTGAGTTTATCCTGCTTGGATTTTGTTGAGTTTCTTGAATCTGTACATTCATGTCTTTCATTAAATTTGGGAAGTTTCTGGGCATTATTTCTTCAAATATCCTTTTTGCTCCTTTCTCTCTTCTTTTTGGGACTCTCATAATGTGTATATTGGCCTACTTAATGTTATTCCACAGGTCCTTTAGGCCCTGTCCACTTTTTTCTTTCTCTCTTTTTTTTTTTTCATGCTTCTCAGACTGAGTAATTTCAATCGTTTTATCTTCAAGTATGAGCCCTAGTGGCGTAGTGGTTAAGAGCTCAGCTGCTAACCAAAAGGTCAGCAGCTCAAATCCACCAGCCACTCCTTGGAAACCCTAATGGGCAGTTCTACTCTGTCCTACAGGGTCACTATAAGTCAGAACCAACTTGATGGCACCTAACAACAACAATCTTTGAGTACACTGATTCTTTCTTTTGACTTCTGAAATCTGCTGTTGAATCCCTCGAGTGCATTTTTCAGCTGTTATTGTGTTTTTCAGTTTCAGAATTTCTATTTGGTTCCTTTTTATATTTTCTATTTCTTTACTCATATTCTCATTTTGTTTATACATTGTTTTCCTCATTTTTGTAGTTCTTTATCAACATTTTCCTTTAGCTCTTTAAACATATTTAAGACAATTGATTTAAAGTGTTTGTCTAATAAGTTCAACGTCTGGGCTTCCACAGGGATGGTTTCTGTCAATTTATTTATTTTTTCCTCTGAATGTGCCATACTTTTCTGTTTCTTTCATGCTAGTTATTTTTTGTTGATAACTGGACATTCATATATTATAATGTGCTAACTCTGGAAATCAGATTCTCCCCCTGTCTCACAGTTTGCTATATTCATTGTTGAAGGTTTAGCTTGTGTTATGCCAGTGTTTTGACTGAAATTTCCTTGAGCAGCTGAAGCTTAAAAAAGCATACATAGAAACAAACAAAAACCACCAACAACAACAAAAACCACCCAAACAAACAAACAAACAAAAAACACCTCCTAATCTTTGCAGAT
Source organism: Dugong dugon (assembly GCA_030035585.1). Classification (NCBI taxonomy): domain Eukaryota; kingdom Metazoa; phylum Chordata; class Mammalia; order Sirenia; family Dugongidae; genus Dugong; species Dugong dugon. The sequence continues at coordinate 98,491,909 of CM057483.1, read as the reverse complement.
TTGCTCAGTGCTGGGCACTCCTTTAACAACTCCTTAGCAAGGCTGTTTACAGTTCTGCCTCAGCTTTCACTTCCTGCTTGAACTAAGCCTATGGATCAACCAGTAGTGAAATATTAGGGCCTTCTCAGATCTTTTCTGAGCATTCACCCTGTCCTGGGCATGTGTGTGGCTTTATAAATTTCCTAGTATACAGGAGGGCTTTTGAATGCCCTAATTTCCCAAAGATCTCTCTCCCTGATTTTTCTTCTCAGGCTTTAGGTGGTCTATTGTATGTTTCAACCTTAATCTTTTGCCCCGGCAGTGTGGGCTTTTTGATCGCTTTGCAATGTTTTTGAGTAATGCCCACTGTTCTTCTGCCCTGAGTGACTTCTGAGTTAGGTGAAACAAACAGCATCTTGCATTTGCCCTTCAGGTAGCCCCCAGACAGGTTTGAACAGACAAACACAGTATTTTGTGAATAAGGTCTGCTCTGCTCCCTTTAGATCCAGGGGCTAAGGTCCCACACTAGAAACAAGGGCTGCTGTCTTCAAGACTGCTATCAAGCTGGGGAGAGGTGAGGGGAAGGGCAAGTAAAAATGCCATAAAGATTTCCTACCATTTTTAAGTCACCTTTTTCTTGATTCAACATTTGTTGTTGTAAATCTTTGACTGGTTTCCAGAGTTCTGAAAAAGGTGGTTCTGACAGTTTCCAGTTGTTTTTTCAATATTTCTGTGGAGGGACAGGAATTTGGAGCTGCCTACTCCACCATTTTGCTCTCTTTCTCCTAACTGTGCTTTTAGGGTGAGTTTTAGCTTACCTCAGCTATTTCCACTTTAATTTTTATATGTTTTGTAAAGGAAAGCAACTTATTTCTAATCTGGTGATTTAAAGCTGGTTTCCAGAGCTAATTGTTAACTCTGTTCATTATACTAAGACTGTGCCAGCCCTGTGCCAGACCTGTGCCAGGAGCTGGCAATACTGAATTGATAAGACTTACCTTTTGCTCATGGAGTCTTAACATTTAGTGGGGGAGACAGTGTAGGAGACACCCTCACTACAGACTGCTGGGTTCTAAGTGAAAAGCATAGAACACACAAGCAGGGAAGGCTTTCAATAATCCTTTCCTTTCTTGTCTTCCTGAAAACATCTATTCATCCTTTAAGACTTTCTTTTGGTCATTCCCTCCTCTCTACACCCCTCTCTGACCCCTCCACTATGTTCCCACCATGCATTGTTCATTTCTGCAACCCTTGGTTCTTTCAGATGGCCCAGCCTTGGGGAGATATTTTGTAGAGGCTGCCAAATATGTATCAACCCTTCTTGAATTGGTTTTTATTTCCTTCCTCTTACAATATCTTGAAAATAACAAGACCTTCTTCTTTAGAAATTAGGAGAACAACCTGGCCATTATTTGACCTAAGATGACCCAGAAGCTAGAAGTTAGAACTCTCTCTCTTGGAGAGTTAAATTCTGTCTTCAAGATTGTAGGGGTTTGGAAACAGGATGGAACTCCTGAGACCTTCGTATCTTGATAAGTCTAGATGCTTTCAAGGGGTTTCCTTCACCCTGAGGGAAATCAGAGTTGCATTAGATAGTTCTGGGTTAGTGACAGGGCTTTAGGGTAGAAAGAAACCCTGCATATGAGCCTGGCTTACTTTGCTTATTTTGCCCTAGGTGTAAGCCCCAATTATAGTATTTCCTAATGAGGGTAATTTTCAGCACCTAGCCTGTTTTCTGTTAGTCAGGAAGATCAAATGAAATTCTGTATAGGAAAAGTCTTTTTAAACAAAAAAGCATCCCACAAATGTTACATAGTATCGTCCTTGATGGCAAGGACAATGACTGACTCATCCCTTTTTCTCCAGCATCTGCTTTGGAAGGAGGCACATCACAAATGTTTGTTGAATGACTAGGTGACCTAGTAGGAGACAAGCATTTGCATTTCTTCAAACACTTTGCATTTCTTCAGACTTTTGTGTATTATTGAATAAATCTAATATACTAGTTAATGCTTACCTTTAGCTGTTTTGCAATTTTTGACATCACTGACAGTCTGAAGCTTGGAACACCCAAGAAGTTGTTTACTGACTCTTAGATATTTTGCCCCAAATCAGGAAATACCACTGCCAGATTGACAGTGGTGCCCAGGCTATGGCCTTTTGTCTCCCACCAGACTCCTCAAGGGTGGGGATTCTTTCCTATTCATGCTGTGTTCCCAAAGTGCCCTGGTACACAGTTAGTGCTCAATAAGTATTTGATGAATGACTAACATGGAGAGGGGGTAGCATTTATTTTTCTTTTTTTTAGTGTGCTTTAGATAAAGGTTTACAAAGCAAATTAGTTTCTAATCAAACAATTAACACACATATTGTTTTTTGACATTGGTTTTCAACCTTGCAATGTATCAATGCTCTCTCCTTCTTAACCTTGGGTTCCCCATTTCCATTTGTTCCCTACTGCCTTCTCGTCCTTGCCCCTGGACTGGTGTGCCCATGGTTGAGCTATGTATATTATTGTTTTATGGACCTGTCTAATATTTGGCTGAAGGGCAAACCTCAGGAGTGACTTCAGTACTGAGTTAAAAGGGTGTCCGGGGCCATACTATCGGAATTTCTCCAGTCTCTGTCAGATCAGTAAGTCTGGTTTTTTTTGTGAGTTAGAATTTTGTTTTACATTTTTCTCCAGCTCTGTCAAGGACCCTCTATTGTGACCCCTGTCAGAGCAGTCAGTGGTGGTAGCTGGGCACCATCTAGTTGTGCTGGACTCAGTCTGGTGGAAGGAGTGGTAGTTGTGGTCCATTAGTCCTCTGAACTAATATTTCCCTTGTGTCTTTGGTTTTCTTCATTCTCCCTTGCTCCAGACGGGGTGGGACCAGTGGAGTATCTTAGATGGCTGCTCACAAGCTTTTAAGACTTCAGACGCTACTCACCAAAGTAGGATGTAGAATATTTTCTTTATAAACTAAGTTATGCCAAATGAGATAGATGTCCCCTGAGACAATGGTCCCCATCCCTCAGCCTAGTAATTCTGTCACTCAGGGATTTTGGATGTGTATATGAAGCTTCCATGACCTTGCCTTGATCAAGTTGTGCTGACTTTCCAGTATTGTATACTGTCTTACCCTTCACCAAAGTTACCACTTATCTATTGTCTAGTTAGTATTTTTCCCTCCTCACTCCTCCCCTCCCTCATAACCATCAAAGATTGTTTCTTTCTGTGTGTAAACTTTTTCATGAGTTTTTATAATAGCAATATTTGTCCTTTTGTGATTGACTTATTCACTCAGCATAATGCCCTGCAGATTCATCTATGTTGTGAGATGTTTTGCAGATTCATCATTATTCTTTATTGTTGAGTAGTATTCCATTGTGTGTGTGTACCATAGTTTGTTAATCCGTTCACCTGTTGATGGGCATCTAGGTTGTTTATATCTTTCTGCTGTTGTGAACAATGCTGCAGTGAACATGGGTGTGCATATGTCTATTCGTGTGACAAAGGCTCTTGTTTCTCCAGGATATATTCCTGGGGGGGAGTAGCATGGTTTTTCACTCTGGTTTGGCTAGCCAAATAAACTCCAGTTATGAGAAAGGTGGCATATGTCACAGCTAGATTACCCCATCTTACTTTTGCACTAAGGTTATCCACTTTTTACTCCCCCTTTTTTATTGAGATGAAATTCACATAACATAAAATTAACCATTTTAAAGTGAACAATTCAGTGGCGTTTAGTACATTCACAATGTTGTGCAGGCACTACCTGTATCTAGTTCCAAAACATTTTCATCACCTCAAAATGAAATCCCCTACCCATTAAGCAGTAACTCCCTATTCCCGTACCCCTAGACCCTGGAAAATTCCAATCTGTTTTCTATTTCTATGGATTTAACTATTCTGGATATTTTGTGTAAATGGAATCAAACAATATGTGACCTTTGTATCTGGCTTCTTTCACTTAGTGTAATGTTTTTATACTTGAATAATTTCCATTGTATATTATACCACATATACACCATATTTTGTGTATCCATTTGTCCATTGATGGTTATTTGGGTTGTTTCCACATTTTGACTATAGAATAGAGCTGCTATGAACATTTATGTACAAGTTTTCATGTGGACATATGTTTTCAAGTCTCTTGGGTATATACCTAGGAGTGCAATTACTGAGTCATATAGTAACTCTAGGAGCTCTCAGACTGAGTAATTTCAATTGTCCTAACTTCAAGTATGGATCCTTGGTGGCGTAGTGGTTGAGAGCCTGGCTGTTGACCAAAAGGTCATCAGTTTGAATCCAGCAGCCACTCTTTGGAAACCCTATAGGACAGTTCTACTCTGTCCTATAGGTTTGCTCTGAGTCAGAACAGACTCGACAGCACCTAACAACAACAACAATGGTAATTCTATGTTTAACTTTTTGAGGAGCCTTCAAACTACTTTCCATAGTGGCACTATTTTACATTTCCATCACCAATGTTTGAGGGTTCCAATTTCTCCTCATCCTTGCCAACACTTGTTATTTTCCATTTTCTTGGAAATATATATAGCTGTCCTAATAGGTGATGTGGTATCCTAATGACTGAAGATGTTGAGCATCTTTTCATGTGCTTATTGGCCGTTTGTATATCTTCTTGGGAGAAATGTCTCTTCAAGACCTTTGTTCATTTTTTAAAAATTAGGCTGTTTGTGTTTTTGTTGTTGAGATCTAGGAGTTGTTTGTGTATTCTGTGTATTAAACCCTTATCAGATATGTGATTTACAAATATTTTTCTTGATTTTGGCTGTTTTCATTGGTTTTTTGTGTGTTTTCCTTGATCTCTTTTCTAATTTCTTGGAGAGTCCTGAATATTAGACTTTTGAATTCTATATCAGGTAGTTCTAATACATTTTCTTATACCAGAAGATTATCTGATTCTTTATTTTGGTCACTTACTGGAGCCATCTTGTCCTGCTTTTTTATATGTTTTGATATGGTCTGCTGTCTCCTAGACATTAAGGTATTATTTTCTTTATTGATTATATATATATATTTTGACCTGCTTTTTTGTTTTGTTTTGAGGTGTAATCCATACTGAAGGCTGTGGTCTTTGATCTTCATCAGTAAGTGCTTCAAGTCCTCTTCACTTTCAGCAAGCAAAGTTGTGTCATCTGTATAACGCAGGTTGTTAATGAGTCTTCCTCCAATCCTGATGCCCCATTCTTCTTCATATAGTCCAACTTCTCAGATTATTTGCTGAGCATACAGATTGAATAAGTATGGTGAAAGATACAAACCTGACACACACCTTTCCTAACTTTAAAACATGCAAATTATTAGAAATGCAAATTCTCAGCAAGAGTTTGAACCAGAACAAACTGGTTCGAAGCCCTGGTTTTTATCACCATCAGGGAGGAGCCTAGACTGGGATATGATCATAAGGAGGACTTTCTAGTGGGACCCTGGGGATTCGGCAGGACTACATCTGGTGGGACGAAAAAGAGAATCAAATGTCCTGGGATGGTCAGGGAGAAAAGACAGGAAATTGGATTTTTCTCTGTGAAATTAACTAGCATTTTGCATTTCTTTTAATTTACAAAACATGTTACATGTTATTTCATCTGATCTTCATCACAACCCTGTGACTTATTTCTCCTCTTTTAGAGGTGAAAAATAAGTTCAGGAATTTTAAGTGACTTGCCCAAGGTGGCAAATGGGAAGATCAAAAAACCATCCATTCAATAAATATTTGTTGGGTACCTCCTGTGTGCCATGTACTGTTTTATGTGCTGGGGATCTAGCAGTGAACAAGGCAGACAAAAATCTTTGATGTCTTGGAGCTTACATGGTAGATAAACTGAGATTTATTTATTTTCAGTTACTCTCTGTAATCAATATTAGGAAAATTGATTTTGGTTTTCAACCTTGGCTGCCTTTTAGAATTGCCTGGCACACTTTGAAAAAACACTGATGCCTGGGCCACTCTCCAGATCAACTAAATCAGAACCTCTGGGAGTGAGGTCCAGGCATTTGTGTGTGTGTTTTAAACTTTCTCGAGGTGTGCAGTCAAGCTTGAGAACTGTTGGCTTAGAGCAGTGGTTCTCAACCTTGGCTGCTCATTAGTACCACCTTGGGAACTTAAAAAATATATATTAAGGTTTGCGCTTCACTCCAGATACTAATTAAATTAGAATCTATGAGGTTGTGTCCAGATATTTGCATTTTTAAAACATCTCCTCAAATGCCTTGGCTCATGATCACAAACTGTACCTTTCACTCTCAAGCATGGAACACTTGTCATTAATTCTTGCAACAAAGATTTGCTGAGCACCTACTGTATCCCTGGTGAACACCTTACCTTTCTTGGGTCTGATTCCCCTCTCTGCATAGTGAGAAACTTGGCCATTTCTAAGGCCTCATCCAGCTCAAACAGTTCATAATTCTACAAGGGAGGTTGTGTAGTGAATGTTAATGGCTCAAAGGACCCACTATTGGAGACTCAGTTAAATTATGTCTTCTTGGCAGTAGTGCATGTTGCATTTGAGAGATAGCAATACATGAAAATACAAAAAGGTGTGGGAATGTCTTTTTCTCAAGTTAAGCAGTCCTTCCACGATGAGCAGATGGACTCTTTTTCCTTTGTTTAGTTCACCAGCTTGACAACGCAGATGGGTACACGATGGCAGAATCAGAGGGGAAGATTCAATGGGGTCAGATTATTAAGTCAACTGGAGGGCAGAAGAAACAAAAATGTGTGCCTTACAGCTCAAAGGCAACTGGGAGAAGCAGAAAGCGAGCTAGAGGAAGGCCACCTACTGCTTGGCTTAGTTCTCTTTGCTTCTATGATTGGTCTAACATTGGCAGAAGAAAGATAACAATGATAGCTGTTGAGAGGTAGCATAGTGGTTAAATGCATGGGTCCTGGGGCCACCTTTTTTGAATCTGAATCCTTGCTCTGCATCTCTTTGCATTAGTTTCCCTATCTCTCAATTGAAGATTTGTATAACAACTACCTAATAGCGTAATAGTCTGATTTGCAACTGTTCATGGGGATGGCACAGGTCCAGGCAGTATTTAGTTCCATTCTGCATGGGGTTGCCATGAGTTGGGGGCCAACTCGATGGCAACTAACAACAACAATAGCATAAGGGATAATGGCACCTACCTCTTAGGCAAGTTATAAAGAATAAAAAGCCTGGCACGAAGTACATATTTGTTAAACAAAAATTATAAATATCAATTTTTTTTAGTAAATGTGCCCAACACTTTACTTATATTGGGTCCTTAGTAGTACTATTCTTTTTTTTTTTTTAATTTTATAGATAAAGAAGTAAGGCACAGAGACGTTGTCACTTGCAAAAAATAAAATGGTTAGTGAGTTGCAAAGTCATAATGTTACCCTGGTGAAGGGGCTTGATTCCTTAGTACCCACTCAACCACTGGACTATACTAGGTGATGATATAATCTCTAATCTTTGTCTTGATGCCCTGTGATAGGGAACTTAGTTGGGCCCTGGGGATGGTGAAAAGGATGAAATCTGGGTTCTTCCTAGAAGAGTTTACACTACTTGTAAACTCAACTCATAGAATGGGAGAAAATATTTGGAAATCATACATCTATCTGATAAGGGTCTAGTATCCCAAATACACAGAAGAACTCATGTATATATGTAGACATATATACATGTCTTCTATACAACATACATGTATAAAAACATTGCAATAAGAGGTACATCATGCCTAGTGCCATGGGAGTTCAGAGACTAATGAGTGACAGCTTTCTCTTGATGCCTGGCTTTGGATTGTGTCTTTGACAGATGCAAGGAGGGTGTCCTGGGCAGGAAGAGCTGTATGAGCAAAGACAGAGAGATAAGGCTGTGGGTCCCATTTCTGGCGTTCTGGAAAGCACTTTTTTCTATCTACCATATTGCTGAGAATCCTTGTGAGATCTCTAAAACTCAGTGCCAAGGTCAGGAAATACCTACTGCTACTGTGCCCCTTTTTGGGGAGTCCATGGAAACAGATAGTGCAGAAACATTAACTCAGAGTGTCATAGCTGGTCAGGCCATAAGAAAACCTCCAGTCCAAATCTTCATAACACAGATGGAAAAACTGAGACCCAGCAAGATAGCAGCAAACTAGGATAAGCTTTGACAAGCCAATGTTTCTGCCACGTAGTGACTATAGGCAGCCTGGGTCATTTCCTGGAGATATCATTCAGTACAACTGAAGTCTACTCCTCTATTACCCATAAGTCTTATTCAGAACTTACTTCCAAGTTTTCTGCTTCATTTAACTACCTGTACTGTCATAGATTAAAACTTGACATGAGGCTTGGCAAACCTACCCTGGAGGCAACATAGGGTGACTTGAGAGGGAGAGGCAGAGACCTAACTTGAGAGTCACCACCTAAGATGTTGGAATTCTTAATCGTTTTCATAATATTGTTTTTAAACACATAAGATAAAATACATAGACTTACAAAGGAAAGCAATTTACTGAAATACAGTTATCAAAATATTTTTAAAGCTTTGTGATATGGTGATATTTATGCTTCTTCATTAATGCATTTTAAATAACGAGATCTAGCAGTGGGTCTAATAATTAATTTCAAAATACCTGCAACAACTGTGATGTGATATGGAAATATCTGTTATTTATATTACTGATAAACTCGCAGGTATTGCTAAGACTTCTGTGGTTTGTTGCCCACATTCATCATTGAAGGAAATGCTACATTTTAGTTAGCAGTTAGTTAGAAACTAAAGAGGTAACTTTTTTGCAACTAAGTTCATGAGCCTCGTGAACTCTATTCATGTACCCCTTGGGGGGGGTCTATGGACCCTAGGTGTCTTAGGCTTGGTTCTCTAGAGAAGCAAAACCAGTAAAGCATATAAATATCTATATAAAGAGATATACATCAAGGAAATAGCTCACTTGGTTGTAGAGGCTGGAACGTCCCAAATCCGTAGGTCGGGCTGGAGGCTTCTCCTGAGTCACATAGCAGGGTCTGGCAAACCCAAGATTGGCAGGTCAGACTGTAAAGCTCTTGCTCACAGGCTGTGAAGACCAATGAATCTCAAGATGGGCAGGCAAGACTGCAAGTAAGCTGCTAGCTCAAGTACAAAGAACCAGAGGTCAGATGAACAGGAGCCAGCTGCAGGATCCAGAGCAAGCAAAAGCCTGTGAGCCTTGCCAGAGACTCCAATTTTATTCCATGTAGGCCACACCCCCAAGGAAACTCCCTTGCTACTGATTGACTACTCACAGCAGATTCCATCATGGCGGTGATCACATCATCATACAACTGCCAAACTACATCATAACTACCAAACCACTGAGAATCATGGCCCAGCCAAGTTAACACACAACCTTAATGATCACACCAGGTTAGGAATTCCTTAAGGCAAAACAGATGCTGGAGAATTGACCCAACATTGGATTTTTTTTCTTTAGTTAACATTTTATTTTGTTTAAGGTGAAAGTTTACTCAGCAAATTAGGTTCCCATTTAACAATTTCTGCACTAATTATTCAGTGATTTTGGTTACATTTTTCACAATGTATTATTATTCTCATTCATTCCTTTCTGGTTGTACCATTTCCAGTACTCTAGTTTCTCTGCCCCCTTACCTTCTCATTTTTGCGTTAGAGTAATTTTTGACCATTTGGTCTCCTATAGAAGCTCATTACTCAACGGTGATATTCTTTATTTTATGAGCCAATCTGGTTTTTAGCTAAAAGATGACCTCAAGGTATAATTTCAGTTTAAAGTTTAAAGCATATCTCAGGGTGATAGTCTCAGCTGGTCCAGTACTTCTGGAATTTTTAAGAATTTGCATTCTGTTCTACATTTCTCTCCCATTCTGTAAGTATCCATCTATTGTGGCCCTGATCAGAATGGTGTGTAGTGTAACTGGGCACCATCTAGCTCTTCCTATCTCAGGAGAGATGAGGATGTAGTTTGTGTCGACTGTTAGTCTTGTAGACTACTTTCTTCTCTGAGTCCTTGGTTTCCTTCTTTCTCTTTTGTTTCAGATGAGTAGAGACCTGTAGTTGTATCTTAGATGGCTGCTCACAAACTTTTAAGACCCCAGACACTACTCACCACATTGGGCTGTAGAACCTATACTTTATGAACAATATTATGCCAATTACCTGAGTTGCCTCATAAGACTGTGGTCCTAAGTCTTCAAACCCAGACATCAATCTCCTGAGGTGTTTGGTTATGTCTAAAAAGTATCTTTACCTGTGTCCTCTATGTGGTTTATTATGTATATGGATACATATGTATGCACACACATATCTGTGTGTGTATATATGCCTATAGATACTTCTACCTTTGCACACATATGTACTTACATATTCATACCCTTACACATATATGTCTATATAGATATTTGTGTAACCACACACATATTTTTTTTGGTTGTTGCTGGTGTTGTTGTAAAATTATATTTATATCTTTAACCAAAAACATCCTTTTCTCTCTATTTTTAAAAATTTATTGTGTTTTAGGTGAAAGTTTACAGTGCAAATTAGTTTATCGTTCAAAAATCTATACACAAATTGTTTTGTGATGCTGGTTGCAATTCCGACAATGTGTCAGCACTCTGCTCCTTTCCCTTTCCACCTTGGGTGCTCCCTGTCCATTCATCCAGTTTTCCTGCCTCTTCCTGACTGCTCATCTTTACATTTCGGCAGATGTTGCCCATTTGGTCTCGTATACTTGATTGATCTAAGACGCGTGATCCTCACGTGTGTTACTGTTTGTTTTATAGGCTTGTCTAATCCATGGCTGAAAGGTGGACTTTGGGAGTGCTTTAAGTTCTGAGTTAGCAGGGAGACCAGGAGCCATAGTCTTGGGGGCTCCCCAGTCTCTGTCAGACCATCAAGTCTGGTCTTTTTCTGCAAATTTGAATTTTGTTCTACATTTTTCTCCTGCTCTAACCAGGACCCTCTATTGTGGTCCTTGTCAGAGTGGTAGGTGGTGGTAGCCGGACACCATCTAGCCCTTCTGGGCTCAGGCTGGTGGAGGCTGTGGTCCATTAGTCCTTTGGACTAATATTTTCCTTTTGTCTTTGTTTTTTTGTTTTTGTTTTTTTTCATTCTCTATTGCTCTGGATGGGATGGGTTGAATATATGTATCTCAGATGGCTTTTTGCAAACTTTTTGCAAGCTTTTAAGATCCCAGACACTACTCACCAAAGTAGGAGGTAGAACATTTTCTTTATGGCAGTTCACCTAGATGTCCCCCGAGAGCATGGTCTCCAGCCCTCAGCCCCGGTAATTCATTCCTCAAGGAATTTGGATGTGTCTAGGAAGCTTCTATGACTTTACCTTGGTCAGACTGTGCTGACGTCCCCTATATTGTATGCTGTCTTTCCCTTCACCAAAGTTAACACTTGTCTACTATCTAGTTAGTGATTTTACTACCCTACTCCTCTTCTCCCTCATAACCATTAGATATTGTATTTTTCTGTGTGAAAACCTTTTCTTGGGTATTTATAATAGTGAACTCATACAATATTTGTCCTCTTCTGTTTGACTTATTTCACTCAGGATAATGCTCTCCAGATTCATGCATCTTGTGAGATGTATTGCAGCTTCATCATTGTTCTTTATCGTTTCACAATACTCCATTGTGTGTATGTACCATAATTTGTTTATCCATTCATCTGTTGATGGGCACTTAGGTTGTTTCCATAATCTTGCTATTATGAATAACAGTGCAATGAACATGGGTGTGCATATGTCTATTCGTGTGAAGGCTCTATTTCTCTAGGATATAGTCCTAGTAGTGGGATTTCTGGATCATATGGTATTTCTATTTCTAGCTTTTTAGGAGGTGCCATATCATTTTCCACAGTGGTTGTATCATTTTACACTCCCACCAGCAGTGTATAAGAATTCCAATCTCCCAGCAACTTCTCTGACATTTATTATATGTTTTCTTTTGAATTACTGCCAGCATTGTCAGGGTGAGATGGTATCTCATTGTAGTTTTGATTTGCATTTTTCTAACGGCTGATGGCTTTGCATTCATTGATAAAAAGAACATTTCAAGAAATATCCTGAAGTACAATGCTGTCAGTGATAGAATAATATTCATATGCCTACAAGGAAGACCAGTTAATATGACTATTATTCAAATTTACTCACCAGCCACTAAGGCCAAAGATGAAGAAACTGAAGATTTTTACCAACTTCTGCAGTCTGAAATGCAATCATGATGCATTGATAATTACTAGTGATTAGGATGCAAAAGTTGGAAACAAAGAAGGATGAGTAGTTGGAAAATATGGCCTTGGTGATAGAATAGATGCTGGAGATCCCATGTTAGAATTTTGCAAGACCAAGGACTTCTTCATACCTTTTTCAACAACCTCACTGGTTGGAATACACAGGAATCAAATCGACTACACCTGTCGAAAGAGACGATGGAAAAGCTCAATATCACCAGTCAGAACAAGGCCAGGGGCTGACTGTGGAAGAGACCATCAATTGCTCATATGCAAGTTCAAGTTGAAGCTGAAGAAAATTACAAGTCCACAAGAGCCAAAGTACGACCTTGAGTATATCCCACCCAAATTTAGAGACCATCTCAAGAATAGATTTGACACATTGAACACTAATGGCTGAAGACCAGACGAGTTGTGGAATTATATCAAGGACATCATACATGAAAAAAAGCAAGAGATCATTAAAAAGACAAGAAAGAAAGAAAAGACCAACTGAATGTCAAGTCTGAAACTTGCTCTTGAATGTTGTCTTAGGCTGTGTTCGCTAGAGACGCAAAACCAATAAAGTGTATAAATATATATAGAGAGAGAGAGGTTTATATCAAGGAAACAGCCCACGGGATTGTAGAGGCTAGAACGTCCCAAGTCCGTGGATCAGGGTAGAGGCCTCTCCCAAGTCACACAGCCACAGAAGCTGGCAAGCCCAAGATCAGCAGGTCGGAGAACAGAGCTCCCACTCACAGGCTGTGCAGATCGACGAATCCGAGGTTAGGCAGATAAGCTGACAGCTCAAGTCCCAAGAACCGGAGATGAGATGATAGGAGGCAGCCGCAGGATCCAGAGAGAGCAAAAAGCCAGAAGGTCTGCTTACATTCAGATGCAGGCCACACCCCCAGGGAGACTCCCTTTCATCTTATTGGCTAGTCACAGTATATTCAATCATGGGAGTGATTGCATTAAAACCCTGAGAATCATGGCCCAGCCAAGATGACACACAACCTGAACCATCACAAGTGTAGAGTAGCTAAAGCAAAAGGAAGAAATGATGAAGTAAAAGAGCCGAACAGAAGATTTCAAAGGGCTGCTCAGGAAGACAAAGTAAAGTATTACCATGACATGTGCAAAGACCTGGTGTTAGAAAACCAAAAGAGAAGAACACACTCGGCATTTCTCAAGCTGAAAGAACTGAAGAAAAAATCCAAGCCTCGAGTTGCAATATTGAAGGACTCTAAGGGGAAAATATTAAACCATGCTGGAAGCACCAAAAGAAGATGGAAGGAATACACAGAGTCACTGTACCAAAAAGAATTTGTTGACATTCAGTCATTTCAATAGGAAGCATATGATCAAGAACTGATTGGTACTGAACTGAAGGAAGAAGCCCATGCTGCACTGAAGACATTGGCGAAAAACAAGGCACCAGGAATTGACGGAATACCAATTGAGATGTTTCAACAAACGCATGCAGCGCTGGAAGTGCTCACTCGTCTCTGCCAAGAAATTTGGAAGACAGCTACCTGGTCAACTGATTGAAAGAGATCCATATTTATGCCTATTCCAAGGAAAGATGATCCAAATGAATGCAGAAATTATCGAACAATATCATAATATCACATGCAGGTAAAATTTTGCTGAAGATCATTAAAAAACAGTTGCAGCAGTACATTGACAGGGAACTGCCAGAGATTCAAACTTGATTCAGAAGAGGGTGTGGAACAAGGGATATCATTGCTGATGTCAAATGAATCCTGAGTGAGAACAGAGAATACCAGAAAGACATTTACCTGTGTTTTAATGACTATGCAAAGGCATTCAACTGTGTTGATCATAACAAATTATGGATAACATTGCAAAGAATGGGAATTCCAGAACACTTAATTGTGCTCATGAAGAACCTGTACGTAGATCAAGGTGCAGTCTTTCAAACAGAACAATGAGATACTGCATGGTTTAAAGCTAGGAAAGGTGTGCATCAGGGTTGTATCCTTTCACCATACTTATTCAATCTGAATGCTTAAAATAATCCGAGAAGCTGGGCTAAATAAAGAAGAATGTGGCATCAGGATTAGAGGACGACTCATTAATAACCTGCCTTATGCAGATGACACAACCTTGCTTACTGAAAGTGAAGAGGACTTCAAGCACCTGCTGATGAAGATCACAGACTACAGCCTTCAGTATGGATTACACCTCAACATAAAGAAAACAAAAGTCCTCACAACTGGACCAATAAGCAACATCATGATAAATGGAGAAAAGATTGAAGTCTAGTCAAGGATTTCATTCTACTTGGATCCACAATCAACACACATGGAAGAGGCAGTCAGGAAATCAAACTATGCATTGCATTGGACTAATCTGCTGCAAAAGACCTCTTTAAAGTGTTAAAAGCAAAGATGTCACTTTAAGGACTAAGGTGTGCCTAACCCAAGCCATGGTGTTTTCAATTGCCTTATATGCATACGAAAGCTGGACAATGAATAGGGAAGACAGAAGAAGAATTGACTCCTTTGAGTTATGTTGTTGTTGTTAGGTGCCATCCCTAGTAGGTTCTGACTCATAGCTACTGTATGTACAACAGAACGAAACACTGCCTGGTCCTGCACCATCCTCACAATCTTTGTTATGCTTGAGCCCATTGCTGCAGCCACTGTGTCAATCCTTCTCATTGAGGGTCTTCTTTTTCGTTGACCCTCTACCAAGCATGATGTCCTTCTCCAGGGACTGATCCCTCCTGATAACATGTTCAAAGTATATGAGACGTAGTCTCCACATCCTTGCTTCTAAGGCGCATTCTGGTTGTATTTCTTCCGAGACAGATTTGTTGGTTCTTTTGGCAGTCCATGGTATATTCAGTATTCTTCTCCAACACCATAATTCAAACGTGTCAATTCTTCTTTGGTCTTCCTTATTCATTATCCAGCTTTCACATGCATATGAGGTGACTTAAAACACCATGGCTTGTGCCCGGGGCACCTTGGTCTTCAAGGTGACATCTTTGCTTTTTAACACTTTGAAGAAGTCTTTTGTAATAGATTTTCCCAATGCAATGCGTTGTTTGCTTTCTTGACTGCTGCTTCCATGTGTGTTGATTGTGGATCCAAGTTAAATGAAATCCTTGACAACTTCAGTCTTTTCTCCATTTATCATAATGTTGCTTATTGGTCCAGTTGTGAGGATTTCTGTTTTCTTTGTGTTGAAGTGTAATCCATACTGAAGGCTGTGGTCTTTCATCTTCATCAGTAAGTGCTTGAAGTCCTCTTCACTTTCAGCAAGCAAGGTTGTGTCATCTGCATATTGCAGGTTTTTAATGAGTCTTCCTCCAATCCTGATGCCCCGTTCTCCTTCACATAGTCCAGTTTCTTGGATTATTTGCTCAGCATACAGATTGAATAAGTATGGTGAAAGTATACAACTTGACGCACATCTTTTCTGACTTTAAACCACACACAGTATTCCCTTGTTCTGTTCAAGTGACTGCCTCTTGATATGTGTACAGGATCCTCATGAGCACAACTAAGTGTTCTGGAATTCTCATTCTTCGAAATGTTATCCATAATTTGTTATGATCCACACGTAGAATGCCTTTGCATAGTCAGTAAAACACAGGTAAACATCTTTCTGGTATTCTCTGCTTTCAGTCAGGATCCATCTGACATCAGCAATGCTATCCCTGGTTCCACGTCTTCTGAATCCGACTTGAATTTCTGGCAGTTCCCTGTCGATGTACTGCTGCAACTGCTGTTTAATGATCTTCAGCAAAATTTTACTTTCGTGTGGTATTAATGATGTTGTTTGATAATTTCCACATTTGGTTAGATCACTTTTCCTGGAAATAGGCATAAATATGGATCTCTTTCAATCAGTTGACCAGGTAGCTATCTTCCAAATTTCTTGGCATAGAGGAGTGAGCACTTCCAGCAATGCATTCGTTTGTTGAAACATCTCAGTTGGTATTCCATCAATTCCTGGAGACTTGTTTTTTCGCCAGTGCCTTCAGTGCAGCTTGGACTTCTTCCTTCAGTACCATTGGTTCCTAATTATATGTTACTTCCTGAAATGGTTGAACGTTGAGCTATCCTTTTTGGTACAGTGACTGCGTATTCCTTCCAACTTCTTTTGGTACTTCCTGCATCATTTAATATTTTCCCCTTAGAATCCTTCAATATTGCAACTTGAGGCTTGAATTTTTTCTTCAGTTCTTTCAGCTTGAGAAATGCCAAATGTGTTCTTCTCTTTTGGTTTTCTAACTCCAGGTCTTTGCACATGTCATGATAATACTTTGCCAACTCTTTTACATCATTTCTTCCTTTCACTTTAGCTACTGGACTTTCAGTACTCAAAACTGAGTTATGCTATTGGCGAAAAATGTAGAATATACCATGGACTGCCAAAAGAAAGAACAAATTTGTCTTGGAAGAAGTACAGCCAGAATGCTCCTTAGAAGCAAGGATGGAGAGACTTTGTCTCACATACTTTGAACACGTTATCAGTTGGGACCAGTCCCTGGAGAAGGACATCAAGTGTTAGCAAAGGAGAGGAAAATCCTTAATGAGATGGACTGACACAGTGGCTGCAGCAATGGGCTCAAGCATAGCAAGGATTGTAAGGATGGTGCAGGACCGGGCAGTGTTTCATTCTGTTATACGTAGTGTCACTGAGTTGGAACAGACTGGACGGCACCTACTAACAACAACAAGGACGATGGCTAATGATTGGGAACATTTCCTCATGTGTCTGTTAGGAAATTATGTCCTCCTGTCTTCTTGGTGAAGTACCTCTTAATATCCTTTGCCAATTTTTAAACTGGATTATTTGTCTTTTTATTGTTGAGGTGTTGAAATATTCTATAGATTTTAGAGATTAGACCCTTGTCGTATATGTTGTACCCAAAAATTTCTTCCCAGTCTGTAGGTTCTGTTTTTACTCTTTTGGCAAAGTCTTTTGACGAGCAGAAGTGTTTAATTTTTAGGAGCTCCCAGTTATCTAGTTTATCTTCTGGTCTTTGTACATTGTTAGTTATGGTTTCTATTGTATATATAGCATTTCTCTGCTGCTGCTTCTTGCCGTCTGTGCCATCTCCGTGTTACAGCTCCCCTCACTTCCTTCGGAGTCCCTACCAGAATTGTCTTTGATGTCCATAATTCCACCAACAGTCTCTTCAAGGCAATCTAGACCCTTACTATTAGGCAATTTAAAACTCTTTCAGCTTCTACCCATTACTCAATTGCAAAACCACTTCCACATTGTAGGTATCTGTTAGAGCAGCGCCCCACTCTCTTGCTACCAAATTCTGTCTTAGCTATCTGGTGCTGCTATAACAGACATACCACAAGTGGGTGGCTTTAATAAACAGAAATTTATTGTCTCACAGTCTAGGAGCCTAGAAGTCCAAATTCAGGGTCCCAGCTCCAGGGGAAAGCTTTCTCTCTCTGTCAGCTGTGGGAGAAGGTCCTTGTCATCAATCTTCCCCTGGTTTAGGAGCTTCTCAGAGCAGCAACCCCGAGTCCAAAGGACACGCTCCAGTCCTAGCACCTCTTTCTTGGTGGTATGAGGTCTCTCTCCTCTCTACTTCTCTCTTTTATCTCTCAAAAGAGGTTGACTCAAGATACAACCTAATTCTGTAGATTGAGTCTTGCCTCATTGATGTAACTGCCTCTAATCCTGCCTCATTAACATCACAGAGGTTAGGATTTACAACACATAGGATAATCACATCAGACCACAAAATTGTGGACAACCACACAATACTGGGAATCACGGCCTAGACAAGTTGACACGTACTTTTAGGGGGACACAATTCAATCCATAAAAATGGGTCATGCTTTTTTATGCATTCTGCTATGCTTTCTCTCTTTACAGGTGTATTTAAGCCATTTACATTTGGTGTGATTAACAATAGGTATGAGTTTATTTTTGTCATTTTGTGCTTTTTTTTGTAGTGCTAACATTTTCTTTGCTCCTCTACTTTCCTGTGCTGAATTCCTTTTTTTTTTTTGTTTGTTTGTTTTTGTGGATTTTCTTTTCTTTTCTGTCCTTACAGATATTGTGTTTCCTGAGACTTTATGTTTTTCTTATTTTTTATTCTGATGAGTAGGTTTGTTAGCTTTTTTTGTGGTTACATTAAAATTTACCCTTATATTCTTATGTTTGAACTAGTCTTTTATTACTTGATATCACCTTGAGTTCCTCTCCATTTGAAAATTCTGTATCTACACCATGTATTCCCTCTTTTATTATTTTGACTTTGTCATGGTTTACAGATTGACATCTATGTTTCCTTTTTTAAGTTTTTTAGCTTTGTTTTATTATTGAGAGTTCTTTACCTAGGTTGGTATCTGTCTGATGCTCTCCTGTGTCCTAGACACTTGTTGTTGTCTGATGTTATCAGTTCTTTAATTTAAGGATTCCCTTTATTATTTCTTGTAAGTTTGGTTTGGATTTTACAAATTCCTTTAATTTTTGTTTATCAAGAAATGGTCTAATTTTGCCAATGTATTTCAGAGGGTTTTGCAGGATATATTATATATATATTATTGTACTTTAGATGCAGGTTTACAGAACAAATAGTTTCTCATTAAACAGTTAGTACACATATTGTTTTATGACATTGGTTAGCAACCCCAGACATGTCAACACTCTCCCTTCTCAACCTTGGGTTCCCTATTACCAGCTTTCCTGTCCCCTCCTGCCTTCTGGTCCTTGCCCCTAGGCTGGTTCACCCCTTTAGCCTCATTTTGTTTTATGGAGCTGTCTAATCTTTGGCCTAAGGGTGAACCTCAAGAGTGACTTCATTACTGAGCTAAAATGTGTCCAGGGCCATACTTTAGGTGTTTCTCCAGTCTCTGTCAGGCCGGTAAGTCTGGTCTTTTTTTGTGAGTTAGAATCTTTGTTCTGTATTTTTCGGCAGCTCTGTCTGGGACCCTCCTGTGATCCCTGTCAGAGCAGTCAGTGGTGGTAGCTGGGCACCATCTAGTTATACTGGTTTCAGTCTGGTGGAGGCAGTGGTAGTTGTGGTCCATTAGCCCTTTGGACTAGTCTTTCCGTTGTATCTTATTTTCTTCATTCTCCCTTGTTCCTGAAGGGATGAGACCAGTGGAGTATCTTAGATGACTGCTCACGGGCTTTTAAGACCCCAGACGCTACTCACCAAGGTAGAATGTAGAACATTTTCTTTATAAACTATGTTATGCCAATTGAGCTAGACGTTCCCTGAGACCATGGTCCCTACAGCCCTTCGCCCAATGATTCAGTGCCTCAGGGAGTTTGGATGTGTCTATGGAGCTTCCATGACCTTTCCTTGTACAAGTTGTGCTGGTTTCCCCAGCATTGTGTACTGTCCCACCCTTCACCAAAGTTACCACTTACCTATTGTCTGTTTAGTAGTCCCCCCCCCCAATCCCTCCCATCCCTGGTAACCATCAAAGATTGTTTCTTTTTGTGTATAAACTTTTTCATGAGTTTTTACAGTAGTGGTCTCATACAATATTTGTCCTTTTGTGATTATTTCACTCAGCTTAATGTCCTCCAGTTTCCTCCATGTTATGAGATGCTTCACAGATTCATCATTGTTCTTTATTGTTGCGTAATACTCCACTGTGTGTATGTATCATAGTTTGTTTATCCATTCATCTGTTGATGGGCATCTAGGTTGTTTCCATCTTTTTGCTATTGTGAATAACGCTGCCTTGAAAATGGGTGAGCATATGTCTATTCGTCTGACAGCTCTTACTTCTCTAGGATATATTCCCAGGAGTGGGATTGCTGGATCACATGGTGTTTCTATTTCTAGCTTTCTAAGTAAGTGTCATACCATTTTTCAAAGTGCTTGTATCATTTTGCATTCCCACCAGCAGTGCATAAGAGTTCCGACCTCCCCGCAGCCTCTCCAACATTTGTTATTTCCAGTTTTTTTTTTTATTCGTGCCAGTAATACTGGGGTGAGATAGTATCTCATTGTGGTTTTGATTTGCATTTCTCTAATAGCTTGTGATCGTAAGCGTTTCTTCGTGTCTGGTGGCCGCTTGAATGTTTTCTTTGGTGAAGTGTTTGTTCATTTCCTTTCCCCTTTTTTAAAATTGGATTATTTGTATAGTTGTTGTAGAGGGGTTGGATTTTCTTGTAGATTTTAGAGATTAGACCTTCGACTTGTAATGTCCAAAATTTTTTCTCCAGTCTGTAGGTTCTCTTTTTACTCTTTTGGTGAAGTCTTCTGCTGAGCATAACTGTTTAATTTTTAGAAGATCCCAGTTATCTAGCTTATCGTCTGGAGTTTGTGTGTTGCTAGTTTTGGTTTGTATCTTGTTAATGCTGTGCATTAGGGCCTCTAGCATTGATCCTATTTTTTCTTCTCTGAAGTTTATAGTTTTTGGCTTTATATTTAGGTCTTTGATTCATTTTGAATTAGTTTTTGTATGTGGTGTGAGGTATGGGTCCTGTTTCATTTTTTTTGCAGCTGGACGTCCAGTTTTGCCAGCACCATTTGTTATAAAGACTGTCTGTAACCCATCTAATGGACTTTGGACCCTTGTCGAAGATCAGGTGACTGTAGGTGGATGGATTGACATCTGGGTTCTCAATTCTGTTCCATTGTTCAACTTATCTGTCGTTGAACCAGTACCAGACCATTTTGTCTACTGTAGCTGGGCACCATGCTGTTATGATTCTTTTTTATTTCAGTTGTGTCTGTTGCAACGTCCCCTATTTCATTTCTTATTTGCATTATTTGTGTCCTCTCCTGTTTTTCTTTTGTCAGTCTGGCCAGTGGTTTGTCGGTTTTGTTGATCCTTTCCAAGAACCAGCTTTTGGTTTTGTTGATTCTTTCTATTGTTTTTCTTTTCTCTATTTCATTTATTTCTGCTCTGATCTTACAGTAGGTTCTGAGGTCAGGTAGTGTGAGTCCTCTTACTTTATTCTTCTCCTTCAATAGTGCTTTACTTATCCAGGGCTTCTTTCCTTTCCATATAAAGTTAATGATTAGTTTTTCCAACTCTTTAAAGAATGTCATTGGTATTTGGATGGGGATTGCATTGTCTTTGTAAATTGCTTTGGGTAGAGTTGTCATTTTCACAACGTTAAGTCTACCTATCAATGAGCATGGTGTGTTTTTCTATTTATGTCAATCTCTTTTGGTTGCTTGTGGTAGTGTTTTGTAGTTTTCTTTGTATAGATGTTTCACATCCCTGGTTAGGTTTATTTCTAAGTATTTTATTTTTTAGGGGCTATTATAAATAGTATTGTTTTCCTGATTTCCTTTTCATTGTTCTCTTTATTGGGGTATAGGAATCCAACTGATTTTTGTATGTTTATCTTGTATCCTGCTACTCTGCTGAACCTTTCTATTAGTTCCAGCAGTTTTCTCATGGAGCCTTTAGGGTTTTCTATATATAGAATCATATCACCCTCAAATAGAGACAGTTTAACTTCTTCATTACCAATTCAGATGCCCTTTATTTATTTTTCTTGCCTTATTGCTCTAGCTAGGACTTCCAGCACAATGTTAAGTAGGAGTGGTTATAAAGGGCATCCTTGTCTTGTTCGTGTTCTCAAGGGGAAAGTTTTCAGCCTCTCTCCATTAAGCATGATGTTGGCTGTTGGTTTTGCATAGATGCCCTTTATTATGTTGAGAAATTTCCCTTCTATACCTATTTTATTGAGAGTTTTTTATCAGGAATTGGTGTTGGACTTTGTCGAATGCCTTTTCTGTGTCAATTGAGATGATCATGTGATTCTTTCCTTTTATTTATGTGGTGAATTACATTAATTGTTTTTCTAACGTTGAACCATCCTTGCATACCTGGTATGAATCCTACTTGGTCATGGTGTATTTTTTTATATGATGCTGAATTCTACTGGCTAGATTTTTGTTGAGAATTTTTGCATCTATATTCTTGAGAGATAACTGGTCTGTAATTTTCTTTTTTGTGGCATCTTTCCCTGGTTTTGGTTTCAGCGTTATGCTGGCTTCATAGAATGAATTCTGAAGTGTCGCTTCCTGTTCTATGTTCTGCAGTAGTTTGAGTACTACTGTTCTAAGCTTTTCTCTGAATGTTTGGTAGACTTCTCCATTGAAGTCATCTGGGCCAAGGCTTTTTTGGGGGGCGTGGAGGTTTTTTTAATTAACTTTTCAACCTCTTGTTATGGCGCTGTTCAGATTTTCAACATCACTCTGTGTTATTTTGGGTAGGTAGTGTATTTCTAGAAATTTATCCATTTCCTCTAGGTTTTCAAATTTGTTGGAGTATAGTTTTTCATAATACTGTGCTATGAATCTTTTTATTTCAGTTGTGTCTTTTGTAATGTCCCCTATTTCATTTCTTATTTGGGTTATTTGCATCCTCTCCTGTTTTTCTTTTGTCAGTCCGGCCAGTGGTTTGTCGATTTTGTTGATCCTTTCAAAGAACCAACTTTTGGTTTTGTTGATTCTTTCTATTGGTTTTCTGTTCTCTATTTCATTTATTTCTGCTCTGATCTCTATTATTTCCTTTCTTCTGGTGGTTGTGGGATTTTTTGCTATTCTGTTTCTATTTCTTCAAGTTGTGTAGTTAATGTTTTGATTTTGTTCTTTTTTTTCATGTGTGCATCTATTGCTATAAATTGTCCTCTTAAGATTGCCTTTGCTGTGTGCCAAAGGTTTTGGTATGATGTGTTTTCATTCTTGTTTGATTCTAGGAGTTTTTTTTATTCCATCTTTGATTTCTTCTATTGCCCAGAGGTTTGTAAGCAGGGTGTTATTCAGTTTCCATGTAATTGATATTTTTTTCCTTGCTCTTTCTGTTGTTAATTTCTACCTTGGTGGCATTGTGGTCAGAGAAGATACTTTGTATTATCTCAATGTTTTGGATTTTGCTTAGGGTTGCTCTGTGGCCTAAGATGTGGACTATTCTGGAGAATGTTCCATGTGCATTGGAAAAGAATGTTTACCTTGCAGCTGTTGGGTGGAGTGTTCTATATATGTCTATGAGGTCAGGTTGGCTGATTGTGCCCTTTAGATCTTCTGTATCTTTGTTAAGTTTCTTTCTAGATATTCTGTCCTTGCCTGAGAGTGTTGAAGTCTCCTACTATTATTGTGGAACTGTCAATTTCTCTTTTCAGTGCTGTTAGAGTTTGTTTTATGTATTTTGGAGCCCTGTTGTTGGGTGCGTAGATGTTTATTATGGCTATGTGTTCATGATGGATTGTCCCTTTAATCACTATATAGTGTCCTTCTTTGTCTTTTGTGGTGGATTTTGTTTAAAAGTCTGTTTAGTCTGAGATTAGTATTGCCACTCCTGCTCTTTTTTGGTAGCTGTTTGCTTGAGATATTTTTTTCCATCCTTTTATTTTTAATAAATTTACGTGTTTGTTTCTAAGGTGTGTCTCTTGTAGACAGCATATTGATGGATCCTGTTTTTTAATTCATCCTGTCACTCTCTTTCTCTTTATGGTTTATTTTGGCCGTTTACATTCAGTGTGATTATTGATAGGTGTGAGTTTATTGCTGTCATTTTGTAGTGCTTTTTGTGGTGCTGATGATTTCTTTGTTTCTCTTACTCTCCTGTGATGAATTCCTTTTGTTTGTGGATTTTTTTTTTCATTTCTTTTGTGTTTTGTAGATTTTGTTTTTACCGAGACTTTATGTTTTTCTTCTTTATTCTGATGAGTAAGTTTGTTAACTTTCTTTGTGCTTACCTTGAAATTTACCCTTCTCTTCCTAGGTTTGAACCAGTCTATTATTACTTGGTATTGCCTTGCTTTCCTCTCCATTAGAAGTTTCTATACCTACACCGTTTATTCCCTCATTTATAGTCCTGATGTTGTTGTGATTTATAGATTAACTTCTCTGGTTCCCTGTTGTAATTTTTTTGGTTTTTGTTAGTCCTTGAGGGTTCATTTCCTAGGTTGGTATCTTGCTGGTATGATCCTGTGTCCTAGATTCAGCCTGTGGTCTGATGTTGTTTGTTCTCAGACTGAAGGACTCCCTTTAAAAATTCTTGTAAGTTTGGTTTGGTTTTTACATAGTCCCTTATTTTCTGTTTATCTGGAAATGACCTAATTTCCCCATCATATTTGAATGAGAGTTTTGCAGGATATATTATACTTGGCTGGCAATTTTTTTCTTTCAAGGTTTTATATATGTCATCCCATTGCCTTCTTGCCTGTATGGTTTCTGCTGAATAGTTAGAGCTTAGTTTTATTGTTTCTTCCTTTGTATGTGCCTTTTTGTTTTCCTCGAGCTGCTCTCAGGGTTCTTTGTCTTTGGTTTTGGGGAATGTGAGTATAATATGCCTTGGTGATTTTCTTTTGGAGTCTGTCCTATATTGGGTTCTTTGAGCTTCTTGGATGGCCAGCTTTTCATCTTTCATGATATTGGTGAAGTTTTCTGTTAGCAGTTCTTCAATGATCCTCTCTGTGTTTTCTGTTTTTTCCCACTCTTCCCGAACTCTGATCACTCTCAAATTTTTGCTTTTGATTGTATCCCACATAATTCTCAGGGTTTCTTCATTTTTCTTCATTCTTTTTTCTTATTTTTCCTCAGAGTTTTAGCTAAGTTTTTGTCTTCAATTTCACTGATCCTGTGTTCCATCATTTCAAACCTGATCCTCAGCCCTTCTATGACTCTGTCCATTTCTGAAATTTTGTTGTTTATCTTTTGGATTTCTAATTGTTGTTTTTGTATGATTTCTAGCTGTGAATGTATTTTGGCATTTTCTTCCTGTAGTATTCTCCTGAATTCTTCCATTTTTTGTCTGTATTTTCCATGAATTTGTCTGCCATCTCCATGAATTTGTATACCTTTCCCTCATTTTTGTCTGCTTCTTACATCAACTCTTGGATAGCTCTGAATGTTATAGATTTGAATTCCCTATTAGGTAGTTCTAGTACCTTTTCTTCCACTGGAAAGTCATCTGGTATTTTATTTCAGACAACTACTGGAACCATCCTGTCCTGTTTTTGTAAATGTTTTGATATTCTCTGCTGTCTTTGGGGCATTCAGTAGTTATTGTCCTTGTTTATTGATTGTAGTTTTGTTTATTTCATTCTGCTTTTTTGTTTCATTTGTTTATGTCTGAGCATGCAGGCTATGCGTTCTTTGTTGTTTGCTCATCTTTGGGCACGATACTTTTCACCTCCTTCTCCAACGGGCAGGGTCAATTGCTCAGCTATGGTGAAGCAGGGCAGCTCCAGCTGAAAGGGAGTTGCTGAGATGGGTTATTTGTGACTCGTACTAGGGTCAACAAGGTGGGCTGGGAATCAGTGTAGGACAGATTTCAGTAGGCCTTGCCTGTGCTGCTTGGGGGTGTGATGTTCAGCACACGGTGAAGTTAGGCAGGAATGAGGGGGGAGACTGTGATGTGTGGAGCTAAGATGGGTATGGGAAAGAAGAGAGAGAGGAGAGGGAAACAAGAGCCAAAACCAAAGAAACAAAAAAGAGTGCTAAGGGAGCCAAGGGAGTGGAGAGATGAGATACCAAAAATGGGGAAAAATAAAAAGGAAAAAAAAAAGAAAATGGGAGAAGAAAAATAAATAAATAAATAAAAATTGGAAAAAGAACAACGAAGACCCCAGGGATCCCACTGGTGCAGCTCCTAGGGAAGTGGCTCTCAGGCTGTGAAGTACAGCCTGGCTAGAAGGTTTAGAGGTGTCACACAGCACCAGGTATTCAGGAGACAGGAAGTGAAGGTAAGTATAGAGAGACAGGAAACTGAGAAATGAAGAAAGACAAAAAGGGAAAAAGAGAGAAAAGGCAATAAACAAACAAAAAAACAGAAAAAAAAAACCACAAAAAAATAAATGCTCCCAGGGATCTCACTGCGGAGCTGTGCAGACTGTGAAAGTCGCTCCTAAGCCCCGTAGTGCAGCCTGGCTAGAAGGGGCTCCCAAGGAGAGGAAAGAAAAAGAAAACAAACAAATCAAAACATTACAAATCAAAACATTACAAATCAAAACAAACAAAAAAGTCCCGGGGATCCCACCAGCATGGTGGCACAGGCTGCGAAGCAGTTCCACAGTTGAGTGGCATTTCACAGGCTTTCAGGAAGAAGCAAAGATATCACACGTAGCCAGGTATTTGAGAGAAAGGAGGGGGAGGTGGTGAGAGGTAAGGAAGAAATCAAAAGAAGAGGAAAAAAGCAACACCAGCAACAAACAAATGGCACTCAGGGAGTCGGCCAGTGTGGGAGGGTGGAATCTAGTCAGTAAGAGCCGAAGCCAGTGCTTTCTGGCCAAGAGACTGTGGCCGCAGGAAGCAGAGGAGGCCGAGTGTGGGTGAAGAAGTGTGGGGGTGCGAAAGCATCTATCGCTGGTTACTGGTTGTTCTGTCTCCTGCTGGGAGCTCCATGAAGCTGCTTTCCCATAATTCCTGTTCACCAATCTCCGACAGGGGTTCAAAATAGTGAATCCATGCTGCATTTGCTGATAGGGCACCTCTGCATGTATTTCTCGTTGCTCTCTGTAGTCTGTCAGTTTCTTATTCCATTTGGTTCTTGGCTGAGTTCTTTACCTCTTCATTTGATATTTATGGTTTCAGAATTGACATTTGTCTCTGTTTGACTTAGTTTTTCATGTCTTTGCTGTGGAGGAATGGCGTGGTGCGTCTGTCTATAGCACCCTTTTGTCCGGAAGTCCACAAGATGTATTATTCTTGGTTGTCAGTTTTGTCTTCTTTCAAGGTTTTATGTATGTCATCCCATTGCCTTTTTGCCTGCTTAGTTTCTGGCAAGTAATCAGAGCTTAGTCTTATTGTTTCCCCTTTGTAAGTGACTTCATTTTTCTCAAGCTTCTCTCTGGATTGTTTTCTTTGTCTTTGTTTTTCGCTAGTGTGATTATGATATGTCTTGGTGATGTTCTTTTGGGGTCTATCCTGTATGGGGTTCTTTGAACTTTTTGGATGGTCATCTTTTCTTATTTCATGATATTTGGGAAGTTTTCTGCCAGGAAATCTTCAACAATCTTCTCTGTGTTTTCTATTTTCTCCCCCTGTTCTGGAACTTCGATCACATGTAAATTTCGCTCTTGATTGTGTCCCATATAATTCTTAGGTTTTCTTAATTTTTCTTTCATTTTCTCTGATTTTTCCTGAAACAAAGTGGTGTCCATAGATTTGTCTTCAATCTCACTGATACTGTCTTCCATTGTTTCAAATTTGTTCTTAAAACTGTCTATTGAGTTGTCCTTTTCTGAATTTTTTTTGTTGATCTTTTGGATTTCTAGTTGCTGTTTTTGTATGATTTCTAATTGTTTATTTATTTTGACGTTTTATTCTTGTATTATTTTCCTGAATTCTTCTGTTGCTTTGTCTGTGTTTTCCTTCATTTTGGCTACGTTTTCATGGATTTTGTGTGGGTTTTCCATGATTTTGTCTATTTTTTACTTGGTTTTGTCTGTGTTTTCCTTGATCTTTTTCCTAATCTTTTGGAGAGCCCTATATATTCGTCTTTTGTATTCCATATCAGGTAGTTTCACTGCCTTTTCTTCTATCGGACAGTCACCTGATTCTTTATTTTGGTCACTTACTGGAGCCATTTTGTCCTGCCTTTTTAATATCTTTTGATATTGTCTGCTGTCCCTGAGACATTAAGGTATTATTTTCTTTATTTATTGATTGTATGTTTATTTTGTCCTGCTTCTTTGTTTTGTTTTGATACATCAGGGCAGGGCTTTGCTGCCTGGTTGTCTGTGGGCACAATAGCTCTCACCACGTTGTTGGGGTTGGCATGGCAGCAGTAGGCAGGATGAGCCCACTTCACTGTACAGTGGTTTGGTGAGGTGGCTGAGGGTAGACTAGGTGAGTGCTGTCTGCATCCTGATATTAGTCCAGTGGTGTGGGAACATTTACAGCCCCTCGCCAGATAGGTGGGGGTGTCAGACAGGGAGTGGTATGGGTTTGCATCCCACTATTCAGCAGGGGAGGGGTGGACCCAAGCAGCAGTGGGTCAGTATACTAGTGACACGCTGTCTGCAATGACACTGCAAGGGCTGGCTGGTATGGGGGGGAGTGGTGTACGGGGCTAGGTGGGAGGGAGAAAGAAAGGGAAACAGAAAAAAGTCACAGCGGGAGGCGGCATGTGGGGGCAGGGTGTAGCACGGGCCATGGTAGGCCAGTGCTTCTCTCACAAAAAAGCTGTGGCATGGCCCCGTGGGAAGGTGTAGAGAGGGGATACGGGGCTAGATGGGAGAGAGAAAAATGGAACAGAAAATAATGACATGGTGAGAGCCAGTGGGTGGGTGTTGGGGGGACCTGAGGTGGCAACAGGACAATGTTGGTGGTGGTGCATTGTGGTCTGGTGGGATAGGGTAGAGGTGGCATACAGGGATAGGTGGGAGGGAGAAAGAAAAGGAAGAAAGGAAAAAAATGGCTAGACATGTGCCGGCAGATGGGAGCAAGTAGAACCTAGGTGGTGATGGACTGGTGGCTTCTACCCATGGCAGTGCGGCGTGTCCTGGCGGGAAGGGGTAGAAGTGGCATACTGGGCTAGATGGGAGAGAAAAGGAAAAGGAAAAAAGTGGAAAAAGAAAAAAATGGCAAGGTGGGAGTGAGTTGGTGGGGATGAGGCAGACCCATGGTGGTGGTGAGCAGGTAGCTCTCTAGCTGAGTGGTATGGCATAGTCCACTGAGAAGGGGTGGAGGTGGTTACCGGGTGCTCTGTGTCCTGTTGGAAGCTCTGTGAAGTTGCCTTCCCATACTCCCTGTCCAGGGTCATTGCTGGCTGTGTTCCAAGATGGCAACCCTGTGCCATGTTAGCTGGCAGGGGACCTCCACTCCACATCTCTCCTCATTCTCTGTTTTCCTTCAGTTTCTTCTTCCGTTCGGTGTTTGATCTAGCTCTTTATCCTTTTATTAGATGCTTAGGGTTCCAGGATTGATGTCTGTACCTGTTTTACTTAGTTTTTTGGGTCTTTGCTGCAGAGGGACGGCATGATGCATCTGTCTAGGGTGCCATGTTGGCTCTGCCTTGACATCTTTTTCTCTCGTGCACTTCTTAGTGACATCATTTACCTTGGTCAAGCTGTGTGCACTTCACCAACATTCGATGCTGCCTTTCTCATCACCAAAAATATCAAGTGTCCACTGTCTCGATAGTGCTTCCCCTTACCCTTGTACCCATCCCTGGTAGCCACCAATGAGCACTGGTCTCTCTATATATCTCTGTTCTTGTCTTCTTATGAAAGTGCGATCATACAATATTTGTCCATTTGTGATTAAATTATTTCATTCAGCATAGTATCATCCAGATTTTTCCACGTTATAAGATGCTTTGAGGACTTATCATTATTCTTTATGGTTGTGTAGTATTCCATTGTGTGTATGTACCATATCTGGTTTATCCATTCATCCATTGGTGGACACTCAAGTTGTTTCCATCTTTTTGCCATTGTGAATAATGTTGCAATTAACATAGGTGTGCTTATGTCTATTTGTGTCACTGCTATTAGATCTCTAGGACATATACCTAGGCTGGATCATAACGTATTTCTATTACTAGCTTTTTGAGAAAGTGCCATACTGTTTTCCATAGTGGCTGTGCCATTTTACAATCCACTAGCAGTGGATAAGGGTTCCAATCTCCCCACAACCTTGCCAGCATTCGTTTTCTGTTTTCTTTTTTTTTAATCAGTTCCATTTTTTTAGGGATGAGATGGCATCTCATTGCAGTTTTGATTTTCATCTCTCTAATGGCTAATGAGTAGCCCTGGTAGCACAGTTGTGAAGTGCTCGACTGCTAACTGAAAGGTCGATGGTTTGAACCCACCAGCCACTCTGTGGCAAAAACTACGTGACATTCTGCTTCCAAAAAGATTCACAGCCTTATAAACCCTTGGGGCAGTTCTACTTTGTCCTATAGGGTCAGTGTGAGTTGGAATCAACTCGACAGCAATGGGTTTGGTTTTGGTTTTAATGGCTAGTGATTATGAGCATCTTTTCATGTGTTTGTTGGCTACCTGAATGTCCTCTTTGGAGAAGTGTCTGTTCGTGTCCTTTGCCCATTTTTTAATTGGATTGTTTTTTTTGTTGTTGTTGTTGAGTTGTTGAAATTTTCTCTATATTTCAAAGATTAGACCCTTATCAGATATGTCCTTCCCAAAGATTTTTTTCAGTCTGTAGGTTCTCTATTTACTTTTTTTGATAAAATCTTTTGATGGGCATAAGTATTTAATTTTTAGGAGGTCCCAGTTACCTAATTTGTCTTCTGTTGTTTGTACATTTGTAGCTGTTTTTGATAATCTATTTTTGAAAAAAATTAGGTCCCACAGTTTTGTCCTTGTTTTATCTTTCAGAAACTTTACAGTTTTAGCTTTAACTTTTAAGTCTTTGATCCATTTTGAATTAGTTTTTGTGTGCAGTATGGATCCTGTTTCATTTTTTTGCAAATGGATATCCAGTTTTGCCAGCACCATTTCGTAAAAAGACCTTTTCTTCTCCATTGGATGGATTTTGACCTCTTGTCAAAACTCAGTTGACCTTAAATGGATGGATTTATTTATGGGTTCTCAATTCTAGTCTCTTGATCCATGTGTCTGTCATTGAACCAGTACCAGGCCCTTTTGATTACTGTGGCTGTATAGTATGTTTTGAGATTGGGAAGTGTGAGGCCCCTTACTCTGTTCTTCTTCTTCTATATTGCTTTGCTATTTGGGGCCTCTTTCCTTTCCAAATAAAGTTGGTGATTAGTTTTTCCATTTCAGTAAAGAAAGTTGCTGGAATTTAGTGTTCTTGTGAAGGGGAGGAAAGGGCTAGGGGTCTCAGCATATGCTCAGACAGCCTGAGGGAATAGGTAGAGTGTGGGAAGGGTGCATGGTGGGTATGTCACTGGGGTACCTCTCCTTGTGGGCCGGGCAGAGTGCAAGGTGGACATGGGCAGGGAGGGGCAAGCAGTGAGTGGGGAAAGCCACCTGGGTGTTTCTCCATGTGGGCCACGTGGGTAGCTTGGTGGGCTCTGGCTGGGCAAGGCAAACAGAGGGTGGGTAGCTGGATGCAACTGTTGTGCAGGCCAGGTGGGAGGAGCAGTGGGTGGGTGTCTGGTGGTGTTTTGCTGCTGCCCTGACAGAAGAGTGTTGGGCAGGTCTCTGGGGACACTCAGCACTCAGACCAAAAGGGCAAGGGGAGGGCATCTCCAAGGGCGCTTAGCCATTTGGGCCGGGCAGGAGGAGTGCTTGGTGTGTCTCAGGTGTCCCTCACAACACGGGCCCTTAGGAAGAGTGGTGGGCAGGTCTCCAGGGGCTCCTGCCATGGGGGCCTGGTGGAAGAAGCTGTGTGAGGGTCTCCGGAGGCTCCTTCCCCATGGGCCGGGCAGAGCGAGAGTTGGGCATGTCCCTGGGGGCTTTTGTCACACAGGCAGGGTGGAAGGAGAGGTGGGTGGGTCTCAGGGGCTCCTGTCACCTAGGCCGGGCAGGGTGAACAGTGGGAGCGTAGCTGAGGTAGCCTTGCCTTGCAACAATGGGAGAGGGGGCTGCTTAAAAGAGACTGGGAGGGTGTCTGCATGAAGCTGGTCAAGGGGTTAACTGTGCTATTTTACTATTCAGTGGATGTCTTCCATCCCAACAGATGGAGACCATGACTGATAGGAAGTCTCGTCACCAGTGTTTTGGCCCCTCTCTTCTCTGCGTTAACCAGGGACTTTGAAGCTCACCCATCTTCCTGCACTCACCCTTGTCCTTATGCAGAAGTGCACTCCCTGACTTATCAGTACCCTGTCCTGAGGCTCAAACGATTTGGTCCTCCTCACTTTGTTCCAGTGGCCCTTCCTTGTGTTTCCCTAGTTTCAAAGCTATGACACTCCTGAATGTCTCCTTAGGTTGATTTGGACCCAGCCCACAACTTGCCTACCTCTTTTCTTTCCATATTTGTTTACTCAGTATCTCTGCCTCCAGCTGTGTTTTCCATGAAGTTGCCTTCCTGGGATCCTCACCCTAGGATGTTTTTTGCTGCCCAGCCAGTTTGGTTGGGTGTGGACACTCTGAGAATCTCCATGTTCCTGCTCCAACATGGGATCTTAATCCTGCTCTAGAAATTGACTTTGACAGGGAGGAGCTTGATCTCCCTGAAACTATATTCAACATTGTAGACATGTTTGGGCACATGTATGGGTGGTTGTCATTAGTGCCACTCACCAAACAGTTCTTACTCTCCTCCTTTCAGGTACATGGTAAGAATGCACTTCCACAATCCATTGCAGTTAGGTGCAGCCATGTGACTTGCTGTAGCTAATGAAAGAAGTCACTTTTCTGCTGCAAACATTCTCATGGGTCCTTATCATACTCAGCATAGATTCCACATTCCTTACCATGATCTACAAGGCCATTTGTATGTGACCTGGTCCTTCCAACCTCTCTGACCTCAGCACCCACCATTTTTCCATTGACTACTTCAACAGCACGGAACTCATTTCTGTTCTTCACCAAGCTCATTCCTACCTCAGGAACCTTACACTAGCTGTTCCTTCTAACTGGGGCACTCATCCTCCAAAAGTTAGTTTGACTAGTTCATTCTAGACTTTTAGAGCTCACCCTCCATGTCAACACATTATATACTGTACAGCACCTGTGTGTACTATACAATTCATCCACTTAAAACATACAATTCAATGGCTTTTAGTATATGCACAGAGCTGTGCATCCGTAACCAATTTTACAAAATTTTGTTACCCTGCCCTCATCCCCTTAGCCATTACCTACCAATCTCCTATCCAGCTCCCCCACCCCCCCACCCCACCCCAGCCCCTGGTAACCACTAATCTCATCGCTCTATTGATGGATTTGCCTATTCCTGACATTTCATATAAATGGAATCATACAATATGTAGCCTGTTGTGACTGACTTCTTTCATTCAGCATGACGTTTTCAAGGTTCATCCATGTTGTAGCATGTATCAGGCATTCATCCCTTTTTATGGCTGAATAATATTCTATTTTATGAATATACCACATTTTGTTTATGTATTCATTAACTGATGGACATTTGGGTTGTTTCCACTTATTGTCTTTTATGAATAATGGTGTTATGAACATTCATGTGCAAGTTTTTCTGTGAATATGTTTTCAGTTCTCTTGGAGGTATGCCTGGAAGTGAAATTGCTGGGTCATATGGTAACTCTATGTTTAAATTTTGAGGAACTGCCAGATTGTTTTTGAAATTGGCTGTACCATTTTAGATTCCCACCAGCAGTGTATGAGGTTTGCAATCTCTTCACATCTTGGTCAGCACTCATTATTATCCATCTTTTTGATTATAGCCATTTTACTGGCTGTGAAGTGGTATCACGTTGTGGTTTTTTTTTTTTTAAATTTTTTTTGTTGTACTTTAGGTGAACGTTTAGAGAACAAATCGTTTCTCATTACACAGTCAGTAAGCATATTGTTTTATGACATTTGTTAACAACCCCACAACATGTCAACACTCTCCCTCCTCGAACTTGGAGGACCTTTTTTCTTTTTTGGTGAAAATATACATAGCCAAAGACACACCATTTCAAAAATCTCTACATGTACAATTCAGTGACATCGATTACGTTCTTCCAGTTGTGCTGCTATTCTGGCTATCCTTTTCCAAATTATTCTGTCACTGTTATCTTCAACTCACTGCCCCCTAAGCTTTCCATCAAACCATTTGAGTTGCTGTTGTCAATTTGATATCACATAGATAATTCTTTTTTTTTTTTTTGTACTTTAGATGAAGTTTTACGGAACAGAATAGTTTCTCATTAAACAGTTAGTACATATATTGTCCTATGACAATCGTTAACAACCACACGACATGTCAACACTGTCCTTTCTCAACCCTGGGTTTCCTATTACCAGCTTTCCTGTCCCATCCTGCCTTCTAGTCCTTGTCCCTGGACAGCTGTGCCTCATTAGTCCCGTTTTGTTTTATGGGGATGTCCAATCCCAGGCTGAACGGTGAACCTCGGGAGTGACTTCACCACTGAGCTAAAAGGGTGTCTGGGGCCATACTCTCGGGGTTTCTCCAGTCTCTGTCAGGCCAGTAGATCTGATCTTTTTTGTGTGTTAGAATTTTGTTCCACATCCTTCTCCAGCTCTGTCCAGGACCCTCTGTTGTGATCCTGGTCAGAGCAGTCAATGGTGGTAGCTGGGCACCATCTAGCTGTACTGGACTCAGTCTGGTGGAGGCCTTGGTAGTTGTGGACAATTAGTCCTTTGGACTAATCTTTTCCTTGCATCCTGTTCTCTTCATTTTCCCTTGCTCCCGAAGGGGTGAGACCAGTGGAGTATCTTAGATGGCTGCTCACAGGCTTTTAAGACCCCAGACGCTACTCACAAAGGTAGAATTCAGAACATGGCCTTTATAAACTGTGTTATGCCAATTGAGCTAGATGTTCCCCGAGACCATGGTCCCCACAGCCCTCTGCCCAGCAATTCAGTCCCTCAGGGAGTTTGGATGTGTCTATGGAGCTTCCATGACCTTTCTTTGTACAAGTTGTGCTGGCTTCCCCAGTATTGTGTACTGTCTTACCCTTCACCAAAGTTACCACTTATCTATTGTCTATTTAGTATTTCCTCTCTACCTTTCCCATCCCTTGTAACCAACAAAGATTGTTACTTTTTGTGTGTAAACTTTTTCATGAGTTTTTACAGTAGAGGTCTCATACAATATTTGTCCTTTTGTGATTGACTTATTTCACTCAGCATAATGTCCTCCAGTTTCAACCATGTTATGAGATGCTTCACAGATTCATCATTGTTCTTTATTGTTTCATAACACTCCATTGTGTGTATGTACCATAGTTTGTTTATCCATTCATCTGTTGATAGACATCTAGGTTGTTTCCATCCTTTTGCTATTGTGAGCAATGCTGCAATGAACATGGGTGTGCATATGTCAATTTGTGTGACAGCCCTTATTTCTCTAGGATATATTCCTAGGACTGGTATTGCTGGATCATATGGTATTTCTATTTCTAGCTTTCTAAGGAAGCACCGTATCGTTTTCCAAAATGTTTGTATCATTTTGCATTCCCACTAGCAGTGCATAAGAGTTCCGATCTCCCCACAGCCTCTCCAACGTTTGTTATTTCCAGTGTTTTTGATTTGTGCCAGTAATGCCGGGGTGAGATGGTATTTCAGTGTGGTTTTAGTTTGCATTTCTCTAATGACTAGTGATCGTGAGCATTTCCTTATGTGTCTGTTGGCCGCTTGAATGTCTTCTTTGGTGAAGTATCTGTTCATTTCCTTTGCCCATTTTTAAATTGGATTATTTGTCTTTTTGGTGTAGAGGTGTTGGATATCTTGTAGATTATAGAGATTAGACCTAGATTCAGCCTGTGAACTGATGTTGTTTGTTCTCAAATCTAAGGACTCCCTTTAATAATTCTGTAAGTTTCGTTTGGTTTTTACATAGTCCCTTAATTTTTGTTTATCTGGAAATGACCTAATTTCCCCATCATATCTGAATGAGAGTTTTGTAGGATGTATTATTCTTGGCTGGCAATTTTTTTCTTTCAAGGTTTTATATATGTCATCCCATTGTCTTCTTGCTTGCATGGTTTCTGCTGAATAATCTGAACTTAGTCTTATTGTTTCTCCTCTGTATGTGACTTCTTGTTTTTCTCGAGCTGCTCTCAGGATTCTTTGTTTGTCTTTGGTTTTGGGGAATGTGATTATGATATGCCTTGGTGATTTTCTTTGGGGTCTATCCTATATCGGGTTCTTTGAGTTTTTTGGACAGCCAGCTTTTCATCTTTCATGATATTGGGGAAATTTTCTGTCAGCAGTTCTTCTGTGATCCTCTCTGTGTTTTCTGTTTTCTCTCCCTGTTCTGGAACCCCAATCACTTGCAAATTTTTGCTTTTGATTGTATCGCACATAATTCTCAGTGTTTCTTCATTTTTTTTTTTTTTTTGTTCTTTTTTTTTTTATTTTTCCTCAGGGTTGTATCCAAGTGTTTGTCTTCAATTTCACTTATCCTGTCTTCCACTGTTTCAAACCTGCTCCTCAGCCCTTCTATGACATTGTCCATTTTGAAAATATTGTTGTTTATCTTTTGGATTTCTTTTTTTTTTTTTTTTTTTTGGTATGATTTCTAGCTGTGAATTTATTTTGGCAGTTTGTTCCTGCATTGTTTTCCTGAATTCTTCCATTTTTTTGTCTGTATTTTCCATGAATTTTTCTGCCCTTTCCATGAATTTGTCTATTTTTTCCTCATTTTTGTCTATTTTTTGCTTCAACTCTTGGATAGCTCTGAATGTTAGAGATTTGAATTCCCTATCAGGTAGTTCTAGTGCTTTTTCTTCTACTGGAAAGTCAACTGGTGTTTTATTTTTGACACCTACTGGAACCATCCTGTCCTGTTTTTGTAAATGATTTGATATTGTCTGCTGTCTTTGGGGCATTCAGTAGTTATTTTCCTCATTTATTGATTGTAGATTTGTTTTGTCCTGCTTTTTGTTTTATTTGGCTATGTCTGAGCAGGTGGGCTGTGTTTTCTTTATTGTTTGCTCGTCTTTGGGCATGATAATTTTTGCCTCCTTCTCCAATTGGCAGGGTCAGTCGCTCAGATATGGTACAGTAGGGCAGGTCTAGCTGAAGAGGAGTTGCTGGGATGTGTTGTTGGGCAAGCCAGTAATCACTGCAGGGCAGGTTCCAGTAGGCCTTGCTTGGGCTGCTCGGTGGTGTGATGTTCAGCACATGGTGCAGGTAGGCAGGATTGGGGGGAGATTGTGATGTGTGGAGCAAAGATGAGTATGGGAGAGAGGAGAGAGGAACTGGAGCCAAAAACATACAAAAAAAGAGTGCTAGGGGAGCTTGCTGTTGGAGTGGAGAGATGAGAGACTACCAAATGGAGAAAAACAAAAAGGAGAAAAAGAAAAAATGAACAAATAAAAATTAGAAAGAAAGAAGAAAAGCAAAGCTCCCAGGTATCCTTCCAGTGCTGCGATGTCTGGGGAAGTTGCTTCCAAGCCATGAAGTACAGCTTGGCTAGAAGGTGTAGAGATGTCATTCAGTGCCAGGTATTCAAGGGACAGGAAGAGAAGGAAAGTATAGAGAGATGAGAAACTGAGTAATGAAGAAAGTCAAAAAGGAAACAAGAGGGAAAAGAAAATAAAACATATAAAAAAAAGAACAAGAAAACCCCCAATGAAAAACAGAAAAAAAGCCCTCCCCAAAAAAACAAGAAAAAAGAAATGATCTCAGGGATCTCTCAGCACATCTGCACAAACTGAGGGGGTAGGTCCCAACCCACGCAGTACTGCCTGGCTAGAACGGGCTCCCAATTTGAGAAAATAAAAAGAAAACAAACCAACAAACAAAAAAAGCCCAGGTTCCCACCAGTGTGGTAGCACCAGCAGGGAAGCAGCCTCACATTCGAGCAGCATTTTACAGCCTTTCAGGAAGAAGCAAAGATGGCTCACGGAGCCATGTATTTGAGAGAAAGGAGGGGGAGGTGGTGAGAGGTAAAGACGAAATCTAAAGAAGTTGAAAAAAGCAACACCAGCAGCCAACAAATGGCACTTAGGGAGCAGGCTAGTGTGGGAGGGTGGAATCCAAGCATCACTGGGGTGAAGGTGGTGCTTCCCGGCCAAAAGACTGGCCTCAGGAAGCAGACCAGGCTGAGTGGGGG
Source organism: Dugong dugon (assembly GCA_030035585.1). NCBI lineage: Eukaryota > Metazoa > Chordata > Mammalia > Sirenia > Dugongidae > Dugong > Dugong dugon. Next base: position 98,454,160 of record CM057483.1, on the reverse strand, counting down.
TGAAGAAGGGTGCAGGGTGGGAAAGCATATATTGCTGGTTACCGGCTGTTCTGTCTTCTGCTGGAACTTCTGTGAAGCTGCTTTCTTGTACCCCCTGTTTGCTGATCTCTGTTCGGAGTCCAAGATGGCTGAGCCATGCTGTGTTAGCTTATAGGGGACCTCTGCATGTATCTCTTCTCGCTCTCTCTTCTCTGTCAGTTTCTTATTCCATTCTGTGCTTGGCTGAATTCTTTATCTCTTCATTTGATGCTTAGGGTTTCAGGATTGCCATTTTCTCTGTTTGACTTAGTTTTTCGGATCTTTGTTGTGGAGGGACTGCGTGTTGCTTCTGCCTATAGCCCCATGTTGCCTGCAAGTCTCTACGTTGTGGTTTTGATTTGCATTTATCTAACAACTAATGATGCTGAGCATCTTTTGATGTGCTTATTGGCCATTTGTATAATTTAATTGAAGGAACATCTTTCCAAATTCTTTGTCTATGTTTAAAATGAGTTATCCTTTTATTGTTGAGTTATAAGAATTCTTTATATATTCTATATATTAGACTTCTATCAGATATATGATTTCCAAATATTTTCTCCCATTCTATGAGTTGTCTTTTCACTGTCTTGATAGTATCCTTTGATGTACGTCTTAGTCAAGGTTCTCTTGAGAAACAGAACCAGTGATATCTACATATAGATACACATACATACATAGACTTAAATATATGAGTCCCAGGGTGGCGCAAATGGTTAATTCAAGACCCAATTATTTTCTCCTTTGAATTTTTTGTTGATACTATGTGTTTTCACTAATGAAAGCATGCTGATTAAAGGCTTAATTAGGAATTTTTGTTATGAGATATGGATTTTGATAGCCATTGTCTAGGATCACATATGTCCCAGTGGCCCCTGGATGATGTAAATTTTGCCAATATTAGTCAACTATAAAATCGGTTTTTTTAAATCTTATTTCTTGAAAATTTGAAAAACATGAGGTAAAACGTGAAGGCACCTGGCAATGACTGCACATTTATTCTAGTCTCCTTCTTCTTAGCCTTTTTATTATTTTTCATGAAACTTTTCAAAACATGGTAAAATGCATTCTTCCTTACTGCAAAAGCGGTACTTACAGCCCAAATAAATAAAGCCAAGGAATTTTTTAATCTCCAGAAAGTTACCACTACAATGCTTTCTTCATTGCTGCAAAAGCAGTACTTAGAGGCAAAATAAATAAAACTAAAGGAATTTGAATCTCAATAAAATTACCATTATGTATTCTTCATTATAACAAAAAGAATTCTAACAGCTAAGAAGCAGAAACATCTGCCCTGGAATACTGCAGAACTGCTCATAGTGGTGCGTTCCACCTAGTATACTTGGAAGCAGTGATTGGGCCCCAAGATTGAATGCAGGGTAAAAATAACTTGTAGGAGTTCCAGTCTCCTGAAAAATACCTCTGCAATCCATTATTCCTTATTGGAAAGGCATTATTTACTGTTCAGAAGCTAGAAAAGAAGGAAGCCAGTAACACCTGGAAACAATGACTAGCATGAAGGAGAAAATGGCCACTATGATTGAATGAAAATTGGCAACAGCTTACTCTCACTATAAGTACATTCTCACAAGAACAGAGTAACTGGGAAACATAGTGAAGAGGCTTATCTCACAGAAAATAAAGACAAACTTGTCAGGCAGCCCTGACATATCAAAACAAAAACAGAAAAGCAGGACAAAACAAAAGAAAATACAATCAAGAAATAAAGACTATAATACCTTAGTGTCTCAGAGACAACAGACAATATCAAAACATATAAAAAAGAAGGACAAGATGGACATATCCAGATAAACAAAAATTAAGGGATTCATAAAAACCAAACCAAACTTACAAGAAATATTAAAATGAGTCCTTTGGTTAGAGAACCAACAACATCAGACAAGAGTTGAAAATAAAAAAAAAAAACCCCACAAACAAAAGGAACTCAGCACAGGAAAGTAAGAATAACAAAGAAAATGTCAGCACCACAAAACACACACACACACACACACCCCAATATGACAGCAATAAACTCATACCTATCGATAATCACTGAATGTAAATGGCACAGGAATAGTAGGAGACTTCAACACATCACTCTTGGAAAAGGACAGAACAACTGGAAAGAAACTCAGCAAAGATACAGAAGATCTGAAGGCTACCATCCACCAACATGACCTCATAGACATATATAGAACACTCCACCCAATAGCAGCAAAGTCTACATTCTTTTGCAATGCACATGAAACATTCTCCAGAATACACCACATTTTAGGCCAAAAAGCAAATCTCAATAAAATCCTAAACATCAAAATAATACAAAGCATTCCCTCTGCTCACAATGCCATAAAAGTGGATTTTATCATGGTTTGCCTAAGGCTGGGCAACCAGTAAGTGGCAAAGACAGACCAAAGAACAACCCCTGTAGTCTTTCTCTTCCATGACACCATAGTTGACTACCTAAAAAAGTTCTTCCCAAATAGTTTCATATAATCAGAGAAAAATCAATGCTAGGACTTTCTCTGAGTTATCTAATGCTGCTATAACATAAATACCACAAGTTGATGGGTTTAACAAAGAAATTTATTGTCTCACAGTCTAGGAGGCCCGAAGTCTGAATTCAGGGTGCCAGCTCCAGGGGGAAGGCTCTCTCTGTTGGCTCTAGGGGAAAGTCCTTGTCATCAATCTTCCCCAGTCTAGGAGCTTCTCAACACAGGGATCCTAGGTCCAAAGGATGTGCTGTTCTCCTGGCTCTTGTTTCTTCGTGGTATGAGGTCCCCGTGTCTCTCTGCTCACTTCTCTCTTATATATCTCAAAAGAGATTGACTTTAGACATAATCCAATCTTGTAGATTGAGTCCTCCCTCATTAACATAACTACCACTAATCCCGCCTCATTTATATCACAGAGGTAGGATTTACAACACATAGGAAAATCACATCAGATCACAAAATGGTGGAAAATCGCACAATCCTGGGAATTATGATCTAGCCAACTTGACACACATTTGGGGCAACTATTCAATCCATAACATACCAAGTGCTTTCCCAATCCTCAAAGCCTATGCTCCCAGAGGAGCCTTAGCCTCCTTTCTACACATTTTTATCCTCACACCATTGCTACCAAGACCCCTGCAGGAGTACTTATAGCTCCCAAATATCTGATACCTGGGCCCAGATTTGTTGTCTGTGAACAGAGAGTGGCACTGCCTCTCTTCCCAGTGAGAAGGCTTCTTGCTTCTCTGCTGTCACATCCTTGTCCCTAAGGTGTCAAATGTATCCTGTGATTATAGACAAGTGTCACCTGTCAGTTGTCACTTTATGGAAAGTTGAAGTGCTGAGACACTGAGCCAGGAGATGGATGACTGAAAAATTAACAAGGGATGCCAAGTCAAGATGCACTCAATTGTTTTTTTTCATGTCAAGTAGAGGCGCTTTAAGTGAAGGAATTTAACAGGTGGCAGGAAATGGAGTGGAATGAGAAACTAGGAGAAAAGAAGAACAAATAAGTGAATTCAAGGAGTAAGAGGAAGAATAAAAACAAAGTGGTTAACAGCATAGGTTAGGGAGGTAGACATCCTAGTTTCAAATCAGGACTCTGACATTTGCTAGCTGTATGATCAGACAAGTTAGTTAATAGCTCCAAGTAGAGGTAAAATAGTAGTAACTTGGTGGAGTTTTCATAATGATTACAGGGAGAGCACGCATGTAATGTACTTGCCAGTGTCAGCAACATAATAAACACTTGATAACTGTTAGCTGTTGTTATGACTCCTCATTTCTCCAGCCTTTGCTTCCCCAAGCTGCTCCCAGGCATGTACACTGTGGCAGGCTTGGCTCACCATACCAATCACTGAATCAGTCCTTGCTGAGGCAGAAACTATCCCATCAGGTTCAGCAGACCCAGGAGACAGTGAACCTCTGACAACAACTAGGGTCCTGCACGGATCTCAGGGTCTACTTGCTGCCAAGTTCATCTGAGATCAGAAACCTTCAGGAGTGATCCTTAGAGACCCATGTTGCCTCTAAGTTGTTTCCTCTTTCCTTCTTCCCCCCGTCCTCTACCACCTCCACCTCCTACCCAGTCACCATACTTTGTTTCCCTGTTCCCCTCCAGGACTAAAGTTCTATTTTCTATCCTGGTCTAGGTACAGACTGCCTGACTGTGAGCAATATACTTGCTGGACTTACTTTATTAACATGATGCTCCTGCGTGAGGTATACATAACTAGACTTGTTAATTGCACCCTCTGAACATTGTGCCTCACTTAGTCAGTTCCCTTCTCCTCCTAGAATAGTGGTTAAGAGCATCCTTTGGGGTCCCAAACTTCTTTAGGAATCAGCTGAAACCATAATTCCCACCCTAGAAATATGCATAAATTCAATGTATCAGTCAGAATAAGCTAAGTTATGCTGTAGTAACAAACAATATCAAATTCTCATTCATGGTGACTCTTGAATGTGAATAGATTCGTGAGGGCTCTGTTCATGGTATTTTTCAGTTATCCAGGCTGGCGGAGGTTCAATTCTGAACATGTGCTTCCATAATTGTTATGTCAGGAAAAAAGGATATATGATCTGATTTATGGTTTTAAAAGATCCTTCTGGCTGCTTTGTAGAGAATGGACTGGACTGTAGGGCAGCAAGAGTGGAAGCAAGAAGATTATTGAGGAGGCTTCAAGGGGAGAGTTGATGGTGACTTGAACAAGAGTGATGGCAATGGTGGTGAGAAGTGGGTGGATTTGGGATATATTTTTGAATAAAGCAGACATAATTTTCTGATGGATTGGATGTGAGGATTAAGGAAAACAACAGAATCAAAGATGACTACTAGGCTTTTGGCTTGGTCATTTGCATGGATGGTGTCTATTCTTAACTGGATTGAAACCACAGAACCCTTGGTTTTGTCAAGGCTTACCTTCACAAAGTGGCAACTCAAGGGAACCTCAGCTTGAAGTTCTTCTTTTAAGGTGCCATGCCAGCTGTTTTATAAAGACTTAACTGGTGGGTTTTTTTTTTGTTGTTGTTCTTCAGGAGTGCTCACTGGTAATGAATACACATGCTTACCCACATACATGCACACCCAAAGTTCACAAACACACACCACACACACTGCTGTGAAAGCACTGTCTAGACAGAGGCCTCCACAGCAGTATTTCTGGAGACTTTTAGGACCACTAATATGTCCCTGTGAATATTTTTGATTCTGATAGGAATTAACCTTTTGTGAATGATTTTTAGTTTGAAAACAACAAAAATAGCTGTACCCTCTTGAAGCCTCCTCCTAAGTAGTAACCTTCTTCTGCTTGGCTCCTAGGTGAGGGCGAACTGCAATGGGTGACCTAGGTGGTCTGAAGGACTTTTTATCCTGTCAAAGTGGTTTCTAGCCCAGGGAAATATGAAAACCATAGCTGTAGCATGTTTATTAAACCAAATGGGCCTAGTGCAAAGTAGCAGGCTAAATGCAATTGCTAACTAAATGAGTAGCCTATTGCCTGGGAAGCTCATTAGAAGAGGAGGGGATGATGAAAAAATGGAAATAAAGTAGTCTTGGCTACTGACTGGTTGGTTCCAGGTAGAGTCAGTTCTGACTGAGGTACACTTTACAGCTCGCAGTGCTTCCAGGGCCTCAGGGTAAGAGTTTGCATCAGTGGTGCAAACAGGTACTAATGGCCTCAGTTCAGGTGCTGGTTGCCCAACTTTCTTTCAGAAAAGGTCAACTGGGCAGTCCTTCAGGCTGTGTGTTTAAGTGAGGAAGTGGAATAAAAGGAGAGCCCTGAGGCAAGGAGGGGTGAACCTTGACCTTACAGCCCATGCTGAGAAATAGCCTCTTTGCTAGGAAAAGTCTAGAGGATTTGTGAAAGGCCAGATGCTTTTCATAAGTAAGAATTAGAGTTCTGTGGAGGGGAGTGAGCCTCCGTCCAGTCCAGGAAAAGGAAAAATATGTAAGCTACCTATCTTCCTTCCCACCACCATTGTCTATGTCCTTCCTAGAAATTCTGAAAGCCAGATGTCATCTCTGAGTGTTTTATAGAAGTAAAGACATGGCAGTTATACAGCATCTGTGAGATAAGCATCATTACTCCATTTTACAGTGGAAAAATGGAGCTGTAGAGAGAGGAAGTGATTTGTTTGATGTCACATAGCTCACAAACAGCTGGGAGTCAGCGGCCTGGCTCTATCCCCTGCTCTGGGGCCAACCACCTGTCATCAGCCTGGGTGCCTAGGCGACCTACAGGGTTCTTTCCAGCCCTGGGAATCAACAGTGCTCTGAACCTCTGGACCTGTTTCCCATCCATAATTTAGGCAGTGGGTCAGTGGATGACCTCTAAGAGGCCTGCCAGCGCTGACATTCTATAAAGCCAGAAGGGGCAGAGAATCTAAAAGTTTTCAAAGGTGATCCAATGACCCTTAGATAATACCACAGAGATATTTCAGGGGCTACCATGAGCAGTTCAGATTTTTGGTTATTTTGTTTGCAAAAAGATGCCACTTCTGAAAACAAACAAATACAAATAAATAAAACAAAAAATAATTCTAAATATTTTATTGTGTTTTTGGTGAAGTTTTACACAGCAGTTTAAGCTCCCATTCAACAATTTCTACACAAGTTGGTCAGTGACATTGGTTACGCTCTTCACAATGCATGAATATTCTCATTATTTCTGTTCTGGTTGTTCCATTTCCATTAACCTAGTTTCCCTGCCCCCATACATTCTCATCTTTGTTTTAAAGTAATTGTTGATTATTTGGTCTCATATAGGTGATTTTTTTAAGGGAGCACATTATTTTGTGAGCCAATCTGTTATTTAGCTACAAGATGACCTCAGAGGTTAGTTTTGGTTCTGAGTTTGAAGAGTATATCATGGCAGTAGTCTCAGGGAGTCCTCCAGTCTCAACCAGTTCAGTGGGTCTGTTTTATTTTATTTTTTTAGGAATTAGAAGTTCTGGTCTGCATTTTTCTCCTATTCTGTCAGGGTCCATCTACTGTGGCCCTGATTAAAATGGTCGGTAGTGGTAGCCAGGCACCATCTATTTCTGGTCTCAGGGTAGCTGAGGCTGTGGTTCGTGTAGACTATTTGTCCTGTAGACTAGTTTCTTCTTTGAGTCTTTGGTTTTCTTCTTTCTCTTTTGATCTGGATGAGTAGAGATCAATAGTTGTCTCTTAGATGGCCGATTGCAAGCTTTGAAGATCCCTGACACTACCCACCAAATTAAGATGTAGAACATAACTTTATGAACTATATTATGCCAATTGACTGAGGTGTCTCACAAGACTATGGTCCCAGTCCTTCAAACTCAGAAAACCAATCCTTAAAGGTGTTTGGTTATGCCTAAGAAGAAGGTGTAACTGTGCACCCTATGTGCCTTATTGTATATATGAATATATGTGCATACAGTCACATAGATGCATATATATGTATACATCTATATATAAATATATACACATACTCATATACGTATATGCCTACATAATACATATATACCTGCACATATATTTTTGGTTGTCTTTGCTGTTTCAAGATTATGTATGCCAAGACGGTGGACTAGTCAGAGGCACTAAGCCATCTTGCTGCAACAAAGACCCAAAAAACCAAGTAAAACAGATACAGACATTAATCCTAGAACCCTGAACCTCAAATGAAGGGATAAAGTATTAGATTGGCAGTCACTGAGGAGAAGAAGAAACTGATAGAAAATAGGGAAAGAATAGAGATACAGAGTGCAGGTCCCTGACCAAACAGCATGACTTAGTGTTGCCATCTTGGAATAAATCCAACAACTCTGCAGGCAGAAAGGCACTTCCACAGAATTCCCAATAGGAGATAAAGGTATGCTGCAAGACACACCCAGAACTAAGTAAGACCAAATTTGCTGGCTGCAACTCAAGGAGGAGCCCAGACTTTCACCTGGTAACCACAGGAGCACACTCCTACAACCTTCACCAGTCTGGTGAATAGCGGCTATAACTGCCCGGTTGCAGCAACCCGATTGCTGGGAACCACAGTACAAACCCACTCTATTGCCCTCCTCTGTATAGCTCCATCTGCCACTGCCTTCACCCCTTTTCTACCACTCTCCTCCACCCCAAGAGGACCTGGCCTGGACCCCAAGCCCCTTCCTACCAGTCCAAACCCCTCCTGCAACAGTGGACAACCCCGAGGGTACCTGTACCAGATACTAGGCCCCTTCCTTCCAGCTCTGGACTCCTCCTGCCACCTGCAACAGCACCCAGGGGACATGGCCAGGACCCCAGGCACCACCCCACTGGTTCCAGACCTCTCCTACTGCCTCCCGGCACACAGGGGACCCTGCCCAAATCCCAAGTCCTTTCCTGCCAGCTCTGGAACCCTCCCACCACCTGTCGTAGCAGCGCAGACCTTAGAACTCTTCCCACCAGCTCTGGACCTCTCCCATGGCCTGCTGTGGCTCCCAGAGGACTCACCCTAGACCCCAGACCCTTCTCCACTGACTCAGGATCCCCCCACAGACTGCAGCTGCCACGCTCCAGCTCCCGGCCCAGTTCATGCTGGAGAAAAATGAGCCATTTCCACCCCTTCCCTTTCTACTGGACCTGCCGTGGTGCACTATAGCTAAGTGACTGGCCCGGCACACCAGGACAAGGTGGTGAGAACTATCGTGCCCACAGACGTGCAAGCAACAAAGCACGCCTGGCCCACCTGCCCGAATGTAACCAAACAAAACAAAAAAGCAGGATGAAACAAATGTAAAACAAATAAATAAAGAAAATAATACCTGAATGTCTCTGAGACAGCAGACAACATCAAAACATAAAAAAAGACAAGATGGCTCCAGTGAGCAATCAAAATAAAGCACCAGTTGACCTTCCAGCAGAAGAAAAGGCACTGGAACTACCTTATAGGGAATTCAAAAGTCTAATATTCAGGGCTGTCCAGGAGATTAGGAAAGAGATCAAGGAAAGCACTGACAAAATCATTGAAAATGCAGACAAAACCAACCAAAACATAGCCAAAATCAAGGAAAACACAAAGCAATAGAACAATTCAGGAAAATGATACAAAAACAAAATGTTAAAGAAACATTTAGAAATCATCCCAAAACAGCAATTGGAAATTCAAAAGACAAACAACAAAACTTCAGAAATGGACAACGCAATAGAAGGTTTTAGGAGCAAATTTGAAGCAATGGAAGACAGAATCAGTGAAATTGAAGACAAATTCATGGATGCCACTGTGTTTAAGGAAAAATCAGAGAAAAAAATGAAGAAGAATGAAGAAAACCTAACAACTATGTAGGATACAATCAATAGCGAAAATCTGTGCATGATCGGAGTTCCAGAACAGGGGTAGAAAATGGAAGCGACAGAGAGGCTCAGTGAAGATTTGGTAACAGAAAACTTCTCTCAGATCATGAAAGATGAAAAGCTGACAATCCAAGAAACTCAAAGAACCCCATACAGGATAGATGCCAAAAGAAAGCCACCAAGACATCTCATAATCACACTTGCCAAAACCAAAGACAAAGAAAGAATCCTGAAAGCAGCTCAAGAAAACAAAAAGTCATTCTCCTGTCCTTGGAGAGTGAACAAATTGACAAACAGGGGAAAAAATAAACTGCTGGATCCCCTAAGCCAGGAACTCAGGGTAGGCATAAGGGATCCATGGACTTTGAGTGCCTTACTCCCTGCATAGACTTGTGTGGGCCCATCTCAACAGCGTAGGCCCTCATTACTGCAGTACAACAGGGTATATACCAGAAGTCTAACTTCAACTGTTTCAGCTGTGAAGTGGCAGGTTCTTGACATTTGACACTGCTCTGCCCATTAACCAGAGTCTTCACCTACCCATATCAGGGGCCTGAGGACTGGTGGCTCCACCCAGGCCACCTAGCCACCTGCGATAGGGGCCCATGAATAAAAGGTGCCCCTTAGTCCTTACAGTCAACAGCATTGGGTGCTCATAGTCCAGCTGCAAAACCCAACCACGTACGTGCTCTAGGGAACAGGGACACGCCTTCCTCCTGGACACTCGGGGGTGGCTTTCAGCCCCCTGCCTTGCTCAGAGTGTGTCCTCCTGCTGCAGCCAGATGCCTGTGCCTACACCAATCACACATGCCTGTCTAGGACTGCAGGTGAGAGCCTGCACCACACACTTGGTGGCTATCTACTGGGGCAACTGAACTGAATCCATACAGGAGGAGTGGGCAGACTCCTGAGCTCACATACTTAGTAACAGATCTAACTACCTGGTGACAGGACATTAGAGCTTCAAAGGTGCCAATAATCAAACTAGCTCACACGAGCAGCCTATTTGGGCATATCAAAACAAAACAAGAAGTTAGGACACAGTAAGCAAACACAAAATAAATAAATATAATAACTTATTGATGGCTCGGAGACAACAGTCAATATCAAATCACAAAAAGAGGCACTCCATGATGGCTTCAGCAAGCCCCCAGAATAAAGAATCTAGAAATTTTCCAGAGGAGGAAAATTTCTTGGAATTACCAGATGCAGAATACAAAAGTTAATATACAGAACTCTTCAAGAGATTAGGAAGGATATTAAGCAAAATGCAGAACACACAATAGAGGAAATTAAAAAGATTAGAGAAGAGCATAATGACAAATTTAACAGGCTGCAAGAATCCATAGAGAGACAGCAATCAGAAATCCATAAGATTAACAATAAAATTTCAGAATTAGACAACTCAATAGAAAGTCATAGGAGCAGAACTGAGGCAGTAGAAGTTAGAATTAGTGACATTGAAGATAAAGCTCTTGACACCAACTTATTTGAGGAAAAATCAGATAAAAGGATTTTTAAAAATGAAGAAACCCTAAGAATTATGTGGGACTCTATCAAGAGGAATAACATACGAGTGATTGGAGTACCAGAAAGGGGGGGGGATAACAGAAAATATGGAGAGAATTGTTGAAGATTTGTTGGCAGAAAACTTCCCTGATATTGTGAAAGAAGAGAAGATATCCATCCAAGATGTTCATCAAACCCCACATAAGGTAGATCCCAAAACAACAAAAAGTCACATACAAAGGGGAAGCAGTAAGACTAAGTTCTGATAACTCAGAAGACCATGCAGGCAAGAAGGCAATGGGAGGATATATATAAAACCTTGAAAGAAAAATACTGCCAAACAAGAATAATATATCCTGCAAAATTCTCTTTCAAATATGATGAAATTAAGACATTTCAGATAAACAGAAAATAAAAGGAATTTGTAAAAACTAAACCAAACTCACAAAAATTATTAAAGGGAGTCCTTCAGTTAGAGAACCAACATCAGACAACAACCTGAGTCTAGGACACTGGTCAATATCAGCCAAATAAAGACCTAGGTAATGAACTCTCAAGGATAAAACAAAACTAAAAGATTCAAAACAGGGAAATAGAGATGTCAATCTGCAAATGAAGACAATGTCAGAACAATAAAAGGGGGAATACATGGTGTGAAATAGAACTTTCAAATGGATAGGAAGTCAAGGTGATATCAAGTAGTAAAAGACTGTTTCAAACTTAGGAAGCTAAGGGTAAATTTCAAGATAACCACAAAAAAACTAACAAACCTACTCATCGGGATAAAAAAGAAGAAAAACATAAAGTCTCAGTAAATACAAAATCTACAATAACAAAAGAAATGAAAAGCAATTTCACAAACAAAAGGAACTCAGCACAGGAGAGGAAGAGGAACAATGAAAACGTCAGCACAGCAAAAGCACTACAAAATGAAAGCAATAAACTCACACTTATCAATAATCACACTCAAAGTAAATGGCTTAAATGCACCTGTAAAGAGATAGAGAGTGACAAAATGGATTAAAAAAATGACCCATAAATATGCTGTCTACAAGAGACACACCTTAGACACAAAGAAATAAATATATTAAAAATCAAAGAATAGAAAAAAAATCAAGAGAACAGCAACAAAAAACAGCAGGAGTGGCAATACTAACCTCAGAAAAAATTGACTTTAAGGCAAAATCCACCATAAAAAAGAATGAAAGACATTATACAATGATTAAAGGGACAGTCCACCATGATGACATAACTGTAATAAATATCTATGCACCCAATGACAAGACTCCAAAATACATAAAACAAACTGTAGCAGCACTGAAAAGAGAAATCGACAGTTTCACAATAATAATAGGAGACTTCAGCACACCACTTTTAGTAAAGGACAGAACATCTAGAAAAAACTTCAATGAAGATACAGAAAATCCTAATGCCACAATCAACCATCTTGATCTCATAAAAAAATATATATCACACTCCACAAAACAGCAGCAATGTATACATTCTTTTTCAATGCACCTGGAACTTTCTCAAGAATAAACCACATCTTAGGCCACAAAGCAACTCTCAGTAAAATCCAAAACACTGAGATAATACAAAGCATCTTCTCTGATCACAACTCCATAAAAGTAGAAATTAATAACAGGAAGAACAAGGAAAAAAACCCAAATACATAGAAACTGAATAACACCTTGCTTAAAAATCACTGGGTAATAGAAGAAATCAAAGAGGGAATAAAAAAAAAAATCTAGAATCAAATGAGAATGAAAACACATCATACCAAAACTTTTGGGACACAATGAAGGCAGTGCTCAGAGATCAGTTTATAGCAATAGATGCACATATCAAAAAAGAAGAAAGGGAAAAATCAAAATGTTAGCTATACAACTCGAACAAATAGAGAACAACAAAAGAAACCCACAGCCATCAGAAGAAAGGAAATAATAAAGATCAGAGGAGAAATAAATGAAATAGAGAATAGAAAAACAATAGAAAGAATCAACAAAACCAAAAGTTGATTCTTTGAAAGGATCAACAAAATAGACAAACCATTGGCCAAACTGACAAAAGAAAAACAGGAGAGGAAGTAAATAACCCAAATAAGAAATGAAATGGGGGACATTATAACAGACCCAACCAAAATCAAAAGGATCATAACAGAGTACTATGAAAAACACTCCAACAAATTTGAAAACCTAGAGGAAATGGACAAATTTCTAGAAACACACTACCTACCTAAACTAACATAAACTGAGGTAGAAAATCTGAACAGACCCATAACAAGAGAAGAGATGGAAAAGATAACAAAAAAAAATCCAACAAAAATAAGTCCTGGCCTGAATTGCTGGGTGGAGGGCTCTGGGGACCATGGTCTCGGGGAACATCTAGCTCAATTGGCATGACACAGCTTATAAAGACAATGCTCTACATTCTACCTTGGTGAGTAGTGTCTGGGGTCTTAAAAGCCTCTGAGCAGCCATCTAAGATACTCCACTGGTCTCATCTCTTCAGGAGCAAGGAAGAATGAAGAGAACAGGATACAAGGAAAAGATTAGTCCAAAGGACTAATTGTCGACAGCTACCAAGGCCTCCATCGGACTGAGTCCAGTACAGCTAGATGGTGCCCAGCTACCACCACTGACTGCTCTGACCAGGATCACAACAGAGGGTTCTGGACAGAGCTGGAGAAGGATGTAGAGCATAATTCTAACTCACACACACAAAAAAGGACCAGATTTACTGGCCTAAAGGAGACTGGAGAAACCTCGAGAGTATGGCCCCCAGACACCCTTTTAGCTCAGTGGTGAAGTTATCTCCGAGGTTCACTGTTCAGCCTGGGAGTGGACAGCCCCGTAAAACCAAATGAGACTAACGAGGTACAGGAGTCCAGTGACAAGGGCCAGAAGGCAGAAGGGGACAAGGAAGCTGGTGATAGGGAACACAAGGTTGAGTAAGGATACTGTTGATGTGTTGTGAGACTGTTAACCATTGTCATAGGGCAACATTTGTAGTAACTGTTAAATGAGAAACTATTTTGTTTTGTAAGCCTTCATCTTAAGTGAGAATAACAGCACAATTGGAAGAGTGTAGTCAATGTCACTGAGCTGTGTATGTAGAAATTTTTGAAATGGTGTCTCTTTGGCTATGTGTATTTTCACCAAAAAAAAAAAAAGTTGAGAATTTAGAGGGTTAATATGTTGTGCTGTTGTTAACCAATGTCATAAAACATGTGTACTACTGTTTCATGAGAAACTATTTGTTCTGTAAGCCTTCACCTGAAGTACAATAAAATATTAAATAAATAAATAAATAAGTCCTGGCCCAGATGGCTTTACTGAAGAATTCTACCAAATATTCAGAGAAGAGCTCACACCAGTACTACTCAAACTATTTCAGAACGTAGAAAAGGAAGCGATACTCCTGAATTCATTCTATGAAGCCAGCATAACCCTGATAACAAAACCAAGCAAGGATACCACAAAAAAAAAGACAATTACAGACCAATATCTTTCATGAATATAATACAAAAATTCTCAACAAAATTCTAGCCAGTAGAATTCAGCACCCGTATTAAAAAAAAAAAGGTAATACATCACAAACAAGTGGGATTCATACCAGGTATGCAGGGATGGGTTCAACATTAGAAAATCAATCAGCGTAATCCACCACATAAACAAAAGGAAAGAAAAGAATCACATGATCATCTCAATTGAGGCAGAAAAGGCATTTGACAACGTACAATGTCCATTCTTGATAAAAACTCTCAACAAGATAGGTATAGAAGGGAAATTCTTCAACATAATAAAGGGCATCTATACAAAACTAACAGCCAACATCACTCTTAATGGAGAGAGGCTGAAAACATTCTCCCTGAGAACGGGAACAAGACAAGGATGCCCTTTATCACCACTCCTATTCAACATTGTGCTGGAAGTTCTAGCTAGAGCAATAAGGCAAGAAAAAGAAATAAAGGGCACCCAAATTGGTAAGGAAGAAGTAAAACTGTCCCTATTTGCAGATGATATGATACTATGCATAGAGAACTCTAAAGAGTCCGCAAGAAAACAACTGGAACTAATAGATTCAGCAGAGTAGCAGGATACAAGATAAACATAAAAAATCGGTTGCATTCCTATACACCAATAAAGAGAACTACAAAGAGGAAATCAGGAAAGTAATAACATTTGTAATAGTCCCTTAAAAAAAAATATTTAGGAATAAATCTAACCAGGGATGTAAAAAACCTATACAAAGAAAACTACAAAACACTACTGCAGGGAACCAAAACAGACCTACATAAATGGAAAAACACCACGCTCGTAGATAGGTAGACTCAACCTTGTGAAAATGTCAATTCCACCCAAAGCTATCTACAAATACAATGCAATCCTGATCCAAATATCAGCAGCATTATAGAAAAACTAATCACTAACTTTATATGGAAAGGAAAGAGGCCCCGGATAAGTAAAGCACTATTGAAGAAGAACAAAGTAGGAGTCCTCTCACTACCTGACCTCAGGACTTACTCTACAACTATGGTAGTCAAAACAGCCTGGTACTGGTACAACGACATACACATTAACCAATGGAACAGAATCAAGAACCCAGATGTAAATCCATCTGCCTATGGCCACCTGATCTTTGACAAAGGCCCAAAGTCCAAAAAATGGGGAAAAGACAGTCTTTTTAACAAACGGTGCTGGCAAAACTGGATGTCCATCTGCAAAAAAAATGAAACAGGACCCATACCTCACACCATACACAGAAACTAATTCAAAATGGATCAAAGACCTAAAATATAAATCCAAAAACTGTAAAGACCATGGAAGTAAAAACAGAGTCAATGCAAGGAGCCCTAATATGCGGCATAAATAGCATACAAACCATAATTAACAATACACAAACACCAGAAGATAAGCTAAATAACTGGGAGCTCCTAAAAATTAAACACTTATGGTCATCAAAAGACTTCACCAAAAGAGTAAAAAGAGAACCTTCAGACTGGGAAAAAAAATTTGACTGTGACATATCTGACAAAGATTTAATCTCCAAAATCTATAGAATACTTCAACACCTCAACAACAAAAAGACAAATAATCCAATTTAAAAATGGGCAAAGGATATGAACAGATGCTTCACCAAAGAAGACAGGCGGCTAACAGATACGTGAGGAAATGTTCGTGATCACTAGCCAGTAGAGAAATGCAAATCAAGACTACAATGAGATACCATCTCACCCTGATATTACTGGCATGAATCAAAAAGCAGAAAATAACAAATGTTGGAGAGAGTGTGGGGAGATTGGAACTCTTATGGACTGCTGGTGGGAATGCCAAGTGGTACAACTATTTTGGAAAACAATAATACACTTCCTTAAAAAGCTAGAAACAGAAATACCATATGATCCCCCAATCCCACTCCTAGGAATATATCCTAGAGAAATAAGACCTGTCACACAAATAGACATATGCACACCCATGTTCATTGCAGCATTATTCACAATAGCAAAAAGATGGAAACAACCTAAATGCCCATCAACAGATGAATGGATAAATAAACTATGGTACACACACACAATGGAATACTATGCAGTAAAAAACAATGATGAATCTGTGAAACATCTCACAACATGAATGAATCTGGAGGGCATTATGCTGAATGAAATAAGTCAACCACAAAAGGACAAATACTGTATGAGACCACTGTTATAAAAACACATGAAAATGTTTCCACACAGAAAGAAACAATCTTTGAAGGTTACAAGGGGGGAGTAGGGAGGGTAAAACACTAACTAGATAGTAGATAAAAACACTAACTAGATATTAGACAAATGGTAACTTTGGTGAAGGATAAGACAGTACACAATACCGGGGAAGTCAGCTCAACTTGGCCAGGGCAAAGTCATAGAAGCTTCGCAGACACATCCAAATGCCCTGAGAGATGGAGGTACTGGGCTGAGGGCCGGGGACCATGGTCTCGGGGGACATCTAGCTCAATTGGCAAAACATAGTGTATAAAGAAAATGTTCTGTATCTGATTGTGGTGACTAGTGACTGGAGTCTTAAAAGCCTGTGAGCGGCCGTCTAAAATACATCTTCTAGTCCTATCTCAGCTGGAGCAAAGGAGAGTGAAGAAGACCAAAGACACAAGGGAAAGATTAGTCCAAAGGTCTAATGGACCACGTCTACCAGAACCTCTACCAAACTGAGCCCAGAACAACTAGATGGTGCCCGGTTACCACCACGACTGCTCTGCCAGGGATCAAAATAGAGGGTCCTGGATAGAGCGGGAAAAAGATGCAGAACAAAATTCAAACTCATAAAAAAGGACCAGACTTACCGGTCTGACAGAGACTGGAGAAACCCAAGAGTATGGCCTCGGGACACCTATTTTAACTCAGTACTGAAGTCACCCCTGAGGTTCACCCTTCAGCCAAAGATTAGACATGTCTATAGCACCAACAGAGAACTGGTGGCCCAGTGGTTAAGTGCTACAGCTGCTAACCAAAAGTTGGCAGTTGGAATCCACCAGTTGCTCCTTAGTAACCCTATGAGGCAGTTCCACTCTGTTTTATAGGGTCTCTGTGAGTTGGAATTAACTCATGGCAAGGGGTTTGGTTTTTTCATTTTATGGTGCCAACTGTAACACACGTGAGGGACGTGCTTCATAGTTTTATCATGCATACTAATGGGCATACTAACCCAAAAGCAAAGATGAGAAGGCAGGAAGGGACAGGAAAACTGGATGAATGGAAACAGGGAAACTGGGGTGGAGAAAGGGAGAGTGTTGACATATTGTGGGGTTGGCAAACAATGTCACAAAACAATTTGTGTGTTAACTGTTTAATGAGAAACTAATTTGACCTGTGAACTTTCTTCTAAATCACAATAAAAAAATTATATATGCCATAGCAATTACCAACAGGTCCTTTTTTCTTGAGGTCTCACTTATCTATTTTGTTTTCTATTGTTATGTTTGATAATCTATCACTGAAAAAAAAGTTACCATATCTTTACAAAAATAATGCGTGAGATATATGTTTTTTGCCAACCTTGAACCGCCCCCCACACATTATTTTTGTAAGCACGTTATGCCAATTTTTTTTTACATGTTGTTTCTATTTCTGATCACATGGAAACTTCACTGAAGCTAGGTATTATCAACTTAAATTAACAGAAACAAATGCAGTTTCGATTGTTTATTTTCCAGTAACAGAGGGACTACCAAACTCTAACTATGACTTCTTGACCATGCTTATACCTTTATTGTACAATTATTATCAAAAGTAACATTTTTGGACTATTTTTATACACATAAGCAGGAGATTAAAGAAAATGAACAGAATGAAAGTAAATGATAAGAACCTATGATTTACCTGTAATATGGGAGGACTGGTGAATGAGGCCTAAATTAACTTCTGGAAATGTCACAAGACATGTGCAGTATATGCATGGGTGCATTATGCCAGAACTGTTTTACTTAATTTCATCATTTCTCTGCATTGTATTGCAGGCTTGTTATTTACGTGGGTGCGCTATTTGTGAAAAAATACGGTAGGTCCCAAAGCTTTGCTCCTATATTTTTTTCCAAGAACTTTATGGAGCCCTGGTAGTGCAGTGTTTAAGAGCTCAGCTGCTAACCAAAAGGTCAGCAGTTCAATCCACCAGCCATTCCTTGGAAACCTTACAGGGCAGTTCTACTCTATTCTATAGGGTTGCTGTGAGTTGGAATCAAGAACTTTTACAGTTTTAGATTTAACATTTAGATCCTTGATCCATTTTGAATCAGTTTTTGTGTACGGTGTGAGGTATGGATCTTGTTTCATTTTTCTGCATGTGGAAATTCAGTTTTGCCAACACCATTTGTTGAAGACATTGTAAAATAAAAAAATTTAAAGCCTCTTAACTAGACAATGAGTGAGAGACGAGTTTGAATGAAAGTGTCTACTGGTGGTGAAAGTGGTGATGGTGGTACGTGGTGTATGTGGTGGGGGTTTTACCTGGAAGGAAATAAGAGGAAAATAAAAACAGGAGAAAATAATGAGAAGTTAGAGTTTGGGTCAATAGTATGGGTCAGTTGCCATTATGGAAAGAGGAGAAACTAGAAAAATGAAAGGGAACAGCTATTGATTGCCTACTGTTTGTCAGTGTTTTATGCTTGTAATCTCACTTACAGAATGGTTACAACAACTCCTTGAACTTTAAGTATTATTGTTCCTATTTTACAGATGAAGAAACTGAGGTTCAGAGAGATAAAGTGCCTTATCTAAGATCACAGTGTGTTGCTGGAATTCAAACCGAGCTCTGCATGACTTGAAAACTTACACCCTATCTTGTTAGGAGCTCCCTCCCTGGAATACAGTTGAGGAATTACAGGTGGATGGAAACCAGGGAAACACAGCACCTTCCTTTGGTGGCAGGCAGAAATCTGGGAGTGCTTGTGGAGAGCCAGAAAGTAGAGTCGATGTTCTCAGTGATTAGGGGACTCTGGAGAAGGAGTGGAAACCATGGTGGCATAGTGGTTAAGTGCTACAGCTGCTAACCAAAAGGCTGACAGTTCGAATCTACCAGGTGCTCTTTGGAAACTCTATGGGGCTTAGTTCTACTCTGTCCTATAGGGTCGCTATGAGTCAGAACCGACTTGATGGCAACAGGTTTGGGTTTTTTTGTTTTTTTGTTTTTTTTTTTTTTGGTTTTGGAGAAGGGGTTGTAGCTAAGGTGTAGGGAGAACCAGGACAAACTTAGGAAAAGAAATCAGCTGCTCCAAGGGGCTAGGGAGTCAGAGCTGGGCCAAGATTGGCTGGGACTTGGGTCTGGACAAAAGGCTCTAGAACCTCTTAGGACTTGCTTCCTTGAATAAGCCAATTTAGATTTTTGGAGTATGCTGTAAATTTTGGAATTGCTGATAGCATCTCAAGAATCATCACACTTGTGGTGAAGTATTTTTCCTCGTTTTTAATTTAATAATATAACAAAAATGCATGAACCCACCACCCAAAGCATGTCTTAGAGCATTACTAATAATTTACATTTACCAATGGGCTAAGTATTTTTTGTAGTTATTTTGATAAATAATTGTCTTTCTTTTCAGTGCTGTGGCTGTGGTTTCTCTTCCCTGATAATGCCAAATCCTATAGGAGTGATTTAGCTTGTGTATCAGTCAGGATGAGCATGGTTGTGCTGTGGTAACAGACAACCCCAGAATGTTAGTGGCTTATAACAACAAAGATTTATGTCTTACTCTTGCTACATGTCTATGGCAAGTTATCTGGGTGCTTTGCTTCTTGTCTCCTTACCTTAAAACCTAGGTGGTCTGAGAAGCCACCTTCTCAAACATTGTTGGTCACCATGGCAAAGGGAAAGAGAGCTCTGTAGGGCCTCACACTGGCACTGAAATGTTCCAGCTTGGAAGTGCCTTTGTACCACTGGCCAGAACTTGTCATATGGTCCCACCCAATCATAGTGGGCCAGGAAGTGCAATGCTACCATGTACTCACAAGGTGCAGAGCTAGGGATATTTAGGGAACAGCACTAACGACCATCACAGCCCAGTTGCCCACTGTGGTATGACATTTGAACATTACCTATTTCTACCTGATAAAGTCCTGGAGAAGAAGGTGATTGCACAACTGGGGTTGGGGAAGCCCCACCTGAGTTGTATCCATCTCTATACCTTTTTAGATGATACTTTTAAGGTAACCTGCCCCATTCTGCACCCATTTCCCAGACAGAGTCCTTTTCTCCTTGGAAGTTGCCCATTCTGCTCTACCTGTTTCCATCTGTCTGTGTTTCATGGGCACAAAGCACAACATTTCTCGTGAGGCTCATTTTGGCTTCTTCTTTTCCCACGCATGATTTCTCAGGTAACCCAGAAGCTGCTGCTACTTCTTCTGAAGTGGTATTTGAGTTGACAGTGATGGGACTGGCTTTTGTGCCAAGTGGTGAGGGGAGGAGAGATGGGCTGAATGAATCATCATTGTTATTTTCGTTGGATTCCCATCACTCTCACAAGGCTATTAAAAGAGTCAGTAACTAAGACATAGCTAGACTTTAGTTCTAAAAGTCAAGTGATAAATGAAACTCATAATGCAAAGCAAGACCAGGAAAGAGGGTGAAGGGAGGGCACTGACTCTTGGCCCTCCTGCTGGGAAGGAAGATCTGAACTGATTGCCAAGGAAACGCCTCCTTGGCCTCCTAGCACAGGACCTGTGTCAGGCAGCTGGCCCCAGGTCCCGGCCTTCTGAAGGTGCTTTCTCATACCACTGAATGTAGCTTGGAAATAGAAGAGGGAGGAGAGAGGGCTTTAGGGTGGTTTATATATGCATGACATTCATCAAACTTTGTGCCAGTCTTGGGGGTGAGGTGCAGAGGTGAGCAAGACAGGCAATGTCCCTGACTTCATGGAATTGATGGTCTAGTAGGGGAAGAAAATGATAAAACAAATATGATAGGGCATGAGAAGTGCTTTGACAAGGATGAGTACAGGGTAATAAAGGAATGGCACCTAAGCTAGACTTGGGGAGTCAGAGTAGGCTTCCTAGAGGAAAAGTCCCTTATCGAAACAGAGAACTAAAGGATAAGTAGGTGTTAGCCAGACGAAGGCAGGTGGAAAGTAAGAAAGTTGCAAATGGAAAAGAAACGTGTGCAAAGGGCCAGAGGCAAGAGAGAATATAAGGTCTTGGGGGAAAGTTCAGTATGGCTGGGGCCCAAAGTTAGGGGTAGAGGAGAGTGGGAAGATCTGAGCAGGAGCAAGAGGCAGGCAGGGACCAGATCATGAAGGACCAAGTAAGCCATGTTAAGGGGCTTGGACATTATCCTGAGGGCAATGGGATGCCATGGAAAGGTTTGCCTTTTGGATCAGACTTGCCTTTCAGAACATCACTGTGGAAGCAATATGGAATGTGGGCTGGAATGTGGGAGTCCAGATGAAAGGTGGCAGTGGTCTGGATATGATAGCTGGTATATGATGGAGAGAAATGAATGGATCTGAGGCACATTTAGAAGGTAGAATGGACAGGATCTGGTGATGTGGACAGTGAGATGATGCCTAGGTTTCCAGCCAGAGCAACTGGATAGCAGTGATAGGACTATAGTGTGATGGTTAAGAGAACTGGCTCTGAAGCCAGACTGCCTGAGTTTGA
The DNA here is from genome assembly GCA_030035585.1 of Dugong dugon. Lineage (NCBI taxonomy): Eukaryota > Metazoa > Chordata > Mammalia > Sirenia > Dugongidae > Dugong > Dugong dugon. Next base: position 98,432,208 of record CM057483.1, on the reverse strand, counting down.
ATCCCAGATTTACTGCTGATTAGCTGCATGACCTTGGGCAAATTACTTAATATCTCTGCGCCTCAGTTTTCTTGCCTGTAAATGAGGATATTAATACTACCTTCCTTATAATGCTTAAGTGAAAGAATACAAATAAAATGCTTTGAACTTTGTCTGTGCATAGTAAGTACTCCGTAAATGTTAGCTATTATTATACGCAAGAAGGAAGAGGAATAGGCTTCACAGGAATGATGAGTTCAGTTCTGGACAAGCCAACTTTAGGTTCCCTGTGGGACATTCAAATGGAAATTGGATATATGGGTCTGAGGCTTGGGAGATATCTGGGCGAGAAATATAGATTTGAGAGTCATCAGCTTAAAGATGGGAGGTAATGGGAAGGAGAATTATGCAGGGAGAATTTGTAGAGTGGGAAGACAAGAAGGCCTAGGAGCAAGCCCAGAGAACTCTCAACATTTGTGGGATAGACAGAGGTCAAAGAGCCCAATGAGGAGGCTGACCAGCAACCAGAGAGGCAGAAGAAAGATCAGGAGACCACAGCATCACAGAAGCCAAGGTAAGAGAATGTTTCAAGTTGGAGGCAGTGGCCATTGGTGGCAATGCTTCAGAAAGGCCAATATAAAAGAAGATCTTAGGTTGATCAACAGTGGGATTTGGCTACAAAGAGATTGTTGGTAAGAACAGTTCAAGTGGTGTGGTAAGAATGGATGTCAGATTACATTGGGTTGAAGAGTGAGAGTGAGGAGACATGAGATTGCAACTGTAGACAGCGCCGTCAAGAAGTTTGTTGAAAGTGAAGTGAGACAGAGAAGATGACTGAGGGTTATAGGGCCAAGAGAAGGCATGCTTCAGTGCTGATGGGGGAGGAGGCAGACTGTAGAGAGGGAGGGATGGGAGATACAGGTGAGCAAGGGGATAATTGAGACTTGAGATCCCTGAGGTGATGGAAGGAGATGGAATGCAAAGTCTGGAGTGAGGGTGAGAGGGTGAATCTCAACCAGAAGGAGTCATGAGAGGGAAGAAGAGAAGGATGGTTGTGGAGGTGAGTGAATTTGTAGATTTGGTTCTGGAAAGTTACTGCCTGATGGCTTCTCTTTCTCTGTAAAATTAGATGAGGGGGATGTGGCAATGCTAGAAGTTTGTGGATGATGGAGGAGGCCATAATTCTCAGAGAGCAAGAGACAGTCCAACAGGGACTCACAGAAGGGTTGCCCAGGCATATTAAAGGCCCAGTGGAGGTTTAGACAATGAGCTCTGGTGGCGCAGTGGTTAAGCGCTTGGCTGCTATCTGAGAGGTTGGTTGTTCAAACTCACCAGTCGCTCCAAGGGAGAAAGATGTGGCAGTCTGCTTCTGTAAAGATTACAACCTTGGAAACCCAGTGGGGCAGTTCTGCTCTGTCCTATAGGGTCGCTATGAGTCAGAATCGACTTGACGGCAATGGGCTTATGGGGAAGTTTAGACCATGAATTTACAGTGATTCTCACCTGCATGGTTGGGGTGTTTTCTCCAGCTTTTTTTAGCGGTCCTGGAGTAGGAGCAGGAAGGGTAGATATTTGGATTGATTTAAGGTTTGGGGATTTGGTGGGTGGATATGATAGATGGACAATGGAGCAAGGAAGGTAAGGATATTGGCAAGTGAGTGATTAAAATAATTGACTCACAATGACCCTGCTCTCTGATTCAGAAGCTACTACCCCTTGCCAATAACTTTTTATTCTCCACTCTGTTTTACAGCTTCTGCTCACTCAATGCTCTTATACTGCTTTATGGCTTCTGCCTCCTGCTCTGTGTGTGTGTGTGTGTGTGTGTGTGTGTGTGTGTGTGTGTGTCTGCTTTTATCCCCATTATTGACTGAGGCCCCTCTCAATGTCTCACATTCAAATTCCACAGGAGAGAGTATCTGAATGATTCCATTATTTACTATAGTCCATGTTTGCAGATTGATCTTGTCAGGCCACCCCAAGGCTGCTGGCCTACCTACGGGTTTCTGCCCTTGAGTCAGAGGTCTGTCTGGTCCAGCCAGTTGTACCCAGCATCAACATTTTTCAGAAGGTGTTGTAGGTAAGGCTAGCTTGAATCTGGGCTGTCCCACTATCTGTGTGACCTTGGGCTTCACCTCTCTGATTCCCAGTTTCCTCATTTCTAAAATGGGTTTAATAACAGTAACATGCCTTATAAGGTCTTTGTGAGAACAAAATAAGATCATGAACGAACAGCACTTAGCACAGTACCTGGTACATAATTGCCTCCCTGTAAACATTACCTATTAGTTTGTTATTGTTATTATTTTACTATGAAGGCTGGCACTTAGGGCCTAATAGACTTTTAGAAAAGACATTTGGAGAGGCAGGATTTGAACCTCACTGCCACTGAATGGACACAATTTTCTTTACTTCACACTATCTCTTTGCCATTTTCTAGTTTTTTGACCTTTCCCCAGGGAATGTTTGTCACTCTTTGGGCTCTATAGGCCCAAATCCTTTGGACTACTGAGTCTTCCACGGGCTGGTGACTGAGCTATCAAGTCTGCTCATTGTCAGCTGGGAAGGAATCCTGGCAGCCCGGCCTCTCCAGCTGTCTTTGTTTCTATGAGCCATGCTCCTCTTATGCTAAGCCTGGCTCAGATTTGGGAGGGTGTAGGGGAGTAAAGGGATGAGGAAGGCAGCAACTTAGCCTTTTTCTGAGTTTCTTGGTTAGCTCAAGTTATAAGAATCTCTCCTTAGAGCCCTAGTGAGGGAATTTAAGGCCCCACTGTGACCACTGTTATGGAGGGGACCCTTCACCTGTTTCCTGCAGCCTAAGATGCTTGCTGCATGAGCAACACTTCCCTAGCCACCCTCACAACCAGGACATCTCCTCTCCATCTTTATCTCCCCTTCAGTTTGATCCAGATGGATAAGGATTTTTTCCCATGTAAGAATGTGAATTGCTGACGTAGAACAAGGGAATGGATTCAAGAGGCTCACTGCTCAGAAATGGAAATGCCCCACCCTCATGGAACAGGTCCTTGATGACTTGTGTCTGAGGTGGTGATTTTCCAAGGATGGTGGGCAGGTCACTGGTGATACACAAAATCATTTCAGTTAGTACATGACTGAATACTTTTTAACTTTAGTAATTATGAATTTATTTTAATGAGTTTCAGAAAAAATAAAATTAGCACATTAAAAACTGGTGATTTCAAGTGTGTTATTGCTTAGAACCATGCTAAACTTTTTTTGTTGTACTTTAAGTGAAAGTTCACAATTTAAGTTAGTCTCTCATACAAAAATTTATATATACATTGTTATGTGACCTTAATTGCTCTCCCTATACTGTGACAGCACACTCCTCCTTTGCACCCTTGATTTCCCTTGTCCATTCAACCAGCTCCTGACCCTCTCTGCCTTCTCATCTCACCTCCAGACAGAAGCTGCCCATTTAGTCTCATGTATCTACTTGAGCTAAGAAGCACACTGTTCACAAGTATCATTTTATGTCCAATAGTCCAGTCTAATCTTTGTCTGAACGGTTGGCCTCGGGAATGGTTTTAGTTCTGGGTTGACAGAGAGTCCAGGGGTCATGCTTTCCGGGGTTCCTCTAGTCTCAGTCAGACCATTAAGTCTGGTCTTCTTACTAGAATTTGAGTTCTGCACCTCACTTTTCTCCTGCTTCATCAGGGACTCTTCGTTGTGTTCCCTGTCAGGGCGGTCGTTGGTGGTAGCTGGGCACCATCTAGTAGAACCATGCTAGATTTTTAAAAACTGAATTTATTTAATGAAAAATATTAAGTAGATAGTAGTATAGGTATTAAACATGTGGTAAAAGTAATGAACATAATGAACATAGTATACAGATGACTGGAGTTTGGGAAACACTGGTCTCAACTCAGTCATATTGTCTTTCCTCCTGCCTCTTAGGTTACCCACTCCCCACCCTGGACTAGGAACCTCTGCTTTGGAAATTGTCTAATAGACATATTCATCTGTTTGATCAACTGTCATCTCAACAGATGATAGCCAAAAACTTTATTGGTGTCTGTCAGTGCATTACCACACATTCTCTCTCTTCCTCTCTCATCCTTGGCCCAGTAGTTAAAGATATCACTGACTCCTCCCTCCCCCTCATCAAGTCCTGTTAATTCTTCCTTCAGGATGTCTCTTGCACTGTGTCCCTTCCAACTGCTACCACCTATTTGAGTGCCACAGCCTCAGTCTGCACTCATCATCCAAATTTATCTCTTGCAAGCACAACTTTCTTCACGAATTTCTCCTAGGTTTCTTCTCCATTGAGTATCAGATCATAGAAAACCCCTGAATGAGCAATTCACAATCTTTGGAATGTGGTATCAGCCTATATTTCCCATTTCCTTTCTAGGGCCCATCCAGGTCCTTGCTGTCCCTCAGATCCACTATGCTTACTTTTAGCTTTAGCTCTTTCCTATAAATCCAAATGACATCATTTCTCTATTCTTTCCATTTGATCACTTACTTATATTTTATATGGTGCTACTCGTATTTCCTTTGTGTCTCCCTAAGTAAACTCTTGCCAAGGTAAAGGATTGTGCTTTCCATTTCTTTTGTAACCTCTTTGGTGCTTAGCAAAGTGCTAGGCACATAGTAGGTGCAGTTGGGTATGCTTTAGGGTACAAGTAACAGAAAACTCAACTTATAGTGGCTTAAACAAGTAGAATTTATTTTTTCATACAACAAGAAGTTTAGAGGCAGGTGGTTGCCTACTCTGCCATCCATAGTGAATTGACTCTCACCCTCATTCTTGTTGCCTCATGATCACAAGATGGCTGCTACATCTCTAGGTATCACATCTGCATTCTGGGAGGAAGAAGAAGGAAGGAGCAAAGACCTTATCCTCAGGGAGATTCGTCCTTTTATTTGGGAAGGGGAATCTTTCCCAGGAGACTGCCTTATATATTAACCAGAACTGTGTCACATGCTTGCTCTTAGACCAACGACTTGTTTAGACCAATCATAATTCAAACTTAGGACTGGAGTAGGGTTCTACCTTACTTCATATGAAAGCGTCTTTTCCAGCTACCAGAATAAATTGGGGTTCTGTAAGCAAGTAAAAAGGCTGTTAAGTACATAACTAGAACTCTCTACCACAGGACTCAATAAAGACTGGCTTAGAGAAAAAGTGGCCTGTTCTCGTCCTCAATCAGGATCTGAGATTTGGAGCATCTGGGGCCAAGAACCTTCCAGAAAGAGCCATCTCTCTGTGTCCACCCACCTGCACCTAAGTGTCCCTACTCTCAGTTGGAATGTCGGACTGATTATGTGGGCTAACTTCTCTGCTTCCTTCAACTTAAAGGAAAAGCATGGTGCTGTCCCATTTAGTTACTGCTAGGTGAGTAGCTTCTCTCTGTAGCTCTACTTCAAAGGCTGGGGGTGAGGGGGAATTAGTGAATAGATAGGCCTGCTTTTTTATGAAAAAAATCATCCCTGCCTTTGGATCTTTGGTTTTCACGTATGTTTTCTGAAGTAGTTCTGAAACTGAATTTGCATCCAAAGGAAAACATCCAGAAGAGGAAATTTTCAAAAGAAAATTGTACAAAGATGTTCCTAATAGTGCTATTTATTACAATAACAAATAGAAACAGCCCAAACAGCCAATAGTAGGGATTTAGCTAGGCAGACTATGAACTTTAGTACGTTGGACTATAATATAGCCACCAAATTGGACAACTTGGTGATCTGTGCTGGTTCAAGAAAATACATGTATGGAATAATGTTCAGTGAAACAGGGAGAACAAAATAGTAGGTACATACTGCCTCTATAAAATGTACATGGTTGGCCTGGGGATGGGGGTGTGGGAGCACACTTCATCTGGGCCTGCTGCATGACCTTGAACTGCTCCTGGCCACACCATTGCCTAGCAGGCCACCTGCCTGCAGGAGCCATCAGCAGGAGGCTCTAAGCTGCTAGAAGAGGGCCAAGCTGGTCCTAGGGGGAGAGTGTGCAGCCACCTGAGCATGTGTGTTTGTATTCCAAGTGGTGGGTCTGGATTATCCATTCCTTGGCTTTCTCCAGAGTGCTGCTCTGTTCATCAGAGTATTTTTTCTACCTGGAATCCTTTGACTCATGGATGCAGCCACTAGTTTGTCCAGCCAGAGATACATGCCAGGTACCTGCTGGCTGCCCATCTGGCCCAGGCAAGAGGCAAAGGATAATTTACAGAGGAAGAGGAAGCCAGTGGGGGTAGGGGAAGAAGGCGAGGCTAAGAAGCTACAGCAGCAACCCCACTCCCCAGACCGACCCAACCCTGGCCAACAGTACTCAGCATTCCCCACACTTTGTTTAGGGCAGGTTGCCATGGTATTTTGCCTGCTGGTGCAGTTCGACTGGAAAGAAAGCAGAGGAATTAGCAAGCCTGAGGGTGGAAGGTTGGAATGGTCAATAACATGGGAGAACTGGATGTTTTGCCCCAGTTCCAGCTGGGGTTTGAGTCGGCAGCCACCAAGGGTGACTCACAGAAAGAAGTCCTTGTGCCCCCAGGGATTTTTGCCATATAAATGCCTAACAGTGGCAGGTGCCTTACAGATTTCCCCAGGGCATCTATACCAGCTCTGCCCCCACACAGGACGCCTCCCACCCATGACAGGTGGGTCTTTCTTGTAGCTTATAAGCTCTCCTCATCCCTGTGGCCTGACTTGCACAGCTCTGCTTATTGTACTCACACTGAACCAACCAACCATTTCTGGGGTGTGCCTTGGCATTGAGCAGCAGCCTCTAGCAAAGTTAAGCCCAAACTCCTGAGCTTCTTATTCAAAGACTTCAACAATGAATCTTTTACAATGCTCAATAAACCAATGCACATATTTGGACCCCAGACTGTGTATATATACATAATATACACATATCCAAATACATGTACACGTGGCATCAGGTTGAAAAAACAGAGAGAGGATAAAATATTTTGTTTGAATTTGTGTGTTTGGCATCTCACAGATAAAGTGTGGTGTCACAACTACCATGACCTCCACCAGACTGAGTCTAGTACAACTAGATGGTGCCCAGCTACCACCACTGTCTGCTCCGACAGGGATCACAATAGAAGGTCTTGGACAGAGCTGGAGAAAAATGTAGAACAAAATTCTAACTCACAAAAAAAGACCAGACTTACTGGCCTGACAGAGCCTGGAGAAACCCCCGAGAGTATGGCCTCCAGACGCCTTTTCAGCTCATTAATGAAGTCACTCCTGAGGTTCGCCCTTCAGCCAAAGATTAGACAGCCCCATAAGACAAAAAAGAGACTAATGGGGCACAACAGCCTAGGGACAAGGACTAGAAGTCAGGAGGAAAGCTGGTAATAGGGAACCCAAGGTCAAGAAGGGAGAGTGTTGACATGTCGTGGAATTGTTAACTAATGTCATAAAACAATATGTGTACTAACTGTTTAATAAGAAGCTAGTTTGTTCTGTAAACCTTCCCCTAAAGTACAATTAAAAAAAACACATGCTATAGCATAAAAACAAATGTATGGTGTCAAAGTTCATTTACCAGTTGACAGTTTTCAACTCTGTGCCTAAGTATATTTGGATGATCAATATTTGATATAATAATTCATAACTCAGTGGTCACATGCCTAAGTCTTACCTGCACTGAGAGGCCATGTAAACTAATTTGTTCTCATGAAGATTTTAGAGAAATCCAAATGTAAAGTTAATATAAACCTCTCTGCCATAAGAAATAGATTGAGAAAAGTCAATCTGGGTGTCATGGATTGAATTGTGTCCTCCAAAAAATGTGTGTAGCAACTTGGCTAGGTCATGATTCCCAGTGTTGTATGATTGTGTAATCTGATGTGATTTCCTTATGTGTTGTAAACTCTACCACTATGATGAGATTATATATGATCTCCTTATGTGTTGTAAATTCTATCACTGTGATGATGTTATACTGATGAGGTTGACAAGATTAGATAGTGTCTTAATGCAATCTCTTTTGAGATATAAAAGACAGAAGCGAGCAGAGACACACAGGAATCTCATACCACCAAGAAAACAGTGCCGGGAGCAGAGCGAGTCCTTTGGACCCGAGGTTCCTACGCAGAGAACCTCCCAGACCAAAGGAAGATTGATGACACAGACCTTCCTCCAGAGCCAACGGAGAAAGCGTTCCCCTGGAGCTGATGCCCTGAATTTGGACTTGTATCTTACTGGACTGCGAGAGAATCAACTTCTCTTCGTTGAGGCCATCCACTTGTGGTATTTCTGTTAGAGCAGCACTAGATGACTAAGACACTGGGATAATATAAATTAAGAGCATAAGAAGAGTTTACTTCTAAACAAAACAAAACAAAAATCACAGACCCCAACCCTGCTCATCTTTCAATGCCCAACTTAAGGGCCATGTCGTTCACTAGGTCCCCTCAGCCTCTTCCAGGGGAACAGCATTTCACCCTCCTATCTGTTCCACAGAGCTTAATCTAATTTATTCTAGGGCCACTGGCACTTTCTCCCTTGGATTTCAGTTATTAGTATATATGGCTGTTTCCCTTACGAGTTCCCTGAAAGCATGTTCCATCTCTGGTTTCTTCTTGACACCCCAGCCTTTAGCACAAAGCCTGCACTTAATAGCCACTGTGGAAATAACTGATGGGGATGGACGGTTTCCATCCTTATTGGAATTAATTGGATTGAGGGGAGCTGGTGAAAGCCCCAGAGTTTCTTACTGGAGAGAATAAGTATTTCTCATCAAGGAGCATCCAACTTGTCTCCTGCTACCTAGGAGCCCTTTCCCTCTTCTCCCTACTCCTCCTGGCTCTCTATTTCCATGTTTCTCCTTTCCTTATCTCCTTCCCTATCTAGGGCAACATTGCCTGCTTCCAGTATAGTGCAGCATCCAGAGGGGTCTTTCACTTTGTTCTTTGCTTCAGGCCCCCTTTCCCATGATCAGCTGGAGTGGCACACACCCCCTCCCTCCAATGTCTCTCTGGGCTATGAACAGGGAGCTGCCTTAGGCAGCTGGGATCACTCCGTGTCTTCTCCCTTCAGTTTATTTTAGCGCTGGGTAGGTAGGTTTTTGGCCTGCCCATAAGAATGTGTATTTAGCCTTGTTTTCCAAGTGCACTTGGAAGTTGGGAATGCCCGTTGTTTTGTAAGCTAAAATTACCTTGACTTGAAGAAGTCTTTGTTGTAGAGACAGTTACCTCTGAATTCTCCACACACTTGGAAGACTGCTCTGCACAGCCTAACCAGTCTTACTGCTTCTCTCTACTCTCGTTCCATGTCCATAGACCTGGCCTTCCCCAAGTCCTTGAATTTCTTTGATTCTCTGGTTTTTGCTCTGACCCATGTAGTCCCACCCTACTGCAACATCCAGCCAGTCATCCTGGAAAAGAAAAGACTCAGGGAATGGAGATGAGGGGAAAAGCAAGAGGTCATAGCTTTCTTTGAACTTATTTTCTGGTAAAAAGTATAGATAAATCTGTCCCTCTCTCCGTGTAAAAAATTGGTTTTGTTTGTCTATAAGCCGTTCTATGACTTCTCCGAAATCTCCCTATTCCCCACTAATATAAGATGATGAATACAAAATGGATCTATTAGAGGGCAGTTATCAAAATGCCTGAATTTGTCACTAAAAATGTCACCCAGGAATTTTCCTTTGCTGTTTGATCTCTGAGTGAGTAAAAGAGCTGGTGACCCTCATGGTAAAGAAAAGCGAGAACTTTTAAAAGGAAGACCCTCCAAGTTCTTAGCAGGTGAGAGTTACACTAGAAGGGTTTCCACGTGGAGAAGAGATGAGTTTCTTCAGTTTCACTTTCCTCTTGGGTCCTCTTGTTGACCCTCACTGTCTCCACTACCCTGGGTGGCCTGGGGTGTGCTGCTTATTAACCTACCTGAAGACCAAATCCAAATCTTTGGTGTTTGGCCTCCTGAGACATCTGGCATTCTCAACAGGAGATTTATAAAAGACTATAGGAAATCTAGGAGGAAATAATTGCAAAAAACACAATTAGCAACATATTAAATAAACAAGTTTTCTGAGCGCAGGTTTTGGATCCAACAAATGAATACAATCTGAACCACCAAGGGTCAGGGCATCATGGCTGGTCCCTCACCTGTCTTCCTTCTAGTCTACCTCCCTGCCTGTCTCCAGATGATGGTGCCCTCTAACTTTCCTCAGTGTGGGAGAGGCTTCCATGGCAAGACCAAAAGAGATCAAGTTCCAAACCAGCTGCTCATGGGGGCCGTCCCACTCTAACACGGTGTCCTATCGGGCAGTGGGAACACTTGGGCCCCAGCTACCTGGCTGGGCCACTGGGTCTTCTCAGTTCAGGCTTCACCCTCAAGGCAAGTAGTCTTATTCTCCAGAGTCAGCTGCCCAAAGTTGCCCCATGTTCCTCTGAGAGTATACTTCATGCTTTTAGATGGGACACAAATAAATATTTTTTATTTTAATAGTGATCCGTTTGTTTCTATTAGGTTATGTGGTAGTGGTTTTCCATTTATATTAATGATACTGAGTTTCTTTAAGTAAAATAGTGAGAAAAACAAATAATAGTTCAGGTGGTATGTGGATATGATAAAAATTAGGAAGATGGCCTGGCTCGCAAGTGACTGGAGATTAGGTGACCTGCCTCTCTAAGAAGAATTCTATAAACAGACAGTTGCCAGAATGGCTGTATGACATGAATTACCAGCATTCAGTTCCAGGGGCCTTCCCTTCACTGCGTTTCTGGATCTCTAATGTTCTGGTGAGAGCAAAGAATGACTAGAATAGATTTTTCTCTCTCCTCTGTTTCTAATTCTACTCTCTCCTCCATGAGTGCAGACAACTGAACCATGAACTGTATTTTATTTCTTCATTAGCATCCTCTGATGCTTTCTTTCCCAAAATTCAAGGCAGAAATGGCGGTAAGTTAAACCTCAGATGACTCTTCAGCTCAATAGTTCACCTCCCTAACCCTAGCCTGGACTTCCCAGAAAGAGGAATTTTTAAATCTTTTCTCCTTTTACACCACACTATCCCACTGCATATTCTCCTGAAACATTCCATGGGAAGCATTCAGAAATCTTTTTTGGCCTAAAAAAAATTGACACTAGATCCTTCTACTTCTGCTTCTAAGATTACTCATTGCTTCATTGTGTTGTGATAGTCCCTGGTGGGCTGTTCTTGGCACATCGGGAAGGAAATGAGGAAGCTAGCATTTATTGAGTCTCTATTGTGAGCCAGGAGCCCTGGTGGTGCAGTGGTTAAGAGCTATTGTGAGCCAGGCATTGCTCTAGGCCTTCTATCTGATTGAGCTCTTTGAATTCTCACACCAGCCCAGAAGGTGTTATTTGACACTTGAGGAAACTGAGGCTCAGAGAAGCTCAGTAACTTGCCCAGACTCACTCAGCAAGAAAGAGAGAGGCAGAAACCAGGAGGACTCTCCCCTGGTTTCCTGACTCACATGTTTTTTTCTCACTGCCTCTGTAGGGGCTTGCTCCTTCCTGTCTGGTGTGTTGCTGCTGCTTGAATGACCAGCAAAAGGACTCAACACAAGGACTTTCTCTTTTGCCTGCAACGACAGTGAGCTTAAGGGGAAAACAAACTGATTAAAGTTGAATTTATCCTAGTGGCTTGGAGCCTCACTTCCCTTCCTGTACCTCCTTTTGTCTTTATACCTTCTTTCAACGCCTTCTGCTCCCTGACCCCTCTACCCCTTCCATGGAGCTGAAAAGCAAGCTTCTCAGAAGGAAATGGCTTTTGTTATTCAACCTGAATAAGTGTCTCCATGTGCCTTCTCTGGAAATCTACTCATGGCTGAAGGAGGGGGACCAAGGTCCCCCTAATTTTGTTTGTTTTGTTGGGGGCCTAAAAGCAAAGCAAAGGCAGCGCCTTACCTACATCACTGGTTTTGTGCCCATCCCCTTTCTAATCACTGATTCCAATGCTATTCCTATAAAATGTAGTTGATAAATATACAGACAGTTATCCTAGCATATAAAGCTACCAATGAGCCGGTCCCAATTAGTAGCCTTTCCAGTCTTATAATTCATGACTTTCTTACACAATCCCCATTTTCCTGCTGACTAAAATACCCACTATTGTCCAAACACTCCTGGCTTTCTGGCCTTGTTCCTCTCACCTCTGCCTATTAAGCAGCTCCATGGGGTAGTTGCTGGAGTTAGAATCCAAAGTTTGAGTCTGAATGTTGTACTTACCAGGCACAGGCGGTTAGTCGTCCTCTGTGAGCTTCCGTTTCCTTTCCTCTAAAATGAGTCTAATGATGCATAGCCTACCTACCTTGCAAAATGGTTGTTATGATGAGACAGAATGATGTGAGAAACACTTTGTAAAACACCATCCAGATGCTATCTTTAAGGTTCCCCTGTGAGGACTCCCCTGATGTTCTGGGTAAAAGCGAGCACTCCCGCTTTTTCCAGTGAAATAACACTTGGAGATTCTTTGAGGTATGCATCACTTTTTGACCAGCATGAGAGTTATTTGTGTCTAAGTCCGCTGATCCTCTCTCCAAGGCTGAGAGTTATGTGTAGGGCAGAAAAGTGGCTTAGGCATCTTTGTTTCCCACAGACCTCAGCTTTGCACACAGTAAATTCTCAAAGAGCATTTATTGAACTAGCAAAGCAAAAAACAAAACAAAACAATTCTGTTACTTGGAAGCTAATTTTAGGTACACTCTGTGTCCCCGCTGAGAGCTATGAGGCCAGGGAAAATGACAGGGGAAAGGCAGCTGCAGAGGGAGGGAGGTGATGGAAATCTTTCAAATGTCTTAAATGGATCAGTTTCAAATCTCATTGACCCCTAAATTTTTTGTTTTCAATCAATTTCCCGGAAATCTTCAGGGAGAACAAAGACAGAAAAGTTAGTTTCCGGCCAATCCCTGGCTTGCTGTGGAATCTGATGCAATACCACATGAATGAGTCAAAGAGCATCATGCAGCCTGGGGACCTTGCCCAGTGGGCCCCATACTCTGCAGCAACTGAGCAGCAGAGAGGAGCCCCAGAACTCAGACATGACAACTTCTAAGAAAGCTGCCTCTGACGTGTCCATGAAACAAGGTGGAAGGAATGCTGATCTTGAACAACAACGCTACTTTGAGGACACATTAACAGTACTCCAAACCAAAAAAAAAAAAAAAATCATTGCCGTTGAGTTGATTCCAACCCATAGCGACCCCAGAGGACAGAGTAGAACTGCCCTATAGAGTTTCCAAGGAGCAGCTGGTGGATTTGAACTGCCAACCTTTTGGTTAACAGCTGTATCACTTAACCACTGCGCTGCCAGAGCTCTGACCTGAGAAATTCTTCCTCAGCTCAACAGGTGGGTACTTCCCCCCCCTTTTTTTTTTACAACATTATGAAGTTAAATTAACATCCAACAAATTACTCGTATTTAAAGTGTGAAAATTGATGAGTTTTGGCAAATGTATACACCTGTGAAACTATCGCCACCATCAAAATAATGAACATATCTATCATTCCCTTCTATTGATCACCTTTAATTTTTCTTTACAGCCTAAATTTAGGGAAAAAATATAGGTTTATTGGTGATGGATCTTAGATTAGCAAAATCTCAGGGACAGTGGCCTTGGATTTTTGGTAGTGGGGCCAGCAGAGTTTCACAAGTCAATTCTTTGTGAAAGCCAGTTTTTGCAGTGCTTGTTATAGGGATATTCCTCTGGCACTTTATCGTTTGGGTGACCTGAGGCAGACCTTCCCCTCTCTGGGCCTCAGGTTTTCCAACAGTAAAATGAGAGGGTTGGGCTAGATGATTTCTAAGGTTCTTTTCAGACTGGATGACAGGACCTTTCTATGATGCCATCTTTCTAAACAGCAATTTTTTTTAAAGCATAAAGGAAGAGTAATCTATCTTCTTTACTTTCTCATGCTCTAAATTATATTCAAGCAGGATCCTGGCTGAGGCTTAGAGTCCTGCAGAGTTCTGAGGATTTTGAGTGAATTATTAGCTCCATTTTACAGATGAGGAAACTGAGGCTTAGAAAGGACAGATGATCTGCCAAAGTTACACTGCTAATAAATAGCTGAGCTGGGTTGCAAATCCAGCCCTGACTCCTCATCCAGTGCTCATGGCACACTCTATTTAAACATAAAGTCCCAAGAATGCAAGCTTAGTTCTCCCCATGTTGCTGGGATGAGTAAGTGTCCTTGCATTTAAAAGACGGTCCCTCTTTCCTCCCTGGCTCAATCTAGGGGCCTTATCTTACATCCTCAGGCCTCTGGTAGGGATAAGGGGGGAAAATGTTGGGCTCCCCTGCCCTCCTAAACCACCAAATCAGGCCAATGGGATCCTTAAGTTTTCTTAGACTGGAAGTTTCCAGAAGGCAGAAATTCTCTGAGCAAGTAATTCATTGAATGTTATCTCCTGGTGCATGCACACCACGTGTGGTCAAATGTTAAGTAACCCCTAGTGATAGGAGCACCAGATCAGTAGGAAAGGGGGGACATTTGAGGATTAAGAGGGAAATTTTTGCCTCATGAATTGCCTCAAGGGTCCAACCCTCCAAGGGGACCCGGTATGGACTGATATTGGGGCAGCGCTGGTCTGAGTTGCACACAGTCATTTTGGAGCAAGCCTGTGCTCCCAACAGCTGTATCTTTTATAACTTCCTAGAGGGAAGGAGGAGAGCTAGTTACTTTCTCCCTACTTAGAGACCCCTGTCCTGCCTGCTGTGCCCTAGGGTAAGGTGGGAAAAGAGTGCCCTGGAGACAACTCTCAGCTAGGAGGAATTTGAGATGCTAGCAAGATTTTGATGTTTACTTGCTGAGTACTCAGCAAATACCCAGAGTAGGTGCTCAATAAATAGTTGTTGACTGGCTGAATGAACTCTTATTCCATGTCAGGCACTGGAGGAGGGGGTTACAAAGATGAATTGATCCCAGTCCCAGCCTAGCGTAGAGAAGGAGAGATAAGACAAACACATAAATAACTATTACACACTGCAGAATGTGATAAATGCCTTAGTTGAGGAACAACAAAGAGATTGAGAGAAGGGAGGCTTACATCTGGCAGTGGTGAGAGAATGGGCTCCAGAGAAAATTTCATGCTCCAGGTGACATTTGAGCTGAGCTTGAATAGGAACTAGGGTTTCTACAGTGGAGAGTTAATGTTTGTGTGGTGGGGGTGGGGAGCAAGGGTAGGCTACATTCCAGGCCCCAGCAGCAGTTTTAGGGCCAGGAAGCTCCCTGAGGAAGTCCCTAGAGAACACCAAAACCAAAAACCAAAGCCGTTGCCATTGACTTAATTCTGACTCATAGCGACCCTATAGAGTAGAACTGCCCCACAGGCTTTCCAAGGAGTGGCTGGGAGATTCGAAAGGCCGACCTTTTTGGTTAGCAGCCGAGCTTTAACCACTGCTCCATCAGGGCTCCTGAGAGAGCACAGAGAGCTGCAAATCACTGATAATCCCAGAGCCTCAGAGTAGTAGAAAATTTTCAACCCCCTTCCCACCACACCTCGATCTGAGCCCCAAAGTAGCCAAATGGACCTAACCAGGGCCCTAGCCTGCTCATGGGCTGGCCATCCCTAATCAGAAGTGGTGGCCAATCCTGATGGCCTAGAAGTAGTTTCCTCCTGAAAGTCTTCCTTCCCAGCTCACCATATTGCTGGGAACAATAAAGGTCCTTGACTCTAGGAGAATGTCATGCAGGGAACATCAGTTGCTGGCTCACTTCATCTATCATTCATGTGTCTGCAATTGTTCATTGGGCTTTCCCAAAACTACACAGTAGGCAATTGGGTAGCAACACTCCTGGCTGTGCTACAGCTAGGCATGAGCCTGGGAATATAACTCAACCCTTTCTCTGATCTCTGCTTCTTTCCCTTGTTTCCTAGTTTCTGCCTAAAGGAAGTTAGTTGCTATTAACCGGTAAACAGAGTGGTTTCCCATGACGTGGGACAAGATACTGGATTCAATTCCACAGGCATTTTCAAATGCATTGTCTTACAGAATCTTCAGAACAGCTCTATAAATAGGAGCTGTTATTTTCACTTTAGAAAAACCAGTCAGTTCTGACTCATGCCAATCCCGTGTGTGTCAAAGTTGAACTGTGCTCCACAGGGTTTTCAATGGCTGACATTTTGAAGGTAGACCACCAGCCTTTCTTCCAAGGCATCTCTGGGTGGACTCCAACCTCCGACCTTTCGGTTAGCAGCTGAGTGCATTAACCATTGGCACCACCCAGGGACTCCATTTTCACTTTACAGATGAGGAAACTGAGACTCAGAGAAGTGCTCCTATCACCAGGTCTTCTAACTGCAAGTGACCCACCTGCAGAGAATCTGAAGGCTAGGAATTATAAATTGGTTACAAACTATCAAAATTCAGAGACTGAACAAAGGAGGAAAAATGGGGAATGCAAGAGTTCAACACCCACCAGACTACAACGTGCCACCATGGGGAATAAGTTGATCAAGGATGGAAAAGAGAAAACCTGGGGCACCAGTTCCAAAATGGAGGGGTCTAGAAAACTCCAGAGGTTTGGTAAGAGGGTGGAGATGCAGCCTTGCCCAGCTTGGCTCTCACCAGCGTACCATGCCACAGCCATGCAGCCTGTCAGCTTGAGTCCACAGGAAAGCTCTGTTCACTTCTACAAGATTGGTAAGTTGTCCGAGGGCAGCCCCCAGACAAGCTGCCAGGGTTCCACTTACCCTGAACATATTTGATCCATAAACATTTGTTGCCTGTACAAGTGTCAGAGTCAGAGCTAATATGTTTCCGTTAACCTCTGAAATGGATTTGTACCAAAAATGTGGCCTGGTTGTAATTAAAGTATTTTTAACAGATTTATTGAGAAATAATTTACATGCCATAAAGCACACCCATTTAAAGTGTGCAATTCAATGGTTTTTACTATATTTGCAAAGTTGTGCAACCATCACCACAATCAATTTTAGAACATTTTTATCACTTCTTAAAGAAACCCTGTACCGTTTAGCTATCATTTCCAAACCCCCATCTACCCTTGCGTCCCTCACTCCTCAGTACTAGGCAACCACTAATCTACTTTCTGTCTGGATGGATTTGCTTATATTGGACATTTCACATAAATCGTCTTTTGGTTTTTTGAAAATGACGTCTTTCACTTAGTGTAATGTTTTGTTTTTCTTCCCCACATTTATTATTCCTTTTATTCTCTTAACCCTTGATAGAGTAAATTTTGTTACCTCCATTTGACAGGTGAGAAAAATGAGGCTCAAAGAAAGGAACCAACTTGCCAGAAATCATTCCATTAGTTAATGACACAGTGAAATCAAAACTTCATTCTTTGGACACCAGGTCCTGTACTCTTTCTACTCAACTCTAACAGCCTTTGTGTGAGCTGTCTTGCAGCATGGCTCCCCAGAGTCTGCAGAGGGAGAGCTCAGACTTCCTCCTTGCACCAACCCTACAAGGATACTGGAGCCCACGCAGCAGTGCCCTTTCCCCATCTGATGCCACCTCAGTGCGCTCTCTTCACCAGGAAAGGGCAAGCTGCGCTAAATTGCTCTGCTAGCGTAATGTTTTTGAGATTCATCCATGTTATAGGGTGTATCAGTACTTTATTCCTTTTTACTGCCAAATGATATTAAATTGTATGGCTGTATCACCTTTTGTTTATCCATTCATCAGTATATGGACATTTGAATTGGCAAGTTTTTTATGTGGACATATGTTTTCACTTCCTTTGGGTATGTACCTAGGAGTTAAATGGCTGGATCAGATGGTAACTCTATATTTAATTCTCTGAAGAACCACCAAACTGATTATAGCTATCACAATGGATGTGAAGTCGTATCTCATTGTAGATGTTTTTTAAAAAATTGTATTGTGGTAAATATATACATAACATAAAATTTCCCATTTTAATAATAAGTAAGTGTACAGTTTAGTGGCATTAATTATATTCACAATGTTGTGCAACCATCACCGCTATTTATTTGCAAAACTTTTTCAGCACCCCAAACAGAAACTCTACCCATTAACGATGACTCCTTATTCCCTCCTTATCCCAGCACCTCATAACTACTAACCTACTTTCTGTCTCTATGCATTTGCCTATTCCAGATATTTCCTTTCAGTGGAATCATACAATATTGTCCTTTTGTGTCTGGCTTATTTCACTCAGCATAGGGCCCAAGTTGTAGCATGTACAGAACTCTTTATGGTTGAGTAATATTCCATTGTATATATATAACACACTTTGTTTTTCGTTCATCTGTTGATGGACACTTGGGTTGTTTCCACATTTGGGCTATTGTGAATAATGCTGCTATGAACATTGACATACACATACCTGTTTGAGTCTCTGTTTTCACTTATTTTTGGTACATACTTGGGAGTGGAGTTCCTGTGTCATATGGTAATTCTATGTTTAACTTTTTGAGGAACCACCAAACTCCGTTTTACATTCCCACCAGCAATGGATGAGGGTTCCAATTTCTCCACATCCATGCCAACATTTGTTATTTTCAGTTTTATTTTTTAATAATAACCATGCTAGAAGGTGTGAAATAGTATCTCATTCAGATTTTGATTTGCATTTCTTTAATGACTAATGATGTTGATCATATTTTCATGTACTTATTGGCCATTTGTATACCCTCTTTGGAAAAATGTCTATTCAAGTTCTTTGCCCATTTGTAAATTGAGTTATCTTTTTTTTTTTGTTGAGTTGTAGGAGTTTTTAAAATATATTCTGAATATAAAACGCTTATCAGGTATATGATTTTCTAATATTTTTCCCATTTTTTAGGTTGTCTTTTCACATTCTTGATAATGTCTTTCAATGCACAGAGTTTATAATTTTGATGAAGTCCAATTTATCTATTTTTTCTTTTTTTATTTTATTTTTTATTGCGCTTTGGATGAAGGTTTACAGAGCGAATTCATTTCTCATTAAACAATTAATACACATATTATTTTGTGACATTGGTTGCCAAGCCCATGACATGTCAACACTCTCCCCTTCTTGACGTTGGGTTCCCTATTACCAGCTTTCCTGTCTCCTCCTGCCTTCTCGTCCTTACTGTGGGCTGGTGTGCCCATTTAGTCTCATTTTGTTTTATGGACCTGTCTAATCTTTGGCTGAAGGGCGAACCTCAGGAGTGACTTCAGTACTGAGTTAAAAGAGTGTCTGGGGGCCATTCTTTTAACGTTTCTCCAGTATCTGTCAGACCAGTTGTTGTTGTTGTTAGGTGCCATCGAGTTGGTTTCGACTCACAGTGACCCTATGTACAACATCTTCATAATTGTTGTTATCCTTGAGCCCATTGTTGCAGCCACTGTGTCAGTCCATCTTGTTGAAGGTCTTCCTCTTTTTCGCTGACCGTCTGCTTTACCAAGCATGATGTCCTTCTCTAGGGACTGATCACTGCTGATGACATGTTCAAAGTATGTGAGACGTAGTCTCTCCATCCTTGCTTCTAAGGAGCATTCTGGTTGTACTTCTTCCAAGAAAATTTGTTTGTTCTTTTAATAGCCCATGGTATATAGCTATCTATAGCTAGGACTTCCAGCACAATGTTAAATAGGAGTGGTTATAAAGAGCATCCTTGTCTTGTTGCTGTTCTCAGGGGGAATACTTTCAGCCTCTCTCTGTTGGGAATGATGTTGGCTGTTGTTTTTGTATAGATGCCCTTAATTATGTTGAGGAATTTCCCTTCTATTCCTATTTTATTGAGAATTTTTTATCAGGAATGAGTGTTGAACTTTATCAAATGCCTTTTCTGTGTCAAATGAGATGATCGTGTGATTTTTTCTTTTGTTCAATTTATGTGGTGGATTACCTTGATTAATTTTCTAATGTTGAACCATCCTTGCATACCTGGTATGAATCCCACTTGGTTGTGGTGTGTTTTTTTTTTTTTTTTTTAATATGGTGCTGAATTCTATTGGCTAAAATTCTGCAGAGAACATTTACATCTATATTCATGAGAGATATTGGTCTGTAATTTTCTTTTTTTGTGGTGTCTTTGCCTGGTTTTGGTATCAGGGTTATGCCTACTTCATGGAATGAATTTGAGGGTATTCCTTTCTTTTCTATGCTCTGAAATAGTTTGAGTAGTACTGGTGTAAGCTCTTCTCTGAATGTTTGGTAGAATTCTCCAGTGAAGCCATCTGGACCAGGGCTTTTTTTTTGGGGGGGGGGGCGTTTTAAATTACCTTTCCAATCTCTTCTCTTGTTATGGGTCTGTTCAGATTTTCAACTTCAGTTTGTGTTACTTTGGGTAGGTAGTCTCTTTCTAGAAATTCATCCATTTCCTTTAGGTTTTCAAATTTGTTGGAGTGTTTTTCATAGTACTCTGTTACGATCCTTTTGATTTCAGTTGGGTCTGTTGTAATGTCCCTCATTTCATTTCTTATTTGGGTTATTTGTGTCCTCTCTTGTTTTTCTGTTGTCAGTTTGGCCAGTAGTTTGACAATTTTGTTGATCCTTTCAAAGAATCAACTTTTGGTTTTGTTGATTTTTTCTGTTGTTTTTCTATTCTCTATTTCATGAATTTCTGCTCTGATCTTTATTATCTCCTTTCTTCTGATGGCTGTGGGCTTCTTTTGCTGTTCTCTTTCTATTTCTTCAAGTTGTGTAGCTAATGTTTTGATTTTGTCCCTTTCTTCTTTTTTGACGTGTGCGTCTATTGCCATAAAACTGACCTCTGAGCACTGCCTTTGTGGTGTTTCAAAAGTTTTTATATGATGAGTTTTCATAATCATTTGAGTCTAGGAATTTTTTGATTCCATCTTTGATTTCTTCTATTACCCAGTGGTTTTTAAACAGGGTATTATTTAGTTTCCATTATTTGATTTTTTTTCCCCTTGCTCTTCCTATTATTTATTTCTACTTGGATGGCATTGTGATCGGAAAAGATACTTTGTATTATCTCAATGCTTTGGATTTTTGTTGAGGGTTGCTTTGTAGCCTGAGATGTGGTCTAGTCTGGAGAACGTTCCATGTGCATTGAAAAAGAATGTATACTTTGCTGCTGTTGTGTGGAGTCTCTATATATGTCTATGAGGTCAAGTTGGTTGATTGTGGCCTTTAGATCTTCTGTATCTTTGTTGAGTTTCTTTCTAGATGTTCTGCGCTTTACCCAGATTGGTGTGTTGAAATCTCCCATTATTATTGTGGTACTATTTCTCTTTTCAGTGCTTTTAGAGTTTGTTTTATGTATTTTGGATCCCTGTCATTAGGTGCGTAGATATTTATTATGGTTATGTCTTCATGATGGATTGTCACTTTAATCATTATATCATGTCCTTCCTTGTCTTTTATGGTGGATTTTGCTTTAAAGTCTATTTTATCTGAGATTAGTATTGCTACTCCTGCTCTTTTTTGGTTACTGCTTGCTTGATATATTTTTTCCATCCTTTGATTTTTAATAAATTTACATCTTTGTTTCTAAGGTGTGTCTCTTGTAGATATTGATGAATCCTGTTTTTTTTTTTATCCATTCTATCACTCTTTGTCTCTTTATGGGTGCATTTAAACCCCTTACGTTTAGTGTGATTATTGATTATAGGTGTGAGTTTATTGCTCTCATTGGGTAGTGCTTTTTTTTGTTGTGCTGACTTTTTTTTGTTCCTCTTACTCTCCTGTGGTGAATTTCTTTTGTTTGTGGATTTTTTTTTATTTCTTTAATTTTTGTAGATTTTGTGTTTACTGAGACTTTATGATTTTCTTCTTTCTTTATTTATTTGACGAATGGGTTTGTTAATTTTCTTTGTGGTTACCTTGAAATTTACTCCATCTTTCTAAGTTTGAACAAGTCTTTTATTACTTGACATCACCTTGACTTCCTCTCCATTTGTAAGTTTTATACCTACACACTTTATTCCCTCTTTTATTGTTCTGACATTGTTGTCATTTATAGATTGATTTCTCCTGGCTCCCTGTTGTAAATATTTTAGTTTTGTTTTATCCTTGAGAACTCATTATCTAGGTTGGTATCTAGCTGATGCAGTCTTGCATCCAGCCAGGCGGTACAGCACAGCCCGCCAAGAAGGGGAGGGAGGGCACATGGGACTATGTGGGTGGGAGAAAGGAAAGAAAGGAAGGGAGAGAGAAGAAACAACAGCAACAACAAAAGACTAAAAACAAACTAACTAAATAAATAAAATGGCACTAAGGGAGTTGCTCGGTGACAGAGGCACAGACCCGGGAGGCTGAGTGCGGTGACTCTCCACCTGAGTGGTGCAGCACGGCCCCTTGAGAATGGGGAAGGTCTGTGCACAGGGCTGGGTGACTGGGAGAAACGAAAAGAAGGAAAGGGGAGAGAAAGAAGAAACAGAAAAAAAGAAAAAATAATAATAAAGCAAATAAACCAAAAAAATCACAGCCTGTCAAGAAGGGGAGGGGATGGCACATGGGGCTAGCTGGGTGGGAGAAAGGAAAGGAAGAGAGGAAAGAAGCAACAAAAAATATATATGTAAAAAAACAAACAAATCGTGCTGAAGGGGCTGGCCAGTGGGAGCAGGGCAGACCCTGGTGGCAGTGAGCTCGTGTCTCTCCGGCTGAGTGACTATGGCCCATTGGAAAGCAGCAGAGGCCTCGTAGAGGGAAGAAGGATGGAGGGTGGGAAAGTGTGTATTCCTGGTTACCAGGTGTTCTGTCTCCTGTTGGTAGCTCCATGAAGTTGCCTTCCTGTACTCCCTGTCCAAGGTCTTTGGTGGTTGAGACCCAAGATGGTAAATCAGGTGGCAGTGAGCTGTTATCTCTCCAGTGGAGCTACTGTGGCCCATTGGAAAGTGGTGGTGGCCTCATACAGGGAAGAAGGGCGGGCAGTGGGAAAGCGTGTATCCCTGGTTACCAGGTGCTCTGTCTCCTGTTGGGACCTCTGTGAAGTTGCCTTCCCATGCTCCCTGTTTTCGTTCCTTCGTGGCTGTAGTCCAAGATGGCAATCCATGCCATGTTAGGCAATCTCAGCTCCATAGCTCTCCTCGTTCTCTGTTCTCTGTCAGTTTCTTATTCCATTTGGTGCTGGATCGAGTTCTTTATTCCTTCATTTGGTGTTTAGGTTTCCAGGATTGACATTTGTGTCTGTTTTACTTAGTTTTATGGGTCTTTGCTGCAGAGGAATGGCATGGTGCTTCTGTCTGTAGCACCATTTGGCTTCGCCTCCTATCTGTTTTTTCTTTAGTGTTCATCTATTTGGTGTCATATAGAAAAATCCATCTCCAGATCCAAGATCATGATGTTTTCTTTCAAGAGTTTAGTGGTTTTAGCTCTTATATTTAGGTCATTGATCCATTTTCAGTTAATTTTTTATATGATGTGAGGTAGGGATCCAACTTCTTTTGCATGTGGAGATCCAGTTGTCCTAGCACTGTTCGTTAAAGATATTATTTTTTCTGCATTGAATGAACTTGGCATCCTCGTCAAAACTCAATTGGCCATAGATGTATAGATTTATATTTGGACATTCAATTCTATCCCACTGGATAGATGTGTACCCTTATGTGAGTACCACACTGTTTTTCATTATTGGAGATTTGTATAAGTTTTGAAATCAGGAAGTGTGAGTCCTCTAACTTTTTTCCTCTTTTCAAGATTATTTGGCTATTTAGGACCCTTGCAATTCCATATGAATTTGAGGACCAGCATTTCTATCTCTGTATAATTTCTTTCAGCAATGTTTTATAGTTTTCAGCATACAAGTCTTTCACTTCCTTGGTTAAATTTATTCCTAGGCATTTTATTCTTGTAGAATCTATTGTATGTGGAATTGTTTCCTTAATTTCCTTTTCAGATTGCTCATTGATGGTGTAGAGAAACACGGCTGATTTTTATGTGTTGATCTTGTATGCTACACTTTGCTGAATTCATTTATTAGCTCTAGTAGCTTTCTTGTGCATTGTTTGGCATTTTCTATACATAGGATCATTTAATCTGCAAACACAGATAATTTTACCTCATCCTTTCCAATTTGGATGCCTTTTATTTCTTTTTCCTGCTTAATTGCTCTGGCTAGAACTTCCATACAATGTTGAATAACAGTGGTGAAAGTGGCCATCCTTGTGTCATTCCTAATCTTAAAGGGCAATCTTTCAGTATTTCACCATTAGGTGTGATGTTAACTGTGGGTTTTTCATAAATGCCTTTTATCATGTTGAGGAATTAACCTTCTATTCTGAGTGTTCTCAGTGTTTTTATCATGAAAGGGTTCTTGAATTTTGTTAAATGCCTTTCTGCATCAATTGAGATGATCATGTAGGTTTTTTTTCCCTTCATTCTATAATGCGGCGTATTACATTGATTGATTTTCTTATATTGAGCCACACTTGCATTCCTGGGATAAATCTCAATTGGTCATGGTGTATAATACTTTCAACATGCTGTTGGATTTGATTTAGTAATATTTTGTTGAGGATTTTTGTGTCTATATTCATAAGGGATGTTGATCTGTAATTTTTTTTCTTGTGATATCTTTTATCTAGCTTTGGTGTCAGGGTAATGCTGGCTTTATAGAATGAATTAGGAAATGTTCCCTCCTCTTCTATTTTTTGACAGCATTTAAGAAGGATTCATGCTCATTCTTTTTTAAATGTTTGGCGGAATTTACCACTGAAGTCATCTGGTCCTGGATTTGTCTGTTAGGAGGTTTTTGATTACTGATTTGATCTCTGCTTGTTATATTTTTTCTTGAGTCAGTTTAGGTAATTTGTATGTGTTATGGATTGAATTGTGTCCCCCCAAAGTATGTGTCAACTTGGTTAGGCCATGATTCCCAGTATTGTGTGGTTGTCCTCTATTTTGCAATCTGATGTAATTATTCTCCATTTTGTGATGTGTTGTAAATCCTAGCCTCTATGCCTGTGGTTATGGTCCTATTTGGGAGTGTTTCCATTATGTTAATGAGGTAGGATTAGGGTGGGATGTATCTTGAGTCACCACTTTACTAGAGGGTGTGAGTCAAGGTACCACCCTTACCCCAGTCACCACCCTTCCCACCCTTATTCAAGTCACGCCCTTACTGGAGTCAGGATTTTTATTTTACAAGAGACAAAAGGAGAGAGAGGGACCACCAAGAAGAAGAGACAGGAGTGGAGTACGTTCTTTGGGCCTGGGATTTCTGTGCTGAGAACCTTCTAGAACCAGAAAACAGAGAGAGCTATAACATTGGAGACAGTGCAAGACAGCAAGAAGTGGTGGCAGAGAAACGGCAGCAGCAGAACTAGGAGACTGGCTTGAAATGGCGCAGGAGCCAACCCATGGAGTGAGAGACAGATGAATGCCTTGGGCAGGAGGCTTCCTGGGAGAATGGGGTGCCTCTGGGCACTTATCAGCAGAGCTAAAGAGCTTTGTGACACTTGCCTGAGCAGGGCAGAGGCCAGGCCGAGAGGCCAAGGGGCCAAGGGGCCAAGGGCCAGAGAGAAATCTGCCCGCAGACACAGCTGTGAAGAGGCTGTCCTGATTGACATGGACCTTCCTCCAGAGCCGACACAGAGCAAAGCCTTGCCCACCAGCCGGCACTCTGAATTCTGGCTTCTGGCCTCCTAAACTGTAAGAAAATAAATTCCTGTTTGTTAAAGCCATCCACTTGTGGTATTTCTGTTATAGCAGCACTAGATAACTAAAACAGTATGTTTCCAGGGATTTGCCCATTTCGTGTATATTATCTAATTTGTTGGTATATAATTGTTTGTAGTATATTTTGTATTCCTTTTGACTTCTGAAGTTCCCACTTTTATTTGTTTAGTTATTTGCATCTTCTCTTTCTTGTCAGTTTGACTAAAGGGTTGCCAATTTTATTGATCTTTTCAAAGAACCAACGTTTTTTCATTAATTTTCTATTCTCTGCTTCATTTATCTCTGCTCTAATCCTTATTATTTCCTTTCTTTTGCTTGCTTTGGATATAGTTTGTTCTTTTTGCAGTTCCTCAAGGGGTAAAGTTGGTTATTGACTTGAGATCTTTTGTTTTCTTTTTTAATGTAAGCACTTCCCAAAACCAAAAAAACCAAACCCATTGCCGTCAAGTCAATTCTGACTCATGTAAGCACTTACAGCTATCAATTTTCCTCTGAGAACTGCCTTCACTCTATCCTATAAGTTTTGGTATGTTGTGTTTTCATTTTTACTCATCTCTAAGCATTTTCTAATTCTCTTGTGATTTCTTCTTTGACCCATTGGTTGTTTGAGAATGTGTCGTTTAATTTCCATGTATTTGTGAATTTTCTAGTTTTCTTTCTGTTATTGATTTCTAGCTTTATTTCATTGTGGTCAGAGAAGACACTTTGTATTATTTCAGTTTTTTAAAACTTATTGAGACCTGGTTTTGGCCTAATATATAATCTGATCTGTATAATGTTCCACGTGTACCTGAGAAGAATGTGTATTTTGCTGTTGTTGGGTTGGGTATTCTATATTTGACTTTTAGTTCTTGTTGGCTTATAGTATTGTTCAAGTCTTTTATTTCATTATTGATCTTCTGTCTAGATGTCCTATTCATTATTGAAAATGATGTACTGAAGTCTCCAACTATTATTGTTCATTGTAGTTTTGATTTGCTTTTTCCTAATGACTAATGATGTTAAGCATCTTTTCATGTGCTTATTACCCACTTGTGTATCTTCTGGTAGAAATGTGTATTCAAACTCTTTGCCCATTTTTCAACTGGATTTTCTTTTTATTATTGAGCTTTAAAACTTCTTCATATATTCTAGGTCAAGTCTCTTATTCAATATATGATTTGTAAATGTTTTCTCTCATTCTGTGGCTTTTCTTTTTTCTTTTGTTATAACAGCTTTGCTGACATATAGTTCATGAACCATACAATCCACCCATTTAAAGTGTACAATATAATGGGTTTTAGTATATTCATAGAGTTGTGCAACTGTCACAACAATCAGTTTTAGAAAATTTTCCTTTAGATGCTGTAATTCTTTGAATGGTTTCTAGAGTTTCGAGACCAATGATTTCACCAATTTCTGCTTTTTTTTCCTTTTTTTTCTGGTTTTGATGTGGGGGGATGAGAGCATGCAGCTGCTTATGCCACCATCTTTCTCTGACTTCTTCATTTTTGAAAGATAGATATGTTGGATTTAGGATTCTTGGTTGACTCTTCCCCCCACCCCCACACTTTGAATATGTCATTCCTTTGCTTCCATTGCTGAGAAGTCAAATGTTAATCTTACTGAAGTTCTCTTGTATATGATGAGTCATTTTTCTCCTGCTGTTTTCAAAATTTTCTCTTCGTCTTTGTCTTTCAGCATTTTTACTATGATGTGTCTATTTATAGATCTCTTTGTGTTTATTCTACTTGAAGTTTGTTGAGCATCTTGAATGTGTATGTTAATGTTTTTCATCAAATTTTGGATGTTTCCAGCAAGTATTTTGAATATTTTTCTCTCTTTTTCTGGTACTCCCATTACTCATATGTTGGTATGTTTAATGGTGTCCACATTTCTCTAAGACTCTGTTTTTCTTTGTTCTTTTTTTCCTTTTCTTTTTCAGACTACATAATCTCTGTTGAACTATCTTTACTGGCTTCCTAAGAGTCATCCCTGGATCAGAATAGCTTATTTTTCTGCCAGTATTTGTTCAGAGGTTGTGTTTAAGCTCCTTGAGACATTAAGATTTATTCCCTTTGCTGCTGGATTTGTGTGTGCCTTGGGGAATGCTTCCAGGTTTTCCTCCACGTCCTGCTCTGGTTGTTGCTGAGTAGGTGCAGCCTACCACCATGTCTTCCAGATCCCCAGGGATAAGTGTGATCCCAGACAGGCTCTTTTTTTGTCTCTCTCTTCCCTGGTTCTCACTGGTAACCTCCTGGGGCTAGTCTTCCATTTTGCTTGTTGCTACTAGTTTCCTGAAGCTCCCAGGCCTCTCTTAGTTGCTTACAAACAAAATCTTCATTGTTTTCAACAATGCCCTTAGGCATGAATTTCTTCATTCTCTGTTCTAAATAAAGTCAGTTACTTCAGGCAGAACTGTAGAGCTCTCTATTTTTATGGCCTGCCTTCCTACCTTCAGTGGAGCTGGGGATAGGGACAGCAGCAGCTGCTTCTCCTGGAGTGACTTCCCCTGCTCTCTGTGATCAGGCATTGAAGGGGAAATAGTAGTTACTAGTCTTTTCAGCTTGTCTCTCCCAACATGGAAGCTCCACCCTGTAGTGAGTTGGAGTGGAGCGATCTAGGTGCCAGTTTGCCCTACAAGTTGGGGATAGGTGGAAGAAGGCAGCTCACTCAGAATAGAGCTTCTTCAACACTGAACTGGAGGAGATGAGAGATGCTCCTGGAGTGAAACCGTAACCCCTAGACTGGGAGCTGGGGTGAGAGGGAGCCCTGTTTTCTTGGCTGCACCTGCCCAGAGCAGTGCTTCTGCAACATGGAGCTGGAGATGGGAGGACAGAATTGGAGCAGATTGTGACTCAAATGCCACAGACCCTCACTGTTCTTACCAAGGTTTAATATATTTTCCTGAATAAATGTTTTTCTATTTGATGCATGACCTTAGGCAATTTCCAGAGACTTTAAGCGGTTGTCTTAGAAATAATTTTCACCAGGTAAGTCGTTGTTTCACCAGGGATAAAGCCATTCTGGAAGTCCACCTACTTTCTTAAAGTTTTTTCCGTGGAAAAAAATTTTTTGAGGTGGAATCTTTTCCACTCGTTATTTCTACTAAAACTTAATTAGGCCTGTTATGGATTGAATTGTGTCCCCCAAAAAAATATGTGTTGTAAATCCTAACCCTATACCTGTGGTTATAATTACATTTGGAAATGGGTTTTTGTTATGCAAATGAGGCAGTGTTGGTGTAGGGTGTATCTTAGGTCAATCTCTTTTGAGATAGAAAGGAGCAGATTGAGCAAGCAACCAAGCAAGCAGAGATGAGGAAAGATAGATGCCACATCACATGGAGATCACCAAGGAGTCAAGGAACAGAAGATGAAAAGAAACAAAGACCTTTCCTCAGAGCTGACAAGCAGAGAAAGTCTTCCCTAGAGCTGGCACCCTGAATTTGGACTTTAGCCTCCTAAACTGTGAGAAAATAAATTTCTGTTTGTTAAAGCCACCCACTTGTGATATTTCTGTTACAGCAGCACTAGATAACTAAGACAAGGCCCAAACACAGGATTTTAATTGGAGAGGGGGAAGCATGCAGAACAGTAAAATGAGGTTACAATGCAATACTTACTTCAAAAATAAAACCAATAAAAATCGTTGAAATGGCAATTGTTTTGTTATATATATTTTACCACATACACAAAAAGTAAAACACCAACAACAAATGAAGAGATTGAATCAGTAATCAAAAACCTCCTAAAAAAATAAAGTCCTGGAATAGACGGCTTCACTGGGGAATTTTACCAAATGTTTATAGAAGTGACCAAAAGTCTTCTTGAACTTTCCCAAAAAATAGAAGAGGGGGGACGACTTCCTAATTCACTCTATGAGGCTAGCATTACTTTGAAGTATGGCCTCAGGCAAAACAAAGACACCACAAGGAAAGAAAACTACAGACCAATATCTCTTATGAAGATAGATATGAAAATCTTCAACAATATACTAGCTAACCAAATCCAAAAGCATATTAAAAGAATTATCAAGTGGGATTCATCCCAGGAATGCAAGGCTGGTTCAACATCAGAAAATCAAACAAAAACATAAAAATTCAGTAAATACAAAATTCATAATAATGAAAGAAAAGAAAATCCACAAACAAAAGAAACTCAGAACAGGAAAGTAAGAGGAACAAACAAAATGTCAGCACCACCAAAAAAAAAAAAAAAGAAAGCACAATAATATGACAGCAATAAACTTATAGCTATAGAAAAATCACACTGAATGTAAATGGCTTAAGTATACTCTTAAAGAGACAGAGAGTAACAGAATGGATTTAAAAAGAAAAAGAAAAACAAGACCCAACAATATGCAATCTGCAAGAGACACATCTTAGACACAAAGACATAAATATATTAAAAATCAAAGGATGGAAAAAATATATCAAGCAAACAGCAACCAAAAAAGAGCAGGAGTGGCAATGCTAATCTCAGATAAAATAGACTTTAAAGCAAAATCCACTATAAAAGACAAGGAAGGACATGATATAATGATTAAAATGATAATCCACCATGAAGACATAACCATAATAAATATCTATGCACTCAATGACAGGGATCCAAAATACATAAAATAAACTCTAAAAGCACTGAAAGGAAATAGATAGTACCACAATAATAGTGGGAAACTTCAACACACCACTCTGGGTAAAGGACAGAACATCTAGAAAGAAACTCAACAAAGATACAGAAGATCTAAAGGCCAAAATCAACCAACTTGACCTCATAGACATATATAGAGACTCCACACAACAGGAGCAAAGTACACATTCTTTTTCAATGCACATGGAACGTTCTCCAGACTAGACCACATCTCAGGCTACAAAGCAATCCTTGACAAAATCCAAAACATTGAGATAATACAAAGTATCTTCTCTGATCACAATGCCATCCAAGTAGAAATAAATAACAGGAAGAGCAAGGGGAAAAAATCAAATACATGGAAACTAAATAATACCCTGTTTAAAAACCACTGGGTAATAGAAGAAATCAAAGATGGAATCAAAAAATTCCTAGACTCAAATGATTATGAAAACACATCTGTCATGGATTGAATTGTATCCCCCCAAAATATCTGTGAACTTGGCTAGGTCATGATTCCCAGTATTGTATGATTGTGTACCACTTTGTAAATCTGATGTGATTTCCTTATGTGTTGTAAACTCTATCACTATGATGAGGCTATACTGATGAGGTTTACAAGATTAGATAGTGTCTTAATCTAATCTCTTTTGAGATGTAAAAGAGAGACGTGAGAAAAGACACATGGGAACCTCATACCACCAAGGAAGCAGTGCCGGGAGCAGAAGGTGTCTTTTGGACCGAGATTCCTGTGCAGAGAAGCTCCCAGACCAAGGGAAGATGGATGACATGGACCTTCCTCCAGAGCCAATGGAGAAAGCATTCCCCTGGAGCCGACACCCTGAATTTGGACTTGTAGCCTACTGGACTGTGAGACAATAAACTTCTCTTTGTTAAAGCCATCCACTTGTGGTATTTCTGTTAGAGCAGCACTAGATGACTAAGACAACATCATACCAAAACTTTTGGGACACAGCAAAGGCAGTACTCAGAGGTCAATTTATAGCAATAGATGCACACATCAAAAAAGAAGAAAGGGACAAAATCAAAACACTAGCTACACAACTTGAAGAAATAGAAAGAGAACAGCAAAAGAAGCCCACAGCCATCAGAAGAAAGGAAATAATAAAGACCAGAGCAGAAATTCATGAAATAGAGAATAGAAAAAATCAACAAAACCAAAAGTTGATTCTTTGAAAGGATCAACAAAATTGTCAAACTACTGGCCAAACTGACAACAGAAAAACAAGAGAGGACACAAATAACCCAAA
Source organism: Dugong dugon (assembly GCA_030035585.1). NCBI lineage: Eukaryota > Metazoa > Chordata > Mammalia > Sirenia > Dugongidae > Dugong > Dugong dugon. The sequence continues at coordinate 98,400,857 of CM057483.1, read as the reverse complement.
TAAGAAATGAAATGAGGGACATTACAACAGACCCAACTGAAATCAAAAGGATCGTAACAGAGTACTATGAAAAACACTCCAACAAATTTGAAAACCTAAAGGAAATGGATGAATTTCTAGAAAGAGACTACCTACCCAAAGTAACACAAACTGAAGTTGAAAATCTGAACAGACCCATAACAAGAGAAGAGATTGGAAAGGTAATTTAAAACGCCCCCCCCCCAAAAAAAAAGCCCTGGTCCAGATGGCTTCACTGGAGAATTCTACCAAACATTCAGAGAAGAGCTTACACCAGTACTACTCAAACTATTTCAGAGCATAGAAAAGAAAGGAATACCCTCAAATTCATTCCATGAAGTAGGCATAACCCTGATACCAAAACCAGGCAAAGACACCACAAAAAAAGAAAATTACAGACCAATATCTCTCATGAATATAGATGTAAACGTTCTTGGCAAAATTTTAGCCAATAGAATTCAGCACCATATTAAAAAAAAAAAAAAAAACACACCACAACCAAGTGGGATTCATACCCTTGGTATGCAAGGATGGTTCAACATTAGAAAGTTAATCAAGGTAATCCACCACATAAATTGAACAAAAGAAAAAAATCACGTGATCATTTCAATTGACACAGAAAAGGCATTTGATAAAGTTCAACACTCATTCCTGATAAAAAAAAATTCTCAATAAAATAAGAATAGAAGGGAAATTCCTCAGCATAATTAAGGGCATCTATACAAAAACAACAGCCAGCATCATTCCCAACAGACAGAGGCTGAAAGTATTCCCCCTGAGAACAGGAACAAGACAAGGATGCCTTTATAACCACTCCTATTTAAAATTGTGCTGGAAGTCCTAGCTATAGCAAAAAGGCAAGAAAAAGAAATAAAGGGATACAAATTAGAAAGGAAGAAGTAAAACTATCCCTATTCACAGATGATATGATACTATATATAGAGAACCCCAAAGATTCCACAAGAAAACTGCTAGAACTAATAAAAGATTCAGCACAGTAGAAGGATACAAGACAAACATACAAAACTCTGTTGGATTCCTAAACAACAACAAAGAGAACTTTGAAAAGGGAATCAGGAAAACAATATCATTTATAATAGCCCCTAAAGAAATAAAACACTTAGGAACAAATCTGACCAGGGATGTAAAAGACCTGTATGAAGAAAACTACAAAACACTACTGCAAGAAAACAAAACAGACCTACATAAATGGAAAAACATACCATGCTCATGGATAGGTAGTCTCAACATTGTGAAAATGTCAATTCTACCCAAAGCAATCTACAAATACAATGCAATCCTGATCCAGATATAATGCAATCCCAATCAAAATACCAACAGCATTCTTTAATGAGATTGAAAAATTAATCATCAGCTTTATATGGAAAGGAAAGTGGCCCCAGCTAAGCAAAGCATTACTGAAGTAAAAGAACAAAGTAGGAGGCCTCACACTACCTGACCTCAGAACCTACTATACAACCATGGTAGTCAAAACAGCCTGGTACTAGTGCAATGACAGACACATAGACCAATGGAACAGAATCAAAAACCCAGATGTAAATCCATCCACCTATGGTCAGCTAATCTTTGAGAAAGGACCAAAGTCCATTAAGTTGGGAAAAGACAGTCTTTTTAACAAACAGTACTGGCAAAACTGGATGTCCATCTGTAAAAAAATGAAATAGGACCCATACCTCATGCCATACACAAAAACTAGTTCAGAATGGATCAATAACATAAATATAAAACCTAAAACAATAAAGATCATGGAAGAAAAAATAATGACAATGGTGGGGTTCCTAATACATGGCATGAATAGAATACAAGCCATAACTAATAACGCACAAACACCAGAAGATAAACTAGATAACTGGGAGCTCCTAAAAATCAAACACTTATGCTCATCAAAAGACTTCGCCAAAAGAGTAAAAAGAGAACCTACAGACTGGGAAGAAATTTTTGGCTGTGACATATCCAACAAGGATCTAATCTCTAAAATCTATAGAATACTTCAACACCTCAACAACAAAAAGACAAATAATCCAATTAAAAAATGGGCAAATGATATAAACAGACACTTCACCAAAAAAGACATTCAGTCAGCTAACACACATGAGGAAATGCTCGCAATCATTAGCCATTAGAGAAATGCAAATCAAAACTACCGTGAGATACCATCTCACCCCAACATTAATGACATTAATAAAAAAACAGAAAATAACAAATTTTGGAGATGTTGCAGGGAAACTGGGACTCTTATGCACTGCTGATGGTAGTGTAAAATGGTGAAACCACTATGGAAAACAATATGACACCTCCTTAAAAAGCTAGAAATAGAAATACCATATGCTCCAACAAGCCCACTCCTAGGAATATACTCTAGAGAAATAAGCCACCACATGAATAGACATATGCACATCCATGTTCATTGCAGCATTATTCACAATAGCAAAAAGATGGAAACAATCTAAGTGCCCATCAACAGATGAATGGATCAGCAAATTATGGTACATACACACAACGGAATACTATGCAAAGGTAAAGAACAATGATGAATCCTTGAAATATCTCACAGCGTGGATGTATCTGGAGGGCATTATGCAGAGTGAAATAAGTCAAGCACAAAAGGACAAACATTGCATGAGACCACTATTATAAAAACCCAAAGAAAGATTTACACACAGAACAAAAACAATTTTTGATGGTTACAATGGAGGTTATGAGTGAGGGTGGAAATCACTAACTAGATAGTAGACAAGTGTTAACTTTGGTGAAGGGAAGACAACACACAATATAGGGGAAGTCAGCACAACTTGATCCAGGCAAAGTCACAGAAGCTTCCTAGACACATCCAAACACCTTAAGGGATGGAATTAATGGGGTGAGGGCTAAGGGACCATTGTCTTGGAAACATCTAGATCAATTGGCATAACATAGTTGATGAAGAAAATGTTCTACGTACGGCTTTGGTAAGTTGTGCCTGAGGTCTTAAAAGCTTGCCAGCGGCCATCTAAGAAACATCTATTGGTCCCATCCTGACCAGAGAAAAGGAGAATGAGGAAAACCAAAGACACATGGAAAATATTAGTCTAAAGGACTAATGGACCATATGAACCACTAGAGAAAGACTGAGAGCTTTTCCTTTAAGATCAGGAACAAGAAAAAAATACTGTCTCTCACTGCTGCTATTCAATATTGTACTGGAAGTCCTAACCAGATCTATTAGGCAAGAAAAAGAAATAAAAGCTATACAAATCTATCATTTTTCATAGATGACCTGATCATAAATATGTATAGGAGACCCCCAAAGAATCCACAAGAAAGCTACTAGAGCTGATAAATAAATTCAGCAAAGTGGTAGGGTACAAGGTCAACACACAAAAATCAGTTGAGTTTTTATACTTCAGCAATGAACAAGCAGAAAAGGAAATAAAGGAAACAATTCAGTTTACAAAAGCATCATTTAAAAAAAAACTAAGAATAAATTTAGCCAAGGAAGTGAAAGATTTATACACACTGAAAGCTATAAAACATTACCGAAAGAAATTAAAGAACCTCTAAATAAATGGAAGGACATCCCATGGCCATGGATCAGAAGACTTTATATTGTTAAGATGTCAATACTACCCAAGCAAGTTATAGATTCAACACAATCCCCATCAAAATTCCAACAGCCTTTTTTACAGAAAAGGAAAAAACTACTCTCAAATTTATATGGAATAGCACCCACTGCCCTTAAGTCAATTCTGACTCATAGCGACCCCATAGGGTTTTCCAGGCTGTAAATCTGTACCGAAGCAGACTGCCACATTTTTCTCCCATGGAGCTGCTGGTGGTTTCAAACCACTAACCTCTCAGTTAGCAGTCCATTGCTTTAACCACTGTGCCACCAGGCCTCCTTTATCGAATGGCAAGGGACTCCAAATATCCAAAGCAATCTCGTAAAAGAAGAAAGTACAAGGATTCACAGTTCTAGACCTCAAAACATATTACAAAGCTACAGTAACCAAAACAGTCTGGTACTGGTATAATGATAGACATATAGACCAATGGAATAGAATTGAGAGTCCAAAAATAAACACATACATGCATGGGCAGTTAATTTTCAACAAGGGTGTTAGGTCCATCCAGTGGAGAAAAGAATAGTCTCTTTAACAAACGGTGCTGGGACGACTGGATTTCTGCAAACAAAAGAGTGCACTTGGACCCATACTTCACACCGTACACCAAAACTAACTAACTAAAAATGGATCAAGTACCTAAATTAAGAACTAAAACCATAAAACTCTTAGACAAAAGTAGAGGTGTAATGCTTCTGGACCTGGTTTTTTAACAATGGATTTTTAGATAGGACACTGAAAGCATGAGCAACAAGAGATAAAAGAGAGAAATCGGACTTCATCAAAATAAAAACTTTTATGCATCGAAGGACATTATAAACAAAGTAAATTGATAACCTACAGAATGGGAGAAAATACTTGGGAACCATATATCTGATAAGGATTTAATATTCAGAAAGTATAAAGAACTCCTACAACTTAACAACAAAAAGACAAACAACCTAATCAAAAATGGGCAAAGGACTTGAATATATATTTCACCAAAGAAGAAATACAAATGGGGAACAAGCACATGAAAAGATGCTCAGTGTCATTTGTCATTAGGGAAATCCATCACAAAATCACAGTAAAATATCACTTCACACTCACTAAGATGGCTATGAGAAAACAACAACAACAACAACAACAACAGATGTTAGTGAGGATGTAAAGGTATTAGAACCCTCCTCCATTGCTGGTGGGGTTGTAAAATGGTGCAGCCACTGTAGAAAACAGTTTGGCAATTTCTCAAAAAGCTAAACGTAGAGTTACTATGTGACCCAGCAATTCCATTTCTAGGTATATACCCCAAAAACTTTAAAACAGGGACTAGAGACTTGTACACCAATGTTCATTGCAGCACTATTCACAACAGCCAAAAGGTGGAAAACCCAAGTGTCCATCAGCAGATGAATGGATAATCAAAATGTGCTACATACATACAGTGGAATACTACTCAGCCATAAGGACAAATGAATCCCTGATACATGCTACAACATGGATTAACCTTGAAAACTTTATGCTAATTGAAATAAGTAGCCACAAAGGGACAAATATTGTATGATCCGTTTATATGAAAAACTTAAAATAGGCAAGTGTATGGAGTCCTTGGGTGGTGCCAATGGTTACTGTGCTTGGCTGCTAACCAAAAGGTTAGATGTTCGAGTCCACCCAGAGACACCTTGGTGGAAAGGCCTGGCGATCTACTTCCAAAAAATCAGGCATTGGAAACCCTATAGAGCACAGTACTCTGACACATATGGGTTGCTGTGAGTTGGAATTAACTCAATGGCAACTGGTTTTAAGTTTGTTAGTAGTTGCCAGGAGTGCATGGGAAAGGTAAGGAAAGGGGGACTTGTTGCTTAGGGGACACTGAGCTTCTGTTAGGGTGGCAGAAAAATTTGGAAATGGATAGTGGTGATGGTTAAACAAGATGAACGTGATTAACGTTACTGAATTGCACACGTAAAAAATGTTGAAATGACATTTTTTTTATATATGTACTTACCACAGTTTAAAAAAAAACTCCAAACAAATAGCTGAAGGTTTATCACATAAGTTTTGCTGTTTTTCAGGTAGCTAGTCTCCAGAACTAGGAGTTTATCAAGAGAAGAGCAGTAATTATATGTAAAACATCTGATTCCTGGAACAGCAGAAATAATCTCATCCTTGGGGACTGCTTGTGGGAGATGTAAAGACTTCTTCATTGCTGAGGCAGCTATAGTTTTTAAATTTTATTTTAATTTTTTATAGGAAATAAAAGGAAAAATAGATCTTCTATTAGATATTGCCAAAAGCACAAAATAGTCCCACATCTGGTCTCTAGAAACATACAGGCTGTGTCCAAAAAATGCTTGCTTTGTTCCTCTGTGGCGTAGAACTCTGAACACTAACCAGGCTGGGAAAGTGTGATGAGGTTGCGCCGTTGGGAGAGATGCCTTCTCCTGATTTGATACCTCCCTCCCCCAGTCGTGTCTCTTCTTGGCTGGCTCATCCAGACCATTTTCTCAAGGGAATGGTGAGTTTTAAAGAAGTGCAAGCCCACAAAGAGAAGCGGTAGCCATAGCAGCTCTTGCTTCTCTTCCCCCTAGTCAAACCTGTGTCTGTCCTGATTCTGGGCAGCCACTGCTCCTTTGTGCCCGAGGTTGGCAGCCTCATACCCTGGCCGCAGGGCCGTAGGGCTGGAGGGGCAGAAGCCAATCTATCTGTTCCCTGGGGAAACTCCCTCATTTGTCTTTGTAAGGGAAGTTCATGACTGATAACCAAGGGTACACTGAAGAATGGCTACTTTGAGACCATGACCCTGCAGCAACCTGATCTCTCAGTTCCTTAGCCTTCTGAACTCTTCTGATTTACTCTCCTCATCACTCATGGACGCATTTTATCTGGTTCTTTAATTCTCAGCTCTGAGCACCACCTTTCTCCTCCCACAGCTTCCCAGCACATCCACAGTGTGGTCCCTTAGCCTTTGCCAGAATCTTCGAAATGGGGACTGCCTCCCCCGTTCCTACCCCAACCAATCAATCTCTCTCTCTTTCTCTTTCTCCCTCTCTCAGTAAATGCCTTCAATTGCTTCTTTAAAAAGCCTGGACCCCATGATGCCCTCATCCCCTTGTCCTTTGCCCCTTCTTGTAGTGCCAGTTGCCATCTCAAGGCCCACTCCCCACCCCCTGCCCTAGCTCCTTTCTCTTTCTCTCCTCCTTCTCTTGGCCTTGAACTTTATTTATTTACTTACAGAGACAGCACTTTTGTTCTCTCCCAAATTAGCTCCTCCCTGCCAAATTCCTTTCCCAGGTTACTGACATCACTATTCCTCTCAGCATTTGGGTTTGCAGCCTGATACAATGCAGAGCTCAGGAGGCCCTGTTTTCCAGCCAAGGTGAAGGAGAGAAGCAGGCCCCAGAAGGCTAGGGTATGCCCCTCTTTCTCAAGAGGGAACTGCTGCTGGACTCTAGCCCACTGGTGTCCTGCAGGAGTGTGGGCCCAGTGCTACCAGACCTTCTGCCTTTTCAAGAGAAGACAGCTGCCCAGATATTAATGTAAACTCTCCCATTTTTAAAAATGTCAACTATTCTTTTCTTTAAAGATTACAGTGGGCAAGCAAACAAAACACTCCACATCTCTGGGCTAGATGCAACTCCCCTATGTCCTACATTAGCTCAGTTGCCTAGTTCTGGGAAGGCTGTCTGCTCAGGATCTGTACCTCCTGCCCCCATTTCACTGGTCCCTGTAAGATCACTACCTTTAAGCCTCATCACCTGAATGATTGTATTGGTCTCCTAACTCATCTTTCTGTTTTATGCTCCTCTCCTCCAGTCTACTATGCACAACCATGCTTGATTTAGTTGCTTAAAAATAACACAGCCTTGTAGTTAAGGGAGTTGGCTCTGAGGTCCAGCTGCATAGACATAGTCCCAGGTCTTCCAGTTATAAGATGTGTGATATTGGACAAGTGAATTCATCTTTCTGAGTCTCTGTTTCCCCATCTGCAAAATAAAAAAAAATAGTAGTGCCTTCCTCATTGGCCTGTGGTGAAGATCCGGTAAGGAACTGTGCCTAACCTGTAATAAATACTCAATAAATGTTAATTATGATTGTGTCATTCCCTTGTGCTGCCTTCAAAGGCTCCCTATTGCCTCTCAAATATAGTTCAGGCACTTGGTCTAGGCATTCAAGACCCTCTTGTTCTGGCCACAGCCCCTTTTACCTCCTTCTCTTAAGCCATGCTTCAGCCACATTAGACTTCTTTTCATTCCCCAAACATGTTTTCCAGTCTTATTCATTTTGCTTTCTACCCTGAAGTACCTGGCACAGCACAGAATTCAGTATGTGCATGACATTGGAGGACCAGGAAGGTGGGTTACAGGAAGGAGAGAAAGGTTCTCATTGTATCATCATTTTTATCCTCCCAACAACCTGTGAAGCAGGTGTTATGATTATCCTCATTTTACAGATGAGCAAACTGAGGCATAGTGACTTGCCCAAGGCCTCTGTCTTGCACTGAATTGTGTTCCCCCAAAATATGTGTCAACTTGGCTAGGCCATGATCCCCAGTATTGTGTGGTTGCCCTCTATTTTGCACTCTGATTATCTTCCATTTTGTGATGTGTTATAAATCCTAGCCTCTATGCCTGTGGTTATGGTCCCGTTTGGGAGTGAGCTGTCTGTTATGTTAATGAGGCAGAATTAGGTCATGTTAAAGAGGATTAGGTTATGTTTGTTATGTTAATGAAATAGGATTAGGGTAAAATGAAACACCTTTACTCAGGTCACAGCCCTGATCAGATGTAAAGGGAGTTTCCCTAGGGGGTGGCCTGCATCATCTTTTATCTTACAAGAGATAAAAGGAGAGAAAATCAAGCAGAGAGAGGGCATCTCACTACCACCAAGAAAGAAGAGCCGGGAGCGGAGCATGTCCTTTGGACTTGGAGTCCCTGCGCTGAGAACCTCCTAGACCCAGGGGAAAATTGATGCCAAGACACATGGAGATCTCCAAGGAATGTCAAGCCCACAGATGTTGAAAGGAGACCAGGACCTTCCCCCAGAGCTGACAGAGAGAGAAAGCCTTCCCCTTGAATAGGCACCCTGAATTTGGACTTTTAGCCTACTAAACTGTGAGAGAATAAATTTCTGTTTGTTGAAGCCATCCACTTGTGATATTTCTGTTACAGCAGCACTAGATAACTAAGACAACTTCATAGCCTTGGAAGTGGGGGAAGAGGATTTGAGTCCAGATCTGTCGACCCTAAAGTCTGTTGTCTTTCCACTATACCACAGAGAGGGAGACACACACATGGCTGGGAAGACAAGATTAACTTCTTCTACTGGAAAATCAGAGATTTTTTCTCTGTATGATAAGCCAATTGAAAAGAACGGTGCAACTGTGTGATAATGATATCAGGGTGGCTTAAGGCCAGGATATGCTGGAGCTTGTGAAACTGATGAAGTCAACGCAGGGGGCTTTTAAAACTAGATTTAAAACAAGTAACAAAACAAGAAAAGACCTGGATCAACAGAGGAAGAAGGAGAGTCAGGAATAAGAGGAGGAAATGGAATATGTGGCTAATTGCCTCCAAGAACAACTCCCTCCTTTGTCATGAGACCAGAAGAACTGGATGATGCCTGGCTACCACTACTGAACATTTGATCAAAGAAAGATTCCACAGAAGAATCCTGATCAAAATGGGGAAAATGCAGAACAGAATTTCAAATTTTCATGGAATCCAAACATTCTGGACATACAGAGGCTGGATGAACCACTGAAACTATTGCCCTGAGATAATTTTTAAACCTTAAACCAAAAATATCCCCTGAAGTCTTCTTAAAACCAAACAATAATTTAGCTTAACTAGCAAAGAATGTCTGCCTTGAGCATTGTGCTCTTTTAAGATCTATCTATATGGGATCAAATTGACAGTAGCAAATCAAAAGATTAAATAGAAACCTTAGGGGGCTGTGAGTTTATGTTAATGGGAGAGGAATAACTCAGAAAAGGAGGGTGAGAATGCTTGCACAACTCAAAGAATGTAATCAATGTCACTGAATTGTACATGCGGAAATGGTTGAATTTGTGTATGTTCTGCTGTGTATATTCTCAACAACAACAAAAATAAAATAAATTATTAAAAAAAGAAAAGAATTGGCCTGTTGCTTGAGGACAATGGGATAATGTTATCATCTGGCTCCTTTTGCAGATGTGGTTAAGCCCTCCCTTATAGTCTTTGACAAGATCAGTTTAGCATAGCTGTTAGGTGTCCCAGAACAAGAGACAACTGTCCAGGTTCAAATCTCAGTATTGCCGCTTACAATCTGTGTAATCTTTGAAAAGTTATGCCTTGCTTTCTTATCTATAAAATGGAGGATAATAACAGTACCTCAAGGGGTTGTTGTGATGGTTTAATAGTGCATGAAAGCTCTTAGCACAATGTCTTGATCACAGTAACTTCTTTTATTAACATTAGCTAGTATTTGGCCTTCTAGAGTATGTGTGCCCATACTAGGTATCATTAGAAGCTTTTAGGTTAACTGATCTTTCTTTCTTAACCTGTTCCAATAACTAAAACCACAGTTCTAATCATGGCATAGCCTTTTATTTATAGATACTTGAAAACTTTTCAGAGTGCTCTAGGTACCTCAGGAGGAGGATGATTAAAGTTTCTGAAATCTTAATATAACTTTCTGGAAGAAGTTGACTACCCTCCTTTCTCCTACCTCCCTCATTTACATACTACTTGTTGTCAGATCTTTCCCTTGGCCTTGCAAGGCCCTGCCCTTGGGCAGTTTAGATCCAACCCCTGCCATGGGGTCTTCATTTAGTACCAAGACCAGCTTCTCAGGTAAACTCCCACATATTGCCAGGCCCAGCAATCCACCATAAGTCCTTAAACTCTATCTGCATGGGGCTAGAAGAGGTTTCCAAGCTACACATGTTACTCAGCCGTGGAGTAGTGGAACAGGACCTCTACATCAGACCAGAAGCTGTTGGGGTTATTCAGTGTCGAGGTTAGTGTTCATATTTCTGTTAGGTTTTCCCTGGCCTTGGCATATTTTACCCTACCCTGGGTAATCACACCCTGTCGAACAATGTCAGCTGTTGCCAACAGCAGCCTGTGCTTATCTAGTCATTCAGCCAACGTGTCTCAAGTGCTTATTACATGCCAGACAGTGTGTGGGGGTGGGAAAAGACAGCAGAAGAGGAAGGGGGCAATGAGCAGAAATGACACCTACTTCTGCAGCCTGGTGCAGCACTGTGAATCTGGGCTTTGGAGACAGATGGACCTGGTGGCTCTGCCTCTTTCCAATTGTGCGACATGGGGCAAGTTAATCTGCCTGACTTTGATCATTTGTAAAATGAGTATAGTACAAAGCTCTGCCTTAAATAGAGCTGCTGTAAAAATAAGAAGCAGTACATCTGAGTGACTAATAGAGACCTAATCAATGATATCTGTAATTATTATGAGTCACAATTCAGCCTAGACTGGGTTCTTAAGTAGGGTATTGCTCCTGGAAATAAAAAAGGAGAATCTACCTGCAAAAGAATGAAGTTGGACCCCTACCTCACCCCATTTATAGAAGTTAACTGAAAATGGATCAAATACCTAAATCTAAGAGTTATAACTATAAAACTCTTAGAAGAAAACATACGGGTAAATCTTCATGACCTAGGATAAGGCAAGGGTTTCTTAGACCCGACACCAAACGCATGATCCATAAAAGAATAAACTGATTAATTGGATTTTATCAAAATTAAAACTTTAGTGCCTCAGAAGACACTATTAAGAAAATGAAAAGGCAACCACAGAATGGGAGGAGATGTATGCAAATCATATATCTGACAAGGGACTATTTAGAATATATAAAGAATTCTTACAATTCAACAACAAAAAGAAAAATAACCCAAACAACAATACCCTGCAGGAACCCTCAACTCGCAGTCCCCTTTCTGGGAGGCAACCAATTTTATTTTTTTCCTTCTAGTATTTACCCTAATTTCTCTAACAGAAGCACTTGTGTTTCTATTCCTGGATTTATCAAGTTTTGGAAATTATTTGTTGACTTTCTGCTAAGCTAGCTGAGGATTTATCACCGTTATACAGCTATGTCACCAATTTTAAAAAAATTTTATTGGTTACTGCTGTAATTCATGTAATTTGTTTTGTTTCATCAATTATAGACTGCATCTTTTGAACCGCCACTTGGTAAGATTAGATATTGGCACCCCTACCTTCCTGTCAGCTCTCCTCCTCATCCCACCCCTCTCACCAGGTGGTGTTCTGATACAACACTGAGTATTTATTGAAAAATACCTTGTTTTATAAAGGAGAAGATGAAAGGGTAAGACAGTACACAATACTGGGGAAGTCAGCACAACTTGACCAAGACAAGGTCATGGAAGCTTCATAGACACATCCAAAATCCCTGAGGGACTGAATTATTGGGCTGAGAGCTAGGGACCATGGTCTTGGGGGACATCTAGCTCAATTGGCATAATACAGTTTATAAATAAAATGTTTTTACATCCTACTTTGGTGAGTAGTGAGTGTCTGGGGTCTTAAAAGCTTTAGAGGGGCCATCTAAGATACTCCACTGGTCCCACCCTGACTGGAGCAAGGGGGATTGAAGAAAACCAGAGACACAAGGGAAAGACTAGTCCAAAGGACTAATGGACCACAACTACCACTGCCTCCACCAGACTGAGTCCAGCACAACTAGATGGTGCCTGGCTACCACCATTGACTGCTCTGACAGGGATCACAATAGAGGGTCCCAGACAGAGCTGGAGAAAAACATAGAACAAAATTCTAACCCAGAAAAAAGGACCATACTTAACTGGTCTGACAGAGACTGGAGAAACTCCAAGAGTATGGCCCCCAGATACTCTTTTACTGCAGTACTGAAGTCACTCCTGAGGTTCACCCTTCAGCCAAAGATTAAACAGGCCCATAAAGTAAAATGAGACTAAATGGGCACAACAGTCCAGGGGCAAGGATGAGAAGGCAGGAGGGGACAAGAAAGCTGGTAATGGGGAGCCCAAGGTCGAGAAGGGGAGAGTGTTGACATGTTACACGTGTGGGGTTGGCAACAAATGTCACAAAACAGTATGGGTATTAATTGTTTAATGAAAAACTAATTTGCTCTGTAAACCTTCATCTAAAGTACAATTGTAAAAAAAGCAGAAGATGTGAGAGATGAAATTAACTTTTATTGAACATTTCTTTTGTGCCAGTAACTGTGCATGCACCATCATATTTAAACCTCAGAGTAACCCTGAGAAGGAAATATCATAACTGAAATTTTAAACATGGGAAAACTGAGCAGATCACGTATCTGGTAAGGGGTTGAGCTGAGATTTGAACCAAAATTAGACTCCAAAGCCCCTAGTCTTTTCCCAGGGCCCCATGCATCCTTCGGCTTAAGTTGCATCTGCAGCTTTTCAAACCCCCTTTCCTTGGCCAAGGCTTGGACTGGAAGTCTTCATCTATTTTTTTGGAACCTCACATTGGTCTGGCTCATTCGCTGATGCTTCACTCTCTTCCCAGAAGGAAAAACAAAAGGCAATTTGATAGGGAACTGAAGGCAAATGGATCATCCCTGTGGCGTGGGTGGGAAGTGGATCATCTGGATGAGTTTGATGGCTTTGTCGCATGCCAGGCAGGCCTCTCTTCACCTGGTGGCCCAGGCATTTGGAAGCCAGCACAGAGCTCCCAGGTGGCCCCTGACGTAACACTGGGAATTATTTCACTGCATCATCGTTGCTTTCCCAGTCAAGATGCTGCCTTTGATATGAGAAACAAATGAAGAATTTTGAAGGTTGTAGCTGACTCAGACCATTGCCCTGGTGTTGTGGTCAGAGACACATGTGGGAAATTCCCAAATTGACTTTCCCACAGAGCTGTTTAGGAGTGGGGGACAGAAAGAGGCTGGGGGTGGAGAACGCATTCTAGTTATTTATTTGATTAGTAGTTGTCAAATTGTTGGGCCATTTCAACCAGAGGCACCGAATAGGATTTCCCCAGGGGTCACTTCCAGGCATGTGGAAAAGTCAAGAAGTCACAAGGCCCAGGCTCAATTTTCCATGCTGAGGAAGGAGAGGCTACAGTTAAATAAAACAGACAATACCAGATTCTTTCTACTGGTCTTCAGGATGCTGTCATATGTGAACATCTCCACCCACTCAGGTCTCTGGAGATACTTGCACTTTTACCCTAACTCAGCCTCTTCTGGGTTCTGCCTTTCTGTTAGCGCCTTGGAGTCATCTTGATTCTTCCCTCTTCTTACCTCCTACCAACCCATCTCCTTCAACCCAAGAATCTGCTGACACACTTATCTTCATCCATCTCCTGACACACACACACACACACCTCGAAGCCCCATCCCATTTATTTTCAGTGTCTTACACACTCTTCCTTTTCTCTCTCTTCTTAGTGACTCTTGACCTCATTACCTCAGACTTAGACTGTTGGTTTCTTCACCTGCTCTCTGTGCCTCCAATTACACCTCCTATCCTACTAGTAGCCTGGCCCCAATCCATCTTGTCACCGCTGCTGGGTGACTCTTCCTACAAAACAACTTTCTGAGTTCGGCTCAGAATTTTCTAAGGCTCCTCTGCTGCTTAGAGCATAAAATCTGAATGCCTTAGTTTGGTGTTCAAGGCCCTGCCCTATCTACTGTCAGCCTAAATTCCCAGGCTCAGCTCTGGCTGCTTCCCTAGTGGACTAAGAACTTCTTGAAGATAGAAAACATGTCTGGTTCACTCATGGGCCCTGACAGCACAGGAGAGTGCCTAGGACACTGCAGGGGTCAGGACTTGTTTGCTGAAGGAATGAAGGAACGAGCATTATGAAGGTACCATAAGACTCATTTTGCCAAATAATTGTGCAGGGGTACCTCTGTCATTGACAGTTGGATGACGTTGGATAAGTCTTTACCCCTTTCTGAGCTCTGTGTCTCCAACAGGGGTTGAAAACTTACAGCTTTTAGACTCTAAAGGCCTGCAGGCATGTTTTGTTGGTTGGCACATTAAAATGATTTTAAATGCCTTTATGTAAGGCATGCATGACTTAGTTCCCCATCCCTTCCCCCATTTTCTTACACCTCCTCACCTCCCTCATTTCCATTAGCTGCCTGTGCCTAAAGGCATTTACGTTTGTGACCTTTGGATTCTGTAGTATTTAAGCACCTTTCAACTCTGGCATGGCAGATTATCTGCTTGACCTGCTTTGAAATTAAAATTGCAAGTGCTTTGCTTAAGTGATTTTCAGTGTCATCTAATATACAACAACCAGGCCTGACTGGCTTAACTCTCCCAAAACATGCTGCCAAAGAACAGTGATGTGTGTCCTTAGTACTTATGACTCTGGCAGTCAGCTGCAGAGGGGGATGTTATTCCATTGAAAGTGATTGTCTTTACATATTGCAGCACAAATGGTGCCCGTTTATAGTCTCTAAAGGACCAAGCACAGCATGCCCACTGGCAGTCAGCTAGGCATACACAGAGGGCATTGGTTGAAGGCACAAAGTATGAATTTAGCCCAAGTTGCCTGGCAGGGTCCTTTCCAGGACAAACTACTGAATAAAGAGTGTGTGCTAGAAAGCATTACTCTCTCTTTCTTGCTGTCGCTCTGTCTCTGCCTTGCTTTCAGTGGCCCAGTGTGCAACTAAACTCCATAGAGAAGCACAGGGTGGGCAGGGAAAGTCATTCTCACCACTAGGCTTCTGTGTACTAGCCCGTCCCAATGGTCACATGAGCTTCAAATTTCCCTAACCACAGGCTGGCAAGGCACGAATCACTGGGAGATGCTAGACAAACACAGCAGCTGCTGGAAAGCACTTTCCCAGCCTGGACAGCAGTTAAGCCCCATATATTTGGACAGCATCTGGGTGAAAGGTACTGAGAGCTGGGCAGAAGGGTGGTGTGGGTGTATGTGTTCATCACTGGGTACAGTGACTGAGTAAAGTAGAACTGCTGATGGCTCATGGTATCAAAGGGTTGCAGTCATTGGGTGTACATATAGCTTGGCTGCCCCCAAACTCAATGTGAAGGACATAGAGGGGCTTTTTAGTGAGGGGACACACGGTGACAAACCCACCCTATCTATAGCAGTTGCAGGCATCTGGGATGGGGCTTGGGAGGTGAGGGAGGCTAAAGGGGAGAAGAAAAAATATTTCTGTCTAAACTATTTAATGTGTCCAGAACAACGCTAGGGAGCTTCCTGGGGTGAAAGCTATTCACTCTGTGTATTTTTGCCTCCCTGTTTCCACTCTTTGCCACTCAGCTGCTTATGAACTCAAGGAGGTAAATCTCTAGTACTGCTTGTCAAAGTCAAATAGGAGGAGAAGGTAAACTTCCCGTGGAAACTTTATGGGACACGTTTCAAAGACCTAGAGAATCAGTTTTAGATTTCTTTCTGTTGTTGGTTCCTTTTCGTAACTGCAACCAAGCAGTTCATGTCAGCAAGGCGTAGGGTGAGACACTTAAGACTGTTGAGTCTGCAAGGGGAAGTGGGTACAGCTGATTATAACATTATATGACAGTGGAGCCACTGAAGGGTGATGGCGGCTGGCTGGGCAGGGCTTGGCTGGGGCCAGGATTGAAGACTGTGAACGCAGGGGGAACATGACATGGTGGGTGGTGTGACGACTGTATTTTTACACAAATAACCTGCACCTTCTACTTTTGTTTGCCAACCACCCCTCCCCCCGAGAGGTATTTTCATAAGCGCCACTATACCAATTTTTTTTTAGGTGTTGCTGGAAAAAAATTAGTATAGCCCACTTATGAAAATACCTCATGGGGGGAGGGCAAAGTTGGCAAACAAACGTAGAAGATGTGCATTATTTGTGTGAAAATACGGTATAGGTGTGCTGTGTGTTATGTACACATTTGTGACATGATTGGGGGACCTAGTGATAGCTGTAGTGTGTGGAATTGTTCCACACAGGTTGAAACCAGGATGTACTGGCAGCGACGTTGAGCAAGCATGACAGACGAGACCAGAGACCCCCAGGATCAGTTAGATGGGAAGGGAGTGAATGGATTTCACCTTAATTTCCACATAGCCAGCTGGGTCTATGTCTCTGGCAGCACTTAATGTCTGAAGCCTTCCATGCTTTCTGTAGTTGGCCTGCAATATTCCTGCAGGAAGCCATGGAAGTCCATGCACTGAGATGTACCATTTCTGGAACACTCAGCTACTCCAGTGCCCCTTCTCTACATAGTGAACCTAGGCGATCAGGCTGAGTCCTTGGTTACAGACCCATACCTGACATTCATATTCATCCAAGGGCCCTGTCATCACTACACAGCGAGACTTTTTCCTAAAATGCAGTTACTTGCTGAAGTGGGAGCCACTGAGGGGATTCTGGGGCTGCTGTTCTCTATCTTTTGAGTAATGTGAGGTTAAGACAAGCCAACCAAGACAGACAAGTGGTGGGCTGATGTCTCACCCCACTTTGCAGAACAAAACCTTCTAGCACACCAGTCACACAGGTGGGCCCATCTCTAGGGCAAACTCTTATACCTAGTCTAGATGGGACCTAGTGCTTATCAAGCTTTTGTCTTTTTAAATGTTAATCCTCACAATAGCCGTATGAGGTGGGCATTATTAGGCCCATTTTTCAGAGGAGAACACTGAGTCTTAGGTTAAGAAATTTGCCAAGGTCCCACACAACCTTTTCCTCCTTCTACAGAGAGCACTTGGAAATCTGCTGGCTAAGGGTGAAGAGGCTCATTCTGGACTGGAGCTGTGGGAGAGGCAGAAGGGAGGATGCTTCTTTCTTCCTTCAGCTCCATCTAGACCACAGGTGGAGCCCAAGGAGCGGAAAACAGTACAGCCCAGATGGAAGTCATCACCATCCCACTGGCTTCCTGAGGGATGAGCAGAAGGGAGGTGCCTTCCCTGCCTCGCCCTACCAGGAATGCTGGCTGTTCTGAGAGGCTGTGACTGTGAGGGATGAGGGCAGTATGTGTGGGTTACTCCGTGTGATGAACTATTTTCCTTTCTCATTCCAAGGATCAGAGTGCACTTTGTGAGCTGTTCTTTGTTCCAGTGGAAACAGAAAACCAGAAAAGCCTAGTGGGAGTTCCCCAAATTTTCCTTTGTCCTCTAAGGGCTGGGCTGGGCAACTGAATATGAGGACTATGGTAACGGGGGCGGGGGGGGCAGGGTAGGACCACCGTAAGGGCAACAACTTGGTGGAAGAAGCACCAGTACAGGACTCTAATAAAGAAAAACAAGACAAAGAGCTAAGAACATGTCAGTGGGGAGGCCTTGAAGCAGCCTTAATGCAGCGTTACTCCACGTAAGCCTGCTAAGTCTGGCAGTGGGACCCCAGAAGACAGCACAGCTAGTGCTTTCCTGCCCAAAGATATGCCAGAAGCCACCTCTGGGACCACTGCCCTCCATGCATCCTCTGAACTCCCTGGCTCAGTCTCTTTTCTGTCCCCACAACACACCATGCTCCCACCAAAAATAGTAAGAATTCAAATTTGTCAGTCATTTAACGTTTGCCAAGCATTTCCTTGTATATTAGCTCTTCAGGAGGCAGGGTATCATAGTGGTTAAGAACACAGACTCGGGCTCTGCCTTTCCATAGCTGCATGATCTTGGGCAAGTTACTTAGACTCTGTGCTTCAGTTTCCCCATATTTAATATGGGAATAATCACAGGATCTACACCTTAAGGTTGTTTTCAGATTAAATGAGCTAATATTTACACTTCCTAAAAGCAGGGATTTTTGTCTCTCTTGTTCACTGCTATATCCCCAGTGCTTAAACAGTGCCTGGCACATAGTAGAAACTCAGTAAATATTTACTGGGTATATAAAAAATGCTTAGGACGGGAACTGGTACTTAGTAGTATAACAAATCTTAGCTGTTGTAGTTATCTTTTGAATTCTCACAACAGTTCCAAGAGGAGCACTCTGAATTTGTGCATGTCAGCGCTGTTCCCCCACATAAGGTTCAAGTTCTGAGTCAAGGCATGAAGGAATAGGCATCAGGTATAAAACTGAGGGAGACAATTTGGGCTGCAGAGGGTTAGGAATGCAGCCATCAAATCTGAGTAATATCATCCATCCATGCATTCATTCAGTTACTCCTCTATTCACAAGTACTCCTATGGGCCAGGCCCTGAGTTGAGAGCTGGAAGTATATTGATGAAAAGACAGACAGGGATTCTACCTTTATGAAGCTGAAATTCTAGTGGAAGGAGACAGACAAAAACAAATAATCAATCAAAAATAAATAATCGAGGTAATTTCAGATAGTAAGAAGTGCTATGAAGAAAATAAAACAGTATGATGAGATACAGAGTGGCCGAGGTGTGGGGGAGCTACTTTAGACTGGGTGGTCAGAGAAGGCCTCTGAGGAGGTAACATTGGAGCTGTTCTAGGGGGTCTTGGTCCCAGGTCAAGGGCTCCTGTTGGGAGTGGGTCCTTGATACAATGTTAACACTACCTCCTGCTGGGAGCATGTATATGCCTTTTGCCCAAGGAAGTGGTCAGTTACTAAGTGTAGCTCCCAGGGGTCTACAGATGGGAGTCACTAGGGATGAGGTGTTAGAGAGGAGGAGGCTGTGAACATACAGCACCTGCACAGGCAGGTTCCCGTATCAGCTGTCTTCTAGCAAAAGCTGTTAGTTGCGCTAAGATGTGTGTTGGTTAGCAGCCCTCCAGCTTAACACCGAAATCCTTCTGCACTCTCAGGGCAAAGGTGTCTGGCTGGGCGGTCCTCTCCACTGCCTTCCACACTTAGTGCTCTCATGCCCCCTGCTCACTCATGACCCCACCTTCACACGTGCAAACACTGCCTCATCCTTCAAGACAGCCCAGGCACCATCCTGATATATCACAGCTCTTGTCACACTTAAGTACCCTTATTCATTACATGTTTGGGCATCTCCTGAGCCCACCACACAATTGAAACCTAATAAATGTTTATCGAATGAAAGAATAAATGAGTGCCTGTTGTTCCTTTTACTTCCTCAACTGACTGGTTAATTTCCACTGGTACATCAAGACTCAACTCTCATATTGTTTTCCATGAGAAGCCGCCCTCAACTTTGTGTCCTACCTGGAGAACTCTTGCTCATCCTTTACAGTCCTCTGTGAAGCCTTCCTTGACCTACCCAGGCACAATTGGTCCCTCCCACCTCTGAGTGCTCCAACACATTCTATACCCCTTATCATATCCCTGATCTCTCTATGGGTGTTGTCTGCTACTGCTCTGTCCCCTCTGCTAACCTGTGATTTTCTCAGTGGCAAGGACTGTGTTTTGGTCATTTCTATCTCCCCAGCACTAGCCCCTAGAGGGCGCTCAATAAATATTTGTGGAATGAATGAACATGAATAAATTGACAATTTCTGCATCTTATGTAGTGGTGTGCTGGAGCTGGCTTATACTGGCTCATGAGAGCCAATCTTTAAATATTTAAGAAATTTGCAAGCCAGTTGTTAAACATAGCCATCGTTCAAAATTAAATCATACGAGAAAACATCAGACAAATTGGAAATGAGGGATAGTCTACATTGTTTCGCTTTCTCCTTACTTATTTACATAAACGAAAAGATCAACCGCCATTCATGTGGAAACTACACTCATTCTTCTATGGCAACCATAGGTAGTCTATAGATACAAGAGTTCAGCTCAAATCAATGAAAGGATTATGTGAGAATCAATTGGCTATGTGGAATTTACAATAAAGAGTATTATGTATTTTATTATTATTGGTACATTGTATACTACACATGCTTTATATAAGTAAATTTATAATAAACTTATGCTTATGCATTTTTATTTTTTATTTTTTTGGAGAGCCAGTTGTTAAATATTTACTAGAACACCACTGGCCTCAAGTATCAATTACTATTCTTCAAATGAATTGCAAGAAAGAAAAGAACATTGCCGAGCACCTTCTCTGTGCCATCATCTCATTTGCTCTTCACCTCAACTCTGTGCAGTACGGCTATGATTGTCTTTATTTTACAGATGAGGAAATTGAGGCTCAGCGAGGTTAAGTGACTAGAGTAAGGCCAAGTAATTGGCATATAGTGGAGCCAGGATTAAACTCTAGATCTGGCTGGCTCCAAAGCTAGTTGTATTAGTTCCCTTTTGCTGTTATAACAAATTGCCATGAATTTAGTGGCTTAAAGCTACACAGTTAAAGCTTACAGTTCTGGAGATCAGAAGTCTGACGTGGGTGCCGCTGGGCTAAAATCAAAGTGTCGGCAGGGCTGCGTTCCTTCCTGGAGACTCCAGGCGAGAATCCATTTCCTTGCCCTTTCCAGCTTCTAGAGGCCACCTGCATTCCTTGACTGGGCCCCTTTCCATTTTCAAAGCCAGCAATGGCTGGGCCAGTCTTTCTGACATCTCCTCACTCTGATTCTGCCTCCGTCTTCTCACATCTCTTTCTCTGACTCTCTTGCCTCCCTCTTTCACTTATAGGGACTCTTGTGATTACCTTGGGCCCAACTGGATAATCCAGGAAAATATCCCCATTTCAAGGTCAGATGATTAGCAAACTTAATTTCGTCTGCAAACCTTATCCCCCTTTGCCTTGTAACAAAACATATTCACAGCTTCTGAGGATGAAGACATGGACGTCTTTGGGGGGCTGTTACTCTATCTACCACAACTGCGCTTTTTCTATATAAAGTGGTTAGATAATTCCTTGCATGGCCAGCATATTTCTCCCTAACACCTGCATGCCACACTGCCCTGTGTTCTCTGTTTTCAAATATGAAGCAGGTTTACCCAAATTTTAAAAATTCAGTTCTGTTCCGGTTCGCTTCCTTGGCCAGGACTTAACAAGGCAGAACTGGTTCAAAGCCTGATACGAGGCCTTCTTTCCTTCGGTAGCTCTCCTAGCCTGCCAGAGAGCCCTATGGAGGAATGGTTTCTCATTTCCGGGGCTTTTAATCTTTGACATATATTTTACCTATGCACTTACTAATGTCTTTTAAAAATTATTTCCAGGATTTTTGTGAATTGCTGTCTATTTATTTTAAAGCTCTTGTTCATGTCTTCCTTTCCCTAATGCTTGTATGGTACAAGAGCCCTCCTTTACAATATGGTGGATTTCATTATACTGTGGCTTACCCATTCCCACCTTGTGGACACATTTCTAGTCACCAGCCAGGATCATGCATTATTATTTCTCACAAATTTATACATCTAGAAAAGTCCCTGAACGTAACTAAAATGCCCCTTCCTCACTTCTGCTGATGAGCATCTATCTGTCTGTGTTTAATAATCCTCTCTGGCTGGCTTTTCAGAATTAGACTCTCTAAGTAGTAGAGCTGGTCTTGTTTCCAAATATTCTTTGTTTCCTCATGCTGAGCTCCCTGATTCTGGTCATGATAAAGCTCCTCCACTGAGACCAACCCAATGGCCAGAAGTTGTCCCCCAGGAAACTTCATAACAGCCAGACACTTCTTCACTGCCTCTGAACCTTGACTACAATGATCTGGTTTATACCTTCTACCCTGGCCAAAAATCTCTTTGCTACTCGCTAAAAGTTCGTTGCCCCTCCCTTCTGCCCATCAAATTCACACCCATACTTTGGACCCAGTCTGAATTCTACCTCCTTGGGGCAAACTTTCCAGATCATACATACCCAAGGAACTCACATCCTCCTCTGAGCACCTCTAGAACTTATTGTCAATAACACTTATTTTGACACTTTACCACCTACCATTATGGAGCGGTCTCAAACTGGTGGCTGGTGGGCCAAATAATGCCCACAGATATTTTTTACTTGGTCTGCATAATGGTTTGTTTTTGTTTCTAATTATCTGCTAACATGTAATAAACAGTAGTCTCTCCATACCATTTGGATTGCTGGCTTCTCTTGGAAAACAGAAAAATCTGGTCATACTGGATCTATGTTCCCACAGGATAGTAGTTAGCCGTACTGAGGTGGCAGCTTCCCCTTTAGATAAAGCATGTGCTCTCCAGCTCACCATATCCCCACTACTCCCTATTGTCTTACTTCAGCCTCCTTCACTCATTTATAGTACCTCCTTGATTCCTACAGGCATTTGAGTTATCTGAAATTCTGTAATATTTCATGATTGCCTGAATTTCCAACTATATTACAGTCTTGAAGGAAAGAAAGTATTTTTAATTTATTTTGTTTCCCCCAAAGTAGTAGCATGCTTCTATGTACATAGTAGATGCTCAATAAGTATTGAAAGAATAATTTCTTGAAAGATTAATCATCCTCTAGATGATAAAGCTTTATAAATGTAGCATTTATTGAGTGTGTACCTTTTTTTTTCTTTTTTTACTGTTGTGCTTTAAGTGAAAGTTTACAATTCAAGTTAGTCTCTCATACAAAAATTTATACGTAGATTTTTATGAGACCCTAGTTGCTACCCCTGTACTGTGACAGCACACTCCTCCTTTCCACCCCAGATTTCCCGTGTCCATTCAACCGGCTCCTGATCCTCTCTGCCTTCTCATCTCGCCTCTGGGCAGGAACTGCCCATTAGTCTCATGTATCTACTTGAGCTAGGAAGCACACTCTTCACGAGTATCATTTTATGTCCCATAGTACAATCTAATCTTTGTCTGAAGAGTTGGCCTCAGGAATGGTTTTAGTTTTGGGCTAACAGAGAGTCTGGGGGCCATGTCTTCCGGGGTCCCTCCAATCTCAATCAAACCATTAAGTCTGGTCTTTTTACTAGAATTTGAGTTCTGCACTCCACTTTTCTCCTGCTCCATCAGGGACTCTCTGTTGTGTTCCCTGTCAGGTGGTCTTTGGTGGTAGCCGGGCACCTTCTAGTTCTTCTGGTCTCAGGCTGATGAAGTCTCTGGTTTATGTGGCCCTTTCTGTCTCTTGGGCTAATACTTTCCTTGTGTCTATTGTGTTCTTCATTCTCCTTTACTCCAGGTGGGTTGGGACCAATTGATACATCTTAGATGGCCACTCACTAGTTTTTAAGACCCCAGATGCCACTCACCAAAGTGAGATGCAGAACATTTTCTTTAAAAACTTTGTTATGCCAATTGACCTAGATGTCCCCTGAAACCATGGTCCCCAGACCCCCGCCCCTGCTACTCTGTCCCTCGAAGTGTTGGTTGTATTCAGGAAACTTCTTAGCTTTAGTTTAGTCCAGTTGTGCTGAGTTCCCCTGTAGTGTGTGCTGTCCTTCCCTTCACCTATGATAATTCTTGTCTGCTTTCTAGTTATTTACCCTTCTCCCTCCCTCCCCACCCTGGTAACCATCAAAGAATGTTTTCTTCTGTATTTAAACCTTTTCTTGAGGTCTTATAATAGCGGTCTTATACAATATTTGTCCTTTTGCAACTGACTAAATGCACTCAGCATAATACCTTCCAGATTCCTCCATGTTATAAGATGTTTCACGGATTCATCTTTGTTCTTTATCATTGCGTAGTATTCTGTTGTGTGAGTATACCATAATTTGTTTATCCATTCGTCCATTGATTGGCACCTAGGTTGTTTCTGTCTTTTTGCTATCGTGAACAGTGCTGCAATGAACATAGGTGTGCATATATCTATTCGTGTGACGCCTCTTAATTCTCTAGGATATATTCCAAGGAGCGGGATTGCTGGATTGTATGGTACTTCTATTTCTAGCTTTTTAAGGAAGGGTCAAATCGCTTTCCAAAGTGGTTGTACCATTTTACATTCTCACCAATAGTGTATAAGTGTTCCAGTCTTTGAGTGTGCACCTTATGCCTGGCTCAGTGTTAGATGCCTCATAAAAATGGTATCACTCCCATTTCACGGATGAAGAAACTGAGGCTTACAGAACCTATGCAGCAGGGCTAGAGATGTAGATATGGTAGTCTGTGGGGTAAGTGCCAAAGCCTTTGTTCAATAAAGAAGCTTTCTTAAGTGTTGATGCTGGAAGCAGAGGGGAGCTGCACCTGGGGATCTCTGGTAATTTGTCCATAACTCTGTATGTTACTTTGTTTAGATACAAACTGAATTGTTTATTAAATACCCATTTTGTGATGGAAATTTAGTAAATAACTCTAAGCTTATTCTTGGACTATCAGGAATTTTGGGCATTCTGAGCAGCCCACTGAAAAGATGATAGAAGGTAGGTTGACCCTAATTGTTGATGGGATTCTGAGTCCATTTGGTGCGTTATGTTCTATTAACAGAGGTCCCCATTGATTCCCTTGTCCGTGTGTGCCCAGAGATTGGCCAGACTCTGTTGGGAACACCATGAGCTTCTGTTGCCACCTAAGGGACAGGCAGTGACCAGGAGTCCAGGCTCCAGCTGTGGTTGCAGCAGGGCTGTACATTCCTTGTCTCCTGCTGGTTTCCGGTGTGGAAAAAGGCAGCCAAGTCTTGCTCCAGGAGTAGGGAGGGGAGTGAGGAAAAAGAGCTGACTGCTGCCTCTAGTTTGAGAGTTATAAATAAATCCATCTGGAAGTGTTCCTGGCTGTGGGAGCCTGAGGCTGGCCCCTGCAATTCAGGCCATGTGGCACATATTTCCATTCACACCAGACCTCCTGGTCCCAGGGGATGTCTGACTGGGCCTGTTTGCTCCAGCCCAGCTGGGCAGGAACCTCTCAGGCCCAAACCCAACCCCCTACCCTCTCCTACCAGCCCAACTCCAGCAATATAATGTCTGGGAAAGTGTTTTTGAGAAATCTTAAATGTTATTCAAGTGTTGGTTGAATGAATGAATGAATGAATTTTCAATTCAGCATTTAACTTGTAGTAAGTTCCCCTTGCTAGGAAGGGGCCCCATGGTAGTTAAGGAAGGTGAGCCATTCTTGACTTTTACTCTCCATTTGAGGATTGCCTTATCCCCACCCAGCTAAGTTTGGCCAAGGCACAAAGGCACTGCCTTTCTATTGTTTCTCTTTCTATCCCGAAGAGTAGTGTTCCATAGGTGCCGGTTAAATGAAGAGCTGAGTCAATTTTCTAATTTAACAAACATTTATTGCACATCCTCTATGTGCTGTGCACTCTGCTACATGCTGAGAATACAGTAGAAAACAAAATAGACATAGTCCCTCCCTTCACTGTGCTTACAGTCACAGTGTTTCTCAATGAGAATACTATTAGCATTTAGAATGAGACAATTCTTTGCAGTGTGGCACTTTCCTGTGCATTGCAGGATGTTTAACCTCCTGACTTCCTGGCACTAAATGCCAGTAGCACCCCGGAGTTACTGTGGCAACCAAAAACGCCTCTCCATATTTCCAAGTACTTCCAGGGGATGAGAGGACCCACCTTTATTTGAGGGCCACTGCTGAGGGCTTGACAGTGAGTGAATGAAAGAAGGCCATC
Source organism: Dugong dugon (assembly GCA_030035585.1). Classification (NCBI taxonomy): domain Eukaryota; kingdom Metazoa; phylum Chordata; class Mammalia; order Sirenia; family Dugongidae; genus Dugong; species Dugong dugon. Next base: position 98,374,963 of record CM057483.1, on the reverse strand, counting down.
TCCAAGGTATGAACATGTTGAGTTCTCTAAGTTCACATATAATAAGTTGGTGGTTTAAAACTGAGAAATCACGTTTTCCCTAGAAGGGTATAAAATGAGCATTCAGTTGCTAGGCTAGACCACAGACGCTGATAATGTAGCTGAGGTATGGTTCTACCAAGCTGGCTTAGGGCTGAGGTAACAGGCATAATGATGGCAGTTCTGAACGTGCTGACGAGATGATTACTTGGAAATGTCTAGAAAGCAGCCAGAATCTGGGCCCAGGGGCAGATGAGAGGTCAGATCTCAAGATACAGATTTGGGATGAATCCACATTGAAGTGAGAGAGTTTAGGCTTAAGATCCATTAAGATCACCAAGGAAGAGTGTTGAGAAAGGTGAAGGATGAATCCAGGATAAAGGCCAGAGCTAGAAGTAGTTCCCAGTGTTATCTATTCTCTGCCCCTTCGTTTCCATTCCCATGGTCAACACCCTAGTTTAGGGCCTCAGCTTGTGCCAGGACCATTGTAGCAGTCTCTTAATTGGCCTCTTTCTTCTTCTGGTCTCTCTGCTTTCCAGAATTATCTTCTTAAAATATGCCTTTCATCATGTCACTTCCCAACAGTCACCAAGTCCAAATTCCTTAGCCTTGCATTCCAACTCCCTTGCAGTCCAGCTTCCCCTTAGCCTGGCAGACCCTTGATGATCTGGCTCCAGATTTTCCTTTCAATATGCGTTGTGTGACCATCTCCCAGATCTTAGCCTCTGGCTATGCAGAGCACCAAACACACACTGTCCTTCTCTCCTCCATGCCATCTGTTCCCCTGGGATGCCCTTTGAGCCTTTCTCCATTTGGAAAAGTATCACTTACACTTCAAGGCTCAGTTCAACTTTCTTCTTTTTTGTAAAGCGTTCCCCAACTCCTCAGAGGCAAGCAGATGTTTTCCCACCTCTGCGCCCCCTCCACGTCTTCATATACACCATGGTGTTGTGCATGTCTCCAGCTAGGCTATGAGTTCTCTGAGGGCAGCAGCCATGCCTCATACTGCTTTGCAATCCCATTATCCAGCCCAGTATGAATGAATGGCAAAGTGGGTTTGGGGATGGTCTGGTACGACAAGGCAAAGAGGAAGTGGAATGCTTTCCCCCAGTCCTGATCGTGGGTCTGCTTGAGCCACTTTTAACTGCTCTTTCCCTATGATTACTGTCTGTGGATGACGGGTTGATAAAGAGCTAAGGAAGAGATGGAAAAAGACAGAGTCAAGGCGAGGGACAGGGGAGCAGTATAGAGAAGAGAGAAGATGTTGAAAGAATGAAAAGAAAAGAGGGAAGATCTGTATTAACAGTTTACATACATAAGGGATTCAAGTAATCTGGAATGGAATATGAAAAGATTTGGGATTCTGGAAATGAAAGTAGCTACTTAGGCAGGTCAGCTGAATACATAATTAATAGGAGTTAGTGCCCTTCAGTGCCAAGCTGTGCGTGGAACCATGTCCTACTGAGATCAAATGCCAGCTATCCAGGACACCCTTTTAGTAAAAAGCAGAAGACAGCATTGCCATATAAGAGCTGGAGAATTTCTCAGCGAGCTTTTCTTAAGGGCACCAGGGGTCGCTGGAACCCCATAGCCGCCCCCATGCCACAGGCCTGGCTCTTGCCAAAGAAAAGTGGCCACAAGAAGAGAACCAATATGTTCCAACACGTATTGAACAACTAGTATTCCAGGAGTCATGCCAGACATCTTTTACACATCTGTCTTTACTACAACTCTGTGAGGTAGGTATTGTCCCTATTTTACAGATTAGAAAATTGAGGCCCTGGAGGGTTAAGAGTTTTGCCCAAGGGCACACAATTTGGAAGTCTTGGATCCAGAATTCCAATGCAGGTCATCTTCTTCCCTTGATGAGTGGGCCAAGACTCAGAGGTTGGCAGCAATTTGCTCTCCAGTCTTGCTGACTTTGGTTGTGGGGCTGATCTCTTTGGATTTGTTTTTTTTGAACATAAACAAAATATCATCAGTTTTTCCTGGCTTTGTAATGAGCCTTCAGAATCATGTGTTGCTCTCCAGTTTCCAGCTGGGTGACTTTGCAGTGGTGGGGGCTGCGAGTGGGGTGGGGGGAAGTTCACAAATATGAAGCAAAGTGCCTTATCCTGAGGATCAAAGGTATGCGCCAAAAAATGCCAGGGTGCTTTTGTTCCCAGCAGATACTTCAGGCTGGGTGCTTTCGGCCTGTGGGGCCAAGTTTTCAATTTTCTCTTCCCTCTCAGTGATATGTACATTGTTGATTGCCAGTGTTTGCAGGCAAATTAAAAAATCCTTATCAAAATAATGGTACCTTTGAGATATTGTCCGTACTCTGTCCTAACTGCCTCTGTGACTCATGTCCCTATGTGCTCAGTGGTTGATGATTTCTGTCTGATTTCTGTGATGGTGAGCAGAGGACAGGAGGTATGGATAGGGCAGGCTGTGACCTGTGTTTCCCAGAATTCTGATGTGATTAGTTGAGCCAGCTCATGGAGGAACAAATGGAGGTAGAGTGGCTGGAGCAAATCAGGGGTCCAAAGCAGGGGATCAAATGTCACCCATCACCACCCCATGATGGCTTTAGGGGTGGGGTAGGTTTGGTTAAGAAAATCCATGGTACTGTGGGACATAAAGTGATACTACTGAAGAGTGTGCCTCTTAGTCAAGTAGATACAAGAGACCAAAGGGGCAGCTTCTGTCCAGAGGTGAGATGGGAAGGCAGAGAGAGTTAGGAGCTGGTTGAATGGTCATGGGGAATCAGGGACGGAAAGGAGGAGTGTGCTGTCGCAGAATGGGGTGAGCAATTAGGGTCTCATAACAATGTATGTAAAAAAATTTTGTATGGGAGACTGACTTGAAATGTAAACTTCATTTAATTATAACAATAAAAAAAAAAAGAAAATCCGTGGTGATACTTTTCTGGAGTTGGGATCACTTGGGAGCCCTTTGACTGGGACCTTTGACACAGAGTTGTGTGTCCCACCCAAGTGGCAGAGTATTCGGATCATCATGCTGCATCCAGGGCCTTCTGAAAGCTTGTTGAATATTGTTGAATAACAGAGTTTTCAGTGATACACAACATGCAGCGAATAAGCCTCCAGTCTTGGAGTTTGGGCTTTTTCCATGGCTGTTTTAGTTGAACAGGATCTTTCTGCATCACCTTCAAAATCTATTCAGAATCTGGCCACTTCTCATCACCTCCACTGCTACCATCCTTGTCCATCATCCTTCCTTGCCTAGATTATTGTAGTAACCCTCTAAATAGTCTCCCAAAGTGATACTGTTAAAACATAGTCTGATCATGCCAATCCTCTGCTCAACATCCTCCAATTGCTCCCCATCTCACTCAAATTAAAAGCCAAAGCCTTTATGGTAGCCCACAAGGCCTTATATAATCTGGCCCCCTCCACCTCCTTGACATTATCTCCTACTAATCCCTCCATCACACTCTCTATTCTAGCCACATTGGCCTCTTGATTTTTCTTAAGCCTGCCAGGCACTTGCTTTTCCGCCTGCCTGGAATGCTTTTCGCAGTGTATTATTCAGGATCTTGGGAGGGAATGGTTATGGGAACTGGGAAGGGGTTGCTTTATGGAGCAGGCCACCTGACAGGAGCTGTGGTCTTTGGCAGAAAGATGTAGCTAACCTGTGGTGACCCTGAACAGAGAGAGCTGATGAATAAATACCCCAATCTCACTTTTGTCTTCCTTCTGATCTCCTTGCAGGTGCCTCCCATTGGTCAAACTTAACCCGAAGCCAGCGATCAAGGGAACCTGTTGATGCAGTCCATACAGGTCAGCCTACCAGGCCACAAAGCTGGGTGAGAAGGGTAGAGATCTGGAGGGGCAAGTGGAAAATATCCATAACAACCAGCTACCCTCATAGTTGATTCCCTCACTTCCTTCAGATCTCCATTAAAATGTTACCTTCTCAGGGAGTCTTTCCTGTCCACCATTTCTAAAATTTTAACCCCCAGCCCCCAATACCTCATATCCTCCTTCCAAGATATGTTTTTTCTTCATATAATTTAATATTATCTTAAATTTGGCATATAGTTTACTTATTTATCTAGTCTATAATTTGCTCCCCACCAAAATAGAAGTTCCAGGAGGGCAGGGATTTTGCTTTATTCATGGTTATTGTCAGTACCTAGAACAGTATCTGGCACGTAATAGGTGCTCTATAAATATTTGATGAATGAAGGAATGATTGAATGAATGCACTCTCTGAGGCTACCCTAGCGTGAGTCTGCTCACAGCCAGGCACAGCTGGATGTATGTAGGTGTCCGATTGTTGCTCATACCTGCTGTTCTCACTTTCCTCCAGAGAGGCTCAACTAGTGCCAAGTTTTCAGGCCAGAGGATGGGTAGGCCTTTGTTGCCCTCACCACCCAGTATTTCAACCTGGATGACAGTTTGTCAACTTGAACTTTACAGAAACTGTTGCTGCATTGATTGGCATGGGCTGAGCATTGTGTGTTATCTAAGCTGCTGTCGGCAGCACTGGGTAGATTCACAGTCACAGGGGCATCAGCCCTTCCAGGCACACTTTCATACTTCAAAGATAGCCTTGATTGCTAGTAGGTCTGCTTCCAAATTATAGGCTCAGGAGCCACTTCCTTGAGAAGTACGCTCAGGGCAGAGGGGCCATGAGCTGAGTTCTCTGGCCACAGTGTTGGTGAAATAGGGATAGGTCAGATCAGGACAAAACAAAACAGATACAAATTCCCAGAACACTGTAGTTGTGTCCAGGATAGTCTTTTTATTATACAAGTAACATATGAATATGTTTTCACTGTGGAAAAAAAATCAAATAATACAGCTACAGTTAAAATCCACTCCCTCCCCAAAGGTACACATTATTATCAGTGTAGAGTATCCTCTTACAAATCTTTTTCTATGTATGTATGTATACAAGTTTGGTTTTGTGTGGGTATTTAAAAATAAATGGCATTACACCATATATACTGATCTGAAACTTGCTTTTTTCACTTAAGTATATGTCTTTGAAACTTTTGTATATTCGGGCACATAGACCTAATTCATTTTTTTAAAATTAAACCATTTATTTTAAGATAACTGTAGATTCATAGGCAGTTGTAAGAAATAATACAGAGAGACCTGTGTACCCTTCACTCAGTTTTCCTCAATGATAACCTCTTACAAAACTATAGCACGATATCACAACCAGAATATCGACATTGATACAGTCGCAATACAAAACATTTCCATCACCACAAGATCCCTCATATTGTCCTCTTAAAGCCACATCCACTTCCCTCCCACTCTCACCTCCTCTTTAACCCCTGGCAACCACTAATCTGTTCTATATTTCTAAAATTATGTCATTTAAATAATGTTATATAAATACATCCATACAGTATGTAACCTTTGGGATTAGCTTTTTTTTTTCAGTCAGCATAATTGTCTGGAGATTCATCCAGGTTGTTACGTGTAACAATTGTCAATTCTTGTTATTACTGAGTAGTATTCCATGTTATGGATGTACCATAATTTGTTTAACCATTCATCTGTTGAAGGATAGTTGAGGGTGTTTCCAGTCTGGGACTATTACAAATAAAGCTGCTATGAACATTATTGTGTAGGTTTTTATGTGGACATTGGTTTTCATTTCTCTGGGATAAATGCCCAAGAGAGCAATTGCTGAGTCATATGGCACTTACTCATGGTGACCCCATGTGTTATCGAGTAGAACTGCTCCATACAGTTTTCTTGGCTTGTATTCTTTACGGAAGCAGATTGCCAGGCCTTCCTTCCATGGTGCCACTGGGTGGGTTCAAATTGCCAGCCTTTAGGTTAGGAGCCTATCACAAACTGCCAGAGTTTACTCGAAGGCAACAGGTTTGGTTTTGGTTTATGGTAGTTGCAGTCGCTGGATAGTACAAACAGTCAACATACTTAGCTGCTAACTGAAAGGTTGGAGGTTCGAGTCCACCCAGAGGCACCTCAGAAGAAAGTCTTGGCTATCTACTTCCAAACAAATCAGCCATTGAAAACTCTATGGAGCACAGTTCTACTCTGACACACATGGGCTCTCCATGAGTTGGAATCGACTTGATGGCAACTAGTTTAACTGGTATGGTAGCTGTGTGTTTAGTTTTTAAAGAAATCGCCAAACTGTTTTGCAGTGGTTGTACCATTTTACATTCCCACCGGCAATATATGAGGGATCCAGTTTCTCGGCATCCTCAAGAGCACAGGTCATTTTTTTTTATTTTAGTCGTCTGATAGGTGTGCAGTGATATCGTATTGTGTTTCAATTTGCATTTGTCTAATGGTTAATGATGATGAACATCTTTACATGTGCTTATTTGCCATCTGTGTATCCTTTTCAGTGAATTATATGTTTATGTCTTTTGCCCATTTTCTAACTGGATTATTTCAATTTTAACCGTTGAGTTTCCAGAGTTCTTTATATATTCTAGATTCTTGTCCTTTGTTGGTAATATGGTTTGCAAATAATCTCTCCCAGTCTCTACATTGTCTTTTCATTCTCTTAACAGAGTCCTCCACAGAGCATAAGTTTTTAATTTTGATAAAGTCCAATTTATCAATTTTCCTTTTATGGATTGTGGTTTGGTTATCAAGTATAAGAACTCTTTGCCTAGCCTAAGATCCTGTCTTAGTTATCTAGTGCTGCTGTAATAGAAATACCACAAGTGGGTGGCTCTAACAAACAGAAATTTATTTTCTCACAGTTAGGAGGCTAGAAGTCTGAATTCAGGGTGCCGGCTCTCAGGGAAGGCTTTCTCTCTGTGTTGACTCAGAGGAAGGTCCTTATCTCTTTAAGCTTCTGCTCCTGGGTGATCTTCACGTGGCTTGGCATCTCTCTTCCCCCGTCTCTGCTTCTGTCTTGTTTAATCTCTTTTATGTCTCAAAAGAGATCGACTCAAGATACAACTTAATTCTCCCTCATTAACGTAATATACATAACCTAATCCTCATTGAAGGGCCCCTGGTGGTGCAGTGGTTAAGCGTTTAGCTGCCAACCGAAAGGTCAGCGGTTCAAACTCACCAGCCACTCTTTGGGAGAAAGATGTGGCAGTCTGCTCCCATACAGATTATAGCCTTGGAAACCATATGGGGCAGTTCCACTCTGTCCTATAGGATCGCTATGAGTTGCAATGGACTCGAGAGCAACTGGCTTTTGGAATCCTCATTGACGTAACCTAATCCTTCCTCATTAACACAACAAACACAACCCACTCATAAATGGGATTATAATCACAGGCAGAGGTTAAGATTTACAACACATTTTTTGGGGAAACAATTCAGTCCATAACAGATCCCAAACATTTTCTCCTATACTTTCTTTTCTAAAAGTTTTATACTTATAGATTTATATTTAAATTTGTGATCCATATTAAATTGATATTTTATTGTATTAAGTATATATGTAACAAACATTTGCCATTTCAACATTTTTATATCTACAATTCAGTGACATTAATTATGTTCATCACGTTATTTAACCATCAACATTACCCATTTCCAAATTTTTCCATCACCCTTAACAGAAACTCAGTGCTCCCTAAGCAATGAATCTCCCTTTCCCTCCCTCCCACCCACCTCTCATGACCACTAATGAACTTTGGTCTCCATAGACTTGCCTATTCCAGATATTTCATATAAGTGGGATCATGTAACATTTGTCCTTTTGTGACTGACTGATTTCACTCAGCGTGACGTTTTCAAGGTTCATCCATGTTGTAGCATATATCAGTACTTCATTTCTCTTTATGAATGAGTAATATTCCATTCATCTGCTGATGGACATTTAGGCTGTTTCCACCTTTTGGCTATTGTGAATAGTGCTGCAGTGAACATTGGTGTACAATGGCATTCAATTGTTTTGGGTATATACCTAGGAATGTAATTGCTGGATATATGGTAATTCTATGTTTTTTTTTGAGGAATCACCAAACTGTTTTCCACAGTGGTTGTACCATATTACAATCCCACTAGCAATGGAGAAGTGTTCCAATTTCTCCATATCTTCACCAACACTTACTATTTTTTCTTTCATCATAGCCATCTTAGTGGGGGTAAAATGATATCTTATTGTGGTTTTGATTTGCATTTCCCTAATGACGTTGATCGTCTTTTCACGTGCTTGTTGGACAATTGTATTTTTTCTTTGGTGAAATGCCTACTCTTTTGCCCATTTTTTGATTGGGTTGTTTGTCTTTTTGTTGTTAAGTTGTAGGAGTTCTTTATATTTTCTGGATATTAAACCCTTATCAGATACATGGTTCCCAAAAAGTTTTTCCAAATGTCTAGGTTGTCTTTTCACTTTGTTGATAAAGTCCTTTGATGCACAAAAGTTTTTAATTTTGATGAAGTCCGATTTATCTATTTTGTCTTTGTGCTTTTGATGTCATATCTAAGAACACGTTGTTAAAAATTAAGTCCCAAAGCATTACCCTTAGGTTTTCTTCAAGACTATTACGGTTTTAGTTCTTACATTTAGGTCCTTGATCCACTTTTAGTTAATTTTCATATAGGGTGTGAGGTATGGGTCCAAGCTCATTCTTTTGCTTGTGGAAATCCAGTTGTCCCAGCACCATTTATAAAAGAGACTGTTCTTTCCCCATTGGATGAACTTAGCACCGTTGTTGAAAATCAACTGACCATAGATGTATGGGTTTATTTCTGGACTCTTGGTTCTATTCCATTGGTCTATATGCCTATCATTATACTGTGCCAGATTGTTTTGATTACTGTAGCTTTATAGTATGTTTTGAGATTGGGAGTATGAGTCCCCCTATTTTGTTCTTCTTTTCCAAATAGCTTTGACTATTTGGGGCCCCTTGAAGTTGCATATAAATTTAAAGATTGACTTTTCCAGTTCTGAAAAGAAGACTGTTTGAATTTTGATGGGGATTGCATGGAGCCTAAAGATTATGTAGTGGGATTGTTAACCGATTTCATAAAACAATATGTGTACTGACTGTTTGGTGAGAAACTATTTGTTTTGGAAACCTTCACCTAAACTACAATTTTAAAAAAAGATTATAAAGACTGCTTTAGGTAGTATTGACATCTTAGAATACTAAGTCTTCTGATCCATTATCAAAGAGTGTCCTTCCATTCATTTGTCTTCTTTAAACTTCTCTCAGTAATGTATTATAGTTTTCAATGTACAAGGCTTTCACTTCCTTGGTTGAATTTATTCCTAGGTATTTTATTCTTTTAGGTGCTATTGTAAATGAAATTGTTTCCTTAATTTCCTTTTCTGGTTGCTCATTGCTAATGTATAAAAACTCAACTGATTTTTGTGTGTTGGCCTTATATCCAGCCACTTTGCAGAATTCATTTATTAGCTCTAGTAACTTTCTTGAGGATTCTTTGAGGTCTTCTATGTATACAATCATGCCATCTGTGAAAGGGATAGTTTTACCTTTTCCTTCCCCATTTGGACACCTTTTGTTTCTTTTTCTGTCTAATTGCTCTAGCTAGAACTTCCAGTACAATATTGAACAGCAGGGGTGACAGCGAGCATCTTTGTCTTGTTCCTGATGTTAAGGAGGGAAAGCTCTCAGTCTTTATCCATTGAGTATGATGTTAGCTTCATGTTGTTTTTAGGTGCCGTCGAGTCAATTCCAATTCATAGCGAACCTGTGTACAACAGAACGAAACACTGCCTGGTCCTGTGTCATCCTCACAAACATTGTTATGTTTGAGCCCATCGTTGCAGCCACTGTGTCAATCCATCTCATTGAGGTTCTTCCTCTTTTTCAGTGACCCTCTACTTTACCAAGCATGATGTCCTTCTCCAGGAACTGATCCCTCCTGATAACACGCCCAAAGTATGTGAGATGTAGTCTCGCCATCCTTGCTTCTAAGGAGCATTCTGGCTGTACTTCTTCCAAGACAGATTTGTTCATTCTTTTGGCAGTCCATGGTATATTCAATATTCTTCTCCAATACCACAATTTAAAGGCATCAATTCTTCTCTGGTCTTCCTTATCAGATTGAGGAATTTCTCTTCTGTTTTTAGTTTTTTGAGTGTTTTTACCATGAAAGGGTGTTGAATTTTGTCAAATGCCTTTTCTGCATGAGTTGAGATGATCATGTGGTTATTTTTTTCTCTATTAATCTGATGTATTACATTGACTGATTTTTGTATATTGAACCACCTTTGCATTCCTGGAATAATTCTCACTTGATTATGGTGTATAATCTTTTTAATATGCTTTTGGATTTGGTTTGCTAGCAGTTTGTTGAGGATTTTTGTATCTATATTCATAAGGGATATTGATCTGTAGTTTTCTTTTCCTTTTGGTGTCTTTAGCTGGCTTTGGTATCAGAGTAACGCTAGCCTCATAGAATGAGTTAGGAATTGTTCCCTCCGTTTCTATTTTATGGAATTTTTTAAGAAGAATTGCAGTCACTTCTCCTGTAAATGTTTGGTATTAATTCCCCAGTGAAGCCATCTGCTCCAAGACTTTACTTTTTTGGGAGATTTTTGATTATTGATTCAATCTCTCGATATGGGTTTGTTGAGATCTTTTTCTTCTTCAGTCAATGTAGAAAGATTATATGTTTGCAGGAATGTGTCCATTTCATCTAGGCTATCTAATTTGTTGGCATACAATTGTTCATAGTATTCTCTTATGATCCTTTTTATTTAATTTTTTTTAATGTCTTCACTTTCATTTCTAATTTTAGATATTTACATCTTTTGTCTTATTTTCCTTGTCAGTCTAGCTAGAAGTTTGTCAATTTTATTGATCTTATAAAAAAAAAACAAGCTCTGGTTTCATTGATTCTCTTTATTGTTTTTCTATAATCTATTTCATTTATCTCTACTTTGATATTTGTTATTTCCTTCCTTCTGATTGCTTTGTGTTTGGTTTTCTCTTCTTTTTCTAGTTCCTCAAGTTGTAAATATGTTATTAACTTGCGAGTTTTCTTCTTAAATGTGTTTACCTCTGTAAATTTCCTTCTAAGCATTGTCTTCACTGCATCCCATAAGTTTTCATATGTTGTGCTCTCAATTATAAGTATGTTCAATTTCTAAATAAATAATTTCAATGCTCTAAATGTTTCTTCTTTGACTCATTGGTTGTTTAATAGTTTATTGTCTGATTTCCATATATTTGTGTATTTTCCAGTTTTCTTTCTGTTATTTCTAATTTCACTCCATTGTGGTCAGAGAAGTTACTTTGTATGACTTCAGTCTTTTTAAAATTTATTGAGACTTGTTTTGTGACCTAACATGTTGTCTATACTAGAGAATGATCCATGTATACTGAAGAAGAATATGTATTTTTCTGTTGTTGGATGGAAGTTCTATATATATGTCTGTTAGGTCTAGTTGGTTTATAGTATCATTCAGGCCCTTTACTTCCTTACTGACTGTCATGGAATGAATTGTGTCCCCCCAAAATATGTGTCAACTTGACTAGGCCATGATTCCAAGTATTGTGTGATTGTTCACCATTTTGTAGTCTGATGTGATTCTCCTATGTGTTATAAATCCTACTTCTATGATGTTAATGAGGCAGGATTAGAGGCAGTTATGTTAATGAGGCAGGACTCAATCTACAAGATTAGGTTGTGCCTTAAGCCAATCTCTTTTGAGATATAAAAGTGAGAAGCAAGCAGTGAGACACGAGGACCTCCTGTCACCAAGAATGAGGATCCAGGAGTGTGCATGAACTTTGGACCCTAGGTGCCTGCACTGAGAAGCTCCTAGAGTGGGGGAAGACTGATGACAAGGACCTTCCTCCAGAGCCTACAGAGGGAGAAAGCCTTCCCCTGGAGATGGCACCCTGAATTCGGACTTCTAGCCTCCCAGACTGTGAGAGAATAAATTTCTCTTTGTTAAAGCCATCCACTTGTGGTATTTCTGTTATAGCAGCACTAGATAACTAAGATACTGACCTCCTTTCTAGATATTCTCTCTATTGTTGAAAGTGTAGTATTGAAGTCTCCAACAACTGTCATAGAACTGTTTATTTCTCCCTTCAATTATATCAGTGTTTGCTTTATGTATTTAGAAGCTGTCATGTCAGGGGTATGTGTATGTCTGATTGTTATTGTTATAATTGTTATATATTCTTAATGAATTGATCCTTTTATCATCATATAATATCATTCTTTGTCTCTTATTACACATCTTGACTTAAAGTCTATTTTGTCTGATATTAAAAATCACCATCTCCACTCTCTTTTGGTTACTATTTGTATGGAATATGTTTTTATGTCCTTTCACTTTCAACTTATTTGTATCCTTGGATTTAAGGTGTGACTCTTGTAGACAGCATATAATTGGATCGTGGTTTTTATTTTTTCAAATACATTCTACCATTCTCTGCCTTTTGATTGAAGCATTTAGTTCATTTACATTCACTGTAATTACAGATAAGAAAGGACTTCCGCCATTTTTTAATGTGTTTTTTGAGTGTCTTACATCTTCTTTGGAGCCCTGGTGGCATAGTGGTTAAGAGCTCTGCTGCTAACCAAAAGGTCAGCAGTTCGAATCCACCAGCCATTCCTTGGAAATCCTATAGGACAGTTCTACTCTGTCCTTTATGGTTGCTATGAGTCAGAATCGACTCGATGGCAATAGGTTTGGTTTTTTTTTAATACCTTCTTTGTCCTTTTTTTCCCTCTAATATTGCCAATTTCATGTTTTGTTGATATTTTGTAATGAACCATTTTTATTCTCTTTATAAGAGGTGCCCCCGAGTCTTTACAGCCAACAGAGTAGGGTGCTCATACTCTAGCTGCAAAACTCACCTACCTACTCGCTCTAGGGAACAGGGACACACTTTCCTTTCAGACACTCAGGGGCAGCCATCAGCCACCTGCCTTGCTCAGGGTATGACCCCCTACTGCAGCCAGATACCTGTGCCTACACCAATCACCTGTGCCTCTCTAAGACTGTAGCTGAGAGCCTGCACCACATACTTGGTGACCGACTGCCTGAACACCTGAGCTGACTCCATACAAGAAAATTTAACGGACAAGTGTGTGCACATACTTAGTTACAGAACTAACTACCTGGTGACAGGACGTTAGAGCTTCAAAGGTGCCAATAATCAAACTAGTGCACATGAGCAGCCTATTTGGGCATATCAAAACAAGAAGCCAGGACACACTAAACAAATATAAAATAAAATTATAATAACTTATTGGTGGCTTGAAGACAACAGTCAATAACAAATCACATAAAGAGGCAGTCCATGATGGCTTCATCAAGCTCCCAAAATAAAGAATCAATAAATTCTCTGGAGGAAGAGAATTTCTTGGAATTACCAGAGGCAGACTACAAAAGATTAATATACAGAACTCTTCTAGAAATATAGAAAGGAAATTTCGGCAAAACGCAGACACAGTCAGAAAACACACAGACAAACTAGTAGCAGAACTTAAAAAAGTTATTCAAGAGCATAATGACAAATTTGATAAGCTGCAAGAATCCATAGAGAGACAGCAATCAGAAATCCAGAAGATTAACAATAAAATTTCAGAATTAGACAACTCACTAGAAAGTCATAGGAGCAGAACTGAGGCGATGGAAGTCAGAATTAGTGAGATTGAAGATAAAACACTTGACACCATCTTATTTGAGGAAAAATCAGATAAAAGGATTAAAAAAATGAAGAAACTCTAAGAATTATGTGGGACTCTATCAAGAGGAATAACCTATGAGTGATTGAAGTTCCAGAACGGGGGGGATAACAGAAAATACAGAGAGAATTGTTGAAGATTTGTTGGCAGAAAACTTCCCTGATATAGTGAAAGATGACAAGATATCCAAGATGCTCATCAAACCCCACATAAGAGAGATTCCAAAAGAAAGTCACCAAGACATATTAAAATCAAACTTGCCAAAACCAAAGATAAAGAGAGAATTTTAAAAGTGGCTAGGGATAAAAGAAAAGTCATCTACAAAGGAGAGTCTATTAGAATAAGATCGGACTACTCAGCAGAAACCATGCAGGCAAGAAGGCAATGGGATGGCATATATAAAGGCTTGAAGGAAAACAACTGCCAGCCAAAAATTATATATCCAGCAAAACTGTCTCTCAAATATGATGGTGAAATTAGGGCATCTCCAGATAAACAGAAGTTTAGGGAATTTGCAAAAACCAAACCAAAATTACAAGAAATACTAAAGGGAGTCCTCCAGTTACAAAATCAATAACATCAGATAACAACGCAAGACTAGAACACAGGACAGAGCAACCAGATATTGACTCAGATAGGGAAGTCAAAAATACATCAAACCTAAAACATTGAAAATAGGGAAACAGAGATATCAATAAGTAAAAAAGGACATAAAAAAAGAGGGACTTAAAAAATGCAGACATAGAGAAGTCTAGACTATAGAGAAGAAATGGGAGTGGTCCTACCCAGGGACCAACAATCTAGGCTTCGTTCATATAAAATGCCTCACTCAGTTGGGTAGTAGAGCTGCCCCATAGAGTTTCCAAGGAGTGCCTGGTGGATTCCAACTGCCGACGTTTTGGTTAGCAGCCAAACTCTTAACCACTATGCCACCAGGGTTTCCAAGTTTTATATATATTTGTGTTATTAGATTATTGTCAGATATAAGTTTCCAAAGATATTCTCCCAGTTGGAAGCTTATCTTTCACTTTTTTGGTAAAGTCTTTTGATGACCAAATTTTTAAATTTTTTTTTGTCCCACAGTTTTTTTTAAATTTTGTTGTTGTTGTTGTTGAGAATATACACAGCAAAACAAACACCAAGTCAATAGTTTCTACATGTACCATTTAGTGACATTGATTACATTCTTCAAATTGTGCAACCATTCTCACCATCCTATTCTGAGTTTTTCCTCCCACATTAACATAAACTCACTGCCTCCTAAGGTTCCCATCTAATCTTTTGAGTTGCTATCGTCAATTTGATCTATTATAGATAGTTCTTAAAAGAGCATAATGTTCAAGGCAGACATTTTTTACTAGTTAAGCTAAACTATTTTTTGGTTTTAAGAAGACTTCATGGGATGTTTTTGGTTTAAAGATTGAAGATTATCTCAGTGCAATAGTTTTAGAGGTTCATTCACCCTTCATAGCTCTAGAAAGTCTAGAGTCCATGATAATTTGGAACTCTGTTCTGCATTTTCCCCTTTTTGGTCAGGATTCTTCTATGGCTACCTTAGTTCAGTAATGGATTCGTCTATGGATACCTCAGTTCAGTAATAGTAGCTGGGCACCATCTAGTTCTGGACTCATGGACAGGGGGCAGTTGTTCATGGAGGCAGCTAGCCACACATTCCATATCCTCCTCCTATCCCTGACTCTCTTTCTTCCTTAGGTGAATAGAGACCAACTGTTGTGTCTTGGATGGCCACTTGCAAGTTTTTAAGACCCCAGGCACTGCACAACGAACTAGGAGGTAGAAAAGAAGCACTAAACAGGTTATTAGGCCAATTAACTGGGATGTCCCATCAGACCATGACCCTAAACCTTCAATCCAAGGAACCAAATCCTATGAAGTGTTTGGCTGTACATAAGCAGCCTCAGCAGCTACTCTTTTTTGTTATGATGGTGGTGGTAAATATAACTATCACACAACTTTTGCCAATTCAACTTTTTATAGGTGTACAACTTATTGACAGCAATTACAATAATTGGCTGTGCAACCCCACCCTTAATCATTGCGATTTTTCCATCATTAACCTCCCTTACCCCACCCCCCCACCCCTCATAATCACTAATAAAATTTGGTCTCTATACATTTGTCTTTTCTTGTCTTTTTACATAAGTGAAGACTTTTTTTTTTTTTGTCCTTTTACGATTGGCTTATTTCACTCAACATAATGTCTTCAAGCTCCATCCATACTGTAGCATGTATCAAGACTTCATTTCTCCTACTGTATGAGTAGTGTTCCTCTGAACGTGTGTACCATATTTTGTTTATCCATTCATCTGTTGATCGGCACTTAAGTTGTTTCCACTTTTTGGCTGTTGTGTAAAAGTTTTTAATTATTATGAGGTCCTATTTATTTATTTTTTATTTTCCTTGTTGTGCTTTTGTTAATATATTAGATAATCCATTGTTGAAACTAGGCCTGACAGCTTCGTCCCTGCTTGTTCTTCTAATAATTTTATGGTTTTAGTTTACACATTTAGGTCCTTAATCCCTTTTGAATTTGTTTTTGTGTATGGTGTGAGGCATGGATACAGTTTCATTTTTCTGCATGTGTAAATCCAATTGTCCCTGCACCATTTATTGACGAGATTCTTCTTTCCCCACTGAGTGGATTTAGCACCCTTGTCCAAAATCAGTTGACCATAGACGTGTGGGTTTATTTCTGGACTCTCAATTCTATTCCATTGGTCTATGTGTCTGTTGTTATACGAGTACTAGGCTGTTTTGATTACTGTAGGTGTATAGTATGTTTTAAAATAAGGAAGTGTGAGTCCTCCTACTTTGTACTTTTTCAACATTGTTTTATCTATTTGGGGCCTCTTGTCATTCCATATAAAGTTGAGGATTGATATTTCTATTTCTGTAAAGAAGTCTGTTAGAATTTTCATCGGGTTTGTGTTGAATCTATACATTGCTTTGGGTAGTATTGACATCTTAAAAATATTAAGTCTTCCAATCCATGAACATGGAACATCTTTCCATTTATTTGTTGTTGTTGTTAGGTGCTGTTGAGTCAGTTCCAGCTCATAGCAACCTTATGTACAACAGAATGAAACACTGCCTGGTCCTGTGCCATCCTCACAATCATTGTTATGCTTGAGCCCATTGTTACAACCACTGTATCAGTCCATCTCATTGAGGTTCTTCCTCTTTTTCACTGACCCTCTACTTTACCAAGCATGATGTCCTTCTCCAGAGACTGATACGTCCTGGTAACATGTCCAAAGTATGTGAAATGAAGTCTCACCATCCTCGCTTCCAAGGAGCACTCTGGCTGTACTTCTTCCAAGACAGACTTGTTTGTTCTTCTGGCAGTCCATGGGATATTCAATATTCTTCACCGACACCATAATTCAAAGGCATCAATTCTTCAGTCTTCCTTATTCATTGTCCAGCTTTCACATACATATGAGGTGATTGAAAACACCATGGTTTGAGTCAGGCACACCTTAGTCCTTAAAGTGACATCTTTGCTTTTTAGCACTGTCATGGTTTGAATTATGTCCCCCAAAAAATGTGTGTATCAATTTGGCCGGGCCATGATTCCCAGAATTGTGTGGTTGGCCTCCATTTTGTGATTGTAATTTTATGTTAAAGAGGATTAGGGTGGGATTGTAACACCACCTTTACCCAGGTCACATCCCTGATCCAAGGTAAAGGGAGTTTCCCTGGGGGTGTGGCCTGCACCTCCTTTTATCTCTCAAGAGAGGAAAGGAAAGGGAAGCAAGCAGAAAGTTGGGGAATTCATACCACCAAGAAAGGAACACCGGGAGCAGAGCACGTCCTTTGGACCTGAGGTTCCTGTGCAGAGAAGCTCCTAGTCTGGGGGAAGACTAATGATGATGAGGACCTTCCTCCAGAGCCGACAGAGACAGAAAGCGTTCCCCTGGAGCTGACGCCCTGAATTTGGACTTCTAGCCTACTAGACTGTGAGAAAATAAATTTTTCTCTGTGAAAGCCATCCACTTATGGTATTTCTGTTAGAGCATCACTAGATGACTAAGACAAACACTTTAAAGAGATCTCTTGCAATAAATTTGCCCAATGCAATGTGTCATTTGATTTCTTGACAGCTGCTTCCATGGGCGTTGTGCTGGTTAAGGTTGTGTGTCAACTTAGCTGGGCCATGATTCTAAGTGTTTTGGCAGTTATGATGTAGTTTGGCAGTCGTATGCTGTTGTGATCACTTCCATGATGAGATCTGATATAATGTGATCACCTCCATGACGGGATCTGCTGTGAGTAGCCAATCAGTTGAAGGGGGGTTTCCTTGGGCATGTGGCCTGCATTGAATATAAATGGACATTCTGGCAAGGCTGGTGGACTTTTGGTCACTCCAGATCCTGCAGCTGGCTTTTGTTTGTCTGACCTCTGGTTCTTGGGACTTGAGCTAGCAACTTATCTGTGGTCTTCCCTGCTGATCTTGGGATTCGTTGATCTTTGCAGCCTGTGAGCAAAAGCCCTGCTCTCTGATCTGTTGATCTGGGTTTTCTGGCCCCTGCAGCTATGTGAATCAGCAGAAGTCTTTATCCTAACTCTTATACCTGTTATAATCCTATTTAGGAATGGGTTTTCCTTGTAATGTTAATGAGGCAAGACTCAATCTACAAGATTAGGTTTTGTCTTAAGTCAATCTCTTTTAAAATATAAAAGAAAGAATTTGACCTCATACCACCAAGAAGTAACAGGAGCACAGTGTGTCCTTTGGACCTGGGGTCCTGCCTGAGAAGCTCCTAGTCAAGGGGGAGATTGATGACAAAGACCTTCCTCCAGAGCCAACAGAGAGAGAAAGGCTTCCCCTGGAGCTAACATCCTGAATTTGGACTTGAAGCCTACTAGACTGTGAGAAAATAAACTTCTGTTTGCTGAAACCATCCACTTGTGGTATTTGTTATAGCAGCACTAGATAACTAAGATGAATTTAGTACTGAGAGTCGGGTGCTGCTCAGATACCTAAAATGTGGAAGTGATTTTGAAACTGAATGGATAGAGGCTGGAAGAGTTTTAAAGTACTTAATAGTAAAAGCCTAGATTGCCTTGAAGAGATTGTTGGTGAAATTATGGACATCAAAGACAATTCTGGTGAGGGCTCAGAAGGAAGTGAGAACTGTTTAACACCAGAGACAGCACAGATGCTGAAAAGCAGCAGCAGAGAAACGGCAGCATTAGAACCAGTAAACCAGCGTGAGACAGTGCTGGAGCTGACCCATGGAGCAAGAAAGCTGAGTGCCTTTGTACAGGAGGCTTCCTCGCACAGTAGGGTGCCTCTGAGCACTTATAAGTAGAGCTAGGCTTGCCGACACACAGATCAAGAGAGCTGAGTGCCTTCCAGCTGAAGTCTACTGGCAGAGTGGGATGCCTCCAGGCACTTATCTGTGGAGCTGAAGAACTTTGGAACACTTGCCCCAGCAGGGCAGACTGTGACGGTGAGGCCTGAGGGGCTGAGAGGCAAAGGAACCAGGAAAAAGGTGAAGAGACAAGGAACACAGGAAGCAGAGCTGCTTCAGTCTCAAAGAGTAGGGCCAAGACCTCTGGGGTCTCAAAGGGTGGAGTTGTCACTCAGATGGACTAAGAGAATGGAGCCGCCCAAATTCAAGGGAGCAGAGTTGCTGTTCCAGTGGGCCTGGAAGGCAGAGCTGAAGCCCAGGGCTGAAGGACCTCCACTCAGAATCCGGAGAGTATGGCCAATACCTAGAGTCTGGAGGGCAGGGCCATTGTGTAAATGGTCTCAAAGAACACAGGATTATTTTCAAGCCTCGAGGGCTAATGTAATGTGTTGTGCTGAGTTACTTGGTGCCTGTTATCCCTTCTTTCCCTCCAATTTCTCCCATTTGTAATGGAAATGTCTAGCTTGTGCCTGTTCCACCATTGTACTTTGGAAGCAGATAACTTGTATTCTAGATTTCACAGATGAAGAGGAATTTTTGGATTTTGGACTTGGAGTTGGTTTAAGACTTTTGCAATGATATAATGGGTAAATGTGTTTTACATGTGGCAAGGACATAAATTTTGGGGGGACGAAAGTGTAGAAAGTTATGGATTGAATTCTGTCCCCAAAAAATGTGCATCAGTGTGGCTAGGCCAATGTTTCCATTTTGTGATTGTCCACCATTTTGTCATCTGATGTGATTTTCCTATGTGTTGTAAATCCTATCTCTATGATGTTAATGAAGCAGGATTAGAGGCAGTTATGTTAATGAGGCAGGACTCAATCTACAAAATTAAGTTGTGTCTTAAGTCAATCTCTTTTGAGATATAAAAGGGAGAAGTGAGCAAAGAAACAGGGAGAACTCATACCACCAAGAAACCAGAGCCAGGAGCTGCTACACCGAATTCGTATTTCTAGCCTCCTAGACTGTGAGAGAATAAATTTCTCTTTGTTAAAGTGATCCACAGGTGGTATTTCCATGACAGTAGCCCTAGATAACTAAGACAGGCGTTCATTGTAGATCCAACTAAAATGAAATCCTTGACAACTTCAATATTTGCTCCATTTATCATAATGTTGCTTATTGGTCCAGTTGTGAGGATTTTTGTTTTCTTTATGTTTAGGTGTAAACCATAATGAAGGTTGTGGTCTTTGATCTTCATGAGTAAGTGCTTCAAGTCCTCTTCACTTTCAGCAAGCAAGGGTGTGTCATCTGCATAATGCAGGTTGTTAATAAGTCTTCCTCCAATCCTGATGCCCCGTTTTTCTTCATATAGTCCAACTTCTTGGATTATTTGCTCAGCATACAGATTGAATAAATATGATGAAAAGATACAACCTGATGCACACCTTTCTTAACTTTAAACCACGCAGTATCCCCTGGTTCTGTTTAAACGACTGCCTCTTGGTCTAAGTAAAGGCTCCTCATGAGCACAATTAAGTGTTCTGGAATTCCCATTCTTCTCAGTGTTATCCATAATTTGTTACGATCCACACAGTCGAATGCCTTTGCATAATCAATACAACACAGGTAAACAACTTTCTGGTATTCTCTGCTTTCAATCAGGATCCATCTGACATCAGCAATGATATCCCTTGTGTCTTAGTTATCTAGTGCTGCTATAACAGAAATACCACCAGTGGATGGCTTTAACAAACACGAGTTTATTTTCTCACAGTCTAGTAGGCTAGAAGTCCAAATTCATGGTGCCAGCTCAAGGGGAAGCCTTTCTCTCTCTGTCAGCTCTGGGGGAAGGTCCTTGTCATCAATCTTCTCCTGGTCTAGGAGCTTCTTAGTGCAGGCACCTAGGGTTCAAAGGGCACATTCTGCTCCCGGCACTACTTTCTTGGTGGTATGAGGTCCCTTCTGTCTCTCTGCTTGCTTCTCTCTTTTATATCTCAAGAGAGATTGACTTAAGACACAACTTAATCTTGTGGATTGAGTCCTGCCTCATTAATGTAACTGCCTCTCATCCTGCCTCATTAACATCATAGAGGTAGGATTTACAACACATAGGAAAATCACATCAGATGACAAAATGTTGGACCATGGCACAATACTGGGAACCATGGCCTAGCCAAGTTGACACACATTTTTGGGGGACACAATTCAATCCATAATACCTTATTCCACTTCCACTTCTGAATCTGGCTTAAATTTCTGGCAGTTCCCTGTCTATGTACTGCTGCAACTGTTTTTGAATGATCTTCAGCAAAATTTTACCTGTGTGTGATATTAATGATATTGTTCGATAATTTCCACATTCTGTTGGATCACCTTTCTTTGGAATGGATACAAATATGGATCTCTTCCAGTTGGTTGGCCAGGTAGCTGCCTTCAGTGCAGCTTGGACCTCTTCCTTCAGCACTATTGGTTCTTGACCATATGCTACCTCCTGAAATGGATGAACATCGACCAATTCTTTTTGGTACAGTGACTCTGTGTATTCCTTCCATCTTCTTTTGATGCTTCCTGCATTGTTTAGTATTTTGCCTTCAATACTGCAACTCAAGGCTTGAATTTTTTCTTCAGTTCTTTCAGCTTGAGAAATTCCCTTTTGGTTTTCTACCTCCAGATCTTTGCAAATTTCATTATAATACTTTACTTTGTCTTCTTTAGGTGCCTTTTGAAATCTTCTGTTCAGCTCTTTTACTTCGTCATTTATTACCTTCACTTTAGCTACTCTATTTCAAGAGCAACTTTCAGAGTCTCTTCTGACATCCATTTTGGTCTTTTCTTTCTTTCCTGTCTTTTTAATAACCTTTTTCTTTCTTCATGTATGATGTCCTTGATGTCATTACACAACTCGTCTGGTCTTCAGTCATTAGTGTTCAATGCGGCAAATCTATTCTCAAAATAGTCTCTAAATTCAAGTGCAATATACTCAAGGTCATACTTTGGCTCTTGTGGATTTGTTATAATTTTCTTCAGCTTCAACTTGAACTTGCATATGAGCAATTGATGGTCTGTTCCACAGTCGGCGCCTGGCCTTGTTCTGACTCATGATATTGAGCTTTTCCATCATGTGTTTCCACAGATGTAGTCGAATTGATTCTTAAGTATTCCATTGGGCACGGTTCACTGTTTATGTTGTTGAAAAAAGGTACTTGCAGTGATGAAGTCTTTGGTCTTGCAAAATTCTATCATACGATCTCCAGTGTCCTTTCTATCACCAAGGCCAATTCTCTAACTACCAATCCCTCTTCTTTGTTTCCAGTGTTTGCATTCCAATTGCCAGTAATTATCAATGCGTCCTGATTGCACGTTTGATCCATTTCAGACTACAGAAATTGGTAAAAATATTCAATGTCTTCATCTTTGGCCTTAGTGATTGGTGTGTAAATTTGAATAATAGTCGTACTTACTGTTCTTCCTTGTAGGTGTATGAATATTATCCTATCACTGACAGCGGTGTACTTCAGGATAGATCCCGAAATGTTCTCTTTGAAGATTAACACAACACCATTCCGCTTCAGTTTGTCATTCCTGGCGTAGTAGACTATATGACTGTCCAATTCAAAATGGCAAATACCAGTCCATTTCAGCTCACTAATGCCTAGGATATTGATGTTTATGTGTTCCATTTCATTTTTGACGATCTCCTATTTTCCTGGATTCATACTTTGTACTTTCCATGTTCCAATTATTAATGGATGTTTGCAGCTGTTTCTTCTCATTTTGAGTCATGCCACATCAGCAAATGAAGGTCCAGAAAGCTTGACTCCATCCACGTCATTAAGGTCGACTCTACTTTGAGGAGGCCACCCTCTTCTTTGAGTGCCTTCCAAACTGAGGGGCTCATCTTCCGGCAGTATATCAGACAATGTTCCACTGCTATTCATAAGATTTTCACTGACCACTTTTTTCAGAAGTATACTGCCAGCTCCTTCTTCCTAGTCTGTCTTAGTCTGGAAGCTCCGCTGAAACCTGTCCACCAAGGGTGACCCTGCTAGTATTTGAAATACCAGTGGCAAAGCTTCCAGTATCAGAGCAACAGGCTATCTATCCATCACAGTATGACAAACTGACACGTGGTGGTCCGTTTATTTAAGTCTTCTTTAATCTTTTTCAGTAGTGTTTTATAGTTTTTGTGTATAAGTCCTTCTCGTCCCTGGTCAGATTTATTCTTAGTTATTTCATTCTCTTAGATGCTACTGTATATGCAATTGTTTCTCTAATTTCCCTTTCAGATTTCTCATTGCTGGTGTATAGAAACCCAACTGATTTTTGTTTGTTGATCTTGTACCCGGCAACTTTGTGAAATTCCTCTATTAGCTCTAGAAGTTTCCTTGTGGACTCTTAGGGATTTTTTATATATAGGCTCATATTATCAATGAATAGAGATAATTTTACTTCTTCTTTTCTAATCTGGATACCTTTATTTCTTTTTCTTGCCTTAATACTCTGGCTATGACTTCTAATACAATATTGAATAAAAGTGATAAGAGTGGGCACCCTTGTCTTCTTCCTGATTTCAATGGGAAAGCTCTCGGTCTTTCTTCATTATGTATAATGTTGGTTGTTGGCTTTTCATATATACCCTGAATCACATTGAGGAATTTCCCTTCTATTCCAATCTTCTTTAGGGTTTTCATCAAGAAAGGGCATTGAATTTTATCAAATGCTTTTTCAGCATCCATAGAAATGATCGTGTGATTCTTTTCCTTTGTTCAATTTATGTGGTGTATTATGTTGATTGATTTTCTAATATTGAGCCAACCCTGCATTCCTGGAATAAATCCCACTTTGTCATGGTGTATGACTCTTTTAATGTACTGTTGGATTCTGTTTGCTAGTATTTTGTTGATGATTTTTGCATCTATATTCATAAAGGATATTGGCCTGTATTTTTCTTTTCTTGTGGTGTCTTTATCTGGTTTAGGTATCAAGGTTATATTTGTTTCATAGAATGAATTAGGGAGTATTCCTTCCTTCTCTATCTTTTGGAAGAGTTTAAACAGCATTGGTGTCAATTTTTCTCTTAATGTTTGGTAGAATTCCCCAGTAAAGCCATCTGGTCCAGGACTTTTTTTTTGTTGAGAGATTTTTTTATCACTGATTTGACTCTTCACTTGTATGGGTCTGTTGACGCTTTCTATTTCTTCCTGAGTCAGTTTGTGTAGGTTATGTGCTTCTTAGAATTTGTCCATTCCATCTAGTTTATCCAGTTTGTGGTCATAAAGTTGTTCATAAAATTCTGTCACAATTATCTTTATTCTACTGGGTCAGTTGTAATGTCCCCTCTTTCGTTTTTTATTTTGGTTATTTTCATCTTTTCTTTTCCTTGTCAGTCTAGCTAACAGTTTATCAATTTTATTGATCTTTTCAAAGAACCAACTTCTGGTTTTGATTATTCTCTCTATTGTTTTTCTCTTTTCAATTTTATTTATTTCTGCTCTGATCTTTGTTATTTCCTTTCGTCGGGTAAGTTAAGGCTTAGTTTGCTTTTCTCTTCCTTGTTCCTGGAGTTGTCAAGTTAGGCTGTTAATTTGAGATCTTTCTTCTTTTTATGCAGGCATTTATTGCTATAAGTTTCCCTCTGAGTGCTGCCTTCACTGCATCCAGTAACTTTTGGTATGTTGTGCTTTAATTTTCATTTCATTCTATAAAATTTGTGATTTCTCTTTTATTTCTTCCTTGACCCATTGGTAGTTTAATGATGTGTGGTTTAATTTCCACACATTTGTGTATTTTCCAAGTTTTCTTCTGTTATTGATTTCAAACTTCACTTTGTTGTGGTCAGAGAAAATGCTTTGTATGATGTAGCCCCCACTCAAGATGCCTGCTTCCTAGCACACAGCAGCCTCAGTCAGCAGTCCTCGGTGCCAACTGTAAGGAGAAGCAAACAGACCCAAACTGATCCCCAGGGAGGT
This sequence comes from Dugong dugon, assembly GCA_030035585.1. Lineage (NCBI taxonomy): Eukaryota > Metazoa > Chordata > Mammalia > Sirenia > Dugongidae > Dugong > Dugong dugon. The sequence continues at coordinate 98,350,003 of CM057483.1, read as the reverse complement.
CTGTCTTGTAGGTTTCAGAAGTCTGAGATGTGAGGTGCACAGGGAGGCAGGTAGAGTGCTGACTGTGGATCAGATTCCACTGTGGGGGCCTTCTGTAGCAGTTTGCCACAGCCTGGCAACCAACAATTACCAGGCAGGGAAGGGGTGTCACACTCTTGTCAGATACCTATGGACCATGGAGGTCTGCCTTGTTGCCATCAGAGTTCCCCTGGTAGACTGTTGGCTATGAAGGCAGATTCCACTCAAGACTCCTGCTTCCTAACACACAGCAGCCTCAGTCAGCAGTCCTCAGTGCCAACTGGAAGGTTTGTCCTGTTGGTTTCAGAGGCCAGAGCTATGGGATGAGCAGGGAGGCAGGTAGAGTGCTGACTGTGGGAGCAGACTCCACTGTAAGGCTCTTCTGTAGCAATTCACAGCAGGCTTGCAGATGACAGTGTCTGGGTGGGGGAGGGGTTGTCACTTTCCAAATGGACCTCCAGGGAGGTCTGCCTTGTTGCTATCAGAGCCTTCCCTGTAGTATGTTGGCTGTGGGTGTAGCCTCCACTAAAGATGCCTGCTTCTTAGCACACAGCAACCTCAGTCAGCAGTCTTCAGCACTGAAAAAAAGTGGGAGCAGACAGACCTGAGCTGACTCCCTGGGAGGTGTGTCCTGTAGGTTTCACAGGCCTGAGCTATGGGGTGCACAGGGAGGCAGGTAGAGTATTGACTAGAAGACCAGACTCCACTGCACGGGCCTTCTGTAGCAATTCGCAGTAGACTTGCAACTGACAGTGTCTGGCACAATCCAGATAGACACCCAGGGAGGTCTGCCTTGTTGATTTGAGGGTAGAAGCTTGGAGTCTTGTCTCTTTGTACAGGCAAGGACAGTGGTGGTCAGGGAAGCAGGCTCTTTTTCTGGGGTCACTACCTCAGTTCATAGCAGCCAGCAGCCCATGTGGCTGGGGGAGAGGCAGGGACAATGGGAGAAGTGATTTTCCTACTGTGTGCAACTCATTGATTTGTTGATTCTTCTTTGTCTGCAGTTCCCTGCTGCTTTCCTCTACTCCCCTATTCACCTATTCGGAGTCCTTTAAAGTTGAGCACCTTTTCCTTGTTGTATCTGTGGGAGGGTCTGAATGATGGTTTGTTTACACTGCCATCTTCCCAGAATTCTCTAATGGTATTGCATTTTTAATCTTAGTGTCCATGTGTTCATTGCTAGTGTGTGCAAACACAATTGATTTCTGTATGTTTATCTTACATTCTGTGACCTCACTGAACTCAGTTATTAGTTCCAGGAATTTTTTTTTTTTTTAGATTTCTTGGAATTTTCTACATAAATGGTCATGTCATCTGCAAATAGAGACAGTTTTATTTCTTTTACAATATGTACTTCTTTTATCTCCTTTTCTTGTTTTATTGTATTGTTTATAGCTAGAATTTCCAGCACTATGTTGAATAACATTAATGAAAGCAGACATCCTTGCCTTGTTCCCAACCTGAAAAAGAAACCATTCAGCCTTTCACCATTAAGTTTAATGTTAGCTTTAAGCTTTTTGTAGATGCTCTTTATTAAATTGAGGAAGTTGCCTTTTTTCCTGATTTCTGAGATTTTTTTTTTTTTAATCATGAATGGGTGTTGAATTTTGTCTAATGCTTTTTCTGCACTGAGTGATATGATCATGTCATTTTTATTTTTTAGTCTGTTAATATGGTGCAAAACATTGATTTTCAAATATTGAACCAGCCTTGCATCACTGGAATAAACCACCAGGGTCACAGTGTATAATTCTTTTTATGTATTTCAGATTATATTTGCTTTTATTTTGTTGAGTATTTTTGCTTCTGTCATCATGAGGAATACTGGTCTGTAGTTTCCTTTTTTGATATTGTCTTTTATGGTTTTGGCATCAAGATAACACTAGCTTCACAAAATGAATTTGGAAATTTTCCCTCCTCTTCTATTTTCAGGAAGAGATTGTGTAGAATTGGTGTTAATTCCTCTTTAAACATTTGGTAGAATTCTCCAGTGAAAACATCTGGACCTAGAGGTTTCTTTTTGGGGAATTTTTAAATTATGAATTCAAATAATCTATTTTATATTGGGTAAGTTTTGGTGGTTTGTGTTTTCCAAGGAATTGGTCCATTTCATTTAAGTTGTCAAAGTGTGTAGAGTTGTTTGTAGTATTCCCTTACTATCTTTTTGATTTCTCCTATTTTCTTTCTAAAATTAGTAATTTATGCTGTCTTTCTTTTCTTTCTTTTGTCAGTCTTCTTAGAGGTTTGTCCATTTCATTGATCTTATCAAAGAAGCAGTTCTTTGTTTCATTGATTCTTTTGGTTTTTCTATTTTCAATTTCATTGATTTTTGCTCTTAATTAGTCCCTTCCTTCTGTTTGTTTTGGGTTTATTTTGCTCTTAGTTTTCTAGTTTCTTGAAGTAGGAACTTAGATTATTTATTTGAAAACTATTTTTTGTCTAATGTAAGCATTTGGTGCTATAAATTTCCCTCTAAGCACTGCTTTAGTTGCATCCCACAAATTTTGACATGCTGTATTTTTATTTTCATTCAGTTCAATACATTTTTAAATTTTTCCTTTGAGACTTATTCCTTGATCCATAAATTATTTAGAAAAGTGTTGTTTAGTTTGAAAATGTTTGAAATTTTTCTGTTATCTTATCATTATTGATTTCTAGTATGATTCTACTATGGCCAGAGGACACACTGTGTTTGATTTCAATTATTTAAAATTTGGTGGAAAAAATCTCTTGGAAGACTCATTAACAACCTGTGATATGCAGATGACACAAGCTTGCTTGCTGAAAGCTAAGGGACATGAAGCATTTACTGAGGAAGATTAAAGACTACAGCCTTCAGTATGGATTACACCTTAACATAAAGAAAACAAAAATCCTCAAAACTGGACCAATAAGCAACATCATGATAAATGGAGAAAAGATTAAAGTTGTCAAGAATTTTATTTTGCTTGGATCCACAATCAATGCCCATGGAAGCAGCAGTCAAGAAATCAAACAATGCATTGTACTTGGAAAATCTGTTGCAAAAGACCTCTTTAAATTGTTGAAAAGCAAAGATGTCACTTTGAGGAGTAAGGCACATTTGACACAAGCCATGATATCTTCAATCACCTCATATGCATGCAAAAGCTGGGCAATGAATAAAGAAGATCGAAGAACTGATGCCTTTGAATTATGGTGTTAGCAAAGAATACTGAATATACACCATGGACTGCCAAAAGAACAAACAAGTCTGTCTTGGAAGAAGTACAGCCAGAGTGCTCCTTGGAAGCGAGGATGGCGAGACTACATCTCACATAATTTGGACACGTTATCAGGAGGGACCAGTCCCTGGAGAAGGACAACATGCTTGGTAAAGTAGAGAATCAGCGAAAAAGAGGAAGAACCTCAATGAGATGGATTGACACAGTGGCTCCAACAATGGGCTCAAGCATAACAATCATTGTGAGGATGGTGAAGTACTGGGCAGTGTTTCATTCTGTTGTACATAGGGTCACTATGAGTCAGAACCAACTCGAGGACACCTAACAACAACAACATGTCTTCTTTGTGGATTATTTTATCATTATGTAATGTGCCTCATAAATCTCTTTGCTCTGAAATCTACTTTATCTGATATTGATATAGTCTCATAAAACCATAAAGTATGTGGAAGAAAATATACAAGCAACCCCAAAAGAAAATCACCAAGACATAGCATAATCACACTTGCTAAAACCAAAGACAAAGAAAGAATCCGGAGAGCAGCTCAAGAAAAATGAAAAGTCAGATACAAAGGGGATTACTCAGCAGAAACCATGCAGGCAAGTAGGCAATGGGATGACATGCATAAAATCTTGAAAGAAAAAAACTGCCAACCAAAAATAATATAACCTGCAAAACTCTCTTTCAGATATGATGGTGAAATTAAGACATTTCCAGATAAACAGAAATTAAGGGATGACGTAAAAACCAAACCAAACGTACAAGAATTATTAAAGGGAGTCCTTCAGTTTGAGATTCAACAACATCAGAACAACCTGAATCTAGGACATAAGACAGCATCAACAGGATACCAACTGTTTTGGTCATCTAGGGCTGCTATAACAGAAATACTACAAGTGCATGGCTTTAACAAACAGAAATTTATTCTCTCACAGCCTAGGAGGATAGAAGTCCAAATTCAGGGTGCCAGCTCAAGGGGAAGGCTTTCTCTCTCTGTCAGCTCTGGGGGAAGTTCCTTGTCATCAATCTTCTCTAGGTCAAGGAGCTTCTCAGCACAGGACCTTAGGTCCAAAGGACGCACTATTCTCCTGGCTCTTGTTTCTTGGTATGAGGTCCCCCTGTCTCTCTACTTGTGTCTCTCTTTTATATCTCAAAAGAGATTGACTTAAGACACAACCTAATCTTGTAGATTGAGTCCTGCCTCATTAACATAACTGTCTCTAATCTTACCTCATTGACATAGAGATAGGATTTACAACACATTGGAAAATCATATCAGATGACAAAATGGTGGACAATCACACAATACTGGGAATCACGGCCTAGTAAAGTTGACAACGTTTTGGGGGGGACACAATTCAATCCATGGCACCAACCTAGATAATCAACTCTCAGGGATAAAACAAAACTAAAAAATTTACAACAGGGAACCAGAGAGGTCAATCTGTAAGTGGCAATATCAGAACAACAAAAGAAGGAGTAAACAGTGTAGGCATAGAACTTTCAAATGGATAGGAAGTCAAGGCAATATCAAATAATAAAATACTAGTTTACTCTTGGGAAGACATGGGTAAGTTTCAAGGTAATCCCAAAGAAAGTTAACAAACCTACTCATCAAAATAAGGAAGAAAAACAAAGTGTCAGCAAACACAAAATCAATAAAAACCAAATAAGCCAAAAAAACAAAAATCCACAAATAAAAGTAATTCAGCACGGAAGAGTAAGAGGAACAAAGAGAACATCAGAACCACAAAAAAAAAAGCACTACAAAATGACAGCAATAAATGCACACCTATCAATAATCACACTGAACGTGAATGGCTTAAATGTACACATAAAGAGAAAGACAGTGACAGAATGGATAAAAAAGCAGGACCCATCAATATGCTGTCTACAAGAGAGACACCTTGGAAACAAAGACATAAATGTGTTAAAAATCAAAGGATGGAAAAAATATATCAAGTAAACAGCAAACACAAGAGCAGGAGTGGCAATACTAATCTCAGATAAAACAGACTTTAAAACAAAATCCACCATAAAAGACAAAAATAACATTATATAATGATTAAAGGGACAATTAACCATGAAAACATAACCATAATAAATATCTATGCACCCAACGACTGGGCTCCAAAATACATAAAAAACAAACTCTAAAAGCATTGAAAAGAGAAATTGACAGTTCACAATAATAGTAGGAGACTGCAACACACCACTGTCAGGAAAGGACAGGACATCTGGAAAGAAACTCAACAAAGATACAGAAGACCTAAAGGCCACAATCAACCAACTTGACATCATAGACATATATAGAATGCTCCACCCAACAGCAGCAAAATACACATTCTTTTCTAACGCACAAGGAATGTTCTTCAGAAGAGACCACATCTTAGGCCACAAAGGAACCCTCTACAAAATCCAAAACACTGAGATAATACAAAGCATCTTCTCTGATCACAATTCCATAAAAGTAGAAATTAATAACAGGAAGAACAAGGGAAAAAAACCAAATACATGGAAACTATAACACCTTGCTTAAAAACCACTGGGTAATAGAAGAAATCAAAGAGGGAATAAAAAAATTCCTAGACTCAAACGAGAGTGAAAACACATCATACCAAGACCTACATAAATGAAAAAACATACAATACTCATGGATAGGTAGACTCAATATTGTGAAAATATCAATTCCACACAAAGCTATCTACAAATACAATGCAATCCTGATCCAAATACCAACAGCATTCTTTCACAAGATGGAAAAGCTAGCCATTAACTTTATATGGAAAGGAAAGCACTAAAAATAAAGCACTATTGAAGAAAAAGAATAAAGTAGGAGGACTCACACCACCTGACCTCAGAACCTACTATACAGCTACGGTAGTCAGAACAACCTGGTACTGGTACAAAGACAGACACGTTGACCAATGGAACTAAATTGACAACCCAGATGTAAATTCATCCACCTACCATCACCTGATCTTTCACAAAGGCCCAAAGTCCATTAAAGGGGTAAAGACAAACTTTTTAACAAATTATGCTGGCAAAACTGGATAGCCATCTGTAAAAAAATGAGACAGGACCCATACCTCACACCATACACAAAAACTAATTCAAAATGGATCAAAGACCAAAAACCATAAAGATCACAGAAGAAAAAATAGGATCAATGCTAGAGGCCCTAATATATGACATAAATAGCAGACAAACAATAACTAACAATACACAAACACCAGAAGATAAGCTAGATAACTGGGATCTTCTAAAAATTAAACACTTACTCATCAAAAGACTTCACCAAAAGAGTAAAAATAGAACCTACAGACTGTGAAAAAATTTTTGGCTACGGCATATCCAACAAAGGTCTAATCTCTAAAATCTATAGGGAAATCCAAACACCTCTACAACAAAAAGACAAATAATCCGGTTAAAAAACAGGCAGAGGATATTGTCTTAGTCATCTTGTGCTGCTCTGACAGAAATACCACAAGTTGATGGCTTTTAACAAGAGAAATTTATTTTCTCACAGTCTCATAGGCTAGAAGTCCAAATTCAGGGCGTCAGCTCCAGGGGAAGGCTTTCTCTCTCCATCGGCTCTGGAGGAAGGTCCTGGTCATCATCAGTCTTCCCCCGGAATAGGAGCTTCTGTGCGCAGGAACCTCAGGTCCAAAGGGCGCACTCTGCTCCCGGTGCTTCTTTCTTGGTGGTATGAGGTCCCCAATTCTCTGCTTGCTTCCCTTTCCTTTTATCTCTTGTAAGGTAAAAGGTGGTGCAGACCACACCCTAGGGAAACTCATTTTACATTGGATCAGGGATGTGACCCGGGTAAGGGTGGTGTTACAATCCCACCCTAATCCTCTTTAACATAAAATTACAATCACAAAATGGAGGCCAACCACACAATTCTGGGAATCATGGCCCAGCCAAATTGATACACACAATTTTGGGGGGACATAATTCAAACCATGACAAATATGAACAGACATTTCACCAAAGAAGACATTCAGGCAGCTAACAGACAGATGAGGAAATGCTCAAGATCACTAGCCATTAAAGAAATGCAAATCAAAACTACAATGAGATACCATCTCCTCCCGACAATACTGGCACAAATCAAAAAAACAGAAAGTAACAAATGTTGGAGAGGCTGCGGGGAGCTTGGAATTCTTATGCACTGCTGGTAGGAATGTAAAAATGGTACAACCATTTTGGAAAATGATATGGAACTTCCTTAAAAAGCTAGAAATAGAAATATCATAGGATACAGCAATCCCACCCCCAGGAATATATCCGAGAGAAATAAGAGCTGTTGCACGAAGAGACATATGCACACCCATGTTCACTGCAGCATTATTACAATAGCAAAAAGTTAGAAACAACCTAAATCTCCATCAACGGATGAATGGATAAACAAGCTATGGTACATACAGACAATGGAATACTACGCAACAAAAAAGAACAATGATGAATCAGCAAAACATCTCACAACATGGATGAATCTGGAGGTCATTATGCTGAGTAAAATAAGTCAATCACAAAAGGACAAATGCTGTATGAGACCACTATTATAAAATCTCTTGAAAAGGGTTATACACAGAAAGGAACAATCTTTGATGGTTACTAAGAAGGGGAGGGATGGGGAGGGAAAAAACTAACTAGACAATAGATAAGTGGTAACTTTGGTGAAGGGTAAGACAGTACAAATGCTGGGGAAGTCAGCACAACTTGATCAAGGCAAGGTCATGGAAGCTTCATAGATACATCCAAACTCCCTGAGGGGCCAAATTACTGGGCTGAAGGCTGGGGACCATGGCCTCATGGGATCTGGCTCAACTGGCATAATACAGTTTATAAATAAAATGTTCTACATCCTACTTTGGTGAGTAGCATCTGGGGTCTTAAAAGCCTGACAGCGGCCAGCTAAGATACTCCACTGGTCTCACCCCATCTGGAGCAAGGGGGAATGAAGAAAACCAAAGACACAAGGGAAAGATTAGTTCAGAGGACTAGTGGACCACGACTACCACAGCCTCCACCAGACTGAGTCCAGCACAACTAGATGATGCCCTGCTATCACCACCGATTGCTCCGACAGGGATCACAATAGAGGGTCCCAGACAGAGTGGGAGAAAAACATAGAACAAAATTCTAACTCACAAAAAAGACCAGGCTTACTGGTCTGACAGAGACTGGAGAAACCCTGAGAGTATGGTCCCCGGACACCCTTTTAACTCAGTACAGAAGCCACTCCTGATGTTCACACTTCAGCCAAAGATTAGACAGGCTCATAAAAAAAAACGAGGCTAAATGGGCACACCAGCTCAGGGGCAAGGACGAGAAGGCAGGAGGGGACAGGAAAGCCGGTAGCAGGGAACCCAAGGTCAAGAAGGGGAGAGTGTTGACATGTCGTGGGGTTGGCAACCAATGTCGCAAAGCAATATGTGTATTAATTGTTTAATGAGAAACTAATTTGCTCTGTAAATCTTCGTCTAAAGTACAATAAAAAATTATAGCAAAAAAATATATATACAGGCAAAGCTATGGACCTAATTTTTTTTGAATGATTGCTTCTCAAACACAACAAATGCGTGAAAAGAAGATGAAGTAGATAATTGAGGTCTCATAAAAATTAAATACTTATGTTCATGAACAGACTTTATCAAAATAGTAAAAAGACAACTGCAGACTGGGAAAAAATCCTTGGGAACATTATATCAGATAAGGCTCTAATATCTAAACTATATATAAAATTTCTACAACTTAACGACAAACAGACAAATAACTCTATCAAAAAATGGGCAGAGAATATGAACAGACACTTCACCAAAGAGGATATTCAAATGGCCATCAACCACAGAAAAAGATACTCAGTGTTTTTAGCCATCAGAGGAATGCGAATCAAAACCACAACGAGATAACATTTCACTCCCACTAGGAAGGCTAAGGAGCCCTGGTGGTGCAGTGGTTAAGCGTTTGGCTACTAACCCAAAAAGGTCGGCAGTTCAAATCCACCAGCTGCCCCTTGGAAACCTGATGGGGCAGTTCTACTCTGTCCTGTAGGGTCACTATGAGCCACATTTATCTTGGTGGCAACAGGTTTGGTTTTGGTAGGGACGCTAAAATTAAAAATGAAAACAAAATAGTATGCACCGCTGGTGGGAATGAAAAATGGTATAACCACTATGGATAAACGATATGGCCTCTCCTTAGAAGGCTAGAAACAGAAATACCATAAGATCCAGTAATCTCACTCCTAGGAATATATCCTAGAGAAATAAGAACTGTCACATGAATAGACATATTCACACCCATGTTCATGGCAGCATTATTCACAATAGCAAAATGATGGAAAAAACCTAACTGCCCATCAACAGATGAATGGATTTTGGTATATACAGACAATGGAATACTATGCAACAATAAAGAACAATGATGAATCCTTGAAACATCTCATAACATGGATGAATATGGAGAGCATTATGCTGAGTGAAATATGTCAGTCACAAAAGGACCAATATTGTCTGAGACCACTATTATAAAAACTCAAGAAAAGGCTTACACACAGAAAAAAAAAATCTTTGATGGTTAGGAGGGAGGGTAGGGGTAGGAAAGGAAATCACTAACTAGATAGTAGACAGGTGTTAACTTTGGTGAAGGGAAAGGTAATACACAATATAGGGGAAGTCACCACAACTTGACCAAGACAAAGTCAAAGAAGCTTCCTAGACACATCCAACTAGGGACCAAGTTCTGGAGCTGAAGGCTGGGGACCATAGTCTCTGACGACATCTAGCTCAATTGGCATAACATAGTTATAAAGAAAATGTTCCACATCCTACTTTGGTGAGTAGCGTCTAGGGTCTTAAAATTTTGAGAGTGGCCATGTAAGATACATCTATTGGTCCCATCCCATCCAGAGCAAGGGAGAATGAAAAAAACCAAAGACATAAGGAAAATATTAGTCCAAAGGACTAATGGACCACATGAACCACAGCTTCCACCAGCCTGAGCACAGAAGAACTAGATGGTGCCTGGCTACCACCACCAACCACTCTCACAGGGATCACCATAGAGGGTCCAGATCAGAGCAGGAGAAAAATGTAGAACAAAATTGAAATTCACACACAAAAAACACCAGACTTACTGGTCTGACAGAGACTGGAAGAACCCCCAAGACTATGGCCCCTGGACACCCTGTTAACTCAGAACTGAAGCCACTCTGGAAGTCTACCTTTCAGCCAAAGATTAGACAGGCTTATAAAACAATAACACATATGAGGAACGTGCTTCTTAGTTCAATCAAGTATATGAGATTGAATTGGGCAACACCTGCTCAAAAGCAAAGACGAGAAGGCAGAAAGGGACAGGAAAACTGAATGAATGGACACTGGGAACCTGTGGTGGAAAGGGGGAGAGTGCTGACACATTGTGGGGATTGCAACCAATGTCACAAAACAATTTGTATATAAATTTTTGAATGAGAAATTAATTTGCACTGTAAACTTTCACCTAAAGCACAATTGAAAAAAAAAAATCCCAGAAAATAATAAGTACTGGTGAGAATGTAAGGAAATTGGAACCCTTATCCATCGCTGGTGGGAATACAAAATGGTACAGTCATTGTCGAAAACGGTGCAGGGGTTCCTCACAAAACTAAAAATAAACGTACCAAATGACCCAGCAATCCTACTGGTAGAAGTATACCCATGGAATCTGAAAGTATCGATGCAAACAGACTAATATATACACCAATGTTCACTTCTGCACTATTCACAATAGCCAAAAGATGGAAACATCCTAAATGTCCATCAGTGGATGATTGGATAAACAAAATGTGGTACATCCATTCAGTGGAATACAGTAGGAGAAATGAAGTCTTGATATATTGCTACAACATGGATGAAGCTTGAAGACATTATGCTGAGTGAAATAAGTCAATCACAAAAGGACAAGTATTGTATGACCTCACTTATACAAAAAGACAAAAACAGGCAAATGTATAGAGACCAAAGTTTCTTAGTGGTTTCCAGAGGTGGAAGGGAGGGGGGAAAGGGGTGTTTTTGCTTATGTAACCTTGAGTTTCTGTTTATAGTGATGGAAAATTCACATTGATTAATGGTAATGGCTGTACAGCTGATTAATGTAACTGAAATTAATAAGTTGTACACCTGTAGATAGCTGAATTGGCAAATGTTCTGTAATATATTTTTTTCCAAAAATAAAAAAAAGCTGCTGAGGCTGCTTATGTACAACCAAACACCTCAAGAGATTTGGTTTCTTACTTTGGAGTTTTAGGGTCATGGTTTCATGGGACATCCCAATTAATTGGCTTAATATCATTTTCAGTGCTTCTGTTCTACATCTTAGTTCTTTGCATAGAGCCTGGGGTCTTAAAAGCTTGCAAGCGGCCATTCAAGGTACAACAATCGGTCTCTATTTGCTTGCAGCAACAGAGGAAGAAGGAGAGGTAGGAACAGGAGGATGAAATGGGGTGCCTGGCTAATTGCCTCCATGAACTGACTCCATGAACTTGCCATGAGACCAGAAGAACTGAATGGTGCTCAGCTACCATTACTGAACGTTTTGATAAAAGAACCTATAAAAGAATCTTGATCAAAAGTTGGAAAAATGTGTGACAGAATTCCAAATTCTCATGAAATCCAGAATTTCTGGAGCCTTTGAGGATGGGTAAACTCCCAAATCTATTGCCTTGAGATAATCTTCAAACCTTAAACCTAAACCAAAAATATCCCCTGAAGTCGTCTTTAAACCAAACAATAGGTTAGTTTAATTAGTAAAGAATGTTTGCCTTGAACATTGTGCTCTTTTAAAGAACTATCTATGTGGGATCAGACTCACAACAACAACTCGAAAGGTCAGACAGGAAGCTTGAGGAGGCAGTGAGTTTATATTAAGGGGGAGAAACAATTCAGAAAAGGAGGATGAGAATGGCTGCACAACTTGAAGAATGTTATCAATGTCACTGAATTGTAATGTAGAAATTGTTGAACTGGTGTATGTTTCTCTGTGTATGTTCTCAACAACAATAAAAAAAGAAGTAAAAAAAAAATAGAATCTCTCCTGCTTTTGAAAATTAATGTTTGTATGATACATTTTTTCCATCTTTTTACTTTCAACTACCTATATCCTTATGTTTGAAGTGAGTTTCTTGTAGACAATATATAGTTGGGTCATATTTTTAATCCACTCTGCCAATCTCTGTCTTTTAATTGGCATATATAGACCATTTGGAGGAGCTCTGTGGCTCAGTGATTAAAACACTCAGCTGCTAAACCTAAAGGTTGGCGATTGGAACCCACCAGTGGCTGCTCCCCCACGTGTCTGTCAGTTTGTCTTACTGTGGGGGCTTGCGTGTTGCTGTGGTGCTGGAAGCTATGCCACTGGTACTCAGATACCAGCAGGGTCACCCATGGTGGACAGGTTTCAGCTGAGCTTCCAGACTAAGACAGACTAGGAAGAAGGACCCGGCAGTCTACTTCTGAAAAGAATTAGCCAGTGAAAACCTTATGAATCGCAGAACATTGTCTGATAATAGTGCCGGAAGATGAGCCCCCCCCAGGTCGGAAAGCACTCAAAAGACAACTGGGGAAGAGCTACCTCCTCAAAGTAGAGTCAACCTTAATGACGTGGATGGAGTCAAGCTTTCAGAACCTTCATTTGCTGATGTGGCACTACTCAAAATGAGAAGAAACAGCTGCAAACATCCATTGATAATTGGAACGTGGAATGTACAAAGCATGAATCTAAGAAAATTGGAAATCATCAAAAATGAAATGGAATGCATAAACATCGATATCCTAGGCATTAGTGAGCTGAAATGGACTGGTATTGGCCATTTTGAATCAGACAACCATATGGTCTACTATGCCGGGAATGAAAACTTTAAGAGGAATGGCATTGCATTCATCGTCAAAAAGAACATTTCAAGATCTATCCTGAAGTACAATGCTGTCAGTGATAGGATAATATCCATATGCCTACAAGGAAGACCAGTTAAAAAGACTATTATTCAAGTTTACGCACCAACCACTAAGGCCAAAGATGAAGAAATAGAAGATTTTTACCAACTTCTTCAGTCTGGAATTGATCGAACATGGAATCAGTGTGCATTTGTAATTACTGGTGATTGGAATGCAAAAGTTGGAAACAAAGAAGGATCGGTAGTTGGAAAATATGGCCTTGGTAATAGAAATGATGTCAGAGATTGCATGATAGAATTTTGCAAGACCAATGACTTCTTCATTGCAAATACCTTTTTTCACCAACATAAATGGTGACTATACACGTGGACCTCGCCAGATGGAATACACAGGAATCAAATTGACTACATCTGTGGAAAGAGACGATGGAAAAGCTGGATATCATCAGACAGAACAAGGCCGGGCTGACTGCGGAACAGACCATCAATTGCTCATATGCAAGTTCAAGTTGAAACTGAAGAAAATTAGAACAAGTCTATGAGAGCCAAAGTATGACCTTGAGTATATCCCACCTGAATTTAGAGACCATCTCAAGAATAGATTTGACGCATTGAACACTAATGACCAAAGACCAGATGAGTTGTGGAATGACATCACGGACATCATCATACATGAAGAAAGCAAGAGGTCATTAAAAAGACAGGAAAGAAAGAAAAGACCAAAATGCATGTCAGAAGAGACTCTGGAACTTGCTCTTGAATGTCGAGTAGCTAAAGTAAAAAGAAGAAATGATGAAATAAAAGAACTGAACAGAAGATTTCAAAAGGCTGCTCAAGAAGACAAAGTAAAGTATTATAATGACATGTGCAAAGAGCTAGAGATAGAAAACCAAAAGGGAAGCACATGCTCAGCATTCCTCAAGCTGAAAGAACAGAAGAAAAAATTCAAGCCTCGAGTTGCAATAGTGAAGGATTCTATGGGGAAAATATTAAATGATGCAGGAAGCATCAAAGGAAGATGGAAGGAATACACAGAGTCATTATGCCAAAAAGAATTGGTCGACGTTTCAACCATTTCAAGAGGTAGCATATGATCAGGAACCAATGGTACTGAAGGAAGAAGTCCAAGCTGCACTGAAGGCATTGGTAAAAAACAAGGCTCCCGGAATTGACGGAATATCAATTGAGATGTTTCAACAAATGGATGCAGTGCTAGAAGTGCTCACTCGTCTATGCCAAGAAATTTGGAAGATAGCTACCTGGCCAACTGACTGGAAAACATCCATATTTATGCCTATTCCCAAGAAAGGTGATCCAACCAAAAGTGGAAATTATCAAACAATATGATTAATATCACATGCAAGTAAAATTTTGCTGAAGATCATTCAAAAGCAGCTGCAGCAGTATGTCGACAGGGAACTGCCAGAGATCCAGGCCGAATTCAGAAGAAGAAGTGGAACCAGGGATCTCACTGCTGATGTCAGATGGATCCTGGCTGAAAGCAGAGAATACCAGAAAGATGTTTATCTGTGTTTTATTGACTATGCAAAGGCATTTGATTGTTTGGATCATTAACAAATTATGGATAACATTGTGAAGAATGGTAATTCGAGAACACTTAATTATGCTCATGAGGAACCTGTACACAGATCAAGAGGCAGCTGTTCCAACAGAACAAGGGGATACTGTATGGTTTAAGGTCAGGAAAGGTGTGCGTCAGGGTTGCATCCTTTCACCATACCTATTCAATCTGTATGCTGAGCAAATAATCTGAGAAACTGGACTATATGAAGAAGAAAGGGGCATCAGAATTGGAGGAAGACTCATTAACAACCTGAGATAAGCAGATGACACAACCTTGCTTGCTGAAAGTAAAGAGGACTTGAAGCCCTTACTGGTGAAGATCAAAGACCACAGCCTTCAGTATGGATTACACCTCAACATAAAGAAAACAAAAATCCTCACAACTGGACCAATAAACAACATCATGATAAATGGAGAAAAGACTGAAGTTGTCAAGGATTTCATTTTACTTGGATCCACAATCAACACCCATGGATGCAACAGTCAGGAAATCAAAAGATGCATTGCATTGGGCAAATCTGCTGCAAGAGACCTCTTTAAAGTGTTGAAACTCAAAGAGGTCACCTTGAAGACTAAGGTGCACCTGACCCAAGCCATGGTATTTTCAGTCGCATCATATGCATGCGAAAGCTGAACAATGAATAAGGAAGACTGAAGAAGAATTGACACCTTTGAATTGTGGTGTTGGCGAAAAATATTGAATATACCATGGACTGCCAAAAGAACGAACAAATCTGTCTTGGAAGAAGTACAACCAGAAGGCTCCTTGGAAGGATGACTAGACTACGTCTTACATACTTTGGACACGTTGTCAGGAAGGACCAGTCCCTGGAGAAGGACATCATGCTTGGCAAATTAGAGGGTGAGCGAAAAAGAGGAAGACCCTCAACGAGATGGACTCACACAGTGGCTGCAACAATGGGCTCAAACATAACAATGATTGTGAGGATGGCGCAGGACCGGGCAGTGTTTCTTTCTGTGGTGCATAGGGTTGCTATGAGTCGGAACCAACTTGACAGCACCTAACAACAACAAAAAGCGGCTCCTGGGGAGAAAGATGTGGCAGTCTGCTTCCGTGAAGATGTATGCCTTGGAAACCCTATGGGGCAGTTCTACTCTGTCCTATAGGATCACTATATGTCGAAATCAGCTTGACAGCAGTGGGTGTGGTTTTTTCAGTTATAGACCATTTGCATTAAATGTAATTATTTATATGTTAGGGCTTATGTCTGCCATTTTACATGTTTTCTGTTTGTTCTTCCTGGTTTTCATTTCTATTTTCTTTTTCCTGTGGGTTATTTGAACTTTTTTTTTTTTAACAATTCCATTTTGATGTATCTATAGTGTCTTAAAAAATCGACTCGACAGCAATGGGTTTGGTTCTTTGGTCTGGTATACTGTCTTTGAAGGAGGCCTGGGAGCACAGTGGTTAAGCACTCGGCTGCTAACCTAAAGGGCGATGGTTCCAACACACCAGCCACTCTGGGGGAGAAAGCTGTGGCAGTCTGCTTCTGTAAAGATTATATAGCCTTGGAAACTGTATGGGGCAATTCTATTCTGTCATATAGGGTCGCTATGGTCAAAACCGACTCAATGGCACACCACCACAACATACATACATCTATCTATCTATCTACCTACCTACCCACCTACTTACCTACCTACCTACCTTTCTGTCTATCTATCATCTATGGAGTCCTGGTGGTACAGTGGTTAAGAGAGTGGCTGCTAACCAGAAGACTGGCAGTTCGCATCCGCTAGCCAAGGCTGACTTTTTGGTTAGCAGCTGTAGCGCTTAACTACTGCACCACCAGGGCTCCTATATATATATATATTTTTTCTGCTGGTGGTGTTATTTTCCCAGTTTAACTTTTTGTCCCTTTACCCTCCCCTGTTGGTAATAAAGTTGCCTTGAATATTTCCTCTACATACATTTAGAACCACATCAGACGGTGTTGTAGTTTTTGCTTCCAGTTTAAAACATAATTTAGAAAACTCAAGAGAAGGAAAGTCTATTGTGTTTACCCACATTTTTGCTCACCATGTTCTTTCTTCCTTGCTTATGTTCCAAGTTTCCTTCCTTTATCATTTCCTTTTTGTTTAGAGAATTTTCTTTAGCCATTCTTTTAGGGTAGGTATGCTAGTAACCCTAGTGGTGCAGTGGTTAAAGTGATCATCTGCTATGAATCAACTTGACAGCAGTGGGTTTTTGTTTTGGTCTAATATATACATTGTAAATGATATATTTCTCCAAGTTTATCACTTGCCTTTTAACTTCATTGATGATGTCTTTTGTTAAAGAAAAAATTTTTTTATGTAGATTCAAATTTATCAACCATTCCCTCCTGGCTTTTGTGTTGTGTGTATGTGTGTGTTGTTTAAAAAAGACTTTCTCTACCCCAAAGTCACATAGTCACAAACATATGCTTCTACTCTTTTCCCAATGTAGTGATAGTTTTTTGTTTTTGTTTTTTCTTTTTTACATTTAGTTATTCATACTATTTGGAATGTGTGTTTGTATGTTCGAGAGAGTGTGTGTGTGTTTACAGTATGAGGTAGAGATCTAATTTACTTTTTTCAAATGGGAAGTAAATTGTTCCAATGTTATTTATTGAATAGTCCATCCTTTCACCACTGGCTTGTGAAGGCCACTTTTATGATTTATTTAACATGTTTACATGGGTTGGTTTGGAGGATCTCTGCTCTCTTTCGCTCATTTACTTGTCTATTTCTGTGCCAATTATCAATTACTATAACTTTGACACCTTGTAAAATAAATCAACCTTCATTTTCCTTTTTCCCCCAAAATTGTTTTAGCTCTTCTTGTGCGTATTCTCTTCTATACGGACTTTAGGACCAGTTTGTCAGGTTCTGTGAAAACTTCCTGTGGAGATTTGGTTAGGATGGCAATGAGTTTATAGATTAAATTAGGAATAATTGACATCTGCTCTTTTTCTCCTTCACAAAGAACACTGGGACCCTCATGAAAGATACTTAAAGGCTAAACATCCCACATGACCACCCCCCCCCACACACACACATATACAAGTTTGTGTCTGTGTATTTGTGGAGGCCTACACTTCAGGCTCCATGGGTAAATACTTATTAGACACATAATCTCTGGGCACCAGGTCTGTTGTTCAGTGGTACTCTCAAAGTGGCAGCGACTCCTCTTCCTGATCAGAAAGAGACAAAAATAAAACTCTGGTTTGATAATGTACTTTGTTAGACTGCAAGGAAGGGAGTGAGGGGTGGATGAAGGAGACAATAGCGTATGGTAACTTTAGACAATGCTGTCATGCTTTGCTATCCAGGAGAGCCCAGGATGACAGGAGGTATGAATGGTGGAGGATGGAGAGTAGCAGGAATTAGGAGTTGCTCCTTGTTCCATGCTGCTGTCTATGGGTTGGGGTCCTGAGGACTGATCGACCCCCAGAAATGTGCACCCATTCAGTGTGTTCATCTATATAGCAGAATACTTGGCCTGGGTTGGTAGCTGTGCTTATTGGCCCTGATGTTCTGGATATACCAAAGTGTGGGTTTGGAGATGGACCTGTCTGCCTTTGAGTCCACTGCTGACAGAACATTCCCCAGTTCTGTGGGTGTGCTAATGCCTGGACAAGTTACCCTTGTATAAAAGTGGTCCATTCTATCACAATAGTACCATGTTTCCCAATGGTGTGTTCATTTGTTGCTGTCAGCTGGGGACAGGTACTCACAGCTGGTTGCACAGGTGCCTGGTCTTGGAGTGGGGCTGCCTTGGGGCTGCCGGAGCAGCCTAACCTACCCACTCAAGTTCTCCAGAAAACCGTAGGCCCAGAAAGATATTCATTAGCATGAGGCAGCCTTGGACTTTAGCTGGAGCCCTCTAAACTTTTCCCAAAGAGGAATGGGGCTGGTTTAGGGGTCCTTTTGTATCTGCAAATGCTGTCTGGGCAAGCAGCTCTGCCCTCATCTATGTTCCATTCAGTTGACAAGATAGACAATGTCCCCCAGACATCTATATTCTCCCCTCACAAGGTCATGGTATGCAAAGTAAGGTGGAGCCTAATCAACCAGTTCCCCCTCTATGGACCTTACCATCTAATGAGGTCAACAAAACATTAATATAGAAAACAAAATAGATTGTGTTAAATACTTAGAGGTACAAAGTGCTATGTGGGTTTTGCTTCTTCCACCTTTTTTTTTTTTTAAATCCAAGCTATCATTAAGTCCTTTCCCCACCCCCAAATGTCTCCTGGGTCTGTACTCTTTTTTCTCATTTTCATGATTTTTAATTTAGACCCTTCTGAGCTAGACTACCTCAAGTACCACTCCTCCAATCTACTTTCCTTTGGTGCATCTTCCTAACTCACAGCTCTGGTTATGTCCTCCAGTCTATAATCTAAAGCATCTCCTCACTGCTTACAGAATTAAGCCCAGCTCCTACTTGACTTTCTTTGTAAATGACATTTAATGCTTTCTTTTATTTCTGAAATGGTAAATATTTATTATAGTGGTTGACTTTCAAGGTCCTCTCTGATGTGATCCAACCTACCCTTCCTGCCTGTGTGTTGGGGTTGGGGGTGGTGGGTAAGGTGGACACGCAGCTTCACGCTGTGGAAAGCACACCTTGAACTTTGGAGTTAGAAATAACTGTTAATCTCATCCTTCCTCTTGCTTCTTAGCTGCTTGACAGTGGCTTGGATCTCATCTTTCTCTCACCCTCAGTTTCCCCCTCTGTTAAAGCAGTATAATAAACAGACCCCTACCCCAGGTTAGTGGTGAAGACTCATGAGACAGTGGAGGTGAACGGATCTTCTAGAGCCATGAGCTTCCACGATGCCCCGATGCAGACAGGGCTAGGGCAGGGCTGCGGGAGCAGGTGCTGCAGCACGGCTCTTTGGCCTACCCTCCGGGCTGCTTTTCGCGCGCAGAGCAGCTCGGCGTGTCTTCGCTAGTCACCAAGCGCATGAGGAGGCGGTGAGGCTGAAGGGGCGGCTGATGCCAGTGCAGCCGGTGGGATGAGTCACCCGTCCCTCACTACCTCCAGAACTGGAGGCTGCTAAGAAGCGGCCGGGCCCCTGCCCCTCGGTTCCTACCCCGCCCGGAAGAGAGGCGGAGCCAGTCCCCGAACCCAGCAGAGGGCGCTGCAGTGCAGCTGCAGGTCCGCAGGGCCCCCTGCTCCAGAGGTGGGCGGGCCAGTGCAGTTGCCTAAGGCGGTCGCTAGCTCTGCCTCAGAGGGAAAAATTTCCGGGGTCAGGTTACAAAGATTTGGGCTGATGGCAATGGAGGGCAGAAGAAAGCGCTCTGGGTATCAGGTGACCAGGGTTTCAGTGCCAGATCCATCTTGAGGTTGCTGTGTGACCTTGATCATTTCATTATTCATGCATTCAGAAAACATTCTCTGTGTCCACAGGCACAGTGGGGGAAAGCGAGGAGACCAAACATGTGAACAGACACCATAAGACAGTTTGCGCTTAACATAGTGCCACACACGTATATTTGTTGAATGAAGTCTATGATTTAATAACTGCACACTTGGGTAGGGATGTTTGTTCACTGGTGTGTCCAGAGTGCCTAGAAGAGTGCTTGATATAAAGTAGACACTCAGTAATTTGTCAAATAAATGATAGAGGGGTGTACTGACTGCTTTGTGAGCACCAAGAACAGCACCTAATCCATAAGCATATGCTATGCTTGAACCAAGTCTTAAAGGAAGAGTGGGGATTAGGTAGGTATACGAGGGCCAGAGGGTAGGTGATACACACAGAGAGAACAGCTTGTGCAAAGGTACAGAGTCCTCACCTCTCTGGGCCTCAGTTCCCTCCTGGGTAAGAAGAAAAGGATAGGGTTGACTCTATAATCACTTAGATTCTTCTAGTTCTAAGACTCTGTGATTTTAGGGACCAAATTACTGGGCTGAGGGCTGGGGACCATGGTCTCATGGGACATCTAGCTCAACAGGCATAACATAGTTTATAAAGAAAATGTGCTACATCCGACTGTGGTGAGTAGTGTCTGGGGTCTTAAAAGCTTGTGAGTAGCCATCTAAGATACTCCACTGGTCCCACCCCTTCTGAAGCAAGGGAGAACAAATAAAACCAGAAATACAAGGGAAAGATTAGTTCAAAGGACTAATGGACCACAACTACCACAACCTCCACCAGACTGAGTCCAGCACAACTAGATGGTGCCCCGCTACCGCCACCGACTGCTCTGACAGGGATCACAATAGAGGGTCCCAGACAGAGCAGGAGAAAAATGTAGAACAAAATGCTAATTCACAAAAAAGACCAGACTTACTGGTCTGACAGAGACTGGAGAAACCCCAAGAGTATGATCCCTGGACAACTTTTAACTCAGTACTGAAGTCACCTCTGAGGTTCACCTAACAGTCAAAGATTAGACAAGCCCATAAAACAAAACAAGACTAAAGGGGCACACCAGCCCAGGGGCAAGGACGAGAAGGCAGGAGGGGACAGGAAAGCTGGTAACGGGGAACCCAAGGTCGAGAAGGGGAAAGCATTGACACATCATGGGGTTGGCAATCAATGTCACAAAACAATATGTGTATTAATTGTTTAATGAGAAATTAATTTGCTCTGTAAACCTTCATCTAAAGTACAATTAAAAAATGATTTTTAAAAAAACCAATTCCGTGATTTTAAAAATGAATCCAGTTACCCAGGTTAGGGCCTGACCAGTGCTGGGCAACTTTGCAGTCTAAAGGATTCAGGTTTTGACTTTTGACTCAGCCCGTCTTCAGAATAAAGGCTTAGCAATCTTGGGCTCTCCTTCTCCATCTCCTTGCTCTGCCTTTTACCTTAGAAATGTCCCTTGAATCCCCATAGCATAAATTATTTTCGTCACAAAAGTCAACACTTACTTGTGTATTGCCCCACGATTTTTCTTTTTACTAATTTATATTTTAAAATAAAACCTTTGTTATTTGTAGATTTTTAAACTAACACAGGTTAATTGTTGAATGAAACAGAAAAGTACAAAGAAGAAGATAAAAGCCACCCATAATTTCACTACTTGATGTAGTTCCTTGAATATTTTTATGACTTTATTAAAATACACACACACTTGAACTCACACAACTACATTGTCACAAATTGCTGTCGTGAGTGTGAGTCTTACATTCCCGACTAAAGCATGAGCTGGGGGCAGTTCTCTCTTACCTTCTGTATGTACATGTCTGTCTGTCTATATTACACATGCAGACAGGCTGTGCCTCAAACCTTCCAGGCAACCATAGGACAGTTAGGAATGAGGCACGTACACCCACTGGCATCAACCATTCCATGGGTGCTACGTTCATCTGTGATCGAACAGGACACATGAGACACTTACACAGTGTTAGCAAAGTAAAAGCCATTATTATTATTTATAGAAAGCAAATAGTAAACAATAACAACAGATTCCCAAAGGGGAAACACCCTTCCCCAGATTACCCATGTCCATTCTTATGTCGCTGGGCAGGTGCACCATGGTTCAGGTCAGATGTCAGATGCTGTCTTCATATCATCGCTGCTTCTGGCTACCACCACACTGCTCGGGGGGTCTGCTTGGCTCCTGAGGCTTCTGCTGCTGCTGGGCCTTGCTGGCCCCTGCTTCCAGTTCCCACCACACTACCTGGGCCTGCAGGGCTCTCTTGCCACCACGCTACCTGGGCCCCTGCTGCCCAGGCTGGGAGGTGTGTAACCCTTGCATGGGGCACACTCAGGCCTCTCTTGCCCTGCACAAGCAAGTGTTACAGCTCTTTTAACTCCTCTGGCAAGCCTCCTGCCCAGAAGCATCCGGTTCCACCCTGCTATAGGAAGATTCCTGCATAGGATCTTCCAAGGCAACCCCTGCAGGGGGCACACTCAGGCCTCTGCCTTGCGCAGGCAATTATTACAGTTCTTCTAGCCGAAGGCACTCAGCTCTCACTCAGTGGGCCAGCAAGTCCACCACGGCTGTCTCTCACCGTCTTGTGCCATCTTCAGTGTTACAGCTCTCTTTTCTGGGTCTAGAAGGTTCTCAGTACAGGAACCCTGGGTTCTTGGTCGAAAGGACATGCTCCACTCCAAACTCTTCTTGATGATAGTGAGGCCCCTCTGAACCTCTGTGGAGTTGGCCTTTATATAAGCAGATTCCTTGTCAATTTCAAGGCACAGCTGTCCCAACAGGACCATGAACTGACCAATCCCCTTGGTAGACCATACGTCATTCAATTTGTGTAGTCCCAGCCAATAATTTTGTGGAAGTTACAAGACCATGGCTAGAAAGGCCATATAAAAGTGATCCATTGCACCACACCCTCTGTTAGTTGTGTCTCTGATGAGAAGAGATATTGGCTGAAACCCCAAAACTCTGATTCCTTGACTAGCTACAGACCATCATGCTAAATCTTCAAAGAATGTAACTGCACAGAGGACACTTTATTCTGGGTTGGAGCTCTGGATCCCAAACCATTGTGTGACCTCCTACCCCTGGAGTTGGGCTAAAATTGGGCTAGATTACTTGTGAGCTGCCAAACCCTAGACAGCACTGAGCAGCTTCGGGGGATGGAGAGTGGGAGGCTGGGAGGGAAGTTACTGTCCCATCTACCTGAGGGGACCCCGAAAAGTAAAACCATAACCCTAGCTTATTCAGTTTCTCTTGGCCACTCCCATTAAAATCTCCGCCTCCAGAACAGTGCCCCCTTTTGTGTCCTGGCTCCTTGGTACTCAATATGTGATCCAGGGACCAGTGGCATTGACAAAAAGATTTCCAGATGAGGGTTTGCAGATTACAGTTTGAGAAGCCAAAAACAGACTCTGCGTTTTCTAACAAGCTCCCAGGTAATTGTGATACAGCTGGTCCATGGATTACATGTTGAGTAGCAAAGAGCTAGATGACTCTCTTTTGCCCTTGTGAAGTAAAGGGCAGGCGAAGCCTCGAGATCCCCCTACAGGTTAGAGTGTGCGGCCACCCCCTCCCCAACCCTCCTTTCACAACTGAGGGATAAGTCCTGAGTGTTCAGTAAATGCTTGGTGAGTGAATATATGAAGTTGAGGTGTGAGAAGGCATAAAGCTACATGCCCACCCTTCAATGAGTTGCCCATTTCAGTGGTGATATCAGAAGCTACTTAGTCACCAAATGGAACTGGCACCTTAGATGTTTTTGCCCTGGCCGCACCTTTCCATTCTCACTGCTTCCATTTTCATTCAGACATATGCCATCTATTGCCTGCCTTTCTGCCTTTGGTCCCTTCCTCCTCCAGTTTGCTGCCCTTCTCCCAATCCTTGTTACCAAAATCCAATTTAGAATCATCGGTTGTGTGGGCTCTAAGGGAAAAGGTGGGCAGAGAAAAGGCCTTCTCCTCAGTGCCAGACAGGGTGGAAGGGGCATTAAGCCTCCTTTTAAACTATGAGTCTATACAGGGTAGATTATTATTCCCTAGGAAACTGAGGCTCAGAAACATTGAGTAACTTCCTTATACAATGAGGAAGTTTGGAGGTGAAATTTGAAACCAGAGCTCTCATTTCAAAGCTTAAGCTCTTCACTGTATCACCTCTTCATTTCACTCATGAGGAAGATGAGGATTAGGTGACTAGTCTGAGGTCATCCAGGGTGTCAGGGATGGAGCTGAGGCTGGAAGCCCTTCTTCTGACACTGTAACTAAATTTTCAATAGGTAACTCCCTGACTCAGAAGCCTTCAGAGACACCCTCTAGCCTATGGAATGAACTAAAAACTTCTGAGCCTGGCAAGGCCTTCCATGGTCCCCTTTCTTCAACACTATTTTCCTACTTCTTTCCCAGCACTTTACTTGGCTTGCTGAAAGGTTAGGCTTTCTCTCTTCTCCTCCCGCATCAATCATGTTCCTCCCTGGCCTCAGGTATGCCTTGAATTTCCCTACCTCTGTGCTTGAGTATAGGGTCACTGTGAGTTGGAAATAACTCCACAGCAACGGGTTTGGGTTTTTTTTTTTGGTTTGTGCCTCAGCTCTCTCTCTCTTTTTTTTTTTTCCAACCTCAAATGCTCTGCCACTCTAACTCTGCCTCTCAGACTCTTTCCCATACTTCAAGAGCCAACTTGGGTACTGACTCCTCCAGGAAACCTCCTGAAGCTGCCCTCTCTCACACTTCTCTCCTCTACTATGAGCACTTAGAGCCTCGAGGTCTGAGTCCATCACTTAGCAGTGCTGGGCCCTGTTGGTACCCTGAAGAGCTCTTCCTCCACCTACAAGTGAGGCCAGTAGATGTACTATAAAAAGCCTCTGCAGCAACACACCAGGGCTTGAGGAGCTATTTCCAGAGTCTTCTCTACTCTGAATCTGTTTTTACTACCTTGATGTCCCTGGTTCTTTGAAACCGTATCTAGTTTTCACAACTCCTCCCAGTCCTGTTAGTGTGATACTAACTTGATTACAGTTTTCATCCTAGATATGGCCTCAGATCTCCACAACACCATGCCCTGACCTTCCCCCACCTTGTATCCAACTGCTTTCTGCATTCCAGCCTTGGTATAACACCCCAGGACCCTGCTTGTCCTGAAGGGAAATTCAAACATGGCTGCCTGATTCTCTTCACATATTTCTATTACTTTATATATCTTATCTTCTTGAGTAAACCCTAAGCTCCTGGAAGACTGGACTGTCTATGTCTTATTCCCCTTTTTATCTCTTGCAACACCAACATTTTCTTTTATTCATTCATTTCTCAAAGACTGAGTGTCCATTCTATACTAGGTCCTGAGGCAGCAAAAGGGAGGAAGACATGGTCTAGTACATCACAGTATCATTTAGAACATTCAAGGCGACAGAGAAGTCCAATAACTTGAGATTGGAAAATTGATCTTGGGCCCAGGCTGGTAGAAATATTTGTGAAAATGATTGGTGAACAAGCAGGGTCAACCTGCACCTAAAACAGATAAGGAAGAAATTAGTGCCAGAGGAAGCTGGAGGCCTACTTTTTGAGCCTTGGGGTAGAAGAGATGAAGCATTGTCTACTTTTTCCAAATGAGCACATAAAAGAGGAAGTAGCAATTATGGACCTGACGAAAATAATATTTCCTGAAACAATAGGGTTTGGGGGTGTAACTCCAAGACACGAGTGATTTAACGGGAATAGCACTAAAATAAACTTTCTAGCACTCATACTTCATGACCCTCTGACCCGGGTTTTGGTCCCAGCTCAACCTCTTGCTTACCATCAGACCTTAGCTGGCTCCATTTCCCTCAGCAGGCCTCAGTTTCTTCCTCTCTGACACTGGAGGATACAGAGTGGGGTGGTGCATGAGGAGCTTGGCCTCATGAACTGTAAGCTTCCTCCTAGCTCTTAACATTCTTGGCATGTGCTAGAAACAGAAGCACAAATTAGGAAGGTTCAAGTGGAAGTTGAGACTAGAGTCAGGGAGGCCAGTGAGCAGCAGTACCAATGGTAGTAGAGTAGGAGAGAGACCCAAGGCAGGCACAGAGGGGATGCAGAGGCTCTCATGGACAGGTGACATATATTTTGGAGGAAATGGAATTGACAGAAACTGTCAGCTGACCAGATGATGGGAATGAAGAAGAAGGAGGAGTTAAAGAAGATGGAGATTTTGTTCCAACCCAGGAGGACTGAGTGACAGGAATCCTGGGTCCCAGGCCCAACACTTCCAGGAAACTTCCATGTGGCCTTAGGTAAGTCATTGCCTCTTTTTGGTTCTCAGTTGCCACATATGCACAGTGAAGGGATAGCTTTGATGCTCCCAAACCCCCTCTCTGACCCATGACAACTGCAATAAGTTAGGAAAAACTTCAGGATTCCCAAATTACGCTTTAGCTTATTAGAAGTTTGTAGGCAAATTCCAGACTCTTAAATGGCCTGGCAGAGCTTGTAACTGTAGCAGCTTTTGAGCAACTGTGGAGGGCAGTTGAGTGGGGCCACAGTCAGGGCTACTAGGAGAGGCCTTGCAGACTCTTCTGAGGTGAGGCCCAAGGGCCAAAGCTTGCTTCTTGACTTGGAGAGATCTGGTTTTGGCAGTTTTAAAGGAGACATTTAAAGACTCCAGCTCCCAATGTAATACAAATGGCAGGGCATCCTGCATGGTGTTGGCATCACTTTTGCATAGTAAGAGAACTTAGCTGGAGGCAGAGCTTTGCCCTCGTATTTGGAAAAATGAACTCTGAACCCTGCTCTATAGAAGCCCATTCGTAGATACCAATAAGAGCTAATACTTAAAGAGATCTTCTATGGCCTAGACCTGGATCTAAGTACCTTACATGTGTTCATTAACTCATTTCATCCTCACAGCAACCTCCATTTTAGCGATGAGGAGGCAAGTACACAAAGACTATGTAGGTTGTCCCAGATCACAGAGCTAATGAGTGGAGGAGCCAGGCAAATCTGTCTCCAGAGCAATAAACCACACGGTCTGTGACTGTCACCAGTAGAATCACAGCTATTTTCATATCACATTACAGTTGTTGCAGATATCTCAATAAATCATTTATGCTCATCACTACTTCAAAATTATAGTAGTCATCAGACCCACTGCTAGATCTTATTACATTGAATGTGTTCATCAAGAAGCACATATTACTGTATTGCAAATTCTATTTCAATATACAGTAATCAGTTTCTTTTGTAGCCCTAGGTAACTTACTTAATGCATTTAAAAGTGTTTTTTCTGAGAAGGGGTCTATAGGTAGTGCCAGATTGCCAAAGGGGTCTACAGCATGCCCGAGAAGGCTCTTCTGCTAGAGGGTGAGGGCTGGAAGCTTGAGTAGAATTTGTGCTGAGCATCCCTCTGTGCCAGGCACTTCACCTATTGTGCTCACTTCGCCTTCACAGCCCCAGGAGCTAATTATGATCATACTTTTTGAAACACGAGGAAACCAAGGCTAGAGAGAAGGGGTGCATCATCCATAGTCACTTAGCAAGTAAGTGACAGAGCTGTGACATGGGTCCAGGTCTGTCAGACCACAGAGTGCATTTTGTAACTACTGCAGCTCTCTGTCTTTCCTGGAAGATGAGTGCCAGCCTTCACATGCAGTTCCCTCAAATACAAATGACCT
The DNA here is from genome assembly GCA_030035585.1 of Dugong dugon. Lineage (NCBI taxonomy): Eukaryota > Metazoa > Chordata > Mammalia > Sirenia > Dugongidae > Dugong > Dugong dugon. The sequence goes on along the minus strand of CM057483.1, from coordinate 98,322,245 downwards.
GCTTAGGACAAAGGACTCCTGAATGGACATTAGGCAACACCATTTCTTCAGCCCCAGCACTCCTCCCGACCTGGGGTATGGGATGAGGGTCCTTCCATGTAGGAGGGAGAACATCTGAGAGCAGTGCCAGGTTTGGTGGTTGGCAGCCAGGGGACTGGCATAATGATTGACAGCAGCATGGACTCTGGCACCTGCCTGCCTGAGTTCAAATCCCACCTCTAGCACTTACTGCTTATGCACTCTTGGACAAATTGCTTAACCTTTTGATGCTTCGATTTCCTCAACTGTAAAATGGGGGTACCAATGACATGTGCCAAGGTGGCCGTGAAGATTCAGTGAGGTTATCACATAAAGCCCTTAGCACTATGCCTGGCACTATGGTGTGAGTCATTACCATTACTTTCTCCTAAAGGAATGATGTACGGAGGGATCCCAAGTCTTCTGGAAGAACTGTAGGAGATGTTGACCCTTTGTTTCTTCCCCATATCTGTTATCTGGCTCAACTTTGCTCCGTTTTCCTGATGTAATAAAGAGTGAAACCCTCAAATCTGTAGTTCACACCTTTGACTACACATTAGAATCACCTGGGGGAGCTTTCAAAATCGTAATGCCCAGGCCCCACCCTAGATTAATTGAATCTGACTCTGGGAGTGGGAATCGAGTAAGTATTTTTTTAAAAGCTCCTGAGGAGGTTCTAATGTGGAGACAGGAGTGAGAACCATAGCCTCAAAAGGAAATAGGCCTGTGTGCTGCTCTTTGGGAACAAGAAAGGAGGGGGAAACTTGGAGACCATGACACACTCTGCAGGCAGGATGAAAAGGAACAGAAGACCAGGTATGGGAGGAGGTGGACAGCTTTAGGGAGGAAGGAGAAGTTGGATCCGGCAGTAAGAAAGAGCTACGGGGGAGCCACCAGGGCCGGAACCTGGCCCAGACCCTGCCAGGCTGATAACTTAACTGGTTTTCACTCAGAAGGAAATGGGAAATATGGGGGTGACGGGAAGATGTGTTTATAACGCATTCTGGGCCCTCAAATGGAAGATCCTGATAGGTTGTCAACACCTTGTAAGGAACACGGGGACAGTCTGTTCCTCCTTCTCCCTTGGAACACACACAAAATGGTTCCCCTTGTACCCACTCACAAGCTCACACCCTGAACCCCTCCCCCATCTAGCCCAGCAGAGAGTCCCACTTCTGATCCATGTAAATATCTGGCAACCGGATCAGGACAGCATGTCAGGGTTCAGACACCAGTTCCCCAAGGGTGCTGCCTTTTATTGTAACAGGAGACTGCAGCAACCTGTGAGCTTGGCAGGCCTGCGATTATTATTTTTCCTGTGTTGAGAAAGTAAACTGAGGTCAAGAGGAAGAAAGTGGCTTGCTCAAGTTGACACAAGGAGTAGTGGTAGAGTCAGGACTCCTGGTCCAGTGTTCCTTTTCCCATGCCCCTCTGTGGACTGCAACTTTCAGCCCCTAATTTTCCAGTCCCTGGAAACTGACCTAATTCCCGCTATGGCCTTGCAGTTCTAACAGGGTCTTCCTAATCACCCAGCAGATATCTTGAGTCAGCTGCTCTGAGGGAATCTCAAATTATACCTCTAATTCTGAATCCGAATCAAGAGTGGAGGTGTGGAACATTTTCATTTTGTGTTTGTGTTGCCTTCCACCCATCTTTTGCTCTAGGACGTATTTCGGCCAGGTGAGATTTTCCTCCCCCCTCCACCCCCACCCATAAAGTGGAGACTACGTCTTTAAGAAAGGACGAGTCAGAGCCATGAGGATCAGTTTAAAGCAGCACTCAGAAAGGAAATCTGGATTGAGTTTAAGAAGAAAAAGAAGGGGTTAGCTCTGGTCCTGCCTCTTTTCGTTTCTCTTCCCCGCTCTTCCTTCCTCCAGTCTTAGTCTGGAAATTCTGTTAACTTGGCCAAGAGGTGAAGAAGCCCTGGGCTTTCCCCAGCAGCCTTGTCCCCTCACTTTGTCCCTCCAGTGCCTGAGCACACAATTTGGAGAACTGCTGGGCAAGTTTCTGGAATGACTAGGTACGTAATCTGGACATTTTAACCCTTCATCCTGTCAAGGAGGTCTGGGGAGTGTCCAGCATGGATCTGTTTGGAGGTGGGAGGGGGAGCCCCAGGACCTCTAAGAACCTTGAAAACAGAAGCAGGAAGGAGATGCTAGGTGGGCTTTGGCCACATTTCTCTCAGTGACTCCACCAGGAGCTCTGTGCTCAGAAGTCCATAGGGTTAAAGAGTGACACAGGAGACAGCCTGGCCAACTACCACCCTTGTGAGGTGCCTACCAAACCCCCGGTAGGTGGGAATTTGGGAGTGTGGGGTGTTGAGTTCTCTGCTGCTGCTGTGCTGTTGCTGCTATAGGAATTGAGGCCAAAGGCGTGCTAGGAATGCCAAGGAAAAGGCAGATGGGAAGGTGTCTAGCCCTAGCCATCCATCTGTCTGTCCTTGACACTCTGGTGGCATGTAATCTCTTGGATGAGGTAAATGGGATTCGGTCTTCTCGAGTGGCATGTACGGTGGGCCAGGAGCCACACCGGGTCTTCTCAGGCTTGCTTTCAACTTTGCTAGATGATTGCAAACAAGGCTCTTAGTTTTTAAGGATCTCAGTTTACACTTCAGAGAAAAGGACATAACGCTACTTAGCTGGAAGAGGGGGAGGTGCAAAGAATGAGGTAGAGAAGGCAAATTGAGTTAGTAGTAGAAATTCAAGGATCACTCAAGAAGATCTCTGTGACCTCAAGAATTGTTTCCCTGTATTTCAGGATTCATTCATGCATTTATTCATTTATTTATTCAACAAACATCTGTTAAATGCCTATTGGCACTCATCGCTGGTGTAGGGGAACCAGCAACCCAATATGGCAACTGATCCTTCCACCTGACTTCCTTCTCCAAGCTTCTATGCCTCTACCCTCCCCCAAATCTGAGAGGGGATATGACACCCGCTTCTAGTGTACTGAGGTGACCTGATGAAGACATGATAGCTGCCAACATTAGCACTAGAGTGAGTACATCTCACCTGATAATAATCTCTCTTGAAAGAAACTTGGGCCTGGGCCTCAAACATGACCTCAACTACTGGTGAGGACTTTGGAAGTCAGGAACCAGCAGGGACCCAGCCTAATCCCTTCCAGACAGAAGGGGCAGACTGGGCCTGTTTTGGACATTGGGGTTAGAGCTGGGATCCTGCCTGGGCCTTCACCATCATATGTGCACCAAACATTGGTAGAATTTGCCAAAAGCATCTTGAGGACTGTGTTCCTTGTGATATAAGCTAGTTGTCATAACTTGGGCAGGCGTCATGCTGTGATGTCAGACAACTAGGCTGTTGAGGAAGAGATGAGGCTGGGAATGCTTGCTCTTTGGTGGTCTTTTAGGTTTGGAAGACTTATACATGGCACAGACAGGCTTGTGTGTGTGTGTGTGTGTGATATAGTAAGTGGCCCCCAGGAGAAAAGGCCTGGAAAAAGCAAAGCAGGGAGTCTAACCCCATCCAAATAGGCTAGGTAAGGATTCATGACTAGACTCATAACTGCGAGATTGCACCGGACCCAATGAATACAGTGAAAGAGTAGTGAGATCAATGCCAGGGCCTGTTCACCCTGCTCAGAGCAGAAATGGAAGGGGATTGAACTGATGGGTGAGCTTCATGACTGTGGCTGACAGGGCCTGAGAAGGAATGGCAGCAGACACCACGACCCTAGTTAGGAACAAATGCTCATAGCAATAGCTACCACTGCAATCTGGGCATTTGGACTTGAGCTGCATTTATCTGAGGGGTTATTTCTAGGCCTGAAAGGGAGATAAGTAACAGAATGTATTTCCTGAGACTGTGACAATAACCCTCTGCTAACGTATCCTTGTCCACCCTTCAAATCCCACTGTGGCTGCTCCTGCCTCCTCAAGAAGGAATGTTTCCAATCTAGGCCTTCCTGTTCCTGCAGATAGGCCCGCCTGCCCTCTCAGACACTGTGCTCGCTTCCTGGATCTCTGGGCTCTGCTGGCGAGTCCTTGGAGCTCTCTAATTCAATGACAGAATCACAAATTACTCCTGTCATCCCTGTGCAGAATAAAGCAGCTAACCCAAACAAGTTGTTCAACTGAGTGGCTGGAGTGGGAGAGGGGCAGAAAAAGTGGGAGAATCATGTCAGGAAGGTAGAGTGCCTGACAGCATTCTAGAGGTAAAATATGGAGCTGGACCTTCCCATCTAGGATAACTTCATGGAAGAGGGTGCATTTTTGAGAAGCACTTTTTTTCCCCTCCATTTTCCCTGCAAGTCCGATCATTGAGGAGAGCTAGAGGTTTTGTGTACCATTTTTTTTAAGTGGAGAAAATCGCCCCTTAAGGGTAAAGCTGAGTGAGTAATTTCAGTAAGAAGATCCAAGTGAATGAGGCTTCTGCCCAAGTATGCGAAAATATCCATCCATCTCTCCACTTAATTAGAAAAATGACCTACCGAGTAGTGAGTCATACTGCCTGTCAGCAAACAGCACCCATCCCTAGCCACAGAGCCAGGAACAACGTAGGTGAGAGATGACAGTAGTCACGACCAAGAAATGGCATGAAGGGATTCGAATTCATGATGCTACTACCTGTTTGGACCACATATCCCCCCTCCTGCACAATAGAATCGGTTCGACGGCAGCGGGTTTGTTTTGGTTTTGGCACAATGGATGATGCACTAGGCTGGGTTATGTCATTGGTGACAGTGATTAATATGCCTGGGGAGTGTCTGGGCATTCTGATAAATGGAGTCTCTGCAGGGGATCACTTGGGATCTACCCACAGCTCTTTGCACTGTCTGGGGTTCTTTTTTTAATTGAGAAAAACATTAATAAAGTAAATTGCATGTTGTTGTTGTTAAGTGCCATCAAGTCAGTTTCAACTCAGCGACCCCATGTACAACAGAACAAAACATTGCTAGGTCCTGTGCCAACCTCACAATCGTTGCTATGTTTGAGGCCATGGTTACAACCACTGTGTCAATCCATCTCATTGAGGATCTCCCCCTTTTTTGCTGACCCTCTACCAAGCATGATGTCTTCCAGGGAATGGTCCCTCCTGATAACATGTCCAAAGTATATGAGACGAAGTCTCGCCATCCTTGCTTCTAAGCAGCATTCTGGCTGTACTTCTTTCTTGTTCATTCTTCTGGAAGTCCGTGGTATATTCAATATTCTTCGCCAAACACCATAATTCAAAAGCATCAATTCTTCTTCAGTCTTCTTTATTCATTGTCCAGCTTTCACATGCATATGAGATGATTGAAAATACCATGGCTTGGGTCAGGGCACCTTAGCCCTCAAAGTGACATCTTCACTTTTTAACACTTTAAAGAGGTCTTTTGCAGCAGATTTGCCCCATGCAATACGTTGTTTTATTTCCTGACTGCTGCTTCCATGGGCGTTCATTGTGGATCCATGCAAAATGAAATCCTTGACAACTTCAACATTTGCTCCGTTTATCATGATGTTGCTTATTGAGTTGTGAGAATTTTTGTTTTCTTTATGTTGAGATGTAATCCATACTGAAGAATGTAGTCTTTGATCTTCATCAGTAAGTCTTTCAAGTCCTCTTCGCTTTCAGGAAGCAAGGTTATGTCATCTGCATATCGCAGACTGTTAACGAGTCTTCCTCCAATCCTGATGTCACGTTCTTCTTCGTATAGTCCAACTTCTTCAATTATTTGCTCAGCATACAGATTGAATAAGTATGGCAAAAGGATACAATCCTGACACACACTTTTCCTGATTTTAAACCACACAGTATCCCCTTGTTCTCTTATAACAACTGCCTCTCGGTCTATATACAGGTTCCTCATGAGCATAATTAAGTGTTCTGAAATTCCCATTCTTTGCAATGTTATCCATAATCTGTTGTGATCCACACAGTTGAATGCCTTTGCATAGTCAATAAAACACAGATAAACATCTTTCTGGTATTCCCTGCTTTCAGCCAAGATCCATCTACCATCAGCAATGATATCTGTCCTTCCACATCCTCTCCTGAATCCAGCTTGAATTTCTGGCAGTTCACTGTCTATATACTGCTGCAACTGTTTTTGAATGATCTTCAGCAAAATTTTACTTGCATGTGATATTAATGATATTGATCAATAATTTCTGCATTCTGTTGGATCACCTTTCTTTGGAATGGGTACAAGTATGGATTTCTTCCAGTCAGTTGGCCGGGTTGCTGTCTTCCAAATTTCATGTTATAGAAGAGTGAGCACCTCCAGCGCTGCATCTGTTTGTTGAAACATCTCAATTGGTATTCTGTCAATTCCTGGAGCCTTGTTTTTTTCCAATGCCTTCAGTGCAGCTTGGACTTCCTCCTTCAGTACCATCAGTTCTTGATCATATGCTGCCTCCTGAAATGGCTGAAAGTCGACCAATTCTTTTTGGTACAGTGACTCTGTGTATTCCTTCCATTTTCTTTTGATGCTTCCTGAATTGTTCAATATTTTCCCCATAGAATACTTCAAAATTGCAAGTTGAGGCTTGAATTTCTTCTTCAATTCTTTCAGCTTGAGAAATGCCAAACATGCTCTACCCTTTTGGTTTTCTAACTCCAGGTCTTTGCACATTTAAGTATAATACTTTACTTTGTTTTCTCAAGCTACCCTTTGAAATTTTCTGTTCAGCTCTTTTAGTTCATCATTTCTGCTGTTCACTTTAGCTACTCTACATTCAAGAGCAAATTTCAGAGTCTCTTCTGACATCTATTTTGGTCTTTTCTTTCTTTCCTATGTTTCTAATGACCTTCTGCTCTCTTCATGTGTGATGTCCTTGATGTCATCCCACAACTTGTCTGGTCTTCAGTCATTAACGTTCAATGCATCAAATCTATTCTTGAGGTGGTCTCTAAATTCAGTTGGGATATATTCATGGTTATACTTTGGCTCTTCTAATTTTCTTCAGTTTCAACTTGCATATGAGCAATTGATTGTCTCTTCTGCAATTGGCCCCTGGCCTTGTTCTGACTGATGATATTGAGCTTCTCCATCTTCCTTTTGCACAAATGTAATCTATTTGATTCCTGTGTATTCTGTCTGGCGAGGTCCATGTGTATAGTTGCCATTTATGTTGTTGAAAGAAGATATTTCCAGTGAATACATCGTTGGTCTTGCAAAATTCTATCATGAGATCTCTGGTGTCGTTTCTATCATCAAGGCCATATTTTCCATATTTCCATGTTTCCCAACTAGTGTATAAAGTGTCCTAATTGTAAATGTACAGCTCAGTCAATGTTTACACACGTATACATTTGTGTAACCACTACCCACATCATGATACAGTCTATTCGCAGTATTCCAGAAGGCTCCCTTTTGTCCCCTCTATTTGAGGGTTCTTTATTTACAAAGTGCTGCAACAAAATGTTTGTATTCAGTGGTTCACTAATACGTGTTTAACAACCAGTCTGGTGTGTGTGTAAGGGTGTGGGGGGTGCCCTGATTTGTATCATTTGCCAATCTTTGTGGTGTACATACTCCCACATGGCTGATTTCAAACTATCAACAGTTTAACAACTGGCTCTCAAAATTCCTAAAAATTTAAAAATGAATTAGTTCTCGTGAACTCATGCAAACTCTCTCCAGCACACCATTGGTAGTGAAGAGGAATCATCATAAGGGACCCATCTAGCTAGCCCAGCCTGTTAGGGTGCGGGTAGGGGTGGGCTCTCAAATATTCCTAGGTCCAGCCCCCCAGTGAAGAGAGAATTTTTCACAAGATCAAGAGTGATCTCCAACATCTTTTTCTAAAAATTTTATTTATTTTGTTGTTGTTGTTGAGAATATACACAGCAAAACAAACACCAATTCAAGGTTTCTACATGTACAATTTAGTGACATTGATTACATTCTTCAAGTTGTACAGCCATTCTCACCCACCTTTTCAGAGTTGTTCCTCCTCCATTAACGTAAACTCACTGCTCCCCTAAGGTTCCTATCTAATCTTTTGTGTTGCTGTTGTCAATTTGATGCCATATAGATAGTTCTTAAAAGAGCATAATGCTCAAGGCAGACCTTTTTTACTAGTTAAGCTAAACTATTGTTTGGTTTTAAGATGACTTGAGGGTATATTCTTTGGTTTAAGGTTTAAAGATTATCTCAGAGCAATAGTTTCAGGGGTTCATCCACCCTCCATGGCTCCAGAAAATCTAGAGTCCATGAGAATTTGAAATTCTGTTCTGCATTTTCCATTTTGGATCAGGATTCTTCTGTGAAATCTTTGATTAAAATGTTTAGTAATGGTAGCCAGGCACCATCCAGTTCTTCTGGTCTCATGGCAAAGGAGGCAGTTGTTTAAGGAGGCATTAGCCACACATTCCATATCCTCCTTCTATTTCTGACTTTCCTTCTTCTTCTGTTGTTCCAGGTGAATAGAGACAAATTGATGTGCCTTGGCTGGCCACTTGCAAGCTTTTAAGACCTCAGGCACTAGGCAACAAACTAGGAGGTAGAACAGAAGCACTAAACACGTTATTAGGCCAATTAACTGGGATGTCCCATGAAACCATGACCCTAAACCTCCAAACCAAGGAACCAAATCCCATGAGGTGTTTGGTTGTATATAAGCAGCCTCAGCAGCTACTCTTTTTTTTTTTTTTTTTTTTTTTTTTGGTCATTGTTATAAATATATCTATCACACAACTTTTGCCAATTCAACTTTTTACAGCCGTAAAACTTCTTGACAGCAATTACAATAATCAGTTGTGCAATTCTACCCTTAATCAATGCAATTTTTCCATCGTCATTAACCTCCCCTTTTCCCCTCCCTTCCACCCCCGGTAACCGCTAATAAACTTTGGTCTCTATACCTTTGCCTTTTCTTGTCATTTTATATAAGTGAAGTCATACACTATTTGTCCTTTTGTGATTGGCTTAGATTTTGCTCAGCATAATGGCTTCAAGCTCCATCCATACTGTAGCATATATCAAGACTTCATTTCTCCTACTGGCTGAGTAATATTCCATTGTATGTATGTACCACATTTTGTTTATCCATTCATCTGTTAATGAGGATCTCCAACTTCTTTATTCATGCACCAAACATCTTACATAATACAACACTTGGAGGGAGAAGGAGACACGTAAAGGTATATGCAGTAAAATGTTCTAGGGGCTGGTGTAGGAGACTACATGGAGCTTATTTTTTTAATGTACTTTAGATAAAGGTTTACAGAACAAATAGTTTCTCATTAAACAGTTAATACACATATTGTTTTATGACCTTGGTTAACAACCCCAGGACATTATCAACACTCTCCCTTCTTGGACTTGGGTTCCCTATTACCAGCTTTCCTGTCCCTCCTGCCTTCTAGTCCTTGACCCTGAGCTGTTGTGCCCCATTAGTCTTGTTCTGTTTTATGGGCCTGTCTAATCTTTGGCTGAAGGGTGAACCGCGGGAGTGACTTCATTATTGAACTAAAAGGGTGTCTGGGGGCCATACTCTTGGGATTTCTCCAGTCTCTGTCAGGCCAGTAAGTCTGGTCTTTTTTGTGAGTTAGAATTTTGTTCTACATTTTTCTCCAGCTCTGTCTGGGACCCTCTGTTGTGATCCCTGTCAGAGCAGTTAGTGGTGGTAGCCAGGCACCAACTAGTTGTACTGGACTCAGTCTGGTGGAGGCTGTGGTAGTTGTGGTCCATTAGTCCTTTGGATTAATCTTTCCCTCGTGTCTTTGGTTTTCTTCATTCTCCCCTGCTCCTGAAGGGGTGAGACCAGTGGAGTATCTTAGATGGCTGCTCACAGGCTTTTAAGACCCCTGACGCTACTCACCAAGGTAGAATGTAGAACATTTTCTTTATAAACTGTGTTGTGCCAATTGATCTAGATGTTCCCCGAGACCATGGTCCCCACAGCCCTCTGCCCAGCAGTTTGGTCCCTCAGGGAGTTTGGATTTGTCTATGGAGCTTCCATGACCTTGCCTTGTACAAGTTGTGCTGGCTTCCCCTGTTTTGTGTACTGTCTTACCCTTCACCAAAGTTACCATTTATCTATTGTCAATTTAGTGTTTCCCCTCCCCACTCCTCCTCTTCATAGTAACCATCAAAGATTGTTTCTTTTTGTGTGTAAACCTTTTCATGAGTTTTTACAGTAGTGGTCCCATACAATATTTGTCCCTTTGTGATTGACTTATTTCGCTCAGCATAATGCCCTCCAGATTCATCCATGTTATGAGATGCTTCACAGATTCATCATTATTCTTTATAATTGTGTAATACTCTATTGTGTGTATGTACCATAGTTTGTTTATCCATTCATCTGTTGATGGGCATCTAGGTTGTTTCCATCTTTTTGCTATTGTGAACAATGCTGCAGTGAACATGGGTGTGCATATGTCTGTTCATGTGATGGCTCTTATTTCTCTAGGATATATTCCTAGGAATGAAATTGCTGGATCATATGGTATTTCTATTTCTAGCTTTCTAGGAGTGATGATAAAAGGCATCCTTGTCTTGTTCCTGTTTTCAAGGGGAATGTTTTCAGCTTCTCTCCATTTAGAGTGATGTTGGCCACTGGTTTTGCATAGATGCCCTTTATTATGTTGAGAAATGTCCCTTCTATCCCTATTTTATTGAGAGTTTTTATCAGGAAATGGTTTTGCACTTTGTCGAATGCCTTTTCTTCATCAATTGAGATGATCGTGTGATTCTTTTCTTTCTTTGTATTTATGTGGTGGCTTACGTTGATTGATTTTCTAATGTTGAACCATCCTTTCATACCTGGTATGAATCCTACTTGGTCGTGGTGGTTTTTTTTTTTTTTTTGTTTTTGTTTTTTGTTTTTTTTTTGATACGATGCTGAATTCTATAGGCTAGAATTTTGTTGAGAATTTTTGCATCTATATTCATGAGAGATATTGGTCTGTAATTTTCTTTTTGTGGTGTCTTTGCCTTGTTTTGGTATCAGGGTTATGCTGGCTTCATAGAATGAATCCAGAAGTGTCGCTTCCTTTTCTATGTTCGGAAATAGTTTGAGTAGTACTGGTCTAAGCTCTTCTCTGAATGTTTGGTAGAATTTTCCAGTGAAGCCATCAGGGCCAGGCCTTTTTTTGTTGGAAGTTTTTTTTTTTTTTTTTTAATTAGCTTTTCAATCTCTTTTCTTGTTATGGGTCTGTTCAGATTTTCAGCATCACTTTGTGTTTGGGTAAGTAATGTATTTCTAGAAATTTGTCTATTTCCTCTAGGTTCTCAAATTTGTTTGACTATAGTTTTCCATAATACTCTGTTATGATCCTTTTTATTTCAGTTGAGTCTGTTGTAATGTCCCCCATTTCATTTCTTATTTGGGTTATTTGTGTCCTCTCCTGTTTTTCTTTTGTCACTTTGGCCAGTGGTTTGTTGATTTTGTTGATCCTTTCAAATAACCAACTTTTGGTTTTGTTGATTCTTTCTATTGTTTTTCTATTCTCCATTGCATTTATGTCTGCTCTGATCTTTATTATTTCCTTTCTTCTGGTAGCTGTGGGCTTTTTTGCTGTTCTTTATTTGTTTGGGTTTTGTAGTTAATGTTTTGATTTTGTCCCCTTCTTCTTTTTTTGATGTTGTGCATCTATTGCTATAAATTGTCCTCTGGAGACAGCCTTTGCTGTGTACCAAAGGTTTTGGTATGATATGTTTTCATTCTCGTTTGGTTCTAGAAATTTTTTGATTCCATCTCTGATTTATTCTATTACCCAGTGGTTTGTAAGCAAGGTGTTATTCAGTTTCCATGTAATTGCTTTTTTTTTTCCTTGCTCTTCCTGTTGTTAATTTTTACATTGATGGTGTTGTGGTCAGAGATTATACTTCGTATTATCTCAATGTTTTGGATATTGTTGAGGGTTGCTCTGTGGCCTAAGATGTGGTCTATTCTGGAGAACATTCCAAGTGTGTTAGAAAAGAATGTGTACTTTGCAGGTGTTGGGGTGGAGTGTTCTATATATGTCTGTGAGGTCAAGTTGGCTGATTGTGCCCTTTAGCTCTTCTGTATCTTTGTTTCTTTCTAGATGTTCTGTCCTTTACCAAGAGTGGTGTGTTGAAGTCTCCTACGATTATTGTGGAACTGTCAGTTTCTCTTTTCAGTGTTGTTCGAGTTTGGTTACGTATTTTGGAGCCCTGTCAATGAGTGCGTAGATGTTTATTATGGTTACGTCTTCATGCTAGATTGTCCCTTTAATCATGATATAGTGCCCTTCTTTGCCTTTTATGGTGTATTTTAATTTAAAGTCTATTTTATGTAAGATTAGTATTGCCACTCCTGCTCTTTGTTTGTAGCTGTTTTCTTGATATATTTTCCCATCCTTTGATTTTTAATAAATTTATGTCTATATTTCTAAGGTGTGTCTCTTGTAGGCAGCATATTGATGGATCCTTTTTTTTTTTTTTAATCCATTTTGTCACTCTCTGTCTCTTTATGGGTGCACTTAGGCCATTTACATTCAGTGTAATTATTGGTAGGTTTGAGTTTATTGCTGTCATTTTATAATGCTTTTTTTGTGGTGATGAAGTTCCCTTTGTTCCTCTTACTCTCCTGTGCTGAATTCCCTTTGTTTGTTGATTTTCTTCCCGTTTCTTTTATTTTTGTAGATTTTGTTTTTACTGAGACTTTATGTTTTTCTTCTTTATTTTGATGAGTAGGTTTCTTAACTTTCTTTGTGGTTACCTTGAAATTTACCCTTATCTTCCTAGGTTTGAACCAGTCTATTATTACTTGGTATTGCCTTGCCTTCCTCTCCAATAGAAGATTCTATACCCTCTTTTATTGTTATGATGTTATTGTCATTTGCAGATTAACCTCTCTGGTTCCCTGTTGCAATTATTTTGGTTTTGGATAGTTCTTCAGAGTTCATTTCCTAGGTTGGTATCTGGCTGGTATGATCTTGAGTCCTAGATTCAGCCTGTGGTCTGATGTTGTTTGTTCTCAGACCGAAGAACTCCCTTTAATAATTCTTGTAAGTTTGGTTTGGTTTTTACTTAGTCCCTTAATTTCTGTTTATCTGGAAATGTCCTTATTTCACCATCACATTTGAATGAGAGTTTTGCAGGATATATCATTCTTGGCTGGAAATTTTTTTCTTTCACGGTTTTATATATGTCATCCCATTGCCTTCTTGCCTGCATGGTTTCTGCCAAATAATCAAAGCTTAGTCTTATTGTTTCTCCTCTGTATGTGACTTTTTGTTTTTCTCGAGCTGCTTTCAGGATTCTTTCTTTGTCTTTGGTTTTAGTGAGTGTGATTATGATATGCCTTGGTGATTTTCTCTTGGGGTCTATCCTATATGAGGTTCGTTGAGCTTCTTGGATGGTCAGCTTTTCATCTTTCATGATATTGGGAAAGTTTTCTCTCAGCAGTTCTTCAATGATCCTCTCTGTGTTTTCTGTTTTCTCCCCTCATTCTGGAACTCCAATCATTCACAAATTTTTGCTTTTGATTGTATCCCACATAAGTCTCAGGGTTTCTTCGTTTTTCTTTGCTCTTTTTTCTGATTTTTCCTCAAACAGAGTTGTATCCAAGTGTTTGTCTTCAATTTCACTGATCCTGTCTTCCATCGTTTCAAACCTGCTCCTCTGCCCTTCTATGACACTGTCCGTTTCTGAAATCTTGTTGTTTATCTTTTTTATTTCTGATCATTGTTTTTGTATAATTTCTAGTTGTAAATTTATTTTGACATTTTCTTCCTGTATTATTTTCCTGAATTCTATGTAATTTTTCATCTCTATTTTCCATGAATTTGTCTACATTTTCCATCAATTTGTCTATTTTTCCTCATTTTTGTCTGCTTTTTGCTTCAACTCTTGGATAGCTCTGAATATTAGAGATTTGAATTCCCTATCAGGTAGTTCTAGTGCCTTTTCTTCTACTGGATAGTCATCTGGTATTTTATTTTGAATACCTAATGGAATCATCCTGTCCTTTTTTTATATATATATGTTTTTATATTGTCTGCTATCTTCAGGACATTTAATAGTTATTTTGCTCGTTTATTGATTGTAAGTTTGATTTTTTTTTTGTCCTTCTTTGTTGTCGTATTTGGTTACGTGGTTATGTCTGAGCACATGGGCTGTGTGTTCTTTGTTTGCTCATCTGTGGGAAGGATACTTTTCACCTCCTTGTCCAATTGGTGGGGTCAGTTGCTCAGGTATGGTGCAGCAGGGCAGGTCCAGCTGAAGAGGAGTTGCTGGGATGGGTTGTTTGTGGCGCGTACTAGGGCTGAGAGGGCAGGCTGTGAATCAGTGTAGGGCAGGTTCTTGTAGGTTGTACATGGAGCTTATTGAGGACACCAAGGAGCACTCATTTCTGCATGAACTTAGAATCAGAAGAACATTTCTTACCCCACTTACTTTGGGAGTTATCCTGGGATTGAGGAAAAGAGCATCTGACTCAAACATGTCCTAGTTTGAATCCTGCTTCTACCTCTTCCATTCTGTGTGACCTTTGGCGGTCACTTAACTTCTCTGAGCCTCAGGCCTCTCATCTGTAAAATGAGGGTAATCTACTTTACATAGTTATTGTATTACATGAGATAATCCACATGAAGCACTTAAGATACAGTAAGCACTTACTAATTATTAGCTTCAATTAGGAATTATTAGTTACTAACTTGGACAAGCCTTGAGCCTCTCGAAGACTCATTTTCTTCATTTATGAAATGGGAATAAAATGCCAACCTTTTCAAGGTTGTCATGATAATTAAATAAGATCATGTATGTGAATTGTCTGGCCCAGAGCAGGTTCCCAGCAAATGCTGGTTTTGCTTTCTTCCTGCTTCCCTCCTGTTTCCAATACACTGTTTATGACCTCTCCTGAAAAAAGCCCAGGTCTGGTATCTTTAGGGAAATACATACATCAAGTAAATACATCAACTGCTTTTTAACTGCTTATTTTGAAATAATTACAGATTCAGAGGTAGTTCTACTCTGTCCCATAGGGTCACTATGAGTTGGAATCAACTTGACAGCAGTGGGTTTGGTTTGGTTATATCTACAAAAAACTTGTGGGATTTTGTATAGGAAATCCATTAAATCTGTAGATCATTTGGGAAGAATTTACATCTTTACTAGATGGAGTCTTCCAATCCATGAATATATGATATCTCTCCATTTATCCATTTCTCTTTCCTGAGCATTTAGTAATTTTTAGCGTAGAGATTCTGTACAGGTTTTATGCATCAGTATTTCATTTCCTCTGGAGCAATTGTGGATAGTATTGTGTTTTTATTTACTTTTTTCTACACAGTCAATGCTAGCATATAGAAATGCAATTGTCTTTTCTGTGTTGGTCTTATATCATACACATTGCTGAACTCATTTATTAGTTGTAGGAGTTTTTGTGTAGATAATGTGACATTTATGTCATCTGTAAATAGGGACAGTTTTATTTCTTCCTTTTCAATTTGTGTGTCTTTTATTTCTTTTTCTTACCTTAATGCACTGGATAGAACTTCCAGTACTATTTTAAATAAGAGTGGTGAGAGCAGAAATCCTTGCCTTGTTCCTGATCTTCAGAGGAAAGCACCCAGTCTTTCCCCCAATAAGTGTACTGTTAGCTGTAAAATTTTTTGTAGATGTTCTTTACTAAGTTGAGAAAGTTCCCCTCTATTCCTAGTTTTCTGAGTGTTTCTATCATGAATGGGTGTTATATTTTGACAAATGATTTTGCTGAGTCAATTGATATGATCATATGATTTTTCTTCTTTAACCTCTTGATGTGGTGGATTACATTGATTATTCAAATATTGAACAAGACTTGCTTGCATTCCTGGAATAAACCCCACTAGGTCACAGTGTATAATTCTTTTTTATATGTTGTTGAATTCTGTTTGTGAATATTTTGTTAAGCATTTTTCTGTCTATAGCCATGAGGGATATTGGTCTGTAGCTTTTATTTTTGTACTGTCTTTGTATAGTTTGGTGTTAGGGTAATATTGTGTTTCCTTCTTTTCTATTTTTTTGGAAGAGATTATGTAGAATTGGTGTTAATTTTTCTTTGACTATTTTGTAGAATTCTCCAGTGAAACCACCTGGGCCCAGAGATTCTTTTGTGGAAGCTTTTAAAATTTGGAATTCAAATTTTTTAAATGGTTATAGAACTATTCAGATTATCTATTTCTTCTTGATTGAGTTTTGGTAGTTTGTAACTTTGAATTATTGGTCCATTTCTTCTAAGTTGTCAAATTTGTGAGCGTAAAGTTGTTTATAGTATTCCCTTATTATCTTTTCAATAGCTTCAGGATCTGTACTGATATTCTCTGTTTCATTTCTGATATTGGTGATTTGTGTCTTCTCTATTTTTATCTTTGTTAGTCTTGTTAGAGGTTAATCAATTTTATTAATTTTTCTTATGTGAAGGCAATTTATTAACAGAAAACAATAATTTGAGGAGTCTTGTTCACAGACAGTGACCACAGCAACCCCTCTTTCTGCGGGTGCTGTCAGAGGGAATGGGGGTGTAACATCCTCAATCTGCCCGATCTTCATTCCCAAATGGGTAATGGCTCTGAGGGCGGACTGGGCCCCAGGTCCAGAGGTCTTGGTCCGATTTCCTCCTGTGTCACAGAGTTTGATGTGTAGGACAGTGATGCCCAGCTCCTTGCACCTCTGGGCCACATCCTGGGCAGCCAACATGGCAGCGTATGGTTAGGATTCATCTTGGTCAGCCTTCACCTTCATCCCACCAGTCACACAGCAAATGATTTCCTTGCCAGAGAGATCAGTGACATGGATAAAAGTGTCACTGAAGGGTGCAAAAATGTGGCAGACACCAAAGACATTCTCTCCTTCAGTCTCCTGAGTTCCAAGGCTGATGACCTGCTCTTCCATCTTTTCCATCCCCTTACAAGGTGTCATGTCTGTTTGTCATCTCCAGCCTCCAACAGTGGAAAGCTTATTAATTATTTTTTTAAAAAAACAGCTTTTTGAATCATTGATTTTCTCTATTGCTTTCCTATTTTCAATTTCATTGATTTATGCTCTTATCATTACAATGTCCTTCATTCTTCTTGCTTTGGGTCTGTTTTGCTCTTCTTTTCATTGTTTGAGGTAGCAACTTAGAGTATGGATTTGAGGCCTTTCTTCTTTTCTAATGTAGGCACTTAGTCTTATAGATTTCCCTCTCCACACTGCTTTAACTGAGAAGTTGTATTTTCCTTTCCATTCAGTTCAATGCATTTTTTTCCCTTTGAGATTTCTCTTTGACTCAAGCATTATTCAGAAGTGTGTTGTTTAATTTCCAAGTATTTGGTGATTTTCCTGTTGTCATTTTGTTATTGATTTTTAGTTGAATTCCATTACGGTAAGAGAACACACTCAGTATGATTTCAAATATTTTAAATTTATTGAGATTTGTTTTATGGCCTAGGATATAATTTACCTTAGCAAATGTTCTCTGAGTTCTTAAAAAAAAGAAATGTGTATTCTACTCTTGTTGGGTGGAGTGTTCTATATATGTGAATTAGATCTTGTGGGTTGATTGTGTTGTTGAGTTCTTCTTTATTCATGCTGATTTTCTGTCTAGTTTTTATCAATTGTTGAGAGTGGAGTATTGAAGTCTTCAAGTATAATTGTGGATTCATTTATTTCTCCTTTCAGCTCTTTCAGTTGTTTTTTTTTTTTTTTTCTCCTTTTGCCTCTGTCGGTTTTTGCTTCATGTATTTTGCAGCTCTGTTGTTTGGTGCATATGCATTTAGGACTGCTATGTCTTCTTGGTTGTTTGATTCTTTTATCATCATGTAATGTTCCTCTTTGTAAATCTATTTACCGTGAAGTCTACTTTATCTGATATTACTGTAGTCTCTCCTGTGTTTTTAAATTAATGTCTGCATATTTTTTTTTCATCTTTTTACTTTCAACTACCTATATCCTTATGTTTGAAGTGAGTTTCTTGTAGGCAACATATAGTTGGGTCATGTTTTTCAATCTACTCTGCCAATCTCTGTCTTTTAATCGAGGTATATAGACCATTTGCATTTTATGTAATTATTGATATGTTAAAACTTAAGGCTGCCATTTTATAATTGTTTTATAGTATGTTTCTCTCTGTTTTTCATTTCTTTGTTTTCTTTTTCCTGTCTTCCTGTGGGTTACTTGAAAATTTGTTTAGAATTCCATTTTGATATATCTATAGTGTCTTTGGGAGGAGCCCTGCGCTCGGCTGCTAACTGAAAGGTCAGCAGTTTGAACCCACCAGCCGCTCTGCAGGAGAAAAGTGTGGCAGTCTGCTTCTGTAAAGATTATAGCCTTAGAAATCCTATGACGCAGTTCTACTCTGTCCTATTAGTTAGAATTGAGTTGATGGCAATGGGTATAGTTTTGGTTTGGCATAGGGTCTTTGAGTGTATCTCTTTGTATAACTGTTTTAGTGGTTGCTTTAGGTATTACATTATACACACATACATAACTTATCATAGTCTGCTGGTAGTGTCATTTTGCCAGTACAAGTGAAGTATAGAAACCTTACCTCATTTTTTGTCCCTTTACCCTCCCTTGTTTATAATATAATTATCCTAAATATTTTCTCTACATACATTTAGAACCACATCAGTGCTATAATTTTGCTTCAGGTGTCAAATATAATTTAGAAAACTCAAGTGGAGAAGGAAAGTCTATTGTATTTACCCACATTTTCACTCACAGTGTTTTTTCTTCCTTGCTGATGTTCCAAAGTTACTTCTGTTATTGTTTTCTTTCTGTTCAGAGAATTTCTTTTTAGCATTTTCATAGGGTAGGTATGCTGCTGCCAAAATCTCTTAGTTTTCCATCATCTGATAATGTCTTGGTTCCCCTTCCCTCCTGAAAGTTATTTTCACTGGATATAGGATTCTGGGTTGACAGTTCTTTTCTTTTAGCACTTGAAAAATGTGCCACTTCCTCTTGGTCTCCGTGGTTTCTGATGAGAAATTTGTGGTTATTCGAATTGTTTTGCTTTATAGGTTTATAGATTGTTTCTCTCTAGCTGCTTTCAAGATTTTTTTTTCTTTGCCTTCAGTCTTCAAACATTTGACAATGAGTGACTTGCTGTGAAATTCTTTGTTTTTGTTCTGTTTGGGTTTTGCTTAACTTTTTAAATTTTATTGCGGTGAAATACATATAACAAAAATGTTGCCATCTTAATAATATTTAAATGTAAAATTCACTGACATTAATTACATTCACCATGTCATGCAACCATCACCACTATCTATTTTCAAAACTTTTTCATCACCCCAAATATAAATTCAGTACCCCTTAAGCTATAAGTTCCCATTTCCCCTCCCTGCCCCCAGCCCCTGCTAACCACTATTAAACTTTTGTCTTAATGCATTTGCCTATTCTAGATATTTCATTTAGGTGGGATCATACAATATTTGTCCTTTTTAGTCTGACTCATTCAATCAGCATACAGTTTTCAAGGTTCATCCAGGTCATATCATGTATCAGAACTTAGTTTCCCTTTACGGCTGAGTATTATGAGCTCAGCTGCTAACCAGGTCAACAGTTCGAGTCCACCAGCCACCCCTTGGAAACCTTGTAGGACAGTTGTACTCTGTCCTATAGGGTCACTATGAGTCGAAATTGACTCGACGGCAACTGGTATGTACTACATTTGTTTATCCATTCATCTGTTGATGGACACTTGGATTGTTTCACTTTTGTTTGTTGTGAATAATACAACATGAACATCAGTGTACAAATATCTGTTTGAGCCCCTGTTTTCAAGTCTTTTGGATATATACCTATGAGTGGAATTGCTGGATCATATGGTAATTCTATATTTAACATTTAAGGAACCTCCAAACTATTTTCCACAGTGGCTGCGCCATTTTAAATTTCCACCAGCAATGCATGAGAGTTCCAATTTCTCTGGATCCTCCTCAACACTTGTTATTTTCCATTTTTTTGATAATAGCTATCCTAGTGGGTGTGGAGTGGTATCTCATTGTGGTTTTGATTTGCATTTCCCTATAGGGTCGCTATGAGTTGGAATCGACTTGACGGCAATGGGTAATGACTAATGCTGTTAAGTATCTTTTCATGTGCTTATTGACCATTTGTATATCTTCTTGGAAATGTCTATTTAAGTCCTTTGTTGTATTGTTGTTTGTGCCATTGAGTCAATTCCAACTCACAGTGACCCTATAGGACAGAGTAGAACTGCCCCCATACAGTTTCCTAGGCTGTAATCTTTACAGGAGTAGATCACCAGGTCTTTTCTCCTGTGGAACCACTGGTTGGGTTTGAACAGCTGACCTTTCAGTTAGCAGTCAAGTGCTTGACCATTGTGCCACCAAGGCTCCTTTTCAAGCTCTTTACCTATTTGTAAATTGGGTTGTTTGTCTTTTTGTTGTTGAGTTGTAGGAGTTTGTTTATATATATATATATATATGCTGGATATTAAACTGTTATCAGATCTATGATTCCCAAATATTCTCTCCCATTCTGTAGGTTGTCTCTTCACTTTCTTGATAACATCTTTAGATGCACAAAGGTTTTTAATTTTGATGAAGACCAATTTATCTATTTTTTCTTTTGTTGTTCATGCTTTTGGTGTCATATCTAAGATCTAAGAATTCATTGTCAAAAACAAGGCCATGAACTTTTACCTCTACGTTTTCTTCTAATGGTTTTATGATCTTAGTTCTTATATTTAGGTCACTGATCCATTTTGAGTTAATTTTTGTATATGGTGTTAGGTATGGGTCCAACTTCATTCTTTTGCATGTGGATATACAGTTGTCCAAGCACAATTTGTTAAAGTAGACTATTCTTTCCCAATTGAATGGACTCAGTCATTCCATGGGGAAAGAATGCCAAGTGGTCATAGATGGGTGGGCTTATTTCTGAACTCTCAATTCTATTCCATTACTCTATATGCCTATCCTTCTACCAGTACCACACTGTTTTGATTACTGTAGCTTTACTGTATGTTTTGAAATTGGGAAGTGTGAGCCCTCCTACTTTGTTCTTCTTTTCCAAGATTCTATTGGCTGTTTGAGGCCATTTCTTAACTTTTTGAATCTATAACTTTATGTCTTTTGCCAAATTTGAGAAATTTTCAGCCATCATTTCTTTGAGCACTTTTTCAGCCCCACCTTCTTTCTCTTTGGAAACCCTGGTGGCGTAGTGCTTAAGAGCTATGGCTGCTAACCAAAAGGTCAGCAGTTCGAACCCACCAGGCACTCCTTGGAAACCCTGTGGGGCAGTTCTGCTCTGTCCTATAGGGTCGCTATGAGTTGGAATTGACTTGATGGCAACAGGTTTGGTTTGGTTTTCTTTCTCTTCTTCCAAGATTCTGATGACACAAATGTTAGATCTTTTGTTACAGTCCCACAGATCCATGGGGATCTCTTTATTTATTTATTTATTTTTGGTCTGTTTTTCTCTCTGTGTAATATCTATTGCTCTATTTTCAAGTTCACTGATCCTTTTTCCTCTGTTATATCCTTTCTGCTATTGAGCCCATTCAGTGAGTTTTTAATTTCTGTTATTGTATTTTTTGGTTCTATAATTCCCATTTGGTCTTCTTTACATCTTCTGTTATTTTGGTGAAATGTTCTGTTTTTTCAATTGTTTTAAAAATATTTCTTAAATTTTTTTTATTGTTGTACTTAAGTGAAAGTTTACAATTCAAGTTAGTGTCTCATACAAAAATTTATACATACACTGTTATGTGATCCTAATTTCTCTCCCTATACTGTCACAGAACACTCCTCCTTTCCACCCCTGATTTCCCATGCCATTCAACGAGCTCCTGACCCTCTCTGCCTTCTCTTCTCATCTCCAGAAAGGAGCTGCCCATTTAGTCTCATGTATCTACTTGAGCTAAGAACCACACTCTTCACGAGTTATCATTTTATGTCCCATAGTCCGTCTAATCTTTGTCTGAAGAGTCGGCCTTGGGATGGTTTTATTTCTGGGTTGACAGAGAGTCCGGGGGCCATGCTTTCTGGGGATCCTCTAGTCTCAGTCAGATCATCAAGTCTGGTCTTTTTTCTAGAATTTGAATTCTGCACCCTACTTTTCTCGTGCTCCATCAGGGACTCTGTTGTGTTCCCTGTCAGGGTGGTCATTGGTGGTAGCCGAGCACCATCTAGTTCTTCTGGTCTCAGGCTGATGCAGTCTCCAGTTTATGTGGCCCTTTCTGTCTCATGGGCCAATACTTTCCTTGTGACTTTGGTGATCTTCATTCCCTTTACTTCCAGTGAGTTGGGACCAACTGATGCATTTAGATGGCTACTTACTAGCTTTTAAGACCCCAGATGCCACTCCCAAAAGTAGGATGCAGAACATTTTCTTAATAAACTTTATTATGCCAATTGACCTAGATGTCCCCTGAAAGCATGGTCCCCAGACCCCTGCCCCTGCTACTCTGTCCCTCAAAGTGTTTGGTTGTATTCAGGAAACTTCTTAGCTTTGGTTTAGTCCAGTTGTGCTGACTTCCTCTGTAGTGTGTGCTGTCTTTCCCTTAACCTAAGATATTTCTGTCTAGTATCTAGATAGTGAATAACCCCCTCCCTCCCTCGCCACCCTGGTAACCATCAAAGAATGGTTTCTTCTGTGCTTAAACCTTTTCTTGTGTTCTTATAATAGTGATCTTATACAATATTTGTCCTTTTGTGACTGACTAAATTCACTCAGCATAATGACCTCAAGATTCCTCCATGTTATAAGATGTTTCAAGGCTTCATCATGGTTCTTTATCTTTGCATAGTATTCCAGTGTGTGGATCTACCAGAATTTGTTTATCTATTCTTCCATTGATGGGCGCCTAAGTAGTTTCTATCTTTTTGCTATTGTGAACAGTGCTTCAATGAACATGAGTGTGCATATATCTATTCGTGTGACCGCTCTTATTTCTCTAGGATATATTCCAAGGGGCAGGATTGCTAGATCGTATGGTACTTCTATTTCTAGCTTTTTAAGGAAGCATCAAATCCATTTCCAGAGTGGTTGTACCATTTTACATTCCCACTGACAGTATATGAGTGTTCCAGTATCTCCACAACCTCTCCAACATTTATTATCTTGTGTTTTTTGGATTAATGCTAGCCTTGTTGGGGTGAGATGGTATCTCATTGTAGTTTTGATTTGCATTTCTCTAATGACTAATGATAGTGAGGATTTCCTCATGTGTCTGTTAGCCACCTGAATATCTTCTTTGATGAAGTGCCTGTTCATATCCTTTGCCCATTTTTTAATTGGGTTATTTGTCTTTTTGTTGTTGAGGTTTTGCAGTATCTTGTAGATTTTAGAGATTAGACGCTGATCAGATTTGTCATAACCAAAATTTTTTTCCCAGTCTGTAGGTTGTCTTTTGACTCTTTTGGTGAAGTCTTTTGATGAGCATAAATGTTTGATTTTTAGGAGCTCCCAGTTATCTATTCTCTCTTCTGGTGCTTGTGCATTGTTACTTATGGTTCATATTCTGTTTATGCGATGTATTAGGGCTCCTAGCATTGTCTGTATTTTTTCTTCCATGATCTTCAACGTTTTAGATTTTATATTTAGGTCTTTGCTGCATTTTGAGTTAGTTTTTGTGCATGATGTGAGGTATGGGTCTTGTTTCAGTTTTTTGCATATGGATATCCAGTTATGCCAGCACCATTTGTTAAAGAGACAGTCTTTTCCCCAATTAACAGACTTTGTGCCCTTGTCAAATATCAGCTGCTCATAGGTGGATGAATTCTCAATTCTGTTCCGTTGGTCTATGTATCTGTTGTTGTACAAGTACCAGGCTGTTCTGACTATCGTGGCGGTATAATAGTTTCTAAAATCAGGTAGTGTGAGGCCTCCCACTTTGTTCTTCTTCTTGAGTAATGCTTTATTTATCCAGGGACTCTTCCCATTCCATATGAAGTTGGTGATTTGTTTCTCCATCTCATTAAAAAATGCCAGTGGAACTTAGATCAGGATTGCATTGTAGCTGTAGATCGCTTTGGGTAGAAGTGACATTTTTACAATGTTGAGTCTTCATATCCGTGATCAAGGTATGTTTTTCCACTTATGCTGGTCTCTTTTGGTTTCTTGCAGTAGTGTCTTGTAGTTTTCACTGTATAGATCTTTTATGTCTCTGGTTAGATTTATTCCTAAGTATTTTATCTTCTTGGGGGCTATTGTAAATGGTATTGATTTGGTGATTTCCTCTTCAAAGTTCTCTTTGTTGGTGTAGAGGAATGCAACTGATTTTTGTATGTTCATCTTGTATCCTGATACTTTGCTGAAATGTATTAGTTCCAGTAGTTTCCTTGTGGATTCTTTGGGGTTTGCTGTGTGTAAGAGCATATCGTCTGCAAATAGAGATGCTCTGACTTCTTCCCTACCCATTTGGATGCCCTTTATTTCTTTTTCTAGCCTAATTGCTCTAGCTAAGACCTCCAGCACAGTGTTGAATAAGAGTGGTGATAAAGGGCATCCTTGTCTGGTTCCCGTTCTCAAGAGGAATGCTTTCAAAGTCTCTCCATTGAGGATGATGTTGGCTGTTCATTTTGTATAAATGCCCTTAACTGTGTTGAGGAATTTCCATTCTATTCCTGTTTTGCTGAGAGTTTTTATCACGAATGGGCGTTGGACTATGTCAAATGCCTTTTCTACATCGATTGATAAGATCATGTGGTTGTTGTCTTTTGTTTTATTAATGTGATGGATTACATTGATTGTTTTTCTAATGTTGAACCATCCTTGCATACCTGGTATAAATCCCACTTGATCATGATGAATTATTTTTTTTGATATGTTGCTGAATTCTATTGGCTAGAATTTTGTTGAGGATTTTTGCGTCAATGTTCATGAGGGATATTGGTCCTCAGTTTTCTTTTTCTGTGGTGTATCAGGGTTATGTTGGCTTCATAGAATGAGTTTGGGAGTATTCCATCCTTTCTATGCTCTGAAATACCTTTAGTAGTAGTGGTGTTAACTCTTCTCTGAAAGTTTGGTATACTTCTCCAGTGAAACTGTCCGGGCCGGGGCTTTTTTTTTGTTAGGAGTTTTTAAATTACCTTTTCAACATCTTCTTTTGTTATGAGTTTATTTAGTTGTTCTACCTCTGATTGTGTTAGTTTAGGTAGGTAGTGAGTTTCTAGAAATTTGTCCATTTCCTGTAGTTTTCAAATTTGTTAGAGTACAGTTTTTCATAGAATTCTGTTATGATTCCTTTAATTTCAGTTGGCTCTGCTATGATATCACCCATCTCATTTCTTATACAGGTTATTTGCTTCCTCTCCTGTTTTTCTTTTGTCAGTTTGGCCAGTGGTTTATCGATTTTGTTGATGTTTTCAAAGAACCAGCTTTTGGTCTTGTTAACTCTTTAAATTGTTTTTCTATTCTCTACTTCATTTAATTTTGCTTTAATTCTTATTATTTCCTTTCTTCTGGTACCCAAGGGCTTCTTTTGCTGCTCTCTTTCTACTTGTTCGAGTTGTAGGGTTTATGTTTTGATTTTGGCCCTTTCTTCTTTTTGGATGTGCGCATTTATTGCTATAAACTGACCTCGGAGCACTGCTTTTCCTGTGTCCCAAAAGTTCTGGTAGGATGTGTTTTCATTCCCGTTTGATTCTACGAATTTCTTTATTGCAGCCTTAATTTCTTCTATAACCCAGTAGGTTTTGAGCAAGGTGTTGTTCAGTTTCCATGTGTTTGATTTTTTTTTCCTTGCTTTTTCTGTTATTGATTTCTACTTTTATGGCTTTATGGTCAGAAAAGTTGCTTTGTAATATTTCAATGCTTTGGATTCTGTTAAGGCTTGCTTTATGGCCTAATATGTGGTCTATTCTGGTCCATGTGCATTGTAAAAGAAAGTATAGTTGGCTGCTGTTGGGTGGAGAGTTCCGTATATGTCCATGAGATTAAGTTGGTTGATTGTAGCATTTAGATCTTTTGTGTCTTTATTGAGCTTCTTTCTGGATGTTCTGTCCCACACCGAAAATTGTGTGTTGATGTCTCCTACTATTATTGTGTAGCTGTCTGTCTCTCTTTTCAATGCTGTTGGAGTTTGTTTTATGTGTTTTGGATCCCTGTCATTAGGTGCATAAATATTTATTATAGTTATGTCCTCCTGGGGTATTGACCCTTTAATCATTATATAGTGTCCTTCCTTATCCTCTGTGGTGGATTTTACTTTAAAGTCTATTTTGTCAGAGGCTAGTATTGCCACTCCTGCTCTTTTTTGAGTGTTACTTGCTTGATATACTTTTTCCATCCTTTGAGTTTTAGTTTGTTTGTGTCTTTAAGTCTAAGGTGTGTCTCTTGTAGGCAACATATAGACAGATCATGTTTTTTCATCCAGAAAAAAGGCTCTCTGCCTCTTTATTGGTGCATTTAGTCCATTTACATTCAGCATAATTATTGATAGGTATTAGTTCAGTGCTCTCATTTTGATGTCTTTTTTTGTGTGCTGTTGAAAGTTTCTTTGTTCCACTTAATTTTCTGTGCTGAGTTTTTCTTTATGTATTTTCTTTTCTTCTTTCTCATTGTTGTTGATTTTGTATTTGCTGAGTCTTTATATTTTTCTAATTTTTTATTTTGATGTGTAGGATTGTTAGTTTCCTTTGTGGTTACCTTAATATTTACTCCTATTTTTCTAAGTTTAAGTCAGTCTTTTATTTCTTTATATCGCCTTGACTTTCTCTCCATATGAAAAATCTATGTCTACATTTTTTAGTCCCTCTTTTTTGTTTTAATGTTGTCATCTTTTATATATAGACATTTCTGTTTCCCTATTTTCAGTGTTTTAGCTTTGATTTATTTTTGTGACTTTCATAACTGGGTTGATATCTGGTTGCTCTGTCCTGTGTTCTAGTCTTCTAGTCTTGGTTTGTTATCTGATGTTACTGATTTTCTAACCGGAGGACTCCCTTTAGTATTTCTTGTAGTTTTGGTTTGGTTTTTGCAAATTCCCTAAAATTCTGTTTATCTGGAAATGCCCTAATTTCACCATCATATTTGAGAGACAGTTTTGCTGGATATATACTTCTTGGCTGGCAGTTTTTTTCCTTCAAGGCTTTATATATATCTTCCCATTGCCTTCTTGCTGTTGAGTAGTCCACGCTTAGTCTTACTGACTCTCCTTTGTAGATGGCTTTTTGTTTATCCCTAGCCACTCTTAAAATTCTCTTTCTCTTTGGTTTTGACAAGTTCAATTATAATATGTCTTGGTGACTTTCTTTTATGATCTACCTTATGTGGGGTTCGATGAGCATCTGGGGTAGATATCTTTTCATCTTTCATCATATCAGGGAAGTTTTCTGCCAACAAAGCTTCAACAATTCTCTCTGTATTTTCTGTTATCCCCCTCCCCCCCCCCCCCCGTTCTGGTACTCCAGTCACTCGTAGGTTATTCCTCTTGATAGAATCCCACATAATTCTTAGGGTTTCTTCATTTTTTTAAATCCTTTTATCTGATTTTTCCTCAGATAAGTTGGTGTCAAGTGTTTTAGCTTCAATCTCACTAATTCTGACTTCCATCGCCTCATTTCTGCTCCTATTACTTCCTATTGAGTTGTCTAATTCTAACATTTTATTGTTAATCTTCAGGATTTTTGATTACTGTCTCTCTATGGATTCTTGCAGTCTGTTAAATTTGTCAGTATGCTCTTCTCTAATCTTCTTAGGTTCTTCTATTGCTAGGTCTGCATTTTGTCTGATCTCCTTCCTGATCTCTTGAAGAGTTCTGTATATTAATCTTTTGTATTCTGCCTCTGGTAATTCCAAGAAATTCTCTTCCTCCAGAAAATTCCTTGATAGTTTATTTTGGGAGCTTGCTGAAGCCATCATGTTCTGCCTCTTTATGTGGTTTGATATTGCCTGTTGTCTCCGAGCCATCAATAAGGTATTATATTTATTTATTTTGTGCTTGCTTACTGTGTCCTAGCTTCTTGTGTTGACATGACCAAATAGGCTGCTCATGTGCGCTAGTCTGATCACCAGCACCCTTAAAGTTCCAAAGTCCTGCCACCAGGTGGCCAGACCTGCTACGAAGTATGTGAGCCCAGGAGTCCGCCCACTCCTCCTGGACGGATTCAGCTCAGGTGTCATGGTAGTCTGCCACCAAGTGTGTGGTGCAGGCACTCTCCTACAGTCCTAGACATGCATGTGTGATTGGTGTAGGCACAGGCATCCAGCTGCAGCAGTGGGTCACATGCTGAGCAAGGCAGGGGGCCGAAGGCCACCCCCGAGTGTCTGGGAGGAAAGTGTGTCCCTGTTCCCTAGGGGGCTTAAGTGGATGGGTTTTTCAGCTGGACTACGAGCACCCACTGCTGTTGGCTGCAGGGACTGAGGGGCACCACTTATTCTTGGGCCCCTGTTGCAGGTGGCCTGGTGGCATGTGTGGAGCTACCAGTCTTCAGGCCCCTGATGTGGGTAGGTGAAGATCCTGCTTAATGGGCAGAGCAGTGTCAAATGTCACAAACCTGCCACTTCACAGCTGGAACAGTTGAAGTTAGACTTCAGGTATATACCCTGTTGTACTGCGGTAATGAAGGCCTACACTGTTGAAATGGGCCCACACAAATCTATGCAGGGGGAAAGGCACTCAAAGTCCGTGGATCCCTTATGCCTGTGCCTAGGCAAAGAAGCTGTGCCTACCCTGAGTTCCTGGCTTAGGGGAGCCGACAAATTATTTTCTTCCCTGTTTGTTAATTTTTTCACTCTCCAAGGCCAGGAGAATGGCTCGAGGTGTGTGATGGGTCCTACTTCCAGGCCAGGGGACTCGTCAATTGCTGAAGCCAGTCCCAGACCCACTGCAGAGCAGGGAGCAGGGAGGTAAATGGGAGAGAGGTTTTTCCCAAAGGGGGTGTTTTTGATCCTCACCATAGACCAGACGCAGGTACTTATCTTTCACCAATCGAGGGCTGCTTCTCACTGGTTCTGGATGGCCAAGTAGACTCTCTGCTGCTGGGTCTCTCTCAGTGTGTCAAACACCTCCCAAGTGGAGCTGCTTGCCTGCCTCACCGCGCACCACAAGTTGATCCGGCCTGAAGGACTCAGGCTCTCACCAGGTCAGGTCTGGCAACTCCTCACTGCTTCCGAACTGTCTTTCCCTCCTCCTGCCACTTAGTCAGATTCCTCAACTTTGCCTTTGTTGTTCACGGCTCCTAGATTGTCATATATCATCGATTCACTTGTTTTTTTTTTTTTGGTCTTTGTTGTAAGAGGGATCACTGGAAGTGTCTGACTACTCCACCATCTTGGCCCTGCCTCTATTAACATATTTTTTTTATGATGACTACTTTAAAATCCTTGCCCAATAATTCCAGCATCTGATTCTTCTTGGTATTGTCATCTATTCATTGTCTTTTCTCATTCATGTTGTGATTTTCCTGGTTCTTAGTATGATGAATGATATTTTACTGTATACTGGACATTTTGGATATTATATTAGGAGACTCTGGAGTCTATTTTAGCAAGCAAAGAGCCCGGTTTTGCAGTGGTTAAGCACTCAGCTGCTAACTGAAATGTCAGCAATTCAAACCCACCAGCTCCTCCATGGGAGAAAGATGTGGCAGTCTTCTTCAGTAAAGATTACAGCCTTGAAAACCTTATGGGGTAGTACTCTGTCCTATAGGGTCACTATGAGTTGGGGTCAACTCGATGGTGATGAGTTTGTTTTTAATTTATTTTAGCAAGCAGGCAATCTATTTAGGTTGAACACATAGGTCCTGGCCCACCTTTGTGGACTGTGGTTCCAATGGCAATTTAGTTTTCAGAGCCCTTGCAGTGTTATTCTGGTCTGCTTTGCTTACCTGATGTAGCTGCAGCTCTTACTTGGTGCCTGCATTGTTGGAATGTGCTTCCCGGGATTGATGCTTCTAGGCAGAGGATGAAAGATGCAAGGACTGTGAGAGAGGAAAGCTCTTCCTCAGACCTGGTACCCATGAGGTTCCCACTTGATCCCTGCTGGTGCCACCAATGGTGGCTAAAGGCATTTTTCCCAGGCCTCCAACCAGGTTCCTCTAAGTGAGGGGTGAGAGATACAGGGCTGCAGGGCAGTGAGCCCTTCAGTCAACCCACTCTCTGGGCAGACCAGTGTTAATGAGGCTCCTGCTCAATATCTACCAGTGCCACTGGGGAAGAAAGGGTTGCCTTCTGCCACTGGGTGGAGGGCCAAGAAATGCCAATTAACCCCCTTTTAACACAGAATCCAAACCACCAGAAAGCTCAAAGAATCCATTTGTTTTGGCAGCACAAGACTCCTATTGCTAGGTACAGGGTATGAGAGCAGGGTCTGGGAGCCTGTGACTTAGTCATACTTCTTGTCCTTGGACAAGTCACCTCACCTGTCTAAGCCTTAATTGCCTCCTCTGTAAAATGAGATGAAAGTGGCACCTCCTTGCCAGGGTTGTGTAAGGCTTAAATGAACTATGGTCTATGATGTCCTCAGGCTCATGCCTTCTTTACACAAGGGACGTGTGTAAAAGAATGAGACACAGGCAGTCTAAAACACCATTTCTCCTTACATTTTAAAAAGTATAAACTCAAACATACAGCAAAGTAGAAAGAAAAATGTCAAATCTTAACATTTTACCACATTTTGCTCAGATGTTTTCTAAGAAACAGTTCATTACAGACTCAGTTGAAGGCCCCTGTGTCCCTGCTCCATCCCAGCCTGGTGGTAGCCAGTATCCCAAATTGGCTGTTTCCAATTCTCATGCATGTATTTATGCTTTCACCACATATGTGTGTATCCATAAACAATATATAATATTGTATTGAACTTTTTTAAACTTTATACAAATGGTGTCATCCTGTGCATACGTATTCTTCTGCAATGTCTTTTTTTAAAAAAAACATTTTTCTTTTGAGATTTATCCATGCTGATGCAGGAGTTATGGCTTATTCATTTTAATTGCTGTATACTATTTCATATAATGACCGTATTACAATTTATTTATCCATTCTCCAGTTATTAGACATTTAGTTTTTGCAATATCACTATATTCACAAGGTCTTAGTGAAGATTGGAGCAGAGCACAGACCAGACACTGTTCATGGTGTGATCAACAGGTGTTTATTACTCATAGAATAAGTAGGACAGGGATGAGTAGAACAGCACACATAATCATCAGCATAGGTTCCTGAAGTTAGGCTCCCATCTCCAGGGTGATATTAGATAGCATCCAAGCATGCCCCAGTTCATGTCTTGGGAGGAGACTGCCTAAGTTCCTCTCTTTGGATTAAATACTAACCAGTCAGCCATGTCTATATGCCAAATAGCATGAACATAGAACATGTAGGGGAAGGGGTAATAAAAGTGAGTAATAAAAGGTAGAGGTGATAATAAAAGTGGAAAGCCCCCTATAGGCAATAGACATCATTTATTGTCCCGTTTAGAGTGGGCTAGATTTATTGGTGCCAGAGAACAGTCCTTCCTCCTCTACCCCATTAAGATCATTTTATAGATTGAATTATGTCCCCAAAAATTATGTGTTGTAAATCCTAGCCCCTATACCTGTGGTATAATCTCATTTGGGAATGGGTTTTCTTTGTTATGTTAGTGAGATAGTGTAGCATGTGTCTTAAGTCAATCTCTTTTGAGATATAAAAGAGCAGATTAAGCAAGCAAGCACAAATGGAGGGGAAGATACATGCCATATGATTGCCAAGGTACCTAGGAATAGAAGCTGAAAAGAGACAAAGACTTTCCTCCAGAGTGGGCAGAGACTTCCCCTAGAGCTGGTGCCCTGAATTCAGACTTTTAGCCTCCTAAACTATAAGAAAATAAATTTCTGTTTGTGAAAGCCACCCACTTGTGATATTTCTGTTATAGCAGCACTAGGTAACTAAGACATATAGCTTAACACAGTTCTAGGTTTCTTCAGAGGGCAATCATCTCCCGCTAAGTTGCATACTTTACTTTATGTCCATTAGTAGCTCTTATGTCCATTAGCAGCTAGGGAGATGGTGAGAGAGATACAGCATACCTATGCACCCATCAGAGCCCTGGTGGCACAGTGGTTAAAGAACTCAGCTGCTAATCAAAAGATCAGCAGTTCAAATCCACCAGCCACTCCTTGGAAACCTATGGGGTGGTTCTACTCTGTCCTATGGGGTTGCTGTGAGTTGGAATCAACTCGATGGCAGTGGGTTTTTTTCTTTTTTATGCACCCATCAGGTTTCTTCTAATTTTTCACTGTTTACAAATAATGCTGCTATGAAATGCCTTTTGAAACATTCAAAAAAAGTCTACAACTTCAAGTTAGGTCAAGTTTAGTGACAGGTATGCGTTCAGTCATAATCCCCACATGGTGTCTGTGAGAAATCTCAGGAAGATCAGTCAACCACAACCTGGCCCTTTTTGGTTGAATGAGAGCTGGTTGCATCAGATCAGCTGGATCTTGTGTGGAGTAGCTGTGTATTCAGGCCTCAGACACGTTGCATGCATTTAGGAGTCACGTGTGCCTCTTCTTTGCCCATTCTCAATTTCTTTGCCTCATCTCATCATGGCCCTATTAGAATTCCTTCAATCCCTGTCACTTTTGTGTCTACCCTCTTTAGTATCTGACACACCCTCAATGTCCCTTCTTCCATCATTCCTCATTTGTTAGCCTGCGGTCTTGTGGCCCCAGGGAAGGGAAAGGGACTACCATGTATTGAGCATCTACTATGTACCCTAACACTATGTAAAGTGCTTTTAGATACTCAGTCTCATTAGTAGTCCCAGCCACTCTTCCAAGTAGTTATTATCATTTCCATTTTAGATGAGGAAACTGCAGCCTAAATAAATTAAGTGAATGCATCACTCATGCCTTGGATATTGTGAGCACTGGGGGATGAGGAAGAGCTCAACTGGAGCCGTGGGCAGCCTTTGATGGAAGAATGGGCTTTGCTCGCTATGTTGAGGTTTTGTTGATCATCCTGTGCCAGAATTCACTCCTTTTTGGATGGTGCAATCTACTTATCCCTTGAGAGGATATCCTGGATTTCCCCCAGTTTGTCCTGTAGTCCTGGAGCCTATGCTTCTGTTTCCAAGTGGAAATCCCAGGTTCTGCTTGGCGTGACTTGTTATAGCCAATAAACAGGAGGCTAAGGTGGGACATCAGAAAAACGCCTTTATTTCGTTGTGCAAGGAAAGGAGCAATGGGGGATGCTCCCTCCAAGACTGCTCACAGGCAGCTTGGGGAGGTGGGCTTTTACAGAGAGCAGGCAAGGAAATGTAAATTCATCATGTATATTCAGGATTGACCTTCACGCAGGCACTCAGGGCTTGCAGATGACTATGCATTTTCTTTAGACAAGAGTTTGATTCCCCAGGATGGAGGGACAGGTAGATTTTCCTTCATTAGTATGTTAAGTTTCCACCCAGAGGCAGGGTACTTATATGTATTTTGCACTTAATGAGCTAATAGGTCACTTAAAGTGTTAAGGTGATGTAGAAAACCTGCTAAAACCAGTTGAGGCCCACTATGCCTGTTCTGTGGTTATCTCGTCGAGGACAATTTTAGAAGAATGTGCAGCCTATTCTGCTCAGTGTAGGAGGATAAGCCAGAGCAAGTGTCTCTTGGAAGGGCTGCGCTCTGACGCAGCCTGTCTCACTTCCATCAAAGCCAGTTGGTTCTACTACCTCCAAATCAACAGAGGGGAAAAATAAGGATACCCCTTCAGGCCACGTCTCTCCGAAAATGGAGGTATTAGTGAGAATTCTTCCAATTGTTCCCAAGCTAAAAATACTACTGGGTGGAGCAGCGGAGAGGATGGGGGAGAGGCAGGGTTAAGATCCATTCCAAGCCTTGCCAGGATCTTGTTTTCTTTCCTGAATACCTATTTTCCAAGGTTCTAGCATGCGCCTGGGTCCCTTCCTTTATTAGGTTGCTGCTGGGGAACATTTTGCTCCCTTTTTTTGAAAAAAAATTTATTTTTCACCAACAGAATTTTAGATAAATTTGGTGTATTTCTGCAGTGGCATACTACACAGCAGTAAAAATGAATAAAGTGACACAGATAATCTCACAAACAGACGGTGAAGTGAAGGAAGACAGTTGTAGAAGGATGATATATGATACACAAAGTTTAAAGATATGCTAAATTATACTCTGTATAGTTTATGAACACATTCATTTGTAGTCAAAGTATAAAGACCAAATTCAGGATTGCAGTTACTTGAGAAAAGGAGAAAAAATGTGATTGAGAATGAGTACATGTAGGGCCTCATCTATTCTGTGATTTTTTTTTTAATTGTGCTTTACGTGAAAGTTAGTTTCCCATTCAAAAATTTATACACAAATTGTTTTGTGTCATTGGTAGCAATCCCTGCAATGTGTTAGCATTCTCCCCCTTTCTCTTTCTACCCCGGGTTTGCCATGTCCATTGGTCCAGTTTTCCTGTCCCTTCCTGCCTTCTCATCTTTGCTTTTGGGCAGGTGTTGCCCATTTGGTCTCGTATGCTTGATTAAACTAAGAAACAAGTTCCTCGAGTGTGTTATTGTCTGTTTTATAGCCCAGTCTAGACTTTGGCTGAAAGGTGAGCTTTGCGGGTGGGTTCAGTTCTGAGTTAGCAGAGTGTCCAGGGGGCCATAGTCTGGAGGGTTCCTCCAGTCTCTGTCAGACAAGTAAGTTTGGTCTTTTCTTTATGTGTGTGAATTTGAATTTTGTTCTACATTTTTCTCCCACTCTATCCTGGGCCCTCTATTTTAATCCCTGTCAGAGCAGTCAGTGGTGGTAGCCAGGCACCATTTAGTTCTTCTGGGTTCAGGCTGGTAGAAGCTGTGATTCATGTGGTCTGTTAGTCCTTTGGACTAATATTTTCCTTGTGTCTTTGGTTTTCTTCATTCTCCTTTGCTCCGGATGGGATGGGACCAATAGCTGTTTCTTAGATGGCCACTTGCAAGCTTTTAAGACTGTAGATGCTATTCACCAAAGAAGGATGTGGAACATTTCCTTTAAGAACTATGTTATGCCAATTGACCTAGATGTCCCCCAAGATAATGGTCCCCAGCCCTCAGCCCCAGTAATTCATCCCTCAAGGTGTTTGGATGTATCTAGGAAGCTTCTACGACTGCATTGGTCAAGTTATGCTGACTTCTCTTACATTGTGTGTTGTCTTTCCCTTCACCAAAGTTAACACTTGTCTACTATCTAGTTAATGATTTCCCCTCCCCACCCTAGAAACAATCAAAGTTTTTTTTTTCTGTATGTAAAACTTCTTTTGGGTTTTTATAATAGTGGTCTCATACAATATTATAAAATATCATACAATACAATATTCTAAGGTGTGCCTTACCCAAACCATGGTATTTTCAATCACCTCATATGCATGTGAAAGCTGGACATTGAATAAGGAGACCAAAGAAGAATTGACGCCTTTAAGTTGTGGTGTTGGAGAAGAATATTGAATACACCGTGGACTGCCAAAAGAACGAACAAATCTGTCCTGGAATAAGTACGACCAGAATGCTCCTTAGAAGCAAGGATGGTGAGACTAACATCTCATATACTCTGGACATGTTATCAGGGGGGACCAGTCCTTGGAGAAGGACATCATGCTTGGTAAAGTAGAGGGTCAGCGAAAAAGAGGAAGACCCTCAATGAGATGGACTGACACAGTGGTTGCAACAATGGGCTTAAGCATAACAATGATTGTGAGGATAGCACAGGACCAGGCAGTGTTTAGTTCTGTTGTACATAGTGTTGCTATGAGTCGGAATTGAATCGACGACACCTAAGAACAACAGCATAAAATATTTGTCCTTTTGTGATTGACTTATTTCACTCAGCATAATGCCCTCCAGACTCATCCATGTTGTGACATGTTTTGAAGATTCATCATTCTTCTTTATCGTTGCATATTATTCTATTGTGTGTATGTACCATAGTTTGTTTATCCATTCATCTGTTGATGGGCACTTACGTTGTTTCCATCTTTTTGCTATTGTGAATAATGCTGCCATGAACACGGGTGTGCATATGTCTACTTGTGTGATACCTCTTATTTCTCTATGATATATTCCTAGGAGTGGGACTGCTGGATCGTATGGTATTTCCATTTCTAGCTTCTAAAGGAGGCAACATATAGTTTTCCACAGTGGTTGTACCATTTTGCATTCCCACCAGCAGTGCATAAGAGTTCCAATCTCCCTGCATCCTCTCCAACATTTGTTATTTTCTTTTTTTTTATTAGTGCCAGTAATATTAGGGTGAGATGGTATCTCATTGTAGTTTTGATTTACATTTCTCGAATGGCTAATGAAGGTGAAAATTTCCTCATGTATCTGTTAGCCACCTGAGTCTTCCTTGGTGAAGTCTCATTTCATATCCTTTCCCATTTTTAATTAGATTATTTGTCTGTTTATTGTTGAGGTGTTGAAGTATTCTATAGATTTTAGAGATAAGACCTTTGTTGGATATGTCAGAGCCAAAAAATTTTTCTCAGTCTGTAGCTTCTCTTTTTACTCTTTCAGTGAAGTCTTTTGATGGACATAAAGTTTTAGTTTGTACAAGCTCCCAGTTATTTAGTTTATCTTCAGGTGTTTGTGAATTGTTAGTTATGGGTTTTTTTGTATGTACGTTTGTTTATTATTGTAGTTTAAATGAAGTTTTCACTTAAAGTTAGTCTCCCATACAAAATTTATACATACATTGTTATGTGACCCTAACTGCTCTCCCTATACTGTGACAGCACACTCCTCCTTTCCACCCCTGATTCCCCATGTCCATTCAACCAGCTCCTAACCCTCTTTGCCTTCCCATCTCACCTCCGGACAAAAGCTGCTCATTTAGTCTCTTGTATCTACTTGAGCTAAGAGGCACACTCCTCATGAGTATCACTTTCTGTCCCACAGTCCAGTCCAGTCCCTGTCTGAAGAGTTGGCCTTGGACATTATTTTAGTTCTGGGCTGATAGAGAATCCGGGGGCCATACTTCCCGGGGTTCCTCCAGTTTCAGTCAGACCATTAAGTCTGGTCTTCTTACTAGAATTTGACTTTTGCACCCCACCTTTCACCTGCTCCATCAGGGACTCTCTGTTGTGTTCCCTGTTAGGGTCGTCATTGGTGGTAGCCAGGCACCACCTAGTTCTTCTGGTCTCAGGCTGATGAAGTCTCTGGTTTATGTAGCCCTTTCTGTCTCTTGGGCTATTACTCTCCTTTTGTCTTTGGTGTTTGGGACCAATTGATACATCTTAGATGGCCGCTTGCAAGCTTTTAAGACCCCAGACACCACTCACCAAAGTAGGATGCAGAACATTTTCTTAATAAGCTTTGTTATGCCAATTGACCTAGATGTCTCCTGAAAGCATGGTCCCCAGACCCCTCCCCCTGCTACTCTATCCCTCAAAGTATTTGCTTGTATTCAGGAAACTTCCTAGCTTTGGTTTAGTCCAGTTGTGCTGACTTCCCCTGTAGTGTGTGCTGTCCTTCCCTTCACCTAAGATAATACTTGTCTACTGTCCAGTTAGTAAATAACCCTCTCCCTCCCTCCCCACCCTTGTAACCGTCAAAGACTGGTTTCTTCTGTGTTTAAACCTTTTCTTGAGTTCTTCTAATAGTGGTCTTATACAATATTTGTCCTTCTGTGACTGACTAAATTCACTCAGCATAATGACCTCCAGATTCCTCCATGTTATAAGATGTTTCAAGGCTTCATCGTTGTTCTTTATTGTTGCGTAGTATTCCATTGTGTGGATATACCATAATTTGTTTATCCATTCGTCCATTGATGGGCACCTAGGTTGCTTCCATCTTTTTGATATTGTGAACAGTGCTGCAGTGAACATGGGTGTGCATATATCTATTCGTGCGACGGCTCTTATTTGTCTAGGATATATTCCAAGGAGCGGGATAGCTGGATCGTATGGTACTTCTATTTCTAGCTTTTTAAGGAAGCACCAAATCAATTTCCAAAGCGGTTGTATCGTTTTACATTCCCACCAACAGTGTATAAGTATTCCAGTGTCTCTACAACCTCTCCAGCATTTATGATTTTGTGTTTTTTGGATTAATGCTAACCTTGTTGGGGTGAGATGATACCTCATTGTAGTTTTAATCTGCATTTCTCTAATGGCTAATGATAGTGAGGATTTCCTCATGTGTCTGTTAGCCACCTGAATATCTTCTTTGATGAAGTGCCTGTTCATATCCTTTGCCCATTTTTTAATTGGGTTATTTGTCTTTTTGTTGTTGAGGTTTTGCAGTATCTTGTAGATTTTAGAGATTAGACACTGATCGGATTTGTCGTAGCCAAAATTTTTTTCCCAGTCTGTAGGTTGTCTTTTGACTCTTTTGGTGAAGTCTTTTGATGAGCATATGTGTTTGATTTTTAGGAGGTTCCAGTTATCTGGTCTCTCTTCTGGTGCTTGTGCATTGTTACTTATGGTTTGTATTCTGTTTATGCGATGGATTAGGACTCCTAGCATTGTCCCTATTTTTTCTTCCATGATCTCTATCGTTTTTTATTTTATATTTAAGTCTTTGGTCCATTTTGAGTTAGTTTTTGTGCATGATGTGAGGTATGGGTCTTGTTTCAGTTTTTAGCAGATGGATATCCAGTTATGCGAGCACCATTTGTTAAAGAGACTGTCTTTTCCCCAATTAACAGACTTTGTGCCCTTGTCAAATATCAGCTGCTCATAGGTGGATGAATTCTCAATTCTGTTCCGTTGGTCTATGTATCTGTTGTTGTACCAGTACCAGGCTGTTTTGACTACAGTGGCAGCATAATAGTTTCTAAAATCAGGTAGTGTGAGGCCTCCCACTTTTTTCTTCTTCTTGAGTAATGCTTTAGTTATTTGGGGACTCATCCCTTTCCATATGAAGTTGGTGATTTGTTTCTCCATCTCATTAAAAAATACCACTGGAATTTGGATTGGGATTGCAATGCATCTGTAAATCACTTTGGGTAGAATTGACATTTTCACAATGTTGAGTTTTCATATCCATGAGCAAGGTATGTTTTTCCACTTATGCAGTTCTCTTTTGGTTTCTTCCAGTAATGTCTTGTAGTTTTCACTGTATAGATCTTTTACGTCTCTGGTTAGATTTATTCCGAAGTATTTTATCTTCTTGGGGGCTATTGTAAATTGTATTGATTTGGTGATTTCCTCTTCGAGGTTCTCTTTCTTGGTGTGAAGGAATCCAACTGACTTTTGTATGTTTATCTTGTATCCTGATACTTTGCTGAAATCTTCAATTAGTTCGAGTAGTTTTCTTGTGGATTCTTTGGGGTTTTCTGTGTATAATATCATATCATCTGCAAATAGAGATACTTTGACTTCTTCCCTACCAATTTGAATGCACTTTATTTCTCTTTCTAGCGTAATTGCTCTGGGTAGAACCTCCAGCACAGTGTTGAATAAGAGTGGTGATAAAGGGTATCCTTGTTTAGTTCCCGTTCTCAAGGGGAATGCTTTCAAACTCTCTCCATTTAGGATGATGTTGTCCCTAGCCACACATAAAATTCTCTCTTTATCTTTGGTTTTGGCAACTTTGATTATAATATGTCTTGGTGACTTTCTTTGGGGATCTACCTTATGTGGGCTTGATGAGCATCTTGGGTAGATATCTTCTCATCTTTCACAATATCAGGGAAGTTTTCTGCCAACAAATCTTCAACAATTCTCTCTGTATTTTCTGTTACCTTCCTCCCCATTCTGGTACTCCAATCACTCGTAGGTTATTATTTCTCTTGATAGAGTCCCACATAATTCTTAGGGTTTTTTTTCATTTTTTTAATCCTTTTATCTGATTTTTCCTCAAATAAGTTGGTGTCAAGTGTTTTATCTTCAGTCTCACTAATTATGACTTCCATTGCCTCAGTTCTGCTCCTATGACTTTCTATTGAGTTGTCTAATTCTGACATTTTATTGTTAATCTTCTGGATTTCTGATTGCTGTCTTTCTATGGATTCTTGCAGCCCATTAAATTTGTCATTATGCTCTTCTCTAATCTTTTTAATTTCCTCTATTGTGTGTTCTGCATTTTGCTTGATTTCCTTCCTAATCTCTTGAAGAGTTCTGTATATTTCTCTTTTGTATTCTGCCTCTGGTAATTCCAAGAAATTTCCATCCTCTGGAAAATTTCTAGATTCTTTATTTTGGGAGCTTGCTGAAGCCGTCATGGACTGTGACTTTATGTGATTTGATATTGACTCGTATCTCCGTGCTGTCAATAAGTTCTTATGTTTATTTATTTTATGTTTGCTTACTGTGTCCTAGCTTCTTGTTTTATTTTGCTATGCCCAAGTAGGCTGATCCTGTGAGCTAGTTTGATTATTGGCCCCTTTGAAGCTCCAATGTCCTGTCACCAGGTGGTTAGATCTGTTACTAGATATGTGAGCACAGGAATTCCCCAGCTCCTCTTGTATGGTTTCAGCTCAGGTGCCCAGGTAGGTAGCCACCAAGTGTGTGGTGCAGGCTCTCATCTACAGTCCTAGACAGGCATGTGTGATTGGTATAGGCACAGGCATCTGGCTGCAGCAGGGGGACACACTCTGAGCAAGGCAGGGGGCTGACAGCCACCCCTGAGTGTCCTGGAAGATGTGTCCCTGTTCCCTAGAGCATGTAGGTGGGTGGGTTTTGCAGCCAGACTATGAGCACCCAGTGCTGTTGGCTGTAAGGACTTAGGAGGCACCTCTTATTCTTGAGCCCCTGTCGCAGGTGGCTAGGTGGCATGGGTGGAGCCACCAGTCCTCAAGCCCCTGATATGGGTAGGTGAAGACCCTGCTTAATGGGCAGAGCAATGTCAAATGTCACGAACCTGCCACTTCACAGCTGAAACAGTTGAAGTTAGACCTCAGGTATATACCCTGTTGTACTGCAGTAATGAAGGCCTACACTGTTGAAATGGGCCCACACTAGTCTATGCAGGGGGAAAGGCACTCAAAGTCCGTGGATCCCTTATGCCTGTGCCTAGGCAAAGGAGATGTGCCTACCCTGAGTTCCAGGCTTAGGGGAGCCAGCAGTTTTTGTTTTTTGTGTTTTTTTTTTTTTTTTTTGTCCCCTGTTTGTTAGTTTTTTCACTCTCCAAGGCTGGGAGAATGGCTCAGGCGTGTGAGGGGTCCTACTTCCAGCCCAGGGGACTTGGCAATTGCTGAAGCTGGTCCGTGACCCAGTGCAGAGCAGGTAGTGAGGAGGTAAATGGGAGAGAGGTTTTTCCCTAATGGGAGTGTTTTTGATCTGTGAAGTAGGCCGGACGCAATAATCTTTTCGCTGCTCGAGGGCTGCTTCTTACGGGTTCTTGGTGGCTGAGTAGCCTCTCTGCCTCTGAGTCTCTGCCAGTGCAGAATACGCCTCCCGAGCATGGCTGATTGCCTGTCTCACCGCTCACACCCGAGCTGATCAGGCCTGAAGGACTCAGACTCTTGCTGGGTCAGGTCTGGCAATGCCTCGCTGCTTCCCAACAGTCTCTCCCTCCCCCTGCCACTCAGTCTGGTTCCTC
This sequence comes from Dugong dugon, assembly GCA_030035585.1. NCBI lineage: Eukaryota > Metazoa > Chordata > Mammalia > Sirenia > Dugongidae > Dugong > Dugong dugon. Next base: position 98,280,916 of record CM057483.1, on the reverse strand, counting down.
AATTTTTCCTTTGATGTTTAGGGCTCCTAAATTGTCATATATAATGGATTCACTTGTTTATTTTTGGGTCTTTGTTGTAAGAGGGTCCACAAGAAGCATCTGACTACTCCACCATCTTGGCCCCACCTCTGTTAGTTACGGTTTATATTGTCTTTATGCCATGTATTAGAGCCCTAAGCATGTCCGTATTTTTTCTTCCATGATCTTCATTGTTTTAGGTTTTATATTTAGGTCTTTGATCCATTTTGAGTTAGTTTTTGTGTATGGTGTGAGGTATGGGTCCTGTTTCATTTTTCTCACAGATGGACATCCAGTTTTGCCAGCAACATTTGTTAAAAATACTGTCTTTTCCCCAATTAATGGACTTTTGTCCTTTCATCAGCTGACCATAGGTGAATGGATTTATGTCTGATTCTTGATTCTGTTCCAATGGTCTATGTGTTTTTCATACCAGTACTTGCTGCTTTGACTGCGGCGGCTGTATAGTAGGTTCTGAGATCAGGTAGCGTAAGGCCTCCTACTTTGTTCTTTTTCTTCAGTAATGCTTAACTCATCAGGTTTTGCTTCTCTAGAGAACCCAGCCTAAGACATTTGGTACTGGGAGTGGTACTAGAGAAACAAAATTATAAGGATAGTTTTCTAAATTTGTTCTCAAGTCTGGTTAGTCTTAAAGATGTTGATGACTCTGCTTCCAGTACTAAAGAGAGCACTGCTAATCTACAGCATAAGGTGGCAATAGAAATAAGCAAAATATAACCACCAGTAGATCAGGTATTGGTGAAAGGCGAAGCTCTGGGTGATCACATGTTTGATAACTTTCTATAATTTTGTCATAATGAGAAGTATAAGGAAGTATTAGAAAGCTGGTTGGTTGGTCCTCCTTTCGCTAGACAAAGTGGTGAAAGAAGGAGATGAGCTCAGGGCTTCAGAGTCAAACTCAAGTACCATGTATAAATGACCTCAATGTTTCCATTAGTGCCTGGAAAGAAAGCCTTTCTTCTTGTAGTAACAGAGCTGATACTGCCAAAAACCAAACCCAGAGTCTTATTGTAACAGTGGCCGAATTACAATGCCAACTGAATTCCCAACCTCGAGTGGTGTCTGAAGTTAAAGTGAGGGCATTGATTGGGAAGAAATGGGGTCCTGAAACTTGGGATAGAACATGTGGGCAGATAATCAGAAGCCTGGAGACAATGAGCCCTTAAAATATGTTGAATCACTCCTGTAAACAGAACCAGCCCACTCACTCCCATCTGAAGAGATTACTCCATCTTTGTCTGCTAAGCCACCCTCCCCAGTAAAACAATTGGCCCCTCCACCCACATCTAATGAGATTAACCCAGCTTTGTCTAAAGAGCCTTTGTCTGAGTCATTACCTGGGACATTACCTGAGGCAGGTGCCTTACGAGACAATGCTGAATGTTCTCAAAACACATTCCCATAACCGATTTTAGCTTCTAGACCTATAACTGGACTTAAGTTCCAGCGAGCTCCAAAAGGTGAAGTACAAAGTGTGACCCAAGAAGAGGTATGCTACACTCCAAAAGAACTGCTTGACTTTTCTAATATGTGCAAACGGAAACCTGGGGAATATGTGTGGGAATAGCTACTGAGGGTGTGGGATAATGGTGCAAGGAACATAAAGATGGATCAATCTGAGTTTATTGATATGGACCCACTAAGCACAGAGTCTTCATTCAGTGTTTCAGCTTGAGAGGTTAGGAAAGGATCTAATAGTTTATTTGGTTGGGTCACTGAAGCATGGATTATGCAGTGGCCTATACTAAATCGAGCTGAAGTACTACATCTGTCGAGGTATAGTGTAAAAGAAGGTATCTGAAGGCTTAGGGAAATTGTCATGCTAGAGTGGATTTATCAGAGTAAACCCACAGACCCACACATGGAGTGCCCAGAAGAAACACCTTTTACCACAACTGTGAGTAACAAATTTGTGAAGGGAGCCCCAGCATCCTTGAAGACTGCTGTGATTGCTATTTTATGTAAGTCAGATTTGACAGTGGGAACTGCCCTAACTGGATTAAGACACCTAACTACAATGGAGCTGATTGGACCCCATGATAGTAGGGGCCAAGTGACAGCACTCAATCAATAGAGACAAGGTGGGCATGGTTGCCATAATGGGAGTGTAGTCAAACCAGTAATCAGAATAGTCTGACTCATATGGACTTATGACATTGGGTACTTGGTCGTGGTGTCCCTAGGAGTGAAATAGATAGGAAATCTACTAAATATTTACTTGATCTATACAAGCAGAAGAATTGTAGACCAAGTGAACAGCAGTCTAACTCGAACCACCAGAATAGAGTCCTGGCCACTCAGTCAATTCCAAGACTTGAGCAAGTTTACAGACTCACAACCCCTTGAATGAAGGGGAGGCCGGGTCCCCTGGAGGAAGGATTCCAACGCACTGTCAAAATTTTAGACTATTAATCTTTCTCCCAGTCTTCCCCAAAGGGATCTATGACTTTTTACCAGAGTGACTATTCATTGCGGAAAGGGAAATAATCAGACTTTTCAGGGACTACTGGATACTGCCTTTGAAGTGACACTAATTCCAGGAAACCCAAAATGTCAATATGGCCCACCAGTCAGAGTGGAGGCATATGAAGTTCAGGTTATTAATGGAGTCTTAGCTCATGTCTGTCTCACAGTAGGTCCAGTGGGTCCCTGAACTCATCCTTTAGTGATTTCCCCAGTTGCATAATGCTTGATTGGAATAGATATACTCAGCAACTGGCAGAAACTGGATCCCTGAAAGTGTAGTAAGGGCTATTATGGTAGGAAAAGCCAAGTGGAAGCCATTAGAAATGCCCCTACCTAGGAAAATAGTAAACCAAAGCAATACTACATTCCTGGGGGGATTGCAGAGATTACTGCCACCACCAAGGACATGGAGGATGCAGGGGTGGTGATTCCCACCACATCCCCATTCAACTTGCCTATTTGACCTGTGCAAAATACGGATGAGTCTTGGAGAATGGAAGTGGATTATCAAAAACTTAACCAGGTGGCAACTCCAATTGCAGCTGCTGTTCCAGATGTGGTTTCATTGCTTGAGCAAATTAATACATCTACTGGTACCTGGTATGCAGCTATTGATCTGGCTACTGCCTTTTTCTCCATATCTGTTTCAAAGGACCACTATAAGCGGTTTGCCTTCAGCTGGCGAGGCCAGCAATACAGCTTCAGCATCCTACCACAGAGCTATATCAACTCTCCAGCCCTATGTCATAATTTAGTCCGCAGGGACCTTGATCACCTTCTCATTCCACAAAACATTACACTGGTCCTTTACATTGATGACATTATGCTGATTGGACCTAATAAGGAAGACGTGTCAATGACTGGACTTCTTGGTAAAACATTTGCATGCTAGAGAATGGGAAATTAATCCAACAAAAATTCAGGTGCCTTCCACCTCAGTGAAATTTCTAGGAGTCCACTGGTGTGGGGCATGTCGAGCTATTCCTTCTAAAGTGAAGGATAAGGTGTTGCATCTAGCCCTGCCCACAACTGAAAAGGATAAACAACACCTAGTGGGCCTGTTTAGATTTTTGACGCTACATATCCATCATTTGGGTGTGCTACTCTGGCCTATTTATCAAGTGACTCAAAAAACTGCTGGTTTTGAGGGGCCCCAAACAAAAGAATGCTCTGCAACAGGTTTGGGGCACCACGCAAGCAGCTCCGCCACTAGGGCCATATAATCTGGCTGATCCAATGGTGCTTGAAGTATCAGTGGCAGATAGAGATGCTATTTGGAGTCTTTGGCAGGACCCTATTGGTGAAGAGGTAAGGGTCCCAGCACGGACCCTTAAAATTTTGGAGCAAAACCCTGCCATCCTCTACAGATAACTACTCTCCTTTTGAGAAACAGCTTTTGGCTTGTTACTAGACCTTGGTAGAGACTGAATGCTTAACCATGGGCCACCAAGTCACAATGCAGCCTAAGCTGCCCATCATGAACTCATGTTGTCTGACGCACAGAGCCATAAAGTTGGACGTGCACAGCAGCACTCAATCATTAAATGGAAGTGGTATGTAGGAGATCGGGCCCAAGTAGGACCTGAAGTCACAAGTATATTGCATGAGGAAGTGGCCCAAATGCCCATGGTCTCCACTTCTGTCACATTACCTTTACTGGTTTTGCTTTTCTAGAGAACCTAGCTTAAGACAGGTAGTAAAGGGCATCCTCGTCTTGTTCCTGTTCTCGATGGGAATGCTTTCAGCTTCTCTCCATTGAGAGTGATGTTGGTTGCTGGTTTTGTATAGATGCACTTTATTATGTTGAAGAACTTTCCTTCTATTACTATTTTATTGATAATTGTTCATCAGGAATGAGTGTTGGACTTTATCAAATGCCTCTTCTGTGGCGACTGAGATGATTATGTGATTTTTTTCTTTTCTATTTATGTGGTGGATTACATTGATTGATTTTCTAATGTTGAACCATCCTTGCATACCTGGTATGAATCCCACTTGGTCGTGGTGTATTATTTTTTTGATAGGATACTGAATACTATTGACTAGAATTTTGTTGAGACCTTTTGCATCCATATTCATGAGAGATATTGGTCTATAATTTTCTTTTTTGTGGTGTCTTTACCTGGCTTTGGTATCAGGGCTTGAGTAGTACTGGTATGAGCTCTTCTCTGAATGTTTGGTAGAATTCTCCAGTGAAGCCATCCAGACTAGGGCTTTTTGTTACGGTTGTTGGGAATTTTTTTTTTTTCATTATTATCTCTTCAATGTCTTCTCTTGTTATGGGTCTGTTCAGATTTTCTATCTCAGTTTGTATTAATTTAGGTAGATAGTGTGTTTCTAGAAATTTGTGCGTTTCCTCTAGGCTCTCAAATTTGTTGGAGTACAATTTTTCATAGTATTCTGTTATGATCCTTTTTTTCTTCAGTTGGGTCTGTTGTAATGTCCCCTGTCTCATTTCTTATTTGGGTTATTTGCTTCCTCTCCTGTTTTTGTTTTGTCAGTTTGGCCAATGGTTTGTTGATTTGTAGATCTTTTCCAAGAACTCACTTTTGGTCTTGTTGATTCTTTCTATTGTTTTTCTCTTCTCTATTTCATGTATTTCTGCTTCGATCTTTATTATTTCCTTTCTTTTGGTGCCTGTGGGCTTCTTTTGCTGTTCTCTTTCTGTTTGTTCAAATTGTAGGGCTAACATTTTGATTTTGGCCCTTTCTACTTATTTGATGTCTGTGTTTATTGCTTTAAATTGACCTCTGAGCACTGCCTTTGCTGTGTCCCAAAGGTTTTGATATGATGTGCTTTCATTCTCATTTGATCCTAGGAATTTTTAAATTTCATCTATTACCCAGTTGTTTTTAAACAAGGAGTTATTCAATTTCCATGTATTTGATTTTTGTCTCTTGCTCTTCCTGTTATTGATTTCTACTTTTATGGTGTTGTGATCAAAGAGAATGCTTTATATTACTTTGATGTTTTGGATTTTATTGAAGGTTGCTTTGTGTCCTAAAATGTAGTCTACTGTGGAGAATACTCCATGTGTGTTGGAAAAGAATGTATACTTTGCTGCTGTTGAGTGGAGTGTTCTATATATGTCTATGAGGTCAAGTTGGTTGATAGTGTCCTTTAGATCTTCTGTATCTGCCTTGATTATCTGTGCTGCTATAACAGAAATACCACAAGTGGATGGCTTTAACAAAAAGAAATTTCTTCTCTCACAGTTTAGGAAACTAGAAGCCCAAATTCAGGGTGACAACTCTAGGGGAAGGCTTTCTCTCTGTGTCAGTTCTGGGGGAAGGTCTTTGTCATTAATCTTCTCCTGGTCTAGAAGCTTCTCAGCTCAGGAAGCCTGGATCCAAAGGATGCAGTCTGTTCCCGAAGCTGCTTTCTTGGTGGTATGAGCCCCCCCTGTTTCTCTGCTCACTCCTCTCATTTATATCTCAAAAGAGATTGACTCAAGACACAACCTGATGTTGTAGATTGAGTCCTGCCTCTTTAACATAACTGCTTCTAATCCTTCCTCATTAACATCATAGAGGTAGGATTTACAACACATAGGAAAAAATCACATCAGATGACAAAATGGTAGACAGTCACACAATACTGGAAATCGTGGCCTAGCCAAGTTGACACACATTTTTGGGGACACATTTCAATCCATAACAGTATCTTTGTTGAATTTCTTTCTAGATTATCTGTCCTTTACTGAGAGTGGTGTATTGAAGACTCCTGCTATTACTGTGAAACTGTTTATTTCTCTTTTCAGTGCCGTTAGAGTTTGTTTTATGTATTTTGGAACCCTGCCGTTGGGTGTGTAGATATTTATTAGGGTTAGATCTTCTTGGTCGATGGTCTGTTTAATCATTATATACTGTTTTCCTTTGTCTTTTATGGTTGATCTTGCCTTAAAGTGTATTTTAACTGAGATTTGATTGCTACTCCTGCTCTTTTTTGGTTATTGCTTGCTTGATATATTTTTTCCATTCTTTGACTTTTAATGTATTTATGTCTTTGTGTCTAAGGTGAGTCTCTTGTGGATAGCATATTGATGGATTTTTTTTTTTAATCTATTCTGCCACTCTGTGTTTCTTTACGGGTGCATTTAAGCCATTTACTTTCAGTGTGATTATCAATAGGTGTGCATTTATTGCTGTCTTATGGTTATACTTTTTTGTGGTGCTGATGTTTTCTTTTCCCTCTTATTTTTCTGTGCTGAATTCCTTCTGTTAGTGTATTTTCTTTTGTTATTATAGATTTTGTTTTTACTGAGTTTTTATGTCTTTCCTCTTTTTTATTTTGATGAGTAGGTTTGTTAATCTTCTTTGTGGTTACCTTGAAATTTACCCTTATCTTCCTAAGTTTGAACCAGTCTTTTATTACTTGATATCTCCTTGACCTCCTCTCCATTTGAAAGTTTTATACCTACACTGTTTATTCCCTGTTTTCTTGTTTTGAAATTGTCATTTACAGATTGGAGTCTGTTTCCCTGTTTTAAGTCTTTTAGCTTTGTTTTATTATTGAGAGTTCTTTACCTAAGTTGATATCTGGCTGATGCTGTTCTGTGTCCTAGACTCAGGTTGTTGTATAATGTTGTTGGTTCTCTACCTGAAGGACTTTCTTTAATATTTCTTCTAAGTTTTGTTTGGTTTTTACCAATTCCCTTAATTTTTGTTTATCTGGAAATGTCCTAATTTCACCTTTGTATTTGAGACAGAGTTTTGCAACATATATTATTCTTGCTTGGTAGGTTTTTTTTTTTCCTTCAAGGTTTTATATATGTCACCCATTCCCTCTTGCTTGCATAGTTTCTGCCAAATAATCAGAGCTCAGTCTCATTGTTTCCCCTTTGTATGTGACTTTTTGTTTTTTCGAGCTGCTCTTAGGATTCTTTCTTTGTCTTTTGTTTCGGCAAGTGTGACTATGACAGGTCTTGGTGACTTTCTTTTGGGGTCTATGCTATATGGGGATCATTGGGCTTCTTGGATGGTCAGTGTGATGGTTAGGATTGTGTTTCAACTTGGCTGGGTCATGATTCTCAGTGGTTTGGCAGTTGTCTGATGTGATCACTTCCATGTTGAGATTTGATATAATATGATCACCCTGATGATGGAATCTGCTGTGAGTAGCCAATAAGTTGAAAGGGAGTTTCCTTGGGGGTGTGGCCTGCATCAAATATAAGGGACTCTCTGGCAAGGCTCATGGACTTTTGCTCACTCTGGATCCTGCAACTGGCTCCTGTTCGTCTGGCCTCTGGTTATTGGGACTTAAGCTAGCAGCTTACCTTACGTTTTGCCTACCTATCTTGGGATCTGTCAATCTTCACAGCCTGTGAGCAACAGCCCTGCTCTCTGACATGCCGATCTTGGGTTTGCCAGCCCCTGCGGCTACGTGAATCAGGAGAAGCCTACAGCCTGACCCATGGACTTGAGATGTTCCACTTCCTACAACCACATGAGCTATTTCCTTGATATAAATATATATATATATATATATATATATATATATATTTATATGCTTTACTGGTCTTGCTTCTCTAGAGAACTCAGCCTAAGACAGTCAGCTTTTCATCTTTAATGATAGTTGGGATGTTTTCTGCCAGTAAATCTTCAACAATCTTCTCTGTCTTTTCCATTTTCTCCTCCTGTTCTGGAACTCTGATCACCAGAAGATTTTTGCTCTTGATTGTGTCCCACAAAATTTTTTAAGTTTTCTTCATTCTTTTCTATTTCTTTTCCTCAATCATAGTGGTATCCATGGATTTGTCTTCAATCTAGCTTATTCTCGCTTCCATTGTTTCAAATTTGCTCCGAAAACTTTCTATTGAGTTGTCCATTTCTGAAATTTTTTGTTTACCTTTTGGATTTCTAGTTGCTGTTTTTGCATTTCTAATTGTTTATTTATTTTGACATCTTGTTCTTGTATTATTTTCCTGAATTCTTCTATTGTTTCATGTGTGTTCTTCTTGGTTTTGGCTATAATTTTGTTGGTTTTGTCTGTGTTTTCCATGATTTTTTACTATTTTATCATGGTTTTGTCTGTTTTCTTTTTTCTCTTTCCTAATCTCTTGAAGAGCCCTAAATATTAGCATTTTAAATTCCATATCATAGAGTTCTACTGTCTTTTCTTCTACCAGAAGTTTATCTGATTCTTTATTTTGGTCACTTGTCCTGCTCTTTTATATATTTTGATATTGTCTGCTGTCTTCAAGATATCAATGTATTTTTTAACTGAGTGATTGTATGTTCATTATCTTCATCCTGCTTTTTTGTTTTCTTTTGATATGTCAGGGCCTGTGGACCAGGCATGCTTTTTAGCTTGCTCGTCTGTGGGCATGATAGCTCTCACCACCTTATCCAGGTAGGCAGGGCAGCAGCAGGCAGGGTGAGCCTGCTTTGCTGGTTTAGCAAGGTGGCTGAGGGCAGACTGAGTTGGTGCTGTCTGCCTCCTGATGTTGGTCCAGTTGGTGCACAGCCCCTCAGCAGATGGGTGGGGGTGTCAGATGGGGAATGTTACGTGCTTACTTCCTACCATTCAGCAGCTAGTCGAGTTCTGGGAGGGGAGAGGCAGTGCGGGCCTGGAGCACTGGCTGGCCTGAGGGCTGGGGATGCTCTAGCCACAGTGGAATAGTGTGGGTTGGCAGAAAGGGGGGAAAGTGGCCTATGGGGCCAGGTGGGAGGGAGAAAGAAAAGAGAGAGAAAGACAAAAGGGGAAAGGGGTGCAGCACTGCAGTAGCCAGCAGGTGGGGGTGGGACAGACCCAAAGGCCAGCGGGACTGGGAGGCATATGGGGCTAAGAGTGAGGGACAAAGAAAAGAAAGAAGAAAAAAGAAATTAAAAAATAAACTGCTGCATGGTGGAGGCTGGCACATGGGGGCAAGGCAGACCGGGGACAGCAGCAGGCTAGTGCACTAGTGGCACTCTATGCGTGGTGGTGCAGTGGGGGCCATTGCAAAGGGGGAGAGGCTCTGTAGGAGGGAAAAAGTAAGAAAGGAAAAAATGGTGGTGTGGTGGAGTTGGGACAGACATAGGGGTTGGTGGGAAGGAAAGGAAGGTGACATATTAGGCTAGGTGGGAAGGAGAAAGAAAATAAAGTAAAAAGGGGCCAAGATGGCGGTGTAGTCAGACACTTCCTATATCCCTCTTACAACAAAGTCCTGGAAAAACAAGTGATTTGGTTGTATATGAATATCTAGGAGCCCTGAACAAGGCAAAATTGAGGAATCGGACTGAGTGGCGGGGGGAGAGGGAGATGGTTCCAAAGAAGCCAGCAGCACCAGGGTGGTGGCGGCTGGTCTGCAGCTCTTCAACCATGCCAGATCCACAGTGAAGCAGGCAAACAGCTGTGCGTGCGCACAGGAAGCAGTTTCCACATCGAGAGATATCCAGCAGCAGAGATTCTGCTTGGTTACTCTGAACCAGTGAAAAACAGCTCCCAAGTGGCTAAAGATAAGTATGTGCATGCGGCCTTTCACGGGGATTTTTTTTTTAAATCCCATTTGGGAAAAACATCTCTCCCTCCCGCTCTGCACCAGGAGTCAGCTGGGCTGGAAGTAGATCCCAAAAGGCGCCTTGACCCATTCTCCTGGCCTTGGAGAGAGAACAAATAAGCTACTGGCTCCCCTAAGCCAGGAACTCAGGGTGGGCACAGCTCCTTTGCTAGGCATAAGCATAAGAGGTCTGCAGAATTTGAGTGCCTTACACTCCTGTATAGACTTGTGGGGACCCATCTCAACAGTGTTAGCCCTCACTACCACAGGGCAACAGGGCAAACATCTGAAGTTTAACTTCAACTGTTTCAGCTGTGAAGTGGCAGGTTTGTGACCCTCGAAACAGCCCTGCCCTTTAAGTAGGCACTTTACTGATCCACAACAGGGGCTTGAGGACTGGTGACGTCACCTAAATCATCTAGTCACCTGTTACAGGAGTCCAAGAAAAAGTGGTGCCCTCGAGTCTTTACAGCCAACAGTGTGGGTGCTCATAGTCTGGCTGCAAAACTCACCTACCTACTCACCCTAGGGAATACGGACATGCTTTCCTTTCCGACTCTCAGGGGCAGCCATCAGCCCCCTGCCTCGCTCAGCGCATGATCCCCTACCACAGCCAGAGTCCAGTGCCTGCACCAATCACCCATGCCTCTCTAGGACTGTAAGTGAGAGCCTGAACCACACACTTGGTGACCGACTGCCTGGACACCTGAGCTGAACCCATATAGGAAAATTTAATGGACTCTTGTGTGTACATACTTAGTTACAGAATTAACTACCTGGCGACAGGACATTAGAGCTCTAAAGTTGCCAGTAATCAAACAGGTGCACAGGAGCAGCCTACTGGGGCATATCAAAACAAAACAAAACAAGAAGTTAGGACTCACTAAACAAAGATACAATAAAATTATAATAACTTATTGATGGCTCGGAGACAACAGTCAATATCAAATCACATAAAGAGGCAGTCCATGATGGCTTCAGCAAGCTCCCAAAATGAAGACTCAATAAATTATCTGGAGGAAGAGAACTTCTTGGAATTGCCAGAGGCAGAATACAAAAGATTAATATACAGAACTCTTCAAGAAATTAGAAAGGAAATGCATAAATGGCCAGGAAATACACAGACAAAGTAGTAGCGGAACTTAAAAAAGTTATTCAAGAACATAATGACAAATTTAATAGGCTGCAAGAATCCATAGAGAGACAGCAATCAGAAATCCAGAAGATTAACGATAAAATGTCAGAATTAGACAACTCAATAGAAAGTCATAGGAGCAGAATTGAGGTAGTAGAAGTTATAATTAGTGACAGTGAAGATAAAGCACTTGACGCCAACTTATCTGAGGAAAAATCAGATAAAAGAATTAAAAAGAATGAAGAAACTCTAAGAGTCATGTGGGACTCTATCAAGAGAAATAACCTATGAGTGATTGGAGTACCGGAACAGGAGGGGATAACAGAAAATACAGAGAAAGTTGTTGAAGATTTGTTGACAGAAAACTTCCCTGATATCATGAAAGATAAGAAGATATCCATCCAAGATGCTCATTGAACCCCACATAAGGTAGATCCCAAAAGAAAGTTACCAAGTCATATTATAATCAAACTTACCAAAATCAAAAATAAAGAGAGAATTTTAAGAGTGGCTAGGGATAAAAGAAAAGTCATCTACCAAGGAGAGTCAATTAGAATAAGCTCGGACTACTCAGCAGAAACCATGCAGGCAAGAAGGTAATGGGATGATATATATAAAGCCTTGAAAGAAAACAACGGCCAGTCAAGAATTATATACCCAGCAAAACTTCTCTCAAATATGATGGTGAAATTAGGGCATTTCCAGATAAACAGAAGTTCAGGGAATTTGCAAAAACCAAACCAAAATTACAAGAAATACTAAAGTGAGTCCTACAGTTAGATAATCAATAACACCAGATAACAATGCAAGACTAGAACACAGGACAGAGCAACCAGATATTGACTCAGATAGGGAAGTCGAAAATACATCAAAGCTAAAACATTGAAAATAGGGAAACAGAGATATCAATATGTAAAAAAAGGACAACATTAAAACAAAAAAGGACTTAAAAAATGCAGACATTGATTTTTCATATGGAGGGGAAGTCAAGGTGATATAAAGTAATAAAAGACTGGTATATGCTTAGAAAAATAGGGGTAAATATTAAGGTAACCACAAAGGAATCTAACAATCCTACAAGTCAAAATAAAAAACTGGAAAAACATAAAGACCCAGCAAACACAAAAACTACAACAATGAAAACGAAGAAAAAAAAATACAAAAAGAAAAACGACTCAGCACAGAAAATGAAGGGGAACAAAGAAACTGGGAACACACAAAAGGAGATATCAGGATGACAGCACAAACGCATACCTATCAATAATTACACTGAATGTGAACGAACTTAAAGCACCAATAAAGAGACGGAGAGTGGCAGATTGGATAAAAAAGCATGATCCATCTATATACAGCCTACAAGAGATGCACCTTAGACTTAAAGAAAAAAACAGGCTAAAACTCAAAGGATGGGAAAAAATATATCAAGCAAACAACACTCAAAAAAGAGCAGAAGTGGCAATACTAATGTCTGACAAAATAGACTTTAAAGTAAAATCCACCACAAAGGATAAGGAAGGGCACTATATAATGATTAAAGGGTCAATACACCAGTAGGTCATAACTATAATAAATATTTACACACCCAACAACAGGACACAAAAATACGTAAAACAAACTCTAACAGCTCCACAATAGTAGTAGGAGACTTCACCATGCCACTTTTGGTGAAGGACAGAACATCCAGAAAGAAACTCAACAAAGACACAGAAGAGCTAAATGCTACAATCAACCAACTTGATCTCATAGACATATACCAAACACTGCACCCAACAGTAGCCAAGTATACTTTCTTTTCCAACACACGGAACATTCTCCAGAATAGACCACATATTAGGCCATAAAGCAAACCTTAACAAAATCCAAAACATTAAAATATTACAAAGCATCTTTTCTGACCATGAGGCCATAAAAGTGGAAATCAACAACACAAAAAGCAAGGAAAAAAAATCAGAAACATGCAAACTGAGTAACACCTTGCTCAAAAACTACTGGGTTATAGAAGAAATTAAGGATGGAATGAAGAAATTCATAGAATCAAACGAAAATGAAAACACATCCTACCAGAACCTTTGGGACACAGCAAAAGCAGTGCTCAGAGGTCAGTTTATAGCAATATGCACACATGCAAAAAGAAGAAAGGGCCATAATAAAAACATTAACCCTACAACTAAAACAAGTAGAAAGAGAGCGGCAAAAGAAGCCCACAGGCGCCAGAAGAAAGGGAATAATAAGAATTAGAGCAGAATTACATGAAATAGAGAATAGAAAAACAATTGAAAGAGTTAACAAGTCCAAAAGCTGGTTCTTTGAAAAGATCGACAAAATTGATAAACCATTGGCCAAACTGAGAAAAGAAAAACAAGAGAGGAAGCAGATAACCCGTATATGAAATGAGATGGGTGGTATCACAACAGACCCAACTGAAATTAAAAGAATCATAAGAGATTACTATGAAAAATTGTACTCTGCTAAATTTGAAAACCTAGAGGAAATAGACAAATTTCTAGAAACTCACTACCTACCTAAATTAACACAGAGGTAAAACAACTAAATAAACCCATAACAAAAGAAGAGATTACAAAGGTTATTAAAAAAAACTCCCAATTAAAAAAAAAAAAAGCCCTGGCCTGGATGGCTTCACTGGAGAATTCTACCAAACTTTCAGAGAAGAGATAACACCACTTCTACTAAAGGTATTTCAGAGCATAGAAAAGGATGGAATACTCCCAAACTCATTCTATGAAGCCAGCATAACCCTGATACCAAAACCAGATAAAGACACCACACAAAAAAGAAAATTACGGACCGATATCCCTCATGAACACTGACGCAAAAATCCTCAACAAAATTCTAGCCAATAGAATTCAGCAACATATCAAAAAAATAATTCACCATGATCAAGTGGGATTTATACCAGGTATGCAGGGATGGTTCAACATTAGAAAAACAATCAATGTAATCCATCGCATAATTAAAACAAAAGACAAGAACCACATGATCTTATCAGTCGATGCAGAAAAGGCATTTGACGAAGTCCAACACCCATTCATGATAAAAACTCTCAATAAAATAAGAATAGAAGGGAAAGTCCTCAGTATAATTAAGGACATTTATACAAAGCAAACAGCCAACATCATCCTAAATGGAGAGACCTTGAAAGCATTCCCCTTGAGAACAGGAACCAGACAAGGATGCCCTCTATCACCACTGTTATTCAACATTGTGCTGGAGGTCCTAGCCAGAGCAATTAGGCTAGAAAAAGAAATAAAGGACATCCAAATAGGTAGGAAAGTCAAAGTATCTCTATTTGCAGATGATATGATCTTATACACAGAAAACCCCAAAGAATCCGCAAGAAAACTACTCAAACTAATTGAAGATTTCAGCAAAGTGTCAGGATACAAGATAAACATACAAAAATCAATTGGATTCCTTTACACCAACAAAGGGAATCTTGAAGAGGAAATCGCCAAATCAATACCATTTACAATAGCCCCCAAGAAGATAAAATACTTATGAATAAATCTAACCAGAGACGTAAAAGATCTATAAAGAGAAAACTACAAGACACTACTGCAAGAAGCTAAAAGAGACCTGTGTAAGTGGAAAAATATATCTTGCTCATGGATAGGTAGACTCAACATATTGAAAATGTCAATTCCACCCAAAGCAATCTACAGATACAATGCAATCCCGATCCAAATTCCACCGGCATTTTTTAATGAGATAGAGAAACAAATCACCCACTTCATATGGAAAGGGAAGAGGCCCCAAATAAATAAATAATTACTCAAGAAGAAGAACAAAGTGGCAGGCCTTATACTACCTGATTTTAGGACCTATTATACTGCCACGGTAGTCAAAACAACCTGGTACTTGTACAACAACAGATACGTTAGACCAATGGAACAGAGTTGAGAATCCAGATATAACCTCATCCACCTATGAGCAGCTAATATTTGACAAAGGCCCAAAGTCCATTAATTGGGGAAAAGACAGTCTCTTTAACAAATGCTGCTGGCATAACTGGATATCCATATGCAAAAAACTGAAACTAGACCTATACCTCACACCATGTACAAAAACTAACTCAAAGTGGATCAAAGACTTAAATATAAAATCAAAAACGGTAAAGATCATGGAAGAAAAAATAGGGACAATGCTAGGAGCCCTAATACGTGGCATAAACAAAATACGAACCATAAGTAACAATGCACAAGCACCAGAAGAGAGACTAGATAACTGGGAGCTCCTAAAAGTCAAACACTTATGCTCATCAAAAGACTTCACCAAAAGAGTAAAAAGACAACCTACAGACTGGGAAAAAAAGTTTGGCTATGACAAATCCAATCAGCGTCTAATCTCTAAAATCTACAAGATACTGCAAACCTCAACAACAAAAAGACAAATAACCCAATTAAAAATGGGCAAAGGATATGAACAGGCACTTCATCAAAGAAGCTATTCAGGCGGCTAACAGACACATGAAGAAATGCTCATGATCATTAGCCATTAGAGAAATGCAGATCAAAACTACAATAACATCTCACCCCAACAAGGCTAGCATTAATCCAAAAAACACAAAATAATAAATGCTGGAGAGGTTGTGGAGAGACTGGAACACTTATACACTGTTGGTGGGAATGTAAGATGTTACAACCACTTTGGAAATCGATTTGGTGCTTCCTTAAAAAGCTAGAAATAGAAGTACCATATGATCCAGCTATCCCGCTCCTTGGAATATATCCTAGAGAAACAAGAGCTGTCACACAAATGGATCTATGCACACCCATGTTCATTGCAGCACTGTTCACAGTAGCAAAAAGATGGAAGCAACCTAGGTGCCCATCAACAGACAAATGGATACACAAACTATGGTATATCCACACAATGGAATATTACGCAATGATAAAGAACAATGATGAAGCTGTGAAGCATCGTATAACATGGTGGAAGCTGGAACTTATTATGCTGAGTGAATTTAGTCAGTCACAGAAGGACAAATACTGTATAAGACCACTATTATAAGAACTTAAGAAAAGGTTTTAAACACAGAAGAAAACATTCTTTGATGGTTATGAGGGTGGGGAGGGAGGGAGGGAGGGGGTTATTCACTAACTAGATAGTAGAAATATCTTAGGTGAAGGGAAAGACAGCACACACTACAGGGGAAGTCAGCACAACCAGACTAAACCAAAGCTAAGAAGTTCCCTGAATACAAGCAAATACTTTAAGAGACAGAGTAGCAGGGGTAGGGGGTCTGGGGACCATGCTTTCAGGGGACATCTTGGTCAATTGCCATGACAAAGCTTATTAAGAAAATGTTCTGTATCCTACTTTGGTGAATGGCATCTGGGGTCTTAAAAGCTTGCAAGCGGCCATCTAAGATGCATCAATTGGTCCCAACCACTTGGAGTAAAGGAGAATGAACAACACCAAAGACACAAGGAAAGTATTAGCCCAGGAGGCAGAATGGGCCACATAAACCAGAGACTTCATCAGCCTGAGACCAGAAGAACTAGATGGTGCCCGGCTACCACCACTGAACATCCTGATAGGGAACACAATAGAGGGTCCCTGACAGAGCAATAGAAGGATGGGGTGCAGAACTCAAATTCTAGTAGGAAGACCAGACTTTATGGTCTGAGACTGGAGGACCCCCAGAAAGCATGGCCCCTGGACTCTTTATCAGCCCAGAACTAAAACAATTTCCCAGGCCAACTCTTCAGATAGGGATTGGACTGGGCTGTGGGACATAAAGTGATACTCGTGAAGAGTGTGCCTCTAAGTCAAGTAGATACAAGAGACCAAAGAGGCAGCTTCTGTCCAGAGGTGAGATGGGAAGGCAGAGAAAGTTAGGAGCTGGTTGAATGGTCATGGGGAATCAGGGGCAGAAAGGAGGAGTGTGCTGTCACGGAATGGGGTGAGCAATTAGGGTCTCATAACAATGTATGTAAAAAAAGTTTTGTATGGGAGACTAACTTGTAATGTAAACTTAATTTAATTACAACATTAAAAAAAGAAAATAAAGTAAAAAAAGAAAACAAAGTGGCGGCGTGACCAGGTCCTGTGGGCGGGGGCGGGATGGATCTGGAGCAGTGATGGACTGGTGTTCCAGGGGCTCTCTAGCTGCAGTATCACAGAAGGGGCTGGCGGTAATGGGGGAAGGTTGCGTATGGAGCTAGGTGGGATGAAGATAGAAAAGGAAGAAAGAGAAAAAAGAAAAATCATGGCCCAGTGGGGGTCAGTGGGTGGGGGTGGGGTGGACCCAGGGGCTGGTGGGGAGGTGAGGTGACACACAGGGCTAGGTAGGAGGGAGTAAGAAAAGAAAGAAAAAAGTGGCAGTGCAGTAGGGGCTGGCAGGAGGGGGTGGGGTGGACCCACAGCAGCAGTGGTGGACTGGTGTGCCAGTGGGTTGCCAGCTGCAGTGGCATGACAGGGGCTGGCAATAAGGGGGGAAGGTTGCGTTAGGGACTAGGTGGGAGGGAGAAAGAAAAGGAAGAAAGAAAAAATGGTGGCATGGTGGGGGCCAGTGAGTGGGGGCGGGGTGGACTCGGGACCTGGCGGGAAGGGAGAGGAGGTGACATATGGGGCTAGGTGGGAGTGAGAAAGAAAAGAAAAAAAAAGTGGCAGCACTGCAGGGGCCTGCAGGTGGGGCTGGGCGAACCCAGGGCAGTGGTGAACTGGTGTGCCAGTGGCTCTTTAGCCTCGGTAGTATGGCATAGGCTGGTGTGAAAAGGGAGAGGTAGTGTACAGGGCTAGGTGGGAGGGAGAAAGAGAAGACAGAAGAGAAAGAAAAAGAGTGAAAGAAAAAAATTGGTGGTGCAGCAGGAGCCATCAGGTGGGGCAGGGTGGACCTGGGTGGCAGTGGTCCGGTGGCTCTCTAGCTACAGTGGCATGGTGGGGGTTCGTCGGGAACGGGGTCGGTGGCATACCGAGCTAGGTGGGAGGGAGGAAGAAAATGGAAAAAAGGAAAAACAGACACAAATAATGGCAGCATGGCAGGAGCCAGCAGATGAGGGTGGGCCAGACTCGGGGTGGCGGTGGGCTGATGGATCTCTGGCTGCGGTGGCAAGAAAGGGACTTGCAGGAAGTGGGGGACGGGGGTTGATGTATGGAGTTAGGCATGAGGGAGAAAGAAAAGGAAGAAAGGGGGGGAAAGCTGCACAGTGGGAGGGAGTGGAGCAGGCTGGGGTGAGGGCTCCTATGGTGGACCCGGCTGGTGGGGGCTGCCAGGATGGGGAGTTCTTGCTTCAACTCACCAGAAGAATGAGGGGTGGGAAAGCGTGTTTCTTTGGTTACTGGGTGCTTTGTCTCCTGTTGAGAGCTCCATGAAGTTGCCTTCCAGTACTCCATGTCAGGGCTCTTTGCTGGCTGTGTTCCAAGATGATGCTTTGCCGTGTTAGTTGGCAGGGGACCTCCACTCTGTATCTCTCCTTGTTCTCTGTCTTCTGGCAGTTTCTTCTTCAGTTTGGTGTTTGATCTAGTTCTTTATCCCTTCATTTGATACTTAAGGTTTCAGGATTGACATTTTGTGTCTGTTTTACTTAGTTTTTCAGGTCTTTGCTGCACAGGGATGTCACGGTGTGTCTGCAACTGTTTCTGAATTATCTTCAGCAAAATTTTACTTGCATGTGATACTAATGATATTGTTTGATAATTTCCACATTCTGTTGGATCACCTTTCTTTGGAATGGGCACAAATACGGATCTCTTCCAGCAGGTTGGCCAGCTTGCTGTCTTCCAAATTTCTTGGCATAGATGAGTGAGTCCAGCATTGCATTTGTTGAAACATCTCAGTTGGTATTCCATCAACTCCTGGAATACACTGAGTCACTATACCAAAAAGAATTGGTCGATGTTCAACCATTTCTGGAAGTAGCATATGGTATGGAAGGAAGTCCAAGCTGCACTGAAGGCATTGATGAAAAATAAGGCTCCAGGAATTGACAGAATAGGTATACATAGTTTGATAAGTTTGATAGTCATGCACTTATTCTGATGTATATTAGGCTCCAATAATAATTAGAGGAAAAATCTAGTGGATGAAATGTGTAATTTCTTGAATATTCAAGGCTGAGTATAATGAGTTGATTTAAAGAAAAATAGTCAGGGATCTGTAAAGTGCATTAAACTCCTAGTACAGGGCTGCTGTAAGGAAGATAAGCAATGATAGTTAAAAACTTCTTTGACGAGGGTTTCTGAAGTCGTGGTAATGTTTAATTTCTTGACCTTGATGGTGGGTACACGGGTGTGTTTAGTTTTTCATAATTCATCATACTGTACACATACGATTTATGCATTTTGGGTGCATATGTTAATCGCCTGTAAAAATTTATTTTTTGAAAACTGTTTGATACATATTAGGTCCTCACTCAAAGGTAGTGGAACATTCTGTATTTTGGGCCCAAGTGACTAGAAGAATGGTAAAGCCATTAACATCCAAGAAAGTGTATGTGGGGAGGTGTATAGAAAGCAGATTTGGGGAAGGCAAGAGGCTGCGGAATTGTGATTTGGGTCAGGTTTTTGTTTTGGCCTCTGTCCCAGTGAGAAATCCAGAGTGCTTTCTGAGAGCCAGTGCTGAGGAGTTGCAAGCCAAGGGAGTGGAACCAGCCAAAGCCGGGGTCATAAACTCATTCGTACATCCCAGAGGCTACGCGGAGAGGCAGGCAGAGGGAAAGATGAGCCCCTCAGGTTGGAAGGCACACAAAATACTACTGGGGAAGAGCTGCCTCCTCAAAGTAGAGTCAACCTTAATGACGTGGATGGACTAAAGCTTTCTGAATCTTCATTTGCTGAGGTGGCACGACTCAAAGTGAGAAGAAACAGCTGCAAACATCCATTAATAATCAGAACATGGAATGTACAAAGTATGAATCTAGGAAAATCAGAAGTGGTCAGAAATGAAATGGAACGCATGAAAATTGATATTCTAGGCATTAGTGAGCTGAAATGGACTGGTGCTGGCCATTTTGAATCAGACAATCATATGGTCTATTATTCCAGGAATGACAAATTGAAGAGGAATGGTGTCACATTCGTCATCAAAAAGAACACTTCAAGATCTATCCTGAATTACAATGCTGTCAGTGATAGGATGATATCCATTTGTCTACAAGGAAGATCAATTAATATGACTATTATTCAAATTTACGCACCAACCATTACTGCCAAAGATGAAGAAACTGAAGATTTTTACCAACTTATGCAGTCCAAAATTGATCAGATATGCAAACAATACGCACTGATAATTGCTGGTGATTGGAATGTGAAAGCTGGAAACGAAGAAGGATCGGGAGTTAGAAAATATGACCTTGGTGATAGAGATGATGCTGGAGATCACACGATAGAATTTTGCAAGACCAACGACTTCTTCACTGCAAATACCTTTTTTCAACAACATAAATGGTGACTATGCACGTGGACCTTGCCAGATGGAATACACAGGAATCAAATCGACTACATCTGTGGAAAGAGACAATGGAGAAGTTCAACATCATCAGTCAGAAGAAGGCCAGGGGCCGACTTTGGAACAGACCATCAATTACTCATATGCAAGTTCAAGTTGAAGCGGAAGAAAATTAGAACAAGTCCACGAGAGCCAAAATACAGCTCATAGCGACTGTATGTACAACAGAACGAAACACCACCCAGGCCTGCACCATCTTCACAATCGTTGTTATGCTTGAGCCGGTCCTTGCAGCCGCTGTGTTAATCCATCTCGTTGAGGGTCTTCCTCTTTTTCGCCGACCCGCTACTTTGCCAAGCATTATGTCGTTCTCCAGGGACTGGTCACTCATAATAACATGTCCAAAGTATGTGTGATGGTTAAGATTGTGTGTCAACTTGGCTGAGCCATGATTCTCAGTGTTTTAATGTAATCACTCCCATGATTAAATATCCTGTGAGTAGCCAATCAGATGAAAGGGAGTCTCCTTGGGGGTGTGGCCCGTATCTGTATATAAGCAGACGTTCTGGCTTTTTGCTCTCTCTGGATCCTGCGGCTGCTTCCTGTCATCTCATCCTCCCGTTCTTGGGACTTGAGCTGTCAGCTTATCTGCCGAACCTGGGATTCGTCGATCTGCACAGCCTGTGAGCAGGAGCCCTGCTCTCCGACCTGCCGATCTTGGGCTTGCCAGCTCCTGCAGCTGTGTGACTTGGGAGAGGCCTCTCCCCTGATCCACGGACTTGGGACGTTCTAGCCTCTACAATCACGTGAGCTGTTTCCTTGATATAATCTATATATATATATGTATTTATACACCTTACTGGTTTTTCTTCTCTAGAGAACCCAGCCTAAGACCGTATGTGAGATAAAGTCTTGTCATCCTCCCTTCTAAGGAGCATTCTGGTCATGCTTCTTCCAACACAGATTTGTTCCTTCTTCTGGCAGGCCATGGTATATTCAGTATTCTTCTCCAACACCGTAATTCAAAAGCATCAGTTCTTTGGTCTTCCTTATTCATTGTTCAGCTTTCCCATGCATATGAGGCGATTGACTACATCATGGCTTGGGTCAGGACCACTTTAGTCCTCAAAGTGACATCTTTGCTTTTTAGCACTTTAAAGAGGTCTTTTGCAGCAGGTTTGCCCAATGCAATACGTCCTTTGATTTCTTGACTGCTGCTTCCATGGGTGTTGATTGTGGATCAAGTAAAATGAAGTCTTTGACAACTTCAAAATTTTTTCCATTTACCATGGTGTTGCTTATTGGTCCAGTTGTGAGGATTTTTGTTTTTGTGGAGGCATAATCCATACTGGCAGCTGTAGTCTTTGATCGTCATAGGTAACTGCTTTAAGACCTCTTCACTTACAGCAAGCAAGGTTGTGTCATCTGCATATCGCAGGTTGTTAATGAGTCTTCCTCTAATCGTAGCAATAATTTGTGAGGACAGTGCAGGCCTGGGTGGTGTTTCATTGTGTTGTACGTAGGGTCGCTACGAGTCGGAAGTGACTGAACAGCACCTAACAACAACATATCTAGGCACTGTGCTGGGCACTGGGGGGCAGAACGATGAACTAGACAGACTTCGGGAGTTTTCAATCCTGTCAGAGAAGACAGATAATAACCAAATGCCCAAATAGCCAAGGTAAAGACTAGCTCGCACTAAGTGCTATCACGGAAATCAACGTGGTGATATGACGGTGAGTGATGGGTGTGGACATAGAGAACTAGTTTGGATAAGTGATCAGAGAGGGTCTTGCTGAGCTAAGAACTAAGGAAGAAAAGATGCCAGCAGAGGGAACAGAAAGTGCCAAGTCCACAAGGTGACAATGACCTTGATGGTTTTGAGCAATCAAAAGGAGGCCAGTATGTCTAGGGTGGAGAAGGCGAGGGGAAGAGTGCTGGATTTTATTCTAAGTGCAAAGGAAAACCATTAGAGTTTAAAGTAAGTGAGTGACAGACAGGATCTGATTTTAAAAAGTTAAAAATAACCGTGTCTATTTTGTGGACAATGGACTGGAGGGGGTTGGAGTAGCAATAGGGAAGTCAGGAGGTTATTGTATTCGTCTAGGCAAGAGATGATGGATCAGAGTAATGGAAACACAGAGAAGCAGGAAAGCATAAGATATATTTAAACCTCGTAACAACCCTACAATAATGCCTTTGTAAGGCCGGTATTATTATTTCCGTTGCCCATATGCGAAAACTGAGGCTGAGGGAAGTTAAATAACTTGTCCAAGATCACACAGCTTGTAAGTGATTAAAAAAGGATTCACCCAGGACTGCCTGGTTTTGTTCTCATCTTACTCAGAATTCTAATTATGTTTCCTGCTCCTGGGAAGCATTCACCAGGACAATACAGATTCTTCCTGTTTCAGTCCTGAAAATCACTGGACATTCTGAACAAAGAAAGGGATCAAGGACTATTTGACCCAACAATCCACCAAGGGTATATAAGTGATTAAAACAATCCACCTCTCTCATTTTCATAAACATGCTGAGCTCACCAGAGCTCTAAGTAAGGGAAAAACCATTATTTCCTTTGGAGGGGGGAGTGGACAGGAGGAAGGCGGTGATGGCATACTTGAAAATAGAAAAATAAAAAGCTGCCAACTTGTGCCTTCAAGGAAAGCCCAGTGGCGCAGGCCAAGACAGGAGAAGTGACTTGCCAAATCCCTCCTCACAGCCTCCAAAGTTATCCGTGTGAGAAAGAAGGCGGAATTGTCCCTGCCAAAGACATGAAGTCCTTTGCAGAGCATTTTGTTAGCAAAGCCTAGCGTGCCTGTCACTATCTATGCAAAGCAAGCGGGAATGTTACCGTGGCAACGGGCAGCTGGGTGCCTGAATCAGCTCAAGGCCTCACCAGAGAAGTCCAAGCCTGTGGGGGCATCTCCCAGGGGTGGGGCAGCAGGGGGATGGGGGTTAAGGGAGCTGGTTTTGTTTATGTTGATGAAGACCCTCATGCTCCTTCCCAGGTTACTAGGGCCCAAAGTTTGTGTCTTCAGGAAATATTTTCTGTCGGCACATAAGCTTAACTTTCAGAAAACACAGCACCCCAAGTTGGCATGACCCTTTTTTCTGGTTCTGCCACGGTGAGTTTTTTCCTCCTTTTCTTTTTTGAGTGTCTAGATAATGAGACAACATGGAAACATCCAACCTCTGTAAAACAAAGCTCCCGTATGTTATAGATGTGGGAAGAAACCAAAGCCCAGAGAGGGAAAGTGACTTGCTGAAAGTTGCACAGCCTTGGTGGTGCCAGGGTCAAAACACAGCTCTCCTGATTTCTGATGTAGTGTGAGTTTCACCATACTATGCTTTTTTTTTTTTTTTTTTTTTCCTGGGCACTGGAAAGGGAGGAAAATGAATCAAAGTTGATGGAGCCTCTCTAGGTACCTAACCCTGTGCCGGGTTCTTTTTTTTTTTTTTATTGTGGTGAAATATGTATAACAAATTGTACAATTCAGTGACATTAGTTATGCTCTCCATGTTGTGCAAACGTCACCACTGTCCATTTCCAATTTTTTTCATCACCCTTAAAAGAAACTCAGTACCCCTTAAGAAATACCTCCCCATTTCCCCCTACCACTGGCCCTTGGTAAGCACTAATAAACTTTGGTACCTATGCATTTGCCTGTTTTAGACATTTCATATAAGTGGGATCATACAATATTTGTCATATTGTGTCTGACGTATTTTACTCAGCATAATGTTTTCAAGATTCATCCATGCTGCAGCATGTATCAGAACTTCATTTCTCTTTACGGTTGAATAATATTCTATTGTATGTATGTACTACATTTTGTTTATCCATTCATCTGTTGATGGACACTTGGTTTGTTTCCATCTTTTGGCTATTATAAATAATGCCGCAATTAACATTGGTGTGAAAGTATATTTGAGTCCCTGCTTTCAATTCTTTTGGATATATACCTGGAGTGGAATTGCTGAGTCATATGGTAGTTCTAAATTTAACTTTTTGACTGTGCTGGCTTCTTTGCATTCCTCATAGCTCATTTGCACAACAAACCTGCAAGGGAGCTATTATGATCCCTCTTTCACGTGTTAGGAAACTGAAGCTCAGAGAGGTTAAGGAATTGGCTCAAGATCACATAGCATTAAACTTCAAAGACTGATCTCTCTGCACTTCACCACATGACCTCACACTGTGGATGTCAAATGTATTCCTTTCCTCCCTCTCTGGGAATGAGAGACACAATTGCAAATGACTTTAGATGCTGACCCTGCTCTGCCACTTATGGTAAAAAAGTGTTCCATGGCCAACCAACAAACTGCCGTTCAGTAAAGACCAGCAGCCACTGATGTGTCTCTCTGGGCCTCAGTTTCCTCATCTCTAAAGAAAAGATAATACTAGCTTTGGAGCTATAAGGATGAAATCAGAGTACATATAAAGTACATAGAGGAAAATCTAGTGCAAAGTAAGCGCTTAATAAATGTTACTTACTATTAAGATTATTCCCTTTAGAGACCAGCTCAAATTCTGCAACTTCAACTGCTCCAGTCCCCATCTGATGCAATTCAGTTTCATTCCCCAGGTATCCATTAATTGCCAGCACACAGAATTGAATTCCCTCTGCCAGAGAAAGGGAAGTGCATTAAAAAAAAGAAAAAAGAAAGAAAGGTGATGCTGAGCTAGTCCTTAAAGAATGAAGCAACATTCGCCAGTAAAATGGGGCTTAGAGAGAGGACATTCTAGGCAAAGAGGACATTTTGAGCAAGAACCTAAAGGTATGAAAGTACCTGTGTTTGAGGAGAACAAGGGTGCTCTAGTTCCGTCATGGTAGAAGATGAGGTAGTTGGGACTAAACCATGGAGGCCTTAAATGCCCTGAGCCAAAGAAAATTTTAGGTGAGGGGGTGACCTGAAGATCAGATGGCGGCTGCAATGTAAATGTGAAAGGCTGATTGGAGAGAAGCTGTGAGATCAGTTAGGAGGCTGTGGAAGAGGTTCAGGTGAGAAATGATGAGGGAGAGGCTATCAAAGGGTGGGAGTGGGGAAAAAATAAAATAAGAATTTTTTTAGAAAGAACCTTGGTTGGAAAGGAAGAACGGAAGGAGGTGCTGATGTGGAGATAGAATGGGTGGTGTCATTCCTTGAGTTAGGGAACCCTGGAAGATGAGCAGGTGGGAGGGGGAGGAGAGGAGCTCAGCTGGGATGTAGTGAGGGGGAGATGCCTCTGGGAGCGGCTGTCCAGAAAGCAGTACATACATGTAGTCTGGAGCTCAGAGGAAGGCCAGCCTGAAGATATAAATGAAGCCATCACTAGCTTTCGGGAGTATGTGACGCCAACAAGTAGATGAGATGGTCCAGTGTGAGTGGGAGATGGGGAAGAGAAGGGAGCATTAACATTCAACTTCATGTCATGAATTTTTGTGTCTCTTCCTTGCTCAGCAATAGCAACCTTCCTGATGCACTAGTCCAACATTTATGAAGCTCCCTAACATACAGATCAAGGTGCTTCTGCAGTGTGGTGGACTAAGAGGGTGTACGTTATCACGCATAGGACTTTAGCAATCTAGGTATGATGGTTTTCTAGAAGAGGGACTTGATAATGCAGCAAGTCGTAAAGAATTAAGGGGCAGGCAGGGAAATTCTTTAAGTATTGGGAAGCTGTCAAGATCATGGTGGCAGATACAGGTTTTCCAAAATTTTAATTTTCCCTTGAAAGTTCAAATTTTATCTTTGGTAATAGGTACTGTCGGTTAGTTTCCTCGAAGTGACAGGCTCACTCGTTCATTATGAGAAAATGTCTGCCAAATACCTAAGTCTGAATAACTACAGTTAGTCAGTCGTTCTTTCAAGTAAAAGCAATGTTCCATGAAAAAGGAGGCCTGTTGAGCTCACAACTGAAACAATAGCATGTGCTTTTTTTCCTTGAGACTGTCATCATACTTTGGAATGCAGCAGAAGTGCTTTTTGTGTTCTTCCTACTTTGTTGCATAGAATATTAAAAAGATGTGTGCTCAAGGGTCAAAACTTAATAAAATTAACAATTTTCACTGCTTTATCAAAGCCATTCTTAAGAAAAACTGGCTTTTTTTCCCCTTTTAACTGAGAGTGTGTAGTGTTGAAGAATAAAATGACTACTAGTACAGGTTGGTGCCACTGACTGGATTCACACTAAGGTGCTAAGAGTTTTACTATCAGTGCAAAATCAATCCAGTGAAAAAGGCAAAAAGACAAACAAAATCTTGGTATTACAAGTAGTCCCCAGGTTACGAACATCTGACTTACAGGCAACTCCTACTTTCCCTTTAATGTTATGTAAATTTGCCCTGACTTTGAAAAGGTTGAACAACCCCTACTCGCAACAAATTCTTCATCACAATCACCTTCAGTTGCTGCACATGCAGCTTTTCAATCATTGAAAAGGCTTCGAACCTTTTCTTGCACACTTGTAAGGTTAAATAAGAACTGTATGCACCTATTCCGACTTACCTACAAATTCAACTTAAAGACTTAAAGAGACAATTAGGAATGGCTCTCGTTTGTAACCAGGAACTGCCTGTAATTTGAAAACAGTTTTGGCCTTGTGGACCCCTCAAAAGGGTCTGGGTGACTCCTAGCAGTCTGTGGACCACACTTTTGAGAACTGCTGGTTTAGAGAAATTCTTGCACAGATCCATAGGGGGTGAGTTAAGGAAGGTTTCATTGAAGCATTATTTGTAGTCATAGGGAGTTGGAGGGACCAAGATGTCAAGTCTTAGTGGAATGGATGCATGCTATGTCAGAAGTGACAAACTAGATATGCACAGAGCAGCACAGAGAGATTTTAAAACCAGAATGTTTATATTAGTAAATAATTTATGTTAAGGAATAATTCAGAAAAGGAAGGCGAGAATGATTGCACAACTTGAAGCACGTAAATAATGCCACTGAATTGTACATGTAGAAATTGTTGAATTGGTGTGTGTTCTGCTGTGTATATTTTCAACAACAACAACATAAATAAATAAATAAAATTATTTTTTAAAACCCAGAATGTTGAAAGAAAAAAAGAAATAGAATATGATCTATGGATCAATATCACTTATGTAAATGAAAAGCACATACATACATAAAACACTACATATTTTTGGAAGACACCTACATTTTCAAGAACACACACCAACCCATTAGAGAGTGGCTATGGCGGGGTGAGAGTAGGGAGTGGAGATGAAGAGAAAAAAATTAAAAAGATAATTTTTTAGGGCTTTGCATGGATAGACGATAGTATACTTAACTGTGCCCTTGAGGGCAAACAAGGGCAAACTGAATGGGAAGCAAAAATAGTCTATTCTTGCAAGAGGTCTGATGGTGAAAACAGGGAGGAATTGCTGGAGAGAGGTCCAAGGAAAGGAATGGGCAGGTATATCTGCTTTTTGCCACCTATTAGTCTACCCAACATGCTCTAGCCTAGGTTACCAATGGCCTCCTGGTTTCTGAAGTTCACAAAAAAAGGCCAGAAAGGTGGGGGAGGGCACTGGAGAAACTCCCACTTGCTGACTCCCATTTTCTCTGGGAACTAGGAAATGAGGTCATTGCCTAGGAGTAAGAGGTGGTATGTAGTTGGGGCTAAAGAGCCAGGGAAGGCGAGGAGCAGCTTCCATAGAGATTAGAGAGAAGTGTAAGTATTTCTAGGCAGTACTGAAGGCCCAGCTGGAGATGGAGGGAAGTTTGAGATGGATGAGAGGGAAATCAAAGGAATGAATGCCTGGTGTCCTTGATTTTTCATTCATTTATTTAGTCAGTCAATTAGCCAACAAATATTTATGAAGTGTCTATTATGTACCAAGAACCTTGCAAGGTGCTTGGGATACCATGAGGAGTAAAACAGGCATAGTACCCATCCTCACGGGTCTGCCAGTCTAGTGGTTATGTGTGTGGTAGGGGTGGGGGGAGGCCATTAAATAAGCACACAAACTCATATATAATTAAACCATGATAACTGCAACGACAGAAGGGTACAGGGTGCTGAGAGAGTATGCTGGTTAGACTTGATGTAGTCTGGGAGGCCAGTTGGTAATTAGAGATTTCCATCCTTGTTTACAACAGTTGCATTGTGCACCACAGTATGGACACTCTATACATTACTTGGCCACTCCCTTGTTGTAAGACATGTAGATTTTTGTCCCTTTCCCTCCACATTATAACCAATGTTTTTGACATACATCTTTGTACAAGCATCTCTGGGCACTTGTTTGCTTCCTTAGCATACATTTCTAAAAGTAGAATTGCCAGGTCAAATTTTGAAATATACTGCCAAACTACCTTCCAGAAAGGTTGTACCAATCTACATGGGGAAAATTCTGTTTAAAAAAAAAAGGTTAACAGTGGTGAAATTCTGTATTTTTTTTCCTTCTCTGCATTTTCTATATTTAATTTTTTTCAATTTCTCCACCTTCTAGCCACTCTTGCGTGTGTGTGTTACTAATTTAAAGTATTTTTGAATAGTTAATACACACATGTGGTATAAATTTCAAAGAGTAAAAATGGGCATTCAGAGAAAAGTGAGTCTCCTTGACCTCTAGACTCCCAGTTTCCCTCCATGGAAGCAACCACTGTTCCCAGTTTCTTGGGCATCCTGCAGAGATGTTCTGTGCATATACAAGAAATATTAAACGGTAGCATCATACTAAGGAGCCCTGGTGGTACAATGGTTAAACACTAGGCTGCTAACCTAAAGGTTGGTGGTTTGAACCCACCCAGTGGCTCCATGGGAGAAAGACCTGGCAATCTGCTAGTATAAAGATTGCAGCTTTGAAAACCCTATGGGGCAGTTCTATTCTGTCAAATGGGGTTGCTATGAGGAGTCAGAATTGACTTGATGGCATCCAACAACAATAACAACAACAACAACAACAGCATTCTATACACATTGTTCTGCGCCTTACTTTTTTTCATTCAATGCACAAAGCCCCCTCAGGTTTTTAAGGCTGCATAGTATTCCATGGTTATTTCGACTATCTTCGCTCTTTTGCTACTACAAAAGAAAAGTGAACAACAATAGTAACAAAGGTAGAAAAGAAAAAGGAAGGAAAAAAATAATCTACTGAGGTTAGAATATGCCTTCGTTTATTTAAACAAAATGCTGGGTGATAGTAATAAAAAGATATCTTTCTGGGGGGTCGCCCCCTCCAAAAAAATGCTGATTTTTAGTCTCAATGTTTGGGACACTCGTGCTTCTGTTAAACAACTGATTTGCTTTCATCTGTGAATCTTATAATTTATCATGCCTCCTTTTTTATCTGCCAGAAAGCTTAAAGTCAAAGGACTTCCCAACATTCGCCTTCTGCTACTAATTCTTCACCGGTTACCTCTTTTCCTTGACGTCATCTTTCTCTCTTACATCTAATTTAGACTCTCTCCAAGAATTGGATGTATCTTTGTAAGCCACCTTAAATTCTTTTTGAAATAAGTCAAGGTATATATATATACTTATTTTTTTTTAACAAAAATTGAGCTCTTTCCAACACAGCCCTCAAAAGGGATAGGCAAGGGAACAACCAGAACAGAAAAAATGAGAATGTTGACACTTTGTGAAAAATGTAACCAATGTCACTGAACAATTTGTGTAGAAATTGTTAAATGAGAACCTAATTTGCTGTGTAAACTTTCACAGAAAACACAATAAAATATCATTTTTTTAAAAAAGAGGGGATAGGCAAAGCACAAGCAGAAAGATGCCTCAAGAAAACAACAAAAATCTAATGGGAGGTCAATCGGTTTCTGGGCTACATGTGTCAAAGCTGAGGTCTTCAGCTTCCAAACACGCAAAGCAATTTAGCGATCGTGTTCCCATGGCAACTGGAGAAGATACGGTGGGCCGGGCTTCGTGGTTGCTGGGAGAACTCTGGCTGCTGGCTGCGTGACTTCTCTCAAGTCTGAGCATTTAGATGCTTGGGGACTTTTCATTAACTGGGAGCTTTGCATTTGGACCTGATTGAAAATGTAGTTGCTTAGGAGAGGTTAAGAGTGTACACTGGAAATGGGGTGACAGCAAGGTAGCTCTCCAATACTTGCAGTTAGTTATCAGTTCTCTTTTCCTCCCTGTCTCCTCCATGCAAAGAAGGCGATTAGGAATCAGGAGACAAGACATCAGTGGGCAGGACCACCCCAAGCTGTCCTTTCTCAAAAAGGCTGAAAAAGTGACTGAGGTGTAGACCTGGGAAAGGTTGACCCCGTTAGCCTATTTAAAGCTCTAGTCTAATTGCTCTGCGCTTCCACTTAAGAAAGGTTGTGAGGGGCTGCATGGAAGCTAGAAAAGGGAAGCCCAAAAGAACTAAAATGGGGAAAAAATCAATGAATGTCATCCTCACCGCTAGAGGAGACTATAGCTGAGTATTTATCTGATCTGGGAGGAGGGAAGACTTCTAAGCATAAAAATCGCAAAAGAAAATGTCAAAATATTTGGCAGCGTAATTTTTTTGGACTCTTAGTACATCCCAAAGCACAGTAAACCAAAATTGTAGACAAAATAGTAAACTTGGAAATAAAAAGATATTTGCAGCATTGAACAGAAAAGGGTTAACGTCTTTACTAGGTAAAAAGCTTTAAATAAAAGCACGTTTTACCTTCATAAGCAGAAAAAAAACCAACTCTATTTTTTGGAAACTGAGAGAGAGAAGGAGACAAGAAGAACATGTCATTCTCTGAAAGGGAAATTATTAAGAACCAAAGAATGTGGATGAGCTCGGACGATGGCAAAAGGGGCCCAGAAAAGAGATACCTTGTAAATGTCCTGCTAATTGCACTGGGCAGATGGGGGTGAGGGTCTGCTAAAGTTTAGTGGACCAATCTAAAAGCCATTAATTTAAAACAAACTATGAAAATGGTACTGGAACCTGCCATTGACATGTGCAAGCAGGAGAACACTGCTTCCCATAGAGTATGTAGAGAGGAGTGTTGCAAAGAACACGTTGCAGCATTTCCAGCATTATCTTGGGAAGAGGGCGATGCATATACCCAGCACCTAGAGCAGAGTCTGGCACAGAATAAGTAGTGTAAGCCTTGCTGAAGAATCTGTGAGTTTCTATTCCTGATGACCAACTCCTTAGGTGGAGTCCCTGCTCCCAAGTAGTCTCTCAGAGACCTTCCCAGGAGACCATTGTGACTGCCTATCCCAAGCTCAGCTTCTGGAAGGGGAAGCAGACACATTCTGTGTTGCTGTAAATGGCAGGACTATTAATTTCTTCCACAAACATTTCCTGAGGCCTATTATGTGCTCGACATGAGATGGAGGTGGAGGAATGGCTCCCAAAATAAGAGGCTTATTACAAAGAGTTCTCAGTCATTGGGGGAAATAATATGCAACTTGTGAAAGAAGCAGCTTTTGAGATGGGCTTTGAAGGTTGGGTAGGGTTAAGTGGCAAAGATGTAGTCAGGGAGGGCATTCAAATTGGAAGTGAAGGCAAAGACGTGATCTCGCAGGCCCTTTTCAGCTCTGCCATTTTATGATTCTGAACTTTAGCTTCCTCCTAAGCAATAACGCCTCTCTGAAGTTATGGGTTTGATGTACTGTTTATGCTTTTCTCTAATATATAGAAAATAAATATACTAGTATTCAAATAAAAAAAGAAGTTTGTCCATAGCTTTTGAAGGCATCTCAATTAATGCCAGTATCTACCATGTTTTGGGAAACTGTACCAAAGGTAGTAAGGAGCCACCAAGGACTCAATACTCAGAATTAAGAAGATGGGAGGGAGAGAGGATGGAGGCAGGCAAACTGTTCAGAAAGTTTCTGCAAGAATTTAGTGAGAGGGAATGGGGACCTTGACTCAAAAGAAAGGGCTCAGAAGGCTGGGTGTGTGTGGGGAGAAGTGGCTGACTGGACTAAAGAACAGGTTCCTAATTCCTGGTTTGCTGCTCTCAAATCCAAATGAGGGCAGCCATCTAAGATATGAATATTGGTCTCTACTTATCAGGAGCAAAATAGAAAGAAGGAAACCAAAGTCTTAGAGAGGAAACTAGTCTACAGGGCTAATAGCATACGTGAGCCAAGGCCTCATCTACCCTGAGACCAGAACTAGATGGTGCCGGGCTACCACTACCGACTGTCCTGATCAGGGCCACGATAGATGGACCTTGATAGAATGAGAGAAAACTGAGGAACAGAACTCAAATTTTTAAAAAGTCCAGACTTACTGGACCAGTTGAGACCAAAGGACTCCTCAAGACTATTGCCCTGAGATACTCCTTAAACCTTGAACTGAAACTATCCCCTGAGGTCACCTTTTAGTGAAATAACAGATTGGCACACAAAATAAGGGATATTACCCGTGAATACGGTGCTCCATTAAGAAACCATTTACATGAGACCAAAAGGTCAACCATTACTCTAAAGCAAATATCAGAAGATAAGGAGGCAGGGTGTGGAGTATAACAAATTATGGATAACATTGTGAAGAATGGGAATTCCAGAACAATTAATTGTGCTCATGAGGAACCTACACATAGATCAAGAGGCAGTCATTCGGACAGAATAAGAGGATACTGCCTGGTTTAAAGTCAGGAAAGGTGTGCGTCAGTGTTGTATCCTTTCAACATACCTATTCAATCTGTATGCTAAGCAAATAATCCGAGAAGCTGGACTATATGCAGAAGAATGTGGCATTAGGATTGGAGGAACACTCATTGACAACCTGCGTTATGTAGATGACACAACCTTGCTTGCTGAAAGTGAAGAGGACTTGAGGCACTTACTGATGATGATCAAAGACCACAGCCTTCAGTATGACTTACACCTCGACAGGAAGAAAACAAAAATCCTCACAACTGGACCAGTAAGCAACATCATGATAAATGGAGAAAAGACTGAAGTTGTCAAGGATTTCATTTTACTTGCATCCACAATCAATCAATGCCCATGGAAGCAGCAGTGAAGAAATCAAAAGACGCATTGCACTGGGCAAATCTGCTGCAAAAGACCTCTTTAAAGTGTTGAAAAGCAAAGATGTCACCTTGAAGACTAAGGTGCACCTGACCCAAGCCAAAGCATTTTCAGTCGCATCATATGCATGCAAAAGCTGGACAATGAATAAGGAAGACTGAAGAAGAATTGACGCCTTTGAATTGTGGTGTTGGCAAAGAATATTGAATATACCGTGGTCTGCCAAAAGAATGAACAAATCTGTCTTGGAAGAAGTACAACCAGAATGCTCCTTAGAAGCAAGGATGGTGAGACTATGTCTTAATATCTTTGGACATGTTGTCAGAAGGGATCAGTCCCTGGAGAAGGACATCATGCTTGGTAAAGTAGAGGGTCAGCAAAAAAGAGGAAGACCCTCAGTGAGATGGATTGACACAGTGGCTGCAACAATGAGCTCAAGCATAACAACGATTGTGAGCAGGGCGCAGGACCGGGCAGTGTTTTGTTCTGTGCTATATAGGGTCGCTATGAGTCGGAACTGACTCGACCACACCTAACAACAACAACAACAACAAGGAGGCAGGGAAACTAGAATACTGGAAATGGAACAACCAGAATGCAATTGAAGAGACTGTTGACACATTGTGAAAAATGTAACTAATGTCATATGAACAATTTGTATAACAATTGTCAAATGGGAAACTAATTTGCTGTGTAAACTTTCACCAAAAACACAGTAAAATATTATTTTAAAAAGATCCTAATGAGGTGGGGCTCCCATTCAGTTCTGGCCATTATGTTCTTCTTAATCTCTCCCCCTGGAGGGGTATTGTTTTTCATTTCCCTTCCTCAATTTGGGACGTGTTGTTATGACTATTTAAACAAGGTGCCAATCTGCCTGGGCAATAGCAGGAAATGTTTCCACACAGGAAAGGCTCTCATCAGATTCCTGTTGCCTATTGCAAATGAAAACTAAGCCTGCTTCTATGGAGGACATGGGGGCCAGGTCACAGCAGCATCTTTAACAGGTGTTAATAAGAGAAAATTCTTCTTTTCTGTTAGCAGTGTAGTAATGGAGTGTCTACAGAAGGGCTGGGAGGAGCAAGCTGGCCACACATTCCCAGCTCTGCTGGCTGAGAAGTGTGGAATGAAAGCCCAGAGAGAGGTGTGGCTCAGAGAGGCCACCAGCTGCCTTTCCATTTGCAACCTTCCTTCCCCACACAAAGAAAAACGACAAATTTAAAAACCACCAGGGCAATCAGCCCAAGAAGTACAGGCCAGGTGAGAGTGTCCTGTGCTCCTGGAGGAATGACAGAGGGACATAGGTGAAGTTGGACCAGGAGGAAAGGAGGAAGGGAGGACCAGAGAATAGCCAGGTCCTTGCCCCATCCCCTTCCTCATCCCCAAACCTACGTCCTTCAGGTGAGATCCCTAGCCTTGTTACAGAAATCATTCATCCTCCCAGGCCCCAGGCAGTTGGCTTAGAGGTCACAGGTGCTTCACCTGATGGCCATCTCTGTGACCTGACTGAAACCCGGTTGTCTTCCCTCAACTTCTCCAAGTCTTTCAGTGCCTGAACTTTCATGCAAGCAAACTTGCCTTCACCCCTGCTCAGTGCCAGGAACTGGGGACAGAAAGAATAAAGTGGGCATCCAGCCAGGAGTGCCTCAGAGGACTGAAGGGGTCAACTCTCTCGGTGGATGATAGCCGTGCACGTGGCTCCTCATCTCATCACGTTAGGTGCACCACAAGGCAGGGGCCTTGACTGGCTCAGACGCTACTCAGAGCCTGGCACAGAGTAGGCATGCAATACATATTTGTTTAATCTGTCAAAGGAATTCTAAGTAACAATGGAAAACAAGATCCACACTGGCCAAACTTACTTTCCAAGCAAGAGAGTCAAGGGGCTTTTTGTCTGATTGTCTCAAGCTGCTAGGATAAACACACTAATAAAGGAATAAATACTGTATAAAGTACAGTGGGAACCAAGAGGGAAGGCTTTGCCTGAAGGTATCAGGAAAGGCTTCCACAGGTGTCTCTGAGGTAAGTTTTAAGAAATAAATGAGACTTTCCTAGGTAGAATTGAACACTGTGGGCAGGGGCAGGCAATGGTAGGGTGACCAAAGGTGTGCAGACAACAGATTGGGATGCGTGGTCAGAGGCCTGCAAGAAGATGACTTTGGAAGGATCAAAGACTTCATGAGTGGGTGCTGAAGGTAGGTTGTAGGAGATAATGTTGGAAAGGTTGCCTGGGCCCATCCTGTAGAAAGCCTTAAACTCCAGGTGGAGGAGTAAATCAGGAAAGTGTTGTGTAAAAGGAAATCTTAGATAAGATGGACCTGGCAATGATGTGGGAGAAACAAGAGGAAGGAGGTGCTTGTGACATGACAGTGTCCTGGACATGTGGTAGCCGTAAGAATGGGGGTGGGGGAGGTGGGCTACATAATGTGAACTGTTGATCAGAACATAGAGAAATGGGTTCTTTCATACATTACTGGTGAGACTGTAAACCAGTGTAATCATCTTAAAGAGCAGTTTTGCAATATCTACACATAGCCCTCAACCCAGCAAGTTGATTTCTAGGTGTATGTTGTTGTTAGGTGCTGTCGAGTTGACTCCGACTCATAGAGACCCTACGTACAACAGAACTGCCTGGTCCTCACAGTCATTGTTATGTTTCAGCCCATTGTTGCAGCCACTATGTCAATCCATCTCATTGAGGGTCTTCCTCTTTTTCGCTGACCCTCTACTTTACCAAGCATGATGTCCTTCTCCAGGGACTGGTCCCTCCTGATAACATGTCCAAAGTATGTGAGATGTAGTCTTGCCAGCCTTGCTTCCAAGGAGCATTACGGTTGTACTTCTTTCAAGACAGACTTGTTTGTTCTTTTGGCAGTCCATGGTATATTCAATATTCTTTGCCAACACCACAATTCAAATGCATCAATTCTTCTTCAGTCTTCCTTATTCATTGTCCAGCTTTCGCATGCATATGATGCAACCGAAAATGCTTTGGCTTGGGTCAGGCGCACCTTAATCTTCAAGGTGACATCTTTGCTTTTCAACACTTTAAAGAGGTCTTTTGCAGCAGATTTGCCCAACGCAATGTGTCTTTTAATTTCTTCACTGCTGCTTCCATGGGTATTAATTATGGATTCAAGTAAAATGAAATCCTTCACAACTTCAGTCTTTTCTCATTTATCGTGATGTTGCTTATTGGTCCAGTTGTGAGGATTTTTGTTTTCTTCTTGTCGAGGTGTAATCCATACTGAAGGCCGTGGTCTTTGATCATCTTCGGTAAGTGCTTCAAGTCTTCTTCACTTTCAACAAGCAAGGTTGTGTCATCTACATAACACAGGTTGTTAATGAGTCTTCCTCCAATCCTGATGCCGCATCTTCTTCGTATAGTCCAGCTTCTCGGATTATTTACTCAGCATACAGATTGAATAGGTATGGTGAAAGATACAACCCTGAGGCACACTTTTTCTGACTTTAAACCACGCAGTATCCCCCTGTTCTGTTCGAACGACTGCCTCTTGATCTATGTACAGTTTTCTCATGAGCACAATTACGTGTTCTGGAATTCTCATTCTTCACAATGTTATCCATAATTTGTTATGATCCACACAGTCAAATGCCTTTGTATAGTCAATAAAACACAGGTAAACATCTTTCTGGTATTCTCTGCTTTCAGCCAGGATCCATCTGACATCAGCAATGAGATCCCTGGTTCCACGTCCTCTTCTGAATCCCACCTGAGTTTCTGGCAGTTCCCTGCTGATATACTACTGCAGCCACTTTTGAATGATCTTCAGCAAAATTTTACTTGTGTGTGATATTAATGATATTATTTGATAATTTCCACATTCGGTGGATCACCTTTCTTGGGAATAGGCATAAATATGGATCTCTTCCAGTTGGTTGGCCAGGTAGCTGTCTTCCAAATTTCTTGGCATAGACGAGTGAGCACTTCCAGCGCTGCATCCGTTTGTTGAAACATTTCAATTGGTATTCCGTCAATTCCTGGAGACTTGTTTTTCGCCAATGCCTTCAGTGCAGCTTGGACTTCTTCCTTCAGTACCATCGGTTCCTGATCATATGCTACCTCCTGAAATAGTTGAAAAATTCTAGGTATGTACAGTTGAAAAATTCCAAATGTGCTTGGGGAAATAGGTACAAGAATGTTCATTGCAGCATCATTGGTAATGATAACAGAAAAAAATAGAAACAACCTAAGCTTCCATCAATAGGGGATTAGAGAAGTAGAATTTATCATATTCATATGATGGGATACTACATAGCATTTAATGTGAACAAACTAGTGTATATTTTTTATATAAAAGGAATAGATACAAAAATATGATGCTGAGTGAAAAAGGTGTTAGAAAGTTATTTCATATGGAATGGTATCATTTATGACAAATTTTGAATGTACACAAACTAGTACTACACACATTTATGGACTCGTAAACTCGGCCTGGATATCTACCACTTTTAAGACAGTAAATAACAGGACTGGGGAAGAGACTGCAGGAAACGTCAATGGTATCTATAATTATTTATTTTGGTAGGAAAAAAATCTCGGGCAAACATGACTCAAGTGTTACATTTGTTCATTTTGGGTAGAGGATAAATGGGCATTTGTTATGTTATCCTCTCACTTCTTTTTAAAGCATTTTTAAGTAAAAAAGAAAAAAATGAAAGGAGAGGAGGGGTGAAAGAGAATTGGCTACTACCACATACAGCAAATAGAACCACACAGACCCTAATAAATGCTGTATCGAAGAGCCTGGGCTCAGTGTCACCCTTGCCCCTACCCAGATTTGCTGGTTTTCAGTTAAGAAAACAGTAAATAAATAGTGCATGAAAGTGATCCAAGGCGGCGAACAATGATTTGAAGCTTTTTCCAGGCCCGGACGCAAAGGCACTTGGAGAGCAAAATTTACACATATGTTCCCCACATGAGTAACAGTCCATCCCTACAAGGTGTCCAAGAGCCGAAGCCAAAGTGGCAGTTCCAGCCTTTACACAGGCCAAGAAGTGTCCTTCTGGAGGGAAGGGATAGGAGGAGAGTTTTCAGGGCATCAGCCGAGAAAGAAGGATGGTGAGATCAAAGGGAATGTAACCTCACTAGAACTAGAACGTAAGCTCGAAGAGGATTTATTTGTGCCTGTTTTGTTCGTGGCTGTGTCCCCAGCACCTAGGAAAAAGGCACATAGCAGGTGCTCAATAAATATGTGTTGAGTAAGTGAAAGGGGAGCAGTGAGTGGCACGGGGTAGAAGGGAAGAAACTTGAGTGTCCCCAGCTCTCTCTCATCTTGATTACTCAAGTGACCAGATTTCAGATGTGCCAAAGCAGGAACTCAAAATTTTTCTAGTGAATTTACACTGCTGCCTGAAGTAGGCATTGGGGAGTGGGACTGAAGCATCCGGTGGAAGAAGGAGTGATGGAGATATAGAGAAGTGAGGCTCCAAAAAGAATAGAGCCAGGAGGCTCAGGCAGGAAATGTCGCTAAGAGATGAAAAGCTACATGACTAGGAACAAGTACGGGGAGGGTGTTTTCAG
This sequence comes from Dugong dugon, assembly GCA_030035585.1. Classification (NCBI taxonomy): domain Eukaryota; kingdom Metazoa; phylum Chordata; class Mammalia; order Sirenia; family Dugongidae; genus Dugong; species Dugong dugon. The sequence goes on along the minus strand of CM057483.1, from coordinate 98,241,920 downwards.
AAGCAACATGGATACCAGAGAAAATAAATAATGGAGGGAGGATCTCACCCCCACTGTGTGCTGCTAGCCCATAAGGCAACTTCGTGCAGATTTGAGAAAGGCGCCTCCTCCTGCTGGACACACAGCTTGGAGAACTACAGTGCCTGAAGGAGAATTAGTAAAACGTGGCCCCAGGATGTAGGGCTTGGCTGTTGGAGCTCAGGGTGGATTTAAGTCCCCACTCCGTGCCCTTGCACAAGGCACAACCTATAAAACTGTACACAGAGACCCTGACACACACATCAGCATTCTTGGAAACTAGATTCTTCTAGTTTCCTCATCATTCTGCAGCCCATGGCCATCTGCTGGGGGCACTGCTACCACACTGGCTGCCATTCCTGCTTCATAGCCCTGAACCACAGTCTCTACATTGCCGGATCATCCCTGGCAGGAAGGTCTATTGAGTCAACAGACAAAAAATCAGATCTTGGGTGAATTTGGAAAATTATTCTGTGTGCAGAAACTTTATGTGCTATTATCAGGAACAGCTCGACTGCCTCAGTTAGGGAGGTAGGAGCTTCTCTACCCTCTCCACAGAGGTCAAGTAAAGTTCAAGCAGCCAGAAGCCAGAAACAAGCTGCTGTGCCCCCTGGTGCTGTCTAAAGGAAATGTTGATGCCATTTGTCCAAGACAACCCATTGCCGTTGAGTGGATTCCAACTCATAGTGACCCTATAGGACAGAGTAGAACTGCCCCATGTGGTTTCCAAGTCTGTAATCTTTCTGGGAGCAGACTGCCACACCTTTCTCCCACAGAACAGCTGGTGGGTTCGAACCACCAACCTTTTGGTTAGCAGCCAAGTTCTTAACCACTGCTGCCACCAGGGTTCCCTAGGCCAAGACAAATGCATTGTAAACAGTGGGAATACAACATCACCACTCTCCTCAAGACCCCAATGGCACCATGTCACCCCTTACTCAGGCAAGAGAATGTAGCCTCCTAATTCTGAGAAAGTAGTCACCATCAAGCAGGAACTGTGTCACTCTGCCTCTCCCACCAACAAAGTTACTTTCATCTGCCCTTTTGTGACCTCTTTTCTCCTCAGGAATATGGACCCTTCATCTTTTCTAAGGGTTACTCTTGCCCACCCCCAATCTCGATCCATGCTCATCCTAATAACTACCTTTCCCTTGAACCCAAGTGTGGGAATGTCACTTAATCTCTCTGTGCCTCAGCTTCCTCATCTGTATTATGGGGAGAAAATAATATCTACCTCCTAGAGTTATTGTGAAGATGGAATGAGTTAATCCACATAAAATGATTGGTTTAGAGCCTGCCGTATAGTAGATACTATTGTTATTACTATCATCATGAGTGTGAAGGGCACAGTTAAGGGCAATGAACTGTTAGTGGCACTGAACCAGTCTGGACAGCCAGGTCTGGGTCGGCTATCTTTGAAACCAGCGTCTCAGAATAGAGGCCCTAAAAATGTCGTTTCCAGGCTGGATCTTGTAACACTTAGTGTCCGTTGCTGTGTAGCATAATTGGCAGCCCATTCCTCTTGACTCTCTTGGCTTCCCATCTTGCCTCCTCTTTGCCCTATTTAGACTTGGTCACCTAATCTGAACTGACTGAGCAGCCCCAACGCTATGAGTATGAAACTCAGGCTTCATGCTACCCTTGGCATGAAGCATGCCTTCTCCATACCCAGCTCAGCACACCAGATCTCACAATGGTTGGGAGAAAGCTACTGGGTGAGTCTCATCCTGAGATACTTGCATGTATTCCCTGGAACCCAATTTGGGGAGACACCTATTGAAATTTAAAAAAAAAAAACTGCAGTCAGGGCCAGGCTCAATATGAGCAAATAGCATTTAGGGGGCAAGAAAAAAGCCCCAAAGTGTCTCCTCTGTCAGCCAGTGGCTGTTGCCTAAAGTTCCACCATTAGAATGCTTCATTCCACAGCCATGGTCATTGTTCCTTGTGAGAATGCAAAGACCCTGAGAATGAGAACATAGTGAATCCGTCTCCAATGTTGCTGTCTTCAGTGGAACAGTTCACTAAGTAAAGTCTGCAAAACTGAGAAACACTAGAGGTACCAACTCCCTTCTCTCTTCGCTCCCTCTCCCCCACCAACACACATTAAGAAATAGAGACCCCCAAGGTAAGGGAAGCACAATGGTGGAGACCCTTTGGGGAAAGCATGAAGACACTAGGTGCCTGGGTATGGTTTCAGGATGTAGAGCGAAGAGGATGATGAAGTGAGGTGTGTGTGTGGAGGCAGGGGGATAAGGGTGCAGTCATGTGTCAACTTCACCACCTTCAAGGTGAATGACAGCTATAGTGTATGCACAGCACACTGCATTTACAATTAAACTCACCTGGAGTTTGAATCCCAGCTCTGTCACTTATTAGCTGTACAGCCGTGATAATAACAACAATACCAAATTCATAAGGCCATTTTGGAGTTTAAGTGAGAAAAGATGCATGAGAGAAATTAGTCCAGTGTCTGGCACAGGGGCACCCATTTATTTGTTGCTTCTGAATTTTGCTCTGGACCAGCAACAGGGACTTTGTCAGCAAAGAGACACTGAGAAGCAGAAACACAGGGCAAAGGTGATCCCTGAACTCTTTGTCTGAAGTTTCTGACCTTGAAATGTCCTCAAAGAAGACAGCATAATCCTTAGGCCAGGATTTGGAGCCAGAATCCACATGGCATGACCCATTTATCGGTGCTACCAGACTCTCAACTTTAACAAACTTTCTGCTTTCGTAACCACAGGAAGAGAAGGAAATGGGCCAGATTCCCTAGCGATAATAAGCACTGCCAGCTCTTTTTCACATTGGCAAAGTGCATCATAATCACTCTGATTAGTTTGTTCTCACATCAGTCCTCAGAAGGTACAAGGAGTATTTTTCTCTTTGTTTTAAAGATGTGGTAATTGGTAAGCACTAGTTTTCTGCCATTTCAACACTTTGTATGACCAAATCCCTCTTCTACGTATATGGAGTTGCCTTATTGCTGTTAGAATTTTAGGAATGGAGTTTTAGAGTCTAATGCTGTTATTTTTCCAGGAAGACAGGCTGCCTAGTGTTCTCTAAGAGACTCTGTTTTTTACCCATCAGATGAAGTGGTGGGCAGGCCTCGGAGCAAAGCAACTCCAAACCTTAAAAGGTTAGGAATGCAGGGCCCAGGGAGTTAAGGGAAACCAACCAATCAAAGCACTTAGCAACATCCAAGAACCAATGTGGGGTGACCTCCTCTGTTTCTATGAGGCATCCTTGATTTTCATTGGCCATGAGTACGAAACTGTCCCCCTAAACTGGGAAGGGGGGGTGGCAACTCTTTAGGTGTTCACACCTGTCCATGAAGGGGGTTTAAGAAAACTGGGGGAGCTCCAGCTCAGGTCCTTGGAACCAGTAAGTTCTCAGTCACATCAGGAAAATTAAAGCACTTTAGCAGAGTTTTGCTTTTGCCAGGTCTCTATACAAATGCGAAATGTGCAGGCCATAGACACGTGGTTTATACACGGTATGAAAAGGTTCACATGGTCATTTTAAACCCCTGAGTGAAGGAAAAGCTATTTATGTCAGCCCTTGTCTGTCCCAGGTCTGTCTCAGTCAGCAGAGATTTGATCAAAGACCTTCTTCCAGCTCAGTCTGGCCCCCTCTGGAATCAGTGTGAACCCAAGCTGACACGCCATTAGTGGGGGAGGGGTTCCTTCCTCTGCAAGCTGTATGAGAGGGGCTGAAAATAGTGTATGCTTCCCTGGGCCCTGCATCTAAGGCTGGGAGGGAGTTGAGCCCCAGAGGCTGTGGAGGACAACAACTTCCCACTGCCCCTCCACCCCTGCCATGAGGGGTTGATTTTCCTGACCAGCCATTGTGCATGGGGCCAATGTCGTTGATCTCTTGGCAAGCCCCACCCTACAAGAGACCCAACACCCATTCCTAAGCTTCAGATGACAGCTAGGGCCTGGTTGGCATGTCTGGTTCCTGCTAGCCCCTCTCTTCCCTCGATGGTGAGACTCTGCTTATACCCCCATGCATTGTGTGAACCTGCTGGTTGGGCAACTAGATTTCCACTCCGTGCCAAAAACTGCTATTGCACCCTGATCACCTGCATTCCCCAGATAGTGCATCTGTACCAAAATTGTCTTGCATTTTCCCCACATCCCTTAGACTCTTGACATTGTATTCAGAATATTTCTCATGCCTGGGCCTGGCTTTTATTTATTTATTTTTAGCACCTACTGTGCTAGGTCCTAGTTGTCCCCGGCCCCTCTGCCCAGTGCCAGCTTGGACCTTGATGGCTTCATATCCCTCATATTTTGTACTTGTAGAATCTGTAGTCCATGAGCTTCCAGCATGCCACATAGCCAAGGCCACATCAGTTATGAGATTTACGTGGTCATTCTTCTCATGCAGTCTCTGGGATTCTGTGGCAGCCCAAGTCATGCAAAGCAGGGAGGAGTGGTGGTGGGCATAGAGGGCAGCCTGAAAAAGATACTGGTTGATGTTCATGCTGAGGAGGGCTTGTGTTCTTGTTTAGGGAGTAGCACCTACCTTTTCACTCAGCTATTTCCAAAAATAGGTGGAATCTGAATTCAGTCTGCTGCCCTGCTGGTCTCTGGTTGTTTCAGGTGAGCATGTGAGAACTCAAAAGCCACAACCTCCTCCACTACTAACATGTTGTGCCTGTATATCCAATTCAGCTTCTTCTTCGGATTCCTGGTTTGCATTTACTTCCCCCACTGTGCCAGTAGCCCTGCTGTAAATTCCAGTCTGCTGGACCTAGGATTGGCCTGTGCTTCTTTAGTTCCCATTCTCTTTTCTCACATGATGACAGCACTGATCATGTCTCACTGATATTGGCTCCCTGCCACCCTCCCAAGTAGCCTGGTGGCTCCTTAAGAACAGGGACTGGGTTTTATTCATCTCTATATCCCCATCACCCAGAGTGTGTGACGTAAAGGAGGAGCACGATAAGTACTAGCAGAACAAATGAATGTACTCAGGTGCGAGTGTAGGACTAAACTGGTTTCCTCGTAGCTTGTTCAGTTTATTTTGTACTTGCAGAACCTCCACTCCTTTTTCAGGAAGACCCTACCTACAACTTGGATGTCTATTTGCCTGGAGTCGGGGAAAGACAAGGGCTCAGGAACGCAGACCCCAGGCAAGATGAAGAGTAAATATTTGCCAAAATAAATAGCTGTGTGTGGCCCAAGAAGGACAGGGAACACACTGGTCAAGAGGAGGCCTCAGGAAGTCTTGATGCAAGGGGGCCTCTGCAAAAAGGGGCTTCAGGAGTGCTGGAATGTGCCCAGGGGCATTACAGAAGTTGTTTTAAGGGAGCAAAGTGTAACAGAAAGAGTCCAGGCTTCAGGCAGAGTGCCTAGGGTTGACTCTCAGTTCTACTATTTAATGTGTGACTTTGGGCAATTTCCTAAAGAAACTTTTCATTGCTTCAGTTTCCTCGTGTGTAAAATAGAGACACATGCTGGGTCACCATGAGTCGGAGTTGACTCGATGGCAACTGGTTAATATTGTCTACCTCATAAAGTTAGGACAAATATTAAAATAATACATTAAAGTATCTGGTAACATAGAACATTCTCAGCAAATAGCATATATTAATATCATGAGCAATATATGATACGTGATTGTTACTGATGCACAAAATTTAACTTAGTTAAATCTGCGGAGACTTCAAGCAGTGTCTTCAGGGTGGAATTACACATGTAGGTGGATTATATTATCTAGGAATTTTATTTTAGGATAGTAAATGAAGTGATAGTAAATGGGTTATATAAAGAAGTATTAGGTCTGATGAACAAATTGGTCTTCAAAGAAGTATAGCCAGAATGTTCCTTAGAAGCAAGGATGGCAAGACTTCATCTCACATACTTTGGACATGTTATCAGGAGGGACCAGTCCCTGGAGAAGGACATCATGCTTGGTAAAGTAAAGGGTGAGCGAAAAAGAGGAAGACCGTCAATGAGATGGATTGATACAGTGGCTGCAACAATGGGCTCAAGCATAACAATTGTGAGGATGATGCAGGACCGGGCAGTGTTTTGCTCTGTTGTACATGGGGTCACTATGAGTTGGAAGTGACTAGATGGCACCTAACAACTAACAACAGGTCTGATGAGATTGAGAACTGTCATGGATTGAATTTTGTCCCCCAAAAATGTCAACTTGACTAGGCCACGATTCCCAGTATTGTGTGATTGTCCACCATTTTGTCATCTGATGTGATTTTCCTATGTGCTGTAAATCCTATCTCTATGATGTTAGTGAGATGGGATTAGTGACAGTTATGTTAATGCGGCAGGATTCAATCTACAAGATTAGGTTGTGTCTTAAGCCAATCTCTTTTGAGATATAAAAGAGAAGAGAGACAAGGACACCTCATATCACCCAGAAACAAGAGCTAGGAGAATAGTGCATCCTTTGGACCTGGGTTTCCTGCACTGAGAAGCTCCTAGGCCAGGGGAAGATTGATGACAAGGACCTTCTTCCAGAGCTGACAGAGAGAGAAAGGCTTTCCCTGGAGCTGACCCCTGAATGTGGACTTCTAGCCTACTAGACTGTGATAGAATAAACTTCTGTTTGTTGAAGCCATTCACTGGTAGTATTTCTGTTACAGCAGCACTAGATGACTAAGACAAGAACCACTGAAATAAGGAAACAGTGTGTTGTGGTTGCTTGTGTGCATGCCCATCATCCCCAAGTCAACTGTGAGCACCTCAACGGCAGGACCCGGTCCAACTCCCCTCTTTTTTCTGCCCCTCCACCCTACGTACCTAGCCTAGGCTTGGCACAGAACAGATGCAGGGGGATGAGAAGGTAACCAAAGAATTCTGAACAGGAGAGCCCTGAATTACATGTCTATACCTGGTTCATTCATTCATTCATTCAATAAAGCACCTACGATGCACCAAGCACACAATAAGTCTCAGCTCCCACTTTCAACCCAGGCCTGAAGCTCCCTGCTCACTCTACAAAGTCCTGCAGCTACTTTCTTGGGCTCAGGGACTGTCTTCAGGCTCTCGCTCTTTTTTGCTTTCCATGACTGGTCTCTTTAATGACTTGGTTGGACACTCTGCTCAGCTTTGGTTTCGGCCTCTTCTCACTATTTTGCCTCTTGAATCCTCTCCCGCCTTAGCTCCTTCCATTGTTGTTGTTGTTAGCTGCCATGGAGTAGACCCTCGACTCATGGCAACCTCATGTGTTGCAGAGCAGAACTGCTCCATAGGGTTTTCTTGGATGTAATATTTATGGAAGCAGTCCACCAGAACTTTCTTCTGCAGGGCTGCTGGGTGGGTTTGATCCGCCAACCTTTAGGTTAGCAGCTGATAACAAATTGCTTCCACCACTCAGGTTCCTTGCTCTTCCCATTACTGTCTATAAATAGCTGTGGCCTGGTGCAGTTCATGCCCACTATTCCAGCTCCAGGACACCCCACCCCAGGCTAGCCCTAACAACTCAGACTCCTACTGGCCTGAAAAAGCTCATAGACAAAGAAAACAGAGAGCAATTGATCCCTGTCCTCATGGAGGAAGCGGATATGGGAGGCAGAGTAGGGCACGGAGAAACAGTGAGGCCAGGAAGTCACCTGGAGACAGTCTCATCCTAGACCCCTATTGGAGGTGAACTGTGTCAAAGAGAAAAATTAATAACAAACATCTTACTTTGACTTTAAGATTTTCTTACCCACGAAACCAAATATTCACCGTAAAAATATTCCTGCCAAAAACTAATCTTGCCAGTGGCTTTTCTTTCACCCAAAGTTGTTAATCTTTTCTTTCCTGTTCAAAGCCAGGCTTACTAAATTTGAATTTCAAAAGATATGGCTGGATGCAACATCATTCTAAATGGAGAGACTTTGAAAGCATTCCCCTTGAGAACGGGAACCAGACAAGGATGCCCTTTATCACCACTCTTATTCAACATTGTGCTGGAGGTCTTAGCTAGAGCAATTAGGCTAGAAAAATAAATAAAGGGCATCCAAATGGGTAGTGAAGAAGTCAAAGTATCTCTATTTGCAGATGATATGATCTTATACACAGGAAACCCCAAAGAATCCACAAGAAAACTACTGGAACTAATAGAAGATTTCAGCAAAGTATCAGGATACAAGATAAACATACAAAAATCAGTTGGATTCCTTTACACCAGCAAAGAGAACCTTGAAGAGGAAATCACCAAATCAATACCATTTACAATAGCCCCCAAGAAGATAAAATACTTAGGAATAAATCTAACCAGAGACGTAAAAGACCTATAGAATGAAAACTACAAGACACTACCGCAAGGAATCAAAAGAGACCTGCGTAAGTGGAAAAACATACCTTGCTCATGGATAGGAAGACTCAACATTGTGAAAATGTCACTTCTACCCAAAGCGATCTACAGATACAATGCAATCCCGATCCAAATTCCAATGGCATTTTTTAATGAGATGGAGAAACAAATCACTAACTTCATATGGAAAGGGAAGAGGCCCTGAATAAGTAAAGCAATCCTCAAGAAGAAGAACGAAGTGGGAGGACTCACATTACCTGATTTTAGAACCTATTATACTGCCACGATAGTCAAAACAGCCTGGTACTGGTACGAGAACAGATACATAGACCATTGGAACAAAATTGAGAATCCAGACATAAATTGATCCACCTATGAGCAGCTGATATTTGACAAAGGTTCAAAGTCCATTAACTGGAGAAAAGACAGCCTCTTTAACAAATGGTGCTCGCATAACTGGATATCCATCTGCTAAAAACTGAAACAAGACCCATACCACACACCATGCACAAAAACTAACTCAAAATGGATCAAAGACTTAAATATAAAATCAAAAACGATAAAAATCATGGAAGAAAAAGTAAGGACAACGCTAAGAGCCCTAATATATGGCATAAACACAATATGAACCATAAGTAACAATGCGCATGCACCAGAAGAGAGACTAGATAACTGGGAGCTCCTAAAAATCAAACACTTATGCTCATCAAAAGACAACCTACAGACTGGGAAAAAATTTTTGGCTATGACAAATCCGATCGAGTCTAATCTCAAATCTACAAGATACTGCAAAACCTCAACAACAAAAAGACAAATAACCCAATTAAAAAATGGGCAAAGGATATGAACAGGCACTTCATCAAAGAAGATATTCAGGTGGCTAACAGACACATGAGGAAATCCTGACGATCATTAGCCATTAGAGAAATGCAGATCAAAACTACAATGAGACACCATCTCACCCCAACAAGGCTACCATTAATCCAAAAAAAAACACAAAATAATAAATGCTGGAGAGGTTGTGGAAAGACTGGAACATTTATACACTGTTGGTGGGAATGTAAAATGGTACAACCACTTTGGAAATCAATTTGGTGCTTCCTTCGAAAGCTAGAAATAGAGGTGCCATAGGATCCATCTACCCTGGTCCTTGGAATATATCCTAGAGAAATAAGAGCCATCACACGAATAGATATATGCACACCCATGTTCACTGCAGCACTGTTCACAATAGCAAAAAGATGGAAACAACCTAGGTGCCCATCAAGGGACGAATGGATAAACAAATTATGGTATATTCACACAATAGAATACTGTGCAACAATAAAGAACAATGATGAAGCCGTGAAACATAACATGGAGGAATCTGGAGGACATTATGCTGACTGAATTTAGTCAGTCACAGAAGGACAAATATTGTATAAGACCATTATTATAAGAACTCAGGAAAAGGTTTAAACACAGAAGAAAACATTATTTGATGGTTACAAGGGTGGGGAGGAGGGTGAGGGTTATTCACTAACTAGATAGTAGACAAGTATTACCTTAGGTGAAGGGAAGGACAGCACACACTACAGGAGAAGTCAGAACAACTGGACTAAACCAAAGCTAAGAAGTTTCCTGAATACAAGCAAATACTTTGAGGGACAGAGTAGCAGGGGTAGGGATCCGGGGACCATGCTTTCAGGGGACATATAGGTCATCTGGCATAACAAAGCTTATTAAGAAAATGTTCTGCATCCTACTTCGGTGAGTGGCGTCTGGGGTCTTAAAAGCTTGCAGGTGGCCATCTAAGATGCATCACTTTGTCCCAACCACCTGGAGTAAAGGAGAATGAAGACCACCATAGACACAAGGAAAGTATTAGCCCAGGAGACAGAAAGGGCCACATAAACCAGAGACTTCATCAGCCTGAGACCAGAAGAACTAGATGATGCCCGGCTACCACCAATGACCGCCCTGACAGGGAACACAACAGAGAGTCCCAGATGGAGCAGGAGAAAGGTGGGGTGCAGAACTCAAATTCTAGTAAGAAGACCAGGCTTAGTGGTCTGACTGAGACTGGAAGAACCCCAGAAAGCATGGCCCCTGGATTCTCTATCAGCCCAGAAGTAAAACAATATCCGAGGCCAACTCTTCAGACAAGAATTGGACTGGACTGTGGGACATGAAATGATACTCATGAGGAGTGTGCCTCTTAGCTCAAGTAGATACAAGAGACTAAATGAGCAGCTTCTGTCCTCAGGTGAGATGGGAAGGCAGAGAGGGTTAGGAGCTGGTTGAATGGACATGGGGAATCAGGGGTGGAAAGGAGGAGTGTGCTGTCACAGTATGGGGAGAGCAATTAGGGTCACATAACAATGTATGTATAAATTTTTGTATGGGAGACTAACTTGAAATGTAAACTTCATTTAAACTTCAACAATTAAAAAAAAAAAAAGATATGGCTGGATGGAGAGACAGAGATCATCTTGTGACCCGGTATCAGTTTGATTCAGTAAAGGGAGGAGGGCAGGGTTCAATCACTCATATTAAGATTAGCCGGTGGTTGATTTTCTATATTTCTCCCTCCTCTTCTCTTTATAAGCCTCATTTTACCTAGCTTCTTTGAGCCATTTACTTTTTCTGGAATCAAAATGGTCTCCCTATATGTATATAGAATAACTGCTCAGAATAAACCTTATGCTCAAATTTTGTTGAGTTTTGATTATTTTAAATAAGTGGAACTGCCAGTCTCCACAGAGGCAACCAGCAGGGCTGCCTGCCACTGCATCACTACATGAGCTTGGAGCCCTCAGCCCAATAACAGAACTTCAGGCTTTTGATTGGGAGACTAGCTCATTCTACCTGACTCTGTGCTTTGAACACATTCTACATGTTTTACTGCTAAAATCACAAGGACTAGGGATTGGAAAGAGAGATAAGGAGAGAAGAGGAGAGCACTCAGGGGCAGGTCCTGAGGGGACATCTTCATCCAAGATGCCTTCAAGGCCCTTGTCCCTAGGCAAGGCCTCCAGACGCATCCAGTCTCCACCCTAGGCCAGTCTACCCCTCTTGTTGTTAGGCTGTTTGGGGTCGTGGAGTTGGTTCCGACTCATAGCGACCCTGTGTGCAACAGAACGAAACACTGCCCGGTCCTACCCCTCTTACCTAAACAAAAGTACTTGGAATCTGTGGCAGCTATTTCTGTCAGAGCTGGCAGGCCTTGTAGGAAAGCTCAGAACTGAATGGTGAGGGGGAAGGAGAAGGCAAGCAGCATCAAGCAGCACTGAGTTCTTCTGAGAGAACTTCCTTACCACTCCTTTCTTATACTCCTTTTGTTTTTCTTCCCACCCCCACCCCTTGCCTGCTGAGCAGCCATAGCTGAGGGTCAGGTTCAGAGGACTAAATAAACCAGACACTAAATTCTTGGACCCAGAAAGGGAAAGAGGGAGGTGCCATGAAACTCTCCTCACATTTTTTTTTCCTTCTCTAATTTCTTGGATCTTATTTGTTCTGTCTTCTGTTTTAAAGCCAATTTTGAAAGTCACATGGATGTCACTTCTGCATTGCCCAGGAATTGGGCTATTTGAGGAGAGGAAGAGCAGGGCAACTGTCCTTAGTATTACTTACCAGTCTCACTTCTTTCCTGCTCCCTCTGCTCTCCATGTTATAGTCATACCAGAGGTCAAAAACTAGTGACCAGTAGACATGTTTTGATACTGTATCTTACAAACATGAAATAGTTGCCAACATTGAAAAGTAACAACATTTTACGTTTTAAAAATCTGGATTTCTGGCATCTCTTGAAAAATTGGAAAGTGTGGCAGCACTGGGCCAGTGATTCCATATGACAACTAGCAGCAGAGCTTAGAAGCAGCTGTTCCCTTAGACAGGGCACAGATTCTAGAGTTTCCCAATCCCCACACCTCCCTATGCTACTCCAGGCATGGAGGGCCATTTATTGTGCTTGTGGTAATTTTTGTTTGTTTATGTATGGCCTGCTTCACTCACTTATGTTAACTTTGTAGACCCTCTTAGCACTTGAGTTGAGACCTCTGATTTATACCCAGCTACTTACTAGTCTGAAAACACACCTCTAAGTTTGCCTTTATTCTCCCCTCTGCATGGAATACCACTCCACAGCCTACTTCGCAAACATCTGCCTGTCCTTTAAGAAGCACCTGAAACCTCACCTCCTCTGTAAAGTCTTCCCTAACTCAACGCAAGCAGAGCTGAGGACTCACACTCCTTTTGTTTTTCATCCTCCTCTGGATTCTCACTGCATGTAGTCCTATGGTACATCATTCTCATTTACCCACTAAATTATAATTATGATTTATATGTCTATTTCTGCTACTAACCCATGCCCTCCTTGAGGGCAGGGACTGGTCTTCCTCAACCTTGAATCTCCAGCTTCTAGCACAGGGCCTGGCACAAGGGAGACACTTGAATGTTTGCTGAATAAATGATTGAAGGAATGCAAAGGAAGTTATAAAGCACTCACTCATATAGACGGTGATTGTACCTTGATGGGGACCAAAAGCAGCTACGAAGGTACCAAGCAGTTCTAATTTCCCTAAACTGACAGCACTGTGAAGTCAGTCTCATTCAGGAATGAGTGCTTAGTGCAGAGCCTGGTGCACTCCAGCTGCTCAGGGGATGTTCAGGGACTAAAAGAATGGAGCACTTTTGACCAAGGATAGTGACATTTGAAATTTAGTCTGGGGTTGGAGTACTCCAGAGGCCACTCCACTTCACATCAACCTGGTTTACAATGCTACCTGCAACACTTTCTAGCTCTGGATCCCAGGGCAAGTCACTTAACCTCTCTGAGGTTCAACTTCCAAACCTGAAAAAGTGGAAATAATAATACTTTGTTACAGAGTGGAATGAGGATTAGACAAGGTAATGTCTTTAAGTCAGGTGACATGCTGCAAATGGTTAACAAGTGTTTGGGCCCTGAAAGTATGTGCATGTATGTCAGTGAGTGCGTTTGTTAAATGAAATGTGGAAATAAATCCAAAAGCATAGATATGATCTGTGCTCCCACCCAGCTCTGATTCTTTTGGGTCACTGCTGAGTATGTTGTTGGCACATAGCTCCTCAAACAAGACTATCATCAGAAAGGTCAGCCGAAGATACTGGGGTAGAGACAAACCCAGCCTGGCCTCTATCTTTGCCATTCAAGCCAAACCAGTCATTCTGTTTGCTCGGGCACTAAGTTCTTCCCAACACCCTTAATGTGCCCTGCCCCAAGTTAGGCTACTTGGGGAAGGTTGCCAGAAGCAGGGAAGATCCAGGCCCCTGCCCTTGCAGAGCTCCCAGGATAGCTGAGGGATCGGAATTGCCTGAGGTCACATAAAGAGCAGTGCCTGTTCAAGACATTCTTCCCCGACCTGTGTCTTTTCTATATTCCTTTATTTTTTTCTCTTTTAGATACTCTTTAAAAATAAATAAAATATTTCAGATGTACAAAAGAGTTGTATGCACACCACATAGACAAAATAAATAAAAAAGCACAGGATACAAATAGAAAGAGAACAGAAAAAGAAGCCCACAAGTACCAGAAGAAAGGAAATAATAAAGATTAGAGCAGAAACAAATAAAATAGAGAACAGAAAAACAATTGAAAGAATCAATAAGACCAACAGCTGGTTCTTTGAAAGGATCAACAAAATCTACAAACTACTGGCCAAACCAATGAAAGAAAAACAGGAGAGGAAGCAAATAACCCAAATAAGAAATGAGACTGGGGACATCACAACAGACCCAACTGAAATAAAAATGATTGTAACAGAATACTATGAAAAATTGTGCTGAACAAATTTGAGAACCTAGAAGAAATGGACAAATTTCTAGAAACATACTACCTATCTAAACTAACACAAACTGAGACAGAAAATCAGAACAGACCCATAACAAGAGAAGAGATTGAAGAGGTAATAGAAAAAAATTCCAACAAAAAAAAAAAGCCCTGGCCTGGATGGTTTTACTGGATAATTCTACCAAACATTCAGAGATGAGTTCACACCAGCACTACTCAAATTATTTCAGAGTATAGAAAAGAAAGGAATACTCCCGAATTCATTCTATGAAGTAGGCACAACCCTGATACCAAAGCCAGGCAAAGACACCACAAAAAAAGAAAATTACAGACCAATGTCTCTCATGAATATAGATGCAAACATTCTCAACAAAATTCTAGCCAATAGAATTCATTGGCACCATATCAAAAAAGTAATACACCACGACCAAGTGGGATTCATACCAGGTATGCAAGGATGGTTCAACGTTAGAAAATCAATCAACATAATCCACCACATAAATAGAACAAAAGAAAAGAATCACATGATCATCTCAATTGATGCAGAAAAGACATTTGATAAAGTCCAACACTCATTCCTGATAAAAACTCTCAATAAAGTAGGAACAGAAGGGAAATTCTTCAACATAATAAAGGGCATCTATACAAAAACAACAGCCAACATCATTCTCAATGGAGAGAGGCTGAAAGCATTCCCCCTGAGAACAGAAACAAGACAAGGGTGCCCTTTACCACCACTCCTATTTAATATTGTGATGTAAGTCCTAGCTAGAGCAATAAGGAAACAAAAAGAAATAAAGAGCATCCAAATTGGAAAGGAAGCAGTAAATCTATCCCTATTTGCAGATGATATGATACCAAACATAGAGAACCGCACAAGAAAGCTACTGAAACTAATAAAAAGATTCAGCAGAGTAGCAGGATACATGATCAACATACAGAAACCAGCTGGATTCCTATACATCAACAAAGAGAACTTTGAAAAGAAATCAGGAAAACAGTACCATTTATAATAGCCCTAAAAAGATAAAACACTTAGGAATAAATCTAACCAGGGACGTAAAAGACCTATTCAAAGAACACTACAAAACACTACTGCAAGAAACCAAAAGAGATATACATAAATGGGAAAAACAAAACATACTCATGGATAGGAAGATTCAAAATTGTGAAAATGTCAATTCTACCCAAAGCAATCTACAGATACAACGCAATCTTGATCCAAACACCAACAGCATTCTTTAACGAGATGGAAAGATTAATCATCAACTTTATATAGAATGAGGCCCCCCGATAAGCAAAGCATTACTGAAGAAACAGAACAAAGTTGGAGGCCTCACACTACCTGATCTCAGAACCTATTATCCTGGTAATCAAAACAGCCTGGTACTGGTACAACAACAGAACACAGACCAATGGAACAGAATCGAGAACTCAGATGTAAATCCACCCACCCATGGTCAGCTGATCTTTGAGAAAGGACCAAAGTACCTTATATGGGAAAAGACAATTTTTTAAATAAATGGTGCTGGCAAAACTAGATATCCATCTGTAAAAAAAAGAAACAAGACCCATACCTCACACCATACACAAAAACTAACTCAAAATGGATCGAAGACCTGAATATAAAACCTAAAATGATAAAGATCATGGAAGAAAAAATAGGGACAATGCTAGGGGCCCTAATACGTGTCATAAATACAATACAAACCATAACTAACAAATGCACAAACACCAGAAGGTAAACTAAATACCTAGGCTCTCCTAAAAATTAAACACTTATGTGTATCAAAAGACTTCACCGAAAGAGTAAAAAGAGAACCTACAGACTGGGAAAAAAAATTTTGGCTATGACATATCCGACAAGTGTCTAATCTCTAAAAGCTATAGAATACTTCAACACCTCAACAACAGAAAGACAAAGAATCCAATTTAAAAATGGGCAAAGGATATGAACATACACTTCACCAAAGAAGACATTCAGGTGGCTAACAAAACACGAAGAAATGCTTGCAATCATTAGCCGTAAGAGAAATGCAAATCAAAACTACAGTAAGATACCATCTCACTCCAACAATGCTGGCTCTACTCCAAAAAACAGAAAATAACAAATGCTGGAGAGATTGAGGGGAGATTGGAACTCTTATGCACTGCTGGTGGGAATTTAAAATGGTAAAACCACTATGGAAAATGTTACGGCACTTTCTTAAAAAGTTAGAAAAAGAAATACCATACCATCCAGCAATCCCACTCCTAGGAATATATCCTAGAGAAGTAAGAGCCATCACATGAATAGACATATGCACACCCATGTTCACTGCAGCATTATTCACAATAGCAAAAAGATGGAAACAACCTAAGTGCCCGTCAGCAGATGAACAGATAAACAAATTATAGTACATATACACAAAGGAATACTATGCAATGTTAAAGAAGAATGATGAATCTCAGAAACATCTCACAACATGGAATAATCTGGAAGGCATTATGCTGAGTGAAATAAGTCAATCACAAAAGGACAAATATTGTATGAGACCACTATTATAAAAACCCAAGAAAAGGTTTATATACAGGAAAAAAAAAACAATCTTTGATGGTTACAAGGGAGGTGAGGAGTGGGGAGGGGAAATCATTAACTAGATAGTAAACCAAACCAAACCGGTTGCCATCGAGTCAATTCTGACTCATAGCGATCCTATAGGACAGAGCAGAACTGCCCCATAGGGTTCCCAAGGAGCAGCTGGTGGATTCCAACTGCCGACTTTCGGTTAGCAGTCCGGCTCTTAACCACTGCACCAGCAGACAAATGTTAACTTTGGTGAAGGGAAAGACAACACACAATATAGGAGAAGTCAGCACAACTTGACCAAGGCAAAGTCATAGAAGTTTCCTAGACATATCCAAACACCTTGAGGGATCGAGTTACTGGGGCTAAGGGCTGGGGAACATAGTCTCAGGGGACATCTAGGTCAGTTGGCATAACATAGTTCCTAAAGAAAATGTTCCACATCCTATTTTGGTGAGTAGCATCTGGGGCCTTAAAAGCTTGCAAGCGGCCATCTAAGAAACATCTATTGGTCCCATCCCATCTGGAGCAAAGGAGAATGAAGAAAACCAAAGACACAAGGAAAGTATTAGTCCAAAGGACTAATGGACCACATGAACCACAGCCTCCACCAGCCTGAGCCCAGAAGAACTAGATGGCGCCCGGCTACCACCACCAATAGCTCTGACAGAGATCACAGTAGAGAGTCCTGGATAGAGCTGGAGAAGAATGTAGAACAAATTCAAATTCATAAAACAAAAATACAGACTTACTGGTCTGACAGAGACTGGAGGAATCCTCAAGACTATGGCCCTCAGACACCCTGTTAACACAGAACTGAGGTCACTCCTGAAGTCCACCTTTCAGCCAAAGATTACACAGGCCTATAAAACAAACAAAACACACTTGAGGAATGTGCTTCTTAGTTCAGTCAAGTATATGAGACCAAATGGGCAACAGCTGCCCAAAAGCAAAGACCAGAAGGCAGGGAAACTGGACGAATGGACACGGCGAACCTAAGGTGGAAAGGGAAAGGAGGGGAGTGCTGACACATTGCAGGGATTGCAACCAATGTCACGAAACAATCTGTGCATAAATTTTTGAATGAGAAAGTAATTTGTGCTGTAAACTTTCACCTAAAGCACAACTTCAAAAAAAAGAAAAAAGGTTGTCACAGTCCATCTACAGGGAACTGCCAGAAATTCAAGCCAGATTCAGAAGAGGATGTGGAATGAGGGATATCATTGCTGATGTCAGATGGATCTTGGCTGAAAGGAGAGAATGCCAGAAAGATGTTTACCTGTGTTTTATTGACTGCAAAGGCATATGATTGCGTGGATCATAACAAATTACGGATAATATTGCAAAGAATGGGAATTCTAGAACAGTTAACTGTGCTTATGAGGAACCTGTACATAGACCAAGAGGCAGTCGTTTGAACAGAAAAAGGAGATACTATGTGGTTTAAAATCAGGGAAGGTGTGCGTCAGGGTTGTATCCTTTCACCATACTTATTCAGTCTGTATGCCAAGCAAATAATCCAAAAAGCTGGACTATGTGAAGAAGAACGTGCCATCAGATTGGTGGAAGACTCCTTAACAACCCGCGATATGCAGATGACACAACCTTTGCTGCTGAAAAACTAGGAGGACTTGAAGCAGTTACTGATGAAGATCAAAGTCAACAGCCTTCAGTATGAATTACACCTCAACATAAAGAAAGCAAAAATCGTCTCAACTGGACCAATAAGCAACATCATGATAAACGGAGACAATATTGAAGTTGTCAAGGATTTCGTTTTACTCGATCCACAATCAACGCCCATGGAAGCAGCAGTCAAGAAATCAAACAATGTCGAGACTAATGGGACACAACAGCCCAGGGACAAGGACTAGAAGGCAGGAAGGGACAGAAAAGCTGGTAATCGGAAACCCAAGGTTGAGAAGGGAGAGTGTTGACATTTCATGAGGTCGTTAACCATTGTCATAAAATAATATGTGTACTAAGTGTTTAATGAGAAAGTATTTGTTCTGTAAACCTTCATCTAAAGTACAATACAAACATTTTAAAAAAAGAAATCAAGCAGCGCATTGCATTGGGCAAATCTGATGCAAAAGATCTCTTTAAAGTGCTAAAAAGCAAAGATGTCACTTTGAGGACTAAGGTGTGCCTGACCCAAGCCATGATATTTTCAATTGCCTCATATGCATGTGAAAGTTGGACAATGAATAAGGGAGATCGAGGAAGAATTGATGCATTTGAATTATGGCGCTGGTGAAGAATATTGACTATACCATGGACTGCCAGAAGAATGAACAAATCTGTCTTGGAAGAAGTACAGTCAGAATGCTCCTTAGAACCTAGGATGGCAAGACTTTTGTCTCATGTACTTTGGACATGTTATCACGAAGCATCAGTCTCTGGAGAAGGACATCATGCTTGGTAAAGTGAGGGTCAGCGAAAAAGAGGACGATTGTCAAGGAGATGGGTTAACACAGTGGCTGGAACAATGGGCTCAAGCATAGCAATGATTGTGAGAATGGTGCAGGACCGGGCAGTGTTTCGTTCTGTTCTACACTGGCTCGCTATGAAGCGGAACTGACTCGACGGCACCTGACAACAACAATACATGCCAAAAATTCCCTTTCATAACATCACTTCATATTTTAAAAAAAAAAAAGTCGCCATCAAGTGGACTATGACTTATGGTGACCCCATATGTCTCAGAGTAGAAATGTGCTCTACAGGGTTTCCAATGGCTGATTTTTCAGAAGTAATTTGCCAGGCCTTTCTTCTGAGGTGCCTCTAGGTGGATTCAAAATGCCGACCTTTCAGTTAGGAGCCAAGCGCGTCAAGCATTTGCACCGCCAGGCACGTCACATATCACTAGTAAATATGCACCACACTTTGGGGGAACATTGTACTATGGGAATAAACACAAAGGAAAGGCTGTTTACATTTGGGAAGATCAGAAAAGGCTCCAAGGAGGACTAGGAGACATATGTAATGGACCTGAAATTTGTTTAGAGGATATGGCCATGAAGTTGTGAGTTAGTTTCTGGCTGCAATGCTCAGAGAAGAAGGAATAGAAAATAGGGAGCACTTAGTTTCGGCTGGAAGAGAAGTTTGTGCTTCAGGCTTAAGGAGCTGTGATTGAAGCACGGTTGCAAAGAGTTTCCAAGGACCAAGGCTGAGTGGGTTTGCTTGCCTGGGTCACTCAGCAGATGAAGATTACCAAGGGCAGGCTTCTGTTAGGCTATGGCCAGCTGGAGTCAGATTCGGAGTGTGTAGTGGAGCTCATTTCTCCTTATGGAACTTTTACATGGATAGAGTGTGTTCAGGTTGTGCCAGACAGGGGCCAGCAGAGTGGAAAAGGGCGGGGTTTGGAGTTAGCCTAACTTGGATTCTAGTCCCAACCGTGCCACTTAGCAGCTCCAGCTCCTTTCTTAATCTTCATTTCCTCATCTATAAAATGGAACCTAATAGCCCCCACTTCATTAGGTGGTTGTGAGGGCTAAATAAGAGCACGACTAAAGTGACAAGCTGGTTCTTGTCCCTGGCTCTTGGGCTCTAGGGAACAGTCTGGAGACAGTACCACCCTGCCCCACTTCCCTGCCCACTCCCCCGTGCCCCCCGCCCCAGTACAGAGGGATATGGATGATGAGGTGATGACAATGAGCTCTTTCACTTTGGGGAAATGGACCCCAGAATTGCCTGCTTTCAGGCCTGGGGCTTCTCTGTCTCTTCTCTTGGTAGGTCTAATGCATCAAGGTTGAGTGGAGGGGGCATCCAAACGGTAGGTCCTGTCCCTCTCTCCTCTCTACCCATGGCTCTGTTCATGGACAAGTGAGTGGCTCAGACATCGAGGGCTGAAGGTACTCAAAGGAAGGAAGGAGCTCTGTATACTGGGGGTGAGGAGTGGGGAGTAGGATTTCAGAGAGTGGTGGAATTTGAGCTGAAGCTTGGGGAACAGCCTGTAGGGTTTTGGAACAGGAGACAACGGCAGTGAGATGGGAATGGGAAGCACTTTTTAGCGAGCACTTACTATGTGCCTGGTGTCCCTTAGTTCATTTCAATGTTTTCTCATGGGAGCCTCACAATAACCTGTAAATTAGGTGTTTTTATCCCCGTTATACAGATGAGTAAAATTGAGGCTGAGGAGGTTAAATAACTTGCCCAAGGTCACACAGGTAGAAATGGCAGAGTGAGGATTTGAATCCAGGTTTCTTTGACTACAAAGCCTTTTCCAGGTTGTTTTACCATGGAGCAATAAACCACAAGGTCAAGGTAAAGAATACAGTGATTAGCCCTGGTTGAATGGGCAGAGGAATAAAGGGAGGTGAAGAGGTCAGATGGGGCTGGTTCTGAGTATAGGTTGGAGAATGTGGACTTGACACTGTAGACAACAGATCATTGGAAGGTGCCAAGCAGTGGAGCGATATGATTTGGTTTATGTTTATAAAAACTCACTCTGGGTGCTGTGTAGAGAATAGTTGATAGGATGCAGGGGTTGAAGCAAGGAGCCTAGTCAAGAAGATGTTCATTGCAGTGGTCAAGGGGAGGGATGATGGTGGCTGGGACCAGGGTGAGGGAAGTGGAGGTGATGCTAAGAGCTGCACGGATTTGAGATGGTTTCAAGGAACAATTGACAGGATTCAGTGAATGGACAGGGAAGAGAGAGGAAAGTGTTAAAAATGTCTAAAAGTATTCCCCATCTACTTTAAATGTCAAAGAAGGATATCACAGGGAAAGTACCAAAATTGGAGATAGACAGGGGTCCAAATCCTGACTGTCCTATGTACTAGTTGGGTTCATTAGTCAAGAAGTATGTAACTCCCAGTGGCAAACACAGCAGGGAAGCCCAATGAGAAAAGATGCTTAAGTGTCTACTGGTTATGGCCACGAGGAAACTGATAACTGGATGAGAAAAGCTCCAGTGGGAGGGTGAGAAGATGTCATGGCTGCGGTGGGGCTAATAGGAGTTGGTAAGGAAGGAAGTGGGACCCAGAGTGTAGGCTCCTCATATGAGAGCGTCAGATGAGCAGAGAAGGAGAGAGACAGAACGATGAGGTAGTGGGGACACAGGGAGAAAGGATGGGGTTCTATGTCTGCTCTTCTCTTCTGTTATTTCTTCTCCCCTGGGAACAACTTGATGAGCATGAATATAGGATCAACAGAAGAAGCCAATAGAGACCTTGGTCAAGTTGGCTCCCATCTCTTGGCTTCTGTTTAAGTATCTGTAAAGTGTATTGAACTAATTAATACCTTCCTCACAGGGCTGTTGTGAGGAACATACGCAATGATTTTTTTAAAAACTGCTTTGAGGAAGGCTTCTGTAGTCCTGGTAATATTCAACTTCTTGACCTGGGTAGTGGGTACAGGAGTGTGTTCTATTTGTGATAATTCACTCATTCCGCAGTCCCACCCTCCCATCTCCTTATTCCCCAAACGCTTCCAAAACATGCCTGTTCCTATTCAAGCTGCTTCTTCATCTGGTACCTGAGAATATAATCTGGGGTTCTTAAGAGCACAATCCAATTGAGCTCAATTCTTTTTTTTTTTTTTTTTTTTAATTTTTATTGTGGTGAAAATATACACAACAAAACATTCTCCAATTCAACAATGTCTACATGTATAATTCAGTGACATTGTTGATTCTGTTTTGATTTCTAAGATGTCCCACTCATCCACTCATTTTAGAATCATCTGAAATTATCACAGTTCTGCTCTTCCAGTCTAAGCTATTTTTAAGTCCGTGTTTACAACCTCGTACCTACCAAGAATCATATCTAAGACCCATCACAACAGATAAGAGGGCAGGGACCAAATGTTTCCCAAACTTTAGTTATTCACTTAAATAATAATCACCTTCAAAATTGTTGTCATATTCTATTTTTGCAGGATACTTCACTCCACTTGGGAACCTCTATTTCTCAAGCTCTCGTTTCTGGCCTGGCCTCAGGTGGGTCCTCTTGGAGGCCTCCCATCACTTTCTACAGGGAGCTGCAAAGCCCAAGCATGGTTCATACTGTCCTGCGATTTCTCAGTATAGTTATCTGTCTCCCCCTCCAGGCTGGGAGAGCCTAGAAGGCAGTGTCTGCCTCCCTCTGTAGCCTAAGCCTAGAACAGAGGCAGAGCTTGAGGAATGTTTATGAAATTGTCAAAGAACTAAAGAGACCGTTGAAATCTGGGACCTGACTGAAAAGGTTCCCAGCACGGGTAATGTTCCAAATATTTAACAACAGTATGCCCCTCCCCCTTCTGCATCTGGCCAACAGTTCTTTATCCTTCATGACCCAATCCAAGCATCACTTCCTCTGGGACTGAAGAAGTTTCTTTTTAGTGCTCCCTCAGTATGTTGACCCTTCCCTAGTATAGCAGGGACCACACTGTTGTCATGGTCTGTGGATGTATCAGTCACCCTTCCAAGACTGTGGCTTCCTAAAAAACAGAGACAGTGATTTACACTTCTGTATCCCCAACACCTAGCAATGAGACCTGGACAGATCAGGTCTTTGGGAACTATTGAAAGAATGACTAAATGCCTGGGCGAGTGGGTGGATGGATCCCACGTTAGACTATGCCCTCATGGCTAGGTGACATTGCATAGTTCTGTTTTCTGGGTGGCACAGTGCCCCAAATCTGTGAGACTGAGACTATAACCAGGCTCTCCCCACAGTGCTCTGTAGCTGTGACTATTACTATGACATCCCTGTCCTCATAAACGTGAGTCTGATGACATCAGCATTGGGCAGTACCAGAACTCAGCGAAGAAAGTGAAGTCACTCGAGGCTGTCCAGCTCTGGCAGAGATGATTCCAGGAGCCATGGCCCTTCTTCACTTCCAGATTGTTGGGGCTGGAACAGGGTCCTGAGCCAGCACAACCTGACCCTTGTCACTTAGCCCACAGGCTGCAGCACTCAGCGGAGAGCTGCTGTGTACATGTGAGTGTGTGTCTGAATGTGAGAGAGAGTGTGCACGTGGATTTACAGTGGGACTCATGGAAGTAGCCCTCTCATTGGCTGCCGAGGGTCCCAGCTCCAGTCTGTGAATCTCTGGGCTGCCAGCTCTGCCCTCCCCTGGGACTGCAAAGCAGGCGAGGGAGGGGAGAGTGGAGGGAGGCTTCAGGTGTGTCTGACAAGGAGGCAGGTACATATGGTAGCCACATCGGGTATGCTAGAGGCATCTGGCTGTGCTAGCTCCAAGTCTGCAGCCTGGCAGCCTTGTGCTCTGCCCATATTTCCCCAGGTCTCTGTCAGGACTGGAGCCCAAAGCCCGCTGGCAGCTGTCACTTACAGAGCTAGATCCATGCCCCAGTGGAACAGGGGAGCTGTGTCACTTAGAATTCCTGGGTAGCACATTCCTTCACTGGTCCCTGTCACACTCTCAGATTAGGCTCTGTTATTGGCCTCTCGCTCCTGCGAGCTTCTGCAGACGGAGCAGCAGCGGCGAGCAGCAACAGAAATGACAGCACTGAGAGCAGAGGCAGGCAGGGATGGTGAGGGCGGACGACTCGGAGTCCCCAAGGGCACCAGTGCTGGCCCCGTCTGCAGAGGCAGTTGAGGTGGGGGCCCTGCTCAGGGCTTGCTAGGATTCCTCCTGGAACCTGGGCTGCTCAACCTGACTGAGTGGAGCACTGAACAAGGGGGAGGGGAGAGGAAGGGAGAGTGGGGAAGACAGACTGACAGAGAGGGAGAGAGAAATCGAGCAGGCTGAGAGAAGCTCCTAGCAGGCTCTGGTCCAAGTGACAGGGTCAGGTCTAGACAATTCTGTGCCAGGGGCACAAGTGGGATTTGGATGAGCCATGTGAGTAAGAGGCAAAGCTGAGGTGATGTAAGCACCTGGGGAGGAGCACGGGCGGAGGGGGAGGAGTAGGAGGAGGAGGAGGCAAAGTAGGAGGAGGAAGAGGCGGCAGCCGCAGAAGCTGCCAGTCCAGAGCAGAATGATGGGCAACTCTCACTACAAGCAACCGAGGAATAAGAGCCAAAGCAGGATGCATTCAGCAACAGGTACTCTCTTCCCTTCCCTCCTTTTTCTGGGGCTCCTATAGCCAGGGCCTCCCCAGCTGCGGCCATGCAGGGCCCCTGACCCTTGGCGTGACTTACAGGGGCTGGCAGGGGGCGGGGAGAGAGATGTGGTGAACTCCCAGCTCCCCTGCTCCCATACCAGGCTGAGTTGCATAAGTCAGAGCTCTCTGAGCTGGCAGAAACTGGCCCCTTCGCCAGCAACCCCATGTAGCCTCTGGAGGGCGGTTGGAATGTCAGGGAAGTGAGCAACATGCCATTGGCTGAAGTTTATTGCTAAGACTGTGCTTTCTCTCTAGATCCAGTAGGCAGAGTCTTGAAACCATGCATGGCTTATCCTTTACGAGCCTCCTTTGTTATTCAAACCTTTATCTCCCCAGCACACAGCCCGCCAGCCCCCACTTCCCACCCCTGCCTGCACAAGTACACCTACACCTTTCCTGGCTCTACGTCATGCTGCATGCAAGGAATGAGCCAGACAAATCTGTTTCTTGCTGTGTAATGCCCTACCCCCCACCTCCCTGCCCCAGCCCTGGCAGGGAGCTCTCCTCCTCGCTGCACGGGCAAGAGGAGCATTTACTAGCCTTGAGCTCATTGCCCTCCTAACCCTGGATCTGTCCTGCTTTGCCCCTTGCCTCTTGCCCCTCTCCAGACATGGACTCACGGGTTCTAGCATAGTTTCTTCCACACTGGGTGCTGAAAGTGTGGAAATCAGGGTCTGAGACAACTTTTCCTAGATGTCTCCCTGGCCCAAGCATTGCAAAAGCAATGTGGAAGCAACTTCTCCTACCCTGTTCACCACCCACCGATTATTTACCCTCCTAGTCCTCCCCTGCGCACTTGGAAACACCTTCCACTACTGCCTCGATCAGGCCTCATGCACTTCAGAAGCCTCCCCCTAGGGCCAGGGGAACTTTCTCTCCCTGCCCTTCTCTCTTTATCTTGATGGTGCCCCTCTTCTCTTAGTGTCCCTCCTTACACAGAGCCCTGGAGAAGCCTGAGTTCCTCTCTGTACTAGTTGAGGAGGTCTTCATCCACCATTCAAGCCAACTGGGAGGGAAGGAAAAGTTTTTTGCCAAGTTTAACTAAAATAAGAGGTTTACCAAAAGGAAACTGGCATCTTGCTGAAAGCATGCCTTGCTCAGGCCCAGAGAGTTGTCTCTGCCTTTTCCCGGGGATTCAGCTGGCCATGTAGTTAAAGATAGTTGTTCAGAGCCAGCCTGTCCTTGGGGCAGTCCTAGGACAGGGGTCTTACAAGGTTTGGTGAGGAGGGAAGCTACAGAAATGTGACTTGGGATGTGCTGGCAGGAAGGATGTGTGTCCCTGAGGTGTGCCTATCAGAACAGGACCTTGTTTGGCCTCCTGGTTGGGCTGAAATTTCTTTGAAGTCTTCTGAGACACACTCTTGTAAGACCACCATTAATAGGTAAATGGCAAAAGCACCACTTCATAGCATCTTGCTCTTCTGCCATGGGGCCTGAGGCTCAGGAATCCACTGTTGTTAATCTGGAACTCTCTGTCCATGCAGAGACTTGAGGATAACTTTATGCATGACTGCTGGTGCCACAGCTTGGGACACTTACTGGCTACCTTTTCATTTCTTAGAAGTTTCTCTGCATCTTCAATACCAGAGTCATCCTGGAGGCAGGAACTATTGGGCCAGCTTCTGGCAGCAGCAGGAGATGGCCTCATGACCACTTCTCCCTCTCTTTCCCACTTCACCTCCTGGCCCTCAACTTCCCTCAGCACAGCACTTGCTCACTCACAATCCTAGGCAATCGCAGAAGCCCTGATTGAGCAACTAACTCCCATTAGGTTAAACCAGAGAAGGACAGTGCTGAGCCCTCTACCCCAGGCTGTTCACAGACTGGTCAAGGAAAAGAGACAAGCTCAGAAAATAATCATTTAATGCTCTAAAGGAGAAGGTGAGACCCTAACTATGGGAGGTAGGTTTGCCCTGAGGTAGCTAGGAGTGGCTTCATGAAAGAAGAGAGCATCTCTTCCTCTGCCTACCTTTAAATGCAAGTGTTCTTTCCTCAAAGTTTTGTCTTAAGTCTGCATCTCTTAGCGCTCTACACCCTCTTCCTCGGCAGTTGAGACCACACCCAACGAGGGCGTCTCCATATATTTTTGTCCTCCAAATCTCTATCTCCAGCTCAAACTACTATAGTCTACTGTTCCATCTCCACCCAAATGTCCCATGAGTTCCTCATTCATACTCAGCCGACTACATCTTCTTGTACCACCCTCCACCCCTGCAGGGGAGCTCCCCTTTCTCTTTTCCAGTTTCTCTTAGTGACACTATCAACTTTCCGGTAACCTGAACTAGAAACCTGGAAGTCATCCCTCATTCCTCTCTTTCTTCCTCACCTCATGCTTACAATTGTTCCTTCAGTCAACAAATATTTGTTGAGTCTTTCTCTGATACATGGCAGTCCCTCCTATTATCCCACTGCTAATTTCTGAGTCCAGACTTTTGTTAATTCTTTCCTGTTCCAGAACTGCCTTCCCGTGGCCATGCCCAACACAGCCACCAGAGTGATCTGACCTTACACTCACTTGCTATGAACCCAAGTCTTGCTCATTTGGGAAAAGAGAATCAAGAATTGCTTCCCAAAACGTGCCCTACTTGTCCCAGGTGGCCCAGGGGATCATTGTAGGTGGCACATACACAGAGAGTTCTGTATATATTTTAATGTATATGAGAAAAAATAACTAGTACATCAAACACATATATATATATATATATATATATATATATATATATATATATATACACATCATATATATTTGCTTAGAGCAAGGTTAAGTTTTTTTTAAGTGAGTCTTTTTGAATAAAATGATTAAGTAAATAAATAATAGTACAAGTGGTACACAGAAATGGTAAAAGTTGGGAATGTGAGACGCCAGTGCCTGAGGTTTGGGAAGCATCAATTCCTACAGTAAAGTATGTGTTCCTTAGCACAACTTAGAGACCTTTCATGATCAGGCCCCCACCTCCCTCTCCAGCCTCACCTCCTGCCACTTCTCACCATGACCTTGATTATCCAGCCATCCTGAATGACCTATGGTTGTTCAAATACACCATACACTTTTAACACTTCCATGCTTTCACAGATATAGTTTCCTCTGCCTGGAACATCTTCCCCCTTCAACATCTTCTCCTAGAAACTCCCTATTCATCTGGCAAAACCCTGCTCGGGTGTCACCTCTTCTCTGAAGCCTTCCCTGACTGACCTGTTTTCCTCCATACAAAATTCATTAACAGAGTTCATCGCTCCCTCCTTTGTACTAACTTGGTACCTTGTACATAATTGTATCACTGTTTGTATTGTCACTTTTGTGGTTGTTACTACGCGTTTATCTCCCCCAGTAAAATGTGAGCTTTTAGAGAACAGGTGCTGCAACTTATTTACCAAAGGGTGAGAAAGCCATTGACCAGGAGTGAGAAGGCATGGGTTCTTGTCTCTCTTGTCTGCGAGCCTGCAGGTTGATCTTAGGCAAGTCATTTACCTCTACTACAGCCTTCAGCTATAAAATAGGGGAAAGCTACCAACACCTAGCACACTCCCCAGGGTGGTTTGGAAGATGCGTGTGGGATTAGCTAAGAAAGCCTTTTAAAAATTGGAATTACTTTTCAAACAGATGAACAATGGTTATGACTGCAGGTGGAAGAAGGTCACAGGCCTTTGCTCTGAGCTTGGAGCCAGAAGTGATCCCGGCATGTTTTAGGGACTATGGGGAGCACCTAGGCTGAGTTTTTTCTTGATGTCAGTACAGAAGGGTGAGGGAAACCAGCTGTAAAGCGGGGGAGACGAAGCAGTCATAGCATGTGGAAGCTGAACACGACCTTCAAGAACAGGTTGTGTTGAGACTAGAAAGCCTTGCCTGCTAGGCTCATGAGTTGAAATTGGTTTCTCACCAACTCTCACAACCCCTTTCACCTCTTAAGTAAGTATAGCCCTGTTGCCCTTTGAATTTCTGCAGTTTGGGGAGGGGGCAGGTATGTGCTAGCACCACCATAACTACGTAGCATGTGTATATCTGTGTATATACCTGTTGCTGTCGAGTCAATTCCAACTCATAACGACCCTATAGGACCAAGCAGAACTGCCCCAATAGGGTTTCTAAGGAGCGGCTGATGGATTCGAACTGCCGACCTTTTGGTTAGCAGCCTGAGCTCTTAACCACTGTGCCACCAGGGCTCCATCTGTGTATATACGTACCATCTATTTGAACTAGTATCCCACAGAGAAAGGAAAGAGAACCAATATTCATCATGCACCTATTATATGCCAGCACTTTTCACCCACGACCTTACTTAATCGTTAGAACCACCACCAGGTAGGGATTATTGATGCCATTTTACTTATGGATGAGAAAACTAAGACTTTTAGAGGGAGAGCTGCCCATGGTCTGGCGGCAAGGAAGTTGCAGAGTCAGGATTTGAGCCGAAGTCTGTCTGACTCTCAAGCCGGTGCCTATTGCACCACGGCTAGTGCTTCTCGGTATCTTTGCATCTGTGTCAGGAGTTGGTAACCCTGGAGACTGGGTGTAGTGAAAGAAGGGTTCCATGGCTCAGTTCTGGTAGGTGTAACACATCTCTATAGCAACAAGGACTGCAATTCCCAGCCTTGTAGAAGTCCCACCATATGTCTGTTTGATGGCACATTTGTATTCTTTGAATAATTGAATTCGTTGGAGGCTCCTTGTTGAATACAGAAGCTAAAGCTGGGGGATTCTTGAATTTACACCTAAACCGGGTGTTGAGAGGGTCTTCAGACCCAGAGAGAGCTGGTATAGTGTTGGTTTCCAACAGCCCCACCCAAGTGGGCACACCAGCACTGTGAGCAAGGTAACCTGTGCTTCAAGGTGAAAATGAGTCCACAGCTCTAGTCTCTGTACCCAAACAAAATGAGGAGATCACCTCATTGTATTTGTAAGGAATTTTTATAGTTGACCAGCCCTTTCATATTTACAAGCTTGTTGGATTATCACGATCCTTGATTTCAGTATGATGGAAGCTAAGGTGGCATAGACTTATAAGGGGGTAGAATGGTCCCTATTACCCTGGGGGCATCTTTCCTAAAGACACGTATTTCCTAGCCAGACTTAATGAGCCCACTGGAAGGTTTGGAGGAAGCTGAGATTCTAGACCACCAAACAAAATATTTCCTGATGCGCCTTACCTCCCACAACTGAAAGATGTGTTGGAAGCAGAGGCACCAGCCCTAGGGGTTGGGATCAATCGTGATGTTCCCACTTTTCCTGGGTAAGAACTAGAAGGAAGCCAAAAGTGGGTATAAAAAATTACAACGGCCATCCTAATGTCAAATAACAGGGGAATGGTAAGTAAATATGAAGCATCCAACCTCACTGAAATATTGTGGAGCCACTAAAACAGCTCATTGTGAAGACTGTTGAGAAATACGGATAATGCTTATAATAAAGTATAACATACAAAAGGCACAATACTATGTTGAGCTTTACAAACCCTATAAAAAGTCTGTTTGCACATGGGCAAGAACTGGAAGGGAATGGTGGAAAAAATTAAACTTGATTTATCGAGGGTGGCAGGATTGTTAGTGAATTTTTCTTTCCTCTAGATCTCCATTAATGTTGTTATAATGTTATTTGTGCAGAGGATAATAAAAAACCATTAATATATAAAACAATTACAACGGCAAATCATTCTGTCAATCTGAGACACCAAATTGTATGGTTTCCCTGAGCCAAAAAACACACTTGAGAGACATAAATACAAAATTAGCTACCCTTCTTTAGCTGTACACTTTTACGGAAAGAGGCAGCCATAGGGAATGGAGAAACGTAGTGGACTTAGTGTGGGAAACTGCAAATTTAAATCCAAGCTCAGACCCTTCCTGTGGGTCTTGAGGGGAAGTTATTTCACCTCTTGTATCCTCAGGTTCTTCATCTGGAAAGTGAAGGTCATAACAACAACCACTACCACCTTATAGGGCAGTGGAGAGGATCTAATGATCTAGGATGTTTTAATGGTCTTAGTGAGATCTAAAATGCGGCCCAGTGTAAAGCCTTATCGTGGTATGTACACAAATACTTTGAAACAAAAATGTTAGGTCCTTTTCTCTACTGTCCACCTCAGCTGACAGCAAAGCCATACTGGGCTTGTGCTGCTGGGTGGCTTCAGGTGGCTTCCATTTTGTCTTCTCTGAGCACTGGGTGCCACTGAAATTTAATTAAGCAAGTGAAGCTCTCTAGTTTTAGCTTTGGTTGAGGAATCATCAGGAAAATGTTGTGACTTTTTCTCCCCCTCTAAAATGCTTACGCTTCATGGAGAGAACATTAAAATAAATTAATTTAAAAAATGGTAAAAACTTCCGAAACTACTCGGGAGTGAGACTGCCTAGGTTCTCAGCCGTACTTGGCCACTTCCTAGCTGTGTGCCTTTAAGGAAGTTACCTAAACTCTTGGCGCTTCCATTGGCTCCTGGTCAAATGGGATTAATGGAATCTACCTCATAGGGTGGTTGTGAAGATGAAATATAATGCTACACATAGAGCTCCTGGCATGTAATAAGCAAGCAGCACGTGGGCGCTGCTGTTATTATTACTTAAGAATGTCAGTGTAGGAAGAAGGTAGTCACTACAGATCACCTGATCCAGGGGTTCTCATCAGGTGGTGAGAGGGGTGTGGAGGGATTCTTGGGGTGCACGGTGTGTACATATGGCCATGACTATTATTATTTTTGCATGTCAACATTGAAAAGTTTTCCATGGGAAGAGCAGACTTTTTTTTTCTATAATGGTGGGACCCAGGTACTTTAGTAAAGACAAGATGTGCACTTGAAAACTGCCCATCTCCTACCAGCCTTCCATTTTATAGACCCACAGAGGTAAGATGATATGCCCAGGATCACCCAGCTACAGAGATTAATTTAGGCAGCAGTCCAGCTTCTCCCCCCACCACTGCCACCACCACTGTGGCACATAACCATATACATATTTTATATACATATTTCCTCATTACTGTGAAGACACCCTGTGCCACACAGCCATATATATATATATGACCATTATCAAGTGAGGAAAAACAAGACAAGGTTCTGAAGTTTGGAAGAGGCAAAAGTGATGCTTGAGATGACAAAGAATAATGTCCCTGGTAGAAGGCCCTGAACACTGACAGATCAGCTCTGTGTCACCCTCGGGCAGTACTTCCGAACAGTCTGAGCTGATGCAGCCTCTCCTAAGTGCCATCTGCATCCCTGTGGAGTAAATAATCTTTGATGAAAACTTCATCTCTCTCCACAGCAGATTTTCTATTTAAAAAGTCAGTCTCTTGTCAAATTCTCCAGGAGCACAGATGGAGGGGTGTGTGGTCCCCAGAGCAGGATTAGGCTCTCAATGCTCCCAGCCGTTCGGGTGGAGTGTGTTCTCCAAGTCTTGTTTCTGGCCTTGGAGAGAGCGATGCAAAGCCACTTCTATGAATTCCCTTTGTAGAGGTGGGGAGGAGAGTGCTGTTCAGGACCTTCAGGCTTGCCTCTGAGAAGATGTGCCACACAGCACCTACCATCTCTAGAAAACTGCTTCTCTGAAATATTCTGGCCCATCCAGCAGCCTAAGACCTTGCTCCTGCTTCTAGGATCTGGCTTCAGAGATTTCTGGTGTCCCTGGCTTTAACTCCTCACACTTCTACCCCCACTCTCACTGCTAAACACTGCTGCTTCCACCCTCTCCCTTCCCAGACTCTTGACTACCTGCACCCTTGCACCCTGACTGTCTTTCTAGAGATCTTCCCCAAGCTCTGGCTCTGCACAAGTCCCCCTCCTATTCCCTGGGTGCTACAGGGCCTGGTTTGGGGTATGTGAGCAGTCTTCTCAGGGTAAAAAGCAAAGTTGGCACTGTAGGCACTGGAGAAACATCAGTGAGCAAAACAGACAAAATCCCTGTTCTCAGAGGACTTACGCTCTAGTGGGGAAGTCAGACAATAAACTATATGAATAAATGAAAGATGTAGTATGTGAGATGGTGATGAGTGCTATGGAGAAAAACAACACCTATTCTATGTAAAACCAGGGAGGGTGAGCAAGGAGAATACTGCAAATGCATTTTTGTTGTTAGTTGCAGTGAGTTGGCTCTGACTCATGGCGACCCCACGTACAACACAAGAAAATGTTGCTCAATCTTGCACCGTCTTCATGATCGCTGGTATGTTTGAGTCCACTGTTGCAGCTATTATGTAGTGCCTTCCAACCTAGGGGGTTTATCTTCCAGCACTATATCGGACAATATTCTGTTGTGATCCACTGAGTTTTCATTGGCTGATTTTTCAGAGTAGATGACCAGGCCTTTCTTCTTAGTCTGTCTTAGCCTGGAAACTTCACTGGAACCTGTCCACTGTGTGTGACCCTGCTGGTATTTGAAATACTGGTGGCATAGCTTCCAGCATCACAGCAACAGGCAAGCCACCACAGTACAGCCAGCTGACGGATGCGTGGTGAGAAAATACGTTTAGCTATCTTCTGTCAGTGCCCCTCAATCATTGTCCTTCTCTTCCTCGCATCAATTCCATCTTCTCTGATCTATTCAGCTCACCCATTCTCTCTACCCCTGGTAGGCTCTACTCCCTTCCAGCCAGTCCCATACCCTACAGCTGGCCCATCAGCAAACCCTGTAGGCTCCACCTTCAAAATATGTCAGAATCTGAGCACAGTTCATAATTTCCACTGCCACCATCCCAGGCTGAGCTACCATCCCTCTTGCCTAGATCATTGCACTAGCCCCTAATTGGTGTCCCAGTTTCCATCCTTGCCCCCTACATTCTGTCCTCGATTCAGTAGCCAGAGGAATCCAGTTAAAATGTTTAAGCCAGATCATGTCACTCCTCTGCCCCAAACCTTGCAACGGCTCCCATTTCAATCAGCATACAACATGGCCTACAAGGTGGCTATACTATCAGCCCCTCATGGCCTCTCTGACCTCTTTTCCTGTCACTCCACTCCAGCTACAATGGCCTCCTCACTGTTCCTCAAACACTCCAGGCACCCTCCCTCCTCAGAACCTTTGTTCTTGCTGTTCCCTTTGTCTAAAATGCTTATTCCCTCACTGCCTTCAAGTCTTTGCTCAAATCTCACATTCTCAGTGAGATCTTTCCTAACTACCTGATTTAAAAGTGCAGCCTCCTAACATTCCCCTTCCCTGTGTTATTTTTCACTATAACATGTATCAACATCTAATGTATTATACACTTTACTTTTTTTGTCTGTCTCACCCAATCCTCTAATAGAATAGAAGGTCCATGAGGGCAGGGATTCTTGTCTTTCTGTTCATAGCTGTAACCTCCAGTGCCTGGATCAGTGCCTGGTACATTAAATAATAATAATAATAAATACAGTTGCCTTCAAGTCGATCCCAACTCATGTTCACCCTGTGTGTGTCAAAGTAGAACTGTGCTCTATAGGGTTTTCAGTGGCTGATTTTTCAGAAGTAGATCACTGGGGCTTTCTTCTGAGGAGCCTCCAGGTGGACTCGAACCTCCAACCTTTCACTTAGCAGCTGAGCACATTAACCATTTGCACCACCCACAGACTCCTAAACCAAACCAGTTGCCTTTGAGTCGATCTCAACTCATGGCAATCCCGTGTACATCAGAGTAGAACTGTGCTGCATAGGGTTTTCAATGGCTGATTTTTCAGAAGTAGATTGCCAGGCCTTTCTTCCAAGGTGATTCTGGGTGGACTCGAATTGCCAAGCCACCAACCAGGTAGCCAAGTTCTTAACCATTTGTACCACCCAGGGACTCCTGGTACATAGTAGATCCTCCATAAATATTTGATAACTGACTACTGACTAACTGAATGCCTGGTATTAATAATAATGCTTCACCAAGGCAGTATGGGGAAGGGTCAGGAATCCTACACAAAAGGAGCCATTCCCAACTCTGAGCAGATACAGCTCAAGTCTCAAAAGCTACCTACTGTGGGGGTCAGCAACCTCAACATTGCCCAAAAACCTCATATTCATATGGCATGGTACAAAAAAAAAAAAATCTTAAAAGACTGAGGTGAAATTTCCAGGCAAGGAGAAGGCATTGTGTCCCTGAGTTTGGGGAGGAGGTTGGTTTCTAGGCGCAAGGAATGGTTAACATCATTAACTGCATTCAAGAAGTCAAGTAGGCTGAGGCCTGAGAAGTGATTGTTATCTTTAGCAACAACTGAGAGGGTGACCTTGGCAAGGATGGTTTCACAGAGGCCAGACTGCAGCAGGTTAAGGAGGGAAATGGGAGGGGAGTGGAGACATCTCTCAGGAAATCTGGCTGTCCTTAGAGAGGAAAGAGATAGAGCCATAGCTGAAGGAGAGGCAGAGTTAGGGATGGGAGTTAGATGTTTGTCAGGATAGGGGAGATGCTGTGTGTTCATAAGTTAAGAGGAGCCACCATGAAAACTGCCATTCCTTCCTATCCTCTGCACTCTCTGAAGGCTGGACTTCATTCCAGACCAAATAAAATAGAAATTCTCAGGGGCGAAGCTCAGGCATTGATATTGTTTTAAATCTTCCCAGGTTGAGAACCATTGCGTTAATTCTTGGTAGAGATTGGAGTCCAGGCTGAAAGCCCCGCTAGTGGGTGGAGGGCAAAGGCAACCTGACTCTTTTACAGCCCTCACGTAGGCAGATTAGCGTAGTGATTAACCAGACTGACTTGGGAGCCCTACTGTCCAAGCTCAAATCCAGCCTCACTGTTTACTACCTGTATGTCCTTGGCCAAGTTACTTAACTTCTCTGAGTCTCAGTTTCTACTCTATAAATTAGTTATATAATTTGCAGTTTGAAATCTATGGATAAGGAGCCCTGGTGGAGCAATGGTTAAGCCCTTGGCTGCTCATTGAAAGGCCAGCAGTTCAAACACACCAGCCACTTTGTGATAGAAAGATGTGGCAGTCTGCTTCCATAACGATTACAGCCTTGGAAACCCTATGGGGCGGTTCTACTCTGTCTTATAGGGTTGCTATGAGTTGGAATCGACTCGAGGGCAACGGGTTTGGTTTTGATTTGGAATCTATGGTTCCCCTTTTTTGTTGTTGTGTGCTGTGCAGTCAATTCTGACTCACAGCAATCCTATGGGACAAAGTAGAACTGCCCCATACCATTTCCTAGGCTGTAATCTTTATGGGAGGTGATCGCCAGGTTTTTTTCTCCTGTGGAGCAGCTGGTGGGTTCAAACTACCCACGTTTCTGTTAGCAGCCAAGCACTTAACCATTTCGCCACCAAGGCTCCATGGATCCCATTTAGGGGATAAGAAAAGTACCCATATCATAAGGTTGTTGGATTTAAATGATTAAAAAAGTTAATAAACATCTCCAAAGTCCTTAGAATACTGCCTGGCTCAATAGAAGCTATGCTGGGGCTGGCCTGTGTTTTCTAGTATCCCTCCTATTGCCTCTTTGACTGATCCGATAGACCTCCACCTAAAGCTCAGAAGTGACTCCCTTCTAAAATGTTGTTGACCCTACCCTCTGCTTGGGCCTCCCACTGGCTATTTTCCTTAGCCTGCCTTGAACAGGCCTGTGTTTATCCTATCCCCTCTCAGCTACTTCTCACACCAGGTACCTCTGGGCTCAGGCAAGCTGTTATTGCTGTGATAGGCGCTGTCATCACACGTGGCCACAGCCACACTGTTTGAGACTAGAAGACTCCGCAAATTATCGAGTCCCAGCTGATATTAGTCTTTTGCTCCCGCAACTCAGGTTTTGAAGTTCTCTTGTTGCCTAGGCTGGAGTCAGGGCAAACTATTGTCCCTGGGTGGGGAAATGGTTTATGTTTGTAAGTTTCCATAACACAAACCTCCAAAGGTGAGATCTCATCTCTAGGACATTTTGTCAGCCTCTCAAGTGACTCTCAAAGGGACATTTATGGAGGCTAAAGTCAGGAGAGCTGCACTGATCTGTTCACCCTACCTCCCAGCAGGCTTGTCTTTATTCCTATTACCCTGACCCAGCTTTTGGCTTCAGAATTCCGGAAAATGTCTTCAATCGCCATTTACTGAGCAACATGATGTGAATGCCCAGATATTGGTGAGAACTTTTTCAGTTCTGAACATGGGGCCTACAGAGACCCACAAACCCTGTGCCTGCCCTCCAGGACTTGAAAGTCATAGCAATACAGGTGCTCAGCCCTCACGAGTTAACAAGGTTGTTCCTCCTGAGAACAAAAAGCCAAACCCGTTGCCATCGAGTTGATTCCTACCCTTAGCAACTCTATAGCGACCCTATATAGCGGACTCTAATTCCTTTCCACGTGCTGCTTCCCCATCTCTCTGCTTCCTTGTAAGAACGGAAAAGAGAACAAAGCTCATGCTAGGTCTCTTTCGACTCCATGAGGATGAGCCAGTGATGCCTCTCTTCCTATTAGAAGACAGTAACTGGAACAAAATCTCAGTCTATCCACCTATGCTCATTTTTCGAGTGTAGTCATTTCGTACCAAATAACAAAGGATCCCCTTTGTAACAAGCTCCTGGCATACATGGATTGTTCCCAGGTCTTTGTCCTTCTAAATGCATAGAAACAAATTTAAACAAAATATATATTAGAGCCAGGGATTTTCTCATCCTTTGTGCCCTGGGAGATAGGCTTTGCTAGAATCTACAATATGCTGGTGGGTGAAGGTGAGAGAAGCAGCGAGGAAGGTTGGCAGAGTTGTCCACCTAATCCCATGGAGAGCAAGGCTGGACTCCAAACCTCATTATTTTTTAGCTGTTGTACTTCGGAAAGCCACTTCCCCTCTCTGAGCCTCAATTTCCTCACCTGTTAAATGGGAGTCATCATCATTAGCTCCTCTGTCCGTGGTGAGGATGAAATGAGATGATCTCTACCCATACTGTATATGTAACCCCTGCTTATAGTAGGTACTCATTAGAAGTTGGGGAAGCTGGATTGAATTACACCCAGCCATCGTTCATAGACTCATTCCAGGCCAAGAGAGAAAGTATGTGTATGCAAGAGAGAGACTTGCAAAAAACAAAGCCTATCTCTGTGCACAGCTCTCCTCTGGGAAGGAAGGGGCCTGCACAGTGACAATAGACCAGGGGCGCTGACTCAGACAGCCAGTTCCTGTTCGTTTCCCCTTACCGCAGGACAGCAGCTAAGTGGGAGGTCAGCCCTCACGGGGGCTTTGACTCGGACTTTTGGCTGAGAACCTTACCTAGAGAAAGACAAGACCAACCAACTTACAAACAACTTCACTCACTGTGACTGGACCGACTGGACCAGTGTGTATGTGTGTGAGGTGGGGGTTACTGGGGAAAGTGGGAAAGGAGAGAGAAGAAATGGGCTTCTTGAATCCTGAGTTGCTTTTCCCCTGGGCTGGACTGCCCAGGAACAACTTCACAGGGCAAAGGAAGATGTGATTGATGGGGCCAAACTGACCCAACCACAGTGCTGGGAAACAGAGTTCAGAAAGAGTCCCTGGGAGCCCACTGAGGAGCCTGGGGACAGGGTTAGAACAGTGTGGAGTCTCTCGGCTCCTTGGCCCGCTTGTCGGCCCACCATATCCTACTCTCTTGCATAAGGAATTGTTGGATGCGGGCTCTTGGTCATCCGCACTGCTATGATGGAGAGAGTCGAGACTATCACCCTCTTCTGGAGCCGTGGAGGTGAGTCGTTGGGGGAGGAGGCGTGTACATTCAGCAGAGGGGAGAAGAGAAGGAATTGGGGCTCATTGAAAAGGGGGGGCTTTCTTCCGTCAGAGACGTCCTGAGGTAGCCTGGGCCATCTTGGGAGAGAGTGAGTCCCCTTATTACTAGAGGTATTTGAGGAGAGGCAGGACAGCCGCTTGGCAGAGATGCTATAAAGGGAATTCAAGATTTGGTGGCTCTGGGGAAGGACAGGGTGGATGAGATCACATCCCAACCCTGATATTCTGGGATCCTAAGGGGATAATAAAAGTGATTGAGGATGTGTGTGTGTGTGTGTGTGTGTGTGTGTGTATGTAAGAAATATTGCACCTCTTATTTTCTCTAACTCATCTTCTCTTGGGTGGCAGAAAATACCATCTCATTCAATTTTGTGGCTTTATTCACCCACCTCCGGCCAGGCTCTGACTAAAATGTTAACATTGTATGCAATACCAAGGCATGAGGGAAGGGAGGGGCAGAAAGAGGTGCCTGTAACTGGTCATCTGTCCACACAGATTACTACCAAGGGACTAATCACTTTCCAACTGCAATTCAAGGCAGACTTTCTGGCAGTAGGGCAGAAACAAGTTCAGGGTCCTGTGCCATACCAGGACCTCTCTCTGGCTTCTCTGAAAAGGATAAGCTGGATGAGGGGAAGTGACACTGCAGTTAAATGCTCTGGAATTTTTACTAGAAACTACTGTTATGGCTGCAGAAGTAGCTGACAGGATAGACCGTGAGTCCATGCTGTGTCTCTGGGGTTCTAGTTGGTCCTTTATGGCAGGAATATGCTCAAAGGAGTTTTTGAGATAAAGAGATTTGAAAAGCAGAGTGATGGGACTGAAAACTAAGTTCTATGAGGACCACGTGCTGTTTGGCATGAAGAATTGGAGGAAAGCGGTCTCTGGTCTTCAGATCTATCCCAGAGTAAACAGAGTGCATGGTGTCCGAGTGACCTCAGAGAGCACAGGTGGGGCCTGTGGACAGGAAGGAGCTTTTTAACAGACACTCTATGCATATAAGGGGCTACCTTGAAAAGAAGCAAGGGGTCTGGGTGCCTTTTGGCAGGTTGCCTTTTTTCAAAGGCACGGGGTGAGCCTTGAGGAATCAAGGCAAGTGGCAGCTGGCCTTCTCTTCTGAGGAGGACGAAAGGGAAGAAGCAGTAGCTGCCCTTACCTAGGATGAAGGCCCAGCCCCACCCTGCAGTTAGCTCCCTCCTCACTACCCCCACAGCTACTGCCCTGGTCCAGGCACCCTCCTCTCCCTACTGAACCATTGTGTAGGCCTTCTACTGGGCTCCTAGCTTCCACTTTTGCCCACCTCCACCTCATTCTTCACTCTGAAGCTTTTTAGAGTAAGCCTTCTAAAAGACAGACTTGGTCCCGGACAGAGCGGGAGAAAAATGTAGAACGAAATTCAAATTCACACACACACACACACACACACACACACACACACACACACACGCACAAAAAAAAAAAAAAAACCAGACTTGCTGGTCTGACAGAGACTGGAGAAACCCCAAGAGTATGGCTGCTGGACACCCTTTTAACTCAGTATTGAAGTCACTCCTGAGGTTCACCCTTCAGCCAAAGATTAGACAGGTCTATAGGGCAACGATCCCTGACCTGGTGGCACAGAGGTTAAGAGCCTGGCTGCTAACCACAAGGTTGACAGTTCGAATTGAAACCTGTGAAACCCTATGGGGCAGTTCTACTCTGTCCTATAGGGTGGCTGTGAGTCGGAATTGACTGTATGGCAAAAGGTTTGGTTTTTTATTTTGGTTATAGGGCAAACAACACACGTGAGGAACATGTTCAATCATTTGTACGAGACTAAATGTGCACACTAGCCCAAAAGCAAAGACAAGAAGGCAGGAAGGGACAGGAAAACTGGACCAATGGAAACAGGGATCCCGGCGGGGGGAAAGGGGAGAGTGTTGACACATTGTGGGGTTGGCAACCAATGTCACAAAACAATTCGTGTATTAATTGTTTAACGAGAAATGAATTTGCTCTGTAAATTTCCACCTAAAGCACAATAAAAAATAAAAACAAAAAACAGATTTGACTGCTCAGAATCCTCCAACGACCTCCCATCACCCACCGGAAAAAGTGTAGATTTATTTCTCTTTCTCTATTGTCTCCTTTCTACTCCCTAAGAACAGAGCAGAGATAAGATCTTTTCTCACTCTAACGCAGCACTGACATTTCATAAATCTATGTCCTAGACAACTGGAAGGGGCTATATTTAACCTTCCATCTTGTCGCTTTTAATGGAGGGACTTGCTTCAGGCATTGCCTTCTAATGCCGCAGAAGACCAGAGTCTTGTCTTTGTTCTCTGTGAGCCAAAAACTCTGCTCCGGCCTCTCCCTCCAGTCCTGCTGGGGTGCTACAGGCGGCTTGGCCAGCCTTCGGCCCCAGAGTCGCAACCGTCCCTTCTGTCTCTAGGTGAAGGAGGTGGAGGTCTCCATCCTACCCCCTGGAGTGTGCACCCTCAAGGGTGCAAGAACTTGAAAGGCCCCTTATCAGCCCCATAGTCAGACTGAGTTTGAAGGCCAGTTGAGCGCAAGAATAGAACACAGATAGGGCCTGGAGGTATATGGGCTGGGAGTCTGGGTTAGGGGAGGGATACAGGAGTGAAGGAATTATATTGCCAGGGGTCTGGTCGTGCCACACCTCAAACATGGCCATGGGAGGGGGAGGAGGAAGTAATGCTAAGTAAAGTGCCAGGCACTGTACTAGAAGCTTTGCATATGTTGCCTCTTGTTATTCTCACGATAATCCTGTGAGGTAGGTACTATTATTACCCACATTATACTCCAATAAGGAGACTTACCCAAAGTCATTCATAGCTAGAAAGTGGCAGAACCAGAATTTGAACCCGAGTCTGTCAGACTTCAAAGCCCAGTTGTTTTGCACATTCCCAGGATGCCCCTGGACAAGTTGGTCCTGCCTTTGGAGCAGTTTTCATGTGCTGGCCTCCCTCACTTTCTTGGGCATCTTTTGAAAACACCTGAGCCTCTAGCCGATTTTTTCCAGTATTGCCCATCGTCCAGGCCCGCCTCAACCTCTACCGCTGGCCGAGGAGCCCAGTCAAATAGTTTGGTATTTTTTTAATGGTGGCCCTGTGCTCTTAGGCCTGATGGGCTGGCTTCTCCCCACCCCTGCTCCCACACTCCGTTCTCTTGTGCCTTGCAGGTAGGAGCTACTGGAGCCAGCAGTCTAAAACAATTAAGCTATACTATTCTTTTCTTCTGTTTCTGGCCCCTGGAATGTAATCATTAATAACCTCTGTGACTTTGAACAATTCGCGTTCCTCCTCTGGTCCTAGTTTCTTCATCTGTAAAGTGGGAAGAAGGGATACTCTTTAAAGGTCCTTCCAGTTCAAACAGTCTAGGATTCCCAGGGTCCTGCCCCTCTCCCCAGTCCCACCCTTGCACTGGTTTGGAAACCTTCACTGAGCCAATGAAAGGGTAGCTACATCAAAGAGATTGCTCCAGAGTCAACGGACAAAGCAATGGAGTAGTAATAACAACCACTTTTGTGGGGTACTTTATTGTTTACCAAATGCTTTCATAGTCAGTAGAGTGGTAGGGAGGGGAATTCCAAGATTATCTTAATGGTGCATGGTACAGCTTTAAAGAACCCTGAATTACATGGGGAAAAAATGATTCTCTTTTCCTTCTCTTTCTTTGCAGCTTTCTGATTACACCAAGGAGAAAGTCTCAGTTTAGTGCTAGTCTTCAACCTCTATAATGCTTGCTAATCTTTTTAATAAAGCTAGAGCAAGACTTAGGCTCAAAGACATTGGCAGGCAACAGTATCCAGATAGAATTTAATTACTCTACTGTTTCCATTGTATTTAGTTTTACAGTTACTTTTCATTTATGGCAAGTGATACTCCTTTTGTGTTGATTTTTGGTTGTTATATAAAATTTCTTTCAATATAAATTTATTTAAGAAAAAAGATTTCATTTAGAGAAAAAGATAAAGCGAATAGCAAATAGAACCGGTGGTGCCCAGATATGACAAAACTCGTTGAGGTGGTACGGAAATGACTGAAGTTTGGGCAACACTGGACTGTGGCACTCATCCAGCAGACATTTCCTGAGCACCGAGTTGCTCAGTGTAGCATATAAGGCCCTCTGTGATCTGGTCCTGCTAGAGCCCCAGACCTTATTTCACCCTACTCCCCTCTCCCACACACCCTACACTCCTTCATGCCTTCCATCTTCTGTCTGGAATGTCTCTCCCACTTTCCTTGTCCACCCATCAAATCCTCATTCGCCGTCAAGACTCAGTTTAAATGGCACCTCTTCTAAGAAGCCTTTCTTCAAGTCCACAGGCTGAGTTCAGCTTAGCACTAAGTGCATTTCTCTGTTGTAACACTGCTGCAATTATTTGTTTAAGGGTCTATCTTTTCCACACTTTTTGCCCCAAGTTTATTTTATAAGAAAACTTTGGAGAAAGAGAGATGGAGAGGACTAAAAATGTAACAGTGAGTGAGGCCTGTGCACCATGACTGGGCCCTGGGGACGCTAGCAGCTTCTGAGATCGCTTGTAATTGAGGCTTCCCATGTGCTGAGCC
Organism: Dugong dugon; assembly: GCA_030035585.1. Lineage (NCBI taxonomy): Eukaryota > Metazoa > Chordata > Mammalia > Sirenia > Dugongidae > Dugong > Dugong dugon. The sequence goes on along the minus strand of CM057483.1, from coordinate 98,199,016 downwards.
AAAGCCTCTACTGGGGACTGCCTTTGCGGGGGGGCTGTTGGAGGTTGAATGTAGGAAGTTTATTGGTAGTGCGTTTGGGATCAACACCTGGGATCTAAGAGAAGGAAGCAGAACTGGTTGGAGGGAGAAGTTCGGCCGTGATACAGTTCTAATGACAGCTTCAACTGACCCCATGGGGAGCTCTGGAGCCGGGATGGCCCTTCAGAGTTGTCCTCAACTGGGGTGAGGGCACCAGGCATTGATATCACCGCACACCAAGCAGTTATTAGGTGCATGCTAGCCCAGGGAAGGATCATAACCTTGGGTGAGGCAGTTCTCATCTGAGGAGGTGGCTGTGCAATTCCCAAATAGGGCTGCAGCCAGCAGCACTCTCAGTGGCTGAGAGAATAAGTCCCTCAGTCCTGAAAGGGTCTCTGGGTGGTGCATCACACCATCTACCACAGGGGTCTTCTCAGACTCCCCCAGGGCTTCAGTGCAAGGGAGGCAGTGAGAAGAGAACAGTGGTTTGGAGGTCCACGTGTGGCTATCAAGAACTGGTGGCTGGAAGGGCCCAGAACATGTTTGTTTCAAGAATGAATGACTGTTGAATTGGTGTATGTTCAGCTGTGTATGTTTTCAACAACAACAAAAAGATGGTATTAGAAAAATGAACAACTGAGTAGGATATTCCAGGCACTGTGCTTAGAGGGAACAATACAGAGATCAACAAGTCACAGGGCACTTTTGGCGTAATTGGGGCGACAGATGTGTAGAGACTATTGCAGAACAAGATGCTAAATGCTACACCTGTGTTGTGTACCAAAGAGAATGCTTCCACAGCGTTTTGTTCTTGCTTCTCTTAGAGGCTTTATCACATGACTCTCCCAGTGACCCTCTAAGGGATGAATTATTGTACTCATTCTACACATGTGAAAACTGAGATCCAAGGTTTTGCTTTAGACCTCACTGCAGGTCAGATCCACTAGAACGGGCAATCTCCCAGCACTGTCTGCTTCCATAGCCTATGCCCTTTCCCCTACATCACCTAGCCCCTTTCAAAGACATGTGTGCAGTTGTTTGCAGTTTGCAAAGTGCTTATGACATATATTTCATCTTAACACAGCTAAGAGAGGTAGGAAAATAAGGGTGTCAGAAGGAAGTACGTTTTTATTTTTATTTTCTTAACCTGCCTGGTTATGATTTCAGAAATAGATACATTTTAATCATAACAATGACCTTTTTAATTATGATTTTTGTTTTCCTACACGTTCTTAACCACCTGTGAAATTCTTCTATTACACTCATCTGTTCTTCCATATCTTGTCTCAAAATTGAGAAAATTGTGATCAAGATCCAGTTAGTTCTCCGAACAACTTGCGTAGAAATTGTTGAATGGGAACCTAAACTGCCATGCAAGCCTTCACAGAAAACACAATAAGATATCATTTTAAAAAGAAAAAGATCTGGTTATTTCCTTTTGAGCTGTTAGGGGAGAAATGCGTTTTGTTTTGTTTTAACTTCGGCCTTACTCAACAAGGCAAAACTTTTTTGGTTTGAAACATTAAAAATGTAGAAAACCAAGAATATCTCTAATTTTAGGTGTGATTAATAATCTAGGAGAGATTTTTGGCGGGGGAGAGAGTAGAATATGGTATAGTCCGAAGAAAGGGCCACTTGTTGTTAGGTGCCATCGAGTTGTTTCATAGCTACCCTATGTACAACAGAACGAAACACTGCCCGGTCTTGCACCATCCTCGCAATCATTGCTATGTTTGAGCCCATTGTTGCAGCCACTGAGTCAATCCATCTTGTTGAGGGCCTTCCTCTTTTTCGCTCACCCTCTACTTTACCAAGCATGATGTCCTTCTCCAGGGACTGGTCCCTCCAGATAACATGTCCAAAGTATGCGAGACAAAGTCTCGCCATCCTTGCTTCTAAGGAGCATTCTGGCTGTACTTCTTCCAACACAGATTTGGTCATTCTTCTGCAGTCCATGGTAAACTCAGTATTCTACCCCAAACCATATTTCAAAGGCATCAATTCTTTTTCAGTCTTAATCTTTGTCCAGCTTTCGCGTGCATATGAGGTGATTGAAAACATCAGGCGCACCTTAGTCCTCAAAGTGACATCTTTGCTTTTCAACACTTTGAAGAGGCCTTTTACAGTAGATTTGCCCGATGCAATGCGTCATTTGATTTCTTGACTGCTGCTTCCATGGGTATTGATTGTGGATCAAGTAAAATGAAATCTTTGATAACTTCAATATTTGCTCTGTTTATCATGAGGTTGCTTATTGGTCGAGTTGTGAGTATTTTTGTTTTATGTTGAGGTGTAATCCATTCCAAAGGCTGTAGTCTTTGATCTTCATCAATAAGTGCTTCAAGTCCTCTTCACTTTCAGCAAGCAAGGTGTGTCAACTGCATATCGAAGGTTGTTAATGAGTGCTCCTCCAATCCTGATGCCACGTTCTTCTTCATATAGTCCAGCTTCTGGGATTATTTGCTCAGCATACAGATTGAATAAGTATGGTGAAAGGATACAACCCTGACGCACACCTTTCCTGATTTTAAACCACACAGTATCCCCTTGTTCTGTTAGAACGAGTGCCTTTTGATCTATGTACGGGTTCCTCATGAGCACAATTAAGTGTTCTGGAATTCCCAATGTTATCCATAATTTGTTAAGATCCACATAGTTGAATGCCTTTGCATAGTCAATAAAACACAGGTAAACATCCTTCTGGTATTATCTGCTTTCAGCCAACATCCATCTGACATCAGCAGTGATATCCCTCATTCCACGTCCTCTTCTGAATCCAGCTTGAATTTTTGGCAGTTCCCTGTTGATGTACTGCTGCTACCATTTTTTAATTATCTTCAGCAAAATTTAACTTGTGTGTGATATTAATGATATTGTTCGATGATTTCTGCATTCTGTTGGATCACCTTTCTTTGGAATGGGCAGAAATATGGATCTCTTCCAGTCAGTTGGCCAGGTAGCTGTCTTCCAAATTTCTTGGCATAGACTAGTGAGCACTTCCAGCATTGCATCGGTTTGTTGAAACATCTGGATTGGTATTCCGTCAATTCCTGGAGCTCTGTTTTTCGCCAATGCCTTCAGTGCAGCTTGGACTTCTTCCTTCAATATTGTCCATTCTTGATTTAATGCTGCCTCCTGAAATGGTTCAATGTCAACCAGTTCTTTTTGGTACAGTGACTCTGTATTCCTTCCATCTTCTTTTGATACTTCCTGTGTCGTTCATTATTTTGGCCATAGAATCCTTCAATATTGCAACGCGAGGCTTGAATTTTTCTTCAGTTCTTTCAGCTTGAGAAATGCCAGGCGTGTTCCTCATTTTTGGTTTTTTATCTCCAGGTCTTTGCACATTTCATTATAATACTTTGTCTTCTCGAGCCACTCATTGAAATCTTCTGTTCAGCTATTTTACTTCATCATTTCTTCCATTTGCTGTAGCTACTCTACATTCAAGAGCAAGTTGCAGAGTCTCTTCTGACATCCACTTTGGTCTTTTCTTTCCTGTTTTTTTGATGGCCTTTTGCTTTCTTCATGTATGATGTCCTTGATGTCATACCACAACTGGTCATTAGTGTTCAATGCATCAAACCTGTTTTTGAGATGGTCTCTAAATTCAGAAGGGATATACTCAAGGTCCTACTTTGGCTCTCCTGGACTTGTTTTAATTTTCTTCAGCTTCAACTTAACTTGCATATGAGTGATTAATGTCTGTTGTGCAGTTGGCCCCTAGCTTTGTTCTGACTGATGATACTGAGCTTCTCCTTCGTCTCTTTCCACAGATGTGGTCGATTTGATTACTGTGTATTCCATCTGGCCAAGTCCACATGTATAATCATCGTTTATGTTGTTGAAGAAAGGTATTTCTGATGAATAAGTTGTTGGTCTTGCAAAATTCTATCACGCCATCTCTGGCTTTGTTTCTGTCACCAAGGCCATATTCTCCAACTACTGATCCTTCTTCTTTCTTTCCAACTTTCCCTTCCAATCACGTGTAATTATCAATGCCTCTTGATTGCATGTTTGATCAGTTTCAGACTGCAGAAGTTGGTAAAAATCTTCAATTTCTTCATCTTTGGCATTTGTGGTTGGTGCCTAAATTTAAATAATAGTCTTTTTAACTGGTCTTCCTTGCAGGCATATGGATATTATCCTATCACTGACAGTGTTGTACTTCAGGATAGTTTTTTTTTTTTTTTTTAGTATGAATGTGACGCCATTCCTCTTCAATTTGTCATTCCCTGCATAGTAGACCATATGATTGTCCGATTCAAAATGGCCAATACCAGTCCATTTCAGCTCACTAATGCCTAGGATATCTATCTTCAAGCATTTCATTTCATTCTGATGACTTCCAATTTTCCTAGATTCATACTTTGTACATTCCACATTCCAGTTATTAAGGAATGTTTGCAGGTGTTTCTTCTCATTTTGAGTCGTGCCACATCGGCAAATGAAGGTCCTGAAAGCTTGACTCCGTCTACATTATTAAGGTCAATTCTACTTTGAGGAGGCAGATCTTCCTCAGTTGTATTTTTAGTGCCTTCCAAACTGAGAGGCTCATCTTCTGACACTATATCATCAGACAATGTTCTGCTGCTATTCATAAGGTTTTATCTAGTCAATTTTTTTTAAGAAGTAAATCACCAGGTCCTTCTTCCTAGTCTGTCTTTGTATGGAAGATCTGCTGAAACCTGTCCATCCTGGGTGACCCCGATGGTATTTGAAATACAAGTGACATAACTTCTAGCATCACAGCAACACCCAAGCCACCACAGTACGACAAACTGACAGGCGAGTGGTGGTGGTTAGTTCTACAGGGTAATAAAGCTGCAAACTTTGGGGTTATCATTTTTACTGGATAGAAATAATTGTCATTTCTACCAGACAAATTTCATTTGCAACTTATGAATCTTCTTCAAGTTAACTTTTTAAAAAAATATTTTGTTTAGTTTTGGTGGCAGTATACACAACCAAACATACATCCATTCACAATTTCTACATGAACAGTTCAATAACATTGGTTACATACTTGACATTGTGTCACCATTCTCACTGTCTCTACCTATATTGTTTCATCACCATTAATTTAGGCTCTCTGCCCCTTACAGTTCTCATCTGTGCTTTAGATTAACTGTTGCCAGTTTACACACATATAGATAATTCTTTATAAGAGTGCTATGTGCAAGGAAAACATTATTTATTAATTTAACATAATTTATTAATTAACTATTGTTTCGTTTAACCATGGCTTCATGGGATAGTTTCAGTACAAGGTTTAAAGATTATTTCTGAGCATTAGACTTGGGGATTCCCCTAGTCTCAATGGATCTCGTAAGTCTGGTTTCCATATGAGTTTGAAGTTTTGTTCCGTGCTTTTCCTACTTTTGACCAGGATCCATCTATTGGGTTCTTGATCAAAATATTCAGCAATGGTAGCTGGGCACCATCCATTTCTTCTGGTCTCATGGTAATGGAGGTAGTAGTTTATGGAGGCAATTAAACCTGCAGTCCCTTTCCTTCTTTGGTTCCCGAGTCTCCTTCTTCCTCTGCTGTTCCAGGTGAATAGAGAGCAATTGTGTATCTTGGGTGGTTGCTCACAAATTTTTAAGACTCCAGGCTTTACTAGGAGGTAGAACAGAAGAAACTCTAAAAACAGGTTTAGGCCAATTGACTGCGTAAACCCATGAATCCATGATCCTAAACCTTTGAACCAAGAAAACTAATGCCATCAAGTGTTTAGTTGTACCTAAGTAATATCAACAAGTGCAACTTTTTTTTTTGGCTGCATTTGTGGTTGTAAAATTATATAAAACACTTCATATGCCATTTTGCCTTTTTTTTTTCCTGTTGTGCAGCTTAAAGGTAACAGCTACATTAGTCTGGTTGTGTAACCGTTACCCTTAATCAAAACCAAAACCAAACTCATTGCCACTGGGTCAATTCCAACTCATAATGACCTTATAGGACAGAGTAGGGTTTCCAAAGCGGTAATCTTTATGAAAGCAGACTGCCATATCTTTCTCCTGTGGAGCGGCTGGTGGATTCAAACTGCTGACCTTTTGGTTGGCACCTGAGCCCTTAACCACTGTGCCACCAGGGCTCCTTACCATTGCCTTAGTCAATGCCAATTTTCCCATCACCATAAACAAAAATTTACTACTTCCCAGTGAATGATTTCCCCTTTCCCTCACTCCCCCCTGCCCCTGGTAACCACTAGTAACCATTGGTCTCTATATAATTACCTATTCTTGTCATTTCATATAAGTGTGACCATACAATATTTGTCCTTTTGTGATTGACTTATTTCTCTGAACATAATATCTTTGAGTGTCATCCATGCTGTAGCCTGTGTTAGGATTTCATTTTCTTTAAGGCTGAGTGTTATTCCATTGTATGTGTGTACCACATTTTGTTTATCCATTCATCTGTTGATGGGCACTTGGGTTATTTCCACCTTTTTGCTATTGTGAATAGTGCTGCAATGAACATCAGTGTACATAGGTCTGTTCATGTCATTACTTTTCGATCCCTAGGGTACAAGGTAACTTTTAACTTTGTAGTGTCTGGGCCTTAATCAACAGTAAACAATAAGTCAAGCAACTGCATGGATGATGCTCTTGTGTGTTTCTGAAAGGGCACTCAATAATCTTTTTGCCTTGTCAAGTTTTTGATAATTTGTCTTAAGATCTCAAATAATGCATGGTAAACCGAAACTCCCAGGTGGGTCTCCATGAAAGAGTCTTAATCTTAGCTTCAAGGCTTGACTCTCTCAGGGCATTAACATCTTAGTTATATCTTTTGTGTGACACCACTTGTCAGGCCCACTTCAATCCAGACTGCACATCACTGCCAAACTAACCATTCAAAGCACCATTTTCATTGTGTCCCTCCTACGTGCCAGAATTGAAATGACCCCTGGTCACCTCTGTGATACAACCCACACTTCCCACATGGGCTTATAGAAGCCTCTGGAATGTAGCCTGGCTAGGGATTTGGAAGGAAGCTTTCAAGTCACATCACCCTCAGTCCCAGCCAGGCTGGTCTCTCACCATTCCTTGCCTATCTCAACTGCCTCCAGACCTTTGCTCATGCAGGCATTCCTGCTTTGAATACTCCTGGACATTTGACTCTTAGCCTAACTGGCCTATGGCACTGTTTCCCAAATGTCAGTCATCCAAGTACCACTGTCACAAGTTTTATTTACCATCTGTACTAGTTTCCAATTTAAAAAAATATATATACTCCTTCTTTAAAGTTACTTGCCCAAAGCTTCAGGTTTGATATGCTATTTAAAAAAAAAAAAAAAGTTCATTTATGTACCACCTAAAATCACCTTAATTTCACACTTAATTGTGTTCTAATTGTTTAATGTTTGACCTCATGTGTAGGCGGTAAGCTCCTTGAGGACAGGCACTATGGCTTTTTTTTCCCTTCAGCATGCAGCACTGACCTCATCACCTCGCAGGTCCTCACTAAGTACCCATTGGTTGATTGAGTGTCCTCTCTTTTTTGGTAAGCTTCCCTTCAGACATCTGATGACTTTCCTTTGGTCCCTTTAGTGTGTGCATAAACATTTAAAGCACAACCCTTGCCTTCCAGGGACTTATTTTCTGATTAGGGGAACAAAAGCAGGTGTTCTAAATGAATCAGGCAGACTTAGGTCTCCCTTGGCCACTTCTTACCTGTGTCACCTTGTACAAAAAAACTCCCTATACATCAGTTTTCTCATTAATTAAATGAGAATAATAATGATAATACCTGCCTTGCCTGCCTCAAAGAGTGGATGTGAGGCTCAAATGAGTGATAGTTGTGTAAGTGCTTTGTAAACAATAAAATTATATCCATATTTTAGTTAAATGATTTCATAAAAGATAAATAATAGAAGATGGCCAAATAAAGACTGATATAAGGCGATTTTCCAAGCTCTAAATGAGTCCCTGTGGTACTCACTTACTAACGGATGGAAGTATCCCTGAATGCTTACTTGAGATGTGTCATGAAGCATGTGGAAATTCAATAAGCCAGGGTGTGGAGGATGGCAGTATTTAGGTGTGGAACATTAGGGAAGCAAATTGAATAAGGAAAAGGATGAAGACCAGTTTGGAGCTGGTGAGGAGAGGAGGCCAGCTGGGCTGGCATAGAGGAAAGTGGGAAGGAGCAATGGGGGGAATGGCGAGATGTGCCCAAGCTGTGGAAGCCTCCAGTGCCAGGATGAGGAGTTTGGCCTTTCTGCTGTGAGAAATCGTTGGACGTTCTTGAATGGAGGAGCATGTGATGAAACCAAGTTTTAGAATGCAGATTTCTCTAAGATCGGGGATTCTTTTTCTCTCCATAATTTATCATTTATATATTTCTGTTACAAAAATAATACAGACTCATTACACAAAAAAATCAAAAGTAAATACACAAGTATACAGAGTAAAAAATGAAAGTCCATCTTCATCTCCACTCTTTTCTACCACAATTTCTGTCTCTTTCAAAGACAACCACTGTTAACAGCGTGGTGTATATTATTCCCTGGGTGGCACAAGTGGTTTGTATTCAACTACTAACCTGAAGGTTGGCAGTTCAACCCCATGCAGTGGCACCGTAGAAGAAAGACTTAGCAATTTACTTTCCTAAAGATTACAGCCAAGTAAACCCTACCAAGCAGTTCTACTCTGACACATGTGGTCACCATGAGTAGGAATTGACTCCATGGCAACAGGTTTAGTTTTTTGTTTTTTGGTATATCATTCCAGATCTTTTTCCTATGAATATGCCTAGATAGACATATATATACATATTTTTTTTTACAGAAACAGGACTCTATTATACATTTTGTGCGAGGCTTGCTTTTTCAACTTAATACATTTATGGGCATTTTCTATAGGAGAATATATATTACTTTGAATGGCTTTAGAGTATTTCTTAGTAAGGATATACTACAATTTATGTAACCAGTCCCCTATTGATGAAGAATTATGTGGTAAATCTTGCTTTTTATGTTTACTTATACAGTTTTAAGGTAATATATGCATCTGGTCCAAAAAAAAAAAAAGAAATCAAAAGTCGTCCCACCTACCCTAACCCTCCTTCCCCTCTCAAGAGGCAAACACAGATGCCAGTTTCTTGTGTGTCCTTCCAGAAATTATCCGTGTGTATACGTGTGTGTGTAGGGAGAGAGAGAAAGAGAGAAAGAATTTTTTTACATAGCGCATAACATACTATACACAACATTCTGGCCTTGCTTTTTTTTCACCTAACACTGTAATCTTGGAGAACATTCCATATCAGCACATATTTTAGCTACATAATTCTTTCTTTTTTCCTTTTTTTTTTTTTTTTTTATTGTACTTCAGGTGAAGCCTTAGAGAACAAATAGTTTCTCATGAAACAGAAATACACATGTTGTTTTATGTCATTGGTTAACAACCCCACAACATACCAACCCTCTAACTTCTCAACCTTTTATTTTTTGGTGAAAATATACATAGCCAAAGATACACCATTTCAAAAATTTCTACATGCACAGTTCAGTGATATTGACTACGCTCTTCCAATTGTGCTGTTATTCTCACTTAAGATGAAGGCTTACAGAACAAAAGAGTTTCTCATTTAACAGTTACTGCAAATGTTGCCCTATGACAATGGTTAACAATCTGACAACACATCAACACTGTCCTTAATCAACCTTGGGTTCCCTATCACCAGCTTCCTTGTCCCCTTCTGCTTTCTGGCCCTTGTCACTGGACGCCTGTACCTCGTTAGTCTTGTTTGGTTTTACGGGGCTGTCCAGTCCCAGGCTGAAAGGTGAACCTTGGAGATAACTTCACCACTGAGCTAAAAGGGTGTCTGTGGGCCATACTCTCGGGGTTTCTCCAGTCTCCTTTAGGCCAGTAAATCTGGTCTTTTTTGTGTGTGTGTGAGTTAGAATTTTGTTCTACATCCTTCTCCAGCTCTGTCCAGAACCCTCTGTTGTGATCCTGGTCAGAGCAGTCAGTGGTGGTAGCCGGGCACCATCTAGCAGTACTGGACTCAATCCGATGGAGGCCTTGGTAGCTGTGGACAATTAGTCCTTTGCACTAATCTATTCCTTGTATCCTGTTCTCTTCATTCTCCCTTGCTCCTGAAAGGATGAGACCAGTGGAGTATCTTAGATGGCTGCTCACAGGCTTTTAAGACCCCAGATACTACTCACCAAGGTAGAATGTAGAGCATTGTCTTTATAAGCTGTGTCATGCCAATTGAGCTAGATGTTTCCCAAGAACATGGTCCCCACAGCCCTCCGCCCAGCAATTCAGTCCCTCAGGGAGTTTGGATGTGTCTATGGGGCTTCCATGACCTTTCCTTGTACAAGTTGTGCTAGTTTCTCCTGTATTGTGTACTGTCTCACCCTTCACCCAAGATAGCACTTATCTATTGTCTATTTAATATCCCCCCCCAACCCCTGGTAACCAACAAAGATTGTTACATTTTGTGTGTGAACTTTTTCATGGGTTTTTACAATAGAGGCCTCATACAATATTTGTCCTTTTGTGATTGACTTACTTCACTCAGCATAATGTCCTCCAGTTTCATCCATGTTATGAGATGCTTCACAGATTCATTGTTGTTCTTTCTCGTTGCATAGTACTCCACTGTGTGTATGTACTATACTTTGTTTATCCATTCATCTGTTGATGGGCATCTAGGTTGTTTCCATTGTTTTGCTATTGTGAACAATGCTGCCATGAACATAGGTGCACATATGTCTATTCAAGTGGCAACTCTTATTTCTCTAGAACATATTCCTAGGAGTGGGATTGCTGGATCGAATGGTATGTCTATTTCTAGCTTTCTGAGGAAGCGCCATATCATTTTCCAAAATGGTTGTATCATTTTGCATTCCCACCAGCAGTGCATAAGAGTTCCGATCTCCCCGCAGCCCCTCCAACATTTGCTATTTCCAGTGTTTTTGATTCATGCCAGTAATGCCGGGGTGAGATGGTATTTTATTGTGGTTTTAATTTGCATTTCTCTAACGGCTAGTGATCACAAGCATTTCCTCAGGTGTCCGTCGGCCATTTGAATGTCTTCCTTGGTGAAGTGTCTGTTCATTTCCTTTGCCCATTTTTTAATAGGATTATTTGTCTTTTTGTTGTAGACGTGTTGGATTTTCTTGTAGATTATGGAGATTAGACCTTTGTCTGACTTGTACTGTCCAAAAATTTTTTCCCAGTCTGTAGGTTCTCTTTTGACTCTTTCGGTGAAGTCTTTTGAAGAGCATAGGTGTTTGATTTTTAGAAGATCCCAGTTATCTAGCTTACCTATCGGGTTTTGTGCGTCGATGGTTATGGTTTGTATCCTGTTAATGCCATGTATTAAGGCCTAAAGTGTTGGTCCTATTTTTTCTTCTATGAACTTTATAGTTTTAAGCTTTATATTCAAGTCTTTGATCCATTTTGAAGTAGTTTTTGTATACGGTATGAGGTAAGGGTCCTGTTTCATTTTTTTGCAGATGGATATCCAGTTTTGCCAGCACCATTTGTTAAAAAGACTGTCTTTTCCCCATTTGACAGACTTTGGGCCCTTCTCGAAGATCAGGTGACCGTAGGTGGATGGATTTACATCTGGGTTCTCAATTCTGTTCCATTGGTCAATGTATCTGTCGTTGTACCAGTACCAGCCTGTTTGGACTACTGTAGCTGTATAGTAGGTTCTGAAGTCAGGTAGAGTGAGTCCTCCAACTTTATTCTTCTTCTTCAGTAGTGCTTTACTTATTGGGGGCTTCTTCCCTTTCCATATAAAGTTAATGATTAGTTTTTCCATCTCTTTGAAGAATGTTGTTGGTATTTGGATCTGGATTGTGTTGTATTTGTAAATTGCTTTGGGAAGAATTGTCATTTTCACAATGTTGAGTCTGCCTATCCATTTATGTAGATCCCTTTGCATTTCATGCGGTAGTGTTTTATAGTTTTGTTTGTATAGGTCTTTTACATCCCTGGTCAGATTTATTCCTAAGAATTTTATCTTTTCGGGGGGCTATTGAAAATGGTATTGTTTTCCTGATTTCCTTTTCATCATTCTCATTATTGGTGTATAGTAATCCAACTGATTTTTGAATGTTTATCTTGTATCCTGCTACTCTGCTGAATCTTTCCATTAGTTCCAGTAGATTTCTCATGGAGTCGTTATGGTTTTCTGTGTTTAGTATCATATCATCTGCTAACAGGGACAGTTTAACTTCTTCGTTACCAGTTTGGATGCCCTTTATTTCTTTTTCTTGCCTTATTGCTCTAGCTAGAACTTCCAGCACAATGTTAAATAGGAGTGGTGATAAAGGGCATCCTTGTCTTGTTCCTGTTCTCAAGGGGAATGTTTTCAGCCTCTCTCCATTAAGAATGATGTTGGCCATTGGTTTTGCATAGATGCCCTTTATTATGTTGAGAAATTTCCCTTCTATACCTATTTTATTGAGAGTTTTTATCAGGAATGGGTGCTGGACTTTGTCAAATGCCTTTTCTGCATCTGTTGAGATGATCATGTGATTCTTTTCTTTCCTTTTATTAATGTGGTGTATTATGTTGATTGATTTTCTAATGTTGAACCATCTTTGCATACCTGGTATGAATCCTACTTGGTCGTGGTGTATTATTTTTTTGATACGATGCTGAATTCTACTGGCTAGAATTTTGTTAAAAATTTTTGCATCTATATTCATGAGAGATATCGGTCTGTAATTTTCTTTTTTGTGACGTCTTTGCCTGGTTGTGGTATCAGCATTATGCTGACTTCATAGAATGAATTTGGAAGTCTTGCTTCCTCTTCTATGCTCTGAAATAGCTGGAGTAGTACTGGTACAAGCTCTCCTGTAAATGTTTTGTAGAATTCTCCAGTGAAGCCATCTGGGCCATGGCTTTATTTGGTTGGGAGTTTTTTTTTATTGCCTTTTCAATCTCTTCTCTTGTTATGGGTCTGTTCAGATTTTCAACATCACTTTGTTGTAGTTTGGGTAGGCCGTGTGTGTCTAGAAATTTATCCATTTCCTCTAGGTTTTCAAATCTGTTGGAGTATAGTTTTTCATAATATTCTGTTAGAATCCTTTTTATTTCAGTTGGGTCTGTTGTAATGTCCCCCATTGCATTTCTTATTTGGGTCATTTGTGTCCTCTCCTGTTTTTCTTTTGTCAGTCTGGCCAGTGGTTTGTCGATTTTGTTGATTCTTTCAAAGAACCAACTTTTGGTTTTGTTGATTCTTTCTATTGTTTTTCTGTTCTCTATTTCATTTATTTCTGCTCTGATCTTTACTATTTCCTTTCTTCCGGTGGTTGTGGGCTTTTTTTGCTGTTCTCCTTCTATTTGTTTGAGTTCTGTAGTTAATGTTTTGATTTTATCCCTTCCTTCTTTTTTGATATGTGCATCTATTGCTACAAATTGTCCTCTGAGGACTGCCTTTACTGTGTCCCAAAGGTTTTGGTATGATGTGTTTTCATTCTCATTTGATTCTAGGAATTTTTTGATTCCATCTCTGATTTCTTCTAGTACCCACTGATGTGTAAGCAGGGTATTATTCAGTTTCCGTGTAGCTGATTTTTTTTCCTTGCTCTTTCTATTGTTAATTTCTACCTTGATGGCATTGTGGTCAGAGAAGAGACTTTGAATTATCTCAGCGTTTTGGATCTTGTTGAGGATTGCTCTGTGGCCTAAGATGTGGTCTATTCTGGAGAACGTTCCATGTGCATTGGAAAAGAATGTGTACTTTGAAGCAGTTGGATGGAGTGCTCTATGTACGTCTATGAGGTCAAGTTGGCTGATTGTGCCCTTTAGGTCTTCTGTATCTTTGCTGAGTTTCTTCTCAGTTGTTCTGTCCTTTACTGAGAGTGGTGTGTTGAAGTCTCCTACTGTTACAGTGGAACTGTCAATTTCTCTTTTCAGTGTCGTTAGAGTTTGTTTTATGTATTTTGGAGCCCTGTCATTGGGTGCGTAGATGTTTATTATGGTTATGGCTTCATGATGGATCTTCCCCTTAATCATTATATAGTGTCCTTCTTTGTCTTTTATGGCAGATTTTGTTTTAAAGTCTATTTTATCTGAGATTAGAATTGCTACTACTGCCCTTTTTTGGTAGTTTAGCTTGATATATTTTTTTCCAACCTTTGACTTTTAATAAATTCACATCTTTGTTTCTAAGGTGTGTCTCCTGCAGACAGCATACTGATGGATCCTGTTTTCTTATCCATTCTGTCACTCTCCGTCTCTTTATGGGTGCATTGAGTCCATTTACATTCAGAGTAATTATTGATAGATGAGAGTTTGCTGCTGTCATGTTGTAGTGCTTTTTTGTGGTGCTGAAGTTTTCTTTGTTCTTCTTACTCTCTTGTGCTGAGTTACTTTTGTTTGTGGATTTTTTTTTTCATTTCTTTTGTTTTTGTAGGTTTTGTTTTTGCTGAAACTTTCTGTTTTTCCTCTTTTTTTATGAGTATGTTTCTTAACTTTCTTTGTGGTTACCATGAATTTTACCCTGTCTTTCTAAGTTTGAAGCAGTCTACCATTACTTGGTATCGCCTTGACTTCCTCTCCATTAGAAGGTTCTATACCTATGCCGTTTATTCCCTCTTTTATTGTTTTGATGTTGTCATTTACTGATTAACTGCTCTGATTCCCTGTTGTATTTCTTTTGGTTTTGGATAGTCCTTGAGAGTTCATTTGCTGGATTGGTATCTGGCTGGTACGATCCTGCGTCCTAGGTTCTGCCTGTGAGCTGAAGCTGTTTGTGCTCAGATTGAAGAACTCACCTTAATAATTCCTGTAAGTTTGGTTTGACTTTTACATATTCCCTTAATTTCTGTTTATCTTGAAATGACCTAATTTCACTGTCAAATTTGAACAAGAGTTTTGCAGGATATATTATTCTTGGTTGGCAATTTTTTTCTTTCAAGATTTTATATATGCCATCCCATTGCCTTCTTGCCTGCATGGTTTCTATCGAATAATCTGAGCTTAGTCTTATTGTTTCTCCTCTGTATGTGACTTCTTGTTTTTCACGAGCTGCTCTCAGGATTCTTTGTCTTTGGTTTTGGCAAGTGTGAATAGGATATGCCTTGGTGATTTTCTTTTGGGGTCTCTTCTATATGGGGTTCATTGAGCTTCTTGGATGGCCAGCTTTTCATCTTTCATGATATTGGGGAAGTTTTCTGTCAGCAGTTCCTCAATGATCCTCTCTGTGTTTTCTGTTTTCTCCCCCTGCTCTGGAATTCCAATCACTCGCAGATTTTTGCTTTTGATTGTGTCCCACATAACTCTCAGGGTCTCTTCATTTTTCTTTGTTGTTTTTTCTGAGTCTTCCTGAAACAGAGTTGTATCCAAGTGTTTGTCTTCAATTCCACGGATCCTGTCTTCCACCATTTCAGATCTGTTTCTCAGCCCATCTATGACATCGTCCATTTCTGAAATCTTGTTGTTTGTGTTTTGGATTTCTAACTGTTGTCTTTGTATAATTTCTAGTTGTGAATTTATTTTGGCATTTTGTTCCTGCATTATTTTCCTGAATTCTTCCAAAATTTTTTGTCTGTATTTTGCATGAATTTGTCTATTTTTTCCTCATGTTTGTCAGCTTTTTGCCTCAGTTCTTGGAGAATTCTGAGTATTAGAGGTTTGAATTCCCTATCAGGTAGTTCTAGTGCATTTTCTTCCACAGGAGAGTCATCTGGTGTTTTATTTTGGACACCTACTGGAACCATCCTGTTCTGTTTTTGTAAATGTTTTGTTATTGTCTGCTGTCTTGGGGGCATTCAGTAGTTATTTTTCTCGTTTATTGATTGTATATTTGTTTGTTTCATCCCTTTTAAAAAGAATTTGACTCTGTCTGAGCACGCGGACTGTGTGTTCTTTGTTGTTTGCTCATCTGTGGGCACGATACTTTTCGCTTTCTTCTTCAACTGGCAGGGTCAGTCACTCAGATATGGTACGGCAGGGCAGGTCTAGCTGAAGAGGAGTTACTGGGATGGGTAGTTTGTGGCACTTACTACAGCCACCAGAGCGGGTCGGTAATCAGTGCAGGGCAGGTTCCAGTAGGCCGTGCCTGTGCTGTTTGGTGGTGTGATGTCAAGCGCACGGTGCAGGTAGGCAGGATGCAGCGGGGAGATTGTTATATGTGGAGCTAAGATGGTTATGGGAGAGAGGAGAGAGGAACAGGGGCCAAAAACATACAAACAATAAAGAATGCTAGGGGAGCTTGCCATTGGAGTGGAGAGATGAGAGACTATGAAATGGAGAAAAGCAGAAAGGGGAGGAGGAAGAAAAGAAAAGAATGAATAAATAAGAATCAGAAAGGTTAAAGAACCGCAAAGTTCCCAGGGATCCCACCAGTGCAGCTATGAGGTCTGGGGAAGTTGCTCTCAGGTGTTGCAGTACAGCCTGGCTAGAAGGTGTAGAGGTATACAACACCAGGTATTCAGGGAACAGAAAGAGAAGGAAGATATAGAGAGGAGACACTGAGCAATGAAGAAAGACAAAAAGGGAAAAAGAGGGAAAAGAAAAGAAAACAAATTAAAAAAAAAAAAAAGAAAGAAAGGCCCCCCAAAAAACAGGAAAAAAAAAACGAACGTAAAAAGAAATGCTCTCAGGGATCCCTCTGCACGTCTGTGGAAGCTGAAGGAAAGTCTCCCTGCCACGCAGCTGAGACTGGCCAGAAAGGGCTCCCAACTCAAGAAAAGGAAAAGAAAACAAACAAACAATTCAAAACAAACAAACGAACAAAAGCCCGGGGATCCCACCAGCACAGCAGCCCAAACCAGGAAGCAGCTCCACACTCGAATGGAACTCCACAGCCCCTCAGGAAGAAGCAAAGATGGTGCAGAGCCAGTTACTTGAGCGAAGGAAGGGAAAGGTGGCGAGAGGCAAGTAAGAAATCAAAAGAAGCATAAGAAAAAAAAAAGCAACACTAGCAGCCAACAAATGGCACTCAGAGAGCCAGCTAGTGCGGGCTGGTGTTTTTGGACAAGAGACTGTGTCCATGGGAAGCAGAGGGGGCCGAGTGTGGGTGAAGAAGGGTAGTGAGTGGGAAAGCATATATCACAAATTACCGGAGCTCTGCAGCCCCTCAGGAAGAAGCAAAGATGGAGCATGGAGCAAGGTACTTGAGCGAAAGGAGGGGGAGGTGGGGAGAGGCAAGGAAGAAATAAAAAGAAGTGAAAAAAAAGCAACACCAGCAGCCAACAAATGGCACTCAGAGAGCCACCCGTTCAGGTGTGTGGAATCCAAGCAGCCACTGTTTCCCAGTCAAGAGACTGTGGCCGCGGGAAGCAGAGGAGGCTGAGTCGGGGTGAAGAAGGGTGGGGGGTGGGAAAGCGTATATCATCAATTACCGGTTGTTTTGTCTCCCGCTGGAAGCTCCATGAGGCTGCTTTCTCGTACCCACTGTTTGCTGGTCTCCGATAGGAGTCCAAGGTGGCGGATCCGCGCTGCGTTAGCTGGTAGCGGACCTCTGCATGAATCTCTCCTCGCTCTCCGTTCTCTGTAAGTTTTTTCACTCCATTTGGTGCTTGGCTGAGTTCTTTATCTCTTCATTTGATGTTTTAGGGTTTCAGAATTGTTGTATTCTCTATTCGGCTTAGTTTTTCAGATCTTTGCTGGGGAGGGACGGCGTGGTGCTTCTGCATAGAACGCCATTTTGCCGGAACTCCTAGCTACATAATTCTTAATGGCTGTAGAGTGTTTGTCTTAGGCTAGGTTCTCTAGAGAAGTAAAACCAGTGAAGCGTATAAATATATATATATATATAAAGAGATTTATATCAAGGAAATGGCTCACGCAATTGTAGAGACTGGAACGTCCCAAGTCCGTGGATCAGGATAGAGGCTTCTCTGGATTCACGTAGCCGCAGGGGCTGGCGAACCCAAGATCTGTAGGTTGGAGAGCAGGGCTCTTGTTCACAGGCTGTGAAGATCTACGAATCCCAACATTAGCAAGCAAGGACTGCAAGTCCTCTCCTGATTCATGTAGCTGCATGGACTGGTGAATCCAAGATCGGCAGGTCAGAGAGCAAGGCTCCCACTCACAGGCTTTGAAGGTCAATGAATCCCAAGATCTGCAGATAAGCTGAGAGCTCAAGTCCCAAAAACCAGAGGTCAGATGAACAGGAAGCAGCTTCAGGATCCAGAGCAAGCAAAAAGCCAGAACGTCTGCTTATATTCGGATGCAGTCCACACCCCCATGGAAACTCCCTTTCAACTGATTGGCTACTCACAGCAAATACTATCTTGGGAGTGATCACATATAAACACTGAGAATCATGGCCTAGCCAATTGGACACACAATCTTAACCATCACAGTGTTCTATTGTATGGCTGATTCACAATGTATTTAACCCGTCTTCTATTAAATACCTGTTGTTTCTGGTATTTTCTTATAACACGTGGTACTACAATGTATAACTTTGCTCATGTATCTTCATATGCATGTGGGATATATCTGTAGTATAAATTCCTAGAAGTGGAATTGTTGGGTAAATTGTTGACAGATAATGCCAAATTGCCCTCCAAAAAGTTGGTCCAGTTGACTCCCCACCAGTCGTGTATGACAATGTCTGTTTCCCCATCACAGCAGGTTATAAAACTTTTTTATCTGTGCTTGGAGAACAGGATAAAAATATGAGACGGTGGAGGTGGGAGTGTAGTCATGGAAGACAGAGCCAGTTGTTCCCCATGGGTATGGATGAGGCTCTCATAACAACCCAATGGTGGATGTAGCCCACAAACATTCTGTCCCCAAGACCTTAGGTTATCTAGCAGTAGCCAGGAATTACCCATGATCCAAAAACCCACAGGGAGCAGATGCTCGGCTGTCAAAAGAGTTTCTTTTGGCTTTTGCCACGCTTTTCCTGCTTCATGCAGAACCATTGCTGTATCTCTTTATGCACAGCACAAGCCAGGGCCAGGAAGCCTGCATGGCATTCTGCTGGCAGAGCTAAGCCTCCAGCAAAACATCGTTTCACCCACTGTTCCCACATTCACACACACACACACACCAGAAGGACCAAATATAGAACTCAAGGCCCAGATTCAAAAGTACAAGCCCGTGCCTTGCAAACCACAGCTCTTATGTGGTCTGGGTTTCCAGTGACTGTAGGCTAGTTGGCCTCTTTCAGGTCGCAAGAACAAAGGTTTCTTCAGGTGGCAGGGATTGAGTGTAAGGATTCATGCATAAGTGAGGGAGAGGAAGCCATCTCCAGCATGTTCTACTCTTTACAACTGATGCCTCAGGAGCTCAGGACAAGAGAAGCAAAGTGTCTGCCACTCAACTTCTCTCCGTCACAACCTCTTCCTGCTACCCATGTCCTTGTTCTCCTCTCTCCCCATGACTTCTGCTTCCTACCATCTCCCTGGGCATCTCCTGTCTTCTGGTCTACCCCACTGCATGTGCTCCTCTGTATGTATGTGTTACATCCACACTCTCCAAGAGAGGGGATCTCACTAGACCAATTAGTCACTCTGCAGTTTAGAACATCCCTATCATCCTCATGCCAGGACACTTCATAGGCCACTGGGCTCCCTCAGGCCCAACTAAAAGATGACTGCCATTGACTCAGGCACAGTCTCCCTGGTCCAGCCAGTTGTGACCCAAAGAACAGTGCCTGGCACAGAGTAGCAACTCAACAAAATATTTGTTGACTGAATAAACAGTAATCCAGAATCAAGGAATCACTCTCTCCACTTTGTTCAGAAGAGGGTTGTGGGTGAGGCAGGTACACAAAGCATTATAGGTTTCCTCTCTGCTACATTAGGCCAAGATAGGGATCCAAATTTAGCAAATCAATGAACTGAATTTCTGTTATACTTCTATCTCCAGAGAAGAGGTGTCGCATGTGGTATTGAGAAGAGTGTAGGCTTTGTCACCAGATAGACCTGAGTTCATATCCTGACTATCACTTTACTAGCTACGTGGCCTTGGACAAGTTCCTTAACCTCCCCATCCTTACCAATAAAATGGGGATTATAATATCTCTTTAAGTATTGTGAAAACTAATCTAGACAAGAATGCAAAGTGCCCACTGCAGCACCTAATGCATAAGGTGCTCAAGAGGTACTATCTACTGTGATTATTAAAGTCATTTAAGTTAAACCTTGACTTATTATATCCATTCAGCTCCTAGTAAACGAGAGTGTGCTTGCATTTCTAGAAATAAGTTTAAATTTCTCAACTCAGCACACAGCCAGGCACCATAAACACTTCCATTTATTGATGTCTATAACCAAAGGAAAAGCCTTTTCTTTCTGCTGGTTGCTTATCTTTGAGACAAGGCAGGCCATCTCATGAATTTGCTAATGTTCCTTTCAAATACTTATGCATTCTGCATCCCTTTAATAGTTCCAGAACCTGAGTTCTGATCTGTTCTCTGGACAATTTTCCCATTTCTATTGGAATTGACTGCCAGGAATAGCATCTTCCCCACTTGTCAGTAGTGAGGATACCTCCATCTAACATGCAGGTACCTAGCCCTGTGCTGTCAGAAACATTATCTCCTCAGTCAAGGAGGTAAGTAAGAAAGGGCCTGTTTTACACTGCTTTCTTCCAAAGTCCAAGGTATTGTATAGGATGGTGGCCCTATACCCCATTGATGGACTCTGAAGATGTTTCCAATTTCTCCCTATTACTAACAAGGGGGCAATGAGTGAGGGAAGAGACCTCACACTCCAATTCATTGAGTGCGTCTTCTCTCCCAGACATAAGTATAAATCCTCTGGGTGGATTGTTGGGTGACGTTATGATTCTTGGCTCCCGGGCTGAAAGGCTTTCATAGCCAACTTAATTTTTACTATTCTCACCCTAATGCTGGAGTCTGTCTACTCATCCGAGAGCTCTGAGTATGCTTGAATAGAGCATGAAGAGTGCTTCAGGGCAAAAGTTAGCTCCAACCCTGGATTTGGCAACAGCCTTTACCATAAGCTTACCATTGCAACACGGGGTACAGTGAAGCAACAGTATTGCAAAGCTTTTCTGGAACCAAAATTTTACCACAATGCCTCCTGCAGACAGCCTTGTCCTGATTAGGTGACACAATGGGACCATCAGGCCTTATCAACACTACTTGGCTAAAACAGAACCAAGAGGAGGGGGAAGATCTGTCTCTCAGTGCTTGGTCCCCGTTGCCATGGCCCCTGTTGCCATAATCCCCAAATACTTTCACCATTTATTACTTTCAACCATTTATAACATCCATCAGCAAGCATGACATAGGAGCTCTTTGAAGCAGACCAAGGAGAAAGTGGTTAACAGGAAAGGTGAGAGAAAGTAAGGAACTCAATGAAAGGGAGAGAAGAAAAAAGTTGGTATGTATAAACATGAGGCCCAGAAAGCAGTTTTTTTTTTTTTGTTTGTTTGTTTGTTTGTTTGTTTTTACGGGAGGTAGATTATCTTGAGATGTGGATGGACCAAGGTGGCTGGGTCACAATTAGCTGAGAAGTAGCCATTATGCAGCCACCAGGTGTTACAAGTACAGCAACTCTACACCCTGGATTTTCCAGAAAAGTCCCAGTTTCAAGTATCCTGTTCTGTTTGTCAGAACAAGAATTCTGATTTGAAATTCAGAAAATAAGGTCGCTGCAGTTCTAGTAACTCTCCAAGTCAGCCACGAAAGCCTGATTTAGAATTCACTTCCCCCTCACTGTTTTGCAGGGGATCCCCATAGGGCCTTCACCTGTGTCCTAAAGGCCTGAATAGTTTGGTTCCTTGTGTAGCCAAGACATATCAACAGTGCCTCTAGATACCCTCCTCCACACCCCTGCAGCTCTCCAAGGGGGTACAGACAGAAAGGCATGGGTTTTGACCCCACCCACCTGGATTTCAATACGTTCTGCATTAACTCGGTCAACTCAAGCAAAACTCTGAGTCTCAGTTTCCTCATCTGTAAAATGGGAATAATAATACCTATGACGTAGGGTCCTCCTGAGCATCAAATGAGATGTTTGTTACCTTTAAAACGCTGTATGGATGTTAGTTGTTATAATTCATTCCTTCATTTAACAAATCTTTAATAAGTGCCTACTATATGCCAGACAAGAGACCAGGCACTGGGAAAACAGAGGTGAGCAAAACAGGCAAGACCCCTGATGGCATGAAGCATTCAGGCCAGAGGGGCAGGCAGACATTAGCCCAAGAATCACCCCATTGAAGGTCAAAGCAGAGGAGAGCCATGGTAGAATTGATTGCTCTTTGCAGAAGGTGACTCTGGCTGCAAGTGTGAAGCCAGAGAGGAAAGAGAGGGGGCTGGGAGACCACTCCTGAGGCCTCTGCCAGCGATGGGGGTTGGACTAGGATGATGGCAGTACTGGTGGTTGAGAAATGGTCAGATTCTGGTTATATTTTAGAGGCAGATGCAATAGAACTTAGTGTGATGGAGTGACTTTCGGGGTCAAGGGAGAGGCAAGGAGGTATCTCAGCCACTGGAGCCATAAAGACAGCCCCAAGGCTTCAGAAGACTGTGTGGAGGTTGCATTTGCCCTCTTTTCCCTTTTGTAGAGCAGTGCAATTTCAGTCCTTCAGACTGTAAATCAATTTGCTGGGCTTGATCTTAAGTGTTTAGTATTTAAAAATTTGCTTTTGTGTAGAATAATAAAGCCAAATATATGGCATACCAGCTTTATGATGAATGCAGAGTCCCCCTTAAAAGGTAAATCCTTTGCTCACAATTTTTAAATGAGATGTTATTTTAAAAACATAACAGTTTCAGTTAACTTAGGATGCTGATGAAATTCCTCAGTCTCGGTGATCTCCTCAGAGACCGGTATGCATTCTTTGAATTGGATTCCTTTCAAACCTTTGCCCCAGTATTCTTTGTTCCAAGAGGCTAGAAGAGAAGAGGGTCTGAAAGAAGAGGTGGAGATGGGAAGGACCAAAGACAAACTTGAGTTTCAGAACAATAGTTAACCACATTTTATAGTTTCCAAATTAATTTAACATGAATTATTTGTCACATTTTGCAAATTCAAAACCAGAGCTGTCTCCTGATTCCCAGTCAAGTGCTTTTCCCAGTCCACTGTACTGCCTTTTGAGGGGAGAGGAGGGAGCAGGTCTTTCCCTCTCTGTGATAAACAAGAAAGTTGCAATAGACATTCAAGAAAACATTGAAACAGTTTATTCCATTTGCATTGAGAACGATTGTAAAAGAAAATTTGGTATTTTCCCACAGCACTTGTTCCCTAGACACATCAATGGGGCTTTCATTTCTCAATCCTTGCAAGCCCACCCTTTTGAAGCCATTATCTGCTTGACAATTGGCTGAGAACTCTCGAGTCGTCTTTTTTCCTCTCAACTGAACTCTCAGGACTGAGGTTCCCATTTGCTCTGGAGCAAACAAATCTCTTGTTATACCTGTTCCCAGAAGATCAAGAGGTTTTTTTTCGTTGCTCCAACCTCTATAGCTCTCTTTTGAAAACACTTGACCCACTTAGAAATGTTTAACTGCAGGTGACAATTAAATTGGTTTCCCAAGCTTGGACCAAGACTTTTCTCCAACGCCCACTGTATTTACCCTGCTTTCACACAACCCTTGAAGTAGAAAAGAAAAAAAAATCACACACACTCACTTCCCTAAGTTGTTATTTTTCTCTTTCTAAGCAGTCCTATTGTAGCATGACTGTGGCAAAATTGCTGACAAGGAGACTGGCAGGCTATATTTCCACTGAGTAGACCTCATCTGCACAAAGACAGAGCTTTCTCTCTACAGTTGATAGGGCTAACATGGTCATCTTGGATAGTGGTGTTCGTAACTGAACATTATCCAGCACAGCGCCCTCTTTCAAGCTTGTTCTACCATGAAGGCAGAGGTAGCAGAAAAAGCCAAAGCGTCAGATTCAAGTTGAGCAAGGAGACAACAGAAGTGGAATGGCTCCCCACTCACACCTCCTTGTGGGTTTTGAAGGTGAGAAGAAAGAGAAGGTAAGGAAAGGAGAGGACAGAAAAGGAAGAACAAGAAAAGAGGAAGGTGAGAGGGGTGTTTCCAAGTGGAGGAATAGAAATAAAGCAATCAAAAGAATAATAGGAACTCTGTTTTTTTAATTGAAAAATATATTTTAACATTTTGTTGTTGTGAGGTGCTGTAGAGTTGGTTCCGACTCGTAGCCACCCTACGTACAACAGAACAAAACACTGCCGGCTCTTGTGTCGTCCTCACAATCTTTGTTATGCTTGAGCTCATTGTTGCAGCCACTGTGTCAATCCATCTCCTTGAAGGTCTTCCTCTTTTTCGCTGACCCTCTACTTTACCAAGCATGATGTCCTTCTCCAGGGACTGGTCCCTCCTGATAACAAGTCCAAAATATGTAAGATGAAGTTCCGCCATCCTCGCTTCTAAGGAGCGTTCTGGCTGTACTTCTTCCAAGACAGATATGTTCATTCTTCTGGCAGTCCATGGTATATTCAATATTCTTCACCAACACTATAATTCAAAAGCATCAATTCTTCTTCAGGCTTCCTTATTCATTGCCCAGCTTTCACATGCATGTGAAGTGATTGAAAACACCATGGCTTGAGTCAGACACACCTTAGTCCTTAAAGTCACATCTTTGCTCTATAATACTTTGAAGAGGTCTTTTGCAGCAGATTTGCCCAATGCAATGCATCATTTGATTTCTTGACTACTGCTTCCATGGGTGTTGATTGTGGATCCAAGTAAAATGAAATCCTTGACAACTTCAACCTTTTCTCCATTTATCATGATGTTGCTTATTGGCCCAGTTGTGAGGATTTTTGTTTCCTTTAAGTTAAGGTGTAATCTGTACTAAAGGCTGTAGTCTTTGATCTTCAGCAGTAAGTGCTTCAACTCCTCCTCACTTTCAGCAAGCAATGTTGTGTCATCTGCATATTCCAGGTTGTTAATGAGTCTTCCACCAATCCTGATGCCCTGTTCTTCTTCATATAGTCCAGCTTCTCGGATTATTTGCTCAGCGTACAGATTGAATAAGTATGGTGAAAGGATACAACCATGACGCACACCTTTCCTAACTTTAAACCACGCAGTATCCCCTTGTTCTGTTCAAATGACTGCCTCTTGATCTATGTACAGGTTCCTCATGAGCACAATTAAGTGTTCTGGAATTTCCATTCTTCATAATGTTATCCATAATTTGTTATAATCCACACAGTCAGATGCTTTTGCATAGTCAATAAAACACAGGTAAACATCTTTCTGTTATTCTCTGCTTTTAGCCAAGATCCATCTGGCATCAGCAATGATATTCCTCGTTCCATGTCCTCTTCTGAATCCAGCTTGAATTTCTGGCAGTTCCCTGTCAATGTACTGCTGCAACCGTTTTTGAATGATCTTCAGCAAAATTTTATTTGTTATTCTGACTGATGATATTGAGCTTTTCCATCGTCTCTTTCCACAGATGTAGTCAATTTGATTCCCGTGTATTCCATCTGGTGAGGTCCACGTGTACAGTCATTGTTTATGTGGGTAAAAAAAGGTATTTGCAATGAAGAAGTCATTGGTTTTGCAAAATTCTATCATGCTATCTCTGGCTTCATTTCTATAACCAAGGCCATATTTTCCAACTACTGTTCCTTCTTCTTTGTTTCCAACTTTCACATTCCAATCAGCAATAATTAACAATGCATCTTGATTGCGTGTTTGATCAATTTCAGACTGCAGAAGTTAGTAAAAATGTTCAATTTCCTCATCTTCGGCATTAGTGGTTGGTAAGTCAGTTTGAATAATAGTCTTATTAACTGGCCTTCCTTGTAGGCATATGGATATTATCCTATCACTGACGGTGTTGCATTTCAGGTTAGATCTTAAATGTTCTTTTTGACGATGAGTGCGAACACCGTTCCTCTTCAGTTTGTCATTCCCGGCATGGTAGACTATATGATTGTGCAATTCAAAATGGCCAATACCAGTCCATTTCAGCTCAGTAATGCCTAGAATATTGATCTTTATGCATTCCATTTCATTTTTGACGACTTCCAATTTTCCTAGAGTCGTACTTCATACATTCTATGTTCCAATTATTAATGGATATTTGCAGCTGTTTCTTCTCATTTTGAGTAGTACCACATCAGCAAATGAAAGTCCCCAAAGCTTGACCCCATTCATGTCATTAAAGTAGACTCTACTTCGAGGAGGCATCTCTTCCCCAGTTGTATTTTGAGTGCCTTACAACTTGAGGAGCTCGTCTTCCGGCACTGTATCAGACAATGTTCCACTGCTATTCATAAGGTTTTACACTGGCTAATTTTTTTCAGAAGTAGACCGCCAGGTTCTTCTTCTTAGTCTGTCTTAGTCTGGAAGCTCAGCTGAAACTTGTCCACCATGGGTGACCCTGTTGGTATTTGAAATATTGGTGGCGTAGCTTCCAACATCACAGCAACACGCAAGCCACCACAGCATGGCAAACTGACAGATATGTGAGGCTAGCAAGCAGATGTGTCCGAAATGTTACCTGGTGTATATTTGTTTGTATCTCTGGTCGGTAGGACTGGATTAGAAGGTCAGAAGCTAAAGACAAAAACCTCAACTTCACCACTCTGGGCAACACCTGAGTCCTCTCAGTGCCTTGGTGTGTAGACTCCAGTGTACTCACTAGCCATACAGGCCTGGTGCAGGGCCTTCACAGCCAACCCAAGTGCATAAGGCCTTTCCTCCCTGCTGGCCCCAGAGATAAGGAAAGGACCCCAGGTGCTCAGGAAGTGATTATCTGGGGTCTGTTACAGGTTCCCCTTTCTTTGCCTTCAGAGGTGCCTCTTTTCACAGCTTCTCATTCTACTCAAGACCCATTTCCTTTTTTCAAAAAGCAGAGTGGTGTGGCAATGTGGCTCTGAGGAAAGCCCTGGTGCTGGGGTCAGGGAGGGTATGGTGGGAGGAGCTCACATCTCAGCTTACCCAACTGTGAGCTCTTAACTCAGTAGTCCCAGAGTAGCTGTGGTCCTGGGCAGCAGTGGTGACAGCCATGGCAGCACAGCCTACAGCATGGAATGGTGAGCATGGGCACAAACTGCATACTGCATATTGGGGTTTGAGGGTTGGGGTTTGGCTCCTGGTACTGGCAGTGGAGGAGAGGGCGGGTGTCTTAGTTACCTAGTGCTACTATAACAGAAATACCACAAGTGGGTGGCTTTAACAAAGAGAAATTTATCTTCGCACAGTTTAGGAGGCTAGAAGTCTGAATTCAGGACGCCAGCTATAGAGGAAGCCTCTCTCTCTGTCCACTCTGGGGGGAGGTCCTTGTCTCTTTTCAGCTTCTATTCCTAGGTTCCTTGGCAATCGTGTGGCATGTATCTTCCCCTCTGTTTGTGCTTGCTTGCTTAATCTGCTCTTTTATATCTCAGAAAAAATTGATTTAAAACACACCCTACACTAATTCTGCCTCATTAATATAACAAAGACAATCCATTCCCAAATGGGATTATAACCACAGGCATAGAGGTTAGGATTTACAACATATATTTTAGGGGGATACAATTCAGTCCATAGCAGATGACTGGAGAGCACTGGGGATGAGACAGCAAGCTTTCATCTGGCCTGAGCTGGGCCAGGTTTGGGAATCATTTGGTCTTCACAGAAGGCTTGAAGGCTTGGCCACCCACTCATGCCCCCTACCCCTATCCCCCAGATTGGCAGGAGGCTGAGAAATGTGATTGTTATCTGTAGAGCAACATGCTGTCCCTGGGCAAAAGTGATGGCCCCCATGCCCACTGCCTAGCTGATTTCCAGACCAGCCCTACCCCAGGCTACCCACCCTAGCTGGCCAGCCCAAGCCCAGGGAGGTGGGCTGAGCCAAGGGTTTGAAGTGGGCTTGGCTTCAGGAGAAAGGAATTCCTCCCTGTGGTAGCCTGGGGAGGGAGTTCTTTTTGACCAACCCCACCCCCTAGTCTCCCCACTGCCGTGTCCAGGGGTAAAACACCAACATTCCTTCTCCATTCCTACTGTCTCCTCCAGTCCTGCAGCCCAGAAACTCTCAGTGGTATCAGACTCCGGAAGCACCAGGCAATCCAACTCAGCTTCTTTCTGCCTGATCACACAAAATATGGCTTCCCTACAAATCAGGCCTGGGCCAGAGGAACAGGAATAGGAAGACAGAGGAACTTCACAACAAATCAAAATCCCACACACGTGGTGGCCTTACCCCAGCTTCTACTGTTCCAGCCCCCTTTCCCAGCTAGCCAAAGGGTAGAAGCCCTGCTGATTAAGACTCTTCCCTAAATGTTGGTAGCTCAGCATCTAGTACAAAGCCTGACATACACATGGTAGCTACCCAGTAGAGTTCTATTGGATGGATGGATGGATGGATAGATAATGGATGGATGAATGGATGAAGGATGGACGGATTAATATGCTCTAGGTAATGTCTTTATTGTACCTCTTGTTCCCAAAGCCCTAAAACTAGAGCTCCAGGCAACTTGCACTCACAGATTTCCTCCACTGACTAAGAAAAGGTAAAGAGTTCACTAGCCAAGGGATTGGGGCAGGCTAGCAGAATCAGCTCACAGCCTTGCCTCTCTTTACATTATTGATGATTCCAGGCTGAATCATCCTAGCTTAGAATCAAGAGTACATGGGGGTTGACGTCAGACAGACTTAGCTCAAATCTCAACCTCACTATTTCCTAGCTATATAACCTTAGTCAAAAGTCATTCCACCTCTCCAAGAGTTAGCATCCTACTCCAAAATGGGACTAAAAAAAATCTATCCAGGACTGTGTTAGGGAATACATGAGAAAATGTATTAAGTTGAACCATGTGAAATTGACAAAAACAGTTGAATCCCGGCAATTTCATATTGATCAACCTAATACAGGCATACGTCGTTTTATTGTGCTTCATAGATATTGCATTTTTTACAAATTGAAGGTTTTGTGGCAATCCTGCTTCAAGCAGGTCTGTCAGTGCCATTTTTCCAGTAGCATGTGCTCACTTCATGTCTCTGTGTCACATTTTGGTAATTCTCAAAATAGTTCAAACTTTTTCATTATTATTATATCTATTATGGTGATCTGTGATCAGTAATCTTTGATTTTACTATTGTAATTGTTTTGGGGCACCACGAAACACACCCATATAAGACAGCAAACTTAATTGATAAAGGTTGTGTGTGTTCTGACTACTCCACCAACTGGCCATTCCTCCGTCTGTCTCTCTCTCTCATTCTCTCTCTCGCTCTCCTTGGGCCTTCCTATTCCCTGAGACACAAGAGTATTGAAATCAGGTCAATTAATAACTCTTACAATGGCCTCTAAGTGTTCAAGTGAAATGAAGTGTCACAAGTCTCTCACTTTAAATCAAAAGCTAGAAATGATTAAGCTTAGTGATGAAGCCAAGATAGACTGAAAGCTAGGCCTCTTGCATCAAACAATTAGCCAAGTTGTGAATGCAAAGGAAGAGTTCTTGGAGGAAATTAAAAGTGCTGGTTCAGTGAACACATGAATGATAAGAAAATGAAACAGCCTTATTGCTGACATAGTGGTCTGGATAGAAGATCAAATCGGCCACAACATTCCCTTAAGCCAAAGCTTAATCCAGAGCAAGGCCCTGGCTCTCTTGAATTCTATGAAGGCTGAGAGAGGTAAGAAAGCAGCAGAAGAAAATTTCGAAGGTAGCAGATGTTGGTTCACGAAGTTTAAGGAAAGAAGCTATCTCCATAACATCAAAGTGCAAAGTGAAGCTGCAAGTGCTGATGTAGAAGCTACGGCAAGTTATCCAGAAGATCTAGCTAAGATAATTGACGAAGGTGGCTACACTAAACAACAGATTTTCAATGTAGACAAAACAGCCTTATATTGGAAGAAGATGCCATCTAGGACTTTCACAGCTAGGGAGAAGTCACTGCCTGGCTTCAAAGCTTCAAGGGATAGGCTGACTCTCTTGTTAGGGGCTAATGCAGCTTGTGACTTTAACTTTAAGCCAATGCTCATTTACCATTCCGAAAATCCTAGGGCCCTTAAGAATTAGCTAAATCTACTCTGCCTGTGCTCTATAAATGGAAAAAGAAAACCTGGATGATAGCACTTCTGTTTACAACATGGTTTACTGAATATTTTAAGCCCACTGTTGAGACCTACTACTCAGAAAAAAAAGATTCCTTTCAAAATATCACCGCTCATTGACAATGCACCTGGTCACCCAAGAGTGCTGATGGAGATGTACAAGGAGATTAATGTTGTTTTCATGCCTGCTAACACAACATCCATTCTGCAGCCCATGAATCAAGGAGTAATTTTGACTTTCAAGTCTTACTATTTAAGAAATACATTTCATAGGGCGATAGCTGCCATAGATAGTGATTCCTCTAATGGATCTGGACAAAGTAAATTGAAAACCTTCTGGAAAGGATTCACCATTCTAGATGCCATTAAGAACATTCGTGATTCATGGGAGAAGGTAAAAATATCAACATTAACATGAGTTTGGAAGAAGTTGATTCCAACCTTCACGGATGACTTTGAGGGGTTCAAGACTTTAGTGGAGCAAGTAACTGCAGATGTGGTGGAAACAGCATGAGAACTAGAATTAGAAGTGGAGCTGAAGATGTGACTGAATTGCTACAATCTTATGATAAAACTTTAACTGAAGAGGAGTTGCTTCTTACAGATGAACAGAGAAAGTGGTTTCTTAAGAAGGAATCTACTCCTGGTGGAGATGCTGTGAACTTTGTTGAAATAACAACAAAGGGTTTAGAATATTACATAAACTTAGTTGATAAAGCAGTGACAGAGTTTGAGAGGACTGACTCCAGTTTTGAAAGAAGTTCTACTGTGGGTAAAAGGCTATCAAACAGCATAACATGCTACAGAGAAATCTTTCGTGAAAGGAAGAGTCAATCCATGCAGCAAACTTCATTGTCTTATTTTAAGAAATTGCCACAGCCACCCCAACCTTCAGCAACCACCACCCTGATCAATCAGCAGCCATCAACACTGAGGCAAGACCCTCCACCAGCAAAAAGATTATGACTCGCTGAAAGCTCAGATGATGGTTAGCATTTTTTAGCAATAAAGTATTTTTAAATTAAGGTATGTACATTATTTTTTAAATATGCTATTGCACACTTAGTAGACTACAGGATAGTGTAAACATAATTTTTATATGCACTGGGAAACCAAAAAATTCGTGTGACTAGCTTTATTGCAGTGGTCTGGAACCGAGCCCACAATATAGCCAAGTTATGCCCGTATATAAAGTGCTTTATAAAGTGTAAAGCACTATAATACGTAACCCTATGTAAGTACTCGTTATTCTTAAGAGATACAATTTGAAAGTCACAGAATATTGTTTTTGCAATAAGTGACTAATCCTTTTCCATCGGCATACAGGACAAACTAATGGAAGAAGTCAGTCACTCCTTTGCCATATTACAGGATGCAGGCATTTCCTGGAGCAGTTTGGCCAAAGAAATGGCACCAGGTATTTTTAGGAGATGAGAATGGTTCATAGAAAGCAAAGGAAGTGAGCAACAGGATAACTAGTGGCAGCTCCTACCTGGAAATGGTTTACCCACAAAAGCATACTGGGAGTTGGAACATTTTCCTGTTCTGGTAGGAGTTCACACTCCTGAGCTCAAGTTCCAAGGCAGAGAGGACCTAGGATGGACCTGTCTATGGTACCAGGCCACCAGGCACCTAGAGGAAACTGAAAACAGCAGCCTGCCAACTTTCCCTTCCCTGGTGGCAGCTGTCAAGCCCAGACAGCTCCTCTTGACTTAGCAAAGACCTGCACCTGACAAGGCTCAGATTTGGAACTGATAGCTGTGGTGACCACAGTAAGGGAACCCTTCTCACCATCCTATACATCTGTTGTTATTGTTGTTGTTAGGTGCCGTTGAGTCGATTTCTACTCATGGTGGCCCCATGTGACAGAGTAGAACTGCCCCATTGGGTTTTCTAGGCTGTAATCTTTACAGGAGCAGATTGCCAGATCTTTCTACCACAGAGCCACTGGGTGGGTTCGAACTGCCAACCTTTCGGTTAGCAGCTGAATGCTTAATCGTTGTGGCACCAGGACTCCTAACTCAGCCCCAAACCAAGCTGTGAAGGTCACTGGGATTTCAGGCCAGAGGAAAATGGGAGGAGTGGGGAGAAATGCCCACTGACTGGCCATGCCTCAGGGGCTGGCTCCTCCAGCCAACAAGGACCACCGGGGCACTAAGCAAACATTTACAGTGCCTACTCAGTGTTTCCTACCGGGGACACGATTGTCATGTTGAACAGGACAATTTTTCATTGCACAGGACTGCCCCATGCATTGCAGAACGTTTAGCATGTGGCAGCAAGGGAACAGTAGAGAGCATCCACTAAGCTTGAGAGCCAGGTGATTTCCAGCTGCCAAGGCTCAGGAAAAGGGCCTAGGCTGAGTGGTAGCCTTCCCACATCTCTGAATGTCATCTTTGAGGTGACTTCTTCAACTAGACACTGCATAACTAGGTGTTGGCCTGATGGCCTTGAGCTACCCCCATGAGTTTGGCGCCTAAGTAACCATTGTTGGGCCGGTGGAGAAATGTAAAGTCACTCAGAGAGGGTCTGGGACCCGAGGGGAGAAAAGCCAGGGGACAGACCCTCCAGGAGCTGCCCAGATGGGGTTTCTGCTCCTGGCAGTCAGTGGCTGCTCTGTTCTGGGCCCCAAGCTCTGGCCAGCATGCTGCAGAGGATCTACATAGAGAGAGGGGCTGACTTAGTCCAGTGCCCAAGTTCCAGTTTCCCAGCATAAACCAGGGTGGAAGTAGGATGTATGAAATTTGTTCAGGGAAGTGCAAATATTCAATCCGAGCTATAGTATAGACACGTCATAGCACAGAGGTGCTTGACTAAGAGTCTGTGTACTTAGATGGCGTAAAAAATGGCAATTTTATTTTCACTAACCTCTAACTGAAATGTAGCTTGCCCTTCAATTACGAATGCAGACAAGGAACCACGGTAGTATTAGCAGTACCTGTGACTTTGTCTCCAATAGGAACCACAAATACTTTTATATCTCATTACAGTTGCTGCAGATATTGTGAAATACCATTTATACTCATCACTACTTCAAAATTATGGTAATTGCTGGACCTGCCACCAGATCGTATTAATTAATGTGTTAATAATGAAACACATATTATTATATCAAAAATTTTAAAATATATATATAGAGAGATAACTGTCTTTCAATATAATTGTTTTCCTTTGTAATCTTATATATTTTATTTTATGCCTTTAAAAACATTATTCTGGGAAGTGTCCATAGGTTTCATCAGACTGCCAAAGGAGTCAAAGCCATTAAAAGCTTAAGGACTCCTGGATTAGAGGGCTGGCAAGAAATACGGCCAATTGGGGTCAACAGGGAAGGCCTTGAATGTAAGGAGCATGGACTTGAATTATGCAGGCACCTAAACCAAAAGCCAAACCCATTGCCTTCGAGTTGATTTCGACTCATAGCAACCCTATAGGACAGAGTAGAACTTCCCCATAGGGTATCCAAGGAGCAGCTGGTGGATTTGAACTGTTGACCTTTTGGTTAGCAGCCGAGCTCTTAGCCAATGCGCCACTAGGGCTCCTCTGTAGGTATCTAGGAGCTGCTAAAGATTTCTGAGAAGGGGGCTGATCAAGA
Source organism: Dugong dugon (assembly GCA_030035585.1). Lineage (NCBI taxonomy): Eukaryota > Metazoa > Chordata > Mammalia > Sirenia > Dugongidae > Dugong > Dugong dugon. The sequence goes on along the minus strand of CM057483.1, from coordinate 98,165,465 downwards.
TGATGCTGAGATTTCCAGCCTGGGATTACAGAAACGTTGATGGTGTTGATAGAAACAGAGAAGTCAGGAAGACAAGTTCATCAGGATAGTGGGAGAGGGTTCTATTTTAAATATATTAAATTTTGGACTAAAAAAATGAACATCGAGTTAAAGATGTCCACCAGGCTCTGGGATATACAAATGGGCAGACTGGGAGCTTTGGCAATGGGAAAGATTTGGGGATTATCCTTTAAGATGTGATCAGGGAAGCATTTGAAGTAATTGCAGTCATCAGGGGAGAAAAGGCAATGAGAGAAAAGAGACCAAGGCAGAGGGCCGTTGTAATCTGTGTTCTTCGGGAAACAGATTCTGAGACAGAGATTTACATGCAGGAATTTTATTGGGGTCTGCTTTCTAGAATGGAGTCCCTGGGTGACACAAATGGTTAAACACTCAGCTACTAACCTAAAGGTTGACGGTTTGAACCTGCCCAGAAGTGCCTCGAAGAAAGGGCTGGCAATCTGCCTCCTAAAGGTCAGAGCCTTGAAAACTCTATGGAGCACAGTTTTACTCTGAAACACACAGGGTCACCATGAGTGGGAATCAACTCTACGGCAACTGGTTAGTTTTGGCTCTATAGAATAGCACCTATGAGGGAGTAAGGGAAGCAGGATTGGTCAGAGGGGGGAGTTGAACTGCAATACTGTCACAGCAGAGACCTCAGCTGATCACAGGGAGCTCTGGAACTAAGATGGAGATTCAGACAGTTCCAATTGATACAAAGGAACTGGGCCTCTCCTCTCCCCCATTGACTAGTCTTTGGATGCCAGCTGCCACCACCCCCAGGGGAGGGGCATTACCTTGGGTGAGACAGCTTCCTTCAGCCAAGGGCAATTCCTTGAGATGGACCCAACTATGAGCCATCAGCCGACATCCTTTGCAGCTGGAAGAGTGAATGTCTTGGTCCTGAATGGGGGATCTGGGTAGCTCAAGGCCCTCGTCCCAGCCCTGCAAAAATTCCCACCTGGCAACGCATGGCAGGTTATAGGAGTCCTGGGTCAGAGACCCAAGGCCTGGAAGGAATTTGAATCCTTGATGCCTGCAATTCAGAATCCTCAGTTATCTCCTCCAACCTCCCCCAGTCTGGGTTAAGCTAGGCGGGATGGGGTGGGGGAGGTTGGAGGAAACTGAGCTGTTGCCATCCTCTGCACAGTTTGTTTTTAAGAGGTTACCAAACTAAGCAAAAGAACCACTGCAGGAACAGGCTCTGCAGCCTCTGCATCCATCCCTTCCTTCTGGAGTGACTCACATCTCAAAGAGGGGGTGTCACCGCGATTGAGGTTATAGCCCTGCTCATAAGGCCTGTTAGCTGCCCAGGAAATGTGATAGTGCAAAAGCCACCAAGTAAAAGGAGGGGTGGGTTTCGTTTTGAAAGAGGGAAATGTAAAAACTTGACTTTTGTTTTGGCTTTCATGTCCTTACACTAAAAAAGGCAAGCTAAGTAGCAACTTAACTGTTCAGGCATAAACTCTCACAAACCTTTGAAATTTAGAGTAGCTGTAGGAAACTTGAATCCAGAAAAATTCATTCATTCCACAAAACATAACAGGTTCTGAGTTTGCAAAATGATAGGTGGATCAAGTGTGTCCTGAAGGCCAGTTTTGTTTGTTCTACACAGTTTTTAAAAATAATTTGTTAGTTGCCAATTCACTTTAAAAAATCATAAGATCTTGCAACATGGGATTCATCTGCTGAAACTGAGGAGTACTTCCCCCTTGGGGGTGGGCATGGGGTTCCTCAGTTCACCTCAGGCCCTATCCAGCCTGCTTCGCTCAGTGTTACTTGCCTGGGCCCTGTGTTCATGAGCCCTCGAATCAGCTAAGCTGGATGCTGGGACTATGCTGGTGGACAAAGTTATCGCTTTGCTCACAGGGCTGTCTTTACTGCCCTCACAGGGCTCACCATCCAGTGTTGTAGGCAGACCTGCGAACTGAGATATTGCAGACCCACATAGAGGAAAGAATCCTGTGGGGCTTTGGAAGAAAGAGTGACAAATTTGGTCAAGAGATGTTGGGAAAACTTTACAGAGACCCTAGGAGGATGGGTAGACTTCTACTAGGTGGAAAAGAAGGTAGGGTGGGGGAAAGAGGTATCCCAGAGCAAAGGAATAATATGTGCAGGGGAATGGTAATATGAAAAGAAGTAGCATGGTATGAAGTTGAGAGGCGGCTTTTTCTGACAGGCTGAGGAACTGGCATTTTGTCCTGAAGTCAACCCAGGGCCCACAGAGGTTTTGAGGCAGAGGAGTGTACCTAGAAGATGATTTTGGTGGCTCCATGAAGGCTGGATGACAGGAGGGCAAGAATCGAGCCAGGAAGGCAGGTAGAAAGTTCTTGCAGTTGTTTAGGTGGGAAGTAATGGGGCTTTGATTTAGGGAGGTGCCAATGAGGCTGGGGAGGAAGGAACAGATTTGAGAGGGACTTAGGAGGTTAGATTGACAGGTCTTAGTGATCTGTCAACGTGGGAGGGGAAACCTGCACACAGTGGCACAGTGGGGTGCTCCGTGATCCCGGCTACATCAGTAGCTGGCCTTTGCTCAGGGCTCTGTAACGTTTGGAGCACTTATCTGTTCATTAACTCACCTAATCTCAAAGCCAAAGGCAGCCAACCTACCATCTGTCCACAAGGCAACCGGCTCCTTGATGAGCTGTCTGCCTTTCATCCTGACACCCTGGCATAGTGCACACATCCCGACCTTAGCCACAAGGACAGTAAGTCTTTACGGAGGCCTTGCTATGTGCCCCCTCACTCACTACCCTCCAGATACCCAGATACACTAGCTGCCTTCTTCTTTCAGTCATTCTTTCCTACCCTCAGGCCTTTTCATTGGCCATTCCCCCTGCCTGGTATGCTCTTTTTTTCACTCTTTGCATTGGCTGATTCCTTCTCTGTGTTTCTGTCTCCTCAGCTTAAATGTGAACTCCCAGAGGGCGAGGACTGTCTGTGTCTGTCCCGTTCACTGTTGTATTCCCGCAATGCCTATGTGCCAAGTACACAGGAAGGGCTCGATAAGTATCTGTTGAATAAATGAACTAATTATTTTGGCACCTTCTGTGTGTGCCAGGCACTTCACAAATAGTAATTCATTTAATCTTCAAAACACCCTTATGAGTTAGGTATGAGTATTATCCCCATTTTATAGATGCGGAAAATGAGGCACAGAGGGGTGAAATGACTTGCCCAAGGTCACGGGGCTTAGGAAGAGACAAAGCTGGAATTTGACTTCTGCTGGCTTCCCTATAACACATGGCTCCAAAGTGTGCATTCAAGCAGGACGTTAATTACAGAAGTCCGGGGCTTGCCCGTCCATGTAGTGTTTCAGATGGCTGACTTGAACTTCCCCAGGAAGGAACTGAAGCAATTCTTGTGGCCTCTGAGCTGGGGATGTTAACTACCCAGGTTGTCCCACCGTTTCATTCTTGTTTATTTAAAACCCCATAGATTTAGAAAAGTACCTCAGGAAGCAAAGCAGAGCTCCCCCTCCGTGAGAAAGCCACCCCAAACAGGGGGAGATGCAGCTGAAACTCACAGAGACTGAGCATCCCCAGAGAATGCCAGGACAGAGAGGTGAAACGCTTCCCTCTGCCCCCAGCATGTTTTCTCCACCAATGTCTACTTTGCCTAGATCCTTGCTACTCAATGTGTGATCTGAGGACCAGCAGCATCAACATCACCTACGAGTTTGTTAGAAATAGAGAATCCCAGCACACAACCCCCTCCCCACCTGCTGAACTGGAACCTGCATTTTAACAAGATCCCTAGGCAATTCAAATGCACATCAAGTTTCAGAAGTGTTGGCCTAGAGGGTAGCCTTTGAGAATGACCTCCTCATCACCAGGCTGGGAACTTTTTGTTGTGTCTCCAGGGCCCCTGCACAGTGCCAGGCACATAGTAATGTCTGGTGAGTGAGTGAGTGAATTTGTAAAGGAATTCTAGCCACATATAGCCAACTGAGGCACAAATGGAATCATATACTAGGCACATTGTGCAGCCCTGCCTCCTCCTGTTACCCTACTGCAAGCTATACATAACAAAGGCCCAGCCCAGGGACTCCCCGGCCCCCGGCCTGTGGTCACAGTGAGGGAGGGCCCAGCAGCAGGGAGTTTGTTTATATAAGCTTTAGGCTTTGGACAAGATGCTGATCAGGCTTGGCCCATCTTCCACCCCTCCATCCATCCACCCTGACAACCCTAAGGAGGAACTTTTGAAGTGCCCACGCTCTGTTTTTTGCTCTCTTCACCGAGGGCATGGCCTCCTCAGCACACATGGCCACCACAATCCCTGTGCCACTTCCCCAATGGCTCCCTGGAAATCCACCTCCCTTCCAAAGTGCAAGGGATGCTACCAGGTGCTGGCTACCAAGCCCCCACTGTGTATGAAACCAAAATAATCCCCCGTTGATATGGAACAGGTCAAATTATTCTAAGGAAAAAAATTGCTCCTTCATTAAGTCTCATTGTTATGGCAATTGGAATTAGGAAAATAGCTTGGCCAAGTGTTATTTTGGGACTGAGAGTTTTCAGAATAGTAGAAAACAAGTTGTGACCATATCTCCCCATCCTCTGGCTCTGCCTGGAGAAAGAGGAGTGAAGGCTAGTTGAGGATCAGCTTGTCCTACCTGGGAAGAGTGGGCTTGTGCAAGGTGGCTTGAGTTAGGTGTCTTGAGTTAGCAGGGGCCCTGCTTCATGGACCTACCTGCCTGTGGTATGCAGGATATGTGGGAAAGGAAGCTAGCCAGGAGGGGGATGTCCAGACCAGGGATTCTGCACCATCTGGGTGAGTGGGCCTTCCACTCAGCTCCAAGGGTAGTGTTTCAACTTCCTGGCATTTGGGAAGAGTGGGAAGGTTAAGTAGAAATAACACCTACTCTGTTGGGTCTTTACTGTGTGCCAGGCACTGGACTAAGTACTTGACACATTCACATTATTTCTCACAACAACCTTGCGAGGTATTATTATTATCTTGATTTTGCAAATATGGAAACTGAGTCTTAGATCAGTAAGGTGACTTGTCCAAGTTCACGAAGTAAGTGCAGAGCTGGGACTGCAATCTTAGGCTACACTTGTGGCTTCTGCTGCAAAGTCGAGGAACTATTAAGCTGAAACGTGGAACCAGACTATTATGGTCAGATTCACTCGTTCTTTCAAGCATTCATTTAAAAATCTTATTGAGGACCTACTCTGTGTCATGTCCTGAGAAGAATCCAGACACATTACACTTGCTTTTTGCCTTCAAGGAGTCCACAGATAAGTTGGGGAACAAAATTGCAGTAAGATGGATATGAATAAGGCCGACCCAGGCATGTTGCTGGGCAGTAGGTGTGCCCGAGTGGCCCAGACAGTGTATGTGCGGTAGATCCACGCACTGCTCAGAGGGGCCCCACTCCTCCTTTCTGGATTTCCTCTTCCTTTCTGATGTTCAGAAGGGCTCCTCAGACTCAGGAAATGCTGGCCTTTGGAATGGGAAGCAGAGGGATTTAGGGGCTCAAGAAAGTAGAGGAGGAAGGTGGGAGCATTTGAAACTCCAGGGGGTAGGAAGTTGTTTTAGAGGAAGGGAGGGGAGTGAAAGGGGACAGCCTAACTCAAATTTTTTGCCTCTCACCCTACAAACCTGGGAAATGCGCCTTGAATCTTGGCAGTTGCAGAGCTTAGGGGGCCGCTGTTAGGTATCTGGGGCTGCTGTTAGGTATCTGGGCCCACTGGAAAGCAAAGGCTCCATCCCTCTAAGCTGACCCATTGTGTGCCAGGTTCTGGGCTTTTCTTAATACACAGCAAAGCCTGTTGTTTCTTTTTAAATCTCCAATTAGTATTAAATGAATAGCACTGAAGCCTTTGCCCCCTTTTCTTTCCAGCCTGGAATAGGCTACTATTGTGAGATTATCACCACCCTGTCATATGCTGATTTGCTTGGTATTATGCAGCTGTCAGCATGGCTGAGGCCTGGCTGAATAACAAAGGCCTCAGAATGAGCCCCCAACTCAGCCCAAGCCAAAGCCTTCAGAACCTGCTCAGAGGATCACCAAACCAGGGCAGACTGAGAGGGCGGGCCTTAGGCCCTTGGATGCACCCTCACCACTGAGCACAAAAGGGGTTCAGCCCGTCTGCACTTCAGGAGACCCTGTCAGAATCTCTCTCTTTCTCTCTCACACACACACTCTGAACCTACCCATTTTTATAGAACATAAAACAGAGGCTCTCAGAGGGGTAGTGACATGCCTAAGGTCACAGAGCAGGGATTAAGAACCACAGAGGTTGCCTAAGTGGAGGCTTTCTCATCCCTTAGCTACTTACTGGGCCAGAAGAACCATCCAGAAAACTACATTACGCCTCAGCAGCACCAAGCACTGTTTACCCAGTGTTATCAACCCTACTGCCCATTGGAATCACCTGGGGATATGTGATTAAGAAATTGTATCTATTTTTGCAGGGTGAGTTGGGAAATTAACTGTCAGAGAGAGATGAATTTAAGTGCGGCTCTATTGTTTACTAGCTGTGTGACCTGGGCAATTTACAGAGTCTCCCTCAGTATCATTTTTTAAATTAAAGTTTGTTGTAAGAATTAGTGATAAGGCAGGTACAGGGCTTTCCCAATGCCGACATATAATAGGGACTCGGTAAAGGGTCAAAAAAAAAAAAGAGAGAGAGAAAAAGAATCATCTAGGAGCTTCTTGAAACTGCCTATGTTGGAGCCCCACTCCAGACCAAGCATATCAATATCCCTGAGGGTGGAGCCCAGGTATTAGTATTTTTAAGCTCCTCAATGGTTCTAAGGTACAGGCAGGGTTGAAAATCACTGTCCACCCGTAGACACACTCCCACCCTGGGCCCCATTTGAGAAGGACAGGAGGCAGACACGCTTGTGGAGGAAATAGTATTGTGTATTCAATCATACTACATACAGTCATTCCCTATCAGGCTGAGGTGTTCCAGAAATGATGCCACTGGCACCTGCCCTCAAGGAGCTCTCAACTAGTGAAAAAGACAGAGATCAACAGGCCACCACAGGCCACTGCAGCCAGGGCTATAGCTGGGGTGCTGGGCCTATGATCAGGTAGCAGCTGACAGATGGTGGGAAACTCCACCAAGAACTAAATCAAGAAATAATTTCAACAGCAGCAGGAGTTTCAAGGTAGCATTGTAGTGGTGGGAAAGTGCTGCACTGAATCTGCACACACTCATACTCAGTCCCTCTCAGAATCAGAAGTAGGTATTTGTAAAGACAGTTGGCTGAAGTGAGATTCACTCATTTATTCATTCAACATACTTTTACTGAGCACCTACTATGTGCCAGGCACTTTAGATATGCTGATGACCAAGACAGACAAGAGCTCTGACCTCATGGAGTTTACAGTCCAGTGTAGGGCAAACAGACAGTAAACAATGAAACAGATAAACAAGGAAACTTTCAGATGGTGGTAAGGTCTGTGAAGAAAAGCAAGCAGAGTGATGTGACTAGGATGGGGCATCATAGGATTGCAGAATCAGAGAAGGTCTGTCTGCGGAGGTGATATTTGAGCAGAGACCAAAATGAAGGAAAGAAGCAAACCATGTGACTAGCTGGTGGAAGGGCATACCAAGTATGTTGTTGTTGTGTTGTTAGATGTCACTGAGTCAATTTTGATTAATAGCAACCCCGTGTGACAGAGTAGAACTGCCCCATAAGGTTTTCTAGGCTGTAATCTTTATGAGAGCAGATTGCCAGGTCTTTCTTTCATGGAGCCACTGGGTGGGTTGGAACTGCCAACCTTTCTGTTAGCAGCCTAGTGTTGCTAGTGCTGCCAGGGTACCTGTACGAAGCATAGAAAACAGCAAATGCTAAAGTCTTGAAGTGGAATGAGCCTGGTGAGTTTATGGAGCAGCAAGAAGACCCCTGGGACTGGAGAAGAGCAAGCAAGAAGGAGAATGGTAGGCGATGAGACCAGAGAGGGGTCCAGAGGCCACCAGATCATGCAGGTCTTATAGATCATGGTAAGGACTTTGCATTTTATTCTAGTGTGATGAGAAGCACATTGGAAGCACTATTGGAATGTTCTGGGGAGCAACAGGATCTTATTTACTTTTCCTTTTTAATAAATTTTGTTGAGATGTAAGTTACATACCTTACAATTCACCAAATTAAGTGTACAATTCTGTGTTTTTTTTGGATATTCACAGAAATGTACAACTATCACCACAGTCAGTTTTAGAACATTTCATCACCTCAAAAAGAAATCCTGTACCCCTTAGTTATTATTCTCTACCCCCTCATCCCCTCAGCCCTAAGTAACTGCTAATCAACTTTCTGTCCCTATAGATTTGCCTATTCTGGACACTTCGTATAAATGGAATCATACACTATGTTACCTTTTGTGTCTGACTTTCACTTTTTTTAATACTTTCAAGATTCATCCATGTTATAGCATGTATCAGTACTTCATTCTTTTTTATGGTGAAATAATATTCCGTTGTACGGAAGTATCACATTTTGTTTATCCATTCATCAGTTGAGGGACATTTAGGTTATTTACACCTTTCGGCTATTATGAATAATGCTGTTATAAACATTTGTGAACATGTTTCTATGGGACACACATTTTCAATTCTCTTGGGTATATACCCAGTAGTGGAATTCTGGGTCATATGGCAACTCTGTGTTTAATATTTTGAGGAACTATCAGACTGTTTTCCAAAGTGGCTACACCATTTTACATTCCACCAGCAACAGCTGAGGGTTCCAATTTCTCCACATCCTTGCCAACATTGGCGTTATCTGTCTTTTTGAGTATAGTCATAGTAGTGGGTGTAAAGTGTAATCTCATTATGGTTTTGATATGCATTTCCCTAATGACTAATGATGTTGGGCATCTTTTCATGTGCTTGTTGGCCATTTGTGTATTTTCTTTGGAGAAATGTCTATTAAATCCTTTGTCTATTTTTTAAATTGGGTTATTTATCTTTTTTCTTCTTGAGTTGTAAGAGTTCTTTATGTATTTTAGATACAGGTCCTTTGCCAGATATATAATTTCAAGCATTTTTTTCTCACTCTATGGATTGTCTTTTCACTTTCTTCACAGTGTCCTCTGAAACACAACAATTTTAATTTTGATAAAGTCCATTTTATTTTTTGTTTTGTAGCTTGTGCTTTTGGTGTCATATCTAAGAAAACATTGCCTAATCCCTGATTTAGCTTTAAGATAGATTCCTCTGGATCATCTCTGTGGATGTAGAAAAAGCATTTAATAAAATCCAACACCCTTTCTTGATAAAAACCCTCAAGAGAATTGGAATAAAAGGGAAGATCCTCAATATGATTCAGGGCATGTATGAAAAGCCAAGAGCCAACATGATACTTAATGGAGAAAGATCAAGAGCTCTCCCCTTGAAATTGGGAATAAGACAAGGGTGCCCACTCTCACCACTTCTATTCAATATTGTATTAGAGTTCCTAGCCAGAGTAATAATGTTACCTCAGTAACGCGGATTGGAGCCACCTGCTGCAATAGCCAATTCTGAGACGGGGTGGGGTGAGCAGCCAGAGTTTTATTATATATCGATATATAGGAGACAGAGGGGAATAGGTTCCTCCAAAAAACTCATCTCCTCCACTGGAGATCGGCTGAAGGCTTTCATAGGGACAAGATTATGGGTCTTAGAAGTTTGTGTTAGTTCCCCCTTGAGGTGGTCACATCCCAGATGAGTTAATCTTTTCTTAGGGGTTATCTGGCGACATCCTGGTTTTCTTGTCCCAAGATGGGTGCTTTGTTCGGTTTGTCATTCTTAGATCATTATCACTGGTTTTCCACCCTCCAAGGAGGAATATCAGTTAATCTTAAACCTTTTGTAGAGACTGGAACTGGAGGGAAAAACAAGGTCGTGAGACAACGTGGCGGTTACCAATGGAGAGTAAATAGTAGTGAGCAGGGCCTATGCAGCCTCTTCCAATCCTCCCTTTTATTGGAAGTTTCTCAATCTTGGGAAACAGGGCGTCGCTTCTTTTCTGGCTACTTCCTGCTGGTTAGGGGCATTGGCTGGGGTGAGAAACCTCTCGATATCGACTAGGGGCTATGGCGGGGGTGGGGGTGAGTTAGAGTGGAAATTGGCTGCTTCTTGGTGAATTAGATGACATTCATCCTCAGAGCTTGAAAAAGGGGCGCCCCGACTTACCAGGGTAAAAATTTTTCTAGCCTTAAGAGTATTTTTAGTTCCTTTTGTTAATAGTCTCATAAAACAGGGAACACAAAAACAAACTAGAATAATCACTATTCTTAAGGTTCTTCTTTCGGGCTCTTCTTAACTGGACCTACTGGAGTCAGGGTTGAGACTTCACATGGGAGGGTCAGAGTGTCCCCAGCTTGCAGGGTCAGTGTCCCCTTTGCCTGTAGGATCACCAGCACCTTTTCAGTCCAGATCTCCCGGAAAAATAGAAAGATAGAGGGAAACAAGGTCAAAATCATTGTACTGTAAGCTTCTTGAACTTGTACTTCAGGCCCTGAATTGGAGTACAAGAGTATGGTGGCTCTCTATTTTCTGCTTCTTTCTCTCCTTTTGGCGTGGCTGCTTTTACTCTCGAGTGATGCGCCCATGTAGCTACTTCTGTTAATTTCAGAGACAAGTGGGTAGGCAGGAGAACTTCAAAAAGCCCCTCCCACTGAAGGGCCAGTTCATCTTCCGAGGGTTAATTCTTCCAGGTTTTCAACAGGACCTTATCTCTGATCTCTGGGTTGGAATCTGTGGAGGGGAGTGTCAGAAGGAAAAGACAAACGAGAAGAAGCATACTGATTAACAGTGTTTATGACATTTCTTAGAAAACGGAGCCAGTCTCTTCTATACCTCAGTCATCACTGAGGTGGGGGAAAGTCGTGTTTTTCAGGAATGGTCTCCCATATATTAATTTGTAAGGGCTCAATTTGAGCCCGCTTCGAGGGGCTACCAGGATTCTGGCAGGACAATGGGGAGAACTTGTATCTAAATGGAGCTTGTCTCCTGGAAAAGTTTCACCAAGGACTTTTTCAGAGTATGGTTCATCCTTTTGGTCTTTCCAGTCGATTGCGGTCTCCAGGCTGGGTGTAATTTCCAATTTATACCTAAAACCTTATTGACTTCTTGGGTGACTGTTGCCAGAAAAGCTTCCCTATTGTCACTCTGTACTGAGATTGGAAGATCAAAACAGGGTATGATTTCTTTGAGTAACGCCTTGGTCACTTCTTGGGCTCATTCGGTTCGACAAAGGAAAGCTTCCACCCACCCTGAGTAGGTGTCTAGAAAAACCAGCAGATATTTAAAATTTCCAGGTGTCTGGGGCATTATACCACTGCCACCTGAAGGGGATTATTGATTACCTTCAGGAGTTCTAGGATTTCTGGTACGTGTTTTATTTCTTTGTTGGCAGATGTCAGAAGTCCTCTTTCTTTCTACAAGGCATCATGTGAGTGAAGGACCAGATGCATATTTATTATCAGTATACACAGTTGTGCGTCTTCTTACTCCTAGTTGCAGGGCCCGCCCGAGGACTATGAGTTCAGCCTTTTGAGCTGAAGTGCCGGCAGGAAGTGGAGCTGCCTCTAAGACCTCAGTTTGTGTCACCACGACATATCCTGTCTTGTGACATCCTTCATATAGAAAGCTACTGCCATCTGTATACATTTGTATCTCTGGGTCAGTCAAGGGAACATCTGAGAGATCTGGTCTGCTAGAATAAACTTCTTCAGTTATCTCTAGGCAGTCATGTATGGGGGCATCTTCCGAAATAGGCAGCAATGTGGCAGGATCGAGGGAGGAGACAGCCTTCAGAACCACGTTTGAGTTGTCTAACAAGATTGCCTGATATTTTCCCATCCATCCTGCCGTGAGCCAAAAAAAAACCTCCCTTTTGTTCCAAAAGAGGCAAAACTGTATGTGGTGTGTTTACCATTACCTTTTGTCCAAGGGTGAATTTCTTGGCTTTCTGTCACAAGTCACATGTTGCAGCCACAGCTCAAAGACAAGGGGGCCATCCCTGGGCCACGTTGTCCAGCTGTTTTGAAAAGTAGGCCACTGGTCACCTGGCTGGTCCCAGGGTTTGAGTTAATACCCCCACAGCAATTCCTGTCTTAATATCAGTCCATCCAGTGGCAAATAGAGGCTGAGACTCGGGGTGTAGAGGAATACAAAAGAAGTCATCGTTCAAGTCAGGTACTGAAAACCAAGCACATTGACTGGGTATAGTAACCAAGAGGGTCTATGGGTTTGGCACAATCGGATGAATGTCCTCAACTGTTTGGTTGATTTTCCTTAGGTCTTGAACAAACTGATATTCTCTTGTCCCCGGTTTCAACACCGGTAAGATAGGGGTGTTGTACAGAAACTGGCAAAACTTCAAAAGTCTAATTTTTATGTATCGATGCACCAATGGTGTGATCCCTTCTAAAGCTTCCTTGAGGAGGGGATATTGCCTCTGGTTTATAATAGGTGCTCCGGGTTTTAAAGTAATTTTAACCCATGTGGCTGACTTGGCTCTCCCAGGCCTTTCTGATACCCAGAACTCTGGATTCACCTTTTGTTGAATATGGAAAGGAATGCCACTAAGTGTCACTATTTCTTCTTGCAACAGTGTCACCTGCAAGGCTCATGCTTTTTCAGGCGGGATCTGTAGAAAATGGAAAGGAACAACTCTGCCATCCTATTTGGGCTACTCTGATAAGGGGGGTTGTGATTCTTCCAATTATACAAGTCGGAGGTAGAGAAAGGAGTATGTACTAACATTGTTCCTCCTTTGGCTGGAATTTTTCTCAGAGGAAATTGCCCTGCCTGAGCCCAGGCAGTACCGTCACCAAAAATAATACTCTGACCGGTGTGTGTAGCGGGGAGACCGTACCCAATGAAGTCGGACTTTTATTTCCTGATTCCCTTCCTGTGTCAGTTCCTCTCAAGCTGGCCGGACTAGAATCAGGCTCAGCCCTTTCTGTGGGCGACTCTGCCATCATTCTTCGACCCGGCCTGTCGACTTCTACCGCACCTTCCCTACACGGCGGGGGGAGCCGAAGCAGTTATCAGGGCTATTCCTTCTAAGAGGGGACCCTCCGGTGAGGATTCAGGAAGTAATTTGCCTTCCGCTTTCCCTGGAAAAGAACCTGGTTAGAGGGATTTAACGTTTGATAGAGAGACATGAAAGCTTGAATATAGGGAACTTTCTCCCATTTTTTTCCTACAAAACGAGTCAAGCTGAAAAATCGTGCTGTAAGCCAAAGACCCATTTTGCAGCCAATGTTTCTGGTCCCCCAGCTGGTATTTGGGGCCATACATTGTTACATAAGCATATCATTTTCTTTCTTGTCATAGGCTCATAGCTATACCTCGTCCAGTTTGTTAGAATGCAACTTAGAGGAGATTTGGCTGGGATAGATGGACCTCCCCCCAATAATAGGTGTTTGTTTATGCATAAGCAGCATCAGTAACTGCTTTTCATGTGCCTCAACAGCAACTACATTTTGCAAAACCTCAGATTGAGTGTTAATATAAATATAGCAACATTTATCTATTTAGGCACAAACTGTTTCTTGAGAGATTAACAGGAAGGCTAATACTATTCTATTTTGTAAAATCATAGCTCAAATTTCAGACACTTCTCTGGTTATGATAGTTACAACTTTGCTAAGTTTACCAACAGAACTTCTAATTCAAGAGTTACAATATCTAAGCCCATTAGTTAGATATTTTAGGAGAAAGGAAAATGATTTCTTATATCCAGAAAGTAGGACCTTAAAACATTGGCAATATTCTCACATAAAACCCATAGTTTCCTTTCGTTTACTCAGTCTTCTGTAGTTAATTTCTGTTCTACGTGATTCTGGATCAGCAGCAGTGTGTGAACTCATCAGCTTTTACATAAGAGTTCTGGAAATCTTGATTGAGTTTAGTCACAGTCCTTTTAGCAAGTCCAAGATAGTCAATCTTTTTGTTGAGATATTTTGGTCAAACATTTTCAGCAAATCAGCAAAGCAAAAACTTATCTGCAGATGACAAAACTTAATATGGTCATGATTAATTCATAAAAATAATATTCTTAATAGTAAAAAACCTGATGGAAATTAATTACAAGCACAACATAAAGGCCAAATGAAACCAGTTAAAAAAAAAAAAAACTTTAGATAAAAAAAATTTCTAAATATAATCATTAACCGTATTCAAAGAGCTTCAGATGTAATACATAATAATTTTGAGACAAAATACCATATAGTCAGGATATACCAAGACTATACCAAGATTATCAAATCTCTAAATACCTGATTTGTAATAAAAAAAAAACTTCACAGGTAAATGATGTGACTTCCCTAATCAAACCATTGGCTTTGATAATGATAGATTCAAAAAGATAAAGTTGTGACCAAGTTAACAATAAAGAAATAATAATATTACAGGTCACTGTGAAACAATACTTAAGTTATTTAACCAAAGTTCTTAAAGTAAAAACCTTAGCTTTCTTTTCTAAAAGCCATGCGGCTTACTATTCAGACTCAGAAATCTTATTCTAATGAGAGGCCAAACCTTCGTCTTTCAGGCAGATTACACAAAGAACAAATTAACTCTTTAACTCAGAAATCAAAAGAAAAGTTTGTTATTTTAACAGCAAGAAACCTAATTCTTTTTTTTATATGCTACTTAACATTAAAACTCCTAAAAATCTCATAAATTAAACCATTAAACTTTAGTCAGATAAAACTTGACTATAACAAATAAATTTCTTTTTCAATAAACCTCTTAAACGTTGTCTTTGTTGCACACCTCTTATAGTGCATCCCTTTAAATGGCAAAAATGAACATTTATTAGTAAACTTAAATATATATATATATATCTATATATATATATATCTGTCTATCCTTTCTCTTACGGCATAAAAAGCCAAAGTATATAAGTTTAAATTATGATAAATATCCATTAACTCAATTTAACATCAGTAAGTTACCTAAAATGTATGGGGAATTATTTTAAGCCTGTATACCATAAAACATAACTGTTGTTGAAAGAAAGTCTGTTTAAATATTCCAAGTTTTTATTCAACATTTACTATTTCTCATATTTTTCCCAACCTAATTTTAGCCCTTAACGATTTTATCAACTGGCTTTGGAAATCACAAAGTCTCTGTTCAATTGACCAATTCGTTGATATGGATATAACTTTAAGCCTCTGACTACTGCTGGAAACATTTTTCCAGGTCATTTTAGGTGTGTCTTGTTGTGATTTCTATTGTTTGACTTCTTAGAGTTCCTCTTTAATAGAGAGAACTTGTTTACAGTTCTATTATCAGGATCCACTCAATTTCTGATAACTACAGCAAAGCAGCAATTCTTCTTATCTTTTGTCTTAAGAGTCTCCACCTAGCTGGAAATGGTCTTTCAAAAGCTTCCCTTGAGCTGCACAACCTTGGAGACTGGGAGCTGGGGGCTGAGGAGGCTTGATTGTGCCCTGCCCTCACTCTCTTGACTCATGGAAGACATTTCCATATGTTTAAGTTGATGGAGGCATTTTGAAAGGCTACCTACCCAGTAAATACCAATGCTCTTTCAGGACAAAAGGAGACAGAAAGACCACATAAACTCACCAGCTAATACCACACAAAAAGGATATGTGGATCCTAGTTTCTTGAAGTGTACATGGCAATTTTTTGGTAAGAGCAACTCAATTCAATGGAAAAAACAGGTTCTAGATAAAACTGATTAACTTGCTGGAGGCTCAGATGGAGGAATATTAGACCTTTTGACAAAACTTGAGCATCAAGCAAGGTTCCCTAAAGGAAAAAATGGACAACACAAATGAAAGCTCATTTTCCCAAAGTGGTCACTGAAATTCCAAGTTACTTCTAGTATACTCAGTTTATAGTGTTTTTAAATATGAATCCCAAACCAGTGAATCAGTAGTGGGCGGGGGGGGGGGGGGGGGGGAATCCAGGCTCATTTATCAAAGATGTTAACCGATAAGGTTCAAGTTTTGGTTTCCTTCTTTCTGAAGCTTTCTCTTAATAGCAGGGGCACTTTGTCCTGTAAAGATTATATTGACCGTTCTGGCATTTTCAGGGCTTTCAGGATCCAGATCAGTTAACTCGTGAACATACTCTTAAGATACTATGGCTGTCTCAAGAACCAGTCTCACCCAGGGTATTTTCACTTTCCCTAACAGCCGAATCAGGGTCCCAAGTAGACAGTATAATACTAGTTACACACAGACTATGGACAGGACAGACGCAGAACCACAGTAAATGAATGGACAGACAGACACAAAACCACAGTAAATGAATAAATCCCTCAAGCTGATGGAGGTGCTCTCGACCCCTTCAACCTCTCAGATGGCCTTGCCTGCCGACAGAGGTGATCTTAGAGAATCTCAACCTCCCAGACACACTTACGAGCACTCACACACCCAGAACCAGGACTCTAGAGTCACCAAGAGTCCCTTCTTGCGACCCTACTCACGGGGATCGGTCATCTGAGGCACCTTTTGCCTCAAAAGTCAAGGGCTCTGGTCCCATTCCAGAAACATCGGGCCTGCCCTATTCGCCCCAGCCCTGAGCGCAACAGGGAGAGGAGCTGCAGACTCACCTTGGGATCCCTCCTGTGCAGGTCTTGCTTTACTTTCACCCACTTCTTTTGACGCGGTTGGGGACCAGTGGTGCCATGGCAGACCCAAGTCTGGCCGATAGTCTCCCCAGAGGCAAATGAAACCTCTCATGACCGCTTGTCGGCAGAGCTGTCGATCAGCCCCAGGCCCTGCCCTGGGGCCGCTGTGTCTCAAGTGGCTGAAGCTCCCATACAGGCCACCAAATCTGTTACCGCAATAATGCGGATTGGAGCCGCCTGCTGCAATAGCAAATTCTGAGACAGGGGTGAGGTGAGCAGCAAGAGTTTTATTATATATCGATATATAGGAGACAGAGGGGAATAGACTCCTCCAAAAAACTCATGTCCCCCACTGGAGATTGGCTGAAGGCTTTCATAGGGACAAGATTATGGGTCTTAGAAGTTTGTGTTAGTTCCCCCTTGAGGTGGTCACATCCCAGATGAGTTAATCTTTTCTTGGGGGTTATCTGGCGACATCCTGGTTTTCTTGTCTCAAGATGGGTGCTTTGTTCGGTTTGTCATTCTTAGATCATTATCACTTGTTTTCCACCCTCCAAGGAGTAACATGAGTTAATCTTAAACCTTTTGTGGAGACTGGAACCAGAGGGAAAAACAAGGTCATGAGACAATGTGGTGGTTAACAATGGGGAGTAAATAACAGTGAGCAGGGCCTATGCAGCCTCTTCCAGTAAGACAAGAGAAAGAAATAAATGGTATCCAGATTGGAAAAGAAGAAGTAAAATGATCTCTATTTATGTATGACATGATCCTAGATATAGAAAATCCCGAAGAGTCTATAACAAAGTTTCTAGAGCTAATAGAGAAATTTAGCAAAGTTGCAGGGTACAAGGTCTGCAAACAAAAATCAGTTGGGTTTCTATACACCAGCAATGAGAAATCTGAAAGGGAAAGTAGGGAAATGATTCTCTTTACAATAGCATCTAAGAGAATAAATTACCTAGGAATAAATTTAACCAGGGTCATGAAAGACTTATATGATGAAAATTAAAAAACATTACTGAAAGACATTAGAGAAGACTCAAACAAATGGAAAGATGTTCTGTGCTCAAGGATTGAAAGACTTAATACTGTTAAGATGTCAATACTACTCAAAGTAATCAATAGATTCAACTCAACCCTGATCAAAATTCCAACAGCCTTCTTTACAGAAATGGAAAAATCAATCCTCAACTTTACATGGAATAGCAAGAGGCCTCAAATAGCTACAGCCATCTGAAGGAGAAGAACAAAGTAGGAGGGCTCACACTTCCTGATTTTAAATCATATACAGCTACAGTAATCAAAACCGCCTGGTTCTTCAGAATTGAGAACCCAGATGTGAATCCATCCACCTATGGTCACCTGATCTTCGAGAAGGGCCCAAACTCCATCAAATGGGGAAAAGACAGTCTTTTTAACAAAGGGTGCTGCAAAACTGGATAACCATCCGTAAAAAAATGAAACAGGACCCATACCTCACACCGTATACAAAAACTACTTCAAAATGGATCAAAGACCTGAATATAAAGCCTAAAACTATAAAGTTCATAGAAGAAAAAATAGGACCAAAACTTCAGGCCTTAATACACGGCATTAACAGGATACAAACCATAACCATCGACGCACAAAACCCGATAGATAAGCTAGATAACTGGGATCTTCTAAAAATCAAACAACTATGCTCTTCAAAAGACTTCACCGAAACAGTGAAAAGAGAACCTACAGACTGGGAAAAAATTTTTGGACAGTACAAGTCAGACAAAGGTCTAATCTCCATAATCTACAAGAAAATCCAACACGTCTACAACAAAAAGACAAATAATCCTATTAAAAAATGGGCAAAGGAAATGAACAGACACTTCACCAAAGAAGACATTCAAATGGCCAACAGACACATGAGGAAATGCTCGCGATCGCTAGCCATTTAGAGAAATGCAAATGAAAACCACAATGAGATACCATCTCACCCCGGCATTACTGGGCACGAATCAAAAACACTGGAAATAACAAATGTTGGAGGGGCTGCGGGGAGATCGGAATTCTTATGCACTGCTGGTGGGAATGCAAAATGATACAACCATTTTGGAAAATGATATGGCGCATCCTCAGAAAGCTAGAAATAGACATACCAATCGATCCAGCAATCCCACTCCTAGGAATATATCCTAGAGAAATAAGAGTCGTCACTCAAATAGACATATGCACACCTATGTTCATGGCAGTATTGTTCACAATAGCAAAACGATGGAAACAACCTAGATGCCCATCAACAGATGAATGGATAAACAAACTATGGTACATACACAAAATGGAGTACTATGCAACAAGAAAGAACAATGACGAATCTGTGAAGCATCTCATAACATGGATGAAACTGGAGGACATTATGCTGAGTGAAATAAGTCAATCACAAAAGGACAAATACTGTAGGAGACCTCTATTGTAAAAACCCATGAAAAAGTTCACACACAAAATGTAACAATCTTTGTTGGTTACCAGGGATGGGTGGGGAGAGGGGGGAAATACTAAATAGGCAATAGATAAGTGGTATCCTGGGTAAAGGGTGAGACAGTACACAATACAGGGGAAACCAGCACAACTTGCACAAGGAAAGGTCATGGAAGCCCCATAGACACATCCGAACTCCCTGAGGGACAGAATTGCTGGGCGGAGGGCTGTGGGGACCATGGTCTCGGGGAACATCTAGCTCAATTGGCATGACACAGTTTATAAAGACAATGTTCTACATTCTACCTTGGTGAGTAGCGTCTGGGGTCTTAAAAGCCTGTGAGCGGCCATCTAAGATACACCACTGGTCTCATCCCTTCCGGAGCAAGGGAGAATGAAGAGAACAGGATACAAGGAAAAGATTAGTCCGAAGGACTAATGGACCACAGCTACCAAGGCCTCCACCAGACTGAGTCCAGTACAGCTAGATGGTGCCCGGCTACCACCACTGACTGCTCTGACCAGGATCACAACAGAGGGTTCTGGACAGAGCTGGAGAAGGATGTAGAACAAAATTCTAACTCACAAAAAGAAAGACCAGATCTACTGGCCTAAAGGAGACTGGAGAAACCCCGAGAGTATGGCCCCCAGACACCCTTTTAGCTCAGTGGTGAAGTCATTTCTGAGGTTCACTGTTCAGCTGGGCAGTGGACAGCCCCATAAAACCAAACGGGACTAATGAGGCACAGCAGTCCAGGGCCAAGGACTAGAAGGCAGAAGGGGACAGGAAAGCTGGTGATAGGGAACCCAAGGTTGAGTAAGGATAGTGTTGATGTGTTGTGAGGTTGTTAAACATTGTCATAGGGCAACATGTGTACTAACTGTTAAATGAGAAACTATTTTGTTCTGTAAGCCTTCATCTTAAGTGAGAATAGCAGCACAATTGGAAGAGCGTAGTCAATGTCACTGAACTATGCGTGTAGAAATTTTTGAAATGGTGTATATTTGGCTATGTGTATATTTTCACCAAAAAAAGAGAAAGGTTGAAAAGTTAGAGGGTTGACAGGCTGTGGGGTTGTTAACCAATGCCATAAAACAATATGTGTATACTGTTTCATGAGAAACTATTTGTTCTGTAAGCCTTCACCTGAAGTACAATTTAAAAAAAACAAAACAGCCTGGTTCTTGGGGAGAGGTGGGGATGGAAAAATACTAAACAGACAATAAATAAGTGGTAACTTTGGTGAAGGGTAAGACAGTACACAGTACTGGGGAAGCCAGCACAAGCTGTACAAGGCAAGGTCATGGAAGCTCCACAGACACATCCAAACTCCCTGAGGGACCGAATTACTGGGCTGAGGGCTGTGGGGACCATGGTCTCGGGGAACATCTAGCTCAATTGGCATAACATTGTTTATAAAGAAAACGTTCTACATTCTACTTTGATGAGTAGCATCTGGCGTCTTAAAAACTTGTGAGCAGCCATCTAAGATACTCCACTGGTCTCACCCTCTCAGGAGCAAGGGAGAATGAAGAAAACTAAAGATACAAGGTAAAGATTAGTCCAAAGGACTAATGGGCCACAACGACCACAGCCTCCACCAGACTGAGTCCAGTACAACTAGATGGTGCCCAGCTACCACCACTGACTCCTCTGGCAAGGATCACAATACAGGGTCCCAGACAGAGCTGGAGAAAAATGTAGAATAAAATTCTAACTCACAAAAAAAGACCAGACTTACTGGCCTGACAGAGACTGGAGAAACCCTGAGAGTATGAGCCCCGGACACCCTTTTAGCTCGGTAATGAAGTCACTCCTGAGGTTCACCCTTCAGCCAAAAATTAGGCCCATAAAACAAAATGGGACTAAATTGACACACCAGCCCAGAGGCAACGAAGAAAAGGCAGGAGGGGACAGGAAAGCTGGTAATAGGGAGCCCAAGGTCAAGAAGGGAAAGTATTGACATGTCATGGGATTGGTAACCAATGTCACAAAACAATATGTGTACTAATTGTCTAGTGAGAAGCTAGTTTGTTCTGTAAACCTTCCTCTAAAGTACAATAAAAAAAAAATCCCAGCCTGGTACAGGTATAACAGTTGACTTAGTTATCTATTGCTGCTATAACAGAAATACCACAAGTGGGTGGCTTTAACAAACAGAAACTTATTTTCTCACAGTTTAGGAGGCTAGAAGTTCGAATTCAGGGTGCTGGCTCTAGGGGAAGGCTTTCTCTGTCAGCTCTGGAGGAAGCTCCTTGTCTCTTCTGAGCTTCTGCTCCTGGGAAGTCTTCACGTGGCTTCCATCTCTGCTTAGCTCGATTGTTTAATCTCTTTTATATCTCAAAAGAGATTGACTCGAGATACACCCTAAACTAATCCTGCCTCATTAACATAACAAAGACAACCCATTTGCAAATGGGATTATAACAATAGGCATAGAGGTTGGGATTTACAAGACATATGTTTTGCGGGGCACAATTCAATCCATAACAACAATAGACACATAGATCAATTAAAATGAACTGAGAGTCCAGAAATAAACCCACACATCTATGGTCAATTGTTTTTTGACAAGGATGCTAAGTCCATTTGAGGGGGAAAGAAGAGTCTCTTCAATAAATGGTGCTGGGAAAATTGGATTTCCACATGCAGAAAAATGAAACAGAATCCATACCTCCACCATACACAAAAACAAATTTAAAATAGATTAAAGACCTAGATGTGCAAACTAAATCTGTAAAATTCTTAGGAGAAAATGCAAGGCTATCAGACCTACTTTTAACAATGGATTACCTAATATAATAACAAAAGCACAAACAGCAAAAAACAAAATAAATAAATGAGACCTCATAAAAATTAAAAACTTTTGTTCATCAAAACACTTTACCAAAAGAGTGAAAAGACAAGCTACCAACCAGGAGAATATCTTCAGAAACCATATGTCTGATAAGCATCTAATAACCAAAATATACATAAAATTTCGACAACTTAACAACAAAAAGGCAACCCAATGGGAAAAGGACTTGAATAGACATTTAACCAAAGAGGACATTCAAATGCCTACCAAACACATGAAAAGATGGTCAACGTCATTAGCCGTCAGAGAGATGCAAATCAAAACCACAATGAGATACTGTTTCACTCCCACTAAAATGACTAATATTAAGGAAAAAAAAGCAGAAAATACATAAATGTTGGTGAGGATGTGGGTAAATCAGAACCCTTATCCATTGCTGGTGGGAATGCAAAATGGTACAGCCTTTGTGGAAAACAGTGTAGCAGTTCCTCAAAAAACTAAAAATAGACATTTATACCCCAAGAAAACAAACCAAACCCACTGCCATCGAGTCAATTCCAACTCATAGTGACCCTATAGGACAGAGTAGAACTGCCCCATAGGGTTTCCAAGGAGCGGCTGGTGGATTTGAACTTCAGACCCTTTGGTTAGCCGTTGTAGCACTTAACCACTATACCACAAGGGTTTCCAATATGACCCAGCAATTCCACTCCTATGTATATACACAAAAGCCTTGAAAACAGAGACTCAAACAGATACTTGTATACCAATGTTTATTGTAGCACTACTTACAATAGCCAAAATGTGGAAACAAACTAAATGCCCATAAACAGATGAATGGATAAACAAAATGTGGTACATACACATGTACAATGAATGATACTCACCGAGTAGGAGAAATGAAGTCTTGATACATGCTACAATATGGATGGAGCTTGAAGACATTATTCAGAGTGGAATAAGTCAATCACAAAAGGACACATATTGTATGACCTCACTTATACAAAAAGAAAAGAAAAGGCAAATGTATAGAAAACAAAGTTTATACGTGGTCACCAGGGCAGATGGGAGGGGAAAGGGCAGGTTATTGCTTATGGAGTACTGAGTTTTGGTTTTCAGTAATGGAAAAATCACATTGATTAAGGGTAGGGTGGCACAGCTGATTAACGTAATTGCTGTCAATAAGATGTACACCTGTAAAAAGTTGAATTGACGGAAGTTGTGTAATAGATATATTTACAACAGCAACCAAAACAAACAAACAAAAATGTAGCTGCTAAGGCTGCTTAAGTACGACCAAACACCACCTGGGATTTGGGTCCTTGGTTTGGAGGTTTAGGCTCAGGGTTCCATGGGACATCCCAATTACTTGGCCTAATACCGTGTTTAATGCTTCTGTTCTACCTCCTAGTTCGTTGTGTAGTGCCTGGGGTCTTAAAAGCTTACAAGAGGCCATCGAAGGTACAACAACTGGTCTCTATTGGCCTGAAGCAACAGAGGAAGGAGAGTCATGAATAGGAGGAGGAAATGCAGTATGTGGCTAGTTGCCTCCATGAACAACTGCCCCCTTTGCCATGAAACCGGGACTGGATGGTGACTGGCTGACACTACTGAACACTTTTTTTTTTAATTGTACTTCAGGTGAAGGCTTACAGAACAGTTTTTCATGAAACAGTAGTACACATATTTTTTTATGACATTGGTTAACAACCCCAAAAACTGTCAACCCTCTAACTTCTCAACTTTTTTTTTTTTTTTGGTGAAAATACACATAGCCAAAGATACACCATTTCAAAAACTTCTACATGCACAGTTCAGTGACATTGACTACGCTCTTCCAATTGTGCTGTTATTCTCACTTAAGATGAAGGCTTACAGAACAAAATAGTTTCTCATTTAACAGTTACTACAAATGTTGCCCTATGACAATGGTTAACAATCTCACAACACATCAACAGTATCCTTACTCAACCTTGGGTTCCCTATCACCAGCTTCCTTGTCCCCTTCTGCCTTCTGGCCCTTGTCGCTGGACTACGGTACCTTGTTAGTCTCATTTGGTTTTACGGGGCTGTCCACCCCCAGGCTGAACGGTGGGCATCGGAGATAACTTCACCACTGAGCTAAAAGGGTGTCTGTGGGCCATACTCTCGGGGTTTCTCTAGTCTCCTTTAGGCCAGTAAATCTGGTCTTTTTTGTGTGTGTGTGAGTTAGAATTTTGTTCTACATCCTTCTCCAGCTCTGTCCAGAACCCTCTGTTGTGATCCTGGTCAGAGCAGTCAGTGGTGGTAGCCGGGCACCATCTAGCTGTACTGGACTCAGTCTGGTGGAGGCCTTGGTAGCTGTGGTCCATTAGTCCTTCGGACTAATCTTTTCCTTGTATCCTGTTCTCTTCATTCTCCCTTGCTCCTGAAAGGATGAGACCAGAGGAGTATCTTAGATGGCTGCTCACAGGCTTTTAAGACCCCAGATACTACTCAGCAAGGTAGAATGTAGAGCATTGTCTTTATAAGCTGTGTCATGCCAATTGAGCTAGATGTTCCCCGAGACCATGGTCCCCACAGCCCTCCACCCAGCAATTCAGTCCCTCAGGGAGTTTGGATGTGTCTATGGGGCTTCCATGACCTTTCCTTGTACAAGTTGTGCTAGTTTCTCCTGTATTGTGTACTGTCTCACCCTTCACCCAAGATAGCACTTATCTATTGTCTATTTAATATCCCCCCCCCACCCCTGGTAACCAACAAAGATTGTTACATTTTGTGTGTGAACTTTTTCATGGGTTTTTACAATAGAGGTCTCATACAATATTTGTCCTTTTGTGATTGACTTACTTCTCTCAGCATAATGTCCTCCAGTTTCATCCATGTTATGAGATGCTTCACAGATTCATTGTTGTTCTTTTTCGTTGCATAGTATTCCATCGTGTGTATGTACCATAGTTTGTTTATCCATTCGTCTGTTGATGGGCACCTAGGTTGTTTCCATCTTTTTGCTATTGTGAACAATGCTGCCATGAACATAGGTGTGCATATGTCTATTTGAGTGACGACTCTTATTTCTCTAGGATATAGTCCTAGGAGTGGAATTGCTGGATCGATGGGTATGTCTATTTCTAGCTTTCTGAGGACGCGCCATATCATTTCCAAAATGGTTGTATCATTTTGCATTCCCACCAGCAGTGCATAAGAGTTCCGATCTCCCCGCAGCCTCTCCAACATTTGTTATTTCCAGTGTTTTTGATTCGTGCCAGTAATGCCGGGATGAGATGGTATCTCATTGTGGTTTTCATTTGCATTTCTCTAATGGCTAGTGATCGTGAGCATTTCCTCATGTGTCTGTTGGCCATTTGAATGTCTTCTTTGGTGAAGTGTCTGTTCATTTCCTTTGCCCATTTTTTAATAGGATTATTTGTCTTTTTGTTGTAGACGTGTTGGATTTTCTTGTAGCTTATGGAGATTAGACCTTTGTCTGACTTGTACTGTCCAAAAATTTTTTCCCAGTCTGTAGGTTCTCTTTTCACTGTTTCGGTGAAGTCTTTTGAAGAGCATAGTTGTTTGATTTTTAGAAGATCCCAGTTATCTAGCTTATCTATCGGGTTTTGTGCGTCGATGGTTATGGTTTGTATCCTGTTAATGCCGTGTATTAAGGCCTGAAGTGTTGGTCCTATTTTTTCTTCTATGAACTTTATGGTTTTAGGCTTTATATTCAGGTCTTTGATCCATTTTGAAGTAGTTTTTGTATACGGTGTGAGGTAAGGGTCCTGTTTCATTTTTTTGCAGATGGTTATCCAGTTTTGCAGCACCCTTTGTTAAAAAGACTGTCTTTTCCCCATTTGATGGACTTTGGGCCCTTCTCGAAGCTCAGGTGACCATAAGTGGATGGATTTACATCTGGGTTCTCAATTCTGTTCCATTGGTCAATGCATCTGTCGTTGTACCAGTACCAGGCTGTTTTGACTACTGTAGCTGTATGGTAGGTTCTGAAGTCAGGTAGTGTGTGTCCTCCAACTTTATTCTTCTTCTTCAATAGTGCTTTACTTATTGGGGGCTTCTTCCCTTTCCATATAAAGTTAATGATTAGTTTTTCCATCTCTTTGAAGAATGTTGTTGGTATTTGGATCTGGATTGTGTTGTATTTGTAAATTGCTTTGGGAAGAATTGTCATTTTCACAATGTTGAGTCTGCCTATCCATTTATGTAGATCCCTTTGCATTTCATGCGGTAGTGTTTTATAGTTTTGTTTGTATAGGTCTTTTACATCCCTGGTCAGATTTATTCCTAAGAATTTTATCTTTTCGGGGGGCTATTGAAAATGGTATTGTTTTCCTGATTTCCTTTTCATCATTCTCATTATTGGTGTATAGTAATCCAACTGATTTTTGAATGTTTATCTTGTATCCTGCTACTCTGCTGAATCTTTCCATTAGTTCCAGTAGATTTCTCATGGAGTCGTTATGGTTTTCTGTGTTTAGTATCATATCATCTGCTAACAGGGACAGTTTAACTTCTTCGTTACCAGTTTGGATGCCCTTTATTTCTTTTTCTTGCCTTATTGCTCTAGCTAGAACTTCCAGCACAATGTTAAATAGGAGTGGTGATAAAGGGCATCCTTGTCTTGTTCCTGTTCTCAAGGGGAATGTTTTCAGCCTCTCTCCATTAAGAATGATGTTGGCCATTGGTTTTGCATAGATGCCCTTTATTATGTTGAGAAATTTCCCTTCTATACCTATTTTATTGAGAGTTTTTATCAGGAATGGGTGCTGGACTTTGTCAAATGCCTTTTCTGCATCTGTTGAGATGATCATGTGATTCTTTTCTTTCCTTTTATTAATGTGGTGTATTATGTTGATTGATTTTCTAATGTTGAACCATCTTTGCATACCTGGTATGAATCCTACTTGGTCGTGGTGTATTATTTTTTTGATATGATGCTGAATTCTACTGGCTAGAATTTTGTTAAAAATTTTTGCATCTATATTCATGAGAGATATCGGTCTGTAATTTTCTTTTTTGTGACGTCTTTGCCTGGTTGTGGTATCAGCATTATGCTGACTTCATAGAATGAATTTGGAAGTCTTGCTTCCTCTTCTATGCTCTGAAATAGCTGGAGTAGTACTGGTACAAGCTCTTCTGTAAATGTTTTGTAGAATTCTGCAGTGAAGCCATCTGGGCCATGGCTTTATTTGGTTGGGAGTTTTTTTTTATTGCCTTTTCAATCTCTTCTCTTGTTATGGGTCTGTTCAGATTTTCAACATCACTTTGTTGTAGTTTGGGTAGGCCGTGTGTGTCTAGAAATTTATCCATTTCCTCTAGGTTTTCAAATCCGTTGGAGTATAGTTTTTCATAATATTCTGTTAGAATCCTTTTTATTTCAGTTGGGTCTGTTGTAATGTCCCCCATTGCATTTCTTATTTGGGTCATTTGTGTCCTCTCCTGTTTTTCTTTTGTCAGTCTGGCCAGTGGTTTGTCGATTTTGTTGATTCTTTCAAAGAACCAACTTTTGGTTTTGTTGATTCTTTCTATTGTTTTTCTGTTCTCTATTTCATTTATTTCTGCTCTGATCTTTACTATTTCCTTTCTTCCGGTGGTTGTGGGCTTTTTTTGCTGTTCTCCTTCTATTTGTTTGAGTTCTGTAGTTAATGTTTTGATTTTATCCCTTCCTTCTTTTTTGATATGTGCATCTATTGCTACAAATTGTCCTCTGAGGACTGCCTTTACTGTGTCCCAAAGGTTTTGGTATGATGTGTTTTCATTCTCATTTGATTCTAGGAATTTTTTGATTCCATCTCTGATTTCTTCTAGTACCCACTGATGTGTAAGCAGGGTATTATTCAGTTTCCGTGTAGCTGATTTTTTTTCCTTGCTCTTTCTATTGTTAATTTCTACCTTGATGGCATTGTGGTCAGAGAAGAGACTTTGAATTATCTCAGCGTTTTGGATCTTGTTGAGGATTGCTCTGTGGCCTAAGATGTGGTCTATTCTGGAGAACGTTCCATGTGCATTGGAAAAGAATGTGTACTTTGAAGCAGTTGGATGGAGTGCTCTATGTACGTCTATGAGGTCAAGTTGGCTGATTGTGCCCTTTAGGTCTTCTGTATCTTTGCTGAGTTTCTTCTCAGTTGTTCTGTCCTTTACTGAGAGTGGTGTGTTGAAGTCTCCTACTGTTACAGTGGAACTGTCAATTTCTCTTTTCAGTGTCGTTAGAGTTTGTTTTATGTATTTTGGAGCCCTGTCATTGGGTGCGTAGATGTTTATTATGGTTATGGCTTCATGATGGATCTTCCCCTTAATCATTATATAGTGTCCTTCTTTGTCTTTTATGGCAGATTTTGTTTTAAAGTCTATTTTATCTGAGATTAGAATTGCTACTACTGCCCTTTTTTGGTAGTTTAGCTTGATATATTTTTTTCCAACCTTTGACTTTTAATAAATTCACATCTTTGTTTCTAAGGTGTGTCTCTTGTAGACAGCATATTGACGGATCCTGTTTTCATATCCATTCTGTCACTCTTCGTCTCTTTATGGGTGTATTGAGTCCATTTATATTCAGTGTAATTATTGATAGATGAGAGTTTGCTGCTGTCATGTTGTAGTGCTTCTTTTTGTGGTGCTGAAGTTTTCTTTGTTCTTCTTACTGTCTTGTGCTGAGTTACTTTTGTTTGTGGATTTTTTTTTTCTTTCTTTTGTTTTTGTAGGTTTTGTTTTTGCTGAAACTTTATGTTTTTCCTCTTTTTTTATGAGTATGTTTCTTAACATTCTTTGTGGTTACCATGAATTTTACCCTTATCTCTCTAAGTTTGAAGCAGTCTACCATTACTTGGTATCACCTTGCCTTCCTCTCCATTAGAAGGTTTTATACCTATGCCGTTTATTCCCTCTTTTATTGTTTTGATGTTGTTGTCATTTACTGATTAACTGCTCTGATTCCCTGTTGTATTTCTTTTGGTTTTGGATAGTCCTCGAGAGTTCATTTCCTAGATTGGTATCTGGCTGGTACGGTCCTGCATCCTAGATTCTGCCTTGTGAGCTTAAGCTGTTTGTCCTCAGATCAATGAACTCCCTTTAATAATTCTTGTAAGTTTGGTTTGACTTTTACATATTCCCTTAATTTCTGTTTATCTGGAAATGACCTAATTTCACCATCAAGTTTGAACGAGAGTTTTGCAGGATATATTATTCTTGGCTGGCAATTTTTTTCTTTCAAGATTTTATATATGTCAGCCCATTGCCTTCTTGCCTGCATGGTTTCCGCCGAATAATCTGAGCTTAGTCTTATTGTTTCTCCTCTGTATGTGACTTCTTGTTTTTCATGAGCTGCTCTCAGGATTCTTTGTTTGTCTTTGGTTTTGGCGAGTGTGAATATGATATGCCTTGGTGATTTTCTTTTGGGGTCTCTTCTATATGGGGTTCGTTGAGCTTCTTGGATGGTCAACTTTTCATCTTTCATGATATTGGGGAAGTCTTCTGTCAGCAGTTCTTCAATGATCCTCTTTGTGTTTTCTGTTTTCTCCCCCGTTCTGGAATTCCAATCACTCGCAGATTTTTGATTTTGATTGTATCCCACATAACTCTCAGGGTCTCTTCATTTATCTTTGTTCTTTTTTCTGAGTTTTCCTGAAACAGAGTTGTATCCAAGTGTTTGTCTTCAATTCCACTGATCCTGTCTTCCACCATTTCAAATCTGCTTCTCAGTCCATCTGTGACACCGTCCATTTCTGAAATATAGTTTATCCTTTGGATTTCTAATTGTTGTCTTTGTATAATATCTAGTTGTGAATTTATTTTGGCATTTTGTTCCTGTATTATTTTCCTGAATTCTTCCAATTTTTTGTCTGTATTTTCCATGAATTTGTCTATTTTTTCCTCATGTTTGTCACCTTTTTGCCTCAGCTCTTGGAGAATTCCGAGTATTAGAGATTTGAATTCCCTATCAGGTAGTTCTAGTGCATTTTCTTCCACTGGAGAGTCATCTAGTGTTTTATTTTGGACACCTACTGGAACCATCCTGTCCTGTTTTTGTAAATGTTTTGATATTGTCTACTGTCTTCGGGGCATTCAGTATTTTTTTTTCTCGTTTGTTGATTGTAGATTTGTTTGTCTCGTCCCTCTTTTTAAAAAAAAATTTGACTACGTCTGAGCAGGCAGTCTGTGTGTTCTTTGTTGTTTGCTCATTTGTGGGCACAATACTTATTTTCCTGCATTTCTTTTATGCAAACCCCCTTTCCTGCTCCTCTCCTGGTTTGAACCTGGTCCGGGTAACTCAGACATCTGGAAAGACAGGCTCGGGGCCAGGTCAGGAGGTGATCTGGATGGATTCAGTGTGGCTGGAGAGGAGCCTCTGTCATGCTAACTCATTGTGGGACCTGAGAAGAGGCCCTTCGTCTTTCTGGGCCTCAGTTTCCCCATCTCTATTCTCTGAGGGGGCTGGACTAGGGCCTCTGGCTGCCCACAGGCTCTGAGTCTTCACGTCCCAACTCTCATTCTCACAGGGTGGCTGAACATGGCTGGGAGAAAATATTTATTGGGATAGCAAGCAAGCGAGAGTTAGTTTAAGCACACCACAAAACAATATTTACAGAGTTGTTGTTAGGTACTGTCAAGTTTATTCCACCTCATAGCGACCCTATGTACAACAGAACAAAACACTGCCCAGTCCTGAACCATCCTCGCAATCGTTGCTATGTGTGAGCCCACTGTTGCAACCACTGTGTCAATTCATCTCATGTCCAAAGTACATGAAATGAAGTCTTGCCATCCTCGCTTCCAAGGAGCGTTCTGGCTGTACTTCTTCCAAGACAGATTTGTTCATTCTTTTGGCAGTCCACGGTATATTCAATATTCTTCACCAACACCCTAGTTCAAAGGTATCAACTCTTCTTCGGTCTTCCTTATTCATTGTCCAGGTTTCGCATGGATATGAGGTGATTGAAAACACCACGGCTTGGGTCAGGCGCACCTTAGTCCTTAAAGTGACATCTTTGCTTTTTAACACTTTAACGAAGTCTTTTACAGCAGATTTGCCCAGTGCAATACGTCATTTGATTTCTTGACTGCTGCTTCTATGGACGTTGATTGTGGATCCAAGTAAAATGAAATCGTTATATCTACAGTATGATCCCATATTTGTTTGGCACAGGAAAATTTCCAGAAAGATATATCCAAAGTAACAGCAGTGGTTGTCTCAGGTGTGCAGGATGAGCGTTATTTTCTTCTTTCAGTTTGTTCTGATTTTTAACTGTGATAAAAAACAAGTTTCATTTTTGTAATAAGGACAAAAAAATGAAAGCTTAACAGAAGGAAATTAAAGTTGATAATTTTTAAAAGAAAGAGATTGCATAGAAGGCATTAGCAGGAAAAGAAAGGGGGAAAGGGAGCAGCCAGCCACATGTCTGCTGCAGGCCTATGAATTATGCCGGAGTCAATGGGAGAATGCATATCAGTGCATGTTTCAAAGAAACTGCAAGGGATGGTGGGTGTCCCTGGAAGCCAACTCTGAGATAAAGACGAGTGTGCAGAAAGTTTATTAGCAATGCTCTGGAAATCAACATCTGTGGAAGGGGGGTTAGAAAGTAGAATTGGCAAAAAGGATAAAGTAAACTGCAGTGTAGATCCCACAAAGGCCCCACTCAATCCAAAGGGAAGCGCTGGTGTGAGCTCTCCCCTCAGAGTTGTCCTGAGTCGCGACAGGGAGCCACCCCAGGGCATAGGTGGGACATTAAACAAGGCAGTTTCTTCAGCCGAAGCAAACCCCAAAGAGGGGACAGCGAAATGCTGTCGTCTGGCAGCTCTCCCAACAGTTAGAGAGTAAGTGGTTTATTCCTTTGGTAAGAACTGGATGGCACGTCACAACAGCCACTATGAGGTGACTGTCTCACAGAGGGACCTCTGTAAAGGGCCAGGCCATAGGCAGATATTAGAGGGGTTTTGGAAGAGAAAAAATGGTTTTTGAACTTAGGGGCCTGGCTGCATCTACCACTCTGAGGTCTGATCTCCATTCCTGATTTGTCTTCTCAGCCCATGACCTTCGAGGGCCATGGATGGGCCAGCCTCTTGGCTAGGTGCTTCTCAGCATCCAAAATATTGTTCCAGGCTTTGTCTACTATGATCCTTTAATTCCCCTGGGATGCAGCAGGGTGGAAGTATTATCGACCCCATTTTATCAATGAGGAAACCAAGGTTCAGAGCAGAGGCACAGCTAGTTGTGATGAGGCCAAGTCTCAAAGCCAGGTCTGTCCAACTCCATATCCCACCCTCTTTCTCTGGTAGCACAACTGCCTTCATGGGAAACAGGCCTAAACCTTCAAGCAATTTGTTTCATGGTTTAATGGACAAATCTGTTCCTCCTCATTAACACTGAACCAGGTTGCTCCTCACACCCACCAACTGATTTTCAGATGGGTCAGTCTTAATCCTGCAGATCACGAAGTTGAATTTCACTTAGTTGATACAAAAAAATAATGACCCTTACTATCCTAGAAAGCTGCCCTCTTTGACAAACCTGAGCCTCCCCAGTTTGGGGGACGTGGGAGGCTACAGGTGTCTGGCTGAGTTAATCTTATTAACCTATAGATCAATTAGCTGCAGGTGCCAGGCAAGTGACAACCCAGGCAGCCTGACATCCAGGGACTGATTTATCAATCCTTTTAATGGATGAGATTGCATTGTTTTTATTGTACTTTAGATGAAGGTTTACAGAACAAACTAGCTTCTTATTAAACAATTACTACACGTATTGGTTTGTGACATTAGTTACCAACCCTATGACATGTCAATACTCTCCCTTCTCAACCTTGGATTCCCTATTACCAGCTTTCCTGTCTCCTCCTGCCTTCTAGTCATTGCCTCTGGGCTGGTGTGCCCCTTTAGTCTCATTTTGTTTTATGGGCCTGTCTAATCTTTGGCTGAAGGGTGAACCTCAGGAATGACTTCATTACTGAGCTAAAAGCGTGTCCGGGGCTCATACTCTCAGGGTTTCTCCAGTCTCTGTCAGATCAGTAAGTCTGGTCTTTTTTTGTGAGTTAGAATTTTGTTCTACATTTTGGATAAGATTTCATTTAACTGATTGAGTCTGCGCCTGGTGTGAATAAGCCCTATCCTTAGGCAACGCCCCTGTGATATGGAACTCCTCAGTGCATGTCCTGCCAGTACAGAGGAAGGGATGAGGGAAGGAGAAGAGAAGGCTGAAGAACAAGCAATGCCCCCTTTGGGGCCACTGTAAGGACTAAGTGTAGGTTCCAGGGTATCTCAAACATATGCCCTACTGTGGAAGGGCAATATAGCACAGGGCAGTGGCTCTCAGAACGTGATCCTCAGACCAGCAACATCGACATCACTTGGGAACTTGTTAGAAATGCAGATTCTTAGTCCCTACCCCAAACTTACTGAATTAGAAACTCTGGGAGTGGGGCTCAGCAACTTGTTTTATCAAGCCCTACGGGAGATTCTGATGCACGCTAAAATTGGAGACCCACTGGAGGAGTTAGGAGCACATTGTCTGGTACCAGGCAGCCTGGGTTACCACCTGTCTGACCTTGGACAAGCCGTTTAACCTCTCCGTGTCTCAGTTTCTTCATCTATAAAATGGGGGAAATAACAGTATCTGCCTCATAGGGTTGTTGTGAGGATTAAATGAGTAATGTGCTTAGTAAAGTGCTTAGAGCGCCTCCTGGGACACAGTAAGGTATATGTATAAACGTTAACTACTATTATCATTGTTTGAAATAATGGAGCCTGAGGATTCTGTCTGCTCAAAAAATCTAATCATAAAATTCCGATGATGTGATAAGTAAAAAAAAATATAATACAAAATTGTATCTTTACTATGATTGTACTTATGCAAAAATATGTATGTATATGGACAAGGTAAAATTGTGGGTGATTTCCTTCTCTAATTCACAAACTTTTGAAATGTGGTTATATTGTCTTTGGAATCCAAATATTAAATAAATTCAATTTGTCAAGTGAAATATATTGGATCATAAATAACCAAAGGCTGTTCTAGAGGACTCATGATACAGGGCGGCCATACATAGGTCCCTATCCCCACTGAGGGGCAGGTAGAGGGGTTCTGGGCTCATCAGGTCACATCAGAGCAGAATCAAACACAAGGTCCCTCAAGGTTGAAAGAGAAGAGACAGGAGCAAGAATCTGGTCCAACAGTCGAAACAACAATACAGAGGCCAGCTGGCCCCCGTAAGGACAGTTGGGGAGTGGATATGGAGGTTGGGCAATAGACTCATCATCAGGAAGGGAGAAAGATTCCATCTGAGAATCAGGGTAGTATCGGAAACTGTGAGACCTTGCTGACTGCTGTGGAGAAGTCTAAGCCCTTTGGTTGAGAGTTTCAACTAGATCTCCATCTGTAAAGGTCTAAGTAGAGCTAGCCAGTGGGGTCTGTATCTCCATCTTGCAAATAAACTATCTCTAAGTACCAGGGGGCTCCTTATTAGGCTGTGATCTCCTAAAACAGGGTCAAGATAGCTGATTTAAAGATAAAGATCCAGATAAGACTATTAGCATGGGTGTGGCCATACCATGTGTGCCACCCTCAGCTCCGCTTTCACCTTTTAAGCTATGGTGCCTGGAACTTTAAAGACTCTCTAGTAAGGGTCACGTGTTTGTCTGTACAGTGTATTTCTTTGCACCTCAGCAAGCAGTTTACTTTCAGATGGTAGCGTACCTTGTTGATATATACATGGTCACTGTGGAATCTACTATGACACCCTAGAATTTCTGCCGTTTGTCACATAGCTGTGCTTGATCTCCCTTTGTGGACTTTGTTTTGATGTTTGAATATGATATTGTGGTATGTTTCTGACTTGCCAAGGTTCTATCTCTCTCTCTCTTTCTTTTTTGTAGTCATTATAGTCATATAATTCACATACCATACAATTCAACCATTTAAAGTGCACAATTCAGTGGTTTTTAGTTTATTCACAAAGTTGCGCAACCACCACCACAGTCATCTTTAGAAGATTTTCATCACCCCAGAAAGAAACCTTGCACCCATTATCAGTCCCTCCTCATTTCTCCCCCAGAATATGTCTCTCCTCAGCCGTCAGCCCTAGGCAACCACTAATCTACTTTCTGTCTCTATGGATTTGCTCATTCTGGGCATTCTATATAAATGGAATCATACACTATATGGCTTTTTGTGACTGGCTTCTTTCACTTAGCATAGTGTTTCAAGGTCCATCCATGTTGTATCATGTATCAGTACTTTATTCCTTTTTATGACTAAATAACATTCATTGTATGGATATACCACATTTTGTTTATCCATTCGTCAGATGATGGACAATTTGGGTAGTTTACACATTGGAGCTATTTTGAATAATGCTGCTATGAACATTGGCGTACAAGTTTTTGTGTGGACATATGCTTTCATTTATTTTGGAACTGGTGGGTCATATGGTACCTCTATATTTAACTTTTTGAGGGACAGCCAAACTGTTTTCCAAAGTGGCTGTACCATTTTACATTCCTGCCAGCAACGTATGAGTGTTACAGTTTCTCCAAATCCTCACCAACATTTGTTATTGTCCATCTCTTTTTTCTTAATTTATTTTATTTTTGTTGTTGTTGTTGAGAATATACACGGCAGAATATAACCAGTTCAACAATTTCTACATGTACAATTCAGTGGCATTGATTACATTCTTCAAATTTTGCAACCATTCTCACCCTTCTTTTCTGAATTGTTCCTTCTTCATTAACATAAACTCACTGGCCCCTAAGTTTCCTATCTAATCTTTTTAATTGCTGTTGTCTATTTGGTCCCATATAGATAGATCTTGAAAGAGCACAATGCTCAAGGCAGACATTTTTTGCTAGTTAAGCAAAACTATTGTTTGGTTTTAAGAAGACTGTAGGGGATATTTTTAGTTTAAGGTTTAAAGATTATCTCAGGGCAATAGTTTCTGGGGTTTATCCAGCCCCCATGGCTCCAGAAAGTCTGGAGTCTATGAGAATTTGAAATTCTATTCTGTATTTTCCCCCTTTTGATCAGGATTCTTCTATAGAATATTAGATCAAAATGTTCATAATTATAGCTGGGCACCATCCAGTTCTGGTCTCATGGCAAAGGAAGGAGTTGCTCATGGAGGCAATTAGCCACACATTCCATTTCCTCCTATTGTTGACTCTCCTTTTTCCTCTGTTGCTCCGGGAAAATAGAAATCAATTGTTGTGCCTTGGATGGCTGCTTGCAAGCTTTTAAGACCCCAGGCACTACACAAGGAAATAGGAAGTAGAGTAGAAGCACTAAACTTGGTTTCGTGGGCCACTTAACTGGATGTCCCATGAAACCAAGAGCCTAAACCTCCAAACCAAGGACCCAAATCCCATGAGGTTTTTGGTTTTACATACTCAGCCTCAGTAGCTACTCTTGTGTGTGTGTGTATGTCATTGTTGTAAATACATTTATCACACAACTTTTGCCATTTCAACTTTTTACAGGTGTACAACTTATTGACAGCAATTACAACAATCAGCTGTGCAACCCTACCTTTATTAAATGTGATTTTTCCATCACCATTAGCCCCCCCCTTACTCCCTGCCTCCCACCCTTGGTAACCACTAATAAACTTTGGTCTCTATACATCTGCATTTTCCTGTCTTTTTATATAAGTGAGATCATACAATATTTGTCCTTTTATGACTGACTTATTTCAGTCAGCATAATGTCTTCAAGTTCCATCCATATTGTAGCATGTATCAAGACTTCCATTTCTCCTACTGGCTGAGTAGTATTCCATTGTATGTAGGTACTGCATTTTGTTTTTTCATCCATGTATTGATGGGCATTTAGTTTGTTTCTACCTTCTGGCTATTGTGAATAGCGCTGCAATGAACACTGGTGTACAAGTGAGACTGAAGTGGTTTTGATTTCCATGTTTCTAATGGATAATGATGTTGAGAATCTTTTCATGTGCTTGTTGGCCATTCGAATATCCTCTTTGGTAAAATGTCTGTTCAAGTCCTTTGCCTGTTTTTTGATTGACTTGTTTGTCTTTTTACTGATAAATTGTGAAAAAACTTTTTATATATTTTGGATATTAGACCATTATTAGATACATAGTTCCTGAAAATTTTCTTCCAATCTGTAGGTTGTCTTTTCACTGTTGTGATAAAGTCCTGTGATGAACAAAAGTATTTAATTTTATGATGTTTTATTTATCTATTTTATCTTTTGCTGCTCATGCTTTTTTTGGCATATCTGATAATCCGTCATTTAAAACATATATAGGCCCTGTAGCCACTCCCCTATATTTTCTTCTAAGAATTTTATGGTTTTAGTTTTCACATTTAACTCCTTAATCCATTTTGAATTGGTTTTTGTGTATGATGTGAGACATGGATTCTGATTAATTCTTCTGCATGTGGAAATCCAATTTCCACAGCACCGTTTATTGAAGAGACTCTTCCTTTCCCATTGAATGGATTTAGCACGCTTTTTGAAAATCAGTTGACCCTAGATGTATGGATTTATTTCTGGACTTTCAATTCTATTCCATTGGTCAATTTGTCTGTTATTATACTAGTACCAGACTGTTTTGATTACTGTAACTGTATAACATGTTTTCAAATCAGGAAATTTGAGTCCCCCTATTTTGTTCTTGTGTTTCAAAATTGCTTTGGCTTTTGAGGGCCTCTTGCCATTCCATATAAAACTGAGGATTGGTTTTTCCATCTATGTAAAGAAGGCCATTGGAATATTAATTGGAGTTGTGTTGAATCTATAGATTGCTTTGGGTAGTATTGACATCCTATCAATATTAAGTCTTCCAATCCATGAACATGGGGTGTCTTTCCATTTATCTAGGTCTTCTTTAATCTCCTTCTGCATTGTTTTATCGGAAACCCTGGTGGTGTAGTGGTTAAGAGCTACAGCTGCTAACCAAAAGGTTGGCAGTTCAAATCCACCAGGTGCTCCTTGGAAACTCTATGAGGCAGTTCTACTCTGTCCTATACGGTGGAATTGACTCGATGGCAACGGGTTTGGTTTTTTTTTTTTTTTTTTTTTTTTTGCAGTGTTTTATTTTCATTGGCTATGTATTTTACATTTCTGGTTAAATTTTTTCCTAGGTATTTTATTCTTTTGGATGCTATTGTAAATGGGATTGTTTTCTTAATTTCCTTTTCAGATTTCTCATTGCTGGTGTATAGAAAGCAAATGATTTTTGTGTATTGACCTTGTACCCTGCAACTTTGCTAAGTTCCCTTATTAGCTCTAGAAGCTTTCTTGTAGATTCTTTGAGATTTTATGTATAAGATCATGTCATCTGCAAACAGAGATAATTTTACTTCTTCCTTTCCAATTTGCATGAGTTTTTTTTTTTTCTTTTTCTTCCCTATTGATCTGGAGGACTTTCAATACAATATTGAATAGGAGTGCTGAGAGTGGGCTTATTCCCAATCTTTAGGGGAAAGTTCTCAAACCTTCTCCATTTAGTATAATGTTGGCTATTGGGTTTTTATAAATGCACTTAATTATGTTGAGGAACTTCTCTTTTATTATCCTGCTTAGTATTTTTATTAAGAAAGGGTGTTGAATTTTATCAAATGCCTTTTCTGCATCGATTGAGATGATCATATGGTTCTTTTCCTTTGTTCTATTAACGTGATGTGTTATACTGATTGCTGTTTCTAATATTGAACCATCCTTATATTCTCAGAATAAACCCACTTGGTAGTGGTGTCTGTAATTCTTTTAATATACTGTTGGATTCTGTTTGCTAGTATTTTGTTGAGAATGTTTGCATCTGTATTAATAAGGGTTATTGCTCTGTAGTTTTCTTTTCTTGTGATGCCTTTGTCTGGCTTTGGTATTGGGACAAGGCTGGCTTCATGGAATGAGTTAGAGATTATTCCTTCCTTTTTTACATTTTGGAAGACTTTGAACAGGATTTATGTCAATTCTTCTTAAAATGTTTGGTATAATTCCCCAGTGAAGCTGTCTGATCTAGGACTTTTGTTGTTGTTGTTGTTGGGAGATTTTTAATTACTCTTTCAATCTTTTCACTTGTTGTAGGTCTGTTGAGATGATGTGTTTCTAAGAATTTGTCCATTTCATCTAAGTTATGTAGTTTGTTGATATGAAATTGTTTATAGTATTCTTGTATAATCCTTTTCATTTCTATCAGCTTGTTTACAATGCCTCCACTTTCATTTCTTATTTTAATTATTTGCATCATTCTTTTTTCCTTTGTCAGTCTAGAAAAGGATTTGCCTATTTTGTCCATCTCTTCAAAGATCCAATTTATGGTTTGTTGATTCTCTCTATTTCTATTTTGTATTTATTTCTGTTCTGATATTTGTTATTTTTTTTCCTTGTGGTAGCTTAAGTCAATTTTTTTCTAGGTCCTCATGTTGTACAGTTAGGCTATTGATTTGAGATCTTTCTTTTTTATTGTGCTTTAGGTGAAGGTTTACAGAGTGCATTACTTTCTCATTAAACAATTAATGCACATATTGTTTTGTGACATTGGTTGCCAACCCTATGACATGTCAACACTCCCCCGTTCTAGACCCTGGATTCCCGATTTCCATTCGTCCAACTTTCCTGTCCTCTCCCGCCCTCTTGTCCTTGCCACTGGGCTGGTGTGCCCATTTAGTCTTGTGCACATGGTGGAACTACGTGTATTATCGTTTCTTTTAGGAAACAAACAAAACCCGTTGCCCTTGAGTTGATTCCGACTCACAGCGACCCTATAGGACAGAGTAGAAATGCTCCATAGGGTTTCCAAGGAGCAGCTGGTGGATTTGAACTGCCCACCTGTTGGTTAGCAGCTGAGCTCGTAATTACTGCACCACCAGGGCTCCGTTTGTTTTATATGCCTGACTAATCTTTAGCTAAAGGGTAAACCTCAGGAGCGACTTCAGTACTGAGTTAAAAGGGTGTCCAGGGGCCATACTCTCTGGATTTCTCCCATCTCTGTCAGACCAGTAAGTCTGGTCTTTTTGTAGCGAGTTAGAATTTTGTTCTACATTTTTTTCCAGCTCTGTCCAGGACCCTGTTTTGTGATCTCTGTGAGAGCAGCTGGTGGTGATAGCCGGGCACCATCTAGTTGTGCTGGACTAAGTCTGGTGGAGGCTATGGTAGTTGTGGTCCATTAGTCCTTTGGACTAATCTTTCCCTTGTGCGTTTGGTTTTCTTCATTCTCCCTTGCTCCAGACGGGGTGGGACCAGTAGAGTACCTTAGATGGCTGCTCACAAGCTTTTAAGAGCCCAGATGCTACTCACCAAAGTAGGATGTAGAACACTTTCTTTATAAACTATGTTATGCCAGTTGAGCTAGATGTCCCCTGAGACCATGGTCCCCAGCCCTTAGCCCAGTAACTCAGTTCCTCAGGTAGTTTGGATGTGTCTATGAAGCTAGCATTACTTTGCCTTGGTCAAGTTGTGCTGACTTCTCCAGTATTGTGTACTATCTTACCCTTCAGCAAAGTTACCACTTATCTATTTTGTAGTTAGTGTTTTTCCCTCTCCACCTCCCCTGTCTTATTCATCTTGCACTGCTCTAACAGAAATATCACAAGTGGATGGCTTTTAACAAGAGAAATTTATTCTCTCATAGTCCAGTAGGCTACAAGTCCAAATTCAGGGTATCAGCTCCAGGAGAAGGCTTTCTCTGTCTGTTGGCTCTGGAGGAAGGTCCTTGTGATGCATCAGTCTTCCGTTGTTCTGGGAGCATCTCAGCGTGGGAATCTCTGGTCCAAAGGATGCACTCTGCTCCCGGCTTGGTGGTGTGAGGTTCCCACGTGTCTCTGTTCACTTCTCTCTTTTATATCTCAAAAGAGATTGGATTAAGACACTATCTAATCTTGTAAACCTCATCAGTAGAACCTCTTCACAGTGATAGAATTTCCAACATATAAGGAGATCACATATAACCTCATCATAGTGATAGAGTTTACAACACATAAGGAAATCACATCAGACTACACAATCATACAATACTGGGAATCATGACCCACCCAAGTTGACAGATATTTTGAGAGGACACAATTCAATCTATGACACCTCCCATAACCACCAAAGATTGTTTCTTTCTGTGTGTAAACCTTTTCACGCGTTTTTATAGTAGTGGTCTCATATAGCATTTGTCCTTTTGTGATTGACTTATTTCATTCAGCATAACGCTGTTCACATTCATCCATGTTGTGAGATGTTTCACAGATTCATCATTGTTCTTTACTGCTGCATAGTATTCCATTGTGTGTATGCACCATAGTTTGTGTATCCATTCATCTGTTGATGGGCACTTGGGTTATTTACATGTTTTTGCTATTGTGAATAATGCTGCAGTGAACATGGGTGTGCATGTGTCTATTCGTGTGACAGCTCTTATTTCTCTAGGATATATTCCTAGGAGTGGGATAGCTGGATCATATGATATTTCTATTTCTAGCTTTTTAAGGAAGCACCAGATCGTTTTCTAAAATGGTTGTACCATTTTGCATTCCAACCAGCAATGCATAAGAGTTCCAATCTCCCCACAACCTCTCCAGCATTTGTTATTTTCAGTTTTTTCGGTTCATGCCAGTAATGTCGGCATGAGATGTTATCTCATTGTAGTTTTGATTTGCATTTCTCTAATGGCTAGTGATCACAAGCATTTCCTCATGTGTCTGCTAGCTACTTGAATGTCTTCTTTGGTGAAGTGTCTGTTCACATCTTTTGCCTTTTTTTTAAATTGGATTAGTTGTCTTTTTGTTGTAGAGGTGTTGGATTTTCCTATAGATTTTAGAGATTAGAACTTCATTCAATATGTCATAGCCAAAAAATTTTCCCAGTCTGTGAGTTCTCTTTTTACTCTTTTGGTGAAGTCTTTTGATGAGCATGAGTGTTTAGTTTTTAGAAGATCTGGGGGCGGAGGGGGGCAGGGCCAAGATGGCGGAGTAGTCAGACGCTTCCCATGGATCCTTTTACAACAAAGACCTGAAATAACAAGTGATTAGATTATACATGGCAGTCTGGGAGCCCTGAACATCAAAGGCAGAGTTGAGAACCAGACTGAATGGCAGGGGGAGGGAGAGATGGTTCGGAAGCAACGAGGAGTTGCCAGACCTGACTCGGCAAGAGCCTGAGCCCTTCGGACCTGATCAGCTCAGGGGTGAGCAGTGAGGCAGGCAAGCAGCCAAGCTTGGGAGGTGCGTTTTCCGCACCGGAGAGACCCAGAGCCAGAGAGTCTAAACGGCCACCCAGAATCAGTGAGAAGCAGCCCTCATCGCCAAAAGATAAGTAATTGCGATGTCTTACCATGGGGATCAGAAACACCCCCCTTAGGGAAAAACCTCTCTCCCATTTACCTCCCCACTCCCTGCTCTGCACTGGGTCTCGGACTGTCTTCACCAATTGCTGAGTCCCCTGGGCCGGAAGTAGGATCCATCACACACCTGGAGCCATTCTCCCTGCCTTGGAGAGTAAACAAATTAACAAATGGGAAAAAATAAACTGCCAGATTCCCTAAGCCAGGAACCCAGGGTAGGCACAGCTCCTTTGCCTAGGCACAGGCATAAGGGATCCACAGACTTTGAGTGCCTTTCCCCTACATAGACTTGTGTGGGTCCATTTCAGCAGCGAAGGCCCTCATTACCGCAGTATAACAGGGTTTATACCAGAACTCTAACTTCAACTGTGTCAGCTGTCAAGTGGCAGTTTCTTGACATATGACACTGCTCTGCCCATTAAGCAGGGTCTTCACCTACCCACATCAGGGGCTTGAGGACTGGTGGCTCCACCCCACACCACCTAGTCACCTGCAATAGGGGCCCGTGAAT
This sequence comes from Dugong dugon, assembly GCA_030035585.1. NCBI lineage: Eukaryota > Metazoa > Chordata > Mammalia > Sirenia > Dugongidae > Dugong > Dugong dugon. The sequence goes on along the minus strand of CM057483.1, from coordinate 98,122,830 downwards.
AAGAGGTGCCCCCCAGTCCTTACAGCCAACAGCATTAGGTGTCCATAGTCTGGCTGCAAAACCCACCCACCTACACGCTCTAGGGAACAGGGACACGCCTTCTTCCTGGACACTTGGGCGTGGCTGTCAGCCCCCTCCCTTGCTCAGAGTGTGTCCCCCTGCTGCAGCTAGATGCCTGTGCCTACACCAATCACCCATGCCTGTCTAGAACTGTAAGTGAGAGCCTCTACCACACACTTTGTGTCTATCTACCTGGGCACCTGAGCCGAATCCATACAGGAGGAGTGGGTGGACTCCTGAGCCCACATACCTAGTAACAGATCTAAACACCTGGTGACAGGACATTAGAGCTTCAAAGGAGCCAATAATCAAACGAACTCATACGAACAGCCTATCTGGGCATATCAAAACAAAACAAGAAGCTAGGACACAGTAAGCAAGCATGAAATAAATAAATATAATAGTTTATTGATGGCTCGGAGACAACAGTCAGTATCAAATCACATGAAGAGGCAATCCGTGATGGCTTCAGCAAGCTCCCAAAGTAAAGAATCTAGAAATTTTCCAGAGAAGGAAAATTTCTTGTAATTGCCGGAGGCAGAATACAAAAGATTAATATACAGAACTCTTCAAGAAATTAGGAAGAAAATTAAGCAAAACGGAGAACACACAATAGAGGAAATTAAAAAGACTAGAGAAGAGCATAATGACAAATTTAACAGGCTGCAAGAATCCATAGAGAGACAGCAATCAAAATCCAGAAGAGTAACAATAAAATTTCAGAATTAGACAACTCAATAGAAAGTCATAGGAGCAGAATTGAGGCAATGGAAGTTAGAATTAGTGAGACTGAGGATAAAGCACTTGACGTCAACTTATTTGAGGAAAAATCAGATAAAAGTATTTAAAAAAATGAAGAAACCCTAAGAATTATGTGGGACTCTATCAAGAGGAATAACATACGAGTGATTGGAGTACCAGAACGGGGGGGGATAACAGAAAATACAGAGAGAATTGTTGAAGATTTGTTGGCAGAAAACTTCCCTGATATCGTGAAAGATGACAAGATATCTATCCAAGATGCTCATCGAACCCCATGTAAGGTAGATCCCAAAAGAATGTCATCAAGACATGTTATAATCAAACTTGCCAAAACCAAAGTTAAAGAGAGAATTTTAAGAGTCGCTAGGGGTAAAGGAAAAGTCATCTACAAAGGAGCGTCAATAAAAATAAGCTCGAACTACTCAGCAGAAACCATGCAGGCAAGAAGGCAATGGGATGACACATATAAAGCCTTGAAGGAAAAAAACTGCCAGCCAAGAATTATATATCCACCAAACTGTCTCTCAAATATGATGGTGAAATTAGGGTATTTCCAGATAAACAAAAGTTTAGGAATTTGCAAAAACCAAACCAAAATTACAAGAAGTACTAAAGGGAGTCCTCCTGTTAGAAAATCAGTAACATCAGATAACAACCCAAGACTAGAACACAGGACAGAGCAACCAGGTATCAACCCAGATAGGGAAGTCACAAAAGTAAATCAAGGTTAAAACACTGAAAATAGGGAAACAGATGTCAATATGTAAAAGATGGCAACATTAAAACAAAAAAGAGGGACTTAAAGAATGTAGACATAGATTTTTCATATGGAGAGGAAGTCAAGGCGATATAAAGAAATAAAAGACTGGTATAAACTTAGAAAAATAGGGGTAAATGTTAAGGTAACCACAAAGGAAACTAACAATCCTACAAGTCAAAATAGAAGATCCCGGTTACCTAGCTTATCTTCTGGTGTTTGTGTATTGTTAGTTATGGTTTGTATCCGATTTATGCCGTAAATTAGGGCCCCTAATGTTGACCCGATTTTTTCTTCTATGATCTTTACAGTTTTTGGTTTTATATTTAGATCTTTGATCAATTTTGAATTAGTTTTTGTGTATCATGTGAGGTACTGCTCTTGTTCGTTTTTTTTACAGACGGCCATCCTGTTTTGCCAGCACCACTTGTTAAAAAGACTGTCTTTTCCCCATTTAATGGATTTTGGGCCTTTGTCAAAGACCAGGTGACCACAGGTGGATGGATTTACATCTGGATTCTCGATTCTGTTCCATTGATCAATGTGTCTGTCATTGAACCAGTACCAGGCTGTTTTGATTGCTGTAGCTGTAGAGTAGTTCTGATGTCAGATATGCGAGGCCTCTTACTTAGTTCTTCTTCCTCAATAATGCTTTACTTATGGGGCCCCTTTCCTTTCCATATGAAGTTAATGATTAGTTTTTCCATCTTGATAAAGATTACTCTTGGTATTTGGATCGGGATTGCATTGTATTTGTAGATTACTTTGGTTTGGTAAAGTCTTGATGAACAAAAGTTTTCGTTTTTATGAAGTCCCATTTATTTTGTCTTTTGCTTTTTGTGCTTTTGTTATTATATTTGATAATGCGTTGTTAAAAGCTAGGCCTGACTACTTTGGAAAATGGTATGGTGCTTCCTCAAAAAATTAGAAATAGAAATAGCTTATGATCCAGCAACCCTAGTCCTATATATTTTCCCTAGATATTTAATAAAAGAGACACTGACGGACATATGTACACTTATGTTCATTGCAGCATTATTCACAATGTTATTGTTGTTAGGTGCCATCGAGTCAATTCCAACTCATAGTGACCCTACATACAACAGAATGAAACACTGCTCAGTCCTGTGCCATCCTCACAATCGTTGTTATGCTTGAGCTCATTGTTGTAGCCACTGTGTCAATCCATCTTGTTGAGGGTCTTCCTCTTTTTCACTGACCGTCTACTTTACCAAGCATGATGTCCTTCTCCAGGGACAGACCCTTCCTGATAATATGTCCAAAGCACATGAGACGTAGTCTCACTATCTTTGCTTCTAAGGAGCATTCTGGCTGTACTTTTTCCAAGACAGATTTGTCCATTCTTCTGGCAGTCCATGGTGTATTCAAAATTCTTCACCAACACCATTGTTCAAAGGCATCAATTCTTCTTCGGTCTTCCTTATTCATTGTCCAGCTTTGGTTACACAGTAAACAATTGAAAAAACCACAGCTTGGATCAGGCATACCTTAGTCTTCAAAGTGACATCTTTGCTTTTTTAACACTTTAAAGAGATCTTTTGCAGCAGATTTGCCCAAGGCAATGCGTCGTTTGATTTCAAATATTCACAGTAGCAAAAAGAAAAAAAAGGGGGGGGGGGACAACATAAGTGCCCATCAACAGATGAATTGATAAGCAGAATTTTGTACATACATACAATGGGATAGTATGCAACCATAAAGAACAAAGATGAGTCCACGAAACATAACATTGATGGACCTTGAGGACATATGCTAAATGACATAAATCAATCATATAAGGACAAATATTGTATGACCCCCCCTTTTATAAGGAGACAAGAATAGATATATAGAGACAGACCAGTGTTCATTGATGTTTACGGGGGGGGGGGGGCGGGGGGGCGGGAAGGGCAGGGGAATCATACTCTAGATAGTACATGCTTGCTATTTTTGGTATCGGGAAAAGTAGCACCAAATGTGGGTGTAATGAGCACAGCTTGACCAAAATAAACGATGTAACTAAGGAGCACTCAAGGAAAAAGATGTTCGTACTAAAGAATTTGACATATATATAATCTGGCGACAACACCAGCAATGGCCAAACAAAAAGAGTGTATATCACATATGTATGTGTATAGACATTTGAGTATATGAGTAGATACAGGTATATACATATGTGTGCACAAATAGAAGTATCTGTTTGTACATGTAAGTGTGTGCAGGCACATATATTCATAGAAGACACAATTACAGATACTTCTCAGACATAACCAAACACCTTGTAAGATTGGTTTTCTAGGTCTGAATGCTTAGGACCTTAGTCTCATGGGACAACTTAGTCAATTGGCATAATATAGTTCACAAAGTTCGTGTTCTGCATCTTAGTGAAATGAGTAGCATCTGGGGTGTTAAAAACTTGCAAGTGGCCATCTAAGATACAACTATTTGTCTCTACTCATTTGGAGCAAAGGAGTGAAAAAGAAACCAGAGTCTCTGAGAAGAAACTAGTCTACCGGGGCTAACAGCCTACACAAGCCACAGCCTTATTGACCCTGAGACCAGAAGAGCTAGATGGTGTCCGGCTACCACTGCCAACCTTTCTGATCAGGACCACAATAGATGGACCCTAATAAAATGGGAGAAAAATATGGAACAGAACTCAAATTATTAAAAGCCCAAATTTACTGGACCAGTTGAGACCAGAGGACTCCCTGAGACTATTGCCCTGAGATACTATTTAAAACTTGAACTGAACTTTGAACCCTGAGATCTCCTTTTAGCAAAATAACACAGTGGCACACAAAATAAAAGACATTACCCCTAAGTATGGTGCTGTACTAGAAAACCGTCTGTATGAGACCGAAAGGTAACAATTACTCTAAAGCAAAGATAAGAAAATAAGGGGGTAGGGAAACCACGGTACAGGAAACAAAACCACAAGAATGCAATTAAAGAGAATGTTGACACATTGTAAAAAATGTAACTAATGTCACTGAACAATTTGTATAGAAACTGTCAACTGGAAACCTAGTTGCCTAATTTACTGTGTAAACGTTCAATGAAATATTATCAAGAAAAAGCTAGGCCCAGCAGCCTTGCCCCTGTGTTTTCTTCTAAGAATTTTATGGTTTTAGTTTGCACATTTAGATCCTTAATCCATTTTGAATTTGTTTTTGTGTATGATGTGAGATATGGATCCTGTTTCATTTTTCTGCCTTTGGAAATCCAATTTTCCCAGCACCATTTATTGAAGAGACTCTTTTCCTCCCCATTGAATGGATTTAGCACCCTTGTCAAAAATCAGTTGTCCATAAATGTGTGGGTTTATTTCTGAATTTTCTATTCTATTCCATTGGTCTATGTGTCTATTATTATACCAGTACCAGGCTGTTTTGGTTACTGTAGCTATATAATATGTTTTAAAATCAGGAAGTATGAGTCCCCCTACTTTGTTCTTCTTCAAAATTGCTTTAGCTATTCACGGCCTCTTGCCATTCCTTATAAAACTGAGGATTGGTTTTTCCAATTCTGTAAAGAAGGCTGTTGGAATTTTGATTGGGATTACATTGACTCTATAGATTCCTTTGGGTAGTATTTACATCTTAACAATGTGAAATCTTCCATTCCATGAAGACAGAATGTCTTTCCATTTATTCAGGTCTTCTTTAATTTGCTTTCCACAATGTTTTGCAATTTTCAGAGTATAAGTTTTGCAGTTCTTTTGACATATTTATTCCTAAGTATTTTATTGTTTTTGATGCTATTGTAAATAGAATTGTTTTCTTAATTTCATTTTCAGGTTTTTCATTGTCAAGTGTATAGAAATATAATTTTTATATTGACCTTGTATCCTACAACCTTGCTGAACTTATTAGTTATAACCATTTATTAGTGGATTCCTTAGAACTTTCTATATACAAGATCATGTCATCTGCAAATCGAGATAGTTTTACTTCTTCCTTTCTGATTTGGATACCTTTTTTTTTTTTCCCTTGCCTAATTGCCCTGGCTAGACCCTCCAGTACTATGTTGAATAGAAGTAGTAGGAGTGGACATTCTTGTCTTGTTCTTGATCTTAGGGGGAAAACATCCAGTGTTTCAACATCAAGTTTGTTGTTAGCTATGGGTTTTTTACAGATGCCCTCTATCAGGTTGATGAAATGCCCTTCTATTCCTAGATTGTTGAGTGTTTTTCTCATGAAAGGGTGTTGGATTTTGTCAAATGCTTTTTTCTGTGTCTATTAAGATGGTCATGTGTTTTTAGTCTTTTATTCTGTTAAAATGGTATATTACATTGATTGATTTTCATATGTTGAACCACCTGGGATAAATCCTACTTGGTAATGGCGTATCATTCGTTTTATCTGTTGCCAGATTTGGTTTGCTAGTATTTTGTTGAGGATTTTTACCTCGCGATATCGGTCTCTAGTTTTCTTTTCTTGTGATGTCTTTTTCTGGTTTAGGTATCAGAGTAATGCTGGCCTCATAGAATGAGTTGGGAAGTGTTTCCTTCTCTTCTATATTTTGGAAGAGTATTTGGAAGCATGAAGAATTTGTATTAGTTCCTCTTTAAATGTTTGGTAGAATTCAGTACTTAAGCCATTTGGTCCTGGACTTTTCTTTTGGGGAGAAGTTTTTAATTACTAAGTCAATGTCTTTACTTGTTATAGGTCAACTCAGATTTTCTATTTCTTCTTTAGTCAATTTCAATAATTTCTGACTTTCTAGGAATTTAGCCAGTGTTTTCCAAGTTGTCTAATTTATTGTCATACAATTGTTCATAATATTCCTTTATTATCCTTTTTATTTCTGTAAGAGCAATAGTAATATCCCCTCTTTCCTTTCTGATTTTAGTAATTGAAGTGTTCTATCTTTTTTTCTTGGCCAATCTAGCTAACCAAGGTTCTTTTGAATTCTCATGTGGTGCCTAGCCTCTGCCTATGTTTGGGAGCCTTGGCCAACCTAAGAGCACAAATATATTTCTTTTATAATCAGGGAAATAAGCCTTCTCCACATTCCAGCATGTGGAGCTCTCAGCCTGAATCCCCTAAATCACACTGTTCTGTTCCTTCTGACTAACTGAGGCAGATTCATACTGAACTACCCTCTTTTATTAGCCGATGGCAAAAGGCTATCACAGTCCCACCCTCTCATTTTGGAAATGAAGCTGCAGCCTTTTTAGCACATGTCCATCATCAAGTGTTGTTCATTTCTGGGTAAATACGAGGGTCTAGGAAAGAGCAGAAGGCAATGGACCCTGGCCAGCGGGGACCCCCAAGCAAAGCATTGTGGGCAGGCCTGAGGCTTGGTCTTTGTGAGCAGTGCTCACTTTGAGTATTGAATGGAGATGGAGGCAAGTTAGAAAAGCAGATGCCTCCTGCTGTTCCCACCATATGTCTCCTTGGTCACAGCGCCCAGAGCTGTGCTACCCTGGTTGCCAGGAACTCAGATGACAGGTGTTAACAGTCAGGAAGTCAGGAAAATCACTTGGCATTTTGGGCAAGTACCAATTCTGACTGGTATTCTGGGGTGCCTGGCAGTTTGTGATCTTTCCCCTTCTCTCTGCAAGCCCTAAGCCTAGCTGGAGCGCTAGGGTGGGAATATTCATTAGTTCAGAGAATGTCTTAAAGCCAATAAAATGTCCACTTACAGATTATTTACAAAGTATTGGAAAACTGTGTGTGCAAGCAGGTCCAAATTTTAAAATGGAGCAAAGCCCACCAAGATTTCACTGGTAAGGGAGTGGCAACAAATCAACTCTTAGGGCTGGGTGTGTGGTGAGCTTGAAACTCAAACCATGTGTGACAGCCTCAGCCCCACCCTGGGCTGCTGATTCAGGACCAAGAGGAAGAGAGAGCTGCCAGAATTTATGATTTCTGTAAACAGTTCTTGAAAGAGAAACCACACACTTGTCTTCCTGCCAGCCCCCAGCTTCTCCCTGCAGCTGACAGGGTAGCCATTGTCTTTTCTCTGACCCTCTAGGGCAGGGCTTTTTAACTTGAGCTCCATAGACCTCCAAGGGGTGTGTGGATAGAATTCAAGGGGGTCTATGAACCTGGATGGGAAAATTATTTGATCTTTTTTTCATTAAATTCTAACAGAAATTTAGCATTTCCTCAAATTAGGGATGTAGGCAACAAACCATAATAATATTAACAGTATCTGTGATTTTATCACCAATAGAACTCACAAATATTTTCATATCATACTAGAGTTGTTTCAAGTATCCCAAAATACCATTTATGCTCGTCACCACTTTGAAACTTCTAAACTGTATACCTGCCACTAAATCTTGTGATTTAATGTATTAATAAACTATTAATATAACTAGGTCACAAATTTTTAAAATATTTTGATAACCGTTTCAATATGATTGATTTTCTTTGTAATATTATATATTGTATTTTATTTATCTGAAAACATTATTCTGAGAAGGGATCCAAAGTTTTCATCAGACTGCCTAAAAAAGATTAAAACTCCTTCTTGGAGCATTCATGCTCCACTGGCCTCATTTCTGATCCACGGAACCTTGCCTATTTTTCTGGAGGGTTTAAAAGCACTTGCGTGCTAGTGCTATAACACTGGTCAAGGTAAATTTTCTGTGCCCAGTTTTCTCATCTGCAAAATGGGGAGTAATAGTGCCACCTACCTTATAGGATAGATGTGAGGATTCACTGAGTTGATAAATGTAAAGCGCTTAGTGTGTTAGCTATTTTTATTGTTGGTGGTGGTTCGTATCAATTATCTCATTTGGTAAATGCTATTAATATCTACATTTTTAGACCAACTGGAGCTCAAAGAGGTAAAGTGACCAACCCAAGGGCACACAGCAAGGAAGTGGCAGAGTCAGGGTTCAAAGCCAGGTCTGTGAGACTAACAAGCCCAGTAGAGGTCACTTTCCACCACACCACTGAGAGGAGTTGATGGTCCCCAAAGAGATGGAGGCCATCGACACGGTTCTCACTGGGAATAAACAATTGGCTCCACAGGTTTCTGCTTTCTCTCTCCTACTTGTTCCTACTCTCCACACCTCCAACTTCATCTGGGAGGCTCCCAGCTCTACCTGCATATGAACCAGCCCTCGGCCAGATCTTACGAGGTCATCCCTCCTTCCAAAGGCTACTGCCAATGCAGCCCCCATCTGCCAAAAGGACACGTGCATGTTCTCACACCGAACAGCAGTCTTGCAGCAATGAACTCATTTTGGAGTCATGGACTAGCATCTGCTCCCAGTTGGAGCTTGAGCCTCACCAACCAGTGGGGTTGGGAGTGGTGGGGCTTGTCTGGGAAGTGAAGTCAGTAGAGGAAGTGGTCTTTGAGCTGAGATTGCCAGTTGGAATGGGGTTGGGAGTGTTCGGAAATTTTTCAGGCAGAGGGAATGGGGTCTACAAAGTTTCAGAGGCATGAAAGGGCCTGGTATGTAATGAAAAGAAAGAAGAAATTAGATATGTCTGGAGTTTGGATTGAATGGAAGAGGAAAGAAGGACGGCATGGGCAGATGAGACAGCATAGGTACTTTATGACTAGATAGTGAAGAATACAGAATAAGGTCTACAAGTCTTCCTGTAGAGGTAGGAGAGCCATTGAAGGGTTTCTACATAGAAGCAATATAACCAGATCTATGTGTTCAAAGGCCAGCCTCCCTCCCCTCTTTCCGACAGCCATGCAACAGGTGGATTGATTAGAAGAGGAAGAACCTAGAGACTAGTTAGACTAGCCAGGAGGCTGCTGCAGTAAGTCCAGGTGAGAGAGGAAGAGGGACTGAACTAGCGGAGAAGTCTGGAACTTGTGAACACCCTCCCTGGCTTGCCCCATCACCCGACAGGCCTCATCTCTACATGGTAAGGGTGAGGAGCAGGTAGGACTGTAATTGCTGGGAGCACTTGCCCTCTTCAAGTTTGGTTTTGTATTGGCCCTACGAGGCAAGGCTTGCTCAGGCCAGAGGGCCGTCATCGTCATGAATTCACAGGCTGACACCATCCATTTTCATATTAACAACCACAGTAAGAGCAGGGGCAAAAAAGCCAAGGCCCCACTTTCTGGCATCTCCCCTCCCCCCTACACAGGAGCAAGAGAGTTGCGGAAGTGAGGGGGCCCAGCTCTACCCCAATGTGTGGCAGGCAGGAAAGGGAAAGGGGACTCAGGGAGCAGGTCAGAGCCTGCTCTCTATCAAAGGAAATATCCACCCTCCTGAGCTTTTAGTTTTTTTGGTAAGCCTTTAAGAAACTGTTTTCTTCCAAGTAGGCCCCACTGTTACCAGGGCAACTGAGAACCTTGTGGAGTCCCGGGGGAGAAGGGGCCTGCTGAGCTTTCCCTGTCTGGGCAGGATACAGGAAGTGCTAGCCAGAGGTGGAGTCCCCCAACCCCACCCCATTTGGGATAGTCTCTCACCTTGTTAATGCCTGTCCTTATCCACTGGAGAGGAGGTGAGGCCCTGAGTGAGCCATTTCTGGCAGATGAGGGTACAAGCTTAGGCTCCGGTGGGCCTCATTCCTCAGGGCCAGAACTTCTGCACTCACCATATGACATATCCCTTTCAGAAGGGTGTAAGTGGCTAGCTGAGCAGGTGTCCAGGAGGGGTGAGTTCACACCAGACCATGATGCATGCTGAGGGATCATGGCATATACGTTTCTTGATCACTTACTATCTGCCAGTACTGGACCTTAGATATCACATAGTCCAACCTCCGCCTGTCATCAAGGAGGAAACTACTAGGCCTAGGGCCAAGGGAGTCCCTGGGTGGCACAGACAGTTAAGCACTGGGCAACAAACTGAAAGGTTGGTGGTTCAAGTCCACTTAGAGGTACCTGGGAAGAAAGGCCTGGCAATCTGCTTTGGAAAGGTCACAGCCATGAAAACCCTACAGAGCACAGTTCTACTCTGAAACACATGGGGTCGCCATGAGTTGTAATCAACTCGACACTGGTTTGGTCTTTTTCTTCTGTTTTTGTTTTTACCAGGAAGCTCCACGGGAAGGCTCAGTACCAAACACGTCCTTTGATGTCACCTGGGCTTGTAAATCTCCAAGACTCTTCTGCGCTGGGCTGGGTTGGGCTAGGTATTAGAATTGCCTATGGAGCTGTTTAGAAATAGAAATTCCTGGAGATTCTGTGCGTATGGGTGGAGGGTAGAAGTTTAAAAACAAGAGTTCTGGGTGTCAAACTGGTGGAGTTCAGTCAAACTTGGCAAATGGGGCAAGTGACCTTGAGCCAGCTGCTCAACCTCTCAGTTGCTGGTTTCCTCACTTAGAGCATGCATGAGGAGAACAGTGGGTCCAACTTCATAGTTAAAGAGATTTTCTCTGCCTTCCTCCATCCCTTGGGGACAGGGTTTTTATGTCCCCCACCATCCTTGTTACCCATCTACAGTTCCCTTTCTTTCTCCTTTCTTTTATTCTGGTATTTCCATACTCCTGGCATGCCAAAGGCCTTGTGTGAGGTGCAATCTGGTCCCCTTCTACTAGGCAGACAGAAGCCAGGACGCCAGGTGAGGCCTTCCCACCTCCTGAATCCCACATTCCTATTGCAGCATCCCAGGAAGCATTAATTAGCCTTTTTGGCAGCCATGGCAGCCTGCTAATTCAGACCAAGCCTGCATCAACTCAAATTCTTCAAATTTTTTTTTTCAAAAGCTCCTTCTAAGCCATATCTCCCCCACCCAGAATTCTGCAGCTGGTTTTCTGAACCTGACTGCAAGATCTCACGTGTGCCCCTGGTAAAGGTCATTTCAACACATCCTTCCAAGTTGGAAAGATATGTTGGCTCCTGATTCCATTTTGGAAGGGATCCTCTAGTCCTCCGATCTTCATGCCATCTGCACATGCCCATAGCAGGCCGCCTCTAGGTCTCCATCCATGCGGCCCATTTATTCACTTACTTCTTCATTTATGTATCAAACTAGGGTTGAGATCCTACTATGTACCAAGCTGTGTGCTGGACCCCGGGGATGCAACAATGACTAGACAGATGAGGAAGCTGTGGCCTAAGTGGGGATGGGACTCACTCAAGGTTCCAAATCGAGTCAGTGGCAGGGCTGCACTGGAATCCAGGTTCTTTTCCCTACAGGGCTTCCAGGTGCAGGGTTGAGGCAGAGCTAACCCTATGTATCCCCTACTTTCCCCTACCTGCTCTGATTGGCCATTGCACGACCTAGGCTCACCTATCCCTACCTGTGATGTCATGAGAAATCCCAGGGGTGCAAGAGACCTTATCTGAACCCCGAAGCATAATTGGAAGCCCCAGGGCTCACTGATGCAGCCCATGGCCCCATACCCTTGTCCCTTTCCTAGAAAGGGTAATCAGCCTAACCTCACTGCGGCGCGGTGCATACTCAGCACTGCCACTGGCTTGTCTTACTCTGCAGGCCCTTCCCTGCAAGGCAGAACTGTCACCTGGCTGGTTCTCCCAAAAACTCCAGAGAGAGTGCATCTGATGCATATCTGATTGCTTTGACAAAGACCTTAGAAACTGGTGAGGTTGAGGCTTGAGCTTGTCAGGGGGCTTTCCTAGGAGGCAGCATGGTGGATTAGAGTTGAGAGAGTGTGGGTTTGGGAGTAACAAAGACATGGAGTCCCCCATGGAACCTAGTTTCTCTGAGATTCAGGTCTCTCAGCTCAGACACCATTACCTGCCTCACTGATTTGTTGTGGCAATGAAATTAGATGATGTTGGTGAAAGTGCCTGGCACACAGTTAGAAAGACACTGATTTCCTTCCTTCTTCCCTCTCTCCATCTCCCCTCCCCTCTCCTCCCCTTTCTTTCCCTTCCCTTAAAGGGGCAAAGCAACGTGCTTCTGAAACAGGAGTCTGTTTCTCCACTGGAATCTTGTAAGCTGGAGGAGGGTGGACAGGACAGAGCAGAACCAGGAGGCCAGCCTGGCCTGAAAGGCAATAGGGCCAGCAGAGTGGAGGCAGACACTTAGACACAGTTGCTAAGTGTCCCAGGAGCTGATTAATGGGCAGCAGCAGGGCTGTGAAAGAGCCACTTACTTACAAGCTGTAAACCTTTGGCCAGCGACTTCTCTCTAAGCCTCAGTTTCCTTATCTGTAAGACGAGGGTAAGAACAGTACCCAGGATTGTTATCAGGATGAAGTAAAATAATGTATGTGAAGTGCTTGGCACGGCACTTGAAAACTTAAGGAGGGGCTCAATAAGCGTTCTCACCCATTTTCCCAGGGAAAAAAACTTTACAATTTATTGCTGGGGAAGCTTGGTCAAACCCGTAATGGGATTGTTTCTTCTGAGTCCACCGTCTGTGAGGAGCAGTGGAGTCTTGCTGGGGGCGGGTGGGGGTGGTGGGGAGGAGGGCTCTACGTGGGCTACGCAGGGATCTGGAGTTTAAAAATCTTCGCCAGCTAGCTCTCTGGTGTCCCACAGCACCACCTAGTGCCAAAAAGTGGAACGGCCCTCCCTGCCCACCCTGCCTGACCTCCCTCCCTTTACTCAAAGCCCGTGAGTGTGTGCGTGTGTGCGTGTGTGTGTGCGCGCGTGAGCAGGCGCGCACGTGTGTGTTGGGGGGTGAAGAGACTCTTGTAGGATGTATATTCTAGTAAGTGGAGAATTAATGCTATTTTTCAAGATGCCCCAGTCCCTCCCAACTTCTGCTGTCCACAAATGTGTAGGACTGCAGGCAGGTCCCTTGAGCCTCGATGGCCTTAGTTTCCTCATCTAAGGACTGCAAGGATTCAGGCTAGGGTTGATTCAGGCAGGGAGCCTAGGAAGTGCCTGATGCCTACTGGCTGCCCATTTATGTTTGCTCAATAACTCAGAAAGACACAGTCTTTACATGCCCTTTATATTTTTATTGAGGAGAGAAAGCTTCAGCATACACAATTTCTTACTGTCACAACACAGTAACACAACAATAACAGTAACACATTAATTTCAAACCGGTTTCCTCCCAAGCCTCTGAGAACTCTTGGGCTGCCTTCATACCCCTGCATGTATCCAACCCCCGCCCCCGCACCCCACCCCAACTCACCCACTTCTTTCAACCCAAGAAAGTGGCCAAAGCCAAAGTTCCTCTACAGTCCTTGTGGCTGTTACATCACAACAAATGTTGAAGATCTGGGAAAGGGGGAAGAAGGATCAAGGGAAGCCCAGGCCCACCTGCCCCCAGAAGGCCAGAAACCAGCTCACTACTCATATGCCCCTTTTCTGGCTGAGGCTACAAGAGTTCATGGTGAGAAGCACCATGGGAACAGGCAGAGCCTGTGCTGAGGGGTCCCTGGAAGTGGGGGAAGTGGAGGTGCAAAGCACCTGTTCTTTGCACATCTCCAGTAGGGACACAGGCAGCAGGGCCAGTGGGTAGACCATCAGCAAACAAGGTCCACAGCCTCGAAGAATAGCAGTTCCCCTTCTGGAACTGTCTCCTGAGGAAATAAGCTGAAAAACAGACAAAAGTTTCTTCACAAGGTTGTGTACTCCTGCACTGTTGTGGGTGGGGGAAAACCAGACACGACTGAAATGTCTAACAAATTAGGAGAATGCTTAAATAAACTATCCTGCATGCATGACTGCATAGTGGCTTGTGTTATTAGTTGCCATTGAGTCGACGCTGACTCATGGCGACCGTATATGTGCAGAATAGAACTACTCCATAGGTTTTTGGAAGCAGATTGCCAGGCCTGTCTCCCGAGCCACCTCTGGGTGGGTTTGAACCGCCAACCTTTTGGCTAGTAATTGAGCATTTAACCATTTGCGCCACCCAGGGACTCCTGCATAGGTGGGAGACATTTTAAATCCTGTGGATCAAGAGCTTGCAGAAGGATCTCAGGTCTGCAAAGATACAGGGAGGATACACTAGAAAGAAAGGCAGCAAAGTGTTAATATTGCTTGCATCTGTACAGTGGGATTCTGAATGTTTTGCAGATTTTGTTTTGTCCTTATCATTTTCTCTATTTTCCAGATTTTCTATAATGCTTATGTATTGTTTGTACCTTTGGAGGAAGAAAGCTTTGTGAAAGGTAGCAACAGGTTCTAGGAACCCAGCTTCACTGACCCCCAGGCTGAGAAATGTGTGAGAAACAAAAGGGCTTCTTACCTCCCACTGATGAATAGAGACCTTACCAGAAACCAGCCAGAGGACTGGGTTTCCTTGTGAGTCCTCTTCCTCCAGCTCCTTCCTCTTGCCTCCAAGGCTTAAAATCCTAAAGCTGGGCTGAGGTTATCAGTCAGACTCCACTGAGGAACGGAGGCTTAATCTACTGTTTTCTTCCATCTGGTCACAAATACTTTGGCTGCACTTGCCCCACTGCCAGGCATTGTGCTGCAGGCTCAGTGTTGAAGGGCAGTTCAGGCCAGCAGTGATTTGGCTGGCATTCTGTGGCTAGAGCTGGCATAGTAAATGTGTGTTTTATCACTGCAGAAACAGTGTTTTCTGGACTCAAGGCAAGCAGTGTGTCTCTTTTTAAGGGCCCCTGTTTGTACGTAGAAGTCCCTGGAGTTAATAGTGGGCAGTCACCCTCTTCAGCCTGTTCAATTGAAGCACAGCAAAAAGTCACAGGCTGACCCCTGTGGGAGAGGCATGAAGATGCCCCAGCTGCAAGGCTGCAGTAGGTGTAGTCTGTAGAATGAACTTTCTTCTCTCTTTTTCCAACTAAGAAATCCTTTAAGTTGAAGGACAAGTTAAAGAGCAGGCCTTGGGCCCTCCCTCTCTGGCTGTTTGGGAAGGAAAGGCCAGTTAGGCCTCCTTTGGAGCACCAATGATGGAAAGTCTCCTGCAAAGACCTTGGGCCGGAGGCTGCAGTCCGAGGCCTGACCCAGAGAGGAGATTGCAGTCCCTAAGGAAGGAGTCCCTCCTTACAGTGTAAAACTGAATAGCTGCTTCTTTCTCCTCTTCCTCTTCCTCCTACCCCCTACCCAACCACCTACACTTTAGGTAATATCAAGAAAAGGAGTAGCGCCTGCAACATTGGGCTATGCCCACCAGGGATGCCCACGAGGGCAAGGTGGAGAGAGGAGAGGGCCCCAGGTTTGGCAAGCTGGTCCAAGGGCACTGACACAGGAGTCTGTGGGAAGATGAAGTCAAGTGCTGGAAGGGAACCAGCTTACACAGTCAGTTAAGGGCAAATCTCAGCCACGTTGTCCTTTTGACCCTTCTGTTTGAGGTATGGCTTGAGACAAGTGTAGGCTTCCGTGTACATTTCTTGATAATATCCTGTTCTCAGTTAAGTATATCTAGTAACCGGCCTCAGTGTAGCCTGTCCTTTAGATTATTGGGGCAGATCAGTGAGCCAGTCAGAGAATAAAACCACAGAACACAGGGTGAATAAACTAGGAGAGGTGAGGGTTAGGAACAACTAGAGGTGAAATACAAGAGAGTGACCAGTTCAATTATGGGAGTAGGCCCAGAAACCTGCTCTCTGGCTTGTGGCAGGAATGAGGAGAGTACATGCCAAGAGGACAGCTACTGCTGATCCCTTCTTTCCCAGATGGCCTTGGTTGGGCACGTGTCACCACTCCTTGGTCATGCTTGCAAGACGGTCTAGAGTTCTGCAGGTTTTCAGTTCTGTGTGTCTTCTCCAGGTTCTGCAGGTCTGGCCCTCCCTTAAGTACTGGACAACAGGTGGGGCAGGGGTGGCAGCAGGGGTGGGGAACGCAGTAGGAGGGTGTGTTGTGAGTGGCCGTCTTGCCCCAGTACTCACACACGAATTTGGCCACGAGCAGATCGGTGGCCCCCCTGTCTCGGGGTGAGGTGGAATAGCACCGGGGGGCGTCTTCTAATTTGGCGATGCCCCAAGCGACCTGCGCGGTGAATCGGTGGTGAACTGTAGAATGGTGAATTGGTACCGGGGAGGCCCTCCAGAAGTGGGACTCGATTCTGGTTCCTCCGTCTGCCAGGCTGTATCATGGGCAGCGAGGCACCTAGGAAATTTTCAGCATGGTTGCCACTTGTGGAGCCAGATGCCTGGGATGAAGTATGGGCAATGGGCTCTTCCATCTCCCTTAGCTCATCCAGGTCATCATCCTGGACTTCACCACAGATCTCCTCCCTCTCTTGCTCCTGTTCTGGCTCCCGCTCTGGTTCCTGGCCCCCATCCTCATCTTTCTTCTCATCCTTACTCTCATCTTTATCCTCATTTTTCTTCCTCATCTCCTCTCCCTCCTTCATCTCTTGCCGAAAAGCCCTTAGGCGCCTGTACTGGTCCTGCAGGTGAAGCCTGCTTTTGCATGCCTCTTCGTCTTCATCCTCACTGTACAACTCCTCATCTTCACTTTCTTCATCATTAGGGTTAGCAGCAAAAGGGAGGAAGATATTGCGAACCCCAGGGAGCGGGATTGGCTTGGGGACACGGACTTTTCTTTCTGTCTCCACACATTCGAGAATCAGCTCATCCAGGTCCACCATTTCAGGTGACCATAAAAGCTCCTTGCAGAAAAATTCTGACAGACCTTTGATAAACTGGGGATGACTGCCGTCTCCAACACAAGACAAGAATTGGGCCAGGAACTGAAAAGCATCTGCATAGCTGCTGATGGTACAATCTCCCTGCTTGAGCTTGCGGATGGCCTTTTTAGCCACACGTGGGGGGACTGGGTCACAGAATTCCTTACGGATTTCATCCAGGAAGCGCAGGAACTTGGCATGCAGGGGGCTTCCTTCCTGGGTGACTGAAACGGCCCAGTTCTTGGCTGCACCAGTGAAAAAGGAGATCAGAAAAGCCACCTGCTCGGCACCCCCAGGGAAATGATCCTCATGATTGGCTATGAAGGTCCCTAGCTGCATCAGAAATTCAGGCAGGTAGACTGGGTCGCCTGAAAAGGACTCCATCTCAGGCCGCTCCAGCGGTGGCAGAGGGGACTGCGGGGGCCGCTCCTCTGGCTCCGGCGGAGGTAGCACCGGAGGTGGCGGGTTGGGCAGCAGAGGGGGGTCACTGGGGCCATCGGGGCTGCCGCAATCCCGGATCACACCGATCAGAAGTTCATCTGGGATACACTTGGGCTCCGTGCGTGGGGGAGGCCAGCATAAGAAGGGCAGTTCTCTCTCGGGAATGGCGTCGATCTCACTGAGCGGGAACTCAAAATTCTCCTCGGCCAGGACGGGCGCTCTGGGCATTGGCCAGCGGATGGAGCCCCGCAAGGAGTTAACCTCTGCCAGGGCCCTTCCGAGCTGAAGGCCCAAACTGGCATTCTCCCCGCGAAGGGCGTTTAATTCTTCTCTCAGGGCTACATTCGCCAGGCGGAGGCTATTGAGATTTCTGGCCGCCTCGGACATCTTGACTGGCTCGGCGCCCTGGGACTGCGAGGGGCGGGGGAGTGAGGGGCCGCGGGAGGGAGCCGACGTGCAGCTGCGGCGGCGTCCGGGCGCCGGAGGGGCCGCGCCGGGCCCCACCCACCAGGCGGCCACGGCGGGCGGTGTGTGCTGAGGCTCCGCGGCACGACCCGGGGCGCGTTACCTCATCCCTGAGGCCGGAGAGAGCGGGCGGCGGCGCGAAGCCGGGCAGGCCGAGGCGGAGAGCCGGCAGACGCAGCAGCGGCGGCCGGCGAGGCGGTGGCGGGTGGAGCGGGAGGGAAGCCGTTGCGGCAGGATCGGTCGAGGAAAAGCCTTGGAGCCGCCGACTCCCCGCCTTTTCAATGCCGCCTCGCCCCCAGCCCTCGCCGCTGCGGGGCGGGCCTCACCGTGCGGCGCGCGCCCACTGGCCCGGCGCCGCCCCGCCTCCCTCGGCAGCGCGTCTCACTGACTCTCTCCTTCTTAGCCGCAGCTAACTCGGGTCGGGAAAATGCGACGGCGACTGCCCACTCGAGGTCGTCATGGCGGCAGCCAGTGAATGTGTTCCTCTCTTCAGGCAGGCCCCCGAGTGTAGAGGAGCTGCTTCGCGAGGCGCAGCTCAATCTCCAGAGCCTGTTGCAAGGTACTGAGAGGGAGGGGGGCTGCGGCTGAGCCGGAGGCGAGAAGCGTCCTGCGCGGCGGCTGGAGGGAGGCAACGAAGAAAGAGGACAGGGACTGCAAGAGAAAAAGAGAGCAATTACAAACACAGTGAAAAACAAAGCACACATTTTCCACTTTTCACCTTCCAGACTAATGATTCTAAAAGGCTGTTTCCACCGGTGTCCCCCCCCCCCCCCCGCCCCGTTCAGTTAAGTAAGGAGCCCTGGCGGCGAAGTGGTTAATTAAGGTCGGTGGTTCGAACCCACCAGCCGCTCCACAGGAGAAAGATGTGGCAATCTGCTTCCGTAAAGATTACAGCCTTGGAAACCCTATGGCGCATTTCTGTTCCACTCCAGGGCAATGGGTCAGTTAAGTTGCCCAAGCGAAAAAAAGACAGAGGCTGAAGCAGGTCAATGGGTCAGGCCATTCACAAAGAAAGCTGGATAGGAGACGCCCCCAAATGTGAGCCCACACACCCCTTAGCCCTCCTCTTCCCGCGTGGCCTGTGCCTTTGGAATCCCATCACCGGAAGACAAAGGAACCATCCTGGGCTTCACTCACACTGCTCTTGCAGAAACCTTTTCCCCCGTGTTTCCTGGGTAGCCACTGCCTCACTAAAGTAACCCCAATACGCAGCACTCAGCGTTCATGTCATCCTCAGTTCTCAAGACCACTGTCTTTGGAGTATACTGATGAGCTTGTTGTATGCAAAGCTGCCCCACACTACCTGGAGAAGCAGCCCCAGCCATTTTGTCTGAGCAGACTGTGTGTAGCAGGCAGAGTGGAGAAAACCTAGATTTTGGAATCAGGCAGAACTAGAATCTAATTCAATTCCTACACCTAACTAGCTGTATGACATTGTGCATATAGCCCGAACTCCCAGAGCTTTGGATTAATCAGTCATCTTTAAAATGGAGATTCCAATTCCCCGTATGACACAGTTTTGTGAGGATTAATAATAGAAAGTATGTAAACCACTTAGCAAGATCATCTTGCAGCTGCAGAGACCCTGATAGGATGTAACATCTTTTGGAACAAGGGGCTGAGATAGGCACAATATTAAAGTTGATCTACCAGAAAATACAATGTGATTCTTGCTCGGTCCTTACAATATGAAAGGCATACACATTGATGAGAAGGGAGTTATTCAATATAGGTGGCAAAAGTGCTACAAGGAGGATTACTAGGCTGCTGCAAATACCTGGATGAAGAGGATATGCATATGTAAAGATTCACTGAACTGCACACTTAAGATGTGTGGTTTACAGTTTGTAAGTTATATCTCAATTAAAAAAAAAGGTAAAAATAAAACCTCAGTGATAGTCATAAGCTGGATACACCCTTCAGGCACTCACTGTCCACTCCAGGCCACTTTTCCAAGCCTAGAGGCCCTTCCTCCCTCCTCTTCAATCCTTACACTTTCTTCAAAGGTATATCCTTGCCTCATCCAAAAGAATCTTCTGACACTAATTCTGTACTTTGCATTCCCTCCATAACATAACATGGCGCTTTGTACCATCCAGTTTGAGACGACTTGTATAGCTCTGAACTGCTTTTTCTTTCATTTATTCATTCATCTCTTCCTGGGTCTGTATTTTGTGCACCTAACCAGACTTGAGTTTCTCAGTGGAAAGAATCACATCTCTTAGTACCCTTGGCTTTCCAGAAGCACCTAGCACAGAGCTGGATCCCCAAGAGATGCTCAGGAAACATTTGTTGAGTGAATGCTAAATGTGAAAAGAGGTCATGTCAGCTCTCATTTATCCATACCAACAAAGGTTAACTCATATGGAGAACAGAAAACTGCAAAAGGGCCATCCAACTGGACTGCAGCCATAACTTTCATCTCCCTGCCAGGGCAACAGTGACCTTAGAAAAGCAAAATTCCAAGGGACACTATGAGCCTTGTGTTCCCATAACAGAGCAGCTACCATGCAGAAAAAAAGAGTCAATGTGTTCTGTGTAGCCACCAAGGGCAGAACTAGGACCAGTGGGCGGAAACCTGGAGAGATTTCGCCTCAGGATAAGGAAGAACTTTCTGACACACCTGACAGCCTCAACAGTCCATGAATGGAATGAGCTGCCTAGGAGGGAGGCAGCTCCCCGTCCCTGCAGGTGTGTGCACAGGCTGAATAAGCACTTGGAAGGGCTACCGAGGAGAGAGATTGAGCACAGAATGGGGTGTTGGACCAGAGAACCTTGGAGGTCCCTCTGAACCTCAAGTTTATATGACTGTTAAGAGTCTGTTCTAATGTAAATACAGCCATACCTGTTTGTTCTTTGCCCTACTCGGGCTCTCTTCATTTACTAATCTAATTCATCACAGAAATCAAACCCATTCAACTATTATTGCATCCTTCTTATTCCCTGATGATGCTCCCAAACTTCTTCCTTCTGTGACACTACCGTCTTCCCTTTTCTTCACCATAGCTCTCCTAGACCTCACACCACCCAAAGTGGGACTAAGGTGCAGGAAACCAGGCCAAAAAAAAAAGAGGGAGGCTCAATTAAGGGCTCTTGACATCTAAGAGAGAACTCCAGGTTGGACTTGCAAATGCAAATTTCTTCTTGATTCACGCAGGTCACTTTTCTGGTAGGGTTGCAGAAAACCTGAAGAAGGCCTTCCAAGAGTGATTCTTGCAGTAAAAAGTAGCGAAATGTGTTTGCACCCTGAGCACCCTCTCCGAATTGAGCACACAAGGTGGGGGCCATGAGACGAGAGTTTGATCCCTGAACTAGCCAAGCAGAGGTTGAATTTGTTGGCTTCCTTTTCTCCTCGGCCCTCTGAGCCCCAGGTGGAAGGGCTTTTTCCATTTCAGAATCCAGAGGCTCAGACACCAGGAGATACTCTAAAGAAACAATGCACGTCAAGCCTGATAGCTAGAGCAGGAGTTCTGGCTCATGGTCCTTCCCCAGACCAGTGCTTGGCCGTGGCTCCCTAGAGTGTGTATCCGCTGTGCTATTTTTCAGAAGAATATGAGGAACAGTACTCGGAGGCCAGACTCCTGGGGCAGACCTTCCGCTCTTCTGATGAGCTCCCTGAGGCCACCCCCAGTCCAAGGCCCCATTCTACCAGGCATCTGGAGTTAGTATTGATGGTGAGTTGCCTCCTCTTTCCCAACCTGGGAGAGCCAGCGTGCAGAGTTCACCCTGCACCCACTGACGGGACCACGAGCTGCTCACATTGCCCACTGGAAGCTGCTGCTCACCTTCACTCACCAGCAGAGCTACTCTGCAGCCCCACCAGGGTGGGCCCTGCACAGGCAGCTACCTGGCCTGGCAGCCTGTCCACATTTTCCTGACTCCCAAATGATGCCTCCAGCCACCCTGCCTAAACAGCTAGCCTGTGGGCACTGGCTCATCTCCAGTCAGGAGCACACCCTTTCCATTACCTTCTTTCCCAACAGCCTACAAAACGGCAGCTGAGCAAGGATGAGACCACCACACAGGGTGTGAGGGCCCCCGAGGTCTCACTGAGCCTGTCTACCACAGCCGACAAGCAAACTGCCTGGAATAGCCCCTTCCCTCTACCCATCCTAGAGGAGAAGCCATGGCCGCAGCCTTGCTCCACGCAATCTGACATTGTGCCCATCAACATCTCTGGTAGAGTTGCTTAGCACCACCTCTGTTTGCTTGCCTCCATGCCAACTACAGATCATCCTCTCCAAATACACCGGGCGCTGGGGGAGGGAGCAAGACTTTGTTTGCTACCGGCTCACCCTCCACTGTCATCATCATGGCTCTAGCCAGGGGACAGAGGCATGCAGAAGAGGGGGCTCTGGCTGCTGTTTCTTCACTCCCTACTGGCACTACCTCACTAACTGATACCATCTGATAGTAAACCAAAAAAATTATAACAGAAAACTCTAAAACTTTATGAACCTGTGTGTTCTTTCAAGAATGTATGGAAACTTAAGGTTCATGAATTCATTTTGATTTGGGGAAAGAAAACTTCTTGTGCCAAAAGCCAGGTCTGGCGCACACGGATACAAGTTGGAGGGGAAGTGTGAGATTCATAGTGCTGGTAGGAAAAGGGGAAGGACCGTACCCAGGGCATAGACCAAAAGCCTTGTGGCACTTTAGGTAGACATTAGGTCTTCTAGTGAGGTGGGCTTCTCAACTTGCTTGGCAAGTTTTTCAAGAAGGGAAGTAACAGAAAGGGACTAAGGCAAAACAGACCAAAAGAGGATCTAGTACTACCTGTCCATAAGAGTGGAGAAAGTGATATATGTAGCCCAGCTGGTTGTGACTTTGAGGACATGTGGCACACATACCATACCCATTATTAGTTTGTGTCCCACATTCCGTTGGCTGTAATTGGAACAGAAGGAGGAGGGTCTGTCATTTCAGAGGGAGACAGGGCCAGTAACCTGATGAAATCAAGACTTCAGTAACCCAAAGAGACCAGAGGGACCTGGGGAGTCAGCAGCAGCCCATGGTATGCTGGATAAAGTTGATGAAGACAATGAGGACAGGTATGGCCACATGTGGTGATGCTCCCTGGATATGTGGCATCATCTCAGGAAATCAGAGGCAGGAAATAGAGCCCATAGCCTAGGTAAATGTACTGACAGGAGAAAGGGGTGGTGAGGAGAGACTCACAAAGTGATGCTCGGTGCTTTGTTTCTAAATGTCTTATGCTGGATAAGGCTGTCCCTGAGTTTTGCCCACTGAGCCACTTGCTGGGGTGTGGGTGTATGTATGCAGCTCCGTGGCTGAGAGGAAAGGCTGTGGTTAGCCAGCTGCTGAATGAGAGTGAGAGGAACTGCATACCTCCCCCCACTGCCCTGCCTCACCCTGATTCAGCCCCAGCGATTTCACAGGAGCCAAAGACTGACCCAACACCTTAAGAGACATGGGCCTCGATTACCACACAGTGGAGAACTTTGATAACATGTGATCAGGTGGTGGTAGGACACAATATCAGGTGGCTTCTTGGGTGGTGGGGGGCAGTGGGGTAGCTCCTTGGAGACACTGCCCTAACCTGGCCTGGCCCGTATAAAGGCTTTCTCTGAGAGAGGATTCCAATCAAGCAACATCTAGTCTCAACCTGTCGCTCTACACCATTGGTTCTCACCCCTGGATGTACAACTGAATTACCCAAGAAGCTTCTATAAAATGCTTATACCTGGACCTACTCCCAGAGATTCAAATGTTATGAGATGCGTCCAGGTATTGGAGTTTCAAACGCTCCAGTTTATTTCAATATGCAACCGAGGTTGAAAACCACTGCTCTAGTCTACCTGAGACACACAGATGAACCTGTGTATGACCTATGAAAAACAGCATGTGTGCCTTGGGGCTGTGGGTGTCCAGGGCCAAACTGGGAGGAATGGGGAAGAAGTACCACCTGCCTAAATGCTATTCATGCTCATTGCTACTGCCATCATCCCTTCTCTTTACCTCAGGCCAATTTCCATTGTACTTTAAACAGAAACTAGGATGCACCCACGTGTCTTTATTTTGGCTACAGGACAGCAGTTTGATAAACATGCAACTTTGCGACACTCGTTGTTTAACACAGAGACAGCCGTGAATCCCAAGTCCACCCTGAGGCGGAGGCGAACCATTATTGGATTCTCTAACTTTTCCCAGCGAGACCAAGGTGACCCCACCATAGTTGATCTCACAGACCCATCCCCTTGCTCACTCCCACCAATCCTGCCCCCAGGTGATATTGTGGTGATGAGGAATAGGGATAATTAGAAGAAAATAGGCTTTGGATGTCCTAAAAATGCCAGTGTGGTAATTGAGGATACCAAAGGCCTTTTGTCAAGTGTAGCAACTGAATATGGAGAGCAGGTCTCCCAGGCTAATGAATTCATTATATTTTTGTTTCCCATTATACATGCCAAAATTAGGCAAAGAGTTAAAGGGGTGGAAATCATCTCTAAAACCACCATCTTAACAGAAGCATTACTACCATTAAATAAGTGCCATCCAAAGAGCACAGACTGGAGAGAGAGCTGGATGTGAATCCTGGCTCCTCCACTTACTAACTTGGAGGCCTTGGTCAAGTTACATAACCTCTCTGAGCCTCAGTGTCTTCATCTGTTAATTGGAGGTAATACTGACACAATAGAGTTGTGAGCATCAGAGTTCTTTTATGTACTTTGCCTACCATTTACCTTATACATAGTAGGTGTTCAACAAATGGTGGCTGTTATCATAAATTATCGTAGTTGTAGTAGTAATAATATAACAGTAATAATTGATGTGTATATGAGAAAACCTTTGGGAATTTTGAACATCTGAACTGTTTTACTCACTTCTCTAGGTTATTCTGTCTCTTATGTTACACAGCTAAAAAGTGACATGTGCCAAAAATGCAACCAGACTCAGCTTTCCAGCTCTGGCATACTCCAGATGCATTGCTGGAGCTGAAAGTCACACAGTGCTGTCCTTAATCAGTTTGAAAACCTCTGCTCTCATCTCAGGAGAAGTGAAAGCTGAAGTCTACGATGGTTTCGTGAGCGTGGGGTGAAAGTATAGGGAAAGAAACAAAAACCCATGTGACACTTCAGCTCTAAACGGAGTAATCAAAGCTGAAAAGTCTTTGACAACCATCTGGAAAATTTTAAGGGCACCCTGTCACTGACTCGCTCTGTGGTAATGAGCAAGGCCCCAACTTCCCCAGCATCCTCAGTTATGGAAAAGAAGAACCGAGGAATTCTGACGAAGCTGTTGGCAAATGCTTCTGAGCAAAAACTTGGCGCTCCTGTCTCTAGACAGCTGATGGGGAAACCCCTACTGCACCATTAACATTCTGTGTTTACCTCCTCCAGGTCACAGCAACAGCCCAGCAGGCAGTGTGGCCCGCTCTACCACCTCAGACATCAGGCCCAGTCATTCGGTTACAGAAGGTATTCACGGAAGAGTTGCAGTTGGTCAGGAAGCTCGGTTCCCAAATCTCACCTTGCCAGTACTAAGAAATCCTTCTAGCAATCTGGAAGAAACTCACCAGGAACGTAGTGGTGCAAACCCTCCTGGCATGGAGAGCATGGGAATGGTGTACAGTGTTTCCAGTTCTTGCAATGGAACAACAGAATCTACATTTTCCACTTCCTGGAAGGGAGATGCTTTCACCTACATGATTCCAAGTGCTACCAGCCAGAACAATCAAATCAATGAAAATGGAAAGAATCCTTCCTCTGGGAATTCTTGGGTCTCTCTGCACACACTCCCACCTTTGGTTCCTAAGGAGGCTGCTACCCTCCTCGTTGGTCATGATAACCCAGGAGGATGCAGTGGGTTAGCTGGCTACTCTGAGCACCCTACTCAACAAAGGCAAGTACCAGAAAGAGCCACCAAGATTGGCCTTCTGACCAGTGGTACCTCGAGACTGGAGACAGGCCCAGGTGGGTCCAGCAAATTCCGGGAGCGGTCACTGTCTGTGCCCACAGACTCAGGCATCACAGATGTGGACTATGACGAGGGGCAGAAGGCCAGTGAAGCCTGTGCCCTCCCTTATGCCAGTACGAGTTCTGAGGGAAGCAACAGTGCTGACAACATTGCCTCCCTTAGTGCCGAACAGGAGGCCCAGCACAGAAGGCAGAGGTCCAAGAGTATCTCCCTCAAGAAGGCCAAAAAGAAACCTTCTCCACCAATGCGTAGTGTCTCGCTGGTCAAAGATGAGCCAGTCCTCCTGCCAGAAGGTGGACCAGCATTACCCAAGGACCAGAGGCCAAAGAGCCTTTGCCTCTCCTTGGAACACCAAGGACATCACTTGTCCCACCCAGATGCTCAGGGTCACCCAGCTGCGCCAACCCTCAAAGATTCAGAAGGTACACAATTATCCCACCACTGGTATCTTACTGACTGGAAATATGGTGACACCTACCAATCCTTGTCCAGCTCCAGCACTGCCACTGGCACCACAGTTATTGAGTGCACCCAAGTTCAGGGCAGCTCAGAGTCTCTTGCCTCCCCTTCCACCTCCAGAGCCACGACGCCATCCCAACTCTCCATTGAGGTGGAGGCAAGGGAGATAGCCTCCCCAGGAAGGCCCACTGGGCTAATGTCACCCTCCAGTGGATACTCCAGTCAGTCGGAGACACCAACACCCACTGTCTCCATGTCCTTGACCCTGGGCCACATTCCCCCTCCAAGCAGCAGTGTCCGGGTACGTCCAGTGGTACCTGAAAGGAAGTCATCACTACCCCCGACATCACCAATGGAGAAAAGTTCCAAGTCACGGCTATCATTTGACCTACCATTGACCTCTTCCACCAAACTAGATCTGTCTGGGACGAGTATCTCCATCCAAAGCAAAACCAAGGTGAGCCGGCATCACTCAGATACAAATTTTGGGGCCAAGCTGGCTCCGAAAACTAGTCCCAACCAGCCAATCATGCCCATGGTTACTCAGTCTGACCTACGTTCTGTTCGCCTGCGGTCAGTCAGCAAGTCTGAGCCAGAAGATGACATTGAGAGCCCTGACTATGCTGAGGAATCTGGAACAGAAGTATTCACCTTGCCAGAGAGAAAGATGAAACCTCCCGTAGCTGAGAAGCCTCCGCTGGCCCGAAGGCCTCCAAGCTTGGTCCACAGGCCACCATCGGTGCCCAAGGAGCACCAACTAACTTCACCTGGGTTGGCTATGACCACCAAGAACTCAATTCAACACATGAGGCCACTCCCTCCAGACATCTACACAGTGGTACGGAAACCAAAGTCCTCCAGCTTCTCTGATGGCAGGAGCCCAGAGGAGTCAGCAGCACCCTTACCGCTTGTTTTCACACCTTCGGCCAGTTCTTCTGGTGCTTTCTTCTCAGGAACACAGCTGCCTCCCCAGGGAAGTATGGAGGATGAGAGATCCAAGGTAAGAGCCCTGCCTGAAAGAATTAGCCTCCAGAGCCAGGAAGAAGCTGAGAAAAAGAAAAGCAAGATTCCACCTCCTGTACCAAAAAAGCCCAGCGTGCTGTATCTGCCTCTCACCTCACCCACAGCTCAAATGGAGGTCTATGTGGCAGAACCAAGGCTGCCTCTCAGCCCCCTCATCACCCTGGAGGAAGATGCCAAGTGTCCCCCCACCGGTGATGATCTGCAATCCCCTGGTAAAAAGATGACTTCAACTCCACAGGCTGACAATGAAAAGGAGGCAAGCCTTCTGGGTGAGTAAACTGTCTTCCATCTTTTTCTTCAAATCACAGGAGATAAAAGGATGAGAATGGAGTGCCAAATACAGAATCAAACACCCCCAAATAATCCTGATCCCAGGATGATCAAGTCAAGTAGATACTCCTCTTGAGAGCTGGGGTTACTCTAAATGCCTTACTGCCCTTGGGATCAGGACTTACCCAGGGACTGATCGCCAAGGTCCAGTTTGAGCCAGTCTACCCTTTAACCCCTAATGGTGAGATAATGAAATCAAACTAGGTCCGAGGACCCTAGGACTTCGGGATCCCATCTACCTAGTCAGGCATGCATCCCCTGCCCTAGGAACTATTTCTCCACTTCAACTGTACAGTACTTTTCATTAGCCACACTGCATTTAGTTTCATGCCGGGGACTCAGTACCCCCTCATACTGAGTTCAGGTGCCATGGCAGCATTTGTAGGCTTCTGAAGCAATGGAATATGTTACCAGCAAAACCTTTCTTAGTGCTTTTTAAAGGAAAGGGAGCTCAATTTCTTGGATGGTTTGAGGCTAGCTCTTCCTGGGACCGTAAGAATAGGCTATATAATGTTTCTCATCCCTTTTTGAACCCTTACCACCAAACATCAAAATTTCATGGCCTTCTTTAGGATGATTTGAACTTTCAAAATAATCACCATGACTAAAACAAACAAATCGAAGCCACAAATAATTTTCAAATATGGTTTCTCAAACTATGCATGCTCTGTCTGAGATTCAGATATGCCCCTACTCTCACCTACTAGGTGAGGATCATAGCTTTAAATTGCTTTCAGCTCCTTGATTTTTTTAAAAAATGAGGTGTTTACACAAAAAGAAACAATCTTTGATGGTTACGAGGGAGGGTGGGGTGGGAATGGAAAAACACGAAATAGACAATTGATAAGTGGTAACATTGGTGAAGGGTAAGACAGTACACAATACTGGGAAAGCCAGCACAGCTTGTCCAAGGCAAGGTCAGGGAAGCTCTATAGACATAGCCAAACTCCCTGAGGGACTGAATTACTGGGCTGAGGGCTCTGGGGACCATGGTCTTGGGGAACATCTAGCTCAATTGGCATAACATAGTTTATAAAGAAAATGTTCTACATTGTACTTTGGTGAGTAGCGTCTGGGGTCTTAAAGCCTGTGAGTGGCCATCTAAGATACTCTACTAGTCTCACCCCTTCGGGAGCAAGGGAGAATGAAGAAAACCAAAGACACAAGGGAAAGATTAGTCCAAAGGACTAGTGGACTGCAACTACCAGAACCTCCACCAGACTGAGTCCAGCACGACTAGATGGTAGCCGGCTACCACTACTGACTGCTCTGACAGGGATCACGATAGAGGGTCCTGGACGGAGCTGGAGAAAAATGTAGAACAAAATTCTAACTTACAAAAAAAGACCAGACTTACTGGCCTGACAAAGTCCGGAGAAACCCCGAGAGTATGGCCCCTGGACACTTTTTAGCTCAGTAATGAAGTCACTCCTGAGTTTCACCTTTCAGCCAAAGATTAGACAGGCCCATAAAACAAAATGAGACTAAATGGGCACACCAGCCCAGGCGCAAGGACTAGAAGGCAGGAGGGGACAGGAAAGCTGGTAATAGGGAACCCAAGGTTGAGAAGGGAGAGTGTTGACATGTCGTGGGGTTGGTAACCAATGTCAAAAAACAATATGCATACTAATTGTTTAATAAGAAGCTTGTTCTGTAAACTTTCATCTAAAGTACAGTAATAATAAATGAAGTGTTTAAAACAAGAGACTGCTCAGGCAATCTGTTGTAATGGAAAAGGCATGAGAGACCAGGTGCCCAGGCCTGTCTTCACCACTCACTCCACTTTGGGCAAATCACTAAACTTCTGAATCTCATGTTCCTCCTCTGCATAATGGAAACATTAAAAATCTCCACCCTGATGCCCTCCCAGAGTTTCTCTGAACATGAAATAACATATGAGAGTATGCATTGTCCTGACTATTGTTGTCAAAGTCATCCCTTCTTGTTCTTATGCTTAGGGAGTTCTATGGAACCAAGTACTGAAGAAAAAGGTTTAATCAGTTATAAAACAGCCGAGTCGATTGCAGAAGATGATGATGACGTGTTTGTGGCTTCACGCACAACTGAAGATTTATTTACTGTGATACACAGGTCTGGACCCATTTCCTTAATTCTAATTGCAATTGCCTTCCCATTTTATACTGGAAGAAAAACTGCTACCTCCAGGCAGCCATTAGAATTGAAATTAGAGGCTAATTCAGATACCTACATATGTGAGCACAATACAGGGCCTCACATCTCAAATTCACTGACATCTTTGGGTCAAGTGGAGGCCCTTGTCTCCTAGCAACTGCTTGGCCCCCTGTAGCTCTCTATCTGCTATCCCATAGCTCTGTCTACAGTCAGAGACATTTAACCCTTCACAGAATTCCTTATACCAGAATATCTCAGGAGGAGTATCAAAGCAGGAACTCAGGCAAACGGGGACCGGATGGGGACCGGTTATTGGCTTAGTGACAAGGAAACTGGAAAGAGCCCAGTTATGGGAACTACGGCACCAGTTCAGAACAGGGTCAGCCCCTAGGTTGTATTGATTCAGAGTGTATGAACTACTAGCCCTGACTCCTTAGATCCTTCGTTAGCCCCAGAACCTGGGCAGGACTGAGCCTGCAGGCACAGGCCAAGTGACTCCAGCTGTGGGCACTGAAAGGTGTTTGGGGGCAGAGGCAGGCCAACAAGGGACTCTGATGACTTAGAGGGGAGCAAGCTGGTAAATACTACTGCTTGCAAGGTTGCTGCATAGAAGTTCTCAGGTTATGTCACTGGCATTCATGAAGTTATATGAAGCATTAGTAAATGTCTGCTGCATGAATTCACTTAAACCAAACTTTCTTTAATTTAGGTCCAAAAGAAAGCTGCTTGGCTGGAAGGAGCCTGGTGAGGCATTTGCTGGCAGCAGACCGAGCTCCCACTTGCCAATAAAGAACACAGCTGATTCTCCAGTCAGTGAGTCTGCTGCCTCTGCAGGGTCAGGCAGCAGTGCCAACCTAGATGCTGACAGAAATGATGATTTCAAAGCCCTGCTACAGAAGAAAGGAAGTAAGGTAACTCCAAGATCCCGCCCCTCAGCAGCGGAACTGCTAAAGACCACCAACCCACTGGCTCGGAGAATTATTGCCCAATTTTCAAAAGACTATGAAACCACTGATAATCCCAGTACCTAAACCCTGAGTTCAGCAAGCATGGTTTAATTATTAAACTTGAGTAGAGAAGTGGGGAGAGGAAGGGTTTTAAAAAGGAACCATGGGAATAACAAGAGATCCTACATTTTCTTTTACATGAACGCACAGTCTGGACAGCAGGAGAGAGACCACTTCACCCGCAGCTAAAATCATCAGGCACTTTAATCATCTTCAAATATTCTATGTTCTCATTCTTACAATTTTGACGTTACTGACTACCAATTTTCTTATTTTCCCCTAATGATGTGCACGAGAAGAAATTTTCAGACTCAAGGGCATACATGCCACCTTTTAAATCAAAGGCCAGGCTGCTCTATGTCTGGCTCCTGTCATGGAGGGGAATAGAGTGAGAGCAGATGGAGGACTGCCATACCTGAGGGGCCTAGGGTGCCATTGCTGATTATTCACTTTCCTGGCGAGGCCTTGATGGCCTTGTTTGGAGCTACAAAAAGATTCCGATGCCTCTTCAACCACAGTTTAACTCTCCCCTGTGAAAGGTTTGCAGCTGTGCATTTATTTCAGCCTGAGGTTGATTTAATGTGGCTCTGTCCTGAAACTTCATGCCTTTTCCAGTTTGACTGTCTGCACAGAAGTCAGGGTGATGAGTTTCAATAAACATATAGAACCCCCCCCCCATTAGCTAGGAAAGGTCAGGACTGGATTGTTTTGGATGAACCAAGCTCAGCCAACAAACAGGGCAGCCATTTGTTCACTCACATCTATCCAAGGTAACTTGTACGTGTGCCTTGAGAACCTTCCAATGTCTCTCAACAATGATAGCTGGATCTGTGCCCAGCTCATGCTGCATTCTAAGAACTCTTTATTGTTTAATTTGCATGTAACAGTCATTACAGGAAGGAATTAGTTGAAGGAACAGCATTATCAAAAGCTCAAGGAGGATAGAAAGTAGGTGGAACTTGCCCACCACCATTCAGTTCAGATCGTGGTTGCTTTTGTGTTTGTTTAAAGGAAGTCTTACTCTGTTCAGAAAACCAGGAATGTGTAGACTAAAAGGACCGATCCAAAATCTAAAAGGCAGC
Source organism: Dugong dugon (assembly GCA_030035585.1). Lineage (NCBI taxonomy): Eukaryota > Metazoa > Chordata > Mammalia > Sirenia > Dugongidae > Dugong > Dugong dugon. Next base: position 98,090,985 of record CM057483.1, on the reverse strand, counting down.
CTCACAAGTTGCTATGACCCATAACACACAAAAAAGGGCTACTTTTTGCCATTTAGGTTCTGCTGCTTGACCAACTTTCAATTAACCACTCCGGGGGAGAGTGCAGGAACTGGGATAAATGGGATGTGACAGAGTGCCAGAACGATCATCTCCACCTCTCCCCTCCCCACAGTTTATAGGCCCTAATTGTCCTTGTCAGTTCAGTTTTCTAAGCTGAGAAAGAGCAGTGACTCATTTGATTTTCATATGCCCGATTTCTGGGAGGTTGGGGAGAAAAACAGACAAAGCACTGAACAAACAAAACCTGCTGACCGATAATGAAGAGTTAATTGTCTACCCTTCTCAAGAGAGAAGAGGAAAAATCAAATGAAGTTGTAGCTTGCTTCGCAAAGAGAGCTCCCTAACCGCTTCCTCTTCTACCTCCCCCCCCCCCGCCCAAAATTCATTAATTAACCTCCTGGAGGATGCAGTAATAGCCCCAGAGACAAGCAGATCTCTTTATTTTGATAGGTTGCATTGCTCACCAGTGAGAAGCAAGCTCTTGGCGTAATTCCCCACACTCCAGCAGGACACAGCAGCTAAAAAACCCACCCAGTTCTGAGAAGACTTAGGGTTCTCACATAGAAGACCTAGGGCCTAGGCCCTTGGCTGGTACAGTTCTGAATTCTAGACTTCTTGGCACAGGCCAGGCCCACCAACTCCCTTGCAATCAGCACTTCCCCCGGATTTAGAGAGAAGCCATTTAAAATAACAAATAGCTAGGGAAAGCCCAATTGCTTTTGAAAGTATTTGAACTATTTGGATTGAAGATCTTGACCAGATTTCAGGTCATTTGCCTGAAATAAGACAGATTCATTCCTGGCCTTAATTTATATATAAATGCCCCAGACACTTGTCTGCCCCAGACTCAGAATTCCCAAAGACTGAAACATTTCCCTCTGTAAGGAAAAGAAGGAAGGTTTGTGCTTTCACCTTACAAAAGTGAAAGTCTGCCAGAGCCTGCTCATTGTGAACCATTATGAACAATTGAACTCTGAAGCTGAGTATGAGTCTCATATAGCATAGGACTTGTTACTTGTGCTGATTTTTCTGGAAGCTTCTTGTTTGCTATTTCTAGTAGGTTTTGCCTCTCCCCTCACCTTGCTACCTGTGGTGGTTTTCCCAAAAGATTTTAAAGTTCAATGCCCAGACGCTTTTACAGTTTTCAGTTATTTGATCCTTGCTTTCCTGTACAATACTCTGTATGCCTGGAATCTTTTAGATCATCTTCCATATTATCAGTATGGCCCTCAAAAGCCCAGTGGTGTTCCCATTAGCACAAGAGGATTTGGGCCAGAGGTTTATGGTCACAGATAACACTTAGGAGTAGAAATACTCATTTCATATTTTGCGTCAGATGGACCTAATCCCAAACAACCAAACTGTAAAATTTCTGCCAATCACTGATTAACATAACACCAAACATCTTTCCTACTCCTAACACTCAACCTCTCTCCTACCCCAAGAATTTACCACAGTGTTTGCTGCCTTCTGAACCTACTCTGCTGAGACTGGAGAAGAGAGGCTGAAAGCCCCTCTGAGAAAGGCTTTCAGAGAACCTAATAATAATAATTTTTAAAGTGGAATATAGAAGATATTTGAATGAAATAAAGTTGACCTTAGGAGGTCAACTTCCACTTCAAGTTGTTTCTATAACTTTTTTCCTCTGATTGCAACCAGTAGCAACAGGTGGCTCTGCTAGACTGACTGCAATCCTGTCAGGAGTAGAAGGAGCCATCCCTAGGAGAGGAGGTTAGTTAGCAACTAAGAGTGCTTTGCACTTGGTGGGTATTCATTACATATTTGTAGTCTAAGTGAAGAGGGTGGAGAACAAGGTATTCTCAGGAAAACAATAAACTTTGCTGGTGTCTCCTCTCCTTTGCCTGTGCTACTTTGCCTACCTCAGCCTCTTGCCTGGGACTCCCACCTGGCCCCAACTTGTCACTCAGCCACAACTCCCATGAACTGCATCCCTAGCAAACAGCTCACCCATAAAAGAGGCTAGACAACAGGCAGCAAAAGAGTTCATGTTAGCTTAATGACCGTAAATTGGCCAGTTTATCTGGACAAATCACCTTGAGTGTGCAGAGATAGAGGAGATTCTATAAGGCTCTTATAACAAGCATTTTACCTGACATCCGCTTTAACTATCTAGACAGCATAGACCTATTAGTCTGAGCTATCTGTCCATAGACTTGCCCTCTTCCTCAAAAATGAACTATTCAATAAAAAGACAGGTTCATGGGGTCTGTGATCTGTTCCTCACTGGGTTAGCCTTCTATTATCACCAAGTCTGTAACACAATGGTGAGCTTTCATTTTAATATGATTTTCCAGGGCCAGGACTAGGGTGAGGCGAGTGAGGCTCCTAGGGCACAAAATTTAAGGAGACATCCACTCTCAGGGTCGTGCAAGTGCCTTACCCTAGTCCTGACCCCAGTTTGCACTCCATAAAATAATATCAACTTATCTTCTTCCTATGAACAAGTATGGTTCTTCTGATTTTTTGGTAATTCCCTATCTGTTGTTGCACCAGATGTTTTATTGCTATCTATTTTTCCATTGCTATAAACCTGTGTATACCTATACATTAAAGAATCATCAGTGTTATCAGAAAATATAGTTTATTCATAAGTAACCTGCTGCAGGTGGCAAGTTAGCATTCATTCCAGTAGGGATCCAGACAGGGACAACCCTTAAGCAAAATAGTGAATGAGTTGGAGGTCTGTTACTGGGATCCTCAGTCTCCTCTTTCTGCTCCATTCTCCCCAAACCTTGCTTCCCAGCACCATCTCTTCTCACTGCCTCCTAATTTTTCTCTTCCTCTTTAAGAAAAACATGCTCTCAGGAAAGGGATAAATTCATTTATCTTGAGATTATAAGGCTTAATCCTACTTCTTTTGAGGGTCAAATGCATTTTAACAGGAGAAAAGCCTTAAGCCAAAGGAATGAAGTTCTACTTCCAGAACTGTAGGCATCAACTAGTTGTAGAACTATATTTTTGGCCATGGGAAGGCCAAATTCCCAGATGACTAACTCCAGAAAACAGAAAATACCTTAATCTCCTGGAATTATTTTGGTTAATCGCTGATAGTCAGTTAAATCGTCCTGCTGTTCAATGCTATTCAATATAATTACTACCAAGGGACTCTTGGAAATTACTAAAACCACCGAGAGGCCCTGGATGATTCATATTGTATGTTAACCTTTTATGTCAATGGGATTAATGTCACTTACCGTTTGAGTGAAAGAACACAAGTGTTTAAAGAGTTTGTGAGGATATATCCTGTTTGTGAACAGTGAAACTGTCCAATCAATGTCCTTATTCAGTTGTCCAGTGTTGGTGGTGATTATTAAGCTTATTGAAGGCACAACTTTACTGAACACAAGCCTCTGCTTCCCCCAGCCCTGTCTGTGTTATGTGCGGTCGCTTCAGCTTGGTATGAAATGAGACCCTATCTATACCAGAGCACTGAGTTCCTCCAAAGCCTCTGCATGTATTTCAGATATAAGTGACTAAGATATTGGGGATTTAAAAAGACAAGAGAATGGGAAAGAGCTACAAAGAGCTGCCTTTGTCAAAGAGCAGCAAAAGTATAATGATTTAAACAGAGATGAAATAAACTCTTAAAATACTTTGAAACATATTTATAGAGGAATACAGGAGTAAATGGTTATAGACATGCATTTGGTCACTTTTAATAAGTTTAGCAAAATAAATTTGTGTAAGTAGTGGGTTATGTGAAATAGATATATACTTCTGTTCAGTAAAGCCCAAAATCTAGGCCAGTGGTTCTCAAAGTGTTGTCCCAGGACCATCAACAACAGCATTCCTGGAATGTGTGTGTGTGTGTGTGTGTGTGTGTGTGTGTGTGTGTGTGTGTTGGGGGTGAGGGTGTTCCAGCGATGTTACAACTCCTTCAAGCCTCTGAATCACTATAGCCATGACTCTCCAACTGATTCCAACTTTACTCGTTGTTTCTGCCATCATTACTGTGATCAGTCTCTGGCCAAGTGATGTGTATTGTCATCTGGTCAGAAATATGTTTGGTGTTAAGAAATTATCAGATTGAATTAAATACTTGCTCAATCTGAAAAACCTTTGATTTGACTTATCTAGTACATCTGGCCTGTTTTTTGGTTAGAATTTAAAAACTCACAAATAGAAAAAAGGAAAAAGTGTTAGATTTGTTTGGTATTGCCAAACAATACCCGTCTTCACGATGGTGGCTATTCTCTAGGAGGGCTCTGGCAGAAGTATATTTGATTTGAAGCTTTTGCCTAAATAGTGGAATTTCATAGCAACAAATCCCCACCCAACAACTCTGCGGAAGAAAGGCCTGCTAAACTGGTTCCATAAAGATTACAGCCAAGAAAGCCCTATGGGGCAGTTATACTCTGTAACACCTGGGGTAACAAAACAACAGTGATATCTTTAAAGGGAATATAGTACATCTAATCGATAGCAACAATCCAAAAACAAAATCTGAACTGGAACAACCAGTTGGCACCTCTCAGTCTCTTTGTAATGCCAAGCTTTATAGAAATTTATTCCTTACGTGGTCTTGAGCTTTTTATAAATGTCTAATTTTATAAAATGTTCTGCATGCAAATACAGCATTGTGCTCATTGTACAAGTCACCTCAAACTCCTTCCTTCCTCTGTATGTGTGATGATGTAGAAATATCAGTCTGTATGTTCCTAAATCTCCTTATCAATTGTACATTACAAATCTTTTCATTAATTTTTAAATGAAACATATTTACTCTAGCTAGTAGTTAAAATTTTATTCTTTTTATTATATTTCATTGCTACTTTTTTCTACTGACTCCAAAGCTTACTTTGGGGAATATTTCTTATTTCTACATTGTTGTATTTATCTTATTTCTATATTTATCTATAGTCATGGAATGTTAGAGCTGAAAGGGACCGACCTCTCATTTTATAGATGAGGAAATTGAGGCTTAAAAAGGACAAACAACTTGCATAAGGTCACGCAGTGAGTCAGTGGCAGAGCCCAGCCAGGTCTCCTGTTTTTTATTTTGTTTGTTTGTTTGTTTTTTGTTTTTCAATTTAAAGCACTGCATTTACAGAAAACCTACAGCTGGTTTCTACTTTAATGACATGTAAATATTCCAGGTATTTCACTGAACTAATATATATGCTTTAAGGAAAAATGCTCAAGAGTTCTTTAGTTCATGAATCCAAAGACAAATCTGACTTTTCAGTTTAGAAACATTCCCTGTTTCCCTCAAAATTCCATATGTACCCTACTTTATACAATCGATGTTTTCCCTAGACATTGTGCAAAAAATAGATTTTTACAGATCAAACTCCATTTTTTTTCATATGAAAGCTTCCTGTATAAGGGAATCTTCTGCAGTGTCCCTTAATGTCTTTCCGTTTTTAGTGTAAACTTTTGTATTTGATGTTTATTTAAAGTAGGGCAAACCAATGTAAGCTTTCCCGGAATCTACCTTAACCTTCCTTTCTTAATCTTAATGAGATATTGTCAGACTGTTAGATGCTCATGTGATACCCAGTAGTGCTCTAGAAATTTCACCTAGCTCGATACTTTGTCAATCCCTGGGCTCAAACTCTTATCTCCATCTTATCAAACAATAACAGAATTCCCTAATTAGTACTGAGCTCTGCATGCAGTATCTTTTCCAGAACATTCTTTGCCTTAGTGTGACTCTCTCTTTAGCTATTCTGGAGCTTCCTTCTGTAGTTCATGCATACCTCACTATTCTGTGTAGTTGCAGGCCCGTGCACCTTTAAGGCCATGCTAGTCCTGTTGAGTGGTATTTCCAGTTATTTCCATTGTTCCCTTGTTTCTTCTGAACTTCCTCTGATTTGCCTTTTCAGGAATGCTCAGCAGGCTTCTCACCAGAGATTGGTGGGATTTCCCCCATCATCTAGACCAGTAGTTGATAAACTTTTTCTGTAAAGGGCCAGATGGTAACTGTTTTAGGCATTGTGGACTGTATATGGTCTCTGTAGCATAGTTTTGTTTTTTGTTTTTTTTTTTTTACAACCCTTTAAAAATGAAAAAAAAACCTTCTTAGCTCGTGGGCCATACAAAGGCACAGGTCAGATCTGGCCCACTTGCCATAGTTTGTTGACCCCTGATCCAGACCATTTTCAGGGGCAGGCATTTCTGTGACCTGCCCCGTGTGGTAAGTAGATTGTGTGCTAGGTGATATGGCTCACTACCCTCCCATCTACTGCATTGTCAGACCAGTCTTACTGCAGAGAGGTGGGTGGAGAGGGACTGCATGTGCCAATAATTACTCTTCAACAGGGATTCCTCTCTATCGTTACTGACTACCTCAGTGTATGAACCGTCATTCTTTTCTCTCGAGCTGTCCTAGTTTTCTAAGGAGCCTGTACTTCCTTAGATTTGGGGTAGGCTGGTAGAGAAGAATGGATTTCTGAGTTTTCTTATTTCTTTTGTCTTACCATTACTCTCCAAACCTGTGGTTGGGGACCCACAACCTGAGCCACCCTGTCCCGCCTGCCGTATACTGCCATCACAAGTTTAGAGTTGTCACTGGGAAATCTGGTGGCCCAAGCCTATGATTTCCCAGGGAAATAACCAACTCTTTTGGTTCCAAAGGCTGGTTTTAAAACCCGGAATGTCCATGTGTCCATTTTCTGATGAGGTCTGGCCCAGTTCTAGACAGAGCACTAGGCTCCAGCAAGAAAACCAATGAGATAGAGAAGATATTCTGTGACCACAGATTTTCCCTGCCAAAACTCCCCAGCCCCCAGAGTGGGATCCCTGGGATGTCCCCTGCAACACTACAACCAGCAGGCATTTAGCACACCGTCTTCTCCCGTTTTCTGAACCTCTAAAACTTCTTCGCATTTCTCTCCATCCTCTCTCCATCTTACTCCCTGCCCATGCTGCTTGGAGGTGTAAAGCTCAGTAAAGCTCCAACTCTCATTTGTACATTCTCCTGTATAAACACTGGGGGATATGAGTGAATGAGAAGGTGTGTGCCTGTGTGTGTGTGTGGTTTCTCCACCTGACTGTGAGTGCCACATTCATTAATGAGTTAAACACACATACACACCATCCCAGTGCTCTCATCAGTTCACTGGTCCAGGTCCAGGTCTGATGGGACTGGTCAAGAAGAAGGGGATGGTAGGAGTTGCTGAGGCATTTTCTCTTTCTTGTCTTTTGAGACTTGTGAGTTACTCCTGTCTTCTTTCCGCCATCCTGTGCTGGCTTCTTCGCAGGGTGCCGTTTGAAGAAACTCCTCTGTGGCAACTCTGGACAGGCCAACATATCGGAGACCTAGGGCTTTAATTAGACATGGACTCCGTCACTCAGATGTACCTCTCAGGCTTTTACTATCTAAGCGAATTGCTTCTTTCTGTCATTTTAGTCCAGGGATCTGCCTACTTTCTGAAATCCAAAATTTTCCATGTCAGAGACACGAGTAACTTTCAGGATTTCCCTGTTAAAAAGCATACATGAAACAGTTTCTTTCAGCCTTTTGTTTGGGATTTTCAGAATTAGGAAGGGAAACCAGGCTTTTTTTGTGCCTTGGACTCTGAAACAGCAAAAGTACTACACTTGCCAGAAGCAAAATGAGGAATGAGGATTGGCTAGTCCTATTATGCATAGTCAGGAGATGGGCTTTTGTTAAATTAGCGTTTACAATTTAATGCTTACTGAGTACCAACAATGCACTTAAGAAAAATAAGGCAGACAGGAATTTACAGACAAATATCATAAACTACAAGACAAAGATAAGACAATTCCCCCAGTAATGAGAACGTGTCCCTGGATAAAAATTTCAAGAAGCAGAAACTAGGAGAGATCATGATCACAGTCTTTTTAGAATTCCAACACAAAATGGAAGGGAGCCCTCTGTGGAGTGTTACTACAAAGGGTTTTTCTTATCTTTCTTTAAAAAAGAAAAAAAAAATTCCTTACTGGCTTGCTACCAGCAATTGAACTGTATTCTTTATATAGTTAGAGCTGTTTGTGTCTTCTTAAAATAAACTTTTTCTTTTCAAATCATTTCTGTTTCACCCTCTGGTTTTCATTTTAGCAGTGATGCCTTTATTCAAACAGTAAGCTCAGTTCGTGAGCATGTTTTATTCACCACGCATGTGTGGGGCCCACACACGTTGCATTTGATTATCGCAAGCCCAAGACATACCCGTGGGACACAATGTCTTGCAGAAGCTGGCCAGCCAAGTTGTGGCCCTAAGACGTATGGGCAGGTAACTAGTTTTCAAGGACTTTATTTCAGGGATTTGAGTTCAGCTGCCATGGTGCCAACAAAGGGCTGCAGAGGTGGCAAGGCTCTGGTGAAATGGGCAGTGGTAAACCAGGTTCCTGAAGGGAGGAGGTTGCCTTAGTAACTGTTCTCAGGGCACACACTCCCTTTGTTCTCTGGCTCAAAAAAGCCACTGTATGAATTTCCTAGAGCTGAAATAACAAAGTATCACAAACTGGGTAACTTAAAACAAAATGTATTCTCTCACTGTTCTGCAGGCTAGAAGTCCTGCAGAAATCAAGGTGTTGGTAGGGCCACAAAACTCTCTGAAGGCTCTAGGGGAGAATCTGTTCCATGCCTTTGTCTTAGCTTCTGGTGTTGCCAGCAATCCTTGGTATTCCTTGGCTTGTAGATGCAACACTCCAATCTCTGCCTCCGTTGTCACATGGCATTCTCCCTGTGTCTCTGTATCTCTTTTCCTCTTCTTAGGACACCAGGTATATTGGAGTAGGGCCCACCCTAATTCAGTATGACCTCATCTTAACTTGATTACATTTGCAAAGACATCTATTTCCAAATAAGGTCACGCCCACAGGTACCGGGGTTAGGACTTCAACATATCTTTTTGGGAGATACAGTTCAACCCATAATAGCCCACCCTCTCACGTCCAAAAACGTATGTCTCTCCCACGGGCGAAATACATTCACTCCATCCCAACATCCCCAAAAGTCTTAACCCATTTCAGCATCAACTCTAAGTCCAAAATCTCATCTAAATGTAATCAACAGTCCCAAATATCATCTTCTAAACCAAGTATGGGTGAGACTCTGGGTATGATCCATGCTGGGGAAAAATTCTTGTCCATCTATGGATCTGTGAAACCCAGAAAACAAGCTTCTAAATTATAATGGTAGGACAGGCATAGGATAAACATTCCCATTCCAAAAGGGAGAACTGGGGGAAAAGGGAGGTCATGGGTCCCAAGCAAGTCTGAGACCCAGCAGAGCAAATTTCATTAGATGTCAAAGTCTGAGAATAATCTTCTGTGTCTCCATCCGCCCTCTCGGTCCTTGAAGGCCCCATCAGGCCCTGCCTCAGGGCCGTTGGCAGCAGCCTCTCCCTCTTAGGTCTTGGTGGCAGCTTTGTCCTCTCAGCCCTCCGTGGCTGGTAGGTTCAGCACCTCTTTTGTGCCACTGCACCATTAGTTGAAGCTTTAGGGACTGACCCACACTAACCAAACCTGTTAAAAGACATGTAAAAACCAGGTTCTAGTATATTAATTAACCAAAAAGAGACTATACCTTTAAAATAAAGGTGATACACAGGAGGTCTGCAGGCTAAATTTAACTCACACACATTGTCTGGAGTACACAATGTGTTATTGTTTGGGGTTTTGCGTTTGTTTTTTCATTTTTCCATTTTAGTATTCCTCCAACACATCCATGGTTGTGGTAAGTAATCAAAACAAGGAAATAAATTATATCTGCAATAACAATACTTTCCACTTACACTAAATGAGAACTAACTTTGTTCTAATCACTATGCTCAAAAATTAACATGAAGTCCACATTGTATGTTCACATCCCCTTATAACCTATGTTCTTTTTTTTTTTCCTGAACACAATGTTTTTAAATTTTGGTTTTTTTTTAATTTAGTACCTATGGTACTAAACCCAACCAGTTTCATTCACTGTATTACCTGCCAGGCCCCTGAAGGCATTTGAGTTTGTCCTGTGTTAGACAAAAGGCCAGGTCTTCATAGCCCTGCTTCAATCAGACATTGGATGTGGGCCACCCCAGGAAGGGCATGACCTTGGATGAGATGTTTCTCTATAGATGAGGCAATCCTTAAAGGGGCTGACAGCTGTCTATCAGCAGCATTCCCAAAACCTGGGGCAACAAGTCCTTCTGATATGGATTGAATTGTGTCCCCAAAAATATGTGTTGAATTCCTGGCACTTGTGCCTGTGGGTGTGACCCCGTTCAGAAATAGGGTTTTTCCTTTGTTATAGGGTCATACCGGCATAGGGTGGATCCTAAACCTAATTACTTCTGAGTTATAAAAAGACCAGAATAGACACAGAGACACACACACAGGGGAAGAAAGATGCCCTATGAAGATCATCTACAGGCCAAGGGACACCAAAATGCTAAGGAACACCTGGGGCTACCAACAAGGAAAGAATCGACACAACTAAGACCCCAATTTGGAAAACCCACTCACTTGTGATATTCGTGTTATGGCAGCACTAAGTAACTAAGAAACCTTGCTTAAAGTGGGATCTGGATAGTGCATCTCAGGGTCCTTCATAGGCCATCCCTTGTGCTGCTCAGATTCACTTCTAAATATGCATTTGGGGAGTAGCTCCTCTAAGAGTCCAGTGGGTCTCTCTTCCTATGGGAAATTTAGAAAAGGGTTAGTGGGACCAACTATAACCACAACCACTGCAGCTGATACTCATCATCACCGTCCTCCACAATCCATTCTAGAATGATTCCCTCCACCTTGAGCTAGCAGCTCAGCTGGTCTAGGTGGCTTACCAGGTGACATGGCCCGGACCTTCATCCTAGAGGGGTCTGAGCCCCTGGTCACCATGCCCTTCTCAGGCCAGGGTTGCTACACTTGTCCATTTACCATCATAACTGGGCGAGGGAGTACCAAGAGGTGCCTGAATGGGTCACCTGAGTTCCACACATATTCCACTCTGCCACCATTGTGTAATAACAACCTTACTTTTTCCTGATGATGAGGATCAGTTACCCTAGCCAAGACAGTGCCTCTTCTTCTTGCCTGCTGGTTTCTGGGCACAGGAACCTAAAGTACCTTGGTGGCAGCTTATAGTTGGAAAGGACTCTTGCTGTGTCCCCTGGTGAAAGTGTGCCCCCTTTGTAGACCAGGTCCAGATCCCAGATTTTCAGGGACAGGAAGCACAAAATCCACCAACGGGATGGTAAGTGGGGCCATTCCTTCAACTCCTTAGTTACCAGACTCGTGTATTCTTCCTACTGGGGACACAATGCCATATAAAGTTTCTGATCCAAGGTGTCCTAGAGGATGGCATTCCATCCTTGCAAAGTATTCCCTTTGAGCTGGCACTGCAACTGCACCATCGGCAGGCTATTACAGTGCTCTGTGAAGGCTGGCAGCTTTTTTATGGTGAGGATGAGGTATAAACAGTAGTGTCCATGGTCATGGGCCTACTCCTGCAACTCCTTTGCAGTAAAGTAGGTCCCCAGGTCTGACACAATGTTATGTGAGATCCTGTGACAGTGAATGAATACTCTATAAGCCCTCGGAAAATGGTGCTGGCTAAGACCGTGGGCAAGAAAGGCAAACTCATACCCAGAATATGTATCTATTCTTGTCAGAATAACCGCTGGTCCTTCTAGAATGGAAGGGGCCCGATATACACAACTTACCACCAAATGTCAGGCTGGCCTTGAGAAATCAGACCAAATATATCAATAGCTCAACATTGGTCTAGATGAATCCCAAGGTCGGCAGGCAAGACGGCAGGTAAGCTGCTAGCTCAAGTCCTAAGAACCAGAGGTCAGACAAACAGGAGCCACCTTCAGAATCCAGAGCGAGAAAAAGCCCCCTAGCCTTGCCAGAGAGTCCAACCCCCCAAGGAAACTTCCTTTCAAACTGATTGGCTACTCACAGCAGATCCCATCAAGTAGGTGAGCACATTATATTAAACCTCATAATGGAGATGATCACATCATCATATGACTGCCAAACTACATCATAACTGACAAACCACTGAGAATCATGGCCCAGCCAAGTTGACACACAACCTTAACAATCACAGCTGGTCATACAAAACTCCCCATACAATCGTTGGCTATGTATATTTTCACCAAAAAAAAAAAAAAAATAAAAGTCAAGAAGGGAGAGGGTTGACATGTTGTGGGGTTGTTAAACAATGTCATAAATGTGTACTACTGTTTTAGGAGAAACTATTTGTTCTGTAAGCCTTCACCTGAATTACAATAAAAAAATATTGCTGGGAAAAAAAAAAAAACAACTCCCCACACAGCCATCCATATGTGCGAGCCAGAGTAAGAAGTGCTGGTGATACAGTGGTGGATGACATGAGGGTCTGAAATACCTATTCATATAGCTTGTTTGTACCTTCTGGTCCTGCAAAGGCTCAATTTTGGATGTGCTGTGATGGTTAAAGTTGTGTGTCAACTTAGCTTGGCCATGATTCTCAGTGGTTTGGCAGTTACAATGTAGTTTGGCAACTATATAATGATGTAATCACCTCCGTGATGAGATCACCTATGAGCAGCCAATCAGTTGAAAGGGAGTTTCCTTGGGGATGTGGCCTGCATCCAATATGTGTGGACTTTGTGGCAAGTCTCGTGGGCTTTTGCTCGCTCTGGATCCTGCATCTGACCTCTGGTTCTTGGGACTTGAGCTAGCAGCTTACCTGCAGATCTTGGGATTCTCAAGCCACCGCAGCTTGTGAGCCAGCAGCCTGCCATCTTACCAGCTGATCTTGGGATTCGTCGGTCTCCACAGCCTGTGAGTCAGTGGCCTGCCATCTTACCTGCTGATCTTGGTAATCATTGGCCTCCACAGCCTGTGAGCCAGAGGCCTGCTCTCTGACCTGCTGATCTTGAGTGTTACAGCCCTGTAGCTACATGAGTCAGTAGAAGCCTCCAGCCTGACCCACGGAATTGGGACTTTCCAGCCTCTACAACCTGTGAGCCATTTCCTTGATATAAAGCTCTCTCTCTTTCTCTCTCTCTCGCTCTCTACATATATATATATGTATATGTGTGTGTGTGTGTGTGTGTGTGTATTCTTCACTGGTTTTGCTTCTCTAGAGAACCCAGCCTAAGACATGTGCTATTTCCATTTTACAGTGGTTTGTTGCTGGGCCCACCCAGTTTGACTTGGTGGGCAGTTCCAAACACATGGTTACTTGGTGTCTCATGGTCAGGAACCCTCTCTGTACTAGGGCCCAGTAGTGTGCCAGGAATTTTTTCAAAAGGCATATAATTTTTACTAAAGAAGTGTTGCGCCTTGTTCCAGGTCCCCAGGGCCCTACATTATAATTTTCCCACTAGGGCTTGCTATAAATTCCACACAGCATCTTTCCCCACTACTGATACCTCTAACACAGTAGTGTCTGCCAGATTGTATGGCCCAAGTGGCAGGGATGCTTGCACTGCAGCCTGGACCTGCTGCAGAATCCTTTCCTGTTCTGGGCCCCACTCAAAGCTGGCAACCTTTTGTATCACCTTTTGTTTATATGACCCGGAACAGTATTCCTAGGTGTGGAATATGCTGCCTCCAGAGCCCAAAGAGGTCTACCTACCAGGTCTTCTTTGTAGTGAGAGGTATAAGGTGCAATAATTTGGCTTTGGCTTTGGCTTTGGCTCTGGATGGGATAAAACAGCATGCCCTTGATCCCTGGACCAGTAGAAATTTTTCTAAGGTAGCAATTCCCTGAATCTTCCTAGGATGTATCTCCCATCCTCTGGAGTGCATGTGCCTTGCTAGACACTTCAGGTCTCCAGGTAACAATGTCAACTCTGACCCTGTGTCCAACAGATCTCAAAATGTTTTTGGTATCTTTTTCTCAGTGTGCAGTTATCTGAGTAAAAGGCCATAGGTCCCTTTAGGGAAAGACTTGGGGAATCATTGTCACATGTACTTTTTGTGGCGTTGCAGGGTCCTTCCTTCTGGGTACTTCTTCAGTCAGAAGGTTCTGGATCTGAAAACTGGCTCAGATCTGGAAGCTGGACAAGAAATTGTGACTTTTTATCGGGACCATCCGCTCTTAGTAGCTTGATCATCCATCCTTGATTTCACAGATTCATCATTGTTCTTTATCTTTGTATAATACTCCATTGTGTGTACGTACCATAGTTTATCCATTCATCTGTTGATGGGCATCTAGGTTGTTTCCATCTTTTTGCTATTGTGAACAGTGCTTCAATGAATATAGGTGTGCATATGTCTATTAGTGTGACGGCTGTTCTTTCTCTAGGATATATTCCTAGGAGTGGGATTGCATTTTGTAGTGCTTTTTTTTGTGGTGCTGACGTTTTCTTTGTTCCTCTTACTCTCCTGTGCTGAGTTCCTTATGTTTGTGGATTTTTTTTTTCATTTCTTTTGTTTTTGTAGGTTTTGTTTCTACTGAGACTTTATGTTTTTCTTCTTTATTTTGATGACTAGGTTTGCTAACTTTCTTTGTGGTTACCTTGAAATTTACCCTTATCTTCCTAGATTTGAACCAGTCTATTATTACTTGGTATCGCTTGACTTCCTTTCCATTAGAACGTTCTATACCTACACCATTTATTCCCTCTTTTATTGTTCTGATGCTGTTGTCATTTGCAGATTAACCTCTCTGGTTCCCTGTTGTAATTCTTTTGGTTTTGCATAGTCCTTAAGAGTTCATTTCTTAGGTTGGTATCTTGCTAGTATAATCCTGTGTCCTATATTCAGCCTGTGGTCTGATATTCTTTGTTCTCAGATCAAAGGACTTCCTTTAGTAAGTCTTGTAAGTTTGGTTTGGTTTTTACCTAGTCCCTTAATTTTTGTTTATCTGGAAATGACCTAATTTCATCATCATATTTGAACAAGAGTTTTGCAGGATATATTATTCTTGACTGGCAATTTTTTTCTTTCAAGGTTTTATATATGTCATCACATTGCCTTCTTGCCTGCGTGGTTTCTGCCAAATAATCCGAACTTAGTCTTATTGTTCCTCCTCTATATGTGACTTTTTGTTTTTCTCAAGCTGCTCTCAAGATTCTTTGTCTTTGGTTTTGGCGAGCGTGATTATGATATGCCTTGGTGATTTTCTTTTGGGGGTCTATCCTATATGGGATTCGTTGAGCTTCTTGGATGGTCAGCTTTTCGTCTTTCATGATATTCGGGAAGTTTTCTGTAGCAATTCTCAATGATCTCTCTGTGTTTTCTGTATTCTCCCCCTCTTCTGGAACTCTGATCACTCGAAGATTTTTTTGCTTTTGATTGTATCCCACATAATTCTCAGGGTTTCTTCATTTTTCTTCATTCTTTTTTCTGATTTTTCGTCAGAGTTGTATCCAAGTGTTTGTCTTCAATTTCGCTGATCCTATCTTCCATCTTCTCAAACCTGCTCCTCAGACCTTCTATGACACTGTCCATTTCTGAAATCTTGTTGTTTATCTTTTGAATTTCTAATTGTTGTTTTTGTATGATTTCTAGTTGTGAATTTATTTTAGTATTTTGTTCCTGTATTATTTTCTTGAATTCTTCCAATTTTTTGTCTGTATTTTACATGAATTTGTCTGCCTTTTCCATGAATTTGTCTATTTTTCCCTCATTTTTGTCTGTTTTTTGCTTCAACTCTTGGATAATTCTGAATATTAGAGATTTGAATTCCCTATCAGTTAGGTCTAGTGCTTTTTCTTCTACTGGAAGGTCATCTGCTGTTTTATTTTGGACGCTTACTGGAACCATCCTGTCCTGGTTTTGTAAATGTTTTGATATTGTCTGCTGTCTTTGGGGAATTCAGTGGTTATTTTCCTCATTTATTGATTGTAGATTTGTTTGTTTCATCCTGCTTTTTTGTTTTATTTGGTTACGTCTGAGCAGGCGGGCTGTGCGTTCTTTGTTGTTTGCTCATCTGTGGACATGATACTTTTCACTTCCTTCTCCAATGGGCAGGGTCAGTTACTCAGGTATGGCACAGCAGGGCAGGTCCAGCTGAAGGGGAGTTGGTGGGATAGGTTTTTTTGTGGCACGTACCAGGGCTGACAGTGCAGATCAGATATCAGTGCAGGGCAGGTTCCAGTAGGCCATTCCTGTGCTGCTTGGGAGTCTGATGTTCAGCACATGGTGCAGGTAGGCAGGAACGAGGGGGTAGACTGTGATGCGTGGAGCTAAGATTGGTATCATAAAGATGAGAGAGAGGGGAGAGAAGAACAGGAACCAAAAATTTACACACAAACAAAAAAGAGTGCCAAGCGAGCTTGCTATTGGAGTGGAGAGACGAGAGGCTGAGAAATGGGGAAAAACAAAAATAAAAAAAAAGAAAAAGCATTAAAAAAATGAATAAATCGAGAAACTGGAAATGAAGACAAAAACGGAATAAGAGAGAGAAGAAAACTAAACAAAGAAATGAAAAAAAAAACAAACAAACAAACAAGAAAAAAGAAATGCCCCAGGGATGTCCCTGTGAGTCTGCGCAGAGTAAGGGACTATCTTCCAAGGCACGTGGTACTGCCCGGCTAGAAGGGGCTCCCAAGCTGAGAAAAGAAAAACAAACAAACAAATCAAAACAGAACAAATCAGAGCAAACAAACAAACAAAAAAGCTCCGGGGGTCCCACCAGCGTGGCAGCACGGGCTGGGAAGCAGTTTCACAGTCGAGAGGTATTTCGCACCTTTCAGGAAGACGCGAAGATGGCACACAGAGCCAGGTATTTGAGAGAAAGGAGGGGGAGATGGTGAGAAGTAAGGAAGAAATCGAAAGAAGCAGAAAAAAGCAACACCAGCAGCCAATGAATGGCACTCAGGGAGCTGGCCAGTGTGGGTGGGTGGAAGCTAAGCAGCACTGGAGGGAAGCTCATGCTTCCCAGCCAATAGACTGTGGCTGCATGAAGCAGAGGAGGCTAAGTGGGGGTGAAGAAGGGTGGTGGGTGGGAAAGACTATATCGTGGGTTACCAGTTGTTCTGTCTCCTGCTGGAAGCTCCATGAAGCTGCTTTCTCGTACCTCCTGTTTGCTGATCTCTGATAGGAGTCCAAGATAGTGGATCTGTGCTGCCGTAGCTGATAGGGGACCTCTGCATGTATCTCTCCTTGCTGTCTGTTCTCAGTCAGTTTCTTACTCCATTCGGTGCTTGACTGAGTTCTTTATCTCTTCATTTGATGCTTAGGGTTTCAGGATTGACGTGTGACTCTGTTTGACTTAGTTTTTCTGATCTTTGCTGCGGAGGGATGGCGTGGTGCTTCTGACTATAGCGCCATGTTGCCTGGAAGTCGAGTCTAAACTTTTTTGAGCTCAGTCACTCCAACAGTTGGTTAAGCCCTGGAACTAGTCTTCCTCTTTCTCTGTCCTCCTGTTGCCAGAGATGAGAAGCTCTTTGTAAACAACCAGAGAAGCCTTTGGTTTTCACTCTTCCCTTCTGATTGCCAGTTAATCAGTTTAACAAAAGCCACGCCATTCCGTTAAACTTCTAACTACTGTTTCCCTCATCTTTCTCCAACACTTGATACATTGTAACAGCTAGTGTATTCCCTTCCACTGGTTCACCATCCTAGTTCACCACTGGCGAAAGCTTTAAAAACTGAACTGCCACCTTGTGCCAGGAGCTATCCATGTTCCACCTATCACCAATGATGGGATCCTTATTGCCAGCCTGGTATTGAATCATCTAGCTCCAAAGCCCGATCTTATTGCCTGCTTTCTTGGGACACTTCTAGTAGCAAATTTTGCAGGTTGGGTTCCCCAGGAAGCAGATCTGAGATAGAGTTTAGTGTGCATGGTGTTTATTAGACAGTGCCCTTGGAATCTGCACCTGTGGAAGGGAGGGAAAGGAAACAGGATTGGAGAGAAGATGTTGAGTTGCTATTCAGGGCCAACAACAGCCTCAGCCAACCCTGCAGGAATTTCTGGAACAAAAATGGCCTGTCGAATTTGTCCTGCATAATTGGACCAAAATGACCAGGTCTTCACACTCCCACTTTGAATAATCTCTGGATGTGGGCCACCCCAGGAAGGGCATGACCTTGGGTGAGGTGTCTCTACAGCCAAAGCAATCCCAGAAGTTGCTGACAGCTGGAGGTTCTCTGCTGACAGCACTCCCAGCAGCTGGGGCAATATGTGCTTCCTTGAAGGGGAATCTGGGCAATAAATTTCTGTGTCCATCACAAGTGTCTTTCTACCATAAGCAGTGCAGGTTAAGCACTTCACCCACTCTTCCCACTTCAGACAGATTACAATTTAATTGATTAGGTTTATAGCTTTCTTAAACTGCAGTCGCATTCCCAGGATACCTCCTAGTAGTCTTAATTGGACTTTGGTGTTTCACAAGCCTCCATTACTGCCCATTAACAAACCCTCTCCGAAGATATGTCATGTATGCAAATAACTAAATCAATCCACTATACAATATCATAAATAAACGGCACTAACATCTGTCAACACCTACAATGTACCAAGCATTGTGTGCTCCTCCATCTACTTGTTTTATTCATCCACTTAGCAAATATGTAATGAACTCTTACTGCATATCAGGCAGGGTGTTAGGTGCCTTGGGTAGAGTGGTGACCAACAAAGACACCAGCCTCCCCTCATGGAGCTTACAGTCCAGTAGGACCATTGCTAAGACTAGTTCACTTGGCATCCCTGGGGACCACGATCAAAGGGCCTCATGTTTCTGTTATCTAGAAATCACCACCCTGGATATTAACTCCTCTGCTTATCTCTTTTCTCTCAGTACTTAATCTCATACTGCTCTAACTTTCCACTCTGCTACCCAACCTCCCCTCTCTCTCAACTGTTTCAACTTTGATCACTGTAGTCCCCATTCCAGGGATTAATAAATACCTCTACAACCCAAACAGAAAGCCCCCCCTCAATACCTTCCTTAATTGAGACATGGCTCTCCCCTGAAAACCCTACTATGCCTATAAGCTTCTCCTCGCAGATTCTTCCCCTCCTCAAATACTTTTGCATCTGGAGTTGAAGTGGGTCCCCTCCTTATTCCTGACTTCATCTTCCAGACCTCTCAGTCACTCTCCTTCTTTCAGCCTTCCTTTCTACCTCTGTTGTTGTTGTTAGGTGCCATCGAGTCGGTTCCGACTCATAACTACCCTATGTACAACAGAATGAAACACTGCCTGGTCCTGCGCCATCCTAACAATTGTTGTTATGCTTGAGCCCACTGTTGCAGCCACTGTGTCAATCCACCTCCTTGAGGGTCTTCCTCTTTTTCTCTAACCCTCTACTTTACCAAGCATGATGTACTTTTCCAGGGATTGGTCCCTCCTGATAACATGTCCAGAGTATGTGAGACATAGTCTTACCATCCTTGCTTCTAAGGAGCATTCTGACTGTACCTGGAATTCTACCTCTAGTCCCCACAAAATCAGGGGTCACTTTCAGCACTCATGTGGAAGACCCATTCCAAATCCCTGGCTTCTTATTTCTTTGGCCTACTTACCTCTGATAACCTCCTTTTTTGCTCCACCTACTCACTCTCAAGGCTACAAGCAGACCTTGTTATCACTCTGCTGTACCTCTGAAATCTTTTTTTTTTTTTTGCAAGATGTCATTTTATTTTATTTTTTGTTGTACTTTAGATGAAGGTTTACAGAGCAAAGTAGTTTCTCATTAAACAATTAATACACATATTGTTTTGTGACTTTGGTTGCCAACCCCATGACGTGTCAACACTCTCCCCTTCTTGACCTTGGGTTCCCCATTACCAGCTTTCCTGTCCTCTCCTGCCTTCTCGTCCTGCCCCTGGGCTGGTGTGCCCATTTAGTCTCGTTTTGTTTTATGGGCCTGTCTAATCTTTGGCTGAAGGGTGAACCTCAGGAGTGACTTCAGTACTAAGTTAAAAGGGTATCCGGGGCGCATACTCTCAGGGTTTCACCACTCTCTGTCAGACAAGCAAATCTCGTCTTTTTTGTGGGTTTGAATTTTGTTCTACATTTTTCTCCTGCTCTGTCCAGGAACCTCTATTGTGATTCCTGTCGGAGCAGTCAGTGGTGGTAGCCAGGTACCATCTAGTAGTGCTGGACACGGTCTCGTGGAGGCTGTGGTAGTCGTGGTGCATTAGTCCTTTGGACTAATCTTTCCCTTGTGTCTTTGGTTTCCTTCATTCTCCCTTGCTCCAAAAGGGGTGGGACCAGTGGAGTATCTTAGATGGCTGCTCACAAGCTTTTAAGATGCCAGACACTACTCACCAAAGTAGGGTGTAGACCATTTTCTTTATAAACTATATTATGCCAATTGAGCTAGATGCTCCCCCAGACCATGGTCCCCAGACCTCAGTCCAGTAATTCAGTCCCTCAGGGGTGTTTGGATATGTCTATGAAGCTTGTGTGACTTTGCCTTGGTCAAGTTGTGTTGACTTCCCCAGTATTGTGTACCGTCTTACCCTTCACCAAAGTTACCACTTACCTATTGTTTAGTAGTGTTTTTCCTTCCCCACCCCTCCCCTCCCTCTTAACCATCAAAGATTGTTTCTTTCTGTGTGTAAACATTTTCATGATAGTAGTCTCATACAGTATTTGTCCTTCTGTGATTGACTTATTTACTCAGCATAATGCCTCCAGATTCATCCATATTGTGAGATATTTTCCATTGTTCATCATCATTTCGTAGTATTTCATTGTGTGTATCTACCATAGTTTGTTTATCCATTCATCTGTTGATGGGCACTTAGGTTGTTTCCATCTTTTTGCTATTGTGAATAATGTTGCCATGAACATGGGTGTGCATATGTCTATTCATGTGATGGCTCTTATTTCTCTAGGATATATTCCTAGGAATGGGATTCCCGGATCATATGGTATTTCTATTTCTAGCTTTTTAAGGAAGGGCCATATCATTTTCCGAAATGGTTGTACCATTTTGTATTCCCAGCAGCAGTGCCTAACGCTTCCAGTCTCCCAGCAGCTTCTCCAACGTTGGTTATACTCTGGGTTTTTTTTTAATTAGTATCAGAAGTTTCAGGGTGAAATGTTATCTCATTGTAGTCTTGATTTGTATTTCTCTAATGGCTAGTGATTGTGATCATTTCCTCATGTGTCTGTAAGCTGTCTGAATGTCTTCTTTGGTGAAGTGTCTGTACTCATCTTTTGATCATTTTTTTAATTGGATTATTTGTCTTTTGGTTGTAGAGGTCTTGGATTTTCCTATATATTTTAGTAATTAGACCTTTGTTGGATATGCCATAGCCAAAATTTTTTTCCCAGTCTGTAGGTTCTCTTTTTACTCTTTTGGTGAAGTCTTTTGATGAGCATGAGTGTTTAATTTTTAGAAGATCCTATTTATCTAACTTATCTTCTGGTGTTTACGTATTGTTAGTTATGGTTTGTGTCCTATTGATGCCATGTATTAGGGCCTCTAGCATTGACTGTATTTTTTCTTCTATGATCTTTATAGTTTTTGGTTTTATATTTAGAACACTGATGCATTTTGAATTAGTTTTTGTGTATGGTGTGAGGTATGGGTTCTGTTTCATTTTTTTTACAGATGAACATCCAGTTTTGCCAGCACCATTTGTTAAAACCACCACCTGTCTTTCAGTTTGCTTATTGTGGTGCCTTGCGTGTTGCTGTGATACTGGAAGATTTGCCACTGGTATTTCAAATACCAGCACGGTCACCCTTGGCAGACAGACTTCGGATAAGCTTCCAGACTAAGACAGACTAGGAAGAAAGAACTGGCAGTCTACTTCTGAAAAAACTGGCTAGTGAAAACCTTATGAATAGCCATGGAACACTGTCTGATATAGTGCCGGAAGATGAGCCCCTCACATTGGAAGGCACTCAAAATACCACCGGGGAAGAGCTGCATCCTCAAAGTAGAGTTCACCTTAATGATGTGGATGGAGTCAAGCTTTTGGGATCTTCATTTGCTGATGTGGCACCACTCAAAATGAGAAGAAAAAGCTGCAAACATCCATTATTAAATGGAACATGGAATGTACAAAGTATGAATCTAGGAAAATTGCAAGTCGTCAAAAATGAAATGGAATGCATAACGATCAATATCCTAGACATTACTGAGCTGAAATGGACTAGTATTGGCCATTTTGAATCAGACAGTCATATCGTCTACTATGCCAGTAATGACAAATTGAAGAGGAATGGTGTCACGTTCATTATCAAAAAGAAAAATTCAAGATCTAGCCTAAACTACAATGCTGTCAGTGATAGGATATATTCATACACCTACAAGGAAGACCAGTTAATACGACTGTTATTCAAGTTTATGCACCAATCACTAAGGCCAAAGATGAAGAAATTGAAGATTTTTACCAACTTCTGCAGTCTGAAATTGATTGAATATGTAAATCAGATGCATTGATAATTAATGGTGATTGGAATACGAAAGTTGGAAACAAAGAAGAAAGATTGGTAGTTGGAATATATGGCCTTGGTGATAGAAATGATGCCGGAGATCACATGATAGAATTTGCAAGACCAAAAACTTCTTCATTGCAATTATCTTTTTTCAGCAACAAACGGCAGCTAAACACATGGACCTCACCAGATAGGATACACAGGAATCAAATAGACTACACCTGTGGAAAGAGACAATGGAGAAGTTCAACACTATCAGTCACAACAAGGCCAGGGGCCGACCACCAATTGCTCATATACAAGTTCAAGTTGAAACTGAAGAAAATAACAAGTCCACAAAAGCCAAAGTATGACCTTGAGTATATCCCACCTGAATTAAGAGACTAGCTCAAGAATACATTTGACACACTGAACACTAATGACCAAAGACCAGAGGAGTTGTGGAATGACATCAAGAACATCATACATGAAGAAAGCAAGAAGTCATGAAAAAGACAGGAAAGAAAAGACTAAAATGGATGTCAGAAGAGACTCCAAAATCGCTCTTGAATGTAGAGAAGCTAAAACGAAGGGAAGAAATGATGAAGTAAAAGAGATGAACAGAAGATTTCAAAGGGTGGCTCAAGAAGACAAAGTAAAGTATTATAATGAAATGTGCAAAGCCCTAGGGATAGAAAATCAAAAGAGAAGAACATGCTCTGCATTTCTCAAGCTGAAAGAACTGAAGAAAAAAATCAAGCCTCAAGTTGCAATGCTGAAGGATTCTTCAGGGGAAATATTAAATGATGCAGGAAGCATCAAAAGAAGGTGGAAGGAATACACAGAGGCGCTGTACCAAAAAGAACTGGTCGAAGTTCAAACATTTCAGGAGGTAGCGTATGACCAAGAACCGATGGTACTGAAGGAAGAAGTCCAAACTGCACTAAAGGCACTGGCAAAAAACAAGGCTCTAGAAACTGATAGAACACCAACTGAGATGTTTCAACAAACAGATGCAGCACTGGAAGCACTCACTCATCTATGCCAAGAAATTTGGAAGACAGCTACCTGGCCGACCGACTGGCAGAGATTCATATTTGTACCCATTCCAAAGAAAGAAGATCCAACAGAATGCAAAAATTATCTAACAGTATCATTAATATTGCACACAAGTAAAATTTTGCTGAAGATCATTCAAAAGCAGTTGCAGCAGTACACTGACGGGGAACTGCCAGAAATGCAAGCCAGATTCAGAAGAGGACATGTGTGATGGTTAAGACTGTCAACTTGGCTGGGCCATGATTCTCAGTGTTTATATGTGATCACCCCCATGATGAGATCTGCAGTGAGTAGTCAATCAGTTGAAAGGGAGTTTCCTGGGGCCCGGGGCCTGCATTTGAATATAAGTGGACGTTCTGGTTTTTGCCTGCTCTGGATCTTGCAGCTGGCTCCTGTTCATCTGACCTTCAATTCCTGGGACCTGAGCTAGCAGCTTACCTGCCAAACTTGGGATTCGTCAATCTTCACAGCCTGTGAGCAAGAGTCCTGCTCTCCGACCTGCCGATCGTGAGTTTGTCAGTCCCTGGGGCTAGGTGAATCCTGATCCACGACTTAGGACTTTCCAGCCTCTACAACCATGTGAGCCAATTCTTTGATATAAATATATATATATATATATATATACACTTTACTGATTTTTCTTCTCTAGAGAACCCAGCCTAAGACAATGTGGAATGAGGGATATCATTGCTGATGTCAGATGGATCATGGCTGAAAGCAGAGAATACCAGAAAGATGTTTACCTGTGTTTTGTTGACTATGCTAAGGCATTTGACTGTGTTAATCATAACAAATTATGGATAACACTGCAAACAATGGGAATTCCAGAACACTTAATTGTGCTCATGAGGAACCCGTACATAGATCAAGAGACAGTCGTTCAAACAGAACAAGGGACTACTGCCTGGTTTAAAGTCAGGAAAGGTCTGCATCCTTTCACCATATTTATTCAATCTGTATGTTGTGCAAATAATCCAAGAAGCTTGGACTATATGAAGAAGAAGGGGGCATCAGGATTGGAGGAAGACTTATTAACAACCTGCGATACACAGATGACACAACCTTGCTTGCTTAAAGTGAAAGAGGACTTGAAGCACTTATTGATGAAGATCAAAGACTACAGCCTTCAGTATGGATTACACCTCAACATAAAGAAAACAAAAATCCTCACAACTGGACCAATAAGCAACATCATGATAAATGGAGAAAATACTGAAGTTGTTAAGGATTTCATTTCACCTGGATCCACTATCAACGCCCATGGATGCAGCAGTCAAGAAATTAAACAACGCATCGCATTGGGCAAATCTGCTGCAAAAGATCTCTTTAAAGTGTTAAAAAGCAAAGATGTCACTTTGAGGACTAAGGTGTGCCTGACCCAAGCCATGGTGTTTTCAATCGCCTCATAAGTATGTGAAAGCTGGACAATGAATAAGGAAGACGGAAGAAGAACTGATGCCTTTGAATTATGTTGTCAGCAAAGAATATTGAATATACCATGGACTGCCAGAAGAATGAAGAAATCTGTTCAGCAAGTACAGCCAGAATGCTCATTAGAAGCAAGGATGATGAGACTTAGTCTCACACACATTGGACATATTATCAGGAGGGACCAGTCCCTGGAGAAGGACGTCATGCTTGGTAAAGTGAGGGTCAGCGAAAAAGAGCAAGACCCTCAATGAGACAGATGAAGCCTCAACAGTGGCTTCAACAATGGGCTCAAACATCGCAACAATTGTGAGGATGGCCCAGGACCAGACAGTGTTTTGTTCTGTTGTACCTAGGGTTGCTCTGAATCTGAATCAACTGGATAGCCCTAACAACAACATTTGTTAAAAAGACTGTCTTTTCCCCCATTTAATGAAATTTGGGTCTTTGTCAAAGATCAGGTGACCGTAGGTGGATGGATTTACATCTGGGTTCTCCATTCTGTTCCATTGGTCAATGTGTCTGTCGTTGTGCCAGTACCAGGCTGATTTGATTACTGTAGTTGTACAGTAGGTTCTGAGGTCAGGTAGGGCTAGGCCTCCTACTGTATTCTTATTTTTCAGTAGTGCTTTACTTATCTGAGGCCTCTTAATGATTAGTTTTTCCATCTCATTAAAGAATGCTGTTCATATCTGGACCAGGATTGCATTGTATTTGTAGACTGTTTTGGAGATTTGACATTTTCATAATGTTGAGTCTACCTGTCTGGAGCTAAGTGAGTGAGAGAAAGAAACAGAATTGAAAAAACATCACAAAAAAAGAAAAAGTAAATGAAATCGCAGCACAGTGTGATTGGGCGGGTGGGGGTGGGCCACAGCCATGGAGTCCATGTGCCAGTGGCTCTCTAGCCAAGCAGTGCGACTCTGCCTGTCGAGAAGGGGCGTGGATGGCACACAGGGCTAGTGGGTGGGCGAGAGGAAAGGAAAGAAGGGAAAGAGAGATAAAATACAAAATAAATAAATATGATGCTGAGGGAGCCAGCCATTGTGGGTGGGGTAGAATTGGGTTGGTGGCAAGCTGGTGTCTCTCTCACCAGGAGGCGCAGCATGGACCCTCAGGAAGAGGCAGAGGCAACACAGGGCCTAAGTGGGAGGGAGAAGGGGAAAGATAAAGAAAAATAAAAAATATGGCACTGAGGGAGACAGCCTGTGGGAGCAGCGCAGACCCAGGGTGACCATGGGCCAGTGGCTCTCTAGCCAAGCAGTGCAGCATGGCCCCTTGAGAAGTGGGGTAGGGTGGCGCACAGGGCTAGGTGGGTGGGAGAAGGAAAGGAGAGAAAGAGAAGAAACAAAAAAAAAAATGGTGCCAAGGGAGCAGGCCAGTGACAGTGGTGCAGACCCTGGGAGGCCAAGTGCCAGTAGCTCTCTAGCTGAGCAGTGTATCACAGCCCTTCAGGAAGGGGCAGGAGTGGCTAGGTGGGCAGGAGAAAGGAAAAGTAAGAGGGAGAGAGAGAAGAAACAGGAAAAAAAAAGAACAAAGCAAACAAACTAAAAAAATATGATGCTCAGGGAGTTGGCTGGTGGGGGAAGCGCAGACCCCGGGACGCCATGTGCCAGTGGCTCTCTAGTCATGCAGCATAGCACATCCCTTCAAGAAGTGGCAGGGATGGCACATGGGGCTAGGTGGGTGGGAGAAAGGAAAGGAAGGAAGGGAGAGAGAAGAAACAGAAAAAAAATGGTGCTGAGGGATCCCACCAGTGGGGGCAGCATGAAACCGGAAGGCTGTGCCGGTGGCTCTCTAGCCCAGCAGTGTGGCACAGCCCGTTGAGAAGCAGTGGGGTTGGTGCACGGGGCTAGCTGGGTGGGAGAAAGGAAAGGAAGGAAGGGAGAGAGAGAGAAGAAACAAACAAAAAAGCCAAAAACAAAAACAAAAATATTTAAAAATGGTGTGGGGTGAACCAGCCATTGGGGGTGAGGTAGACCTGGGTGGCAGTGAGCTGGTGTCTCTCCAGCCAAGTGACTGTGGCCTGTTGGAAAGTGGCGGAGGCCACGTAGAGAGAAGAAGGGTGGGGGTGGGAAAGCGTGTATCCCTGGTTACCGGGTGCTCTGTCTCCTGTTGGGAGCTCCATGAAGTTGCCTTCCTGTACTCCCTGTCCACGGTCCTTTGTGGCTGAGGTCCAAGATGGTAAATCCGTGCCTTGTTATCTGGTAGGGGACCTCCACTCCATAGCTCTCCTCATTCTCTGTTCTCTGTCAGTTTCTTATTCCATTCCGTGCTTGATCGAGTTCTTTATCCCTTCATTTGATGCTTAGGGTTTCAGGATTGACGTTTGTATCTGTTTTAGTTTTTTGGCTTTTGCTGTCTGTAGAGCCATGTTGGCTCTGCCTCCTCTG
This sequence comes from Dugong dugon, assembly GCA_030035585.1. Classification (NCBI taxonomy): domain Eukaryota; kingdom Metazoa; phylum Chordata; class Mammalia; order Sirenia; family Dugongidae; genus Dugong; species Dugong dugon. The sequence continues at coordinate 98,063,800 of CM057483.1, read as the reverse complement.
TCCTGTACCTCTGAAATCATAATTTCAATTCCTTACAACCTCATATCTTCCCAACCCTCTTATTCAATTACTCTATTATACTGCTGAACTTCATTGAGACTTCCAGTACCTTGATCCATTCATTCAATCATTCAACCAATATTTGATCTACCATCTACCACATGCCAGGCACTGTGTTAAGTACTGGGGATTCAGCTCTGAATATGAGGAACATATTTCCTGCTTTTAAGGAGTTCACAGTCTACTTTTTCCTTATTTCTCAGCATTTCTCTCTATTTTAACTTCTTCCCTGATTTGTTCAGGTCCAGCATTTTGACCACTCTCTTGCAAATAACCTAAATTGCCTGTGTACTCTTGCCCTTCCTCCTATCCACCAGGCATAACCCCACCTGGATCAATCCAACTGTTCACTTCTTTGTATCCACACCCAGGCTACTGAATGCTGCTGGAGAAGATCACACAGCCATGCAAATTTGTGTTCTCCTACCACAAGTAGGCCTTCAGCCTACCCAAAAAAATCCTCCTGTGATTCCACAGTCAGCTCTCTTTTGTGTTCATCACAACTTCAAACTGCCACTCTCCTCAGACTCAAAACCCTCCATTCCCTTGTCTTCCCTCCTACTTCTCCAGTAGATGACTTTGCCTCCTGCTTTCCAGAAGAAGTACGGGCCATCAGGCAGGAAGTCCCTTACCTTCCTAACAACAAATCTACATCCCACTTGCATATGCACACTTACTTCCTCTCTCTCCTGTACCTTCAACTTCTCCCTTTCAATGAGCATTCATTCATTCAACAAGCATTAACTGAGCACCTACCACGTGGCAGGCACTGTGCTAGGAACTGGAAATATAATGGCAAGCAAAACAGTAAAGGTTTATGTTTTTAAGGAGCTTACGTTCTAGTGTGAGGGAACAGACAACAAATTAGTAAACAAACAAGTAAGCTAATTTCAGATTATGAAGGAAATACAATAGTAATAATAAAAAGTAATGGGGGAAAATGGCCAACAAGCACATGAAAAGATGTTCAACATCATTAGCCATTGTTGTTAGTTCTTGTTAGGTGCCGTTGAGTCAGTTCCAACTCATAGGGACCCTACGTACAACAGAATGAAACACTGCCCGGTCCTGCACCGTTCTCACAATCGTTTTTATGCTTGAGCCCATTGTTGCAGCCACTGTGTCAATCCATCTCGTTGACGGTCTTCCTCTTTTTCACCGACCCTCTACTTTACCAAGCATGATGTCCTTCTCCAGGGGCTGATCCCTCCTGATAATACGTCCAAAGTGTATGAGATGTAGTCTCACCATCCTTGCTTCTTCCAAGACTGATTTGTTCATTCTTTTGGCAGTCCATGGTATATTCAATATTCTTTGCCAACACCATTAGGGAGATGTAAGTCAAAACCACAATGATTTATCATCTCATACCTATTAGAAAGGCAGTGGTCAAAAAAATGGAAAACAGCAGGTGCTGGTGAGGTTGTGGAGAAACTGAAACCCTCATCTATTACTGGTAAGGAGGTAAAATGATGCAGCCATTGTGGCAGTTCCTCAAAAAGCTGAACATAGAACTACCATATGACCCAGCAATTCCAATCTAGGTACGTACCCAGAAGAAGTGAAGGCAGGAACGCAAACAGAAACCTGTACTGTACACCAATGTTCATTGCGGCAGTTTTCACAATAGCCGAAAGGTGAAAACCAAAATGCCCATAAACAGATGAATAGATAAACAAAATGCGGTGTATATACACGTATATATACACACTATGGAATCTTACACAGCCATAAAGAGAACTGAAGTTCTGATGCATGTCACAACCTTGAAAACATTATGCTGAGCGAAATAAGTTAGTTACAAAGGGACGAATATTATATGAAATAAGCAAATACATAGAAACCAAAGATTAGTAATGGTTACCAAGTGTGGGAGGGAGGGCAAAAGGGGGAGTTTATGTTAATGGTGGTGGTATATTTTGGAAAAGGATAGCAATAATGGTGGCACAGAATGAAAAATGTAATCAATGTCATTGACTTGTAAATGTGGAAGTTGTGCTGGTGACAGTTTTGATGCATATATTTTCACCACAAAAAACAAAAAAGTTATAGAGAGACTCTTTTGGATAAGGTGGTCCAGAAAGCATATATCAGGTAGTGACATTTGAGCTGAGGGGAATAAAAGTTATGTTTTGAACACATGAAGTTTGAGATTCATTAATTATACAAATGGAAATATCAAGTAGGCAGCAGGTTATATGAACCTGGAGTTTAAGAGAGAAGTGATAGCTGGAAATGTAAATTTAAGTGTCATAATCATATAGTTGTATTTAAAGCCAAGGTGCTGGATGAGCTTACCTAGGGAGAGAGTGTAAAACCAAGACAATCAAAACAAGCTGTGAGACCCTCCAACATTTAGAACTTGGGTTGAAGAAGAGGGTCAGCAAAGAAGACTGAGAAGAAGCAGAGAGGAAGAAGGAAAACCAGGACAGTGTGGTGTCATGAAAGCCAAGATGGTTTTACGAAAAGGAAGGCGTGATTAATTGTGTCAAATGCTGCTGAGAGATCAAGTAATATGAAGACTGAGAAGTGACCACTGGATTTGGCCACATAGATGATAAGAGCAGTTCCAGTAGAGTTGTCAAATGGAACCTTAATTGGAGTGAGCTGAATAAAGAATGGGAAGAAAAGGAGTGGGGAGAACAACTACAGACAAGTTGTTCAAGAATGGGGACAGTAACTGGTAGCAGAAATGATGTCAAGAGAGTATTTTTAGGATGGGAGACATGGGAGCTTGTTTGCATGCAGATGGAAACAATCCAAGAGTGATGAAGCAGAAGGGGGTGAAGTCTTTGAGAAGGTGAGAGTGAATACTATCCTGAACACAGGAGGAGGGGTTGGTTGGCCTTTCAAAGGAGTAAGGACAGTTCTTCCATAGTAACAGCAGGAAAGGCAGAGTATTTGGGCACAGATGCAGGTAGGTGGATTGACATGGGTGTAGGATCTGGGGGGAAGGTAATTTCTGACTGCTTTTAATTTTTCGGTGAAATAGGAAGCAAGGCTGAGATGGCAAGGCCATCTAGGGAGAGGAGCACTCTCTCTGGAAACACAAGACAAAGTGGAGGCCCATACAGTGTCCTGGAATTTCTTTCTCCTAACTCCTTCTTATTGGAATATAGTCACATTTTTCCATCCAAAAAATAACTCTTCCACATCTCTCTCCATCTCTATACCTCCTCTTCTTCCACTAAAAATAACATCATGAAAGAATTGTCAGCACTGACCAGCTCTGTTCTTCACCAGCCACTTGCTCACAATACTCTCTTATGCCCCCATCCCTCCACTAAGTCCACTCTCCTGAAGGCTACTAAGGACCTCCTTGTTAAAAACGGACACTTTCACTCTTTCTCCTACCTTATGTGTTTGAAGCATTTGGTGCTGTTGACCACTGCCTTTGTTTCAAAAACCTTCTTATTTTGGTCTACTTGACATGGCACTCCCCATTCACTCATCTGACCACTCCTCTACAGTTTCTTTTGCTTCTTCCTCCACTCTTCCTTTAAGCATTGGAGTTCCTCAGGCCTGTGTCGCAGGCCTTCTTCCCCTTCTACTTTACGAGCTTTCCCTGGGTGAGCTCATCTACTCAGCTAACTTCAATAATCAGTTATGTGCTGATGAATCCCAAATCTCCAAGTCTCTCTCTTGAGCTCCAGACCCACATAATCTCTCCCCTTAGATGGTCTACAGACGTGTAAAACTCAACTCATCCAACACTGAGCACTTTATCTTTTTTCAATTCCCACATTCCCTAAAAATTCTGCCCCTCTTCCTACGTTTCATATCTCAGTATCACCATCCATTCATTTGCTCAAGCCAGAGACCTGGGTATCTTTATAGATGCCTCTTCTTTTCTCCTATAGGCAATCAATCACCAAGGTTTACATATTCTACCACCTAAATTTCTCTTGCATCCCTTTATTCCTTGGTTTTTTGTTTGATTTGTTTTCACTGCTGTATAAGCTCAATAAATATTAAGAAGCCTATCATTCTATTTTATTCTCACATGAGAAAAAGTAAGCCTTGACCCCTACCTTGCATCATGCTAAGACATCAGTTCCAGGTAGATAAAAATACCTAAATATGAAAAGCAAAAATATAAAGCTTTTAGGACCTCAGAGTAGAGAAAGATTTCTTAAATAAGACACAGAACCACTAACCATAAAAGCAATAAAATTCAAGTACATTAAAATTAGGAAACCATTTAAAGTATGAAAAGACTAACCACAGAAAGGGAAATGATATTTGCAACACATAGAACCAACAAATATTCATAAAGAGTTTTTGCAAATTAGTAAAAAAAAGACAGAAAATCTGATAGAAAAAATGAATAAGATACTTGTAGGGGCTCATCACAAAAAAGAAATCCAAATGTCCGATAAACATGAAAAGGTGCTTAACCTCATCTGTAATGGGAGAAACTACATGAGGGAAGCTGGATTACAAAGGAACATGAGGAAACTTTGGGGGGTGATGGATATGTTCATTATCTTGATTGTGGTGCTGGTTTAATGGGTGTTCACTCATCAGATTTGCACTTTAATGTATTATAGTTTGTTATACATCAATTATACTTGAATTAAGGTGTAAAGCACACACATACAATGCCATACCATTTCACGTCCATTAGACTGGCAAAAATTTTTAAGTCTGACAATAACTAGTGGTGATTAAGATGTAGAAGAACAGAGACTCTCATATACTACCGGTGCAGATATAAATTGGTTCAGCCACTTTGGAAAACTGTGAGGCAGCATCTGTTAAAGTTGGAAATACAAATCCCCAAAGACCCAGCAATTCTACTCCTAGGTACACAGTCATACGTCGCTTAATGTCCACAATACTTTCTGTGAAATAGGACGTTATGCGATCTGGACATTGTGCCAACACCATATTATGGATGAAGATCCTTTCAGGCATTTGCTTCCAGAATAAGCAGGTTTCGTCCATATTAAAAATTTGCTGGGACAAATAACCTCCTTCTGCAAATTAGTTTATCTAAGGTTTCAACAAATTCTTCTGCTGCCTTCGCATCAGCACTCACAGACTTACCACTCACTTTCACATTATGCAGTGAAAAATGTTTGAAGCACCTGAACTACCCAGAGCTAGCACTAAACTCAATACTGTAGCCTGCTCCTGCTTTTTCTTTAAGCGTCTGGAACAAGCTTCGCGCCTAAGCAGTGATCGTCAAAGTAGTGAGAATGATTCGCTTTTGTGTTTGGGCCTCAATTTTCGTCATTAGCAATTTCTCCATACCTGATATAGGTACATCTTGCATTTTTGTTAGCCTTGTAGCTTTCAGTGGAGCTGATCCTTTAACAGCTTGGGGAATTTTTTCTTTGTTTTTGAGGAACAGCTGTTGAGTGCAACATGCCTAAATCTGCTACGCCCTGTTCTCTGATGGGAATTTCTGAACTCTGTTATAATCATATGGGACGACGGACGTATATGTGGTTGAACACTGGGCATTATACAGCGCATGACTGTATATCCTAGAGAAATATGTACATATCTTCACAAAAAGATATACAGAAAATTCATAACAGCATTGTACATCATTGCTCAAACTGAAAATAACCCAACAGTTCATCAGCAGTAGAATGCATAAATTGTGGAATATATACGACAATGACAACAAACTACAGCCACATACAACAACATGTATGAAGCATACAAAAATAAAGTTGAGAAAAAGAAGCAAGACACAAAGGAATATGTACAGTATGGTCTCATTTATATAAAGTTTAAAAGCAAGCAAAACTAAATTATTGTTTAGAGATGCATAGTTGTTACTGTTGTTGTTAGGTGTCATCAAGTCGGTTCTGACTCATAGTGACCCTATGTACAACAGAACGAAACACTGCCCAGTCTTGCACCATCCTCACAATCATTGCTATGTTCGAGCCCATTGTTGCAGCCACTGTGTCAATCCATCTCATTGAGGGTCTTCCTGTTTTTTGCTGACCCTTTACTTTACCAAGCATGACGTCCTTTTCCAGGAACTGGCCGCTCCTGATAACACGTCCAAAGTATGTGAGATGAAGTCTCGCCATCCTTGCTTCTAAGGAGCATTCTGACAGTACTTCTTCCAAGACAGATTTGTTCATTCTTCTGGAAGTCCATGGTATATTCAATATTCTTCACCAGCACCACAATTCAAAGGCATCAATTCTTCTGCAGTCTTCCTTATTCATTGTCCAGCTTCCGCATGCATATGAAATGATTGAAAATACCATGGCTTGTGACAGGTGCACCCTAGTCCTCAAAGTGACATCTTTGCTTTTTAACACTTTAAAGAGGTCTTTTGCAGCAGATTCGCCCAATGCATATATAGGGATAAAACTATAAAGAGAATCAAATAAATTATTATAAAAGTTTAGAGAATGGTTACTTATAATAGGAAAGGAAAGTTGTTATTGGTAAGGATACATAGGGGGATGTTTCTGGGGTGCTGGCATTTTCCATTTTTTGACCTTGGTGGTAGTTATACAGGTGTTCACTTATTTTTTATAAATGTACAAACTTAATTTTTATAAGTGTACTAACTACATTTGTTTGAATGCTATATTGTATGTATGTATGTTATATTTTACAATGATAACTTTTTTTTTAATACCCAGGATACAGTTCTGAGTTACAGCAAATTTAAGGGAAGGGCTGCAGGAAAAGGAATCTAGAAAGGAGACAGGGAAGAAACATCCAGAGGCAAGCAGCAAACCAGGAGAACAGGGTGCTAAGAAAGCTAAGAGAAGAAGCTTCCAAGTTTCCAAAAACAGAGTGGATAACAATGCCTACCCCTGCTCTGCAGGGTGCATCAGAGCAAGGCCAAGAGCCACCAGCCTGTGTGCTTGTAGCAATATCAAGAATACTCTCACATGATAGAAAACTGAGCAGAGGCACAAACAGACAAGAAGAAATACTGTTAGGAGGCAAACTGAGAACATGTCTATTCTTCCTAACGAGCAAAGACATACAGATTTATTTTTAAATGAACAGTCAAACAGTCTTTTTTTTTTTTTCTTGGTACAACCACTATGGAAAACAACATGGCACCTCCTTAAAAAGCTAGAAATAGAAATGCCATACCATCCAGCAATCCCACTCCTAGGAAGATATCCTAGAGAAATAAGAGCCATCACACGAATAGACATATGCATAGCCATGTTCACTGCAGCATTATTCACAATAGCAAAAGGATGGAAACAACCTAAGTGCCCATCAACAGAGGCATGGATAAACCAATCATGGTACATACACACAATGGAATACTATGCAAAGATAAAGAATAATAATGAATATGTGAAACATCTCACAACATGGATGAATCTGGAGGGCATTATGCTGAGTGAAATAGGTCAATCACAAGAGGACAAATATTTTACGAGACCACTATTATAAAAACCCAAGAAAAGGTTTACACACAGAAAAAAACAATCTTTGATGATTATGAGGAAGGGGAGGGATTGGAAGGAAAAATCACTAACTAGATAGTTAAACCAAAAAAATCTGTTGCCATCAAGTCAATTCCGACTCTTGGTGACCCTATAGGACAGAATAGAACTGCCTTATAAGGTTTCCAAGGAGCGCCTGGTGGATTCGAACTGCCGACCTTTTGGTTAGCAGTCATAGCTCTTAACCACTATGCCACCAGGACAAGTGTTAACTTTGGTGAAGGGAAAGACAACACACAACATAGGGGAAGTCAGCACAAGTGGACCAAGGCAAAGTCATAGAAGCTTCGTAGACATATCCAAACACTTTGAGGGACAGCGTTACTGGGGCTGAGGGCTGGGGACCATGGTCTCAGGGGATATCTAGGTTAATTAGTATACCAAAGTTTATTTTAAAAAAATGTTCTACATCCTACTTTGGTGAGTAGCATCTGGGGTCTTAAAAACTTGGAGTGGCCATCTGAGATACATCTATTGCTCCCGTCCTGTCTAGAGCAAAGGAGAATGAAGAAAACCAAAGACACAAGGAAAATATTAGCTCAGAGGACTAATGGACCACACGAGCCACAGACTCCACCAGGCTGAGCCCAGAAAGACTACATGGTGCTCAGGTACCACCACCTATCTCTCTGACAGGGATCACAGTAGAGAGTCCCCGACAGAGCAGGAGAAAAATGTAGAACAAAATTCAAATTCACAAAAGAAGACCAGACTTACTGGTTGGACAGAGACTTGAGGAACCCCTGAGACTATGGTCCTAAGACACCCTTCTGAACTGGAACTGAAGCCATTCCCAGAGACTACCTTTCAGCCAAACAATAGACAGGACAACAAAATAAACAATAACACAAGTAAGGAACGTGCTTCTTAGTTCAATCAAGTATACCAGAGCTAATAAGCAACATCAGCCCCAAAGAAAAGACGATAAGGCAGGAATGGATAGGAAAACTGGATGAAGGGACACCTGGAACCCAGGCTGAAAGGGAAAGGGTAGAGTGCTGACACATTGCAGGGATTGCAACCAATGTCACAAAATAATTTGTGTATAAATTTTTGAGTGAAACATGGATAGGAAGACTCAACATTGTGAAGATGTCAATTCTACCCAAAGCGATCTACAGATACAGTGCAATCCCAATCCAAATTCCACCAGCATTTTTTAATGAGATGGAGAAACAAATCACCAATTTCATATGGAAAGGGAAGAGGCCTCAGATAAGTAAAGCATTACTCAAGAAGAAACACAAAGTGGGAGGCCTCACACTACCTGATTTTAGAACCTATTATACCACCACGGTAGTCCAAACAGCCTGGTACTGGTACAACAACAGATACATAGACCAATAGAACAGAATTGAGAATCCAGATGTAAATTCATCCACCTATGAGCAGCTGATATTTGACAAAGGCCCAAAGTCCATTAATTGAGGAAAAGACAGTCTCTTTAACAAATTGTGCTGGCATAACTGGATATCCATCTGAAAAGAAATGGAACAAGACCCATACCTCACACCACGCACAAAAACTAACTCAAAATGGATCAAAGATTTACATATAAAATCGAAAATGATAAAGATCATGGAAGAAAAGCTAGGGACAAAGCTAGGAGCACTAATACAGAATACAAACCATAAGTAACAACGCACAAACACCAGAAGAGAAACTAGATAACTGGAAGCTCCTAAAAATCAAACACTTATGCTCATCAAAAGACATCACCAAAAGAGTCAAAAGACAACCTACAGACAGGGAAAAAAATTTCGGCTACGTCAAATCCGATCAGTGTCTAATCTCTAAAATCTACAAGATACTGCAAAACCTCAACAACAAAAAGACAAATAACCCAGTTAAAAAATGGGCAAAGGATATGAACAGGCACTTCGCTAAAGAAGACATTCAGGCAGCTAACAGACACATGAAGAAATGCTCACAATTATTAGCCATTAGAGAAATGCAAATCAAAACTACACTGAGATACCATCTCACCCCAACAAGGCTAGCATTAATCCAAAAAGCACAAAATAATAAATGTTGGAGAGGTTGTGGAGAGACTGGAACACTTACACACTGTTGGTGGGAATGTAAAATGGTACAACAACTTTGGAAATCAATTTGGCATTTCCTTAAAAAGCTAGAAATAGAAGTACCATACGATCCAGCAATCCCAATCTTAGGAATATATCCTAGAGAAATAAGAGCCTTCACATGAATAGATATATGCACACCCATGTTCACTGCAGCACTGGTCACAATAGCAAAAAGATGGAAACAACCTAGGTGTCCATCAACAGACGAATAGATAAACTATGGTATATTCACACAGTGGAATACTATGCAATGATAAAGAACAACAATGAATCCATGAAACATCTTATAACATGGAGGAATTTGGAGGGTATTATGCTGAGTGAATTTAGTCAGTCACGGAAGGACAAATATGGTATAAGACCACTATTATAAGAACTCAAGAAAAGGTTTAAACACGGAAGAAAACATTCTTTGATGGTTACAAGGGTGGGGAGGGAGGGGGAAGCTTATTCACTAACTACATAGTAGACAAGAATTATCTTAGGTGAAGGGAAGGACAGCACACACTACAGGGAAAGTCAGCACAACTGGACTAAACCAAAGCTAAGAAGTTTCCTGAATATAACCAAACAATTCGAGAGGCAGAGTAGCAGGGGCTTGGGTCTGGGTATCATGGTTTCAGGGGACATCTAGGTCAATTAGCACAGCAAATTTACTTAAGAAAATGTTCTGCATCCTACTTTGGTGAGTGGTGTCTGGGGTCTTAAAAGCTAGCAAGCAGCCATCTAAGACGCATCAATTGGTCCCAACCACCTGGACTAAAGGAGAATTAACAACACCAAAGACACAAGGAAAGTATTAGCCCAAGAGACAGAAAGGGCCACACAAACCAGAGACTTCATCAGCTTGAGACCAGAAGAACTAGATGGTGCCCAGCTACCACCAATGACCGCCCTGACAGGGAACACAACAGAGAGTCCCTGATGGATCAGGAGAAAGGTGGGGTGCAGAACTCAAATTCTAGTAAAAAGACTAGACTTAATGGTCTGACTGAGACTTGGAGGAACCCCAGAAAGCATGGCCCCTGGACTCTCTGTCAACCCAGAACTAAAACAACTCCCGAGGCCAACTCTTCAGACAAACACTGGCATGGACTGTGGGGCATAAAATGATACTCATGAAGAGTGTGCTTCTTAGCTTAAGTGGATACATGAGACTAAGTAGGCAGCTTCTGTCCAGAGGTGAGATGAGAAGACAGAGAGTGTCAGGAGCTGGTTGAATGGACACGGGAAATCAGGGGTGGAAGGGAGGAGTGTGCTGTCAGTACAGGGAGAGCAATTAGGGTCACATAACAATGTATGTATAAATTTTTGTATGAGACACTAACTTGAAATGTAAACCTCCACTTAAACTACAATAAACCAAAAATAAATAAATTTTTGAGTGAAAAACTAGAAAAAAAAGAAGAGTCATTTTTTTTGCCTATTAGAAAAATTAGGGGGAGGAGGGAAAAATTATAGTATGGCAGCCTGGAAGATTACCAAGTTGATGCATGGTTATTGGCTGCTAACAGTATGAATAAATTATTGTTGTTAGCTGCTGTCAAGTTGATTCTGATTCATAACGACCACATGTGACAGAGTAGAACTGCCCCATAGGGTTTTCTAGGCTGTAATCTTCACAGGAACGGATTACCACATTTTTCTCCCATTAGCTGCGCATGGATTCGAACCCCCAACCTTTCAGTTAGCAGCTGAGCACTTAACCTACTGGGGCACCTGGGCTCCTTTATAAATAAATATCACTGCTTTTAAAAAATACCACCCTTTTAAAATAAAATCTGGCAATATGTATCAGGAGATTTTAAATGTCCTTTGACTCAGTAATCCTTAAATACCCTTTGACTCAATAATCCTACTTCTGGAAATCTATTCTGGGGAATTATGCAAGGAAAGGAAAAAGCTGGAAGCCACCCAAGTAGCCCTTAACAAGGGGACCATTAAATGGACCATTAAATAAACTTTGCTAAGCACCACTAAGTAAAAATCATAATTATGAAAGTGAGGAAGGAAGGAAAGTAACATTTATTGAGTGATACTTTGTGACATGTATTGTACTAAGTGCATTGCTTTATCTAGTTTAATGGAAAAGCAAAACCAAACCCATTGCTGTTGAGTCGATTCCCACGCATAGCAACTCTACAGGACACAGTAGAACTGCCCCATAGGGTTTCCAAGACTGTAATCATTATGGAAAGCAGATTGCCACATCTTTCTCCTGCAGAGCAGTTGGTGAGTTCAAACCGCCAACCTTCTAGTTGGCAGCTGAGTGTTTAACCACTGTTCCACAACCACCTCCAAAATCATTTATTGTTACCACCTGTCTTAGTTTCTTAGTACTACTGTAACAGAAAGCACCAGTGGGTGGCTTTAAAGGACAGAAATTTATTTTCTCATAGTTCAAGACCCCATGCATCAGTTTGTTGTACTGTGGTGGCTTGCATGTTGCTGTGATGCTGGAAGCTATGACACTGGTATTTCAAACACCAGCAGGGTCAACCTTGGTTGACAGGTTTCAGCTGAGCTTCCAGACTAAGATAGACTAGGAAGAAGAAACTGGTGGTCTACTTCTGAAAAATTAGCCAGTGAAAGCCTTACAGATAGCAGCAGAACATTTTCTGATACAGTGCTGGAAGATGAACCCTCATGTTGGAAGGCACTCAAAATACCACTGGGGAAGAGCTGCCTGCTCAAAGTAGAGTCAACCTTAATGACGTGGATGGAGTCAAGCTTTCGGGACTTTCATTTGCTGATGTGGCATGACTCAAAATGAGAAGAAACAGCTGCAAACACCCATTAATAACATGAACATGGAATGTATGAAGTATGAATCTAGGAAAATTGCAAGTCCTCAAAAATGAAATGGAACACATAAAGATCAATATCCTAGGCATTAGTGGGCTGAAATGGACTGGTATTGGCCATTTTGAATCAGACAATCATATGGTCTACTATGCCAGAATGACAAATTGAAGAAGAATGGCATTGTATTCTTCATCATAAAAAACATTTCAAGATCTATGCTGAACTACAACGCTGTTAGTGATAGGACAATATCCATATACCTACAAGAAAGACCAGTTAATACGACTATTATTCAAATTTACACATCAACCACAAAGGCCAACGATGAGGAAATTGAAGATTTTTACCAACTTCTGCAGTCTGAAATTGATCAAACATGCAATCAAGATGCACTGATAATTACTGGTGATTGGAATGCAAAAGTTGGAAATGAAGGATTAGTAGTTGGAAAATATGGCCTTGGTGATAGAAATGATGCTGGAGATTACATGATAGAACAATGACTTCTTCATTGCAAATACCTTTTTTCAACAACATAAACGGTGACTATACACATGGACCTCGCCAGATGGAATAGCAGGAATCAACTCAACTACATCTGTGGAAAGAGATGATGCAAAAGCTCAATATCATCAGTCAGAACAAGGCCAGGGGCCAATTGTGGAACAGATCATCAATTGCTCCTATGCAAGTTCAAGTCGAAGAATATTAGAACAAGTCCACGAGAGTCAAAGTATAACCTTGAGTATATTGCACCTGAATTTAGAGACCATCTCAGGAATAGATTTGACGCATTGAACACTAATGACTGAAGACCAGGCAAATGTTGGGACGACATCAAGGGTATCATACATGAAGAAAACAAGAGGTCACTAAAAGACAGGTAAGAAAGAAAAGACCAAAATGGATGTCAGAAGAGACTCTGAAACTTGCTCTTGAAGTAGAGTAGCTAAAGCGAATGGAAGAAATGATGAAGTAAAAGATCTGAACAGAAGATGTCAAAGGGCGACTAGAGAAGACAAAGTATTGTGATGAAATGTGCAAAGACCTGGAGTTAGAAAACCAAAAGGGAAGAACACGCCCTGCGTTTCTGAAGCTGAAAGAACTGAAGAAAAAATTCAGACCTCGAGTTGCAATATTGAAGGGTTCTACAGGGAAAATATTAAACGACGCAGGAAGCATCAAAAGAAGATGGAAGGAATACAGAGTCACTGTACCAAAAAGAACTGGTCAACATTCAACCATTTCAGGAGGTACCATATGATCAAGAACCTATGGTACTGAAGGAAGAAGTCCAAGCTGCCCTGAAGGCATTAGCTAAAAACAAGACTCCAGGAATTGACGGAATACCAATTGAGAGGTTTCAACTAACGGATGCAGCATTGGAGATGTTTACTCGTCTATGCCAAGAAATTTGGAAGACAGCTACCTAGCCAACTGACTGGAAGAGATTCATATTTGTACCCATTCCAAAGAAAGGTGATCCAATATAATGCAGAAATTATCAAACAATATCATTAATATCACACACAGGTAAAATTTTGCTGAAGATAATTCAAAAATGGTTGCAGCAGTACATTGACAGGGAACTGCCGAAAATTCAAGCCAGATTCAGAAGAGGACATGGAATGAGGGATATCATTACTGATGTCGGATAGATCTTGGCTGAAAGCAGAGAATACTAGAAAGATATTTACCTGTGTTTTATTAACTATGCTAAGGCATTCGACTGTGTTGATCATAACAAATTATGGATAACATTATGAAGAATGGGAATTCCAGAACACTTAGTTGTGCCCATGAGGAACCTGTACATAGACAAAGAGGCAGTCTTTTTAACAGAACAAGGGGATACTGCATGGTTTAAAGTCAAGAAAGGTGTGTGTCAGGGTTGTATCCTTTCACCATATTTATTCAGTCTGCATGCTGAGCAAATAATCTGAGAAGCTGGACTATACACAGAAGAAAGCGGCATCAGGATTGGAGGAAACTCATTAACAACCTGCATTATGCAGATGACACAACCTTGCTTTCTGAAAATGAAGAGAACTTGAAGCACTTACTGATGAAGATCAAAGACTACAAAAAGGCAAGATGAAAGAAACAAACCCACAATTAATGTTGTTGGTAGGTGCCATCAAGTCAGTTTCAACTCATAGTGACCATCCTCCCAATTTTGATATGCTTGAGCCCATTGTTGCAGCCCCTGTGTCAGTCCATCTCATTGAGGGTCTTCGTCTTTTTTGCGGACCCTCTATTTTACCAGAAATGATGTCCTTCTCCAGGGACTGTCCAAAGTATGTCAGACATAGTCTCGCCATCCTTGCTTTCAAGGAGCATTCTGGCTGTACTTCTTCCAAAACAGATTTGTTCATTCTTTTGGCAGTCAATGGTATATTCAATATACTTCGTCAACACCACAATTCAAAGGCATCAATTCTTTGATTTTCCTTATTCATCGTAAAGCTTTCACATTCATATGAGGTGATTGACAACACCACAGCTTGGATCAGGCGTACTTTAGTCTTCTAGGTGACATCTTTGCTTTTAACACTTTAAAGAGGTTTCTTGCAGCAGATTTGCCCAATGCAATGTATTGTTTAATTTCTTGACTGCTGCTTCCATGGGCGTTGATAGTGGATCCAAGTAAAATGAAATGCTTAACAACTTCAGTATTTTCTCCATTTATCATGATGTTGCTTATTGGTCCAGTTGTGAGGATTTTTGTTTTATTTACGTTGAGGTGTAATCCATACTGAAGGCTGTAGTCTTTGATCTTCATCAGTAAGTGCTTCAAGTTCTCTTCATTTTCAGAAAGCAAGGTTGTGTCATCTGCATGACGTAGGTTGTTAATGAGTCTTCCTCCAATCCTGATGCCACGTTCTTCTTCATATAGTCCAGCTTCTCAGATTATTTGCTCAGCATATGGATTGAATAAGTATGCTGAAAGGATACAACCATGACGCACACCTTTCCTGACTTAAAACACACAACATCCCCTTGTTCTCTTTGAACGACTGCCCCTTGATCTATGTACAGGTTCCTCATGAACACAATTAAGTGTTCTGGAATTCCCATTCTTCTCAATGTTATCCATAATTTGTTAAGATTTACACAGTCTAATGCTTTTGCATGGTCAATAAAACACAGGTAAACATCTTTCTGGTATTCTCTGCTTTCAGCCAAGATCTACCTGACATCAGTAATAATATCCCTTGTTCCACATCCTCTTCTGAATCTGGCTTGAATTTCTAGCAGTTCCCTGTCAGTGTACTACTGCAATCGTTTTTGAGTGATCTTCAGCAAAATTTTACTTGCATGTGATATTAATGATATTGTTCAATAATTACCACATTCGGTTGGATCACCTTTCTTAGGAATAGGCATAAACATGGATCTCTTCCAGTATGTTGGCCAGGTAACTCTCTTCCAAATTTCTTGGCATAGACAAGTGAGAACTTCCAGCATTGCAACCATATGTTGAAACATCTCAGTTGGTATTCCATCAATTCCTGGAGCCTTGTTTTTCACCAATGTCTTCAGTGTGGCTTGGACTTCTTCCTTCGGCACCATCAGTTCCTGATCATATGCTACCTCCAGAAATGGCTGAACCTCGACCAATTCTTTTTGATATAGTGATTCTGTGTGTTCCATCCATCTTCTTTTCATGCTTCCTGCAATCAATAAACAAAGGGAAAAAATTGCTGAATGTCTCAGAGATAGCAGAAAATATCAAAACATATAAACAGGACAGGATGGATCCAGAAAGCGACCAAAATAAAACACGAGATGACCTCCCAGCAGAGAAAAGGCACTGTAACTATCTATATGGAATTTAAAAGTCTAATATTCAGGGTTCTCCAAGATATGAAGGAAAATGCAGAGGAAATTAAAAAAATAGACTAAGTCATGAAAAATACACACAAAATCAGGGAAAACAGACAAAACAATGTAAGAATTCAGGCATATAGGATAGGAACAAAATGTCAAAATAAATAAACAAGTACATATCATACAAAAACAACAATTAGAAATCCAAAAGATAAACAACAAGATTTCAGAAATGGACAGAGCAGTAGAAGGTTTTAGGCACAAATGTGAAACAATGGAAGACAGGATCAGTGAAATTTAAGACAATTCCTTGGATACTACTTTGTTAGAGAAAAAATCAAAGAAAAGAATAAAGAAAAATGAATAAAACCTAAGAAGAATGTGGGCTAAAATCAAAAGCAAAAAATTGAGTGTGATCAGACTTACAGAACAGGGGAAGAAAAAGGAAAACACAGAGAGGATCATTGAATATTTGCTGACAGAAAAATTCCCTAATATCATAAAATGTGAAAAGCTGACCATCCAAGAAGCTCAACAAACCCCATATAGGATAAACCCCAAGAGAAAAATCACCAAGACATATGATAATCATGCTCACTAAAACCAAAGACAAAGAAAGAATCCTGAGAGCAGCTCAAGAAAAATGAAAATTTACATACAAAGGGGAAAAAATAAGACTAAGCTCTGATTACGCAGCAGAAACCATGCAGGCAAGAAGGAAATGGGATGACATATATAAAACTTTGAAAGAAAAAAACTGCCAGCCAAGAATAACTTATCCTGCAAATCTCCCACTCAACTATAATGATGAAATTAGGACATTTCCAGATGAACAGAAATTAAGGGAATGTGTAACAACTAAGACAAACTTACAAGAATTATTAAAGGGAGTCCTTTGGTTACAGAACTAACAACATCAGACAACAACCTGAATCCTTGACACAGGACAGCATCAGCCAGATACTAACTCAGGGAATTGACTCTGAAGGATAAAAAAACTAAAAGATTTACAATAAGGAACCAGAGAGGTCAATCTGTAAATGACAACAATGTCAGAATAATAAAAGAGGGACTAAACGGTGCAGGTATAGAACTTTCAAATGGAGAGGAAGTAAAGGCCAGATCAAGTAATAAAAGACTGGTTCAAACTTAGGAAGACAGGGGTAAATACCAAGGTAACTTCAAAGAAAGTTAACACAACTACTCATCAAAATAAAGGAAAAAAAAAAAACATAAAGTCTTAGTAAACACAAAAATCTACAAAAACGAAAGAAACAAAAAAAGTCCACAACAAAAGTAATTCAGCACAGGCGAGTAAGAAGAACAAAGAAAACGTCAGCACTACAAAAAAAAAAAAAAAGTACTACAAAATGACAGCAATAAACTTACATCTATCAACAATCACATTGAATGTAAAAGGCCTAAATGCACCTATAAAGAAACAAAGAGTGACAGAATGGATAGAAAAATAGGACACATCTCTATGCTGTTTACAAGAGACACACCTTAGAAACAAAGACATATATGATTAAAAATCAAAGGATGGGGAAAAATACGTCAAGCAAACTGTAACCAAAAGAGACGAAGAGTGGCAATATTAACCTCAGATAACATATACTTTAAACCAAAAACCACCATAAAAGACAAGAAAGGACATTACATGATTAAAGGGACAATCCGCCATGAGGACATAACCGTAATAAATATCTATGCACCCAATGACAGAGCCTCAAAATACATAAAACAAATGCTAACAGCACTGAAAAGAGAAATTGACAGTTCCACAATAAGAGTAGGAAACTTCAACACACCGCTCTTGGTAAAGGACAGAACATCTAGAAAGAAACTCAACAAAGCTACAGAAGATTTAAAAGCCACAAAAAGCCAACTTGACCTCATAGACATATATAGAACAATCCATCCAACGAAGCAAAGTACAATTCTTTTCCAAAGCACATAGAACATTCTTCACACTAGACCACATCGTAGGCCACAAAGCAAACCTCAACAAAATCCAAAATACTGAGATAATACAAAGCACCTTTCTGATCACAAATCCATAAAAGTAGAAATTAATAACAGGAAGATCAAGAAAAAAATCAAATACATGGAAACTGAATAACACCATGCTTAAAAACAAATAGGTAATAGAAAAAATCAAAGATGGAATCAAATAAGAATGAAAACACATCATACCAAAACCTTTGAGACACAGCAAAGGCAGTGCTCAGAAGTCAATTTAAACAATAGAAGCACACATCAAAAAAGAAAAAAGGGACAAAATCGAAACATTAGCTACACAACTTGAACAAAGAGAGAACAGTAAGAAAGAAAGGAAATAATAAAGATCAGAGAAGAAATAAATGAAATAGAGAATAGAAAGAATCAGTCAGATCAAAAATTGGTTCTTTGAAAGGATAAACAAAATTGACAAACCACTGGCCAAACTGACAAAAGAAAAACAGGAGAACATACAAATAACCCAAATAAGAAATGAAATGGGGGGCATTACAACAGACCCAACCGAAATAAAAAGGATCATAACCAAGTACTATGAAAAACTATACTCCAACAAATTTGAAAACCTAGAGGAAATGGACAAATTTCTAGAAAAACACTACCTACCCAAACTAACACCAACTGAAGTTTGAAATCAGAACAGACTTATAACAAGAGAAGAGACTGAAAAGGTAATTAGAAAACTATCAACAACAACAACAAAAAAGCCCTGGCCCAGATGGCTTCACTGGAGAATTCTACCAAACATTCAGAAAAGAGCTTACACCAGTACTACTCAAACTATTTCAGAACATAGAAAAGGAAGGGATACTTTTGAATTCATTCTATGAAGCCAGCATAACCCTGATACCAAAACCAGGCAAAGACACCACAAAAAAAGATAATTACAGACCAATATCCCCAATGAACACAGACGCAAAAATTCTCAACAAAACTCTAGCCAATAGAATTCAGCATCATATCAAAAAAATAATACATTACAACCAAGTGGGATTTATACCAGGTATGCAAGGATGGTTCAACATTAGAAAATCAACCACCATAATCCACCACATAAATAAAACAATCACGTGATTATCTCAATAGATGCAGAAAAGACATTCAACAAAGTCCAACACCCATTCCTGATAAAAACTCTCAATAAAAGAGGTATAAATGGAAAATTCCTCAACATAATAAAGGGCATCGATACAAAACCAAGAGCCAACGTCCTTCTTAATGGAGCGAGGCTGAAATCATTACCCTTGAGAACTGTAAGACAAAGAGGGTCTTTATCACCACTCTTATTTAACATTGTGCTGGAAGTTCTAGCTAGAGCAATAAGGCAAGAAAAAGAAATAAAGGGCATCCAAATTGGGAATGAAGGAGTTAAACTGTCCCTGTTTGCAGATGATATGATACTATACATAGAAAACCCTAAAGACTCCACAAGAAATCTACTGGAACTAATAGAAAGATTCAGCAGAGTAGCAGGATACAAGATAAACATACAAAAATAAGTTGGATTCCTATACACCAATAAAGAGAAGTACAAAATGGAAATCAGGAAAACAATACCATTTATAATAGTCCCTAAAAAAAAAAAAAAAAACTTAGGAATAAATCTAACCGGGGATGTAAAAGACTTATACCAAAAAAAAAAAAAAACAAAACTACAAAACACTATTGCAAGAAACCAAAAGAACCCCAAGAGTATGGCCCCCAGACACCCTTTTAGCTCAGTGGTGAAGTCACTTCTGAGGTTCACCATTCAGCTGGGCACTGGACAGCCCTGGAAAACAAAATGGGACTAATGAGGCACAGCAGTCCAGGGACAAGGACTGGAAGGCAGAAGGGGACAAGAAAGCTGGTGATAGGGAACCCAAGGTTGAGTAAGGACAGTGTTGACATGTAGCGGGGTTGTTAACCATTGTCATAGGGCAATATGTGTACTGTTTAATGAGAAACTATTTTGTTCTGTAAACCTTCATCTAAAGTGAGAATAACAGCACAACTGGAAGAACGTAATTGATGTTACTGAACTGTGCATGTAGAAATTTTTGAAATGGCATATCTTTGGCTATGTATATTTTCACCAAAAAAAAAAAAACTTCCTCCAAGGCCAAGAAGGGAGTGTGCTGACATGTTGTGGGGTTGTTAACCAATGTCATAAAACAATATGTGTACTGACTGTTTAATGAGAAACTATTTGTTCTGTAAACCTTCACCTAAAGTACAATTTTTAAAAATGCAAAAAACAAAAGAAACCAAAAGAGACCTACATAAATGGAAAAACATACCATGCTCATGGGTAGGTAGACTCAACATTGTAAAAATGTCAATTCTACCCAAAGCAATCTACAAATACAATGCAATCCCAATCCAAATACCAACAGCATTCTTTAAAGAGATGGAAAAACTAATCATTAAATTTATATAGAGAGGAAAGAGGCCTCAGATAAGTAAAGCACTATTGAAGAAGAATAAAGCAGGAGGCCTCACACTACCTGACCTCAGAACCTACTATACAGCTATGGTAGTCAAAACAGCCTGGTACTGGTACAATGACAGACACATTGACCAATGGAACAGAATCCAGATGTAAATCCATCCACTTACAGTCACCTGGTCTTCAACAAAGGCCCAAAGTCCATCAGACGGGGAAAAGACAGTTTTTTTTTAACAAATGGTGCTGGCAAAACTGAATGTCCATTCACAAAAAGAAGAATGAAACAGGATCCAGACCTCACACCATATGCAAAAACTAATTCAAAATGGATCGAATACCTAAATATAAAACTAAAAACTCTAAAGGTCTTAAAAGAAAAAATAAGATCAACGCTAGAGGCCCTAACACATGGCATTAACAGGATATAAACCATAACTAACAATACACAAATACCAGAAGGTAAGCTAGATAACTGGGACCGTCTAAAAATTAAACACTTTGCTCATCAAAAGACTTCACTAAAAGAGTAAAAAGAGAACCTACAGACTGAGAAAAAAAATTGGCTATGACAAATCCAACAAAGACCTAATCTCTAAAATCTACAGGAAAATTCAACACCTCTACAACAAAAAGACAAGTAATCCAATTAAAAAATGAGCAAAGGATATGAACAGACGTTTCACCAAAGAAGACATTCAAACGGCTAACAGATACATGAGGAAATGCTCATGATCACTAGCCATTAGAGAAATGCAAATCAAAAGTACAATGAGATACCATCTCACCCCAACATCATTGTCACTAATCAAAAAAACAGAAAATAACAAATGTTGGAGAGGCTGTGGGGAGATTGGAACTCTTATGCACTGCTGGTGGGAGTGCAAAATGGTACAACCATATTGGAAAATGATATGGTGCTTCCTTAAAAAGCTAGAAATAGAAATACCATATGATCAAGCAATCTCACTCCTAGGAATATATCCTAGAGAAATAACAGCCGTCACATGAATAGACATATGCGCACCCATGTTCATTGCAGCATTGTTCACAATAGCAAAAAGATGGAAAAAAACCTAGGTGCCCATCAACAGATGAATGGATAAACAACTGTGGTACATACAGACACTGGAATACTATGCAAAAATAAAGAACAATGATGAGTCTTCAAAGAATCTCACAACACGGATGAATCTGGAAGACATTATGCTGAGTAAAATAAGTCAATCACAAAAGGACAAATATTGTATGAGATCACTATTATAAAAACTCATGAAAAGGTTTACACAGAAAAAGAAACAATCTTTGATGGTTATGAGGGAGGGGATGGAGGAGGGAAAAACACTAACTAGACAATAGATAAGTGGTAACTTTGGTGAGGGGTAAGAGTACACAATACTGGGGAAGCCGGCACAACTTGTCCAAGGCAAGGCCATGGAAGCTCCATAGACACATCCAAACTCCCTGAGGGACCAAATTACTGGGCTGAGGGCTCTGGGGATGTTGGTGTTGGGGAACATCTAGCTCAATTGTCATAACATAGTTTATAAAGAAAATGTTCTACATTGTACTTTGGTGAGTAGCATCTGGGGTCTTAAAAGCTTGTCAGTGGCCATCTAAGATACTCCACTGGTCTTACCCCATCTGGAGCAAGAAGGAATGAAAGAAAACCAAAGACACAAGGGAAAGATTAGTCCAAAGGACTAGTGGACCACAACTACCATAGCCTCCACCAGACTTAGTCCAGCACAACTAGATGGTGCCCGGCTATCACCACTGACTGCTCTGACAGGGATCACAATAGAGGGTCCTGGACAGAGCTGGAGAAAAATGTAGAACAAAATTCTAACTCACAAAAAGAGACCAGACTTACTGGTCTGACAGAGACTGGAGAAACCCTGAGAGTATGGACTCTGGACACCTTTTTAACTCAGTACTGAAGTCACTCTTGAGATTTACCCTTTAGCCAAAGATTAGATAGGCCTATAAAAAAAACAATAATACAGGTAGCTCAACTACGTATACGAGACTAAATGGGCACACCAGCCCAGGGGCAAGGACAAGACGGCAAGAGGGGACAGGAAAGCTGGATGAGTGGAAATGGGGAACCCAAAGTCGAGAAGGGGAGAGTGTTGACACATTGTGGGGTTGGCAACCAATCTCACAAAACAATATGTGTATTAATTGTTTAATGAGAAACTAATTTGCTCTGTAAACCTTTATATAAAGCACAAGGAAACAAAAAGGATAAGAACCTGGAAAAAAATAGAATATCAATGGTTTAAAGTCCGAGACTGGATGAATTCATCTAGCGAGTGAGTGTAAATAGAAAAGAGAAAACGGCCCAGGATTAGTCCCGCGACCTCTAATGTTTAGACATCAGGTAGAGAAGTAACAACCAAGAAAAGAAAGTGAGTTTTGAACTGCCAAGAGAAGGACTCTAACCTGCTTTCTTAACCACGGAAACTTTGTCACAGGGTAGCTTGTGCTCAGCAAAACACTGAGGGAAATGCTACTGATGCTACAGGAAGTGGAAAGGCAGCTACAAAATGGTGTGCAAGTTCTGACTGCAGTCATATACAATCTGGTACATGTGTTCAATAAGCATTTGTTGAGTGAATTAATGAATGAAAAGTAATATACATATGGACAACCACTACAAGGGAGCAAACAAAATGATAGTAATTGTTAATAGTGAGATGTGATTAGAGATAGCTTTTCCAAATGTTCTGTAATGTTTTTTGTCTTTATTTTTTTCTAATAGTGTTTTGCCAATTCCATGCACCCATGTGTCTTTGCTGCATTCAGAGATACTATTCCCAGGCTCCCTGCAGGAATCCATTTCGCCTGTTCTCTCCCGCTCTTTTTGAAATCTTTCACACCATTCCTGGCCTGTTTAATTTTCATTCCATTCATTTCCATCAACAAATATTTACTGAGTCATCTCCAGCCTTCAGAAGACAGAAACAAAAACAAAAACAAAAAAACCATTGCCGTCGAGTCCGACTCATAGCGACCCTATAGGACAGAGTAGAACTGCCCCATAGGGTTTCCAAGGAGTGCCTGGTGGTTTTGAACTGCCAACCTCTTGGTTAGCAGCCATAGCACTTAAATACTATGCCACCAGGGTTTCCACAGAGGCTAGAGTGATGATCAATATTTGGGCTCCCTGCTCTCAAATTGCTCACAGTCTAAAGGGAGACGTATGTATAAACCTTACTCACAATCCACCTTCTCTCTAGTCTCTCTTACCTCATCTATCCCTGGACTTTGACCCCTGTTTGTTTACATTTTTGTACTTCTGGTCATTTCCTCCAGCTTCCAGCTGTGGCCCTAGCCCTGCCCCTTGAACTAGTTCATTCACTTCTAGTTAGGGTGTCTTAGTCATCTAGTGCTGCCATAACAGAAATACAAGTGGATGGTTTTAACGAAGAGAAGTTTATTTCCTTACAGTAAAGTAGGCTAAAAGTCCAAATTCAGGGTGTCAGCTCCAGGGGAAGCCTTTTTCTCTCTGTCGGCCTTCTCACCAGTGTTCCCGCAGACTAGGAGCTTCTCAGCACAGGGACCCCAGTCCAAAGGACACGCTCTGCTCCTGGTACTGCTTTCTTGATGGTATGAGGTCCCCCTGTCTCTCTGCTCAGTTCTGTCTTTTATATCTCAAGACATTGCCTCAGGATACAATCCAATCTTGTAGACTGAGTCCTGCCTTACTAACCCAACTGCTGCCCATCCTCCCTCATTAACATCATAGAGGCAGGTTTACAATTTATAGGAAAACCACACAATACCAGGAATCATGGCCCAGCCAAGTTGATACACACATTTTTGGGGGACATAATTCAATTCATGACATAGGGTAAAAAAGCACACTTGCAAATATCTGAAATAAAAGGTTACAGTGGATTTTCCATCATGGAGGTGATTTCTCTGAGTCCCTGGGTAAACTGTCTTTATGGAAAATTGTTCATTGTTATTAAATGTGTGTGTGTGTGTGTGTGATTGTTGCCTGTCTTTGCTTTTAGAATAGCTCCTGGGGGCTTTATTGATTTTTCTAGGAGAAGATACTTTACACTGTTACATACACCACCATCTACCAGGACATCAACTCACAGCTTTGATTATGTCAATTGACGCATTCTGCAAAAAAAGAAAAAATTACTGACTCATGCAAACTTAATAATTGTTTACGTTTCATATTTGTTGAGAGTGTACCATGTGTGAAGCACTGTTGTTTAAGTGCTTTATTTGAATTAATTTATTTAATCCTCCCAACAACCCTATGAGGAAAGTACTAGTATTATTCCCATTTGACAGATGAGGCCCAGAAATACTAAGTAACTTACCTGGGATGATACAGGTGGTAGACAATGAGACTGGATTTCACACCCAGAGAATTGGCCTCCAGTGCCATCCTCACTATACTCACTATACACTTACTTACATACGCAGATACATATATACACTATTTTTTGTGTTGTTTTAAGTCAATTAACATTTATTACTACCTAGATCATACTAACCTCTTAAGGCAGGCCTAGCCTAGCATACTTTTACACCATTAAGTTAGAGGGGGCAAAACTCTGAGATACCAAAATGACCATTTTAAACCATGTGAACTTCATATCCTTTCCGGAGAAAGAATTTTGTTGAGGTTACAAAAGAGTAACATTTCTAACATTGTTTTCTAAAAATTACTATCTTGAAATATTTTAGGTGTAATCCTAGTTCCAAAGGAGATTGGGAATGTTTGCATATTTCTAATCTAGAATAAACCTCCAAAGATCTGTAATTAATTTACTTTGCATAAGAAAAGTGGTTTCAGCAGAGCAAGGATACCACATTGAAACCTTGCTATGCACTGTTCCTTATAAGGACAATTCAGTATTAGGCCACGGGCCTTGGATGGGATTCAAAGGAGGCTCATTTCTGAAGTGATCAAAGACCCTTGCTAGTTGGTGACTTCCTCTCCTGATGCATTCCTTTGGCCTGGATACAGAGAAAAGCATTATAGGAAGGTCTTATCATACTGCTAGCTAAATAAGTGGTCAAGGTAGCTCATTTAAGAATAACAAACTGGTGGAGAAACAGGTACCCTTACACATGATTGTTGAAAGTGTTGGCTGGTCCTCTCTCTATGGAGAAAAGTTTGACAATCACTATCAAAATTCAAAATGCACATATCAGAGGTTCTGGCAAAATGGTGCTCTAGGCAGAAGCACCACGCCGTCCCTCCACAGCAAAGATCCGAAAAACTAAGCCAAACAGAGAATACAACAATCCTGAAACCCTAAAACATCAAATAAAGAGATAAAGAACTCAGCAAAGCACCAAATGGAGTGAGAAAACTGACAGAGAATGGAGAGTGAGGAGAGATTCATGTAGAGGTTCCCTACCAGCTAACGCAGCGCAGATCCACCATCTTGGACTCCTATCTGAGACCAGCAAATAGGGGTATGAGAAAGCAGCCTCACGGAGCTTTCAGCGGAAGACAAAACTACTGGGACAAAACAAACAAATCTACAATCAATAAACGAGAAAAATAACTACTGAATGCCCCAAAGACAGCAGACAATATCAAAACATTTACAAAAATACGACAGAATGGTTCCAGTAGGCATCCAAATTAAAACACCAGATGACTCTCCTGTGGAAGAAAATGCACTAGAAGTACCTGATAGGGAATTCAAATCTCTAATACTCGGAATTTTCCAAGAACTGAGGCAAAAAGCTGACAAACAGGAGGAAAAAATAGACAAATTCATGGAAAATACAGACAAAAAAATAAAAGAAGAATTCAGGAAAATGATGCAGGAACAAAATGCAAAAATAAATTCACAACTAGAAATTATACAGAAACAACAATTAGAAATCCAAAGGATAAACAACAAGATTTCAGAACTGGACGAGGTCACAGAAGGGCTGAGAAGCAGATTTGAAACGGTGGAAGACAGGATCAGTAGAACTGAAGACAAACACTTGGATACAACTCTGTTTCAGGAAAACTCAGAAAAAAGAACAAAGAAAAATGAAGAGACACTGAGAGTTATGTGGGACACAATTAAAAGCAAAAATTTACGAGTCATTGTCATTCAAGAACAGGGGGAGAAAACAGAAAACACAGAGAGGATCATTGAGGAACTGCTGACAGAAAACTTCCCCAATATCATAAAAGATGAAAAGCTGGCCATTCAAGAAGCTCAACGAACCCCATATAGAAGAGACCCCAAAAGAAAATCACCAAGGCATATCATATTCACACTCCCCAAAACCAAAGACAAACAAAGAATCCTGAGAGCAGCTCATGAAAAACAAGAAGTCATGTACAGAGGAGAAACAATAAAACTAAGCTCAGATTATTCGGGAGAAACCATGCAGGCAAGAAGGCTATGGGATGACATATATAAAATTTTGAAAGAAAAAAATTGCCAGCCAAGAATAATATATCCTGCAAAACTCTCATTCAAATTTGGTGGTGAAATTAGGTCATTTCCAGATAAACAGAAATTAAGGGAATATGTAAAAGTCAAACGAAACTTACAAGAATTATTAAAGGGAGTTCTTTGATCTGAGGACAAACAGCTTCAGCTCACAGGCAGAACCTAGGACATAGGATCGTATGAGCCAGATACCAATCTAGGAAATGAACTCTCAAGGACTATCCAAAACCAAAAGAAATACAACAGAGAATCAGAGCAGTTAATTGATGGATGACAACAACATCAAAACAATGAAAGAGGGAATGAACGGCATAGGTATAGAACCTTCTAATGGACAGGAAGGCAAGGCGATACCAAGTAATGGTAGACTGCTTCAAACTTAGAAAGATAAGGGTAAAATTCATGGTAACCACAAAGAAAGTTAACAAACCAACTCATAAAAATAAAGATGAAAAACAAAGTCTCGGCAAAAACAAAAGAAATGAAAAAAAATCCACAAACAAAAGTAATTCAGTACAAGAGAGTAAGAAGAACAAAGAAATCTTCAGCACCACAAAAAAAAGCACTACAAAATGACAGCAACAAACTCACATCTATCAATAATTACACTGAATGT
Organism: Dugong dugon; assembly: GCA_030035585.1. Lineage (NCBI taxonomy): Eukaryota > Metazoa > Chordata > Mammalia > Sirenia > Dugongidae > Dugong > Dugong dugon. The sequence continues at coordinate 98,036,069 of CM057483.1, read as the reverse complement.
AAACAGACTCAATGCACCCATAAAGAGACAGAGAGTGACAGAATGGATAAGAAAACAGGATCCATCCATATGCTGTCTACAAGAGACACACCTTAGAAAAAAAGATGTGAATTTATTAAAAGTCAAAGGTTGGAAAAAAATATATCAAGCTAACAACTACCAAAAAAGAGCAGGAGTGGCAATTCTAATCTCAGATAAAATAGACTTTAAAACAAAATCTACCATAAAACACAAAGAAGGACACTGTATAATGATTAAGGGGAGGATCCATCATGAAGCCATAACCATAATAAACATCTACGCACCCAATGACAGGGCTCCAAAACACATAAAACAAACTCTAACGACACTGAAAAGAGAAATTGACAGTTCCACAATAATAGTAGGAGACTTCAACACACCACTCTCAGTAAAGGACAGAACAACTAAGAAGAAACTCAGCAAAGATACCACATCTTAGGCCACAGAGCAATCCTCAACAAGATCCAAAATGCTGAGATAATACAAAGTATCTTCTCTGACCACAATGTCATCAAGGTAGAAATTAACAACAGGAAGACTAAGGGGAAAAAAATCAAGTACATGGAAACTGAATAACACCCTGCTTACAAACCACTGGGTAACAGAAGAAATCAGAAATGAAATAAAAAAATTCCTAGAATCAAATAAGAATGAAAACACATCATACCAAATCTTTTGGGACACAGCAAAGGCAGTCCTCAGAGGACAATTTAGAGCAATAGATGCACACATCAAAAAAGAAGAAAGGGACAAAATCAAAACATTAACTACAGAACTCGAACAAATAGAAAGAGAACAGCAAAAAAAGCCCACAGCAACTAGAAGAAAGGAAATAAGGATCAGAGCAGAAATAAATGAAATAGAGAATAGAAAACCAATAAAAAGAATCAACAAAACCAAAAGTTGGTTCTTTGTAAAGATCAACAAAATAGACAAACCACTGGACAGACTGACAAAAGAAAAACAGGAAACAATGCAAATAACCAAAATAAGAAATGAAATGGGGGACATTACAACAGACCCAACTGAAATAAAGGATTATAACAGAGTATTATGAAAAACTATACTCCAACAAATTTGAAAACCTAGAGGAAATGGATAAATTTCTAGAAACACACTACCTACCCAAACTACCACAAAGTGATGTTGAAAATCTGAACAGACCCATAACAAGAGAAGAGATTGAAAAGGTAATAAAAAAAACTCCCAACCAAAAAAAGCCATGGCCCAGATGGCTTCACTGGAGAATTCTACCAAACATTCAGGGAGGAGCTTATACCAGTACTACTCAAACTGTTTCAGAACATAGAAAAGGAAGGGATACTTCCGAAATCATTTTATGAAGCCAGCATAACCCTGATACCAAAACCAGGCAAAGATGCCACAAAGAAAGAAAATTACAGACCAATATCTCTCATGAATATAGATGCAACAATTCTCAACAAAATTCAGCATCATATCAAAAAAAAAAAAAAAATACACCACGACCAAGTAGGATTCATACCAGGTATGCAAGGATGGTTCAACATTAGAAGATCAATCAACATAATCCATCACATAAATAAAAGGAAAGAAAAGAATCACATGATCATCTCAATTGACACAGAAAACGCATTTGACAAAGTCCGACACCCATTCCTGATAAAAACTCTCAATAAAATAGGTATAGAAGGGAAATTTCTCAACATAATAAAGGATATCTATGCAAAACCAATGGCCAACATCATTCTTAATGGAGAGAGGCTGAAAATACTCCCCCTAAGAAAAGGAATAAGACAAGGATGCCCTTTATCTCCACTCCTATTTAATATTGTGCTGGAAGTCCTAGCTTGAGCAAATAAGGCAAGAAAAAGAAATAAAGGGCATCCAAATTGGTAATGAAGAAGTTAAACTGTCCCTGTTTGCGGATAATATGATACTATACGTAGAAAACCCTAAAGACTCCACGAAAAAATACTGGAACTAGTAGAAAGAGTCAGCTGAGTGGAAGGATACAAGGTAAGCACACAAAAATCAGTTGGATTCCTATACACCAATAAAGAGAACGATGAAAAGGAAATCAGGAAAGCAATACCATTTACAATAGCCCCTAAAAAAATACTTAGGAATGAATCTAACCAGAGATGTAAAAGACCTATACAAGGAAAACTACAAAACAGTACTGCAAGAAACCCAAAGGGATCTACATAAATGGAAAAACAACCCACGCTCATGAATAGGTAGACTCACTATAGTGAAAATGACAATTCTATCCAAAGCAATTTACAAATACAATGCAATCTCAATCGAAATACCAACAACATTCTTTAAAGAGATGGAAAAACTAATCATTAACTTTATGTGGAAAGGGAAGAAACCCCGGCTAAGTAAAGCTCTATTGAAGAAGAAGAATAAAGAAGGAGGACTCGCACTACCTGACTTCAGAACCTACTATACAGCTACGGTAGTCAAAACAGCCCGGTACTGGTACAACGATAGATACGCTGACCAATGGAACAGAATTGAGAACCCAGATGTAAATCCATCCACCTACGGTCACCTGATCTTCGACAAGGGCCCAAAGTCCATCAAATGGGGAAAAGACAGTCTTTTTAACAAATGGTGCTGGCAAAATTGGATGTCCATCTGGAAAAAAATGAAACGGGACCCATACTGCACACCATACACAAAAACTAATTCAATTTGGATCAAAGACCTAAATATAAAGCCCAAAACAGTAAAGTTCATAGAAGAAAAAATAAGATCAACGCTAGAGGCCCTAATGCATGGCATTAACAGTACACAACCCATAACCAACAACACACAAACCCCAGAAGATAAGCTAGATTACTAGGATCTTCTAAAAATGAGACACTTACGCTCATCAAAAGACTTCACAAAAAGAGTAAAAAGAGACCCTACAGACTGGGAAAAAATTTTTGGACAAGTCAGACAAAGGTCTAATCTCTAAAATCTATAAGAAAATCCAACACCTCTACAACAAAGAGACAAATACTCCAATTAAAAAATGGGCAAAGGAAATGAACAGACATTCACCAAAGAAGACATTCAAGCGGCCAACAGACACATGAGGAAATGCTCACGATCACTAGCCATTAGAGAAATGCAAATTAAAACCACAATGAGATACCATCTCACCGCGGCATTACTGGCACGAATCAAAAACACGGCAAATAACAAATGTTGGAGAAGCTGCGGGGAGATTGTAACTCTTATGCACTGCTGGTGGGAATGCAAAATGATACAACCATTTTGGAAAATGATATGGTGCTTCCTTAGAAAGCTAAGAATAGAAATACTATACAATCCAGCAATCCCACTCCTAGGAATATATCCTAGAGAAATAAGAGCCGTCATACGAATAGACATACGCACACCCATATTCATTGCAGCACTGTTCACAATAGCAAAAAGATGGAAACAACCTAGATGCCCATCAACAGATGAATGGATAAACAAACTATGGTACATACACACAATGGAGTATTATGCAACAATAAAGAACAATGATGAATCTGTGACGCATCTCATAACATGGATGAAACTGGAGGACATTATGCTGAGGGAAATAAGTCAATCTCAAAAGGACAAATATTGTATAACACCTCTACTGTATAACTCATGTAAAAGTTTACACACAAAAAGAAACAATCTTTGTTGGTTAGGAGGGATGGAAGGAGTTGGGGGGGGAACTAAATAGACAATAGATAAGTGGTAACTTTGGTGAAGGGTAAGACAGTACACAATACAGGGGAAGCCAGCACAACTTGTACAAGGAAAGATCATGGAAGCTCCATAGACACATCCAAACTCCCTGAGGGACTGAACTGCTGGGCGGAGGGCTATCAGGACCATGGTCTCGGGGAACATCTAGCTCAATTGGCATAACACACTTTATAAAGACAATGTTCTACATTCTACCTTGGTGAGTAGCATCTGGGGTCTTTAAAGCCTGTGAGCAGCCATCTATGATACTCCACTGGTCTCATCCCTTTGGGAGCAAGGGAGAATGAAGAGAACAGGATACAAGGAAAAGATTAGTCCAAAGGACTAATGGACCACAGCTACCACGGCCTCCACCAGCCTGAGTCCAGTGCAGCTAGATGGTTCCCAGCTACCACACAGACTGCTCTGACCGGGATCACAATAGAGGGTCCTGGACAGAGCTGTGAAAGGATGTAGAACAAAATTCTAACTCACAAAAAAAGACCAGATTTACTGGCTTGAAAGAGACTGGAAAAACCCTGATAGTATTACCCCCAGACACCCTTTTGGCTCAGTGGTGAAGTCACTTCCGAGGTTCACCATTCAGCCGGCGATTGGACAGCCCCAGAAAACAAAATGGGACTAATGAGGCACAGTAGTCCAGGGACAAGGACTAGAAGGCAGAAGGGGACAGGAAAGCTGGTGATAGGGAATCCAAGGTTGAGTAAGGACAGTGTTGACCTGTAGTGGGGTTGTTAACCATTGTGATAGGGCAACATGTGTACTAGCTGTTTAATGAGAAACTATTTTGTTCTGTAAACCTTCATCTAAAGTAAGAATAGCAGCACAACTGGAAGAACATAATCGATGTCACTGAATTATGCATGTAGAAATTTTTGAAATGGTGTATCTTTGGCTATGTATATTTTCACCAAAAAAAAAAAAAAAAACATTTCGAGAAGGGAGAGGGTTGACATGTCGTGGGGTTGTTAACCAATGTCATAAAACAATATGTGTACTGACTGTTTAATGAGAAACTATTTGTTCTGTAAACCTTCACCTAAAGTACAATAAAAAAAATAAACATTCTCATAAGGAAGAAATAGGATGTAAAGCTCACCTTACTAGATAAATTTTCATTTATGACTTTAATTTGAACCTCTGAGGCACTCTGTCTACTGAATTTTAAGATTAAAGTTGGCATACTGAAAAAAAAATAAAAAATGTTGGCATGGCCCCAAGAAAAAAAAAGACCAGATCTACTGCCTGACAGACTGGAGAGACCCCGAGAGTATGGCCCCTGGACCATACTCTTTTAGCTCAGTGGTGAATTCAGTCTCGACGTTCACCGTTCATCCAGGGATTGGACAGACTCATAAAACAAAACGGGGCTAATGAGGCACAGCAGTCCAGAGACAAGGACTAGTGGGCAGGACGGGACAAGAAAGCTGGTGATAGAGAACCCAAGGTTGAGAAGGGACAGTGTTGACACGTTGTGGGGTTGTTAACCTTTGTCACAGAGCAATATGTGTACTAACTGTTTAATGAGAAACTATTTGTTCTGCAAACCTTCATCTAAGGTACAAAAAAAATAAGAATTATCTATGTGAGATCAATTGATAACAGCAACTCAAAAGGTTTGATGGGTATCCTAGGGGGCAGTGACTTGAAGATAATTGTGATGGAATAATTTGGGAAAGGATAGTGAGAATAGCAACACAACTGGAAGAATGTAATCAATGTCACAGAATTGTACATGTAGAAACTTTTGAAATGGTGTAACTTTGGCTATGTATATTTTCACCAAAAAAAAAAAAAAAAGGTCCAGAAGGGAGAGTGTTGACATGTCGTGGGGTTGCTAACCAGTGTCATAAAACAATATGTGTACTAACTGTTTAATGAGAAACTATTTGTTCTGTAAACCTTCATCTAAAGTACAATAAATATGTATATATAAAGACATCAAAATGACTGCACTAAATTCATACCTGTCAATAATTATGCTGAATGTAAACGGACTAAATGCACCAATAAAGAGACGTGGCAGGATGGATCAAAAAACACGATTCTTCTATATGCTGCCTATAAGAGACACACTTTAGACTTAAAGACACAAACTAAAACTCAAAGGATGGAAAAAATATATCAAGCAAACAACACTCAAAAAAGAACAGGAGTGGCAATATTAATCTCTGACAAAATAGACTCTAAAGTAAAAGCCACCACAAAGGATAAGGAAGGGCACTATATAATGATTAAAGGGTCAATACACCAGGAGGACATAACCATAATAAATATTTACGCACCTAACGACAGGACTCCAAAATACATAAAACAAACTCTAACATCACTGAAAAGAGAGACAGACAGCTCCACAATTGTAGTAGGAGACTTCAACACATCACTTTTGGTGAAGGACAGAACATCCAGAAAGAAGCCCAATAAAGACATGGAAGATCTAAATGCCACAATCAACCAACTTGATCTTATAGACATGCACCAAAGATGCCACTCAACAGCAGCCAAGAACACTTTCTTTTCCAATGCACATGGAACATTCTGCAGAATAGACCACACATTAGGCCATAAAGCAAGCCTTAACAGAATCCAAAGCATCGAAATATTACAAAGCATCTTTTCTGACCATAAAGTAATAAAAATAGAAATCAATAGCAGAAAAAGCAAGGAAAAAAATTAAAAACGTGGAAACTGAACAACACCTTGCTCAAAAGCTCCTGGGTTATAGAAGAAATTAAGGATGGAATAAAGAAATTCACAGAATCAAATGAGAATGAAAACACATCCTACCAGAACCTTTGGGACACAGCAAAACCAGCACTCAAAGGTTAGTTTATACCAATAAATGCATACATTCAGAAAGAAGAAAGGGCCAAAATCAAAACATTAACCCTACAACTCAAACAAGTAGAAAGAGAGCAGCAAAAGAAGCCCTCGGGCACCAGATGAAGGGAAGTAACAAGAATTAGAGCAGAATTAAACGAAATAGAGAATAGAAAAACAACTGAAAGAGTTAACAAGACCAAAAGCTGGTTCTTTGAAAAGGTCAACAAAACCGATAAACCACTGGCCAAACTGACAAAAGAAAAACAGGAGAGGAAGCAAATCATTCGAATAACAAATGAGATGGGTGTTATCACAACAGACCCAGCTGAAATTAAAAGAATCATAACAGAATCCTATGAAAAATTGTACTCTAACAATTTGAGAATCCAGAGGAAAGGGACAAACTTCTAGAAACTCACTACCTACCTAAACTAACACAAACAGAGGTAGAACAACTAAATAAACCTATAACAAAAGAAGAGGTTGAAAAGGTAATTTAAAAACTCCCAACAAAAAAAGCCCTGGCCTTGAAGGTTTCACTGGAGAATTCTACCAAACTTTCAAAGAAGAGTTAACATCACTACTACTAAAGGTATTTCAGAGCATAGAAAGGATGGAATACTCCCAAACTCATTCTATGAAGCCAGCATAACCCTGATACCAAAACCAGGTAAAGACACCACAAAAAAAGAAAATTACAGACCAATATCCCTCATGAACATTGATGCAAAAATCCTCAACATAATTGTAGCCAATAGCATCCAACAACATATCAAAAAAATAATTCACCATGACCAAGTGGGATTCATACCAGGTATGCAGGATGATTCAACATTAGAAAAACAATCAATGTAATCCATCACATTCATAAAAAAGACAAGAACCACATGATCTTATCAATTGATGCAGAAAAGGCATTTGACATAGTCCAATACCCATTCATGATAAAAAAAAACTCTCAGCAAAATAGGAATAGAAGGGGAATTCCTCAACATAATTAAGGGCATTTATACAAAGCCAACAGACAACATCATCTTAAATGGAGAGAGTTTGAAAGCATTCCCCCTGAGAACGGGAACCAGACAAGGATGCCCTTTATCACCACTCTTATTCAACATTGTGCTGGCAGTCCCAGCCAGAGAAATTAGGCTAGAAAAAGAAATAAAGGGCATCCAAATCGGTAAGGAAGAAGTAAAAGTATCTCTATTCACAGATGATATGATCTTACGCACAGAAAACCCCAAAGAATCCACAAGAAAATTACCAGAACTAATCGAAGATTTCAGCAAAGTATCAGGATACAAGATAAACATACAAAAACCAGTTGGATTCCTCTACACCAACAAAGAGAACTTCAAAGAGTAAATCACCAAATCAATACCATTTACAACTACCCCGAAGAAGATAAAATACTTAGTAATAAATCTAACCAGAGATGTAAAAGACCTATACAATGAAAACTACAAGACACTACTGCAAGAAACCAAAAGAGACCTGCATAAGTGGAAAAACATACCTTGCTCATGGATAGGAAGACTCAACATTGTGAAAATGTCGATTCTACCCAAAGCGATCTACAGATACAATGCAATCCTGATCCAAATTCCACTGGCATTTTTTAATGAGATGGATAAACAAATCACCAGCTTCATATGGAAAGGAAAGAGGCCCCAGATAAGTAAACCATTACTTAAGAAGAAGAACAAAGTGGGAGGCCTCACACTATCTGATTTTAGAACCTATTATACCACAATGGTCGTCAATACAGCCTGGTAGTGGTACAACAGATACATAGACCAATGGAACATAATTGAGAATCCAGATGTAAATTCATCCACCTATGAGCAGTTGATATTTGACAAAGGCCCAAAGTCCGTTAATTGGGGAAAAGACAGTCTCTTTAACACATGGTGCTGGCATAACTGGATATCCAACTGCAAAAAAATGAAACAAGACCCATACCTCACACCATGCACAAAAACTAACTCAAAATGGATCAAAGACCTAAATATAAAATCAAAAACGATAAAAATCATGGAATAAAAAACAGGGACAACGCTAGGAGCCCTAATACACGGTATAAACAGAATACAAACCATAAGTAACAATGCACAAACACCAGAAGAGAAACTAAATAACTGGGAGCTCCTAAAAATCAAACACTTATGTTCATCAAAAGCTTCACCAAAAGAATAAAAAGACAACCTACAGACTGGGAAAAAAATTTTTGGCTACAACAAATCCGATCAGCATGTAATCTCTAAAATCTACAAGATACTGCAAAACCTCAACAACAAAAAGACAAATAACCTAATTAAAAAATGGGCAAAGGATATGAACAGGCGCTTTACCAAAGAATACATTCAGGCAGCTAACAGACACGTGATCATTAGCCATTAGAGAAATGCAAATCAAAACTACCATGAGATACCATCTCATCTCAGCAAGGCTAGCATTAACCCAAAAAACACAAAATAATAAATGTCGTAGAGGTTGTGGAAAGACTGGAACACTGATACACTGTTGGTGGGAATGTAAAATGGTACAGCCACTTTGGAAATCGATTTGGTGCTTCCTTAAAAAGCTAGAAATAGAAGTACCATACGATCCAGCAATCCTGCTCCTTGGAATATATCCTAGAGAAATAAGAGCCGCCACATGGCTAGAAATATGCACACCCATGTTCACTGCAGCACTGTTCACGATAGCAAAAAAATGGAAATAACCCAGGTGCCCATCAACAGATGAATGGACAAATTATGGTATATTCACACAATGGAATACTCCGCAATGATAAAGAACAATGATAAATCCGTGAAACATCTTATAACATGGAGGAATCAGGCAGGCATTATGCTGAGTGAATTTAGTCAGTCGCAAATGGACAAATATTGTCTAAGACCACTATTGTAAGAATTCAAGAAAAGGTTTAAACACAGAAGAAAGCATTCTTTGATGGTTACGAGGGTGAAGAGGGAGGGAGAGGGGTATTCACTAGCTAGATAGTAGACAAGAATTATCTTAGGTGAAGGGAAGGAAAGCACACACTACAGGGGAAGTCAGCACAACTGGACTAAACCAAAGCTAAGAAGTTTCCTGAATACAACCAAACACTTCGAGGGACAGAGTAGCAGGGGTAGGGGTCTGGGGACCATGGTTTCAGGGGACATCTAGGTCAGTTGGCATAACAAAGTTTATTAAGAAAATTTTCTGCATAGCACTTTGGTGAGTGGCATCTGGGGTCTTAAAAGCTAGCAAGTGGCCATCTAAGATACATCAATTGGTCCCAACCCACCTGGAGCAAAGGAGCATGAAGAACACCAAAGACACAAGGAAAGTATTAGTCCAAGAGACAGAAAGGGACACATAAGCCAGAGACTTAATCAACCTGAGACCCGAAGATAACTAGATGGTGCCCGGCTACCACCAACGACCTCCCTGACAGGGAACACATGACGGAGCAGGAGAAAAGTGGGGCACAGAACTCAAATTCTAGTAAAAAGACCAGACTTAATATGGTTTGATTGAGGCTGGAGGGACCCCAGAAGACATGGCCCCAGACTCTCTGTTAGCCCAAAACTGAAACCATTGCTGAGGCCGACTCTTCAGACAAAGATTAGACTGGACTATGGGACATAAAATGATACTCGTGAAGACTGTGCTTCTTAGCTCAAGTAGATACATGAAACTAAATGCGCAGCTCCTGTCCAGAGGCAAGATGAGAAGGCAGAGAGGGTCATGAGCTGTTTGAATGGACTCGGGAAATCTGGGGTGGAAAGGAGGAGTGTGCTGTCACAGTATAGGGAGAGCAACCAGGGTCACATAACAATGTACGCATAAATTTTTGTATGAGAAACTGACTTGAATTGTAAACTTTCACTTAAAGCACAATTTTAAAGAAGTGTCAACTTGGTTAGGCCATGATTCCCAGTATTGTGTGATTGTCCACTATTTGTCATCTGATGTGATTTTCCTATGTGTTGTAAATCCTACCTCTGTGATGTTAATGAGGTAGGTTAGCAGCAGTTATGTTAATGAGGCAAGACTCAATCTACAAGATTAGGTTGTGTCTTAAGTCAATCTCTTCTGAGATATAAAAGAGAGAAGCGAGCAGAGAGGCAGGGGGACCTCATATCACCAAGAAACTAGTGTCAGGAGCAGAATGCATCCTTTGGACCCGGGGTTCTTGCACGGAGAAGCTCCTAGACCAGGAGAAGATTGATGACAGGGACCTTCCTCCAGAGGTGACAGAGAAAGAAAGCCTTCCCCTGGAGCTGGCACCCTGAATTCGGACTTCTAGCCTCCTAGACTATGAGAGAATAAATTTCTCTTTGTTAAAGCCATCGACTTGTGTTATTTCTGTTATAGCAGCGCTAGATAACTATGGCAGACCCCATCACTCATGGTGTCTATATCCCTCTGTCTTTCCTTGGCTCACTTAGTATGGAGGTGATCTCCTGAAAAACTTAACTCCTCATCTCTATATGTGTATGGCCAGAGTCGCACCCTCTGAGGCTGAAGGGGTCTTCCACTCCCATCTCCCTATCCCAGGAAGAGACAGGGCCATGTTTCCCTTATGCTTATTAAGGTTCCAAAAGGCAGCGGGAAGCCAAACTGTCCAGCCAGTAAGTGCATTGTCTTTGTGGGTTTGTCAAAGTTCTCTCTTTAGATGTCCATTAAATTTCTTTATGGCTTCTGCCAAGGAGCTCTGGTTGCTCAATGGTTAAGCAGTCGGCTGCTAACCAAAAGATCAGTGGTTCGAACCGACCAGCTCACTCCACAGGAGAAAGATGTGGCAGTCTGCTTACATAAAGATTACAGCCATGGAAACCCTATGGGGCAGTTCTACTCTGTCCTAAAGGGTGGCTATGAGTCGGAATCAACTCAAAGGCAACGGGTTTATGGCTCCCGCCACTTGGGGATGGTAAGGCACATGGAATGCCCACCTAATACCATGAGTGCAAGCCCAGTATTGTGTGCTCTGGGTGGTAAAGTGGGTACCTTGGTCAGAGTAGATGGCATCTAGATACCCAAACACTTGACAGAGTTTTTTCTCTAAAGTGTCCCAAGTGTACACTTCATTTGCTCATCTAACAGGAAAAGCCAAACCATATACTCAAAAGTTGTCCACCACTGTTAAGGTGTAGATGAGGCCTTGTGAGGGCAGCAGAGGTCTTATGAAATCTACCTGCCAACACCTAACCAGTGCCTCTCTGTGCAGTATGTTGCTCAGATGCCCCTTGGAAGCACAGGTTTGTAGCTGGCAGGCATTGTACTGGTACACAGCAGTGCAAGCTTCCAAATGAGTCAAAGGGACACCATGATTGGCAGCTCAGGCAGTCATAGTCTCAGGATTGCCATGGCCCATGCAGTGATGGATCCAGCTGTTCGCTGATGATTGTTGGGAGATCTCTTTGATTTCTTGTAATCCCTGGTCTAGGATATCTTCTTCATCCTAGGTTATCTTCCTCATCCATTTCCTCACTCTGATACTCCTCCCCAATGGGAGCCTTCCCAGGTGGGATGTCATCCTCTGCGGGCTCAGTGAACAGGGCCTCAGTGCAAGCATGACCAGCCCTCTGGTTCCATGGATGTTCATCTTTGGGAGGGCCTCAGCCATAAGCATCAACATGAATGACAAATATAGTACCTAGCCAATCAGACAGCTCTTTCCATAGCTCTCACCTCCAAATAGAAGAGCCTTTAATTTTCCAGTCCATGTCCCTTCAGGCACCCAACCACACTGCCAGTTCATTAGCCATCACCCAGGAGTCATTGTAAATGTAAACAGAAGATTCTGGCAAGGAGTGCTGTATGGCCATAACCACAGCGAATAACTCCACCCATTGGGCATTTGTCCCCTTTCCAGTTTTGGTGTAGACTTGTCCCATGGGCAGAGAGACTGTGGCCACTGCCCAATGCAACATGAAGGGTTTAAGATTTGCTGAGCCATCAGTAATCCATCATTTCTTGTCCCTGGGGGCTTCCTTGAGCCGCAGTCTCTATTGTGCTATGGGGATGGCACATCATGAGGGGTCTCATCCAAGTGCTGCTCTCCCATTGGGATGTTGGCCACCAACTCATGAAGTCTGGATACTCCCTGGGGCCCAGGGCATCCCTGGTCTTGAATGTATCATTTTCATTTAACAGTGCTCTGCTGTTGGGCTCCTCCAGGGTTGATATCTGGACCCCTATTACCCAGGACATGATCGGGATTTCCAGCTGTATGAGTACCTCCAAACCCTGAGTAATGTGTTCGGTGTCAACGAGGGCCCAATAGCATGCAAGTACTTGTCTCTCAAAAGGGGTATACCAAGCAGCTGCCTCTGGTAACTTTCTGGTCCATAAACTCAAATGCCATCAGATACCAGTAGAAGCCTTCTTTTGCCAGAGGGACCAATTAGCATAATTCCATGTGGCCAAAACCTGGACCTCAATGGGAGAACTTTAGTAGTGGGGGGCCTTAGGGATAGTAGCTTCTCCTGGACTGTATCAGGAATTTGCCTTTGTGTCCTGCCCATATGCTCCCCAAAAAGATTATCTGCTTTGCTGGGCCCTAAATTTTGTCCACAGTCCATCAGCAGTTTCCGAGATATGAAGTATTTTCTGCAGGGCTGTCACTACTGCCAACTCGGTTTCTCCAACTAGCACATCATCTATATAGTGGAAATATGCACCTTTCTGGGGACAAGTTATTCCAGCCAAATCCTGCCCCACCCACTGGTGGCACATGGTGGGGGAGTTGTAACCCTGGGGAGCACTGTAAAGGTATATTGTAGGCCACCCCACATGAAGGCCAACTGATTTTGATCCTCTTCCCAGAGAGGTATACAAAAGAAAGCATTTGCAAGGTCCACTACAGTGTACAATTCTCCCACCAAAGCCATTATATTTTCAGCTATAGTCACTATGTCAGGGCCAGCAAGAGCCAGGGGAGGGACTGCTACATTTAACCTGCAATAGTCTACGGGGATTCTGGGAAGATGGAGACAAAACAGACCATCATTCTGACCTTCCCCCACAAATACAACAAGAAATACAACAAGGAAACAGTGCACGGCTTTGAGGGACTCTGCCGGGGAGCAGAGGAAAGCAGCAGGGAATTGCAGACAGGCAAAAATCAATGAATCAATGAGTCACATACAGTAGGAAAATCACTTCTCCCAGCCCCTCCCCCCAGCCACATATGCTGCTAGCTGCCATGAACTGGAGAAGCAGCCTCAGCAAAAGAGCCTGCTTCTCTAACCACCACAGCCCCTGCCTGCACAAAGGGACAGGATCCAAAGCTTCTGCAAGGCAGAGCTTCCCAGGGGTCCGTTCAAAGTGTGCCAGCACCTCCCCCACCAAGACACTGTCAGCTGCAAGGCTGCTGCGAATTACTACAGAAGGCCCCTGCAGTGGTGTCGGTTCCCATAGTCAACACTCTACCTGCTTCCCTGTGCACTCCATAGCTTGGGCCTCTGTAACCAACAGGACAGACTTCCCTGGGGATCAGTTTGAGACTGTCTACTCCCCCTTATGCTTGGTGCTGAGGACTGCTGACTGAACTTGCTGTGTGCTAGGAAGCAGGCATTTTGAGTGGAAGCTATGCCCACAGCCAACATACTGTCTGACAGAAACAAGGAAGACTTCCCTGAGGGTCCATTTGGAACGTGACAGCCCCTCCCCCACTCAGCATCAGCTGCAAGCCTGTGGTAAATTGCTTATAGAAGTTCCCTGCAGTGGACTCTACTCCAATAGTCAGCACTCTACCTGCCTCCCTGTGAACCCTATAGCTCAGGCCTCTGAAACCAACAGGACAGACCTCCCTGGGGGTCAATTTGGGTCTGTCTGCCCCCACTTCCAGTTGGTGCTGAGGACTATTGACTGAGGCTGCTGTGTGCTAGGAAGCAGCTGACTTGAGTGGAGGCTGCACTCATAGCCAACAATCTACCAGGGGGTGAACTCTGATAGCAACAAGGCAGAACTCTGTGGGGATCCTATCAGAACGTGACACCCCTGCTGGTTGCCAGACTGCTGCAAACTGCTAAAGAAGATTCCTGCAGTGCAGTCTGCTCCCATAGACTGTACTCTACCTGCCTCCCCATACATTTTAAAGCTCAGGCCCCCATAACCAACAGGACAAACTTCCCTGGGAGTCAGTTCACGTCTGTCTGTCCCCCTTTCCAGTTGGGACTGAGGACTACTGACTGAGGCCGCTGTGTGTTAGGAAACAGGCATCTTAAGTGTAGGTTGCACGCACAGACAACAATCTACTGGGGCAGCTCTATCAACAAGGCAGATCACCCTGGGAGTCCATTCAGAGCATGACAGCCTCTCCCTCACCTGGTAACTGTTGGCTTCTGGTCTGATACAAATTCCTACAGAAGGTTCCCTACAGTGGAGGCAGGAGGTGGGTCACCTAAGTGGAGACTGCTCCCCCAACCACTACAGGGACACTGGGGCTCTGAAACCAATAAGACAGATCTCTCAGAGGTCCTTCTGGGGATTGCCACCCCCCTCTTCCTCCTAAAATGGAGGAGACTGCCTGGGCTTCCCTTGAATGCTCAGATGTAAGCAGCCACCACAAAGCAGGGAAGGAACCCTTGGGCCAGAGGGCAACACCCATCCCCAAAGGGACTTTCTGGGTATGGGTTTTGTGACACAAAATATGGTTGTGCCTCCTGGTGGACAGATTGATTAGCGTGTGGTATCTTGCTTGAGTGGTGGCGCCCCTGGTGGACAGACTGACCACAGCATACTCTCTGGTGTGTTTGGAAGACATAGAAAGTTGAAAATCAAGATCTGGAACTTTTAAATCCTAATTAAACCAGGGAGGGAGAAGGAGGTATCACATAGGAGAGGAATTAGCAAGCAAAGGCTGAAGGCTCTGCCCACCTAAGAGTTTTTGCAGAAACTAGTGTGGGCAAGAACACCAAATACTGGGGAGAACTGCAAAAGTGAACACCCTGAAAAATTCCAAAGCCCCAACCAAAAATCACAAATACACACAAAGAAAAGAGAAATGCTGGCCCATCCAAATGAACATGACAAAGGGAGTGAAAGTGAATCTATGGAAGACTGAATAATGAAAAAACTGGAAGAATACAATACAGCAATGTTAAACATAATTAAAGAGTTAAGGAGAAAAATAGACAAAGATCTAAAAGAAATAAGGAAAACAATGAAAGAACAAAATGAGTATCTAAAAAAAGATAAAAAGAAACCAAACAGAAATATTGCAATTGAAAGGGACAATAACTGAAATGAGAAACACAATGGAAGGATTTAACAACAGATTTAATCAGGCAGAAGAAAGAATTGGTAGATTAGAGGGTAAGATAGGCAAAATCACAGAGGCTAAAGAGCAACAAAAACAGAAGTTCAAGAAGGCTGAGCACAGTTTAATGGAATTATGGGACAACAACAAGAGACCTAATGTATGCATCATGGGAATTCTAGAAGGAGATGACAGAGAAAGAAAGGGATACAAATAATATTTGAAGAAATAATGACAGAAAATTTCCCCAATCTGGCAAAGGATATGAGTCTACAAATTCAAGAACTTCAAAGCAACTCAAGTAGAATAAACTCAAAGAGATCTACACCAAGACATATCATAGTTAGGCTCTCAAAAAGTAAGAATAAAGAGAGAATCCTGAAAGCAGTGAGAGAGAAGCAAACAGTCACAAAGGATTGCCAATAAGATTAAGTGCCCATTTCTCCTCATAAACAATGGAGGCCAGAAGGCAATGGAATGATGTATTTAAACTGCTGAAAGAAAAAAAATTGTCAAACAAAAATACTATACAAAGCAAAACTGTCCTTCAAGAATGAGGGTGAAATTAAAACATTCCCAGACAAAAAGAAGCTGAGAGAGTTTACATTCATCAGACCAGCCCTACAAAAAATACTAATGGGAGTTCAGTAGATGGAAGGGTAAAGACACTAGAAAGTAATTCAAAGTCATATATAAAAAGAAAGATTTCTAATAAAGGGAATTGCAAAGGCAACTACAAGGGCTAGTAATAAGGTATTTATGCTTGAAAATTCTAATTGTTTTGTTCTTCATTCTTTTTAATAACAAATGCATAAAAAGCAAGAATAAAATTATGTAACAGGGCACATGAAATATATAAGTGATAACAACAACAAAATGAGGGGATGGTATAGGTATAGAATTTCTTGTATGTTACTGAAGTTAAGTTGGCACCAACTTACCTGGATGTTATAAATATAAGCAGTTAAATATAACATTCATGGTAACCACTAAGAAAATATCTAAAAAACATACACAAAAGGAAAGGAAAAGGTAACCAACAAGGCTCATTACAGTAAACCAACAAAATACAAAATTAAGAGGTAGTAAGGGGCAAAGACAAAGAATGCTTAAGACACACACAGACACAAAATTAACAAAATATAAAATGGCAGAAGTAAGTCATTCTTATCAGTAATTACAGTGAATGGACTAAATGCTCCAATCAAAAGGCAGGAAGTGGGAAAATGAATAAAAACCATGATCCAACTATATACTGTTTACAAGAGACACACCTTAGACCCAAGGACACAAATAGGTTGAAAGTGAAAGGATGGGAAAAAAAATATACCATGCAAATAATAACCAAAAGAGAGCAGGGGTGGCAATCTTAATATCAGACAAAGTAGACTTTAAGACAAAATCTGTTAGAAGAGATAAAGATGAATATTATATAGTGATGAAAGGGTCACTTCTTCAAGAACATTTAACAATCATAAACATATATGCACCCAACATTAAAGCACCTAAATATATAAAGCAAATACTGATAGAATTGAAGGAAAAAATATGTAGCACACAATAATAGACGGAGACTTCAATACCTCACTTTCAATATTAGCCATAACATCTAGAAAGAAGACCAACAAGGAAACAGAGGACCAGAGTGATGCTGTAAACCAACTAGACTTAACAGACATATATAGAACACTCCACCCAACAACAGTACAATATACATTCCACCCCAGTGCAGTTGGATAATTCTCTAGGATAGATGACTTTTAAGGTAAGAAAGGAAGTCTCAATAAATTTTAAAAGTTTGAAATTATACAAAGTATTTTCTCTGGCCACAATGGAGTAAAGCTAGAAATCAATAACAGAAAAAAAAACTGAAAAACACAGAAACATATGGAAATTAAGCAAGATACTATTAAACTACCAATGAGTCAAGGAAGAAATAAAAAATCACAAATTTCTTAGAGTTAAATTAAAATGAAAGCACAACATATCAAAACTTATGGGATGCAGTGAAGGCAGTACTCAGAGAAACTTATAGCAATAAATGCCTACATAAAAAAAGAAGAAAGATCTCAAATCAACAGCCTAACTCTATAACTTGAGGAACTTGAAAGACAAGAGCAAACTAAGCCTATACCTACCAGGAGAAAGGAAAAAACAAAGATCAGAGCAGAGATAAATAAAATCAAAAACAGAAAAACAATAGAGAGAACAAAACCAGAAGTTGATTCTTTGAGAAGATCGATAAAATTGACAATCCTTTAGCTAGACTGACAAAGAGAAAAGATGAAAATAACCAAAATAAGAAATGAAAGAGAAGACATTACAACTGACCCAATATAAATAAAGAGAATTATCACAGAATATTATGAACAACTGTATGGCAACAAAGTGGATAACCTAGATGAAATGGAAGAATTCTTAGAAGCACACACAAACTGACTCAAGAGGAACTAGAAAGTCTCAACAGACCTGTAACAAGTGAAGAGATTGAATCAGAGATGAAAAACCTCCCAATAACAACAAAAAAGTAATGGCCCAGATGGTTTCACTGGGGACTTCTACCAAACATGTAGAGAAGAATAGAGACCAATCCTGTTTAAACTCTTCCAAATGATAGAGAAGGAAGGATTGCTCCCTAATTCATTTTAAGAAGCAAACATAAACCCGATACCAAAACAAGACAAAGACACCACAAGAAAAGAAAACTACAGGCCAATATCTCTTATGAATATAGATGTAAAAATCCTCAACAAAATACTAGTGAACAGAATCCAATAGCAAATTAAGAAAGTCATACACCATGACCAAGTGGGATTTATTCCAGGAATGCAATAATGGTTCAACATTAGAAAATCAGTTAATGTAATATACCACTTCAATATAACAAAAGAAAAGAACCACATGATCAACATCCTTTCCTGATGAAAACCCTCAAAAGATTGTAATAGAAGGAAAATTCCTCAATATGAGTCAGGGCATATATGGAAAACAAAGAGTCAACATTATACTTAATGGAGAAAGACTGAGAACTTTCTCCTTGAAACTGAGAATAAGACAAGGGTGCCCTCCCTCACCACATCTATTCAATATTGTATTATAAGTCCTAGCCAGAACAATAATACAAGGGAAAGAAATGAAAGGTATCCAGATTGGAAAAGAACTAAAATTATCTCTATTCACAGATGGTATGATCCTATGTATAGAAAATCCCAAGAGTCTCCAAGAAAACCTCTAGAGCTAATAGAAGAATTTAGTAAAGTTGCAGGGTACAAGGTCAACAAACAAAAATCAGTTGGGTTTCTATACATTAGCAATGAGAAATTTGAAAAGGAAATTAGGAAAACAATTCCATTTACAACAGCATCTAAGAGAATAAAATACCTAGGGATAAATTTAACCAGGGACTTGGAACCTTTACCCGTTGCTGGTGGAAATGCAAAATGGTACAGCTGTTGTGGAAAACAGTGTGGCGGTTCCTCAAAAAGCTAAAAATAGAATTACCATAGGACTCAGAAATTCCACTCCTAGGTATATACCCAAAAGATGAAAGCAGAGACTCAGAGACTTGTACACCAGTGTTCCTTGCAGCACTATTCACAATAGCCAAAAGGTGGAAACAACCTAAATGCCCATCAACAGGTGAATGGATAAATAAAATGTGGTACATACATATAATGGAATACTACTCAGCCAGTAGGAGAAATGAAATCTTGATACATGCTACAATATGGATGGAGCTGGAAGACGTTATGCTGAGTAAAATAAGTCAATCACAAAAGGATAAATATTGTATGACCTCACTTATATGAAAAGGAAAATGTATAGCGAACAAAGTTTATTAGTGGTTACCAGGGGTAGGAGTGAGGAGAAAAAGGGGTGTGGTTAACGGTGATGGAAATATCACATTAAGGGTAGGATTGCACAGATGATTATTGTAATTGCTGTCAATAAGTTGTACACTTGTAAAAAGTTGAATTGGCTAAAGTTGTATGATAGATATTGTCTTAGTCACCTAGTGCTGCTGTAACAGAAATACCACAAGTGGATGGCTTTTAACAAAGAGAAATTTATTCTCTCACAGTCTAGCGGGCTACAAGTCTAAATTCAAGGCATCAGCTCCAGGGGAAGTCTTTCTCCTTCTGTTGGCTCTGGAGGAAGGTCCTTGTGATGCATTAGTCTTTCCTTGGTCTAGGAGCATCTCAGTGCAGGAACATCAGGTCCAAAGGACTCGCTCTGCTCCTGGCACTGCTTTCTTGGTGGTATGAGGTCCCCACTCTCTGCTTGCTTCCCCAGGGAAACTCCCTTTACATTGGATCAGGGATGTGACCTTAGTATGGGTGTTATAATCCCACACTAATCCTCTTTTAACATAAAATTACAATCACAAAACGGAGGACAACCACACAATACTGGGAATCATGGCCCAGCCAAATTGATACACACATTTTTGGGGGGACATAATTCAATCCATGACAGAAATATTTACAATGACAAAAAAAAAAAAAAGAGTAGATACTGAGGCTGCTTATGTACAACCAAACAACTCCTGGGATCTGGCTCCTTGGTTTGAAGGTTTAGGGTCTTGGTTTAATGGAACATCACAGTTAATTGGCCTAATAACATGTTTAGTGCTTCTGTTCTACCTCTTAGTTCATTGTGTAGTTCCTGGGGTCTTAACAGCTTGCAAGTGGCCATGCAAGGCATAATTGGTCTCTATTTACCTAAAGCAACAGAGGAAGAAGGAAGAGTCAGAAATAGGAGAAGGATATGGAATGTGTGGCTAATTGCCTCCATGAACAACTGCCCCCTTGGCAGTGAGACCAGAAGACTTTGATGGTGCCCGGCTACCGTTACTGAACAGTTTGATCAAGGATTCTATAGAGGAATTCTGATCAAAAGGGGGAAAATATAGAACAGAATTTCAAATTCTCATGGACTCTAGACTTTCTGGAGCCATGAAGGCTGGATGAATCCCTGAAACTACTGCCCTGAGATAACCTTTAAGCCTTAAACCAAAAATATACCCTGATTATCTTCTTAAAACCACATCAGGGGATATTTTTGGTTTAGCTTAACCAAACAATAGTTTAGCTTAGCTAGCAAGAAATGTCTGCCTTGAGCATTATGCTCTTTTAAGAGCTATCTATATGGGATCAAATTGACAACAGGAACTCGAAAGATTCGATAAGAACCTTAGCGGGAAATGAGTTTATGTTAATGAGTAGGGATAACTCAGAAAAAGAGGATGAGAATGGTTGCACAATTTGAAGACTGTAATCAGTGTCACTGAGTTGTACGTGTAGAAACTGTTGAAATGGTGTGTGTTTTGCTATGTATACTCTCAACAACAAAATTTAAAAAATAAAACAAACTTAATTTAACTAGGGACATGAAGGACTTACACAATGAAAATTATGAAACACTTCTGAAAGAGATTAAAGAAGACTTAAATGACAAGATGTTCCATGTGAAGTATACTGATGCCTGTAACTTGCTTTGAAATGCATCAAAAAATAAAATGGATTGATGGATGGATATGTGATAAAGCAAATCTAGCAAAGTGTTCATTGTTTATTGTAAAATGATGGGGGGTGGGAGGTGAAGCATTGTTTAGGAGGCAGAATCCACTGGACATGGAGACTTGCTCCTGAGGATGAGAACGCAGAAGACCTGTTCTCTAACATACCCCCTCTGCCTCGGCTATACTGCTCTGCCCACTGTCTCCCAACCCTGTCTTGTTCTTTCTCCGCCTCTGTGCTTTTGTGGCTTGAGAGGTTCAGCACCGCAAGCAAGAGGTGATCACATTCCAGGTTACTCATAACC
Organism: Dugong dugon; assembly: GCA_030035585.1. Taxonomy (NCBI): domain Eukaryota; kingdom Metazoa; phylum Chordata; class Mammalia; order Sirenia; family Dugongidae; genus Dugong; species Dugong dugon. The sequence goes on along the minus strand of CM057483.1, from coordinate 98,014,417 downwards.
AACACACTGATGCATAAGCCAGAGGCTAATTTATTGATGTCCCATGAAGGGGGCATAACTTGACCCTGGTGCCTCTTACTCGGAGTGCCCCCTTCTAGGTCTCAAGGCCCCTGGGAAGCTTACTTGGTCTTCAGTATGTTGAATGGTGAACATGCACATGGAACAAAGGGAACTGAGTGTTCTTGGAATTCACTTAGGGAATGGCAAAGTATGGGGCAGCATAGCATCATGGAGAGGGTACTAGCTAGGAAGTTAGACAAACCTGAGTCCAGAGGCTGACCCTGCCACAGTCCCTGGTTGTGAAACTTGGGCACATTTCTTAACTTCCCTGAACCTGTTTCTTCGACTCTAAAATGGTAATAATGATACTTTGCAAATAAGCCTGTTATGAAAACTGAAAGACATCATGAAGAGAAAGTGTCTGGCTCATGTTACACATGCCATTTATGCTGGTTGTTTTCCACTGTCTTTAATAAACACTCCCTCTGAAGAAAATTCACCTCACTAGATACTAGAACACTAACGCCTTACAGAAACTGTATCTCTTTTGCTTAGACAGTGCTAGACAAACATATATGGAATCTTCTCCTCTGATCCCTTTTTTAAAAGCCAGTCACTCAAAGCTTCATTATTTCATGCCAGACATGTCATAATAGCATGAAGTGGGTTAGAAAATCTTTGACCACTGACTGTACTCAGGAGACACATCTGTACCATCAGTAATATACCTGTGTCCATTTATCATGATGGGTGGCCACTCTTGCACGTGCTAATCTCATCCACTTATGTACTGATTTTTCCTGGTTTTAATTTCTGAAGGCAACCTTTTTCTAACCTTGTCCCCAGAGTCTCGGAACCAGAACTCCCTACACATCGGCCACCTATGAATGGGATCAATTAGATCTTTGTGTTTTGTCACTGCAGGCTCTCTTTCAAAATAACATCTGCTGGGATCTCAAATAGGAAAGAAACCGCAGCCCTTTGGTTGTAGAGCAGGTGGGGTTGGGGCAGTGAGTGTGGGCCAAGGATTATAAACCACTGTCCTGGCAAAAATGTTGCCAGCTTCCCTTTCCTAATTTTCCTTGTTTAAGTAATGTGTGAAGAATCAGTCTGAGGAGATAATTAATAGAAAATACAACTGGCTCATTGCTGGCTCTGACACACCGTACACACTCCTGCAGATGTTTCTATGGCTTCAAGGCTGAGTTTTTCTCCTCTCTGCTCCCCCTGCCTTCTCTTCAGTTAATTTGTCACTCTCTACAGACTTTTCCACAGTTTGCCTCCCCAGACTGGTACAGACTTAACCCTGTATGGAAGCTGGTTTTTTGGTTGTTTTTCAAGGAATATTTATTGACTTTTTCTTTCTTGAAAAAAAAAAAGGAGTACATATCAATTGATATCAACAGAATAGAATGTAAACAGAAGAAAATGAAAGTTATACATGAACTCATCTTCCAGAACTAATACTTAAAATTTTATATTTTCCTCCCCATCTTTTTTCAACACATACATGCATATGCATACTGCATAGTCGAGATCATAATTAATTTTGTCTCTGTCTTAAAGTGGTTTTGACCTTGAGATTCCCAGTGGACCTATATTCAGCCACTTACACAGGCTTACTTATTAATGTTGCTGCTGTTATTATTTGCTGGAAATAATGTACCAGGCACCAAGCATTTGCCAGGCATATCATCCATTTACTCTGACTCTTCATTCGGATCTGAAATCTAGTTTGCTTATTCTCACCCAGTCTGTGACTGTCATAGCCAGTGGTAGCAGGAAACGCACTTCCCAATGAAAAACCAGAAGTTTCCTGGCTGTGGATGATCCGATGAACATGAGGTCACACTGCCATCGTCAAACTCCCCCCCCCTTGGCCCCGCGTATCCCAGCTGAACCTGGAAAGTCAGCACCGGGCGGGAATTCAGCTCAGAAGTGGGAGGAGGGGACAGGATCCTCAGAAGTGGGGAAACAACGATCTCCTCACTGATAGTTGTGTTGATCACCTTCAGTCAGAAACAAGGAGTGTCCAAGATGTGTCCAGAAGTCACTGTGGAGTGACATGAGGGGCTGCTTGTTATGGCTGATTCAGATGAGTACAATCTCAGAAATACCTCCAAAGTTGATCCCCTGGTTTGGCCATGAAGCTTCCCCAAGTACAGCAGTGCTGTATCCAAAAACTGAACTCTGGCTGGCAGTGGCAAGCTGGGACATCTGCCAACTCCAGGAATGGAAGAGGGCAGGTAAGGAGAGAAAGAGTATGCAGGCACAAATTCAAAAATCATTCATTTTAAGCTAACACTAAATATGAGCTAAGGAGCCCTGGTGACACAATGATTCAGCACTCACCTGCTAACTGAAAGGTTGGTGGTTTGAAACTATCCAGCAGCTCTGCAGGAGAAAGACGTGGTGATCTGTTCCCATAAAGAATACAGCCTAGAAAACCCTATGAGTATCAAAAGAATTCCAAAAACAAACAAAAACCCAGGACCGAATGGCTTCACTGGGGAATGTTACCATTCAGAGAAGAGATGACATCAATTCTACTCAAACTCTTCAAAAAAAAATAAATAAAAGAGAAACGAATACTCCTTAACTCATTCTATGAAGCCAGCATCACTCTGATACCAAAACCAGGAAAAGACACCACAAAAAAAGAAAATTACAGACCAATATCCCTCATGAATATAGATGCAAAAGTTTTCAACAAAATTCTAGCCAACAGAATTCAATAAATCAAAAGAAATCATACACCACGATCAAGTGGGATTCATACCAGGAATGCAAAGGTGGTTCAACATTAGAAAATCAATCGATGTAATTCATCGCATAAATAAAACAAAGGAAAAGAACCACATGATCATATGAATTGATACAGAAAAGGCGTTTGATAAAATCCAACACCTTTCCTGCCAACATTATTCTCATTGGAGAAAGACTGAGAGCCTTCCCCTTGAGAATGGGAACAAGAAAAGGCTGTCCATTTTCATCACTCTTATTCAATATTGTACTGGAAGTCCTAGCCAGATCAATAAGGCAAGAAAGAGAAATAAAAGGTAACCAAATCAAAAAGGAAGAAGTAAAACTATTTGCAGATGACATGATCCTGTACATAGAAAAATCCTAAAGATTCCACAAGAAAACTGCTGGATCAAATAGAAGAATTCAGAAACATTGCAAGGTACAAGATTCACACTCAAAAATCAGTTGGGTTCCTTTACACTAACAAGGAGTATTCCGAAAAGGAAATCCAGAAAACAATACCATTTACAATAGCCTCCCAAAAGAAAAAATACCTAGGAATTAACCTAACCAGGGACATAAAAAGACTTATACAATGAAAATTATAAAACACTACTAAAAGAAACCTACGGAAATGGAAGGACATTCTGTGCTTGTGGATTGAAAGACTTAATATAGTGAAAATGTCAGTGCTACCTAAAGCAATCTACAGATACAATGCAATCCCAATAGAAATCCCAACAACATTTTTTACTGAAATGGAAAAACTAATGATCAACTAATGTGGAAAGGAAAGAGGCACCAAATAGCCAAAGCAATATTGAAGAAGAACAAAGCAGGCCTCACACTCTCCCATATCAAAATATACTATGTTGTTGTTGTTGTTAGGTGCCGTCGAGTTGGTTCCAACTCATAGCGACCCTATGTACAACAGAATGAAACACTGACGGGTCCTGTGCTATCCTTACAATTCTTGTTATGCTTAAGCCCATTGTTGCAGCCACTGTGTCAGTCTATCTCATGGAAGGTTTTCCTCTTTTTTGCTGACCCTCTGCTTTACCAAGCATGATGTCCTTCTTCAGGGTCTGATCCTTCCTGATAACATGTCCAAAGTATGAGAGACATAATCTCACCATCCTTGCTTCAAAGGAGCATCTGGTTGTATTTCTTTCAGACAGATTTGTTCATTCTTTTGGCAGTGCATGCTATATTCAATATTCTTCACCAACACCACAATTCAAAGGCATCAATTCTTCAGTCTTCCTTATTCATCGTCCAGCTTTCACATGCTCATGAGGTGACTGAAAACACCATGACCTGGATCAGGTGCACCTTAGTCTTCAAGCTGATATCTTTGCTTTTTAACACTTTAAAGAGATCTTTTGCAGCAGATTTGTCCAGTGCAATGTGTCTTTTGATTTCCTGACTGCTGCTTCCATGGGTGTTGACTGTGGATCCAAGTAAAATGAAATCCTTGACAACTTCAATCTTTTCTCTGTTTATCATGATGTTGCTTATTAGTCCAGTTGTGAGGATTTTTTTTTTTTTTTTATGTTGAGGTGTAATCCATACTGAAGGCTGTGGTCTTTGATCTCCATTAGTAGGTGCTTCAAGTCCTCTTCACTTTCAGCAGGCAACTGCTCACTTGTCTATGCCAAGAAATTTGGAAGACAGCTACCTGGCCAAATGACGGAAGAGATCCATATTTATGCCTATTCCCAAGAAAGGTGATCCAATCGAATGCAGAAATTATCGAACAATATCATTAATATCACACACAAGTAAAATTTTGCTGAAGGTCATTCAAAAGTGGCTACAGCAGTATATCAACAGGGAACTGCCAGAAATTCAAACCGAATTCAGAAGAGGACGTAGAACCAGGGATATCATTGCTAAGGTCAGATGGATCATGGCTGAAAGCAGAGAATACCAGAAAGATGTTTACCTGTGTTTTATTGACTATGCAAAGGCATTTGACTGTGTTGATCAAATTATGGATAACACTGCGAATAATGGGAATTCCAGAACACTTAATTGTGCTCGTGAGGAACCTGTACATAGATCAAGAGGCAGTCATTCGAACAGAACAAGGGGATACTGCGTGTTTTGAAGTCAGGAAAGGTGTGCATAAGGGTTTTATCCTTTCACTATACTTATTCAATCTATATTCTGAGCAAATAATCCGAGAAGTTGGACTATATGAAAAGAACACAGTATCAGGACTGGAAGAAGATTCATTAACCACCTGCGTTATGCACAACCTTGCTTGCTGAAAGTGAAGAGGACTGGAAGCGCTTACTGATGAAGATCAAAACATACTATACAGTCACCGTAATCAAAACAGCCTAGTATTGGTTCAATGATAGACATATAGACTAGTGGAACCGAATTGATAGCCCAGAAATAAATTCATCCATCTATGAACAACTGATTTTCAAGAAGGGGTAAAAGTCCATTCAATGGGGAAAAACCAGTCTCTTTAATAAATGGTGCTGGCGAAACTGGATATCCATTTACAGAAAAATGAAACAAGACCCATACTTCACACCGTACACAAAAACTAACTCAAAATGGATCAAAGACCTAAATGTTAAACCTAAAACTATAAAGTTCCTGGAAGAAAACATAGGGAAAAAACTATGAGACCTAACTTAAAAAAAAAAAAAAGGCTAACAAACTTCACTATAAATGCATGAATAGCAGAAGACACATTAGATAATTAGGACCTCATAAAAATTCAATACTTATGCTCATCAAAAGCCTTTACCAAAAGAGTGAAAAGACAGCCTACAGACCAGGAAAAAAATCTTCAGAAACAACAAATGAGCTAAAGGGTCTAATCTCTAAAATATATAGAAAACTTAAACAACTCGACAACAAAAAGACAAACAATCCAATTTAAAAATGGGCAAAGGACATAAACAGACACTTCATCAAAGAGGATAATCAAGTGGCCAACAGACACATGAAAAGATGCTCACAACCATTAGCCACTTTTGTTATTGCTGTTAGGTGCCATTGAGTCAGTTCCAACTCATAGCAACCTTATGTACAACAGAACGAAACACTGCCTGGGCCTGTACCATCCTTACAATCATTGTTATATTTGAACCCACTGTTGCAGCCACTATGTCAATCCATCTTGTCAAGAGTCTTCCTCTTTTTCGCTGACCCTCAACTTTACCAGTCTCCAGGGACTTGTCCCTCTTGATAACATATCCAAAGTACATGCAACAAAGTCTTGCCATCCTGACCTCCAAGGATCACTCTAGCTGTATTTCTTCCAAGACAGACTTGTGCCTTCTTCTGGCAGTCTATGGTATATTCAACATTCTTCACCAACACAACAATTCAAAGGCATCAGTTCTTCTCTGGTCTTTCATATTCGCTGTGCAGCTTTCGCATACATATGAGGCAGTTGAAAACACCATGGCTTGGGTCAGGTGTACCTTAGTCCTCAAAGTGACATCTTTGCTTTTTAACACTTTAAAGAGGTCTTTTGCAGCAGATTTGCCCAAAGCAATATGTCGTTTGATTTCCCAGCTGCTGCTTCCCTGGGCGTTGCTTGTGGATCCAAGTGAAAAGAAATCCTTGACAACGTCAATCTTTCCTCCATTTATCATGATGTTTTAGCCACTAGAAAGATGCAAATGAAAACTACAACAATGAGATACCATCTCACCCGGTCTAAACTGACACTGATAGAGAAAAATAAAAAAGAACAACAGATAACAACAAATGTCAGTAAGGATGTAGGGAGATTGGAACCTTTAACCATTGCTGGTGGGGCTGTAAAATGGTATGACCAGTATGGAAAACAGTATGGTGCTTCCTCAAAAACCTAGAAATAGAAATACCTTAGGATTCAGCAATGTCACTCCCAGGTATATACCCTAGAGATCTAATAAAAGAGACATGGACAGACATGAACACCTATGTTCATTGCAGCATTATTCACAGTAGGAAAGAATTAGAAACAACCTGAATTGTGTTCCCCAAAAATATGTATTGTAGTTCCTAACCTCTATGCCTGTGGTTTGGAAACCCTGGTGGCGTAGTGGTTAAGAGCTACGGCTGCTAACCAAAAGGTCCACCAGGCGCTCCTTGGAAACCATATGGGACAGTTCTACTCTCTCCTTTAGGGTTGCTGTGACTCAGAATCAACTCGAGGGCAACGGTTTTCTTATGCCTGTGGTTATAATTCCATTTGGGAACGGGTTGTCTTTGTTATGCTAATGAACAGGATTCCTGTACAGTGTGTCTTAAATCAATCTTTTGAGATATAAAAGAGATTAAATCAGGGCTTCATACAGGTTTGTTCTCGTTCGAACCCCTGCTAGGAATTTGCATTTCCATCCCAGATATACTGAATCAGAATCTACATTTAAAAACATTTTTATTGTACATTAAGCAAAAGTTTACAGAGCAAATTAGTTTCCCATTCAATAGTTCGTACATGAAGTGTTCCATAACATTTGGTCTCATTTTCCACAATGTGTCAGCACTCTCCCCATTTCCATCCTAGTTTCTCCATTTCCTTTTGTTTGGATTTTCTATCCCTTCCTGCCTTCTCATCTTTGCTTTCAGGCATTTATCACTGTTTTGATCTCATATAATTGATTGTTCTAAGGAGCACGTTCCTCTTGGGTGTTACTGTTTATTTTATGGGCCTGTCTATTGTTTGCCTGAAACGTAGTCTCCAGGAATGGCTTCAGTTCCAGTTCAGAAGGGTGTCTTAGGACCATAGTCTCAGGGGTTCCTCCAGTCTCTGTCAGACCAGTAAGTCTGGTCTTTTTTGTGAATTTGATTTTTTATTTTACAATTTTTCTCCCACTCTGTCCGGGACCCTCTGTTGTGATCCCAGTCAGAGCAGTCACTAGTGGTAGCTGGGCACCATCTAGTTCTTCCGGTTTCAGGGTCATTTAGGCTGTGGTTCATAAGGTCCATTAGTCCTTTGGACTAATTTCTCCCTTGAGTCTTTGGTTTTCTTCACTCTCCTTTGCTCCGGACAGGAAGAGACCAATAGATGCATCTTAGATGGCTGCTTGCAAGCTTTTAAGACCACAGACACTACTCATCAAAGTAGGATGCAGAACTTTACCTTTATGAACTATGTTCTGTCAATTGATGTAGATGTCACCTGAGTCTATGGTCTTTTGCCTTCTAGCCTAGGAATTTCGTCCCGCGAGGTCTAAGAAGTTGTCTAAGAAGTTGCCCTGACTGGGACCTTGTGTGCTCTATTGTCTATGTTAATATATAAGCAGCACCTACAGTTATGTATGTAGAAATATCCACCACCATACCTATATCTGCAGGTGAATGTGTTCCATTACACCCTCCCACACCTCTTGGCTTACCTATCTGCCTATGTATCCATTCATAAATTAGCGTTTGTTAATACTATTGTTGCAGGATTGTGTATGCTATAGTAATTACTGTTGGTGCCCTTTGTTCTTGCGTTCCTCTCGGTGTCCTCCCATGCCTTAGTCCTGATTTGCTGATTTCCCCCATATAGTATATTGCCTTTCCCTTCACCAATATTAACACATGTCTGTATGTATTTGGCAATTTTTCCTCCCTTCTCCTCCCATCCCTGGTAACCATCAAATAATTTGTTTTCTCCTGTGTGTAAACTTTCTTGTTTCTTTATAATAGTGGTCTCATACAATATCTGTCCTTTTGCGATTGACTTATTTCACTCAGTATAATGTCCTCCAAATTCTACATTTTAACAAGATTCCCAGGTGATTCTTATGTTTAATGCCCTGGGAAATTGGTAGAAATGCAAATTCTCAGAAGGGGGTTCAAAGCCCTGGATTAAACAAGCAAGTGAAGAAGTAGAGATGGGACTTTATCACCACACCTATTTAACACTGCGCTGAAAGTCATAGCTAGAGCAGTATAACAAAAACAAGAAATAAAGAGCATCCAAATTGGTAAGGAAGAAGTAAAACTATCCCTATTTGTGGATGATATGATACCATACATAGAGAACCCCAAAGACTCCACAAGAAAACTACTGGAAATAATAGATTCAGCAGAGTAGCAGGATACAAGATAAACACACAAAAATCGGTTGGATTCTTATACACCAATAAAGATATCTATGAAAAGGAAATCAGGAAAGCAATACCATTTATAATAGCCCCTAAAAATATAAAATACTTAGGGATAAATCTAACCAGGGATGGAAAAGACCTATACAAAGAAAACTACAAAACATTACTGCAAGAAATCAAAAGAGACCTACAGACATGGAAAAACATACCACACTCATGGATAGGTAGACTCAACATTGTAAAAATGTCAATTCTACCCAAAGCAATCTATAAATACAATGCAATTCTGATTCAAATACCAACAGCATTCTTCAGTGAGATGGAAAAACTAATTATTAACTTTACATGGAAAGGAAAGAGGCCCTGGATAAGTAAAGCACTACTGAAGAAGATTAAAGTAGGAGGCCTCGCACTACCTGACCTCAGAACCTACTATACAGCTATGGTAGTCAAAACAGACTGGTACTGGTACAAAGACAGACACCATGACCAATGGAACAGAATTGAGAGCCCAGATGTAAACTCATCCACCAACGGTTATCTGATCTTTGACAAAGGCCCAAAGTCCATTAAATGGGGAAAAGACAGTCTTTTTAACAAATGGTGCTGGCAAAACTGGATGTCCATCTGTAAAAAAACAAAACAGGACCCATACTTCACACCATGCACAAAAACTAATTCAAAATGCATCAAAGACTTAAATATAAAACCAAAAACTATAAAGATCATAGAAGAAAAAATAGGGTTAATGCTAGAGCCCTACTATATGGCATAAATAGGATACAAACTATAACTAACAATACACAAACACCAGAAGATAAACTAGATAACTGGGATCTTCTAAAAACTAAACATTTATCCTCATCAAAAGACTTCACCAAAAGAGTAATAAGAGAACCTACAGACTGGGAAAAATGTTCTGGCTATTACAAATCCTTTGAGGGTCTAATCTCTAAAATCTATAGGAAAATCCAACACCTCTACAACAAAAAGATAACGAATCCAATTAAAAAATAGGCAAAAGATATGAACAGACACTTCATCAAAAAAGACATTCAGGTGACTAACAGACACATGAGGATATGTTCGCCATCACTAGCCATTAGAGAAATGCAAATCAAAACTACAATGAGATACCATCTCACCCCAACATTACTGGTATTAATCAAAAAAAAAAAAAAACAAATGTTGGAGAGGCTGCGGGGAGATTGGAACTCTTATGCAGTTGCTGGTGGAAATGTAAAATGGTACCATCAGTTTAGAAAATGATATGGCACTTCCTTAAAAAGCTAGAAATAGAAATACCATATGATCCAGCAATCCCATTCCTAGGAATATATCCTAGAGAAATAAAAGCTGTCACATGAATAGACATATGTACACCTATGTTCATTGCAGCATTATTCACAATAGCAAAAATGGATAAACAAACTATGGTACATACACAAAATGGAAAACTATGCAACAATAAAGAACAATGATGAATCTGGGAAACATCTCACAACAGGGATGAATCTGGAGGGCGTTATGCAGAGTGAAATAAGTCAATCACAAAAGGACAAATACCGTATGAGACCACTATTATAAAAACTCATGAAAAGGTTTATACACAGAAAGAAACAATCTTTGATGGTTACAAGGGAGGGGGGTTGAGGGGGAAAAACACTAACTAGACAACAGGTAAGTGGTAACGTTGGTGAAGGGTAAGACAGTACACAATACTGGGGAAGTCAGCACAACTTGACAAAGGCAAGGTCATAAAAGCTCCATAGACACATCCAAACTCCATGAGGGACCGAATTACTGAGCTGAGGGCTGGGGACCATGGTCTCAGGGGACATCTAGCTCAATTGGCATAACATAGTTTATAAAGAAAATGTTCTACACCCTACTTTGGTGAGTAGTGTTTGGGGTCTTAAAAGCTTATAAGTGGCCATCTAAGATACTCCACTGGTCCCACCCCACCTGGAGCAAGGGAGAATGAAGAAAATCAAAGATACAAGGGAAAGATTAGTCCAAAGGACTAATGGACCACAACTACCACAGCCTCCACCAGACTGAGCCCAGCTACCACCACCAACTGCTCTGACAGGGATCACGATAGAGAGTCCCAGACAGAGCTGGAGAAAAATGTAGAACAAAATTCCAACTCACACAAAAAGACTAGACTTACTGGTCTGACAGAGACTGGAGAGACCCCGAGAATATAGCCCCTGGACACCCTTTTAACTCAGTACTGAAGTCACTTCTGAGTTTCACCCTTCAGCCAAAGATTAGACAGGCCCATAAAACAAACAGTAATAAATGTAGCTCAACCACGTATATAAGACTAAATGGACACACCTGCCCAGGGGCAAGGACAAGAAGGCAGGAAGACACAGGAAAGCTGGACAAATGTAAACGGGGAACCCAAGGTCGAGAAGGGGAGAGCGTTGACACGTCACAGGGTTGGCAACCAATGTCAGAAAACAACATGTGTATTAACTGTTTAATGAGAAATTAATTTGTTCTGTAAACCTTCAGGTAAAGCACAATTGAAAAAAAAGAAGCAGCAGAGATGGGGGAAGAGAGATGCCAAGCCACAAGAAGATGGCCCAGGAGCAGAAGCTCAAAAGGGACAAGGACCTTCCTCCAGAGTCAACATAGAGAGAAAGCCTTCCCCTGGAGCCAGCACCCTGAATTCAGACATCCAGCTCCCTAAACTATGAGAAAATAAATTTATTTTTGTTAAAGCCACCCATTTGTGGTATTTCTGTTATAGCAGCACCAGATAACTGAGACACAGCCTAAGTGCCTGTCTTAGGCTGGGTTCTCTAGAGAAGCAAAACCAGTAAAGCATATAAATATAGAGAGAGAGATTTAAATCAAGGAAATGGCTCACACAGTTGTAGAGGCTGAAATGTCCCAAGTCCATGGATCAGTATAAGGGCTTCTCCTTATTCACGCAGCTGCAGGGGCTGGCAAAACCAAGATCAGCAGGTCAGAGAGCAAGACTCTCGCAGATCAGACGAACAGGAGCCAGCTGCAGGATCCAGCACTAGCAAAAAGGCCCTGAGCCTTGCCAGAATGTCCACTTATATTAGATGCAGGCCATACCTCCAAGGAAATTCCCTTTCAACTGACTGGCTACTCACAGCAGATCCCACCATGGAGATGATCACATATCGAATCTCAACATGGAAGTGATCACAACATTATACAACTGCCAAAACACTGAGAATCATGGCTAAGTTGAGATACAATCTTAACCATCACAGCACCTATCAACAGATAAACGGATAAGCAACTGTGGTACATACAGGGCTTCAAACCGGTTCATTGCGGTTCAAACCTCTGCTGAGAAATTGCATTTACACCCCAGATATACTGGATCAGAATCTACATTTTAACAAATCCCCAGGTGATTCTCAGGCATAATAAATTTTGAGAACCACTGCTATATTTGTGGTTCTCAGAATTGGTCCCTAACCAGCACTATTAGCATCACCTGGGAACTTGTTAGAAATGCAGATTCTCAGCAGGGGTTCATACATCAACAAACCAGTTTGAAGCCCTGGGTACATATATACAGTGGAATACTATGCAACCATAAAGAACAATGACGAATCCTTGATGAATGTACCTGGAGGACATAATGCTAAGTGAAATACATCAATCACATAAGGACAAATATGGTATGATCCCACTTTTATAAGAAGACTAGAATAGATATATATACAGAGCCCAAGGTTTATTAGTGGTTTCCAGGGATGGGGGCTCGCTCTCTAGATCCTAGATACTTGTTATTTTTGGTGATGGGAAAAGTAGCACTAAATGTGGGTGTAATGGGCACAGCTTGACGAAAGTAAATGATGTCACTAAGAAGTACACAACAGAAAAAGATGTTTGTGCTAAAGAAACTGACATATATTATTTTACAACACCAACAATAACCAAAAAAAGTGTATGGTCACATATGTATGTGTATAGGCATAAAGAGATACAAACAGGTACAAGCATGTACATATGTATGCACAGATAGAAGTATCTATACATACGTTTAAGTATAGATATGTGTGTGCAGGTACAAATATTCATAGAAGACACAATTACAGATACTTCTCAGACATAACCAAACACCTTGCCAGACTGGTTTTCTAGGTCTGAAAGCTTAAGACCTTAGTCTCATAGGACAGCTCAGTCAGTTGGCATAATACAGTTTATGAAGTTCATGTTCTGCATCCTAGTGAAGTGAATAGTGTCTGGGGTGTTAAAAGCTTGCGAGCGGCCATCTAAGATACAACCATTGGTCTCTACTCGTCAGGAGCAAAAGAGTAAGAAGGAAACCAAAGCCTCAGAGAAGAAACTAGTTTACAGGGCTAACAGACCATTCTAATCAGGGCCAGAATGGATGAACCCTGACAGAACGGGAGAAAAACATGGAACAGAATTTTCTTTTTCTTATTTTTTCCCATACAAAAATTTACGCATACATTGTTATGTGACCCTAATTACTCTCCCCATACTGTGACAGCACACTCCTCCTTTCCACCCGATTCCCCATGTCCATTTAACCAGCTCCTAACACTCTCTGACTTCCCATCTCACCTCTAGACAGAAGCTGCCAGTTTAATCTCTTGTATCTACTTGAGCTAAGAGGCACACTCCTCACGAGTATCACTTTATGTCCCACAGTCGAGTCCAATCCCTGTCTGAAGAGTTGGCCTCAGAAATTGTTTTAGTTCTGAGCTGATAGAGAATCCAGGGGCCATGCTTTCCAGGGTTCCTCCAGTCTCAATCAGACTATTAAATCTGGTCTTCTTACTAGAATTTGAGTTCTGCACTCCACCTTTCTCCTGTTCCATCTGGGACTCTCTGTTGGGTTCCCTGTCAGGGCGGTCATTGGTGGTAGCTGGGCATCTGGTCTCAGGCTGATGAAGTCTCTGGTTTATGTGGACCTTTCTGTCTCTTGGGCTAATACTTTCCTAGTGCCTTTGGTGTTCTTCATTCTCCTTTACTCCAGGTGGCTGGGACCAGTTGATGAATCTTAGATGGCCGCTTGCAAGCTTTTAAGACCCCAGACACCACTCACCAAAGCAGGACGCAGAACATTTTCTTAATAAGCTTTGTTATGCCAATTGACCTAGATGCCCCCTGAAAGCATGGTCCCCAGACCGCTACTCCTGCTACCCTGTCCCTCAAAGTGTTTGATTGTACTTGGGAAACTTCTTAGCTTTGGTGGAGTCCAGTTGTGCTGACTTCCCCTGTAGTGTGTGCTGTCCTTCCCTTCACCTAAGATAATTCTTATCTACTATCTAGTTAGTAAATAACCCTCACCCTCCCTCCCCACCCCCGTAACCATCAAAGAATGTTTTCCTCTGTGTTTAAACCTTTTCTTGAGTTCTTATAATAGTGGTCTTATACAATATTTGTCCTTCTGTGACTGACTAAATTCACTCAGCATACCGACCTCCAGCTTCCTCCATGTTATGTTTCATGGCTTCCTCGTTGTTCTTTATCATTGCGTAGATATACCATAATTTGTTTATCCCTTCATCCAGTGATGGGCACCTAGATTGCTTCCATCTTTTTGCTATTGTGAACAGTGCTGCAATGTACATGTATGTACATATACCTATTCCTGTGAGACGGCTCTTATTTTTCTAGGATATATTCCAAGGAGCAGGATAGCTAGATCGTATGGTACTTGTATTTCTAGCTTTTTAAGGAAGCGCCAAATTGATTTCCAAAGTGGTTGTACCATTTTACATTCCCACCAACAGTGTATAAGTGTTCCAGTCTCGCCACAACCTCTCCAGCACTTATTATTTTGTGTTTTTTTGATTAATGCTAGCCTTATTGGGGTGAGATGATATCTTATGGTAGTTTTGATCTGCATTTCTCTAATGGCTAATGATCGTGGGCATTTCTTCATGTGTCCGTTAGCCTCCTGAATATCTTCTTTCACGAAGTGCCTGTTCATATCCTTTGCCCATTTTTTAATTGGGTTATTTGTCTTTTTGTTGTTGAGGTTTTGCAGTATCTTGTAGATTTTAGAGATTAGATGCTGATCGGATTTGTTGTAGTCAAAATTTTTTTCCCAGTCTGTAGGTTGTCTTTTGACTCTTTTGGTGAAGTCTTTTGATGAGCGTTAAGTGTTTGATTTTTAGGAGCTCCCATTTACCTGGCCTCTCTTTTGGTGACTGTGCATTGTTAATTATGGTTCATATTGTGTTTATGCCATCTATTAGGGCTCCTAGCATTGTCCCTACTTTTTCTTCCATGATCTTTATCGTTTTTAATTTTGTACTTAAGTCTTTGATCCATTTGGAGTTAGTTTTTGTGCATGCTGTGTGTCTTAGTCATCTAGTGCTGCTACAACAGAAATACCACAAGTGGGTGGTTTTAATGAAGAGAAGTTTATTTCCTCACAGTCAAAGTAGGCTAAAAGTCCAAATTCAGGGTGTCAGCTCCAGGGGGGGAGGCTTTTTCTCTCTGTCGGCCTTCTCATCAATGTTCCCCCGGACTAGGAGCTTCTCGGTGCAGGGACCCCAGTCCAAAGGACGTGCTCTGCTCCCGGCACTGCTTTCTTGATGGTATGAGGTCCCCCGTCTCACTGCTCACTTCTGTCTTTTACATCTCAAGACATTGCCTCAGGACACAATCCAGTCTTGTAGATCCAGTCCTGCCTTACTAACAGAACTGCCACCCATCCTCCCTCATGAACATCACAGAGGCAGGATTTACAACATATAGGAAAATCACGCAATACCAGGAATCATGGCCCAGCCAAACTGATATACACATTTTTGGGGGGACATAATTCAAACCATGACATTCCACCCTTTGGCCCCCAAAAAATCTCAACCTTGCAACATGGAAAACATATTCACCCCATCATATCATGGCAAAAGTCTTAACTCCAAGTCCAAAATCCAAAAATTCCTCTTCATCTGTGAAATCTAGAATACAAGTTATTTGCTTCCAAAGGTACAATGGCAGAACAGGCATAAGCTAGATATTTCCATTACAAACGGGAGAAACTAGAGAAAAGGAAGTGATAACAGGCACCAAGCAAGTCAACAGAACACATTACATTAGCTTTCAAGGCTTTGAAAATAATCTTCTGTTCTCTGAGACAATTTACACAATGGCGCTGCCCTCCAGACTCTAGGTATTGGCCACAGTCTCTGGATTCTGAGTGGAGGTCCATCAGCCCTGGACTTCAGCTCCGCCTTCCAGGCCCACTGGACAGCAACTCTGCTCCCTTTGCTTTAGGCGCACCACTCTCCCAGTCCATCTGAGTGGCGACTCCACCCTTAGAAGCACCAGAGGCCATTGCTCCACCCTTTGAAAACCCTGAGGTCATGGCCATACCTTTTGAGACTGTGGCAGCTCGGCTTCTTGTGTCCCTTGTCTCTTCAGCTTCTGCTTCTGTTTCCTGTGGCCTCTTGGCCCTCGGGCCTCATGCCCACATCTGCCCTGCTGGGGCAAGTGTTCCAAAGCTCAGTAGCTCCACTGGTAAGTGCCCAGAGGCACCCCACTCTGCCAGGAAGCCTTCTGCACACAGGCACTCAGCTCCCTCAATCCATGGGTTGGCAAGCCTATCTCCGAGATAAGTGCCCAGAGGCACCCCACTCCGCCAGGAAACCTCCTGCTCACAGGCATTCAGCTCTCTCTCTCTGTGGGTCGGCTCCAGCGCCATCCTTCACTGGTCTCCTGGTTCTGCTGCTGTTGGTTCTCTGCTGCTGCTGTTCTTCTGTCACTGCCGCATGTGTATCCATTCACAGTTTTAAAACCGTTTCCACGTTTTAGGTATCTATTAGAGCAGCACCCCACTCTCTCGGTACCAAATTCTGTCTTAGTCATCTAGTGCTGCTACAACAGAAATACCACAAGTGGATGGTTTTAACGAAGAGAAGTTTATTTCCTCACAGTCAAAGTAGGCTAAAAGTCCAAATTCAGGGTGTCAGCTCCAGGGGAAGGCTTTTTCTCTCTGTCGGCCTTCTCATCAATGTTCCCCCGGACTAGGAGCTTCTTGGCGCAGGGACCCCAGTCCAAAGGACTCGCTTGCTCCCTGCACTGCTTTCTTGATGGTATGAGGTCCCCCGTCTCACTGCTCACTTCTGTCTTTTATATCTCAAGACACTGCCACAGGACACAATCCAGTCTTGTAGATCCAGTCCTGCCTTACTAACAGAACTGCCATCCATCCTCCCTCATTAACATCACAGAGGCAGGATTTACAACATACAAGAAAATCACAGAATACCAGGAATCATGGCCCAGCCAAACTGATATACACATTTTTGGGGGGACATAATTCAAACCAGGACAGTGTGGGTATGGGTCTTGTTTCAGTTTTTTGCAGATGGATATCCAGTTATGCCAGCACCATTTGTTAAAGAGACAGTCTTTTCCCCAATTAATGGACTTTGTGCCTTTGTCAAATATCAGCTGCTCATAGGTGGATGAATTTATGTCTGGATTCTCAGTTCTGTTCCATTGGTCTATGTATCTGTGGTTGTACCACTACCAGGCTGTTTTGACTACCGTGGCAGTATAATAGATTATAAAATCAGGTAGTGTGAGGCCTCCCACCTTGTTCTTCTTCTTAAGTAATGCTTTACTTATTCAGGGTCTCTTCTCTTTCCATATGAAGTTGGTGATTTGTTTCTCCGTCTCATTAAAAAATGCCAGTGGAATTTGGATCAGGATTGCATTGCATCTGTAGATCACCTTGGGTAGAAGTGACATTTTCACAATGTTGAGTCTACCTATCCATGAGCAAGGTATGTTTTTCCACTTATATGCAGGTCTCTTTAGGTCTCTTGCAGTAGTGTCTTGTAGTTTCATTTTATAGATCTTTTACGTCTCTGGTCAGATTTATTCCGAAGTATTTTATCTTCTTGGGGGCTATTGTAAATGGTATTGATTTGGTGATTTCCTCTTCGAGGTTCTCTTTGTGGGTGTAAAGGAATCCAACAGATTTTTGTATGTTTATCTTGTATCCTGAAACTTTGCTGAAATCTTCTATTAGTTCCGGTAGTTTTCTTGTGGATCCTTTGGGGTTTTCTGTGTATAAGATCATATCATCTGCAAAGAGAGATACTTTGACTTCTTCCCTACCAATTTGGATGCCCTTTATTTCTTTTTCTAGCCTAATTGCTCTGGCTAGTACCTCCAGCACAGTGTTGAATAAGAGTGGTGATAGAGGGCATCCTTGTCTGGTTCCCGTTCTCAAGAGGAATGCTTTCAAAGTCTCTCCATTGAGGATGATGTTGGCTGTCAGCTTTGTATAAATTGCCCTTAGTTATGTTGAGCAATTTCCCTTCTATTCCTATTTTGCTGAAAGTTTTTATCATGAATGGGTGTTGGACTTTGTCAAATGCCTTTTCTGCATCAATTGATAAGATCATGTGGTTCTTGTCTTTTGTTTTATTTATGGGATGGATTACATTGATTGCTTTTCTAATGTTGAACCATCCCTGCATACCTGGTATAAATCCCACTTGATCATGGTGAATTATTTTTTTGATATGTTGCTGAATTCTGTTGGCTAGAATCTTGTTGAGGATTTTTGCGTCAATGTTCATGATGGATAGTGGTCTGTAATTTTCTTTTTTTGTGGTGTCTTTACCTGGTTTTGGTATCAGGGTTATGCTGGCTTCATAGAATGAGTTTGGGAGTATTCCATCCTTTTCTATGCTCTGAAATACCTTTAGTAGTAGTGATGTTAACTCTTCTTTGAAAGTTTGGTAGAATTCTCCAGTGAAGCTATCTGCGTCAGGGCTTTTTTTGGTTGGGAGTTTTTAAATTACCTTTTCAATTTCTTTTGTTATGGGTTTATTTAGTTGTTCTACCTCTGTCAGTGTTAGTTTAGGTAGGTAGTGAGTTTCTAGAAATTTGTCAATTTCCTCTAGATTTTCAAATTTGTTGGAGTACAATTTTTCATAGTATTTTGTTATGATTCTTTTAATTTCAGTTGGGTTTGCTGTGGTATCACTCATCTCATTTTTTATACAGGTTATCTGCTTCCTCTCCTGTTTTTCTTTTGTGGGTTTGGCCAGTGGTTTAGCAATTTTGTTGATCTTTTCAAAGAACCAGCTTTTGGTCTTGTTAACTCTGTCAATTGCTTTTCTATTCTCTATTTCATTTAATTCTGGTCTAATTCTCATTAGTTCCTTTCTTCGGGTACCTGAGGGCTTCTTTTTCTGCTCTCTTTTTACTTGTTCCAGTTGTACGATTAATGTTTTGATTATAGCCCTTTCTTCTTTTTGGATGTGTGCATTTACTGCTATAAACTGACCTCTGAGCACTGCTTTTGCTGTGTCCCAAAGATTCTGGTAGGATGTGTTTTCATTCTCGTTTGATTCTATGAATTTTATTCCATCCTTAACTTCTTCTATAATCCAGTAGTTTTTGAGCAAGGTGTTATTCAGTTTCCATGTGTTTGATTTTTTTTTCCTTGCTTTTTCTGTTGTTGATTTCTACTTTTATGGCTTTATGGTCAGAAAAGACGGTTTGTAAAATTTCGATGCTTTGGATTTTGTTAAGGCTTGCTTTATGGCCTAATATGTGGTCTATTCTGGAGAATGTTCCATGAGCGTCAGAAAAGAAAGTATACTTAGCTGCTGTTGGCTGGAGTGTTTGGTATATGTCTATGAGATCAAGTTGGTTGATTGTAGCATTTAGCTCTTCCATGTCTTTGTTGCGCTTCTTTCTGGATGTTCTGTTCTTCACCGAAAGTGGTGTGTTGAAGTTTCCTACTATTGTGGAGCTGTCTATCTCTCTTTTCGGTGCTGTTAGAGTTTGTTTTATGTATTTTGGAGCCTTGTCGTTGGGTGCATAAATATTTACTATAGTTATGTCCTCCTGGTGTATTGACCCTTTAATCATTATATAGTATCCTTCCTTATCCTTTCTGGTGGATTATACTTTAAAGTCTATTTTGTCAGAGATTAATATTGCCACTCCTGCTCTTTTTTGAGTATTCTTTGCTTGATATATTTTTTTCCATCCTTTGAGTATTAGTTTGTTTTTGTCTTTAAGTTTAAGGTGTGTCTCTTGTAGGCAGCATATAGACGGATTGCGTTTTTTATCCAGTCTGCCACTCTCTGACTCTTTATTGGTGCGTATGATCCATTTACATTCAGCATAATTATTGATAGGTATGAGTTTAGTGCTGTCATTTTGACGTCTTTTTTTGTGTGTTGTTCACAGTTTCTTTGTTCCATTTAATTTTCTGTGCTGAGCCATTTTTCTTTATGTATTTTCATCTTTTTCATTGTTGTTGATTTTGTGTTTGCTGAGTCTGTATATTTTTCTAGTTTTTTATTTTGACTTGAAGGATTGTTAGTTTCCTTTGTGGTTACCTTAATATTTACCCTTATTTTCCTAAGTTTATGCCAGTCATTTATTTCTTTATATCACTTTGACTTCCTCGCCATATGAAAAATCTATGTCTACATTCTTTAAGTCCCTCTTTTTTGTTTTAATGTTGCCATCTTTTACATATTGACATCTGTTTCCCTATTTTCAGTGTTTTAACCTTGAATTTACTTTTGTGACTTCCATATCTGGGTTGATATCTGGTTGCTCTGTCCTGTGTTCTAGTCTTGGGTTGTTATCTGATGTTACTGATTTTCTAACTGGAGGACTCCCTTTAGTACTTCTTGTAATTTTGGTTTGGTTTTTGCAAATTCCCTAAACTTTTGTTTATATGGAAATACCCTAATTTCACCATCATATTTGACACACAGTTTTGCTGGATATATAATTCTTGGCTGGCAGTTTTTTTCCTTCAAGGCTTTATATATGTCATTCCATTGCCTTCTTGCCTGCATGGTTTCTCCTGAGTAGTCTGAGCTTATTCTTATTGACTCTCCTTTGTAGATGACATTTTGTTTATCCCTAGCCACTCTTAAAATTCTCTATCTTTGGTTTTGGCAACTTTGATTATAATATGCCTTGGTGACTTTCTTTTGGGATCCGTCTTATGTTGGGTTCAATGAGCATCTTGGATAGATATCTTGTCATCTTTCACGATATCAGGGAAGTTTTCTGCCAACAAATCTTCAACAATTCTCTCTGTATTTTGTTATCTCCCCCTGTTCTAGTACTCCAGTCACTCGTAGGATATTCTCTTGATAGAGTCCCACATGATTCTTAGGGTTTCTTCTTTTTTTAAAATTCTTTTAACTGATTTTTCCTCAAATAAGTTGGTGTCAAGTGCTTTATCTTCAACCTCACTAATTCTGACTTCCATTGCCTCAATTCTGCTCCTATGACTTTCTATTGAGTTGTCTAATTCTGGTATTTTATTGTTAATCTTCTGGATTTCTGATTGCTGTCTCTCTATGGATTCTTGTAGCCTGTTAAATTTGTCATTATCCTCTTCTCTAATCTTTGTAATTTCCTCTATTGCATGTTCTCCGTTTTGCTTAATTTCCTTCCTAATTTCTTGAAGAGTTCTGTATATTAATCTTTTGTATTCTGCCTCCGGCAATTCCAAGAAACTTTCCTCCTCTGAAAAATTTCTAGATTCTTTACTTTGGGAGCTTTCTGAAGCCATTATGGATTGCCCCTTTATGTGATTTGATATTGGCTGTTGTCTCCGAGCCATCAATGTTATTATATTTATTTATTTTATGCTTGCTTACTGTGTCCTAGCTTCTTGTTTTGTTTTGATATGCCCAAATAGGCTGCTTGTATGAGCTAATTTTATTGGCTCCTTTGAACCTCTAATGTCCTGTCACCAGGTGGTTAGATCTTTTACTTGGTATGTGAGTTCAGGAGTCCACCCACTCCTCCTGTATGGATTCAGCCCAGGTGGCCAGGTAGATAGCCACCAAGTGTCTGGTGTATGCTCTCACTTACAGTCCTAGACAGGCATGGGTGATTGGTGTAGGCACAGGCATCTGGCTGCAGCAGTGGGACACACTCTGAGCAAAGCAGGGGACTGACGGCCACCCCCGAATGTCCAGGAGGAAAACATGTCCCTGTTCCCTAGAGTACATAGGTGGGTGGGTTTTGCAGCTGGACTTTGAGCACCTAATGCTGTTGGCTGTAAGGAGTAGGGGGCACTTCTTATTCATGGGCCTCTATCACAGATGGCTAGGTGGCATGGGTGGAGCCACCAGTCCTCAGGCCCCTGATGTGGGTAGGTGAAGACCCTGTTTAATGGGCAGAGCTGTGTCAAATATCAAGGACCTGCCACTTCACAGTGAAACAGCTGGAAGTTAGACTTCCGGTATATACCCTGTTGTACTGCAGTAATGAGGGCCTATGCTGTTGAGGTGGGCCCACACAAGTCTATGCAGGGGGAAAGGCACTCAAAGTCCATGGATACCTCATGCCTGTGCCTAAGCAAAGGAGCTGTGCCTACCCTGGGTTCCTGGCTTAGGGGAGCTGGCAGTTTATTTTTTCCCGTTTGTTGATTTATTCACTCTTCAAGGCAGGGAGAATGGCTCCGCGCATGTGACGGATCCTACTTCCGGCCCAGGGGACCCAGTGCAGAGCAGTGAGCAGGGAGGTAAACGGGAGAGAGGTTTTTCCCTAAGCGGGGTGTTTTTGATCCACGCGTAGGCCATATGCAAGTACTTATCTTTTGCCAATCCAGGGCTCCATCTTACTGGTTCTGGGTGACCGTGTACACTCTCTGGTGCTGGGTCTCTCCCAGTGTGGAAAACATGCCTCCCAAGCATGGCTGCTTGCCTGCCTCACCACTCACCCCCAAGCTGATCAGGCCTGAAGGGCTCAGGCTCTCACCAGGTCAGGTCTGGCAACTCCTCCCTGCTTCCGAACTGTCTCTCCCATCCCCTAACACTCAGTCCAGTTCCTCAGCTCTGCCTTTGATGTTCAGGGTTCCCAGATTGCCATACATAATCGATTCACTTGTTTTTTTGGGTCTTTGTTGTAAGAGGTCTACCGGAAGCATCTGACTCCGCCATCTTGGACTCGCCTCAGAACTCAAATTCTTAAAAGTCCAGACTTACCAGACCAGTTGAGGCTACAGGACTCCCTAAGACTATCACCCTGAGCTACTCTTTAAACCTTGAACTGAAATTATCCCAAGGTCACCTTTTAGCGAAGTAACAAAAAGTGGCACACAAAATAAAGGATATTACCCATGAATGTGGTGCTCCATTAAAGAATCATCTATATGACACCAAAAGGTCAACAATTACTCTAAAGCAAAAATGAGAAGATAAGCGGGCAGGGACACTAGGATGCTGGAAAGGGAGCAACCATAACAGAATTAAAGAGAGTGTTGACACATTGCGAAAAATATAATATCACTGAACAATTTGCATAGAAATTGTCAAATGGGAACCTGATTTGCTGTGTAAACTTTCACAAAAATGCTATAAAATATTATTTAAAAAAAACCCTATGGAGCAGTTCTAGTCTATCACATTGGGTTGCTATGAGTAGAAATTCACTGAGGACATCCAACAGGTATGAGCTAGCCATTGTTTTACATGCTTTACAAACATGAACTTAATTCTCTTAACACTCTATAAGCAGGTACTATTATTATCAACTCCGTTTTACAGATGATGAAACTGAGGCAGAGAGAGGTGAGGTAACTTCCCCAAGGTCACCGAGCTAGTATATGGTGGAGCACAGATTTGAAGCCAGGCAGTCTGGTAGTTAAAAAGAATCCATGCTTTTAACTACTACATTATGCTGCACCATTATAGAAATTTTGGAAAACACACAGAAGCATACACAACAATCTGTACTAGCACCACTGGTCACGTTTTGCTGTATAGCTTGCTTGTTCTTTATATGCATACATAATGCTCTATATACTTTTTTTAAAAAAATTGAATCAGTCTCTATCTTGATCTGTAAGCCTCAAGGACATTTCCCGTGTCTGTACGAACAGCCTTACAATCATTTTAAGTGGCGCATAATGTTCTTTTGTATGGCGGAAACATTATTTAAGCAGTACCCTACTGAGGGACACTTTAGACTACTTCCAATTTTTCTCCATTAGAGAGTTCCGCAAGAGGCTGAGGGGGTGATACACTTTAAAAAAAAAAAAAAACTACCTTTTGAACCCAATCAGCTACAGCTGCAAAATAAAATTAAAAAAAGAAAACCGCAAGGAATGGTACGCTTTTGGGTGGGAGAAGGGGACTGCCGCCGCGGCGCTTCCTCTTTTCCTTTTGTCTGGCGACCTCACTGGATTGGAGGAACCACATGCTTAAGGAAATTCAGAGGCTAGAGGCCCCTACTACGCAGGCGCGGAGAAGACAGGCGGGGGCGGGGGTAGGAGGCGCTCGGAAGCTCGCGCACACGCAAAAACCAAACCAAACCCGTTGCAGTGGAGTCGATTCGGGCGTGTGCAAAAGGAACAAAAAAATCGAAGAGGCCGGATTTCCTGCCCAATTCTACTTTGGGCTCCGCCCCTCTGCGCTTCTTATTGGTCAGATATCTTCAGCCCCATTGGTCCGAGGGCCAAAGGACTGGGTCTGCCTTAGGATATGCCTGCTTTCGGAGTCGCGGTAAGAACGGCCAATTGCGATGCCGCTTTCAGGCGTTGTTTAGGATATGCCCAAGGGGCCCGAAGGGGCTTTGTACGGCAACGGAAGCAATTGAGAGTCCACGGCAAGTTTCGGAGATGGCGCCCAAAGGAAAAAGCAGCACTGGGAAAGGGGGGAAAGGTAGAGCGGCCAGAACAACAAGGGAGAATGGTGGCGTGTGAGGAACGAGGGGAGGGAGCATACAGGCGACCCCCGGAGTCTGGGAGAAAGACAGCTGGGGGGCTGTGGTCCCACAGAGCTGCCAATGATTTTATCTACGACCCTTAGAGAGGACAGATCCGCGAGGGGCTACTAGAGTTGTAGGAACACGTTGGGGTATGGTGCAGGGATCGTCCTGGTGGGTGGTAGAAGCCGGTGGGGATAGTTTGTGGGACGCGATTACTTGGGGCTGCTGTATCAAGGGTTATTAGAGCTGTAAAATTTAATCTTGTCAGAAGTCAGCAATAAAAAGAAGTACACGTTTATTATGTTTCTTAATGTTCCGTTTAATGCTTACAGAATGTCATCGCAACCATTGGGGAAGGATTCATTTATCCGTTGAACAGAAATGTGTCAGGCACAGTGCTAAGGGCTCCGGAAGTAATGGGGAAGATAGAAACAGTAAAGCACTCTGCTAAGTACAGTGTTGAGAGATGTGTATGGGGTATTATGGAAACTGAGGAAGTGTTTCATCTAGCTTGAGGAAAAGGGAAGACTTCCTGGAGCAAAGTTAGGCAGGCCAATATGGGCAACAGGTGTAGCAGAAAAAGCAACTGAGGTGAGGAACAATATGGTATGTGCAGCACAGTGTTGCTGGACCAAAAGCTCAAGACTGGTGAGTGGTGAGAATGAAGACAGAGGCCCGATCGTGGAGAGTGCTATATATGATGCTAAGAAGGTTGGTTATGTGCTAAGAAGGGTCAGGGAAACCTGCAAGGAGATTTTTACAGTAGTCCTTGATGAAAGATGATGGTGACTTGAACCAAGGTAGTGGCTGTGGGAATGGAGAGGAGAGAGCAGATTCTATAAATATATACAATATGAAGTAGGCAGGACTTGGTGATTTATTGGCTTGGGAACGGGAAGGATCAAGGAGAGTTCTCAGTTTTTAGGACTGGGTTTCTAACTTGATGCTGGTGCTGCAAACTAAAACAATATATGAGCAGGGATGAGGAGGTTGGTGAGTTCACATTTAGATGTATTCAGCTGGAAGTGTCTGTGGGACATACAAGAGGAGATACAGTCAGGAGGTGGTTGGATATTTGAGTCTGAAGTTTGAGGGAGAGATCTAGGTGGCATGTGTGTATTTTAGGAGTCATTAACATATAGATGGATCCTAGGTTTGGGGGTTTTGGGTCATGGTTTCACAGGACATCCCAGTTAATTGGCCTAATAACATGTTCAGTGTTTCTGTTCAACCTCCTAGTTTGTTGCGTAGTGACTGGGGTTTTAAAAGCCATTCAAGGCTCAACAATTGGTCTGTCTTCACTTGGAGCAACAGAGGAAGAAAGAGAGTCAGGAATAGTAGGAGGAAATAGAATGTGTGGCTAATTGCCTCCATGAACGACTGCCGCCTTTGTCACGAGACCAGAAGAACTTGATGGTGCTTGGCTACCACTACTGAACATTTTGATCAAAGATTCTATAGAAGAATCTTTGATCAGAAGGAGGAATATGCAGAACAGAATTTCAGATTCTCATGGAATCCAGACATTCTGGAGCCATTGAGGCTGGGTGAACCCCTGAAACTTGCTCAGAGATAATCTGTAAACCTTAAACCAAAAATATCCCCTGAAGTCTTCTTAAAACTAACTGTAGTTTAGCTTAACTAGTAAAGAAACATCTGCTTTGAGCATTGTGCTCTTTTAAGATCTATCTATATGTAATCAAATTGACGACAGTAACATGAAAGATTAGATAGGAAACTTAGGGGGCAGTGAGTTTGATAATGGGGGAGGAACAACTCAGAAAAGGAGAGTGAGAATGGTTGCACAACTTGAAGAATGTAATCAGTGTCACTGAATTGTACATGTAGAAATTGTTGAATTGATGTATGTTCTGGTGTGTGTATTCTCAACAACAAAAATAATATATATGTATATATATTTAAAAACCTGTATAGATGTACCTGTGAGAGTGTATGAGATTATCCATGGAGAGCTTAAGGAATGAGAAGAGCAGAGGGCAGAGGATGTGATCCTGGGGCAGGTAGAAAAAGAGGCAGACAGATACAGGGAATGCAGTAGAATGGTATTCCAGAGGTTAGAGAGACCAGAAAGTTTCAAGAAAGAGGGCATAGCCTATCAAGCACAGCAAAGAGGTCAATAAGATGAGGACTAAGAAAAGCACTGTTTAGATTTGGAAATTAGACCTGGCCTTAGGCCAAGAGTGGTTTCATTGGAATGGGGAAGGCAGAAGCCAGGTAGCAGTGACTAGAGGACTGAGAAGTGGTAAAATGGAGACAATCAGTGTGGACTTCTCGTGAAAGTTTTAATTTAAAAAAGCATGGAAATTGGATGGTAGATGGAGGAGGACAAAGGATTAAGAAGTTTTATTTTGTTTGTTCAGAATGGGGAAAACTTGGGAGTGAAGCTGAGGTGAAAGAGGCAGAGCAGTTGACCTTTGAGTGGAACAAAGGACATTTTGTGCTTGGGGTCACAGAGAAAGAGGCACGGATCGGTGTGGTTGTAAAAATGGGGCCATGGAGGGGGAAGGAGATGAGCTTGTAGGAGACCATGCTTAATTGCCTCAATTTCTTGATAAAGTCGAAGGCAAGGATATTTCTTAAGAAACAGACTGAGTAGGGATCTTGAGGAGAGTGGTAGAGGTTTGGAATAGTCATTGAGGATAATGGAAGAGGGAATGACAGAAACACAGGTGAAAGGATTGCTCTCAGGGCTGAGAGCCTGACTGATATTGAAGACATGAATTTGTAGAAGACATGATCTGCATAGTGATGATTTACCATGACAACAGGGATTTAGCATGCAATTGGCAGGGTATAGGATTGAAAAGAGCTAGATGTAGCCTTGAGCCAGGGTTGAGGTTCTGTTGGACAATTATAGTAGAAGGGTAGCAACACAAGGGAGTTAAGGGTACCAGTGAGAATGCAGTTCAGATGATCAAGCCTGGGGTCCAGATTGGGAATGGAGGGAGAAGTCTGATGGTCTGGGAGAACATAGCAGGATAAAGGGGCTGAGGAGAGCGGTTTCTGTGAAGTCAAAGAGTGTTACGGGAATCAAGAATGAAAGGGCTGGAAGGATAGGAGGTTGTAGCCAGAGACTGAGCTACTAGTTTTGAGTGACACTGTACCACTGTGTGCCCCTAGAAGCAGGTGGCCTAGCGTGGAAGGCGTGGGCATTCAAGAGGGAGGTCCAGACCTGTGAGGTTAATTTATTGGATGATTCTTCAGTGTACATGGTGATGGTCCTCCAAGATGTTGGGCGAGTAAAGATGGAGCAGAAGCCTAAAGTAATGCTAGAGTCCTTGGTAGACCAAAGGGAATGAGGTGGCAGTCGGAAGATGACAGCATCCAGGAGGGGAGAGGATGGGATATCCGGAAGGTATCACCTTTCAAGAGTGAATATATGACATGTAGAAACTGTTGAATTGGTGTATGTTTTGCTGTTTATATTCTCCACAACAACAAAATTATATATTTTTTTAAAAAGAGTGAATATATAGCAAACCCAGTTAAGAGTTTAGTTTAATAAAACTTTGGCAGTAACATTTTTTTAGGCTTTTGGTAGTATTTTGGGGTTTCAGTTTAGTTGAACATTTATTGAACACCTGTTATGTGCCAGGCACTGTGCTAGGCGTTAGAGATACTAAGATACGTAAGATGGAGTCCCCTGCTTGAAACTTTTCGCTTGCTCCCTATTACCTATAAGATAAATTCTAAGTTCCTTAAAGAGGCCCAGAGACCCTTTATGCCCTGCCCCTTACCTACCTCTTCCAGTCTCATCTCACAGCACTCATGCCTCATACTTTGCTTCAGCTATACCATTTCCTATACATACCATGCTGTTCCCCAGTCCTGGAGTGTCTTCTCATCCATGTTCTTTCTTTAGCTGGTCAGCTACTCATCCAGGAATGCTTCCTTGACTGGCCAGAATGTCTCTCTCTGCTTCCACCGCCCCCTAGCCATAACTGTCTCTTTTGCCCCTACTGTGTTTTACTGAAATTATCTGTTTACATATCTGTTTTCCCCATTAGAATATGAGTTCCCTGAAGGACAGTATCATAGCTTATTTATCTTTGTATCTTTACTGCCTGGTGCTTAGTAGTTACTTAGGAAATATTTATTGAGCTGAATACTTAATCTGGTAATAGTTCTCAGAAACACCAGCCTCTAACAGTCAGTATGCTGCCACTGACCCAGAAGTTGACATAGTAGTAAAATGTAAGATGTTGCCAATGGTCATTAATCTGAATATTAATAACACTTCTTAGGAAAACATCAGTAGGCAATGTAATAGACTCCAGAGATTTGGCAATGAATGTATCCTTTTGACAGATGTGGACGGTGAGAAACTTGATCTTTATTCAAAATATATTCTTGGACTACTTACTGGAATTTAGAGTGCTTAAATACGTAGTTGCGGTATTTATTAGAAATCTTTCGAGAGCTGAGGGGTTTTCCTTTACAAGGTGGGATTTGAATTTGGTCCAGAGAATCTGAACTCGGCTTTTGGAGCTCTCATTCACACATTAGCACACTCATTTGTACATCCATTTCCCATGAAGGGTTTATGTAGGGAGTAAATTTCCTATTATAAGAGAGGTGAGTCACACATGAATTTAGTTTGATGTAGTAAAGTGTTTGACACAGTTCCCTTTTAAAGCTTGGTGTCATGATGCAAGTATCAACTCTTGTGTGTTGGGCCTTTCTGTAAATAATGAGGTAGAGTTTAAACGAGTACCTGTCATCTCTTCTTCGAAGGGGGAGCCGCCTCTGGGAGTGACAGTGCTGACAAGAAGGCTCAGGGTCCCAAAGGTGGTGGCAATGCAGTAAAGGTAAGTTAGTAAGTTATTGTCTCCTTTTTTATTTATGTTAAGTATAAATTAGCATATGTAAATTGGTACACATAAAAGGAAAAGGCAAGTATGCTTCTTAATTTAAGAGGCTAGCCTAACACTGATGTAAAATCAAGTTAACACAAAATTGAGAACTATCGACCAGTCTCACTTATAAATAGTAATTCTTTTTAAGCATTTTCTTATATGCTTTCTCAGACATCGAGAATTCATACTTTTAGTATTGTTCCTTAAGATGTATTAAGTTAAATCTTTCCAGTAAGTGAATTAGTTATTTCTTGGGACAAAATAATATAAAACCAAGAGCTTAGATAAGTGTTACAAGGCATCTTGGCGGGGGGTGGGGGTGACAGAACACTCAGAAAGGGCACAGGTCTCACTAGTTAGCTCCACCACTGGTGAGCTACAAGCTAGGGCCCTGACCATGAAAATGGGGATGAGAGACAATCAGCCTTAAAGTACTTAACCTAGTCCCAGAGGAGTTTCTGCCCTGAAAATATAATCTGCAAACATAGAACTATAGTATTTAATAAAAGTAACAAGGCAATTTCCATGTTTTAGTCACGATATGGGAACTTATACTTTGATTCATTCATTCAACAAGGATTTAGTGACATCTGCTCTGTGCCGGCGGCAGTGGTGGTTCAGTGGTAGAATTCTCGCCTTCCATGCGGGAGACCTGCATTCAGTTCCCAGCCAGTGCACCTCAAGCACAGCCACTACCGCCTGTCAGTGGATGCTGAACAGGTTTTGGCAGAACTTCCAGACTAGGAAGAAAGGTCTGGTGATCTACTTCCAAAAGTCAGCCAGTGAAAACCCTATGGGAAAAACCAATCCTCAACTTTATATGGAATGGCAAAAGGCCCTGAGTAACTAAAGCAATGTTGAAAGAGAAGAACAAAGTAGGAAGACTGACACCTCCTGATTTTAAAATATATTATACACCTACAGTAATCAAAATGGCCTGGTATGAGTATAACAATAGATACATACACCAGTGGAATAGAATGGAGAGTCCAGAAATAAACCCACAAATCTGTGGTCGATTCATTTTTGACAGGGGTGCTAAGTCCATTCAATGGGAAAAGAAGAGTCTCTTCAATAATTGGTGCTGGGAAAATTGGATTTTCACATGCAAAAAAATAAAACAGGATCCATGCCTCACACCATACACAAAAATAAATTTCAAAATGAAATTAAAGACCTAAATGTGAAAACTAAAACCATAAAATTTGTAGAAGAAAATGCAGGGGCAAGGCTGTCGGGCCTAGCTTTTAATAATGGATTATCTAATATAATAACAAAAGCACAAACAGTAAAAGACAATATAAATAAATGGGACCTCATAAAAATTAAAAACTTGTGTTCATCAAAAGACTTTACCAAAAAAGTGAAAATACAAGCTACCAACTGGGAGAATATCTTAACGGAAACCATATATCCATTAAGAATCTATTAACCAATCCAGACCTACTGAACCAATAGAGACTAGAGGAACCCCTGAGACTATCGCCCTAAGATACCCTTTGAATGTGTAATTGAAGCCATTTCTGCAGGTCACCTTTCAGCCAAATAATGGATTGGCTTATAAAATAATATCACCCGTGAGTAATGTGCTCCCTTATACAATTAACTGTAATGAGACCAAACTGTCAACAGTTACTCAAAAGCAAAGATGAGAAAGCAAGAAGGGGAAGGGAAGCTAGATCCGTGGAAACAGAACAAACAGAATGGAAATAATGAGAATGCTAACACAGCATAAAAATTGTAACCAAAGGCACAAAACAATTTGTATAAAAATTGTTAAAGGGGAATCTAATTTGCTGTATAAACTTTCACCTAAAACACAATAAAATATTATTAAAAAAGAAAAAAATCTGTTAAGCAAAATATATATAAAACTTTGACAGCTTAACAACAAAAAGACAAATAACCCAATCATGAAATGGGCAAAGGACTAGAATAGACATTTCACCAAAAAGGACATTCAGATGGCCACCAAACACATGAAAAGATGCTCAATGTCATTAGCCATCAGAGAAATGCAAATCAAAACCACAATGAGATACCATTTCACTCCCAGTAAAATGGCTAAGAGGGGGAAAAAAAAACAAAACGGAAAGCAACAAATGTTGGCAAGGATGTGGGGAAATTGGAACCCTTATCCATTGCTGGTGGGAATGCAACATGGTACAGCCTTTGTGGAAAACAGTGTGGTAGTTCCTCAAAAAACTAAAAATAGAACTATCATATGACCCAGAAATTGCACTCCTAGGTATATACCCAAAAGACTTGAAAGCAGAGACTCAGAGACTTGTACACCAGTGTTCACTGCAGCACTATTCACAATAGCCAAAAAGTAGAAACAGCCTAAATGCCCATCAACAGATGAATGGATAAACAAAATGTGGTACATACATACAATGGAGTAATACTCAGCCAGTAAGGAAAAGGAAGTCTTGATACATGCTATGTGGATGGAGCTTGAAGACATGCTCAGTGAAATAAGTCATTCACAAAAGGACAAATACTGTATGATATCACTTAAATAAAAAGACAAGAACAGGCAAAAGTATAGAGACCAAAGTTTATTAGTGGTTACCGGGGAGGAAGGGGTAAAGAGGGGATTATTGCTTATGGAGTACTGAGTTTTGGTTTTCTATGATGGAAAAATCACATTGACTAAAAGTAGGGTTGCACAGCTGATTGATGTAATTGCTGTCAATAAGTTGTACACCTGTAAAAAGTTGAATTGGCAGAAGTTGTGTGATATATTTACAACAATGACAAAAAAAAGTAGCTGCTGAGGCTGGTTATATACAAACACACACCTCATGGGATTTGGTTCCTTGGTTTGGAGGTTTAGACTTATGGTTTCATGGTGTTTAATGCTAATGTTCTATCTCCTAGTTTGTTGTGCCTGGGATCTTAAAATCTTGCAAGTGGCCATCCAAGGTACAACCATTGATCTCAATTCACCTGGAGCAGCAGAGGAAGAAAGAGAGTCAGAATAGGAGGAGGAAATGGAATGTGTGGCTAGTTGCCTCCATGAACGACTGCCACCTTTGCCATGAGACCAGAAGAATTGGATGGTATCCAGCTACCTTATTGAACATGTTGATCAAAGATTCTATAGAAGAATCCTGATCAAATGGGGGGAAATGCAGAACAGAATTTCAGATTCTCATGGAATCCAGACATTCTGGAGCCATTGAGGCTGGGTGAACCCCTGATACTATTGTCCTGAGATAATCTGTAAACCTTAAACCAAAAATATCCCCTGAAGTCTTCTTAAAACCAAACAGTACTTTAGCTTAACTAGTAAAGAATGCCTGCCTTGAGCATTGTGATCTTTTAAGATCTGTCTATATGGGATCAAATTGACAACAGCAACATGAAAGATTAGATAGGAAGCTTGGGGGCAGTGAGTTTATGTTAATGGAGGAGGAACAACTGGGAAAAGGGGTGAAAATGGTTGCACAACTTGAAGAATATAATCAGTGTCACTGAATTGTACATATAGAAACTGTTGAATTGGTATATGTTTTGCTGTATATATTCTCAACAACAACAAAAGAAAACCGTATGGATCACAACAGCCCAATCCTGTTCATTGGTAACCATGAGTTGGGGGCCAACTTGATGGCAGCTAACAACTACAACAGGCTCTGTGCCAAGTGCTATTCGAGGCTCTGTTTTTGTTGTTGTTGTTGTTAGTTGCCGTCAAGTCGATTCCAACTCATGGCCACCCCATGTGTGCAGAGTAGAACTGCTCCATAGAGTTTTGGAAGCGGTTCGCCAGGCCTGTTTTCCAAGGCACCTCTGGGTGGGTTTGAACTGCCAACCTTTTGGCTAACAGTCGAGTGCTTCACCATTTGCCCCACCCAGGGACACCATTCTAGGCTCTAGGGGTAAAATACAACAACAAAAAAAGAGATGGTCCCTGTCATTACCCTTGTTGGGAAGCAGTTAGGTAAAAAAAATAAATTTCAATGCTGGATGGTAGGTGCATTAGTGGAATTCCTTCATACAAATTCAGTTATACACATGCAGCCAAAAAACAAAAAATAATATAAATGGTGTGGGCCATTCTGTCCATCTTTCTACTCAGTGAACACATGCCCCAGAGAGAGAGAGCACAGACATGAATCTGCTTTTCCACAGTTGGCCTCCAATCTTGTATGAGTATCCGACCATGTTAAGTGGAATTTTGATATCCAAAGATAAGTTTTTATAAAACAACCTAAATACAACCCAGTTATTTCATCTGATGCTCTCCTGAAGTAGCCATTGTTAACAACACGGGTAGGTGGCAGGAACTGGTTTTGTTAGGCTTAATGAGAGCTGACATGTTGGTCTCCAGTACGGCATTTTTAAGGGATGTTCTAGGGTAATTCTGGGTATATGCAGTTTTCACCTATGTGCTCACTTTTACAATCTAACCTAAGAGACTGCTCCACTGCATATGGATTTAAAAAAGCATCTTGGAAAAAAGTAAGTTCAGTAAAGCTATACATCGGGTGTATACAAAGAAGTGTAATTAAGGTACGAAAGTAGATTAGGGTTAATTTTTTTTATTAAGCTTTTTATTTTCAGATAATTGTAGATTTGCATGCAGTTGTAAGAAGTTACACAGAGAGATCCCATGTACCTTTCACCAACTTCCTCCCTGAGTTTCCTGTTTCCATCTACCCATCTTTCCTGCCTTTTGGGCAAATGCTGCCCTTCTGGTTTCCTATGGTTGATTGTTCTGAGGAGCACGTTCCTCACAGGCGTTATTGTTCACTTTATAGGCCTATTATTTGACTGAAAGTTGATCTCTGGGAGTGGGTTCAGTTCCAGGTTTGAAAGATGTCTAAGGGCCATAGTCTCAGGGGTTCTACCAGTCTCTGTCGGACAAGTAAGTCTAGTCTTCTTCATGAATTAGAATTTTGTTCTACATTTTTCTCCCACTCTGTCCAGGACCTTCTATTGTGATCCTGATCAGAGTGGTCAGTAGTGGTATCTGGGGTCAGTAGTGGTACCCGGGCACCATCTAGTTCTTCTGTTCTCAGGCTAGTGGAGGCTGTGGTTCATGTGGTCCATTAGTCCTTTGGGCTAATTGTTTCCTTGAGACTGATTTTCCTTCGCTTTTTGCTCTGGATGGGAAGAGACCAATAGTTGTATCTCAGATGCCTACTCACAAGCTTTTAAGACCCCAGTCGCTACTACTCACCAAAGTAGGATGTAGAACATTGTCTTTATGGACTGTGTTATGCCAGTTGACTTAGACTATGGTCCTAAGCCCTCAAACCCAGCAACTTAGTCCCTTGAGGTGTTTGGTTATGGCTAAGAAGTTTGCATAACTGTGGCCCTTGTGTGCTGTACTATGTACATGGATATATTTGCAGCACATACAAATGCATATGTAGAAATATCCTCTGCCAAACCTATATATGCTTATGAGTGTACTCCTGTATACCATCCCACACCTGTTCAGCTTACATATCTACCTGTGTAGCCACTCAAATTCTTTGTTATTACTGTTATTGCAGGATTGTGTATGTAATAGTATTTACCGTTATTGCCTTTTATTCTTGCATACCTCTCAGTGTCTTCCTTTGCCTTGGTCATGTTGTGCTGACTTCCTGCATATTGTGTATTGTCTTTCCCTTCACCCAAGTTGATACATGTCTGTATCTAGTTAGTGATTTTCCCTTCCTCCCCTTCCTATCCCTGATAACCATCAAAGAATATTTCTGTGTGTAAACCTTTTCTTGGCTTTTTATTAGAGTTGTCTCATACAATATTTGTCCTTTTGTGATTGACTTATTTTGCTCAGCATGATGTCTTCCAGGTTCATCTGTGTTGTAAGATGTTTCGCGGATTCATTGTTATTCTTTCACGTTGCATAGTACTCCGTTGTGTGTATGTACCACAGTTTGTTTATCCATTTATCCATTGATGGGCACTTCGGTTGTTTCCATCTTTTTGCTATTGTGAATAATGCTGCAGTGAACATATGGGTGTGCATAATATCTATTTGTGTCATGGCTCTTATTTCTATAGGATATATACCTACTAGTGGGATTGCTGGATCATATGGTATTTCTGTTTCTAACTATTTGAGGCAGCGCCATACCATATTCTACAGGGGCTGTACCATTTTACATTCCCACTAGAAGTGTATGAAAGTCCCAATCTCTCCACACCTTCGTCAGCATTTGTTGTTTTCTGTTTTTTTGATCATTGCCATTATTACCGGGGTGAGGTGATACCTCATTGCTGTTTTAATTTGCATCTCTGTAATGGCTAATGATCGTGAGCATCTCTTCATGTATTTGTTGTCTGCTTGAATGTCTTCTTTGGTCAAGTGTCTGTTCATGTCCTTTTTTAATTGGATTCATGCCCATTTTTTAATTGGATTGTTTGTCTTTTTGTTGTTGAGGTGGGGAAGTTTTCTATGAATTTTAGAGATTAGTCCCTTGTCAGATATGTCATTGCTGAAAATATTTTCCCGGTGTGTAGGGTCTCTTTTTACTCTTTTGGAGAAGTCCTTCGATGCACATAAGTGTTTAAAGGGTTGAGCATTCTTAATATTCAACATATGATACTTTGTCAAAGTGGTGAATTGTGGGGAGGCTTTGTACATTGTATACTGAGCCTCCTTTTTTTATTGTGGTAAATATATATGTAACATTGTTTGCCATTTCAACATTCTTTACATGTACAATTCAGTGATATTAGTTATCTTTATATTGCTCAACCATCACCATTACCTATTTCCAAATTTTCCATGACCTTTAACAGAAGCTCAGTATCCCCTAAGCAGTAACTCCCTCTTTTCCCTCCCCTGCCACCTATCCCAGTGGTTACTGATAAACTTTGGTCACTATGCACTTGCTTATCCTAGATATTTCATGTAAATGGAATCATTCAATATTTGTCCTTTTCTGATTGACTTATTTCAGTCAGCAAAATGTTTTCAAGGTTCATCCATGTTGTAGTATGTATCAGAACTTCATTTCCCTTTTTGGCTGCATAATAGATACTGACTGTGTGGACCACCACAAATTATGGATAACATTGTGAAGAATTGGAATTCCAGAACACTTAATTGTGCTCAGGAGGAACCTGTACTTAGACCAAGAGCCAGTCGTTCGAACAGAACAAGGGGATACCGCGTGGTTTAAAGTCAAGAAAGGTGTGTGTCAGGGTTGCATCCTTTCACCATACTTATTCAATCTGTATGCTGAGCAAATAATCTGAGAAACTGTACTCTATGAAGAAGAATGTGGCATCAGGATTGGAGAAAGACTCATTAACAACCTGCGATATGCAGATGACACAACATTGCTGAAAGTGAAGAGGACTTGAAGCACTTACTGATGAAGG
This sequence comes from Dugong dugon, assembly GCA_030035585.1. NCBI lineage: Eukaryota > Metazoa > Chordata > Mammalia > Sirenia > Dugongidae > Dugong > Dugong dugon. The sequence goes on along the minus strand of CM057483.1, from coordinate 97,977,690 downwards.
TCAAGGACCACAGCCTCCAATGTGGATTACACTTCAACATAAAGAAAACAAAAATCCTCACAACTGCACTAATAAGCAACATCATGATAAATGGAGAAAATATTAAAATGAAAAGAGATTTCATTTTACTTGAATCCACAATCCACGCCCGTGGAAGCAGCAATCAAGAAATCAAATGATGCATTGCATAGGGCAAATCTGCTGCAAAAGATCTCTTTAAAGTGTTAAAAAGCAAAGATGTCACTTTAAGGACTAAGGTGGGCCTGACCCAGGCCATGGTGTTTTCAGTTGCCTCATATGCATACGAAAGCAGGACAATGAATAAGGAAGACAGAAGAATTGATGCCTTTGAATTATGGTGTTGGTGAAGAATATTGAATATACCGTGAACTGCCAGAAGAACAAACAAGTCTGTCTTCGAAGAAGTACAGCCAGAATGCTCATTAGAAGCAAGGATGGCAAGACTTCATCTCACATACTTGGGACATGTTATCAGGAGGGACCATTCCCTGGAGAAAGACATCATGCTTGGTAAAGTAGAGTCAGCAAAAAAGAGGAAGACCCTCAATGAGATGGATTGACCCAGTAGCTGCAACAATGGTCTCAAGCATAACAACGATTGAGAGGATGGCACAGTGTTTCATTCTGTTGTTCATAGGGTTGCTATGAGTTGGAACCAACTCGACAGCACCTGACAACAACAGCATTCCATTGTATGTATGTACCACGTTTTGTTTATCCATTCATCTGTTCGTGGACATGTAGGCTGTTTCCACCTTTTGGCTATTGTAAATAGTGCTGCAGTGAACTTTGGTGTACAAGTATCTGTTTGTGTTTGCGTTTCTGGAAGAGTGGAATTGCTGGTAATTCTAAGTCCTAGTGGTGCAATGGTTAAGCTCTTGGCTGCTAACCAAAAGTCAGTGGTTCAAACCCACCAGCCCCTCCACAGGAGAAAAGACCTGGCCATCTGCTCCCCTAAAGATTACAGCCTAGGAAACCCCATGGGGCAGCTCTACTCTGTTCTCTAGGGTCACTATGAGTTGGAATCGACTCGACAGCACACAACAACAACATGGTGATTCTATGTTTAAATTTTTGAGGAACCACTAAACTGTTTTCCACAGTGGTAGTACCATTTTACAATCTACATTGGGCCTCTTTTGTTAAAGAATATTTCTTAGTGTGTTCTTTTATATCGTCCCCAGTTAGATGAAATAATCACTAACATTTATTGAATGCTAGCTGCATTATCTCAACCTTCACAACCCTATGAGAACCCATAGATACTGTTGTCATCTCTAGTGCACAAATGGGGAAATACTTAGTGGTTTAGATACTTGCCTAAGATCATACAGCATGCTTGGGATTTGACTCCAGGCCCCAAACTCTTAACCATTGTCATCTCTTTCCTCTTCCCGTTACCATTGAGATACATTGTAAAAGATGGGAGCTTCCCACATCCAGATGCTCATTTTCCAGCTAAATCGGGGCACTGAGGTATTGTTTTGATAGGGGAAATGGGGCTGTGGCCATCACCTAAGTGGGCAAACTTCTAGGATTTTCAGTTGTCACGAGCTAAGGTATTTTTCATTGATCAGGTAATCCAGACTTAATTGCTGTACTGAGAGGAAAGGAATCATTTGGGTCTCAAAAAATATTATGTGTATGTGCTTTTTCTTTGTAGGTCAGACACATTCTATGTGAAAAACACGGTAGAATTATGGAAGCCATGGAAAAGTTAAAGTCTGGAATGAGATTCAATGAAGTGGCTGCACAATATAGTGAAGATAAAGCCAGGCAAGGGGTATGGTGCTCTTATCTTTTAAAATTATTTGTCCCCCACAGAGGAAACAGAAATGGAGACTATTTCTATGTTCTGCCATTAATTTTAGCCTTATCTTGGTTTTAAAATCTTAAAAGCAGACATGTTTCATTTTTGAACAGTTAATTAAGGGCTACATCTGTCTAAACTTAGACATGACCAAATTTGTACAGCTAACTTAAAAGTTCACCAATTATTATAAGTGCTTATGTGTTCAGTTTAGGGTTAGACCTCTTCTGCCTATTTGTCCTTGTTGAGCCTATTCCTTTATAGCCCAGATGAATAAACCTATAACCTTAGCATTCATGTTGGGAAATTCTCTCAAGTTACAATAGAACTGTTCCCTCTTTGGGCCAGTTGACATCACATTATCTTTTGGGTTTTTCAGGGCGACCTGGGCTGGATGACCAGAGGGTCCATGGTAGGACCATTTCAAGAAGCTGCATTTGCCTTGCCTGTAAGTGGGCTGGATAAGCCTGTGTTTACAGACCCTCCAGTTAAGACAAAATTTGGATATCACATTATTATGGTTGAAGGGAGAAAATAAAATCATATGAAAGACTGAATAAATTATATACATTCTGTATATCTCTTTATAAGGTATTGAATAATCCTTGTATTTTATCAGCTGTGTCAGTGTGAGTTTATAGGTGCAAAATAGGGTGGGTGTAAGTTAGTATTTAATGCAGTAGGTATTCAGTCAGTAGTTCTCAAAGTCAAGCTGACTCTAACCTGTACTCCCTTTTCTCCTAGAGCTACACTATCTGATTTTCAGTATGTCCCATAAATTAATTCAGAAACCATCTGTAGGGAAGCCAGATATCAGCTCACACCATTCATGCAACTGAAAATACTAGGCATCAAATCAACAGATTAGTACATGAGAATCATAAAATAAGTTCCTGGGACAACACTTGTTTTATAAGTTAGCCAACTTTGATTTTCCAGGATATGAATTGTTTTTTAGATGCTTAAGATAGTACAGTGGAGCCCTAGTGGCACAATGGTTAAGCTGTCAGCTGCGGACTGAAAGCTCTGCAGGAGAGACCTGGCAATCTGCTCCTATAAAGATCACAGCCTAGAAAACTGTATGGGGCAATTCTACTCTGTCACATGGGGTCGCTATGAGTCAAAATCAACTCAGTGGCACTTAACATAGTGCATGACACATAAACTCCTTTTTTTTAAAATAAACATTTATTGGAGGAACAAAGGCATTCAATTCTCCTCTAGGTATTTGTACTAGACTAAGCAGCCATTCACCAAGTGTTGGTAAAGGGGAGAGATACCCGCATAAAAAGATATATGTAATCATTCCTGCATCTTCAAATGCATGGATTACATTATGACTGTACCTTCCAGGGCCAACCTCTGTGTCTCTGCTTTTTTTTAATTTAAAAGGCAATATTTATGATATACAAAAAAGCATAAAGGATATTATAAGTACTGTCCACCTGCTCTAAAACCAAAAACCCCATTGCCAGCAAGTCAATTCCAACTCATAGAGACCCTATAGGACAGAGTAGAACTGCCCCCATAGGGTTTCCAAGGCTGTAATCTTTTTGGAAGCCAACTGCCACATCATTCTCCCGCAGAGTAGCTGGTGGGTTTCGTTTAGCAGCTGGGCGCTTAACCACTGCACCACCAGGGCTCTAACTGCTTCAAAAATAAAACTTGACCAACACAACTATATGATTCTTAGCAGTGATTCTTTTAACATGCTGCATTCTTTCCTTTGGCTGCATTTAATTTCACATTATGCCCACAAAACAGCGATTTCACCTAGAGACCTTAGTTTCCCATTTTAGAAGATAGTTTCTCAGCACCCCAGCAGGTTATGCATCCATGAGGTTTTTTTTTTGTTTTTTGTTTTAAGTAATATTGTGTTTTCGGTGAAGGTTTACATAGCAGTTCAGGTTCCCATTCAACAATTTCTGCACAAATTGTTTAGTGACATTGGTTACATTTTCCCAATGTGTGAACATTATCAGTATTTCCATTCTTATTGTTCTGTTTCCATTAATCTTCTTTCCCTGCCCACTTACATTCTCATCTTTGTTTTAAAGTAATTGTTGACCGTTCTCATATACGTGATTTTTTAAAGGAGTACAGTACTCATGGGTGATAGTCTTTGTTTTGTGAGCTAATCTGTTATTTAGGTAAAAGGTGACATCAGGGGCTAGTTGCGGTTCAAGATTTAAAGAGTATGTCAGAGCCATAGTCTCGGGGAGTCCTCCAGTCTCAACCGGTCCAGTAAGTCCTTCTTTTTTTTTTTCTTTTTTTAGGAACTTGAGGTTCTGTTCCACATTTTTCTCTCACTCTATCAGGATCCATCTATTATGGCCCTGGTCAGAATGGTCAGTAGTAGTAGTCGGACACTACCTAGTTCTTCTGGTCTCAAGGTAACTGAGGCTGTGGTTCACGTAGACTGTATTAGTCCTGTGGACTAGTTTCTTCTTTGAGTCTTTGGTTTCCTTCTTTCTCTTTTGCTCCGGACAAGTAGAGATAGATAATTGTATCTCAGAAGGCCACTCGTATGCTTTTAAGACCCCAGACACTTCTCACCAAACTAGGATATGGAACATGAACTTTATGAACTATATTATGCAAATTGACCAAGATGTCCCAAGAGACTATAGTCCTAATCCTTTCAAACCCAGGAAACCAATCTTGCCAGGTGTTTGGTTATACCTAAGAAGTATCCCTAACTATGCCCCCTGAGTGCTTCATTATCTATATGTATATATGTGTATACAGTCACATAAGTACATCTACATATGCATACATCTATATATGTTGTTGTTGTTAGGTGCCGTCGAGTCGGTTCCGACTGATAGCGACCCTATACGACAGAGTAGAACTGCCCTGTAGGGTTTCCAAGGAGCGGCTGGTGGATTCGAACTGCCAACCTTTATGATCAGCAGCCATAGTTCGCCATAGCTCTTAACCACTGCACCACCAGGGCTCCCATCTATATATACACACATATATACTCACATAGACATACCTATGAAGCCCTGGTGGCACAGTGGTTAAGTGTTTGGCTGCTAACCAAAAGGTCAGCAGTTCAAATTCACCAGCCACTCCTTGGAAACCCTACTCTGTTCTGTAGGGTCGCTATGAGTCGGAATCAACTTGACGACAATGGGTTTCTACATACCTATACACATCTCTGTCCTGTAGGGTCGCTATGACTCGGAATCAACTTGACGACAATGGGTTTCTACATACCTATACACATCTCTGTCCTGTAGGGTCGCTATGACTCGGAATCAACTTGACGACAATGGGTTTCTACATACCTATACACATATTTGTCTACATACATACATATATACCCACACATATATTTTTTGGTTGTTGTTACTGTTGTTCCAAATTAAACATGCCATAATTTAAAAAACCCTATTATGAACTGTGCTGGTGCGGCACCCCATAATAAGCCCTGCCATCCAGTCCCAGGAGCCTTTGGTACGGGTTCCATCTTGAATTACCTCTTGCGCATGCACCTGACACACCCTTTTCCCAGAAACCCACACCCCTTTCATGAATAAAGATGAAACCATTTCCCGCCTAGAAGAAAAAAAAAACCTATTGCCATCAAGTCAATTCCGACTCATAGCAACCCTATAGGACAGAATAGAACTGCTCTATAGGGTTTCCAAGGCTGTAATTTTTATGGAAGCAGACTGCCATATCTTTCTCCTATGGAGCTGCTGGTAGATTCAAGCTGCTGACATTTTGGTTAGCAGCCAAGCACTTAACCACTGCACCACTAGGGCTCCTTATATATGCCATAGCAATTACTAAAAGGACCTTTTTTCTTGTGTACATTTTAGTGACATCATTTACCTTCGTCAGGCTGTGCACACTTCGCTCACATTTGGTGTTACCTTTCCCATCACCAAAATTAACAAGTATCAACTACCTGGAAGTGAATCCTTGTCTTCTCCCCACCCCATCCCTGTTAACCACTCTTAGTTATCTAGGACTGCATTAACAGAAATACCACAAGTGGATGGCTTCAACAAACAGAAGTTTATTCTCTCACAGTGTAGTAAGCTAGAAGTCCAAATTCAGGGCGCCAGCTCCAGGGGAAGACTTTCTGCCTCTGTCAGCTCTGGAGGAAGGTCCTGTCATCAGTCTTCCCCTGGTCTAGGAACTTCTCAGTGCAGGAACCCCAGGTCCAAAGGATGCGCTCTGGTCCCAGTACTGCTTTCTTGGTGGTATGAGGTCCCCTGTCTCTCTGCTCACGTCTCTTACATCTCAAAAGAGATTGACTTAAGACACAACTTAATCTTGTAGGTTGAGTCCTGCCTCATTAACATAACTGCCACTAATCCTGCCCCATTAACATCATAGAGGTAGGATTTGCAACACATAGGAAAATCACATTAGATGACAGAATGGTGGACAGTCACACAATACTGGGAAATCATGGCCTAGCCAAGTTGACATATATTCATTCCACCCGCTGACCCCCCAAAATTCATGTCCTTGCCACATGTAAAAGACATTCACCCCATCATATCATAGCAAAAGTCTTACATCAACTCCAAGTCCAAAATCCAAAAATTCCTCATCATCTGTGACATCTAGAATACGAGTTATCTGCTTCCTAAGTACAATGGTGCAACAGGCAGGCACAAGCTAGACATTTCCATCACAAATGGGAGAAATTGGAGGGAAAGAAGGGATAACAGGCACCAAGCAAGTCAGCAGAACACATTACATTAGCTCTCAAGGCTTGAAAAGAATCCTCTCCTTTCTGAGATCATTTTGGCAGTGCCCCTGCCCTCCAGACTTTGGGTATTGGCCACACTCTGGATTCTTAGTGAAGGCCCTGGGCTCCAGCTCCACCTTCCAGGCCCACTGGAACAGCAGCTCTGCTCCCTCGAATTTGGGCGGCCCCATTCTCCTATTCCATGTTAGTGACGACTCCACTCTTTGAGACCCTAGAAGTCATGGCCCTTCCCTTTGAGACAGGCAGCTCTGCTTCCTGTGTTCCTTGTCTCTTCAGCGTCTGCTTCCTGGTTCCTTGACCTCTCAGCCCTCTTTCCATTTCTGTAAAGAATGCTGTTAGAATTTTGATCAGCATTGCGTTGTATCTGTCGATCACTTTGGGTAGTATTGACATCTTGACTATATTGAGTCTTACAATTCATGAGCCGAAATGTCTTTCCATCTATTTAGGTCTTCTTTAGTCTCTTTCAACAGTGTTTTCTAATTTTCATTGTATATGTCTGTCACATCCCTAGGTAAATTTATTCCTAGATGTTTTATTCTCTTATATGCTATTGTAAATGGAGTTATTAATCTCCTTTTAAGATTTCTCATTGCTAGTGTATAGAAACCCAACTGGTTTTTGTGTTGACCTTGAATCCTGCAACTTTGCTAAATTCCTCTATTAGTTCTACCAGCTTCTCAGTAGATTCTTTGGGATTTTCTATACAGGTAGCCCCCAACGTAGGATAGGGTTGCATTCCAACAACTCTGTCGTAAAGTCAGTTCTGACGTAAGTCTAATACCTCGTTTTTTTTAAGGTTTCATTATTATTGCCTTTTATTATCAGTATCTTTATAAATCCTATCTTTATTTGTCTTTAGGGTTTGGAAATATTACATATAAACTTACAAATATATTTCAACATTGTATGTAGTACATATTACTAACAATAAGATGTACAGAAAACATCCAGATGGTCGTTAAGTGCAGTTCATCGTAACTTGAATACATCGTAAGTCGGGGACTGCCTGTATATAGGATCGTATCATCTGCAAATAGAGATAGTTTAACCTCTTCCTTTCTAATTTGGATACCTTTTATTTCTTTTTCTTGTCATATTGCTCTGGCAAGGACTGCCAGTACAGTATTGAATAGGAGTGATGAGAGTGGGAATCCTTGTCTTCTTCCCAATTTCAAGGGGAAAGTTCGCAATTATTTTCTATCAGTATAATGTTTGCTGTTGATTTTTCGTAAATACCCTTAATCATATTGAGGAACTTCCCTTTTATTCCTATCTTGGTTGAGAGTTTTTTTTTTTGTGTGTGTGTGTGTGTGTGTGTGTGTTTTAGGTGAAAGTTTACAGTGCAAATTAGTTTTTCATTCAAAAATTTTATACACAAATTGTTGTGGGTTGTGACATTAGTTGTAATCCTCACAATGTGTCAGTACTCTCCCCCTTTCCTTTTCCACCTTGGGTTATCAGTGTCCATTCATCCAGTTTTCCTGTCCCTTCCTGCCTTCTTGTCATTGCTTTTGGGCAGGTGTTGCCCATTTGATCTGGTATACTTGATTGAACTAAGAAGCATATTCCTCACGTGTGTTATTGTTTTATAGGCCTGTCTAATCTTTGGCTGAAAGGTACACTTTCGAGAGTAACTTCAGTTCTGAGTTAGCAGGGCATCCAAGGACCATAGTCTCAGGGGTTCCTCCATTCACCATCAGACCAGTAAGTCTGGTCTTTTTTTTGTGAATTTGAATTTTGTTCTTCATTTTTCTCCCGCTGTGTCCCAGACCCTCTATTCTGATCCCTGTCAGAGCAGTCGATGGTGGTAGCCAAGCACCATCTAGTTCTAGTGGGCTCAGGCTGGTGGAGGCTGTGGTTCGTGTCGTCCATTAGTCCTCTGGACTAATATTTTCCTTGTGTCTTTGGTTTTCTTCATTCTCCTTTGCTCTGAACATGCTGGGATAGATGTATCTTAGGTGACCGCTCGCAAGCTTTTAGGACCCCAGACACTACTTACCAAAGTAGGATATAGAATATTTTCTTTATGAACTCTGTTATGCCAATTGACCTAGATGTCCCCTAAGACCATGGTCCCCAGCCCTCAGCCCCAGTATCTCAGTCCCTCAAGGTGTTCGGATGTGTCTAGGAACCTTCTATGACTTTGCGTTGGTCAAGTTTTGCTGACTTCCACTATATTATGTGTTGTCTTTCCCTTCACCAAAGTTAACACTTGTCTACTATCTAGTGATTTCCCCTCCCTACTCCTCCCCTCCCTTGTAACCATCAAAGATTGTTATTTTTTCTATGTGTAAACCTTTTCTTGGGTTTTTATAATAGTGGTCTCATACAATATTTGTCCTTTGTGATTGACTTACTTCACTCAGCATAATGCCCTCCAGATTCATCCATGTTGTGAGATGGTTCACAGATTCATCATTTTTCTTAACTGTTGCATAGTATTCCGTTGTGTGTGTATACCATAATCTGTTTATCCATTCATCTGTTGATGGGCGCTTAGGTTTTTTCCATCCTTTTGCTATTGGGAATAATGCTGCAATGAACACGGGTGTGCGTATGTCTGTTCGTGTGATGGCTCTTATTTCTCTAAGATATATTCTTAGGAGTGGGATTGCTGGATTATATGTTATTTCTATTTCTAGCTTTTTAACGAGGTGCCATATCGTTTTCCATAGTGGTTGTACCATTTTACATCCCCACCAGCACTGCATAATAGTTCCAATCTCCCTGCAACCTCTCCAACATTTGTTATTTTCTGTTTGTTTGTTTTTTTTATTAGTGCCAGTAATGTTGGGGTGAGATGGTATCTCATTGTAATTTTGATTTGCATTTCTCTAATGGCTAATGATCGCAAGCATTTCCTCATGTGTCTTCTAGTTGCCTGAATGTCTTCTTTGGTGAAGTGTCTGTTCATATCCTTTGCCCATTTTTAAATTGGGTTATTTGTCTTTTTGTTGTTAATGTGTTGAAGTATTCTATAGCTTTTAGAGATTAGACCCTTTTTGGATATGTCTTAGCCAAAAATATTCTCCCAGTCTATAGGTTCTCTTTTTCCTCTTTTGGTGGTCTTTTGATGAGCATAAGTCTTTAATTTTTAGGAGCTCCTAGTTATCTAGTTTCCATTCTGGTGTTTGTACATGGTGAGTTATGGTTTATATTCTATTTATGCCATGTATTAGGGCCTCTAATATTGTCCCTATTTTTTTCTTCCATGATCTTTATCATTTTAGGCTTTGTATTTAGGTCTTTGATCCATCTGAGTTAGTTTTTATGTATGGTATGAGGTATGGGTCCTGTTTCATTTTTCACAAATGGACATCTAGTTTTGCCAACACCATTTGTTAAAAAGACTGTCTTTTCCCCCATTTAATGGACTTTGGTCCTTTGTCAAAGATCAGCTGACCATAGATGGATGGATTTACATCTGGGTTCTCGATTCTGTTCCATTGGTCTATGTGTCTGTCGTCGTAGCGGCACAGGCTGTTTTGACTACCGTGGCTGTGTAGTAGGTTCTGAGATCAGGGAGTGTGAGGCCTCCTACTTTGTTCTTTTTCTTCAATAATGCTTTGCTTATCTGGGACCTCTTTCCTTTCCATATAAAGTTGGTGATTAGTTTTTCCATCTCATTAAAGAATACTGTTGCTATTTGGATCAGGATTGCATTACATCTGTAAATTGCTTTGGGTAGCATTGACATTTTCACAGTGTTGAGTCTTCCTATCCATAAGCATGGTATGTTTCTCCATTTATGTAGGTCTCTTTTGGTATCTTGGCAATAGTGTTCTGTAGTTTTCTTGGTATAGGTGTTTTACGTCCCTGGTTAGATTTATTCCTAAGTATTTTATCTTTTTAGGGGCTATTATAAATGGTATTGTTTTCCTTATCTCCTTTTCAAAGTTCTCTTTGTTGTATAGGAATCCAACTGATTTTTGTTATGTTGATCTTGTATCCTGCTACTCTGCTGAATCTATTAGTTCCAGTATTTTTCTTGTGGAATCTTTGGGGTTTTCTATGTATAGTATCATATCATCCACAAATAAGGATAGTTTTACTTCTTCCTTACCAATTTGGATGCCCTTTATTTCTTGTTCTTGCGTTATTGCTCTAGCTAGGACTTCCAACACATTGTTAAATAGGAGTGGTTTTAAAGGGCATGGTTGTCTTGTTCCTGTTCTCAGGGGGAATGTTTTCAGCCTCTCTCCACTGAGAATGATGTTGGCTGTTGGTTTTGTATAGAGGTCCTTTATTGTGTTGAGTAAATTCCCTTCTATTTCTATTTTACTGAGAGTTTTTATCAGGAACGGGTGTTGGGCTTTATCAAATGCCTTTTCTGCGTCAATTGAGATGATCATGTGATTCTTTTATTTATGTGGTGGATTACGTTGATTGATTTTCTAATGGTGAACCATCTTTGCATACCTGGTCTGAATCCCACTTGGTTGTGATGTATTATTATTTTTTATATAATGCTGAATTCTATTGGCTAGAATTTTGTTGAGAATTTTTGCATCTATTTTCATGAGAGATATTAGTCTGTAATTTTCTTTTACTGTGGTGTCTTTGCATGGCTTTGGTATCAGGGTTATGGTGGCTTCATAGAATTAATTTGGGAGCATTCCTTCCTTTTCTATGCACTGAAATAGTTTGAGTAGTACTGGTGTGAGCTCTTCTCTGAATATTTAGTAGAATTCTCCATTGAAGCCATCTGAGCCATGGTTTTTTTGTTATTGTTGTTGGAAGTTTTTTTATTACCTCTTCTGTCTCTTCTCTTGTTACGGGTCTGTTCAGATTTTCTATCTCAGCTTGTGTTTGTTTAGGCAGGTAGTGTGTTTCTAGAAATTTGTCTGGTTGAGAGTTTTTATCAAAAAAGGGTGCTGGATTTTATCAAATGCCTTTTCTGCATTGATTGAGATGATCCTGTGGTTCTTTTCATTTGTTCTATTAATGTGGTGTATTACATTGATTGATTTTCTAAGGTTGAACTAACCTTGCATTCCTGGAAAAATCCCACTTCATGATGTATAGTTCTTTTAATATACTGTTGGATTCTGTTTAATAGTATTTTTTTGAGAATTTTAGCATCTATATTCATAAGGGATATTGGTCCGCAGTTTTCTTTTGAGGTGTCTGTCTAGCTTTGGTACCAGGGTAATGCTGGCTTCACAGAAACAGGTAGGGAGTATTCCTTCTTGCTCTACTTTTTGGAAGAGTTTGAACAGTACTGGTGTCAGTTCTTCTCTAAATGAATTCCCCAGTGAAGCCGTCTGGTCCCAGTCTTTTCTTTGTTGGGAGGCTTTTTATTACTGATTCAGTCTCATTGCTTGTTACAGGTCTGTTGAGGTTTTCTACTTTCCTTTCAGTCAGTTTAGGTAGGTTATGTGCCTCTAGGAATTTGTCTGTTTCATCAAAGTTATCAATGTTGGAATACAGTTGTTCATAGTATTCCGTTATGATCCTCTGTAGTTTAATTGGGTCAGTTGTAACGTCTCCACTTTCATTTCTTATTTTGATTATTTGCATCTTCTCTCTTTCTTGTCAGCTTAGCAAGTAATTTGTCGATTTTATTGATCTTTTCAAAAAACCAACTTCTGGATATGTTGATTCTACTGGTTTTCTGTTCTATATTTTATTTATTTCTGCTCTGATCTTTATCAGTTTCCTTTTCTTTTAGTAGCTTTAGGTTTAGTTTGCTCTTCTTTTTCCAGTTCCCACAAGCTGTAGAGTTAGACTATTTATTTGAGATAATCTTTTTTAATGTAGGCATTTATTAGTATAAATTTTCCTCTTTGGACTGCCTTTGCTGCATGCTATAAGTTTTGGTATGTTATGTTTTCATTTTATCTCCAGGTATTTTTTAATTTCACTCTTGATTTGTTCTTTCACCCAATAGTTATTTAATGGCACTTTATTTAATATCCATGAATTTGTGTGTTTTCTAGTTTTGCTTCTGTTAATTTCTGATATTATTCCTTTGTAGTCAGAGAAAATACTTTGTATAATTTCAGTCTTTTTAAACTTGTTGAGACTTGTTTTGTGGCCTAGCATAGGTTCCATTCTGGAAAATGATCCATGTGCACAGGAGAAAAATGTGTATTGTTCTGATGGTGGGTGGAGTGTTCTATATATGTCCATTATGTCTAGTTGGCTTATTGAAAAAAAAAAAAAAAACTCATTGCTGTCAAGTCAATTCCGACTCATGGCTACCCTATAGGACAGAGTAAAATTGCTCTATAGGGTTTCCAATTTCCAAGAAGCAGCTAGTGGATTCAAACTACGGACTTTTTGGTTAGCGGCTGTAGCTCTTAACCATTGCACCACCAGTGCTCTAGGTATTATTTAACTCTTCTATGTCCTTACTGATCTTGTATTTAGATGTTCTGTTCAGAATTAAAAGTGGTGTATTGAAGTCCCCAACTATTATTGTTTTATTACTCCTTTCATATCAGTATTTGTTTCATATATTTTTGAGCAATGATGTTAGGTACATATATATGTTATGTCTTCTTCCATGAATTGACCCTTTTATTATTATGTAATATCATTCTTTCTCTCTTATAATAGATTCTCATTTTAAAAGTCTATTTTATCTGATATCCGTATGGCCACCCGTGCTCTTTTTTTGGTTACTAGTTGCATGGAATATTCCTTTCCTTCCTTTTATTTTCACTCTGTTTGTATCCTTGTGTCTAAGATGTGTATCCTGTAGGCAGCATAAGGATGGATCTTTTTTTTTTTTAATCCATTCAGTCACTCTGTCTTTTGAATGGGGAGTTTAGACCGCTTACATTTAAGATAATTACTGAAAATAAAGTACGTACTTCATTCATTTTGCTGATTTTTTTTGTGTGTCTTATATCTTTTTTTGTCCCATTATTCCCATATTTCTGTTATTTTTTGTGTTTAGCTGCTTTTTTATATTGAGCCTTTTTTATTTCTTTTTTCTTCCCTTCTGTGTATTTTTTCTAAGTATTTTCTTAATGGTTACCACAAATATTACATTGAACGACAGTGTTATTTCAGCTTGCTGCCAACATTTAATATGCAAACAACAGTTAACATATATTAGCATACTAACACTCTATTCCTCTTTTGCTCCACCCTTACCCTCTCTGTTGTAGAGTCTCCAGTTACATCATTATATATCCTATATTCAATAGGTTTAATTTGTATTTATTTTTTATGCACTTGGCATTGTATAAGGAGCCCTGGTGGCACAATAGTTAAAGCACTCAGCTGCTAACCAAAAGGTCAGAGATTCAAACCTACCAGCCGCTCCACAGGAGAAAGATGTGGCAGTCTGCTTGCATAAAAATTTACAGGCTGCCCTATAGGGTCGCTATGAGTTGAAATTGACTCGACAGCAATGGGTCTGAGTTTTGGTTTTGACATTGTGTTGCTTGTGGAACTTAACTATTGAGTTTACTCCCTGAAAATACTGTATACTTGGTCCTTATATTTGCCCATGTCATTACCTTTTATTGGAGATCCCCTCCCCTTTTCCCATGAGCAGATTCAAGTATTTGTCTGATGTTCTTTCCTTTGCATGTGAAGAACTTTCTTAAGTAATACTTGCAGAGCAGATCTGGTAGTAACAAATTCCAATTTGGTGAATTCCAGATTTGGAATTTACCCCTCACTTTTGAAGGATAACTCTGCTGGGTAAAGAATTCTTGATTGACAGTTGTTTTCTTTCAGTACTTTATATATGTCACTCCATTGTCTTCTGGTCTCCAGGGTTTCTGAGGAGAAATACACACTAATTCTTATGAAGGATCCTTGCTATGTTATATTGTGCTTTTCTCTTGCTGCTTTCAGAATTCTCTTCTTGTCTTTGGTTTTCAAGAATTTTATTACAATGTGTTGTGGCATAGACCTCTTTATATTCCTCTGCTTGGGGTCCATCTAGCTTCCTGGATTTGCAGGCTTGATTCCTTATTCAGGTCTTGGAAATTCTCTGTGATTATCTCTTAGAAAATTCTTTCTGTGTCTTTTACCATCCTGTTGTTCTGGAATTCCAGAAATCGTAATGTTGGATTTCTTAATTGAGTCCCACAATTTCATTTGGCTGTATTCACTTTTACTCTGTTCTTTTTTCTTGTTTCTCTGGACACTTGGTAAGTTCTGTTACCCGGTCTTCTAATTCACTTTTTCTGTCTTCTGTCTGTTCGAATCTATTGTTGAATGTTTCTCTTACATTTTCTAATTCAATCATTCTTCATTTCCAGTATTTCTCTTGGGTTTTGTTTTTTTAATGTTTTCAATCTCCCTATTTAGTTTTCTTACTTTGTTTCCTGATCTCCATTAGTTTGTTTTCTTTGCTTTTCTATGAACATATTTAACATTGTTGTCTAGAGGTCTTCTATTCTTCCCTTAACCTGGTCTCCATCAGAGAAATTTCTGCTTCTTCATGGTTTTCATTTGATTGGGACACCTTCTCCTATGATCTTGCATGCTTTATAAATTTTTGTTGAACATGGGGCATTTTAATCTTAATGTGATAATCTGGAACTCAGAATTTTCTGTATTTCCAGGAATTTTTTTTTTATACTTTAATTCCACCTTCTTTCCCTAAGTTCCCCTAGGGGTTATTCTGGCCCTTTGATTTTTCCAGTGCTGACTCAGTCTTTCTGTGGTGAGG
The DNA here is from genome assembly GCA_030035585.1 of Dugong dugon. NCBI lineage: Eukaryota > Metazoa > Chordata > Mammalia > Sirenia > Dugongidae > Dugong > Dugong dugon. The sequence goes on along the minus strand of CM057483.1, from coordinate 97,962,483 downwards.
TCTGAGGTATTTTCTTTGTTGTTGCTGTTAATATAGGGTTCTACTCTGGCCTCACAGGTTTTACACATTTAGTAAAATTTTACGTTTCTGGGTGCCAACTCTGGGTGGTTTTCCCCAAGGTAGCTGATGTTACTGGGGTGTGAGGCTCCCACTGAGGTTTGCACAGTTGGGTGTGCCCTTTCCAAGAGGACTGCAACACTGGGATGGGATTTCCCTCACATTTATCTGTGGGGGTAGGGTGTGGCTTTTCCTCTGTGGCTGATTGCACAGGCACAGGACTTTTCAAGGTGGACAAGTGTTGGAAGGGTTGGGGTGTGGCTTTCCCAAGATAGGTTGGGGGTAGTGCTTTGTGTCCTTACCACACAGGCAGCCCTAAGCAGGCTCTCCCATGGTTCCTGGTTGTTAGGTAGGGAGCCAGTTGGTTCCTGCTGGGTTGCCTGTTTGAGGTACTTTTCTTGTCCTGGCCTACAGGTGGGTCCCATGGCTCTTCTGTGGGTTGAGTCCTAGTATCCTCCCACCTCTGGTCTCAGCGAGACTCAGTAGCACCCGTAGCATTTTAACTTCCCTGTGCCCCTCCCCAAGCACGCACTTGGGCTTCCCTGCTTGTGAATTCCCAAAGCCAGTCTGTCCCACTTTAATCAGACTGTACTTTCCTTACTTTCTCAGATTTCAAATCCATGTTCTGCCATTATGCCACTGTCTCTCAGTTCTATCCCAACCAAGAAGGCACCCCACCCCTTACCAAGGCTGTTTACCTAGTATCTCTGTGCCAGGGTCGTTTGTCCTCAGTGTAGATACTGTCTTGGGTTCTTTGTTCAAGGGTGTTGCCTGTCCACATGCTAAAATGGCCACAGTAAGCTGAACCAGCAGGTAAGATGCCAACAGCCAGCAAATCTCAGCCTTTCCGCTGTGGCTGCTTTCTCTCTCCTGATTCGGGTCTTACCTTGGTTCTCCAACACTTCAACTGCTGTCTGGAACTACAAAGTCTCTATCTGTGCTAATTTTTTATTTGTTGTTCACTGGCTTAGTTGTAGGGGGATGTGGGGAGCAACTGCTTACACTGCCATCTTGCCTCTCCCTCCAGCCTCCATGAGATTTTCCCCACTGAGCAGACTAAAGGATATCCTGTTCCTAGGGGTACACAGATATGCCAGTATGATACAGAAATGTTCTAAATAGTAGGTATAAAAGTAATGATGAAATTACTTTAAAAAACATATTCAAAATAATGTCTTTAAATAAGGTCTACAAATTCTGAAAATCTTGGGGAGAATTCTGCAAAGCTTTATATGCATGAGACATTACCTAACTGGAGTCCTTGCTCAGAACATTGGCTTACCCAGGATTACTACTTGAATGCCGTTCCATGGATGTCACCCATAAAGAAAGGAAGCTGGAGTGCTGGAAAGGTAGACTAGAAAAAATAAACTGCATTCTGTGGCATGGTAAGAGAGCAGCTATAACTAGCCTCTGAGAAATTAGGGCAGGGACGGGCCTTTGATACCCGGCAAACCTTGGGGAAGTTAGTTTTTGACTGGTGACTAAGATTCTGAAAGAGTTGATAAAGGAAAAAATTAAGGATTACTGTGGATGCATGTACACATTCTGCTTTGAAACAGCATCTTTTTCATTAAGTTCAATGTTTAAGGAACAAACCTCACTTATAGTAAAATTGCAAATTGAAACCAAAATGAGATACCACTTTTTACTTATCAGATTGGCACAGTTCAAAAGGTTTAATATATTGTTGGTGAAGGTATGAGAAAACAGGCACTCTTATTAACGGTGATAAAGGAAGTTATAACCTCTATGGAGAATAATTTGGCAACCTATCAAAATTATATACATACCCTTTGATAACGGCAACTCCATTTCTAGGAATTTATCTTATAGTCACACTTATAAAAGGTACAAAGGTATTTGTTACAGCATTATTTGAGAAAAAAAAGGAATGTCCATCAATAGATGATACATTATGGTGTATCCATTCAATAGAATATCATGTAGGTGTGTTAAAATAAAAAGCAAAGTACAGAACAGTGTATACAGCACACTATCACTTGGGTAAAAACATACAAATAAATATATATGCTTTTGCTTGTACATACATAGACTGTCTCTGGGAAGGGCAGCCCAAAACTGGGGAGGCAGGGGCAGGTAAGAGACTTTTTACCTTATAGCCTTAGATCAGGGGTCTTAGTCTTTTTGTGCCATGGAGACCTTTGGCAGTTTGTCCAAGCCTATGGGTCCATTCTCAGAATGCTGTTTATAAATGCATACAATAAAAACATAGGATTATAAAGGAATCCAGTTATGATGAAGTAGCATAATCAAATAGTTTTACATTTTATTAATATATATGCTTCGTTAATAATAAGATCTAGTGGCAGGTCTGATAACCACTGATTTTATAATCATGAATGTAAATGGTATTGAGGTATATGCAGTAACTGTGAAATCTGTGTGATTTCTATTGGTGACAAAGTCACAGGTACTGCTGATACTATTGAAGTTTGCAGCCTATATTCACAATTAAAGGAAAAGTTAAATTCCAGATACAGGATACCAAAAACCAAACCAAATCCGTTGCCGTCAAGTCGATTCTGACTCATAGTGACCCTATAGGACAGAACAGAACTGCCCCATAGGGTTTCCAGGGAGCGGCTGGTGGATTCAAACTGACAACCTTTTAGTTAGCAGCCATAGCTCACTGTAGCTCTTAACCAGTCAACTCGACGGCAATGGGTAGATACAGGATAGTGGGGGAAAAAGATGTAATTTTTTTCCCATCTAAATTCATAGATACCCTGAATTCTATCCGAGAACCCCAGGTTAAAAATCCCTGCCTTAGGTACTGTTTAAATATTTTACCATGTGCATCTTTCTTTTCCCCCAAAATAAAAACAGTCATAGTACACACTCAAACAGAAAGAGCATTCTGTTTTTTCAGTGAGAAACACACCTAGAACTTAAGCCTCACTAGTTCAGATCACATGGGTATAGTTCCCTAAAGCCCCCTGGCAAGCAAATAAATCATGTAGTGGCTTTTTTTTTTTTTTTTTTTTTTTTGACATCAGGGAAAAATAAATTTATTAGCTTAATTTCAACAAACATTTGTATGCTTTGTGGAAGGGACTGAAAACCAAAGATGTAGGACGTAGCCAACAATGCATTCTCTCTACTTGGATTACAACGGCCATTCATTCCACAAAGGGAAATAATTAGCTGGACTCGGATGCAGACCTGTGAATTGCCGAATCACAAAATGCTACACCAAGATTTTCAAAACTAACAATATATATTTGATCACATTACCCTCCCTAAAATATTAGTAATAATTCCTTTTACTAAGAGCAAACTTTTGTACCATCATCAATAAAAACCTATTATTTCCCAGTTAATTGGCCTAATAACGTGTCTAGTACTTCTAGTCTACCTCCCAGTTCGTTGTGCAGTGTTTGACTTCTTAAAAGCTTGCAAGTGGCCATCCAAGGCACAATTGGTCTCTACTCAGCTGGGGCAACAGAGGAAGCAGGAGAGTCAGGAATAGGAGGAGGTGATGGAATGTGTGGTTGATTGTCTCCATGAACAACTGCCTCCTTTGCCATGAGACCAGGAGAACTGGATGGTGCTTCGCTACCATTACTGAACATTTTGATTGAAGATTCTATAGAAGAATCCTGATGAAAAGGGGGAAAATGCAGAGCAGAATTTCAAACTCTCATGGACTCTAGACTAGTTTCTGGAGCCATGGGGGCTGGATGAACCCCTTGAAATTATTGCCCTGAGATAATCTTTAAACCTTAAACCAAAAATATCCCCTGAAGTCTTAAAACAATAGTTTAGCTTAACTAGTAAAGACTGTCTGCCTTGAGCATTGTGCTCTTTCTTTAAGATCTATCTACATGGGATTAAATTGACAGCAGCAACTCAAAAGATTAGATAGGAACCTTAGGGGACAGTGAGTTTATGTTAATGGGGGAGGAACAACTCAGAAAAGGAGGGTGAGAATGGTTGCAGGACTCAATGTAATCAACGTCACTGAATTGTATAATGTAGAAACTTGAATTGGTGTATGTTTTGCTGTGTATATTCTCAACAACAAAATAAATTTTTAAAACCCGTTTAAATTTGAGCTCACCTCTTTCAAATTGCTGTGCATATTTTGTAATATATATAGTGTGTGTGTGTGTGTGTGTGTGTGTGTGTGTGTGTGTGTGTGTGTGTGTGTGTGTGTGTGTGTGTGTGTGTGTGTGTATAATTTACAAGTAACTTTTATATGTGTCTATTGTAGTGGCTTTTCATTAGCCTCAGTTTCCTAAAGTAAAAAATGGAAATGCCACCCTCTACCTCAAAGGATTATGGTGAGGATTAAATGAGAAACCTATGTAGAGCACCTGACACTCTACCCAATACACAGTAGATACTCAAATAACGGTTCCCCTTTTCTGATGACAGAGGAGTACTATACTGCACATGATGTTTCTGAAAGGGTACCAAACTCCGTTTCGGTCTACAAAGATAGAAAGTGATAGCAGGTATCAAAACAGACAAGAAGATGCATGGTTTGGGCAATTGCTAAGTGATCAGCAAAGTGACTTTAGCCAGGGCAGGGTGCCAGTGATAACAAATCGTAGCACCAGGTACCTTACCCCAGCCTTCTGCTATATTAAGCTGAAAACATAAAATACCATGCTAAAAGCATGTCTTAGATTTGGAATGACAAACTCCTCCTAAAGTAAGGAGCTTCCATATGCTTTTGCCAGTATCATCTCAATGAAAGAAAATGAACGGAAAATACTTGAAAAAGTAACTTTAATTTTGTTATCTGAAGTGTGATATACAAAGGCAATCAATCACTTTCAGAGTAAAATTAAGAATGGCCAGAACATTTTTACAAAAACCTTTCTAGAAATAACATAGTTCTATTAAGTTTATTGCATATGCCTAAAAGAAATATATAAGAATAGCTGCGTGAAGAAATACTAACCTAGTGCTGAGAATACCAGAATGTATGTATTCTGGGGGTGGGAGGGATAAATACAGAATTTACAAAAGAGAAACAAAAACTTGCTCTTTTGAGCTCCCTCTCGCTTAAGCGATGTTCCCAAAGAATCCAATTAGGGAAACACAAATTACCCCATACTCAGTTTCACTTTAAAATGCAGTAAACAGGTCATATTCTTAAGTTTTATTAAGTTGCTTATACAAACTTAAAGTCATGAGCATGACTTCAGGATCTGCGCTTTTTATGTCAAGTGCTTTAACTAAGCAGTTTAGGGCTTCTTGTATTTTTCCACACTCTTGCAGTTCTTTCCCACGCATTACAAGGGCCTCATACTCATTCGCATCCTCCACTGCCTTATCCTGAGGAGAATCAACCAGCTGTTTACCAGACGAAGGCTCAGGGTCACCAGTTGAGGTTTCCTGAGCTAGAGAGGAAGTTAACCAGCTAGACTTATTTTCTGAAGACAGCTTTTCTCTGGAAGGATCCTCTTCTGTGTACTCTGAGGCTTCTCCACTGCTTTCCTCTGCTCTTTCTTCCAGATAATCGTCAATGCCTGTTTCTTCACTGCTGTTGTCAAGTCTTTCCTCCATATCCTCCACATGGTCTAAAACCACGTTGATAAGAGACCTCCTAGAAGCCAGAGATCGTCTAGAGTTTATAGTCTTGTTTCCACTGTCAGCTATTTTAGGTGAAAAAAACCTTTGAGGTGGACTGATGTCATTTTTGGGAGTTGAAGCATCAAATTGTTTCACAGATGAGAATGGAAAGAGAGATGTGTTGAATGGATTTGTGCTTGAAATATCTTTAAAAGAATTATCTTCATCTTCACCATCTGAAACAATCCTTCTAGCTTTACTTCTGATTTTCACCTTAACTACTGCTTCTTCTGGTTCATCATCTTTCTCAGAAAAATCCAAACTGAGACACGCTTTGTTGTTATGCACAAACTCTGCTCTAGAATTAGCTGCTGAACTACACAAGCTGTTTTCTTTCTCAACATGCTCCAGAGATTGACGGGAAAGATTTTGTCCATTGTCTGCAGAGTCTTCCAAGAAAAGGTTGAAATGACATGCATACTGTGGTGAAGATGCTAAAGGTTCCTCTTCCGACTTGTCCTCATTTGCTCCAGCATCCTGCAGAGTACTATGGGATGCTGACTGGGCATACTGTGGTGAAGATGCTAAAGGTTCCTCTTCCGACTTGGCCTCATTTGCTCGAGCATCCTGCAGAGCACTATGGGATGCTGACTGGGCATACTGCGGTGAAGATGCTAAAGGTTCCTCTTCCGACTTGGCCTCATTTGCTTGAGCATCCTGCAGAGCACTATGGGATGCTGACTGGGCATACTGTGGTGAAGATGCTGAAGGTTCCTCTTCCGACTTGGCCTCATTTGCTTGAGAATCCTGCAGAGCACTATGGGATGCTGACAAATCATCAGTTATTTCAATAATGGATGTATTCAATTCTGTATTTTTATTTGTTGTAGGATTAATGGGCCATAGATTGCAGTGATGTAGAATTTCATCATCCTTTAGTTGATCTAGATTTGGCCCAAGATAAGTTGTGATTGATTTGTTAAGTAAATAGTTAAAACTTCCCTGAGGGTTCTCTTGCAATGCCTCCTTTTGTAGAGCCTCACTGTCAGTTGTAAAGCTTTTTGTCATTTCCAATAAAGAATCAGTGCAAATTTCTTCTACACCTCCATACCCTCTGGGTAAAGTCGCCGCAGACTCGGCATCAAAGTTATTTTCATATGTGTGCCTACCATCTTGAAGGACAGAAGTGTTCATCTTTACACTGGAGAGATCTTGTTTCTCGCTGTCTTCAGCCAGATCATCAATGATTACACTTGCCATTTGGAAACTGATATCTTCTTCCTGGGTATGATGAGTAGTTATAAGAGCTGAAGGCTGAAACTGTGGTTTATTTAATTCAGGGCACTTCTTCTTTGTTTGAGAAGGAAACACAGGTTCTCTAGGCCAGGCCCCTTCATTTACTGTTCTTTGTCTTTCCATCAGGAGCTCTGTATTTTGAGACTCTAATTCAACTAGGAATTGAGCTTTTTGAACCCTTTGTTGAATATACTGAGATTCTTCTGTCACATCAAGCTCTTCTTTGACAGCTAGATCATGTGTGTATATCAAATCATGGTCTGAGATTCCAGCTATTCCCAAAGAGTGCAGGTAGGCAATATGTTCGTCCAGTTTCTTATCAGATCTTCTCTGAGCAGCATGCAAAGACTGAAGCTGCTGCTGGGTTGCAGAGTTCTGAAAATCTTCTATTGTAAAGAGCTCTCTTAATTCTTGTTTAGTGAAATATCTGAAAGGGTTCTTCTTATCCCCGGTAGTTTGTCTTCTTAATGAGTCCTTGAAAATTTGTCTTCTATATATTTTTTCCTCTACAGTCCCACAAGTGATTAGCCTATAAACCACAACATTTTCTTTTTGTCCAATTCGGTAAACCCTATCCACAGCTTGAGCATCAGTTGCAGGGTTCCAGCTAGGGTCAAAAATGACCACTCGAGTTGCTGCAGTTAATGTTAAACCAACACCACCAACTTGAGTGGTAAGCAGAAAAACAGAGTACTTTTTATTTTGCTGGAATAAATTAATTCTTTTTTCTCGTTCCAAAAGATGAGTAATCGTTCCATCAATTCGCAGTGTCTTAAAGTGTCTATTCTTTAAGACATGTTCAATGAAGTTTAGAATTTGTCTTGATTGAGAAAAGACCAGAGTTTGATGCCCTTCATCCCGCAGTCTCTTAAGTAGGTCCATTAGGAAGATCATTTTTCCAGATTCTTTTATCACTGTATCATCAGTTACTTGATCAATATGGCCCACATCTGAAGACTCTTCTCCCTCATTTTCATTTTGAGAAGAGAATTTGGGACCCCTTAGATTCAGTAAACAACAAGCCCGTGCAGACAGCAACCTAGGATGATCACACAACTTCTTTAAGACACCTAGCTCAGCCAAAGGTGAGCGTGTCTCCGTTAACAACTCCTTGATATGATCTAGAGATACAAATTTCCTGTATATTTCTTCTTGTAACGGTACAAGACGTATCCAAATAATTAAGTCATTTTTCCTGGAAAGGGAAGGCATTTCACAAATGGCATCAACATCTGGATTCTTTTCACTAAGTCTGATCTCTGGGTTGCTTGACTTTTTCTTCTGTACCTCTTCTTTAGTCCTCCTGAGAAAATAGGGTTTTATGATTGCCATTAAGTTTTCAGATATCTTAAATCCCAAGGCTTTTTCTCCCGGGGTAGCATCCTTCTCTCTTGCTTTAGTAATAGGATTTTCATACTCCATTTTAAAAGTTTTTAATGTCCCTAGTAGGGACCCTTGACAAGCAAAATCAAACAAGGACCACAATTCTTGTAAATTATTCTGGATTGGCGTTCCTGTGAGGAGGATGCGATTCTTTGCAGGGATAGCACGAGCACATATTGCTGACTTAGTGGATGAGGTTTTTATTTTATGTGCTTCATCAAGGATAACATAGTCCCACACGAACTCTTGGCCATTCAAGCTTGAAAGCTGCTGCCAATTATTGATTAACATTTGGTATGTGGTGATAATGACACCATTCCTTTGTTGAATCCGATTGAGGTTTCTGGTACGTTCATCCTTGCTAGGTCCATGAAAGGCTTTGACTCTCATTCCTGGAGTCCACTTGACAAATTCTTTTACCCACGTGCTAATAAGACTAGTTGGCATGATCAGCAGTACATGATTCACAAGTGCAGCATCAAACATACCAGAAAGGAAAGCAATAATTTGAACAGTCTTCCCTAATCCCATATCATCTGCCAAAATGCCACCTTTTCTTCCATCCCTATACAGGCTATAAAGGAAAGCTACACCTTCCTTCTGGTGCTCAAATAGTTGGTTGTGCAGTTCTCGATAAAGCAACAGGCCACAGTTGCACACATCTGTGAATTCATCATCTCCATGTTCTGCCAACTCCTCCAAGGCTTCCTGTATTTTTCTGATTCTGCTCAGCACCTTTGCATTGGGAAAAATGTCCTTTGCCAAATTGAAAAGTTTAAGTGCTTCTTCCAGATCTCCATTCTTAGTGGCTTCTTTGGCCTGTTTCACATACCTGTAAAAAGGTTTTTTTAAAATACAGAAGATTAGAAAGAAAGAAAACAGATCAAACATTCACCCTAAGAACATTTAGAGTTCATTTTGGAATCCAAACTACAGTTTAGCTTTTAATATCCTCACTTCAGGATAGGAAAGATTAGCACAGAAGATGCCAATGAAAGCTGGCCTCACCTAAGACACCAACAAATATCCAACAGACACTGCCAGCAACACCTTCAGGCACCAGTTATGGAAAATAATGTGCAAAGGTTATTGATTCTACAGTATTTTTTAAAATTGCCATCCATAAGAAGTATGGAGTGATGTTATTTATAAAACAAACCTGTATGTGTGGGCATGGAAACAGGAAAGATACGTGGGCACTTCTCAGACCTTATTTTTCTGGACCTCTGTGATGGAAGTGACACTACTGATCACTCCCTCCTTAAAATTCCCTCCTTCCACTGGATTCCTATAGACCCTTCTATTTTTCCTCCCACGTCAAGGGCCGTTTCTTCTCTTTCCCTTTTTGGACTCCTATTCTTCCTCCCAAAGGGCTCAGTCCTAGGCCATCTTCTCACTCTTTATACTCATCCTTGGGCTCTCCCAGAGCTTCTACTCCCACTATGTGCTAATGACTCCCAAGTCATTATCTCCACCCCAGGGCTCTTGCCCAAGCTCTAGTCTAGACCCATATCCCAACTGCCTACTGGACATCTCTGCTTGAAAATCTCGTATTTAACCTCAAATTAAATTCATTCCAAACTAAATTCATTAACCTCCCCCCAAAAAAGTTGCTTCTCAATCTGTGTGGTAGTAAATGACACAACTATCCACATAACTACCCAATCTAGAAATCTGAAGATCATTCTTGACCCAAACCCCAAAACCTAAGTCATCTTTGACCCTTCCCCTCTTTTTACTACCCCCACCCCCCACACACACATATGCAATTAGGTAGTCACCAAGTTCCACTAATTTTATTTCCCAAGTATAACCTAACTGTCTCCTCTCCATCTCCACTGCTACCACTGTGGTCCAAGTTACCATCGTGTCAGGCCTGGATAATTGCAACTCCCTACTCACTAGTCTCCCTGCCTCCTCTCTTGGCCTCCTCCAATACATTCTCTACATAGTAGCCAGTGATATTGTCTTAAAATAATTATAAAAGTAATTATGTCACACCTCTGCTTAAAATTCTATAGTGGTTTACAGTCAATTAATTTTTGACAAGGGTGCCAAAACAGTTCGGTGGGGAAAAGAATACTCTTTTCAACTGGATATCCACATGCAAAAGAACGACATTGTCACTGAATTAGAAATGTAAAATTTGTTGAATGGGCAGATGTTTTTATTATGTTTTTATTATAATATTTTATTATATTCTTACCATAATAAAAGGATGAAATTGAACCCCTACCTCACACAATACACAAAAGTTAATCCAAAGTGAATCAAAGACCTAAATGTAAGAGCTGAAACTATAAAACTCTTACAAGAAAACATAGACATAAACCTGCATGAACTTGGATTTGGCAATGGTTTCTTAGATATGATGCCAAAAGCACAAGCAATCAAAGAAAAAAAATAGAAAAACTGGACTTCATCAAAATTAAAAACTTTTGTGCACCAGAGAACATTATCAAGAATATGAAAAGACAATATACAGAATGGGAAAAATATTTGGAAATCATATGTCTGCTATAGGTTTTATATCCATAATATATTTAAAAACTACAACTCAACAATGAAAAAAAATTAAAAAATGGACAACAGACTTGAATAGACAGTTTTCCAAAGAAGATATACAAATGGCCAATAAGCACATGAAAAGGTGCTCAACATCGTTAATCATCATCAAGGAAATGCAAATCAAAACCACAATGAGATACCACTTCACACCTGCTAGGAAGGCTATAATCAAAAAGTCAGATAAGTGTTTGTGATGATGTGGAGAAATCAGAACTCTCATACACTGCTGGTCCAAATGTAAAATGGTACAGCCACTTTGGAAAACAGTCTGGCAGTTCCCTTACAAGATTAAACATAGAAATTACCATATGACCCAGGCCTTCAGCTCCTAGGTATATACCCAAGGGAAATGAAAATATATGCCCACGCAAATACTTGTACACAAATGTTCCTAGGGGTATTATTCACATTAGCCAAAAGGAGAAACAAACCAAATGTCCATCAGCTGATGAATGGATAAACAAATTGTGGTCTATCGCATACACTGGAATGTTATTCAACCATAAAATGGAATGAAGTACTGATACATGCAACAACATGGATGGCCCTTGAAAACGTTAAGTGAAAGAAGCCAGTCAGAAAAGGTCACATATTATATGATTCCATTTATATCAAATGTCCAGAACAGGTAAATCTATAGAGACAGAAGGCGCCCTGGTGGTGCAGTGGTTAAGAGCACGGTTGCTAACCGAAAGGTCTAGCAGTTCGAATCCACCAGCCGCTCCTTGGAAACCCTATGAGGCAGTTCTACCCTGTCCTATAGGGTCGCTATGAGTCAGAATCCACTCGAAGGCAACAGGTTTTTTATAGAGACAGAAAGAAAGTAGCTAGTGTTTGCCTAGGGCTGGGAGGTTGGGGTGGGGGGAGGGTGGAATGGCTAAAGAGTAAGGAGTTTCTTTTTGTAGTAATGAAAATGTTTTAAAAGCACCAATTGTGGTGATGGTTGCACAACTCTGTGAATATACTAAAAACCATTAAACTGTAGGCTTTAAATGGGTGAGTTGTATAGTATGTGAATTAGACCTCAATAAAGCTGTTAACAACAACAAAAAAATCTCCAGTGGCTGCCCACGGCCTACAAGGAGCTTAGCCTGGCACTTCAAGCCGTCCGTATACAGCCAACAGCTGCTAACCCTTCTGGCATTAACTCTTGCCACTTTTCTGACTCAAACATTTAATTATAACCACAGTGAACTACCTATAACCCCTTATACCCATCATGCTACTTTGTGTCCTCTACCCTTAGGCTCACACCCTCCTCTTCCTAGAATGCTCTCATCTCCTTTCACCAGGCTAACCTCGCTGAACTCATCCTTTAAGACAGTGATTCTCAAATTTCTGTTCCAGAACATAGAAGGAGAAAATATGTCATTTTTTTAATTGCTATTAAACTGTTTCCAAGTTCCTGAACTGGAAACCTGCCCAGTATCCTGGACCCCTGTGAAGTCTGAGGTTCTGTCTAACTCTGGCCAGGCCCCTTCACAGAGACTGAAGTGCTGCTGCTTCTGTGCCCTAGCTCTGGGCCAGAGTCCCCACTCACTAATCATACACCGACCTTTTAAATGGCAACTATCTGCCTAGACTTCTTACTACCTGCCTAAGATTCCTACTGCTGGGCTCTATTCACCCTCTGGAACCCCCACATTTGCCAGCCTTTCACCTGAACCACAACTGGAGTTCACAGAATTCCTTGGACACCACCACCACTGCTGTCAGCCAAGCCACCTTCTCAGTCCCTGGTCCACCCTAGTTAGCAGGTCTAATGCCACATCTCAGCTTTTCCCTCCACCCAGTCTGCTCCAGTAGGTACGGGACATAGGACAGTATGAGCTTACCTTCTTTCCCTAAATGGGGAATCAGGAAAGGAAATGAAGTCTGCTTTTTACAGCACTGCTCTGGATACCTGGATATTTGCAAGACTAGAATGCTTTCTGTAATGCAGTTTCATTTAGCCACTTATGACTAATGACTTCCATTTTCTAGGACTTAGAAGGAAAACATATGTCATTTTTATCACTAATGCAATCATGTGTCCATGTATAACACATAGGATCCCAAATTGTCTGGAGAGCTTAGCTAACACTTCATTGGCTCAAATATTTTTTTTCCAGAACTGCTCCCCTATTGTCCTTGGACATGGCTGGGGAAAAGCCAGGCCTGCTTGGGAGCCAAGAGGACAAGAAAGGAGTAACCAGTTAGAGAAAGAATCACTCCTTTCAGGCAAGAGAAGGAGAAAAACAGTGCTTGAGTATGGGGGGAAAATATCAATTATTTTTATTTTATCAATTTAATGATGTTTTACAAGGCACTGATATGTGAGGCTCTAATATGTTAAAGAACTATTCAGATGCAAAATTGTCCACCCAGAAGAGAAATTATAATTCCATGGCAAGGGACAATAAAAACAAGGATCTTTACATTTTTATGATTATACCTGAAATTACATGCCCAGAAAATGATTCCCTTTAAGGACTGTTTTAGGGGACATATAGAAAGATTATATATAAACAACTCCTGTAAGAAGTGGACATGACCATTAAGTGTGGATTACAAATCCTGTCACCTGCAAAACTATCTTTGCATTGGCAGAACTGCCCAGTTGCTGACCTCCTAGGTCCTAACTCCACCTAAAGTTCTTCTCATAAGAAACTCCACCCAAGTAGACATTTAAAATCATCTCTGCCCAAATATTCTGTTTCCCTGGATGCAAACACCTTTCTCAATCATAGTCAACTGACCTCTCCTCAACAATTCCATCTCATCCACCACCCTTCAGAGCTGTTGATACCTTGAGGAGCCTTTTCTCTCCACAGAGGGACTTGTTGACTTGTTGTTGTTAGGTGCTGTCAAGTTGGTTCCGACTCATAGTGACCCTATGTACAATAGAATGAAACACTGCCCAGTCCTGTACCACCCTCACAATCGTTGCTATGCTTGAGCACATTGTTGAAGCCATGGTGTCCATCCATCTTGTTGAGGATCCTCCTCTTTTTCTCTGACCCTCTACCAAGCATGATATCCTTCTCTAGGGACTTGTCACTCCTGATAACATGTCCAAAGTACACGAGACTAAGTCTCGCCATCATCACTTCCAAGGAGCACACTGGCTGTATTTCTTCCAAGACACACTTGTTCGTTCTTCTGACAGTACATGGTATATTCAATATTCTCCAACAACACCATAATTCAAAGGCATCAATTCTTCTCTGGTCTTCCTTATTCCTTGTCCAGCTTTTGCATACATATGAGGCAACTGAAAATATCATGACTTGGGTCAGGCGCACCTTAGTCCTCAAAGTAACATCTTTGCTTTTTAACACTTGAAACAGGTCTTTTGCAGCAGATTTGCCCAACGCAATACATGGTTTGATTTCCTGACTGCTGCTTCCGTGGGAATTGATTGTGGATCCAAATAAAATGAAATTCTAGGCGTCAATCTTTTCTCCATTTATCATGAAGTTGCTTTTTGGTCCAGTTGTGAGGATTTTTGTTATCTTTATGTTGAGGTGTAATCCATACTGAAGGCTTCATCAGTAAGTGCTTCAAGTCCTCCTCACTTTCAGCAAGCGAGTTTGTATCATCTGCATATCGCAGGTTGTTAATAAGTCTTCCTCCAATCCTGATGCCCCATTCTTCTTCACATAGTCCAGCTTCGCAGATTATTTGCTCAGCATACAGATTGAATAAGTATGGTGAAAGGATGCAACCCTGATGCACACCTTTCTTGATTCTAAACCATGCAGTATCCCTTTGTTCTGTTTGAACAACTGCCTCGTGGTCTACGTACAGGCTCCTCATGAGCACAATTAAGTGTTCCGGAAATCCCATTCTTCACAATGTTATCCATAATTTGTTATGATCCACACAGTCAAATGCCTTTGTTTGGTCAATAAAACACAGGTAAACATCTTCCTGGTATTCTCTGCTTTGAGCCAAGATCCATCTGACATCAGCAATCGTATCTCTTGTTCCAAGTCCTCTTCTGAATCCAGCTTGAATTTCTGGCAGTTCCCTGTTGATGGACTGCTGCAACTGCTTTTGAATGATCTTCAGCAAAATTTTACTTGTATGTGATATTAATGATATTGTTCGATAGTTTCTATTCTGTTGGATCTCCTTTCTTTAGAATGGGTACAATTATGGATGTCTTCCAGTAGGTTGACCAGGTAGCTGTCTTCCAAATTTCTTGGTATAGACAAGTGAGCACTTCCAGCACTGCATTCCATTTGTTGAAACATCTCAATTGGTATTGCATCAATTCCTGGAGCCTTGTTTTCCACCAATGCCTTCAGTGCAGTTTGGACTTCTTCCTTCAGTACCATCAGTTTTTGATCATATGTTACCTCCTGAAATGGCTGAATGTCAACCAATTCTTTTTGATACAGTGACTGTGTATTCTTTCCATCCGCTTTTGATGATTCCTGCATCATTCAATATTTTGCCCATAGAATCCTTCAGTATTGCAACTCAAGGCTTGAATTTCTCTTCAGTTCTTTCAGCTTGAGAAATGCCGAGCGTGGTCTTCCCTTTTGGTTTTCTAAATCTAGGTCTTTGCACATTTCATTATAATATTTTACTTTGTCTTCTCGATCTGCCCTTTGAAATCTTCTGTTCAGCTCTTTTACTTCATCATTTCTTCCATTCACTTTAGCTACTCTATGTTTAACAGCAAGTTTCAGAGTCTCTTCTGACATCCATTTTGGTCTTTTCTTTCTTTCCTGTCTTTTTAATGACCTTTTGCTTTCTTTATGTATGATGTCCTTGATGTCTTCCAACAACTCGTCTGGTCTTCGGTCATTGGTGTTCAATGAGTCATGTCTATTCTTGAGAAGGTCTCCAAATTCAGGTGGGATATACTCAAAGCTGTATTTTGGCTCTTGTGGACTTGTTTTAATTTTCTTCAGCTTCAACTTGAACTTGCACATGAGCAATTGATCGTTTGTTCCACAGTCGGCCCCTAGCCTTGGTTTGACTGATGATATTGAGCTTTCCCATCATCTCTTTCCACAGATGTAGTCGATTTGATTCCTGTGTTTTCCATCCAGTGAGGTTCACATGTATAGTCACCATTTATGTTGTTGAAAAAACGTATTTGCAATGAAGTTGTTGGTCTTGCAAAATTCTATCATGCGATCTCTGGTGTTATTTCTATCACCAAGGCCATATTTTCCAACTACAAATCCTTCTACTTCATTTCCAGCTTTCACCTTCCAATCACCAGTAATTATCAATGCATCTTGATTGCATGTTTGATCAATTTCAGATTCAGAAGTTGGTAAAAATTTTCAATTTCCTCATCTTTGGCATTAGTGGTTGGTACATAAACTTGAATCATAGTTGTATTAACTGGTCTTCCTTGCAAGTGTATTGATATTATCCTATCACTGACAGCACTGTACTTCAGAATAGATCTTGAAGTGTTCTTTTTGACAATGAACACAACATCATTCCTCTTCAGTTTGTCATTCCCAGATAGTAGACCATATGAGTGTCTGATTCAAAAATACCAGTCCATTTCAGCTCACTAAAGCCTAGGATGTTGATCTTTATGTGTTCCGTTTCATCTTTGACGTTTTCCAATTTTCCTAGATTCATACATTTCATGTTCCAATTATTAATGGATGCTTGCAACTGTTTCTTCTCATTTTGAGTCATGTCACATTAGCAAACGAAGGTCCCGAAAGCTTGACTCCATCCACGTCATTAAGGTCGACTCTACTTTGAGGAGACAGCTCTTCCCCAGTCACGTTTCGAGTGCCTTCCAACCTGAGGGGCTCATATTCCAGCACTGTATCAGACAGCGTTCTGCTGATATTCGTAAGGTTTTCATTGGCCAGTTTTTTCAGAAGTAGACTGCCAGTTCCTTCTTCCTAGTCTGTCTTAGTCTGGAAGCTCAGCTGAAACCTGTGCACCAAGGGTGATCCTGCTGGTATTTGAAATACCAGTGGCAAAGCTTCCAGTATCACAGCAACATGCAAGCCACCACAGTATGACAAACTGAAAGGCACATGGCTTAAATGCTGAAAAGTTCTCCTACCTGGAGAAACCAATCAGCCATACTATACCTATGCCCCAAAGAGCTCAGCCCAGCCAAACACAGCAGTGTTTGCAAATCAGCAGCAGAAAAGGTGCAGAAGCTTAAGGTGCAAAAGACAAACACCAGATCTTCCTTCATCTGGAAGGCCCTTTGGAACATTCCCTACAATGTTCTTTTTGGAATGTGACAGGATACGGAAATAAATGTAAAAACCCTGACCCAATAAAAATTAGAACCAGGATTTGTTTATTTGTTTAACATGCAAAGCAATCAGAAGATGCTCTTTGTTCTCTCACCTGGACACCTGGCACTGGGACTCTATTGGGGTGATGTAGCCTGGTCATGCTAATCTCAGCATATGAGTCAGGTTATCGCTGACCTTCTCACAACCAGGACTCAGTTTCCCTATCCTGTTCCAGCTCCCTGATAATCAGGTCCCTGACATATTTCTATGTACATAGTCCCCTTGTCAAGGTGCATATAGACATATCAGACACAACTGATATGTCCCTTGAGTCTCATATAGCCAGTAAAACTTGTGGCTAACATAAACATTGCAGGTGACCTGAATGCCAGTATTGGAAAAAGGTCCATTAAAACCCAAGTTGTTGAAAACCTAGCCTGGGAAGATTGCTCCCATTTGGCCTCACTTCTAGGGATGGTCGTTTTAATCAAGGTGGGAAACATTTTCTCATAATCATTTATAAATATAAACTTAATATTATTAAGTAGCATCTTCTGGGATAAGTTAAAGGAGAATACGGTTCACATTTCAAACATCAGGTATTAATGATTATTTAACAATTAGCTTTTCCCTGCTTAGCCCTATTTGTGAGATGACATCTAAGAGTCAAAAAAGAAAAACCACTGCTTTATTCATAATAGTCCGGAAACAGCCCAGGTGTCCAGCAACAGGAAAATGGATAAACAATCTGTGGTGTATTCATACAATAGACTACTACTCAGTAATAAAAAAAACTGAACTGCTACATGTGTGAATATATGTATGAATCTCAAAAAATTATGCTGAGCAAAAAAAGTCAGGCAAAAAAGTAGAAACAGTATTTCACTTACATGAAGTTCTGGCAAAACTGATCTATGGAAGGACAGGAATTATTGAGAAAATGGTGGCTTAGTCAGACACACCACGCTGTCCCTCTACAGCAAAGACCCAAAGAAACCAAGTGAAACAGACACAGAGGGAAATCCTGGAACCCTGAGCATCAAATGAAAGGATAAAGAACTAGACTGAACACTGATTGGAAGAAGAAACTGACTGAAAACAATGAACAAGAAGAGACTGAGCGGAAGGGCCCTCCTAGCTGGCTCGGCACAGCATGGCCATCTTGAGACAGGCGGCAGCAATCACGGGTGAGCAGCACAGAAGGCAACTTCACAGAATTCCCAGCAGGACACAGAGTAACTGTGTAGATACATCGAGTGAAAAAGGTCTTGATTGCTGGCTGCAGCCAACGGGAAGAGCCCAGGCACCCTCTCCCGGTGACCAGAGGAGCACGCTCCTCCTCCCCCCAACTCTACTGAAGATTAGCAGCATAAACCTTCCCATTCCTGCAGCCCCGAATGCCAGGGACCAAGATACAAGTCCCCCTTCCCTTCCCAGCCCCGACTGTCCTTCAAATACATTGATGAAATTGGGACATTTCCAGATAAACAGAAATTAGGGGAATGTGTAAAAACCAGACCAACCTTACAAGAAATACTAAAAGGAGTCCTTTGCACAGAGAACCGGCAACATCAGATGAGAACCTCAGATTAAGACATATAACATCATCACCCGGAAACCAATCCAGATAAAGAATTTTTTCAAAAATAAAGCCATAAGACTGAAAATAGGAAACCAGAAACATCAATCTGTAAATGACAACAACTTCAAAACAAACAGAGAGAATAACTGGTGTAGTCTGGAAACGCTGGTGGCATAGTGGCTAAGAGCTACAGCTGCTAACCAAAAGGTCAGCAGTTTGAATCCACCAGGTGCTCCATATGGGGCAGTTCTACTCTGTCCTATAGGGTCGCTGTGAGTCTGAAGCAACTCAATGGCAACAGGTTTGTTTCTTTGGTTTTAACTGGTGTAGTTACAGAACTTCATATGGAGAGGAAGTCAAGGCAATATCAAGATAGAACACTGTTTTAAATTTAGGAAGATAAAACTAAATTTCAGATAAAAGTAATTTGTGTCCCCCAAAAATGTGTGTCAACTTGGCTAGGCCATGATTCCCAGTATTGTGTAACTGTCCACCATTTTGTCATCTGATGTGATTTTCCTACATGTTGTAAATCCCACCTCTATGATGTTAATGAAGCGGGATTAGCGGAAGTTATGTTAATGAGGTAGAACTCAGTCTACACGATTAGGTTGTGTTTTAAGTCAATCTCTTTTGAGATATAAAGGGGAGAAGCGAGCAGAGAGACACGAGGACCTCATACCACCAAGAAAGTAGAGCCAGGTGCGCACGTCCTTTGGACCAGGGGTCCCTGTGCTGAGAAGCTCCTAGAGCGGGGGAAGATTGATGACAAGGACCTTTCCCCAGAGCTAACAAAGAGAAAAAGCCTTCCCCTGGAGCTTGCACCCTGAATTTGGACTTTTAGCCTCCTAGACCGTGAGAGAATAAATTTCTCTTTGTTAAAGCCATCCACTTGTGGTATTTCTGTTGTAGCAGCACTAGATGACTAAGATACAGAGTAACCACAAAGAATATTAATAAACCTTCTCACCAAAATAATAGAAAGAAGAAAATCATAAAGACTCAGTAAACACAAAATCAACAGCAACAAAGGAAATGAAAAGAAAATCCATAAACAAAAAGTACTCAGCACAGAAAAGTATATGGACAAAGAAATCATCAGCACCACAAAAAAAGCACAACAAAATGACAGCAGTAAATTCATATCTATTAATAATTACACTGAGTGTAAATGGAATAAATGCACCAGTCGAGACAGAGAGTGGCAGAATGGATAAGAATGTGTTCTTATCAATATGCTGCTTACAAGAGACACACCTTAAACACAAAGATAAAAATAAGCTAAAAATCAAAAGATGGAAAAAATACATCAAGCAAATGGCAACCAAAAAAAGAGCAGGAGTGGCAATATTAATCTCTGGTAAAATAAACTTTAAAGAAAAAACCAGCATAAAGAGACAAGGAAGAGCATTATGTAATGATTAAAGGATCAATCCAACAAGAGGACATAATCATAATAAATATCTATGGAGCAAATGAAAAAGCTCCAAAACACATAAAACAAACTTTAAAAGAATTGAAGAGAAACAGACAACTCCACAGTAACAGTAGACGACTTTAACACACTGCTTTCAATGAAGGACAGAACAACTAGAAAAAAAATCAACACGATACAGAAGATGTAAACACCACAATCAACCAACCTGATCTCATAGACATAGAACATTCCACCCAACAACAGCACAGCACACATTCTTTGCCAGCACACATGGATCATTTTCTGGAATACACCATGTTAGGCCACAAAACAAGCCTCAACAAATTCAAAAACACTGAAATAACACAAAGCATTTTCTCGGATCACAACACTATAAAATTAGAAATCAATAACAGGAAGAATAAGGGAAAAAAAATCAAATTCATGGAAACTGAATAACACCCTGCTTAAAAACCACTGGGTAGGAGACTTCCGGGCAACATGGCACTATAGTCAGAAGCACCACACCGTCCCTCCACAGCAAAGATCAGAAAAACTAAGTCAAACAGAGTCACACATCAATTCTGAAATCCTAACCATCAAATGAAGAGATAAAGAACTCAGCCAAGCACCAAATGGAATAAGAAACTGATTGAGAACAGAGCGCGAGGAAAGATACATGCAGAGGTCCCCTATCAGCTACTGCAGCACAGATCCGCCATCTTGGACTCCTATCAGAGATCAGCGTACAGGAGGTACAAGAAAGCAGCTCCTTGGAGCTTCCAGCAGGAGACAGAACAACCAGAAACACATGATATAGACTTTCCCACCCCTCACCCTTCTTCACCCCCACTTAGCCTCCTCTGCTTCCTGCAGCCACAGTCTATTGGCCAGGAAGCATGAACTTCCCCCCAGTGCTGCTTCGATTCCACCCGCCTGCAATGGCCAGCTCCCTGAGTGCCATTTTTTGGCTACTGGTGTTGCTTTTTTCTGCCTCTTTAGATTTCTTCCTTTCCTCTCACCACCTCCCCTCCTTTCTCTCAAATACTTGGCTCCTTGCGCCATCTTTGCTTCTTCCTGAAACAATGGTGAAACACCTCTCAACTGTGAAACTGCTTCCCGGCCTGTGCCGCCATGCTGGTGGGACCCCTGGGGCTTTTTTGTTTGTGTGTTTGCTCTGATTTGTCTGTTTGTTTTCTTTTCCTTTTCTCGGCTTGGGAGCCCCTTCTAGCCAGGCAGTACCACACAGCTTGGAAGCTACTCCCTTACTCTGTGCAAAAGCATAGGGACATGCCTGGGGGCATTTCTTTTTTCTTAGTTTTTTTTTTCATTTCTTTGTTTAGTTTCCTTCACTCTTATTGCCTTTTTGTCTTTCTTCGTTTCCAGTTTCTCAACTTATTCATTTTTTTCTTTTTTTTTTTCATTTTTATTTTACCCCATTTCTCAGTCTCTCATCTCTCCACTCCAATAGCAAGCTCCCTTAGCACTCTTTTTTGTTTGTGTGAATGTTTTTGGCTCCTGTTCCTCTGTCCTCTCTCTCATCTTTCCCATACCCATCTTAGCTCCACACATTACAATCTACCCCCTCCTTCCTGCCTATCTACACCGTGCACTGAACATCACACTCCCAAGCAGCACAGGCACGGCCTACTGGAACCTGCCCTGCACTGATTCCCAGTCCGCACTGTCAGCCCCGGTACGTGCCACAAACAACCCATCCCATCAACTCCCCTTCAGCTGGACCTGCCCTGCTGTACCATACCTGAGTCACTGACCCTGCCTACTGGAGAAGGGGGTGAAAAGTATCGCACCCACAGATTAGCAAACAACAAAGAACGCACAGCCCGCCTGCTCAGACATAACCAAATAAAACAAAAAAGCAGGACTAAACAAACAAATCTACAATCAATAAACGAGGAAAATAATCACTGAATGCCCTGAAGACAGCAGACAATATCAAAACATTTACAAAAACAGGACAGGATGGTTCCACTAGGCGTCCAAAATAAAACACCAGATGACCTTCCAGCAGAAGAAAAGGCACTAGACCTAACTGATAGGGAATTCAAATCTCTAATATTCAGAATTATCCAAGAGTCGAAGCAAAAAACAGACAAAAATGAGGAAACAATAAACAAATTCATGGAAAATACAGGCCAAAAAATGGAAGAATTCAAGAAAATAATACAGGAACAAAATGCTAAAACAAATTCATAACTAGAAATCATACAAAAACAACAGTTAGAAATCCAGAAGATAAACAACAAGACTTCAGAAATGGACAGTGTCATAGAGGGGCTGAGGAGCAGGTTTGAGATGATGGAAGACAGGATAAGTGAAATTGAGGACAAACACTTGGAAACAACTCTGAGGAAAAATCAGAAAAAAGAACGAAGAAAAATGAAGAAACTCTGATAATTATGTGGGATAAAATCAAAAGCAAAAATCTGTGAGTAATCGGAGTTCCAGAACAGGAGGAGAAAACAGAAAACACAGAGAGGATCATCAAAGAACTGCTGACAGAAAACTTCCCCAATATCATGAAAGATGAAAAGCTGACCATCCAAGAAGCTCAAAGAACCCCATATAGGATAGACCCTAAAAGAAAATCACCAAGGCATATCATAATCAAAAAATAACAAAGACAAACAAAGAATCCTGAGAGCAGCTCGAGAAAAACAAAAAGTCACATACAGAGGAGAAAAAATAAGACTAAGCTCGGATTATTCAGCAGAAACCACGCAGGCAAGAAGGCAATGGGATGACGTATATAAAACCTTGAAAGAAAAAAATTGCCAGTCAAGAATAATATATCCTGCAAAACTCTCGTTCAAATATGATGGTGAAATTAGGTCATTTCCAGATAAACAGAAATTAAGGGACTATGTAAAAACCAAACCAAACTTATAAGACTTATTAAAGGAAGTCCTTCGATCTGAGAACAAACAATATCAGACCACAGGCTGAATATAGGACACAGGATTGTACCAGCCAGATACCAACCTAGGAAATGAACTCTTAAGGAGTATGCAAAACCAAAAGAATTACAACAGGGAACCAGAGAGGTTAATCTGTAAATGACAACAGCATCAGAACAATAAAACAGAGAATAAACAGTGTAGATATAGAACATTCTAATGGAGAGGAAGTCAGGCAATACCAAGTAATAATAGACTGGTTCAAATCTAGGAAGATAAGGGTAAATTTCAAGGTAACCACAAAGAAAGTTAACAAACCTAGTCATCAAAATGAAGAAAAACATAAAGTCTCAGTAAAAACAAAACCTACAAAAACAAAGAAATGAAAAAAAAATCCACAAACAAAAGGAACTCAGCACAGGAGAGTAACAGGAACAAAGAAAACGTCAGCACCACAAAAAAAAAAGCACTACAAAATGCAATCCCACTCCTAGGAATATATCCTAGAGAAATAAGAGCTGTCATATGAATAGACATATGCACTCCCATATTCATTACAGCACTGTTCACAATAGCAAAAAGATGGAAACAACCTAGATGCCCATCAACAGATGAATGGATAAACAAACTATGGTACATATACACAATAGTGTATTATACAAAGATAAAGAACAATGATGAATCTGTGAAGCATCTCATAATATGGGTGAAACTGGAGGACATTATGCTGAGTGAAATAAGTCAATCACAAAAGGACAAATATTGTATGAGAACTCTACTGTATAACTCATGTAAAAGTTTAAACACAAAAGAAACAATCTTTGTTGGTTACGAGGGATGGGAGGAGTGGGGGGGGACTAAATAGATAAGTGATTAACTTTGGTGAGGGGTAAGACAGCACACATTACTGGGGAAGCCAGCACAACTTGTACAAGGATAGGTCATGGAAGCTCCATAGACACATCCAAACTCCCTGAGGGACTGAATTGCTGGGCAGAGGGCTGTGGGGACCATGGTCTTGGGGAACATCTAGCTCAATTGGCATTAACACAGTTTATAAAGATAATGTTCTACATTCTACCTTGGTGAGTAGCGTCTGGGGTCTTAAAAGCCTGTGAGCAGCCATCTAAGATACTCCACTGGTCTTACCCCTTCAGGAGCAAGGGAGAATGAAGAGAACAAGATACAAGGAAAAGATTGGTCCAGAGGACTAATGAACCACAGCTACCAAGGCCTCCACCAGACTGAGTCCAGTACAGCTAGATGGTGCCCAGCTACCACCACTGACTGCTCTGACCGGGATCACAATAGAGGATCCTGGACAGAGCTGGAAAAGGATGTAGAACAGAATTCTAACTCACAAAAAAAGACCAGATTTACTGGCCTGACAGACTGGAGAAACCCTGAGATTATGGCCCCCGGACACCCTTTTAGCTCAGGGGTGAAGCCCCTCCCTAAGTTCACCATTCAGCTGGGGATTGGACAGCCACATAAAACAAAACAGGACTAATGAGGCATAGCCATCCAGGGACAAGGACTAGAAGGCAGGAGGGGACAGGAAAGCTGGTGATAGGGAACCCAGAGTTGAGAAGGGACAGTGTTGACATGTCATGAGGTTGTTAACCATTGTCATAGGGCAATATGTGTACTAACTGTTTAACGAAAAACTATTTGTTCTGCAAACCTTCATGTAAGGTACAAAAAAAAATTATCTATGTGAGATCAAATTGACAGCAGCAACTCAAAAGGTTTGATGGGAAGCCTAGGGGACAGAGAGTTGAAGATAATGGTGATGGAATAATTTGGAAAAGGATAGTGAGAATAGCAGCACAACTGGAAGAATGTAATCGATTTCACTGAATTATACATGTAGAAACTTTTAGAATGGTGTAACTTTGGCTATGTATATTTTCACCAAAAAAAGGTCCTCAAGGTCTAGAAGGGAGAGTGTTAACATGTTGTGGGGTTGTTAACCAATGTCATAAAACAATATGTGTACTGACTGTTTACTGAGAAACTATTTTTTCTGTAAACCTTCATCTATAGTACAATAAAAAAATTTCAAAAAAGAATGAAGTTGGACCCATACCTCACACCACAAACAAACATTAACTCAAAATGGATCAATGACCTAAATATAAGAACTACAATCTTAAAACTCTTAGAAGAAAACATAAAGGTAAAGCTTCAAGATCTTGTTTTTGACACTGGATTCTTAGATATGAAACCAAAAACATGAGCAACAAAAGAAAAAATAGATAAATTGGACTTCATCAAAATTAAAAACTCTTGAAAATGATCAAAGACCTAAATGTAAGAACTAAAACCATAACTCTTGTTCATTGCAGCACTTTTCAAAATAGCCAAAAGGTGGAAACAACTGAAATGTCCATCAACAGATGAAAGGATAAACAAAATGTGATATACAATGGATTATGATGCAGCTGTAAAGAGAAATGAAGTTCTGATGCATGCCACATGGATGAACCTTGACAATATTACACTGAGCAAAGTAATTCAATTGCAAAGGGGCAATTATTGTACGATCTCACTTAATGTGAAATAAGGAAATATATAGAAACCAAAGATTATCAATGGTTACTGGGGTGGGAAGGAAGGGGAAAGGGGGAGTTTTTGTTTGGGGGGCACGGAGTTTATGTTAATGGTGCTAGAATATGTTGGAAAAGGATAGCAATAATGGTGACACAACTTGAAAAATGTAATCAATGTCACTGAATCATAAATGTGAAAGTTGTTGTGCTGGTGAATGTTTTAGTCTGCATATTTTCACCACAATAAAAAATAATTCCACAATGAAAACAAAAAAAAACTCTTAGAAGAAAACATAGGGGAAATGCTTTGCGACCTAGTTTTTAACAGTGGATTCTTAGATATGACACTGAAAAGACAAGCAACAAAAGACAAAATAGATAAAAGGGACCTCATCAAAATTAAAAACTTTAGTTCATCATAGGACTTTATCAACAAAGTGAAGAGACAACCTACAAATCAGGAGGAAGTTTGGAGGGATCATATATCTGATAAGGGTTTAATACCCAAGATATATAAAGAACTCCTACAACTTAATAACAACCCAATCAAAAAGTGGGCAAATGACTTGAATAGACATTTCAGCAAAAAAGACATATAAATGACAAACAAGTATGTAAAAAGATGATCAACATCATTACTCGTTGTTGTTGTGCCATCGAGTTGATTCCAATTCATAGCAACCCAAAGCGACAGAGAAGAACTGCCCCATAGAGTTTCCCAGGCTGTAATCTTTACGGGAGCAGACCACAAGTTCTTTTCTCTCATTGAGCAACTGGTGGGTTTGAACTGCCAACCTTTCAGTTAGCAGCCGAGCACTTAGTCATTAGGGAAATTGCAAATCAAAATCACAATGAGATATCACTTCACCCTACTAAGATGGCTATGATTAAAAACAACAACAGATGTTGGTGAGGATGTGGAGAAATTGGAACCCTCAGCCATTGCTGGTAGGATTGTAAAACGGTGCAGCCACTGTGGAAAAGTTTGGTGGTTTCTCAAAAAGTTAAACAAAGAATTACCATATGACCCAGCAATTCCACTCCTAGGTATATATCCAAACGAACTGAAAGCAGAAACACAAACAGATACTTGTAAATAGTGTTCATTGCAGCACTGTTCACAACAGCCAAAAGATGGAAACAGCTTAAAACTCCATCAATAAATGAATGAATATATATAATGTGGTGCATACATATAATGAAATATTATTCAGCCATAAAGATAAATGAAGTTCTGATACATGCTACAAACATGGATGAACCTTGAAAATATTAAGCTGAGTGAAATAAGTCAGTCACAAAATGACATATATTGTATGATCCCACTTACATTAAATATCTAAAATAGGCAAGTCTATAAAAACCAAAGTTTATTAGTGGTTACGGGGGAAGGAGGGACGGGAGGAAGGGGAAAAGGGAAGCTCATTGCTTAGGGGACACTGAGCTTCCGTTAAGGGTGATGAAAAAAATCTAGAAATGGGTAATGCTGATGGTTGAAGAACAGGATAAACACAATTAATGTCACTGAATTGTACATGTGAAGAATGTTGAAATGGCAAGTGTTTTGTTACATAAATAATTACCACAATAATTTTTAAAAAGAAAAATGTAAAGCTTTTGTACATCAAAGGACTTTATCAACAAGTGAAGAGACAACTCACAGGATGGGAGAAAATATTTGGAAATAGTATATCTGAAAAGGGTTTAATATCCAGAATATATACAGAACTCCTACACCTCAACAACAAAAAGGCATGCAACCCAATTAACAATGGTCAAAGGACTTGAACAGACATTTCACCAAAGAAGATACTCAAATGGCCACCAAACAACATGAAAAGATGCTCAATGTCATTAGCCATAAGAAAGATGCAACTCAAAACCACAATGAGATACCATTTCACTCCCACTAGGACGGCTAAGATTAAAAAAAAAAAAAAAACAGAAAATAATAATTACTGGCGAGGATGTGGGGAAATTAGAATCCTTATCCATTGCTGGTGGGAATGCAAAATGGTACAGCCATTGTGGAAAACTGTGTGGCAGTTCCTCAAAACACTAAAAAGACTTGAAAACAGACTTGTACACCAATGTTCACTGCAGCACTATTCACAATAGCCAAAAGATGGAAACAATCTAAACCAGGGGAATTACTGCTTATGGAGCAATGAGTTTTGGTATACGGTAATGGAAAAATCACATTGATTAAGGGTAGGGTTGCACAGCCGATTAAGATAATTGCTGTCAATAAGTTGTACACCTGTAAAAAGTTGAATTAGCAATGGTAAATGCTGTCTGGTAGAGATATTTACAACAACAACAAAAAAAAAAAAAAACAGCAGCCGCTGAGGCTGTTTATGTACAACCAAACACCTCATGGGATTTGGTTTCTTGGTTTGGAGGTTTAGGTCATGGTTTCATGGGGCATCCCAGTTAATTGGCCTAATATCTGTTTAATGCTTCTGTCCTACCTCCTAGTTTGTTTTGTAGTGCCTGGGGTCTTAAAAGCTTGCAAGCAGCCATCTAAGGCACAATTGGTCTCTATTCACCTGGAGCAAGAGAGGAAGACTGAGAGTCAGGAACTGGAGGAGGAAATGGAATATGCAGCTAATTGCCTCCTTTGCCATGAGAGCAGAAGAACTGGATGGTGCCCAGCTACCATTACTGAATGTTTTGATCAAAGATTCTAAAGAAGAATCCTGATCAAATAAGGGAAAAGCAGAACAGAATTTCCAATTCTCATGGAATCCAGACATTCTGGAGCCATTGAGGCTAGATGAACCCCTGAAACTATTGCTCTGAGATAATCTTTAAACCTTAAACCAAAAATATCCCCTGAAGTCTTCTTAAAGTCAAACAATAATTTAGCTTAACTAGGAAAAAATGTCTGCCTTGAGCATTGTGCTCTTTTAAGATCTATCTATATGGGATCAAATTGACAACAGCAAGTCAAGAGATTAGAGAGAAAACTTGGGGGGCAATGTGTTTATGCTAATGGGGGAGGAACAATTCAGAAAAGGAGGGTGAGAATGGTCGTACAACTCAAAAAATGTAATCAGTGTCACTGAATTGTACATGCAGAAATTGCTGAATTGGTGTGTTTTCTGCTATGTATATTCTCAACAACAACAAATACACACACACACACACACACACACACACCCACACAAATGGCTGATAAGCACATGAAAAGATCATAGTTGTGGTTGTTGTTGTGTGCCATCAAGTCAATTCCGACTCATAGTGACCCTACAGGACAGAGTAGAACTGCCCCATAGGGTTTCCTAGGCTGTAATTTTTACGTGAGCAGATTGCTGGGCATTTTTCCCATGGAGCCACTGGTGGGTTCGAACCACAAACTTTTTTGTTAGCAGTCGAGCGCTTAACCATTGTGCCACCAGGGCTCTTTCACTAGTCATTTGGGAAATGCAAATCAAAACCACAATGAAATACACTTTGCTCCACTAGAATGGCTTTTATCAGAAAAATGCAAAATAACAAGTATTGGGGAGGATGTGGAGAAATTGGAACCCTCATCCATTGCTAGTGGGAATGTAAAATGGTGCAGCCGCTATGAAAAAGTTTGGAGCCTCCTCAAAAAGTTAAACATAGAATTACCATATGACCCAGCAATTCCACTCCTAGGTATATAACCAGAAGACTTGAAAGCAGGGACTCAAACAGATACTTGTACACCAATGTTCATAGCAGCATCATTCACAATAGCCAAAAGGTGGAAAGAACCCAAGTGTCCATCAACAGATGAATGGAAAACAAATGTGGTATCTACACTTACAATGGAATATTATTCAACCATAAAGAGAAATGCAGTTCTGATACATGCTACGACATGGATAAACCTTGAAAACATTAAGCTGAGTGAAATAAGTCAGACACAAAAGGACAAATATTGTATGAGCCCAATTATATGAAATATCTGGGATAGACAAATGCACAGAGACAAAAGTTTACTAGTGCTTACCAGGGGATGGGGGTAGGGGGAAACAAGCAGTTATTGCTGAAGGGGTACTAAGTTTCTGTTTGAGATGATGCAAAACTTTTTGAAACAGATAGTGGTGATCTTTGCTTAACAAGGTTGATGTAATTGATGTCACTGAATTATACACTGAAAATGGTTAGAACAAATTTTTGTTAGATATATTTTCCACAGTTAAAAAGCAAATGAAGTACTGATCCATGCTACGACATGGATGAACCTTGAAAATATTATGCTAAGTGAAAGAAGCCGGATACAAAAGGCCACATGTTATATAATTCCATTTAAATATTTATATATAATATATATTTATTATTATATATATTATATATACTTACATATATATATATTCTGGACATTTGTCCAGAATAAGCAAATCCATAGAGACAGATAGTAGATTAGTGGTAGCCTAGAGCTGGAGGGAATGGGGGCATTGGGAGTGACAACTAAGGTGTGTGGGCTTTCTTTTGGAGGTAATAAAAATGTTCTAAAATTGATTGTGTTGATGGATACACAACTTAGTGAACGTACTAAAAGCCACTGAATTATACACTTTAAACGGATGAATTGTATGGCATATGAATTATATCTTAATAAAGTTGTTTTAAAAAGGAGAGAAAAGGGGAGAAAATCCCAGAGAGGGGCAGAGCATGCAATAGAAAGGGGAAGAGAGAGCACAACAGAACCAGTGAGCTAGCAAGAGAACAAGTGAGCAAGAGCAACAGAGAGAATGACAGAGTGTAAGAAAACATGTTATAGATAGAACAAACGTGAAAAACAGGGTGTAAGACAGAGACAGCGTGTGATAGAGAAATCGATAAAGAGTACACGCGTTACAAAGACAGAAAATGTTCTGATGGAGAATGAGCTGCGAAAAAAGTGTTCTGACAGAAATAGTGTTGTGAGAAAGGTGTAAGAGGAAGTATATATAATAGACAGACTCTGTGTGTGTGTGAGAGAGAGACAGAGAGACAAGAGAACGCATGTTTGCAACAGAGAGTATGTGTGCTGTTGACAGAACAATCAACTGGGTGATGGCGGGGAGAGAGAATGGTTGACAGAGGGAAATTGGGCAATGGGGGGTGGTGGGCAAAACAGAAGGAGAAAAGGTGGGTGATAAAGCAAGCAAGCGGGCAGGCAAAAGAGAGCCGGTAGGCAACAGACACAGTGAGCAGGTGGATTACAGAGAAAGGGTAAGCAAGTGAGAGACAGAGGTGACATAAAAAGAGAGAGTAGGCAAAAGAGAAAGGGTAGGTGACAGAGGGAGAGAGAGAATAAGCAAAAGAGAGGGTGGGTTGCAGAGAGAGGGTGGGAGGGAGAAAGTATAACAAAAAGAAAGCGTAGGGGACAAAGAGCATGTGAGAGAGCAATAAATAGAGTAAGAAGGCAAAAACTTGAGGGAGTGAGTGGGCAACAGAGAGAGGGGGTGGGTGACAGAATAAGGAAGTGGGCAAAAGAGTGAGAAGGAGGGCAACAGAAAGACAGTGAACAAGCAGGTGACAGAGGAAAAGTGTGGGTGACAGCAAGCGAGAGTGGACAACAGTGTGAGGAGAGTGACAGAGGGCAACAGAGAGACACAGTGAGCGACGGGAGAGAAGGTACGCAATATAAAGAGAGGGTGGATGACAGAGAAATAGAAGGTAGGGGACAGAGAGAAATAAAGGGTGAGCAACAGAGAGAAGAGAAGTTGAGTAACTCTGCCAGTTATCAATTTATTGTCTCTTGGTTCTAAATTCACCCCTCAATACCTGCTCTGTGATGATGGACAGAATTCCTTTAAGCATCTTTCCTTTACAGTAAGCATGATGTTCAGCTTTCTCAGTAAAGGGCACTGGAAAGACATTGCAGGAGGAAGGGGCTCACCTGATGTTTCCAGCTGCTGCACAGTGGATCAGCAGTGTGGGGGTGAGGACATCCAGTGGAGCTCTGTCCCAGCCCCCACCCAGAATGCGTGGTCCCTCAACGATCTTAAAGCCTTAGCCTGGCCTGGCGATAATCTCACAGCCCTGTCTACGTGGAAACCAGCACTCCAAAGGCCTTCTGCCTTCACTGGCATCCTGACTCCCTCTGCAGGGCCTGTGCAGCTCACCTGCACCTTTAGCCCCACTCCTTCTGTACCCCCGTGCCACCAGTTGCGGATTGCCTGCTCCCTGCCTGCACTCCAGAGGGCTTCTTCCTGTTTGCCCAGTGCCTGGGCAAACCAGCAAACTTTTCAGTTATCCAGTGGGCTGAACTACACCTTCTCCAATGAGGTCTGAACCGCAGCCTTCAGGAGAGGGCCCCTTCCAAATGTGTCCTTCCTTGGGTACTCTCCCTTAGCCCTGCTGTTAGTTGCCATGGAGTCGATGCTGACTCATGGCGACCCCGTGTGTTACAGAGTAGAACTGCTCCATGGGGTTTTCAATGGCGTAATCGTAACAGAAGCAGATTACCAGGCCTTTTCCTCTGCAAACCGCCAACCTTTAGGTGAGCAGTCAAGCACAAACCGTTTGCACCACCTAGGGACCTCCGTTAGACCTAGAGTACGGTATAGAGTTTGCTTATATCTTATACTCATTCGTTTATCAGTTTAACAGTTCTTTATATTAAACTTGTCCTGTCTAACACACTGTGTGGTTTCTATCTCCTGAATAGACCCAGAATGGTAACACTGACAGAGAGAAAAAGAGTGCGAAACAGAGTGGGTGACAGAGAAAGAAAGAGAATAGGTGTTATGGATTGAATTGTGTTCCCCAAAAATGTGTTATAAATCCTAACCCCCTATACCTGTGGTTATAATCCCGTTTAGGAATGGGTTTTTCTTTGTTATGTTAAGGAGACAGTATTAGTGTAGGGTGTGTCTTAAATCAATCTTTTTTGAGATATGAAAGAGATTAAAACAAGAAAGTGAACAGAGATGGGGGAAGATAGATGCTACACCACGTGAAGATCACCAAGGAACCAAGCCATCGCCCAGAAGCTGAGAAGAGACAAGGGCCTCGCCGCAGAGCTAACAGAGAAAGAAAGCCTTCCCCTAGAGCCAGTGCCCTGAATTTGGACTTCTAGCCTCCTATACTGTGAGAAAATAAATTTCTGTTTGTTAAAGCCACCCACTTGAGATACTTCTTTTAGAAGCAGCACTAGATAACTAAGACGGTAGGTAACAGAGACTATGAGTGACAGAGAAAAGAGGGAAGTTACAACAGAGGGGCACAGCGTGGGGAGGATGACAGACAGACAGAGAGGAGGTGGGATAACAGAAAGGGTAAGTAGGCGACAGATAGAGTAGATGATAGTGTGAGGGGGTGGGCAACAGAGAGAGGGTATGGTGGGCGAGAGAGACAATGGGTGACACAGAAAGAATTGGCAGCAGATAGAAACGGAGAATAAGAGAAAGAGTGGGTGACAGAGAGCAAGCAGGTGGGCAGGCATCATAGGGAGAGCATGACTGACACAAAAGTGCACCACAAAGAGTATGTGACAGAGAGTAGTGGATGACGGGAAGTAAAGGTGTGTGATAGAGAAAATATGTGTGCAGAAAGTGTTTGTGTGAAGGGGAGTTTCAGAGTTTTCTTCTCGCACACACACACACGTGCACACACAAAGAAGAAAGAGACAGAGACAGGGAGGGAGAGGAACAGAAAGGAGACAGGGAGAGACAGAGACTGTGTGAGAGAGGGTAGGTCTGTGCCAAAGAGCAGAATTATGAGCAGTAGAGAAGGAGATAGTTTGTGCAGGGGGGGAGGTAGAGGGGATTGTGTGAAAAGAGGGGAGAGATTGAGAAACATTAGGAGAAATAGAAGAGCGATTGTGAGAGATGAGGGGTCATGAGAGATGGGGAGATCACGAGGGACAAGGCAGTTGTGAGAGCCAAAAAATAGGGACTGTGAGAGCAGAGGATGATGACTGCGAGAAGAGGGGCGATTGTTTTGGGGCAAGTGTTAGAGGAAGGGATTGTTTGGGAACGTTCAGGGGAGCGAATGAGAGAGACAAGTGGCAGCGTGAGAGGCAGTGTTGGGGAATCACTTGCTTTCTTGGGGAAAAGGAGGGGAACTAAAGGTACTAAACTCATCTCTATTTTCAGATGAGAATATTGAGGCTCAGAATACTCAGGTGACTTGCTTGAGGTCACCCAGCTAGCAAGCGGCAGAGCCATAATGTGAACCCAAAATGGTTCATCTCTAAAGTCAGTATTCTGTTTTGCCCAGGTCTTCCTTAAGGAAGTCATGTAACTAGTCCAAAGATGTGCTTTTACTCCTCTTAAGGAGATCTTTTGGTATCAAAGGACATTATTTTTTTTATTGTTGTAAATATATACATATAACACAACATTTGACAATTTAGTGTTTTTCACATGTACAATATAGTCATATCAATTATGTTAATCATGTTGTGTAACCATCACTGATATCATTGCCAAATTGTCCATCACCATAAAGAGACATATTTTAACAGCCTTAAAAACATTTTTTTTAAAAAAGAAGACAGAACTATTCCACTGCCCCAATTTATTTCTTTGTACAGGAGCCTTTATCAATATGGGGATTGAGCTTTAATTTCTCTGCCAGCAGGTATCCATGCAATTAACAAGCACTGCCCCAAACCAAACCAAACCAAACCTGTTGCCATCTAGTCAATTCCGACTCACAGCGACCCTACAGGACACAGTAGAACTGCCCCATAGGGTTTCTGTCCTGTAGGGTCGCTATGAGTCGGAATCAACTCGAGGGCAATGGGTTTGGGTTTTTAGCATACTGATAACTACGTTCATACTGTCAATATCAAGCTGCCAGTCTTCATACCAGCAACCATGTATGTTGTGTTGTGGGAAGAGCACAAGCTTTGGAAGCAGACAAACTAAGGCTGGAATCTTAGTTCTGCTCACAGCCCCACTGAGTGCCAAATGCTACAGAAGTTTGAAGAGCCTGAGAAGTGAGAATAAGCATAGGTTTAGCAGCGAGATATCTGGTGATGTTCAGGAGAATGGGTTCTTTGGAGGCAATGAAGTGTAGTGGGTAGAAGAGTAAAGGCTAGCCTTGGCTCACCACATACATCCACTTTTTTATTTCTCCAGATCCTTTTTCTCCCCCTCTGGCTATACTTTTAAGGCCTCAGAACTGGAGATTTACTAGGCTTTATTATTAAGTCCAGGAGAAATACGTGGCAGTCCGCTTCCACAAAGATTACAGCCCAGGAAACCCTATGGGGTAGTTTTACTCTATCCTATGGGGTCACTATGATGGGATCAACTCGATGGTAACAGGTTTGGTAGTTTCTGTTGTTTTTATTAAGTCCTGGTAAGCCCTCTCCCACTGATCCTATCCTTTTCCTTGAAGCAGATCCCAGAAGGCCAGCCCTGCCGTTTAGATTCCTTTTTAATTCCTTTTTTTGAGCACTTAACAATATACCAGGTACTTTTAGGACCTGAGGTCCTCATCTAAAATACAACAGGCTCCTAATTGGCCTACCAGCCCCCAATCAATCCTCCCTTGGCACTCAATAATACATTTAAAAAGCAGATCCGACAATATCATTCTCCAACTTAAAACCCTTCAAGGGTACCTGTCCCCAAAAGGATAGGTTATATTCCTCTTAGGCCAGCATATAAATTTTCCTGTTCAGTTTGAGACCACCTCCCTCATACTTTGCTTTCTAGCAATATGACACTACAGACTACAGACAGCACCTGAAGGGAACCATCAGCCTCTCATGCCATATACAATCAGGGACAGATTACCCAGTAAGCAAGGTACCCACGGGCTTACTTGTGTTTACTTACTAATCTGTAGTGCACAATTTCACCTGGGCTTCACCACATCTACAGGTTAGTAAGTAAACACAAGTTAAGCCCGTGCATACCTTGCTTACTGGTTAATCCGGCCCTGTCAGTCCCCTCAGCCAAAAATGCAAAGAAACTCCACTCCACCACGTCCCCCCTTAGCCATCTGGTGAGTGCTTACTCATTTTTCAACACAGACTTCAAATGGCTGTTGTCGGCCATTCCCTCCTTTGCGCCAACACTATTATACATATTATACCTGTTATGTTATGCACATTATACCTGTTATAGTGCTTATCAAGCATTACAGCAATTATTGGTTTACCTGCCCGTTTTCACTATGAGATTTAAGCGATGTGGGGGCAGGGACCATGTTTTACTCATCTCTATCCTCTAGGCCTGGGGCGTGGTAGACCGGAAAGACTAAAAAACGGCTTGATCAATTGATCAAGGCGTCCTACCTCTAAAGGAGCTCATACCGAAGGGTTGTTCGACCAAAAATAGGGGCATCGGGGGCTTTAGAAATGTGGTCAATGTCCAAAGCGGATGCCCACGTCCTGCTGCAAAGAGACCGCGGAAGCGCATTTCATAAGGCTCGCTCCGCAATTCAGGCTCTGGGATCCGTGGGCCACCCCCTCACCCCGGGCAGGACTTGCGAGCTAGAGCCGCACGGAAACCCACACGTACCTCAGGTAATGGGCAGTCTGCTCTGGGCTCAAGACCGCGGCTTCCGCAAACCCTGTGGATGCCTCCATCATCCTCGGCCTAGATTCCAGGTTATCTTGGTCTGGATTTGAATTTCGCTCGCTTCCGTTTTGCCCATGCGCCGTGAGCGTAGGGGGCGGGGCCAACCGTCGCACAGCTCTGCCTCACCCACGAGGGTCGCTCACCTGCACCTACGCTCGCCGCCGCTAAGAGGCGATCGCAGCCCGCGCAGCGCAGAATGGGCGGTGTCCTCCGGTCGTGCCTTGCATTTCCAAGCCAATCCAAACCGTGCTGAGGCGAATTCGTCAGTGTTGGGAACGAGAGGCTGTGTAAAGGGGTGTGTATGTGGGGGATTGCAAGGGAGTGTGTGCGTGGTATGGGGTGGGGGGTGGGAAGGGTGTGTGTGTGTCTGTGTGTCTGTGTGTAATCTTTTAATCCTTGTGAGTAGAGTAGGCTGCCTGATATGTTCTCAGTCATTTTAGTGGGCCCTAGAGACCTCCTCCACCAGCTGCTTCCCCTTTACCCCCAGATATCATCGTTTCCCTGCTAGCCAATGCCTGGCACTAAACATGCTTTGAATTCAGACACTCCTTGACTTAAACTCACATTGAGGAAGGGTCTTCAAGAACCAAGCCAAAGCTCACATTTAAGAAATAAGTAATGCTGTGGTGTATGGTCACTATTTCTTCAGAAGCTCCACCTGAGATGCAGTCACATTTTCAAAAGGAAAATGTGGCGATTGAGTTTAATTGGCTTGCTTGGGCACTGCTAAATAGCAGGCTGTGTGCCAACAAAAACTGTCCTTGTTCATATGCTGCATGCTGCTAAGAAGACCGGCACTAGGGTTCCTCTAAGACTAATTAGCATTCAGTATTTGAACTCACCTATTGAACAAAACATATGCCATATGTCCAGAAGATTTTAAACGTTTGGTAAAATTCATAGAAGATTGGCTGTTTTCCTCGTTTATATGACTTTGTCATATGTTCATATGGCTTTAAGCCCTTTGTTAAGAGGGTTTTTAGTATACTACTATCTTAATTTCTTAGTGCTGTTATAACAGAAACGCTGCAAGTCAGTGGCTTTAACAGATATTTATTTTCTCGCAGTTTAGGAGGCTAGAATTCCGAATTCAGGGCACTGGCTCTAAGGGAAGGCTTTCTCTCTCTTTTGGCTCTGGGGAAAGGTCCTTGTCTCTTTTCAGCTGTTCTTCTGTTCCTTGGTGATCTTCATGTGGCATCTTTCTTCCCCCATCTGCTAGCTTCAGTGCCTAATCTGCTGTTTTTATATCTCAAAAGTGGTTGACTTAAGGCACATCCTACACTGATATAGCCTCATTAATGCAACAAAGAAAACCCTATCCCCTCTGGAAGTTCACCCTTCAGCCAAAGATTAGACAGGCCCATTAAAACAAAAAGAGACTAAATGGGCATGCCGGCCCAGGGGCAAGGATGAGAAGGCGGGAGGGGACAGGAGAGCTGGTGATGGGGAACCTAAGGTCGAGAAAGGGAGAGTGTTGACATGTTGTGGGGTTGGCAACCAATGTCACAAAACAATATGTGTATTAGTTGTTTATGAGAAACTAACTTGCTCTGTAAACCTTCATCTAAAGTACAATTTAAAAAAAAAGTAGCTCCCCCCCAAAAAAAAGAAAACCCTATTTTCAAATAGGATTACATCCACAAGTATAAAAATCAAACTGAAAATAGAAATACCATATGATCCAGCAATCCCACTCCTAGATATACACCCTAGAGAAGTAAGGACTGTGACACAAATAGACACATGCACACCCATGTTCATTGCAGCATTATTCACAGTAGCAAAAAGATGGAAATAAGCTCAGTGTCTATCAGTGGATGAATGGAGAAACGACTGTCATACATACACAAAATGGAATACTATGCAATGATAAAGAATAATGACAAATCTGCAAAACGTCTCACAACATGGATGAATTTGGAGGACATTATACAGAGTGAAATAAGTCACAAAAGGACAAATATTGAATGAGACCGCTATTATTAGAAATAAAAAAAAAAAAGGTTTACACACAGAAAAAAAAATTATTTGATGGTTACCAGGATAGGAGGCAGAGGGAGGGAAAATTGCTAGCTAGCTAGAAGACGTGTGTTAATATTGGTGAAAGGAAAGGCAATACACAATACAGGTTAAGTCAGCACAGCATGACCAAGGCAAAGGAGGACACTGAGAGGAATGCAAGAATAAAGGTCATCTATGGCAATTACTATAACGTAGACAATCCTACAACAGTAGTATTAACAAACAATAATTTACAAATGGATACATAGGTCGATAGGTGTGGTAAAGAGGTCTGGAAGGGTGGAAGAGAACACACCCACCTGCAGATATAGGTTTGATTGTGGATATTTCTGCATACATAATTGTAGGTGCTACATATACATTAATATAGACAATAGAGCACACAAGGGCCAGAGTCAGGGCAACTTCTTAGACATAACAAAACGCCTCACAGGATGAAGTTCCTAGGCTCGAAGGCAAAGGACCATAGTCTCAGGGGACATCTACGTCAATTGGCACAACATAGTTCAATAAAGATAATGTTCTGCATCCGTCTTTGTTGAGTAGCGTCTGGGGTCTTAAAAACTTACGAGAAGCCATCTAAGGGACAACTATTGGTCTCTTCCCGTCCAGAGCAAAGAAGAGTGAAGAAAAGCAAAGACTCAAGGGAGCAATTAGTCCAAAGGACTAATGGACCACATGAACCACAGCCTACACAACCCCGAAACCAGAAGAACTAGATGGTGCCTGGCTACCACTACTGACTGCTCTAACGGGGACCAGAAGAGAGAGTCCCAGATAGAGTGGGAGAAAAATGTAGAACAAAAAATCAAATTCACAAAAAAGATCAGACTCACTGGTCTGACAGAGACTGGAGGAACCCCCGAGACTATGGCCCTAAGACACCCTTCTGACCTGGAACTGAAGCCATTTCCGGAGACCACCTATCAGCCAAACAACAGACAGGCCCGTAAGATAAACAATAACACCCAAGAGGAATACGTTCCTTAGAACAATCCATTATATGAGATCAAAAGGACATTTGCCCTAAAGCAAAGATGAGAAGGCAGGTAGGGGTAGAAAATCTGAACAAAAGGAAACAGGGAAACCAGGGCAGAAATGAGGAGCATGCTGACACATTGTGGGGAATGCAACCAATGTCATGGAACACTTCATGTCAAACTATCGAATGGGAAACTAATTTGCTCTGTAAACTTTCACCTAAGGCACAATAAAAAATTTAAAAAAAAACAAACCGGTTGCTGTCGAGTCCAACTCATAGCGACCCTGTAAGACAGAGTAGAACTACCCTATAGGGCTTCCAAGGCTGTAAATCTTTACGGAAGCAGACTGCCACGTCTTTCTCCCATGGAGCGGCCGGTGTATTCCAACCACTGACCTTTCGGTTAGCAGTCAAGTGCTTAACCACTGTACCACCAGGGTTAGGTTTGCAACATATATTTTGGGGAGACACAATTCAATCCATAACAACTACTATTATACCCCATTTTCCAGACCTGGAAACTGAGGCTCAGAGAGATAAAGTGACTTGCCTAAGGTTCCATAGCTGGGAAATGACAGAGCCAGAATTTAATACCAGCTCTGTATGAACACAAATCTGTACCCTCTTTCACTGTGTCACACTGCCAGTTGCTGCAAAGAAGAAGGGAGTGGCTAGAAATGAAGTTGATGAAGTGGTTAAAGCTTGTTTATCCTGCTGAAGTGTTTGAATCACATCTTTTTCTGGAGGCAGGCTTGGATTGAAGTGGGCTGAGTGTCCAGGTGTCCTGGGTATCCAAAGGATGAGTGTGGTGAAAAGAACTGGTGGAGAGAATTTCATAGACAGGAAAAGAGAGGTTGGAAGCATCTCTAGCTGTGTTTTGGCTCAGTGTCCGCCATCATCCCTCATATCTTTGGAACTGTTGAAACTCAAGGTGAAGCAAAACAGGCCCCTGATTGCTGTAGCAAGCACCTGCGCCTCTGTGGACTGTGGAGAAAACCTCCCTCAGGATGCTGCAGGGCTACCGCTCCTCAGCTGGTCATGATCCCCAAAGGCTCTGATCACTGGGAAGGAAGAACCAACCCTCCTGCTTGCCTGCCTTTTGGCTACTGAATTTTCTCAGTCCTATTGTCACCGAGCTGCTGGGCTGCTCCTTCTTTAAACCCACCAAGCTCTCCAACTCTGGACATTCCTCCCCTCTCCCTACAGCCACTGCTTCCTCTGGGCCTTCTGGAGTCCCAGCTCCCACCCCAGGGCACCAATGACCCAGGAAACCCCACCCTAGGCCCCTGGGCCTCCTTTGTAAATGGTCACCCACACTCACAGCCTGGAAATAAGAGAGGGGATGGAAAGCGGGTGGTTAGAGTGAGTATGGTAGATGGACAGATGAATAAGAGGGAATCAAAATAATAGTTGCTACTATATCCCACTTATTATGTGCTAGGCCCTGTTCAAAGCACTTTACAGATACTAACTCTCTTAACTTGTTCCCTGTACCGCATCTATCCCCAGGTAAGCGTTCCCTCTACTGTGATCTTCTATCAAGAGAATGGAATTTATTTTATTTTTATTGTTGTACTTTAAGTGAAAGTTTACAATTCAAGTCAGTCTCTCATACAAAAATTTATACATACGTTGTTATGTGACCCTAATTGCTCTCCCTATACTGTGACAGCACACTTCTCCTTTCCACCCCTGATTTCCCATGTCCATTCAACCAGCTCCTGACCCTCTCTGCCTTCTCTTCTCACCTCCAGACAGGAGCTGCCCATTTAGTCTCATGTATCTACTTGAGCTAAGAAGCACACTCTTCATGAGTATCATTTTATGTCCCATAGTCCAGTCTAATCTTTGTCTGAAGAGTTGGCCTCAGAAATGGTTTTAGTTCTGGGCTGACAAAGAGTCTGGGGGCCGTGCTTTCTGGGGTTCCTCCAGTCTCAGTTAGACCATTAAGTCTGGTCTTTTCACTAGAGTTTGAGTTCTGCACCTCACTTTTCTCCTGCTCCACCAGGGACTCTCTGTTGTGTTCCCTGTCAGGGCGGTCGTTGGTGGTAGCCGGGCACCATCTGGTTCTTCTGATCTTAGGCTGATGCAGTCTCCAGTTTATGTGGCCCTTTCTGTCTCTTGGGCTAATACTTTCCTTGTGACTTAGGTGTTCTTCATTAAGAGAATGGGATTTAGAAAGCCCTCCATAATTATTATTCTTTTGTTCATTAATTGTGGTAATGGTATTCTGGTTTGTTTTTTTTTAAGTCCCTATCTGTTAGAGATCCATATTAGTGTATTTTCTGACAAAATGACATGATGTCTGAGAGTTACATAAAAATACTCTGGTAGGTAGAAAAATGAGAGGAGGATAGATTAACAAGTAGAAAATGTGAGAGGGATAGATTAACAAGATTGATAAAATGTTGATAATTGTTGAAACTGGTTACAAGAGTCCATTTTCTTCTCTCTACTTCTATGTATGTTTGAAAATTTCCACAATTAAAAAAATTTTTTTTAAAAATTTCTACCTAATCTGCAAATTACACTGAGTCACTCACACTCACAGATGAAAAATATGATAATGGGGCTTTGGGGGGGAGTTCAGAGTGGGTAAACGGAGATGGATGAAGCAGAATAAGAGCAATAGCTATTACTTATACAGCCCTTAAGTGCCAGGCTTTGTTCTACACACTTTAGGTATACTAAGTCATTTAATCCTCAAAACAACCTTATTAAATAGTGTATGCTATTATTATCCCCACTTTACAGACCATAAAACGGAGGCACAGAAAGATTGAATAACTTGCCTACACAAGTTTACCCAGTTTGTGAGTGGTGAAGCTAGGTTTCAAACTCAGGTAGTCTGGCTTTCGAGTTTTTGCTCTTAACCACCATGCTAGTTAGGTATACAAAAGGCTGATAAGTGAAGAAAATCCATCCATTTTGTTACTCAGTTATTTAATAAATGTGCTGAGCTTTTACAAGATGGCCAGCCACTGTACCAGGCACTAGGGTTCAGTGGTGAACAAAACAGACAGATGCTTGCTGTCAGGGGGCTTAAAGTATGACTGGGAGATGGACATGAAACAATAGTCATGCAAACACATGGGAAAATAGTACAAACTGTGATGAGGGCTCAGAAGGAAAAGTACAGGGAGTTATGAGAGTATGCAATGAGGTGCCTGACTCAAACTGGAGGAGTCAGCAAAGGTTTCTCTGAGGAAGTAGCATTTGAGCTGAGAGCTGAAGAATAAGGAGCAGTGAACGAAACAAAAAGGGAAGGTAAGAACATTTCAGGCAGAGGGAATAGCATGACCAAAGGCCCTGAGACAGGAGGGAACTTAAAGTATGTGAAAAACTGAAAGGCTAAGGTGGTTGAAACAGAATCTAGAATGCTTGAGTTGGCATAGCTTTTTGGAGTCCAGTTCAATGTCACAGGTGAGGGAGGGAACTGTGGCTAGAAAAGAAGTAAGTGACTGGTCAAATGTCACACCCTGAATCAGTGGCAGAAATAGGACTCAACCTAGGTCTCTTGACTCCCAACCCAGTGCTCTATCCAGCAGAGATCATGGCTTCCCTGCATATGAGATGAGAAGACAATGTAAATGCTACTCATGGGGATGGAGAATGGGAGGGAGATGGTGTTTTTGGAAACAGGTATAAATTATCAAATGAAGTCTTCATGGGCAGGGAGATCAAAAGTGAGTCTGGCACATCCAAATTCCCTGAGGGGCTGAATTGCTGGGCTGAGGGCTGTGAGAACCATGGCCTCAGGGAACATCTAGCTCAATTGGCATAACATAGTTTATAAAGAAAATATTCTACATTCTACTTTGGTGAGTAGCATCTGGGGTCTTCAAAAGCCTGTGAGCGGCCATCTAAGATACTCCACTGGTCTCACCCCTGCAGGAGCAAGGAAGAATGAAGAAAACTAAAGACACAAGGGAAAGATTAGTCCAAAGGTCTAATGGACCACAACAACCGCAGCCTCCCCCAGACTGAGTCCAGCACAACTCGATGGTACCCGGCTACCACCACTGACTGCTCCGACAGGAATCACAACAGAGGGTCCTGAACAGAGCTGGAGAAAAATGTAGAACAAAATTCTAACTCAGAAAAAGTCCAGACTCACTGGCCTGACAGAGACTGGAGACACCCCGCGAGTATGGCCCCCAGATACCCTTTTAACTCAGTAATGAAGTCATTCCCGAGGTTCACCCTTCAGCCAAAGATTAGACAGGCCCATAAAACAAAACAAGACTAATGGGGCACAACAGCCCGGGGACAAGGACTAGAAGGCAGGAGGGGACAGGAAAGCTGACAATAGAGAACCCAAGGTCGGTTGAGAAGGGAGAATATTGACATATCATGGGGTTGTTAACCAATGTCATAAAACAATATGTGTACTAACCGTTAATGAGAAGCTAGTTCTGTAAACCTTCATCTAAAGTTCAATTTAACAAAAAAAAGAAAGAAAGAGTGAATCTGGGGCAGAATAAAAGAAGAAGGTGGTTTGGAAACAACAGTTAAAGGACCAGTTAGGAAGAACAGAATTTTGTGCTTCCCAGATACCTGTTAGGCTCCCTCCCCGCCTCCCCCCATTTCTGTCTAGGGCTTTTCTAATGCGGTAGGGATTTTTGGAGGAGAGAAGG
Organism: Dugong dugon; assembly: GCA_030035585.1. Classification (NCBI taxonomy): domain Eukaryota; kingdom Metazoa; phylum Chordata; class Mammalia; order Sirenia; family Dugongidae; genus Dugong; species Dugong dugon. The sequence goes on along the minus strand of CM057483.1, from coordinate 97,918,799 downwards.
GGACTAGGACTGAGGTTTTAATTCCGCCTTTCTGGATGAGAAGCTTCTGTCCCAGGGGATGCAGGAGGGAGGAAGAAAGGGGAGGCAGGTTGCTGTCCACCTCTGTGCCTCAGGGGCAAGTCATCCCCTGCTCTGTCAGTAGGGGGAGCCAGAAACCAGATTTCTTAAGAATTAGCCTCTGGCCTGGCCCCTGGGCTAGACAAACAATGGAAACTAGTCAAATCAGCCCAGGATGATGTGGGAATGACGGAATCTGTGATAATGACAGATTATCTTCATGGTCTTTGCCCTAAGTTGTCTTCTAAACCTGCCTTCCAGGGTTTGGGGTGAAGCAGACACCAGAGGGTGGGAAATCTTTTGACAGGGCAGTGCCGCCGCACAAAACATGGCATCCTCCATTCCGTTTGGGCTACCTCATTCACTTCTAAGACTTCACAATTCTGAATCTCTAGCCTCATCCTCTCTCCTGAGTTCCAGACCTAGATGGCCAACTGGTTATAGGACACGTCTTCTTGGATGCTCAAATTCAACATGCCACTGAACTCATATCCTACCTTCCTGTTCCTTCAGTCTTCCCCATCTCCATGAACAGCACTACCAACGGCCCAGTTATCCAAGTTAGAAACTGGGAGGCATCTTTGTGGCCTCCCTCTCATTTGCCCCTCACATCCAACCCATCAGTAAGTCCTGTTGGCTCTGCCTCCACAATATATATTCAAAATCCAACCACTTCTCACCACCTCCACTACCACCATTTTGGTTTAAGCCACCATCGTCTCCAGCCTGGATCACTGCAGTAGTCTCCTGACTTGTCTTCCTAATTTTATTTGTGCCTACCCCTCACTGTCTAATCTATACCCAAAAATCAGTGATCTTTCAAAAACACCAGTCTAATCATATCATGGAAACCCTGGTGGTGTAGTGGTTAAGAGCTACAGCTGCTAACCAAAAGGTCAGCAGTTTGAATCCACCAGGCGCTCCTTGGAAACCCTGTGGGGTGGTTCTACTCTGTCCTATAGGGTCACTAAGAGTCCGAATCGACTCAACAGCAACGAGTTTAATCATATCATGGCCCTGTCTAAACCCTTCAAAGCCTCCTCATTGACCTCAAGATCAAGTCCTGCCTCCTCCCCACTGTTTACAAGGCCCTTCCTGATCTGGCCCCTGACTGGTTTTCCAGCCTCATGTCTCACTTCTCCACCACTATCTCCACACGTACACACATATACTTCTCCCAAACAGAACCACTTTAAGTTACTCCAATCATGCCTCCAGGCCTTCTCACATGCTATTCCCTTCCTTTTTGCCTGACTACCTTCTATTTGGAGCCCTAGTGGCACGGTGGTTAAGAGGTCGGCCGCCAACCATTCACTCTTTGGGTCTTAGGTCAGGTATCCCTACTACCAGGAGCTTTGCCTGGCTCTTCTCAACAGTCTCCTATGTGATCCCACATCCTGCCTTTATCATTGGATTCATTCCATGGAATGGGGCTGTGTGGTTACCTGCACAGCTCCCCCATGATCATGTGAGCTCTGTGAAGGACATACCTGTTGTTGTTGTTTTTTTCCATAGTCACAGCTTCACAGAGCTTAGCACAGTACTTACACATATTAACTGATCAGTAAATATTTGTTGAATGGATGGATTTGTCAATTTACTAATCCTAAAGGGGAACAATGGTCACCATGTTAGAGAGCTAGAATGAGATCTTAGATGGTACTGATACACCCAAAATAATAATGGGGGCCAGGAACCAGGGAAGGTGGGAGGGCCGAGCATGCCTATCCCTGACACTACTCTTGCCCCATCTCCCACTTGTACATGCCCCAAGATGGACGTAGAAGTAGCACAGAGAAATTTGAGTTACACTCAGCAACCTGACTCCCTCTTCTATTCCCTTCCCAATTATTGTGCTGGGACAAAGCCATCCATGCTTGGCAGTGGAATGGAGGGACTCCAGCTAGTGCCCAGTGTCTGTGGACTCCTCCAGATGCCCTGTACCCACTTCTTCCCCAGGTTAAGGAAATCTGTAGGTGTTCCCCATTAGCTCCTCCTAAGCATCCCCACCCTACTTCTGCAGCAGCAGAGAACTCTCTCTACATGACTTGGACACCTCTCCCAAAAGCTGGAGTCAGGTGCCAGACCAAGAAGGCACTCCCAGGGAACACCTAATCTTAATGTTTATCGTCCTTTTTCCTTCCTCATTGGCACTAAAAGAGACAGACAGTAAAAACTAAGAGCTCCTCTTGGGGTGGGGAGGTTAGGTTTTTCTTCAGCCCTTCGAAGGCCTTGGCCCCCTGCCCAGATCTGAGTCAGGAACTGTATGTCCCAGAGAACTGGCTTCCCAGCCATCTGCTCTGAGCTTAAAGAGCCCAGGGGCCCTCATGGAATGCTCTGTTCAAATTAGCCAAGAAGAGCAAGGAGCGGACGACACAGCAGGAGGGACATTGGCCAGCCTAGGCTTCTGAAAGTGTAGAGAGAAGGGCAGATACATGGCCCCAGGGCACATTGAGGGCATGGTAAGTCCCAAAGCAGAGAGTTCTCTCACAGCTCAACCCCATTGCCCCCAGAGCCAAGCCTTCCCAGCACCCCTTTTGCTGGAACTAATGCTTTGTGAACACCCACTTTATGCCGGGTACTTTCCTGACCAATGATCCGCACAACAAGCAAGATGTTACCGTTCTCCTTTACCAGTTGCAGAAACCAAAGCTTAGAGAGGTCAATTGTCTTATGCAAGGTCATGCAGCAAGTACACAGCAGATTCAATGAGGCCAGGATGAGGCCATCAACTCCCAGTCCCCTGGTGGATGGTTGCTGAGGCTTCTGGGAAATGATTCTCCCTTTCAATGAGCAGCTAGGCAGCCTGAGAAAAATGGTGGGGAGGAGACAGAGAAAGTCACACTCCTTCTATGCCTAGGATGTTTGCTGTATCCAGGAGAAAACATGTCTTTCTTGCTTTGACACACACTCTGCCTAAGTGGTAGGAATAGGTCAGGGAATAAGGGCAAGATGTACACATGGGAAATTTTAAGGTGGTGACAGGAAAAGACTTTTGTAAGATCTCACAGTCAGAGGATAAGAGAACAGCTAAGATGAATGGAGCTGATCCAAGAAGCCAGACCAATCCCCAAGAAGACTGACAAGGCACCCCTCACTCCTTAAATCCCCACAACCGTTCCTCATAAGAATGTTTCCCTTAAATCCCCACAGAAGTTCATGTGGATTGAAGAACTAACCCTCAGACATTGTTGCTAGGAGCAGATTTGGGGACCCATAAAAGTAGGGCGCCTCTGAGGCTAATTGTTAATTTACTAGGTGTTCTCAACCCTAAATTCATGTCAGAATCATTAGAGATCTTTTAAACAATAATTATATTTGTAATACATATATCTAACAAAGGACTAGTCTCCAGAATATATAAAGAGCCCCTATAAACACAGTGGTGGTTCAGTGGTAGAATGCTCACCTTCTATATGGGAGACCCAGGTCAATTGCAGCCAACGCACCTCATGTGTAGACATGATCTGTCTGTTAGTGGAGGCTTGCATGTTGTTATGATGTTGTACAGGTTTTAGTGGAGCTTCTAGACTAAGACAGACTAGGAGGGAAGGCCTGGTGATCTACTTCTGAAAATCAACCAGTGAAAACCCTACGGATCACAATGGTGTGATTCGCAACTGATCATGAGGATGGCACAGGATCAAGCAGCATCTGATTCTGTTGTGCATGGGGTTGCCACGACTAGGGACAGACTCAATGGCACCTAACAACAATAACAAGGCAATAATAAAAAAAGACAACCCAGAAATATGGGCAAAAGTCTGGAACAGACAACTCATGAGAGAGGACTTGTGAATGGGCAATAGGCACATAAAAAGGCAATCAACATAATCAGTCATCAAGGAAATACAATTAAAAGTCATGAAGAGATACCATTACATATCCGTAAGAATGGCTATCATTAAAAAGACATACAATACCAAGTGCTGGCAAGAATATGACACAACTGTAACTGTCATATTTCGCTGGTGTGTAAATTGTTATAACCACTTTGGAAAACTGTTTGGCAGTTTCAAATGAAGTTAAACATAAACTCAGTAATTTCTCTCCGAGAGAAATGAGTGCATGTGTCCACAGAAAGATTTGTACAGGAAGGTTTACAGCAGCTTTATTCCTGATATCCAAAAACTGGAAACAACTCAAATGTCCTTGAACATATAAATAAATAAACAAATGTCGGTATAGCATACAATGGAATACCACTCAGCAATGAAAAGGAATGAATTGTTGATCAGTACAACTTGGATGAATCTCAAAGGCATTATGCTAAGTGAAAGAACCCATTCTTAAAATGTTCTGTTTGATTCCATCAATATAAAGTCCAAGAACAGTCAAAAGGAATCTATGATAAAAATCAGAACAGCGGTTACCTCTGATGGGGGTGGAAACATTGAGTAGAGTGATAGAAATGTTCTGTTTTTACTGCAGTGGTGGTTACACAAGTGCTCACAATTATCAAAATGCACTGAACTACAGACTTAAAATCTATGCATTTTACTGTGTAAATTATGCCTTAAGCAAAAAAAAAAAAAAATCATGCCAAGGCCTCACCCCTAACTAATTAAACCAAAGTCTTAGGAGTAAGGCCTGGGCAAAGGCATTTTTTTAGTGTGCTGTAGATGAAGGTTCACAGAGCAAATTAGTTTCTCATTAAACAATTAATACACTTACTGTTTTGTGATATTGGTTGCCAACCCCACAACGTGTCAACACTCTCCCCTTCTCAACCTTGTGTTCCCCATTACCAGCTTTCCTGTCCCCTCCTGTCTTCTTGTCCTTGCCCCTGGGCTGGTGTGCCCATTCAGTCTCGTATACATGGTTGAGCTACATGTATTATAGTTTTTATTTATTTATTTATTTTATGAGCCTGTCTAATCTTTGGCTGAAGGGTGAACCTCACGAGTGACTTCAGTACCGAGTTAAAAGTGTGTCCAGGGGCCATACTCTAGGGATTTCTCTAGTCTCTGTCAGACCAATGAGTCTGGTCTTTTTTTGTGAGTTAGAATTTTGTTCTACATTTTTCTCCAGCTATGTCTGGAACCCTCTATTGTGATCCCTATCAGACCAGTCGGCGGTGGTAGCCAGGCACCATCTAGTTGTGCTGGACTCAGTCTGGTGGAGGCTGTGGTAGTTGTGGTCCATTAGTCATTTGGACTAATCTTTCCCTTGTGTCTTTGGTTTTCTTCATTCTCTCTTGTTCCAGCTGGTTTGGGACCAGTGGAGTATCTTAGATGGCTGCTCACGAGCTTTTAAGACCCTAGACGCTACTCACCAAAGTAGGATGTAGAACATTTTATTTATAAACCATGTTATGCCAATTGAGCTAGATTTCTCCAGAGACCATAGTCTCCAGCCCTCAGCCCAGCAACTTGGTCCCCCAGGGAGTTTGGATGTGTCTATGAGCTTCCGGAAAGCCTGGAGGTATAGTGGTTAAGGACTACGTCTGCTAACCAAAAGGTCTGCAGTTCGAATCCACCGGGCGCTCCTTAGAAACCCTATGGGGCAGTTCTACACTGTCCTATAGGGCCGCTAGGAGTTGGCATCGACTCGATGCCAAAGGGTTTGGTTTTTGGTTTATGAAGCTTCCAGGATCTTGCCTTGGTCAAGTTGTGCTGACTTCCCCCAGTATTGTGTACTGTCTTACCCTTCACCAAAGTTACCACTTACCTATTATCTAGTTAGTGTTTCTCCATCCCCACCCCTCCCCTCCATCATAACCATCAAAGATTGTTTCTTTCTGTGAGTAAACCTTTTCTTGAGTTTTTATAATAGTGGTCTCATACAGTATTTGTCCTTTTGTGACTGAGTTATTTCCCTCAGCATAATGCCCTCCAGATTCATCCATGTTACGAGATGCGTCGCAGATTCATTATTGTTCTTTATTGTTGCGTAATGCTCCGTTGTGTGGATGTACCATAGTTTGTGTATCCATTCATCTGTTGATGGGCGCCTCGGGTGTTTCCGTCCTTTTGCTATTGTGAACAATGATGCAGTGAATATGGGTGTGCATATGTCTATTCATGTGACGGCTCTTATTTCTCTAGGATATATTCCTAGGAGTGGGATTGCTGGATCATATGGTATTTCTATTTCTAGCTTTCTAAGGAAGCACCATATCGTTTTCCAAAATGGTTGTACCATTTTGCATTTCCACTAGCAGTGTATAAGCGTTCCAGTTTCCCTGCAACCTCTCCAACATTTGTTATTTTCTGTTTTTTTGGTTTGTGCCAGTAATGTCGGGGTGAGATGGTATCTCATTGTAGTTTTGATTTGCATTTCTCTAATGGCTAATGGAGCCCTGGTGGCCCAGTGGTTAAGAGTTATGTTGCTAATCAAAAGGTTGGCAGCTCGAATCAACCAGCCACTCCTTGGAAACCCTATGGGGCAGTTCTACTCTGCCCTATAGGGTCGCTATGAGTCAGAATCACTCAATGGCAATGAGTTTTTTTTTTGTGGATGGCTAATGATTTTGAGGATTTCCTCATGTGCCTTTTAGCCACCTGAATGTCTTCTTTGGTGAAGTGTCTGTTCATATCTTTTGCCCATTTTTTAAGTGGATTATTTGTCTTTTTGTTGTAGATGTGTTGGATTTTCCTATATATTTTAAAGATTAGATCCTTGTCAGGTTTGTAATAGCTAGAAATTCTTTTCCCAGTCTCTTTTTACTCTTTTGGTGAAGTCTTTTGATGAGCATATATGTTTGATTTTTAGAAGATCCCAGTTATCTAGCTTATCTTCTGGTGTTTGTGTATTGTTAGTTATGGTTTGTATCCTATTTATGCTGTGTATTAGGGCCTCTAGCATTGTCTATTTTTTCTTTATGATTTTATAGTTTTTGGTTTTATATTTAGGCCTTTGATGCATTTTGAATTAGTTTTTGTGTATGGTGTGAGGTATGGGTCCTGTTTCATTTTTTTACAGATGGACATCCAGTTTTGCCAGCACCATTTGTTAAAAAGACTGTCTTTTCCCCATTTAATGGACTTTGGGCCTTTGTCAAAGATCAGGTGACCGTAGGTGGGTGGATTTACATCTAGATTCTCAATTCTGTTCCATTGGTCAATGTATCTGTCATTGTACCAGTACCAGGCTCTTTTGACTACCATAGCTGTGTTGTAGGTTCTGAGGTCAGTTAGTACAATGCCTCCTACTTTATTCTTCTCTGTCAATACTGCTGTACTTATCCAGGGCCTCTTTCCTTTCCATATAAACTTAATTTTTAGTTTTTCCATCTCATTAATGACTGCTGTTGGTATTTGGATCAGGATTGCATTGTATTTGTGTATTGCTTTGGGTAGAATTGACATTTTCACAATGTTGAGTCTACCGATCCATGAGCATGGTATGTTTTTCCATTTATGTAGGTCTCTTTTGGTGTCTTGCAGTAGTGTTTTGTACTTTTCTTTGGTCTTTTACATACCTGGTTAGATTTATTCCTAAGTATTTTTTTTTTTAGGGGCTATTATAAATGATATTGCTTTCCTAATTTCTTTTTCGTAGTTCTCTTTATTGGCATATAGGAATCCAACTGATTTTTGTATGTTTATCTTATATCTTGCTACTCTGCTGAATCTTTCTATTAGTTCCAGTAGTTTTCTTGTGAAGTCTTTTGGATTCCCTATGTATAGTATCATATCATACATAAATATGGACAGTTTTACTTCTTCATTACCAATTAGGATGCCCTTTATTTCTTTTTCTTGCCTTATTGCTCTAGCTAGGACTTCCAGCACAATGTTAAATAGGAGTGGTGATAAGGGGCATACTTGCCTTGTTCCTGTTCTCAAGGGAAATGCTTTCAGCCTCTCTCTATTGAGAATGATGTTGACCGTTGGTTTTGTATAGATACTCTTTATTATATTGAGGAATTTCTCTTTTATACCTATTTTATTGAGAGTTTTTATCAGGAATGGGTGCTGGACTTTATCGAATGACTTTTCTGCATTGACTGAGATGATCATGTGATTCTTTTGTTCTATTTATGTGGTGGATTACATTGATAGATTTTCTAATGTTGAATCATCCTTGCATACCTGGTATGAATCCCACTTGGTTGGGGTGTTTTTTTTTTTTGTTTGTTTGTTTTTATGACGCTGAATTCTATTGGCTAGAGTTTTGTTGAGAATTTGGCAAAGGCAGTTTTTTAAAGCTCCCCAGGTGATGCTAAAGTGCAGTCAGGGGTGAGAACCACTGATTAACACAACCACCACCTTTCCCTAGCAACAGCCCCTCCCATCCTCCTGGATTATGCAGACTTTTCAAAGATGAGTATTAGAAAGTCTCTGCCACTATTACAAGCGGAGGTAGACAGGAACTGAAGGTAGGCAAGGGAAGGCACTTGCCAATATATCTCAAAGATTACTTTATATCACTGCATAAAGACATTGAATTGCACACTTTAAAATGGTTAAAATGGTAAATTTTATATTATGTGAATTTCATCTCAAAAAAGAAAAGAAAAAACTCATAAAGAGGTTCCTTAGTTTTAATTGCTGCATATATTCCATTGTAACGGTGTACTTTATTTAACCAGTCCCCTAATGATGGGTATTTTTTCCCAATCTTTTGCTGTTACAAACATTGCTGCAATAAATATCCTGGTGCATGTATTTTTAAAAATATGTGTGAGTATATCTGTAAGACAAGTTCCTAAAAGTGGAATTGTTGGATCAAAGGGTACATCTTTCTCATTTTGATAGAAACTGCCAAATTGCCTTCTATCAGGGATAATGAATTTATATTCTCAAGAACAATATATGAGGGTGTCTGTAACTTTGCTAACAGTGCTTTCCAACCTTTTGATCTTTGCCCTTCTGATTATTAAAAAGTGTTATCTCCTAGTTTTATTTGCATTTCCCTGGACAGTAAGTTTTGACTGAGACAAGTCAAGGGCGTTCAAGTGGAGGGCAAGGGTGTTGTTTGCTAGGAAGGGAGTGAGGGAGGCAAGTATCTCACCGCGCTGCTGTTCTAGCCCAGGATTAACTCTGAACAAGTCACCAAGAATCCTAAGAACTCTTAACTGAAAATTAAGGACTCCCAAATGTTTTTCATGGGACCAAATCTCCTACTTGTGCCCCAGACTCATTTCAAGGCCTCCTTGACATCTTACACTTGTTAAAAACCTAACTGCGCAGAGAAACACCAGAAATTAGTGTAACAGAATATATTTAATGTGAGTAGATACAATTCAAATTGAGTAGCATCAATTGAAGTATTGGGAAGGCACTATGAACAGGGTGTGGTGAAAACAGGTTGTACAGGTGGGGTTGGGCAGGGTAGTTTCCTGAAATTCATTGTAAATAACTTTCATGTTGATTTCTGGGGAGATAGTGTCCAAGCAGGTGGAGGGCTTCAGGGTCACTCAGTCGCAAAAACAGAGTCATGAAGGACATGCCATATATCCTAAACAGACCATGGAGTTCCTGCTTCTTGAAAGTGACTGCACATAGATAGTTCTCCAAAAGAGCCCAATGCCTAAAGCAAAACGGCCTCCCCTAAACTATTATTTAACCTGAAGGCAACTCCAGTTCCTTAAAGGCTCAAAGTTTAAAAGGACACCTAAAGGCAGATGGCCTGCATGGGTCACTCCAACTCTGTGGACCCAGAAATTTGGATTCCAGAATAATTAAAATGGTTTCTCACACCAAAAATGTCCAAAAGAGAATTATTGATTTCCAACTCCACCCTCAAATCTGATCTTCTTCAGTCTTCTCTATCTCTATAAATGGCACAACCATCCACCCAGTAGTTCAAGCCAAAAACCTAGAAATTAGAATCGTTTCTTTTTTTCCCTCATCCAATCCATCACCAAGCCCTTCCTGCCCTATCTCCAAAATAAATCCTGAATTCTTCCACCTCTCCCTACCCCACTGCAACCACCCAAGCCTAAACCAGCTGGAACTTACCAATGGTTTCCTAACTGGTCTCCCTAACTCCCATTCTTGTCCACATCCATTTTTTAAATTAGAAAATCCAATCCATTCTTCAATCAGCAGCCAATAACATTTTTAAGAAAAATAAATCAGATGCCATGATCTACATGATCTAGCCCTTCCAAAGCTCATCCCGTTTGTTCATTTCACTCTAACCACTCTGGCCCTCTTTCTGTTCTTTGAACAACCAAGCCCATTTCCATCTCAGGGTCTTTGCATTTGCTGTTTCTTCTGTCAGGAACACTTTCCACTGAAATCTTAGCATGGCTACCTCCTTCTCCATCATTCAGATCTCAGCTCTCTCCCCTGAGAGACCTCCCCTGAACCACTTTCTCTAAAGTAGCTACCTCCACCCTGGTCATCTTGTTTATATCCTTTAGAGCCCCTATAACTATTTAAAATGATCTCGTTTATCTGTTTACTTGTTTTTGTCTGTTCCTCCTCCAAAACATTAGCTCCATATCTGTACCTCCAGTTCCTACAATAGTTCTGGCATACAGTAGGTGCTTAAAAAATATTTGCAATGAATGAATAGTTCCATAGTGCTTTCTTGTTTTCAAAGCCTTCTCCTGATAAGGATCTCAGATTTGGACAGGGAGGAGGGGAGTGGGTAAGGAAGGGTTGTTTTTCAAATCCTTGAAGGGAACAAAGCTGATTTTAAGGACTTAAGATTCGTGTCTATCCGAATAATTAGCAAAAAATCTTATTTATTCACTAAATAAAGCTCTCCTTGGAAAGACTCGGCGAGCACCTTTTGAATTATCGTGTGTCTTTTATTGCAAGCAATAAAACGGCCTTTCTTTGTCAATATTTTCTGCTTCAGATTTGTCACTAATTCCAGCTGGCCTCGTCCCAGCCAACCTGAATGACCAAACGGCAGAGTGAATACAATGTAATCAGTGGCTCTGTCCCACGGGATGAGCTTGGGGTGTCTCTGTGGGCCTCACCCTAAAAAGTGTTCCAGGAGCCGTGATTTTTGCGCCTAATAAAAGAGCGCTAGCCGGAAACCTGCTACTGTGGCGGGGGAATCTGGCAGGCGCTGGTTGTGGCGGGGGCGGGGCGGGCAGGGGGGGAAAGAACTGCAGAAAGGTTGGGAGAAGTGGGAAAGAAGACAATAGCACGAACAAGAATAGTCATTGTAATAATACCCAGACCTCGTTTTACAGTTTACACATAGTTTGTGCCAGTATCTCCTTTCAGCCCCACAACAATTTGCGAGATGATTATTCCCGTGTTACAAATGAAGAAACCGAGGCTGAGAGCCGTGGCAGGCTGAGTAGGCAAGGGCGGCGCGGTCATCCAGCAGCCCTGGTGCACCACGGTGCCCTCGCTCCTCCTGCCTGCCTGTCTTCGTGCTGATTTAGAAATAACATTGGAATCATTTATTCCCTCTCCTTGAGCATAGAGAATGTGACCCAGCTGGAGCTGGGCTCACAAGGACACATCAACTGGGCCCTGAGGTATAAAGATGATAGCTAAGATAATCTTGGAAAATATGTTTTAGGGAAACTTTCACATAAAGCCAAATCAAACAGAACACAAAAGACTTTCCACTTTTACCTTTTTCTATTAGCATTTAGTGAATAGAAATTTGCTGGACCAGTGAAGACCCTCCTGACTGTCATTACTGAAACCAGTACCAATGATTGTTAAGAAAGACAATTCAAAATGTAGATCACAGTTTCTAGCCAATCTGAAAAGGCTAAGCTTTCAATGGTTTTGCCCATTTGTAATGTTAATATATACTGATGGCTCTGTAACTGTTCTTTGGACTCGGGCAGACATGGCTGTGGTGGCATGCTTGTCTGTTTTTCCATTCCTGCCTATTCTGTAATATTCTTTGGACTTGGACAGACATGGCTCTAGCAGCATGCCTGTCTGTTTTCCCACTTTCGTCTGTTCCGTGATACTTCCTTGGACTGGGGCAGACATAGCTCTGGCAGCATGGTTGTCTGTTTCCTACTTTTGTCCTTTTGAATATATGCTGAATAAAACTTTCTTTTTGCTTTACTAAACTTTATGATGTTTTTTTCCCTTACAACAGTGCCCGTCAGCCTGCCCCAAGTGCTCTCCCACTTTATCTCCTGCAGTCAGAACCCAGCTGCACCCGGGCCGTTGCTGTGGCATTTCTGGAGTGTCAGAAGTGCCCAGGAAGCATACAAATCGACCTACGTGAGACATAGCCCCATGCAAAACAACTTCCGATTGACTCGCAATAATTACCACCCCCAGATAATAGCGTGAACCCCGGCAGGCAGGAGGGCTGGGTGGGGGAAGGGAGCAGAGAGGAGAGAGGATGGGAGAGAGACAGGCGCACCAGGCAAACAGCCATGGCCAAGGCTGGGATTTGGGGGTTGGGAAGGGGAGAGCTGGGCTTCCTGAACCAGGGACTGAGGAGAGTTCTGTTACATTTGGTTCTGGGAACTCGAGTTTTCTTCTGGATGATTCATATCAAGGCATTTCACTCAATATTTACTGGGCACCTTTGGTGGCCTGCACTTTGCCTGCAGGGCTTTAAACCAGTTCAGGTCTGTTTCGAACCCCTGCTGAGAATTTGCATTTCTAACAAGTTCCCAGAAAGCTATGCATAAGAATCACCTGGGGATCTTATTAAAATGTAGATTCTGATTCAGTATATCTGGGGGAAATACAAATTCTTAGCAGGGAACTTGTTAGAAATGCAAATTCTCAGCAGAGGTTCCAACTGGGAGGAACAAACCAGTAGTTTGCCTGGCTTGCAGATGCCAAGCTGGGGAATCCCGGTTCCTGTAGTGAAGTGGCTCACAGGCTGTGGGAGAGTCACACAAACAAGGTACATTTATAAGGGCCATTCACGCAGTCAACAAATACTTATTAAGCACCTATTATGAACCAGGCATTGTGCTGGGGATTTAGCAGGAAACAAAACAGACAAAAATCCCTGCCCTCATGAAGCTTACATTCTATGGAAGGAGACAGTAAAATTTTTTTCTTTTTTTTTTTTAATTGTACTTTAGATGAAGGTTTACAGAACAACTAGCTTCTCATTAAACAGTTAGTACACATATTGTTTTATGACATTGGTTGCCAACCCCATGACTTGTCAATGCTCTCCCCTTCTCGACCCTGGGTTCCCTATTACCAGCTTTCCTGTCCCCTCCTGCCTTCTCGCCCTTGCCCCTGGGCTAGTGTGCCCATTTAGTCTTGTATACATGGTTAAGCTACGTGTATTATTGTTTTGTTCTATGGGCCTGTCTAATCTTTGGATGAAGGGTGAACCTCAGGAGTGACTTCATTACTGAGCTATAAGGCTGTCCGGGGGCCATACTCTGGGGGCTTCTCCAGTCTCTGTCAGACCAGTAAGTTTGGTCTTTTTTTTTTTTTTTTTCTTTGTGAGTTAAAATTTTGTTCTACATTTTTCTCCAGCTCTGTCCAGGATCCTCTACTGTGATCCCTGTCAGAGCAGTCAGTGGTGGTAACCAGGCACCATCTAGTGCTGAACTCAGTCTGGTGGAGGCTTTAGTACGTGTGGTCCATTAGTCATTTGGACTAATCTTTCCCTTATGTCTTTGGTCTTCTTCATTCTCCCTTGCTCCTGAAGGGGTGAGACCAGTGAAGTATCTTAAATGGCCACTTACAAGCTTTTACCAAAGTAGAATGTAGAACATTTTCTTTATAAACTATGTTATGCCAATTGAGCTAGATATTCTCCAAGACCATGGTCCCCACAGTCCCAAACCCAGTAATTTGGTCTCTCAGGGAGTTTGGATGTGTCTATGGAGCTTCCATGACCTTGCCTTGGACAAGCTGAGACAACACAATTTTTAAGAATAAGAAAAGTGTATTGTAAATTGGTGATAAGTGTAAGGGAGAAAAATAAAACAGGGAAGTAGGAATAGGAAGTATTGGTGGGGAAGGGGTTGCAATTTTCAACAGGATGATGGGGAAAGCCTTACTGAGAAGGTATCATTTGAATGATGAGTTGAAGGAAGTGAGGCAGCAAGCCATGTGGATTTCTAAGAATATTCCAGGCAGAAAAAACAGTAGGTACAAAGGCCCTGAGGCAAGAGAGTGCCTGGTGTGCTGGAGAAACAGCAATGAGTCCAGTAGAGCTGGAGCAGAGTGAACAAGGGGGAGAGGAATAGGAAATAAGGTCAGAGGTAACAGATCACATAGGCCTTGTAGGCTACCATAGGGACTTTTACCGTAAATTAAATGAGAGCCATTGCAGGATTTTGAAGTGGAGAAAGTGACATGATTTGACTTGTGTTTTAATAGGATCCCTCTGGCTTCTGTGTGGTGAATACACTGGGGGTGGGGGTGGGGTGAGGAGGGGTAAGGGGCAAAACCAGGAGAGTAGTTAGGGGAATATTGTAGTAATCCAGGCGAGAGATGATGGGGGCTTGGATCAGGATGTAGCAGTGGAGGAGGTGAAAAGTGGTAGATTTTGGATATTATTTTGAAGGCAGAGCCAATGGGATTTGCTGATGAATTGGACGTGGGATAGGATGAAAAAAAGAGTTGAAGATGCTCAAGGAGGAAGGTGTCTTGGGGCAGGCAGTGTGGTATAGACTGGAGAGTTTGAGTTTATAGGGACTTGGGAATTAAACTGGGCTATACTCCTGTCCTACATCCCTGCCCTTCCTAGCTGTGTGACCTTGGGCAAGTTGCTTCCCATCTCTGGACCTGAGCTTTCTCATCTGTAGAACCTCAGGACTGTTGTGAAGATTCAATGAGGTGATGTATGTAAAAAGCCCGGTTCCACATCTGGCGCAAAGTAGATGCTCCCAGAGCACTTGCTCCCTTGTCCTTCCCTTTCTCGGGAAGTTGGAGAAGCTTCACAGCAGAGCCAAGACTGTAGGGGGCTGTGAAGGATGAGAAGAACTTTGTTAGACATAAAAGAGGGGCAAAGGGGCTCATCCTTCACAATGAGCAGGTGGAAATGAAGCCAATGGCTAGGTAGGCCTTAATGGAAGTCCTGGGGGTGGAGAAGGCTGCAGGGGGACATGGAACATCTGGGTGTGGAGAGTGTATGACAGAAAGAAGATTATGTGGAAGGAAAGGGTCTCCAACAGGGAGGTGTGAGGGGAGGGGAGGCCAACCTCCTGCATCCCCAGCTCTGACTTGGACCAGCCCCAGCCCAGGGGTCCTTTGAAACCTTCTGAGTTATGGAATGAAGCTGGTCATAACTAGGGCACAAAAAATTCCCAGAACGCCAAGGAGTTACTAAGGTTTTCACTGTGTGGAGTCATACAACAAACATCTGGCTTGGCCACTGGCCAGGGCAGGCCTTCCCTCAAGCCATACACACACTGATTGCAAACATATGGTGCCTAAGGAAGAAGCTTTCCAAAAGGCCTCAAGAGCAATCCTTGCATTCTGGCCTGAATCACTCCAGCCTGGGGCCTGCCACCAGGGCCTCCTTACTCCCTTAATCTGCGAACAAAAGCATGAATCTGCCTTACATGGGACCATTAGGCCCATGCAGAAGAAACCCCACCCCCAGAACCATGAACATCAACCCCTCACCTTATCAGAGGCTCTGACATCAGACTACCTAGGTTCCTGTCTCTGCCCTATCCTTTATTATTTGTGTGAACTTGGGCCAGGTTCTAGATCTCTGTGAGCTTTATTTTCCACCTCTACAAAGGATGCAAATAGTACCTCCTTCACAGGTTTGCTAAGAGGCTCAAATGAGATTATTGGGGCCAGACTAAGACTCAGAGGCTCCAAGTACTGAAAAGAATGTAGGTCCTACCTCGTCTCCTCACCCCCACACTCACCACTACCATTATGTGATTCAATACAAAAATCATATCAAACTGTAAAAAGGGTAAGGAGGTCCAACCAAGTTCTGATTTTTCTTGTGGTGACTACTTTGGTAGAGTTCTTTGAAATATCAATTATCATACTGTTTTTCAAAACACTTTTGTTGTTATCCCTGCTCTGTAAATGCTCGACATATTTTTATTGAGTAATTAGGCCCTGGAAAATATGGATTTAGAAGCTATAAAAGGGCCAGACACATTCTTGTTGGCTTGGATTAGGTAACACTCAGTAGAGTTTACCACATGCCAGGGAATGTTCTAATTCATTTTCTTCTCACAACAAACTCTATGAGGTTGGTAAAATTATTATCCCGTTTTGTCAAACAGCTAGTGAATGTTGGTGGGGGTTTTGAACCCAAGCAGTCTGGCTGCAAAGGCCATATGCTTAATCACTATATGATCTCTTGAAATTGTTGGATCAAACATTTGTCACACATTTGAGAACCTCATATTCCAAAGGGCACTGGGATGGCTTGAGAGAGCAGGTTAGGCTCTCGGTAGCCCCCCCCCCCCAACATCCACACGGCAAAATACATGAGTGCTAAAATTGGCTATGCTGCCTCCCAGTGTGCCTCTTTTGAGAGGCATCTATAAGTGAGAGGTTTGAGCTAAACTTTCAAAGGTCGTTTCAATTCCTGGAGTTGAAGTTTCAGTTCTCTCTCAATCAGACGCCTGCCAGCTGTCTCCTCCTATAGAGCAAGCCTCTGCTTGGCAGCTCTTGAGTGCCATTCAACCTTTCAGCCATTCCCCCAGAGTGGTGCACTGGAAGGCCTGGCTGCTTCCAGCAGACTCCCAGGAGCCTCTACAAAGGTTTCCTTTGTAGATTCTCTTATTCTGCCCTCCCTCAAATGGTGGTGTTCATCAGGCCTTGCCCTTTTCACTCTGCACACCTGGGAGAACTCATCCCCCCACACCTCTCCTCTGAGCTCTAGAACCACATATCCGCCTCCCAAACGCCTCTTCCTTAGTGTCTCTCATGTACCTCCAGTGTGTGAACCTGCAGTGTGAACTTGGTGGCTGTCTTTTCCCCTCAGAACCTGTTCCTCCTTCCTTGCTCCTCTTCTCTAGGAACGGCTCCATTATTCATCTACTCCAGAACCCTGAGAGTCATCCTATAGTTTCCCTTGCGCTCACTCCCCACATCCCATTAGTCACCAAGACCTGTCAATCTTACCTCCTTCATAGCTCAAGAATCCACCCCCTTCTCTCCATCCCCACAGCTACCTCCCTAGTCCAAGCCACCACCATCTGGACAGAGAAAATAAAAGGTAAAAGCCTTCTCACTGCCCTCTCTGGCTCTATTTGCCCCCCTTTCAGGCCATTCTCCAGCCAGCAGCCAGAGTGAGCTTTTTAAAACAAATTCTGGGGTCTCCTCTGCTGCCGAAAACTCCTCCATGACTCTCTCTCTCTTAAGTCAAAATCCCTGTCCATGTCTGACGAGGCACTGTGCTGTGAGTCAAGACGTTTGACATGATGGGCTGTGGACTCCATATAAACCTCTATTCTGATGCCAGGCCAGCCACTCAACAGCCAATGCGACTTTTGGTACATTTCTTAACCTCTTTAATCTTCAATTTTCTCTTTTGTAAAATGAGATAATAACAGTACTCACCTCATGCGGTTGTTGTGAGTGTAAGAAGAGATAGTGCAGGTAATGCACTGAGCTCAATGCCCTCCCCCTGTGCACTTTAGATGTTCACTGCAAGTTAGATCTTATTATTATAAAATTGTCAGTATTAATATGTTAGTCACGTGGGGTTCCTAGGAGCTGAAATTGACTCAACAGCACCTAACAATTAATTGATCTAATCAATTAATGATTAATAATATCATAGAATTTACCACCCAACCCAAAAACCAAACCCACTGCTGTTGAGTTGATTCCAACTCATAGTGACCCCATAGGGTTTCCAAGGCTGTAAATCTCTACAGAAGTGTACTGCCACATCTTTCTCCTGCAGAGCCGCTGGTGGTTTCAAACTGCTGACCTCTCAGTCAGCAGTTGATCGCTTTAACCACTGCACCACCAGCGCTCCTTAGAATTTACACCATATTAAAATTCTCTCTTTAACTGTCTGTCTCCCCTAGGAGACTGTGAGGTCCATAAGTCTTATCTTGTTCACTGCTCTATCCCTAGCACCTAGCCCAGCTACTGGCACATTATACTCAATGAAGGAATGAGTGAGAGGTATATCCTGTCGTTCCCCTACAAAGCCTCCCCTCCATCTGTCTGGTTTCCTGTTTCCCAAGCACACTTTGTACTTTCTCTTTTTACTTCCAAAAAAAACCATACTTTTTGTTGTGCTTAAGGGGACAGGGTCAGAAAATGTCACCTTCCGAAATTGGAACTAATAGAATTAACACTGAATAGATGAGATCAGCCATCTGTAAAATAAGCCACTTTAAAGGTTGGTTTCTAAATGTGGTATCAACGAGACAAGGGGGCTTCTCAGGTCTCTATAGTGACTAGCATGTTGCCACAGGCTGGGAATCTGCCAAATATAAAGAGAGCGATAATGTCAATCAATCGTAACCTGATTGCTAGAGATAATGCTGGATTAATAGTAGGGCCCTTGTCTGCGTGGGGTCTTGAAGAGTTGAGCCAAAGAGCAACATGTTTTCTGTTTGATAACCATTAAGTTCTACACGCAGCTCTTTGCAGTTTACAACACACCTCCAGGTGTTATTTTAGTGAATCTACGTGATGACCCTGTGAAGTGGGGCTTATTCGCCATTTTACAGAGAAGCAAAATTAAGCTTCAGGGAGGGTGAATTGACCCATACTCCCGAGATAATAAGGGGCAGAGCTAGTGCTCTGCTCCTGACTAACCCCACAGGGAGTGACAGGGTTATGAACTCAATCAAAGTACCTCTAGGGTAGAGACAGAAAGCAGACTGGTATCTGCTTTTGCAGTCTGATTCTGTGCTCAGTTAGCTTTTTGCTTTGACGACATTTGGCTTAGGGCCTAGGACCCCGATGGGGGTGGGGCAAGGAGGTGGTAGAGCTGACTGCTGCCAGGCCACAAGCATCTATTGAACTATGTGCCAGGAGCTTAGGATATAGTGGAGAACAAGACACAGAGCTCCTCACCAAGCTTATGGCCTTATTCCAGGAGTCTGACAAATAATTACAAACATGGAGTGATAGCTGCTCTGAGAAGGGAAGCACAAGGTGCTCTGGGGGACTCTAACCCATTGCCTTCGAGTAGATTCCAACACATGGCAATTCTGTTTGCAGAGTAGAACTTCACTCTATAGGGTTTTCAAGGCTATGACCTTTCTTCTGAGGCATCTCTTTGTGGGGT
Organism: Dugong dugon; assembly: GCA_030035585.1. NCBI lineage: Eukaryota > Metazoa > Chordata > Mammalia > Sirenia > Dugongidae > Dugong > Dugong dugon. Next base: position 97,899,695 of record CM057483.1, on the reverse strand, counting down.
TTGAACCTTTTGCACCACCCATGGCCTCCCCAGTGTTCACAGAAGGGCCACTTACACTGGTCTGGGAAGGCTTCCCAGAAAAATCATGCCTGAGCTGATACCTGAAGGATCTTATCAAGACAGAAGGGGCTGCAGGAACCAGAGGATGAGGAAAAGACTTTCAGGAGAGAGATCAGAAAGTGTGAAAGCTTGGGGGTGAGTGTGTGGCAGTCTTGTAGATGGATGGGTGCAATAAAAACCATAGAAAGAAAATGAGCTTACTGATGAAAAAGCCAAGAGGATTAACAGGGCAGAGGGACCCCACTGGATACTCTAGGACTCAGCCTCTTCCACTCCCTGGTTAGTTGCTGCTCATTCTTATGTCCCTAGTCAAGAACAGGTGATAAAAAGCCACCTAGATTCTAATCCCTGTTCTACTATATTCTAGCTGTGCGACACTGGGTAAATAACTTGAGCTCCCACTACCTCGATTCTAGTCCTGTCCTCAAGCACAGGTCTGCTGCACCCATGGCCTTAACAGTGTCAGAGTAGGTCTGCTTGACTAACCCCACCCTTGACCCTGCTTTATCTCCATGGTTCCACCCAGTTTTCCCAAGCCTAGCCTATAAGAGACACAGAAAGAACGGTATCACAGAATGCCTAAGCCTGTCAGAGAATTCAACCTGTTTTTCATGTTATAAAGTAAACTAGCAAGGAACTGTAAAAAACAAACAACGCACAAGGCAATTAATCAATCATGCTGTATTATCTTTAATTGCATAAAGACTCTTCACTCATGTCAACTAGAGACCATTTCACCCACTGCTCTGTTTGGCAGCCAGTCTCTTGTCTCTCTCTTCAGCAATGGTGAGGCGGATACCTTTTCCTCGGGGAAGAGAAATCCATGGTTTGTTGCCCTAGAGGAGAAACAAGGAAAATCAAAACCTGCTGAACGCCAACTCTATTGTAGCTTGGCACATGCTACATTTGCCATCTCATTTAACAGAACTGAAGCCTGTTATTCAAAAGCACTCAGCAACATCTGGGTGTATCAGAAATACCACCATTCTATTAACCCTGCTTCCTATGTATGCAGATGTGAATTAATTACAATTCCCTTCACAATTAAACGTCTTATAAGTTTACTGTGCACATCAGGCACTCAATACTTAGTGAAAGTAGTGTCCTAACAACCAAAAAATGTGTGGTTATGTTTGTAGGTATGTATGCATGTATGTGTATAGGAAGGCAGAAGCGATTGTTTGTGTGTGCCGCACATATACACATAAAACAAAGCACCTGGGGGCACAGCTACAGAGGCTTCCTAGACATATCCCAACAACTCGCAGGATTGGTTTACTGGGTTAAAAAGCTTGGGGTCATAGTCTCAGGGGACAATTTAATCAATTGGCTTAACACAGGCCATAAAGATAATGTTATATATCCTAGTTCAGTGAGTAGCATCTGAAGTTTTAAAAGCTTGCAAGCAGCCATCTAAGATACAGCTACTGGTCTCTACTCATATAGTGCCAGAGAATAAAGGAAACCAAAGGCTCAAAGAAACTAGTCCATAGGACTAATAGCCCACACGAACCGCAGTCTCTTCTAACCTGAGCCCAGAAGAACTAGATGGTGTCCAGGTACCACCACTGACCGTTCTGACCAGGGACACAATAGAAGGTCTGGGATAGAACGGGAGAAGAATGTACAACAAAATTCAAATTCCTAAAACAAAGCCAGACCTACTGGACTGATAGAAACTAGAGGACCCCCTGAGACTATTGCCCTAAAATACCCTTTGAACTTGGAATTGAAGCTATTTCTGGAGGTCACCTTTCAGCCAAAAAACAGATTGGTTCCCATCAAGATTAGAGCCTAGAAAACCCTATGGGGCAGTTCTACTCTGTCACATAGGGGTCACTATGAGTCAAAATCGACTCGAAGGCACCTAACAACAAAGGCTGATAATTAATTTCCAAGAAAACACAGCCACAAATAATTTAAGAACCTAACTACAACCAAAGTGATCAGGTCCTCTGCTGACGCTGTGATACTGAAAAAGCACAAGTCTGATGCAGCCCAGCTCTGTGTGAGCCCCCCCCATTAAGAGGTTTTACAACAGGTTTGAGGGCCAGGAGCCCAGGTGCTGTAATCTCATCGGTAAATTGAATTTGCATGTTCCGCTGAACTAGAAAGAAGAGAAACCCAGACTTACTTTGCCAATAACGAAAATGTTGGAAAGCCGAGTGGCAAAGCTGTTGCCATTGGCATCTTTCACATGAACCACATCAAAAGAGCCAGGATGTCTTTCTCTGTTAGTGATCACACCAATTCTTCCCAGGTTAGCACCTCCAGTAACCATACACAGGTTACCTAGGCAGGAAGGAAGAAATTACCACGCAAATCATAATCACTCAATGGCTACGACAGGCAGCTTAGACACGTCTAAAATGAAGTTTATTCTTTTCTTCATTATAATTTACTCCTATGGATCTGTTGCACAAGCTAGGGCTTTCAGGACACTCTTAAGATTTGCACTGTCCCTCACTCGTTATCTAACAAACGTAAACACCACCCAACCCACTCCAGGAGTACCTTATCAGGTCCTTACCTTCTCTTGCTTAGACTATCACTACCCCTCTAAGGCAGGGCTCTCTGCTACAGACATCAAAACAAGGATTCCTAAGATTCATGGTGGGATTATGCGAGCATTACCAAGGGTAGTCTCACAATTAGGTTAGCTCACTTTCTGGTCAGGCTTCCCCACCCAGCCTTCAAGCTGCTTCTATGGATAAGGGGGCTTTTGAGACATCTAGAGCAGGTTATACTAGACCTCATCTCAGCCACCCAGAATATTCTGAGCATTTGGGCCTCTGAAGTAAAGACATTATACACCTGGGTGTTACAGAAGATATGCTTTCTAGTTACTTAGGTGCCCCCCTTCCCAGTCCCTTGCTACACCAACAAAAAGACACCCAGCTCTGGTTGTTAATCAGAGGTGCACATCAGAATCAACTGGAAGGCTTAAAACAACCAACCAACAAAAAAACAGCTCTTATACCTAGCTTTAAAATGGTGGCACAAAGAGAATACCCAGGAGTACAGTGGCTGCTTACCAGTGTCGAACTTGATGAAATCAGTAATTTTCCCAGTCTCCAAATCAATCTGAATGGTGTCATTCACCTTGATGAGGGGATCAGGGTAGCGGATGGTGCGAGCATCATGGGTCACCAGATGAGGGATTCCTTTTGTGCCCACAAAGATCTTTCTTACTTTGCACAATTTGTACTAGAAACATAAAATTATTGTCCACATTTAGTCTAGCTCACATGCCACGCTCCAGAGTAGATGAAACAATTCTTTCCTCCAGTGTAGACTTTCCAAGTCCCTGTCTCATCTTCCCCGACTTTTCTTCCCACACTTCAAAAATTTTATCTTGCACACTGCTCCTCTTTCTAGGTGAGTCTCGATAACTTTCCTATCACTGCCTGCACATTTTATCATCTCCATATTAAAGCCCAAGGCATTGAAGGGTTTACAATTCCCCTAACAAGGACCTCTCAAATTCTGGGCTGGTTTACTTACTGTCACCAGTCTTCCTCCCATGCCTTTTCCTAGGCTCTCTGTAAGCCCTCTAAATTCTTATCTCCAACACGTCCTAATCTCTGTTAACAAATGCCTCTTAGTGGCTCCCTCTAAGCAAGATTCAGGTTTTTCCTCACAAAGCAATTGTATTACCAGTCGAATATTTCACAAACTATTTCAACTTTGGATTTTCACTCCCTGATATCCTTAAAGTAAATCAAATCAGGAAGATGCCACTGGATATGCCCTCCAGCCTGCTGGTAACAAGGCAGCACAATGAAATTAGGAGCTGAACCATCCGATTGAATTAACCTTCATTTACAGCCAATAATTCAAGAAGCCCTAAAATTTTGTGTAAAATCATCACAACAAACTGGATTAAATAATCAAAGACTGTAATCTTTTGTGAGTTACCTCAAACTGAGTGCCTAGAGGATCAGTCTCCTCCATCAACACCTCCCTCTCCCAAGTAAAGCTAGGCTCACAAATGGAAACATGGCAAAAGACCAATTGGATTGGACTAGATTGCTTTTCTGGTCCCTGAGGGTCGCTATGAGTGGACTCAACTTGATGGCACACAACAACAACATCCCTAAAGGACCCATACTTCAGATACCCATAAATGTTCCTAGAAATCATTTTCCTTGCCTCTTAAAAAAAAAAAAAAAAAAAAAGACAAGCAGGAAGTCAGTATTCAACTGGAATTAATTCCTACCATAGAAGAGAAAGCAGACAATCTCTTAAGGAAGCTAACTTCAGACAGAGGTCAATTATTAGATATCCAGCAACGGACTGCTATGCAGTTATCAGTAACACTTTTAACAACATGGGTTAATGCTTATCACAGATATGTGGTAAATAATTTAAAAAAAAAAAAAAGACAAGATACCAAATTGCACATACAATCTCACCCATGTGTTCACAGGTACACCTGTTCCACCCACCTCAGTCTATGTCCTTAATTCAAGCTATAACTTAGAACCAACTAATTTTACTGAGTAAAGATCCAGCCTGCTTTACACTCACCTTCGCCTCCTCAGGTGTAATACGATGAACAGCAAATCGACCCTTGGTGTCATAGATCAGACGGAAATTCTCTCCAGTCTTGTCGATGCTGATGACATCTGTTTTCAAACAGTAACTTAGTTTACCATAATGATCCTCCATTACCCCATGCTGAGCACAACAAAATACCCAAAAACCCTGCGTGCTCCCTATTTCAGACATCAACAAGGATTCCTAAGATTAATGATGTCTGGCTAATCTTTAATGTTTGAAAACCCTACTTGATGATTCCATTTAAAATCTAAAGTGAATTGAAATTATCATATTTGCTTCCCATAATAAGCGTTTCCAGCATACTTCACCCCTACCCCCTCAAACCTAACTACATGAAAGAACACAACTCAAACCTCTCCTACCACTCCACTTTGTACAGGGTTCCTGGCCAATTCTCCAAATTTCCAGACAAACCGGCCCAGGAAGCCAGAAAAGCCCATCACTATTCAATACAACTGCCATTTTGGAGCGAGTTAAGATAATCAAAAGGAGGCACCACCAAATGTCTACTACTAACCACTTACCCATAAAACCAGCAGGGTAGGTTATATCAGTTCGGACCTTGCCATCAATCTTAATGAACCGCTGCATACAGATCTTTTTAACTTCATCTCCTGTCAGGGCATACTTAAGTCTGTTCCTTAAGAAAATGATCAGGGGAAGACATTCTCTCAGTTTGTGGGGACCGGTGGACGGACGAGGAGCCTGTAAAAAGCGATTAAAAAAAAAACAACAACTACTGTTTGGTTTCACTCAAGCACTCAAACCAACTCCTCCAAGTCCTGGGATCCACTGACCCAACACCACACCGTACAAAACACTCTAACTTGGGTATTTTAAACAAGAAGTGTTCAAAGCTTACCAAATGATTCCAGATTGTAAGCCTTTACAGCATTGTTCCCTCTAGAGGCCCAGACTCATCAAGAATTAACATGTGAGTCCTGAGTGCCATGTCATAAGTGTACTAGATGGTGTATGGAATAGATGAGGCACAAAAATAAGCAAGCAGGGTACAGCTAGACAGCACAGGGCCAGAGGAGATGAAGCCAAGAAGAGATATTCTTCCCCTAAGCCCTCAAAATAACTTCAGAGAGGCATTTCCAATAGCAAATGCTAAAAGATACATTTATGGATACAAAAATAAGGGACACTTTCACACATAAAGGAGCCTATACAAGACAAAAATGTATCGCTAAAGACACTTATAATGTATACAATATAATATACTTACAAACACACCAGTCAGTTTGTCCAGCATCCAATGCTTTGGAGCTGCTACACGCTTCAGGTGCTTCTTGGGACCACGAGCCTGAAGGAGAGTTTTAGATTGTAATGGTGTTAAATGACTTCTAAGTTTTTCTACAGCTAACAAAGCCGAGTGTAGAACTTCTTGAAAGAACTGAACCCGTTTCCTTTTCAACGGAATACTAACAATGTTATAAACCACAGGGCTCTGGTAAAAAGCAGAGAAACAAATGGCCACACAGTATCTAGCAAATATTACAGGCTCGATAATCTTTCTCATTGTTCAGAGTGTTTGATTACTATCTTTCAGAACTGTGCTAAATATTTTCACGTTACTGCTTAAAAGTGGAGCTGAGATTCCAGCCCTAGTTCTGCTGGCTTCCAGAGGCTATATTCTTTCTAGTACATCATGCTGGTGAAATGGCCAGGGGCTGGACCTGGCACAAAGCCAGAATGCAACAGAAATGTACCAGAACCCAGTCCTTCCATCTGTCAATAAAGCAAATAAATTTTCACAATACAACCGTCTGGTTTTGACGTGCCTGGTGCGAGATGAAACTGACCTCAGCACAACCACGTGTCAGTAGCTGCTCTTTCGTCCACTGAAGCCAAAAGCTGACAATTTTCAGTTTTAAAAACTGCAAAGACTGTTTAATGCTGTGCATACACGCTTACCAGCCACACAACCTTAAGTCAGGCCGTGTCAAAAGACGATGACAAAGAAAACCCTTCTCTGCCAGGCATACCCAGCTAGCGCCCACCCCAGGCCAGGCCGCCCAGGGCCCGCCGCCTGCCCTCCAGGCCGACACGCAGCTCCGGCCCAGGCAGCAAGCCGCTTCTCCCGAGATCGCAGGCTACGTGGTCAGGCGTGACAGGGCCAGAGGCTTAGGCCTCGCCTCCAGCGGCATCGGTCTACCCCCCTCCCCGGGGCCGGCATTCGCCCTCGCCCTGGAGTCCATCAGGACCAACCCCGAGGGCTGCGTTCCCCTCGCCTCCGCCTGGCCACCGCCCGGAGAGGTCTCGCGGCCCGGGACAGCCTCAACCCCGAGAGGATGGGAGGTGATGCAGTCCTACAGCTCTCAAAGTACCGGCCTTACCATGGCTGCGCCGAGCACGGAAAGAGAACCTGCTTCTTCCGGTGTCCCGAGAAAATAGGGCTGAACTCTGTGCGCGCCGGGACCTCAAACGCTCCGCCCAGCGCAGCCCTTTCCTGGCGCGCCGAGATTCTCTCTTGCCACCTACTGGTGGGAGGTCAGAAGAGCCGGGATGAGGAACGGCGGCGGAGAGAAGGGTGTTTTCTAAGGGCGATTTCCTCCCTTCCTCCCGCTTGTATTTGCTGAGAGTATGTCCTGTGTGCCTGATTCTGTGCTAGGCACTGGAAATACAAAGTTGAGCTAGACAAGTTCCTGCCTTCAAAGAGAATGCAAAGGGAGGCTACCTCAAGTCCCACATACGTATATCATCAATAGAGCACGTTTTAATAATAATTTTTTTTTCTTAAAAATATATTGTCTGTCCCTTCTTCCGGGCTCCCTTGAGCCAGCCAGCCTACCCGTACTATGAACTGGGAAGAGCCAACAAAGTTTTTTCTCTCTGGCTCCTCTGTAGACTGCCGAGGGGTTGGGGAACAGAGGGTGGAGGTGCTTAGGGTGCCTGCTTGAACCTTGGCGCCTTGCCCCTCGCTTTCTGTACAACTTATTTGGCATTTATCATAGAGTCTGAGGGAAGAGAAGGGACATTCAAGATCAGCTATCTGTCTAACAAAAACATAAATCTAATCATGCTATTCCCCTGCTTTGAAACTCCACTTGCCCCCTCCAGACTTCCTGCCCTGGGGAGCGGGACAAAACTTTGCCTGACGCTCCCCTCCGTTGGTTTGTTTTTATACCACAGTTTGTCAAAGGATTTGAGGAACTCAAATCACCTTTTTGAGTATATTTTTTTTTCTCTTTCATTTTACATTTCCGTGCAAATGACATTATAACAACAATAAAGGGAATTTGCAAAAAGCTAAGCAAATTACAAACAGTACCTCCCCAAGCACCCTAAACACATCATCTGTATTCATTTCTTCCTCTTCCTGTTCTCATTCTGAGGGGTTTGTGTGCATGCATACTTTTACATAATTCTAGTCCTAGCATACAGACCATTTTGTATTCTGCTTTTATTACATTGTAAACACTTTTCCAAATTGCTTCATAGTCACCATAATTATTGTTTTGACCACTGCATCATATTCCATTAAGTGGATGTCTCATAATTAATATAAAATAAATCTTCCATTGTTGAACATTTTGTTTTTGCACTTTTTCATTATTATGAGTGTTGCTAGAGTGAACAGCTTCCTTCATCTAGCTTTTTCCTTCAGTTGAGTGATTTCCTTAGAATAAATCCATTTCTTCAATTCCTGCAACATTTATTGAGTGCCTACTCTGTGCCAGGCACTATATTATGAACCAAGGAAAGAGAGATGATTAAGATCTCATTCCTGCTCTCAAGGAACTCATATAATAATGGGACAGGCTGGCTGGGGAAGACGAGTGAGGAAAATCTCATCAGAGAAAAGATGGTGGCGAGGCAGGTCAGAACACAGAGGGCTGCTAAATCTTGTTTAAGATTTAGACATTGAAAGACTTAAGGGAGAACAGGATTAGCTTTGTGCTTTAGAAAGATAACTCCTACTGTTCTCTGTAGAATGGTTTGGAGGAAGTGTGAGTGGCTTGAAGGAGATATGTTAGGGCTATTTCAACAATCCAAGCAGGAAACACCAGGCTGAGACCCAGGTCTGTGACTGTGGAGATGCGGAAGAGCTGGCAAATTCAAGACACTGCAGATGGAGTATTAGCAGGATCTGATGGAAAAATGAACGGCATGCAGAGGTAAGGGACAAGGAGATAATTGGGGTGACTCCCAGGTTTCTGGCTTGGTGACTGTCTTAGTTATCTGCTGCTGCCATAAGAGAAATACCACAAATGGGTGGCTTTAACAAAGAAAAATTTATTCTCTCACAGCCTAGTAGGCTAGAAGTCCAAATACAGGTGTCAGCTCCAGGGGAAGGCTTTCTCTCTGTCAGCTCGGGAGGAAGGTCCTTATCATCAATCTTCCCCTGGTCTAGGAACTTCTCAGCGCAGGAACCCTGGGCCCAAAGGACGTGCTCTGCTCCCGGAGCTGCTTTCTTGGTGGTATGAGGTCCCCATGTCTCTCTGCCTAATTCGCTCTTTTATATCCCAAAAGAAACTGGCTTACAGCACAACCTAATTTTGTAGATTGAGTTCTGCCTCATTAGCATAACTGCCTCTAATCCTGCCTCATTAACATCACAGAGGTAGAATTTATAACACATAGGAAAATTATATCAGGCGACAAAATGGTGGACAATCACACAATACTGGGAATCATGACCTAGCCAAGTTGACACGTATTTTGGGGGAACACAATTCAATCCATGACAGTGACTCAGTGGTGCATTCACTGGAAACAAGGAGGAGGCAAAGGCGCCTGTTTGGGGAGAAGATGAAGAGGTCAGTCTGAGATGTAGGGCTGAGGGTGGGGGGACATCAGACAAGAGATGTCTCATAGACCCAAAGCTGAGCTCTAGTGAGTGATCTGAACTGCAGGTTCAGATTTAGAATTGGCGCATCTGTGGTTAGTTCGTGGAAGTGGTTGGAAGTAACCCTTCGAAAGGGAGCACAATGTCATAGAGTCTGAACGCTGTTATAATAACACATGTGTATTGCCAAAAACCTTTCTCAAAGGATCCTTGCACTACACTCATGCCAACCTGGCAATTATTTATTTGTATTCATCTTTTGCTAACGTAATTGTTTAAGTGTAATTTGCACTTTTCCAAAAAAATTACTGGTGAGGTTGAACATTTTGCCGTATGCTCATTCCATTTCCTTTTGTATGAAGTATCTCTGCCCACCTATCTTTGGGGAACTTGTTGTTCTGATCAATTTGTATGAGGGATTTACAGAATATAGAAGTTAATCCTTTGTCATATTTGAGGCAGATATTCTTAACAATTGGTTATTTTCCTTTTGGTTATATTTTTCAATGTACAAAGTTTCAAGATTTTATACAGCCAAATCTGTTGGTCTTTTCTCTTGTAATTTCTTCTTGTCACTTAAAAAGCTTAGAAAGCTACCACTCAAAAATTTGCTAAATACTCAATTCTATTTAAAAAACATGTATTTAATTCTTTAATCAACTTGAAGTTGTGAATCTATACTATTCTTTTTCCAAATGGCTAATCCATTTTATCACTACTGATATATTGAATGATCTTTCTCTCCTCTGTTGTTTTGTAGGAACTGCTTTAGCGTATACAATAAATGAAATCATATAGTATAAGGTTCAAACAGAATATAAGTGTGGGCATGGGAGATGGGGTCTATGTTAACAAGAGGACTAAGACATATGCTTTGTCTCAGAAATACCAGAAAGAAGGGAAGTGTATGAGTGACTCATGGTAGTAAGTCATGCCATGGGTAGAGCAGTCCAAGCCCCTCCACTTCCTGTCTTAAAGAATAGCCCTTCATGCCTTACATTAACTGGTTAACTTACTGTCAGCCATCAATGAACCAGCACAGTCTACTCCTTCCATGCCTCGCATTGCTGGTAGATAGTGAAGGAGAATAGAAAGAGCACGGTTTGAATCTGGCTCTGTGTGACCTTGAGCAAGTGGCTTCACCTCTCTGAAACCCAGGTTCCTTATCTGGAAAATGGAGTTAACCATACTTACTCCTCAGTTTGTTGGAAGGATTAACCTGTTGCAGTCAAGTCTATTCCGACTCATAGTGGCCCTATAGGACAGAGTAGAACCGCCCCATAAGCTTTCCAATGTTGTAAATCTTTACAGAAGCAGACTGCCACATCTTTCTCCCGTGGAGTGGCTGGTGGGTTTGAACTGCCGACCTTTTGGTTAGCAGCTAAGTGCTTAACCACTGCACCACCAGGGCGCCTTGTTGTAAGGATTAGAGATGATACATCAAATACATAGAATGTAGTAGTGACTCAATAAATGAATTAGTGCTCCAATTCTGTCCTAGCCACCCCTCTTCTTAAACTTACTTGTTTAAACAGCATTATTGAGGAATAGGAGTCCTGGGGTGGTGCAAACAGTGAATGTGCTTGGTTGCTAACCAAAAGATTTCTTTTGAGATGCCTTGGAAGAAAGGCCTGGCAATCTACTTTCCCAAAATCAGTCATTGAAAACCCTATGAAGCACAGTTCTGCTCTGACACACATGGGGTCGCCATGAGTCAGAATCTACTTGACTCGATGGCAACTCTTACTGGTATTGAGGAATAGTTGTTGTTGTTGTTGTTGTTGTTAGGTGCCAACGAGTCTGCTCCAACTCCAAGTGAGCTTTATATATAACAGAACAAAACGTTGCCTGGTGCCGTGCCATCCTCAGAATCGTTGCTATGTTTGAGCCCATTGTTGCAGCCACTGTGTCAGTCCCTGTCACTGACAGTCTCCCTCTTTTTCGCTGATCCTCTACTTTACCAAGCATGGTGTCTTTTTCCAGCAATTGGTCTCTCCTGATGACATGTCCAAAGTAAAATAAGAGAAAGTCTCAGCATCCTCGTATCTAAGGAGCATTCTGGCTGTACTTCCTTCAAGATAGATTTGTTTGTTCTTCTGGCAATCCATGGCATAGTCAATAATCTCCACCAACACCACAATTCAGACGCATACACTCTTTTTCGATCTTCCTTTTTCATTGTCCAGCTTTCGCATGCATATGAGGCAATTGAAAATACCATGACTCACTGGCTACCGTTACTGAACATTTTTATCAAAGATTCTATAGAAGAATCCAGATCAAAAGGGGGAAAATGCAGAACAGAATTTCAAATTCTCATGAAATCTAGACTTTCTGGAGCTATGGAGGCTGGATGAACCCCCGGAACCAATGCCATGAGATAATCTTTAAACCTTAAGCCCAAAATATCCCCTGAAGTCTTCTTAAAACCAAACAATAGTTTAGCTTAACCAGTAAAGAATGTCTACCTTGAACATTATGCTTTTTTAAGATCTGTTTATATGGGATCAAGTTGACAACAGCAACTTGAAAGATCATGTAGGAACCTTAGGGGGCAGTGAGTTTATGTTAATGGAGGAGGAACAACTCAGAAAAGGAAGATTAGAATGGTTGCACAACTAGAAGAATGTGATCAATGTCACTGAATTTGTACATGTAGAAACTTGAACTGGTGTATGTTTTGCTGTGTATATTCTCAACAACAGCAACAACAACGAAAAAATAAACTATTAAAAAAAAAAAATCCATGGCTTCGATCAGGTGCGCCTTATTCATCAAAGTGAAACCTTTGATTTTTAACACTTTAAGGAGGTCTTTCTCAGCAGATTTGCTCAATGCAGTACATCGTTTGATTTCTTGACTGCTGCTTCAATGGGTGCTGATTGTGGATCCAAATAAAATGAAATCCTTGACAACTCCAATTTCTTCGTTATTTTTCATGATGTTGTTTATTGGTCCAGTTGTAAGGATTTTCATTTTCATTATGCTGAGGCATAATCCGTACTGAAGGCTTTGATCTTCATCAGTAAGTGCTTCAAGTCCTCTTCACTTTCAGCAAGCAAGGTTGTGTCATTTGCATATTGAAGGTTGTTAATGAGTCTTCCTCCAATCCTGATGCCCATTCTTCTTCATATAGTCCAGTTTCTCAGATTATTTGCTCAGCATACAGATTGAATAAGAATGGTGAAAGATACAACCCTGACATACACCTTTCCTGACTTTAAACCACACAGTATCCCCTTGTTCTATTTGAATAACTGCCTCCTGGTCTAAGTACAGGTTTCTCATGAGCACAATTAAGTATTCTGGAATTCCCATTCTTCACAATGTTATCCATAATTTGTTATGATCCACACAGTCGAATGCCTTCACACAGTTGACAAAACACAGGTAAGCATCTCTCTGGTAGTCTCTGCTTTCAGCCAAGATCTATCTGACATCAGTAATGATACCCCTTGTTCCATGTTCTCGTCTGAACCCAGCTTGAACTTTTGGCAGTTCCCTGTCGATGTATGGCTGCAATCATTTTTTAATTATCTTCAGCAAAATTTTGCTAGCATGTGATATTGATGATATTGTCCTATAATTTCCACATTCTGTTTGATCGCCTTTCTTTGGAATAGGTAGGAATATGGATCTCTTCCCGTCATGGCACATGTTTAATGCCCATCACTACCAAAGTTTTTCTTATGCCCCTTTGTCACCTCTCACTCCCGCTCCTCCCGCCCTCCATTCCCGGGTGACCACTGATCTGCTTTCTGTTACTATTGACTAGTTTGCATTTTTTCGAATTTTAAATAAATGGAACAATGCAATATGTACTTTTTTGCTCTGGCTTCTTTCACTCAGCATAAGTATTTTGAGATTCATCCATGTTGTTGCTTGTATCAATAGATTATTCTTTTTAGTGCTGAGTAGTGTTCCATTGTATGGATATACCAAGTTAGTTTGTCCTTTCACCTGTGGATAGACATTTGGGTTGTTTCCAGTTATGGGTGATTACAAATAAAGCTGCTATGAACATTTCTGTACAAGTCTTTTTATGGAAAATACTTTCATTTCTCCTGGGCAAATACCTAGGAGCAGAATGGCAGTGTGAGAGTTCCAGTTGCTTCACATCCTTGCCAACACCTGTTAAGGTCAGTATTTCTAAATTGTAACAGGTGTGTAGTGCTATCTCCTTGTGGTTTTATTTTGCATTTCCCTAAAGGCTAATGATGTCCGATATCTTTTCATGTGCTTATTTGTCATCCATGTATCTCTGCTGAAGTGTCTATTCAAATGTTTTGCCCATTTAAAAAAATTGGACAGTATATATTTTTTATTATTGCATTTGAGAGTTCTTTGTACACTCTGGATGCAAGTCCTTTATCAGATACAGGACTCACAAATATTTTCTCCAATTCTGTGGTTTGTCTTTTCATTTTCTTAATAGTGTCTTTCCAAGAGCAGAAGTGCTTAATTTTGAGTAAGTCCAATTTACCAAATTTCTTCTTTTGTGGATTGTACTTTTGGTATCATATCTATGAAATTTTTGCATAGCCTTAGGTCACACAGATTTTCTCCTATGTTTTGTTCTAGAAGTTTAATTGTTTTACTTTTTACATTTAGGTCTATGATCTATTTTGAGTTAACTTTTTATACGGTATTAGGTATGGCTAGAGGTTAGTTTTATTGCTTATCAAATCGTTCCAGAACCATTTGTTGAAAAGACAGTTCCCTTTTGGGTATTACCTTGTTAAACTTTTTTAAAAATTATTTTTAATCACATAAGTAACAGATGAATATATTCTCCTTATAACACGTAAAATCACTTTAGACCTTTTCTACACCCAGTCATGCTTCTCTCCCCATGCTCCCCACTCAGTAACAAATCTAACATAGATTTGAGGTAAATCTTTCCAGATCTTTTTCTATGCATGGATATACTTATATGTGTATGTGTGTGTGTATTATTGTAAGTTTTGTTTTGTCTAGATGGGTTCATCTTATCTGTATCATCCTGAAACTAGCTTTTTGTTAACGTAACAATACCCCTCAGAGATCTCTCCACATCAGAACGTAGAGATCTACTTCGTTCTGTTTAGCTGTTTCATAGTATTAGTAATGCCACTGTATCATAGTTTGTTTCACCATCTCCTTATTGATGGATATTTAGGTTGTTTCCATTTTTTTCTACTGTTAGAAAGGAGGCTGTAGTTGAACATCCTGAACTTACCTTTGGTGCACAGGAGCAAGTATTTCTCTAGGCAGATACGAAGAAGTAGAATTTATGCAACCAATACGCATATAGCACTTATTATATGCCAAGCACTGTTCTAAATGCTTTACATACATTGATTCATTTAATCCACACAAGAATCACACGTTTTTATTCTTGTTTTACTGATGAGGAAACCAAGGCACAGAGAGGTTAAGCAGCTTGTCCAAGATCACACAGCTAGTCAATATCAGGGCTGGGATTTGAACCTCGACAGTCGGGCTCCAGAGTTCAGTTAGGGTGTTATGGATTGAATGGTGTCCCCCAAAAATATGGGTGTCAACTTGGCTAGTCCATGATTCCCAGTGTTGTGTGATTGTCCACCATTTTTCACCTGATGTAATCTTCCTGTGTGTTGTAAATCCTACCTCTATGATGTTAATGAGGTGGGATTAGTAGCAGTTAAGATAATGAGGAAGGACTCAATCTACAAGATTAGATTGTGCCTTAAATCAATCTTTTTTGAGATATAAAATAGAGACGTGAGCAGAGAGATAGGGGATCTCATACCACCAAGAAAGTAGTGCCAAGAGCAGATCATGTCCTTTGGACTCTGGGTCCCTGTGCTGAGAAGCTCCTCAACCAGGGGAAGATTGCTGACAAGGACCTTCCTCCAGAGCCAACAAAGAGAGAAAGACTTCCCCCTGGAATTGGCACCCTGAATTCGGACTTCTAGCCTCCTAGACTTGTGAAAGAATAAATTTCTCTTTGTTAAAGCCATCCCCTTGTGAAATTTCTGTTAGAGCAGTACTAGATAACTAACACAGAATTTGGTACCGAGAGAGTGGAGTGCTGCTCTAACAGATACCTAAATTGTGGAAGTGATTTTGAAACTGTGAGTGGATAGAGCTGGAAGAGTTTTAAAGTGCCTAATGGTATAAGCCTAGATTGCCTTGAAGAGACTGTTCGTGGAATTATGGACATCAAAGAGAATTCCAGTGAGGACTCAGAAGAAAGTGAAGAGAGCTGGAGGTGGTGCAGACAGCGAGAAGCAGCAGCAGAGAAATGGCGGCAGCAGAACCAGGAGACCGGCACCAGACGGTGCTGGAGCCAACCCGCAAAGCAAGACAGCTGAGTGCCTTTGTGCAGGAGGCTTCCTGGTGGAGTAGGGGTGGCTCCAGGCACTTATCAGTGGAGCTAGGCTTGCCAACCCACGGAGCAAGAGACCTGAGTGCCTTCTGGCTGAAGTTTACTGGCAGAGTAGGATACCTCCAGGTACTTATTGGTGGAGCTAAAAAGCTTTGAAATACTTGCCCCAGTGGGGCAGATGTGGGCAGAGAGGGCTGAGGGTCCAAGAGTCCAAGGAACCAGGAAGCAGAGCTGCATCAGACTCAAAAGGTGGAATGGCCACTCAGATGGAGTAGGTGAATGGGGCCACCCAAATTCAAGGGAGCAGAGTTGCCATTCCAGTGGGCCTGGAAGGCGGAGCTGAAGCTCAGGGCCGAGGGGCCTCCACTCAGAATCTGGAGAGTGTGGCCAATACCTAGAGTCTGGAGGGCAGGGCCATTGTGTAAATGGTGTCAGAGAATAGAGGATTATTTTCAAGCCTTTAGGGCTAATGAAATGTGTTCTGCTGACTTGCTTGGTGCCTGTTATCCCTTCCTTCCCTCCAATTTCTCCCATTTATAGTGGAAATGTCTAGCTTGTGCCTGTTCTACCATATTACTTTGGAAGGCCCAGATAACTGGTATTCTAGATTTCACAGATGAAGAGGAGTGTTTGGATTTTGGACTTGGAGTTGATTTAAGACTTTTGGTATGATATGATGGGGTGAACGTGTTTTACACATGGCAAGGACATGGATTTTGGGAGGCCAAAGTGTGGAATGTTATGGATTGAATTGTGTCCCCCAAAAATATGGGTGTCAACTTGGCTAGTCCATGATTCCCCGTGTTGTATGATCGTCCACCATTTTGTCACCTGATGTAATTTTCCTATGTGTTGTAAATCCTACCTCTATGATGTTAATGAGGTGGGATTAGCAGCAGTTATGTTAATGAGGCAGGACTCAGTCTACAAGATTAGGTTGTGTTTTAAGTCAACCTCTTTTGAGATATAAAAGAGAGAAGCAAGCAGAGAGACTAGGGGACCTCATATCACCAAGAAAGTAGTGCCAGGAGCAGAGCATGTCCTTTGGACTCTGGGTCCCTGTGCTGAGAAGCTCCTCAGCCGGGGGAAAATTGATGACAAGGACCTTCCCCCAGAGCCGGAGGTGAGAGAAAGCCTTCCCTTGGAGCTGGGGCCCTGAGTTTGGGTTTCTATCCTCCTTGATTGTGAGAGAATAAATTTCTCTTTGTTTAAGCCATCCACTTGTGATATTTCTGTTATAGCAGCACTAGATAACTGAGACATAGGGTATGGGCATTTTTTTGTTTTGTTTCTTAAAAATTATTTTAGGTGAAAGTTTACAGCGTAAATTACTTTCTTATTCAAAAATGTATACGTGAATTGTTTTCTGACATTTGTTGCAATCCCTGCAATGTGTCGGCACTCTCCCCCTTTCCTTTTACACTCCAGGTTCCCTGTGTCCATTCGTCCAGGTTTCCTGTCACTTCCTGCCTTCTCGTCTTTGCTTTTGGGCAGATGTTGCCCATTATGTCTCCTATACTTGATTGAACTAAGAAGTACATTCCTCACGTGTGTTATTGTTGTTTTATAGGCCTGTCTAATCTTTGGCTGAAAGATAGTGTTTGGGAGTGACTTCAGTTCTGAGTTAGCAGGGTGTCCGGGAGCCATAGTCTCAGGGGTCCTTACAGTCTCTGTTAGACCAGTAAGTCTGGTCTTTTTTTGTGAACTTGAATTGCGTTCTACATTTCTCTCTTTCTCTGTCCTGGACCCTTTATTGTGATCCTTGTCAGAGCAGTCCGTGGTGGTAGCCAGGCACCACCTAGTTCTTCTGGTCTCAGACTGGTGGAGGCTGTGGTTCATGCGGTCCAGTAGTCCTTTGGACTGTTATTTTCCTTGCATCTTTGGTTTTCTTCATTCTCCGTTGCTCCGAACGTGATGGGACCAAGAGATGTATTTTAGATGGCTGCTTGCTAGCTTTTTTCTTTTACATTTTTTTAAAATTGTGTTTTGGGTGAAAGTTTACAGCTCAAGTAAATTTCTCTTTCAAAAATTTCGCAAGCTTTTAAGACCTCAGACTCTACTCACCAAAGTAGGATGTAGAACATTTTCTTTATGAACTACGTTATGCCAGTTTACCTAGATATTCCCCGAGACCATGGTTCCCAGCCCTCAGCCTCAGTAACTTGGTCCTCTAGGTGTCTGGATGTGTCTAGGGAGCTTCTGTGGCTTTGCCTTGGCTTAAGTTGTGCTGAATTTCTCTATATTGTATGTTGTCTTTCCTTTCACCAAAGTTAACACTTGTCTACTATCTAATTAGTGATTTCCCCTCTCCAGCCCTCCCCTCCCTCATAACCATCAAAGATTGTTTCTTTCTGTATGTATATCTTTTCTTGAGTTTTCATAACGGTGGTCTCATACAGTATTTGTCCTTTTGTGTTTTGCCTTGTTTCACTCAGCATAATGCCCTCCAGATTCATCCACGTTGTGAGATGTTTTGCAGATTCATCACTGTTTATCATTTCGTAGTATTCCATTGAGTGTCTGTACCATAATGTGTTTGTCCATTCATCTGTTGAAGGGCACTTAGGTTGTTTGCATCTTTTTGCTGTTGTGAATAATGCTGCAAGGTGCGGGCATTTTCAATTTTAAAATACCTGCCAAATTAGCTTCCAAAGAGGATTTATAAATTGCACAACTACCAGCAGTGTATGAGAGTGTTCATTTCCCTTCACCCTCACAACACTGAAACCTTTAAAAATAGCGTTTTTTTTAAATTATAAAAACAGTGTGTCATATTACAGAGAGTGGGAATATATAGAAAAGGATAAAGAAAAAAAAATCATTCGTATGCATACCACCCGGAGACAGTTTTGAATCCTGCTTTTTTTTACTTAAAATTACGTCAGCAGCATTTACCCATGTAATTAATACTTATTGAAGATATTCCTTTTATTGCCTGCATGCTGTTTAATCATATGGATGTGCCACATTTTACTTAAGTTGCCTGATTTGGGGGGGCATTTTCATTATTTCTGTATTTTTTGTTTGTTTGCTATTATGAGTACGGCTGAAATAAACATCTTTGATCATCCTAATTTCTTCATATTCTGCTATCAGCATGCCTGTCCAAGACTTCTAATTGGACTCTGATGTTGATCATGTAGCGTCCTTCTGACGGTCACCAATCGGTGGCATCCATCAGCTGGTCTATTTCAAACAATATCAAAAACTCTCCTCAACCTGACCAAGATAGGAGAATGTAAATGGTATCCAATTGTCAAGATTCCTGAGAATTTACCTGTTTTTCGTCTTGTGTTGGAGCCACAGTTTCAGTTTCTGCCATGACCCAACCACTTCCCTCTAGGCCTTTATCTTACACCCCCACCCATCTATCTCCTCCTACTTACTTAGGCCTCTTAATTCCCCAGATCCACAATCTGTCACTAAAAAACAAAAAAGAAAAAACCCCGTTGCTGTAATATTTTTGGAAGCAGATCACCAGGCCTTTCTTCCGAGGCGCCACTTGGTGGGTTCGAACTGCCAACCTGTAGGTTAGTAGTCGTTGAGTGCAAACCGTTTGCAGTCTGTGGCTAACAGCCACATAACCGAGCCTGATTTCTCATTTTTCTCCAGGTCAGCCTCAAAGAACTGGTGACACGGTGGTTAAGAGCTCAGGCTGCTAACCAAAATGTTGGCAGTTTGAATCCACCAGCGGCTCCTTGGAAACACCGTTGACATGTCAACACTCTCCCTTCTGGACCTTGGGTTCTCTATTACCAGCTTTGCTGTCCCCTCCTGCCTTCTAGTCCTTGTGCCTGAGCTGGTGTGCCCCTTAGTCTTGTTTTGTTTTATGGGCCTGTCTAATCTATGGCTGAAGGGTGAACCTCGGGAATGACTTCATTACTGCCCTAAAAGGATTTCCGGGGCCCATACTCTTGGGGTTTCTCCAGTCTCTGTCAGGCCAGTAAGTCTGCTCTTTTTTTGTGAGTTAGAATTCTGCATTTTTTTCCAGCTCTGTCTGGGACCCTCTTTTGTAATCCCTGTCAGAGCAGTCAGTGATGATAGCCAGGCACCATCTAGTTGTGCTGGACTCAGTCTGGTGAAGGCTGTGGTAATTGTGGGTCATTAGTCCTTTAGACTAATCTTTCCCTTGTGTCTTTGGTTCTCTTCATTCTCCCTTGCTCTAGATGAGGTGAGACCAGTGGAGTATCCTAGATGGCCGCTCACAAGCTTTTAAGAACCCAGATGTTACTCACCAAAGTAGAATATAGAACATTTTCTTTATAAACTATGCTATGCCAGTTGAGCTAGATGTTCCCCGAGACCATGGTCCCCACAGCCCTCAGGGAGTTTGGATGTGTCTATGGAGCTTCCATGACCTTGTCTTGTACAAATTGTGCTGGCTTTCCCAGTATTGTGTGCTGTCTTACCCTTCACCAAAGTTACCACTTACCTATTTTCTATTTAGTGTTTTTTCATCCCCACCTCTCCTCTCCCTTGTAACCATCAAAGATTGTTTCTTTTTGTGTGTAAACATTTGCATGAGTTTTTATAGCAGCGGTCTCATACAATACCTGTACTTTTGTGATTGACTTATTCACTCAGCATCATGCCCTCCAGATTCATCTATGTTGTGAGATGCTTCACAGATTCGTCATTGTTTTTTATCGATCGCCGCACAATACTCCATTGTGTGTATGTACCACAGTTTGTTTAGCCATTCATCTGTTGATGGGCATCTAGGTTGTTTCCATCTTTTTGCTATTGTGAACAATGCTACAATGAACATGGGTGTGCATATATCTATTCCTGTGACGGCTCTTATTTCTCTAGGCTATATTCCTAGAAGTAGGATTTCTGGTTCATATGCTATTTCTATTTCTAGCTTTCTAAGGAAGCGCCACATCTTTTTCCAAAATGGTTGTACCATTTTGCATTCCCATCAGCACTGCATAAGAGTTCCAATCTCCTTGCAGCCTCTCCAACATTAGTTATTTTCTGTTTTGATTCGTGCCAGTAATGCTGGGGTGAGATGGTATCGCACTGTGGTTTTGATTTGCATTTCTCTAACGGCTAGTGATCGTGAGCATTTCCTCATGTGTCTGTCAGCCGCTTGAATGTCTTCTTTGATGAAGTGTCTGTACATTTCCTTTGCCCATTTTTAAATTGGATTATTTGTCTTTTTGTTGTAGAGATGTTGGATTTTCCTGTAGATTTTAAAGATTAGACCTTTGTCGGATTTGTCATAGCCAAAAAAATTTTCCCAGGCTGTAAGTTCTCTTTTTACTCTTTTGTATCTTTTTTTTTTTTGTACTTTAGCTGACGATTTACAGAACAAATTGTTTCTCATTAAACAGTTAGTACACATATTATTTTATGACAATGGTTAACAACCCCACAACATGTCAACACTCTCCCTTCTCAACCTTGGGTTCCCGATTACCAGCTTTCCTGTCCCCTCCTGCCTTCTAGCCCTTGTCCTGGGCTTTTGTGCCCCATTAGTCTCGTTTTGTTTTATGGGGCTGTCTAATCTTTGGCTGAAGGGTGAACCTCGGGAGTGACTTCATTACTGAGCTAAAAGGGCGTCCGAGGGTCATACTCTTGGGGTTTCTCCAGTCTCTGTCAGGCCAGTAAGTCTGGTCTTTTTTTGTGAGTTAGAATTCTGTTCTACATTTTTCTCCAGCTCTGTCCAGGACCCTCTTACTGTGATCCCTGTCAGAGCAGTCAGTGGTGGTAGCCGGGCACCATCTATTTGTGCTGGACTCAGTCTGGTGGAGGCCGTGATAATTGTGGTCCATTAGTCCTTTGGGTTAATCTTTCCCTTGTATCTTGTTTTCTTCATTCTCCCTTGCCCCTGAAGGGGTGAGACCAGTGGAGTATCTTAGACGGCCACTCACAGGCTTTCAAGACCCCAGACGCTATTCATCAAGGTAGAATGTAGAACATTTTCTTTATAAACTGTTATGCCAATTGAGCTAGATGGTCCCCGAGACCATGGTCCCCACAGCCCTCGGGGAGTTTGGATGTGTCTATGGAGCTTCCATGACCTTGCCTTGTACAAGTTGTGCTGGCTTCCCCAGTACTGTGTACTGTCTTACCCTTCACCAAAGTTACCACTTATCTATCGTCTATTTAGTGCTTTTCAATTCCCACCTCTTCCCTCCCTCGGAACCATCAAAGATTGTTTCTTTCTGTGTGTAAACCTTTCCTTGAGTTTTTACAGTAGTGGTCTCATACAATATTTGTCCTTCTGTGATTGACTTATTTCACTCAGCATAATGTCCTCCAGTTTCATCCATGTTATGAGATGCTTCGCAGATTCAACCTTGTTTTTTATCGTTGCATAATACTCCATTGTGGGTATGTACCACAGTTTATCCATTCATCTGTTGATGGGCATCTAGGTTGTTTCCATCTTTTTGCTATTGTGAACAATGCTGCCATGAACATGGGTGTGCATATGTCTATTCGTGTGACAGCTCTTATTTCTCTAGGATATATTCCTAGGAGTGGGATTGCTGGATCTTACAGTATGTCTATTTCTAGCTCTCTAAGGAAGCGCCATATCATTTTCCAAAATGGTTGTATCATTTTGCATTCTCACCAGCAGTGCATAAGGGTTCCAATCTCCTTGCAGCCTCTCCGAGGTTAGTTATTTTCTGTTTTTTGATTCGTGCCAGTAATGCTGGGGTGAAATGGTATCTCATTGTGGTTTGGATTTGCAATTCTCTAATGGCTAGTGATTGAGAGCATTTCCTCAAGTGTCTGTTGGCTGCTTGAATGTCTTCTTTGGTGAAGTGTCTCTTCATTTCCTTTGCCCATTTTTAAATTGGATTATTTGTCTTTTTGTTGTAGAGGTGTTGGATTTTCCTGTAGATTTTAGAGACTAGATAGACC
This sequence comes from Dugong dugon, assembly GCA_030035585.1. Taxonomy (NCBI): domain Eukaryota; kingdom Metazoa; phylum Chordata; class Mammalia; order Sirenia; family Dugongidae; genus Dugong; species Dugong dugon. The sequence continues at coordinate 97,877,052 of CM057483.1, read as the reverse complement.
TTTGTCTGATTTGAAATGGCCAAAAATCTTTTCCCAGTCTGTAGGTTCTCTTTTTACTCTTTTGATGAAGTCTTTTGATAAGCCTAAGTGTTTAATTTTTAGAAGATCGCAGTTATCTAGCTTATCTTCTGGAGTTTCTGTGTTGTTGGTTATGGTTTGTATCCTGCTAATGCTGTGTATTTGGGCCTCTAGTGTTGATCCTATTTTTTTCTTCTCTGAACTTTATAGTTTTTGGCTTTATATTTAGGTCTTTGATCCATTTTGAATTAGTTTTTTATATGGTGTGAGGTATGGGTCCTGTTTCCTTTTTTTGCAGATGTACATCCAGTTTTGCCAGCACCATTTGTTAAAAAGATTGTCTTTTCCCCCATTTGATGGACTTTGGGCCCTCGTTGAAGATCAGGTGACCATAGGTGGCTGGATTTACATCTGGGTTCTCAATTCTGTTCCATTGGTCACTGTATCTGTCTCTGTACCAGTACCAGGCTGTTTTGACTACTGTAGCTGTATAGTAGGTTCTGAGGTCAGGTGGTGTGATGCCTCCTACTTTATTCTTCTTCAATAGTGCTGTACTTATCCAGGGCTTCTTCCCTTTGCATATAATCACTTGACAACTTTTAATGTCTTCTACAGTTTAAGACATTGTCTATTTTCTTACCTAATGTTCTTTATTACACAAGGAGCTGCAAAAAAAGTTTTTCCTGAAATTTATGTAGTTTGTTTTAGATTATATATAAGACCTACACAAGTCAATGTGCTTAGTTTTTGCCTTAGTTATCAGGAGACCCAAGGCTAAACATTCCTCATTAACTAACTCTGTAGGTGCCTGATAATATCATGTTTTCTCCTTGGTCCTGTATTTGTTTTACTTTTTAAATTGTATTGGTTATATGCACACATAACTTTCTAAGCTGCCTCAATTTTTTTTTTTAGAATTAAGTGAATATTGAATTGATTAATTCTACAATCTATGTGCCACGTACTGTTCTAGGTGCTGGGGATATAGCAGTGAGGGAGACAAATAAAAGCCCCTGCTTGCATGGACTTTATGTTCTAGAAAGCTTACATTCTCAGGAAAGATTACAGCCTTCAGAGTCCAAACACTTGGGTTCAAGTCCTGGATCTTCCATTTACTAGCTTTGCAACCTTAGGCAAGTTACCTCTCTGCACCTCAGCTTTCTCATTTGTAGTATTGGGATAATACTTCCCTCATAGGGATGTTGTTAGAACGCTTCTGGAACATTGAAGACACCCCACACAGAGACAAACATAATTTCCTTTTCTTGGGATTTGGCACTGCCTTCCATTCAGGGACCCAAGGTGGAGATCTGGGAGTCACCCAAGATTATTCCCTTTCCCTTAACCCCACATTAACTCAGCAAGTTCTGCTGATCCTATCTCCTTATAGCTCTCAAAGTTATCTTCTTTTTGTCCCTGCTGTTGTTGTCTTAGTCCCCAAAACCAAATTCATGGCCGTTGAGTCGATTCTGACTCATAGTGACCCTATAGGACAGAGTAGAACTGTCCCATAGGGTTTCCAAGGCTGTAATCTTTACAGAAGCATCTTTCTCCCATGGAGGAGCCGGTGGGTTTGAACCACCAACTTAACCACTATGCCACCAGTGTCTTTGTCCAGACCACCATAATCTCTGGCCTGAACTATTGCAATCTCCATCTCATGTGTCTCCCAGCCTCTTGTCTACCTCTCCGAGAATTTTTCAGTAGAGTACCAATTATCTTTTTAAAATGAAACCTGATTATTCCACCTCCTGCTTGTAGCTTCCGGAAGAAAAATTTAAAGTCTTCAATGTCCTCCCTGAACAGGCCACCATATTCCTTTCCAGCTCCATCTCTCACCACTACTTTATAGTTAGCTTTTCATCCTGTCTTAAGGAATTGACGGTAGTTCCCTAAACGTGCTATGTTGTCTTGTGCCCAGGTTTTACTGCTGAGGGCCCTTTACCCGGAAAGGCCCGCCTTTTGTCTTGCTCTGTCTTGATCAGGCTAGTTTCTAATGACACTTTAAGACTCAGTTCACAGGTCACTTTCTGGTCTGGCTCTTAGTAACAACAACAACGAATATTTATTGAACGTTTACTGTGTTCTAGTGCTGTGCTAAACACTCTGTATGCTTTATTTCTTTCCCTGTCACCTGGCTTTATTTTTCTTGATAGTGTAGTCTACTCTAATATATATATATGTATATATTTTTTATATATATGTATTTGTGTGTTTGTTGATTGCTTCTCTTCTTCCACTAGGATGTCAGCTCTATGAGAGCAAATGTTTTGTCCGTCTTGTTCGCCACTATCCTTAGCCCCTGGAACTAAATGTTTGCTAACTGACTGACTGAATAAATGAATGAAAACCATTTTACACTTGAAGAAATCCAGGTTCCGACAGATTAAGCAACTCACCCAAACTCATGCTTGTACATGGTTGGAGGTAGGTTTAGAAGGCCATCTAATTCTAGGGCTTGTCTGTGTTCTTAACAGTTTAGCTTCCCATGATCTTTTCTCCATTTCTATAATTATGTTATTTCATGGATGTTATATGAATAGAATCATGAAGTATGGATTCTTTTGAGATTGGCTGGTTTTTAATCACCATAATTTCCTTGATGTTTATCCAAGTTGTCCTTTCCTTTTTATTGCTGAGTAGCATTTCAGAGTGTGGATGTGCTGCAGTATGCCATGTTCTATTCCAGAGCGGCTGTACCATTTTACATTCCCACCGGCAACGTATGAGTGATTCAGTTTCTCCATATTCTTGCCAATATTTGTTATTGTCACTTCTATTTTAGCCATTCTGATAGGTATGTCATGATATCTTATTGTGGTTTTAATGTGCATTTCCCTAATGACATTGAGCATCTTTTCATGTGCTTATTTTCCATTTGTATAGCCTCTTCGATGAAGTGATCTGGGCATGCCTTCTGCCCATTTTCTAACTGAATTGCTTGTTTCTTTACTGTTAAGGTTGGAGAATTCTTTCTATATGCTAGATACTAGCCCTTTGTCAGATACATGGTTTGCAAATATTTTCTTCCAGCCTATAGCTTGTCTTTTCATCCTTTTCATACGGGCATTCACAGAGCAAAAATTTTAATTTTTGTGAGGTCTAATTTATCAAATTTTTCTTTTATGCCTGGTGTTTTTGGTGTCAAGTCTAAGAATTCTTCACCTAGCCTTAAGTTCTGAGGATTTTCTTCTATACTTGTTTCTATAAGTTTTATAATTTTATGTTTTGTAATTAAATCAGTGATCAATTTTGAGTTAATTTTTGTGTAACATATGAGGTTGAGCTTGAAGTCATTCTTTTACTTACAGATGTCCAATTGTTCAGCATCATTCTTTAAAAAGGTTACCCTCCATTAAACTGCTTTCCCACCTTGGTCAAAAAACAGTTGGCCATTAATAACGTATTTAGTGCTTCTGTTAGACCTCCATGTTTCCAAGGCATCTCCTTCCCCTTACAGAGGCACTGGCCCCTGGCTCAGGCTCCTCACCCCCGACCCCAAGGGCTGCTGGCATCCTGAGGGTTCACAGTGATCAGGAGTGGTAAGCTGGGGACCAGGCACTGAATCCAGTCTGCTGACCTCTTTTTTTTTTGGCCCCAGCAGGGAAGGGACCCTCGAACCCTACAGCCTTTTAGTGTTGAAGTTCCTTCCATATCCTGCCATTCCATTTAGAACCCACTCTCCATGCCCACACCTTGCCCTTGTGACCATTAAGAGCTTTCCTACTTCTGAAATCCATTTGCTGACCATAGCTTCCCTCTTTCCCCTTCACTTTCTGCACCCCCCCCCCCCACCAAATCCTTTCTTTGTGTGTGTGTGTATGACTATTGGTGTCAGTCCTTCTCATTGAGGGTTTCCCTCATTAATGGATTGACACAGTGGCTGCCAACAATGAGCTTAAACATAGCAATGATTGTGAGGATGACACAGGACCGGGCAGCATTTTGTTCTGCTGTACATGGGATCGCTTTGAGTCAGAACTGACTCAATGACACCTAACAACAACAACAACAACATGACTGTTGGTGGTTTTGGTTTGCAGACCTCTCTGGTGCCCAGTTTAGGGGTATATGGGAGAAAAAGGGAAACTGAGGAAACTCCCCACGTTGTCTTTCCTCAGGTTCTGAAGTTTCTATCAAGTCCAACTTCTTTGTTCCTGTTTTCAGAGTCCTTTTATTATTGTCTGTTGAATAATTTCTAGGGTATATAGGAAAAGTGAGTCTACCTCATTTTATTTTGTTCTGGAACCAGAGGTTCCTTAGTGCAGTTTTTTTTTTTTTTTGATTGTGAGGAAAATGTATACAGCAAAACATTCACCAATTCACCAATTTCAGCATGTGCAATTCAGTGACACTGATTACATTTCTTCAGGTTGTGCACCGTTCTCTCTACCCCTTTGCAAATTAGTCCATCACCATTAACATAAACTTAATGCCCTCTAAGTAAAAACTCCCTTTTCCTCCCTCCCTCCCAACCCTGGTAACCATGAATAATCTTTGATTTCTATATATTTGCTTATTTCATATAAGTGAGATCAAACAGCAGTTGTCCTTTTGTGATTGACTAATTTCACTCAGCATAATGTTTTCAAGATTCGTCCATGTTGTGGCATGTATCAGGACTTCATTTATCTTTATGACTGAGTCATATTCCATTGTATGCATGTACTACATTTTGTTTATCCATTTATCTGTTGATGGACATTTGGATTGTTTCCACATTTTGGCTGTTGTGAGAAGTGCTGCAAGGAACATTGGTGTATGTGATGGTTAAGATTGTGTGTCAACTTGGCTGGGCCATGATTTTCAGTGTTTTAATGTAATCACTCCCATGATTAAATATACTGTGAGTAGCCAATCAGATGAAAGGGAGTCTCCTCGGCGGGGTGGCCTGCATCTGAATATAAGCAGACATTCTTGGCTTTTTGCTCTCTCTGGATCCTGTAACTGCCTCCTGTCGCCTAATCTCCAGTTCTTGGGACTTGAGCTGTCAGCTTGTCTGCCGAACTTGGGATTCGTCGATCTGCACAGCCTGTGAGCGGGAACCCTGCTCTCCGATCGGCCGATCTTGGGCTTGCCAGCTTCTGCGGCTGCGTGCCTTGGGAGAGGCCTCTATCCTGATCCACCGACTTGGGACGTTCTAGCCTCTACAATCGTGTCAGCTGTTTCCTTGATATAAATCTCTCTCTTTGTATATATATATATATTTATACACTTTACTGGTTTTGCTTCTCTAGAGAACCCAGCCTAAGACAGTGTACAAGTTTTTGTTTGTGTTCAGACTTTCACTTCTTGTGGGTGCATACCTAGGGTTGGGATTGCTGGCTCATATGGTAGTCTGTGTTCAACTTTTTGAGGAACCGCTAAACTGTTTTAACTATTGCTCTGTGGCTATACCGTTTTACATTCCCACCAGCAATGGATGAGAGTTTCTGTTTCTACACAACTTCACCAACACCTATTGTTTTCTGGTTGTTTTTTTTTTTTTGAACATTGCCATTCTAACACAGGTGAAATGGTATCTCATTGTGGTTTGAGCTGGACTTGACTCAATGGCAACAGCTTTGTTTTTGTTTTCTAATGGCTAATGACATTGAGCATCTTTTCATGTGCTTGTTGGCCATTTGAATATTCTCTTTGGTGAAATGTCTGTTCAAGTTCTTTGCCCATTTTTTGATTGGATTGTTTGTCTTTTCATTGTTAAATTGTAGAAATATTTTATATATTTTGGATATTAGACCCTTATCAGATATATGGTTCCCCAAAATTTTCTCCCAATTTGTAGGCTGTTTTTTCACTCTTTTGATAAAGTCCTTTGAAGCACAAAAGTATTTAATTTTTATGAGGTCCTATTTGTCTATTTTCTCTCCTGCTGCTCGTGCTTTTGTTGTCATATCTGATGGCCCATCACTAAAAACTATGTCCCACAGCTTTACCTCTACATTTTCTTTAAGAATTTTTTGGTTTTAGTTTTCACATTTAGGTCCTTGATCCAATTGGAATGGATTTTTTGTGTATCGCGTGAGGCTGGACCCTGATTCAGTCTTCTGTGTGTGAAAATCCAATTGTCCCCACACCATTTATTGAAGTGACTGTGTATTCCTTTCATCTTCTTTTGATGCTTCCTGTGTCATTCAATTTTTTGCTCAGAGAATGTTTCAGTATTGCAATTTGAGACTTGAATTTTTTTTTCAAGAGGTAGCATATGATCAAGAACCAATGGTACTGAAGGAAGAAGTCCAAGCTGCACTGAAGGCATAGGTGAAAAACAAGGCTCCAGGAATTGATGGAATACCAATTGAGATGCTTCAATAAGTGGATGCAACACTGGAAGCACTCACTCATCTATGCCAAGAAATTTGGAAGACAGCTACCTGGCCAGCTGACTGGAAGAGATCCATATTTGTGCCCATTCCAAAGAAAGGTGATCCAAAAGAATGTGGAAATTATAGAACAATATCATTAAGATTACATGCAAGCAAATTTTACTGAAGATAATTTAAAAAATGGCTGCAGCCGTACATCAGCAGGAAACTTCCAGAAATTCTAGCTGGATTTCAAAGAGGACATGGAGCAAGGGATATCACTGGTCATGTCAGGTAGATCTCAGCTGAAAGCAGAGAATACCAGAAAGATGTTTTATTGACTACACAAAGGCATTTGACTGTGTGGATCATAACAAATTATTGTTAACATTGTGAAGAATGGGAATTCCAGAACACTTCAACTGTGCTCACGCAGAACCTGTACATAGATCAAGAGGCAGTCATTCAAACAGAACAAGGGGATACTGCGTGGTTTAAAATTGGAAAAGGTGTGAGTCAGGGTCATATCCTTTCACCATACTTACTCAATCTGTACGCTGAGCAAATAATCTGAGAAGTCGGACTATATGAAGAAGAACGTGGCATCAGGATTGGTGATATTCAGATGATACAACCTTGCTTGCTGAAAGTGAAGAGGACTTGAAGCAGTTATTGATGAAGATCAAAGCCTTCAGTATGGATTACACCTCAACATAAAGAAAACAAAAATCCTCACAGCTGGACCAATAAGCAACAACATGATAAATGGAGAAAAGATTGAAGTTGTCAAGGATTTTGTTTTACTTGGATCCACAATCAATGCCCATGGAAGCAGCAGTCAAGAAATCAAATGACGTATAGTATTGGGCAAACCTGCTGCAAAAGATCTCCTTATAGTGTTAAAGATCTCTTTATAACCCTGGTGGCGAAGAGGTTAAGAGCGCATGCTGCTAGCCAAAAGGTCGGCAGTTCAAATCCACCAGCCGCTCCCTGGAAATTCTACGGGGCAGTTCTACTCTGTCCTATAGGATCACTATGAGTCAGAAATGACTCGAAGGCAGGCAACAGCGTAGTGTTAAAAATCAAAGATGTCACTTTGATAACTAAGGTGCTCCTGACCTAAGTCATGGTATTTTCAATTGCCTTATATGCATGAAAGCTTAACAATGAAAAAGGAAGGCCGAAGAAGAAGAACTGATGAATTTGAATTATGGTGTTAGCGAAGAATACTGAATGCACCATGGACTGCCAGAAGAATGAACAAATCTGTCTTAGAGGAAGTACAGCCAGAATGCTCCTTAGAAGCGAGGACTTTGTCTTGCTTACTTTGGACACATCATCAGGAAAAAACAATCACTAGGAAAGGACATCATGTGTGGTAAATTAGAGTGTCAGTGAAAACGAGAGAAACCCTCCATGAGATGCAGTGGCTGCAAAAATGGGCTCAAACATAGCACACAGCAATGACTGTGAAGATGGCAATGCTTCGTTCTGTTGTACATGGGGTCACTATGAGTTGGAGCCAACTCGACGGCACCTAATACCAACAAAATTTATTGACGAGACCTTTCTCTTCCCCATTGAATGGACTCAGCAACCTTGTAGAAAATCAGCTGACCATGTTCAATGGCAACAGAAATAAATTATTAAAAATCTGTTGCTTTACTTTTACAAAGTAATACTCATATTAGCTCCATCATAAAAAAAGCCAGATAGTAAATATTTTAGGCTTTGTGGGCCAAATATGGTTTCTGTTACATATTTTTCTTCAGTTTTTTACAAACCTTTAAAACTGTAAAAACCATTCTTAGCTTATGAGCCATACAAAGGATGACAACAGGCCAGATTGGCCAAGCAGGCTGTAGTTTACTGACAACTGCTTTAAACACTCAACTCCTTTTTTCAAATTAACTATTTTTTAGAGCAGTTTTAGCTTTACAGAAAAACTGAGCAGAAAGTACAGAGAACTCCCTCTCTCCCTTCCCACTTTCTCCTATTATTCACATCTTGCATTGGTGTGGTACATTTGTTACAATTGATGAACCAATATTGATACATTAATATTAAATAAGTTCATATTTTACATTAGGGCTCACACTTTATGTCGTACAGTCCTATGGGTTTTGACAAAAGCGTAATGTCGTGTCATGTAAAACGTCTACAACTTAACAACAAAAAGACAAACAACCCAAACAAAACATGGGCGGGGGACTTGAGCAGACATTTCAGCAAAGAGGATATTCCAGTGGCCAGTGGGCACGTAACATACAGAATAGTTTCACTGCCCTTAAAATGCTCTGTGCTCCACCTATTCAATCCTCCTCCCTTCTGCCCTTATCCCCCAATCTCTGGCAACCACTGATCTTTTTACTGTCTCTATAGTTTTGCCTTTTTCCAGAATGTCATATAGTTGGAATCAGACTGTATGTAGCCTTTTCAGATTGGCTTCTTTAACTTAGCAATATGCATTTAAGGTTCCTCCATGTTTTTCATGACTTGATAGCGCATTTCTTTTTATTGCTGAGTAGTGTTTCAGTAGTATGGATGTGTCACAGTTTGTTTATTCATCCACTTATTCAAGGATATCTTGGGTTGCTTCCAATTTTTGGCAATCATCAAAGCAGTGGCTACGAACATTTGTGTATATGTTTTTGTGTGGACAGATGTTTTCAACTCATTTGGGAACAATTGCTGGATCGTATGGTAAGACTGTGTTTATCTTTGTGAAAGGCTGCCTGGCTGTCTTCCTAAGTGTCTGTATCATTTTGCATCCCCACCAATGATAAATGAGGTTTCTTTTGCTCCACATCTTCACCAACATTTGCTATTGTCATTACTTTGGATTTTAGCCATTCTGGTGGGTGTGTGGTGGTATCTCATTGTTGCTTTAATGAGTAATTTCCTAATGACTTGCGATGTTGAGCATCTTTTCATGTGCTTGTTTGCTGTCTGTATGTCTTCTTTGGTGAGGTGTCTGTTCAGATCTTTTGCCCATTTTTAAATTGGGTGGTATTTTTCTTATTGTTGAGTTTTAAGATTTCTCTGTATATTTTCAGATATGACAACAAAAGCATGACAAGCGAAAGGTAAAATAGATAAATAGTTCATAAGAATTAAATACTTTTGTTCATCAAAGGATTTTATCAAACTAGTAAAAAAAAACTATTTACAGATTGAGAGACAATTTTGGGGAACTATATATCTGATAAAGGTCTAATATCTAAAATATATATATATAAAAAAAAACTTCTACAACTTAACAACAAAAAGACAAACAACCCAACCAAAAAATGGGCAGGGGACTTGAGCAAACATTTCACCAAAGAAGATAGATATTCAGGTGGTCAATGGGCATGTGAGAGAATGCTCCACATCATTAGCCATTAGTGATTCAAATAAAAACTGCAATAGGATGCTATCTCACCCCTATTAGGATAGCAGTGATTAAAAAAGAGAGAGAGAGAGAGAGAGGAAAAAAACAAGTGTTAGTGAGGTTGTGGAGAAGCTGGAGTCCTCATCCATTACTGGTGGGACTGTAGGGTGGTGCAGCCACTGTGGAAGACAGTTTGGCAGTTCCTTGAAAAGTTGAACATAGAATTGCCATATGTGATACCAATCCTAGGTATATACCCAAGAGAAGTGAAGGCAGGAACACAAACAGAAACCAGTACACAAATGTTAATTGCAGCACTTTTCACAAGAGATGGAAATAACCAAATTGTGCATCAACAGATGAATAGATGGACAGAATGTGGTACATACATACAATGGAATGTTGTGCCGCCCTAAAGAGAAGTGAAGTCCTGATGCATGCCACGACATGGACAAACCTTGAAAACATTATGCTTGGCAAAACAGGTCAGTAGCAAAAGGACAATTATTGTACGATCTCACTTATAAGAAATAAGCAAATATATAGAAACCGAATAATATTGGTAGTTACCAGGGGTGGAAAGTTGGGAGAAAGGGAAAGTTTTTGCTTAGGGGACACTGAGTTTATGTTAATGGTGGTGGAATGATTGGGAAAAGGATAGTGAGAATGGTTGCACAACTTGAAGAATGTAATCAATGTCACTAAATTATACATGTACAAATTGTTGTGATGGAATATATTTTGTTATGTATATTTTTACCACAATAAAAACAACAATAATTTTAAAAAAGAAAATAAGTTGACCATAGATGTATGGATTTATTTTTGAACTCTCAATTCTATTCCATTTGTCTATACGTCTATTATTATATGAGCACAGACTGTTTTGAGTACTGTAGCTTTATAGCATGTTTTGAAACTACTGTAGTTTTTCAAATAATTTATTTTGTCATTGTTGTTATTGAAAATATACACAGCAAAACATACACCAATTCAACAGTTGTTACATGTACGATTCAGTGACATTGATTGCATTCTTCGAGTTGTACAACCATTCTCCTTCTCTTTTTCTGAGTTCTTCCTCCCCCATTAACATAAACTCACTACCCCTAAGGTTCGTAGCTAATCTTTCGAGTTGTTGTCATCAATTTGATCCCATATAAATAGATCTTAAAAGAGCATAATGCTTAAGGCAGGCACTCTTTACTAGTTAAGCTAAACTATTGTTAGGTTTTAAGAAAACTTCAGGGGATAGTTTTGGTTTAAGATTTAAAGATTATCTCAAGGGCAATAGTTTCAGGGGGTTCATCCCCCCTCCATGATTCCAGAAAATCTGGATTCCTTGAGAATTCAAAATTCTGTTCTGCATTTTCCTCCTTTTGATGAATATTCTTTTATAGAACCTTTGATCACAGTGTTCAGTAATGGTATCTGGGCACCATCCAGTTCTTCTGGTCTTATGGCAAAGGAGGCAGTTGTTCATGGATGCAATTAGCCACACATTCCATTTCCTACTTCTATTCCCGACTCTCCTTCTTCCTTTGTTGCTTCAGGCAAATAGAGATCAGTTGTTGTGCCTTAGATGGCCACTTGCAAACTTTTAAGACCCTAGGAACTACACAAAAAATTAGGAGGTGGAACAGAAGCACTAAACATATTATTAGGCCAATTAACTAGAATGTCATGAAACCATAAGCTTAAACCTCCAAACGAAGGAACCAAATCCCATGAGATGTTTGGTTGTACATAAACTGGCTCAGCAGCTACTCTTTTTTTTCTTTTCTCATTGTAAATATGTCTATCACACAACTTTAAAAAAAATTTTTTTTAATTGTACTTTAGGCGGAAGTTTACAGAACAAATATTTTCTCATTAAATAGTCAGTACACATATCGTTTTAGGGCATTGGTTAACAATCCCACGGCATGTCAACAAGCTCCCTTCTTGGCCTTGGAGGACCTTTTTTTTTTTTTTTTTTGGTGAAAATATACATAACCAAAGATACACCATTTCAAAAAATTCTACATGTACAATTCAGTGACATTGATTACATTCTTCCAGTAGTGCTGCTATTCTCACTTTAGATGAAGGTTTACAGAACAAAATAGTTTCTCATTAAACAGTTAGTACACATACTGCCCTATGACAATGGTTAAGAACCCCACTACATGTCAACACGGTCATTACTCAACCTTGGGTTCCCTATCACCAGCTTTCCTGTCCCCTTCTGCCTTCTAGTCCTTGTCCCTGGACTGCTGTGCCTCATTAGTCCCGTTTTGTTTTATGGGGTTGTCCAACCCCCGGATGAATGGTGAACCATGGGAGTGACTTCACCACTGAGCTAAAAGGGTGTCCGGGGGCCATACTCTTGGGGTTTCTCCAGTCTCTGTCAGGCCAGTAAATCTGATCTTTTTGTGTGTGTTAGAATTTTGTTCTACATCCTTCTCCGGCTCTGTCCAGAACCCTCTGTTGTTATCCCGGTCAGAGCGGTCAGAGTAGTCAGTGGTGGTAGCCGGGCACCACCTAGCTGTACTGGACTCAGTCTGGTGAAGGCCTTGGTAGCTGTGGTCCTTAGTCCTTTGGACTAATCTTTTCCTTATATCCTGTTCTCTTCATTCTCCCTTGCTCCCGAAGGGATGAGACCAGTGGAGTATCTTAGATGGCTGCTCACAGGCTTTTAAGACCCCAGACGCTACTCACCAAGGTAGAATGTAGAACAGTGTCTTTATAAACTGTGTTATGCCAATTGAGCTGGATGTTCCCCGAGACCATGGTCCCCACAGCCCTCCGCCCAGCAATTCATTCCCTCAGGGAGGTTGGATGTATCTATGACTTTCCTTGTACAAGTTGTGCTGGCTTCCCCAGTATTGTGTACTGTCTTACCCTTCACCAAAGTTACCACTTATCTATTGTCTATTTAGTATTTCCTCCCCACCCCTCCCACCCCTCGTAACCAACAAAGATTGTTATTTTCTGTGGTATCACACAACTTTTGCCAGTTCAACTTTTTACAGGTGTACAACTTATTTTATGATAATTGGCTGTGCAACCCTACCCTTAATTAATGCGATTTTTTCCATCACCATAAACTGAAACTCATAAGCAATGACCTCTCCTTTCCCCCTCCCTCCCACACCTGATAACCACTAATAAACTTTGGTTTATATACATTTGCCTTGTCTTGTCTTTTTATACAAATGAGGTTCTACAATATTTGTCCTTTTATGATTGACTTATTTCACTCAGCATAATGTCTTCAAGCTCTATCCACATTGTATCATGTATCAAGGCTTCATTTCTCTTACTGGTGGAGTAGTATTCCATTGTATGTATGTACCACATTTTGTTTATCCATTTGTCTGTTTATGAACATTTAGGTTGTTTCCATGTTTTGGCTTTTGTGAATAATGCTGCAGTGAACATTGGTGTACAAGTCTCTGCTTTCAAGTCTTTTGGGTATATACCTAGGAGTGGAATTGCTGGGTCATATGGTAGTTTTATTTTTAGTTTTTTGAGGAACTGCCACACTGTTTTCCACAAAGTTTGTACTGTTTTGCATTCCCTCAAGCAATCGGTAAGGGTTCAGATTTTCCCACATCTTTGCCAACATTTGTTATTTTCTGTTTTTTTTAAATTTTTAATCTTAGTGAGCCTAGTGGGGAAACTAGTGTAGTTTTAAACTGCACTTCTTTTATTGTGAGTTAAGCTGAACATCTTTTGATATGTTTTAAAACCATTTTTATTTCATTTTCTGTGAACTGTCTATCAATATTATTTGCCTGTTTTTAAATTGGGCTGGAGGTCTTTTACATATTGACTTGTAAGAGCTGTTTCCATATTCACTCTTAGTTGGAGATATTTTTCCCAGTCTTGTGTCATTCTTGGAAAAGCTTGCTCATTTCAACATTTTCTTTTTAAGCCCCCCACCTCCAGTTATTTCTTTTAATACTGCTATGGGCTCGTTTCTTATTTTTAAATCTTTAGTCCGTCTGGAATTCATTTGATGTAAAGTGTGAGGTAGTGTACCCGATTGTCCCCAAACATTTAAATAATCCATCATTTCCTCACTGCTTTGAAATGCTACGTTTATCATTTATCAACCTAATATCCTGTCTTCATTACTTCTTGCCCAGACCACTGTAACAGCTTTCTAGGATTACCATAATTCCAATCTGTCATGCACACTATTGCCTGATTAATTTTCCTCATACAAGCTCTGACCAAAGCACTCCTTTATTCAAAACCTTCAGAAGCCCTACCCGATACTGCAATTGAAATTAAGGCCCCATTACACTCTTTCATAGCACCTTGTACTTTTTCTTCTTATCACTTCTCAAGATTTGTAGTTTTAATAATCTGCATGATTGTTTGACTATTGTCTATCTCCCCAATAATCTTGAAGCTTCACGAGAGCAAGGGTAACGTGCTCACCACGTATTCTGGGTGGTTAGCATTGTGCCTGGTACTTAGAAGGTACCCAGTCCATGTTTGTGTAATGATAGGTTTCCCTGTGCCTGCGGAATAAAGTAGTAACAACTGTAAGATCTGATTCCAACTTACCTTCTCTTAGTCCTCTGCCTTTGGATGAAGTCAAGCTGCTGGACTTGCTGCCTTTTCCTGAAAAAGCCATGGGTTCTCCTATGTTTTTTTTTTTCTGGCTTACACCATTCCTTGATTTTATTTTTCTACTTGTGCTCAAATTACTCCCTCTGCCCCTGCCACCACCAGCATCGTTGTCTTATCAAAATCCAATTCATCTTTCAGTGCTCTGGTTGTGGGTCTGCCTATCTCCGCCACTGTGCCACTGGACTGTGGGTGCCATAAGAGCAGGGCCAAAATCAAACCAAACCCGTTGCCGTTGAGTAGATTCCGACTCTCAGAGACCCTAGAGAACAGGGTAGAACTGCCCTATAGGGTTTCCATGACGGTAATCTTTATGGAAGTAGGTTGCCACATCTTTCTCCAGCGGAGCGGCTGGTGGGTTCAAACCACTGACTTTTCGGGTTAGCAGCCGAGCACTCAACCACTGCGCTACCAGGGCACCTTTGAGAGCATGACAGGTCCCTCTAATGTGCCCCCAGGATGTAGCATAGCTCCTGGTCTCTAGGAGGCACTCCTGGTTACACATCTCCATCTGTTCCAGGCTGCAATCTCCTTGACAGCAGGCAGTATTCTTTATATGTGTGCATCTGGAAACCTTGCCTTCTAATCACTAGGGCCTATATCAGGGCAGGACTTTTAGTTGGCTTCAGGAATCATCTGGTAACCTAATGAATGTGTCTGATTGTGCTGTGAGAGGCCTGAACATGAAATGACGGGACAGGGCAGAGACTTCCCTACCTTTCCTCCTCTGTGCCCGTGGAGTTCCCTCGCCCCCTCTCCTCCTACACAGTGAACAATTACCGCCCCCCACTCTCCTCCTCCTCACCTGAGCAGAGAGAGCCCTGACACTCCCTGGAGGATAATCCCTGCTTGCCTCTTCCCTCTTCGAAGCCCTCTGGAGAAGAGGTTGCTCAGTTGGCCACACTTCTGGGTCCTGGCACCAGGAGGCAGGGTTGCCATGCCAAAGTTCTTGTTCTCCCGCCTCATTTAGAAGCACTTTCTTCGTGAGTTCTTGGGCCATTCCCCTCCACCATCTGCTCCCCAGCTACATCCCTGTCACCTCCATAGTTCCTAGGCAACCCCTTCCCCTTACTGGCCCCTGACTTGAGCTCTTCCCCACCCGAAGGGCTGCTGGCATCCTGGGGGTTCACCGTGATCAGGAGTGGTAAGCTGGGGACCAGGCACTGAATCCAGCCTGCTGACCTGTTTTGTTTGGCCACAATCGTGTTTTTTGAGGGCTCTAGCAGGGAAAGGACCCTTGAACCCTACAGCCTTTTAGTGTCTAGATTCCTTCAACATCCTGCTATTCCATTTAGACCCCACTCCTGTGCCTACACCCTGCCCTTGTGGCCACTAAGAGCTTTCTAGCTTCTAAAATCCATCTGCTGACAGTAGCTTCCCTCTTTCCCCTTCAATTTCTGCCTCTCCCCAAATCCTGTTCTTTTCTTCTCCTCACACAGAACTCCATGTCCTGAAGACTGCCTTGTTCTCACCACTTCCCAGGCTTCACATTCTTTTCTCTGTTTTCCTACCCCTGCCTCACTATCTCAAAGCCCCTGCCTCGCTATCTCCCGCCTTAGATGAATCCAACCACCCACCTTCAGTGAGATCATTCTAAAACTCAAGGTGGTTAATTATTTGCTTTCCTACAAACCTCTGGAGATTATCCCCAAGCCAGAGGACTGGTGATTCTAAGGATAAGGGTTGGCTCCCTGTGTGGCCTAGAAGGCTCTGTGTACTAGGCCTCCCACAAGCTTCTTCAGCCTCTCCACCCACTACCCTCCACCAGCCATATGACCCTTGCCGTGGATTGAATTGTGTTGCACAAAAATATGTGTATCAATTTGGCTAGGCCATGATTCCCAGTATTGTGCGATTATCCACCATTTTGTCATCTGACATGATTTTCCTATGTGTTGTAAATCCTGCCTCTATGATGTTAATGAGAGCGGATAGGCAGCAATTGTATTAGTGAAGCAGGAGTCAATCTACAAGATTGGATTGTGTCTTAGGGCAACTGTTTTTGAGATATAAAAGAAGAGAAGCAAGCAGAGAGACAGGGGGACCTCATGCCACCAAGAAAGCAGCGCCAGGAGCAGAGCGCGTTCTTTGGACCAGGGATTCCTGAGCTGAGAAGTTCCTAATTCAGGCGAAAATTGATGAGAAGGACCTTCCTCCAGAGCCAACAGAGAGAGAAAGCCTTCCTCTGCAGCTTACGCCCTGAATTTGGACTTCTGGCCTGCTATACTGTGAGGAAATAAATTTCTCTTTGTTAAAGCCATCCACTTGTGGTATTTCTGTTACAGCAGCGCTAGATAACAAAGACAACCCTGCATGTTCAACTCCTGTTTTTTAGCCACTGCAGGCCCTTTCATGAACCTACATCTGTGTAGCAGATTTTCCCTCACACATTTTTCCCTTGGCTGACTTCTAACCTTATTTTAAAACCTAATTCTTTCTATGGGTAGACATATCTGTATGTGAAGTCACAGCAAGGCCTGTAAGCATACATTATAAACAGATGAACAGTTGCTACTTCTGTGGAGGGCAAGAGCGATCAGGACTGAGGGAGAGTTGGCCAAAGGGTACTTTAGCTTTATCTGTAAAATTTCTACTTTTTACAAGGAGATTGTATCATGTATTTATTACTTGTGAGATATAAACACAAACAAATGAACCAGTTCAATACCAGAAAGTCTTCCCCAAACTTCCCAGGCAGATGGAGATGTTTCCTTTCCTGGAATCTAATAACTCTAACCCCTCCCCGCTGTGTTTCATAGGAAATACTGTACTGTATTGCAATTTGTTTGTGCCCATCTTTCCCTCTTTAGACGGGGAACCTCCCAAAGGTACTAACTTTATCTGATTCATGATCCCAGTGCCTAACAAAGTGCCTGCCAGAGAATATGCTCAGGGAGTGCTGAATCCAATGAATTGCCTTTGCTAGTGGACTCCTCCCAAAGACCTCACCAGGGGACAGACCTGATGCTAGTCCTGAGAGGCTTTTTGGAGTTTTCAGAGTTAAAGGAAGACTGTTTCTGGGAGTCTGAAATGTGGGCCAAGGCATTTGAAAGGCACTTGGGTTGTGGCAACATGAGGAGGGGGCTGCGTCAGGGCCCACAAGGCCAGGATCCAGTTCAGTGCTGCTGTCTCATTACTTGGCATGCTCCTGATGCCACGGACTGCTCAGCAGTTAGTCTGAGGATATATCCTCAAACATTGCACTTGTCAAGCCCAGCCCTGATCGGTATCTACAAGATGGAGAGGCAGCAGGCTGTCCCCATACGGGGAGGGTCAGAGAGGGAGGAATTAGGGGACGCTTAGACTAGCTGAGTGTTCCAGACTAACTTGGAGGGAGGGATTGAACAGCTGTCTGAGGGGTTTGAAGAAGGTTTAATGGTAAGGATCTGTAGCTTTTGTCATTTTCCAGAGAAATCGGAGCCCCCGGGTCAGAAGGTCCTTCTTAGGCCCTATTTATTGCCTACAGGCAAAAGGTAAAGGAACGGTCTTAGGGGGTCAATTGGATTGCAACTGGAGAGTAGATGGAGGTGGCAGCTTCTAGCGTTGGTGAAGTGTGTATCAGGTGGCCAGTGCAACCCTTTAGACTTGGATGTGCAAGTGGTGAGGAGGCTGCAGAAGGGTTTTGACCAGTCTCTCTCCCAAGAATGCCCCTCAGTCAGCTCCTGTATTCAACCCCAAATAGGACAGTGTTCCTGGGGTATTAGGGCAATGAGGTGGGCAGGGGGTAGGTACTTGGACCCCTGAGATAATGGCAGGGGTGGTGGCAGCCAGAAGCAGGGCTGCAGGGTTGTGGTAGGATTCAGTGAGCAGCCTTCCCCACTTCTCCCATCCCCTCTATCTCCTTCTGAGCTATCCACCCCCAACACCACCATGGGCCTCAGAATTACTAAAAGGACATCACACCAGACATACTACACACCTTTAGACCTCAATGACGAACACTCCCAGTCTGCCTATCTCTTTGTAAGTAACTTTTATTTTTATTTACAACAGGATTGGTGGCTTTATTCCTCCATCTTAGGGATACTTGGCATCAACAGCCAGATGGAAAGTCCGCCGTGAAGTCAAATTCATTCTGCCCCAGCCACAGCTCTGGAAGTTCATTGGCTCGGTCCAGTCCCAGTTCTACCACCAGTGACATCAGCACCTCTTCATCCACTGGGTCTGAATCGATGATAGCCGGGCTCTGGGCACCAGTAGAAGGTGAGGGTGACCCTGCCCCTCCCGCCTGAGCCCCAAAGCCCCAGTTTTGCAGGGATCCTGCCTCCCCGGGTTGGCCTGGAGTGGTGGTGGCCATCCCATGATACTGGCTATTAAGTTTCTGCAGCTGCATACTGGCCAGCAGATGAGGGGCAGGGTGTAGGTTGAAGGGTGGGGGTTTAGTGGGAGGGGTGGCAGTAGGAGAGCCTACTGGAGATGGAGATCCTGAGGAACTAGTGGGAGCCCCACTAGCCTTGGTTCCATTTGAGGCCACCCCGGGGTAGTGCAGAATGGCCACTGCTTTGCGATCTTTCACTCCCAAGTTAGGGTAGGCCAGAGAGCTCATCTCTTGGTCGGCATCCTAGAAGACAAGAGAAAGGCATGCCATAGTACACCTGCCCTTGGCTTTTTCCTTGCCATCCATCAGGCCCAGAAGGGCTCTACATATGCTTTATCTGAGGCTAGTGGTGGAGAGGTAGCAAGAGGGCTTCCCAGAGAGCTGGGCTCCCAGCTTGAGCATCCTTTTGCTCCCATGGTTCTGAGCACTGAGCTCAGTCCCAAGTTCTAGTGCTTGGGCACCTGCCATCCTAAATGGGTTCATTACTTTTGTCTCCCTTCCTGACCCCCAGCTCACCATTCTAAAAAGGGCATCTTGTTGCCCCTCTCCTCAGCTTCATTTTAATATTTTCAGTGGAGTGGTCTTTTTCCAATTCTACTTTTCTTCTACTCCCTTCCCTGCCATCTTCAACACCTCTAAAGAGCTCAGTTTGACTACATTTGGGCAAAAGCCATTCTCATTCTCACCAGAGAAAGCCCTGCTGTCTCCTCTCTACCAAAGGACATTAGATACCACACCTAGGAGGACTTAGCACATGACGCCCGACAAATCAGTCTTTCCATGCCTCCGTGTCTCCATCTGTAAAACGGCAAAAGTTACCTCCTTCACAGGTGAAGTGCCACCCTTGACATCAAGTGCAGGCCTCGACATAGCTGGCATTTCAGAGCCTTGGCAGAAGTTAGATAAATTGGTGGGAGGTGATCCTGTCAGCTGGAGCTGCTGTGCTGTACGTGAGGGAGAAGACATGATAAGGGCAAAAGGCTTTACCGACCAAGAAAGCACTAGCAAAGCTTGAAGCAGAGCAACTCCACACCATTACAAGGCAACAATGGTGACAGGGTTAGACCCTAGACCAGAGACAACCTGAGCAAAGGGAGGAAATCAAGCTGGAACTTTTGCCTGGGGTAGGAAAGGTGCTTTATTCAGCCAGGTGCTGCCCAGACAGCCAGCTGCCCACATCACCAGGAGGGAACACACATGACTGTTTCCTCATGCAAGTGATTTCAGAGCCGCAAGATGGGGGGAAAGGAAGTGGGGAGGAGGATGGTGCTGCTCCTGGTTCTGAGGGCAGGAACATCCCTGAGTGAGTGGGGCAAACTGTCTTAATGGGCAATTAGTACCAGGGCTGGAGAGCTGGGGCCTCCATTGGGTCAGGGAGAAAGTGAGAAGTCAGGGCAAGGAAGACCTAGAAAGCTTTGGAGGCTGCAGCACAAGACAGGGAAGGAACAAGTCCCCAAAGCAAATGTCGTACGGCTCCAAGGCCCTGCCTTGGGGCATGTCTGTGAGAGAGCAGGACTGATCAAGGTGTTCTGGGAGCTCTGAGGCAGCCAGAGTCAGAGAGCAGCTAGGAATGTCTCATTTTCCTCTATGCCTCAAGGCTCCTCCAAGACTGTCCCAGCACTGGGCTTTCCCAGGACATCTGCCCCAGAGCTCTCAGCCCAGCTACACTCATCTGTAGTGACAGGTGGTCATAATTCTTTCTGGAGGGAAAACTGAGACACAGAGAGATTCAATGGCTTTCCAGTCAGGTAGCAGTGGTTCTGGGACCAGGATCTAGCACTCCTATGCCCACGTGGCTCACCTGACCAGTGGCCAGGTCATCATACCTGGAATGATTCCAACGGCTTCAGAAGAAATGATTCCTTGGCTCAAGTGCCAAAGGATAAGGAGATGAAAGAAAAAGAACCCCCCAAAAGCAGAAAATAAAACACCTCTGCAAATTAACCTTATTTTCCTAGAAGCTTGTTTAAAAAAAAAAAAAGCCCCATATACACTAGCTGCAACTGATCAATTAGAGTACTATTTCTCTGTATCACCTTTGCACTTACTGTGTGTCGGGGGAGGGTGGGGCTGGGCGTAAGAAAAACAGAGAAGGGGGGCAAAAAAAGAAAACATGAGGAAAAACAATCATCAGTTTCTGGGTCCCCCACCACTGCTTGATTGGAGCCCTGCTCCTTCAAGCCAGTGATCACATCCCTCCTTCTAAATCCACATTGTCTTAGAGAACTCTAACCCCGGTGCGGTGGAGTGGATTCTGACTCATAGGACCCTACAGGACAGAATAGAACTGCCCCATAGGGTTTCCAAGGAGCGGCTGGTGGATTCGAACTAGGACCTTCAATATCAAACAATTTCCGTGCCCTAAGAAAAATGTCTGGGGGTCCCTGCCCATCTATTCCCGTTCATATACACTTCTCTCTCCTTCATGCCGCCTGGTACTGGAATGTACAAAACAGCAACAAGAAGAAACAGAAAGAGGAGAAAAAAAGAAAGAAGCAGGAAAAAGAGGAGAAAAAATTATCTCTGTTCTGATTATCAGTTCGTGAAGAAGACTATTTTACCATGTCTCCCCCTTCAGGGTGTGAGCTCCTCTAGGAAGGGCCCTGTCTTCGTTCTGATCTGTGGCCTCCCATCATCATCCCGACCACCCGCCCAGACCCCAGGCCCAGGCCTGTACTCCGTGCATGTACTCCGTAGGCGCTCAGTAAGTGTTATTGAATCCAGCTTGAAGAAGCAAACACATTTCGATCTGAATTCCTGATCCTGCTTCCCCAATTTTCCACCTCTCCCCTAACCCCACAATCCATGCAAGGGCAAAACTTGGCAGCGCCGAAACGTCCCAGCCAGCTCTCCAAGCCTGGAGCCGACCACTGCGAAACGGCGGTGAGAGGCGGCTGGGAAATGCAGAGCAACAAGTGTCTCCTCGCCGACTGGTCCCTCGCGGCTGTCGGCCACCAGTTCCCGGTCCCACAGCCCGCCCTTAGCTTCAGCCCTCTCCTGCCTAGACGATGGTGGGGAGGAGGGAGGAAGGAGAGAGGAGAGAGAAGGGTTGTGTCTTTCACCTGTTGGGAGACCAAAAGTTAAAATGGCACCAACCGGATGGCTCCATCTCGATTGGTATTTTCTCACTCAGGAGAAGAAATTTTAAAATCCAAACAGCACTGCGGCTTGACTTGGACGCGCGCTCTAGCTAGACCAGTCAGTTTTGCCACCTGAAAACTAAAGGCCCGTTGTTTGCAGACAGCTCGGCTGCCCTCCTCGCCGCATCTCAGGTGCAGCCGCCGGAGCTGGAGGCGGCCGGGAAGTATCCCTGCAACATGTGCGCGAGCTCCCAGACCACCTGAGACCCGCAGAGACTGTTCCCACAAGTGCCGTATCAGGAACTGATCGTAGAGACTGGATGGATAGGATGGGAGGGATCTTTGCCTAGGTGGCGAGTTTGGAGCCGGGGGGGGGGGGGGTTGTTTCCGCGCGCGGGGGCGCACTCCAGCGCAGACCACTCCCGCGCCTCGCCAACATTTACTGAGCGCCCACTGAGCCCCCTACGCGGTCCCAGGCTGAGCCTACCCCCTAGCCAAACCGCCTGCGGTCAGTGTTCTAACCCCGCCTAAGAGAAGAGTAAGAGAGCCTCAGAGAGGTGCGGTAACTTGCCAAGGTCACAGCGCTAGGAAGTGGCGAGGCCGGGATTCGCAGTCTGACTGATTCCAAGTCCGGCGTTCCTCTGGGCAGGGACTCCGCGAACAGCCCGGCCAGACCGCCCTCGTTTATAGGGAGAGGGGTGTGTGCATGGGGGGTGGGGGTGTGAGTGTGGGCGTGTGTGCGGGAGAGCGGAGGTCGATTGGGTAGCAGAGGCAAGTTGCCCAAATTCGCTAACTCCCACCCCGCAGTTCCACTGAACTCGGCCTGAAAAGCCCCTCTCGCCTCCAGTCCAGAAGGAAACCTGAGTTTTGTGCAGCCCCCGAGCCGGAGCGTCCAGATGTCCGGGCGATTAGCAAAGTCGGTGGAAGCCAAGCTGAAGAAAGCGCGGGCGCAGGGAGAAAGGTGCTGCCGTCTGCCTGGGAGAAGCGGCTATTTGGCCCGGCTGGCCGGCAGTCTGGCGCGCGGGCAAGCGAACCGGCGCGCGGGCGGGCGAGCGGCCGCGGCCCCTCCGCCCCCAGCAGAGCAGCTTTCGAACAGAAAACAAGTCCCCCGGAGCCCTCCGGCCCGCCTGGCCGCCTCCCGGCCCCGCCAATTGCTCCCATGCCCGCTCCGCGGGAGTCCCCGGCCCGGCCCGGAACCCTGCCCAGCGCCCTGCCCGGCGGCCCGGCTTACCTCCGCGAAGCCGCCTGCCCCGGAGAGAGGGAAGCGCGCAGCCCGGTGAACCGCGAGCGAATCGGCGGAGAACCCAATCCCTGACACGCACGCCGCCGCCTCGAGCCGGTCGCGCTCGGTGCCCACGGCCGCACCGGTGGCCACCCGACCGCGGGGAGCCTGGGAAAAGCCCGCACCGCCGCGCCGCGCCGCCGCCGCACCGCACCGTGCCGCGCCAAGCAGCCCTGGCCCGCGCCCGCCTGCCCGCCCGCCCGCAGCTTCGGCGCCGGACTTCGGGGCGGTGGCGGTGGCGGTGGCGGTGGCGGCCACCGCGCTCCCTTCCCCGCGCGGGGGACTCGGCTCTCAAGCCCTCATTGCCGCCCGGAGAGCCCTGACGCACACGCATACGGCAGCAGGCTGGCCTCTGCTAGGAATCCCAGGAAGGACAGACCCTCCCCCCCCCCCTTTTTTTCCTCCCCCCAATTTCCACGTCTTTATAACTGGTTTAGGGCATTATTAACACATGTCCTGGCTCGTGGGCGAGTTGGTGGCAAAATCTGAACTGGATACTCACGGAGGGCCCGAGCGGGTGCTATTCCTTCTTGGCCCTCTTCCTCGCCGCTGGGAAGGGCCCCTAGCCGGCGGGCTGCGGGCGGGTGGCCGGGCGGAGCTAGCCTCCTTTCGGCAGCTCAGCGGTGCGCCTTCTGCAGCGGTGCCGCCGGGAACATTTTATAGTGGTGGCTGGCGTGTGTGGCCCTTTAAAGGCGCTCGAGCTGGTGCAGTCACCGCGAATCGTGTGGAAGCGAAGGGCCGGCTGGGGAACCGAGTCTTTGCTGCCCCGTCGGTCGGGCAGCCCCGGGGACCTGCCACGGCTCCCGGGGTGGGACTGGTAGGCCCAAGCTGCGGGCACTTCTTGCTCGGAGTCCCGGACGGCGCCTGCGCTTCTAAAGCTAGTGGGGCCCGGGCCCGGGACCCGGGCTCTCCCCACCGCCCTGCATGGACTTGCCCAATAAATTCCACTTAGTAATTTCTTTGAGGCGAGGGAGAGCTGTTAGTGTCTGTTTTCTGACCTAAATCTAACGGGTGGCCAGAGCGGGGTCCAGGGGGTTCGACCGAGAGCCGTAGGATCAAGGAATGACCCGGAGGGGCGGACGTATACGAGATGGGGCTCGCAGGGCAGGATTTAGGTTTTCTTCAGGGCTTTCTCGCAGCCGGTCGGCTTGCTTTGGGTTGCACCACCTTTCTCCCTTGTTGAAGGATCGAGGCTTGGGGGTCCCTTTCCACTTACAGTCTCCGGATTCCGGGCAGAGCTGCACCGAGGTTTTATCTAGCAGCGGTGGCCTCTCTCGGAGGCATGAGCCGGGGATGGGTTCGAGAGTTTCTCTCCCATGTCATCCAGGGTGGAAGGAGGCTGGCGGGATGCCGCGCGGAGAAATGATGCCCTCCGGAACCGTGGGGCCAGGTGCATCTCACAAAACTCGCCCCAAAGCCAAGAACAGACTACAGGGTACGAAGAGCTTGGGCCGGGGTTCGCGGGGATCCCTTCTGCCTTCCCACGATGCCAGGTCATTTTATTATGATTATAGAATCATTTCCATCTAGAAAGAACAACATTTTGCATTCGGAGCACATCTTTCTGGGGTTGGAATGCTATCTTATAAATCCTCACGGGGAAAAAGGTCCGGGTATTCTCCCTCAATTCGTGTTCCTTGTGACCAACAAGCTCCCATCTCACCTCTTACAGGGAGGCTACCAGGATTACCCCTCTATGAAACTCCCCATTTGTCCCCTTTCAGCAACAACTACTCAATTTACACTGCTTATAAAACATGCTATTTTAAAAGTCCTGATGTTAGAAAAAAAATGGGGGGGGGGGAATGTCATGAAGTCTGTCATTATGTACGTGTTCTGTCTTCTTAATTAAATTTGAAGACCTAAAGGTTTCTTTTTCTCCTTCGTTTTTTTTTAGTACTCCCAAGTGCCCTGTGTTTGCTCTTCTAACAAAGTATTGTTTGTTGACGGACTAACCAGCTTACTGACGCAGAGATTGGGAGCAAACCGAGGGACGGATCAAGGCCCTTCCTTGGCACCTGAAGGAAGCCGGGGCTAGTACCCCGGACGCCAGGTAAACCCTTTCCCTAGTTCCGAAAGCTGCCTTGTGCACTTCCACTCCTCCCCTCCCCCACCCCGCCCCAACACAAATCCTCGGAAACAACCACATCCTACACTGCATCTCTGAACTTTCTC
This sequence comes from Dugong dugon, assembly GCA_030035585.1. Classification (NCBI taxonomy): domain Eukaryota; kingdom Metazoa; phylum Chordata; class Mammalia; order Sirenia; family Dugongidae; genus Dugong; species Dugong dugon. Next base: position 97,851,878 of record CM057483.1, on the reverse strand, counting down.
ACTTTGCCCAAAAACCGTGGGGTCGAGCCATTTTCCTCTGATTAAAGGTGGGATTTGTCAGGACCTTACAGCTTCATATGGTTTGCATGTAAAATACACCCTGAAGCCCTGTTGGTGTTTGCCTGTGGTGAAAAAATGTTCCTGTGAAAACCACGTGGGGGAGAATCCGGCCGTAGGCTTTCCAATTGTGTGTTGCTAATTTGGACCCTGGACCTCTCCCCCTCCCCCCAGCTCCGAAGCGGTCTGGAAGCGGAGGCGGCGGCAGCGGCGGCATCTCCACTGCAGACTCCGGATCCATCCTGAAGGTGCGGATCCACCCTCCATCTATTGGATGACTCCCAGGCCAATTGTTAGAAAGAGGCATACGTTCATCTCGGCTTCTGGAGTGTCTCCCGAGCAGTTGCTCAATAGCCAGCCCCTTCCCCCATCCGGACCTTTGAAGGGCAGAAAAACAAGCGCCCTCCGCCACATTTCTCTGTGCCCACATGCCAGAAAGGGCCTCCCCACTAGTGACTTCCTGTCATCTCCATTGCCCACCTCCTGGGAAGAAGGAAAGAGAGGCTTCAAGCACTCAGCTTTGGAGCACAAAAACCATCCCTTTCCTTTTGGGGGGAGATGGGAGAGGAGGTTAGTTGCAGAGGCTGGGAGGGGGCAAATGAGACATTTTCATTTTTCTGCAAATATCCTCTGGATCACTGACTTCTCAGTCAGCTTCAGCCAAGCTCAGAGCTCTCCTCTGAAATCTTATCTCCAACTGGGCAACTAGGATGCGAGCTCACGAAGCAAGGAGAGTACAGGGATGGTTACCCACGAAGAACCTTCTGTTCACCAGCATTGGGCAAGGCATGTTCCCATCCATCATCTAATTCCCACGACAGCTCTCTGGTTTACCGAAGGTGAAACGGAGTCTCCAAGATTTGCCCAAGTTCACACAGCTAAGGGGCCAGATGTTTGAGCCCAGGTCAGGCTGTCTGCAAATCCCTTACTCTTGTCCCTATACCACAGCTGCCTAGGAGGGTAAGGAAGCTGGTGCCTGCTGTGTAGTAAGTGCTCAATAAATGCTGGCTGTTATTACACTGTGCCTTCTGATTCTTTTCCTCTCTCCTCCTAGCCCTGCCTCAGCTCACACACTTTGGGTTCTGTAATACCGATTAGTTAAAAAACCAGGCTGAGTGGGGGTTGAAGGCCGTCTCTGGAAGGAGGGGGGAGAGGAAAATGTAGATTTGTTCTAAAAATCCCACCCTTTAGAACCAAGGTACTGCCTGAGCCAAATGACCGGAGTAAATTTGGGACCAATAAAAGATGATCACTCCTTATAGGACAGCCTGTAAACTTACAGAGGGATTGCCAGAAACATATACTCAATATGTGTGTAGAAAATTTAAAAACCACAAGTCTTTGCTCAAGAATGTTTGCAGCGGGATTTTTTATATTAGTGGAAAATGGAAAGCAATCTATATGTCGATGGTATCGAGGGAGTATCCCTAGATACATTGACACTAAAAAAAAAATCATCTTGATTTCAAAACTTTTATTCATGGGATAATGTTCACAATAAAATATTAAATAAAAAATGCTAGGTACAAAGTTGCATATATATAATGCCAAGTTGCAAAGGGCACAGAGGGTACGAAATTAAATACTGTATTTCTAACCAGGTATGAATATGCATATGAAGCAAGGGGCATAAATGCATGAACATGCAACATCTTTCCATTTATTTAAGTATTTTTTTAATCTTTTTCAGTAGTGTTTTATAATTTTCAGTGTATAAGTCCTTCACATCCCTGGTTAGATTTATTTCTAGGTATTTTATTCCCTTAGATGCTATCGTGAATGGAATTGTTTTCCTAATTTCTCTTTCAGATTTCTCATTGCTGGTGTATAGAAACCCAACTGATTTTTGTTGATTGACCTTGTACCTTGCAACTTCGCTAAATTCCTGTATTAGCTCTAGAAGTTTTCTTGCCGACATGTCATAGTTATCTAGTCCTGCTATAAAAGAAATACCACAAGTAGGTGGCTTTAACAAACAGAAATTTATTTTCTCACAGTTTAGGAGGCTAGAAGTTTGAATTCAGGGCGCTGGCTCTAGGAGAAGGCTTTCTTTCTCTGTCTGCTCTTGGGGAAGGTCCTTGTCTCTTCGGCTTCTGTTTCTTGGTTCCTAGGAGGTCTCCACGTGGCTTGGCAGCAATCTTTCCCCCATCTCTGCGGCTTTCAGATGCTTGTTTAATGTCTTTTATGACTCAAAAGAAATTTAATGAAGACACACCCTATACTAATCCTGTTTCATTAACATAACAAAGACAACCCATTCCCAAATGGGCTTACACCCACAGGCATAGAGGTCAGGATTTACAACACATTTTGGGGGACACAATTAAGTCCATAACATGCCACCCTTTGCCCCCCCAAAATTCATGTCCTTGCCACATGCAAAACGCATTCACCCCATCACATCATCCCAACAGTCTTAAATCCACTCCAAGTCCAAAATCTCATCTTCTGAATCATCTAAATCAAATATGGGTGAGACCTTAGGCGTATGCCATCCTGGGGCAAAATTCCTCTTCATCTGTGAGTCTGTGAAATCCAGAATACAAGTTACCTGCTTCCAAAGTACGATGGTGGAACAGGCACAAGGTAGCTATTTCCATCACAAATGAGAGAAATTGGAGCGAAAGAAGGGATAACCGGCATCAAGTAAGTGCAAAAACTAGGAGAATAATTTACATTAGCTCTCAAGCCTTGAAAATAATTCTTTGTTCCCGGAGACCATCTGGGCTATGGCCCTGCCCTCCAGACTCTGGGTGTTGGCAACGCCCTCTGGATTCTGGGTGGAGGCCCTTCAGCCCCTTCCAGGCCCTCTGGGATGGCAACTCTGTTCCCTCAGCTTTACGCAGCCCCATTCTCCTAGTCCATCTGAGTGGTGACCCCACACCTTTGGCCCAGGCAAGCACTGTTCTTCTGCCCCCCTTGTGCATAGCACCCCCACACCCTCAGCTTTAGGTGGTGGCCCCATCCCCCTGGTACACCTTAACGGCAACCCTGCACTCCAGAACTGAGCTGGAGAAGATCTGACTCTTGGAAACCTAGGAGATTGTGACCCTACTCTTTGAGATCCTTGAGACCGTGGTTCTACCCTTTGAAACCGAGAAGGCCCTGCTTCCTATGCTCCTTCCAACAGTTCTGCTGATCTCCAAGCTGCTCCAGGGATGGTTCTTTTCTTTTCTTAGAGGACAGCAGATGTAGCTCCTTGATGCTGTTTCCTGTCTGTAGAATTCCAAGGGGCAGACAGTGTCCTTTCCTTTCATTTTTTTCTCTGTCCCCTTAAGTCTAAGCTAATGGATTTTTTTTTCCTGTGGTAGTTGGTTAGATCCATCAGTCACAGGCTTAACCTCTTTAACAAAAGATTGTGTAGCCACCTCCTTGGTGAACATTCTAGGACACATATCCTTAGTTTGTACAACAGCAACAGAATTTTCCAAATCTTTAAGTTCTGTTTTCATTTTGCACAGTTCATATTTAAGTCCATCTCTTTTATCTCACATTTTTCTGTAAGTGGCAAGGAGAAACCATGTGGCTCCCTTAAGATCTTGCTTAGAAATCTCATGAGCCAGTTATTCAAGTTCATCACTTACAAGTTCTACCTTCCACCAAACATTTGAACATAATTTAGATGTGTTCTTTGCCACTGCATAAAAAGCATTGCCCTTCCTTCACTGTCCAATCACGTGTTCATCATTTTCTTTTGAAGCAGTACCAGAAGCACATTTAACGTCCACATTTCTGGTAGCATTCTGTTGCTGGCGCTATATGTATTCTCTAAGATGATAGAGACTTCCTCTATAGCTCTCCTCACTTCCTTCTGAGCCCTCATCAGAATTGCCTTTGACGTCCATAATTCTACGAATGGTCTCTTCAAGGCAATCTGGGCTTTTACTATCAGCCACCTTAAAACTTTTCTAGCCTCTACCCTTTACCCAATTTCAAAACTTCTTCAACATTTCAGGTGTCTGTTAGAGCAGCACCCCACTCGTCCAGTACCAAATTCTGTCTTAAGTTACCTAATGCTGCTATAACAGAAATACCACAAGTGGATGGCTTTAACAAATATAAATTTATTTTCTCACAGTTTAGGAGGCCAGAAGTCTAAATTCAGGGCACTGGCTCTAGGGGAAGACTTTCTCTCTTTGTCAGCTCTGGGGGAGTGTCCTTGTCTCTTCAGCTTCTGTTTCCTGGTTCCTTGGAGATCTCCATGTGGCTTGGCATCAATCTTTCCTCCATCTCTGCTGCTTTCACTTGCTTGTTTAATCTCTTTTATATCTCAAAAGAGATTGACTGAAGATACACCTTACACTAATCCTGTTTCATTAACATAACAAAGACAACCCATTCCCAAATGGGATTATAACCGCAAACATAGAGGTAAGGATTTACAACACATATTTTGGGGAACACAATTCACTCTATAACAGGACTGTTTGGGATTTTCTATATATAGGATCATGTCATCCATGAATAGAGATAATTTTACTTCTTGTTTTCCAACCTGGATACTGTTTATTTCTTTTTCTTATCTTATTGCTCTGGCTGGGACTTCTAATACAATATTGAATGGAATTGGTGAAAGAGGGTACCCTTGTCTTGTTCCAAATTTCAAGGGGAAAGCTCTCTCTCATTCTTATTAAGTATAATGTTGGCTATTGGTTTTTCATAGCCCTGAATCATAGTGAGGAATTTCACTTCTATTCCAATCTTCTTTTGGTTTTCAACAAGAAAGATGTTGGATTTTATGAAATGCTTTTTCTGCATCCATACAGATGATCATGTGGTTCTTTTCCTTTCATCCACTGATGTTGTGTATTACGTTGATTGATTTTCTAATGTTGAAACATCCCTGAATTCCCGGAATAAATTCCACTTGGTCATGGTGTATGACTTTTTTAATATACTGTTGGGTTCTGTTTGCTAGTATTTTGTTGAGGATTTTTGCATCTATATTCATAAGAGATATATGTCTATAGTTTTCTTTTCTTGTGGTGTCTTGGTCTGGTTTTGGTACTAGGGTTATGTTTACTTCATAGAATGAATTAGGGAGTAGTTCTTCTTTCTTCATCTTTTGGAAGAGTTTAAATAGTGTTAGTGTCAATTCTTCTCTAAACGTTTAGTAGAATTCCCCCGTGAAGCCATCTGTCCAGAACTTAATTATTTATTTTTGGGGAGGGGGCTTTTGATCACTAATTCAATCTCTTCACTTGTTGTGAGTCTGTTGAGACTTTCTATTTCCTCTTGAGTCAGTTTGTGTCGGTTGTGCGCTTTTAAGAATTTGTCTATTTCATCTAGGTTATCCAGTTTATTGCTTTACAGTTGTTCATAATTTGTCATAACTCAATCTATTTCCATCAGATCAGTTGTAATGTCCCCTCTTTCATTTCTTATTTTGATTATTTGTGTCTTTTCTCTTTTTGTTGTCAGCTTAGCTAAAGGTTTGTCAGTTTTATTGATCTTTTCAAATGATTAACTTCTGGTCTTGTTGATTCTCTCTATTGATTACCTGTTTTCCATTTTATTTATTTATGCTCTGATCTTTGTTATTTCCTTTCTCCTGGTAGGTTTAGGCTTAGTTTGCTCTTCTCTTTCTAGCTTCTGGAGTTGTCAAGTTAGGCTGTTGATTTGAGATATTTCTTCTTTTTACATGTAGGCATTTTTTGCTATAAGTATCCCCCTCTGAGTGCTGCCTTCACTGCATCCCATAAGTTTTGGTATGTTGTGCTTTCAGTGTGATGGTTAAGGTCATGTGTCAACTTGGCTGGGCCATGATTCTCAGTGGTTTGACAGTTATGTGATGATGTAGTTTGGCAATTATGTAATGTTGTAGTTTGGCAGCTACGTAATGATTTAATTTGTCAGTTATGTAATGATGTAGTCATCCTCCATGATGTGATCTGATGTGATCACTCAATCAGTTGTAAGGGGTGTTTCCTTGGGGGTGTGGCCTGCATCCAATATATACATATGGAAGTTCTAGCAATGTTTGCTTGCTTGCTCTGGATCCTGCATCTAGCTCATCATCATCTGACCTCCAGTTCCTGGAATTTGTTGGCATCCACAGCCTGTGAGCCAGCAGCCTGCTGTCTGACCTGGCGTCTGACCTGCCAATTCTGGATTTGTCAGCTTCCATAGCCTGTAAGTCAGAGGACTGCTGTCTGACCTGCTGATCTTGGGTTTGTCAGCCCTGGTAGCTACATGAGTCAGTAGAAGCTTCCAGCCTGATGCCTGATCCATGGACTTGTGACTTGCCTGCCTCTACGATCACGTGAGCCATTTCCTTTCTCTCTCTCTCTCTCTTTATATATATATATATATACTGGCAAAGAATATTGAGTATACCATGGACTGCCAAAAGTATGAACAAATCTGTCATGGAAGAAGTACAGCCAGAATGCTCCTTAGGAGCTAGGATGGCAAAACTGCATCTCACATACTTTGGACATGTTGTCAGAAGGGGCCAGTCCCCAGAGAAGGACATCATGCTTGGTTAAGTAGAGGGTCAGCGAAAAAGATGAAGACCCTCAATGAGATGGATTGACACAGTGGCTGCAACGATGAGCTCAAGCATAACAACGATTATGAGGATGGAGCAGGACTGAGTAGTGTTTCGTCCTGTTGTACATAGGGTTGCTATGAGTCGGAATCAACTCGATGGCACCTAACAACAACTATATATATATACAGAGTAGAACTGCCCCATAGGGTTTCCAAAGAGTGGCTGGTGGACTCAAACTGCTGACCTTTTGGTTAGCAGCCAAATTCTTAACCACTGAGCCACCGGGGCCCATACACACACACACACACACACACACACACACACACACACGCTTCTTTGGTTTTGCTTGCCTAGAGAACCTAGCCTAAGACATTTGGTAATGAGAGTGGTTTTACAGAAACAGAATTGTAAAGATGAGTTTTCTAAATTGATTCTCAAGTATGACTAGTCTTCAAAGCACTGATAACTCTGCCTGCAGTAGCAAAGAGGTTGCTGCTAATTCATGACCTGAGGTGGAAATATTAATACACAAAATATCACCACCAATAGATCAAGTATTGGTGAGAAGTAAGGCTGTGGATGATCACATGTTTAATATTTTTGTACAACTGAGTCAGAATGATAAGTATAGGGAAGCTGGTTGGTTGGTCCTACTTTCACTAGATAAAGTGGGGAAAGAAAGAGATGAGATGAGGGCTTCAGAGTCACAGCTCAAGCGTGGCATGAAAGATCTAAAAGTTGCCACTTGTGCCCTGAAAGAAAACCTTATTTCTTGTAGTAACAGAGCTGATAGTGCTGAAAACCAAACCCAGGGTCTTATTGAAAGAGTGGCTGAATTACAACATCCGTTGAATTCCCAACCTCGAATGGTGTCTGAAGCTAAATTGAGGGCATTGATTGGGAAGAAATGGGATCCTGAAACTTGAGATGGGGATATATGGGCAGATAATCAGGAGGCTGGGGGCACTAAGCCCCTAAACTCTGTTGAATCACTCCAGCCCTCTCACTCCCATCTGAAGAGATCACTCCATCTTTGCCTGCTAAGCCACCCTCCCCAGTAAAACCATTGTCCCATCCACCCCTATTTGATGAGATTAATTCAGCTGTGCCTGGAGAGTCTTTGTCTAAGGTATTGCCCGAGATGGTACCTGGGGCATTGCCTGTGGCATCGCCTGAGATAGATGCCTTACAAGACACTGCTGAATGGTCCCAGGATCCACCCCACCACCCAGTTTTGCTTCTAGACCTATAACTAGACTTAACTCCCAGTGAGCCCCAAAAGGTGAAGTACAAAGTGTGACCCAGGAGGAGGTGCACTACACTCCAAAGAAACTGCTTGACTTTTTTTAACATGTACAAACAGAAACCTGGGAATATGTGTGGGAATGGCTATTAAGAGTGTGCGACAATGGTGCAAGGAACATAAAGTTGTATCAGTCTGAGTTTATTGCTATGGGCCCACTAAGCACATATTCTTCATTCAGTGTTTCCGCTCAGGAGGTTAGGAAAGGATCTAATAGTTTATTTGGTTAGTTTGCTGAAGCATGGATTATGTAGTGGTCTATACTAAATCAAGTCGAAGTACTAGACCTGCCTTGGTATACTGTAAAAGAAGGTATCCAAAGGTTTAGGGAAAATTGGCATTTTAGAATGGATTTGTCAGGTAAGACCCACAGACCTACACAGGGAGCACCCAGAGGACACACCTTTTACCACAATGGTGAGAAACAGATTTGTAAAGGGAGCCTCAGCATCCTTGAAGACTGCAGTGATTGCTATTTTATGTAAGTCAGATTTGACAGTGGGAATTGCCCTAACTGAATTAAGATACCTAATTACAATGGGGCCGATTGGACCCTGTAGTGGTAGGGCCAAGTGATGGCACTCAATAGACAAAGATAAGGTGGGCATGGTTACTGTAATCGATAGCTGAGTCAAAGCAGTAATCAGAATAGTCTGACTCCTATGGACTTATGGCATTGGCTACGTAGTCGTGGTGTTGCTAGGAGTGAAATAGGTGAGAAATCTCCAAAATATTTACTTGATCTGTACAAGCAGAAGAATTCTAGGTCAAGTGAACAGTAGACTAACTCAAATTGCCAGAATAGAGAGTCACAGCCCCTCACTCAATTCCCAGACTTGAGCCAGTTTGCAGACCCACAACCCCTTGAATGAATGGGAAGCCAGTTCACCTTGAGGAAGGACTCCACTACACTGCCAAAATTTTATACTGTTAATCTTTCTCCCAGCCTTCCCTAAGGAGATTTACACCCTTTTACTAGAGTGACTGTCCATTAGGGAAAAGGAAATAATCAGACTTTTTGGGGATTACTGGATATTGGCTCTGAACTGCCACTAATTTCAGGAGACCCAAAACATCACTGTGGCCCACCAGTCACAGTGGGAGCATATGGAGGTCAGGTTATTAATGGTGTCTTGGCTCAGGTTCTGCTCACAGTGGGTTCAGTGGGTCCTCAAACCCATCTTACAGTGATTTCCCCAGTTCCGGAATGCATAATTGAAATAGATAGACTCAGAAACTTTGAGGACCCCCAACATTGGATCCATGACAAGTGGAGTAAGGGCTATTATGATAAGAAAAGCAAAGTGGAAGCCATTAGAACTACTCCCACCTAGGAAAACAGTAAACCAAAAACAATACTGCATTCCAGGAGGGATTGCAGAGATTAGCGCCACCGTCAAGGACTTGAAAGATGCAGGGGTTATGATTTCCACCACATCCCCATTCAACTGTCCTATTTGGCCTGTGCAAAAAAAAAAAAAAAAAAAAAAAAACACACAAAAACAGAAGGATCTTGGAGAATGACAGTGGATTATCGTAAACTTAACCAGGTGGTGACTCCAATTGCAGCTCCTATTCTAGATGTGGTTTCATTGCTTGATCAAATTAATACATCTCCTGGTACCTGGTATGCAGCTATTGATCTGGCCAATGCTTTTCTCTTGATTCCAGTTTTGAAGGAACACTAGAAGCAGTTTACTTTCAGCTGGCAATTCCAGCAATACACCTTCTCTGTCCTACCTCAAGGTTATATCAACTCTCCAACCCTATGTCATAATTTAGTTTACAGGGACCTTGATCACCTTTCCCTTCTACAAGATGTCACACCGGTCCATTACAATGATGACATGTTGATTGGATGTATTAAGGAAGAAGTGTCAATGACTCTAGACTTACTGGTGAAACATTTGTGTGCTAGAGGGTGGGAAATTAACTGGACAGAAATTAAGGCACATTCCACTTCAGTGAAATTTCTAGTAGTCCAGTGGTGTGGATTTATCCTTTTAAAGTAAAGGATAAGTTGTCACACCTGGCCCCTCCTACAACTGAAAAGGAGACATAATGCCTGGTGGGCCTGTTTGGATTTTGGAGGCAATATATCCGTCATTTGGGTGTGCTACTCCAGCCTATTTATCAAGTGACTCAAAATGTTGCTAGTTTTGAGTGGGGCCCTGAACAAGTGAAGGCTCTGCAACAGGTTCAGTAGCTGCAGTGCAAGCTGCTCTGCCACTTGGGCCATATGATCCAGCTGATCCAATGGTGGTTGAAGTGTCAGTAGCAGATGCTGTTTGGAGTCTTTGGCTGGCCCCTATTTGTGAATAACAGTACTGACCCTTAGGATTTTGGTGCAAAGCCCTGTCATCCTCTGCAGATAACTACTCTCCTTTAGAGAAACAGCTTTTGGCTTTTTACTGGGCCTTAGTAGAGACTGAGTGCTTAACCATGGGCCACCAAGTCACCATGTGGCCTCAGTTGCCCATCATGAACTGGGTGTTTTCTGACCCACAGAGTCACAAAGTCAGACGTGCACAGCAGCACTCCACCATTAAAAGAGCTTGGGCCAGAGCAGGACCTGAAGGCAGAAGTAAGTTGCATGATGAAGTGGCCCAAATGCCCACGATCTCCATTCCTGTCACATTACCTTCCATCTCCCAGTCTGCACCTATAGTGTCTCAGTCATCTAGTGCTGCTCCAACAGATATACCGCAGGTGGATAGCTTTACCAAAGAGAAGTTTATTTCTTCACAGTCCAGTAGGCTACAAGTCCAAATTCAAGGTGTCAGCTCCAGGGGAACGCTTTCTCTGTTGGCTCTGCAGGAAGGTCCATGTCATCAATCTTCCCTTGGTCTGTGAGCTTCTCTGCGCAGGAACCTCAGATCCAAAGGACGCGCTCTGCTCCCGGCACTGCTTTCTTGGTGGTATGAGGTTCCCATGTGTCTCTACTCGCTTCTCTCTTTTATATCTCAAAAGAGATTGCATTAAGACACTAATCTTGTCAACCTCATCAATATAACCTCATCATAGTGATAGCATTTACAACACATAAGGAGATCACATATAATCTCATCATAGTGATAGAGTTTACAACACATAAGGAAATCACATCAGATAACACAATCATACAATACTGGGAATCATGACCCAGCCAAGCTGACAGATATTTTTGGGGGACACAACTCAATCCATGGCATATGGCCTCATGGGTGTTCCTTATGATCAGTTGACTGAGGAAGAGAACCCTTGTGTCTGGTTTACAGATGGTTCACTGGGATATGCAGCCACTTTTCGAAAGTGGAGAGTGGCAGCACTGCAGCCCCATTCTGGGACCTCCCTGAAGGACAGTGGTGTAGGAAAAGCCTCCCAATGGGCAGCAGTTCAAGCAGTACACCTGGATGTTCACTTTGCTTGGAAGGAGAAATGGTCAGATGTGCAACTGTATACTGATTCATGGGCTGTGGCCAATGGTTTGGCTGGATGGTCAGGGACTTGGAAGGAACATGACTGGAAAATTGGTGACAAGGAGGTATGAAGAAGAAGCATGTGGATAGACATCTCTGAATGGGTCAAAGAAGCGAAGATATATGTGTCTTATGTGAATTCTCACCAAAGGGTTACCTCGGCGGAGGAGAATTTTAACAATCATGTGGATTGAATGACGAGTTCTGTGGATTCCAGTCGGCCTCTTTCCGCAGTCGCTCCTGTCATTGCACAATGGGCTCACGAACAAAGTTGCCATGGTGGCAGGAATAGAGGTGATGCATGGGCTCAGCAACATGGACTTCTGCTCACCAAGGCCGACTTGGCTACAATCACTGCTGAGTCCCTAATATGCCAGCAGCAGAGACCAACACCGAGTCCCTGATATGGCGCCATTCCTCGACTTGATCAGCCAGCAACCTGGTGGCAGGTTGATTACATTGGACCGCTCCCATCATGGAAAGGGCAGTATTTCGTTCTTACTGGGATAGACACTTATTCTGGATATGGATTTGCCTTCCTTGCACGCAATGCCTCTGCCAAAGCTACCATCTGTGGATTCACATAATGCCTTAGCCACTGTCATGGTATCCCACACGACATCGGCTTGGATCAAGGGACTCACTTCACAGTGAATTAAGCATGGCAATGGGCCCATGCTCTTCGAATTCACTGGTCTTACCATATTCCCCAACATCCTGAAGCAGCTGGCTTGATAGAACAATGGAATTGCCTCCTAAAGACACAGTTATGGCACCAGATACTTAGCAACACTTTGCAGGAGTTGGAGCAATATTCTCCAGGAGGCTGTATATGCTCTAAACCATCATCCAATATATGGTGCTCTTTCTCTCCTACCCAGGATTCACAGTTCTAGGAAACAAGGGTTGGAAATGGGAATGGAACCACTCACTATTACCCCTAGTTACCCACTCACAAAATTTTTGCTTCCTGTCTCCGCAACCCTATGCTCTGTGGGTCTAGAGGTCTTAGTTCCAAAGGAAGGAATGTTCCCACCTGGAGACACAACACTGATTCCGTGCTACATGGCCTCTTTGGGCTCCTTATACCTGTGGATCAACAGACAAAGAAGGGAGTTACCATATTCGCTGGTGTGATTGACCCTCACTACCAAAGGGAAATTGGATTGATATTGCATAATGGAGGTAAAAAAGAGTATGTGTGGAATACAGGGGATCCCTTAGGGTGTCTCTTAGTACTACCATGCCCTGTGATTAAAGTCTGTGGAAAACCACAGCAACCCAGTTCCGACACGACTTCCAATGTCCCAGACCCTTCAAGAATGAAGGGTGACCCACCAGGCAAAGAACCATGACCACCTGAGGTGCTTGCTGAGGGTAAAAGAATATGGAATGGGTGGTGGAAGAATGTATTTCTAAATACCACTTAGGACCACTTGACCAGTTGGATAAATGAAGACTGTAATTATTATATGTATTTCTTCCTTGTCTGTGTGCATCAACTATTTTTGTTTCCTTCACTTATAAAATGTAAGATGTAAATGGGGCTACTGTGCTTTTGGTTGTACACATGTTAGTTGTGTCATGTTAGGCACAAGTTTGACTTTGTAACTGTCTTTATTTACGGATAGTATAAGGTTTAAGTAGATGTGTAAAGGTGCCAAGTTGACAAGCCATGCACTGTGATGGTTAAGGCTGTGTGTCAACTTGGCTGGGCCATGATTCTCAGTGGTTTCGCAGTTATATAATGAAGTAGTCATCCTCCATGATGTGACCTGATGTGATCAGCCAATCAGTTGTCAGGGAGGCTTCTTTGAGGAAGTGGCCTGCATCTAATATATATATATATGGACATTCTGGCAAAGCTTACTTGCTTGCTTGCTCTGGATTCTGCATCCAGCTTGTCATCATCTGACCTCCAGTTCTTGGGATTTGTTGGCATCCACAGCCTGTGAGCCAGCAGTCTGCTGTCTTACCTGCCAATCCTGGATTTGTCAGCCTCCGCAGCCCTTGAGCCAATGGCCTGCTGTCTGACCTGCCAATTTGGGGCTCGTCAACCCCTGTAGCTACATGAGTCAGGAGAATCCTCCAGCTTGATGTCTGACCCGTGGATTTGTGTCTTACCAGCTTCTACAGCTGCATGAGCCATTTCCTTGAGATAACTCTATCTACCTGTCTGTCTATCTATCTGTCTTAGTCATCTAGTGCTGCTGTAACAGAAATGCCACAAATGTATGGCTTTAACAAAGAGAAATTTATTCTCTCACAGTTTAGGAGGCTAGAAGTCCAAATTCAGGGTGCCAGCTCCAGGGGAAGGCTTTCTCTCTGTGTTTGGTCCAGAGGAAGGTCCTTGTCACCAATCTTCCCTGGTCTAGGAGCTTCTCGATGCAGGGACTTCAGGTCCAAAGAATGCACTATGCTCCTGGCACTACTTTCTTGGTAGTATGAGGTTCCCCTGTCCCTCTGCTCCCTTCTCTCTTTTATATCTCAGAATAGATTGACTCAAGAGGAGCCTAATCTTGTAGATTGAGTCCTCCCTCATTAACATAACTGCTTCTAATCCTGCCTCATTAACATCATAGAGGTAGGATTTACAACCCATAGGAAAATCACATCAGATGAAAAAATGGTGGACAATCACGCAAAACTGGGAATCATAGCCTAGCCAAATTAATACACATATTTTTGTGGGACACAATTCAATCCATGACACTATCTATCTACCTATCTCTCTATCATCTATCTACCTACCTACACTTCACTGGTTTTGCTTCTCTAGACAACCCACCCTAAGACATTTGACTCTAAGAAATTTGTGATTTCTCCCTCGACCCATTTTTAGTTTAATAGTGTGCTGTTTAATTTCCATATGTTTATGTATTTTCCAGGTTTTTTTTTTCTGTTACTGATTTCTAGCTTCATTTCATTGCGGCCAGAGAAAGTGCTTTGTATAATTTGAATATTTTAAAATCTATGAAGACTTGCTTTGTGACCTAACATGTGGTCTATCCTGGAGAGCGATGATTTCTTCATTTTCCATATTTTATGCAGTCTTTATGTGTTATTTTTATAATTACGAAAAAGTGATTTAAAAAGCAGTTCAATACTGAAGTATTTATGGGAGAAAAGGTACATCTGCGATTTGCTTTAAAATAGTCAAGTGGTGGTGGCGGGAAAGTGGGTGGGGCTATAGATGGAATAAGATGATAATAGTTGATGATAGGTACATGTGGCTTCATTAGCTTGTCTTCTATACGTGTGTATATGTTTGAAATTTTCCATAATAAATATTTTTAAAAAGCACTTTCAGGTGCATTATATGTTTCACTCCTATGCCAACCCTGTGGGGCCGATTTTCACCATTTACTAGGAAACTGAGATTCAAAGATGTGAAGCAATTTGCCCTAGGTCATGTAACTGGGAAGGAAGTGAGAGTGGGATTGACCTGGTCTCCTCATTCCTTGCTCAGGGCTCTTTACCATACCCCAGTTGCTTTTTCCTTTATGTAAATAATTAAAAATAATTAACCTTTTGTCGGATTAGAAATGTAATCAATGATCATTGTGCAGAATTTAGAAATTACTGAAAAGCACCAGGAGTAAAACATAATAATTAACCCAAATGCATCACAGTTAACCCTCTGGTGTCTGGCTGTGCAGATTTTATCAACGCTGTCTCTTTCTCCAGAGGTACTATGCGCTGCAAACATCTCAGAGTGGTGAGCCATTCTTAATGGGCTATTGAGTGAAGGTATAGCTGTTTGGGGGCCCCCTGATGAGTGGAGTTCCTGAAGATGGTGAGTCCTAATCCCTCCTCCCCCATTCTTCGATGGTGCCCCCTTCAGAGACTGTGGTCTGGACAACTGTTTTCCTTTCCTGTATGCCTCTTTCTCCTTTATAGTCTCAAGGAAGGATGGCCATTTGCAGAAGTCGTGGTGGTCCTTTTCCCTTCCTCCTAGCTGGAGTCCCAGTCCACAACGTCCCTTGGGACTCTGCAAGTCTGCAGTCAGGCCAAGTGTGCCTGTGCCTCCATTTCCCCATCTGGAAGATGCTGGTGAGAATAGCAGACAGGTGAGTCCCTGCCAGGGAGTGATGAGCTAATGTCTGTAGGGCTTTCCACACCCTCAGAGCTAGGTGTTGGAGCCTCCCAGTGCTGCACTGGCCTCTGCCAGCCGCTTGGAGCAAGCACCAGGGCCTGGCCGGCAGAAGCCTTGGATAGGCACTCGCTTCTGCTCCTGTGTTTAAAAAAAGGAAAAGAAAAGAAGGAGCAGAAGAAGAAATTGAAGATGATGACAACGAAGACGATCATCATCATTTACTTGGGGAAAGGGCCTTGAGAAACAGAAAACTGAGAAGAGAGCAGAGAGGTAACAGCATCCTCTGGCTCCCCAATCAACTTTGTAGATTTGAGCCTTGGTTACCTGTTTACACAGGGTATGGGGAAATTTTGGAGATGGCTGAGAAGTCAAGTCCAGTTGAGCAGATTCCCTACTAGATTTCCTGTTATTTATACATAATAGAAAAACCACCAGTATACAAACAGCCTCTGACCATCCAGCCTCTTGCATCCTTGGGAAGTCTTCAGGGCTCTGCCCAATCCACTAGGGCCTTCGGGGATGTTATTCAGTGTATGCCCCTTCTCTGTGCTCCCTTATAGCAATCAACTTCAAAAGAACCCTAGGAAGTTCGTATTATCACCCCCATTTAGAGAGGAGGGCATTGAGGCACAGAGAGGCAAAAAATCAAGTCCAAGATTACAAAGCTACTAAATGGAATAGCTGGGATCCACATCCAAGTCTGACATCTCCTAAAGCCAAACCATCCCTATGAGACTACCTGCTCCTCTGTTATCTGCAACTATGCTTTTCTTTCTTTTAGAATGGATGTGCCACCACACTTATTACAGTAAAAGGACTATGTGTGCGGCCTGAGGTCCAGGGAGAGACATCCCAGTTGGGGCTGTGGCAGTAATCTTCAGGAATGGGGTGCTGTGGGGTAGGGGAGGGCCGCAGCCTGGGGGATGGCAAAGATGATTCTGAAAAACATTACCCAGGGAAAAGCACAGGGTTCAAAGGCAGGGAGGGAGAGAGGCAGCCAAGCAGGCCTGGCCCTGGACTGCTTGGGGTGTCAGCGGTGAAGCTTGGTGGGGGGAAGAGAATCTCTGCTTTAAGCCTGTTTAGTTGAAGCTGTTGGCAGAACATCCAAGTGGAAATAGCTTGCACACAGCCAGGAATATAGGACTGGAAAGAAAGTGTGAGGTTATGTCAAAAAGAGCAATCGGCAGGATGACTTTTGGCCAAACTGTGGAGAACTTTCCTCTACCTCCCTCAGCTGGCACAGAGAGGGGCTTTCTCTTCAGGGCTCAGGATGCAGCCTTTTTGCTGCAGTTTTCCCTTCTTCTCCCCTCCCTGTCTTCACTAGCCTAGCACAATTACGCTTCAAATCCCTAAGGACGCTGTGGGGGGATCTGCCCATAAATTTCCTTACCCCAGGGAGTAACAGGGGTTTCATCTCATTTTGCAAAATACAGTTTGGCTGGCCTCAAGCATTCCAGGCCTTCCTTACTTTCACCTCGACTTCCAGAACACGAGGCTCTGGGGTCTTGTTTACGCTCCCTTTTCTGCCACCTGCCACTCTTAGGCAGTGTCTCTTAGCTCATTTCATCAGGCTGAAACTGAACCCTGAGGTGATGTGGCAGCCTTTTGAGCCTCTCCTCCCATCTCATCTCCATGTCAGGAGCACTTGCCTGCACTCACAGCCTCCCAATCCCATTGCATCTGAGGCCTCATATTTCCACTCATCCTCTAACCATGGACCCAGTTTTCCTCCTAGCAGAGCCCCTGCTGGCACAGAGCCGCCTCCCAGCTTGGATTACTAGCCTTATTGCCTCTCTTGGAGCCCCGGTGGCACAGTGGTTAAGAGCTATGACTGCTATCCAAAAAGTCGGCAGTTCAAATCCACCAGCAGCTCCTTGGAAACCCTATGGGGCAGTTCTACTCTGTCCTATAGGGCCGCTATGAGTTGGAATTGACTTGACGGCAACAGGTTTGGTTTTTTTTTTATTGCCTCTCTTGGCCTTTAACTCTGGGTCTAAGGCTGGCTCAGACAAACATGGCTGTGTGAATGTAGTTAGAGAGGACAACAGGTCTGGCTACCCAAAGTTCCGCTTCCTGCATAACACAGAAACAGTGCCTCAGCTGGCACATACAGGGTCCTTGCGCTAATCACAAAAAGGCGCCCCTTCTGGGAAGAATAATTAGAAACAGGTGCCACTTCCTCTGGGACTTGCACAATCCCCAGACCAGGGCACATGTCTTGGTAAGAGGAACACAAACTGAATTTCAGGTACCCCTGTGAAGGGCACAACCTACACCGCCGTAACTGGAGGTCCTGCAAAGAGATGCATCTAAATCACCACATGGCCTTGATTCTTACAGTGGCCCAGCACCCCTAAGAACAATACTTCAAGAGAGTTTTATTTCTACCAGTTCTGAATAATAATAATATCAATGATAACATTTGCTGAGCGTGTACTAGGTGGCAGAGCTTCACTGTTCTTAGTGCTCCATAATTATTCTCCCATTTAATCTCCACAACAACCTGAGGTGTTTAGACAAGTACTATTATTATCTCATCTCTATTTTACTGGTAAGGAAATTGAAACACAGAGATGTTACGCAGCTTGCCCAAGGTTATATAACTTGCACATTTTTGGGCTAAGGATTCCAACCAGGTAGACTTGCTCTAAAGCCTCTGCTAGTGACCACTGCGGGCATCACTGCCTCCTAAGTAACGTCCACTGAGGACTTGCCCCTTATAGTTCCTAAATGCCTTTCCCATCCATGAGCGAGGTCAGTTCTCATGCCCCTTCCTTGCTGCATGTGAGGTTGTCACTATTATTATCAATCTCATTTAACAGCTAAAGAAAGGAGGCTCAGAGAGGTGAGGTGACTTTTCTGAGAGCACACAGCTAGCAAGTGGAGATGCTGGCATTTTAATCCAGTTCTGCCTGGTTATATCTGCCCTTGCCACTCTAACTATCCCCATCCCTCCAAGTTTCTTGCCTTTCCTCAAAACTGAGTGTCAGATTATACGGAAGGGCAAGGAACCCTGAATAGTTAAAGTAATCTTAAAGAAGAAGAATGAAGTAAGAAGACTTACACTTCCTGATGTCAAAACTTAACTATAAAGTTACAATAATCAAAACAGTCTAGTATTGCTGTAATACTAGGCACATCAACCAATAGAATAGAACTGAGAGTCCAAGCCCATCCAATGGATAAAGAAGAGTCTTTTCAATAAATGGTATGGGGAAAATTGGATTTCCACATGCAGAAGAATGAATCAGGATCCATGTCTCACACCATACACAAAAACCAATTCAAAATGGATCAAGGACCTAAATGTGAAAACTAAAACCATAAATTTCTTAGAAGAAAATGTAGGGGTGAAGGTAGGGGATCTAGTTTCTAGTGATGGGCTATCAGATACGAAAACAAAAGCACAAGCAGCAAAAGACAAAGTAGATAAATGGGACCTCATAAAAATTAACTAGTTTTGTGCATCAAAGGACTTCATCAAAAAATGAAAAGACAACCTACAGATTGGGAAAAAAATTTGGGGAACCATATATCTGATAAGGGTCTAATATCTAAAATATATAAAATACTTCTGCAGCTTAACGGCAGAAAGTCAAACAACCCGATAAAAAATGGGCAAAGGACTTGAACACACATTTCACCAAAGAGGATATCCAAATGGTCAACAAGCACTTGAAAAGATTCTCAAGGTCATTAGCCATTAACCCAAACCAAACCAGACCCACTAGGTGGAGTTGATTCTGACTCATAGCGACCCTATAGGACAGAGCAGGACTGCCCCATAGGGTTTCCAAGGAGCGCCTGGTGGATTCAAACTGCCGACCTTTTGGTTAGCAGCCGTAGCTCTTAAACACTATGCCATGCAAATCAAAACCACAATGAGATACCATCTCACCACATTAAAAAGGCAATGATTAAAAAAAAAAAAAAAACCAAAACACACACACACACACACAAAACAGAAAACAATAGGTTTTGGTGAGGTTGTGGAGATACAGGAAACTCTCATCCATTGCCGGAGGGAATGTAAAATGGTGCAGCCATTGTGGAAAACAGGTAAATCCTCAAAAACTGGAACCTAGAACTACCATCTAAGCCAGCAATTCCAATTCTAGGTATATACCCAGAAGAAGTGAAAGCAGGAATGCAAACAGAAAACTGTACACAAATGTTCATTGCAGTACTTTTCCACAATAGCCAAAAGGTGGAAACAACACAAATGTTCATCAATAGATGAATGGATAAACAAAATGTGGTATATAAGTACAATGAAATATTACTCAGCCGTAAATAGAAATGAAGTCCTGACGCATGTCACAACATGGATGAACCTTGAAAACATTATGCTGAGTGAAGTAAGTCAGTCCTAAAAGGACAACTACTGTATCATCTCACTTATATGAAATAACCAAATATATAGAAACAAAAAATTGTTAGTGGTTATCAGGGGCAAGTGGGGGGGAAGGGGAATTTTTGCTTAGGGTGCAGTGAGTTTATGTTAATGGTGGTGGAAAAATTGGGAAAAGGCTAGCAAGAATGGTTGCACAACATGATGAATATAATCAATGTCACCAAATTTTAATGTAGACATTGTTGAACTGGTGAACTTTTTGTTGTGTATATTTTCACCACAATAAAAAAAAAAAAATAGCAAAAAAACAGACTGAACAGAAAGAAATACATTCAATGGAGAGAGAGAAAAAAATGAATGAGAAAGAGAAAGATAATGATAGGGAGAGAGAAAAGGAGAGAGAGGAGTGAACTTGGGGAAATAACAAAGTAAGGAAAAGAAAGCAAATGAAAAAGAAAAAGGTCCAAAGTGGAGTGAAGGCATAAGTGACCAGCCAATCGGGAAGCAGCGCCGAGCTCTGTGGGGGCGTGTGTTTGTGAAGTAGAGGAGCTAGATCGACAGGTGTGAGGGCCCAGCTGCTGCCAGGGAAGAACTGTCCAGGCCCAGCACCCAACCCTCGAAGTGGAAAGAAGGCATGGCCTCTGAAAAAGACTTCTCAAGGGGGATTTTGACTGGGGAAATAGAGGGAGGAAGCTGCCTTCTTCTAGGGGCAGGGCAGACCCTTAGCAGGCCCAGTGGACTTGGCTCTGAAGAGCTCCTCTGGGAGGAATGTTCCCATGGCCTCTCTTTGGATTTCTCTTGTGTTTTCTTCAAATCTCTCCCAAGTGCTACCTTCAGAGTCTCTGAATATGGATGATTCCCTGCCACATTTGAATCCCAGGCTGCCTTGCCCTGGCCTTGCCTGGTCTGAGAGGATTAGTAAATGCCAGTTCATGCTATGATCAGCTGAAATGCAAAATCAATGGGTAGGGAGGAAAAAAAAAAATGGCCGCCCAGGCTCAACTGGTCCACCTTCCATGCAGCTTGAGGTGTGGCCTAGTCTGATAGCCATCAGACTGAGCCTGGTTCAAGTCCTGAGGCTGCCACTTCCTAGCTGTGTGATCTTGGGTAAGTGATTTTGGCTCTTTGGGCCTCAGTTCCTTAGGTGTAAAGTGGGGAGAATAAGAACATCTACCGCATGAGGCTGTGTGCCAGGGTTGAATGAGATAATGTCTGTGGCTATAAACTCTCAAGTGCTGTACACATGTGAGTAATTACTGTTTCCTGATCCCTGTTCCTTGCTGCTTGGGGGATGGAGTCAGACTTCCAATCTGAGTTCCAGTTCCAAGCCTGAGTTCACCTCCTTGGCCCTGCTTTCCTCACTGTCACGTACGACTGTGTGGGAAGTCAGGCCTCCTGGCCCACCAGGGTAGGCTCAGGGATGGCTGTTATTCCCACATAGTTGTTCTCATGCATCCGTCAGGCCACAAGTATAAGCTGAACTCCTACTCAGTGCCAGGCCCTGCTTGGTTCACCAAGGCCTCAGCGAGGACAAAGCCCCCATTTCTGTCCTCAAGGGATTCCCAATCTAGTGGGGAAGACAGAAAAGCAGACATTAACAAAGCAAAGTGGGAGACAGGAGGAAATGACATTTGAGCTGAGGGTCAGCATTCACCAGCTGTTGGGGACAGCATGGACAAAGGCACAAAGGTGACTGCATTGATGGGAACTGGGAGAACAGTGTAGGATGAGGTTTGTGAGGTCACAGGAACCATACTTTTTTGCCACGCTAAGAAATTCAGCCTTGATATTGTGGTCGCTGAAGGTGATGTGGGCAGATATACATGGAGCCTGGTACAGTTTGTTATTCAGTAAAGCGTTTTCATTGCCTTGATCTCCTTTCTCCACACCCACCAGCAGCAAGTGAGCCGTAGGCTTCCTCCAGAGTCCCTAGTCCTCTCTTCTGAACGTGGCCAAAACAGGGTTCTTGATTTACCCCTGCTCCCACCACACTTCCTGATCTCAGTAAATGACACCTCTGTTCACCCAGTTGCTTAGGTTAAAACCGTTGCCTTTCTCTTTCTCTCAAACCCCATGTCAGCAAATTTTGCTGGCTCCCTTTTTAAAATACACCCAGAAGCCAAACCACTTCTCCCCACTTCTAAGGCACTATCATCTCTTACCTAGATCACTGCAGTAGCCTCCTGACTGGTGTCTCTGCTTATCCCTACACGCTGACCCCTTACAGTCTGTTTTCCACACAGCAGCCAGAGGGATTCTGTCCTCCTCTTCTCAGGAGCTTCCAATGCCCACCTCCATTCACTCAGTTTCAGGCACACGGGCTTCGCTGTTTCTCGGATGTGACTAGGTTGTTCCTGTCTCAAGATCTTTTCATTCGCTTTTCTCTCTGCCTGGAACACTACTCCCTCTGATAGTCAAAAGGCTTGCTGCCTCACTGCATTCAGGTCTTTGTGCAATGTCACCTCTTCAAAGGGCACCCTATCCAAAATAGCAGCCCCGTCACTCTAAACTCTTATCTTGCTTTATTTTTCTCCACAGCACTTATCATCACCTGTCGTATTATATTTATTATCTGTCTCCCTTACTAGAACTCACACTCCATGAGAGTAAGGATTTTTGTGCTTTGTTCCCTTGTGTATCCGCAATTCCTAGTACACTGCCTGATACAAAACAGGCCACCAAGAAATATCTGGTGAATGAAGGAATGGCTGAACCAGAGAGTCTGACTTCTGTGTGTGGAAGAGAGAGGTGGCAGGAGAGTCAGATGTGAGATTGGGCAGACGTTAGCCAAATGAGCTCAGGAGTGGAATATGCCAGATTCTGCAGAAAATTTCTCAAAAGAGAAAAAGATATGAATGAAAGTGAGATGGAAAATAGTAGAGGAGAGTCCATATCTCACGGACAGAGGGGGTAGGGTTGGAAGGATGGCAGTTTGCCCTCCCTCTAGTCCTCTAGGCTGGTGACCCCAGGATCATACCATGGGGCTGACAGTCACCTTTAGAGGAGACATCTCAGAGGACAGTGAGAGACGCCCACCAGCCTGGCAGAACAGCAAGTAAGAGAGTGTTGGTAACAGTGTAGGGGTTGGGAGGGAGCAGACAAAAGGTGCTTGGTATAGGGCTGAGCACTTAATAAAAACCAAAAAACCAAACCCATTGCCGTTGCCGTTGAGTCAATTCCGACTCACAGCGACCCTATAGGACAGAGTAGATCTGCCCCATAGGGTTTCCAAGACTGTAATCTTTACTGGAGCAGATTGCCACATCTTTCTCTCTAGGAGCAGCTGGTGGGTTAAGATTGCTGACCTTTCTTTCAGTTAGCACCCAAGCCCTTAACCACTCTGCCACCAGGGCTCCTTGAGCACTTAATAGGCCCCAGTATATAGCTGCGATTTTTGGTGGTTTCTCTTTTGCCTGTCTCCATTCACATACCCATTTAAACATTATTCCCATCCCCCGCTTCAATCCTCCTTCTCACCCTTATTTTGCTTTCACCTCTGTTTCCAACTAGTGAAAGCCCATCCGCTCCACACCACCCACAGTGTGATGATTCTCAACAGGGCACTTCAAAAGGTATGTAGGTTACTTTGTTGCTGAAGACATGTTAGAATTGCCCTGGATGTGTAGAGCTAGCCTGAGTCCCTTGTGGGGGTTATGGTCACTGCCATTCCCTTTACTTCTTCACAACATATACTAAAGTCCTACTATGTACCAGTCATGAGTGCTGGGCATGCAGAGATGGGAAAAGTCTCAAACGTAGTGGAAGAGACAGTTAAATACTAATAGACTATTAAGCACATAAAAAGATGTTCAACCTTACTTACATCTTCAAAGAAAAGAAAATTCAAACAATGAAATATCATTTTTTTACCTCATAGATAGGCAAAGATGAAGTTCTAGGGCGATGTGGGAGCAGTCACATTCACACGGCTTTAGCTGGAGTGTGAATTGGGGCAACACTTCTGGGGATCAAAGTCCATCATCTTTCTGTTTGTTTGGTTTTACTGTCAATGTGCATGTTCTTTGATCCAGCAGTTCCACTTCTACAAATTTGTTGTAAGGAAATAATAGAACAAATGTGCAAGGGGATGAGTAAGAGGACCCTCATTGCAGTGTTTTTATATGTAAGAAAAAATGAAAACATGCTGAATGTCAGCAGTAGGGGATAGGTTAAACAAATTATGGAGCATCCGTACCATATGGCCACTTTAAGGGATCAGGTATTTCACTTTTTGGTACCTGTGAAATATGTCATAAGAAAAAAAGAATGAGGTAGTTCTTTATGGATTAATATGGAAAGCTGTCCATGAGATATGATTAAGTGAAAAAATCAGGTTACAGAACAGTATGATTTCACTGATGTAAAGTCCAAATGGTCATATATTCAAAATGCCGGCTCTGTGGGGATTGAAATTGTTGTCTGTTTTGTCCACAGATGTAACCCCAGTGCTTGGCACACTGCATGGCACATAGTAAGCGCTCAGTAAATATTTAGGGAATAAGTGAAAAAAGACTAAAAAATAAACACCAAACTGCTAATAGTGTTTATTTCTGAGGTATAGGGCTATCAGGGAACCATTCTCTGTATTGTTTGAATGTTTTCATCTCAATCATATATTGCAATAAAAAAAATTTTCATTAAACACGCATACCACACACACACACACACACACACACACACACACACACACACACACACACTCTATCACGCAACAAGTAAGAAAGTCACAAAGGGCTGAGAGAGGAAGGCATAGGACTCCACCTGAGGTAAACGGAGGCTTCTCATAGGCAGCTACTTTGGAGCTGGGCCTCACTGGGCTCATTTCTGTTCTCCACACAGCAGCTAGAGCGATATTTTCAAAATGCGAATCTGATCGCGTCACTCTTTGGCTTAAAATTCGTTGGTGGCTCCCTTACCTGCAGGATCAAGTCCAGCCTTCTCCGCCTGATGTAGGAGGCCCTTTGTGTAGATTCATGTCTTTCATCAAATTTGGGAAGTTTTTGGCCATTATTTATTCAAATATTCTTTCTGCCCCCTTCTCTCTTTCTTCAACTTCTGGTACTCCCATAATGCATAATTTAGCCTGCTTGATGGTGTCCCACGAGTCCCTTAGGCTCTGTTCACTTTTCTTCATTCTGTTTGCTCCTAAGGCTCGAAAACATCAATTGTTCTATATTCAAGTTCACTGATTCTTTCTTCTTCCTGCTCAAATCTGTTTTTGAACCCCTCCAGCAAAATTTTCACTTCAATTATTTTACTTTTCAGCTTGTGAATTTCCTGTTGGTTTCTTTTTATAATTTGTATCTCCTTTTTGATATTCTCACTTTGTTGGCATAGATCATTTTCCTGATTTCCTTTAGTTCTCTCTCCATGTTTTTCTTTAGCTCCTTGAACATATTTAAGATAGTTGGTTTAAAGTATTTGTCCAGTAAGTCCAATGCCTGGGCTTCCTCAGGGATGGTTTCTGTCACTTTATTTTGTTCCTTTGAATGGACCATCATTTCACATTTCTTTGTATGTCTTGTGATTTTTTTTTGTTGAAACTTGTACATTTGACTATTATAAGGTGGCAACTCTGGAAATCAAATTATCCTCCTTCCTCAGGGTTTGCTGTTGATTTGATGGATGAAGGCTGTAGTAGTCTGTTTGTTTAGGGACTTTTTCAAGCTATGGTTTTTGCAAAGACTGTATTCCTTGTCATGTGTGGTCACTGAAGTCTGTTCTTTTAGCTTGTGCTCAGCTAGTGTTTTGACAGGTATTTCCTTGAATGCCAAGAACTAAAAAACAAAACAAAGCAAAATAAAAACATAAAACAAAAACAAACACACAACAAAAAACACCTTTCCTAGTCTTTTTAGATTGGCTCTGTACTTGTGCACTTCTTCAACACTTAGCCAGGCTTATACTGAGCCTTGAGATCAGCCTAAAGTGAAAGTTTAGGATTTTCCGAGGTCTCTTCTGTGCATGTGTCTTGTCCTGAGTATGTGTATGGCTTCCAAATTCCCCTGAATACATGAGCGCTCTTGAACACCCTAATTTCCCAAAGAAATTCTCCCTCCGGTTTTTCCTCCCAGGTCTTAGGTGCTTCATTGCACATCTCAACCACACTCTTTCACCCCAGGTAACTGACTACAAGTTGATTGTTTACCTTACGGTGTTTTTGAGCAATGCCTGCCATTTTTCTGTCCTGAATAAGTTCTGAGATAGGCAAAACAAATACAAGTGACTTGAGTCAGTCCTTCGGGTAGTCACCAGACAGAACAGACAATAATATGCAAATAAAGTCTACTGTGTTCCCTCAGGCACCAGGGACCAGGGTCCTTCACTGGGAACATGGGCTGCCATTTTGAAGACTGTTGCCACTGAACTGGGGAGGGGGTCGGGGACAGGTAAGTAAAAAAGCCACAAAGGTTTCCTACTGTTCGAAGATTTTTTTTTTTCTTTATTCAGTGTTCACTTGGTTTCTGTAAACCTTTGACTTTTTCCCAGAATTCTAACAATGTTGGTTCTGATAGTTTCTGCTTGTTTTTTGATGCTTCTGTTGTGGGATGGGAGCTTAGAGCTGCCTACTCCACCATTTTGCTGTATCAATAATTTGTTAACATTACCTAGTCCGTGTCCAAATTTCCCCTATTGTCTCAAAAACATCTTTTTAAAGTGTTTTGCTTGAATACTGTCTAATATTCTGTGTTGCAGGAACACTGAACTGCTTGTAGCTTCCCACAGATTTAATATGCCTTCTTACCTTTATTCATGCTAGTCTCTTTGCCCGGAATGTCCCCTCTTTCCTTACTATCACTTCTGGCCCAAGATTGAACTTTAGTGTCATTGCCTCATTGAAGTCTTTCTGATTACCCCAGCCTAGATTGCTTGTCCCTTCTCTGTGTCCCAGAATACCCAGAATATAAGGCATTGCTTTGTCTCATTACATAATTCCACCATTCCGTACATATATATTGAGCACTAGGCTCCCTGGGTGGCACAAATGTTTAATCACTTGACTACTAGCTGAAAGGGTGGCAGTTTGAACCCACCCAGCGGTGCCTCAGAAGATAGGCTTGGCAATCTGCTTCTAAAAGGTTACAGCTTTGAAAACCCTATGGAGCAGTTTTACTCTATACGGATGGGGTTGCCATGAGTCGGAACTGACTCAACGGCAACTAACAACAACAACATATTGAACACTACTGGTATATATTACCAGGCACTGGGGATATAACAGTGAAACTGACTGAATTCTCACCTTGGAGTGTTCAGAGAAGGAGCAGTGTCTAATGCTGATATCTAAAATGTACTCTTCTAAGTGCTTGTCTTCATTATCTCTTTGACCCTTTACAAACAACCCATGAGGTGGGTACTGGTATTATTCCCATTTGATAGATGAAGAGACTAAGAGTCAGAGAGGGCAAGTTATTTGGCCAAGGTCACACAGCTAATGAGCGGCAGGGATGGGACTGAATTCAGACAGTCTGATGTGGAAATGCATATGTTACATGGCAAGGCACTACTGGCCAACTTTGGGCCCAGCACTGAGTAGGAGGTTTGGTGGATCTACCCTTGGTGAATGTTAGAGGAGGAGGAGCTGCAGGAGCTTTCTGTGTAGGGGCTTAGAGATGTCAAAATACGCTTGGTCAGGATGGTTGTTTTCTTTCCTTCTTTTTCCTCCTTCTCTTCTTTCTTTTTTCTTTTTTTGTTGAATGACAATATTTGAGTTTCTTATGAAGAAGTCTTTCTGCCTTAGAAAGAGTATTTTAAATATAAAATTGGAAATACACTGCTCTCTCTGTGACAGCTCATAAATGAATGTAGCAGAGGCAGATCCACTCTTCCCAAAGGTAAACTGGCTTGGGCTTTTTCTGTTAGCTTAGAAAAATTTTAATTATATTTATTTAC
Organism: Dugong dugon; assembly: GCA_030035585.1. NCBI lineage: Eukaryota > Metazoa > Chordata > Mammalia > Sirenia > Dugongidae > Dugong > Dugong dugon. The sequence goes on along the minus strand of CM057483.1, from coordinate 97,824,224 downwards.
TTTTTTGGGACTAGGTAATACATTCACATGGTTCAAAAATCAAAAAGATACATAGTGTAAGTCTCCCTCACTGTCCTGCCATCTGCCACCTGGTTCCCTTATCTGTAGGCAACCAAGGTGTCCCAGTTTGTCTTATCTTCCCAGAGGTGTTTTATGCAAATATAGGCATAGCTATGTATATTCCTTTTTAATGGTTATTTTCTTAACCCTTGAGTTGTAGATACAGTCTAAACTTCTCTCTTGGTCTCTCTGGCCCTCTGAGTGTCTTGGAGACAGCAGAGGCCTGCAGGTCTCCTAGGAGTACTGGGTTTTCCTCAGAAGTAGGCTTTTCCCAGACCATTTTCCCGGCAGAGCCTCATGTACGCAATACTTTAGACTCTTCAAAGTGCTTCCATCTTTAATAACTCCTCAAACACTCACAATAACTCATGAAGTACAAGAATTACTCACCCTATTTTGTGTGTAAGGAAACCGAGACCCAGAAAGATTAAGTAACTTGCTGAAGAATATACAACTAATTAATGTTGTCATTGTGTGGTGGAGGCCCCAAAGCAGCGTGTGGCTTGGTCCAGCTTTGACTTTGGAAGTGATAAGAAAGTTGTTTACTCCAGAGTCACAGTTTAAAAATATTCTAGTGGCACTAGTGTGGGATAGTGGAAAAAGTGAAGGAATTTTCAGTTCCAGCTGGATTTGCTTCTTGCCTCTGCCACTTACAATTGGGTGCTCTTGGGCAAGTTACTTCTTAGTTTTGTAGCCTGAGTTTCCTAATGTGTAAAGTAGGCATGATAATATCCACCCAGCAGGGTGGATAGTGATATAAGCGAAAGTGATTTGTAAAATAGGACAAATTCCAATGCTCGCATTACCATTATTATTATGGGTATTATGGCTGGTCCTTGCTGGTACTTGGGAGGGGGCAGCTGTTTCCTGAAGGGAGGGCAGGTTCACTTGGGCACAGATTTACCCTGTTCTCAAACTAGCTTATCCAAAAAGACCCTCTCTTGTCCCCTCCCCCCACAAAAAAACCCCATCTCCGTAGAGCTGATCTAACGCATTGGAAATCGAGAGAGTTAGAATGGCTCCAGGGCCTGAGAGCAAACACTTTCTCAGTGAGTGTCTTGAATCTACTTTGATCTGGAACTCCCCTCTTTCTCTCCACCCTCCCCCCCATCAACTTTATTTGAAAAAGTTTATTTTTCCAATTAGAGAAGTAAAACGTGCTCACTAGAGAAAATTTGGAAAATATTGAAAAGTACAAAGGAAAAAAATAAACCATCCTTATGCGTTCCTCCGCCACAAAAGCCCACGTTAGTTAGTATTTTGGTGTATTTCCTTTTAGTCTTTTTTTCCTTTATGCACTTACACTGAGCAGAACAACTCTTACTCTGTCTTATTTGTTCTGTGGATGCTGTGCCCACAATTAAAGTATTTCAATTTTAATTTTTTTAAATTCAAAATTATTCCTAGATTTATGGATTTTTTTTTAGCCTAACGTTTTCAACAAGAATCAAATGAAAAGGAATCCTGAAGGCCATTGAGGTTGTATCCTCTTTCAGAGAAAAGGCCCAGCCTCTAGGAGGCCCAGCAGTGGGTGGGTTTAACAGCTTGCTCTGGTACTTCTTGGACCAGAGCTGAGGCAAGAACTGGGGCTCAGACAGGCAGTGTCAGCCATGGCGAGAAGAAGGTGGCACTAGCTGCTAAGTGGAAAAGGGCTCCCCTGGCATCCTGGCTCCTTCTGTCACTTTCCTCCACTGGAAGCCACACCTTTGCCCAGGTCCATTCCCATCTGAAAGGACAATAGAGCGCCAGTATTTACCACTCTTTAGCGGGTGGCTGCCCCTCTGGGCTGAGGTCTTCACTGGAGTTTGGGTGACTGCTTTAGGAATAGGTCTCCTAAAGAACATTGGGTTAGGGAAGCCCGAACAGGGCTAAGCCAAGTCTTTGAGACCAAAAACCTTGGTGCATGGTCTCTTGCACGCTGGGGATTCAACAAAACTCCAGTTTGGCAGCTTGTCTGGCCTCCCCCAACCCTGAACTGCCCCATTCAGCCCCTCCATTCTCCTTTTCTTTTTTTTAATCCCCCTTCTTTTTGGTGCACATTTGAAGTGACTAGTATTCCTAGCCAACCAGGCACCCTGAAGCTGTTTAATAAAAGCTTTGCTGTTCTCATCCCGGGACATGTTCAAGTCTTTTTCTACTCCTCCTGAGGAATGCCCTTCCCCAGCTCCAGAAAAAAAACCAAACCCATTTCCGTCTAGTCCAACTCATGGTGACCTTATAGGACAGTACAGCTGCCCCATAAGGTTTCCAAGGAGCAGCTGGTAGACTTGAACTGCCAACCTTTTGGGTAGCAGCCGAGCTCTTAACCACTGCGCCACCAGGGCTCCAACTCTGAGGCCTGGAGAAATACAACTCACCCTACAAGACTCAACTCAAACATTCTCTTTGAAAAATCTCCAGGATGCCTGCCCCAGTGGGGTGAGTTGCTCCCTCCTCAGTACTCGCACAGCTCTGGGTTCATGTTGCTAACAGAATTCAAAACATGTGATCTGGTTCTTTTCCTCCTCCCTTCCCTTGTCTGTGAGCTCCTAGATGGCCAGGATAGGGCTGTGTTCTTACCTCTCATCTAGGTCCCAGCAGTCGAAGGAACTTCATGAGTATTTGGTGAACTGAATTACAAAATCATGACTTTTGGCTATCCCTTCGTCTTCCCCATCCCTCTCGTTATCCCTCATCCCCATTTTTCCATCTTGCCATCTCTCCTAAAGTGCAAACGGTTATGCACTAGGCTGCTAACCAACAGGTTGGAGGTTCAAGTCCACCCAGAGACACTTCAGAAGAAGGCCTGGTGGTCTACTTTAAAAAAAATCAGCCATTGAAAACTCTATGGAGCACAGTTGTGCTGCGACACACACGGGATCAACGGCAACTAGTATTTAATACATCACAATTGCTTCCCATTTTTATCATGTATACTGATTGTCTACACTTGATGGAGAAGTACCCTCTCCATCTATCAAAATGCCCCTCTTAGATCTGACATGCCACCTGTCCTTCCCATCCCTAAACCCCTCCCTGGGCTGGGACAGCTCCTTCCCAGGGCACCAGCAAGATTCTCTCCATGGCTGTGAAACATATATTCCCATGCAACTTCCTCCCCACTGAAGGGCCGCAGTGCTGGACAAAGTTTGGCACTCTGTTCCCAGGACTTGAGCTGGAGACACACTTGTTCCCTAGTGAGTCCCAGCACTCAGAGTTTGTCTCCCAGGCTGGGCAGAGCAGAGTGTAGAAACATCAGAGTTATTCTTGGTACTTCAGCAAGAGGAAAAGTTCAAAGCTGTGTGTGTCAGCTGCGGTTTAAAATGAGGACACTGGGACAAAGAGGTAAGTTTTCAAACATTTTATTAAAAAACAAAATAGATACATAACCCTTAAAAACAACAGAGGTGGACTACTGCCCATCTCCCAGTCTGCTGACCAACTCCCCTCTCCCAGGGCTCTGCTTGGATGGTTCTGAGGCCCAAACCCTGCCTCTCAGCTATGACAACTGCTTCCTCCACCCAACTGGTGACCAAAGCTCCCTGTTCTCCTTCAGCTTCTCATTTGCCTCCTTTAAGAAAATAAAAATACTCCCCTCCCTAACTTGCTTAAAAATAAAGTTCATAGATTAAAAACTGCATTTGTGTGTGTGTGTTTAATAAACACTTTAAATGTTGGAAATCTCCCGCTTCCCCTAGGCCTAGTTGAGGCCTCTGGGGTGCATGCCTGCCCCAGGAGGTCAGCTGCCACTTGGTGCCCCTTGGAAATCTTCAGGAAGTAATTTCTTCCAAATTTTCCCTGCAGTCACAAATTCCACAAACTGCTCACATAAACATGCCGTCTTCATTACAGGCACTGCTCCTCAGTTCTGGAAACCTGATCTCTTTCTGTCAACTAGACCACATGCTTCAGATTCCCTGCAAACAGGAGAGAAAACAAAACTGAAATTCAGGTAACATATGTGAATTATACCTCAATAAAGCTGTTAAAAAAAATAAAAAGTACTTCCATTTTGGAGCTTGTTCTCTTGTTGCTCTTGGGAACTCTGTGGTTCCACTATATGAACAAGCCTAGGGTAGCCTGCTGGATGATGAGAAACATATGGCTCAGTTATCCCTGTCATCCCAGCAACCACCAGCCAACCACCAGACATGTGAGTGAAGCCACTGACCACCAGCTAACTGCAGATGCTGGATGAATCCAGTCAAAACTAGCAGAAGAACTGCCCAGCTGAGCCCAGCCCAATCGCCAATCCACAAAATCATGAAATAAATAAATGGCTATTTTAAGCCACATCCACGCAAAAATTAAGGCAACATTTTTCAGAGTTCACACTTTACAGACTGCACCAACTCTCCCATCCCCCATCCTTTCTTCCCTCCTTATCAGGGCACAATCCTCCTAGCATTTTCTCTTGTTCCCTATTACCAGCTTTCCTGTCCCTTCCTGCCTTCTAGCCCTTGTCCTGGGCTGTTGTGCCCCATTAGTCTCATTTTGTGTTATGGGCCTGCCTAATACTTAGCTGAAGGGTGAACCTCGGGCGTGACTTCATTACTGAGCTAAAAGGGTGTCCAGGGGCCATACTCTCAGGCTTTCTCCAGTCTCTGTCAGGCCAATAAGTCTGGTCTTTTTTTTTTTTTTTGTGAGTTAGAATTTTGTTCTACATTTTTCTCCAACTCTGTCTGGGACCCCCGATTGTGATCCCTGTCAGAGCAGTCAGTGGTAGTTGCAAGGCTGTAAATCTTTACGGAAGCAGATTGCCACATCTTTCTCCCGTGGAGAGGCTGGTGGGTTTGAACCGCTGACCTTTCGGTTAGCAGCCAATAGCTTAACCACTGCATCACTAGGGCTCCTTGTGTTTGTACATAGTTCTATGCAATTTTATCACATGTGTGGATTCGTGTAACCCACAATCAAGATACAGAACTGTTCCATGACCACAAAGATCTCCCTCGTGCTAATCCTTTATAGTCACATCCACTCTTTTCCCCACGTCCACCATCTCCAAACCCTGACAACCATTATCTGTTCTCCATCTCTATAATTTTATCATTTTGAGAATGTTATATAAACGGAATCATATAGTATGTAACTTTTTGAGATTCCTTTTTTTTTTTTTTTTTCACTCAGGATACTGTCCTTAAGATCCATCCAAGTTGTTGCCTGTATCAAGTTTGTTACTTCTTATTGCTGAGTAGTGTACTCCATGGTATGGATGTAGCACGGTTTGTTTAACCATTCACAAACTGAAGAACATTTGGGTTGTTTCCCCTTTTTGGCTAAAGTGAATAATGCTGCTATGAACAGTTGTGTACAGGTTTTTGTGTGGATGTATGTCTTCAGTTCTCTAGGGGAAATATTCAGGAGTGGGATTATTGGGTCATAAGGTACTTGTATGTTTAGTTTTATAAGAAACTGCCCGTGCAATCCCCATCAAAATTCCAACAGCCTTCTTCGCAGAAATAGAAAAGCCAATCCTCAAATTTATATGGAAGGGCAAGGGACCCTGAATAGCTAAAGTAATATTGAAGAAGAAGAATAAAGGAGGAGAACTCACATTTCCTGATTTCAAAACATACTATAAAGCCACAGTAATTAAAATAGCCTGATACTGGTATAATAATAAGCATACAGACCAATGGAATAGATTTGAGAGTCCAGAAATAAATCCATACATCTATGGTCAACTGATTTTTTACAAGGATGCTAAATCCATTCAAGGGCAAAGAGTCTCTTCAATCAATGGTGCTGGGAAAATTGGATTTCCACATGCAGAAGAATGAATCAGGCTCTATGTCTCACACCACACACAAAAATCAATTCAAAATGTATCAAGGACCTAAATGTGAAAACTATAAAATTCTTAGAAGAAAATGTAGGGGTGAAGCTATGGGGCCTAATTTTTAGCAATGAGCTATCAGATATGACAAAAAAAGCAAAGCAGCAAAAAACAAAATAGATAAATGGGACCTCATAAAAATTAAATACTTCTATGCATCAAAAAACCTTATCAAAAAAGTAAAAGAAAATATATAGATCAGGAGAAAATTTTGGGGAACCATATGTCCAATAAGGGCCTAATATAAAAAATATATATACAAAACTTCTACCACTTAACGACAAAAAGACAAACCACCCAATCAAAAAATGGGCAAAGGACTTTAACAGACATTTATTTCATCAAAGAGGATATTCAAATGTTCAAAAAGCAGTTGAAAATATGATCAACATCATTAGCCGTTGTTGTTGTCCTTGTGTGCCCTCGAGTCGATTCCGACTCATAGCGACCCTATAGGACAGAGTAGAACTTATGGAAGCCTACTGCCATATCTTTCTCCCACGGAGCAGCTGGTGGGTTTGAACTGCTGACTTTTCTGTTAGCAGCTGAGCTCTTAACCACTGCATGAGCAGGGCTCCTTCATTACCCATTAAACCAAAAAACCAAACCTGTTGCCGTCAAGTCAATTCCAACTCATAGCGACCCTATAGGGCAGAGTAGAACTGCCCTATAGGGTTTCCAAGGAGTGCCTGGTAGACTTGAACTGCCGACCTTTTGGTTAGCAGCCATAGCACTTAACCAGTACACCACCAGGGTTTCCCATGAGCCATTAGGGAGATACAAATCAAAACCACAATGAGATACCATCTCACCCATATTAGAATGGCAATGACCAAAAAACAAACAAACAAACAAACAAACAAACCGGAAACAATAGGTGTTGATGAGGTTGTGGAGAAACAGGAACCCTCATCCATTGCTGGTGGGAATGTAAAATGGTGCAGCCATTGTGGAAAACTGTTTGGTGGTTCCTCAAAAAGGTGAACATAGAACTACCATATGACCCAGCAATTCCAACACTAGGTATGTACCCAGAAGAAGTGAAAGCAGGAACTCAGACAGAAATCTGTACTTCAATGTTCATTGCAGCACTTTTCACATAGCCAAAAGGTGGAAACAACCAAAATGTCCATTAATAGGTGAATGGATAAACAAAATGTGATACATACATAAAATGGAATATTATTCAGGCATAAAGATAAATGAAGTCTTGGTGCATGCCACAGCATCGATGAACCTTGAAAACATTATGCTGAGCAAAATAGGTCAATCACAAAAGGGTAACTACTGTATGATCTCACTTACATGAAAGAAGTGAATATATAGAAACCAAAAATTATTAGTGGTTACCAATGCGGGAGGGAGAGTGAAAAGGGAGATTTTTGTGTAGGGTGCAGTGAGTTTATGCTAATGGTGGTGGAATAATTTGGAAAAGGATAGTGAGGATGGTTGTACAACTTGAAGAATGTAATCAATGTCACTGCATTATACATGTAGAAATTGTTGAATTGGTGTATGTTTTGGTGTGTTTTCAACACAATAAAAAACAGTAAGAAAAAAAAAAGAAACTGCCTGTTCCCAGAGTGGCTGCACCATTTCACATTTCACATCAGCAGCGAAAGAGTGATACCCTTTCTCTGCATCCTTGCCGGCATCTGGTGTTTTCACTATTTTTTTTTTTATTTTGACCATTCAGATAGATTTGTAGTGATCCCTCATTGTGGTCTTTCTTTTTTTTTAAGTTGCTTTTTTATTTTTATTTTTTATACCTTTTAATTTTTTTTCTTGGTTGAGAATATACACAGCAGGACATACACCAATTGAACAGTTTCTGTATTCACAATTCAGTGACATTGATTACATTCTTTAAGTTGTGCCACCATTCTCACCCTCATTTTCTGAGTTGTTCCTCCCCCATTAACATAAACGCACTGCCTCCTAAGTCTCCTATCTAATTTTCTGAGTTATTGTTGTCAGTTTGATCCCATATAGATAGATCTTAAAAGAGCACACCGTTGAAGGCAGACTTTTTTTTTTTTTTTTTTTACTAGTTAAGCTACTGTTTGGTTTCAAGAAGACTTTAGGGGATATTTTTGGTTTAAGGTTTAAAGATTATCTCAGGGCAATAGTTTCAGAGGTTCATCTAGCCTCCATGACTCCAGAAAGTCTAGAGTCTACAAGAATTTTAAATTCTGTTCTACATTTTTCCCCTTTTGATCAGGATTCTTCTATAGAATCTTTCATCAAAATGTTCAGTTATGGTAGCTGGGCACCATCCAGTTCTTCTGGTCTCAAGGTAAAGGAGGGAGTTGTTCATGGAAGCAATTAGCCACACATTCCATTTCCTCCTCCTATTCCTGACTCTCCTTCTTCCTCTGTAGCTCTGGGCAAATAGAGACCAACTGTTGTGCCTTGAAGGAGCCCTGGTGGCACAGTGGTTAAAGCGCTTGGCTGCTAACCGAAAGGTTGGCAGTTCAAACTCGTCAGCACTTCGTGGGAGGAAGATGTAAAATCTGCTTCTGTAAAGATTACAGCCTTGAGAACCCTATGGGGAGTTCTACTCTGTCCTATAGGGTCACTATGAGTCAGAATTGACTCGATGTCATTGGGTTCTGGTTGTGTCTTGGATGGCCACTTGCAAGCTTTTAAGACCCCAGGCACTACTCAATGAACTAGGAGGTAGAACAGAAGCACTAAACACATTATCAGGCCACTTAACTGGGATGTCCCATGAAACCATATCTTAAACTTCCAAACCAAGGAACCAAATCCCATGAGATGTTTGGTTGTACATAAGCAGCCTCAGCAGCTACTGTGTGTGTGGGTTTTTTTTTTTTTTTTTTTGTCATTCTTGTAAATATATCTATCACACAACTTCTCTTTGTGGTCTTAATTTGCATTTTCCTAATGGCTAATGATATTGAACCTCTTGTCAAGTGCTTATTTCCCTCTGTATAGCCTCTTCATGTCTTTTGCCTATTTTGTAATTGGATTTTTTTTTTAACTGTTGAGTTTGGAGAGTTTTTTTTTTTTTAATTGTAGTGAAAATATACACACCAAAACCTTCACCAATTCAGCAATTTCCACATGTACAATTCAGTGACACTGACTACATTCTTCATGCTGTGTAACCTTTGTCTCTGTCCTTTTCCAAATTATCCCACCATTATTAACATAAACTCAATGCCTCCTAAGCAAAATCTCCCCTTTTTCCTCTCCCTCCCACCCTGGTAACCACTAATAATTTTTGGTTTCTATATATTTGCTTATTTCATGTAAGTGGGATAATACAATATTTGTCCTTTTGTTACTGACTTATTTCACTCAGCATAATGTTTTCCAGGTTCATCCTTGTTGTAGCTTGTGTCAGGACTTCATTTCTCTTTATGGCTGAGTAATATTCCATTGTATGTATGTACCACATTTTGTTTATCCATTCAGCTGTTGATGGACATTTCAGTTGTTTCCACCTTTTGGCTGTTGTGAAAAATACTGCAATACAGAATTCTTTATATATTCTAGATGCAAGTCTGTTGTTAGATATGTGATTTGCAAATATTTACCCTCAGTTTGTAACTTTTCATTCTTAACATTTCAACTTTTTTATGTGTATAGTGACATTGATTATTTTCACCATGTTTTGCAGCTATCACCACTATCCGTTTCCAAATTTTTTCATCACCCTTAACAGAAACTCAAAACCCAGTAAGCAAAATTCTCCATTTCTCCCTTCTACTCTCCTCTTGTTGTTTGCCTTCCAGTCAATTCCAACTCATAGCAACCCATGTGTGCAGAGTGGAACTGCTCCACAGGGTTTCTGTCTTAGTCATCTAGTGCTGCTATAACAGAAATACCACAAGCGGATGGCTTTAACAAAGAGAAATTTATTCTCTCCCAGTCTAGGAGGCTAGAAGTCTGATTTCAGGGCTCCAGCTCTAGGGGAAGGCTCTCTCTCTCTGTCAGCTCTAGGGGAAGGTCCTTGTCATCAATCTTCCCCTGACTGAGTAGCTTCTCAGAGCAGGGACCCCAAGTCCAAAGGACAAGCTCTGCTCCTGGCACTGCTTTCTTGGTGGTATCAGGTCCCCCTGTCTCTCTGCTCACTTCTCTCTTACATCTCAAAAGAGATTGACTTAAAACACAACCTAATCCTGTAGATTGAGTTCTGCTTCATTAACGTAACTGCCACTAATCCCACCTTATTAACATCATAGAGGTAGGATTTACAACCAATGGGAAAATCACATCAGATGACAAAATGGTGGACAATCACACAATACTGGGAACCATGGACTAGCCAAGCTGACACACATTTTTTTAGGGGGACACAGTTCAATCGGTGGGTTTCCAAGGCTGTGATCTTTCGGAAGCAGATTGCCAGGCCTGTCTTTCAAGGCACCTCTGGGTGGGTTTGAGCCACCAGCCTTTCAGCTAGTAGTCAAGCACTTAACCATTTGTGTCACCCAGGGACTCCTTTCTCACCCACCTCCAGTAATGACTAATAAACTTTCGTCTCTATGCATTTGCCTAGTCTAGCTATTTCACATAAGTGGGGTCATATAATATTTGTCCTTTTGTGATTGATTTATTACACTCAGCATGTTTTTAAGGTTCATTCATGTTGTGGCTTGTATCAGGACTTCATTTCTCTTTAAGGTTGAGTAATACTCCATTGTATGTATATATCACATTTTGTTTATCTATTCATTTGTTGATGGACACTTGGGTTGTTTCTACCTTTTGGCTATTGTGAATAACTCTGCAATAAACATTGGTGTACAAATATCTATTTGCATCCCTGCTTCCAAGCCTTTGGGGTATATACTTAGGAGTGGAATTGCTGGGTCATATGGTAATCTATATTTAACTTTTTGAGGACCCACCAAACTGTTTTCCACAGCAGTTGTACTATTTTACATTCTCACCAACAATGCAGGAGTCTTAACAGGGTCTTTTGCAAAGCAAAGGTTTTCAGTTTTGATGAGGTCCAATTTATCAACTTTTTCTTTTACAGATCGTGTTTTTGGTGTTGTAATCACCTCAGCTCAAAATCTCTGGCTATTCTTTGATTCTTCATCTCTTAGTTCAAGCTCCCACATCTTATGAGTTGCCAAGCTTAACCCCAAGATGTCTCTCAAATCCGTTACCTCCTGTCTGTTCCACTGTTTCCAAGTAGTCACATCTCTCATTACTCAGGTCGCTCAGAATAGCCTCTTAACTGGTGCTCCTGCCTCTGGAGCTGTCCCACCCACTACTGCTATCTCTGATCACATCCTTCTCTGGGCTCCAAAAATACTTCAGTAGCCCCCAACTGTCTATCAATGAAGTCTGGCTCCGTAGCTTAAACATAACCCATCAGTACTTTCCTATCTCCCTCCACACCTCTGTTTGTACTGTTGCCTCGTCTGAGGAAAATCTACATGGGATTTTGATGCTGAAGCTAGGGCCCTTACATCGGTTAGAGTATGGCCAGAGCTCGATGAACGAATCAATCAATCAATTAATTAATGCACACATGAACAAAATTCCACGTCTAAAGTGTTAGAACAGCACATGTTCACAGAAAGATGAATGTTGTCTTCTTTGCTGCGCTGTCTCACTCCCCAGTTACATTTGGAGGCAATTAACAAAGACAACAGAAACAATTTCCACCAAAAGCTGATGATGAGCAATGTTGAGTTTGGGTAACAATAAAATTTTTAGCTTTAAAAAAAGCCCATTGTTTTCTTTTCACGCCTAGCTTTTCCAGCAGTTAGAGGCAGCATGAGAAAATTCTAAAGGCCAGCAGGCTCTACAGCCTGAGGAAGCACAGAGTACAGAATAGAGGGGCAAATTCAAATGCCTTTAGAGACCAAGAATGTGTCATGAATAAAGCAGACTGGGGATAAGACATCTGAGACCCTCTTGATCTTTTTTTCATTTTCCCACTTTGAATCATGACATGAGTATAAGAAATAGTTTCCTTTCCTCTTTACTGTGTATAAAAGAAAACAAAACAAAAACTGTAAATGGGGTGATAAATGGAAAGAGTAAGAGATACAAAAGGGAGCGGTGGGGTCTGTGGCAAACAGGAAAGTACATGCTAATAAAGGGGGCAGCTTCTCCTTAGCTCCAGTTATTCACTATTGTGCAGAAATGTGGATCTGGTGTGACCAGATCTTCCCATTTTTCAAGAGAAGTCAGAAATTCACATTTTTATGCAAAAATCCCAGTGTTAAAAGTGGACAAGTGATTTAAAATTTTAAAGAATACTGTGTAGGACCTCAATACGTGTGGCCAAATAAAAAAATTTGGGGAGCAAGATATGGCTCATGGGTCCCCAGTTTGTGATTTCCGATTATCTCAAGGATAGTCCTGGGTTACACCTAAGGCATAGTGTGATTATTAATGGCACCCCATTTAACTCTCAAATATAATAAAGTATATGGTCACCCTACCTTTGATATACAAGGAAGTACTGAATTGGGACTCAGGAGGCTTGGGTTCTATTGATTCATTGGCTGGCTGATTCATTTGTTCATCAGTTTATTCAATAAACATTTACAGAGTGTCTATTCTGTGTCAGATACTCTGCTAGGTACTGATGGGCAGTCTCTTTAGTCTTTTTTAATGCAGAGCAGCGTTGTTCAACAGAACTCTCTGATATGATGGAAATGTTCTATATCATGTGGCTATTGAACACTTGAAATGTGATCAGTCTAAGTAAGGAACTGAATTTTTAATTTTATTGAATTTAAATTTAGATAGCCACATGTGGCTAGTGGTGACTGCACTGGACAGTACAGATGTAGAACAGTTCCGTCAGAATTTTTTTCATGACATTGACTAGGGGTCATCCTTATTTCTTCTTTCGTTTTCCACCCCCATTTCAATCCAGTAGCAAGTTCTGTCAATTTTACCTCCAAAATATATTCTAAATCCATCCACTTCCTCCACCCTCCACTGCTCTGAATTTACTCCAAACTACCATCACCCCTTGCTTGGACAACTCCAATAGCCTCAAAACTGGTCTCCCTGATTCCATCTTTGTCATCTATAACCTATTCTCTATATAACGCCCAGAATATTTTGTTAAATCTTAGGTCACATTACTCCTGTGTTCAGAACCTTCTAATGGATTCCAATCACACCTAGAATAAAATCCAAACTATTTACCTACAAAGCCTTGCAGGATCTGGTTCCGCGCCTCCTGTCTCCTACCACTACCCTTCTTGCTCACTCTATTCTAGCTACACAGGTCTTCTCTGTGTTGCTTAAACACACAAATCATTTTTCCCTTTTACAGCCTTCTTCTTTGCACTTGCTATTCCTTCTGCCTGTAATGCTCTGTCCTCAGATGTTCTCATTTCTGACTCTTCTCATCATTCTGGTCTCAATTCAGAAATCACCTCAGAGAGGCTTTATGACCACCCAATCTAAGTAGCCACCCCCCACCCCCCGCCACCGTCACTCATTCTCCGTTACATCATCCTGTTTTATTTTCTTCAATGCACCTAGCACACTGGAAACATCTCGTGTGCTTGTTTATTTGCTTGCTGTCTGTCTTCCCTCACAAGCTCTATGAGGGCAGGGACCTTGTCTGTTCTTCTCAGTGCTATATTGCTCGCACCTTCGACAGTGCCTGGCATATAACAGATGCTCAATAAATATTCATCGAAGGAATGAACATCTGTAGAGCTACAGGGCAGATCATAAAGCACTTTCTCATTTAATCCATTGAGGCTTAAAACTTGGTCATTGCCCTTAAGGACCTTATAAATGTGGTTCAGGTAAGCAAACATGCTCACAAAGAGAGAATAATATTAGGCCAAGTGGCAAATGAAAGCTGAAGTCAGTCAGCATCATAGGAGTTTGGGGGAATGTTGGGGTAACCCCAGGACCCTTGGAGTCTGAGTGGCGCCATAGAGGAACGGGAACATAGGACTGTAGAAAAGTGTATTCAAGACTTCAGTCATATGAGTACCCCTTCCAGGAATGTTGTTATATCCACTTAAGGCACAGATCTTGCCCTCAAAGAACTCTCAGTTTAGTGAGGGAGACATATATGAAGACAAACACATTGTGGTGCCTAGCAACCAAAATCTAACCCATTGTCGTCAAGTCGATTCCGACTCATGGCGACCATAGGGCAGAGTAGAACTGCCCCATAGGATCTCCAAGGAGCAGCTGGTGGATTCAAACTGCTGACCTTTTGGTTAGCAGCCGAGCTCTTAACCACTGCGGCACCAGGGCTCCTGTATGTGCATAGCAAAGTGGTTATAAAGTACCAGTATGTATATAGAGTGCCGAGGGAAGAAACAGAAAGGGTATGAAAGGCTTCAGAGAGGAGGTGGCATCTTGAAGGGCAAACAGGGAAAGAAAGTTCCAGGCAGCAGGAACAGCATAGGATGCATACAGGCAATTACAAAGTTTTTGTGGCCAGAGCTCAGGAAGAGGATCAGGGAGGGGGTCAATGAGGCTGGAGAGGTGGCCAGAGACCAAATCAGAAAGGGCCTAGAAGGCCGCGGAGAGCCTCTGAAAGATTTTAAGGCAGGGAGGAGGCTTTATCTAGTGTGATCTAGGGCTACAGCAAATTGTCCAGCTGCTGCCTCATCATTTGAGGGTCTCAGTTTCTACCTGGGAACAATGGCAGTACAAAGGATTTCTATGAAGCCTTGGGCATGTGCTGATATGGATGGCTGATTTAATTTTTAGCTCTTAATTGTTAACTGTATTGCTAGCCTTGGAATGTAGATCCCTCCTGTCATCAGAGAGCCTTTCAATGACAATTAAGTATAACTACCAATTACCACTTGTCTGCTTCTGACCTGAATTAGAACCTGAGGCTGTGGATTAATTCCACCAGGCTTCTGTCATTTACAGGATATCAGCACTTAAAGGATATTACTCTGATGCTCTCGTCTTAGCTTGCAAGGAAATACTGCAGTCTCAAACGGAATCAAAGCAATTTCTAAAATAGCCTATGATTCATTTTTTCTCCCCTCTTGTGCATAAATCTGCTGGCTTCATGTGGAGGGATAGGCACAAGTAAATGTAGCAGTGACATCACAGGAGTGGGCTGCTTGCCTGTCAGCCAGCCTGTGGAGCTGGGCCTCAGGAGTTGTCTATCTGCTGGGTTGGGCAATGGTCTCCCAGCCTTTTGCGGGGCTCCCGGATTCTTTGGTTGATGTGTCTTGTCCATGTTTCTTTTTCAGACAAAAATTCTGGGCTGGGAAATCCAGGATAATGGGAATAGCAGCGGCAGGAAGAATAATACAGCCTTACATCTGTATAATGCTTTAGAGTTGTGAAAGCCATTTGCTCCATTCTGCTCCAACCAAACACCAGTGGGAAATGGAAGTTGGGATTTTAGGCCTGAACTGGAGACAAACTCTTTGCTCTCTTGCAGTAAGGAGGTAAATGCTAACATTCCTTGTTTACCTCAAGGCGTTTCATGGTTGGGACTTGAATGTAACCAGAAGATCAGAGAGACTCCCTTTAACTACCAAGTGCTTCCTGGAAAAGAAATCCTCCAGGACAAATTGCCTGGCAGGCGTAAGTTATTTACCATGCCATCCTGATTAAGCCAGCAGGTAGTGCCAGTCTCAGCGCTGCCAACTCCTGCACATCCTGGTTTACATTCCCAGTGGTACCAAAGACCTTTATTGGAGCCACAGGCATGGCCACTAACCGCTGAGCCCTGCAGGCAGGGTGTGCTATGAACATCTGGAAGTGCCAACAGCTGCCAGAGTAGCTCAAGGGCTTGTGAAAGGAAAGACTGAAATTCAAGTCACATCAGCCACCACTGTGGATCCCGAAGCGAAGGGCCACTGAGCCTGGCTGTGAACAGCTGAGGAGTAGGGCCGAGGGATTCTTTCCTTGGAGGAGCCATAAAAATAGCTGTGCAGTGGTCTCATGTTTGCTCTGCGATCTTCCAGCACCTGGTCAGCATGGCTGAGTTTTCCCCAGCGCTCTATGGCCACAGTTAGCATGTGAAGTCTCCCTTGGCCTAGTTCCCCTCCCTAACCCACCCCAGCATCATGGCCACCAGGCTGGAAGCCTGGGGGAAGGTGGCAGGCTTGCCCTCCTGGTTTTAGATTAGACTTCAGTGTTACTTTTGCGTGTATGAGTGCTGTGGGGAGGGAAAAGGGAAGCAGTGAGCCACAGATGCTCAGGAGCATTGGAAGAGAGGGGCAGCTGCTTCTGCTGTTGCTGCTGCCATGACCACCACCACCACCACCACCAAATGAATTCAGACTGGCCCAATATAAGACCATAGGGGCTGGTCAGTGACATGAAAATGTCCTCTTCTTAAACTGAGATGCTTGTACTCAGGCAATTCTATCTGTGGGAAATATTGGCGGGGTATAACAGCAACCCTTTTGAAAGTTGAATCTGTAAACCTATATGTGGAAAGTGACTGGCAGAGCAGAACGTCACCACCTCCAAAGCAGAGAGGCCTCCCAGAACTTGTTTCCCAGCTCACGGGGGATATGCGTGCCTATGAAAGTAGATGAAGGATCACTGCCTCAGCCTGTTTTAGAGATGTGAATACCAATCTTGGCTTGGGACTGCCTCTTCTCTGGTTGACTGATTTCCAATTGATTTGTATTAATTAGCTAATGAAATTAAAAATGATAACAGAAACACAATAAATCTCTCCCACAACTGGCTGTTTCTATGTCACTGTGGTGCATTCCTCACTTTGTTTACTTCAAAGTCTATTGTTTTGTTCTCAATTATCCTGTTTTTCTGGCACTGGAAAAAATCAATTTGTTTTATTTTCTCTTATTCATGCACTCAGTTATGCTCCTTGGGCACATTTAATCACTTTGATGTTTTCATTTTATGGCCCCTCTCTAGGCACTTCAGCTGCACTGCTGCTAAGGGGCAAGCAGGCTTAATTTGCATGTCACAATAGACTTGAAATTCTATCTCAATTATGAAATCTCCCTCCACAATACGCTTGGAGCTGCGAAGAGGCAGAAGGATGTGGGCAAGCCAGGAGCCTATAAAGATGCTTCCCTTTCTCCAAAGACAGAGAGCTCCTTAGGGGTCTGACTGTGGCCTGGGGATATCCCTGATCAAGTAAAGCAGAGGAGTCCATGGGAAGAGATGTCTGCAGAGTTTCCTCTGGAACTTGGTTGTGAAGAATCCTGTAGAGGCTGCTCCTCAGCAGCAAGGCCTGGGAGGCTGGGCCTGCTTACTCTGGCATAAAATGATTCTCAGCACTGCTGGATTTGGCTGCTGTGCTAAGGACGGCACCTGAATCTCAGTTGGTTGAAGGGCCTCCAGGTAGACTGAGAAAGTTGTCAACAGTCAGGCATTCCAGAACCCTGAGTGATTTACCTTATTTTCTCTAGTTCCCTTTGTCCCTCAATTATGTTAGAGCTAAAGGCTGGAGGGGAATAAGCAACACAATTGGTTCAGGCATATGCTTTGGGCAAACAGAAAAACTGCTTAATTAAACACAATTAGAAGCCTCCAGCTGCTCTTCAAAAGTTCTTGGTTTGTTCTATACAACAACCAGCAGCTTCACCAGGCAGAGGAAAATTTCATATTTGCTCTTTTAAACTTTGGGTCAAACAAAAAACAAACCAAATCCATTAAGTTAACTCCAACTCATAGTGACCCTACAGGACAGAGTAGAACTGCCCCATCTTTATAGAAGCAGACTGCCACATCTTTCTCCCGTGGAGCAGCTGGAGGTTCGAACCACCAACCTTTTGTTTAGCAGCCAAGCACTTAACCACTGCACCAGCAAGGCTCCTTAAACTTTGGGTATGATCCTCGACTCCTCATGTGGAACTCCAGTTCCCTCATTTACCTGCTGTGTAACCTTGTACAAGCTAATTAAACCTCAGTTCCCTCGTCTGTTAAATGGGGTATCTTAGTTTCCTAGGACTTTAGAGAACAGAAATTTATTGTCTCACAGTTCTGGAGGCTAAAAGTCCAAACAAGGGTTTTGGCTGTGTTGATTCTTTCTGTGGACCTCTCTCCTGGTTTCTGGTGACTACTGGCAATCCTTGGCATTCTTTTGCTGCTTATGACTACATCTGCCTCCGTTGTCACATGGTGCCGCGTCTCCCCACCCCCAACTCATGTCTGTATTCCCCTTTATAAGACACCATTTAGAAGGGTTTAGGTTTAGGACCTCATTAACATAACAAAAGAAAGCCCTATTTTCAAACCGGATCAATTTACAGGTACAGGGGTTAGGACTTTAACAGATATTTTTGGGGAACACAATCCAATCTCCTGGTGGTGCAGTGGTTAAGCACTCAGCTGCTAACCGAAAGGTCAGTGGCTGGAACACACCAGCCGCTTCGTGGGAGAAAGATGTGGCAATCTGCTTCCGTAAAGATTACAGCCTTGGAAACCCTATGGGGGCAGTTCTACTCTATCCTATAGGGTCACTGTGAATCAGAATTGACTCGACTCGACGGGTTTGGTTTTGGTAATAAGATTATTTACAGATTAGAGACAGATTTGCTCCCCAAACTTCAGTCCTTCTCACACTGGCAAAATTTTTGCCACATTCACATACCACTTACGTGGAAACTTTTTTATACTGACTCACTTTTTTTTAACTTAGCTTTATCCTAAGCAATAACAGCAAGGAACCCTGGTGGCACAACGGCTAAGTGCTTGGCTGCTAACCAAAAGGTTGGTGGTTCAAGTCCACCAGCAGCTCCGCAGGAGAAAGACCTGGCAGGTCTGCTCCCATAAAGATTACAGCCTAGGAAACCCTATGGGGCAGTTCTAATCTTTCACATGGGGTCACTATGTGTCAAAATCGACTCAACGGCACCTAATAACAACAACAACACAATAATATATGTGAAATCAAAGAGTTTGAGAGGATCGTTATATTTCTAATACACATTAAAATATATACATTAAACACACTGAACCCATTCCTGTCTCATCTTTTACCCCGCTTTTTGCAAATCTCCTTTACTCACTTCATTAAGCTCTATTCCCAAATGTTATCACCTCTGAGAGGCCTTTACAGACCACCCCATCTAAAATAGCAACACCTCCAATTTATCAGTAACCAACTTTAAATAGTTATTTGCTTATTGTCTATCTGTCCCACTAGCTTCATGACGGGCAAGGCCTTTATCTGTCCTGTTTACCTCTATGTCATCAGTGCCTAGCATAGTACCTGGCACATATTAACACCAGATTCATATTTGTTGAATGAATGAAACATTAAAATAAAAAATCTGCCTGGCTGTAACAAGGCATTTCTTCCACTCTGCCAGGATGGTATCAGAAAAGACAGAGTGGAGAGCCAAGACCTTCATCCCTGCCCAATGATAAGGAGGCCCACCTACCACTGTGTCAGTAGAGGCCACTTAGGGAGCAGTAAGAAGGCACCACTCCCATTCTTGGCCAGGGTGGCATCAGTGGAGGTCTAGTGGGGAACCTGAACTTCCACCCCCACCCAGCAGTAATGAGATGCCCCAGAGAGTCAATGAAGGCAAACTGGGGAACCTAGACTTTTGCCCCCACCTGGAGGTAATGAAGTGACACTATCCTCCCCCATGGTGTCAAAGGAGTCCTGTTAAAATAGAAGATTTAAATAAGATCCAGAGTTTCATAAAATAATACCTCAAGTATACATGATACAATAGAAAATCACTCATCATACTAAGAACTAGAAAAATCTCAACTCGAATGAAAAAGGATAATCAACAGATGCCAACATAGTAATGACACAGATGTTGGAACTATCTGGCAAGGATTTTAAAGCAGCCAACATAAAAATACTTCAATAAGCAATTACATACATCCTTGAAACAAACAAAAGAAAGTCTCAGTAAATAAATAGAAAGTCTCAGAAGGGAATCAAAAGCAATAAAAGAAGAACCAAATGGAAATTTTAGAACTGGCAAATATAGTAACTGAAATTAAAAAACAAAACAAAACAAAAAAACTCAATGAATGGGCTCAACAATAGAATGGAGGGGGCAGAGGAGTAATCACTAAACTGGAAGAGAGAACAATAGAAATTATCCAGTCTGAACAAGAGACAGAAAATAGACTGAGAAAAAAAGGAACCTCAGGGACCTGTGGGAATATAATAAAAGAGCTATGTTTATGTAGAAGGAGAAATAATGGCTAAAAATATCCCAAATTTGGCAAAAGATATAAAGGTATGAATCTACAGATTCCAGAAGTTGAATGAACCCCAAACAGGACAAACCCCAAAAAATCCATCAAGGCCCATCATAATCAAACTCCTGAAAACTGAAGAGAAAGAAAAAAAAAATCTGCAAAGTAGCAAAAAAGAAACAAAGCCTTACCTACAAAGGAAAGATAATTCAGACGACAGTGGATTTCTCACTATAAACCATGGAGGCTAGAAGGAAGTGGCACAACATTTTTCAAGTGCTGAAAGAAAAAATTGTCAATCCAGAGAAAATATCCTTCAGGAATGAAGAGGGGAATAAAGATATTCTCAGAGGAAGAAAAACTAAGAGAATTTGTTGCCAGCAGACCTACCTATAAGAGTAGTAAAGGAAGTTCTTGAGATGGAAAGGACATCATAAAAGAAGGAATTTTGGAACATGAGGAGGGAAGAAAGAACAATGGAAAGAGTAAAAATGTGGATAAACACAATGGACTTTCCTTCTCTTTAGATTTCTAAATTAGGTTTTGGTAGTTGAAACAAAAATTATAATACTGTCTGGTGTGGTTCTAAACATATGCAGAGGAAATATTTAAGACAATTTTATTTTAAATGGGAGAGAGGAAAGGGACTTAAAGGGAGATAACGTTTCTACACTTCACTTGAACTGGTAAAATGTTAACACCAGAGGGCTGTGATAAATTACATACGTACAATGTATACCCAGAGCAACCACTAGAAAGGCTGTACAAAGCTATGACAGTCAAAAGCACTATAAATAAATCAAATTCAAACAAAGGTTCAAGTCACCCCCAGTAAAAAAGGGAGAAGAGGGAACAAAGAGAAAACAAAAAATTAAGTGGCAGACTTAAACCACAGCATATGAAAACTACATTGAATGTAAATGGTCTAAATACACCGATTAAAAGACAAAGATTGGCACAGTGGCTAAAAATTATGGCCCAATTATATGCTGTCTACAAGAAACTCATTTCACATATGATCACACAGGCAGACTGAAAGTAAAAGGATGGATAAAGATATACCAAGCAAACATCAATCAAAGTAAAGCAGGAGTGGCTATATTGATATCGGACGGAGTATACTTCAGAGCAAAGAAAATTACCATGGGCAGAGCAGGATACTACGTAATAGTAAAAGGGACAATCTATGAAGAAGACATAGCAATCCTAAATGTGTATGCACCAAATCCAAATAAAAGAGCATCACTGTCTATGAAGCAAAAACTGATAGAGCTGAAAGAAGAAACAGACCCACAATTAAGGTTGGAGACTTCAGCACCCCTCTCTCAGCAATTGATAGAACAACTAGACAGAAAATCAGCAATACTCAACAATACTATCAACCAGCAGGATCTCACTGACATTTAGAGAACACTCCACGAAGCAACAGCAGAATACACATTCTTTTCATGCACCCACAGGCCATATACCGAGATAGACCATATCCTGGGCCAGAAAACAAATTGACAAATTTAAAAGAATTAAAATTAAACAGAGTGTGTTCTCTGACTACAATGGCATCAAACTAGAAATTAAAAACCACCTAAAAAGAAATCTCCTGGCCCAGATGATTTCACTGGAGAATTCTACCAAATTTTTAAAGAAGAGTTAACACTATTTCTACACAATCTCTTCTGGAAAATAGAAGCGTGAACACTTCTCAACTCATTTTATAATGCTAGTATTGCCTTGATGACAACACAAAAAAAGAAAACTACAGACCAACATCCCTCACGAGTATAGATGCAAAAATCCTCAAGAAAATGTTGTTGTTGTTAGGTGTCATCAAGGGTTCTTTCCCTTTTGGTTTTCCATCTCCAGGACTTTGCCCATGTCATTATAATACTTTACTTCATCTTCCCGAGCCGCCCTTTGAAATCTTCTTTTCAACCCTCTTACTTCATCATTTCTTCCTTTTGCTTTAGCTACTCTATGTTTAAGAGCAAGTTTCAGAGTCTCTTCTGACATCCCTTTTGGTCTTTTCTTTCTTTCTTGTCTTTTTAATGACCTTTTTTTTTTCCTTCATGTATGATGTCTTTGATGTCATCCCACAACTCGTCTGTTCTTTGGTCATTAGTGTTCAGTGCGTCAAATCTATGCTTGAGATGGTTTCCAAATTCAGGTGGAATACACTCAAGGTCGTACTTTGGCTCTCGTCAACTTGCTCTAATTTTCCTCAGTTTCAACTTGAACTTTCATATGAGCAATTGATGGTCTGTTCTGCAGTCGGCCCCTGGCTTTGTTCTGACTGATGATATTGAGCTTTTCCATCATCTCTTTCCACAGATTTAGTCGATTTGATTCCTGGGCATTCCGTCTGCTGAGGTCCACGTGTATAGTCACCGTTTATGTTGGTGATAAAAGGTATTTGCAATGAAGAAGTCATTGGTCTCGCAAAATTCTATCAAGTGATCTCCAGCGTCATTTCTATCACCAAGGCCATATTTTCCAACTACCAGTCCTTCTTGTTTCCAACTTTCACATTCCAATCACCGGTAATTATCAATGCACGCTTATTGCCATGTTCTATCAATTTCAGACTGCAGAAGTTGGTAAAAATCTTCAATTTCTTCATCTTTGGTCTTAGTGGTTGGTGCATAAATCTGAACAACAGTCGTTGTCTTGGATTGAATTGTGTCCCCCCAAAATGTGTGTGATTTCCGGTATTGTGTGATTGTCCGCCATTTTGTCATCTGATGTGATTTTCCTATGTGTTGTAAACCCTGCCCCTATGATGTTAATGAGGGGGGATGGGTAGCAGTTGTGTTGATGAGGCGGGACTCTATCTGCAAGATTGGATTGTGTTTTGAGCCAATTTCCTTTGGGATATAAAAGAGAGAAGCGAGCAGAGAGACAGGGGGACCTCATGCCACAAAGAAAGCAGTGCTGGGAGAAGAGCGTGTCCTTTGGATCTGGGATTCCTCTGTGGAAAAGCTCCTAGTCCAGGGGAAGATTGATAAGAAGGACCTTCCTCTAGAGTCAACAGAGAGAGAAAGGCTTCCCCTGGAGCTGACTCCCTGAATTTGGACTTTTAGTCTATTTTACTGTGAGAGAATAAATTTCTCTTTGTTACAGTCATCCACTTGTGGTATTTCTGTTATAGCAGCACTAAATAACTAAGACAGTCATATTAACTGCTCTTCCTTGTAGGCATACGGATATTATCCTATCACTGACAGCATTGTACTTCAGGATAAATCTTGAAAGGTTCTTGTTGACGATGAATGCAACGCCATTCCTTTTCAGGCTGTCATTCCCGGTGTAGTATACCACATGATTGTCTGATTCAAAATGGCCAATACCAGTCCATTTCAGCTCACTAATGCCTAGGATATTGATGTTTATGCATTCCATTTCATTTTTGACGACTTCCAACTTTCCTAGATTCATACTTCATACATCCCACCTTCCAATTACTAATGGATGTTTACAGCTGTTTCTTCTCATTTTGAGTCGTGCCACATCAGCAAACGAAGGTCCTGAAAGCTTGACTCCATCCACATCATTAAGGTCGACTCTACTTTGAGGAGGCAGCTCTTCCCCAGTTGTATTTTGAGTGACTTTCAATCTGAGGGGCTCATCTTCCGGCACTATATCAGACAATGTTCTGATGCTATTCATAAGGTTTTCATCAGCTAATTCTTTTCAGAAGTTGACTGCCGGGTCCTTCTTCCTAGTCTGTCTTAGTCTGGAAGCTCAGCTAAAACCTGTCCGCCATAGGTGACCCTGCTGGTATTTGAATACCGGTGGCATAGCTTCCAGCATCACAGCAACATGCAAGCCTCTACAGTATGACAAACTGACAGATGCGTGGGGTAACAAAATATTAGCAAATATAATTCAGCAATATATAAAAAGAATTATATGCCATGACTATGTGGGGTTTATTCCAGGTATGCAAAACTGGCTCAGTAGCTGACAATCAATTAACATAATCCACCATATTAAAAGTCTATAGAATAAAAATCACATATATATCACTACCAGTATCAATCAATGCAGAAAAAGCATTCAACAAAATTCAACATCCATTCACGATAAAAAACTCTCAAAAAACTAGGAATAGAGGAGAACTTCTTCAACTTGAAAAGGAACATCTACAGAAAACCTATAGTTAACATCATATTTAATGGTGAAAGACTGAATGTTTTCCCTCTAAGTTTGGGAACAAAACAAGGATACCACTCTTACTCAACATTGTACTGGAAGTCCTAGCCAGAGAAATAAGTCAAGAAAAGGAAACAAAATAATACAGATCAGAAAGGGAAAAAATAAAACTGTCCCTATTTTGAGATGAATCATGGTTTATGTAAAAAAGTCCCAAGGAATCTACAACAACAACAAAAACATCCTAGAACTAACAAATGAGTTAACCAGAGTCACAGGATACAAGATCAATATACAAAAATCAGTTGTATTTCTATATACTAGTAATGAACACTTGGAGACCAAAATTAAAAATATAATACCATTTATAATTGTTAAAAAATAATATGCTTAGGTATAAAACCAACAAAAGTGTACTGGCCTTTTATGCTGAAAATTACAAAATGCTAATGAAACAAATCAAAGAAGATCTAAACAAATGGGAGAGACATACTATGTTTATGGACTGGGAGTCTCAACATAGTAAATTCTTCCCAAATTGATATACACATTTCGCACAATTCCTATCAAAATAACATCAAGATTTTTGGTAGATATCGACAAGATTACTCTTAAACTTACATGGAAAGGTAAAGGAACTAGAATAGCTAAAACAATTTTGAAAAATAAGGTAACTAACAGGAATTACTCTACCTGATTTTAAGATTTATTATATATCTACACTAATCAGGACTGTGTAGAAGGATAGACACATAGATCAATGGAACAGAATAGAAAACCCAGAGAGACAGTGACTGAAATAATTGCCTTAGAATGAATGAGAATTTTGGAAAAGAAGGTAGTCCGGGGAGGTACCTGGATGCTCTGTCCTGCTATCAGGCAGAAGAGGCTTTACACTGCGAACCAAGAAAGAATCTGCTTTTCAAGACAAATGAAAGCACCCTAGAATTCCTAGCACTACCTAAGAAAGGAAATAGTACCTGAGAAGTGTAACATACTCACCCTCCTGTGCCTTATTTTTCCATCAGTGTGTAGGTACAGTGATCAAATTTTGGAAACCAAAAATTGGGACATAAGATGTGAAAAAAAGAGTATTGTCTTTTTCTTAAAAACAAACAGGTATTTATTGCTTTTTTCCCCCCCTCACTATACAAACAATACACATTGATGGTGGAAATTTTGAAAAACACAGAAAAAGTAAAAAGAATAAAAATTAGCTATAATTCCAATCTCACCACCAAAGATAATGACTGTTAGCATTTTTGTTATATTTCGTTCTAGTGTTTTTCTGTGCGTATCCACGTACACACTCACTCACACACATATATATTACTTTATAGTTACAAAATTGAGACTATATGGCATTAAACCATTTTGTATCCTTTTTTTTTCATTTAACACTGTTCCATGAGTATATTCTCATGTCATCAAATTATCTTTAAAAACTTGCTTCTTAACTGACTGCCACAAATTCTACCATGTGGCTGTACCAAGATACTGTAGCATACCTCAAATACAACATATAAAAGCAGAGTATATCAAGGGTACATTTCTGTAAAATAACACCCTCCTTCCCTAATAGCTTCCCATCTCAGCTGGTATCCAGGCTGGAACCTGAGAGTCACTTTCACCTCTTCCTTTCTCCCTGGTCCTGTATAAATGACCTACCTCCTAGTCTTCACAACAGCTCTCAGCAATTCCTTCTTATTTCCACTGCCACTGTTCTAGTCCAGGTCCTTGCAGGCTCCCCTTGGTCTACCACCACGATCCATTCAGAACAACATTGCATCATGTCATGTTCTAATTCCAGAACCTAGAGTGGCTCCCACTTTACTGCATCATATATGGACTACTTAGCCTCAAATTCAAGGGAGTCTGCAATCTGCTCCCTCTTCCCCTATTCAAATTTCCCTTGCTTACAAGCATTTCCTCACTCCTATCTATTCAAATCCTTCCAGCATTCTGAAAGCAGTATTTCTAAAGTCTTACTCCTCCAGCTTCTTCTTATTATATACTGATCTGTCTAAGGGGGTTATTTTTGTCTCCTCAACTAGACCTCTCAGCTGTTTATCAGAAGCAGGGACCATGTCCTAAACTTCTCTTATATCTCCCATGTCACATGGGAGCACATGGACAGCTCAAAAAAATATGTGTTGATTGATTTAGATGGGCTTTAAAGTAGAGACACAATAATACCTCTTAAAATTAAAGTGGCTCAGAATCTCACTTTGGGAGACATTATAGGATGAGAAGGGTTTACTAGGGTCAAATGGAAAAAGCAGACAAGGGATGATGAGCAGACCTGACTGGGCAATGCTCCGAGGAAGGGCACCAGATCTGGGTTCAAATCCTGAGTTCACCACTTACTTGTTAAGTGACTATAGGCATGTTACACAACGTCTTTGGACACCAGTTTCCTACCACATAAGTGACTGTGAAGATCAAATGAGATAATGTATATAAAGCATCCAGCTCACAGTGTTACACAGTAGACTTTCAATAATGATAGTTCCCACCTCATGGATTTCGGTAGATATTTCAAGTTTTCATAAATAATATGCCAAGGGTTTTTATGGCAGGGAAGGGGAGATGAGGGAAGGACATCACAGAGATCCTCACTTGAAGTCATGTGAATTGGCTCAGGAAATCCTTGACAGTCCTGCTCCAAAGTCCTAGCAAGAAGCCCTAGAACAAATGGTCAGTCTTTCCTTGGGACCAACTCTGCCTTTCATCTTATCCTCATGGCTTCTCAGGAAGCAAGAAAAGGTGTGGAAGAAAGCTGAGTTTCCACGGTGTAGAATCCCACAATGACGGGAGCACTGCTTCAAGCTCGGAGCTCCAGCAGGCCTTGGGCATGCCCAGACCTGAAGCTCTATTTGCTAGTCCCTAGAAAAAATGTCAATCCCAGACTTCAGGCTGCCAGGGGAGGTGCTGCTTACAGCCAACAGAATGGTTCTCTGAGAATGTTACCAGTGGATGTGTAAAGGATCTCAGCTTGGGAGCTGTGGAACTGTAAATAGACTGGGGCTGGTGGCCACAGCATACTTCAGGCAGCAGGGGCTGGGTGAACTGGCTTCTTCCACCTTCTGGCCTTCTCTTTTACTTCTCTGCTTAACTCAAAATGGAGCTAGAAGCTTCAGATTACATATGGTGGGGTGATGTGGGGCAGAGTTGGGGTGTAGGGAGGGATAAAAGGCCTAGGTCAGGGGCCAAAATTTCGAGGGTCTTTCTCCCATTTCCAGGGAGACATAAGATTTCATGTGCTTGGTTGGATCTGGGTGTGCAGTGCAGGGATAGGAAGGGTTTACTAGAGTCATTTGGAAAAAGCAGACAGGGAATGATGAATAGACTTGACTGGGCAATGTTGCCAAGGAGAGGAGGGGCACCAGGAAGGCCAAACAGACAAGGCCCTTAATCAGATAGACTTAGGTTTAAATGTCCACTCCATCACTTATTAGCACAGTGTGAGTATACAGTCAGTGCTTAGCAATTACTTGTTGAATGAATGAATAAAGGTGACCTTGAGCAAGTCACTTATCCTCTCTGAGCCTCAGTTTCACGGTCTGTAAGATAAATAGGAGCTACTATTCTTATTATTTCCCCTGTGTTGTCTCTTCACAGCCACATCAGTTTGTTGGCTCATTCCCCCAACTTTGCATTGTAGAGGCTGCCATGCTAAGCCTCCTTCATTAAGGGTCAGAAAGGGTGGATGTGCACAAGGCCTTTCTCTTCCCTCTTGTGTCCTTCTCCTCTCCCTACTTTCCTCCCCCTCCTTACCTCCTGGCCCCATTCATTCCCTTTTCTACTCCAGGCAAACTCAGGGTACAATTCTGGGAACTCAGAGCAAGTGTAGAAACATATAGTTACAGCTGCAACACATACTCACAAATTCATAACTCACCTCCCACCACACACATACACAGAGCATTGGGCCTGGGCTGCAGCATGAGATTCTACGCCCCCTGAAGGCTCCTACTTGATTCAGATGTCATCAGTACCAGAGACCTAGAAAAACTCCCATCTCTACCCTTGTGCGCCCCTGCAGAGCCAACCAGGTTTGAGGAGCTAGCCCCCTCTGGGGATTGATCACGTCAGCACTGTTTTAACTCTGGAAGGTTCACTGTGAGCCAATTTCTTTGGAGTAAGTCAACCAGTTGCTATTGTTGTTAGGTGCTGTCGAGTCGGGTTCGACTCATAGCAACCCTATAGGGCCGAACAGAACTGTCCCATAGGGTTTCCAAGGAGCGGCTGGTGGATTTGAACTGCTGACCTTTTGGTTAGCAGCTGAGCTCTTAACCACTGTGCCACCAGGGCTCCTAAGTCAACCAGAGGAAAGGAAAATAAGTTTGAGCACATGAAGATGGCGCTAGGATGATTTTACAGTAGTGGCCATGAGCTAGGCAGAGCCATCCACTCTCTAACCCATACTTTCTGTGAACAATGATACATATCTTTTTTTTTTTTGGTCTTATTTTTAAAAATAATTTATTCTATTATTTTTTGTTGTTGAGAATATACACAGCAAAACATACACCAAGCCAACGGTTTCTAAATGTACAATTCAGTGACATTGATTATATTCTTCGAGCTGTGCAACGATTCTCATCCTCCTTTTCTGAGTTGTTCCTCCCGCGTTAACATAAACTCACTGCTCCCTAAGGTGATACATATTTTCAAGATAGCTACTTGGCAGGAAAAAAATTATTTGTGGAAGCAAAAGAGAGTTTTTCTCTGTATGATGCTAACGACTTGAACTGACTTTCCATGGTTGTATTTTTGTTCTCCCCGACTCTTAGAAAGACCAACGGGTAGTGAAGATTGGATAAGATGAGTTCTAAGTTTGTCCCTTCAGGCATTCTGTGGCATGTGGAATGCATCTTCTATACGATCAACCTTCTCAGGTTTGACTTCTAACAGGTTAAAATTCCATCTTTTGTGCTTCTAAGGGATGTGGTGTTCAAAAGCTGAACAAATTCTACTAGACATATCGGCTAAACTCCCTCTTACAGAGTGGAGCTGAATCCATCCACTCTCTCATTGCTATTTCACTTCCTGAAATCAATCCGCACCTCTTTTTTTCCTTCCCTCTCGCTCTTTTTCATTAAGGGCGGGGGATGGGGGGCAGGCACAGTGAGAAATGGCCAGCTTTGCTGAGTTTTTTATACATCGGAACAAATGACAGTCTTGTAGACAGGTTCAGGAAAATCTTTCAGGATGCAGAAAATTCAGCAGTCTATTCCACACTGACCATTGTCATGGCAACACACTATCTGATGGCAGCATGCGTCAACAGGCTGGAGGGGCACAGTCTCAGTATAGCAGGTTAGCCTGACCATTTTTAGCAACATTTGGACTTATTTCTAGCATCGTTTCTACTAGGTTTAGCTGAATTTCTTTCCAGGTCTGGAATCGTCGTTCTCCGCTAATTTTTATCGCTAGAACACAATAGTCTGTCAATACGAAAGGGCTGGAAATGTAAAGTCATAACATTCCTAGGATTCTATAGCCACTGTACTCACTGTCTGCCCTCCCTGACCCCTCCCCGCCCACTCTTTGCCACTTAGTTTCTCCTCTTCTCTGCATCAATTCTTTCCTACACATAGCATTACCTCCCCCCGTCTAACAACTTCGACTCATCTGCCAACCCCTGTACTCTCACCATGTTCTTTTTTTTTCTCTATTTTCTCCTTTTAACATACAATATCCTAGAATTTTAGGGTCGAAAGGAACCTTAAGAGTAATCTAGTCCAATCGTCCTCCCTCAATGCAAAAGTTCCTCTGCAACATGACAGCCCAGTGATTGTCTAGCTTCTACTTGTATGTCTCCAGAGACAGAGACCTCATTCCTTCCCAGGCAGCCAGTTCCACTTTGGATGGCTATAATTGTTAGAAAATTCTTCCTTCTATTTTATTGGATGAAAATCTGTCCTTTTATAATATCCACCATGGGTCCTAACTTTGTCCCCTGGGGCCACATAGACCCTGTCTACTCCCGCTGCTCTGTGACAGCCTTTCAGAGGTATGAAGTAGAGAACACATCCCCCTGAGCCTTCTCTTCTTCAAAAAGGCCCAACTCCTCCAACCAGATGTCTTGGAACATGGGCTCCAGTCCTCTCCCCATCCCCACTGACCTTCTGGAACATACTCCTATTTGTCTAGAGCCCTTTTAAAGTGAGGTCCATGCTATATCAGCATCTCTGGAGCCACCTTGCCCTGATGACTCACACTGAGCTGTGTGTTGACTATAAACCCTAACTCTCTTTCAGACAAAATGCTGCTAAGCCATGTCTTCCCATCTTGTATATGTCCAGTTGCTTTTGAGGATCCAAATCCTGGAGCATACATTTTTTTCTTCTGTTTAATTTCATTGTGTTACAATCAGAATATTGCTTTAGTCTGTTAGGATCTTTAAAAAAATCTTGACTTACATATAACTTACATGTCCTCTAATAGCTTCCATTATTTTTCACCAACTCTCGTCCTAGTCTCTTATCTCAAGTCTTTTCAAAATTTATTCCTCTTTTGGGTTTCTTACCTTTCCTAGTTCTCTGCCCTTTAAATTACTTTCCATATATCTTCTCTTGCTTGTCATCTCCATTTCCTCAATAACAAGATATCACTACTCTCTGGGAGGTATGTGTCTGAGGGTGTGTGCAGGAAAGCATGAGGGTACACAGATATCTGCACATATGTAAGTGCGAGCAAGTAGCTGCTGAGGCTTGTTTAGTTTCTCAGTTTCGACTGCTTTTTCTGTGTTCTACCAGGATTTAGAGCCTGGATGGGGGGAAATGGCAAGGTTGGAGAAAGAGGAGGAAGAGAAGTTGGCTCAGGATTGGTCCCAAAGGAAACAGGAAACGTTTCCTGGGTCTGAGAGGTGCAGGAGGACATTAGGGTAGGATCTCTATGGTTCATCAGGGCTGTAACACAGAGGGAAGGACTGGAGAAAGGCCAGGAATAGAAGGACCCTAGGCTTTAAGAGTTGGACAAGGGAGGAGGATTTGGTTAGGGAGTGAGGACTTGTGGAGTCAGTAGACGTTGAAAGGCCAGAGAGAGGTGGCTTAAAAGTGTACGGTCAGGAGAAGGCTGAGGGCTATGGGACAACTTAGAAGGGGCACTAAGCCTTGTTGTGTGCATAACCTTGAGAGTCTATGGCTTATTAGCTCAGAAAATTTTCTCTGGCCAATGGAGCCTGGGATGTGGAGTCCCTGCCTATGGACTATGCTGCTGTCATCGAATGGACTCTCACTAGTGGATGTGGGCCTTCATATAGTCCTCAGCAAAGATCCACAGGATACAACGTATTCCCTCAGTCTAACTCCAGGGCAGAACAGACCTCTCCTTCATGTTGGATTCTCTTCTGATGAGGGAAGCAAAGATAAGAGAACTGGTGCTATCTTGCTCATTTTATAAATAAACATGGGAGTTTCGCTCTCCAGGATGGGCAATATGATACTCATGACCACTTAAACTCCGCAAATAATTATACATACATATATACAAATTCAGTTAAACAGGAAAATGAGTGTCAAACATACTTAAAAAGAATGGTAGATGAAGCGAGTTGAGTTGCAAGGCAGCAGCTGGGTTAGGGGTGGGTGGGGAGAGGTTCTACTGGGAAGCTGACAGTTTCCCCAAATAGCTAGTGGATAGTGTGATCAAGAAGGCAGTGACCTGATGACTGCCATTTTCCCTCTATCCAGAGGCCAGAACAATTCTAGGCCAGCCTTAGGGAGGAGAAGGATAGGGCAGCAGCCCCATTTCCAGTGCTCTGGAGGAGACTGGGGAATCCACTCTCAAGGGTATCAGAAGCCCTGACTATTCACTGTAGTCCCGCAGTCTTTCAAGGCTCTATTACATCAAGAACTATACTGGACAGAAGGTCTGGGAGCCCTCGCCACCCCACCCCAAGCCTGAATTGACTTGAACTTCTCTCATCTTAAAGACGGTTTTATTGTTGGCCATTTGAAAGAAAAAGGGTTCTAGGGCACACTTTAGAACTGGTTTTCCACTGGCAGTGTCTAAAGCTGAGCCTTTTGTTCTTCTGAAGGTGACCTTAGCCAGCCAAACGACAATTCCAACTAAAGTGGCCAGTGAGGAATTCCAACTATAAGCTGTCAGGTCAAGAAGAGGTTTCCCTTCCATGTCAGTAAAACAATTATCCACCAAAAGTCAAACGGTATTTGAGGAAGCTTCCACTGATAGGCCACTACAAGCTGGGTGGAACAAGGAGGGCAGGACTCAAGGGGTGGTGCTCACCTTTGATATAGCTGAGGATTTGCTGGACTCGGTGGGGCTCATTGCGGTCTGGTCGGCAGCTTGGCGTGATTTCCAGCACATAATCAGGACCATATGCTGTGAAAAACTGTAAGGAAAAGGGAAAAGCCAAAAAACTGACTAAACCACATAAAATCTCTAAACCAAGCCACATACAAACAGAACAATCAAAAGAACTCACCATTACTGACAAGGCGAGGGAGACCTAGTTGGGCAGGACAGGACGATGCAGCAGGAAGCCCTGTCCTGGTGGCACCATTCCCCTTGTTCAAAACTTTTCAGAATTTAGTCCATTGCTAAATTCTTTAGCTTGTTATTCAAGGTTCTTCCTGCTTAAATCTCAGCTTCTTCCTTCAGCCTTAGCTCTTACTGTTTCCCTGTTCTCTAGCCACATTAGACTCTTTTGTACCCTCCAAAATCTTACCATGCTTTGTCTCCCCTTAGGATCTTTTACTCTTTTCTGGGGGCTGCAAAGGCCCTCCTCCAACTCCTGCTGCCTGTGAAAAACCTCCCCATTCTTCCAGGTGCAGCTCAAATGTCACCTCCTTCGCAAAGCTGTCCTTCATTCTCCACCAACCCCCAGAGCTTTCTGCTGGTACCTCTCATATGGCCCTTGTTCAACAAATAGTACTTGCCTATATATCACATGCAGGTCACTGTGCTGGCTGCTGTAGGGGCTAGAAAGTTGGACAAGACCCTGTCTACGGCCCTCTGAGTGTTCACAAGTGCATTCTGCATTGGATAGAGTTTTCAACATTGACCTGATCTCTCCCCACTGGATTATCAACTCCTTGGAGGCAGGCAGCACCTGTGTTTTATTCATCTTCTTGGTCCTCACAGACCATGGCAGCTGCCTAATAGTTTTTGTGGACTTGAATTCTCTGTCCCAGGAATGCCAAACAAGTCTAGTTTCTGTACTTTAGTTTTTCCTTTTCAGTAGTAGAGTTTGTTTGTTTTTAAATTCAGGGACTCAAAATAAAGGTTTCTGGATTCTATTTCTAGCTTGCTAGATGACTTCTTGTGACCTCTGGTATGTCACAATATCTGAATCAGCTTCTCTACTAGGGCTCCCTTGGGGAAAACACTCTACAACAAAGGGAATCATTCAACTGGGATAAGTTTTGAATGGGAAATATACAAAGCTACTATTTTTGTTTAATTTTTAACAGAAATAATATCTGTGCACACGCTTTGGTGAGAAAGCATATGGTCTGTAACATTATGTGTTGTCAATAGTGATATTGTTGAGTGGTAAGTAAAACAGGGAAATCAAAAATCCATGGAAAAAATGGTATAGAGGGCATGAAAAAGGGATCTTGATATGTGCCGTGAATTTGAGGCCATTTGATCCTGTTGTTGTTGTTGTTAGGTGTCATCAAGTCGGTTCTGACTCATAGTGACCCTATGTACAACAGAACGAAACACTGCCTGGTCCTGTGCCATCCTCACAATCGTTGTTATGCTTAAGCCCATTGTTGCAGCCACTGTGTCAATCCAACTCGTCAAGGGTCTTCCTCTTTTTTGCTGACCCTCTACTTTACCAAGCATGATGTCCTTCTCCAGGGACTGATCCCTCCTGACAACACGTCCAAAGTATGGGAGACATAATCTCATCATCCTTGCTTCTAAGGAGTATTCTGGTTGTACTTCTTCCAAAGCAGATTTGTTTGTTCTTTTGGCAGTCCATGATATATTCAGTATTCTTCTCCAACACCATAATTCAAAAGCAGCAGTTCTTCTTCGGTCTTCCTTATTCATCGTCCAGCTTTCCCATGCATATGAGGTGATTGAAAACACCATGGCTTGGGTCAGGCACACCTTAGTCCTCAAGGTGACATCTTTGCTTTTCAACACTTTAAAGAGGTCTTTTGCAGCAGATTTGCCCAATGCAAAGTGTCGTTTGATTTCTTGACTGCTGCTTCCATGGGTAGTGATTGTGGATCCAAGTAAAATGAAATCCTTGACAACTGCAATCTTTTCTCCATTTACCATGATGTTGCTTATTGGTCCAGTTGTGAGGATTTCTGTTTTCTTTATGTTGAGGTGTAATCCAAACTGAAGGCTGTAATCTTTGATCTTCATCAGTAAGTGCTTCAAGTCCTCTTCACTTTCAGCAAGCAAGGTTGTGTCATCTGCATAACACAGGCTGTTAATGAGTCTTCCTCCAATCCTGATGCCCCGTTCTTCTTCATATAGTCCAGCTTCTTGGATTATTTGCTCAGCATACAGATTGAATAGGTATGGTGAAAGGATACAACCCTGAGGCACACCTTTCCTGACTTTAAATCACGCAGTATCCCCTTGTTCGGTTCGAACGACTGCCTCTTGATCTATGTACAGGTTCCTCACGAACACAATTAAGTGTCCTGGAATTGCCATTCTTTGCAATGTTATCCATAATCTGTCATGATCCACACAGTCGAATGCCTTTGCATAGTCAATAAGACACAGGTAAACGTCTTTCTGGTATTCTCTGCTTTCAGCCAGGATCCATCTGACATCAGCAATGATCTCCCTGGTTCCACGTCCTCTTCTGAATTTGGCTTGAACTTCTGGCAGTTCCCTGTTGATATACTGCTGCAGCCGCTTTTGAATGATCTTCAGCAAAATTTTACTTGCGTGTGATATTAATGATATTGTTCGATAATTTCTGCATTCGGTTGGATCACCTTTCTTGGGAATAGGCATGAATATGGATTTCTTCCAGTCAGTTGGCCAGATAGCTGTCTTCTAAATTTCTTGGCATAGATGAGTAAGCATTTCCAGCGCTGCATCTGTTTGTTGAAATATCTCATCTGGTATTCTGTCAATTCCCAGAGCCTTGTTTTTCACCAATTCCTTCAGTGCAGCTTGGACTTCTTCCTTCAGTACCATCGATTCCTGCTCATATGCTACCTCCTGAAATGGTTGAACATCGACCAGTTCTTTTTGGTATAGTGACTCTGTGTATTCCTTCTACCTTCTTTTCATGCTTCCTGCATTGTTTAATATTTTCCCCATAGAATTCTTTGATATTGCTACTCGAGGCTTGAATTTTTTTTTTTTCAGTTCTTTTAGCTTGAGAAATGCCAAGCGCGTTCTTCCCTTTAGGTTTTCCATCTCCAGGTCTTTGCACATGTCATTGTAATACTTTACTTTGTCTTTTCGAGCTGCCCTTTGAAATCTTCTATTCAACTCTTTTACTTCACCGTTTCTTCCTTTCGCTTTAGCTACTCAATGATCAAGAGCAAGTTTCAGAGTCTCTTCTGACATCCATTTTGGTCCTTTCTTTCTTTCCTGTCTTTTTAATGACCTTTTGCTTTCTTCATGTATGATGCCTTTGATGTCATCCCACAACTCGTCTGGTCTTTGGTCATAAGTGTTCAATGCATCGAATTTATTCTTGAGATGCTCTCTAAATTCAGGTGGGATATACTCAAGGTTGTACTTTGGCTCTGGTCAACTTGTTCTAATTTTCAATTGATGGTCTGTTACACAGTAGCCTTGTTCTGACTGATGATATTGAGCTTTTCCATCATTTCTTTCCACAGATGTAGTTGATTTGATTCCTGCGTATTCCAACTGGCAAGGTCCACGTGTATGGTCGCCATTTATGTTGGTGAAAAAAGGTATTTGCAATGAAGAAGTCGTTGATCTTGCAAAATTCTATCGTGCAATCTCCGGCATCGTTTCTATCACAAGGCCATATTTTGCAACTACCGATCCTTCTTCTTTGTTTCCAACTTTCCCATTCCAATCACCAGTACTTATCAATGCATCCTGATTGCATGTTCTATCAATTTCAGACTGCAGAAGTTGGTAAAAATCTTCAATTGCTTCATCTTTGGCCTTAGTGGTCAGTGGGTAGATTTGAATAATAGTCGTGTTAACTGCTCTTCCTTGTAGGCATATGGATATTATCCTATCACTGACAGCGTTGTACTTCAGGATAGATCTTGAAATGTTCTTTTTGACGATGAATGCAACACTATTCCTTTTCAGGTCGTCGTTCCTGGCATAGTAGACCACATGACTGTCTGATTCAAAATGGCCAATACCAGTCCATTTCAGCTCACTAATGCCTAGGATATCGATATTTATGCATCTCATTTCATTTTTGATGACTTCCAATTTTCCTAGATTCATACTTTATGCATTCCACCTTCCGATTATTAATGGATGTTTGCAGCTGTTTCTTCTCATTTTGAGTCGTGCCACATCAGCAAATGAAGGTCCTGAAAGCTTGACTCTATCCATGTCATTAAGGTCGACTCCACTTTGAGGAGGCAGCTCTTCCCCATCGTATTTTGAGTGCCTTCCAACCTGAGGGGCTCATCTTCTGGCACTATATCAGACAATGTTCTGTGGCTATTCACAAGGGTTTCACTGGCTAATTCTTTCCAGATGTCGACCCCCGGGTCCTTCTTCTTAGTCTTAGTCTGGAAGCTCGGCTGAAACCTGTCTGCCATAGGTGACCCTGCTGGTATTTGAATACCAGTGGCATAGCTTCCAGCATCATAGCAACATGCAAGCCTCCACAGTTCGACAAACTGACAGACTCATGGGGGATCTGATGCCTAGATTATTAAAAATAATCCAGGGTTAACTTGCCATCATCATCCAAATTATCCTTATTAAGAGTCTAGATGTACAGCTGACATTGTGGTAGATGTTGTGGAACAATCTCTAGGGATTCTAACAACGTCTTTGTGGAATCCATAGGAGTAACTTGATGGGATGATAGCTTTTGCACACCCATGACAGAAAACAAGCTCTGGATGGTGCCCAGCTATCATTACTGAACATTTTGGAAGAATCCTGATTAAAAGGGGGAAAATGCAGAACAGAATTTGAAATTCTCATGGACTCTAGACTTCATGGAACCATGAAGGTTGGATGACCCCTGAAGCTATTGCCCTGAGATAACATTTAAACCTTAAACTAAAAATATCCCCTGAAGTCTTCTTAAAACCAAACAATAGTTTAGCTTAACTAGTAAAAAATGTCTGCCTTGAGCATTATACTCTTTTAAGAACTATCTATATGGGATCAAAATTGACAACAGTAACTCAGAAGATTAGATAGGAACCTTGGGGGCAGTTAATTTATGTTAATCGGGGAGGAACAACTCAGAAAAGGAGGATGAGAATGGTTGCACAATTTGAAGAATGTAATTAATATCACTGAATTGTACATGTAGAAACTTAAATTGGTGTACGTTTTGCTGTGTGTATTCTCAAAAATAGCAACAACAAAATCAAATAAAATTTTAAAAAAGAAAAAAAACTCTACACATTTAATTAAAAGGAAAATGTCCAAGAGTGTGCCAACACTTATAATGTGTTTTATTTTAATGGACTGACCTAGAGAGGAGGGAAAGGCTTGGCTTCTTCCTGCTGGAATTACTGCTTTCTGATGCAGAAGCCAGAAACCTTGGTGGTGTAGTGGTTAAGAGCTCAGCTGCTAACCAGAAGTCGGCAGTTCAAATCCACCAGTCGCTCCTTGGAAACCCTATGGGGCAGTTCTACTCT
Source organism: Dugong dugon (assembly GCA_030035585.1). NCBI lineage: Eukaryota > Metazoa > Chordata > Mammalia > Sirenia > Dugongidae > Dugong > Dugong dugon. Next base: position 97,786,319 of record CM057483.1, on the reverse strand, counting down.
GTCCTACAGGGTCACTATGAGTTGGAATCGACTCGACAGCAGCAGGTTTGGTTTGGTTTTGGTTGATGCAGAAGCCCAGAGTTCTGGAGACAGAAGAGGCCTTGAGTAGAAATCGTCTTTACCAAACTCATATGTGGAACAGACAAGAGAAGTTACATGGAGGACACATCCAGAAACTACCCTCTTCCCACTATGATCTAAGTAACTTGAGAAGCTTGCATTTTTAGCCAAGGAGGGCCCCTCAGCCCAAGCCTGAGGACCTAGTGGGCTTGGCTCTGGAAGCGAAGGCTTCAAACAGGTGTGGCACTCTCTCCTTAGGTAGTCTCTTCTCCTCCATAGGGTGTCAAATAGTATACTCATTTCATGGGTATGCAAAGAAAGGTTTAGAGAGAGCAACAGAAGAGAGGCAGCTGCAATGAAGTGGCCCTTCTGGGAGACTCAAACCCCTGGTATCAAAGTGCTATAAAAATGAGAGGCAGGGTGCCTAGGTGAGGTATAGGAGGAGGGAATGTACTGTCTCCATATGTGAAGATGACACTGCCAATCCTCTGTCAGTAAGGCAAGTTGTAAGCTGTTTGTTTAGGGCTGAGTGTTTTTTTTTTATCTTTCCAGATTTGTGTACCAGAGATTTTTTTTTTTTCTTGTACTTCTTTAGATGAAGGTTTACAGAACAAACTAGTTTCTCACTAAACGGTTAGTATATTGTTTTATGACATTGGTTAACAACCCCCACGACATGTCAACACTCTCCCTTCTGGACTGTGGGTTCCCTATTACCAGCTTTCCTGTCCCCTTCTGCCTTCTAGTCCTTGTTCCTGGGCTGCTGTGCCCCTTTAGTTTTGTTTTGTTTTATGAGCCTGTCTAATCTTTGGCTGAAGGGTGAACCTCGGGAGTGACTTCATTACTGAGCTAAAAGGGTGTCTGGGGGCCGTATTCTTGGGGTTTCCCCAGTCTTTGTCAGGTCAGTAAGTCTGGTCTTTTTTTGTGAGTTAGAATTTTGTTCTACATTTTTCTCCAGCTCTGTTCGGGACCCTCTATTGTGATCCCTGTCAGAGCAGTCAGTGGTGGTAGCCAGGCACCATCTAGTTGTACTGGACTCAGTCTGGGGGAGGCCGTGGTAGATGTGGTCCATTAGTCCTTTGGACTAATCTTTCCCTTGTATCTTTAGTTTTCTTCATTCTCCTTTGCTCCCGAAGGGGTGAGACCAGTGGAGTCTCTCAGATGGCCACTCACAGGCTTGTAAGACCCCACACGCTACTCACCAAAGTAGAATGTAGAATATTTTCTTTATAAACTGTGTTATGCCAATTGAGCTAGCTGTTCCCCGAGACCATGGTCCCCACAGGCCAAGGGCTGAGTGTTTGGAACAACAAGTTCTCACTTGTGAGAGCCTACTATGTGGTTACCTGCACACTCCTACTTTAGTCTCCTCTTTGATCTGATCAAGAGCACGTGTTTGCAAGATGGTCAGCTGCAGCTAGAACCGACTGCCTTGTGACAGAACTCAGCTCTACTGGGATTGAGCCTTTTATTCTGGTTTTGTTAACACCCGGCCTTAATTGATTGAGCCACACAGAGGGCAAAGCCATAAACACCCATTCTTTGCTGAAGCCAGCTGGCTGCGTGTAATAGCCAAGCCCAGGTTCCTAAGCTTCTCCCTGCCTTTGCCAACCAAATATTATCCCCACCCCCACCCCCCCAAAATAAACAAAAACAAAAAACCCACCGCTGTTGAGTTGATTCTGACTCATAGTGACCCTACAGGACAGAGTAGAACTCCCATAGGATTTCCAAGGCTGTAAATCTTTACAGAAGCCGACTGCCACATCTTTCTCCCACAGAGTGGCTGGTAGGTTTGAGCCACCGACCTTTTGGTTAGCAGCCAACTGCTTTAACCACTGTGCCACCAGGGCTCCTATATTATTTCCAGGTCCCGCTTATTATTTGCACTGTTCTTAGGCTAGGGGACTTAGATGGTTTAAGAAGGTCCCGGTTTCGTGACTCAGTTCCACATGACAGCTGGCTGGTCCTGGCCTTGGGAGGCTATGCTTAGGGCTGAGGGAAGCACCAGGAAGTCATAGGCTGTATCTAAGGCAAAGGTGGTATCCTATTAACCCCCTCTGGCTCTCTCATGGCATTTCTCTGTTTCTGTGTTACATTATACTTTTATTTTTGCACTCATTAAATCTTTTCTACTGGACTATGAACTCTGCAAAGGCAGAAACTTCTGTCATGCTCTCTTTGCATCCCCTATAGAGTTGAACTCAACTCATCACAGGTTCTCTTTAAACACATGTTGAATTAAATTAATTCACAAAGTGTTTTGCTAGCTGTTCAGTTAATTCTATGAAATAATTCAAAGAGTCAATTCACAGTACTAACAGCTTTTCCAGAGCCCTAAGGCAGTATAATGTGGTGGAAAGATCAGTGGCTTTAGAGTCAGGCAGACCCAGATTTTAGTATCTGGATTTAGCTACGTGCCTTGGGCAAGCTTCTTAATCTCTATTTTGGCTTCTCTACCTTAGCGATGATAATGCTGGCCTGGCTTAATTATTAGGAACCAATGAGATAATATATACAAAACAGCCTAGCACAGGGCCTGGTACACAGCAGAAATTCAGTAAATGTGAATTCCCTTCTCTTGAGGCAAGAGGCCCTTGACTAACTGGTGCCTCATCCATATCCTGAGGGATACCGGGCAAAGTGCTTGGGGCTGAAATGTAGGAAGAAGAACCTGTTCCTTCTGCCAGACAAGGCCTAGCAGCCCTTGTGTCCCTCACCACTTGCTTAAGCCATTAGCTCAGTCTAGGGCCTGTGGAGAAACTGACTTTTCTCATGGTTTCCTGTCCTATGGTCCTGCCACTTGTTACTTACTGGAGAAGTGGAAAGGAAATATGATCACATAAGGGAAAGGAGATGTTGGGGTGGAGGGATTTGGCCAGCACTAGAAATAGCTTGAGGCCCCACCCCGAAACTTCCCTCCAGCCCTGAAGAGGAAAGGAAATCGGCAAGCAGCAATCCCATTTCCAGACAGGTGGAGCAGGGGATGAAAGAAAAGGGCCGGCCGACCTCCCAGTGAAAACACTAGGTTTAATCTCAGCAAAGGTAGGAGGGAGGTACTAACCCCTCTCCCCACTCCCTTTTTCCTCAATACTCCTTTTGCTTTCTGAGTTTCAATGTATACATTTTTTTAGGGGAACATCATGCTAGGAAGGGGGCAAATGGAAAGTATGAGGTGGGCAGAGGGACAGAAGTTGAAGGTAATGGCTACTTTAGGGTAGTTGGTCCCTTCTAGCCCTTAGCTTAGCTCTAGTTCAGTTCAGCCTGGTTCAGTGCTCCTTTGTTGCTTGCTCCTCTCAAGCTCTTGCTCACACAATGGAAACAGCGTAGCATTTAGATATTTGGTAAAAAAAAAAAAAAAAAAAAAATCCAGAAGATGCCTTAAAGTTAAATTTATTCCTTCATAATCCCAAGTTTTGTCACAGGAAACCAAGCCACAAACTTCAACCAATCCTTTTATCCTTCCTTCAATATTTATTAAGTACCTAGTAGGTGCCAGACTAGGTTAGTCACTGGGGTACAAAGACAGTAAGACAGCTTAGTAGGAGGGATTGTTGTAGAGCGGTGTGATGAGTGGTATAATAATAATCCTAAAAATAAAATAAAGTAATGACAGCTAACATTTATTAAAGTCTTACCAAGTGTCAGGCACCTAACGTATCTAAGTACTTTTTATGGATTAACCCCACTGCCGTTGAGTCGATTTTGACTCATAGTGACCCTATAGGACAGAGTAGAACTGCCCCATAGGGTTTCCAAGGAGTGGCTGGTGGATTTGAACTGTCACCCTTTTGGTTAGCAGCCGAGTTCTTAACCACTGCACCACCAGGGCTCCTTTTATAGATTCACTAACTTAATTCTCACAACCAGTACATAAGGTAGGTAAAGGGGGTATGGAGGATAGCAGGAAGGCATTCATAACAGAGCCAGGACCAAGGCAGGTGTGGAACAGAACACTACATCTCAGAAACGGAAATGAATTAGGTATGGCTAGAGGGCAGGGCACAAACATGAGGCTAGGGAGGCCGGCATGAGTGTAATGGTGGGCCCTGGTTTGCTACCCACACTAAGGAATTTGGCCTCATCCCAGACTAGAAGTTCCATGAGGGCAGAACACTGTTTTGTTACCTGCTGCACTACCAGTTCCTAAAGCAACATCTGCCCATCTGTGGTAAATAAATATTGGTGAGATAAATGAATGTAGGCTGGGAGACATACCGGAAGCTTTTAAATGAGGCATTTTTAAATGCAGCTTCTAAAATGTGCATTTTAGAAGGCTCATTGGCTACTGTGTGGAGAATGTTTGGGAATTTGAGGGAGTACAGGCAAGTAGGGAGACCAGTTAGAAAGCTGTTGCTATAGTTCTGATTAGCAGTAACACGGCGTGAACTAGGACAGTTGTGGGAGGAATAACTTGAAAGATAGCCTTAACAGTACTAAACAATGAATTGGATGTGGAGAGTAACAAAGCAGGGAAAGTCAGGGATTTCTGGCTGTGTAGGAGGAGCATTAACAGAAGGCACACAGGCAGAAAAAAAGGTTTGATAGTGGTGGTAGTGTGTGAGTGTATGTGTGTGTGTGAGATGCTGAGTTCAGCTGGGAGCACGTTGTTGAATTGAACTGGCAGGACTCTGCTGATATACCCATTGCCATCGAGTCAATTCGGACTCATAGTGACCCTACAGAACAGAGGAGAACTGTCCCGTAGGGTTTCCAAGGAGCAGCTGGTGGATTCGAACTGCCAACTTCTTGGTTAGCAGTCAAAGTCTTAGCCACTGTGCCACCAGGGCTCCTCTGCTGATATAGTGGTTTGGGGAGGTACAGGGGAGGGGTTGGGCCTGAGATACATGATATACGTTATATATTTAGGAGTTATCAATGACAGTAGAGCCAAGGAATTGGACAAGACTGCCTTGGCTGGCAGGGGATGCTTACTACAGAGTGAGAAGAGAGGCAAGGGAAGAATCATGGGGAACAGCAACACTTCAGAGGCAGGCAGAGGGCGTGGAGACAGTCCCGGCAACAATTTAAAATACTGCAGAGAGGTTAAATAAAAGGAGGACTGAAAGGTGTCTTCCGATTTGCTCACTGGAAGGAGACCTTTGCTGCTGCAGAGTCAGTGGAGGGTGTGGACAGAGGCGTGACTGGGGTGGGTTGAAAAGTCAGACGGGAGAAGTGGAGATGAGAATGAGAATAAACTTATTTTTTTAAAGGAGTTTGATACAGGGGTAGGGCTAGGGTAGGGTGGGTGTTTTAAGATGGGAGGGTCTTAAGTGTTTCTATGGAGCCCTGGTGGCACAGTGGTTAAGAGCTTGGCTGCTACCCAAGAAGGTCGGCAGTTTGAATCCACCAGCTGCTCCTTGGAAACTCTATGGAGCAGTTCTACTCTGTCCTATAGGGTCGCGATGAGTTGGAATCAACTTGATGGCAACGGATTTAGTTTTTTTTTTTTTTTTTTTTTTTGTTTTGTTGAGTCTACCTTCACAGTATCTTTCCCGTCTTCTCCATCCCCATAGCAATCACCCTAGCTCAGGCCCTTATTACCTCCCCCTGGGACTATTTCAGTAGCCTCCACACTGGTCACCCAGCCTTTAAATACTGCTCCCAGTTCTCCTAAGGCACAGCTCCAGTCCTGACACTTCCCCAGTGCCTAGCACACCAAGTTCTGCCTCCTCAACCTGGGATTCAGACTTTATATGCTCTCGTTCTCCAACTCTAGCCAAATTGCAGTACTTGCTGGCCGCCAAACTTGTCCTGCATTCCCTTGCCTCTACTGACTGCCCCTCACCTACACACACATTCCATCTCTTCCTGTTTGCCATCACCTCCATCCTTAAGGACCCTAATTCTCCCTGCTGGATGCGCATGTCCTAGAATTCCAGTAGCACTTTATTTCATTCATTCAACAAACATGTATTGAGCACCTATTGATGAATAAAACAGTATTTTTCCCTTGTGGAACTCTGTCTAATGGTCCAGAAAAACAGACCTAACTAAATACCTATCATTCTGCCCCAGATTCCCATCCTGTGGGCTCTTTCCCCTCAGCCTATAAATACACTTACTGTTTTATTCATCTTTTATTACTCACAGCCCCTAGGGTAGGGCCTGGAAAATAATAGGTGCTCAATACATGTTTGTTGAATGAATGAAATAAAGTGCTATTGGAATTCTAGGACATGCGCATCCAGCAGGGAGAATTAGGGTCCTTAAGGATGGAGGTGATGGCAAACAGGTAGAGATGGAATGTGTGCAGGTGAGGGGCAGTCAGTAGAGGCAAGGGAATGCAGGACAAGTTTGGCGGCCAGCAAGTACTGCAATTTGGCTAGAGTTGGAGAACGAGAGCATATAAAGTCTGAATCCCAGGTTGAGGAGGCAGGACTTGGTGTGCTAGGCACTGGGGAAGTGTCAGGACTGGAGCTGTGCCTTAGGAGAACTGGGAGCAGTATTTAAAGGCTGGGTGACCAGTGTGGAGGCTACTGAAATAGTCCCAGGGGGAGGTAATAAGGGCCTGAGCTAGGGTGATTGCTATGGGGATGGAGAAGACGGGAAAGAGATACTGTGAAGGTAGACTCAACAACTCAAGAGGACTTAGTAATTGGATGGCTGTGAAGGAAAAGAGAGAGGGGAGAAGTCCAAGTTGACTCCTAGGTTTTGAGTCTGGGTTGTTGATGTTGCATGCCATTGAATTGATTTTGACTCATAGCAACCCCATGTGATAGAGGAGAACTGCCCCATAGGGTTTTCTAGGCTGTAATATTTATGGGAGCAAATCTCCAGATCTTTCTCCCACAGAGCCGCTGAGTGGGTTCAAACTGACAACCTTTCAGTTAGCGGCTGAGAGCTTAACCATTGTGCCACCAGGGCTCCTTTTTGAGTCTAGGTAAGTGGAAGAATCTCAGTGCCACTGACAGAGCTGGGGTAAATTAGCAGGAAGAGCTAGCTTGGCTAGGGGAAGACAATGGGCTTGGGTTTAGTTGGGTTTGAGATGACAGTAGAGTACCTAGGTCCAGATGTTTACCAAGCAGCTAGAGATATGACAATGGCTGGGGACTAAGATGAAAATTAAGGAAAGGTCTACATTTAGATGGTAGTAGGGGGAAGAAAGAGCCAATGAATAGGCAGAAAAAGAGCAACCAGAGAGGAAGAAAGAGAAAAGTGAAATTTCATGGAAACCTTAGGGATGAGACTCAGCTATGGAAGATGCTTAAAGGGATACATTTGCCATGCTGGTAAAATGCTCCTGTGCCTTAACTAGCCTCCAACAGGGGATACAATGATACCACTTCTATCCATCCCTCTCTTTATAATACTCCAGGCAGCTCTCAAATTTTTTAGGGTTAACTCAAGGTCTACCTTTTCTTAAAAATTATATTTGATTCTATTGGGGTAAGCCTGAGGTTGGTGCCTGTCTCTCTTACAGACCCCTGATAGTTTACTCTGTCTTCGACCGGGGATGTTGTGCCACTAACTATAACGTGGGCCCTGACCAGGAAGAGCATTTCGTGTCCTGAATCAGCCTGTGAGCAGAACTCATCATAACCAGAAAAACACAGCACCAGCACTTTGAAGCATCTCCTATAACATGGTCATGTATAATGAATGCTTCTCAACCTTTCCTATATCACCAGTTACTCCATCAGAGAACCTGGGCCCAACCACGAGGGAAACAAAACAGCTTTCTTTTTCCCAGAAACAACATTTCTGTTTACAAGAAATTTGATTATTATATATATCATTTATGGTACATTTTAAGGACATAAATTTGCAGTGGCATTATTGTGTGTAAATTTTATTGCCATGGCTTCACAACACAAACAAAAATAACAACTCTATTAGTTCTTGAATTGAACTGGCAGGGAGTAGCACATCAAAGGCAATTGCCAGTAGATGGAGGGGAGGGGGTGGAGGATTAGGAGTGTCCAGAGCATGAACAAGGGGTCAGGGAGAGACAGCCAGAGGCAGGTCCAGGCTATTAATAAGATGTTAGATGTGGAGGTGGACACGGGGATGGAAGGAAAAGAGAATTTTTAGTTGCTGAAATGAACACCTGGTGTCCCATCCAGACTACATCTGTATCCTACCTGCAGTACTCATCTCACCTCTTAAACACAGAGTAGGTACTTAAGAACTGCTTGATGGTGAAGCTTATATGCCAGTGCATAGTTGTGCCAAGAACTGTTTATTTGAATGAATGAGTGAACGAATGAATAGGGCATGGAAACAGTTTTATTATTCAGATGTTTTAATGACATCATAACTATTGATATAGAAAATAGTTTATTAAGCAAAATAACCAGGTAAACCTGGGAAACTGAGTGCCAATTGGTACTTATTGAGTACCAATTATATTTAAGCAAAGAATATGCCCAGTATTAACTACTCTTATTTCATTGGCTAAAATACTTACAGGCTTTGTGAACATATATGTATAGCCCTTTTCTGTACTGTCTGATCAGTAAGGTTCCTATGTTAGTCAATCCACAGTTGTGTGTGTTTTCGGTGCTGAGAACTATTCTAAGCAACCGAGGGGAAGCTGAGTACAAAAAAGGATAAGGCCTGGTAACTGCTCTCAAGGAGCTGAAAATCTAACTGGAGAGAGAAAAGATATTTATAGGAAAGGCAGAGAATAATGGAAGTTAAACTGCGTAGTGTTGGCCATAGTATAATAAAATGCCCTCACCATGTATGAGACACTGGACAAATTAGGTGACTTGTCCAAGATCACAGTGCTAAAGTCACAGATATGAACTTGAACCCATGGCTTTGGACTTGCAGCCCAGTGGGCTTGCCATTATACCACGAAGCAATTAGCATTGTGGTTAAAGAGTGAGATTTCTGGAGTCATAGGGGATGAGCCCTGAATTTTTGCTCCCCTCTTTACTAGCTATGTGACCTTAAGCAAGTTACTTAGCTGTTCTGTGCTTGGTTTTCTTGTGTGCAAGATGAGGATAATAACAGAACCTACCTTACAGGGTTGCTGTGAAAATAAATGACTTAATTCATGAAAAGCACTTGGAACAAGCACCTGGCACACAGTAAACACTCATAAATGTTATTAAATGTTTATTATTAAATGCTAGATATTATTATTATTATGCTTTATTAACTGTATAAAGCAACAGGAGGTCTGAATGTAACGGGCAGTAGTTAAACTAGATTTCTTAATAAATGCCCTCTTTCTTGGACATACTCAGGTTGAATGAGGGTGAATTCTGAAGCGCTTACCCTGTATCCAAAGCCCTGAAGCCAGAAAGAAGGGCAGAGAGATCAAGAAGAGAAGGATTCCAAGTGAAAGTGACTAGGAAGAGTGGAACAGAGAAAGAGGGAATGAGAAATTGGAAGTGGGGAGGGGGAGAGAGGAAAGAGGCAAGGGGACAGAGTTGATGGAAAGGAGAGGAGATAAAATGGAGGTTTAGGTTAAGGAGGGGAGGAAACAGGAACAGAGGAGGAGGCAGGAGAGACAAGGGCAGGGTGGCCACCACTTCACTAGGGGTCTCCAGACAGGCCAAGGTTTTCCTTTAGGGCATGGTTTCAAGGGTTTTGGGGAAGGGCTCTGCCCAAGATTAAGACCTTCTCCACATCACTGCTGATCCTCTAATTTCCAGTATTAGAATTCCTCCTTCATAAATATGTACAGGGCAATTCTGGTTATACCATGGGTTTCTGTTAATCAAATGAATAGTTTGGAAAGAAGCCTACACATAAAGATTTTTTTACATCAATTTTTCCTTACACCAAGGGTGGGGATGAAAGAAGGGAAAGTGTAGGGATACTGCTTTAACTGGCTTGGTGCTGATAACGTTGAAAATTGATTCTACTGAAGGCTTAGTAAGTATTGCCTTGGCTTGATCCTTACACTCCTCCAAGTAATGGCTCTCTCTCCATCCCTCCACTGCTAACCTTTTCATGTCTAAAGACACTTCAACTCACTGCAGTCTGGCTTCTTTCTCCACCTCCATCGAACTGTTTTCTAGAATAGGGATGGCAAAGAGGTTTTAACTTGTTGGCAACTCTGATTGATTGGTAGTAGCTGCTTGAGGCACTGTGCTGAGAAGGATTCTGAGGCGGTGTCTAGGTTCAGCCGGAAAGTGCGCCCTGATCAATTTGTAATGTAATCCATGGGAGTACATGGTGGGCAGGATGGGGTGGGGGTGGGGGCTATGTAGTCATATATGGCGTATTTTTGCCATTCCTGCTTTAGGAGATCAAGAGTGATCTCCTAATTGCCCAACCTAATGTCGTCTTTTCATTTATCACTGTGGGGTAAAGAATTTTACTTTATTCAAAGTAATGTGGTCTTTGACCTTGTTTCCTGAGAGATAACTCTAAACCCGTGGAATTTCCTGAGCAATTGAGGTGCCTTTCTTATCTAAACCATACCTGAGGGTTTGTGCTAATGAGGGGGGGTTGGCCTGACCAGAAAGACCACCGTGTGGCCTGATATCAGCTGACCTCAGAGAGGGAGGGGAGCATGATTCAATCTATTACGACTATCCAATGAGGCCCCTAATCATGACTATGTAATGAAGCCCCAGTAAAGGCTCTGGACACAGGAGTTCTGGTTGGTGAAAGACACTGATAAACATGGGAGAGGAGTTGCCCTTTTTGGGACATGGAAGTTCCACGTTGGGAACCCTCTCGGATCTTGCCCCACACAGTCTCTTCTTTATGCAGATCACGATTTGCATCCTTTTTTATAATAAATCTGTAATCATAACTATAGTACTTTCTGTGAGTTCTATGAGTTGTTCCAGTGAATTATCGAACCGAAAGGAGTAGTGGGAGCCAGCAGGTGAAAGTGAAAGAGTCCAGGTGAGGCCCCTGAGCTTGCAGCTAGTATTCTGAAGGGGTAGTGGGAAAACCCCAAATCTGCAGCCAGCAGGTCAGAACAAAGGGTGTCGTGTGGACTCCTAAGCTTGCAGCTGGCATCTGCCTATTTTGCAGTCTGAAGGACAGTGTCCTTTTAATTTGAGGTCTGACCTAGCTCTGGGTGGCTAGGGTCAGAGGAAGAAGTGCTGCAGGGGCAGCTGGCATCTAAGGTCTTGGGTCAGAGAGAGAAAGCGCCGCATGGATGGCTGGTGTCATAGATGACTGAGAAGTGAGAAAGTGGGGATTCGATTCTGGGGACTGGATTTATGTAGATTTTTATCTATGAAATCACTCATCCTATTTGAGCTCTCTCTAGCACATAATGTCACCAACCACCCTCTCCTTTTTTAATTGTGGTAAATATATATGTCACAAAACATTTACCATTTCAACATTCTCTGCATGTACAGTTCAGTGATATTGTGTTCATCATGCTGTGCAACATCACTATTGTCCACTTCCAAAATTTTCCATCACCCTTAACAGAGAAGTTCAGTGTCCCCTAAACAATGAGTCCCCCTTTCCCCCTCCCTCCTACCCACCCCTAACCCGTTACCCATTGCCGTCGAGTCGATTCCGACTCATAGCAACCCACCCCAGGTAACCACTAATACTCTCAGGTCTGTATACACTTGCCTATTCTAGATATTTCATATAAGTGGAATAATACAATATTTGTCCTTTTGTGACTGACATATTGAATTCAGCATGATGTTTTCAAGGTTGAGCAATGTTGTAACGTGTATCAAGACTTCATTTATCTTCATGACTGAGTAGTATTCCGTTGTATGTATGTACCACATTTTATTTATCCGTCCGTCTGTTGATGGACACTTGGGTTGTTTCCACCTTTTGGCTGTTGTGAATAGTGTGCATTGGCGTACATTTATCTGTTTGTGTTCCTGCTTTCAATCTTTTGGGTATTGACACTATCTCCTTCTCCTTAATTACCACTGCTCTCCCTGTTCCTTCTCAGTCTCTTACCCTGGATTCTCTTCCTTCATCTGCCTCTTAAATGTAGGTACCCCAAGGTTGTACCCTCAGCCTCTTTTCTCTCTCTCTGCAAGAGTTCACACCCTCGGCTGCTGTTTGAATCACCTCTAAGATGCAGATATCTACATCTCCGGATCTAGTATTTATCCCAAGTTTGTGACCTGCATTTATAATTTGTCTGCTAGACATTTCTACCTGGAAAACTTGAATTCCTGGTAGTCAAGTCTTAATGGGTTCCAAGCAGAGCTAATTCAGTATAAGTCCTTTCAAACAGAATGTTTATCTTCTCTTTTTGTTCACTCAGCACCATAAGTGAGTCCCACCATACAATGAGCAGCTCAGCAAAGATTTGAACTTATGACGCTGGATGGGTGAGTGTGCCTGTGGTTTCTTTAGAGGCGGTGGATTTTGTGCTTTCAAAATACCTGAAATGATATGCTTTATAGGATCTCTATGAGAGGTATTTTCCTTGCTTGATGAGCAATGGTTTTTTCCCTACCATTTGTCAAACGGGGAAAAATACATCTGACTGTGTGCAAGAAGATAGACAGAGGCATAAGGTACTCCCAAGACTGGCATTATCTCTCGAGGGATAGCCTGACAGCAAGCAATATGTTTTGGGGGTATTACTTGAAAAACACTGACTGATTATCTGCTGGGGCAGGATGCAGGTTGGTAAGTGCTGGGGAGACAATGATGAAGCCGATTCAACCCCTGACCTTGAGAAGCTTACAGTCTGGTAGAGAAGACAGGTACTGGAATAACTGTGATGAGAAGAATGTCAGAGGTGAGTCATTTCTCTAGAGCTATGAGAATTCTGAAGGGGGAACAGTTAATTTTGATTATAGGGGGCAGGTAATGGATAAGGTTTCATGGAGACGGTGGGAGGCAATTGAACTGGCCTTGAAGGATGAGTAGGACTTAAATAGGAAGGGAGAGAAGGCAAGAAAGGCCGAAGAAGCAGAATGAGGACAGTGAAGATATATCCTAAACAAATCACAAAAATTTTATTTATAGCAAAGAACAGAGTACTGGGTCAAAGCTCACACCAGCATAACTCTGTAAGCAACTTTCTTGTCTTCTCTGAATAATGCATCCTTCTTTCATGATGGGCAATGATGGATTGATAGGCTTGGCAGAGAGCGGAGAAAAGCCATGGATGGGCTTGATACTATCCATCAGAGAGGCTACTTGGGGGCAAATTGGAGCTTCACTTGCTTAGAACTTACTGATTCATTTGTTCACTCATTCACTCAACACCAATACTTCCTGAGCACTCCTGTGTGCCAGGTTCTGGGCATGAAGAGATGAATGCGACTCAGCCCCTGCCCTCAAGGAATGGGTGGGGGGGACAGCTGTGCAAGCAAGCAATTATAATGCACTTTGGTAAGTGCTGGATCCCTGGTGGCACAGTGGTTAAGAGCTCAGCTGCTAACCAAAAGGTTGGCAGTTCGAATCCACCAGCCGCTCCTTGGAAACCCTATGGGGCAGTTCTATTCTGTCCTATAGGGTCGCTATGAGTTGGAATCGACTTGACAGCAATGAGTTTGGTTTTTGGTTTGGTGGTAAGTGCCATAATAGAGGTGCAGGCAAGGAGTCCTGTAGTCCACAGGGAAAACAAAGCAAAATCAAGTGGTGCTCTCTAAGTCAGCCTCTAACTGATTTCCCCTCCTGAGTTTTCTGTTAGAAATTCAGATCTGATCATGTCATTCTCCCTGCTTAAAACCATGACTGGCTTCCCACTGACTGCAGGACTGAGTCCAAACTCCAAAGCAGGATACACAAAGCCCTTTAGAGTCTGCCCAAATGACTTCTCCAGTCTTATCTCATGCCACAGCCCAGCTATGGCCCTTAAACTGAAGCCACATTGAACTGTAGTAGCTCTCCTGGCTCCTCGTTATCTGGTCAACTCTTCTGCTTCCCTTAAGCCCTTGTTAAATGTTGCCTTTCTGCCGTGCTTTTCCAGCTCTCCCAGATGCAGTAAGTTCCTCCTCCGTGTTCCCACAGCTCGCTGCTGACCTCTCTATTGTAGCAGTTATCACATTATACTGTAATTGTTTCTGTGTCTGTCTCCCCCACTAGGCAGTGTTATCCTCAAGGGTGGGGCCTAGGCCGTATTCTTTTCTTTATCCCCGAGATTTAGTGAGGCCTGGCACATAGTAGGTGCTCCATACATCTTTGCTGAGTGAATGAATGACGCTGACATATGGCCATTTGGGCCCGGTCGTTGTCAGCAGCTGGCATTACTTACTTAATGTGAGAGACGCATAAAAAATGAAGGGCAGCTAGAGTAGCTAAAAAACAGGCGGCTCTAGTGACATTGTGAAAAAATAAGCTGGAAAAGGCTGAGACAATGCTCCCACTCATGCTTTAACAAATGACTCTCGGTTCTGAGCAGCCCCTTTTTGTCTGCTCTCCTATTCACTTTCTAAAACCCAGTCATTTAAATGATTCTAATTATTCATGGTCAGTGGCATATCCAGGAAACACTTAGTTTACAAGCAATTAAAATACATTAAAATAGATTTATGCAGGTTGAAACCGATACTGCTGGTAAGAAGAGAGTAAATGACTTATCTCTCGGAGGTGTATTTGCTCCTCCAGGTCACTGTTTATCACTCCTTTTCTACTGTACTAGTTTGGTACTAACATGACAAACATCTGGAGGTACATCTATCTTAAGGAGAGTATGCTGTGAACATGCAAGGAGCTCATTCCACAGTCACAGACTGCATGTGGAACCCCTGCCAGCTGTTCTATAAATATGTGAGTGCTGCCTCTGCCCACGCCCACCCCACCGTGGGGGAAAGGCTGGCTCAGCAGCAGGCAGCATGGGATAGTACTGTGATCAGAAATTAGTTTCCATTTGGTGCAACATTGGGTGAGTCACTTAAGCCTTCCAGGCTCAGCTTCCACATTGACAAAATGGGGACACAAATCACCATCTTGCTAACCTTACAGGGTTGTTTATGAGACTCAAGGGAGGTAAGTTTGTGAAAAGCTCTAGAGGCTAGACAAATGAAGGGGGTCTACTTTCATTATAAAAACTCTAACATGTGGCTCTTGGGTCACTTCAATGCTACATGTGGCAAACACTCACCAACAGATTAGTAAAAGTACACTTAGGCTCACTCCCTAATAGTTTATTTAAGAGTCCACACAAGGGCAATTTATCACTTTGTCACACTCAAACCAACAGGGTTTTAATGTCCCTCTAATGAAGACAGCAGTCAGCAGCTACACAAACACACTAGTCGGTTGAGAACAGACATGGGATAGCAAAAGCCTAGCACATAGAAATGTTAAATGGAATCCAGTGTCCTCAAAGATTTTGTGTCAACTTTCCCCACAGCAGGCTCTGCTTCCTTGGCTTTGACTCTAGGGGAAAAAAAGGCTTCTTTTTGTTGCTCTGAGAAACCTAGAATAAAAATATAGCTAAGTCATTCAGTTGGGCCAATGTCATTGGTGCAAAATTTAGAATGAACAGAACGGAAACGGCATATTTCAGCATCAGTTTTGGAGCTAGGTTCAGTGGAACTGCAAAAAAGGCCAAAAAGCTGGTACAAAAGCAAGATGGTGAAGCAGAGGTCATGGAAAAATCAGTAAACTGGAGTCTACCTTGAAGTCTGGCCTTAAATCATTAAGGCCTTGGGACATATTAATGGAAACCTGTTTACCCTACATCTGCAAAGGATCCTGGGTTCCTTCATGCTCTGTCACATCTCCTTGCCTTCTTGCTTACCATTCCCTTTGTAAAGAATGCCCAGCCCTCTCTTAGCCTAGACCATTTCTATTCATCACCAGCTCAAATGTAACCTCTCTGAAGTCTTCTCTTAAACTCCTCAAAGGCAGAGTTCCTCATTCCCTCCCCTGTGCTCCCACAAGGCCTTTTACAGTCCTCTGGCCCATTCTGGGGTATTTATTTACATGCATTCTTCCCCATTGGGCCATGAGTGCAGCTCTCAGGAGCAAAAACCACATGGTATCTTTCTTAGCACAGAGCAGGGCACAAAGACGGCCCTCACTCAATGGTGGCTGAATGAATGAGCGTTTGAGCATGCATGCACTGAAGGCATTTATTAGGTATGCACATGAACCAAAGGTAAGGCTCGTTAAGCAATGATTTCATGTGTTATACATGCTTCTTCAACACTGGTTTACCTGATTAGTGACTACCTTGGTACTGGCAAGCAGCAAGAAACCTGTTGGCAGAGGCAGCCTGACAACAAGGCAAGGCCTTGGGCAGCCTCCTGGTCCAGGCTATCAGCTTGGTTCTCCTAACTTGCAAACATGAGCTAGAACAGTGCTGTTCCCCACCCTACCCCTCAACTCCCATGTGCTTGCTTCCCAGGAAGTTGCCCAGCAGCACAGACGGCATCGTTTTGTAAGTTTGAAAATTCACAATGCATCCATAACCAGAGAGGAATGCCTAAAGGGTGGAGGCTGACTGGGCCAGGGATCCCACAGAAACTCACCGTCCACACCTTTCTGGTTCCGCTGATGATAAACTCAAGGACTTTGGACACATTTGGTTATCTCACACTCCCCATCCCCAAAACAGGGAGAATAATGAAGACGTTACGTGGATTGAGTCAATAAAAAAACCCAAAGCAGTGGTTGATGTTGGCAGAGTCTGCAGGGTTTTGTTATTTTGGTTGTTTCTGTTTCTAGGTGTAAATCACTCTGGCCCGGGCTACAGCAGCTAGTGCACGCAGCGGCGGTGGCAGCGGTGGTAGAGTGGGATGGGATGCTCAGCTGCCGGCTTGCCGACAGCTGGTCGCCCACTCCCCAGTAGGTACCAGGAGCAACAAGCTCTGAAGGCTGTGCCCACTGGAGCCATTTAGTATTGAAATAAAATACAACTTGTGACAAAGTCAATCTGACACATCTTTGATGATACACATAATGATTATTTTGCTGTCCTG
Source organism: Dugong dugon (assembly GCA_030035585.1). Classification (NCBI taxonomy): domain Eukaryota; kingdom Metazoa; phylum Chordata; class Mammalia; order Sirenia; family Dugongidae; genus Dugong; species Dugong dugon. The sequence goes on along the minus strand of CM057483.1, from coordinate 97,769,469 downwards.
TAATTAGGCGTAAGTGGTAAGCAGCTCCCAGGAATGATTGTAATTACATTACTTTTAAACAGATGAACTAAATATTTCTGAGGTCAACCAGGATGAGGGCGGGGACTGGGGGTGGTTGGACAGAAGGCAGAGCAGAAAGCTGGTTCCAAGCCATTTCTCTGGTTCCTCTTCCTCTTCCCACCCCACCCCAAGGTGACAGTTCCTCTGCCCCTAATCAGGGAACAGAAAAAGATCTGATGAGGGGCTGGAGGCTTGAGTAGCTAGCTCCTTCCTCCAGCTAGGGAGAGGCCACCATGAAAGCTCCTAGGGCTAGGGAATCTGAGATGTTCAGGGGGCTTCAGGCTGCTTAGTCCCCACTTTTCCATAAGGCCCGAAATACTACCAAGTAGCCTTAAGCCTAAAATCGATATACCTAATGCAGACACCTTCTTTGGATCTTGATTTGAACAAAGGCTTTTTTGGGACAATTGGGTAAAACGTAACAGAGATTGGTATTAGATGATACTAAGGAATTATTAATTTTGTTGGGTTTGATACTAGTATTGTGGTTATGTGCAGCAAAAATTCCTTATCTATTAGAGATAATATTAATAGGCCATCAGCTGTGAAATGATAATGATACCTGGGATTTACTTTAAAATACTTCAGAAAAAAATGGAGGTTAGAAGAAATAAGAACGCCAGAAGGTTGATAATGGTTGAAGCTGGGTAATGGGTACATGGGGGTTCATTACACTCTTCTCTCTGCTTTGTATGTTTGAAAGTTTCCATCACAGAAAGTTTAAAAAATCATATACTGTAGACTGCTAATAATACCTAGCAGATGCAGGCAGCTACCAGGAATGGGATTTTGGATGAGCAGAGCAAGGAGGGTGGGCAGGTGTATGTTGGCCCATGGACCACTTTTACAGAGTGGGAAGTCTCGGATGGGGTGAGGAAGTGTGTGTAGGGGGTGGGGAGTTCTGAATAGTCAGAGGACAGTCTCAACAGAGGAGAGTTCTGGGGGAGGAGGGAGGAGGTGAAAGAAGAGAGGAGACAGAGTGTAATAGGCACTCATGTCCATGTTTTAGGTCCCCCATTAGCCTGTAAGCTCCTGGGGGAGGAGGCCTGTATCTTATTTGTCTCTGTCTCCCCTAGAACTCTCAGGATATTAGTTTATTTGTTTTATCCTATTCATTTATTTAAAAATATTTATTGAGTGCAGGCTACAGCCAGGCAATACAAACCTGTGAGTGTGGTAGGCAAAGGGAATACAGCAGTGAATAAAACAAAGTCCCTGCTCTGAGGGAGTTAACATTCTAGCGGGAGGAGACAGACAGTAAATAAGCAAAAAAAAGTAAGTATATAATATGTCAGAAGCTGATAAGTGCTGCAAAGAAAAATAAAGTAGGGTAAGGGGGATAGAGAATGCTGGGTGGTTGTTCAGAACCAAACCTGCATGGCACTTAGGCCTTTATTAGCTTTTTCAGGTTCTCTTTGCAGCCTGGGTTTCTGCCATGTTAGATTCAATGCCATTCCTTCCCCGGGGGTTCACCAAGGGCTCTCAGGCCTTGTGGCCTATATATACACTTTAACCTCGTTCTTAATTCTCACCTCCTACACCTGATTAAAAGGAGCCCTGGTGGTGCAGTGGTTATGTGCTCGGCTGTGAACTGAAAAGTCGGCAGTTCGAACCCACCAGCTGCTCTGTCAGAGAAAGATGTGGCAGTCTGCTTCAGTAAAGATTTACAGCCTTGGAAACACCATGGGGCAGTTCTACTCTGTCCTATAGGGTTGCTGTGAGTCAGAATTGACTCGAGGGCAGTGGGTACACCCGACTAATCCACATTCCTCTTCTGAAACCATCTCCAAGTACCACTTTCTCTGGGAAGCTTTCACATGTCCTTCTCTCTTTGCACCTCACACTATCCCCTGAGTCAGGTGCTATCGTCTCTGCTTTGGTAATGCCCTTGCATGAATCTCTATTGTGGCCCTCACCACACTGGATTGTATTTCTCTTCCCGACTAGACTCTAAGGAGCCCTGGTGATGCAGTGGTTAAAGCGCTTGGCTACTAACTGAAAGGTTGGTAGTTCAACCCACTGGCTGCTCTGAACGAGAAAGATGTGGCAGTCTGCTTCGGTAAAGATTACAGCCTTGGAAATAGTATGGGGCAGTTCTACTCTGTCCGATAGGGTCGCTATGAGTCGGAATCGACTCAGTGGCAATGGGTTTGACTAGACTCTGAGCTCTCTGGGGATAGAGTGTATGTCTTTTTTATCTCTATATGTTTGGTACCTGGCATAGGGTACCTGGCACTGGTATAGAAATCCTATACATGCTTGATGAATGAATGAATATGCTCCCTGGCAGAACATCAGAGACTTCGGAAGCATCCTCTACCCCAAATCAAATGCTGGGGAAGTAGAATTGCTAGTGTCTCTTCAGTTGCCGAAGAGAATATACCATAATTTGTTTATCCTTTCATCCATTGATGGGCACCTAGGTTGTTTCCATCTTTTTGCTATCATGAACAGTGCTGCAATGAACATGGATGTGCATATATCTATTCGTGTGACAGCTCTTATTTCTCTAGGATATATTCCAACAGAGTGGGATTGCTGGATCCTATGGTACTTCTACTTTTAGCTTTTTAAGGAAGCACCAAATTGATTTCCAAAGTGGATGTACCATTTTACATTCCCACCAGCAGTGTGTAGGTGTTCCAGTCTCTCCACAACCTCTCCAACATTTATTATTTTGTGTTTTTTGGATTAATGCTAGCCTTGTTGGGGTGAGATGGTATCTCATTGTAGTTTTGATTTGCATTTCTCTAATGACTAATGATCGTGAGCATTTCTTCATGTGTCTGATAACCGCCTGAATGTCTTCTTTGGTGAAGTGTCTGTTCATATCCTTTGCCCATTTTCTAATTGGGTTATTTGCCCTTTTGTTGTTGAGATTTTGCGGTATCTTGTAGATTTTAGAGATTAGACCCTGATCGGATTTGTTGTAGCCAATTTTTTTCCCCCAGTCTTTAGGTTATCTTTTGACTCTTTTGGTGAAGTCTTTTGATGAGCATAAGTGTTTGATTTTTAGGAGCTCTCAGTGATCTAGTTTCTCTTCTGGTGTTTGTGCATTGTTACTCATGGTTTGTATTCTGTTTATGCCACGTATTAGGGCTCCTAGCGTTGTCCCTATTTTGTCTTCCATGATCTTTATCATTTTAAATTTCATATTTAGGTCTTTGATCCATTTTGAGTTAGTTTTTGTGCATGGTGTGAGGTATGGGTCTTGTTTCAATTTTTTTGCAGATGGCTATCCAGTTATACCAGCACCATTTGTTAAAGAGACCGTCTTTTCCCCATTTAAAGGACTTTGGGCCTTTGTCAAATATCACCTGCTCATAGGTGGTCAGGACAATAGTTTCTGGGGTTTATCCAGCCCCCATGACTCCAGAAAGTCTGGAGCCCATAAGAATTTGAAATTCTGTTCTGCATTTCCCCCCTTTTGATCAGGATTCTTCAATGGACTCTTTAATCAAAATGTTCAGTAATGGTAGCCAAGAACCACCCAGTTCTTCTAGTCTCATGGCAAAGGAGGGAGCTGTTCATGGAGGCAATTAGTCACACATTCCATTTCCTCCTCCTATTCCTGACTCTCCTTCTTCCTCTGTTGCTCCAGGCAAATAGAGACCAATTGTTGTGCCTTGGATGGCCACTTGCAAGCTTTTAAGACCCCAGGCACTACTCAATGAACTAGGAGGTAGAACAGAAGCACTAAACATATTATTAGGCCAATTGACTGGGCTCTCCCATGAAACCATGACCCTAAGCCTCCAAACCAAGGAACTAAATCCCATGCAGTGTTAGTGTTTGGTTGTACATAAGCAGCCTCAGCAGCTACTTTATTTTTTTGGTCATTGTAAGTATATCTATCACACAACTTTTGCCAATTCAACATTTTACAGGTGTACAACTTACTGAAAGCAATTACCTTAATCAGCTCTGCAACTCTTGTTGTTGTTAGGTGCTGTTGAGTTGGTTCTGACTCACAGTGATAGAACGAAACACTGCCTAGTCCTGCGTCATTATCACAATTGTTGCTATGTTTCAGCCCATTGTTGCAGCCACATTGTCAATTCATCTCACTGAGGGTCTTCCTCTTTTTTGATGACCCTCTACTTTATCAGGCATGATGTTCTTTTCCAGGGACTGGTCCCTCCTGATAACATGTTCAAAGTATGTGAGACGAAGTCTCACTGTTCTTGCTTCTAAGGAACATTCTGGTTGTACTTCTTCCAAGACAGATTTGTTCCTTCTTCTGGTAGTCCATGGTATATTCAATATTCTTTGCCAACACCATAATTTAAAGGCATCGATTCTTCAGTCTTCCTTATTCATGGTCCAGCTTTCTCATGCATATGAGGTGACTGAAAATACTATGGCTTGGCTCAGGTGCACCTTAGTCCTCAGAGTGACATCTTTGCTTTTTTAACACTTTAAAGAGGTCTTTTGCAGCAGATTTGCCCAATGCAACACGTCGTTTGATTTCTTGACTGCTGCTTCCATGTGCGTAGATCGTGGATCCAAGTAAAATGATATCCTTGATAACTTCAATCTTTCTCCATATATCATAATGTTGCTTATTGGTCTAGTTGTGAGGATTTTTGCAACCCTACCCTTAATCAGTGATTTTTCCATCACCGTAAACCGAAACTCAGTATTCCATTAAGCAATAACTCTCCCTCTTTTTCCCCTCCCTTCAGTCTCTGGTAACCACTAATAAACTCTGGTCTCTATACATTTGTCTGTTCTTGTTTTTTTATATAAGTGAAGTCTACAATATTTGCCCTTTTGTGATTGACTTACTTTACTCAGAATAACGTCTTCAAGCTCCATCCATATTGTAGCATGTATCAAGAACTTCATTTCTCCTACTGGTTGAGTAATATTCCATTGTATGTATGTACCACATTTTATTTATCCATTCATCTGTTGATGGGCATTTAGGTTGTTTCCATCTTTTAGCTATTGTGAATAGTGCTGCAATGAACATTGGTGTACAAGTCTCTGTATGAGTCTCTGCTTTCAAGTCTTTTGGGTATATACCGAGGAGTGGAATTTCTGGGTCATACAGTAATTCTGCTTTTAGTTTTTTGAGGAACCGCCACACTGTTTTCCACAACAGTTGTACCATTCTGCATTCCCATCAGCAATGGATAAGTATTCCCATTTCTCCACATATTCATCAATGTTTGTTATTTTCTGTTTTCTTTACCTTAGTCATCCTAGTGGGAGTGAAATGGTATCTCATTGTGGTTTTGATTTGCATCTTTCTGATGGCAAATGGCATTCAGCATCTTTTCATGTGTTTGGTGCCATTCGAATGTCCTCTTTGGTGAAATGTCTATTCAAGTTCTTTGCCCATTTTATGATTGGATTATTTGTCTTTTTGTTGTTAGGTTGTCAAATTTTATATATATTTTGGTAATTAGATTCTTATCAGATATGTGGTTTCCAAAAGTACTCTGTCAGTCAGTAGCTTGTCTTTTCACTTGTTTTAGTAAAGTCTTTTGATGAAGAAAAGTTTTTAATTTTTATGAGGTCCCATTTATTTTGTTTTTTGCTCGTAGTGCTTTTTTTGTTATATTAGATAATAAAAAGCTAGGCCCGATAGCCTTGCCCCTGCATTTTGTTCTAACAATTTTATGGTTTTAGATTTCACATTTAGGTCGTTAATCCATTTTGAATTTGTTTTTGTGTAGGGTGTGAGGCATGGATCCTGTTTCATTTTTCTGCATGTGGAAATCTAATTTTCCCAACACCACTTACTGAAGAGACTCTTTTTTCCCATCAAATAGACTTAGCACCTTTGTCAAAAATCAGTTGACCAGAGATGTGTGGGATTATTTCTGGACTTTCAAATCTAATTCATTGGTCTATGTGTCTATTGTTATACCAGTACCAGGCTGTTTTGATTACTGTAGCTGTATATATTGTCTGTCAAAAATGAGTAGTGATTTTGAGCATCTTTTTATGTGCTTATTGTCCATTTGTATATCTTCTTTTGAGAAATGTCTATTCAAGATCTTTGTCCATATTTTAACTGGGTTTCTTTTTATTATTGTGTTGTAAGAGTTTTCTTTTTAAGTATTCTGGATACAAGTCCCTGGATACATGATTTGCAAACATTTTTTACCATTCTGTGGGCTGTCTTTTTAAGTTTCTCGGTCATGTTCTTTGAATCACAAAAGTTCTAAATTTTGTTGGAGTGCAATTTATCTAGTTTTTCTTTTGTAGCTTTGTTTTCGGTACCATATTGAAGAAACTAATCCAAAGTCATGAAGATTTTCTCTTCTAAGAGTTTTATAGTTTTGGCTCTTACACAAAGGTCTTTGATGCATTTTGAGTGTGTTTTTTTTGTATATTGTGTGAGACAGGGGTCCAACTTCATTCTTTAGCCTGTGGATATCCAGTTGTCCCAGCACCGTTTGTTGAAAAGACTATTCTTTCTTCATTGAATGGTGTGATGGTTAAGATTGTGTGCCAGTATGGCTGGGCCATGATTTTCAGTGGTTTGCCAGTTATGTAATGATATAGTTTGTCAGTTATATAATGATGTAGTCTGGCAGTTCTGTAATGATGCAATTTGGCAGTTATGTAATGTTGTAGTCATCCTCCATGATGTGATCTGATGCGATCAGTCAATCAGTTGTAAGGGGAGTTTCCTCTTTGGGGTGTGGCTTGGATCCAATGTATGTATGGACGTTCTGGCAAAGCTCACTTGCTTGCTCTGGATCCTACATCTGGCTCATCATCATCTGACCTCTGGTTCTTGGAACTTGAACCAGCTGCCTGCTGATCTTGGGATTTGTTGGCCTCTGCAGCCTGTGAGCCAGCAGCCTGCCGTCTTACCTGCTGATCTTGGATTTGTCAGCCCCTGCAGCTACGTGAGTCAGGAGACGCCTCCGGTCTGATGCCTGACCCACAGACTTGGGTCTTGCCAGCCTCTACAACTGCGTGAGCCATTTCCTTGGGGTAAATCTCTCTCTATATATAGACACACTTCGCTGGTTTTGCTTATCTAGAGAACTCAGCCTAAAACAAATGGTCTTGGCAACCTTGTCAGAAATCAATTAACCATAGATGTATGGGTTTATTTTTGGACTCTCAGTTTTATTCCATATATCTATATATCTATCCTTATGCCAGTACCACACTGTTTTGATTACTGTAGCTTTGAAATTGGGAAGTATGAATCCTCCAACTTGTTCTTTTTGAAGATCATTTTGGGTATTCTGTGTTCTTTGCATTTCCATATAGATTTTAAGACCAACTTGTCGATTTCCGTGAAAACTCAAAGTAGTATTTCGATAGGGATTACATAGAATCTACAGATAAGTTCAGGGAGCGCTGCCATCTTAATGTTAAGTCTTCCAATCCACAAACATGAGACATCTGTACATTTATGTAGGTCTTCCTTAATTTCTTTAAAAAATATTTTATATTTTTCAGTGTACAAGTCTTCCAATTTTTTTTTGTTAAACTCATTCCTAATTTTTTTAATCCTTTTTGATGCTCTTGTAATAGGAATCACTACTATATAGAAATATAACTGATTTTTGTATATTGATCTTTTATCCTGCAACCCCTTGCTGAACTCACTTATTAGCTCTAGTAGTTTTTTGTTTTTGTTTTTGTTTTTTTTGTGTGTGTGTGTGTGTGTGGATTCTCTGAGGTATTTTTTACATAGGATCATGTCATCTGCTAATAGAGATCATTTTACTTCTTCCTTTCCAATCTTTATGCTTTTTATTCGTTTTTCTTGTCTGACTGCCATGGCTTGAATCTTGAGTATAATGTTGAATAGAAGTGGTGGGAGTGGATATTCTTGTCTTGTTCCTGATGTTGGGGCAAAGCTTTCAGTCTTTAACCATTAAATATAATATTAGTTGTGTGTTTTTTGGTAGATGCCTCTTGTCAGGTTGAGAAAATTTCTTTCTATCCCTAGGTTGTTGAGTATTTTTACCAGGAAAGGGTGTTGGATTTTGTCAAATGATTCTTCTACAACTATTGAGATGATCATGTGGTTTTTATCCTTTATTCTATTAATGTGGTGTACTGCATTGATTGATTTTCATATGTTGAACCAATCTTGCATTCCTGGGCTAAATTCCATGTATTCATGGCATATAATTCTTTTTATATATTGCTGTATTTGGTTTCATAGTATTTTGTTGAGGAATTTTGCATTTATATTACAAGGGAGATTGGTCTGTAGTTTTCTTTTCTTGTGATGTCACTGTCTGGTTTTGGTATTAGGGTAATATTGACCACAAAGAATGAGTTAGGAAGTGTTATCTCCTTGCCATGTGTGTGTGTGTGTGTGTGTGTGTGTGTGTGTGTGTGTGTGTGTGTTAAGCATTTGTATTAATTATCCTTTAAATATTTGGTAGAATTAACCAGTGAAGCCATGTGTGTCCAGGGTTTTCTTTGTGGGAATATTTTTTTACTACTGATTCAATTTCTTGTTATAAGTTTATTCAGATTTTTAATTTCTTCTTGAATCAGTGTTGGTAGTTTGTGTTTTTCTAGGACTATGTCCATTTCATCTGTTGAAGTAATTTGTTGGCATACAGTTGTTCATAGTATTCCCTTATATTTTTATTTCTGTAAGGTTATATTACATTTAACGTAAAAAAATTTAATGCAATTACTGATATACTATGGTTTAATTTCCCAGCTTTCATTTCCAATTTTAATAATTTGAGTCATCTCTCTTTCTTCCCTTTGTCAATCTAGCTAAAGTTTTGTCAATTTTGCTCTTTTCAAAGGACCAACTTTTGGTTTAATTCTCTATTTTCATTTATTCTGCACTTATCTTTAGTATTTCCTTTCTTCTGCTTGCTTTGGGTTTAGTTTGCTCTTGTTTTTCTAGTTTCTTAAGGTGAAGGTTAGGTTTCTTCTTTTTTAGCATAGGCGTTCACAGCTACACATTTCCCTCTAAGCACTGCTTTTGCTGCATTCCATAATTTTTGGTATGTTTTGTTTTATTTTCATTAATCTCAAACTATTCTATAATTTCTGTTGTGATTTCTTCTTTAGCCCATTGATTATTTAGGAGCGTACTGTTTAATTTCCATATATTTATGAAGTTCCCAAGTTTCCTTTTGTTATTTATTTCTAATTTCATTCCCTTGCTGTCAGGAGTAGTACTCTCCAATCCTTTTAAATTTATTGAGACTTGTTTGTGGCCTCATATATGGTCTGTCTTGGAAAATGTTCCATGTGCATTTAAGAAAAATGTGTATTTCTGCCATTGTTCAGTGGAGTGTTCTATATATATCTGTTAGGTTGGTTTATAGTATTGTTCAATCTTCTATTCCTTGATCTTCTGTCTAGTTGTTCTATCCATTATTGAAAGAATTGAAGTCTCCAACTATTATTGTTGAATTGTCTCTTTTTTCAATTCTGCCGGCTTTTGCTTCATGCATTTTGGGGGCTCTTTTGTTAGGTGTATATATGTTTATAATTGTTATATCTTCCTGATAGGTTGACCATTTTATCATTTTAAGATGTCCTTCTTTGTCTCTAGAAACAATTTTTGTCTTACAGTCTATTTTGCTGATATTAGTATAGCTGCTCCAGATGTCTTTTGTCTACTGAGTGCATAGTACATCTTTTCCCATTCTATTACTTTCAATCTATGTATGTCTTTGAATTTAAAGTGCTTCTCTTGTAGACAACATATAATTGGATCATATTTTTTAAATCCATTCTGCCAATCTCTGTTTTTAACTGGAGCATTTAATTCATTTATATTTAATGTAATTACTGATAAGGTATGGCTTACATATGCTAAGTTGCTATTAGTTTTCTATACGCTTTATAGCTTTTTTGTTCCTTTATTCCTCCATTACTACCTTCTTTTGTGTTAAATAAATATTTTCTCTTGTACCTTTTTTAATTCCTTTGCTGTTTCTTTATATATACATATATATTTAATTATTTTCTTAGTGGTTGCCCTGAGGTTTACAATTAACATCTTAACTTATAACAATCTAGTTTGGATTAATACCAATTTAACTTCAATAGTATACAAACACTTTGCTCCTATAAAGCTCCATTCCCTCACCCCCCTATACTGTTATTGCCATACAAATTCCATCTTTATACATTGTGAACTTATCAAAACATATTTATAAATAGTGCTTTATGCAGTTGTCTTTTAAGGCATATAGTAGGAAAAAAGAGTTACAAACAAAAATACAGATAAAGTTGCTATCAGTTGGAAATGACTTGACAGCACACAACAACATGCAGTTACCCTTACTGGTGCTCTTTTTTTCCTGTAGATTTGAGTTACTGCTTAGTGTCCTTTCATTTTGGCCTCGTGCATTCCCTTTAGTATTTCTTGTAGCCACGTATTCTCTCAGTTTTTGTTATCTGGGAACGTCTTAATTTCCCTTTCATTTCTGAAGAATAGTTTTGCTGGATATTGAATTCTTGACTGACAGTTTTTGTTTGTTTTCTTTCAGCACTTTGAATATGTCTTCCCACTGCCTTCTGGCTTCCATGGCTTCTGATCAGAAGTCGGTTGTTAATATTATTGAGGATCCCTTGTACGTGATGAGTCAGTTTTCTCTTGTTGCTTTCAAATTCTCTGTTTGTATTTTGAAAATTTAATTATGATACGTCTCAGTGTGTATCTCTTTTGAATTTATCCTACTTTGAGTTCACTGAGCTTCTTGGATGTGTAGATTAATGTTTTTCATCAAATTTGGTAAGTTTTTTGCCATTATTTCTTCAAATATTCTTTCTGCTACTATCTCTCTCGCCTCTCCTTCTGGGACTTCCATTATGTGTATGTCGGTCTGCTTAATGCTGCCGCATAGTTCTCTGAGACTCTATTCATTTTTCTTCATTCTTTTTTATTTCCATTCCTCAGACTGGATAATATCAAATGATTTTTCTTCAAGTTCGTTGATTCTTTCTTTTGCCTGCTCAAATATTCAGTTGAGCCACTCTAGTAAATTTTTCAATTATTGTACTTTTTAACTCCAGAATTTTTTTAAAAATAATTTATATCTTTATCTCTTTATTGATATTCTTTATTTCGTGAGCCAAAGTTCTTGTACTTTCCTTTAGTTCTTTGAACATATTTAAAATAGCTGATTTAAAGTCTTTGTCTGTTGTTGTTGTTAGGTGTCATTGAGTCAGTTCTGACTCATAGCGACCCTACAGGACAGAGTAGAACTGCCCCATAGGGTTTCCAGGGAGCAGCCAGTGGATTCCAACTGCCAACCTTTCGGTTTGCGGTTGAGCTCTTAATCACTATGCCACCAGGGCTTCAAAGTCTTTGTCTAGTTTGTGCGATATCTGGACATTCTCAGGGACAGTTTATGCCTATTGCATTTTCTTATTTCTTTGCATGTCTTATACTTTTTGTTGAAAATTGGACATTTTAAATTATATAATTGGCAACTCTGAAAGTAAGATTCTCCCCCTCCCCAGGGTTTGTTGTTGTTGCTGGTGGCGTTTGTATGTTCAGTGAATTTTCTGAAGTCATTTTGTAGAGTATGTAGTTTTTGTTCTGTGCGGCCACTGAAGTCTCTATTTGGTTAGGTTAGTGGTCAGCTAATGATTGGACAGAAATTTCCTTAAATTCCTGGAGCCAATATATCTCCTAGTGTTTGCTGAGGGCTCTGCATGCACGTTGGGGTGTGTCTTCAACATTCAGCCAGGCGGTTGATAATTCTATCTTAGCCTTCACTTATGCTTCCACAGTCTCAAATTCAGCCAGAGATGAGAGCTTAGGGCACTCTCAGATCTTTCCCTGTACATGTGCATGGCCTTCTACATTCCCAGGAATATGTTGAGCTTTTCAAAGCCCCTATGGACATTTTATTTGATTATCGTACTCTAGATGAAGGTTTACAGAACAAACTAGCTTCTCATTAAACAATTAGTACACATACTATTTTGGGACATCGGTTACCAACCCCATGACATGTTAACACTCTCCCCTTCTTGACCTTGGGTTCCCTATTACCAGCTTTCCTTTCCCCTCCTGCCTTCTACTCCTTGCCCCTGTGCTGGTGTACCCCTTTAGTCTCATTTTGTTTTATGGGTCTATCTAATCATTGGCTTAAGGGTAAACCTCAGGAGTAATGAAGTCAGTCCCCTATGGACATTTAATTCCCTAGCTTTTCCTTTTAAGATTTTTGGTTAGCCTATTGTTTGCCCCAATTGTCATCTACTGCCTTAGATAGCGGTGACATTAATCATTTGCTTCTAATTGTTTTTGAAAAAAGCCCCCAAGGAAAAGGTTTTTCACACCAAGCAAGCTATGAGTCAGGCGAAGTAAAGAAAGCCAGATTATTGAAACCATATAGGTCAAATAATCACAATTTCTGGGAGCTCCAACTGTTTACCCCCTCTGGTGGCTACCAAACTGCTATTTTTCACCATGATTATGGGCTATTGGTTTTTAAGGCTATTGCCTCTGCTTAGTTTTGCAAATACAGTTTTATTGGAACACAACCACATGCATCATTTTATGTATTGTCTATGGTGGATTTCAAGCTGCAGTGGTAGAGATGAGTGGTTGGGACAGACTCTATATGGCCTGCAAGGCCTAAAATATTTACTATCTGGCCCTTTTTAGAGAAATACATGTGGCTCACATTATATTTCTACTGAACAGTACTGGTCTATAGTGCTGTTCAGTAGAAATATAATGTGAGCCATATATGTAATTTAAAATTAAAAAAAAAATTTTTTTTGTACTTCAGGTGAAGGCTTACAGAACAAATATTTTCTCATTAAACAGTCAGTACACATATTGTTTTATGACATTGGTTAACAACCCCACGACTTGTCAACACACTCCCTTCTTGGCCTTGGAGGACCTTTGTTTTTGGTGAAAATATACACAGCCAAAGATACACCATTTCAAAAATTTCTACATGTACAAGTAAGTCAGTGACGTCAATTACGTTCTTCCAGTTGTGCTGCTATTCTCACTTTAGATGAAGGTTTACAGAACAAAATAGTTTCAGTAATTAAAAATTTTTTGAGTAGCCACAATAAAAAGGTAAAAAGGAAGAGGTGAAATTATTTTACGAATATACTTTATTTAACCCAATATAATCCAAAATATTATTTCAACATATAATCAATATAAATACTAATGAGACCTTTTACATTCTATTTTTTTTGTACTAAGTCTGTAAAAATCTCTGTGTATTTTACACTTACAGCACATCTCAGTTTGGACTAGCCACATTTCAAGTGCTTAACAGTATAGTTATAAACCCGTTACTCAAAGTGTGGTCCTTGGACCAGCAAAGCTGCATTGCATGGAAGCTTGAAAGAAAAGCACAATCTCAGGCCCTTCCCTGGATTTACTAAATCATAATCTGCATTTGGAGCCCTGGTGGCAGAGTGGTTAAAGAGCTTGGCTGTTAACCAAAAGGTCAGTGGTTCAAATCCACCAGCCGCTCCTTGGAAACCCTAAGGGGCAGTTCTAATCTGTCCTATAGGGTCACTATGAGTCAGAATCGACTCCACGACAGTAACAGGTTTGTTTTTTGTTTTTTTGTTTTTGTTTAATCTGCATTTAACAAACCCTAGTGATTCACATGCATATTAAAGTCTGAGAAGCACAGCTCTATGCCACTTTACTATACTACTTCTCTTTGGGATTATTCTAATATAAAATATAATCCTCTGGTTAAATTGCCATTCTATTCACTAGATTATGGTTGAATTGTCTGGAAATCAATCATCTAAGATGACTGTGTGCCAGACACTGTGCTAGGCACAGTGAGGGTTGCTGAGCCAAAGAGGACATGGTCCCTGCTTTCTGGGAGCTTACAACTACCAGAGGATGCCTGGAGAATAACGCACTGCACAAGAAATCCAGTCTTCTTCCTCCTGACTAAAATCCTCTAAACAACTTCCCCATCTCAAATGTAAATGTGACAACGAGGCACTGGACTGCTCAAGCAGGCATTCAACTCAAGAGGTTCATGGGACAGAAACAAAACAGTTTCACTCCATTTGAAACTGGCTCACGGCAACGGTCTGAAGCAAGCACTCAAGCTTTAGGACATGAACTCAATGGGTTCTTCTGAAAGGGTAGCAACCCTGTGTTTGTATAACAGGAAAGTTATAACATTCATCATGCTCAGATTCAGGAACTGTGCACTCAAGTCAAGAGAAACCTGACAGTCTGATTTCCAGGTTCCAGTGACTTAGAATAGGAATTCCTATTTAAAGCAAAGAAAATAAGAAATGAGGAAGTGCCAGTCCTTGTTTCTCTGTGTAGGTGTTGACAAGCTATTAAATCATTAGGCTGTCCCTTGCCAGAAGCAGCAGAATAAATCTTGGAAGTTGACAAATGGTCAGCAGCTCTGTGTGTGCCTGTACACTCAGAGGCACATACAAAGGGCACACTGTTTCCCTTGGTTTATCTCCTGGCTGTGCAAATATTTCATCTGACATTTGGATTGGATTCTGAGCTAGTTTCCCACCAAGCTGATGGTTTTTTAATCCGCTTTCATCAGCCTACAATAAACTGTCTAACCTGTCTACACAGTGCAGTATACTCTGCCTTCTGGCAAAGAGAACAAAAGGAACCAGGAGATCCCTGACATACTTTTCTCAGATGTCTAAAGACAAGAAATTGCACCCAAGCTCAGCCCAAGCCAGAAACACAAGCAATGAGGCACTTGCCTCATCCCATTATACCGGCACCCATGAGCCGTTCCCAGATTAGGCCAGTGCCAGCAGGAGGTCACAACACAGAATTTGGGCCTGTCATCCTATTAAGACAGATCTTTGGCTCAGCATAACTGTGCCACTGCCAAAGATGAGGATGGCTGTAATCTCATGCATTCTGGGTTGTATTCATGCTGGCTTCTCTTCAGTGTCAGATGAGTTCTTTCAGTTGTTTAAAACGTAGAAACCCTGTGATAACCTAAATCACAAATTACAGGCTCAGAAAACTTCTACACAGTAATATAAAAAGGGAAATAATGATACATGCTACAATGTGGATGACCGTTAAAAACATTATGCTAAGTGAAAGAAGCCAGTCATAAAAGAGCATACATTGTATGATTCCATTTGTATGAAATATACAGAATAAGCAGATAGACAGAAAGTAGATTAGTGGCTGCCAGGGGTTGGGGAGGACGGGAAATGGAGACTGACTGCTAATGGGTCCAGGGTTTCTTTTGAGGGGGATGAAAATGTTCTGGAATTAGACAGTGGTAATAGTTGCACAATTCCGTGAATATACTAAAAATTACTGAACTGTACACTTTAAATGGGTAGATTGTATGGTATGAGACTTATATCTCAATAAAGCTGTTTACAAAAATATAAGGGTCATTAAACGATTTCCCCTCCCCCCCAAAAAGCTCATATAGATCAATCTTCATGTAGCCTTGTTATTCCGTATTCTATTTACATGAGAAAGATGTAAAAGAAAGACATGTGAGAAAGGAAAGCTATAGGATCGGAACAGTCTACTGCTACAATCTTCTACCATCCATTTATCTGCTATGAACTAGGCACTGGGGATATAGCATGAATAAACCTGGCCCTTTCTGTTACAAGCTTATGATAACACTGTTCCTAACACTGACCCCAAGACCCTCTGGATTCAGGAATTGTCTTCTGAATCATCTGAGACTGAAATGTGTTTATTACAATGTTAGTGTCAATTGTATGCCAATTTTATTGGAAATTGGGAATTCACAGATGATATACTTCTCTAAAGGTTTCAATACCTGGAGTGTTAACTCTACCGGATAATTTATACTGATAGTAAAGCAAAATATTTAAAGAACAAGGAAGGATGCAAACTTCCTGTTTCCCCAACATGTTGTAAGCAATACTCAACAAAAATAGCCAACCAAAAAGGTGACAGCACATACTTAGTCAGAGCTTTCCTCCTTTAAAAGGAATTGCTTTTGTGAATCCACAGGCTTTATTAACAGGTGGCCTTTTCCTTTCTTGTCTCAGTGTAAATGAAGACATATATCTGCTGGTGTTAGTGTGGGGAAAGCTAGCACAAAGGAATTCAATTGTTCATTTCTTCAGGCAGTGTGTTAAATGGAGAAATACCATTTGGTCTTTGGAGTCAGGCAGGCCTGGGTTCAAATCCTAGTTTACACTTGAAAGAACTGAACTAGATCTATATGACTAGATATCAAAAACAACACTGAATGAAAAGAGCAGGTTACAACATGATATGTACCTATGACATCATTTGTGTACATTTTTAAAAAACAAACCACTCACCCTCAAATTCCCAAATCTTGTTTATGATCATATGTATGCACACACACACACACTCTAAAAATGCACTGGAAAATACAAATCAAATTCATGACAATGGCTATCTTTGGAGAGCTGAGAGAGGAATATGACTTGGGGTGACGGTCACAGAATATTCACCTCATCAGTAATAATTTATTTTTTAAAAAAGACTTGAAGCTAAGACAAAATTTTAACAAACTTCAGTTCTGAGTAGTGGGAATATGTATTTCTTATACTCTTCTCTGTAACTAAACTGTAGTTTAAAAATAACAACAGCTAATGTTTACTGAGCACTTAGTATGTACCAGGTACAGTTCTAAGTGTTTCGCATGGAATGACTCATTAAATACTTACAACCACCCTATGAGGTAGGTACTATATTAGCTCCATTTTACAGGTGAGGAAACTGAGACACAGAGCACTTAAATAACTCACCTGGGTCACATAGCTAGTAAGTGGTAGAGCTGGAATCCAAACCTGGGTGTATCTGGCTCCAGGAACCACGCTTTTACCCAATACAGCCTCTACCCTTCTAAAAATTCTCAAAATCTAAACAAATGGCACAAAAACCAAGTCCTTAAAGGCTAGGGGAATGCAAAGTGCAGAAATGAACACAACAGGTGCAGTTGTTACCCAGACTACTACCTTCTCTTTCTATGGGCTGCATTAGCCTAGGGGTGGGGGAGGTAAGGGATCTACACTGGAGCAGAACTAGCTCTGTCTCAGACTAGAAGAGCACTGACCTCACCTCTCTCTCTTGAGGGAATCAAAAACAAAATACTCCTCTCCCCTCAAAACCAAACCCAACCAAATCAAACCAAAAACAGGTAGAGCAAAATGAAACAGGCTCAGTGGGGGACATCACAGGGCACACACTCAATTTGAGCCTGTGTGTGAATTGGAGTTCACAGGAGTTAGCTAAGCCTAGTTTCTAGGTTACAAAAGGTTGGAGGTGGGGGTGGGGGAGGAGCTGACAGCCAGGTAGGGTAGAAAAGTGAGACTGGGAGGAGAGAGAAAAACCATTTGACTTCCTTCTAAGGCTGCTGCTCCTCATCCTCAAGAAAGCAGGTATTTGGTGCTTGAGGAGTGGGGTGGTAGGAGAAAAGAGAAGGATGGAGGAGGGTAGGGGTGTTTCTGGGTAGCTCTCTTCCTGCTGTAGCCTCTGGTTTTTGTAGAAGCAACTCCCAGGCTCCAGGTAAATAACAGACAGAAACAGTGGGGGTGGGAGGAGATGATGACTGCCTTTCTGGAAAGAGAGCCTCAAAGGCAAGAGCCAACCATCTGAGCAACAACACTGACAGGCTGTGTAGTACAATGGTGAAGAGGTCCGACTTCAGAGCCAGCCTGCCTGGATCTGAATCCTGGCTCCGCCACTTATTAACTCTGTCAACTTGGGCTGGCCATCTGTGAAATGGGGATAACGATAGAGTTGTTGTGAGGATACAGATGAGTAAATGCATCTAAAGCACTTCGAACAATATTTGACACATAGTAATCGCTCTATGTTTGTTATTATTATCATTATTTCTGAGTCACTATTTGTTTCCAGGCACTGTGGTAGAAATTCGGGATGGAGAGAAGAATCTGAAACAGTTTTTGCCCTTTCATTTAGTTTAGTTGGGGAGACAGATAAGTAAACGAATGACAATGCAATATGATAAATTCTCAGATAACTATATGTGTCAGTTACTATGGGATCTCAGAGAAAGGCACGATTAACTATGGAGGGGAAGGGTGGCCAGGGAGGACTTCACAGACAGATAACATGGTAGTTGAAGCTTGAAAGAAGAGTAGGATCAGGCAGACAGGTCGGGGGAAGGACATTCCTGGTAAAAGGAATATCTTGGTCAAAGGCATGGCTGGAACCATGGTTTAGGGCAAGGGTAGGTGGGTGTAGTGGGAAAAATAAATTAGGGCCCAATCTAAAAGGATCCTGTAGACTCTGCTAATAATTTTGGACCTGTAATCTCTGGGAGGTTGTGTTTGTGTGTATGTTTGAAGCAGGGGAAAAAACATGATTAAAGCTGAATTGTTAAAAATAACTGATATGTAGGATGGATTATGGATGGAAAAAACTGAAGGGCAGGAGATGAGTTGAACTGATTCTCCCATCCCCACTCCACACCTGCTCCTCCTCCAGTGTTCCCTATGTCAATCAACCATCTATTCAGTTGCCTAAGGAAGAACCCTGGAGTCCTACTTGACACTTCCTCTCTTTCACCCCCTATATCTTTCCATCAGCAAGCCTTGTTGGCTCTTCCTCTAAAACGTGTTTGGAATCTAGACTATCACAACAGCCTCCTAACTGGTCTCTCTAGTTCCACTGGTATCCCTCTCTAATCCTTTGTCTACACAAATGCCACAGTGATTAAACACACACACACACACACAACACACACACACACACACACACACACACACACACACACACACACACACTCCTAATCGATTTCAGTTTTCCCTTGCTTGAAACCCTTTAATTGTACTTGGTGCTCAGAATACTAAGTTCTTGCTATGGCATACAAGGTCCTAGGATAACTGGCCCCTGACTAACTCTCCAACCTCAAGTCCTATCCCTGGATTTATTTCCCAGCTCCAGCCTTACTCTCTCTCCTTCAATCCTCAAAGGAGCACTGCTCTATTCTCGCCTGGGGGCCATCACACAGGGCCTTTCCTCTGCCAGGAAGGCTCTTCTTCTGGGCTCTCTGAGAAGTTGTCTCCCTTCAGCCTTCAGAGCTCAGCTTTAATTTACTCACAGCAGTCTCCCCAATGCTTCCCCAGAGTAGGACCTCTTTCCTTGTTGTATGCTCTTGTGACTTCCTCTACTTCTACTTGGTAGTACTTATCACAGTTGTATTTAAATAATGAATTTGGTAATTAAATTGTTTAATGTTGTCCCTCCTGCTAAAATGTAAGCATTTAAGGGCAGGATTCATGTGTGCTTTCTTTACTACTGGATTCCCGAGTGTGTGGCACAGCCTCAGCACACATGATCTGTTGAGTGAATAAATGAGTGAATGAGACTATTGCAATGGTCCAGGCAAGAGCTGATGCGGGAGAAACAACCCAATTGAAAAATGGCAAAGGACTTGAATAGACATTTTACCAAAGAGGATATACAAATAGCCAACAAATACATGAAATGATACTCAATGTCATTAGTCATTGTTGTTGTGCGCTGTCTTGTTGATTTCGATTCACAGCGACCCTATAGGACAGAGTAGAACTGTCTCATAGTGTTTCCAAGGAGCAGCTGTTGGATTCGAACTGCCTACCTTTTTTTTTTTTTAAAAAAAGGAAGGGGGGATGGGTACACAGCAACATGCAGGGGCACCAGATGGGCCTGCTGTACTGACCCTGGTGGTTCACCCCCTCAGTGGTGGGAGTGAGTTGAATCCTCCAGAACTTCTCAAGACTTTTTTTAAAAAATTGAACTTTAGATGAAGGTTTACAGAACAAATAGTTTCTCATTAAACAGTTAGTACACATAATGTTTTATGACAATGGTTAACAACCCCACAACATGTCAACACTGTCCCTTTTCAACCTTGGGTTCCCTATTACCAGCTTTCCTGTCCCCTCCTGCTTCTAGTCCTTGTCCCTGGACTGTTGTGCCCCATTAGTCTCCTTTTGTTTTATGGGGGTGTCTAATCTTTAGAACTGCCGACCTTTTGGTTAGCAGCCTAAGCTCTTAACCACTTCACCACCAGGGCTCCATTAGGGAGACACAAATCAAAACCACAATGAGATATCACCTCACTCCCACTAGAATGGCTATGATTAAAAAAAAAAAAAAAAAAGGATTTGGTGAGTATCATCTGGGGTCTTAAAAGCTTGTGAGCGGCCATCAAAGATACATCTATTGGTCCCATCAAGTTCTGATCAAAGGAAAATGAAGAAAACCAAAGACACAAGGAAAATATTAGTGCAAAGGACTAATGGACCACATGAACCACAGCCTCCACAAGCCTGAGCCCAGAAGAACTAGATGATGCCCAGCTACCACCACCAACTGCTTTGACAGAGATCACAATAGAGGGTCCTGGACAGAGCAGGAAAAAAAATGTAGAACAAAATTCAAACTCACAAAAAAAAAAAAAAAAAAAAAAAGGAAAATAACAGGTGTTGATGAAAATGTGGAGAAACGGGAACCCTCATCCACTGCTGGTGGGAAAGCAAAATGGTACAGCCGCTGTGGAAAACAGTTTGATGGTTCCTCAAAAAGTTAAACATAAAATTACCCTACGATCCAGCAATCCCAACCCTCGGTATATACCCCCAAAGACTTGAAAGCAGGAACGCGAACAGAAACTTGTGCACCGATGTTTATAGCAGCATTATTCACGATACCTAAAAGGTGGAAACAACCCAAGTGTCCATCAACAGATGAATGGATAAACAAAATGTAGTACCTACATACAATGGAATACTACTCAGCCATAAAGAGAAATGAAGTCCTGATACATGCTACGACATGGATGAGCCTTGAAAATGTAATGCTGAGTGAAATGTCAGTCACAAAAGGACAAGTATTGTATGATCCCATTTATATATTTAGAATAGGCAAGTGTATAGAGATCAAAGTTTATCAGTGGTTACCAGGGGCAGGAGGGAGGGGGAGGGGGGCGCCATTGCTTAAGAGGCACTGAGTTTCTGTTAACGGTGGTGGAATAATTTGGAAAAGGATAGTGGTATTGGTTGCATATAGGGGTCCCTGGGTGGTGCAAACAGTTAAGCACTCGACTACTAGCCAAAAGGTTGGCAGTTCAAATCCACCCAAAGGTGCCTTGGAAGACAGGTCTGGCAATCTGTTTCCAAAAGGTCACAGCCTTGAAAACCCCATGGAGCCCAGTTCTACTCTGCACCCATGGGGTTGCCATGAGTCAGAATGAACTCTACTTGAACACAACTAACAGCAACAACGATTGTACGACAGGAATAATGTAATCAATGTCACTGAACTATACGTGTAAAAATTGTTGAATCGGCAAATGTTTTGTTATATATATTTTTACCACAATAATAAAAAAGCTGATGTGTGGGTATAAACTATAGCAGGGACATTACGGTGACCAGAATATAATTTACAACTTTTGTCTAAAAAAAGCCTTAATGACTGTACTATGCATTGGGATTTTAAAATCTTAGTCATGTTAGAAAATAGTAAAACTTTTAATTAAGCAAAAGTTATACCCATGAGGTCACAGCACTTACTTAGCTTTGGCCACATTATTTGTTACTTGTTTATACACTGTCTTGTGTTATTTTTCTCTAATTGGTTGTTGGGTGTAGCTTCTGACTCTCCATTAGATTATAAATTCCTAGAAGTCATGGATCATGTCTTTTAAATCACCGGAAGCAGCTACAACCAAGTTGGGCACACAGTGGTAGTCAATGAATGTAGAAAGAATGAATGTAATTGCACAGGGAAACATGCTGAGTGGTCAGAGCTAGAAAAGGATACTGAGACTCTGGAGTTGGTGTTTCTAAACTTAGCATATTTCTCCCTCTCTATCCCTTTGTTTCCTCAACTATGTTGTTTCTTGCCTCCCTCATGAAGTTTTGGTGAGGCTTACATATAATCCAGTGTTTTGAGAGCCTTTGGAGGAAGCGGAGAGGCTAGATTTTTGAGTCAGGAAGACTTGGGTTCAAAATCTAGCTATCTCACTTAACACTGATCAGAGCAGTGACCTTGTGTTAGGTGCTCTACGCACACTGAGTCATTCAATCTGTACGTCCTTCCTGCAAAGTAGATATGAAGATCATCATTTTAGAGATGAGGAAACTGACCTTCTGAGAGACTGAGTAAACTGCTCAAAGTCATACTACTAGTAAGAGGATCAGAACCCCAAACTGATTCAGAAGCCCATGTTCTTTCTACCATGCCACAGGCTCCAAAAGAAGACAACACTGAACGTCTAGAAAGAATAACTTCCTACACAGAATTTAACAAGACTTCATTCATCAGGGACAAAAGTTCTTGCTCTTCTTTGGGTAAACAGGAAGTGGCTACCCTAATATTTAAGTAATATAAACACAATCTGAATCAGATTTTCAAAAGAGACCATGACCCAAAAGAAATTATGAGCCATTGCACTAGACTGAGGATGCCACGGGGGGCAGGAATGTAGCTGACTTATTTACGTCTGTATTCTTGGATCCTAGCACAGCACCTGGCTCAAGGAGACACTCAATGACTATTTGTGGATTGAATTTCCCCAGTGGAGCTCAAGGCTGAAAGAGAGTATATTCTGTGACCTAATATTGTGGTCACTAGAAAGGTGTCTCTATAGAGATGAGACCTTTAAGAGTCAGTCACATAGCTACTAAAGTTTGGAACTGAAGAAGTATGTTTTTGGTAAGTTTTAGATTTATAATGAAACAAGATTCCCTGATAGTAATTTTCCCAAAGACTGGATCCAGACACCCAATAAAAGGGTTACAAGTGTACTTGCATATGATTTGCAAATGGTTTATGTCTAACTATGTTCTCTGCCATCTATTCCCTGGTAATTTTTCAAGGCAAAATTTTATTACTATCCTAAAGGTTATTGCATAATTAATCAAAATAATGAAAATTTATCTTCTCTTTCTTTAAAAAAAAATAGGCAGTACCACATTACGCTGTCAAGGCTGTTGAAGGCAGGCAACTCATATCTTTTATTATTGCCATATAAAGTGAGCAATCGTGTTTAGGGTCTACGATCAAATTTACAATGTGAAATATACTTATCCATATTAGCCAGTTTCACCAAAGTTCCTAGAACACCAACCCCTATGTCATTAACAAGAGGACTGTCCTGTTCAAATGGCATTTTTAAGAAAATTTCCATTACATGGAGGACTCAAAGCAAGGCCAGTTTCCTCTGTCTCTCTTAAGCACAGTTAAGGTCCAGTGGCAGAGTCAGACTTCTCAAGAGTAGAGGAGGCTGGGGATGACAAGGAGCAGAACTGTGAACACTCTTTCCTGGCTCACAGGCAGAAGTTTTGCTTTGTAAGCTGATCCCTGATAAAGTAATAATTTATATATGGAAAGACATAAGGGACTCATCATTCAGCAAGCACTTATTGAGGTCCTGCTATATGTAAGACACTAGATAACCATCGCAGGTTAATAAGGGTGAACTTTCAAATCTATCAGGTCTTGTCATTGCCTTAAAGTATCATGTCCTGTATTTAAAAATGGCAATGTAATCATGAGAAAAATATAGAAAGTCAACATCAGTATAACTTATGTTGGCCTTCTCAAGTGATGGTGAAAAACAACTCTCCAACATACTTTAACGAGCTTTTGTATATGCTGTTCCCTCTGCTTGGAATTCTCTTCCCCCTCTCCTGTCTGCCTGGTGAAATCCTACCCATCCTTTAAGATCCAGCTCAAATACCATCTCCTCTGTGAAACCTTTCTGATACCTCCTGGGAGAATTAATCATTCCCTTCTGTACACTCACAAAGCTATTTGTAAGGATCTCTCTACTCTCAAACGCCAATGTAATTATTTTTTTCTCACACTATACTCTTCGCTAAGGCAGGGAGCACCTCTGATTCATCTTAGTATCCCCAGCACAATCCCTCGTATATAGCAATAGTCAGTAAGTGACTGCTGAAATAGCCCGGGCACTGTGAAAAATAAACCTAATAATACATCACAGAGAATTTATAGAAATCTAACAAAGCTTTACACATAATATGTGCTTAATAAAGGTTTGCTGACTTTGAATATAGAAAAAACGGTGCTTCTTAGGTCAAGGCTATAGATAGCATTTTTTGCCAGCCCCTTAATGGTACCACAACAGCAGGCACCAAGCCCTACACAGACAGACATCCACGTGATGTTCTGGGCATTGAATAGTACACTTGCTCAAAACCAGCACCCCTACTGGCTTGTCGGAGGGCATGAAATGTCTTATTATTAGTCATTTCTTGGGGTTAAGGCATTTGCTACGTAAGTTCCCTGTTGAATTGCTTTTGGACAGAGGAAAAATACATCAGAAGTCACCTCGAAAGACTTTACATCTTTCAGATTATTCATGCCCCTCTCCCTTTCAACTACAATCTGCAGTCCAGAGAGAATTCAGAACACAGAAAGAGGTCCTAAAAAAAGTCAAGATTGAGCACAATTTAAATTGTACCTTGTAATCAGAGTAGATAATGTCTACCAGTTTGGAGTTATAAATTTTGCTGTTTGCAAAAAGCCCAGTGAGGCACAAATCCAAAAACGGTAAAAAATAATAATAAAAAAAGAATAAATATTATTAAGATTTTTAAAATTAAAGTATTAAAAAAAAAAAAAATCCAAACTTTGGCTTTTAATCATAGCCATTTTCAAAATCCTACTCTCTTTTCTTTGGGTGTAGGGGAGTAAAACCCTTTTATTGTTCTGAAAAGAGATGTGTAGAAGGAATTTCATTTTGCAGTTTTGTAGTTTATAAGGTTTACATTCATGGGAAATACACTTATCTTGTAGATCTTCCGGATCTAATCACCAAAGACTTTTTTTTTTGCCAACATAGGCACAAAATGGTCAGTTAACCCAACATTAGGCAGTTCGGCAGACACCAGACTCCCTGGGCATCCTAGTTAAGAGTAATTGAGATTATCTTTTCCTAATTTTGCTTTGTGACTCATTGATTACTTAGGGAGTTCTTATTCGGTGTTAGAAGTTTAAAAAATGAGAAGGACAAAGCTAAAATCTGTTCAACTTAGCTGAAACAAAGAGCAGTCTTGCTTTTCGAATCACTGTTAGTGCTATTTAAACAGTAAAAGAATCCAGAACCCAGAGATAAGCAAGGTTTCTCAGCATAATATTCTTCTACCTCTGTTAGTCTGGGGAGGGATGACTGAGAGAAGGACAATGACAACACAAATGGATTATACAATGAAGAAAGAAAAGGAAGGCCAGAACAGTGAATGAAAAGTTTTCTTCACTTATACCACCACATTAAAACCAGATGTGTCTAAAATGTTGGATGAGAAAAACTCATGTCGCTGATAGTGTGAACAAACCCTTTGTGCTTTCCTCCCAATACAGTACCATTACCGGGTGTCAGAGGGGTCATTTTATTTCATTTCACATATAGCACATTCTCAACAAGTTAAACCGTTTCTAATCCTGTGTAATTAGATAGGTCTCACTATATCCCTTAGTTGAAGGATTTTATGAGCTGCCTTGTTCCGTCTCCCTTTTGTGACAGCTTCTTTGGGGCTGGAAACTAACATTTGTTAACATTTCTTCCTTTTTGGCACCTCTCAGCTAGATGGGATCTGGGAAAAGGAGGATGGGGAGCAAAGGAATGCAATGTTCCTTCCCCCCCCACCCCCTGCCACCCCCCCCCTGCCACCCCCCCCCCCCCCCGTCCTGATATTAGAGCCATCTATGTTTCTATGGAGGGATTTCTTTGTTCTAGAAGTGCTGTTAAGTACACACTCAAAATAAACAATGGGCAGACAGATGAATAAAATGGTAAAGTTCTTGTTTTTTTCTTTAATTTTAATCACAAATTTCAAGTTCTTTTGTTTACTAAATGTAGAGCCCCGGGTGAGTGCTAACTAGACTTGGAAGTCCTTTATGACAGCCCAAGGCTGACCCAGGTGGATGGGAGCTTGGCTCTATGATCTTACCACTGAGTCACTCTGGGCAGAACCTCACCACTGGATACAGCAACTATAGCATGACTGCCTTTGTCTTACTTCAGGGCAGAGTTGTGAGGAATCATCAGATATTTGACATCAGAATCAAAGGCTATATAAACACAGGGGCCTCTACTTCAATGAAGAAATAATAATAGCATTTTGAAAATGAAGAGTTTTTCTTTCAAAAGGCTTTAAAGCTAACCTCCCCACCGGGAGCTCTCTCAGGGTCATTTCTTGACCATTCTATGACATCTTCGTGAGGTCAATGGGTGGCAAATGCTCTCCGTGTGTAGACAGGGAAATTCAGAATTAAGGCCAATTTATGCTTTTATGCCTTGGGACTTGTGCATGATTGATTATATACAGGGCCTGACCTCTCACCACAAGATTCTGTGGTTTTTGTCCAATAATAAGAAAAGACAACTGATGGAGTGCAGTGTACAACAGAAACGGGTGAATGACAGGGCCACCTGATGTCCCCTAGTACTTTACAGTTTACAAATAGCTTTCAGAGTCACCCTTTCATGGGTAGGCAGTGTACACTCCTGTTTCACCAAAGCAACTGGGCTGCGGAAATAAGAGCCATGGTGCTGGCACAGTCATGGAGGCCCCGAATTTCTCACGCTGGGGGTGGGGCAGCGTGTGGGTAAGCACTTCGCCTTCCAGGAATAGCACTGCTCTGAAACTCCTCTGTAGACTGAATGGAACAGAGCTTAAGCTCAGGGTTCTCTTTGCATTCCATGTAGCAGTTTGTTCATGCCTTCACTACAGATCAGGCTCAAGAATTCCTCTGCCAGCTGAGAATCTGAATGTTGCTTTGGCTGTAAGACAGTATCTTATTTATTCACATAAATCCCCCCTTCTCTTCTTGTCCCTGATTATTTTCACCCTAAAATGAATGGGGGGCAAATTATGTGAGCATTTAGGTACTGGACTGCAGCCACTCTTGGCAAACTTTTGTTAGTCTTTGAGATTCTCACCAGCACTGACTGAAGAACAGTGACTCACCCAGAGTAATACATAGTCTATTTATCCTTTAGAAAAACAGTTCCTCAAAAGTGCTGCTAAGCGGAACAAAACAAAACATTAAAAAAACAACTATAGTTCAAGGGGGGAAAAAAAGTGCTAAGAGCAAAAGCTTGTTTTAAACAAGGCTAGGAGATTTCGGAGGACAGCGTGATTATCCGCAAGTGCTAAAAAAGTGGTTAGTACATTTTGGATTTCCTTTTCAAGTTCTAAACTGAAGACTTAAATATCTTTTGTCCAGGGGAAGTTACTATATGAAGAAGTTAGATTACCTTAGCCCCAGCTCACCACTTGAAACCCTGAGCAGTTTTACAGCTCAGCACCCCTAGCCAGAGAGGTGGAAGGGAGATAAAACTTGGGAAGGAAAAAGAGTGAGAAGCAGCTGGCACAAATGCTCTCTAGCCCTTCTTTCATTCTAGTCAGTTGTATAGACAGCTGTCTCTTTTATTTAATTCGTAGTTCATCCCCCAAATGACAAAACTCATTTTGCTCACAGAAGTCTCTTCTGGTAGCTAATAGTAGGTGTTACAAAGGAAAAAATGTAGAAGGGAGTTATGTGCGGGAAAATTTTTACTAAGAAAGCTCCCCCCTCCCACCAAAAAAGTGTGCATGGGGAAGGATTTACAAGGGGGGCTATGCACAAAGAGATAGGAATCACTGTAACCAAAGGCAGTCTGGAGGTGGGAGGACAGGCTGCACAGGCTTGGAGGACATTTTTTCTTACACTTCGATTTCTATTTTAAGGCTAGTTGTGTAAATGGAAGTTTCTTAAGAACAGCCATTTGTAGATGCACGTGGGTTTGTTTTTCCACGCTTCCAGAGAGTCAACTCAGCAATACTATCAACAGCTTTGATCAATAGAGAGGAGCTTGATTATTCACCAACCTGGGGACTAGGAGTGTAAATATGCAAACTGTTTTTCCCTCAAGTGGAATTAGAATAGGAATCCTTGGCATTCAGGCTGGAAGTCACTTTAAAGTGCATTCTAGTTAAACTCTGAAGAGAACCCAGGAGGAATTTGAGCCCGGAGAAGGGAAATAAATTGCTCTGGGTCATATGAGTTAGTGGGAGATGCCATTAGAGAGAAACCTGTTCTCTCTTCTATTAGTCCAGTGTTTTCTGTCCACCCTCCAAGCCCCTACCCCACCTTCAGATACCCCAAATATACCCACTGTGACCAAGTCTATACATTCTTGTCCTGGCATATTTCAATCGCTATCTCATGACAACATTGGCAGGCTCAGTGATCGCGCACACCCTTGATAATATGAGAGGGAACGCTTATTCTGGTATTCCTGACCTAGCTGGGGAAGAGCCACACAGTCATTTGTAGTCTGCGGTGGCTCCACGGCCCTCAGGATGGGTAAACCAGGGAGAACTGTGCCTTCAAAGGCAACACTACTGCTGCTGTGAAGGGATGCAGCTGCTTAACAGTCTTTACCTCTTTTGCAGGCCCTAGCCTGAAAGTTTCAGGAGAGAATTCTCTCTGTTCCCCATTTAAAAAAAAAAGATGTAATTGGTACATACGGAATTCTTAATATATGTAACTTATATTTTGTATGTAATTTATACACCAAATACTTTCTCTGTAAGCTATGAAGCATAATACTAAAACAAATACTTGAGAACCCAACATCCACCTTAAGAAATAGAACATTACCAGAACCATTGAAGCTTCCTGCATGCTTCTCACTAACCCATCACTCTGCCTTTCTCCCAGAGGTAACTGCTATCATGAACTTAAAAAAAAAAAATCATTACCTTGTGGCAGTCATTGCTTAGGAAGCATTGAATTTCTGTTTACGGTGATGGAAAATTTGGCAAAGGATATTGGTGATGGTTGCACAACACGATTAATGTAATTAGTGTCACTAAATTGTACACGTGAAATATGTTGAATTGGCAAATGTTGTGCTATATATAAGGTCCCCGGGTGGCACAAACGGTTTGCTCTCAGTTACTAACTGAAACGTTGGCAGTTTGAATCCACCCAATGGTGCTGTGGAAGAAAGGCCTGGCAATCTTCTTCCATAATATTACAGCTGTTGAAAACCCTATAGAGAGCAGTTCTACTATGAAACATGTGAACTCATCATGAGTCAGAATCAGCTCAACAGCAACGGTGTTTTTTTTTTTTTGGTGTTACATGGATTTTTACTATAACAACAACAACAAAAAAATCATTCCCTTGCATTTCTTTATAGTCTTACCATATATATGAGTACCCCTAAACAATCTACTTTTTAGTTTTGGTTTTGAACTATAAAAATTGGTATCATACTAAATTTTTCTGCAATTTGTTTTTACTCAAATTATGTATCTTAGAATTTTCCACATTGTTGCCTACAGGTGTGGTTGATTCATTTTCATTGCTGCATAGTATTTCACTACTACTAGGAGTGTAAATATGTATTTCTACTGCTGTTGATGAACATCTGTTGTTTCCAGTTTTTTTGCTATTCTGAACAATGTTGTTATAAACTTTCTTTACAGTACACTTGTGCAAATTTCTCTAAGGTCTCTTTCTGAAAGTGGAATCAATGAGTTGTCAAGTATACACATGTTCAAATTTACTAGATAATGCCAAATTGATTACAAGATTGGTTGTACCAATATACACTCCCACCAGAAGTGTAAGTGTCCCACATCCTCATTAACTGTTCATAGCAACCCTACAGGACAGAGTAGAACTGCCCCATAGGGTTTCCAAGGCTGCAATCTTTACAGAAGCAGACTGCCACATCTTTCTCCCATGAGGCAGCTGATGGGTTTGAACCTCCAACCTTTCAGTTAGCAGCCGAGCGTTCAACCACTGTGCCACCAGGGCTCTTTCACTAATACTTAGTGTTGTTTTAAATTATTTTTCCAATCCAGTGGATGTAAAATGGAATTTCTTTTTTTTTTTTCACTCATTGCAGTTTTAATTTGCATTTCCCTGCTTCCTAATGAGGCTGAGCATCTTTTCATCTTTTTATTGGTCATTCATATTTCTTCTTCTGTGAAATGCTTATTTTGTATCTGTTGTGGTTGATTTGTGTCCCCCCAAAATATATGTTAAAGCCCTAATCCCCGGTACTTGTGAATGTGACCTCATTTGGAAATAGTGTCTTTGCAGATGTACTTAGTTAACATGAGGTCACACTGGAGTAAGGTGGGTTCTAATCCAACACAACTGGCATCTTTATAAGAGAAGAAGAGATACAGAGACAGAGACACATAGGGAGAACACCATGTGATGATGGAGGCAGAGATCCATCCATAAACCAAGGAATGCCAAGGAGTGCTGGCCATCACCAGAAGGTAGGAAGAGGCCAGGAGGGATTTCACCCAGAGTCTCAGAGGGAGCATAGCCTTGCTGACACTTTGATTTCAGAACTGTGAGAGAATAAATTTCTGTTGTTTTAAGCAACCCAGTTTGTGGTACTTCGTTATGGCAAAAAAAAAAAAAAAAAAAAAAAACCCATTGCTGTCGAGTCAATTCTGACTCATAGCTACCCCATAGGACAGAGTAGAACTGCCCCATAGTGTTTCCAAGGGGGGCCTGGTGGATTCAAATTGCTGACCTTTTGGTTAGCAGCCGTAGCTCTTGACCACCATGCCACCAGGGTTTCCATGGCAGTCCTAGGAAATGAATGCAATTTCTTCTGCCCTTTTTTCTTCTGGATTGTCTTTTTTTTGTTTTTTTCCTGTACAGGTATATAAGAAGTTTCTATATTCTGCATACTAATACATTGTCAATTATATGTGTGCCAAATATGTTCTTCCATTTTGTAGCTTTTCTTTTCACTTTATGGCATTTTTTGATAAACAGAGGCACTTCATTTTAATGTAATTGAATTTGTTAATTTTTCCTTTAGAGTTGGTGCTTTTGTGTTTCTTTAAAGAAATTTTCCCCTACCCCAAGACCACAGAAAAATTCTCCTATATCAGTGTTTCTTTGTGTGTGTGTGTCGGGGAGGGTGGGGGTAGAGGGGAGGTGGTTACTGGCATTTGGGGCAGGACAATTACTCTTTATGTGGGGCTGGCTCTCACACTGTAGGACACTTAGCATGCCTGGACCCTGAGTACTAAATGTGTTTAGCAATCCTCTTGTCATTATAACAATGCAAAACACCCCTATACATTTCCAAATGTCCCCTGGGCGGAGGTACTGACAGTTGAGAACCACTGAACTATATTTTCTTCTAAAAAGTTTAACGCATTCAATACACCCAGAATTGATTTGTGTTTGGTGTAAGAATCTAATTTTGTTTTTTCTTTATGGATAATCAAATTTTCCAAAATCGTTTATTAAAGAGTTCATCTTTTCTGCCACTTATTTGCAGTAATACCTGTCATACATCAAATTTCCCTATAGGTGTAGGTCTGTTTTTGGGTTCTTATTCTGTTCCATTATAGGGTTGCTATGAGTTGGAATTGACTCAACAGCAATAGGTTTTTTGGGTTTGGTATTCTGTTCCATTGGCCTGTTTGTCAACTACTGCACCAATATCACACTGTTTTAAACAGTATAACTTTACCATAAGTTTTTTAAATAAAATTTTATTTATTTTGTTGTTGTTATTGAGAACATACACAGCAAAAATACACCAATTCAGCAGTTTTTACATGTACTATTTAGTAACATTGATTACATTCTTCAAGTTGTGCAACCATTCTCACCCTCCTTTTGTGAGTTGTTCCTCCCACATTAACATAAATTAGCTGCCCCCTAAGGTTCCTATTTAATCTTTCAAGTTGGCTTTGTCAATTTGATTGCATATAGATAGTTCTTAAAAGAGCATAATACTCAAGGCAGACATTCTTTACTAGTTAAGTGAAACTATTGTGTGGTTTTAAGAAGACTTCAGGGGATATTTTTGGTTTAAGGTTTAAAGATTATTTCAGGGCAATAGTTTCAGGGGACCATACAGCTCCCATGGGTCCAGAAATCTGGAGTCCATGAGAATTTGAAATTCTGCTCTGCATTTTTCCCCTTTTGATCAGGATTCTTCTATAGAATCTTTGATCAACATGTTCAGTTATGTTAGCTGTGTACCATCCAGTTCTTCTGGTCTCATGGCAAAGAAAGTAGTTATTCATGGAGGCAATTAGCCATGCATTCCATATCCTCTTCCTATTCCTGACTCTCCTTCTTCCTCTGTTGTTCCAGGTGATTAGAGACCAATTGTTGTGCCTTGGACAGCCATTGGCAAGCTTTTAAGACCCCAGGCACTATGTATCGGACTAGGAGGTAGAACAGAGGCACTAAACATGTTATTAGGCCAATTAACTGGGATGTTCCATAAAACCACGACCCTAAACTTCCAAACCAAGAAACCAAATTCCATGAGGTTTTTGGTTGTACATAATCAGCCTCAGCAGCTACTCTTTCTTTCTTCTTTTTTTTTGTCATTGTGGTAAATATAGGCAGTCCCCGGGTTATGAATGAGTTCCATTCCTAAATCTGCATTTAAGTCAAATTTGTATGTAAGTTGGAACAGTTAGGTAAGGCTTATATCTAACGTTAAATACTTGTCTTACTATATAGTAAGTATATAGTGTACCTCCCTGTGCATAAAAATCATTAAAGAAATACTTCCAGATACACTAAAACATCTTTAACATAATAATAATGATAATAATGTGTTGATGTGCATCACAAAGTAGCACCCATTTATTATTACAAACCATTTTACATACCTTGAATTTTTAATACAATAGGCTTTAAGGGGGTTGATTCGTAACTGTGGGTTGTATGTAAGCTGGACATTCGTAACCCAGGGACTGCCTGTATATCTGTCACACAAATATTGCCAATTCAACTTTATACAGGTGTACAACTTATTGACAGCAATTACAATAATCGGCTGTGCAACACTACCCTTAATCAAGGGGATATTTCCATCACTGTTAACCCTCTCTTTTCACCTCCTTCCCGCTCCTGGTAACTGCTAATAAACTTTGTTCTCTATATATTTGTCTTCTCTTCTTTTTATATTAGTGAGTGCATACAATATTTGTCCTTTGGTGATTGACTTATTTCACTCAGCATAATGTATTCAAGCTCCATCCATATTGTAGCATGTATCAAGACCTCCTTTTCCTTACTTGCTGAGTAGTATTCCATTGTGTACATGTACCACATTTTGTTTATCCATTCATCTGTTGATGGGCATTTAGGCTGTTTCCATCTTTTGGCTATTGTGAATAGTGCTGCAATGAACATTGGTGTACAAGTCTCTGCTTTCAAGTCTTTTGGATGTACACCTAGAAGTGGAATTGCTGGGTCATATGGTAGCTCTATTTTTAGTTTTTTGAGGAACTTCCACCCTGTTTTCTACAATGGCTGTAACATTTTGCATTCCTACCAGTAAGGGTAAGGGCTCCAATTTCCCCCCACATCCTTGCCAACATTTGTTGTTCTCTGGTTTTCTTTTTTTTAAATATTAGCCATCCTAGTGGGAGTGAAATGGTATCTCACTGTGGTTTTGATTTGCATCTCTCTGATGGCTAATGATGCTGAGCATCTTTCCATGTGTTTGGTGGCCATTTGAAATGTCTTCTTTGGTGAAAAGTCTATTCAAGTCCTTTGCCCATTTTATTATCATAAGTTTTGATATCTGGTAGAGTAAGTCCATGTTTTCTTCAAGAATACCTTGACTTTTCTAGAGCCTTTGTACTCCCATATAAATTTTAGAATCAGCTTGTCAAATTCCATGAAAAACCCTGTTAGGATTTTTATTGGAATTACACTGACTATACAGATCAATTCAGGGAGAAAGGATATTTTATAATATTGAATCTCCCTCTCTGTGAACAAGATGTGGCTCTTCATTTCAATATAATTTTATAACTTCCTCTATAAAGCACTTCTAGCACATCTTTTGTTAAATTTATTTTTAGATACCTTATATATTTTTATAGCTATAGTATCTTTTTAAAAACCGCATAGTCCATTCTTGTTGCTAGTATACAGAAATGAGATTTATCTCACAACATTCACTCTTAAATGTCGTCCAATCAGACTTTTTCACCGAACTCCACCAGAACTGCCCTTGGCAAGGTCACCTATGACTGCACTATTACCAAGCCCAATGGTTAATTCTCTGTCCTCATCTTATATGATTTTTCAGCAGCATATGACACAGTTGATTACTCCCTCTTTCTCAAAATACTTTTTTCACTTGGCTTCCAGGACAGCACACTCTTTAGATCTTCCTCGTACTTCACCGGTCATTCCCTCTCTGTCTTCTTTGCTGGTTCCTCCTCATTTCTCCTACATCTTATTGTTGGACTGCCTAGGACCTCTTCTCTTCTCTATCTATACACACTCCCTTGGTCATTTCATCCATTCTCATGACTTTAAATTCTATCGATGTGCTAACAACTCCGAAATTTGTAATGCTAGTCCAACTCACTGTCTGGAACTATCACTATATCTCTCTTATACTATATATAATCACACACACGCACGCACGTACAGTGAAACTTGTGAGAGCAGGAGCTCCAGGGGACTGCTTTGTTTTCCCAGGTCTCTTTCCCTCCTTTGACAGGGTGCAGTCACCACTTTTCTATAGCTCTCTATTTACCATATTTTTACACAAATAATGCATGCCTTCTACTTTTGTTTGCCAATTGCTCCCTCCAGCTTTCAGGTATTTTCTTAAGTGCACTATGCTAATTTTTTCAGAGCAACTTGTAAAAAAATTGGCATAGCAGTGCTTATGAAAATACCTCAGAGGGGGAGGGAGCCATTGGCAAACAAATGTAGAAAGTGTGCATTATTTGCATAAAAACAAGGCAATGGAAAATATTTGAGTTCTCCTTCTCTGACAGGTTTCCGCCTTACACAGGTCCTGGCTTTTGCAGGTTTTACTGTATATCCTTCTGCCTACTTGACATCTCCAACTTCAGAAACTTCAACATGTCCAAATTGAAATCTTTTAACTTATCGTCCAAATCTGCATTTTCCACAGTCTTCTCCACTTCACTTGCTCACACTTTCATTCTAGTTGTTTAAACCAAAATCCTTGGAGTCATCTTTAACTCCTCACTTTCTCTCAACCTCAAATCCAATCTGTCAGAAAAATCCTACTCGCTCTACTTTCAAAATGTATACAGATTCCTATTATTTCTCATAACCTAAACTAATACCACCCTAGTTCAAGACACAACCATCTTTTTAAAAGAGCTTTACTGAGATACAATCAACACACCATATAATTTATCCATTTATAGTGTATAGTTCAATGTTTTTAGTATTTTCACAGGGTTATACAACCATCACTACAATCTAATTTTAGGATATTTTCATTCCTCCTAAAAGAAACCAGTATCCATTAGTAGTCAATCCCCATAGCCCCTCACATGTTGCCCTGTTGTTGTGTGCCATCGAGTCAATTGTGACTCACTCTGACTCTATTGGACAGAGTAGGGTTTCCTAGGCTATAATCTTTACGAAAGCAGATCGCTAGGTCTTTTCTCCCACGGAGTGGCTGATGGGTTCAAACCGCTGACCTTTTGGTTAGCAGTTGAGCACTAAGCCATTGCACCACTAGGGCTCCTTCGTGTTGCCCTAGGCAACCACTAATCTACTTTCAGTCTCTATAGATTTGTCTTTTCCGGACATTTCATATAAATGGGATCATACAATATATAGTCTTTACTTCAGGCACTTCATTCTTTTTTTATTGTCAAATAATATTCTATTGTATGGATAGCCCACATTTTATTTATCCACTGATCAGTTGATGGACATTTGGGTTGTTTCCACTTTTTGGCTATTATGAATAATGCTGCTATAAACATTTGTTTACAAATTTTTGTGTGGATATAGATGTTCATTTCTCTTGGATAGATACATAGGAGTAGAATTGACTATGAGTCGGAATCGACTCAATGGCAGCGGGTTTGGTTTTTTTGGGTATGGTAACGTTATGTTTAACCTTTGAGGAACTGCCAGACTGTTTTCCACAGTGGCTGCATCATTTTACATTCCCAACAGCAGCGTATGAGGGTTCCAAATTTTCCACATCCTCTTCAACACTTGTTATTATCAATATTGTCATTTTGATTATAGTCACCTTAGTGGATGTGAAGTGTTATCTCATTGTGGTTTTGATTTGTAATTCCCTGAGAGCTAGTAATGTAGAACATCTTTTTATGTCCTTGCTGGCTATTTGTATATCTTCTGTGGAGAAATGTCTATTCAGATCCCTTGCCCATTTTTAAATTGGATTGACTTTTATTATCACGTTGTAAGAGTTCTTTATACAGTCTAGATACAAGTCCTTTTTCAAATATGTGATTTGTAAATATTTTCTCCCATTCTATGGGTTGCCTTTCCACTTATTTGAAGATATCATTTGTAGTACAAAAGTTTATAATTTTGATGAAGCCCAATTTATATTTTTCTTTTGTTGATTTTGTTTTTGGTATCATATTTAAGAAACCATTGTCTAAACTAAGCTGATGAAGATGTATGCCTATGTTTTCTTATAAGAGTTTTATCACTTACAAAAGGTCTTTGATGCATTTGAGTTAATTTTTTAATATGGTGTGAAGTAGGGAGTCCAACTTTGTTCCTTTGCAGGTGGTTAACCAATTGTCCCAGCAACATTGTTGAAAAGACGATTCTTTCCCCATTGAATTGTTTTGGCAGTCTTGTTGAAAATCAATTGGCCATAAATATGAGGGTTTATTTCTGGACTCTCCATTTTATTATATTGATCTATATGTCTGTCCTTATGCTAGTAGCACACAGCTTTGGTTGCTGTAGCTTTGTAGTAGATTGCAAAATCAAGAAGTATGAGTTCTCCAATTTTGTTCTTCTTTTTCAAGATTGTTTTGGCTATGCTGTGTCTCTTGAATGTCCATATGAATTTTAGGATCAGCTTGTCATTTTCTGCAAGAACCCAGCTGGGATTTTGACTGGGACTGCACTGGATCTCTAGGTCCATTTGGGGAGTATTGCCATCTTAATGATATTAAGTCTTCTAATCCATGGAGTTCCAGGGTGGTGCAAACAATTACTGTAGTAACTAACTTAAAGCTAACTGTAGTAAGCTAACTGAAAAGTTGGAGGTACCTTCAACCGAAAAGTTGGAGGCACCCAGAGGCACCTTGAAAAAAAGCCTAGAAATCTACTTCTGAAAAATTAGCCATTGAAAACTCTATGGAGTGCAGTTCTACTCTGACACACATGGGGTTGCCATAAGTCAAAACTGACATGGTGGCAACTGGTACTGGTAAACCATGGACATGGGATGTATTTCCATCTATTTAGGTCTTCTTCAATTTCTTTCAGGAGGGTTTTTTTTTTTTTAAA
Source organism: Dugong dugon (assembly GCA_030035585.1). Classification (NCBI taxonomy): domain Eukaryota; kingdom Metazoa; phylum Chordata; class Mammalia; order Sirenia; family Dugongidae; genus Dugong; species Dugong dugon. The sequence goes on along the minus strand of CM057483.1, from coordinate 97,732,190 downwards.
CTTGCTCCTAAGTGTTTTATTCTTTTTGATGCTATTGTAAATGGATTTTTCTCTTAATTTCCTTTTCAGATTTTTCATCGATAGTGTATAGAAACATAATTGATTTTTGTGTACTGATTTTGTATCCTGAAAATTTGCTCAACTCATCTATTTAGTTTTTTAGTGGATTCTTTAGGATTTTCTGTATATCAGATCATGTCATCAACAAATATAGTTTTACTTCTTCTTTTCCAATCTAGATGCCTTTTATTTTTAAAAAATTTTTTTCCCATACAAAAATTTATACATACATTGTTATGTGACTCTAACTGCTCTCCCCATACTGTGACAGCACACTCCTCCTTTCCACCCGATTCCTCATGTCCACTCAACCAGCTCCCAACCCTCTCTGCCTTCCCATCTCACCTCCAGATAGAAGCTGCACCTTTAGTCTCTTGTATCTACTTGACCTAAGAGGCACACTCCTCACAAGTATCACTTTATGTCTCACAGTCCAGTCTAGTCCAATCCCTATCTGAAGAGTTGGACTCAGAAATTGTTTTAGTTCTGGGCTGATAGAGAAGCCAGGAGCCATGCTTTCCCGGGGTTCCTCCAGTCTCAGTCAGATCATTAAGTCTGGTCTCCTTACTAGAATTTGAGTTCTGAACCCCACCTTTCTCCTGCTCCATCCAGGACTCTCTGTTGTGTTCCCTGTCAGGGTGGTCATTGGTGGTAGTCGGGCACCATCTAGTTCTTCTGGTCTCAGGCTGATGAAGTCTCTGGTTTATGTGGCCCTTTCTGTCTCTTGGGCTAATACTTTCCTTGTGCCTTTGGTGTTCTTCATGCTCCTTTACTCCAGGGGTTGGGACCAACTGATGCATGTTAGAGGGCCATCTGCAAGCTTTTAAGACTCCAGATGCCACTCACCAAAGTAGGATGCAGAACATTTTCTTAATAAGCTTTGTTATGCCAACTGACCTAGATGTCCCCTGAAAGCATGATCCCCAGATCCCTACCTTAGGGGATAGTTTCGATCCAAGTTTTAAAGAGTAACTCAGGGCAATAGTCTCACAGACTCCTCCAGCCTCAGTAAGTCCAGTAAGTTTGGATTCTTTAAGAATTTGAAGTTCTGCTCCACATTTTTCTTCTTTTCTATCAGGATCCATCTATTGTGTTTCTGATCAGAATGTTTGGTAGTGGTAGCCAGGCACCATCTAGTTCTTCTGGTCTCAAGACAGAGGAAGCAGTGGTTTTTGGAGACAATTAATCCTGCAGTCTGGTTTCTTTTCTGATTCTTGGGTTTCCTACTTTCTCTTTTGTTCCAGATGGATAGAGACCAATAGTTGTGTCTTAGATGGTCACTCATAAGCTTTTAAGACCCCAGATGCTACTACTCATCATACTGGGAAGTAGAACATAAACTTTAAGAACTACATTATGCCAGTCAACTGTATTGTACCATGAGACCATGACCCTAAGTCTTCAGACCAAATAACTGCCAACTCTTTATTGATATGCTGTATTTTACGAGATATTGTCATCATACTGTCCTTTTCTTCTTTAAGTGTGGTTTTCTTTAGTTCTCTGAACATATTTATAGTTACTGCTTTGAAATATTTTTCTGCTAACTCCACCATCTGGATCCTTTAAAAGACACTTTCTATTGCCTGTTTGCTTTTCCTGTGTATAGGTCACACTTTTCTGTTTCTTTGCATGTCTCATAATTTTTTTGTTGAAATATAGACATTTTAGATAATATATTGTAGGAACTCTGGATACTGATTCCCTCCACCCTACCCCAGGAATGGCTGTTGTTGTTTGCTTGTTTGTTTGTTTTAGTGACTTAATTGAACTTACTCTGTGAAGTCCCTGCTCAGATTTTCTTCCTTGTTTTTATCTTTTAGCCTGGCTATCTAGGGGTCATTCCTCAATCAGCATAAACCACCTATTGGTCAAAGGTTGTGCTTAAGCCCCCTTAACCAGTTAGATTTTTACCCCTTACTATTGGATGTTTTTGTGGCTTGGAGGATGATATTCCAGTTAAGGGAGTTTATATTTTATGCCCCCATTCAGCCGGGGAATAGTAGCTTGGAGGTTCCATCTCTGATGACTTCTGAGAGGGTACAGTCTTGGGCATGTGCACAGTCTTCAAGGGATGAATGTGATTTTATTTTTAAGCACGGCTTCCTAGGAATACCCCCGAGGGTAGTTTTTTGTTCAGTCAGTGTTTGGTCAGAGGTTGTGTTCGAGGCCCTTTTGCCACTAGCCACATGTATCTATTAAATGTAAATTTTAATTAATTACAATAAAATAAAAAACTCAGTTCTTCAGCCTTACTAGTCACATATGGCTAGTGGCTACCAGTTGGACAGCACAGATATAGAAAATTTCCATCATCACAGGAATTTTTCTTGGACAGCACAACTTCAGACCATCTGAATCTACATATGCCTCCAGGGTATGTGGTGGCTTCAGACCTAGCGTACATCCTTCTGTGAACTCCTGTCAATCTGTGTCTTTACAGCCTGTATTCTACAAGGACCATGTGGTAGACATAATAATGGCCCTCCCAAATATGTCCAAGTCCTAATCCTCAGAAGCTTTGCATATGTTACCTTACATGGCAAAAGGGTCTTTGAAGCTATGATTAACTTAAGGAGCTTTGGTTAGGGAGATTAACCTAGATTATCTGGGTGGACCTAATGTAATCACAAGGGTCCTTATAAGGGAATTGAAGTCATAGGATAAACATAGCCAGAGAGATGTGGCAATGAAAGCAGGGGTTGGAGTGATGTGCTCTGAAGATGGAGAAAGGGGCCATGAGATGAGCCGAGGAAGGAAGGAGGCTTCTAGAAGCTGGAATAGGTAAAGAAACAGAATCTCCCATACAGCCTCCAGAAGGCACGCAACCTGTGTACCCATTTTAGACTTTCGATCTCCAGAACTGTAAGAGAAGAAATTTGTGTTGCTTTAAGCCACTATTATTTGTGATAATTTGTTACAACACTGATAAGAAACTAATACATACCATGAAAAAGGCCAGTCAGGAAAGGCTTTGTCTTAATGTACCAGAAACCTATGGCTGCACAATGGCACTAAGTTACATTCTTACATCTCATTATTTCCCCATATGTTTCTATTTGGCACTGAGGGTCCTCGGCCCATCACAAGCAGATATTTCAGGGAGGGTGAATGATGTGTGAACTTGCACTTTCATTCATTTATTTGACAAATAAAAATACATACTGAGTGTCTACCATGCTCCAAGCACTGTTCTAGGTGCTCAGTATACACTGGTGAACAAAATAGAAAAATCCCTGCCCTCAAGAAGGTTTCATTCTAGAGGAGGGATAGAGTTGAGAAACACACATAATAAATAAATTATACAGTATGCTAGAAGGCGATTAGTGCTATGAGTGAAAAAAAAAAATAGAAAAAGGGTGATTGTGAGTGGCCAGGGAAGGGGTGCAGCATCTCTTGCATTAAATATGGTAGTCAGGGTAAGCCTCATTGAGGAAGTGACAACTGAGCAAAGATTTAAGGGGGTGAGTGAGTTAGTTATGTGGACATCTAGGGGAAGAGTATTCTAAACAGAGGGAACATCCAGTGCAAAATATTGAAGTGGGGGGTGTGTCTGGTATGTTTCAAAGACAGCAAGTATGCCAGTGTCGTGGAGGATAGAGTAGAAGGAAATGAGGTCAGAGAAGTGATAGACGATCAGTTCATGTAGGGCCTTGTTGGCCATTACAAGGACTTAAGTTTGGTATTGGACAGGACCCCTGAGTTTTAGGGTAGACAGTGTACAATTAGCATGACATTCAGAATACATAGGAAGACATAAAATTATTATATAATGGATGAATTTGTAGATTCTGCGAGTGGTGAGGTGACTTTCTTTTGAGTATCACACTTCGACATCCATTTGCTTCCTGGACTTTTCTACCTGTATATTGGTGACTCAAACTCAAATTGCCCCAAAATAAACGCATGATCTTCTGCTCCTAAGTCCTTTTCTCTGACCCAGTTAATAGCATCCCAAGCTAGAAATCTTGGAGTCATCTGATTTCTCCTCACTCTCACTCTGCCATGTCTAACTAGACTCCCAACCTTGTCAGTTTCACTTTAGAAATATTCTCTTCTTTGTTCCCTCTGCCATCACCTTGGTTCAAGCCCTCATCTCTCACTGGACCACTGTAATCACTATGGTTCTACATCCTGTCTACCTACTTCACTGTAGTTGCCACAGTGCCAAAATTGATCATGTTACTTCTTCTTTTAAAGATCTCTATTAGCTTCCTGTTGCTTGTAGAATCTGGTCCTAACCTCTCCCTCCAGCCTCATTTTTCGATATGCTTCTTGTCATGGTTTGAATTATGTCCCCCCAAAAATATGTGTAGCAATTTGGCCAGGCCATGATTCCTGGTATTGTGTGATTTTCCTGTATGTTGTAAACCTGCCTCTATGATGTTAATGAGGGAGGATGGGTGGCAGTTGTGTTAGTAAGGTAGCACCTGATCTACAAGACTGGATTGTGTCCTGAGGCAATCTCTTGAGATATAAAAGACAGAAGTGAACAGTGAGACAGGGGGACTTCATACCATCAAGAAAGCAGTGCCAGGAGCAGAGCGCGTCCTTTGGACCAGGGTCCCTGCATGGAGAAGTCCCTAGTCTGGGGGAACACTGGTGAGACGGCCGAGAGAGAGAAAGCCTTCCCCTAGAGCTGACACCCTGAATTTAGACTTTTAGCCTACTTTAACTGTGAGGAAATAAACTTCTCTTCATTAAAATCATCCACTTGTGGTATTTCTGTTATAGCAGCACTAGATAACTAAGACACTTCTCTACCCACTCCATGCTCCAGCGATACTGAACTTCTCACTGTAATCCAAGCACATTCTGCCCTATCATATGTGCCTTGGAAACCAATACATGCTAGCTATTATTATCACATAACAACAGGTTCCTTCTTCCAAGAATGCTCTTACTCCCTTTTTTGAACTGGAAAATACTTATTCACCCTTTTAAATTCAAAATTTAAATTCAAATGCCACTTCCTCTGTCAAGCCTTTCTTGATTTCCTAAATAGAGGTTTTTTTTTTTTTTTTTTGCTAATTCCTCTGTGTACCTCCAGCACTGTGCATATACAGCCCCTGTTATACTTAATACAATATATTGTAATTATTTGATTACAAGTTTGTCTCCCCCATTAGACTGTTAAGCTCCTTGAGGGCAGGGGCCAGGTCCTACTGATCTTTTCATCTCCAGTAGCTAGCACAGCGCTCAACCCAAAGAGATACTCAACCCTTATTTGTTGAAATAAAGGATGAATGACTGAAAGGATTCAGGAAAAACATCTGGCTATGCTAGTTAAGAAGAAAGAACAGAAGAAAGGAGAGTATTTCATGCACAAAGCAGCTGGCCAGAAAGCTCAAGAGGTGGAAGGGGTAGCTCTGACTTCACTGAGCCACAAAAAGGCTAAAATTGGTGTGGGCTGGGTGATAGGGGGAGACAAGAGCAAAGAGGAAGGGTTAGGTGGAGCCAGCTGGGGAAGTGCTGTGAAGTCACTGCCCAAAGTCTGGATTTTCATTTGAATAAGTAGAGAGTCACTGGAGGGTTATTAGAGACACAGCTGAAGTGAAGCCATGAAAAATGAGCTGCACTGCAAGGCTGGAAAGAAGCAGGGAGGCCAGCCAAAAGGCAGTCACAATAATCCAGAGCAGACTGGGCATGGCAAGCATAGGCAGGAGATTTAAGGAGATGCAGAAAAGGAAGGGTCTGGATTTGGTGAACAGTTCTATATGGGAAAAGACACAGAGGCAGGCAGTGAAAATTTCTGAAGACTATGAAAAGTAGAATAGGTGCAGGGAAAGAACCTAAGACCAAGGGTTAGGAAATCAGGGTTCAATTACAGTGTAAAAATTATTCCTTATCAACTTGACCTATGTGCCTTAGCTTCCTAAGTAGGAAAACAAAGAGGTTCCACATTCAAATTGTTGGCAAATCCTGTCAATTATACAGCAAAATATTTCTTGAATCACTCTCTCCATCTTCAATGCCACCACCCTAGTATAGGCTCCCATCAGTTCTCACTGTAGTAGCCTATACACTGGTCACTCTGTACCCTCTCTTGCCCCAGTACAATCTGGTTTCCACCCAACACTCAGAATCACCGTTTAAAAATTTATACTAGATTATGTTACTCCTCTCCTTAAAAACTCTCTGGCGCCCTCTGCACTCAGAGTCAGATCCATATTCCTTATCCCAGCCTACAAGGCTCCCACGTGACCTGGCTTCTGCCTGCCTCTCTGACCTTGTCTCACCTCTCTCTCCCCTCACTCACTATACTCTCGTCACACTGACTTTTTTGCCTTTCCTTGAGCACATCCAACTCTTTCCTACCTTTTCACATGCTGTTCTCTCTGCCTGGAATGTGGCTCTTTGACTGGCAGAGTTCTTCATGTCTTTCATACTTCAGAACTAAATTTGACCTCCTCTGAAAAGACAGTCTTGACCTATGTATCATCTGTCTAATTTCTTCTTAGCACTTATCACAATCTGTAATTGTTTTATTTATTATTTGTTTATTGCTAATCTCCCATTAGATTACAAATCCTAAAAGGTAAGACCATCTGTCTATTTCACTGTTGTATTTGCAGTACCTAGCACATAGCGAGAGGTTAACAAATCTTTGCAAATTAAATGAATGAAAGGGACAATGTCAGCAGAGTTCATAAAAAATGAGGTAGTGAAGAAAGTGGAAGAAAAAGATTTTAAAAAGAGTTCCATTGAATTTTAAGAATAACATATCTAGTTTCATCCAGCTAGAATTATATAAAATATTAACAGTAATTGCAGAAGTAGACAGAGGGCTCAGGCTCCAAATCAGGGAGAATCACAGAAGCTGGGGCCAATGGGATTCAATTCTACTTAACAGAAATTTATTGAGTACTTACTATGTACCAGGCTCTGTGTTGGGCACTCACTGTGAGGAATACAAAGATGAGTGTGTTTAAACTCAAAGAGTTTATATTCAACAAACCAGAAACAGGAGATAAGTAAGTGCAAATATGATAAAAACAATTTAATCAAACAAAGGGATCTAGGAGCTCAGAGGAAGGGGTTTAGAGAATGCTTCAAGGAAAGTCACTCTAACACTGAAGTTAACAACTTCCAGTCCATAATAAAATAAGAGCACAGATAGCCCTCTCTGCTCTTCCCCACAAAATACTTCTTAAAAGTAGGATGGATACCTTTTACTTCTTTTTCTTGCCTAACTGGCATGGCTAGAACTTCCAGTACAATATTGAATAGCAGTGGTGACAGAAGGCATCCTTGACATGTTCCTGATTCTAAGGGGAAAACGCTCAGTCTTTCTCCATTGAGTATGATGTTAGCTTTGCCCTTTATCAGATTGAGGAATTTCCTTTCTATTCTTAGTTTGTTGAGTGTTTTTTTTTTTTTTTTTTTTTTTTTTTTTTATCATGAAAGGGTCTTGTCAAATGCCTTCTATGCAACAACTGAGGTGATCATGTGGTGCATTTCCTTTGTTTTATTAATGTGGTGCATTACATTGATTGATTTTCTAATGTTGAACCACCCTTACATTCCTGGGATAAATCCCATTCGATCATGGTGAATAGTCCTTTTAATATGCTTTTGGATTCAGTTTGCTACTATTTTGTTGAGAACTTTTCATCTATATTCACCAGTATTTCAGCTATATTCATCTGTAGTTTTCTTTTTTTGTGGTGTTTTTGTCTGCCTTTGGTGTCAGGGTAATGCTGGCCTCATAGAATGAGTTAGGAAGTGTTTCCTCTGCTTCAATTTTTTGGAAGGTATTAGAAGGATTGGGGTCAGTCCCTCCATAAATGTTTGGTGGAATTCCCCAGTGAAGCCATATGGTCCAGAAGCCTTCTTTTTGGGAAGGTTTTTTTTTTTTTTTTTTTTAAAATAAAAAACTGATTTAATCTCTTCACTTATGGGTTTGTTGAAATCTTCTATTTCTTCTTGAGTCAATGTATGAAGTTTATGTGTTTCTAGGAATTTGTTCATTTCATCAAGGTTATCTAAATTGTGTACAATTGTTCATAGTATTCTCTTATGATCCTTTTTATTTCTTTATAGTCAGTTGTAATGTCCCCACTTCAACTTTTGATTTTAGATATTTGCCTCTTCTCTCTTTTTTTCCTTTGCCAGTCTTGCTAAGGGCCTGTTGATTTTATAGATCTTCTCAGAAAACCAACTTCTGGTTTCATTGATTCTCTTTTGTTTTCATTTATCTCTGCTCTGGTATTTGTTATTTCCTTCCTTATTGTTGCTTTAGGTTTGGTTTGCTCTTCTTTTTCTAGTTCCTCAAGTTGTAAATCTAGGTTATTGATTTGAGATCTTCTTTTTTAATGTAGGAGTTTACAGCTATAAATTTCCCTCTGAGAACTGATTTTGCTGTGTACCATAAGTTTTGTTATGTTGTGCTTTCATTTTCATTCAACTCTAAGTATTTTCTGATTCCTCTTTTGATTTATTCCTTGATTCATTGGTTGTTTAATAGAGTGTTGTTTAATTTCCACGTTTGTGTATTTTACAGTTTTCTTTTTATTATTAATTTCTAATTTCACTTCATTGTGATCAGAGAAGATACTTTGTTTGATTTCTGGGCAAAGGACTTGAATAGACATTTCACCAAAGAAGAAATAAAATGGTCAACAAGCATATGAAAAGATGCTCAATATAATTAGTCACTGTTGTTGTGTGCCATCAAGTCAATTCTGACTCATAACAACCCTATATGACAGAGTAGAACTGTCCCATAGGGTTTCCTAGGCTGTAATTTTTATGGGAGCAAATCACCAGGTCTTTGCCACAAAGCCTCAGGTGGGTTTGAACCATTGACCTTTTGGTTAGCAGTCTAGTGCTTAACCACTGTGCTACCAGGTCTCCTTCATTAGTCATCAGGGAAATGAAAATCAAAACCACACTGAGATACCACTTCACACTCACTAGGATGACTATGATTTAAAAAAAACCAAAAACAAACAGAAAACAGGTGTTAGCAAGGATGTGGAGTAATAGGAAGTCTCCTCCATTGCCGATGGGACTGAAAAATGGTACAGCTGCTGTGGAAAACAGTTTGGCGGTTCCTCAAAAAGTTAAACAAAGAGTTACCATATGATCCAGCAATTCCACTCCTAGGTATATACCCTCAAAGACTTCAAAGCAGAGAGTCAAACAGATACTTGTGCACCAATGTTCACTGCAGCACGATTCACAATAGCCAAAAGGTGGAAACAACCCAAATGTTCAGCAACACATGAATGGGTAAACAAAATGTGGTATGTGCATACAACGGAATATTACTCAGCCATAAAGAAAAATGAAGTCTTGATATATGCTGTAACTTGGATGAACCTTGAAAATATTATGTTGAGTGAAATAAATCAGTCATAAAAGGGCAAATATTGTATGATCCCACTTATATAAAATATCTAGAATAGGCAAGTGTATTAAGACTAAAGTTTATAAGTGGGTGGGAGGGAGGGGGATAAGGGATTCATTAGTTAGCGTACACTGAGCTTATGTTAAGGGCGATGAAAAAATTTGGAAATGGATAGTGGTGACCGTTGAACAACATGATGAATGTAATTAATGTTACTGAATCATACATACAAAAAATGTTTATATTGCAAATGCTTTGCTATATACAGTTATGCATCGCTTAACATCCACGATATGGTCTGTGAAGTAGGACGTTCTGTGATTCGGACCTTGTGTGAACATGTGTAAATCAAGAGCAATAGCATTCACTGATTTTCCATCTTTGTATTATTTAATAACCTTTTGTTTCCCTTCCAAATCGATACTTCTCCTTTGCCTCTTGCTGCTGCTATCACTAGCACTGGTTTTGCCCCATTTGGGAGCCATGATGCTCTCCACAGTAATATTTTCAAAAGCAAATTAAACAGAGGTAATGCTATAAACACTCAAGAGACACGCTATACACAAGATTGGATGCTGCTGCCTATGAGTCGAAGCATACACTGCTAAACAGTAAACTTTATATCTGTAAGTAGGGAAAGTTCACATTAAAATAATGATAGAAAGTACAGTACAGTACATACATAAACCAGTAACAGAGGTGCTTATTAGGACTTTCAAGACATGTATTATAGGTTATATATGTACTGTACCATCATATGCCTGGCAGCACAATCACTTTGTGTACAAGTGTTGTGTGCAGGAAGCTGTTGCGTTTGCTAGTTCAGTTAAGTCCGCTCTGTCCCGTTCTCCAATCAGGATTTCTTAATTCTATTATAACCCTATAGGACCACAGACGTTGCCCTAATGGATGTTATATGGCACATGACTGTATATATATTTACTACAGTAAAAAGATATACTCAATAATGCAGCAAACGCAAATACAAATGAACCATAGTATTTTTTCTTGTTTCATGGGAATAGTGCAAAATAGAATTTATCATAATTCCTGTTTTTGAAGGGGTGCAGTGGTTAAGAGTTTGGCTGCCAAAAAAGTTGGCAGTGCAAATCCATTAGCCACTCCTTGGAAACCCTACGGGGCAGTTCTACTCCGTCCTGCAGGGTCGCTACAAGTTGGAATTGACTCGATGGCAGTAGATTTGCTTTTTTGGTTTAACCTCATAACAGTATTATAAATAGTGAGTATGTCTGTGTGTGTAGTCACATGTTTTATGCACCCCATCTATCAATAATAAAAAACAAATTTTGACCAAACATGCTAAGGAAAAGATTAAATTACCTTTCTATTCTTTCTATATAAAATGACATTACAAAATCATTGTCATATGAGGACGTGATTGAAAAGCATAGAGCCAAAAAAATGCAGAAAATAAGTACTACAGATGTGTCTCGCAGTTAATTAATAAAACATGTTAGAATTGTTTTGATTTTTGTGATGTCTGTATTATCTTTCAGCTTTTTAAAATTTGTAAATTGTTGCAGTTTCTTTTCTCATTCTAAATATTCATTTTTGAACCTGATTTTATATTCTCCTTCTCCCCTCCCCCCACAACTGGGTAAGCCTCAGGCCTACCAAACCTTAATCTGCCACTGCCCTCTATTATAGCATCTATACCAACGTTTCCATGTCTGTGGGCTCCTTTAGATCGTGAACCTTTCCAGAGCAGGAACTGGGTCTTAATTTTGCTCCTCTATACTTGTCAGAACGACGACACAGCGTAGCTATTTAATAAATGATTGTTGGTTGAACTAATGAATCAACAAATGACTAGAAAGAACAGAAGATGTATATTAAGTGGTTAAGGAAGTGAGTGGTCTGGGAGATTAGCTGAGAGGATTTGGGAGAATGAACATGGAGGCAAGAAGGGAGTAGTCAAGTGACCAAAGAATGCTAGCTCCTGTTTGAAAATGATTCAGTTTCCAGTCTAAGGTCACTCTAGGACTAGAAAACGGATGCCCACTGATACAAGTCTAAAAGGAAACCAATCTTTTAGTTTCAAAATGGAGATAATAGGGATCTCCTCTCTTGCCCAAGTATCTTTGCTGCCCTCTTACTCCCCTCTACCACTCACTCACTAGCTGTGTGGCCTCGGGAAAATCAGTTACAGTAACCTCTTTGAGACACAGTTTTCTCTTTTACAAATGTAGATAAGCACCTCACAGGGTAGTTGTGAGGGTTAAGTGAAATAAGTCCTATGAAAGCACCAAGCACAGTACCTGGCATATAGTAGGTGCTCAATAAATGTTAGTTTCCTTTCTTTTTGCTTCTTTTCAGTGAGGTCTGTTAATTCTCTTTTAAAGAGTCAAAGTCTCCTCACTCTCCCATGCTCTTGTCCTTCCATTGTACTCCCCTGAGGATACAGTGTTTTCTTCGTTACAGGGATACGTAGCCTCCCTTAGAATATTTTTCCTGGTTATAAAAAAAAGTCCTGAAGTTTACAAGGCCAATGTGTGATCTAGCAGGAAATGCAGACACATTTTATATTAATAGTAAAAGGACAAAGAGTCCAGTTTCAATTTGTGCAGACATTTTGTTATCTTGGCATGTGCTTAGAGCAGAAGCAGGAAAGCAGCAATTAGCTGAAGGTCTCTACAATGCAGGTTTTTAATTAATTCCTCTGATTTTGTTAAATGATGCAATTTGAAAAAACATCAGGCATAAACTAGCTGGTAAATGCCCAGTGCCTCAGTCTACCCCTTGCTATGTTCCCACTTGGGCTAGGGAGAGATGCTACCTCCACGTCAATGCCAGAAACCTACATTTCAGAAGGTCCTACTTCCTAGAAGCGTACGCCAGTGAGAAGTAACTGTGGGATATTGTCCCAGAAAGGGGGAGTGGTTGGGTACGAAGGTCAGGATAGAGCATGATGCAGCCGAATATTTTTGGGTCCATAAGGCAGCACAGCTGCTGCTTGGGCTGCCAATTCTGCTATTCAAAAGTGGGCAAAATTCAGGTTAGAAAATTGCTTCACGGGGTGTGTGTGTGGATTGGAGCACAAGAAGATTGGAATGGGGAACAGGGCCTCATCTAGTAACCAGTTAAGAACCGAAGGTGAAAGCAAGTGAGAGGAGGAGGTTGCTACTCCCTCTCACAGTTGTCTGCTGCAGCAATCAGCACCCCTTTTCCAGGTGCAGAAATGAGGGTTTGGAAGTCCTTTATTTCTGTTTGCTTCCATTTCACCAACAGTTGGCAGCTGTGTCAATTGTAGGAATTAGCTCCCCAAATAGGCTGCACTCTTTTATTTTAAATATATTAGGGAAATATTCTTGGTTTGTAAAAACCAACAAAAATGACATAATAGAACACAATCTCCAGAAATTGACTTCTTTCCTCCTTTTAGATCTAAATTATCTACGTCTATTTTTATCTTCTCTTTCTCCCCCTGATCTTAGAGAAAGGGTGATTCTGCCTTCTGTCCATGAGTAAACCCCTGACCTGGGTTCCAGGTTTTACCTCTTCTTGCCTCCTCCCTGGAACCTTGAACCCTTGATGATTTCCTTTTCTGTCAACTCAATTACGTTAAATGTCTCTGACTTCACTATGTCCTTCTTTCCTCAGTAAACAAACATGCACAGGTCATTTTCCTTTAGAAATGAACGAACAAACAAACATCTCTTGAACCTGTTTCCCTTTTGATCTAGGAAAATAAAAGCAGAAGCTTCTTTGCTATTCCTCCTTTAAATGTCATGTCCCCATTTCTAGCTACTTTCTTTCAAGCAACATTAGAACTAAAAAATGGGCTGTGAATAGCTTTGCAGGGAAGCTTTCCCACATTTCATCAGGCACTATTAGTGACTTCTTCATTGGGTTCCCATAGCATTGTATTCATATTGCTGTTATTGTACTTATCAACTCGAAATGTAATTTATCTGTTTACACTGTATTATCATTTATCTCTTTGTATTTTTGTCACTCCTGCTAAACCACAAGTCTCTAAAAGGAGTGAATCGACTTTCATCTTGGTGTTCCCAGTTTCATAGTAGCTACCCAATAAATATTGAATGGAAGAGAAGGGGACTAACAGCTATTGAACCATGACCATGTGCCAGTATTTCTGTGAGATGGGTGTCGTTATACTTACTTTACAGATGAGGAGGAAGCTGTAAATTTTCACCTTGGAAAAAACCCTATCTTCTTACAGGGATACTTAGCCTCCCTTGGAATATTTTTCCTGGTTATTAAAAAAAGTCTACCGAGTTCAAGGAAATTGCCTAAATACTAGTACTAAATACTAGTATAGTATTTAATAACTATTAAATACCAGAGCTGTAATTCAAATTCAAATCTATCTGATTTCAAAATCTGTGCCCTTTCTACCATGCTGCCCCCAGTATCTTACACAGAGTCCAAGTTCTGGTCTTACCAATTCTCTCATGCCTTCACCCCACTATCTGTGCTCTCTGACCTCACAGAGACTCCCCAGTCCCCTAGTCCCTATTTTCTCCCAGTTTATCTGCCCCATCTTGGGCTCATATCTAGCCTAGACAACTTAAACCCTTGTTGACCGTCACCTTAAATCTCTGTGCTTTGGCCTCACCTGCTTGGAAAAAATTACCACTCCAGAGCAATCCTCCAATTTGCCTTCTCTAGCAAATTTACTGTTGTCTTCACCACTGAAGACAATTATACCACTGGACAGATTGGTATCATAAACCCATGGTTCCCAACAATAGATGCACTTAATAGGCTGTTTCATTATTCTTTCATTTGTCTCTGGTCAGTTCCTTCTCCCATTCCCAATTATTGCTCCAACATTTACCACTTTCCCCAAGCCCCCTATTGACCTTTCATCTCACTCTTGGCCATTTAGGACGGTTCTTTTTTTTTTTTTTTTTCCTATCATAAACAAAGTTAAGGTGAGCATCATTGTACATATATTTTTTTCACTTGAGATTTTTTTCTTAAACATCAAGCTTCTTGAAAGAGTTAGCCTCACTCATTGCTACTATTTTCTTTACCTTTTATTCACCATTAAATCTACTATATTGTGGCTTCTGCTCCCTACACTTTATTGAAATTCCTGTCATCAAGATCACCAATAGCCTCCATGTTATCAAATCTAATCCAAACTTGTGAGTGAATTCATAGCTTACTAGACCTCTCAGCTGTATCTGACACTTCTCAGCATTCTCTCTAGCTTTTAAACTTTCACCTCCTAGTTTCCATGATCCTACTCCATTTTTTTAATATAAATATTAACTAGTGGTTAATGTGTGTTTATCAGGCACTATTCTAAGGGGCTTATGTGTTTTAACTCCTTTAATCCTCACAATAATCAAGGTTCAGAGAGGTAAAATAACTTGCCTAAAGTCACATAGCTGATAAGTGGCGGAGGCCCAAGTATATAAACCCACACAGACTGGGTCCAGAGTCCACGCTTTTCATCACTGCTTCTCCTTGTGACCATATTTATGTGACCTCATTTTTGCTGATCCCTTAAACACTGAAATTCTCTAAGATACCCTCCTTAGCCCTATGGCCTCCTTCTTACACACTCTTCATGGGTAATTTCATCCACCCTCATGGTTTTAACCACCTCCTACATGCTCTTAATACTCAAATCTATATCCACTCATGTCTTATTCTCAGAGATTCAGACTCTTATATTCCCCTGCATCTTGGATGGACGGAGCCCTGGTGGCACAGTGGTTAAGAGCTACGGCTGCTAAGCAAAAGGTTAGTAGTTCAAATCCACCAGCTGCTCCTTGAAAACTCTATGGGGCAGTTCTACTCTGTTCTATAGGCTCACTATGAGTTGGAATCAACTTGACAGCAATGAGTATGGGTTTTTGGGGGGGTTTTCTTGGATGGATCCACTTGGGTGTTTCATTGTCACCTCGTACTCAGTGTAAAAAATGGTTTGCTCCTCTTCCTGCATTTCTAACATAGTAACATCATCGACTCATCTAAACCAAGAAACATGGTGGCATCCTAGATTTCTTCCTCTCCTTTACCCCCAAATCCAATTAATCACCAAGTTGTCCTAACTCTACCACCTACAAATTACTTAAATCTTTCCCCTTGTCTCCATCCCTACTTCATAACTTGCCTGGTGTATTGCAACAGTCTCCAGTCTAGCCTCTCTTAAACCTATCCTGAGTCATCTCATTATAACACAGATCTGACCATGTCACTGCCCTTTCATGACTCATTACTACCAAAAGGTACATTCTCGGTTCTTTGGCATAACACATAAAACCTTCTTTGGTTAAGAGCATTAGCTCTGGAGTTAGACTACCTGGGTTTGAATCTCAGCTCTGACACTTAACATGTAACATTGGGCAAGGTACTCTTTCTGTCTTAGTTTCCATACTTCACTTGACTAGTAATTGTAAGGATTAAATAAGATATCCATGTAAAGCACTTAGAACACTGCCTGGCATATAGCAAATGCTCAATAATTAATTGTTAACTATTGTAATTACACGAGGGCATTCAGTGGTAGAATTCTCACCTTCTATGCAGGATAACTGAATTCAATTCCCAGCCAATGTACCTCACGTGCAGCCACCACCCACCTGTCAGTGATGACTTTCATGTTGCTATGATGCTGAACAGGTTTCAGCAAAGCTTCCAGACTAAGATGGATTAGGAAGAAAGGCCTGGCAATCTATTTCCAAAAATCAGCCAATGAAAAACCGTATGGATCACAACAGACTAATCTGCAACCGATCATCCAGATGGCACAGGACTGGGCAGTGTTTTGTTCCATTGTGCATGGCGTTGCTATGAGTTGGGGGCTGACTCAAAGGCAGCTACTAACAACGAGAAGAAATAAGAGAAAGCGTTGGCTCCCCCAGTGTTTCATTTTCCCCCATGGAATGATGCCAGGTGAGGGTCAGGTGGATGAGCACAGATGTGGGGATTGTCTCACTGCTGAACACGGGGGCCAGGAGGAGGGAGAGAGGGAATGGCCAGGAGTAGAAAAGTACTGAGTCAGAGTGAAGACAAGTATGTTCAAGCCTCCCCACCCCCTAATAAGGTGTTTTGGCAGAGGTGCCTGAGCAAGGCCTCAGCAGAGGGTTCCTGATAAAGAGACTTCCGAATGGCCGGCCAGGGGGCCCTAAGTCCTTGATTGCAACTTCCTTCAGTGAGTGCAATGTATTGGCTATGCACCAAGTCTGTGGGGAGGGTAGCTTTCCCTTGTTAGGCCTTCCAGGTAAAGCCTCTGTAACTGCACGTGGCTGGGCCTGAAAGATCACACATAGGATTCTGGCTGGGAGTCGGACTCCTCAGTCTCTGTCTCAGTACTCTGTGTGCTTCCTTTATGGTGCTTATCACAGTTTATAATTTATTTTTAAAACAAATTATTATTTTGCTCTGTTATTGTTCTTTTGTCTGTCTTACTCACTGCATTGTAAGTTCCAGGAGGAAAGGACCACATACATACTGTTCATCATTGTAGCCCCAGCATCTGGCACAGTGTTTGGCACATTGTTATTATTCGATAAATATTTCTTGAGTGAATTAATAACTCAATAAAGCAGGGGGGCTACATGAAAAAGTTTTTTGGCCTCTTAGGTAACAAAGACTTTATAGCTTCAGCTGCAACTCAACTGTTCACACGAATCCATCTTGATCAACCCAGTTGAGTAGTTTTGTAGGAGATCTTAATCAAGCAAGGAAAGGGTATACTTTAGGGAAGGCTGGTTCTTAGGCTCTTTATGCTTGTGAGTGATTCAGGAGTGACAACTGTAATGACTATAAACCAGTGGTTCTCAACAGACGGGAAAATTTGCATCCCAGGGGACAAAATTTTGCCTCTCTGGAAGCATTTTTGGTTGTCACAACTAGGGGGGAGTGTGCTACTGTCATCTAGTGGGTAGAGGCCTGAGATGCTGCTTAGCATCCTACAACACACAGGACAGTCCTCCCCACAACAAATAATTATCCCACCCAAAATGTCAATAGTGCCAAGGCTGAGAAACCCTGCTATAAACCAAAAGAGAAACAGGACTGCCACCTACTTTGTGAAACAGAAGAATGGTCACATATATGTGTCAGCATTCTAGAGGATTTGTAAAACTCAAAAATTGAAGCATTAATAAGCTCTCTTGCTTTCTAAGATGTATTTCTGTTCTTTAGAGCAGGTTTTTGTTTGTTTTAAACAAAGAATCCACTGATGGGCTTTAGGAAATTGATGAATGCTCTGAAATTGTACCCAAAATTATGTATATATAAACATTTGCCTGTTAGGAGAGATGATCAGATTTTCAAAGGGACCCATGACCACACAAAAGATTATGAACCACTGGTATGGAGAAATCTTTGTGTTGTCTGAGTTGTAGTAAAAAAACAAAAACTGAAAAAAAATGTTTTGTGAAATGCATGTTCTGTGAAATGCTTAGGTATATGTGACCTGGAGGGGAGTCCTTTACAGTTGCCTTGGGAGGCAGGCCAAATGTAGTGGAAACTCATTTAAGATTCTTCTAGCTGTGGGGATGATACTGGTTTCACTGGCCTGTTAGGAGACCATGTGAAGTAATTTTTATAAGCCCTACTGAAATGTTAGGCACACAGCAGGTGCTCAACAAATGTTAGTTCTCTTCCGCTTCCTTCTCATAGGGTTGTTGTGAGGATTGAATAAAATAATGCTATAAGAACTAAATGAAATAATTCATGTTGTATATTGTCTGGCAAGTGGTAGATATTTAATAAATGTTTATTTCTCTCCCATGTATTCCTTATACTAAAACTCTGGGCCCTACCAATGAAAGCAGTGAAAAGAGGATAAGCTCAGAAATCTGATAGATTTGGGTTTGAATCCTGGCTCTGTTATTTACTAACTGATCCTGGGCAAGTTACTTTCTGAGTCTCAGTTTTCTCATCTGTAAATTGGGGTATCTACCTCCTAGGGCTGCTGGGAGACACAAAGACAATATATACAAATGACCTAGCATATAGATAGATCTACATGGGATATGATTGGTGCTTAATAAATGTTAATTTTTTCCTCATTTAAACAGTTCCTAAATCTTCCCTCTATAAACTTCTTGTATTTCTCTTCATTCATACTCACCTCTACTTATATAAAATGATAATATTTCATTTAGATAGGCTTTCAGTGTTTTGTTCCATAAGCTGTGCCAGCAAGTGCTATTTAGCTAAATCCACATAGCACCCAACACAGCACAATGTTCAATTTCTTTACTTATTAGGCACTTGCTGTGTGCCAAATTCTCAGCACTGACGGACTAAGAGGAAACAAGTCACTGGTTCTGAGGAGTTTTACCAATATTTTTGACATAACAATATCTAAAATTTATTGAGCACTTACTATAAGCCACCCACTGTTTCAAGCACTTTACCTAGACTAACACATTTAATCCTCACAATAATCTCCATTTTATAGATGAGGAAACTAGGGCACAGACTGGTAAAGTAATTTGGTCAACTTGCCTAGTACATATTGTTACTATAATCATTTCCTGGTGCTGGTCAATGAAAGGTCTGTCTGATACATATATTTTCAAAAAGTCATATATACATGGTAAAAACATCAAAAGGTACCAAGAGGTATAGGGTGAAAAGTCACTCTTGACTTCTGGCTTCTGGTAACGATGGAATAGCTTATATAAGACTAACCACATGATAAATTGTTTGAAGGCACTGGAGAGTATTCAAGAACAGGGAGAAACCAGAGGGAATTCAATCCTTAAAAGAAGGGAACCAAGCTCAATGAGAGTCACAGCTATATGTATTTTGGGTGGTATGTGGTAGAGCTTAAGCATAAAGCTGCTTATTAGCCTGAGGAGCCACAGGACAGAGTTCAGAGTTGTCAAAGTTTCATAACATAAGGCCCAAAATGTCTAGGTTTCAACAAAAAATTCACCCATCATACCAAGAACCAGGAAAATCTCAGCTTGAATGAGAAAAGACAATCAACAGATGTCAACACCAAGATGATGCAGATGTTAGAATTAATTGACAAGGATTTACAGGAAGCCATCATAAAAATGTTTCAATGAACAATTACAAGCATGCTATAAACAAATGAAAAAATAGAACTCTCATTAAAAAAAAAACAGAATACAAAGAAGAACCAAATGGAAATATTAGAACAGAAAAAATACAATAATAAAATTAAAAGCTTACTAGATGGGCTAAATAGAAGAATGGAGATGACAGAAAAAATAATAGTGAAGTTGAAAACAGAACAATAGAAGTTATCCAATCTTAACAACAGAGAGAAAATAGATTGAGGAAAACAAAAAGAACAGAGACTCAGGGTCCTTTGGGACAAGAATAAAGGATTGAACATTTGTGCCATCAGAGCCCCAGACGTAAATGACAGAAAAGGTGGAGCTGAAAAAATATTCAAAGAAATACTTCCCTCAAATTTGGTGAAAGACACAAACCTACAGATTCAAGAAGCTGAATGAACCTCAAACAGGCTAAATCCAAAGAAATTCATGCCAAGACACATCACGGTCAAATGCCTGAAAACTAAAGACAAAGAAAAAATCTTGAAAGCCTGAAGATATAGACATAGGTAATCTATATGGGAACAATGGTTTGAGTGAGAGTGGATTTCTTATCAGAAACCATGGAGGCCAGAAGGAAGTGGCATGTTTTTTTTATAAGTGCCAGAAGAAAAGAGCTGTCAAGCCAGAAGTCTATACCCAGTAAAAAAAATCCTTCAGAAATGAAAGAGAAATCAAGACATTCTCAGATGAAGGATAACAAAGAAAATCTGTCATCAGCACACCTACCCTAAAAGAATGGCCATAGGAAGTTCTCTAAATAGAAAGGAAATGATAAAAGAAGAAATCTTAGTGCATCAGGAAGGAGAAAAGAAAACAGAAGGAGTAAGAATAGCAGTAAATGCAGCAGACTTCCCGTCTCCTCTTGAGTTTTCTGAATTGTTTGATGATCAAAACAAAAACTATAATTCTGTTAGATTTAATTCTCAGTGTATGTACAGGGATATTTAAGATATTATATTATAAAGGGAGGAGGGTAACAGGACATAAAGGGAAGTAAGGTTTCTACACTACACTCAAAGTTTTAAAATGTTGATACCAGTAGACTGTGATAAGTTATATATGTATAATCTAATACCTAAAGCAACCACTAAAAAATCTATACAAAGGGATACATTCAAAAATACTATAGATAAAATAAAAACGGAATTCTAAAAAATAGTCAAGTAACACACAAGAAGGCAGGAGGAAGAAACCAAAGAATCAGAAACAGACCAAACAGAAAACAAACAATAGAATGTCAGACTTATGCCCTAACATATCAATAATTACATTAAAGTTAAATGGTCTAAATACACCAATTAAAAGACAGAGACTGGCAGAATAGATTAAAAAATATGACACAGCTATATTCCATCTACAAGAAATTCACTTTAAATATAATGATATAGGGAGGTTGAAAGAAAACATATGGAAAAAGATATACCATGCAAACAATAATCAAAAGAAAGCACAAGTGGCAGTTTCTTAAGATATCTAGACCTACACTTACCTGGTGGTGCAGTGGTTGGTGGTTCAAACTCACCAGCCACTCTGTGGGAGAAAGATGAGGTAATCTGTTTCCATAAAGATTACAGACTTGGAAACCCTATGGGGCAGGTCTACTTTGTCCTATAGGGTCGCTATGAGTTGGAATAGACTCGATGGCAATGGGTTTGGTTTTGGTTTATACTTACCATATGATCCAGCATTTGCACTCCCGGGCACTGATCTCACAGATACAAAAACCTTACATCCACACAAAAAACTATAAGTGTTTATTTGTAATAGCCCCAAATTGGAAACAACCCAAATGTGCTTCAATGGGTAAGTGGTTAAACCAACTATGGTACATCTATACTATGGAATACCATTCTTCAATAAGAAGGAATGAACTCTTGATGTACAGAACAACTTGGATAGATCTCAAGGGAATTATGTGGACTGAAAAAAGTCAATCTCAAAATGTCACATACTGCATGATTCCATTTATATTGCATTCTCTAAATGATAAGATTATAAAGATGAAAAACAAGATTAGTGTCTTTCAGGGATATGAGGTGGAGTGAGGGAAGGGAAGAAGGTGGCTGTGGTTATAAAAGGGTAGCATGAGGGAGATCTTTATGGTGATGAAACAGTTCTGTATCCTGACTGTGGTAGTGGTTGCATGAATCTATACACATGACAAAACTGCACAGGACTAAATACACACACACACAAATGAGTGCATGTAAGACTAGTGTAATCTGAATAAGGTCTGTGGATTGCACCAGTGTCAATTTCCTAATTTTGATATTGTACTATAGTTATTTGTTCTGTTGTACATAGGGGTCACTATGAGTCAGAACTGACTTGATGGCACCTAACAACAACAATGCTATAGTTATATAATGTTACCACTGGGGGAAACCGAGGGGTACATGAAACCTCTTTATATTATTTTTGCAACTGTCTGTGATCTACAATCATTTCAAAATAAAATAAGTTAAAATCATAGGATGGGATAAAAAAATTGATTGGATGGGATTAATAGCAGACTAGAAAGTAAAGAAGAAAGGATAGTGAACTTGAAGAGAGATCAATAAGAATCAAGCAAACTGAAGCACAGAGAGAAAAAATGATTTAAAAAAAATGAAGAGTACTTCAATGACTTGTATGACAGTATCAAACAATCCAACATATGTGTAAACTGAGTCCCAGAAAGACAGGCGAGAGAGAATAGTGCAATAGTATATGAAGAAATACTGGCTGATAATTTTCCAAATTAGGTTAAACAAAACAAAACAAAATAACAGAAATCCACAGATCCAGGAACTCAGGGAACCCCAAGCAGGATAAATACAAAGAAAACTATACACAGGCATATCATAGTTCAAGTTCTGAAAACCAAAGATAAACTCCTAAGAGCAGCCAGGGTCGGGGGAGGGAATGACACATTATATACCGGAAAACAATGATAAGAGCAAGACTGACTTTCCATCAGAAACAATGAAGGCCATAAAACAATAAAAACTGCCAACGCAGAAATCTATATCTAGCAAAAATATCCTTCAAAAGTGAAGGCAGATAAGTAAAGAACTTTTGCTCCTGGCCATGAGGGAGAAAGAGAGTGTGGCATTACTTTCCCTCTACAAACAACTGGAAATTTGATAAAATATAAGAAACATCTACTGTCAGACATTGGACAATAAGCAACACAAGATAGTGATCCCAAGAGAAAGGGATACAAATACAAGGTGAGCTCTACCATCACCCAGGCTTTCTGCCTGGAAGTAATCTCTGGCTGCACTCTAGGAATGGGGAAGCCAAATAGAGCCTGGCAATCTCACTGAGAGAATGGAGTTCATAAAGGCCAAGGTGTCTAGAAATTGTGAGGATGGAGCTAAGCTGAAAAAGAGTATCAGAAATATGTGTAAAGGTCCCTTGAGTCTTTTTGCTGAATATAAATCTGAAAATGTACTGGGTAAAACTCCACAAGGACAGTCCAGGACAACTTACAGGGAAACAAGAATTACTGATGAGCTGTAAGATGAACAATTCCTAAAGCTTACACAAGAGAGCTCACTCCATATGCTCTCTCTATAGTAGAGAGACTTCACTGAATACATGGGGGCATTAGTAGAGACCTCAGAGGGGCAACACCTTCAAAGTGGGCTAAATTAGTCTGAGAGTAAAGGCTACTCTAGACCTACTCTAAAATGTTTAAAAACAAATCTTGAAAGGATCAAACTGATTGACAAGTAACGTCTACAGGGAAAAAGTCAACACTCTATGATGTTTATTATCCAATAAAAAATTAATAAACATACAAGGAAGCATAAAAAATGTGACCTATAACCTAGAAAAATCAGATAGGAATGACTCAGAAATGACAGAGATGATGGAATTAGTAGACAAGGTCCTTAAAACAGCTATTATAAACACGTGCCATATAATCAAGCCTGTAAAGAAAATATATACACAGTGAGGAGAGAAATGAAAGACATTTTTAAAAATGGAAACTCTAGAGATTAAAAAATACAGTATTTGAAAGGAAATTTCACTGGATGGGATTGTTTTTGTTGTGTGCCATTGAGTCGATTCTGACTCATAGTGACAGTTATACACTGCGGAAGAAAAGATCAATGAACTTGAAGGCAAAGCATTAGAAACTCCAAAATGAATCACAGGGAGAAATAAAAGACTGAAAAGAAAAAATGAAAAGAGACAGGACAATATAAGTGGTGTGACATAGGTTTAATTGAAGTCCCAGAAGAGGAGAGAAAAAAGAGAGACAAAAGATAATTGAAGAAATAATGACCGAAAAATCTCCAAATTTGATGACAACTATAAACCCACAGATCCTACAAGCTCAATGAACTCCAAAAAGGATAAATACAAAGAAAACCAAGCAAGGGCACATCATAATCAAACTAATAAAAACCAGATAAAGGGAAACTTTAAAAAGCAGTCAGAGAAAAAGGGGCATGTATTATACAAAGGAACAAAGATAAGAATGAACATAGACTTATTGTGGGAAAATGTGCAAGCAAGAAAAGCACGGAGAACTTCTAGTGCTAATAGAAGAATTTAGCAAAGTTGCAGGGTACAAGGTCAACAAACAAAAATCGTTTTGGTTTCTATACACCAGCAATGAGAAATCTGAAAGGGAAATTAGTGAGACAATTTCATCACAATGGCATCTAAGAGAATAAAATACCTAGGAATAAATCTAACCAGGGACGTGAAGGACTTATACAATGAAAACTGCAAAACACTGCTGGAAGAGATTAAAGAAGACTTAAATAAATGGAAAGATGTTCCATGTTCATGGATTGGAAGACTTAATATTGTTAAGATGTCAATACTACCCAAAGTGATCTACAGATTCAACACAATCCTGATCAAAATTCCAACAGCCTTCCTCACAGAAATAGAAAAACCAATTCTCATCTTTATATGGAACGGCAAGAGGCCCTGAATAGCTAAAACAATGGTGAAAAGAAGAACAAAGAAGGGCTTACGCTTCCTGATTTTAAAACATAGTACAGTATGATTACTACAGTAATGAAAAGAGCCAGGCACTGGTATAACAGTAGACACACAGACCAATGAAATAGAAGAGTCCAGAAATAATCCTATACATCTATAATCAACTGATTTTTTGACAAGAGTGCTAAGTCCATTTGATGGGGAAAGAAGAGTCTCTTCAATAAATGATGCTGGGAAAATTGGATTTCCACATGCAGAAAAACTAAAAGAGGATCCATGCCTGTCTTAGTTATCTAGTGCTCCTATAACAGAAATACCACAAGTGGATGGCTGTAACAAACAAATTTATTCCTCACAGTCTGGGAGGCTAGAAGTCCACATTCAGGTTGCCAGCTCCAGGGGAAGGCTTTCTCTCTCTGTCAGCTCTGGGGGAAGGTCCTTGTTATCAATCTTCCTCTGGTCAAGGAGCTTCTCAGCGCAGGGACTCCAGGTCCAAAGGACATGCTATTCTCCTGGCTCTTGTTTCTTGGTGGTATGAGGTCCCCCTGTCTCTGCTCACTTCTCTCTTTCATATCTCAAAAGAGACTGACTTAAGACACAACCTAATCTTGTAGTTTGAGTCCTGCCTCATTAACATAACTGCCTCTAACCCTGCCTCATTAACATCACAGAGGAAGGATTTACAACACATAGGAAAATCACATCAGATCACAAAATGGTGGATAACCACAGAATACTGGGAATCATGGCCTAGCCAAGTTGACACACATTTCTGGGGGACACAATTCAATCCATAACAATGCCTCATAGCATACACAAAAACAAATTCAAAATGGATTAAGGACCTAACGGTGCAAACTAAAACCAAAAAATTCTTAGAAGAACAAGCAGGGGCAATGATGTCAGGCCTAGCTTTCATCAGTGGATTATCTAATATAATTTTAAAAAAGCACAAACAGCAAAAGACAAAATAAATAAATGGGACCTCATAAAAATTAAAAAGTTTGGTTCATCAAAAGACTTTATCAAAAAAGTAAAAAGACAAGCTACCAACTGGGAGAATATCTTCAGAAACCATATATCTGACAAGAATCTAATAACAAATATGTATCTAAAACTTTGACAACTTAACAACAAAAAGACAAATAACCCAATCATAAAATGGGCAAAGGACTTGAATAGACATTTCATTCAAATGGCCACCAAACACATGAAAAGATGCTCAGCATCATTAGCTATCAGAGAGATGTAAATCAAAACCACAATGAGATACCATTTCACTCCCACTAGGATGGCTAAGATTGAAAAAAAAGAACAGACAACAACAAATGCTGGCAAGGATGTGGGGAAATTGGAACTCTTACCCATCGCTGTTGGGGTTGCAAAATGGTACAACTGTTGTGGAAAACAGTGTGGCAGTTCCTCAGAAAACTAAAAATAAAACTACTATATGACCAAGCAGTTCCATTTGAAAGCAGAGACTTGTACACCAATGTTTATTGCAGTACCACTCACAATAGCCAGAAGGTGGAAACAACTTAAATGTCCATTAACAGATGAATGGATAAACAAAACGGAGTATATCCATACAATGGAATGCTACTCAGCCAGTAGGAGAAATGAAGTCGTGATACCTGCTACAATATGGACGGAGGTTGAAGACATTACACTGAATGAAATAAGCCAAACATAAAAGGACAAATATTGTATTACTTCACTTATATAAAAAAAATGAGAAAAGGGAAATGTATAGAGACCAAAGTTTATTAGTGGTTAGCAGGGGTGGGAGGGAAGGGGAAAGGGGAGACTGAAGAACCCTTGAGACTATGGCCCCCAGACATAACTCAGAACTGAAGCTACTCCCGAAGTCCACCTTTCATCCAAAGATTAGACAGGCCTATAAAAGTATAAGGTGAAAAAAGTGTACAGTGCAAATTAGTTTCTCATTCAAAAATTTCTCAAATGGGCAACACCTGCCCAAAAGCAAAGATAAGAAGGCAGGAAGGGACAGGAAAACTGGATGAATGGACACGGGGAACCAGGGTGGAAAGAGAAAGGGGGAGAGTGCCGACACATTGTAGGGATTGAAACCAATATCACAAAACAATTTTTGAAGGAGATTTTTTGAATGAGAAATTTTTGCATGAGAAACTAATTTGCGCTGTAAACTTTCACCTAAAACACACACACACAAAGTCTACCTTGAGCATTATGCTCTTTTAAGAATTATCTATGTGGAATCAAATTTACAACAGCAACTCGAAAGATTAGATAGGAACCTTAGGGGTCAGTGAGTTTATGCTAATGAGGGAGGAACAACTCAGGGTGAGAATGGTTGTACAACTTGAGGAATGTAATCAAACCACTAAGTCATACATGTAGAACTGCTGAATTGGTGCTATGTATATTCTCAACAACAATAAAAAATAAAATTTAGAGGAAAAAAAGAGCATGGAATAACATTTTTAAAGTGCTGAAAGAAAAAAAAAATCATCGTGGAATTCTAAATCCAGTAAAAATATCCAAGAGAATTTGTTGCCAGCAAACCTGTACTATTAAGAAATATTACCTGAAGTTTTTTAGGCAGAATGAAAATTATATGGGCAACTCCTGCCCACTGGCAAGATGAGAAGGCAGGAAGGGACAGGAAAACTGGACAAATGGACACTGGGAGCCTGGGGTAGAAAGGGGGAAAGTGTTGAGACATTTCAGGGATTGCAACCAATGTCACAAAACAATTTGTATATACATTTGTGTGTGTGTGTGTGTGCTTTAGGTGAAACTTTACAGAGCAAATTAGTTTCTCATTCAACAATTCATACACAAATTGTTTTGTACATTGGTTGCAATCACTGCGATGTGTCAACATTCTCCCCTTCCATACCCAAATTCCCCGTTTCCATCTGTCCATTTTTCCTGTCCCTTCCTGCCTTGTCATCATTCCTTTTGGGCAGGCGTTGCTCATTTGGTCTGCTATACATGAGTGAACTAAGAAGCATGTTCCTCATGTGTGTAATTGTTTTTAGACCTGTCTAATCTTTGGCTGAAGGGTGAACTTCGAAGTGGCTTCAGTTTTAAGTAAAAAGGGTGTCCAGTGGCCATAGTCTCGGGAGTTTTTGCAGTCTCTGTCAGACCAGTAAGTCTAGTCTTTTCTTGTGAATTTGAATTTTGTTCCACATTTTTCTCCCACTCTATCCAGGATGCTCTATTGTGATCTCTGTTAGAGTTGTTGGTGGTAGCCTGGCACCACCTAGTTCTTCTGGGCTCAGGCTGGTAGAGGGTGTGATACTTGTGGTCCATAGTCCTCTGGACTAATATTTCCTTTGTGTCTTTGGTTTTCTGCATTTTCCTTTGCTCTGGACAGGATGGGACCAGTACACATATCTTAGATGGCCACTCTAAAGCTTTTAAGATCCCAGATGCTACTCACCAAAATTGAATGTAGAACATACTGTTTATGAACTTTGTTATCCCAATTGACCAAGACGCCCCTTGCGACCGTGGTCCCCAGCCCAGCCCTGAGCTCCAGTAACTCAGTTTCTCAGGGTGTTTGGATGTGTCTATGAAGCTTATATGACTTTGCCTTGGTCAAGCTGTGCTGAATTCACCTATATGGTGCACTGTCTTTCCCTCCACCAAAGTAAAACTTGCCCCATAGGGTTTTCAAGGAGCCGTTGGTGGATTAGAACTGCTGACCTTTTGTTTAGCAACCTGAGCTCTTAACCACTGTGCCACCAGGGCTCCTTAACACTTACCTACTATCTAGTTAAAGATTTCCCCTCCCCAAACCTCTCCTCCCTCGTAACCATCAAATATTGTTTCTGTGTATAAACCTTTTCTTGAGATTTCATAATAGTAGTCTCATACAATATTTGTCCTTTTGTGATTGACTTATTTCAGTCAGCATAATGTCCTCCAGATTCATCCATGTTGTGAGATATTTCCTGGATTCATCATTGTTCTTTATCGTTGCGTAGTATTCCATTGTGTGTATGTACCATAATTTATTTATCTATTCATCTGCTGATGGGCACTTAGTTTGTTTCCATCTTTTTGCTACTGTGAATAATGCTGCAATAAACATGTGCGTGCATATATCTATTATTGTGTTGACTCTTATTTCTCTAGGATATATTCCTAAGAGTGGGATTGCTGGAGCATATGATATTTTTATTTCTAGCTTTTAAAGGAAGTGCCATATTGCTTTCCATAGTTGTTGGATCATTTTACATTCCCACCAGCAGTGCATAAGAGTTCCAATCTCCCGCAACCTCTCCAACACTTGTTATTTTCTCTTTTTTTGATTAGTCCCTGTAATATTGGGGTGAGATGGTTTCTCAATGTAGTTTTGATCTGCATTTCTCTAGTAGCTAATGATCACGAGCATTTCCTCTTGTTTCTGTTAGCTGCCTGAATGTCTTCTTTGGTGAAGTGTCTGTTCATATCCTTTGCCCATTTTTTAATTGGATTATTTGCCTTTTTGTTGTTGAGGTGTTGCAGTATTGTATAGATTTTAGAGATTAGACCTGTCAGATATGTCATAGTCAATTTTTTTTTCCCCAGTCTATAGGGCCTCTTTTTACTCTTTTGGTGAAGTCTTTTGATGAGCATAGTAAGTATTTAATTTTTAGGAGCTCCCAGTTATCCAGTTTATCTTCTGTTGCTTGTGCATTGTTAGTTATACTTTGTGTCCTATTTATGCCGTATATTAAGGCCCCTAGCATTGTCCTTATTTTTTGTTCCATGACGTTTATAGTTTTAAGTTTTATATTTAGGTCTTTGATCCATTTGGAATTAGTTTTTGTGTATGATGTGAGGTACTTGTCCTGTTTCATTTTTTACAGTTAGACATCCAGCTTTGCCAGCACCACTTGTTAGACTGTCTTTCCCCCATTTAATGGGCTTTGGGCCTTTGTCAAAGACCAGCTGACTGTAGGTGGATGGATTTATGCCTCGGTTCTCAATTCTGTTCCATTGATCTATGGGTCTGTCGTTGTTCCAGTACCAGGCTATTTTGACAACTGTGACTGTATAGTAGTTCTGAGATCATGTAGTATGAGGCCTCCTACTATGTGCTTCTCTTTCAATAATGCTTTACCTATCTGGGGCCTCTTTCTTTTCATATTATGTTAGTGATTAGTTTTTCTCATCTCATTTAAAGAATGCTGTTGGTATTTCGGATCAAGATTGCATTATATCTGTAGATTGCTTTGGGTAGAACTGACATTTTCACAACGTTGACTCTTCCTATCCATGAGCATGGCATGTTTTTCATTTATGTAGGTCTCTGTTGAGTTCTTGCAGTAGTGTTTTGTAGTTTTCTTTGTATAGGTCTTTTACATCCCTGGTCGGATTTATTCCTAAGTATTTTATTTTTTTAGGGGCAATTATAAATGGTATTGTTTCCTTGATTTTCTTTTATAGTTCTCTTTCTTGCTGTACAGGAATCCAACTGATTTTTGTATGTTAATCTTGTATCCTGATACTCTGCTGAATCTTTCTATTAGTTCCAGTAGTTTTCTTTTGGAATCTTTGGGGTTCTTTATGTATAGTATCATATCATCTGTGAATATGGATAGTCTTACTTCTTCTTTTCCAATTTGGGTGCCCTTTATTTCTTTTTCTTGCCTTATTGCTCTAGCTAGGACTTCTGGTACAATGTTAAATAGGAGTGGTGACAAGGGGCATCCTTGTCTTGTTCCCATTCTCAAGGGGAATGCTTTCAGTCTCTCTGTTGAGAATGATGTTAGCTGTAGGTTTTGTATAGATGCCGTTTGGTATGTTGATAAATTTCCCTTCTATTCCTGTTTTGCTGAGAGTTTTTAATCAGGAATAGTTGTTGGACTTTATCAAATGCCCTTTCTGCCTCTACTGAGATGACCACATCTTTCTTTTCTTTTGTTCTATTTATGTGGTGGACTATGTTGATTGATTTTCTAATGTTGAACCATCCTTGCATAGCTGGTATGAATACCAGTTGGTCGTGGTGTATTACTTTTTGATATGAAGCTGAATTCTCTTGGCTAGAATTTATTCGAAAATTTTTGCATCTATATTCATGAGAGATATTGGTCTGTAATTTTCTTTTTTTTGTGGTGTCTTTGCCGGGCTTTGGTATCAGGGTTATGCTGACTTCCTAGAATGAATTCGGGAGTATTCCTTCTTTTTCTACACTCTAAAATAGTTTGAGGAGTACTGGTGTGAGCTCTTCTCTGAATGTCTGACAGAATTCTCCAGTGAAGCTATCTGGGCTAGGGCTTTTTTTTGTTGGGAGTTTTTTTTTTTTCATTACCTTTTCAATCTTTTCCCTTGTTATGGGTCTGTTAAGATTTTCTGTCTCAGCTTTTACTAGTTTACATAGGCAGTGGGTTTCCAGAAATTTCTTAATTTCCTCTAGGTTCTCAAATTTGTTGGAGTACAGTTTTTCATAGTATTCTACTCTGATCCTTTTTATTTCAGCTAGGTCTGTTGTAATGTCTCCCATCTCATTTCTTATTTGTGTTGTTTGCTTCCTCTTCTGTTTTTCTTTTGTCAGTTTGGCCAGTGGTTTGTTGATTTTGTTGATCTTTTCAAAGAACCAACTTTTGGTCTTTTTGATTCTTTCTATTGTTTTTCTGTTCTCTATTTCATTTATTTCTGCTCTAATCTTTATTATTTCCTTTCTTCTGGTGTCTGTGGGCTTCTTTTGCTGTTCTCTTTCTATTTGTTCAAGTTCTAGGGCTGACGTTTTGATTTTGGCCCGTTCTTTTTTGATGGGTGCATTTATTGCTATAAATTGACCTCTGAGCACTTCCTTTGCTGTGTACCAAAGGTTTGGTATGATGTGTTTTCATTCTCATTTGATTGTAGAAATTGTTTTCCCTCTTTGATTTTTTCCATTACCCAGTTGTTTTGAAGCAACGTGTTATTTGGTTTTCATGTATTTGATTCTTCCTTCTTGCTCTTCCTGTTATTAATTTCTACTTTTATGGCATCATGATCAGAGAGAATGCTTTTTATTATTTCGATGCTTTGGATTTTATTGAGGGTTGTCTGGAGAATGTTCCATGTGCATCGGAAAAGAATGCATACTTTGCTGCTGTTGGGTGGAGTGTTCTATATATGCCTATGAGGTACACTTGTTCAATTTTGACCTTTAGCTCTTCTGTATCTCTGCTGAGTATCCTTCTAGATGTTCTGTCCTTTACAGAGAGTGGTGTGTTGAAGCTTCCTACTATTATTGTGGAACTGTCTATTTCTCTTTTCAGAGCTGTTAAAGAGTTTGTTTTATGTACCTTGAGTCCCTACTGTTGGGTGCGTAGATATTTATTAAGGTTATGTCTTCTTGGTGGATTGTCCCTTTAATCATTATATAATGTTCTTCCTTGTCTTTTATTGCTGATTTTGCCTTAAAGTTTATTTTATCTGAGAATAGTATTTCAGTCCTTTTATGGTTACCGTTTGCTTGATATATTTTTCCTATCCTTCGATTTTTAGTAAATCTATGTCTTTGTGTCTAAGATGTGTCTCTTGTAGATAGCATATTGATGGGTTGTGTTTTTTCATCCATTCTGCTACTGTTTCTTTATGAGCACATTTAAACCATCTAGTTTGCTGTCATATTGTTACGCTTTTTTTTTTGTGTGGTGCTGATGTTTTCTTTGTTCCTCTTACTCTCCTGTGCTGAGTTCCTTTTGTTTGTTTGTGAATTTCTTTTCTTTCATTATTGTAGATTTTGTATTTACTGAATCTTCATGACTTTTTTCTTTTTTATTCTAATGACTATGTTAAACTTTCTTTGTGGCTACCTTGAAATTTACCCGTATCTTCCTAAGTTTGAACCAGTCTTTTATTACTTGATATCACCTTGACTTCCTCTCTATTTGAAAGTTCTATGCCTACACCATTTATTCCCCTTCTTAATGTTTTGACATTGTCGTCATTTACAGATTGACGTCTCTGTTCCCGTTTTAAGTCTTTTGGCTTTGTTTCATTATTGAGAGTTCTTTATCTAGGTTAGTTATCTGGTTGATGCTGTCCTGTGTCTTAGACACTGGTTTTTGTCTGATGTTGTTGGTTCTCTAACTGAGGCTTTCTCTTTAACATTTCTTTTAAGTTTGGTTTTGTTTTTGCAAATTCCCTTAATTTCTGTTTATCTGGAAATGTCTTAATTTTGCCATCATATTTGAGAGAGAGTTTTGCAGGGTATATTACTCTTGCTCCGCAGTTTTTTTCTTTCAAGGTTTTATATATATCACCAGGATACTTTCTTTGTCTTTGGTTTTGGCGAGTGTGATTACAATCTGTCTTGGTGACTTTCTTTTGCGGTCTCTCCCATATGGGGTTCGTTGAGCCTATTGGATGGTCAGCTGTTTGTCTTTTATGATATTTTGGGCGTTTTCTGCCAGCAAATCTTCAACAATCTTCTCTGTACTTTCCATTTTCTCTTCCTATTCTGGAACTCTGATCATGTGCAAATTTTTGCTTTTAATTTCGTCCCACATAATTCTTAGGTTTTCTTCATTCTTTTCTCTGATTTTTTCATCAAACACAGTGGCATCCACGGATTTGTCTTCAATCTCGCTGATTTTGCCTTTCATTGCTTCATATTTGCTCCTAAAACTTTCTGTTGAGTTGTTCATTTCTGAAATTTTGTTGTTTATCTTTTGGATTTCTAGTTGCTGTTTTCGTATGATTTCTAATCGTTCATTTATTTTGACATTTTGTTCTGGTATTATTTTCCTATTGCTTTTTCTGTGTTTTTCTTGATTTGGCTATGTTTTCTTTAGTTTAGCCCTGTGTCTTCCTTGATCTGTTTCCTTATCTTTTGGAGAGTCCTAAATATTAGTCTTTTAAATTCCACATCAGGTAGTTCCACTGCCTTTTCTTCTGCAGAAAGATCATCTGATTTCTCTACTCTGGTCATTTGCTGGAGCCATCTTGTCTTGCTTTTGTATATGTTCTCATATTGTCTGCTGTCTCCAACACATTAAAGTACTATTTTCTTTATTGACTGTATGTTCATTTGTTTCATTTTGCTTTTTTGTTTTCTTTTGATATGTCAGGGCGGACAGGCCAGGTGTGTTTTGCTGCTTGCTTGTCTGTGTGCACAACAGTTCTCACTACCTTTCACAGGTGGGCAGGGCAGAAATAGGCAGGGTGCACCTGCCTTGCTGTACACTGATTTGGCTAGGTGGCTGAGGGCAGACTGTGCAGGTGCTGTTTTTCTCCTGATGTTGGTCCAGTGGTTTGGGAGCTTTCCTATACTCTAGCAAGATAGGCTGAGGTTTGGATGGGGAATGGTGCTGGCTTGCTTCCCACCATTCAACAGGCGGTCAACTGGTTGGAAGAGGGTGCACTGTGGGCCTGGTGTTGTGGCTGGCCTGAGCACTAGGAGTGTTCTAGCCGTGGTGGCACATCAGGAGTCGGTGGGAAGGTGGGGTGGTGTGCAGGGCTAGGTGTGGGGAGAAAGAAAAGAAAAGAGAAAAATTTAAAAAGTAGTCAGTGGGTGGGGTTTGGTGGACCTGGGGGCCAGCTGGAAAGGCGGGGGAGGTGGTGTATGAGGCTAGATGGGAGGTAGAAAGAACAGAAGAAAGTAAAAGAAAAAAAGTGGCAGCACAGTGAGGGTATGGTGGACCCAAAGTAGTGGCAGGCTGGTGGCTCTCCACCTGTGGCCGCATGGTGGTATCTGGTGGCGGGGGGGAGGTCTCGTATGTGGCTAGGTCCGAGGGAGAAGGAAAGGGAAGAGAGAGAAAAGGAAAAATAATAATATAAAAAATAAAAATAAAAAATAAAAATAAAAAATAAACTGGCAGCATGGTGGGGTTCGGTGAGTGCGGGCAGGGCAGCACATTGGAGTTCGGTGAGTAAGGGCAGGGCAGACCCTAGGGCTGGTTGGAAGGGAGGACATGTGATGCGTGAAGCTCAGCGGGAGGGAGAAAAAAAAGAGAAAACCAAAAGAAAAAAAATGGCATGGTGAAATCCCGTTGTGGGCGTGGGGCAGATCCGAGGTGGCTGTGGGCTGGTGGCTCTCTAGCCGAGGCAGTGAGATGTGGCCCAGTAGGATGGGGTGAAGGTGGCGTACGGGGCTAGATGGGAGGAAGAATGGGAAACAGAGAAAAGAAAAAAAATGGCGGTGTGTCAGGAGCCGGCAAGCGGGGGTGGAGCAGACCCTGGAAGCCATATGCTGGTGGCTCTCTAGCTGAGTGTTACAGCATGGCCTATTGAGAAGGGACGGAGGTGGTGCACAGGGCTAGGTAGGCAAGAGAAAGAATAGGAAAGGAGGGAAAGATAGAGAAGAAAAAAATGGTACCGAGGGAACCAGCTCTTGGGGGCAGGGCAGAACCAGGGTGGCGGCAAGCTGGTGTCTTTCTTACCAGGCAGTGCAGTGCAGCGCAGCTTGTCAGGAAGGAGCAGAGGTGGCACACAGGGCTAGGTAGAAGGGAGAAAGAAAAGGAAGGAAGGAAAAGAGAAAAAAAACACTAAGTGGGAGCGGGCCAGTGGGGGCAGGGTGAACCCAGGGTGGTGGCAAGCCAGTGCCTCTCCAGCTGAGTGGCAGGGCACAGCCCATCAGGCAGGGGCAGAGGCAGTGTACACGGCTAGGTGGGAGGGAGAAGTAAAGGAAGAAAGGGAAAGAGAAAAAAAAAATGGTACTGAGGGAGCTGACCAGTGGGGGCGGGGCGGACTGGGGCGGCCATGAGCCAGTGTCTTTTCAGCTGAGTGACCTTGGCCCATTGGGAAGCAGCAAAGGCAGTGTACAGGGCAGAAGGGTGAGGGGTGGGAAAGCATGTTTCTCTGGTTACTAAGTGCTCTGTCTCCTGTTGGGAGCTCCATGAAGTTGCCTTCCTGTACTCCTTGTCTGGGGTTGTTGCTGGCTGTGCTCCAAGATGGCAAAGCTGCGCTGCATCAGCTGGCATGGGAACTCCACTCCGTAGGTCTCCTTGTTCTCTGTCAGTTCTTCTTCCATTCAGTGCTTGATCTAGTTCCTTATCCCTTCATTTGATGCTTAAGGTTTCAGGATTGGTGTTTGTCTGTTTTACTTAGTTTTTTTGGTCTTTGTTGCAGAGGGGTGGCATGGTGCTTCTGTCTATAGTGCACTGTTGACTCCGTCTCTCTAAATTTTTGAATGAAAAACTAATTGGTATTGAAACTTTCACCTAAAGCACGATAAAATAAAAAAAAAAAAAATGAAAATTATACCAGATAGAAACTTGGACCTACACAAAGGACTAAAGAATGCTGGAAAGAGTAAATATGTAGGTGTATATAAAAGATATTTCTGTACTCATTTTTAAATAACTTTAAAAGATAATTTATAGCCATGTTGGGAGCAGTAGGTCTAGTGGTGGCTGCCTACACGCTGAGTGCAAAGGAATGTTGCTGAGGGCCAGGGAAGAGCGAGGCCTGCTTGGTGGCAGAGAGTAAATGGAGCCACACAGTTCAGCCAAAAGGTGGTACAGTCCAGTTAGGGTATGGGGGATGTGGTCCAGAGCTGCTCATAGCTGTTTTCCATTAAGCCAGACATTAAAGAGATGTGCAAAAATGTATAACAATGCCACTCTCTTCTCATTAATTTTCTTTTTGTGTTGGAGAATATTATCTTTAAATCAAAACATGTTATTTCTGTTAACACGTACAGGATTTATTATTCTAATTTTAAATGAATTAATGAATATTTTAAAAACTAAAAAATATAACTGACCACTTAAAGCCAAAACAAATAACAATGTACTGTGGCATTTATAACATATGCAAAAAGAAAAATATTTAACTACAGAGTTCAGAGCAAGAGTTCAGCAGCTGCATGCCCCTGTTCCCCTACAAAAACATGGGGGAAGAAAAAGAAGTAGAAACTGGCAGAAGTAACTTTATCAGGACTCTGGAAACTAGTCAAAGGGTTACAGCAATTAAGCGCATGCTGAACTGAGAAACAGGTGACATAAATGACAGGAACTTTTGGTTTTCTACTTCCCTAAGTCCCACTCACTCCCCAGCTTGGCATGGTCATCTTAAAGTGGCATCAGCCTACACTCACAGAGAGGGAGCCTGGTCTCTGGCTACAGAGGGAATAGAGCAGACTTTATTAGCAAATTATTGTGTGTGTCTGTTCTAATGTGCTTGGGGGCTGCCTGAAGGACTCAAAAAGGTACTCATGTCAGTTTGGCCTGTCTTGGAACTCATGCAAGGCAGGGTGGAGGGCAGCAAGTAAAGCCGGAAGGGGTAACCACCTGTAGCCACCTTGGGCTAAAGAGTGCTATTAAAAGATTAGATGCCTAGAAAGACTGGAGAAACTGGGGAGAGAGTTTCTTTAGGAAATTAAGGCTTTCAAAAGTACCTTGTAAACGGGGGAATTGAAAAAGACACATGTATGCCCAGGGCAAGATTCATGGTCAGAAATTACTTGAAAAGACCCTACATTTCCATCTGGGGCTGATCCACAGGCTAAGTGTTGAAGGAGTCTGAGCAGACTGCCAATTTTCAAAGACTGGGAGAGGTTGCCACACCCCCCTCCAAACACGGTGTTCACGGAAATCTCTGTTAAGTAAATCAGTAGCTTAGCACAAGCTACAGAGACTTCAGTGTTTACTAATGTCCAAGAGGGCAGTCTTTGCAAAATAATTAGGAGACGTCACTAAACAAATGGACTACTACAGCCTTTAATAATTAAAAAAATAATACGCTAGCAAACTCTGGAGAAGGGTAGGAGAACAGATATCCAGAGACACTACATTATACTATTCAAATGCCCTAGGTTCAACCAGAAAAATCACAAGGCATGTGAAGAAACAGGAAAGAATAACCCATTCAAAAGAACAAAATTAAGTGACAGGAATCATCCCTGAGGAAGCCCAGATTTTGAACTTAAAAGACAGAGACTTTAAAAATAACAGTATTAAATATGCTCAAAAAGATAAATAAAACATGGAACAAAGAACTAAAGGAAATCAGGAAAATGATACATGAACAAAGTAAGAATATCATTAAAGAGATATAAATTACTAAACAGAACAAAGCAAAAATACTGGAGCTGAAAAATGCAAAAACTGAAATGAAAAATTCACTGTGGGGGTTTGTCTTAGTTGTCTAGTGCTGCTATAACAGAAATACCACAAGTGGATGGCTTTAACAAACAGAAATTTGTTCTCTCACAGTTTAGGAGGCTAGATTTCCGAATTCAGCACGCCAGCTCCAGGGGAAGGCTTTCTCTGTCGGCTCTGGGGGAAGGTCCTTGTCATCAATCTTCCCCTGGTCTAGGAGCTTCTCACTGCAAGGACCATTGGTCCAAAGGATGCACTCTGCTCCTGGCTTTTCTTGGTTGGTGGTAATGAGGTCCCTATCTCTCTGTTTCCTTCTCTCTCCATTTATCTCTTGTAAGATAAAAGGCGATGTAGGCCACACCCCAGGGAAACTCGCCTTACATGGGATCAGGGCTGTGACCTGAATAAGGGTGTTGCATCCCTAATCCCCTTTAACATAACTTAACCTTGCCTCATTAGCCACAGGCAGAGATGAGGATTTACAGCATATAGGAAAATTACATCAGATCACATAATGGAGTACAACTACATAATACTGGGAATCATGGCCTAGCCAAGTTGACATATTTTTAGGGGACACTATTCAATCCATGACAGGATTCGACAGCAGATTTGAGCAAGCAGAAAAAAGAATAAGAGAACTTGAAGAAAGGACATTTGAAATTATTGAGTTTGAAGAACAAAATAAAAAAGAAAGAAGAAAACTGAGCAGAGCCTAAGGAACTTGTGAGACACCATCAAATAGACGAACTCACCCATAAAAGGAGTATCAAAATGAAAAAGAATAGAGAAAGTGACAGACTATATGAAGAAGTAGTGGTTGAAATTTTGTAAATTTGACAAAAGACATGAATCTACACATACAAGAAGCTCAATGAACTCCAAGCAGGATAAAGTCAAAGAGATCCACACCAAGATACTTTATAATCAAACTGTTGAAAACCAAAGATAGAGAATCTTGAAAGCAGCAAGAGACAAGCAAATCATCACATACAAGGGATCCTCAATAAGATTAAGTGTGGACTTGTCAGAAACTATGGAGGCCAGAAGTCAGACGACATATTTAAAATACTAGAAGACAAAAAGCAAACAAAAAAAACCCTGTCAACCAAGAATTCTATATCCGGCAAAACTATCCTCCAAAAAACAAGAGTAAAATGAAATATTCCCAGAAAAACAAAAGCTGAGGGATTTCTTTACCAACACCTGCCCAACAAGAAATGCTAAAAGGAATCCTTTAGGCTGAAGTGAAAGGAGACTAGAGTAACTTGAAATCTTATGGGGGAAAAAAAAAAGATTTCCAGTAAAAGAAATTTTATGGGTTAATAAAAAGGCCAATATTATGGTATTTTTGGTTTGGAACTCTACTTGCTACAATGTCCATGATTTAAAAAACAAAAGCACAAGAAATAATTATAAATTTGTTAATTGGCCACACAACCTATAAAGATGTAATTTGTGACAACAACATAAAGGCGGAGGCGGAGTGGTGTAGGAAGGAAATTTTTGTATATTATTGAAGTTATGTTGGCATCAATTTAAACTGTCATTGTTAGCTGCCATTGAGTCGGCTCCAACTCATGGTAACCTTATGTATAATACAGCAAAACATTGCCTGGTCATGTGCCATCTTCATGATCACTAATATGTTTGAGTCCACTGTTGTGGCTATTGTGCCAATCCACCTCATTGAGGGTTTTCCTCATTTTCATTGGCTCTCTACTTTACCAAATGTGATTTCCTTTTGTAGCAATTGGTCTTCTGTGATGACATGTCCACAGTAAGTCAGCTTCTAAGGAACATTCTGGTTGTATTTCTTCTAAGACTAATTGGTTCATTCTTTGGCAGTCCATGTTATATTCAATATTCTTTGCCAAAACAACAGTTCTAACACATCAGTTCTTCTGCCTTCCTTTTTCATTATCCATTTTTTGCATGCATATGAGGTGACTGAAAAGACCATGGCTTGAGTCACACAGACCTTAGTCATAAAAGTGACATCATTGTTTTTTTAAAACTTTAAAGAGGTCTTTTGCCGCAGATTTGCCCAATGCAATATATCATTTGATTTCTTGACTGCTGCTTTCATGGATGTTGACTGTTGATTCAAGTAGAATGAAATCGCTGACAACTTCAATTTTTTTCCTCTGTTTTTCATGATGTTGTTTATTAGTCCAGTTGTGAGGATTTTCATTTTCTTCATGTTTAAGTGTAATCCATACAGAAGGCTGTAGTCTTTGACCTTCATCAGTAAGTGCTTCAAGTTTTCTTCATTTTTGTCGTCCGTCAGTTT
Organism: Dugong dugon; assembly: GCA_030035585.1. Classification (NCBI taxonomy): domain Eukaryota; kingdom Metazoa; phylum Chordata; class Mammalia; order Sirenia; family Dugongidae; genus Dugong; species Dugong dugon. The sequence continues at coordinate 97,692,473 of CM057483.1, read as the reverse complement.
GTCATACTGTGATTGTGTGTTGCAGTGATGCTGGAAGCTATGCCACCAACATTTCAAATATCAGCAGGGTCACCCATGGTGGACAAGTTTAAGTGGAGCTTCCAGACTAAGACAGATGAGGAAGAAAGGCCTGTTGTTCTACTTCTAAAAATTAGCCAATGAAAACCCTATGCATCAATTTAAACCAGGTTGTTATAAATTTAGGATGTCAAATGCAATCTCCACGGTAACCGCAAAGCTAAAAAATATACACAAAAGAAAATGAGAAGGGAATAAAAAAATCAACTAAACACAAAAGTAGACAACATTGGAGGAAATGAGGGGCAAATATGAAAACAGCACACAGAGAAAACAAATAGCAAAATGGCAGAAGTCCTTATCAGTATAACTTTAAATGTAAATGACATAGATTGTCAGACTAGATAAAAAAGCATGATCCAACTATATGCTATCTACAAGATACCCACTTTAGATCCAATGACACAAGTAAGTTGAAAGTGAAAGGATGGAGAAAATTTTTCCACGCAAATAGTAACCAAAAGAGAGCCAGGGTGGGCATATTTATATGAGAAAAATAGACTTTAAGTCACAGTCTGTTACTGGAGACAAAGAAGGACATTATATAATAATAAAAGGGTCAATTCAACAAGAAGATATAACAATAATAAATATATATGCATTGTTATGGATTGTATTGTGTCCCCCCAAAATGTGTGTCAACTTGGCTAGACCAAGATTCCCAATATTATGTGGTTGTCCACCATTTTGTGATCTGATGTGATTAACCTATGTGTTGTAAATCCAAATCTCTATGATGTTAATGAGGCAGGATTAGAGGCAGTTATGTTAATGAGGCAGGACTTAACCTACAGGATTAGGTTGTATCTTGAGTCAATCTCTTTTGTGATATAAAAGAGAGAATCAAGCAGAGAGAAGAGGGAACTCCTCCCACCAAGAAAGAAGAGTTGGGAGTGAAGCATGTCCTTTAGACCCGGGGTCCCTGTGCTGAGTATCTCCTTGACCAGGGGAAGATTGATGACAAGGACCTTCCCCCAGAGCTGATAGAGAGAGAAAGCCTTCCCCTGGAGTTGGCACCCTGAATTCAGACTTCTAGCCTCCTAAACTGTGAGAGAATAAATTTCTCTTTGTTGAAGCCATCCACTTGTGGTATTTCTGTTACAGCAGCACTAGATAACTAAGACATGCACCTAAAAACAGAGCCCCAAAATACATGAAGCAAACATTAACAGAATTGAAGGTAAAGACAGGCAGTTCTACACTAATGTTGGAGATTTCAACACACCACTTTCAATAATAATGGAACACCTAGACAGATGATTGATAAGGAAATAGAGGACTTTAACAACACTACAAACCACCTAGCCCTAACAGACATCTATAGCATATTCTACCCCCCCAAAAGCAGAATACACATTCTTTTCCAAAGTACATGGATAACTCTCCAGGATAGACTACATACTAAGTCATAAAACAAGTCTTCATAAATTTAAAAAGACTGAAATCATATGAAGTATCTCCTCCAACCACAATGGAATAAGACTAGAAATCAACAACAGAAGGAAAACTGGAAATTTCATATTTTTTGGAAATTAAAAAATGTGCTATTAAACAACCATGGGTTAAAGAGGAAACTAGAAGTGAAATCAGAAAATATTTAGAGATGAATTAAAATGAAAGCACAACATACCAAACAATGAAGGCAGTGGTCAGAAGAAAATTTATAGCTGTAAACACCTACATTAAAAAAGAAAACAGATCTCAAATCAATAACCTAATATTAGACCTTGAGGAACTAGAAAAATAATAGAAAACTAAGCCCAAAGGTACTAGAAGGAAAGAAATAATAAAGATTAGAGTGTACATAAATGAAATAAAGAATAGAAAAACAATAGAGAGAATCATAAAACCAAAAGTTGGTTCTTTAAACATAACAATAAAATCAACAAATCTCTAGCTAGACTGATGAGGAAAAAAGAGAGAAGATGCAAATAACTAAAATCAGAAATTAAAGTGGGGACATTATAACTGACCCTACAGAAATAAAAAGGATTACAATAGACTACTATGAACAATTATTCACCAACAAATCAGATAACCTAGATGAAATGGACAAATTCCTAGAAAACATAAACTTCCTACATTGACTCAAGAAGAAATAGAAGATCTCAACAAACTCATAAGTGAAGAGATGGAATCAGTAATAAAAAAAAAAAAAAAAAAAAAAACCTCCCCCAAAAGAAGAGCTCTGGACCATACGGCTTCACTAGGGAATTCCACCAAACATTTACGGAGAAGTGACCCTAATCCTTCTAATACCTTCCAAAAAATAGAAGCACAGGGAATACTTCCTAACCCATTCTATGAGGCCAGAATTACTCAGATATCAAAGCCAGACAAAGATATCACAAGAAAAGAAAACTACTGACCAATATCCCTGATGAATATAGATGCAAAAATCCTCTACGAAAGACTAGCAAACTGAATCCAAAAGCATATTAAAAGAACTATACACCAGAATCAAGTGGGATTTATCCTAGGAGTGTAAGGGTGGTTCAACATTAGAAAATCAATCAATTTAATACACCACATTAAGAGAACAAAGGAAACACGCCACATGATCATCTCAGTTGATGCAGAGAAGGCATTTGACAAAAGCCAACACCTTTTCACGATACAAACACTCAACAAGCTAGGAATAAAAATGAAATTTCTCAATCTAATGAAGGGCATTTATGAAAACCCATAGCTGACATCATACTTAATGAAGAAAGACTGAGGATGTCCACTCTCATCATTGCGATTCAATATTGTACTGGAAATTCTAGCCAGAGAATTTAGGCAAGGAAAAGAAATAAAAGGTAACCAGATTGGGAAGGAAGAAGTATATCTATCCCTTTTTACGGATGACATGATCTTATACCTAGAAGACCCTAAAGAATCCATAAGAAAGCTACTAAGAGCTTATAAATGAGTTCATCAAAGTGGTTGGGTACAAGGTCAACACAAAAATCACTCAGGTTTTTATACATTAACAATGAGCAATCTCAAAAGGAAATTGAGGAAACAATTTCAGTTTTAATAGCATCTAAAAGAATAACATGCCTAGGAATAAACTTAGTCAAGGAAGGGAAAGACATGTACACTGAAAAGTATAAAACATTACTGAAAAAAAGTAAAAGAAGAGCTAAGTAAATGGAAGGACATTCCATGCTCACGGAGTGGAAGACTTGACATTGTTAAGATGTCAATACTACCTAAAACAATCTATAGATTCAACACAATCCCCATCAAAATTCCAATAGCCTTCTTTGCAGAAATGGAAAAGCTGATGCTCAAATTTATATTGAACTGCAAGGGGCCCTGAATAGCCAGAGCAATCTTGAAAAAGAACAAAGTATGAACACTCACACTTTCCAATTCCAAAACATACTATAAAGTAATCAAAACAATCTGGTACTGGTATAATGATAGACATATAAGGCCAATGGCATTCAATTGAGAGTGCAGAAATAAATTTGCATATCTATGGTCAATTGATTTTCAACAAGGGTGCCAAGTCTATCCCACAGGGAATGAATAGCCTCTTTAATAAATGGTGTTGGATGGTGCCCGACCACCATTACTGAATGTTTTGATCAAAGATTCTATAGAAGAATCCTGATCAGATGGGGGAAATGCAGAACAAAATTTCAAATTCCCTGGAATCCAAACTTTCTGTAGCCACGGATGCTGGATGAATCCCGAAACTACTGCCCTGAGATAATCTTTAAATCTTAAACCAAAAATATTCCCTGAAGTCTTCTTAAAACCAAACATTAGTTTAGCTTAGCTAGTAAAGCATGTCTGCCTTGAGCATTGTGCTCTTTTAAGAACTAACTATGTGGGATCAAATTGACAACAGCAATTGGAAAGATTAGATAGGAAACTTAGGGGGCAGTGAATTTATGCTAATGAGGGAGAAACGATTTGGAAAAAGAGGGTGAGAATGGTTGTACAACTTGAAGAATGTAATCAGTGTCACTGAATTGTCCATGTGGAGATTGTTGAATTGGTATATGCTCTGCTGTGTATATTCTCAACAACAACAAAAAATAAAATAAATTATTAAATAAACAGTGCTAGGACAACTGGATTTTCACATCCAAAAGAATGAACCTGGACACATACATCATAACAGATATATGAAAACTAACTCAAAACGGATCAAGGACTTAAGTGGAAGAAATAAAACCACAAAAACTCTTAGAAGAAAACATAGGGGTAACGCTTCAGGACACAGTTTTTAGTAAATATGTTCTTAGATATGACACTGAAAGCACAAACAATAAAAGACAAAATAGATAAATTGGACCACATAAAATTAAAAACTTTTGTTCATTGAAGGACTTTATCAACAAAGTGAAGACGCAACCTACAGATTGGGAGAAAAATCTCGGGAACCGTATATCTGATAAGGGTTTAATATCCAGATCCACTACAACTTAACAAAAGACAAATAACCCAATCAAAAAATGGGCAAAGGACTTGAATAGACATTTCACCAAAGAAGAAATAAAAATGGCCAAAAAACATATGAAAAGATGCTCAACATCCTTCATTGTTGTTGTTGTTAGGTGCTATCAAGTCGGTTCCAACTCATAGAGACCCTATGTACAACAGAACAAAACACTGTCCAGTCCTGCGCCATCCTTACAATCGTTATGCTTGAGCCCATTGTTGCAGGCACTGTGTCAATCTATCTTGTTGAAGGTCTTCCTCTTTTTCGCTGACCCTCTGTTTTACCAAGCATGATGTCCTTCTTCAGGGACTGATCCCTCCTGATAACATGTCTAAAGTATGTGTGATGTAGTCTCGCCATCCTTACTTCTAAAGGGTATTCTGGTTGTGCTTCTTCCAAGACAGATTTGTTTGTTCTTTTGGCAGTTCATGGTATATTAGATATTCTTTGCCAACACCATAATTCAAAAGCATCAGTTCTTCATCAATCTTCCTTTTTCATCGTCCAGCTTTCACATGCATATGAGGCAATTTAAAACACCATGGCACATCTTAGTCTTCAAGGCGACATCTTTGCTTTCTCTCATCTTTTTTTCATTTGATTTCTTGACTACTGCTTTCATGGGCGTTGTAGAGAGTACATAAAGAGTCAAATACTTTCCAACAAGGGCGCCTGTTGAATGGCCCCTCAAAGATACTCACTTTTTAATCCTTGAAACCTTACATGGGAAAAAGGACTTCACAGATGTGATTAAGGATTTTGAGATAGGGAGATTATCCTGGATTATCCAGGTAGACCCAATGTAATCACAAAGGTCCTTATAAGTGAAAGAAGGAGGCAGGAGAGTCAGAGAAGGAGTTATGACAATGGAAGTAGATGCTGGATTGATGTGATTTCTGGCTGGAGGCTATGAGCCAAGGAATGTGGTCAGCCTCTACAAGCTGGAAAAATCAAGGAAACAGACTCTCTCCTAGAGCCACCAGAAGGAAGGCAGCCCTGCTGACACCTTGATTTTAGTCCCATGAGACCCGTTTTGCACTTCTGAACTCCAGAACTGTAAGATAATAAGTTTGTGTTGGTTTAAGCCAATCATTGTGGTAATTTATTACAGCAGCAATAGGAAACTAATACAGTGCTAAAGAAATTTAATGAAGAATGGAAAATCTCTTCAACAAATGGTGCTGGAATAACAGGACATCAATATGAGGAAAAAAGAAAGGAATCATAGGCCTAAACATAAAAAGCTAAAACTGTAAAGCTTCCAGAAGAAAGCAGGCGTATATCTTCATGACCTTGGGGGTAGGTGAAGATTTCTTAGAAGACACAGAAAGCATTAGCCATAAAAGAAACATTTGATAAATTGAACCTTATCAAAATTAAAATTTCCTGCTCATTTAAAGACACCAAGAAAATAAGTAAGGAAGCCACAGACTGTTGAAAAATTCTAACACATACATCTGAAAACTCCCACAACTTAATAATAAAAAGACAAATGGTACAATAAAATTGGGCAAAATATTTGACTACATAAAAGCAGCTATATGCATGGTGAATAAGCACACGAAATGGTACTCAACATCATTAGTCATCAAAGACATAAATGCAAATTAAAAACCACAATTGCATGCTACTACACATCTACCAGAAAGGCTAAAATTAAAAAGATAAGCAATATCAAATGTTGGTGAGAATGTAGAGCAACTGGAACTCTCATACATTGCTAGCAAGGGTATAAAATGGCAAAATCACTTTGGAAAAGAGCTCAATATTTTCTTACAAAGTTGAAGAAGTATGTATTCTATGACCCAGCAATTCCCCTTTTGGATAGTTACCCAAGAAAAATGAAAACGTATGTTCACACTAAGACTTGTACATGCATGTTACAGTAGCTTTATTAATAATAGCCAAATAAGGGAAATAAACCAAATGTCCATCAACAGGAGAATGAACAAAACTAAGGTATTATATTTTCATACAATAGAATACTACTCAATAATAAAAAGAAACAAACTATTGATACATACAATAATACAGATGAATCTCAGTAACATTATGCTGAACAAAGGAAGCCAGACACAAAAGAATACCCAACATATGATTTTAAGTTCTAGAATAGGCAAAAACTAAGATATAGTAATTGAAATCTGAACAGTGGTTGCCTCTGGGTGGAGAGGCATTGACTAGAAAGGGGCATAAGGGAACTTTCTGGGGTGATAGGAATGTTCCATATCTTGATTGAAATTGTGGTTAAACAGGTATATACATTTGTCAAAACTTATCAAATTGTACACTTAAAATCTGTATGTTGTATTTTATGTAAATTATATTTCATTTAAAAAGCCATTATGTTCAGTTATGTAATAAATCACTTATTTAAAACATAAAGAAGTATTTACAGAAAAAGTAACTCTGCTACTGCTGTCCTCTAGTCTTCCTCTTTCCTTCCCCAAAGGCAATGATTATCATCAGGCCCTTGAGTATCCTTCAAGAGATATTCTATGCATATATAACTGGTAGCATACAATAGGCACTCTTCTGTGCCTTGTTTTCTTCCCCATTTAATAATCTATCTTGGAGATTGTTTCACATTAGTAATATACCTTTCTATATGTTGTTGCTGTTTTTAGGTGCCATTGAGTCGGTTCTGATTCAAAGTGACCCTATGTACAACAGAACAAAACACTGCCTGGTGCTGCCCTTTCTATATAGATCTATATAGATTGGCCTAATTCTTTTTAATAGCTGCATATATTCCATTATATGAATGAGGCATAGTTTATCCAGTCAGTCCATTAAAAGGGATCTGGTTAAGTAGATTATATAATTTTTGTTCATAAAAATTTTTAATAAACCTACCTGATGATTCATATACATATACATATACATGATATAACATGATTGCCTTATTCTATCCTAGATCATGGGATCCAAGCAGCACTACTAGGTCCAAACAGAACATTCTTATACATAAGATTTATTACGTGATGTGGATGATTATGCTAAATTAGCCATGTACTGGTGTTTTTATGGGACCATGTCACCTTTGGGCTTTCCCTATGGTACAGATACCTGGCCCAGTCATACAGGTAGGATCCATTCCTGTTAGCTTTCCCAGTTGAGCCCAGATCTTCTTCCAGATGGGACTGCCTCCTTATTCCATGCCTACCTGTCCAACCTGCCTCCTCAATTCCTGGGCTGGGACTAACTCCCTGATCACAGGCTTTATGGCATCACTGGCTTTGTATTTCATGAGTTGGAGCCCTGGTGGTATAGTGGTTAAGAGCTCGTCTGCTAACCAAAAGGTCAGCAGTTCGAATCCACCAGCCGCTCCTTGGAAACCCTAGGCGGCAGTTCTACTCTGTCCTATAGGGTTGCTATGAGTTGGAATTGACTCTATGGCAATGGGTTTAGTTTTTTGGTTTATGTCTGAAGTCCTACCTCTAGTCACTTTTAATATTTATGCTAGACTTGCCTTCCCAACTCCCTTCTCTTCATTGCCAGTCTAGTGTTATCCCATGGATACACCTATTTCTGACAGGTAGGATACCTAGTAAGTACTTCCTGCAAAAAAACAGGCTAATTTGTGTCCCCAGAGAAAGGCTAGATTATGCTTCCAAATCTTCCATCTTAAAAAGAGAAGTTTTCCATTGTGAATGTGAAGACGCTTATTTAAACACTCATTTATCTAATTGTTCATTCAATGAATGAACACCAACTAGGTGGGTGGCTGACACTTTGCTAGGCACTGAGGGGTGATGCAGACAACCAAAACACAGATGACCAAATGAGTGGTACAGACTGTAAGCATTAAAGGAGATCTGCCTTTCTCAAGTTTCTCCCCTTTTCAATCTATCTTCCACACTACTAAGTGATCTTTCTAAAAATCAAAGCTGATCTGTTTTCATAGAAAAAAAAAAGTGTAAACTCTTTAGTAGAGCATTCAAAGCCTTTCATAACCTGGCCCCAATTTCTGTTCAAGCCTTAATCCTTCCCACTCTTTCTCATATATCTATGTTGTACACATATCAAACTTCTCATTGGTCCCATGAAGTACCAGGACCTTTCCCCAACTTCTTCACCTGGAAACTCCCAATCACCCTTCAAGATTCAGTTCAATGAATCATTTCCTCTATGCTCCTCATATATGTCCTGGATTTGAGGGCAATGTTCTATCACCTTTATTATACTGTGAGCTTTTTGAGGGCACTGGCTTTATTTTATTAGCCTTTGTATCTCTAAATACAGGTCTGAATAGGGCCTGGCAAGTAGTAAGGGCCCAACGAATATTTGTTAAATGATTGAAGGAATAAATACATGCGACGGAAGAGCTCAACGGGGCTTGGCGTATTTAGGTAGAGGCTTCTGAAAAGCACAGGCCTTGAAGTTGGATCTAGGCAGATGGCAGAGAGGTGAGGAAAGAGCATTTGGAAGAGGGTGACTGTTATCCTAGGAGATGGAAGGACAGAAGTCCAAGACTAAGAATGCAGCCAATGAAGGGGTCAGCCAAGCTGCAGCTGATGGCTGCAATGTTTCACCTTTCCATCTACTAGTTTTTTCAATTATATTTTCAACTCCAGGAGGGCAGGGTAATTTGTATAATCCTTTGTATCGCCTTTGTATTTGTTTCACATTTCCAGAGTCATTGTTCCTACTGTCTTATGGTTCTTATGCTGCTCTGTATTATAAGTATTTGTATATTTGAATATCTCCCCAATACTTACACCACCCTCCCTCCCCAGCTGCTTGAGGTAGAGGATGAGGTCTTAAATGTCTTTGCACCTTCCAAGACACCTAGCATAGTACCTGGCACACAATGGGTGCTCAGTAAATATTTTTTGATCTACCATTTTTTGATCTGGTTTCACAAGGATATCTGTGTACAACTGCGTATTGTGACACAAAACTTATTTTTGCCTATATACACAGTGTAGTCCATTTTTTGGCAATTTTCATTAAAATGTTATCTTATTGTACTTTGAAGACTGTCACTTCAATTTTCTTCTTCGTTTCTTTTTGGAGGACCCACATCTCTTATAACAGAAGGATGTGACAGAAGGGATTCAAAAACGGTTTGGACAAATTTATGAATGACAGAGTCATAAATGTCTGGGTATAAGTAGTTAGGCGCGTTCAAAGGGGAAGGACAGAACTTGCATTTCAAAAGTGTCTATTATGTGCCGGGAACTGTGTGTTAGGTACTTGACATATATCTCATTTAATCTGGCAGAATATTTCAGTATAAAGACAGAACATCTCTAAGGTCAAGCCCACACCCATTAAGGCACATAGCTTCTCCAGGTACCAGAGGGGAAGTATTCATCTTTATTAAAATTTTATCAACCTTTTAACACAGATGAATCTATGGATTTGGTATTGTTTCCTAGGAACAGAACATTCACTCTCATTCCAAGCTTATACAGCTTAAAACTCCTTTCTGACATAACTTGATCAGTTTTTAAAGTCCCAGTGCTTTAAATTACAATACAATCTGAGATATTCCCACAGCAACAACAGCAATTGTATTTATTCATGGCACTTACCTTAATATTTCAGAAAGCTTCCAAATACTGAATAAAGGTAAGTCAAGAAAAGAGACTTCTATTACCTCTGACACCACCAAATTGTCTCAAATTATAGTGTACCTTCTATTTGTATTCTAGACACACTGAATAGTTTTTCTGAGAAACATATTATAACTTACCTGTGGCTAGAAGAAAACGGCAAAGAAATTAGTTTCTAATTTTTAAAAAATAATAGTAACTTTGAAAAGCATAACGTTCCCACATGTATAGCTTCTTCATCTGACAGAAATCATAATGTTATAACCAAAGAACCATCCTTGGGGAATGGCTTGAGAAGGTGGGGCTGCACGCACTGATTTGTTATTTTAAGTCGTACAGTCTAAGGTCTACAGCTCTACAGCTCCACATCCTCAGCTGTGATGACATGCTTCCTGCCAGGTGTGGGGGTGGATGGGACTAGAGGGAATTATCAGCACACTTACAGGCCCCAGGCAGCTTTGATTAACTTGTTTTGGGAAAACTAGGACAGACATCTTTGCCTTGGAAGACTTAAAGCCCATCTCATACGACTAAAGAAAACTCACACGACATGTTTCACATTTGGGATCGTCCTGCCCCAACCTCTGTATGACGCTAATTGCTAGAAAAGCACAAAACCTGTCTTTGCAGTAATTATGTACTTCTTAAATTTTACAGTAGTCAAAGAAAATTGAGAGTCCAGGACTGCCACTGAAGAACATGTGCTACATGCCACCTTTGGGATTTTTTTCAAAAGACGAGAACCCAGCTTATATATTTTAAAAATAGTCCCTTCTCTTTGAGGCTGGGGGATGAAAATATGTACATATTCCAAAGAATTCTTTGTATGGACAGGTGACCCCTTCCCACAGTCTCTATAATTAATTGAGAAATTAAAGTGGGTTGGCCTTTGAAATCTCTTGTAAAAAAAAAAGGCAGAAGGTCTTGGCTATTTTGGAACAAGAGTCCACTATTCTGCCAAGACAGTATGTTATTGTTATTGGAGTGTCTCTCAACAAAACGGTATTGAGTGGTGAGGATGTGATTTTGATTAGGTGGAATGACTCAGCTCTTACCCTTAAAGAAGAGAGGACTTGTCAGAGCCTTACTTACCTCATGATCTGGGATCTCAGAGGATAGTGTTTTCCCTAGTATGACCCCGGTCAAGTATGTCCAGCATCGAGCCGTGTTGGCAAGGTTGTAGCCTCCTGTCTCCATCAAGAATTGTGAAGTTAGGAAAGAATAGTCACAAAACAGCAGGAGAGGGAAGGGGAGTAAGGAAGGAGAGAAAAATGTTTTAATAGAAGGGCTAAAAAGACAACTCCAGTGTGCAGGATTTTACCTAAACATTCCTTTATGATATTTTTAAACCACCTAGCAGGAAGTCTTTAGTGGACCAGTCAGATCATGCACAGTGTAGAACTGGGAAGTCCAAGATCTACAAAGCTTAAAGAAGTTAACCATCTCTGAACAAATATGCACCTGAGTAATGCATGCTCCACAATTCCATCAAGAGCTATCAGCATGATTTAGATCTCTGGAACCCAGATCTCTTGAGACGACCTACCTAATGTGAAAGTTTCTGTGACGAATTTTGCAACAATTCCAAAAAATGACTGCTGGGTGTGATTTATATCTTAAAGCTATTGGAAGACATAGCCCTTAAAAATCCAGGAAAGAGAAAAATAAAATGCTGATAGAGATAGACTTTCTTCTTTTAATATCAACATTCCTTTTTCCCTCAAAACGCAGGTCTAGTGGCAGAGATCAAAGAGAACCGAATGAGGAAGGCTGTTTATTGACGCTCTGACCCATCTTTTCAGGTCTTGTCATGGTCACCCAGCAGCCATATTATACTATCTAATAATCAGCATATTTTGTGCTGAAGAGATGTGCTCTGCCATGCAAGCATTAACTGGCTTTCAGCTAAATTACAAGACTGTAGGGGTAAAATTGAATTATTTCCTAACATCAATGCAGCTTAGGGGAAATGGAATTAGGTCTATTTTAGGCAGGCTGACCATATAATTTATCATCAAAATGGTTCACTTTCAAGAGTAACAGAAGACACTGTTAATAATTACATTGGGATAACAGGTATATACTGGGACATATGGTCACCCTTTTTAAAAGTCTTTCTACCATTGAAAGGTAAGGGATGCTGGGGTTTCTGGAGTGTGTCTTTTAGACCTCAATAGGGTCCACTGAGGCTTGGGGATGCGGCTCTCTCTACTAATTGTCTATTTGTTTTTAGGGCTGAGAATTTTTAATTTCTAGGGGAAAAATTGAAATAACAAAAAGATTGCCCTAAAGCATACTCATTGCTAAATATTACTGGTATTATTCCCTTTAAACACTCCTGACATGGAAAAATCTGAATTTATAAAATAGATTTATTGTGTATGATTATTTAATTTCAAAAAGAGTGGCTATATGTTTTGTTTAAATAATAAGCTCTCTCTGATGCTCATAAGATATGATTTGATTTGCAAAAATCCCATTTATGCACAAGTATTTTCAGGAATACACTTGTTGCATAAGAAGAGGTATTATGTTTATATATTCAAAAGCCAAAACTTTGGGCTGACAAAGCAGAGACTTTTGAGAATAACAGGCTCTTTATGTAAAGACTATTGCCTCAAACAAAACTGGAATTCTCACAGATACATGTTGTGGAAAGGTCTGTTTTTCTCCCTCTAGCTGTACCTGAGAGGGTAGTGGTGGTTCAGTGGTAGATTTCTCTCCTTCCTTGAGGGAAACCTGGGTTTGATTCCTGGCCAATGCACTTCAGGTGCAGCTACCACCCATCTGTCAGAGAAGGCTTGCATGCTGCTATGATGCTAAACAGGTTTCACACAGTTTTCAGACTACGAAGGGCTAGGAAGAAAGGCCTGCCAATCTATTTCTGAAAATCAGCCAATGAAAACCCTATGGATCACAATGCTCTGATCTACAACAAATCATGGGGATGGCGCAGAAGCAGGCATTGGTACCTTCTGTTGTGCATGGGGTTGCCATGAGTTCAGGGGCCGATTCGATGGCAGTTAACAATAAGAACAACCACTACCACAACAATAGCTATACCTGTGTCATAATCACCATCCTTAGTGCCATCAAGGAAAGTAATATGTCACACAGCACTTATCAATTTTATCTTTTCCTTGGGTTGTAGTTAGTACATTTTTTTGCCAGCTTTTAACCCAATAAGAGGTTGTCTCTTGTAAGTGCCTTTTATTTTGATTCCTCTAGGGTTTGAGGCTGCCAAAGGGCTAGGCTTGTGTATTGGTGTTGGATGCTCACCACTTACATAAGGCCTTCCTCTGATTCCTTCTAACTTGAATTTTACAATAGGTTGACAAAAAAAAAAAAAAAATATTAGCTGTTCCTTAATACATTCATTTTAAGCTCAATTTGCTTGACCATGTTATTTTAACACATCAATCCACTTTTCCAATGAAATAAAGATTATGTCAGGTGGGTAGACAGAAAATTCTAAGCAAGGTATCTTCAAAGGTGACTGACATTGTGAAAGATCCCTTTCACAAATGCATAAACGCTTCTATTGAATAGACCAGCCTTTTGTTGGTCAAGTAATACAAAACATCAGTATACACTGAACGCAGGAATGTCCAAGAGTCTCTTTGGAACTCTCAGTTTTGCTTCATTGTAACAAATTCCTGCTTTCTTTTAGGAGGACGGTGGCTGTTCTTGAACTCAGCTTAGATATGTACTTCATGTGTTTACTCATATATAAGTAAGGCTGGAACTTTTGTATTATGTTTTCAAAAGATGATTATTAGAACTGAGAATCAAAGATGATACTGAGAGAAGATAAATCAAAGTCCACTGGGGTTAACATCCTCTATTCTTATAAGATCTGAGGTAACCTTTAACCAAAGAACCTTTGCTTCAGAAATTGAAACTTAGACTTCTGAGTGCCAAATTGAAGAGAAGAAGTGTGTCAGAATACTTCCTTTACGCTGAGCTGTGGAGGTGACAGATTTCATTGACTCAGGCTCCTGGGCCACAGGCAGGCAGGTATTATTAAATCTAAGAAAATCAAGTTTAACTCAGTGTCAATGGAAAAAATGTGCAGGAAGGTCAACATACTCTCCCACGACCTTCCTTTGTACTCACCTCCTCCCAAAATGAGTGTTGCCAATTGCCACTGAAGGATGTACTTAAGACACTTGCCAATTCCCACTGGAGTCATGTTAAAGGAGCACATGGGATCCCCAGCTATCGTATCAGCTCCCAGCTGTAAGACCACTGCTTTAGGATTAAAGGCTATGTATACCTCCTTTAGTACACTGTAGGATAGAGAAAGGATACAAAATGTCAGAAAAAGATAAGTCAGTTTGGTCTGGGGGTGATGGTAGTGGTGGAAAAGTTAGGGGGTATAGTCAAATCAGTAAATAGTTCCAAACCCCCCCCCCCCCCCAAAAAAAATAAAACGAACCCATTGCCATCAAGTCGATTCCGACTCATAGCGATCCAATAGGATAGAGTAGATCTGCCCCATAGGATTTCTAAGGCTGTAAACCTTTACAGAAGCAGACCGGCACATCTTTCTCCCTCAGGGCGGCTGGTAGCTTCTAACTGCCGACCTTTTGGTTAGCAGCCAAGCTCTTACAACAACCTGTCAAAACTTATCAAACTGTCCATTTAAAAAGGGTGAATCAGATTGTACGCAAATTATAGCTTAATAAACATGACTTAAGAGAAAACAAAACTTCCCCTCATCTCCATCCTCTACAAGGAACAAATTTGCCCTTCTGCTTTAGAACTCAGATTTGCTTTAAATATTTGTATTAATTTAATTGAATAGTTTTGGGATATAGTGTACACATTTCCTCTATTTTAAAACCTGGGAAAACAAGACATATACACAGAATAATTAAAGATTATTTCTGATAACTTAAGATTGCAAATGTACTTGGAGTTTATCATCTAGTTATCAATGGGGCCTGCGAGTGAGAAGTACATGCTTTGGAAAGCATAGATGTTATCGGCTTACTTTTTGTTGTACAAAAGGAATCCAAGTGTCATGGACTGAACTGTGTCCCCCAAAATATCTGTCAACTTGGCTGGGTCATGATTCCCAGTATTGTATGATTGTGTACCATTTTGTAATCTGGTGTGATTCCCTTATGTATTGTAAACTCTGTCACTATGATGTAATAAGATGGATTAGCGGCAGTTACACTGATGAGGTCTACAAGATTAGATAGTGTCTTGAGCCAATCTCTTTTGAGATATAAAAGAGAGAAGCAAGCAGAGAGACATGGGGACCTCATACCACCAAGGAAGAAGCACCAGGAGAAGAGTGGGTCCTTTGGACCCGGGTCCCTGGACTGAGAAGCTCCTAGTCCAGGGGAAGTTTGATGACAAGGACCTTCCCCCAGAGCCGACAGAGAGAAAAAGCCTTCCCATGGAGCTGATGCCCTGAATTTGAACTTGTAGCTTACTAGACTGTGAGATAATAAAATTCTCTTTGTTGAAGCCATCTGCTTGTGGTATTTCTGTTATAGCAGCACTAGATGACTGAGATACCAAGGATAGGAGATGCTGTCCTCTCAAGTTCATATGTAACCAGGTATTATAGGGAAGGGAACTGTAACAATGGATCCAGAATTATAAATCTGAAAGCGCCCTAAAGAACAAATTGTACTGAGTAATGGTGAGCGTAATTTTGGGTAGAATCATTCACTGCTATAAAGTCAAGTTAAAGCTAACTGCTTTTTGCAATAAAGCCTTATAGATGAGAAGGAAGATGTCAGCGTGACAGATGACCTTAGTAAGTTTTCCAGTATTATAATTAATCGAACACTGAAAATATCCAGAATGAATTCCTAGTAGTTATAAGCTCCCTGCTCTCAAGGGGCTTACAATCTACTTTTCAGACAAAACACATACCAGTCCTCAAGGACCTGAGAAACTCTTACAGAAACATATAAACAAGTGCAAATTAACATACTTCAGAGTTGAGAAAATACAGAGTCAAAAGATGATAAAAAACGTTGGGGTTAATGACCCGCTCATATTCAACATGTCAAATTACACCAGTTCAGCAAAGACAGAAAGATCCCAGATCCTTCTGAAACTGCAAAAGGAATTCAGGGATATGAAAAGCTGTTCTCCCAAATTCATATGTAACCAGGGCATTGAAACTATTGAAAAGTGTGCAGACCACAGATGCATTCTTTGAATCAAAGGACTGCTGTTTTCATTTCTCATCTATACAGAGACAAATAGTTAGTGATTGTGGAGATTAAAAGAATATTACAAAATTTATGGCATATGACCCTTAATATAGGAATATTCACATCTATTCTCCCTTTCACGTGCTTATCTCCTGGGTGCAGAGGGAAGATAAGCCACATGAATAGTCAGCCAACCTTTATTGAGCATCTACATGGACAGAGCACCCTATGAGCTGCTGCTGGGATACACAGAGGAAGGCATGGTCTCTGTTCTAAAAGGTTTATTGCTTAATGGGGAAAAGGGGGAAGTAAGCAAGACTAAGTTTTAAAATTCATTCTTCCCTTTCTTACCACACATTTACTGAGTGCTGACTATGTGCCCAGCATGTAACTGTGCCAGATGCTGCAGGAACAAATATGAATACGGCACAGCCCCTATCTTCATGTAGCTCAGAATAAAGGGAAAGAGCCCATGTGAATAAATAATTAAAATACAACAATAAATGAATTATCAGAGATGGCACAGAGGGAGTAAGCAACTTTTCCAGAGGATGTTAGGAAAGGCTCCACAGAGGGAACTCTTGACTTAGATCTTAAAAGATGAGAACTATAATGAGATATTGTGACATACCTATCAAAATGGCTAAAATAAAAAATAGTGATAACATTAAAATGCAGGTAAGGATGTGGATAAACTAGATCATGCATACATTGCTGGTAGGAATGTAAAATGGTACAGCCTTTCTGGAAAATAGTTTGGTAGTTCCTGCCAAAACTAAAAATGGACTTTCCATATGACTCAGTTGCACCCTTGGGCATTTATTACAGAGAAAAAAAGGCTTATTTTAGCGTAGGAATTTGTACATGAATGTTCATAGCAGCTTTATTTGTAATAGTCCAAAACTGGAAAATATCCAAATGTCCTCCAGCAGGTGAATGGTTAAACAAACTGTGGTACATTCATACCGAGAAATACTACTCAGCAATAAAAATGAATGGATTATTGATACAAGCAACAATTTGGATGAACCTCAAGCAAACTGTTGAGTGAAAAAAGTCAACCTCAAGAGAATATATACTGCATGATTCCATTTATGTAACTTATGTGAAATAACAGAGAGATGGATAACAGATTAGTGGTTGCCAGGGGTTAGGGATGTGCATGGCTATAAAGGGAGTAGCATGAGGGAGACTTGTGGCGATGATACAATTATGTACCTTGATTGTGGTGGTGGTTATGCAAGGCTTCACATGTGGTAAAATGGCATACAGCTACTGCAGTGGGTTGAATACTGTCCCCCAAAATTCACGTCCACCTGAAACCTTAGAATGTCACCTTATTTGGAAATAGGGTCTTTGCAGACGTAAAGTTGTTAAGATGAGATCATACTGGATTAGAGTGGGCCCTAAATCCAATGACTAGTGTCCTTATAAGAAGAGAAGACACACAGAGACACAAAGATGGTCATGTGAAGATAGAGGCAGAGATTGGAGTGATGCAGCTATAAGCCAAGGAATGCCAAGGATTGCTGGGAACCACCAGAAGCTCAGAAGAGGCAAGGAAGGATTCTTCCCTAGAGCCTTCAGAAGGACCATGGCCCTGCCGACACCTTGATTTTGAACTTCTAGCCTCCAGAACGGTGAGAGAATAACTTTCTGTTGTTTAAAGCCATCCATTGTGTGGTAATTTGTTATGGTATCCCAAGGAAAAACACACACACACGTATAACTGGTAAAATCTAAGTTCTAAGGATTGTATCAATGTTAATTTCTTGGTTTTGATATTGTACTCTAGTTGTGCAAGATGTTAGCATTGGGGGAGGCTAGAGAAAGGGTGTGCTGGACCTCCCTATACATTTCTTTGAAATGTATATGTAGATTTGCAATGCAATGTAGATTTATTTGCAATAAATCTATAATTCTTTCAAAATCATCTATAATTATTTCAAAATAAAAACATTAAGAGTTTATAGGCATGTGGGGTAGAGGTGGGGGAGTTGGAGGCAAGGAGCAGGTGGCTGTGTATGGGGGTGGTACTGGTAGGGAACTAGGTTCAGAAAAGGAATAGCACATGTAAAAGCTTGAAGGCTTGAACAGGAGTCACGGGAGGTAAGGCTCCAGAAGTAAACAGGGGTTAGGTCACAAAGGGACATGTATGCCAGGCAGGCTAAGGAGTTTGGACTTTTGTTTAAAAGGCATGAAGCTCCTCAAACATTGTATGTGTGTGTGTGGGAGGTCATGATTAGATTTACATTTTAAAAGTACTCTGGCTATAGTGTAGGACAGACTGTAGGACAGACAGAAATGCTGAGGGCCTGAACCAGCAATGGCAGCAAGGATGAGGAAGAAGAGGTGGACTTGAGAGATATTTCACTGTGGAATTGATAGGGCAATACATATTGACATATGATGACTTATGACGTGGTTCCGTTCTGGAGACTGTCATAAGTCAGTTCTGACATAAGTCGAATATCTCTTTTTTTTTAAAATTTGCATTATTATTGCCTTTTATTATCAGTATCTTTATAAATCCAATCTTCGAACATCTGAGAATGATGACATCAGCAAATTACATGCTGCAACATTGTGCGTAGTACAAATTACTAGCAATAAGATGTAAAAAAAAGAAAAAAAAACCCAAAAAACCAGATGGTGGTAAGTGAGGTTTGTTGTAACTTGAATACATCGTACGTCAGGGACTACCTGTATAAGAAAAGCACATATATATAACATTCATGAGTGTTTGATAGTTAGGAGAGAGAAAAGGATGAAAGAAGGCAGGTATTTGTGGAATAGTTGTTTTAATTATAGCCACATAGGAAAACTGAGTCCTGAAGGAGTTTTGATGAAGAGGGTTCTTAGACAGATTGTCCATCCATCCATCCACTGCTCTCGAGTTGATTCTGACTTATAGTGACCCTACAGAACACGGTAGAACTGCCTCATAGGGTTTCCACGGATGTAATCTTTAGGGAGGCAAACTGCCACATCTTTCTCCTGCAGAGCAGCTGGTGGGTTCAAACTGCTGACCTTTCGGTTAACAGCCGTGTGTTTAACCACTGTGCCACCAGGGCTCCTTAGGCAGGTAGAGAAGGTAATCAGAAGCTTTGAAAAAGGTAGGATATTACATACAGAGTGTAAAACTTCAAAGTAACTAGAAAACATCTTACAGAAGACTAAATGGTGGACATTATAAAATTCAAGACTGGAACTTTTCATTTGATTTGACAGTCAAATGGGAGCCACTGGCAAAGTATGAGATACATACTGGTGTTGCTGAAAAGCAATGATTAGGAACTTTGACTTGCTGCTGCTTGTACGGTTAAAGAGAAGAGTCTGGAGGCAGAGGGGATGGCAAAAAGGGTATTGAGGCATTCTAGACATAAGGGCAAAAGGAAGCAACGTGTGATGGTTAATTTTATGTGTCAACCTGGCTAGGTTTCCAGTGATTTGGACGAACATTAGTCTAGTTGCTGTTCCATAATGTAATGTAATGTAATCATACTCTATAATTTAAAGTAATATAATCAGTCAATTAGTTGAAAAGGGAATTTCCTTAGGGTGTATTCTGCCTCTAGACAATAAATAGATATTTTGGCTGAACTCTTGCTCTCTTCACTTTGCACGCTTTCTGTCACCTGACCTATGGATCTCAGGACTCAAGCCTGCAGAAGTCTCCAGTCTGCCTGCCACCCGACCTACAGATTTTGGACTTGCCAGCCCCCCACAATTGCATGAGCCAATTCTTTGAGGTAAATCAACCTCTCTGTCTATTCTAGATACACAGATATAGATATATATAGAGAGAATACATATAGATACAGTGCTTTTTCTCGAGAACCTTGACTAAGATACAAGATAAGTAAATTTGGAAAAACTTGAGAGGACCTGGTGACAGAGTGGGGGGAGGCAGTCAAAGGGGGAAAACGTACTGCGCCCATTCCTTCAAAATTCACAGGAGGTGGAATGAGGATTTGGAACACTCCCTTTCCTATTGCTACTCCAAAACCAGTATTCTTCCCTGTCTCTCATCACTCTCTCCTCTTTGGTAGTCAATGTCGTTTGTTTATAATCGTTGCCTTCAAGTTGATTCCAACTCATAGCAGCCCCATGTGGTACAGAGAAGAACCAGTCCATAAGGTTTTCTTGGCTGTAATCTTTATGGAAGCAGATTACCAGGTCTTTCTTCCATGGTGCTGCTAGGTGGGTTCAAACCTCCAACCTTTCAGTTAGTAGTTGAGCACAAACTGTTTGTTTGCGTGACACTGGGACCTTCATTTGCTTATGTTGTTGGTGGCTGTTGTCAAGTCAATTCTGACTAATGATGACTCCATATCATATATTATCGAAGTTCTTATTTGTAGAAATACAGTGTACTCTTTCACCTTCCTTGAGGATTTTGGTACCTGGTTCACAATTTTCCTCTTTCCTTTTTCTTGTTATCATTCCTTGTAGTTCAATAGTCATTCATTCTCTCATTCACTTACTCTATCGAACCCTGACTTAGGCACCTACTATTTTAGTGCTTCAGTATGGATTACACCTCAACATAAGGAAAACAAAAATACACACAACTGGACCAATAAGCAATATCATGATAAATGGAGAAAATACTGAAGTTGTCAACGATTTCATTTTACTTGGATCCACAATCAACACTCCTAGAAGCAGCAGTCAAGAAATGAAAGGATGTATCACATTAGGCAAATCGGCTGCAAAAGACCTTTTTAAAGTGTTAGAAAGCAAAGATGTCACTCTGAGGACTAAGGTGTACCTAACCCAAGTCATGGTATTTTCAATCACATCATATGCATAGGAAAGCTGGACAATGAATAGGAAGACTAAAGAAGAACTTATGCCTTTGAATTATGGTGTTGGTGAAGAATATTGAATTTACCATAGACTGCCAGAAGAATGAACAAATCTGTCTTAGAAGTACAGTCAGAATGCGCCTTGGAAGTGAGGATGGCGAGACTTTGTCTTAAGTACTTTGGACATGTTATCAGGAAGGACCAGTCCCTGGCAAAGGTAGACGGTTAGTAAAGTAGAGGGTGAGTAAAGTAGAGGGTGAGTGAAAAAGAGGAAGACCCTCAACAAGACGGACTGACACAGTGACTGCAACAATGGGCTCAAACAGCAACAACTGTGAAGATGGTGAAGGACTGAGCAGTGTTTTGTTCTGTCGTACATAACATTGCTATGAGTCGGAACTGACTCAACAGCACCTAACGACAACAATATTTATTCCCTATGTGATGCACTAGAGGTGCAGAAATAATAAGAGCCAAGGAGCTTATGGTTCAGTAGGGGAGGAAGACAGGAAAACAAATAACTATGATAAGTGCTATAATATTTATTCATTAATTCAACAAATGTTAATTGAATGCCTACTCTGTACCAGGCATTAGGTTGGGCAATGGGTTTATTGTTTTGAACAAAAGAGACTTAATCTCCTCTTCTGACCTTTCTAATTCTCCGACATCACAGTTTCTCCACTTTCCAAACGATAATGATATCCACCTCACTCCACTTTAGTTATCCTTAAGGATGGCAACACTTTGGGGCCTGTTATGGATTGAATTGCGTCCCCTCAAAATATGTGTTGTAAATCCTAACCCCTATATGTGTGGATATAATCCTATCTGGGAATAGGGTTCTCTTTGTTATGCTAATGAGGCCATATCAGTGTAGGGTGTCTCTTAAACCAACCACTTTTGACACATAAAAGCAGATAACACACAGAAGCAAGCAAGCCTGAATGGGGAAAAGAGAGATGCTACATGGAGATTTTCAAGGAACACCAAGAATGTTAGAGAAGCTGAGACAAGGATCTTCCCCCAGAACCGACAGAGAGAGAGAGCCTTCTCCTAGAGCCGGCACCCTGAATTTGGACTTCTAGCGTCCTAAACTACGAGAAAGTAAACTTCTGTTTGTTAAAGCCACTCACTTGTGGTATTTCTGTTATAACAGCACTAAGAAATTAAGACAGGTCCTGATAAAAAAGTACACAATGCTTCACTTCGATGATCTGGAAATCTGAATGGCCATTTCTGTCCACAATTTTCTATCCTTCCACCTCTCTAACTCATCTTGCTCTTTATTCTCATTATAACTCCTGTTCCCTAGTCTTTTTCCTATTTTCAAAGTCTACCAGCCTATCTTTTGACTTCACTCTGTTCACTACTCATTAGGGGAAAATACAGTCAGTCATTTAAAAACTCTTACTAGCACCCTTAATTCCCTCACATCTTTGTCCTTTTTGTCTTGCCAATCCTTAAACACCTGGATAAACTATACTCTCAGATTTTTCTGCTTGAGTTCTTGGGCTATTAAACACTGCTGGAGAAGACTGAGAAGTCAAAACTGATTGCTTCCACTAAAGTTTATGTTTACAACTCCAACAAACTCCATAAACATTTACTGAGTGATTAATATGTGCCACTCCCTCTCTGCAGCTTGACAATCCTTTGCTTCACCTCCAACTGGTCTGATATTTAACAAATATAAATATAATAAGAGAACATTCTTGATGAAAAAATCAAATATAAAAGTCTATCAAATAAAAGTGAAAACTCTCCCTCTCTCCCTTTCCACCCCCTCACCAGAGGTAACTGCTGATGAATAGTTTGGTATGTATCCTTCCAGATCAAACTTTTCTGCCCCATACTTAACTCAGCTGGTTGAAGCTATGCATAACAAGTACCTTTCTTGTTCCCTTTTTTCTACCTGGAAATGTCTCCTCTCATATTCCTTCTCCTCCTCAAGGCTAATTTCTCTGCCTGGGCCCTAGACCTTCTTTCCTGTTGCTTTAAGGACTAAGTATCACCAGTGAGCTCTTTCTTATATTTTTAGTCTCTGCCTTCCTGCTAATTTAGTTCCTTTAGGTTACAAGTCGCCCACCTCTCCCTCTCCTTCTTAGCACTGCCAAACTTATCTACTTCCTAACAACCTATACATACTACTCAACTTCTTGCAATATGGTTCTGATCTTACTGCTCTCCTGAAGGTATAGAGACCTCTGGGTTGCCATATCTAAAAGTCTTCCTTTTTTTTTTTTGTTATCGTTTCCAACTTCTTAGAAGCAACTGACAGTTGATCCTATTCAAAAATCTACAATTCATCATCAAAGGCTACGACTTCATTAAAAAAAAAAAAAACTTAAAAAAAAAAAAGCTTAATTGAGACAGAATATTATGAACAACTAACTGTACAGCAACAAACTGGATAACATAGATGCAATGGGTAAATTCTTAGAAGTACACAATCTACCCAAACTGAGTCAAGAGGAAATAGAAAGTCTCAATACACCCATAGCAAGTGAAGAGATTGAGTCATTGATCAAAAACCTGCCAACAACAACAATAAAACAAATAAATAAATATATAAAATCCTGGACCCGATGGCTTCACTGAAGAAGTCTACCAAATATTTAGAGAAGAACTGACACCAAAACTGTTTAAACTCTTCTAAAAGATAGGAATACTCCCTATACTCCCTATTCATTCTATGAAGTAAACATATCCCTGATACCAAAACCAGACAGAGACACCACAAGAAAAGAAAACTACAGGTCACTATCTCTTTAGATGCAAAAATCCTCAACAAAATATTAGCAAACAAAATCCAACAGCATATTAAAAGAGTCATACACCATGACCAAGTGGGAGTTATTCCAGGAATGCAGGGGTAGTTCAACTTTAGAAAACCAATCTACGTAATATACCACACCAGCAGAAAAAAGAAAAAGAACCACATGAGCATCTCTGAGGATGCAGAAAAAGCATTTGATAAAATTGAACACCCTTTCTTGATGAAAACTCTAAAGATTGGAAAAGAAGGGAAATTCCTCACTATGATTTAGGGCAACGAGAAGTCAACAGACAATATTACACTTAATGGAGAAAGACTGAGAGCTTTCTCCCTGAAATTGGGAACAAGACAATGGTGCCCGCTCTCAGTGCTTCTATTCAGTATTGTATTAGAAGTCCTAGCCAGAGCGGTAAGACAAGAAGAAGAAATAAATGGTATCCAGATTGGAAAAGAAGAAGTAAAATTATCTCTGTTCACTGGTGATATGATCATATATATAGAAAATCCCAAAGAATTTTCAATAAAGCTTCTAGAGCCAATAGAGGAATTTAGCAAAGTTGTAGGGTACAAGGTCAACAACAACAACAACAACAACAACAATCAGTTGGGTTCCTATACACCAGCAATGAGAAATCTGAAAGAGAAATTAGGGAAAAAATTCCATTTACAATAGCATCGAAGAGAATAAAATATCTAGGGATAAATTTAACCAGGGATTTGAAGGACTCATACAATGAAAACTATCAAACACTGCTGGAAGAGATTAAGGAAGACTTAAATAAATGGAAAGATGTTCCATGTTCATGGACTGTAAGACTTAATATTGTTAAGATGTCAATACTACCTAAAGTGATCAAGAGATTCAACACGATTCCTATCAAAATGCTAACATCATTCTTTATAGAAATGGAAACACTAATCCTTAACTTTATATGGAACGGCAAGAGGCCCCAAATAGCTAAAGCAATGTTGAAAGAGAAGAACAAAGTAGGAGGACCCAAACTTCCTGATTTTAAAAATACTACAGAGCCCTGGTGGCACAGTGGTTAAGAGCTTGGATGCTAATCAAAAGGTCAGCAGTTCGAACCCACCAGCCGCTCCTTGGAAATCCTGTGGGGCAGTTCTACCCTGTCCTATAGGGTCGCTATGAGTCGGAATCAACTCAAAGGCAATGGGCTTTTTTTTTTTTTTTAATATAGCTACAGTAATCAGAACAGCCTGGTACTAGTATAAGAATAGTCACATAGACCAAAGGAATAGAATTGAGAGTCCAGAAATAAACCCACACATCGGTGGTCAACTGATTTTTGACAAGGGTGCTACGTCGATTTGATGTGGAAAGGAGAGTCTCTTCAATAAATGGTGTTGGAACAACTGGATTGCCACATGCAGAAAAATGAAAGAGAATCCATGCCTCACACCGCATACAAAAACAAATTCAAAATGGATTAAGAACCTAACTGTGCAAACTAAAACCATAAAATTCTTAGAAGAAAGTGCAGGGGCAAGGCTGTCGGGCCTAGCTTTTAACAATGGATTATCTAATACAATAACAAAAGCACAAACAGCAAAAGACAAAATAAATAAATGGGACCTCATACAAATTAAAAACTTTTGTTCATCAAAAGACTAACAAAGAAGTTAAAAGATAAGCTACCGACTAGGAGAATATCTTTGCAAACCATATACCTGTTAAGAATCCAATAACCAAAATATGTCTAAAACTTTCACAATTTAACAACAAAAAGACAAATAACCCAATCATAAAATGGGCAAAGGACTTGAAAGACATTTTACCACAGAAGACATTCAAATGGCCACCAAACACATTAAAATATGCTCTTCATCATTAGGCATCAAAATCACAATGAGATACCATTTCACTCCCACTAGGACAGCTGAGATAAAAACAAACAACGCCCCCCACCCGCAAAAAAGCCCCAGAAAATAAAAATGTTGGTGAGGATGTGGGGAAATTGGAAACCTTATGCATTGCTGGTAGGCATGCATGTTGTTGTGAAAAACCGTGTGGTGGTTCCTCAAAACATTGAAAATAGAACTACCATACACCAAAACCAAACCCACTACCGTTGAGTCCATTCCAACTCATAGCAACCCTATAGGACAGAGTAGAACTGCCCCATAGGGTTTTCAAAGCTGTAAATCTTTACAGAAGCAGACTGCCACATCTTTTTCTCATGGAGCGGCTGGTGGGTTCGAATCACTGACATTTTGGTTAGCAGCTGAGCGCTTTGACCACTGAGCCATCAGGGCGCCTTAGAACTACCATATGACCCAGCAATTGCACTCCTAGGTATATACCCAAAAGACTGGAAAGCAGAGATCGAAAGAGACTTGTACACCAATGTTCACTGCAGCACTATTCACAATAGCCAAAAGGTGGAAACAACCTAAATGCCCATCAACAGATGAATGGATAAACAAAATGCGTTACATACATATAATGAAATACGACTCAACTATTAGGAGAAATGAAGTTGTGATACATGCTACAATATGGATGGAGCTTAAAGATATTATGCTGGTGAAATAAGCCAAACACAAAAGGAGGAGGAGGAGGAGGAGGAAGCAGCAGAAGGAAGGAGGAGGGGGTAGGAGGAGGGGGAGAAGGAGGGGGGAAGAGGAGGGGGTAGGAGGAGGGAGGGGTAGGAGGAAGGAAGAGGAGGAAGGAGGAGGAAGGAGGGAGAAGGAGGAAGAAGAAGGAAGCAGGAAGCTTTCTGAGATAGTTATAGGTTCTTCCTGAGCTAGTCAATAGAAAGTTCTTGTAGAATAGGCACTCAATGTTATATACAAATTCTCAAACTGTAAACTTCAACATGAGGCATGCAAAAAAAAAAGGTTGTAAGATTAATTTACTCTATGGAATATGCTTCTTGTAGAAAATGACATTTGCTTACTTAAATGTACTGCGTTAAGGAAACCCATTCCTCTACATAGAACCTGCTTTCTGATTTTGTTCTTAAGTGATTATGCAAATAAAATAAAAACAGTGGCTCTAGTGGATTTAAATCCAAAAACAAAAACAAAAAAATTAGTACGCTTAACTAGTAAAGAATGTCTGCCTTGAGTCTTGTGCTCTTTTTAAGAACTATCTATATGGAATCCAACTGACAACAGCAACTGGAAAGATTAGATAGGAACCTTAGGGTGCAGTGAGTTTATGTGAACGGAGGAGGGACAACTCAGAAAAGGAGAGAATGGCTGCACAACTTTAAGAATGTCATCATTGAATTGTTCGTGTAGGAACTGTTGAACTGGTGTATGTTTTGCTGTGTATATTCTCAACAACAGCAACAAAATAAGTAAAATTTTAAACAAAACCAGCTTAATTGATATATCATTCACATACCATACATTTCACCCATTTAAAATGTACGATTCAATGGCCTTTAGTATACTCACAGATTTGTGCAACCATCATCACTATCAGTTTTATGACATTCTCATCACCCCCAAATGAAATGCTGTGTACATTAGCAGTTACTCCCCATATCTACCCCCCTGCTCCCCACTACTCAGCCCTTGGCAATCACTAATCTACTTTCTGTCTCTATGGACTTGCCTTTTCTTGACGTTTCATATAAATGGAATCATATGTGGTTTTCTGTGACTAGCTTTTTTCACTTAGAATAATTTTTTCATGGTCCACCCATGTTGTAGCATGTATCAGTACTTCCTTCCTTTTTATGACTGGTTAATAGTCCATTATATGGATATGCCATATTTTATTGTCTATTCATGATAGGAGGCCTGGTGGCCCTGCTATGAGTCCCAATAGACTCGACGGCAATGAGTTGTTTTTTGTTTTTTGTTTTTTTGGTATTCATGATTGAAGGAGTCCTGGTCGTGCGGTGATTAAGCATCAGGCTGCTAACTGAAGGGTTGGCAGTTCTAATCCACCTAGCCGCATTGTGGGAGAAAGATGTGGCAGTCTGCTCCTGTAAAGATTACAGCCTTGGAAACCCTATGGGGCAGTTCCACTCTGTCCTATAGGGTCTCTATGAGTTGGAATTGACTCCACAGTAGTGGGTTTGGTTTTGGTTGGATTCATCATTGATGGGCACTTGGTTTGTTTTCACTTTTTGGTTAATATGAATAATGCTGCTGTGAACATTCGTGTACAAGTATTTGTATGTTTTCAATTATCTTGGGTATATACCTAGGAGTGAAATTGATGGGGCCATATGATTACTCCATGTTTAACCTTTTGAGGAACAGCCAGACTGTTTTCCAAAGCGGCCGCAGTATTCTACATTTGCACTAGTAGTGCATGAGAGTTCCAGTTTCTCCATATCCTCACCAACATTTATCTGACTTTTTGATTAGTCATCCAAGTGGGTGTGAGGTGGTATATCATTGTAGTTTTGATTTGCATTTTCATGATGATTAATGATGTTGCGTATCTGTTCACGTAGCTTAGGCCATTTGTATATCTTCTTAGGAGAAATGTCTATTCAAGTCCTTTGTCCATTTCTCAATTGCATTATTTTTCTTTTTATTATTGAGTTGTAAGAGTTCTTTATATATTCTAGATACAAGTCCTTTATCAGATACATGATTTGCAAATATTTACTCCCATTCTGTGGGTTGTCTTTTTTACTTTCTTGATAGTGTCTGTTGTAGCACAAATATTTTAAATTTTGATGAAGTCCAATTTACCTATTTTTTCTTTTGTTGTTTGTGCCTTTGGTGTCATATCTAAGAGACAATTGTTTCATGCAAGGTCACAAAGATTATGCCTATGTTTTTGTCGAAGAGTTTTATAATTTTAGCTCTTATATTTAGGCCTTTGATCTATTTGGATTTAATTTTTGTATATGGTGTGAGGTAGGGTCCAACTTCATTCTTTTGCACATTGATATCCAGTTGGCTCAGCATCATTTGTTTAAAAGACTGTTATTTCTCTGTTATCTTGGCACTCTTTGTGTAAATCAATTGACCATAAATGTGAGACTTTACTTCTGGACTCTCAATTCTATTCAACTGATCTATAAGTCTATCTTTGATTACTGTAGCTTTGTAGTAGGTTTTGAAATCGGGAGGTGTTAGTCGTCCAATTTTGTTCTTCTTTTTCAAGATTGCTTTGGTATTCCGGGTCCCTTGAATTTCCGTACAAATTTTAGGATCAGCTTGTCAGCTTCTGCAAAGAAGTCAGTTGGCATTTACAATTCCATTTGACCACACTGAACCCGCCATCTTATCTCCTTTTTTTCCCGTTTCTGCTAATGACACCCCTATCCTTTTAGTCACCCAAGTTCCAAGCTATAAAGCCCTTTGGGATCCCTCCCTTTCCCTGCCCCTCTTCAGTTATGAGTCTTTTTCCAATCTCTCTCCTATTCCTTCCTATCGACTCCTACTACATTAATCTAGCCCTCATGACCTCTTTTGTGGATTACACCAACAGCCTCTTAATGAGGTTCTCGGCCTCAAATCTCTTCTGTCTCCAATCTGTCACACATACTACCATCAGATTAATTTTCCTTAAGGATGGCTTTGATCAAGTCACCTTCTTTCTCAACAACCAGGAATACCCCTCCACTGTCTTTAGATAAAGCTTCAAATTTTTAGCCTATGATTCAAAGTCCTCCATGACCTGACTGTGGCATATCTTTCTAATAGAATTTTTCAATAATCCCTTAGCCCATATTATTCCGTAGGCAAACTTAACTCTCCCTTGTTCACATCACTCACCTCACATTTTCTTACAAATCTACTTTTTGTCATGTTCTTCCTAGTGCGTGAGGGTCCTCTTTCTACTTGTCTATATCACATCCGTTCTTTAAAGGTTAGCTCGAATTCCACCCACTCCCATGAATAATAATGATAACAAGAGTATCTATTGAGTACTTCATTCAAAACAGCACACTGTTCTAAGCACTTTACCTGTACTAGCTCATTTCACTCTCACAACAATTCATAAGATAGGTATTATTATTAGTCCTATTTTACAGTTGGGGAAACTGCAGTACAGAGAGGTTAAGAAATGTGTACAAGACCACACAGCTATTAAGTGGTAGAGCTGGTTTTTGAAATCGGGCAGACTGGCACCAGAGTCCATGCTCTCAATCACTACAATATACCTGCTACCATGACTTACAAACTACTATATCAGGTGTTGTGCTCGGTTCTTCACACACATTATTTCATATAACTGCAGCAGCAGCCTCGGCATTATTATTTTTTGAGTTTTAATCTTCCCAAATAAGCTCTGATCACATTATTTCCTCATTCTAAAATCTGTAGTGGCTCTCCATACACTTACAAAATATAGTACAAATTTTCATAGCTAAGAATATCCTCCATGATATGGTTCCAAGTTACATTTCCAATCTCATGCATGGTACAGTCCAGCAAAATTAAACCACTGCTGTTCTTTTTACACAGCTCATCCTCTCTAAACTTTGATCTTGTGTACAGCATCCTTCCTACAATCTCTGTATATTCGAACTTGACCCAGATTTTATAAACACACACATTCACATACTTTGTAACGATATAGTAAATAGCTACCCTTTGGGATCCAGCTCAAATATTACCTCCTCAATTAGACCTTTTTCAGAAGTATTTTCTCCCTTCTTTGAATGACCACAGCTTTTATCTCTCCCGGTTCTTATAACTGTCTCTATTTTAATGTGTGTGAACATGAACTTGTGTGACTATATGTGTGTGTGTGTCTATCAACTTTTTAAATTTTCACGAACTTCCCTGAGGGTATACATTCAATAAAAAGTCATTAAATGAATAATGAATTAAATATCACTCCTGATTGCTTTTGTGAGTTTCCTAGTCACTGTAACAGTACTGTTTGCTACTGCAAATCATTAATTTTAGGTTTTAGGAAAGTATAAAATATCTTGCTCAGAGAGGAGGGGGAGGACAGGCATGTCATTACACTATATTAGTAACTTCCCTATAAACACACAAGGTGGTCATTTGAAATGCAGTTTTCCTGATGAGAAACCTGATCTCTCAGTATTCAGCAGTCTGGTTTTTAGACAAAACTCAAAACTCATCGCCATCAAGTTGATTCCAACGCGTAGAGACCCTATAGGACAGAGTAGAACTGCCCCATAGGGTTTTCATGGAGTAGCTGGTGGGTTCGAACTGACCACCTTTTTGTTAGCAGCTGAATGCTTAATCACTGCACCACCAGGGCTCCAGCTTTCAGACAATGTTATGCAAATGAGGAAGAGAGGCTATCGCAGATGTTTCTATAGGAATTAATCTGGGGGAGAGGGTTGGTGCCAGATTAGGATAAAAGTCGAGGGTGATGACATTAATGATGCTTTTAGATAAAAAGAAAATTTTAAAGTTATTCTCTTTTCTTTTATTCCATCAGGGCAGACCATGACTTCTATTGCATGCCCTCGAGATCATTCACTGGTGCCACTTTACCTCTAATACCAGGGGCTGAAAGTGTTTTTTGTTTGTTTTTAAAAATAATTAAAGTACTAAAAGATTCATCATAGGACAATGAGATGCTAGAATAGATAGTGGTTAGCCTTAACCAATGCTGGTGGTAGGCTGTGGTAACCCTAAATTGTCCCTTTAGACAGACTTCTGTTGGATGCATTCCCTGCCATCCTCCCAGCAAACTGTCTCCTGACTTTCTGACTTGCATACCAGCCTAGACCAGGTTTATAATCTTCTTGTTTCCAACAAGCATTCTTAGCACTCTTTAGAAACTCCCTCAGTAGAGATTAAAGAAACAAGAAATTCAAAGTTGAAAAACCAAGAAGGGTAGGGTGTAGAGGGAGAGGAGAAATACTTTGTTACTAATGCTTGGAGCTTCCAAAGACAGCCTGAATAAAGTTATGGCCAGCAGCAAAGCCCCTTTCTAAGATACAAATTTTAAATTTATTACATCTGATGAGATTCAGAGGGGGATTGTGTTAAAGCCCCAAAGTATTGGTAATCAGTCCCAAATGGGAGTTGTTCAATTTTTCACAGTTTTTTTTCTAAATTCTGTCAATCCTATCTCAACTCAAGTACTGCTGACTCATTCTGCAAAAACTCAATCTGCCAGGGGATGCAGCATAAGGGAAGTGTCCTACCGATTCCTGAATATCTATTACAATGGCTCTGAGACACAGAAAATGGAGAGAGGGAGGCTTCCTGTTATTAGGATAATGCTTCATTTTGTTGAGGCCATGAATGCCTCTTGGACACATCTGGAAGACAGTTAATTTCCTATAAGTTTCTGTTTCTGATCTTAGTATCAGGCAAACTGTACTGGTTTCATGAACATCTGTGATACAAAACAAAAGACCAAACTCAATCCCATAAGATAAAAAAGAAGCTATAAGCTCCCAAACCCCCAACAAAATAAAATTACGTCCCTTTTGCTGTCTTAATTTTCAAGATACAGTTTCTTAACGCTTTAAAGGGGGCATTTTTTTCTCTCACGGTAAGTCCATTATATAGAAACATAGATTCTAATTGGCATCTCTTTCTAACAAGCCTTGTAGTAAGTAATTCTACTCATCAATTACATGTCACCTTGGCAACAAAAAGGGCTGCACACTATTTTTAGCCTATTATTACTTATCTCTCCCAATACCTCTTTGAAATAAACCATTCTCATTCATACAGGGGAAAGTGAGTCATCCAGAATTAAAGGACCTTACCAGTGGCCTGGAGTGAATCGTCAGAGCTAGAATTAGAACACTAATTTCAATTCAAATTCAATGCTGTCTCCACTAAACCCCAATGCTCTCTGACTCTCCTCATTCTGAAAGGCCAGAGGACCCATAAACAGATTATCTGGGCAGGGGGTGGAGTGGGCAGAGAGGCAGACTGGCTTGGAGAGCTAAACTAAAAAATAGAAGATGTAAAGAATATTAATCCTAAGACTAGCTGTACTAATGACCCTTTATTTGATCTAGGGTAGGTCGTTTCACTGCTGTGTACCCACTAGGGCCACTCATATAGCACAGATTACATTCTGCTTTATGTTGCATTATTTGGGCATATGTCTCATTCATCCCCCTTTGCAACTTCCACAGTACTGAGCTCAGGGAGAACACTGGACCTGGAGTCAGACAAACTTGGATCCAGTGTTTGCATGGCAACTTGGACAAATCACTTCACTTCTCTGAGCCTCAGTTTCCTTCTCTTTAAAACAAGAATAATATTCTCTTTCTCACAGGGTTATTGTGAGGATTAAATGACATAACATTTGTGAAAGTCTTCTCCCAGCACCAGGCACATGGTAAGCACTCAATAATGTTGAATGAATAAATGAATGGCCTTAAGTCAGGCCCTTTGGGTGCTGTGTTAATTCTTTCAGCCCACTAGGATACTGTTGAGTTCAGCACAGCATGACATAGCAGTGACTTCTTGGAATAGTATTCTAATGGTCCCTAAGGGCAGACAGAAATTTCATAGTGTCACTGCTTGGTTATACCTGTTCTGGGAATACAGTAATTCATTTTCCAGTGCTGCCAATCTATTACCTTTCACCAAACACAAAACTCACTTTAAGAAAGGGCAGAAACACAAATGCCTTTCTGTTAGATAGAGGTTGGGAGAATATATTATTAAAATTGAAACTGACTTCTCTGATTTCTTAGGCAAAAAATCAGATTGGAAACCAAACAGCTATTTGGCCTTTGCAGATCCTGGCTAGTGATGCTCTTGGGGGAAGGGAAAGAGCTGGAGTCATTCCAAACTGTAGTTACAACATTTGTGTGTATATTTACTGCTTGTACTTATACTCTGGGCACTTATTTTTTACTCTCTAACTAAGCCTTGAAGAATTCACAATTTACCTAGAGCACAGTTTAATACACACAGGTAGAAATATAGGCCTATATCTCTGGTTCTCATTTCCTAATCATATTTTCTACACTCCCTATATAACTGATACCTCTTCATTTTCAATTCAATTGCTCTGTTTTTAAAACTTAGGTGGGCAATAATGATTTGTTAACAATAAACATGCCCCTAGCCCTTCCTTCATCCTTCTTTACCCAGGAGGGCCTCCTAAGATTCAAAGCCAAAATCCTGCCATATAGTTAGTTAGCATCTGGTGCAGCTCATCAAAATATAATATCCTTTCCCAAATCACTGGAAATCTCCCCAATGCCATCACACAGTGAGGTATACAAGAAAGAGTTTGGTGATGGATTTTCATCATTAACTTGATACTGCATAGTTTTTGTGGGACTTAAAAAGAAATGTATTTTTACTGCTTTTAAGTACTGCACATAGAGTTAATTCCAACTCATCATATTTAACAGTTATTTTTCTGGGTCAGGATGTATTTTAAACATGCTTATGCTAGAGTGTCTGGTGGATCATTTAGGATCAGTGTCTTGTTGCTTGATGAAATCCAGATCACTTCAATGAGATCCAGATGAGGAAACTGGGTCTCTGGCAATGGCTGCCAGATCTTCTCCGTATGAAATCTCTCAAGTCTGTATGCAAATTCAAAACTCCATATCCTGGAAATCCCAAACCAATCAAGTGGTGCTCTGCTTCCTAGTTACTGGACTAAACACAGGGAAGCGATTCATTCTTCCCTGAGGAAATAAGCATTTCTTACATACATCTATCTTGGCACAAAAAGAGCTGGCTAAGCAAATTAATAGTGTCAACAGGATTGCACTAGGGAATGTCAGTCCTACTTAAGAGAATAAACTTTGTATGTACTTTGAGCACATCCACTTACATACAAATAACTGATATGCTAATTACAAATAATTCTTAAAGCTGCTTCCCTGAAGCTGCTGTACTATGCTCATAGTCTAGTTTGAATTACTGCATGTCCAGTGCTTGAAAGTAATAAAAATGCATTTAAAAATATTTCCTAGTTTAGACTGGCTTTCCTCTAATTAGGCTGAGTTAGTGAGGCTTGCCTATTTTTAAATAGGATAGATGTTTTTCTATTTCACCTCCAGTATATTTGAGATGGTCCCCACCCTCACTCCTTAAGATTCCTCCTCCTCAAGATTCTCTTTCATGGAGCTGGCACATACAAACCCTATCACCTCCAGCTTACTACTCAACTGTGCTTGCATTGTCTCTAAGAAAACACACTGCCTTTAGTCCCCTGTCACACACACATATGCTCTTTCACTTGTTAACTTGTTGGCTGGCTTTCTGACATGCCTTCTTTTTAGGAGTTCTTTTCTTTAATCCTTCTTTAAGTACCAATGGGCATGGCTCCTTCCTGATACCACAATAGGTAACAGTTCACAGAGAACAAAGTCCAGCCAAACTTAGCATCAGGCTTTTTCATCAGATAGTGGACACATGATTTAATTTAATCTCTGTATAGTACATGTCAACAGAACACAACAAGGCAGCTCCTCAGTCCTGGCAGTTGCTAGGTATACGGCAATGTCAGGCACAGTCTTTCAAAGCTATAAGATACTAAAGCAGAGCCTAAACAGTAGTTTTTTCTAGGCTAGACTGAAGGGACAGAATAGTAACTAAACAATATGGGAGGGGGGAAGGATTTAGGGTAGAGGTAGCGGGTACAAGGTGGAGAGCAGCTGAGAGCAGTAATATGAATTTTGGTGTTAGAATGTTCTACCAAGCACAGATGCAGTCAAGTTTGGGATTCTTTTCAGAACAGACCTACATTAAAGGAGTAATTCTCAAGATTTCCATCTACGAGCAAGGTCTTCCTGCCTTCTGGATAGTTTCAGAACATGTTCTAGCACCAGAACCTATTAGTGTGTTGTCTATTGGAGCCAAGCCTAAGAATCAGGTCACTTTCTCCAGGGAGCAGAGATCATTCAGCACTGAGAGCAGAAAAGATGCACATAAGAGTGACAGAACAAACACAGAATTCCAAAATATTGTCCTCTCTGATTTAAATGGAAAAATACTACTTAGCCATGAAGAGAAATGAAGTCCTGATCCATGCTACAACATGGATTAACCTTGAAACCTTGTTCTCACTGAAATAAATCAATTGCAAAAGGACAAATATTGTATGATCTCACTTATATGAAATAACAAGAACAGGCAAATGTAGAGATGAAAATTTATCAGTGGTTACCAGAGATAGGAAGGAGGGGGAAAGAGAGACTCTGTTTAGGAAGCAGTGAGTTCTTGTTTGTGGTAATGGGAAATTTGGCGATGATTATGGGCAATGGTTGCACAACATGATTCATGTAGTTGGTATCACTAAATTGTACACCAAAAGACGCTGAATTGGGAAATGTTGTGTTATATATATTTTTACAACAATAAAAAAAATATCATCTATGAAGACTGTTTGCTTGGGGTGAGAGGCTGTCATAGTGCCAGGGCTACTTGGTGCAGGAGTTCAGAAATTGATCATGGAAGGCACTGAGAGGGAAATGAGAAGAATATAAGAAATGTTACTCTAACCACCTGGATTTAAAACCCTAAGGATTCGGCGAGGGAAAAAACAGTTCTCCAATGCAACCCTAAACAAGTACTGGGAAGAGGCAGGGAGAGCTCGTTGACTGAAGGTTCAGACAAGTCAGATAAGTAAACACAGTATTTCCCCCTCCAAACTAACTGCATACTTAGGTACTTAATGCCTTTTGAATTTAATATTTTAAAAGACACATCAAACCATAAACAATAAATGGCCCAGTTTAGCCTCATTTCCACCTGTGGGTAACATTAACAGTGAAATTTAATTAGTGTCTGAGTCATCTTTTTTCCAGAAACAATAGGCAATTTTACATATGCCATACCATCTAGAGACAGGATAGAACTTTGAAACAGGATAGAACTTTATCAAATAGAGCAAAAACATTTAATACAAATACTTGACTTACAGAGGGCTGAGTTCAAAGTGTAAGGATTTCAAAATGATTTACCAGCTTATGCTACCTTTACCACTGGGCCAAAATGAGCTAGTGATGATCAAGGTAGTGTAGCTGTAGCCCAGCTGAAAAGAGGTAGAATAATTTTGTAAAGAATTTTCATCAGTTCTTAGATGAAAAAGGGGAAGAAGATGAAAGTAAGGCTATATAATGATTTGTTCTCAAACACAAATTTTTAGAGTTCATTCCTTCTCATCAAATGAAAGAGAATTTAAAAAATTTGTATTTCTTAAAATACTTGTGTATGGGTATGTGTGTATGTATAGCGTTTGCCACATCACCAAGCTCAAAGGAGTAAACTATAACTGTCATGTTCTCTTTCCCTGAAGATCTTTCCCTGAAGATGAGAAGACACCTATCCAAGATGCTCATCGAACCCCATATAAGGTAGATCCCAAAAGAAAGTCACCAAGACATCTTATACTCAAATTTGCCAAAACCAAAGATAAAGAGAGAATTTTAAGAGTGGCTAGGGATAAACGAAAAGTCATCTACAAAGGAGAGTCAATTAGAATAAGCTCGGACTACTCAGCAGAAACCATGCAGGCAAGAAGG
The DNA here is from genome assembly GCA_030035585.1 of Dugong dugon. NCBI lineage: Eukaryota > Metazoa > Chordata > Mammalia > Sirenia > Dugongidae > Dugong > Dugong dugon. The sequence goes on along the minus strand of CM057483.1, from coordinate 97,655,233 downwards.
CAATGGGATGACATATACAAAGCCTTGAAGGAAAACCACTGCCAGCCAAGAATTATACATCCAGCAAAACTGTCTCTCAAATATGATGGCAAAATTAGGGCATTTCCAGATAAACAGAAGTTTAGGGAATATGCAAAAACCAAACCAAAATTACAAGAAATACTAAAGGGAGTCCTCCGGTTAGAAAATCAATAACGTTAGATAACACAAGACTAAGGCAAAGGACAGAGCAACCAGACATTGACTCAGATAGGGAAGTCGAAAATACATCAAAGCTAAAACACTGAAAATAGGGAAACAGAGATATAAATATGTAAAAAAGGACAACATTAAGACAAAAAAGGGACTTATAAATTATAAATAAATAAAAGACTGGTATAAACTTAGAAAAATAGGGGAAAATATTAAGGTAACCACATAGGAAACTAACAATCCTACAAATCAAAATAAAAAACTAGAAAAATATAAAGACTCAGCAAAAACAAAATCAACAACAATGAAAAACATGAAAAGAAAATACATAAAGAAAAATGACTCAGCTCAGAAAATAAAGGGGAACAAAGAAACTGTGAACAACACACAAAAAAAGACATCAAACTGACAGCACTAAACTCAAACCTATCAATAATCACATTGAATGTTAATGGACTAAATGCACCAATAAAGAGACATAGAGTGACAGACCGGATAAAAATGCACGATCCGTCTATATGCTCCCTGAAAGAGACACAGCTTAGACTTAAAGACACAAACAAACTAAAACTCAAAGGATGGAAAAAAATATATCAAGCAAACAACACTCAAAAAAGAGCAGGAGTGGCAATATTAATCTCTGACAAAATAGACTTTAAAGTAAAATCCACCACAAAGGATAAGGAAGGAACACTATATAATGATTAAAGGGTCAATACACCAGGAGGACATAACTATAATAAATATTTACACACCCAATGACAGGGCTCCAAAATACGTAAAACAAACTCTAACAGCACTGAAAAGAGAGATAGACAGCTCCACAATAGTAGTAGGAGACTTCAACATGTCACTTTGGGTGAAGGACAGAACATTCAGAAAGAAGCTCAACAAAGACACGGAAGAGCTAAATACTACAATCAACCAACCTGATCTCATAGACATATACTGAATACTGCACCCAACAGCAGCCAAGTATACTTTCTTTTCCAACGCACATGGAACATTCTCCAGAATAGACCACATATTAGGCCATAAAGCAAGCCTTAACAAAATCCAAAACATTCAAATATTACAAAGCATCTTTTCTGATCATAAAGCCATAAAAGTAGAAATAAACAACACAAAAGGCAAGGAAAAAAAAATCAAACACATGGAAACTGAACAGCACCTTGCTCAAAAACTACTGGGTTATAGAGGAAATTAAGGATGGAATAAAGAAATTCATAGAATCAAATAAGAATGAAGACACTCCTACCAGAACCTTTGGGACAAAGCAAAAGGAGTGCTCAGAGGTCAGCTTATAGCAATAAATGCACACATCCAAAAAGAAGAAAGGGCCATAATCAAAACATTAACCCTACAACTGGAACAAGTAAAAAGCGAACAGCAAAAGAAGCCCTCAGGTGCCAGAAGGAAGGAAATAATAAGAATTAGAGCAGAATTAAATGAAAGAAGAGAATAGAAAAAGAGTTGAAAGAGTTAACAAGTCCAAAAGCTGGTTCTTTGAAAAGACTGACAAAATTGATAAACCACTGGCCAAACTGACAAAAGAAAAACAGGAGAGGAAGCAGATAACCTGTATAAGAAATGAGATGGGTGATATCACAGCAAACGCAACGGAAATTAAAAGAATCATAACAGAATACTATGAAAAACTGTCCTCTAACAAATTTGAAAACCTAGAGGAAACGGACAAATTTCTAGTAACTCACTACCTATCTAAACTAACACAAACAGAGGTGGAACAACTGAATAAACCCATAACAAAAGAAGGGATTGAGAAGGTTATTAAAAAACTCCCAACAACAACAACAACAAAAAAAGCCCTGGTCCGGATGTCTTCACTGGAGAATTCTACCAAACTTTCAAAGAGGAGTTAACACCACGTCTACTAAAGGTATCTCATAGCATAGAAAAGGATGAAATACTGCCAAAATCATTCTATGAAGCCAGCATAACCCTGATACCAAAACCAGGTAAAGACACCACAAGAAAAGAAAATTACACACCGATTTCCCTCATGAACATTGACGCAAAAATCCTCAACAAAATTCTAGCCAATAGAATTCAGCAACATATCAAAAAAATAATTCACCATGATAAAGTGGGATTTATACCAGGTAGATAGGGATGGTTCAACATTAGAAAAACAATCAATGTAATCCATCACATAAATAAAACAAAAGACAAGAACCACATGATCTTATCAATCGATGCAGAAAAGGCATTCGACAAAGTCCAACACCCATTCATGAGAAAAACTCTCAACAAAATAGGAATAGAAGCGAAATTGCTCAACATAATTCAGGGCATTTATACAAAGCCAACAGCCAACATAATCCTAAATGGAGAGACTTTGAAAGCATTCCCCTTGAGAACAGGAACCAGACAAGGATGCCCTCTATCACCACGCTTATTCAACATTGTGCTGGAGGTCCTAGCCAGAGCAATTGGGCTAGAAAAAGAAATAAAGGGCATCCAAATTGGTAGGGAAGAAGTCAAAGTATCTCTATTTGCAGATGTTATGATCTTATATTATACATAGAAAACCTCAAAGGATCCACAAGAAAACTACTGGAACTAATAGAAGATTTCAGCAATGTTTCAGGATACACGATAAACATACAAAAATCTGTCGGATTCCTTTATACCAACAAAGAGAACCTCGAAGAGGAAATTACCAAATCAATACCATTTACAATAGCCCCCAAGAAGATAAAATACTTAGGAATAAATCTAACCAGAGACATAAAAGATCTATACAGAGAAAACTACAAGACACTACTGCAAGAAATTAAGAGACCTGCATAAGTAGAAAAACATACCTTGCTCATGCATAGGTAGACTCAGGATAGTGAAAATGTCACGTCTACCCAAAATAATTTACAGATACAACGCAATCCCTATCCAAATTCCACCAGCATTTTTTAAGGAGATGGAGAAACAAATCACCAACTTCATATGGAAAGGGAAGAGGCCTTGAATAAATACAGCATTACTCAAGAAGAAGACCAAAGTGGGAGGCCTCACACTACCTGATTTTAGAACCTATTATACCGCCACTGTAGTCAAAACAGCCTGGTACTGGTACAACAACAGATACATAGACAAATGGAGAATTGTTGAGAATCCAGACATAAATTCATCCACCTATGAGCAGCTGATATTTGACAAAGGCCCAAAGTCCATTAATTGGGGAAAAGACAGTTTCTTTAACAAATGGTACTGGATATCCATCTGCAAAAAACTGAAACAATACTCATACCTCACACCATGCACAAAAAGTAACTCAAAATGGATCAAAGACTTAAATATAAAATAAAAAATGATAAACATCATGGAAGAAAAAATAGGGACAATGGTAGGAGCCCTAATACATGGCATAAACACAATACGAACCATAAGTAACAATGCACAAGCACCAGAAGAGAGACTAGATAAATGCGAGCTCCTAAAAATCAAACACTTATGCTCATCAAAAGACTTCACCAAAAGAGTCAAAATACAACCTACAGACTGGTGAAAAATTTTTGGCTACGACAAATCCGATCAGCATCTAATCTCTAAAATCTACAAGATACCGCAAAACGTCAACAACAAAAAGACAAATAACCCAATTTAAAAATGGGCAAAGGATATGAACAGGCACGTCACCAAAGAAGATATTCAGGAAGCTAAGAGACACATGCAGAAATGCTCACAATCATTAGCCATTAGAGAAATGCAGATCAAAACTACAGTGAGATATTAGCTCACCCCAACAAGGCTAGCATTAATCCAAAAAACACAAAATAATAAATGCTGGAGAGGTTGTGAAGAGACTGGAATACTTACACACTGTTGGTGGGAATGTAAAACAGTACAACCACTTTGGAAATCGATTTGTTGCTTCCCTAAAAAGCTAGAAATAGAAGTGCCATATGATCCAGCTATTGTGTTCCTTGGGATACGTCCTAGAGAAATAAGAGCCGTCACACAAATAGACATATGCACACCCATGTTCACTGCAGCACTGCTGACAATAGCAAAAAGATGGAAACAACCTAGATGCCCATCAACGGATGAATGGATAAACAAATTATGGTATACCCACACAATGGAATACTATGCAATGATAAAGAACAACGATGAAGCCATGAAACATCGTATAACATGGAGGAAGCTGGAACTTATGCTGAGTAAATTTAGTCAGTAATAGAAGTTCATATACTGTATAAGACCACTATTATAAGAACTCAAGAAAAGGTTTAAACACAGAAGAAAACATTCTTTGATGGTTACGAGGATGGGGAGGAAGGGTGAGGGTTACTCACTAACTAGATAATAGATAAGAATTATCTTAGGTGAAGGGAATGACAGCACACACTACAGGGGAAGTCAGCACAACTGGACTAAACCAAAGCTAAGAATGTTTCCTGAATACAATCAAACCCTTTGAGAGACAGGGTAGTGGGGATCGCGGTCTGGGGACCATGCTTTCAGGGGACATCTAGGTCAATTGGATAACAAAGCTTATTAAGAAAATGTTCTGCATCCTACTTCGGTAAGTGGCGTCTGAGGTCTTAAAAGCTTGCAAGCGGCCATCTAAGATGCATCAATTGGTGCCAACCACCTGGAGTAAAGGAGAACGAAGAACACCAAAGACACAAGGAAAGCATTAGCCCAAGAGACAGAAAGGGTCACATAAACCAGAGACTTCATCAGCCTGAGACCAGAAGAACTAGATGGTGCCAGGCTACCACTATTGACTGCCCTGATCAGACTTAATGGTCTGACCGAGACTGGAGGAACCCCAGAAAGCATGGCCTCTCGATTCTCTATCAGCCCAGAACTAAAACAATTTCTGAGGCCAACTCTTCAGACAGGGATTGGACTGGATTGTGGGACATTAAGTGATACTCGTGAGGAGTGTGCCTCTTTGCTCAAGTAGATACAAGAGACTAAAGGTGCAGCTTCTGTCTGGAGGTGAGATGGGAAGGCAGAGAGGGTTAAGAGCTGGTTGAATGGACATGGGGAATCAAGGGTGGAAAGGAGGAGTGTGCTGTCGCAGTATGGGGTAAGCAATTAGGGTCACATAACAATGCATGTATAAATTTTTGTATGGGAGACTAACTTGAAATGTAAACTTCATTTAAACTACAACAATAAAAAAATAACAAACGAAAGAAACTATATGAAGAAATAAAGATCTCCAGTAAACGTAATTTCATGGGCCAATATAAGGGTCAGTTTTGCTGTATTTTGATTTGTAACTGTACTTGTTATATATTACATTATATAAAAGACAAATGCATAAAAATAGTTATAAATATATGTTATTGGGTTAACAAGGTGTAAAGGTATAATTTATGACAACACAAAATAAGGAGAGTGGAGTTCGACACAGTTATACATGACAGAATTTTTGTATGCTATTGAAGTTAAACTGGTACCAATTCATACTACAATATTATAAATTTAGAATGATAATTGCATCTCCATGGTATCCACAATGAAAATATCTAAAAAACTGACAGAAAAGGAAACTAAAAGGGAATAAAAAATGGTTCACTACAAAAAACAAAATGAAACAAAACAAAACAAAAAACTAAATACAATAGAAGGCAGTATTGGAGGAAATGAGGGACAATAAATGAATAAGATACGTAGGAAACAAATAGTAAAATAGCAGAAGTACTTCCTTATCAGTAATTACTTTAAATGTAATGGATTGAACTCTCCAATCAAAAGGCAGAGATTGGAAAGATAGTTAGAATAATATGACCCAACTATAGCCCATCTATAAGAGACCCACTTTGGATAGAAAGACACAAATAGGTTGAGGGTAAAAGGATGGGAAAAGATATTCTATGCAAATAGTAATCAATAGAGGCCTGGGGCAGCTATATTAATGTCATACAAAAGAGACTTTAAGTCACAAATTGTTACAAGAGTCAAAGAAGGACATTACATTATGCTAAAAGGATCAATTTATCAAAAAGAGATAACAATTACAAATATATATGCATCTCACAAAAAAGCCCCAAAATATATGAAGAAAATATTGACAGAACTGAAGAAAGAGACAGTTGTATAATAATAGTTGGTGACTTCAATATATCACTGTAAATAATGGACAGAACAGCTAGAGAGAAGTTTCATAAGGAAATTGAGGACTTGAGCAATGCTATAAACCAAGTAGGCCTAACAGACACTTATAGAACACTCCAACCTATAACAGCAGAATACATATTCTTGTCCAGTCCACATGGGTCATTCTCCAGGATAGACCATATGTTAGGTCACAAAACAAGTCTCAATGAATTTAAAAAGGTGAAATCACACAAAGTATCTTCCTTGACAACAATGGAATCAAACTAGAAATCAGTAACAGAAGGAAAAACGGAAAACTTAAAAAATGTGGAAATTAAACCACACACAAGTCAAAGAAATCACAATGAGAATTAGAAAATGCTATGAAATGAATGAAAATGAAAGCACAACATATCAAAACTTATGGGATGCAGCAAAGGCAGAGCTTAGAGGGAAATTTATAGCTGTAAATGTCTACATGAAAAAAGAGATCTCAAATCAGTAACTTAATTGCACACTGTGACAGTTAAGATTGTGTGTCAACTTGATTGGGTCATGATTCTCAGTGTTTTAATGTAATCACTCCCATGATTGAATATCCTGTGAGTAGCCAATCACATGAAAGTGAGTCTCCTTGGGGGTGTGGCCCGTAGCTGTATATAAGCAGACGTTCTGGCTTTTTGCTCTCTCTGGATCCTGCGGCTGCTTCCTGTCGTCTCATCTCCCATTCTTGGGACTTGAGCTGTCAGCTTATCTGCCGAACGTGAGATTCGTCGATCTGCACAGCCTGTGAGCAGGAGCCCTGCTCTCCGACCTCCCGATCTTGCGCTTGCCAGCCTCTGCAGCTGTGTGACTTGGGAGAGGCCTCTACCCTGATCCATGGACTTGGGACATTCAAGTCTCTACAATCATGTGAGCTGTTTCCTGGATATAATCTCTCTCTCTATATATATATTTATACACTTTACTGGTTTTGCTTCTCTAGAGAACACAGCCTAAGACACACACCTTGAGGAACTAGAAAAAGAAAAGCAAACTAAGCGCAAAGCTACCAGAAGGAAGGAAATAATAAAGATTAGAGCAGAGATAAATGAAGTATAGAAAAACAGTAGAGAGAATCAATGGAACCATCAGTTGGTTTATTGAAAAGATCAAATCGACAAGCCTTTAGCTAGAATGACAGAGAAAAAAGTAGAGAAGATTAAAATAACGAATATTAGAAATGAAAGTGGAAAAATTACTGCTGACCTCACAGAAATAAAAAGGATTATAAGAGAATGCTATGAACAACTGCATGTCAAGAAATTTGATATCCTAGGTGAAATGAACAAATTCCTGGAAACACATAAACTACATAAATTGTCCCAAGAAAAAAATAGAAAATCTCAACAGACCCATCACGAATGAAGAAATTGTATCAGTAATAAAAAGTTACCCAAAAAGAAAAGTCCAGGACCAGATAACTTCACTGGGGAATTATACCATACATTTAATGAAGAATTAACATCAATTTTGTTCAAACTCTTCTGAAAGAAAAGAGGAGGAAGGAACACTTCCTAAACTCATTCTATGAGGCCAGTATACCCTGATACCAAAAACTAGACAATGGCCCCACAAGAAAAGAAAAACTACAGACTAACATCCCTTATGAATATAGATGCAAAAATTCTCAACAAAATACTATTAGCAAACTGAATCCAATAGCATACAAAAAGGAGTATACACTATGACTATCCGAGATTTAACCCAGCATTGCAAGTATGGCCCAACAGAAGAAAATCAATGTAATACATCACATTAACAGAATGAAGGAAGAGAACCACATGCTCATCTCAACTAATACAGGAAAGGTATTTGACAAAACCCATCATCCTTTTATGATATAAACACTCAGCAAACTAGGAATAGAGGGGGAAATTCTTCAATATGAAAAAGGGCATGTATAAAAATACCAACAGCTAACATTATACTCGATGGGGAAAGAACGCTTTCCCCTTAAGATCAGGGACAACATGAGGATGACCACTTTCACCACTGTTATTCAATATTGTTCTGGAAGTTCTAGCCAGAGCAATTAGGCAAGAAAAAGAAATAAAAGGTATCCAAATTGGAAATTAAGAAGTAAAACTATATTTACAAATGATATGATCCTATACATAGAAAATCTCGAAGAATCCACAAGAAAGCTACTAGAGCTAATAAATTCAGTAAAGTTTTACAAGATCAACACGCAAAAATCAGTTGTGTTTGTATACACCAGCAATGTACGTTCTGAAAAGGAAATTTAGAAAAAATTCCATTTATAATAGCATCTAAATGAATAAAATACCTAGGAGTAAATTTAACCAGGAAGGTGAAAGAGATGTACATTGAAAATTATAAAATCTTGATGAAAGAAATTAAAGAATACCTAAATAAATGGAAAGACATCACATCTTCATGGATTGGAAGACTTAATATTGTTAAGATGTCAATACTATCTAAAACTATCTACAGATTCAATACCAAACCTATCAAAACTCCAACAGCATTTTTTTTGGGGTGGGTGTAGAAATGGTACAACTGATCATCAAATTTATATGGGATTGCAAGGGGCCCTGAACAGTCAAAACAATCTTGAAAAATAGGAACAAATTAGGAGGACTTACACATCCCAATTTCAAAATGTACTGCAAAGCTATACCCATTACTGCCGAGTCGATTCTGACTGACCATGACCCTACAGGACAGAGTAGAACTGCCCCATAGGGTTTCCAAGGAGCAGCTGGTGGATTCAAACTGCCGACCTTTTTTTTTTTTTGTTACCAACCGAAGCTTTTAACTACTGTGCCATCAGGGCTCCTGCAAGTTATAGTAATAAAAAAAGTATGGTACTGGTAAAGGGATAGACCTATAGACCAATGGAATAAAATTGAGAGTCCAGAAATAAACTTATACATCTACAGCCAATTGATTTTCAACAAAGGTGCCAAGATCATTCAATGGGGAAAGAAGAGTCTCTTCACCAAATGGTGCTGAGACAACTGTTTCTCTAAGTGCAAATAATGAAGTTGGACCCATATCTCACATCATATATGAAAATTAACTGAAAATGGATCAAGACCTAAATATATAAAGTAAAAACATAAAACTCCTAGAAGAAAACATAGTTTTAAAGCTTCAGGAACTTTTTTTTGGCAATAGATTCTTGGATATGACATCAGAAGCATAAGCAACAAAAGAAAAAGTAGATAAAATGGACTTCATTAAAATTAAAAACTTTTGTGCTTCAAAGAAACACCATCAAGAAAGTGAAAAGACAACCTACAGAATGGGAAAAAGTATTTGGAAACCGTATATATGATACGGGTTTAATAACCAGAATATAAAGGGAACTCCTGCTACTGAACAACAAAAAGACAAACAACCCGAGTGAAAAATGGGCAAAATACTTGAATGGGTATTTCTTCAAAGAAGATACACAAATTGCCAATAAGCACATGAAAAGATATTCTCCATTATTCATTAGGTAAATGTACATCAATACCACAATGAGATACCACTTCACACCCACTAGGATGGCTATTATTTAAAAAATGGAAAATGACAAGTGTTGGTGAGGACGTGGAGAAATTGGAACCCCGGTGCATTGCTAGTGGGAATGTAAAATTGTGCAGCCATTGAGTTCCTCAAAAATTTAAACACAGAATTACCATAAGACCTAGCAATTCCACTTCTAGGTATATACTCGAAAGAACTGAAAGCAGAGACGCAGATATTTGTGTAACAATGTTCACAGCCTCATTATTCACACTAGCCAAAAGGGGAAAACGATCCAAATGTCCACCAACAGATGAATGGATAAAATAATGCAGTAAACACATACAATGGAATATTATTCAGCCACAAAGGGAAATGAAATGCTGATACATGCTACGACATAGATGAACCCTGAAAACATTATGCTAAGTGAAATAAGCCGAACACAAAAGGACAAATATGGTATGATCTCACTTATATGAAATATCTAGAAAGGGTGAATGCATAAAAAGAAAAGTTGATTAGTGGCTACCAGTGGCTGGAGGGAGGGGGTATGGGGAGTTATTGCTTTAAAAAAAATCTAAATCTAGATTACTCTCTGTGTTTAAAAAACAGTCAATAGTGAAAAAAAACACTTCCACTAAATATCATTTAATGATGTCCCTTGGTTCACATTTTATTCAGTTTGTATTGGCTGAACAGCTTATAGCATGGATGGAGAATCTATACATGCAAATATGTCATTCTGCAATTGCCAACAGGCGATATAATTTATGCCTGAAAAACTCAAAAAACCAAAGCCATTGCCATTGAGTCCATTCCAACTTATAGTAACCCTATAGGACCGAGTGGAACTGCCCCATGGGGTTTCCAAGGCTGTAAATCTTTGTGGAAGCAGACTGCCACATCTTTCTCCCACGGGGTGGCTGATGGGTTCGAACCGCCAATCTTTCTGTTAGCAGCCAAACCACCATTTACCCACTGAGTCATCATGCCTATACTTGCAAAAATGCAGAACATTAGATATCTTTAGCAATAGTAGTCTAAAAAAAAAACAACCACCATGAAATGGACATAATTCCATGAGAAGGCCTCTATAAAACTGAACTATGACATTATTCACTTTCTAAAGCAGGAAGTCAGGACTTACTGCATTGTGAATGAAAGAAAAGAAGGATTTACAGAAGTGTCCATGTTTCCAAACTTTAACTAGGAATTTAAAGTCTAAAAAGTAAATTCTGGAAATATTTATTTTTTCCGTATCCATAAAATTACAAATTAAACCCTCAGGATTAGATTCTTTTTGTTTTGGGGTGGGGGGGGGTTGGAATCTAACTTGCACTTTCATAAGCAAATAAACACAATGAATTTTGTGTACTATAGATCATGTGGTTCATTTAGCAAAGTTAAACGGTTTCTTTTAAAGGAGTCCTCTGCAATCCTCTGAGGTGAAATTTTCCAAGACGGTTTGGGGATAGTACATTTTTCTCTGTTTGCAACAATTACATACTTCCATGTGACACTGGGGACAATACAGCCAATGGTTAAGAGGCAGACAGATGTGGGTTGAAAAACTGGCATCACCACTTACTAGGCAAGTCAACCTTTCCAAGCATCAGTTTTCTCAATTGTAAAATGGGACTAATAATATGTACCTTTGCAGGTATTGTAGAATGTAGATTATTATAAGGATGAAATGAAGAGATATAAATATTTAGTGCAATTTCTGTCACTGGTAAGTGCTCCTTAGAAGCTAAGCTCCAGGGTGCAGGAGTCTCATCTCTCTTACTGACTACTAGCAATGCCTAGTACAGTGCCTGTCATAGACTAGACACTCAATAAATATTTGCTGAACAAATGAATAAAATAGTTGTAGTATATTTAAGGATGCACAAATACCCTGAATAGGAATACATGTATAATGTTAAGCACAGTGCCAGGCACACACTAAACTGTGTAGCATGGTGGCTCCTATCGGTACCTCCTCTCCACTTATTTTCTTCTTGTCAACTTGTTTTAAAAACCCTATGAAGTGACTTCAGGTGCTTGATTCTTTAGGACGAAGGATAGAGTCGTTTCAGAGAGGTGAATTTTTCACCAGACCTATAGGAGCTAATCTTTTCTTTCTTATTTTGGTGAAAATATACACAACAAAATATATGCCAATTCAATAATTTCTACATGTATACTTCAGTGGCACTGATTACATTTTTCAATTTGTGCAACCATTCTCGCTATCTTTTACCAAATTATTCCACCACCATTAACATAAACTCAATGCCCTCTAAGCAAAAATTTCCCTTTCCTCCCTCTCTCCCACCCCTGGTAATCAATAATAACCTTTAGTTTCTATATATTTGCTTATTTCATATAAGTGAAATCATACAGTACTTGTCCTTTGGAGGCTGACATTTTGCTCAGCATAATGTTTTCAAGGTTCATCCATGCTGTGGCATGCATTGAGACTTCATTTCTCTTTACGGCTGAGTAGTATTCCCTTGTATCTATGTACTGCATTTTGTTTATCTTGTCTTAGTGAAAACACTAGACTGATGCTCTGCTAGAAATTATAACAAGGAATTTTATTGAAGGAAAAAGAAAAATAACATCATTTCGTGAAATGGAGAATCACATGGGCACTCAAACAAGAGGCAGTGTGTGTTCTGGCTTGCAGGGAGAGCAGTAAGGTATTTATTAGGCAGATCAAACAAACATAAAATGGTTTCATATCAAGGGGGCACAGGGGAAGGAAGGAAAGATTTTCAAGGGGTTGATAAACTATAGACTTTCCTAACATCAGTTTCTAGCCTAACATTAATCCCTTATTTCCCAATACAAATTGACTAAAGCAATATTTTTTAAGCAATCTGTATAAACATTCCTGATGTGGGGGTTTAGTGATTGACTGTATGCCAGTTTACCTTAGTTGGAGTGCCTGAAATGTAAAGGTTGACAATCTGGTAGGAAGGACATCAAATCAGCTCTAACTTGAAGCCATCCTAGCTAGGAGGGAGTGAGTTAGGGCTTAGGCATTCACTGGATGAACTGCCTGAGAGCAGTTAAGATAGCAATATTATTTACATAAGCTAAGGCCCGGATCTCTACATCCTTTGTGCTACAAACAGTTGAAAAATTCACAAGAGGCTAAATTGTCTTTGTAGGACAGCAAAGGCAGTTGCAAACCTGCCTCAAACCTAGTTGCCAGTTAATTTAAAACAGAATTTCAATTTAGGTCTGGGATTACCCATTTCAATCATGCCAAGCAACCCTTGTTTTAAGGTTTGCTTATTCATTTTCCCCCCTTTTGATCAAGCGGCCACTAGGCGGCGCAGACCGCTCAAGATAATACCCAAAATGGAGGTGGCCTGTCTCCTGCAAGGACTTGGAGTTTTGGAGTCTCTGGAGTTGTTGGGATGGCTGCTTTGTATGCGCTTTTAGGCCCTCAGATGCTACAGTTTCTGGGTGGCTGCTTTCCTTAGGCAGCTTTTAAGATTCTGGGATGTTATCTAGTAGCCCTGGTGGTGCAGTGGTTAAGATCTCAGGCTGCTAATCAAAAGGTCAGCAGTTCGAATCTACCAGTGGCTCCTTGGAAACCCTATGGGACAGTTCTACTCTGACCTATAGGGTCGCTATGAATTGGAACCAACTTGATGGCAACGGGTTTGGTTTTGGTTTTTGGTTATCAAGTAGCTGGGCACCATTTGACTGCCCCTTGCCATAGCTTCGGGTCTCGTCTTTAGTGTGTTTTGGTCTCTGGTTGGGGTAAGCATTGTAAACAAAAGCCACATTAGGCAAACAGCTTGGCACTTAAAAGGGTTTGATCTTAGATCTAAACTGTATCTTTCTCAGTAAAATCAGTTTCTTTTAAATACATAATTTGTTCCATGGCCATATACTTTGAGGGTTGGCTGTAGCAAGGAGAAACACAATATATTATACATTTAATAAGTCCTATAATAATTTCGATGATTAGAAGAAGGAGACAGGCTGGCAGAAAGGAGCATATCTCAGACCTGATGCTTTGGGGTAACCAGCTAAAAATATTAAGGAAGGAAAGAACAGTCATGGGAGAAATGGTATGTAACTAGGGGGCCTTTTGGCATATTTTAGAGATGTCTTGTTCTACTTCTTCAGAGCTATTTATCTATGAAAAGCAAGAAATACTGGTGACAGCACAAACCTCTCCTTGCTGAGCTTAAACAAAGTCTAAGACAATTCTGTTGTCTAACAGAACTTTCGCCAAGGATTCTAAAGATTTTTTTGTGCAGCTATTCCAACAGCAACACTGTCATTAATTTGAGCTATAGTGGCAGATAGATTGTGAATGGACATTTCTAACTGCCCAATTCTAAACCATGGTATAGTACTGCCTAGGAAGAACCATCTCCATTCTGAATAATTAGCTATGGGATTGCTTGAAAGGACAAGTTCTCTCTTTTGTATGGATATTAATTTCAAATCACTGTTCTATAGTAAGTGGTCATTGTATGAATGGATACTCATGGGAATTCCCAGGTTTCCTAAAGTACATTGGCCTGTTATATTCCAATTATTTAAACATGGTAAAGCCTAAGTATAGGGTGAGTCATCGGACTTATTTTTTAAATAAGCTTATCCTCTACATAAAAAGACATATCTAAATGGGGCACATAACATGCCTTTTCCGGTGTGAATATCAGGAAAAGGAATGGACTGATTGGCTTTTAAAAGCCAGTTTGCAGTTTGTGAATTATCACAAATGGATAATTCTTTAAAATTTAGGGGATCCCAGAGTTGGGCACAAATAGGGAGATTTGGATTAATTCTAATAGTTATCTTTTATTAAGTAATACTACCGAGCATTATTAATAAAAACTTTGCATAGTGTGGATAGAGTAGAACATTCTATCCACACATGGGTAAGACTGAAACAGGGAGCTGATGGATAAGTGGACAATTCTGGGGGTATAGCTACAGTCTGATATGGATGGCTTGTTTAAATGGTTTTTTAAAATTAATAGTAAAATTAGATATGAACTTATAGTCTAGGACTGGTACAGTGAGAGGGTTAATATAATCCTGTGTGGATCATGGGGCAGAGTGACATACCCAATATTCTGTTAAATTGTGGGCACTGGTAACCAGTTAATCTAACTTGATAAAAGCATTATTTTCTTTCTAGGCATCAGTGGTTAGTTATAACAAACAGAAAGAGGAAATTTATTATAAACTTCATAATGGAGAAAAGGTTAACTAAAGTAATATTGTAAAGCAAAGAGAAATTAATGAGTATAAAACACATTCTTTTTTTTAGTAATTCACTAGGTGAAGAACATAGGTAGATAAAATAAAATTATTTTAAAAGTTATAAACATTAAACAAGTGTTACAATTTCAATTATTGGCATAAGGAATAAAAAGATTTAACTTCTGGGTTAAAATTAAAGGTTTTTAATGATTATTAAAGCTATTAAGAAATAATTCCACAAGTGAGCAAAAACAGTTACTACTACTAAGATATCAATAGTTAAGAACTAGAGTTCATAGATTTCAGCAGCTTGTGTGTGATCTTGTTCTGTGACGTTGAAGTCAGTGGCTTAGCTTTGAAGCTGCTTGCTTTTGGTCACTGGGGCACTGCTTCAGTCTGAGTCTCAAATTTCCGGCTGGCTGGCAAGTCCAAATTGGCGCATTAGCTTTCTTCAACTGTGATAAATGAATCCAAGGGTTAATTCCTTCTAGTTTAGTTATGCAAAGGTTAGTTAAAAGGACAAGATAAGGTCCCTTCCAACGGGGATTTAAAGAATCTTTTAGTTGGTGCCTTTTCCAATATATATAATTTCCTGGGGTAATATTAACTAAGGGAGGAGGATCACGTTTTTGCTCCTCAAATGTATCATTAATTTGTGAAAAATATTTCTTACAGTGTTACATTAAAGATTGACAATTTTTTAATAATTCAGATTGTACTAAATTAGGGTCAGTAGAGGCAATGTAGGGAAGGATCATGGGCCTTCCAGTAACTATTTCAGAAGGAGTAAGTTTATGAGATCCAAAAGGAGTGCGTCTTAACTTGAAGAGGACTAATGGGAGAACTTCAGTCCAAGACAAACCTAAGGGCTTAGAAAGTTTAGCAAGTTGAGTTTTTAATATACTATTAGTTCTTTCTACGAGCCCAGAGGATTGCGGGTGATAAGGGCTATGTAATCTCTGGTATACGGAGAAATCTTCATGTAATTCTTGAATAACTTTCCCAGTAAAATGAGTTCCCTGATCTTTGCAAAGAATTTTTGGTGCTCCTAGCAGGCAAAGGGTATTGTTTAGGAGAAATTTTAAGATGATTCCCAGGGTTGTCATAAAGGCAGATAGAGCAGCGAGCAGCCACATGCTTAGCTGCCTCAGAAAATTTTCACCACCAGTATTTTCTTTTAAATTTCCATCATTTTATCTCTTCCTAGATAAGTATTCTCATGTAGAGTCCTCATCATAGGGATGTGTAAAAGTTTAGGAAGAACACTTTTGGCATTAGGTCTTAACTATAGCTTAGGGTCAGGATCTTGATAACGGCCTGACTTTTTTCACTTTCCAATTTCATTAGATTGAGACAACGGCTGATGTTTTAAAAGCTTCTCTTTGGTGGTTGTTTTATGAAAATAGTTCCCTATAGGTTTTTCCAAAGGCCTGTTTATACACCTTTTTGTTAAAACAGGGGTAACAATAACTTGGGAAACAGCTTATTTAGCAGTTGCATCAGCAAGATTATTTCCTTAATTTCTTCAGTTTGGGGCACTCCCTTCGGCTGGTTTGCTTGTATTTTAATTACAGTGATTTTAGAAGAGAGCAGTAAGGCATCTAATTGGTCTGCTATTAAAGCCCCATTTTTAATAGTGTTACCAGAAGAGGTTAAAAATCCTCTTTGTTTCTATACTACACCAATATTATGAATAATTCTAAATGTATATTTTGAATCTGCAAAAATATTTACAGACTTTCTTTTAGCAAGTTTACATGCTCTGGTAAGAGCAGTAAGTTAAGCTTGTTGAGCTGAAGTGGTCTTAGGGAGAGGCTGGCTTTCAAGGACTTCAGCAGAAGTTGTAACAGCATAACCTGCCTGATGGTGAGAGCTAAGAGTTGGTTTCAAATAACAGCCATCTATAAATAATATCATATCGGGGTTTGTTAAAGGAGTTTCCTCTGAGTTACTACGAGGAGTCAGAAGCTTCTCCATTAAACCTAAACAATAAGGACAGTTATCCTTATCCTCTGTAGGGAGAAGGGTAGCTGGGTTTAAAGTAGCTACTGTATGTAATCTAATATTAGAGGCTGCCAAGAGAAGGATTTCATAAGAAGTGAGTTTGCTGGCAGACAGATGTTGGGTTAAAGCATAAGCAAGCAATGCAGATACAGCATAGGGTACATATATATTTAAAAGGTTTCGTAAAACCATATCTGCCATGTTTTCCACTAATTTTGCTGTAGCAGCCACTGACCTAATGCAAGAGGGGTAGGCCTCGGCCATGCGGTCCGGCTGCAGGCTATAGTAACCCACAGGTCTATTTTGTCCTCCACGTTTGTATAAGAACACCTGATGCATTAGTAGAAACTTCATGCACAAAAAGTGCAAAGTCTAAATGATAATTAGGGAACCCCAAAGTGGGTGTTTTAACTAAAACTTCTTTTAACTTAGTTATCATCCCTTAATCTTCCAGGGTAAGATAGAATGGACCAGGCTCACAGGTTTTCAAATATTTATATAAAGGCTGTGCCATGAGAGAATAATTAGGAATCCAGGCTCAGAAATAACTGCCTAGTCCTAGAAAACCTCTTGTCTCTTTGTTAAAGGCAGAGGAAAGGCTGCAATAGCTTCTTTCCTCTTGGGGTCAACAGAAATGCCTTCTGCAGGAATTAAGTGACCTAAATATTTGCCAGAAGGCTGAGCTAATTTTAATTTTTCTTTAGAAACTTTATGTCCACCAACAGCCAAATGTTTTAGGAAGGCTATGCTGTCCTCCAACCAAGACTGTTGAGAGGTGGAGCACACTAGCAAATCATTGACATATTGTAATAAGGTAGATTTATTTGGAAATTGCAAAGGTTGCAAATCTGCAAGCAAAATTTGAGAAAAATAAATGGAAGCCTCTGTAAAACCTTGAGGCATGACATTTCAGGTAAGTTGTTGATTTTCCCAAGTAAAAACAAACAGATACTGACTTTCGAGTTCAACAGGGATGCTGAAAAATGCACTCCAAAGGTCTACAGCAGTGAAGCATACTGCTTGAGGGGGAATACTGGAAAGTAATGGATGTGGATTAGGAACAACGGGGTACCTAGGAATAACAATTCAGTCTATTGCACGTAATTCCTGAACAAACTTCCAACCTCGACAATTGGGTTTTCTAATTGGAAGGATAGGAGTGTTACAAGGACTGGTGCAGGGAATGATTAAGCCTTTAGAAAGAAAATCCTGTATTATAGGAGTTATTCTTTCCTTTGCTTCTTGTTTAAGTGGGTGCTGGGGAATCTGGGCAAGGGTTTACAGGTGTCCACTTGAATTTTAATATGCTCAGCAGACAGGACTCTGCCAACATCTGTAGAAATCATGGCCCACAAAGTTTCAGGGACCTGAGAAATAACTTCAGGGGGTAGAGAGTCTGTCAGAACAGAATTTTGAAGAGGCATAGTAAGGGCTTGCATGTGGCAGATAGCCTCTTCCTTTTTAATGTTATCCATCCCTAAATTCTGATTCTTAGGTACAATTAATAACATTTCCCCCTTTTCATTACATTGTAAATGGCAATTTCATTTAGATATCTCTTTCCATTAAATTAACAGGAGTTTTATAATTTAGTAAAAAGAGATGTAAATCTTCTATGGGGCCAAGAGAGATAGGCACAGGTTGAGAATGAAATAATGTTTATTCTTTATTAGTAACTCCATGATTTTAGAAGTTTTTGTACTCTGGGGCAGGGGCTTTTGTAGGCACATGGGATTAATTGCAGACAGTGTAGTTTCTGAATTACTTAAAAATGTACAAGGTTCTGTATTAATATACATAGTTGTTTCTCCTTAAGGGTTTAGAGCTAACATGGGAAAAGTGCCTGTGTTGTCCCTGGAGCCTCTTCATTCCAAATCAGGGGAAGGAGCAGTGGTTGGCGTTGAAACCTTCTGCTTGTTCTTTAACTTAAGGTATTCGCTTCTCCAATGCCCGGTTTTTTTGCAATAATGGCAAGGACCAGTTTTAGGTTTGTTGGAGTTTTTAAAACTCCTTTTCTGAGTGGGCTCTTGCAGCTGCTGTAACTGAAGGGTCATTAATTTAATTAATTTGTTAGCCTGAGAAGTTTGCTTTATTTTTAAAATTTGGGCAAGCTCATGGGCTAAAGTAACTAGTTCCATAGTAGGACCAGCCTTCCAATCTAAATAATATTTCCTAACTAGGGCTGAAATCTCAGGTTTGAGGCCAGAAATAAATACTGTATTAAAGACTGCTTTCATTCATTCATCTGAAGAGTTCAACCCAGAATGTTCCCAAAACTTCTGGAACAATCAGGACTGATAATCATAAACCCTTTATCTTGGCCTTGCACACAAGAATGGCCTTTTGTCTAATCAACTGTTGGGAGGAAAGGCCTTAAGAATCACCTCATATAGCTTTTTGGCCCTGCCTGAAGCATTTTCAAGAAGAGTGTAGGCCATTTTTTCTGTATCTAAAGCAAAATCATCTTGGGGATTTTTCTATTCAGCACATTCAAACCACAATTTGATTTCCCCAGGGCCAACTAACATATGGACTAGTTGTTACAAATCAGAGGATCTGGGCTGATAAGCATTAATAAGGACCTTGAATTATTTAGCAAATCTATGAGGGTCCTCATGTAAATTTGGAAAATCTTTAGCAATGCTATATAGTTCTGTACGAGTCCAGGGGATGAAAGAAATTGCAGCATTCTTTGGATTTTCTCTAGTTCCCACTCCAGTTTCTGCTGGGTGAATTTTAAAAGGCATTTCAGGAATTGGCTCTGAACTTTCTCACTTTGATCTTTCTGGTTTTGGACTTCCTGCCTCTGGACATTTTATTGACTCTCTAATCTTGGTCTTTCTAGTTTTGGGCTTTTTGGCTTTGAATTGTTAGCAGATTCTCCTTCTGAGAAGAAAAGAAGTTCAGATAGAGTTTCCAGATGGATGAAGATGCAGAGGAGGATACACAGAAAAGGCTGCTGGCTGGGGCGGGGTTAGGGACAGAGGGAACTGCAGTGAGGAGTGTAAGTACAGCAGAGCTCTGACTTTCTAATTCTTTATTTTTCCTAGTTAATTTAGAAATTGAATTCTGTAATTCTTTACTCTGTTGAGTCAATTTGAAATGGAATTCTGTAAAGAGGCTATCTTTCTGTCTTAGGCTGAGTTCTCCAGAGAAGCAAAATCAGTGACGCATATATACACATACAGAGAGGGATTTATATCAATGAAATGGCTCACGTGGTTGTAGAGGCTGGAAAGTTCCAAGTCCGTGGGTCATGCTAGAGGCTTCTCCTGAATCATGTAGCTTCAGGGGCTGGTGAACCCAAGATTGGCAGGTCAGACAGCAGATCCCTGGCTTACAGGCTGCAGAAGTTGACAAATCCCAAGGTCAGCAGGTAAGTCGGCAGGCTGCTGGATCACAGGCTGTGGAGGCTGACGAATCCCAAGATTGGCAGGTAAGCTCCTAGCTCAAATTCCAAGAACCAGAGGTCGGGTGAGGAGCCAGATGCAGGATCCAGAGTGAGTACAAGCTAGGGAACTTGGCCAGAAAGTCCATATATATTGGATACAGGCCGCACCCCCAAGGAAAATCCTTTTCAACTGATTGGCTGCTCATGGCAGATCTCATCATGGAAGTGATTACATTATATTAGCTCTCATTATGGAGGTGACTACATCATTACATAGCTGTCAAACTACATAACTGCCAAACCACTGAGAATCATGTCCCAGCTAAGCTGACACAAAACCTTAACCATCACAGTCTACCTCTTGTCAACTTGGCACCCATACACATCTCCCTAAACCATACACAATCTCTAAATAGAGAAAATTATAGTCATACTTGCGCCTAACATGATACAGCTATCATGTGTTCAATAAAAAACGCACTAGCCCTGTTTACATCTTGTATTTTATAAATGAAGAAAACAAAAAATGTTTGATGCACACATACAAGGAAGAAATACTCATAACAATTAAAGTCCTCATTTGTGCAAATGGTCATGTGGTTGTAGCTGGTATTTAGAACCACCTTCTGTATTCCCTTTACCCTCAGCAACCACCTCAGCTGGTAGTGGTTCTTTGCCCGGTGGGATGACCCAAACCTTCATTCCTGGTCTGGGCCATTTGTAGTCATGTCGGAATTGGGTTGCTATAGTTTTCCATTAACTTTAATCACAGGGCATAGTAGTACTAAGACGTCTAAGGGAGCTCCTGTATTCCAGACATACTCTTCTTTACCTCCATTATGTAATATCAATCCAATTTCCTCTTGGTAATCAGGATCAATCACACCAGCCAATACAGTTTTGCCTGTTGATCCAGAGGCATGAAGAGTCCAAAGTGGCCAGGCAGCATTCTTAACTTCCAGTTCAATGGAATCAGTGTTGCATCTCCTGGTGGGAGCATTTTTCCCTTTGGAACTAAGACCTCTAGATCTGCAGAGCATAGTGTTGCAGGGACAGGAAGCAAAAATTCCACAAGTGGGCCACTAGGGGTAATGGTGAATGGTGCCACTCCCATTTCCATCCCTTAACTCCTGGACCCATCGATCCTGGCTATGGGAGAACAGTACCATATATTGGATGGTCGTTTAGAGCATATGCAGCCTGGAGACATTGCCCCAGCCCTGCAAGGTACTACCACCTAGCTAGTGTTGTAATTGGGTCTTTAGAAGGCCATTCCATCGTTCTATCAAGCCAGCTGCTTCAGGATGATGGGGAACATGGTAAGACCAGAGAATTCCATGAGCATGGGCCCACTGCTGTACTTCATTTGCTGTGAAGTGAGTTCTTTGATCTGAGGTGATGCTGTGTGGTAGTTAGGGAGCCCTTATGGGTTTTTCTTTTTTGGTTTTCTGTGTCATATTTAGAAAACCAGAGGGTCTCTATGTAACTTAATGGAAAGGCACGCACAAGAAATTACTTATCTAGCTCTCATTGGTATATTGTCATACCACAGAACAGTGGTGCCACAGTGCAACTTGCTTCATCGGTGGCTTGTATTACCAGATCATATTTCTCAAAATCCACATTACTGTATTAGGCTGGGTTCTCTAGAGCAAAACCAGTGAAGTGTGTGTGTGTGTGTGTGTGTGTGTGTGTGTGTGTGTGTGTGTGTGTGTGTGTGTGTGTGTGTGTGTATACACACATAAAGGAAATGGCTCACATGGTTGTAGAGGCTGGAAAGTTCCAAGTCTGTGGGTCAGGCTGGAGGTTTCTTCTGACTCACAGAGCTGCAGGGGCTGGTGAACCCAAGATTGGCAGGTCAGACAGCAGACCTCTGGCTCACAGGCTGCGGAGGCCAACAAATCCCAAGATTGGCAGGTCAGATGGCAGGCCACTGGATCACAGGCTGTGGTGGCTGATGAATACCAAGACTGGCAGGTAAGCTGCTAGCTCAAGTCCCAAGAACCAGAGGTCAGGTGAGGAGCCAGCTGCAGCATCCAGAGCAAGCAAAAGCCAGCAAGCTTTGCCAGAAAGTCCACATATATTGGTTACAGGCCACACCCCCAAGGAAACTCCCTTTTAACTGACTGGCTGCCCATGGCAGATCTCATCATGGAGGTGATTACATTATATCAGATCTCATCACAGAGTTGATTACATCATTACAAAGCTGCCAAACTACATCAGAACTGCCAAACCACTGAGAATCCTGTCCCAGCCAAGTTGACACACAACCTTAACCATCATACATACTTTATGTCATTTAGAGGCCTCAAATTGCCAATCAGAAAAAAAATGTCCCATTGAAATGTTTTTTATCCAGGACCCCTTTTGTTCTAATTCTCTGTGCAGGAAAGTTAACTTAGGGAGTTTAAATGTCCCGTAAAGTGTTCACTCATCCAAACTGCCTTCTTTCAAATCATACCAAGCAGACAAAAATAAGCAAGCAGAAGCACCATAATGCTCATTCATATAATGAGCAGAAGTTTTTGGAGGAGGTTCAACATTGCTCTTAGATTTGGCATTTCCCATATTTCCAAAGGCAGTGTAAGGTTAGCTTCAGAAGTTTTTCAAAGAAAAGGTCAGAACTTTCAGTTTCTCAGAGCTGGCTAACATCCTTAATAAAGGAATGCTACAGAGCTGGGAAATGCAGCTTCTTAAGGTTCTGAGTTCCCTAAGCAATGACCATAAGGTACCTAAAACCAAAGGAACTTATGTTCTGTTTAAAAAGATAGAGACAGCTGTTTGCGGAAGACACAGTCACCATTAAGGGGTGCCTTGCCCGCTTGCTCCTGACTCATAGCTGTTTGCTCTCACCAAGGAATAACTTGGTCAGGAAGCTGCACCACAGCCATGGCTTTTAAGGACACTGTAAAGACACCCATGGAACCAGATGTGGCCATTCACCAGACTAGAATTACTCTAACCAGCCACAATGTAAAATCCCTGAAGAAGGTGCATGCTGACTTGATTAGAGGTGCAAAGGAGAAGAACCTCAAAGTGAAGGGGCCGGTTAGGACACCTACCAAGACTATGAGAATCACTACGAGAAAAACTCCTTGTGGCGAAGGTTCTAAGACCTGGGATCGTTTCCGGATGAAAATCCACAAGCGACTCATTGACTTGCACAGTCTTTCCAAGATCGTTAAGCAGATCACTTCCATCAGTATTGAGCCTGGAAGAGGTTGAAGTCACCATTGCTGATGCTTAAATCAACTATTTTAATATCAGTTGGTTAAAAAAAAAAGATAGAGAGAAAAGAGGAAGACAAATCCTTCAACGAAAGTTGGAGCGCCTCTATGCAAAGAAAGCGGGGCTCAGATCCGAGAGGTGATTATCTACTGCAACTCCCAGTAGCCCGTGAAAAGCGGACAAGCCCGAGAGGCCTTTGCTGGCACCAGATGCTCCAATTTTCTCACTGCCCCAGATGCTGCAGAGGTAAAAATTTCCTTTGGGTCCCTTCATGGTCACCAAGAAATGTCCTATTGAAAACAGTACACTGGTGCTCTGCTAGAAATTATAACAAAGAATTTTATTGAAGGAAAAAGACAAGATCATTTCTTGAAATGAAGAATCACATGGGCACTCAAACAAGAGGCAGTGTGTTTTCTGGCTTGCAGGGAGAGCAGTGAGGTATTCATTAGGCAGAGAAAATGAGCACAAAATGGTTTCATATCAAGGGGGTACAGGGGAAGGAAGGACAAATTTTCAAGGGGTTGTTACACTATAAACTTTCCTAACATCAATTTCTAGCCCAACATAAATCCTTTATTTCCCAATACAAATTGACTAAGGCAATATTTTTTAAGCAATCTGTATAAACATTCCTGACGTAGGGGTTTAGTGATTGACTGTATGCCAGTTTAACCTTAGTTGGAGTCCTTGAAATGTAAATGTCGACTATTTGGTTAGGAAGGAGATTTCAATCAGCTCTAACTTGAAGCCTTTTGAAATGTAAACATTGCCCATCTGGCTAGGAGGGAGTGAGTCAGGGACTAAGCATTCACTGGATGAACTGCCTGAAAGCAGTTAAGACAGCAATATTATTTACATAAGCTAAGGCCTGGATTTCTGTACCCTTTGTGTTACAAACAGTTGGAAAATTCACAAGATGATAAATTGTCTTTGTAGTACGGCAGAAGCAGGCTTCAAACCTAGCTGCAGCTTAATTTGAAATAGAATTTCAGTTTAGGTCTGGGATTACTCATTTCAATCATGCCAAGCAGTCCCAGCTTTAAGGTTTGCTTATTCATTTTCTCCCTTTTTGATGAAGCTGCCACTAGGTAGCACAGATCACTAAGATAGTACCCACGATGGAGGTGCCTGTCTTTTGTCTTATTCAATCTATTCATGTGTTGATGGACATTTGGGGTGTTTACACCTTTTGACTATTGAGAAAAGTGAGGCAATGAACACTGGTGTATAGGTTTCTATTTGCGTTCCTGCCTTCACCCCTTCTGGGTATATACCTAGGATTGGGATTTCTGGGTCATATGGTAGTTTTAAACGTTTGACTATGGTAGTTAAAAAGCACAATGTCACTTTGAGGACTAAGGTGCACCTGACCCAAGCTATGACATTTTCAACCACCTCATATGCATGCGAAAGCTGGACACTGAATAAAGAAGACCGAAGAATTGATGCCTTTGAATTATGGTGATGGTGAAGAATACTGAATATATCATGGACTGTCAGAAGAAAGAACAAGTCTGTCTTGGAAGAAATACAGCCAGAGTGCTCCTTGGAAGCGAGGGTGGTGAGACTTCATCTCACATACTTGGGACATGTTATCAGCAGGGACCAGTCCCTGGAGGAGGACATCATGCTTGGTAAAGTAGAGGGTCAGCGAAAAAGAGGAAAACCCTCAAACAGATGGACTGACACAGTGGCTGCAACAATTGGCTCAAGCATAACAACTGTGAGGATGGTGCAGGACTGGGCCATGTTTTGTTCTGTTGTATACAGGGTTGCTATGAGTCAGAGCCAACTCGACAGCACCTAATGACAACGACAGTTCTATGTTCAACTTTTTGAGGAACCACCAAACTGTTTACACTGTTGTATAGTGGCTGTACCATTTTACATTCCCACCAGCAAAGGATGAGGGTTCCTGCTTCTCCAAAAAACCTCACCAACACCTATTGTTTTCTGTTTTTTTGATCATTGCTATTCTAATGGAGGTAAGATGGTATCTCGTTATGGTTTTGATTTGCATCTCCCTAATGGCTAATGACAGCAATGAGTTTGGTTTTGTAACAGCTAAGGACCACCATGTATCGGTCAGTTTGTCATAGTGTGGTGACTTGCATGTTGCTGTGATACTGGAAGCTTTGCCACCAGTATTTCAAATACCAGCAGGGTCACCCTTGGTGGACAGGTTTCAGTGGAGCTTCCAGACTAAGACAGACTAGGAAGAAGGACCTGGCAGTCTACTTCTGAAAAAACTGGCCAGTGAAAATCTTATGAATAGCAACAGAACACTGTCTGATATAGTGCCAGAAGATGAGTCCCTCAGGTTGGAAGGCGCTCAAAATACGACTGGGGAAGAGCTGCCTCCTCAAAGTAGAAAACAAAAAACCTGATGCTGTTGAGTAGATTCTGACTCATAGCGGCCCTATAGGACAGAGTAGTACTGCCCCATAGGGTTTCCAAGGAGCAGCTGGTGGATTTGAACTGCTGACTTTTTGGTTAGCAGCCAAGCTCTTAACCACCCAAAGTAGAGTCAACCTTAATGAAGTAGATGGAGTCAAGCTTTCAGGATCTTCACTTGCTGATGTGGCACAACTCAAAAATGAGAAGCAATAGCTGCAAATATCCCTTAAAAATCGGAATGTGGAATGTACAAAGTATGAATCCAGGAAAATTGGAAGTCATCAAAAATGAAATGGAACATGTAAAGATCAGTATCCTCGGCTGAATTGGACTGGTATTGGCCATTCTGAATCAGAGAATCACATGGTCTACTATGTCAGGAATAACAAATTGAAGAGGAATGGCGTACCATTCATTGCCAAAAAGAACACCTCAACATAAAGAAAACAAGAATCCTCACAAATGGTGGCGTCTGGAGTCTTAAAAGCTTGCAAGCGGCCATCTAAGATGCATCAATTGGTCCCAATCACCTGGAGTAAAGGAGAATGAAGAACACCAGAGACACAAGGAAAGTATTAGCCCAGAGACAGAAAGGGCCACACAAACCAGAGACTTCATTAGCCTGAGACCAGAAGAACTAGACGGTGCCCGGCTACCACCAATGACCGCCCTGACAGGGAACATAACAGAGAGTACCTGATGGAGCAGGAGAAAGGTGGGGTGCAGAACTCAAATTCTAGTACGATGACCAGACTTAATGGTCTGACTGAGACTGGAGGAACCCCAGAAAGCATGGCCCCCGGATTCTCTATCAGCCCAGAACTAAAACAATTTCTGAGGGCAACTCTTCAGACAGGGATTGGACTGGACTGTGGGACATAAAGTAATAATCGTGAGGAGCGTGCCTCTTAGCTTTGGAAGATACAAGAGACCAAACGGGCAGCTTCTGTCTGGAGGTGAGATGGGAAGGCAGAGAGGGTTAGGAGCTGGTTGAATGGACATGGGGAATCAGAGGTGGAAAGGAGGAGTGTGCTGTCACAGTATGGGGAGAGCAGTTAGAGTCACATAACAATGTATGTATAAATTTTTATATGGGAGACTAACTTGAAATGTAAAGTTCATTTAAACTACAACAACAACAACAACAAATCCTCACAAATGGACCAATATGCAACATCATGATAAATGGAGAAAAGAGTGAAGTTGTCAAGGTTTTCATTTTACTTGGATACACAATCAA
The DNA here is from genome assembly GCA_030035585.1 of Dugong dugon. Taxonomy (NCBI): domain Eukaryota; kingdom Metazoa; phylum Chordata; class Mammalia; order Sirenia; family Dugongidae; genus Dugong; species Dugong dugon. The sequence goes on along the minus strand of CM057483.1, from coordinate 97,627,955 downwards.
CGCCCGTGGAAGCAGCAGTCAGGAAATCAAATGACGTATTGCATTGTGCAAATCTGCTGCAAAAGATCTCTTTAAAGTGTTCAAAAGCACAGACGTCACTTTGAGGACTAAGGTGTGCCTGACCCAAGCCATGATATTTTCAATTGCTTCATATGTGTGTGAAAGCTGGACAATGAATACGGAAGATCAAAGAAGAATCGATGCCTTTGAAGCATGCCGTTGGCAAAGAATACTGAGTATACCACGGACTGCCAGAAGAACAAACAATTCTGTCTTGGAAGAAATACAGCCAGAGTGTTCCCTGGAAGTGAGAATGGTGAGACTTTGTCTCACATACTTTGTATATGTTATCAGGAGGGACCAGTTCCTAGAGAAGAACATCATGCTTGGTAAAGTAGAGGGTCAGTGAAAAAGAGGAAGACCCTCAACGAGGTGGATTGACATAGTGGCTACAACAATGGGCTGAAACATAACAACGACTGTGAGGATGGCACAGGACCAGCAGTGTTTCGTCCTGTTGTACACAGGGTCACTATGAGTAGGAACCAACTAGATGGCACCTAACAATAACAGCAGCAGTGGCTAATGATGTTGAGCATTTTCTCATGTGTTCCTTGGCCATTTGAACGTTTTCTTTGGTGAAATGTCTGTTCAAGTCCTTTGCTCAGTTTTTGATTGGATCGTTTATCTTTTTGTTGTTAAGTTGTACACAGAACTAATCTTGCACTTAAAACACCACTGATTTGTACTTTAAAGGATATGTCAGAATCTAAGAAATATATGTAACAAAGATACTATATTATTAGTGATGTTTTTTAAAAATGTTTATTGTGATAAAATATATATAACCAAAAATTTGCCAGTTTAACCATTTTTAAGTGTACAATTCAGTGACATTAATTACATTAACCATGTTGTACAACCATTACCACTATTTATTTCCAAAAAGTGATATGTTTTTTTCTTTTCTTTTCTCGACATCAGAGGGGCTCAGCATAGAAGTACAAAATGATCCTATTCAGGAAGAAAAACTTCAGCTTAAGTGAGTTATTCCTCTAATGACCTTGCTGTTGTCCTAGCGAATAAGTTCTTTTTGGGTAGGTACTTTAGCTAGCCCATTCACAGTAGAAGTAACTTTTGAAAACAGCAGTTGAGGAGGTATAAAAAATTATTTAAAATAGAAAAGTAGACTATTTCTCTCATAAAAGGAGGTAAAAAAACTAATTTTTTTGTTTTTGTTTTTACTTCTGGGGTCTCTGACTTCTTTCTTTAGGTCAGTGGTCTTTGATGGGGGAAAAAGGGCTCCCTGCACTTTTTAACTACCGAGTATAAGCCACAGGACTCAAGGTAAACAGGTCAAGGATCAAGTACAGGTAGACTATTATTTTAACAATTACTATTTTGAACTCTAGTTCACTAGAATGAGGGTATTTCTCTGGTCTGGTTGCGAGCGCTTACTAGCAAAGTTTTGCACGTGTAGTTATAAAGACTGTTATTGAATAAGAACTCCTGTTTAATATAAGCTTTCATGAGTCTTATTCATCGAGTAGTCTACTTAACAATATGTTCTCCTTCTGATGAAATATTTATGCAGTGTGTGTACTTAATTATCTTACAAAGTTGAATTGTTCAATATTCTTAATAAAATGTGATTTTTTTTCAAAAGGTTAAGCTGTCAAGTTCAGTGTATGTATCCATGCACATTATATATACCACATACATTGTTTTCTTTTGAGACATAAACTTACAGATATTTAGTAAGGAATATAATCAGAAAAATTTTACTTGTGTGTGATGTTAATGATATTGTTCGATAATTTCTACATTCTGTTGGATCACATTTCTTTGGAATAGGCATAAATATGGATCTCTTTCAGTCAGGTGACCAGGTAACTATCTTCCAAATTTCTTGGCATAGACGAGTGAGCACCTCCAGCACTACATCCATTTGTTGAAACATCTTAACTGGTATTCCGTCAATTGTGGGACCTTGTTTTTTGCCAATGTCTTCAGTGCAGCTTGGACTTCTTTCTTCAGTACCATCTTCTTGATCATATGCTACCTCCTGAAATGGCTGAACGTTGACCAGTTCTTTTTGGTACAGTGACTTTGTATTCCTTCCATCTTCTTTTGAGGCTTCCTGTGTTGTTCAGTATTTTGCCCACAGAATTCTTCAATATTGCAATTCGAGGCTTGATTTTTTTTTCCTCACTTTTTTAGCTTGAGAAATGCTTGAGAAATATTCTTCCCTTTTGATTTTCTAACTCCAGGTCTTTGCACCTGTCATTATAATACTTTACTTTGTCTTCTTGAGCCACCCTTTGAAATCTTCTGTTTACCTCTTTTACTTCATCATTTCTTCCATTTGCTTTAGCTACTTGATGCTCAAGAGCAAGTTTCAGAGTCTCTTCTGACATCCATTTTGGTCTTTTCTTTCTTTCTTGTCCTTTTAACAATCTCTTGCTTTCTTCATGGATGATGTCCTTGGTGTCATTTCACAACTTGTCTGGTCTTCGGTCATTAGTGTTCAATGCATCAAATCTATTCTTGAGGTGGTCTCTAAATTCAGGTGGGATGTACTCAAGGTCGTACTTTGGCTCTCATGGACTTGTTATAATTTTCTCCAGCTTCACCTTGAACTTGCATATGAGTAACTGATGGTCTGTTCTGCAGTCGGCCCTGGCCTTGTTCTGACTGATGATATTGAGCTTTTCATTGTCTCTTTCCACAGATGTAGTCAATTTGATTCCTGTGTATTCCATTCAGCAAGGTCCACGTGTACAGTCTCTGTTTACGTTGTTGAAAAAAGGTATTTGCAGTGAAGAAGTCGTTGGTCTTGCAAAATTCTATCATGCAATCTCCAGCATATTTTCTATCACCAAGGCCATTATTTTCCAACTACCAATCCTTCTTCTGTTTCCAACTTTTGCATTTTAATCGCCAGTAATTATCAATGCATCTTGGTTGCATGCTTGATCGATTTCATACTGCAGAAGTTGATAAAAATCTTTAATTTCTTCATCTTTGGCCTTAGTGGTTGGTGCGTAAATTTGAATAATAGTCGTATTAACTGGTCTTCCTTGTAGGCATATGGATATTATCCTATCACTGACAGTGTTGTATTTCAGGATAGATCTTGAAATGTTCTTTTTGATAAAGAATGCAATGTCATTCTTCTTCAGTTTGTCATTCCTGGCATAGGAGCCTATATGATTGTCTGATTAAAAATGGCCAATACCAGTCCATTTCAATACCATTAATATCACACGCAAGTAAAACTTTGCTGAAGGCCATTCAAAAGTGGTTGTAGCAGTACATTGACAGGGAACTGTCAGAAATTCAAGCCAGAGTCAGAAGAGGATGTGGAACCAGGGATATCGCTGCTGATGTCAGATGGATCCTGGCTGAAAGCAGAGAATACCAGATAGATGTTTACCTGTATTTCTTTAATTATGCAAAGGCATTCATGTGTGTGAATCATAACAAATTATGGATAACACTGCAAAGAATGGGAATTCCAGAACACTTAATTGTGCTCATGAGGAACCTATACATAGACTAAGAGGCAGTCGTTCAGACAGAACAAGGGGATACTGCGTGGATTAAAGTCAGGAAAGGTGTGCATCAAGGTTGTATCCTTTCACCATACTTATTCCATCTGTATGCTGAGCAAATAATCTGAGAAGTTGGACTATATGAAGAATGGGGCATCAGGATTGGAGGAAGAGTCAGTAACAACCTGCGTTATGAAGATGACACAACCTTGCTTGCTGAAAGTGAAGACGACTTGAAGCACTTACTAATGAAGATCAAGGACTACAGCCTTCAGTATGGATTACATCTCAACATAAAGAATACAAAAATTCTCAACTGGATCAATAAGCAACAGAGAAAATATCGAAGTCTCAAGGATTTTATTTTACTTGGATCCATAGTCAACATCCATGGAAGCAGCAGTCAAGAAATCAAACAACATATTGCATTGGGAAAATCTGCTGCAAAAACCTCTTTAAACTGTTAAAAAGCAAAGATGTCACTTAAAGGACTAAAGTGCGCCTGACCCAAGCCATAGTGTTTTGAATCACCTCATATGCTTGAGAAAGCTGGACAATGAATAAGGAAGACTGAAGGAGAATTGATGCCTTTGAATTATGGTGTTGGCAAAGAATATTGAACATAACCATGGACTGCCAGAAGAAGGAACAAGTCTTTATTGGAAGAAGTACAGCCAGAGTGCTCCCTAGAAGCAAGGATGGTGAGTGAGACTTTGTCTCACATACTTTGGACATGTTATCAGGAGGGACCAGTCCCTGGAGAACATCATGCTTGGTAAAGTAGAGGGTCAGCAAAAAAGAGGAAGATCCTCAATGATATGGATTGACACAGTGGCTGCAACAATGGGCTCTAGCATAACAATGATTATGGATGGCGCAGAACCGGGCAGTGTTTCATTCTGTTGTACATAGTGTCACTGAGTCGGAACTGAGTTGATGGCATCTAACAACAACAACAGTAAAGAATGCTTTCTGGTATTAGCCCAAGAGACAGAGAGGGCCACATAAACCAGAGACGGCATCATCTTGAGACCAAAAGAAGTAGATGGTGCTTGGCTACCACCAAAGACCACCCTGACAGGGAACACAACAGAGAGTTCCTAACAGAGTAGGAGAAAAGTGGGGTGCAGAACTCAAATTCTAGTAAGACCAGACTTAATGGTTTCATTGAGACTGGAGGGACCCCGGAAGACATGGCCCCCAGACTCTTTGTTAGCCCAAAACTAAAAGCATTCCTGAGGCCAACTCTTCAGACAAAGATTAGACTGGACTATGGGACATAAAAATGATACTTGTGAAGAGTGTGCTTGGCTCAAGTAGATGCATGAGACTAAATGGGCGGCTCCTGTCCAGAGGTGAGATGAGAAGGCAGAGAGGGTCAGGAGCTGGTTGAATGGACACGGGAAATCCGGGGTGGAAAGGAGGAGTGTGCTGTTATAGCATAGGGAGAGCAACAAGGATTCATAACAATGTGTGTATAACTTTTTGTATGAGAGACTAACTTGAATTGACAGACTAACTTTTACTTAAAGCACAACAATTAAAAAAAAAGAATGCCTTCTGGCTATAAAATGAAAGAGAGGACACAAACTAAGAACTATAAGCACAACTCTGAATTTCTTCATTTAAACTCAGCATATGTCATGGTAATTCACAGTGGTCAAGGAGTTTGGTCATCCTGCAAGATTTGAGGTCTCTGAGTGGTGTCCTACTATTTATCAAAACTTCCATTGAGCCAACTGCAAGGAAGCACTTGTTGTTGTCCTTCCCTCCCACAATTCTTAACTTATAAATGCTCCCAAAGTCATCAACACAGCATTGTAGATAATATATTTAATGTTACTAAGACTATCACACATTGCATTCAGATACTGTTAGAAAGCAAAAAGGTTAAACATTGGCAGTATTTCCTCTTGCAGATGGTATAGCTTGGGAACTAGCAAACCCTCCCTTTGGCAAAACAGTCTCCTTCTGCCACCAAGCTGTGTGTGTATGTGGCCCTGGGAGGGGAGGGGTTGCCTTCATGTAAACAAAGAACACCTCCACAACTGCTACAAATTGGCCATAAACTTTCATTTGGAGGATGAGGTTTGATTAAAGAGCAATGTTAATGTTTCTTTATGCTAGCAAAAATAGGGTTCTACTTGTAATACCAACTCTAGTAGCTCCCATGGAAATTATGGGTAGCTTTTGGGAATCAGTGACCCTTGCCTTTCTATGTTAGTATTGAATAACCTACGGAGATCTGACTGTGTAATTGTCTTTTACATAAAATGGAACCTAACATCTTTTGGTGTTAGAAAATATTCATGCAAATATTCCATAGCCAGTCTATTACAAAAAGAAACACAAAGCCAATTTTTTTAAAGGAGGTTATGTTCAATCTTAAGATAAAACCATTAAGTTCCTGCCTGACTTGCTGGCAAAGTCAGACAGGCTACAGCAGGGAAAAAGTCATCTTATTAAAAAAAAAAAGAAAAAAGGAAACATAGCTCAAGTGAATCCCACAGGGAGAGGCAGTTCAGGAGCAAACTAGAAATTGGGTAGCAAACAAAAATTAGAGCATCTTGTAAGTGAACCATCAATAAGAGGTCCTTTATATATTGTAAGTAAGAACTGAGCCAGAGAACCACTGGGATCACAGAATAAAAAGGATGAAAAAGAGATAGCAGCTATATTGAATGAATTTTTGAAATGAGTAAGCCAGTCCTATGTCAAATTTATCATTTGAGGCAGGTAGATGTGTCAGAGGAAACAATGGGAAATGTGCAGGAAACTCTGGTTCTAAGCTACAAAGTAGATATAGTCAAAAGCATAATGACTGGAACTAAGTGATATAGTTATCAGGGCTGGTCCTGTGTAAAACTAGTTGGCAACAGTGTTTTTGTTTTTGTTTTTGGTACCCCTTTTCCTCTACTCCTCTACTACCTAATTCCTGCTCCTCGGAATATTCAGGGTACTCATGCTCTAAGCCCTTCAAAATCTGCTGTCAAGAAAGGCTCTGTTAAACCATACATGAACAGCACAGTGCGGGTCAGGAGAGGTTGTTCCAAAATTGCATTTTAAGCTCTATTTCTAATTGTATAATAAAAATATGTGTTTTCTGTTCAAGGAATTTCAGGTATTAGTTCAACAGATGGGAGAGATGTTTGTGGCAGGAAGCCTTCCTGGCACCCTTGGAATCAGACGTCCCTTCCCATAACACCTTGTCCAGATTTGACTTCTTGTTTTTTTAACTGTGCTTTAGATGAAGGTTTACAGAGCAAATTAGTTTCTCATTAAACAATTAACACACATATTGTTTTGTGACATTGACTGTCAAGCCCACGACGTGTCAACATTCTCCCCTTCTCGATCTTGGGCTCCCTGTTTCTGTTTGTCCAGCTTTCCTGTCCCCTTCTGCCTTCTTGTCCTTGCCTCTGGGCTGCTGTGCCCATTTAGTCTCATATACATGGTTGAGCTACGTGTATTATTGTTTGTTTTATGGGCCTGTCTAATCTTTGGCTGAAGGATGAACCTCAGCTATGACCTCAGTACTGAGTTAAAAGGGTGTCTGGGGGCCAAACTCTCGAGGTTTCTCCGGTCTCTGTCAGGCCAGTAAGTCTGGTCTGTTTTTTTAAGTCTGAATTTTGTTCTGTATTTTTCTCCAGCTCTGTCCGGGATCCTCTACTGATTTGACCTCCGAAGAAAATCAAAGGAAAAAAATTTTATAATTCTAATGAAAACCTAAATCATCATTGTGTGGATTTCTGGTGTGGTTTCACAGGTAAAAGAGGCCCTGGGAACTATGAACTGATGAGTGTCTGGTTCTTTAACAGGCAAGCTGGAAGAATCTTTAATAAATGCTAGCCTCCTGTATGTTATAGCCATCAAACTACTGACAGCGGTGGCAAGGGGGCCAACATGGTTTCTGTAAAGGGAAATCATGTGTAATCTTCTATGGATCTTTTCCTTGGGACTAAACTAACTTTTAAAATGCTTCTGATTAAGTGTGATACCTAGGCTATTTTTAAAAATGAATTTCCATGAGATTTAAAATATTTTTTTTTATCATATAGTAACAACTGGTTTACAGGAAAAAAAAAAGCAAACAGAAACTACAGGGGGAAAATAGACATTTTTATGAATGAAGAAGGATAAATAGTATAGCTCCTCAGTGGTGGGTACTGGAAGTCCTCAAATCTGCAGTTGATACTAAGCTTTTCCAGGCAGTGAGATGCTAAGTTGATGGGGGTAAAAGGAAGATCTCAGAGGCTGTCTGATTGGCAGATGAGCTTCGTCAGGGACATGTGTCAGGTAATTCATTTAGGGAGGGGCAGATATTACAAACTATACTTGCAGGATGATGAGTGTTGACCTTTCAATTAAGACCCAGGAAGAAGCTCTAGGAAATACTGTGTACAGCACACAGAAGAGAACAACCTAGCTTCCTGCTATGGCAAAAAAAAAAAAAAAAAAAAAAAAGCAACAAATGTTGGGCACTGTCAAGAAGGGGATTAAAAGGAAAACAAAATAATTCTCCTCCTTTCACAAAGAACTGCAGGACATCTTTAGTGGTTAACTTACATATGCAACTCTGATCCCAATATCTTAAGAAGGAGAGAACAGAAACTAAGGGGATCTGTAAAAATGGCAGTGTGGGGACATTGGACCTCCTTGTCTAACTTCACAAGGTGGGAAGAGAATCATTATCCACATCAACAGCCCAAGGCTGATTGCTATGAGGTGGAGAGGTCAGACGTATCTTTACCCTCCAACCTTTTTACCAATTCTGACACAGCCGTCCCTCCCACGACACTCTACTTCTCTGCTGGGTTCGATAATTCATTGCAATGGTCACAAAGAACTCACAGACAATACTCCCAATTATGGGGTTTATTAGGGAAAAAACCAGGTCATTCAGGATCAGGAATGACTCAGGATAGTTCTTCTGTCAGGACAGCTTTTCAGCCATGCCCGCAGGCAGGCCGCTCCCTGGGCCCCTGAGCCTCTGGGCCCCTCAGCCTGCCCTCTGTCCTCCTTGGTCAAGTGTTACAAAGATCTTTAACTCTACCGACAAGTGCCCAGGGGCACCTCACTTGCCAGTAAGCCTCAGCCCGAAGGTACTTAGCTCTCTACTCCATGGGTCTGTTACCCTAGCGCTGCTGACAACTGCCCAGAGACACCCCACTCCACCAGGAAGCCTCTTGCATAAAGACTCTCAGCTCTCTCATTCCACAGGTTGGCATGCCCACTGGAGCCTCCTTGCTCTGTGGGCTGGGAAGCCCATCGTTCCATCTTGGGCCGGTTTCCTGGTTCCACTGCCGCTGTTTCTCTGCTGCTGCTTGTTGCTGTCTCATGCTGTCTCCAGTGTTACAGCTCTCCCTCTCTGTCTCCTGGGTCTCTAGGAGGTTTTCTGCACAGCGATCCGGGGTACAAAGGATGCACTCCACTCCTGGCTCTTCTTTCTTGATGGTAGTGAGGTCTCCCCTTTCTGCCTCTGGGATGGCTCATTTTAAGCCTAGCAGGATGGCAAAACTGACTAATCCCCTTGTCAGAGTTCCATGCACCTTATTTGCATTGTTAGCAAGCTGTCCAATCACCATGGTGGGCCACAAGAAACTTATTTGCATTGTCCTACACAATCACTGTGTGGGAGTTATAAGACCATGTATGGCTAAAAGAGCCATATTAAGTAATTCACTGTACAGCAGGACCAAAGAAGAACAACTAAAATCATTAATGGCAGGCTTCAAAAAGACTTTTTCAGTCTGAAAATATAGACGTAGCCAGGAGATATGATCAAAATCTCTAAAATTATGAAGAGGCTAGTGCTGCTGAATGATGACTTGGTTTACCAAACCTTTTGAGCTAAGAGGTACCTCTGAAGCACAAAGTTTTTATTTTTTAATCATTCTACTTTGTTCATACAACTTCCAGTGATGATGGCCAGTGCAGCTCCTTTGGGAAGTCCCTGTTTCCACCAGACGTTGGGAGAAATCTGAGCTGAGTGGAGGAAAGATCAAAAGCATTTCAGTTCCCCATTGTTGTTGTTGTTGCATGCCATCTAGTCGATTCTGACTCATAGTGACCCTATGGGGCAGTTGTACTCATAGGGTTGCTATGAGTCAATCCCCATTAAGAAAACCAAACGGACTGCCATTGAGTAAATTATGACTCATAGTGACCCTACAGAACAGAGTACAACTGCCCCATAGGTTTTGTGTGGCTGTGATCTTTATGGAAGCAGAAACCGCCATGCCACCAGGAATCCTTCAATCCCCATTACTTACCTTAAATAATGTTGACATGCTGACTTCTAGTTAGGCTCACTTTCTCTGCTACCATTTGTCAACGCTGAATTTGTGCCTCACCAATCTCAATTTTTATAAATATGAGTTTAGCCCCACCATTCCGTAGGGCTTTTCAGCCCCAATGGTCTAAACATTGGCACCAATCTGTTTGCTACAAGTGGCTGTAATTAAATTCTTAACTATAGTGTAAAAAGAATAAATTTCTAACTCCAATTTTAATACAATGGATAGAACTCAAGAATGTATAATAAAGAAATGTAGTCAACTCTCTAATATTCACACGAGTGGAGGAAGTACAGATTTCAATAATGGAAAACTAAAACTTATCCTCCTAGCCTGAGGAAATCCCATACATGCAAGTTTCTTCAGCTAAGAAGTAGCAGACAAGGGATTCCCTGAGGGTGGCCTAGAAACTCAGTTCTTGGGATGGCCTTAATAATACTGGGTAGCAGGTAAGGTAAAACCAGGAACATGGCTGTGGTCCAACCACTTGGCTGTCCCAAACAGGGGCTGGCCACCTGATCAAGTAAGCATAATGAGCAGTATACAAAAGCAATGTGGTTTTCCTTTTCAAATTGTTCCTTGAAAACAAGAATTCTGTGAGATTGGGGGCCACTTCATCCTACAGAAATGTAATCCACTTGTTATTGCCCCAGCATTACTTCCATACCTTTCACAGATGTAGTAATACTTCTCATCCTGTATGCCATCCTGAATGGGCACATTTACACTATAGTACCGTCCCTTCCCTAGGCCAACATCAGACACGTCACCTGTTCCTGTAAAAGAGAGTTAAGAGGAGCACCATGATCAGTTATTAAGAATATGAAAACTAGAAAACTTGAAGAAGGATCCTCTGATAGGAATTCAGAAGACCTAAAAGGTCAATTAGGAGAACAATCCTGAATTACTGATGGTTTCTAAGGGATTGAAATTAAGAAAAGTAATATGGAGAAGTAACTGCTGTAAACAATGTTGGGGAAACAGGAGAACCATAAAGAAAACTGAAAAACCTTGGTTTCTATCTTGCTGGATCAAATTGACTTGTCATGCTACTTAACAAACCTGTTGCTGTCGAGTTGATTCCAGCTCACAGCAACTCTATAGGACAGAGTACAACTGCCCCATAGGGTTTTCAAGTTTGTGATCTTTACGGAAGCAGACTGACACATTTGTGTCCCGCGGAGCGGTTGGTAGGTTTGAACTGCTGACCTTTTGATTAGCAGCTGAGCACTTAATCACTGAGCCACCAGGGCTCCTTTCATGCTACTTAGGTTGACATAATATTAATATATCATTGCAATTATCAGGATGTTAGGAGTTAAATGGAGTACCAGATAGTACAGTATGGGTAAGTGAGCTGCCTGTGATAGTCTATAAAAATCATCTGGAAAAAGAAATGATTTTATATTCCTCTCGTCAATGTCACCTCAAATAACTGTGTTAAAATTTTGCATAGAAAAGCACCAATAAGCTATTAACAGTGTGGAGCTACCCAAACGTAAGACATAAGAAATATACAGAGAATTGCTGTATTTATTCCTTAAATGTAATACTGAACACATAGATCACTTGCCTGGGAAAAATCCTGGGGAGAATTTGTGCAAAGACACGGTCATGACTTTGGAGGTGAAACTGAAGGCGTCTTCTACACCTACCAAAGAAAGAAACATCAGAAGAATCACTTCATATACGGCACTCCTGTTTTCAACAACTGAAATTATAGAAAGCAATACTGGGAGGAAGAGAATATAAAAAGGCAGCAAAAATAAAGCTAATACAGCTGAAGCATAAAAGCCTCTGTAATTACAACATGAGGTAGAACTTTGGCCTCAAGTGAAGTTTTGGGGCTCCTTTGAAAATTTATGGCAAACTATAACTAGACTTTTCCTTTTTAAGCAATGGGATACCAGGGCTCTCTTTGCCAACCTGTTTTAAAAGGTTGGGAAGGGCTAGAGCTCAGAATTGAGGAGTTACCCACCAGAACTGAATAGAGGAAACTGGCACCATCTTGGAAGTTTTGTTTTGTTTTAGTGGTTCTAGTTAAATACTCGGGATTAATTTTTCCAAAGAAGTACAATTTAGAAACCCTTTGAAAAACATGACCAGTACAGGCATTGGGTATTTTATAGTGAACACCTAATTAGAAAGTGCCCGTCTATAACACAGATTTGGTTATAAACGCAGGTCACGCAAAGTCCCTTGTGCCAACTTACAATACATTTTTCTGGCTATAAAATATGGAAGGCTGAAAATAGCCTTTGCCTTGTCCTTAATAGCAGCTTTATAACAGAGTTATAAAGCCTGGAGGAAGACGGAGGCAAAAATACTTTTCCATTTAATCAGAGTCAAAAAATGAATAGGGGCCTGGGAGATAAAAGATGAGGTTTAAAGTAACCCTTACAAGCCACTACTTATACCGATATACACACTGTCCATCTTCATGCCTCTCCTCTCAGAAGCATATATAGATATACTATATTTAGATAATCAGTCTGTAAAATAGAAGCACTATTAGCAAGTTCACACAAAGAAATTGTCTCTGTGTTTACTTAATACTCTCAGTCTTCATTAGAGGTCAACAGAAACTTTAAAAAATACTAATTGTATCTGTATAGCATAGGTATGTTTGAAATTTCCCATGCTTTATCTTTTGCCCTAGGGAGGCAGTTAAAACCAGTTAAAGGCTCCAGGCACAAAGCACAAAGAAAAAACAAAATACAACCAATTATAAAAAAGCATTTCAACTTAGAAACTAAAGTATAAACTAGGAAAATTCAGGAAAATCCTGATTATTTACCCTTCTAGAAAGGTTGTACCAATTTACCCCTTGACCAATCATGTATGAGAGTTCCCATTTTCCCACACTGTGACTATCGTTGGGTATTATCGTTCTTTTTAATCTTAGTTAATAACAAAGGCAAAAAAAAATGATCTTGTTTCAGTTTGCATTTCTCTGAGTATCAGGGGGTTGAGCACCTTTTCATATGTTTAGTGGTTGTATTTGTATTTCTTTTCATGGAAAACATCATTAGGCATTATTATAAAATTGAACTTAAGAGGACATAGATAGATTGAGGGTATGGGGCTTGGTGGGAAAGAGAAGAGGGGTTAGGAAAATCAAAGATGGTGAGGAGAGGGTAGGAGTGGTCAATGAAGCCACCACAGGATGCTAGTTATAGATTCATGGGAGGTTTAAAATAAACCAAATGTGTAAAAGTTTGCGGGTGGGGTGGGGGTCAGTGGAAGGGAGGTGATGAAGAGGGGAAATAAACTGTAATGAAACACACCATAAAAGCTGGCTAAAACAGGAAACTCTAAATGGTGTAGAAATAATATTGCAAATGAAAAGAACGGTTTCAGGTGACAGTCTGATTTCATTCTTATAGGGTTCAGTGTTGTTGTTAGGTGCTGTCGAGTCGATTTTTGACTCATAGAGACCTCACGTGACAGAGTAGAACTGCTCCATAGGGTTTTCTAGGCTGTAATCTTTATAGGAGCAGATTGCCAGGTCTTTCTCCTGAGGAGACACTGGGTAGGCTCAAACAGTCAACCTTTTGGTTAGCAGCCAAACACTTAACCATTGAACCACCAGGGATCCTTATATGGTTCAAATAGAGTTGTTCTATTCTCAAGCTGCGATACTAATAGTTAGAATTTCATAATCATTCAACAAATATTTTACTGAACCACTACTATATGCATAATGTCTGTTCAAAGCACTGCATAGAACAGAAAGAAATAAACAACTTGATTCCTGCTCTTAAGGAACTCACAGTTTCTATGGGAAAGAAGACACAGATACATTAAAAAATTAACTAACAATATAAGACAATATACAATTAAATATCAAATCAGCAATATAAATAATACAGGACTTGAGAGAAGGGAAAGAACACTTGGGCTGGAGTGGTCAGGGCAAATCTGCTACTGTTGGAACTTGAGCTAATGGGTAGAATCTGGAGATATAAAAAGGGAGGAGAAAACAAAACCAAGTTACGAAAAAGTGAAATGAAGTCAGGAGGTGGGAATAAATGAGATATATCTAGGGATCATTGAATAGACTAGCCTGGAGAGCGAGTAGTAGAAGATAAGGCTGGAAAGATGAAGGCGGCGAATTTGAGGTAGGCCTCGAAAGCTCGGGTAAAGAGTGTGGATTTAACTTGAAGACCACTGTTGCTTAAAGTGTGGCTTGTGGAACAACTGGAATGTTGCTAAAATGTAGACTTCTAGGTTCCATACCAAAGATACTAAATATGAATATCTGGTGGGCTTTATTTTAAAGCAAACTCCCAGGTCTTCCTGATACACATTCAAGTTTGAGAACCATTGCTACAGGCCAGGGGTCAGCAAACTAAATGGCCAGATAGTAAATATTTTAGGCTTTCCAAACTAACTAGGTCTCTATTACATATATTTTTTTTGCTTTATTAAAAAAAAACCTAAACCTGTTGCTGTCGAGTCATTTATGACTCATAGCAACCCTACATAAGCCTTTAAAAATGTAGAAACCATTCCTAGCTTGCTGGCCATGAAAAAACAAGCTGTGGGCCAAATGTCTTCCCCTCTTATAGGCAATAAGGAGTCTCTGAAGGTTTTTGAGTAAGGCTATGTTTTTATTGGCTGAGTATTCAGATATTCAATGAACATGGTTCTCAAAGCAGTGTATTGGTTTTAACTCTCCCCTCTTCTCTCTGTTACATTTTATATTCTGCCACTGTTCCATGGAGGCATCCATTCAGGTGATGTTCCCTGGGGAAGTTTCTCCCAAAATTTCTTCCTTCTTTTTCTGTTTTGGCAGCAGAATTGACCCTAACCTCAGCCATATACTATTCCTTTCCTCTTATGCCTTGATTGTGCTATTTTGTCTCCAAAAATCCCTGGAAACACGGAAGCAGCAATCACTAATGAGGGAGAGGGGTGGGAATACCCTAAACCAATAATTTACTGGATAAATAAGTGTTCCTGGATCAATGGGAATACTACGTGTCACAGACAGATAGGATATATTAAAGAAACAGAATGTGGGCAACTGTTATAGAAGTTTTACACTAGATGCAATGTATATAGGAGGGTTGGATAAGTCCTTTCAGTGGAATCTTCTGAGAAGGGATTAATGGGGTTAAGGCAAATCGTTAGAGATTCTGCTGCTATTAAAAGTTTGGGAGGATGCCCTGGGTTTGTGTAGGATAAGATATTTTAGCAATAGAAAGAAAGTGGCACAGATTCTGATCACCACAAGTTGCTAACCTTATTGGTGAAAAAGTCAGAATGTAAGTCCATCATACATCTATTTTATCTTGAAAGACGCATCAAGGAGAATAGAACACTGTTAGATCTAACCCCAGATTGCACTAAGAACCTATTGAAATACACTCGGGAAGGTTACTGAGCACTGGGATAAACTCTAGGTAAGATTTCTACTTCTTAAAATTCTCTGTTGGAGAGCTTTGATATTTAAAGCAGCTTGGTCAGCAAAGCAGGAATTGCATCAGTTAAAAGAATCTATACTCTTACTTTAGATTTCCCAATTAGGAAAAATTTCAATTACAACAGGCACTTCTCCTTTCACCAGCTGCCCAGAAGCTGCTTCACTGAGAAAAGCCTGCTGTCCTAGCATGGAAGCATCTTTGAAACTGAAGGGCTTACCATCTCCATGGTGCAGATCCAAATCCACATAGAGAATACGGTCAAATTTCCGTCGCAATCGTAATATTCCCAGGACAGCATCATTGAGATAACAAAAACCAGATGCTTCATCTCTGCAAGAAAACAAGTTGCTACAGCCAACAGCCAAAAGCAATTCAAGGGAATCTTTACAGCCAAGTATCTAACCCTTGAGATCTATTCCCTTATAATTCCCCCTTCTTTTAAGAAAAAAACAAAAAAATCAAAAAACAAAACCCATTGACAAAGATTATGTAGTAAATAAATGCCCTAGAATGATCAGGGAATGAAGTGTTTTGGTAAACTAAATATTCAGGTGGATTGGTAAAATTTCTCGTTCAGGTTCTCAGATTTTCAAAGAATCAGAATATTTAACTATACTAACAAAACAGAACCTTTCTTTGATGATTGAGGAATCATTTCAAAGAATTTGTAGTGCCCTGTGGTCATCTTGGTGGCACAGTGGTTAAGAGCTCAGGCTGCTAACCAAAAGGTCGGCAGTTCGAATCCATCAGCTACTCCTTGGAAATTCTATGGGGCAGTTCTACTCTGTCCTATAAGGTCGCCATGAGTTGGAATTGACTCAGCAGCAACGGGTTTTTTTTTTTTTTTTTTTGGTTTGGGGTCATCATGATGAATACTAATTATCACCTTTGGACTTTAAGAAAGCCAGAATATAGAAGGGGGCCTTAAAGACAGTCTTGCTCAGCCAGATGTAGATGTTGGAGATTGGATTATCTCTGTACTGACCCTATGACATAACCTAGAAGTCATTTTTTGAATAAGTTTTGGCACTTGTTACTCATAGAAAAGCTGAGTGTAGAATGTACAAATGCAAAACCTCCTGGGCAGTATGAATGTGGTTGCCTTTCTGTAAATGTAATTATTACAATGGAGATTGAAACAGCCTTTTCTAAAGGTATTTTGTTTCCTTCACAAAAACTGTCTTCATTGACTTCATCGGTGTCCTTTAACTTTTTTGCTATTGATGATATTATGTCACTTTACCCTATGGTCAGCATTAACCCATTCTTTTATTATAGTTTCCTTCAGCCTTTTTGATTAGATGTAAAAGAATATTCTGCATCATCAAGAATGTATTATAAATTATTTTTAAGGTCTAATCCTACATCATACTTCTTTCTTTCAAATATCTAGACCATTTTTTCTAAGTTCTCCCTGATATTTTACTTAAACAGAATTCTAGGCATAAGCATCATGTAAAAGGAATCTTTGTTCAGTGCCCACATAATGAATAAACTTCATGAAATCTCTTATGTAATAACATTTCATATTCTGAACAATAACCTGGTTCATAGGCTAAATCAATGCGACAGGTACACTGGCAAGCAGAAGTTGGTAAAAATATCACTAGACACTGAATTTACTTCATGAAGGTGAACTCAGCAAACATCTAGCAAAAGAATAGCTTGGCTGTAGATATGCAACAGGAAGAAAGCAATTAGAGAAAAGGATTTGTCCATCTATGAATTCTCTGTAAATAAGCGCTAAATATGTGACATCTTTGAAAGTTCTTGGATGCTGTTTTCCAGATATGAAATGCCTACATGTTATAAGTCTGCTGTTGTAGCACATCGAATAAGAGTTCTGCTGTTCTCCCACTGAATATCAATAGCTTTTGGGTAAGTAGAACAGAACATTAAGTCTTAGGCAAAAGGAGGAGAGTAGAGAGGAGGAAGAATACAAATCAATACAAGACATACTTCCTTCCATTAGAAAACCTAAAATTAAGTTAGGGAGACAGTTCATAAGCACAGAAAAAGAAAAACAAACAAACAAACAAACAAACAAAAAAACCAACCAGAAACAACCCAAGTGCCCATCAATGGACAAATGGAAAACTAAAATGGGGTACATACATACAATGGAATACTACTCAGTGATAAAGAAAAAAGAGTTCCCTAAACATCTTACAATGTAGATGAACCCGGAGGACATTATGTTGAGTGAAAGAAGTCAATCACACACACACAAATGTTGTATCTTCTCACTTTTTTTTTTATATTTTATTGTACTTCAGGTGAAAGCTTACAGAGCAAATAGTTTCTCATGAAATAGTAGTACACATGTTGTTCTATGACATTGGTTAACAACCCCACAACATATTAAGCCTCTAAATTCTCAACCTTTTTTTTTTTGTATCTTCTCACTTTTATGAAATGACATGAACAGATAAATATACAGAAACTAATGTTCATTAGTGGTTATGGGTGTGAGGGGAGAGAAGAGGGAGAAGTACTCTCTAGGTAGCAGTCATTTTTTGTTTATAGAAATGGAAAAGGTGGCACTGAATATGGGTGAAGTTTGCACAGCATGATTGATGTAACTGATGTCAATAAGCTATACACAGGGAAAAGAGATGAATGGGCAAATGCTATAGGTTGTGAATGGTCTTGTAACAATAACAGCAACCAAAAAGTGGGGGGAGGGGCTACAGATACTTACCTTTTTAATGACCTTTTGCTTCATGTATGGTCTTGATGTCATCCCACATACATGAAGAAAGCAAAAGGTCATTAAAAGACAGAAAAGAAAAAAAACCCAAAATGGATGTCAGAAGAGACTCTGAAACTTTCTCTTGAATGCAGAATAGCTAAAGCCAACAGAAGAAGTGATGAAATAAAAGAGCTAAACAGAAGACTTCAAAGGGCTTGAGAAGACAAAATGAAATACTATAGTGAAATGTGCAAAGCCCTGGAGTTAGAAAACCAAAAGGGAAGAACACATTGGACATTTCTCAAACTGAAAGAACTGAAGAAAAAATTCAAGCCTTGAGTTGCAATATTGAAGGATTCTACAGGAAAAAAAAAAAAAAAGAGCCCTGATGGTGCTGTGGTTAAAGTTTTTGACTGCTAACTGCAAGGTTGGTGGTTTGAAGCCACCAGTGGCTCCATGGGAGAAAAGACATGGCAGTCTGCTTCCGCAGAGATTTACAACCTTGGAAACCCTATGAGGTTGCTATGAGTCGGAATTGATGGTACTGAAGGAAGAAGTCCAAGCTGCATTGAAGGCATTGGCAAAAAACAAGGTTCCAGGAATTGAGGGAATACCAGTTGAGATGTTGCAACAAATGGATGCAACACTGGAAGCGCTCACTCGTCTATGCCAAGAAATTTGGAAGACAGCTACCTGCCCAACTGACTGGAAGAGATGCATATTCATGCCCATTCCAAAGAAAGGTGATCTAACAGAATGCAGAAATTATCAAACAATATCATTAATATCATACACCAAGTAAAATTATGCTGAAGATAATTAAAAAATGGTTGTAGCAGTACATCAACAGGAAATTGCCAGAAATTCAACCCGGAAAAGTAGTCCAAGATGGCGGTGTAGTCAGACACCTTATAATGTCCCTCTTACAACAAAGACTCAAGAAAACAAGTGAAACGGATATAGATAACAACTTTGGAACCCTGAACATCAAAGGCAAGGCTGAAGAATCGGACCGAGTGCCAAGTGGAAGGAGAGACTGTACAAAGACTGCAGACACGGAGAATTACAGATTGCCAGTGCCCTGCCAGCAAAACGTGCATGGTGCAGCCATATTGAGACAAAGCAAGCAGTGTTCCCAGATGAAGCCCTCATCACCTGGCGCAGCCAAGCAGGAGTGACTCTGCACCCATGTCCAGAGCCAGGGAGGAGTGCTTCCTGCTCTGTGAAAGTTAAGTGTACTCACCTCACTCACTGTGCACCCCCAGGCACCTGTGTTAGAGGCCTATGGACCTGCAGTAGTCCCCATACCCCCATCATCCATCCTCCTGCATACATTCTAGGTCTGGCAGCACACACCACTGCCCCACCCTCTGAGTCGGGGGCCTGTGGACCAGCAGCATCCCCTCTTCTGCCCACCCAATCACACTGGGGGCCTGCAATCTGGTGGTGCCCACTTCTCCATCCAATCACCTGTGCCGGAAGCCCGCGGACAGGTGGTGCTTCGTCTTCTGCCCACTCACCTGTGCCAGGAGCCTGTGGTCCAGCAGTACCCCCTTCTTCCACCCATACCAGGGGCCTGTGAACTAGCCACCCCAGTCAGGGCCTACAGACCAGCGGTGTCCCCTTCTCTGCCTGCCTGCTGGTGCCAGGAGCCCGTGGACCGGCAGCACCCCCTCTTTCACCTAGCCAACTGTGTCAGGGGCCTGAGGCAGAAATGCCCACTCTTAAGCTCAACCACCTGAACTGGGGATCCGCAGATCAGTAGTGTCTCCTACTCCCTCCAGCCTCCTGTGCCAGTGGCCCAAGGACCAGCGGCATACCTTCCCCTGCATCCAGCTCAAGTGGGCATGGACACGCCCTCCTAGTGGGCACCTGTGAACTGGAGGCATACCCCCTGCCTTGCCTGCTGCTGCAAACAGAGGCTTGTGCTCACTCCGACCACCTCCACACAGCCCTGCCTGCCCGAAACTGTTGGTGAGAATTTCCATATAACCCACGCGGTGACTGATGACCCGGGAACCCTTGCCCTGACCACTTGGCAACTGGCAGTGTGCACACACAACACCCAACCCAGTGATCAGTGAGAATGTTCCCTTCACCCACACCCAGGTGACCCGCTGGACAGACAAATTACCTCACCAGCAATGCCAGCTACATCCAGAGCTGCCCTGCAAGACCAGTGAACAGAGACCTGCACTGACACACAGCCACTGCCATACCCACCCAGAGATAGGTGGTGAGAGCTTCAGTGCAACCAGACTAGCAACAAGAGTAGCATGCACACCTTGCCTACTTGGATATATCAAAACAAAACACCAGGAGCCAGCAAAAACAATACAATAAATAAATATCATAATATCTTTATGCCTCAGAGACAACAGACACTACAAAATCACATAAAGAAGCAGGATAAGATGGCTCCAGCAAGTGACGAAAATAAAGAACCAGAAAATGTTCCAGA
Organism: Dugong dugon; assembly: GCA_030035585.1. NCBI lineage: Eukaryota > Metazoa > Chordata > Mammalia > Sirenia > Dugongidae > Dugong > Dugong dugon. The sequence continues at coordinate 97,607,523 of CM057483.1, read as the reverse complement.
GGAAGAAATAGTACCTCAACTACCTGATAAGGAATTCAAAAGACTAACATATAGGGTTCTCCAAGAGATCAAGAAAGATATCAAGGAAAACACAGACAAAACCAAGGAAAACGTAAACAAAGCAATAGAAGAATTCAGGAAAACAATACAATAAAAACGACAAAAACAAATAAACAATTAGAAACCATACAAAAACAGCAACTAAAAATCCAAAAGATTAAAAATAAAATTTCAGAAATAGACAACTCAATAGAAGAACATAGGAGAATTGAATCAACGGAAGACAGAATCAGAGAATAGAGGACAAATCCCTTGACACCAATTTGTTTGAGGAAAAATCAGAAAAAAGAATGATGAAAGCCTAAGAATTATGTGGGACACTAACAAGAGGAAAAATTTACGTGTGATCGGAATTCCAGAACAGGAGGCCAAAACGAAAACGAAAACAAACAAACAAAAAAAACACAGAATTGTCAAAGATTTGCTGGCAGAAAATTTCCCTAATATCATGAAAGACAAGAAGATATTTATCCAAGAAGCTCAATGAACCCTATATAGGATAGATCACAAAAGAAAATCACCAAGACATATCATAATCAAACTTGCCAAAATCAAAGACAAAGAAAGAGTCCTGAGAGAAGCTCTGGAAAAATGAAAAGTCACCTACAAAGGAGAACCAATAAGACTAAGCTGTGATTACTCGGCAGAAACCATGCAGGCAAGAAAGCAATGCGATGGCACATAAAGCCCTGAAAGAAAAAAACTGCCAACCAAGAATTATATACCCAGCAAACTGTCTCTCAAATATGATGGTAAATTTAGGACACTTCAGGATAAACAGAAATTAAGGGAATTTGTAAAAACCAGATCACCTTACAAGAAATATTAAAGGGAGTCCTTTGGACAACAACATAAGACAACAACTTGAGATTAGGACACAGAACAGCATCAGCCAAATACCAACCCAGATAAAGAATTCTCAAAAATAAAACAAAGCTAAAGGACTGAAAATGGAACCAGAGATGTCAATCTGTAAACGATGACAACGTCAAAACAATAAGAGGGAATAAATGGTGTAGTTATAGAACTTTCATATGGAGAGGATGTGAAGGCGGTATCAAGAAATAAAAGACTGCTTTAAACTCATGACGACAAAGGTAAATTTCAAAGTAACCAAAAGGAAAGTTAAAAAACATACTCATCAAAATAAAAAAGAAGGAAAATATAAAGGCTCAGTAAACACAAAATCAGAAATGAAAAGAAAATCCACAAACAAAAAGAATGCACCACAGAAAACTAAGTAGCACAAAGAAACCATCAACCCCACACACACAAAAAAAGCCCAACAAAATGACAGCAGTAAACTCATACCTATTGATAATCACACTGGATGTAAATAGCTTAAATACATCAGTAAAGAGACAAAGAGTGGCAGAATGGATAAAAAAACATGATCCATTAATATGCCATCTATAAGAGACACACCTTAGACACAAACACATAAATAAACTAAAACTGAAAGGATGGAAACAAATATATCAAGCAAAAAATAGAACCCCCTCCACACCCCCCAACCCCCCCCAAAAACAAAAAATAACCGGAGTGGCAATATTAATCTCTGATAAAATAGACTTTAAGGCAAAATTTACCATGAAAGATAAGGAAGGACATTATATAATGATGAAAGGGTCAATTCACCAAGAGGACATAACCATAATAAATATGTAGGCACCCAATGACAGGGCTCCAAAATACATAAAACAAACACCAGCTGCATTGGAAACAGACAGCGCCACAATAATAGTAGGAGACTTCAACACACCACTTTTGGTGAAAGACAGAACAACTAGAAAGAAACTCAAAGATACAAAAGATCTAAATTGTCACAGTCAACCAACTCAACCTCATAGACATATACAGAACACTCCACCCAACAGCAGCAAAGTATACATTCTTTTACAATGCACATGGATCATTCTCCAGAATAGATCACAGTTTAGGCCAAAAAGCAAGACTCGATAGAATCCAAAACATTGAAATAATACAAAGCATTTTCTCTGATCACAATGCTATAAAAGTAGAAATTAATAGCAGGAGGAGCAAGGGAAAAAACCATAATACATTAAAACTGAATAACACTTTGCTTAAAAACCACAGGGTAATAGAAGAAATCAAAGACAAAATTAAAAAATTCCCAAAATCAAACAAGAAGGAAAACACAACATACCAAAATCTTTGGGACATAGCAAAAATAGTGCTCAGAGGTCTATTTATAGCAATAAATCCACACACCAAAAAAGAAGGGCTAAAATCAAAACATTAACCCCACAACTCAAAGAAATAGAAAGAGAGTAGCAAAAGAATTCCAGAGCCACCAGAAGAAAGGAAATAATAAAGATTAGAGCAGGAAATAAATGAAACAGAAAAGCAACAGAAAGATTCAACAAGACCAGAAGTTGGTTCTTTGAAAGGATCAGTAAAACTGACAAACCACTGGCCAAACTGACAAAACAAAAGCATCAGAGGAAGCAAATAACTCAAATGAGAAACAAGATAGATGACATTACAACAGAAACAACTGAAATAAAAAGGATCATAACAAAATACTATGAAAAACTGTACTCCAACAAATTTGAAAACCTAGAGGAAACGGACAAATTTCTAGACACACATTACCTACCTAAACTAACACAAACTGAGGTAGAAACACTAACAGATCCATTAAAAAAAAAAAAAAGATTGAAGAGGTAATTAAAAAAAAAAAAAACTCCCAACAACAACAAAGCCCAGGCCTGGACTCTGGTCCTTCGTCAATGATCAGCTGACCATAGATGGATGGATTCACATCTAGGTTCTCAATTCTGTTTCATCAGTCTTTGTGTCTGTCATTGTACCAGTACCAGGCTACCAACAGCATTCTCTAATGAGATGGAAAAACAAATCATCAACTTTATAGAAAGGAAAGAGGCCCCAGATAAGCAAAGCATTATTGAAGAAAAAGAACAAAATTGGAGGCCTCACACTACCTGATCTCAGATTCTACTATACAGCTACAATAGTCAAAACAGCCTGGTACTGGTACAATGACAGACACACTGACCATGGAACAGAATCGAGAACCCAGATATAAACCCATCCACTTACGGTCAGCTGATCTTTGATAGGAGCCCTGGTGGCGTAGTTGTTAAGACCTTGGCTGCTAAACAAAAGGCCGGCAGTTCAAATCCACCAGCTACTCCTTGGAAACCCTATGGGTCAGTTCTACTGTCTCATAGGGTCGCTATGAGTTGGAATTGCTCAACAGTAATGGATTTGGTTTTTTGTTTTTTAGATATTTGACAAAGGACCAAAGTCCATTAAATGGGGAAAAGACAGTCTTTTTAACAACTAATGCTGGCAAAACTGGATGGCCATCTGTAAAAATATGAAACAGGACCCATATCTCATACCATACACAAAAACTAATTCAAAATGGATCAAAGACCTAAATATAAAACCTAAAATGAAAGATCATGGAATAAAAATAGGAAAAACACTAGGGGCACTAATATATGACATAAAGAGAATACAAATCATAACTAACAATGCACAAACACCAGAAGAGAAACTAGATAACTAGGAGCTCCTAAAAATCAAACACTTAGGCTCATCAAAAGATTTCACCAAAAGAGTAAAAAGATAACATACAGACTGGGAAAAAAATTTTGGCTACGACATATCTGACAAGGGTCTTATCTCCAAAATCTATAGAATACTTCAACACCTCAACAACAAAAAGACAAATAATCCAATTAAAAAATGAGCAAAGGATTTGAACACACGTCACCAAAGTAGACATTCAGGCAGCTAACAGACACATGAGGAAATGCTCACGATCATTACCCATTAGAGAAATGCAAATCACAACTACAATGAGATACCATCTCACCCTGACATTACTGGCACTAATAAAAAAAAAAAAACAGAAAATAAATGTTGGAAAGGTTGCAGGGAGATTGAACGCTTATGCACTGCTGGCGGGAATGTAAAATGGTACAACCACTATCGAAAACGATAATGGCACCTCCTTAAAAAGCTAGAAATAGAAATACTATAGGATCTAGTAATCCCACTACCAGGAATATATCCTAGAGAAATAAGAGTTGTCACATGAATAGACAAATGCACACACATGTTCACTGCAGCATTATTCACAATAGTAAAAAGACGGAAACAACCTAAGTGCCCACGAACAGATAAATGAATAAACAAATTAAGGTACATACACACAATGATAAAGAACAATAAAGAATCCTCAAAACATCTCACAAAATGGATGAATCTGGAGGGCATTATGCTGAGTGAAATAAGTCAATCACAAAAGGACAAATACTGTATGAGACCACTATTATAAAAACCCAAGAAAAGGTTTACACAAAGAAAAAAACCATCTTTGATGGTTACAAGGGAGGAAAGTGGTGGGGAGGGGAAATCACTAACTAAATAGTTGACAAGTGGTAACTTTGGCTAAGGGAAAGACAATACACAATAGAGCAGAAGTCAGCAGAACTTGACCAAGGTAAAGGCATGGTAGCTTCCTAGACACATCCAAATACCTTGAGAGACCAAGTTACTGGGGCTGAGGGCTGGGTGCCATGGTCTCAGGGGACATCTAGGTCAACTGGCATAACACAGTTCATAAAGAAAATGTTCTACATCCTATGTTGGTGAGTAGTGTCTGGGGTCTTAAAAGCTTGTGAGTAGCCATCTAAGATATACCTATTGGTCCCTTCCCATCTGGAGCAAAGGAGAATGAAGAAAACCAAAGACACAGGGAAAATATCAGTCCAAAGGACTAATGGATCACAGGAACCACAGCCTCTACCGGCCTGAGCCCAGAAGAACTTGATGGTGCCTAGCTACCACCAATGACCGCTCCGACAGGGATAATAATAGAGGGTCCAAAACACAGCAGGAGAAAAACTTAGAACAAAATTCAAATGCCCAAAAAAAGACCAGACTTACTGGTCTGACAGAGACTGGAATAACCCCTAAGACTATGGTGCCCGGACACTCTGCTAACCCGGGGCTGAAGCCACTCCCAAAATCCACCTTTCAGCCAAAGATTAGATGGACCTATAAAACAAATAGTAACACACATGAGAAACATGCTTCTTGGTTTAATCAAGTATATGAGACCAAACTGGCAACACCTGCCCAAAAACCAAGACGAGAAGGTAGGAAGGGATAGGAAAACTGGATGAATGGACACGGAGAAACCAAGGTGGAAAGGAATAGGTGGACAGTGCTGACACACTGCAGGGATTGGAACTAATGTCACAAAACAATTTGGTATAAAACTTTTAAATGAAAAATTTGCACTGTAAACGTTTATCTAAAACACAGTAAAATTAAAAAAATAATTAAAAAAGCAAGTGAAAACAAAACAAAAATATCCACACTGTGTTAACAGAACAGGAATGTTCCCATTACATTCTGTGAATGAGAAAACAATGTAGAGTATCATCTCCCATTCAAGTACACGAGGTCAAAAGTATTTTATGTTTTCAAAGTATAATTTGTGTTGTGACAGGAAAGCTCCTAATACATTAAAACAAAACAAAACAAAAAAACTAAAGATCGTGGAAGAAAACATAGGGATAATGTTAGGCACCCTAATATATGACATAAGTAGAATACCAAACATAACTAAAAATGCACAAATGGCAGAAGATGAACTAGATAAATGGGATCACCTAAAAATTAAACACTTGTGCTCATCAAAAGACTTCTTCAAAGTAGTAAAAAGAGAACCTACAGTCTGGGAAAAAAATTTTTGCTGCAACATATCTGACAAGATTATAATCTCTTAAATTTGTAGACAACCTCAATACCTCAACAACAAAAAGACAAACACTATAATTAAAATACGGGCAAAGAACTTCACCAAAGAAGACATTCAGGCAGCTCACAAACACATGAAGAAATGCTCACAATCATTAGTCATTAAAAACCAAAAAACCAAACCCACTGTCACTGGGTCAATTCTGACTCATAGTGACCTTTTAGGACAGAGTAGAACTGCCCATAGGGTTTTCAAGGCTATAAATCTTTATAGAAGCAGACTGCTACATTCTTCTCCCATGAAGCGGCTGGTGGGTTTGAACCGCCGACCTTTCAGTTAGCAGCCAAGTGCTTTTAACCACTGCACCACCATTAGCCATTAGAGAGATTCAAATCAAAACTACAATGAGATACCATTTCACCCTGATAATAATGGCACTAATCAAACAGAAAACAACAAATGTTGGCAAGGTTATGGGGAGACTGGAACTCATACACTGCTGGTGGAAACATAAAATGGTAGAATCACTACGGAAAATGGTATGGCAGTTCCTTGAAAAGCTAGAAATAGAAATATCATATGATCTAGCAATCATACTCCTGGATATATATCCTAAGGAAATAAGAACCGTGACACAAATAGACATATACACACTCACATTCATTGCATCATTATTCACAATAGTAAAAAGATGGAAACAACCTAAGTGCCCATCAACGGATGAATGGATAAACAGTGGTACATACACACAATGGAATGCTACACAACAATAAAGAAAAATGATGAATCTGTGAACATCTCACAATATGGACATGGATGAATTTGGAGGACATTATGCTTTGTCAAATAAGTCAGTCACAAAAGCATAAATATTGTATGCGATCACTAATATAAAAAAACAAGAAAAGGTTTACACAAAGAAAAAAAAATTCTTTGACAGTTATCAGGGATGAGAGGGGTAGGGAGAAAAAACTACTAACTAGATAGAAGACACATATTGGTGAAGGGAAAGGCAACACACGATATGGGGGAAGTCAGCACAACATGACTAAGGCAAAGGAAGACACTGAGAGGAATGCACGAATAAAGCACAACTATGGTAATTACTACAACATAGACAATCCTGCAACAATAGTATTATCAAGCAATAATTTACAAATGGATACATAGGTAGACAGGTATGCTAAAGGTGTGGGAGGGTGCAAGGTTTGGTTGTAGATATATCTACATACATAATTGTAGGCGCTGCATGTATATTAATATAGACAACAGAACGCACAAAGGGCAGAGTCATGGAAACTTATTAGACATAACCACACATCTCGAGGTACAAAGTTCCTAGGCTTGAACGCAAAGGACCACAGACTTGGGACATCTACGTCAGTTGGTCCAACAGTTCATAAAAACAACGTTCTGCATCCTACTTTGGTGGGTAGCATTTGGGGTCTCAAAATCTTGCGGGCAGCCATCTAAGACACACCTCTTGGTCTCTTCCCATCCAGAGCAAAAGAGAGTGAAGAAAACCAAAGAATCAAGGGAGCAATTAGTTCAAAGGACTAATGGATCACATGAACCACAGCCTACACGATCCTGAGAGCAGAAAAACTAGATGGTGCCCGGCTACCACTACCAACCCCTCTGACTGGGATCACAGTAGAGGGTTCCAAACAGAGCGGGAGAAAAATGTAGAAAAGTCAAATTCACAAAAAGACCAGACTCAATGATCTGACAGAGACTGGAGGAATCCTCAAGACTATGGCCCTAAGACGCCCTCCTGACCTGGAACTGAAGCCATTCTTGGAGACCACTTTTCAGCCAAACCATAGACAGCACCATAAAATAAACAATAACACCTGAGAGGAACATGTTCCTTAGAAGAATCGATTACACAAGATCAAAAGGACAACATTTGCCCAAAAGCAAAGATGAAAAGGCAGGAAGGGATAGGAAACACAGATGAAAGGAAACAGGTAACACAGGGTGGAAATGGGGAGAGTACTGACAAATTGAGGGGAATGCAACCAATATTATGTTACACTTTATGTACAAACTATCGAATGGGAAACTAATATGTTTTGTAAACTTTCACCTTAAACATAATAAAAAGTTAAAAAAAAAAAAAAAAAGGAAATTTAAGCCAGATTTAGAAGAGGACACAAAATGTGGGATATCATTGCTGATGTTGGATAGATCTTGGCTGAAAGCAGAGAATACCAGGAAGATGTTTACCTGTGTTTTATTGACTATGCAAAGCATTTGACTGTGTGGATAATAACAAATTATGGATAACATTGTGAAGAATGGGAATTCCAGAACACTTAACTGTGATCACACACAAGCTGTACATAGACCAAGAGGCAGTTGTTCGAACAGAACAAGGGGATACTGCCTGGTCTAAAATCAGGAAAGGTGTGCATCAGGGTTGTATCCTTTCACTATACTTAAATTCAATCTGTATGCTAAGCAAATAATCTGAGAAGCTGGACTATATGAAGAACGTGGCATCAGGACTGGAGGAAGACTCATTAACAACCTGCAATATGCAGATGACACACCCTTACTTGCTGAAAGTGAAGAGGACTTGAAGCACTTTCTGTTGAAGATCAAAGATAACAGCTTTCAGTATGGACTGCACCTCAACATAAAGAAAACAAAAATCCTCACAACCGGACCAATAAGCAATATTATGATAAATGGAGAAAATACTGAAGTTGTCAAGGATTTCATTTTACTTGGATCCACAATCAATGCCTACAGAAGCAGCAGTCAAGAAATCAAATGATGTACTGCATTGGGCAAATCTGTTGCAAAAGTCCTCTTTAACGTGTAAAAAGCAAAGATGTCCCCTTGAGCACCAAGGTATACCTGACCAAAACCATGGTATTTTCAATTGCCTCATATTCATAAGAAAGCTGGACAAAGAATAAGGAAAACCAAAGAAGAATTGATGCCTTTGAATTATGGTGTTGGCAAAGAATACTGAATATACCATGGACTTCCAGAAGAATGAACAAGTCTGTCTTGGAAGAAGTACAGCCAGAATGCTCCTTAGAAGTAAAGATGGCGAGACTTCATCTCACGCACTTTGGATATGTTATCAGGAAGGACCAGCCCCTAGAGAAGGACATCACGCTTGGTACAGTAGAGGGTGAGTGAAAAAAAGGAAGACCCTCAATGTGATGGATTGACACAGTAGCTGCAATGGGCTCAAACAAATCAACAACTGTGAAGATGGCACAGGACCGGGAAGTGTGTTGTTCTGTTGTATATAGAGTCGCTATGAGTCAGAACCAACTCGATGGCACTTAAAAACAACAACACATGCTGATACTAATTAGACATAATCAATCACCTGGTAGGATTAATTATCTTGGTTTGGGGCTTAAGCCTGTGGTCTCATGGGACAATCCAGTTAATTTATACAATATAATTCTTAAAAGTTCAAGTTCTACCTCCCAGTACGGTGAGTAACATTTGGGGACTCAAAAGCTTACGAGCAGCCATCTAAGATACAACTATTGGTCTTTATTTATCTGGAACAAAAGAGAAAGAAGGAAACCCAAGAATCAGAGAAGGAATTGGACTACAGGGTTAATTGTCTACATGAACCACTGCCTCCTCCACCCTGAGACCAGAAGAACTAGATGGTGTCCAGCTACCAGTACGGAACGTTCTGATCAGGAACACAATAAATGAATCCTGAAAAAAAAGGGAGAAAATGTGGAACAGAACTTCAAATTCTTAAAGAATCTAGACTTACTAGATCTATTAATGCTGGAGGATTCCCTGAGACTGTGGCCCTGAGTTCTTCAAACCTTGAATTAGAACTATCCTCCAATGTCACATTCAAACTCAGTAAGTTTAGCCCAATGAGTAAAGATTATTACCCTTGAATATTGTGTGTGTGTGTGTGTTTTAAATATGGATATAAGACCAAAGGGTCAACAGCTATTTTAAAGCATAGATAAGGCGGCGGGGGGGGGGGGGGGGTCGGGGGCAGGGAGTTGAAGTAAATGGAAGTGAAACAAGTAGAACTAGAAATAACGAGAATGTTGACACAATGTGAAGAATGTAGCCAATGTCACTGACCATTATGTCCTAGAAACTGAGGAACGGGAGCAGGTTTTGCTGTGTATATTTTCACCAAAAATAAAATTAAACAAACAAAAAAACCCAACCAACCAATCAAACAACAAAGGCAACCAGAAATAAGATGGCATATAAAGGGGAATACAGAACAATTCTACAGAATTATTCAAAGGAGACAAATCTCACTGACAATGTTTAAGTTTATGTGAGCCCTATGCTCCTGGAAAGCAGCGACGGTTAAGAAACTCCCCACCATTTTGTGCTCCAAGGACCATACTTGCCTGGCATACTCTTACAAAAAGACCCATCTACATCCTTCCTCATGATTCCCATAAGACACATGGATGACTTCTGTTTTTGCCTGTCTCTATAAAACCCCAAGTCCTCTTCCTTCTCTTTGAGATGTTCCTCTTTAATGAACATTCTCCCTGTGGCAATAGCCTGAATAATAAAAATAACATCTGTGATTCAGAAAGGCCTTCGTGTGTGTGTGTGTGTGTGTGTGTGTGTGTGTGTGTGTGTGTGTGTGTGTCCAATTTGGATTATAAAATCACTTAAATTAATGAAGCTCTATTCTAATTGACTTATAGAAATAAATAAGCACTTATATAAATAGAATATTCCTAAAATCCCCAGAAAATAAGGATATTGAACGTCTAAGACTTTCAACAAGCTTAAAAGTATTCTCATAGAAACTAATTCAAATGTTTTAAGAATTCAAGTTCATACAATTTAGGTAAATCTTTGACAAACAAGACCTTTTAATAATAATTTTTGTTTAATAAAAACAGCTATGCCTTTTCTGATTTAACAGTGTCAAGCATAAAATACATGTAGATGTATGTTTCTAAATTTATCCAGGCTTACTGACTGAATAGGCTAGCATTACTTCTACTAAATGATTAGACTATGAAAAACATAAATTTGTTTAACCAAATCGAGTCATTATACTGACAAACTTTATTTCAACATTAATTATGTTTTGTAATATGTCAGCATGAAGATAATTTACAAGATATTTAGGTAACTGAAAGCCTTGGACTGATACTAAATTGAATTAATTAATGGAAGTTCATTAGATAGACAGTTCATTTCTAAATAAGAGTATGCTGAAACATTAATTACTAAGCATAATTTTTGGCTTATATACTTTTGCTTCTTATTTTTCCATGATACACAGAGGCTACACATAATTGGGTCTGTTGATGAATGTGTTCATTTCTGCCACTTTGACTAGTTGTACTATGAGGGATGTATATGAATACAGAAAGTTTGCAGAAAGGCAATTTCATTTGTTGAGGTCAAAGATGGCGAAGTTTTGATGGATTTATTTATAAGATTGTATCAAATACTATACTGCTACAAAACTAGAATTTGGCTTTCTATCTGTTTAAATGACAAAATTTCCTTGGATTATTGGTCTGCTCTGTTTTTATAAATTTTATTTTGTGTTGAGACTATACACAGCAAAACATACACCAATTCAACTGTTTGTACACGTACAATTCAGTGAAATTGATTTCATTCTTTGAGTTGTGAAACCATTCTCATCCTCCTTTTCTGAGTTGTTCCTCTCCCATTAACATAAACTCAGTGGCCCTAAGGTTTCTACCTAATCTTTCGAGTTGCTGTTGTCACTTTGATCCCATATAGATAGCTCTTAAAAGAGCATAGTGCTCAAGGCAGACATTTTTTACTAGTTAACCTAAGCTATTGTTTGGTTTCAAGAAGACTTCAGGGGATAGTTTTGGTTTAAGTTTTAAAGATTATCTCAGAGCAATAGTTTCAGGGGCTCATCCAGCCCCCATGGCTCCAGAAAGTCTGGAATCCATGAGAATTTGGAATTCTGTTCTGCATGTTTCCCCTTTTGATTCTTCTATAGAATCTCTGATCAAAATGTTCAGTAATGGTAGCCGGGCAGCATCCAGTTATACTGGTCTCATGACAAAGGAGGCAGTTGTTCATGGAGGCAATCAGCCACACATTCAATATCCTCCTATTCCTGACTCTTTTCCTCTGTTGCTCCAGGTGAATAGAGACCAATTGTCGTGCCTTGGATGGCTGCTTGCAGCTTTTAAGACCCCAGGCACTACACAACGGACTAGGAGATAGAGCAGAAACACTAAGCACATTACCTGTTGCCGTTGAGTTGATTCTGACTCATAGCTACCCTACAGGACAGAGGAGAACTTCCCCATAGGGTTTCCAAGGAGTGGCTGGTGGATTCAAACTGTAAATCTTTTGGTTAGCAGCCGAGCTCTTAATCATTGCACCACCAGGGCCCCACTAAACACATTATTAGGGCAATTAACTGTGATGTCCCATGAAACCATGATCCTAAACCTCCAAAACCAAGGAATCAAATCCCATGAGATTTTTGGTTGTACATAAGCAGCCTAAGTAGCTACTCTTTTTTTTTTTTTTTTTTTTTTAGTAATTATATCTATCACAAAACTTTTGCTGGTTCAACTTTTAACAGGTGTACAACTATTGACAGCAATTACAATAATCAGCTGTGCGACTCTACCCTTAATCAATGCGATTTTTCCATCACCGTTACCCCTCCCCCCTTTTTCCCTCCCTCCCACCCCTGGTAACCACTAATAAACTTTGGTCTCTATACATTTGCCTTTTCTCATCTTTTTATATAATAACTGAGGTCATACAATATTTGTCCTTTTGTGACTGACTCATTTCACTCCGCATAATGTCTTCAAGCTCCATCCATATTGTAGCATGTATCAAGACTTCATTTCTCCTAATAGATGAGTCATATTCATATGTACCACATTTTGTATATCCATTCATCTGTTGATGGGCATTTAGGTTGTTTCCACATTTTGGCTATTGTGAATAGTGCTGCAATGAACACTGGTGTGCAAGTTTCTGTTTGAGTCTCTGCTTTCAAGTCTTTTGGGTATATACCTAGGAGTGGAACTGCTGGGTCATATGGTAGTTCTTAGTTTTTGAGTAACTACCACACTGTTTTCCCTGCATTTTCTTTTAAAATTTTATGGGTTTAGTTTGCACATGTAGGTCCTTAATCTATTTTGAATTTCTATTTGAGTATGGTGTGAGGCATGGATCCTCTTTCATTTTTCTGCATGTGGAAATCCAGTTCTCCTAACACCATTTATTGAAGAGACTCTTCTTTCCCCATCGAATGGACTTAGCAGCCTTGTCAAAAATCAGTTGACCATAGATGTGTGGGTTTATTTCTGGACTGTCAATTCTATTCTATTGGTCAATGTGTCTATTCTTATACCAGTACCAGGCTGTTTTGATTACTGTAGCTGTATAGTTACGTTTTAAAATCAGGAAGTGTGAGTTCTCCTAGTTAGATCTTCTCTTTCAGCATTGCTTTAGCTATTTGGGGCCTCTTGCCATTCCACATAAAGTTGTGTTTGGTTCTTCCATTTCTGTAAAGAAGGCTGCTGGAATTTTGATGAGGATCCCATTGAATCTATAGATCTCTTTGGGTAGTATCGACATCTTAACAATATTAAGTCTTCCAACCCAATAACACAGAACATCTTTCCATTTGTTGAAGTTTTCTTTAATCTCTTCCAACACAAAAGATTAAAGTTTTATAGTTTTCATCATATAAGTCCTTCAAGTCCCTGGTAAGGTTTATTTCTAGGTATTTTATTCTCTTAGATGCTATTGTAAGTGGAATTGTTTCCCTAATTTCCCTTTCATATTTGTCACTTCTAGTGTATACAAACCCAACTGATTTTTTGTTCGTTGACCTTGTACCCTGCAACTTTTCTAAATTCCTCTATTACCTTTAGAAGTTTTTTTTTTTTTTTGGTGGACTCTTTGGGATTTTCTATATATGGGATAATATAATCTTCGAATAGAGATAATTTTACTTCTTTTCCCATCTGGATACCTTTTATTTCTTTTCCTTATCTTATTGCTCTGGCTAGAACTTCTAATACAATATTGAATAGAAGTGGTGAGAACAGTCCCCTTGTCTTGGTCCTGATTTCAAGGTTAAAGCTCTGTCTTTCTCCATTAAGTATAATGTTCGCTGTTGGCTTTTCCTATATGTCCTGAATCATATTGAGGAATTTCCCTTCTATTCCAATCTTCTTTAGGGTTTTCATCAAGAAAGGGTGTTGGATTTTATCAAATGATTTTTCTGCATCCATAGAAGTGATTGGTGCCCTAGTGGCACAGTGGTAAAGAGCTTGGCTGCTAACCAAAAGGTCAGCAGTTCGAAGCTACCAGCTGCTCCTTGGAAACCCTACGGGGCAGTTCTACGTGTCCTATAGGGTTGCTATGAGTTGGAATCAACTCGATGGCAATGGGTTTGGTTTTGGTATAGAGGTGATTATGTGGTTCTTTTCCTTCGTTCTATTGATGTGGTGTATTACGTTGATTGATTTTCTAATGCTGAGCCATCCCTGCATTCCTAGAATAAATCCCACTTGGTCATGATGTATGACTCTTTTAATATGCTGTTGGATTCTGTTTGCTAGTATTTTGTTGACGATTTTTGCATCTATACTCACAAGAGATATTGGCCTGTAGTTTTCTATTCCTGTGATGTCTTTGTCTGGTTTTGGTATTAGGGTTATGCTTGCTTCATAGAATAAACTAGGGAGTATACCTTTCTTCTCTGTCTTTTGGAAGAGTTTAAACAGGTTTGGTGTCAATTCTTCTCTAAAGATTTTGTAGAATTCCCCAGTGAAGCCATCTGGTCCAGGGCTTTTTTTTTTTAAATTATTGTGTTTTAAGTGAAAGTTGAAAATTCAAGTTAGTCTCTCATACAAAAATTTATACATACATTGTTATGTGACCCTAGTTGCTCTCCCTATACTGTGACAGCACACTCTTCCTTTCCACCCTGGATTTCCCATGTCCATTCAACCAGCTCCTGACCCTCATCTCGCCTCTGGACAGGAGCTGCCCATTTAGTCTCATGTATCTAGTTGAGCTAAGAAGCACATTCTTTAGGAGTATCATTATATGCCAGGGCTTTTTTTGTTGGGAGGTTTTTGATAACTGATTTGAACTCTTCACTTGTTATGGGTCTGTTGAGACTTTCTATTTCCTTTTGAGTCAGTCTGGATAGGTCGTGTGCTTCTAAGCATTTGTCCATTTCATCTAGGTTATCCAGTTTGTTGCCATACTGTTGTTCATAATATTCTGTTATAATTCTGATTTTTGCTATTTCCTTTCTTCTGGTAGGTTTGGTCTTAGTTTGTCCTTATCTTTAGCATTCCTCAAGTTGTAGAGTTAGGCTGTTGATTTGAGATCTTCTTTTTTCATGTAGGCATTTATTGCTGTAAGTTTCTCTGAGTACTGCCTTTGTTGCATCCCATAAGTTTTGGTATGTTCTGTTATTATTTTCATTTGACTCTAGGAAATGTGTTATTTGTTTTTTGATTTCTTTCTTGACCCACCAGTAGTTTAATAGTGTGTTGTTTAATTTCCATATGTTTGCGTATTTTCCAATTTTTTTTTTCTGTTATTGATTTCTAGCTTCACTCCACTGTGGTCAGAGAAAATACTTTGTATGATTTCAATGTTTTTAAATTTATCAAGTCTTGCTTTGTGATCTAACATGTGGTCTACCCTGGAGAATGATACACGTGCACTGGAGTAGAATGTACATTGTGCTGTTTTGGGGTCTAGTGTTCTATACATGTCTGTTAAGTCTAGTTGGTTTATAGTGTCATTCA
Organism: Dugong dugon; assembly: GCA_030035585.1. NCBI lineage: Eukaryota > Metazoa > Chordata > Mammalia > Sirenia > Dugongidae > Dugong > Dugong dugon. The sequence goes on along the minus strand of CM057483.1, from coordinate 97,591,920 downwards.
AGTCCCATTTCCTTGTTGATCTTCTTTCTAGATGTTCTGTTCAACAGTGAAAGTGCTGTGTTGAAGTCTCCAACTATTATTGCAGTGCTATCTATTTCTCCCTTGAATTCTCTCAGTGCTTGCTTTATATATTTAGGTGCTCCAATGTTGGGTGCATATATGATTGTTTGACCCTTTTGTTTGACCCTCGATTAACTGACCCTCTTATCACTACATAATGTCCATAATTACATAATTATCTCTTTTACATATCTATATAATTATCTCTTCTGACAGATTTTGCCTTAAAAGTCCACTTTGTCTGATATTGAAGTGCCACCCCAGCTCTCTTTTATTATCTGCATGGAATATTTTTTCCATCCTTTCACTTTCAACCTATTTGTGGCCCTGGGTCTAAGGTCTGTTTCTCATAAACGGCATATAGTTGGATCATGTTACTGGTCTGCCCTTAATAAAGGTTTCAAATGTTTTATTTTACCTTCCAAGTAATCTTCCCAGATAACAAAGTTTATATGTCTTACCAGAATAATCTTCTGTGATTTATGTTGACTTTACTATGTCCTCGGTTATTTAAGAAAATAAAGTCTTTTCACTTAGGAAAAAGCTAAGGTTCTTTACAATCATGTTACCTCCTATATTTACCTTTAAAATCTTTTTATTGTCACTTTGGTTAAATAACTAGCCATGTATTGTTTTTCAGTAACCCAACATCCTATCTTAGTCACGTCCTAGAGGGCCCCTGAAAAATCACAAAATCTGTTTTCATGTTGTTAAAAAAAGAGAGACAGAGAGAAAGAGAGAGAGGGGTTGGGAATAATTAGGTTTATTTGATATGTTACTATTGATGAGTTGTATGGGAAGAGTTGTCAAACCAGAAGTGATGCTCGGCCTTCTCTAGGTTAAATTGGCATGGGTCAAATGTTATTAATATAAATATTTCTGAAAGTATATGATGTATGGAAAGTTCTTAGAGATCTGTCAATGCCCTCACTGTCCGTAATATGTTTCTATTTGCTATAGTCTTGGTGCTTCTTTGCTTGCTATTAGACAACTACAGTACAGTTGTAATTTCAGTTATGGTTTTTTAATATTAACTTGGTCACAGCTGTGCTTCTTTAATTTGAATCTAGCATCTTTTAGGCCATTAGTTTTCAATTGTGGATTCACATCACCTACCTATAGAGTTTTATTAATATACAGATGTGTGGGGCCTACTGAAGGTTACTGAATCTCTTTACTTGATATTTTTGATATATTCTTGGTATATTCTAAGTATATGCTTGGTATATTCATGGTATATTATGTCAGGATTATTATGTTATATCTGAAGATTATTTTCCCAGCAATGATTATGTTAACCTATTTCTATAAATTATATGTAATACCCACTCTTCTCTGAAGATAGGGTTAGTCATTATGTTTATAGATATTGTGTCTAAAAATTTTTTTCTTGGGTTCACTTTTATCTTGTTTTGCATACCACAGAAACAAGTAGATGTCCTTGTCAGTTGCATTAGTCTGGTAAGGAACTCTCACCAGATCTCTCACCATGAAAATTAGCAGTTAAACACAGCTATTTTAACTCTTTTGTCATCTACAAATAGTTTTTTTCTTTTATCTGGATGCTTTCCAGAAAGCAGCTGCAATCAGCTACAAGTCAGAGTGCTTCATCTTCAACAGAGGACTTTCTCAGAGCCCCACTGAAAAGGGCTATGCCAATACTTTTGGGTATAGGCTTTTGATGGTATAATTGAAACAACTTTCAGACTATACCAGTGAATTGAGTCAGATTTCTAGAACTCCAGTAGAGAAGCAGATGGGTTCATGAGACTGCTAACCCAAGGTCGAGCAGAGCAAGAATTAACTACATAGGACTGAGAGAACTGATGAAGGATGACTGTAGGCTTTGTTTAGAATATTGCTGATGTTTTAATATTCTATTTTCTGGGTATATAAGGAACCCATTTCTCTTTTCAAGTCTTAAGCTACCTACAACTGGTAACAATTTAGTAGACTATGCCTTCATAAACAGAAATTAAACATTTTTAAAGGATATCTTATTGTCTCTTCCCTTCTGTATTCATAAACTCTAATTGAAAATTTGGAAATTCTTATAATTATATGCATAAGTTCAATAAGAATCTGTCCTTTTTGCTAGGGCATGATTAGAAACATTGGTTATATAATCAAGCCCTTTGTCTGGAATTTGCAAAAGATGCTCATTTAATCAGACAAGACCAGACACTTTTAAGGAACTATAGTTGACTCTATAGAGCCAATGCTGGCAAAGTTCTCTTGGGAAACTTTCCTGGTACTTGGCTTACAGGTGAGTAAGGAAGGTCACTTCCTGGCAGGCACCAGAACCTTAGTATATTTTGGGGATCTCAAGAAGAGAGTAATTTACCCAAATTTATAAGTACTGCAGGGAAAACCTGATGGCAAGTTCTTGGTTTAGCTTCCTACCCTCAAGAGGCTTTTAAAATTCCAATTTCAGATTCCTTAATAAAACTTCCAGGAAAGCAAACTTAAAAACCTACGTATATAATCAGGTTAAATCTAATGAGAACTTATTACTATTATTTATTGAGATAAAATTCACATAGCATAAAATAAACCATTTTAAAGTGTAGAATTCAGAGGCATTTAGTACATTCACAATGTTGTGAAATCACCACTTCTATCTAGTTCCAAAACATTTTCATCTCCCCAAAAGAAAGCCCATTTAAGCAGTCATTCCCTATTCCCCCCTCCACCCATCACTGGCAACCACCAATCGGCTTTCTGTCTCTATGGATTTGCTTATTATGGATATTTCATGTAAGTAAAATCATATAATATGTGACCCTGCTTTCTTCCACTCAGCATAATGCTTTAGAAGTTCATCTCCTCTGTAGCATGTACCAGTACTTCATTTCTTTTTATGGCTGAGTAACATTCCATTTTATGTATATACCATCTTGTATTAGTTTCCTAGGGTTGCCATTACGAATTGCCGCAAACTGGATGGCTTAAAACAACAGATATTTATTCTCTCACAGTTCTGAAGGCTAGAAGTCATAATTCAAGGTGTCTACTCCCTCCCAAGGATCTAGGGGAAGATCTTTCCTTGTCTCTTCCAACTTCTAGTAACCCCAGGCATTCCTTGGTTTGTGGCAGCCTGACTGTAATCTCTGCCTGTCTTCACATAGCTGTCTTCCCTCTGCATCTGCCTGTCTCCTCTTCTTCTTCTTCTTTTCCACAAGAATACCTCATGTTAACTAATTATATCTGCAAAGATCCTACTTCCAAATAAGGTCACATTCATAGGTACCTGGGGTTAGGACTTCAACGTAAGTTTTTGGGGGACACAATTCAACCCATTACACATATTTTATCCATTTATCCTCTGATAGACATTTATGTTGTTTCCACCTTTTGGCTGTTGTGAGTAGTGCTGCTATAAACATTCATGTACAAGTATTTGTTTGAGTACCTGGTTTTGATTCTTTTGGGTATATACCTAGGAGTGGAATTGCTAAGTCATAACGGTAATTCTATGTTTAACTTTTTAACTCTTTGAAGAACATCCAAACTGTTTTCCACAGTGGCTGCACCTTTTTACATTTTTACTAGCAATGTACAAGGGTTTCAATTCCTCCATATCCTCTTCAACATATATTGTTTTCCTTTTTTTATTATAGTCTCTGGGTGGCACAAATGTTTAAGCAGTTGGTTACTAACAGTAAAACATATTTTGAGCTATTAACAGAAAGGTTGGCAATTCGACTCCACCCAGAGCACCTTGGAAGAAAGACCTGGCGATCTATTTCTGAAAAAGCAGCCATTGAAAACCCTACGGAACACAGTTCTCCTCTGACACATGTGGGGTTGCCATGAGTCGGAATCAACTTGATAGCAACTGGTACTGGTAGGGGATGTGAAGTGGTGTCTCATTGTGGTTTTCATTGGCATTTCCCTAATGATTAATGCCAGAGCCCTGGTGGTGCAGTGGTTAAGAGCTTGGCAGCTAACCAAAAGGTCGGCAGTTTGAATCCACCAGCCGCTTCTTAGAAACCCTATGGGGCAGTTCTACTCTGTCCTATAGGGTTGCTATGAGTCAGAATCGACTCAACAGCAGGTTTGGTTTGGTTTTTGAATGCCTAATGACACTGAGCAATCTTCTCATGTGCTTGTTGGCCATTTGTATATATTCTCTGGAGAAATGTCTATTCAAGTTCTTTGCCCATTTTTAAATTGGGCTGTCTTTTTGTTGTTGTAGGAGTTCTTTATATGTTCTGGATATTAAACCTTTATCAGATATAAGATCTGCAAATGTTTTCTCCTATTCTGTAGGTTGTCTTTTCACTTTCTTGATGCACAAAAGTTCTTAATTTTGATGAAGTCCAATTTATCTATTTTTTTTCTTATGTTGCTATGGGATCAGCTTTGTTTTGAGATTAAGAATAATCTTTCTTTGAGATTATTTTTGATCAAAACGGAGTGACGGTAGAGTGAAATTTTATGCTTGAAAGGAAAATTATGCATTGTCTATAGCACACTCTTCCAGGTGATTGGAGTCTAGCCTGTTGATCATCTTTGAGCTATTTTTTGCACCTTTTTATAAATTGCGGGTATGGGTATGCAAACTCTGCCTTGTCTGGTGAAGATATAATTAACTTCCTTCCCCTCTATGGAAAAACCAGTCTTGGTGCCTACTTGTAAATTGGACTGGATCTTCTTACCTTGTCCAAATTGTCAATCCCTACCAAATTTTCGATTCTTTCAGTTTCCTTTAATATTTGGTTACAATACTCCAAACTAACTTTCTGAATTCTTCCCCCTTCTGCCTGACTCAGAGTCACGGAGAACTAAAACTTGGCTGCCCAAATCCCAATTGGGACTCTTGCAGCTTGGCCTTTTCCCCAGCATCTGAAGAAGCACTGCAAGCTAAAGCCCAGCCAGTGACTTGATATAAACCTGGAAGGACTCAGCACCACAGCAGATCACAAACGGGTCGGAATTCTCCCTGGACAAGCCACTGCCTGGACTACTAAGGAAGTTCGACAAAATGCTTGGATTATGCACGTGCTCCTATGAGAGGTAACAAGACTGTAAGACAACATCACCAAGAGCATCAGTGTCCTAGCTCGAGAGCTTTAAGAAACTCTGTGAATGGTGTGGCATAACTGAAAGACTTTCCTCCACTGAGCTATCGGAATCCACTGGACCCTCAGGGTTCAATCCTGGCTCTTTATTTTAACACAACATTTTATATTAATATTTCTTGTTTTTATTTTAGGTATCTTTCTTTTAAGATGCCTGAGATCTAAGATTCTAAAACAACCTACTTTTGTCACCACTGCTCAACAGATGGTTGAACTGGTTTTAGTAGGAACAACACCATCAAGAGTCCTCGAGGGACTATTTCTTAGATCCTGCTTCCCCAAACTCAGGAGGTTTATGATCATCTCTTGAACAAAAGGGAGAAATGACAATTTTTGAAGTTTATCTGAGCCCTGTGCTCCCCAAAAAAGCAGTAACGGTTAAGAACTCCTCCTACTCACACTTATGTTTTCCATGAAAAGGCTAGCCTCAAAGGACCACCCTGCCCTGGCATATTCCAGTGTAAAACTCATCTCTGTTCTCCCTCATAATTCCCATGATTCATGAATGATTCCCTTGTTTACCTGCCTCTATACAACCCAGGCCCTCTTCTTTTTCTTTGAGACTTTCCTCATTAATGAATGTTCTATTTCAATAGCTGAATAAAATCATCTCCTTAATTGTCTGGTGCATTTTGTCTTTCACATCATCAACACAAATATGTACAGGGGATAGATCATGTTTAGCAAACACATTTCTGAAAAGTTTGGGAAATGTGTCTGCAGCTTTGTGGCTAGGCAATTGTTTTTACATTTCTGTTTTTGTTTGGTGTTGTTTACCGGATACATTTAACTTCTTGAATGCCCTGGTGAACCGTACACCACAAAAATCAATCTTTAAGAAAAAGCACTGGGTTCAGTCAATTGCATTTGCTCATAAGCATTCACTATTTTTATGCACACTGGACCAGAGATCAGGGAGTCTTAGGTCACAACACCAAGCCACCTATGTAAAACATTGATGGCTACTTTCACCCAGGCAGAGCCAGATAACCTCACTGTTCAACAGCTTAATTGTCACTGGCAAAGATTTTGTAACAATCATTTTTTTTCCTTCTTCCCAGTCCTGGTTTCAAAAGATAGCATTATATATTTCCAATAATGTTTTCTTATTTGGACCTTTCTAAAACTTGCTCAGATATCTACTTTCTATTTTAGTGCTAGCCTATTTCATAATTCTTTCCTTTCATCACAGCTATTTTTGAACCAACTGGTATTATGGCTTGGTTTTTCTCTGTTTTGGGCTTATAATAAAAATAATAGCCAACATTCGTTGAGTGATTACCCTGTGCCAGGAACTGTACTAGATGCTTTCAATATGTTAACTCAATCAATTTTGCACAACAACCCTGTGAGGTAGGTAGTATTGTTATTCCCATTTTATAAATGAGAAATTAAGTAACTTATGCAAGTTACATAGCTAAGAAGTGGCTGAGCTTGAATTTGAATTTAGGTAGTCTGCCTCCTCACCCCACAAGCTTAATCACTATGCTAAACAGGTTTGATATAATTCTATCTATATTTATTGCTTTTTCGCTTTCTCTCAATTTCCTCCATTTCATCTTAAGGTCTATTCTTCTTTCACCATTTCAGTTATGTGATGTTGGTGAAATTAGTCTATTTTGTCCATTTTCTCTTACCTCTTCATTTGTCTTTCCCCATTTACCACTTTACTGGTTCTTCTGTTTGCCTCTATGCCCTTTGCTGTTTTCTGGCTATTTGGATTTTAGAGCTTTTTGTTTACTAAATTGACCAACCACAGGTTCTTTAGTAGCCACTGTTCTCTCTAGATTTCTCCTACACTAACCCACCAAACTTTAATCATTTCAGCTTTCACGTTGTTTGGATTGGGCATAAATGGATTTTTTAACATCCCCCCAAAAGGCAGGTAAATGACGCAGGGCCAAATTGGCACAGGTTGACTTTGTGATGGTCCTTTCCTCTATAACCCTTTGGATGTAGAATTTATACAGGAATATGTGTGAAAAAACTACTGAAAATGTTACCCCGGAAGTAAAATAAATGTGACAGGAGTACAGTTCTATACAGTTCTCATCCTCTCCACATCATCTGGCATGCTAAGTGGTCAGTACTCAAGACGAATGCTTGGGAGAGTAGAAATATGGTAATGTTTGCCTGAAAACGAATCAAGAAAACTGACGACGAATTCATTATGGTGAAACGTTTCAGAAGACCACTTTTAGGCCCTATTTCCCTTTGAACAATTATACTATCAAGATAAGCTAGTGGAGAAAGTGTAGAACGGTTCTATTTACCACCAAGAATCTTAAGTAGTTCATAAACAGAACCTAACATTTGGACCATGGAAGAGTCAAAGTTGTGAGTGGATCACTGAGAACTGTTGTGAAATTAATCCAGCTAGGGTATAAATTGAGTCAACAGGTCATAATGAACTAAATTCACTAGTTGCTTCCTTTGGACATGCAAGGTCTCATTCTTCTGGATCTAAGCTTCTTTAGCACATTTTTCTCAAATAACAGAGGTACAATTTTTCTGCTCTAAAATATATTTTTAGTCAGTAAAATGTAGATTTAAAAATCAAAATCCTCACTTGGCTAGTGAATTTTTCTTTCACATATTCTGCTTTTAGGGAAAGAAGCACACTAGAAGAAACTAAACAGGTTTCCAAAAGCAATTTCTCAGGGTATACTCCAGGTTCAGTCCAAATGTAGTCAATATCTTATACCTCCAATGATTTTATTCAGTTAGAATCTAGGGTGCAGAAACATTGTGTAACTTTAAGTCATTGTGGCAAGATTCAGTCAGGTCCAGTGCTTACTAAGGCACTAAGCACAGTGCTACTGTGCTTACTAAGGCAGAAGTATATAGTAACACATCTTAAAAAGAGGTTAAAGAACACGGGTAAAGCAAAAAGATCTTACTGATTAGCTGTCCACTAAACCAGAATTCAATTAACCAGAACAGTCTATTCCCTGAACATTATAGTTAATAAAAAATATCACTTTTTATTTTAAATTCTCATTTAATGAACTTAAAAACCTCAATGGTTAGACATCACTACTGGGTAGAGGAATTAAATGTGCGCTCTTCTCCCACAAAATAACATTTTAGGTATAATTGATGGAAATTGTGCCTGCTCAATCTTTCTAGTCAAATAGAAAAAACACAAAAGCACTGGCAAAGCAGCTGTCCCAGGCTTAATATACATGTATTTGTATTTATGCACCTGGTACTGGAACACAGGACAAGAGTCTCAAGAGCCAAAGACTTTATGTGCTTGCATCCCCAACCTATCTAATAGACTCCATTAAATTGGCTGACGTTTATATTAGGTGTGGATAGGAGAAAATGCCATTGTTTTCAGTGAACTGATTACAACCTCTGCTGAATCAGGAGAGTGAGCAGAAGAGAGTTTGCTATAAAAACGCAGGGGATGCTTTCAGACTTTCTGGCTTCAGCTGATACAAATCTGGGGTAATTTTTGACATACAAGAAAAACACACACATGTTCCTCAAATATTCTTTTGGCCATAGGATTAAGCCTGTCTACAAAATTTGATCACATATTACTGAGATTGTTCAAAATTTGGATTAAAAAGACCTAAGGTCTTGTCATGTTATAGCTACATTAATTATATTACTAGATAGATATAAAATTTTGAGCATTCTTTCTACACTTTCTGCAAACAAATGACTAGCTACATTCTGAAATATTATTCAGAATAAAAACATGCATATATTCTACTCATCATCTTTCACCTGTAAATTGTGATTGCCTAGCAAAATGGTAATTATTTCTATTTTATAGAAAGGGAAATTGAAATTCCGTTCTTTACATCTCATATTTATAGGGAGGTGTCATGCCAAAGGCAGGAAGCAAACGGGCCTTTCCTGGCACTCACAGGCCTGGCTGAACAAGGCTGGGAATCTTTCTGGCCATCCCTAGAGAATAGCCCTGAAATACTAACAGTTATCATTAGCCCCCAACAGTACTGTAGACTTCCTCTGATGCCTCTGTCTCAGGCAGTCTGTCTAAAAGGTGGTAGTGTATGCAATCAGCCTTAGGTAGGTACTGAGGACTCATTCTGTGCCCTATCATTGTGTTAGGGGTTGTGGACGACACAAGATGTAACAGACCTTGCCCTTGATGCGTTTATGACTGAGTTGGATCGAGCCATAAGATAAGACTAACACACATTAAAAATGCATAAGATGTATATGGTTAAATGTTAAATTATATGGCATAGACTATGCTTGTTTCAACCTTCAACCACCTAGCTCTAACTTGGAAGCTTTCTCCTAAGAGGCTCAAGGATTTATATACCTCATTTATTCTCATTAGCTCCATGTGAGGTAGGGGAAGAAATGACTATTTCTCTTTTACAGTTGAGAAACAAAAATGATTTGCATCCCAAGGTACTTAAGGAATTGGTCAGATACTGCAGAACCTCTAGCAATCCTGTACTCCTTCCATTGCTCCCTCTTTTATTGCACATTTTACATTATTCATTGTAACTTTCTAAAGCACAATTCTGACAATATCACTATCCTGCTTAAAAACCCCTAATTTGGTCCCTATGTCTACAGGAGAATAAAACCCTTTCTTTAGCATAGTATACAAGGCTCTTCATAATCTTGTCCCTGTCTACTTCTCAGGCCTCGTATCTCACCATTCCTCTCAAATACCCTAAAATTAACCACACAAAACTTTTCTCCCTATCCCAAACATAATATGGTCTTCAAGCCTCTGGACCTTTGCACATACAAAGTACTCTGTGTAGAATACTCCTCTGCCTGGCAGTCTATCTATCCTTTAAGACCTAGCTGTGAAAACTTCCATGAAGTTCTACTTTCCTTTGTCAAGCAGAGAAAGTCACTCCCTTTTTTATGCTCCAAAAACCAAAACTAAACCCACTGCCATCGAGTCAATTCCGACTTGTAGCAAACCTGTAGGACAGAGTAGAATTGCCCCATAGGGTTTCCAAGGCTGTAAATCTTTACTGAAGCAGACTGTCACATCTTTCTCCCGTGGAGAGGCTGGTGGGTTCAAACCGCTGACCTTTTGGTTAGCAACCAAGCACTTAACCACTGTGCCACCAGGGCTCCTTTTGTGCTGCAGCAGGAATTTATTCATACCTCTACTATGGTACTTGTCAAACTGGTTTGTAATGATTACTTCCTGCACCTGTCTCCTTCACTAGACTATAAACTCTTTGAGAGCAAGGACTGTATCTTATTTATCCTTACACCTTCAGTACCTAACACAGTACTTGGCACATGGTAGACACTGAAGAAAATTTCTTTTAAAATTTACTGCGGTAAAATATACGTAACATTTTCCATTTCAATCATTTTTATGTGTACAATTCAGTGACATTAGTTATATTCACCATGTTGTGTAACCATTACAACTATGTTGTCAAATTCTTTCATCTTTCTTAACAGAAACTCTGTATCCCTTAGGCACTAACTCCCCATTTCCCCCTTCCACTTGTCCCTGGTAACCACTAATAAACTTTGTGGTTTATGTATTTTCCTATTCTAGATATTTCATATAAGTAGGATCATATAATATATGCTCTTTTGAGGAGAATTTATTTTGAATTTTAAGGAATTTATATGAATGGCAAAATGACTAAAGAATAGAGAAAAGGATTTATATTATTTACTTCGAAGAAGAGAAAAATAACCTTCAGGTTATACATTTACAAATTCAAACATGACAAACTAGAAAAACATTTGAATAGATCACTAAAGAATGGACTTATCAGTACCCAAATCAGGAAACTTTAAGGGCCTATGACCCATTGCCCAACTCCTCACTCCCCCTAAACAGACAAACAGAGAGACGAAGCACGGATTTATGTAGAGACTGGTCTTGGGTCTAGAGCTATGTCTTTGAAATTACTTAAAGTCAATTGGCAATGCAGGCTGATATCACTAGGGTGAAATTCAATATTGAAACAAAGAAGGTAATACACTGATGTGAAAGAAACAAATAAAGAGTGTGGAAGGCATGGTGTAAGGTCATATTTGAAGCAATTCTGAGTACTACAGCATAGCTGTATACTGCTGGGAGACAGCACAGACCATCTTGATGTGTAGCTTCAAGATGAGTCTATGAAGCAAAAACAGCTTCTTTAGCTAAGAAGTAGCTCCATTTTTGTAGTGACAAATGCATATATAAATGGTCATTGCTGTCAGTAGTGTAATCCTAAGTACTGAAGACGAGATATAAAAACAGCATGAGAGAATATCAAGAGAGTCAATTCCTAGTCATTGAGCATGCTCAGACATAGATTAGATCAGTAGTTTTCAAACTTTTCTTAAGCAGCAAAATGTTTTTCCACGTGAAATTTTATGTGGAATTCCAACATATAAAACAAACAAAATCAGCACTGCTTTGGTTAAAGCTTGAGTGAGGGTGAACACTTGGGGGTCCAGAACCCTATATATTTGGCTACTCTTTTACTTCCTGTAGTTGCCACTGAGGCACCTCTAAGAAATTCCTGGGACAGGTGCTTTGGAAGAGGTTTCTATATGGAGAGAGAGGTTAGTTCTTTCTGACTCTGAAAGTCTATAATATGATAATATTCCCTCTAGTATTCAGGACCAACCAGGAAATCAGAATTTTATTTCACTTACAGCGGAGTCCAGTAGAGGGCAATCCAAATAACTAAGGACTTAAGAAATAATCTTAAGAGGGAAAACTGGACTTGTTTAGCTAAGGGATGTGGATAACAAAGGAGGTCTCCCTCCCTCCCCTCCTCAACATACAGATTTGTATTGAGTACTTACTCTGTTCTACACTCTGGGAGAAATGCTGAACAGGACAGATAATATCCTACTCTCAAGGATCTCACAGTGTAGTGGGGAGGAGGAGTTGGAGTAGGGGGGGCTAGGAAGGAGGCAGATGATAAATATATAAACAAAACAGCATATTGTGACAAGCAATATAAAAAATAATACGGTAATATGGCAGAGAGCAATGGGGTATAGGGAGGGGCTACTTTAGACATGTACACAGAGAACTGGTAAGTGAAAAGAAACTCACCCATACTGAGATGCAGAAGTCTTCCAGGCAGAGGGAATAGCATTGCAAAGCCTCTGCAGCAGGAAAGAACTTTTCTTGCCTATTTGAGAAGCTATAAGAAGGTCAGCGTGGCTGGAGCACAGTTAATGAAAGAGAGTGGTACAAGATGAGCTCTGATGACACCAAATCACATAGGGGCTTGTGGGCCATTGGAAGGAGTTTGGATTTTGTTCTCAGTGAGATGGGAAAGCGTTGGAGGGTTTTGAGCAGATAAGGGAGAGGATCTGATTTATACTATCTTTTATTCTACACAGGGGTATCGTTATACCTTGTGATCATTAGCATGAGCAGACTGGACTAAAGAGAATTTTTTTTTTTTTACAAATAGTTTCTCATTAAACAGTTAGTTACACATATTGCCCTATGACAATGGTTAACAACCCCACGACATGTCAACACTGTCCCTTCTCAACCTTGGGTTCCCTATCACCAGCTTTCTTGTCCCCTCCTGCCTACTAGTCCTTGTCCCTGGACTGCTGTGCCTCATTAGTCCCATTTTGTTTTATGAGGCTGTCCAATCCCCGGCTGAACAGTGAACTTCGGGAGTGACTTCACCACTGAGCTAAAAGGGTGTCTGGGGGCCATACTTTCAGGGTTTCTCCAGTCTGTTGGGCCAGCAAATCTGGTCTTTTTTTTTTTTTTGTGAGTTAGAATTTTGTTCTATAGCCTTTTCCAGCTCTGTCGAGGACCCTCTATTGTGATCCCGGTCAGAGCAGTCTCTAAAGAGAATTTTTGTAAAGCAGAGGAGCAGGCAAAATTTGGTAAAGCAGAGCAAATTCAGGAGACAGAAATGTTGTCAAGGTTGAAGAGTTTCATTTAATGGTATAAAGCTAATTTCTTGGTATGGTGTAACAAGTAGGCAGAAAGATGATTTCTTTAGCTTTCTCCAGCAGTCAGCTTTGACAATTTACCCTTGGTGTCACAGTCACTGGGAGATCTGAGGCTCATATTTAATTAAGTCTCTTGATTCTCAACTAAATGTTCCCTTCACTAAATTAATTGCTTCTAATAGCCTAGAGCAAAGTAAAAGGCAGAAATACAGCAACTCTTTTTTTAACCCGTTGCCATCAAGTCAATTCCAACTCATAGTGATCCTATAGGACAGAGCACAACTTCCCCCTATGGTTTTCAAGGAGCGGCTGGTGGATTTGAACTGCCGACCCTTTGGTTAGCAGCCGACCAACTCAATTTATCTCTGTAAGAACCTGAGTACGTATTTAACTACCTTAGCCAATTTCTTCCTAACATCTGAACCTCAACCCCCAACTTAAATCAGTCTGACCACGCTTTCTCTCTGCTCTCAAAGCTAGGATGGCCACGTGATGCTAGAACAAACCATATAACTGCGGACAGATACCATCACACATTTATGGTTCCCAATTTCAGGTAAGACTTCAAGGCCGCTCAGTAATCCTTTGACATCTAATTGTCTCTTTCTCATTCCTTGCAAAAGATATTACAAGCTCACTAAAACCCAAGACCCCCTGTTCAAAATTCCATCACACTTAGGATAAAATCCAAAGTTCCACCATGACTTATAAGTTCCTGCATGGTTTGGCTCCATCAACCTGTGTCTTTCTTTCCTGTCACTGTCTCTATCACTCAATTTGCTCCAGACGCATTGGCCTTCTTACTGTTCCTTTACGGTGACAGAAAAATTGCATTAAGGGTTAAGGTTGTACAGCCAAATAATGTGATTGCTGTCAATAAGTTATACACCTGTAAAAAGTTGAATTGGCAAAAGTTGTGTGATAGATACGTTGCCAACAACAACAGAAGAGTAGCTGCTGAAGTTGTTTAGGTACAACCAGACACCTCATGGGATTTGGTTTCTTCACTTGGAGGTTTAGGGTCATGGTTTCATGGGACATCCCAGTGAACTGGCCTAATAACATGTTCACTGCTTCTGTTCTACCTACTAGTTCACTGGGTAATGCCTGGGGTCTTAAAAGTTTGCCAGCAGCCACTCAAGATACAACAGGTTTTGTTTTTCCTTTTATTTATTTATACTCCAAATTTTTATTATTATTTTTTTTTCTTTTTATTGCACTTCACATGAAAGCTTACAGAGCAAATTAGTTTCTCATTCAACAATTTATACACAAATTGTTTTGTGACACTGGTTGTAATCCCTGCAACGTGTCAACACTCTTCCTTTCTGCACCCTGGGTTCCCTATTTCCATTCATCCTGTTTTCCTGTCCCTTCCTGCCTTTTTGTCTTTGCTTTTGGGCAGGTATTGCTGCCCATTTGGTCTTATATACATGATTAAACTAAGAAGCACTTTCCTCATGTGTGTTATTGTTTGTTTTATAGAACCATCTAGTCTTTGGCTGAAAGGAGGACTTCGGGAGAGACTTCAATTCTGAGTTAAAAGGGTATCTGGGAGCCATACCCTTGGGGTTCCTCCAGTCTCTGTCAGACCAGTAAGTCTGGTCTTTTTTTTGTGAATTTGAATTTTGTTCTAAATTTTTCCCCTGCTCTGTTCAGGATCCTCTATTGTGATCCCTGTCAGAGTGGTCGATGGTTGTAGCCAGGCACCATCTAGTTCTTCTGGGCTCAGGCTGGTAGAGGATGTGGTAATTGTGGTACATTAGTCCTCTGGACTAATATTTCCCTTGTGTCTATGGTTTTCTTCATTCTTTGCTCCAGACAGGATGGGGCCAGTTGATGTATCTTAGATGGCCACTCTCAAGCTTTAAAGACCCCAGATGCTAATCACCAAAGTCGGATGTAGAACATTTTCTTTATGAACTATGTTATGCCAATTGACCTAGATGTCCCCTGAGACCATGGTACCCAGCCCTCAGCCCCAGTAACTCGGTCCCTCAGGGTGACTGGATGTGTCTGTGAAGCTTCTATGCCTTTGCCTTGGTCAAGTCCTGCTGACTTCTGCTCTATTGTTGTTGTCTTTCCGTTCCCCAAAGTTACTACTTGTCTACTATCTAGTTAGTGATTTCCCCTCCTCCCCTCGTCCCTCATAACCATCAAAGATTGTTTTTTTCTTCATGTAAACCTTTTCTTGGGTTTTTATAATGGTCTCGTATAGTATTTCTCCTTTTGTGCTTGACCTATTTCACTCAGCATAATGCCCTCTGGATTCATCCACGCTGTGAGATGTTTCACGGATTCATCATTGTTCTTTATTGTTGCATAGTATTCCATTGTGTGCATGTACCATAATTTGTTTATCCATTGATGGGCACTTAGGTTGTTTCCATCTTTTTGCTATTGTGAATAATGCTGCAACAAACATGGGTGTGCATATGTCTGTCCACGTGATGGTTCTTATTTCTCTAGGATATATGCCAAGGAGTGGGATTGCTGGATCATATGTATTTCTATTTCTAGCTTTTTAAGGAGGTGCCATACTATTTTTGATAGTGGTTGTACCATTTTATATTCCCACCAGCAGCGCATAAGAGTTCCAATGTCCCTGCAACCTCATTAACCTTTGTTATCTTCTTTTTTTTTTTAAATTAGTGCCAGTAATGTTGGGGTGAGATGGTATCTCGTTGTAGTTTTGATTTGCATTTGTCTAATGGCTAATGATCATGAACATTTCCTCATGTCTGTTAGCCACCTGAATGTCTTCTTTGGTGAAGTGTCTGTTCATATCCTTTGCCCATTTTTAATTATTTGTCTTTTTTCTTATTGAGGTGTTGTAGTATCTTACAAATGTTAAGAGATTAGACCCTTGTCAGATATACTGTAGCCAAAAATTTTTTTCCAGTCTGTAGGTTCTCTTTTTGTGAAGTCTTTTGATGAACATTAAGTGTTTAATTTTTAGGAGCTCCCAGTTATATAGTTTATCTTCTGGTTTTGTGCATTGGTAGTTATGGTTTATATCCTATTTATGCCATCTATTAGGGATGCTACCGTTGTCCCTAGTTTTTCATCCATGATCTTTATAGTTTTAGGTTTTATATTTAGGTCTTTGATCCATTTTGAATTAGCTTTTGTGTATGTTGTGAGGCATGGGTCCTGTTTCATTTTTTTTTACAGATGGACATTCAGTTTTGCCAGCACCATTTGTTAAAGAGACTGTCTTTTCTGCAGTCAAAGGACTTTGGTCTTTCATCCATGATCAGCTGACCACAGGTGGATAGATTTACATCTGGGTTCTCAATTCTGTTCCATTAGTCTTTGTGTCTGTCATTGTATGAGTACCAGGCTGTTTTGACTACCATGGCTGTATAGTAGGTTCTGAGATCAGGTAGTGTGAGGCCTCCTACTTTGTTCTTCTCCAATGATACTTTACTTATCCGGTGTTCTCTCCTTTCGATATAAAGAATTTTCTATCTCATTAAAGAATGCTGTTGGTGTTTGGATTGGGATTGTATTATATCTGTAGATCGCTTTGAAAACTGACATTTTCACAATGTTGAGTCTTCCTATCCATGAGAATGGAATGTTTTTCCATTTATGTAGGTTTTTTTGGTTTCTAGTAGTAGTGTTTTGCAGTTTTCTTTGTATAGGTCTTTTATGCCCCTGGTTAGATTCATTCCTAAGTATTTTGTTTTTTAGGGGCTATTATAAATTATATTGTTTTCCTGATTTCCTTTTCATAGTTCTCTTTGTTAGTGTATAGGAATCCAACTGATTTGTATGTTGATCTTGTATCCTGCTACTCTGCTGAATCTATTAGTTCCAGTAGTTTTCTTGTGGAATATTTAGGGTTCTCTATGTGCAGTATCATATCATCTGTGAATAGGAAGTTTTACTTCTTTCTTACCAATTTTGATGCCTTCTTTTTCCTGCCTTATTGCTGTAGCTAAGACTTCCAGTACAATGTTAAATAGGAGTAGTCATAAAGCACATCCTTGTCTTGTTTTCATTATCAGGGGGAATGCTTCCAGCCTCTGTTCAGTTGAGAATGATTTTGGCTGTTGGTTTTGTATAGATGCCCTTTATTATGTTGAGGAATTTCCCTTCTACTCCTATTTTATGGAGAGGTTTTATCAGGAATGGGTATTGGACTTTATCGAATGCCTTTTTTGCATCTATTGAGATGATCATGTGATTCTTTTCTTTTGTTCTATTTATGTGGTGGATTATGTTGATTGCTTTTCTCATGCTGAACCATCCTTGCATACCTGGTATGAATCCCACTTGGTCGTGTATTTTCTTTTTTTGATACAATGCTGAATTCTACTGGCTAGAATTTTGTTGAGAATTTTTGTATTTATATTCATGAGAGATATTGGTCTGTAATTTCCTTTTTTGTGGTGTCTTTGCCTAGCTTTGGTATCAGGGTTATGCTGGCTTCATAGAATGAATTCAGGAGTATTCCTTCCTTCTCTATGCTCTGAAATAGCTCTCTCTGAATATTTGGTAGAATTCTCCAGTGAAGCCACCTGGGCCAGGGCTTTTTTTCTGTTGGGAGTTTTTAAACTACCTTTTCAACCTCTTCTCTTGTGTGGGTCTGTTCATATTTTCTACCTCAGTGTGTGTTAGTTTAGCTTAGGTAGTGTGTTTCTAGAAATTTGTCCATTTCCTTCAGTTTTTCAAATTTGTTGGAGTATGGTTTTTCATAGTAGTCTGTTATGTTCCTTTTTATTTCAGTTGGGTCTGTTGTAATGTACCTCATCTTATTTCTTATTTGGGTTATTTGCTTCCTCTCCTGTTTATCTTTTATCAGTTTGTCTAATGGTTTGTCGATTTTTTTTTTTTGTCTTTTCAAAAAACCAACTTTTGGTCTTGTTTGTTCTTTCTATTGTTTTTCTGTTCTCTATTTCATTTATTTCTTCTCTGATCTTCATTATTTCCTTTCTTCTGGTGACTGTGGGATTCTTTTGCTGTTCTCTTTCTATTTGTTCAAGTTGTAGGGCAAATGTTTTGATCTTGGCCCTTTCTTCTTTTTGATGTGTGTGTTTATTGCTATAAACTAATCTCTGACCACTGCCTTTGCTGTGTTCCAAAGGTTTTGGTATGATGTATTTTCATTCTCATTTGATTCTAGGATTTTTTTTATTCCATCTTTGATTTCTTCTATTACCCAGTGGTTTTCAAGGAAGGTGTTATTCAGTTTCCATGCTTTTGATTTTTTTATCTTGCTCTTCCTGTTATTAATTTTTAGGTAATATTCTGTTTTTGGTGAAGATTTACACAGCAGTTTAAGTTCCCATTCACCAATTTCTACACAAATTGTTCAGTGACATTGGTAACATTCTTTACAATGCATGAACATTATCAGTGTTTCTGTTCTGGTTGTTCTGTTTCCATTAATCTGTTTTCCCTGCCCTCTTACATTCTCATCTTTGTTTTAAAGTAATTGTTGACCATTTGTTATAATATGGATGATTTTTTAAAGGAGCACAGTACTCATGGGTGATATTTTTTATTTTTTGAGCCAATCTGTTATTTAGCTAAAAAGTGACCTCAGGGGCTACTTTCGGTTCAAGGTTTAAAGCATATCTCAGACTATCTCAATGCAATTGTCTCGAGAAGTCTTTTAGTCTCAAATGGTCCAGTAGGTCTTTTTTTTTTTTTTTAAAGAATAAGTTCTGTTCCATGTTTTTCTCGTGTTCTATCATGGTCCATCTATTGTGGCCCTGATCAGAACGGTTGGTAATGGTAACTGGGTACCATCTAGTTCTTCTAGTCTCAGGGTAGACGAGGCCATGGTTCATGTGGACAATTAGTAGCCTCTGGTTTCTTTCTTTCTCTTTTGCTGTGGATGAGTACAGACCAATAGTCGTATCTTACATATAACTTTTAAAACCCCACACTTTTAGGACCCCAGATACTACTAACTAAACTAGGATGCAGAACATAAACTTTATAAACTATACCATGCCAATAGACTGAGATGTCCCACAAGACTAAGGTCCTAATTCTTCAAACCCAGGAAACCAATCCTGTGAGGTGTTTGGTTATGTCTAAGAAGTATCCATAACTGTGCCTCCATATGCTTTATTATATATATGAATATATGTGCATAAAGTCATATATATGCATATACATATGCAGACACCTATATATATACACATACATACTCATACACGTACCTATACACATATATGTCTACATACATACATACATACATATACACACATATAGTTTTTGGTTGTTGTTGCTGTTATTTCAAAATTACATATGCCATCCAAACCCGTTGCTGTCAAGTCAATTCTGGCTCATAGTGGCCCTATAGGACAGAGCAGAATTGCCCCATAGGGATTCCAAGGCTATAATCTTTATGAAGCAGCCTGCCACATCTTTCTCCCACAGAGTGGCTGGTGGACTCAAACTGCTGACCTTTTGGTTAGCAGTCAAGTGTTTTAACCACTGTGCCACCAGGGCTTCATATTGTTGTTAGGTGCCATCCTGTCAGTTCCAACTCATAGTGACACTATGTACAACAGAACAAAACACTGCCCAGTCCTGAGCCATCCTCACAATTGTTGCTATGTTTGAGCCCATTGTTGTAGACACTGTGTCAATCTATCCCATTGAGGGTCTTCCTCTTTTTTGCTGACCCTCTACTTTACCAAGCATGCATGTCCTTCTCCAGGGACTGGTCCCTCCTGACATGTCCAAAGTATGTGAGGCGAAGTCTCGCCATCCTCGCTTCTAAGGAGCATTTTGGCTGGACTTCCAAGACAAATTTATTCATTCTTCTGGCAGTCCATGGTATATTCAATATTCTTCGCCAACATCGTAATTCAAGGGCATCAATTCTTCGATCTTCCTTATTCATTGTCCAGGTTTCACACGCATATGAGGAGACTGAAAATACTATGGCTAGGGTGAGCACACCTTAGTCCTCATAGACTTCATATATGCCATAGCAATTACCAAAAAGTCCTCTTCTCTTGTGTACATTTTAGTAATGGCGTTTACCTTTGTCAAGCTGTGCACACTTCAGCCTCATTGGGTGTTGCATTTTCTATCACCAAAAGTAACAAGGGCCTATTATCTAGAGAGTGAATATCCCTCCTTACCCCATCTCTGGTAACCACTAATGAACATTAGTTTCTGTATATTTGCCTGTTCCTGTCATTTCATAAAAGTGAGAACATACTATATACATATTTTTTAATTGAGTTATTTCACTCAACATAATGTCTCCAGGTTCATCCATGTTCCAAGATGTTTTGGGTACTCATATTTCTCTATCACTGAGCAGTATTTCATTGTATGTATGTACATTTTACTTATCCATTCGTCCACTGATGGGCACTTAATGTTGTTTCCATCTTTTCACTATTGTGAATAGTGCTGCGAAGGACATAGGTGGGCATATGTCTGTTCGTGTCACTTCTATTAGATCACTAGGGTATATACCTAGGAGTGGAATTGCTGGGTCATATGGCAGCTCTACCACTAATTTTTTCAGGAACCGCCAGACTATTTTCCACAACAGCTGTAACATTTTACATTCCCAACAGCAATGTATGAGGGTTCCAATTTCTCCACATCCTCTCCAACACTTGTTATTTTCCTTTTTTTTTAATCTTAGCCATGCTAATGGGAGTGAAATGGTATCTCACTGTGGTTTGATTTGCATTTCTCTGATAGGTAATGACCTTGAGCACCTTTTCATGTGTCTGTTGGCCATTTGAATCTCCTCTTTGGTAAAGTATCTGTTCATGTCCTTTGCCTAGTTTTTGATTGGGTTATTTGTCTATTTGTTATTAAGTTGTAGAAGTTTTCCATATATTTAGGATATTAGACCCTTATCAGTTATGTCATTCCCAAAGACTTTTTTCTGAGACTGTAGGTTGTCTCTTTAGGCTTTTGATAACGTCTTTTTGATGAACATCAGTCTTTAAATTTTCTGAGGTCCCAGTTATCTATTTTGTTTTCTGTTGCTCGTGTATTCCTTGTTGTGTTTGATAATCTATCATTTTTAAAAAAAACTAAGTCCCAAAGCTTTGCTCTTATGCTTTCTTACAAGAATTTTATGGTTTCAGATTTAACATTTAGGTCCTTAATCCATTCTGAGTTAGTTTTTGTGTATGGTATGAGGTATGGATCTTGTTTCATTTTGCAGCATGTGGAATTCCAGTTTTGCCAACACCATTTGTTGAAGAAACTGTTCTTTCCCCATTGAATGGATTTTGCTCTCTTGTCAAAAAATCAATTGACTATAGATGTTTGGATTTCTTTGTGGATTTTCAATTTTATTCAGTCTATACATCTGTCATTAAACCAGCACCAAGCTGTTTGGATTACTGTAGCTGTGTAATATGTTTTGAAGTCAGGAAGTGTTAGGCCTCCTACTTCGATCTTCTTCAAAACTGCTTTGGCTATTTGGGGTTGCTTGTCTTTCCATATGAAACTGAGAATTAGTATCGACATCGTGGCTATATTAAGTCTTCCAATCTATGAGCACGGAACCTCTTTCCATCTAGTTAGGTTTTCTTTAGTCTCTTTCAGCAGTGTTTTTTAATTTTTATTGTATAAGTCTTTCACATCCCTGGGTAAATTTATTCCTAAATATTTTATCCTTTTAAATGCTATTGTAAGTGGAGTTGGCTTCTTAATCTCCTTTTCAGATTTCTCATTGCTAGAGTATAGAAACACAACCGATTTGTGTGTGTTGACTTTGTATCCTGCAACTTTGCTAAATTCCTCTATGAGTTCTAGAAGCTTTTTAGTAGCTTCTTTGAGATTTTCTACATATACAGGATCATGTCGTCTATAAATATTGTTTTATCTCTTTCTTTCCAATTTGGACAGTTTTATTTCTTTTTCTTGCCTTCCATGTTTTCAAGGGAAAAGTTCTCCATCTTTCTCCATTGAGTATAATGTTGGCTGTTGGTTTTTTATAAATGCATTTAATCATGGTGAGGAACTTCCCTATTATTCCTACCTTGTTAAGAGTTTCTATCAAGAAAGGGTGATGAAAAATCCAGTGTTTTTAACAAATGGTGCTGGCAAAACTGGATGTCCATCTGCAAAAAAAATGAAACAGGACCCATACCTTACACCATAAACAAAAACTAATTCTAAACGGATCAAAGACCTAAATATAAAGCCCAAAACGATAAAGTTCAAAGAAGAAAAAATAGGATCAACGCTAGAGGCCTTAATGCACAGCATAATGACCCTGATATAACAGGATACAAACCATGACCAACAACATAAAAACCCCAGAAGATAAGCTAGACTATTGGGATCTTCAAAAAATTAAACACTTAGGCTCATCAAAAGACTTCACCAAAAGAGTAAAAAGACTGGGAAAAAATTTTTGAACATTACAAGTCAGACAAAGGTCTAACCTTCAAAATCTACAAGAAAATCCAACACCTCTACAACAAAAAGACAAACTATCCGATTAAAAAATGGGCAAAGGAAATGAACAGACACTTCACCAAAGAAGACATTCAAGTGGCCAACAGACACATGAGGAAATGCTCGCGATCACGAGCCATCAGGGAAATGCAAATTAAAACCACAGTGAGATACCATCTTACCCTGGCATTACTGGCACGAATCAAAAACACTGGAAATAACAAATGTTGGAGAGGTTGCAGTGAGATCAGAACTCTTATGCACTGCTGGTAGGAATGTAAGATGATACAACCATTTTGGAAAACGATATGGCACTTCCTTAGAAAGCTAGAAATAGAAATACCATAAGATCCAGCAATCCCAATCCTAGGAATATATCCTAGAGAAATAAGAGCCATCACACGAATAGACATATGCACACCCATATTCACTGCAAGCACTGTTCACAACAGCAAAACGATGGAAACAACCTAGATGCCCATCAACAGATGAATGGATAAACTATGGTACATACGCACAATGGAGTATTATGCGACGAGAAAGAACAACAATGAATCTGTGAAGCATCTCATAACATGGATGAAACTGGAGGACATTATGCTGAGGGAAATAAGTCAATCACAAAAGGACAAATATTGTATGAGACCTCTACTGTAAAAACTCATGTAAAAGTTTACACACAAAAGAAACAATCTTTGTTGGTTACAAGGGATAGGAGGGGTGGGTGGGGGGAACTAAATAGACAATAGATAAGTGGTAACTTTGGTGAAGGGTAAGACAGTACACAATACTGGGGAAGCCAGCACAACTTGTACAAGGAAAGGTCATGGAAGCTCCATAGACACATCCAAACTCCCTGAGGGACTGAACTGCTGGACAGAGGGCTGTGGGGACCATGGTCTCGGGGAACATCTAGCTCAATTGGCATAACACAGTTTATAAAGACAACGTTCTATATTCTACCTTGGTGAGTAGTGTCTGGGGTATAAAAACCCTTTGCGCAGCTATCTAAGATACTCCACTGGTCTCACCCCTTCAGGAGCAAGGGAGAATGAAAAGAACAGGATACAGGGAAAAGATTAGTTCAAAGGACTAATGGGCCACAACTACCACTGCCTCCACCAGACTGAGTCCAGTACAGCTAGATGGTGCCCGACTACCACCACTGACTGCTCTGACCGGGATCACAACAGAGGGTTCTGGACAGAGGTGGAGAAGGATGTAGAACAAAATTCTAACACACACAAAAAGTCCAGATTTACTGGCCTGACAGACTGGAGAAACCCTGAGAGTATGGTCCCTGGACACCCTTTTAGCTCAGAGGTGAAGTCACTCCCAAGGTTCACCATTCAGCGGGGGGATTAGACAGCCCCATAAAACACAACGGGACTAACGAGGCACAGCAGTCCAGGGACAAGGACTAGAAGGCAGGAGGGGACAAGAAAGTTGGTGATAGGGAACCCAAGGTTGAGAAGGGATAGTGTTGACATGTCGTGGGTTAACCACTGTCATAAGGCAATATGTGTACTAACTCTTTAATGAGAAACTATTTGTTGTGTAAATCTTTATCTAAGGTACAGAGGAAATAAAAAGAATTATCTGTGTGAGATCAAAATGACAACAGCAACTCAAACGGTTTGATGGGAAGCCTAGGGGGCAGTGAGTTGAAGATAATGGTGATGGAATAATTTGGAAGAGGATAGTGAGAACAGCTGCACAACTGGAAGAATGTAATCAATGTCACTGAATTGCACATATAGAAATTTCTGAAATGGTGTATCTTTGGCTATGTATATTTTCAACAACAACAAAAAAAAGGTCCTCCGAGGTCGAGAAGGGAGAGCGTTGACATGTCGTGGGGTTGTTTATTGTCATAAAACAATATGTGTACTGACTGTTTAATGAGAAACTATTTGTTTTGTAAACCCTCACCTAAAGTACAATTAAAAAAAAAAAAAAAAGAAAGTGTGCTGAATTTTATCGAATGCCTTTTCTGTGTTGATTGAGATGATCCTGTGGTGCTTTTCCTTTGTTCTATTAACATGGTGCATTACACTGACTAATTTCTAATACTGAACCAATCTTGCATTCCTGGAATAAATACCACTGGATCATGATGCATAATTCTTTCAATACACTGTTTGTTTCTGTGCTAGTATTTTGTTGAGAATTCTGGCATCTATATTCATAAGGGATATTGGTCGGTAGTTTTATTTTGGTGTCTTTGTCTGGCTTTGGTACCAGGGTAATGCTTGCTTCACAGAAAGTTAGGGAGTATTCCTTCTTCGTCTAGTTTTTGGAAGAGCTTGAACAGGATTGGTGTCAGTTCTTCTCTAAATGTTCAATAGAATTCCCCAGTGACGCCGTCTCATCCCAGACTTTTCTTTGTTGGGAGGCTTTTCATTACTGATTCACTCTCTTTGCTTGTTATGGGTCTGTTGAGCTTTTGTACTTCTTTTGAGTCAGTTTTGGTAGGTTATGTGCCTCTAGGAATTTGTCAATTCCATCAAAGTTATGACTTTTGTTGGGGTACAGTTGTTTATAGTATTCTGTTATGATCATTTTTACTTCAGTTGAGTTAGTTGTAACGTCTCTGCTTTCATTTCTTATTCTGGCTACTTTCATCTTCTCTCTTTGTTAGTCTAGCAATCGGGTTGTCAATTTCATTGATCTTTTTAAAGAACCAACTTCTGGATTTATTTATTCTCTCTACTGTTTTTCTGTTCTCTATTTCATTTATTTATACTCTGATCTTTATTATTTCTTTTCTTACAGTAGCTTTAGGTTTAGTTTGCTCTTCTTTTTCTAGTTCCTCAAGCTGTAGAGTTAGACTTCTTTTTTAATGTAGGTGTTTATTGGTATAAATTTCCCTCTGAGGACTGCCTTCAGTGTAACCCATAAGTTTTGATAGATTTGTTTTCATTTTCACTTATCTCCAGGTATTTTTTAATTTCATTCTTGATTTATTCCTGACCCTATAGTTATTTAATAGTGCACTGTTTAATTTCCATTAATTTGTATGTTTTCTAGTTTTGCTCCTGCTGTTGATTTTTAACATTTCTTTGTGGTCAGAGAAGATACTTTGTATAACTGCAACTTCTTTTTTTTAAGTTTGTTAAGACTTGTTTCGTGGCCCAGCATATGGTCTATTCTGGAAAATGATCCTTGGTACAGGAGAAAAATGTGTATTGTTCTGATGATGGGTGGAGTGGTCTATATATGTGCATAGGTCTAGTTGGCTTATGGTATCATTTAATTCCTCTATTCCCTAGGGATCTTTTTAGATGTTCCACGCAAAATTGAAAGTGGTGTATTGAACACTTCATGTATTACTGTGGAGTTGTCTTTTACTACTTTCGTATCAGTCAGTATTTAATATATTTTGGAGCATTGATGTTAGGTGCATAAATATTTATAATTGTTATGTCTTCTTAATGAACTGACCATTTTATTATTATATAATGCCCTTCTTTATCTCTTATAATAGATTCTGATTTAAAGTTTATTTTATCAGTTTATCAGTATGGCCACTCCTGCTCTATTTTGGTTACTAGTTGCATGGAATATTCTCTTCTATCCTTTTACTTTCAGTCTTTTTGTATCCTTTTGTCTAAGGTGTGTCTCTTATAGGCAACATAAGGATGGATCATGTTTTTTTTTTTTTTAATCCATTCTGCAACTCTCTGTCTTTTGAATGGGGGAATTTAGACAATTTACATTTAATTACTGAAAATGAAGTGCCTACTTTATTTTGCTGATTTTTTTTTTGTGTCCTATTATCTTCTCTGTCTCATTATTTCCTTATTTCTGTTATTTTTTGTGTTTGGCAGGTTTTTTTTTTTTGAGCCGTTTGAGTTCTTCCTTCTTCCCTTCTGTGTATTTCTTTCTATGTATTTTCTTAGTGGTTACCACAAATATTACATTGAACAACCTACAATTGCAACAACTTATTTCAGCTTGCTGCCAACATTTAACATACAAACAACAAGTAACATACAACACCAATATATGAAAACTCTACAGTAGTTTGTTTCTATTTGCCTGGAGCAACAGGGGAAGAAGGAGAGTCAAGAACAGGAGGAGGAAATGGAATGTGAGGCTAAGTGTCTCTATTGACAACTGCCTCTTTTGCCACGAGACCAGAAGAACTGGATGCTTCCGAACATTTTGATCAAAGATTCTATAGAAGAATCCTAATCAAATAGGGGAAAATGCAGAACAGAATTTCAAATTCTCATGGACTCCAGACTTTCTGGAGCTATGGAGACTGGATGAACACCTGAAATTATTGCTCTGAAATAATTTTAAAGTCTTAAATTTTAAACCAAAACTATCCCCTGAAGTCATCTTAAAACCAAACAATAATTTGGCTTAACTAGTAAAGAATGTCTGCCTTGAGATTTGTTCTATTTTAAGATCTGTCTATATGAGATCAAATTGACAAGAAAACGGCAACCCAAAGATTAGGCAGGAACCTTAGGGGGCAGTGAGTTTATGTTAAAGGGGGAGGCACAACTCAGAAAAGGAGGGTGAGAATGGTTGCACAACTCGAAAAATGTAATAAATGTCACTTAATTGTATGTAGAAATTGTTGAGTTGGTGTCTGCTGTGCTGTGTATATTCTCAACAACTGAAATAACCTGGAAAATAAAACAAAAACAATAAAAATCCAATGTACAATGTCATGCAGCTGCAGTTATATGGTTTGCTTTAGGGAACTGCCGAACTGTTTTCCTACCAGCAAAGGATGAGGGTTGCAGTTTCTCCACATTCTCACCAACACTTGTTAACGCCTGTCTGTCTATTATAGCCATCTGTCATGGATTGAATTGTGTCCCCCAAAACTATCTGTCAACTTGGCTAGGTCATGATTCTCAGTATTGTGTAACAGTCTACCTTTTGTCATCTGATGTGATTTCCCTATGTGCTGAATATTCTATCATTATGATGTAATAAGACGGATTAGTAGCAGTTATATTGATGAGGTCTACAAGATTAGATAGTGTCTTAAGTCAATCTCTTTTGAGATATAAAAAGACAGACGGGGGAGCAGAGCGCAGCCTTTGGACCTGACTTTCCTGTGCGGAGATGCTCCCAAACCAAGCAAAGACATGCATCACAAGGACCTTCCTCCAGAGCCGACAGAGAGAGAAAGCCTTTCCCTGGAGCTGGTGTCCTGAATCTGGATTTCTAGCCTACTGGACTGTGAGAGAATAAACTTCCGTTTGTTGAAGCCATCCACTTGTGGTATCTCTGTTACAGCAGCACTAGATGCCTAAGACACCATCCTAATGGGTGGGAAGTGGTATCTCACTGTGCTTTTAATTTGCAATTCCCTAATGACTAATGATGTTGAATATCTTTTCATGTGCTTATCGGCAGTTTGCAAGGCATTGGTGGTTCAGTGGTAGAATTCTCACCTTCAATGCAGGAAACTGAGCTCAATTTCCAGCCAATGTGCCACATATGCTGCCACCACCCATCTGTCAGTGGAGGCTTGCATGCTACTATGATGCTGAACAGGTTTCAGTGGAGCTTCCAGACTAAGATGGACTAGAAAGGGAGGTCTGGCAATCTACTTCCAAAAATCAGCCAATGAAAACCCTATAGATCACAACGGTTCAGTCCACAACTGATCATGGGGATTGAGTTGATGGCGGCTAACAACAACAACATTGATAATTTATAATCCTCTTTGGAGTAACGTCTATTCAAATCCTTTGCCTTCCTGCCTATCTATCTATAGATTTATCTATCATCTATGTATCTATCTACATTAAGCAGATAGAACAGAGTTTTCATATACTTTTTAAAAATTTGCTTTGTTGTTGAGAATATACACAGGAAAAATACACCAATTCAACCATTTCTACATGTGCAATTCAGTGAGATTGATTACATTCTTCGAGTTGTGCAACCATTCTTACCCTCCCTTTCCGAGTTGTTTCTCCCCCATTAACATAAACTCACTACCCTCTAAGGTTCTTATCTAATCTTTTGAGTTGACATTGTCATTTTGATCCCATATAGATAGTTCTTCAAAGAGCTTAATGCCAAGGGAGACATTTTTTACTAGTTACTGTTTGGTTTTAAGAATTCAGGGGATAGTTTTGGTTTAAGTTTTAAAGATTATCTCAGAGCAATAGTTTCAGTGGTTCATCAAGCCCCCACGGCTCCAGAAAGTCTACAGTCCATGAGAATTTGAAATTCTGTTCTGCATTTTTCCCCTTTTGATCAGGATTCTTCTATAGAATCTTTGATCAAAATGTTCACTAATGGCAGCTGGGCAGCATCCAGTTCTTCTGGTCTCACGGCAAAGGAGGCAGTTGTCCATGAAGGAAATTAGCCCCACATTCCGTATCTCCCTCATATTCCTGACTCTCCTTCATCCTCTGTTGCTCCAGGGGAACAGAGACAATTGTTGTGCATTGGATGGAAGCTTGCAAGCTTTTAAGACTCCAGACATTACGCAATGAACTATGAGATAGAACAGAGGCACTAAAAATGTTATTACACCAACTAACTGGATGTCCCATAAAACCATGACCCTAAACATCCAAACCAAGGAACCAAATCCCATGAGGTGTTTGGATGTACATAATAAGCCTGAGCAGCTACTACTTTTTTCTGTTGTTGTTGTTGTAAATATATCTGTCACACAACCACACAACTTTTGCCAGTTCAAGTTTTTACAGGTGTACAACTTATTGACAGCAATTACTATAATTGACTGTGCAACCCTACCCTTAATCAATGTGATTTTTCCATCACTGTTAACCCCCCTTTCTTCTTCCCTCCCACGCCTGGTAACCATTAATAAACTTTGGTCTCTATATATTTGCCTTTTCTTGTCTTTGTATATACCAACTGAGGTCATACAATAATTGTCCTTTTGTGATTGACCTATTTCACTCAGCATAACGTCTTCCGGCTCCATCCATAATGTAGCTTGTATCAAGACTTTGTTTCTTCTACTGGTTGAGTCATATTCCATTACGTGTATGTAGGGCATTTTGTTTATCCATTCATCTATTGATGGGTATTTTGGCTGTTTCCACCTTTTGGCTGTTGTCAATAATCCTGCTATGAACACTGGTATAAAAGTCTCTGTTTGAGTCTCTGCTTTCAAGTCTTCTGGATATCTGTCTAGGCGTGTAATTGTTGAGTCACATTGCTGTTCCAGTTTTAGCTTTTGGGAGAACTGCCACACAGTTTTCCACAACGATTGTACAATTTTGCATTCCCAACAGCAATGCATAAGGGTTCCAATTTCCCCATGTGCTTGCCAACATTTGTTATTTTCTCTTTCTCTCTTTTTTTAAATCTTAGCCATCCTAGTGGGAATGAAAATGTGTCTCACTGTGGCTTTGATCTACATCTCTCTGCTCGCTTATGACTCACAGCAACACTATGAGTTGGAATTGACTCAACAGCAATGGGTTTGTTTTTTTGTTTTTTTTTAATTCTCTAATGATACTGAGCATCTTTTCATGTGTTTGGTGGCCATTTGAATGTCCTCTTTGGTGAAAAGTCTATTCAAGTCCTTCACCCATTTTATGATAGAGCTATCCGTTTTTTTGTTGTTAAGTTGTCAAAGTTTGATATACATTTTGGTTATTAGATTCTTATCAGATATATGGTTTCCAAAGATATTCTCCCAGTTAGTAGTTTGTCCTTTCACTTTTTTTGTAAAGTCTTTTGATGAACGAAAATTTTTAATTTTTATGAGTTCCCATTTATTTATTTTGTCTTTTGCTGTCTGTGCTTTTATTTATTATACTAGATAATCCATTGCCAAACGCTAGGCCCGACAGTCTTGCCCCTGCATTTTCTTCTAAGAATTTTATGGTTTTAGTCTGCACGTTTAGGTCATTAATCCATTTTGACTTTGTTTTTGTGTATGGTGTGTGGCGTGGATCCTCTTTCATTTTACTGCATTTAGAAATTCAGTTTTCCCAACATTTATTGAAGAAACTCTCCTTTCCCCATCGAATGAACTTATTAGCACCCTTGTCAAAAAATCAGTTGACCAGACTAGAGGAACCCCCAAAACTATGGCCCCCAGATGCTCTGTTAACCCAGAACTGAAACCATTCCCGAAGCCCACTCTTCAGACAAAGATCAGACAGGACTATAAAACAAAAAACAATACACGTGAGGAACGTGCTTCTTAGTTCAATCAGATATACGAGACCAAATGGGCAGCTCCTGTCCAAAAGCAGGATGAGAAGGCAGGAACTGGTCGAACAGACACAGGGAACCCAGGGTGCAAAGGGGGAGTGTGCTGTCACATTGTGAGGATTGCAACCAATGTCACAAACCAATACGTGTATCAATTTTTGAATGAGAAATTAGCTGTAAAGTTTCACCTAAGGCACAATAAACAAAAGAAATGCAAATTAAAAAAAAATCAGTTGACCGTAGATGTGTGGGTTTATTTCTGAACTCTCAATTCTATTTCATTGGTCTACGTGTCTATTGTTATATCAGTACCAGGCTGTTTTGATTACTTTAGCTGTATAATATGCTTTAAAATTAGGAAGCATGAGTCCTCCCACTTTGTTCTTCTCTTTCAACATTGCTTCGGCTATTCGGGGCCTCTTGCCATTCCACATAAAGTTGAGGATTAGTTTTTCTATTTCTATAAAGAAGGCTGTTGGAATTTTGATGGGGATTGTGTCGAATCTACAGATCTCTTTGGGTAGAACTGACATCTTAACAATATTAAGTCTTCTACCCCAAGAACACAGAATATCTTTCCATTTATTTAAGTCTTCTTTATTCTCTTTCAGCAGTGTTTTATAATTTTTACTGTATAAGTCCTTTACGTCCCTGGTTAGGTTTATTCCTAGGTATTTTATTCTCTTAGATGCTACTGTAAATGGAATTGTTTCCCTAATTTCCATTTCAGATTTCTCCTTGCTGGTGTACAGAAACTCAACTGATAATTTTGTTTGCTGATCTTGTGCCCTGCAACTTTGCTAAATTCCTCTACTAGCTCTTCTTTCGGATGTTTTGTGATTTTCTATAATTAGGATCATATCATTTGCGAATAGAGATAATTTTACTTCTTTTCCAATCTGGATACCTTTTACTTTTCTTGTGTTATTGCTCTGGCAAGGACTCCTACTACAAAGCTGAACAGAAGCGTTAAGAGTGGGCACCCTTGTCTTGTTCCTGATTTCGAGGGGAAAGCTCTCAGTCTTTCTCCATTAAGTATAATATTGTCTGTTGGCTTTTTATATATGCCCTGAATCATATTGAGGAGTTTCCCATCTATTCCAATCTTCTTTAGGGTTTTCATGAAGAAAGGGTGCTGGATTTTATCAAATGATTTTTCTGCATCCATAGAGATCATTAAGTGGTTCTTTTTCTTTGTTCTACTGATGTGGTGTATTATGATGATTGATATTCTAATGTTGGACCATTCCTGCATTCCTGGAACAAATCCCAGTGGTCACAGTGTATGGCTCTTTCAATATGCTACTGGATTCTGTTCTCTAGTATTTTGTTGAGGATTTTTTGCATCTATATTCATAAGAGATACTGGCCTGTAGTTTTCTCTTCTTGTGGTGTCTTTGTCTGGTTTTGGTGTCAGGGTTATGCTCGTTTCATAGAATGAATTAGGGAGTAATCCATCCTTCTCCATCTTTTGGAAGAGTTTAAACAGTATTGGTGTCATTTCTTCTCTAAATGTTTGGTAGAATTCCCCACTGAAGCCATCTTGTCCAAGACATTTTTTTGTTGTTGTTGGGAGGTTTTTGATCACGGATTTGTTCTCTTCACTTGTTATGGGTCTGTTGAGACTTTCTACTTCCTCTTGAGTCAGTATGGGTAGGTTGTGTGCTTCTAAGAATTTGTCTGTTTCATTGAGGTTATCCAGTTTGTTGCCATACAGCTGTTGATAATATTCTGTAATAATTCTCTTTACACTCACTCCTCACTTATCACCTATCTTGTTAACCAATATTTCACATTTATGACAAGAGTAAAAAATACACTTTCTGACTATTTTACGCATTAATGACGTATATCTGGTAGTACTGAACACCGAGGTGCAAGGCAAGAGTAACACTGGGAGCAGCCATCTGAGATACTCCACTGGTTCCACCCCATCTGTAGCAAGGGAGAATGAAGAAAACCAAAGATACAAGGGAAAGATTAGTCCAAAGGACTAACGGGACTACAACTACCACAGCCTCCACCAGACTGAGTTTAGCACAACTAGATGGTGCCCGGCTACCACCACTGACTGCTCTGACAGGGATCACAATAGAACATCCTGGACAGAGCTGGAGAAAATGTAGAACAAAATTCTAACTCACAAAAACAGACGAGACTTATTGGTCTGACAGAGACTGGAGAAACCCTGAGAGTATGGCCCCCGGATACCCTTTAAACTCAATATTGAAGTCACTCCTGAGGTTCACCCTTCAGCCAAAGATTAGACAGGCCCATAAAACAAAACAAGACTAAACGGGCACACCAGCCCAGGGGCAAGGACGAGAAGGCAGGAGGTGACAGGAAAGCTGGTAATGGGGAACCCAAGGTCGAGAAGGGGAGAGTGCTAACATGTTGTGGGGTTGGCAACCAATGTCCCAAAATAATATGTGTATTAATTGTTTAATGAGAAACTGATTTGCTCTGTAAACCTTCATCTAAAGTACAATTTAAAAAAAAAAAAGAGTAACACTGGCTGTGATGGTTAAGGTTATGTGTCAACTTGGCTGTGCCATGATTCCCAGTGGTTTAGCAGTTGTGTAATGATGTAATTTGGCAGTTATGTAACAACATAGTTGTCCTCCATTTTGTGATCTGATGTGGTCACACTCCATTTTCACATAACACCGATTTTTGCATAATGACCTGGTATTGGAACCAACCGTGTCAATAAGTGAGGAGTGGGTGTATTTCTATTGAGTCAGTTGTAATGTCCCCTCTTTTTATTTTTTATTTTGGTTATTTGCATCTTTTCTCTTCTTTTCTTTGTCAGTCTAGCTAAAGGTTTGTCAATTTTATTGATCTTTGCAAGAACCAACTTCTGGTTTTGTTGATTCTCCCCTAACATTTTTCTGATTTTGATTTTATTTATTTCTGCTGTGATCTTTATTTCATTTCTTCTGGTAAGTTTAGGTTTAGTTTGCTTTTCTCTTTCTAATTCCTGGAGGTGTTAAGTGAGGCTGTTGATTTGAGATTTTTCTTCTTTTTTCAAGTAGGTATTTATGGCTACAAATTTCCCTGTAAGTACTGCCTTCACTGCATGCCATACATTTTGTTATGGTGTGCTTTCATTTTCATTGACTCTAGGAAATTTGTGTTTTGTCTTTTGATTTCTTCCTTGACCCATTGGTACTTTAGTAGTGTGTTGTTTAATTTTCATATGTTTGTGTATTTTCCAGTTCTTTTTTGTTACTGGTTTCTAGCTTCACTCCGTTGTGGTCAGAGAAAATACTTTGTATGATTTCAATTTTTTTAAATTTAATGAGACTTGCTTGTGACTTAAAATGTGGTGTATCGTGAATGATACAAGTGCACTGGAGTAGAATGTATAATGTGTTATTGTTGACTGGAGTGTTCTATGTATGTTTGTTCTGTCCAGTTGGTTTACAGTGTCATTCAGGTCCTCTGTTTCCTTGTTTACCTTTTTTTCTAGATGTTCTAATATTGAAAGTGGTGTGTTGAGGTCTCCAACTAATATTGTAGTGCTATCTATTTCTCTCTTTAATTCTAATAAGTGTTTGCTTTACATTTTTAGGTGCTCTGATGTTGGGTGCATATATATTTATGATAATTAAATCTTGATTAATTGACCTTTTTATCACACATAATGTCTATTTTTATCTCTTCTGACAGATTTTGTCGTAAAGTCTACTTTGTCTGATATTAAGATTGCCACCCCAGCTCTCTTTTGGTTATTATTTGCATGGAATATTTTTTATATCCTTTCACTTTCAACCTATTTGCTTCCTTGGGCTTAAGGTGTGTCTCTTGTAAACAGCATATACATATTTTTTAATCCATTCTGCCATTCCCTGCCTTTTGATTGGAGCATTTAGTCCATTTACATTCACTGTAATTACTGATAAGAAGTGACTTAATTTTGCCATTTTGCTATTTGTTTTTTGTGTGTCTTAAGCCTTCTTTTTGTCTTTGTCCTTTAGTACCCCTTGTTTTTGTGTTTTGTTGGTTTATGTAGTGACCCATATAGGTTTCTTTCTCCATTACTTTTTTGTACTTTTTAAAAGATATTTTCTTAATGGTTACCATGAATTTTACATTTAACAGCTTGGATTTATAACTTCATAGGGTAAGCTGGTAAAACTTAATTGCAATAACATACAAGAAATTAGATACCTATACTATTACTTCCGCCCCACCTCCATTTTTTTGTTGTTATCATTAATTATGTCTTTATATTTCTTATGCCCTGTAACATAATTGTATCCCTGCTTTTTATATAGATGTCATTAAAAACACAAAGGACAAAACAATTTGAATTATCAAGCATAAATACCTCACTATTAGCCCTTATACTTGTCTATACAATTCCCTTCATTAGGGATCTTTCTTTTCATGTATGTCTCTGAATTACTTTCCAGAATCTTTTCCCTCCCATCTACAGAACTCCCATTAGAATTTTTGTAGACTGGGCTGGTGGATATGAAATCTCTCTGCTTCTGTCTGGGAATGTTTTAATTTCACCCTCATTTTTTTGAAGGACAGTTTAGCTGGGTATAGTATTCTAGGTTGACTGTTTTGTTTTTTAAGCACTTCAAATATTTCATTCCGTTGCCTTCTGGCCTCCAATGTTTCTGAGGAGAAATCAGCATATAATCTTATTGGGGATCCTTTGTATGTGACTTTTTGCTTCTCTTTCAGTGCTTTCAGGATTCTCTCTTTATCTTTATTTTTTGAGAGCCTAACTACGATGTGGAACCCTGGTGTCACAGTGGTTAAGATCTCAGCTGCTAACTAAAAGGTCGGAAGTTCGAATCCACCAGCCACTCCTTGGAAACCCTATGGGGCAGTTCTACTCTGTCCTATAGAGTCACTATTAGTGGGAATCGACTTGACGGCAATGAGTTTGGGTTTGGTTAACTATGATGTATCTTGCTGTAGATCTCTTAGGGTTTATCCTGTTTGGGGTTCTTTGTGATTCTTAGATTTGTAGATTCATGTCCTTCATTAGACTGGGGAAAATTTCTGTCATTATTTCTTCAAATATTCTTTCTGTCCATTTCTCTCTCTCATCTCCTTCTGAAATTGCCATGATGCATCTATTAGGTCTCTTGTTGTTATCCCATAATTCCATTAAACTGTGCTCAGCCTTCTTGAGCCTCCGTTCTTGTTGCTCTTCAGCCTCTGTAATTTTAACTATCTTATCCTCTAATTCGCTGATTCTTTCTTTTGTCTGATTAAATCTGTTGGTAAGTCCTTCCATTGTGTATCTCATTTCCTCTATTATCCCTTTCAGTTGCAATATCTCTTTTTTTGGATCCTCAGTTTGTTCTTGCATTGTCTTCCTTATTTCTTTGAGATCTTTGTCTGTTTTCCCTTATCTCTTTGATTATGTTTAACAGACTTAATCAGGCAGAAGAAAGAATCAGAGAATTAGAGGATAAGATAGTTAAAATTACAGAGGCTGAAGAGCAACAAGAAGGGAGGCTCAAGAAGGATAAGCACAGTTTAATGGAATTATGGGGAAACAACAAGAGACCTAATAGATGCATCTTGGCAAAAACTGGATATTCTTCCTGTTTTTTCATTATTTGGTCATCCCTAGATGCGCTTTCACTCCCTTGTTTATGTTCATTTGAATGGGCCATTGTTTCTCTGTTGTTTGTGTGCCTTGTGATTTTTTTGTTGGAGTACTGAAATTTTTGAGGGTGTTAACTTTCACAGTTCTCCCCAGTACTTGGTATTATTGCTGGCACTACTTTCTGCAAAAAACTCTTGGGCGGGCTGAGCCCTCAGCCTTTGCTTACCATTTCCTCTCTCTCTCTGTGATACACCTCCTTTTTCCTCCCTGGTTTAATTAGGATTCAAAAGTTCTAGATCTCAGTTCTCAACTTTGAATGCTGCCTAAACACATCAGAGAACACACTGTGGTCAATCTGTCTGCCAGTGGGCACTGCCACTTAGGCAAGCTATCGTGTGCTAATCAATCTGACAACTAGTAAGTGCTGTCCCCTCTCTCTGGTTATTACTGCCTTCCCTTCTCTGTTTCTGCAACCATGTTTGCAATTGGAAAACCCATACCCAGCGAGCCCCCTTCTGGGCTGGGTGTTGCCCTTTGTTTCTGCCTGAGGCTTCCTTCCCTGCTCTGTGGGAGCTGCTTATAACTGAGCTGGCCTCCACAGGAAGCACAGGCAGATTTTCGTCCATTTCAGGAGGAGGGGCTGGCACTCCCTAGAAGGACCTCTGAAAGATCTGTATTGTTGGTTTCAGAGCCCCACTGGCCCTGTGGTGATAGGGGTAGCAGTCTCCACTTAGGTGATGACCCTCCTCCTGGCTCCACTGTAGGGAACCTCTGTAGGAGTTTGTATCAGTCCAACATCCAACAGTTACAACGTGGGGGAGGGGCTGTCACACTCCAAAAGTACCCCCCAGGAAGTTTGCCTTGTTGCTAGCAGAGTCCCCCTGTAGTATGTTGGCTGTGGGTATAGCTTCCACTCAAGATGTCTGCTTAACACACAGCAGCCTCAGTCAGCAGGCCTCAGCACTGACTGGAAGGGGGAAAGGAGAGACCCAAACTGACTCCCTGGGAGGTCTGTCCTGTTGGTTTCAGAGTCCTGAGCTATGGGGTGCGCAGGGAGGCAGGTATCATGCTGACTATGCAAGTGGACTCCACTGCCAGGGCCTTCTGTAGCAATTCACAGTAGGCTTGCAGCTGACAGTGTCTGCATAGGGGGAGGTGCTGGCACACTCCAAACGAACCTCTAGGGAAGGTCTGCCTTCTTGATTTTACAGAAGTTTTGGGTCCTGTCTCTTTGTACCAGCAGCGGGTGTGGTAGTTAGGGAAGCTGCTCTTTTGCTAGGGTCACTTCCCCAGTTCACAGCAACTGGTGGCCTGTGTGGCTGCGGGGAGGGGCAGGGATGGTGGCAGAAGCAGTTTTCCTACCGTATGCGACTCATTGTTGATTTGTTGATGTTTGCTTGTCTACAGTTCCCTACTACTTTCCTCTGCTCCCTGATTCAGAGTCCCTCAAAGCTGAACACCATTGACTTGTTGTATTTATGGGAAAGGGTTAGAACACTGGCTTTTTTATGCCATCATCTTCCCAGAATCCTATATTATCTTAATTATAGTCTTCTTATTCAAGATTGTTTTGGCTATTATGGGTCCCTTACACTTCCGCATGAATTTTGGGATTAGCTTGTCCCTTTCTGCCAAAAGACAGCTGAGATCTTGACAGGAATTGTATTAAATATGTAGATCAGTTTGGGAGTATTGATATCTTGACAATATTAAGTCTTCTGATCCATGAACTTAGGATCTCACCAATTGTTTATACGAATCATAGTTATAAGGAATTAATGTATAATAGACTAGTTTTTGGAATTTATTTTTTAACTGTTTTATTGTGGTAAAAATATATGTAAGAAAACATTTGCCAACTCAACATTTTTTTACATGTACAATTCAGTGACATTGATTACATTCATCATGTTATGCAACCATCACTTCTATTCAACTTTGCTCTCCTCATCTTTGTCTAGAACTAGCAGTGGTGACTATTGTATGATAGGGGCAACTACCCTATATTCTCATTAATAATGAGTATTTAGTATTTAGAAATTTCTGCCAATGTAATAAGTTAAAATGGTATCTCATGGTTGTTATAATTTTCATTTTAATTACTAGTTAAAATACATATTACAAATACTTTTGCCTAATTTTCATCTAGCATTTGATTTTGCCTGTTTTTTTATTGTGGCAAATGTAAACATATAACAATACATTTGCCATTTCAATATTTTTTACATGTAAAATTCAGTGACATGAATTACGTTCACCATGTTGTGCAACCATCATCACTATCCATTTCCAAACTTTCCCATCAGCCTTAACAGAAACTCACTGTTCCTTAAGCAATAACTTCTCCTCTCCCCCTCCCTATCACCCTTTGTCACCACTAATAAACTTTGGTCTCTATACATTTGTGTCATAACTGATAAGTTTTAAATGTGAAATCAAATGAATTGGTTAACACATTTATTGAGGTATAATTAGAGACCATAAAATTCACCCATATTAAGTGTACAATTACATGATTTTTAACAAATTTGCTGAGCTGTGCAACCATCACCATAATTCAGTTTTAGACCTTTTTTTTCCTCACTCTGATAAGATTCCTCATGGCCTGTTTACAGTTAATTTCTGTTCCTACCCCAGACCAGACCCAAGCAATCACTAATCTACTGTCTCTATAGATTTGCCTTTTCTAGACATTTCATATAAATGAAATAAAACAATATATGCTCTTTTCTATTTAGCTTCTTTCACTTAACATAATTTTTAAAAAAATAATAGGCTTTAGTTTTTTAGAACAGTTTTAGATTTACAGAAATATTGCACAGGTAGAACAGAGACAGAACCACTCCCGCCCCTCCCCCACCAGTTTCCCCTATTATTAACATCTTGCATAAGTGTGCTACATTTGTTACAATTAATGAACCAATACTGATACATTATTATCAACTAAAGTCCATAGGTTACATTAAGGTTCATTCTTTGTATGGTACAGTTCTATGGGTTTTGACAAATGCATAATGTCATGTATCCACCATTACAGAATCATACAGAATAGTTTCACCACCCTAAAAATCCCCTATGCTTCAACTATTTAACCTTCCTCCACTCCCCATAGGCGCTAGCAACCACTGATCTTTTCACTGTCCCTATAGTTTTGCCTTTTCCAGACTGTCATATAGTTGGAATCATACACTATGTAGCCTTTTCAGACTGGCTTCTTTCACCCAGCAATATGTATTTAAAGTTCCTCCATTATTTTCATGACTTGATAGCTCATTTCTTTGTATCACTTAATACTATTCCATTGTATGGATGTATCACAATTTATCTGTTCACCTACTGAAGAACATCTTGGTTACTTCCAGTTTTTGGCAATTACGAATTGTCATTGTTGTTAGTTGCTGTTAATTTTGACTCATAGTGTTTTCAAGGCTGTGACTTTTTCGGAGCAGATCACTTGGCCTGTCTTCTGAGGCGCTTCTGGATGGGTTTGAAGGGTCAACCTTTCAGCTAGTAGCTGACTGCTTAACCGTTTGCGCCACTCAGGGACTCCCTCACAACTGCTATAAACATTTGTGTGCAGGTTTTTGTATAACTTATTATGTTTTTGCATAATGTTTTTCAGGTTCATTCATGTTGTAGCATACATCAGCATTCGATTTACCACTGAATAAAAATCCATTATATGGATATACCACATTTTGTTCATCTATAAACTAGTTGATGGACATTTGGGTTGTTTCCACTTTTTGGCTATTATGAAGAATGCTGCTATGAATATTCATGTGCAAATCTTTGTGTGGACATATGACTGCAATTCCATACCTAGGAGTAGAATTTATGAAATGTATGAAGGTCGGCGGTTCGAATCCACCAGCCACTCTGTCTATAAGGTGGCTATGAGTCAGAATCGACTCGACAGCAATAGGTTTGTTTTTTGTTATGACAAATTTATGTTTAACTTTTTAAGAAACTGTCAAACTGTTTTCTAAAGTGGCTTAATTTGCTACATTCCCACAAGCAATATATGAGGGTTTCCATTTCTCCCTCCTTGCCGACGTTTGTTATTGTATGTCTTTTTGATTATAGCCATCTAGTGGGTGTGAAGTGGTATCTCATTGTGGTTTAATTTATAATTCCCTAATGACTAATGAAGGTCCCTAGGTGGTGCAAATGGTTTGCACTCGACTACTAACCTATAAGTTGGCGGTGTGAACCCACCCAGTAGTACTGTGAAAGACAGGCCTGGTCCATAAAGATTACAGTCAAGAAAACCCTATGGAGCAGTTCTACTTTGTAACACATGGAGTCATTGAGCCAGAATCAACTCAATGGCAAGTAACAACAACACCAAAAGTGACTAATGATATTGAGCATCTTTTCATATGCTAATTAACCATTCATATATTTTCTTTGGTGAAATGCCTATTCAACTATTTTGCCCATTTTAAAATTGGGTTGTTTCTCTTCTGTTATTGAGTTGTAAGAGTTCTTTGTATATTTTGGATACAAGACCTTTGTCAGGTATGTAATTTGCAAATATTTTCTCACAGTCTGTGGCTTGTCTTTTTCATTTTCATAATGGAGTCTTTTGAAGTGCAGGTTTTTAATTTTGATGAAGTGTAATTTATGATTTTTGTTTGTTTATGAATCATATTTTTGTTTTCACATCTAAGAAATCTTTTCCTAACCAAGGTCTTGACAATTTTTTCCTGTATTCTTCTAAAAGTTTTATAGTTTTAGTACTTACGTTTAGGTCTCTTATGCATTTTGAGTTAATTTTTATGTATCGTGTGAGCTAAGGCTCTAATTTTATGTTTTTACATGTGGATATCTAACTGTTCCAGCATCACTGAATCTCATCGCATATTTTTAAAAGCTTTAAGAATAAGTGTTTTCTAAGTGTTTATTTTGAAAAATTTTAAACCTACAGAAAAGTGAAAAGAATAGCACAATGAGCAATCATATATCCTTCACCTAGATTCACAAATTGCTACTAGTTTCCCACATTTGTTCAGTCTCTCTCTTTACACACACACACACTTTTTTGATGAGCCATTTGTAAGTAGCAAATATGATAAAATCACTCCGAAATACTTCAGCATGTAACTCCTAAGAAAAAGAAGTCTTCTACATTACTAAACCTAAGAAAGTCAACATTAATTCAACCAAGACTTGAAGCACTTTCTGATGCAGGTCAAAGACTATAATTTTCAGTATGAATTATGCCTGAAAGTGAAGAAAACAAAAATTCTCACAACTGGACCAATAAACGCTATCTTGATAAACTGAGAAAAAATTGAAGTTGTCAAAGATTTCACTGTACTTGGATCAACAATCAATGACCACTGATGCAGCAGTCAAAAAATCAAAGGAGATCAAGAACTCAGCCAAGCACCAAATGGAATAAGAAACTGACCGAGGAAAGAAACATGCAGAGGTCCCCTATCAGCTACCACAGCACGGATCCACTATCTTGGACTCCTATCGGAGCTCAGTGAACAGGGGGTACGAGAAAGCAGCTTCACTGAGCTTCCAGCAGGAGACAGAACAACCGGAGGTCCCCTATCAGCTACCACAGCACGGATCCACTATCTTGGACTCCTATCGGAGATCAGTGAACAGGGGGTACGAGAAAGCAGCTTCACTGAGCTTCCAGCAGGAGACAGAACAACCGGTAACCAGCAATATACGCTTTCCCTCCCCCCGCCCTTCTTCACCCCCACTTAGCCTCCTCTGCTTCCTGCAGCCACAGTCTCTGGGCCAGAAAGGACCCGCTTCACCCCAGCGTAGCTTGGATTCCACCCGCCCGCACTGGCCGGCTCCCTGAGGGCCATTTGCTGGCTGCTGGTGTTGCCTTTTTCCGGTTCTTTAGATTTCCTCCTCACCACTCACCACCTTCCCCTCCTTTCTCTCAAATACCTAGCTCCGTGTGCCATCTTTGCTTCTTCCTGAAAGGCTGCAAAACACCACTCAGCTGTGAAACTGCTTCCCGGCCTGTGTTCCCAAGCTTGTGGGACCCCCGGGGCTTGTTTGTTTGCACTGATTTGTTGTGTTTTGATTTGTTTGTTTCCTTTTTCTCTTCTCGGCTTGGGAGCCCCTTCGAGCGGGGCAGTACTGCACAGCTTGGAAGCTACCGCCTTACTCTGCGCAGACGCACAGGGACATCCCTGGAGGCATTTCTTTTTTCTTGTTATTTTATCTTTTTTTGTTTCTTTGTTGTTTCCTTCTCTCTCTTATTCCCTTTTTGTATTTCTTCATTTCCAGTTTCTTGATTTATTCATTTTTTCTTTTACCCTTTTTCTCTTTTTTTGATTTTTATTTTTCCCCATTTCTCAGTCTCTCATCTCTCCACTCAAATACCAAGCTCCCTTAGCACTCTTTTTTGTTTGTGGGTATGATTTTGGCTCCTGTTCCTCTCTCCTCTCTCTCTTCTTTCCCATACCCATCTGAGCTCCACACATGACAATCTACCCTCTTCTTCCTGCCTACCTGCACTGTGCGCTGAACATCACACTCCCAAGCAGCCCAGGCACAGCCTACTGAAACCTGCTCTGCACTGATTCCTGGTTTGCGCTGTCAGCCCTGGTACGTGCCACAAACAAGCCATCCCAACAACTCTCCTTCAGCTGGACCTGCCCTGCTGAACTGTACCTGAGTGACTGACCCCACCCATTGGAGAAGAGGTGAAAAGTATCGTGCCCACAGATGAGCAAACAACAAAGAATGCACAGCCTTCCTGCTCAGACGTAACCAAAAAAAAAACAAAAAAAAAAAAACAAAAAAAAAACAAAAAAGCAGGACAAAACAAACAAATCTACAATCAATAAATGAGGAAAATAACCACTGAATGCCAGGGAGACAGAAGACAATATCAAAACATTTACAAAAACAGGACAGGATGCTTCTAGTAGACATCCAAAATAAAACACTAGATGACCTTCCAGTAGAAGAAAAGGCACTAGACCTAACTGATAGGGAATTCAAATCTCTAATATTCAGAATTATCCAAGAATTAAAGCAAAAGGCAGACAAAAATGGGGAAAAATAGACAAATTCATGGAAAATCCAGACTAATTCATGGAAAATACAGACCAAAAAAAATGGAAGAATTCAAGAAAATAATACAGGATCAAAATGCTAAAATAAATTCACAACTAGAAATCATACAAGAACAACAACTAGAAATCCAAAAGATAAACAAGATTTCAGAAATGGAAAGTGTCATCGAAGGGCTGAGGAGCAGGTTTGAAACAACGGAAGACAGGATCAGCAAAATTGAAGACAAACACTTGGATACAACTCTGAGGAAAAATCAGAAAAAAGAATGAAGAAAAATGAAGAAACCCTGAGAATTATGTGGGATACAATCAAAAGCAAAAATTTTCGAGTGCTTGGAGTTCTAGAACAGGGGGAGAAAACAGAAACCAGAGAGGATCATTGAAGAATTGCTGACAGAAAACTTCCCCAATATCATGAAAGATGAAAAGGTGATCATCCAAGAAGCTCAACAAACCCTATATAGGATAGACTCCAAAAGAAAATCAGCAAGGCATATCATAATCACACTTGCTAAAACCAAACACAAACAAAGAATCCTGAGAGCAGCTCGAGAAAAACAAAAAGTCACATACAGAGGAGAAACAATAAGACTAAGCTCGGATTATCGGGCACAAAG
This sequence comes from Dugong dugon, assembly GCA_030035585.1. NCBI lineage: Eukaryota > Metazoa > Chordata > Mammalia > Sirenia > Dugongidae > Dugong > Dugong dugon. The sequence goes on along the minus strand of CM057483.1, from coordinate 97,548,032 downwards.
CATGCAGGCAAGAAGGCAACGGGATGACATATATAAAACCTTGAAAGAAAAAATTTGCCAGCCAAGAATAACATATGCTGCAAAACTCTCGTTCAAATTTGATGGTGAAATTAGGTCACTTCCAGATAAACAGAAATTAAAGGACTATGTAAAAACCAAACCAAACTTACAAGACTTATTAAAGGGAGTCCTTTGATCTGAGAACAAACATCATCAGACCACAGGCTGAATACAGGACACAGGATTGTACTAGCCAGATACCAACCTAGGAAATGAACTCTTAAGGACTATGCAAAACCAAAAGAATTACAACAGGGAACCAGAGAGGTTAATCTGTAAATGACAACAGCATCAGAACAATAAAAGAGGGAATAAATGGTGTCGGTATAGAACCTTCTAATGGAGAGGAAGGCAAGGTGATACCAAGTAATCACTGCTTCAAATCTAGGAAGATGAGGGTAAAGTTCAAGGTAACCACAAAGAAAGTTAACAAACCTACTCATCAAAATAAAGAAGAAAAACATAAAGTCTCAGTAAAAACAAAACCTATTAAAAAAAAAAAAAAAAGAAAGAAAAATTCCACAAACTAAAGGAACTCACCACAGGAGAGTAAGAGGAACAAAGAAAATGTCAGCACCACAAAAAATCACTACAAAATGCAATCCCACTCCTAGGAATATATCCTAGAGAAGTAAGAGCCATCACACGAATAGACATATGACAACCAATAGTCACTGCCGCACTGTTCAAAATAGCAGAAAGATGGAAACAACCTAGATGACCATCACAGATGAATGGATAAAGAAACTAGGGTACATACACACAATGGAGTATTACGAGAAAATAAAGAACAATGATGAATCTGTGAAGCATCTCAGAACATGGATGAAACTGGAGGACATTATGCTGAGGGAAATAAGTCAATCACAAAAGGACAAATATTGTATGAGACCTCTACTGTAAAAACTCATGTAAAAGTTTACACACAAAAAGGAACAATCTTTGTTGGTTACAAGGGATGTGAGGGGTGTGTGGGGGAACTAAATAGACAAGAGATAAGTGGTAACTTTGGTGAAGGGTAAGACAGTACACAATACTGGGGAAGCCAGCACAACTTGTACAAGGAAAGGTCATGGAAGCTCCACAGACACATCCAAACTCCCTGAGGTACTGAATTGCTGGGTGGAGGGCTGTAGGGACCATGGTCTCGGGGAACATCTAGCTCATTTGGCATAACACAGTTTATAAAGACAATGTTCTACAGTCTACCTTGGTGAGTAGCATCTGGGGTCTTAAAAGCCTGTGAGCAGCCATGTAAATACTTCCCTGGTCTCAACCCTTCAGGAGCAAGGGAGAGTGAAGAGAACATGATACAAGGAAAATATTAGTCCAAAGGAGTAATGGACCACAACTACCATGGCCTCCACCAGACTGAGTCCAGTACAGCTAGATGGTGCCCGGCTAACACCACTGACTGCTCTGACTGGGATCACAATATAGGGTCCTGGACAGAGCTGGAAAAGGATGTAGAACAAAATTCTAACTCACAAAAAAGACCAGATTTACTGGCCTGACACACTGGAGAAACCCTGAGAGTATGGCCCCTGGACACCCTTTTAGCTCAGTGGTGAAGCCACTCCCGAAGTTCACAGTTCAGCCGGGGAAATGCACAGCCTCATAAAACAAAATGGGACTAATGAGGCACAGCGACAAGGACTAGAAGGCAAGAGGGGACAAAAAAGCTGGGAACACAAGGTTGAGAAGGGACAGTGTTGACATGTCGTGGGGCTGTTAACCATTGTCATAGGGCAATATGTGTACTAACTGCTTAATGAGAAACTATTTGTTCTGCAAACCTTCATCTAAGGTACAAAAAAAAAAAAAAAGGAATTATCTGTGTGAGATCAGATTGACAACAGCAACTCAAAAGGTTTGATGGGAAGCCTAGGGGGCAGTGAGTTGAAGATAATGGTTATGGAATAATTTGGTAAAGGATAGTGAGAACAGCAGCACAACTGGAAGAATGTAATCAATGTCACTGAATTGTACATGTAGAAACTTTTGAAATGGTGTAACTCTGGCTATGTATATTTTCACCAAAAAAAAGGTCCTCCAAGGTCGATGAGGGAGAGTGTTGACATGTTGTGGGGTTGTTAACCAATGTCATAAAACAATATGTGTACTGACTGTTTAATGAGAAACTATTTGTTCTGTAAACCTTCATCTAAAGTACAATAAAAAAAATAAAAAAAAAATAAAAGGACATATTGCATTGGGCAAATCTGCTGCAAAAGACGTCTTCAAATTTTAAAAAGCACAGATGTCACTTTGATGACTGTGGTGTGCCTGACCCAAGCTATGGTCTTTTCAATCTCTTCATATGCATGTGAAAGCTAGACAATGAAAAAGGAAGTCAGAAGAATTGATTTCAATTGTTGTGTTGTCAAAGAATATTGAATATACCGCGGAGTACCAGAATAATAAACAAATCAGTCTTAGAAGAAATACAGCCAGAATGCTCTTAGAAGTGAGGATGGCAAGACTTCGGCTCACTTACTTTGGACATGTCATTAGGAAAGACCAATCACTAGACGTCATGTTTAGTAGCACGTCAATGAAAACGAGGGAAACCCTCAATGAAATAGATTGACAGAGTAGCCACAATGGACTCTAAACATATCAATGATCATGAAGAGGGCACAGGATCAGGCAACATTTAGTTCTGCTATACATAAGGCTGCCATGAGTCAGAGCCAATTTGATGGCAATTAACAACACATAGTCTGTATTAAAATTTCTCCAACTTTTCAAATAATAGCTGTTTATGACCCCCTCCCCCAATTCAGTAGTTAATCACACTTGACACATTGCATTTGATTGTTAGATTTCATTGTTCTCTTTTAATCTAGAGCAATTCCTCTACATTCTGTTTTTCATGATTGTGGCTTTTTTGAAGAGTCCAGGATAGTTGACTTCCTGGATGTCCCACACTCTAGGTTTGTCTGATTGTTTCTTCACATTTAGATTCAGTTTAAACATCTTTATAAGAATATTTCATAAATGATGCTCCGTACTTCTTATTACATCACATCAGGAGGTATAATGTCAGGCTGTCCTGCTACTGACAATGCTAACTTTAATCACTTGTTTAACCTAGTAACTGCCAGATTTTCCGATTGTAAATGTACATTTCCCCCTTTGTAATTAGTAATCTGTGGGTGATAATTTGAGACTGTGTGAATATCCTGTTCCCCAAGACCTTTTTACTTAATGGTTTCAGCATCCATTTGATGATATTTGCCAGAATCAATTATTATACCGGGGGCTACAAAATGGTGATTTTCTATTCTATTTTCTTTCTACGTTTATTATCTAGTACTCTGTTATAAAGATGTTTCTCCCTTTTTTTAACCCTCTCTCTCTTCTGCGTATCACTATGGACTCATGGATTTTTTATTTACTGTTAAAATCCATTACATCAAGATCTTCACAGTTTAAAAAAATATATTTCCTAATTTGATCTACAGAAAGGACTAAGAGAAATGCATGCCAGTAGCAATGAACATATCTGGATGAACCTTGAAAATACGGATGAACTTTGAAAACTAATATGCTGCATGAAATAAGTCAGTCACAAAAGGACAAATATTGTATGATCCCACTTATACGAAATATCTAGAATAAGCAAATGTATAGAGACCAGGGTTTACTGATGGTTGCCAGGGGTTGTAGGGAAGAGGGAATGGTAGGTTACTGCTGAAGAGGTACTGAGTTTCTGTATGAGGTAATGTAAAACCTTTGGAAATGGATAGTTGTGATGGTAGCACAACATGGTGAAAGTAATTAATGTCACTGAATTGTATACTTGAAAATGGGTAAAATGGCAAACTTCTTGTTATGTATATTTTTACCACAATAAAATTTTTAAAAAGACCAAAAAAGAATACTGGTATATTTTCAGTGGCTAAATAGAGCAGACTGAGGAGCAAATGAATGATGAGGAAATAAAGACTGTAAAGACACAAAAGAAAAGGGGAGTTCAAGATGACGCCTAGTAAAATATGGATAATTTTAAAAGCATTTCTTTTTAATGCGCAAATCATCCCAAATTTTCCACCACCTGTTTGTCAGTTTGTCATACCGTGATGGCTTGTGTGTTGCTATGATGCTGGAAGCTATGCCACTGGTATTTCGAATATCAGCAAGATCACCCATGCTGGACAGGTTTCAGCAAAGTTTCCAGACTAAAACAGACTAGGAAGGAAGGCCTAGTGATCTACTTACAAAAATTAGCCAATGAAAACCCTATGGATCACAAAAGACTATTGTCCAATATAGTGCTGAAAGATGAGTCCACTAGGTTGGAAGCTACTCAAAATACACAATGGCCACAACAATGGACTCGAGCATACCAGTGATCATGAAGATGGCAAATGATCAATGTTTTATTCCGTTGTACACAGAGTGGCAATGAGTTGGAGCTGATTTGATGGCAACTAACAATGACATAAATCCGTTGCCATTGTGTCGACTCATAGCAACCCTATGGGACACAGCAGAACTGCTCCATACGGTTTCCAAGGAGCAGCTGGTGGATTTGAACTGCCAACCTTCTGGTTAGTAGCCGTGCTCTTAACCACTGCACTACCAGGGCTCCAACAACAACATAGTAGCTTTTAAAATCAGGAAGCGTGAGTTCTCCTTAGATTGTTTTGGCTATTCAGGGCCCCTTGCAATTCCATACGAATTTGAGGATTAGCTTCTCCATTTCTGCAAAAACAAGTTGTTGGAATTTTGATAGCAATTGCATTTAATTTGGGTAGTACTGACATTTTAACAATATTAAGCCTTCTAATCCATGAACATGAGATGACTTTCCATTTATTTTGGTCCTTCTTTGAATTCTTTCAGCGACATTTTATAGTTTTCAGTGTACAAGTCTTTTACCTCCATGGTTAAATTTGTTCCTAGGTATTTTATTCTTTTAGATGCCATTGTAAATGGGATTGTTTTCTTGATTTCCTTTTCAGATTATTCATTGTTGGTGTACAGAAATACAACTGATTTTTGTGTTTTGATCTTGTACCCTGCCACTTTTGTGAATTCATTTATTAGTTGTAGTAGCTTTCTTGTGGATCCTGTGAGATTTTCTATATATAGGACTGTCATCAGTAAACAAAGTAGTTTTATTTCTTCCTGTCTGATTTGGATGCCTTTTATTTCTTTTTCTTGTTTAATTGCTCTGGATAGAACTTCCAGTTCAATGCTGAATAGCAGTGGTGAAAGTGGTCATCTCATCTTGACTTGTTCCTAATCTTAGGGGAAAAGTTTTTAGTCTTTCACCATTGAATAAGATGCTACTTGTGGAGTTTTCATAAATACCCTTTATCATGTTGAGAAATTTCCCTTCTATTCCTAGTTTACTGAGTGTTTTTATCATGAAAGGATGTTGGATTTTATCAAATGTCATTTCTGCATTAAATGAGATGATCACGTGGTTCTTTTCTTTCATTCTATTACTGTGGTATAGTAGACTGATAAGGTACATTGACTGCATTGACTGATAGGTGCATTGACTGATTTTCTAGTGGTGAACCACCCTTGCATTCCTGGGGTAAATACCACTGGGTCATGGTGTTTAATCCTTTTAGTATGCTGTTGGATTCAGTATTTGCTAGTATTTTGTTGAGGATTTTTGCACCTACATTCAAAAGGGATACTGGTCCATAGTTTTCTTTCCTTGTGGTGCTTTTGGTATCAGGGTAACATTGGCCTCATAGCATAAGCTAGGAAGTGCTCCCTCCTCTTCTATTTTTTGGAAGAGTTTGAGAAAGACTGGTGTTAATTCTTCTTTAAATGTTTGGTGGAATTCCCCAGTGAAGCCATCTGTTCTGGACTTTTCTCTGTTGGGAGGGTTTTGATTAATGATTCAATCTCGTAACCTGTTATAGGTCTGTTGCAATTTTCTGTTTCTTCTTGAGTTAATTAGGTAGTTTGTGTGTGTCTAAGAATGTGTCCATTTCATCTAGGCTATCTAATTTGTTGGCATACAGTTGTTCCTAGTAATCTTTTATTATCCTTTTTATTTGTATAGGGTCGGTAGTAATGTCCCCCTTCATTTTTGATTTTGGTTATTTGCATTTTCTTTTTTCCTTGTCAGTCTAGCTAAAGTTTTGTCGATTTTATCGATCTTTTCAAAGAATCAACTTTTAGTTTCATTGATTCTTTTTATTGTTTTTCTATTTGCCATTTCATTTATCTCTGCTCAAATCTAATCTTTATTATTTCCTTCCTTCTGGTAGCTTTGGGCTTAGTTTGTTCTTCTTTTTCTAGTTCCTCAGTGTAAAGTTAGGTTATTGATTTTAGATCATTCTTCTTTTTTAATGTAGGCGATACAGCTCTAAATTTCCCCATTCACTGCTTTCACTGCATCCCATTGGTTTTGGTGTGCTGTGCTTTCACTTTCATTCCTGTCTAAGTATTTTCTAATTTCCCTTGCAATTTCTTCTTTGACCCATTGGTTGTTGAATAGTGTGTTGTTTAATTTCCATGTATTTGTGAAATTCCCAATTTTCCTTGTGTGAGTAAATTTTAGTTTCATTTAATTATGGTCAGATAAGATACTTTGTATGATTCCAATTTTTAAAAATTTATTGAGACTTGTTTTGTGACCTAACATATAGTGTAGCCTGGAGAACAATCCATGTTTACTTGAGAAGCATGTGCATTCTGTTCTTGTTGGGTGGACTGTTCTACATATGTCTGTTAGGTCTAGATGGTTTATAGTGTTGTTTATATAGTCCTCTATTTCCTTATTGTTCTTTCTAGAAGTTCTGTCCATTATTGAAAGTGGTGTATTGACATCTCCAACTATTATGGTAGAACTGTATATTTTCTTCTTCAATGCTGTCAATGTTTGCTTCATATGTTTTGGGGCTCTGTTGTTAGGTGCATACACACACACACACACACACACACACACACACACAATTGTTATATCTTATTGATGAATTTACCCTTTTATCATTATATAATGCTCTTCTTTGTCTCTAGTAGCAGATTTTTACTTAAAGTCTATTTTGTCTGATATTAATGTAGTCACCCCTACTCTCTTTTCAGTACTATTTTTGTGGAATTTTTTTCCCATGCTTTCATCTTCAAGGTACCAGTGTCTCTGAGTCTAAAGTGTGTCTCTTGTAGATACTATAGTTGGATCATGTTTTCTTATCCATTCTGCCAATCTCTGCCTTTTGATTGGAGAGTTTAATCCACTTACATTTAAAGCAATTACTAATAAGGAAGGACTTCTGCCATTTTACTATTTGTTTTTGTGTGTTTTATACCTTTTTTGTCTCTCATTTCCTCCAATACTGCCTAGTTTTTTCTGTAGTCAACTCTATTGATTTTCTTCTCATTTCCTTTTGTGTATTTTTGCTTTTTAGATATTTTCTTCATGGTTGCTATGGGGATTACATTTAGTATCCTAACATTATAAAAATCTAGTTTAATTTGATACCAATTTAATTCCAATAACATACAAAAACTGTCATACTGTTCTTTCCCCCTTTATTTTATTGTTGTCACAAATTACATCTTTAAATATTGTGTGCCTAATAACATAGATTTGTTATTTTTATGCATTTGTCTTTTAAATCATGTAAAACATAACAAGAAGAATTATAGAAATACCATAAAACTGACCTTTATATTTATCGATTAAATTATCTTTACTGGAAATCTTTTTTATCCCCCTGCATATGTCAATAGTACACAAGAGTGCTTGTTTCTCTGGTAGCCTTGGCAACACTGTGTCAATCTTTTAAATCTTTGCCACACTCATAGACAAAAAACCAAAAAGCATGATTTTTAAAAATCTTTTTATATATTTATTATAAATTTGCATGCCTTTTGACGTCCTTTGCCGATTTTTCTAATGTGGAAGACTTTTGTCTCTCACTCTTTTCTTAAAAAACAATTTTGTTCCTTAGATTCCTGTATACTATTTTCTTCTGGTTCCCCTCTTATAATTTTGCCAGTTCCTTCTCAGTTTTCTTCTCTCTGGTTTTTTCCCGTTTGCCCCTTAAATGTTGATGCTTTCTTTTCTTCTGTTCAAGCCACTCTTCTTAGTGACCTCATCTACTCTTATGATCCTAATTAAACTCTATAATAACACTAACAATCACAATAGTACTAGTGGTATTAATAACATATATTGACCATTTACTATGTGTCAGACACCGTAATAAGTGCTTACATGGAAATATTTCGGTTATTCCTCACAAAAATCATGTAAGGCAGGTACTATCATGAATCTCCATTTTAGAAAGGAGCCAATTGAGTCAGGAAAGTTTAAGTGACTTTAAGACAATGGTACCTTGAAGATGTAAAGGTTGCAAAGTTAGTATGTACAGAGCTGGGACTCAAACTGAAGTCTTCTCTGATGCCAACTATACTATATTTTATCCCATGACTGTATGCTGTATAGTATATATACCAGGGGTCAGAAAACTATGGCTCACAGGCCAAATTTGGTCTGTCATCTGTTTTTGTAAATAAAGTTTTATTGAAACGCAGCCATACTCATGTATTCAAATATTGTCTATGAAACGCTACAACAGAAAGTTGAGTAGTTAGGACACAGACTTTACAGCCTACAAAATCTAAAATATTTACTATCTGGCCCATTACAGAAAAAAATTTGTTGACCCTTGATCTATATACAGATAACTCCAAAAATCTACATCTTCAGCACTGACTTTATCTTCTACCCAGTTATCTACTGAACACCTCCAGCCCATAAGTACTTCAATTTTAACATGTTTAAAACTAGACTCTAAGGCATCATCTGCCATTCCCCACCCTATGCTCTAGTTCAGAGATGTGGCATGCATGTTGCTCGCTATTCCTCACTTTTACACCCCTGGCAGTAACTGCTAATTGATAAAAACACACTTTCCCACTAAGTCCAGATGAAGCCTCAGAACCCCTCTTAACAGAGCCCTGGCCTGAGATTGGTAGTGAGAGGTGCAGAGATGGGGTTAGAGTCAAGAACTATTTAAGCAGTAGAATCAGCAGGATATGGAGATAATGGGGGCCTGTGTACCTAGCTTTTGTAACTACCAATCAAATGGAGTTAGTACATGAGATGAAATGTTATTTGCCATTCCTATAGCTGAGCCACATCCAGCTTCTCAATGCTCTTGGAACCTGACCAAACCCTTTCACAATTCCATGTTCCTGTACATGATCCTTCACCCTAGAATGTCATATTGTCCCTGCTCTGCCTGACAACCCCTCTTTCCATGTCTGACAACTAGCTCAAACGTCAATACCATGAAGCCTTTCCTGACTCCCCTGTGTGGATTAGCTATTTCCTTCCATGGTGCCCCTACCAGTTCAGAACTCTATTATAACACTAATACATAATACATTCTACTATAACTGTCTTTTCATAGGTTGGTCTGTCAACCCCATTAGACCAAGAGCTCCTTAAGAGCAGGACATATATCTTAACTATCTTTGCATTGCTGGTGTCTAGCATAATCCAGAACATAGCTGACTGTCAGTATGCTAAATTCAAAGGGGGATATAAGCATCACAGAAATCACCATCTACCCAGACAAAAAGTTAATACACAGGCCTCCAATATTTCCAAATCCTGCTGATTCTACCTCTGAAACAGTTCTTGACTGGAACCCCTTCTCTGTACCTCCCATTGCCAATCTCAGGCCAGGCCTTCACTATTTGCACCTGGATTATTGCCACAACCTCCCTACTTCTACTGTTGGCCCCTGACCTTGATCCCCTACATTAATTTCTACATTCAACAAATATTAATATATTGAGTGTCTACTAAATGCCAGGCTCTGTTGTAGGCAGTGAGAATACTGCAGTGAACAAAGCAAACAAAAATGCCTTTTCTTGTGGAACTTATATTCTAGGAGAAGGAAACACAACCAGCAGAGTGATCCATTTGTATGCAGCTTCTGACCATGTCACTCTCCTCCTTAAAGCTTCCACTGGCTTCCTACTGCTTACAGTCCAAACTATCTGAAGACAGCATATAAGGCCTTCCATAACCCAGGCCTTGCTTACTCTAGTTTTATCTATTTTGCGCTCTAGTAATACTGAAACGCATACATTGTTTTTTCTTGCCTCCCTGAGTTTGCTTTTGCTGTCCCCTTTGCCTGCAATGCCCTTCTCTCTCTTTCTTTTTAATGTGGTTAGCTCCCATTCCTCTTTCAAGATTCCATTCAGACAGTGCTTTATCTAGGGAGCATTCCCTCTTCTCCCTCAAATTAGGTACTTCTCATCAATATGCCCATAATATACTGTGCACACCTCTATTGTTGCATTTCCATATTGCCTTATCATTGCTTTTTTCAATATCTGATTTTCCTACTATGCTGTGCTCTTGGAGGGCATAGGCTGTCTTATTCATCTTTGTAACCCTAGTACCTCCACCAGTGTATCGCACATAGTAGGAACTCAATATTTGTTGAAGTAATGAATGTTACCTCCACACGCCATTCTCCTTCATGTCCAGACCACTCTTCTGCACTCTAGACTCTTATAACCAACTGCTTACCCGGTATCTCTCTACCTTAGGTACCTCAAAGACACCGTGACCAACAATGAATTCATCATTGCCCCCTGAAAGTTGCTTTTTCCTCCTGTATTTCTACCATCATTGTTCAAACTAGCAATCTTAGTGTCAATTTTGATTATTCTGTCTTCTTCCCCCTGGTAATTCTACTTTATAAGCTCTCACTCTGACCCTTCCTTCCTATTTCCTCTGCCACTGCCCTCATTCTCTCTCCCCTGGTTGACTGCACCAACCTTCTAACGAGTCTTCCTGCCTCTAGTCTCACCCCCTGTATTTCATCCTCCACACTGCTGCCAGAGTTATTTTTTGTCAAAGAAAAATCTGATTGTGTCATTTCCCTGCTTCCTACTGCCTTTAGGATAAAGTCCAAGTACTTTAGTACAGTACACAGATTCTTAAAGATCTGGTCCTCATCTAAGTTTCCAGTCTCATCTCCTGCCACTGGCTCATACATACATTCTGCCTTAGCCATACTGAACTCTTGATAGCTCTCAACACAAGCTCCATTCTCTCATGCCTCCAAGATCTCCTTTCCTTATCCTTCCCTGCATCTGCCTGGTTAGTAATACTTTCTTACCCCTTAAGACTCAACTCAAGCATGAAAACTGTCTCCTTGTTTCAAAAAAGCTTGCTTTGATCTCAGCACTTCTCTGTACCCTAGTTATGTATCTTTATTTATGTGCTTCCATAGTACCCTGTGCCTATTACAACTATTAATCACATTAGATTAGAATGCTAGTTTGTCTGTCTTTCTCAGTCCACCATGAGCTTCTTGAAGTCAGGGACACAATGTCAGTGAGGTTTTTTTCTGTATTTCCAGTGCCGAGCATATCTGCATGGAACATAGCAAAAAACTCAACAACCAAAAAAAAAAAAAAAAAAAGGTTCAAATAAGTAAATGCTTTCTTGATTTTGCAAATGCTGATCTCTTCACCTGACATAGCCTGGTAAATCCCTAGGTCACTATTATATCCTTAGCACCTAGCAGAGTGTCTGACATACAGTAAGTACTCAATAAATACTGAATGAGTGAAGGAATAAATGAATGAGACCAAGCTCAAATGTCATCTTTCTGACTTCTTTCTTAACAGCCATAAGTATTAGCTTGTTGGTCTCCAACTCCAGCTTCCAGAGCACTTTGTTTCTCCTTCTCCTAGAACACCTGTGACATTGCACTATTCACATGTCTGTCTGTTAGACTGTCCTTTAGGACAGGAATTTTGTCTTACTCATCTTTGTATCTCAAGCCCCTAGCACAGTGCCAGGCATAAAAGAGATGCTCAGAAAGCATTTGTTTGTCAAATGAATAAATGACTGAGAAGATAAGACTCAGGGGAGTCTCTAGAAATGTTTGAATGACTGTCATAAGACTGAGAAAAGGAGACTGTTCTGTGTGGCTGCAGGAGGCAGAAGAGCTAGTCAGAGCAGTGGTGAAAGCCACAGGGAGGCATTATTTTAGCTCAGTGGAAGAAAGAATTTTGCTAATTTTTAAAATGGCTTAAGGATCAAATGGGAAGACCTGGGGGAAAGTGAGCTCCCTGTAATAAGAGGTATGCAATCAGAAGCTAGAGAATGCTTGGCAGTGATGTTGGAGAGAAAACTTCAACAGCTGATAGGGAGGTGAGGGTGGTAGTGGTGCTAGATGATGCTCAGGGTTTCTTCAGGACTGAAGCATCCATTAACCTGCTCCCCTCAGAGCTGCCCCTAGATTGGAAAACTGCTTCTTCACAAACCAGACCATTCTTAGCCAGCTCGGGCACACTTAGCTGCTCCGTGAGGGCAAGACTATTTTACTCATCTCCTTATTGTTAATAACTAGCAAGGTATCCAGCACAGAGTAAGAGCTCAGCAACTATTTGCTGAATTGTATCTGACTATCCAGATATCAAAGATCCTTCCTTTCTCTGCCTCAATAAATATTTGTTGAAGTTAATTTGAATTCTGTTTATGTGACAGAGTGTGGTTCATATCATTAATTATTTATTCCGTATCTATTATATACTACAAGATAAGGCCACTTGCTAGGTTTTGTGAGAGAGAAGCCCTGGAATGGGAGACTTGGAAGCATAGTGAGCCCTTTCAGGGGCCTGATGCCCGAGATTGGATTATTGGCAGGACTGTAGAGAGGGACACACATTCAAAGTGACACAGTTGGTCGCCATCTTTGAGCGGGGGCATCGCTGTTACCAACTCTGCTGAAAATCCAATGGGCAAGAGATTTGGTTGCTATGCAACACGTACACTGCCCTTGTTTTCTAAGAGGAAGACTAGGTTTCTAGCAGGGCTTCAACTCGTAATTTTTCCCATTCTGGTTATTGTTCTGGGTTCACCCAAATTGTAAAAATATGAGTCTGTTCTATTTTCGCTTCCTTAGCCATGACTGAACCAGGAAGAACCATTCGAAGCACTGCGACAGAGGCAGATGCATCTACAAGCCCAGGAATGCCAAGGATTGCCCCAGCTACTAGAAGCTGAAAGAGACAAAGGACCTTCCCCTAGAGCTGACACCCTGAATTTTGACTTCTAGAATCCTTAACTGTGAAAAACTAAATCCCTATTTTTTAAAGCCATTCACTTGTGGTATGTTGTTATGGAAGCCCTAGGAAACTAGGACAGTAGGTTAAGGCCAGCCTTTAAAAGCCATGTTAGGGAGTATCTAGACTTGTATTTTATATGTGAAGGATAACCAATGAATCTGATTTCTACCTCATGCGAAAGGCACCCCCTAATAAAAAACTTGCACTGCAAAGAGTATGTTTTAACTATGGAATTACTATATGAAATCTATATTTAAAGCAAAACAATTATCAGAATCAGTTTTATGAAAACTGTAGGCCTTGAGGAATCCCTTAGCCAATTCCTCATTCTTTCTACCCTTTTCTTCCACTGAACAGAAAAACAGAATGTTAATTATTCAGGAAAAAATTCTTTTCTGGTCACTAAAATGCGTAATGAGTCTACTATAAGATCTAGAAGTTCTGATACGTCTTTTTCTAAAAACAGCTTTATTGAAATATAATTCACATACCACAGAATTCATCCATTTAAAGTGTACAATTCAATGCCTTTAAGTATATTCACTGAGTCATGTATCCATCAATACAATCAATTTTAGGACATTTTCAACACTCTAAAAAGAAACCCTGTACTCATCAGCAGTCACTCATCATTTTGCTCACCACCACCCAGCCCCTGGCAACCACTACTCTATTTTCTGTTTCTATAGTTGTACCTATTCTGGACATTTCATACAAATGGAATCATACGATACATGATCTTTTGTGACTAGCTTCTTTTACTTAACATAATGTCTTAAAAAATATTTTATTGTATTTTTGGTGAAAGTATACACAGCAAAACAGGTTCCATTCAACAATTTCTGCACATAATGCTCACTGACATTAGTTACATTCTGCACATTGTGTCAACATTCTCATTATTTCCTTTCTAGTTGTTCCATTCCCATTAACTTAGTCTCACTGCCCCCTAACCTTCTCATCTATGCTTTAGAGTAACTGTTGTCCATTTGTTCTTATATAGATAACTTTGGTAGCTGGGCAGTATCTAGTTCTTCTGGCCTCAAGGTAGAGGAGGCCATGGCTCATGGAGACAATTAGTCCTATAGTTCGGTTCCTCCTCTGATTCTTGGTTTCCTTCTTTCTCTTTTGTTTCAGACGAACAGAGACCAACAGTTGTATCTTAGGTGGTTGCTTGCAAGCTTTTAAGACCCGAGACACTACTCACCACACTGGGATGTAGAACATAAACTTTATGAACTATATTATGCCAATCAACTGAATTGTCGCAGAAGACTATGACCCTAAGTCTTCAAACCAAGAAAACTAATCTCATGATGTGGTTATGTCTAAGAAGGACCAGCATCTGTAGCCCCTATCTGTTATATATATAAATAATACACAAAAACTTTTAATATATATATGTTGTTGTTGTTGCAAAATTATACATAACAGCATTTACCAATACATCCTTTTTCTTGTGTACAATGTAGTGGCATCAGTTACGTTAGTCAAGATGTGCATATTTTACCCACATTCAGTGCTACCTTTCCCATTACCATAAATAAAAAGTGACTACTATCTAGAGAATAACTGTTTTTGAAGGTTCGTCAATGTTGTAGCATGAATCAGTACTCCATTCCTTTTTGTTGCTAAATAATATGCCATTGCACGAATATACCACATATTGTTCATCCATTCATCAGCTGATGGACATTTATGTTGTTCCTAATTTTTGGCTATTATGACTAAAGCTGCTATGAACATTCATGTATAAGTTTTTGTGTGGACATATGTTTTCATTTCTCTTGGGTATATACCTAGGAGTAGAAGGGCTGAGTCATATGGTAATTCTATGTTTAATTCTTTGAGGAATTGTCAGACTGTTTTCCAAAATGGCTGCACCATTTTACATTCCTACCAGCAGTATAGGAGGGTTCTAATCTCTCCACATCCTTGCCAGCACTTGTTATTGTCCATCTTTATAGCCATCTTAGAGGGTATGAAATGATATCTCACCTTTGTTATGATTTGCATTTCCCTGATGACTAACAATGTTGAACATTTTCGTCTGTTCTTATTGGCTGGCCATTTGTATATCTTTTTTTGATAAATGTCTACTCAAATACTTTGCTCATCTTTTCAGCTGGGTTATTGGTCTTTTTATTGTTGAGTTGTAAAAATTTTATATGTATTCTGGATACAAGACCCTTATAAGATATATGATTTGTAAATATTTTCTCACATTCTATGGGCTGTCTCTCCACTTACTTTAAGATATCATTAACAAGACAAAAATTTTAAAATTTTGGCAAAGTTCAATTCATCTGTTTTTTCTTTTGTTGCTTGCTTTTTGGTGTTGTTCTATGAAACTACTCCTAGCTCAAGGTTGCAAAGATTTACTCATGAGTTTTCTTCTAAGAGTTTTGTTGTTTTAGTTCTTATATTTAGATCTTTGATTCATTTTGAGTTGATTTTTGTATACTGTGTAAGGTAAGGATCTAACTTTATTCTTTTGCATGGGTTATCCAGTTATCCCAGCACCATTTGTTGAAGACACTATTCCTTCCATATTGAATGATCTTGGCATCGCTGTTGAAAATCAACTGACTATAGATGCATAGGTTTATTTCTGGACTCTTAATTCTATTCCAGGAGCCCTGGTGGTGCAGTGATTGCCAACTAAGGTTGGTGGTTCAAACCTACCAGCCACTCAATGAGGGAAAAGACCTGGTGATGTGCTCCCATACAAATTACAGCCTAGGGAACCCAGGCCAAAATGCACTAGTGAATTCTATCAAATATTTAAGGAAGAAATAACACCAATTATCTACAATCTCCTCCAGAAAACAGAGGTAGAGGGAATACTTCCCAACTCTAAATTGAGGCCAGTATTACCCTCATACCAAAAAAAAGACATCGCAAAAAAAAAAGTACAGATCAATATCTCTTATGAATACAGATAGAAAAATCCTGAACAAAATACTAGCAAACTGAACCTAGCAACATATAAGATAGATTACATACTATCACCAAGTGGGATTTATCCCAAGAATGCAATGTTGGTTTAACATCCAAAAATCAATTAATGCAATATACCATATCAATAGAATAAAAAACAAAAACCATGTGATCTTTCAATAGACTAAGAAACAGCACTTGACAAAATCCAACACCTTTCATGATAAAAAACACTCAACAAGCTAGCAATGAGAGGGAACTTCCTCAATCAGATAAAGGGTACCTATGAAAAATGTACAGCTAACATCATACTAAATGGTAAAAGACTGCATGCTTTCATCCTAAGGTCAGGAACAAGACAAGGATGTCCACTCTCGCCACTTGTATTCAACATTTTACTGGAGGTTCTAGCTAGGGCAATTAAGCAAGAAAAAGAATTAAAAGGGGTCTAGACTTGTAAAGAAGTAAAACTATTTCTATTTGCAGATGACATGATCTTGCCTATAGAAAATCCTAAGGATTCTACTTAAAAAAAAAAAAAAAAAAAAAAAAAAAAAAACTTCTAGAACTAATAAACAATTTAAGCAAGTTTATATAAGATAAAAACAGACAAAAAGACTATTTCTATACACTAGCAATAACAATATAAAAATGAAATTAACAAAATTCTACTTATAATATCATCAAAAAGAATAAAACACTTAAGATTTGTGTAATAAACAATTTATCTTTGCCTGAAGACAGGTTTGGTCTTTGTCCTCAGATTTTGGAAAGTAATCTCTAAGCTCTTGGAATGTCATGTCTGATAGGAGTGTCTTTGTTTGCCTGGGGGCCTTGAGTCACTGGATAGTCTTAACAGTATGATTTAGAGTGGAGACTGGCCACACTAGAAAGACAAAAATTTGATTTTGGGTAGGGGCTTTGAACGTGGTATTAGCTTGACCAGAGGGGCTAGAGAATGAGGTCAGCCACATGGGCAGTCGGCCATGGAGCCCCAGTAAAAATGCTCTGTATTGTCACAGGAACCCTCGTGGCACAGTGGTTAAAAGCACTTGGCTACTAACAGAAAGTTCAGCGGTTAGAACTCACCAGCTGCTCTGTGGGAGAAAGATGTGGCAATCTGCTTCTGTAAAAATTTACAGCCTTGGAAACTCTATAGGGGTAGTTCTACTCTATTCTATAGGGTTGCTATGAGTTGGAATCAACTCAACGGCAACGGGTTTCAGAATGGGTATATTTTCACACATCAATACCAAGAAAGTAATATTGTCCTGACATATCTGGTACTTTCTTGGGCTGTGCCCTATGTACTTCTTCCTGGGCTGATTTCAATCTGTATTCTTCCGCTTTAATAAATGGTAACTGTGAATATAACCTGGAGCCCTGGTGGCACAGTGGTTAAGAGCTATGGCTGCTAGCCAAAAGGTTGGCAGTTCAAATCCACCAGCTGCTCCTTGGAAACTCTATGGGGCAGTTCTACTCTGTTCTATAGGATCGCTATGAGTCGGAATCGACTCAACGGCAATGGGTGAATATAACAGCCTTCAGTGAGTTCTATGAGTCCTGGCAAAATTATCAAACCTAAGGGTGATCCTGGGAACCTCTGAACTTGCAACTGGTGTTAGAAGTAAGGATAGACTTGAGGATCCCTGAACTTGCAACTGGTGTCAAAAGTGAGGGTGATCTAAGTATAGACTGTGTCCCTCTAACTTCACATTTGGTCTAACTCTCACAGGAGTACACTTAACAAAAGAAGTGTAAAATTTGTACATTAGAAACTAAAAAAAGAAAATCTAAATAAATGGAAAGAAATTCTGATTCTTAAAACGTACATTTTCAAGGTGTCTGTTTTATTAGAAGGAGTCACTGGGTGGTGCAAACAGGTAATCCCTGGGCTAGTAACTGAAAGTTTAGTGGTTCAAAACTCATCAGAGGTTCCTCAGAAGAAAGACCTGGTGATCTGCTTCTGAACGGTCACAGCTGTGAAAATTCTATTGAGGGCAGCTCCACTCTGAACACATGTGAGGTCACCATCAATTGGAATCAACGCAATGATAACTGGGTTTTGTTTTGGTTTGGTTCTATTAGAGTTGGGGATGGTAGTTCCAGAACTCGATATGTGCTCATTATTACATGAAAGAATGAAGAAAACAGCCGATGTTTTTCCTGATGTGGGAAGATGCCCTTTAGAAATTTATTCATTCATACATTTTGGGTTTTTAAGGGCAATTAGCTAGACTGTGAAATGTGTTTTTATAATTCTGTCCACCACTTTCTACAGATCTACAGTTGTTGGAACTTCTGTAAATTTCCATGGTTGTTGGCAGGTCAGGACAAGGGCCGTTTTTCTAATGTAACTTTGGCATTTAAGAGAACCCCCACCCAAGCTTGTAGCCTTTATGATCCAGGGTTCTTCTTAACAAGTTCTTACTTTCAAATAAGGTACTTTTTTAAAATTTTCAATAATAGTTGATCAAGCTATTCCAGGAACATACTATTAGTGCTTCTAGTGTTGTTGCTTCATTAAATGATGCTATTTGTACACTTAAGGTGAATTTCTATATTTAAGAGCTGGAATGGTTACAGTATGGGAAAAACATTCAAATAAATGATCATAGATGAGAGGTACACCAGAGATGGAAAGCAAGGTGGCTTTTCCAGAAAATGGCCAAAATTTTCAGTGTCCTTTGCCTTTTTATGTCTCTTGCTCATCTAATTCTAAGCCTCTTTTAGTTCCCTTGTGTCTCCCCTTCTCTCTAGACAGCACTCGTAATCCTGTTTTTATGCTTTGACCTACATGTAAATCTATACAGGTAATATGGTGCTACAAAAAAAATGAGGAAAACAAAATTTTCTGGACTTTGCTCTGTATTTTATGTGAATGCATTGAATATATACTGTAAAATATGTATATTTTACAAATAGTAATACTAAAGTTTGTCGTACTGTGATGACTTGCATGTTGTTGTGATGCTGGAAGCTATGCCGCTGGTATTTCAAATACCAGCAGGGTTACCCATGGTGGACAGGTTTCAGCAGAGCTACAAGACTAAGAGAGACTATGAAGAAGGACCTGGCAGTCTACTTCTGAGAAAACTGGCCAGAGAAAACCTTATGAATAGCAGCAGAACATTGTCTGATACAGTGTCAGAAGATGAGTCCCTCAGGTTGGAGGGCACTCCAAATACAACCGGGGAAGAGCTGCCTCCTCAAAGTCGAGTCAACCTTAATGATGTGAATGGAGTAAAGCTTTCAGGACCTTCATTAGCTGACGTGGCACAACTCAAAAAGAGAAGAAACAGCTGCAAACATCCATTAATAATTGGAATGTGGAATGTACAAAGTATGAATCTAGGAAAACTGGAAGTCATCAAAAATGAAATGGGATGCATAAATATCGATATCCTACGCATTACTGAGCTGAAATGGACTGGTATTGGCCATTCTGAATCAGACAATCACATGGTCTACTATGCTGGGAATGATAAATTGAAGAGGAATGGTGTCGCATTCGTCGTCAAAAAGAACATTTCAAGATCTATCCCTAAGTACAACACTGTCAGTGATAGGATAATAGCCATATACCTACAAGGAAGACCAGTTAATATGACAATTATTCAAATTTATGCATCAACCACTAATGTCAAAGATGAGGAAACTGAAGATTTTTACCAACTTCTGCAGTCGGAAATTGATCAAACATGCAATCAAGATGCACTGATAATTACTGGTGATTGGAATGCGAAAGTTGGAAACAGAGAAGAAGGGTTGGTAGTTGGAAAATATGGCCCTGGTGATAGAAATGACACTGGAGATTGCATGACAGAATTTTGCAAGGCCACTGACTTCTTCATTGCAAATACTTTTTTTCAACAACATAAATGGTGACTATACACGTGGATCTCACCAAATGGAAAACACAGGATTCAAATCAACTATATCTGCAGAAAGAGACGATGGAGAAGCTCAATATCATCGGTCAGAACAAGGCCAGGGGCCTACAGCGGAAGAGATCATCAATTGCTCATATGCAAGTTCAAGCTGAAGGTGAAGAAAATTAAAACAAGTCTGTGAGAGGCAAAATACAACTTTGAGTATATCGCACCTGAATTTGGAGATCACCTCAAGAACAGATTCGACACATTAAACACTAATGACTGAAGACCAGACGAATTGTAGGATGACATCAAGGATATCATTCACAGGAATGTTATTAGGATAAGTTTAAATGAAGGCATTTAAAAAAAAAATTGAAGGTATTAATTCTCCTAATTATCCAACTTAGAATTTTTCTTTCGTTAAGACCCCCAATTCTGATTTAATACAGCTAAATAAATCATCTTGTGCATACCTACTTCTCTCCACATAAAATATGCACAGAAAATATACACATCTGATTGGGGGAAACCAAAAATTAATCCTACATAATGTATTTTCTTTTAAACACCCACCCTACATTTACAGTCCACTTTAAGGGCTCTGTGCCCAGAGTTGGCAGCTCTAGGAACAGTGAGATCAGTTTGTCTATAGTTGTTCCCAACCTTTTTTGGCTCTGGTACACCTACACTTGCTTCCAAAAATATATCCCACAGTCTGGTGCTCAATGGAATGAAAATCTTTCTTGAACTAATAGAATATAAAACAAAGAAGGTAATGGGCATAGTTATGCATTTTAGGGTACTCATAACAACACAGTGAGGCAAACCAGTGGAAATGATGTAACTGATCTAGCACTGGGAGAAAAATGGCTTCGGGCTGTTTTTCCCAAAAGTGGTGATAGATTTATACTTATCAATCGATATCCCCCACCATGGTCTCCCTTGTGACTGAGGATATGCTTTTAAAGAGATGCTGGCCAAGGTAAATGATGCAGCCAGTAGCATTAGAATAAGCAAAAACTAACTAGGCTTATACAGGGACTAAAATCATGGTCTTGGCCTTGTTAGCACTATATTCTAACTGCCTGAGTTAACTAGCCACAGATATTGCCTGAAAGAAAACCAGCCTTTAATTAGAAACAAAAATGCACTCAAGTACATAATACAAGTAAATCATTCAGTCTCAAATGACCTGCATTCAACGTTGAGCCTATCCCAAAGTTTCAATCTAATAAGGTGGAAAGAACCCTAATTTACCCGAACAGTTTTAAAAGCTCCGTAATTTGTACCATTACTCCTAACAATTTTATTTCATTTGTATGGCTTGAATTCCAATGATTTACACCACATTTCCTGATATTAGCATGCATTTTTGAGAAAGTTTTAGTAAATGTTGCTATCATTTATTATGAAGTAAACCTAGAAGGGCAAACAGAAGTCTATAAAGTTAATTGGTGTTTAGTACCTTCTTTATAAATGTACATCCTTCTTATAGTAAATTCACAGATAGGGATTCCTGGCCAAGGCATTAATAAAAGCTGAACAACCTTCAAGATACCTCCTAGAGGAAGTTGTAATAATCTCTTAGAGAGGTTTTGTTAGTTGTCTGGAATAAAGTTCACAATTACCACTCGACTCAATCCACCCTGTATGTTTTGTTATTACTGTTATATTAAAGTACATAAGGCAAAAGACTAGTGATTTTAATTTCTCTCAATTTACACCTTACCTTGATTGCCCCACCTCCTGAAGAGATTAAAGAGCCATTTTTATTAAATTGCAAAAGACCGTACAAAAAAAATTTTTTTTTTTTTTTACTAAATTACATAAGGCATGGAAAGTAAAGATTCACGGAAGAAAAAAAATCACTGAATTCTAGCAAAGGTCAGTTAGGAAGTGAACGTAGCTTACTAGCATCCCAAGTAAATTAAGTGGAATCAGTTGTATAAGAATCTGTGTGGGTAGTTGAATTAAATATTTGAAAATATGCTAAAAAAAAGAAAGCTGAGTTTTTATCTTGGTGATAATACAGCTACATTAAAGACAGGTTGGGGTAGAAAATTAAAGCCAAGCTGTGGAACAACATGTGACTCTATCCAACTCATTCCCTTCTTCTTTTCTTCCACAGAAGTCTTGGTTCTTATACTGAAAACTCTAAAACTGAAAAATGAAGACTCTCACTACAATTCAGATATTTGGGAAAAAAAACAAAATAAAACATCATTTAGTTCTAGATACATACTTTGAATTTACACCTATAATTTCCATTTAATTTTCCTGAGAATGGATGAAAACAGCAATGGGTTTGGTGACTACAGACAACAAATAGAAAGGCTTACTCTGAGTGTATTCAGTATTAGAGAATTCAGCAATGCTATAGACACTTGCCCTCCTCTAGCAAGAATGAGCTTCTGGAACTGTTCAGATTTATAAAAATAGGTGCTGGGAAGAACAATAAAAATGGGCTATACTTCTTAGGCTATTTGAAATGATTTCATTAAATAGACTGAGAAATACATAAAAATATATAAAATAGACTGAAAAATACATAATACTGAGTACTATAGCCAGTATCCTCAAAACTGTCAAGGTCATCAAAAACAAGGAGTCTGAGAAACTGTCACAACCAAAGAGGAGGCTAAGGAGACTTGGCAACTAAATGTCATGTGGTATTCTGGATGGGATTCTGGAACAGAAGGGCATTAAATAAAAACTAAGGAAATCTGAACAAACTATAGACTTTAGTTAATAATAATGTATCAATATTAGTTCATTAATTTTAACAAATGTACCACACTAATGTAAGCTGTTAATAAAGGGGGAAACTGTGTGTGGGCACTATATGGGAACTCTCTATACTATATGCTTAATTTTGCTGTAAATCTAAAACTGTTCTAAAAGGTCTATTAAAACATATAAAGAACGGGCTGTATTTCTCAGGCTATTTGAAATGATTGCATAATAGTAAAATACTAAGGGCCTGAATCAAGGGCAGTCAGAGACTTCAGCCACCAATGACAAAAGGACAAGGACTTTACACCACCATCATAATCCAGCTCAGAAAGCCATAAATCCAGATATCCACAATCCCCTCAGAGAATTTCAATGGATACAATTAATTATTAAAAGACAATAAGGAAAGCCAGTTTATCTTTCTTTATCCCAAACAATCCTACAGCTCTAAAGCACGTTGTGGACAGCAGGTTTTAAAGCAGTTTAATCCCCATTTGTAGTAGAGCTAACAATTCTAGCAGGGGTAAGCAACCCCAACTGAACTGCATCGTTTATCAGCTGCCAACCCCTCCTGAGGGAGAGAGGAGCTTGGTGCAGAAGCAGAGTCCTTCCAGGGGGCTTCAGTGATCCCTAGCTCAGACATTACAACATAAACACTGTTGTCGAACACTATCACTTACACAAATAAAGAACACAAACTTCAAGCCAGAGTCTTTTCCTCCTCTTGCCTAAGGATAAATGTGATTCTTTAAGCACCAAAAATCATGAATGTTATATTATCAGCTAGGTTATGAACCCTGATACTTTCTTAATGGAAATACTGACCACAGTTAATTAGTAAAATGTAAATTTCATGGTGAAAATCTGTTGATTCTAAATATTAATTCCTTCATTCCAATTATAAAAATTTATTGAAGAGCTATTATGAACCAGATACTGGGCTGATGAAAGAAATTAACTCAAGAGAACACTCTGAACTGATGAAACAGTTAAGAAAAACACCAAATCAAAAAATAGAAATGCAAATGACGTTAATAAAATCTCATTAAGCAGAGAACATTCTCGATTTAACCTCGCACGCCCTCTAGTGGTCCCTTGGTTAAAATGAGCAGCTTATGTAACAGTTTGGTAATGTCCAATATGCTGAAACTCTGACATACTGGCTGCTTATTGACTTTGTGAGCACTCTAACCTCTGACTGCTATGTCCAGTTTCTCGCTCTATCTGTGTATATATAAATATAAATACATATATATATATAATTTTTTTTCTGGTTCTGAGAATTTCATATCTATTACCATTGATTCAGTCCATAAATATTTATTGAGGGCCTACTGTGAGAAAGCATGAACTAATACTTACAATTTAACAACTTTAATTTCTAAACACTTTTACATTCAGTAAATCAACTGGGGACACCACGAGGGACACTCCCCAAAAGGGTTGAGAATCAATGTTTCCCACTCATCTCTCTTCTGTCCATTCATTTCAACTTTCACACTTGTTTATTCAGTCAACAAACTTTTATTGAGATTAAGCCCTATGTGCCAGGTACAATTCTAGGCAGTGCGGCTAGATTAATGACGGGAAAAAAAAAAAACAGACAAAAATCCCTATTCCCATGAAGCTTATTATATTCTAGTGAGGGCATGAGGCAAAAAATAAATACAATTAGTAAGTAAATTAATTTTTCAGATGATGATCAATACTATGCAGAACAATAAAATAGGGAAAGGGCAATGGGAGGTTTTTTGAGGGTACAAATATTAAAATGTGGTTAGGGAAGTCCTTACTGAGAAAGCGATATTTGAGCAAAGACTTGAAGGAAGTGAAGGAGCATTCTCTGGGGGAAGAGCATTCCAGGTAGTGGGAACAGCAAGGACAAAGGCCTACAGGTGGAAACATACCCGGTATGTTCAGGGGGCACAAAGAGTTCAGTGACTAGAGAAGAGTGAGAGAGGGAGAGAAAAGTAATTTTACTGGGGGAAGGGAGAGAAGAAAGGAGATTATGCAGGGCCTTGTAAGCCACGGTAAGAACTTTGGCTTTTACTCTAAGTAAAATGGTCAACTAATACATTGTTTTGAACAGAGGAATAATGGGTTCTGACTTATGCTTTAACAGGACCTCTCTAGCTGCTGTGTGAAGAACCAACTGAAGAGGGGCAAAGCTAGAAGCAGGAAAACTAGTTGGAAGGTTGTTTCAATAATCCAACAAAGAGATGATGATGACTTGAACTAGGGTGGTAGCAGTGGAGATAGTGAGACATGGTTAGATTCGGGATATATTTTGAAGATGAAGTTGACAAGAGTTTTCTGACAGACTGAATGTGGGATACGAAAGAAAGGAGTCAAGGATAATTCCAACATGTTTGGCCTGAACAGCTGGAAGAATAGGGCTGCCATTAACTGAGATGAGAAAGGCTGTGGGAGAGAGCAAATATGGGAGCGAAAGATTAGGAGTTCAGTTTCAGACATGCTAAGTTTGGGATGTCAATCAGACACCCACTAACCAATCTACTTTCCTCTACCTTCTCCTATCTATCTATTTACCCATTCACTTTTCTCTCACAATGTCACAAATCATTTGATATCTCCATATGTTCTTTGGTGTGCCATTTCTAGTCTTAGTAATAATAATGCCACCTACTCAAGCAAAACTAGTTATTTTTTACATTTCCCTTCTCCTTATCCCCAACAGCCAATTGATCACTAAATTCTATTGATTATGCCTCCAACATCACTCTCAAATGCTATCCTTCTTTATCATGTCCACTGTCACTACCTTTATTCAAGACCTTTTCCTTATCTTTTCCCTTTATTAGTAAGAACAGGTAGAGTGGTCCAGCTGACCTGGAGTTAGGAGGTGGGGGTGGAGGCAAGGCCAGGGTATAAGGTAAAAGTGTAATTTATTCCCAGTTCTGGTACCTGGACCTGAAAATGAACACCAGAATTACATTTAAGAGAGAATGCTGAGGTTGAGCTGGGAAAGCATATCTATAATAAGGTTATGAAATCAAGGTTCCTTTGGATGGTCACCCAAATTATTTCTTGAGTCAACAACCTTCCTAGTAAATCAGGTAGTGGGCCAACCATGATGTTGCTGGAAATCTAGCCCCTCTCTCATGACATAACTAGTCTCTCAGCCTTAGGCTGCTGTAGCTAACTGCAGGGTACAAGCTAGGTGAAGTGTAACAGGGAGCAGCAGAAAGACTAGATGAATGATCATGGAGTAACAAAGGCACAAAGTTCTAGGAGCTGCTGAAGTAGGAGGTCTACGGGCAGATAACTGAATTTTACTTCAAAGGCTTCTAGGTAAGAGTTCTTCAATTTTTGGCATGGGCAGATGGGTCTGTGCCAAAAGGAAATCTAACTGGTGTCTAACATCGGAATGATCCAGTTAGTATAATTCATATACTACTCAACACCTTTTGGTGTTTATGATGTGCCAGGCACTATTCTATGTGCTTTACATGTATTAGTTCATATAATCCTCACAACCATTTTGTAAGGTAGGTACTATTACTATCCCCATTTTATAGATGAGGAAATCAAGGAACTTCTAGAGAGTTTAAGCGAGTTGTTCAAAGTCTCATAGTTAGAGAGTGGCAGTGTGATTCAAACCCAGACAGTGTGGTTTCAGAGTCCTTGCTCTTAACTCTGAAGATATGTTGTATGATGAATGTGCCCTTGGGTAGCCTATACTTGGGTGGCTCAGGTATTGACCAGACTCTGGGATGTCCATGTTTCCAGCAACTAGCCAGGGTAATAGTGGGCTGGATACTATGAATGCCATGAAGGGACGAATTCTGGATGGAGGGGTCTAGTGAGTTGTTATTAATCAATTCTGAGAAACTGGGGGAGGAGGACCAATTGTATTATGTGTTGGAGGTGTAGCAGTACCTGGTTTCCCCAATACCTGGCAGGTTGTCTGGTGGCGGTGGTATGGTGGAGAGATAAATGTGGATGGGGAGGATTTTGAACAGCATTCTCCAAAACTAGTACACAAACTGGGGGCTGTAGTTGGAGAGCAAATGGCTATGGAATCTGTAATAGTGGAAAACCTTTTAGATCAACAAGGCAGCAGTGACTGGTGTGGATTTAGGTAACAGGGTAAGAGGGATCCACTACCAGTAAGAAGGTATTATAGATATAGGAGGAGGGCAAATCTGAAATGAAGTTCATTGGGATAATGTTCCAAGGTCCTAAAGGTCAACTGGAGGAATCACAGAGGCATCCTAGATGTTATAACAGATATAGGGCTTCTAGAATACTCTTAGACCAGGAGTTCTCAAACTGTGCTGTGTATCGAACCACCAGCTGAGGACTGGTTAAAAACAAATACCCCTAGAGAGTCTGATTCAGGAATCTTCATTTTAAGATTAAGATGCAGGTGGTGTGCAGACTATATGTAAAGTTTGAACAGGCTGGGTTGGCCTGGAGTGGTGCACATGGGTACAGGCAACCCCTGATCATAAAAGAACAGGGCACCTTAGAATACCATAAAACTCTTGGCTGCCCCATGATGGACCTGGATCTTTATGTTCTACACATGCATCTGCCTGGTACCTGTGCTGCGCCTGTGGTAGATGGCTGTGACAATCTCAAGCTGGAACCATTTCTATTGCCCCTTGATATTGTGCATTCTGAAACAGGATGGGTGTTTTGGGAAGGGTCCACCTTGCCTAGTATGGACTGAGTTTACAAGTCTTCCCAGGCTGCTCCAGGCTATGATGATTTGAGCTCATGATCACAAGCTGACTGTCCCTCTTTAAGAAAGTTTCTCCCTATCTTGAAAGTGGCCTTGATCACTAACAACTCTCATTCCCACTTAGGGTAACTGAACTTGGTTAGGACCAACTTCCTGGGGAAATGGGTACAGGGGCATAAATCAAAATACCCAGGTCCTCCTGTGACAGGACAATGCCCTCCACCCATCCAAACACCTGGATGTTGAAGCATCAGTCAACAGGGCTGGAGTAGAAGTAACAAGGTGTTAGCTACTGGAAGGTCATCTTTTTGTCTAGGAACCAAATTTCTTTCCCTTATAGAGAATGGATATTGGGATAGTGAAAATACAGAGATGGTAGATGAATTACTGGTATCAAGAGACTGTTGATGTCTTCAATCATCCTAGCGGACTCTCATTTCAGAAAGGCTTACATCTTATCCAGCACTATGTAAACTCTGGCAGAACATAATGTAATCCAGAAACACCACTTTTACACTTTTAGGCTTAGCCTGGAGATGGTGCTACTGTAATCATTCCATTACCAACCACCCAGCCCAGAGATTCCGTGAAGTCACATTAAGTAAATTTATCAAGATACTGCCTGGGTAGACAAGTACTCTAGGAGATGGTACAAGATTTCATTTGCTGGAGGAAGGCAATGACTCTGCACAAAAATTTTCCACTAATTACTTTTCTTGATTTAGATGAGATTATGAGTCGGAACTGACTCAAAGGCAACAGGTGTTTTTTTTTTTTTAATTCTTTTTTTGATTTGGTAGGTGTCCCTAAAGTGTCTGCAAAGGCTGGAGTCTTATGGAATTGATTTAGGAGGTTCAAGGTTAATAGAAAGGATTTTGAATAGTGATTACACTGAGGATGGGATGACCTTGACAAGGAAGAACTCCCTGCTTTTTATTTTCAGAAAGTATCAAGGCCACTGTGAAGGAGATGGTTTGATGAAACCTGCTATAAGCTGCTGTCCAGAGTTTTCATTTTATAGAAGGCCTTGATCTCGGGCTCAGAGAGCATCTGCCCCTTCAACAGTAACGAAAATCCCGGGCATCAGGGCTACTACACAGTTACCCTTTGCTAATTAGGAGTAGTTGCTCTGTCTCTTTGTTGTTGTTGTTAGGTGCCAC
The DNA here is from genome assembly GCA_030035585.1 of Dugong dugon. NCBI lineage: Eukaryota > Metazoa > Chordata > Mammalia > Sirenia > Dugongidae > Dugong > Dugong dugon. The sequence goes on along the minus strand of CM057483.1, from coordinate 97,519,470 downwards.
AGAGTCGGCTCCAACTCATAGCGACCCTATATACAACAGAACAAAACACTGCCCAGTCCTGTGCCATCCTTACAATTGTTGCTATGTTTGAGCCCGTTATTGCAGCCGCTGTGTCAATCCATCTGGTTGAAGGTCTTCCTCTCTTTCACTGACCCTCTACCAAGCATGATGCCCTTCTCCAGGGACAGGTCCCTCCTGATAACATGTCCAAAGTACGTGAAACAAAGTCTTGCCATCCTCACTTCTAGGGAGCATTCTGGCTGTACTTCTTCCAAGACCGATTTGTTCATTGTTCTGGCAATCTGTGGTATATTCAATATTCTTCACCAACACCATAATCCCAAAGCATCAATTCTTCTTTGGTCTTCCTTATTCATTATTCAGCTTTTGCATGCACACGAGGCAACTGAAAATACTGGACTGGGTCAGGTGCACCTCAGTCCTCAAAGTGACATCTTTGCTTTTTAACACTTTAAAGAGATCTCTTGCAGATTTGCCCAGTGCAATACGTCGTTTGATTTCTTGAGTGCTGCTTCCATGTGCGTTGATTGTGGATCCAAGAAAAATGAAAGCCTTGACAACTTTAATATTTTCTCTGTTTATCACGATGTTGCTTATTGGTCCAGTTGTGAGGATTTTTGTTTTATGTTGAGGTGTAATCCATACTGAAGGCTGTAGTCTTTGCTCTTCATCAGTAAGTACTTCAAGTCCTCTTTGCTTTCAGCAAGCAAGGTTGCGTTATCTGCATATTGCAGGTTGTTAATGAGTTTTCCTCCAATCCTGATGTTGTGTTCTTCTTCATATAGTCTAGCTTCTTGGATTATTTGCTCAACATATAGATTGAATAAGTATGGTGAAAGAGACAATCCTGACGTACACCTTTTTTGATTTTAAACCACTCAGTATCCCCTTGTTCTAGTCGAACGACTGCCTCTTGGTCTATGTACAGGTTCCTCATGAGCACAATTAAGTGTTCTGGAATTCCCATTCTTCGCAATGTTATCCATTGCCTCTTGGTAGGTGGTATCTTTTTTTGTCTTATGGGTTCGATTCTAGCAGTGTGAGGGGTAGGTTGATCAGGTAATTCTATGTGACATTTGGGGGTGGGTGAGAGGATATGGGGAATGCTGGCAGCAAAACTCTGACAACGTCAAGGACTTGAGTCTTGTGAGCAATAGCTTTCAGAAAGGAGAAGCTTAAGGAAAAAAGGGGAAGTGTAAGTGTAGTCATTGACAAATAGTACCAGGGCTAACTTCAGCTGGACAGAGAGTTGAACTCGCTGGGCCAGGGACTTGTCTGAGAGGCTGCCTAAGACCTCGACTGTAACCCAGTCTGGATATAATAAATAACTTATATCAAACACTTAAGATGTACCAGGCTCTTTGCTCAGCACTTTAATGTAATTATTAAATTTAATCCTTATAACCCTAGAAGGTAGGTGCTATTATTACCCTAATTTACAAATGAGGACACCGAAGCATAAAGAAATTAAGTAACTTGCCCAACATCACATAGCTAGCAACTGGTGGAGCTGGAAATCCCTGTGTGATACCGATCAACTGTGACATACTGTCTTCCTCAGTTCTACAGGAGCTAGAGGAATATATCTCATCTCCTAGAGGCTGGGGTGGGGGGTGTCATAGGAACAAAGGTATGTCTTAGCTGGTTATTACTCTGCTGGCTGGATGGGTAGTTTTCCTATGGAGGGGCTGGTGCTTTGTAGGTTGGGCATATATTGTTAGATTAATCTGGGATACTATAGGAAAGGCCTGTCTATTCTGTCTGGTGATGTACCTGTTCTTCATGTGCCAGCATAGAACATGTGTGAGTAGCAAGTGATATGGGTATGTCCCCTATGGGTGAAGGAGGGTTGTGCCTTGGTGGTAAGAAGATGTGGTTGACACTTAGTCCAAGACTCCACTTTCATGTAGCTATCTATTTGTTTGTAAAGGCTGGAGGTGGGGTGGTACAGCTAGAGAAGGAGGTTTAGCTGCTTGGTCAACATGGTCACACTGAGCATAGGAGCCCTTTGAGGAATTAGAACTGTGGTGCAATTCACTGCCATTCACTCTGTCTGACGCATAAGGTGGGAGCTTTTGGGAATACAGCTCTAGTAGCTTTGGTCCTAGCTGCCAGTTGAGTAGAACTAAGGAGGTCTAGTTCTATATTCTTCTTGTAGAGCTTGCTAAGACACAGGGCATAGACTGTAATGGTTCTACCATTCACTGCCCCCAGGTGGAAGTCCCGGAAATCAACATTCTAGGACAATAATGTCTCCCTCTCCTAGCAGGGAAGCAGGACAGAGGGGGCCCAGTTGGCATAGATTCCATGTTGGCAGGTGAAAGGTTGAAATGTCATGGGACAAGAGGGCAAATAACAGAACTGCAGAAGGAAGAACAATGTGGCTGAGCTAGAGATGTGGGTCTTAAATGGATTATCACAATGAGAAAAAGGAAAATATTGGGAGCTGAGATGCAGAGCCAAACAGAGTAAGACACCAGAAAAGGCAAGGATGAGGAATAGCCAGTCAAAGTGAACAAATAAGATGTGATTTAGACAAATTCTGGAGGTAGGAGTCAATATCCTGTGTAGGGTTTTAATAATCACCCAGCACATGTTTACATGGGTAAGGTAAGTCCCATTTAAGGGAACCTGGATGAGACAAGATGACTTCTTAAAAAACTGAGTACAAAATGCAGGATCAAAGGATTCAAAGAAGTCCATGAGCAAGCAATATATGAGAACAAGATTCATTTCACAGAGAAACTAGAGGTCATGAGGCAGGAACTGCCTCGGTTTGCTAGCAGGCAATTCATAATCTTCTCTGTCACACCCATCTTTACTTCTTTTTCTCTGGCTTCAGAAGAGGTGGGTCTCATCCTCCCAAAGCCATTTACCTGATTCTCTCCTGTATCCTCTGAGACTTGGGTCCATTGTTTATCCCTCTCATATTTCCAATATTTTCCTTTCAACCTGTAAATGTTCTTAAATCTTTTAAAACTGAACAAAACCAATAAACTATCCTTCAGTCCTTACTTTCCCTTAGGCACTCCACTCCTCTATTCATTACTCTCCAGAAAGTTCTCTTATCAAGGTCACTAACCTTACTAGCCAAATACGACTGACACTTTAGTACCTATCTGGACAGTACCCCTCTACAGCACAAGACACTGTTGAGAGCTCTTTTCTTCTTTAAACTCTTTTGCTCCCTTGGGATTCCATGACCTCTCTATTTTGATTCTCTAGCTAGCCCTTATTGTTGCTTTTCAGCTGAATTCCCTGGAGCATTTTCTTCTGCTTGTCCATTACAAGTGGGTGTTTCCTGGGGTTCTGGGCTCTGTTTTTTTCCTTACTCTCTTTCTATCTCCTAAGTAATCCCATCCATTTTCAGGGTTTACATCACCACTTGATATACTGACAACACATCTGTTTCCAGTTCCAGCTTCTACCTCCATATCCAAACCTGTATATCCAACTTCCCTGAGTATCACTTCCACTACATACCACCACCTACTCCTGTTTATTGAGGGAGTTTATTGAGGTAGTATATACAGTGGTTACTCACACAGGTTGGAGAATCAGATTGCTTGGGTTTCAGTCTCAACTCGGCCACTTACAAATCTTGAACAAGTTGTTTACCCTCTCTGTACTTCTGTATGTGTAAAATAGGGATAATGATAGTACCCACTTTTTAATGTTCTTGTGAGGATATATGAGCAAAATGCATGTCAGGTAGTACCTAGCACGTAGTTCATCATGTTAGTTATTGTTATTAATTGCTATCTTGTTTGGGACATATCCAAGCAAGCCAGAAACCTTAGTCATCTTCGCCTTCTTTCATCTTCTCCCATATCCAACAACAATAACAGTTGCCCTCGAGTCATGGTGACTTCATGTGTCAGAGTAGAACCGTGCTGATTTTTTCCCATATTCATTCAATAATTAATTTTTTTGTGGTATTCATAATATTTCTTGGAACACTTTATTGTGCTTTAGGTGAAGGTTTAAAGAGCAAATTAGTTTCCCATTCAGTAAATTATATACAAATTGTTCCATGACATTGGTTGCAATCCCCACAATGTGTCAGCACACTACTCATTACCACCCTGAGTTCCCCATTTCCATTCGTCTGGTTTTCCTGACCCTTCCTGCCTTCTCATCTTTGCTTTTGGGCAGATGTTGCCCTTTTGCTCTTATATAGATGACTGTTCTAAGGAGCACTTTCCCCATAGGTGTTATTGTTTATTTTATAGACCTGTCTATTATTTTGGAGCCCTGGTGGCACAGTGGTTAAGTGTTCGGCTGCTAACTAAAAGGTTGGCAGTTCGAATCCAAGAGTTGCTCCTTGGGAACCCTATTGGGCAGTTCTACTCTGTCCTATAGGGTTGCTATGAGTTGGAATTGACTCGATGGCAATGAGTTTGGTCTATTATTTGGGTGAAAGGTTATCTCTGGGAGTGCCTTCAATTCCAAGTTAGAAGGGCAATCATTATTTCTTGATTTTTATCTCTTAATGCTCTCTCAAATCAGCCTTTACCGTCCTCCATCTCCCATGCCTTAGTTCAGGTCTTTATCACTTTTCAGTGGGACTACTGACTCCTTAGGCACATCAGTTCTCATCCACTATTCTTCTTGGTAAGGAGCGCTGGTGGCAAAATGGTTAAGCACTTGGCTGCTAACACAAAGGTCAATGGTTCAAACCCACCAGCGGCTCTGTGGGAGAAATGACCAGATGACCTGCTCCTGTAAAGACTGCAGCCTAGAAAACTCTATGGGGCCAGTTCTACTCTGTCACACTGGGTTGCTATGAGTCGGAAATCAACTCAGCAGCACCTAACAACAATATTCCATGTTCCTAGACAGGAAGACTCAATATTGTTAACATGGAAGTTCTTCCCAACTTTATTTATAGATTCAAAATAATATCAATCAAAATCCCAGCAGATTATTTTGTGGATATCAACAAACTAATTCTAAAGTTTATATGGAAAGGCAAAAGACCTAGAAAAACCAACACAGTGTTAAAGAAGAACAAAGTTAGAGGACTGATACTACCCAGTTTTAAGACTTAATATACCTCACACCATACACAAAAACAAATTCAAAATGGATTAAGGACCTAAATGTGCAATCTAAAACCTAAAATACTCAGAAGAAAATGCAAGGGCAACCATGTCGGTCCTAGCTTTTAACAATGCATTATCTAATAATAAAAGCACAAACATCAAATGACAAAATAAATAAATGAGATCTCATAAAAATTAAAAACTTTTGTTCATCAAAAAGACTTTATCAAAAAAGTGAAAAGACAAGCTACCAACTGGGAGAATATCTTTGGAAGCCATATATCTGATAAGAATCTAATAACCAAAATATATACAAAACTTTGACAACTTAACAACAAAAAGACAAATAACCCAATCATAATATGGGCAAAGGACTTGAACAGACGTTTCACCAAAGAGGACATTCAATGGCCACCAAACATGTAAAAATATGCTCAACGTCATTAGCTACCAGACAGATGCAAATCAAAACTACAGTGAGATACTTTTTCACTCCCACTAGGATGGCTAAGATAAAAACAAACAAAAAACAGAAAATAATGAATGTTGGTAAGGAAGTAGAGAAACTGGAACCCTTATGCATTGCTGGTGGGGATGCAAAATCATACAGCCGTTGTCATAAACACTGTGGCTGTTCCTCAAAAAATTAAAAGTAGAACTACTATATGATCCAGCAATTCTGCTCCTAGGTATATATCCAGAAAACTTGAAAGCAGAGACTCCAATAAAGACTTGTACACCAGTGTTCACTGCAGGACTATTCATATTAGCCAAAAGGTGGAAACCACTTAAATTCCCATAAACAGATGAATGGATAAACAAAATGTGGTACATACATACAATGGAATACTACTCAGCCAGTAGGAGAAACAAAGTCTTGATACATGCTACAATGTGGATGGAGCTTGAAGACATTATGCTGAGTGAAATAAGCCAACCACAAAAGGACAAATATTGTATGATCAGTATGTAAAAAGACAAGAAAAGGCAAACGTATAGAGACCAAAGTTCATTAGTGGTTACCAGGGGTGGGAAGGAGGGGGAAAGTGGAGGGTTAATGGTGGAGGGAAAATTACACTGATTAAGTGAAGGGTTGGCACAGTCAGTTATTGTAATTGCTGTCAATAAGTTGAATAGTAAAAAGTTGAACTGGCAAAAGCTGTGATAGATATATTTACAACAGTGAAAAAATAATAATAAAAGAGTAGCTGCTGAAGCTGCTTATGTACAACCAAAAACCTCACGGGAGTTGGTTTCTTGGTTTGAAGGTTAAGGCTTGCGGTTTCATGGGGCATTCCAGTTAACAGGCCTGATAAGGTGTTTAGTGCTTCTGTTCTACCTCCTAGTTCGTTACATAGTGCCTGGGGTCTTAAAAGCTTGCAAGTTGCCATCCAAGGCATGACAATCAGTCCCTGGAGCAACAAAGGGAGGAGAGTCAGGAATAGGAGGAGGATGTGGAATGTGGGGTTAATTGCCTCCATGAACAACTGCCTCCTTTGCCAGGAGACCAGAAGAACTGGATGGTGTCTAGTTACCATTAGTGAACATTTTTATCAAAGATTCTATAGAAGAATCCTGAACAAAAAGGGAAACATGCAGAATTTCAGATTCTCATGGACTCGAGACTTTCTGGAGCCATGGAGGCTGGATGAACCCCTGAAACTGTTACCCTGAGATAATCTTTAAATCCTAAACCAAAAATAACCCCTGAAGTCTTCTTAAAGACAAACAATAGTTTAACTAGAAAAAAAATCTCTGCCTTGAGCATTATGCTCTTTTAAGAGCTATCTATATGGGATCAAAGTGACAACAGCAACACAAAGATTAGACAGGAACCTTAGGGAGCAGTGAGTTTATGTTAATGGAGGAGGAACATCTCAGGAAAGAAGGGTGAGTGTTCACAATAGCAAAAAGATGGAAACAACCTAGGTGCCCATCAACAGATGAATGGATAAACAAACTATAGTACATACACACAATAGAATACTATGCAACGATAAAAAGCAACAATGAATCTATGAAGCAACTCACAACATGGATGAATCTGGAGGGCATCATACTGAGTAAAATAAGTCAATCACAAAAGGACAAATATTGTATGAGACCTCTACTATAAAAACCCATGAAAAGGTTTATACACAAAAAGAAACAATCTTTGATGGTTACGAGGGAGAGGAGGGGTGGGAGGGAGAAACACTAAATAGGCAATAGATAAGTGGTAACTTTGGTGAAGGGTAAGACAGTACATAATACTCGGGAAGCCAGCACAACTTGTACAAGCAAGGTCATTGAAGCTCCAAAGACACATCCAAACTCCCTGAGGGACCAAATTACTGGACTGAGGAATGTGGGGACCATGGTCTCAGGGAACATCTAACTCAACTGGCATAACATAGTCTAAAGAAAATGTTCTACATTCTACTTTGGTGAGTAGCATCTGGGGTCTTAAAAGCTTTTGAGCAGCCATCTAAGATACTCTAATGGTCTCACCCCATCTGGAGCAAGGGAAAATGAAGAAAACCAAAGACACAAGGGAAAGATTAGTCCAAAGGACTAATGGACCACAACTACCACAGCCTCTACCAGACTGAGTCCAGCAAAACTGGATGGTGCCCAGCTACCACCACCGACTGCTCTGACAGGGATCACAATAGAGGGTCCTGGGCAGAGCCTGAGAAAAATGTAGAAGAAAATTCTAACTCACCAAAAAAACCAAAACAAGCTCAGATTTACTGGTCTGACAGAGACTGGAGAAACTCTTGAGAGTATGGCCTTCAGACACTCTTATAGCTCAGTAATGAAGTCACTCCTGAGGTTCACCCTTCAGCCAAAGATTAGGCAGGCCCATAAAACAAAACAAGACTAAATGGGCACACCAGCCCAGGGGCAAGGACAAGAAGGCAGGAGGAGACAGGAAAGCTGGTAATGGGAACCCAAGGTCGAGAAGGGGAGAGTGTTGACATGTCTTGGGGTTGACAACCAATGTCACAAAATATGTGTATTAATTGTTTAATGAGAAACTAATTTGCTCTGTAAACCTTCATCGAAAGTACAATAAAAAAGTAAAGAAAAAAAAAGGAGCGTGAGAATGGTTGCAAACTTGAATATAATCAATGTCACTGAATTGCATACATAGAAATGTTTGAATTGGTATATGTTTTGCTGTGTATATTCTCAAAAATAACAATAAAACTTGAAAAGAAAAAAGAAAAAGACTTAATATAAAGCTGCAGTAATCAAGACTATGTTGTACTGGCAAAAGAACAGACAAATAGATCAATGGAATAAACAGAACAAAGAGCCCAGAAACAGACCCACACAAACGTTAGTCAACTGATCTTTGACAAAAGAGCAAAGGCAATTCCGTGGAGAAAGAATATTCTTTTCAATAAATGATGCTGGAACAACTGGACATCCACATGCAACAAAATGAATCTAGACATAGCTCTTAACACCTTTCACAAAAAGTAACCCAACGTGGATCATATACCTAAACTTTTACGCAAAAGTATAAAATTTCTAGAAGATAACAGGAGAAAATCTAGGTGATCTTGCGTTTGGTAATGAGTTTTTAGATAAACACCAAAAGCACAATCCAAGAAAGAAAAAACCCAACCTGTTGCTGTCGAGTCAATTTCAACTCATAGCAACTCTGGGATAGAGTAGAACAGCCCCGCAGGGTTTCCAAGGGAAGGCTGGTAGATTCGAACTGCCAACCTTTGGTAAGCAGCCTTAGCTCTTAACCACTGCACCACCAGGCCCCATAAAAATATACAAAGAACTCTTAAAACTCAACAATAAGAAAACAATTGAATTAAAAAATGGGCAAAAGATCTGAGCAGATGTTTTATCAAAGAAGATATATGGTTGGCAAATAAGCCTATGGAAAGATGCTCAACACTATATATCATTAGAGAACTGTAAACTAAAAAACGAGATACCAAAAAATACACCTATCAGTATGACTAAAATACAAAACCCTGACAACACCAAACGCTGACAAGGATGTGGATGGAGCAAGAGAAACTCTCGTTCATTGCTGGTGGAGATGCAAAATGGTACAGCCATTTTGGAAGACAGTTTCACAGTTTCTTAAAAGCTAAACCATCCAGCAATGACTCACCTTGGTATTTACCCAAATGAGTTGAGAACTTATGTCCACACAAAAACCTGCACATGAATGTTTATGGCAGCTTTATTGATAATTGCCCAAAATTGGAAGCAACCAAGATATCTTTAAATAGGTGAATGGATAAACAAACTGTCCTACATCCATACAAAAATGTGAAAAACCCATTGCCATTCAGTCAATTCCCACTCATAGCTAATGGAATATTATTCAGTGATAAAAAGAAATGAATTAACAAGTTACAAAAGGACATGGAGGGACCTTACATGCATATTGCTACGTGAAAGAAGCCAATTTGAAAAGGCTACATACTGTATGATTCCAACTATATGACATTCTGGGAAAGGCAAAACTATAGAGACAGAAAAAAGATCAGTGGCTGCCAGAGGCTCAGAAGGAGGGAGGGAGGGATGAATAGGCAGGATTTTTCGAGTGGTGAAACTATTTGCTATGATACTGTAATGGTGGATACATGACATCATACATTTGTCAAAATCCATAAAACCGTACAATGCAAAGAGTGAACCTTAATGTAAACTATGGACTTTAACAGGAGAAACTGTGTGTGGGGAGGGGGAAGGGGTGTGAGAGGGTATATGGAAGCTCTCTGTATTTTCTGCTCAATTTTTCTGTACACCTAAAACTGTTCTAAAAAAATAAAGTTTATTAATTAAAAAAAGAAACCTTGCTTCAATTTCTGTACTTCTGCTTATTAGGGATGATAAACATATGCTTGACATATAGTAGGTGCCATGAGTTGAAAATCAACTTGACAGCACCTAACGACAAAGCAATGCTTGTTGAATGAATAAATGATATATATGAATCTGTGCACGTCTTGGGGGATTGGGAGGTTTAAACAAATATTGTGATTATAGTATGTAAATGCTTGCTAGATGTAAATTTTGGGGCTTAATACCTGTAGTTCATCTGCAGAAAGGTTCTAGAGATGCCAAGAACACCCTGGAATTCTGATCTGAATTGGAACAATCCCTAGATTGTAATTTGCTTTCACTGAAGGTGTGTCTGTTTCCAGGTAGGATCAGCTGAAAGCTGTCCGAAACTGTAAAGATAATGATGTGTGGGCATGTCTGTGCCTGCACAGAGCCAAGCAGCAGCCACGACTGGCTCAAGATACAGTGTACTTCCTTTGGTGGCAAAACAGTAATAAAGTGACAGGTATCTGAGTATTCCACTAGAAACTCATCCAGGGCCTACCATGTCTTATGCAGTAAATTTAAGTACATAAGAACCTCCAGTGCCACATGCAGAAACTAGATCTGACTCCTAGGACCAGGCATTTTCCATGAAACCACACTACTTTTCTTCCCAACTCACTAAGCCCAAAAGGACATAAAAGTTTCTGGTTCAGAGAAGCTTAGTTTTCTCCTTTCATTCTGCAGTTCGAGGAAGAGAGGGTCATTTTTTTCTTTCCCCTAGGGTTCATATATTTATCTTTTTTTTTTTTTAAACACAGCAGAAGAGAACAAAAGGCTGTTTTTGTTTTGTTTTCAAGACCATGTAGAATTCATTACCAAAACATTGGTTTTCTTTGCTCTATTGCCTAAGCTGTAGATTCTAGTAGTAAACATGAATTTTCAAGGACTTTTTTGGTCATGAAATCTGTCAATTTGATGAAAAGATTTCCATGTTATTATCTTAACCTGTATATGCTGAAATTGTGCTCGAAGATTTATTCTGGAAAAAAAAAAGAGTGCCATTTTCTCTCGACTCAAGAGCACTACAGAGTATCAAGGTTATGGCTGATAGGACAATCAATTGGTTTGTAAATGATGCATTGGCAGTTACGACCACAGCTGCCTCATTTCAGACAGAAGACTGATAAATTCAGTTTTTAAAATTCTTCTCCTCCAACATTTGTTAAGTACTACAGACATATCAAACAAGATGCCAAATGCTAAATAAGGCACAGCAGTCCTAGTCAGAGTATTTCTGTTTGAAATGTTAACATAAAACTCCAAGAGGATTTTTCCTCCAACCCCAAGTAATACCTAAGAATAGCGGCTTCACAAGCCATTTCTCCTTAGACAGATACCTAACTCTAGGTTACCACTTTCTTTAGAGATGTAGAATTATATATCCTTTGCCCTGCCCATTTTATCGATGGAGAAACTGAGGCCTAGAGGGGTTGATATGTCCAAGTCAGTTAGCTGAGTTAGAAGCAAAGCTAGGCTTAGAACCCAGGTGTCTTGACTTTCAGTAGTGTTATTTCTACTATGCTACACCATCTTCTATTTTATTTGTGTCTCTTCAGAATGTCTAGTAAAGTGCTATATATATACAAATCTCTCAATAAACGTCAAGAAAACAAGCATAAGAGTTTGCCTAACTGAAAAATTGACTCAAGTAAAGTCAGAAAGCAGAAAGGTAATTTTCTTACTTCTTTGCATGATGCCAGCCTCCAGACCAGTTAATTGCAACTTTGCACTTTCCATCAATCAGGCATTGGGCAGCTGTGATTGTAGCCCCTCCTACAGCTGCTGCATAGTCAAATATCCCTTCAGTGGCTGGGCAGTCATAACCTTAGGGCAAAAATCAGAAGACTTTGTTAAGAGATGAATTCTAGAAAGAGGAGGAATAGGTTGAGATGTGACAACTTAAACCAAAAAGCTACTGTGCTAACATCAGCTCCAACTGAGATAGAAACATCTCACAATATTGGGGCAACGATTTTTAAAATGTTAGAGCTTGAAAAGAAAAACCTTAAAGATTAACTAGCCACAACCTACAGATAGAGAGGCCTGAGAGGTGATACGTCTTGTCTACGGTCACAAAGAGCCAGGCCTGGAAGCCAGGTCTCTTGACTCCCAGTCCACTGTTTTTTCCTATTAAACCATGGTACTGGCCATTTATAGTTTAAAAAATGTAGCTGTTTAATGAGAGATAAGACAAAAAATTTAGCCAGAACATACATCCGTACTCAAGTTAAAATAAAAGGTCACAGGACAGCCAAATCAGCATATATTTAGCCATACCAGATATGGACACTGACTGCTACTAGGGCATAAGGCACTGAAAGGTTTTCCTCCATTTGATCCATCATTCAGTTTTGCTCAACTCATATGGTTTGCTTTGTGAGTTATGTGGCTAAATCAAGAGATTAAGATTAATGGTTAACACATTATTTGCTAATTAAAAATTTATTAAAAGCCATAATGCAAATTATAAAAGATTAACTAGTTATACTCTACAGATGGAAGCTGTCTATCTCCCATCATTGCCTGGTTAAAACTTTACCTAGCCCATATTCTATGGAGTCCGGATGATCATCATCTCCTTCTTGGCTGACCTGCTGGAGATGCTGCAGATAGGCATCAGTATGGAAGGTGGCCATCTCCTCCATTGAGGCCACTTTTGGCTTAACAATCCTAACAATAACAGAACAAAGAGAAGTGAGTGAGTCAGACCCAGACTATGCCAGAAGCTGCAAAGGAGCCAGCAGTCTGAGCAGAAAATACATCTCCCAGCTTCTGGTTTCAGTAGGCTAAAGTAATAAACACGTTCTGCTCCTCCACTAAGGAGCCGTGGTGGTGCAGTGGGTAAGTGCTTGGCTGCTGTTTCAGTTATCTAGTATTGTTATAACAGAAATACCACAAGTGGATGGCTTTAACAAAGAGAAATTTATTCTCTCACAGTCTAGGAGGTTAAAATTCTGAATTCAGGGTGCCAGCTCCAGGGGAAGCCTTTCTCTCTCTGTCGGCTCTGGGGAAAGGTCCATGTCACCAATCTTCCCCTGCTCTAGGAGCTTCTTCGTGCAGGGACCCTGGGTCCAAAGGATGCACTCCCTTCCTGGTTTTTCATTCCTGGTAGTATGAGGTCCCCCGTCTCTGCTTGCTTCTTTTATATCTCAAAAGAGATTGACTCAAGACACAACCTAATCTTGTAGATCGAGTCCTGCCTTGTTAACATGACTGTCTCATTAACATCACAGAGATAGGATTTACAACACATAGGAAAATCACATCAGATGACAAAATGGTGGACAATCACACAATACTGGAAATCATGGCCTAGCCAAGTTGACACACATTTTGGGGGGACACAATTCAATCCATAACAGCTGCTAACCAAAAGGTCAGCATTTCAAACCCACCAGCCGCTCCATGGGAGAAAGACGTGGCAGTCTGCTTCCATAAAGATTACAGCCTTGGAAACCCTAGGGGGGCAGTTCTACTCTCTCCTATAGGGTTGCTGTGAGTCAGAATCAACTCAAAGGCAAAGGGTTGGGTTTTTTTGGTTTTGTGCCTCCACTGCACGATATAGCCTTTACTTCTGTTATGGACTGAATTGTGTCCCCCCAAAATAATATGTGTTGTAAATCCTAGCCTCTATGCCTGTGGTTATAATCCCATTTGGGAATGGGTATCTTGAGTAAATCTCTTCTGAGATATAAAAGAGATTAAACAAACAAGCTAGCAAGCAGAGATGGGGGAAGATTGATGCCAAGCCACATGAAGATTGCCCAGGAGCAGAAGCTCAGAAGAGACAAGACCTTTCTCCAGAGCAACAGAGGGAGAACACCTTCCCCTAGAGCCAGCACCCTGAATTCAGAATTCTAGCCTCCTAAACTGTGAGAAAATAAATTTGTTGGTTAAAGCCACCCGGTTGCAGTATTTCTGTTATAGCAGCACTAGATAACTAAGACAACTTCTTCACATCATGGTAATGATTCCATCACTAAGGGGATAGATTTTTTTCCTTGAGTTTATAGTTAGGTAAAAACAAATGAGTAATCATATTTAAGATAAGTGAATAATCAGATATCAGACAAACTGTACTCTGTGAGTTACAACTTTCATGACAAACCAGTAGACAGAGATATTTTCATTTAATTGGTTCCTAATTGAGCAATGTAATCCTTTTAGATAATTTTTACTTTGGAGTCAGAGAACTGGGTTCCTGTCCTGAATTAGGTACTTACTAGTTGTAAAACCTCAGGTAAGTTATTTGACCATTCTGCAGCTTAGTTACCTCATCTATAAAATGGGAATACCTTAATGGGACATATGTGGAGATTAAATAACATGTATGAAAATGCTTTGTGGATTCCTATCATTATTATTAATACTAAAGGATAAAAAATAGGCAACCCAAAATGTACAAATTCCTTTACTTGGTCCCTCACACCTGCTTCTGAGAGAAAGGAGAGAAGGGGCAGAAAGATTGGAAACTCGGCTTCACTCAGAACCTCTTAACCTCACAAGAAGTAATAAATAGGGGTGAATGACAGAACAAAGGGAATTAGCCTAACAACAAGATTTACCACCTCTTACCTCGAGCTGCCTGTTCCACATTTCCTCTTCCTGACCCCACCACTGGCACTGCTATTCTCTAGCCATTGCCACTTAAAGTGTGATCTATGGACCAGTAGCATCAGCGTCACTTGGGAGACTGTTAGAAATGCAGAACCTCAGGCTCACCTCAGACCTACTGAATCCAAATTTGTATTTTAACAAGATGATTTTTTTAGCAAGATGATGTATTTTAATAAGGTGATTCAACAAGTTGGAGGAGCATTGACCTAGGCCACAGGGAGGCAGTAGTGGTTTTTTATGCTTGCTGAATGGGAGCAAACCCATGAGTTTATCATGAATCAATATGACCATACAAGCTATGAAGGAGCCCTGGTGGTGCAGTGGTTAAAGTGCTCAAGTGGTGCAGTGGTTAAAGTGCTCAGATGCTAACTGGAAGGTCAGCAGTTTGAACCCATCAGCCACTCCGCAAGAGAAAGATGCGGCAGCCTGCTTCTGTAAAGATTACAGCCTTGGAAACTAACCCTATGGTTCAGTTCTACTCTGTCCTATAGGGTAGCTATGAATCGGCATCGATTCACTGGCAGTGGGCTGCTATGTTGTTGTATACCGACTACTACTATCACCAAGAAGGCTAGAAGAAATCCTGTAGTTCAACCTCAAAAATTAAATATATAGCCAAGATCTAAAGAGTCATACGTCTTCTTCAAGAAAGCTTGTCTATACCGTCAGAGGTGAAAAATCTGTCCATTAAAATAAATATTTTAGTTTCTTGGACCATGTTCCAAGTTTTAATTGCTCTCTCTTCTACCACTTTTCCATTTATTTAACACTTACTGAATATCTCCCTACTTAACAGCAAGGAAATTGGACAGTTTTACTTTGCTTTCTTGTTAGTCATAATTTTTTTTTTTTTGTGAAATGAAAGTTCCTCCCAGTTGAACACCTTTATCTATCAGACAGGTTTTAGTACCCAAATGTAGTAACCTCAAAATCTCCACAATGTAACTTCAAAATTTCCACAATGCACCTATCCCTAGGATATTTCCCCTCTCAGCAATAGAGTCCTATTTCTATGGGATCTTAACTGCTTCATGCACTTTTTTTTTTCAAGTTTTCTTAATTCCTTAAGCACTTCCACGTGGTTACAGGCAGATTACAAAAGCTTAAAAAAAAAAAAAGCACCATTCTTCTCTCACTGTCAAGGAGCATAGATAATAAAGCTATGAATACTTAGGTTCAAGACTATGTTCAAGAAAGAAAGGCAACTTACCTCATTTGCTTATGCAGTGCATATGCTTCAATCAGAGAATGTACCATACTGGCCTAAAAAAAAAAGACAGAAAACAGTCTGTGCTTAATGTCTTTTAACAGTTTAATTCGGCGAAATCTCATCGATCGCGTCCTCTTGAACCAAAGGAACTTTGTTTTAGCTCTCCTTTCTATATAGGGTCGTTATGAGACGGATCAATTAGACGGCACTGGGTTTTGGGTTTTTCTTCTATTTACGTAACAGTTACATACACTTTACACAGTATAGATACAAAGTATCTTAATCACTAAAGGGAAAGCAACGGGCCCTTAACTTAGGTGATGGAACACTTTTCAGTTCCGTGATTCTTTCCCACGACTTCAGAGACTCCCTTGTAGCAAGAAACACCATCCCCTCCCTTATGCCCCCACCCCCACCCCCACCCCCACCCCCACCCCCACCCCCACCTCTCCGTTGGACACCCCGCCTATAAACGCTATAAGAGAACACTTCCTCCATCACTTGACAAAGATTCCCCCAGCCCAAGTGTCCTCTCCGCTTCCACCGCCTCCACTGCTACCCCCCACCACCACCCCGAAAAGCCCCGCGGTCTTTCGTCCCGACCTCTCTTACCCGTTTGGGGACTTTGGCCAAAGAGTCGCACATGTTGACATACTCGGGACTGTAGATGTAAACCGGCGGCAGCGACTGCCCACCGTCCGCCGGTTCCTCTGGCTCTTCCATGTTCCACTTCCAACCGATCCGGAGCAACCGTTGGGATCCGGCTTTTTACGGACTCAGTTCGGGCTCGAGTTCCTGCTCCTCTGATCGGCCGCAGGTGCTCCCTGGTCAACATTCCCTCCTATTCTTGAGATGGCCGGAGACACCGTCCCCGCTCTCCATCCAGTTGAGAGAACAGATGGACCTTCCCAGGCCCGAGCCCCTCCATTTAGTGGCCACAGTTTTAAAAAGGGGGTTTGGTGGATATAAAACAGCCCAAATAGCTGCCAGTTAGAATTGAAATTTATGGCACAAAATAAGTACGGTCAAAACTAACCATCCTTGTTGCCCTACGGGGCCATTTGAAATGAGGTCAGACCAGCTGCAGAGCATACTGGGAGATGTAGTTTCCAGGGGTTTGGGACCCGGGAGAGCCGGAGCTAATCATTACAATAGACGAGAATTTTGAGTTTTAGGGCTAAAAAACGCAGCCTCAACTCTTTATGAATTCTCTGAACTTGCAAATACACCTATTTAAATATTTAAAGACAGAGACAATGTAGCTACCAAGAGCCCACCACCACCTAGATACATCAGCTGCAACTTATATAGACAGGCTTTCCTGTTGGGGGGCTAATTAACAATAGGCGCCCTTGTGGCGCAGTGGTTAAGAGCTCAGCTGCTAATCAAAAGGTCAGCAGTTGCTTGTACAAGGAAAGGTCATGGAAGCTCCATAGACACATCCAAACTCCTTGAGGGGCTGAATTGTTGGGCAGAGGGCTGTGGGGCCCACGGTCTTAGGGAACATCTAGCTCAACTGGCATAACACAGTTTATAAAGATAATGTTCTACATTCTACCTTGGTGAGCAGCGTCTGGGGTCTTAAAAGCCTGTGAGCAGCCATCTAAGATACTCCACTGGTCTCATCCCTTCAGGAGCAAGGGAGAATGAAGAGAACAAGATACAAGGAAAAGATTAGTCCAAAGGACTAAAGAACCACAGCTACCAAGGCCTCCACCAGACTGAGTCCAGTACAGCTAGATGGTACCCGGCTACCATCACTGACTGCTCTGACCGGGATCACAACAGAGAGTCCTGGACAGAGCTGGAAAAGGATATAGAACAGAATTCTAACTCACAAAAAAAGACCAGATTTACTGGCCTGACAGACTGGAGAAACCCTGAGATTATGGCCCCCAGACACCCTTTTAGCTCAGTGGTGAAGCCCCTCCTGAAGTTCACTGTTCAGCCGGGGATTGGACAGCCTCATAGAACAAAACAGGACTAATGAGGCACCGCTGTCCAGGGACAAGGACTAGAAGGCAGGAGGGGACAGGAAAGCTGGTGATAGGGAACCCAAAGTTGAGAAGTGACAGTGTTGACATGTCGTGGGGTTGTTAACCATTGTCATAGGGCAATATGTGTACTAACAGTTCAATGAGAAACTATTTGTTCTGCAAACCTTCTTGTAAGGTACAAAAAAAAAGAATTATCTATGTGAGATCAAATTGACAACAGAAACTCAGAAGGTTTGATGGGAAGCCTAGGGGACAGAGAGTTGAAGATAATGGTGATAGAATAATTTGGAAAAGGATAGTGAGAATAGCAGCACAACTGGAAGAATGTAATCGATGTCACTGAATTGTACATGTAGAAACTTTCAAAATGGTGTAACTTTGGCTATGTACATCTTCACCAAAAAAAAAAAAAAAAAGTGCTCACGGTCGAGAAGGGAGAGTGCTGACATGTTGTGGGGTTGTTAACCAATGTGATAAAACAATATGTGTACTGACTGTTTAATAAGAAACTATTTGTTCTGTAAACCTTCATCTAAAGTACAATAAAAAAATTGAAAAATAAAAAAAAATATATCCCTGTAGTTATAACAACAGAACATTTTTTTGTAAGCCCAGCTTGCATGAATCTATGCTAATTCACTTTTTGAACCTTCTAATGCGCTCTGGTTTCAGAGCTGTCATTATTACCCAATTATAATCATGCTTCAAATCACTTGGTTTCATCTGTTGTTTTCGTTGCTGCTGGTGTTCCCTGATTTTGTCAAATTTTCTGGTGTTGTAGCTAAAATATTGTGGTAATTAGCATGGGGGCTGACACTGTGAGTTACTGCTCTGAGTGAGACCAACCCTAGTGACGCCACTGCAAATCTGATAGCATTTTCCCAAGAGACTGGCAGGTTCTGTAGAAACTGGTAGATTCCAATCAAATAATGCTGTCAAATATACTCTTTGAAAACTCATGTGGTAGTAAGTATGCGAGAAGATACTTTCAATGTTTGGAAACTAAAGCTCTTTTTCCCTCTCTCCTTTTGCTTCTGCAGCTGAACAAGGGTTGGGGAAATACTTTAGGTTCAGTGTGAGGGTCACATTAAAGAATATCCTGAAGCAGTTTTAGAATTACCATCAGTATTTCCAGATCCTGAAGACCTTATGATCTGGTAAAAGCTGGCCAATGCCACCAACTCCCACACCAATTTGAACTATTAACTCCTCTCAGACAATCCAGTATCCTTACCTTCTTTAAAATCCAGCTTGTTTCCCACTCTTTAAACATTTATTGAGCATTTATGTACTAAGCATTATGTACTAAGCATTGTGATAGGCACTTTGGATATTTTAGCTCATTTTATCCTTGCAACAGTCCCACAAAGGAGGTTTTATTATAACCATTTTACAGATGCAATGTAGAGATAAAAGAACTTGCTCAAGGTCACACTTACAAAGAAGAAAAGCAGAAATTCAAAATCAGGTCTGCCTGACCCTGAAGCCTTTGAAAATTCCCTTAGGTATATAAACTCCGTTCCTCCAAGATGACTTTGTGTTACATTTAACTTTTTTCAAACTTCCATTTAGCACCCTCTCAATAACCAAAAACCAAACCCGTTGCCATTGAGTCGATAAACAGAAAATACTGAAGTTGTAAAGGACTTCATTTTACTTGGATCCTCAATCAACGCCCATGGAAGTAACAGTCAAGAAATCAAACAACACATTGCATTGGGCAAATCTGCTGCAAAAGACCTCTTTGAAGTATTAAAGAGCAAACATGTCACTTCAAGGACTAAGGTGCACCTGAACCAAGCCATTGTGTTTTCAATCGACTCACATGCATTGCAAAAGCTGGACAATGAATAAGGAAGACCAAAGAAGAATTAACGCCTTTGAATTATGGTGTTGGCCAAGAATACTGAATATACCACGGACTGCCAGAAGAACGAACAAATCTGTGTTGGAAGAGGTACATCCAGAATGCTCATTAGAAGTAAGGATGGTGAGACTTTGTTTCACGTACTTTGGACATGTTATCAGGAGGGGCCATTCCCTGGAGAACGACATCACGCTTAGTAAAGTAGAAGGTCAGCGAAAAGACCCTCAACAAGATGGATTGACACATTGGCTACAACAATGGGCTCAAGCATAACAACGACTGTGAGGATGACGCAGGACTGGGCACTGTTTCATTCTGTTGTACACGGGTTCACTCTGAGTTGGAACCGACTTGATGGCACCTTACAACAACAATATATCTACGTCTGTATCTATATATATATTCATATAGCCACAGAGTTGTCTAATAGCCATATCTAACTTAACATTTTCAAAACCAAACTCTTCATTTCCTCATCCAAGTATGTTCTGCCCCTTTCCCACCGTCCATAGCTGAGTAAAGACACCAACATCTATCCACTTGCCTAAGCTAGAAACCTGGGAATTAGTCACGTTCTCTTTTTTTTCCTCACCAGCAAATTCAGTCCATCAATTTCCATCAGTTCCACCTCCAAGACATCTCTCAAATACATAAACTTATCCCCTTCTGCATTGCTACTACCCCATTCCAGGTACTATCATCTCTCATCTGGACTCTATGCAATACCTAACTAGTCTCTACTTGCACTCTTGCTGCCCCACAGTCCATTCTCTTTGCAGCAGCCAAAGTGAGCTTCTAAAAATGCAAATTAGTTTATGTCACTAAAATCTGCCTCACATCATGGTGAGAATCTCTGAGCTAGGAGGTAGAGTGTAATTTTTAGAAATGCCTATTTGTAGGGAATAGGAGGAGAAAAAGATATCAGAAAGGAGACAAAAAAGAAATAATTAGGGGAGGACAAGTGTAGTACCAAAAACAAACAAGCAAATAAACAGAAAACAAACAAACAAAACAACCTGTTGCCCTCCAGTCGATTTCGACTCATAGCAACCGTTTCACAGAAATCAAGGGAGGAGAGAGTTTCAAGAATAAGGAGACAGCAACAATGTCAGGTATTGCAAAAGGGTCAAAGATATCTTTGGCCATTAGGAGGGCACTGGTGCCCTAAAGAAAAAGCAGGATATATGAGAGGAAGTCAGATTGCAAGGGATTAAGCAGCAAAGACAACAGTTAAGTGTTGCCTCCTCTTTGAAGAAATTTGATTGTGAAAGGAAGGAATGAGTTTTGACATCAACCTGAGGGGATGTCAGAGCCCAGGCATGGTTTTTTGGGAAAAGAACTGTGAATGTTTATAGACAGAGGGGAAGGAGTCAGTGGTACTGTAGGAGTTGACTGAAAGGTGAGATCATGACAGGCTAACAATATAAGGAGGAAATGGGGCTTTGTCCAGGACCTTCGTGGATAGGCAGTGGAAAGAAGAGGGCAGGATACAGACTGGCCAAACAATACCCTAAAATCTGAACTCTGTGACATAACAATGTATTGTTTTACGTGTTCTTTCAGATCTTGCAACAAATAGATGAACATTTCAAGACCTAGGCACTGCTTCTGAACTGGAAACAGCATCCCAGTAAGGCACACAATGTAGCAAGCAGATTCAATTGTGGAGGAAGATAAATCGTTGCAACAGAAAACAAACAAACAAACCAGTTGCAGTGGAGTTGATTCCAACTCAAGGCGACCCCAGGTGTGTCAGAGTAGAACTGTGCTCCATAGGGTTTTCAATGGCTGTGACTTTTCAGAAATAGATCACCAGACTTTTTTTCTGAGGCACCTCTGGGTGGATTCAAACTACGATCTTTTGGATAGTAGCCGAGCACTTAACTACTGTTTGTGCCAACCAGGGGCTCTGGAATTGGCAGCATATTACTGCAGCAAATCAAACAGGGAAGTTCTAAGACACTTAAACTGCAAAGAAAACCTTTCCCAAAGTGCTGGATTTGCAGTCAGAGGACATAGGTTGACTCTTTTATATTTATTATAATTTTTTAATTTAGTAACTTTGTTTTAATTGCAGTATAATGTATAGCTTGATCAATTTTTATATATGTATACATCCATAGAACCACTTAGATCAAGATATAGAACATTCCAATCATTTCAGAAGGTTTCTTTGTGCCCACTTCCAGTCAATATCACAATAGAGGCAACCACTTTTTGTTATCTATCATCACAGATTAGCTTTGCCTGTTCCTGATATTTACACAAAAGGAATCATACAATTATGTACTCTTTTGAGTCTGGCTTCTTTCACCCAACGTTAAGTCATGAGATTCAACCATGTTGCTGCATGTAGCAGTATTGCTATTTTTAAAATTGCTATGTAGCATTCCATTTTATGAATATACTACCATTTATTTACCCAAGTCTATTGTTGATGGCCACCACCTGTCTCTAAGTTTGTCATACTGTGGTGGCTTGCATGTTGCTGGATATAAGTTCAATCTTGACTCTAAAGCTTACTAGCTTGCTAGCCCTGGACAACTGACTAACTTGACTCAGTTTCCTCAACTGTTGCTGTTGTTGTTAGGTGCCGATTCATAGCAACCGTATGCACAACAGAACAAAACATTGCCAGGTCCTGCACCATCCTCACAAACATTGCTATGTTTGAGCCCACTGTTGCAGCCACTGCATCAATCCATCTTGTTGAGGGTCTTCCTCTTTTTCGCTGACCCTCTACTTTAAAAAGCATGATGTCCTTCTCCAGGGACTGGTCCCTCCTGATAACGTGTCCAAACTACGCGAAACAAAATCTCACCATCCTTGCTTCTAAGAAGCATTCTGGCTGTACTTCTTCCTAGACAGATTTGTTTGTTCTTCTGGCAGTCCATGGTATATTCAATATTCTTCACCAACACCATAATTCGACGGTGTCAATTCTTCTTCCGTCTTCCTTATTCATTGTCCAGCTTTCACATGCCTATGAGGTGATTGAAAATACAGGTGCATCTTAGTCCTCAAAGAGACAGCTCTGCTTTTTAACACTTTAAAGAGGTCTTTTGCTGCAGATTTGCCCAATGCAATATGTCGTTTGATTTCTTGATTGCTGCTTCCATAGGCATTGGTTGCGGAGCCAAATAAAATGAAAACCTTCAAAACTTCAATATTTTCTCCATTTAACATGATGTTGCTTATTGGTTCAGTTGTGAGGATTTCTGTTTTCTTCATGTTGAGGTGCAATCAATACTGAAGGCTATACTATAGTCTTTGATCTTCATCAGTAAGTGTTTCAAGTCCTCCTTGCTTTCAGCAGGCAAGTTGGTGTCATCTGCATACTGCAGGTTGTTAACGAATCTTCCTTCAATCTTGATGCTGTGTTGTTCTTCATATAGTACAGCTTCTCAGATTA
The DNA here is from genome assembly GCA_030035585.1 of Dugong dugon. Classification (NCBI taxonomy): domain Eukaryota; kingdom Metazoa; phylum Chordata; class Mammalia; order Sirenia; family Dugongidae; genus Dugong; species Dugong dugon. Next base: position 97,496,453 of record CM057483.1, on the reverse strand, counting down.
TCTGCTCAAAATACAGATTGAATAAGTATGATGAAAGGCTACAACCTTCACGCACACCTTTCCTGACTTTAAACCACGCAGTATCCCCTTGTTCTGTTCAAATGGCTGCCTCTTGGTCTATGTACAGGTACCTCATGAGCACAATTAAGTGTTCTGGAATTCAGATTCTTCACAAAGTTATTCATAATTTGTTATGATCCACACAGTCAAATGCCTTTGCATAGTCAATAAACCACTGGTAAACATCTTTCTGGGATTTTCTGCTTTCAGCCAAGATCCATCCGACATCAGCAATGATATCTCTTGTTCCACATCTTCTGAATTCAGCTTAAACTTCTGGCAGTTCCCTGTTGATGTACTGCTGCAACCGCTTTTGAATGATCTTCAGCAAAATTCTACTTGTGTGTGATACCAATGATATTGTTCGATAATTTCTGCATTCTGTTGGATCACCTTTCTTTGGAATGGGAACAAATATGGATCTCTTCCAGTCAGTTGGCCAGAAAGCTGTCTTCCAAAATTCTTGACATAGACGATTGAGTACCTCCAGCGCTGCATCTGTTTGTTGAAACATCTCAATTGGTACTCCACCAGTTCCTGCAGCCTTGTTTTTTGCCATTTCCTTCAGCACAGCTTAGACCTCTTCCTTCAGTACCATCGATTCTTGATCATATGCTACCTCCTGAAATGGTTGAACGTCAGCCAATTCTTTTTGGTACAGTGACTCTGTGTATTCTGTTCATCTTCTTTTGATGCTTCCTGCATTGTTCAGTATTTTGCTCATAGAATCCCTCAATATTGCAACTCGAGGCTTGAATTTTTTCTTTAGTTCTCTCAGCTTGAGAAATGCCAAGCATGTTCTCTTCCTTTTTGGTTTTCTAACTCCAAGTCTTTGCACAAGTCATTATAATACTTTGTCTCCTCGAGCCGCCATTTGAGATCTTCTGTTCAGCTCTTTTACTTCATCATTTCTTCTGTTTGCTTTAGCTACTCGACATTCAAGAGCAAGTTTCAGAGCCTCTTCTGACATCCATTTTGGTCTTTTCTTTCTTTCCTGTCTTTTTAAATGACCTCTTGTTTTCTTCAGGTATGATGCTCTTGATGTCATTCCACAATTTGTCTGGTCTTTGGTCATTAGTGTTCAATGAGTCAAATCTATTCTTGAAATTGTCTCCAAATTCAGGTGGGATATACTCAAGGTTTTATTTTGGTTCTTGTGGACTTGTTTTAATTTTCTTCAGATTCAACTTAAACTTGCATATGAACAATTGATGATCGGTTCCACAGTCAGCCCCTGGCCTTGTTCTGACTGATGATATTGAGCTTCTCCATCATCTCTTTCCACAGATGGAGTCAATTTGATTCCTGTGTTATCCACCCAGTGATGTCCATGTGTATAGTCGGCGTTTATGTTATTGAAAAAAAAATTGCAAAGAAGACGTCGTTGATGTTGCAAAATTCCAGCATGTGATCTCCATGTCGTTTCTACCACCAACGCCATATTTTCCAATTACCAATCCTTCTTCTTTGTTTCCAACTTTCACATTCTAATAGCCAGTAATTATCCATGCATCTTGATTGCATGTTTGATCAATTTCAGACTGCAGAAGTTGGTAAAAATCTTTAGTTTCTTCATTTTTGGCCTTAGTGGTTGGTGCATAAATTTTTTTTGTATGTGTATGTTTTTTTTATTGTTGAGTTTACATTTCAAGTTAGTCTCCCATACAAATTTTTTTACGTACATTGTTATGAGACCCCAACTGCTCACCCCATTCTGTGACAGCACACTCCTCCCCTCCGCCCCTGATTCCCCATGAACATTCAACCAGCTCCTAACTCTCTCTGCCTTCCCATCTCACCTCTGGACAGAAGCTGCCCCTTTGGTCTCTCATATCTACTTGACTAAGAGGCACATTATTTATGAGTATCACTTTATGTCCCACAGTCCAGTCCAATCCCTGTCTGAAGAGTTGGCCTTGGGAATTGTTTTAGTTCTGGGCTGATAGAGAGCCCAGGGGCCATGCTTTCTGGGGCGCCTCCAGTCTCAGTTAGACCATTAAGTCTGGTCTTCTTACTAGAATTTGAGTTCTGCATCTCATCCTTCTACTACTCCATTAGGGACCCTCTGTTGTGTTCCCTGTCAGAACGTTCATTGGTGGTATCCGGGCATCATCTAGTTCTTCTCGTCTCAGGCTGATGAAGTCTCTGGTTTATGTGGCCCTTTCTGTCTCTTGGGCTAATACTTCCCTTGTGTCTTTAATGTTCTTCGTTCTCCTTTACTCCAAGTGGTTGGGACCAATTGATGCATCTTAGATGGCCGCTTGCAAGCTTTTAAGACCCCAGACTCCACTCACCAAAGTAGAATGCAGAACATTTTCTTAATAAGATTTGTTATGCCAATTGACCTAGATGTCCCCTGAAAGCATGGTCCCCAGACCCCCCATCCCTGCCACTCTGTCTCTCAAAGTATTTGATTGTATTGAGGAAACTTCTTAGCTTTGGTTTAGTCCAGTTGTGCTGGCTTCCCCTGTAGTGTGTGCTGTCCTTCCCTTCACCTAAGATGATTCTTATCTACTATCTAGTCAGTGAATAACCCTCACCCTCCCTCCCCACCCCTGTAACCATCAAAGAATGTTTTCTTCTGTGTTTAAACCTTTTCTTGAGTTCTTATAATGTGGTCTTATACAGTATTTTTCCTTCTGTGACTCACTAAATTCACTCAGCATAATAAGTTCCAGCTTCCACCATGTTATACGATGTTTCACAGCTTCATCATTGTTCTTTATTGTTGTGTAATATTCCATTGTGTGGATATACCATAATTTGTTTATCCATTCGTCCGTTGATGGGCACCTAGGTTGCTCCATCTTTTTGCTATTGTGAACAGTGCAGCAATGAACATGGGTGTGCATATATCTATTCGTGTGATGGCTCTTGTTTCCCGAGGATATATTCCAAGGAGCGGGATGATTGGTGCATAAATTTGAATAATAGTCGCATTAACTGGTCTTCTTTGTAGGACTGTGGATATTATCCTATCACTAACAGCGTTGTACTTCAGGATAGATCTTGAAATGTTCTTTTTGAAGATGGATGCAACGTTATTGCTCTTCAATTTGTCATTCCCGGCATAGTAGACCATGTGATTGTCTGATTCAAAATGGCCAGTACCAGTCCATTTCAGCTCACTGATGCCTAGGATATTGATCTTTATGGGTTCCATTTCATTTTTTATGACTTCCAATTTTTCTAGATTCATACTTCGTATGTTCCCCATTCCAATTATTAATGGATGTTTGCAGCTGTTTCTTCTCATGTTGAGTCTTGCCACCTCAGCAAATGAAGGTCCTCTACTACCATTGCTAAAGTTAATTTTTGAACCTGCAAGGTCATGTGGGGCTGTGCCACTTCTCCTTTTGGCAATTTCCCCTGCCTTCACTCACTGGCAGAAGCAGGCAGGTAGAAGGGAAAGCAAACGCATTAATAAGGCACTAGCCCTCTGACCACCTTCTCTGTGCATTTCAGAATATGACCACTGATGTTTAAACTGTATTGAACAGATTTACCCTTGTTTTCACACCACTTCCTAATGTCTTTTCCTTGGAAAGTAATAGTTGTTGAGAAGGTGAATTCTGGAGTCAGACTGCATGGGTTCAAATACTAGCTCTACTACTTACTAGCTGTTTAACTTTGGACAAATTGCTTAAACTCTTAGTGCCTCCATTCTCTCAACAGCTACCTTACATGGTGACCGTGAAGATAAAGTAAGATAGTCCATACCAAGTGCCTATATAACAATGGCTGGCATTTGGTAAGCACTCATACATTGGTTATTGTTTTAATTAACATTATGTCAGATATTCCTTAATTTTTTTGAAAGTCTTCTCCCACTATTATCCTCACCTCCACCTCCATATCACTACTGCAAGAGAACATGCTACTAATTGTTTGGGAACAGGTCTGTGGCTTCTAGGATACAAGAAATCAGATTTCTGCTAAATATATGGTGACCATATCACCTGAAAGGGGACACTTTATTTTTTTCTTTGGTGAAAATAAACACAGCAAAACCTGCTCCCATTCCACAGATTCTAGACATGATGATCAGTGACAATGGTTACATTCTTCACATTGCATCAACATTCTCATTATTTCTGTTCTAGTTGTTTCAATTCCATTTACTTAATCTCCCTACCCCCTAACCTTTTCAACTATGCTTTAAAATAGCTGTTGACCCTTTGGTCATATATACATGTATGTGTATGTATATATATAAGTAACACAATACTCAAGGGTGAGAGTCTTTACCCTTTGGGCTAAACTGTTATTTAGTTTAAAGGTGACTTCAGGGATGGCTTCAATTTAAGGGTTTGTGTGTGTGTGTGCGCGCGCGCTTTAGGTGAAAGTTTACAGTAAAAATTAGTTTCTCATTCAAAAACGTATGCACAAATTGTTTTGTGACATTTATTGCAATCCCTGCAATATGTCGGCACTGTCCCCACTTCCCTTTACGACCTGGGTTCCCCTTGTCCATTTGTACAGTTTTCCTGTCCCTTCCTGCCTTTGCTTTTGGGCAGGTATTGCCTATTTTGTCTCATATACTTGATTGAACTAAGAAGCATGTTCCTCACGTGTGTTATTGTTTATTTTCTAGGCCTGTCTAATCTTTGGCTGAAAGGTGGACTTCGAGAGTGGCTTCAGTTCTGAGACAGCAGGGTGCCCAGGGCCGTAGTCTCAGGGGTTCCTCCAGTCTCTGTCAGACCAGTAAGTCTGGTCATTTTTTGTGAATTTGAATTTTGTTCTGCATTTTTCTCCCACTCTGTCTAGGACCCTCTATTGTGATCCCTGTCAGAGTGGTCAGTGGTGGTAGCCAGGTACCATCTAGTTCTTCTGGGCTCAGGCTGGTGGACACTGTGGTTCGTGTGGTCCATTAGTCTTTTGGACTAATATTTTCCTTGTGTCTTTGGTTTTCTTCATTGTCCTTTGCTCCAAGGTAGATGGGACCAATAGATATAACTTAGATGGACACTCGCAAGCTTTTAACATGCCAGACGTTTCTCTCCAAAGTAGGATGTAGAACATTTTCTTCATGAAATATGTTATGCCAATTGACCTAGATGTTCCCGAGACCATGGTCCCCAGCCTCAGCCCCAGTAACTCAGTCCCTCAAGGTGTTTGGATGTGTCTAGGAAACATCTGTGATTTTGTCTTGCTCAAATTGTGCTGACTTCCCCTATATTGTTTGTTGTCTTTCCTTTCACCAGTTAACACTTGTCTACTACCTAGTAATTTTCCCCCTCCCCCTCCTCCTTCCTTGTAACCATCAAAGATTGTTTTCTTCTGGGTGTAAACCTTTTCTTTGGTTTTTATAACAGTGGTCTCATACAATATTTGTCCTTTTGTGATTGACTTATTTCACTCAGCATAAAGCCCTCCAGATTCAACCATGTTGTGAGATGTTTCATGGATTCATCATTTGGGTAGTATTCCATGGTGTGTATGCACCATAATTTGTTTATCCATTCATCTGTTGATTGGCACTTACGTTGTTTCAAACTTTTTGCTATTGTGAATAATGTCACAATGAACATGGGTATTCATGTGTCCATTTGTGTGACATCTCTTATTTCTCTAGGATATATTCCTAGAAGTGGGATTACTGGATCATATGGTATTTCTATTTCTAGCTTTTTAAAGAGGCACTATATTGTTTTCCATAGTGGTTGTACCATTTTATATTGTCACCAACAGTGCATAAGAGTACCAGTCTACCCATTCAATAAAGTTCAACACCCGTTCCTGATAAAAACTCTCAATAAGATAAGAATAGAAGAGAAATTCCTCAATAAAATAAAGGGCATCTATACAAAACCAACAGCCAACATCATTCTCAATGGAGAGAGGCTGAAAACATCCCCCTTCAGAACAGGAACAAGACAAGGATGCCCTTTATTATCACTCCTATTTAACATTGTGCTGGAAATTCTAGCTGCAGCAATAAGACAAGAAAAGGAAACAAAGGGCATCCAAACTGGCAAGGAAGAAGTAAAACTATCCCTATTCGTGGATAATATGATACTATACATACAGAACCCTGAATACTCCACAAGAAAACTACTGGAACTAATAGAAAGATTCAGCAGAGTAGCAGGATACAAGATAAACATACAAAAATCAGTTGGATTCCTATACACCAATAAAAAGAACTACAAAAAAGGAAAATAGGAAAGCAATACCATTTATAATAGTCCTTAAACAAGCAAAATATTTAGGAAAAAATCTAACCAGAGACGTGAAAGACCTATACAAAGAAAACTACAAAACACTATTGCATGAAACCAAAAGAGATCTACATAAATGGAAAAACATACCATGCTCATAGATAGGAAGAATCAACATTGTGAAAATGTCAGTCCTACCCAAAGCGACCTACAGATGAAATCCCAATCCAAATACCAACAGCATTCTTTAACAAGATGGAAAAACAATCATCAACTTTATGTGGAAGGGAAAGAGGCCCCGGATAAGTAAAACATTATTGAAGAAAAAGAACAAAGTAGGAGGCCTTGTACTACCTGACCCCAGAACCTACAATATACAGCTATGGTAGTCAAAACAGGCTGGTACTGGTACAGTGAAAGACACTTTGACCAATGGAACAGAATTGAGAGCCCAGATGTAAATCCATCTAGCGACGTTCACTTGATCTATGACAAAGGCTCAAAGTCCATTAAAAGGGGAAAAAACAGTCTCTTTAACAAATGGTGCTGGCAAAACTGGATGTCCATCTGTAAAAAAAATGAAACAGGACATATACTTCACACTAGATACAAAAACTAATTCAAAATGCATCAGAGACCTAAATATAAAATGAAAAACTATAAAGATCATGGAAGAAAAAATAGGGTCAATGCTAGGGCCCCTAATATATGGCATAAATAGGATAAAAACCATAATTAACAATACACAAACACCAGAAGATAAAGTAGATAACTGGGATCAAAGAAAAATTAAACACTTATGCTCTTCAAAAGACTTTACCAAAAGAGTAAAAAGAGAACCTACAAACTAGGAAAAAACTTTTGGCTATGACAAATCCAACAAAGATCTAATCTCTAAAACCTGTAGGAAAATCCAACATCTCTATAACAGAAAGACAAATAATCCAAGTAAAAAATGGGCAAAGTACATGAACAGACACTTCACCAAAGTAGACATTCAGGCAGCTAACAGACAAGTAAGGAAATGCTAGCCATTAGAGAAATGTAAATCAAAACTACAATGAGATATCATCTCATCCCAACTACAATGAGATATCATCTCATCCCAACACTGCTAGAATGAATCAAAAAAAAAAAGAAAAAAAAAGAAAGGAAAAGAAAATAACAAATATTGGAGAGGTTGCAAGGAGATTGGAACTTTTATGCACTGCTGGTGGGAATGCAAAATGGTACAACCATTTTGGAAAACAATATGGCACTTCCTTAAAGAGCTAGAAATAGAAATACCATACAATCCAGCAATTCCACTCCTAGGAATGTATCCTAGAGAAACGAGATGCCACATGAATGGACATATGCACACCCATATTCATTGCATCATTATTCACAACAGCAAAAAGATGGAAACAACCTAAGTGCCCATCAACAGATGAATGGATAAACAAACTATGAAGTATGGTATATAAACACAAGGGAATATTACACAACGATAAAGAATGATGATGAATCTGTGAAACAATTCACAACATGTATGAATCTGGAGGGCATTATGCTGAGTGAAATAAGTCAATCACAAAAGGTCACATACTGTATGAGACCACTATTACAAAAACACATAAAAATGTTTCCACACAGAAAGAAACAATCTTTAATGGTTACAAGGGAGGGGAAGGAATGGGAGGGAAAAATACTAAGTAGATAGTAGATAAGTGGTAACTTTGGTAAAGGGTAAGATGGTACACAATACTGGGGAAGTCAGCACAACTTTACTAGGGCAAAGTCATAGAAGCTTCACAGGCACATCTTAACGCCCTGAGAGACCGAGCTACTGGGCTGAGGGCTGGGGACCATGGTCTTGGCAGGCATCTAGCTCAACTGGTATAACAGTCTATGAAGAAAATGTTCCACATCCGACTGCGGTGAGTAGTAACTGGGGTCTTAAAAGTCTAAGAGTGGCCATCTATGGTATATCTACTGATCCCATCCTCGCTGGAGCAAAGGAGAATGAAGAAGACCAAAGACACAAGGGAAAGATTAGTCCAAAGGACTAATGGACCACAACTACCATAACCTCCACCAGACTCAGCCCAGAACAACTAGATGGTGTCTGGTTACCACCACTGATTACTTTGGCAGAGATCACAATAGAGGGTCCCAGACAGAGCGGGAGAAAAATGTAGAAAAAAATTCATATTCACACACACACACACACACACACACACACACACACACACACACACACACACACAAAAGACCAGGCTTGCTAGTCTGACGGAGTCTGGAGAAACCCCATGAGTATGGCCCCTGGACACCCTTTTAACTCAGTACTCAAGTCACTCCTGAGGTTCACCCTTCAGCCAAAGATTAGATAGGTCTGTAGGGCTAATAATAACACACTGAGAGTGGTGCAAAAAAAAAAAAAAAAAAAAAAAGAAAAAAAAAAAGAGTTATAAGCCCCCTGCAACCTCTCCAATATTTGTTATTATTTTTTTGATTAGTGCCAGTAATGTCGGGGTGAGATGGTATCTCATTGTAGTTTTGATTTGCATTTCTCTAATGGCTTATGATCACAGTCATTTCCTCATGTGTCTGTTAGCCACCTGAATGTCTTATTTTGTGAAGTGTCTGTTCACATCCTTTGCCCATTTTTCAACTGGATTATTTGTCTTTCTGTTGTTGAGGCTTGAAGTATTCTATAGATTTTAGAGACTAGACACTTGTCGGACATGTTGTACCCCCCAAATTTTTTCCCGGTCTCTATGCTCCCTTTTTACTATTTTGGTGAAGTCTTCTGATGAGCATAAGTGTTTAAATTTAGGAACTCCCAGTTATCTAGTTTATCTTCCGGTGTTTGTGCATTGTTAGTTATGGTTTGTATTCTCTTTATGCCATGTATTAGGGCCTTAGTGTTGTCCCTATTTTTACTTCCATCATCTTTATTGTTTTAGGCTTTATATTTAGGTCTTCGATCCATTTTGAGTTAGTGTTTGTGTATGGTGTGAGGCATGGGTCCTGTATCATATTTTTACAGATGGACATCCAGTTTTGCTACCACTATTTGTTTAAAAAAACATCTTTTCCACATTTAATGGCTTTTGATCCTTTGTCAAAGATCAGCTGATGATAGGTAGATGGATTTATATCTGGGTTCTCGAATTCTGTTCCGATGGTCTATGTGTCTATCATTGTACCTGTACCAGGCTGTTTTGACTACTTTGGCTGTATAGTAGGTTCTGAGATCAGATAGTGTGAGGCCTCCCACTTTGTTCTCTTTCTTCAATAATGCTTTGCTTACCCGGGGCCTCTTTCCTTTACATAAAAATTTGGTGATTATTTTTTCCATCTTGTTAAAGAATGCTGTTGGTTTTGGATTGAGATTGCATTATATCTGTAGATCACTTTGGGTAAAATTGACTTGTTCACAATGTTGAGTCTTCCTATCCATGAGCATGGTATGTTTTTGCATTTATGTAGGTCCCTTTAGGTTTCTTGCAATACTGTTTTGTAGTTTTCTTTGTATAGGTCTTTTATGTTCCAGGTTAGATTTATCCTAAGTATTCTTTCTTTCTTTTTTTTAGTGGCGATTATATATGGTGGAACCTTAGTGGAGAAGTGGTTAAGAGCTCAGCTGCTAACCAAAAGGTCAGCAGTTCAAATCCACCAGCCACTCCTTGGAAACCTTATGGGGCAGTTCTACTCTGTCCTATAGGGTTGCTATGAGTTGGAATCGACTCAAAGGCAACGGGTTTATGGGTATAAATGATATTGTTTTCCTGATTTCCTTTTCATAGTTCTCTTCATTGGTGTATAGGAATCCAACTGATTTTTGTACATTGATCTTGCATCCTCCTACTCTGCTGAATATTTCTAATAGTTCCAGTAGTTTTCTTGTTGAATATTTGGGGTTCTTTATGTATAGGATCATATCATCTGTGAATAGGGATAGTTTTACTTCTTCCTTTCTAATTTGGATGTCCTTTATTTCTTTTTCTTGCCTTATTGCTCTAGCTATGACTTCCAGCACAATGTTAAATAGGAGGAGTGGTGATAAAGGGCATTCTTGTTTTGTTCCCCTTCTCAAAGGGAATGTTTTCAGCCTCTGTCCATTGGGAATGATGTTGGCTGTTGTTTTTTGTATAGATGTCCTTTATCACGTTGAGTAATTCCCCTTCTATTCCTAGCTTATTGAGAGCTTTTATCAGGAATGGGTGTTGGACTTTATCAAATGCCTTTTCTGTGTTGAGATGATCATGTGATTCTTTTGTTTTATTTATGTGGTGGATTATGTTGATTGATTTGCCAATGTTGAACCATCCTTGCATAGCTGGTATGAATCCCACTTGGTCGTGGTGTATTATTTTTTTGATATGATGCTGAAATCTATTAGCTAGAATTTTTTTGAGAATTTTTGCATCTATATTCATGAGAGATACTGGTCTGTAGTGTTTTTTTTTTTTTGTGGTGTCTTTGCATGGCTTTGGAATCAGGGTTATGCTGTCTTCATAGAATTAATTTGGGAGCATGCCTTCCTTTTCTATGTTCTGAAATAGTTTGAGTAGTACTGGTGTAAGCTCTTCTCTGAATATTTGGTAGAATTCTCCAGTGAAGTCATCCAGGGCTTTTTTTTTTGGGAGGGTTTTTTCTTAATTACCTCTTCAATCTCTTCTCTTGTTATGGGTCTGTTAAGATATTGTTTATCTCAGTTTGTGTTAGTTTAGGTAGGTACAGTGTTTTTAGAAATTTTTCCACTTCCTCTAGGTTCTCAAATTTGTTGGAGTACAATTTTTCATAATATTTTCTTATAATCCTTTTTATATAAGTTGGGTCTGTTGTAATGTATCCCATCTCATTTCTTATTTGAGTTATTTGCTTCCTCTCCTCTTTTTCTTTTGTCAGTTTGGCCATTAGTTTGTCAATTTTATTGATCTTTTCGAAGAAACAACTCTTGGTCTTGTTCATTCTTTCTACTGTTTTTCTGTTCTTTATTTCATTTATTTCTGCTCTTATCTTTATTATTTCCTTTCTTCTGGTGGCTGTGGGCTTCTTTTGCTGTTCTCTTTCAGTTTGTTCCAGTGGTAGGGCTAACGTGATTTGGGCCCATTCTCCTTTTTTGATATTGTGTTTATTGCTATAAATTGACCTCTAAGCACTGCCTTTCTGTGTCCAAAGATTTTGATTTGATGTGTTTTTATTCTTACTTGATTCTAGGAATCTTTTGATTCCCTCTTTGATCTTTTTTTAAGCAAGGTGTTATTCAGTTTCCATGTATTTGATTTTTTTCCTTACTCTTCCTGTTATTAATTTCTATTATTGTAGTGTTGTGATCAGAGAAAATGGTTTGTATTATTGCAGTGTTTTAGATTTTATTGAAAGGTTGCTTTGTGGTCTAAAATGTGGTCTATTCTGGAAAATACTCCATGTGCGTTGGAAAAAATTGTATACTTTGTTGCTGTTGGGTGGAGTGTTCTATATATGTCTATGAGGCCAAGTTGGTTGATTTTGGCCTTTAGATCTTCTGTATCTTTGTTGAGTTTCTTTCTAGATGTTTTGTGCTTTACTGAGAGTGGTGTGTTGAAGTCTCCTGCTATTATGGTGGACTTCATGCTTGGTAAAGTAGAGGACCAGTGAAAAAGAGGAAGACCCCCAACAAGATGGATTGACACAGTGGCTGCAACAATGGGCTCAAACACAACAACAATTGTGAGGATGGTCCAGAACTGGGCAGTGTTTTGTTCTGTTGTACACAGGGTCACTATGAGTTGGAAACGACTCAACAGCACCTAACGATAACAACTATTATTGTGAAAATGTCAATTTCTCTTTTCAGTGCTGTTAAGAGTTATTTTGTGTAGTTTGGAGCCCTGTCATTGGGTGTGTAGATGATTATTAAGGTTATGTCTTCGTGGTGAATTGTCCCTTTATTCGTTATATAATGTCCTTCCTCGTCTTTCATGGCTGATTTTGCCTTAAAGTGTATTTTATCTGAGATTAGTATGGCTACTCCTGCTCTTTTTTGGTTGTTTTTTTTCAATCCTTTGAATTTTAATATAGTTATGTCTTTGTGTCTAAGGTGTGTCTCTTGTAGACAGCATATCGATGGATTGTGTTTTTCTAATCTATTCTGCCACTCTGTGTCTCTTTACAGGTGCATTTAAGCCATTTACATTCAGTGTGATTGTCGATAGGTATGAGTTCATTGCTGTGATATTGTCTTGCTTTTTTTTGTTGTTGTTGTGCTGACATTTTTTGTTCCTCTTACTCTTCTGTGCTGAGTTCCTTTTGTTTGTGGATTTTCTTTTCTTTTGTTATAGATTTTGTGTTTACTGAGTCTTTATGTTTTTCTTCTTTTTTTCATTTTGATGAATAGGTTTGTTAACTTTCTTTGTGGTTACCTTGAAGTTTATCCTCATGAACCAGTCTTTTATTACTTGTATTCCTCTCCATTTGAAAGTTTTATATCTACACTGTTTATGCCCCCTTTTATTGTCTTGGCATTGTGGTTATTTACAGATTGACATGTCTATTTCCAGGTTTTAAGTCTTTTATCTGTTTTATTATTGAGAGTTCTTTACCTAGGTTGGTATCTGGCTGATGCTGTCCTGTGTACTAGACTCTGGCTGTTTTCTGATGTTGTTGGTTCTCTAACTGAAGGACTCCTTTAAAGATTTCTTGTAAGTTTGGTTTGGTTTTTACAAATTCCCTTAATTTCTTTTTATCTAGAAATGTCCTAATTTTGCCATCATATTTGACAGACAGTTTTGCAGGATATATTATTCCTGGTTGGCATTTTTTTCTTTCAAAATTTTATATACATCATCGCATTGCCTTCTTGCCTGCGTAGTTTCTGCCGAGTATCTTATTGTTTCCCCTTTGTAAGTGACTTTTTGATTTTCTTGATCTGCTCTCAAGATTCTTTCTCTGGTTTTGTCAAGCGTGATTATGTCTTGGTGATTTTATTTTGGGGTCTATCCTATATGGGGCTTGTGAGCTTCTTGATTAGTCAGCTTTTCATCTTTCATGATATTTGGGAATTTTTCTGCCAGTAAATCTTCAACAATCTTCTCTGTATTTTCCATTTTCTCCCCATTCTGGAACTCTGATCATGTGAAAATTTTTGCTCTTGTGTCCCACATAATTCTTAGGTTTTATTCATTCTTTTCTCTCATTTTTAATCAAAGTGGCATCCATGGATTTGTCTTCAATCTCACTGATTCTGACTTTCATTGTTTCAAATTTACTCCTAAAGCCTTCTGTTGAGTTGTCCATTTCTGAAATTTTGTTGTTTATATTTTGGATTTCTAGTTGCTATTTTTGTATGATTTCTAATTCTTTATTTTAACATTTTGTTCTTGTATTATTTTCCTGAAATTTTCTATGGCTTTGTCTGTTTTCCTTGATTTTAGCTATGTTTTTGTTGGTTCTGTGTTTTCCATGATTTTGTCTATTTTTTCCTTGGTTAGGGCTGTGTTTTCCTTGATCTCTTTCCTAGTGTCTTGGACAGCACTAAATATTAGTCTCTTGAATTCCACATCAGGTAATTCCACTGCCTTTTCTACTGGAAGGTTACCTGATTATTTTGGTTACTTGCTAGACCATCTCATCATGCTTTTTTATATGTTTTTATTTCGTCTGCTGTCTGTGAGAAATTAACCTATTATCTTCATTTATTGATTGTACGTTCATTTCTTTCTTCCTGCTTGTTTTGTTTTTATATGTCAGGGCAGGTGGGCCATGTGTGCTTAGCTGCTTGCTTATCTGTGGGAACAATAGCTTTCACCACCTTGTCCAGGTGGGCAGGGCAGCAGCAGGAAGGGCAAGCCCACTTCACGGTACACTGGTTTGGTGAGGTGGCTGAGGGTGGACTGGGCAGGTACTGTCTGCCTCCTGATTTTGTTCCAGCAGTGTGAGATCATTCACAGCCCCTTGCTAGATAGGTGGGGGTGTCAGATGGGGAGTGGTATGTGCTTACTTACCCCTGTTCAGCAGTCGGTCGAGTGGCAGGAGAGGAGGGGTAGTGCAGGCCTGGTGCAGTGGCAGGCCTGAGCTCTGGGGATGCTCTAACTGCAGCAGCACAGCAGGGGCTGGTAGGAATAGGGGGTGGCATATGGGGCTCATGGGGGAAGAAAAAAAAAGAGAAAGAAAAAAAAGAGTAGCTGGTGAGTGTTGGTGGGGTGGACCTGGGGGCTGGCGGGAAGTGGGGGAGGTGGCGTATGGTGGGAGGTAGAAAGGACAGAAAAAGAAAAAAAAATATATATGGCGGTGCAGTGCGTGCTGGCAGGTGGGGCTGGGACGGACCCAAGGCAGCAGCAAATTGGTGCACCAGTGGCACTGTATCCACAGTGGCATGGGGGGGGGGCAGTGGGAAAGTGGGGGAGGTGGCATATGGGGCTAGGTGGGAGAAAGAAAAGAATGGAAAAAAATAGAAAAAATGGCGGTGCAGCAGGCGCTGATGAGTAGGGGCAGGGTGGACCTGTAGGCCAGCGGGAAGGGAGGATAGGTGGCTTACAGAGATAGGTGGGAGTCAGAAAGAAAAGAAAAAATGGCTGTGCTGCAGGAGTCTGTGGGTGTGTGGGGAGGCAGACACAGGGTGGTGGTAGGCCAGTGGCTCTCTAGCTGTGGTGGCGTGGTGGGGGCCGGTGGGAAGTCGGCTAGGAGGGAGGGAGAAAGAAAAGGAATAGAAAAAAAAGGTGGTGCAGTCGGGGTCGGCGACCAGGGGCGAGGCAGACCCAGGGAAGGCAGATCCAGTGGGAAGGGAGAGGAGGGGACATACTGGGCTAGGTGGGAGGGTGAAAGAATAGAAAGAAAAGAAAAAAAAAAATGGCAGCATGGTCGGGGAGGGGTGGACCCAGGGCAGTGGCAGGCTGGTGCACTGGTAGCCCCCTTGCTGCGCTGGCATGATGGGGTCTGGCAGGAAGTCTGTGGAAGTGGTGTACAGGGCTAGGTGGGAGGGAGAAAGAAAAGGAAGAAAGAATAAAAAAAAAAACTTCCAGCACTGTGGGGGCCAGTAAGTGGGGGTGAGGTGGACCCAAAGGCCACTGGGAAGGGAGGGGAAGTGATGTATGGGCTAGGTGGGAGGGAGAAAGAAAAGAAAAAAATGGCAGCACAGCGAGAGCCAGTGGGTGGGGATGGGGCGGACCTGAGGCAGTGGCAGGCCTTTGGTTCTGTAGCTGTGGTGGTGTGACAGGGGCCGGCAGGAGGGGATGGAGGTGGCATATGGGGCTAGGTGGGAGGAAGAAAAAAAGAAAGGGAAAAATATTAAAAAATTAAAAAAAAGGCACGGTGGGGGCCGGTGGCAGCAGGCCAATGGCTCTCTAGCCATGGCAATGCAGTAGGGTTTTGTAGGAAGAGGGGGAGTTGGCATACAGGGCTAGGTGGGAGGGAGAAAGAAAAGAGAAAAAAAAATACGTCATGCGGTCGAAGGGGGCCGGGTGCGCCTGCAGGGAGGGGAGGCTCATATTGTGTACCCTGGCTGTGGGGGCTGCTGGTATGGTAGAGTTCTTGCTTCTACTCACCAGAAGATTAAGGGGTGGGAAAGCATGTTTCTCTGGTTACTGGGTGATCTGTGTCCTGTTGGGAGCTCTGTGAAGTTGCTTTCCTATAATCCCTGTCTGGTCCGGGGTCGTTGCTGGCTGTGTACCAAGATGGTGATGCTGTGCCATATTAGTTGGCAGGGGACCTACACTCTGTCTCTCTCCTCGTTCTGTGTTTTCCTTCAGTTTCTTCTTCCATCTGATGTTTGATCTAGTTCTTTATCCCTTCATTTGATGCTTCGGGTTCCAGGATTGATGTTTGTATCTGTTTTACTTAGTTTTTCGGGTCTTTGCTGCAGAGGGAAGGGATGGTGCGTCTGTCTAGGGTGCCACGTTTGCTCCACTTCCTCAATTCAAGGTTTGAAGAGCAACTCAGGGCCACAGTCTTGGGGACTTCCCTATACTCAATAGGTCAAAATAGGATACTTTTGAGAGTGACTGAGAATGCTATTAATAATTATGCCAGGGCAACAGGCATAAACGGGGACCGTCTGGACAAACCAGGACCTGAGGTCACTCAAGTTAAATAGGAAATGAAGAGTATCTGTGGAGAATATTGTATTTATCTCCACTGCAACAGTATAGGTACTACGTATTTGCTAAGTGCAAAAAGAGATGGTAGAGGTTTTGTCAGCTGTAGCTAACAACAATAACTTTTTCCCCAGCAGCTACATAAAATTCCCAGAATAAAACCTAACTTACCAGGATGGAAAGGAGCCCTTGCGGCACATTGGTTAACCAAAAGGTCAGCGGTTCAAACCCACCAGCCGCTCTGTAGGAGAAAGATGTCTACTTCCATAAAGATTTACAGCCTTGGCAACCCTATGTGGCAGTTCTACTCTGTCCTATAGGGTTGCTATGAGTTGGAATTGACTTCATGGCAATGGGTTTGGTTTGGGTTTACCAGGATGGAACTATGGGGACACATTTTAATCCTTGTCTGATAAAGCCTCTCGTGTTATACAGAGGGCTTAATGAATAGTATAAACAAGATTCTGCCAAATATTTTTAATACTTAGGAGAATAAACTGTTTTTAAGTACCCTACAGTACTACAGAAGCATCATTAACACACAGTTGAAATGCTGAGTAAAAATCAGTCTTATTCATCAGAACAGGTTCCCTAAAAACTTCAGGAAGCCTGTTTGAATTTAGCAAGGTATGTACTGGATTGATAAAACTGCATTTTAAAAACATATTATACAACATATTACATATTATATATATATATAGTTAATATTCCTCTACTTTGACTCAATTAATGAGCTTTGACTATATTGTATAATTAAAGAGTATGTTAAATAAAGCTATGATATAAATTCCAACTACAAAAACACATATAAAGTTTTGCACATTGTCACCAGACATAAACTTAATTGGAAATTTTAATTCTTTATTCTATTTTCAAAACATAAGAGCTTTTATCAAAACTCTAACACGTCTTTAGTTAGTAGCACACACTTAAAATAAACAAAATACAAATAGATTTTTTAAAAAGTTGCTTTAAAGATTAGATATCACTGTATGGGTATCATAGTATTAGACAATTTAGTAAACCCACAAGGGCAGCCATCAGTGTCAATTCAGGCAAATTAGTGTAAGAGGGAATGGTGGCTTTTACCTGTGGTACTCCAGATGTACTCCCTGTGACTGGGATACACTTTCAGCCAGTGAAAAGACAAACAGTTTCAGAGAGGTTGTAAATTTTCTTTAAAATTGACTAGAAAACCATGTAATCAGAAAACTACTTACTGTGTGTTTTCATTTGCTCTAAAAGAAGTATTGAAAAGGTTGGCCATCCTCTTTTTTTCCACCATTTGTTTTCTACCACTCTACTATGCCCATTTATTCGTATGTATTCATAAGATTGTCACTGGTTCTGTGCAAACCACTTACAGAGTCCTCCATTCTCACCCTCCCCATTCCCATTCTTGGAGAGAAACTAGCAAGATCTGAGAGGAAGGAGGGGAACGAAGTAAGAAGCTGTCTGAGTACAATAGGGAAATTAGCAAAGTCTTTGCCCTCAAATCAGGAGAAGAAAAATTTTGGAGAAACATTCTCCAAGCAAGGCTACCTATACATGGGACCAGAAAATAGGACTTAAGATATTACTACATTATTCTTTGTCAGCCTGATGCCACAGTCACACACATCCCTCACACAACACTCATATTTACATACTTACTCATTCAGTCAGATGTGTACACACACACCTCAAAACTACTGACATTCAGAAAAATTCCCATGTATGCTTAGACACACACACAAATGCAGGTGTTTAGAAGAAACAGATGTATGCCCACAGATACCAATATATATATAGAGATATAAATACTAGAATTAGGAAGTGAAAATATAAGTGAAAGAGTTTGTGAATAGTTAGGGGAGGCAAGGAGTTGGAGGGGCTGGATGCTGTAGAAAGTAAGTAGGTGAGTGATAGAGAACAGGTGAACACAAGAAAAGAGTGCTCAGTAAAGCAGTTATAAACTAGACTGCTGGATTTCTCTTTGCCAGAACCAGAGGCTTCAATTATTCTCTGTGTTTTCTATGTTGGCCCACTCTTCAGAGGCAAGGATTAGGTGCATAAGGCTATCTTCAGGGAATTAACCTACCTCTGATTCCCTCTCTGCTCCCTATGTGTAAGACATTACTCAGGCATCTTTTCTTCTTTCCCCTTCCTCTCTGGAACTAGGTTCCTGGCTCCATTTCTCTGAGTCATTCTGCATTTTCTGCTGCAAATATAACAGCAATCTTCATGAAATGTGATTTTAAGTCTTAATACATAAATCCTTAAATAAACACACTGCACTCACATTTTTTAATATTTCACCAAAGTGAAAGTAGGAATTGTGTATAGATACAGAGAAGGCAAAAGCAGAGACAATAATTCTACACAGAAATGATTCCATTACTCAGTGTGAGGCAACATGTGAATAAAGAATGAAACCATGATCCAATACTCTCGTTTCCTAAGAAAAGGCACTGAGAATAGATATTTCCAATTTATAGTGGCATAAAATCCAACATATTAGGGTTCACTCATTTGAAATAATGTCCCAATGCACCCATCCCTCATACTCACAATAAAACCACAGATAAGAAAAACCAAAATTTAGGAATCAGTTATTATTAATATCTGCACACCAAACAGGAGTTAGAAAACTAAGCTGGTAACAGATCTACAGAGTAAAAACACAAACTTCTATGAACCATGAAAGAATTAAGGCCAACAGTGAAATGTCTGGTTGAGCATATGCACACTAGAAGTGAGCCTCCAGGTAAAGGTTCACTTCTTGGGTGGGATGGAATAGAAAGGGGTATGGTGGAAGTGATCAGGCAATAACATTTCAGTTCCATGCATAGTTAACCGAGGCAGAAACCAACTGTCAGAAGGCTTCCAGCAGCCAGGACCCAAAGCCCTCACTGCATTGCACAGATGCTGTGGGGCAGGAACTCCTGCACGTAGGTGGCAGCTGCTTTGGAGAGGTAGGTCATGGTGCCAAACCTGCCACTGGGTGCACTGTCATACAGGAGAGTACAGATGCCAGATGCAGGATCCTTTGCCAACATGATATCATCTGCACCGAGGGTTTTCTGTTTGATTTATAAGGATGAGAGAAGAAAGGGGAAAGGAAAAATTACTAATTCTATTAATTAATGTCCTGAGTAGGATAACACAGAGCCTCCTCCCCATTAAACAACTAGGTGGATCCTAGGCTGTTTAGCCAGGGAGGGATAAGTGTTATACACAAAAGGGTGAATATGAGTTTCCATAAATGTGTTTTTCACTACATCCCAAAATCATATGGAAGTTATTTTTAAATTATTAATTGTTTAGGATTTTTCTCTATAACAATGAAGTTTGAAAGTTAAATGTAATAGTTAACTAAATGATTTCTACCTGTTAAGAGTCAAATGTTAACGCCTACAAATCACTCTAGCGACTTTGGTCTGAATCTGTCTAGTACTGCTCATTTCAACATGAATAATTTTATCTTGCATTTGAACATTATTCCTTTCCAAATCAATTTAATTCAAATAGACCATAAGCTTCCTAAGGCTAGAGTCCATGCCTAAAGTGATCATATTTTCTGATACATGGACTGACAACAATCCATAATATTTAAAATCAGGACTGTCCTTCAAAGTTGTGGATACTTTTAATTTCTTTTGCATCCCCTCACAGTGCCTAACAGAACAAAACACCTATTACATGTTTTGGAGATTTTCCTATTGACAACAGTGCACATCCCTTCATCTTATGTGCTCCTACTCTAAACCTAGGAAACATCTGGGAAGTTTTCAAAAACTAGTTTTTTTTAAAATGTAGTTAATTTCCTGGAAGAAGATATATTAAAAAAAAATAAGAAAAATAAAGGATTAAAGTCACATTTTAATATTTTCCTATAAGTAGCAAAAGCAAAAACAAAAAACTAAAGCCCAAAACAAATCTTTTTTGTCCTCAATGGTCCAAAAAGGATATGCTAGCTAATAGTCTCTTATTAAGTTCTTATAGCTACAAAAAGAAGTGTGATAAAAAATCTGAAATATGATGAAAAGCATAAAAGCCTTCTGAGTGCCAGGTACTTTTACCATCCAACACAACCACAAAAGACATGGTGAAAGACAGAGGTCCTTTTGCAGTCTACTTCTTTTGTAAAGAGTTCAGGTTCACTATAAAGGGGGCCCAGAAAAAGAGCCATGAGGAAGAGGGCAAAAGAAAGTGTCCTTGGCTTCATGAAGGAGCTCTGAATGCAGTCAGGTCAGTGTCAAACGTTCTCCTTTTAGAAAACGACAGGTTTATATACCTGTTCTTGAAGGAACAAGTCATTGGCAATATGCACTATTTTTTCCACAGCAATGATGCTTCCAATGCTATGAATTTCAATATCTGCCAGCATGGTGAGGACAAGGATGGCTTCAACCAGAAGTTGACGATACTCAGGCTGAGGTACACGATTCAGGAC
Organism: Dugong dugon; assembly: GCA_030035585.1. Taxonomy (NCBI): domain Eukaryota; kingdom Metazoa; phylum Chordata; class Mammalia; order Sirenia; family Dugongidae; genus Dugong; species Dugong dugon. The sequence goes on along the minus strand of CM057483.1, from coordinate 97,475,736 downwards.
AGACTCCACGTGAACAGAGAATTTAATCTCGCCTGGAGTCATCTGTGATGGAGAAAAAGAAAATGACTTCCTAAGTGCCCATCATCCAGGAGGCATCAATCGCCTATTCGGAAACGTAGTAAAAATACTGTAGCCAAGAGCAATGCTTCAGCCCCTTTCAAAGTAACCGAGTGGGTAAATTGGTTCAATCTTTCTGGATGGCAATCTGGTAATGCATAACTGGAGTCACAAAAACGTCAATGCTTTCTAACCCATAATCCTATTTCTGGGAATGCATCCTAAGGAAATGATTCAAATGAGGAAAAAGCTCTACCTGCAAGAGTGTTTACAGCAGCATTAGTCACAAGTGAAAAACTAGAAGTAACCTAAACATGGGAATTGTTGAGTAAATAATGTCCTATGGTATAGCGACTTCATGAATTTTTATGGAGTCTTTTAAAATAATGATGACTGGATAAAGGAAAAATTTAAGTAGCACTTCAACTTGTATATATTTGATGATTAGAATTATGTAAAACATCTATATACTGTTAGATTAAAAATCGTTGTTGTTGTTGTGTACCGTTAGTTGATTCTGACTCATAGAGACCCGACAGGACAGAGTAGAACTGCTCCACGAGGTTTCCAAGCAGTGGCTGGTAGATTTGAACTGCTGACCTTTTGTGGTTAGTAGCCAAGCTCTTAACTAGTATGCCACCAGGGCTCCAGATTGGGGTTAAGGGGATTGAGAAATAATTTTTGGTAAAATTGTACTACGTATATACTCTAGGGAGGCAATGAGGATTTAGAGTTTGAAGATGTGGGTTCAAATCCTGTCTTTGCTGCTTACTAGCTCTATGACCTTGGGCAATTTACTTAATCTCTCTACATTTGTTTCCTTACCTGTAAATTGGGAACTATAATCCTATCTTACATAGCTGTGTTGAAGATCAAATTAAATAATGTGTGAAAGTGCTTTGAAGACACTTAAGGGTGCTAATCAGCTATGTATTATCATTAATTCTATTAACATTTCAATCCTGCTTAAAGGCAAAGAAAAAACAAATAGGGGACACAGTGTTCTTTATTAGAGAAAAGGCAAGTAGGCAAGAGTGAAGCCCTGAAGCGTAGCATTAACCTTCTGTACCCCTCTGTGCCTTTTTCTGTAACAACTCCAGTGTTTTCAAGAATTTTCTACTGTCCAATATTACTACTCTTAGCTCCTTTGTTGATTTTGAATAAAAGTTACTTCTTTATCATTTCCATGTGATTTGGGTAAAAAGCAAACTACAGTCAATCATCATTATTCATGGATTCTGTATTGGCGAATTCGCCTTCTCACTAAAATTTATTTGTAACCCCAAAATCAATACTTGCAGTGCTTTTGCAGTCATTCATGGCCAGCAGGAGAGTGGTGAAAAATCTGTGTCACCCGACAAACACATTTCCAGCTGAGGTCGAACAAGGTGACGCTCTGCCTTCTTGTTTCAGCTCTCATACTGTAAACAAGTGTCGTTTTCATAGTCTATTTATGCCACATTTTTCACATTTTTGTGCTTTTTGTTGGTGACTTTGCTGTTTAAAATGATCCCTAAGTGTAGTGCTGAAGTGCTGTCTAGTGTTCTTAAGTGCAAGAAGGTTGTCATGTGCCTTACAGTGAAAATACATGTGGTTAGATAAGCTTTTTTCAGGCATGAGTTATAATGTTGTTGGCCGTAAGTTCAATGTTGACAAATCAACAATATTCATTAAATAAGGTGTCTTCAAACAGAAACACACATAAAACAAAGTAATCTATTGACTGGTTGATGAAAGTGTTGTGACCAGAGGCTTGCAGAAACTAACCCTAACGTTTCTCCTAGGAGCAGTGGTTCAGCATTCACTAATTCAGTATTCACAATGAGAGACTTTATAGAATAAATAATAATGAGAATTGACTCTATGAATGTATAAGAGCACCTGATAATCTATGTCTGTGGTTCCTCAGTGTTTTCCAGCTATGGTTATATATCAGAATCATCTATGGAGTTATTAAAAAGTAAAGATGCAGAAGTGCCATTTCTGGAAATTCTAATCCAGTAAGTTGGAGATGGGTGTCCATGTTACTCTGACATATAGTTAGAATTAAGGACAGCTGGTTTATGATCTAGGTCTACAAGCATCTTAGTAGAGAAGTGTGGGAATGAAAAGGATAGGGGACATAAGTAGTCATTCTTTCTTAAATTTCTATCCTTTCTATCCTCTCTAACACCGGCAATACTCACAATAAACCAGCCTAACTTAACCATTATAAGAAGTTGTCCTTATATAATTAATGTAGTACATAATTATTCTCTAATCTTTCCATTTCTGGAAACCCTGGTGGCGAACTGGTTAAGAGTTCGGGTGCTAACCAAAAGGTCGGCAGTTCAACAAGGACTAGAAGGCAAGAGGGGACAGGAAAGCTGGTGATAAGAAACCCAAGGTTGAGAAGGGATAGTGTTGACATGTTGTGGGGTTGTTAACCATTGTCATGAGGCAATATGTGTACTAACTGTTTAATGAGAAACTATTTGTTCTGCAAACCTTCATCTAAAGTAAAAAAAAAAAAAAAAAAAAAAAAAAAAGAGAATTATCTATGTGAGATAAAATTGACAACAGCAACTCAAAACAATTGGGGACAGTGAGTTGAAGATACTGGTGATGGAATAATTTGGAAAAAGATAGTGAGAATAGCAGGACAACTGGAAGAATGTAATCAATGCCACTGAGTTGTACATGTAGAAACTTTTGAAATGGTGTATCTTTGGCTATGCATATTTTCACCAAAAAAAAAAAAAAAGGTCCTCCAAGGTTGAGATGGGAGAGTGGTGACATGTCGTGGAGTTGTTAAGCAATGTCATAAAACAATCTGTGTACTGACTGTTTAACGAGAAACTATTCTGTAAACCTTCATCTAAAGTACAATAAAAAAAAAATTCAGGAAAAAAAAAAAAGGTTGGCAGTTCGAATCCACCAGGTGCTTCTTGGAAACCCTATGGGGCAGTTCTACTCTGTCCTATATGGTCACTATGAGTCAGAATCACCTTGACAGCAATGGGTTTTTGTTTTGGATTCCAATTTCTATTTTTAAAAATCATTATCTCCTTTCTTCAAGTGCATTTCAAGTTTAGTTGATTTATAAAAGCATGTCTCTGGTACTTTGAAAAATGATCACTGAAATACTTTAGCCAGACAAACGATCCGCCACATAAATGTGAAAGACACAGAATCTTACCTCCCTAGTGGTGGAAGAAGGAAGTACAAAACCTTCCACAGAAAGTCCATGACACTGCAAAACAGAAAAAATATGTTGTCACCAAGGATATGCTAACAACTGGGAGACTGTAAGGAGACACTAAGTTATTTCTATGTGTGCTCACTGGGTATATGCGGAATAATCACAGGCCAGTGAGAGGCTTGACAGCACAAATGTCCTTGCCAATCCTATGTGCCAAGATACAGGTTTGGACTAGGAGGCCCAAGGTTCATCCTATACTTAGGGAATTGAAGTGGACAAGGAAGATCTACCTTCTGAGATAGACTAGCTCCAAATATTCAGACTACCTGGGAGGACATCATGTTATGTCCCAGAGCCATCACAAATAGGGCTTCAGAAAATAATCGTAAAATATGCACTTATCAGACATGTATAGTTGCTATATTTTCAAGTTAAGCATCTCCCATCAATACTCTTGATCCCCTTACCCTGTTCTATTTTTTTCCACAGTATTTATCATCTTCTTCAAGATGGTTGCACATCTTGAAGAATGTAATCAATGTCACTGAATTATACAAGCAGAAATTGTTAAATTGGTGCACGTTTTGTTGTGTATATTTTCACCACAAAAAAAAAAAAAAGTTAGCTGGAAGGAAAGCAAGTCCTAGGTACTCCTTGAAAAGATCGCCAGTACTGATGGTCTGAGAAATCAACTTTCCCCTTCCCAAAAGATCATCTTGACTCTGTCCCTGGAAAAATACTGGCAGGCTAACAGAGAAAAAAATAATCTAATGGTTTTGAAGTCCTGGAAGAAGTGCTCTTCAGGTCCTTACTGAGGTCAATGTAGTAAAAAGTGGAACTAAGAGACTATGGATGAGACAATGAATGAGCACTATGGTCTTCTCAGCCCTCTAAATCTGTCATTATCATAATGACATAAAGTTCCCTTAAATGTCTTTGGCAAAATAAACTTTTGCAAGAAAAACAAAAATAGGTCACTGTCATTGGCCTATTAACATCATTATGACATTGCATTTATTTAATAGTTTTCATCTAAGAAAATATATAGGTAGGAGTTCCTCACACAACTCTTCAGACACTGCAGTTGTTTTACCACAGTAATATCTGGTTATGAGCGCTACACTGACACAAATAACATTTCCAATCTATAATAGCTATAAAGAAAGGAGCTCTCTGGCACCAAATTCATTTTATCAGTAGCAAATGTAGCACAAAGTCTCAAACTAGAATGTGTCAGCCCAACATGTCCAACATCAGAGAAGTGATGATTTTAAAAATTTAATTTATAAATAACACTATAGCAACAATAATGGAAAGAAACCAAATTATCAATAATGCTACCATAAGAAATTCACTGTTTTGTTTTTATGTTTTCTTCTAGGTTTTGTCCAAATGAGTACATGCCTTTTACATAATTGCTGTCATGTTATGTCTCAGCCAAGCAGACTGAGGATTTCAAAGGAGGAAATAAAGAGACATCCACAATGTATTATGCTCACCTTCTGCAAAACTTTCCATACTTTTTGATAAAATCCAACTGGAACCCTGTTCAGTGCTCCATCCAGCCTTCTTCGGCGTTGCCACTGACCCTGACGATTATCTACAGATGTCTGTTGACCATATGTGCTAGCAAAGGACCCACTACTTGGAGTCACAGAGGTTCCAGGTGACTTGGAAGAAGAGTGGAAAGAACAAATCAAAAGTTACCTCTGTTCCTTTGATAAAATAACATAGTACAGCAAACACTAAACGCACTTAGATTTATCTCTGCAGAATTATAAACCATATATTATGTGTAACACCCAAGATAAAGAAGTTAAAGTGAAGCTAGCAGACTTATATGTTGCTAGCAGCAATTTAAACTGGTACAATCCTTTTAGAAAGAAATCTGATGATACATAACAAGAGCCACAAAAAATATTGATGACATGGGAGGTTGACACAGAAATTCCACTCTTATGAATTTATCTGTGGAAATAAGAAAAGGAAGGAAAAATGTATCTATTTGGAGATGTTCATTAAAATTATTACAATAATAGAACATTTAGAAGCAATCTAAATATCCAAAGGTAAGGAGTTGGATGTGCAAGTAAATGATAAAGCAACTCAATAAAATAGTATACTGAATATTCTTGAAGGCCTAGATACATGGAAATTTACTGATATAGTATTAAGAAATGACTTTATTTGGGACAGAGTGTGGATAAGTTCAAGCCTAAGGGTACTCTCAAAGAAAAAAAAAAGGAAATTTTCGTGGTAAGCAACTCAGAGGAAGCTGGTAGCTCCAGAAAAGCAACAAGCTAAACCTTAGACCAGGTAGAAGTTTAACAGAGAGAATCATGGAAAGAGACAGCTAAGATGAACCTACCTGGGGTCAGAACAAGCCTCAAAGACTACCCCCGAAAAGAGGCCCAATTTTAATCAGATCAGGCTGTGGAGAAATTTATGCCTGCAGGAAATTATCAAAAACAATAGAGCAAACAGGTGGCAATTACTGGAGGCTAAGAACTCGGTGTAATAACAACAGAGGGAGACAGCTTAACAAAGACATGAGAGAAAGAGACAATCAAAGGGAGCCCTGCTAAAACCACTGTTATTCTAGAATGGTGGTGCACATGCAGAGAGTTGTGTCCTCTGAGAAATGACATCAGAGGTTGCACACTGCAGGGAAAACAGACTTCACTGAAACAGTACAATCAAATCACTAAACAAATAAACAAGAACAACAATGAGCCACAAAGGTGGGGGGAAGTATCCAGAGTTCTTACAATATATTATCTAAAATGTTCAGTTTTCACTACTACAAGAAACCAAAAGAGACCTACATAAATAGAAAAACACACCATGCTCATGAATAGGTAGACTTAACATTGTAAAAATGTCAATTCTACCCAAAACAATCTACAAATACAATGCAATCCCGATCCAAATACCAACAGCATTCTTTAAAGAGATGGAAATACTAATCATTAACTTTATACTGAAAGGGAAGAAGCCCTGGGTAAGTAAAGCACTACTGAAGAAGCAGAATAAAGTAGGAGGCCTCACACTACCTGACCTCAGAACCTACTATGCAGCTATGGTAGTCAAAACAGCCTGGTACGGGTACAACGACAGACACACTGACCAACGAGACTGAACTGAGAACCCAGATATAAATCCATCCGCCTACGGTCACCTGATCTTTGACAAGGGCCCAAAGTCCATTAAATGGGGAAAAGACAGTCTTTTTAACAAATGGTGCTGGCAAAACTGGATGGCCATCTGCAAAAAAATGAAACAGGATCCGTACCTCACACCATACACAAAAACTAATTCGAAATGGATCAAAGACCTAAATATAAAACCAAAAACTATAAAGATCATAGAAGAAAGAATAGGATCAACTGATAGAGGCCCTAAAACACAGCATTAACAGGATACAAACTATAACTAATAATACACAAATACCAGAAGATGCACTAGATAACTGGGATCTTCTAAAAATTAAACACTTATTGTCATCAAAAAACTTCACCAAAAGAGTAAAAAGAGAACCTACAGAAAGGGAAAAATTTTTGGCTATGACAAATCCGACAAAAGTCTAATCTCTAAAATCTATAGGAAAATACAATACCTCTGCTACAAAAGACAAATAATCCAATTAAAAAATGGACAAAGGATCTGAATAGAAACCACCAAAGAAGACATTCAAGCAGCTAACAGACACGTGAAGAAATGCTTGTGATCACTAGCCATTAGAGAAATACAAATCAAAACCACAATGAGATACCATCTCACCTCGACATTACTGGTATAAATCAAAAAAATAGAAAATAACAGATGTTGGAGAAGTTGCAGGGTGGCTGGAACTCTTATGCACTGCTGGTGGGAATGAAAATGGTATAACCGTTGGAAAATTATACGGCACTTCCTTAAAAAGCTAGAAATAGAAATATCCTATGATCCAGCAATCCCACTCCTAGGAACATATCCTAAAGAAATAAGAGCTGCCACAAGAATAGACATATGCACACCCATGTTCACTGCAGCATTATTCACAATAGCAAAAACACAGAAACAACCTAGATGCCCATCAACAGATTAATGAATAAACAAACTTATGGTACATACACGCAATGGAATACTACGCAATGATAAAGAACAATGATGAATCTATGAAGCATCTCACAACATGGATGAATTTGGAGGGCATTATGCTGAGTGAAATAAGTCAATCACAGAAGGACAAATACTGTATGAGACCACTATTATAAAAACTCATGAAAAGGTTTACACACAGGAAGAAATAATCTTTGATGGTTATGACGGAGAGGGGTGAGAGGGAAATACAATAAATAGACAATAGATAAGTGGTAACTTTGGTGAAGGGTAAGACAGTACACAAAACTGGGGAAGCCACAGTTTGTCCAAGGCAAAGTCATGCAAGCTCCACAGACACATCCAAACTCCCTGAGGGACCAAATTACTGGGCTGAGGGCTCTGGGAACCATGGTCTTGGGGAACATCTAGCTCAATTGGCATAACATAGATTATAAAGAAATTGTTCTATATTCTACTTTGGTGAGTAGCGTCTTGGGTCTTCAAAGCTTATGAGTGGCCATCTAAGATACTCCACTGGTCTTACCCTGTGTGGAGCAAAGGAGAATGAAGAAGATGAAAGACACAAGGAAAAGATTAGTCCAAAGGACTAGTGGACTACAACTATCACAGCTTCCACTAGACTGAGTCCAGCACGACTAGATGGTGCCTGGCTACCACCACCAACTGCTCTGACAGGGATCATAATAAAGGGTCCCAGACAGAGCTGGAGAAAAATGTAGAACAAAATTCTAACTCACACACACACACACACACACACACACACACACACACACACACACACACAAAGACTTATTGGTCTGACAGAGACTGGAGAAATCCTGAGAGTATGGTACTTGGACATCTTTATAGCTCAGTAACGAAGTCACTCCTGAGATTCACCCTTCAGCCAAAGATGGGACAGGACCATAAAACAAAACGAAATTAAAGGGGCACACCAGCCCAGGGGCAAGGATGAGAAGGCAGGAGGGGACAGGAAAGCTGATAATGGGGAACCCAAGGTCGAGAATGGGAGACTGTTGACATGTTGTGGAATTTGCAACCCATGTCACAAAACAATATGTATATTAATCGTCTAATGAGAAACTAGTTTGCTCTGTAAACCTTCATCTAAAGTACAATTAAAATAAATAAATAAATAAAATGTTTAGTTTTCAACAAAAAATTATGAGGCCTGCAAAGAAACAGGAAAGTGTGGCTCACATACGAGAAAAAAGCAGGCAACAGATACTGCATTTGAGAGGGGCTCAGATGTCAAACTTATAAGACAAAGACTTCAAGTAGCTATTATGAATATGTTCAAAGATTTACAGAAAACTATGCTTAAAGAGGTAAAGGAAAGTATGATAATGTTTCATCAGAGACTCTCAATAGAGACATGATTAAAAAAAAAAAAGAACCAAATGGAAACTCCAGAGTTAAAAAGCACAGTAACTGGAATGAAAACTTTACTAGAGGGGGCGCAACAGTAGAATTTATCTGGCTGAAGAAAGAATCAGCGATCTTGAAGATATATCAATAGAGATTATTCAATACGAAGAACAGAGAGAAAAAATGAATAAAGAAAAATGAATTGAGCCTCAGAGAAATGTGGGAACTCAATAAGTGCACTGAAATATGTATAATGGGAGTACAAAAAGAGGACACAGAGAAAGGAACAGAACATCTGAAGAAATAACGGCTGAAAACTTCCCAAATTTGATGAAAAATAATCTACACATCCAAGAAGCTCAAAAAAACTCCACACAGGATAAACGCAAGAAGATCTAACATAGACACAGCATAATCAAAATGATGAAAGTCAAAAACAAGGAGAAAATCTTGGTAGTAAGAGAAAAATGACTCCTGTTCAAGGGAACTCCAGTAAGATTAACAGTGGACTTTCTATCAGAAACAATGAAGGCTAGAGGCACTGGGGTGATGTTCAAAATGCTTAAAGAAAAAGAAAATACTGTCAATCAAGAATCATATATCCAGCAAAACTACCTTTAAAAACTAAAGGTGAAATAAAGATATTTGCAGATGAACTAAAACTGAAAGAACTGTACATTGCCTTACAAGAAATAGTAAAGGTAGTTCTTCAGGCTGAAAGCAAAGGACCTCAGACAATAATCTGAATCCATTTGGGAAAAAAAATGCCAGTAAAGGTAATTATGTAGGTAAGTATAAAAGATGGTATAATCGCATATTTCTTCTCTTAGTTGATCTAAAAGCAAGTGTATAAAAATATGTACATAATTGTATTGTGCCTCTAACATATATAAATGTAATATATTTGACATACCAGTTGAATATATTATATACAAAGGAGGTGGGTGGGGAAAAAAATCTGCACTGGAAAAAGAAAATGACACCAGATAGTAATTTAAATCCACAGAAAGAGAACCAGAAAGGATAAACATGAGGATTAATATAACAGACTCTATAAATATATTCTTGTGCTCCTTTCATTTCTCAGCTCCTTTAAAAGACATAAATGAGATAAAACAATAATTATAATCACGTATTGTTGGGCTTGTAACATATACAGACATAACATGTATAACAATATTACCACAAAAAAGGAGGGTGGGAATAGACCTATGTAGGAGTAAAGTTTCTATATCTCACTAGAATTATGTTATCATAAATCCCAAATAGTTCTGGTAAGTTAAGATGTATGCCATATGCCCTAGAGGAACCACTAAGGAAATAACTTAAAAAAGTAAGAAAAAAAATCATTAAAGGAAATAAAATGTTACAGTAGATTATTCACTTAATGCAAACTAAGGCAGTAAAGGAGCAATGGAGGAATAAAAAAAGACATAAAACATATAGAAAAATAAAAACAAATGGCAAATGTAAATCCAGCCATATCAATAGTGGTAATAAATGTAAATGTATTAGACAATCCAATCAAAAGACAGAGTTTGCTAGACTACATTAAAAACTACAAGATCCAAGTATATGCTGTCTTCAGGAAACACTTTAGAGTCAAATCTACAGATGGATTATAAAATGATGAAAATATAAACGAAACGTATACCATTTAAAGAGCAACCAAAGAAAGCTGGAGTGGCTATACTAATATCAGACAAACAAAAAAAATAAAGAGGGACATTTTATGATGATTAACAGGTCAATCTATGAGGAAGACATAACAATTATAAGCATATATGCACCTAAAAACAGAGCCCTGAAATCCATGAAACAAAAACTGACAGAGCTGAAGGCAAAAACAGGCAATTCAACAATAAAAGTTGGAGATTTAAATGCTTTATTTTCAATAATGGATAGATCAATGAGACAGAAGATCAATAAGATATGGAAGACACAATCAATGATATAAATAAACTAGATCTAACAGACCTCTATAGAACATTCCATCCCAAACCAGCAGAATATACATTCTTCACAAGTGCAAATGGAACATTTGCCAGGACAGATTATATGCTGGGCCAAAACACAAGCTTCAATAAACTAAAAAAAGAATTGAAATCAGGCAAAACATATTCTCTAACCACATGGAATTAAATTACACATCAATAACAGAAGGAAATTTGAGAAATTAATATGTTGGCATTAAAAAACACACTCCTAAATAACCAATGGGTTAAGGGGAAGAAATTATAAGGAAAATTAGAAAATATTTTGAGAGGAATGAAAACGAAAACATAACATACCAAAACTTACGTGATGCAGCTAAAGTAGTCTTTAGAGAGAAATTTATGTTTTAAATGCCTATATTTAAAAAAAGAATATCTCAAATCAGTAACTAACCTTCTATCTTAAGACAATGGAAAATGAAGAGTAAACAAAACTGAAAGCAATCAGAAGGAAGGACATAATAAAGATTAAAGCAGAAATAAATGAAATAGAGAACAAAGCCAAAATTTGTTTCTTTGAAAGTATAAACAACACTGACAAATTGTTAACTAGACTGACCAAGGAAAAGAGGGGACTCAAATTTATAAAATTAGAATGAAAGATGGGACACCACTTCTGAAATTACAGAAATAGAAAGGATTATAAGGAAATAGTATATGAACAAGTATATGTCAACAAATTACATAACATAGATGAAATGGGACAAATGCCTAGAAAGCCACAAACTACTGAAACTGACCCAAGAAGAAACAGAAAATTTGAACAGACGTATAACAAATTAAGAGAACAAACTAATAATTAAAGAACTTCCCACAAAGAAAAGCCTACGCACTGGTGGCTTCACTGGTAACTTCTACCAAATATTCAAAGAAGAATTAATACCAGTTCTTCCCCAACTCATCCAAAAATGGATAAGAGGAAGTAACACTTCCCAACTCATTATATGAGGCTGGTATCATCCTGATACTAAAATCAGATAAAGACATCACAAGAAAACAAAACTACAGACCAATATACATTAATGACTAGAGATACAAGAAGCCTCAATAAAATATTAGCAAATTTTTATGCAAATAACGCTTGCCTTCTACATTTGTTTGCCAGCCATGTCCACCCCCCGCAGTGAGGTATTTTCGTAAGTGCCGCTATGCCAATTTTTGTACACGTTGTTGTAAAAAAAATTAGCACAGTGTGCTTACAAAAATACCTCGTGGGGGGAGGGTGCAGCTGGCAAACAAACATTGAAGGCATTTGTTATATGTATAAAAATACAGTAATCATGTAACACATAAAAGGAATTATACACTATGACCAAGCACACTTAACTCCAGGAATGCAAGTCTGTTTTAAGATCCAAAAATCAATCAATGTAGTATACTATATCAACAGAATAAAGGAGTAAAACCCCATCATCATCCCAATGGATGAGGAAAATGTATTTAACAAAATTGAACACCCCTTCATGATAAAAACACTCCACAAACTAGGAATAGAAAAGAATTTCCTGAAACTGATAAAGAGCATCTATGAAAAACCCACAGCTAACATTATTCTCAAAGGTGAAAGACTGAAAACTTTTCGTCTAAGATCAGGAACAAGACTAGGGTGTCCAATTTCACTACTCCTATTCAACACTGAAAGGATCCCTGGTGGTGCAGTGTTAAAGTGCTCAGCTGCTAACCAAAATGTTGGTGGTTCCAACCCACCAGTCGCTCCATGGGAGAAAGATGTGGCAATCTGCTTCCATAAAGATTACAGCCTTGGAAACCCTATGGGGCAGTTCTACTCTGTCCTACAGGGTTGCTATGAGTCGGAATTGACTTAACAGCAACAGGTTTGTGTTTTTTTTTTTTTTTTGATGTTCAACATTGTACTGGAAGTTGTAACAAAAGTATTTGGCAAGAAAAAGAAATAAAAGGCATCCAGATTGGAAAGGAAAAACTAAAATCATCTTTCTTCACAGATGACATGATTTTTCAGGATAGAAAATTCTAAAGAATCCACAAAACAACTGTTACAGCTAATAAATGAGTTCAGCAGAATTGTAGGATACAAGATCAACACACAAAAATCAGTTGCTTTTCTATACACTAGCAGTTACCAATCAGAAAAAGAAATTAAGAAAACAATTCCATTTACAATAGTATCAAGAAGAATAAAATACGTAGGAATAAATTTAACAAAAGGAGTACAAAACTTGTACTCTAAAAACTACAAAACATGTTGAAAGAAATTAAAGGACATAAATAGAAAGAAATCCCATGTTGATAAATCAGAAGATTTGACATTGTTAAGATGATAATACTACACAAATTTATCTAGAGATTAAATAATATACCTATCAAAATCCCAGCTGGTTTTTTTGAAGAACTGACAAGCTGATCCTAACATTCATATGGAAATTCAAGGGACCTACAACAGCTAAAACAATCTTTATCTAAAAAGATCAAAGTTGGAGGACTGACACCTCCTGGTTTCAAAACTTACCACAAATCTACCATAATCAAGACTGTGTCATATGGGCATAATGATAGATATATAGACCAATGGAATAGAACTGAGAGTCCAGAAATAAACCCTTATATTTTTGGTCAATTAAATTTTGAGAAGGGTGCCAAGAGAATAAAATGGGGAAAAATAATCTTTCTAACAATAGTACTGGGATAACTAGATATCCAAATGCAAAAGCATTTATCTGAACCCCTTCCTCACACCATATTTAAAGATTAAAAATGGATCAGAGACCTAAATATAATAAGTAAAACTATAAAAATTCTTAGCATAAAACAGGTGCAAATCTTCATGACCTTAGATTTGGCAATGGATTCTTAGATATGACACTAGAAGCAGAAGCAACAAAAGAAAAAAATAGATAAACTGGAATTCATCAAAATTAAAAACTTTTATGAATTAAAAGGGCACTATCAAGTAAGTGAAAAGACAACCTACATATATCTGACAAGGGACTTGTATTTAGAATATATAAAGAACTCTTACAACTAAACAATAAAAACACAAATAACCCAATTAAAAAGTGGGCAAAGGATTCAAATAGATATTTCTCCAAAGAAGATATATATGGCCAATATGCATATGAAAAAGATGCTCAACATCATTAGTCCTCAAGGAACTGCAAATCAAAACCACAATGAGATACTACTTCACACCCACTAGGATGCCTATAATAAAAAAGACAGACAATAACAAGTGTTGACAAAGATGTGGAGGAACTAGAACCCTCATATATTGCTAGTGGGAATATTAAATGGGGCAGCCGCTTTGAAGAACAGTTTGGCAGTTCCTCAGAATGCTAAACATAGACCCAGCAATTTCACTCCTAGGTATATACTCAAGAGAAATGAAAACATTTGTCCACACAAAAACTCGTACATGAAGATTCATAGCAGCATTATTCATAAAAGCCAAAAGTGGAAATAATCCAAATGTCCATAAACTGATGAATGGATAATACATGTATGGCATGTGTGGAATATATGGAATATTATTCAGCAATATAAAGAAATGAAGTAATGATACATGCTATAACATAGATGAACCTTGAAAAGTTATGCTAAATGAAAGATGAAATACATTGGGGAAAGTGGTTATTTGACAGTTTAAAGATTCAGAAATACAAAATAAAAAGAAGATAATAGAAATATTCTTCTGAGAAAAGAACTGCTCACATTTTAATTTGAGACAAATGTATAAACCACCAACAATTGCTATGTAAAAGAGAAAACTGTCCCAAAACATTTCTATTAGCAAGTGACTGTCATACTGATCTGCCAAGTAAATGAACTGCTATTGCATTGATCTTCATTATCTTCTTTACCACCAAGATCGCAGGCTGCTGAAGCGAAGTCTACCCAGAAAGGGTATGCATCTGAAAAGGTACAACCCAGACTGCTTTCAAAAGTCGAATATCAACAGTTCTTAGATTCTCTTCTACACCTCCATCCTATTTTTATTAATGTGGCTATGACAGAGTTGACTAAGTTTTATTAATTTATTACAGGGCTATTTTGTTAAGGATAACAGAAATACCAATAATGTTCCCAATAGTTTTCCATTTTTTGTTTGTCGGTCATCTGGCCTAAATCTGTTCAGTGTGAGAAATCTGAAATCATAGGCTATTTTGAAATTTAATCAAAGATCACTCTTCTCTAAACTATAAGCTTCATGAGGGCAAAGAACACATTTATTTTGTTCACTACTGTATCTCCAGTTCCTGGCACAAAATCAGCACTTGATATTTACTAAATTAATAATCAGAAGAATAGCTAACCCAGGAGTTACCAAACTTAAAAGCACATAAGAATTATCTAGGAAGCTTATTAAAACATAGATTGCTGGACTCCACCTCAACCTTTCTGATTCAGTAATCCTAGGGTAGGGACCAAGATTTTGCATTTCTAATAAGTTCCCAGGTGACACTGATGCTGCCTAATACAGTACCTGGTGCGTAGTAGGCATGTAATAAATTATATTAGTTGAAAGAATAAATTAATAAACAGGTGTTTAACCATATTTTTACATTGAATTATGCTTTCTGAAATGAAAAAGAGGTTGGAGTTGAACACCCTTTCCTGCCTTTTTGGGAAAGATCCACATCCATGCATTAAGTTGCTTTATACTTATTTTAGTTCTTGATTGACTTTGTTTTCCTTTTCAGTCAATTAGTATATGTCGTGATTATATAACATATACTCAAAGCACTTATGAATGGCATATAATATAAGGTGACAACAGTTACCAGAAGAGATGGTGACATCAAATCTATACCCAGGAGATGACCACCATTGGTCTATAAAAAAAATGAAGAACATATAATTTTAAAAGGGATGAACAACCATTATTTGTGTTTTCAAAAGTGATTAGTAGAGTGAAATTCTGGACTATTCAAGTATGTAGCCAGCATGTTATCATTAAAAAGCTGATGACATAGCCTTACTCTACAAGTCATGGTAAAGGGTAAAATAAATAAAACTACCCTAGTGGCACAATGGTTAAACGCTTGGCTGCTAACCGAACGGTTGGGGCTTCAAATCCTGCTGGTGGCTTCACAGAAGAAAGACCTAGTGATCTGCTTCAGCAAAGATTACAGTCAAGAAAACCCTATGCAGCAGTTTTATCTGTCACATGAGATCACTGAGTCAGAATAGACTCAACAGCACCTAACAACAACAACCTTACAAATATATTTTTTCCCCATAATCAGGAAAGAGAGCACTGGTGAATGATAAGAGAAAAGGGTTTAGAACCACACAAAATACAGATAAGCAGGTAAAGATGGAAATCAATATTTAGAAATAGTAAGGAAAATTTAGGGCTCTCAATTCTCTTAAATTATAATCCTAATGATTTTGGCTCCCTTGAAACCTATGAGCAGTGGATGTGTAGGGGGAAAAAAAAAAGATACAGCAAAGGAGGTTGAGGACTAAGGTGCACCTGACCCAAGCCATGGTATTTTCAATCGCCTCATATGAATATGAAAGCTGGACAATGAATAAGGAAGACCAAAGAAGAATTGACACCTTCGAATTATGGTGTTGGCGAAGAATATTGAATATACCATGGACTGCCAAAAGATTGAACAAATCTGTCTGGGAAGACGTACGGCCAGAATGCTCCTTAGAAGGGAGGATGGTGAGACTTTGTCCTCCGCACTTTGGACATGTCATCAGGAGGGATCAGTCCCTGGAGAAGGACATCATGCTTGCTAAAGTAGAGGGTCAGCAAAAAAGAGGAAGACCCTCAACAAGAGGGATTGACCCAGTGGCTGCAACAATGGGCTCAAACATAGCAATGATTGTGAGGATGGTGTAGGAACCGGCAGTGTTTTGTTCTGTGGTTATGAGTCAGAACAGACTTGATGGAACCTAACAACAACAATCTATCTGGAAACATGGACTTCAAGTTCTAAATATATAATGAACTTTTAAGTAATACTGTGTGACTACAAACAACTATAATATGTTTAGCCAACCACTCTCATCCAAAACAAGGATTGTTCACTAACAACATAAATCAGTTTATTCATTATTGAATGTAGTTCTTTCACCTTCCACATAGGAAAATATGCAGATTATCCAAATTATCTGGAAAAACAACTGTAAAATGAGAACTTTTCTGATACAGGAACTTTCTTATTCTATTCCTGTTCTTGCCCTTTCATAAATATAAACATGAAAGGGTACTTAACGAGTGTATCAAATTAAGTTTACTTCAAATTAATCTTCAAGCATTGGCTCATTCTCCTCCTAAATGGTTTCTGGTTTCTTAAAAAAAACAAAGGAAATATCTATTTTCCTTTCCTCTTTTGTATGTGCATTAATACTGTATCATAAATCTATTTTGAAAGCAAGAGAGATAGTTTTAAGCTTTTCATAAAAAGTGCTATCAGGATAGACCAAAGCAGTACTCTTTCAGCTTGTAGATTTTGAAATCATATGATTTCCCAGAGTTTTAAAAGGAGAAATTATGGAATTTTGTGTTAACTATTTCTTTGTGTAATGTAACAACTCATCTATTCTCACCTTCAGGGAAAACTGAGTAAGAAGCCACAATATGGTATTTAGCAACTTCCACCAACACCCAGACTGATTTAGATGTTTTTCCTATGTGTCCACAATACCCTTCCTATGCTTTGATCATAAGGGTGATAAAAATCTAATTTTGGGACAATACCTGCAAGTAAATAAAAAATAAGGCCCTCGCTTAATCTGGTGTTCTTGCTACTATCTATTTTTAAAACCAAAAAGTCTAAGTCTAGTTTCATAAAGAAAATTAATTTCAAAATTACATGTCAATCCTAACAAGAGGAACTCAGGGTTTACTTTCTTGTTATTATAAGCAGGTTATTTTCCTCCTAAAATTAGCAAAATAGTTTGGTCCAGAAAAAGGAAAGCTATCTACAAAATGACTGATATAAAGGAGAATCAAACAAGCTACTTGTTATCTTATTTGTAAAAAGGCCAAGAGTACATGCATGTTATATAGAACTAAAGGGAACTTAAACTATGTTAAAGGATTCGCTAGTTGTTTCACCTGACTCTCAGTTGAGATAGACAGTCTACGAAATTCCACCTGAAAAATAAATAGTTCAAATTAAACTAGGGATATGAAACCAAAATCCCAACAAAGTCTGAATCCAAAACAATGTTCTTAAACATGATAATATACCAGATAATCCCCCAAGTATATTACCTGCTTTATCTCACTTTTTAACTGCACGATCCCAGTTCGTTCAGTTTTGGTTGCTCCAACAGCACCAATCTCATGGATAGAAATAGCAGGGCTGACATTTGAATCAGTGGGGCGAACTACAACATGACAGATTAAAGATAAAGGATAATCAGGTTCAGATTTATCCCCCACCACATTAAAAGGACCTAGATGTATGTCCTTTTATTTTTAACTTAATAACTACAATAACAACAAAAGGAAACTAAAACATTGCTATTCAAACTGTGGTCTGTGGAACAGCAGCGTCACCATCACCTGGGAGCTTATTAGTAGAATCTCAGGTTCCTACCCAGACCTAGTGAATTAGAATCTGCTAGACTCAAGAAGCACTACCTTATAACTTTGTTTTACCACTCTAAGGTCTACCAGTGCCATCTATTCACCTGACCTTACATATTTACTTGGCCTAAGCCTAAAAGTGGCGCATGGTAAATACCACTTTTCATTTGCTTTGCTATTTCAGGTACTCGACACAAAATGTCACTCTTTATTTCACTGCCAAAACTTCAAGTGCAGGTAGAAGATTAGTCTGTGACAGATTCCTACATGTATTTGAATTTAAAGTTGAAAGGATACATTAGATGTACTGCAGCAACTACACACACACTCAACACTGGAAGCACTACTGAATTATTGCCAATTGGAATACAAGAAAGTTTCAGATGATATAAGTTGTTAGTCTAAAGGGTTTTATGTTGAAATAGTAATATCCTAAAATGGAGACAAGATAATGAAAAGGAATGGATAAAACAATTAAAAACGAAACATAATAGCAATCAATCCACTTAGTTAATACATCATTTAAGGACAAAAAATTGAGACATACAGTGGTTTTCAAATTTTGTTTCAGAAAACAGCTTTGTTTTTAACTGTTTTATATATTAGAGTTCTATTTATTTGTGGGTAAATGGGTCTTATGATTTAAAAAAAAATTTTAAAAGCAATGAGACACTTAAAACAAACACTCTGAAATGGAAATGCAGTTATTCAACTTTACCGCTTCGCTCCACGCCAAACTCCTTGCCACTGAGAATGTGATGAAGGAGGCTCTTCATAGCTGAAGGACTGAGATTCATCAGGCCCTCTGTGGCTTCCTCAGCTAGGCAGCAGAAACATTATGAGAGAGGGATTTCTAATTTGCCTGTCATACTCTCCCTACTTTTTCACTATTTCCTTTCTTGCTTAGAATTTCTGAGTCACTTGATTGGAAGAACAGAATTACAAAACAAATTTCTAGCACCATACCACTTAGGTATTCATACTGTAATGAATTCTTAATTATTTAAGCACTAATTATCCATTTTATGGATTAACCAAGTCCTTGATTTCTTCTTCAACCCCCCTGGCCCCGACACACACTATTTAGGGTAGTCAATAGTATCTTTATTTGAAGGTGGAAAGAATGAAGGGAGAACAATGGAACTGGAGTCCATTCAGAAAAAGGCAATGAATGTAAGGGCCACTATATGAAGATAAACTAAAATAATTAAACTTCACAGTCTGGAAGTATAGAGCTTAAAAGAGAACAGACACGAAACCACGAAATTATGAAGAAAATTGAGACAGGATAATGAACTTGTTCATCAACGTCAGAAATTTAGTAAGAGTTTACTATATGTAGGTCCACCACTTGTCTGTCAGTTTGTTGTGCTGTGTTGGCTTCCATGTTGCTGTGATGCTGCAAGCTATGCCACTGGTATTTCAAATACCAGCAGGGTCACCCACGGTGGACAGGTTTCTGAGGAGCTTACAGACTAAGACAGACTAGGAAGAAGGATCTAGTGGTCTACTTCTAAAAGAATTGGCCAGTGAAAACCTTATGGATAGCGGCAGAACATTTTCTGATAAAGTGCTGGAAGATGAGTCCCTCAGGTTGGAAGGCACTAAAAATATAACTGGGGAGGAGCTGCCTCCTCAAAGTAGAGTTGACCTTAACAATGTGGATGGAGTCAAGCTTTTAGGACCTTCATTTGCTGAAGTGACACAATTCAAAATGAGAAGAAACAGCGGCAAACATCCATTTGCAGAACGTGGAATGTCTGAAGTATGAATCTAGGAAAATTGAAAGTCATCAAAAATGAAATGGAATGCATAAAGATCAATATCCTAGGCATCAGTGGGCTAAAATGGACTGGTATTGGCCATTTTGAATTGGGCAATCATATGGCCTACTATGCCGGGAATGACAAATTGAAGAGGAATGGCGTTGCATTCATTGTCAAAAAGGACATTTCAAGATCTATTCTGAAGTACAACGCTGTCAGTGATAGGATGATATCCATACGCCTACAAGCAAGACCAGTTAATATGATTATTATTCAAATTTACACACCAACCATTAAGGCCAAAGATGAAGAAATTTAAGATTTTTACCAACTTCTGCAGCCTGAAATTGATCAAATGTGCAATCAAGATGTATTGATAATTACTGGTGACTGGACTGTGAAAGTTGGAAGCAAAGAAGAAGGATCAGTAGTTGGGAAACACAGCCTTGGTAATAGAAATGACACCAGAGATCGCATGATAGAATTTTGCAAGACCAGTGACTTCTTCATGGCAAATATCTTTTTCCAACAATATAAACAGCAACTATGTATGTAAACCTCACCAGATGGAATACACAGGAATCAAATTGACTACATCTGCAGAAAGAGACAATGGAAAAGCTCGATATCATCAGTCAGAACAAGGCCAGGGGCCAACTGCAGAACAGACCATCAACTGTTCATATGCAAGTTCAAGTGGAAGCTGAAGAAAATTAAAGCAAGTGCATGAGAGCCAAAGTACGAACTTGAGTACATTCCACCTGAATTTAGAGACCATATGAAGAATAGCTTTGACGCATTGAACACTAATGACCAAAGACCAGAGGAGTTGTGGAATGACATCAAGGACAGCATACACGAAGAAAGCAAGAGGTCACTGAAAAGACAGGAAAGAAAGAAAAGACCAAAATGGATGTCAGAAGAGACTCTGAAACTTGCTCTTGAATGTAGAGTAGCTACCTAATGAAAGAAATGATGAAGTAAAAGAGCTGAACAAAGATCTCAAAGGGCGACCCGAGAAGACAAAGTAAAGTATTATAATGAAATGTGCAAAGATCTGGAGTTAGAAAACCAAAAAGGAAGAACACGCTCGTTATTTCTCTGAAAGAACTGAAGAAAATATTCAAGCTTCAAGTTGCAATACTGAAGGATTCTATGAGGAAATTATTAAATGACGCAGGAAGCATCAAAAGCAGATGGAAGGAATACACAGATTCACTGTACTAAAAAGAATTGGCTGATGTTCAGCCCTTTCGGGAGGTAGCATATGATCAAGAACAGATGGTACTGAAGGAAGAAGTCCAAGTTGTGCTGATGGCATTGGCGAAAAACAAGGCTCCAGGAATTGACAGAATACCAACTGAGATGTTTCAACAAACGAATGCAGTGCTGGAAGTACTCACTTGTTTATGCCAAGAAATTTGGAAGACAGCTATGTGGCTAACCAATTGGAAGAGTTCCATATATGCACCCATTCCAAAGAAAGGTGAATCAACAGAATGTGGAAATTACCGAAAAATATCATTAATATCACACACAAGTAAAATTTTGCTGAAGATAATTCAAAAACAGTTGCAGCAGTACATTGAAAGGGAACTGTCAGAAACTCAAGCTGGATTCAGAAGAGGACACGCAATGAGGGATATCACTGCCAATGTCAGATGGATCCTGGCTGAAAGCAGAGAATACCAGAAAGATGTTTATCTGTGTTTTACTGACTACGCAGACATTTGACTGTGTGGATCATAACAAATTATGGATAACACTGCAAAGAATGCGAATTCCAGAACACTTAATTGTGCTCATGAGGAACCTGTACATAGACCAAGGGGCAGACTTTCAAACAGAACAAGGGGATACTGCGTGGTTTAAACTCAGGGAAGGTGTGCATCAGGGTTGTATCCTTTCACCATACTTATGCAATCTGTATGCAGAACAAATAATCCAAGAAGCTGGATTATAGGAAAAAGAATGTGGCATCAGGATTGGAGGGAGGCTCATTAACAACCTGCGATATGCAGATGACACAATCTTGCTTGCTGAAAGTGAAGAGGACTTGAAGCATATACTGATGAAGATAAAAGACTACAGCCTTCAGTATGGATTGCATCTCAACATAAAGAAAACAAAAATCCTCATGACTGTACCACTCAATAAGCAACATCATGAAAAACAGAGAAGACTGAAGTTGTCAAGGATTTCATTTTACTTGGATCCATAATCAACGTCCATGGAAGCAGCAGTCAAGAAATCAAACCATGTATTGCACTGGGAAAATCTGCTGCAAAAGACCTTTTTAAAGTGTTAAAAAGCAGAGGTGTCACTTTGATGATTGCAGTGTGCCTGACCCGAGCCATGGTATTTTCAGTCACCTCATATGCATGCAAAATCTGGACAATGAATAAGGAAGACCGAAGAAGAATTGATGCCTTTGAACTACGGTGTTGGCGAAGAATACTGAATATACTGTGGACTGCCAGAAGAACAAACAAATCGGTCTTGGAAGAAATACAGCTGGACTGTGCCTCAGAAGCAAGGATGACGAGACTATCTCACATACTTTGGACATGTTATCAGGAAGGACCAGTCCCCAGAGAAGGACATCATGCTTGGTAAGGTAGACGGTCAGCAAAAAATAGGAAGATCCTCAAGGAGGTGGACTGACACAGTGGCTGCAACAATGGGGTCAAGCATAACAATGATTGTGAGGATAGTGCAGTACTGGGCAGTGTTCCGTTCTTTTGTACATAGGGTTGCTATGTGTTGAAACCAACTCGACGGCACCTAACAACAACATATGTAGGTCCTGATTTTAAGCAATGTTAGCACAAACAGATATTACATGGTGCCTGACCTTGAGAGGCTGACCATCTATTTGGGAGAGATGGAACATATAAACAAGATAAACAATAAAACACTGTACATACTAAGTGCCAAATGAAAGCTATAGACAATAAGTGATTTGAAAATCTGAGAAGGCATCAATCTCCAAGGAGGGGGATTGATAAGATTATTGGGAAGTACTGTTCAAGTGATAAATAGAGGCCAGACTGTGAGGGTCTTGAGTATCAGACCCAGGGATCTTTACTTTATCTTATTAACAACAAAGAGCCACGGTTTTGGTGAATCTACAGGCAAAAGGATCCATAAGAGGTAATTAAGAAACAGTGAAGAATATTTAGGGGTTTATTCCTTATCTTTTGAAGTTTATTTTGAAGAACGAGACCCTCTCAGAAAACATCCCTTGATACCATAGCTACAGAATACTACAGTATCATAAATTTATCTATAACAATGTGGTGAACTGGAAATCATTTGGAATCAGACAGATCTGGATTCAAATCTCACTATTTACTAGCTATGTAACTTGGGGCAAGTTACTTAAACTGAGTTCCAGTTTCCTTATTGGTAAAAGTGGGACAACAATATCTTCTCCTGAGGGTTGGTGTAAGGATTAAATAATATATGTAAACATAAAGCAAAAAGTATAGTGTCTGGTATATAAAAACCAAAAGAAAAAACCCAAACCCGTTGCTAACAAGTTGATTCCGACTCATAGTGACCCTACGGGACAGAGTAGAACTGTCCCACAGGGTTTCCAAGGCTATATATCTTTACAGAAGCAGACTGCCGCATCTTTCTCCCGCAGAGCAGCTGGTGGATTCACACTGCTGGCCTTTTGGTTAGCAGCCAAGCACTTTAACCACTATGCCATCAGGGCTGGCATATCATAGGTACAAAATAATTGTTAGCTCTCTTCCTTAAAAGGGTTATTTACAATGTGAATTATCTTATGTATTTGATTTAGGTTAGCCACAAACCAATATATTTAGCTACTTGTTAAATTAGAAGCCTTTTGGGGGGAAAATTAACTGAAACAATGGCTAAAATTGACTTCTGCAACTGTGATTTTATTTTTCTATGCCATCCCTATCTCTATTATTTTGCCATTTTTGTTGACATCAAACAAGTACTTTATAATTATCCGCATCGATGGAAAGAGAAAAAAAGAGTCATGCCTTGAGGTCCTTTATTTCCCCTCACACTTTATGTAATTTTGCTCTGCAGCTTCCATGTTGCTGTTGTTATTAGCTGCCGTCAAGTTGGCCCCCAACTTACAGCGACCCCATGCACAATGGAGTGAAATGCTGCCTGGTCCTGTGCCATTGCCACGATCTGTTGCAGATCAGACCGTTGTGATTCCTAGGGTTTCACTGGCTTATTTTCAGAAGTAGATTGCCAGGCCTTTCTTCCTAGACCATCTTAGTCTGGAAGAACCACTGAAACCTGTTCAGCATCATAGCAACACACGAGCCGCCACAGACAGCTGTGTGGTGGCTGCACTTGAGGTACACTGGCCAGGAATTGAACCCGGGTCTCCCACAAGGAAGGCAAAAATTCTACCACTGCACCACCAATGGCCCCTGTAGGATCCACAGGCCTTAACTATTTTTCTAACTAAAACTGTTATCTTGTTAAATATACCTATAGCTAATTTCAGAGAGTCTTGTCAGAAAATATTGATAGAAATATTGTCTTCCTTATTTGACCATGATGTTACTAGTCAGAATACTGACACTATGATGAACCGATGCAGTGAATCAATCTTGGTGTCCAGAAGCTCCACTGCCTGAATCCAACCCAGTCTGTCACTATCAAGTACAATGCACTCTCCAGATTACTCTAGGAGTTAGGAGGAAACGTGGTGAGCCAAGAGCAGTCAGGTAAGTAGAATTTGAAGTGCAGAGGTGGAATTTTGAAGGTGCAGAACTAATATATAAATCTGTCATCATATCAGTCCCTTGACCTGTTTAAATACTGACAGCCTAAGATGGGAATAAGATTGCTATATATAGCTTCTGAGTTACTGATAAAAATGTTTTAGCTTTCTTTTCCTCCTGATCTAAAATTACATAAACATACCTTAAAAGTGGATTCTGCCTAAAATAGTTACTGAATTGAATACCTGAGCATCGAAGGGAATGGGCTAGTTCTGTTGCCATAACTTGTATGATCAGACCAATTCGAAGTCGAAACATTTCAGAAAAGAGGCCAGGCTGAGTCCGCATATACATGGCTAGATATACCATTATCTCCTGTACACAGAATGGATAGAAAAAAATTATGGCACAGATGTAACAATGCCTATTTTGTGGTTTTAGAAAATTGTCAGATCAACCGAAAACAAACTTTAAAATATAAGCTTTGCAACTCTGCTTACCTGGGTAAGGATGGACATGCTTATGTCTCCTTCACTGGCTTCATCTATCAGCTGAGTGAGTGCTTCATAGGGCAGAGGTCTGAGGAAGTAGACAGTGAAGAAAGACAAAATTCTGTCACTTTCTGAACCTGTTGTTGTTGTTGTTAGGTGTCATCGAGTCGGTTCTGACTCATAGCGACCCTGTGTACAACAGAACAAAACACTGCCCGGTCCTGCGCCATTCTCACCATCTTCGTTATGCTTGAGCCCATTGTCGCAGCCACTGTGTCAAAATTACACCATAATTCAAAGGTGTCATTTCTTCTTCAGTCTTCCTTATTCATCATCCAGCTTTCACATGCATATGAGGTGATTGAAAACACCATGGCTTGGTCAGGCATACCTTAGTCCTTAAAGTGACATCTTTGCTTTTTAACACTTTAAAAGAGGTCTTTTGCAGCAGATTTGTCCAATGCAATGCATTGTTTGATTTCTTGACTGATGCTTTCAAGGGCATTGATTGTGGATCCAAGTAAAATGAAATCCCTGACAACTTCAATCTTTTCTCCATCTATCATGATGTTGCTTATTGGTCCAGTTGTGAGGTATAATCCATACTGAAGGCTTTAGTCTTTGATCTTCATCAGTAAGTACTTCAAGTCCTCTTCACTTTCAGCTAGCAAGGTTGTATCATCTGCATACTGCAGGTTGTTAATGAGTCTTCCTCCAATCCTGATGCCCCATTCTTCTTCATATAGTCCAGCTTCTCGGATTATTTGCTCAGCAGTCAGATTGAATAAGTATGGCAAAAGGATACAACCCTGACACACACCTTTCCTGACTTTAAACCACACAGTATCCCCTTGTTCTGTTTGAATGACTGCCTCTTCATCTATGCACAGGTTCCTCAAGAGCACAATTAAGTGTTATGGAATTCCCTGAACCTAAGTATACTGAAAAAATAAAAAAAGTTCTTCCCAAGTCCAAGTCACTGCCTCAACACCTCATAAATACCAGCAGCATTCTGGTTCTTCTGGTGTTCCAAGTTTATAGCCTTAGGTAAAATCGCCTCTCCAAATTTCTTTGTCCTATGTCAACTCAAGAGAGCTCTTACCGTCCTTCTCTAAACCTGGATTATCCTCCTCCAAATTTTATTTAAAACTCACCCGTGATGTCCTTCCAGACTAGTCTTTCATGGTTGGTCCTTAATATTAGACAGGTAACTATTAAGCTACAACGTAATAAAGTAATTTTAACCTGTGCCTTTTGTAAGCCATTTTATTACTTTACATTCACATCTCACAGAGTTTATACAGGTAGTACCTGAGTTACGATGTACTTGAGTTAAGACAAACCACACTTATGACTGTCCATTTTTTTGTACATCTTATTGTTAGTAATATGGACTACATACAATGTTGCAGCACATCATTTGCTGATGTTAGCATTCTCAGATGTTCACTTGCAGATGTTCAATTTTGTGATTTATTGTTCAAAACAATCAGGGGCTTCAGTTGCTTGAAAACATGGACCCAAATGCTGATCACTTTGCTAAAGTCAACAGATTTGGGAAGCAGTAAGATGTTACTACGAAACATATGAAGAAAAAAAGAAAAGGACCATACAGACAACTCTCACTAATTTTCTGGCTAGAAATACCATCCCCATTTCCAGGGATAATCCATATGATCCAGAACCTTCCACAAGTGGACTTATTACAACTGACAAAATGCCATCATCATCTAACTTCATCGTTGAAGTAAATTTTTATGATTTGTGTATTTTTTCATGTATGTCTGTATGTATTAAAATATATCTCTAAGTTTATATGTAATGTTTCCAATCCCCAAAGACAAATAAAGATCAGATTTATAAAGATACTGACAACAAAAGACAATAATAATGAAAACTAAAAAAAAAAATGAGGTATTAGACTTATGTCATAACTAATTTATGATGGAACCATCTGGATGGAACCCCATCTTAAGTCAAGAACTACATGTATTGATTTTGTATGCTTTCATCAGTCTACACACATACAAACACACCACAATTTTGAGTCTCCTGTTGACACTTGGGGCATGGATCATATCATCTTCTTCTTTTGGATTGCCCACAGTAGTCATAAAATTGGTGTGAGCTGTGACAAAATCTTCTATTTACCAGAAACAAGTTTAGGACTATTTTCCTGAAAGCATAACTGGGACTTCACAGTTCCATGACAGACACACGGAACCTATGACACATGGTTCTAGGATTACTTTTTTCATGTATTTCAGAGACTAGAGACATCAGAAATCATGGACATAAACCAGGAAGGAGATGGTATGCAGACATCAACAAAGGTATTCCTGCTCACTTCTTCCTTGTTTACTCCTAATTATGTTCCATATCTAGAGCATACTTTGTTTACAAAATAAACTTTTCACTACACTGGCTACAGAAGTATAACTGGCAGGTATGTGAAATATTTGTTGTTGTGTGTTGTTGAGTTGATTTCAATTCACAGTGACCCTATAGGACAGGGTAAAACTGTCCCATAGGGTTTCCTATGCTGTAATCTTTACAGCAGCAGATCAACAGGTTTTTCCTCACGCAGAGTGGCTGGTGGGTTTGAACTGCTGACCTTTCAGTTAGTAATCAAATGCTTAACCATTGCACCACCAGGCTCCTTAGTATGGGAAATAATCTTGTTTTAAATTACTCTTTAGTAGAAAAACAGATTTTTCAGATTACTTATGAACCAAGTTAGAATTCCTCTAAAAGTATTTATTGGAAATATAGCCTACTTGTAGATTTAAATCTTGGCACTGACACGATATGAAATTAAACAGATTTAGTGTAGATGAGTTTTACTGGCATGACTAGTGGCAGAAGGAAGACTCATGTGTAAGAATTAAACTTTCCATTCCAGACTGTCACTCACCACTCTCCATCCATGCCAGTCATAGCCTATTCTAAGGCA
Organism: Dugong dugon; assembly: GCA_030035585.1. NCBI lineage: Eukaryota > Metazoa > Chordata > Mammalia > Sirenia > Dugongidae > Dugong > Dugong dugon. Next base: position 97,447,573 of record CM057483.1, on the reverse strand, counting down.
CTGTTTCCAACTGAAAGCTCTGGCAGAACTGAGACAGTGGTAATCTGATTATACAGTATTCTTGAAGGGGTGCTATTTCATTATGCTCTGCAAGTATCCATCCATTTTTTCCATTTTTGACTATGGCTTCCACCCACTTTATTCCTTCTTGAGCAGCATGGAGTTTCATCATCAGCCCTGTGTTCCAACTGGACACTTGTATACACCTTCTCTTTCCAGAGTACAGCTGACTTTTTGTGAGTGCTAATGCTAGTTATCAACACCCATGGAAACAGCAGTCAAGAAATCAAAAGACGCAGTGCATTGGACAAATCTGCTGCAAAAGACCTCTTTAAAGTGTTAAAAAGCAAAGACATCTTCTTGAAGACTAAGGTGTGCATGCCCCAAGCCATGGTGTTTTCAATCACCTCATATGCATGCGAAAGCTGGATGATGAATAAGGAAGACCAAAGAATTGACGCTTTTGAATTGTGGTGTTGGTGAAGAATATTGAATATACCACGGACTGTCAAAAGAACGAACAAATCGGTCTTGGAAGAAGTGCAACCAGAATGCTCCTTAGAAGCAAGGATGGTGAGACTACGTCCCACATACTTTGGACATGTTATCAGGAGGGATCAGTCCCTGGAGAAGGATATCATGCTTGGTAGAAGGTCAGTGAAGAAGAGGAAGACCCTCAACGAGATTGACTGTCACAGTGGCTGCAACAATGGGGTCAAGCATAACAACGATTGTGAGTATAGCACAGGACCGGGCAGTACTTCGTTCTGTCGTACATAGGGTCGTTATGAGTTGGAACCGACTCTATGGCACCTAACAACAACATTGCTAGTTGCTCTGTTTGTCTTGTTTAGCTTTTCGAATGGGAAGATTATGAAAGTTAATAAGTAAGAAAAATCTGAGTTCTACTCCTTCTGAATTTCGTCTTTCATCTACTCATGCCCTATCATGACCAACATTCTCACTATGAGTGTCTCTGATAGAAGCACACATGTGTAGGAAGTTATCCACTGACAGATTAGGACAAGAGAACTGTGGTAAGCTCATAGGGCTCTTTAAAGGAAGCTTTATCGAACCCACTGAAAAACCATACTCACGCAGAGATGGTCTTTTCTCGAGGTTCTGGGGGGAGTCCCACTGTCAAATGTTTCTGGTGAGAGAGAAGGTCTGTGCAGGCCTAAGAAGAGATAGCATAACATCATTATCCTTCCCATAACACCTCAGATTCCCATGAAAATTTATCCTACAAACCTTTGCTTGTCTTCAACTTAATGACACATCAAACTCTCTTCCTAAGGAAATACCATGAAGATTAGAAAAGAGGGATTTCTAGAAGGAACAATGAGGTGTTTTTATCTCCTAGGAGGTAGGAACTACTAGCTTAGTGTAAATTCATTCTTAAGACATAGAACTCTTAGAGGTTATACATGTTTACACTTCTACAATTTTTATGGCTCAGTAATGTGTATTTGTCATTCACAAACAGAAAGCTAAGTGAATATCAGAAACTTTATGTGGGAAAAATAACATTTCAAATTATTAGAGGCTGTGGTTGCCTTAAGGAAAACAATATGGAAACCAATTTTTAAAAATCTCATACATTTATTGGTATACCCAGAATACTTAAAGAATTTATAGTACCTCATCAAGGGCTTCCACCTTCTTCCTTAAGATCCCAGAGATGTATCGGATTAGGCCCCAGTGTCGAATTTCTCCAACTTTGCCATATAGTTCAGTAAGAAGCTCTCTGACTGTAGCACTTCTTTCATCATACAACCCAGTATCCCAGTCAGGTCCTCTGGAATTTTACAAACAGGACTCCATTAATTATAAGCCTCCATCAACAATCTTTTATTTCAGTGTTATAATGGATATACCTGTTTTTTTTTTTTAATAACCAAAAACTAAACCTGTTGCCGTCAAGTTGATTTCAACTCACAGAGACCCTATAGGACAGAGTAGAACTGCCCCATAGGGTTTCCAGGGAGCGCCTGGTGGATTCGAACTGCTGACCTTTTGGTTAGCAACTGTAGCTCTTAACCACTATGCCACCAGGGTCCCTGATTAGGAAAACAAATGTTATTTACTAAGACTCCTTGTAAAACTATGATGAACAGTCATTCCTGAAAGCCAAATACCTAGACAAGAATTAAGTCTTAGTTTCATCTATGCTTTGACAAAATGCATTCCTTTACCCTCTTCACAGGCTTCAACACAGTTGAAATTAAAGACAAAGATTTAATTCAACTCCTGAAAGTTTATAAAGTATGCTACACTTAGGGAATTAATGGAGATATAAGAAGGATATGTGTTTATTTTTAAAGGACACATATATATTCTTGTTGTAAAAATTACTATAATAGAAGTCAACTATGAAGGTCCATATAAGATAGATAAAGTGCTATGAAATGAGAAATTTAATATATGATAAAGGTGGATTAAACTATTCATTAAATGATGCTAGGACAATCAGACAGCCATCTGAAGAAAAAAGTTGGCTCCATGCCTCATATGGTATAACACAATTTCAAATATATCAAAAATTTACATGTAAAAGTACTAGGAAATTATATGGGAGAACTAGTTTATAACTTAGGAGGCAAGAAGACTTTTTAACTATGAAACATATACCAGAAGTCATGTATACATAAAACAACAACAATAAAAATTCTTATTGTAAAAACCACTGTAAACAAAGTCATAGGACAAATTACAAACTGGGAAAAAAATATTTGCAATTCATAGGCCAATTTCCTTAACATACAAAAAAAAAGTCCAACAGATAAGAAAATTAAAAACAACAAAAGAAAATTTGGCAAAAAATATCCATGGCTTTTAAACATAGAAAAAGATGTTCACTCTCATTCATAATAAGAAAAATGAAAATTAACACTACATTGAACTAATATTTTTCATCTATCTGGTTGACAAAAATCCTAAAATTTGATAACAGATACTCTCAATATATTGCTGGTGGGAGTAAAAATTGGGACAAAATCAAGGGGGCTATTTGGAAATATATATCAATACTAAAAATGCCTATATTCTTTGATTTAGCAATTCTGCTTCTGGTATATCTCTAGGATAAATTCCTTCCACACGTCAAAGGATGTATTTATGCTATAAGGTTATTTGCTATAGCATTGTTTGTGATAGTGAATGACTAGAAACAACCCAAATGTCCATCTTTAGGAGACTGGTTAAATAAATTATGGTACAGTAAAACCTATGAAAGCCAGAACCTGTGTAAGGTGGAAACTTGTCAGAGAAGGAAAACAAATATTTTCCACTAAATCGAGCAACAGAAAAGTGCTTAAGACTACACCCTGTCAAAGCCAGAACACTTGCAAGACCTGGAAAAACAAGGCAGTCCCATTTAGTTCTGGCTCTTATAGGTTTCACTGTATATTCAAACAATGGAATGCTGTGCAATCACTAAGAAAATATAAGGTAGCTCTAGAGTGTGGCAGACTGTATTTTCCAAAATGGCTGCAACAATTTTCCATCCAACATGCTCTTCTTATGACTTCGACACTCTTCCCATCAAAAGGTAGGGTCTGTGTTCCCTCCCTTGTAGCCCAGGCATGCTTGTGACTGATGCTATATGATTTCTGAGGTAAGGTCATATAAATTACTGCAGCTTCCACCTAGTCCTTTCTTTTCCCTGTTGGAACCTAGTCACCATGCTGTGAGGAAGTAGAGAGACACATGGAGAGGCCATTTGTAGGTGGTCCATGCAACAGACCCAGCTGTGGTCCCAGCCAACAGGCAGCATCAATCCCCAGACATATGAGTAAGCCTTGAGATAACCCCGGCCTCAGATGCTTGTCTGACTACAATCAAATGAGAAACCCTGAGTGAGAACTGCCTAGCTGAGCCCAGACAAGCCCCATAAAACCATAAAAGATAATATAAATTTTTTTTATTTTTGTTATTTTAAGCCACTGAATTTTGAGGGTGATTTGTTATACATCAATAAACAAACAAAAAAACCCAAACCTGTTACTGTTGAGTCAATTCCGACTCATAGCAACCCTATAGGACAGAGTAGAACTGCCCCACAGTGTTTCCAAGGAGTGGCTCGTGGATTCAAACTGCCAACCTTTTGGTTAGCGGCCTTAGCTCATAACCACTGCACCACCAGTGCTCCTATACACCAATAGATAGCCAGAATATATATACAGTGATCTTCAACATACATACTTTGGGTGGAAAAAAGAAGGTGCAAAGCAGTGCGTATACTATGTTACCATTTGGGCAAATAAGGGTAAAAGTATACACATATATCTGTATTTACCTACATATGCATAAAATGTCCCTGAAAGGATACACACACACACACACACACAAAAACAACAGCATTGATTGCCTGTGAGGAAGGGAACTGGGTATCTGGGGAACAGTTGTGCAAGACTTTTCATCCTTTCACTGTATATTCTTTTGTACTTTAAAACTGTGGAACCATGAGAATGTATTACCTATTCAACATATTAAATTTTGAATGAACATGAAATAAACTGTGCTAGAGGAAGAGTCATCAATGAATGCAAAAACCAGTGGGTGAAAGTTTGAGGAGTAACAGGATATTTATGTAGTCTCAAAGTATGTCTCCAAAAGATATTCTTTAATCACAAAGGGTAAAATAATAACTTTACAGTGGAGGAACCTAGAAGATAACTACCTTAACTCAGTGATCAAACCAAGAGATCAAAGTTAACATTACCAGCAATGTGACTAATCAACAGTAGGTGCCTCATGATATGACACACTGAGAACTCAGTATCACTTTGGTGGTATTCCTACGAAAAATCCGTAACTTTAATTATAAGGAAACATGAGACAAAGCTAAAGCGAGTGACAGTCTACAAAATAACTGGCTTGTGTTCTTAAAAAATGTCAACAACATGAAAAATATGATTCGGGAACTGTTCCAGATTAAAGAAGGCTAAAGACACAAGAAACTGAATGAAATACATAGCTTTAGATTTGCTTTTGCTATAAAGACATTATTGGGACAATTAACAAAAATTTCAATAAGATCTGTAGACTGTAATTTTTAAAAATTATTGTGATAAAATATTGTGATAAAATGTATACAACAAACATCTGTGATTTTAATCATTTTTAAATGTACAATTCAGTGACATTAATTCCATTCACTGTGTTGCACAACCATCACAACTGTCCATTTCCAAATGTTTTTCATCACCCTAAACAGGAACTCAGTATCCCTTAAGAAATAACGTCCCATTTCTCCATCTACCCAGACCCTGGTAACCACTAATAACCTACTGTCCCTATGAATTTGCCTATTCTAGATATTTCGTATAAATGGGATCATACAATATTTGTCCTTTCGTGTCTGACATATTTCATTAAGCATACTGTTTCAAGGTTCATCCATGTCATAGCATGTATCAAAATTTCATTTCTCTTTATGGCTGAGTAACACTCCATTGTATGGATACCACATTTTGTCTATCCATTCATCTATTGATGGACATTTGAATTGATTCTTCTTTTGACTACTGTGAATAATGCTGCAGTGAACAATGATACACAAGTATCTGAGTCCCTGATTCTAAGTCTCATAAGTATATACTTAAGAATGAAATTGTTGGATCACACGGTAGCTCTTATGTTTAACTTTTTGAGGAATCATCAAACTATTTTCCACAGTGGCTGAACCATTTTACATTCTCGCCACGAATGGAGGGTTGCAATTTTTCTACATCCTTGCTAACACATCTTGTTTTTTGTTTTTCTGATAATAGCCATCTGTCATGGTTAAGGTTGTGTGTCAACATGTCTGGGCCATGATTCTCAGTGGTTTGGCAGTTATGTAATAATATAGTTTAGCAATTATGTAATAATATAGTCTGACAGTTATGTAATGATGTAAATATCCTAGCTCATCATCATGTGACCTCCGGTTCTTGGGACTTGAGCCAGCAGCCTGCTGTACTGGATTCGTCAGCCTTTGCAGCCCATGAGCCAGCAGCCTGTCATCTGACCTGCCGATCTTGGGTTTATCAGCCCCTGCAGCTATGTGAGTCAGGAGAAGCCTCCAGCCTGACGTCTGACCCATGGACTTGGGACTTGCCAGCCTCTATAAACGTGTGAGCCATTTCCTTGAGATAAATCTCTCTCTCTATATATATACATTTCACTGGTTTTGCTTCTCTAGAGAACTCAGCCTAAGACATTTAGTACTGAAAGTCATTCTAGAGAAACAAAATTGTAAAGATGAGTTTTCTAAATTGGTTATCCAGTCTGGTTAGTCTTAAAGATGTTAATGACTTTGCTTCCAGTAGTGAAGAAAGCATTGCTAAACCCTGGTATGAGGTGGCAATAGAAATATACAAAATATCACCACAAATAGGTCAAGTATCGGTGAGAGGTGAGGCTCTGGATTATCACATGTAAGATCCCTTTCTATAATTCTGTCATAATGAGAAGTATAAGAAAGCTGGTTTGTTGGTCCTACTTTCGCTAGACAAAGCGGAGAAAGAAAGAGATGAGCTCAGGGCTTCAGAGTCTCAGCTCAAGTGCTGCATAAATGACCTCAAAGTTGCTATTCGTGCCTGAAAGAAAGCCTTATTTCTTGTAGTAACAGAGCTGATACTGCAGAAAACCAAACCCAGAGTCTTATCGTAAGAGTGGCTGAATTACAATGTTAACTGAATTCCCAACCTTGAATGGTGTCTGAAGTTAAAGTGATGGCATTGATTGGAAAGAAATGGGATCCTGAAACTTAGGATGGGGACATATGGGCAGATAATCAGGAAGCTGGGGACAATGAGCCCCTAAATTCTGTTGAATCACTCCTGCCAACAGAACCAGCCTTCTCACTTCCATCTGAAGAGATTACTCTACCTTTGTCTGCTAAGCCACCCTCCCCAGTAAAACCACTGGCGCCTCCACTCCCATCTGACAAGATTAACCAAGCTGTGTCTGAAGAGCCTTTGTCTGAGATACCGCCTGGGGCAGTGTCTGAGTCATCACCTGGGGCATCGCCTAAGGCAGATGACTTACAAGACATTGCTGAATATTCTCAGAACACATCCCTACCACCCATTTTTGCTTCCAGACCTATAACTAGACTTAAGTCCCAGTGAACCCCAAAAGGTGAAGTACAAAGTGTGACCCAGGAGGAACCCTACACTCCAAAAATACTGCTTGACTTTTCTAACATGTATAAACAAAAACCTGGGGGAATATGTGTGGAATGGAAATTAAGGGTGTGGAATAATGGTGCAAGGAACAGAAAGTTGGATCAGTCTGAGTTTATTGATATGGGCCTGCTTAGAACAGGTTCTTCATTCAGTGCTTCAGCTCAAGAGGTTAGGAAGGCATCTAATAGTTTATTTGGTTGGTTCACTGAAGCATGGATTAAGCGGTGGCCAACACTAAAAGAAGTTGAACCACCAGACCTGCTTTGGTATACTGTAGAAGAAGACACCCAAAGGCTTACGGAAATTGGCATGTCAGAGTGGATTTATCAGGTTAGACCCACAGACCTACACGTGGAGACAAGGTGGTATGGGGGAGAGGTGTGTGGACAGACCTCTCTGAATGGGCCAAAGAAGTGAAGATATTTGTGTCTCATGGGAATGCTTACCAAAGTGTGACCTTGGCAAAGGAGGATTTTAACAACTAAGTGGATAGGATGAAGTGCTCTGTGGAAACCAGTCATTCTCTTACCCCAGCCATTATCATCATTGCCCAATGGGCTCATGAAAAAGTGGCATGGTGGCAGGGATGGAAGTTATGCATGGGTTCAGCAACATGGACTTCCACTCACCAAGGTCGACTTGGCTTCAGCCACTGCTGAGTGCCCAACCTGCCAGCAGCAGAGACCAACACTTAGTCCCTGATATGGCACCATTCCTCATGGTAATCAGCAAGTAAGCTGGTGAAGGTTGATTACATTAGACTGCTTCTATCAGGGAAAGGGCAGCATTTTGCTCTTACTGGAAGAGACACTCTGGATACAGATTTGCTTTTCCTGCACCCAATGTTTCTGCCAAAACTACCATCCGTGGACTTACAGAATGCCTTATCCATCATCATGGTATTGTACACAGCATCTCCTCTGATCAAGGAACTCAATTCACAGTAAATGAAGTGCAGCAATGGGCCCATGCTCATGGAACTCCCTGGTTTTACCATGTTCCCCATCATCCTAAGTAGCTAGCTTGACAGAATGATGGAATGGCCTTCTAAAGACACAATTACGGCACCAGCTAGGTGGAAATACCTTGCAGCATTGGGGCAATGTTCTCCAGGAGGCTGTATATGCTGTAAATTAGTGTCCAATATATGGCCCTGTTTCTCTCATAGCCAGGATTCAAGGGTCTGAGAATCAAAGGATGGGAATGGTAGAGGCATCACTCACTATTACCCCTAGTGACCCACTTGCAAAATTTTTGCTTTCTGTCCCCATGACTCTAGGTTCTGTGGGTCTAGAGGTCTTAGTCCCAAAAGGAGGAATGCTTCCACCAGGAGACAAAACACTGATTCCAATGAACGGGAAGTTAAGAATGCCACCCGGCCCCTTTGAGCTCTTATGCCTCTGGATCAACAGGCAAAGAATAAAGTTACTGTATTGGCTGGTGTGATCGATCCTGATTACCAAAAGGAAATCAGATTGATATTACTTAATAGAGGCAAAGAAGAGTATGTCTGGAATACAGGAGTTCCCTTAGGACATCTCTTAGTATACCATGCCCTATGATTAAAGCCAGTGGAAAACTACAGCAACCCAATTTCGACATGACTACTAATGGCCCAGACCCTTCAGGAATGAAGGTCTGGGTTACCCCACCAGGCAAAGTACCATGACTGGCTGAGGTGCTTGCTAAGGGTAAAGGGAATACGGAATGGGTGGTGGAAGAAGGTTGTTGTAGATTCCAGTTATGACCACATTACCAGTTGCAGAAATGAGAATTGTAATTGTTATGAGTATTTTTTCTTGTTTTATTATATTTGTGTGTGTATGTATATATAAATATATGGCAATTATTTTTCTCTTCTTATACTATTGCTTATAAAATATTAGTTGTGAATGGGGTAGTGTGTTTTCAGTTGTATGCATGTTAGTTGTATCATGTTAGGCGCAAGTATGACTTCATAACTGTCTTCAGAGATTGTGCATGGTTTAAGAAGATGTGTACAGGTGCCAAGTTGACAAGGGGTAGACTGTGATGGTTAAGGTTGTGTGTCAACTTGGCTGGGTCATGATTCTCAGTGGTTTGGAAGTTATGTAATGATGCAGGTTGGCAGTTATGTACTGATGTAGTTTGGCAGTCATGTAATGATGTAATTTGGCAGTTATGTAACGATGTAGTTATCCTCCATTTTGTGATATAATGTAATCATCTCCATGATGTGACCTGATGTGATCAGCCAATCAGATATAAGGGAAGTTTCCTTGCGGGTGTGGCCTGCATCTAATATATATGGGCATTCTGGCAAAGCTCGCTGGCTTTTGCTTACTCTGGATCCTGCATCCAGTTCATCATCTGACCTCCGGCTCTTGGGACTTGAGCCAGTAGTCTGCTGTACTGCCTGCTTATCTTGGATTCAGCAGCCTCTGCAGCCCATGAGCCAGCAGCCTGCTATCTGACCTGCTGTTCTTAGGTTCATCAGCCCCTGCAGCTATGTGAGTCAGAGAAGCCTCCAGCCTGATGCCTGACCTATGGACTTGGGACTGGCCAGCCTCTATAATGTGCGAGCCATTTCCTTGAGATAAATCTCTCTCTCTCTCTAAATATATATGCATTTCTCTAGAAAACCTAGTCTAAGACGGGTACCTCACTGTGGTTTTGATTTGCATTTCCCTAATGACTAATGATGTTGAGCATGTTTTCATGTGCTTATTGGCCATGTGTATATTTTATTTGAAGAATTTTAGATAGGAGAATGACTTGGTAAGAGAGCACATTATAAAGATCATTTTGTAGAATTAGAAGACCATGATTTTGCAACCTAATGAAATAGTGAGGCCAGGCAATGACCATCAGCGGTTGCTAAAATCATCAGGAAGAAAGCTAATAAAGAATTTTATAATGGATAGATCATGTTGGCAATACCTGATCAATCTTACCATGACAAAAATAGAAACAAGCAGACATTTTGTCTCTTGATGTGATGTAATAGGAAGTACAGAATACCACCCATGACGTTGTCTTGCTTAAAAAAAAAAAAAACTAAACCTGGATCTACCAAGCTGCTAGATCTAACTACAAATTTATAAGAAATACAAAGAGAGAAACAGGCTAAACATCATGAGGATGCAAGCAGCAAAACGCATAATGTAGAAAACTCTATAGGACAAAACAGCCAGTTTCTCAAAAAGTTGCAAAGATAAAATAAAAGGTGAAATCTAGAGATGAAAATGGACTTGAGACATAACAACTAAATGCAATATGTGGACCTTCACTGGATTCTGAATTAAAACATCAACTATAAAAAATACATTTATGAGATAGCTGGAGAAAACTGAACACTGACTGGATATTTGATGCTATTAAGGAATTACTTTTAAATTTTTTAGATATGATAATGGCATTGAGGTTATGTTTCATAGTCCCACATGTCCTTGAGGCACTATTCAATTTTTTCAGTCAATTTTCTCTCTGTTGTTCAGATTCAGTAATTTCTAATGTTCTATCTCCAAGTTCACTAATTCTATCCTTTGTCCTCTACATCATGCCATTTCATTTTGTTGTTAGGTGCTATCAACTTGGTTCTGACTCACAGCGACCCTATCTATGTACAACAGAACGAAACACTGCACAGTCCTGCACCATCCTCACAATCGTTGTTATGCTTGTGCCCATTGTTGCAGCCACTGTGTCAATCCATCTCATTGAGGGTCTTCCTCTTTTCGCTGACCCTCTACCAAGCATGATGTCTTTCTCCAGGGATTGGTCCTTCCAGATAACATGTCCAAAGTATGAGACGAAGTCTTGCCATCCTTGCTTCTAAGGAGCATTCGGGCTGTACTTCTTCCATGACAGATTTGTTTGTTCCTTGGGTCAGGTGCAGTTTCATTTTGGTTACTGTACATTTCAGTTCTAAAATTTCCATTTGGTTCTTCTTTATATCTTCTATTTCTTTGCTGAGAGTGTCTGTTTTTTCATTTGTTTAAAGGTTGTTCATCATTGCTTGCTGAAGCATTTTCATGATGGCAGCTTTAAAATCCTTGTCAAATAATTCCAACATCTGTGTTATCTCAGTGTTGATGTCGATTGTTTTTTTTTTTTCTCATTTAAGTTGAAACCTTACAACATAATACCCAAAATGTGTTATCTCAGTGTTGGTGTCTATTGATTTTTTTTTCTAATTTAAGTTGTAGTCTTACAACATAATACTCCAAATGTCTAGGATGTCATCACTAATTTTGGATGGCATCCTGGACATTTGGGTATTATGTTGTCAGACTATGGATCTTTTTTAAATTTTCTGTTTTACCAGGCCTTTTCTGATACTGCACCACCATGGGAAGGGGGATGCCACCTCACTACTGCCTGGTGGTGGTGGAAGTCAAGGTTCCCCCTTCAGCCTTCATTGATACATGGGGAAAGGGGTGCCTCATTACTGCTAAACAGGCGTGAAAGTTCAGGCTCCCCACTAGGCTTCTGCTGATACCACCCCAGCTCTGCTGATACCACCCTAGCTGAGAGGAGGAGGAGTGTCTCCACTGACACTGCAAGGACAGTGAGTAATGAGTGAGAAGTGGTGAAAGTCCTGACTCTCATTAGTCCTCCTCTGACCCTATTCCAGTGGAGAGGGGAAGGGAGTGTCTTGTTACCACTGGGTGGGGACAGAAGTTCAGGCTCTCTATGTGATCTCCACTGACACTTCAGGAGCAAGGACTCATTATCACCCAGTGGGGAAGAAAGTCCCAGGTCCCTACCTGGTGTTTCTGATGCTACCTCAGCAGTGGGGAAGGTGGAACAGTGCCTGCCTTGTCATAGCTGGATGAAAATAGATGCCTGGGCTTCCTACTTAGACTCTGTTGGTAGGGGTGGGGGCCGCAGTATTTTCAATGATGCTTGGCTGGAGTAGAGTGCTTATTGTCTGTCTTGTTAGGCTGATTCCTTTCCTAGTCTTTCGTCTAGGAAAAAAAAAGGTTTATCTCTGGGCTTTTATCGTCTGTGCCCATTGCACTTTCAGGTTGCCAGCTTCTCCAGCACCCAGTACAGGATGTATGAAGCAAAAAGAAATCCCAGGACATCCCAGTTAATTGGCCTAATAATGTGTTTAGTGTTTCTGTTCTATCTCCTACTTCATTGTGTAGTGCCTAGGGTCATAAAAGCTTGCAAGCAGTCATCTAAGGCACAGCAATTGGTCTCTATTCACCTGTAGCAATAGAGGAAGGAGAGTCAGGAATAGGAGGAGGATATGGAATGTGTGGCTAATTGCCATGAGAGCAGAACAACTGGATGGTACCCAGCTACTATTACTGAACACTTTGATCAAAGACTCTATAGAAGAATCCTGATCAAAACAGGGAAAATGTAGAACAGAATTTCAAATTCTCATGGACTCCAGACTTTCTGGAGCCAGGGGGCCTGGATGAACCCCTGAAGCTATTGCCCTGAGATAATCTTTAAAACTTAAACCAGAAATATCCCCTGAAGTCCTCTTAAAACCAAACAATAGTTTAGCTTAATGAGTGAAAAATGTCTGCCTTAAGCATTATGCTCTTTTAAGAACTATCTATATGGGATCAAAGTGAAAACAGCAACTTGAAAGATTAGATAGGAACCTTAGGGGGCAGTAAGTTTATTTTAATGGGGGCAGGAACAATTCAAAACAGGAGGGTGAGAATGGTTACAACTTGAAGAATGTAATCAACGTCACAGATTGTACATGTAGAAATGGTTGAATTGGTGTGTTTTGCTGTGTATATTCTCAACAACAACAGAATAAAAAAAAAAAAGAAATCCCTAGGAAATTCACCACTATGTTGTTCCTCGGGTCCCAAGGTCCTTAGCTCATCTGTACTCTTCTCTTCACCTTTCAGGGTTCTGTTATGTTTGTTTTACAAATAATGTTCAGGGTTTTTTGCTGTACTTTGCAGAGGAGAAATAGGCAAAGTACATCTACTCCATCTTATCTGGAACCAGAAGACCCATTGTGGTTGTGTTTTCAGAAATTCCTTACCTTCTAGAAATAATACTGTTTAGGAATAAAATAATAAAATGTTTGAGACTTTCTTCAAAATAATCCAGGGAAAGGAGATGGTGAGGATACAGATGAAACAAGATTAGCCATGTGTTAATCATTGTTTAGGCTCAGTGGTGGGTACACTGGGGGTTCTTTATACTATTCTCTCTACTTTTGTATAAGTTTGAACATATCTATCATAAAAGGTAAAAAAGAAAAATCACTATCTCTCCTCTGTGGAGGATGGACTTGAGAACAAGATGGAAGTAGTAAGACTTGTGTAATAGTTAAGGTTTTGTGTCAACTTGGTTGGGCCATGATTCTCTGTGGTTTGGCAGTTATGATGTAATTTGGCAGTCATATAATGATGGGATCACCTCCATGATAAGATTTGATATAATGTGATCACCTCTGTGATGGGATCTGCTGTGAGCAGCCGATCAGCTGAAGGGGAGTTTCCTTGGAGGTGTAGCCGCATCCAATATAGGTGGACTTTCTGGCAAGGCTTGTGGGCTTTTGCTTGCTCTGGATCCTGCAGTTGGCTCCTGTTTGTCTGACCTCTGGTTCTTGGGACTTGAGCTAGCAGCTTACCTGCCACCTTGTCTGCCGATCTTGGGATTTGTCAGTCTTTGCAACCTGTGAGCCAGAGCCCTGCTGTATGACTTGCCGATTTTGGATTCGCCAGCCCCTGCAGCTATATGAATCAAGAGAAGCATCCAGCCTGACTGTCTTAGATTGAATTCCGTCCCCCAAAAATATGTGTATCAATTTGGCTAGGCCATGATTCCCAGTACTGTGTGATGGTCCACCATTTTGTCATCTGATGTGATTTTCCTATGTGCTGTAAATCCTACCTCTATGATGTTAATGAGGTGGGACAGGTGGCAGTTATGTTACTGAGGCAGGACTCAATCTACAAGACTAGATTCTGTCTTGAGCCAATCTCTTTTGAGATATAAAAGAGAGAAGCAAGCAGAGAGACAGGGGGACCTCATACCACCAAGAAAGCAGTGCCAGGAGCAGAGTGCGTCTTGGACTCAAGGTTCCTGCGCAGAGAAGCTCCTAGTCCAGGGGAAGATTGATGATAAGGACCTTCCTCCAGAGCTGACAGAGAAAGCCTTCGCCTGGAGCTGATGCCCTGAATTTGGACTTCTAGCCCACTAGACTGTGAGAGAATAAACTTTTGTTTGTTAAAACTATTCACTTGTAGTATTTCTGTTATAATAGCACTAGATGACTAAGACACTGACCCACAGACTTGGGACGTCGTGAGCCATTTCCTTGACATAAATCTCTCTCTATATATATATTTATACACCTTACTGATTTTAATTTTCTAGAGAACTCAGACTAAGACAACTTGTTAGGAAGCTGTAGCAACAGTCCTGGTGAGAAACCAAGGCCTGGATGCAGTAGTAGTACTAGAGAGGCAGAAGAGAAATATTTAGAGGTAAAACTGGAAAAACTTGGTGATTAACTGGATATGAGTAGTAGAGGCAGAGGGAAGTGTTAGTGAAGATTACTAGGTTTCTAGCTTGATGAATAGGTAGGTGTTGGTTCCAACAACAGAGATGGGGAATTTAATAGAGTCTGACTCCATTTTTTGATGTTTGACTGCTGACATTTTCCAAGTCTCACTACTCTCTTTCCCTTTAACCCCACATTTGGGCAAGTGTTATATAAGTGAGCCAAAAATGGCCTCTTTGTATTGGTCCCAAATTATTTACTTGTTTATAGCAAGCTGAGGCCCAAAGAAGCCTGCTGGTGCCAAACTCAAATCTATACATATCCAACTGTTTAAAAATTGCCCAAATCAACAGATTTTTAGCCATTTAGTGCCTGCCTAATTTACATGCCCCACAAAACTGTACCCAACATCTGTTATCCCTAGATAAGATAAAATACTGTAATTGTAAGGACCCTAGGATGCTACTTCCTTCACAGCTCTGTGATTCAGAGATTTCCACCTTGCTGCAGGAAGATATCACTTAGGGACAGGTAAGCTTTTTCCCCTCCCTTCTCCTCTTCTCCAGGGTTTTTATTCCCCCATCCCCTTCTGGTAGCTCCCTGTGCTGCTTGCCTCTGGAAGACCAACCCCTCTATGCAGGTGTCAATGTGCTGGCTCTAATAAATAGCTTGTCGTGCAACACTGCTATATCCTGGTCATATCTTTTTCCTTGATCAGCCCTGAATTTCCTTCAACTCATTACAGCAAGCTGATAAGTAAGCCTGGGTGCTCCCTCCTTTAGTGTTGGTGGGAAGTTTAAGCCATATAAGTCCCAGCCTATGCATGAAAACCCATATCCCAGCCTTATCCCCAATCTTATAAAACCCCAAATCCAGTCTTCTTTCCCTGCTCTCTCAAGCCAGCTTTGGACCAGCTTTGGACCATGCACCTCTCCCCAGAAAGCCTCATTATGTGAGTAATAAACTTTCCACACCCTCTTGGTATGTGTGTGGCATCATCAGTCTCAACCTCTCAACTAAATTTTTAGGGGGAGGTCCATCCCACATTTGAAGAGTGATCACAACATGAATAAAGGAAGAGGGATAGGGCATTTGTGTGTGGGAGTGTGGGGGGCAAGAGAGAGGACTACAACTTGGATATGTTAAGTTTGAGGTACCTATATATAAAGTACCTAGCAGAGTGCCTGACAAAAAGCAAGCTCTCAAAAATGTTATTTTATTTTTCCTATAAGCCTCCCTGTTCTTACTTCTTTTGAGTTAAGAAATTATATCTTTTTATTTGTAGATTTTACTAAATAATGGAGGCTTAATGGGCGGCACAAATGGTGTGTGCTCAGCTACTAACCTAAAGGTTGGTGGTTTGAACCTACCCAGTAGCACCATGGAAGAAAGCCCTGTTGATCTGCTTCTGTAAAGATTATAGCCAAGAAAATCTTATGGAGCAGTTCTATTCTGAAGTACACAGGGTCACCATGAACTGGAATTGACTAGACAGCAACAGGTTTGTTTGTTTTTTTTAATAACGATTATAATACTGATAATAATAATTATCAGTTATTGGTCACCCACTATGTGCCAAGTATTATATTAGGGACTTCATAGATATTATATCTTGTTTAATCCTTACAACAATTCTATGAGGTAGGTATAATCCACATTTTATAGATGAGGACAATTAAGACTTTGAAGTTACAGTGAGTAGGTTACTAAAATGTATTCAAATCCAGATCTGTGAGACTCCAAAGCTGTGTACTATCTACTATGCTATACTTCCTCTCTATATGAACATTAAAGTAGATTTATAATATCCATCACTTACTTCATGGTATACAGCATGTAGAGGGTATCAGCTTGCTCCTGTAAGCTTGAGCTCTCCTTTAACTGTAAAACCAGTGCTTTAAAGTCCACCTCCCCAGACTGCTCTCTAGGAAGATGTATTTCTACACGAACAGAAGGAACCTTTAGTTTGAGAAAGTAAGAAAAGAAATCAAGTCCTTAAGTGCTCAGTTTAAAGCCCTAGAGTGAGTCACCTTTTCACCTCTAAACCTTTTCCATAAGAATTCCCTAAAGTTAATAAAAAGCGAAAGCAAAAATAATTATGCTGTTGCTAGGTGCTATCGAGTCGGTTCTGACTCATAGCAACCTTGTGTATAACAGAACAAAACATTGCCTGGTCCTGCACCAAAAGTATTATACCTTCAAGATTTATAATACATCAATCCTAGTTTTTTTAAAGTCTGGCTAGAGAAACGTGCCCACTTTAAAAGCAAACTAAAAAGAATATATAACTTCATCAAGATAACATTTTGCCCTGCACTAATTACTAACATTTCCCATAAGGATGGTAGTTTTGCAAAAAGCTGAGAAAAATACCTTATGTGCAAATTTACCTGGTCCTCCTGTGGAGAATGAGATGAGTGAAGTAAGTTGAGTGAAGGCCGGGAAGCCTGAAATAACTTTGTAGGAAGATACATGTGAACATCTGCAAGAGGTTGACATTTATGACAAGGTTTAGACAATTGTTAAAATGCACAGTTGATCTCAACAATGACAATTTCCTACTTGAAGCACATGTGGGTCAGTTCCTAACAGAACAAAAATGAGAAATTTATCCTTCTTGGTAATATCCAAGAAAAGACATGTGAATACTAGATAATTTAAAGGATGTCCAATTAATTAATTTTGAATTGTATGTCTAGAATTTAACATCAGCTAGACATAAGGAGGAGGCCTGGTGGTGTAGCAGTTAAGTGCTTGGCTGCTAATCAGAACCCACTAGTGGTCTGAACCTACCAGCTGCCCCACGGGAGATGTGGCAGTCTGCTTCCATAAAGATTACATCCTTGGAAACCCTATGGGGCAGGTTCTGCCCTGTCTTATAGGGTTGCTATGACTTGGAATCGACTTGACAGCAATGGGTTTGGTTTGGGTTTAGACATACAAGATATTAAATGCTACTAATGGTTCCCTGGTGGCACAGTGGTTAAGAGCTCAGCTGCTAACCAAAAGGTTGGCAGTTCAAATCTACCGCTCCTTGGAAACCCTATGGGGCAGTTCTACTCTGTCCTATAGGGTCACTATGAGTCAGAATAGACTCAATGGCAATGGGTTTGCTTTGGTAATATAATCAATACCACAATGGTGCTGTCAGTGATACTTTATATAATATTACATATAACAGAAAGAGTCCAGTTATGTTTTATATTTTCTGGACTTTCCTAGGAGACTATCTGGCTGCTAGCAGATGGATTTCTCTTGACAAAAGTTGAATGGATGACACTATCTAGGGAATCAAATAATGTAGTGGCTGACCAACTAAGATAGTCCTAAGATTTTTACTTACAGTCCATTACTGAAATACTTACCATGACCTCTAAGAAGAGACTCTCTAGTCATTTTCACCATTTCACAGATACAGAAAGAGAGACACATAGCTCAAATAACTGTTCAAACAAGTAAGCAGCAGAGCTGGGAATTAAGTTCAAGTTTTCTGATTCACAATCGCCAAGTATAATTTAATAAAGTTCATAGTTTCACATAAGCTCTTTCTCAAGAGAGCATACTCAAAGGGTATTCTAAACTTTTCTTTCTTCTAAATGTTAAATTATTTCCCAATGCACATGTTTAATATCTTTGGTTAGTAATGGTCAATAAAGTTTTAGGTAGCAAGAACATGCATCTCAATCATTCTCATTATCTGCAAAATGTTAACATTCAAGTCCTCTAGGTGTGGCCAAGGAGCCCTTCTCTCCCTTCACAGGTTACTACCATAAAGGCATTGAACACTCATAGAAAACATGACTACTCCTGGCAATGTGTAGTAGAAGACATCCTGCACTTCAAACACTACTGAAGGAAGGTAGTGGTCATGGGGAGGAGAATGACAAAGTTGTTGAAGAATGAGTACCGTATTTGAAAAACACAGATGTACATTCCTGGAACAGCTGACTGTAAAAGTTATAGCTGGCCTCAGGAAATAAGATGTAGCTTACTTAAGGGATACTATATTCCTTAAACTGCATGGTTATTTTTCAGTAGTTTTGCAACGTTTTCTCTTTAAATAAAATTACTTTCAAAAGAGCAATTTTTCTGAAGGAAAAAACCCTTTCCACCATTTTAATACATTGACGTTAAAACTGAATGTGCTCCATGTCTCTTGTTCTACCTCTTCTCACCATGTTACTGGCTAAACCAGATTAAATAGCACTATTCACAGCAAATTATACCCAATTCATTAATTTTACAAATATTTATTGAGTGTCTAATAGGTTCTAGGTGTTGTCCCAGATGCTGGGGATAAGGCAGTGAACAAAACAAAGTTCCTGCTAACACTGCAATTAATGCTCCACCCTCATCCTGGTCTTCATGTTATCCTGTGCCAGACTCCAGTGAGTCATGGTATTACTCACTCTGTACATGCAGCTCCTTGGCCTTGGTCACCAAGGACATTAAGTCGAGGGTTGTTTGCACAGCAGCTTGGAACCGATCTAGCCCTCTCTTCTGTGAGGTCGGGGGTAGTTTAGGATGGGGAGCAGTGTGTGCCAAAAGGTGATCTAAATAACGAGCAACTTCATCACCACAGCGAGCTGCAAGGTTAGTGGGGAGGAGGGGAAAAAGAAAAAAAATTAACATTTTAGTACTTTATTATCTACCCCAGCAAACAGAATGACTGGCTCCTGTGCCCACACTATGCCACCAGAAGAAGGTTGTCTGAAGCTCATGGTTCTACAGTCTCATAGCTTTCAGATTCAGAAATTATGGCCATCTACCAGGAACTACCTGTTCTTCAACTTTGCTGAGACAATGTCAGGGGCCCTCTAAGCAATATGAGCTTATTATAGGACAGGTAGAGCAAGCATTTCACAACACGTGTATGTGTGTGCTTGTGCTTGTGTGTGTGTATGTGATGGTAATGGCAGTGGCAGTGGTGGTGGTGGATGAGGCAGAGAACAGGGCCCCTCAAGTTACACTAATATGAGAAGATTTTTGTGGGGAAGGGCTGGGAAAGGGCAAAAATCTTCCACCTAACATTCAGCCTAGTTAAAAACAGATTGCACAAATGTCAGCTACAGTTATAAATGAAAGAACAATCTTCATGCTATCATGGTGTACAAAGGACTACTGGCCACGTACTGGTCTTTTTAGTTACTTCACTTGTTCATTCACCGAGTATTTATTGCCTACTATGTACCAGGTATTGTACTAGGTGCTCAGGTTTCAGTGGTGAGGAAGATATAGTCCCTATCCTCTTAAGAGACTCTTAAGACAAAGAAACTGACTGCTTCAAGATACAGGCTAATGGTCAAATACCAAGACAGTGAATACAGGTAAACCTTGTTTTAGATAGCTAGAAGAATAATTCTCTAATTGGCCCTTCTCTGTTTGGGATTCAAAGAATTTAATGCTTGTCCTGCCTAGGTCAATATTTTAACATTTTACGGCAATATTTCTCTGCCATTTTTTAACCCATGCCCCCAGAATGTTTTCTCACTATATCATCTTCATATTCCTTGCAGCATATAAGATTGTTTTTCTTTACTTTGTCTAGTTTGTAATATGAAAACAATTTGTTGTTGCTGTTGTTGTTAGCTGCTGTTGAGTTGGCCCCCAACTCATGGTGACCCCATGTACAACAAGATTGGATCATTGTGATCCATAAGTTTTCACGGACTGATTTTTGGAAATAGATTGCCAGGCCTTTCTTTGTAGTCTTAGTCTGGAAGCACCACTGACACCTGTCCAGTATCACAGCAACACACAAACCTCCACTGAGAGACAAGTGGTGGCAATGCTTCAGGTGCATTGGCTGGGAATCAAATCCGGGTTTTCTGCACAGAAAGTGAAAATTCTGCTACTGAACCACCACTGTCCTCTATGAAAACAATAGGCATCCTGAATATGTTTTTTCAAACTATCCCAAGAGATTCTGATATGCTCCTCTAATATTGTATAAAAAACTTTTCAATTAAATTTGATATTTTTATGCTTTTTTAATGTTAAAAAGCAGTATTGCATAATTTTGCTACTACATACTTGATTCCTGATTAAATCTCTCTCACTCACCAGTGCTTCCTTCCATTTCAAAATTATAGCCATTTTATATATCCAGGAAAGGAATCTTCCCTAACCTTACTGAGGCATAGTCTAACCCCATAACTCCACTATCACCACAGGGATATTAGACCAGAAACCAAAGTTAAGTTGACGGGTGAAAAGTAGAGCCAAACAAAAGTAGAAATCTGGGTATATTAGGTAGGCGTGAGGATGGTACACTGTGAGCCTGCTGGCAGCATAAAATTTTAAGTAGGATGCTAACAATAGTTTGTATCCTTGTCCAGGAAGGCCAGTGCCTTCATAAAGCCTCCTTACCATTACTAGTTGAATCAAAGCCATCCATCCAGTTGCCAGATTCCAGCTCACTGTAGCTGTCATCATAATCATCACTGTACAGCTTACCCTCAGGCCCAGGGTCCATGAAACTCAAGTGTGTGCAGCAAGAAGTTGTCAAGAACTCTGACAATTTACCTGTTTGAACTCTGACAATTAAGGGGTAGATAGAAAACAAAATCAGGTGAAATCCTCTTTAAAGCAACACAATGCTAGTGATAAACGGACACTTAGAATGTTTTGTTGGGGGATTGCTAATGTTTATACATCAATGAAATTTTACAGCACTCCTAGGCATTCTGTACAACATAAATAGTTAGGGTACTGTGTTATTTAAGGGCTACAATTATGGGTTCAGAATCTGCCATCAGATCAGTTTTGCTCTCTTCCACTACCATTATACTATTTTCCTAACTAGGCCAAACATATGGTAAAAAACTTTGCACTGGCTACAAGAAAAACCAGAAGAGAATGAAGATAAATCATCACAAGAACATTCCGAAAATAAAAGATGGTAATTGAAAAATTTTAGCAATGATAGTAGATTGTAAGCCATATCCTCCCCTACTTATAAAACCAATTACAAAATCTGAAAGTAAAGTCAGTAGTATTGACTTTCTAAACAAGTCAGCCTGAAGAGGTTCCCATAACCAAATCTTACATAATTTGAACACTGAAACAAATAATGATAGATATGGATCATGATACATTGAATAAAATAAGAGTCCATGAATCCATGCTGATATTAAATCTATGAAATAAAAGGGCAGAAGGGAAAGCTCTTTTTTTATAGAAGGATTCCAACTAATAAATGTGCCCAGAATGACAGAAACACAAAATCACCATTTTACAACACCATTAGTAATAACTGATTCATTCAAGAATTATCAACAGAAGCTAAACCCCATTTGGTAAAAGACTGTTGGGGAAAGGATACGGAGAAACCTGAAAGATACAACTTTAACCAAGTGTTCAAGGTTAACATCACCAATAAGGAGGCAAATAGACATAATGTGCCTCCTGATATGATGTACTGAGAAGGACACATCACATAGGTAGTATTCCTGCCTAAAACATATAGCCTGAACTTAATCATGAGGCAATAACCAGATAAACTCAAACTGAGGGACATTCTGCAAAATAATTGACCCACATTCTTCAAAACTGTAATGAAAACTGTCGTGAAAGATTAACAAAAGGCAGGGGAACTGTTCTATAAGAACACCAAAAAGTTATGACAACTAAATGCCAATGCATGATCTTTGACTAAATTCTGGATTGGGGGGGAAAAAAACTATGAAAAACATTATTGGGACAACTGAGTAATTTTGAATATGGACTCTATATTAGATAATAGTATCTTATCTATATTAAATTTCCTGACTGTGATGATTATACTGTGGTTATATATGCGAATGCCCTTGTTCTTAGAAGAAAGAAACTGAAGTAATTTAGGGTTAAAGAGTCATAATGTCTACAACCAACTCTCATGGTTCAGCAAAAAAGTATGTATGTGTACATATTACATATAGTGTATATGTATGTGTGTGAGTGCATATGTATGTGTGAGAGGGATGGAAACAGAAAGGAAAAAGGGAGGAAAGGAGAGAGAGAACACAAAAATGGAACAAAATGTTACAGGTGAATCTTGAGGAAAGGTCTATGGGTGCTCATTACTATTGCTGCAAATTTCTGTAAGCTTGACATTTTCAAAAAGAAACAAGTTAGGGAAAAAAGAAAAGCAGCCAGAATAGAATATTCTGGTATTCTTTTTTTTTTTTTTTTTAAGATTAAGTTTTCTGGTCCACTGAATTTACAAGGTCTAGGCAAAGAGCAATCAGCCACTGAAAATCCTATGCAGCACAGTTCTACTCTGACACGCAAGTTGGAATCAACTCAATGGCAACTGGTTTACTGGTTAGGCAAAAAAAAAAAAAAAAAAAAAAAAAAAAGCTGGAAAAAATTCCAATCCTCCTCTATAACAATTCCTTGATCAAACCTGTCAAAGACTGGCTCCTCTGAGTAGGATGGGATTATGTTGTTGAAAGATACACAAAAAGGCATCACAAGTTAGGCATTACCATACCCAGCCCAAATTTCATTTTATTTGACTAAAGAGTGTGTACCAGTCACTTACCTTGCCCCACCAAAATAGCCATCCTGCATTTTTCGGAGTGCTGCCAGGATAGTTGAATTCAAGCTGGTTCCATCTTCATCTTGAAATGAAGAGAATTTTAAAAGTATCTTTGTGGTTTAAACTTTGAAGGAGGAAGAATCTTTCAACAATAAATCAAACCAACATGCTAGTGGCGATAGTACCAATGAGTCACACTCCTCATTGACCACCCTGTATTTCAACAATTCATCTGAGAGTCAACTATACTGCAGAATGGGCAAACAGTGAGGAATGATGACCACAGACAGTTTACTCAAAGACATGATTTTATTTATCATAATATTCCCAGTACTCAGCACAGTGCCTGATGGTAGAACACTTAATGACTAGTGAATGCAGATAATAACAACAGCAACTATTTGTTGAACGTATGTGTTAATCACTGTGCTAAACATTTTATACGCATTTTCTCATCTAATAAGCCTTGGTGTGTGTGTAGGCATAAAAATATATGGAAGGCTAGCAACTATCCTATTTTACATGAAGGGGGTCATACTACACATACTCTTTTATGATCCATTTTTTACAGTTTTCACTATATCATGAGCTATTTTCCATGCCAGTACATATAGCTCTAGCTTATCATTTGTAATAGCTAAAAATGATTCCATGGCAGACAGGCTGTTTTTTATATTACAAGCAACACTGTAATGAAGATCACTGTACCTATATCTTTACACACTAGCTCTATTGTTGCCTTAGGACAAATTCCTACAAGTAGAATTGCTAGGACAAAGGGAACACTTACTGAAAAATTTTATAGATTGTTAAATTGCCTAGTAAAAAAGTTTTGCCAATTATATGTCCACCAACAACACAGAAAGTGACTAATTCCCCAAACCTCTAACAACACTGGGCATTAATGATTTTTTTAATCTTCGTTAATATGATTGGTAAAAAAAACGGCGCTTTTAATTTTATTACTAATAAGATTAAGCATGTTTTCATGTACCTACAGGACATTTATATTTCTTTTATCAACTGCCTGTTCTTTTTCTTTTCCCCTTTTTTTCCACTAGATTATCTTATTTTCAGCTGACTTTCAAGAGCTCTTTTTTGCTGTCTTGTTGTTGTTAGGCTCCATGGAGTCGGTTCTGACTCATAGAGACCCTATAGGACAGAGTAGAACTGCCCCCATAGGGTTTCCAAGAAGCAGCTGGTGGATTTGAACTGTTCACCTTTTGGTTAGCAGCCGAGCTCTTAACCACTACACCACTAGCGCTCCGTTTACTGTAATATGTATGGCAAATACTTTTCCTAGTTTATCATTTGTCTTTCAATTGAATCCATGGTACCTTTTTCTATAACAGATATAAATTTTTGTTTTTAAATCTGCCACTGTTTTTCCTTTTGTATCTTTCAAATGACTGCTTTCTCTGGCCCAAGATCATAAAAACATTCTCCCATATTTCTTGATACTTTTATAGGTTTCTTTTTATGTTTAGTTCTTTAACCATTTAGAATTTATTTTTACACAAGACGTAACGTAGGAGGTCTAAATGAATTATTTTCCCAAATGGATTTTATTTACTAGTCTATTCTTTCCCCTCTATCTGAAATGCCATTGTTATCATTATTCTAATTACTATGGATTTAAGTCCTCAGTTCTCTTTTTCAAAAAATTTGGTTATTCTTGTACATTTTCTCTTCCATATGAAATTTAGATTCAGCTTGTTCATAAAGCTTTATATTTGTATTTTGGTTTCACATTGCATTGGATTGACAGGTTAATTTAATGAGAATGGACATCCTATCAATATTAACTATTTCCACTTAGGAATATGATATGTCTCTCTAGTAATTAAAATCTTTTCCATCCATCCTTATTTTTTTCTTGTATAGTTTATGTACATATCTAATTAAGCTTATTATATTATTTACTTTTCTAGAAAATTCCTCAATTTTAACTAGATTTTAAAAATTATACTTGATATCCTTTTATAATTTTTAAAGTCTCCTCTATTTCTGTTGATATATTCCCATTTCTCATTGCTAGTGTTGTTTTTATATCATCTCTATTTTTTTCTTGGTAACATCTGCCAGACTTTTGTCTATTGTATTGGTCATTTCAAAGATTGAGTTCTTGGTTTTATTTATCAGCTCTATAATTACTGATTCTTTTTCTACTTCATTAATTTCTGTTATTATATATACTAATGGCTTCCTCCTTTTTTTGGCTTAATTGCTGTTCTTTTTCTAGCTTCTTGAGCAGAAAACTTCAATTAGCTACTTTTAAACTTTTTTCTTCATATTTTAGTTAAAAAAATGAAACAGTACAGTTAAAGTTGATGACCCTTTGTTCCCCTTTCCATTTCTCTCCTCAACAACATATATCATTAGGGAATTACAAATTAAAACGATTAGTTACCACTACATACATATTAGGATGACTAAAATCCAAAACACTGGAAGGTGGAGCCAACATGGCACCATAGACAGAAGCACCATGCTGTCCCTCTGCAGCAAACACCCGAAAAACTAAGTAAAACAGATGTACATATCAATCCTGGAACCTTAAGCATCAAATGAAGGAATAAAGAACTCAATCAAGCACTGAATGGAATAAAAAACTGACAGAGAACAGAGAATGAGGAAAACTAAGGAGTGGAGGTCCCCTATCAGCTAATGCGACAGGAATTCGCCATCTTGGACTATAGCCATCAAGGAATGCAGACAGGGAGTATGGGAAGGTAACTTCACAGAGCTCCCAACAGGAGACGGAGCACCCGATAACCAAGGATACACGTTTTCCCACCCTCCCACTCTTCTTCCCTGTATGAGGCCTCCACTGCTTTCCAATGGGCCACAGTTGCTCGGCCGGAGAGACACCAGCTCCTTGCCACCTGGATTCGCCATCTTGGACTTCAGCCACCAAGGACTGCGGACAGGGAGTACAGGAAGGCAAATTCAAGGAGCTCCCAACAGGAGACAGAGCACCTGGTAACCAGGGATACATGCTTTCCCACCCCCTACCCTTCTTCCCTCTACGCAGCGTCTGCAGCTTTCCAACAGGCCGTGGTTGCTTGGCTGGAGAGACACAAGCTCACTGCTGCTTGGGTCTGCCCCACCCCCACTGGCTAACCCCTTCAGTGCCATTTTTATTTTTTTGTTTTTGTTTGGCTTTTTTTGTTGCTTCTCTCTTTCCTTTCCTTCCTTTCCTTTCTCTCACCCAGCCAGCCCTGTGTGCTGTCCCCACCCTTCTCGACAGGCCTTGCTGCACCGCTTGCAGACCCCTGGTCTGCACTGCCCCTACCAACTGGATCGCTCAGCGCCATATTTTTTGGTTTGTTTGCTTTGTTCTTTTTTGTTGTTGTTGCTGTTTTTCTCCTGTTTCTTCTCTCTCTCTCCTTTCCTTCCTTTGCTTTCTCCCACTTACCTAACCCTGTGTACCACCCCTGCCCTTTCTTGAGGGGCTGTGCTGTACTACTTGGCTGGAGAGTCATTGGCACGTGGCCCCGCCAGGTCTGTGCCACCATCACCGACTGCCTCCCACAGCACCATTTTATTTTTTTGTTTCTTAGTTTTTGTTTTTGTTTTCTTTTTTTTCTTTTTTGTTGTTGTTTCTTCTCTCCCTCTCTCTTCCTTCCTTTCCTTTTTCCCATCCACCTACCCCATGTGCGGCCCCCCTTCCTGTTGGACTGTGATATACCGCTTGGCTGGAAAGCCTCTGGCACAGGACCTCATGGGTCTGTGCTGCCCCCACAGGTCAGCTCCCTCAGTGCCATATTTTTTATTTTTCTTTATCTTTCCCCTTCTCTCTTTTCCTTCTACCTCCCATCTAGGACCTGCACTGCCTCTGCCCCTTCTTAACAGGCCATGCTGTGCCACCCAGCGAGAGAGACATCAGTTTGCTATCATCCCAATTCTGCCCCATCCCCAAAGGCTAGCTCCCCCGCCACCGTATTTATTTTTCGTTGTTGTTGTTTTAATTTTTTTCTGCTTTGTTGGTTTCCTTTCTCTTTCCCTTCTTTCCTTTCCTTCTCCCACCCACCTAGCCTCATGTGCCGCCCACGCCCCTTCTTGACAGGCCGAGCAGCACCACTCAGCTAGAAAGCCACAGGCACACGGCCTCACTGGGTCTTCGCCCACCCCCACCTGCTGAATCCTACCGCACCACCGTTTTATTTACTTGTTTTTCCTTCATTTTTTTGCTGTTGATTCACACTTCTTTCTCTTCTTTCACTCACATACATAGCTCCACACATCACATCCTCTCTCTTCCCTCCTATCTGCACTGTGCGCTGAGCACTGCACCCCGAGAGGCACTGAAGCAGTCGCCCGAACCCCGCCCTGCACAGCTTCCCAGCTCCATCTCATTAGCCCCAGTTCATGTCGCAAACTACCTGTCCCTGCCCTCCCACTCTTGCTAGACATGCCCTGCTGCACCACAGCTGAGTGACTGGACCTGCCCACCTGAACAAGGTGGGGAGAAATATCATAACCAAGGCGAGTAACCAACAAAACATGCCTGGCCTGCCTGACCAGATATAACAAAATAAAACAAAAAAGTAGGATGAAACAAACAAATCTACAATCAATAAACAAAGAAAATAATTCTGAATGTCCAAGAGACAGCAGACAATATTAAAACATATTTAAAAAACAGGCCAGGACGGCTCCAGAAAGCAACCAAAATGAAACACCAGATGACCTTCTGGTAGAATAAAAGGTACTGGAACTACCTGATACAGAATTAAAAACTCTGAAATTCAGGGTTCTCCAAGAGATGAAGGAAAATGTAGACAAAAATCAGTGAAAAAATAGACAAAATTAGGGAAAATACAGACAAATCAATGGAAGAATTCAGGAAAATAATACAGGACCAAAATGTAAAAATAAAAAACCAGAAATCGTACAAAAAGAACCATTAGAACTTCAAAAGATAAACAACAAGATTTCAGAAATGGTGCAATAGAAGGTTTTAGGAGCAAATTTGGAACAACAGAGGACAGAATCAACGAAATTAAAGACAAAGTCTTGGATACCACTTTGAGGAAAAATCAGAGAAAAGAATGAAGAAAACTGAAGAAATTCTGAGAACAATGTGCGATACAATCAAAAGCAAAAATTTGTGTGTGATTAGAATTTCAGAATCGGAGAAAAAAACAGAAAATACTCAGAGGATCATTAAAGATAAGCTGACAGAAAACTTCCCTAATATCATGAAAGATGAAAAGCCACCATACAAGAAGCTCAACGAATGCCATATAGGATAGACCACAAAAGAAAATCACCAAGACATATCATAATCACACTCACTAAAACCAAAGACAAAGAATCCTGAGAGCAGCTCAAGAAAAATGAAAAGTCACATACAAAGGGGAAAAAATAAGACTAAGCTCTGATTACTTGACAGAAATCATGCAGGCAAGAAGGCAAAGAGATGACATATATAAAACCTTGAAAGCAAAAAATTGCCAACGAAGAATAATATATCCTGCAAAAATGTTGATCAAATGTAATGGCGAAATTAGGATATTTCCAGAAAAACAGAAATTAAGGGAATATGTAAAAACCAAACTGCATTTACAAGAACTATTAAAGGGAGTAATTCGGTTAGAGAACAAACACCATCAGACAACAACCTGAATCTAGGGCATAAGACAGCATCAGCTAGATACCAACCTAGGGAATGAATTCTCAAGGATAAAACAAAACCAAAAGATTTACAACAGGGAACCAGAGAGGTCAACCTGTAAATGACAACATCAGAACAACAAAATGGGGAATAAACAGAGTAGGTATAGAGCTTTCAAATGGAGAGGAAGTTAAGGCAATATCAAGTAATAAAAGACTGGTTTAAACTTGGAAGATAGGGATAAATTTCAAGGTAACCACAAAGAAAGTTAACAAATCTACTCATCAAAATAAAGAAGAAAAACATAGTTTCAGTAAACACAAAATTTACAAAAGAAAAAAGAATCCACAAACAAAAGGAATTGAGCACAGAAGAATAAGAGGAACAAAGAAAATGTCAGCACCACAAAGCACTACAAAATGACATCAATAAACTCACAGTTATCAATAATCATGCTGAACGTACGCAGCTTAAATGCACCCAAAAAGAGACAGAGAGTGACAGAATGGATAAAAAAACAGGACTCATCAATATACTGTCTACAGGAGACATGCCTTAGAAACAAAGACATATATATATTAAAAATCAAAGGACGGAAAAAAATATATCAAGCAAACAGCAAACAAAAAAGATCAGGAATGGCAATACTAATCTCAGATAAAATAGACTTTAAGGTAAAATCCACCATAAAAGACAAGGAAGGACATTATATAACGATTAAAGGGACAGTCCAGGGAGCCCGGCAAGATGGCGCTCTAGGCAGAAGCAACACGCCGTCCCTCCACATCAAAGATCTGAAAAACTAAGCCAAACAGAGAATCAACAGTCCTGAAACCTTAGAACATCAAAGGAAGAGATAAAGAACTCAGCCGAACACCAAACGGAGTGAGAATACTGAAAGAGAATGGAGAGCGAGGAGAGATTCATGCAGAGGTCCCCTACCAGCTAATGCAGTGCGGATCCACCATCTTGGACTCCTATCGGAGACCAGCAAACGGGAGTATGAGAGAGCAGCCTCACGGAGCATCCAGTGGGAGACAAAACAGCCGGGACGAAACAAAAAAAATCTACAATCAATAAACGAGAGAAATATCTACTGAATTCCCCGAAAACAGCAAACAATATCAAAACATTTACAAAAACAAGACAGGATGGCTCCAATAGGCATCCAAATTAAAACACCAGATAACTCTCCTGTGGAAGAAAATGCACTAGAAGTACCTGATAGGGAACTCAAATCACTAATACTCAGAATTTTCCAAGAACTGAGGCAAAAAGCTGACAAACGTGAGGAAAAAATAGACAAATTTATGGAAAATACAGACAAAAAATCAGAAGAATTCAGGAAGATGATGCAGGAACAAAATGCCAAAATAAATTCACAACTAGAAATTATACAAAAACAACAATTAGAAATCCAAAAGATAAACAACAAGATTTCAGAAATGGATGATGTCATAGAAGGGCTGACAAGTAGATCTGAAACCCTGGAAGACAGGATCAGTGGAACTGAAGACAAACACTTGGATACAACTCTGTTTCAGGAAAACTCAGAAAAAAGAACAAAGAAAAATGAAGAGACCCTGAGAGTTATGTGGGACACAATTAAAAGCAAAAACTTACGAGTGATTGGCATCCCAGAACAGGGGGAGAAAACAGAAAACACAGAGAGGATCATTGACGAACTGCTGACAGAAAACTTTCCCAATATCATGAAAGATGAAAAGCTGGCCATCCAAGAAGCTCAACGAACCCCATATAGAAGAGACCCCAAAAGAAAATCACCAAGACATATCATATTCACACTCTACAAAACTAAAGACAAACAAAGAATCCTGAGAGCAGCTCGTGAAAAACAAGAGGTCACATACAGAGGAGAAACAATAAGACTAAGCTCAGATTATTCGGCAGAAACCATGCAGGCAAGAAGGCAGTGGGATGACATATATAAAATCTTGAAAGAAAAAAATTGTCAGCCAAGAATAATATATCCTGCAAAACTCTCGTTCAAATTTGATGGTGAAATTAGGTCATTTCCAGATAAAAAGAAACTAAGGGAATATGTAAAAGTCAAACCAAACTTACAAGAATTATTAAAGGGAGTTCTTCGATCTGAGGACAAACAGCTTCAGCCCTCAGGCAGGACCTAGGACGCAGGACCATACGAGCCAGATACCATTCTAGGAAATGAACTCTCGAGGACTATCCAAAACCAAAAGAAATACAACAGGGAATCAGAGCAGTCAATCGATAGAAGACAACAACATCAAAACAATGAAAGAGGGAATAAACGGCATAGGTATAGAACCTTCTAATGGAGAGGAAGGCAAGGCGATACCAAGTAAGGGTAGACTGCTTCAAACTTATAAAGATAAGGGTAAAATTCATGGTAACCACAAAGAAAGTTAACAAACCAACTCATAAAAATAAAGACGAAAAACATAAAGTCTCAACAAAAACAAAACCTACAAAAACAAAAGAAATGAACACAAAATCCACAAACAAAAGTAACTCAGCACAAGAGAGTAAGAAGAACAAAGAAAACTTCAGCACCACAAAAAAAGCACTATAAAATGACAGCAACAAACTTCCATCTATCAATAATTACACTGAATGTAAATGGAATCAATGCACCCATAAAGAGATGGAGAGTGGCAGAATGGATAAGAAAACAGGATCCATCAATATGCTGTTTACAAGAGACACACCTTAGAAACAAAGATGTGAATTTATTAAAAATAAAAGGTTGGAAAAAAATATATCAAGCTAACAACTACCAAAAAAGAGCAGGAGTGGCAATTCTAATTTCAGATAAAATAGACTTTAAAACAAAATCTACCATAAAAGATAAAGAAGGACACTATATAATGATTAAGGGGACGATACATCAAGAAGACATAACCATAATAAACATATATGCACTCAATGACAGGGCTCCAAAATACATAAAACAAACTCTACCAACACTGAAAAGAGAAATTGACAGTTCCATAGTAATAGTAGGAGACTTCAACACACCACTCTCAGTAAAGGACAGAACAACTAAGAAGAAACTCAGCAAAGACACAGAAGACCTAAAGGGCACAATCAGCCAACTGGAACCCATAGACATATATAGAACAATCCATCCAACCACCGCAAAGTACACGTTCTTTTCCAATGCACATGGAACGTTCTCCAGAATAGACCACAGCTTAGACCACAGAGCAATCCTCAACAAGATCCAAAACGTTGAGATAATTCACAGTATCTTCTCTGACCACAATGCCATAAAGGTAGAAACTAAAACTAGAAAGAGCAAGGAAAAAAAATCAGCTACATGGAAACTGAACAATACTCTGCTTACACATCAATGGGTAATAGAAGAAATCAGAGATGGAATAAAAAAAATTCCTAGAATCAAATGAGAATGAAAACACATCATACCAAAACCTTTGGGACACAACAAAGGCAGTCCTCAGAAGACAATTTATAGCAATAGATGCACATATCGAAAAAGACGAGAGGGACAAAATAAAAACATTAACTACACAACTCAAACAAATAGAAAGAGAACAGCAAAAAAAGCCTACAACCACTGGAAGAAAGGAAATAGTAAAGATCAGAGCAGAAATAAATGAAATAGAGAAAAGAAAAACAATAGAAAGAATCAACAAAACCAAAAGTTGGTTCTTTGAAAGAATCAACAAAATCGACAAACCACTGGCCAGACTGACAAAAGAAAAACAGCAGAGGACACAAATCACCCAAATAAGAAATGAAATGGGGGACATTACAACAGACCCAACCGAAATAAAAAGGATTACAACAGAATATTATGAAAAGCTATATTCCAACAAATTTGAAAACCTAGAGGAAATGGATAAATTTCTAGAAACACACGGCCTACCCAAACTACAACAAAGTGATATTGAAAATCTGAACAGACCCATAACAGGAGAAAAGATTGAAAGGTAATAAAAAAACTCCCAACCCAAAAAAGCCCTGGCCCAGATGGCTTCACTGGAGAATTCTACAAACCATTTACAGAAGAACTTGTATCAGTTCTACTCAAGCTATTTCAGAGCATAGAAGAGGAAGCAACACTTCCAAATTCATTCTATGAAGCCAGCATAACGCTGATACCAAAACCAGGCAAAGACATCACAAAAAAAGAAAATTACAGACCAATATCTCTCATGAATATAGACTGAAAAATTCTGAACAAAATTCTAGCCAATAGAATTCAGTATCATATCAAAAAATAATACACCACGACCAAGTAGGATTCATACCAGGTATGCAAGGATGGTTCAATATTAGAAAATCCATCAACATAATCCACCACATAAATAAAAGGAAAGAAAAAAATCACATGATCATCTCAATTGACACAGAAAAGGCATTTGACAAAGTCCAACACCCATTCCTGATAAAAGCTCTCAATAAAATAGGTATAGAAGGGAAATTTCTCAACATAATAAAGGGCATCTATGCAAAACCAACGGCCAACATCATTCTTAATGGAGAGAGGCTGAAAACATTCCCCTTGAAAACAGGTACAAGACAAGGATGCTCTTTATCACCACTCCTATTTAACATTGTGCTGGAAGTTCTAGCTAGAGCAATAAGGCAAGAAAAAGAAATAAAGGGCATCCAAATTGGTAATGAAGAAGTTAAACTCTCCCTGTTTGCAGATGATATGATACTATACATAGAAAACCCTAAAGACTCCACGAGAAATCTACTGGAACTAATAGAAAGATTCAGCAGAGTAGCAGGATACAAGATAAACATTCAAAAATCAGTTGGATTCCTATACACCAGTAAGGAGAACGATGAAAAGGAAATCAGGAAATCAATACCATTTTCAATAGCCCCTAAAAAGATAAAATACTTAGGAATAAATCTGACCAGGGATGTCAAAGACCTATACAAAGAAAACTATAAAACACTACTGCATGAAACCCAAAGGGATCTACATAAATGGAAAAACATACCATGCTCATGGACAGGCAGACTCAACATGGTGAAAATGGCAATTCTACCCAAAGCAATTTACAAATACAATGCAATCCCCATCCAAATACCAGCAACATTCTTCAAAGAGATGGAAAAACTAATCATTGACTCTATATGGAAAGGGAAGAAGCCCCGAATAAGTAAAGCACTAGTGAAGAAGAATAAAGTTGGAGGACTCACACTACCTGACTTCAGAACCTACTATACAGCTACAGTAGTCAAAACAGCCTGGTACTGGTACAACGACAGATACATTGACCAATGGAACAGAATTGAGAACCCAGATGTAAATCCATCCACCTACGGTCACCTGATTTTCAACAAGGGCCCAAAGTCCTTCAAATGGGGAAAAGACAGTCTTTTTAACAAATGGTGCTGGAAAAACTGGATATCCATTTGCAGAAAAATGAAACAGGACCCATACCTCACACCGTATACAAAAACTACTTCAAAATGGATCAAAGACCTGAATATAAAGCCTAAAACTATACAGTTCATAGAAGAAAAAATAGGACCAACACTTCAGGCCTTAACATGGCATTAACAGGATACAAACCATAACCATCAACACACAAAACCCAACAGATAAGCTAGATAACTGGGATCTTCTAAAAATCAAACACCTATGCTCTTCAAAAGACTTCACCAAAAGAGTCAAAAGAGAACCTACAGACTGGGAAAAGATTTTTGGACAGTACAAGTCAGACAAAGGTCTAATCTCCATAATCTACAAGAAAATCCAACACCTCTACAAGAAAAAGACAAATAATCCTATCAAAAAATGGGCAAAGGAAATGAACAGACACTTTACCAAAGAAGACATTCAAATGGCCAACAGACACATGAGGAAATGCTCACGATCACTAGCTATTAGAGAAATGCAAATTAAAACCACAATGAGATACCATCTCACCCCGGCATTACTGGCATGAATCAAAAACACTGGAAAGAACAAATGTTGGAGGGGCTGCGGGGAGATGGGAACTCTTATGCACTGCTGGTGGGAATGCAAAATGATACAACCATTTTGGAAAATGATATGGCGTTTCCTCAGAAAGCTAGAAATAGACATACCATTCGATCCAGCAATCCCACTCCTAGGAATATATCCTAGAGAAATAAGAGTCGTCACTCGAATAGACATATGCACACCTATGTTCATGGCAGCATTGTTCACAATAGCAAAATGATGGAAACAACTTAGGTGCCCATCAACAGATGAATGCATAAACAAACTATGGTACATACACACAATGGAGTACTATGCAACCAGAAAGAACAACAATGAATCTGTGAACCATCTCATAACATGGATGAAACTGGAGGACATTATGCTGAGTGAAATAAGTCAATCACAAAAGGACAAATATTGTATGAGACCTCTATTGTAAAAACCCATGAAAAAGTTCACACGCAAAATGTAACAATCCTTG
Source organism: Dugong dugon (assembly GCA_030035585.1). Taxonomy (NCBI): domain Eukaryota; kingdom Metazoa; phylum Chordata; class Mammalia; order Sirenia; family Dugongidae; genus Dugong; species Dugong dugon. The sequence continues at coordinate 97,412,352 of CM057483.1, read as the reverse complement.
TTGGTTACCAGGGATGTGGGGGGGGGGGTGGATATACTAAATAGGCAATAGATAAGTGGTATCTTGGGTGAAAGGTGAGACAGTACACAGTACAGGGGAAACTAACACAACCTGTACAAGGAAAGTTCATGGAGTCCCCATGGACACATCCAAACTCCCCGAGGGACTGAGTTGTTAGATGGAGGGCTCTGGGGACCATGGTCTCGGGGAACATCTAGCTCAATTGGCATGACATGACTTATAAAGATAATGATCTACATTCTACCTTGGTGAGTAGTGTCTGGGGTCTTAAAAGCCTGTGAGTGGCCATCTAAGATACTCCACTGGTCTCATCCCTTCGGGAGCAAGGGAGAATGAAGAGAACAGGATACAAGGAAAAGATTAGTCCAAAGGACTAACTGTCCACAGCTACCAAGACCTCCACCGGACTGAGTCCAGTACAGCTAGATGGTGCCCAACTACCACCGCTGACTGCTCTGACCAGGATCACAACAGAGGGTTCTGGACAGAGCTGCAGAAGGATGTAGAGCATAATTCTAACTCACACACACAAAAAAAGACCAGATTTACTGGCCTAAAGGAGACTGGAGAAACCTCAAGAGTATGGCCCCCAGACACCCTTTTAGCTCAGTGGTGAAGTTACCTCTGAGGTTCACTGTTCAGCCTGGGAGTGGACAGCCCAGTAAAAGCAAATGAGACTAACGAGGTACAGGAGTCCAGTGACAAGGGCCAGAAGGCAGAAGGCAAGTAGGAAGCTGATGATAGGGAACCCAAGGTTGAGTAAGGATATTGTTGATGTGTTGTGAGATTGTTAACCATTGTCATAGGGCAACATTTATAGTAACTGTTAAATGGGAGGCTATTTTGTTCTGTAAGCCTTCATCTTAAGTGAGAATAACAGCACAATTAGAAGAGCGTAGTCAATGTCACTTAAATGTGTATGTAAAAATTTTTGAAATGGTGTATCTTTGGCTATGTGTATTTTCACAAAAAAAAAAAAGTTGAGAATTTGGAGGGTTAAAATGTTGTGGGGTTGTTAACCAATGTCATAAAACAGCATGTGTGCTACTGTTACATGAGAAACTATTTGTTTTGTAAGCTTTCACCTGAAGTACAATAAAATATAAATTAAAAAAAAGGAAAAAAAAGAGACAGTCCAACATGATGACATAACTATAATAAATATTTATGTACACAATGACAAGCTCCAAAATATGTAAAAAAATCTCTAACAGCACTGAAAGGAGAAATTGACAGTTCCACAAATTAGTAGGAGACTTATACAACCACTCTCAGTAAAGGACAGAACACCTAGAAAAAAACTCAGTGAAGATACAGAAGATCTTAAGGCCACAACCAACCATCTTAACCTCATAGACATATATAGAATACTCCATCCAACAGCAGCAAAGTATACATTCTTTTCCAACACTCATCGAACATTTTCCAAAATAGATCACATATTAGATCACAAAGCAACCCTCAAAAAATAAAAAAAATTAAGATAATACGAACCATCTTCTCTGATCACAATGTCATACATGTAGAAATTAATAACAGGAAGAGCAAGGATAAAAAATCAAATACATGGAAACTGAATAACAGCTTGCTTAAAAATCACTGGGTAATAAAAGAAATCAAAGATAGAATAAAAAAACTCCTAGAATCAAATGAGAATGAAAACACATCATACTCAAACCTTTGGGAAACAGCAAAGGCATTGCTTAGAGGTCAATTTATAGCAACAGACACACACATCAAAAAAGAAAGGGACAAAATCAAAATGTTAGCTATACAACTCAAACAAATATAGAAGAGCAAAAGAAGCCCACAGCCACCAGAAGAAAGGAAATATTAAAGATCAGAGCAGAAATAAATGAAACAAAGAATAGAAAAACAATAGAAAGAATCAACAAAACCAAAAGTTGGTTCTTTAAAAGGATCAACAAAAAAGACAAACCACTGGCCAGACTGACGAAAGAAAAACAGGAGAGGACGTAAATAACCCAAATAAATAAAATGGTGGACATTACAACAGACCCAACTGAAATAAAAAGGATCATAACAGAGTACTATGAGAAAACTATGCTCCAACAAATTTGAAAACCTAGAGGAAATGGACAAATTTCTAGAAACACACTACCTACCCACAACACAAACTGAGGTAGAAAATCTGAATAGACCCATATAAAGAAAAGAGACTGAAAAGGTAATAAAATAATCCCCAACAACAACAACAAAAATCCCTGGCCTAGATGGCTTCACTGCAGAATTCTACCAAACATTCAGAGAAGACCTTACACCAGTACTACTTAAACTATTTCAGAACACAGAAAAGGAAGGGATACTTTTGAATTCATTCTAAGAAGCCAGCATAACCCTGATAACAAAACCAAGCAAAGATACCACAAAAAAAGAAAATTGCAGACTAACGTCTCTTATGAATATAGATGCGAAAATTCTCAACAGAATTCTAGCAAAGAGAATTCAGCATCATATCAAAAAAAAATACACCACAATGAAGTGGGATTCATACCAGGTATGCAAAGATGGTTCAACATTAGAAAATCAATCAACGTAATCCACCACATGAATAAAACAATTACTCGATCATTTCAATAGGTGCAGAAAAGGCTTTTGACAAAGTCCAACACCCATTCCTGATAAACAGCTCTCAATATAATAGGTGTAGAAGGGAAATTGAACAACATAATAAAGGGCACCTATACAAAACATAATATAGGGCATCTATACAAAACCAGGAAACCCTGGTGGAGTAGTAGGTAAGAGCTACAGCTGCTTACCAAAAGATCTGCAGTTAAAACCCACCAGGAACTCCTTGGAAACTCTATGCAGCAGTTCTACTCTGTCCTGTAGGGTTGCTATGAGTTGGAATCGACTCAAGGGCAACGGGTTTGGGTTTTTTTTTAATATAAAACCAACAGCCAACATCAATCATAATGGAGAGAAGCTGAAAACATTCCCCTTGAGAACAGGAACAACACAAGGATGCCCTTTATCATCACTCCTATTTAACATCGTGCTGGAAGTCCTAGCTAGAGCAATAAGGCAAGAAAAAGAAATAAAGGGCATCCAAATTGGTAATGCAGAAGTAAAACTGTCCCTGTTTGAGGATGATAGGATACTATACATAGAAAACCCAAAAGGCTCACTGAGAAAACTACTGGAACTAATAGAAAGATTCAGGAGAGTAGCTGGATATAAGGTAAACATACAAAAATCAGTTGGATTCCTATACACCAATAAAGAGAATGACAACAAGGAAATCGGGAAAACAACACCATTTATAACAGTCCCTAAAAAAATAAAATACTTAGGAATAAATCTAACCAGGGACGTAAAAGACGGATACAAAGAAAACTACAAAACACTACTGCAAGAAACCAAAAGAGATCTACATAAATGGAAAAACATACTATGCTCATGGATAGGTAGACTCAACATTGTGAAAATGACAATTCTACCCAAGCAATCTACAAATACAATGCAATCCCAAATCAAATACCAACAGCATTCTTTAACAAGATGGAAAACTTAATCATTAACTTCATATGGAAAGGGAAAAGGTCCTGGATAAGTAAAGCACTACTGAAAAAGAAGAAAAAAGTAGGAGGACTCGCACTACCTGACCTCAGAACCTAATATACAGCTATGGTAGTCAAAACAGCCTGGTACTGGTACAATGACAAATACGTTGACAATGGAACAGAATTGAGAACCCAGATGTAAATTCATCCACCTCCGGTCACCTGATCTTTGACAAGGCCCCACATCCATCAGATGGGGAAAAGACAAGTCTTTTTAACAAATGGTGCTGGCAAAACTGGATGTCCATCTGCAAAAAAAAAAAAAAAAAAAAAAAAAAAAAAGAAAGAAGACCCCTACCTCACACCATACACAAAAACTAATTCCAAATGGATCAAAGACTTAAGTATAAAACCAAAGACTATAAAGATCATAGAAGGAAAAAAAAGGATCAACGCTAGAGACCCTAATACATGGCATTAACTGGATACAAACTATAACTAACAACATACAAACTCCAGAAGATAAGCTAGATAACTGGGATCTTCTTAAAAATTAAACATTTATGCTCATCAAAAGGCTTCACCAAAAGTGTAAAAAGAGAATCTACAGGCTGGGAAAAAATTTTTGGTGATGAAAAATCCGACAAAGGTCTAATCTCTAAAATCTACAGGAAAATCCAGCACCTTTACAACAAAAAGACATATAATCCAATTAAAAAATGCGCAAAGGAAATGAACAGACATTTCACCAAAGAAGACATTTAAGAGGCTAACAGACACATGAGGAAATTCTCGCAATCACTAGCCATCAGAGAAATGCAAATCAAAATCACAACGAGACAACATCTCACCCAGACAGTACTGGCACGAATCAAAAAAACAGAAAATAACCAATGTTGAAAAGGCTTCGGGAAGACTGAAACGCTTATGCACTGCTGGTGGGAATGCAAAATGGTACAACCATTTTGGAAACAATATGGCGCTTCCTTAGAAAGCTAGAAATAGAAATACCATATGATTCAGCAATTCCACTCCTAGGAATATATACTAGAGAAATAAGAGCCATCACATAAATAGACATATGCACACCCATGTTTACTGCAGCACTGTTTACAAAGCAAAAAGATGGAAACAACCTAGATGCCCATCAACAGATGAATGGATAAACAAACTATGGTACATACACACAATGGAGTACTACACAAGGATAAAGAACAATGATGAATCTGCGAAGCATCTCACAACATAGATGAATCTGGAGGGCATTATGCGAGTGAAATTAAGTCAATCACAAAAGGACAAATACTGTATGAGATTACTACTATAAAAACTCATGAAAAGGTTTACACACAAAAAGCAACAATCTCTGATGGTTATGAGGGAGGGGAGGTGTGGAGGTGGAAAAATACTAAATAGACAATAGATAAGTGGTAACTTTGGTGAAGGGTAAGACAGTACACAGTACTGGGGAAGCCAGCACAATTTGTACAAGGCAAGGTCATGGAAGCTCCATAGACACTTCCAAACTCTCTGAGGGGCTGAATTACTGGGCTGTGGGCTGTGGGGACAATGGTCTCGGGGAACATCTAGCTCAATTGGCATAAGATAGTTTATAAAGAAAATGTTCTACAGTCTACTTTGCTGAGTAGCGTCTGGGGTCTTAAAAGCTTCTGAGCAGCCATCTAAGATACTCCACTGGTCTCACCCTGTCTAGAGCAAGGGAGAATGAAGAAGATCAAGACACAAGGGAAAGATTAGTCCAAATGACTGATGGACCACAAGTACTACAGCCTCCACCAGACTGAGTCCAGCACAACTAGATGGTGCCCAGCTATCACCACAGACTGCTCTGACAGAGATCACAGTAGAGGGTCCCAGACAGAGCTGGAGAAAAATGTAGAACAAAATTCTAACTCACAAAGAAAAAAGACCAGACTTAGTGGTCTGACAGAGACTGGGGAAATCCCGAGAGTATTGCCCCAGACACTGTTTTAGCTTAGTAATGAAGTCATTCTTGAGGTTCACCCTTCAGCCAAAGATTAGACAGGCTCATAAAAGAAAACAGGACTAAAGGGGCACACCAGTCCAGGGCACGGACTAGAAGGCAGGAGGGGACAGGAAAGCTGGTAATAGGGAACTCAAGGTCGAGAAGAGGAGAGTGTTGGCAGGTCGTGGGGTTGGTAACAAATGTCACAAAACAATGTGTACTAATTGTTTAATGAGAAGCTAGTTTGGTCTGTAAGCCTTCATCTAAAGTACAATAATTAAAAAAAAATACAACCCAATCCTGTACATTGTGTCCTGCCTCATTAACATAATTGCCTATAATCTTGCCTCATTAACGTAACAGACAGCTCACTCCCAAACAGGATCACAACCATATCATAGGCATAAAACCCGTTGCTGTCGAGTTGATTCAAACTCATAGCAACCCTACAGGACAGAGTAGAACTGCCCCACAGAGTTTCCAAGGAGTGCCTGGTAGATTCGAACTGCTGACTTTCAAACTGCTACAGTTAGCAGCTGTAGTTCTTAACCACTATGCCATTAGGGTTTCCATAGGCATAGAGGTAGGATTTACAACACATAGGAAAATCATATCAGATGACAAAATAGTGGACAATCACACAATACTGGGAATCATGGCTTACCCAAGTTAATATACATTTTTGGGGGACACAATTCAATCCATGACAGTCTCTCTAGTGTCCTCTTATAAGAGAAGCTCATCCCTGCTTTCTGGCCTCACTCATGGTATTTTTCCCCTCACCTAAATTAGCATTCTTCTTCCCTCCTCTCATCCGAATACTACTCATTCCAAACAGCCTGGATAAGTTCCACCTCAGTCAAGAAACTTTCTCTGAGACCTTGATCTCCTTCACTGTGAAATACTAAATCTAATAGTTTAATACTTATTTATATACTGTCTTGAATTTTTTTCTATTATTTTTCTGTATTAGCTTTACCTCTTCAATTAGACTTTATGCTTTCTGAAGACAACTCTGGGAATACAGTATTATTAAATGGGTACTTCTTAATTGTCTTAAAGAAGAAAGGCAAACAGAAAAAAGACTACCCTACTTTCTTAACTCCTGTGCTTCTGAAGCACTTTTGAGATGTGACCAAAGTCCCTAATAGTTTGGATTTTGAATGATTTATGGTAAGAATTTCTTCTCTAGTGAAAACAAGTTCTGTGTACTTTGGCACTATAAATAGGCTTTTGGAAACCTATATATATATACATAATAATACTGAAGTGACTGCTTCCTTTCAGTATCTCTGTATATAACAGCAGAGACATAGAAAGGAAGCAGTCACTTCAATATTGGCTCTAGTCCTCCAGGAAGTAAGAGAACAATAAAGTGTTTCACCAAGTTGCAAGTATGCAATGTCAGGAAGTCCATCCAAAAAGGGAACAATAAACCAAAAGCTTTTTCACTTTTCCCTGCTAGATTTTACTGCTTCAGTTGGCTAGGCCTTGGAAGAAGCCTGGGAATGTATAAAACCTTGATGTTCCACTGGAGTAAATATGACAGATGCAGTGTTGCATTACTGTCTTAATAATGAACTGCATTAACAAAGTTACTGCAAATTTACCTAGAAACCAGTGATTTAAAGTAGTTCCCAACCAGGTTACTGTGTTAACAATTTTTTAATCACAACATTCAAACTATCTAAAATATTCTTGTGTATTAGTTTATTTGCTACATATTTATTGTCTGCCTTCGCCTTCTAAAATATAAATTTCTTGAGAGCAGAAATCTCATCTGCCATACTGACCCCTGTATCCCCAGTGCTTAGAAAAGTGCCTTGCACAAAGTAGGAGCTAATAAAAAATTGTTGAAAGAATAAATGGCAAGTAGCTCTCCAGTGACTCTAAGAATCTGAAGGGCTAAATATACGATTTATTTAAAAAAATGCATTTGTTCTTTGCGTCAAACAGCTCTTACCAAGCATGGTGTGTGAGATGGGGAAGGTGATGATGGGCTGCCCTGTCATCCTCCAACGGCTACAGAGGTAGGAGAGGTCTGTTCTAAGCATTTCCACTATCATCTTGTTGTCCAGAGCCAGGTAGAACTGTTGCTGGTCTATGAACTGAGAAAAAGAAATATAACAGCTCTGAACAACTTACTCTCACAACTATCAAATTATATTTTAAAGTCCTCACTTATTCACACGGTCATACATGATCATGATATCACAGAGGCAACAAAACCCCAAAATTTAATTTCTAGTACTTCTCAATGTATCCAGTGGTCAACTGGTACATATAATAATAATTTCTCACATTTTTCAGTGTGCTACAGTTTACAAAGTGTTTTCAAATGCATAATTTCATTTAATCCTATAACAACTCAGTGAGGGCATTTCCTCCATTAATTGATGAAAAATAAGGCCTTAGAAGTTAAATGGATTAGCAAAGACATATGGCTAGCAAATGCCAAAATCAGGAATGGCATATTTGGTCCTTCGTCTATACTTCAACTGCACTATTTCAGATGTAAGATGATATATGAGACATTTAATCTTTCTTTCCAGAAAATAGTTTATCTTCCCCATACATACATATAATAAGGCTTGCTATTGTACTGTGGCTAATAAACATCAGGGTAACAATGTATATAATCATGGCTAAAACATACTAACATACCTGTTTTTAAGATGATAATCAAATATTTCCTTGCATGTAAAATGGATCCCCCACCCCAAAACAACGAAAACCACATAATTCGGTAGCTGAACAACAACAAACTACTGTATTTTGTTTATAAGAAACAAATATGGTCTTATTTTTAATTTTTAAAAGTATGGAATACTTTTGTAAGCATTCCAACATTTGTAAAATCCCTAAACACTGTTTCTGCAATGCCCAGGACTACTCTGTGTAGTCACAATCATTTGGCGTAGCTCTGTGCTACAAGTTCAATTCAATTCAACTCAACAAATACTATATTTACTGAGCGGCTTAATATGTATAAGGCCCTGTGGATCTCTTTTTGACACTTGTCCCATCTCCAATAAATGCTTTACTTCTGCAATGTTTCTCTTTCATTTCCATTCATCTCAATGAACTTTCTGGCTTTTTCCACCCACCTGTGGAGTGAAAGTAAAGATAGTTTTTCGAATATCATAGAGTTTTGAAGTTCCAAGGACTCCCATGTGTCTGTAGGGTCGCCCACTGAGTTTCATTCTACTGTTGCACCCTAAGACAGAATTGAGAAACAGTCAAGGTAAATTTTAGTGCACAAAACAAATCAGCAAACACCTTTTTGTATTGGTTCACACTCGTTCACTGAATAAACTAAGTTCTATGTCTCAAAATTAGTGGCCATGTCATGTGCAGGTCCACACTAAGCACTGAGGGCTCTACAAGACTAGGTAATCATCTCTGTACTTAAATAACTTTATACTCTTATAAAGAAGCCATGTCATCTACATATTAGAGACAAGAATGAACATTGAAAATTAATAGTCCTATGAACAACAGAATTCAATAGTCAATATTTATACACTAAATTTCATTAAAGTCCATGAAGAATGCAAAAGCTATACTGAATATAAAACTCATCAATGTAAATTATGTCTCAACAAAGCTGAAAAATCACCTCATCAGCTGCCATTTTGCAAACAAATTTTTTTTAGTTGTTTTTTTTTTCCTTTTATAACATAGGATAACACTATACACATTATTCTAAAACTTTTTTCCCGAAAATACATCTTGGATATCCTTTCATATTAGTACTGATAGAACTACTGCTTTCTCTCTCTTTTTTTATTTTTTGGTAAATTTGTTGTAATATACATGAGGTAATGTTCACGAATCTTAAATGTAAAAATTGATGAATGTTTACTTATTAAACACACAACCAAAATCAAGATATGGTGCATTACTAACACTGTAGAAGCCTCCCTTGTTCCCCTTCTTAGTTATTAATCTCCCACAGCTCCCAAAGTTAACCGCCATTCAAACTTCAATAAATAGAAATTGTCCATTTTTAACTTTATATTAATAGAATCATACAATATGTACTTCTTCATATCTGATTTCTTTCACTCAGCCTATGTCTATGAAATTCATCCATGCTGTTGTATATACTATTCGTGCATTTTCATTGCTGTAAAGTATTTCGTTGTATGAATGTATTAAAATTTATTTATCCATTCACCTGTTGATGGACATTTGGGTTGTTTCCAGTTTTTGGCTATTATAAGTAACCCTTTGCTGTTGAGTTGATTTCGACTCATAGTGACCCTATAGGACAGGGTAGAACTGCCCCACAGGGTTTCCAAGCAGCAGCTGGTGGATTCGAACTGCCAACCTTTTTGGTTAGCAGACGAGCTTTAACCACATATTATTGTTGTGTAGGAGGTCCCCAAGACCACCCTCAGGTTCAGTGATTCACTAGGAAAACTCACAAGAAAGCATACAGACATAACCAATGCTAAGATTTATTACAGTGAAAGCATACAAAGCAAAATCAGCAAAGGAAAAAGATGCATGAAGCAAAGTCCAGAGGAAACCAGGTACAAGCTTCCAAGAGTCCTCTCCCAGTGGAGTCACACAGGATACACTTAATCCTCTAGTATCAAATTGTGACAACACACGTGAAGCATTGTCTACCAAGGAAAAGCACCTGAGCCTCCAGTCTTTGGGGTTAGGCACCTAGAAACCCTCTGCCTAGTACATACCAAATTCCAGACTCTCAGAAGGAAAGTGGTATTCAGCATAAACCATATTGTTTGTACAGTTTAGACACAGTAAACTACCCTTATCACTTTGGAAATGGTGGGAACACTCTCAAAATCCAAGTTCCCAGACATCAGCTAAGGGCCAACCTTGTAAGCAGGCCTTTCTAAAGACAGTAGTCTCAGCCATGTTATTTTAACTCTTTTCTAAACACTTGTTCATGTCTTTCAGTGCATTTATGTTGGGTACATATCTAGTAGTCGCAATAATGGGTCACAGGGTATACATGTGTCCATTTTTAGCAGATAGTGCCTAAGAATTTTCCAAAGCGGTTGTACCAATTTACACATCCACCAGCAGTGTATGGGATTTCCATTTATTCTGCATCTTTGCGAACACTTGGTATGGTTGGTCTTTTAATTTTAGCTACTCTAGTAGGTGCATAGTGGTATCTCATTGTGATTTTAACCTGTAATTCCCTGATAAAATAATGAGGTCAAGTATCTCTCTGTATGTTTAGTGGCCATCCTCTTTTGTAAGGTGACTTTGGTTTTCTACTGGGTTGTCTATCTTTTTTTATTGATTTGTAGTTCTTTATATATTCTGGATATGAGTCTTTTGTCAGAAATATGTATTACAAATAAGTTCTCTCACTCTGTGGCTTGCCATTTCATTCTTAATGGTTTCTTTTGATGAACAGAAGTTCTTAATTTTATCAATCATTTTTTCTTTAAGTTCAGTGACTTCTGTGCCCTATTTAAGAAACCTCTGCCTACCCAAAGTCACTAAAATGTCCTCCTATCTTCTAAAAGCTTTACTACTTTTCACATTTGGGCAACAATCCATCTGAAAATAATTTTTTATATGGTACGGGGTAGGGGTCAAGGTTCATATTTTTTCAGATAAAGAATGCACCTAGGGTCATTTAATGAAAAGAAAATCTAGTCCCCGTTGCATTCATATGGCAGTATGTCATAAATCAGATGGAATCTATGCTGCTTCACTGATCTGGTTGTCTATACTTGTGCCAATACCATACTAATTGTACCATTATAATAAGTCTTGAAAACAGGTTGTATAAGTCCTCCATCTTTGTTCTTGTTCTTTAAGACTGTATTGGTTATTTTTAGCCCTTGTCATTTCCCTATACAATTGAAAATTACCTGTCAACTTCCACACAAAAATCTTGTTGGGATTTTGATCAAAATTGTTGAAATTAAACACAACTGACATCTTTACAATATTGATTCTTCTAATGGAGGATAAGCAAACTTCTTCTATAAAGAGCAGTGCTATATTTTAGGCTTTCCAGGCCATGTGCAGTCATTGTTACATACTGTTCTTTATTTTGTGGTGTTTTTACAACCCTTTAAAAATGTAAAACAATTTTTAGCTCATGGGCAATACAAAACAGGTCACCAGCTGGATTGGTCCATAGGCCCTAGTTTGCCAACTCCTGTACTAATCCATAAACAAGGTATATCTCTTCCTTTGTTTAGGTCTTCTTTACTTTCTCTCAGTAATATTTTGTAGTTTTCAATGTAGAGGTATTATACATCTTTCATCAGATTTATTCCTAGGTATCTGATGTTTTTAGATACTATTCTAAATGATATCATTTTTTAAAAATTCATTTTAAATTTGTTGCTAATATATAGAAAAATAATAGATTTTTTTGTGAATTGATCTGGTGTCTTAGTTATCTAGTGCTGCTATAACAGAAATACCACAAGTGGATGGCTTTAACAAAGAGAAATTTATTTTCTCACCGTCTAGTAGGCTATAAGTCCAAATTCGGGGTGTCAGCTCCAGGGGAAGGCTTTCTCTGTTGGCTCTGGGGGAAAATCCTTCTCATCAATCCTCCCCTGGACTAGGAGCTTCTCTGCGCAGGAACCCCGGGTCCAACGGACGCACTCTACTCCCAGCGCTGCTTTCTTGGTGGTATGAGGTCCCCCCTTCTCTGCTCACTTCTCTTTTATCTCTTCTAAGATAAAAGGTGGTACAGGCCACACCCCAGGGAAACTCCTTTTACAGTGGTTGAGGGATGTGACCTTAGTAAGGGTGTTACAATCTCACTCTAATCCTCTAATCTTGCCTCGTTAACCACAGGCAGAAACTAGGAATTACAACACATAGGAAAATTACAATCACAAAATGGAAGGCAATCACACTATACTGGGAATCATGGCCTAACCAAGTTGACACATATTTTGGGGGGACACAATTCAATCCATGACATCTGGTATCTGTCGTTGTTAGGTGCCATCGAGTCGGTTCTGACTCATAGTGACCATACGTACAACAGAACAAAACATTGCCTGGTCCTGCACCATCCTCACAATCACTGCTATGCTTGAGCCCATCGTTGCAGCCACTGTGTCAATTCATCTCATTGAGGGTTTTCCTCTTTTTTGCTGACCCTCCACTCTATCAAGCATGATGTCTTTCTCCAGGGACTGGTCCCGCCTGATAACATGTCCAAAGTATGTGAGACGAAGCTTTGCCATCCTCGTTTCTAAGGAACATTCTGGCTGTACATCTTCCAAGACAGACTTGTTTGTGCTTTTGCAGTCCATGGTATATTCAACATTCTTCACCAACACCATAACTCAAAGGCATCAATTCTTCTTTGGTCTTCCTTACTCATTGCCCAGCTTTCACATGCATATGAGATGACTGAAAACACCAAGGCTTGGGTGCACCTTAGTCTTTAAAGTGACATCTTTGCTTTTTAACATTTTTTCACACTTTAAAGAGGTCTTTTGCAGCAGACTTGCCCAATGCAATGCATTCTTTGATTTCCTGATGGCTGCTTCCATGGGCATTGATTGTGGGTCCAAGCAAAATGAAATCCTTTACAACTTCAATCTTTTCTCCGTTTATCATGATGTTGCTTACTGGTGAGAATTTTTGTTTCTTTATGTTGAGGTGTAGTCCACAGTTAACGCTGTAGTCTTTGATCTTTATCAGTAAGTACTTCAAGTCATCTTCACTTTTGGCAAGCAAGGTTGTTATCATCTACATAACGCAGGTTGTTAATCTAGCAACCTTATTAACTTAATTCTAATAAGTTTATCTGTAGATTATTTTGGATTTTCTACTTACATAATCATGTCACCTGTGAACAAGAACGTTGCTTCTTCCTTTCCAATTCAAATACTTTTTATCTCTTTTTCTTGCTGCACTGGCTAGAATCACCAGTATGATGTCAAAAAGAAGTGGTGGTCGTGGGCATCTCATGAATCTCATTCTCAAACTCAGATTGGGCAGAACTTTTAATATTTCATCATTAAGTATGATGTTAGCTGTAGGTCTTATCTGTACCTTTTATCACATTTAACGAAGTTTCCTTTGGTTTCTATAGTTTTTATACAAGTGGGTATTAAATTTAACCAAAACTTTCATATCTGTTGAGATGATCTTTTTTTTTATTATTCCATTTGTGGTAAAATATATTGATTGATTTTCAAATATTAAACCTCCTTTGCATTCCTGGGCAAAACCCAACTTTGTCAGGATTTATTATCTTGTTTATATATCTCTGGATTTGATTTACTAATATTATGCTTGGAATTTCTGTGACTATGTTCATAAGAGAGATTAACCTCTAATTTTCTTTTTTTGTGTAATGTCCTTGTCAGGTTTTGGTCTTGTAAATAAGTTTAGCAGCATTTCCTCTTTTTCTAGTCTCTGGAAGGTTTGTATAAGATTATCCCGGTAAAGAATGCTGGACAAGCATTATTACTTGTGGAAAGGTTTTTAATTATGAAGTCAATTACTTTACCAGATATAAATATTCAGATAGTTATTTCTTCTTGTGACCATTTTACTAAGTTGTAGTATTCAATAAATTTGTCCATTGCATCTGAATCTCTATATTTATTGGCAAAAAGTTGTTCATGACATCCTCTTCTATGTTTTAATGTCTATAGGATCTGTAGTGATGCCCAATTTTCATTCTTAGCATTGGTACTGTTTGCCTTGTCTTCTTTTCCTCTGAAAGGAGGAACAGCTTCTAGGGGTTTATAAATTATATGTCCTTATGAGAACGCCTGACCTTGATTGTTATTTAATACAAGTAGTTATTTTTTTTTCTTCTATTTCATTGATTTTTGCTGTACATTCTTTGTTTCCTTTTATTTTCTTTGGGTTTAATTTGCTGTTTTTTTGTTTTTAGCTTCCTGAAATGTATGTGTAGGTCACTGATTTTTTAGTCTTTTTTTTTCTAATATGCATACTTAATTCCCTCTAAGTCCTGTTTTAGCTACACCCCTGAAAATTTTGATAGGTTATATTTTCATTTACAATTCAGTCCAAAATGTTCTCTAATTTCCCTTCTTATAATTTCTTCTTTGAGCCATCCATGGGTTATTTGGAAGTACACTGGTATATTTCCAAACCGTTGGAGATTTTCTAGTTATGTTTGTTATTTAGTTGTTGCTTAATTCCACTGTGATCAAAGACATATACTGCATGATTTCAAGCCTTTGAAATTTGTTGACACTTGCTTTGTGGTACAGTATATGGTCTATTTTGGTAAATATTCTATTTGCACTTGAAAAGAATGTGTATTATGCAGTTGTTCGGTATAGTTTTCAATATTTATCAATTAGGTCATGTCTGCTAATTGTACTGATGTTTCCTTCATCTTGTTCTATTAGCTGTTGACCCCAAAATCAAACTCACTGTCATCAAGTTGATTCCAACTCAGTGATCCCACAGGGCTTCCAAGGCTGTAAATCTTTACGGAGGCAGACTGTCACATCTTTCTCCCACAGAACCGCTGGTGGTTCAAAGCACCAACCTTTCAGTTAGCAGTCGAACACTTTAACCACTGGGCCACCAGGGCTCCTTTAGTTACTGACAGAGGTGTGTTAAAATCTCCCACTATGACTGAAGATTTGTCTATTTTTTCCTTTTAGTTATGTCTTTTTTTTTGGCTATATATATATATATATATATATATATATATATATATATATTTTTATTGTACTTCAGGTGAAGGCTTACAGAACAAATAGTTTCTCATGAAACAGAAGTACACATGTTGTTTTATGACATTGGTTAACAACCCCACAACATATCAACCCTCTAACTTCTCGACCTTTTTTTTTTTGGTGAAAATACACATAGTTTTTGGCTATATATATTTTGAGGCTATATTATTAGGTACATAAAATTTAAGGATTGTTATAGCTACCTGTTGAATTGACCCCTTTACCATCATGAAATATCTTTCATTATTTCTAGTAGTATTTCTTGCTTTTGGTTTATGTGTCTGATATTAGCATAGTTAATCAGCTTCCTTTGGGTTACCATTTGCATGACATATTATTTTCCATACTTTTACTTTCAACCTGTGTCCTTATAGCCCAAGTGAGTCTCTTTTATATAGTATATAGCTGGGTTTCACTTTTTTCCCAGCTTGATAATCTTTGACTTTTAAGTATTTAGTCCATTTTAATTTAATGTAATTAATGAATATTTGGGTTTAAATCTCACATATTACTACTTGCTTTCCATTTGTCCCTTTTATTTCCTTTTTTCTTGCCTTCTTTTGCAATGATCAATTGTTGTATTATATCATTTCCCCTCTATTAACTTGTTAAACAGTCTTTTATTATTCTTTTAACGGTTACTCCAGAGGAGCTCTTCTCAAATGAATTTCACCAGAGAATTATGCCCTAAAGCTCTAAGACATCTATTGTATGTATTTATCTTGTTTTTAAAATGGTACTAGTATTATCCTTGGAAAAACTAAAAAAATGGTCCACCCATTTTCTGTAGGGCTTCATTCTCTCACAGAACCCTAGTTGAGAAAGGCTGCTCTACAGATTAAAATATGCTTTCTTGACTTATTAGAACCTACCTTAAATTAGTACTTTTATCACTTCCTGAATAATGCAAGGACCTTACAACATTAACTCCATTCACCCATGCCTGCCTTTTTTGCTATTATTGTCATTTATTTTACTTCTACTTTTGTTACCTTTTATAATAGTCTTTTATATTTACACTTTCCATTTCTTTTTACTCCTACATGTATTCCAATGATTCCCGAGTTCCCATGCTTCTATCTGATATTTCTCTTCTACATGAAGAACTACCTTTTGTATTTCTTTTAGTGTGAGTCTGCTAGTGATACATTCTCTCAGTTTTTATTTATCTGAAAATGCCTTTATCTCACCTTCATTTCTGAAGGACATTTTCACTCAATATAGAAGTCTAGTCTGGCAGTATTTTCTTTCAGCACTTTATAGACACTGTTCAGTTGTTTTGTGGCATTCATTGTTTCTGTTAAAAGCCAACTTTAAGTTTTTTTGTTGCTCCTTTGAAAATAATGTGTCTCTCTGGTTATTTTTCATATTTTCTCTTTGTTTTGATTTATATAAGTTTGACTATTATATGCTTAGGTTTGGTTTTCTTTATATTTATCTTGCAGTTTTTCAGCCTTTTTAAATATGTAATTCGGTATGTTTAGTCAGTGTCTTAGTTATCCAGTGCTGCTATAACAGAAATACCATAAGTGGATGGCTTTAACAAACAAAAATATATTTTCTCACATATTAGGAGGTTAGAAGTCCAAATTTAGGGTATTGGCTCTAGGGGAAGGCTTTCTCTCTTGTAGGCTCTGGAGGAATGAACTTTCCTCTTCTGAGCATCTGCTCCTGGGCAATCTTTATATGGCCCGGCATCTCTCTTTCCCCATCTCTGCTAGCTCGCTTGCTTGTTTAATCTCTTTTATATCTCAGAAGAGATTGACTCAAGACACACCCTACACTAATCCTGTCTCATTAACATCACAAAGACAACCCATTCCCAAATGAGATTATAACCACAGGCACAGAGGTTAGGGATTACACCACATATTTTTTGCAGGGGACACAATTCAATCCATAACAGTTCGGGAAAATTCTTAGCCATTATCTCTTCAAGTATAATTTCTATCCCATTTTTTCCTATGCTTCTTGAATTCCAGAACTTTCACCATCTCTGTCTCATATGCTCTTTCAATTTTCCATCCTTTTTCCTGTGCTTAAATCTAGCTATTTTCTACTGACCTATCTTTTAGTTTATTAACTTCTCTCTTCTTCTATATTTAACATGCTGTTAATCCCATCTATGGCATTCTTAATTTCAGTTATTATGTTTTTCAGTTCTAGAGGATGTCACAGGACTGGGAAGTGTTTTGTTCTGTTGTACATAGGGTCATTATGAGTTGGAACCTACTTGATTACACCTAACAACAACAACAACAACAAAGACTTCCATTTGATCCTTTTCTAAAATTTTTTTTATAGATTCCAAATCTCTGGTGAATTTCATTTTGTAATCTATTTTCTTGAACACATAATACAGTTTTTAAAAGTCCGGTCTGAAAACCTCAAAATGTGAATTACCTGTATTTATGTTTTGGATGTGTTTTCTTCTTTTGGCTTTTATTCATTTGGTTTCTTAGCGCATCTGGTAATTTTTAAACATTTTTTAAACTTTTATTTATCTTGCTATTGTTGCTGAGAATATGCTCAACAAAACATACACGAATTCAACAGTTTCTATATGTACAATTTAGTGACATTAAATACATTCTTCAAGTTGTGCAACCATTCTTATCCTCCTTTTCTGAGTTGTTTCTCCCCCATTAAAATAAATTCACTGTCCCTTAAGGTTCCTGTCTAATCTTTCAAGTTGCTGTCAGTTTGATCCTATATAGATAGTTCTTAAAAGAGCTTAATGCTCAAGGCAGACATTTTTTACTAGTTAAGCTAAACTATTGTTTGGTTTTAAGAAGACTTCAGGGGACATTTTTTGGTTTAAGGTTTAAAGATTTTCTCAGTGCAATAGTTTCAGGGGTTCATCCAACATTCATGGCTCTAGGAAGTCTGGAGTCCATGAGAATTTGACATTCTGTTCTGCATTTTCCCCCTTTTAATCAGGATTCTTCTAAGGAATCTTTGCTCAAAATGTTCAGTAATGGTAGCTGGGCACCATCCAGTTCTTCTGGTCTCATCACAAATGATGCAGTTGTTCATGGAGGCAATTAGTCACACATTCCACATCCTCCTCCTATTCCTGACTCTCCTTTTACCTCTGTTGTTCCAGGCAAACAGAGACCAATTGTTGTGCCTTGGATGGCTGCTTGCAAGCTTTTAAGACCCTAGGCACTATGCATCGAACTAGGATGTAGAATACAAGCACTGTCTTAGTTATCTAGTGCTGCTATAAAGAAATACCATAAGTGGATGGCTTTAACAAACAGAAATTTATTCTCTCACAGTTTAGGAGGCTAAAAGTCCAAATTCAGGGTGTCAGCTCCAGCGGAAGGCTTTCTCTCTCTGTCTGCTCTGGGGGAAGGTCCTTCTCATCAGTCTTCCATTGCTCTAGGAGCCTCTCAGTGCAGGGACCCTGGGTAAAAAGGATGCATGCTCCTGGCTCTACTTTCTGGGTGGTATGAGGCGCCCTGTCTCTCTGCTGGCTTCTTTCTTTTACATCTCAAAGAGACTGACTTAAACACAACCTTATCTTGTAGACTGAGTCCTGTAATTAACATAACTGCCCTAATCTTGCCTCATTAACATCATACAGGCAGGATTTACAACACATAGGAAAATCACATCAGATGACAAAATGGTAGACAGTCACACAATACTGGGAATCCTGGCCTAGCCAAGTTGACACATATTTCTGGGGGACACAATTCAATCCATGAGAAGCACTAAACATGTTATTAAGCCAATTAACTATGATGTCCTATGAAACCATGACCCAAACCTCCAAATCAAAAAACCAAATCCCATCAGGTTTTTGGCTATACTTATCAGTCTCAGCAGCTACTCTTTTTTTTTTTTAATCATTGTTGTAAATGTATCTTTAATAGTAAAAAAAAAAAAAAAACTACCAGATATGTGGCAAAAGTTATCACACAACTTTTGTCACCTATCTGGTAGTTTTTTATTTAATCCTGAACACAGTGTGTTAAGAATTATAGAGACTCTGGATGATATTATTTTCCTCCAGAAAGGATACAGTTTATTTTGGCAGGCAGATACTCTATAATCAGATCACCTTGGTTCAATTAGGGATTCAGAAGACTGCGTTCAAGCTTTGTTTTTGAGGCTTTCTGAGGGCTAATCTATTTCTGGTTTGCCCTTACTCCTAGGGTGTAGCCCTCTAAGGGTTTCAATAGAAATCCAGAGTTTTTTTTTCTTTTTTTACCACAGCCCCTTCTACACTGAAAGGTCCTGAAATGCAATTTTTGTGCCCCTACCACAGTGAGGCTTTCTCCTTGGTTTCTTGGCCCCTCACCCCAGGCAGGCACAGCTTAAGAATCAGCAAATGCCTTAAAGGGAAACTGAACATAGAATGATAAGCTTACTTCTCTGTGGTCCCCTTCTCTCCAGGTTTTTGGCTTCTGAAGTCCTGGCTGTCTTAATTCTCTCTGATGCCTTCATATACCTTTATCTTCAATATTCAGCCTTTGTAGTTGTTCTCCGTATGAGGGTTAGTCTGATAAAAGCTATTCTATCATAGCTGGAAACAGAAGTCTACTCTATTCTTTTTAATTGCTGCATAATATTTTATTGTATGGACGTACCATAATTCAACCATTCTTACTTACAGGCATTCAGTTGCTTTTATTTTTAGCCATTAGAAAATAGATTGTAACAAACATTCTTTTACATATTCCTTGTACATTTGCATGAGTGTTACATAGGACAGATTCCTAGAAGACAGTTGATCAAAAGTATGTGCATTAAAAATGTTTACAGGCAATGCCAAAATGCTTCTGATTTACAATGTTGAGACTGTCTATTTATTCACATATTCACCAGCACTGGATATTATCCATCTTAACTTTTGAAAAACTCATGGGTAAAAAAATTGCAATTCATTGTTGTTTTATCTTACATTTCCCCAATCACTAGTGAGGTTGAAACTATGATAATTTAAAAGATATAGTAGTAGAAAAATAAAAATAGCCATCTACAGACCCCCAAAGAAAGTCAGAAACATACATATATACACACATGTAAGTGTATATATATATATATATTCTAAATGATCAAAGTGGTATTTCAAAATAGTGGATATGGGAAAAATGATTCAATCAGTAGTGCTAGAATAACTGAGTAATTATTTGTCGAAGACTTAGATTCCTACCTCATAGGATAAACTAAAATTAAAATTTTAGACTAAGTGAAGAGCTAACTGTAAAACTGCAGTCATAAAGAACTAAGAGAAAACATAACGAAAATATATTTGACCTAGGGAAGGGTCTATTTTTTTAAGCATAACAGTGAAGGAAGAAACCAAAAATGGAGAAAATTTTACTACATTAAAATGTAAACTTCTACAAGTCAAAAGCAAAGACAAACAATAAAATAGAAAAATGTTATGAAAACAAGTGGAAGACAATGTGTAACATCTTAAAAAACCTCTTAGAAATCAATAAGAAAAAGACGATTGCCTAGTAGAAATATGGCAAAAGAATATAAGTAGACAATCTTAAAAATAGAAAAAAAGGCTACTTGATTTATGAAAACAAGTTCATCCTCCATATTGCCAAAAAGATGAAGAAGTTATGCTAACACAGCCATTAAAATAGTGTAGTACGAGGCTATTTAACAAAATGGAACATGGCTCATCGTGTTATTGTTACGTGACAAAAAACAGTTTGCAAAGTGTGCTTTTTGACACTGCTTTTTTAAAAAACAGGTACGTTTTTATTGTTTAAAAAAAAGATTAGAAACAAATACATCAAAATAAAAACAGTGGTTTTCTTTGAGCAGAATTATAGGTGATTTTATCTTTTTCTTTTGGGCTTTTCTCTATTTTCCTGTTCCCTGCAGTCAGCACATACATATCAATTTTGTATTCAGGTAAGTTAAAAATTATTAAAATGGGAGAGAACAAGAATAGCATGATGAAGCAAGATGAAGCAAGGAGATAAAATTTACAATTCCTGAAGAAATGAAAGATATATCTGATCAAATGAATGTATTTGATTTTTAAAAACTTGCACAAAGGCAAATGAAATTAATTATCTAAAAGAAAGTAACAGAATAGGAAATATATACATTATAAACCTCATTGACTAAAGCTTGCTATAAAATGTACTTAAATAATTGATAAATGTATGTGAAAATGCACAGAGCCAACTAGATAAGCAGGCAAAAAGAGTCAGAGTTTCAAAAGAAACAAGAAGTGAAACAAAATGGAACATGTATAGCCTAACTGGAAATTTAAGAAAGGAAATTAAAATAATTTATACATATTAAAACCATTAATCTAATGAAAATAAATGATAAAAATTAAATGTTGGTTGGGCAGTAAAAATAAAAATATAGTGACACTATAGCATTTAGTTGGATCACTATAAACTGGTAGGTGTTTCTAAAGAATAATTTAGTAATATACAATAAGATCTACAAAGCCGTTCATACTCTTTTACCCAGAATTCCATTTCTGGGAATATACTCCAAAGAAATTACAAAAAGGAAAAAGTGATCTATATAAAGGTGCTTGTAGAAACATAAAAATTTTGGAAACAATTCAACTACACAATAAGGGAACAATTATTTTAATGCAATGGAATAATACAAAGCTATTTCAATATATGGAAATATTTATATGAAATAATAAGTAAAAAACAGAACACAAGGTAACATGTATAGACTAAATATAACTATGAAAATGTATTTACGCACACTAACAGATTAATAAAGAACCAGCATTATATAATGTTGAGCTTAATATTTATTGAGTTCTTACATTCATAAAGTTGATTAATCTCATAATTTAAAAAAATGTTTTAAAAACATTATGGAACTGAAAGCCATAGAATACTCAGTGTTTGAGGGGAGCCAGAGAATTCTGTTTAATTAGCACACGTAAATGAATACACTTGGTGAGGAAATCTTTTTCCTTAGTGGAATTATGGCTATGATTCAATGTATGCTTAAAGCAGTTTTGGTATTGTGAAACTGATGCAATAATAGAATTCACTCATTTGAGTGATAAGTCATCAAGTTTGCCTCATCTATCATGCCTTCCTTGACTTCCCCAGGTAAGCTATCCTCTCTCTCCTCTGTGTTTCAATTGTACTTTGCAAATAACACCATTGTTACAGCATTTATCAGGCTGTACTATAATTATTTGGTTACATGTCTATTTATCCTGCAAAGTCTAGCCTAGTACCTAGAACATAGTAAGTGAGCAATAAATGCTTATGAATGAATGAATAAAGCAAATGAAAGATTATATCAGGAAAATAAATGTAGCTTGTTACTTGAGTTCCCAAAACGTTAGATCATTCAATAAACTCAGCAGGACCCATCAGTCCTTATTTCCTTTGGCTAGGAAATAAGAACTTAATAAGCAGCCCAAAAAGGAGTCTAGGCTTTGAAACAGTAAGAAGTAAAGAGTTTGTTTCCGTTTGTTGGAGAGAACTGATATGACGCAGGCACATTCTCCCAAGAAAGGGGAGAATATGTTAGTTAAGCACACACCTGGAATTAAAATGCAATATAGCATAACAGTCATGCCCTATGTACCAAAGGATACATAAGAAAAACCAAACCCGTTGCCATTGAGTCGATTCTGAGTCATGGCAACCCTACAGGACAAGAGAATTGCCCCATAGGGTGTCCAAGGAGCGGCTGCTGAATTCAAATTGTTGACCTTTTGGTTAGCAGCTGAGCTCTTAACCACTGCGCCACCAGGGCTCAAAAGGGTACACAGCACACCTAAAATTAACAAGCCTGTCCAGGATACACAGGCTTGGAAACCTGGATTCCAGAAACATTAAATTCCTTGTGAGATACAATTTAATAAAACAATGTAAGATCAAGGGGGAAAAAAAGGAAAAAAAGCAGCCTGTCTTAAATAATGTTTTGATTCTAGCAGGCTTGCCTTACCTAAGCTGGAATAAATGTGGCTGAGAATCCGAGCTGGTTGGACTCTGATGGGGTACACCTCAGCAATGGTCTCCACATCAACTCCTTTGTCCTTCAAAATGGCCTTGATCTCTTCTGTCTCAGCTAGAATTGACACTACAGGAAAGAAAGAAGACTATGTCAACAGATTTTTTTTTTCCCAACTGGAACCTAAAAGCTCTAAAGCCACATGATTTCCTTTGAAGGGAAGGAAAAAAAAGTGGAAGAAATTAACAATAATTGAGGAATCTTGATGAAACAGGTATTGTGCCAGGTACTAAGCAATATTAATCTAAACGAAAAGGGAAAACAATCTCAAGCAGGGTACTAGATTCATTTTTTTGAGTAGGGACCTATGTGCTCCTTTATATCAGGGATTCCATTTTTAAACAGGTAAAACCCATCATGAGGTTTGTTATAGCATTGGCAGAAGTTGATTCCCCAGGCTCTTTCATATCAGTACACTTAAGGTTAGGGTCAGGAATGTGAGAGCAATAAAAAAGACCTTAATGATAGAATTGCCCTACAGCCAGAGAATGGCAGAAGGCAAGATGAGTTGGGGATAAAGGTTTACGTCATCAACACAGAGGAGGTACTATAGTTGAAATTGCGTGTGAGATTTTGGGGGGTAGGGGATGGAAGTAAGACTCCTCTAGACCCTGGACAGCTCCCTTTTCTTCCTCTTGTACTCATATCACAGAAGTGGTAAGCCTACTCACAAGGGAGGAGGCCAGGCCAGCTCCCTGACTCTTCTCTTCACTTTCCCTCTAAGTGACAGATACCTGGCTGGGGCCAATGATCCAAGTGAGGCCTCAGTTGGCTTGACTCTAAACACCAGGGGCAAACATGCTCTCTAAATATGCTCTCTACTCCTGCTCCTCTAGAACTGGTACATGTGTTGGACTGGGTTTATGAAAAAGAGAATGCAGCACTTGGCTCATTCCAGCTTACCAGAATTCTCTGTTGGGTTTTCCGGACAAAAGTCTAGTTAACACTCCAAGAGTATGGCCCAGGACACACTTTTAGCTCAGTAATGAAGTCACTCCCGAGGTTCACCCTTCAGCCAAAGATTAGACAGGCTCATAAAACAAAACAAAACTAAAGGGGCACAGCAGCCCAGGAACAAGGACTAGAAGGCAGAAGGGGACAGGAAAGCTGGTAATAGGGAACCCAAAGTCCAGAAGGGAGAGTGTTGACATGTCGTGGGGGTTGTTAACCAATGTCATAAAACAATATACTAACTGTTTAGTGAGAAACTAGTTTGTTCTGTAAACCTTCACCTAAAGTACAATAAAAAAAATAAAATATACCAACTTGCTAGCTGTTTTCTATTTGTTCACTTCTCTTAAAAAAAAAAAAGTCTAGTTAACAAAGTTCTAATTTGCTTTCCTATTCCATTATCTTTTGTGTATTTTTCTATGTTGGAAACCTCATGGTGATGGGTTGCTGTGGTCTGGGGCAGGATATGGGGATTATAGAGTCCCCTGGACATAACACCATCTTGATTACTTCTAACTGGAAACATGAAAATGAAGGAGATTCTCCAGAGAAAAATGTTCAGAGAATGATAATGGGCTGAGAAGAATCCAGAAAACTACATGTGGTCACCCATCCAATCAATAAACATTTACTGAGCACCTTAATGGGTGAGGTACTATGTTAGGCACTAGAGATACAGAGATGAATAAGTTAGTCTCTCCCTTAAAGAGCTCACAGTGTAATATAAGTGGCTCACACAAATTGATTATAAAATAACTTGCAAGATAAAGATATGCACAAATGATGAGACCAGCCAGGAGTGACACCTATCCAGTATGGGGCTGGGTAGAGGGATGGTTTCAGAAAAGGCTTCCTAAAAGAGGTGATGCCTAAGCTGAGTCTGAAAAGATGAGTAACAGTTAACCAGGAGAAATAAGGGGACAGGAATATGGAAAGTCATTCTAGGAAGAGGGTCTGGCATAAACATAAAGCATAGAGATGAGAAAGAATATGATTTGGGGGAGGGGAAACTCCATACACTGCAATATATGCTATAGCATGACATACCTTGCATAGTGGCAAAAAATGAATCTAGAAAGGTAGACAGGAGCTAGATCATCATGGAGGGCATTATGTGTCACTTTAAGGATCATGTATTTTATCCTTGGGCAGTGATTTGCAAACTGTTCTATTGAGCTTAGAGGTTCTGCAGGGGCCACTGTGGTTGGTAGTGGGAATAGATGGGACTGAAGGAGAGGCAAGTGAAAAATACTCTGAGGCTCCAGGAACATTTCAACCCCAGCATCTCTGCTTTTTGTTTATGTTTTATAAAATACTTAGAAAATACTAATTTACTGCATCTTATGTCCTTGTTAGGAGTTCCTGGGTGATGCAAACGGTTAAGTGCTTGACTACCAACTGAAAGGTTGGTGGTTCAAATCCACCCAGAGGCACGTCGGAAGAAAGGCTTGGCAATTTACTTCCAAAAATGAGCCACTGAAAACCCTGTGGGGCACAGTTCTCCTCTGACACACAAAGGGTCACTATGAGTTGGCGTCAACTTGATGGCAACTGGTTTGGTTGGTTTTTATGTGTTCGTTGTTGTTGTTAGTTGCTATTGAGTCAGCTCTGACTCATGGTGACTATGTGTTAAAACCAAAAAAGCCAAAGTCACTGCTGTTGAGATGATTCTGACTCATAGCAACCCTACAGGACAGAGTTGAACTGCTCCAAAGGGCTTCTAAGGCTCTAATCTCTACGGAAGCAGATTACCACATCTTTCTCCTATGGAGCAGCTGGTGGGTTCAAACTGTCGACCTTCGGTTAGCAGCCAAGTGCTTAAATACTGCACCATCAGGGCTCCTTGACTATGTGGTAGGTACTGCCAATGCAGGGGATACAAAGACAGACATCATCCCTTCCTGGAGAAAATGACACTGATATTGAGTCCTGTACAGGGCTGAATAGTATAGTCAACCTGGTAAAGATGATGATAAAAGTGAAGGAGAAATTATTCCAGACAGAAGGAATGGAATGTGCAGAAGTCCAAGCGATAAAGCCAGCATAAAACAAGGAAGATCTAGGAATTATAAAAATTTCTTTATAGCAGGAGCATGGAGTGTGAAAGGACAGTGATAAGAAATAAAACTGGAGAGGGGTTAGGGGCCAGATCATAAAGAGCCTTGTAAACCATGTTAAGAAGACTGGCAATAAAAAGTCCCTGCAGATTTTTAATCAGGGAAGTAGTATGCCCATATCTACCTCTTAAAAAGAACATACTCAAGCTGCTGTTTAAAGACTAGATGGAAAGACTATAGTGGACCTAGACTGAAGACAGGGAGAACAGTTAAAAAGTGACTGCAGTAATGCAAGGGAGAGATGTTGATTACTTAGATTAGGATCATTAGGCTTAAAAGAGAGTCAAACCCAGAGGCTGGAAAGAGGACCTCAATACCACCAAGAAAGAAGAGCCAAGAGTGGAGTGTGTCCTTTAGACCCGGGGTTCCTGAGCTGAGAACCCCTTAGACCCATGAAAAGAGAGACAGAGCTGTAACACTAGAGATGGAGAGAAGTGGTTGCAAGCACGGCAGAGAAGCAGCAGCAAGAGCGGCAGAGAAACAGCAGCAGAACCAGGAGACCGGCACGAGACAGTGCAGTTGGCTTCCCAGCACATGGAACAAGGAAGCTACAGTGGGCGCGCCAACCCATGGAGCAACAGAACTGAGTATCTTTGGACAGGAGGCTTCCTGGCGGAGTGGGGTGCTTCTGGGCACTTATCAGTGGAGCTAAAGAGCTTCCTAACACTTGCCCGAGCAAGGCAAAGGCCAGGCCCGAGCAGGACCCAGGGCCAAGGGCTGAGAGGAGGCCTATCCTAAGGGGACTGAGAGGAGCCTATCATTAGGGTGCCAGGAAGAACCTGCCCTCAGGGGGCCGAGTAGAGCCTGTCCTCAGGGGCCAAGAGGAACCCCGCGTGGCTGAGAGGAGCTGAGAGCGCTGTCTTCCACTGAAGAAGCGAGACTTTGCCTACATGCTTCCTGATCCTGATCCTGAGTTGTAGCCTGTTGATTCTGATCCTGAATTGTAACCTGTTACTGCCCTAATAAACCCCATAATCGTGAGTATTGTCTGTGAGTTCTGTGTGGCTAGTGCAATGAATTATTAAATCCAGCAGAGAAGTAGAGAGTGCCGTGGGAAAGACAGCTGGTGTCAGAATTGGTGAAAAAGGAGGAGAGAGGAGGTATGTCTGACCTACATCTCAGAGGAATCAGCCTTGGGATGATAATACTGATCTTGATTGTCTCTCCTCCCCGCTGAAGTTAGAGGAGGACCGATGCCACGCCACCAGCCTTTTCACACACTGGTACTGCAGAGAACTAGGCAGATTCCAGAAATATTTATGAGGTAAAGAACCCAGGACTTGTTAACTGATTACAGGGGGTAAGAGAGAGGGAAATATTGATAATGACTCCTAGGTGTTTATTTGTGTAACTGGGAGGACGGTGGTACACATGTACCAGGTATGGATGGTGTAGTGCTAGGAGGGTGCAGCTGATGAATTTTAGACACACTGAGTTTAAAAGTGCAGGTGAGACACCCAAATGGGGCTATCTAAAAGGAAGCTGACATAGATTCAGGAGTCATCAGTATAGGAAGAGACAAGATGGGTCAAGGAGATCTATAGAGGAGAGAAGAGGATCTAAAACATAATCTTGAGAAATTCCAACGTACAGGGAATGGGCAGATGAAGAAAAACCTGGGGGTAGGGGTGGGGTTCTTCTCTCATGGCTTATATTTTCTTTGTGGTATAGGAGATGCAAACATTTTCTAAGAATGAGGGAAGAAGTGAGGAGGTAGGAAAAAGGAAAAGGTTTAGAATAGGAGGAGCCGAGAGACAGGAAAAAATATACAGGGTAAGAAGAGCAGTGGATTAAGGACAGAACTCTCAGGAACACCAACTGCTAATGAATAAAGAAAAGAGGAAGCCCTGAATGAGATAGAAAAAGTACTTACTTAATACAGGTTCAAGAAGATTCAGGAGTATGGTATCACAGAAGACATGGGACTTAAGATTTCACAGGAGGATAAATGACCAATAATGTCAAAGGGAATAGAAAGATCCACTAAGATACAGATTTAAAATTATCTACTGAGTTAGGCAATAAAAAGGTCATTGGTAACTTAAGCAAAAGCATTTTCAGAAGAGTAATGAAGAAGTCAGAATGTAAAGGACTACAGAATGAATGAAATACTGACAAGTGGAAGTTTGATGAGAAAGGAAAGAGTTATATAGGATAACTAGAGGGAGACGAACATGTCAACGGACTAAAAACAGACCCAAGAGAGAGGAAGAATTTTTTTTATTATTGTTATGCTTTAAGTGAAAGTTTACAATTCAAGTTAGTCTCTCATACAAAAATTTATACATACTTTGTTTTGTGACCCTACTTGCTCTCCCTATACTGTGACAGCACACTCTTCCTATTCACACCGGATTTCCCGTGTCCATTCAACCCTCTCTGCCTTCTCACCTCGTCTCCAGACGTGAGAGCTGCTCATTTAATCTCATGTATCTACTTGAGCTAAGAAGCACACTCTTTACGAGTATCATTTTATGTCCCATAGTCCAGTCTAATCTTTGTCTGAAGAGTCAGCCTCGGCAATGGTTTTAGTTTTGGGCTAACAGAAAGCCCGGGGGCGACATCTTCCAGGGTCCCTCCAGTCTCAATTAAACCATTAAGTCTGGTCTTTTTACTAGAATTTGAGTTCTGCACCCCACTTTTCTCCTGCTCCATCAGGGACTCTCTGTTGTATTCCCTGTCAGGGCAGTCACTGTGGTAGCCGGGCACCATCTAGTTCTTCTGGTCTCAGGCTGATGAAGTCTCTGGTTTATGTGGCCCTTTCTGTCTCCTGGAATAATACTTTCCTTGTGTCCACGGTGTTCTTCATTCTCCTTTACTCCAGGTGGGTTGGGACTAATTGATGCATCTTAGATGGCTGCTCGCCAGCTTTTAAGACCCCAGACGCCACTCACCAAAGTGGGATGCATAACATTTTCTTAATAAACTTTGTTATGCCAATTGACCTAGATGGTCCCTGAAAGCATAGTCCCCATACCCCTGCCTCTGCTACTCTGTCCCTGGACGTGTTTGGTTGTATTCAGGAAATTCCTTAGCTTTGGTTTAGTCCAGTCATGCGGACTTCCCCTGTAGTGTGTGCTATCTTTCCTTTCACCTGAGATAATTCTTGTCTACTTTCTAGTTAGTGAATACCCATCCCCCTCCCTCCCCACCCTCGTAACCATCAAAGAATGTTGTCTTCTGTGTTTAAACCGTTTCTTGGGTTTTTATAATAGTGGTCTTATATAGTATTTGTCTTTTTGCGACTGACTAAGTTCAGCCAGCATAATACCTTCCAGATTCCTCCATGTTATGTTTCACAGACTCATCGTTGTTCTTTATCGTTGCGTAGTATTCCGTTGTGTGAATATACCACAATTTGTTTATCCATTCATTCGTTGATGGGTGCCTAGGTTGTTTCCATCTCTTAGCTATCGTGAACAATGCTGCAATGAACATGGGTGTGCATATATCTATTCGCGTGATGGCTCTTACTTCTCTAGGATATATTCCAAGGAGCAGGATAGCTGGATCCTATGGTACTTCTAACTTTTTAAGGAAGTGCCAAATCGATTTCTATAGTGGTTGTACCATTTTACATTCCCACCAGCAGTGTATAAGTGTTCCAGTCTCTCCACAACCTCTCCAACATTTATTATTTTGTGTTTTTTGGATTAAAGCTAGCCTTGTTGAGGTGAGAGAGTATCTCATTGTAGTTTTGATTTGCATTTCTCTAAAGGCCAATGATCATGAGCATTTCCTCATGTGTCTATTAGCTGCCTGAACGTATTCTTTGGCAAAGTGCCTGTTCATACCCTTTGCACATTTTTTAATTGGGTTGTTTGTTCTTTTGTTGTTGAGGTTTTGCAGTATCTTGTAGATTTTAGAGATTAGACACTGATCGGATTTGTTGTAGTGAAAAATTTTTCCCCAGTCTGTAGGTTGTCTTTTGACTCTTTTGGTGAAGGCTTTTGATGAGCATAAGTGTTTTATTTTTAGGAGCTCCCAGTTATCTAGTTTTTCTTCTGGTGTTTGTGCATTGTTACTTACGGTTTGTATTCTGTTTATGCCATGTATTAGGGCTCCTAGCGTTGTCCCTATTTTCTCTTCCATGATCCTTATCATTTTAAATTTTATATTTAAGTCTTTGATTCATTTTGAGTTTGTTTTTGTGTGTGGTGTGAGGTATGGGTCTTGTTTCAGTTTTTAGCAGATGGATATACAGTTATGCCAGAACCATGCGTTAAAGAGACTGTCTTTTCCTCAATCAGTGGACTTTGGGCCTTTGTCAAATATCAGCTGCTCATAGGTGGATGAATTTACGTCTGGATTCTCAATTTTGTTCCACTGGTCTATGTATCTGTTGTTGTACCAGTACCAGGCTGTTCTGACTACTTTGGTGGGATAACAGGTTCAAAAATCAGGTAGTGTGAGGTCCCCCACTTTGTTCTTCTTCTTCAGTAATGCTTTACTTATCCAGGGCCTCTTCCTGTTCCATATGAAGTCGGTGATTGGATTCTCCATCTCATTAAAAAATGTCGTTGGAATTTGTATCGAGATTGCATTGTACCTGTAGATCGCTTTGGGTAGAACTGACATTTTCACAATGTTGATTCTTCCTATCCATGAGCAAGGTATGTTTTCCCACTTACGCAGGTCTCTTTTGGTTTCTTGCAGTAGTGTCTTGCAGTTTTCATTGTACAGGTCTTTTACGTCTCTGGTTAGATTTATTCCTAAATATTTTATCTTTTTGGGGGCTATTGTAAATGGTATTGATTTGGTGATTTCCTCTTGGAGGTTCGAGAGAGGAAGATTTTGAAAATTACAGGAAGGAGTAAATTTCTCAAGAATGCTGGGGAAGAGGATAGGCTCAAGCATCAGAAGGAGGAGATGGCACTGAATAGAAGGAGAAATACCTCATTTTCTGAGAATGAAGAAAAGGAGGCAAGGATGGGTGAATACATAGGGAAGGAGGGGTGAGAAACCAACAAAGATCTGAACATTAAGAACACCAGGTATGATGCAGCTGGCCATGAATGAGGCTGAGAACAAGAGGTAGGGTTGAAAAGAGAAGACTGGGAATAGTGGTTGAGAAGAATGAAAACACTGACTAATGACAAGAAGAAGGACAGACGAGGGGCACTGTGGACATAGCTGAATGGAATATTGTGGATTTACAGTTGGTATCACACTGCTCAAGGAACCCTGGTGGCACAGTGGTTAAGCACTCAGCTGCTAACCAGAAGGCCAGCGGTTTGAACCCACCAGCCACTCTGTGGGACAAAGATTTGGCAGTCAGCTTCCCTGAAGATTAGAGCCTTGGAAACCCTATAGGACAGTTCCCACCACACATCTGTCAGTTTGTCATACTGTGGTAGCTTGCGTGTTGCTGTGATTCTGGAAGATATGCCACCAGTATTCCAAATACCAGCAGGGTTACTCATGGTAGACAAGTTTCAGCAGAGCTTCCAGACTAAGACAGACTAGGAAGAAGGACCTGGCAGTCTACTTCTGAAAAAACTGGCCAGTGAAAAACTTAGAAATAGCAGCAGACACTGTCTGATATAGTGCTGGAAAATGAGACCCTCAGGTTGGAAGGCACTCAAAATATGACTGGGTAAGAGCCGAGTCAACCTCAATGACATGGATGGAGTCAAGCTTTTGGGACCTTCATTTGCTGAGGTGGCATGACTGAAAACGAGAAGAAACAACTGCAAACATCCATTTGCAGAACATGGAATGTATGAAGTACGAATCCAGGAAAACTGGAAGTCATGAGAAATGAAACGCAAAACATAAAGATCAATATCCTAGGCATTAGTGAGCTGAAATGGACTGATACTTGCCATTTTAAATCAGACAATCATATGGTCTACTATGCCGAGAATGACAAATTGAAGAGGAATGACGTTGCATTCATCGTCAAAAAGAACATTTCAAGATCTATCCTGAAGGATAATGCTGTCAGTGATAGGATAATATATATACACCTACAAAGAAGACCAGTTAATATGACTATTGTTCAAATTTATGTACCAACCACTAATGCCAAAGATGAGGAAACTGAAGATTTTTACCAACTTCTGCAGTTTGAAATTGATCAAACACGCAATCACGTTGCATTGATAATTACCGGTGATTGGAATGTGAAACTTGGAAACAGTGAAGAAGGATCAGTAGTTGGAAAATATGGCCTTGGTGATAGAAACAACACCAGAGATCACATGATAGAATTTTGCCAACGACTCCTTCACTGCAGGTACCTTTTTTTCAACAACATAAAGGGCGACTATACACGTGGATCTCACTGCATGGAAAACACAGGAATCAAATCAACTACATTTGTGGAAAGACATGACGGAGAAGCTCAATACCATCAGTCAGAACAAGGCCAGGGGCCGACTGCAGAACAGATCATCAACTCCTCATCTGCAAGTTTAAGTTGAAGCTGAAGAAAATTGAAACAAAGCCACAGAACCAAAATACAACCTTGAGTATATCCCACCTGAATTTGGAGACCATTTCAAGAATAGATTTGATGCATTAAACACTCAAGACCAGAAACCAAACAAGTTGTGGAATGACATCAAGAACATCATACATGAAGAAAGCAAAAGGTCACTAAAAAGACAGGAAAGAAAGACAAGACCAAAATGGAAATGATGAAGTAAAAGAGCTGAAGAGAAGATTTCAAAGGGCAGCTCCAGAAGGCAAAGTAAAGTATTATAAAGAAATGCGCAAAGACCTGGAGTTTGAAAACCAAAAGGGAAGAACATGCTTGGCATTTTTCAAGCTGAAAGAACTGAAGAAAAAATTCAAGCCTCAAGTTGCAATTCTGAAGGATTCTACTGGCAAAATATTGAACGATGCAGGAAGCATCAGAAGAAGATGGAAGGAATGGACAGAGTCACTGTTTTAAAAAGAATTGGTTGGCGTTCAACTATTTCAGGAGGTAACATGATCAAGAACCGATGGTACTGAAGGAGGAAGTCCAAGCTGCACTGAATGCATTCGCAAAAAGCAAGTTTCCAGGAATTGACAGAATACCAATTGAGATGTTTCAACAAATGGACGCAGCCAAGAAATTTGGAAGACAGTTACCTGGCCAATTGATGGGAAGAGATCCATATTTGAGACCATTCCAAAGAAAGGCAATCCAATAGAATGTGGAAATTATCAAACAATATCATTAATATCACACGCAAGTAAAATTTTGCTGAAGATCATTCAAAAATGGTTGCAGGAATACTTTGACAGGGAACTGCCAAAATTCAAGCTGGATTCAGAAGAGTTTAAGTGGAAACAGGGATATTATTGCTGATGTCAGATGGATCCTGGCTGAAAGCAGAGAATACCAGAAGGATGTTTACCTGTGTTTTATTCACTATGCAAAGGCATTTGACTGTGTGGATCATAACAAATTATGGATAACTTTGTGAAGAATGGGAATTCCAGAACACTTAATTGTGCTCATGAGGGACCTGTACATAGATCACGAGGCAGTTGTTTGGACAGAATAAGGGGATAATTCATGGTTTAAGGTCAGGAAAAGTGTGCGTCAGGGCTGTATCCTTTCACCATACCTATTCAATCTGTATGCTGAGCAAATAATCCGAGAAGTTGGACTATATTAAGAAGAACAGGGCATCAGGATTGGAGGAAGACTCATTAACTACCTGCATTATGCAGATGACACAACCTTGCTTATGAAAGTGAAGAGGACTTAAAGCACTTACTGATGAAGCTCAAAGACCACAGCCTTCAGTATGGATTACACCTCAACATAAAGAAAACAAAAATCCTCACAACTGGACCAATAAGCAACATCATGAAAAACGGAGAAAAGACTAAAGTTGTCAAGGATTTCATTTTACTTGAATCCACAATCACATGGAAGCAGCAGTCAAGAAATCAAATGACACGCTGCATTGGGCAAATCTGCTGCAAAAGACCTCTTTAAAGTGTTGAAAAGTGAAGACGTCACTTTGAGGACTATGGTGTGCCTGACTCAAACCATGATATTTTCAGTTGCCTCATATGCATGAGAAAGTTGGACAATGAATAAGGAAGACCGAAAAAGAATCGATGTGTTTGAATTATGGTGTTGGCGATAAATATTTAGTATACCATGGACTGCCAGAAGAACAAACAAATCTGTCTTGGAGGAAGTACAGCCAGAATGCTCCTTAGAAGTAAAGATGGCGAGACTTCGTCTCACGCGCTTTGGATATGTTATCAGGAGGGACCAGCCCCTAGAGAAGGGCATCACGCTTGGTACAGTAGAGGGTCGGCGAAAAAGAGGAAGACCCTCAAAGAGACGGACTGACATAGTGGCTGCAACAGTGGGCTCAAGCATAACAAAGAGTGTGAGGATGGTGCATGACCGGGCATGTTTCACTCTGTTGTACACAGGGTTCCTATGAGTTGGAACTGACTCTACAACACCTAACAACAATAACAATCACTCTTCCTATTTGTGTGAATTTTCTCTAGTAGCTTTTAGAAGTACAGGTACAGGATCAGAAAATGAAGACTGTAAAACTGATCTGTGGCTGTGTTTTTTCCTGCTGGGTGTAGCAGAAGTATGGTGCACTGGTGATTGAGATATTGAGATAATCAACCATGAGGTAGGGAAGAGCAGACTAGGAGAATATAGAGACAAATATGAGAGGAAAAAAGAGAGCTGAAATGTTTGGCTATGATCAGAGAGGAGATATTGGAATTTTTTGAAATCTGAGGTATCTGAGGTGTAATAGTTCTAAGTTTGGTTCTAGGAGTGAGTGGCTAAAGAAGAAGTAGAGGGAAAGGTCACTAGAGTTATGGATGCTAGATGGCGACTCTATAGATTCTGAAATCTCCTATAACTATGGCAGGAGTTGGGGAGGAAGAGAAAGGCTGGACATCAAGTCTCAAAGTCTTCAATGAATAAAGTAGAGCAACTAGGAGGTCAGTATAGACAGATGGCATAAACCTCAAAGGAGAACAAGTTTTTTCAGGAGATGGGAAGTGTAATGGGATTTTATATAATGTTTGTTATATGTATTAATATGCAAAGAGCACCTTTATGACCGTATATGATACCAAGTATAAAAAGGTTTAAAGAACACATAGGATTATTTTCCAAATAGAACCAACTCCAAAGTCAAGTGACTGAAGACATTTCCAGGGAGTTTCATAGCAGAACTTAGTAAGAAACTTGATGTTGGTTTTAGAAAGCAAAAAATCACCTTAAGCTTTCTACCCTAGGAGAATGGCAGTATCACTGAGAGAGGTAAGGAAGATGGAAAGAAGATCTGCATTTTTTGGGAGAGGTAAAAGGACAGGATGGAGACAAAAGAGGTCAGTTTTTAAATATCAGTGGTAAAGATGTTTTATAGATATTGGGACTAGAAATGTTTGCAGAGCTCTCAGTCCAGTGTCTTGCAAACAGTAGATGCCCTGAAATTAAGTTGACTGTCAGGAATAAAAATAAAGGTTTGGAGCACTCTCCAAAGAAGTAATAATTGAAGTCATTGAAGGAAATTTATTCTGAGGGAGTAAAATAAAAAAAAGAAAACCCAAGACTAAAATACCAAGTACAGAATAATTGTAAGGATATGAGAATAAAGGAGTACAAGCAGAAAAAGTACAGAAGAAATGGTCAGAGAGAAATCAGACATAAGTGGGAGGCTACAATGCCATGACAATTAAAAGAAAAGAGTTTCAAGAAGCAAGGAGTGGTTAATATTTTGGAATCCTCTGATATCCTAACACATCATTTGTTCATGATTAAGATTAACAGTAATTTTTTCAATGTATATATATGTATGCATGTATTTTTTAAGACTTGATTTTTTAGAGCAGTTTTAGGTTTACAGAAAAACTGTGGAAAAAGTCCACAGAGTTACCATTTATTCCCTCTCCACTGCAAGTTATTTCTCCTATTAACATCTTGCATTCCTGTGGTATAGTTGTTACAAGTAATGAACCAGTACTGATACATTATTAACTAAATCCATGATTTACATTAGAGTTCACTCTTTGTGTTGTACAGTCTTATGGGTTTTGACAAATACTTAATCTTATGTGTCTACCAATTAATAGCAATTTTGAAATTAAACCAAACCAAGCTCATGATATACTTTTTGAAGCCTAACAAAATTCAAGATAAAGAATAAAGTCATAATTTACTGACCGAAAGAAGTCTTCCTCTAACTAGACATTTAATATAAAGTTTCTGCTGCTGGGAATAAAAATACATACCTTGAACCACAACATCTGGCTTTGGTACAGTAGAAAACCTACGATTCAGGGGATCAATTTCTCCAGGAGCTAAAAATCCCTAAAGAAAAACCATAAAAAGACATATTATTAAGTATCCAAAAAAAAACAAAAAACAAAAAACTAATGTTTGAGGGGAAACCACATTCCAGGGCCCATAAACCTGCAGTGCAATATGCAAGAAACAGGTATGGTTAGAAAATAAATACTTCACTGTATGAAAATGTTTGAGCTGCACAAACTCACATCCAAATTAATCTTATCTGGAGTTAATTTCTAGTGGCCACCACAAATTCTTTTTTTGGAAATAGGTAGGGTATAAACTATAAATAAACAAAAAGTGTTCTGATTATATGCTCTAACTTCTCTGGATATATATATGATTCAGACGATCAGATCACAATGCTTATTATTAATTAAGTCATTAGTCCTGTTTTCTCATCTATTCATATGTCTGCCTGCTATACTTCCTCCTCAGCAGAAATCTTTTGACTTGAGTTTGTTATTTATGAAGTACTATGAACTCTCTCATTTTTCCCTCAAGAATATCACTCATTTTCTCCTTTGTTCGTTGCATTTAATTTTTTCTAATTGAATGAGAAAGTCACTGGGAAAGGATTATTCTAAACATATCATCTGCCTATTTTTACTACATTCAACTGAAGATAATCAAATAGCCATGGCCACAGCAGAAAATGAACAACAACAACAAAAAAAAACCAATCAACCACACAAATAAAAAACAGCTGCAAGTTGTAATACATAAATAAACAGGCTCCAGTCACCAGGCAAGGCACTGAGGGAAGTTTTGAAAAGGAAAGATCCAGGATCCTCGGGCAGTTTCAAGTACAGAACCAAAATAGGGAGCTCTGGGCAGCAAAAAGGACATCGTTGCAGGGCAGAAAGATTTTTCTTAAGGGTTGGCCATACTCATTCTGAGAACCTGTAATTACGGCAAAGTACAAAAGCAAAAAACATATCCTTCAGGTTTAATGAGCTACTCACTAATCCAATTATTATGGTGACTAAGGCAGAAAAAAAATGGACAGCCTTTAAGTTTCCCCTTACCTCTGCCATCAAGCTTCCTAAGATGTATAGAGACTGACCCCACATGTGAGGCAACTTGCCCATGGGGACTCGATCCACGCTGTGAGGATTCTGATATTCTTCATCAACCTAAGAGAAAAGATGAATAGGCCACCTGAGAGTAATGGAAGGTTTAAGACACTACACAATAAAAAGACTGAGTCTGGATTCTGATTTCTATCCTATAAAGCAGTCACATATGCAATGCAATGAAAAGTCAAGCGCTATAGTCTAGGGCAAGGAGCCCTGGTGGCGTAGTGGTTAAGCATTTGGCTGCTAACCAAAAGGTCGGCAGTTCAAATTCATCAGCTGCTCCTTGGAAACCCTAGGGGGCAGTTCTACCCTATCCTATAGGGTCGCCAGGAGTTGGAATCGACTTGATGGCAATGGGTATAGCCTAGGGCAGGGCTTCTCAAACTGTAATGTGCGTACAAATCACCTGAGGATCTTGCTAAAAAGTGGATTCTGATTCCCTAAGTCTAGGGTGGGGCCTGCAATCTGCATTTTAACAAACTCTCAGGTGATGCTGCTGATGCTGCTAGAAACTTATTCCACCCATCTCCACCAGAATGGAAGACTGCGTTTCTCCAATGTCTATAATGTTCTTTTCCAATGGTTAAGAGGAACAGTGGTACTCCTCACTGGCATTTTGGGAAAATGAAGACAGTACATACTTTGTTTTCCAAGCCTTATCTACTCAAACAATCCCAGATACTAACCTGAAAGCAGGAATCCCAAATCCTGAGAACTCATACAAAAGATCACTCTAGTTCTGCCTACTGATACCCATATCGTTCACAACCTCACAATCTGGTCTTGTCCTTATCTAGCATTGCAACAGTGCCATAACTGAGTTAAAAAGTTTATTTTTAAACGAATAAAATCCTATTTCTGTTGTCCTATAACTAAAGACAAACTTTTAAAACTTTATTAAAAACTGAAAATTATTTTACTCAAATGAAGTAATCCTTTCAAAGTATTACTCCTCTCAGCTCCATGTGATAGCACTGTCCAACTCACCTTGTCAGGAGGAACACTGTACAGCTCTGGCAGAAGTGGGACTCCATTTTTGCCCTTGATAAGGACTGCTTCAAGAGCCTCTCTATACTCTTGAACCTGCAGATAAAAGAAGGGCGGAAAAAAACTTATATAGAGAGTTCCCTTGGGGATCTAAGGGAAGGTTGTAGCCAAAGAAAGTCCTATTGCAAAGGAACTTTTTCACCTAGTGAAAGGGAGAGGAAAGGAAATTGCATTTACTAAATGTTTGCTATAGGTGAAATACTATTGCATACTTTACTGCATTTAGTTTTAATAAACATACTAGCAGGTATGCGTAATTATCACTTTTTTAAAGGGAAATTAAGGCTCAAAGGAGTTATAAACTTCTGGAAGATCGCACAGCAAGTATGTGATTGAGTTCAGATTTTAGCCCAGGTCAGCCCACCTCCAAAGGCCTGTTTTTATTCAGTATGTACTACCCTACGAATAGCTTCTTGACTTTAGGATGTATTAGCTTTTTAAAAACTATATTTTTCCCTACCAAATTAAGCTTTTATTGAAGTCAAGCTTATATTCTTTGCTTAACAATTTGCTGCAGATTAGCATACATTAAAAAACTCTGTAATTTATAGTAAAAAAATACAGAGTTGTGCTACAGCACTTGTTTTGTTCCAATGCATTTGATGTATTAGAGAACAATTTGAGCATAACATGAATTTCACACTTGCTCATGCACAATTTCACTCTGAGAATGCACTCAGCTAAACTGAGCTGCGTAAGGATACAAAAAAATACACACATGCACACACCTCACCAGGAAAATGAGCCATATCCATTCGCATCTGTTGTTACAACTTTCCCTGTGATTTCAGATAACTCTCCTTCTGCCACTTCACAAAAATTCACAAGCTGCAACCCTTCCAATGGCCACCCTGGCTGCATAGCCACGTGCCCTCCCCTTTCTAATTTTCCTCTCAGCCTGTTTTTTATTTTCCATCTCTGTTTTTTTTCTTTCTTTTCTCTCACTGTTTTTCTCCCACTCTTTTGTTCTTTTCCTTTCACATTTAGGGTGGCAGGCATGGGAGCCAGATAGGTGGGCTGGTGGAGTAAATATGGGCACACATTTACAGAGAAAACTTCAGGCCTTTTTCAAGGTAAAAGTGCCATATATACCACAGTATTTATGTATTTCTTAACCATTTAACATGTATAAAGCTATGATACAGCTCTTATTAGGTTTCTATAATTTATATGTTACTGACAAAGTTTTTAAGTGTTGTGTCCCTAAGCCTATCTTTCCATTAGCCCTGTAGTTTTTATTTCTTGATTATCATAGCATGGTGATTTTTAAGAAATGCATATGCCACACTACAGCAGAACCGAATGCACCTTGCACTTACAACAAGATTTTGTGACATTCAAAGGACTTTAGGGGGTATCTTCATCTTTACTGAGGACAGAAAAAATATTCTCATCTTATAAACAGAGAAAGAGAAGAAGTCAATGACAACATGCGAGCTACTCAATGGTCAGTAGTGAACCACCACCCCCCCAAAAAAAATTGAAACAGAAAGAAAAGAAAAATCCAGGTCTCCTAATTCTTAACCTAGTGCCCTGAGCTACTAGTCTTAGAACACAACTTTGTCTCCTCCCTATCAGGAAAAGCTCTTTCAGCAGCTCATTACCTGTTCTGCATTGCCACCAAAGACCCCATCAAGGATAAAGTACGTCCAGAATAATGGCCATTCACACTCAATGTTTTCAAATAACTTTAGCTCAGCTGGTTCATAGTACAGACGATTGGGATCCTGGAAAAAAAAAAAACCAATAAACAGAGGAATTACAGTATGGAGTTCACTACTGACTGTTTTGGAGAAGGTGGTCAGGGAAGGAAGAGCACGTACACATTCCCTATCTTTAACAAGGACTCTATGATGTGACTTATAACTAGGGGAACAGGGATAATAATGGCATCACAGATGAGTATATGAAGAAGTGAGATTGGTTTGCAAGAAAGTTGAGTTTGGTTTTATACTTGTTAAGTTTGAGGTAATGGCAGGACACAAATAGAAATATCTAGATGGGCAACTAGAGGCGAAGGTTTGGGAATTATCCTCATAAAGGTGACACATGAAGCACAAGTTAGAGGTGAAATCTGTGAAAGAGTACTAATATAAAATAAACGAACAGCCCAAGAACAGACTGTCGGTAAACCCTCAGAGTTGCATGAACGAAGGGCAGAGGAAAGGAGAAGAATCAGGATGGTGTAGTGTAGTGGAATTGAAATGGGAAAATAGTGAAATACTACAGAGAAGACAAGGAGAACAAGGATTTGATAAAAGCCTATTGGATTGGTCATTTAGGAGATTACAATGATCTCTCAGAGCATAATTTTAGTATATTGGTAGGGGCTAAAGTCAAATTCAGGACTAAAGAATGAAGTGGAAGCAAGGTAGAAGACAACATCTTCCAGAAGAGTTTGAGCTCCATGATTAAAAAAAAAAAAAAGTATAATGGCTCTTGACCAGCGTATCTAAGTCTTAAAATATATTTGCATTGCCACTGGAAGTGTTTCTTCTTACAGACCATTGATTCTCTTTAATAACACTTAATTTTCCCCATTGATATTTAAAAGGGGAAAATTTGACAAGTAAACAAAAAGAACTTTACTTTTCAAGATCAACAACTGCTTATAACTAACTACCTGCAAGAGGTGGAAGAGGGGGCCACGAGGAACTGTACCTTCCTCTATACCTATTATTTCATCCAGAAAGATTCACAAACTGGCAAATTTAACAACTAAACCCAACCAAGGTAGCAAACATCAGTTACTGTTACCCTCTGTACTGGTCTATATAAGTACCATCAGTCAGTTTTTTCTTTGAAAGAGGATGAAGACAGCAGTGACCATTGTGCCTTAGGTTCATTTTGAGGGAAAGAAACCTACCTCTTTAGGAGTTTTATATCCATCTCTTAGAAAGCGACAGCAACCATAACGACCCTGTGAAAGCAGAGAAAATAGGTCAGAAGCATATACACTGGCACTCAAACCCATCCACTGCCATCGAGTCGATTCTTATTCATAGAGACCCTACAGGACAGAGGAGAACTTCCCCATAGGGTTTCCAAAGCTACAAATCTTTATGGAAGCAGACTGCCATGTCTTTCTCCCGCGGAGTGGCTGGTGGGTTCAAACCATGGATTTCTTGGTTAGCAGCTGAGTGAGCTAACCACTGTGTTACCAGGGCTCCTCATACTTTGTTACAGCCATACGTTAATCAGAAACACATTCTTTTCAGAATCTACATGTATGAACTTACCACCAATACAGAAATAATACTTAAAAAAAAAAAAAAAAACCACCTGAAATCACCCAGCAGCGGAAAACTTATTTCAGTAACATAACATCAAATGAAGGCTAAATTACAGGCTCTTCACTAGAGAGTTACTAAAATTATCCATTGCCATTGGAATTTGGATTGGGATTGCACTGCATCTGTAGACTGCTTTGGGTAGAACTGACATTTTCATAATGTTGAGCCTTCCTATCCATGAGCATGGTATGTTTTTCCACATATGTAGGTCTCTTTTAGTTTCTTGCAGGAGTGTTTTGTAGTTTTCTTTATATAGGTCTTTTACGTCTCTGGTTAGATTGATTTCTCAAAGTACTTTATCTTCTTGAGGGCTATTGTAAATGGTATTGATTTGGTGATTTCCTCTTCGATGTTCTCTTTGTTGGTGTAGAGGAATCCAACTGATTTTTGTTATGTTTACCTTGTATCCTGATACTTTGCTGAAATCTATTAGTTCCAATAGTTTTCTCATGGATTCTTTGGGATTTTCTGTGTATAAGATCATATCATCTGCGAATAGGGATACTTTTACTTTTTCCTTACCAATTTGGATGCACTTTCTTTTCTTGCCTTATTGCTCTCGTTAGGACCACCAGTACAATGTTGAATAAGAGTGGTGATAAATGGCATCCTTGTCTGGTTCTCATTCTCAAGGGAAATGCTTTCAGTCTCTCTCAGTTTACAATGATGTTGGCTGTTGGCTTTGAATAAATGTGCTTTATTATGTCGAGGAATTTCCCTTCTATTCCAATTGTGGCTGAGAGTTTTTATCAGAAATGGGTGTTGGACTTTGTCAAATGACTTTTCTGCATCAATTGATAAAATCATGTGGTTCTTATCTTTTATTTATGTGATGGTTTAGATAGACAGATTTTCCAGTGTTGAACCATCCCTGCATACCTGGTATGAATTCCACTTGGTCATGATGAATTATTTTTTGATATGCTGTTGAATTCTATTGGCTAGAACCTTTTTGAGGATTTTTGCATCTATGTTCATGAGGGATACTGGTCTGTAATATTCTTTTTTGGGGATGTCTCTACCTGGCTTTGGTATCAGGGTTATGCTGGCTTCATAGAATGAGTTCGGGAGTATTTCTTCCTTTTCTATGCTCTGAAATACCTTTAGTAGTAATGGTGCTAACTCTTCTCTGAAAGTTTGGTAGAATTCTCCAGTGAAGCTGTCCTTGCCAGGGCATTTTTGTTGCTGTTGTTGGGAGTTTTTTTTTTTTTTAAACCAATTCAATCTCTTCTTTTGTTATGGGTTTATTTAATTTTTCTACCTTGGTTTGGGTTAGTTTAGGTAGGTAGTGTGTTTCTAGAAATTTGTCTGTTTACTTTAGGTTTTCAAATTTGTTGGAGTACAACTTTTCATAGTATTGTGTTATGATCCTTTTTATTTCAGTTGGGTCTGTTGTGATATCACCCATTTCATTTCTTATTCGGGTTATTTGCTTCCTCTCCTGTTTTTTCTTTTGTCAGTTTGGCCAATGGTTTGTCGATTTTGTTGATCTTTTCAAAGAACCAACTTTTGGTTTTGTTGATTCTTTCAATTGTTTTTCTAATTCTCTATTTCATTATTTCTGCTCTAATCTTTATTATTTCATTTCTTCTGGTGCCTAAGGGCTTCTTTTGCTTCTTTCTATTTGTTCAAGTTGTAGGGTTAATGTTCTGATTTTGGCCCTTTCTTCTTTTTGGATGTGTGCACTCAGTGCAATA
Source organism: Dugong dugon (assembly GCA_030035585.1). Taxonomy (NCBI): domain Eukaryota; kingdom Metazoa; phylum Chordata; class Mammalia; order Sirenia; family Dugongidae; genus Dugong; species Dugong dugon. The sequence goes on along the minus strand of CM057483.1, from coordinate 97,368,670 downwards.
AATTGACCTCTAAGCACTGCTTTGCTGTGTCCCAAAGTTTCTGGTAAGGTATGTTTTCATCCTCATTTGAGTCTATGAATTTCTTTATTTCATCCTGATTTCAACTATAACCCAGTAGTTTCTGAGCAAGGTATTGCTCAGTTTCCATGTATTTGATTTTTTTTCCTAGCTGTTTCTGTTATTGATTTCTACTTTTCTGGCTTTATGGTCAGAAAAGATGCTCTGCAATATTTCAACGTTTTGGATTCTGTTAAGGCTTGCTTTGTGGCCTAAAATATGGTCTATTCTGGAGAATGTTCCATGTGCTTTGGAAAAGAATGTATACTTGGCTGCTGTTGGGTGGAGTGTTCTGTATATGTCTATGAGGTCAAGTTGATTGATTGTGGCATTTAGATCTTCTGTGTCTTTAGTGAGTTTTTTTATAGATGTTCTGCCCTTCACCACAAGTGGTGTGTTGAAGTCTGCTACTATTATTATGGAGCTGTCTATTTCCCTTTTCCATGCTGTTAAAGTTTATGTATTTTGGAGCCCTGTCATTGGGTGCATTCATATTTATTATGATTATGTCCTACTGGTGTATTGACCCTTTAATCATTACATAGTGCCCTTCCTTATCCTTTACGGTGGATTTTGCTTTAAAGTCTATTTCGCCACTCCTGTTCTTTTTTGGTTGTTGTTTGCTTGATATATTTTTTTCTATCCTTTGAGTTTTAGTTTGTTTGTGATTGAATCTAAGGTGTATCTCTTGTAGGTATAGCATATAGACGAATCGTGTTTTTTTAATCCATTCTACCACTCTCTGTCTCTTTATTGGTGCATTTAGTCCATTTACATTCACCGTAATTATTGATAGATATGAGTTTAGTGCTGTCATTTTGATGTCTTTTTTTGTGTGTTGTTCACAGTTTCTTTGTTCCACTTAATCTTCTATGCTGAGTCATTTTTCTTTATGTATTTTCTTTTCATCTTTTTCATTATTGTTGATTTTGTGTTTGCTGAATCTTTACGTCTTTCTTCTTTTTTATTTGGATGGGTATATACATTAGCTTCCTTTGTGATTACCTTAAAATTTACCTTTATTTTTCTAAGTTTAAACCGATCTTTTATTTCTTTATATCGCCTTAACTTCCTCTACATATAGGAGTTCTATGACTACATTATTTAGTCCCTCTTTTTTGTTTTGACATTGTCATTGTTTATATATTGACATCTCTGTTTCCCTATTTTCAGTCTTTTAGCTTTGTCTTGTTTTTGTGACTTCCCTATCTGGGTTGATATCCAGTTGTTCTGTCCTATGTCCTAGTCTTGGGTTTTTTTTCTGATATTGTTGGTTCTCTAACCGGAGGACTCCCTTTAATATTTCTTGTAATTCTGGTTTTGCTTTTACAAATTACCTTAACTTCTGTTTAACTGGAAATGCCCTAATTTCACCATCATATTTGAGACACAGTTTTGCTGGATATATAATTCTTGGCTGGCAATTTTTTTCCTTCAAGGCTTTATATATGTCATCCCATTGCCTTCCTGCCTGCATGGTTTCTGCTGAGTTGTCAGAGCTTAGTCATATGGATTCTCCTTCGTAGGTGACTTTTTGTTTATCCCTAGCCACTCTCAAGATTCTATCTTCGTCTTTGGTTTTGGCAAGTTTGATTTTAATATGCTTGGTGACTTTATTTTGATCTACTCTTGTGGGGTTCGATGAGCTTCTTGGATATCTTCTCATCTTTCACCGTATCACAGAAGTTTTCTGCCAGCAAATCTACAACAATTCTTTCTGTATTTTCTGTTATCCTCCCTGTTCTGGTACTCCAATCACTTGTAGGTTTTTCCTCTTGATAGTGTCCCACATAATTCTTAGGGTTTTCTTCATGTTTTTTTAATTCTTTTTTTTCATTTTTTCTCAAATAAATTAGTGTCAAGTGCTTTATCTTCAGTCTCACTAATTCTGACTTCCATTGCCTCAGTTCTGCTCCTATGATCTTCTAGTGAGTTGTCTAATTTGGAGACGTTATTGCTAATCTTTTGGATTTCTAGTTGCTGTCTCTCTATGGTTTCCAGCAGCCTGTTAAATTTGCTGTTGTGTTCTTGTATTGTTTTCCTGAATTTCTCTATTGCTTTGTTTGTATGTTCCTTGGCTAGGTCTGAGTTTTGAATGATTTATTCCTGATCTCTTGGGGAGCTTTGAATATTAATCTTTTGAATTCTATCTCCAGTAATTCCATGAATTTGTCTTCCTCTGGAAGGTTTTTTGGTTCTTCATTTTGGTTGCTTGCTGGAGTCATCTTGACCTGCTTCTTTATGTGATCTGATATTGACTATTGTCTCCAAGCCATCAGTAAGTTATTATATTTATTTATTGTATATTTTTTACTGTGTCCCAGCTTTTTGTTTTGTTTTATTTTGATATGATCAAGTAGGCTGGGCATGTGAGCTACTTTGGTTATTGGCGTCTTTGAAGCTCTCATGTCCTGTCTCTAGGTAGTTAGAGCAGCTACTAGGTGTGTGAGCCCTGGAGTCTGTTCACTTTTCTTGTGCAGATGTGGTACAGGTGTCCAGGTCATCAGCCATCCAGTATGTGCTGCACTCTCACCTACAGTCCTAGATGGGTAGGGCTGTGTAGGGGTGTTCGGAGCAGGCACAGGTATCTGGGTGCAGTAGGGGGCTATATGCAGAGCAAGGCAGGGGGCTGATGGCTGCCCCCAGTTGCCTGGTTGGAGGGCTTATCCTTGTCCCCTAAAGTGCGTCGTGTAGTGGGTTTTGCAGCTGGTCTCTGGGCAGTTGATACTGTTGGCTGGAGGGACTAGGAAGCACCACTTATTCTTAGACCCCTGATGTGAGTGCCTAGATGGAGTGGGTGATACTACCAGCTCTCAGGCCCCAGATGTGGGTGGGTGAGGTCCCTGCTTAATGGGCAGGGCAATGTCAAATGTCAGGAATCTGCAACTCCCCTTTGGCTGCTGCAGTTGAAAATAGGCTCTGGGTGTATACCCTGTTGTTTTATGCTAATGAGGACATGCAGTGTTGAATCGGCCCACACAAGTCTAGGCAGGGGTGAAGGGCACTGCAAGTCTGTGGACCCCTTATGCCAGTGCCTAGGCAAAGGGTTAGGGACTCCTGATCTACCCTGAGTTCCCAGCTTAGGGGGCATGGTGGTTTTTTAAAGCCATGAGACTGGTTTGGGTGCAGATAGTCCTGAGTTTCCTGCTTAGGGGGCGTGGTTTTTCTTAAAGCTGCAAGACTGATTTGGGCGCAGATAGTCCTGAGATCTGGCTTAGGAGGCGTACCAGTTGTTGAATATTGCCGGACTGGTGTTGGAGCGGAGTGGGGTGGGGGGTGGGTGAGGGGAAAGAGGCACTTATCCACTGTGAAACTCCCGGAGAGGGAAGGGTTATCTTGACCCCGCACCATAGGTTATACTCTTGCACTTAACTTTCACAGGTCCAGTGCTGCTTCCACCTGGCTCCAGAGGCCTGTGCAGACTCTTTGTGGCATAGCATCTCCCCACATGGTGAGATGCATCCCAAATGCTACTGCTAGCCTCAGCCCGTGTGAACCAACCAACCCAGCCAGCAGAGTGCCGCTAACGTCACGACTGGCACTTCTTTGCTGGATTTGAATGGTCTCTCCTTCCCCCTGCCACTCAGTCTGACTCTTCAGCTTTGTCTTTGATGATTAGGGCTCCTAGACTGTCATATATAATTGATTCACTTGTTTTTCTGGGTCTTTGTTGTAAGAAGGGCAACAGGAAGTGTCTGATTATTCTGCCTTCTTGGCCCGGCCTGCTAGTTCTAGGTATTATATTTAGGTCTTCGATCCATTTTGAATTAGTTGTTGTGTATGGTGTGAGGTATGGCTCCTGTTTCATTTTTTTACAGATGGACATCCAGTTTTCCCAGCTGCATTTGTTAAAGAGACTGTCTTTTCCCCATTTCATGGACTTTGGGCCTTTGACAAAGATCAGGTGGCCACAGGTAGACGGATCTACATTTGAGTTCTTGATTCTGTTCCGTTGCTCAGTGTGTCTATCGTACTAGTACCAGGCTGTTTTGACTACCATAGCTGTATAGTAGGCTCTAAGGTCGGGTAGTGTGAGGCCTCCTACTTTTTTCTTCTTCTTAAATAATGCTTTACTTATCTGGGGCCTTTTCCCTTTCCATATAAAGTTAACGATTAGTTTTTCCATCTGGTTAAAGAACACCGTTGGTATTTGGATCGGGCTTGCATTGTATTTGTTGGTTGCTTTGGGTAGAATTGACATTTTCACAATGTTGAGTCTACATATCCATGGGGATGGTATGCTTTTCCATTTATGTAGGTCTCTTTTGGTTTCTTGCAGTAGTGCTTTGTAGTTTTCTTTGTATAGGTCTTTTACATCCCTGCTTAGATTTATTCCTAAGTATTTTATTTTTTTAAGGGCTATAATAAATGGAATTACTTTCCTGATTTCCTTTTTGTAGTTCGCTTTACTGGTGTATAGGAATCCAACCGAATTTTGTATGTTTATCTTGTATCCTGCTACTCTGCTGAATCTTTCTATTAGTTCCAGTAGATTTATCGTGGAGTCTTTAGGGTTTTCTATGTATAGTATCATATCATCTGCAAACAGGGAGAGTTTAACTTCTTCATTACCAATTTGGATGCCCTTTATTTCTTTTTCTTGCCTTATTGCTCTAGCTAGAACTTCCAGCACAATGTTAAATAGGAGTGGTGATAAAGGGCATCCTTGTCTTGTTCCTGTTTTCATGGGGAATGTTTTCAGCCTCTCTCCATTAAGAATGATGTTGGCCGTTGGTTTTGTATAGATGCCCTTTATTATGTTGAAGAATTTCCCTTCTGTTCCTACTTTATTGAGAGTTTTTATCAGGAATGAGTGTTGGTTTTCATCTTTTATGAAATTAGGGAAGTTTTCTATCAGCAAATGTTCAATGATCCTCTGCGTATTTTCCATTTTCTCCCCGTTCTGGAACTCTGGTCACATGCAAATTTTTGCCATTGACTGTATCCCACATAGTTCTTAGGTTTTCATCATTCTTATTCATTCTTTTGTCTGATTTTCCTCTAACAAAGTGGTGCCTGTGGATTTCTCTTCAATTTCAGTGATTCTGTCTTCCATTGTTTCAAATTTGCTCCTTAACTTTCTATTGTGTTATGCATTTCTGAAATTTTTTTAGCTTTAGGATTTCTAATTGCTGTTTTTGTATGATTTCTAATTATTTGACTTTTTTTCTTGTATTAGTTTCATGAATTCTTCCAATGATTTGTCTGTGTTTTCCTTGATCTTGGCTGCTTTGGTTGGTTTTGTCTATGTTTTTCATGATTTTGTCTGCATTTTCCCTTATGTCTTTCCTATTCTCTTGGAGAGCCCTGAGTATCAGACTTTCGAATTCCCTAACAGGTAGTTCCAGCGTCTTTTCTTCTGTTGGAAGGTCAACTGGTGCATTATTTTAGTCACTTACTGGAGCTATCTTATCCTTCTTTATGTTTTGATTATTGTTGGCTGTCTCTGAGACATTCAGATATTATTTTCTTTATTTATTGATTGTAGGTTTGTTTGTTTCGTCCTTCTTTTTTGTCTTGTTTTGTTATGTCTGGGCAAGTGGGCTGGGTGTCCTTTGTTCCTTGCTCAACTGTGGGCACGATAGTTCTCACCACCTTGTTCTGGTGTGCGGGGCTGGTCATTCAGTTATGGTGCAGCAGGGCAGGTATAGCAGGAAAGGAAAGGGGCACAAATGGGTCATTTGTTGGCAGGGTGAACTGGTCCAATGTCTGTATCAGGCCCGCCGTGGTCTGCAGGGGGTCCTGAAGCTAGTGAGGAAGGGCATTGGGTCCAGGTCAAGTACCCCTGGGGCTGCAGTGGGTGGCAGGTGGGGTCTGGAGCCAGAAGGAAGGGGCCTGGGGTCCACACTGGGTCTCCTTGGGGCTGTGGGCAGCAGGACAGAGGAGAGAGGTGGGTGGACAAAGTCTGTTCAGAAGGGGCTACATGGAGGAGGGCAATAGGGTGGGTTGGTACTCTGGTTCCTGGCAGTCAGGGTTGCCATGATGGGGTGGTTATAGCTGCTGTTCACCAGAGGTGTGGGGGTTGTAGGAGCTTGCTCTGGTGGTTACCAGGTTAGAGAGTCTGGGCTTCTCCTTGAGTTGCAGCCAAGAAATGTGGTCTTACTTAGCCCTGGGTGTGTCTGTGCTGTACCTCTGTCTCCTTTTGGGAATTCCGTGGAGATGCCTTTCTGTGTGTGGGTTTATTGGCTTTATTCCAAGATGGCAATGCTGAGTCATGTTGTTTGGTCAGGAACCTCCACTCTGTACCTCTATCCTTTCCCCGTTTTCTATCAGTTTCTTCTCCTCAGTGACTTCTAATCTAATACTTTATCCCTTCATTCAAGGTTCAGAGTTCCAGGATTGACGTCTGTATTTGTTTTACAACAGTAGTGTTATGGATCGAATTGTGTCCCCCAAAAATGTGTCATCTTGGCTAGGTCATGTTTCCCAGTACTGTATGGTTGTCCTCCATTTTGTGATCTGACGTAATTATCCTATGTGTTGTAAATTCTAACCTCTAAGATGGTAATGAGACAAGATTAGAGACAGTTATGTTAGTGAGGCAGGACACAATCTACAGGGCTAGGTTGTATCTTGAGCCAATCTCTTCTGAGATATAAAAGAGAGAAGTGAGCAGAGAAAGAGAGGGGACCTCCTACCACCAAGAAAAAAGAGCCTGGGGCAGAGTATGTCCGTTCGACCCAGGGTCCCTGTGCTGAGAAGCTCCTAGACCCAGGAGAAAACTGATGTCAAGACACATGGAGATCTCCAAGGAACACTGGGCTCACAGATGTTGAAAGGAGGCAAGAATCTTCCACCGGAGCTGACAGAGGAAGAAAGTCTGCCCCTAGAACTGGGACCCTGAATTCGGACTTCTAGCTTCCTAAACTGTGAGAGAATAAATTTCTGTTTGTTAAAGCCATCCACTTGTGGTATTTCTGTTACAGCAGCACTAGATAACTAAGACAAATGGGTTCAAACATAGTAATGACTGTGAAGATGGTGCAGGACCATGTAGTGTTTTGTTCTGTTGTGCATGGGGTCGCTGTGAGTTAGAACCAACTGGACAGCTCCTAACAACAACAACAACAATCTACTTAATATTTGGGGGAAGATACTTTGATACTGTGAAAATATCCTCTTCTGCTTAAATATTTGCATACTGATTTTAGCATCTATCAGTAGATCATGCCTGGAACAATTATCATTGTGGTGTCTGCCTAATTGCAATTTTGTGCTTCCTTTATTCCTTCAACATTTATTACCTGAAATTCTTCTTAAGGAGCATTTCTTTTCTGTCTCCAATTTATTAATTTTTTTCAGTTATTTATTTATATCTGTGTGGACTCATGGATATTTCATTCATTCTTTCGGTTATAATACTATAACAGTTATTTTGATCAAATTGTTTCAGCTTTGGCCACTGGGAGCACTTTCAGGTTGGTTCCTGTATCCTTTTACATATTCCACCCTTTCTTGAGTAGTTTCTTACTTCCTGGGACCACAAGATGCTCCAGGCTCCTTTTGTATGTTCTCTGCCCCAGCCCTAGAAACAACTGCTTCTCCTAGGAGCCCTGGTTCCTTTTACTGAGAATGATATTTAGAAACCAAAATCTGAATACTAAGTGTGCTCAATGCCATTGGGGTGCCATTGGCTCTAGGCCTTCTCAGCAGACAAAGCTAGGAAATATATGTAGGTAGACACACGTCTGTATTTCTCTTTCCCTCTCTCTCTCTCTCTACACACACACACACACACACACACACACACACACACACACACACACCTATATTCATAAGAGATATTGGCCTGTAGTTTTCTTTTCCTGTGGTGTCTTTGTCTGGTATTGGCATCAGGGTTATGTTTGCTTAATTAAGCAAATTAGGGAGTATTCCTTTCTGCTCTATCTTTTGCAAGAGTTTAAACAGGATTGGTGGGAATTCTTCTGTAAATGTTCGGCAGAATTCCCTAGTGAAGACATCTGGTTCAGGATTTGGTGTTGTTGTTGTTGGAAGGTTTTTGATCACTGATTCCATCTCTTCACTTGTTATAGATCTATTGAGACTCCCTATTTCCTCTTGAGTCAGTTTGGGCAGGTTGTGTGCTTCTAAGAACTTGTCCATTTCATCTAGGTTATACAGTTTGTTGCTGTACAGTTGTTCATAATATTTTCTCATAATTCTCTTTATTTCTATCAGGTCAGTTGTAATGTCTCCTCTTTCATTTATTTGCTTATTTGCATCTTTTCTCTTCTTTTGTCAGTCTAGCTAAAAGTTTGTCAATATTATTGATCTCCTCAAAAAACAAACTTCTGGTTTTGTTGATTCTGTCTATTGTTTTTGATTTTATTTATTTCTGCTCTGATTTTTGCTATTTCATTCTCCTGGTAGGTTTAGGTTTAGTTTGCTCTTTCCAGTTCCTGTAGTTGTCAAGGTAGGCTGTTGATCTGAGATATTTCTTCTTTTTGTTTATGTAGGCATTTATTGCTATAAGTATCCGAGTACTGCCTTCACTGCATCCCATAAGTTTCGGTATATTGTGCTTTAATTTTCATTTGACTCTAAGAAATTTGTAATTTCTATTTTGATTTTTTCCTTGACCCATTTGTAGTTTAACAGTGTGTTATTTAATTTCCATATGTCTGTGTATTTTCCAGTTTTTTTTCTGTTATTGATTTCTAACTTCAATCCATTGTGGTCAGAGAAAATGATGTGCATGATTTCAATCTTTTAAAATCTGTACAGACTTGCTTTGTTAACGAACATGTGGTCTACCCTGAAGAATGATTTATGTGCACTAGAGAAGAATGTATATTGTGCTGTTTTAGGGTGGAGTGTTCTATATATGTCTGTTAAGTCCAGTTGGTTTATAGTGTCATTCAGGTCCTTTGTTTCACTGATGACCTTCTTCCTATATGTTCTGTCCAATATTGACAGTGGTGTAATGAAGTATTCAACTATTATTGTAGTGCTATCTAATTCTCCCTTCAATTCCATCAGTGCTTGCTTTATATATTTAGGTGCTCCAACATTGGGTGCATATATATTAATGATTGTTTTCTTGATGAATTGATATTTTTATCACTATATAAAACCAAAAACCAAACCTGTTGCCATTGAGTTAATTCCAAATCATAGCAACCCTATAGGACACAGGAGAACTGCCCCGTAGGGTTTCCAAGGAGCACCCGGTGGATTCCAACTGCCGACCTTCTGGTTAGCAGCCGTAGCACTTAACCACTACACCACCAAGCTTTCTATCACTATATAAAGTTCACCTTTATCTCTTCTAATGAATTTTGTCTTAAAGTTTACTTTGTCTGATACTAAGATTGGCACCCCAGATCTCTTTTGGTTATTATTAGCATGGAATATTTTCTTCCATCCTTTCACTTTCAACCTATTTGTGGTCCTTGAGTCTAAGGTGTGTGTCTTATAAACAGCATAAGTTGAATATTTTTTTTTAATCCATTCTGCCACTCTGCCTTTTGATTGAAGCATTTAGTCCATTTACATTTACTGTAATTATTGATAAGAAGTGACTTACTTCTGCCATTTTGTTATTTGTTTTTTGTGAGTCTTAAGCCTTCTTCATCTTTGTCATCTACTACTTCTTGCTTTTGTGCTTTATATGTATGTGTGTGTGTGTGTGTGTGTGTGTATATATATTTTTATTGTACTTTAGATGAAGGTTTACAGAATAGTTTCTCATTAAACAGTCAGTACACACATTGTTTTACAACATTGGTTAACAACCCCACGACATGTCAACACTCTCCCTTCTCAACCTTGGAGGACCTTTTTTTTTTTGTGAAAATATACATAGCCAAAATTACACCATTTCAAAAGTTTCTATATGTACAATTCAGTGGCATCGATTACATTCTTCCAGTTGTGTTGCTATTCTCACTATCCTTTTCCAAATTATTCCATCACCATTATCTTCAACTCACTGTCCCCTAGGCTTCCCATCAAACCTTTTGAGTTGCTCTTGTCAATCTGATCTCACACAGATAATTCTTTTTTTTGTACCTTAAAGGTTTGCAGAACAAATAGTTTCTCATTAAACACTTAGTACACATATTGCCCTATGACAATGGTTAACAACCCCAGGACATGTCAACACTGTCCCTTCTCAACCTTGGGTTCCTTATCACCAGCTTTCTTGTCCCTTCCTGCCTATTAGTCCTTATCCCTGGACTGCTGTGCCTCATTAGTCTTGTTCTGTTTTATGTGGCTGTCCAATCCCCGGCTGAATGGTGAACTTTGGGAGTGACTTCACCACTGAGCTAAAAGGGTGTCTGGGGGCCATACTCTTGGGGTTTCTCCAGTCTGTCAGGCCAGTAAATCTGGTCTTTTTTTTTTTTTTGACTTACAATTTTGTTCTACATCCTTTTCCAGCTCTGTCCATGATCCTCTTTTGTGATACTGGTCAGAGCAGTCAGTGGTGGTAGCCAGGCACCATCTAGCTGTACTGGACTCAGTCTGGTGGAGGCTGTGGTAGCTGTGGTCCATTATTCCTTTGGACTAACCTTTTCCTTGTATCTTGTTCTCTTCATTCTCCCTTGCTCATGAAGGGGTGAGACCAGTGGAATATCTTAGATGGCTGCTCACAGGCCTTTAAGATCCCAGACACTACTCACCAGATAGAATGTAGAACACTGTCTTTATAAACTGTTATGGCAGCTGAGCTAGATGTTCCCCGAGACCATGGTCCCCACAGCCCTCCACCCAGCAATTCAGTCCCTCAGGGAGTTTGGATGTGTCTATGGAGCTTCCACGACCTTTCATTCTACAAGTTGTGCTGGTTTCTCCAGTATTTACTCTTATCTTTCACTAAAGTTACCACTTATCTATTGCCTATTTAGTATTTACCCCCAACCCCTCCCATCCCAGTAACCAACAAAGATTGTTTCTTTTTGTGAGTAAACTTTTACATGAGTTTTTACAGTAGAGGTCTCATACAATATTTGTCCTTTTGTGATTGACTTATTTCCCTCAGCATAATGTCCTCCAGTTTCATCCATGTTATGAGATGCTTCACAGATTCATCATTGTTCTTTATCGTTGCATAGTACTTCATTGTGTGTATGTACCATAGTTTGTTTATCCATTATTCTCTTGATGGGCATCTAGGTTGTTTCCATCTTTTTGCTATTGTGAACAGTGCTGCAATGAATATGGGTGTGCATATGTCTATTTGTGTGCTAAGGTATGTCTCTTGTAGACAGTATATGGATGGATCCTGCTTTTTAATCCATTCTGTCACTCTCCATCTCTTTATGGGTGCATTTAGGCCATTTACATTCAGTGTAATTATTGATAGGTGTGAGATTATTGCTGTCATTTTGTAGTGCTTTTTTTTGTGGTGCTGACGTTTTCTTTGTTTCTCTTACTCTCCTGTGCTGACTTCCTTTTGTTTGTGGATTTTTTTTTGCACTTCATTTGTTTTTGTAGGTTTTGTTTTTACTGAGACTTTTATGTTTTTCTTCTTTATTTTGATGAGTAGGTTTGTTAACTTTGTTTGTGGTTACCTTGAAATTTACCCTTATCTTCCTAGGTTTGAACCAGTCAATTATTACTTGGTATCGCCTTGCTTTCCTCTCCATTAGAAAGTTCTATCCCTACACAGTTTAGTCCCTCTTTTATTGTTCTGATGCAGTTGTCAATTACAGATTAACCTCTCTGTTTCCCTGTTGTAATTCTTTTGGTTTTGAGTAGTCTTTAAGATTTCATTCCCTAGATTGGTATCTGGCTAGTACAATCCTGTGTCCTATATTCAGCCTGTGGTCTGATGTTGTTTGTTCTCAGATTGAAGGACTCCCTTTAATAATTCTTGAAATTTTGGTTTGGTTTTTACATAGTCCCTTAATTTCTATTTACCTGGAAACAACCTAATTTCACCAACACATTTGAACGAGAGTTTTGCAGGATATATTATTCTTGGCTGGCAATTTTTTTCTTTCAAGGTTTTATGTATGTCATCCCTTTGCCATCTTGCCTGCATAGTTTCTGCCGAATAATCGGAGCTTAGTCTTATTGTTTCTCCTCTGTATGTGACTTTTTGTTTTTCTCGAGCTGCTCTCAGGATTCTCTGTCTTTGGTCTTAGCGAGTGTGATTATGATATGCCTTGCTGATTTTCTTTTGGGGTCTATCCTATATGGGGTTCGTTGAGCTTTCATGATATTGGTGAAGTTTTCTGTCAGCAATTCTTCAATGATCCTCTCTGTGTTTTCTGTTTTCTCCCCCTGTTCTGGAACTCGAATCCCTCGCAGATTTTTGCTTTTGATTGTATCCTACATAATTCTTAGTGTTTCTTCATTTTTCTTTGTTCTTTTTTCTGATTTTTCCTCAGAGTTGTATCCAAGTGTTTGTCTTCAATTTCACTGATCCTCTCTTCCATTGTTTCAAACCTGCTCCTCAGCCCTCCTATGACACTGTCCATTTCTGAAATCTTATTGTTTATCTTTTGGATTTCTGTTGCTTTTATATGATTTCTAGCTGTGAATTTATTTTAGCATTTTGTTCCTGTATTATTTTCTTGAATTATTCCATTTTTTCTGTCTGTATTTTCCATGAATTTGTCTGCCTTTTCCATGAATTTGCCTATTTTTTCTGCATTTTTGTCTCCTTTTTGCTTCACCTCTTGGATAACTCTGAATATTAGAGATTTGAATTCCCTATCAGTTAGGTCTAGTGCCTTTTCTTCTACTGGAAAGTCCTCTGGTGTTTTATTTTGGATGCCTACTGGGACCATCCTGTCCTGTTTTGGTATATGTTTTGATACTGTCTGCTGTCTTCCCGGCATTCAGTAGTTATTTTCCTCATTTACTGACTATAGATTTGTTTTGTCCTGCTTTTTTGTTTTATTTGGTTATGTCTGAACAGGTGGACTGTGCACTCTTTGTTGTTTGCTCATCTGTGGGCACGATACTTTTCACCTCCTTCTCCAATGGGCAGGGTCAGTCACTCAGGTATGGTACAGCAGGGAAGGTCAAGCTGAAGGGGAGTTGCTAGGATGGGTTGTTTGTGGCACATACTAGGGCTGACAGTGCGGTCTGGGAATCAGTGCAGGGCAGGTTTTAGTAGGTTGTGCCTGTGCTGCTTGGGAGTGTGATGTTCAGTGCAAAGTACAGGTAGGCAGGAAAGAGGGGAGAGATTATGATGTGTGGGGCTAAGATGGGTATGGGAAAGAAGAGAGAGAGGAGAGAGGAACAGGAGCCAAAAACATACACACAAACAAAAAAGAGTGCTAAGGGAGCTTGCTATTGTAGTGGAGAGATGACAGATTGAGAAATGGGGAAAAACAAAAAGAAAAAGAGTTAAAGAATAAATGAATAAATCGAGAAACTGGAAATGAAGAAAGACAAAAAGAGAATAAAAGAGAGAAGAAAACAAAACAAAGAAAAAAAACCCAAAAAACCAAAAACAAGAAAAAAGAAATGCCCCCAGGGATGTGCCTGTGCTTCTGCACAGAGTAAGGGAGTAGCTTCCAAGCTGTGTGGTACTGCCAGGCAAGAAGGATCTCCCAAGCCGAGAAGAGAAAAGGAAAACAAACAAACAAATCAAAACAGAACAAATCAGAGCAAACAAACAAAAAAGCCCCGGGGGTCCCACCAGCATGGCGTCATGGGCCAGGAAGCAGTTTCACAGTCGAGCAGTGTTTCGTAGCCTTTCAGGAAGAGGCAAAGATGGCACACGGAGCCAGGTATTTGAGAGAAAGGAGGGGGAGGTGGTGAGAGGTAAGGAAGAAATCTAAAGAAGCGGAAAAAAGCAACATCAGCAGCCAATAAATGGCACTCAGGGAGCCGGCCAGTGCGGGCGGGTGGAATCCAAGCAACATCGGAGTGATGCCGGTACTTCCCGGCCAAGAGACTCTGGCTGCAGGAAGCAGAGGAGGCTGAGTGGGGGTGAAGAATGGTTGTGGGTGGGAAAGCATATATTGCTGGTTACCAGTTGTTCTGTCTCCTGCTGGAAGCTCCGTGAAGCTGCTTTCTCCTACCCCCTGTTCGCTGATCTCTGATAGGAGTCCAAGATGGTGGATCCGTGCTGCTGTAGCTGATAGGGGACCTCTGCATGTATCACTCCTCGCTCTCTGTTCTTGGTCAGTTTCTTATCCCATTTGGTGCTTGGCTGAGTTCTTTATCTCTTCATTTGATGCTTAGGGTTTCAGGATTGATGTGTGACACTGTTTGACTTAGTCTTTTGGATCTTTGTTGCAGAGGGACGGCGTGGTGCTTCTGACTGTAGCTCCATGTTGCCCGGAAGGCCCTTGCTTTTGTGTTTTGTTGGTTTACTGTAGTGAGCCATTTTGGTTCCATTCTCCCTTGCTTTTGTGCATGCTTTTCAAGATATTGTCTTTGTGGCTGCCATGAATATTGCATTTAACTGCCTGTATTTGTAACAACCTAGGATAAGTTACTACTAACTTAACTTCAGTAACATATTAGAACTTCCATACCTGTACCATTTCTCCCTACTCCCATTTTGCTGTTGTATCACTAATTATGGCTTTATATTTCATGCGTCCTGTAACATAATTTTATCCTTGGTTTTTATACATTTGTTATTAAGAAGCAGGTAGGACAAAACGATTAGAATAACCAAGAATGAGTACCTTATTACTAGCCCTTATACTTGTCCACGCAATTCCTATTATTAGGGATCTTTCACATTATATATGGTTTTGAATTGCTTTTTAGAGTCTTTTCCCTTTCATCTGCAGAACACCCACACTAGTATTTTTTGTAGGGCCAGTGTGGTGGATATGAACTCTCTCAGTAACTATTTGAGAATCTTTTAATCTCACCCTCTTCCTTAAAGGACAGTTTTGCGGGGTATAATTTTCTTGGTTGACAGTTTTTTTTTTTCTTTCAGTACTTTAAATATATCATTGCACCGCCTTTTGGCCTCCAATGTTTCTAAGGAGTAACTGGCACTTAATCTTATAGGGGATATTTGTATGTGACTGTTTGCTTGTCTCAGTGCTTTCAGGATTTTCTCTTTATCCTTACTTTTTGAGACTCTCATTATAATGTGTCTTGGTGTAGATGTCTTTGGCTTTATACTGCTTGGGTTCTTTGGGATTCCTGGATTTGTAGATTCATGTCCTCCGTTCTTGTTGCTCTTCAGTCTCTAATTTTAACTATCTTATTCTCTAATTCACTGATTCTTTCTTCTGCCTAATTAAATATGTTGGTAAGTCCTTCTGTTGTGTTTCTCATTTCAGTTATCATCCCTTTCAGTTGCAATATTTCTGTTTGGTTTCTTTTTATCTTTTTTCCCAGATCTTCATTTTGTCCTAGCATTGTTTTCTTTATTTCTTTCAGATCTTTGTCTATGTTTTCCCTTAACTCTTTAATTATGTTTAACATTGTATTCTATTCTTTCAGTCTTTGGTCTTCCATAGATGCACTTTCACTCCCTTTGTCATGTTCATTAGAATGGGCTATCCTTTCTCTTTTCTTTGTGTGTCAAGTGATTTTTTTGTTGGGGCATTTGAAGTTTTGAGGATGATAACTGTCATGGCTTGAAAATGTGTGTATCAATTTGGCTGGGCCATGATTCCCAGAATTGTGTGGTTGGCCTATATTTTGTCATTGTAATTTTATGTTAAAGAGGATTAGGGTGGGATTGTAACACCACCTTTACCCAGGTCACATCCCTGATCCAATGTAAAGGGAGTTTCCCTGGGGTGTGGCCTGCACCACCTTTTACCTCTCAAGAAATAAAATGAAAAGGAAGCAAGCAGAGAATTGGGGGACCTCATACCATCAAGAAAGCAGTGCTGGGAGCGGAGTGCATCCTTTGGACTGGGGTCCCTGCGCAGAGAAGCTCCTAGTCCGGGGGAACATTGACAAGAAGGCCGACAGAGACAGAAAGCCTTCCCCTAGAGCTGACGCCCTGAATTTGGACTTTCAGCCTACTTTACTGTGAAGAAATAAATTTCTTTTTGTTAAAGCCATCCATTTGTGGTATTTCTGTTGTAGCAGCACTGGATGACTAAGACAGTAACTTCCTCAGTTCTCAGCATTTGGTGTCTTGTCTGAACTATTTTCTGCAAAAACAAACAAAAAAACAAACAAACAAACAAACAAAAAAACTCCTAGGCAGGCAGAGCCTTTGGCCTTTTCTTACCATTTCCTCTCCCTCTCTGTGATAGCTCCTTATCCTTCCTGGGTTTAAACAGGATTTGAAAGTTCCAGATCTCAGTTTTTAATTTTCAATGTCTCTCAAACACACCAGAGAACATACTATGTTCAATTTATCCACTTGCTGGCACCACCACTCAGGCAAGATATCACACACTAATCAATCTATCCACCAGGGGCACAGTCCTCTCTCTCTGGTTATCACTCCCTTCCCTTGTTTCTGCAACCACATTTTCACTCAGAAAACCCACATCCAGCGAGCCCCCTTTGGGGCTAGGTGTTGCCCTCTGGTTTTGCCTGAGGCTTCCTTCGTTGCTCTGTTGGGGTTGTTTATATTTGAGCTGGCATTCAGGGGAAGCACAGGCCAACCTTCCTCTGTTTCAGGAGGAGGAGGGGCTGGCACTTTCCAGAAGGACCTCTGAGAGATCTGTCTTGTTGGTTTCAGAGCTCCAGTGACCCTGTGGTGGTGGTGGGGAGCAGTCTCCTCTTAGGTGACCCACCTCCTAGCTTTACTGTACAGAACTTTTTTAGGAGTTTGTATTAGTCCAGCAGTCAACAGCTACTGAGTGGGGGAGGGGTTGTCTCACCCTGAACAGACCTCCAGGAGGTCTGCCTTTTTGCTATCAGAATCCATCCCATAATAGGTTGGCTGTGGGTGTAGCCTCTACTCAAGATGCCTACTTCCTAGCACACAGAGGCCTCAGTCAGCAGTCCCTCAGCACCAACCAGAAGGGAGAGCAGGCAGACCCAAACTGGTACCCTGGGAGTTTTACCCTGTTGGTTACTGATGCCTGAGCTATGGGGTGTACAGGGAGTCAGGGAGAGTGCTATGGGTGCAGACTCCACTGAAGAGGCCTTCTGCAGCAATTCACAGCAGTCTTGCAGCTGATAGTGTCTGGGTGGGGGAGGTGCTGGCACACTTAGAACAGACCTCTGGGGAGTTCCGCCTTGTTGATTTTACAGCAAAAGCTTGGAGTTCTGTCTCTTCGTACAGGCAGGGGGTGTGCTGGTTAGGCAGCAGGCTCTTTTGCTGGGGCCGCTTCCCAAGTTCACAGGAGTTGGTGGCCCTTGTGGCTGAGGAGTGGGGCAGGGACGGTGGGAGAAGAAATTTTCCTCCCATTTGTGACTCGCAGATTTGTTGATTTTTGCCTGTCTGCAGTTCCCCACTGCTGTCCTCTGCTCCCTAATTCAGAGTCCCTCAAAGCCAAGCACCATTCCCTTGTTGTATTTGTGGGGGAAGCTTGGAATGATGGTATGTTTATGCCACCATCTTCCCAGAATCCCCCTGGGTGATTATTTTTTTTCAATTTACTTTTTACGGTATACAGCTCCATGTATTTTCACAAACGCACAGATCATGTGTCAACCAGCACAGTTCCATAGAGAACTGTTCCATTACACTCAGAATTCTCCTGTGCTATTCCTTTATGTATAATCTCTTCTCACAACCCTTAAAAAGCATTGATCTGTTTTTCTCCCTATAGCTTTTCTGCTTCTAGTGTCATATAAATGGAATCATACAATATTAGACTTTTGGGTATGGTTTTATTTCCCTTAGAAAAATGCAGTTAAGAATACCCATTTTATTCCATGGATCAATAGCTCATTCCTTTTTATTGTTGAGTATTATTCTATTGTATAGATATAGTGCAGTTTATCTATTCCCCTGTTGAAGACGGCTTCCTATTTTTGGTGTATATGAATAAACCTTCTGTTACAGATTGAATTGTGCCTCCCAAAAATATGTGTTGCACATCTTAACCCCTATATCTCTGGTTATAATCCCATTTGGGAATGGGTTCCCTTTGTTATGTTAATGAGGCAGTATTATTGTAGGGTTTGTCAAGTCAATCTCTTTTGCAATATAAAAGAACAGTCCGAGCAAGCAACCAACCAAGCAAGCAGAGATGGGGGAAGAAAGATGCCATGCCGCATGAGATCTCCAAGGAACCAAGAAACAGAAGCCAAAAAGAGACAAGGACCTTCCCCAAGAGCAAACAGAGAAAGCCTTCCCCTATAGCTAGCACCCTGAATTCAGACTTCTAGCCTCCTAAACTGTGAGAAAATAAATTTCTGTTTATTACAGCCACCCACTTGTGGTATTTCTGTTACAGCAGCACAAGATAACTAAGACAGTGTCTATGAACATTTGCATGTAGATTTTTTTGTGAACATAAGTTTTCATTTCTGTAGTATAGTTACCTGGGAGCCAAATTATTTTCCAATGTGGCTATACCATTTTGCATCCCCACCAGCAATGACTATAGGCATTTTAACACCTTTTTAGATAGGTTTTTAAAAGAAACTATTTATAAAAAGGTCAATTAAAAATATTAAAGGTCTCTTTAAATCACTGACACAGTGTTTAAGGCCCCAAAATACACTAATTTCCCCTTAAAGTCATAGTTCTACAGAAAAGAAAATAAATATGAGCATACCTGAAGCTTGGTGATGATCTCCTGTTTTGTAAGCTCCACCAACTGGCTATCCTCTACTGCAAAGGCTGGGAAGGAAATAACTGAAAGTAGACTAGCATCAACCTCTTTGGATGTTGAAGCCCGGGGAAGTATCGAACTCAGAATAGACTAAGAGAAATGAAGTCAAATGGGGCATATCAGTAAATATTTTGGGATTATAAAATGAACAGCTTCAGTTTCAAAAGATTTATATGGAAGAGGATCATTCAGAAGAAAACCCAAACATTACTCCACAGTGAAAGCTTAGAAAACTAGCTATTTCTGTAAGTCATCGTTATCCTAATCCTGCTCTCAATGCTTCCCTAACCCGATGCTTAAACAGCTGCTAATGGATAAAGAACACTCTAACATTATTATCCCACCCAAATCATGTTGCTCCATTTTCAACTATTTAAGCATAAAATTAAGAGAACATGGAGCTACTGAGAAGCAGGATAGGGAAGGCTCAGCTCCTATTCTCCTGACACATAAAATTTTGTGTTTTTAAAATTAAAAGGTGAGTTTATATTCACTAGAACACTATAGGTATCTTGAATCAGAGTTTAAAGGAGAAAATTCATCATGGTAATGAGATGAACTTTAATCTTTCAAATACAGAGAGTAATCCTAAACAAAACTAAAGATACATGTTTATCACTTAAACAGTCTAATCTCCAAACATCTAATCTCAGAGCCAACCAGATACATGAGAATGTTTCAGAGCCACTATGAAGAAAAGCACTGTAAACCTATTACCTTGTATTCCCTTTGTATATTTAGAATAGGAGATACTCAAGCAGACAGACCATAGACCCTTGATATGACAGCACTGCAGGATTCCATGTACTATGGTGGGTTACCTTCATAACACTGGTTTAGAAAACAGGACTATATTTTATAACTCATGTTATATCAGGCTTACCTCAATATACAATATTGATAAAACATATTTTGACACATGGTAATAAATCAGATGATGTACTCTTAATCAGGTCTTCTTAATCTGAATCCCATGCTAAGTCTGAGTCTGAATAAGAATATAATTTGATATAACGTAATCAATCCATTATTCTCTTACCTGGCAATGTTGTACTTCGTCAGTCAAGACATGGATAACTGATTGAGGCCCACCTTTCACACCAAACAGGTCCAGTTCATCTAATGCTTCCAGGGCTGCCTATGAGGAGCAAAGAAGGAAAGGATAACTTTAGCATTAGAAATATATACTATTATACACACGCACATGTGCGTGTGTGTGTAAAGGGTATATACACACACACATAAATTTTATTCTCCCTGTAACCCAGTATCTCATCAATGTACATGATGTTACTTTTGAATATGCTTGACAGAAAATACAATAACATTATTTTTTTCCCCCAGGGGTCACTGAGTTTTCCTTTGCACCCAATATTGTCCTAGAAACAGAGTTCATAAGATGGAGGTATAGCACTATTAAGTGAAGTACCAATTTGAAGCATGGCACAGATGAATTTATCATAAGCCTTTCTTTTGACAGGGGAGCGCCAAGAAAGATGTCAACATGTAAGAAATCCTAGAAGTTGTATGGCTAGAAGATATTTATGCAACAACCATTAGATGTTGCCACATAGCTGAGTTTCCATAAAAGATACTATCTGTGTTTGACTTAAAGATGCAAATTATCTGTCACCAAGGCAAAGGACATTTTTCTATATTTTTAGATATAATTTATTAATTTCTTGCTTTTATAAATATATTTTCTGATTATAAAAGTAAAACATACTCATTGTAAAATATGTTGAAAGTACAAAAAAGTATGAAGAAAGAAAAAAGTCAACCAAAACAACCACTGTTCACATTTTTTATGTTTCCTATTAGTTCTTTCCATGCATATTTGTATATAGTGAGATCCCATTATATAAATTTGGTATGTGACTTTTTTCAATTAACACTATAGCATAAGTACTTCTCTATATTGTTGAAAACTCATTTCTGCATAATTCTCCCATACGGCTTTAATAATATATAGTTAACTATTTCCCAGTTGTTGGAAATTTGAGTTTCCTCTAATTTTGTGTTGTTAGAAACAGAGCTTTGATAAATATCTCTTACTAAGATTATAAATTCCTTAAGGTCAGGGATTGTGTTTTTCACCTCAGTTTCACCAATGCCTTGCACATAGCATGGTACATAGCAGGTTCTCCATAAATATTGTTAAACTAACAGAATAATTACTTGTTTTCATTTTGAATTACTTCTTAAGTGTTAATTCCCTGAAGTAGAATCATTAGGTCAAAGGGTGTGAACAATTTTTAACACTATCACATAATGCTAAACTACTTTCCATGCAAGTTGTACCAACATAACCACCACCAGCAGTGTATGACAGTACCTTCCTTAATGCAAACAAGGTACTATCTTAAAATTGTTAATTTGATTAAAAAAAAATGGCGTATCTGCTGCAGTCATTGTATTAACTTGCTAAAAAGGTTGAATTTTCTTTCAGGTATTTATTAGTTATCTGTAGTTCCTCAATTATGAGGAAGACCTGACCTAGTCCTGCAGGTAGGGGACAGTTCCGGAAAGCTTCCCAGAGAAAATGACATCTAAGCTGAGACCTAAAAGGTAAGCAGAAGTTGGCCAGACACAAAACAATCATTACACGGAAAAACAGGAACTTTACAGTGGACAAACCTGGCAGATACCACCTTAATAAAGTGAACAAAGATAACATCAATAATAATGGGACAACCCCTGAGAACGGGAACAAGACAAGTGCCTTTATCACCACTCCTATTTAACATTGTGCTGGAAGTCCTAGTTAGAGCAAATAAGGCAAGAAAAAGAAATATGGGGCACCCGAATTGGTAAGGAGAAGTAAAACTATTCCTATTCACGGATAATATGATACTATACATAGAGAACCCTAAAGACTCCACAAGAAAACCACTGGAACTAACAGAAAGATTCAGCAGACTAGCAGGATACAAGATAAACATATAAAAATCAGTTGGTTTCCTATACACCAATAAAGAGAACCACGAAAAGGAAATCAGGAAAGCAAAACCATTTATAATATCTCCTAAAAAAATAAAATACTTAGGAATAAATCTAACCAGGGATGTAAAAGACCAATACAAAGGAAACTACAAAACACTACTGTAAGAAACCAATAGAGACCTACAGAAATGGAAAAACATACCATGCACATGGATAGGTAGACCCAACATTGTGAAAATGTCAATTCTACCCAAAGCAATCTACAAACACAAGGCAATCCCGATCCAAATACCAACAGCATTCCTTAACAAGATGGAAAAACTAATCAATAACTTTATACAGAAAGGAAAGAGGCCCCAGATAAGTACAGCATTACTGAAGAAGAAAAACAAAGTATGAGGCCTTGCACTACCTGATCTCAGAACCTACAGTAGCCAAAACAGCCTGGTACTGGTACAAGGACAGACATGTTGGCCAATGGAACAGAATTGAGAACCCAGATGTAAATCCATCCATCGATGGTCAGCTGATCTTTGACAAAGTCCCAAAGTCCATTAAATGGGGAAAAGACACTCTTTCAAACAAATGGTGCTGGCAAAACTAGATGTCCAACTGTAAAAAAAAAAAAGAGAAATAGGTCCCATATCTCACACCATACACAAAAGCTAATCCAAAATGGATCAAAGACCTAAATATAAAAACTAAAATTATGAAGGTCATAGAAGAAAAAATAAGGTCAATGCTAGGGGTTCTAATATATGGCATAAATAGTATACAAACCATAACTAACAGTACACAAACACCAGAAGATAAGCTAGATAACTGGGATCTTCTGAAAATTAAACACTTATGCTCACCAAAAGACTTCACCAAAAGAAAAAAATTTTTGGCTAGGACATATCTGACAAAGGTCTGATCTCTAAAATCTATAGGAAAACCCAACACCTCTAGAACAAAAAGACATAATCCAATTAAAAAATGAGTGAAGGATATGAACAGAAACTTCACCAAAGAAAATATTCAGGCAGCTAACAGACACATGAGGGAATTCTCGCAATCACTAGCAATTAGAGAAATGCAAATCAAAACTACAATGAGATACCATCGCACCCTGACATTAAACTGGAATGAATCAAAAAAAAACAGAAAATAACAAATGTTGGAGAGGCTGTGGGGAGACTGGAACTCTTATGCACTGCTGGTGGGAATGCAAAATGGTACAACCATTTTGGAAAAAGATATGGTGCTTCCTTAAAAAGCTGGATATAGAAATAACTTACGATCCAGCAATCCCACTCCAAGGAATATATCCTAGAGAAATAAGAGCCGTCACACGAATAGACACATGCACATCCATGTTCACTTCGGCATTATTCACAACAGCAAAAAGATGGAAACAACCTAAGTGCCCATCAACCAATGAACGGATAAACAAACTATGGCCACACAATGGAATACTACACAGTGATAAAGAACAATAATGAATATGGAAAACATGTCCCAACATGGATGAGTCTGGAGAACATTATGCCGAGAGAAATAATTCAATCACTAAAGGACAAATACTGTATGAGACCACTACTATAAAAACTCATGAAAACGTTTACACACAGAAACAATCTTTGATGGTTATGAGGTAGGAGAGGGGTGGGGAGGGAAAAATACTAACTAGACAATAGACAAGTGATAACTTTGGTAAAGGATAAGACAGTACACAATATTGGGAAAGTCAGCACAACTTGACCAAGGCAAAATCATAGAAGGTTCACAGACACACCCAAACTCCCTGAGGGACCAAGTTACTGGGCTGAGGCCTGGAGACTATCTTCTCGAGGGACATCTAGCTCAATTATCGTAACATAGTTTATAAAGAAAATGTTCTACATCCTACTTTGGTGAGTAGTGTCTGGAGTCTTAAAAACTTGTAAGCAGTCATCTAAGATACATCTACTGGTCTCATCCTGTTTAGAGCAAAGGAGAATGAAGAAAATCAAAGACACAAGGGAAAGATTAGTCCACAGGACTAATGGACCACAACTACCACATCGTCTACCAGACTAAGCCCAGAACAACTAGATGATGTCTGGCTGCCATCACCGACTGCTCCGACAGGGATTACAATTGATGGTCCCGGACAGAGCTGGAGAAAAATGTAGAACACAATTCTAACTTACAAAAAAAGACCAGACTTACTGGTCTGACAGAGACTGGAGAAACTCCGAGAGTACGGCCCCCAGACACCCTTTTAACTCGGTACTAAAGTAACTCCTGAAATTCACCCTTCAGCCAAAGATTAGACATGCCTATAAAACAATTAACGCATGTAGTTCAACCGTGTATATGAGACTAAATGGGCACACCAGCCCAAAAGCAAAAATGAGAAAGCAGGAAGAGACAGGAAAACAGGACAAATGGAAATGGAGAACCCAAGGTTGAGAAGGGGAGAGTGCTGACACATCATGGGGTTGGCAATCAATGTCACAAAACAATTTGTATATTAGTTGTTTAATGAAAAACTAATTTGCTTTGTCAACTTTCACCTAAAGACAATATAATAATAATAATAATAATAATGGGACAAAATCCTTATCATGTGTTTACTTATGATACGCTGAGGATACAGCATCACCTGTATGATAGTCTTTCAAGAAGTACATAACCTGAATCTAATCATGAAGAAAAAACACACAAAACCAAATTGAGGGACATTCTATAAAATTACTGGTCTCTTCAAAAATACCAAGGTCATGAAATACAGGCATACACTGAAGAACTGTTCCAGACTGAAGGAGACTAAAGAGATTGCTGAAAATAAAGAGACTAAATGAATCTACATGTTATCCTGGATTGGCTCCTGGATCACAAGGACTTTCTTTTTTGCTAAAAGTTACATTACTGGGACAATTGAAATTTGAATGGGATATGTGGATTTGGTGGTAGTGTAATATCAGTGTTAATTTCCTGATTTTGATGATCATACCATAGTTATGGAAGATTGTCTTTGGAGAAATTCACAGTGAAGTATTTAGGAGTAATGGGTCACCATGTCTACAATTTACTTTCTACTGGATCAGAAAAATAATAAGTGTGTGTGTGCAGTGTGAGCACATGTATAAATATGCAGAAAGAAAAATAAGGCAAATATTAACAAGTGGGGAACTTGGGTGAAGAGTGTATGAGAGTTCTTTGTACAATTCTTTCAACTTTTCTCTAAGTCTGAAATTATTTCCAGATAAAAGGTAAAAAAGAAGAAGTGTCAGTGGTTAAAAAATTGTTTGAAGTTAAATTATCCAAAAAATATTGATAATATCCACAGCTAGTGAGGGTCTGAGGAAAGTGGCAGTCACATATGGATGGTGAAAGTGTAAAATAGTGGAGAAAATTTTCAAGGGCAATTTTAAAGTATATATACCTTGACCCAATGGTTCTACTTTTAGGAATCTATCCTACAAGTTCACCAGGATATAAGGACAAGGATCCTTATTAAAGCATTATTTGGAATAGTGAAAAAGAAAAAATGGAGATAATTCCATCAATAGAGAAATTATTAAATAGTATACAGAAACTGAAAAGAATGAACTAGATTATCAGTATAAAATAACATCGAATGATGCTTATGTTGTTCAGTGAAAAAAATAATCAAATAATAAAAATTAAAAAAAATCAGGTTACAGAGAAGTAGGTATAGCATGATCCCATTTTTTAAAAATAAACTTAACATCTGTACCACTTCATAATTAAAAAAACATTAAAAAAATTACCCAGAGGATATTTTATAGGTTTATTAATGCAACCATATTAATTATTATGATGGTTAACGCTATGTGTCAACTTGGTAGGCTGTAATTCCCAGTAGTTGGCAAATACAATGTAATCATCTTCCATTTTGTGATCTGATGTGAGCAGCCAATCAGTTGAAAGGGGAATTTCCTTGGGGGTGGGGCCTGCCTCCAATATATCAATGAATGTTCTGGCAAAGTTCGCTTGCTTTTGATCCTACACTTCATCTCATCCCTTGACCTCTGGTTCTCGGGACGTGAGAAGCTTTCAGCCTGCCGCTTGACCTGCAGATTTTGGACCCACTAGCCCCTGCAACCACGTGAACCAGCAAAAGGCTTCAGCTTGCCAGAAGCCTTCAGCTTGCCGTCTGACCCATGGATTTGGGACTTGCCAGCCCCCACGACTGCATGAGCCATTGCCTTGAAGTAAATTTCTCTATATATCTATATATGCTTCACTGGTTTTGCTCCTCTAGAGAACTCAGACTAAGACAATTATATAATTCAAATCTTCTATGATCTTATTTTTAGTCTACTTGATTGCCTGGCAATGTTTTTTGTTAAATTATCCCTTTCTATTTGTTTGTGTCTGTTTTGCCTCATATTTCTAACATATTTTGCTTTGTATTTACTGAAACTACATTCCAGACCAGACTTTCTCATTGTGAGTTGTGCCTTTTAAAGTTCTATCTTGCCTTTCTGTCCTCTTTATTCCATGTAATACTTTTTCTTTTTTTTTTAAAATTTATGCTTTAGATGAAGGTTTACAGAGCAAATCAGTTTCTCTTTAAACAATTAATAACACATAGTCTCTTGTGACATTGGTTGCCAACCCCGTGACATGTCAACACTCTCCCCTCCTCGACCTTGGGTTTCCTATTATCAGCTTTCCCGTCCCCTCCTGCCTTCTCGTCCCTGCCACTGGGTTGGTGTGCCCATTTAGTCTTGTTTTGTTTTATGGGCCTGTCTAATCTTTGGCTGATGGGTGAACCTCAGGAGTGACTTCAGTACTGAGTTAAAAGGGTGTCCGGGGGCCATACTCTCGGGGTTTCTCCAGTCTCTGTCAGATCAGTAAGTCTGGTCTTTTTTTGTGAGTTAGAATTTTGTTCTTTGATGTAACAGTTTTGGTTTTGAATTCTTCTGCTCTTTTTGTCTGTTTGCCAGACTTTACTTTGCCCATCTTTCTGTTTTTTTATCCCTCCAATGGCTGATTTTTCCCATCCTTCTGTTTTAAAATCACACATATTTATCATTATAATAAATGTTTAATACTATTTCTGCTATCCTATTTTATGCCTTCTTGGTATTTCCAGAGAAGATGAGAGATGGAATTTAGGCAGTGGCAGTGGGAATGAAAAGGAGCAGCCAAGTGGAAAGGTAATGATGATGATGATAATGAGGAAGAGGAGGAAGGGAGAGTGAGCAGGATGGAACAATCAGAGATGGTTCCCTGATACCAAACTTTGTCAACTGGGCATAGGAAAGGAGTAAGATTCTCCTTTTCTTTGTTTTAGTAATGGTAGAGATGATGAGTTTAGTTTAAGGTATGTTTTTTGAGGTCCTTATGGCACATATCAGTAGAGATATACTATAAAAGCAGTTGGGATATACAAATCTGGATTTCGTGAAAGAAGTTTTCACCTACATATTCAGAGTTCTATGGGTGAATCTGAATTTTGACTGGGATTTAAAAGAACATTAACTTAATGATGGTCCACATTCACTTTAATTCTTTATCTGTGGCAACTGTCAAAGGTGTCCCAGTCTTCCTTAACCAACACTTGATACAAATGAGCAAAGAGAATTACCTTTGCCATTCCAATTGAACTGGCATTCAATTCTGAGATCCCTTGGTTGGTCTTGTCTCCACGTTCCCATATCCCAAAGTCCTGGCATAAAATAACAACATACATCACGATTAGCAATTCATAGCTATTAAACATCTATAAGATAGATGGTTGCACAGCCCTTGAATAAAAGGCACTAATAGTAGTTAATGTATAATACCTATGTGTACCCACAACGCACATTAAGGAATGCCAACAAGTTGTTTAGCCACTATGGCTACTTTCCCAATAGCCTTAAATTCTACTGGGGCCTACAAGAAGGTGGAAGACCCCTTAACAGTTGATTAGAAGGGCTGAGAACTGTAACTCAGAAAGCACATCTGAAACTGTGCTTCTCAAAATTTTTCATCAAAGCAGACACCTAGGGAGTCTAGGAGATGGAACCTAAACAACAATCCAATATTTTATCTTAAACATTCATTCTAATTTTATTTTCTATCGGCATTGACAAGGTAACATGCTCTAACCTATGCATTTTACATTATTACCTTACTCAATCCTTACACTTTTCAGATGATGAAACTGAGTTACAAAGCGAGGTTAAGTGACTCACCCAAGTCACACAGCTAAAAAGGGCACGAGCCAGGATTAGAGTCCAAGTAGTCTCACTGCAAAGTCCACATTCTTAACCATAACACTATACAGCCCCTCAATAATAAATATAATATTTAAAATCACTTTTAAAAGCTTTTATTTTGAAATAACGTTAGACTTACAGACATTTGTAAAAACAGTACAATGTAAAGATAGTACAGCAAGTTCCCATACATCCTTCACCCAGCTTCTCCTAATCTTAACGTCTAACATAAACACAGTACAACTGTCAAAGCTATCATCAGCAGTAGTAGCAGCAGCAGCAGCAACATTCATAGGGCAAAAAAATCTAGAAAGATACACATCAAATTGTTAATTGCTGATACCTCTGAGAGAATGAATTGGGTGGGAGTTCAATTTTCACAACTGACTTTATAGATATCTACACTAATTAAAATTTTCATAATGGATATGTTTTAATTTGGAAACCAAAAGAAAGCTATAAGGAAGCATACTCCTCTGAGTAAGCAGAAGATCTGATCAACAAGGAAGGAGAAGAAAGTGGAGAAAATGGGCTAAGAGAAGCAGAGACAAGGTCTCCAGAGAGAGAGAGAGCAATGAAGGTAGTGGCTGCCAGGATTTGGGATGAACAGTGTTCCACCTCCCATAAATTAATGTGGTGATTTGTTTATGGAGTTGTGTTCTGTGTTACTGCAAAAAAACACACTCTTCCTTTTTTTTCTTTTCTCAATCTTAAACTAGTTCAAATGGGTTTTTGTTCCTGGTGACCAAAACAAATAGCTGATAACTGTTAAAAGATACTCAACCTTATTAAGAAACAAAACTACAAACTAAAACAGAGATGTCAGTTTTGACCTATCATATTGAAAAATATTTAACAGATTGTTAATTGCCCAGTGCTTGTGAGGGTGGTAGGAAAGTGTCAGCATTCACACACTGCTGTTTGCCCTTGTATCTAGAAATTCCACTTTCAAAGATTTTCCAGAGAAAATTCTTGGGCCAGTTCACAAAGCTCTAACTTCAAAAATGATGACATTGTTTATATTAGAGAAAAAAACTAGAAACAACCTAGGTGTTCATTAATAAGAGAACAGTTAAATAAGTGGGACAATGTGGCAGGTAAACACTAAGATAATCACCACAATCTTTGCCTTCTGGTATTCCCACCGTTGTGTAATGGCCTCTCCTTGAGTGTGGGTAAGACTTATAACTTGCTTCTAATCAACAGAATACCTCAACGTTGAGTGGATATCACTTCTGTGATTAGATTACAAAATATTCTGATTTGTCTTGCTAGTAGAGTCTTTCTCTTGCTGGCTTTGATGAAGCAAGTTGCCATGTTGGGGAGGCTTACAAGAGAGGGAATGGAGGGCAACCTGTGGCCAACAGCTATTGAGGAACTCTAGGCCTCAGTTCAACAATCCAAAAGGAACTGAATCTTATCAACATCTATGTATGATGTAAGTGAACTTGGAACTAGATCTTTCCCCAGTCAAGCCTTCAGAAGAGAGTACAAGGACTGACACTTTGATTGCAGTCGAGCAAAAGACCCTGAATCAGATGATCCATCTAAGCCATGCACAGATAGATTGCTGACCCAGGAACAAATAAAAATTTCAAGATAATAAAAGTGTGTTATTTTAAGCCACCAAAAAAAAAAAAAAAAAAAAAAGACTACTACTATAGACATAATGCTGTCTCCTTCTCAGTGCATCACATCAGGTTGTACATAATGCTGATGTGTCTTATTACCAGTGATATCAATCTTTATCACTTGGTTAAGTTACTTTAAGGAACTGATATTTGTAATTATCTTGAGAGAGATACTTTAAGACTATGCCAATGTCTTGTTTCTCCTCAAACTTTCATCCACTAATTTGGTGTCCATCAGAGAATCTTGCCTCCAGCAATTATTACAGTGCTATTTTGCTTTGAGTTTTCTTTTTTTTTTGATGCACAGGTAATCCCCGACATATGACGTATTCAAGTTACAACAAACTGCACTTACAACCGTTTTTTTTTGTACATCTTATTGTTAGTAATATGTGCTACATACAATGTTGCAGTGTGTAATTTGCTGATATGCAGATGTTCACTTGTAGATGTTCAAAGTTATGATTTATAAAGACACTGATAATAAAAGGCAATAGTAATGAAAACTAAAAAACAAAAGAGGTATTTGACTTACCTCACAACTGACTTACGATGGAGTCATCAGAACAGAATCCCCTTGTAACTTGGGGACTACATGTACTGAGTTTTTTCTTTAATTATTTTTTTAAGTTTGAAATTGACCATTTATATAAAATGAGAAAGAAATTACAACAAATAACAAAGTTTATAAAGTTGAAAAATACTAAAAATGTGTTTTTGGTAAAGGCTTACACAGCAGTTTAAGTTCCCATTCAACAACTTCTACACAAGTTGTTTGGTGACGTTGGTTACATTCTTCACAATGCATAAACATTTTCATTATTTCCTTTCTGGTTGTGGCATTTCCATTAATCTCATTTCACTGCCCCCTTACATTCTCATCTTTGTTTTAAAGTAATTGTTGACTGTTTGGTCTCACACAGGTGATTTTCAAAGGAGCACAGTACTTACAGTTGATATTCATTATTTTTTTAGCCAACTTGTTATTTAGCTATACAGTGACCTGTTGTAGATTGAACTGTGTCGCCCAAAAACATGTGTATCAATTTGGCTAGGCCATGATTCCCAGTATTTGTGTGAATGTCCACCATTTTGTCACATGATATGATTTTCCTATGTGTTGTAAATCCCACCTCTATGATGTTAATGAGCTGGGAGAGGTGGCAGTTATGTTAATGAGGCAGGACTCCATCTACAAGACTGGATTGTGTCTTGAATCAATCTCTTTTGAGATAGAAAAGAGAGAGGCCAGCAGAGAGGCAGGAGGACCTCATACCAAGAAAGAAACACTGGGAGCACAGCACACCCTTTGGACCTGGGGTCCCTGTGCTGAGAAGCTCCTTGACTGGGAAGACTGAAGATAAGGACCTTCCTCCAGAGCTGACAGAGAAGAGAAAGCCTTCCCTTGGAGCTGATGCCCTGAATTTGGACTTGTAGCCTACTAGACGGTGAGAGAATAAATTTCTGTTTGTTACAGCTATCCACTTGTGGTATTTCTGTTACAGCAGCACTAGATAACTAAGACATGACCTCAGGGGTCAGTTTTGGTTCTACAGTGCTGTTTCAATGGTAATTTCCCTTACGCTTTCTAGAGTTATTAATTGGATTTCTTCCATAAAGAAAAACTATCCCTTCTTCCCCATTTATTTATTCATACCAGGATGAACTCATAGATATTTAGTTTATTCTCTGGGTTATAATAAAATACTACAATCATTTATTGTGTTACCCAAATATTTGACCATTGGGAGTTCTTTCAGATTGATTCCTTTCCTGTGCCCTTTCGGTAAGTCCTTGTAAAAACAGCATGAGGTTGGTGTCTGACTTCCTCTAACTTCACAAGGGGTAAGGAGAATCAAGATCAACAGTACAAGGCTGATTCCTATGAGGCAGATGTCAGATATGCTTCCTCTCTTCGCCATCTTTACCAATTCGGACACCAACCATCCCTTCCCCGGCACTCTCTACTTCTGTATTAGGTTCGATAACTCATTGCAATGGCCACACAGAACTCACAGACAATACTCATGATTATGGGGTTTATTGGGGAAGTAACAGGTTACAATTCAGGTTCAAGAACACTCAGGACACAGTTCTTCCATCAGGATAGCCTCTTTTCAGCTGTGCCTACAGGCACACCTCTCTCTGGCCCTAGGCCTCTGCCCTGCTCAGGAAAGTGTTACAAAAGGTCTTGTAGCCCCTGCCAATAAGTACCCAGATGCACTCCACTCTGCCAGTAAGCCTTGGCCCAAAGGTACTCAGCTTTCTTGCTCCATGGGCTGGGAAGCCAACTGCACAGTCTCCTGCTGGTCTCTCCTGCCATTTCTCTGCTACCGCTTCTTATTGTCTTCAGGGTTACAGCTCACTCTCTGTCTCCAGCTTCCAGGAGCTTCTCAGTGCAGGGATCCTGGGCCCAAAGGATGCGCTCTCTGCTCCTGGCTATTCTTCCTTGGTGATGGTGCAATCTTTTCTTTCTCGCTTCTGAGATGGCTCATTTCAAGCCCAGCGGGACGGCAAAATTGACATATCCTCTTGGTAGGCCACAATTACTCAATTTATACAGTCCCACCCAATTATGGTGTGTGAATCCCAAAGACCATGGCTAGAAGGGCCATATTAAGTAATTCATTGCCCTGCAGTTCCCTACTTTCTGGCACCACAGGATGCTCCAGGCTCATCTTGTATTTTCCCTGTCCCAAGCCTGAAATCAATCACTTCTACAAGGAGCCCTAGTTCCTTCTATTAGAGAGTGATAGTTAGAAATCAAGATGTGGGTACGGGGTGTGCTCATTGTTATTGAGGTACTGTTGCTTCTAGGCTCTCCAGTGAACACATCCTGAAAATACACATACATGTACACAGACATCTGTATTTCTGTATCTATCTTAATTACTTTTCATATCAAATCACTGAGTTAAAGAGCAGCTTCAGGAAGACAAGCCATATTTATCTTGTGGTTGTCTTCACATAACCTCACATGCCCCCTTCCCCAGCTGCACCCTAGTTTGTGAGGCAAGGATTAGAGTGTGAGAAGGCACAGATATCATTACTTCTATTGCTGCAACCCTTGGCTGCAATGGAGAGGTCAAAGAACCCTGACGTCAAAGAACCCTGGACCATTGCAGACCTGTGGTATCAAAGGAAAAGCAACCAGTCAACAAACAATGTCTGTTTGCATAATCTATGTTAGATTTACACTTTTGGCAAATATGAAGTACAGGGACTGGATTTTACTCTCCTGCCTGAAACAACTAAAAATACTGGGCAAGATATATGAAACTGCAGTGTTCAATAAACCGGGCATTATGCATTGAAGGAAAGTGATCCCTGAGAGAGGGAAAACAAATAGGGTGAGCTCTACGATTGCCCCAGATTACTGTTGTGAGTTTCTAGATCACTGTGTAAAGAAGGAAACCCAGGAAAAGTCTGGCAGATTACCCTAGCTGAGGAGATGAAGCTGAGAATATAGGGAGACCAAGGTACC
Source organism: Dugong dugon (assembly GCA_030035585.1). NCBI lineage: Eukaryota > Metazoa > Chordata > Mammalia > Sirenia > Dugongidae > Dugong > Dugong dugon. Next base: position 97,335,726 of record CM057483.1, on the reverse strand, counting down.
TATAGTTCGTAGAACACAGTAATGGAAAAAAGAGAGCTGCACAGACAGAGATCCCAGAGATATGCAGACGATTCCTCTCAAGTATTCAGCAGAATAGTGATCAGTACATGCATGTAAGGAAACTACTTGAGGCTAGGGAACGAATCACCCAAAAGAATTAGAGGAGAAAATACCTGGTGCTCACAGAGGACTAAAAATAGTGCCTATTCAAATCAGTCAGACTAGAAAACCTCATACTTCATGGGATATTAGGCAGAGTATTCAGAAAGGTCTTGCCTAAATAGTGGGGGAATAATCAGACCAAGACTAAACATGATTGTAGACCTGCCTAACATATCTTAAAAGCAATAAAGGATCAGACTGCTTTCAAGTAACTTATTTGGGTTCCAGAACAAAGCTTGAGAACAGCAATACAAAAATACCTAGGCCCCAAGAAGGTAACAGTCACAATATTTACAGCCAATCAAAAATTACAAGGCATGCAAAAAAAACAGGAAAATACAGCCCATAATGAGGAGAGAAATCAATCAATTAAAACTAACCTGGAACTGACACAGATGTGAGAATAAGCATACAAGGATATTAAAATATTTATCATAACTGTATTCCATATGTTCAAAAAGTAGGCACATAGAGGATATAAAAAAAGACCTAAATCAAACTTCTAGAGATGAAACTATGTCTGAGATAAAAAATACACTGGGTGGGATTAATGACAAATTAGACACTGCAAATGAAAAGATCAGTGAACTTGAAGGAATAGCAACAGAAATTACCCAAAACTAAACACAGAGAGAAAAAAAGGAGGTGGGGGGGGGTATGCAACAGAAAAAACACAGGAAAAAAATAACTGCTGAAAAGTTTTTGATGAAAACTATAAATTCACAGATTCATGAAGCTAAATAAATTCCACGTACAAAAAACACAAAGAAAGCTACACCAAGGAACATCATAATCAAACTGCTTAAAATTAGTAATAAAAAGAAAATTCTTAAAGCAGCCAGTGGGAAAAGGCATATGTACAGAGGAACAAAGGTAAATGTGACAATAAATTTCGTGTCAGAAACAATGCAAGTGAGAAGGCAGTAGAACAACATCTTTAAAGAAAAACTCACCAACATAAAATTCTATACCTAGTGTAAATATCTTTCAAAAATGAAGGTAAAACAAAATTTTTTTCAGTCATGTAAAAGCTGAAAGAATTCATCACCAACAGACTTGCACTACAAGAAATGTAAAAGGAAGTTCTTCAGGCAAAAAGAAAATGATACTGATGGAAAGCTGAATCTATACAAAGGAATGAAGAGCACCAGAACTGGTAACTATGAGTAAATAAATGAGACGTTTTCTTTTTACTTAAATCACTTTAAAAGATAATTATCCATTAAAAAAAAAAAGGACATATTGGTCATTAGGGAAAAGGGTGGTTAGTAAGAAATGGAAGCAAAGGAGCAATCAGAGAAGACAACTCTGGTAGTGTGTTTCTAGTACTGTCCTGGAATAAGTTACGACATTTATTCATCCCACAAATAATAATTTTTTATCTTTATTGTAGTAACTGATCTTTATTTTTTATAACTGATGTACAAAAGCTGCACATATTTAAACTGCATTTTAGCGTATGTCTACACCTGTGAAATCATCACCACAATCAAGATAATGAACATTTTCATCACCCCTCAAAGTTTTCTCATACCCCCTCCATCCCTGTCCTGAGGTAACCACTGATCTGCTTTCTGTCATTATAAATTTCTAGGATTTTATATTAGTGGTATCATACAGTATGTACATTTTTTGTCTGGCTTCTTTCACTAAGCATGCCTTTGAGATTCAACCATGTTGTTGCATGTACCAATAGTTCGTTCCTTTTCCTTGCTGAGTGGTATCCCATCGTATGGATATACCACAATTTGTTTATCCATTTACCTGTTGAAGGACATTTGGGTTGTTTCCAGTTCAGACAATTATGAATAAAACTTCAGTGAACAACAACAAAGAACAAACACCTGTCTATGTTAAAGTGAAGAAAAAAATACACATTCCTGTATAGTGTTGCACTGTGATTGATTACTTTGTGTGTGGCCTTTCTAGCCATGGTCTTGTAATTCCCACCTAGGTGATTGGGCGGAACTGTGTGATAGGGTAATTGTGGCCCACCAAAGGGATTGGTCAGTTTTGCCATTCCGCTGGGCTTGAAATGAGCCACACCAGAGGCAGGAAAGAGAAGAGTCCACCACCAGCAAGGAAGGAGAGACCAGCACGAGACAGGGCAGTGGGCTTTCCGGCCCATGGAGTAAGAAAGCTGAGTGCCTTTGGACAGAGACTGAGGGCCAGGGAGAAATCTATGCCTGAAACATGAATTTGGGATTTGCCAGCCTCCACAACCACACAACAGAGCCATTTAAATGGTTCGTGAGTTCTGTGAGATGTTGCAGCTAATCAGGGAACCCAAAGACGGGAGGGAGAGTGCTGAGGGGAGAGGGATTAGTTGATGTTAGAGTGGTACAGCAGCTTGGAAAAGTTGGACATTTAGGACATCTTTAACCTCTGCCTCATAGGAACCAGCTTTGTGCTGATTCTTACAAAAGAAATTATCCATTGAAGTATCTAACACATCATTTTACACAGAGATGTTAAATATATTATTATTTAATATAAACCTACTTTACGTGGTATTTGTAAGAAAAAGTAACCTTTTTGTACGGTAAACTCTGAATCAATGCTTACAAATATAAAATATGACTAAATTTTATTTCTAAGTAGCTAACTGGTTCATAATACTCCCTAATCATTTTACTCCTGTTTAAGATGTTCAACTATTAAAATAAGACAATTTAGCCCTACGTTGCCAAATGCATACCATGAGATATCACAGAATTTGGAAGGAATGAAAGCATAGAACCTTGACCCTTTTGGCTCTGTAATCCTCTGGGGAAAAGGGTACAAAGGATGACTGATATTAGTAAAGAAAGAGGTTGAAGACAGCTTCTGCCAGAAGTCGTTTAGATTGGTTTACTATGAAGGGTAGCATTAACAGTTTTAATGTAATGTTAAACACAAAAATATCATGTTTAAAATCCATTCCAAAATGAGTACTTACTGCAGTTTTATATGCAGCTTCAATGTAAAACACAAGGTTCTGTATGAAGTTGACTTCATCTAGGCTGTGGATGATATGGAGTCCTGAAGAAAAAGGGAATAAGGATATAGAGCTGGTCAATTATCACTATAAGCTTTATATGCAGCCGTAGTAACTAACTGAATTTACTACTCCAAGTACTCCTACTCCTGCTTAGGAACAGTGGAGGGCACTTTGATCCCTAAATCATAAAAATACGATCACAGTTTAGTCCTAAGGTAGTGTCTAACTAAGTGAGATATAAGGATATTTTAAAAGTGAGGAATTTTAACTGTTATTTCAAGGTTTTAGTACAAAGTCTCAGAATCTTGATTCTATAGGTAACTAATTTATAATGCACTTAAATGTACAAATCTAGGTACCTGGAAAAAGAGTGATATTTCAAAACAGAGTTGGAGTGAGTCTAAATATTAAACAAGAAATAGATTAAAACGTATGATTTTAAGTAGAAAACCATGTCTTTTGGATTAAAAATTATAGCTATTCTAAATGTAACCTACACAAAAATACTTATAGCTTACAAAGGAAGTGATTTGAATTCATTATCTGTTTAATTTTTGCAACAACCCAAAGGAGTGGGAACCTCTATTTTCTCCATGAGGCTTAGAGAGGTTTAATATTTGTCTCTCTAAGTATTATAACTAATAAATAGTGGAGTCATGACTCAATTGACTGTCGACTTCAGTTTCACTTTCAGAGACTGAGGGCCTAAGCAAGAAGCTATACTGCCATCTTAATATGTACAGTATGATTTGTTTTTGTTTAAAAACTCTAACTACACACACAGGCAGAAAAAACATTCTAATAGTAGTTATCTCTGGTGGTGAGATTGAAAGTAGCTTTATTGTGTTTTGCACATCTTTGTAATTTTACAGTATTCTACAATGGACACGTACTATTTTTAAAATTTAAAAAGTTATATAAAAAAGCAAACTCTTTAAACAAAGCAGAACATGAAAATAATTTATAAAATTATTATAAAAATAATCTATAAAATTTTATGTAAAATTACTAAATCCTGAGCACTGAAACTTTTACAGGTGTTAGCTTTATTAGGAGTCCCTGAGTGGTGCAAACTTAACATGCTCAGCTGCTAACTGAAAGGTTGGAGGTTCAAGTCCACCCAGAGGCATCTTGGAAGAAAGGTCTGGTGATCTACTTCTGAAAACCAGCCCTTGAAAATCCTATGGAGCACAGTTTCTACTCTGACACGTATGGGATCCACCATGAGTTGGAGTTCACTCAACAGCAACTTGTTTACTGGAGGCTTTATTAAGCAATTAACTTTTTAAACACCTCTTCTGAAACAATAAATATTACTGTGTACATATTATCTAAAGCCTTTGTTTAGAACACTTGATTCTAAACTAGAAATCATTTCAATATTGAAAAACCAGAAGCTTATTTTTCTAAGCTATAAACAAGCAGGAGAAAGCCTACAAACAAGCAGGAGAAAGAAGTGAAGACTGGGCAGCTGCAGAAACTAAAATTTTAAGCTTCTCACATTTTCCTGGCTGAAACTATTTTATTAAAACAAAATGTTTATAACCACAGTTTTCATAAAAATAAGTATGTTGGTTTAATGGAAATGATTACAGGTGCCAGCTATATAATATTATACCCAGACAAAGTAAAGAATTTCCAGTTTGCTAAGAAATGGGCATAAACTATAGTAATTAGATCTAGATATTAAAGCTTCTTTAAGACTTGGGAGTGGAAAAAGTTCTCTGACATTCTTAGAAACATGATGTAAAGTGGTTGTCAAATGTTTCTTAATGTCAGCTTTCAAATGAACTCCACATTAAACCTCTTACATGACCCTCATTCCAGTTCAGAAACAATTCTTAGAATAAGCCCTTTATGTCACTCTTTCACCAAAAAAATTCAAACGGTACCAAAAAGCATACAGTGAAAGTCTTCCTCCCACCTCAAATCACATCATCCTCCACCCTGCTAGTTCTCCTCTCCAGAAGAAACCACTGTTATCAGTTTCCTGTATCCTTTCAGAGATATATTATGCATACATAAATATACGTATAGATAATTTCAAATATATCTGCCTCATTTTTTTTTAAACAGTTAAACATAACATTCCACTGAAGAGCTGTGCCTATAACCAGTTCCCTGTTAAAAGACACTTAGGTTGTATCTAATCCTTTGTGACTACAACCAATGCTGCAGTGAATTTCTGTGTATAGACATCTTTGTATATACGTGCTAGTGCATCATCAGAGTAACTTCTTAGAAGTACAATCGTCACATCAAAAGACTTAGGCATGATAATTTTTTCCAACATTTTATCATGAAAAATGTCAATAAAACAGAGCAGATAAAAAAATTTTACAGCAAACACCTGTGTCTTAGTTTCCTAGTTCTGCTGTAATACAAACATCACAAGCAGGTGGCTTTAAAAGAAGAGAAATTTATTTTCTCACAGTTCAGGAGGCTGTAGATTCAAATTCCGGGTGTGACTCTAGGGGGAGGTCCTTCTTAGTCTATTTCAGCTTCTAGTAGTGGCAATCCTTGGAGTTCCTGGACTCAGGTAGGTTCATTTACCTAAGTAGTCAAACAGCTACTGTCTTCCCCCTGTGTCTGTCTGCCTATGTCTAATCTGCTCTTTTTAGAACTCAGAAGTAATTAGATTTAGAACCTATCCTACTCAGGTATGATGTAATTGACACAACAAAGAAAGCCCTATTTTCAAACAAGATTACATCCACCAGGTATAAGGGTTAGGATTCCAACATATACTTTAGGGGGACACAATTTAATCCATAACCATCTGGATTCTATCATTAACATTTATTATATTTTGTTTCTCACATACCTTTCCATCCCTTTACCCATTCATTCATCAATCCACCTTATTTTTTGATACTTCTCAAAGTTGCAGATTATCAGTACATTTTCCCCTAAACACTTCAGCATGTGTATATTAAATTTTGATGATAATTATCACTAAGTCACTCTGCAAACAGGTACCAACCAACATTGACCACCTGTTTCCCTACATTATTGCCAGCACAGGCTATAATAAAAGTTTTTGATTTTTGATCACTCTAATGGATGAGAAATAGAATCTCCTTGTAGTTTAATCTGAAGTTCAACTCAATTTCTACTGAATTGCTAGTCATTCTGTTATTGATATTTTAATGAAATTAAGAAAATTATTCTTTTGTCCCTCATGTGTTGCAAGTAGTTTAACTAGTTTGTTTAAATTTTTATCTTGTTTATAGTATATTTTTCTTCTCAAACTTTTATATAAAAGTTTTATCCCATAAATGTTTCTAGTACTTTTACAGTTCCATTTTTTACATTTAAATCTTTGACCTATGGACAAATCAAAGAACTGTGGAACTTCAGACCTAAAAAGAACTATATGATCAGTATCAACCAATTGCAAACTCCTCCTGATCCATGGCTCTGCTAAAATAGCAACCATAGCACAGGGCAGAAGGAGCAGGACAAAGGTTTTTCTTGTAGCAGTAATAACCTTAACCTCTTAGATAGAGAGGAAAAAAGAGAAGAGAAAGTGATATAGGACATCAGGCTTTATAATCTTGTCACCTTTGTGTGCCAAAGTGAGCAGAGACTGAGAGAAGGCAGAAAATGTGAAATTGGTTTTGTCCCTCTCTAAGACTTGTATCACACCTAATCACTACATCACATAAATGCCACACATGTTCTACCACCTGTCCCTTTGCTCATGCTATTACTGATGTTGAAATGGACTTCCCCTCCTCTCCACATCTTGAAATCCTACCATTCTTTCAAAGCCCAGCTGAAATGTCATCTCCTCTGTGATGCTGTTATTAATTGCCTCTTCCACGCTTTCATAGAATTTTTCTTTCTTGCTGTTATGTACCTGAATGTGCAGGGAAGGACCATATCTTATTTACATTTGTAGTCCCTAAAAGTATCTCACATAGTATTCTGGACGGTATTAAACAGTACTGAACAGTAGATGTTCTATAACAATCTACTGAATGATTTTAAACTGCTTCCTTAACTACAGCAGAGGGACCTGGCTATCAAGGCAAGATCAAAGCTGCAGGACCTCTGGATTCTTTCCCTTCTGTACAGCCAAGGCACTGCTTGTAGAACAGAGGGTGCAGAAGCAAACACATGTGAAATGAGGTAGGGCTGGGTTATACCAAAGTGTTGTACAAAGCATTCTAAAATATGCAGGGCTCCAGAAAAGGGGCTTGCTCAGAGGCTTACTCTACTGAGGATTGACTTGAACTTACGTGTTTGACATTAAGTCTTTTTCTCCCTTATTTTTTAAAAACTTTATTTCATGTACCATACCATACAATTCAATGTGTGCAACCACCACCACAATTTCTGAACATTTATATCACTCTAAAAAGAAACCCCATGCCCATTAGCAGTCAGTTCCTAATCTCTTCCTCCTCCTCACCCTAGGCAACCATGAATCAACTTTCTGTCTCTATAGATTTGCCTTTCATATAAATGGAGCCACGCAATATGTGGCCTTTTGTGTCTGACTTCTTTCCCTTAGCATTGTTTTCAGGGTTCATCCATGTTGTAGCATGTATCAGGACTTCATTCCTTTTTATTGCCAAAAAATATTTCATTGTATGGATATATCATATTTTTAAAATTTAATCATCAGTTCCTATCTTAGCAATATTAAGTCTTTTGACCATGAACATGGGATGTCTTTCCATTTCTTTAGATCTTCTTTAATTTATTTCAATAATGTACTTTAGTTTTCTGTAAGTCTTGCACTTCTTTTGTTAAATTTATTCCTATTTTATTCTTTTTGATGCTATGGTAATAGGAATTATCTTCTTAATTTCACTTTTGGATTGTTCACTGCTAGTGTACACCCTGGTGGTGTAGTGGTTAAGAGTGCCACTGCTAACCAAAAGGTCAGCAGTTCAAATCCACCAGCCACTCCTTGGAAACCCTATGGGGCAGTTCTACTCTGTCCTATAGGGTCACTATGAGTTGGAACCAACTCAACAGCACATAACAACAACAGTACAGAAATACAACTAATTTTTGTATATTGACCTTATACCCTGCTACTTTATGGAACTCATTTGTTAGTTCTAGTTTTTTTGTGTTTTTTTTTAAAAATAATTTTCTATATATAAGATCATGTCATCTGCAAATAGATAGTTTTGCTTCTTACTTTATCTGATGCCTTTTATTTCTTCTTCTTGCCTAATTGCCCCGGCTAGGTAATGCTGGCCTCATAGAATAAAGTTGCAAGTACTGCCTCCTCTTTTATTTTTTGGAAGTGTTTGTGATGAATTTGTATTAATTATTTTATTCTTTAAATGTCTGGTAGAATTCACCAGCGATCTCAGGATAGGTGAGGATGTGGTTTGTGCGGGCTATTAGTCCTGTAGAGTACTTTCTTCTTTGGATCTTTGGTTTCCTTCTTTCTCTTTTGCTCCAGACAAGTAGAGACCAATAGTTGTATCTCAGCTGGCCACTCACAAGCCTTTAAGACCCTAGACGCTACTCTGCAAACTAGGATGTAGAATGTGAACTTCATAAACTATGTTATGCCAACTGACTGAGTTGTCCCATGAGTCTAGTAACATTTGTTTTAAAGTCTTTTTTACCTGAGATTATTTTAGGTACCTCAGCTTTCTTATGGCTGCTGTGTGCATGATATATCATTGTCAATCCTTTTACTTTCAACCACCAATTTATATCTCTGATTCTAAAATATGTCTCCTGTAGACACCATAGTGGCGCAGTGGTTAAGAACTTGGCTGCTAACCAAAAGGTTGGCAGTTTGGAACCACCAGCCGCTCCTTGGAAACCCTATAGGGTGGTTCTACTCTGTCTTACGGGGTTGCTATGAGTCAGAAGTGACTTGATGGCAATGGGTTTGGTTTGGTTTGGTTTTTTATAGACACCATGTATTTGGATCTTGTATTTTTACACCATCTGACAATCTGTGCCTTTTGACTGGATTATTTAATCTACTCATATTTACTGTTATTATTGATATAGTTGGATTTACATCTGTTATTTTGCTTTTTGTTTCCTATATGCCTCATGTCTTTTCTTCCCTCTGTTCCTCCTTTACAGCTTTATTTTGCAATAAGTGAATATTCTCTAATGCAATGTTTTATTTCCTTGATTTATTTTTTCACTACTTTTAAAGTTGTTTTCTAGATCTTATAATACAGATCTTAACTTATCAGAATCTACTTCATGTTTATACTAACTTAATTCCAGTGAAATATAGGAACATTACTCCTATATAGCTCTTTTTGCTTCTCCTTTTCCGTGCTATTATTGTTATACATATTATATTTATATACGTTACAAAATCAACAATACATTTTTATAATTATTACTTATATAATATTATGTCTTTTAAAGAAGCTGAGAGAAGAAAAGAGAGCAATTACATATTTATATAGTTTGTTACAGTAACCTTCTCATTTACCATTTCTGGTTCTCCTCATTTGTTCCTTTAGATTCAATTTACCATCTGGTGTCATTTCCTTACTTCAGTATAACTTTGTCACCCATCTACTTCCTTTGTGCTATTATTGTCAAATACATTACATTTTTATATGCTATAAACCATCAATACAATTATAAAGATATTGTTTTATACAATTGATTTTTAGATCATTTAAGAGAAAAAAGGAGAGGAAATATGCAATTACACTGTTTCTTATATTTACTTTTACTGGCGGTCTGGTTGTGGCCAGATATGAAGTACTGTCTGGGGCCACCTACTTTCAGTCTGAAGAACTTCTTTTAGTATTTCTTCCAAGGCAAGTCTGCTAGCAACAAATCTTCTCAGTTTTTCGTCTTTATTTTGCTTCATTTTTGAAAGATAGTTTTGCTTGGTATAAGATTCCTGGTTGACAGTTATTTTCTTTAGCCCTCTTAATATGTTGTCTCACTGCCTTCTGACCTTTGCTCTTTCTGATGAGACATCAGCTGTTAATCTTATTGGGGCTCCCTTGTACATGACAAATTTTCTTGTGTTGCTTTCAAGATTTTCTCTTTGTCTTTCAACATTCTTACTATGATGTTTCCAGGTGTAGCTCTCTTTCTGTTTATCCTATTTGGAGTTAGTTTGTAAAATTTCCTGGATGTGTACATTGTTTTTATCAAATCTGGGAAGTTTCCAGCCATTATTGTAGGACCTCTGGATACTGATCTCTCTCTCTCTGGGACTTATTTTTTCTCTTATTATTTGCTTAGTGACTTAGCTGGACTATTTCAGTGAACTCTATATACTGTGCAGTGTGCAGGCTCTGGTATCATTCTTCAGAGGGTGCAGCCTTGGGTATGCACGCCGTCACCCTGGGATGACAGTGGTTTTAGCAGGGACCTCTTTGACTGTCTCTTTCTCTGATCTCTCTGTTGTCTGCCTCTGTTGGTATTATATAGAGCTGTTAAAACCAAAAACCAAACCCACTGCCATCAAGTCAATTCTGACTCACAGTGACCCTACAGGACAGAGTAGAACTGCCCCATAGGGTTTCCAAAGAGCAGCTGGTGGATTCGAACTGCTGACCTTTTGGTTAGCAGCCATAGCTTGCTGTAGCTCTTAACCACTGAGCAACCAGGGCTTCATATACAGCTGTTAGATACAGCTGTTAGACTCTATTATATTACCAGCAGATTACTCTATTGTTTTCAACAATGTCCTGGAACATAAGTTGTTCCACATTCTGATCCAATTAAATTTGGGCCCTGTTTCAATTTTTGAAGCTTATTCCAACCCCAGGAGGGATCTTCTTAGGTATCTCTTTCCTTGGTTCTCTCTTAAACTTTTAGCTGGTCCACCATTTAGTTTGTTGCTCTTATGGAGCTATAAGCCTCCTCTTAAATGTTTACAACCAAAATCTCTATTGTTTTTGAGAGTACCATTAGGCCTGAACTTCTATACACTCCGTTCCAAATAAATTCAGTTCCCTTGGGAAAAGCTATGGATGTCTCTGTTCTTATAGCCTGCCTTTCCCCTGGGCAAACCTCTGTACCAGCGCTCCAAAGCTGGGGACAGGAACAGTGGCCCATTTCTCTCAGAGTGACACCTCTGCTTTACAAGTGGAATGCTGGCCAGGGGCGGTAGTCTCTGGTCTTTTCAGGTTGCCTCTCCTGATGTGGAACCTCTGCTCTACTAGTGAGCCGGGCTGACTACTAGTCAGCCTGCCCTAACTGGGATACAGTTTCTGCTCTATGAGTGGGGTCTGGGTGAAGGGAGACCAGGTTTCTCTGCTGCTCTTACCTGGACTAGAGTTTCCGCAACACAGAGCTGGGGAGGATGAGAAACGCCAGCAGCCTGTCCCTCCTGGGGAGATACCACAGTTCTAGACTGGGAGCTAGGGGAGGGAGTGGGTTGTGGCTCAAATGCCACACTCTCTTGCTGCTCTCACCAAGATTTAGTGATTTCCTTGAATAAATGTTTCTCCATTTACTGTATGTATGCCTTTAAAAGAATTTCCAGTGGTTTTAAATGGTTTGTTGTTGTTATTCATAATTTTCACCATTGATGATTATTTTGCTGGGGAGAGGGTCCACAGAGCTCATCATGCCACCATCCTGGAATGGCAGTCACCTTCTGTCTAAGCCTCTCTTTCAACAAGGTTGAAATTTTTAAGGACTCAGAAATGTACAAATCATTTCTGTACATTCTGTACATTGCTAAATCTTCCATGAATATCTTTCATACTCTACCTACTGATTATCTCTGACATCTATCCTTTCCATTCTCAAAGCAACTGCCTTACATAAATTCTGCATCATGTCTTGTCTAAAGTATTTTACTAACCTCCTAACTAGTCCTCCATATTAATTTTCTCTCCCATCTACTCCCAGCTACTGGAGTGAATCTAAACTTTCATTTATTATCTATTTTGAATGGCTCTATTGACTGCAGACTAAACTCCAAACTCCTTATAGCCTCCTTTACATTCCACATTAATGTAAAAATGTACACAGGCTTTAAAAAGCTAGCTCCAACTTTCTAGCTTCATCTTTTGCCATCCCTCCAGATGCATCTACACTCTAACCATAGAAGACACCTAGCCTTAATGTTATGGGTTGAATTGTGTCTCCCAAAAATATGTGTTTTAAATCCTAACTTCTATACCTGTGGTTATAATCCCATTTGGGAATGGGGTGTATTTGTTACATTAATGAGGCAGGGTTAGTCAGGGTATATCTTAAGTCAATTTCTTTTGAGATATAAAAGAGATTAAACAAACGAGCAGAGCAGAGAGGGACAAACAGGATGCCAAGCACGTGAAGACTGTCCAGGAGCAGAAGCTCAAAAGAGACAAGGACCTTCCTCCAAAGCTAACAGAGACAAAAAACCTTCCCCTAGAGCTGACGCCCTGAATTTGGACTGTTAGCCTCCTAAACTGTGAGAAAATAAATTTCTGTTTGTTAAAGTCATACACTTGTGGTATAGCAGCACTAGATAACTAAAGACACTTACCTTGATGTCCAGTAACTTTCAAACTTCTGTGCTGTATTCATGCTATTCCCTTCCCTTCTCTGACTTGTGAATTTCTACTCATTCCTCAAAGTTCTGCTCAAATAACACCTACTCATTTGCCTTTATATTCCAAGCACCTATCAAAGTCAGTTGACTGAGTTGAAAATCAAACATTAAGTCAGAAATCAATAAACATTTGTTGAATGAAAGAATATGTCTCTTGTAAGTCTCTTTAACGTATTTCTGCTTCCATTCTGGGCTCAAAATAAAAAAAAATCATAAGGATATTTAGACACTGTTTGTTTTGTAGAAAAGACTCCAGAGTGGTATTAAAATAACATTAGAAATGGAGTTATAGCTGTCACTCTATTTAAATAAATAAAACTTAAAACATGTATTTATTCAGGGAGAAAAGTTCACCTCTAAAAGGAGAGAGTATATGGAAAACCAGTTCCTAATTTTGAGAGAAGGTTACTCAGCCTCTGGTCTGTATGTTCTAGAGGGAAAAAAGGAAGGCTTTATCACCGAATATTTATTTCTGCAAGAAAAGGAGAAGAGCATTCTGGGGAGATTCTCACCCTGAATACTTTTAGAACCAAGGATCTCTGCAACCAGATAAGAAGATAAAGAAATTGAAATATCAAACTGTAGTATAATGAAAAGTACATTTTACATACTCAGGAAGATCTGGAAAAGGTCTCATTTAATTTGCAAACTGGGTATAATAAGATTCATTGTCTCCCCAATTTAGAAAAAATAAAAGGGAACTGGGTTGTTTCCTACATTTTCCTTTTTCAGGTAAAGCATCTAAAACTAATAACAAAACCATCTGCATTATTCAGTAGTAAAAAATATATATTTGATTTCTAATTCCTAAGCTGATTTGCTTAATATAATTTAGATTACTATAGACATGTGTCTTGTTTATACTATATTTATATAAGAATACTATAAAAGTAGGTGATTACATTTATATTCATACTAACTGTAGGTTTGTCAGTGCACAGTATGAGAACAAGCAATAAACTCTAGTCCTTCTTTTCCCATCTCACAGTATCTAAGGATTAATAAAAGGACAAAATACCCATCTAAAGAAAATCTACCCCAGACTTCCTGTTTCTCAATTTAAGAGAATATTAATCAGTACCCCAGACTTGTTTCTCAATGTAAAAGAATATTAACTAGACCTCAAAGAGTTTTTTCTCACTCTATAAAATTAACAAGATGTTATATTTTCCAAGGTTCATTTCTGAGCTATGTCAACTTGTCTTCTGTTCAATACCTTTGGTGAAGCCATGTGTGCCCGACCAATTGCTCCACACTGTGGGAGCTTCCAGTACTTCTCTCCTTGCACTGACCTGAAGCAGTCATTTGTGCTAAAAAGAGCAGGTACACAGAGGTAGCATCCAATTGTAGGTGTCCCCATTGGTCATCACCCACTACAGTGGCACACGTCTTGGTGTTGTACTTGGCATGGAGGCTATCCTTGGTGCTCTGACTATACTTGAAGGATTCTACTTTATCCACCTGAAAAAAACAAGTAACAGTAAAAGAATGATATGCTGAAAAATCAACCCATGCATCACACTTCTTTAGTACTCTAGCAAATACCATCGCACTCCTTCTTTAGGCAATTGCTAATATTTAAAATGCATTCTCACTTCTTTTTCCTACACTAATGCTATTGGGAAAATCTTTTTTTGTTTTGTTTTTTAATTTAATCAATTTAATTAGAAAATAATACCAGTCAAAACTACCTACTTCCTATTCTTTGCTTCTCTTTCACTCTTCAGATGATTGTTTTGCCACAGAGTAGATAGATAAACTAAAGTCCCTGGGTGGTGTAAACGGTTAACGTGCTAGGCTGCTAATAGAAAGGTGGGAGGTTCGAGTCTACCCAGAGGCGCCTTGGAAGAAAGGCCTGGTGATTTACTTCCAAAAACTCATTGAAAACTCTGTGGAGCACAGCTCTACTAGGACACAAATGGGGCCACCACGATCAGAATTGACTTGATGGCAACTGGTTGGTTAGACATAAACTAGATTCAGAGTGGCTGAATGAGAAAAGCTTAGTAAGAAATAACTGAGTGTGAAAAACAGACATTTGTTCCTGAAACAGAGGTAGGATTTTGAGGTAAATTAAATCAAGAAGGTTTACTCTGGAGGAGTAATGAAAGGAACTGGGGAGAGATACACAGAGAGAGAAAAGCTATGACAAAAAGCTGAACCATTGGACAAGGGCAAAGGAAAGAACTTAATTCCTGAAACTTAGATTTGATTACATGTGCGTCTGATATATGGTAGTGTAAAATAAAATTAAAAACAGACATCTTACTTTTATTTCAAAGGGTTTTTCTTACCCACAAGCCCAAAATTAACAGTAAAAGCTTGATCCAAAACTGAAAAACTATTAACTTGGGTTTTTTGTTTGTTTTTTACCAGGAACTGCTAACTACTCTGCAACATAGTCAATTTGCCTTTTCTGGCTCAAAAAAGGTAGTCAACAACAAACCCATAATCTCGTGATTTAATGAAAAAGACTATGTGTACCCATAATTTTAATTTCAAGAGGTCTCATAGCTACAAATACGTAAAGGGCCAAATTTTGTTGAATTACTTTGTAACGCTAAATCAATAACCTGTAAATACTTTGTCATCATGGAAACTTGAATTAATTAAGCAAAAAAACTACACCTAAAGATTTGTACAAATGAAGCCCCCACCCAGGCCAGTGACTACCTAGTAACCTGATGCCAGTTGATCTCAGTAAAGGGTAGGGGGCATGGTTCAATCATGTTAAGAGTAGCCAATGGCAAATTTTCTATCCTACTCCCTCCCCTTCTCTTTAAAAGCTTCACTATAACTAGCCTACATTGAGTCATTTTTTTTTTAAGAATCAGAATGATCTCCCTATATGCTTTCAAAGTGTTTTTAGATTTTAGGATCATGGACTTGTATCTCTTTGCAGCAATTTGCATTTTCCTGACCTTAAGTGAAGTTGAGCATCCTTTCATTGGTAGATTGCAAACTTGCATTTCGTCTTCTGTGAATTGCCTGTTAAACATATTTCCTGTTTTTCTTTGGGGTTGTCTCTATTTGAGGAGTTCTTGTATATTATGGATGTTAATCTTTTTCATATGTATTACAAATATTTTTAGTAGTCTATCATTTATTTTTTGAGTTTATGATATTTTGTCTTCATACCAAAGTGTTTTATTTTTATTCTAGGAGATCTTAAAGTATGTTGCACACATTGATTCTGAGCTGTATCTTATTGAGATCAAGATTATATTTTATTAGGAGAAACTGAGGCCCAGACTGATAAAGTTACCATCCATGGGCACGTAAGTCTAAAGTAGAAGAAAGTCAATTCTAGGCTTTTGAACTTCTTTATCAGTGCTCTTGCTATCGGGCAATTTCACATTTATTTCCAACCCCCCTCCCTTTTTTTTTTTTTTAGATATTAGATTGCATTAACTTTATAAAATAGGTTTAAAAATCACTCATTTCCTACTGTATTTAAAGATACAGTAGTTACTACTGTTAAAAAATAAAACATAAAGAAATTAAAACGTAAGGTTTTCGGAAGACAGGCCTGGCAACCTGCTTCTGACAAGTCACAACCTTGAAAACCCTATGGAGCAGCTCTACTCTGCACACATGGGGTTGCCATGAGTGGAAATTCACTCCATGGCAACTAACAACATTTATTCCACTTGGTGTGAATATGCCTATTTCCTGACAGAGATATTAATTTTCCGATTACAGAGTACTGTCCTGGGCTCCCTGGGGGCATAACATATGGCATATGCACCGTGCTACCTTTTGAAAATCTTAAAAATTCTGAATTCTAAAGTTAATCTGGCCCCAAGAGTTTCAGATAAGGGCTTATAGACTTGTATTATCTTTCACCCAATACACATAATTGCATGTACAGTAATGATAAAGCATGTTAAAAAATCATGTAGCGAGAAAAAAAAAAAAGATGAGAAACATGCCAGTGGGTGACATTTTTCCCCTTGATTTTCCAAATTTTCCAAAATTAGTGTGTACTATTTGTGAAATTTAAAAAATAAAAGCTACGAACATTCTCTAAGGGGTAGAGATCTTATTTTACAGTATGCTTTTATTAGAGAGGAAACCGTCAATAGTCATACCTGTCTGATCATGCAGTGTAGCAGTCCCCTCATCAGCTTCACTACACTCTGCAGAAATAAATGGAAACATGACTGTTATAAACATCCCTAGATGCAGGAACACTTACTCAGCAACTGCAGTTGGTACATGACCTTTTGAGAACAAGTAACCCTATCCTGGGTTCCTATTTACATGGCATTTACTTCATAGGTACACAAAAGAGCAGATTGCAGCTAAAAGTGGAATCTAAACCTGTAGTTCGTGACTCCTTCAAGTTAAAAAAGAAAAACACCAAGCTCCAACAGTTTTATGTAAAAATAAGCCAACCATCCTATAGAAGACATTCTTCCTAGAGAAAAAGAGCAAGTCAGCTCAAAAACCATAAGGCTGTAAGAGTATTCTAAACCATACCCTATGGCCTAGAAAGGCTTCACTATGATATCATGTTTATTTTTTCTAAGCTAGCCAAGACTTACCTTTAAGAGTTCACAGAAATAATTACCTAAAGAACAAACTGAACTTCAGAATAAGTGTAAAGGGGAATTGTGTGACTCAACTCCTTCACCCATGGGGAAAAAAAAAGTCAGAAATTTTAAGTCTCAAAAAAAAAAAAAAACCTGTTGTCTTCAAGTCGATTCCGACTCATAACAATCCTATAGGACAGAGTAGAACTGCCCCACAGGGTTTCCAAGGAGTGGTTGGTGGATTCGAACTGCTGACCTTTTAGTTAGCAGCCAAGCTTTTAACCACTGCGCCACCAGAGCTCCATTTTTCTCACTAGGGCCTAGTTTGTTTTCCAATCATAACACCCCAAAATTCTGGTAATCAACTACATTCTACACAATACTAGAAGGACGATCAACAATGGCATGGCTAGGCAATACATTTTGGAAGAACATAGTGCCAAACACCTTCTCTTAGAAGCTTTCTGTTTCACAACCCAGAAGAAAACTAGCCAGGTTACTCCAGGGAACACTAGCTCAGAAGTGGCTTCAGGACACCGTTGAAAACTAATTGACTTGGGAGTCACATCATTCTATTATTCCTTCAAAACACATTCAAGTAGAACCTTACAAGTAATAGTCATGAAAAGGATAAGTGCCTATTAAACTATGCTCCAACTCTTTTTTTTTTTAATTTTAAAAAACTTTTATTATAGAAAACTTCCAAATCCATACAAAAGTAGAGCATACAGTACAATGAATTCTGATGCACTCATTACCCAGTTCAATTATCAATTCATGGCCAATCTTGTTTCATCTATACTCCTACAAACCCATTATCCCTTCTTCTAATTATTTTGAAGCAAATTCAAGACATTACAGTGGTTCTCAAACTTTAGCACGCATCAAAATTATCTGGAAAACCAAAAAACCAAACCCACTGTTGTCAAATCGATTCCAACTCAAAGTAATCCTATAGGAGAGTAGAACATCCCCACAGGCTTTCCAAAGAGTGGCTGGTAGATTCAAACTGCTAATATTCTGGTTAGCAGCTGAGCCATTAACCACTGCACCACCAGGGCTCCAAATCATCTGGAGGGCTTGTTAAAACACAGATTACTGAGCTTTACTTCCAGAGTCTAATTCAGTAGATCTGGGATGGGACCAAGAATATGCCCTTCTCATAAGTTCCCAGGTGATACTGATGCTCCTGGTCTGGGGACCGCACTTTTAGAATCACTGTATTTCATCTATACATATTCCAGAAGCCCTGGTGTGATGTGTCACAGTGGTTAAGAGCTCAGCTGCTAACCAAAGGTTGGCAGTTCGAATCCACCAGTCCCTCCCTGGAAACCCTGTGGGGCAGTTCTACTCTGTCCTATAGGATTGCTGTGAGTTGGAATCGACTGGATAGCAACAGGTTTGGTTTTGGTTTGTACATATTTCAGTAAATACCTCTAAAGAGAAGGACACACCTATTTAAACATAATCACAATGTTACCACAATGCACAATAGCAATAAAAATTCTTAAATACCATGTTTTCCCAACTGTCCTCTAAGTGGTTTTAATTTTACTTATTTTGTTGTTGTTGAGAATATACACAGCAAAACATACACCAATTCAAGTTTCCACATGTTTCATTTAGTGACACTGATTTACATTCTTCGAGTTGTACAACCATTCTCACCCTCCTTTTCTGAGTTATTCCTCCCCACTGGCATAAATTCACTGCCCCCTAAGTTTCTAATATTTCAAGTTGCTGTTGTCAATTTGATCCCAGATAGTTCTAAAAAAGCTTAATGCTCAAGTCAGACTTTTTTTTTTTTCCACTAGTTAAGCTAAATTATTGTTTGGTTTTAAGAAGACTTCGGGGATATTTTTGGTTTAAGGTTTAAAGATTATCTCAGGGCAATAGTTTCAGGGGGTCATCCAACCTTCATGGCTACAGGAAGTCTGGAGACCATGGGAATTGAAATTCTGTTCTGCATTTTCCCCCTTCTGATCAGGATTCTTCTGAGAATTAACATTTCTAAGAAGTTCCCAGGCGATGCTAATGCTGCTGGTTAGGGATCAATTCAGAGAACTACTAGTAGAGCAATGGTTCTCAAAATTAATTATACGTAAGAATCACCTAGTGATCTTGTTAAAATGTATATTCTGATTCAGTATATCTGAGGTGGAAATGCAAATTCTCAGCAGGGGCTCAAACCAGAATGAACCAGTTTGAAGCCTTGATCAAAATGCTTAGTAATGGTAGCTAGGCACCATCTAGGTCTCACCACAAGGAGGCAGTTGTTCATGGAGGCAATCAGCCACCCATTCCATACCCTCCTTCTATTCCTGATGCTCCTTCTTCTTCTGTTGCTCCAGATGAAGAGACCAATTGTTGTGCCTTAGATGACGGCTTGCAAGCTTTTAAGACCCCAGGCACTACCCAATGAATTAGGAGGTAGAAAGGAAGCACTAAACATGTTATTAGGCCAATTAACTGGGATGCCCCATATAACCATGACTCTAAACATCCAAATCAAGAAACAAAATCCCATGAGGTTTTTGGTTGTACCATAAGCAGCCTCAGCAGTTACTTTTGTTTTGTTTTTGTCGCTGTTGTAAATATATCTATCACACAACTTTTGAATTTGTTTTTGTGTATGGTGTGAGGCATGGCCCATTTCATTTTTATACTCCAACTCTTTACCTTAGCCATCCTAGTGGGAACAAAATGATATTTCACTGTGGTTTTGATTTGCATCTCTCTGATAGCTAATGATGCTGAGCATCTTTTCATGTGTTTGGTGGTTATTTGAGTGTCCTCTTTGGTGAAATGTCTATTCAAGTCCGTTGTCCATTTTATGCTTGAGTTATTTGTCTTTTTGTTGTTAAGTTGTCAACGTTTTATATATATTTTGGTTATTAGATTCTTGTTGGATATATGTTTTCTGAAGATATTCTCTCAGTCGGTAGCTTGTCTTTTCACTTTTTTGGCAAAGTCTTTTGATGAACAAAAGTTTTTAGTTTTTACAGGGTCGCATTTATTTATTTTTTCTTTTGCTGTTTGTGCTTTTGTTATTATGTTAGATAATCCATTGTTAAAAGCTAGGCTTGACAGCATTGCCCCTGCTTTTTCTTCTAAGAATTTTATGGTTTATTTTGCACATTTAGGTCCTGAATCCGTTTTAAATTTGTTTTTGTGTATGGTGTGAGGCATGGCTCCTTTTTCATTTTTATGCTCCAACTCTTTATGAAGTCTTTTATTGAGGGAAAAAATAAAAATTGATTCTTTGGGAAAGTTCCCTTTCTTAAGTAATTTCTATCTATAAATGGTCCCTTCCCCTTACAGATTAAAGGAATGCAAGAAAGAGAAGGAAAAGGCAGTGCATGAGTTTGTCGCCTTTTAAAGAATAAAGCATTTATCATAAAGTAATGAAACTGATTATAACTCCTACAAGAAATCTCTAATTTTCCCTAATGAAAGAGACCATCCCTTTAATATCCCCTGTTACATAAAGCACTTAAAACTCCCCACTCCATGGGAAGATTTCTTCAATTCTGAATTATCTTCTACATATCACCACACACTTACAAGTATTTTTTTTAAATAAGATCCTTTATTTTACAACATTCAATGAATTAGACTTGGAAGCAGAGGCATGGGTTTGAACAGGGTCTTTTCTTTAAATCAATGGCCCGAAGGATATCTCTTTTTCTCTTTAAGAATACTGAGGGCCTATTATCAGCCAGCATGGGACTCAACTTTTACATTATTTTGTAAGAAGCTAGCACCCTGAGTTCACTTTATTGGCTTCTTTGTTGTTCCACTACCCTAACCACTTTTCTCTCCTGCCTACCCATCAACCCTCTTTACCATCCAGGCCCTCATACTCCCACTTAAATTTTCTTTAAAACCTGGGGAATCATGGAGCCAGTGGAGGATCCTGATTGCCATCCATTTTTGTCCTCCTGGAATGGCAATTACCAGCCTTTTGTGTACTCAAGTTCTAACTTCCAAGTCAGGAAGCATGGGGAGTTAGGAATGACAGGAACCACGTGTACTTTGTATTCTCCCAAACTGGCTGTTTTCTGATTCAGATGCACTAGTTGGCATTAATTATATATGTGCATTCATATATCAGGACATAAATGTTAGGTTACTTTTATTAAGAGATTGTTAGAAGAGTAATGAGGACACCAACCTAGCTGGAACTGGGGGTATAATGGAGGGTACCAGTGTGATATAAAATTGAAAAAGTAGGTTAGGACTATAAACTCTAGACAGCCTTGATAATCAAACCAAAATGTCTGGACTTTACTTGTAGGGAAATAGCCATAGGAAGATTGTTGAGGATAGAAATGACATAAATGTGGTTTTAACAACAGTGTGACCTGATAAGGGTTTAGACTAGTGTTGAGGCAGAGGGAAACTGAAAGGAAGGGATGGATTCAAGAGAAATTATATGAGTCAACAGACCTTGGTACCTTGCGAACGTACAGAAGGCAAGAATGACAAATTTAAAATCACTCTAGAGGCAGCAGTTTTCAAACATAGTTTTATAGAACACTAGTCCAAGAAATTCTGGAAAGGCTATAAAATTCATCCCCACATTAGATTAAAAATCCTCACAGCCCTAAACTTAGCTGACCTAGTTTTCCATGGAACACACCATGGGAAATACGCCAATTAATGTTGCCTGGGTGATTAGTAGAATAGGGACACCAATAAAGAAAAAGGGATATTTGGTAGGTTGCTGTTGCTTGGTAGTTTATTTCGTTCGTTTTTAGTTGGGAAGGGGGCTTACGGACACGTTGACTTTGAGAAGCCACAGGATATGCAGATGCAAATGATCAGCATACATATGGAAACCAGGGTTAAAGATGAAGATTTGGACATCATTCTCATAAAGATAATAGTTAAAGTCATGAGAAAATATGAGAGACTATATAAAGAAAACAAAACTGAAGAAGTAAAAATGGAGGTAATCACATAGATATCTCTGTGTGTGTGCCTATTTATTTTTTATGGGTACAATTCTGTATTTATGCGACTAAAAGAAAAGATAACGCATTCGTAAAAACATTTATGTGTATAATTCTATTCTCTATCTAGTATGTGACAATCAGCTAAACCCTTGACGCCTTTTCATCCAGAATTCTCTTCAGCTTTCTGACACTATTTCTCACAGAAGGGAAACCAAGGTAAGAGTTGGAAGGAAGCATAGAAATGATTAACAATGTTTTGGAAAAAATCCACACAGTAGTTGACATGTTCTTATATAGGAGGGAAATAGGGAAATACAGATTATCCTGTGGATTTAATCTATGTTCATTTATTGGCCATATATCAGTGGTTATTAACACTGACTGCACATTAGAATCACCTGGGTACTTAAAAATACTGATGCTCCCTGACTCTACTTCCAGAGACTAGTCTAGGGCAGGGTATTTCTTAAAAGCTTCTCAAATTATTCCAATGCATGGCCAGAGTTGAGAACCACTCATCTAGATTAAAAACAAAACAAAACAAAACCTACTGCTGTCGAGTCGATTCCGGCTCATCTAGATTAGGGGTCAGGAAACTACAACTCACTGGACAAATCTAGGCCACCACTTGTTTTTGCAAAGACAGTTTTATTGGAACATAGCCATACTCATTTGTTTATGGTTTGTCTCTGGCTGCTTTTGTACAACCACCACAGAGCTGAGTTATTAGAGCAGAGGTAACACATGGCCCACAAAGCTGAAAATATTTACTATCTGGACCTTTAGAGAGGCAGTTTTGTCAATCCTTAGTCTAGATTAATTCCGAGTCAGGTATGAGGAAAAAAAAAAATCAAAGAGACCGAATGATAGAATCTGTTTTAATCCATAATGCAAATTCATAGATATTTTAGAATTTCCACAGAAATATTTTTTGAAACATTTCTTTTTAAAAGATGCTTCCTATTGCATTATTATTTTTGAGACATTTCAAACTTACTATTGAGGTGGTATGAGAGATATTTTTATGCTACGTGAAAAATTATTTAATGTTACATTAAAATTTTAGAATGGGCCATTCAATGCTTCCCAATCTCAACCTCCCTCCTCTGTTAAATTCTTTCTACCAGGGCCATATAAGGGAAAATGTCAACTTTGCAGAATGATTGATCAACAGAAAACAGATTTCTCCTAATAGTACTGGGAAAAAAAAAAAAAAAAACTGGTCAAACTGTATCAGGGATGGAATTCCAGTTCCACTGATACTGATTTCTAGCAACACAAATCAACCAACAAACAAAAAACTGAAATGAAAATAGCAAAACATTAACAGTAGGCTGAAGAATGGGTGGGGCAGGATTACAGGTAATTTTTGAATGCCCCCTCTATATTTTCCAAATTTTTACAATGGTATAGATCATTTCTATAACTTAAAAGTCATAACATACTGATCTGTACTTCCTGGGCTAGACAAAAAACTCTTTACAACAATTTTTTTTTCAGTGGACCTACGTATCTCTCAATAATGGCTTGAAGGAATAACAAATGCCTGCTGTTGCAGAAGACAACACAGTGAAACTTCCCTATTGCCAAAGACTGCAACCCTGCAATATGTTGGAGCCCTTGAAAATAAACAAATCTCAATACCCTGATTATAGATGAAGACTGGAGCACAAATTGCATAAGTCTGAGAGGCGTTTCATGAGAAAATGGCTCGTGTGGACAGACTCTTTCCCGTTAATGGAAAAGAATTCACACGTATCTTACAACTGACAGCAGAGTACCTCAACATTAAAAGTCTCACGCAGCCCAGAATATTGTTTTCTTGGTCGTTCAAGAGCGTGTAGCGCCCTGTATATCTAAGCAGTTCTATAAAGGATGCTTTTTTACTGAGTGGAAGTGCTTTAAATGTTGGCTTAAATGCATCTGCTGACTCTGACCATATTTTGCCCCCATCCCTCCCTTCAAAAAGCAACAGGCTCTGAAACAGTGGCCACAGATATAAAAAGCAACGAATAAACTATCTTTAGTTGTGTCTGGTTGAGAAGGTGTGCTGATTTTGTCAGTTAACCTCATACAATACCATAAATCATTCTCAAAAGTGAAGTAAAATGATAGATATCTGCCCTTAAACACTCTTCTCAATGAGAATAAATATGCCTGAGACTGCTAAATACATTTACTTAGAAAGAAGATTATAAACTTCAGGAAAGATCCCAGGATAGGATTTTCCACTGTAACTGAACAGACTGTGCCCTCTCCCCCTGAATCAGCAAATTTCTAGTTTCCACTGCAAAAAAAATTCACTACAATACAGGAATGTTTTTTTGGAATGTAATTTCAGGAAAGTTAATAGAGGAAAACCAGCAAAATACAGTTCTGTCACCTCCCGTGAACTACATTTTCTTCATCCCTTCCCTGATGCCACCCCCTCCCACAGCTCCAGATCTCTTTGTATTTTTATTCTGAGTACCTGCTCCAGTTCATAGGCCTTTGCCTTATCCTCATCGCGGTCTGCATTCTTCCGATAGGCCAGACCCAAACCCCACACAGCCAAGATGCTGTACACATTATCCCGGACCCAGGCATCTTTCTGATCATAGCTGGCTGGAAGCAAGCCGGTCACTGGATTCTGCAACGTCAAGAAAAAGAGGGTAGGAAGTGGTAATGGGGTGTTAATATCAGGAACCAGATTCTATGCAATGGATTACTTAGGGACTTTGGTCTTTCCTCTACTTCCCCACTCCTGAGTTTTATTGCCTCCTCTTTTGACCAAATGCAAGCAAATGCTATTTGAATAAGGCAAACAGCTGGCTGAAGCCTTACAAGTCTGAAATGCAGGTATTATTAAAAGAAAGGCAGTGTTACAACTTTCTATTAGAAATAATGAAATATCAACCAAAAACCAGAAGTAAAGGAGTAGAGAAACTATAATTAACAGTATATGCAAGATGCCTCAGACCTTCACAACAGTGTAGTCTTAAGATGGCTAAATGTTCCTCTACCTCTTTTTTAACTCTGGGGTCAGGGAAAGGAGATGACGTTCAAGGGTGGTGGGGGGAACTGTCAAACAAACTTCAACACATCTTCCAACCAGTGGCATCACTAGGGTTGGTGTCACCCAGTGCAGTAACTCATGGTGTCACCCTTCATGCTAATTACCACAATACTGTAGCTAAAACACCAGAAAATTTGACAAAATCAGCGACTGTAAAAACACCACCAGCAGCAACGAAAACGACAGGGCAGGCTTGTAGCACGTGAAGACTAAACCACGTGATTCAAAGCATCACTGTAATTGGCTAATAATGACAGCTCCGATCCGGCGCATTAGAAGAATCAAAATGTATATTATCAAAGAATTTTAGCCTTGTAAGTATATTAATACATGTAAACTGGGCTTACGAAAAAGATTTTTTTTGTCATAACTAACTGCAAGGTTTTTTTTTTTATAAAAAATAATAAATTTCTGCTGAAACACTGCACAAAGATGTTACAGACAGTCATTTTGGTGTCACCCCTTCTGACAGTGTCACCTGGTGCGGTCCATACCCCTCAGTGACGTCAATGCTTCCAACTCTGCCCCCAGGAACCTAGCTGTGGCTTGGGGGGCGAGGGAGGAGGCCCAGAAGCCTCGACTCAGGGGCTCCTGGCTTAACAGTGTCTGGCTCTAGTTCTGTTCCTGACCCAACGCCTACCTTTTCTTTAGGGCCCGTTATGGCCTCCTCATCTACGGGGCGGAAGAACCTGCTACAAAGACACGACCCGGGGTTCACCTAGGCTCCTGGTCCAAGCCATCACACTCCACAACCTTGGTAATTACAGGCGACACCTCTACACTTACCTGGTGGCACAGGATGGTCTGATGCACCAGCCTAGCGTAGCCGTCCAGCCGGACCCCCGAGTTACTCCGGCTTCTCATTGTGCCGTGTTTCCAATCCCCTCAGAGAAACAGCCCAGGTGCCGCCGGGGCCCTCAGTCCCTAAGGAACAAAGCTTCAACGCAGCTCCACCCTCCCGGAGGGAAGCCCGAGAGCGGGGCCCCGGGCTGGAAGGTCCCGTGTAGTCCTCTTGGCTCCAGTGGCCTTCTGAGTCCACCACACGCCAGCGTGGGACCGAGCCACCCACGGTCTAGGCCCAGGGGCAGCGCCCCCGTCGCTCCTCTCTGCCACCCTTACGCCAATCCGGCCTCCGCGCGTGGCTCTCGCATCCTCCGCTCAGCTCCTTGAGACCGAAGTGGCCCAAAGCCGGCGCACGCCGGCCGGCAACCGGTCACCCGCCGCAGCACCGCCTCTACCTTGCGACAGACGTGAGCGGGAGGCGGGGCCAGCGCCGCGGGTCCCGGCGGCTGCGCGCTGGGCCTCGGGGCCTTGCCGCGCCAGGCCCCGCCCCCAGCCCTTCTGTTCTCTTGGTGGCTGATAAAGTGTTACCATAGGGGATGTGCTTTCCGAGGTTTATTTTCGAAACACTCAAGTGACTATTTCAGTTTTCCACACTTGCTATGTACACTGGGTGTGGAGGGGACTGTATTTTTTCGTTTCTTCTGTGTGAGTAATTTTAGAAACCCACCGCAACTATAAAACCAAAGGAAAGACACGTTTGCATTCAAGGTCTAAAGAATTGGATCTCCCGGGTCTTTATTGTTATTTTATACTTTTGACTACACACTCAGATTAAACTCCTCACACCGACCCAAACCAAACAACAAAGAACTCTAGAGGGTACTTTACTCCTTAGAAACTGGCAAATCGGCGAATTTCGGAAGGAGAAAGCAGTGGTGCGTTTTAAAGAAGAGAGTGCCCCAGGCAGGGAACTTGAGCCGAAGCGAGCATTGCTTGAGGGCAGGCTTGGCAGGAGTGGACTGGGAAGAGATTGTGTAACTGCTTCGGAAGCCTCCATTGTGCGCACGTAGGTCACAAGCCTGAGACAACAAAGACTCAGCTGAAAATAAAGGACGAGGGGAGGCTGGAAAAGAAACCTGCGGGTAACGCAGATCACTGGCCGCAGAGGAATTGGCCCGCAGCCTGCCAGGCATTCAGGCCTCAGTGCGTTTGCTTCCTTCATTTACTCGCCCTCCTCCCCGCCTCTTGTCTCTGCTTATCCAAACCCTGCACGTGTTTCAAGGCTCAGTTTAAGTACCACCTGCTCTCTGAATCACAGGGTAAAAGAATTAGAGCGATTGACGTTTGAAGGCTTCCAACGCAGGGAATCTGTGATTCTAAGCCTTCCCTACCCTTCTTACCCAGGCTTCGGTTATTTTGCATTTTCGTTTATCTTTTTATTTCTCTAAATTTTGTCTCTCCAAGTAAGCTCCCTCTCCTCCATTCTCCCTACCCCCGCCAAACTTAGAATAGAGCCAGGCATCTAGGAGGTGACTGCTAAATATTTGATAATGATGATGATGAAGGAGGGAATCCTCAAGAACTCAGATGTGGGTTTCAAGTTCAACAGTTAAATAACAGTGATACAGTTAGAATTCTCAAGCAGATTGTTTCCATTGCTGTCACTAGCTGCGCAAATGCCATGACTGGCAAATAACAAGTCACTTCAAGGCTTAGGTGCCCAGGGAAAGAAAAGGTTTTCCCAGGGAAAGCTACTTCATTTTGAAGAAAAAAAAATTTTGGAGGAAAGAGCTGTCCCTGCTCTGACCCTAATTCTCTGACATCTTCACCATAGCCTGTAGCCTCAAAAGCCTCTTCTGTACCCTTGTCCCCTTCAAGCTACTGCAGTCTCTTTTTCTTCGCCTCAGCATCATTCAGAAACTTTTTTTAAACATTAAAGTAATAATGAAAATTTGGAAAATATAGAAAAGATGGAGAAAATGTTAAAAATCACCCATAATTCCATCACACACACACAACCACCTATTAATTCTAGGGTTTTTTTCCCCCAGCCTTTTTATTCTTTCTGCATAAAGCTTTATACCATTCCCCCAAGTTGTTTAGAAGTTTTAATAGATTAGGTATGCCAGAAGTGGAGTGTTGCCCGGAAACTATCAAGAGGCCTGTTGGAGGGCATTATCTTGGTAATTTAAACCTTGGTCCAGACTGGGCTTTCAGTCTTGCAGTTCCAGAAACTTGATCTCCTTAGTGTCCCAGAGTTGGTTAGATTCAAGAGGCTGACTCATGCTGATTTCCTCCTGAGAGATTGATGTATGAAAACCAGGATGCTGGCAGATAATAAGAAATAGAACTGTGACACAGTTTATACTGCCCTGACCACCACATTCCCTCTTTTAATAATATGTAAGCCTTCCTATGTACCAGGTGCTATTTTGTTTTATACAATAACCCTATGAAGTAGATATTATCATTTATCTCATTTTAGAGATGGAGAAACTAAGGCACACAGAGATTAAGTAACTTGGTTAACATCATAGAGCCTGACAAGGCTACTCTGTCCATGTTGGTCTCACCGACTCTCCATTTTCTATGCTTCCATGGCTTATTGAGACATTCTTTCTTTAGATATGTCAAAATTCTCTACCAGCTTATAGTCAAGCCTTGACAGTCTAGAAGTGATGATATTTTTTGAAGGTGACTGTGATGAAATTAATTACTTTTGTGTGTCTCCTTTCTAGCCACGGTCTTATAACTCCCACCCAAGTGATTGTGTGATAGGGTAATTGTGGCCTACCAAGGAGATTGGTCAGTTTTGCCTAAAAGAGAGCCAATTCCAGAGCAGAGAGGAAGAGCCCACCACCACCAAGGGAGGAGAGACCAGCAGGGGGGACCTGGCAGCAGGAGACGGCATGGTGGACTACCGGGCCCACAGCCCACAGAGAGAGAAAGCTGAGGGCCTTCGGGCAGAAGCCTAGGGCCAGAGAGAGGCATGTCTGTGGGCACAGCTGTGGAGAAGCTGTCCTAATGAAGAACTGTATCCTGAGTGTTTCTGAGCCTGAATTGTAACTGTTACTTCCCTAATAAACCCCATAATCGTGAGTGTGGTCTGCGAGTTCTATGTGGCCATTGCAATGAATTATTGTACCCAGTAGAGAGTGCTGTGGGAGGGACAGTTGGTGTCAGAATTGGTAGAGATGGTGGAGAGAGAAGGCGTGTCTGACCTCCACCTCATAGAAATCAGCCTTGGGCTGTTACTCTTGGTTCTCCTTCCCCCTTGTGGGGTTGCAGGAAGTCAAACACCACCCCATGCCATTTTTGTAGTGACTTTTCTCTTATTTGATTCACTGTACATTACTTTTATAGCTTAACTCTCAGAATAAATTTTATTTCCAAGTTCCTGGGGGCATTTTATTGTTGCTCCCCTATCATACCTAGAAGTTTTAATCATACTGTCAAAAACCTAAGTGCTTAGAGAAACACCAAAAATTAGTGTAACAGAATATATTTACTGTGAGTAGATATGATTCAAATTGTGCAGTGTCAAAACAAAAAGTATTCGGAAAGGCTTTCCGAAGAGGGGACAGTGAAAGTGGGTTATAGAGGTCATTGTTATGTTAATTTATCAAGAGATAGCATCAAAGCACAGGGGAGGTTACAGGAATTGTCACCAAGGACATGCCATACATCCTAAAACAGTCTGTAGTCAGACCCTGGAGTTCCTTCGTGTTGAAGCTGGCTGCACATAGATAATTTTCCAAAAGAACCAATACCTAAGGCCAAATGGTCTCCATTAAGCTGTTTACTAAGCTATTATTTGATCTGAAGGTAACTTCAGGGAACGAGTTCCTTCAAGGTTCAAAAGGACACCTAAAGGTGGATGGTCTGTGTGGGTCACCTCAATTCCATGAAACCAAAAATCTAGATTTCAGGAGAATCAAAACAATTTTGTCAATGCTAATATTTAAAAATTTAAAAAAATTTTTTAATTCATATATTATAGCATTTTGTATGGTTTTACATTTTGTGTTAATGTCTGCATTAATCTTCCATCTAGTAGATGTTCCACACTTTTCTTAGCTGTTCTT
This sequence comes from Dugong dugon, assembly GCA_030035585.1. Taxonomy (NCBI): domain Eukaryota; kingdom Metazoa; phylum Chordata; class Mammalia; order Sirenia; family Dugongidae; genus Dugong; species Dugong dugon. Next base: position 97,305,651 of record CM057483.1, on the reverse strand, counting down.
TTATTAATTAAAAGTAATTCTTTTGTTATGAAATTTATGTGAGAGCATCCTAAAAATCTGAGGTGCTTGGTATAACTAAGACGGCTGACACAGATTTGAATCAAACTCCATTTTGCTCATAACCCCCACTTCGGCTTTTAGACTGTGCATGGAATTTTCCACTCATGTAAAGTTTTAACTACCCACTTGAGCAATCAGGGAGGGAGCAAGAATGTGGTCAAACAAAATGTTACCTAAGGAGGGGCTCTTGTGAATCTACTTTGAAAGACTGAGTGCACAAATTGTTCTCTGGAAGAACGATAAAATAGATAAGCTGATGTGAAGAAACATTTATTTGTTTCTCTAAACTGTGTATAAAAACCCCTCTCTACCTAACCCATTTGGAGCACTTTGCACTTACGCTTTGTGCTGCCTGGTTCAAAATGTTCTATTCCTCAATAAAACTCTATTGTTCTCTATTTACAGAGTTCGTGCTTAACTTTGCGCTTTGGCATTTGTGATGTCAGAAGTGGGAATTCGAAGGTGCATTATCTTTCATGATCCCTGAGGCATCATTTGGACATAGGCATAGCACCACTGACCCACTTTGGGTTCTCTGCCTCCACGAATTCTCGGGAATCATGAAAGGTAAAAACACCTCTTGAATACTAGCTCTGTCCCCTTGTGTTAATAGCTCTTTGAGTTTTACTGTGTATTTGTTTTGGTTCTTGCAAGAAAAATTTTGTTTTGACTGTCATTTTAAAATGGGGAATGCAGTAGCTAAAGGAGATTAGGAGCCACCTTCTGGGACTCCTGCTTACTACATGAACAAGAATTTTGGTCTCTTAAGGTGCTGTTCATGTTTGGCTGGCATAAACTCACTTGGGACAGTTTGGAAAATTAATGACTACTTCTGAGTACTTTCCAGTTGGAGAGACTAGTATGTTTCAATGTCTAAAATAAGAGATTAGGTCTCTAGCCAGCAGAATAAATTAGGTTCAGAAGGAATGAAACCAGGTTATGTATGGTTGTTATGAAGGAATCCCAGAGTCTTTAAGCTGCAAAAATAATTGGACATGGGTCAAGTATCTTAAAAGCCTCTAGGGTGCTCACCATGAACAGAAAGAAACCCGTGGAAGGATAAACTAGGATATGAGATGGGCTAGAGCACTAGGTTGCCCACCACCCACAAGAAAACTCCCATGCAACGAAGGCACATTGTGAAACAAAACACTGACCAAACCCTGTGGCAGACTCCCCACTAGGAATTTTATTTGACTCTGGGAGACCAAAGTTTCAGCCCATTCTTAACATCTTTGATAAATGAGCCTGGATTTCTCCCCTTACCGGGACACTGGTTTGGAGTTCATATTCAAAAAACTATAAGCAGAATATACTAGAAGTAATTTGGAATTTCAATGATCACTTTGGGAAAATGAATTTCTATCTGCTCTTTTTTCCTTCCATTTTGGAACAACGAGTTCCCATTTGCGTTGTCTTTTTTTTCCTCTGGGGAACTTTTGTTTGATGCTCAGGTTTTGTCAGAAGGTCTGATATCCTTCCATCTAAGACTCTGGCAAGTTTATAAATTTTATCTAGAACTTGTTTTTATGTTGAATTAGATTGATCTTACCAAAGAATTGCTGTATACATTTTAAGAATCTAGGTCGCTTCTGTTGGGTGGTATTGTATAAGCCTAGTTTTTGAGCTGGCCTCAAAGACAGGTGAGTTTACATAGTTTTTCTGTTTCATTTTGTTCTGAGAGCTTGCTTGTAGTATTAAGCGTTGTGTCTGAATTTCTGTCTTGTTTCTGGTTGAAGGCCATGGCTGATGTTTCTCGTGGGGCTGTCTAAAATCTCAGTTCTTTTCTCTTCCAAGAAAAAACTGCTTCTTGCACCTGGGCTTTTAGTAGCTACTCTGATATAAATCAGTCTATTTGAAAAGTGCAGTGAAATTATTTTGATTGGTATAACAAGGCCTTAAAAAGAAACAAATTACTCTAAGTTGTTTCTCTAAAGGATTCTATAAAGCATGCAAAACACAAGGTTATGAAAATGTAATAATTTCCTACCTCTGGGTGGTATTATTAAATTAGATTATAATGTTTCTTCAAAAAACTTACTCTGATTGGTTTAATGATAAATAAGCACTTATATCAATTAAATAGTCCTAATAGTCCCAGGAATTAATAAAAATAAATTTGTTCTGACAAAGGTTTTTATGTTTATATCAAACTTGAAAGCCAAATTTTAAAAACAAAACGTTTCTAAGAAAATTAAGCTGGATATTATATGAAATGTGTTTTATTTAAGGAAAAGGGGGTAATTTTGTCTTAAAGTAAAACTAGTAGTTCCAGAATGGGAAAAGGGAGGCATAGGACAAACCTAGGGTAAAATAGGCTAGCCAAGAATTGATGGGTTCATTTACAAAACTGCTAAAGAGCTTTGGTATTTACTGGGTAGATAAAAGGTTGTGATAAAGAGAAAACAAAACTGCTTACCAAGAGGATAGTAAGAGGGAAAGAATTTAGTTATCTTTTGTCTTTCAAAATACCTAGGCCAACTTAAACATATATAAATGAATTGGGATGACTGATTCTTGTCTTTGACCAACAGCCACAATAGAGGGATGGCTGGGAAAGATCAGGTCTCCTGGGCCCCCCAGCCTCTGAGCCCATTTAGCTCCAGGGAATCTTTTAAAGGACTCCTCTCAACTAGGTGAAGACTTTTTAAGACAAAAGAAAATAAGAAAAATGTTGTCTTACTATAGTTATCAGAAATTGGGTGATTCCTCATTATAAAAGAATGCTAAACGAGTTCTATTGTAGAGGAAATCTAAGAAGCCAAAAGATAGAAATCACAGTGAGACACCCCTGAAATGAAATGGTAGGGTAGAATGGAGACATTTTGATTCCAAAAAACAGTTGATAAAATCTAAGGTTAGATTGAAAAAAATATTGGAAATGTTAGAGGTTTGAAGGAAAATATAAACTATTTTAACAAACGTTATTTCAATAGTAATTATGTTTTCTGGTATATGACCTTAAAATAATTTCTAAGGTCTTTAGGTAGCTTACTGATATTAGATTGAGTTAATAGATATTCATTATAATTTAAGTTTATATACTTTTGCTTTTTATGTTACAGAGAAAGGACATATATATACATATATATATATATGTATTTGGATCTGCTAATGAGTATGTTCATTTTTGCCACTTAAAGGGTGGTACTATAAGAGATATATAACAAAAAGAATGTTAAAAAAGTTTATTAAAAGAGAATTTATTTGATATGTTCTAAGTTTTTATCAGTTTTGGCTAAAGTTTGATGGGTTAATTTATGAGATTTTTAAGAGCTTAAGGGCTCCTCAGTGGTGCAGTGGTTAACAACTCAATTGCTAACCAAAAGGTCAGCAGTTCACATCCACTAGTCACCCCTTGGAAACTCTATGGGGCAATTCTACTCTGTGCTATAGAGTCACTATGAATTGGAATCGACTCGACGGCAACATGGTTTTTTTTTTTTTTGGTTAAATGACTTAAGTATTGTTTCTAGGTGACATACGATAAACTCCTGATGACTTTGAAACTTTGTCGAAAGCCACAAAAGATTTGTTTCTGTTTTATAAAAAAGAAAAGTACAAAAAAGGTTTATTTATATTATGAGCTACATGAAACATGTTGTCAAATCAGGAGAAGTACCAAATTTTCTTTAAGTTAAAATTTATATGTCAGTAATGTTTGCCTGATATTAAGCAACAAGTGCATAATATTATGTCATGCTTTTATTATTTCAATTGCTAACTTGGTCACAACTGTGTTTCCTTATAATCTAGCATCATCAAAGCCAATAGTTATAACTGGGAGATTCACATCGTTTACACATGGAGTTTTTATTACTATTCACAGGTTTAGAGACTTGATAATCTTGGTATATTCCTGGCATATCCTGACAATTTAGTATTATGTCTCAAGATTATTGTGTTATATCTGAAGCTCTTTGAAAATAGGGTTAATCATTATGTTTAGAGAGATTTTTAATCTAAATTTTTTTAATTGACTTTATTTGGCTTTGCATTACTTTTGTAATTAATTCCCATCAGGTCTTTCACTTTTAAGGAGTACTGTTATTATAAGCCAATCATGGCCATATTAAGTAGTGCCATCTGCAGATAAGTTTTTACTTTGCTGACTTGCTGAAAATGCTTGACCAAAGTATTTCAACAAAAAATGAACTATATTGGACTTATGAAAAAGACTGTGATTTTTTGATCATGGATACAAATAGACCAAATCCAGATTTCCAGAAACCTTGTGTGGAAGCTGAGGCGTTCACAGACTGCAGCTGATCCAGAATTACATAGAACAAAAATTAACTACATAAGACTGAATGGACTTAAGAGTTACTATAGGTTTTATGTGGGAATATTGCTGATGTTTTAGTGTTCTATTTTTTGGATATAAGAAACCATTTATTTCTCTCTTTTTAAAATTAAGAATCAGCTATTTCAGTAACTAATAACACTATGCTGGCTATAGAACATCCTATGGTGTCTTACGCTGGGTTCTCCAGAGAAGCAACACCAGTAAAGCATATAAATATACATATAGAGAAATTTATATCAAGGAAATGGCTCACACGGTTGTAGAGACTGGAAAGTCCCAAACGCGTCAGACTGGAGGCTGATCCCAGCTCACAGGCTGTGGAGACTGATGAATCCCAAGATCGGCAGGCAAGACCAAAGGTAAGCTGCTAGCTCAAGTCCCAAGAATTGGAGGTCAGATGAACAGGATCCAGATGCAGGATCCAGAGCAAAGAAAAGCCTGTGAGCCTTGCCAGAAAGTCCACGGATGTTGGATGCAGGCCACACCCCCAAAGAAACTCCCTTTCAAAGCCTGCTCATACCAGATCTCATCACATAGGTGATCACATTACATCAGGTCTCATTATGGAGATGATGACATCATTACATAACTGCCAAACTACATCAGAACTGCCAAACCACTGAGAATCATGGCCCAGCCAAGTTTACATACAACCTTAACCATCACAGTACACCATTTGTCAACTTGACACCTGTACATATCTCCTTACACCATACATAATCTCTGAATAAAGACAATTATAAAGTCATACTTGCACCAATGACACAAATATACATGTAAACAACCAAAAATGCAGTAGCCTCTTTTACATCTTATATTTTATAAGTGAAGAAAACAAAAATATTTGATGCACACATACAAGGAAGAGATACTCATAACAATTACAGTCCTCATTTCTACAACTGGTCACATAGTTGTAACTGGTATTTAGAATTAATTCTTCTGCCACCCGTTCTGTATGATCTTTGCCCTCAGCAAAGCACCTCAGCTGGTCGTGGTTCTTTGCCTGGTGGGGTGACACAAACTTCATTCCTGAAGGGTCTGGGACATTGGTAGTTGTGTCAGAGTTGGGTTGCTGTAGTTTCTCATTGACTTTAATCACAGGTCATGATAATACTAAAAGACACACTGAGGGATCTCCTACATTCCAGACATAATCTTTACCTCCATTATGTAATATCAATTCAATTTCTTCTGGGTAATCAGGATCAATCACACCAACCAATATGGTGCTCCTTCTTTGCCTGTTGATCCAGAAGTATAAGGATCCCGAAGTGCCCAGGTGGCATTTTTAACTTCCAGTTCAATGGAATGAGTGATGTGTCCCCAAGTGGAAGCATTCCCCACTTTGGAACTAAGACCTCTAGACCTGCAGAGCATAGGGTCGTGGGGACAAGAAGAAAAAATTTTGCAAGTTGATCACTACGGGTAACAGTGAGTGATGCCACTCCCATTTCTACCCCTTGATTCCTGGACCCATGAATCCTGGCTATGGGAGAAACAGCACCATATATTGAATGCTGGTTTAGAGCACATACAGCCTCCTAGAGAACATTGCCTCAACCCTGCAAGGTTTTGCCACCTAGGTGGTGCCGTAATTGTGTCTTTAGCAGGCCATTCCATCCTTCTATCAAGCTAGCTGCTTCGGGATGATGGGGAACATGGTAAGACCAGTGAATTCCATGAGCATGGGCCCACTGCCACACTTAGTTTGCTGTGAAGTGAGTCCCTTGATCCAAGGCGATGCTATGTGGGATATCATAAAGGTGGATAAGGCATTCTGTAAGTCCACGGATGGTAGTTTTGATAGAAGCATTGTGTACAGGGAAGGCAAATCCATATCCAGAGTAAGTGTCTATTCCAGTGAGAATAAAATGCCATCTATTCCATGTTGAAAGCAGTCCAATGTAATCAACCTGCCACCAGGTTGCTGACTGATCAGCTCGAGGAATAGTGCCATATCGGGGACTCAGTGTTCGTCTCTGCTGCTGACAGATTGGGTACTCAGGAGTGGATGTAGCCAATTCAGCCTTGGTGAGTTGAAGTCCATGTTGCTGAGGCCATGCATAACATCCAACCCTGACACCATGGCCACTTTGTTCATGAGACCATTGGGCAATGACGGGAGTGGCTATGGAAAGAGGATGACTGGTTTCTTCCTCTGCTGAGGTCACCCTTTGGTGAGCATTCACATGAGACACAAATATTTTCATATCTTTGGCTCATTTAGAGAGGTCTATCCACATACCTCTTCCCTATACCCCCTTGTCTCCAATTTTCCAATCATATTCCTTAGAAGTCCCTGACCATCCATCCAATCCATTGACCACAGCCTATGAATCAGTATACAATCACACATCTGGCCATTTCTCCTTCCAAGCAAAGTGAACAGCCAGGTGCACTGCTTGAAGTTCTGCCCATTGGAAGGATTTCCCTTCACCATTAACCTTCAGGGAGGTGCCAGAAAGAGACTGTAGTGCTGCCACCGTCCACTTTCGAGTGGTGCCTGCATTTGCGCAGAACTTTCTGTAAACCAGGCACAAGATTTCTCTTCCTCAGCCAACTAACCATAAGGAACTCTCCATGAGGCCATCAGTGCAGGGAGATGGAAGGTAATGTGACAGGTGTGGAGAGCATGGACATTTGGGCCACTTCCTCACGCAACATACTTGTGCCTTCAGGTCCTGCTCAAGCCTGATCTTGTATATAACACTTCCGTTAAATGATGGAGTGCTGCTGTGTGAGTCCAATTTTATGACTCTGTGGGTCAGACAACACCCAGTTCATGATGGACAGCTCAGGCTACGTGGTGACTTGGTGTCCCATGGTTAAATGTTCAGTCTCTACTAAGGCCCAGTGACAAGCCAAAAGCTGTTCTCACAAGAAGAGTAGTTATCTGCAGAGGATGGCAGGGCTTTGCTCCAAAATCCTAAGGGTCTGTGCAGTGATTCACCAATAGGGGTCTTCCAAAGACTCCAAACAGCATCTCTATCTGCCACTGACACTTCAAGCACAATTGGAGCATCCAGATCATATGGCCCAAGTGGCAGAGCAGCATACTCAGCAGCCTGAACCTGTTGCAGAGCCTTCTCTTGTTATGGGCCCTACTTAAAACTAGCAGCTTTTCAAGTCACTTGATAAATAGGCTGGAGTAGCATACCCAAATGAGGGGTATGTTGCCTCCAAAATCCAAAGAGGCCCACTAGGCGTTGTGCCTCCTTTTTGGCTGCAGAAGGGGCCAGATGCAATAACTTATCCTTCACTTTAGAAGGAATATCTTGACATGCCCCACACTACTGGACTCCTCAATGTTTCACTGAGCTGGAAGGTGCCTGAATTTTTGTCAGATTAATTGTCCACCCTCTAGCACGCAAACGTTTTACCAGTAAGTCCAGAGTCATTGAAGCTTCTTCCTTACTAGGTGAAATCAGCATAATGTCATTGTCATGGATTGAATAGTGTCCCCCAAAAATATCCGTTAACTTGGCTAGTTCATTACGATTGTTAAGGTTGTGTGTCAACTTGGCTGGCCCATGATTCTCAGTGTTTTAATGTGATCACTCTCATGATTGAACATACTGTGAGTAGCCAATCAGATGAAAGGGAGTCTCCTCGGGGGTGTGTCCCACATCTGAATATAAGCAGATGTTCTGGCTTTTTGCTCTCTGGATCCTGTGGCTGCCTCCTGTCATCTCATCTCCGATTCTTGGGACTTGAGCTGTCAGCTTATCTGCCGAACTTGGGATTCATCAAGCTGCACAGCCTGTGAGTGGAGGCCTGCTCTCTGACCTGCCGATCTTGGGTTCGCCAGCCCCTGCAGCTACGTGAATCAGGAGAAGCCTTGTGGTCTTGCCTGCCGATCTTGGAATTCGTCAACCTTCACAGCCTGTGAGCGGGAGCCTTGGTTTCTGACCTGCCGATCTTGGGTTTGCCATCTTCTGCAGCTGCGTGACTTGGGAGAGGCCTTTACCCTGACCCACGGACTTGGGATGTTCTAGCCTCTACAATCTCGTGAGCTGTTTCTTTGATATAAATCTCTCTCTCTCTGTGTATATATATATATATATACACACACGCTTTACTGGTTTTGCTTCTCTAGACAACCCAGCCTAAAACAGTCATGATTCTCAGTATTGTCTACTATTTTGTCATCTGATGTGATTCCCTATATGTTGTAAATTCTATCACTATGATGTAATAAGATGGATTAGTGGCAGTTACATTGATGAGTTCTACAAGATTAGATAGTGTCTTAAGCCAATCTGTTTTGAGATATAAAAGAGAGAAGCGAGCAGAGAGACATGGGAACCTCATACCACCAAGAAAGCAGTGCCAGGAGCAGAGCATGTCTTTTGGACCTGAGGTTCCTGCGCTGAGATGCTCCCAGACCAAGGGAAGATTGATGACAAGGACCTTCCTCCAGAGCCAACACAGAGAGAAAGCCTTCCCCTGGAGCTGATGCTCTGACTTTGGACTTGTAGCCTACTAGACCGTGAAAGAACAAATTTCTCTTTGTTAAAGCCATCCACTTGTGGTATTTCTGTTATAGCAGTAGTAGATGACTAAGACAGTCATCAGTGTAATGGATCAGTGTGAAGTCTTGTGGAAGGGAAAGGTGATCAAGGTCCCTGCAGACTAAATTATGACATAGGGCAGGGGAGTTGATATAGCCCTGAGTTAGGACATGGAAAACGTATTGCTGGCCTTGCCAGCTGAAGGCAAATTGCTTCTGGCGGTCCTTCAAAACAGGTATGGAGACAAAGGCATTAGCCAGATTAATAGCTCCATACTAGATACCAGGAGATTTATTAATTTGTTCATGCAATGAAACCACATCTGGAACAGCAGCTGCAATTGGAGTCACCACCTGGTTAAATTTTCAATAATCCACTGTCGTTTTCCAAGATCCATGTGTTTTTTGCACTGGCAAAATAAGTGAGTTGAATGGGGATGTGTTGGGAATCAACACCCTGCATCCTTCAAGTCCTTGATGGTGACAATAATCTCTGCAATCCCTCCAGGAATGTGGATGCGGTATTGCATTTGGCTTACTGTTGTCCTAGGTGGGGGCAGATCTAATGGCTTCCACTTGGCTTTTCCTACCATAATAGCCCTTACTCCACTTGCCAGGGCTCTGATGTAAGGATTCCACCAGTTGCTGAGTATATCTATTCCAATTATGCATTCTGGAACTGGGGAAATCACTACAGGATGAGTTTGGGTACCCAGTGGACCTACTGTGAGATGGACATGAGCTCAGACTCCATCAATAACCTGACCTCAGTATGCCCCCACTCTAACTGGAGGACCACAGTGATGTTTTGTGTCTCCTGAAATTTGTCCTTTCAGAGCCAGTATCCAGTAATTCATGAAAAGTGTGATTATTTCCTTTGCCCCAATGAATAGTCATTCTAGTAAAAGGCCATATATCCCTTTGAGGAAGGCTGGAACAAAGATTAACAGTATATATTTTTGTCAATATAGTGGAGTCCTTCTTCAGGGGACCTGGCCTCCCCTTCATTCAAGAGGTTGTGAGTCTGTAAACTCGTTCAAGTCTGGAAATTGATTGAGGGACCATGACTTTCTATTCTGGTTATTCGAATTAGACTGCTGTTCACTTCACCTAGAACTCTTCCTGCTTGTACAGATCAAGTAAATCTTTAGTAGATTTACTATCTATTTCACTCCTGGGAATACCACGACTAAGTAGCCAATGCTATATGTCCATATGAGTCAGACTATTCTGATTACTGTTTTTACTCCACTGTCTATTATGGTAACAACACCCATCTTGTCTTTGTTGATCGAGTGCCACGTTTTGGCTCATACTACCATGGGGTCCAGTGAACTTCATTGTAGTTAGGAGTCTTAATTCAGTTAGGACAGTTCCCAGTGACCCAACCAAATAAACTATTAGATTCTTTCCTAACCTCTCGAGCTGAAACATTGAATGAAGAATCTGTGCTTAGTGGGCCCATATCAATAAACTCAGAGTGATCCATCTTCATGTTCTTTGTACCATTATCCCAACACTTTAATAGCCATTCTCACACACATTCCCCAGGTTTCTATTTGTACATATAAGAAAAGTCAAGCAGCTCTTTTGGAGTGTAGCATACCTCCTCTTGGGTCACACTTTGTACTTCACTTTTTGGGGCTCACTGAGACTCAAGTCTAGTTATAGGAATAGAAGCCAAAATGGGTGGTGGGGATGTTTTTTGAGAACATTCAGCATTTTCTTATAAGGCATCTACATAAGGCAATGCCCCAGGCAATGACTCAGACAAAGGCCCTTCAGACACGGCTGGGTTAATCTCATGAGATGGTGGTGGAGCAGCTTATGGCTTTACTGGGGAGGGTGGCTTAGCAGACAAAGATGGAGTAATCTCTTCATATGAGAATGAGAGGGATGGTTCTGTTGGCAGGAGTGATTCAACAGAATTTAGGGGCTCCATGTCCCCATCTCAAGTTTCAGGATCTCATTTCTTTCCAATCAGTGCCCTCATTTTAACTTCAGACACCTCTTGAGGTTGAGAATTCAACTAACATTGTAATTCAGCCACTCTTATGATGAGACTCTGGGTTTGGTTTTCGGCAATATCAGCTCTGTTACTACAAGAAATAAGGCTTTCTTTCAAGGCACAAGGGGAAACTTTGAGATCATTTATGCAGCGCTTGAGCTTTGACTCTGAAGCCCTGAGCTCACCTCTTTCTTTTGCCACTTTGTCTAGCAAAAGTAGGACCAACAAACCAGCTTTCTTATACTTCTCATTATGACAGAATTATAGAAAGGGATCTTACATGTGATAATCCAAAGCCTCACCTCTCACCAATACCTGATCTATAGGTGGTGATATTTTGCATGTTTCTATTGTCACCTCACACCATGGATTAGCAGTACCTTCTTTAATACTGAAAGCAGAGTCATCAACATCTTTAAGACTAACCAGACTTGAAAACCAATTTAGAAAACTCATCCTTACAATTCTGTTTCTCTAGAACCACTCTCGGTACCAAATGTCTTAGGCTGAGTTCTCTAGAGAAGCAAAACTAGTAAAGCATATTTATATATATATATACAAAGCATAAATATATATATTTATATATTTATAATAAGGAAGTGGCTCACATGGTTGTAGAGTCTGGGAAGTCCCAAGTCCATGAGTCAGACTGGAGGCTTCCCCTGGCTCACAGCCTGCAGGGACTGACAAATCCCAAGATTGGCAGGCAAGACAGCAGGTAAGCTGCTAGCTCAAGTCAAAAGAACTAGAGGTCAGACGAACAGGAGTCAGCTGCAGGAGCCAGATCTAGCAAAACCCACGAACCTTGCCTAAAAGTTCACTTATATTTGATGCAGGCCACACCCCCAAGGAAATTCCCTTACAGCTGATTGGCTAGTCACAGCAGATCCCATTATGGAGGTGATCACATTATATCAGATCTCATCATGAAAGTGATTACATCACTCTACAACTGCCAAACTACATCATAACTGCCAAACCACTGAGAATTGTGGCCCACTCAAGTTGACACACAACCTTAACGATCACATGTGGTAAGGGTTTTTCTCCTGTCCTGATTATTGCTATTTGACTATCTCAAATGGCACATCTTGGTCATGTGGCTCTAACCTTTGGCCTTGGCTTCCACCTGGATGGATTAGCAGATGTACTATGGGATTGAGCTTGACACAGGGTCGAATACTAACTGGCTTACCTCTTCCAGCTGACATCTCCCTTTTTAACAGCTCGTTAGACCAGTTCTGTATTTCAATAGTATAATCATTTGGCTTCTATTTGTGTACCTCAAATAGACTTAGAAGATATTATGGCTCATGTCAATGTTCTGACTGAATATGTTCAGAGTGTTTTAAATTATTTTGCCAATGGACTCCAAGAAATGAATTCTGAAATGATTATGATGAGAGAAGTAGTTCTTCAAAACCGACTAGCCATTGACATCATTACTACTGAATCAAGAGGCACCTGTGGTGGTTAAGGTTGTGTGTCAGCTTGGCTAGGCCATGATTCTCAGTGGTTTAGTAGATATTATGTAATCATCCTCCATTTTGTGATCTGATGATGTGAGCCAACAGCCTGCAGTCTGACCTGCCAGTTTAGGGTTAAAGAAGCCTCTGATGACCAAAAGTCAAAACCTCAAAACATGCCTAATATTGCTCCTGGAGAGTATGTATACTGGAAGAGACATCAACTGAAGGACTCCTTAGAGCCCCATTGCCAGTAATCTGGTCCTCCTTACCAACTCGTGTGCTGCCAAACTAGAGAGAGTCAAACCTTGAATCCATTTGTCACAATTAAAGAAAGCCAAGACACCTCAGTGGACTAGCCAGCCCTCTGGAGAACTAAAGATTACCTTGAGACACTCTGAGGGCCAGAAGCAGATGACATCTGAGGTAGACAGCTAGTCCCAAGATCACTGAACAAGACCACATACATGTTGCTGAGTTGGTGGAATTTGCCTAATAACTGTTGCTATTTTAATGCTGCTAGCTTTGTTATATGACTGTGGTTTAATCTCCTGGTAAGACTTGTACAACATGAAATTCTGTTTAAGCTTTGTTCTTCTATTCATAGTAATTCCATCTGAGGCTTGGGCCAAAGATGCTTTTGTTAAGTTGGCGCAATCAGTAGAGTGTGCCAGTGATTTGGCTGAATGTTGGATCTGTCACCCCAATCCACAATTAGAATGTGAAAATTCAGATCCATTAGTATTTCCAATAACAAATATAGTCTTGAGCCTGAAACTGTTGTTCTTGTTACCTTTAAACAAGCCATATGTGTCAGACTATGGCATCTCCCTGGACTGTTGGCTCAACTTCAGGTACAATGTTTCAATTTAACCCATGTTGTAAACTGGAGACTGAATTGTTCTAGATACAGAAATTTACCTAGCAGTTTTAGTAGACTACTATAGTATTGCCAAACTGATATCCTGATCCAAACTGCTGATTTCCCTAGGTATTTTCATACCTTGTCCCTGTGTGCAACTCAATTGCCATATTGTCTAAGTGGAAGCTAGACATATCCTAACAGTCTGTCCCCTCTTAGTACTAAACTCTGGAGCCCAGTGAGATTAGGACGACTACTCATTTGTGACAATTCTCTTACTAAAAGTTGGTTTGAGCAGGTTAACAGAACTATTCCTTTCCCTGATAATGATACTGGAAATGGGATTATCTGTGCTCCCCACGAATATGTATTTTTATGTGGAAGATCCAATTATAGCACCATGAGAGAGCCTAACCCTAGTGACAAGCCCTATGCTTGGGCATTGCCCTGCTTAGATGGTTGGAGAATGCGGGGCCAATATATGTTAGGGCTTTTAGGAGTTCCCCTAAATATTCACTCCTATAATGAAAATATGTGTTGGACTAGTGATTTGAAAATTCTCAGTAAGAATCAAAGCTTCCTGCTTAGTGAAAAACATTGGTGCTTGGGAAGGTGATGTATACCTTTTGGGGACATGGAAGCTTTGTGTTGGGGACCCTTCCAAACCTCACCATATGTGTCTCTTCATTTATATCTTTTGCTATAATAAAACTATAATTGTAAATATAGTGCTTTCCTGAGTTCTGTGAGTTGTTCTAGTGAATTATCAAGCCCCAGTGGGTAATGGGAATCCCCAAATTTGTAGACAGCAGGTCAGAACTGAAGGTGTCATGGGGACATGTAAGCTTACATTTGGCTTCTGAAGTCTTGAGCAGATTTGACAGTCTGGAGGACTTTGCCCTTTAACTTGTGAGATCTGACCTAGCTCTGGTGGTTACTATTAGAGGAAGAAGTACTCCACTTGCAGTTGGTGTCAGAGAGGAACTAATAGAAAGATTCAGCAGGGTAGCAGGATACAAGATAAACATAGAAAAATCAGTTGGATTCCTATACACCAAAAAAGAGAACTACAAAAAGGAAATCAGGAATGCAATACCATTTATAATAGCCTCTAAAAAATTAAAATACTTAGGAATAAATGTAACCAGGGATGCAGAAGACTTATACAAAGAAAACTGCAAAACACTACTGCAAGAAACCAAAAAACCAAAAAAAAAAAAAAAAAAAGTTGCTGTCGAGTTGATTTCCACTCATAGCGACCTTATAGGACTGAGTAGAACTACCCCATATGGTTTCCAAGGAGCCGCTGGTGGGTTCAAACTGTTGACCTTTCTATTAGTTTCAGTAGTTGTCTTGTGGAGACTTTAGTGTTCTCTATGTATAGTATAATACCAGGAGGGTCATCCTTGGTGGACAGGTTTCAGCTGAGCTTCCAGACTAAGACAGACTAGGAAGAAGGACCTGACAGTCTACTTCTGAAAAATTAGCAAGTGAAAACCTTCTGAATATCATCAGAACTTTGTCTGATACAGTGCCAGAAGATAGGCCCCTCAGGTTCGAAGGCACTCAAAATTCAACAAACGGATGCAGTGCTGGAGGTGCTCACTCATCTATGCCAAGAAATTTGGAAGACAGCTACCTGGCCAACCAACTAGAAGAGATCTGTATTTGTGCCCATTCCAAAGAAGGTGATCCAACAAAATGCGGAAATTATCGAATAGTATCATTAATATCACAGAGCTGGAGAAAAATGTAGAACAAAATTATAACTTGCATAAAAAGAGCAGACTCACTGGTCTGACAAAGACTGGAGAAACCCCAAGAGTATGGCCCCTCTACACATTTTTAACTCAATACTAAAGTCACTCCTGAAGTTCACCCCTCAGCCAAAGACTAGACAGGTCCATAAAACAAAAATAACACACGTAGATCAACCATGTGTATCAGACTGAATGGACACACTAGTCCAAAAGCAAAGACAAGAAGTCGGGAAGGGAGAGGAAAACTGAACAAATGGAAACGGGGAAACCTAGGTTGAGAAGGGGAGAGTGTTGACACATTGCAGGGTTGGCAACCAATGTCAGAAAACAATTTGTGTATCAATTATTCAATGAGAAACTAATTTGCTCTGTAAACTTTCACCTAAAGCACAATAAAAAAAAAAAAAAGATTTACAGCCTTGGAAAACCTATGGGGCCATTCTACTCTGTCCTATAGAGTCACTATGAGTCGGAATTGACTCAATGGCAAAGGGTTTGGTTTTTATATATATAAATATAAACTTTTTTCTTTTAGAGATATTGCACATGGTTCCCCATCAGTGATTTGTTTGTTAATATTCTTTATAGCATCTTTTTTACATGCAGTTTTTTTTTACTGTTGTGCTTTAAGTGAAAGTTTACAATTCATGTTAGTCTCTCATAGAAAAATTTATACATACATTGCTTTGTGACCCTACTTGCTCTCCCTATCCTGTGACAGCACACTCTTCCTTTCCACCCTAGATTTCCCGTGTCCATTCAGCCAGCTCCTGATCCTCTCTGCCTTCTCATGTCACCTCTGGACAGGAGCTGCCCATTTAGTTTCATGTATCTACCTGAGCTAAGAAGCACACTCTTCTTGAGCATCATTTTATGTCCCATAGTCCAGTCTAATCTGTGTCTGAAGAGTTGGCCTCAGGAATGGTTTTAGTTTTGGGCTAACAAAGAGCCTGGGAGCCACGTCTTCCAGGGTCCCTCCACTCTCCATCAAACCATTGAGTCTTGTCTTTTTACTAGAGTTTGAGTTCTGCACCCCACTTTTCTCCTGCTCCATCAGGGACTCTCTGTTGTGTTCCCTGTCAGGGCGGTCATTGTGGTAGCCGGGTACCATCTAGTTCTTCTGGTCTCAGGTTGATGGAGTCCTGGTTTATGTGGCTCTTTCTGTCTCTTGGGCTAATACTTTCCTTGTGTCTATGGTATTCTTCATTCTCCTTTACTCCAGGTGGGTTGGGACCAACTGATGCATCTTAAATGGCTGCTTGCTAGCGTTTAAGACCCCAGACGCCACTCACCTAAGTGGGATGCAGAACATTTTCTTAAAAAAACTTTGTTATGCCAGTTGACCTAGATGTCCCTTGAAACTATGGTCCCCTGACCCCAGCTCCTGCTACTCTATCCCTTGAAGTATATGGTTGTATTCAGGAAACTTCTTAGCTTTGGTTTAGTCCAGTTGTGCTGACTTTCCCTGTAGTGTGTGCTTTCCTTCCCTTCACCTAAGATAATTCTTGTCTACTTTCTAGTTAGTGAACACCCCTTTCCTCCCTCCTCACCCTCGAAACCATCAAAGAATGTTGTCTTCTGTGTTTAAAACTTTTCTTGTGTTCTTACAATAGTGGCCTGATACAATATTTGTCCTTTTGCGACTAAGTTCACTCAGCATAATGCCTTCCAGATTCCTCTGTTATAGGATGTTTCACGGATTCATCCTTGCTCTTTATCACTGCATAGTATTCCATTGTGTGACTATACCATAATTTGTTTATCCATTCATCCGTCGATAGGCACCTAGGTTGTTTCCATCTTTTTACTATTGTAAACAATGCTGCAATGAAAAGGAGTGTGCATATATCTATTCGTGTGACGGCTCTTAATTCTCTAGGATATAGTCCAAGGAGTGGGATTGCTGGATCATATGGTACTTCTATTTCTAGCTTTTTAAGGCAGTGCCAAATCAATTTCCAAAGTGGTTGTACCATTTTACACTCCCACCAACAGTGTATAAGTGTTCCAGTCTCGCCACAACCTCTCCAGCATTTATTATTTTGTGTTTTTTGGATTAATGCTAGCCTTATTGGGGTGAGATGATATCTCATTGTAGTTTTGATCTGATTTTCTCTAATGCCTAATGATTGTGAGCATTTCCTCATGTGTCTGTTAGCCGCCTGAATATCTTCTTTGGCGAAGTGCCTGTTCATATCCTTTGCCCATTTTTTAATTGGATTATTTGTCCTTTTGTTGTTAAGGTTTTGCAGTATCTTGTAGATTTTAGAGATTAGATGCTGATCGGATTTGTCGTAGCCAAATTTTTTTCCCAGTCCGTACGTGGTCTTTTTACTCTCTTGATGACATCTTTTGATGAGCATAAGTGTTTGATTTTTAGGAGCTCCCAGTTATCTAGATTCTCTTCTAGTGTTTGTGCATTATTGCTTATGGTTCATATTCTGTTTATGCCACGTATTAGGGCTTCTAGCATTGTCCCTATTTTTTCTTCCATGATCTTCATAATTTTAGATTTTGTATTTATGTCTTTGACCCATTAAAAGTTAGTTTTTGTGCATGGTATGAGGTATGCTTCTTGTTTCAGTTTTTGTAGATGGATATACAGTTATGCCAGCACCATGTGTTAAAGAGACTTTCTTTTCCCTAATTAACAGACTTTGGGCCTTTGTCAAATATCAGCTGCTCATAGGTGGATGAATTTACGTCTGGATTCTCATTCTGTTCCATTGGTCTATATATCTGTTGTTGTACCAGTACCAGGCTGTTTGGACTACCGTGGTGGTATAATAGGTTCTAAAATCATGTAGTGTGAGTCCTCCCACTTTGTTCTTCTTCTTCAGTAATGCTTTACTTATCTGGGGCCTCTTCCCTTTCCATATGAAGTTGGTGATTTGTTTCTCCATCTCATTGAAAAATGCAATTGGAATTTGTATCTGGATTGCATTGTATGTGTAGATCGCTTCGGGTAGAATTGACATTTTCACAATGTTGAGTCTTCCTATCCATGAGCAAGGTATGTTTTTCCACTTATGCAGGTCTCTTTTGGTTTCTTGCAGTAGAGTCTTGCAGTTTTCATTGTATAGGTATTTTACGTCTCTGGTTAGATTTATTCCTAAGTATTTTATCTTCTTGGGGGCTATTGTAAATGCTATTGATTTGGTGACCTCCTCTTCGACATTCTCTTTGTTGGCGTAGAGGAATCCAACTGATTTTTGTATGTTTATCTTGTATCCTGATACTTTGCCGAAATCCTCTATTAGTTCCAGTAGTTTTCTTGTGGATTCTTTGGGGTTTTCTGTGTATAAGATCATATCATCTGCAAATAGAGATACTTTTACTTCTTCCTTACCAATTTGGATGCCCTTTATTTCTTTTTCCAGCCTAATTGCTCTGGCTAGGACCTCCAGCACAATGTTGAATAAGAGTGGTGAAAAAGAGCATCTTTGTCTGGTTCCTGTTCTCAAGGGGAATGCTTTCAGAGTCTCTCCTCTTAGGATGATGCTGGCTTTTGGCTTTGTATAAATGCCTTTAATTATGTTGAGGAATTTCCCTTCTATTCCTATTTTGCTGAGAGTTTTTATCATGAATGCTTGTTGGACTTTGTCAAATGCCTTTTCTGCATCAATTGATAAGATCATGTGGTTCTTGTCTTTTTTATTTGTGTGATGGATTACATTGATTGTTTTTCTAATGTTGAACCATCCCTGCATATCTGGTATAAATCCCACTTCATCATGGTGATTTTTTTTTTGATATGTTGTTGAATTCTATTGACTAGAATTTCTTTGAGGATTTTTGCGTCAATGTTCATGAGTGATATTGGTCTGTAATTTTCTTTGTTTGTGGTGTCTTTACCTGGTTTTGGTATCAGGGTTATGCTAGCCTCATAGAATCAGTTTGGGAGTGTTCCGTCCTTTTCTATGCTCTGAAATACCTTTAGTAGTGGTGGTGTTAGCTCTTCCCTGAAAGTTTGGTAGAATTCTTCAGTGAAACAGTCCAGGCTAGTGCTTTTTTTTGGGGGGGAGTTTTTAAATTACATTTTCAACCTCTTCTTTTGTTATAGGTTTATTTTGATATTCTACTTCTAATTCTGTTAGTTTAGGTAGGTAGTGAGTTTCTAGAAATTTGTCCATTTCCTCTAGGTTTTCAAATTTGTTAGAGTACAATTTTTCTTTTTTTTTTTTTTTAATATATATTTTATTGTACTTCAGGTGAAAGCTTACAGAGCAAATAGTTTCTCATGAAATAGTAGTACACATGTTGTTTTTTGACATTGGTTAACAACCCCACAACGTATTAAGCCTCTAAATTCTCAACCTTTTTTTTTGATGAAAATTACAGATGGCCAAAGATACACCGTTTCAAAAATTTCTACATTCACAGTTCAGTGACATTGACTACGCTCTTCCAACTGTGCTGTTATTCTCACTTAAGATGAAGGCTTACAGAAAAAATAGTTTTTCATTTAACAGTTACTACACATGTTGCCCTATGACAATGGTTAACAATCTCACAGCACATCAAGAATATCCTTACTCCACCTTGTGTTCCCTATCACCAGGGGGCTTCCTTGTCCCCTTCTGTCTTCTGGACCTTGTCAGTGGACTATTGTACCTCTTTAGTCTCATTTGTTTATTTATTTATTTATTTATTTTTATTTTATTTAAACACCATTTCAAAACTTTTTACTTACACATTTAAGTGATATTGACTATGCTCTTCCAATTGTGCTGCCATTCTCGCCCAAGATGAAGGCTTACAGGACAAAACAGCCTCCCATTTAATAGTTACTACAAATGTTGCCCTATAGCAGTGGTCAACAATCTCACAATACATCGACAGTGTCCTTATTCAATTTGTGTTCCTTATCATCAGTTTCCTACTCTCCCTCTGCCTTCTGGCCCTTGTCACCGGACTCCTGTACATCGTTAGTCCCATTTAGTTTTACTGGGGTGTCCATTCCCAGGCTTAACATCGAACCTTGAAGGTAACTTCCCCTCTGAGCTGAAAGGGTGTCTGGGGGCCACACTCTCGAGGTTTCTCTAGTATTCTTTAGGCCAGTATATCTGGTCTTCTTTTTTTTTTTTTTTTTTTTTGGGAGTTAAAATTATACTCTACATCCTACTCCAGCTCTGCCCAGAACCCTCTGTTGTGATCCTGGTCAGAGGAGTCATTGGTGGTAGCCGGGCACCATCCAGCTGTACTGGGCTCAGTCCCGTGGAGGCCTTGGTAGCTGTGGACCATTAGTCCTTCGGACTAATCTTTTCCTTGTATCCTGTTCTCTTCGTTCTCCCTTGTTCCCGAAGGGATGAGATCAGTGGAGTATCTTAGATGGCCGCTCATAGGCTTTTAAGACCCCAGACACTACTCACCAAGGTAGAATGTAGAGCATTATCTTTATAAGTAGTGTCATGCCAATTGAGCTAGATGTTCCCCGAGATCATGGTCCCCAGAGCCCTCCGTCCAACAACTCAGTCCCTCGGGGGGTTTGGATGTGTCTATAGGGCCTCCATGACCTTTCCTTGTGCAGGTTGTGTTAGTTTCCCCTGTTAGAGTACAATTTTTCATAGTATTCTGTTATGATTCTTTTTATTTCAGTTGAGTTTTTTGTGCTATCACCCACCTCATTTCTTATACGGGTTATCTGCTTCCTCTCCTGTTTCTCTTTTGTCAGCTTGGTGAATGGTTTATTGATTTTTTTTGATCTTTTCAAAGAACCAGCTTTTGGTCTTGTTAACTCTTTCAATTGTTTTTCTATTCTCTATTTCATTTAATTCTACTCTAATTCTTATTATTTCCTTTTTGCTGGCACCCGAGGACTTCTTTTACTGCTCTCTTTCTACATGTTCCAGTGGTAGGGTTAATGTTTTGATTTTGGCCCTTTCTTCTTGTTGGATGTGTGCATTTATTGCTATAAACTGACTTCTGAGCACTGCTTTTGCTGTGTCCCAAAGGTTCTGGTAGGATGTGTTTTCATTCTCATTTGATTCTATGAATTTCTTTATTCTGTCCTTAATTTCTTCTATATCCCAGTAGTTTTTGAGCAAAGTGTTGTTCAGTTTCCATGTGTTTTTTTTTTCTTCCCTTGCTTTTTCTATTATTGATTTCTACTTGTATGGCTTTATGGTCAGAAAAGATGCTTTGTAATATTTCGATGCTTTGGATTTTGTTAAGGCTTGCTTTATGGCCTAATATGTGGTCTATTCTGGAGAATGTTCCATGTAAGTTGGAAAATAAAGTATATTTGGCTGCTGTTGGGTGGAGTGCTCAGTATATGTCTATGAGATCAAGTTGGCTGATTGTAGCATTTAGATCTTCCATGTCTTTGTTGAGCTTCTTTCTGGATGCTCTGTCTTTCACTGAAAGTGGAGTGTGGAAGTCTCCTATTATTATTGTGGAGCTGTCTATCTCTCTTTCCAATGCTGTTAGAGTTTATTTTGTGTATTTTGGAGCCCTGTCATTGGGTGTGTAAATATTTATTATAGTTATGTCCTCCTGTTGTATTGATCCTTTAATCATTATATAGAGTCCTTGCTTATCCTTTGTGGTGGATTTTACTTTAAAGTCTATTTTGTCAGAGATTAATATTGCCACTCCTGCCCTTTTTTGAATGTTGTTTGCTTGATATTTTTTTTTCCATCCTTTGATTTTTAGTTTGTTTGTGTCTTTAAGTCTAAGATGTGTCTCTTGTAGGCAGCATATAGACGGGTCCTGGTTTTTTTTTTTTTTTTTTTTTTATCTATTCTGCCACTCTTTGTCTCTTTATTGGCACATTTACATTCAGCATAATTATTGATAGGTACGAGTTTAATGCTGTCATTTTGATGTCTTTTTTTGTGTGTTGCTGACGATTTCTTTGTTCCATTTAATTTTCTGTACTCAGTCGTTTTTATGTATTTTGATTTCATCTTTTTAATTGTAGTTGATTTTGTATTTGTTGAGTCTTTATATTTTTCTGGTTTTTAATTTTGACTTGTAGGATTGTTCGTTTCCTTTGTGGTTACTTTAATATTTACCCTTGTTTTTGTAAGTTTTAACCAGTCTTTTGTTTCTTTATATTACTTGACTTCCTCTCTATATGAAAAATCTATGTCTGCATTTTTAGTCCCTCTTTTTTGTTTTAATCGTGTCATCTTTTACATATTGACATCTCTGTTTCCCTATTTTCAGTGTTTTAGCTTTGATTTATTTTTGTGACTTCCCTATCTGAGTTGATAATCTGGTTGCTCTGTCCTGTGTTCTAGTCTTGGGTTGTTATCAGATGTTATTGATTTTCTAACTGGAGGACTCCCTTTAGTATTTCTTGTAATTTTGGTTTGGTTTTTGCAAATTCCATAAACTTCTGTTTATCTGGAAATGCCCTAATTTCGCCATCATTTTTGAGACATCGTTTTGCTGGATTTACAATTCTTGGTTGACAATTTTTTTTCCTTCAAGGCTTTATATATGTCATCCCATTGCCTTCTTGCCTGCATGGTTTCTGCTGAGTTGTCTGAGCTTAGTCTTATTGACTCTCCTTTACAGATGACTAGTCATTTATCCCTAGCTGCTCTTAAAATTCTCTATCTTTGATTTTGGCCAAGTTTGATTATAATATGTCTTGGTGACTTTCTTTTAAGATCTACCTTATGTCAGGTTCGATGAGCATCTTGGATAGATATCTTCTCATCTTTCAAGATATCAAGGAAGTTTTCTGTCAACAAATCTTCAGCAATTCTCTCTCTATTTTCTGTTATCATGCCTGTTCTTGTACTCCAGTCACTCATAGGTTATTTCTCTTGATAAAGTCCTACATAATTCTTAGAGTTTCTCCTTTTTTTTCAATTCTTTTATCTGATTTTTCCTCATATAAGTTGGTGTCAAGTGATTTATCTTCAGTCTCACTAATTCTGACTTCTACTGCCTCAATTCTGCTCCTATGACTTTCTATTCGGTTGTCTAATTCTGAAATTTTATTGTTAATCTTCTGGATTTCTGATTGCTGTCTCTCTATGAATTCTTGGAGCCTATTAAATTTGTCATTATGCTCTTGAATAACCTTTTTAAGTTCCTCTACTGCTTTTTTAGTGTGTTCTTTGGCTTTTCTGAGTTTTGTTGGATTTCCCTCCAAATATCTCGAAGAGTTCTGTATATTAATCTTTTGTATTCTGCCTCCAGGATTTCCAAGAAATTCCCTTCCTCCGGAAAATTTATTGAGTCTTTAATTTTGGCGCTTGCGGAAGCCATCATGTTCTGTCTCTTTATGTGATTTGATATTGACTGTTGTCTCCGAGACATCAATAAGTTATTATAATTTATTTATTTTATATTTGCTTTCTGTGTCCTAGCTTCTTGTTTTGTTTTGATACACCCATATAGGCTGCTAGTGTGAGCTAGTTTGATTATTGCTGCCTTTGATGCTGTAATGTCCTGTCACCAGGTAGTTAGATATGTTACTAAGTATGTGAGCCCAGGAATCCGTTCACTTTTCTTGCATGGATTCAGCTCATGTGTCCAGGTAGTTGGTCACCAAGTGTGTGGTGTAGGCTGTCATCTACAGTCCTAGACAGGCATGGGTGATTGGTGTAGGCACAGGCATCTGGCTGCAGTAGGGCGTCATGTGCTGAGCAAGGCAGTGGGCTGATGGTTGCCCCTGAGTGTCTGGAAGGAAAGCATGTCTCTGTTCCCTAGAGTGAGTAGGTTGGTGGGTTTTGTAGCCAGACTATGAGTACCCAGTGCTGTTGGCTATAAGGACTGGGGGCACGACTTATTCTTGGACCCCTTTTGTGGGTGGCTAGGTGGCGTGGGTGGAACCACCAGTCCTCAGGCCCCTGATGTGGGCAGGTGAGGAACCTGCTTAATGGGCAGAGCAGTGTCAAATGTCACAAACCTGCCACTTCACAGCTGAAACAGTTTAAGTTAGACTTCAGGTATACACCCTGTTGTACTGTGGTAATGAAGGCCTATGCTGTTTAAATGGGCCCACACAAATCTATGCAGGAGTGAAAGGCATTCAAAGTCCGTGGACCCCTTATGCCTGTGTCTAGGCAAAGGAGCTATTCCAACCCTAAGTTCCTGGCTTAGGGGAGCCAGCAGCTTTTTTTTTCCCCATTTGTTAATTTGTTCCCTCTCCAAGCCGGGAGAATGGCTCAGGACACATGATGGGTCCTACTTCAGGCCCAGGGGACTCAGTAATCAATGAAGCTGGCTTGGGACCCAGTGCAGAACATGGATGGGGGAGGTAAATAGGAGAGAGGTTCTTCCCCAATGTTTTTTTTTTTTTAATCCCTGCAGTAGGCCAGATGAAAGTACTTATCTTTAGCCACTTGAGTACTGCTTTTCACTGCTTCTGGATGGCCGAGTAGATTCTCTGCTGCTGGACCTCTCCCGATGTGGAAAACACCTCCCGAGTGCCACTGCTCGCCTCACTGCACACCACAAGCTGATCCAGCCTGAAGGGCTCAGGTTCCCACTGGGTCAGGTCTGGCAACTCCTCACTGCTTCCCAACCATCTCTACCTCTGCCTGCTACTCAGTCTGACTCCTCACCTTTGCCTTTGATGTTCAGGGCTCGCAGATTTTCATATACAATTGATTCACTTGTTTTTCCAGGTCTTTGTTGTAAGAGGAACCACAGGAAGCATCTGACTACTCCACTATTTTGGCCCCACCTCCAGTTTTTATTTTTAATGAAGTCAAATTCTTTAAAAACTTTTACCTCGTATGTAATATTTATAAATTTTTAAATAGAGAATGTATTCATATATTACTTATGTAGTTTACAATGTCTCTTTTTCATACAAATTTTATTTTAAATGAAGTCAACTTCATTAAAAATAAAAACTGTGTGAAAAAGACACTATAAATAATATTTATAAACAAACCAATGATGGGAAAACATGTACAATATCTCTAAAGGAAAATAAAAAAGTTAAAATTTAATAATACACACATATATATGGTATATGAAGAAAGCAAAAAGTCATTAATAAGACAAGAAAGAAAGAAAAGACCAAAATAGATCTTGGAAGAGACTCTGAAACTTGCTCTTGAATGTTGTGTAGCTAAAGGGAATGGAAGAAATTGTGACGTAAAATAGCTGAACAAAAGATTTCAAAAGGCAGCATGAGAAGACAAAGTAAAGTGTTATGAGATGTGCAAAGACCTGGGAGTTAGAAAACCAAAAGGGAAGAACATGCCTGTCATTTCTCATGCTGAAAGACTAAAGAAAAAATTCAAGTCTCAAGTTGCAATATTGAAGGATTCTAAGGGCAAAATACTGAACAACCCAGGAAACATCAAAAGAAGATGAAAGGAACAAGCAGAGTCACTGTAACAACAAGAACTGGTTGACATTCAACCATTTCAGGAGGTAACACAAGGTCAACAACCAGCGGTATTGAAGGAAGAAGTCCAGGCTTCACTGAAGTTATTGGCAAAAAACAAGGCTTCTGGAATTGATGGAATACCAATTGAGATGTTTTTAACAAATGAATGCAATTCACTCATCTATGCCAAGAAATTTAGAAGACAGCTACGTGGCCAACCTACTGGAAGAGATCCATATTTGTGCTCTTTTCAAGGAAAAGTGATCCAACAGAAGTTGGAAATTATTGAATAACATCGCACACAAGTAAAAGTTTGCTGAAGATAATTCAAAAACTGTTGCAGCAGTATATCAACAGGGAACTCCCAGAAATTCAAGCCGGATTCAGAAGAGGATGTGGAATGAGTGATATCATTGCTGATGTCAGATGGATCTTGGTTGAAAGCAGAGAATACCAGAAAGATGTTTCCCTGTGTTTTATTGACTATGCAAAGGCATTTGACTGTGTGGATCATAACAAATTATGGGTAACATTGTGAAGAATGGGAATTCCAGAACACTTAATTGTGTTCATGAGGAACCTGTACATAGACCAAGAGGCGTTTGTTCAAACAGAACAAGAGGATACTATGTGGTTTAAAATCAGGATAGGTGTGCATCAGGGTTGTATTCTTTCACCGTACTTATTCAATCTGTATGCTGAGAAAATAATCTGAGAAGCTGGACTATATGAAGAAGCATGGGACATCAGGACTGGACGAAGATTCATTAACAACCTGTGATATGAAGATGACTCAACCTTGCTTGCTGAAAGTGAACAAGGACTTGAATTACTTACTATTGAAGATCAAAGACTACAGTCTTTAGTACGAATTACACCTTAACATAAAGAAAACAAAAATCCTCACAACTGGACATCCTCACAACATCATGATAAACAGAGAAAACATTGAAATTGTCAAGGATTTCATTTTACTTGGATCTACAATCAACGCCCATGAAAGCACAGCCAAGAAATCAAACGACATAGTGCATTGGGCAAATCTGCTGCCAAAGACCTCTTTAAAGTGTTAAAAAGCCAAGATGCACTTTTAGCCAAGCCATGGTATTTTCAATCAGCTCATACACTGTGAAAGCTGGACAATGAATAAGGGAGACTAAAGAAGAATTCATGCTTTTGAATTATGGAGTTGGTGAAGAATATTGACTATACCATGGTCTGCCAGAAGAACAAACAAATCTATCTTGGAAGAAGTACATCCAGAATGCTCCTTAGAAGGGAGTACTTTGGACACGAGATGGACTGATGCAGTGGCTGCAACTGTGGGCTCAAACATAGCAAAGATTGTGAGGATGGCACAAGATAGGGCTGTGTTTCGTTCTGTTGTACATGGGGTCGCTATGAGTTGCAACCAACCTGACAGCACCTAGCAACAGCAACAACCACATACATATATGTATAAACTTCCATAAATCAGTAAGAAAAAGAAAAACAATAGAGAAATGACTAAGAATATGAATAGGTATCAACCGAAAGAAAAAAATAAAATGACAAACATATAAAGATTCTCAATGACATTAGTGTTCATGGGAATGAAAATTAAAATAAGATACCATTTATGAGTGTTTTCCTTTATGTCTTATTTTAGAAGTCCTTTTATTGGATCGATTATAGCCTCCAGCCCCTAAAAGATATGTTCACCTGGAACCTGTGAATGTGAGCTTATTTAGAAAAAGGATTTATTTAAATTAAGTATCTGGAGATGAGATCATCCTGGTTTATCTTGATGGGCCCTAAATTTAATGATGGAGAAAGAAGAGTAGAAGACACACGTGGAGGAGAAGACTACGTGAAGAAGGAAGTAGACATTGGAGTGATGGCTTTACAAGCCAAGGAATACTTCTGATTGGTGACAGCCCCCAGATGCTAGGAGAGAGGAAATTGAACAAAGTCTCCCTCAGAGCCTCAAGAAGGAACCAATGCGATGACACCTTAATTTCGGATTTCCGACATCCAGAAATGTGAGAAAACAAGTTTCTGTGGTTTCAACACACCCACTTTGTGGTAATTTGTTACGGCAGCCCTCGAAAGCTAATACAGCCTTCCTGCCCCAAGACCACCAATACGGAGGAATTCTGGGATCTAAGATCCCAAACCTTTCCAAAAGAACACCAATAAAAGCAACTAGAGCCTTGCATTTGGTCCTGTAAGAAATAGTGTACAAAGAATGGCAGCAAGGAACTGCAAACTGAATAAAGACAAGGATGACTTATATGGTAGAAAAAGTGCTTCTTCCACTGTTCCTGCCCCTTGCTTTCTTGGCACAATGGTCTGAGGGCTCCAACTGCACGGCAGCAGTCCCTTACCACCAGCCAAAGCACGCATCTCCTGTGCACAAGGAAGGGCCTCAATCTCTGGCTCCAAAACTAATAGCACAGATCTCTCAGACAGACTGTTCAGGGTGACTCTGCCCCTCCCCCTCGAGGCTCTGCAGACAGACAGCAGCAGCTGCAGCCCTGATCAACCCACAGCTCCCTGTGCATGGGGAAGGGCCCCGATCACTGGCTCAGAAAAAAATTGGACAGATCTTGCTAGTGGACTCTTCAGGAAGTATATTCTGACCAGTCTAGAGGCAGCCTGAAAGACTGAAACTGTGTTCTGGCCAGACTTGTAGCCTTCACAAAGCAGGGGAAGGAGCAGTGGCCAAGAGCATTTATGAAAAACCCACAGCTAACATCATATTCAATGTAGAAAGACTGAGAGCTTTCCCATTAAGATCACAAACGGGGCAAGCAGGTCTGCTCTCACCACTGTTATTCAATATTGTACTGGAAGTCCTAGAGATAGTAATTAGGCAAGAAAAAGAAACAAAAGCTATCCAAATTGAAAAAGAAGTAAAACTATTTGTTTTTCACTGAAGACATGATCCTATATACAGAAAAACTAAAAGGATCCACAAGAAAGCTACTAGAGCTAATGAACCAATTCATCAAAGTGACAATATACAAGGTCAACACACAAAAATTAGTCAGGCTTCTATATATCAGCAACAAACATTCTGAAAAGTAAATTAAGAAAACAATCTTATTTATGATACCATCTAAAAGAATAAAACACCTAGGAAGAAATTTAACTAAAGATGTGAAAGACTTGTTCACTGAAAACTCAAATCATTATTGAAAGAAATTATAGAAGACCTAGATTAGCAGAAGGATAGCCTGTGTTCATGAATTGGAGGACTTAATATTGTTAAAATGTCAATGTTACCAAAACCAATATATAGATTTAATGCAATCCCCATAAAAACTCTAATAGCCTTCTTTGCCGAAATGGAAAAGAAAACCTCAAATTTATATGGGACTGCAAGGAGCAATGAATTATCAAAACAATCTTGAAAAAGAAGAATAAAGCAGGAGGACTCACAATACTCGATTTCAAAATATACTATAAAGCTACAATAATCAAAAGAGTCTGGTGCAGGTATACTGATAGACATATTAACCAGTGGAATAAAATTGAAAGTCCAGAAATAAACCCACATGTATATGGCCAATTGATATTTTTAAAAATAATTTTATTGTTTTTTTGGTGAAGGTTTATACGGCAGTTTAAGTTCCCATTCCACAATTTCTACACAAGTTGTTCAGTGACATGGGTTACATTCTTCACAACACGTAAACATTCTCATTATCTCCATTCTGGTTGTGCCATTTCCGTTAATCTAGTTTGGCTGCCCTCTCACATTCTCATCTTTGTTTTAAAGTAATTGTTGACCATTTGGTCTCATATAAGTGATTTTTAAAGGAACGCAGGACTTATGGGTGATATTCATTATTTTTGATCCAATTTGTTATTTAGCTACAAGGTTGACCTCAGGGGTTAATTTTAGCTCAAGGTTTGAAGACTATCTCAGGGCAATAGTACTGCGGAGTCTGCCACTCTCAACCAGCCAGTAGGTCTGTTTTGTTTTGTTTTTTAGGAATTTGAAGTTCTGTTCCATATTTTTTTCTCCCATTCTATCAGGGTCCATCTATTGTGGCCATGATAACAGTGGTCGATAGTGGTAGCCAGGTACCATCTGGTTCTTTTGGTCTCAGAGTAGATGAGGTTGTGGCCAGTTGATTTTTGACAAAGGTGCCATGTCTATGGACTGGAGAAAGAATAATTTTTTTTTGTATTTTTTGTTGTTGAAAATATACACAGGAAAACATACACCAATTCAACAGTTTCTACATGTACAATTCAGTGACACTGATTGCATTCTTCAATTTGTACAACCATTCTCACCCTCCTTTTCCAAATTGTTCCTCCATCACTAACATAAATTCCTGCCCCTTAAGCTTCCTATTTAACCATTTGAGTTGCTGTTGTCAGTTTGATCCTATATAGATAGTTCTTAAAAGAGCATAATTCTCAAGGCAGACCTTTTTTACTAGTTAAGCTAAATTATTGTTTGGTTTTAAGAAGACTTCAGGAGATATTTTTGGTTTAAGATTTAAAGATTATCTCAGGGCAATAGTTTCAGGGGTTCATCCACTCTCCATGTCTCCAGAAGGTCTAGAGTCCAGGAGAATTTTAAATTCTGTTCTGCATTTCTCCCCCTTTGATCAGGATTCTTCTATGGAATCTTTGATCAAAATGTTCGGTAATGGTTGCTGGGCACCATCCAGTTCTTCTGGTCTCATGGCAAAGGAGACAGTTGTTCATAGAGACAATTAGCCACACAGTCCATATCCTCTTCCTGTTCCTGACTCTCTGTCTTCCTCTGTTGCTCTAGGTGAATAGAGACCAATTGTTGTGCCTTAGATGGCTTCTTGGAAACTTTTAAGACCCCAGGCACCATGCAACAAACTAGCAGGTAGAACAGAAGCACTAAACACGTTATTAGGCCAATTAACCATGAAATCATGACCCAGAACCTCCAAACCAAGGAACCAAATCCCACAAGGTGTTTGGTTGTACATAAGCAGCCTCAGAAGCTACTCTTTTTTCTTTTTTTGTCATTGTTGAAAATATATCTATTACACAACTTTTGCTAATTCAACTATTTACAGGTGTACAACTTATTGACAGCAATTACAATATTCAGCTTTACAACCCTAACCTTAGTCAATATGATTTTTCCATCACTGTTAACCCTCCTTTCCCCCCTCCCTCCTGCCCCTGGTAACTACTTATACACTATGGTGTCTATACATTTGCCTTTTTTTGGTCTTTTTATATAAATGAGGTCATATAATATTTGTTCTTTTGTGATTGGCTTATTTTGCTGAGCATGATGTCTTCAATCTCCACCCATACTGTAGCATGTATCAGGACTTTATTTCTCCTACTGACTGAGTAGTATTCCATTGTATGTATGTACCACATTTTGTTTATCCATTCATCTGTTGATGAGCATTTTGGTTGTTTCCACCTTTTGGCAATTGCGAACAGTGATGCGACGAACATTGGTGTACAAGTCTCTTTCTGAGTCTCTGCTTTCAGGTCTTTTGTGTATATACTTAGGAGTGGAGTTGCTGGGTCATATGGTAGTTCTAATTTTAGTTTTCTGAGAAACCAGCACACTGTTTAATGGCTGTACCATTTTGAATTCCCACCAGCAATCGATAAGGGTTCCAGTTTCCCCACATCCTCGCCATCATTTGTTATTTTCTGTTTTTTTTGTTCTTTTTATCTTAGCCATTCTAGTGGGAGTGAAATGGTTTCTAATTGTGGTTTTGATTTGCATCTCTTTGATGGCTAATGACGCTGAACATCTTTTCATGTATTAGGTAGCCATTTGAATGTCCATTTTGGTGAAATGTCTGTTTAAGTCCTAAAAGAAAAATTTCTTTTGTAAGGATCAGCACAAAGCTGGTTCCTATGAGGCGGAGGTTAAAGATGTCCCAAATGTCCAAATTTTCCAAGCTGCTGTATCACTCCATCATCTCTAACATTAACTACTCCCTCTCTCCTCAGCATTCTCCTTCCCATCTTTGGGTTTCCTAATTTGCTGCAATGTCTCACAGAACTCACAAACCATATAAACAATGGCTCACGCAGTTGTGGAGGCTGGCAAGTCCCAAATTCGTGGGTCAGGCATAGGCTTCTCCCTGGCCTTCAGTCTCTGCCCGCAGGCACTCAGCCTTCTCGCTCTGCGGGCTGGGAAGCTGACTGTGCTGTCTCCTGTGGGTCTCTCCTGCCGCTCTTTCCTCCCGGTCTCACCTTCCTTGGTGGTGGTGGGCTCTTCTCTCTGCTCTGGAGCTGGCTCTCTTTTAAGGCAAAACTGACCAGTCCCCTGGAGGGTCACAATCAGCTTATTTGCACAGTCCTGCCCAATCACCTGGGTGGGAGTTACCAGACCACGGTGAGAAAGACCATATTAAGTAATTCATCACACCGCAAGTCCTTTGCTCATTTTATGATTG
Source organism: Dugong dugon (assembly GCA_030035585.1). Taxonomy (NCBI): domain Eukaryota; kingdom Metazoa; phylum Chordata; class Mammalia; order Sirenia; family Dugongidae; genus Dugong; species Dugong dugon. Next base: position 97,273,960 of record CM057483.1, on the reverse strand, counting down.
GGTTATTTGTCTTTCTGTTGTTAAGTTGTCAAAGTTTTATGTACATTTTTGTTATTAGGTTCTTGTTGGATATATAGTTTCCTAAGATATTCTCTCAGTTGGTAGCTTGTCTTTTCTGTTTTTTGGTAAATCTTTTGATGAACAAAAGGTTTTAATTTTTATGAGGTCACGTTTACTTACTTTGTCTTTTGTTGTTTCTGCCTTTGTTATTGAATTAGATAAACCATTGTTGAAAGCTGGGCCTGACAGCATTGCCCCTGCTTGTTCTTCTAAGAATTTTATGGTTTTAGTATGCACATTAAGTCCTTAATCCATTTTGAATTTGTTTTTGTGTATGGTGTGAGGTATGGTTCCTGTTTCAATTTTCTGCATGTGGAAATCCAATTTTCCCAGCATCATTTATTGAAGAGACTCCTCTTTTCCCATCAGATGTACTTAGCACCCTTGTCAAAAATCAGTTGGCCATAGATGTGTGGGTTTGTTTCTGGACTCTCAATTCTATTTCATTGGCCTATGTGTCTATTGTTATACCAGTCCCAGGCTGTTTTGATTACTTTAGCTGTATAGTATATTTTAAAATCAGAAAGTGTGAGTCCTCCTACTTCATTTTTCTCTTTCAACATTGTTTTAGCTATTTGGGGCCTCTTGCCATTCCATACAAAGTTGAGGATTGGTTTTTCCATTTCTGTAAAGGCTGTTGGAATTTTGACAGGGATTGCATTGAATCTATAGATCACTTTAGACATCTTACAATGCTAAGTCTTCCAGTCCATGAACACGGAACATCTTTCCATTTATTTAAGTCTTCTTTAATCTCTTTCAGCAGTGTTTTATAGTTTTCATTGTATAGGTCCTTCGTGTCCCTAGTTAGATTTATTCCTAGGTATTTTATTCTCTTAGATGCCATTGTAAATGAAATTGTTTCCCTAACTTCCCTTCAGACTTCTCATTGCTAGTGTATAGAAACCCAACTGATTTTTGTTTGTTGACCTTGTGCCCTGAAAGTTTGCTAAATTTCTCTATTAGCACTAGAAATTTTCTTGTGGACTCTTTGGGATTTTCTATATATAGGATCATATAATCCATGACTAGAGATAATTTTACTTCTTCTTTTCCAATCTAGATAATTTTATTTCTTTTTCTTGTCTCATTGCTCTGGCTAGAACTTCTAATACAATATTGAATGGAAATGGTGAGAGCAGGCACCCTTGTCTTGTTCCCGGTTTTAAGGGTAAAACTCTCTGTCTTTCTCCATTAAGTATAATGTTGGATGTTGGCTTTTCATATATGCCCTGAATCATATTGAGGAGTTTCCCTTCTATTCCAACCTTCCTTAGGGTTTTCATCAAGAAAGGGTGTTGGATTTTATCTAATGATTTTTCTGCATCCGTAGAGATGATAAGGTGGTTCTTTTCCTTTGCTCCATTGATATAGTATATTATGTTGATTGATTTTCTAATGTTGGACCATCCCTGCATTCCTGGAATAAATCCCACTTGGTCATGGTGTATGACTATTTTAACATGCTGTTGGATTCTATTCACTAGTATTTTGTTGAGAATTTTTGCATCTATATTCATAGGAGATATTGGCCTGTAGTTTTCTTTTCCTGTGGTGTCTTTGGTTTTGGTAGCAGGGTTATGTTTGCTTCATAGAATGCATTGGGGAGTACTCTTTCCTCCTCTATTTTCTGGGAGAGTTTAAACAGTATTGGTGTCAATTCTTCTCTCAATGTTTGGTAGAATTCCCTAGTGAAGCCATCTGTCGAGGACTTTTTTTTTGTTGGGAGTTTTTTGATCACTGATTCGATGTCTTCACTTGTTATGGGTCTGTTGAGACTTTCTGTTTCCTCTTCAGTCAGTTTGGGTAAGTTGTGTGCTTCTAAGAATTTGTCCATTTCATCTAGGTTATCCAGTACGTTACCATACAGTTGTTCATAATACTCTCATAATTCTTTTTATTTTTATTAAGTCAGTTGTAATGTCTCCTCTTTCATTTCTTATTTTGCTTATTTGCATCTTTTCTCTTTTTTTCTTTGTCAGTTTAGCCAAAGGTTTGTCAATTTTATTGATCTTTTCAAAGAACCAGCTTCTGATTTAAATTTTTTTAAATTTTTTCCCATACAAAAATTTATACATACATTGCTATGTGCCTCTAATTGCTCTCCCCATACTGTGACTGCACACTCCTCCTTTCCACCCCTGATTCCCCATGTCCATTCAACCCACTCCTAAACCTCTCTCTGCTTCTGATTTTATTGATTTTCTCTATTGTTTTTTCTGTTTGTGGTTTTATTTATTTCTGCTCTGATCTTTCTTATTTCCTTTCTTCTACTAGGTTTAGGCTTAGTTTGCTCTTCTCTTTCTAGTACCTGGAATTGTCAAGTTAAGCTATTAGTTTGAGATGTTTCTTCATTTTTATGTAGTCGTTTATTGCTATAATTTCCCCCTGAGTACTACTTTTGCTGCATTCCACAAGTTTTGGTATGTTGTGGTTTCATGTTCATTTGACTCTAAGAAATTTATGATTTCTTCCTTGACCCATTGGTAATTTAACAATATGTTATTTAATTTCTGTTTATTTGTGTATTTTCCAGTTTTTTTTTGTTATTGAGTTTTTGCTTCACTCCATTGTGATCAGAGAATATACTTTGTATGATTTCAATCTTTTTAAATTTATCAGGACTTATTTTGTGACTTAAAATGTCGTCTGTCCTGGAGAATGATCCATATGCACTGAAGTAGAATGTGTATTATGCTGTTTTGGAGTGGAGTGTTCTGTGTATGTCTCTTAAGACTAGTTGTTTTATAGAGTCATTCAGGTCCTCTGTTTCCTTGTTCATCTTCTTTCTGGATGTTCTGTCCAATATTGAAAGTGGTGTATTGAAATCTCCAACTATTATTGTAGTACTCTCTATTTCTCCCTTCAATTTTATCAGTATTTGCTTTTTATGTTTAGGTGCCCCAATGTTGGGTGTATATATATTTACAATGGTTAAATCTTCTTGATTAATTGACCCTTTTATCACTATATAATGTCTATCTTTATCTCTTCTGACAGACTTTGTCTTAAAGTCTACTCTGTCTTATATTAAGATTGCCACACCATCTCTCTTTTGGTTATTATTTGCATGGAATATTTTTTCAATAGTTTCACTTTCAACCTATTTGTGTCCTTGGGTTTATGGTATGTTTCTTGTAGACTGCACATATTTTTTAATCCATTCTGCCACTCCCTGCCTTCTGATTGGAGCATTTAGTCCAGTTACAGTCACTGTAATTACATGATCAGGCCTGAGCAGGACCTGAAAGCACATGCAAGTTGCATGAGGAGATTGTCCAAATGCACATGGTCTCCACTTCTGTCACATTACTTTCCATCTCCTAGTCTATACCTATGGTATTATGGGGAGTTCCTTTTGATCAGTTGACTGAGGAAGAGAAAACTTGCTCCTGGTTTACAGAGGTTCTGTGCAGTATGTAGGTGCCACTCAAAAGTGGACAGCGGCAGCACTACAGTCCCTTTATGGTGCCTCCCTGAAGGACAGTGGTGAAGGAAGTTCTCCCAATGGGCAGAACTTCGAGCAATGCACCAGGTTGTTCACTTTGCTTAGAAGGAGAAATGGCCGGATGTACAATTGTATAGTGATACATGGGCTGTGGCCAATGGTTTGGCTGGATAGTCAGGGACTTGGAAGGAACATGATTGGAAAATTGGAGACAAGGAGGTATAGGGAAGAGATATGTGGATAGACCTTCCTGAATGGGCCAAAGATTTGAAGATATTTGTTTCTCATGTGAATGCTCACCAAAGGATGACCTCAGCAGAGGAGGATTTAAGCAATCAAGTGAATAGGATGACATGTTCTGTGGAAACCAGTCATCCTCTTTCCCCAGCCACTCCCATCATTGCCCAATGGGCTCCTGAAGAAAGCGGCCATGGTGGCAGGGATGGAGGTTAAGCATGGGCTCAGCAACATGGACTTCCATTCACCAAGGCCAACTTGGCTATAGCCACTGCTGAGTGTCCAATCTGCCAGCAGCAGAGACGAACACTGAGTCCACAATATGGCAGCATTCCTCAAGGTGATCAGCCAACAACCTGGTGGCAGGTTGATTACATTGGACTGCTTCCATCATGGAAAGGACAGCATTTTGTTCTTACTGGAATAGACACATACGCTGGATATGGATTTGCCTTCCATGAATGCAATTCTGCCAAAACTACCATTCATGGACTTATAGAATGCCTTATCCACCATCATCATTTCCACACAGCATCACCTCGGATCAAGGGACTCTCTTCATAGCAATGAGGTGCGGCAATCAGCCCATGCTCGTGGAATTCACTGATCTTACCATGTTCCCCACCATCCTGAAGCAGCTTGCTAGATTGAATGATGGAGTGGCCTTCTAAAGACACGATTACAGTGCCAGGTAGGGGGCAATACCTTGCAGGGTTGGGGCAATGTTCTCCAGGAGGCAGTATATGCTCTAAACCAGTGTCCAGTATATGGTGCTCTTTCTCCCATAGCCAGGATTCATGGGTCCAGGAATCAAGGGGTGGAAATGGGAGTGGCACCATTCACTATTATCCCTAGTGACCCAATCGCAAACTTCTGGCTTCCTGTCCAAGCCTGTGCTCCCTGGGTCTAGAGGTCTTAGTTCCAAAGGGAGGAATGCTCTCACCTGGAAACACATCACTGATTTCATTGAACTGGAGGTTAAGAATGCTACCTGGCCACTTGGTGTTCCTTATGTCCCTGGATCAACAGGCAAAGAAGGGAATCATCATATTGGCTGGTGTGATTGAGCTTGATTACCAGGAGGAAATTGTATTGATATTATGCAATGGAGGTAAAGAAGAGTATGTTTGGAATGCAGGAGATCCCTTAGGTATGTTTTTCATCTTTATTTTTATGAGTATGTTTGTTAACTTTCTTTGTGGTTACCATGAATTTTACTCTTATCTTTCTAAGTTTGAAGCAGTCTACCATTACTTGGTATCGTCTTGCCTTCCTCTCCATTAGAAGGTTCTATACCTATGCTGTTTATTCCCTCTTTTATTGTTTTGATGTTGTTGCCATTTATTGATTAACTTCTCTGATTCCCTGTTGTATTTCTTCTGGTTTTGGATAGTCCTTGAGAGTTCATTTCCTAGATTGGTATCTGGCTGGTACGATCCTGCATCCTAGGTTCTGCCTGTGAGCTGAAGCTGTCTGTCCTCAGATCGAAGAACTCCCTTTAATTATTCTTGCAAGTTTGGTTTGACTTTTACGTATTTCCTTAATTTCTGTTTATCTGGAAATGACCTAATTTCACCATCAAATTTGAACTAGAGTTCTGCAGGATATACTATTCTTGGCTGACATTTTTTTTCTTTCAAGATTTTATATATGTCATCCCATTGCCTTCTTGTCTACATGTTTTCTGCTGAATAATCTGAACTTAGTATTATTGTTTCTCCTCTGTATGTGACTTCTTGCTTTTCATGAGCTGCTCTCAGGATTCTCCATTTGTCTTTGGTTTTGGCGAGTGTGAATATGATATGCCTTGGTGATTTTCTTTTGGGGTCTCTTCTATATGGGGTTCGTTGAGCTTCTTGGATGGCCAGCTTTTCATCTTTCATGATATTGGGGAAGTTTTCTTTCAGCAGTTCCTCAGTTCCTCAATGATCTTCTCTGTGTTTTCTGTTTTCTCCCCCTGTTCTGGAACTCCAATCACTTGTAAATTTTTGCTTTTAATTGTGTCCCACATAACTCTCAGGGTATCTTCATTTTTCTTTGTTCTTCTTTCTGAGTTTTCCTGAAACAAAGTTGTATACAAGTGTTTGTCTTCAATTCCACTGATCCTGTCTTACACCGTTTCTAATCTGCTTCTCAACCCTTCTATGACATCATCCATTTCTGAAATCTTGTTGTTTATCTTTTGGACTTCTAATTGTTGTTTTTGTATAATTTCTAGCTGTGAATTTATTTTGGCATTTTGTTCATGCATCATCTTCCTGAATTCTTCCAATTTTTGTCTGTATTTTCCATGAATTTGTCTATTTTTTCCTCTTGTTTGTCAGCTTTTTGCCTCAGTTCTTGGAGAATTCTGAGTATTAGAGATTTGAATTCCCTATTAGGTACTTCTAGTGCATTTTCTTCCACAGAAGAGTCATCTGGTGTTTTATTTTGGACGCCTACTGGAAGCATCCTGTCCTGTTTTTGTAAATGTTTTGATATTGTGTGTTGTTTTCGGGGCATTCAGTAGTTATTTTTCTCGTTTATTGATTGTAGAGTTGTTTGTTTTGTCCCTTTTAAAAAAAAAATTGACTATGTCTGAGCAGGTGGACTGTGTGTTCTTTGTTGTTTGCTCTTCTGTGCACTCAATACTTTTCACCTCCTTCTCCAACTGGCAGGGTCAGTCACTCAGATATGGTATGACAGGGCAGGTCCAGCTGAAGAGGAGTTACTGGGACGGGTTGTATGTGGCACTTACTACAGCCACCAGAGTGGGTCAGTTATCAGTGCAGGGCAGGTTTCAGTAGGCCATGCCTGTGCTGCTTGGTGGTGTGATGTCAAGCGCACGGTGCAGGTAGGCAGGATGCAGCAGGGAGATTGTTATGTGTGGAGCTAAGATGGATATGGGAGAGAGGAGAGAGGAGCAGGAGCCAAAAACATACAAACAAACAAAAAAGAATGCTAGGGGAGCTTGCCATTGGAATGGAGAGATGAGAGACTATGAAATGGAGAAAAACAGAAAGGGGAAAATGAAGAAAAGAAAAGAATGAATAAATAAATATCAGAAAGGTTAAAGAACCACAAAGTTCCTAGGGATCCCACCAATGCAGCGATGAGATCTGGGGAGGTCGCTCTCAGGTGTTGCAGTACAGCCTGGCTAGAAGGCGTACAGGTATACAACGCCTGGTATTCAGGGATCAGAATGAGAAGGAAGATATATAGAGATGAGAAACTGAGCAATCAAGATAGACAAAAAGGGAAAAAGAGGGAAAAGAAAAATATAAATTAGAAAAAATAAAAAGAACAAGAAAGGCCCCCCCAAAAAACAGAAAAAAAAAAAACGAATGAAAAAAGAAATGCGCTCAAGGATCCCTCTGCACGTCTGTGGAAGCTGAAGGGGACTTCCTTGCCACACAGCTCCACCTGGCCAGAAAGGTCTCCAAACTCAAGAAAAGGAATAGAAAACAACAAACAATTCAAAATGAACAAACGAACAAAAGCCCCGGGATCTCACCAGCGTGGTAGCCCAGACCAGGAAGCAGCTCCACACTCGAATGTAGCTCCGCAGCCCCTCAGGAAGAAGCAAAGATTGCACACGGAGCCAGGAACTTGAGCGAAAGGAGGGGGAGGCAGCGAGAGGCAAGTGAGAAATCAAAAGAAGCAGAAAAACGAAGCAACACTAGCAGCCAACAAATGGCACTCAGAGAGCCAGCTAGTGCGGGCTGGTGTTTCTGGACAAAAGACTGTGTCCATGGGAAGCAGAGGAGGCCGAGTGTGGGTGAAGAAGGGTAGAGAGTGGGAAAGTGATATCACAAATTACCAGAGCTCTGCAGCCCCTCAGGAAGAAGCAAAGATGGCACACGGAGCCAGGAACTTGAGCGAAAGGAGGGGGAGGCGGAGAGAGGCAAGTGAGAAATCAAAAGAAGCAGAAAAAAAAAAGCAACACTAGCAGCCAACAAATGACATCCAGAGAGCCGCCCACTTGGGTGTGTGGAATCCAAGCAGCCGGTGATTCCTGGTCAAGAGACCGTGGCCACGGGAAGCAGAGGAGGACAAGTGGGGGCAAAGAGGGGTGGGGGGTGGGAAAGCGCACACTGCAAATTACCGGTTGTTTTGTCTCCCACTGGACGTTCCGTGAGGCTGCTTTCTTGTACCCCCATTTACTGGTCTCCGATAGGAGTCCAAGATGGTGGATCCGTGCTGTGTTGTCTGGTAGGGGACCTCTGCATGAATCTCTCCTCGCTCTCCGTTCTCTGTCAGTTTTCTCACTCCATTTGGTGCTTGGCTGAGTTCTTTATCTCTTCATTTGATGTTTTAGGGTTTCAGGATTGTTGTATTCTCTGTTCAGCTTAACTTTTCGGATCTTTGCTGTGGAGGGACGGTGTGGTACTTCTGCCTAGAGCACCATTTTGCCGGAACTCTATTTCTAGTTTTTTAAGGAAATGCCAAATCAATTTCTAAAGTGGTTGTACCACTTTACATTCAAACCAACAGTGGATAAGTGTTCCAGTCTCTCCACCACCTCTCCAGCATTTATTATTTTGTGTTTTTTTGATTAATGCTAGCCTTGTTGGAGTGAGATGGTATCTCATTGTAGTTTTGATTTGAATTTCTCTAGTGGCTAATGATCCTGAGCATTTCTTCATGAGTCTATCAGCCACCTGAATGTCTTCTTTGGTGAAGTGCCAGTTCATATCTTTTGCCCATTTATTAATTGGGTTATTTGTCTTTTTGTTGTTGAGGTTTTGCAGAATCTTGTAGATGCTAGAGATTAGATGCTGGTCGAATTTGTCATAGCCAAAAATTTTTCCCCCGTCCGGAGGTCGTCTTTTTACTGTTTTGGTGAAGTCTTTTGATGAGCATAAGTGTCTGATTTTTAGGAGCTCCCAGTTATCTAGTTGTTCTTCTGATGTTTGTGCATTGTTACTTATGGTTTGTATTCTGTTTATGCCATGTATTTGGGCTCCTAGCATTGTCCCTATTTTTTCTTCCATGATCTTCATATTTTTAGATTTTATATTTAGGTCTTTGATACATTTTGAGTTAGTTTTTGTGCATGGTGTGAGGTATGGGTCTTGTTTCAGTTTTTTGCAGATGGATATCCAGTTATGCCAGCAGCATTTGTTATTAAGACTGTCTTTTCCCCAATGAATGGACTTTGGGCCTTTGTCAAATATCAGCTGCTCATATTTGGATAAATTTATGTCTGGATTCTCAATTCTGTTCCATTGGTCTATGTATCTGTTGTTGTACCCGTACCAGGCTGTTTTGACTACCTTGGCAGTACAATAGCTTCTAAAATCATGTAGTATGAGGCCTCCCAATTTGTTCTTCTTCTTCAGTAATGCTTTACTTATCTGGGGCCTCTTCCCTTTCTATATGAAAAGGGTAAAATAAAAATAAAAATTAAAAAGAAAAGAAAAGCCCCCAGGGATCCCACCAATGTGGCTGTGAAGACTGGGAAAGTGGCTCCCAGGCCGCAAAGTGCAGCCTGGTTGGAAGGGGTAGGGGTGCACACAGCACCAGGTATTCAGGAGACAGGAAGAGAAGGTAGGTATTGAGATACGAGAAACCAAGAAATGAAGAAAGACAAAAAGAAAAAGAAAGAAAGGAAAAGAAAAAAAAAAGAAAGAAAGAAAAGTGTCCCCTGGGATTCCACTGTGTGGTTGCATGGTTGCATACACTAAAGAAGTAGCTCCCAAGCTGTGCAGTACAGCCTGGCTAGAAGGGCTCCCAAGTCAAGAAAAGAAAAAGAAAACAAAGAAACAAACAAACAAAGATCCCAGAAATCCCACCAGCGTGCCAGTGTGTGCTGGGAAGCAGTTGCACAGTCGAGTGGTGTTTCACGGCCTTTGAGGAAGAAGTAAAGATGGCACATGGAGCCAAGTATTTGAGAGAAAGGAGGGGGAGATGGTGAGAGGTATGGAAAAAACCAAAAGAAGCAGAAAAAAGCAACACTATAAACAAATAAATGACGCTCAGGAAGCCAGCCAGTGTTGGCAAATGGAATCCAAGTGGCGTAGGGCTGAAGCCATTGCCTCCTGGTGAAGAGACTGTGGCCGCAGGAAGCAGAGGAGGCCAAGTGGGTGTGAAGAAGGGTGGGGGTTGGGAAAGTGGTTACTTGTTCTGTCTCCTGCTGGGAGCTCTGTGAAGCTGCTGTCCAGTACTCCCTGTTCGCTGATCTCTGACAGGAGTCCAAGATGGCGAATTTGTGCTGTGTTAGCTGATAGGGGACCTCTGCATGTATCTCTCCTCGCTCTCTGTTCTCTGTCAGTTTCTTATTCCATTTGGTGCTTGGGTGAGTTCTTTATTTCTTCTTTTGATGCTTAGGTTTTCAGGATTGAAGTTTGTCTCTGTTTGACTTAGTTTTCTGGGTCTTTGCTGTGTAGGGAGGCATAGTGCTTTTGTCTATAGTGCCATGTTGCCCGGAAGAGCTAGATTGTATCTTATGTTAATCTCTTTTGAGATATAAAAGAAAGAAACCAGAAGAGAGACATGGTGACCTGAGTACCACCAAGAAAGAAGTGCCAGGAGCAGGGTGTCCCTTGGACCTGGGGTCCCTGCACTGAGAAGTTTCTTGTCCAGGGGAAGGACCTACTCCCAGAACTCACTGAGGGAGAAAGCCTTTCCTTAGAGCCAGTGCCCTGAATTTGGACTTCTAGCCTCCCAAACTGTGAGAGAATAAATTCCTGTTTGTTAAAGCCATCCACTTGTGGTATTTCTGTTACAGCAGCACTAGATGACTAAGACAACATCTATATGTCTTCCTTTCTTCTGTAGGTGGTAGCATAATGTACACACTTTTCTCCAACTTACTTTTTTTTAACTGAACAATATATCCTAGAGATCACCCCATAAGGGGTTGTAGAGATATTTTTCATTCCTTTTCAATGTCGTACAATACTTCATTTTGTGGTTGTACCAGACCTCTATTGGATGAACATATGAGTTGTTTCTAGTCTTTTTCTATTGTAAACAGTGCTGCAGCAGATGGTCTTGTGTATACCTCGTATCCATTCTAATAATCTGTCTTTTAATTGAAGAATTTCATTTGGTTAAATACATTATAATTGCCATATTTAGAAAACTGTTTCCACCATCTTGATTTTCGTTTTCTTTTTATTGTATTTTTTTTTTTTACTTTTTTCTGCTTTCTTTCCTTCTTTCTCTTGGATTGATAAAACTTTATGTATTTCTTTTTTTTCCCTCTGCTTGCTTGGAAGCTATAGTTTGCATTTCTATTCTTTTGGTGTTACCCTTAATTCTTTTTAAAAAAAATTGTGGTGAGAATATACACAACAAAACATAATCAATTCAACAATTTCTACGTGTATAATTCAGTGACATTGATACATTCTTCATGTTGTGCAATTATTATCACTATCCTTTTCCAAATTATTTCACCACTATTAACATAAATTCAATGCCCCTAAGAAAAAACTCTCCCTTTTCCCCTCCCTCTCACCCCTGTTAACCACTAATAATATTTGGTTTCTGTATATTTGCTTATTTCATTTAAGTGTGATCATACAGTATTTGTCCTTTTGCAACTGACTTATTTCACTGAGCATAATATTTTCAAAGCTCATTCACATTATGGCATGCACCAGGACTTCATTTCTCCTTACGGTTGAGTGATATTCCATTGCATGTATATGTTAAATTTTGTTTGTCCATTCATCTTTTGATGAACATTGTTATGGATTGAATTGTGTCCCCCTAAAATATGTGTTGTAAATCCTAAATCCCTATACTTGTTGATGTAATCCCATTTGGGAAGTGGACTTTCTTTTTTATGTTAATGAGACCGTATCAGTGTAGGGTATGTCTTAAACCAATCACCTCTGAGATATAAAAAGAGCAGACTAAATACAGAGAAGCAAGCACAGATGGGAGAATATAGATACCAAATCATATGAAGATCTCCAAGGAACAGAGAAACAAGCTGAAAAGAGAAGAGGACCTTCCCCCAGAGACAAAACAGAGAGAAAGCCTTCCCCTAAGGCCAGTGCCCTGAATTTGGACTTCTAGCCTCCTAAACTGTGAGAAAATAAATTTCTGTTTGTTAAAGCCACCCACTTGTGGTATTTCTCTTATAGACGCACTAAGAAACTGAGAATCAGATATTGAGAATGGGGTGCTGTTCTAACAAATTCCTAAAATGTGGAAGTGGTTTTGGAATTGGGTAATGGGCAGAGGCTGTAGGAATTTTGATGTACTTCATAGTAAGGCCCTAATTTGCCTTGAAGTGACTGTTGGTAGAATTAAGGACAGTAAAGGTGATTCTGATGAGGGCTCAAAAAGACTTAAGAGCTGTGATGAGAACTTCTATTGTCATGAACAAAATGTTGCTGGGAATATGGACGTTAAATGTGCTTCTGGTGAGACTTTAAAAGGAAATGATGAACATGTGATTGGACATTGGAGGACACCGGAAGGAAGGTGATGCTTTTTATGCAGTGGCAAAGAACTTGTCTGAATTACGTTTAAGTGTTTTGTGGAAGGTAGAACTTGTAAGTGATGAACTTGCATATTTGGATGAAGAGATTTGTAAGTAAGATCTTAAAGGGGCAGTGTGATTTCTCCTTGTCACTTACAGTAGAATGCAGAAGGAAAGAGATGGACTTAAAAATGAACTGTGTAAAATAAAACCAGAACTTAAAAATCTGGAAACTTCTGTTGTACAAATCAAGGACATGTGTCCTAGAACTCTCACCAAGAACATAGTGAATCAATATTTTGTTAAAGTGGTTAAGCCTGTGACTGATGGATCTATTCAACCACTGAAGCAAAAATCCGTCAGCTTAGACTGAAAGGGAGAGAAACAGTACAAAAGAAGGAAAGCTGTCTGCCTCCTGGAATTCTACAGGCAGGAAGTGGGCCAATGGGACAAATTGGTTGCAAACATCTGTTGTCCTCCAAGAAAAGGAAGTCATCATCCCAGGAACAATTCAAAGATCAGCAGAATTGTTGGAGGGACCATGGCTGGCAGGGATGCCTCCATTTCAAAGGAGGAACCACTGCCTCTTTTTCAAAAGGTGGAAAAAATGCCTCCTAGGTTTCAAAGAGTCAAATCTCCACCAACTCAGTTCCAGAGGGTGAGACTGTCATTCAGGTGATCCAAGAGTATGAGACCCTTGCCCAAAGCTGAGGGGGTGGGGCTGCCATGCACACAGGCCAAGAGAATGGGTGTTCTGCCCAAAGTTGAGAGGGCAGGGCTGTCATGCTGAAGCGACAGGGAATAAAACCTACCAGGTCTAAGGGGGTAGGGTTGCCACGCAGGTGGACTAGGAGAATAGGGCCCCCCAAAGCCGGCAGAACAGAGTCGCCATTCCAATTTGCTTGGAATGTGGAGCTGACACCCAGGGCTGAGGGGCATCCACCCAGAATCTGAACAGCATGGCCTATACCGCAGAATCTGAAGTGTGGGGCCATTACTCAGATGGTCCTAGAGAACAGAGGATTATTTTCAAGCCTTGAGAACTAATGAAATTTGCTCTGCTGGATTGTGGGCTTGTTTGGTACTCATGACCGTCTTTTCCCCTCTAGGGTCTCCTATTTGTAATGGAAATGTTTCTCCTGTGTTTGTTCCACCATTGTACAGTGAAACCTGTGAGAGCTGGAATTCAATGGTACTGCCTTGTTTTTCCAGGTCTTGCAAGTTTTCTTCCTTTGACAGGGTGCAGTCTTACCACTTTTCTATCACTTTCTATTGTTGTTAGGTGTCATCGTGTTGGTTCTGACTCATAGTGACCCTGTGCGCAGCAGAATGAAACACTGCACCATCCTCACAATTGTTGCTATGTTTGAGCCCATTGTTGCAGACACTGTGTCAATCCATCTCATTGAGGGTCTTCCTCTTTTTCACTGACCCTCTACCTTACCAAGCACGATGTCCTTCTCCAGGGACTGGTCCCTCCTGATAACATGTCCAAAGTATGTGAGATGAAGTTTCACCATCCTCGCTTCCAAGGAGCACTCTGGCTGTACTTCTTCCAAGACAGACTTATTTGCTCTTCTGGCAGTCCGTGGCATATTCAGTATTCTTCACCAACATCATAAGCCAAAGACATCATCGATTCATCTTCAATCTTCCTTATTCATTATCCAGCTTTCACATGCATATGAGGTGACTGAAAATATCATGGCTTGGGTCAGGTGTACTTTAGTTCTCAAAGGGACATCTTTACTTTTTAACACTTTAAAGAGGTCTTTTGCAGCAGATTTGCCCAATGCAATACATCTTTTGATTTCTTGACTGCTGCTTCCATGGGCATTGATTGTGGATCCAAGTAAAATGAAATCCTTGACAACCTCAATGTTTTCTCTGTTTATCATGATGTTGGTTATTTGTCCAGTGGTGAGGATTTTTGTTTTCTTTATGTTAAGGTGTAATCCATACTGAAGGCTGTAATCTTTGATCTTCATCAGTAAGTGCTTCAAGTCCTCTTCACTTTCAGCAAGCAAGGTTGTGTCATCTGCATATCGCAGGCTGTTCGTGTTAAATATTCGAGTTTTCCTTCTCTGACAGGTTTTTGCCTTGCACAGGTTCCGACTTTTGCAGGTTTTACTGTACTTTGGAAGCAGATAACTTGTATTCTAGGTTTCATAGGTCCACTGAAGGAAAGGAATGTTGAGTCAGGATGGAATACATCCAGATTTTCACTCATACTTAATTTAGCTGATTCAGAGGATCCAAATTTGGACTAAAAGTTGATATAAGACTTTTGGAGTGATATGATAGGGTGACCGGGTTTTGCATGTGGAAAGCCATGAATTTTTGGACACAAAGGGTGAAATCTTATGGATTGAACTGTATTCCCCAAAAATACGTGTTGTAAATCCTAAATTCCTACACCTACGTATGTAATCCCATTTGGGAATAGGACTTTCTTCGTTACGTTAATGAGACCATATCAGCGCTGAGTGTGTCTTAAACCAATCACATTTGAAATATAAAAAGAGCAGATTAGGCACAGAGAAACAAGCACAAATGGAGGGGAAGATACACACCACATGAAGATCACCAAGGAACCAAAGAACAGAAGTTGAAAAGAGACAAGGATCTTCTCCCAGAGCTGACAGAGAGAAAAGGCCTTCCTCTATAGACTGTGCTCTGAATTCAGATTTCTAGCCTCCTAACTGTGAGAGAATAAATTTCTGTTTGTTAAAGCTACCCACTTGTGGTATTTCTGTTGTAGCAGCACTAAGACAGACATTTAGATTGTTTCTACCTTTTGGCTACTGTGAAAAGTGCTGCAGTGAACATTAGTGTACAGGTTTGGGTTTGCCTTTCTGCTTTCACTTCTTCTGGGTAGATAACTAGGATTGGGATTGCTAAGTATACGGTAGTTCTATTTTCAACTTTTTGAGGAACCACCAAACTGTTTTCCACAGTGGCTGCACCATGTTACATTCACACGAGCAATGGATGAGTGTTCCAGTTTCTCCACAACTTCTCCAACACCTGTTGTTTTCCAGTTTTTTGTTATTGCCATTCCAATGGGGGTGAGGTGGTGTCTTATTTGGTGCTGCAATAACAGAAATACACAAGAGGGTGGCTTTCACAAAAAGATATTTATTTTCTCATGCTTTAGGAGGCTAGAAGCCTGAATTCAGGGTGCTAGCTTTAGGGGAAGACTTTCTCTCTTTCTTGTTTCTGGGAGAAGATCCTTGTCTTTCAGCCTCTGTTTCTTGGTTCCTTGGAGATTTCATGTAGCATGGCACCTCTATTCCCCCATCTCTGCTTACTTGCTTGATTGCTTACTCAACCTGCTCTTTTATATCTCAAAAGAGATTGACTTAAGTAAGACACACCTTACAGTAACACTGCCTCATTAAATAACAAAGAAAACCTATTCCCAAATGGGATTATAACCACAGGTATTAAAAAAAAATTGCCATCAAGTCGATACCGACTCATAGTGACCCTATAGGACGGAGTAGAACTGTCCCATAGGGTTTCCAAGCAGCAGCTGGTGAATTCAAACTCTCAACCTTTTGATTAGGAGCTGTAGCTCTTAACCACTGTGCAACCAGGGCTCCACCACAGGTATGGGGTTAGGATTTACAACACATATTCTGGGGAATACAGTTCAATCCATAACAGGTGGTATCTCATTGTGGTTTTGGTTTGCAATTCCCTAATGGCTAATGATGTTGAGCATCTTTTTTGTGCTTGTTGGCATTCAAATATCTTCTTTGGTGAAATGTCTGTTCAAGTCCTTTACCCATTTTTGATTGTTTGTCTTTTTGTTGTTAAGTCCTAAAAGTTTTAAAATCTATTTTGGATATTAGACCCTTAACGGATATACATTTCCTGAAAATTTTCACCCAATCTGAAAGTTGTCTTTTCATTTAGTTGAAAATGCCCTTAATTCTTAACATACACACTTAACTATAAAATATTTTAACACATGTAAAATAATTCAGAATTTCTATTTTTCTTTCAAACATGACAAGATTTGGAGCATGCTTTACCTACTCATTTAACAGCCCCTCTTCCTTATCTTGTTATTACTGTCTAGAATTTTAGTTTTATCTTTACTTTTGTCTTCAATTTTAGTCTTCCTTTTCTTGATTAGATGATACATTCATATAGTTAAAAATTCAAACAATAATAAAAGATATGTAGTGAAAAGCGTTACTCCTACTCCTCTCCAAACTTCTGCATTTACCCTATCCCCCAAACTGATCTTCCCAATAAATGCATATCTTTTCCAGAGTTTCTTTATGCAACTGTTAATATAAACTTATAGTTTTACCCACTTTCTTACATAGTGTGGTATACTATACACTCTGTTTGGAATCTTAATTTTTTTCACTTCATACGTCTTGAAGATATTTCCATATCAGCACAAAGATAGCTTCCTCATTCTTTTATAGTTCATAGTATTCCACTGTATGGGATGATCCTTAATTTATTTACCCATTACCCTGTTATAGACACTTGGATTTCTCCAATATCTTGCCATGATAACAAACTGAAATTAATAATATTGCACATATTTCATTTTATATGTGATCAGGTATATTAGTAAATACACAGAAGTTAGATTGCTGTGTCAATAGTAAATGTATTTATAATATTGGTAGATATTGCCAAATTGTCCTTTGTAGAGGGAGTCCCAGTTTGCATTTTTGCCAGGAATGTATAAGAGTGTCTGTTTCCCACAGCCTCGGTAATATAGTGTGTTATTAATTTTGGGGAGGGAGGCTTGTCAACCCTATTAGTTATATTTTTCTTTTTATGAGGAAGGATGGGCATCTTTGAAGGCCATTTATGTTTCCTTTTATGCTATTTGTCTATTCATGGATATGTGCATTTTTCTGTTCGGTTGTTGACCTTTTATAGAGTTCTAGGGCATCTTTTATGGCACTTAGATCTTGAATCATGGTTAAAAAGCCTTTCTTCCAGACTCCAAGGTTATAAAGGAATTGGCCCATATTTTCTTCAAGTGCTCTTTATCATTTCATTTTTTTACATTAAAAATCATTGACTCATTTGCAGTTTGTCCTGGTACATGGTGTTAAATATAGATCTACTTTATTTTTTTCATATGGCTACCCAATTGTCCCAACCATTTACTCAATACAGTCATGCACCACCTGTCTTCCACCATTTCAAATCTGCTCCTCAGCCCTTCTATGACACTGTCCATTTCTGAAATCTTGTTTATCTTTTGGGTTTCTAATTGTTGTTTTTGTATGATTTCTAGTTGTGAATTTATTTTGGCATTTTGTTCCTGCATTATTTTGCAGAATTATTCCATTTTTTGTCTGTATTTTCCATGAATTGTCTGCCTTTTCCATGAATTTGTCTATTTTTTTCCTCATTTTTGTCTGCTTTTTGCTTCAACTCTTGGACAGCTATGAATATTAGAGTTTTGAATTCCATATCAAGTGGTTCTAATGCCTTTTCTTCTACTGGAAAGTCATCCGGTGTTCTATTTTGGATGCCTACGGGAACTATCCTGTCCTATTTTTGTAAATGTTTTGATTTTGTCTGCTGTCTTTGGGGCATTTGGTAGTTATTTTTCTCATATATTGATTATAGATTTGTTTTGTCCTTTTTTTATTTGGCTATGTCTGAGCAGGCAAGCTGTGTGTTCTTTGTTGTTTGCTTGTCTATGGGCAAGATACTTTTCACTTCCTTCTCCAATTGGCATGGTCAGCTGCTCAGATTTGGTACAGTAGGGCTAGTCTAGCTGAAGAGGAGCTGCTGGGCACTTACTGTGGCCACCAGAGCAGATTGGCAATCAGTGCAGGGCATGTTCTGGTAAGTCATGCCTGGGCTACTTGGTGGTGTGAGGTTAAGTGCACGGTGCATGTAGGCAGGATGGCAGGGTGTCTTAGTCATCTAGTGCTGCTTAAACAGAAATACCACAAGTGGATGGGTTTAACAAAGAGAAATTTATTTTCTCACATTCTAGTAGGGTAGAAGTCCAAATCCAGGGTGTTAGCACCAGAGGAAGGCTTTCTCTCTCTGTCGGCTCTGAAGGAAGGTCCTGGTTGTCTTCAGTCTTCCCCTTTCCTGGGAGCTTCTCTGTGCAGGAATCTCGGGTCCAAAAGACCTCTGCTCCTGGTGTTTCTGTCTTGGTGGTATGAGGTCCGCAATTCTCTGCTTGCTTGCCTTTTCTTTATCTATTGAGAGATAAAAGGTCGTGCAGGCCACACCCCAGGGAAACTTCCTTTACATTGAATCAGGGTTGTGACCTGGGTATGGGTGGTGTTACAATTCCACCCTAATCCTCTTTAAGGCAAAACTACAATAAAAAAATGGAGGACAACCACACAGTACTTTGAATCATCGCCCAGCCAAACTGATACACACATTTTTTGTGGGACACAGTTCAATCCATGACAAGGGGGGAGATTGTGATGTGTGGAGCTAAGATTCGTATGGCAGAGAGAAGAGAGGAACAGGAGCCAAAAACACTCTTCTCTGAAAGTTTGGTAATATTCTGCAGTGAAGCCATCCAGGCCAGGGCTCTTTTTGGTTGGGAATTTTTAAATTACCTTTTCAATCTCTTCTTTTGTTATGGGTTTATTTAGTTGTTCTACCTCTGTGTTAGTTTAGGTAGGTAGTGAGTGTTAGAAATTTGTCCATTTCCTCTAGGTTTTCAAATTTATTAGAGTACAATTTTTCATAGTATTCTGTTATGATTCTTTTAATTTCAGTTGGGTCTGTTGTGATGTCACCCATCTCATCTCTTATATGGGTTATATGCTTCCTTTCCTGTTTTTCTTTTGTCAGTTTGGCCAGTGGTTTATCAATTTTGTTTACCTTTTCCAAGAACCAGATTTGGTCTTGTTAACTCTTTCAATTGTTTTTCTATTCTCTATTTCATTTAATTGTGCTCTAATTCTTATTGTTTCCTTTATGCTGGCTCCTGAGGGCTTCTTTTGCTGCTGTCTTTCTACTTGTTCCATTTGTAGGGTTAATGTTTTGATTATGGCTCTTTCTTCTTTTTTGGATGTGTGCATTTATGGCTATAAACCAAACTCTGAGGACTGCTTTTGCTGTGTCCCAAAAGTTCTGGTAGGATGTGTTTTCATTCTCATTTGATTCCATGGATTTCTTTATTCCATGCTTAATTTCTTCTATTACCCAGTAGTTTTTGATCAAGGTGTTGTTCAGTTTCCATGTGTTTGATTTTTTTTCCTTGCTTTTTCTGTTGTTGATTTCTACTTGCATGGCTTTATGGTCAGAAAAGATGCTTTGTAATATTTCGATGCTTTGGATTTTGTTAAGGCTTGCTTTATGGCATAATATGTGGTCTATTATGGAGAATGTTTCGTGTGTGTTGGAAAAGATAGTATACTTGGCTGCTGTTGGGTGGAGTGATAGGTATATGTCTATAAGATCAAGTTAGCTGGTTGTAACATTTAGATCTTCCATGTCTTTGTTGAGCTTCTTTCTGGATGTTCTGTCCTTCACTGAAAGTGGTGTGTTGAAGTCTCCTACTACTATTTTGGCCCATCTGTCTCGTCAGCGCTGTTAGAGTTTGTTTTATGTGTTTTGTAACCCTGTCATTGGGTGCATAAATATTTATTATAGTTATGTCCTCCTGCTGTATTGACTCTTTCATCATTATATAGTGTCCTTCCTTATCCTTTGTGGTGGATTTTACTTTAAAGTCTATTTTGTCAGAGATTAATATTGCCACTTCTGCTCTTTTTGAGTGTCGTTTGCTTGATATATTTTTTCCATCCTTTGAGTTTTAGTTTGTTTCTGTCTTTAAGTCTAAGGTGTGTCTCTTGTAGGCAGCATATAGATGGATTGTGTTTTTTAAATCCAATCTGCCACTCTCTGTCTCTTTATTGGTGCGTTTAGTCCGTTTATATTCAGCATAATTATTGATAGGTATGAGTTTAGTGCTGTCATTTTGATGTCTTTTTTGGTATGTTGGTATGTTCACAGTTTCTTTGTTCCACTTAATTTTCTGTGTTGAGTCATTTTTCTTTATGTATTTTCTTTTCATCTTTTTTCATTGTTGTTGATTTTGTGTTTGCTGAGTCTTTATATTTTCTTGTTTTTTATTTTGACTTGTAGAATTGTTAGTTTCCTTTGTGGTTACCTTAATATTTACTCCTATTTTTCTAAGTTTGTACCACTCTTTTATTGCTTTATATCGCCTTGACTTCCTCACCATATGAAAAATCTATGTCTCCATTTTAAGTCCCTCTTTTTTGTTTTAGTCTTGTCATGTTTTACATATTGCCATCTGTTTCCCTATTTTCAGTGTTTTAGCTTTGATTTATTTTTGTGACTTCCCTATCTGCGTCATTATCTGGTTGCTTTGTCCTGTGTTCTAGTCTTGGGTTGTTATCTGATGTTACTGATTTTCTAATCAGAGCACTCCCTTTAGTATTTCTTGTAATTTTGGTTTGCTTTTTGGAAATTCCCTAAACTTCTGTTTATCTGGAAATGCCCTAATTTCGCCGTCATATTTGAGAGACAGTTTTGCTGGATATATAACTCTTGGCTGGCAGTTTTTTTCCTTCAGGGCTTTGTATATATCATCCCATTGCCTTCTTGCCTGCATGATTTCTACTGAGTAGTTGGAGCTTATTCTCACAGAGTCTCCTTTGTAGATGACTTTTCATTTATCCCCAGCTGCTCTGAAAATTCTCTATCTTTGGTTTTGGCAAGTTTGATTATAATATGTCTTGGTGACATTCTTTTGGGATCTACCTTATGTGGGTTTCAATGAGCCTCTTGGATAGGTATCTTGTCATCTTTCACGATATCGGGGAAGTTTTCTGCCAACAAATCTTCAACAATTCTCTCTGTATTTTCTGTTACCCCCCCCCTCCCCGTTCTGGTACTCCAATCACTTGTAGGTTATTCCTCTTGATAGAGTCCCACATAATTCTTAGGGTTTCTTCATTTTGTTTAATCCTTTTATCTGACTTTTTCTCAAATAAGTTGGTGTCAAGTACTTTATCTTCAGTCTCACTAATTCTGACTTCCATTCCCTAAATTCTGTCCTATGACTTTCTATTGAGTTGTCTAATTCTGAAATTTTATTGTTAATCTTCTGGATTTCTGATTGCAGCCTGTTAAATTTGTCATTATACCCTTCTCTAATCTTTTTAACTTCCTCTATTGCATGTTCTGTGTTTTCTTAATTTCCTTCCTAATTTCTTGAAGAGTTCTGTATATTAATCTTTTGTATTCTGCCTCTGGTAATTCCAAGAAATTTTCTTTCTCTGGAAAATTTCTAGATTCTTTATTTTGGGAGCTTGCTGAAGCCATCATGGATTGCCTCTTTGTGTGATTTGATAGAATGTTGTCTCTGACGCATCAATAAATTATGATATTTATTTATTTATTTTATGTTTGCTTACTGTGTTCTAGCTTCTTGTTTTGTTTTGATATGCCCAAATAGGCTGCTCGTATAAGCTAGTTTGATTATTGGCACATTTGAAGCTCTAATGTCCTGTCACCAGGTGGTTACATCTGTTACTAGGTATGTGAACTCAGGAGTCTGCCCACTTCTCCCGTATGGATTCAGCTCAGGTGCCCATGTAGATAGCCACCAAGTGTGTGGTGTAGACTGTCACCTACACTCTTAGACAGGCTTGGGTGATTAGTGTAGGCACAGGCATCTGGCTCCAGCAGGGGGATACAATCTGAGCAAGGCGGGGGACTGACTGCCGCCCCTGAGTGTCCAGGAGAAAGGCGTGTCCCTGTTCCCTATAGCACTTAGGTGAGTGTGTTTTGCAGCCGGACTATAAGTACCCAATGCTGTTGGCTGTAAGGACTGCGGGGCACCTCTTATTCTTGGGCCTCTATTGCAGGTGGCTAGGTGGCGTGGCTGGAGCCACCAGTCCTCAGGCTCCTGATGTGGGTAGTGAAGACCCTGCTTAATGGACAGAGCAGTGTCAAATGTCACAAACCTGCCACTTCACAGCTGAAACAGTTCAAGTTAGACTTCTGGTATATACCCTGTTGTACTGTGGTAATGAGGGCCTATGCTGTTGAAATGGGCCCACACATGTCTCTGTAGGGTGAAAGGCACTCAAAGTCAGTGGATCCCTTATGCCTGTGCCTAGGCAAATGAGCTGTGCCTACCCTGAGTTCCTGGCTTAGGGGAGCTGGCAGTTTATTTTTTCCCCTGTTTGTTAATTTGTTCACTCTCCAAGGCCAGGAGAATGGCTCAGGGCTTGTGACGGATCCTACTTCCAGCACAGTGGACTCGGTAATTGCTGAAGCCAGTCTTGGGACCCAGTGCAGCGCAGGGAGCAAGGAGGTAAATGGGAGAGAGGTTTTTCCCTAAGGAGGGTGTTTTTGTTCCTTGCGGTAGGTAGGCCGTATGCTAGTACTTATCTTTCGCCTATCTAGGGCTGCTTCTCACTGGTTCTGGGTGTCCGAGTAGACTCTGGCACTGGGTCTCTCCCGGTGTGGAAAACGCACCTCCTGAGCACTGCTGCTTGCCTGCCTCACGGCTCACCAATGAGCTGATCAGGCCTAAATAGCTCAGAGTCTCGCTGGGTCAGGTCTGGCAACTCTTCGCTGCTTCTGAACAATCTTTTCCTCCCCCTGCCACTCAGTCTGTTTCCTCAAGTTTGCCTTAGATGTTCAGGGCTCCTAGATTGTCACATATAATTGATTCACTTGTTTTTTTGGGTCTTTGTTGTAAGAGGGTCCACTGGAAGTGTCTGAATATGCAGCTATCTTGGCTCCGCCTCTCCAGTGCAGCATGTGCAGCCTGAGGAGGTGACTTTTCAAGGCAGGGACTCAGTGTGATTCTTACAGCCAGCTCTCCCTTACTCCAATGTTGGTTTCTTAATTTTGATAAATGTACTACCATGATTTAAGATGATAACATTAAGAGAAACTGAAACTGGGTGACGAGTATATAGAAGTTCTCTGTACTGTCTTTGCAACTTTTCTGTGAATCCAAAGTTATTCCAAAATAAAAACTATTTAAGAAAATCTGTTTCCATACTTTATGATCGCCTTGTATTATAATTATGTGTATATCTCCACCACTATACTGTTAACATTGCTAGAGCACTGACCAATCAGCACTATCCCTGTGCCCAACAATAGTTGTTGAGAACAACCCTATGGGATGATGAAGGCAAAGCCAAGAAGACACTGAGAGGTTCTGGAAAATGTACCAGGTTGTGGTCTACCCTAGTTTACATTCAACTTAACAAACCACGTGTGTTGCTGATAAACATTTTTAGTCTTTATCTTCCATCCAGGCAGGCTTATAGAAAAAAGTATTTGGAAAACCTACCCTAAAAAGTTGAGAGCTCCCCTTTTTGCCCCCTACTGGCCATCTTCATTCATTTTTAAATACTCTCCCACCTTGCCCCAAAGTCTTTGGTTCAATAGCTTCAGAGAAGTGGAATGAGTTTGGAGTTGGAGCTGGATTCTAGTGTGGACTCTGTCCCTGTCTGGCTGTGTAACCTTGGACAAATCACCTAATCTCCCTTAGCTTCTTTTTTCATCTACCTAACAGGATTAAATGAGAAAGTATATGTGATACACTGTATAAATCTAAGATACTAGGTTACTTTCTACACTTCTTTGTGAGTGTGTGATTTTTTTCCTCCTAAACTTGCTCTTTCTCCAGTGTTCCCTGTGAATGGGAACTCTCTACTCACTTGCCCAAATAGAAGTTGAGTCATCCTTGACTCCTTCCTCTCTCTACCACTTTTGTCCTGTATCTCAAAATTGTCAGCAAGTCCTATAGATTCTACTTCCTAAATATTTATCTGATCCATTCTCTCATCTTGATCTCCACTGTCACTGCCTTAATTTCTCCTTAGACTACTGTAACAGCGTAATAACTCGTCTCCTTGCCATCAGTTTTGTTCCCCATTTTCCATACTGCTGCCAAATTGATCTTTTAAATGCAAATTTGACTCTGTTACACCCCAACTTAACATTCTCCCATGGATTCTCACTGCCTTTAGGATATTACAAAATATTTAGCGTGATATTGTGATCTAGGCTCTGTATGTCCATCCAGCTGCATTTTTCTCCAGTCTTTGTTATGAACCCTATACTTTAGCTATCTTGAACTATTTGCAATTTCCTGAAATTGCTGTGCATTCTCTCACAATTATGTCACGCCCTTTGAATGGAACACTTTCCTCACCCATTTTTTTAAAAAAAATTGCTATATCTAGCAGTCAGTTCTCATCTTATTTGCTCTATCAGCAGCATTTGACAGATTTGACCATTACCTTCCAGGAGAGCAAACAGTCCTGATTTTTCACCTATTGCACAATGGTTGCTCTTTCTCATTCTCCTTTGTTGGTTTCTCCTCTTCTTCCCAACCTCTTAATGTTGAAATGCCCCAGCAATCACTCTTTGAACCACTCTTTTCTTCTCTAACACTCATTTGCTTGGTGCTCTCATCCAGTCCCAGGCTTTAGATACCGTCTATATGCCCATGACTCCCAAATTTAGAACTATAGCCCAGACCTATCTCTTGAACTCCAGATTAATATATCCAACTGCCTACATGTATTCTCCACTTAAATGTTAAATACATACCTCAAATGTAGTGTGTTCAAAATTAAACTCCTGCTATATCCTCCTCACACTCGTTTTATCCACAGCCTTCTCCATCTCATTTGGTGGCAACTCCATCCTTCCAGTTATTCAGGCCAAAATCCTGGGAATCAGTCTCAACCTTTCTCTTTATCTCCCACCCTATATCCAAACTATGAGGGAATCTGACTGACTCTACCTTCAAAGTATATCAAGAAGCCTACAGTTTTTCATGACCTCAACTGATATCACCTTGGTTTGAATCACAGTCATCGCTGACTTGGATTACTGTAAAAACCCTTAAACTTTTTTCTTGCTTATACCCTTGCCCTTCTCCCCCAGTCTATTCTCAACACAGGAGCCACAATGATAAAACATTAAAGCATATTATATTAAAACATTAAATAATATATAATTGCTTTTCTCAAAATCCTGCAATAATCCTCCCATGTCATTCAGAGTAAAATGCAAAATTACTGCAATATCTTAAAAACTCCGACCCAATTGCTTCCCTTTCTTTCTTCTTAGCTCTCTAACCCTCCTTCTACTTCTCATTCACTCTACTCCAGCCATAGTGGCCTTCTTGCTGTTCCTCCAACATGCCAACCATACTTCTGCTTTAGGGCCTTTGTTCTAACTGGAACTTCCCTCTGTCTGAAACACTACTTCCCCAGATATTCAATCGGCTAATTTTCTCACCTACTTCAAGTCTTTACTCAACTCTCACTTTTTCAAAGTGGTCATCCATGATCACCCTACTTAATATTGAAACCTGACTATGTTTCCCCAAGCATTCCCCATCTCTATTAGAGTTTTTTTTTCTTCCCTAGGAATTACCACCTTATAACATGATATATTTAGCAAATATACGTAAGTGATATACAATATATACATATATATGAGTACACACACACATATATGTGTGTATGTTACTTAAATTTATTTTTTATTGTATGTTTCCTCCAACTAAAATACATATCCCAATTAGGACAGGGATCTTTGTCTGTTGTGTTCAGTGATGTATCCCAAAAGCCTAGAACAGCACTTGACATGTGGTAGGCATTCAGTACACATGTGTTGAAAAAAAATTTAGTTTGGTGTTATCCTTTCAGATGTTTTCCTATGCATTTACATACATACATACATCTCCAGAGAAATAATAATAATAGCAATAAAAACCAAACAAAATCTATTGCCATTGAGTTAATTCTGACTCATAGCAATCCTGGAAGACAGAGTAGAACTGCCCCATAGGGTTTCAGAGGAGCAGCTGGTGGATTTGAACTGCCGACCTTTTGGTTAGCAGCTAAACTCTTAACCACTGCACCACCAAGGCTCCATAATAGCAATAATGTGTATTTTTCATAACTTTTTATAAAAATAATATTTTTATATAACTCATACATAAACTTCCAGACAAGTCAAGTGTCACCTCCTACCAGTTTGGATTAAGTACCTGTTCTTATAACTCCCCTCAACCATAACACTTAGTGCATTGTGTTGCAATTGTCTAATTACTTGTCTATTTTGCTCACTAGACTATAAGCTCCTTAAAGGTAGGAACCATGGATTATTCATTTCTGTATCCCTGGGATGACTCATACTAGGCACACAATAAATATTGAATGAATGACTCTTTGCCTAGAAGAAAGTAATTCCACTTTCTCTATATTGTAGTCCTCTATCATAGATCTGTGTTTTGCTCTAAGCAAGCTCAGTGTATGAAATATATGAAAACTCAGCTTTACTCAAAAGATATGACTGTTTGATTTAAAATAGTAAAGTAGTTAATTTACAAAATGATGCATGAGAGAATTTTTCTAAATAGCCAATGTCTTTAGTGCAGAAGAACGAAAGTTTGCCATAATAAGACAAATCCATCCTCCCTTCAGCCCAGAATTGGTGCTTGGCAGAGGCATGAATATTAGTATGTCTGAAGGTGTGGTTATATCCAAGAAGTAATTCTCAAAATGTTAGAAATACAGGCCACCACCACCTTAGCATCCTAGTTTCTCTTAATAACATGTTATGAAGAAGGGAAAGCTAAGTAAAGTTTGCTTAGATTTTATTTTGCACCAGATATGTTCCACACGTAAACCCTGTTTAATCCTAAAATAACTCTCAGAGGAAGACTCTGTTATTCCTGTCTTAAACATGAGAATGTTGAGCTCAGTGATATCTTGCCTATGATCACGCAAGGAGCCAGGACAAGGGCAAAGTATAGGCTTAATATTAAGTGTCTTTGCCTGAGTCAATTACTATATTTAAGACTGACTATTCAAATGTTGTTGTTAAGCTGGAGATATGACTTAAAGCTGGACAGTGTTAAGAGTCTTGTTCTAGATGATAGGTTTGTTAGTAAGATAGGGACATGAATATAGGCAGAGGATTTTCACTGAGTCAGGTGATTTGGAAGAAAGTTATTAAAGACAAACATTCAGTATGCTGGCAAAGTGGGAAAGAGGTGTTGTTAGGGTAAAGTTGTAACCCAAGAAGCAGGGGAGGGAGAGAGGAAAGACAGAAGCTGCCTCAGCGATAGTTGTGACGGTACTGAAAGAAATGTGCTGTCAAGTGTTGTTTATAATTGTGGTTTAAGGTTTCCTAGTACTGTACTGGGTCCAGTTTATGATGTTCTTAAAGATGAGGGTGAGAGAGATGTGGGGCACAGGCTGTGCCTCCTGTAGTCCTGAATTTCTTTTAGTTGATCACAGGAAATAAAGCTTGTGTTCAGGGAGTTTTCTCTGGGAACCAGTTGGAAGCTATATCTTCTGCGTCCCAAGAGTTGTCATCAGATCTGCTCCCTAGGCCCTGGTTCCCTGCAATGAGTAGTTGAATGGTGGGGGAAATGAGGCATGTAGCAAAAAAGGAGAAAATGAAAGACTAAAATTATCATAGGTCATTGAAGAAGAGAATCAGAGAAGGGGTTATGAAGTAAGAGTTCCAACTGTATGTTAAATTTGTGCTGTTCTGCATGGTGTAGTGATTAGAAGGCAGCACATTAAAACCCAAAGGTCCTGTGTGGTTGTTTGTGGGGTAAGGGGAGATACAGTTCTATTGCATAGCTAGTCCTTAGTCAGGGGACAACTATAGAGTCAAAGTTTGCAGCTATGAAGAAGAGAAAGCTGAATCCCTAGGGCCTGCAAGAAGAAAGAACCACAATAAAAGGTCCAGGCTAGTACTGAGAGGTGAGCTGAGGAATAGGCTCAGCTTCAGTCCCAAGTCAATGCTCACTGCAGACCAAATTTTTTTTTATTGTGCTTCAGATGAAGGTTTACAGATCAAATTAGTTTCTCTTTAAACAATTAATACATATACTGTTTTGTGTGACAACATTCTCCCTTCTCGACCTTGGGTTCTCCGTTTCCGTTCATCCAGGTTTCCTGTCCCCTCCTGCCTTCTTGTCCTTGCCCCTGGGCTGGTGTGCCCATTTAGTCTCATATACGTGGTTGAGCTACATGTATTATTGTTTGTTTTATGGGACTGTCTAATCTTTGGCTGAAGGGTGAACCTCAGGATTGATTTCACTACTGAGTTAAAAGGGTGTCCGGGGGCCATACGGTCGGGGTTTCTCCAGTCTGTCAGACCAATAAGTCTGGTCTTTTTTTAGTGAGTGTCATGGATTGAATTATGTTTCCCCAAAAATGTGTGTATCAATTTGGCCGGTCCATGATTCCTGGTATTCTGTGGTTTTTCTATATGTTGTAAATCCTGCCTCTGTGATGTTAATGAGGGAGGATGAGCGGCAGTTGTGTTAATAAGGCAGGACTCAGTCTTCAAGATTGGATTGTATCCTGAGACAATGTCTTGAGATATAAAAGACAGAAGTGAGCAGAGAGACAGGGGGACCTCATACCATCAAGAAAGCAGCGCCAGGAGCAGAGCGCGTACTTTGGACCAGGGTTCCTGTGCAGACAAGCTCCTAGTCCGGGGGAACACCGAAGAGAAGGCTGACAGAGACAAAAAGACTTCCCCTGAAACTGACGCCCTGAATTTGGACTTTTAGCCTATTTGACTGTGAGGAAATAAACTTCTCTTCGTTAAAACCATACACTTGTGGTATTTCTGTTATAGCAGTACTAGATGACTAAAACAGTGAGTAAGAATTTTGTTCTACATTTTTCTCCACCTCTGTCCAAGACCCTCTATTGTGATTCCTGTCAGAGCAGTCGGTGGTTGCAGCTGGGCACGATCTAGATGTGCTGGTCTCTGTCTGGTGGAGGCTGTGGCATTTGTGGTCCATTACTCCTTTGGACTAATCTTTCCCTTGTGTCTTTGGTTTTCTTCATTCTCCCTTACTCCAAATGGGGTGGCACCAGTGGAGTATCTTAGATGACTGATCACAAGCTTTTAAGATTGCAGACACTACTCACCAAAGTAGGATGTAGAACATTTTTTTATAAACTATGCTATGCCAATCAAGCTAGCTGTCCCCCAAGACCATGGTCCCCAGCCCTCAGCCCAGTAATTCGGTCCCTCAGGGAGTTTGGATGTGTCTATCAAACTTCTATGACTTTCCCTTGGTCAATTGTGCTGACTTCCCCAGTATTGTGCGCTGTCTTACCCTTTACCAAAGTTACCACTCATCTGTTATCAAGTTGGTGTTTTTCCCTTCCTACCCCTCCCCTCTCTCATAACCATTAAATATTGTTTCTTTCTATGTGTAAACCTTTTCAAGAGTTTTTATAATAGTGGCCTCATACAGTATTTGTCCTTTTCTGATTATTTACCTCAGCATAATATCCTCCAGATTTATCCATGTTGTGAGATGTTTTGCAGATTCATCATTGTTCTGTAAGTTTGTGTAGTATTCTATTGTGTCTATGTACCATAGTTTGTTTATCCATTCATCTGTTGATGGGCAGTTAGGTTGTTTCCATCTTTTCGCTATTGTGAAAAACGCTACTATGAACATGGGTTTACATGTTTATTTGTGTGATGGCTCTTATTTCTCTGGGATATATTCCTAGGAGTGGGATTGCTGGATCATAACGTATTTCTCTTTGTAGCTTTCTAAGGAAGTGCCATATTGTCTTCCAAAATGGTTGTTTCATTTTGCATTGCCACCAGCAGTGCATAATAGTTCCAATCTCCTGTAGCCTCTCCAACATTTGTTATTTTCTGTTTTTTTTTTTTTTTTTTTGATTTGTGCCAGTAATGTCGGACTGAGATGGTATCTTATTGTAGTTTTTATTTGTGTATCTCTAACGGCTAGTGATCGTGAACATTTCATCATGAGTTTGCTAACTACTGGAATGTCTTCTTTGGTGAAGTGTCTGTTCATATCCTTTGCCCATTTTTTAGTTGGATCATTTGTCCTTTTGTTGCAGAGGTGTTGGATTTTCCTATAGATTTTAGAGTTTAGACCTTTGTCGGATGTATCATAGCCATTTTTTTCCCCAGCTATAGGTTGTCGTTTTACTCTTTTGGTGAAAGTCTTTTGATGAACACAAGTGTTTACTTTTTAGAAGATCCCAGTTATTGAACTCATCTTCTGGAGTTTGTGTATTGTTAGTTATGGTTTGTATCCTATTTATGCTGTAGATTAGGGGCCCTAGCATTGACTCTATTTTTTCTTCCATGATCTGTATAGTTTTTGGTTTTATATTTCGATCTTTGATAGATTTTGAATTAGTTGTGTATAGTGTGAGGTACGGGTCCCGTTTCATTTTTTTTATAGATGGACATCCAGTTTTGCCAGCACCATTTGTTAAAAAGGCTGTCTTTTCCCCATTTAATGGACTTTGGGCCTTTGTCAAAGATCTGGTGACTGTAGGTGGATGGATTTACATCTGGGTTTTTTCTGTTGCATTGGTCAGCGTGTCTGTTGTTGTAATGGTACCAGGCTGTTTTAACTATTGTAGCTGTTAGGTTCTGAGGTCAGGTAGTGTGAAGCCTCCTACTTTATTCTTTTTCTTCAATAGTGCTATACTTATCCGGGACCTCTTTCATTTAAATATAAAGTTAATTATTTAGTTTTCCATCTCTTTAAAGAATGCTGTTGGTATTTGGATTGGGATTGCATTGTATTTGTAGACTGCTTTGGGTAGAATTGACACTTTCAGAATGTTAATTCTACCTATCCATGAGCATGGTATGCTTTTCCATTTATGTAGGTCTCCTTTGGTTTCTTGCAGCAGTGTTTTGTAGTTTTCTTTGTATAGGTCTTTTACGTCCCTGGCTAGATTTATTTTAAGTATTTTGTTGTTTTAGGGGCTATTATACATGGTATTGCTTTCCTGATTTTCTTTTCATAGTTCCCTTTACGGTGTTTAGGAATTCAACTGATTTTTTATGTTTATCTTGTATCCTGCTACTCTGCTGAATCTTTTTATTAGTTCCAGTAGTTTTCTTATGGAGTCCTTTGGGTTCTCTATGTATAGTATCATATCGTCCACAAATATGGATAGTTTTACTTCTTCCTTATCAATTTGGATACCCTTGATTTCTTTTTCTTGCCTTATTGCTCTAGCCAGGACTTCCAACACAATGTTAAATAGGAGTGTTGATAAAGGGCATCCTTGTCTTGTTCCTGTTCTCAGGGGGAATGTTTTCAGCCTCTCTCCATTGAGAATGATGCTGGCCGTTATTTTTGTATATTAAAAAACAAAAACAAAAACAAATGAAATCCGTTGCCATTGAGTTGATTCCAACTCATAGCGACCCTGTAGTTTTAGGTGCCCTTTATGATGTTGAGGAATTTCCCTTCTCTTCCTATTTTATTGAGAGTTTTTGTCAGGAATGGAAGTTGGACTTTATCGAATGCTTTTTCTGCATCAGTTGAGATGATCATGTGGTTCTTTCATTTTATTTATGTGGTGGATTTATTTATTTATTTATGTGGTTGATTGATTTTCTAATGTTGAACCATCCTTGCATTTCTGGTATGAACTCTACTTGGTCAGGGTGTATTATTTTTTTGATATGATGCTGAATTGTATTGGCTATAATTTTGTTCAGGAGTTTTGCATCTATATTCATGAGAGATATTGGTCTGAAATTTTCTTTTTTGTGATGTCTTTGCCTGGTTTTGGTATCAGGGTTACGCTGGCTTCATAGAATGAATTCGGAGGTATCCCTTTCTTTTCTATGTTCTGAAATAGTTTGAGTAGTACTGAAGAGAGCTCTTCTCTCAGTGTTTGGTAGAATTCTCCATTGAAGTCATCTGAGCCAGGACTTTTGTTGTTGGGAGGTTTTTTTTTAATTACCTTTTCAATCTGTTCTCTTGTTATGGGTCTGTTCAGGTTTTTGAGCTCAGTTTGTGTTAATTTAGTTAGTGAGTTTTTAGAAATTTGTCCAATTCCTTTATGTTTTCCAATTTTTTGAAGTACAGTGTTTCATAGCACTCTGTTATTATCCCTTTTGTTTCAGTTGAGTCTGTTGTGATGTTCTCCATTTCATTTCTTATTTGGGTTATTTGCTTCCTCTCCTGTTTTTCTTTTGTCAGTTTCACCAGTGGTTTGTCAATCCTTTCAAAGAACCAACTTTTTGTGTGGTCCGTTCTTTGTATTGTTTTCCTATCCTTTATTTCATTTGTTTCTGCTCCGGTCTTTATTATTTCCTTTCTTCTGGTGGTTGTGGGCTTCTTTTGCTGTTCTCTTTCTATTTGTTCGAGTTGTATAGCTAACGTTTTGATTTTGTCCCTCTCTGCTTTTTTGATGTGTGCATCTGTTACTATAAATTGACCCTTGAGCACTGCCTTTGCTGTGTCCCAAAAGTTTTGGTATGATGTGTTTACTTTCTGATTTGATCCTAGGAATGTAAGGAATCCATCTTTGATTTCTTTTATTACCCAGTGGTATTGAAGCAAGGTATTATTCAGTTTCCATGTGTCTGGATTTTTTTCCTTGCTCTTCCTGTTATTAATTTCTACTTTTATGGCATTGTGATCAGAGAAGATACTTTGTATTATCTCAGTGTTTTGCATTTTATCAAGGGTTGCTTTGTGGCCCAAGATGTGGTCTATTCTGGAGAATGTTCCATATGCGTTGGAAAAGAATGTGTACGTTGCTGCTTTTGGGTGGACTGTTCTATATAAGTCTATGAGGTCAAGTTGGTTGATTGTGGTCTTTATATCTTCTGTATCTTTGTTGAGTTTCTTTCTAGATGTTCTGTTCTTTACCCAGAGTGGTGTGTTGAAGTATCCTAATATTATTGTGGAACTGTAAATATCTCGGTTCAGTGCTGTTAACGTTTGTTTTATGTATTTTAGAGCCCTGTAATTGGGTGCGTAGATATTTATCATGGTTATGTCCTCATGGGGGATTGTCCCTTGAATCATTATGTAGTGTCCTTCCTTGTCTTTTGTGGTGGACTTTGTTTTAAAATCAATTTTATCTGAGATTAATATTGCCACTTTTGCTCTTTTTGGTTCGCTTGATATATTTTTTATATCCTTTGATTTTTAATAAACTTACATCTTTGTTTCTAAGGTGAGTCTCTTGTAGACAGCATATTGATGGGTCCTGTCAATCTCTGTCTCTTTTTGGGTGCATTTAAGCCATATAGGTTCCATGTGATTATCGATAGATGTGAGTTTACTGCTGTTATTTTGTAGCATTTTTTTTTTTGTGATGCTGAAGTTTTCTTTGTTCCTCTGACTCTCCTGTGCTGAATTTCTTTTGTTTGTGGGTTTTTTCTTTTCTTTTGTTTTTGTAGCTTTTGTGTTTACTGAGACTTTATTTATTTATTTATTTTTTGATGAGCAGGTTTGTTAACTTTCTTCGTGGTTACCATGAAATTCACCCCTTCTTCCGAAGTTTTAACCAGTCTTTTATTACTTGATATCACCTTGAATTCCTCTCCATTTGAAGGTTCTGTACCTACACCGTTTATACCCTCTTTTATTGTTCTGATGTTGTCATTTACAGATTGAAGTCTCTGGTTCCGTTTTGTAAATCTTTTAGTTTTCTTTTATCCTTGAGAGTTCATTACCTAGGTTCGTGTCTGGCTGATGCTGTCCTGTGTCCTAGATTCAGGTTGTTTGTTCTCTAACTGAAGGTCTCCCTTTAATAATTCTTGCAAGTTTGGTTTGGATTTTAGATATTGCCTTAATTTCTGTTTATCTGGCAATGTCGTAATTTCGCTATCATATTTGAGTGAGGGTTTTGCAGGGTATATTATTTTTGGTTGACATTTTTTCTTCAATGTTTTATATATGTCATTCCATTTTCTTCTTGCCTGCATGGTTTCTGCTGAATAATCAGAGCTTAGTCTTATTGTTTCCTCTTTGTATGTGACTTTTCATTTTTCTCGAGCTGCTTTCTTTTCCTTTGGTTTTGGTGAGTGTGATTATGATATGTTGCGGTGACTTTCTTTTTGGGTTTATCCTATATGGGGTTCGTTGAGCTTCCTGGATGGTCAGCTTCTCATCTTTCATGATATTAGGGAAGTTTTCTGTCAGCAAATCTTCAATAATCCTCTCTGCGTTTTGTTTTCTCCACCCCTTTTGGAACTCTGATGATGTGCAAATTTTTGCTCTTGATTGTACCACACATCGTTCTCAGATTTTCTTCATTCTTTTCTCTGATTTTTCCTTAAACAAAGTGGTATCCAAGAATTTGTCTTCAATTTCACTGATCCTGTCTTCCATTGTTCCAAATTTGCTCCTAAAACCTTCTGTTGCATAGTCCATTTCTGAAAGCTCATTGTTTATCATTTGGATTCCTAATTGTTGTTTTTGTATGATTTTAATTGTTTATTTATTTTGACATTTAGTTCATGTATTATTTTCCTGAATTCTTCTATTGCTTTGTCTGTGTTTTCTCTGATTTTGTCTGTATTTTCCATAATTTTGTCTATTTTTTCCTTATTTTTGTCTTTGTTTTCCTTCATCTCTTTCCTAATCTCTTGGAGAGCCCTGAATATTAGACTTATGAATTCCCTATCGGTAGTTTCAGTGCCTTTTCTTCTACCAGAATGTCATCTGGTGTTTTATTTTGGTTGCTTATCAGAGCTATCCTGTCCTTTTTTTTTTTAAATATGTTATGATATTGTCTCCTGTCTCTGGGACATTCAGGAATTATTTTCTTTGTTAACTGATTGTAGATTTGTTTGTTTCATCCTCCTTTTTTGTTTTAATTGGCTATGTCTGGGCGAGTGGGCTGGGCGTGTTTTGTTGCTTGGTCGTCTGTAAGCACAATATTTCTCACCACCTTGTCGAGGTGTGCAGGGCCAGTCACTCAGCTATGATGTATCAGGGCATGTTCAGTGGGGGTGTGTGTGCAATGATGGGTCATTTGCGGCATGAACTGGGGCCAGCGGGGTGGGGCTGGGTGGCAGTTCCGGGCAGGGCCTGGGAGTCTGGGTGTCAGTGCCCATGTCACTTGGGGGTGTGGCATTCAGCACATGGTGCAGTTAGGCAGGAGGGAAGGGAGAGGATATGATGTGCGGAGCTAAATGGGTGAAAGAAACAAGAGAGAGAAACAGAAGCAAAACAAATGAAGAAAAAAAGTAAATAAAATTGCAGCGCTGTGGGATTCGGCAGGTGCGAGTGGGGCAGATCCAAGGAGGCCGTGTGCTGGTGGCTCTCTAGTCATGTGCTGCAGCTTAGCCTGTCAAAAAGGGGTGTGGTCAGCGATGGGGCGGGTGCTCTGTCTCCTGTTGGAAGCTCTATAAAGTTGCATTCCCATATTCCTTTTCTGCGGTCCTTAGTGTCTGTGGTACAAGATGGTGAATCCACTCCGTAGCTCTCCTCGTTCTCTGTTCTCTGTCAGCTTCTTATTCCATTCAATGCTTGATTGAGTTCTGTATCTCTTCATTTGATGCTTAGGGTTCCAGAATTGAGGTTTGTATATGTTTTACGTAGTTTTTCAGGTTTTTGCTGCAGAGGGAAGGCATGGTACTTCTGTCTATATTGTCATGTTGGCTCCGCCTCTCTCCTTTACATTTTTATTGTAATGGATTATGTTGCTAGAGTATCTGATATTTACCTACCTTTGCAATTCTGTAATAAATGCTACTTGGTTCAAGAGTATTGTTTTTTAATTAATTGCTGGGATGTATTTGTTAATATTTTACTTAGAATTCTTTTAAAAAATAATTTTTATTGTACTTTAGGTGAAGGTTTACAAAACAGTTTCTCATTAAACAGTCAGGATACATATTGTTTTATGACATTGGTTAACAACCCCACGACATGTCAACACTCTCCCTTGTCAACCTTGGAGGACCATTTTTTCTTTTTTTTGGTGAAAATATACATAGCCAAAGATACACCATTTCAAAAATTTCCACAAGTAAAATTCAGTGACATCGATTACTTTCTTCCAGTTGTGCTGCTATTCTCACTTTAGATGAAGGTTTACAGAACAAAATAGTTTCTCATTAAACACTTAGTACACATATTGCCCTATGACAAAGGTTAACAACCCCACTACATGTCAACACTGTCCTTACTCAACTTTGGGTTCCCTATCGCTGGCTTTCCTGTCCCCTTCTGCCGTCTAGTCCTTGTCCCTGGACTGCTGTGCCTCATTAGTCCTGTTTTGTTTTATAGGGCTGTCCAATACCCAGCTGAATGGTGAACCTTGGGAGTGACTTCACCGCCGAGCTAAAAGGGAGTCTGGGGGCCATTCTCTCAGGATTTTTGCAGTCTCTGTCAGGATAGTAAATCTGGTTTTTTTTTTTTTGTGTTAGAATTTTGTTCTACATCCTTCTCTAGCTCTGTCCAGAAACCTCTGTTGTTATCCAAGTCAGAGCAGTCAGTACTGGTAGCTGGGCACCATCTAGCTGTACTGGACTCAGTCTGGTGAAGGCCTTGGTAGCTGTGCCCATTAGTCCTTTGGACTAATCTTTTCCTTGTATCCTGTTCTTTTCATTCTCCCTTGCTCCCAAAGGGGTGAGACCAGTGGAGTATCTTAGATGGCTGCTCACAGGCTTTTAAGATCCCAGACACTACTCACCAAGGTAGAATGTAGAACATTGTCTTTATAAATTGTGTCATGCCAATTGAGCTAGATGTTCCCCGAGACCATGGTCCCCAGAGCCCTCCGCCCAGCAATTCAGTCCCTCAGGGAGTTTGGATGCGTCTATGGAGCTTCCATGAACTTTCCTTGTACAAGCTGTACTGGCTTCCCCAGTATTGTGTACTGTCTTACCCTTCACCAGTTACCACTTATATATTGTCTGTTTAGTATTTCCCCCCATCCCTCCCATCCCTCGTAACCAACAAGATTGTGACTTTTTGTGTGTAAACTTTTTCATGAGTTTTTAAAATAGTGCTCTCATACAATATTTGTACTTTTGTGACTGACTTATTTCACTCAGCGTAATGTCCTCCAGTTTCATCCGTGTTATGAGATGCTTCACAGATTCATCATTGTTCTTTATCATTACATAATACTCCATTGTTGGTCTGTACCATAGTTTGTTTATCCATTCATCTGTTGATGGGCATCTAGGTTGTTTCCATCTTTTTGCTATTGTGAACAATGCTGCAATGAACATGGGTGTATATATGTCTATTCATGTGATGGCTCTTATTTCTCTAGGATATATTCCTAGGAGTGGGATTACTGGATCCTATGGTTTCTCTATTTCTAGCCTTCTAAGGAAGCTCCATATCTTTTTCCAAAATGGTTGTAACACTTTGCATTCCCACCAGCAGTGCATAAGAGTTCTGATCTCCCCACAGCCTCTCCAAGGTTTGTTATTTCCAGTGTTTTTGATTCGTGCCAGTAACGCCGGGGTGAGATGGTATCTCAATGTCGTTTTAATTTGCATTTCTCTAATGGCTAGTAATCTCGAGCATTTCCTCGTGTGCCTGTTGGCTGCTTGAATATCTTTTTGGTGAAGTGTCTGTTCATTTCCTTTGCCCATTTTTAATTGGATTATTTGTCTTTTTGTTGTAGAGGTGTTGGATTTTCTTGTAGATTATAGAGAATAGACCTTTGTCTGACTTGTAATGCCCCCAATTTTTTCCCCAGTCTGTAGGTTCTCTTTTTACTCTTTTGGTGAAATCTTTTGAAGAGCATAGGTGTTTGATTTTTAAAAGATTCCAGTTATCTAGCTTATCTTCTGGAGTTTGTGTGTTGATGGTTATGGTTTATGTACTGTTAATGGCTTGTATTATGACTTCTAGCATTGATCCTATTTTGTCTTCTAAGTACTTTATAGTTTTTGTCTTTATCTTTAGGTCTTTGATCCATTTTGAATTAGTTTTTGTATATGGTGTGAGGTATGGATCCTGTTTCTTTTTTTGCAGATGGACATCTAGTTTTGCAAGCACCATTTGTTAAAAAGACTATCTTTTCCCCATATGATGGACTTCGGGCCCTTGTCGAAGATCAAGTGACCATAGGTGGATGGATTTACATCCGGGTTCTCAATTCTGTTCTATTGGTCAAAGTATCTGTCGTTGTACCAGTACCAGGCCGTTTTGGCTACTGTAGCTGTATAGTAGGTTCTCAGGTCAGGTAGTGTGAGTCCTCCAACTTTCTTCTTCTTCTTCAATAGTGCTTTACTTATTTGGGGCTTCTTCCCTTTCCATTAAAGTTAATGATTAGTTTTTCCATCTCTTTGAAGAATGTTGGTAATTGGATTAGTATTGCCTTGTGTTTGTAAATTGCTTTGGGTAGAATTCTCATTTTCACAATGTTGAGTTTACCTATCCATGAGCATGGAATGTTTTTCCATTTATGTAGATCCCTTTGGGTTTCTTGCAGTAGTGGTTTGTAGTTTTCTTTGTATAGGTCTTTTACATCCCTGGTCAGATTTATTCTGAAATATTTTATTTTTTTGAATGCTATTATAAATGGTATTGTTTTCCTGATTTCCTTTTCATTGTTCTCTTTATTGGTGTATAGGAATCCAACTGATTTTTGTATGTTTATGTTGTATCCTGCTACTCTGCTGAATCTTTGTATTAGTTCCAGTGGTTTCTTTATGGAATCTTTAAGGTTTTCTATTTATATCATATCATCTGCAAATGGAAAGTTTAACTTCTTCATTATCAATTTGGATGCCCTTTATTTGTTTTTTTGGCCTCATTGCTCTAGCTAGGACTTCCAGCACAATTTTAAATAGGAGTGTTGATAAAAGGCATCCTTCTCTTGTTCTTGTTCTCAAGGGGAGTGTTTTCAGCCTCTCTCCATTAAGAATGATTTTGGCTGTTGGTTTTGCATAGATGCCCATTATTATGTTGAGAAATTTATCCACTATACCTATTTTATTGAGAGTTTTTATTAGGAATGGGTGTTGGCGTTTGTCGAATACTTTTTCTGCGTCAATTGAGATGATCATGTGATTCTTTTCTTTCCTCTTATTTATGTGGTGGATTACGTTGATTGATTTTTTTTATGTTGAACCATCTTTGCATGCCTGGTATGAATCCTACTTGGTCGTAGTGTGTTATTTTTTTGATACGAGGTTGAATTCTATCGGCTAGAATTTTGTTGAGAATTTTTGCATCTATATTCATGAAAGATATTGGTCTGTAAATTTCTTTTTTATAGCATCTTTGCCTGGGTTTGGTATCAGAGTTATGCTGGCTTCATAGAATGAATTTGGAAGTGTTCCTTCCTTTTCTATGTTCTGAAATAGTTTGAGTAGTACTGGTGTAAGCTCTTTCTCTGAATGTTTTGTAGAATTCTCCAGTGAAGCCATCTGGGACAGGGCTTTTTACTGCTGGAAGTTTTTTAAATTAGCTTTTTAATCTCTTCTCTTGCTATAGTTCTGTTCAGATTTTCAACATCACTTTGTGATGGTTTGGGTAGGCAGTGTGTTTCTAGAAATGTAACCATTCCCTCTAGGTTTTCAAATTTGTTGGAGTATAGTTTTTCATAATACTCTGTTATGATTCCTTTTTTTTTTTCCATTGTGTCTGTTGTAGTGTCCCCTATTTCATTTTTTATTTGGGTTATTTCCATTCTCTCCTGTTTTTCCTTTGTCAGTCTGGCCAGTGGTTTGTCGATTTTTTGATGTTTTCAAAGAACCAACTTTTGGTGTTATTGATTCTTTCCATCATTTTTCTATTCTCTATTTCATTTATTTCTGCTCTGATCTTTATTATTTACTTTCTTCTGGTGGCTGTGGGCTTTTTTTGCTGTTCTCTTTCTATTTGTTTGAGTTGTGTACTTAATATTTGGAGGTTGTCCTTTCATTTTTGATGTGTGCATCTATTGGTATCAGTTGTCCTCTGTGGACTGCCTTTGCTGTGTGCCAAAGGTTTGGGTATGATGTGTTTTCATTTTTGTTTGATTCTAGGAATTTTTTGATTCCATCTTTGATTTCTTCTATTACCCAGTGGTTTATAAGCATGGTGTTATTCAGTTTCCATGTAATTGATGTTTTTCTCCTTGCTCTTTCTGTTGTTAATTTCTACATTGATGGCATTGTGCGCAGAGAAGATACTTTGTATTATGTTAACGTTCTGGATCTTGTTGAGGATTGCTCTGTGGCCTAAGATGTAGTCTATTCTGGAGAATGTTGCATGTGCTTTGGAAAAGAATGTGAACTTTGCAGCTGTAGAGTGGAGTGTTCTATATATGTCTATGGGGTCAAGTTGGCTGATTGTGCCCTTTAGGTCTTCTGTATCTTTGCTGAGTTTCTTTTTAGATGTTCTGTCTTTTACCAAGAGTGGTGTGTTGAAGTCTCCTACTATTATTGTGGAACTGTCAGTTTCTCTTTTCAGTGCTAGTAGAGTTTGTTTTGTGTTTTTTGGAGCCCTGTCATTAGGTGCATATATGTTTATTATGGTTATGTCTTTATGATGAATCATCCCCTTAGTCATTATATAGTGTCCTTCTTTGTGTTTTATGGCGGATTTTATTTTAAAGTCTATTTTATCTGAGATTAGTATTGACACTCCTGCTCCTTTTTGGTAGTTGTTTGCTTGAAATATTTTTTCCAACCTTTGATTTTAATAAATTTACGATTTTTTTCTAAGATGTGTCTCTTGTAGATGGCATATTGATGGATACTGTTTTTTTTTTTTAATCTATTCTGTCACTCTCCATCTCTTTATGGGTGCATTTAGACCATTTACATTCAGTGTAATTATTGATAGGTGTGAGTTTATTGCTGTCATTTTGTAATGGTTTTGTTTGTGGTGCTGATGTTTTCTTTGTTCCTCTTACTCTCCTGTGCTGAATTCTTTCTGTTAGTGGATTTTTTTCATTTCTTTTTTTGTAAGTTTAGTTTTTACTGAGACTTTGTTTTTACTCTTTATTTTTTGAGTAGGTTTGTTAACTTTCTTTGTGGTTACCGTGAAATTTACCCTTATCTTTCTAAGTTTGAAGCCGTCTATTATTGGTATCACCTTGCCTTCCTGTCCAGTTGAAGATTCTATACCTACACTGTTTATTCCCTCTTTTATTGTTCTTATGTTATTATTATTTACAGATTAACTTCTCTGATTCCTTGTTGTATTTCTTTTGGCTTTGGATAGTCCTTGAGAGTTCATTTCCTAGACTGGTATCTGGCTGGTACAATCATGCATCCTAGATTCAGCCTGTGAGCTGAAGTTGTTTGTTCTCAGATCAAAGGACTCCCTTTAATAATTCTTGTAAGTTTGGTTTGGTTTTTACTTATTCCCTCAATTTCTGTTTAACTTGAAATGACCTAATTTCACCATCATATTTGAAAGAGAGTTTTGCAGGATATATTATTCTTGGCTGACAATTTTTTTCTTTCAAGGTTTTATAGATGTGATCCCATTGCCATCTTGCCTGCCTGGTTTCTGCCGAATAATCTGAGCTTAGTCTTACTGTTTTTTTCTCTGTATGTGACTTTTTGTCTTTCTCAAGCTGCTCCCAGGATTCTTTGTTTGTCTTTGGTTTTATCGAGTGTGATTATGATATGCTTTGGTGATTTTCTTTTGGGGTCTATCCTATATAGGGTTCGGTGAGCTTCTTGGATGGCCAGCTTTTCATCTTTCATGATATTGGGGAAGTTTTCTGTCAGCAGTTCTTCAATGATCCTCTCTGTGTTTTCTGTTTTCTCCCCCTGTTCTGGAACTCTGATCACTCGAAAATTTTTACTTTTGACTGTATCCCATATAATTCTCAGGGTCTCTTCATTCTTTTTTCTGATTTTTCCTCAAACAGAGTTGTATCCAAATGTTTGTATTCAATTTCGCTGATCTTGACTTCCACTGTTTCAAACCTGCTCCTCAGACCTTCTATGACACTGTCCATTTCTGAAATCTTGTTGTTTATCTTTTGGATTTCTAATTGTTGTTTTTGTATGGTTTCTAGTTGTGAATTTATTTTGACATTCTGTTCCTGCATTATTTTCCTGAATTCTTCCATTTTTTGTTTGTATTTTCCAGTAATTTGTCTGCCTTTTCCATGGATTTGTTTATTTTTTCCTCATTTTTGTCTGCTTTTTGATTCAAGTCTTGGATAGCTCTGAATATTAAAGATTTGAATTCCTTATCAGTAGTTCTAATGCCTTTTCTTCTACCTGGAAGTCATCTGGTGTTTTATTTTTGACTCCTACTGGAACTGTCATGTCCTGTTTTTGTAAATGTTTTGATATTGTCTACTCTCTTTGGGGCATTCAGTAGTTATTTTTCTCGTTTATTTACTGTAGATTTGTTTCTTCCTCTTTTTTTGGTTTCGTTTGGCTATGTCTGAGCAGGCAGGCTGTGTGTTCTTTGTTGTTTGCTCATCTGTGTGCAAGATACTTTTTGCCTCCTTTTCCTATTGGCAGGGTCAGTCACTCAGGTATGGTACAGCAGGGCAGGTCTAGCTGAAGAGAAGTTGCTGGAAGGGGTTGTTTGTGGCACTTACTACAGCCACCAGGGCGGGCCAGTAAGCAGTGGTAAGCAGGTTCTTGTTGGCCATGCTTGGGCTGCTTGGTTATGTGATGTTCAACGCACTGTGCAGGTAAGCAAGATGAAAGGGGGGATTGTGATGTGTGGAGCTAATATGGGTATGGGAGAGAAGAGAGAGGAACAGAATCCAAAAACATACAAACAAAAAAGAGTGCTAGGGGAGCTTGCCATTGGAGTGGAGAGATGAGAGACTATGAAATGGAGAAAAACAAAAAGTAGAAGAAGAAGAAGAAAAAAGAACAGGAAAAAAAAATACTAGAAAGAAAAAAGAGAAGCAAAGCTCCCAGTGATCCAACCAGTGCGGCTATGAGTTCTGGGGAAGTTGCTCCCAGGCGGTGAAGTACAGCCTGGCTATAAGGCTTAGAGGTGTTACTCAGCACCAGGCATTCAGGGGACAGGAAGAGAAGGAAAGTATAGAGAGACAAGAAACTTAGTATTGAAGGAAGACAAAAAGGGAAAAAGAGGGAAAAGAAAACAAAACAAAGAAATTTAAAAAAGAACAAGAAACCCCCCCCAAAATCAGAAAAAAAAGCCCCCCAAAAAGCAAGAAAAAAGAAATGCTCTCAGGGATCCCTCTGTGCATCTGCGCAAACTGTGGGGGTAGGTCCCAAGCCGCGCAGTACTGCCCACCTAGAACGGGCTCCCAATTAGAGAATCGGAAAAGAAAACAAACAATTCAAAACAAACAAACAAAAGCCCTGGGATCCCACCAGCATGGCAGCACGGGCTGGGAAGCAGTGACACATTGGAGCGGAATTTCACAGCCTTTTAGGAAGAGGCAAAGATGGTGCACGGAGGCAGGTATTTGAGAGAAAGGAGGGGGAGGTGGTGAGAGGTAAGGAAGAAATCTAAAGAGCGGAAATAAGCAACACCAGCAGCCAGCAAATGACACTTAGGGAGCCAGACATTGTGGGCAGTTGGAATCCAAGCGACACTGGGGTGAAGCCGATGCTTCCTGGCCAAGAGACTGTGGCCGCGGGAAGTAGAGGAGGCCGAGTGGGGGTGAAGAAGTTTGGAGGGTGGGAAATGGTGTATC
Organism: Dugong dugon; assembly: GCA_030035585.1. Lineage (NCBI taxonomy): Eukaryota > Metazoa > Chordata > Mammalia > Sirenia > Dugongidae > Dugong > Dugong dugon. The sequence continues at coordinate 97,230,408 of CM057483.1, read as the reverse complement.
GCTGGTTACCGGTTATTCTATCTCCTACTGGAAGCTCCATGAAGCTGTTTTCTTGTATTCCCTGTTCGCTGGTCTCTGATAGGAGTCCAAGATGGTGGATCTGTCCCACGTTAGCTGATAGGGGACCTCTGTATGTATCTCTCCTCACCCTCTGTTCTCCGTTAGTTTCTTATTCCATTCAGTGCTTGGCTGAGTCCTTTGTTTCTTCATTTGATGCTTAAGGTTTCAGGATTGCTGTTTTCTCTGTTTGGCTTAGTTTATTGGATCTTTGCTGTGGAGGGACAGTGTGGTGCTTCTGCTTATAGTGCCAAGTTACCCAGAGTTATTTAGAATTCTTAATCTCTATTCATAAATGGGAGCCCTGGTGTCACAGTGGTTAAGAGCTCAGCTGCTAACCAAAAGGTCAGCAGTTTGAATCCACGAGCCACTCCTTGGAAACCCTATAGGGCAGTTCTACTCTGTCCTGTAAGTTCACTATGAGTAACAATCAACTCAATGGCAATGAGTGTGGTTTGTTTGTTTTTTCTGGCTATTCATAAATGCGAGTGATCTCAGGTTTTCTTTTTTGTACTTTTCTAGTCAGATTTAGGTAATTTCAGTTATGCTGAATTTATAGAAGCTATTGGAAGACTTTCAGTAGTTTTCTATGGTTTGAAAAATTGAAGTAATATTGGAATTATCTGTTCTTTAAAAAAATTTATTAAGATAAAATTCACGATTTTAACCATTTTGAAAGTGTATAATTCAGTGGTTTTTAGGTTATTCACAATGATGTTCAAACATCAACACTATCTAATTTCAGAACATTTTCCATCACTCTAAAAAGAAACCTCATACCCATTAGCAGTCACTTCCAATTAGGATGATCTCTTCTTTTGAATTAAATTATAAGTTAAATTATGCTGTGAACCCACCTGGTCCTGGTGTCTTTTTTCATAGTAGCTATCCAATCAACTTTTCAAATTGCTCTATAATAGTTAATTTACTCAAGTTTTCCACTTCAAATTGGGCCATTATTGTAGTTTATATTTTCTTAGAGAATCATCCAGTCCTTTAGATTTTTAAATTTATTGCCACAGAGTTACATGTGTTATTGTTATGTAATTCTTTTAGTGTCTACTTTGTCTGTAGTTGTCTCCTTTATTGATAATCTCCATATTTTTCTTCTCTTATTTTGTTTAATAATGTTCGAGAGGTCTATCTATTTTAATTTGTATTTAAAAATGGATTTTACACTTTTATTCTTCCTATTATTTTTATATAATTCATTTCTGCTTTACTAAGGTATAATTCACATACTATACAACTCATCCTTTTAAAGTGTACAATTCAATGGTTTTTAGAATATTCATAGAGTTGTGCAACCATCACCATAATCAATTTTAGGATATTTTAATCATCCCTAAAGTAAACCCTGCACCCATTAGCAGCCACTTTACATTTTCTCCCCTCCACAAGTTCTAGGCAACCACTAATCTACTTTCAGTATCTTTATATTTGCCTATTCAGTACCTGTCATATAAGTGCAATCATACTTTATGTGATCTTTTGTATCTGGCTTCACTTAGCATAATGTTGCAATCAGGATGCATTGATAATTACTGGTGATTGGAATGCAAATTGGGAAACAAAGAAGAAGGATCAGTAGTTGGAAAATATGGCCCTGGTGATAGAAACTATGCTAGGGATCACATGATAGAATTTTGCAAGACCAACAACTTCTTCATTGCAAATCCTTTTTTCAACCAACGTAAATGGCACCTACACCTGGACCTCTCCAGATGGAATACACAGGAATCAAACTGACTACATCTGTGGAAAGAGACGATGGAAAAACTCAATATCATCAGTCAGAACAAGGCCAGGGGCCAGCTGTGGAACAGACCATCAATTGCTCATATGAAAGTTCAAGTTGAAGCTGAAGAAAATTAGAACAAATCCACAAGAGCCAAAGTACTACTTTGATTATATCCCGCCTGAATTTAGAGATGATCTCAAGAATAGATTTGATGTGTTGAACACTAATGACCGAAGACCAGATGAGTTGTGGAATGACATCAAGGATATAATACATGAAGAAAACAAGAGGTCATTAAAAAGACAGAAAAGAAATAAAATACCAAAATGGATGTCAGAAGAGACTCTGAAACTTTCTCTTGAACGTCGAGTAGCTAAAGCAAATGGAAGAAATGGTGAAGTCAAAGAGCTTAACAGAAGATTTCAAAGGACGGCTCGAGAAGACAAAATAAAGTATTATAATGACATGTGCAAAGACCTCGAGTTAGAAAACCAAAACGGTAGAACATGTTTGGCATTTCTCAAGCTGAAAGAACTGAAGAAAAAATTCAAGCTTCAAGTTGTAATAGTGAAGGACTCTATCGGCAAGATCTTAAACGACACAGGAAGCATCAAAAGAAGATGGACGGAATACACAGAGTCACTATACCAAAAAGAATTGATCGACGTTCACCCATTTCAAGAGGTAGCATATGATCAGGAACCAATGGTACTGAAGGAAGAGGTCCAAGATGCACTGAAGATATTGGCCAAAAACAAGGTTCCAGGAATTGATGGAATACTCATTGAGATGTTTCAACAAATGGATGCAGCCCTGGAAAATCTCACTCATATATGCCAAGAAATTTGGGAGACAGCTACCTGGCCAACTGACTGGAAGAGATCCATAGTTATGCCTATTCCAAAGAGAGGTGATCCAACTGAATGCGGAAATTATCGAACAATATCATTACTATCACACGCAAGTAAAATTTTGCTGAAGATCATTGAAAAGCGGCTGCAGCAGTACATCGACAGGGAGCTGCCAGAAATTCAAGCTGGATTCAGAAGAGGGTGTGGAACAAGGGATATAATTTCTGATGGCAGATAGATCATGGCTGAAAGCAGAGAATACCAGAAAGATGTTTCCCTGTGTTTTATTGACTATGCAAAGGCATTTGACTGTGTGGATCATAACAAATTATGGGTAACATTGCGAAGAATGGGAATTCCAGAACACTTAATTGTGTTCATGAGGAACCTGTACATAGACCAAGAGGCATTTGTTCAAACAGAAAAAGAGGATACTATGTGGTTTAAAATCAGGATAGTTGTGCATCAGGGTTGTATCCTTTCACCATACTTACTCAATCCGTATGCTAAGAAAATAATCTGAGAAGCTGGACTATATAAAGAACACAGCATCTGGATTGGAGGAAGACTCATTAATAACCTGCATAATGCAGATGACACAACCTTCCTTGCTGAAAGTGAAGAGGACTTAAAGCACTTACTGATGAAGATCAGTATGGATTACACCTCAACATAAAGAAAACAAAAATCTTCACAAATGGACCAATAAGCAACATCGTGATAAATGGAGAAAAGAGTGATGTTTTCAAGGATTTCAGTTTACTTGGATCCACAATCAACACTCCTGGAAGCAGCAGTCAAGAAATCAAAGGATGCATTAGATTGGGCAAATTTGCTGCAAAAGCCTGTTTGGAGTGTTAAAAAGCAAAGATGTCACTTTAAGGACTAAGGTGGGCTTGACCCAAGCCATGGTGTTTTCAATTGCCTCATATGCATGGGAAAGATGGACAGTGAATAAGGAAGACCGAAAAAGAATTGACACCTTTGAATTGTTGGCGAGGAATATTGAAAATATCATGGACTGACAGAAGAATGATTAAATCTGTCTTGGAAGAAGTACAGCCAGAATGCTGCTTAGAATCAAACATGGCGAGACTTCATCTCACATACTTTGGACATGTTATCAGGAGGGATCAGTCCCTGGAGAAGGAGATTATACTTGGTAAAGTAGAGGGTCAGCGAAAAAGAGGAAGGCCCTCAATGAGATGGATTGACACAGTGGCTGCAACAGTAGGCTCAAGTGTAAGAATGATTTTGAGGATGGTGCAGGATTGGACAGTTTTTCGTTCAGTTGTACATGAGGTCGGTATGAATCTGAACTGACCCAATGACATCTGACAACTACAACAACAATGTTTTGTAGTTTTCAGTGTACAGGTCTTGCATATCTTTTGTCAAGTGACTCTAAGTATTTTATATTTTTAAATTTTCAATTTGTAGTTGTTTTTTTGGTAGTATACAGACAGAAAATTGATTTTTATGTTAATCATCTATCCGCAACTTTTCTAAATTCCTTTTAGTTGTAGTAGCTTTTATGTAGATTACATTGGCTTTTCTATATAAACAAATATGTCACCTGTGAATAAAAACAGTTCATTTCTTCCTTCCTGATCAGGATGTTCTCTCTCTCTCTCTTTCTTTCTTTTGCCAGAATGCACTGGCTAGAACCTTGAGTACAATGTTGAATAGAAGTGATGAGAGTGGACATCCTTGTGTTGTTCCCGATCTTAGGGGGAAAGCATTCAATCTTTCATCATTAAGTATGACACTAGCTGTAGGTTTTTCATAGATGCTTTTTTATCAAGTTGAAGAAGTCCTCGTCTATTCCTACTTTGTTGAGACTGTTTGTCAAGAATGTATTTTGGGTTTTGTCAAATGCTTTTTCTATGCCAGTTGAGATTATTATATGAATTTTTCTTTTTTTTGGATTGTAAATATGGTGAATTAGATTGATTGATTTTTGAATGTTAAGCAAAGCTTCCATTCTTGGTATAAACCCACTTGGATAACACATTATCTTATTTATATAATGTTAGATTTAATTTGCTAGTATTTTGTTGAAGATTTTTGCATCTATGTTCATGAGAAGTATTGTCTGTAATTTTTCTTTCTTTAAATATCTTTGCTTGGTTTTGGAATCACAGTAATGCTGGCTTCATAGAATGAGTTAGAAAGTATGTCATCCTCTTCAATTTTGGGGAGAATTTTGTGTAGAATTGGCATTTTTTCTTCTTTCTTTTTATTGTACTTCAGGTGAAGGCTTACAGAACAAATAGTTTCTCATGAAACAGTAGTACACATATTGTTTTATGACATTGGTTAACAACCCCACAACATGTCAATCCTCTAACTTCTCAATCTTTTTTTTTTTTTGGTGAAAATACACATAGCCAAAGATACACCATTTCAAAAATTTCTACATGCACAGTTCAGTGACATTGACTATGCTCTTCCAATTGTGCTGTTATTCTCACTTAAGATGAAGGCTTACAGAACAAAATAGTTTCTCATTTAACAGTTACTACAAATGTTGCCCTGTGACAATGGTTAACAATCTCACAACACATCAACAATATCCTTACTCAACCTTGGGTTCCCTATCACCAGCTTCCTTGTCCCCGTCTGCTTTCTGGCCCTTGTCACTGGACTCCTGTACCTCGTTAGTCTCATTTGGTTTTACGGGGCTGTCCACTCCCAGGCTGAACGGTAAACCTAGGAGGTAACTTCACCACTGAGCTAAAAGGGTGACTGGGGGCCATACTCTCGGGGTTTCTCCAGCCTCCTTTAGGCCAGTAAATCTGGTCTTTCTTTTGTGAGTTAGAATTATGCTCTACATCCTTCTCCAGCTCTGTCCAGAACCCTCTGTTGTGATCCTGGACAGAGCAGTCAGTGGTGGTAGCCAGGCACCATCTAGCTGTACTGGACTCAGTCCGGTGGAGGCCTTGGTAGCTGTGGACAATTTGTCCTAGAATTGGCATTATTTCTTCCTGAAGTCTTTGCTAGAATTCACCAGGGAAGTCATCTGGGAGTGTTGTTTTCTTTCTTTGGATGGTTTTAATTACAAATTCAATATCTTTAATATATATAGGGCAATTCAGATGATCTATTTCTTCTTGAGTGAGCTTTGGTAGTTTGTTAGTTTCAAGAAATTCATCCATTTCATCTAAATTATTGTATTTATTGGCATAAAGTTGTGCAAAATTTTCCCTTATCTTTTTTTCTTATTTTTCCTTTTTATCCTTTTAATATTCATAGAATCTGTAGAAATACCATATTTTCCCCAATTTGTCTTCTCTTTTTTTCCTTGATCAGTCTGTCTAGAGAGACAGCTTTTGGCTTCAGTGATTTTCTTTATTGCTCTTCTCATTTTATTATGTTGAGTTCTGATTTGATATTTATAATTTCCTTTCTTATGTTTACTTTGCATGTAATTTGCGAATCTGTTTCATGTTTCTTAATGTGATTGCTGAAGTTACTGATTTAAGACATTTATTCTTTTCTCAGATAGGTGTTTAATGCTACAAATATTCCTCTGAGTACCAGCATCTCACAAGTTTTGATATTTGTGTTTTCATGTTCAATCTGTTCAAAATACTTTCTAATTTCTCTTTTGATTTCTTCTTTGATTCATAGATTAATTAGAAGTGTGTTTTTTAGTCCCTAAATACATGGGGAGTTTCTTGAATATCTTTCTGTTATTAATTTATACTCCAATTTTATTGACCAGAGAAGATACTTTGTATAAATTGAATTGTTTTAAATTTCTTCAGACGTTTTATGGCACTGAACATGGTCTATCTTGGTAAATGTTCTGTGTGCACTCGCATAACATACATATTCAACTGTTGCGGAGTAGAGTGTTCCATAAATGTCAATTAGGTCCACTTGGTTAATAGAGTTCTTCAAGACTTCTATATCATCATTGATTTTCTGTCTACTTCATCTATCAAGTATATATCCAAAATGAAACCAAATCCATTGCTGTTGAGTCAATTCTAACTCATAGGGACCCTATAGGACAGAGTAAACTGCCCCATAGGGTTTCCAAGGAATGGCTGGTGGATTCGGATTGCTGATCTTTTGGTTAGCAGTCAAGCTCTTAACCACTGAGCAACCATGGTTCCTCAACTATATAAAGAGTGATATTAAAAACTTTGACTATAATTGTTGATATGTCTGCCTATCCTTCTAGTTTTATAAGTGCTTCAAAAACTTATTGTGGAGATAAATATAACATGAAATTTGCCATTTTAACCATTTCTGAGAGTACAAATCAGTAGCATTAATTACATTCATGATGTTGTACAATCATCACTATCACCTATTTGCAAAATTTTTCATCTCCCCAAACAGAAACTTTATGCCCATTAAGCAATAACTCCGTACTGTCTTCCCCTCAGCCCCAGGTAACTTCTAATCTACTGTCTTTCTATAAATTTGCTTATTCTGGATATTTTATGTAAGTGGAATCAAAGAATCTATGTCCTTTTGTGTCAGGCTTATTTCATTTAAGCATAATTTTTTCAAGGTTCATCAATGTAGTAGCATGTATCAGAACTTCATTCTTTTTTATGACTGAAAAATATTCCATTGTATGCACATACCACATTTTGTTTAACAATTCATTTGTTGATGGGGACTTGAGTTGTTTACACGTTTTGTCTATTATGAATAATGCTGCCATGAACACTGATGTACAAGTATCTTTCTGAGTTCCTGTTTCAATTCTTTTTGGTATATACCCAGGAGTGAAATTATAGGGTCATACGAAAAAAAATCTATGTTTCACTCTTTGAAGATAACTTCAAACAGTTTTCCACAGTGGTGGCACCATTTCATGTTGCCACCAGCAATGGACAAGAGTTCCAATTTCTCCACATCCTCACCAACAGTTTTTATTTTCCATAATAGACATTCTACTGGGTGTGAAGTGGTGTCTCATTATAATTTTTTTTCTTTTTTTAGAATCTCTTAACATTTTATTTTCCTAAATTCAGGATAAATTTGTTCTAACTTCACACACAAATATTTAATAAGCTTTTGTGTAATAAACCTTGAAAAAGGCCAAGAAGTTGTATTCACAGTCCTTCACCTCAAAAACTTTATAGCTCAGCTGGGGAATAATAATAAGACCGATAATTACAATATACTGTGACATGTGCTATAGACATACAAAGTTTATATCTTAACTGGAGAGGAAGACAATTCTTAAATGGGTTAAGAGGGGTTTTGGAAACCTTCAGAGGGCAGGGACATTTCACTGGATCTTGAAGGATAAAAGTTGGCAAGAGTGTTTGGGAGAAAACTATTCCAGTAAAAAGAAACATGGTCTATAAATGAGTAGTGTAGTAAGAATGCATATGATTCCATGTGTCCAGTCCTTGGAAAATTTTAGCTGCTTAATAAATATTTATCGGATGGACGAATAAATAAATGAATAAAAAAATTGGGAGAAGAGTCCTATGGGGATACAAAAGCATGCAAGAAGGAAAGGTAAAGAGCTTTGGCTTTATAATTTTACCTGCTATTCTCTATGTTTTTGTTATTCCCAACCCCGTACAATCTCTGTTTTACTCTTGGTTCTTCCACAAATATTATTCATAAATGGTTCTTCAGATTATTTAATCTCCTGATGTTAAATGTATTTCTGACTTTGTGTGTGTGTGTGTGTGTGTGTGTGTGTGTGTGTGTGCTGATCCTGGGCTTATATGCCCTCAGATGAACTCTTCACCTCTCTTTGGCAAAGCTCTGTATTACAGAGGGCTTTCCCTTGGGAGGCATGGTTCCTAGGCACCCATGTAAATTAGATTCTGGTTGAGTTCATTCAAGGGTTGACACTGGGGAGATCGCTGTGGTTTTGATTTGCACTCCCCGAATGACTGATGGCATTGAGCTTTTCATGTACTTATTGACTATTTGTATATCTTCTTTGGAGAAACGCCTATTGAAGTCTTTTTTCCATTTTTAAAAGTTGGATTGTTTGTCTTACTGTTGTTGAGTTGTATGAGTTCTTTATATATTCCGAATACAAGTCCTTTATCAGATATATGATTTGCAAATACTTTCTCCCAATCTGTAAGTTGTCTGCACAAAAATTTTAAATTTTTGATGAGGTCCAATTTATCTATTTTTTCTTTTGTTGCTTGTGATTTTGGTGTCATATCTAAGAATCTATTGTCACATCCAAGGTCATGAAGATTTCCTTATGTTTTCTTCTAAGAGCTTTATGGATTTAACTCTTATATTTCTGTAGTTGAGTAATTTTGAGTTAATTTTTATATATAGTGTGAAGTAGGGGTCTAACTTCAATTCTTTGAATGTAGAAATCCAGTTTTACCAGCAGCATTTGTTGAAGAGACTGCTGTTTCCCCCATTGAATGGACTTGGTATCTTTGTTGAAAATTAGTTGTTCATAGATGTATAGATTTATTTCTGGACTCTCAATTCTATTCAGTTACTCTATAAATCTGTCTTCTGCCAGTACCACACTGTTTTGATTACTGTAGCTTTGTAGTAAGTTTTGAAATTGGGAGGTGTGAGTTCTCCACCTTTGTTATTTTGTTTCAAGATAGTTTGGGTTATTCAGGGCCCCTTGCAATTCCATATGAGTTTGAAGACCAGCTTTTGCATATCTGCCAAAAAAATAAAAGCTGTTGGAATTTTGGTAGGGATTGCATTGAATCTGTATATTGCTTTGGATAAAACAGACATCTTCACAATATTAACTCTTTCAATTCATGAACACGGAAATTTCTTCCATTTATTTAGGTCTTCCTTAATTTCTTTTAGCAAAGTTTTGTAGTTTGTAGTGTACAAGTTTTTCACCTCCTTTGTAAAATTTATTCCTAAGTATTTTATTCTTCTATATGTTATTACAAATGGAATTGTTTTCTTAATTTCCTTTTCAGATTGTTCATTGCTTTCATATAGAAACAATTGATTTTTGAGTGTTGGTCTTTTAACCAATGACTTTGTTGAATTTCTTTTTAACTCTAGTAGATTTCTTGTGGATTTTTTGAGATTTTCTATATATAAGATCATGTCATCTGAGAATAGAGGATGGTGTTATTTCTTTCTTTTCAATTTGGATGACTTTTGTTTATTTTTCTTGCTAATTGCTCTGGCTAGAACTTCCAGTACAATGTTTAATAGCAGTTATGAAAGTGGGATTTTTTGTCTTGTTCTCGATGTTAGGGGGAAAGCTTTCAAACTTTCCCCATTGAGTATGATGTTAGCTGTGGGTTTTTCATAAAAGTCCTTTATTGATTGAAGAATTTCCCTTCTATTTCTAGTTTTCTGAGTGTTTTTTATCATGAAAGGGTGCTGAATTTTGTCAAAAGCATTTTCTGCAAGAATTGAGATGATCATATGTTTATTTTCGCTTTCTTCTATCAATGTTATGTATTACATTACTTGATTTTCTTGTTAAGAACTACTTATTCATTCTTGGGAAAAATATTGCTTGATCATGGCGTACAATTCTTTTACTATGCCATTGGATTTGCTTTGCTAGTATTTTGTTGAAGATTTTTGCATTTATATTCAGAAAAAATATTCATCTGTGGTTTTCTTTTCTTGTGAAGTCTTTATCTGGCTTTGGTATCAGGTTAAAGTTGGCCTCATGGAATGAATTAGAAAGTGTTCTCTCTTCTTCTATTTTTTTTGAAGAATATTAGAAGGATTAGAGTTAATTCTTCTTTAAATGTTTGGTAGACTTCATTGGTAAAGCCATCGATCCTGGGCTATTATTTGTCAGGATGCTTTTGGTTATGAAATTAATCTATCTACTCATATATACCTTCTTTTAAAATTTATTTTGTGGCTGTTGTTGAGAATATACACAGAAAAACATACACCAATTATTAACCTGGCACTATAGAAAAAACCACCACTGAACCTCCACAGCAAAGATCAGAAAAACTAAGTCAAACAGAGACAAATGTCAATCCTGAAACCCTAAACATCAGATAAAGAGATAAAGAACTCAGCCAAGTACCGAAAGGAATAAGAAACTGACAGAGAACAGAGAGTGAGGAGAGATACATGCAGAGGTCTCCTATCAGCTAATGCAGCATGGATCAGCCATCTTAGACTCCTGTCAGAGATCAGCAAACAGGGAGTATGGGAAAGCAGCTTCATGGAGCTCCCAGCAGGAGACAGAAAAACCGGTAACCAGCGATAAACACTTTCCCACCCCCCACCCTTTGTCACCCCCACTTGGCCTCTTCTGCTTCCTGTGGCCACAGTTTCTCGGCTGGGAAGCACAGGCTTCACCCCTGTGCCACTTGGATTCCACCCACCCACACGGACCGGCTCCCTGAGTGCCATTTGTTGGTTGCTGGTTTTGCTTTTTTCCACTTCTTTTAGTTTCTTCCATACCTCTCACCACCTCCCCATCCTTTCTCTCAAACATCTGGCTCTGTGTGCCATTTTTGCTTCTTCCTGAAAGGCTGTGAAATGACACTCGACTGTGGAACTGGATCACAGCCCAAGCTGCCATGTTGGTGGGATCCCTGGAAATTTTCTTTGTTTATTTTGATTTGTTTGTTTTTCTTGTCTTGGCTTGGGAGCCCTTTCTAGCTGGGCAGTACTGCGCAGCTTGGGAACTACACCCTCAGTGTGCACAGCCATGCAGTGGGATTCCTGGGGGCATTTCTTTTATCTTTTTTAGTTTTTTTTCCTTTTCTTTTCACTCTTTTTCCCTTTTTGTCCTTTTTTCATTTCTAAGTTTCTTGTCTCTCTACACTTACTTTCTCTTCCTGTCTCCTGAATATCTGGCACAGTGTGACACCTCTACCCCTTCTAGCCAGGCTGTACTTCATGGCTTGGGAGCAACTTCCCTCCTCCTCACAGCCACACCGGTGGGATCCCTAAGGGCTTTTATTTTTTTTTCTTATTTTTATTTACTCATTTTTTTCTTTTACCCTTTTTCTTTTTGCTTTTCTCCACTTCTCAGTCACTCCTCTCTCTACCCCAATGGAAAGATCCCTTAGCACTCTTTTTTGTTTGTTCGTATGTTTTTGACTCCTGTTCCTCTCTCCTCTCTCCTCTTTCCCATACCCATCTTAGCTCCACACATCACAATATCACCTCTCCTTCCTGCCTACCTGCACTGTGCACTGAACTTCACACCCACAAGCAGCACAGGCATGGCCTACCGGAACCTGCCCTGCACTGACCCCTGGCCTGTTCTGTCGGTCCTAGTATGTGCCACAAACAACCCATCCCAGAAACTCCCCTTCAGCTGGACCTGCCCTGCTGTACCATACCTGAGTGACTGACCCTGCCCATTGGAGAAGGAGGTGAAAAGTATCGTGCCCATAGACAAGCGAACAGTAAAGACTGTACAGCCCACCTGCTCATACATAACCAAATAAAACAAAAGTAGGATGAAACAAACGAATCTACAATCAATAAACCAGGAAAATACTGAATGTCCTGAAGAGAGCAGACAATATCAAAACATGTAAAAAACAGAACAAGATGGTTCCAGTAGGCATCCGAAATAAAACACCAGATGACTTTCCAACAGAAGAAAAGGCAGTAGAACTACCTGATAAAGAATTCAGACCTCTAATATTCAGAGCTATCCAAGAGTTAAAGCAAAAAGAAGACAAAGATGAGGAAAAAATAGACAAATTCATGGAAAAGGCAGACAAATCAATGGAAAATACAGATTAAAAAAATGAAAGAATTCAGGAAAATAATACAGGAAAAAAAATGCCAAAATAAATTCACAACTAGAAACCATACAAAAACAACAATTAGAAATCCAAAAGATAAACAACAAGATTTCAGAAATGGACAGTGTCATAGAAGGGCTGAGGAGCAGGTTTGAAACGATGGAAGGCAAGATCAACAAAATTGAAGACAAACACTTGGATACAACTCTGAGGAAAAATCAGAAAAAAGAACAAAGAAAAATGAAGAAATCCTGAGAATTATGTGGGATGCAATCAAAAGCAAAATTTTCAAGTGATTGGAGTTCAAGAACAGGGGGAGAAAACAGAAAACACAGAGAGGATCATTGAAGAACTGCTGACAGAAAACTTCCCCAATATCATGAAAGATGAAAAGCTGATAATCCAAGAAGCTTAATGAACCCCGTATAAGATAGACTCCAAAAGAAAACCACCAAGGCATATCATAATCACACTCTCTAAAACCGAAGACAAAGAATCCTGAGAGCAGCTTGAGAAAAACAAAAAGTCACATACAGAAGAGAAACAAGAAGACTAAGCTCGGATTATCTGGCAGAAACCATGCAGGCAAGAAGGCAATGAGATGACATACATAAAACCTTGAAAGAAAAAAAATTGTCAGCCAAGAATAATATATCCTGCAAAACTCTCATTCAAATATTATGGTGAAAATAAGACATTTCCAGATAAACAGAAATTAAGGGACTATGTAAAAACTAAACCAAACTTTCAAGAATTATTAAAGGGAGTCCTTCAATCTAAGAACAAAAAACATTAGACCACAGGCTGAATCTAGGATGCCAGATACCAACCTAGGAAATGAACTCTCAAGGACTATCCAAAACCAAAAGAATTACAACAGGGAACCAGAGATGTTAATCTGCAAATGACAACAACATCAGAACAACAAAAGAGGGAATAAACGGTTTAGGTATAAAACCTTCTAATGGAGAGGAAGGTAAGTAAATAATAGGCTGGTTCAAACCTAGGAAGATAAGGGTAACTTTCAAGGTAAACACAAAAAAAGTTAACAAACCTACTCATCAAAATAAAGAAGAAAAACATAAAGTCTCAGTAAAAACAAAACCTACAAAAACAAAAATGAAAAAAATCCATAAACAAAAGGAATTCAGCACAGGAGTAAGAGGAACAAAGAAAACGTGAACACCACAAAGAAAAGCACTACAAAATGACAGCAAAAAACTCACACCTATCAATAATTACACTGAATGTAAATGGCCTAAATTAACCCATAAAGAGACGGAGAGTGACAGAATGGATTAAAAAAACAGGATCTATCAATGTGCGGTCTACAAGAGACATGCCTTAGAAACAGAGAAGTAAATTTATTAAAAATCAAAGGATGGAAACAAATACATCAAGCAAACAGCTACTAAAAAAGAGCAGGAGTGGCAATACTATTCTCAGATAAAATAGACTTTAAAACAAAGTCGACCATAAAAGACAAAGAAGGACAGTATATAATGATTAACAGGACAATCCATCATGAAGACATAACCATAATAAACATCTACGCACCCGATGACAGGGCTCCAAAATACATAAAATAAACACTAACAACACTGAAAAGAGAAACTGACAGTACTACAATAATAGTAGGAGACTTCAACACACACTCTTGGTACAGGACAAAACATCTAGAAAGAAACTCAACAAAGATACAGAAGACCTAAAGGGCACAGTCAGCCAACTTGACCTCCTAGACATTTATAGAACACTACACCCAACAGCTGCAAAGTACACATTCTTTTCCAAAGCACATGGAACATTCTCCAGATTAGACCACATCTTAGACCACAGAGCAACTGTCAACAAGATCCAAAACTTTGAGTTAATGCAAAGTATCTTCTCTGACCACAATGCATCAAGGTAGAAATTAACAACAGAAAGAGCAAGGGAAAAAAAATCAATTACATGGAAACTGAATAACACCCTGCTTACAAACCACTAGATAATAGAAGAAATCAAAGTAGGAATGAAAAAATTCCTGGAATCAAACAAGAATGAAAACACGTCATACCAAAATCCTTGAGGCACAGCACAGGCAGTCCTCAGAGGAAAATTTATAACAATAGATGCACAAATCAAAAAAGAAGAAAGGGACAAAATCAAAACATTAACTACAGAATTCGGACAAATAGAAAGAGAATCGCAAAAAAAGCCCATAGCCACCAGAAAAAGGAAATAATAAAGATCAGAGCAGAAACAAAGGAAATAGAGAATAGGAAAACAATAGAAAGAATCAATAAAACCAAAAGTTGTTCTTTGAAAGGATCAAAAAATAGACAAACCACTGGCCAGACTGACAAAAGAAAAATAGGAGAGGAAGTAAATAACCCAAATAAGAAATGAAATGGAAGACATTACAACGGATCCAACTGAAATAAAAAGGATCATAATAGAGTATTATGAAAAGCTATACTCCAACAAATCTGAAAACCTAGAGGAAATGGATGAATTTCTAGAAACACACTACCTACCCAAACTACAACAAAGTGATGTTGAAAATCTGAACAGACCCATAACAAGAGAAGAGATTGAAAAGGTAATAAAAAACTCCCAACAAAAAAATCCCTGGCCCAGATGGCTTCACTGGGGATTTCTACCAAACATTCAGAGAAGAGCTTATACCAGTACTACTCCAACTATTTCAGAACATAGAAAAGGAAGCGACACTCCCGAATTCATTCTATGAAGCCAGCATAACCCTAATACAAAAACCAGGCAAAGAAGCCACAAAAAGAAAATTACAGACCAATATCTCTCGAATATAGATGCAAAAATTCTCAAGAAAATTCTAGCAAAAAGAATTCAGCATCATATAAAAAAAAAAATAATACACCACGACGAAGTAGGATTCATACCAGGTACGCAAGGATGGTTCAACATTAAAAAATCAATCAACATAATCCACCACATAAATAAAAGAATCACATGATCATCTCAATTGACACAGAAAAGACATTTGACAAAGTCCAACACCCATTCCTGACAAAACTCTCAATAAAATAAGTATAGAAGGGAAATTTCTCAACTTAATAAATGACATCTATGCAAAACCAATGACCAACATCATTCTTAATGGAGAGAGGCTGAAAACACTCTCCTTGAGATCGGAAACAAGGACGACCTCTATAACCACTCCTATTTAATATTGTGCTGGAAGCCCTTGTTAGAGCAATAAGGCAAGAAAAATAAATAAATGGCATCCAAATCAATAATGAAGAATTTAAATTGTTCCTGTTTGCGGATGATATGATACTATACGTAGAAAACCCTAAAGAATCTACAAGAAAACGAATGGATCTACTAAAAAGATTCAGCAAAGTAGCAGAATAGAAGATAAACATACAAAAATCAGTTGGATTCCGTCATGGATTGAATTATGTTCCCCTAAAAATGTGTATATCAGTTTGGCTGGGCCCTGATTCCCCGATATTGTGTGAGTTTCCTATATGTTGTAAATCCTGCCTCTATGATGTTAATGAGGGAGAATGGGTGGCAGTTGTGTTAGTAAGGCAGGAATCAGTCTACAAGATTGGATTGTGTCCTGAGGCAATCTCTTGAGATATAAAAGAGAGAAGTGAGCAGAGAGACAGGGGGACCTCATACCACCGAAAAAGCACTGCCAGGAGCAGAGAGTGTCCTTTGGACCCAGGGTCCCTGCGTGGAGAAGCTCCTAGTCTGGTGGAACACTGATGAGAAGGCCGACAGAGAGAGAAAGACTTCCCCTATAGCTGACTCCCTAAATTTGGACATTTAGTCTACTTTACTATGAAGAAATAAATTTCTCTTTGTTAAAGCCATCAACTTGTGGTGTTTCTGTTGTAGCAGCACTAGATGACTAAGACAGATTCCTATACACCAATAAAGAGAACAGTGGAAAGGAATTCGGGAAAACCATACCATTTATAAACCACCCCCCTCAAAATAAAATACTTAGAAATAAATCTAATCAGGGATGTAAAAGACCTATATAAAGAAAACTACAAAACACTACTGCAAGATACCCAAAGGAATCTACATAAATGGAAAAACATACCATGCTCATGGGTAGGTAGACTCAACATTGTGAAAATGACAATTCTACACAAAGCAATTTACAAATACAATGCAATCCCGATCCAAATACCAACGACATTCTTTAAAGAGATGGAAAAACTAATCATTAACTTTATATGGAAAGGGAAGAAGGCTCGGATAAGTAAAGCACTATTGAATGAGAAGAATAAAGTAGGAGGACTCACACTACCTGACCTCAGAACCTACTATTCAGCTGCAGTAGTCAAAACAGGCTGGTACCGGTACAATGACAGATACATTGACCAATGGGACAGAATTGAGAACCCAGATGTAAATCCATCCACCTACGCTCACCTGATCTTCAGCAAGGGCCCAAAGTCCATCAAATGGGAAAAAGACTGTCTTTTTAACAAATAGTGCTGACAAAACTGGATATCCATCTGCAAAAAAAATGAATCAGGACCCATACCTCACACCATATACAAAAACTAATTCAAAATCATCAAAGACCTAAATATAAAGCCTAAAACTATAAAGTTCATAGAAGAAAAAGTAGGATCAATGCTACAGGCCCTAATACATGGCATTAACAGGATACAACAGGATACATAACCAACAGCACACAAACTCTAGAAGATAAGCTAGATAACTGGCATCTTCTAAAAATTAAACACTTATGCTCATCAAAAAACTTCATCAAAAGAGGAAAAAGAGAACCTACCCACTGGTAAAAAATTTTTGGACATTACAAGTCAGACAAATGTCTATTCTCTGAAATCTACAAGAAAATCCAACACGTCTACAACAAAAACAAATAATCTAATTAAAAAATGGTCAATGGAAATGAACAGATACTTCACCAAAGAAGACTTTCAAGTGGCCAACAGACACATGAGGAAATGCTTGCGATCACTAACCATTAGAGAAATGCAAATCAAAACCACAATGAGATACCATCTCACCCGGAATTACTGGCACAAATAAAAAAAAAACTGGAAATAACTAATGTTGGAGAGCTGCAGAGAGATCAGAACTCTTATGCACTGCTGGTGGGAATACAAAATGATACAACCATTTTGGAAAAAGATATGGAGCTTCCTTAGAAAGCTAGAAATAGAAATACCATACGATCCAGAAATCCCACTCCTAAGAATATATCCTAGAGAAATAAGAGCCATCACACTAATAGACATATGCACACCTATGTTCACTGCAGCATTATTCACAACAGCAGAAAGATGGAAACAACCTAAGTGCCCATCAACAGATGAATGGATAAACAAACTATGATGCATACACACAATGGAGTATTACGCAAGATAAAGAACAATGATGAATCTGTGAAGCATCTCATAAAATTCCACAAACAAAAGGAACTCAGCACAGGAGAGTAAGAGGAACAAAACTGGAAGACATTATGCTGAGGGAAATGAGTCAATCACAAAAGGACAAATATTGTATGAGACCTCTATTGTAAAAACCCATGAAAAAGTTTACACACAAAAGGTAACAATCTTTATTGGTTACTAGGGATGGGAGGGGTGGAGGGGAAATACTAAATAGACAATAGATAAGTGGTAATTTTGGTGAAGGCTAAGACAGTACATAGTACTGGGGAAGCCAGCACAACTTGTACAAGGAACGGTCACGGTAGCTCCATAGACACATCCAAACTCCCTGAGGGACTGAACTGCTGGAAGGAGGGCTGTGGGGACCAAGGTCTCAGGGAATATCTAGCTCAATTGGCATAACACAGTTTATAAAGACAATGTTCTACATTTTACCTTGGTGAGTAGCGTCTGGGGTCTTAAAAGCCTATGAGCAGCCATCTAAGATACACCACTGGTCTCACCCCTTCTGGAGCAAGGGAGAATGAAGAAAACAAGATACAAGGGAAAGATTAGTCCAGATGACTAATGGACCACAACTACCACGGCCTCCTCCAGACTGAGTCCAGTACAAATCAATGGTGCCCGGCTACCACCACTGACTGCTCTGACAGGGATTACAGCAAAAGGTCCCAGACAGAGCTGAAGAAAAATGTAGAACAAAATTCTGACTCTCAAAAAAGACCAGAATTACTGGCCTGAGAGAGACTGGAGAAACCCCGAGAGTATGGCCGCCAGACACCCTTTTAGCTCAGTAATAAAGTAACTCCCAAGGTTCACCCTTCAGCCAAAGATTAGACAGCTCCATAAAACAAAATGAGACAAATGGGGCACAACAGCCCAGGGACAAGGACTAGAAGGCAGGAAGGACCAGAAAGCTGGTAATAGGGAACCCAGGGTTGAGAAGGGACAGTGTTGACATGTCATGTGGTTGTTAACCATTGTCATAAAACAATATGGGTACTGTTTAATGAGAAACTATTTGTTCTGTAAACCTTCATCTAAAATGCAATAAAAAATACCCAATTAAACCGTTTCTACGTGTACAATTCAGTGACATCGATTACATTCTTTGAAATAAGCAACCATTCCCACCCTTCTTTTCTGAGTTACTCCCCCATTAAAATAAACTCACTGCCCTCTGAGGTTCCTATTTAGTCTTTCAAGTTGCTATTGTCACTTTGATCCCACATAGATAGTTTATAAAAGAGCATAATGCTCATGGCAGACATTTTTCACTAGTTAAGCTAAACTATTATTTGGTTTTAAGAAGACTTCAGGGATATTTATTGTTTAGCTTTTAAATATTATCTCAGGGCAATAATTTCAGGGGTTCATCCAGCCCGCATGGCTCCAGAAAGGCTGGAGTCCATGAATATTGAAAATTCTATTCTACATTTTCCCCCTTTTGATCAGGATTCTTCTATATAATCTTTGATCAAAATGTTCAGTAGTGGTAGCCGTGCACAATCCAGTTCTGGTCTCATGACAAAGAAGGCAGTTGTTCATGGAGGAAATTAGTCCCACATTGCATAGTTTCCTCCTATTCCTGACTCTCCTTCTGTTGCTCCAGGCGAATAGAGACCAATTGTCAGGCCATGGATGGCCGCTTGCGAGCTTTTTAGGACCCCAGACATTAGGCAATGAACTAGGAGGTAGACTAGAAGCACTAAACACCTTATTAGGACAATTAACTGGGATATTCCTCTGAAACCATGACCTAAACCTCCAAAGCAAGGAACCAAATCTTGTGAGGTTTTTGGTTGTACATAAGCAGTCTCAGCAGCTATTCTTTGTGTGTGTGTGTGTGTGGTTGTAAATATATCTATCAAACTACTTTTGCCAATTCAAGTTTTTACAGGTATACAACTTACTGACATCAATTACAAATAACAATAATTGGCTGTGCAACCCGACCCTTAATCATCACGATTTTTCCATCACATTAGCACCTACCCTTTTCCTCCCTCTCTCCCACCTTCTGTAACCACTAATAAACTTCGGTCTCTATACATTTGCCTTTTCTTGTCTTTTTTAATAAGTGAGTTCATACGATATTTGTCCTTTTGTGATTAACTTATTTCACTCAGCATAATATCTTCAAGCTCCATCCATATTGTAGCGTGTATCAAGACTTTGTTTCTTCTACTGGGTGAGTAGTAATCCATTGTATGTATGTACCACACTTTGCTTATCGATTCTTCTGTTGATGGGCGTTTAGGGTGTTTCCACTTTTTGGCTATTATGAATAGTGCTGCAATGAACGTTGGTGTGCAAGTCTCTGAGTCTCTGCTTTCAAGTCTTTTGGGTATATACCTAGGAGTGAAATTGCTGCATCATATAGTAGCTCTATTTGTAGTTTTTTGAGGAACTGCCACATTGTATTCCACAATGGTTGTACCATTTTGCATTCCCACCAGCAATGGGAAAGTGTTCCGATTTTGCCACATCCTTGCCAGCATTTGTTATTTTCTGTTTTTTTTTTAATCTTAGCCATTCTAGTGGGAGTGAAATGATATCTTATCGTGGTTTTGATTTGCATCTCTCTGATGGCTAATGATGTTGAGCATCTTTTCATGTGGTTGGTGGCCACTTGAATGTCCTCTTTAGTGAAATGTCTATTCATGTCCTTTGCCAATTTTATGATTGAGTTATTTGTCTTTTTGTTATTAAGTTGTTGAAGTTTTACATATATTTTGGTTATTAGATTCTTATCGGATATATGGTTTCCAAGGGTATTTTCCCAGTCTGTGGCTTGTCTTTTCACTTTTCTGGTAAAGCCTTTTGATGAACAGAAATTTTAAATTTTTATGAGGTTTCATTTATTTATTTTGTCTTTTGCTGTTTGTGCTTTTGTTATTAGAAAACTTATTGTTAGAAACTAGTCCCAACAGCATTGCCCCTGCATTTTCTTCTTAGAATTCTATGGTTTTAGTCTGCACATTTTGGTCCTGAATCCATTTTGAATTTGTTTTTGTGTATGGTGTGAGGTACTCATATAAGTCAATTCAAGTTTTCTGTTTCTTCCTGAATCAGTTTGGTAAATTTGTATGTTTATACAAATTTCTTCATTTCATCTAGGTTATCTGATTTGTTGGTGTACAATTGTTCGGATTATTCTCTTACATTCCATTCTATTTCTGTAATGTCAGTTGTAATGTTCCCACTTTTATTTCCGATTTTAGTTATTTGCATCTTCTCTAATTTTTTTCCCCAGTCTAGTTAAAGGTTTATCCATTTTATCAATATTTTCAAAGAACTAACTTATGGTTTCATAGATTCTATTGATTTTGTATTCTCTACTTCATTATATCTGCTCCAAACTTTATTATATCCTTTCTTCTGCTAACTTTGGATTTAGTTTGGTATTCATTTTCTAGTACCTCAAGGTGTAGAGTTAGGTTACTGATTTGAGATCTTTCTTCTCTTTTTATGTAGATATTTACAGCTATTAATTTCTTTGCTTTTTTACCTGAGCACTACCTTTGCTGCATTCCAAAAGTTTTGGAATGTTGTGCTTTCATTTGCCTCTAAGTGTTTTCTAGTTTTTCTTCTGATGTCCTCTCTGTCCCATTGGTTGTTTATTTGTGCATTGTTTCATTTTCACTTGTTTGTGAATTTTCCATTTTTCCTTATGTTATTTATTTCTAGCTTCATCCCATTGTTCTGAGAGGAGATAAGAATATTTCAATCTTAAAATTTATTGAAACTTGTTTGTGACCTTAACATATGGTCTATCATGGAGAATGATCCATGTGCACTTGAGAAGAATGTTTATCCTACTGTTGTTGAGTGGAGTGTTTTATATATTTTGTTAAGCCTAGTTGGTTTATAGGAGTCACTGGGTGGCACAAATTGTTAAATGCTTGATTACTAACCAAACAGTTGCTGGTTTGAACCTACCCAGAGGTTTGATCCCACCTAGAAGTGCCTCAGAAGAAAGTCTTGGACTCCAGTTCTACTCTGCAAAATGTATTGTCACTATGATTGGAATCAACTTGCTGGCAACGTTTTTCTAAGTTGGGTTACAGTGTTGTTCAAGTGCTTTACTTTCTTATTTATCTTCTTTCTAGTTGTTTTTTTTCCGTTATTGAAAGTGCTGTATTGAAATCTCTAAAAATGATTGTAGGACTGTCCATTTCTCCATTCAATTCTCTCAATGTTTGTTTCATCTGTTTTGGGGCTTTGTTGTTAAGTGCATATGTTTATAATTGTTATATCTTATTGATAAATTGTCCCTTCTATCAATATATAATGTCATCTTTTTTCTCTTGTAACAGTTTTTGACTTAAAGTCTATTTTGTCTGATATTTGTACCCCAGCTCTCTTTTGGTTACTATTTGCATGGAATTTTTTCCCATCCTTTCACTTTAAACCTATTTATGTATTCAGGTCTAAAGTCGATCTCTTGTAGACAGCATGTAGTTGGGCCATATTTTCCTATCCATTCTGTTGATCTCTGTCTTTTGATTGGAGAATTTATATTTAAAGTAATTATCAATAGAGGACTTACTTCTGCCACTTTGCTATTTGTGTTTGGTATGTCACATCTTTTTTGTTCCTCAATTCCTCTATCACTGCCTTCTTTTGTGTTTAATTGATTATTTTTTCTGTGCCATTTTGATTCCCTTGTCATTTCTTTTTGCATACCTTTTTTAGATGTTTACTTTGTGATTAGCATAAGGATCATATCTAACCTAAATATATAACAATCTAGCTTGAATAGATACACACTGAACTTCAATAGCATACTAAAAGTCAGTTTCTATACCACTTTATTCCCCTCTTCATGTTGCTGTTGTCACAAATTATATATTTATACACTGTATGCCCAATAGCATAGATTTGTAATTATTTTATGAATTTGTCTTTTAAATTAGGTTGGACATAAGATGTGGAGCTACAAACCAAAATGCAGTAATACTGGCTTATATTTGCCCATGCAGCTACCTTTACTAAAATTTTTATTTCTTCCTATGACTTCGAATTACTGTCTATTTTTCTTTCATTTCAACCAAAGACTCCATTTAGCATTTCCTGTAATCCAGTTATAGTAAAATGAACTCTCCCTCAGCCTTTTTTTCTTTTTTTAAATTCTGGAATGACTTAATTTCTCCCTTGTGTTTAAAGGACAATTTTTCTGGTTGTAGAATTTTTGGTTGATAGTGGTTTTCTTTCAGTACTTTAAATATAATCCCACTGACTTCTGGCCTTTATAGCTTGTGATGAGAAATCAGCTGTTAGTCTTATTGAGGATCCCTTGTACATGGGGAAGAACATCTCCTTTGCTGCCTTCAAGATACTTTCTTTGTCTTTTGTCTTTTCTTCCCCATACTTTCTCTCTTCTCTGGGAATCCCATAAAGTGCATGTTGGTCCATTTTTTAATTTCTACTCCTCAAACTCAATATATTCAATTGTCCTCTCTGCACATTCACTGATTCTTTCTTCTGTTAGCTCATCTATGCTGCTGAACTCCTCTAGTGAATTTTCCATTTTAGTTTAGTTCAATAATTTCTGTTTTATTCTTTTTTTTTATAATTGTTTTAAAGTTTTTGTCTATTAAGCCCAATGTCTGGGCTTCCTCACAGATGGTTCCTGTTGATTTTTTGTTGTTGTTCTTTTGAATGGACTATTCTTTCCTATTTCTTTGTATGCCTTGTGTTCTTTTTTTTTTTTTTGAATGGGACATTCAAATAATAAATGTGGCAAATCTGGAAATCAGGTTCTCTCCCTTCCTTGGAGTTTTCTGTTTCTTTTTCAATTGTTGATAGCTGTAGTAGTCCATTGGTTTAGTGACTTTTCCAAACTATGTTTTTTGCAAAGATTGTATTCCTTATCATTTGTGGTTACTTAAGTCTCTACTCCTTTAGCTGCGTCCAGCTAACGTTTAGACAGAGATTTCCTGGAATGCCAGGAGTTAAAAATAAAGAAAAATAAAGCAAAAAACAAAAAGAAATAAAAACAGAAAAGAGACTCTTTCTCAATTTTGCAGAATAGTTCTATACTGGGGCATTTCTTTAACACTTAGCCAAGCTTACAGTGAACCTAGAGATCAGATCAAGGTGTAAAGCTTAGGATTTTCGGAGCATGCATCTTGCACTGGCCTTATGTGTGGCTTTCTAAATTTTCTCATATACATGGGTCCTTTTAAATGTAGTAATTTTCCAAAGAAACTCTTCTTGGCTTTTCCTCAGTCTTTAGACTATTACATGTCTCAGTTTAATTTTTTATTTATTTTTTGCTACAGGTGGCTACAAGTTGATCATTTTCCTTACAGTGTTTTTGAGCAATCTCTGACGCTTTTCTGCCCTGATAGGCAGAAAAGAGAGATGAGAGCCCTGCATCAGTCTTTTAGTTATCCACCTGACAGATTAAAGAAACAGACTCTATAATTTGTTAATACAATCTGATCTGGTCTGCTTGCTTTGGAATGATGGACCAGAGTCCCACATTGGGAATGTGGGCTGCCATCTTCAAGCTGGCTGCCAAACTGGGGAGGCAGTGGGACATGGGCATATTAAAATATCAAAAAGCTTTTTTTTTCTCATTGATTTTAGTTGTCTTTTCTTGCTTCAGCATTTGCTTCATAACCATAAATCTTTGAACGCTTTTCAGAGTTCTGACAAAGTTGGTTCTTACGGTTTCTGCTTTTTTTTTGATGTTTCTATAGGAGGGACAATAGCATGAAGCTTCTCACTCTACCATTTTGCTGACATCATTCCTTTATTAGTTTATGCTTTTGAAACTCTGTCATTAGGTGCACAAATGTTTAGGATTGTTATGCGCTCTTGATAAAATTCATTATAAAATGACCTTCTTTATAAACGGTAATATTCTTTTTTTTTGAAATCTACTATCTGTGATATTAATATAGCAACTCCATCCTTCTTCTGAGTAATGTTAGCATAATACACTTTCCCCTATCTCTTTACATTTAACCTATTTGTGTCTTTATATTTAATGTTGGACTCTTATATACAGCATATAATTTAGTCTTGCTTTTTTTAATCTAGTCTGACAGTTTTTTTGCCTTTTAATTGGTATGCTTAGACTATTTATATTTAATGTGACTATTGATAAGGTTCCTAACGCATCTGTCAGTTTGTATTACTGTGGTGGCTTGTGTGTTGTTGTGATGCTGGAAGCTATGCCACCAGTATTTCAAATATCACCAGGGTCACCCACGGTGGACAGGTCTCAGATGAGCTTCCAGACTAAGATGGACTAGAAAGAAGGACCTAGTGGTCTACTTATGAAAAAACTTATCCAGTGAAAATCTTATGAATAGCAGCAGAACACTGGCTGATATAGTGCCAGAAGATAAGCCCCTCAGTTTGGAAGGCACTCAAAACATGACTGATGAAGAGCTGCCTCCTCAATGTAGAGTCGACCTTAATGACATGGATGGAGTCAAGCTTTTGGGACTTTCATTTACTGATGTGACACAACTCAAAATGAGAAGAAACAGCTGCAAACATCCGTTAATAATCGGAACATAGAATGGATGAAGTATAAATCTAGGAAAACTGGAAATCATCAAGACTGAAATGGAACACATAAACAACGATATCCTAGGCATTAATGACCTGATATGGACTGGTATTGGCCAATTTGAATCAGATGATCATATGGTCTACTATGCAGGAAATAACAAATTGAAGAGGGATGGCACAGCATTCATCATCAAAAAGAGCATTTCAAGATCTATTCTGAAGTACAACGTTGCCAGTGATAAGATAATATCCACACATCTAAAAAGATGACCAGTTAATATGACTATTATTCAAATTTATGCACCAACCACGGATGCCAAAGATGAGGAAATTAAAGATGTTTGCCAACGTCTGCACTTTGAAATTGATCAAACATACAATCAAGATGCATTGATAATTAGTGATGATTGGAACGCGAAAGTTGGAAACAAAGAAGAAGGATTGGTAGTAGGAAAATATGGCCTTGGTGATGGAAATGACGCCAGAGATCTCATGATAGAATTTTTCAAGATCAATGCCTTCTTCATTGCAAATACCTTTTTTCAACAACATAAACGACGACTATACACGTGGACCTGGCCAGATGGAATACACAGGAATCAAATCGACTACATTTGTGGAAAGAGAAGATGGAAAAGCTCAATATCATCAGTCAGAACAAGGCCAGGGGCTAACTGCAGACCAGACTATCACTCATATGCAAGTTCAAGTTAAAGCTGAAGAAAATTAAAACAAGTCCAGGAGAACAAAAGTACAACTTTGAGTGTAACCCACCTGAATTTAGAGACCATCTCAAGAATAGACTTGATGCATTGAACACTAATGACCAAATACCGGAGGAGTTGTGGAATGACATCAAGGTCATCATACATGAAGAAAGCAAGCGGTCATTGAAAAGACAGGAAAGGAAGAAAAGACCCAAATGGATGTCAAAAGAGACTCTGACACTTGCTCTTGAACATAGAATAGCTAAAGCAAAAGCAAGAAATGTTGAAGTAAAAGAGCTGAATAGAAAATTTCAATCCGCAGCTCAAGAAGAAAAAGTAAAAAATTATAATGACGTGAGTAAAGACCTGGAGTTAGAAAACCAAAAGGGAAGAACACGCTTGGCATTTCTCAAGCTGAAAGAACTGAAGAAAAAATTCAAGCCTCAAGTTGCAATTTTGAAGGATTCTACAGAGAAAATATTAAGCGATGCAGGAAACATCAAAAGAAGACGGAAGGAATACACAGAGTCACTATACCAAAAAGAATTGGTCGACATTCAACTATTTCAGGAGGCAGCATATGACTAAGAACCTATGGTACTGAAGGAAGAAGTCTAAGCTGCACTGAAGTCATTTGTGAAAAACAAGGCTCCAGGAATTGACGGAATACCAACTGAGATGTTTCAACAAACGGATGCAGCACTGGAAGTGCTCACTCATCTATGCCAAGAAATTTGGAAGACAGCTACCTGGCCAACTGACTGGAAGAGATCCATATTTATGCCTATTCCAAAGAAAGGTGAGCCAACAGAATGTGGAAATTATCGACCAATGTCATTAATATCACACACAAGTAAAATTTTGCTGAAGATCTTTCAAAAGTGGTTACAGCAGTACATCGACAGGGAACTGCCAGAAATTCAAGCCAGATTAAGAAGAGGACATCGAGGGAGGAATATAATTTCTGATGTCAGATGGATCCTGGCTGAAAGCAGAGAATACTAGAAAGATGTTCTCCTGTGTTTTATTGACTATGCAAAGGTATCCAACTGTGGGGATTATAACAAATTACGGATAACATTGAGAAGAATGGGAATCCCAGAACCCTTAATTGTGCTCATGAGGAACCTGTACTTAGACCAAGAGGCAGTAGTTTGAACAGAACAAGGGGATGCTGCATGGTTTAAAATCAGGAAAGGTGAGTGTCAGGGTTGTATCTTTTCACCATACTTACTCAATCTGTATGCTGGGCAAATAATCTGAGAAGCTGGATTATATGAAGAAGAATGAGGCATTGGGATTGAAGGGAGACTCATTAACAACCTGTGATATGCAGATGGCACAACCTTTATTGCTGAAAGTGAAGAGGACTTGAAGAACTTACTGACGAAGATCAAAGACTACAGCCCCCAGTATGGATTGCACCTCAACATAGATAAAACAAAAATTCTCACAACTGGACCAATAAGCAACATCATGATAAATAGAGAAAAGCTTGAAGTTTTCAAGGATTTCATTTTACTTGGACTCTCAATCAATGCCTATGGAAGCAGCAGTCAATAATCAATTGACACATTGCATTGGGCATATCTGCTGCAAAAGACCTCTTTAAAGTGTTGAAAAGTAAAGATGTCAGACTTCTGGCAACACAGTGTTCTTGGCACAAACACCACACCGTCCTTCCACAGCAAAGATCCGAAAAACTAAGCCAAACAGAGAAAACAGCAATCCTGAAACCCTAAACATCAAATGAAGAGATAAAGAACTCAGCCAAGCACCAAATGGAGTGAGAAAACTGACAGAGAACAGATAGCGAGGATAGATTCATGCAAAGGTCCCCTATCAGCTAACCCAGTGCAGATCCGCCATCTTGGACACCTATCAGAGGCCAGTAAGTAGCGGGTACAAGAAAGCAGCTTCACGGAACTTCCAGCAGGAGACAGAACAACCAGTAACTGCCAGTATATGCTTTCCCACCCCCCCACCCTTCTTCACCCCCACTTGGCCTCCTCTGCTTCCCACAGCCACAGTCTCTTGGCTGGGAAGCACCAGCTGCTTGGATTCCACCCACCCACACTGGCAGACTCACTCAATGCCATTTGTTGGCTGCTGGTGTTGCTTTTTTCTACTTCTTTTGATTTCTTCCTTACCTCTCACCACCTCCCCCTCCTTTTGCTCACATACCCGGCTATGTGTGCATCTTTGCTTCTTCCTGAGGGGCTGTGGAGCTCCACTCGAGTGTGGAATGGCTTCCCGGTCCATGCTGCCATGCTGGTGGGATCCTGGAGCTTTTTTCTGTTTGTTTTCAGTTGTTTGTTTGTTTTCTTTTTCTTTTCTCGAGTTGGGAGCCCTTTCTGGCCTGGCGGTGCTGTGCGGCTTGGGACCTACCCCCTCAGTTTGCACAGATGCCCAGAGGGATCCTTGAGAGCATTTCTTTTTTTGTAGTTTTTTTCCCTGTATTTTGGGAAGTTTTCTTGTTCTTTTTTTAAATTTTTTTGTTTTCTTTTCCCACTTGTTCCCTTTTTGTCTTTCTTCATTACCCAGTTTCTCATCTCTCTATACCTTCCTTCTCTTCATGTCCCCTGGATACCTGGCACTGAATACCTCTACACCTCCTAGGTGTACTTCAACACCTGAGAACAACTTCCCTAGACCTCGTAGCAGCACTGGTGGGATCCCTGGGAGCTTTGTTGTTCTTTTTTCTTTTTAATTTTTATGTATTCATTCTTTTATTTTCTTTTTTTCTTCTTCCCCTTTTTGTTTTTCTCCATTTCATAGTCTCTTACCTCTCCACTCCAACAGCAAGCTCTCCTAGCATTCTTTTATGTTTGTTTGTATGTTTTTGGCTCCTGTTCCTCTCTCCTCTCTCCGATACTTATTTTAGCTCCACACATCACAATCTCCCCCCTCTATCCTGCCTACCTGCACCGTCTGCTTAACATCACACCACCAAGCAGCACAGGCACGACCTACTTGAACCTACCCTGCACTGATTACTGACTAGCCCTGATGGCCATATTAAGTGCCACAAACAACCTTTCCCAGCAACTCCTCTTCAGCTATACCTGCCCTGCGGTACCATATCTGAGCGAATGACCCTGCCAATTGGAGAAGGAGGTGAAAAGTATCATGCCCACAGATGAGCAAACAACAAAGAACACACAGCCTGCCTGCTCAGACATAGCCAAATAAAGAAAAGGATGAAACAAACAAATATACAATCAATAAATGAGAAAAATAACTACTGAATGCCACGAAGACAGCAGACAATATCAAAACATTTACAAAAACAGGACTGGATGGTTCTGGTAGGTGTCCAAAATAAAACACCAGGTGATTTTCCAGTAGAAGAAAAGGCACTAGAACTACCTGATAGGGAATTCAAATCTCTAATACTCAGAATTATCCAAGAGTTGAAGAAAAAGCAGACATAAATGAGGAAAAAAAAAAGACAAATTCACGGAAAAAGCAGACAAATTCATGGAAAATACAAACCAAAAAAAGTAAGAATTCAGGAAAATAATACAGGAACAAAATACCAAAATAAATTCACAACTAGAAATTATACAAAAACAACAATTAGAAATCCAAAAGATAAACAACAAGATTTTAGAAATGGACAGTGTCACAGAAGGGCTGAGGAGTGGAATTGAAGACAAACACTTGGCTACAACTCTGTTTGAGGAAAAATCAGAAAAAAGAACGAAGAAAAATGAAGACATGCTGAGAATTATGTGGGATAAAATCAAAAGCAAAAATTTGTGAGTGATCGGATTTCCAGAACAGGGGGAGAAAACAGAAAACACAGAGAGGACCATTACAGAATTTCTGACAGAAAACTTCCCCAATATCATGAAAGATGAAAAGCTGACCACCCAAGAAGCTCAACAAACCGCATATAGGATAGACCCCAAAAGAATATCACCAAGGCCTATCATAATCATACTCGCTAAAACCAAAGACAAACAAAGAATCCTGAGAGCAGCTCGAGGAAAACAAAAAGTCACATACAGAGGAGAAACAATAGACTAAGCTCGGATTATTCGGCAGAAACCATGCAGGCAAGAAGGCAATGGAATGACGTATATAAAACCTTGAAAGAAAAATTGCCAGCCAAGAATAATATATCCTGCAAAACTCTCATTCAAATATAATGTGAAATTAGGTCATTTCCAGATAAACAGAAATTAAGGGACTATGCAAAAATCATACCAAACTTACAAGACTTATTAAAGGAAGTCCTTGGATCTGAGAATAAACAATATCAGACCACAGGCTGAATATAGGACACAGGATTGTTCTAGCCAGATACCAACCTAAGAAATGAACTCTTAAAGACTATGAAAAACCAAAAAAATTACAAAAGGGAACCAGACAGGCGAATCTGTAAATGACAACAGCATCAGAACAATAAAAGAGGGAATAAATGGTGTAGATATACAACCTTCTAATGGCAAGGAAGTCAAGTGATACCGAGTAATACTAGACTGGTTCAACTCTAGGAAGATAAGGATAAATTTCAAGGTAACCACAAAGAAAGTCAACAAACCTACTCACCAAAATAAAGAAGAAAAAAAAAGTGTCAGTAAAAACAAAACCTACAAAAACAAAAGAAATGAAAAAAAAATCCACAAAAAAAGGAACTCAGCACAGGAGTGTTGAGGAACAATACTGGGGGACATTATGCTGAGTGAAATAAGTCAATCACAAAAGGACAAATATTGTATGAGACCTCTACTGTATAACTCATGTAAAAGTTTTCACACAAAAAGAAACAATCTTTGTTGGTTACTAGGGCTGGGAGGAGTGGGGGGGAGGGGAACTGAATAGATAAATGATAACTTTGGTGAAGGGTAAGACAGTACACATTACTGGGGAAGCCAGCACAACTTGTACAAGGAAAGGTCATGGAAGCTCCACTGACACTTCCAAACTCCCTGAGGGACTGAATTGCTGGGCGGAGGGCTGTGGGAACCATGGTCTCGGGAACATCTAACTCAATTGGCATAACACAGTTTATAAAGTCAATGTTCTACATTCTACCTTGGTGAGTAGCATCTGGGGTCTTGAAAGCCTGTGAGTAGCCATCTAAGATGCTCCACTGGTCTCACCCCTTCGGAAGCAAGGGAGAATGACTCGAACAAGATACAAGGAAAAGATTAGTCCAAAGGACTAATGGACCGCAGCTACCACAGCCTCCACCAGACTGAGTCCAGTACAGATAGATGGTGCCCAGCTACCACCACTGACTGCTCTGTCCGAGATCACAATACAGTGTCCCGGACAGAACTGGAAAAGTATGTAGAACAGAATTCTAACTCACAAAAAAATACCAGATTTACTGGCCTGGCAGACTGGAGAAACTGCAAGGGTATGGCCTGCGGACACCCTTTTAGCTCAGTGGTGAAGCCCCTCCTGAAGTTCACTGTTCAGCCAGGGATTGGACAGCCTCATAAAACAAAATGGGACTAATGAGACACAGCAGTCCAGGGACAAGGAGTAGAAGGCAGGAGGGGACAGGAAAGCTGGTGATAGGGAACCCAAAGTTGAGAAGGGACAGTGTTGACATGTCATGGGGTTGTTAACCAATGTTATAGGGCAATATGTATACTAACTGTTTAATGAGAAACTATTTGTTCTGCAAACCTTCAACTAAGGTCCGGAAAAAAAAAAAAAAAGAATTATCTATGTGAGATCAAATTGACAACAGCAACTCGAAAGGTTTGATGGGAAGCCTAGGGGACAGTGAGTTGAAGATAATGGCGATGGAATAATTTGGAAAAGCATAGTGAGAATAGCAGCACAACTGGAAGAAAGTAATCAATGTCACTGAACTGTACATGTAGAAACTTTCAAAAAGGTGTAAGTTTGGCTATGTATATTTTCACCAAAAATAAGGTCCTCAAGGTCTAGAAGGGAGCGTGTTGACATGTCGTGGGGTTGTTAACCAATGTCATAAAACAATATGTGTACTCACTGTTTAATGAGAAAGTATTTGTTATGTAAACCTTCATCTAAAGTACAATAAAAAAATTAAAATTGAAAAAAGGGGGAGGGAAAGTAAAGATGTCACTTTGTGGACTGTCTTAATTATCTATTGCTGCTATACCAGAAATACCACAAATGGATGTCTTTAACAAAGACAAATTTATTCTCTTACAGTCTAGGAGGCTAGAACTCTGAACTCAGGGTTCCAGCTCCAGGGGAAGGCTTTCTCTCTCTGTCAGCTCTGGGAGAATGCCCTTTTCATCAATCTTCCTCTGGTCTAGGAGATTATCAGTGGAGGAACCCTGGGTCCCAATGATGCACTCTGCTCCTGGTGCTACTTTCTTGGTGGCATGAGATTCCTCCGTCTCTCTGCTTGATTCACTGTTTTATATCTCAAAAGAGATTGACTCAAGATACAACCTGATCTTGTAGACTGAGTCCTGCCTCATTAACATAACTGCCTGTAATCTGCCTTATTAACATCACAGAGGTAGAATTTTCACCACATAAGAAAATCACATCAGATGACAAAATGTTGGACAAAAACACAATTCTGGGAATCATGGCCTAGCCAAGTTGACAAACATTTTTGGGGGACGCAATTCAATCCATAACAAGGACTGATGTGTGCCTGACCCAAGCCATGGTGTTTTCAATCGCCTCATATGCATGCAAAAGCTGGACAATGAATAAGGCAGACCAAAGAAGAATTGACACCTTTGAATTATGGTGTTGGTGAAGAATATTGAATATACCATAGAGTGCCAGAAGAATGAACAAATCTGTCTTGGAAGAAGTACAGCCAGAATGCTCATTAGAAGCAAGTATGGTGAGACTCACCATATGGACATATTATCAAGAGGGACCAATCCGTGAGGAAGGACATCTTGCTTGGCAAAGTAGAGGGTCAGAGAAAAAGAGGAAGACCCTCAACGAGATGGACTGAGACAGTGGCTGCAACAATGGGCTGAAGCATAACAATGATTATGCTCTTCATTTCTTTCTGTAAATTCATATTTCCATTTGGCATCACTTTTCTTCTGCTGAAGGACTTCCTTTAACATATCTTGTCTTGAAGGTCTTCTGATGATGAATTGTTTCAGCTGTTATATATCTCAAAAAGTATTTATTTGACCTTCATTAAAGAATTTTTTATTGCTGTGAAATATATATAACAAAACATTTGTCATTTCAACCATTTTTAAGCGTATAATTCAGTGATAGTATGTCCCTTGTATTTTGCAACCATTTCCACTATCCAGTTCCAAATTTTTCATTACCCTTAACAGAAGCTCAGCACCCATTAAACAACACCTCCTCATTTCCCCCTTCACCTGCACGTAATAACTACAAATAAACTTTGGCCTCTATGCGTTTGCCTATACTAGGTATTTCATATAAGTGGGATCATACAATATTTGTCCTTTTGTATCTGATTTATTTTACTCAGCATAACATTTTCAAGGTTCATTCATGTCATAGCATTTATCAGAACTTTATTTCTCTTTATGGCTGAATAATATTCCATTGTATCTATATACCACATTTTATTTATACATTCATCTGTTGATGGGCACTTAGGTTGTTTCCACCTTTTGGCTCAACATCTTTTTAAAATTTTTTTTTACTGTGCTTTAGGTGAAAGTTTACAGTGTAAATTAGTTTCTCATTCAAAAATTTATACACAAATTGTTTTGTGACATTGGTGGCAATCCCTGCAATGTGTCAACACTGTCCCCCTTTCCACCTCAAGTTGCCCATCTCCATTTGTCCAGTTTTCCTGTCCCTTCCTGCCTTCTCATCTTTGCTTTTGGGCAGATGTTGCCCATTTGCTCTCGTATACTTGAATGAACTAAGAAACACATTCCTCGCATATGTTATTGTTTGTTCTATGGGCCTGTCTAATATTTGGCTGAAAGGTGGACTTCGGGAGTTGTTTTAGTTCTGAGTTAGCAGGATGTGTGGGGACCATAGTCTCGGGGGTTCCTCTAATCTCTGTCAGACCAGTAAGTCTGGTCTTTTTTTTGAGAATTTGAATTTTGTTCTACATATTTCTCCCACTCTTTCCAGGATCCTCTATTGTGATCCCTGTCAGAGTGGTCAGTGGTGGTAGCTGGGCACCGTCTAGCTCTTCTGGGATCAGGCTGGTGGAGGCTGTGGTTCATGTGATCTGTTAGTCCTTTGGACTAATATTTTCCTTGTGTCTTTGATTTTCTTCATTCTCCCTTGCTCCCAACATGATGTGACCAATAGACGTATCTTAGATGGCAAATCACAAGCTTTAAAGACCCCAGATGCTACTCACCAAAGTAGGATGTAGAACATTTTCTTTATGAACTGTTATGCCAATTGCCCTAGATATCTCCCTAGGCTATAATCTTTATGGGAGCAGATAGCCATATCTTTTCTCCTGTGGAGCCCATTGAGTGTGTTAGAACCGCCAACCTTTTGGTTAGCAGCCAAACACTTAACTGTTACACCACCAGAACGCCTGAACTTAATATTAGAGCCCCCAAAACATATGAAGCAAACACTGACAGAATTGAAGGGAGAAACAGTTTTACAATAATCACTGGAGACTTTAATACACTAGGAGTCCCTGGAGGGTGCAAATGGTTAATGTGCTTGGTTGCTAACCAAAAGGTTGGAGGTTTGAGTCCACCCAGAAGCACCTCACAAGAAAGGCTTGCCAATCCACTTCCAGAAAATCAACCACGGAAGGTACTATGGAGCACAGTTCTACTCTGACACATGTGGGATTGCCATGAGTCCTTCATGCTCAACTCAAGGAGCAACATTTTTTGTTTATTTGTTTCAATATATCACTTTTAACAATGGACAGAACATCTAGAAATAATATCAATAAATAAAATATTTGATCAATACTATAAACCAACTAGACCTGACAGACATTATATGCAACGTGCCACCCAACAACAGTACATATACATTCTTCTTCAGTGCATATGAATCATTCTCCAGGATAGATCATGTATAAGTCCAAAAGCAAGTCTCAATAAATTTAAAAGATTTAAATCATACAAAGTATCTTCTCAGGCCACAATGGAATGAAACTAGAAATTAATAACAGAAAGAAATCTGGAAAATCCACAACTATGTGAAAATTAAACAACACATTATAAAAACAACCAATGGATCAAGGAAGGCATCAAGAGAGAAATCAGAGAATAGAGTTGAATGAAAATAAAAGTACAATGCACCAAAACTTATGGTGGGCAACAAATGTAGTGCTCAGAAGGAAATTTACAGTGGTAAACACCTACATTAAAAAAGAAAAAATTTCTCAAATCAACAACCTATCTTTACAACTTGAGGAACTAGAAAAAGAAGAGCAAATTATGCCCCAAAACTGCCAAAAAATGAGATAACAAAGATAAGAGCAGAGATAAATGAAAGAGAATAGAAAGGCAATAGAATCAACAATGTTCGAAGTTGGTTTTCTGAAAGATTAATAATTAACAAAACTTTAGCTAGACTGACAAAGAAAAAAAGATGAAAATATCTAAAATCAGAAATGAAAGTTAGGGCATTGCAACTGACCCTATGGAAGTAAAAATGATCATAAGAAAATAATATGAGCAATTATACACCAACAAGTTAAATAACTTAGATGAAACAGAAAAATTCCCAGGAACATAAACTGCCAAAACTGACACAAGAAGAAATAGATCTCAAGAAACCCATAAAAATTGAAGAGATTGAATCAAAAAATCTATAATCAAAAACCTGATATGAAAAGACCTGGACCAGATGACTTCACTGGGGAATTCTATCAAACATTTATAGAAGTGACCCCAATCCTTCTTAAACTTTTCCAAAAACTAGAAGAGGAGGAAACAGTTCTTAACTCATTCTATAGAGTTAGCATTACCCTGACACAAAGATACCACAAGAAAACTACTGACCAATATCCCTTATGAATGTAAATGCAAAAATCATTCATAAAATATTAGCAAACTGAATCCAACAGCATATTAAAATGATTATACACCACGATCAAGTGGGATTTATCTCATGAATGCAAGAGTGGCTCTACATTAGAAAGTCAATTGACGTAATACATCAGATTAATAAAACTAAGGCAGAGAGCAACATAATCATCACAACTGGTGCATAAAAGGCTTTTGACACACTCCAACACCCTTTCATGATCAAAACACTCAATAAGCTAGCAATAGAATAGAAATTCCTCAACATGATAAAGGACAGTTATGAAAAACCCGCAGCTAACATCATGCTCAATGGAGAAATACCGAGACCTTTCCCCTTAATATCAGGAACAAGACAAGAATGCCCACTCACAAAACTGCTCTTCAATATTGTACTGGAAGACTTAGCCAGAGCAATTAGGCAAGAAAAGGAAATAAGATACCCAAATCAGGAAGGAAGAAGTTAAATTATCCTTTTTTGCTGATGACATGATCCAAACCCCCCCACAAATAAAACCAAACGCATTGCTGATTGAGTTGATTCTGATTCACAGCAACCCTATAGGACAGAATAGAACTGTCCCATAGAGTTTCCAAGGAGTAGCTGGTGGATTTAAACTGCCGATCTTTTGGTTAGCAGCCAAACCCTTAACTGCTGTGCCACCACGATCCTATATATGGAAAACCCCGAAGAATACACAAGAAAAGTACTAGAGCTAAGAAACAAATTTATCAAAGTGGCAGGATACAAGGTCAACACGCACAAATTGGTCTGGTTCTATACATCAGCAATGAGCATTCTGAAAAGGAAATTAAGGAAACAATTCCATTTAAAATAGTATCTAAAAAAATAAAAGACCTAAGAATAAACTCAGCCAAAGAAGTTAAAGACCTGTACACTGAAAACTATAAATTATTACTGAAAAACTTAAAGAATACCTAAATAAGTGGAAGGACATACTGTGTTCATGGATTGGAAGAATTAGTATTGTTAAAGCGTCAATACTACCCAGAGCAATCAGCAGATTCAATACAATCGCCATCAAAATTCCAACAGCCTTTTACGCAGAAATGGAAACAAAAACTGATCTTGAAGTTAATATGGAATTTCAAGGGGCCCTGAATAGGCAGAGTAATCTTGACAAAGAACAAGGTTTGAGGACTCACACTTCCTGGTTTCAAAACATACTATAAAGCTATGTAACCAAAACAGTCTGGTACTGGTATAAGTATAGACATATAGACCAATAGAATAGAGACAGAGTCCAGAAATAAATGCATAAATTAACTGTCAATTGATTTTTTATAAAGTTGCTAAGTTTATTCAATTGGGAAAGAATAATTTTAATAAATGGTGCTGGGACAAGTGGATTTCCGCATGCAGAAGAATGAAACTGTACCTGTATCTTGAACAATATACAAAAATTAACTTAAAATCGATCAAGGACCTAAATGTAATAACTAAAATTATAAAACTCTTAGACATCAACAAATGAATGGATACACAAACTATGGTACATACACACAATGGAGTACTATGCAACGAGAAAGAACAACAATGAATCTGTGAAGCATCGCATAACATGGATGAAACTGGAGGACATTATGCTGAGTGAAATAAGTCAATCACAAAAGGACAAATATTGTATGAGACCTCTATTGTAAAAACCCATGAAAAAATTCACATGCAAAATGTAACAATCCTTGTTGGTTACCAGGGATGGGAGGGGAGGGGGGGGGAAATACTAAATAGGCAATAGATAAGTGGTACCTTGGGTGAGAGGTGAGATAGTACACAGTACAGGGGAAACTAACACAACCTGCACAAGGAAAGGTCATGGAGGCCCTATAGACACATCCAAACCCCCCGAGGGACTGAGTTGTTGGACGGAGGGCTCTGGGGACCATGGTCTCGGGGAACATCTAGCTCAATTGGCATGACACTACTTATAAAGACAATGCTCTACATTCTACCTTGGTGAGTAGTGTCTGGGGTCTTAAAAACCTATGAGCGGCCATCTAAGATACTCCACTGGTCTCATCCCTTCGGGAGCAAGGGAGAATGAAGAGAACAGGATACAACAAAAAGATTAGTCCAAAGGACTAATTGTCCACAGCTACCAAGGCCTCCACCGGACTGAGTCCAGTACAGCTAGATGGTGCCCGGCTACCACCACTGACTGCTTTGACCAGGATCACAACAGAGGGTTCTGGACAGAGCTGGAGAAGGATGTAGAGCATAATTTTAACTCCAAAAAAAAAAAAAAAAAAGACCAGATTTACTGGCCTAAAGAATGCTGGAGAAACCTCAAGAGTGTGGCCCCCAGACACCCTTTCAGCTCAGAGGTGAAGTTACCTTTGAGGTTCGATGTTAAGCTTGAGAGTGGACAGCCCAGTAAAACTAAATGGGACTAACGAGATACAGGAGTCCGGTGACAAAGGCCAGAAGGCAGAGGGGGAGTAGGAAACTGATGATAAGGAACACAAATTGAGTAAGGACACTGTCAATGTGTTGTGAGATTGTTGACCACTGTTATAGGGCAAAAATTGTAGTAATTATTAAATGGGAGGCTGATTTGTCCTGTAAGCCTTCATCTTGGGCGAGAATGGCAGCACAATTGGAAGAGCATAGTCAATATCACTTAAATGTAAGTAAAAAGTTTTGAAATGGTGTTAAAAAAAAAAAAAACCAAATGAGACTAATGAGGTACAGTAGTCCAGTGACAAGAGCCAGAAGACAGAAGGGGACAAGGAAGTCCCCTGGTGATAGGGAACACAAGGTGGAGTAAGGATATTCTTGATGTGTTGTGAGATTGTTAAACATTGTCATAGGGCAACATGTGTAGTAACTGTTAAATGAGAAACTATTTTGTTCTGTAAGCCTTCATCTTAAGTGAGAATAACAGCACAGTTGGAAGAGCATAGTTAATGTCACTGAACTGTGTATGTAGAAATTTTTCAAATGGTGTATCTTTGGCTATCTGTATTTTCATCAAAAAAAAAAAAGGTTGAGAATTTAGAGGCTTAATATGTTGTGGGGTTGTTAACCAATGTCATAAAACAACATGTGTACTACTGTTTCATGAGAAACTATTTGTTCTGTAAGCCTTCACCTGAAGTACAATTAAAAAAAAAAAACTCTTAGAAAAAAAACATAGGGATAATGCTTCAGGATCTAGTTTTTGACCATGGATTTTTAGATATGACACCAAAAGCATGAGCAACAAAAGATAAAATAGATAAATTAGATTTTACCAAAATTAAAAACTTTTGTGCATCAAAGGACTTTATCAACAAAGTGAAGGGACAACCTACAGATTGGGAGAAAATATTTGGGAGTGATATATCTCATAAGGGTTTAATATTCAGAATATGTAAAATCTCCTACGACGCAACAACAAAAAGATAAACAATCCGATAAAAAAAAATGGACAAATGAACTGAATAGACATTTCACCAAAGAAAAAATACAAGTGGACAACAAACACATGGAAAGATGCTGAACATCACTAGTTATGAGGAGAAAGCAAATCAAAACCACAGTGAGATACAGCTTCACCCCCACTACGATGGTTATAATTTTAAAAATGGAAAACAAGTGTTGGCACTAATGTGGAGAAATTGAATCCCTCGTCTATTGCTGATGGGATTGTAAAATGGTGCAACCACTGTGTAAAACAGTGTGGTAGTTTCTCAAAAAACTGAAGATAGAAATACCATATGACCCAGCAATTCCACTCCTAGGTATATACCCAAAAGAATTGAAAGCAGGGACACACACTGGTACTTGTATACCAACGTTTATTACAGTACTTTTCAAAATAGTCAAAAAATGGAAAAAACCTGAATATCTATCAGCAGATGAAAGAATGGATGGACAAAATGTGGTATATACATATAAATCATATAAATCAGCCCTCAATTGAAGAAATGAAATACTGATGCATGCTACAACATGGATGAACCTTGAAAACATTATCCTGAGTGAAATAAGTTAGTCACAAATTGACGAATATTTTATATCCCACTTACATGAAATATTTAGAATTAAAAAAAAAAAAAAACGCTTGCAGTCAAGTCAATTCCAACTCATAGCGACCCTATAGGACAGAGTAGAACTTCCCCATAGGATTTCCAAGGAGCGGCTGGTGGATTCGAACTGCCCTACCTTTTGTTTGTTTGTTTTCTTTTTTCTTTCTTTTTTTTTTTTTATTGTACTTTAGATGAAGGTTTACCGAACAAATGGTTTCTCATTAAACAGTACACATATTGTTTTATGACAATGGTTACCAACCCCACGACATGACAACAGTCTCCCTTTTCGACCTTGGGTTCCCTATTACCAGATTTCCTGTCCCCTCCTGCCTTCTAGTCCTTGTTCCTGACTGTTGAGCCCCATTAGTCTCGTTTTGTTTTATGGGGCTGTCTAATCTTTGGCTGAGCGGTGAACCTTGGGAATGACTTCATTACTGAGCTAAAAGTGTGTCAGGGGGTCATACTCTCAGGGTTTCTCCAGTCTTTGTCAGGCCAGTAAGTCTGGTCTTATTTTGTGAGGTAGAATTTTGTTCTACATTTTTCTCCAACTCTGTTCGG
Source organism: Dugong dugon (assembly GCA_030035585.1). NCBI lineage: Eukaryota > Metazoa > Chordata > Mammalia > Sirenia > Dugongidae > Dugong > Dugong dugon. The sequence continues at coordinate 97,189,894 of CM057483.1, read as the reverse complement.
GACCCTCTGTTGTGATCCCTGTCAGAGCAGTCAGTGGTGGTAGCTGGGGACCTTCTAGTTGTGCTGGACTCAGTCTTGTGGAGGCCATGGTAGTTGTGGCACATTAGTCCTTTGGACTAATCTTTCCCTTGTATCTTGTTTTCTTCATTCTCCCTTGCTCCCAATGAGGTGAGACCAGTGGAGTATCTTAGATGGCTGCTAACAGGCTTTTGAGACCCCAGACACTACTCACCAAGGTAGAATGTAGAACATTTTCTTTATAAACTGTGTTATGCCAATTGAGCTTGATGTTGCCTGAGACCATGGACCCCACAGCCCTCAGCCCAGCAATTCGGTCCCTCAGGGAGTTTGGATGTGTCTATGGAGCTTCCATGACCTTGTCTTGTACAAGTTGTGCTGGCTTCCCTAGTATTGTGTCCCCTTCACCAAAGTTACCACTTATCTATTATCTATTTATCTAGATAATTATCTACTATCTATTTAGTATTCCCCCCACCATCCCTCATAACCAGCAAAGATTGTTGCTTTTTGTGTGTAAACTTTTTCATGAGTTTTTACGGTAGTAATCTCATACAGTATTTGTTCTTTTGTGATTGACTTATTTCACTCAGCAAAAAGTCCTCTAATTTCATCCATGTTATGAGATGCTTCATAGATTCATCATTGTTCTTTCTCGTTGCATAATATTCCATTGTGTATTTGTACCATAGTTTGTTTATCCAGTCATCTGTTGATGTGCATCTAGGTTGTTTCCATCTTTTTGCTATTGTGAACAATGCTGCAATGAACATGGGTGTGCATATGTCTATTCGTGCGATGGCTCTTATTTCTCTAGGATATATTCCTAGGAGTGGGATTGCTGTATGTACAGTATTTCTATTTCTAGCTTTCTGAGGAAGCTCCATATCATTTTCCAAAATGGTTGTATCATTTTGCATTCCCACCAGCAGTGCATAAGAGTTCCCATCTCCCCGCAGCCTCTCCAACATTTGTTATTTCCAGTGTTTTTGATTCGTGCCAGTAATGCCGGGGTGAGATGGTATCTCATTGTGGTTTTAATTTGCATTTCTCTAATGGCTAGTGATTGCGAGCATTTCCTCATGTGTCTGTTGGCTGTTTGAATGTCTTCTTTGGTAAAGTGTCTGTTCATTTCCTTTGCCAATTTTTTAATTGGATTATTTGTCTTTTTGTTGTAGAGGTGTTGGATTTTCTTGTAGATTTTAGAGATTAGACCTTTGTCTGACTTGTAACGTGCAAATTTTTTTCCCAGTCTGCAGGTTATCTTTTTACTCTTCTGATGAAGTCTTTTGATGAGCATAAGTGTTTAATTTTTAGAAGATGCCAGTTATCTAGCTTATCTTCTGGAATTTGTGGGTTGTTGGTTATACTTTGTATCCTGTTAATGTTAGGGCCTGTAGCATTGATGGTGTTTTTTATTTTATGAACTTGATAGTTTTAGGCTTTATATTTAGGTCTTTGATCCATTTTGAATTAGTTTTTGTATACGGTGTGAGGTATGGGTCCTGTTTCATTTTTTTGCAGATGGACATCCAGTTTTGCCAGCACCATTTGTTAAAAAGACTGCCTTTTCACCATTTGATGGATGTTGGGCCCTTGTCAAAGATCAGGTGACCGTCGGTGGATGGATTTACATCTAGATTCTCAATTCTGTTCACTTGGTCAATGTATCTGTAGTTGTGCCAGTACCAGGCTGTTTTGACTACGGTAGCTGTACAGTAGGTTCTGAGGTCAGGTAGTGCGAGTCTTCCTACTTTATTCTTCTTCTTCAATAGTGCTTTACTCATCCGAGGCTTCTTCTCTTTCCATGTAAAGTTAATGATTAGTTTTTCTTTCTCTTTGAAGAATGTTTTTGGTATTTGGATCGGGATTGCATTGTATCTGTAAATTACTTTGGGTAGAATTGTCTTTTTCATGATGTTGAGTCTACCTATGCATGAGCATGGTATGTTTTTCCATTTATGTAGATTCCTTTGGGTTTCTTGCAGTAGTGTTTTGTACAAACTGCTCGACCTTTTGGTTAGCAGCCAAGCTCTTAACCGCTATGCCACCAGAGCTCCATATCTAGAATACACAAATGCAAGTAGACTGAAGTTCATTAGTGGTTATCAGGATTGGGAAGGGGGGATTGGGGAGTCATTGCTTAAGGAGCACTGAGTTTCTGTTAAGGGTGACAGTGATGGAAAATTTTGGAAAGGGATAATGGTGTTGGTTGCACAATATGATGAATGTAATTAATATTACTGAATCATATAGGTAAAAAGTGTTGATATGACAAGAGTTAGGTTATATATATATATTTACCACAGTTAAAAATATTTTTTTCCCCACTGCTCACTTGCATTGTTTTTGACGAGAAATCTGCTTCCACTCTTACCTTCATTCCTCTTTATATAACTAGTGTTCCCTCCCACTTCCCCCAATTGTTTTAAGATTTTCCCCTTGTCACTGGTTTTGTGAAACTTGATTATGATATACCTTAGTGTAACTTTCTTCATGTTGTTTGTGCTTGGTGTTCTTTGAGATTCTTGGATCTGTGATCTCAAAGATTTTATCAATTTTATGAAGTATTCAGCCATTGAATCCATTGCCGTCGAGTCAATTCTGACTCATAAAGACCTTATAGAACACAGTAGAACTGCCCCCTGGGTTTCCAAGGCCAGCCGTGGTGTTTTCAATAGCCTCATAAAGATGTGAAAGCTGAACAATGAATAAAGAAGACAGAAGAATTGATGACTTTGAATTATGGTGTTGGCGAAGAATATTGAATATACTGTGGACTGCCAGAAAAACGAACAAATGTCTTGGAAAAAGTACGGCCAGAATGCTCCTTAGAAGCAAGGATGGTAAGTCTCACATACTTTGGACATGTTATCAGGAGAGACTAGTCCCTGGAGAAGGATATCATGCTTGGTAAAGTAGAGGGTCAGCGAAAAAGAGGAAGATCCTGGACAAGATGGATTGACACAGTGACTGCAACAATGGGCTCAAGCATAACAATTGTGAGGATGGCGCAGGACCGGGCAGTGTTTCGTTCTGTTGTATATAGGGTCGCTATGACTCGTAACCAACTTGATGGCACCTATCAACAACAACAACAACAACAATGTTTACAGGAGCAGACTACCACATTTTTTTCCCATGGAGCGGCTGTTGGGTTCAAACCTCCAACCTTTTGTTTATCAGTCGAGTGCTTAATCACTGCAAAATCAGGGCTCCTTATTCAACAATTAGTTCCTCAAATATTTTTTCTGTTCCTCCCCTTTTCTTTCCTCCTTCTCAATGATGCCAATTACACATATTTTTGGCTGTTTCAAGTTGTCTTACAGCTTTCTGATGCACTTCATTTTTCTGAAATTTTTTTTCTCTTTGTGTTTCATATTGGAGAATTTATATTGCTATGTCTTCAAGTTCAGTAATCTTTTCTTTTGCAATGTCTATTGTTAATCCCTATCCAGTGTAGTTTCTCTGACACTAGTGTTCATCTCCAGAAGTTTGGTTTGCCTCTTCTTTAAAATATATCTTTCATGACTCGACTTAACATTTTTTAAATTAATTTTTTATTGTACTTTAGATGAAGGTTTATAGAACAAATAGATTCTCATCAAACAGTCAGTACACATATTGTTCTATGACATTGGTTAACAATCCCACGACATGTCAACACTCTCCCTTCTCGACCTTGGGGGAATTTTTTCTGGTGAAAATATATATAGCCAAAGTTATACCATTTCAAAAGTTTCTACATATACAATTCAGTGACATCAATTACATTCTTCCAGTTGTGCTGCTATTCTCACTATCCTTTTACAAATTATTCCATCATCATTTTCTTCAACTCACTGCACCCTTAGGCTTCCCATCAAACTTTTTGAGTTGCTGTTGACGATTTCATCTCACATAGATAATTCTTTTTTTTTGTACCTTAGGTGAAGTTTTGCAGAATAGTTTCTCATTAAACAGTACACATATTGCCCTATGACAATGGTTAACAACCCGACGACATGTCAACACTGTCCCTTCTCAACCTTGGGTTCCCTATCACCAGCTTTCCTGTCCCCTCCTGCCTTTTAGTCCTTATCCCTGGACTGCTGTGCCTCATTAGTCCTGTTTTGTTTTATGAGGCTGTCCAATATCCGGCTGAATGGTGAACTTCGGGAGTGACTTCACCACTGAGCTGAAAGGGTGTCCGGAGACCATACTCTTGGGGTTTCTCCAGTATGTCATGCCAGTAAATCTGGTCTTTTTTTTGTGAGTTAGAATTTTGTTCTACATCCTTTTCCAGCTCTGTCCAGGATCCTCTATTGTGATCCCTGTTAGAGCAGTCAGTGGTGGTAGCCAGGCACTATCTAGCTATACCTGACTCAGTCTGGTGGAGGCCATGGTAGCTGTGGTCCATTAGTCCTTTGGACTAATCTTTTCCTTGTATCTTGTTCTCTTCATTCTTCCTTGCCCCCGAAGGGGTGAGACCAGCGGAGTATCTTAGATGGCTAATCACAGGCTTTCAAGACCCCAGATGCTACTTACCAAGGTAGACTGCAGAACATTGTCTTTATAAACTGTGTCATGCCAACTGAGCTAGATGTTCCCCGAGACCATGGTCCCCACAGCCCTCCTTCCAGTAATTCAGTCCCTCAGGGAGTTTGGAAGTGTCTATGGAGCTTCCATGACCTTTCCTTGTACAAGTTGTGCTGGCTTCCCCAGTATTGTGTACTGTCTTACCCTTAACCAAAGTTACCACTTATCTATTGTCTATTTAGTCCCCACCCTCCCATCCCTGGTAACCAACAAAGATTGTTTTTTTTTGTGTGTAAACTTTTACATGAGTTTTTACAGTAGAAGTCTCATACAATATTTGTCCTCTTGTGATTGATTTATTTCATTCAGCATAATGTCCTCCAGTTTCATCTATGTTATGAGATGCTTCACAGATTCATCATTGTTCTTTATAGTTGCATAATACTCCATTGTTTGTATGTACCATAGTTTGTTCATCTATTCGTCTGTTGATGGGCATCTAGGATGTCTCCATCTTTTTGCTACTGTGAACGGTGCTGTAATCAATATGAGCGTGCATATGTCTATTCATGTGACGGCTCTTATTTCTCTAGGATATATTCCTAGGAGTGGGATTGCATTTCGTAGTGCTTTTTTTTTCGTGGTGCTGACGTTTTCTTTGTTCCTCTTACTCTCCTGTGCTGAGTTCCTTTTGTTTGTGGATTTTTTTCATTTCTTTTGTTTTTGTAGGTTTTGTTTTTACTGAGACTTTAGGTTTTTCTTCATTTTTGATGAGTAGGTTTGTTAACTTTCTTTGTGGTTACCTTGAAATTTACCCTTATCTTCCTAGATTTGAACCACTCTATTATTACTTGGTATTGCCTTGCCTTCCTCTCCATTAGAAGGTTCTATACCTACATCGTTTGTTCCCTCTTTTATTGTTCTGATGCTGTTGTTATTTGCGGATTCACTTCTCTGGTTCCCTGTTGTAATTCTTTTGGTTTTGCATAGTCCTTAAGAGTTCATTTCCTAGGTTTGTATATGGCTAGTACAATCCTGTGTCCTATTTTCAGCTTGTGGTCTGATGTTGTTTGTTCTCACATTGAAGGACTCCATTTAACAAGTCTTGTTAAGTTTGGTTTGGTTTTTACATAGTCCCTTAATTTCTGTTTATCTGGAAATGACCTAATTTCACCAACATATTTGAACGAGAGTTTTGCAGGGTATATTATTCTTGGCTGGCAGTTTTTTTCTTTGAAGGTTTTATATATGTCATTCCATTGCCTTCTTGCCTGCTTAGTCTTATTGTTTCTCCTCTCTATGTGACTTTCGGTTTTTCTTGAGCTGCTCTCAGGATTCTTTGTTTGTCTTTGGTTTTCACGAGTGTGATTATGATATGCCTTGGTGATTTTCTTTTGGGGTTTATCCTATATGGGGTTCGTTGAGCTTCTTGGATGGCCAGCTTTTCATCTTTCATGATATTGTGGAAGTTTTCTGTCAGCAGTTCTTCAATGATCCTCTCTGTGTTTTCTGTTTTCTCCCCATTCTGGAACTCCGATCATTTGCAAATTTTTGCTTTTAATTTTATCCCACATAACTCTCAGGGTCTCTTCATTTTTCTTTATTCTTTTTTTCTGAGTTTTCCTCGAACAGAGTTGTATCCATCCAAGTGTTTGTCTTCAATTCCACTGATCCTGTCTTCCACCATTTCAAATATGCTCCTCAACCCTTCTGCAACACTGTCCATTTCTGAAACCTCGTTGTTTATCTTTTGGATTTCTAATTGTTGTTTTTGTATAATTTCTAGTTGTGAATTTATTTTGGCATTTTGTTCCTGCATTATTTTCCTTAATTCTTCCATTTTTTTGGTCTGTATTTTCTATAAATTTGTCTATTTTTCCTCATTTTTGTCTGCTTTTTGCTTGAACTCTTGGATAATTCTGAGTATTAGAGATTTGAATTCCCTATTAGGTAGTTCTAGTGCCTTTTCTTCCACTGGAAAGTCATTTGGTGTTTTATTTTGGACGCCTACTGGAACCATCGTGTCCTGTTTTTGTAAATGTTTTGATATTGTCTGCTGTCTTCGCAGCATTCAGTAGTTATTTTTTTTTTGCTTATTTATAGTAGATTTGTTTGTTTAGTCCTTTTTTTAAAATTTGGCTATGTCTGAGCAGGCGGGCTGTGTGTTCTTTGTTGTTTACTCGTCTGTGGGCATGATACTTTTCACCTCCTCCTACAATTGGCACGGTCAGTCACTCAGATATGGTATATCAGGGCAGGTCTAGCTGAAGAGGAGTTGCTAGGATGGGTTGTTTGTGGCACTTACTACAGCTTTTATTGAACAATTTTCCATATGCCAGGGTTATACTAAACTTATTAATTTATTTAATTCAATAACTCCATGAAGAGACTACTATTATTCTTATTTTCATTTTTCAGATGAAGAAATTGAGGCACAGAGAGGTTAAGTAACTTTGTCAAGGATGCACAGAAATAGTAAGTGGTGGAACTGGAATTTGAACTGAGACAGTTTGACTGCAGAGATTAAACTCAATATCTAAATCACCATGTTCTAGAATATTTGGAAATCAATCAGGATGCAAGGTGTTGATAAACCTGCAATTCCGTATCTCAGTCTCATTAGCCAATCAGCCTCTAATACACATTCTAAGCCCTTCTGTCCAGTCTAAAGGCAAGGAAGTAGTGAAGGTGGATGGGAGGAAGTAAGGAGAAGATAGGCATAATCCTTGTGTTCTCACAAATTGCCATTATCCTGTCTTATCTCTCAGTGCCTTTTGGTCTCCCACGTTATTGAGGTAGTATCTAGTGCCCAGTGGCAATACCATTGCCCTTTCAGTACTGGTGCTGACAAAGCCTTTTCTCCCCAGGGTGTTTTGTACAAGAAGCAAAGACTTCCCAGAGACATTAAATAGTTTTGTCTGGGGCCACCAAGTATGACCTTATTCCTTTGGTAGTGGAACTTGAGAGTTCTTTTCTCTTGTTTTCCAGTTCTTCATTTAATGAGAAAGTATTTTCTTCCCCATATCAATCTCTAAGTGCTTCAGTAGACTACAACTCCTAAAAAATCTGTTCTCCTCAGAAGTTATATATCCCAGAAAATGCTCTCACATTCTGCAGTCCCCTCCACATCCAGCCAGCCACCTGCCGTCAGAGGTCAGTCATCTGATTTGATTTATTTTCTTATAAGTATTCTATATCCTCTCTACTCCCAAGTAAAAAAAAAAAAAAACTTTATTATCCCTGTGAAGTTACATCCTCTCAGCTAGCATCCTTTCTTGGAATGAGAAGTTGGCTGTTGTAAACATTTTAACTGGAGCACTCTGGTAAATGCTCTGGTTTTTGTTTCCACGAACACCCAAAATAGGAATGATGTACGTATATAGTATCTTCCTCAGACAGATCAGGAACAGTATGTCAATGGAAACCCAAGTCAAAGTTTGTACTCCCACTTCTGTGGAATATTGGCTTATAACCTGACTGCCCCTTTTGGCAGAGGGCCCTGTCACAATTTTTCACCGAAGCTTACCTTTTTTTTTCTTTTCCTGTAGTTTAGTTTTGAACACTAAGCAATGGCCTCTGCTGCTGCCATCCACCTTCAGTCATCAGGCTGCCAACTTCTTCCAGAACATTGCTGCACCAGCACAAACCAATTTTAACTGGAATTTCCTCCGCTTGGTAACTTGAAGCCCACAGATGCACCAAGGCTCATGTCTCTGTCATTCTTAGATACTGCCCCAAATGCAGGAATTTCTGGTCTTTTTTTTTCTCTTTTCCTCTCTGAATCTGACTATGCCCAACTCTTTCTTTAATGCCTTCTGACTTTTTTGTTTTCTAGTTTAAAAAATCCATTGCCTTCGAGTTGATTTTGACTCATAGTGACCCTGATGGCACAGTGGTTAAGAGCTCAGCTGATAACCAAAAGATCGGCAGTTTGAATCCACCAGCTGCTCCTTGGAAACCCTATGGGGCAGTTCTATCCTGTCCTATAGGGTCGCAATTAGTTGGAATCAACTCGATGGCAAAGGGTAGTTTAAAAAACTTCCCTATATCCTCAACCTTTTTTTTTCCCAGTGTTCCTTCCGACTCTGTCTTAATTGTAGCAATGGCATGCTCCAAAAAGACAACTAATTATATTTTCTATTTTTGCCTTGTTCACCTGAAGACACCATTGTCTTGAAACATTTTCTGGGAGAGGACTCCCTTGCCCTATTCTGCATAGAACTAAGGGGACAGAAACAGCATTCTGTCAGTTTCCCAGTAATAATATAACACAGCAGTTAAGAGTTTCAGATCTGTAGTAACAGATTTGGGTTCAAATTCTGATGTTTCCATTTACCAGCTGTGTGACCTTGGGCAAGTGAATTCACCTTGTTAAGCCTGTTTTCTTATTTATAAATAAAGATAAAAAACCCATTCTCCTAAGATTGTTGTGAAGCTCAAGCTTAAGTGAGGTAAGGTGTAAAGTGCCTAACATTGATTGTACCACATGGGAACCTTCCACAAGTATTTCTATTACTATTGTCACTTTCAATTTATGACTACTCCACACTTTTACAAAAGCCCCTCCTCCTCTGAGGTTCATGACTCATGACATCTACCAAGAGACTAAAGGGACTATAACCAAGGAACTTTTGTAAGATGCAAAAGACAAAAGTGGAAATGTGGCTAGAGGATCTGGAATTTTTGTGAATCGAAAAAATAATGCCCAAGAGTCCCTTTTCCTGAGTGCCACCATGTGGTAGAACTGCCGGGAAGCAGTTGAGGCTGGAGGAAGAGACCTGGAAGACCTCTGCTGAAAAATCTTAAGAGAAACCATGAGTGTGGATAAGAGAAACAAGGGAGGAATAATAGAAAAAAAGGTAAAGACAGCAAGTTGGAGTAATTAAAGTCAAAATTGCCTTAAAAATATCACCTTAACTACATCTAATGACTATGGATCCCAGAGGAAATAAGACAGTGTGTAAAGATAGGTCAGTGCGTGCTGGAGCCAAGGAATAGAGCAGGAAAACTTGATTCACTTTGTCCATCCCTCCCTCTTCCCCTGCCTTCTTCTCTCCCTCCTTCTTTTATTTCGTTTCCCCTCCCTGCTTCCCTGTCTCCCTCCGTTCTCCCTCTTTTACATGTAGCCATCTATCCTTCCATCCATTTATCCTTCCATCACCCATCCATCCACCACTGGCACTAAGGACAAACAGTAGTTCACAGGGCCTGTCCTAAAGGAGTTCACAGTCTTGGGGTTGGGGAGGGTGAGAGGCAAGTAAACAGATGCTTATAATATGACAATGCCCTCCAGACAGAAATCACCAGGAACATACTTGCAGTTAAACAAAGTTGAATTTATTGCTTGGTGTATCAAGGGAGAATGCACACCATGGGAAACCACGAAGCATCTTAATAAGAGGGTACTGAAAGGACTTATTATAGAATTTGGGCTTGTGTTAGTTGATTTGGGGAGGGTGCAAGGATGTAGAGCTTTGCTTTGAATTGGATGTTGTTAGGGAGTGGGACAATCCTGATTGGGTATATTAATAAACTTCATCAAGGAGTTAAACCTAAAGCTGTAATTGGTAAAGAAGCAGCAAATCAAACAACCAACCCATTGCTCTCGAGTCAACTCTGACTCATAGCGACCCTCTAGGAGAGAGTAGAATTACCCCATATTGTTTCCAAGGAGCAGCTGGGGAATTCAAACTGCCGATCTTTTGGTTGTCAGCTGAGCTCTTAACCACCGCCCCAGCAGGGCTCCAAAGAAGCAGCAGTCTCTCCTATTAGCAGGGAGAGCTGGATACTTTGTATTTTTGTGGTTTTTCACAGTGATCTTAAGAATGGTCTTGTTTTTAATGTCTCCCTTCATTACAGTCACAGAGTGACCTTGGCTGATATTTGGTTTTCTGAGAGATTGTTTAGATTCAACAGGAAAACATCACTTCTCAGATGGAAGTGTTATGCCAGTTCCTGGATGTCAAGGACTGCTTTTCTCTTTCTTGGTCTTTTGGCAAGGAAAGATAAAGTCAGGCCACAAAACAATCCATGATATCCAGATTTTTACTGGGACATAGTTGCTGGGATTTTGCTAATCGAGATCAGAGAACAAAGTCTGTAGTTGGACTAGAGTTATTCCTTGTTGTTCCTTCTGTTGTTGGATGAGCTGTTGAATCATTTGATGTGACAATGGTTACGAAGTAGCATTTTAGACTATAGACAGGATACATTGGCCAACTGTAATTAACAGAAACAAAATGATTATTAGTCCTTATAACAGGTCTTAGGAGCCCGGGTGGTGCAGTGGTTAAGCACTTAGCTGCTAACCAAAAGGTTGGTGGTTCGAACCTCCCTGCTGCTCTGTGGCAGAAAGATGTGGCAGTCTACTTCCATAAAGATTACAGCCTTCGAAACCTTATGGGACAGATCTCCTCTGTCCTATAGGGTTGCTATGAGTCAGTATCAACTTGAAGGCAGTGGGTTTGGTTTTTTAATAGGTCTTAAAGTCAGAGGATCTAGATTAGAAAACCTAGGCAATAAAAATATGTCCCAGAATACAGCTGGGTCTGTTTTAGAGATCCAGGTGACTTTTTTTTTTTCATTTTAGCCTAGTCATAGATGTTCTACTTGTCCTGTAGTATTTGTCTAGGTGCAACAGTAAGTATTTACTACAACACAAACTCTCCTTTGGCTAGCAAAGAGGAAATAAAGGGCTATGTGATTGTCCATGATAACTTTAGCTAATGAATTTAGAATAGCTTGTTAGGCTTCCAGAGCAGAAATTGTGTAATTTATGACTCCTGCTAGGGTCAAGAAAAGTTTTGAACTACCTTTTTCAGTTGTATTACTACTGCTGTGGGAATTTTAGCTCGCACTGTATGCATAAAGGAGTCAGTTATCCCTCCTGGGAGTTCTCCCTGGTAGCTTATACTCACCTCATTTTAGAGGTTTATGAAATTTTTTTCCCCCAGGAAAACATGGAGAGATAATAGTTTTAAAAATCTGAAAATCTCTATCAATTATCCTGAATACACAGGCTAAGTTAGTGGCAGGTGAGTGTAAGCCTGATGTTCACATAGTAGTACCCTAGTTGAGTACAAGTTGTATTGGGAGGATAAGTATTTATAAGTATTTATTTTGCACACCAGGAATGAGCTAAATTCTTGTCCCTAAAAGTAGTCAGGTTCCTTGAGTGGAGTTAAATAGTTCCAGAAAAGCAGCCAGAGTGTCTTGGCATAGAACAAAGATAGTTCCCGTTCCTGAGGGTCTAGGTTTTGCTGATAGGTTTGTAACGACCTCCAGAGAAATATTTTGTTGACGTGAGGTCAAGCTTCATTTTTTATAAGACTGAAGGTTAGGGGGAGGGAAACCTAAGTACTAGAAGGGGGCTGTAAAAGAAAATCTACCTTCTGAAGTGCTTGAAAGAATACTTACTATAGTTTTGTCATGAAGGTTAGATCCAGCAATCAGTTAACTCCAGAGCAATAGCTAAGGTCTGGGAAAAAGGTACAAAAGAGTTTTTTTCTTAAACGACAGAAGGAGACCACAGGGAGTAAAAATAAGAGTAAAAACATAAGGCAGATCATATTAGTGTCCTAGAAGCTGGCAGAATCTAATCTTAGGTGAGATTAGTAGTAGAGCAAAGGGACAGACAAAGGTGCTGAAGAACCAGAAAATCAGAAAATCAATCTTGTTCCTTAGTTTTGGGCAGAAGCTGTCCACTTCTGAAGTATGTGGTTTGTTGTGTAGTCTTGGGCAGAATCTGTTTATTTCTGAGGTCAACTGCATCTGGAGAATGCCTAAGAATCCCCAGCTTGAGTTCTCCCAATGAAATGTACATCCAGTTGTCAGGAAGAAATGATGTGTCTTTCTAATTGAAATGTATGATTACAAGGATCAACACCTTGTAGTTTTATTGTTGTGGCAGTTATTAGTGGTGCCTGATAAGGTCTTTTTCATCGAGGCTCAAGGGCAGTTTTTCTCCTACATCATTTCCAGAAGACTAAATGTCCAGGGTGCAGATTATGCAGAAGTTGCTTAGATGGGATTTAGAAAATGGAGCTTGTACTTGTTCGTGATACATCTGGAGGCTTCATATTATATTCTGTAGTATTCAGACACATTAGCCTGTACATGGTAGAATCTAGGATTGGAATGAATTTCCAGATGCATGGAGCAGCCTGTTATTAACTCAGGAGGAGACAATTTGCAGGTCCTAGATGGGACTGATCTTATTGACATCAAGGCCAATGCCATCAAGACCGGCCAAACTATTTTGGTTTTTGAAAATTTAAGGGTTTGAGAATTCTGTTAGCTATCCTTACTTTTCCTGAAGTTTGTGGATGATAAAGACAGTGGAGTTTTGAGTAAAAGGACTTAAATTGTTTTTTAAATAACTATACAAGTGAAATATGTGTCCCTGTTCTGGGAGAGATAAGTTGGGATTCTTCATTTTAGGAATACAAAACCAAGTAAGTAAAAAAAAAAAAAAATCATTACAGCCATAGAGCTCCAGCAGAGAGTGCACCCACAATAAGAATGAAAAATAATGACCAGAATATATTTATAGCCCATTGCTGGGGGCATTTGTATAAATCCACTTGGAGGTGTTCAAAGGGGATTGTGGTTTTTGTTCCTGTCCATGACCTACTTTTACAGTCTTGCCAGGACTGTATCATTGGCAGCAAGGATACAAATGGAAAACATCTTTGGCAATAACCTTAATATTGTTGTTGTTGTTCTGTGTAGTCAAGTTGATACAGACTCATAGCAACCCTGTAGGACAGAGTAGAACTGCCCCGTAGGGTTTCCTAAGCTGTAATCTTTACAGGAGCAGATCATCAGCTCTTTCCTCCCTCAGAGTCCCTGGTGGGTTCAAGCCACTGACCTTTTGGTTAGCAGCTGTGTGCTTAACCATTGTGCCACCAGGGCTCCTATCTTACTAATATTGGTTCAATATCATGGCCAATTCATCTCTGATATTGTGAGTGATATCATGAAGCATTTTTGTTAAATTCCACTTTTATTATAGCTATTTCCTTAGGAAAAGCAAAGCATTTCCAAATTTAAAAATTTTCCATCCATATATTCGTTGACCTTGGTCTTTATTTCTTTTTATTTTCTTCCACTCTTTTTTTGCTTCTCTAGTTTTAATGGCATGTGCAAAGACCTGGAGTTAGAAAACCAAAAAGGAAGAACATGCTCGGCATTTCTCAAGCTGAAAGAACTGAAGAAAAAATTCAATCCTCGAGTTGCAATATTGAAGGATTCTATGGGCAAAATATTGAATGATGCAGGAAGCATCAAAAGAAGATGGAAGGAATACAGAGTGACTATACCAAAAAGAATTGGTCAACGTTCAACCATTTCAGGAGGTAGCATATCACCAAGAACCGATGCTACTGAAGGGAGAAGTCCAAGGTGCACTGAAAACATTGGCGAAAAACAAGGCTCCAGGAATTGATGGAATACCAATTGAGATGTTTCAACAAATAGATGCAGCACTGAAGTGCTCACTCGTCTATGCCAAGAAATTTGGAAGACAGCTACATGGCCAACCGACTGGAAGAGATCCATATTTATGCCTATTCCAAAGAAAGGTGAGCCAAGAGAATGTGGAAATTATCGAACAATATCATTAATATCACATACAAGTAAAATTTTGCTGAAGATCATTCAAAAGTGGTTACAGCAGTACATCAAAAGGGAACTGCCAGAAATTCAAGCCAGATTCAGAAGAGGACATGGAATGAAGAATATCATTTCTGATGTCGAATGGATCCTGGCTGAAAGCAAAGATTACCAGAAAGATGTTTATTTGTGTTTTATTGACTCTGCAAAGCATTCGATTGTGTGGATTATAACAAATTACGGATAACATTGAGAAGAATGGGAATCCCAGAACACTTAATTGTGCTCATGAGGAACCTGTACATAGACCAACAGGCAGTCGTTAGAACAGAACAAAGGGGTAGTGTGTGGTTTAAAGTTAGGAAAGGTGTGAGTCAGGGTTGTATACTTTCACCATACTTATTCAATCTGTATGCTGAGCAAATAATCCAAGAAACTGGACTATATGAAGAAGAAGAGAGCATTAGGATTGGAGGAAGACTAATTAACAACCGGTGTTATGCAGATGACACAATTTGTTTGCTGAAAGTGAAGAGGACTTGAAGCACTTACTGATGAAGATGAAACACCACAGCCTTCAGTATAGATTACACCTCAACATAACGAAAACAAAAATCTTCACAACTGGACCAATAAGCAACATCACAATAAACAGAGAAAAGACTGAAGTTGTCAAGGATTTCATTTTACTTGGATCCACAATCAATGGCCATGGAAACAGAAGTCAAGAAATCAAACGACGCATTGCATTGGGCAAATCTGCTGCAAAAGACCTCTTTAAAGTGTTGAAAAGCAAAGATGTCACTTTAAGGAGTACGTTGGGCCTGACGCAAGCCGTGTGTTTTCGATTGCCTCATATGCTTGTGAATGCTGGACAGTGAATAAGGAAGAACAAAGAAGAGTTGATGCATATGAATTCTGGTGTTGGTGAAGAATTTTGAATATACCATGGACTGCCAGAAGAACGAACAAACTGTCTTGGAAGAAGTAGAGCCTGAATGCTCCTTAAAAGCAAGGATGGTGAGACTTTGCCTCACGTACTCTGGATGTGTTATCAGGAGGGACCAGTCCCTGGAGAAGAACATCATGCTTGGTAAAGAAGAGCGTCAGTGAAAAAGAGGAAGACCCTCAATGAGATGGATTGATGCAGTGGCTGCAACAGTGGGCTCAAGCGTAACAACAGCTTTTTTTATTTTTTAGTTTTTTTATTGTACTTTACGTGAAGGTTTACAGAACAAATAGTTTCTCATTAAACCGTTAGCAGACATACTGTTTTATGACAATGGTTAACAACCCCATGACATGCCAACACTGTCCCTTCTCAACCTTGGGTTCCCTATTACCAGCTTTCCTGTCCCCTCCTGCCTTCTAGTCCTTGTCCCTGGACTGTTGTGCCCCACTAGTCTCGTTTTGTCTTATGGGGCTGTCTAATCTTTGACTGAAGGGTGAACCTCGGGAGTGACTTCATTACTGAGCTAAAAGGGTGTCCGGGGGCCATACTCTCAGGGTTTCTCCAGTCTCTGTGAGGCCAGTAAGTCTGGTATTTTTTTTTTTTAGTTAGAATTTTTTTCTACATTTTTCTCCAGCTCTTTCCAGGACCCTCTATTGTGATCCTTGTTAGAGCAGTCAGTGGTGGTAGCCAGGGACCATCTAGTTGTACTGGACTCAGTCTGGTGGAGGCAGTGGTAGTTGTGGTCCATTAGTCTTTTGGACTGATCTTTCCCTTGTATCTTGTGTTCTTCATTCTCCCTTGCTCCCAAAGGGGTGAGACCAGTGGAGCATCTTAGATGGCTGCTCACAGGCTTTTAAGACCCCATACGCTACTCACCAAGGTAGAATGTAGAACATTTTCTTTATAAACTATGTTCTGCCAATTGAGCTAGATGTTCCCTGAAACCATGGTCCCCACAGCTCTCTACCCAGAAATTCATTTCCTCAAGGAGTTTGGATGTGTGTATGGGGCTTCCATGACTCAAGCATAACAATAATTGTGAGGATGGCCTAGGACCTGGCAGTGTTTCATTCTGTTGTATATAGGGTTGCTATGAATTGTAACTGACTTGACGGCACCTAAAGACAAGTTTTAATTGGACGTTTTGTACTGTTTCCATTTTCTCTCCTCTCTTAATAAAGCAATTATATTTAAAAAAATTAATGATTGCCCCAGAGTTTGCAACCCACATTTACAACTAATCTAATTCCACTTTCAAATAACACTATACTGCTTCATGGTAGTACAGTATATTCCCAATTCCTCCCTCCCATCTGTTATAACATTGCTGTTACACATTTCACTTATCTATAAGCTATAATTATTCAATATATTGTTGCTATTATTATTTTAAACAAATTGTTATCTGTTATATAAGTTAAGAATAAGAAAACTAAAAGATTTTATTTTACCTTCACTTATTCCTTCTTAAACACTCTTTCTTTAGGTAGAGCCAAGTTTCTAATCTATGTAATTTTCTTTTTTTCTGAAGAACTTCTTTAAACATTTCTGGCAAATCAGGTCGACTGTAGAAAAATTCTTTTTTTATTTTTTGTCTGAAAAAGCCCTTATTCCTCCTTCACTTTTGAAGGATAATTTCACTGGGCAAGAATTCTAGGTTTTTTTTTTTTTTTTTTGTACTTTAGATGAAGCTTTACAGAGCAAACTAGTTTCTCATTAAACAATTAATACACATATTGCTTTGTGACATTGCTTGTCAACCCTACGACATGTCAACACTCTCCTTCTGGACCTTGGGTTCCCCATTACCAGCTTTTCTGTCCCCTCCTGCCTTCTCATCCTTGCCCCTGGGCTGGTGTGCCCATTTATTCTCTCTTTGCTTTATGGGCCTGTCTAATCTTTGGCTGAAGGGTGAACCTCGGGAGTGACTTCATTACTGAGCTATACTCTGGGAGCCATACTGTCGGGGTTTCTCCAGTCTCTGTCAGACCGCTAAGTCTGGTCTTTTTTTGTGTGTGTATGTGAGTTCGAATTTTGTTCTACATTTTTCTCCAGCTCTGTCTGGGACCCTCTATTTTGATCCCTGTCAGAGCAGTCAGTGGTCGTAACCGGGCACCATCCAGTTGTGCTGGACTCAGTCTGATGGAAGCTGTGGTAGTTGTGGTCCATTAGTCCTTTGGACTAATCTTTCCCTTGTGTCTTTGGTTTTCTTCTTTCTCCCTTGCTCCAGATGGGGTGAGATTAGTGGAGTATCTTAGATGACCACTCACAGGCTTTTAAGACCCCAGACACTACTCACCAAAGTAAAATGTAGAACATTTTCTTTATAAACTATGTTATGCCAGTTGAGCTAGATGTCCCCCAAGACCATGGTACCCACAGCCCTCAGCCCAATAATTTTGTCCCTCAGGGAGTTTGGATGTGTCTATGGAACTTCCATGACCTTACCTTGGAGAAGTTGTACTGGCTTCCCCAGTATTGTGTACTGTGTTACCCTTCACCAAAGTTACCACTTACCTGTTGTCTATTTAGTGTTTTTCCCTCCCACCCTGTCACCCTTAACAGAAGTTAAGCAATGATTCCCCTTACTCCCGTCCCTCCCGTCTGCCCGTGGTAACCAATAAGAAATTCTGTACACTTGCTTCTTCTTGAAATTTCGTATAAGTGGGCTCAAACAATATTTGTCCTTTTGTGACTGACTTATTTCACTTGGCATAATCTTTAAATGTTCTTTAGTGAAATACAAATCAAAACCACAATGAAATATCGCTTCACACCCACTAAGATGACTATGGTTAAAAAAACAAAAAACAAGGGGTGTTGGCCAGGATATGAAGAAATTGGAACCCTCATCATTGCTCGCAAAATTGTAAAATAGTACAGCTACTGTGAAAAACAGTTCGGCAGTTCCTCAAAAAGTTAAACATAGAATTACCATATGATGCAGCAATTCCACTGCTAGGTATATACCCAAAAGTCTTGAAAGCAGAAACACAAACAAATCTTTGTAAATCAATGTTCATTGAAATGTTATTCACAGTATCCAAAAGGTGGAAACAGCCTAAATGTCCATCAACTGATGAATAGATAAATAAAATGTGGTATGTAATACAATGGAATATTACTCAGCTATAAAGAGAAATGAAGTCCTGATACATGCTACAACATGGATGAACCTTGAAAACATTAAGTTTAACTTTTTGAGGAACCGCCAAACTATTTTCCACAGTGGCTGCACCATTTTACAATCCCATCTGCAATGAATGAGGTTCCTAATTTCTCCACATCCTCACCAATGCTTGTTATTTTCTGTTTTTCTGATAATAGCCATCCTAGTGGGTGTGAAGTGATAGCTCATTGTGGTTTTGATTTGCATTTCCCTCGTGTCTAATAATGCTAAGCATCTTTTCAAGTGCTTATTGGCCACTTTTATATCTTCTTTGGGGAAATGTTTACTCAAGTCCTTTGCCCACTTTTAAAATGGTTTGCGTTTTTGTTGTTGAGCTGTAGTTCTTTTTATACTCTGGATTTTAAACCTTTACCAGACATATGGTTTCCAAATATTTTCTTCCATTCTATAGGTTGTTTCTTCACTCTTTTGATAAAGTCCTTTCCCTCAACAACTATTTTAATTTTAATGAAGTCCAATTTATCTATTTTTCCTTTTTTAAAAATTTTGTGTTTTCAGTGTCATATCTAAGAATCTACTGTTAAATCAAAGCCTTGAAATTTTACCCCTATGCTTTCTTCCAAGAGTTTTGTTTTTAGTTCTTAGATTTAGGTTATTGATTCATTTTGAGTTAATTTTTTTATCTGGTGTGAGGTAGAGTTACAACTTCATTCTTTTGTATGTTAAGTATCCAGTTGTCCCAGCACCATTTGTTGAAGAGGCTATTTTTTCCCCATTGAATGGACTTGGCAACCTTATCAAAAATCAGTTGGCCATAGATGTGTGGGTTAAATTCTAGGCTCTCAATTCTATTCCACTGGTCTATATTGGTATCCTTATACCAGTACCACACTGTTTTGATTACTGTAGCTTTATAGTATGTTTTGAAATTGGGAAATGTGAATCTCCTATTATTTTCTTTCTTTTCTAAGACTGATTTGGCTATTCTTGGCCCCTTTCAATTCCATATAAATTTGAGAATTGGCTTTTCCATTTCTGCAAAGAGGGCTGTAGTAAATTTGATAGAGATTGCATTAAATCTATACATCACTTTGGGGAGTATCGACATCTTAACAATATTAAGTGTTCCAATCCATGAATATGGAATGTCTTTTTATTTATTTACATCTTCTTTAATTTTTTTCAGTAATGTTTTATACTTTACAGTTTACAGGTCTTTCACATCCCTGGTTAAATTTATTCCTGGGTATTTTATTCTTTTAGATACCATTGTAAATGCATTTATCCCTTAGTTTTGTTTTCAGATCATTCTTTGCTGGTGTATAGAAATACAACTGATATTTGCATGTTAATCTTTTACCCTGTGACTTTACTGAATTCATTTATTAGCTCTAGAATCTTTCTTGTGGATTCTTCTTTGGGATTTTATATGTATATATATATATATATATACACACAGACATATATATATAATATTATATATATGATCCTATTATATACATAATAAGAACCAAAAGCCAAACCCGTTGCTGTTGGGTTGATTCCGACTCATAGTGACCCTATAGGACAGAGCAGAACTGCCCCATAGAGTTTCCAAGGAGCAGCTAGTGGATTCGAACTGCCGACCTTTTGGTTAGCAGCTGTAGCTCTTAACCACTGTGCAACCAGGCCTCCACATATATAAGGACCATGTATATATATGATCCTATTACATATATTATATTCATAGATGATATGATCCTATACATATTATATATATAGGATACATATATATATAATAGGATCATATATTTATAATATGTATATCCTATATATAATATATATATAGAATCATATCATCTGTGAAAAGGGATAGTTTTACTTCTTTCTTTTTGATTTGGATGCCTTTTATTTCTTTTTATTGCCTAATTGCTATGGCTAGAACTTCCAGTAAAGTGTTGAATTTGTTTTTGTTGTTGTTAATTGTCGTGGAGTCAGCTCCAACTCATGGTGACCCTATGTATAAGAGAACAAAATGCTCCCTGGTTCGGCACCATCTTCATGATTGTTGTTAATTGGACAATATTCTGTTATGATCCATATGGTTTTCATTGGCTAGCATTTGGATGCAGATCACCAGGACTTTCTTCCTAGTCTGTCATTGTCTGGAAGCTCTACTGAAAATTGTCCACCATGGGTGATCCTGCCAGTATTCGAAACACCGGTGGCATAGCTGCCAGCATCATTACAACACACAAGCCACCACAGATGGTGGAAATGCTGAATGGCAGTTGTGAAAGCAGCCATCTTTGTTTTGTTCCTGATATTAGGAGGGAAGTTTGCAGTCTTTCCCTATTAAGGATGAATTAGCTGTGGGTTTTTCATAAATGCTTTTCATCATGTTCACGAATTTCCCTTCTATTCCTAGTTTTCTGACTGTTTTTTAGTCATTAAAGGTTGCTGGATTTTGTTAAAATATCTTTTCTGCATTAATTGAGATGATCTTGTGGTTCTTTTCCTTTGATGTGGTATATTACACTGATTGATTTTCTTGTGATGAGCCTCCCTGTATTCCTGGGATAAATCTCACTTGGTCATGGTGGATAATCCCTTTAGTGTGCTGTTGGGTTCGGTTTGCTTGTATTTTGTTGAGAAGTTTTGCAACTATATTTGTAAAGGATATTGGTCTTTAGGTTTCTTTCCTTGTGGTGTGTTTATCTGCCTTTGGCATCAGGGTAATTCTGGTCTTATAGAATGAATTAGGTTATTTTCCCTCCTCTTCTATACTTTGAAAGAGTGTAATAAGGATTGTGGTTAATTTTTCTTTAATTGTTTGGTAGAATTCCCCAGTGAAGCCATCTGGTCTAGGACTTTTCTTTGTTGGAGGGTTTTCGAATACTGATTCAATTTCTTTGTGTGTTATAGATTTGTTGAGAATTTTTATTTCTTCTTGAGTCAGTTTAAGTAATTTATCTTTTTCTAGGTATTTGTCCATTTCATCTAAGTCATCTAATTGTTCAAAATAATCTCTCACAACTCTTACTTCTATAGGGTTGATAGAAAGGTCCCTACTCTAATTTTTAATTTTAGTTTTTTATGTCCTCTCTCTTTCTGTCCTCGTCAGTCTGGCTAAAGGTTTAAATATTTTTATTAAAAATTTTTAATAGATTTTATTTTTTAGAGCTGTTTTATTTTTGAAAAAAATGGTGCAGAAAGTACACATACTTTCTCATACAATCCCCATTCCCCCTGAACATTGTTTCTATTAGCATATTGCATTCCTATGGTACATTTGTTATAATTCATGAACCAATTTTGATACATTATTATTAACGAAAGCACATAGTTTACTTAGGGTTTGCTTTTTGTGTTATACACTCTATGAGTTTTGACAAATACTTACTGTCATGTGTCCACTATTACAGTATCACAGACAGTAGTTATTGCCCCCAAAATTCCCCCATTCTCCACCTATTCATCCCTCCCTTTGAGTTTATTTGTTTTATTAATTTTTTCAGAGAACCAACTTTGAGTTCTGTTGATTTTTATCTATTGTTTTTCTATACTCAATTTCATTTACCTGTGCTCTAATTTTTGTTTGTTTCTTCTAGTAGCTTTGGGCTTAGTTTGCTTTTAGTTTGCTTTCTTTTCAAGTTCTCAAAGTGTACAGTTATCTTTCTTTTTTAATATAGCCATTTACAGGTATAAATGTGCACTGCCCATAACATTTGGTATGTTGAGCTTTTATTTTCGTTCATCTCTAGGTATTTTCTAATTTACCTTCTGATTTATTCTTTGATCCATTGGTTGTTTAAGATTGCGCTATTTAATTTTCACGTATTTGTGTATTTTCCAGTTTTTCTTTTGTTATTGATTTCTAGTTCTATGCCATTGTGGTTGAGAGGACACTTTGTATGTTTTCAGTCTTTTTAAATTTACTGAGACTTGTTTTATGATCTGCCATATGGTCTATCCTGGAGAATGATCCACGTGCACTGGAGAAGAATGTGTATTCTACTATTGTTGGGTGGAGTTTTCAATGTATGTCTGTTAGGTCTAGATGGCTTATAGTTTTGTCCGAGTTCTCTATTTCCTTATTGGTTTTCTGTCTACATGTTTTATCCATTATTGAATGTGGTTTGTTGAAGTCTCCAAATATTATTGTATAATTATCTATTTCTCCCTTTAATTTTGTCAATGTTTACTTCATATATTTTGGGGCTCTGTTGTTAGGTGCATATATATTTATAATTGTTATACCTTCTTTATATAATAATTATATGAATTGGCCTTTTTATCCTTACGCTCTTCTTTGTCTGTAGTAATATATTTTGACATAAAGTCTATATTGTCTAATGTTAATATAGCCACCCATGGTCTCTTTTGGCTATTTGCTTTTGTTTTTTAATTGTACTTCAGGTGAAGGTTTACAGAACAAATAGTTTCTCATTAAACAGTACCCATTTTATGACATTGGTTAACAACCCCACGACAGGTCAACCCTCTCCCTCCTTGACCTTTTTTTTTTTTTTTTTTTGGTGAAAATATACATAGCCAAAGATACACCATTTCAAAAATTTCTACATGGACAGTTCAGTGACATTGATTATGTTCTTCCAGTTCTGCTGCTATTCTCAGTTTAGATGAAGGTTTACAGAACAAAATAGTTTCTCATTAAACAGTTAGTGCACATGTTGCCCTATGACAATGGATAACAACCCCACTACTTCTCAACACTGTTCTTACTCAGCCTTGGGTTCCCTATCACCAGCTTTCTTGTCCTCTTCTGATTTCTGGCCCTTGTCCCTGGACTGCTGTGCCTCTTTAGCCCCATTTTGTTTTATGGGGCCATCCAATCCCCGCCTGAATAGTAAATTTCAGAAGTGACTTCACCACTGAGCCAAAAGGGTGCCTGGGGGCCAAACTCTCAGCGTTTCTCCAGTCTCTTTCAGGCCAGTAAGTCTGGTCTTTTTTCTGTGTGTTACAATTTTGTTCTAAATCCTTCTCCAGCTCTGTCCAGAACCCTCTGTTGTGATCCCAGTCAGAGAAGTCAGTGGTGGTAGCCAGGGACCATCTAGCTCTACTGGACTCAGTCTGGTGGAGGCCTTGGAAACTGTGGTTCATTAGTCCTTCAGACTAATCTTTTCCTTGTATCCTGTTCTCTTCATTCTCCCTTGCTCCCAAAGGGGTGAGACCAGTGGAGCATCTTAGATGGCTGCTCCCAGGCTTTTAAGACCCCAGATGCTACTAACCAAAGTAGAATGTGGAACATTGTCTTTATAAACTGTGTTATGCCAACTGAGCTAGATATTCCCCGAGACCACGGTCCCCACAGCCCTCCTTCCAGCAATTCAGTCCCTCAGGGAGTTTGTATATGTCTAGGAAGTTTCCATGACCTTTCCTTGTACAAGCTGTGCTGGTTTCCTCAGTATTGTGTACTGTCTCAATAATGCCTATTTAGTGTTTCACCCCCACCCCTCCAATCCCTCGTAACCAAAAAAGATTGTTACTTTTTGTGTGTAAACTTTTTCATGGGTTTTTATAATAGAGGTCTCATACAATATTTGTCCTTTTGTGGTTGACTTATTTCACTCAGCATAATGTCCTCCAGTTTCATCCATGTTATGAGATACTTCACAGAGTCATCATTGTTCTTTCTCGTTGCATAGTACTCCATTGTGTGTTTGTACCATAGTTTGTTTATCCATTCATCTGTTGATGGGCATCTAGGTTGTTTCCATCTTTTTGCTATTGTGAACAGCGCTGCCATGAACATGGGTGTGCATATGTCTATTCGAGTGATGACTCTTATTTCTCTAGGATATATTCCTAGGAGGGGGATTGCGGGATTGTATGGTATTTCTATTTCTAGCTTTCTGAGGAAGCGCCATATCATTTTCCAAAATGGTTGTATCATTTTGCATTCCCACCAGCAGTGTATAAGAGTTCCAACTCCCCACAATCCCTCCAACATTTGTTATTTCCAGTGTTTTTGAATCGTGCCAGTAATGCCGGGGTGAGATGGTATCTCATTGTGGTTTTAATTTGCATTTCTCTAATGCCTAGTGATCGCGAGCATTTCCTCATGTGTCTGTTGGCCATTTGAATGTCTTCTTTGGTGAAGTGTCTGTTCATTTCCTTTGCCTTTTTTTTAATAGGATTATTTATCTTTTTGTTGTAGAGGTGTTGGATTTTCTTGTAGATTATGGAGATTAGACCGTTGTCTGACTTGTACTGTCCAAAAATTTTTTTCCCAGTCTGTAGGTTCTCTTTTTACTCTTTTGGTGAAGTCTTTTGAAGAGCATAGGTGTTTGATTTTTAGAAGATCCCAGTTATCAAGCTTATCTTTTGGGGTTTGTGTGTTGATGGTTATGGTTTGTATCCTGTTAACGCCGTGTATTAGGGGCTGTAGTGTAGGCCCTATTTTTTCTTCTATTAACTTTATAGTTTTAGGCTTTATATTCAGGTCTTTGATCCATTTTGAATTAGTTTTTGTATATGGCGTGAGGTATGGTTCCTGTTTCATTTTTTTGCAGATGGATATCCAGTTTTGCCAGCACCATTTGTTAAAAAGACTGTCTTTTCCCCATTTGATGGACTGTGGGCCCTTGTCGAAGATCAGGTGACCATAGGCGGATGGATTTACATCTGGGTTCTCAATTCTGTTCCATTGGTCACTGTTTCTGTTGTTGTACCAGTACCAAGCTGTTTTGAATACCATAGCTGTATAGCGGGTTCTGAGGTCAGGTAGTGTGAGTCCTCCAATTTTATTCTTCTTCTTCAGTAGTGCATTACTTATTTAGGGCTTCTTCCCTTTCCATATAAAGTTATTGATTAGGTTTTCCATCTCTTTGAAGAATGCTGTTGGTATTTGGATCAAGATTGCATTGTATTTGTAAATTGCTTTGGGTAGAATTGTCATTTCCACAATGTTGAGTCTACCTATCCATGAGCATGGTATGTTTTTCCATTTATGTAGATGTCTTTTGGTTTCTTGCAGTAGTGTTTTGTAGTTCTCTTTGTATAGGTCTTTTACAACCCTGGTTAGATTTATTCCTAATTATTTTATTTTTTTAGAGACTATTATAAATGGTACCATTTTCCTCATTTCCTTTTCATCAATCTCTTTATTGGTGTATAAGAATCCAACTGATTTTTGTATGTTTATCTTGTATCCTGCTACTCTGCTGAATCTTTCTATTAGTTCCAGTAGATTTATTGTGGAATCTTTAGGGTTTTCTATGTATAGTATCATATTATTGGCAAACAGTGACAGTTTAACTTCTTCATTACGAGTTTGGATGCCCTTTATTTCTTTTTCTTGCCTTATTGCTCTAGCTAGAACTTACGGCACAATCTTAAATAAGAGTGTTGATAAAGGGCATCTTTGTCTTGTTCCTGTTCTCAAGGGGAATGTTTTCAGCCTCTCTCCATTAAGAATGATTTTGGCTGTTGGTTTTGCATAGATGCCCTTTATTATGTTGAGAGATTTCCCTTCTATACCTATCTTATTGAGAGATTTTGTCAGGAGTGAGTGTTGGACTTTGTCAAATGCCTTTTCTGCGTCAATTGAGATGATCATGTGATTCTTTCCTTTTATTTTTGTGGTTGATTACATTGATTGATTTTCTAATGTTGAACCATCCTTGCATACCTGGTATGAATCCTACTTGGTCGTGGTGTATTATTTTTTTGATATTATGCTGAATTCTATTGGCTACAATTTTGTTGAGAATTTTTGCATCTATATTCATGAGAGATATTGGTCTGTAATTTTCTTTTTTTGTGGCGTCTTTGCCTGGTTTTGGTATCAGGGTTATGCTGGCTTCATAGAATGAGTTCGGAAGTTTTGCTTCCTTTTCTATGCTCTGAAATAGCTTGAGTAGTACTGGTAGAAGCTCTTCTCTGAATGTTTTGTAGAGTTCTTCAGTGAAGCCATCTGACCTAGAGCTTTTTTTTGGTTGGGAGTTTTTTTTTTTTTTTTAATTACCTTTTCAATCTCTTCTCTTGTTATGGGTCTGTTCAGATTTTCAACATCACTTTGTTGTAGTTTGGGTAGGCCGTGTGTTTCTAGAAATTTATCCATTTCCTCTAGGTTTTCAAATTTGTTGGAGTATAGTTTTTCATAATATTCTGTTATAATCCTTTTTATTTCAGTTGGGTCTGTTGTAATGTCCCCCATTTCATTTCTTATTTGGGTTATTTGTGTCCTCTCCTGTGTTTCTTTTGTCAGTCTGGCCAGTGGTTTGTCGATTTTGTTGATTCTTTCAAAGAACCGACTTTTGGTTTTGTTGATTCTTTCTATTGTTTTTCTGTTCTCTATTTCATTTATTTCTGCTCTGATCTTTACTATTTGCTTTCTTCCGGTGGTTGTGGGCTTTTTTTTTTGCTGTTCTCTTTCTATTTGTTTGAGTTCTATAGTTAATGTTTTGATTTTGTCCCTTTGTTCTTTTTTACGTGTGCATCTATTGCTATAAATTGTCCTCTGAGGACTGCCTTTGCTGTATCCCAAAGGTTTTGGTATGATGTGTTTTCATTCTCGTTTGATTCTAGGAATTTTTTGATTCCATCTCTGATTTCTTCTGTTACCCAGTGGTTTGTAAGCAAGGTGTTATTCCGTTTCCATTTAATTAATTTTTTTCCTTACTCTTTCTGTTGTTAATTTCTACCTTGATGGCATTGTGGTCAGAGAAGATACTTTGAATTATTTTAACGTTTTGGATCTTGTTGAGGATTGCTCTGTGGCCTAATATGTGGTCTATTCTGGAGAACATTCCATGTGTATTGGAAAAGAACATTTACTTTGCAGCTGTTGGATGGAGTGTTCTATATATGTCTATGAGGTCAAGTTTGCTGACTGTGTCCTTTAGTTCTTCTGATCTTTTCTGAGTTTCTTTTTAGTGGTTCTGTCCTTTACTGGGAGTGGTGTGTTGAAGTGTCCTACTGTTATTGTAGAGCCGTCAGTTTCTCTTTTCAGTAGTGTTAGAGTTTGTTTTATGTATTTTGGAGCCCTGTCATTGGGTGCATAGATGTTTATTATGGTTACATCTTCATGATGGATCATCCCCTTAATCATCATATAGTGTCCTCCTTTGTCTTTTATGGTGGATTTTGTTTTAAAGTCTATTTTATCTGAGATTAGTATTGCCACTCCTGATCTTTTTTGGTAGTTGTTTGCTTGATGTATGTTTTCTTCCAACCTCTGATTTTGAATAAATTCACATCTTTGTCTCTAAGGTGTGTCTCTTGTAGACAGCATATTGATGGGATCCTGTTTTTTTATCCATTCTGTCACTCTCCATCTCTTTATGGGTGCATTGAGTCCATTTACATTCAGTATAATTATTGATAGATTTGAGTTGATTGCTGTCATTTTGTAGTGCTTTTTTTGTGGTGCTGATGTTTTCTTTGTTCTTGTTACTCTCGTGCTGAATTCCTTTTGTTTGTGGATTTTTTTCATTTCATTTGTTTTTGTATGTTTTATTTTTACTGAGACTTTATGTTTTTCCTCTTTATTTTTATGGTATGTTTGTTAACTTTCTTTGTTTTTACTGTGAAATTTACCCTTATCATCTTTTTAAGTTTGAAGCAGTCTATTATTACTTGGTATCGCCTTTCTTTCCTCTCCATTAGAAGGTTCTATACCTACACTGTTTATTCCCCCTTTTATTGTTCTGATGTTGTTGTCATTTACAGATTAACTTTTTTCTTTGATTCCCTGATGTATTTCTTTTGGTTTTGGATAGTCGTTGAGAGTTCATTTCCTAGATTGGTTTCTGGCTGGTATGATCCTGTGTTCTAGATTCAGCCTATGAACTGACGTTGTTTGTTCTAAGATTGAAGGAGTCCCTTTAATAATTCTTGTAAGTTTGGTTTGGTTTTTCTATATTCCTTTAATTTCTGTTTATCTGGAAATGTCCGAATTTCACCATCATATTTGAATGAGAGTTTTGAGGGATATATTATTCTTGGCTGGCAATTTTTTTCTTTCAAGGTTTTATATATGTTATCCCATTGCTTTCTTGCCTGCATGGTTTCTGCTGAATAATCTGAGCTTAGTATTATTGTTTCTCCTCTGTATGTGACTTGTTGTTTTTCATGAGCTGCTGTCAGGATTCTTTGTCTTTGGTTTTGGCCAGTGTGATTATGATATGCCTTGGTAATTTTCTTTTGGGGTCTATCCTATGTGGAGTGCGTTGAGATTCTTGGATGGCCAGCTTTTCATCTTTCATGATATTGAGGAACTTTTCTGTCAGCAGTTCTTCAATGATCCTCTCTGTGTTTTCTGTTTTATCCCCCTGTTCTGGAACTCTGATCACTTACAGATTTTTTTCTTTTGATTATATCCCACATAATTCTCAGGGTCTCTTCATTTTTCTTTTTCTTTTTCCTCCGTTTTCCTTGAACAGATCTTTATCCATCCAAGTGTTTGTCTTCAATTCCACTGATCCTGTCTTCTACTGTTTCAGATTTGCTCCTCAGCCCTTCTATGACACTGTCCATTTCTGAAATGTTGTTGTTTATCTTTTGGATTTCTAATTTTTTTTTGTATAATTTCTAGCTGTGAATTTATTTTGGTATTTTGTTCCTGCATTATTTTCCTGAATTCTTCCATTTTTGTGTCTGTATTTTCCATGAATTTGTCTATTTTTTCCACATTTTTGTCTGCTTTTTCTTCAACTCTTCGATAATTCTGAGTATTAGAGATTTTAATTCCCTATCAGGTAGTTCTAGTGCCTTTTCTTCTACTGGAAAATCATCTGGTGTTTTATTTTGGATGCCTACTGGAACCATCCTGTCCTGTTTTTGTAAATGTTTTTATACTGTCTGCTGTCTTCGGGGTATTCAGTAGTTATTTATAGTTTATTGATTGTAAATTTGTTTGTTTCGTCCTTTTTAAAACTTTGGCTATGTCTGAGCAGGGGGGCTGTGTGTTCTTTGTTGTTTGCTCGTCTTTGGGCATGACATTTATCACCTCTTTCTCCAATTGGCTGGGTCAGTCACTCAGATTTGGTACAGCAGGGCAGGTCTAGCTGAAGAGGAGTTACTGGGATGGGTTGTTTGTGGCACTTACTGCAGCCACCAGGGCGAGCTGGTAATCAGTGCAGGGCAGGTTCCGGTAGGCTGTGCCTGTGCTGCTTGGTGGTGTGATGTTAAGCGTATGGTGCAGGTAGGCAAGATGGAGGTAGGAGATTGTGATATGTGGAGCTAAGATGGGTATGAAAGAGAGGAGAGGGGAACAGGAGCCAAAAACATACATACAAACAAAAAAGAGTGCTAGGGGAGCTTGCCATTGGAGTGGAGAGTTGAGAGAGTATGAAATGGAGAAAAACAAAAAGTGGAAGAGGAAGAAAAAAAGGAAAGAATGAATAAATACAAATTAGAAAAAAAAAAGAACAGCAAAGCTCCCAGGGATCCCACTGGTGTGGCTACCAGGTCTATGGAAATTGTTCTCAGGTGTGGCAGTACAGCCTGGCTAAAAGGCATAGAGGTATTCAGGGGATAGGAAGAGAAGGGAGGTATAGAGAGATGAGAAACTGAGTAATGAAGAAAGGTAAAAAGGAAAAAGAGGGAAAAGAAAACAAAACAAATTTTAAAAAAAGAACAAGAAAAGCCCCCCAAAAAACAAACAAATAAAAAAAAAAACCTAGGAAAAAAGAAATGTTCTCAAGGATCCCTCTGCGTGTCTGCGCAAGCTGATGCGTTAGGTCCCAAGGCACGTAGCACTGCCCAGCTGGAACGGGCTCCCAACTTGAGAAAAAAAAAGAAAACAAACAAACGATTCAAAGCAAACGAAAAAGCCCCGGGATCCCACCAGTGTGGCAGCACATACTGGGAAGCAGTTCCACACTTGAATGGAGCTCTGCAGCCCCTTAGGAAGAATCAAAAATGACACACGGAGCCAGGCATTTGAGCGAAAGGAGGGGGAGGTGATGAGAGGTAAGGAAGAAATCAAAAGAAGCAGAAAAAAGCAACACCAGCAGCCATCAAATAGCACTCAGGAAGTCGGCCAGTACGGGTGGGTGGAATCTAAGCAGCTGGTGCTTCCCGGCCAAGAGACTGTGGCCGTGGGAAGCAGAGGAGGCTGAGTGGGGGAGAAGAAAGGTGGGGGATAGGAAAGTGTATGTTGCCAGTTACTGCTTGTTCTGTCTCCTGCTGGAAGCTCTTTGAAGCTGCTTTATCATACCTCCTATTTGCTGGTCTCTGATAGGAGTCCAAGATGGCTGATCTGCACTGCATTAGCTGATAGGGGACCTCTGCATGAATCTCCCCTTGCTCTCCTTTCTCTGTCAGTTTCTCACTCCGTTTGGTTTTTGGCTGAGTTCTTTATCTCTTTATTTGATGTTTTAGGGTTTCAGGATTGCTGTTTTCTCTGTTTGGCTTAGTTTTTCGGATCTTTGCTGTGGAGGGACCACATGGTGCTTCTTCCTAGAGCGCCATGTTGCCGGAAGTCTCTCTGACTACTATTTTCATTATAATTTTTTTCCATCTTTCTACCTTCAGTCTACCCATGTCTTTGGATCTAAAGTCTTTCCCTTGCAGACAGCGTATATTTGGATGATGTTATCTTATCCATTCTGCCAATCTTTGCCTTTTGATTGGAGAAGTTAATGCATTCACATTTAATTACTGATAAAGAAGGACTTCTGCCATTTGACAATTTGTTTTCTGTGTGTCTTATACATTTTTTCATCTCTCAGTTCCTCCAATGCTGCCTTCTCTTGTGGTTAGTTGATTTTTTTTTGGTAGTGAACAATTTTGATTTCCACTAATTTCCTTTTTTGTATATTTTTAAGTATTTTCTTTGGGGTTGCCATGGGGATTACATTTAACATCCTACATTTATAACAATCTAGTTTAAATAAACTTCATTAGCATAGAAAACCGTGTTCCTTCATGACTCTTCTCCCACTTATGTTTTTACTGTCAAAGATTAATCTTTATACATTATGTGCCCAATAATATAGATTTATAATTATTTTCTACCACTTGTCTATCAGTTTGTCATACTTTGATGGCTTGTATGTTGCTGTGATTCTGGAAGCTATGCCACTGGTATTTCAAACACAAACAGGGTCATGCATGGTGGAAAGGTTTCAGTGGAGCTTTCAGACTAGCACAGAGTGGGAAGAAGGACCTGGGACTCTATTTCTGAAAAAATTGACCAGTGAAAACCTTATGGATTGCAGCAGAACATTTTCTGATGTAGTGCCAGAAGATGAGCCTTTCAGGTTGGAAGGCACTCAAAATACAACTGGAGAGGAGCTGCCTCCTCAAAGTAGAGTTGACCTTAATGATGTGGATGGAATAAAGATTTTGGGACCTTCATTTTGATGTGGCACAACTCAAAACGAGAAGAAACAGCTGCAAACATCCATTAATAATCAGAAGTTGGAATGTACGAAGTATGAATCTAGGAAAATTGAAGTAATCAAAAATGAAATGGAACACTTGAAGATAGATATCCTAGGCATTAATGAGCTGAAATGGACTGGTATTAGCCATCTTCAATCGGAAAAACATATGGTCTACTATGCCCGGAACGACAAATTGAAGAGGAACGGCACCACGTTCATTGCCAAAAAGAACATTTCAGGATCTAGCCTGAAGTACAACACTGTCAGTGATAGGATAATTTCAACAGGCCAACAAGGGAGACAAGTTAATACAGCTGTTATTCAAATTTATGCACAAACCACTAACGCCAAAGATGAAGGAATTGAAGATTTTTACTAACTTCTGGAGTCTGAAATTGATCAAACGTGCTATCAAGTTGCTTTGATAATTACTGGTGATTGGAATGCAAAAACTGGAAACAAAGAAGAAGGATCAGTAGCTGGAAAATATGGCCTTGATGATAGAAATGACATGAGAGATTGCATGATAGAATTTTGCAAGATCAACGACTTATTTATTGCAAATACCTTTTTTCAGCAACATAAAAGGTGCCTATACACATGGATCTCAACGAATGGAATACACGGGAATCAAATCGACTACATCTGTGGAAAGAGATGATGGAAAAGCTCAATATCATCAGTCAGAACAAGGCCAGGGGCCGACTGCAGAAAAGACCATCAATCGCTCCCATGCAAGTGCAAGTTGAAGCTGAAGAAAATTTTTAAAAAGTCCACAGAAGCCAAATTATGACCTTCAGTATATCCCACATGAATTTAGAGACCATCTCAAGAATAGATTTGATGCATTGAACTAATGACTGAAGACCAGATGAGTTGTGGGATGACATCAAGGCCATCATACATGAAGAAAGCAAAAGGTCATCAAAAAGACAGAAAAGAATAAAAGACCATAATAGTTAGAGACTCTGACTTGCTCTTCAATGTAAAGTAGCTAAAGCAAATGGAAGAAATGATGAACTAAAAGAGCTGAACACAAGATTTCAAAGGGCGGCTTGAGAAGACGAAGTAAAGTATTATAATGAAGTATAAGGAGAGGGAAAATAGATGTGAAAGACGATTTTGACAAACATCCACTAAGGAGGGTGACATTAAAGCTGGTTTACACAACTCAAGCCCTTGACAATTTTATCAAGCCATAGGAATAAAAAGCCAGCATTTATTAATCTCCCAAGAGATGGAAATGAAGAAGTGGTTGTCTTCTATGTTAAACAAAATGATCTCTCTTTTAGAGAATCAGGAGAAACAATCTCTAAATGAAGATTTCTTCACTTTCTTTTCTAAGGTACCTCTCAAATGAAAAACTGTTTCATGTCAAAAAGTTCCCAAAAAAAGATTACAGTAATTTTAAATGGTCTGGTGAAATTGTGCCAGAGACATAACTGTACAAGTTAGCATTATATTGAGAAAACATAAAGGAAACAAGTATTTCTCCTGAAAGTCTATAAGAATGGTGCTTGTATAATTTGGTTTCCCTGGAACTTAATGAAAGGCCAGTTGTCACCAGCCAGGGGTCAAACAAAACCTCTTGACTGTGGGCAGATGAAATGAAACAAAGTAGTTTTCAGAGACACAAAGACAAGACTAAGGAATAAACCCTTAAAACATTTTGAACTGTTGACCTGAGACAACATTTGTTTGAGGAGATCTTCTGAGTTCCTGGACCCTGGGGACCAACTTGAGGACAGAATTATTGGGTTTATGCCTGTCTTCCACTTTTGACTTTTCTTCTTATAGATAAAAAACACGCAAGACACTAAACAAGCAGACAAACACTAGGAGCAGCTGTTAGAAGGCCAGAAAACAGTTTCACCAAGAAAGAACAAAAATCTGATCAGATAGCAAAATAAATCCTAAGAGACATTATTTTTGTTGTTTTTGCTGTTGGGTGCCGCCGAGTCAGTTCCGACTCATAGTGACCCTATGTACAACGGAAAGAAACACTGCCCAGTCCTGCACCATCCTCACAATCGTTGCTATGTTTGAGCCTATTGTTGCAGCCACTGTGTCAGTCCATCTCATTGAAGGTCTTCCTCTTCTTCACTGACCCTCTACTTTACCAAGCATGATGTCCTTCTCCAGGGACTGGTCTCTCCTGATAACATGTCCAAATTATGTGAGACGAAGTCTCGCCATCCTTCCTTCTAAGGAGCATTCTGGCTGCACTTCTTCCAAGACAAATTGTTCCTTCTTCTGGCAGTCCACAGTATATTCAATATTCTTTGCCAATACCATAATTCAAAGACATCAATTCTTTGGTCTTCCTTATTCACTGCCCAGCTTTCACATGCATATAAGGTGATTGAAAATACCACGGCTTAGTTCAGGTGCACCTTAGTTCTCAAGGTGACAGCTTTACTTTTTAACACTTGGACTGGATCTTTTGCAGCAGATTTGCCCAACGCAATGCATCGTTTGATTTCTTGACTGCTGCTTCCATGGGTGTTGATTGTGAATCCAAGTAAAATGAAATCCTTGACAACTTCAATCTTTTCTCTGCTTATCATGATGCTACTTAATTGGCCCAGTCGTGGGGTTTTTTGTTTTCTTTATGTTAAACAGGTAAACATCTTTCTGGTATTCTCTGCTTTCAGCCAACAGCCGTCTGACATCAGCAATGATATCCCGCATTCCACATCCTCTTTTGAATCTGGCTTGAATTTCTGGCAGTTCCCTGTCAATGTACTGCTGCAATCACTTTGGAAGTATCTTCAGCATAATTTTTCTTGCGTGTGATATTAATAATATTGTTCAATAATTTCCGCATTCTGTTGGCTCACCTTCCTTTGGCATGGGCACAAATATGGATCTCTTCCAATCTGTTGGCCAGGTAGCTGTCTTTCAAATTTCTTGGCATAGACGAGTGAGTGTTTCCAGAGTTGCATCCATTTGTTGAAACATCACAATCAGTATTCTGTCAATTCCTGGTGCCTTGTTTTTCACTAGTGCCTTCAGTGCAGCTTGAAATTCTTCCTCAGTACCATCGATTCTTGATCATATGCTACCTCCTGAAATGGTTGAACATCGACCAATTCTTTTTGGTAGAGTGACTCCGTGTATTCCTTCCATCTTCTTTTGATGCTTCCTGCGTTGTTTGATTTTTTGCCCATAGAATCTTTCAGAATTGCAACTCAAGGCTTGAACTTTTTTATTCCATTTTATTGGCTTGAGAAATGCTGAATGAGTTCTTTCCTTTTGGTTTCCTAACTTATTCTTATAAAAATAAAATAAACCAAATGATGAAGGGTTTCACCAAAACATCAAAGTATAATTCAACCTGAACTTTCTCCCAGCTATAGGCAATGTGGCACCTTGAACATGTAGAGACACAGGGATCTCAAATATGCACACTATTACTGAGCTGAGGGGTCCTTGTCCAATGCAGTGAGGACTTCAACTGAAGAAACTCCATTTCTGTAAACACCTTTTAGAAAAGGCTAACCGGCGGGGGTGGGGGAGGGATACCTATAGTTGAACAGAGTTTGTTTACTGTTAGTTGCAACAAGGAGAATGTCCACAGTGGGAAACTGTGGGACATTTCAACAAGAGGTTGTTTCCAGATTTGTACTGTTACAAATAAAGCAGCTGTGAACATTCATTTATAAGTTGTTGCATGGACATATACTTTCATTTCTCTTGGATAAATATCTAGGAGTACAATGGCTGGATCATACAGTAGGTGTATGCTTAACTTTCTAAGAAATTGACAAACTATTTACTAAAGTGGCTATACCCTTTTACATTCCCATCATTAGTATATGAGAGTTGCAGTTCCTCCCAGTCCTAGTACTTCACTGTGGTTTTAATTAGCATTTACATAATAGGTGTCTTTTCATGTGCTTACCTGACATCTATGTCTTCTCTGGTGAAATCTATATTTAAATAATTTTCCCACTTTAAGAATTGGGTTGTTTGTTTTCTTATTTTTGAATTTTGAGAGTCCTTCGTATATCTTAGATAGGGATCCTTATCAGATATGTGTTTTGCAAATATTTTCTCCTTGTCTGTGGCTTGTCTTTTCATTCTCTTAAGAGGGGCTTTCAAAGACCAGAAGTTTTAAATTTTGATTAAGTTCAATTTACTAATTTTTTTCTTTTATGGATCATGCTTTTGGTGTCATATGTAAGAACTCTTTGCTTAATGCAATGTCACAAAGATTGTTTCCTATATTTTCTCCTCAGTGTTTTATAGTTTTAGGTTTTACATTTAATTCTATCATCTACCTTGAATTAATTTTTGTATAAGATGCTAGGTTTAGGTTGAGGTTCTTTTTCTTTTCTTTTTTTTTGCATATGAGTGTCCAGTTTTTCCACCACCATTTCATTGAGAAGACTATTCTTTCTTCATTGAACTGCCTTAGCACCTTTATAAAAAATCAGTTGACCATATTTGTGTGGGTCTACTTCTGGACTGTTTACTTTTTCCCATTGATCTATGTGTCTATTCCTTTGCTAATACTCAGGGGCAGATAATCAAATAAGCAAGGTAAGCACAAGCTTACTTGTGCTTACTTACTAATCTGTAGTGAACAATTTCACATAGGTTTCACCAACCACATCAAAGTGAAACCTATGTGAAAATTTTCACTACAGATTAGTAAGCACAAGTAAGGCTGTACTTACTTACTGTATAATCCGCCCCTGCTAATACTACATTGTCTTGATTACTGTAGCCTTAAAGTACTTCTTAAAACTGGATAGTGTGATTTCCCTGTTTACTACTTGCTATGGATTGAATTGTGTCCCCCAAAATATGTATTGTAAATCCTAATCCCTGTATCTTTGGTTAATCCCATTTGGGAATGGGTTTTCTTTGTTATATTAATGAGGCAGTACTAGTGTAAGATGTGTCTTAAAGCAATCTCTTTTGAGATATAAAAGAGCAGATTAAGCAAGTATGCAAGCTAGCACAAACAGAGGGGAAAAAACATGCCACATAATCACCAAGGAACCTAGAATAGAAGCTGAAAAAAGACAAAGACTTCTGCCAGAGTGGACAGAGAGAGAGAGCCTTCCCCTAGAGCTGGTGTCCTGAATTCAGACTTTTAACCTCCTAAACTGTGAGAAAATAAGTTTCTGTTAGTTAAAGCCACCCTCTTGTGGTATTTCTAGACAACTAAGAACTATTCTTTTTAAAAATTGTGTTATCTATTTTATTTCTTTTGTCTTTACATATAACTTTTAGAATCAGCTCGTCTATATCTATAAAAACTCTGGCATTACATCTATAGATCAATATAGGGAAAATGACTTCTTGGAACCATGTTGAATCTTTCAATACATGAATATGGTATGGCGCTCCATTTATTTAGATATTTCAATATACAAATCTTGTACATGTTTTGTTATATGTGTTCTCCTAAGTATTTCACTTTTGGGGAGCTATTATAAATGGCATTCCCCAAGCTTCTCTCATTTTGTCATACTATGGAGGCTTATGTGTTGCTGTGATGCTGGAAGCTATGCCACTGGTATTTCAAATATCAGCAAGGTCACCCATGTTGGACAGGTTTCAGCTGAGCTTCAAGACTAAGACAGACTAGGAACAAAGACCTGGAAGCCTACTTCTTAAAAAAGTAGCTAGTAAAAATCTTATAATTACCAGTGGAACACTGTCTGATATAGTGCTGAAGCTGAGCCCCTCAGATTGGAAGGCACTCCAAATATCTCTGGGGAAGAGCTGCTTCCTGAAAGTAGAGTTGACCTTAATGACATGGATGGAGTCAAGCTCTTGGAACCTTCATTTACTGATGTGACACGACTCAAAATGAGAGGAAACAGCTGCAAATATCCATTAATAATCAGCACATGGAATGTACAAAGTATGACTCTAGGAAAATTCAAAGTCATCAAAAATGAAATGGAACACATGAAGATCGATATCCTAGGCATAAGTGAGCTGAAATGGACTGGTATTGGCAATTTTGAATTGGACGATCATATATGGTCTGCTATGCTGGGAATGACAACTTGAAGAGGAATGGCGTTGCATAGAACATTTTGAGATCTATCCTGAAGTACAATGCTATCAGTGATAGGATAATATCCATATGCCTACAAAGACGACCAGTTAATACAACTATTATTCAAATTTACCCACCAACCACTAAGGCCAAAGATGAAGAAATTGAAGATTTTTACCAACTTCTGCAGTCTGAAATTGATTGAACACACAATCAGGATGCATGGCCTTGGTGATAGAAACTATGCCAGAGACTGCATGATAAATTTTTGAAAGACCAACGACTTCTTCATTGCAAATATCTTTTTTC
Organism: Dugong dugon; assembly: GCA_030035585.1. NCBI lineage: Eukaryota > Metazoa > Chordata > Mammalia > Sirenia > Dugongidae > Dugong > Dugong dugon. The sequence goes on along the minus strand of CM057483.1, from coordinate 97,151,996 downwards.
AGCAACATAAACGCTGACTATACATGTGGACCTCACTGGATGGAATACACAGGAATCAGATAGACTACATATGTGGAAAAAGATGATGGAAAAGCTCGGTATCATCAGTCAGAACAAGGCCAGGGGCTGACTGCAGAACAGACCATCTATTGCTCATATGCAAGTTCAGGCTGAAACTGAAGAAAACGAGAACCAAAGTACTACCTTGAGTATATCCCACCTGAATTTAGAGACTATCTCAAGAAAAGATTTGATGCATTGAACACTAATGACCAAATACCAGATGAGTTATGGGATGACATCAAAGACATCATATATGAGAAAAGCAAGAGGTCATTAAAAAGACAGGAAAGAAAGAAAAGACCAAAATGGATGTCAGAAAGGACTCTGAAACTTGCTCTTGAACTTAAAGTAACTAAAGCAAACAGAAGAAATGATGAGCTGAACAGAAGATTTCAAAGGATGGATGGAGAAGACAGAGTAAAGTATTATAATTATGTGTGCAAAGACCTGGAGTTAGAAAACCAAAAGGGAAGAACAAACTCAGCATTTCTCAAGCTGAAAGAACTGAAGAAAAAATTTAATCCTCGAGTTGCAATAGTGAAGGATTCTATGGGCAAAATACTGAATGATGCAGGAAGCATCAAAAGAAGATGGAAGGAATACACAGAGTCACTATACCAAAAAGAATTGGTCTACATTTAACCATTTTAGGGAGTAGCATATGATCAAGAACCAATGGTACTGAAAGAAGAAGTCCAAGCTGCACTGAAGACATTGGCAGAAAACAAGACTCCAGGAATTGGTGATATACCAATTGAGATGTTTCCACAAACGGATGCAGCACTGGAAGTGCTCACTAGTCTATGTCAATAAATTTGGAAGACAGCTTACCTGGCCAACCTACTGGAAAAGATTCATATTTTTGCCTATTCCAAAGAAAAGTGACCCAACAGAATGTGGAAATTATCGAACAATATCATTAATAATACCACACACAAGTAAAATTTTGCTGAAGATCATTCAAAAGCGGTTACAGCAGTACATCAACAGGAACTGCCAGAAATTCAAGCTGGATTCAGAAGAGGATGTTATTGCTGTCTTAGTCATCTAGTGCTGCTATAACAGAAATACCACAAGTGGATGACTTTAACAAAGAGAAATTTATTCTCTCACAGTGTAGTAGGTTAGAAGTCCAAATTCAGGGTGTCAGCTCCAGGAGAAGGCTTCCTCTCTCTGTCAGCTCTGAAGGAAGGTCCTTGTCATCAATCTTCCTTCCCCTGGTCGAGGAGCTTCTCTGCACAGGAACCCCAGGTCCAAAGGACGGGCTCTGTTCCCAGCACTGCTTTCTTGGTGGTATGAGGTCCCCGCTCTCTGCTTGCTTTCCTTTCTTTTTATCTCTTGTAAGATAAAAGGTGGTGCAGGCCACACTCCAGGGAAACTCTCCTTACATTGGCTCAGGGATGTGACCTTAGTAAGGGTGTTACAATCCCACCCTAATCCCCTTTAACATAAAATTACAATCACAAAATGGAGGACAATCACGCAATACTGGAAATCATGGCGTAACCAAGTTGACATATACATTTTTAAAATTTTTTTATTGTACTTTAGATGAAGGTTTACAGAACAAATAGTTTATCATTAAACTGTTATACACATATTGTTTTATGACATTGGTTAACAACCCCACAACATGCCAACACTGTCCCTTCTCAACCTTGGATTCCCTATTACCAGCTTTCCTGTCCCCTCCTGCCTTCTAATCCTTGTCTCTGGACCGTTGTGCCCCATTAGTCTCGTTTTGTTTTATAGGGCTGTCTAATCTTCGGCTGAAGGGTGAAACTTGGAAGTGACTTCATTACTGAGCTAAGGGTATCGGGGGGCCATACTCTTGGGGTTTCTCCAGTCTGTGTCAGGCCAGTAAGTCTGGTCTTTTTTTGTGAGTTAGAATTTTGTTCTACATTTTTCTCCAGCTCGGTCTGGGACCCTCTGTTGGGATCCCTGTCAGAGCAGTCAGTGGTGGTAGCCGGGAACCATCTAGTTGTACTGGACTCAGTCTAGTGGAGGCCGTGGTAGTTATGGTCCATTAGTCCTTTGGACTAATCTTTCCCTTGTATCTTGTTTTCTTCATTCTCCCTTGCTCCCAAAGGGGTGAGTTCAGTGGAGTATCTTAGATGGCTGCTCACAGGCTTTTAAGATCCCAGACCCTACTCACCAAGGTAGAATGTAGAGCATTTTCTTTATAAAGTATGTTATGCCAGTCGATTTAGTTGTTCACCGATACCATGACCACCAGAGCCCTCCACCCAGCAATTCAGTCCCTCAGGAAGTTTGGATGTGACACATATTTTTGAGGGACACAATTCAATCCATGACAATTGCTGATGTCAGATGGATCCTGGATGAAAGCAGAGAATACTAGAAAGATGTTTACCAGTATTTTATCGATTATGCAAAGGCGTTTGACTGTGTGGATCATAACAAATTATGGATAACATTGCAAAGAATGGGAATTCCAGAACACTTAATTGTTCTCATGAGGAACCTGTACCTAGATCAAGAGGGGATCATTCGAAAAGAACAAGGGGATACTGAGAGGTTTAAAGTCAGGAAAGGTGTGCATAAGGGTTGTATCCTTTCACCATACTTATTCAATCTGTATGCTGAGCAAATAATCCGAGAAACTGGACTATCTGAAGAACAGGGCATCAGGGTTGGAGGAACACTCATTAACAACCTGCGTTATGCAGATGACATAACCCTGCTTGCTGAAAATGAAGGGGACTTGAAGCACTTACTGATAAAGATAAAAAACTACAGCTTTCAGTATGGACTACACCTCAACATAAAGAAAACAAAAATCCTCACAACTGGACCAATAAGCAACATCATGATAAATGGAGAAAAGATTGAAGTTGTCAAGGATTTCATTTTACTTGAATCCACAATCAACACTGAAGGAAGCAGCAGTCAGGAAATCAAAAGATGCATTGCATTGGGCAAATCTGCTGCAAAAGACCTCTTTAAAGTGTTAAAAAGCAAAGATGTCACTTTAATGACCAAGGTCCTCCTGATGCAAGCCATACTGTTTTCAGTTGCCTCATATGCATGTGAAAGCTGGACAATGAACAAGAAAGACTGAACAAGAATTGATGTCTTTGAATTATGGTGTTAACAAAGAATATTAAATATACCATGGACTTCCAGAAGAACGAACAAATCATCTTGGAAGAAGTGCAGCCAGAATGCTGCTTAGAAGGGAGGATGGTGAGACTTCACCTCACATACTTTGGACATGTTATCAGAAAGGATGAGTCCCTGGAGAAAGACATCATGCTTGGTAAAGTAGAGGGTCAGGGAAAGAAAGGAAGACCCTCAATGAGATGGATTGACACAGTGGCTGCAACAACGGGCTCAAGAGTAACAGTGGTTATGAGGAGGGCGCAGCACCGGGTGGTGTTACGTTCTGCAGTACACAGGGTTGCTATGAGTCAGAAGCTACGACGGCACCTAACAACAACAACATAAATAGCATTGTTTTTAAAATTTCTGTTTCCAGTTATTCACTGCTAGTATATGGAAATGCAGTTGAATTTTGTGTGTGGACCTTGTATGCTGTGTCCTAGCTAAACTTACTTATTAGTTTGAGGAGGTTTTTTTTTTTTTGTGGATTTCTATACAATCATGTGATCTACAAATATTATCATGTTTTTTACTTCCAAGTCTTTTTAATATGAAGATGAGACTTTAGAGGCGACATAGTTACATCATTTTGGGGAACAAAATCACCAGACAAAGGAAATCATTTCACACTTCAATTTTCCAAAAGTTCTTTCCATACTGTGAGTTTCTATTAAAAAGCAGATACTTTTTTATTCATTCGGTGCCTTCTTGTCATATCTAATTAGATTATCAGTGTTTTTATCTGACTGATGGAAAGCTCGTGTTGTCGATTTTGTCCTTTTCTTATTAGCTTTTGTTTGCATGATTATTATTTTCAATATGTCTTCTTTGCAGGAAACTTTTATGTATGTATATATATATATATATTTTAAATTAAAAAAAATTTTTTTTATTGTACTTCATGTGAAGGCTTACAGAACAAATAGTTTCTCATGAAACAGAAGTACACATGTTGTTTTATGACATTGGTTAACAACCCTACAACATATCAACCCTCTAACTTCTCAACCTTTTTTTTTTTTGGTGAAAATACACGTAGCCAAAGATACACCATTTCAAAAATTTCTACATACACAGTTCAGTGGCATTGACTATGCTCTTCCAATTATGCTGTTATTCTCACTTAAGATGAAGGCTTACAGAACAAAATAGTTTCTCATTTAACAGTTACTACAAATGTTGCCCTGTGACAATGGTTAACAATCTCACAACACATCAACAATATCTTTACTCAACCTTGGGTTCCCTATCACCAGCTTCCTTGTCCCTGTCTGCCTTCTGGCCCTTGTCACTGGACTCCTGTACCTCGTTAGTCTCATTTGGTTTTACGGGGCTGTCCACTCCCAGGCTGAACAGTGAACCTCGGAGGTAACTTCACCACTGAGCTAAAAGGGTGTCTGGGGGCCATACTCTCAGGGTTTCTCCAGTCTCCTTTAGGCCAGTAAATCTGGTCTTTTTTTTTTTGTGGGTTAGAATTATGCTCTACATCCTTCTCCAGCTCTGTCCAGAACCCTCTGTTGTGACCCTGGTCAGAGCAGTCAGTGGTGGTAGCCAGGCACCATCTAGCTGTACTGGACTCAGTCCGGTGCAGGCCTTGGTAGCTGTGGACAGTTAGTCCTTCAGACTAATCTTTTCCTTGTAACCTGTTCTCTTCATTCTCCCTTGCTCCCGAAGGGATGAGACCAGTGGAGTATCTTAGATGGCCGCTCACAGGCTTTTAAGAACCCAGACACTACCCACCAAGGTAGAATGTAGAGCATTGTCTTTATAAGCTGTGTCATGCCAATTGAGCTAGATGTTTCCCGAATATCACCATTTTTTTCCTGGCTTTCCAATCTGTAAGCCTTTTACGTATTTTTCCTGCTTTATTGCACCATCGAGGACATCCAGTATGATACTGAGTAGGAGTTGTGAGAGTGGACTTCTTTGTCTTTTTCCTGATTTTAGGTGGGAAATCATTCAGTCTTTCACCATTAAGTATGATTTTTGCCATTGTTTCTTTTTTGCAGATGACCTTTATTAGGTTGAGGAAGTTCCTTTATATTTGTTGTCTGCTGAGAGTTTTTATTCATAAATGTGGGTGTTGAATTTTGTCAAATGTTTTTCTGCATCATTGATATGATCATTTGGTTTTTATTCTCCTGACTGTTTATACGACGGATTACATGTGATAGATTACATTGACTGATTTACACCCACAGCACCATGGCTATAAGGCAAGAAATATCTTACCTAATTGGGAAATCAAAATTTAATTAAGAATTACATGCAGCCATAGTATTAAAAAGGGGGCTGACTGGCTATTATGCCTCTTCAACACAAGCTCTGAGCTAAACTTTTCCCATCCTGAGATCCATCAAATCATGAGCATCTCGTGTGACCTCTATTGAGGGTCCAACTTACCTTCTTAAAAGGACCTGTTCAGAATACAATATTCCCTGAAGAGGGACCCTATATTTTCCCCTCTTATATTTAGTTTGTATTTCCTGGTGGATAGTTCATCCTACCACCATGGAACTTAATGTTAAGATCCTTAGCAATAGGGCCTCAGTAGAAGAAAGCAGACAACAGCAAAATTGTTATGGTCCAATGGGTCTATCACTTCAGTGAACATCTGGAAGGCAAGAATGCCCTTCCTAGACCCAGATAGGTCCCCTTAGATGCAGATACTCAGCAGCTATTTCTTATGGCCATTCCCCAAATTACTGGGCATCCCTACTGTCACTATTTGGATAAATAGCCATTGTAAAAGAGATCCTGGATGGATTATAGTTACTGACCAACCATGAGACCACCCCAGATGCCATGATCTATCAAATTAAAATACAAAATAAACTCTTTAAACAAAAGGGTGCCCATAAGGGTAATGATAAGGGTCTTCAAAGCCCAAATTGTCAAGGTTCTAGTACTCTGTGGTACTAGAAACTTTGAGATTTAGGCTTTCCTCAACCATGTAATATAAGGGAAAACTCTCAGAACTACAGAACATCTTAGAATGGACCATTCAAATGGCCCACAAGCACCTCCTTCTAGGGCAAATCTTCAGGTCGTTAATTCCCAATGGGTCCCCCACTAAACAGCCTCTCTAGCGTCCCCAACCATTGCCAGTGGTAACCTTCAGCTTCATGTAATAGAGACCTGACAGTCCTTGGGTGTCCTAACAACTCTGTGGGCTCACACACCCTTAAACAACCTTGGTGGTTCATTGATCCCCTCAAAATATTTAACTGTTTTTGGCTTTATTTGATGCAGGTTCTTAGGTCACTTTGGTTCCCAGGGATCCTTCCAAATTCAATCAGGGAAAACTTTCTCATTAAGAGAGGTTATAGGCCATAAGAGCAACAAAATACAAATCCCCTTAACCCTCACTATCAGGACCATTACTGTGTGTAATCTCCCCATGGCTGTAGTCCCTATTAAATTGGCCACCCTGATAACTGGCATTGATGCCCTGACCCAAAGAACAACAAATTGGCTTAAATCGGAAATGATTGTGCTAATTATTATTACTATTTAAATTTTTGTTGTTGTTGTTGAGAATATGCACAGCAAAACATACACCAATTCAACCGTTTCTACATGTGCAGTACACTGACATTGATTACATTCTTTGTGTTGTGCAACCATTCTCACCCTCCTTTTCTCAGTCGTTCCTCCCACATTAACATAAACTCAAGATCCCCTTAAGGTTCCTATCTAATCTTTAGAGTTGCTATTGTCACTTTAATTCCATATAGACAGTTCTTAAAAGAGCATGATGCTCAAGGCAGACTTTTTTCTTTTACTAGTTAAGCTAAACTATTGTTTGGTTTTAAGAAGACTTCAGGGGATAGTTTTGGTTTAAATTTTAAAGATTATCTCAGGGCAATAATTTTAGGGTTCATCCAGCATCCGTGGCAACAAAAATCTGTTCTGCATTTCCCCTCTTCTGATTAGGATTATTCTATAGAATCTTTGATCAAAATGTTCAGTAGTGGTAGCCTGGCACCATCCAGTTGTTCTGGTCTCAAGGCAAAGGAGGTAGTTATTCATGGAGGCAATTAGCCATACATTCCATATCCTCCTATTCAGGACTCTCTTTCTTCCTCTGCTGCTGCAGGTGAATAGAGACCAATTGTCGTTCCTTGGGTGACCGCTTGCAAGCTTTTAAGACCCCAGGAACTATGCAACGAAGTAGGAAGTAGAAAAGAAGCATTAAACACATTACTAGGCCAGTTAACTGGGATGTCCTGTGAAGCCATGACCCTAAACCTCCAAACCAAGGAAACAAATCTTGTGAGGGTTTTGGTTGTACATAAGCAGTGTCAGCAGCTACTTTTTTTTCATAGTTGTAAATATATCTATCATACAATTTTGCCTGTTCATCTTTTAACAGGTGTAGAACTTACTGACAGAAATTACAATAATCACCTGCGCAACCCTATCCTTAATCAACGCATTTTTTCTGTCACTGTTAATTCCCCTTTCCCCCTCCCTCCTGCTTGCCAAACCTGTTGCCCTCGAGTCGATTCCAACAACTAATAAACTTTGTTTTCTATGCATTTTCTTGTCTTTTTATATAAGTAAGGTAATACAATATTTGTCCTTTGGTGATTGGCTTATTTTGCTCAGCATAATGTCTTCAAGCTTTATCCATATTGTAGCATGCATCAAGATTTCATTTCTCCTACAGGCTGAGTAGTAGTCCATTGTATGTATGTACCACATTTTGTTTATCCATTCATCTGTCAAATGACGCTTTGCATTAGGCAAATCTGCTGCAAAAGACCTCTTTAAAATGCTAAAAAGCAAAGATGTCACCTTGAAGACTAAAGGGCACCTGGCCCAAGCCATGGTGTTTTCAATCTCCTCATATGCATGCGAAAGCTGGACAATGAATAAGGAAAACTGAAGAAGAATTGATGCTTTTGAATTATGGTGTTGGTGAAGAATATTGACAATACCATGGACTGCCAAAAGAACGAACAAATCTGTCTTGGAAGAAGTACAACCAGAATACTCCTTAGAAGCAAGGATGGTGAGACTTGGTCTCACATGCTTTGGAAGCATTATTAAGAGGCACCAGTCCCTGGAGAAAGACATCATGCTTGGTAAAGTAGAGGGTCAGTGAAAAAGAGGAAGACCCTCTATGAGACGGATTGACACAGTTGCTGCAACAGTGGGCTCAAGCATAACAATGATTATGAGGATGATGCAGGACGAGGCAGTATTTCGTTCTGCTGTACATAGGGTCGCTATGAATCAGAAATGACTCTATGACACCTAACAACATTCATCTGTTGATGGGCATTTAGGTTGTTTCCAGCTTTTGGCTATTGTGAATAGTGCTGCAATGAACATTGTTTTACAAGTCTGTTTGGGTCTCTGCTTTCAAGCCTTTTTGGTATATACCTAGGAGTGGGATTCCTGGGTCACAGGGTAGTTCAATTTGTAGTTTTTTGAGGAACTACCACAATGTTTTCCACAATGGCTATACCATTTTGCATTCCACTAGCAATGGATAAGGGTTCCAATTTCCCCACATCCTCATGAACATTTGTTATTTTCTGTTTTTTTTTTTTTTTAATCTTAGACATTCTAGTGGGAGTGAAACTGTATCTCATTGTGGTTTTGATTTGCATCTCTCTGATTGCTAATGATGCTCAGCATGTTTTCACGTGTTTGGTGGATAGTTGAACATCATCTTTGGTGAAATGTCTATTTAGATCCTTTCTTCATTTTATGACCGGTTTATTTGTCTTTTTGTTCTTAAGTTTTTGAAGTTTTATATATATTTTGGCTATTAGATTCTTATCAGATGTATGGTTTCTGAAGATATTCTCCCAGTTGGTAGCTTATCTTTTCACTTTTTGGGTTAAGTTTTTTGATGAACAAAAGTTTTTAATTCTTATGAGGTCCCATTTATTTATTTTGTCTTTTGCTGTTTGTGTTTTTGTTATTATATCAGATAATCTGTTGTTAAAAGCTAGGCCCGACAGTGTTGCCCCTGCATTTTCTTCTAAGAATTTTTTTTTAGTACACATATCGTTTTATGACAATGGTTAACAACACCATGACATGTCAACACTGTCCCTTCTTAACCTTGGGTTCCTTATTACCAGCTTTCTTGTCCCCTTCTGCCTTCTAGTCCTTGTCGCTGGACTGTTGTGCCCCACTAGTCTTATTTTGTCTTATGGGGCTGTCTAATCTTTGGCTGAAGGGTGAACCTCAGGAGTGACTTCATTACTGAGCTAAAAGGGTGTCCGGGGGCCATACTCTCAGCGTTTCTCCAGTCTCTGTCAGGCCAGTAAGTCTGGTGTTTTTTTTTTTTAGTTAGAATTTTTTTCTACATTTTTTTCCAGCTCTTTTCAGGACCCTGTATTGTGATCCTTGTCAGAGCAGTTAGTGGTAGTAGCCAGGCACCATCTAGTAGTACTGGACTCAGACTGGTGGAGGCCGTGGTAGTTGTAGTCTATTAGTCTTTTGGACTAATGTTTCCCTTGTGTCTTTAGTTTTCTTCATCTTTCCTTGCTCCCCAAGGTGTGAGACCAGTAGAGTATCTTAGATGACCACTCACAGGCTTTTAAGACACCAGACGCTACTCACTAAAGTAGAATGTAGAACATTTTCATTATAAACTATGCTATGCCAGTTGAGCTAGATGTTCCCTGAGACCATGGTCCCCATAACCTTCTGCCCAGTAATTCGGTCCCTAAGGGAGTTTGGATTTGTCCATGGAGCTTCCATGAGCTTACCCTGAACAAGTTGTACTGGCTTTTCCAGTATTGTGTACTGTCTTACCCTTCACCAAAGTTACCACTTATCTATTGTCTATTTAGTGTTTTTCCATCCCCACCCCTTCTCTCCCTCATAAACACCAAAGTTGTTTCTTTTTGTGTATAAACCTTTTCATGAGTTTTTACAGTAGTGCTCGCATACAATATTTGTCCTTTTGTGATTGACTTATTTCACTCAGCATAATGCCCTCCAGATTCATTCATGTTGTGAGATGCTTCGCAGATTCATCATTCTCTATCATTGCGTAGTATTCCGTTGTTTGTATGTACCATAGTTTGTTTATCCATTCATCTGTTGATGGGCATCTAGGTTGTTTCCATCTTTTTACTATTGTGAACAATGCTGCAATAAACATGGGTGTGCATATGTCTACTCATGTGATGGCTCTTATTTCTCTAGGATATACTCCTAGGAGTGGGATTGCTAGATCATATGGTATTTCTATTTCTAGCTTTCTAAGGAAGCACCATATAGTTTTCCAAAATGGTTGTACCATTTTGCATTCCCACCAGCAGTGCGTAAGAGTTCCAATCTCCCTGCAGCCTCTCCAACATTTGTTATTATCTGTTTTTTTGATTCCTGCCAGTAATGCTGGGGTAAGATGGTATCTCCTTGTGGTTTTGATTTGCATTTCTCTAATGGATAGTGATCGCCAGCATTTCCTCATGAGTCTGTTGGCCGCTTGGCTGTCTTCTTTGGTGAAGTGTCTGTTCATTTCCTTTGTCCATTTTTAATAGGATTATTTGTCTTTTTGTTGTAGAGGTGTTGGATTTTCTTGTAGATTATAGAGATTAGACCTTTGTCTTACTTGTAGTGCCCCCAAATTTTTTCCCAGTCTGTAGTTTCTCTTTCTACTCTTTTGGTGTAGTCTTTTGATGAGCATAAGTGTTTACTTTTTAGAATATCCCAGTTATCTAGCTTATCTTCTTGAGTTTTTATGTTGTTAGTTATGGTTTGTATCCTGTTAATGATGTGTATTAGGGTCTCTAGCATTGATCCTATTTTTTTCTATGATCTTTATAGTTTTTGGTTTTATATTTAGGTCTTTGATCCATTTTGAATTGGTTTTTGTGTATGGTGTGAGGTATGGGTCCTGTTTCATTTTTTTGCAGATGGACATCTAGTTTTGCCAGCACCATTTGTGAAAAGACTGTTTGCCATTTGATGGACTTTGGGGCCTTGTCGAAGATCAGGTGATGGTAGGTGGATGGATTTACATCTGGGTTCTAGATTCTGTTCCATTGTTCAATGTATCTGTCCTTGTACGTGTACCAGGCTGTTTTGACTACTATAGCTGTATAGTAGGTTCTGAGGCCAGGTAGAGCGAGTCCTTCTACGTTGTTCTTCTTCTTCAATAATGTTTTACTTATCTGGGGCCTCTTCCTTTCCATATGAAGTTAATGATTGTATTTTCCATCTCTTTAAAGAATGTTGTTGGTATTTGGATCAGGATTTCATTGTATTTGTAGATTGCCTTGGGTCGAATTGTCATTTTCACAGTGTTGACTCTACCTATCCATGAGCATGGTATGTTTTTCCATTTATGTGGATGTCTTTTGGTTTCTTGCAGTAGTGTTTTGTAGTTTTCTTTGTATAGATCTTTTACATCCCTGGTTATATTTTTCCTAAATATTTTATTTTTTTATGGGCTATTATAAATGCTGTAGTTTTCCTGATTTCCTTTTGTAATTCTCTTTGTTGGTGTATAGGAATCCAAAGGATTTTCGTATATTTATCTTGTATCCTGCTACTCTGCTGAACTGTTCCAGTAGTTTTCTCGTAGAGTCTTTTGAGTTTTCTATATTTAGTATCATATCATCTGCAAATAAGGACAGTTTTACTTCTTCATTACCAATTTGGATGCCCTTTATTTATTTTTCTTGCCTTATTGCTCTAGCTAGGACTTCCAGCACAATATTAAATAAGAGTAGTGATAAAAGACATCTTGTGGTGTTCCTATTCTCAAGGGGATGTCTTCAGCTTCTCTCCTTTATGATTGATGTTGGCTGTTGGTTTTGCATAGATGCCCTCTATTATGTTGAGGAATTTCCCTTCTATACCTATTTTATTGAGAGTTTTTATCAGGAATGGGTGTTGGACTTTGTCAAATGCCTTTTCTGCATTGATTGAGATGACCATGTGATTCTTTTCTTTCCTTTTATTTATGTGGTGGATTACATTGATTTATTTTCTAATGTTGAACCATCCTTGCATACCTGGTATGAATCCTACCTGGTAGTGGTGTATTATTTTTTTGATATATTGCTGAATTCTGTTGGCTAGAATTTTGTTGAGAAATTTTGCATCTATATTCATGAGAGATATTGGTGTGTAATCTTCTTTTTTGTTGTATCTTTGCCTGGTTTTGGTATTAGGGTTATGCTGGCTTCATAGAATGAATTTGGAAGTGTTGCTTCCTTTTCTATGTTCTGAAATAGTTTGGGTAGTACTGGTGTAAGCTCTTCTCTGAATGTTTCACAGAGTTCTCCAGTGAAGCCATCTGGGCCAGGGCTTCTTTTTGTTGGGAGTTTTTTTTTTTTTTTTTTAAATTACTTTTTCAATCTCTACTCTTGTTACGGGTCTGTTCAGATTTTCAACATCAATTTGTAATAGTTTGGGTAGGTAGTGTGTTTCCAGAAATTTGTCCATTTCTTCTAGATTTTCAAATTTGGAGTATAGGTTTTCATAATACTCTGTTATGATTCTTTTTATTTCAGTTGGGTCTGTTGTAATGTTCCCCATTTCATTTCTTATTTGGGTTATTTGTGTCCTCTCCTGTTTTTCTTTTGTCAGTTTGGCTAGTGGTTTGTTGATTTTGTTGATCCTTTCAAAGAACCAACTTTGGGATTTGTTGATTCTTTCTATTGTTTTTCTATTTCATTTATTTCTGCTCCGATCTTTTATTATTTCCTTTCTTCTGGTGGCTGTAGGACTCTTTTGCTGTTCTCTTTCTCTTTGTTTGAGTTGTGTAGCTAATGTTTTGATTCTGTCCCTTTCTTCTTTTTGATGTGTACATCTATTGTTATAAATTGGCCTCTGAGCACTGCCTTTGCTGTGTCCCAAAGGTTTTAGTATGATGTGTTTTCATTCTCATTTGATTCAGGAAATTTTGATTCCATCTTTGATTTCTTCTATTACCCAGTGGTTTTTAAGGAGGGTGTTATTTAGTTTCCACGTAATTGATTTTTTTCCTTGGTCTTCCTGTTGTTAATTTATACTTTGATGACATTGTGATCAGAGAAGATACTTTGTATTATGTCAAGGTTTTGGATTTTGTTGAGGGTTGCTTTCTGGCCTAAGATGTGGTCTATTCTGGAGAACATTCCACGTGCATTGGAAAAGAATGTGTACTTTGCAGCTGTTGGGTGGAGTGTTCTATATATGTCTATGTGTTCCAGTTGGCTGATTGTGGCCTTTAGATCTTCTGTATCTTTGTTGAGTTTCTTTCTAGATGTTCTGTCCTTTACCGAGAGTGGTGTGTTGAAGTCTCCTACTGTTATAGTGGAACTGTCAATTTCTCTTTTCAGTGCTGTTAAAGTTTGTTTTATGTATTTTGGAGCCTTGCCATCGGGTGCATAGATATTTATTATGGTTATGTCTTCATGATGGATCATCCCTTTAATCATTATATAGTGCTCTGCTTTGTCTTATGGTGGATTTTGTTTTAAAGTCTATTTTATCTGAGATTAGTATTGCCACTCCTGCTCTTTTTTGGTGGCTGTTTGCTTGACATTTTTTTCCATCCTCTGATTTTTAGTAAATTTCTGTCTTTGTTTTTAACATGTATCTCTTGTAGACAGCATGCTGATGGATCTTCTTTTTTATCCATTCAGTCACTCTCTGTCTCTTTATGGGCGCATTTAGGCCATTTATGATATATGTAATTATTGATAGGTGTGAGTTTATTGTTATTATTTTTAGTGCTTTTTTGTGGTGTTGAGGATTTCTTTGTTCTTCTTACTCTCCTCTCCTGTGTTGAATTCCTTTTGTTTGTGGATTTTTTCCATTTCTTTTGTTTTTGTAGATTTTGTTTGTACTGAGATTTTGTTTTTCTTCTTTATTTTGATGAGTAGGTTGTTAAATTTCTCTGTGGTTACCTTGGAATTTACCCTTATCTTTCTAGGTTTGAACCAGTCTATTATTACTTGGTATCGCCTTGCCCTCCTCTCCATTCCTACACCATTAATTCACTCTTTTATTTTTTTGATGTTGTTGTAATTTGTAAATTAACTTCTCTGGTTCCCTGTTGTGAATCTTTTGGTTTTGGATAATCCTTGAGAGTATATTTCCTAGGTTGGTATCTGGCTGGTGTGATCTTGTGTCCTAGATTCAAGCTGTTGTCTGATGTTGTTTGTTCTCAAACTGAAGGACTCCCTTTAATAGTTCTTGTAAGTTTTGTTTGTTTTTCACAAATTCCCTTAATTTCTGTTTATCTGGAAATGTCCTAATTTCACCATCATATTTGAAAGAGGTTTACAGGATATATTAATCTTGGCTGGCAATTTTTTCCTTTCAAGGTTTTATATATGTCATCCTATTGCCTTCTTGCCTGCATGGTTTCTGCTGAGTAATCGGAGCTTAGTCTTATTGTTTCCCCTCTATAAGTTACTTTTCATTTTTCTTGAGCTGCTCTCAGGATTCTTTGTGTTTGGTTTTAGTGAATGTGATGATGATATGTCTTGGTAATTTTCTTTTGGGGTCTAACCTATATGGGGTTCATTGAGCTTTTTGGATGGTCAGCTTTTCATCTTTCACGATATTGGAAAGTTTTCTGTCAGCAATTTTTCAATGATCTTCTCTGAGTTTTCTGTTTTCTCCCCCTGTTCTGGAACTCCAATCAGTCATAAGTTTTTGCTTTTGATTGTATCTCACATAATTCTCAGGTTTTGTTCCTTTTTCTTTGTTCTTTTTTCTGATTTTTCCTCAAAGTTGTATCCAATTATTTGTCTTCAGTCTCGCTAATCCTGTCTTCCATCGTTTCAAACCTCTTCCTCAGCCTTTCTATGACACTGTCCATCTCTGAAATCTTATTTTTATCTTTTGGATTTCTAGTTGTTGTTTTTGTATGATTTCTAGTTGTGAATTTATTTTAATATTTTGTTCCTGTATTATTTTCCTGAATTCCATTTTTTTATCTGTATTTTCCATGAATTTGTCTTCCTTTTCAATGAATTTGTTTATTTTTTCCTCATTTTTGTCTGCTTTTTGCTTCAACTCTTGGATAGCTCTGAATATTAGAGATTAGAATTCTCTATCAGGCAGTTCTAGTGCCTTTTCTTCTACTGGAAAGTCATCTGGTTTTTTATTTTGGACCCCTATTGGAACTATACTTTCCTGTTTTTTTATATGTTTTGATACTGTCTTCTGTCTTTGGGACATTGAGTAGTTATTTTCCTCATTTATTGATTGTAGATTTGTTTGTTTTGTCCTGCTTTGTTGTTTTATTTGTTTATGTCTGACCAGGCAGGGTGTCTGTTCTTTGTTGTTTGCTCATCTGTGGACGTAATATTTGTCACCTCCTTGTCCAATGCACAGGGACAGTTGCTCAGCTATGGTGCAGCAAGGCAGGTCCATTTGAAGGAGAGGGACTGGGATGTATAGTTTGTGGCAAGTACTGGGGCCAACAAGGTGAGATGGGGGGCATTGCCAGGCAGGTTCTTGTAGGCTGTGTATGTGCTGCTTGGGAGTGTAATGTTCAGCACATGGTGCAGATAGGCAGGAGGGAGGAGGAGGGGGAGGTTGTGAAGTGTGGTGTTGTTTGGGTATGGAAAAGAAAAGAAGGAGTAGAAAGAAACAGGAGAAAAAAGTGCTGAAGGAGTCTGCCATTGGATTAGAGAGGCAAGAAACCAAGAAATGAAGAAAAACAAACAAACAAAAAAATTAAACAAAAATGCCCCTAGTACCCTGCCAGCATGGCTGTGCAGATCAGGGAAGCGGCTCCAAAGCTGCACAGTACAGCCCAGCTAGAAGGGGTGGAGATGATACACAGCCCCAGGTATTCAGGGGACAGACAGGAAAAGAAGGTAAGTAGAAAGAGACGAGAAACTGAGAAATGAAGAAAAATAAAAGGAAAAGATAAAGAGGAAAAAAAAAGAGAAAAAAGCCCCCAGTGATCCCAGAAACGTGGTGGCTTGGACCTGGGAAGCTGTTCCCCAGCTAAGCATCCCTTCACAGCCTGTCAAGAAGAAGCAAAGTTGGCACACGGAGTCAGGTATTCAAGAGAAACAAGGTAAGATGCAGGGAAGAAACCAAAAGAGGCCAAAAAAAGCAACACCAGCAACAAAGTAATGGCGGTGAAATAGCCAGACGTTGTGGGCAGTGCCAGTGCACACAGCAAGGAACCGGCCCCTTCTGTGCCACAGTCGTGGCCTGCTGGGAAGTGGCAGATCAGCCCACTAGGAAGCAGCAAATCAGCTCTCTGGGAAGCTAGGAATCAGCCTACTGAGAAGCAGTGAATTGGCCCACCAGGAATCAGAGAATCGGCCCTCCGGGAAGCCAGGAATTGGCCCTCTGGAAAGCAGCAAGTCGGCCCACCAGGAAGTTGGGAATCGACCTTCCCGGAAGCCGTGGATCGGCCATCTGGGAAGCAGCAAAGGCTGAGCATGGAGAGGCAAGGTGGGGGATGGAAAAGCGTGTCTTGCTGGCTACCGGCTGCTCTGTCTCCTGCTGGGAGCTTTGTGAATCTGCTTTCCATTACTCACTGTCCACCAATCTCTAAACAGGAGTCCAAGATGGTGGATCTGTGCTGTGTTAGCTGATACGGGACCTCTGCTCAAAACTCTCCTTGCTCTGTGTTCTCTGTCAGTTTCTTATTCCATTCAGTGCTTGGTTGAGTTCTTTATCTCTTCATTTGGCACTTAGGGTTCTAGGACTGATGTTCGTCTCTGGTTTACTTAGTTTTTTGGGTCTTTGCTGTGGAGGGACGGCATAGTGCTTCAGTCTATAGTGCCATGTTGGCTCCACTTCCTCTCTTCTAAGAATTTTATGGTTTTAGTTTGCACATTTAGGTCCTTAATCCATTTGAATTTTATGTGTGTGTGTGTTTTGTGTGAGACATGGATCCTGATTCATTTTTCTGCATGTGGAAATCCAATTTTCCCAACACCATTTACTGAACAAACTCTTCTTTCCCCATTGAATGGACTTAGCACCCTTATACAAAATCAGTTGACCACAAATGTATGGGTTTATTTCTGGACTCTCAAATCTATTCCATTGGTCTATGTATCTATTGGTATACCAGTAACAGGCTGTTTTGATTATTGTAGTTGTATAATATATTTTAAAATCAGGAAGTGTCAGTCTTCCTACTTTGTTCTTCTCTTTCAGCATTGCCTTAGCTATTTGAGGCCTCTTGCCATTCCACATAGTGTTGAGGATTGATTTTCCATTTCTTCAAAGAAGGTTGTTGGAATTTTGATTGGGATTGAGTTGAATCTATAGATAGTATAGACAAGTGTAACAATTTGGGTAGTGCTGACATCTTAACAATATTAGGTTTTCCAATCCAAAATCATGGAATATCTTGCCACTTATTTAAGTCTTCTTTAATCTCTTTCAGCAGTGTTTTATAATTTTCATTGTATAAGTCCTTCAAGTGTCTGGTTAGATTTATTCCAAAGTATTTTATTCCCTTAAATGCTATTGTTAATGGAATTGTTTTCCTAATTTCCCTTTCAGATTTCTCATTGCTGGTGTATAGAAACCCAAAGGATTTTTCTTTGTTGACCTTGTACCCTTCAACTTTTCTAAATTCCTCTATTAGCTCTAGACGTTTTCTTGTGGACTTTGAGATTTTTCTATACAAAGGATCATATAATCTACAAATATAAAATTTTACTTCTTTTCCAATCTGGATACCTTTTATTTCTTTTTCTTGTCTTATTGCTTTGTCTATGACTTCTATTATAATATTGAATAGATGTGGTTAGAGCGGGCACCTTTGTCTTGTTCCCAGATTCAAGGGGGAAAGCTCTCAGTATTTCTTCATTAAGTATAATGTAGGCTGTTGGCTTTCCATAATGTCCTGAATAATATTTTGGAATTTCCCTTCTATTCTAATCTTCTTGGGGGTTTTCATCAAGAAAGGGTGTTAGATTTCATCAAATGCTTTTTATGCATCTATAGAGATGATCATGTGGTTCTTTTCCTTTGTTCTATTGATAGGGTGTATTACCTTGATTGATTTTCTAACGTTGAAACATCCTTACACTCCTGGAATAAATCCCACCCAGTCATGGTGTATGACTCTTTTAATATGCTGTTCGATTATGCTTGCTAATATTTTGTTGAGGATTTTTGCATCTATATCCATAAGAGATATTGGCCTGTAGTTTTCTTTTCTTTGTGGTGTCTAGTTTTGGTATCAGGGTTACACTTGCTTCATAGAATGAATTAGGGTATATTACTTCCTTCTCTATATTTTGGAAGAGTTTAAACAGGATTGGTGTTAATTCTTCTCTAAATGTTTGGTAGAATTCCCCAGTGAAACCATCTGGTCCAGGAGTTTTTTGTTGTTGTTGGGAGGTTTTTGATGACTGATTCGATCTCTTCACTTGTTATGGGTCTGAGACTTTCTAATTCCTCTTGAGTCAGTTTGGATAGGTTGCGTGCTTCTAAGAATTTGTCTATTTCATCAAAGTTATCCAGTTTGTTTCTGTACATTTGTTCATAATATTCTGTCCTAATTCTCTTTGTTTCTATTGGGTCAGTTGTAATGTCCCCTCTTTCAATTCTCATTTTGCTTATTTACATTGTTTCTCTTCTTTTCTTTGTCAGTCTAGCTAAAAGTTTGTCAATCTTATTGATCTTTTCAAAGAACCAACTTCTGGTTTTGTTGGTTCTCGCTATTGTTTGTTTTCAATTTTATTTATCTCTGCAATGATCTTTGCTATTTCGTTTCTCCTGGTAGGTTTAGGTTTAGTTTTCTGTTCTCTTTCCAGCTCCTGGTGTTGTTAAGTTAGGCTGTTAGTTTGAGGTCTTTCTTTTTTTTTTTTTTCACATGTAGGCATTTATTGCTTATAAGTTTATCTCTTAGTATTGCTACATCCTATAAGTTTTGGTATGTTGTGCTTTTATTTTCATTTGACTCTAAGAAATTTGTGATTTCTCTTTTGATTTCATCCTTGACCCATACTGGTAGTTTAATAGTGTGTTGTTTAATTTCCACACGTTTGTGTATTTTCCAGTTTTTTTTTTCCTGTTATTGATTTCTAGCTTTACTTCACTGTGGTCAGAGAAAATGCTTTATATGATTTCAGTCTTTTAAAATCCGTCAAGACTTGCTTTGTGACCTAACATGTGGTCTATCCTGAAGAATGATTTGTGTGTACTAGAGTAGAATGTATATTGTCCTGTTTTGGGGTGGAGTGTTCTATATATGTCTGTTAAGTCTAATTGGTTTATAGTGTCATCCAGGTCCTCTGTTTCATAGATGATCTTCTTTCTAGATGTTTCATCCAATATTGACAGTGGTGTATTGAAGTCTCTTACTGTTATTGTAGTGTTATCTGTATCTCCCTTCCATTCTATCAGTGTTTGCTTTATATATGTAGGTGCATATATATTAATGAATATTAAATCTTCTTGATGAATTGACCCTTTTATTACCATATAAAGTTCACCTTTATATCTTCTAACTTTGATATTAAGATTGCCATCCCAGCTCTCTTTTGTTTATTATTTGCATGGAATACTTTTTCCATCTTTTCTCTTTCAACCTATTTGTGTCCTTGCATCTAAGGTGTGTGTCTTATAAACAACATAATTTCGATAATTTTTTTTATCCATTCTTCCACTCTTTGCCTTTTTATTGAATCATTTAGTTCATTTACATTCACTGTAATTACTGATAAGAAGTGACTTACTTCTGCCATTTTGTTATTTGTTTTTTGTGAGTCTTAAGCCTTCTTTGTCTTTGTCATTTATTACCTCTTGCTTTTGCGTTTTGTTGGTTTACTGTAGTGAGCCATGTTTGTTCCCTTCTCCTTTCGTTTTGTGTATGTTTTTAAAGATATTTTCTTAGTTATTACCACAAATATTGCATTTAATAGCCTGTATGTATAACATCCTAGGGTAAGTTAGTACTAACTTAACTTCAGTCACATACTACAACTCCTATACCTATACCATTCCTCCCCATCCCCATTTTGTTGTTGCTATCACTAATTACGTATTTGTGTTTTATGTGCCCTATAACATAGCTTTATCCTTGCTTTTTATACATTTGTTATTAAGAAGCGTGTAGGACAAAACAATTAGAATAACCAAGCATGAGCACCTTATTACTAGCCCTTATGCTTGTCCATGCAATTCCCTTTATTAGGGATCTTTCTGATTGTATGTGGCTTTGAATTACTTTTTAGTGTCTTTTCCCTTCCATCTGCAGAACACCCACTGGTATTTTTTGTAGGGCTTGTCTGGTGGATAAGAACTCTCTGAATTTGTAAATTTTATTGATCTTTTCAAAGAACCAACTACTAGTTTTACTGACTCTATTGTTTTTCTGTTTTTGCTTTTATTTATTTCTGCTCTGATCTTTGTTATTTCCTTTCTTCTGGTAGGTTGAGTCTTTGTTTGCTCTTCTCTTTCTAGTTTCTGAAGTTTTTGAGTTAGGCTGTTGATTTAGATCTTTTTTCTTGCGTTTAAGTTTTTCTCTGAGTACTGTCTTCACTGCATCCTATAAATTTCGGTATGTTGTGCTTTCATTTTTATTTGAGTCTGGGAAATGTATGCATTCTCTTTTGATTTCTTTCTTGACTTATTGGTAGTTTAATAGTGTGTTGGTTGTGCTAATTATTTGGCAAGCCAAACGTACCCTGGTGGAATTTTCTTTAATGGTTGTCAATACCTCCAAGATAGAATTGAACATGAATTAAAGGAATTAAAATAGGTCATCCATGACCTGATTAAACAAAGACTAGTAATATCCACGTTGTCATTGTACAACAGTCTCATTTAGCCAGTAACAACAATGATAAATGGTGACTCATAATGGGCTAAAGCAGTCTCAATGCAGTTTCCCCATTAAAAGCCCCATACCTAGGGAGGTTCTAGCAAAATGGCGCTCTTGAAAGAAGCACCACGCAGTCCATCCACAGCAAAGATCCGAAAAACTAAGCCGAACAGAGAATACAACAATCCTGAAACCCTAAAACATCAAATGAAGAGATAAAGAACTCAGCCAAGCACCAAAAGGAATGAGAAATCTTACAGAGAACCGAGAGCTAGGAGAGATTCATTCAGAGGTCCCCTACCAGATAATGCAGCATGTATCCGCCATTTTGGACTCCTATCTGAGACCAGCAAAGGGGGTACGAGAAAGCAGCCACATGGAGCATCCAGTGGGAGACAAAACAACCGTTTCTCATCTCTCTATGTCTTCCTTCTCTTTCTGCTCCTTGAATACCTGGCGTTGTATAACTCTATGCCTTCTATCCAGGCCGTACTGCAACACCTGAGAGCGACATCCCCAGACCTCATAGCTGCACTGGTGGGATCCCTGGAAACTTTGCGGTTCTTTTACCATTCCTATTTTTATTTATTCATTCTTTTCTTTTCTTCCTTTTCCCCTTTCTGTTTTTCTCCATTTCATAGTCTCTCAACTCTCCATTCCAACGGCAAGCTCCCCTAGCATTCTTGTTTGTTTGCTTGTATGTTTTTGGCTCCTGTTCCTCTGTCCTCTTTCCCATATCCATCTTAGCTCCACACATAACAATCTCCCCACTGCATCCTGCCTACCTGCACTGTGCGCGTGACATCACACCACCAAGCAGCACAGGCATGGCCTACTGGAACCTGCCCTGCACTGATTACTGACCTGCTCTTGTGGCTGTAGTAAGTGCTACAAACAACCCATCCCAGTAACTCCTCTTCAGCTAGACCTGCCCTGCCATACCATATCTGAGTGACTGACCCTGCCAATTGGAGAAGGAGGCAGAAAGTATTGTGCCTATTGACGAGCAAACAGCAAACAACACACAGTCTGCCTGCTCAGACATGGTCAAATTTTTTTTAAAAAAGGACGAAACAAACAAATCTACAATCAATAAATGAGAAAAATAACTACTGAATGCCCCGAAGACAGCAGACAATATCAAAACATTTACAAAAAAAGGACAGGATGGTTCCAGTAGGCGTCCAAAATAAAATACAAGAAGACTCTTCAGTGGAAGAAAATGCACTAGAACTACCTGATAGGGAATTGAAATCTCTAATACTCAGAATTCTCCAAGAGCTGAGGCAAAAAGCTGACAAAAATGAGGAAAAAATAGACAAATTCATGGAAAATACAGACAAAAAATTAGAAGAATTTAGGAAAATAATGCAAGAACAAAATGCCAAAACAAATTTACAACTAGATATTATACAAAGACAACAATCAGAAATCCAAAAGATAAACAACAAGATTTCAGAAATGGACAGTGTCATAGAAGGGCCGAGAAGCAGATTTGAAACTGTGGACGACAGGATCAGTGGAATTGAAGACAAACACTTGGATAAAACTCTGTCTCAGGAAAACTCAGGAAAAAGAACAGAAAAAAAATGAAGAGACCCTGAGAGTTTTGTGGGATACAAGCAAAAGCAAAAATTTTCGAGTGATTGGAATTCCAGAACAGGGGGAGAAACAGAAAACACAGAGAGGATCATTGAGGAACGGCTGACAGAAAAATTCCCCTATATCAGGAAAGATGAAAAGCTGGCCATCCAAGAAGCTCAACGAATCCCATATAGGAGAAACCCTAAAAGAACGTCACCAAGTCATATCATAATCACACTTGACAAAACCAAAGACAAACAAAGAATCCTGAGAGCAGCTCATGAAAAACAAGAAGTCACATAGAGAGGAGAATCAATAAGACTAAGCTCATATTATTCAGCAGAAACCATGCAGGCAAGAAGGCAATCAGATGACATATATAAAATCTTGAAAGAAAAAATTGTCAGCCAGGAATAATATATCCTGCAAAACTTTCCTTCAAATTTGATGGTGAAATTAGGTAATTTCCAGATAAATAGAAATTAAGGGAATATACAAAAGTCAAACCAAACTTACAAGAATTACTAAAGGGAGTTCTTCGATCTGAGAACAAACAGCTTCAGCTCACAGGCAGAATCTAGGACTCAGGATCATACCAGCCAGATACCAATCTAGGAAATGAACTCTCGAGGACTATACAAAAACAAAGGAAACACATCAGGGAATCAGAGCAGTTAATCAGTAAATGACAACATCAAAACAATAAAAGAGGGAATAAACGGCATAGGTATAGAACCTTCTAATGGAGAGGACA
This sequence comes from Dugong dugon, assembly GCA_030035585.1. Classification (NCBI taxonomy): domain Eukaryota; kingdom Metazoa; phylum Chordata; class Mammalia; order Sirenia; family Dugongidae; genus Dugong; species Dugong dugon. The sequence continues at coordinate 97,128,741 of CM057483.1, read as the reverse complement.
GCAAGGCGATACCAAGTTATGGTAGACTGCTTCAAACTTAGAAAGATAAGAGTAAAATTCATGGTAACCACTAAGAAAGTTAACAAACATACTCATAAAAAAAGAGGGAAAACCTAAAGTCTCAGCAAAAACAAAACCTACAAAAACAAAAGAAATTAAAAAAAATCCACAAACAAAAGTAACTCAGCACAAGAGAGTAAGAAGAACAAAGAAAACTTCAGCACCACAAAAAAAGCACTACAAAATGACAGCAACAAACTCACATCTATCAATAATTACACTGAATGTAAATGGACACAATGCACCCATAAAGAGACAGAGAGTCACAGAATGGCTAAGAAAACAGGATCCATCAATATGCTGTCTACAAGAGACACACCGTAGAAACAAAGATGTGAATGTATTAAAAGTCAAAGGTTGGAAAAAAATATATCAAGCTAACATCTACAAAAAAGACCAGGAGTGGCAATTCTAATCACAGATAAAATAGACTTTGAAACGAAATCTACCATAAAAGACAAAGAAGGACACTATATAATGATTAAGGGGACGATCCATCATGAAGACATAACCATAATAAACATCTACACACCCAATGACAGGGCTCCAAAATACATAAAACAAACTCTAACAACACTGAAAAGAGAAATTGACAGTTCCACAATAATAGTAGGAGAATTCAACACACCACTCTGAGTAAAGGACAGAACAACTAACAAGAAACTCAACAAAGATACAGAAGACCTAAAGGGCACAATCAGCCAACCTGACATCATGGACATACATAGAACACTCCATCCAACTGCTGCAAAGTGCACATTCTTTTCCAATGCACATGGAACGTTCTCCAGAATAGACCACATCTTAGGCCACAAAGCAATCCTCAACAAGATACAAAACGTTGAGATAATTCAAAGTATCATCTCTGACCACAATGCCATCAAGTTAGAATTTAACAATAGAAAGAGCAAAAAAAAAAAAAAAATCAATTACATGGAAACTGAATAATACCCTGCTTACACATCACTGGGTAATAGAAGAAATCAGAGATGGAATCAAAAAATTCCTAGAATCAAATGAGAATGAAAACACATTATACCAAAACCTTTGGGACACAGCAAAGGCAGTCCTCAGAGGACAATTTACAGCAATAGATGCACACATCAAAAAAGAAGAAAGGGACAAAATCAAAACATTAACTATAGAACTCAAACAAATAGAAAGAGAACAGCAAAAAAAGCCCACAACCACCGGAAGAAAGGAAATAGTAAAGATCAGAGCAGAAATAAATGAAATAGAGAACAGAAAAACAATAGAATCAACAAAACCAAAAGTTTGTTCTTTGAAAGAATCAACCAAATTGACAAACCACTGGCCAGACTGACAAAAGAAAAACAGGAGAGAACACAAATAACCCAAATAAGAAATGAAATAGGGGACATTACAACAGACCCAACTGAAATAAAAAGGATTATAACAGAATATTATGAAAAACTATACTCCAACAAATATGAAAACCTAGAGGAAATGGATAAATTTCTAGAAACACACGGCCTACCCAAACTACAATAAAGTGATGTTGAAAATCTGAACAGACCCATAACAAGAGAAGAGATTGGAAACATAATAAAAAAACTCCCAACCAAAAAACACCCTGGCCCAGATGGCCTCACTGGAGAATTCTACAAAATATTTACAGAAGAGCTTATACTAGTACTACTCAAGCTATTTCAGAGCATAGAAGAAGCAACACGTCCAAATTCATTCTATGAAGCCAGCATAATACTGATACCAAAACCAGGAAAAGATGTCACAAAAAAAGAAAATTACAGACCAATATCTCTCATGAATATAGATGCAAAAATTCTCAACAAAATTCTAACCAATAGAATTCAGCATCATATCAAAAAAATAATACACCACAACCAAGTAGGATTCATACCAGGTATGCAAGGATGGTTCAATATTAGAAAATCAATCAATGTAATCCACCACATAAATGAAAGGAAAGAAAAGAATCACATGATCCTCTCAATTAACGCAGAAAAGGCATTTGACAAAGTCCAACACCCATTCCTGATAAAAACTCTCAATAAAATAGGTATAGAAGGGAAGTTTGTCAACATAATAAAGGGCATCTATGCAAAACCAACGGCCAACATCATTCTTAATGGAGAGAGGCTGAAAACATTCCCCTTAAAAACAGGAATAAGACAAGGATGCCCTTTGTCACCACTCCTATTTAACATTGTGCTGGAAGTTCTAGCTAGAGCAATAAGGCAAGAAAAAGAAATAAAGGGCATCCAAATTGGTAATGAAGAAGTTAAACTGTCCCTGTTTGCAGATGATATGATACTATACATAGAAAACGCTAAAGACTCCATTAGAAATCTACTGGAACTAATAGAAAGATTTAGCAGAGTAGCAGGATACTAGATAAACTTTCAAAAATAAGTTGGATTCCTATAAACCAAAAAAGAGAACGATGAAAAGGAAATCAGTAAAACAATAGCATTTTCAACAGCCCCTAAAAAGATAAAATGCTTAAGAATAAATCTGACCAGGGATGTAAAAGACCTATACAAAGAAAACTACAAAAACACTACTGCATGAAATCCAAAGGGATTTACATAAATGGAAAAACATACCATGCTCATGGATAGGCAGACTCAACGTTGTGAAAATGACAATTCTACCCAAAGCAATTTACAAATGCAATGCAATCTTGATCCAAATACCAATAACATTCTTCAAAGAGATGGAAAAACTAATCATTAACTCTATATGGAAAGGGAAGTTGCCCCGAATAAGTAAAGCACTACTGAAGAAGAAGAATAAAGTTGGAGGACTCACACTACCTGACTTCAGAACCTACTATACAGCTACAGTAGTCAAAACAGCCTGGTACTGGTACAACGACAGATAAATTGACCAATGGAACAGAATTGAGAACCCATATGTAAATCCATCCACCTATGGTCACCTGATCTTCGACAAGGGCCCAAAGTCCATCAAATGGGGAAAAGACAGTCTTTTTAACAAATGGTGCTGGCAAAACTGGATATCCATCTGCAAAAAAATGAAACAGGACCCATACCTCACACCGTATACAAAAACTACTTCAAAATGGATCAAAGACCTGAATATAAAGCTTAAAGCTATAAAGCTCATAGAAGAAAAAATAGGACCATGATTTCAGGCCTTAATACACGGCATTAACAGGATACGAACATAACCATCCATGCACATACCCCAGTAGATGAGCTAGATAACTGGGATATTCTAAAAATCAAACACCTATGCTCTTCAAAAGACTTAACTAAAAGAGTAAAACGGGAACCTACAGACTGGGAAAAAATTTTTGGACAGTACTAGTCAGACAAAGTCTAATCTCCATAATCTATAAGAAAATCCAACACCCCTACAACAAAAAGACAAATAATTCTATTAAAAAATGGGCAAAGGAAATGAACAGACACTTCACCAAAGAAGACATTCAAATGGCCAACAGACACATGAGGAAATGCTCGCGATCACTAGCCATTAGAGAAATGCAAATTAAAACCACAATAAGATACCATCTCACCCCAGCATTACTGGCACGAATCAAAAACACTGGAAATAACAAATGTTGGAGGGGTTGTGGGGAGATCGGAACTCTTATGCACTGCTGTTGGGAATGCAAAATGATACAACCATTTTGGAAAATGATATGGCGCTTCCTCAGAAAGCTAGAAATAGACATACCATTCGATCCAGCAATTCCACTCCTAGGAATATATCCTAGAGAAATAAGAGTCGTCACTCGAATAGACATATGCACACCTATGTTCATGGCAGCATTGTTCACAATAGCAAAATGATGGAAACAACCTAGATGCCCATCAACAGATGAATGGATAAACAAACAATGGTATGTACACACAATGGAGTACTCTGCAACAAGAAAGAACAACAATGAATCTGTGAACCATCTCATAACATGGAGGAAACTGGAGGACATTATGCTGAGTGAAATAAGTCAACCACAAAAGGACAAATATTGTATGAGACCGCTCTTGTAAAACCCATGAAAAAGTTCACACACAAAATGTAATAATCTTTGTTGGTTACCAGGGATGGGAGGGGTGGGGGGGAAATACTAAATACGCAGTAAATAAGTGGTATCTTGGGTGAAGGGTGAGACAGTACACAATACAGGAGAAACTAGCACAACTTGTACCAGGAAAGGTCATGGAAACCCCACAGACACATCCAAACTCCCTGAGGGACTGAATTGCTGGGCGGAGGGCTCTGGGGACCATGGTCTCAGGGAACATCTAGCTCAATTGGCATGACACAGCTTATAAACACAATGCAGTGCATTCTACCTTGGTGAGTAGTGTCTGGGGTCTTAAAAGCCTGTGAGCGGCCATCTAAGATACTCCAGTGGTCTCATCCCTTTGGGAGCAAGGGAGAATGAAGAGAACAGGATACAAGGAAAAGATTAGTCCGTAGGAGTAATTGTCCACAGCTACCAAGGCCTGCACCGGGCTGAGTCCAGTACAGCTAGATGGTGCCTGGCTACCACCACTGTCTGCTCTGACCAGGATCACAACAGAGGGTTCTGGACAGAGCTGGAGAATGATGTAGAACATAATTCTATCAAAAAAAATGACCAGATTGACTGGCCTAAAGGAGACTGGAGAAACCCGGAGAGTATGGTCCCCAGACACACTTTTAGCTTGGTGGTGAAGTTATCTCCGAGGTTCACCGTTCAGCCTGGGAGTGGAGAACCCTGTAACACCAAATGAGACTAACGAGGTACAGTAGTCCAGTGACAAGGGCCAGAATGTAGAAGGGGACAAGGAAGCTGGTGATAGGGAACCCAAGTTTGAGTAAGGATGTTGTTGATGTGTTGTGAGATTGTTAACCATTGTCATAGGGCAACATTTGTAGTAACTGTTAAATGAGAAACTATTTTGTTCTGTAAGCCTTCATCTTAAGTGAGAATAACAGCACAATTGGAAGAGCATAGTCAATGTCACTGAACTATGCATGTAGAAATTTTTGAAATGGTGTGTCTTTGGCTATGTGTATTTTCACCAAAAAAAAGGTTGAGAAGTTAGAGGGTTGACATGTTGTGGGTTGTTAACCGATGTCATAAAACAATATGTGTACTACTGTTTCATGAGAAAGTATTTGTTCTGTAAGCGTTCACCTGAAGTACAATTAAAAAAAAAAACCCAGACCTAACCTAACATTATTGAGATCACTCATGCAGTTCATTTGGCTAGTGTCGGTTAAGTACTTTGCCATTATTAATCTCAGCAATATATTATATTCAATTCTCATTGCCTAGCCTCCCAATCCCAATTTGCTTTTACATACATACAAAAGCTAACTGTACACATGTATTAGGTTGCCTGTGGACTATTTGAAGAGCTCAGATGTCCACAATATTTGTCAACATTCCCTGCAAAATAGTCCCCTGTTACTGGATAGTCAATTTTTATATGATGGTATACTCCTCCAAGGAACCACATAGGAATATATACAACAGGACATATAAACAGTGGTCACCACTGTGACAGACTATGTGTGGACCACTGCACCCCATAAAGTTCAAGGCCCAGCCATTTTGGTAATTGTCCGAGGAATAATCTAGTCCACTGAAGGACAACAAATTCCAGACTAAGTAAAACAACTGTTGTCGTTATTTCCCCTGATTACCTTAAAGCAACACATATTAGGAGTATTTGGGTTTTGGTGCCAACAGATTCCTCACCCACGAATCCTGCTTAAGTTTATTTATGCTGTCACAAGGAAATCAGCTCATTTCTAATTGGGTGCCCCACAGCAGTGAGACCTGGATACTGTACAAGTGGCCATATGCTAGGCTTTGCTTTTGATACTGCCAGGGTATTGTTTCATGGCTGATGCACTCACTACTAATGCTTATGCCTCATGGAGCCTATGGACCACTCATGATAGTCACTAGAATTTTAGTATAAAAATTAACCACCTGCAGCTGAGCAATACACTCTGCTTGAGCACCAACTCCTAGCTGCTTATTGGACCCCAGTGGAAACAGAGGCCATAACAGGTCTCCAATAACGAACTGGTCTCCAAGAACCGTAACACTCCATATCCAGTTCTCCATAACATCTTGGGTTATGGAAACAATGCTCTTATAGGCTCAACGCAGCATGTAAGGACTCCATGCTAAAATGGAAATGGTATTTCCAGGATAGAGCCTAACCAGAGCCCATGGGCATGCACAGATTTTAGGAGGATGTGACTTTCCCAGCCTTTAGTCTTTTGCCCAGCATCACAGATCCAGAAGACCCACAGTCATTTTTGGTTCCATTAGCCATTTGGGGGGCACTTTAGCAAATGGTTAGTGAAGTTGAAGGTGAGTTTGTATACTTTATAAATGAATTTCTCCATCACATGTAATAAGATCCTTTGGAGACCAACCAGGACATCCCTGATTAGGATGTAACCCAAGGGTTGCCCAACTGGCAGAACTAGTGGCTGTCATAATTGAATTGCATCAGACCAAAAGTCAAACCAAACTCATTGCTGTTGAGTTGATTCTGACTTATAGCGACTCTATAGGACACAGTCTAACTGCCCCATTGGGTTTCCTAGGAGCGGCTGGTGGATTCGAACTGCCCACCTTTTGGTTAACAGCCTGAGCTCTTAGCCACTGCACCACCAGGGCTCTGAATTGCATTAAAGGGCTCTCTAAAGCAGGGCCTCTTTACCTGCCACATAGTCATTGATTCTTGGGCAGTTGCCAACAGCTTGGGAGCATGATCAGTGCAATGGGTTCATATTGTATTTCAAATTCAGAACTATCATCTTTGGGAGGCACTCTTACTGGGAGTATTTGGTTGCCAAATCTCCACACATCACCCTCAAAGTGTCCCATGTTTCTGCCTACACTAAGGCCCACAAAAGAGACACAATGTAATATCACTGCTGACTCCTGTGCTCAAATTGCTATATTTGAAAAAGCCCCTACTCCACTGGGCCTATGTAACCTGTGGCCATAGTGGGACAAAGGCCTTTAAAATGTGGTCTGAATGCCATGGCCTTTCAATGTCCTTGGCATTTTCACAGACGGTTGTCAGTCAGTGTGAGTTCCATGCTGCCTCTAGACACTGACGACATGGTGTCTTAGTTAACTAGTGCTGCTATAACAAAAATATCAGAGGTGGATGGCTTTAACGAAGAGAAATTTATTCTCTCACAGTCTGGGAGGCTAGAAGTCTGAATTCAGAGTCCGAGCTCCAGGGGAAGGCTTTCTCTCTCTATCATCTCTGGGGAAAGGTCCTTGTCATTAATCCTCCCCTGGTCTAGGAACTTCTCAGCCAAGGGACCTGGGGTCCAAAGGACGCGCTCCCCTCCTGGTTCTTCATTCCTAGTGGCATGAGGTCCCTCTCCTGTATGCTTGATACTCTGTTTTATATCTCAGAAGAGATTGACTCAACATACAGCCTAATCCAGGAGATTGAGTCCTGCCTTACTAAGGTAACTGCTTCTAATCCTGCCTCATTAGCATCCTAGAGGTAGGATTTACAACACATAGGAAAATCACATCAGATCATAAAATGATGGACAGTCACACAGTACTGGGAATCCTGGCCTAGCCAAGTTGATACACATTTCTGGGGGCCACAACTCAATCCATAACATTCAACACTTTGCCCCCCCCAAATTCATGTCCTTGCCACATGTAAAACACACTCACCCCGTCATCATCCCAAAAGTTTTAAATCAACTCCAAGTCCAAATTCCAAAAATTCCTCTTCATATGTAAAATCTAGAATAAAAGTTATCTGCTTCCAAAGTACAATGGTGGAACAGGAACAAGGTAGACATTTCCATTACAAATGGGAGAAATTGGAAGGAAAGACGGGATAACAGGCACCAAGGAAGTCAGTAGAACACATTACTTTAGCTCTCAAGACTTGAAAATAATCCTCTGTTCTCTGAGACCATTTAGGCAATGGCCCTGCCCTCCAACTCTTGGTGTTGGTCACACTCTCTGGATTCTGGGTGGAGGCCCCTCAGCCCTTGGCTTCAGCTCTACCTTCCAGGCCCACTAGTAACGGCAACTCTGCTCCTTTGGATTTGGGCAGCCACATTCTCCTAGTCCATCTGGGTGGCAACCCCACCCCCTTGGCCCTGGCAGGCCCTGTTCTTTTGCCCCTTGAGCATGGCAGCCCTTCTCCCTCAGCTTTGGGCAGTGGATCCAGCCCCACGATCTAGCCCTCATGAAAGGCGGCCCCACACTCCAGAGCTGTGTTGGTGAAAATCTGACTCTTTGAGACCTAGGAGGCCACGGACCCACCCTTTCAGACGCAGCAGGCTGTGGTTCTACCCTTTTAGTCCCTAGAGGTTGTAGCCCTACCCTTTGAGACCAAGGCATCTCTGCTTCCTGTGCTCCTTTTCTATTCAGCTTCTGCTTCCTAGTTTGTTGCCCTCTCAGCCCCTCAGCCCCTTGGGCCCCTTGAGCAGGCCCAGCATCTGCCCTGCTCGGGCAAGTATTCCAAAGCTCTTTACCTCTACTGATAAGTGCTCAGAGACACCCCGCTCTGCCAGGAGGCCTCCTGTCAAAGGCACTCAGCTCTCTTGCTCCATGGATTGGCTCCAGTGCTGTCTCGCACTGGTCTCCTGGTTCTGCTGCTGCTGTTTCTCTGCTGCTGCTCCTCAATGTCTACACTGTCTCCAGTGTAACAGTTTTCTTCATTTCCTTCTGAGTCCTCATCAGAATTGTCTTTGATGTCCATAATTTCACCAACAGTCTCTTCAATGCAATCTAGGCTTTTACTATTAGGCACCTTAAAACTTTTCCAGCCTCTATCCATTTACAATTTCAATACTGCTTCCACATTTTAGTTATCTGTTAGAACAGCACCCCACTCCCAGTATGAAATTCTGTCTTAGTTTTCTAGTGCTCCTATAACAGAAATACCACAAGTGGATAGCTATAACAAACAGAAATTTATTCTCTTACAGTCTAGGAGGCTAGGTCCCAATTCAGGGTGCCAGATCCAAGGGAAGGATTTCTCTCTTTGTTGACTCTGGGAGAAGGTCCTTGTCATCAATCTTCCCCTAGTCTAGGAGCTTCTCAGCACTGGGACCCCGGGTCCAAAGGACACGCTCCTAACCCGGCACTTCCTTCTTGGTTTCAAGATGGCCCTCTCTTCTCTGCTCGATTTTCTCTTTTATATCTCAAAAGTGATTGACTCAAGATACAACCTAATCCTGTAGATTGAGTCCAGCATCATTAACATAACTTCCTCTAATGCTGCCTCATTAACATCATAGAGATTAGGATTTACAACACACAGGATAATCACATCAGATGACAAAATGGTGGACAACCACACAATACTGGGAACCATGGCCTAGCCAAGTCGACACACATTTTTGGGGGACACAATTCAATTCATAACAGCAGCATAAGATAAGTGTTAACAGGACCCCAGCTCCAGCAACAAAAAGTAGGGAAAAGAAGGATTTATTTTACCTGAGAAACTGTAAGTTGATAACTGACACAACTGGTATCAGAAACCAACAATATATTTAACCAAAAATCAATACCGTAGTTTGTGGATTCATATTCTAACTCCTGAAATGACTGAACGTGACCAATTCTTTTTGGTACAGTGAGTCTATGTATTCCTTCCATCTTCTTTTGATGCTTCCTGTGTCGTTCAATTTTTTGCTCATAGAATACTTCAGTATTGCAACTCTAGGCTTGAATTTTTTCTTCTGTTCTTTCAGCTGGAGAAATGCCAGACATGTTCTTCCCTTTTGGTTTTTAACTCCAGGTCTTTGCACATTTCATTATATTACTTTACTTTGCCCTCTTGAGCTGCCCTTTTAAATATTCTTTTCAGCCCTTTTACTTCATTTCTTCCATTTGCTTTAGCTACTCCAAGTTTAAGAGCAACTTTCAGAATCTCTTTTGACATCCGTTTTAGTCTTTTCTTTCTTTCCTGTGTTTTTAATGATCTTTTGCTTTCTTCCTGTATGATATCCTTGATGTCATTCAACAACTTGTCTGGTCTTCAGTCATTAGTGTTTAATGCATCAAATCTATTCTTGAGATGGTCTCTAAATTCAGGTGAGATATACTCAAGATTGTACTTTGGCTCTTGTGGACTTGTTTTAATTTTCTTTGACTTCAACTTGAGCTTGCATATGAGCACTTGATGGTCTGTTCTGCAGTTGGCTCCTGGCCTTGTTCTGACTGATGATATTGAGCTTCTCCATTGTCTCCTTCTGCAGATATAGTCGATTTGATTCCTGTGTATTCCATCTGGTGAGGCCCATGTGTACAGTCACCGTTTATGTTGTTGAAAAGAGGTATTTGCAATGAAAAACTCACTGGTCTTGCAAAATTCTACCATGCAATCTCTGGCATTGTTTCTATCACCAAGGCCATATTTTCCAACTACTTATCCTTCTTCTTTGTTTCCAAATTTTGCATTGGAATGTGACAGTACTACTATACGACACAGCAATTCCACTCCAGGTATATACCTAAAGGATTTGAAAGCAGAAACTCAGAGAGAGACTTGTACACTAATATTTATTGTAGCATCATTCACAATAGCTGAAAGGTGGAAACAACCAAATGCTCATAAACAGATGAATGGATAAACAAAATGTGGTACATATATACAATGGAATACTACTCAGCCAGTAGGAGAAAGAAGTCTTGATACATGCTACAATATGAATGGAGCTTGAAGACATTATGCTGAGTGAATTAAGTCAATCATAAAAGGACAAATATTGTATGACCTCACTTATATAAAAAGAGAAGAAAAATCAAATGTATAGAAACCAAAGTTTATTAGTGGCTACCGGGGTGGAAGTTGGGGGCAGATAACGATGATCAGTTGCGTTGATTAAGGGTTAGTTTGCACAATCAATTAGTGCAACTGCTGTCAATAAGTTATACACCTGTAAAAGTTGAATTGGAAAAAGTTGTCTAATAGACACATTTACAACAACAACAAAAGAGTAGCTGCTGAGGCTGTTTATGTACAACTCAAAACCTCAGTAGATTTGGTTCCTTAGTTTGTAGGTTTAGGGTCATGATTTCATGCAATATCCCAGTTAATTGGCTTAGTAAAGTATTTAGTGCTTTTGTTCTACCTCCTAGTTTGTTGCATAGTTCCTGGGGTCTGAAAAGCTTGCAAGAGGCCATCTGATGCACAATTGGTCTCTAGTCACCGGGAGCAACAGAGAGAGGAGAGTCAGGAATAGGAGGAGGATATGGAATGTGTGGTTAATAGCCTGCATGAACAACTGCCTCCTTTGCCATGAGACCAGAAGAACTTTATGGTGCCCGGTTACCATTACTGAACATTTTGATCAAAGATTCTATAGAAGAATCCTGATCAAAAGGAGGAAAATGCAGAATAGAATTTTGTATTCTCATGGACTCCAGACTTCCTTGAGCTATGGAGGCTGGATGAACCCCTCAAACTATTGCCCTGAGATAATCTTTAAACCTTAAACCAAAAATATCCCCTGAAGACTTCTTAAAACCAAACAATAGTTTAGCTTAACTAGTAAGGATTATCTGTCTTGAGCATTGTGCTCTTTCAGGATCAATCTATACAGGATCAAACTGACAACAGCAACTCAAAAGATTAGACAGGAAACTTAGGGAGCAGTGAGATTACAGGACTGGGGGAGGAACAACTCAGAAAAGGAGGGCGAGAATGGTTCCATAACTCAAAGAAAGTAATCAATGTCACTGAATTGTACATGTAGGAACTGTTGAATTGGTGTATGTTTTGCTGTGTACTTTCTCAACAACAACAAAATAAATAAAAGTAAAAAAAAAAATCAAGAGTCTTTACCATTATAAAGAAGAACACAGAAGGAAGCTTCATATCACTGCTGCTAGTTAACATGGTACCATGTTCTTAGCCAATGTGATAAGAAAAAGAAAAATGAGTAATACAATATATAGACAATATGATTGTTTATCTACAAAATGCAAGAGGATCCACTGAAAAATTATTACAATTAATGAGAGTGGTTATTAAGATGGTCATGTACCAGATAAAATATACATAATTACTAGGCTTCCTATACATCAGAAATAAGTAATTAGAAATATAATGAGAAAATATCCAATTCGCATCACCAATAATAGTATAAAAATTTCCATGGACAAAACTTAAGAAATATGCAAGTGCTATATAAGGAAAACTATAAAAAGTAACTGAAGGATTTGATTAAAAACCTGAATCAATGGATGAGCATGCTATATTTTTGCATGGGAAGCCTCCATATTTTAAAGAAGTCAATTTTTAAAGGGAGACAAAAATTATTCAGAATGATCTGACTTTCTTAACAGTAATAGTTAACAGTTATCAAGTGCTAACTCTGGGGCAGGCACTGTGTCTCATAGTAAACTATACATCCTGAGCAATTCTAGCTAAAAGCCAGGAATTTTCTTTTAATTTGAAAATTTGATTCTGAAGTTCTTATAGAAGACTACAATTTTCAAAATATCTGAAGAATTTTTGAAAAAATAATAACGTGGGGGACTTATTCTACTCAGATAATAAAAACAATTTCTAAAGCTATATAGTAGCATTAGCGGCAATGGAATTTAGATCAATGGAAGAAATTGGAAAGTGCTGAAGCAGAACCATAGAAATTATATGGAAATTTAGCAAATGTTGTAGTGACTGATAAAAATTGCTTTAGAAAGATAGACAAGTTTGCTAAGTGCAAGAAGGTTGCACTGGTTACTATCTAGGAAGGTTAAGTTGGAAAAAAAAGGAATGCTAAATTGTACCACCTGATACAATAAAAAGATGCACTCCCTGAGGTGGAGAGATCTTTCTGTCACTTGTAGGATTCCTAGGGGCTGACCTCGAGCAGGAGTTTATTTAAGGTCCCTGAATCTCAGATGAGAAGGGAAATGATAAAAAGCACTTTGTAGGGGAAGAATGTACCTCAGTAAGAGAAGTAACAAGAAAATGTACTAATTAAAAATGGTTTGGAAAGTTAGATTACAACTGACAACTTTCTCGACTGTCTAGTAGAGAAATAACACATAAGATAATTGAGATTTTACTCTCCAGATCCACTGATATTAAAAAGGAAAATATATCCCCAGTTCTCCATGGAGATCAGTTATTCCCTAGGTCCTTCCTCCGTATCTGGCTGACCACAGTGTACAAGCAATGTAGATGTTAAGACAGATTCCTCAGGCTGTGGAAAATTCCACTACCTCAAGCAGATTTGCATCGGAATCATGCTTTCTTAGCTTGGCAGCTTTTGCATTAGAATCCTGTTTCCTTTGCTTGCCTTCCTCCCCCACAGCTTTGCATTAGAATCTGCTTTCTTTGCTTGGAAGTTAAATGTAAAACCCATTGCACTTGTGTAGTATGATTAAGAATGTTGCTGATGTAAGTTGTATGAACTCCCTGCTTGTAAACCCCTGAAAAGTAACTTTTACCCTTGTCCTCGGGGAGCTGCCGCAGCAGCTTGGACTGACTCCTCTTGTGCAACCAAATAAAGGTGCCTTTCCTGCTCTGCCACCTCGGTCTCTCATTTATTGGCCAATTCGAGTCACGCGGAGCAGAACCTGGAGTTTCCACCCAGTAACAATGTGATATGTAACAATAAAACTAACACAAAGTAACATTTACTAAATGCTTATTCTGTGCCAGTCACTGAGCAAAGCACCTTTAGGTAGATTATTTGAAGAGGAAGTAGCAGGGTCTGCTGCTGGCTAAATGCCTACAGTCAGGAACAGAGACACCTCCTAGGGAGCTTCTATACAAGGGAAAGAAATGGAGACAAAAATTATCCAGAATGATCTGACATTCTTAACAATAATAGTTAACAGTTATCAAGTGCTTAGTCTGGGGCAGGCACTGTGCTAAGACCGTTTACGCTTACCATCTCTTTTAACCCGCACATCAGTGACTCCATCTCTGAGAGTAGGGCCCCCCCCCATTCTCCAGTCCCCCCCGCCTGCAGTATTATCGCTTACCAGAAGGGGAGCTACAGGGCGGCGCCGGACCTTAGCTCCAGGAATACTCCAGAGACTTAGCTCCCTTCCCCTCCCCACTTCCTCCTTCTCGGGGTTTGAGCGGATAGGTCTCTGTTGGGGCTGCCTCAGAGTCAAGAACCTGGGGCCGCGGATTTTCTCAGCAGCAGCAGCCGCCACCGAGACAGTAGTGTCCTCAGCGGTGTCGTACACAATTCTCCCTCCGTCCGCCACTGAACGCCCGTGGGCGAGTGCGTCTTACCTGAGTTCTTATTTACTGGGCAGTCTACCCGCGCCCAGGCCAAAGCCGCAGGCAGGGAAGTCCGTAGTAGAGAAGAAACCCAGGGCCTGCGGGTCTCAGAGGCCACCCACATCTCCTTCCTCTCTCCTTGCCCAAGAAACCTGAAGAGGGTGCCTGCTGCGGGGACATCAAATGTTCCTCAGAGCTCTAGAAGCACCTTCTCTGAGGCATGGAGCCCCTATTCAGGTGCTTCTAAAAGTTCTTTTGTGGACCCCAGCAACCCCGGGGAAGGTCCAAGACCTCTGGGGCTCCAACATCCCTGATGTACAATGGCCAGAGACCCTCTGAACTAGAAAGTAGCTGAGTTGTTTCAACATCTGCTGGTTCAGAATCCAAAGAAGGTGCTGATCAAAAGGGCAAACATGTTGATGTACGTCATCAAAAAGTACAGGAGCTTCTTCCTTGAGATTTTCAAGAGAGTCTCTGATCACTTTGAGTTAGTCTTTGGGTTCCTGGTGAAGGAACTTGATCCAACAGAGTGCTTCTATGCCCTGATCAGAAAAACAGATCCTGCTCTAGTTTGGAGCCTGAGAGGCAACAAGGGCACACCAAAGACTGGGCTCCTGATGATTATCCTGGGCTTGATCTTCATGCAGGCCAGCTGGGCCCCTTAGGAGGTGGTCTGGGAGGTGTTGAGGGTGTTGGAAGTATATTCATCCAAAACGTATTTTATCTTCGGGGAAGTCCAGGAAGCTCATCACCAAAGTTTTTGTGCAACAGATGCATCTGGAGTACAAGTAGGTGCCCAACAATAATACCATGAGCTATGCATTTCTGTGGGGCTATCAAGCCTACAAGGAAACAAAAAAGATGAAAGTCCTGGATCTCATGGCCAAAGTGAATGACACCCACCTCAGATCCTTTTCATGGCAGTACAATGAAGCATTGAAAGAAGAGGAAGAAGGATCCCATGCCAGAGATGCAACTGCTGTTGATGATGTGGCATGTGACAGTGCTAGTACCAGTTCCAGTGTTTATACCATGACTGAAGGAAGTATCAGCACCAGTATCCATGCAAGTCCCAGTGTCAGTGCTAGATTCATGGTTGGAGCAAATATCAGTACTGGGGACAGTGCCAGTGCTGGTTACTATCTTAGGCTAGTATCAGGAACCACTCCTGCCACCAGTGAAGGCTGAGGCAGAGTCTTCACTTTGTTTTGTTGTGGGTAGTCAAAGGGGTCCTGTAGCAATGGGCACTGGGGCTCTGAGTTCTAGAGTGGAGGAGTAGACTGAGATTAAGGAGAACATATTGCCCATGGTATTTGTGTTCCAGTTCTATTTGTGTTTCTTGGTGATTTAGCTTTCAATTTGCATATTATAGGGTTTTTTTTTGTTTTAATTAACTTTATTCTAATGCTAGACAATTCATAGGAATAAACTAATTAAAACAAAATGATAACGCTATTATGTAGAAGTTGAAACAAAAGCCATGCATAACTATTCTTTCAAGGTCCCTGATTCTATAAGCACTTGATTAAGTATTTAAGTTGAGAATCTAGGTTTATGAATGATTTTAGTCAAATGTTTTATTGTTATTTATTTAGGTTTTAAAATTATATATTTGCTATTTCTTAAAAGATATTTTTCTATATTTAGAACACATTATATAACATTAGAATAAGCTGTTCTTTGAAAGTTTGAAATACATTATCAGTAAAATGATCTCCCCATCCAAACATGAAAAGATAAAATAAAAAGCTGGTCAGTGTCTCTTGTACAAACATTAGGCTGATATTTACTTGTATTTGCTTATTTCTCTAGAATATAGGAGAAAATACAAATGTAGTGAATTAGACACTTTGCTCATTGACTCACTTATTCAACATACATTTACTGATCTGCTATGTGTGAGGTGGAGTCCCTGGGTAGTGCAAACAGTTAATGCACTTTGCTACTAACTGAAAGGTTGGAGGTTTGATTCTACCCAGAGGTGCCTTGGAAGAAAGGCCTGGTGATCCACTTCTGAAAAATCAGCCATTGAAAACTCTATGGAGCATAGTTCTACTCTGACACACATGGAATCACTGAATTGATTCGACAGCAACTGGTTTAGATGTGAGGCACTATGCAGTGTAAAATATATTTCTAAGTGGAATCTTGACCCAGTTTTGAGATCATGGCTAAAAATTCTCAATTCTCCTTCGCAGGCAGTTTGATAAACCCAACTCCCAACTATTTTTCTTATCAGGCTCTAATGTTTCGTTAGCAGTTTGCTAAGCCTACACCCCAACTATTGCCTTTATTAGGCTCTAACACTCCTGGGTTACAACACACGTACCCAACTGCCAGAGGCCCCAGATTGCTAACACTCAGGGATAGCTCTTTTCTTCCTTGGGCCTGCAGAATTATTCAAAATACCCAATCCGCAGGAAGCCCAATCTAGCTAACCCCACTATGCTTGCCATAATAAGCTTCCAGCTTGCTGTTACTCTGTCTCTGGGTGCAATCCCCTGTGTGGCTCTGCATGATAGCTGTCATGGATTGAATTGTGTCCCCCCAAAAATGTGTGTATCAACTTGGCTGGGTCATAATTCCCAGTATTGTATGATCGTGTACCATTTTGTAATCTGATGTGATTTCCTTATGTGTTGTAAATTCTATCACTATGATGTAATAAGATGGATTAGCGGCAGTTATATTGATGAGGTCTACAAGATTGGACAGTGTCTTAAGCTAATCTCTTTTGAGATATAAAAGACAGAGGCAAGCAGAGAGACGGGGGACCTCATACCACCAAGAAAGCAGTGCCGGGAGCAGAGGGCATTCTTTGTACCTGAGGTTCCTGCGCTGAGATGCTCCCAGACCAAGGGAAGACTGATGCATCACAAGGACCTTCCTCCAGAATTGACAGACAAGAGAAAATCTTCCCCTGGAATTGATGCCTTGAATTTGGACTTATAGCCTGCTGGACTGTGACAGAATAAATTTCTCTTTGTTAAAAGCCATCCACTTGTGGTATTTCTGTTATAGCAGCACTAGAAGACTAAGACAATAGCTTTCTCTCATTTGGAGCTGTAAGTAATAAAGAATTTTACCTTTCACTTATCCAAGTGTCTTTGTGTTGTGTCCTACTGTCCAAAGAATCTATGATAGTACCTAATATATAATTATGAAACAGTCAGGTACTGGGGACACAAGAATAAGCCAGATTCGAACTCTGCCTCAGATCTGAGCATCTAGATGGTGTTGTCATGTAAGTGAATCAGCCAGACATGGTAGTTCAGTGTATTAATTGCTAGAATGGAGATGAGAATTAGGTGCTATGGGATCCTAGAGGAGAGACATTTAATCCTGAGTGGTGTCTTGGAACAAGGGGGGCTTCCTTGTAGTGAAAGGTAATTAGAAAGCTGAAGGACTAGAAGATTAATAAGTACAAAGGCCCTGAGACAGAGTATTTTGGGCATTTGGAGAATTCCATGTTCTTCAGTACAACTGGAAGGTTAAGATTGGGAGAAACAGGAGAGAAGATATGAGGGTAGGAACACGAGCAGGAGTCAGGATCCTCAGTTGATGGGCCTTAGGACTGAGAGACGAAAACTTGGAGTGGAAAACAACTTTTCAGAAAGCAACTGCTCTTGGGTTTTGGATGAGCCAGAGAGAAGACTCCACCTATTGTGGGTTTGGAAGCTGTCCTGGGTTCCTGTCCCTTTCCAGTTTTCTACGGTGCACACCAGGTCTTTACATCCATCGTCTCTAATGAGTGATGGGGGAGGGTCTAGGTATTGCATTCACATTCACAGGAGCTGATTCCCAGAAGTCTTTGAGCAGACTCTCTCCCCTGTAGGTTGGGAGAGCAAGCACTCACTGTGAAGCAAAGGCCTGGATGTATGATGTATTAAGTGGCCCTGTTTATGTACAAAACCAAAAAAAAAAAAAAAAGAAAAGCAAAAAAACAAATCATTGCCATTGAGTCGATTCTGACTCATAGCAACCCTATAGACAGAGTAGAACTGCCCCACAGTAGCAGCTGGTGGATTTGAACTGCCAACCTTTTGGTTAGCAGCCAAGCTCTAAATCACTACACCACCAGGGTGAAAGCTATTTATAAGAGTGAGAAATAAGTCTAAACTAGCCTCAATTCAAGCCAGGAAGAGCCTTGATGGCCAGACTGAGGAGCTTAAACCTATTATGGTTTGCCCTGGAAGCTACAGATGATCTGATGAAAGTACAACCTTACCAAAATTACAAGGGCAGGCACTAGCTTGTTTTTAAAGGACCAGTATTCTGCATACCTTAGAATGGCCATGGTGGAGATAATGATGATAATAATTGATCTAGAATTATTTTCAGTTCTTAGAGATTGATATGCATGTTTTGCATCCTTACATGTTGGCCTTGGGAAGCCTTTATGTGCCCTAGATGTAAACACCATGGAATACTGGCACCAGATCTCTCGGCCTACTCTAGTGCGTGTAAGGTCCAGAAAACATTATGCTGTAGTTCCTGCCCTCAACTCACCTTCTTCTCTGACATCAAGAACAGGCTGGGAGGGGAGGGGGATATATGGGAATGTTCAATCTGAAGAGAATGGGGGAAGTATTTTGGAAGGGCTCAGTCTTATTCTTGGGTGGGGATAGTTGAGGGCTGATTATGTGCATGTGAATCTAAGGACTATCCTTAGGATTCCAAATCATCTACTCCCAAATTGAAGCCCACATCCAACTGTCTGATTATGAAGGGAGAGATGATATATTTTCCTCATTCTTACATTGAATTGCCCCCTTCAAGGTCATAACAAGGTACCTATGGAAAAATCATTGTTCATAGGCAACAGTCCTAATAGCTACTTAAGAACAAGCAATACTGTTCAAGTACGTGGGTATATCTTAAACGCCTCCCCATCACCAACAGTCAACCTCATCTCAAGCTAAATTAATGTCTTTCTGAAGAGGTGTAAGAAAGACATTAACAACAACAACAAAAAAAACCCACCAAACTTTTCCAAATTTATTCCAGTCTTAATGAAAGAGAAACACGGGAGAGCAGGGGCATGTGGCAGTAGATGGTCTTGATCACCGTTCACGCATCTGTGCCTGCAGCTTCCGGGGTCTCAGGCCATGAGTTTCTGAGTGTCTGGTATCCTCCCTTGCAAAGGCAAAGCAGAGTGACAACTGGACCCTTGAGAGCCTTGGGAAATTCAGGGGCCTGGAGGTCCTCTTGGTCTGATAGGAAGAAGAAGCTGGTAGGCAGTGAGCAATCAGAGAGGCAAAGGCTGGCTCCAAGCTCTCACCTGAAGGACTTGGTGAAACATGCCAGGGCTCTCTGGAACAGGGTACTTCAAGACCCTCAGAGACCAGTAGGCTCCCAGGTCAAACCTGTGTCACTGAGTGGATTCTCCGTGGTGTCAGACAAAACAACAAATTCCTCAGTGTCTTTAAGCGGATCTTTCACACTCTGCACAGAAAAGTAAATAGCCTCAACCTAGAGGTCCCTGCCAGCCCTGACATTCATTAAACAACCACGGTGTGCATCCCTGGCCTTGTTCCAGGCACTGGGCATACGGCAGTGAACTCTACAGATACCCCCCGCCCCCCGCCCGGAGCTGACATTTCCCCACAATGATGGAGGGAAATCAGACTCATCAGTTCAGGCGGTGGAAGGAAGGGAACGAAGATCATGCTTCCAAGAGAGTGTGATGTGCAGGTAGTGACCAAGAGGACTTTCTTGAAGATACCAGCTGAGCTCCTCACTCTGCTGGGTGCAAAGAGGCCGAGGACCTGCCCCCTTCACCCCCCGCATCTGATCTGCTCCCACTCTGGTTTTCCTCCCTCCTGTAGTTGAGTGCACTGTGCTCAAGCAGTGGATACATTCCTGGTATGTGATATTCCCTCTGTCTCTGTTTCTCCTACTCCCACCCTTCCAATCTTTCTTTTTTTCCTTTCCCCTGAACCTCCCAGCAGGCTTAAGGCAAGTTTCTGCTTGCTGAACAGAACAGCACTGTATGTTCTCACCATGAGAACACACCATGCAGACTTCCAGGGTAGGTTATTTTATTCAGCAAAGAATGCTACATTGTACGCTAGAGTGACAAATACTGCCAAATTGTTCTGGAACTTCTCAGATACCCTGTCGTAAGAAACCCCTCAGTACTAGGCAAACTAGGATGATTGATCACCCTACTGCATGCATACCCCATTGCCATGTTCCTGAGTGATGATTCCCCACATTTTAACAGTTGCATTTTATAGATGATATACTAAAGATCATCTTGATACATAAGTACCCTATTTTTATGCAAATAATGTACGTGTTACAAGGTTTTTATTTTTATTTTTTGTCAACCATGCCCTCTCCCTCAAGGTATTTCCATAAGTGTGCTATACTAATTTTTTTAAACATGTTGCTGTAAAAAATTAGCATATCATGCTTATGAAAATACCTGGGGAGGGAGTAGGGCACTGTTGGCAAAAAACGTATAACATACGCGTTATTAACATAAAAACACGGCATATACTTTTATGAGTAGTAATGAATGGGTAGTAAAGACTCTCTATAGTGTAGAGGTAAATGCTGCATTATTTGTACAACCCCTCAATAAATATCCATTCAAACCCTATGATTGAACCTCAGCCACCATATTTGCTCTTGGACAGAGAGCTCCAGAGTTCTGGATGGACCCAGAGTTGTATAGACAAGATTAGGGGAATGAGCTTCAAGAGAGGTTAACGAGACCCCTGACATTACATATGGGATACCTATAAACATTTTCCATCAGTCAGGCCATCCCTGGCTTTATAAAGTAATGAGATTAGCAGTATTAGAGGTGTTGAAATGGAGCCTGAGTGGTCTTTTGTATGCTTCAGAGAGGAGGGTTCAAGTAATCCCAGGCAGCCTTGAGAGTCATAGGATTCTTGTGCACATCAGAGGTAAAAAAGCCTTTAGCTTCCATGTACATAATTACCTCTGATTTACTCAAAAATCCTTACCAAAATCTTGTGAATTGCCAGGCACATTATGCCAAACACTTAGAAACTCTTACAAGAAGTGAATATGTCCGATTGTCCTCACAATCTCCCTTTTCTCTCCTTGAGTCCACTCCAAGCAGGCTTTCTTCTCCACCACACCACTGAAACTTAGGAGTCAATTGAAAGTAATGTTTCATATTTTTATATATGGCTAACTATATCAATAAAATAACCAGGTTTGTAAATAGTATTTCAGTGCTTAATAAAAGCTAAGTTTAAACTGCTAACTTAAAAAAAAGAATAGAAATTATGACCCAAATAACTACATTGTAGTTTCCCTGCACAACTTGCATCCTTATATAAACAAACTTAATTAGTAAGAAGTTTTCTTCCAAACTCCTGGAAAGGCCCCTACGTTTTGTCCAGTATCCATAATCAAACTCCTGATTTGTTTGTGCACATGGAGAAATAATGATAAACCACCAGGTGATAGCACAGGATTAGAAAACTGCCTACAGACAACTTGAACCCTTTTGCTGCAGTTCTCCAGAGTGAGGGTGCGGGGGGGGGGGGGTGTTGAGCTTAGCCATAGAGAAGTCTCCCACGGTTCTGCCCTTTAAGATGCCTCTGGGGTGTGTCCAGGACCTGGTCCAGTGTTTGTGAAATCTGTGGTGAGCCTAAGGCAGTGATATCTGTCCTCCAGGGTCTGTAGCTCTGGAATGTGTCAGCAGGAAGCTTTAGGGAGGACAGAGGGACAGTTGTATCTGCCAGTATCTTGAAGCAGTGATATTTGTAATTCTGTCAGGATATTTGGACAGAAGAGAAGCAAGACTATCAGAAAGTCAGGGTCAGCAACAAAAAACTTTGCCAATCTTGAGATTTTTCCAAGAAATGACTCCTGGGCTGGTATGAGTGGCTAGGCTACCCACTGCTATGAATCTGATGCAGGGTGAGGCTGGTAACCCTGCCCAGCCTGGTGGAGTGTTTTTTATGAATCTCTCACACTGTGGATGGGATACGTATCAAGAAACTCTATCATCCAGCCCCCAGCTTCATAAGGTGCTAAGATTAGTAAGAGTGGATGGATTCAAGAAGAAGTTGAATTTTCATTTGAAATGAATGTTGCAGAGAGGAGGTTTCAACCGATTCCTTCAGCCCTGAGATTAAATTGGGTAAATCATACATAATTATTTATGTGAGCCTGTCAGTTTGTCATACTGTGGTGGCTTGTCTGTTGCTGTGATACTGGAAGTTTGACACTGGAATTTCCAAATACCAGCAGGGTCACCCTTGGTGGACGGGTTTCAGCGGCACTTCCAGAATAAGACAGACTAGGAAGAAGGACCCGGCAGTCTACTTCTGAAAAAATTAGCCAGTGAAAACCTTATGAATAGCAGTGGAGCATTGTCTGATATAGTGCCAGAAGATGAGCCCCTCAGGTTGGAAGGCACTAAAAAAAAATGACTGGGGAAGATCTGCCTCCTCAAAGTAGAGTCGACCTTAGTGATGGTGATGGAGTCAAGCTTTCGGGACCTTCGTCTGCTGATGTGGCATGACTCAAAATGAGAAGAAAAAGCTGCAAACATCCATTAATAATCAGCACGTTGAATGTTCCAAGTAAGAATCTGGGAAAATTGGAAGTTGTCAGAAATGAAATGGAACACATAAAGATCAATATTCTAGGCATTAGTGAGCTGAAATGGAACAGTATTGGCCATTTTGAATCAGACAATCATATGGTCTACTATGCTGGGAATGATAACTTGAAGAGGAATGGCGTTGCATTCATTATCAGAAAGAACATTTCAAGATCTATCCTGAAGTACAAAGCTGTCAGTGACAGGAGAATATCCCTACCCCTACGAGGAAGACCAGTTAATACAACTATTATTCAAATTTATACACCAATCATTAAAGCCAAAGATGAAGAAATTGAAGATTTTTACCAACTTCTACAGTCTGAAATTGATCAGACATGCAATCAAGATGCATTGATAATTACTGGTGATTGGAATGCAAAAGTTGGAAATAAAGAAGAAGGATTGATACTTGGAAAATATGGCCTTGGTGATAGAAATGATGCCAGAGATCCCATGACATAATTTTGCAAGACCAACAACTTCTTCACTGCAAATACCATTTTTTCAACAATATAAATGGTAACTATATAGGTGGACTTCACCAGATGGAATACACAGGAATCAAATTGACTATCTGCAGAAAGAGACAATGTAAAATTTCAGTATCATCAGGCAGAACAAGGCTAGTGGCTGACTGTGCAACACAGAGTCAATTGTGCATATGCAAGTTCAAGTTGAAGCTGAAGAAAATTAGAACAAATCAACAAGAGCCAAAGTATGACCTTGAGTATATTCCAACTGAATTTAGAGACCATCTTGAGAATAGATTTGACACATTGTATACTAATGACAGAATACCAGAAGAGTTATGGAATGACATGAAGGACATCATACATGAAGAAAGCAAGAGGTCATTAAAAAGACCAGAAAGAAAGAAAAGACCAAAACAGATGTCAGAAGAGACTCTGAAAGTTTCTCTTGAATGTAGAGTAGCTAAAGCAAAAGGAAGAAATGATGAAGTAAAAGAGCTGCACAGAAGATTTTGAGAGGTTTCTCGAGAAGACAAAGTAAAGTAATAATGAGATATGCAAAGATCCGGAGATAGAAAACCAAAAGGGAAGAATGTACTCAGCATTCTCAAGCTATTCAAACCTCGAGTTACAATATTAAAGGATGCTACAGGGAAAATATTAAATGACGCAGGATTCATCAAAAGAAGATGGAAGTAATACACAGAGTCACTGTACCAAAAAGAATTGGTTTACATTTAACCATTTCAGGAGGTAGCATATGATCAAAAACTAATGGTACTGAAGAAAGAGCTCCAACCTGCAGTGAAAGCACTGGTGAAAAACAGGGCTCCAGGAATTGATGGAATACCAATTGAAATGTTTCAACAAATGGATACAGCACTGGAAATGCTCACTTGTGTATGCCAAGAAATTAAGAAGATAGCTACCTGGCCAACTGACTGGAAGAGATCCATATTTATACCTATGACAAAGAAAGGTGATCCAACAGAATGCAGAAATTATCGAACAATATCATTAATATTACACACAAGTAAAATTTTGCTGAAGATCATTAAAAAGTGGTTTCAGGGGTACATTGACAAGGAACTGCCAGAAATTCAAGCCAGATTCAGAAAAGGACGTGGAACAAGGGATATCATTGCTGCTGTCAGATGGATCTTGGCTGAAAGCAGAGAATACTGGAAAAATGTTTACTTGTGTTTTACTGACTACACAAAGGCATTCAACTGTGTGGTTCATAACAAATTATGGATAACATTGAGAAGAATGGAAATTCCAGAATACTTAATTGTGTTAATGAAGAAGCAGTATATAGACCAAGAGGTAGTTGTTTCAACAGAACAAGGGGATATTGTGTGGTTTCAAGTCAAGAAAGGCGTGTACAGGTTGCTCAATCTGTGTGCATAAGTATACAGATTGAATAAGTATGCATCACCATACTTATTCAATCTCTATGCTGAGCAAATAACCCGAGAGTCTGAATTATATGTAGACGAATGCACCATCAGGTTTGGAGGAAGACTTATCGACAACCTGCATTATGCAGATGACACAACCTTGCTTGCTGAAAGTGAGGAGGACTTGAAGCATTTGCTGATGAAAGTCAAAGACTACAGCCTTCAGTATGGATTACTCCTCAACATAAAGAAAACAAAAATTCTCACAACTGGACCATTAAGCAACATCATGATAAATGGAGAAAAGATTGAAATTTCAAGGTTTTGTTTTGCTTAGATCTACAATCAACGCCATGGAATCAGCAGTCAAGAAATCAAACAGCATATTACATTGGGAAAATCTGCTGCAAAAGACATTTTTAAATTGTTGAAAAACAAGGATGTCACTTTTATGACTAAGGTGTGCCTGACCCAAACCATGGTGTTTTCAATTGCCTCATACAAATTGAGAAAGCTGGACAATGAATAAGGAATACCAGAGAAGAATTGACGCCTTTAAATTATGGTGTTGGTAAGGAATATTGAGTATACCATCAACTGCCAAAAGAATGAACAAATCTGTCTTAGAAGATGTACAGCAGAATGTTCATTGGAAGCACGGATGGTGAGACTTCATCTCACATACTTTGTACATGTTATCAGGAGGGACCAGTCCCTGGAGAAGGACATCATGCTTGGTAAAGTAGAGAGTCAGCAAAAAAGAGGAAGACCCTCAATGATAAAGACTGACACAGTGGCTGCAACAATGTACTCAAACATAGCAATGATTGTGAGAATTGCGCAAGACCAGGTAGTGTTTCGTTCTGTTGCACATAGGGTGACTGTGAGTCAGAACCAACTCGATGGCACCTAACAACAATGACTTTGAAAAAATAGTTAGAGGAGGCTGCTGAGCAAACAGACTATTACAGCTTTCAACAATTAAAAAAATGAAATCCTTGGGGAAAGGGAAGAATTTGAGTTCCAGAGTTAGCATATTACAATATTAAAATGTTCCCGTTTCAACAACAAAATAGTAATAAGACAACGAAACAGGAACAAATGGCCCAATCAAAAGAATAATATGAAGAAAAAGAAATTGCCCCTATGGAAGTCTGGATAATGAACAGATTAGAAGATTTTGAAGCAACAATATTAAACATGTTAAAAATAAACTCTTGAATTAGCTCAAAAGAATAACACAATATTTGATCGCTCAATGATTTAATAAACAATTTTTAAATTGGGGCAGCATCTCTCCCTGCAATGAGAAACACTCCTGGGGACTGCAGATTTTACAGAGGGTTAAATAGAGGTTTTTTTTTTTTTTTTTTTTTTTTTACTTAATGAATATAATTTTCCATGGTGACAAAGTACTTAACAGTGATTGACAACATTAAAAAATAACTCCAGAAAGTTTGGCTATTTGAAAATTTGTAATTATGAGACCACTTGAAGTTAAAATTAAGGAAGCATATAGTCTTTTTTGTTCAATCATGAGGTAATGGATTTGTTATTGACTACAGTCTTTAAGACAGAAAAAGTCAAGTTAACAATACTTCAAAGTAGATTAGCAGATTTGGGTGAAAAATATGTTAGCAAACTGCTGACAAGATTAGTATATTTTTGTAGTTTGGGATCTGGATCTTTTTTGGCTTACAGGTAAGAGAAACTCCTTTAAATCAAAGTAAAATGATTATTAATTTTATTTCACATTATGAGCAAAGACCTGAAGGAAAACATGGACAATGAACTAAAGGAAATCATGCAAACAGTACAGAAACAAAAATAAGAATTTCGATAAAGATATAGAAACTATAAAAAAAGAACCAAACAGATATATTGGAGCTAAAAAATACAATAACTGAGATGAAATTTCACTGGAGGGATTCAACAGCAGAGAAGAAAGAATCGTAAAACTACAGGATAAGGCAATTAGAATGATTGGACTTGAAAAGCAATAAGAGAAAATGATAAAGAAAACTGAGTAAAGTAAAATGGAATTGTGGGACACTAACAAGTGAATCATGGAAACCCTGGTGGCATAGAGGTTAAGAACTATGGCTGCCAACCAAAAGGTTGGCAGTTAGAATCCACCAGGTGCCCCTTGGAAACTCTATGGGGCCGTTCTACTCTGTCCTGTAGGGTCGCTATGAGTCAGAATCAACTTGACGGCAATGGGTAATAAGTGAATCAACATATGCATCACTGGAATCCTAGGAGTAGAGAGAGAGGGAAAGGGCCAGAAATAATATTTAAAGAAATAGTAACAGAAAAATTTCCAGATTTGATGAAAGTTATGAGTCTACAAATCCAAGGAGCTTAACAAACTTCAAGTAGGATAACACAAAGAGATCCACAGTGAAACACTATAATCAAACTCTTAAAAACCAAAGATAAAGAGAGAATGTTGAAAGCAGCAAGAGAGAAGTGAATTGTCACATATAAGGGATCATCAATAAGATTAAGCACACATTTTTTTTTTCTCAAAAACATGATGGTGCCCAGATGGCAGTGGAATAACGTATTTCAAGAGTTGAAAGAAAAGAACTGTCAGCCAATAATTCTATATATGACAAAACTGTCCTTCAAAAATGAGTGCAACATTAAGATGCTTGCAGATAAACAGAAGCAGAGGGAGTTTGTTACAACTAGACTTACCCTACAAGAAATGCTAGAGAATGTCCTTCAGCTTGAAAGGAAAAGACACTAGACAATAACTTGAAGCCTTACATAGAAAAAATGGACTCTGGTAAAGGTAATTTTATGGACAAATATAAGGGCCAGTTTTATTGTATATTTGGTTGGTAATTCTAGCTATGCCCTACATATTTATAATAAGAAATGTGTAAAAAAAAGTATGAATTCCTGTTATGTGGCACATCGTGTATAAAGATGTAAGTGATAACAGCAATATAAATGGGAGGGAAGGAGGAGTGATATAGGAATAGAGTATTTGTATGTTACTGAAGTTAAGCTGATATCAATTTAAACCAGGTTGTTGTAAATTTAGTATGTTAAATATAATACACTGGTAACTGCAAAGAAAATATCTAAAAATATACACAGAAGGAAAGGACAAGGGAATCAAAATGGATCAATTAAAAAAATCAATTAAACACAAATGATGACAAAATTTGAGGAAATGAAGGACAAAGAAGGATTAAGACATACAAAAAATAAATAGCAAAAGAGGAAAAGTAATTACTTCCTGTCATGGATTGAATCATGTCCCCCCAAAAATGTGTGCGTCAATTTGGCTGGGCCATGATTCCTGGTACTGTGTCATTTTCCTATGTGTTGTAAATCCTACCTCTATGACGTTAATGAGGGAGGATGGGTGGCAGTTGTGTTAGTAAGGCAGGACTCAATCTACAGGACTGGATTGTGTCCTGAGGCAATCTCTTGCGATATAAAAGAGAGAAGTGAGCAGAGAGACAGGGAAACCTCATATCATCAAGAAAGCAGTGCAAGGAGCAGAGCGCATCCTTTGGACTGGGGTCCCTGCACAAAGAAGCTCCCAGTCCGGGGGAACACTGAAGAGAAGAAGGCCGACAGAGAGAAAAAGCCTTCCCCTGTAGCTGTCTTCCTGAATTTGGACTTTTAGCCTACTTTAACTGTGAGGAAATAAACTTCTCTTCGTTAAAACCATCCACTTGTGATGTTTCTATTGTAGCAGCACTAGATGCTTAAGACACTTCCTTATTGGTAATTACCTCAAATGTAAATGGACTAAACTCTCCAATAAAAAGGCAGGGATTGACAGAATAGATAATAAGACGTGATCCATCTTTATGCTGTCAAGAGACACATCTTAAGCCCTCAAACACAAATATGGTGAAAGTGAAAGGATTAAAAATGTTCCATTGCAAAAGCTAGGGTAGTATATTGATATCAATCAAAATAGATTTTAAGTAAAAATCGGTTATAAGATATAAAGGGGACATTATATTGTGATAAAGGGGTCAATTCATCAAGAAGATACAACAATTATAAATACTATGTGCCTAACATCGGAGCCCCCAAATTTATGAAGCAAGCATTGACTGGAACAAGACAAGGATGCCCTGTGTTATCACTGCTCTTCACTAGTGTACTGGAAGTCCTAGTCAGAGCAATTAGGCAAGAAAAAGAAAGAAAAGTATCCAAATCAGGAAGGAAGAAGTAAAATTATTCCTATTTGCAGATGACATAATGCTACTTTTAAAAAGTCACAAATAATCCACAAGAAAGCTACTAGAGCTACTAAATGAATTCAGCAAGACACAGTGTACAAGATCAACACACAAAAATCAGATGGGTTTCTATATGCCAGCAAGGAGAAATCTGAAAAGGAAATTAAGACAACAATTCCATTTATGATAGCATCTAAGAGAATAAAATAATTAGAAATAAGTGTAATCAGGGAAGTGAAAGACTTGTACACTTAAAGTATGAAACATTGCTGAAAGAAAAAAAACAAATAACCCAATCATAAAATGGGCAAAGGACTTGAATAGACATTTCACCAAAGAAGACATTCAAATGGCAAGCAAACACATGAAAAGATGCTCAATTTCATTAGCCACCAGAGAGATGCAAATAAAAACCATGATGAGACTCCACTTCACTCCCACTGGTATGGCTAAGATAAAAACAAAACAAAACAAAAAGCAGAAAATAACAAACATTGGCAAGGATGTGGGGAAACTGAAATAGTTATCCATTGCTGGTGGGAATGCAAAATGGTACAGCCATTGTGGAAAACAGTGTGGTGGTTCCTCAAAAAACCAAAAATAGAACTACTATATGACTCAGCAATTCCACTTCTAGGGATATACCCCAGGACTTGAAATCAGAGACTGAAGCAGAGACTTGTACACCAACGTTCATTGCAGCTTTATTCACATTAGTCAAAAGGTAGAAACAATCTAAATACTAATCAACAGATGAATGTATAAACAAAATTTGGTAAATACATACAGTGGGATACTACTCAACCAGTAGGAGAAATAAAGTCTTGATACATGCTACAAAATATGGATGGCGCTTGAAGATACGCTAAGTGAAATAAGTCAATCACAAAAGGACAAATATTGTATGACCTCACTTAAATAAAAAGACAAGGAAAGGCAAATGGGTTGCACAGCAGATTATTGTGAGTGCTGTTAATAAGTTGTACACCTGTAAAAAGTTGAACTGGCAAACTTGTGTGATAGACATATTTATGACAACAACAACAAAAGAGTAACTTCTGAGGCTGCTTATGTACAACCAAATACCTCTTGCGATTTGATTCCTTGGTTGGGAGGTTTAGGGTGGATAATTGCCTCCATGAACAGCTGCCTCCTTTTCCATGAAACCAGAATAACTGGATAGTGCCTGGCTACCACTACTGAACATTTACATCAAAGATTCTATAGATAATCCTGATCAAAAGGGGAGAAATGCAGAACAAAATTTCAAATTCTCAAGGACTCTAGACTTTCTGGAGCCATAGAGGCTGGATGATCGCAGAAACTATTGCCCTGAGATAATCTTTAAATCTTAAACAAAAAATATCCCCTGAAGCCTTCTTAAAACCAAACAATAGTTTAGCTTAACTAGTAAAAACTGCCTGCCTTGAGCATTGTGCTCTTTTAAGAACTATCTATATGTTGTTAAACTGACAACAGCAACTAGCAAGATTAGATAGGAACATTAGGGTGCAGTGAGTTATGTTAATGAGGGAGGAACAACTCAGAAAAGGAGCATGAAAATGTTTGCACAACTCAAATGTAATTAGTGTCACTGAATTTTACATGTAGAAACTGTTCAATTGGTGTATGTTTTGCTGTGTATATTCTCAACAACAAAATAAATAAAATTAAAACAAAACAAAACAAAAACATAAAAAAAGCTCATGATCGGTTGTTCAAATGAATCCCTGCTTTCTGACCCTTCATATGGGACGTCTCTGCAGCCCTTCATCTGTGCTGTTACTCATTTGAGGCTCTTAACTTTCTGAAGAGGTTAGGGATGAAGTTAGCTGTGATCAGAGATATTAGCCAGGCTGCCGGCAAATTTCTGGGTGAAAACTTTTTTGTATTTAAAAAATGGCAACTAGAAATAACCCCTCTCCATCATCTCTCATCCCTACTCCCAACTTACTGAATTAAGATATAATTTGATGACTGGATGCTAGCTTTGAGATCAATCTGTTTTAAAAATTTTAGTTAAATCCACGGGAGAGTGAAAGTTTGAGATCAAAGTTAGTATCTTATACATATTTGCTTCCAGATCTCCTGTTGTGTTCCCTCTCACATGGTGGGTCGCCAACATAATTATCAAGTGATAAACACATAGATACCCAGCACAACAACAAGCATCCTGCTGGACATATACAATGAAAATTTGTACAGGACGTCAGCAAAAATAGCAGAGTAAGGACCTCGGAAAAGTCTCTCCTCCATAAAAGCAATGAGAAAAATAGAAAAATTGTCACAATAAATGTTTTCAGAACCCTGGAAATTACCCAAAAGTTTGCAGCAACCTGGGGATTGTTTATTCAAGAAATTCAGCTGAATACCAGTAAGAAGAGTGTACTTTGTGGAATTTTAACTATCCCTATTCCTACCCCACCCCCATCTCCACCTCTGTGATAACCTTGAAAACAAACAGCCTGCGACCACTGTGAAAACCAGCAGCCCAACAGGCACCAGATGGATCAGAAGGGGCTTGGAGGCCCTACAAAGCCTCGTTCCCAGAGAATTCCATTATTTGATCTGCCCTGGAAGACCACACTTGCAAGGAAGGCGCTTTCTGTTTCACCAAAGTCAGCTCTTGCCCAGTGTAAAAAAGGTTTTCCCTGAAGGGCTTTTGTTCAAAACATTTAAAGGCAATTGTTTAACAGCAGCTATCTCAGGTAGTGGATTATACTTGCGGCAAACAATGTTGTTGTTGTTGTTAGGTGCCCTTGAGTTGGTTATGACTTATAGAGACCTTATGTACAACAGAAGGAAACATTGCCTGGTAATGTGCCATCCTCACAATCGTTGGTATGTTTGAACCCATTTTTGCAGTCACTATGTAAAACAATAGGCTAACCAAAATGCTTAAAAGGAAAAGCTGAGGAATAAGATCTTCGTAGGGGCTATGAATAGATCAGACATGCTCATGAAAGGCCTGAGAAAGCCATAAACTCTCAACGCTGGCTGATTTTGCAACTCTACGTAAGCAGAAATGAAGGCTAATGCCTGGTTCTTAAGTGCGTGGCTGAGTGTTGAAGGCATGCCCAAAAAGCACATAGAATCCCTTGGCAAAAACTGAGAGACTTATCAGTTCCAGCCTTTTAAGGACTTCTGTGTTCAATCATTAGCTGACCACTAAGCTAACAAAGCAGAGACTTAAGTGGCTACATATGACAAAGGATACAGACTTTACATAACTAGTCCAGAAAAGTCACTAAACAACCAAACAATGGTAAGAAGAACAACAAGAAGCAACTGTAGAACCTGGAGAGGGGCATATGAAAATGTAGACACAACATACAAAAACTTATGGGATACAATGAAGGCAGAGCTTAGAAGTAAATTTATAGCTGTAAACGACTATATATATGTATATAAATATATATTTCTTGTTGTTAGGTGCTGTTGAGTCAGTTCTGACTCATAGGGACCCTATGTACAACAGAACAAAACATTATCAGGTCCTACGCCATCCTCATAATTGTTTTTATGCTTGAGCTCATTCTTGCAGCAACTGTATCAGTCTACCTTGTTGAGGGTCTTCCTCTTTTTTGCTGACCCTCTGCTTTACAAAGCATGATGTCGTTCTCCAGGGACTGATCCCTCCTGATAACATGTCCGAAGTATGTGAGATGAAGTCTTGCCATCCTTGATTTAAGCAGCATTCTGGCTGTACTTCTTCCAATACAGATTTGTTTGTTCTTCTGGCAGTCCTTGGCATACTCAATATTCTTTGCCAACATCATAATTCAAAGGCATCAATTCTCCAGTCTTCCTTATTCGTTGTCCAGCATTCACATGGGTATGAGACAATTGAAAACATCATGACTTGGGGCAGGCGCAAGCTTTTTAAGACTGTGAAGAGATGTTTTGCAGCAGATTTGCCCAATGCAATGTGTCCTTTGATTTCTTGACTGCGCTTCCATGGCATTGATTGTGAATCCAAGTAAAATGAAATCCTTTACAATTTTAATATTTTCTCCAATTATCATGATGTTGCTTGCTGGTCAAGTTGTGAGAATTTTTATTTTCTTTATGTTGAAGTGTAACCCTTACTGAAGGCTATGTAGTCTTTGATCTGCATCAGTAAGTGCTTCAAGTTCTCTTTACTTTCAGCAGGCAAGAATATCATCTGCAGCAACTCAGGTTGTTCATAAGTCTTCCTCCAATCCTGATGCCTTATTCTTCTTCATAAAGTCCAGCTTCTCTGATTATTTGTTCAGCATACAGATTGAATAAGTATGGTGAAAATATACAACCCTGACACACACCTTTCCTGACTTTAAACCACACAGTATCTCCTTGTTCTGTTTGAACGACTGCCTCTTGGTCTATGCACAGGTTCCTCATGAACACAATTAAGTGTTCTGGAATTCCCATTCTTCACAAAATTATCCATAATTTGTCATGATCCACACAGCTGAATGTCTTTGCATAGTCAATTAAACACAGGTAAACATCTTTCTTGTATTCTCTACTTTCAGCCAGAATCCATCTGACATCAGCGATGATATCTCTTGTTCCACATCCTCTTCTGAATCCAACTTGTCGATATACGGCTGCAACGGCTTTTGAATAATCTTCAAAAAAGTTTTACTAGTGTGTGGTACCAATGATATTGTGCATTATTTTATTTATTTATTTATTTATTTTTATTGTACTTCAGGTGAAGGCTTACAGAACAAAGAGTTTCTCATGAAACAGAAGTACACATGTTGTTTTATAACATTGGTTAACAACCCCACAACATATCAACCCTCTAACTCCTCAACTTCTTTTTTTTTTTTTTTGGTGAAAATACACATAGCCAAAGATACACAGTTTCAAAAATTTCTACATACACAGTTCAGTGACATTGACTACGCGCTTCCAATTGTGCTGTTATTCTCACTTAAGATGAAGGCTTACAGAACAAAATGGTTCCTCATTTAACAGTTACTACAAATGTTGCCCTATGACAATGGTTAACAATCTCACAACACATCAACAATATCCTTACTCAACCTTGGGTTCCCTATCACCAGCTTCCTTGCCCTCTTCTGCTTTCTGGACCTTATCACTGGACTCCTGTACCTCGTTAGTCTCATTTGGTTTTATGGGGCTGTCCACTCCCAGGCTGAACAGTGAACCTCAGAGATAACTTCACCACTGAGCTAAAAGGGTGTCTGGGGGCCATACTCTCGGGGTTTCTCTAGTCTCCTTTAGGCCAGTAAATCTGGTCATTTTTTTGTGAGTTAGAATTATGCTCTACATCCTTCTCCAGCTCTGTCCAGAACCCTCTGTTGTGATCCTGGTCAGAGCAGTCAGTGGTGGTAGCTGGGCACCATCTAGCTGTACTGGACTCAGTCCGGTGGAGGCCTTGGTAGCTGTGGACAATTAGTCCTTCTGACTAATCTTTTCCTTGTATCCTGTTCTCTTCATTCTCCCTTGCTCCCGAAGGGATGAGACCAGTGGAGTATCTTAGATGGCCGCTCACAGGCTTTTAAGACCCCAGACACTACTCACCAAGGTAGAATGTAGAGCATTGTCTTTATAAGATGTGTCATGCCAATTGAGCTAGATGTTCCCTGAGACCATGGTCCCCAGAGCCCTCCGCCCAGCAATTCAGTCCCTCAGGGAGTTTGGATGTGTCTGTGGGGTTTCCATGACCTTTCCTGGTACAAGCTGTGCTAGTTTCTCCTGTATTGTGTACTGTCTCACCCTTCACCCAAGATACCACTTATCTATTAACTATTTAGTATTCCCCCCCCCCACCCCTCTCATCCGTGGTAACTAACAAAGATTGTTACATTTTGTGTGTGAACTTTTTCATGGGTTTTACAAGAGCGGTCTCATACAATATTTGTCCTTTTGTGGTTGACTTATTTCACTCAGCATAATGTCCTCCAGTTTCCTCCATGAGATGAGATGATTCACAGATTCATTGTTGTTCTTTCTCGTTGTATAGTACTGCATTGTGTGTATGTACCATTGTTTTTTTATCCATTCATCTGTCGATGGGCATCTAGGTTGTTCCCATTGTTTTGCTGTTGTGAACAACGCTGCCATGAACATAGGTGTGCATATGTCTATTCGAGTGACGACTCTTATTTCTCTAGGATATATTCCTAGGAGTGGGAATGCTGGATCGAATGGTATGTCTATTTCTAGCTTTCTGAGGAAGCGCTATATCATTTTCCAAACTGGTTGTATCATTTTGCATTCCCACCAGCAGTGCATAAGAGTTCCCATCTCGCCAGAGCTCCTCCAACATTTGTTATTTCCAGTGTTTTTGATTCGTGCCAGTAATGCCGGGGTGAGATGGTATCTCATTGTGGTTTTAATTTGCATTTCTCTAATGGCTAGTGATCGCGAGCATTTCCTCATGTGTCTGTTGGCCATTTGAATGTCTTCTTTGGTGAAGTGTCTGTTCATTTGCTTTGCCCATTTTTCAGTAGGATTATCGGTCTTTTTGTTGTAGAAGCGTTGGATTTTCTTGTAGATTATGGCGATTAGACCTTTGTCTGACTTGTTCTGTTCAAAAATTTTTTCCCAGTCTGTAGGTTCTCTTTTTACTCTTTTGGTGAAGTCTTTGAAGAGCATAGGTGTTTGATTTTTAGAAAATCCCAGTTATCTAGCTTATCTATTGGGGTTTGTGCTTTGATGGTTATGGTTTGTATCCAGTTAATGCCATGTATTAAGGCCTGAAGTGTTGGTCCTATTTTTTCTTCTATGAACTTTATAGTTTTAGGTTTTATATTCAGGTCTTTGATCCATTTTGAAGTAGTTTTTGTATACGGTGTGAGGTATGGGTCCTGTTTCATTTTTTTGCAGATGGATATCCAGTTTTGCCAGCACCATTTGTTAAAAAGACTGTCTTTTCCCCATTTGAAGGACTTTGGGCCCTTGTCGAAGATCAGGTGACCTCAGGTGGATGGATTTACATCTGGGTTCTCTATTTTGTTCCATGTGCATTAATTTCTGCATTCTGTTGGATCACCCTTCTTTGGAATGGGCACAAATATGAATCTCTTCCAGTTGGTTGGCCAGGAAACTGTCGTCCAAAATTCTTGACATAGACGAGTGAGCACCTCCAGCGCTGCACCCTTTTATTGAAACATCTCAACTGCTGTTCCATCAATTCGTGGAGCCTTGTTTTTTGCCATTCCCTTTTGTTCAGCTTGGACTTCTTCCTTCAGTACCATCAGTTCTTGATCATATGCTACCTCCTGAAATGGTTAAACGTCGACCAGTTCTTTTTGGTACACTGACTCTGTGCATTCCTTACATCTTCCACACGTCTGACAGTTTGTCGTACTGTGGTAGCTTACGTATTGCTGTGATGCTGGAAGCTATGCCACAAGTTTTCAAATACTGGCAGGGTCACCCATGGTGGACAGGTTTCAGCTGAGCTTCCAGACTAAGACAGACTAGGAAGAAGAACCTGGTGGTCTACTTCTGAAAAAAAAAAATTAGCTAGTGAAACCTTATGAATAGCAGCAGAACGTTGTCGGATATAGTGCCAGAAGAGGAGCCCCTCAGGTTGGACGGCACTCAAAAGACGACTGGGAAGAGCTGCCTCTTCAAACTAGAGTCGACCTTAGTGATGTGAATACATACAGTCAAGCTTTTGGGACCTTCATTTGCTGTTGTGGTAAGACTCAAAATGAGAAGAAACAGCTGCAAACATCCATTAATAATAGAAACGTGGAATGTAGGAAGTATGAATCTAGGAAAATTGGAAGTTGTCAAAAATGAAATGGAATGCATAAACATTGATATCCTAGGCATTAGTGAGCTGAAGTGGACTGGTATTGGCCATTTTCAATCAGACAACCGTATGATCTACTATGCCGGCAATGACAACTTAAAGAGGAATGGCATCACATTCATTGTCAAAGAGAACATTTCAAAATCTTGTAGTACAATGCTGTCAGTTGTCCATATGCCTACAAGGATGACCAGTTAATACCACCGTTATTTAAATTTACGCACCAACCACTAAGAAGAAAAATGAAAAAATTAAAGATTTTCACCAACTTCTGCAGTCTGAAATTGATCAAACATGCATTCAAGATGCACTGATAATTACTGGTGCTTGGAATGCAATAGTTGGAAACAAAGAACAATCGGTAGTTGGAAAATACGGCCTTGGTGACAGAATTGACGTGGGAGATTGCATGAAAGAATTTTGCAAGACCAACGACTTCTTCATTGCAAATACCTTTTTTCAACAACATAAATGGTGACTATACAGGTGGACCTTGCTGTGTACAGGAATGAAATCGACTACATCTGTGGAAAAGACAACGGAAAGCTAAATATCATCAGTCAGAACAAGGCCAGGGGCCTAGTGCAGAACAGACCATCAATTGCTCATATGAAAGTTCGAGTTGAAGCTGAAGAAAATTAGAACAAGTCCACAAGAGCCAAAGTATGACCTTGAGTATATCCCACCTAAATTTAGAGACTATCTCAAAAATAGATTTGACCCATTGAACACTAACGTTCGTAGACCAGACCAGTTGTGGAATCACATCAAGGACATCATACATGAAGAAAGCAAGAGGTCATTGAAAAGACAGGAAAGAAAGAAAAGACTAAAATGGATGTCAGAAGAGACTCTGAGATTTGCTCTTGAACCTCGAGTAGCTAAAGGAAATGGAAGAAACGATGAATTAAAAGAGCTGAACAGTATATATATTCTCATATATATATATATATATATATATATATATATATATATATATATATATATATATATATATATATATATGTCTCAAATCATTAACCTACTCTTCCACCATAAGACATTGGATGAAGATAAAATTAAACCTAAAGCAAGCAGAAGGAAGGGAATAATAAAGATTAGAGCAGAAATTGATGAAATAGTGAATAGAAAAACAATAGAGAAAGTCAATGAAACCACAGGCTGTTTCTTTGGAAAGGTCAGCAAAACTGATGAACTTAAGTTAGATTGATCAAGAAAAAGAAGATGGATAGAGATAGATACGTAGAGAGAGATAGAGAGAGAACTCAAACTACTAAAATCAGGAAAGAAAGAGGTGACTTTACTAATGTCCTTATAAACTAGGAAAAAGGGGAACTTCTTCAAGCCGATAAACAGCAACATGGAAAACCCACAACCAACATCATATTTAAGGGTTAAAGAACGAACTCTTTCCAACTCAAACCTGTATTGTAGGTTTGTACTAGGGTAATTGGGCATGAGAAAGAAATAAAAGGCATCCAGATTGGAACTAAAGATGTAAAACTATCTGTCTTAGTTTTCCATTGCTGCTAGAACAGAAATACCACAAATGGATGGCTTTAACAAAGAGAAATTTATTCTCTCACAGGCTAGGAGGCTAGAAGTCCTAACTCAGGGTGCCAGCTGCATGTTCTTTTGGCTCTGGGGGAAGGTCCTTGTCATCAATCTTCCCCGGTCAAAGAGGTTCCTAGAGCAGGGACCCTGGGTCCAAAGGATGCTCTATTCTCCTGGCTCTTGTTTCTTGGTTGTATGAAGTCCCCCTGTCTCTCTGTTCACGTCCCTCTTTTATATCTCAAAAGAGACTAACTCAAGATACAACCTAATCTTGTAGATTGAGTTCTGCCTTATCAACATAACTATTTCTAATCCTGCCTCATTAACATCACAGAGGCAGGATTACAACACATAGGAAAATCACATCAGATGACAAAATGGTGGACAATCACACAATACTGAGAATCATGGCCTAGCCAAGGTGACACACTTTTTTGGGGCCACAACTCAATACATAA
The DNA here is from genome assembly GCA_030035585.1 of Dugong dugon. Lineage (NCBI taxonomy): Eukaryota > Metazoa > Chordata > Mammalia > Sirenia > Dugongidae > Dugong > Dugong dugon. The sequence goes on along the minus strand of CM057483.1, from coordinate 97,089,987 downwards.
CATTACTCCCCTTGGCTCCCCCAATTCATGTCCTTGCCACATGTAAAGCACATTTGCCCCATCACATCAACTTAAATCAACTCCAAGCCCAACATCCCAAAATTCTTCTTCATCTGTAAAATCTAGATTACAAGTTATCTGCTTCCAAAGTCCAATGGTGAGACAGGCACAAGGCAGACATTTCCATTACAAATGGGAGAAATTGGAGGGAAAGAAAGCATAACAGGCACCAAGCAAGTCAGCAGTACATTAGCTCTCAAGGCTTGAAAATAATCCTCTGTTCTCTGAGACCATTTAGGCAATGGCTCTGCCCTCCAGATTTTAGGTACTGGCCATACTCTCTGGGTTCTGAGTGGAGACCCCTTGACCCTGAGCTTCAGTTGCACCTTCCAGGCCCACTGGGACAGCAACTCTACTCCCTTGGCTAGGCGCACCATTCTACTCCTGAATCCTCACCAAATTGTCTTTGATGGCCATAATTCTACCAACAGTCTCTTCAACACAATCTTAAAACTCTTCCAGCCTCTACCCATTCATAGTTTCAAAACTGCTTTCACATTTTAGGTCTCTATTAGAGCAACACCCCACTACTGGTACCAAATTCTGTCTTAGTTATCTAGTGCCACTCTAACAGAAATACCTCAAGTGGATGGCTTCAACAAAGAGAAATTTATTCTCTCAGTCTAGGAGGCTAGAAGTCCTAGCTAGCCTCAGGGTGCCAGTTCCAGGGGAAGGACTTCTCTCTTTGTCAGCTTTGGGGGAAGGTCCTTGTCATCAACCTTCCCCAGTTGAGGAGCTTCTCAGTGCAGGTACCCCAAGTCCCAAGGATGTGCTATTCTCCTTGTTCCTGTTTCTTGGTAGTATGAGGTCCCCCTGTCTCTCTGCTCACTTCTCTCTTTTGTATCACAGAAGAGATTGACTTAAGATACAACCTAATCTTGTAGATTTTTTTCTGCCTCATCAACATAACTGCCATTAATCTTGCCTCATTAGCATCATAGAGGCAGGATTTACAACACATAGGAAAATCACATTAGATGACAAAATGGTGGACAATCACACAATACTGGGAGTCATGGCCTAGCCAAGTTGACACACATTTTGGGGGGACACAATTCAATCCATAACACTATATCTACTTGCACATGACATGTTTAGAAAATCTTAAGGTATCTACTAAAAAAGTTATTAAAATTAAAAAATGTGTTCTGCAAGGTTGCAGGATACTAGATTAATTACAAAAATCAACTGTATTTCTATGCAGTAGCAATGAGTACACTGAAAATGAAATTAAGTGAACTATTCCATTTACAATAGCATCAACAATAATAAAAAACATGATTGGATTAACAAAAAAGTGCAAAACTTATATTCAGAAAACTATAAAACATTGTTAAAATATGTCAAAGATGTTAAAAATAGAAAGACAGCCACTGTTCAGGATATGAGGACTTAACATTGTTTATATGCCAGTATTCCTCTAATGAATCTATAGGTTCAGTGCAATCTCTATCAGAATTACAGTTGATTTTTTGTAAAAATTGATGAGTTGATCCTAAAATCCATATGGAAATTCAAGGAACCATAAATAGCCAACACAGTCCCAGAAAAAAAAAAAAAAAGAACAAATTTGGAGAACTCACACTTCTCAATTTCAAAGCTTACCACAAAGCTTCTGTAACCAAGACTGTGTGGTTGTGGCATAAGAGTAGTCATATAGATTAATGGAATAGAATTGAGAATCCATGAGTAAACCATCACATTTACATTCAGTTGATTTTCAACCAGAACGCCAGGATTATTCTATAGAAGAAAGAATAGTGTTTTCAACATACAGTGCTAGGACAACTGGATCTCCACATGCAAAAGAATAAAGATGGACCCATACCTCACACCATATACAAAAATTAACTCAAACTCAAAATGGATCATAGAACTAAGTGTAAGAGGTAAGAGTATAAAACTATGAGAAGAAAACATAGGCATAAATCTTCATGCTCTTGGGTTACACAATGTTTTCTTATATACAATACCCAAACTCCAAGCAGTAACAACAAAAAGTTATGGTAAACTTCATCAAAGTAAAATTTTATTTTTTAATTTAACCAATACCATCAAGAAAGTGAAAAGGAAAACCACAGAAAGGAAGAGTATTTTCAAATCATATATCTGATATACAGATATATGTATCTAGAACATATAAATTACTCATAGCACTGATTAATAAAATACATAACCCAATTGAAAAATGGAAAAATTACTTGAATAGTGTTTTCTCCAAAAATGGTATATTAATGGCCAATAAGCACATGAAAGGAGGCCCAACTTCATTAGTCCTGAGGGAAATGCAAATAAAAACCACAATGTGATACCATCTCACACCCACTAGGATGCCTGCAGTAAAAGAGACAGATGATAATAAGTGTTGGTGAGGATGTTAAAAAATTTGAACCCTCATGGTTGACATGTAAAATGGCGCAGCCAGTTTGGAAAGCTGTATGGCGTTCCTTAAAGGATAAACACAGAGTTACCTACCGTATTACCCAACAGTTCCACTCCTAGGTTTATACCCAACAGAATGAAAACCTATGTTCATGCAAACTTTTGTACATGAATATTCATATTAGCATTATTCATAATATCCAGAAAACTGATAAAACACAAATGTTCATCAACTGATAAATGGATAAATAAAATGTGGTATATTCATAAAGTGGAATGTTATTTGGCCATAGAAAGAAATGAATTACTGATGCTTAATATAACATGGATGAAGCTTGGAAACATTATATTAAGTGAAAAAAGCCAATACAAAAGACCCCGCACAGTATGATTCCATTTATATGAAATGTCTGGAATAGACAATGCTATAGAGTCTGACTAAACTAGGTTTTCCTAGGTCTGAGCTGGGGTGGTAGGGGGAAAATAGGGAGTGAGTGGCGGTGGATATGGGTTTCTTTGTGAGGGTGATGAAAATATTCTAAAGTTGATTTATGGTGATAGCTGCACAATTCTATGAATCTACTAAAAACCACTGAATTTTACACTTTAAATGGGGGAGGTGTATGGTAAGTGAATTGCCTCTTAATCAACTGATTTTTAAAAGGTGACATTTCAGATAAAAAAAATTGAGGTAATCATTGCCGGGAGACCTTTGCTATAAGGAAGGTTAGATGAAATTCTGCAGGCAGAAGTAAAATGTTACCAGATGGAAACGTTGATTGACTAAAAGGAATGAATAGCAACTGAAATGTGAAATATGTGGATACGTGTAAAAGATAACTTTTTCTACTTTTTGAAGATTTGTAAAAGATAACTGAATGTTCACAGCAGAACAATATCAATGTATAATGATGTTTATAACCTGTAGAAGTAAAATTTATGACAACAATGCTCCAAAGAATGAGGGAGAAATGAAAGTATACTGTGAGAAATGAAAGTAAGGTTCATACATTATATGTGATGTGGTATAATATTACTTGAAGAGAGACTGTGATAAGTTAAAAATGCATACTGTAAACCCTAGAGCAATCATTAAAATAACAAATGAAATAGATATAGCTAATAAGACAATAGTGGAGATAAAATGGAATCCTAAAAACACTCAGTCCAAAACAAGACAGAAATAAAGACCAAACAATAAATATGGGACAAATAGAGAACAGAGACAAGATGATACATTTAAACACAATATATTGATAATTACATTAAATTTAAAGAATCCAAACTCTCCAAAATAAAACACACATATTGCCAGACTGGATGAAAAAGCAAGACCCAACTTGTTTACAACAAGATTATTTTGTATATAAAGATAAAAATAGGTTAAAAATAAATAGATGGAAAAAGATATACTACACAAACATGAATCATCAGAAACCTGAGTGGGTGTATGAATATCAGACACTTCATGACAAAGAATATCACCAGAGTTAAAGTTGGATATTCATGAAGATAGACCCTGCAATCATGCAGTTTCTCTGACCGTGACAGAATTTAATAACAAGCCAGTAACAGAAACATATCTGTAAAGTCTCCAACTATTTGGAAATCAAACAAGACATTTTTGAATAAGAAGAAATCATAAAAGCAATTCGGAAGTATTTTAAACTGAATGAAAATGAAAACACAACATATCAAAATTTGTGGGATACAGCTGAAACAGTGTTTAGACTGGAATTTATTGCTTTAAATACCTATCTTAGAAAAGAAGAAAAGTATCATATCAATGATCTAAGATTCCACTTTAAAAACCTAAAAAAGAAGAGCAAATCAAATCCAATGTAAGAAGAAAGGAAATAATAAAGAGCAGAAAGCAATAAAACAGAAAACGGACAAACTATAGAACTATAGGATTGAAAGTCAATATACAAAAATCCATTGTATCTCCATACAGTGGCCAAAAACAATTGTGGATGGAAACTGTTTTTAAATGTCATTTCCAATAGGAGTAAAACAAATGAAGTATGTATTGAGAAATTTAACATGACATATGCAAGAATCTGTACTAAAAAACCAAACCGGTTACCTTTGAGTCCATTCTGACTCATGGAGACCCCATGTGTTACAGAGTAAGTCCAAGCTCGGTAGGGGTTTCTTGGCTATAATCTTTATGGAACAGATCTCCAGACCTGTCTTTCACAGTGACACTGGATGGGTTCGAACTACCAATCTTTTCAGCTAGTAAAACCTTTTAAAAACCAAACTTGCTGCCATTGAGTAGGTTCTGACTCACAGCAACCCTATTGGACAGAGTAGAACTGCCCCGTAGGATTTCCAAGGAGCGGCTGGTGGATTCAAACTGCCAACCTTTTGCTTAGCAGCCTGACCTCTTAACCACTGCGCCAAGAGGACTCCACTTTTTACTAGTTGGTAAACCCGTTGCCGTCGAGTCCATTCCGACTCATAGCAACCCAATAGGACAGAGTAGAATTGCCCCATAGGGTTTCCAAGGAGTGGCTGGTGGATTCTAACTGCCAATCTTTTGGTTAGCAGCCAAGCTCTTAACCACTTCGACACCAGGGCTCCACTTTCACTGGTACTCGAGTGCAAATGGTTTGCACCACCTAGGGACCTCTAAGACCTGTACTAGATAACCATACATTTCTGGGAAAAATTAAAGAAGAACTAAATAAATGGAGTTATACCATGTTTGTGGATCAGAAGACTCAAAATTGTTAAGATGTCAATTCTCTAGCAATTGATTATTAGAGTCAACACAATCACATTTAAATGAAAAGCTACTTCTCAAATCTATATAGAAATGCCAAGGATGTTGTTGTTGTGTGCCTTTGAGTCAATTCCGACTCACAGCGACCCCATAGGACAGAGTAGAACCTTACCATACGGTTTCCTAGGCTGTAATCTTTACAGGAGCAGATCTCCAGGTCTTTTCTCCAGCGGAGCCACTGGTGGGTTCACACTGCCGACCTTTCTGTTTGCAGCTGACTGAGCCCTTAACCACCAGGGCTCCTTAGGCAAAAGACATAAGATAGTCAAAGCTATTTGGAAAAGAACAAAATAGAGGACTTACAGTACCTAATTCCCCAATTAAATATAAAACTATGGTTATCACCACAGTGTGGCATTGCCATAAGAGTAGATGTATGGATCAGTGGATAAAATAAAAGTCTAGAAATAGACCCACACATGTATGGTCAGATTTTTTATAAAGATGCTAAAATAACTAAATTGGAAGAGGAAAATCTTTTTAACTAATAGTGCTGGAAAAAGTAGATATCCATATGGAAAAAAATAAACCTCAATACTTCCCTCACACTACATGCAAAAATTAATTCAAGATGAAGCATAGATCTAAGTGTAAGCTGTAAGAATGTAAAACTTCAACAAGAAAGTATAGGAGAAAATCTTTGTCCTAGGTTGTGAGGTTAGGCAAATGTATCCTTAGTTTTTTGTCCTAACACAAAAAGCATCAATAACAAAGTGGAAAAATAAAATCAATGGTCTGTTATCAAAATTAAAACATTTTTCCTCAAAAAGTCAGAGCTCAGTGTCTCTGTGAGGCACAATTTTCTAGCCCTATATTGCAGCCTCGTGGATGACCTTGACTTCTACTAACCCCTAGAACAGAAACTTAGGTCTATTTATTTTCAGATGCACAAACTCACTTGTATTGGGCTTCTGCTTGCAATAACCTTCCTTCTGTCTATTTGCCTGGCCAACTTCCTTCCTCACTCATTGTAGGCATGCCTCCTCTGGGAAAGCTTCTCTGACTCTATTCCAACTCCCAGAGCTGGGTATGTTTTCCTCCTCAGTCCTCCCATAACCCCTAAACTTTCTTCCATCACTCTCTGTCGTAATCATCCCTTTCTTGGCCTCAGACCCATGGAATGACTTGTTTCAGAAACTGAGTCTCATTCACCTCCACATCCCCAGAGCATGGCCCATGATAGGTTCAAAGAGAAGACTAGCCCTGTATCCTCACAGTTTAGGTAAGGGATGATTTCCACTCTTATTTCAAAAACCAAAGCAAAGACTCTGAAGCCACTTGCCATCTCTTTCCCTTCAGGGTACTGTTTTCAGGGAGCTCCCTTGAAACTGGTGGCTTGGTCTCCACACAGATTTGGTTGGTAAACAGAGGCACAACTTGTCAACATCCCTTGAAACTCAAGGGTGAAAAATGAGATTTAACATATTAGGACATGTCAACAAGGAGGTCTAACCTATGCTGTTCTCCTTTTCACTTAGCCCAGCACAGGGAATGTCCCTTCTGTCCCTCACATTTTCCAAGCCCTCCAGGCCAAGAACCACTTGTCCACCACCCACTAGATGCTGACTGACGTGAAAACACAGCATCTTACATAACCCCCTACAGGACCACCTGAGTTGGACTATGGATGCCATCACCCAGTTCAAGCCCTTCTGGCTTTGAAGACCAATATGGACTCGTACGTCTCCCTGGGGCTTTGCTGTACATAATCCTGTGAATCTAAAGGTGGAGAGGGACCCAATAAACACCCTGCCCATGGCATCCACTCCAAATGACAACTCACCATCTTCCTGAACACCTCTTCTCTGTTCAGCAAGCATAAACCTGGGGAAAGAAAAAAAAAAAGAAACAAAGAAAAAAGAGAGATTTGAAGGGTGGGAGTGACACAGGGACAGAGGGGATGTCACATACCACAAATGTATCCAGTGCTTGAACACAGTGCACTCAGCTACAGGAGGGAAGAAAGCCAGATGGGGGAAGAGCGGATGGAAGGTGGTGAAGGGGGCAGATCCTCAGCCTCTTTTCATCCAACAGAGTGAGGAGCTCCGTTGGTCTCTTCAAGGAAGTCCACTTGGTCACTACCTGCACATCATACTCTCTTGGAAGCATGATCTTCACTCCCTTCCTTCCACCTCCTGAACTGATGAGTCTGATTTCCCTAAATCGTTGTGGGGGAATGTCAGCTCCAGGGGAGTGGGTTTTGTCTGTACAGTTCACTGCTGTATGCCCAACGCCTAGAACAGAGCGCGGGATGCACGTATTAGTTACTGAATGAGGTAATGAATGTCATGGCTGGCAGGGACCTCTAGGGTGAGGCTATTTACTCTTTTGTGCAGAATGTGAAAGTTCTGCTTAAAGACACTGAGGAATTTATTGTTTTGTCTGACACCACGAGAACTCACTCAATGGCACAGGCTTGGCCAGGGAGATTGCTGGTCCCTGAGTGTCTTTCTTTCTTTCTTTATTTTATTGTGCTTTAGATGAAGGTTTACAGAGCAAAGTAGTTTCTCATTAAACAATTAATGCACATATTGTTTTGTGACATTGGTTGCCAACCCTGTGACATGTTAACACTCTCCCCTTCTCGACCTTGGGTTCCTCATTTCTATTTGTCCAGGTTTCCTGTCCCCTCTTGCCTTCTTGTCCCTGCCCCTGGACTGGTGTGCCCATTTAGTCTCATATACGTGGTTGAACTACATGTGTTATTGTTTGTTTTATGGGCCTGTCTAATATTTGACTGAAGCGATGGCCTCAAGAGTGACTCCAGTACTGAGTTAAAATGGTGTTCAGCCACTTCCAGCAACATGGCACTCTAGGCAGAAGCACCACGCCATCCCTCCACAGCAAAGATCCGAAAAACTAAGCCAAACAGAGAAAACAGCAATCCTGAAACCCTAAGCATCAAAAGAAGAGATAAAGAGCTCAGCCAAGCACCAAATGGAGTGAGAAACTGATAGAGAACAGAGAGTGAAGAGACATACATGCAGAGGTCCCCATCAGCTAACGCAGCTCGGATCTGCCATCTTGGACTTCTATCAGAGACCAGCATACAAGGAGGTATGAGAGAGCAGCCTCATGGAGCTTCCAGCAGGAGACAGAATAACTGGTAACCAACGACATATGCTTTCCCACCCGCCACCCTTCTTCACCCCCACTCAGCCTCCTCTGCTTCCCGTGGCCACAGTCTCTTCGTCAGGAAGCACTGGCTGCTTGGATTCCACCCACCCACACTGGCTGATTCCCTGGGTGCCATTTGTTGCCTGCTGGTGTTGCTTTTTTCCACTTCTTTTGATCTCTTCCTTGCCTCTTGCCACCTCCTCCTCCTTTCGCTCAAGTTCCTGGCTCCGTGTGCCATGTTTGCTTTTTCCTGAGAGGCTGTGGAGCTGTGCTCAAGTGTGGGACTGCTTCCTGGTCCCTGTTGCCATGCTGGTGGGATCCCGGGGCTTTTTTGCTTGTTTTGAATTGTTTGTTTGTTTTCTTTTTCTTTTCTCGAGTTAGGGGCCCATTCTCACTGGGCGGTGCTGTGTGGTTTGGCACCTACCCCCTCAGCTTGTGCAGATGTGCAGAGGGATTCCTGAGAGTATTTCATTTTTTGTGGTGTTTTTTTCTGTTTCTTTTTTTGGGGGGGTTTCTTGTTCTTTTTTTAAAATTTGTTTTGTTTTCTTTTCCCTCTTTTTCCATTTTTGTCTTTCTTCATTACTCAGTTTCTCATCTCTCTATACCTTCCTTCTCTTCCTGTCCCCTGAGTACCTGGTGCTGAGCAACGCCTCTATTCCTTCTAGCCAGGCTGTATTTCAACACCTGGGAACAACTTCCCCAGACCTCGTAGCTGCACCGGTGGGATCCCTGGAAGCTTTGCCATTCTATTTTCTTTCTAATTTTTATTTATTCATTCTTTCCTTTTTTCTCTTCTTCCCCTTTTTGTTTTTCTCCATTTCATAGTCTCTCATCTCTCCACTTCAATGGCAAGCTCGCTAGCACTGTTTTTTGTTTGTTTGTATGTTTTTGGCTCCTGTTCCTCTCCTCTCTCCCATACCCATCTTATCTCCAGACATCACAATCTGCCACCTCCATCCTGCCTACCTGCACCATGCACTTAACATCACACAACCAAGCAATACCGGCACAGCCTACAGGAACCTTCCCTGCACTGATTACCGACCTGCCCTGGTGGCTGTAGTAAGTGCAACAAACAACCCATCCAAGCAACTCCTCTTCCGTTAGACCTGCCCTACTGTACCATATCTGAACAACTGACACTGCCAATTGGAGAAGGAGGTGAAAGGTATCGTGCCCACAGATGAGCAAACAACAAAGAACACGCAGCCCACCTGCTCAGACATAGACAAAACAAATCTACAATCAATAAATGAGAAAAATAACTATTGAATTCCCCAAAGACAGCAGACAATATCAAAACATTTACAAAAACAGGACAGGATGGTTCCAGTAGGCGTCCAAAATAAAACACCAGATGACTTTCCAGTAGAAGAAAAGGCACTAGAACTACCTGATAGGGAATTCAAATCTCTAATACTCAGAATTATCCAAGTGTTGAAGCAAAAAGCAGACAAAAATGAGGAAAAAATAGACAAATTCATGGAAAAGGCAGACAAATTCATGGAAAATACAGACAAAAAAAATGGAAGAATTCAGGAAAATAATGCAGGAACAAAATGCCAAAATAAATTCACAACTAGAAATTATACAAAAACATCAAGCAGAAATCCAAAAGATAAACAACAAAATTTCAGAAATGGACAGTGTCATAGAAGGACTGAGGAGCAGATTTTAGGCGGTGGAAGACAGGATCAGCAGAATTGAAGACAAACACTTAGATACAACTCTGTATGAGGAAAACTCAGAAAAAAGAATGAAGAAAAATAGAGACCCTGAGAATTATGTGGGATACAATTAAAAGTAAAAATTTGCAAGTGATCGGAGTTCCAGAACAGGGGGAGAAAACAGAAAGCACAGAGAGGATCATTGAAGAACTGCTGACAGAAAAATTCCCTAATATCATGAAAGATGAAAAGCTGGCCATCCAAGAAGCTCAAGGAACCCCATATAGGATAGACCTCAAAAGAAAATCACCAAGGCATATCATAATCACTCTTGCCAAAACCAAAGACAAACAAAGAATCCTGAGAGCAGCTCATGAAAAACAAGAAGTCACATACAGAGGAGAAACAGTAAGACTAAGCTCAGATAATTCAGCAGAAACCATGCAGGCAAGAAGGCAATGGGATGACATATATAAAACTTGAAAGAAAAAAATTTCCATCCAAGAATAATATAGCCTGCAAAACTGTCTCTGAAATATGATGGTGGAATTAGGACATTTCCCGATAAACAGAAATTAAGGGAATATGTAAGAACCAGACCAAACTTACAAGAATTATTAAAGGGAGTCCTTTGATCTGAGAACAAACAACTTCAGCTCACAGGCTGAATCTAGGATGCAGGATCGTAGCAGCCAGATACCAATCTAGGAAATGAACTCTCAAGGACTATCCAAAACCAAAAGAAATACAACAGGGAATCAGAGCAATTAATCTGTAAATGACAACAACATCAGAACAATAAAAGTGAGAATAAGTGGTGTAGGTGTAGAACCTTCTAATAGAGAGGAAGGCAAGGCCATACCAAGTAATAATAAACTACTTCAAACTTAGATAAGGGTAAATTTCATGGTAACCACAAAGAAAGTTAACAAACATACTCATAAAAATAAAAAGGAAAAACATAAAGTCTCAGTAAAAACAAAACATACAAAGACAAAAGAAATGAAAAAAAACCCACAAACAAAAGGAATTCAGCACAGGAAAGTAAGAGGAACAAAGAAAATGTTAGCTCATAGCATAGATGAAACTGGAGGACATTATGCTGGTGAAATAAGTCAATCACAAAAGGACAAATATTGTATGAGACCTCTATTGTAAAAACTCATGAAAAAGTTTACACACAAAAAGTAACAATCTTTGTTGGTTATGAGGGATGGGAGGGGTGGGGGAAATACTAAATGGACAATAGATAAGTGGTATCTTTGGTGAAAGGTGAGACAGTACACAATACTGGGAAGCCAGCACAACTTGTACAAGGAAAGGTCATGGAAGCTCCCTAGACACATCCAAACTCCCTGAGGGACTGAAGTGCTGGAAGGAGGGCTGTGGGGACCATGGTCTCGGGGAACATCTAGCTCAATTGGCATAACTCACTTTATAAAGTCAATGTTCTACATTCTACCATGGTGAGTAGCATCTGAGGTCTTAAAAGCCTCTGAGCAGCCATCTAAGATTGTCCACTGGTCTCACCCCTTCAGGAGCAAGGGAGAATGAAGAGAACAGGCTACAAGGAAAAGATTAGTCCAAAGGACTAATGGACCACAGCTACCAAGGTCTTCACGAGACTGAGTCCAGTACAACTAGATGGTGCCCGGCTACCACTACTGACTGCTCTGACTGGGGTCACAACAGAGGGTTCTGGACAGAGCTGGAGAAGGATGTAGAACAAAATTCTAACACATACAAAAAAAAGACCAGATTTATTGGCCTGAAAGAGACTGGAGAAACCCCGAGAGTATGGCCCCCGACACACTTTTAGCTCAGTGGTGAAGTCATCTCTGAGGTTCACCTTTCAGCTGGGGATTGGTCAGCCCCATAAAACACAATGGGACTAATGAGGCACAGCAGTCCAGGGACAGGGACTAGAAGGTAGGGAGAGGACAGGAAAGCTGGTGATAGGGAACCCACGGTTGAGTAAGGAGAGTGTTGACATGTAGTGTGTTTTTTAACAATTGTCATAGGGCAACATGTGTACTAACTGTTTAATGAGAAACTATTTTGTTCTGTAAACCTCATCTACAGTGAGAATAGCAGCACAACTGGAAGAACATAATCAATGTCACTGAATTGTGCACGTAGAAATTTTTGAAATGGTGTGTCTTTGGCTATGTATACTTTGATCAAAAAAAAAAAAGTCAAGAAGGGACAGTGTTGACATGTCGTGGGGTTGTTAACAAATGTCATAAAACAATATGTGTACTGATTGTTTAATGAGAAGCTATTTGTTCTGTAAACCTTCACCTAAAGTACAATTTAAAAAATTATAACTTAAAAAGAAAAAAAAGGGTGTTTGGGGGCCACACTCTGGGGGCCCCGAACTTCTTGGAGGACCTGGTTCCAGTGAGCCCTGGCATGTTTCACCAAGTTCTTTAGGTGAGAGCTTGGAGCCAGCCTCTGCCTCTCTGACTGCTTACTGCCCATCTGCCTCTTCTTCCTGCCAGACCAAGAAGGGCCCCAAGCCTCCTGAATTTCCCAGGGCTCTCAAGAGTCCATTTGTCAGTCTGCTTTGTGTTTGCAGGGGAGGACACCAGATACTCAGAAACTCTATGGCCTGAGACCCCTGTAGCCACAGGCACACACCCATGAATGGTGATCAAGCCCCATGTTGCCACATGCCCCTCCTCTCCTCTGTTTCTCTGTCAATGGGCTTGAAATAAATGCTGGCAGTCTTGATTCTTTTTGGTTCATGATATTTGATGTAACTGTCTCAACACTGACATCAGCTTCAGGTGAATGGGGGGTTGTCAGTTTTGGCAGTCGTTAGCTTGTGAAGAGAGAGAGTTAGAATCTTACTTAGCCCTGTAAAGCTATATACCCTCAATGTTGGGGTAGTGCTTCTTGTTCCTGAGATATTATTGCAGAAACTTTGGCCAATGAACAGTGAATTTTCCATGGTGACAACTCTGACCATGATGGGGGCAAATCCATGCAGGCATGAGAAAGGAATAACATCTCTCTTCCCCCAACAACACTCTCAGTCTTCATATCTGAGAACTACTGGACAGTGTTTGGGGGTTAAGGGGACATGGGTAGCAGGAATCTCTGAACCCTAAGACAAGGTCTTAGACCTATATGCTTATAATAAGCCCCCAAACAACCATAGCCCACCATAAGACAGATCCCCTCCAATAGACAACCTTGTCTCCAAGTACAGATTGTTCATTTTCGTATTTTGAGGCTCTTTTCCACTAGGAAACTAGTGTGACATTGATATGTACTGCAACATAATATCAACAGGAGAAGTCTGTAAGAGAGTTGGAACATATTTGTCCCTTTATCCTAACAACATGGAGGAGGCCCTGTTAGAAATTGCAGCACCAAGACTCCCCAAGGCCAGTGGACAGATAGAGGATGTGTGGTTTTATGTCAGAGAACTTATTTAGGATACAGGAACACCAAAATATTCTTTTTTTCTATCTCCCCTGGTCTCCTGTACAAAGCCTGGAGAGGAAAAAAATCCTTGGACAGGGCCTACTGTGTGAACTAACTGGCCTTAAAGTGTTCAAAGGTCCAGTGGCTCTAAGCACAAATGAATTCCAGATGGAGTAGGGTTCAGGTAGGGAAGAGCATGTGGGAACACTGTAGCCCTTTTTCTCTATCTCTGGAGGGCAGCCAAGGTGGGACCTATAGGTACAGAAAAGACAAAGCTGTTCATTTTCATATGATGGGGTTGCTTTGTATCTGGTGTCTCAGCAGCTTTTCTTGATAGCCCAGGAACCACTCCTCTCCCCATAAAGCCTCTGTTCTCCTGATGTGGCCGCTAACTTAGTGGGGTAGCTCAGCCCCATGTCTCTGCTTCTCCAAAAGACGCTGGGACCTCACATCCTGGGTCTCAACCCTTTCCAAATGAGAACAGGAGCTCCAACTCATGGGCGCTGGGGAACATGTTTGATGTTTGTCCCCTTTGTAGCTTCTGTCATATCCCATGGGCTCAGTCACTGGACATAGCTGGGGGTGTCAGAGAGAGAGTGTATGTGTGTGCATTTAGGATGCAGCTACTTTTTTAAACAAGAAATGATATTGTGAAATCTGGTGGACATAGCTTGGCAGCCACACTTGTAACACAAGTGACAGAGATAAGACTTAATGTAGCAGGAGCTGGTGACAAGGAGCCTTCACTGCTGCTCCTCACTCCCTGCACAACCCCACACTGTCCATTTTCCAAGACGTCTAGGCAGGGCTGGATTAAGGCATGAGAGGGCTCTAAGAACTGATAATCTGTGGTGCCCCCTCCTCTGCTTACTCATGCATTCCAACAGGATATGTGAGTTATATATATACATGTATATATGTGTGCGATATAACTTCTTTTTAAATGATACTGTAATATTAGTGATTTAATGCAAAAGTGGCGCATGCATTTTAGCAGAATGAGATGAACTGGATTATAAAATTTTAGTGGATGTGGGGTACTAAGATTTTTACTATATACCACATTTTCTACAAAAAGAATATTCTACAACAAAGAAAATGAGTCAGTGAACTTAGTGGTTTCAATAATCAATGTAAAATTCTGTTGATCTCCCAAAATGAAAAATTGACTTTCACCAATAGATGCTATAATTATAAATGAACAACTGAAAATATGTCATAAAAGAAAAATTTAATGATCAGAAAACAAATATTACAACAAATTACCATATTTTATTTTTAGATAGATCTTTCATCTCTAACATATTATAATTAAAAACATTTCTTTGCATTCTTTGCTCTTACAAATTCTTCAAGATTTCATTACAATAAGCTGCTGAACAATATCTATTTCCATACATAATAAGGATAATGGATCGAGTCTTTCTTCAATCATTGTTGTACGCTGAAGATTTTTGAATCTCTTTAGGGACAAAAATGAGCGTTCTGTTGTGCAGTTTGTGATTATTGAAGTTAGGAATATGTGTAAAGCAATTTCAACATTGGAAAATACACATTGTATTTTATCTTCTATTATGGAATCATACTTGCTTACTGGAGTAAAATTTGTCTTTCCTGAGTCTGTAAATCTAGTTCTCATGTCAGGATGAAATTGTTGCACTTCTCTGTAAAGGTTTGTATTTAAGTCATGGGGACGAGCCTGCACTAATTTCTTGGGTGCTTTGTGCATTCTTCATCAGTTAGCCACATTGTTTAAGAAGGAAAATCTATTTGAAAGAACATCAGACACTTTTACCCTTCTTTTCATGCAAGATTCAAGTGTGTCAATGATGTTTATGTGAAATTGATCCCTGGCACTCAATACTTCTGGAGGACTTCTGTCATCTACTTATTTCTTTCTAATGTTTCTGTGTTGGTGAACTGATTGATAATCAGTATTTGGCAGTATTTGTTTTGTTGTGTTTTCAAAATTTTCTCTTAAGTTATGTAAAC
Organism: Dugong dugon; assembly: GCA_030035585.1. Taxonomy (NCBI): domain Eukaryota; kingdom Metazoa; phylum Chordata; class Mammalia; order Sirenia; family Dugongidae; genus Dugong; species Dugong dugon. The sequence continues at coordinate 97,074,549 of CM057483.1, read as the reverse complement.
CCTGTTAATGACTGGTAAAGATCTGTGCATGTCTTTAAATTTACTTCTGGATCTTGAAGAGATCTGATGAAAATGCTGCAATATATTATTCCACATAACCAATGTAAATATGTACTCCAGTGTCTGCATTTTGTTGGCAATGTTTTCAGCTTCTCTTTTGCTATCTCCTTTCTGTGTGTGGTCTTCAGCAATATTTTCTAAAGCATCTAGAATCTAAGTGTAAGATTCCAGGATTGCACTTGTTGCTACAGCATGCAATTCCCAACATATATTAGAAAGACATTTTAATACTCAATCATTGCCTAAATACATTTTAAGGATTTCCCAGTGGTAAGTAGAGGTGCAAAAAATGTTTATAGTAACTGAACAGTAGAAAAAAAAAAAACTACTTCTAGACAACAATCTACTGCACTACGTCCTACAACATTAAGTGAATGCACAGCACATGGTATGAAAATGGCCTATTGATTACGTTCTAAAATTTTCTGTTGCTTGCCTTTATAACACCTTGACATATTGACAACATTGCCATAGGACTGGCCTCTGCACTTAGAAAAATTGATTTTACAAACTTCGCATAAATAGTGAAGTACTTAATTTGCAATTTCTTCACTGGTATGATTTTTTAAGCCAGTAAATGTGGTAAATAGCTGGACAGGTTTTCCATCTGTGGAAATACTTAGCTGATCTATGTGAGAAAGATCAGAAGTGGAATTTACAGACAAAGTGAAATGTCAAGCTATACTTATTTCACTGAAAATGGTTGATCGAACTTTATCACTTATTAAGTTTATTAATTCTTCACGTTGTTTTAGACATATACAATGGGATGCCCTTTCTTATGTTACCATATTTTGAGATGCTACTTGCTAGAGATGAATCAACCTGAGCAACAAGTTCAAGTAAACACAAAAAATTTCCATTTTTTGAAGACCCAAACACTTCATTTCTTCCTCAAAAAGATAGTCCAGATTCAGTGATTGTTATAATCACAGCAACAATGCATTACAAAATGGCTTTCCAATATTGACGTTCTTCATTAATTTGTGTTTCCAGTTCATAAGTTAAGCCAAAATCATGTTTTTGGTTTAAATATGACAACATACACTCTCTGTGAATTGAACTGTTTTCATGTTTATCAATCATATTCAAGTTGCGCCAAATGTTAAATCCATCCGTAACAAATCAAGAATTAAATGATTTAGGACTGAATTGTTTGCAAACAAAACAAAATACAGAGCCTACAGATGGAGAATACAGTAGCCACTCTCTTTTATAATTCTCATTAGCTTTGCATCCTAGGAATATATTCTGGCTACAGAACTTGTTTTCTTACCATCCAGAAATTTTGACATGAATTTTCAAATGGTCCATTGTGATGTTGACAATCACTTGGCCCTCTTTTGATCCAATAATTTACATCATTAGAAGAAAAATTATTCCACAAAGCAGGCTCTGTATTTCTGTTATTTATCGGATCTGCAGCTGCGACAATTTCAAATTCTAAAATAGTTTCACTTTCTACACCATTATTAATTTTTTTACTACAGCAAGGAGTGAACGCAGAATTTGGAAAAATTTCTGCTATATTTATATTGCTATTAGTAATTTCAGCACTAGCAGTACTAATACAATGATTTGCACGCATTAAACTGGAGTGTTCAATGGAAGAGGTCTTTTCTGATTCATTACGTTTTAAAAAGGAAATTAATTTCGGAATTGTCTTTAGGGATTCACAAATCCTTTTCGTTTTATCTGCTTCAAGCTTTTGTTTTTGCACTCCACTTAGTTGTTGCTCTTTCATTTTACCTGGATATAAAATTATGTCACTTTTTAAATTTCGTTCTACCATAGCAAATAAATTGAAAATAATTGAAAATAAATAAAATTTATAAAACAAGTAAAATTTATAAAATAAAATTTACATTCAAATTTGGATGTTAACACAAAAATTTATATTTGAAAAATTAGTAATTAAAAAAAATGAATTGGAATGTTTAATTTTATTCTTCAGGTCTGAGATAGTCAAAAGAAATAGTACTTACAAGGCAGTCAGAAATAATTTCATTCGTTTGTCATGCGATGTCTGTTGGCAGGCCCTTTGAAGATCTCCATGAGTGTTTTTCATCTTGAAATAATACTTAACAACTTGCTCACTCACTTTCTGTCCTTTGAGGCTGCATCTTCACAGTTCATTGGATTGCTGCTGATACCTGGTGGGGACGAGGGTGATCCTAAAGAGCATGATACAAATAAAGGGTATGCTCAATCAAAAGAAGTGTTTTGGTTTGCTTTTTGCAGGACAGGAGCAGATACTTCATGAGTCACATGATTATAGTGCTGCTGGAGTGTTCTTATGCGGTCGATGAGAGAGAACTGAAAGTGAGGTTATACCCAATCGTCCAAAATGAAAAGGAAAATATAATTGTTATCATATACAAAATTTATAAAGTGTAAATTTTATTTCTTTGTAGAATTGTTCAACTCCCATATTTGGAGATACATACATAATTGATGTAACAATAGCATCACTTCTCCATGAGCAAGTTTGTTCTGTGAGTCATAACAATATCAGTTTCTTAAAAGAAAGTCAGTCTGAAAGGAAATGGAAAATAAATACATTTATACAATTTTTATTATCTAAATATTCATTTAATTTATTTCCTCGAGGAGATGTTCAATTTCCTTACATGGACATACATAAATATTCTGATAAAATATAAATGTAATGTTCTGATAAATACCCTTTGTGGCTTTCTTGGAAGATGAATTTAGAAACACACTCATTGTTCCAAAACAGAAACATATTTTGCACAATAAATCAATATTGAATTTTTCATCCTCTTAATATGCCTAATACTTTGTTTATTAGCATATATAGAGTAATATCAAGCACCATGTCCCATGCAACAGACAATAAAAAATGAAACTCACTTGATACATAAATTAAAACTTTTCATGTTAGATAAATATTAATATTTCCAGTACTTCTGGATGTTTGCTATGTTAGTATTATATTAAATGTACACTAGATTGAGGTTCCAGCAAAATGGCACTCTAGGCAGAAGCACCACGCCTTCCCTCCACAGCAAAGATCCGAAAAACTAAGCCGAACAGAGAATAGAACACTCCTGAAACCCTAAAACATCAAATGAAGAGATAAAGAACTCAGCCAAGCACCAAATGGAGTGAGAAAACTGACAGAGAATGGAGAGTGAGGACAGATTCATGCAGAGGTCCCCTACCAACTAACACAGTGCATATCCACCATCTTGGACTCCAACGGAGACCAGCAAACGGGGGTACGAGAAAGCAGCCTCATGGAGTGTCCAGCGGGAGACAAAACAACCGGTAATTTGTGGTGTGTGCTTTCCCACCCCCCACCCCTCTTTGCCCCTGCTCGGCCTCCTCTGCTTCCCGCGGCCATGGTCTCTTGACTGGGAAGCGCCTGCTGCTTGGATTCCACACACCCAAGAGGGTGGCTCTCTGGGTGCCATTTGTTGGCTGCTAGTGTTGCTTTTTTTTTCTGCTTCTATTGATTTCTCACTTGCCTCTCACCACCTCCCCCTCCTTTCACTCGAGTACCTGGCTCCATACGCCATCTTTGCTTCTTCCTGAGGGGTTGCAGAGTGCCAGCAATTTGTGACATATGCTTTCCCACTCTCTACCCTTCTTCACCCACACTCAGCCTCTTCTGCTTCCCGCGGACACAGTCTCTTGTCCAGAAACACCAGCCCGCACTAGCTGGCTCTCTGAGTGCCTTTTGTTGGCTGCTGGTGTTGCCTTTTTTTTTTTTTTGGCTTCTTTTGATTTCTTGCTTGCCTCTCGCCGCCTCCCCCTCCTTTCGTGCAAGTGTCTGGCTCCATGTGCCATCTTTGCTTCTTCCTGAGGGGCTGTGGAGCTCCCTTCGAGTGTGGAGCTGCTTCTCTGTCTGCTACCGAGCTGGTGGGATCCTGGGGCTTTTGTTTGTTTGTTCGTTTTGAATTGTTTGTTTGTTTTATTTTCCTTTTGTTGAGTTGGGAGCCCTTTCAGGCCAGGTGGAGCTGCGTGGCAAGGAACTCTCCTTCAGCTTCCACAGACGTGCAGAGGGATCCCAGAGGGCATGTCTTTTTTTGTTGGTTTTTTTTGGGGGGACCTTTCTTGTTCTTTTTTTTTTTTTAAATTTTTTTGTTTTCTTTTCCCTCTTTTTCCCTTTTTGTCTTTCTTCTTTGCTCAGTTTCTTGTCTCTCTATATCTTTCTTCTCTTTCTGATCCCTGAATACCAGGCATTGTATACTTCTACGCCTTCTAGCCAGGCTCTACTGCAACACCTGAGAGTGACTTCCCCAGGCCTCATAGCTGCATTGGTGGGATCCCTGGGAACTTTACGGTTCTTTAACCTTTCTGATTTTTATTTATTCATTCTTTTCTTTTCTTCCTCTCCCCCTTTCTGTTTTTCTCCATTTCATAGTCTCTCATTTCTCCATTCCAATGGCAAGCTCCCCTAGCATTCTTTTTTCTTTGTATATTTTTGGCTTCTGTTCCTCTCTCCTCTCTCCCATATCCATCTTAGCTCCACACATAACAATCTCCCTGCTGCATCCTGCCTACTTGCACCGTGCACTTGACATCACACCACCAAGCAGCACGGGCATGGCCTACTGGAACCTGCCCTGCACTGATTACCGACCTGCTCTGGTGGCTGTAGTAAGTGCCACAAACAACCCATCCCAGTAACTCTTCTTTAGTTAGACCTGCCCTGCCGTACCATATCTGAGTGACTGACCCTGTCAGTTGGAGAAGGAGGCAAAAAGTATTGAGCGCACAGATGAGCAAACAACAAAGAACACACAGTCCGCCTGCTCAGACATAGTCAAAGTTTTTTTTTTTTTTAAAAGGGATGAAACAAACAAATCTACAATCAATAAACGAGAAAAATAACTACTGAATGCCCTGAAAAGAGCAGACAATATCTAAACATTTCCAAAAACAGGACAGGATGGTTCCAGTAGCCATCCAAAATTAAGCACCAGATGACTCTCCTGTGGAAGAAAATGCACTAGAACTACCTGATAGGGAATTCAAATCTCTAATACTCGGAATTCTCCAAGAACTAAGGCAAAAAGCTGACAAACATGAGGAAAAAATAGACAAATTCATGGAAAATACAGATAAAAAATGGAAGAATTCAGAAGGATGATTCATGAACAAAATGCCAAAATAAATTCACAACTAGAAATTATACAAAAACAATAATTACAAATCGAAGATAAACAACAAGATTTCAGAAATGGATGATGTCATAGAAGGGCTGAGAAACAGATTTGAAACCGTGGAAGACAGGATCAATGGAATTGAAGGCAAACACTTGGATACAACTCTGTTTGAGGAAAACTCAGAAAGAAGAACAAAGAAAAATGAAGAGGCCCTGAGAGTTACGTGGGACATAATTAAAAGCAAAAATTTACGAGTGATTGGCATTCAAGAACAGGGTGAGAAAACAGAAAACACAGAGAGGATCATTGAAGAACTGCTGACAGAAATCTTCCCCAATATCATAAAAGATGAAAAGCTGGCCATCCAAGAAGCTCAACGAACCCCATATAGAAGAGACCCCAAAAGAAAATCACCAAGGAATATCATATTCACACTCGTCAAAACCAGAAACAAAGAATCCTGAGAGCAGCTCATGAAAAACAAGAAGTCACATACAGAGGAGAAACAATAAGACTAAGCTCATATTATTCAGCAGAAACCATGCAGGCAAGAAGGCAATGGGATAACATATATAAAATCTTGAAAGAAAACAATTGCCAGCCAAGAATAATATATCCTGCAAAACTCTCATTCAAATTTGATAGTGAAATTAGGTCATGTCCAGATAAACAGAAATTAAGGGAATATGTAAACATCAAACCAAACTTAAAAGAATTATTAAAGGGAATTCTTCAATCTGAGGACAAACAGCTTCAGCTCACAGGGAGAACCTAGGATGCAGGATCGTATGAGCCAGATACCAATCAAGGAAATGAACTCTCGAGGACTATCCAAAACCAAAAGCAATACAACAGGGAATCAAAGAAGTTAATAAATAAATGACAACAACATCAAAACAATAAAAGAGGGAATAAACGGCATAGGTATAGAACCTTCTAATGGAGAAGAAGGCAAGGCGATACCAAGTTATGGTAGACTGCTTCAAACTTAGAAAGATAAGGGTAAAATTCATGGTAAACACAAAGAAAGTTACCAAAATACTCATAAAAATAAAGATGAAAAACATAAAGTCTCGGCAAAAACAAAACCTACAAAAACAAAAGAAATGAAAAAAAAATCCACAAACAAAAGTAACTCAGCACAAGAGAGTAAGAAGAACAAAGAAAACTTAAGCACCACAAAAAAAGCACTACAAAATGACAGCAACAAACTCACATCTATCAATAATTACACTGAATGTAAATGGACTCAATGGACCCATAAAGAGACGGAGAGTGACAGAATGGCTAAGAAAACAGGATCCATCAATATTCTGCCTACAAGAGACATGCCTTAGAAACAAAGATGTGAATTTATTAAAAGTCAAAGGTTGGAAAAAATATATCAAGCTACCAACTACCAAAAAAGAGCAGGAGTGGCAATTCTAATCACAGATAAAATAGACTTTAAAACAAAATCAACCATAAAAGACAAAGAAGGACACTATATAATGATTAAGGGGATGATCCATCATGAAGACATAACCATAATAAACATCTACACACCCAATGACAGGGCTCCAAAATACATAAAACAAACTCTAACAACACTGAAAAGAGAAATTGACAGTTCCACAATAATAGTAGGAGACTTCAACACACCACTCTGAGTAAAGGACAGAACAACTAAGAAGAAACTCAGAAAAGATACAGAAGACCTAAAGGGCACTATCAGCCAACTTGATCTCAGAGACATATATAGAACACTCCATCCAACTGCTGCAAAGTACACATTCTTTTCCAATGCACATGGAACGTTCTCCAGAATAGAGCACATCTTAGGCCACAGAGCAATCCTCAACAAGATACAAAACGTTGAGATAATTCAAAGTATCTTCTCTGACCACAATGCCATCAAGGTAGAAATTAACAATAGAAAGAGCAAGGAAAGAAAAACAAGTACGTGGAAACTGAATAATACCCTGCTTACACATCAGTGGGTAATAGAAGAAATCAGAGATAGAATCAAAAAGTTCCTAGAATCAAATGAGAATGAAAACACATCATACCAAAACCTTTGGGACACAGCAAAGGCAGTCCTCAGAGGACAATTTATAGCAATAGATACACACATCAAAAAAGAAGAAAGGGGCAAAATCAAAACATTAACTACAGAACTCAAACAAATAGAAAGAGAACAGCAAAAAAAGCCCACAACCACTGGAAGAAAGGAAATAGTAAAGATCAGAGCAGAAATAAATGAATTAGAGAACAGAAAAACAATAGAAAGACTCAACAAAACCAAAAGTTGGTTCTTTGAAAGAATCAACAAAATTGACAAACCACTGGCCAGACCGACAAAAGAAAAACAGGAGAGGACACAAAAAACCCAAATAAGAAATGCAATGGGGGACATTACAACAGACCCAACTGAAATAAAAAGGATTATAACAGAATATTATGAAAAACTATGCTCCAACAAATTTGAAAACCTAGAGGAAATGGATAAATTTCTAGAAACACACAGCCTACCCAAACTACAACAAAGTGATGTTGAAAATCTGAACAGACCCATAACAAGAGAAGAGATTGAAAAGGTAATAAAAGAACTCCCAACCAAAAAAAGCCCTGGCCCAGATGACCTCACTGGAGAATTCTACAAAACATTTATAAAAGAGCTTTTACCAGTACTACTGAAGCTATTTCAGAGCATAGAAGAGGAAGCAACACTTCCAAATTCATTCCATGAAGCCAGCATAACGCTGATACCAAAACCAAGCAAAGACGTCACAAAAAAAGAAAATTACAGACCAATATCTCACATGAATATAGATGCAAAAATTCTGAACAAAATTCTAACCAATAGAATTCAGCATCATATCAAAGAAATAATACACCACAACCAAGTAGGATTCATACCAGCAATGCAAAGATGGTTCAACATTAGAAAATCAATCAAAATACTCCACAACATAAATAAAAGGAAAGAAAAGAATCACATGATCATCTCAATTGACGCAGAAAAGGCTTTTGACAAAGTCCAACACCCATTCCTCATAAAAACTCTCAATAAAATAGGTATAGAAGGGAAATTTCTCAACATAATAAAGGGCACGTATGCAAAACCAACAGCCAACATCATTCTTAATGGAGAGAGGCTGAAAACATTCCCCTTGAAAACAGGAACAAGACAAGGATGCCCTTTATCATCACTCCTATTTAACATTGTGCTGGAAGTTCTAGCTAGAGCAAGAAGGCAAGAAAAAGAAATAAAGGGCATTCAAATTGGTAATGAAGAAGTTAAACTGTCCCTGTTTTCAGATGATATGATACTATACATAGAAAACCCTAAAGACTCCACGAGAAGTCTACTGGAACTAATAGAAAGATTCATCAGAGTAGCAGGATACAAGATAAACATTCAAAAATCAGTTGGATTCCTATACACCAGTAAGGAGAACGATGAAAAAGAAATCAGGAAAACAATACCCTTTTCAACAGCCCCTAAAAGATAAAATGCTTAGGAATAAATCTGACCAGGGATGTAAAAGACTTATATAAAGAAAACTACAAAACACTACTGCAAGAAACCCAAAGGGATCTACATAAATGGAAAAACATACCATGCTCACGGATAGGCAGACTCAACATTGTGAAAATGACAACTCTACCCAAAGCAATCTACAAATATAATGCAATCTCTATCAAAATACCAACATTTTTTTAATGAGATGGAAAAAACAATCATTAACTTAATATGGAAATGGAAAAGGCCCAAGATAAGTAAAGCATTATTGAAGAAGAAGAAAGTAGGAGGACTCGCACTACCTGACCTCAGAACTTACTACATAGCTGTGGTAGTCAAAACAGCCTGGTACTGGTACAACAGATACATTGACCAATGGAACAGAATCGAGAACCCAGATGTAAATCCATCCTCTTATGGTCACCTGATCTTCGACAAGGGCTGAAAGTCCATCAAATGGGGAACAGATAGTCTTTTTAACAAATGCTGCTGGCAAACTAGATATCCATTTGCAAAAAAATGAAACAGGACCCATACCTCACACCGTATACAAAAACTACTTCAAAATGTATCAAAGACCTGAATATAAAGCCTAAAACTATAAAGTTCATAGAAGAAAAAATAGGACCAACACTTCAGGCCTTAATACATGGCATTAACAGGATACAAACCATAACCATCAAAGCACAAACCCCAATAGAGAAGCTAGATAACTGGGATTTTCTAAAAATCAAACACCTATGCTCTTCAAAGACTTCACCAAAAGAGTAAAAAGAGAACCTACAGATTGGGAAAAAATTTTTGAACAGAACAAGTCAGACAAAGGTCTAATCTTCATAATCTACAAGAAAATCCAACACTTCTACAACAAAAAGACCGATAATCCTATTAAAAAATGGGCAAAGCAAATGAACAGACACTTCACCAAAGAAGACATTCAAATGGCCAACAGACACATGAGGAAATGCTCGCGATCACTAGCCATTAGAGAAATGCAAATTAAAACCACAATGAGATACCATCTCACCCCGGCATTACTGGCACGAATCAAAAACACTGGAAATAACAAATGTTGGAGGAGCTCTGGCGAGATGGGAACTCTTATGCACTGCTGGTGGGAATGCAAAATGATACAACCATTTTGGAAAATGATATAGCGCTTCCTCAGAAAGCTAGAAATAGACATACCATTCGATCCAGCAATCCCACTTCTAGGAATATATCCTAGAGAATTAAGAGTCGTCACTCGAATAGACATATGCACACCTATGTTCATGGCAGCATTGTTCATAATAGCAAAAAGATGGAAACAACCTAGATGGCCATCAACAGATGAATGGATAAACAAACTATGGTACCTCCACACAATGGAGTACTATGCAACGAGAAAGAACAACAATGAATCTGTGAACCATCTCATAACACGGATGAAAATGGAGGACATTATGCTGAGTGAAATCAGTCAATCACAGAAGAACAAAGATTGTATGAGACCTCTATTGTAAAAACCCATGAAAAAGTTCACACACAAAATGTAACAATCTTTGTTGGTTACCAGGGATGGGAGGGGTGGGGGGAAATACTAAATAGGCAATAGGTAAGTGGTATCTTGGGCGAAGGGTGAGACAGTACACAATACAGGGGAAACAACCTGTACAAGGAAAGATCATGGAAGCCCCATAGACACATCCAAACTCCCTGAGGGACTGAATTGCTGGGTGGAGGGCTGTGAGGACCATGTTCTCAGGGAACATCTAGCTCAATTGGCATGACACAGCTTATAAAGACAATGCACTACATTCTACCTTGGTGAGTAGTGTCTGGGGTCTTAAAAGCCTGTGAGCGGCCATCTAAGATACTCCACTGGTGTCATCCCTTCGGGAGCAATGGATAATGAAGAGAACAGGTTACAAGGAAAAGACTGGTCCGAAGGAGTAATTGTCCACAGCTACCAAGGCCTCCACCGGACTGAGTCTAGTACAGCTAGATGATGCCCGGCTACCACCACTGACTGCTCTGACCAGGATCACAACAGAGGGCTCTGGACACAGCTGGAGAAGGATTTAGAGCATAATTCTAACTCATAAAAAAAAGACCAGGTTTACTGGCCTAAAGGAGACTGGAGAAACCTCGAGAGTATGGCCCCCAGACACCCTTTTAGCTCAGTGATGAAGTTACCTCCGAGGTTGACCGTTCTGCCTGGGAGTGGACAGCCTCATAAAACCAAATGAGACTAACGAGGTACAGGAGTCCAGTGACAAGGGCCAGAAGGCAGACAGGGACAAGGAAGCTGGTGATAGGGAACCCAAGGTTGAGTACAGATATTGTTGATGTGTTGTGAGATTGTTATTCATTGTCGTAGGGCAACATTTGTAGTAACTGTTAAATGAGAAACTATTTTGTTCTGTAAGCCTTCATCTTAAGTGAGAATAACAGCACATTTGGAAGAGCGTAGTCAATGTCACTGAACTGTGTATGTAGAAATTTTTGAAATGGTGTATCTTTGGCTATGTGTATTTTCACCACAAAAAAAAAAAAAAGGTTGAGAAGTTAGAGGGTTGATATGTTGTGGGGTTGTTAACCAATGTCATAACACAACATGTGTTCTACTGTTTCATGAGAAGCTATTTGTTCCGTAACCCTTCACCTGAAGTACAATAAAATATAAAAATAAAAAAATAAAAATAGATGTACACTAGATTGTGTCCATGTGTATGTCAAACATATTTTAAAGTTAAAGTTGTAAATATTATTGTTTACAAAACTTAGGACATAATTCTGTATGTAAATGCTATAAAGTTAAAAAATAACTTGATTGAATTTATTGCAATGGTCAACTTATTCAAGTACTCTCACTTTTGCACATCATCTTGGACTGGAGTTCCCATTCGTTGTTTATCAGGACATGCAGAAGAGCATACTCTTGTGTTTGTATCATGGCAAAGAGCATTGCTGGCCCTCCTGGCTGGAGTTGCTGGATCAGTAGATGTGGATGTACAAGACAGTTCTCTCAAAATGGATCAGAGACCTGTTATCTATTAATATAATGCATCCTTGCCCAGTAACCACTCACGCTGGATCCAGTTACATATTGGAGGAATGTAGCAAGAGTTAGACTCAACAGCCCACTACTATCTCTTGTTTATTAGAAAGAAATAGTGTACTCCCAAGAGACCCGCTGAGATAAGGAGCTTCAATTACGCGGGAGGGGATCATAAGAGACAGATGTCAATGATGTTGTAGTGGGAGGGGGCCTCATATCTTAAACAATCTTGCATATGGGCACCCTCATGACCCTGCTTGAACTTTATTTCCTGCCAGCCCATTCTCACACACTGGATTTGATGTCAATTTCATTTAGTGCCCTACTAATTCCCTTCCACTGAAGCACTCACTGTTCCTTGTGTCCTGTCTGCTTGGCATCTATAGGTCTTTGCTTTGGACAACTGGTGTCCCTGTTTTGTTGATGCCCTAAGCACTTGCTTACCTTGCTTGTTGGGTAGTCCGTTCCTGCCTTTAGGTCCAGAACCATTTGCTCACTACCCACCAGAGAGTCACTGACACCCAGACACCACATTATACATAATATCCTGAAAGGAACACCTCTCCTGGTGATTTGAACTCTGTCTGGCTACCATCACCCGCGTCAGGCCCCCTTAGCTTTGATGGCCCATGTGAACTTACCTGCCTCCCACTTTGCACAGGCCACTGGGTTCTGCAACCTCACAGCTGAAGACACTTTCTTCTGCCAGCCCCAGACTCACAAGGTATTCACTGGAAATCTTGCCATTAACATCTCTGTTCTCCCAGCCTAGGGAAACCATAATATGTCTAATCTTGGGCAAGTCCTTCGTCCTCTTTGGGCTGGGCACTTCTGGCAGCGTTTGCTTGGGTTTTCAGTATGTCATGCTCTCCTAACTCTGCGCATCCTTAAACCTGATCCTTCTCTGGCTGTGGAAGGCTCAGAATCAGTCGAAAACTGATTCTGCCAAACATGCCTCCCTTACTGTCATTCATGACTAGGAACAAGTGAACCTGTGACTCTCAAGAGGTGCCCCATTACCCGTTTCACAGTGAACTGTCAGAGCACACAGAGAAATCATGAGCAGGAAAGGGACAGACAGGTCAGCTGTGGAAAAAGTTGTGGGTCACTAGTTTTCCATCTTTGCTTCTGAAATACAGTTGAGCCCCAGCTTTGAGCTGTATTCATTCACTCGCACCACCACCACTACCCCAGCTTCACCATGTCACAATGCCTATGCCTGAGGGATGATGGCTCAGACAGGTGAGTAAAGTGGCCAGCGCCTAAGGAGAGGGAAGGGTGTAGGGTCAGGAAAGCCCCCTGGGATCTTCCAGCTCTTCTGGTGAACAGGAGACCACTGAAGTGTGTGAAAGGGAGAACAAGATTAAGCTTGTTTCTTCTCCCACCCATGCTCATCCGCTCTGGTGATATATTCCAGTGAATCCTGGGCAACACTGGGAAGTTGGAAACATTTGTTGTCAGCTCCACCAAACATTTCACATCCTGCTATGTTCCAGGGGCTTCACATGCCTCCATTCTATTGTCCCATCATCCAAAACAAGGCAAGGAGTGTGATCTCCAATCTGAAGTCCCATCACCAGCAAAGAGTAGAGTCAGGATCCAGTCCCTGTTTGATCTAAGGCAAGGACTCTTCCATTACAGAAATACAGTCTAAAAGCCACAGTCCCTACCTAGGGAAGTGCAGGGTCCTGTCACAGCTCATCCTCTCAGGTATGGGGACTCTGTACTTCTAGTCCCACACTTAATGAAGCTAAAAAATTAAGGCGGTCAGTCTTCTCAGGGAACTGGGTCATCTGGACCAGTCTGTTTCTGTGACCCTGCTAGTGAATTTGTTCATCACTGGTCATATTCCGACACTCCTAGTCTCAGCCATAGACAAAAGAGACAGACATAGAAATTGCACCCACTGAACACCCATTCACCTATGGTTTTTAAAATTTGTGCTACAACCAAAGACACAAGGAAAACATTAACCCAAGAGACAAAAGAGCCACATAAACCAGAGACTCTATCAGCCTGAGACCAGAAGAACTAGATGGTGCCCAGCTACCACTAATGACCACCCTGATAGGGAACACAACAGAGAGTCCTTGATGGAGTGGGAGGAAAGTGTGGAGCAGAACTCAAATTCATGTAAAAAGACTAGACTAAATGGTCTGACTGAGACTGAAAGAACCCCCGAAGCCATGGCCCCCAGACGCTCTGTTAACCAAGAACTTAAACCATTCCCAAAGCCCACTCTTTAGACAAAGATTAGACTGGATCATAAAACATAAAATAATACTTGTGAAGAGTGTGCTTCTTACTTCAAGCAGATACTCGAGACCAAATGGTCCATGGCTCCTGACCAGAGGCATGATGAGAAGGCAAGAAAAGACAGGAACTTCTTGAATGGACACAAGAAATCCAGGGTGAAAAGGGGGAGTGTGCTGTCACATTATAGGAATTGCAACTAATGTTACGTAACAATATGTGTATAAATTTTTGTATGAGAAATTAGCTTGATCTGTAAAAAAATTTGTGCTACAGAGTAGTGGAAGAGGTGGTGGAGAGAAGGGACATGATTTAAGAGATGTTGCACATAGGAGAGATAGGATGGAGCTGTCTTAGGTTGGAAGTGGGCCTAGGGAGACGGGCAAAGCAGGGCCAAGGATGACATTCAGGTTTCTGGCTTGAATGACCTCTGGCCTGGGGTATCATTCACTGAGGCAGGGAAGACAGGAGAAGGAGCAAGATTCTGTGAGAGACTGAAGAAATCAGGTTTGGACACTGCAAAAATTCATAGACACAATGGGTCGGTGAGAAGCTACCTTGAACATTCTCAGGAATAACACAGGAAAGAAACAAAATTCTACAACATTCAGGGAGTTGATCACGCATTCTGTTCTAGTTGTTTTATTAATGTATAACAACACACGATACAGTGTTTTATGCTTTAGTGTATGGTGTGAAGGTAGGGCATGACATTCGTGATTCTTAACTATTTGGGGTAATATTTGTATGAAACAGTGATGTGAACAGAGGAGGCTGCGTCAGGCCATGATTCGCCATTCAACAGCTGACAAGACCAATATTTCAGGGTCACTTGCAAGCCATTCCTATGTATTGGGAAGCTTTGTCCTTGGGTTACTAACTCGTCGATGTCCTCTAGGGGTGGTGAAGGGAATGTGAACTGTCTCCTTCCTCTTGGACGAGGCAGCATCCCTAGCTAGACTTAGACATCACAATCCTTATGCCCTCTACTTGCTGTGAAAATTAAATGGATAACACAGGTAGAGGCATGCCAGGCAAAAAGCTAGCACCCAGTAACAGTGACTTCCCATATTTGCTCAGAGGTGAGGGACCACAAATATGTGTGTGGCATTTGTATCCCACCAGTGAGCATGTAATAATTCACAGTAACAACAATTGCCATCTATCCCCTATGGAATAGCAGCAAGCTCTGTTATTTTTGTTGTTGTTGTTTTGGTGTTTGTTTGTGTTTGTTTTTTCTAGAATTGACTGAATGAGTATTTGGTTGGACTTGCAGCGGGCTCCTTGCTTTCTAATATCTCCCAGTGCTGTTGGGATGGATCTCATTAATCTCCACAGCATTACCGAGGGGTTGAGAAGGATGGGTGTTGCTACCCTTTTGAGGGGAGAAATGCAGTGACCCACAGTGGTAATAGCTCCTGCCCCACAGAAATGCTGTGAGGATTAAATGAGATGCCCCTCCACAGAGCAGCTGTTGTTGCACCAGGCCCAGAGCCGACACTCAGCAGTTTCCTTGAGAGCAGGCCCTTTGGGATAGGCTTTGGATCCCATGTGTCCTGCCATGTGCCAGCAGCCATTTCCATGAAATCATGATGACACTATCAATAGCTGAGAGCCTGTAGTAAGGAAGGCTGTTGGCTGCTGCAATGATTGCTGGAGTTATATCACACCTCCTTCCCTTTCATCCCTGCTGGGATCAAAGCCAGGGGACAGAGTCAGTTATTTAGCCAAATTCAGTTAGTGATGGGTTTGGTCTTGGCCCCGACATCTTTTGACCCTTATTCCAGTGCCCTATTACCATGTGGCATTCTTCTGCAGTACCTTGTCTTGTGGAGTTTAAAGTAGACATGCTCCTCTGCGGGTAAGAGGTCGCTAGTTTTGCTATATAAAGTACTTTATTCCCTCTATACCTGGTATGAGGCAGGTGCAAAGGGGCCTTGATGTTGGCTGATAGCCTACCATGGGCCCAACTCATTTAATTGCTTTTGCTTCCTGCAGACATAGGTTAGGAGCTCAGGTTAGAATCTGTGGGAAAATCACTGCACCTTCTCTGATCCTTGGTTTCTGCATTCAAAATTGGGGTAAGTATTACCAACTTCACATGGTTGTGACAAGGACTGAATAAAGCAGCTAGTACGTACAGTCCAAACTAAAAGTGTCTATATGAGAAGACACAGGAAACAAAATGAAAAGTGAGAGACTGAGAGCAGATGTGTTCTTCAATTATAACAGACAAAAGAATTATATTTAGTATATACAGAGAACTCTGACAAAATAACTCAAGAAACACACACACACACACACACACATACACAAAGAGAAATAATAGAAAAGTTAATAAATAACTTGAGCGGGCCACTACTAAAGGAATAGGAGCTCAGCAGCACAAGTAATAATAGAAATAAAATAATAGTGAGATTACATTTTTCAAACTGCAAATTGGCAAACATTTAAAATGTTAATGATACCAATGGGCTCAGTAAGGAGAAATGGGGGTGCTTACATACACTGCTGTTGGAAGTGGGAGTTGGTGCAGATTCTGTAGAGAGCCGTTTAGCTGGGATTACTCAACTTTAATATATTTACCCTATTGTTCATTTCCAAATTCTCTTTCCTCTTCCTGCCACAGACCAGAACTACAAGCAGGGTGGATAACTGATGATTCCTTCGCCAAAAAGCTGGGGGCTCATCTGTCATGGCTTTTAAGTCACAACACAGTCTTTTTTTAGATTTTAATTATTTTGTTGTTGTTGCTGTTGAGAATATACACAGCAAAACATATACCAATTCTACAGTTTCTACATGTATAATTCAGTGACATTGATTATATTCTTCCAGTCATGCAACCATTCTCATCCTCTTTTTTTGAGTCGTTCCTCCCCCATTAACTTAAACTCACTAACCCATAAGGTTCCTATCTTTCTAATTGCTGTTGTCAATTTGATCCCATATAGACAGTTCTTAAAAGAGCATAATGCTACGGGAAGATTTCTTTTTTTACTAGTTAAGCTAAACTATTGTTGGGTTTAAGAAGTCTTCAGGGGATATTTTTGGTTTAAGGTTTAAAGATTATCTCAGGGCAATAGTTTCAGGAGTCATCCAGCCTCCATGGCTCCAGAGAGTCTGGAGTCTTTGAGATTTTGAAATTCTATTAGACATTTTCCCCCTTTTGATGAGGAATCTCTGTAGAATCTTTGATCTAAATGTTCAGTAATGGTAGTCAGGAACCATCCAGTTATTCTGGTCTCATGCCAAAGGAGAATGTTCATGAAGGCAATTAGCCACACATTCCATTTCCTGCTCCTATTCCTGACTCTCCTTCTTTCTCTGTTGCTCCAGGAGAAAAGAGACAAATTATGATGCCGCGGATGGCTGCTTGCAAACTTTTAAGGCCCCAGGAACTACACAAGGAACTACTGGCTATCGTGAATACAGCTGCAATGATCATTGGTGTACAAGTCTCTGTTTGCATCTCTGCATTCAAGTCTCTTGGGTATTTACCTAGGAGTGGAATTGTTGGGTCCTATGGTACTTCTATTTTTAGTTTTTTAAGGAATCCCTACAGAGTTTTCCACAATGCTTGTACCATTTTGCATTACCTCCAGCAAAGGATAACGGTTCCAATTTCCCTACATCCTCGCTAACATTTCTGTTTTTTTTTTTTTTTAATCTTAGCCATCCTAGTGGGAGTGAAATGGTATCTCATTGTGGTTTTGCTTTTCATCTCTTTGATGGCTAAAGATGTTGAGCATCTTTTCATGTGTTTGGTGGCCACTTAAATGTCCTCTTTGTGAAATGTCTACTCAAGTCCTTTGCCCATTTTGTGACTGGGTTATTTGACTTTTTGTTGTTAAGTTGTTCAAGTTTTGTATACATTTTGGTTATCAGATTTTTATCAGATATGTGGTTTCCAAAGATTTTCTCCTAGTTGGTAGCGTGTCTTTTCACGTTTTTGGTAAGGTCTTTTGATGAACAAAATTTTTTTAATTTTTCTATCAGAGACATTAGGCTAAAAAAAGAAATAAAGGGCATCGAAATTGGTAAGGAAAGAGTCAAAGTATCTCTATTTGCAGATGATATGATCTTATACACAAAAAACCCCAAAGAATCCACAAGAAAACTACTGGGGCTAATAGAAGATTTCAGCAAAGTATCAGGATACAAGATAAACATACAAAAATTAGTTGGATTTCTCTGCCCCAACAAAGAAAGCTTCGAAGAGGAAATCACCAAATCAATATCATTTACAATAGCTCCCAAGAAGATAAAATACTTAGGAATAAATCTAACCAGAGATGTAAAAGACCTATACAATGAAAACTACAAGACACTACTGCGAGAAACCAAAAGAGAACTGCATAAGTGGAAAAACATAACTTGCTCATGGATAGGAAGACCCATTGTGAAAACGTCAATTCTACCCAAAGCGATCTACAGATATAATGCAATCCTAATCCAAATTCCAAAGGCTTTTTTTTATTGAGATGTAGAAACAAATCACTAACTTCATATGGAAAGGGAAGGGGCCCTGGATAAGCATTATCCAAGAAGAAGAATAAAGTGGGAGGCCTCACACTACCTGATTTTAGAACCTATTATACTGCCAACGTAGTCAAAACAGCCTGGTACTGGTACAACAGCAGACACATAGACCAGTGGAACAGTATTCAGAATCCAGACATAAATTCATCCATCTATGAGCATCTGATATTTGACAAAGGCCCAAAGTCCATTAATTGAGGAAAAGACAGTCTCTTTAACACATGGTGCTGGCATAACTGGATATCCATATGCAAAAAACTGAAACAAAACCCATACCTCATACCATGCACAAAAACTAACTCAAAATGGATCAAAGACCTAAATATAAAATAAAAAACGATAAAGATCTTGGAAGAAAAAATAAGGACAATGTTAGGAGCCCTAATACATGGCATAATCAGAATACAGACCATAAGTAACAACGGACAAACACCAGAAGAGAAACTAGATAACTGGGAGCTCCTAAAAATCAAACACTCATGCTCATCAAAAGACTTCACCAAAAGAGTCAAAAGACAACCTACAGACTGGGAAAAAATTTTTGGCTACGATAAATCCGATCAGCGTCTAATCTCTAAAATCTACAAGATACTGCAAAACCTCAACAACAAAAAGACAAACAACCCAGTTAAAAAATTGGCAAAAGATATAAACAGGCATTTCACCAAAGAAGACATTCAGGCAGCTCACAGACACGTGAAGAAATGCTCATGATCATTAGCCATTAGAGAAATGCAGATCAAAACTACAATGAGACACCATTTCACCCAGACAAGGATAGCATTTATAAAACAAAACAAAACAAAAAAACCCCCACAAAATAATAAATGTTGGAGAGGTTGTGGAGAAACTCGAACATTTATACATTGTTATTGGGAATGTAAAATGTTACAACCACTTTGGAAACAGATTTGATGCTTCCTTAAACAGCTAGAAATAGAAGTACCATATGATCCAGCTATCCTGCTCCTTGGAATATATCCTAGATAAATAAGAGCCATCACACGAATAGATATATGCACACCCATGTTCATTACAGCACTGTTCAGAATAGCAAAAAGATGGAAACAATCTAGGTGCCCGTCAAGAATGAATGGTTAAACAAATTATGGTATATTCACACAATGGAATACTATACAATGATAAAGAACAACGATGAATCAGTGAAACATAACATGGAGAAGTCTGGAAGGCATTATGCTGAGTGAATTTAATCAGTCGCAAAAGGACAAATATTATATAAGACCAGTATTATAAGAACTCAAGAAAAGGTTTAAACAGAGAAGAAAACATTCTTTGATGTTTACGAGGAGGGGAGGGGGTATTCACTAACTAGATAGTAGACAAGAATTATCTCAGGGGAAGGGAAGGACAACATACACTACAGGGGAAGTCAGCAAAACTGGACTAAACCAAAGCTAAGAAGTTTCTTGAATACAACCAAACACTTCGAGGGACACAGTAACAGGGACGGGAGTCTGGGGACCATGGTTTCAGGGGAAATCTAGGTCAATTGGCATAACAAAGTTTATTAAGAAAATGTTCTGCGTCCCACTTTGGTGAGTGGCATCTGTGGTTTTAAAAGCTAGCGAGCAGCCATCTAAGATGCAACAATTTGTCCCAACCCACCTGGAGCAAAGGAGAATGAAGAACACCAAAGACAGAAAAAAAATTAGCCTAAGAGACAGAAAGGACCACATAAACCAGAGACTTCATCAGCCTGAGACCAGAAGAACTAGATGGTGTCTGGCTACCACCAATCACTGCTTTGACAGTGAACACAACAGATAGTCCCTGAAAGAGCTGGAGAAAAGTAGGGTGCAGAACTCAAATTCTAGTAAAAGGATCAGACTTAATGGTTTGACTGAGACTGGAGGGACCCTGGAAGACATGGGTCCTGGACTCTCTGTTAGCCTAAAACTAAAACCATTCCTGAGGCCAACTCTTCAGACAAAGATTAAACTGGACTATGGGACATAAAATGATACTCATGAAGATTGTGTTTCTTAGCTCAAGTAAATACATGAGACTAAATGGGCAACTCCTGACTGGGGGTCAAGAGCTAGTTGAATGGACATGAGAAATCTGGGGTGGAAAGGAGGAGTGTGCTGTCACAGTATAGGGAGAGCAACTAGGGTCACATAACAATGTGTGCATAAATTAGTTTTTTTATGAGAAACTAACTTGAATTATAAACTTTCACTTAAAGCACAATAAAAAAGTTTTTAATTTTTATGAGGTCCCATTTACTTATTTTGTCTCTTGTTATTTGTGCTTTTGTTAGTATATTAAATAATCCATTGTTAAAAACTAAGCCCAACAGCATTGCCCCTGTGTTTTCTTCTAAGAATTTTATGGTTTTAGTTTTTACATTTAGGTAGTTTTCACATTTTGTGTATGGTTTGAAGCATGGATCCTGTTTCATTTTTCTGCATGTGGAAATCCAATTTTCCCAGTACCATTTATTGAAGAGACTCTTCTTTCGCCATCAAATGGACTTAGCACTCTTGTCAAAAATTAGTTGACCATAGATGTGTGGGTTTAATTCTGTATTCTCAATTCTATTCCATTGGTCTATGTATCTATTGTTGTACCAGTACCAGGCTGTTTGATTACTGTAGCTGTATAATATGTTTTCAAATCAGGAAATGTGAGTCCTACTTTGCTCATTTCTTTCAACATTTCTTTAGCTATTTGAGGCCTCTTGCTATTACATAGAAAGTTGAGGATTGGTTTTTTCCATTTCTGTAAGGAAGGCTGTTGGAATTTTGATCAGGATTGCGATGAATCTATAGATCGCTTTGGGTAGCATTGACATCTTAACCATATTAAGTCTTCCAATCCATGAACATGGAACATCTTTCCATTTATTTAGGTCTTTAATCTCTTTAAGCAGTGTTTTTATACTTTTCATTGTATAAGTCCTTCACATCCCTGGTTAAATTTATTCATCATAGTGTTTTAGAAAGCCCGTTCTAAGCCCTGGACATAGCCTTTGGCATCCTCAAGGTCAGGACCTTGGGAGTCTTCCCGTGGGCTGAGCCTGACCCTTGACTGAGCAGTTCGACTATCAAGAATTCCAGCCAAAGACCTTAGGGCTCTGTAAGACACAATTTTCTAAGTCTGTGCTTCCGTCTGTTGCCCTACTTGGGCTTCCACTAATACACCAAAGAGAAACCAATAGTTTGATTATGGATACTCAGCAAAACTGATGTTCAGCTCACTGGGAATTTAGGACCAGTTTCAGAGATTTGGCAGAGCCTTCTTGTCTCCTAATTGAATTTGTTGGTATGAGGATGGGGCTGGTAAGGTGAGAGGACAATTGACAATTACCTGGGCTTGAATTTCAGTAAAGCTTAAAGTTAACATTGTGCAAATTAGTCTTTCTTCAAGCCTTTAGGCTTAAATACTCACAAATATAGTAATGTAAAAAGTAGGAACCATCACTTTCAATTACTTCTTTGCTCATCTGTGTTACAGTGGAGTCCTAGAGGTGGAAGCTTGATTACAGCGAGCTCAAGGGAGAGAGTGGGAGAGGAAAGAAAAACAAAGATATTAGTCAATGAGACGTCTCGATACTTGAAGGAGTTTTTGAGAATGTATTAACTGCTTGAACACAGTGTACTCATAGAGCTGGATGGTGACAATCCAGGCCAGGGAGGTTGGGTTTGAGTGCCATGGAGGGGGCAGGTCCTTATTCTCTTGTGAGATAATGAATCGTCTTACAAAAAGCAATTTGACCTTTGTCCTTGGTTGCTGAGTTTGGAATCTTTGGAATTTCCTGAGTTTTTGAGGTCCCTTTTGTTATCTGGAGCCCTGGTGGTGCAGCGGTTAAGTGTTTGGCTACTGACCCAAAAGGTTGGCAGTTCAAATCCACGAGCTGCTCCTTGGAAACCCTATAGGGCAGTTCTACTCTGGCCTATAGGGTCGCTATGAGTCATAATTGACTCGACAGCAATGGTTCTTCACTTCTTTTGTTCTCTAGGCCTGAAGACTATACTGGAGGATTTGTGTTAATGAGTGGGGGGCTGGCCAAACCAGAAGGTCCATCTCATGACCTGTATAAGCTGACTTCAGGGAGGGAGGGGAGATGATTTAATTATGCTTATGCAATGAGGCCCTTATCATGCATTTTCAATGAAGCCCCAATCATGACTATGCAATGAAGATAATAATAATAAAGGCTCTGGACACGGAAGCTCCAAGAGCTTCCTAGTTGGTGAAAGGTGTTAATACATGTGGGAGAGTAGAGTGCCCATTTTGGGACACAGAAAATCTGTGTTGGGAACCCTCCCAGACCTCGACCCATGCATCCCTTCTTTATGCTAATCCTGATTTGTATCCCTTTGCTATATACAAATTTGTAATGGTAAATATAGTATTTTCTGTGAGTACTGTAGGTCATTCCAGAGAATTAACGAACCCAAAGGAGTAATGGGAGCCTGCAGGTGAAAGTGAGGGAACCCATAGGTGGCCCTCGAGCTTGTGGCAACTAACATTCCTGAAGGAGTAGTGAGAAAAGTCTTTATTTGTGGCCAGCAAGTCAGAAGTAAGGTAGTCATGTGGACACCTGAGCTTGTGGCTGGTGTATGCTTATTTAGCAGTCTGAGGGATGGTGTCCTTTTAACTTGTGAGATTGGACCTAGCTCCTCCAGGTGGCTAGGGTCAGAGGAAGAAGTGTTGCATGGGCAGTTAACATCTAAGGCCTTGCGCTGCAGGATGATGCCTTTTTAACTTGTGGTATCTCACCTAGCTCCACATGGCTAGGGTCATATAGAGAAATTGCCATGTGGGTGGATGGTATAAGAGATTATTGAGAAGTAGGAAAGTGGGGATTTGATTAATCTTCAAATTTTGGGGATTGCATTTATGTAGACTTTTATCTATGAACCTCTTTACACCCAGCAGAAGGAAGAGCTCTGCTGGCTTCTGACAATAAGTCCCTTCAGAAACTACCTGCACATCACGCTTTACAGAAAGCGTGAACTTCATTCATATCCTGCTGCTGCTGCTGCTACTGACTCCTGACCTGGTGAGTCTGATTTCCCTCCAGAATCACAGAACATCAGCTCAAGAGGACTGGAATGTAGGTCTCTAGAGTTCACTGCTGTGTCCCCAGTGCCTGGAACTGAGGCTGGTGTGCACATAGTAGGCCCTCAACACACACATGACGAATGAAGAAATGAATGTCAGTGCTGTTGTGGATGATTTTTCTCTCTTTTGCAGAATAGGAATGGCTCAGCTGAAGACAGTGTGATGTTCATTTATTTTGCCAAAACCACAGAGAATCCACCTAATGGCACAGTCTTGACCAGGAAGCCTGATGGTCCCCAAGGGTCTTGGAGGACTCAGTTCCAGAAAGCCCTGGCATGTTTCACCAAGTCCTTCAGGTGAGAGCTTGGAGCTAGCCTCTGCTTCTCTGGTTGCTCACAGCCCACCTGCTTCTTCTTCCTGTCAGAACAAGAGGACCCCCAGGCCTCCTGAATTTCCCAGGGATCCCAAGGGTCCAGTTGTCCCTCTATTTTGCCTTTACAGGTACTCAGAAACTCCATGGACTGAGACCCCGGGAGCCACTGGCACAGGTCCATGAATGGTGTTTAAGCCCCCTGTTGCCACATGTCCCTGCTCTCTGCTGTTTCTCTGTTGATAGGCCTGATTCTTTCTGATTCGTGACATTGGAAGTAATTTCAACACTGATATCAACCTCAGGTGAATTGAGGGTTGTCAGTTTGGGTGGTCATGAGCTTGTGGAGAGAAGGAGTTACCACATTTCTTAGCCATATGAATGTTATCCCCGGTGCCTTGGGGGAAGTATTGCTTTCTCCTAGTCCCTGTTTGGATAGGACTCTGTTTGATGGGCAGCAATTGTTCTATTGGTTTCAGCTCTTACCTTTGGGGGTAATTCCATGCACACGCTAGGAAGGCATCATGTCCTTTGCCAAGCCTAACACTCTTCAAACATTTCCTATAGGGTGGTTGATGTGCAGTGAATGGGTGATAACACTGGAGGTGGGGGAGGGGGCAAGCTGGCAGAGGGGTAGGGGCGTGAAGTCAGAGGGAGAGATGATGTCCCAGGATTTAAAGGTAACGCTTTAGGTTCATTAATAATCTGACCACAAACACTCCCACTCCACCTTTGAAGAGAACCCCTCCCACACATGGCCTCGTCCATTACCTTAGGTTTTTTATCCCGTATTATGATGTCAGGTCCCTTTGCAAGCTGCTCTTGTTATGCGTTGCAACAAAATAGCAGCAGGGGAAGAGCTGAGTCTGGTAGCTGCTTCCAGGAACTGGGAAAAGAATGCGCTTTTCAGATACTGTTCAGCTCCTGGCTAAGGCTCTTCTAGAGGAGTCCAACACTCCTGCAGTCCCTACCCCCAGGGCCTAATGGAACTATTTGGTTACTGGGAACCTCCTGAGCCCACCAGGCTCCTGCATTTGCCTGCATTTGGTTCTGAACCTCACTGGGGAAATATGAGGTGCAGGGGCCCTGAGAACCCCACCTTCTTTCCTGTTCCCCACATTTAGAGTATTCTTCTAAAGTAATACTTCAAACCTACAGAAAAATAGAGAATAATACGGCAGCCATGACCCCTGTTTAACAACAGTTTGCATGAGTGTTCCAGAGCTGTTTTAGTCATCTAATGCTGCTACAACAGAAATACCACAAGTGGATGGCTTTAACAAAGAGAAATTTATTTCCTTACTGTAAAGTAGGCTAAAAGTCCATATTCAGGGCGTCAGCTCCAATGGAAGGCTTTCTCTCTCTTGGCCTTCTCATCCGTGTTCCCCCAGACTAGGAGCTTCTCGGCACGGGGACCCCGGTCCAAAGGATGCGCTCTGCTCCCGGCACAGCTTTCTTGATGGTATGAGGTCCCCTAACTCTCTGCTCACTTCAGTCTTTTATATCTCAAGAGACTGCCTCAGGACACAGTCCAGTCTTGCCTTACTAACACAACTGCCACCCATTCTCCCTCATTAACATCATAGAGGCAGGATTTACAACACAAAGGAGAATCACACAGTACCAGGAATCGTGGCCCAGCCAAACTTGACACACACATTTTTGGGGGACATAATTCAAACCATGACAAGAGCTCTCTCTTCTTTTGAGTTAAATGTTATGGATACATATAAAACACCCCCAACCCACACTCACTCAACTCCTCCCTAGAGTAGGGCTCCTCTCTGGGTGTCTGAATAATCCTGGGTCTCCGCATGGCTTAACAACAACTCCCTCTCATGCATGGGTGCTTCCACGTGGCTTTAGAAATGTTCCCCGATGCCCCCCGCTGAACATGGGGGATTCTACGACCCAGAATCCCAACCCAGAGGGCAAAAGATAGGACATCTCATCAACTTTGACTGATAACCCAGGACCCAGCCTTCTCCCACCTGTAACCTTGTTCTCCTGAGGTTGAGCCCTGTCTCAGTGGGGGATCTGAGCACTTGGTCTCTGTTTTACCAGGGGAGGCTAGAAGCACCATCCTGGGTCCCAACCCTCCCCAAGTGAGGAGAGGGTTCCACTTGCCAAGGGCCTAGCCCCTTGTCAGCTGCTGTCATATCCCATGGGACCAGTGACCAGGTGTGGCTGATGAGGATGGGGAGGAAGGCAGGACCAGGTAGATCTGAGCCCTAAGGAGACCCATCCAATGGGCTTACTGAAAGAGAATCAGCAGATCCCATAACACTGTCCAAGGTGACCCATCAACCATTAACTCCATCAAGGCTGTTGATACCCAAAGAGGCTCACTATAGTGAGGTGGGGGCAGAGAGCATGTGTGGTAGACCACCTTCTAAAATGGCTGTCAAAGATCCCCACCTCCTGACACTCACACCCTTGTGTAGTCTCCTCCCCCTGGTGACTTGCTTCTGACCAGCAGATTTTGACAGCATAGGAAACTGCAAAAGCCTTTGACTTCCATCTTGCTGGCATGCACTCTCCCTCCCTGGCTCCTGTTGTGTACATGCCCTGATGGAGGGAGCCACCTGGCAAGGAGCTGATGGCAGTCTCTGGTCAACAGTCAGCGAGTAACTGAGGTCCTCAGTCCAACAACTCATGAGGAAATGAATCCTTCACCAACAGCCACATAAGTGAGCTTAGAAGTGGATATTTCTCCGACGAATCTTCAGATTACCACAGACCCTGGGCTGACACTTGATTGCAACCATGTGAGAAACTGGGAAGTAGAAGACTTTCCAGCTAAGCCATGCCCAGGTCCTTGACCCACAGAAACTCTGAGATACTAAACGTGTATTATTTTAAGCTGCTAAGTTTCAGGGTAATTTGTTATGCAGTAATCCAAATAAAACTAAGACAATAGGAATCTCTGGGGGATGGGAGCAGGAGACAGAAGGTTGAACTTGGGCTGGGAGGGGGTCTCAGGTGCTAAGGTGGTACAGGGTGTACCCACATCTTAGTCAGGCCTCAGGTCCGGTGCCAGCTTTGCCTCTAATCAGCTCTGTGACCTTGGGCAAGTTATTTGAAGTCTAGTCTCAGTTTGCTGTTCTGTAAATCTTGACTGACACTCACTTGCAAGACTGTTGGAAAGATAAGTGCCAATTTATGTAACTCACATGACAGGGTATCAGAGACATAGTAGGCCTCCAGTAAATGGCAGCCATGATTTTTAATATAGTTGATCTGGGACCCTGCTTCCTCCTATCGGGAGTTCTCAGTGACCCATGTGGGTTCCAGTATTCAAAAAACCAACTCAGGCAAAGCACTTGTTCTCCAGGAGGAGAGGCATATCAAAGGAGTTTTCTAAGAAAATTCTGGTTGTAGGGGATGCAACCCCAGCTGGATGCAGTACAGAGGCCATATCCTTCATGTCAAGGACCAAACACTCATTTCTACCTTCCTTCCTGTCACCCTTTCTCTCAGTTGCTGGCTTTCGAGGCCCTGTCCCCACAACTCCCTCTTTTCACTAACGGACTCCCGCTAGAAACCCAGCACTTCTGTATGTTATCCTAATTTTTCTCTAGATAAATTAGTATCAGTGTTCCCGATATGCACTGGTCCTTTACTCTTCCAGGCCACAGGGATAAGTCCCTGGTCATTGGCTTTTGGGGGACAGTGTAGGTGGGCATTACACTAGCTTCCCCCCCTTAAGCCCCTAGAGGTGGTGCATTTAGAAGGACCAGTGTGCACACTGTAGAAAACTGCACAGGAACAGGAGCCCAGGACACGTGGCAGACCTGGAATGGAGACTTCTCTCTGGATCACCCAGATCTAAAACGAGATGATTCTGTAAGAGTCCCCTTTCCATCCAGGAATTGCCTCTCATCCCTCAGACCATCCATCTGAACATGTGGATTCCGTTCCTCTCCTACAGCGTCATCTCTATGTACAGCATGACTAGAATTTACTTCTAGTTCCAAAAAAAGACTTTCAATTCTGCCCTGCATCAGGGTCTTTGCACTTAGGGTTCTCTTCTAGAGCCACTATATCCCTACTGGGCTTTCCATTTGTACTTTTGGTCTCTGGTGTTGCTCCCTGCATAAGTAACTCTTCCCTGTTCCCACATCACCCCAGCCATTGGTCACATGTCCCTCTGCTGTGCATACTAACATACCCAGCTCAGTTCCCCATCATGGCATTTTATACTCTGAACTCTCACCTCTGGTGGGGTAACTTGCATAAGTGCTCCCACATAGACTTTCATCTCTGGGGCAGGAGCCGTGCCTTGTTTGTCCTAGAATCACTAGCACCTGACATAGGGCTTCAGATACAACAGGGCTCCAATAAATGTCTATTAAATGAATGAGTCAATGAGCAGGTTTTCATTAAGCCTTTATTGTGCCCACACTCTCCAATCTGGGACAAGGGTGAGTGAGTACTATCCCTTTTATTTCCCTCCAGCATGGAGCCCAAAGCTTCCCAACCAGCAAGAGCTGATGCGTTGGGTGCAGTCTTCCTGCAGGTGCTGAGGGCTCTTCTGTAATCCAGGAACAAATCTGGTCTGGGCGAGAGTTGGTAGGGCCAGGGGTGTGGGATTGCATGGGAAACCATGATGCACAAAACCCCTGCCACTGCTGAAGGGGCCCCAGGCCCAAGGAACAAAGCTCTGAGGCTGCCTCGCTCCCTCTTTCCCTCCACAGCTGTGCTTGGAGGGAGCACCTCCTTGGATGTGATGGTGCCATCTTCCAGCTGATCTGGGTGAGTAAGCAGGGCGCATAACGTGGCAGCAGAAACATAAGTGGATGTGGATCAGGAATTGGTGACAAGGAGCCCTCACCTCTATTCCTCACTACCACCACCCTCCCTCTTGCTTTCCACACACACAGCCCAGGCCCAGAAGCTCCTCTTTACCACACACTACAGCCTGACTCACATACAGGCACAGCATTACACATTATACCCTCAGAGGAGTACCAGCTCAGGGCCTCCTTGCCTCGACGACCCATTTGGACCTACCCACCTCCCTCTTTGCACAGGCCTTTGGTTCCTTGATCCTCTCAGCTCTAGGGGAATACAAGTTTTCATCTGTCAGTCCCAGTCACACAGTGTTCTCACAGACCATCTGACCACAAATATCTTTGTTCCCATTTTTTCAACCTGGGGGAGCCATCAACTCTGTGCTAGCTTAGACAAGTGCCTTCCTTCATCTCTCCAAGCCTCAGTTTCAGAATCTTAAAATGAAGCCCTTGAGTAGTTCATCTCTTACATCCTGTGATGGTTTAACATTTAGTGGATTGGCATACTTGCAGCTGCATTCTGTGCCAGCCAGCAAGACTGGGAGCAGGGGCCCTGAGGGCAGTGCTGCACTGGGAAGCTGTTTTCCCCATTGATCTCTGATGGCTACATCCCCTAAGTCACTACCTGACACCACAGGCTCCTCATCCTGCCTAAAGTTTCCCACTTCTACAGCTCAGAGCTATGAATGGCCTCTTGTAGCCCAGGTCTCTGGAGGTGGGGAAGTTGTCACTGCCGAAGCCCCTCTGATAAGTTCAGAAGCTCTAGATAAGGCCAGTGACATATCCTGGGGCTTCCCAGAGGGCCAGAGCATAGGAGGGTTCCTGAGGACTCAGTCTGGCCCATGACACTGAATCAGGATTCTAGAGAACCAAGTTAAAGTGCTCTGGGTATTGCTGAGGCACAATTTTCTAATCCTGTTCTGTCACTTTGGGGCTGAACTTCACTTCCACTAACTCCTAAAGAGAAAGCAAGGTCTGGTTTCTTGCAGTTGCACAAACTCACACTGTTGTGAGTCGTTGGGCTTCTCCTTGGGATGCTGTTCCTGGCTAACTTCTTTCCTCACTCATTTAAGGTTTTCCCTCCTCTGGGAAACCTTCACTGATCCTCATTCCATCACCTAAGGCTAAGTAAGTGCCCTGACTGAGCTTTCCCAGAGTCCTGAAACTTCTCTCTGTCCTCTGTTGTATGTGTCTCGTTCCTTTTCCCACCCTCACCTCACACACAGCTGTATCTCATTCATCTCTGTAACCCCAGAGGGCCTGACCTGTGAAAGGCTCCTAGGCAAGACCACCCCTGTACCCTCAGTGTTTATGTAAGGGAGGTTTTCCCTAACACTCCCCCACATGACAACCATCACATTTGCAGAATTTTAAAACATTAGTTACATGAAATATGGAGGGTGAAGGGAAATGGATGTCATCCTGTATTGTTCCTAGGAGTGTGAGTTAATACCTGCTCTTTGGAGGGTGATTTATCATTGCTTACTTAATGTCTAAACATACATTTCTTTTTCTTTTGAGATATAATTCACATGAATGAAAAACCATCCTTTTACGGTGTACAATTCAGTGGTTTATTAGTATATTCATGGAATTATGCAACCATCACCACAATCAATTTTAGAACTTCATTATCTCAATTTTAGAATTTCATCATCCCAAAAGAAACCCCGGGCCCATTAACGTTCACTCCCCGTTGCTCCCACCTCCAGCCCTAGGCAACCACTAATCCACTTTCTGTCTTACAGATTTGCCTATTCTGGACAGTTCATATAAGTTGACTCATTCCACATGTGGTCTTTGTAACTTGCTTCTTTCACTTAACATTTACAAGGTTCTTCCATGTTGTAGCATGTATCCGTACTTTATTCCTTTGTTATGGCCGAATAATATTCCATTTTTTGGATACACTACATTTGTTTATCCATTCATTAGTTGATGGACATTTGGGTTGTTTCCACCTTTTGGCTATTATAAATAAAGCTGCCATAAGCATTTGTATATAAGTTTTTTGCATGGACATACGTTTTCAGTTCTCTTGGATATATATAGAGGAGTGGAATTGCTGGGTCATACGGCAATAATTCCATGTTTAACAGTTTAAGGAACTGCCAAGCTGTTTCCCACAGTGGCTGCACCATTTTACATACTCACCAGCAATGCATGAGACTCCCAATGCCTCCTCATTCTTGCCAGCTCTTGTTATTGTCCTTCTTTTTGACTATAATCATCTTGAAGGATATAACATGGCATCTCATGATGATTTTGATTTGCATTTACCTAATGACTAATGGGGTTGAGCCTCTTTTCACGAGATTATTGGCCATTGGAATATCATCTCTGGAAAAATGTCTATTCAGATCTTTGCTTATTTTTTAATTGATCTGTCTTTTTGTTGTTTGAATTGTATATATGTATCTTTTTATCTACCAATTCGATTTCTGTGTATCTTTCCTAGAGAAATGCATGCTCTGTGAAGAAAAAGGCTGCACAAAGTTTGCCACAAAATTTCCAAAATCGAAAGCTAGAAATATCCTAAAATTTCGTCTGTAGGGGAATGGTTATAAAAAAACTATGTTATATCCACAACAAGGAATATAATACAGCATTTAAAGCTATTGATGAGATAGATGTCTATGAACTCATCAGGCAAGTTTATTTTAGGAAGTATCATAGAATATGCACAGCAAGATACCAATAAGTTTTAAAATGGTCCCATAAAACAAAAACTTGTGTTTCCATATATAAATACACACACCCACACCCACACACAAATGCTTGGAGAAAACACAGGAAACTTTTTTATACTTTAGATGAAGGTTTACTGAACAAACTAGCTTCTCATTAAACAGCTAGTGCACATATTGTTTTGTGACATTTGCTACCAACCCCACAACATGTCAACACTCTTCCTTCTAAACCTTGGGTTCCTTATTATCAGCTTTCCTATCCCCTCCTGCCCTCTAGTCCTTGCCCCTGGGGTGATATGTCCCCTTAGTCTTGTTTTGCTTTATGGGCCTCTCCAATCCCCGGCTGAAGGGTGAACCTCAGGAGTGACTTCATTACTGAGATAAAAAGGTGTCTGGGGGCCATACTCTCAGGGTTTCTCCAGTCTCTGTCAAGCCAGTAAGTCTGGTCCATTTTTGGAAGTTAGAATTTTGTTCTACATTTTTCTCCAACTCTGTCTGGGGCCCTCTATTCTGATCCCTGTGAGAGCAGTTGTTGGTGGTAGCCAGGCACCATCTAGTTGTACTGGACTCAGTCTGGTGGAGGCTGTGGTAGTTCTGGTTCATTAGTCCTTTGGACAAATCTTTCCCTTGTGTGTTTGGTTTTCTTCATTCTCCCTTGCTCTAGACGGGGTGAGACCTGTGGAGTATCTTAGACGGCTGCTCACAAGATTTTATGACCTCAGACCCTACTCACCGAAGTAGAAAGTAGAACATTTTCTTTATAAAGTATGTTATGCCAACTGAGCTAGATGTTCCCCAACACCATGGTCCCCACAGCCTTCAACCAAATAATTCAGTCCATCAAGGAGTTTGAATTGTCTATGGAGCTTACATGACCTTGCCTTGTACAAGTGTTACTGGCTTCCCAAGTATTGTGTACTGTCTTACCCTTCACCAAAGTTACCAGTTATCTATTGTCTATTTAGTGTTTTTCGATCCCCTCCCCTCCCCTCCATCATAACCATCAAAGATTGTTTCTATTCAGAGTTCTGGGCCACAATGGCACTATAGACAGAAGAACCAGGCCATCCCTCCACAGCAAAGATCCAAAAAACTAAGTCAAACAGAGACAAATGTCAATCCTGAAGCCCTAAACATCAAATGAAGAGATAAAGAGCTCAGCCAAGCACCGAATGGAACAATAAACTGACAGAGAACAGAGAGAGAGGAGAGATACATGAATAGGTTGCCTATCAGCTAACACAGCACAGATCCACAATCTTGGACTCCTGTTGGAGACTGGCGAACAGGGGGTATGAGAAAGCAGCTTCATGGAGCTCCCAGCAGGAGACAAAACAACTGGTAACTAGCGATATACGCTTTCACAGCCCCCAAGCTTCTTCACTCCCACTCAGTCTCCTCTGCTTCTTGCAGCCACAGTCTCTTGGCTGGGAAGCACTGGCTGCTTAGTTTCCACCTGCCCACACTGGCCAGCTCCCTGATTGCCATTTTTTGGCTGCTGGTATTGCTTTTTTATGCTCCTTTTGATTTCTTTCATACCTCTCACCACCTCCCCCTCCTTTCTCTCAAATACCTGCCTTCATATGTCATCTTTGCTTTGTCCAGAAAGGCTGCAGAACACCACTCAAATGTGAAACTGCTTCCAAACAGTGTCACAGAAGGGCCGAGAAGCAGGTTTGAAGCGATAGAAGACAGCATCAGCGAAACTGAAGGCAAACACTTGGATACAGCACTGTTTGACAAAAAATCAGAAAAAAGAATGAAGAAAAATGAAGAGACCCTGAGAATTATGTGGGATACAATCAAAAGCAAAAAATGGGAGTGATCGGAGTTCCAGAACAGAGGGAGAAAACAGAAAACACAGATAGGATCATTGAAGAACTGCTGAGAGAAACTTCCCCAATATCATGAAAGATGAGAAGCTGACTATTGAAGAACCTCAATGAACCCATATAGGATAGACCCTAAAAGAAAATCACCCAGGCATATCATAATCACACTTGCCAAAACCAAAGGCAAAGAATCCTGAGAGCAGCTCCAGAAAAACAAATAGTCACACACAGAGGAGAAAGAATAAGACAAAATTGGATTATTTAGCAGAAATCAAGCAGGCAAGAAGGCAATGGGATGACATATATAAAACCTTGAAAGAAAAAAAAGCTTTCAGCCAAGAATATTATATACTGCAAAAATATCATTCAAATATGATGGTGAAATTAAGACATTTCCAGATAAATAGAAATTAAGGGACTACGTAAACACCAAACCAAACTTACAAGAATTATTAAAGGAAGTCCTTCTATCTGAGAACAAACAACATCAGACCACAGGCTGAATCTAGGATGCAGGGTCATACCTGCCAGATACCAACCTAGGAAATGAACTCTCAAGGACTATCCAAAACCAAAAGAATTACAGCAGGGAACTAGAGAGGTCAATCTGTAAATGGCAACAACATCAGAACAATAAAAGAGGGAACAAACGGTGGAAGTACAGAACCTTCTAATGGAGAGAAAGGCAAGGTGGTACCAAGCAATAATAGACTGGTTCAAACCTAGGAAGATAAGGGTCAATTTCAAGGTAAACACAAAGAAAGTTAACAAACCTACTCATCAAAATAAAGAAGAAAAATATAAAGTCTCAGTAAAAACAAAACCTACAAAAACAAAAGAAAAGAAAAAATTCTCAAACAAAAGAAATCCAGCACAGGACAGTAAGAGGAACAAAGAAAACGGCAGCATCACAAAAAAAGCACCACAAAATGACAGCAATAAACTCACTCCTATCAATAATTACACTGAATGTAAATTGCCTAAATGTACCCGTAAAGAGATGGAGAGTAACAGAATGGATAAAAAACAAGACCGATCAATATGCTGTCTACAGGAGACGCACCTTAGAAACAAAGATATACATTTATTAAAAAACAAAGGATGAAATAAAATATATCAAGCAAACAGCTACCAAAAAAGAGCAGGAGTGGCAATACTAATCTGAGATAAAATAGTCATTAAAACAAAATCCACCATAAAAGACAAAGAAGGACACCATATAATGATTAAAGAGACCACCCATCATAAAAACATAACCATAATAAACTTCTACAACACCCAACGACAGGGTCATAAAACAAACTCTAACAGCACAGAAAAGAGAAATTGACAGTTCCACAATAATAGTAGGAGACTTCAATAGACCACTCTTGGTAAAGGACAGAACATCTAGAAAAAAAACTCAACAAAGATACAGAAGACCTAAAGGGCACAGTGAGCCAACTTGACCTCACAGACATATATAAAACACTCCATCCAACAGCTGCAAAGTACACATTCTTTTCCAATGCACATGGAATGTTCTCCAGAATAGACCATATCTTAGGCCACAGAGAAATCCTCAACAAGATCCAAAACGTTGAGATAATTCAATGTATCTTCTCTGACCACAATGCCATCAAGGTAGAAATTAACAACAGGAAGAGCAAGGAAAAAAAATCAGTTACATGAAAACTGAATAACACCCTGCTTACAAACCACTGGGTAACAGAAGAAATCACAGATGGAATCAAAAAATTCCTAGAATCAAACGAGAATGAAAACACATTATACCAAAACTTTTGGGACGCAGTAAAGGCAGTTCTCAGAGGACAATTTATAGCAAAAAAGAAAAAAGGGACAAAATCAAAACATTAACTACACAACTAGAACAAATAGAAAGAGAACAGCAAAAAAAGCCCACAGCCACTAGAAGAAAGGGAATAATAAAGATCAGAGCAGAAATAAATGAAATAGAGAATAGAAAAACAATAGGAAGACTCAACAAAACCAAAAGTTGGTTCTTTGAAAGGATCAGCAGAATTGACAAACTACTGGCCAAACAGAGAAAATAAAAATAGGAGGGGACGCAAATAACCCAAATAAGAAATGAAACATGGGACATTACCACATAATAAAGGGCATGTATGCAAAACCAACAGCCAACATCATTCTTAATGGAGAGAGGCTGAAAACATTCCCCTTGAAAACAGGAACAAGACAAGGATGCCCTTTATCACCACTCCTATTTAACATTGTGCTGGAAGTTCTAGCTAGAGCCATCAGGCAAGAAAAAGAAATAAAGGGCATCCAAATTGGTAATGAAGAAGTTAAACTGTCCCTGTTTGCAGATGATATGATACTATACATAGAAAACCCTAAAGACTCCACGAGAAATCTACTGGAACTAATAGAAATATTCATCAGAGTAGCAGGATACAAGATAAAGATACACCAATAAAGAGAATGATAAAAAGAAATCAGGAAAACAATAGCATTTATAATAGTCCCTAAAAAATTAAAATACTTAGGAATAAATCTAACCAGGAATGTAAAAGACCTATACAAAGAAAATTACAAAACACTACTGCAAGAAACCCAAAGGGATCTACATAAATGGAAAACATACCATGCACATGAAAATTGCAATTCTACTCAAAGCAATTTACAAATACAATGCAATCCCGATCCAAATAGCAACAACATTCTTTAAAGAGATGGAAAAACTAATCATTAACTTTATATGGAAAGAGAAGAAGCCCCGGATAAGTAAAGCACTATTGAAGAATAAGAATAAAGTAGGAGGATGTGCACTACCTGACCTCAGACCCTACTATACAGCTACGGTAGTCAAAACAGCCTGGTACTGCTACAATGACAGATACATTGACCAATGGAACAGAATCAAGAACCCAGATGTAAATCCATCCACCTATAGTCACCTGATCTTTGACAAGGGCCCAAAGTCCATCAAATGTGGAAAAGACAGTCTTTTTTAATAAATGGTGCTGACAAAACTGGATGTCATACCTCACATTATATACAAAAACTAATTGAAAATGGATCAAAGACCTAAATATAAAGCCGAAAACTATTAAGTTCATAGAAGAATAAATAGGATCAACGCTAGAGGCCCTAATACATGGCATTAACAGGATACAAACCATAACCAACAACACACAAACTCCAGAAGGTAAGCTAGATAACCGGGATCTTCTAAAAATTAAACCCTTATGCTCATCAAAAGACTTCACCAAAGGAGTAAAAAGAGAACCTACAAACTGGGAAAAATTTTTTGGACATTACAAGTCAGACAAAGTTCTAATCTCTAAAATCTACAAGAAAATCCAACACCTCTACAACAAAAAGACAAATAATCCTATTAAAAAATGGGCAATGGAAATGAACAGACACTTCACCTAAGAAGACATTCAAATGGCCAACAGATACATGAGGAAATGCTCGCGATCACTAGCCATCAGAGAAATGCAAATTAAAACGACAATGAGATACCATCTCATCCCGGCATTACTGGCACGAATCAAAAACACTGGAAATGACAAATGTTGGAGAGGCTGCAGGGAGATCAGAACTCTTATGCACTGCTGGTGGGAATGTAAAATGATACATCCATTTTGGAAAATGATATGGCGCTTCCTTAGAAAGCTAGAAATAGAAATACCATACCATCCAGCAATGCCACTCCTAGGAATAGATCCTAGAGAAATAAGAGCCGTCACACGAATAGACATATGCACATCCATGTTCACTGCAGCACTGTTCACAATAGCAAAAAGATGGAAACAGCCTAGATGCCCATCAACAGATGAATGGATAAACAAACTATGGTACACACACACAGTGGAGTATTATGGAATGATAAAGAACAATGATGAATCTGTGAAGTATCTCATAACATGGATGAAACTGGAGGACACTATGCTGAGTGAAATAAGTCAATCACAAAAGAACAAATACTGTATGAGACCTCTGCTGTAAAAACTCATGAAAAAGTTTACACACAAAAAGAAACAATCTTTGTTGTTTATGAGTGATGAGAGGGGTAGGGGGGAATACTAAATAAACAATACATAAGTGGTAACATTGGTGAAGGGTAAGACAGTACACAATACTGGGGAAGCCAGCACAACTTGTACAAGGAAAGGTCATGGAAGTTCCATAGATACATCCAAACTTCCCGAGGGAGTGAATTGCTGGGCAAAGGGCTGGGGGGACCATGGTCTCGGGGAACATCTAGCTCAACTGGCATAACACAGTTTATAAAGACAATGCTCTACATTCTACCTTGGTGAGTAGCGTCTGGGGTCTTAAAAGCCTGTGAGTGGCCATCTAAGATACTCCTCTGGTCTCACCCCTTCGGGAGCAAGGGAGAATGAAGAAAACAAGATACAAGGGAAATATTAGTCCAAAGGACTAATGGACTACGACTACCACGGTCTCCACCAGACTGAGTCCAGTACAATTAGATGATGCCTGGTTACCACCCCTGACTACTCTGACTGGGATCACAACAGGGGTTCCTGGACAGACATGGAGAAACATATAGAACAAAATTCTAACTCGCCAAAAAACACCAGACTTACTGGCCTGACAGAGATAGGAGAAACCTCGAGAGTATTGCCCCCGGACACCCTTTTAGCTCAGTAATGAAGTCACTCCTGAGGTTCACACTTCTGCTGAAGATTAGACAGGCTTATAGAAAATAAATAAATAGTCACTGTTTATGTTATTGAAAAATGGTATTTGCAATGATGAAGTTAGTTTTGCAAAATTCTATCATGCAATCTCTGGTGTTGTTTCTTCCACCAAGGCCATATTTTCCAACTACTGATCCTTCTTCCTGGTTTCCAACTTTCACATTCCAATCCCCAGTAATTATCTGTGCATCTTGATTGCTTATTTGATCAATTTCCGACTGCCGAAGTTGGTAAAAATCTTCAATTTCTTCACCTTTGACTTTAGCGTTTTGTGTGTAAATTTCAATAATACTCATATTAACTGGTCTTCCTTATAGGCATATAGATATTATCCTATCACTGACAAGGTTGTACTTCAGTATAGATCTTAAAATGTTCTTTTTGACTATGAGCACGACGCCATTTCTCTTCAATTTGTCATTCCTGGCATAGTAGACCATATGATTGTCTACTTCAAAATGGCCAAGGCCAGTCCACTTCGGCTCACTAATGCCTAGGATATCAGTCTTTATGCACTGAATTTCATTTTTGATAGCTTCCAATTTTCCTAGATTCATACTTTGTACACTCCACGTTCCGATTACTAAAGGATGTTTGTAGCTGTTTCTTCTCATTGTGAGTCTTGCCACTTCAGCAAATGAAGGTCCCGAAAGCTTGACTCCATTCACGTCATTAAAGTTGACTCCCCTTTGAGGAGGCAGCTCTTCTCCAGTCTTATTTTGAGTAAGTTCCAACCTGAAGGGCTCATCCTCTGGCATGATATTAGACAAAGTTCCACTGTTATTCATAAGGTTTGTCATACTGTGGTCAGTTTGTCGTACTGTGATGCCTTGTGTGTTGCTGTGATACTGGAATGTTTGCCACTGGTATTTCAAATACCTGCAGGATCACCCTTGGTGTACAGGTTTAGGGGAGATTCCAGACTAAGGCAGACTATGAAGAAGGACCTGGTAGCTACTTGTGAAAAAGTTAGTCATTGAAAACTTTATGAATAGCAGTTTGTTTTATAGGCCTATTGTCATGGATCAAGATGTGTCCCCCAAAAAATATGTGTATCAATTTGGCTAGGCCATGATTCCCAGTGTTGTGTGGTTGCCCTCTATCTTGTGATTGTAATTTACATTAAAGAGGATTAGGTTGGGATTGTAACGCCACCCTTACCCAGGTCACATCCCTGATCCAATGTAAAGGGAGTCTCCCTGGGATATGGCCTGCACCACCTTTTATATCTCAAGAGATAAAAGGAAAGGGAAGCAAGCAGAGAGTTGGGGATCTCATACCACCAAGAAAGAAGCACCTGGAGCAGAGCGCGTCCTTTGGACATGAGGTTCCTGCGCAGAGAAGCTTCTAGCCCGGGGGAAGACTGATGATGACGAGGAAATTCCTCCGGAGCCGACAGAGAGAGAAAGCCTTCCCCTGGAGATGACACCCTGAATTTGGACTTCTAGCCTACTAGACTGTGAGAAAATAAATTCCTCTTTGTTAAAACTATCCACTTGTGGTAGTTCTGTTGGAGCAGCACTAGATGACTAAGACACCTATCTAATCTTTGGCTGAAAGTTGGACTTCGGAAGTGGCTTCAGTTCTGAGTTAGCAGGGTGTCCGGGGGCCATAGTCTCTGAGGTTCCTCCAGTCTCTGTCAGACCAGTATGTCTGGTCTTTTTTTGTGAATTTGAATTTTGTCCTGCATTTTTCACCCACTCTGTCATGGATGGTCTATTGTGATCCTTGTCAGAGTAGTTGGTGGTGGTAGAAGGGCACCATTTAGTTCTTCTGGGCTCAGGATGGTGCTGTCTGTGGTTTATATGATCCATTATTCCTTTGGACTAATATGTTCTTTGTGCCTTTGGTTTTAGTCATTCTTCTTTGCTCTGAACATGATGGAACCAATCTATGTGTCTTAGATGGCTGCTCGCAAACTTTTAAGATCCCAGATGCTACTCACCAAAGTAGGAGGTAGAACATTTTCTTTATGAACTATGTTATGACAATTGACCTAGATGTCCCCTGAGACCATGGTCCCTAGTCCTCAGCCCCAGCGAATTGGTCCCTCAAGCTGTTTGGGTGTGTCTAGGAAGGTTCTATAACTTTGCCTTAGTCAAGTTGTGCTGACTTCCCGTATATTGCATGTTGTCTTTTCCTTCACCAAAGTTAACACTTGTCTAGTATCTAGTTAGTGATTTCCCATCCAAATCTTTCCCTTCCCTCATAACCATCAAAGATTTTTTTTTCTGTTTGTAAACCTTATCTTAGGATTTTATAATAGTGTTCTCGTACAATGTTTGCCCTTTTGTAATTGACTTATTTCACTCAGCATGATGCCCTCCAGATTCATCCATGTTGGGAGATGTTTCAAGGATTCACCATTGTTCTTTATCATTGCTTAGTATTCCATTGGGTGTGTGTACCATAATTTGTTTATCCATTCATCTGTTGATGGGCGCTTAGGTTGTTTCCATCACTTTGCTATTGTGAATAATGCTGCAATGAACATGGGTGTGCATATGTTTATTCGTGTGACGGTTCTTATTTCTCTGTGATGTATTCCTAGGGGTGGGATTGCTGGATTGTTTAGTATTTCGATATCTAGCTTTTTAAGGTGGTGCCTTATTGTTTTCCATAGTGGTTGTACAATTTATATTCCCACCAGCAGTGCATAAGAGTTCCAATCTCCCTGCAACCTCCTCAACATTTGCTATTTTCTGCTTTTTTTTTTTTTAAATTAGTGCCAGTAATGGTGGGGTGAGATGTTATCTGGCTGAGTTTTGATTTGTGTTTCTCTAATTGTTAATGATTGAGAGTATTTCCTCATGTGTCTGTTAGTCGCCTGAATGTCTTCTTTAGTGAAGTGTTTGTTCATATCCTTTGTTCATTTTTTAATTGGGTTATTTGTCTTTTTATTGTTAAGGTGTTGAGGTTGAAGATCATGTGATTCTTTTCTTTTGTTCTGTTTATGTGGTGAATAATGTTGATTGATTTTCTAATGTTGAACCATCCTTTCATACCTGATATGAATCCCACTTGGTCACAGTGTATTTTTTCTGATAAGATTCTGAATTCTATTGGCTAAAATTTTGTTGAGAATTTTTGCATCTATATTCATGAGAGATATTAATGTGTAATTTTCTTTCTTTTCTTGGTGTCTTTGGCTTTGGTATCAGGTTATGCTGAAGTCATAGAATGAATTTGGAAGTATTCCTTCCTTTTCTGTGCTCTGAAATTATTTGAGTAGTACTTTTGTGAACTCTTCTCTGAATGTTTGGTAAAACTCTCTAGTGATGCTGTCTGGGCTTGGGCTTTTTTTTTTTGTTGGGAGTTTTTTTTTTTTTTTTTTTGTTACCTCTCCAATCGCTTCTCTTGTATTGGGTAGGTTCAGATTTTCTATCTCAGCTTTTGTTAGTTTAGGTAGTGTTTCTAGAAATTTGTCCATTTCCTCTAAGTTCTCAAATTTGTTGGAGTGCAGTTTTCATAGTATTCTGTTATGAACCTTTTTATTTCAGTTGAGTGTGTTGTAACGTCCTCCATATCATTTCCTATTTGGGTTATTTGCTGTCTGTTCTGTCTTTTGTCAGTTTTCGCTAGTGGTTTGTCAATTTTGCTGATCTTTTCAAAGAACAAAGTTTTGGTTTTGTTGATTCTTTCTATTGTTTTTCTGTTGTCTATTTCCTTTATTTCTGCTCTAATCTTTATTATTTCCTTTCTTCTGGTGGCTGTGGGCTTCTTTTGCTGTTATCTTTTTCATTTGCTGAAGTTGTAGGGTTAGTGTTTTGATTTGGCTCATCCTTCTTTTTTGATGAGAGTGCTTATTGTTATAAATTGACCTATGATGACTGTCTTTGCTGTTTCCCAAAGGTTTTGGTATGATGTACTTTCATTCTCATTTGATTCTAGGAATTTTTTTTATTCCATCTTTAATTTCTTCTATTACCCAGTTGTTTTTAAGCAAGATGT
Source organism: Dugong dugon (assembly GCA_030035585.1). NCBI lineage: Eukaryota > Metazoa > Chordata > Mammalia > Sirenia > Dugongidae > Dugong > Dugong dugon. Next base: position 97,032,644 of record CM057483.1, on the reverse strand, counting down.
TATTCAGTTTCCATGTATTTGATTTTTTTCCCTTGCTCTTCCTGTTATTGATTTCTACTTTCATAGCATTGTGATCAGAAAGAATGCTCGGTATTATTTTGATATTTTGGATTTTTTGAGGGTTGCTTTGTGGCCTAAAATGTGGTCTATTATGGAGAATGTTCTATGTGTGTTGGAAAAGAATATATACTTTGCTGCTATTAGGTGGGGTGTTCTGTATACGTTTATGAGGTCAAGTAGTTTGATTGGGGCCTTTAGATCTTCTGTATCTCTGTTAAATTTCTTTCTAGATTTTGTCTTTTATCTAGAGTCGTGTGTTGAAGTCACCTACTGTTACAGTGTAACTGTTTTCTTTTCAGTGCTGTTGGAGTTTGTTTTAGGCATTTTGGAGCCCTGTAGTTCTGTGTGTAGATATTTATTAAGGTTATGTTTTCTTGGTGGATTGTCCCTTTAATCATTATATAATGTCCTTCCTTGTCTTTTATGGTTGGTTTTGCCAAAAAATCCATTTTATCTGAGATTAGTATTGCCACTCTTGCCATTTTTTGGTTAGTGTTTGCTTTGTATATGTATATGTTTGATTGTTAGTATATTTATGTTTTTGAGTTTAACGTGTGTCCCTTGTAGACAACATATTGACACGTCGTGCTTTTTTGTCCTTTCTGTCACTCTCAGTCTTTTTAACAGGTGCATATAAGACATTTACATTCAGTGCAATTATTGATAGTTATGAGTTTACTGCTGTCATGCTTTTTTTGTGGTGCTGACGTTTTCTTTGTCCTTCTTACTTTCCTGTATTTGTGGATTTTCTTTCCTTATTATTGATTTTGTGTTTACTGAGAATTTATGTTTTTCTTTTTTTCCTGATGAGTGGTTTTGTTAACTTTCTTTATATGGAACTTGAAATTTACCCTTTTCTTTCTAAAATTGAGCTAATCTTTTATTACTTAATATCACCTTGACTTACTATCCATTTGAAAGTTCTATACCTACTCAGATTATTCCCCATTTTATTGTTTTGACATTGTCATCATTTACAGATTGATGGCTCTGTTTCCCTGTTTTAAGTCTTTTAGCTTTGTTTTATTATTGAAAGTTCTTTACCTAGGTTGGTATCTGGCTGATATTGTTCTCCATTTATTTTCTGATATTGTTGGTTCTCTAAACAAAGGACTCCCTTTAATATTTCTTGTAAGTTTGGTTTGGTTTTTATGAATTCACTTAGTTTCTGTTTATCTGGAAATGTCCTCGGTTCACCATCCTATGGAGAGAGAGTTTTGCAGGGTATATTGTTCTGTGTTGGCAGTTTTTCTTTTTTCTTCAAGGTTTTGTATATGGCATCCTGTTGCCTTCTTGCCTGCATAGTTTCTGCTGAGTAATCAGAGTTTAATCTTATTTTTTTCCTTTTGTAGGCGACTTTTCGTTTTTCTTGAGCTGCTATCAGGATTATTTCTTTGTCTTCGGTTTTTGCAAGTGTGGTTTTGATATATCTTGGTGATTTTCTTTTGGAGCTTATCTATATGGGGTTCGCTGAGCTTCTTGGATAGTCTGCTTTTCGTCTTTCATGATATTTCAGAAGTTTTCTGTCAGCAAATTTTCAAAAATCTTCTCTGGGGTTTCCATTTTCTCCCCCTGCTGTGGAACTCCAAATGTGAAAATTTTTGCTCTTGATTGTGCCCCACATAATTCTTAGGTTTTCTTCATTCTTTTCTCTGATTTTTCCTCAAAGTAGTGTCCATGGATTTGTCTTCAGTCTTGAGGATTCTGTCTTCCATTGTTTCAAATTTGCTCCTAAGACCTTCTATTGAGTTGTCCATTTCTGAAATTCTGTTTTTTTATCTTTTTGATTTCTAATTGCTTTTTTTACCTGATTTCTAATTGTTTATTTATTTTGACACTTTGTTCTTGTATTATTTTCCTGAATTCATCTATCGCTTTGTGTTTTCCTTGATTTCAACTATGTTTTTTTGTTGGTTTTGTCGGTGTTTTACATGATTTTGTGTATTTTTCCTTGGTTTTGTTTGTGTTTTCCTTGATCTCATTCCTAATGTCTTGTTGTTGTTGTTAGGTACCATTGAGTCTGTTCCAACTCATAGTGACCCTGTGTCTTGGAGAGTCCTAAATATTAGTCTTTTGAATTCCATATCAGGTAGTTCCACTGTTTTTTATTCTACCTGAAGGTCATCTGATTCTTTATTTTGGTCACTTGCTGGAGCCATCTTGTCCTACTTTTTATATGTTTTGATATTGTTCGCTCTCTCCAAGACAATAAGGTATTATTTTCCTTATTTATTGATTGTATGTTCATTTGCTTCATCCTGCTTCTTTATTTTGTTTTGATATGTCAGGGTGGGAGGGCCAGGCATACTTTGGTACTAGCTCGTCTGTGGGCATGATAGCTGTCACTACTTTGTACAGGTGAGTAGGGCAGCAGCAGGCAGGATGAGCCCACTTTGCTGTTTGCTCATTTGGCAAGGTGCCTGAGGGCAGTCTGGGATGGCGCTGTCTGCCTCCTGCTGTTGGTCCAACAGTGTGGGAGTGTTCACAGCCCATCATCATATATGTGGGGGTTTCAGACTGGGAGTGGTAGGGGCTTGCCTCCCTCCTTTCAGCAGCTGGTCGAGTGGTGGGAAGGGAGTGGCAGTGCTGGCCCAGTGCAATGGTGGGCCTGAGCCAGGCATGCTCTAGCCAAGGTGGTATGGCAAGGGCCAGTGGGAAGGTGGGGGGTGGCATATGGAGATAAGTGGGAGGAACAAAGAAAAGAGAAGAGAGATAAAGAAAAAAAGGGGTAGCCAGAGACTGGGTGTGGGGTAGACCTGGGGGCTGGTGGGAAGGTGGGAGAGGTGGCATATCAGGCTAGGTGGGAGGGAGAAAGAAAAGGAAGAAAGAGAAAAAATCGCATTACAGGATCCAGCAGGTGGGGGTAGGGCAGACCTGAGGTGGCAGTGGGTCAATGGATCTCTAGCTGTGGCTGTGCAGTGTGGCCCAACAGGAAGAGGTAGAGGTGGCATATAGGGCTGGATGGGAGGTAGATAAAAAGGAATAAAGGGAAAAATTGTGTGGCAGAAGTCAGTGGGTGGGTGTAGGGCAGATGTGGGGTGGTAGGGGGTTGATGGATCTGTTGCTGTGGTTGTGTGGAGTGGCCAAGTAGGAAGGGGTAGAGGTGCCATACGAGGCTAGGTGGGAGGGAGAAAGAAAGGGAGGAAAGGGAAAAAAAGTGGTGTGGCAGGAGCCAGCAGGTGGGGGTGGGGCGGATCCGGGCTGGCGTTGGGCCAGTGTCTCTCTAGCCAAGGCAATGCTGCATGGCCCGGAGTGTAGGGGTAGAGGTTGGGTACAGGGATAGAAGGGGGAAAGAAAAGGAAGAAAGGGGAAAAATTTCATGGCAGGAACCAGTGGGTCAGGTCAGGTTGGACACAGGCTGGTGGCAGATTGGTGTCTCCCTACCCACAGTGATGTGGCATGGCCTGGTGGGAAGGTGTATAGGTTGTGTACCTGGCTAGGTGGGAGGGAGAAAGAAAAGGAAGAAAGAAGGGACAAATGGCATGACAGGAGTTGGTGGGTGGGGGCAGAGTGGACCTGGGCCGGTGGCAGGCTGATAGCTCTCTAGCCAATGTGGTGCAGTGTGGCCCATCAGGAAGGGGTGGAGGTGGTGTACTGGGCAGAAGGGTAAGGTGTGGGAAAGTGTGTTTTTCTTGTCACTGGGTGCTCTGTCTCCTGTTGTGAGCTCCGTGAAGTTGCCTGCCTTCCTGTACTCCCGGTCCAGAGTCATTGCTGACTGTGCTTCAAGATGGCGATGCTCCGCCATGTTAGCGGCAGGGGACATCCATTCCATACCTGTCTTCCTTCTCTGTTTTCCTCCAGTTTTTTCTCCCATTAGGTGTTTGATCTAGTTCTTTATCCCTTCATTTGATGCTTAAGATTCCAGCATTGATGTTTGTATCTGTTTTCCTTAGTTTATCAGGTCTTTGCTGCAGGTCAGCATGATGTGTCCATCTAGGGCACCCTGTTGGCTCCACCTCCATTACCAGAGATTTTGTGGTGCAGCAGTACCTAGAGTATAAGCAAGTGGCCCTCAGCAACCCCAAGGAGTATGACTTCTTGTGGGGGTCCCAAGTCTTCCCAGCAACTTCCAAGATTAAAGTCCTTGTTTGTGGCCAAAATTCATAGGAAAGATCCCACAGCATTCCCACTTAAGTATGATGAGAAAAGGATGGATTAGGAGGTTAGAGAGAGAGTCCATGCCAAGACAGGTGCTAGTGGCTTCTCCTCTAGGCACTTTGGCAATCTGAGGCAGGGCCTTCTCCTTGCTTTTGGGAGTGGGCAGTCAGAGGAACCCCACATGTTATGGGCACTGTGTTCTTGAGTTACAGGTTGTGGGGGGAAGGCAGGGAACAACACACTGTCCAGAAAATTTTCCCCACGTGGTACTTGATATTTTAGGTCAAATTGTCTTTCTTGCAAGTGTTTTGTTCCTTTTCAATGTATTTTGAGTGAGCTTCAGAATGGAGCTTCATGAATGACGCTGGTTACTCGTATTTTGTGTGCTGCCTCTGATTCTTTATGGAATAAGTATTTTGTTAACTTTGTAAAACAGACCACTATGTTACCCATATTCTAATGTCTGAAACAGATTTCATAACATCCTATTAGGTCGATCTTTGTAAAAGAAAATATGGCTGTTAGGTGCCTGATTCCCATTGTGTGTGTGCGAGAGAGATTTTTGTCTTTACCATCTCACTCTTACAGGCACTCATGAACTCGAATGCAACATACACGTACCTGCATGCACAGTCACACACACATAGGCACAGGGACATAAACACAATATAAAAGTACAGATATACATAAAATTAAAACTATTTGCCTACAAGAAAATGAGTCACGGTTTATATTTAGACAGAGACTAGTCAAAGAATTTTCAAAATGAGAAGCCTGAGCACTACAGGGGGCCTGTATGTTGCATTTGAGTTTATGAGTGCCTATAAGAGTGAGACGGTAAACACAAAGATCACACACACAGAGCCTAAATTGTCAGTCAAGGACACATGAACTCTTCTGAACCCCACACCAGCCCAAGGCTAATTTAGATAAGGAGCCCAAACTATCTAAACCCAGTTTCTTCATCTGTCTCCCTGGATCACTCAGTACCGTGACATTCTTTGGTATCTTGTCCTTTCGCTTAAACCAGGAAGGCCCTGGAGTACAGAGATAATTTCATATCAGGCTTTGCCTTACAAGCTTTATCATAAATGCTCAAGAACAGTTTTTTGAATGAAAGATTATCGAGGGGGTTCTTCGAGAATGTAGATTCTGGCACACATGAGACTAAGGATTGGGAGTCAGGAAAGGCTTTGATGTACTTGCAGGAAAAGCTGTATCTGAATTCAGAAAATCCTCTAAGACACAAGTTCATCTTAGAGGTAAGAGGAGCCTCTCATTTCCCATCATAGGAACTCATTGTATATTAATGCATAGGAAACGAACCATCCACTTTTAATATTTAGGAAAAGACATGAACAAGTACTCCATAAAGGGAATATGAAAAGAGTCAAAGGACGCATTACAAACTGCTCAGCCTCATTAGTAATCAAGGAAGGGAGGGTAATTTAAAATTCACTACGAGATACTATTGCACAAATGTCAGAATAGCTAAAATTAAAGGCTGACCGCAAACCAATCAATCCTTTCAGGTGGACTGCAGTCCAACCAATCTCTTGGCAGATTGTGGCCCCACCAATCATTTTGGAAGAATTGGAAACTCTGTGCAGAAAAGCCACATAAGAGAAACCCACTGTATCTCAATAAAGAAACACGAGGAAGTGATTACCAAAAAAAGGTCAGAATAGTAGCTAACATTGGGATGAAGGTAGGTGTAGGGGTGCAGATGGATTGAACAAGGTCTTCTGGTCTGCTTGGATTGGTATTCTTAAATACAAATGGAGGTTAAACAAGTACATGATTTGTGATAGTTTGAGATATGCATTTTTGTTCTGATGTACAATACAAAATGTTAAAAAGGAAAATCAGCAAAGATTACGAGTAGGGAACATGAAATGAAAACTTGTTCAACCTCGAGTAATCTTGACAAGGGCAATAGCAATAAATGATGGTGAAAAACCAAAACCAAACCTGCTGCCGTTGAGTCAATTCCGACTCACAGCGACCCTATAGGATAGAGTGGAACTGCCCCATAGGGTTTCCAAGGAGCACCTGGTGGATTTAAACTGCCAACCTTTTGGTTAGCAGCCGTAGCTCTTAACCACTACGCCACAAGGGTTTCCAAATGATGGTGAGGTAGGGTAAATGGAATGTCTCATAGCCTGTGTGTGGGAGTGTGAATTGGTGCAACCATTATAGACAGCAGTTCGTCAGTGAATTAAAATGTTATATATGCTGCTATTCCAAATTCTGTATCCAAGTGTCTGTTTCACAGTAACATCTGCACCCCTACACCTATCCTCATCCCAATGTTAGCTACTATTCTGATCTTTTTTTGGTAATCACATCCTCGCTTTTCTTTATTGAGATACAGTGGGTTTCTCTTATGTGGCATTTTCGGCACGGAGTTTGCAATTCTTTCAAAATGATTGGTGGGGCCACAATCTGCCAAGAGACTGGTTGGACTGCAATCCACCTGAAAGGATTGATTGGTTTGCGGTCAGCCTAAGTGGCTTGCAATCCAACTGAGAGGATTGGTTGGTTTAAGATCCGCCCAGTGATTGGTCAGGCTTCAATCAGCCTAAGCAGCTTGGAATCTAAGAGGACTGGTTGTTTTGCAACCCACCTAAAGGATTGGAAAGTCCCGCTTTAAAACTGACAAGGAGTTTTGTATATCAACAGCTGATGCAGCAGAGGTTGTTAGGGACCTCCTGATCTACAAGAGTCTGGAGAGGAGCACGTCCTTTGGACCTGGAGTCCCTGCTCTGACAGCCTCCTAGACCCAAGTGAAAGGGATGTAACACTGAGCTGATAACACTGAGGTGGTAACACTGACGACTGAATGAAATGACGGAGCAGACGGCGGCATGCCCAAGGACGGTGATTACATCACTATTTGTAAAATTAAAAATAGTTACAAACAATGTAAGTATCCATCAGTAGGGTAAGACTTTGACAAATTATGGCTTATACAAACTACAGAATACTATGCAGCTGTTAAAAAATACAAAATACATTAAAAACAAGGAAAGAATGAGAAACTGTCCAAGACTAGGGAGACATAAAAACTAAATTTAATGTGATATTCTGCATTGAATCCTGAAACAGAAAAGCGACATTAGTGGAAAAACTGGTGAAATCTGAATAAAGTCTGCAGTAAACTAAAGTTAATAATAATGCACCAAAGTTAATTTGTTAGTTTTGACAAATTTGCCATGGTTATATAAGATGTAAACATGGGGGAGCTAGGTGAAAGGTATATGGGAACTCTATGTACTATCTTTGCAACTTTTATATAAATCTAAAATTATTTCAAAATAAAAAGTTTTCAAAAAGAGAATGAGATAGATATCTATATACTGACATAACAAAATCTCCCACAGTTACGTTTAAATACAAAACTCAAATTGCCACATGGTGTATGCAGCATAGTCCCTCTTATCTATACAACAACACACATAAACCAAAAAATTATGTGTTTCTATAGGTGTGAATATATGTATGAAAATAATTGACAAAATTCTTTTTTAATTTTTTTCCCATACAAAAATTTATACATATATTGTTATGTGACCCTAATTGCTCTCCCCATACTGTGGCAGCACATTCTTCCTTTCCACCTCTGATTCCCCATGTCCATTCAACCAGCTCCTAACCCTCTTTACCTTCCCATCTCACCTCCCGACAGAAGCTGCCCGTTTAGTCTCTTGTACCTACTTGAGCTAAGAGGCACACTCCTCACAAGTACCACTTTATGTCGCACAGTCCAGTCCAATCCTTGTCTGAAGAGCTGGCCTCGGAAATTGTTTTAGTTCTGAGCTGATAGAGAATCCAGGGACCATGCTTTCCGGGGTTCCTGCAGTCTCAGTCAGATGATTTAGTCTGGTCTTCTAACTAGAATTTGAGTTCTGCATCCCATCCGGGACTCTCTCTTGTGTTCCCTGCCAGGGCGGTCTTTGGTAGTAGCTGGGCACCATCTAGTTCTTCTGGTCTCAGGCTGATCAAGTCTCTGGTTTATGCTGCCCTTTCTGACTCTTGGGCTGATACTTTCCTTGTGCCTTTGGTGTTCTTCATTCTCTTTAACTTCAGGTGGTTGGGACCAATTGATCCATCTTAGATGGCCACTTGCAAGCTTTATTTTTTTCTTTTTATTGTACTTCAGGTGAAGTCTTACAGAACAAATAGCTTCTCATGAAACAGAAGTACACATGTTATTTTATGACATTGGTTAACAACCCCACAAAATATGAACCTTCTAACTTCTCAACCTCTTTTTTTTTTGGTGAAAATACACATAGCCAAAGATACACCATTTCAAAAATTTCTACATGCATAGTTCAGTGACATTGACTACGCTCTTCCAATTGTGTTGTTATTCTCACTTAAGATGAAGGCTCACAGAACAAAATAGTTTCTCATTTAACAGTTACTACAAGTGCTGTCCTATGACAATGGATAACAATCTCACAACACATCAACAATATCTGTACTCAACATTGAGTTCCCTATCACAAGCTTCCTTGTCCCCTTCTGCTTTCTGGCCCTTGTAACTGGACTCCTGTACCTCGTTAGTCTCATTTGGTTTTACGGGGCTGTCCACTCCCAGCCTGAACAGTGAACCTCGGGGGTAACTTCACCACTTAGATAATAGGGTGTCTGGGGGCCATACTTTCAGGGTTTCTCCAGTCTCCTTTAGGCCAGTAAATCTGGTCTTTTTTTTGTGTGTGAGTTAGAATTATGCTCTACATCCTTCTCCAGCTCTGTCCAGAGCCCTCTGTTGTGATCCTGGTCAGAGCAGTCAGTGGTGGTAGCAGGGCACCATTAGCTGTACTGGACTCAGTCCAGTGGAGGCCTTGGCAGCTGTGGACAAATACTCCTTCAGACTAATCTTTTCCTTGTATCCTGTTCTCTTCATTCTCCCTTGCTCCCAAAGGGATGAGACCAGTGGAGTGTCTTAGATGGCCGCTCACAGGCTTTTAAGACCCCAGACATTACTCACCAAGGTAGAATGTAGAACATTGCCTTTATAAGCTGTGTCATGCCAATTGAGCTAGATGTTACCCGAGACCATGGACCCCACAGCCCTCCTCCCAGCAATTCAGTCCCTCAGGGAGTTTGGATGTGTCTATGGGGCTTCCATGACCTTTCGTTGTACAAGTTGTGCTAGTTTCTCCTATATTGTGTACTGTCTCACCCTTCACCCAAGATACCACTTATCTATTATCTATTTAGTATTTCCCCGAACCCATCCCATCACTGGTAACCAACAGATTATTACATTTTGTGTGTGAACTTTTTTATGGGTTTTTACAATAGAGGTCTCATACAATCTTTGTCCTTCTGTGATTGACTTATTTCACTCAGCATAATGTTCTCCAGTTTCATCCATGTTATGAGATGCTTCACAGATTCATTGTTGTTCTTTCTCATTGCATAGTACTCCACTGTGTGTATGTACCATAGTTTGTTTATCCATTCATCTGTTGATGGGCATCTAGGTTGTTTCCATCGTTTTTCTATTGTGAACAATGCTGCCATGAACATAGGTGTGCATATGTCTATTCGAGTGATGACTCCTATTTCTCTAAGATATATTCCTAGGAGTGGCATTGCTGGATCGAATGGTATGTCTATTTCTAGCTTTCTGAGGAAGCGCTGTATCATTTTCCAAAATGGTTGTATCATTTTGCATTCCCACCAGCAGTGCATAAGTGTTCCAATCTCCCTGAAGCCCCTCCAACATTTGCTGTTTCCAGTGTTTTTGATTCGTGCCAGTAATGCCGGGGTGAGATGTTATCTCATTGTGGTTTTAATTTGCATTTCTCTAATGGCTAGTGATCGCGAGCATTTCCTCATGTGTCTGTTGGCCATTTGAATGTCTTCTTTGGTGAAGTGTCTGTTCATTTGCTTTGCCCATTTTTTAATAGGATTATTTGTCTTATTGTTGTAGAGGTGTTGGATTTTCTTGTAGATTATGGAGATTATGTAGACCTTTGTCTGACTTGTACTGTCGAAAATTTTTTTCCCAATCTGTAGGTTATCTTTTTACTCTTCTGGTGAAGTCTTTTGAAGAGCATAGGTGTTTTATTTTTAGGAGATCCCAGTTATCTAGCTTATCTATTGGGTTTTGTGCGTTGATGGTTATGGTTTGTATCCTGTTAATGCTATGTATTAAGGCCTGAAGTGTTGGTCCTATTTTTTCTTCCTTGAACTTTATAGCTTTAGGCTTTATATTCAGGTCTTTGATCCATTTTGAAGTAGTTTTTGTATACGGTGTGAGGTATGGGTCCTGTTTCATTTTTTTGCAGATGGAAATCCAGTTTTGCCAGCACCATTTGTTAAAAAGACCGTCTTTTCCCCATTTGATGGACTTTGGGCCTTTGTCGAAGATCAGGTGACCGTAGGTGGATGGATTTACATCTGGGTTCTCAATTCTGTTCCATTGGTCAATGTATCTGTCGTTGTACCGGTACCAGGCTGTTTTGACTACTATAGCTGTATAGTAGGTTCTGAAGTCAGGTAGTGTGAGTCCTCCAACTTTATTCTTCTTCAATAGTGCTTTACTTATTCGGGGTTTCTTCCCTTTCCATATAAAGTTAATGATTAGTTTTTCCAACTCTTTGAAGAATGTTGTTGGTATTTGGATCGGGATTGTGTTGTATTTGTAAATTGCTTTGGGTAGAATTGTCATTTTCACAATGTTGAGTCTGCCTATCCATAAGCATGGTATGTTTTTCCATTTATATAGATCCCTTTGGGTTTCTTGCAGTAGTGTTTTGTAGATTTCTTTGTATAGGTCTTTTACATCCCTGGTCAGTTTTATTCCTAAGTATTTTATCTTTTTAGGGGTTATTGAAAATGGTATTGATTTCCTGATTTCCTTTTCATTGTTCTCCTTACTGGTGTATAGGAATCCAACTGATTTTTGAATGTTTATCTGGTATCCTGCTACTCTGCTGAATCTTTCTATTAGTTCCAGTAGATTTCTCGTGGAGTATTTAGGGTTTTCTGTGTATAGTATCATATCATCTGCAAACAGGGACAGTTTAAGTTCTTCATTACCAGTTTGGATGCCATATTTCTTTTTCTTGCCTTCTTGCTCTAGCTAGATCTTCCAGCACAATGTTAAGTAGGAGTGGTGATAAAGGGCATCCTTGTCTTGTTCCTGTTTTCAAGGGGAATGTTTTCAGCCTCTCTCTATTAAGAATGATGTTGGCTGTTGGTTTTGCATAGATGCCCTTTATTATGTTGACAAATTTCCCTTCTATATACCTATTTTATTGAGAGTTTTTATCAGGAATGGGTGTTGGACTTTGTCAAATGCCTTATTTGTGTCAGTTGAGATGATCATGTGATTCTTTTCTTTCCTTTTATTTATGTGGTGGATTATGTTGATTGATTTTCTAATGTTGAACCATCGTTGTATACCTGGTATGAATCCTACTTGGTTGTGGTGTATTATTTTTTGATATGATGCTGAATTCTATTGGCTAGAATTTTGTTGAGAATTTTTGCATCTATATTCATGAGAGATATTGGTCTGTAATTTTCTTTTTTTGTGACATCTTTTCCTGGTTTTGGTATAAGCGTTATGCTGGCTTCATAGAATGAATTTGGAAGTGTTGCTTCTTCTATGCTCTGAATTAGCTTGACTAGTACTAGTATAAGCTCTTCTGTAAATATTTTGTAGAATTCTCCAGTGAGGTCATCTGGGCCAGGGTGTTTTTTGGTTGGGAGTTTTTTTTATTATGTTTCCAATCTCTTCTCTTGTTATGGGTCTGTTCAGATTTTCAACATCACTTTGTTGTAGTTTGGGTAGGACGTGTGTTTCTAGAAATTTATCCATTTCCTCTAGGTTTTCATATTTGTTGGAGTATAGTTTTTCATAATATTCTGTTATAATCCTTTTTATTTCAGTTGGGTCTGTTGTAATGTCCCCTATTTCATTTCTTATTTGGGTTATTTGTGTCCTCTCCTGTTTTTCTTTTGTCGGTCTGGCCAGTGGTTTGTCGATTTTGTTGATTCTTTCAAAGAACCAACTTTTGGATTTGTTGAGTCTTTCTATTGTTTTTCTGTTCTCTATTTCATTTATTTCTGCTCTGATCTTTACTATTTCCTTTCTTCTTGTGGTTGTGGGCTTTTTTTCTGTTCTCTTTCTATTTGTTTGAGTTCTGTAGTTAATTTTTTGATTTTGTCCCTTTCTTCTTTTATGATATGTGCATCTATTGCTATAAATTGTCCTCTGAGGACTGCCTTTGCTGTGTCCCAAATGTTTTGGTATGATGTGTTTTCATTCTCGTTTGATTCTAGGAATTTTTTGATTCCCTCTCTGATTTCTTCTATTACCCTGTGATGTGTAAGCAGGGTATTATTCAGTTTCCATGTAGTTGATTTTTTTTCCTTCCTCTTTCTATTGTTAATTTCTACCTTGATGGCATTGTGGTCAGAGAAGATACTTTGAATTATCTCAGCGTTTTGGATCTTGTTGAGGATTGCTTTGTGGCCTAAGCTGTGGTCTATTCTGGAGAACGTTCCATGTGCATTGGAAAAGAATGTGTACTTTGCAGCAGTTGGATGGAGTGTTCTATACATGTCTATGAGGTCAAGTTGGCTGATTGTGCCCTTTAGTTCTTCTGTATCTTTGCTGAGTTTCTTCTTAGTTGTTCTGTCCTTTGCTCAGAGTTTTGTGTTGAAGTCTCCTACTATTATTGTGGTACTGTCAATTTCTCATTTCAGTGTTGTTAGAGTTTGTTTTATGTATTTTTGGAGCCCTGTCATTGGGTGTGTAGATGTTTATTATGGTTATGTCTTCGTGATGGATCCTCCCCTTAATCAGTATATAGTGTCCTTCTTTGTCTTTTATGGTAGATTTCATTTTAAAGTCTATTTTATCTGAGATTAGAATTGCCACTCCTGCTCTTTTTTGGTAGTTTGTAGCTTGGTATATTTTTTTCCAACCTTTGACTTTTAAGAAATTCACATCTTTGTTTCTAAGGTGTGTCTCTTGTAGACAGCATATTGATGGATCCTGGTTTCTTATCCATTCTGTCACTCTCCGTCTCTTTATGGGTGCATTGATTCTGTTTATATTCAATGTAATTATTGATAGATGTCAGTTTGTTGCTGTTATTTTGTGGTGCTTTTTTTGTGGTGCTGAAGTTTTCTTTGTTGTTCTTACTCTCTTGTGCTGAGTTACTTTCATTTGGGGATTTTTTAAAATTTCTTTTGTTTTTGTAGGTTTTGTTTTTGCTGAGACTTTAAGTTTTTCCTCTTTTTTTTAATGAGTATGTTAACTTTTCTGTGGTTACCATAAATTTTACTCTTATCTTTCTAAGTTTGAAGCAGTCTACCATTACCTGGTATCACCTTGCCTTCCTCTCCATTAGAAGATTCTATACCTATGCAGTTTATTCCCTCTTTTATTGTTTTGATGTTGTTGTCATTTACTGATTAACTTCTGTGATTCCCTGTTGTTTTTCTTTTGGTTTTGGATTGTTCTCGAGAGTTCATTTCCTAGATTGGTATCTGGCTGGTACGATCCTGCATCCTAGCTTCTGCCTGTTAGCTGAAGCTGTTTGTCCTCAGATCAAAGAACTCCCTTTAATAATTCTTTTAAGTTTGGTTTGACGTTTAGATATTCCCTTAATTTCTGTTTATCTGGAAATGACTTAATTTCACCATCAAATTTGAATGAGAGTTTTGAAGGTATATTACTCTTGGCTGGCAATTTTTTTCTTTCAAGGTTTTATGTATGTCATTCCATTGCCTTCTTGCCTGCAGGGTTTCTGCCAAATAATCTGAGCTTAGTCGTATTGTTTCTCCTCTGTATGTGACTTCTTTTTTTTCATCAACTACTCTCAGGATTCTTTGTCTTTGGTTTTGGCGAGTGTGAATACGATATGCCTTGGTGATTTTCTTTTGGGGTCTCATCTATAGGGTGTTCATTGAGCTTCTTGCATGGTCAGCATTTCATTTTCCATGATATTGGCGAAGTTTTCTGTCATCAGCAGCTCCTCGATGATCCTCTCTGTGTTTGCTGTTTTCTCCCCTGTTCTGGAATTCCAATCACTCGAAGATCTTTGCTTTTGATTGTGTCTGACATAACTCTCAGGGTCTCTTCATTTTTCTGTGTTCTTTTTTCTGAGTTTTCCTGAAACAGAGTTGTATCCAAGTGTTTGTTTTCATTTCCACTGATCCTGTCTTCCACCATTTCAAATCTGCTTCTCAGCCCTTCTATGACATTGTCCATTTCTGAAATCTTGTTGTTTATATTTTGGATTTCTAATTGTTGTCTTTGTATAATTTCTAGTTGTGTATTTATTTTGGCATTTTGTTCCAGCATTATTTTCCTGAATTCTTCCAATTTTTTGCCTGTATTTTCCGTGAATTTGTCTATTTTTTCCTCATGTTTGTCAGCTTTTTGCCTCAGTTCTTGGAGAATTCCGAGTATTAGAGATTTGAATTCCCTATCACATAGTTCTAGTGCCTTTTCTTCTACTGGAAAATCATCTGGTGTTTTATTTTGGGCACCTACTGGAACCATCTTGTCCTATTTTTGTAAATGTTTTGTTATTGTCTGCTGTCTTTGGGGCATTCAGTAGTTATTTTTCTCATTTATTGATTGTAGAGTTGTTTTATTCATCCCTTTTTTTTTTTAAATTGACTGTGTCTGAGCAGGCAGACTGTGTTTTGTTTGTTTGCTCATCTGTGGGCAGAACACTTTTCACGTCCATCTTCAACTGACAGGGTCAGTCACTCAGATATGGTACGGCAGGGCAGGTCTAGCTGAAGATGTGTTACTGGGACGGGTTGTTTGTGGCACTTACTAGAGCCACCAGAGTGGGTCGGTAATCAGTGCAGGGCAGGTTCCAGTGGGCCTTGCCTGTGCTGCTTGGTGGTGTGATGTCAAGCGCACGGTGCAGGTAGGCAGGATGTAGCAGGGAGACTGTTATGTGTGGAGCTAAGATGGATATAAGAGAGAGGAGAGAGGAACAGGGACCAAAAACGTATAAACAAATAAAAAAAATGCTAGGGGAGCTTGCATTGGAGTGGAGAGATGAGAGACTATGAAATGGAGAAAAACTGAAAGGGGAGGAGGAAGAAAAGAAAAGAATGAATAAATAAGAATCAGAAAGGTTAAAGAACCACAAAGTTCCCAGGGATCCCACCGGTGCAATGATGAGGTCTGGGGAAGTCGCTCTCTGGTGTTGCAGTACAGCCTGGCTAGAAGGCGTAGAGGTATACAATGCCAGGTATTCAGGGAACAGAAAGAGAAGGAAGATATAGAGAGACGACAAACTGAGCAATGAATAAAGACAAAAAAGAAAAAGAAAACAACAGAAATTAAAAAAACAAACAAACAAGAAAGTCCCCAAAGAAACAGAAAAAAAAAGATCAACATAAAAAAAAATGCCCTCTGGGATCCCTCTGCACGTCTGTGGATGCTGAAGGGGAGTCTCCCTGACACGCAGCTCAGTCTGGCTAGAAAGCACTCTGAACTCAAGAAAAGGAAAAGAAAACAAACAAACAATTCAAAACTAACAAATGAGCAAAAGCCCCAGGATCCCGCCTGCCCAGCAGCCCAAACTGGGAAGCAGCTCCACACTCGAACGAAGCTCCGCAGCCCCTGAGGAAGAAGCAAAGATGGCGCACGGGGCCAGGTACTTGAGTGAAGGGAGAGGGAGGTGGTGAGAGGCAAGTAAGAAATCAAAAGAAGCAGAAAAAAAACAACATCAGCAGCCAACAAATGGCACTCAGAGAGCCAGCTAGCGCGGGCTGGAGTTTCTGTACAAGAGACTGTGTCCGTGGGAAGCAGAGGGGTCCAAGTGTGGGTGAAGAAGGGTAGAGTGTGGGAAAGCATATATCACAAATTACCGGATCTTGCAGCCCCTCAGGAAGAAGCAAAGATGGCACACTGAGAGAGGTACTCTAGCCAAAGGAGGGGGAGGTGGGGAGAGGTAAGGAAGAAATAAAAAGAAGCAGAAAAAAAGCAACATCAGCAGCCAACAAATGTCACACAGAGTTCCACCCATTCAAGTGTGTGGAATCCAAGCATCCGCTGTTTCCCAGTCAAGAGACTGTGGCCGCGGGAAGCAGAGGAGGCCGAGTCGGGGTGAGAAGGGTGGGGGGTTGGAAAACATATATCACCAATTACCGGTTGTTTTGTCTCCCGCTGGAAGCTCTGTGAGGCTGCTTTCTCATACACCCCATTTGCTGGTCTCCGATAGGAGTCCAAGATGGCTGATCCGCGCTGTTTTAGCTGGTAGGGGACCTCTGTATGAATCTCTCCTTGCTCTCCCTTCTCTGTCAGTTTTCTCACTCCATTTGGTGCTTGGCTGAGTTATCTCTTCATTTGATGTTTTAGGGTTTCAGGATTGTTGTATTCTCTGTTCGACTTAGTTTTTCAGATTTGCTGTGGAAGGATGGTGTGGTGCTTCTGCCTAGAGCGCCATTTTGCCGGAACTCTGCTTGCAAGCTTTTAAGATCCCAGATGCCACTCACCAAAGTAGGATACAGAACATTTTCTTTTTTGTGTGTTTTTTAATTGTACAGCAGGTGAAGGTTTACCGAACAAATAGTTTCTCATTAAACAGTAGTACACATATTGTTTTATGACATTGGTTAACAACACCACATGTCATCCCTCTCCATTCTCGATCTTTTCTTTTTCTTTTTGGTGAAAATATGCATAGCCAAGGATACACCATTTCAAAAATTTCTACATGTACAGTTCAGTGACATCGACTATGCTCTTCCAATTGTGCCGCTAGTCTCACTTTAGATGAAGATCTACAGAACAAAATAGTTTCTCATTAAACTGTTAGTACACGTGTTGCCCTATGACAATGGTTAACAACGCCACAACACATCAACACTGTCCATACTCAACCTTGGGTTCCCTATCACCAGCTTTCCTGTCCCCTTCTGCTTTGTAGGCCTTGTCCTTGGACTGCTGTGCCTCATTACTCCCATTTTGTTTTATGGGGCTGTCCACTCCCCGGGTGAAAGGTGAACCTCGGAAGTGACTTCACCACTGAGCTAAAAAGGTGTCTGGGGGCCATAGTATCAAGGTTTCTCCAATATCCTTTAGGCCAGTAAACCTGGTCTTTTTCTTGTGTTAGAATTTTGTTATACATCCTTCTCCAGCTGTCTTAGGCTGGGTTCTCTAGAGAAGCAAAACCAGTAAAGTGTATAAATATATATATAGAGAGAGATTATATCAAGGAAATAGCTCACGTGATTGTAGAGGCTAGAACGTCCCAAGTCTGTGGATCATGGTAGAGGCCTCTCCCGAGTCACACAGCTGCAGAAGCTGGCAAGCCCAAGATCGGAAGGTCGGAGAGCAGGGCTCCCACTCACAGGCTGTGCAGATCGACGAATCCCAGGTTCGGCAGATAAGCTGACAGCTCAAGTCCCAAGAACGGGAGATGAGGCAACAGGAAGCAGCCGCAGGATCCAGAGAGAGCAAAAAGCCAGAATGTCTACTTATATACAGATGCGGGCCACACCCCCAAGGAGACTCCCTTTCATCTTATTGGCTACTCACAGTATATTCAATCATGGGAGTGATTACATTAAAACACGGAGAATCATGGCCCAGCCAAGTTGACACACAGTCTTAACCATCACAACAGCTCTGTCCAGATCCATCTGTTGTGATCCCGGTCAGAGCAGACAGTGGTGGTAACCGGGCACCATCTAGCTGTACTGGACTCAGTCTGGTGGAGGCCGTGGTAGCTGTGGTCCATTAGTCCTCTGGACTAATCTTTTCCTTGTATCCTGTTCTCTTCATTCTCCCTTGCTCTCGAAGGGATGAGACCAGTGGAGTATCTTAGATGGCCGCTCACAGGCTTTTAAGACCCCAGACATACTCACTAGGGTAGAACATAGAGTATTGTCTTTATAAGCTGTGTCATGCCAATTGAGCTAGATGTTCCCAGAGACCATGGTCCCCACAGCCCTCTGCCCAGAAATTCAGTCCCTCAGGGAGTTTGGAAATGTCTATGGAGTTTCCATGACCTTTCCTTGTACAAGGTGTGCTGGCTTCCCCAGTATTGTGTACTGTCTTACCCTTCACCAAAGTTACCACTTGTCTGTTTAGTTCCCCCAACTCTTCCCATCCCTGGTAACCAACAAAGATTATTTCTTTTTGTGTGTAAACTTTTACGTGAGTTATATACTAGAAGTCTCTTACAATATTTGTCCTTTTGTGATTGACTTATTTCACTCAGCATAATGTCTTCCAGTTTTGTTCGTCTTACTCTCCTGTGCTGAGTTCCTTTTGTTTGTGGAATTTTTTTCCATTTCTTTTGTTTTTGTAGGTTTTGTTTTTACTGAGACTTTTTGTTTATATTCTTTATTTTGATGATTAGGTTTTTTAACTTTCTTTGTGGTTACCTTGAAATTTACCCTTATCTTCCTAGATTTGAACCAGTCTATTATTACTTGGTATTGCTTGATTTCTTCTCCATTAGAAGGTTGTCTATCTACCCCATTTATTCCTTCTTTTACTGTTATGATGCAGTTGTCATTTACAGATTAACCTCTCTGGTTCCCTGTTGTAATTCTTCGGGTTTTGCATAGTCCTTAAGAGTTCATTTCCTAGGTTGGTATCTGGTTAGTACAATCCTGTGTCTTATATTCAGCCTGTGGTCTGATATTGTTTTTTGCCAGATTGAAGGAATTCCTTTAGTAAGTCTTGTACGTTTGGTTTGGTTTTTACATAGGCAGTTAATTGCTGTTTATCTGGAAATAACTTAATTTCACCATCATATTTGAACGAGAGTTTTGTAGGGTATATTACTCTTGGCTGGCAATTTTTTTCTTTCAAGGTTTTATATATGTTATCCCATTGCTTTCTTGCCTGCATGGTTTCTGCTGAATAATCTGAGCTTAGTCTTATTGTTTCTCCTCTGTATGTGACTTGTTGTTTTTATTGAGTTTCTCTCAGGAGTCTTTGTCTTTGGTTTTACTGAGTGTGATTGTGATATGCCTTGGTGATTTTCTTTTGGGATCTATCCTATAGGGGGTTCGTTGAGCTTCTTGGATGGTCAGCTTTTCATCTTTCATGATATTGGGGAAGTTTTCTGTCAGAAATTCTTCTATGATCCTCTCTGTGTCTTCTGTTTTCTCCCCCTGTTCTGGAACTCTGGTCACTCACAGATTTTTGCTTTTGATTGTACCCCACATAATTCTCAGAGTCTCTTCATTTTTCTTTGTTCTTTTATCTGAGTTTTCCTGAAACAGAGTTGTGTCCAAGTGTTTGTTTTCAATTCCACTGATCCTGTCTTCCACCATTTCAAATCTGCTCCTCAGCCTTTCTATGACACTGTCCATTTCTGAAATTTTGTTGTTTATCTTTTGGATTTCTAATAGTTGTTTTTGTATAATTTCTAGTAGTGAATTTATTTTGGCATTTTGTTCCTGCTTTATTTTCCTGAATTCTTCAATTTTTTTGTCTGTATTTTCCATGAATTTTTCTGCCTTTTCCATGGATTTTTCTATTTTTTCTTCATTTTTTGTCTGCTTTTTGCTTCAACTCTTGGATAATTCTGAGTATTAGAGATTTGAATTCCTTATCAGGTAGTTCTAGTGCCTTTTCTTCTACTGGAAAGTCATCTGGTATTTTATTTTGGATGCATACTGGAATCATCCTGACCTGTTTTTGTAAATATTTTGATATTGTCTGCTGTCTTCCAGACATTCAGTAGTTGTTTTTCTCGTTTATTGATTGTAGATTTGTTTGTGTCATCCTTTTTTTTTTTTAATTTGGCTATGTCTGAGCAGGTGGGCTGTGTGTTCTTTGTTGTTTGCTCGTCTGTGGACATGATACTTTTCTCCTCCTTTTCCAATTGGCAAGGTCAGTAGCTCAGATATGGTACAGCAGGGCCGGTCTAGCTGAAGAGGAGTTGCTGGGATGGGTTGTTTGTGGCACTTACTGCAGCCACCAGGGCGGGTTGTTAATCAGTGCAGGGCTGGTTCCGGTAGGCTGTGCCTGTGTTACTTGGTGGTGTGATGTTAAGCGTCCGGTGCAGGTAGGCAAGATGGAGGTGGGAGATTGTGATATGTGGAGCTAAGATGTGTATGGAAGAGAGGAGAGAGTAACAGGAGCCAAAAACAGTCAAACAAACAAAAAAGAATGCTAGGGGAGCTTGCTGTTGGAGTGGAGAGATGAGAGACTATGAAATGGAGAAAAACAGATTGGGGAAGAAGGAAAAAAAAAAAGAAAAGAATAAACAAATAAAAATTAGGAAAAAAAAAGAATAGCAAAACTCCAAGAGATCCCACTGGTGTGGCTATGAGGTCTGGAGAAGTTGTTCCCAGGTGTTGAAGTACAGCCTGGCTAGGAGGTGTAGAGGTATTCAGTGCCAGGTATTCAGGGGACAGGAAGAGAAGGAAAGTATAGAGAGATGAGAAACTGAGTAATGAAGAAAGACAAAAAGGGAAAAAGAAGGAAAAGAAAACAAAACAAATCAAAAAAAAAGAACAAGAAACCCTTCCAAAAAAACAGAAAAAACAAAAAACACAAGAAAAGAAATGCTCTCAGGGATCCCTGTGCGTGTCTGCGCAAGCTGAGGGGGGAGGTTCCAAGCTGCGCAGCACCACCCGGCCAGAACGGGCTCCCAACTCCAGAAAAGAAAAAGAAAACAAACAGTTGAAAACAAACAAACAAACAAAAGCCCCGGGATACCATCAGTGTGTCAGCACAGACCAGGAAGCCAATCTACATTCGAACAGAGCTCCACAGCCCCTCAGGAAGAAGCAAAGACGGTGCACATAGCCAGGTATTTGAGCAAAAGGAGGGGGAGGTGGTGAAAGGTAAGGAGGAAATCAAAAGAAGCAGTAAAAAGCAACACCAGCAGCCAACAAATGGCACTCAGGGAGCCGGCCAGTGTAGGCCGGTGGAATCCAAGCAGCTGGTGCTTCCTGGCCAAGAGACTGTGGCTGCGGGAAGCAGAGGAGGCTGAGTGGGGTTGAAGAAGGGTGGGGGGTGGGAAAGCATATATCGCTGTTTACCGGTTGTTCTGTCTCCTGCTGGAAGCTCCATGAAGCTGCTTTCTCATACCCCCTATTTGCTGGTCTCTGATAGGAGTTCAAGATGGTGGATCCACGCTGCGTTAGCTGATAGGGGACCTCTGCATGAATCTCTCTTTGCTCTCCTTCCTCTGCCACTTTTCTCACTCCATTTGGTGCTTGGCTGGGTTCTTTATCTCTTCATTTGATGTTTTACGGTTTCAGGATTGATGTTTTCTCTGTTTGGCTTAGTTTTTCGGATCTTCGCTGTGGAGGGATGGTGTGGTGCTTCTGCC
Organism: Dugong dugon; assembly: GCA_030035585.1. Taxonomy (NCBI): domain Eukaryota; kingdom Metazoa; phylum Chordata; class Mammalia; order Sirenia; family Dugongidae; genus Dugong; species Dugong dugon. The sequence continues at coordinate 97,011,177 of CM057483.1, read as the reverse complement.
TAGACGCCATTTTGCCACCATAATCTTACTAAATATATTTTTGTACCTTTTTATTTTGACTTGTAGTATTGTTAGTTTCCTTTGCGTTACCTTAATATTTACCCCTATTTTTCTAAGTTTACACCAGTCTTTTAGTTCTTTATATTGCCTTGACTTCCTCTCCATATGAAAAATGTATGTCTACATTTTTAAGTCCCTTTTTTTTGTTTTAGTGTTGTCATCTTTTACATATTGGCATCTGTTTCCCTATTTTCAGTGTTTTAGCTTTGATTTACTTTTGTGACTTCCCTACGTGGTTTGATATCTGGTTGCTCTGTCCTGTGTTTTAGTCTTGAGTTGTTATCTGATGTTACGGATTTTCTAACCAGAGAACTCCCTTTAGTATTTCTTGTCATTTTGGTTTGGTTTTTGTAAATTCCCTAAGCTTCGGTTTATCTGGAAATGCCCTAATTTTGCTATCATATTTGAGAGACAGTTTAACTGCATATATAATTCTTGGCTGTCATGTTTTTTTCCTTCAGTGTTTACATATGTCATCCCATTGCCTTCTTGTCTGCAAGGTTTCTGCTGAGTAGTCCGAGCCTATTGTTATTGACTCTCCTTTGTAGATGACTTTTCGTTTATCCCTAGCTGCTCTTAAAATTCTCTTTTTATCTTTGGTTTTGGCAAATTTGATTATAATATGTCTTGGTGACTTTCTTTTGGGATCTACCTTATGTGGGGTTCGATGAGCATCTGGGATAGTAATCTTGTCATTTTTCAGGATATCAGGGAAGTTTTCTGCCAACAGATCTTCAACAATTCTCTCTGTATTTTCTGTTATGCACCCCCCACCCCCATTCCGGTACTCCAGTCACTCGTAGGTTATTCCTCTTGATAGAGTCCCACATAATTCCTAGAGCTTCTTCGTTTTTTTAAATCCTTTTATCTGATGTTTCCTCAGACAAATTGGTGTCAAGTGCTTTATCTTCAATCTCACTAATTCTGGCTTTCATTACCTCAGTTCTGCTCCTATGACTTTCTACTGAGTTGTAATTCTGAAATTTTATTATTAATCTAGATTTCTGATTGCTGTCTCTCTATGGATTCCTGCAGCCTGTTAAATTTGTCATTACATTCTTCTCTAATCTTTTTAATTTCCTCTATTGCACGTTCTGCATTTTGCATAATTTCCTTCCTAATTTCTTGAAGAGTTCTGTATATTAATCATTTGTATTCTGCTTCCAGTAATTCCAAGAAATTTTCCTCCTCTGGAAAATTTCTAGGTTCTTTATTTTGGAAGCTTGCTGAAGCCATCGTGGATTGCCTCTTAATGTGATTTGATACTGACTGTTGTCTCTGAGCCATCAATAAGTTAGTATATTTATTTATTTTATGTTTGCTTACTGTGTCCTAGCTTCTTGTTTTGTTTTGATATGCCCCAATAGGCTGCTCATATGAGCTAGTTTGATTATTTTCATCTTTGAAGCTTTAATGTCCTTTCACCAGGTGGTTAGATCTGTTACTAGGTATGTGAGCTCAGGAGTCCGCCCACTCCTCCTGTATGGATTCAGCTCTGATGCCCAGGTAAATAGCCACCAAGTGTGTGGTAGACTCTCTCACTTACAGTCCTAGACAGGCATGGGTGATTGATGTAGGCACAAGCATCTGGCTGCAGCAGGGGGACACACTCTGAGCAAGACAGGGGGCTGACCGCCACCCCTGCGTGTCCAGGAAGAAGGCATGTCCCTCTTCTCTAGAGGGCTTAGGTGGGTGGGTTTGCAGCTGGACTATGGGCACCTAATGCTGTTGGCTGTAAGGACTGGGGGGCATCTCTTATTCATGGTCCCCTATCGCAGGTAGCTAGGTAGCGTGGGTGAAGCCACCAATCCTCAGGGTAAGTGGAGACCCTGCTTAATGGGCAGAGCAGTGTCAAATGTCAAGAACCTGCCACTTCACAGCTGAAACTGTTGAAATTAGACTTCTGGTATATACCCTGTTGTACTGTGGTAATGAGGGCCTACGCTGTTGAGATGAGCCCACACGAGTCTATGCAGGGGGAAAGGCACTCAAAATCCATGGATCCCTTATGCCTGTGCCTAAGCAAAGGAGATGTGCCTGCCCTGGGTCGTGGCTTAGGGGAGCTGGAAGTTTATTTTTTCTACTGTTTGTTAATTTGTTCACTCTTCAAGACAGGGAGAATGGCTCCAGGCATGTGACAGATCCTACTTCTGGCCCAAGGGACTCAGCAATTGCTGAAGCTGGTCTGGGACCCAGTGCAGAGCAGGGAGCTGGGAGATAAATGGGAGAGAGGTTTTTCCCTAAGGGGGGTGCTTTTGATCCATGCAGTAGGCCATATGCAATTACTTATCTTTCACTGATCCAGGGATGCTTCTCACTGGTTCTGAGCGTCTGTGTAGACTCGCTGGCACTGAGTCTCTCCTGGTGTGGAAAATGCACCTCCCTAGCACTGCTGCTTGCCTGCCTCACCGCTTACCCCAGAGCTGATCAGGCCTGAAGGGCTCAGGCTCTTGCCAGGTCAGGTCTGGCAACTCCTCCCTGCTTCCAAAATGTCTCTCCCTCCCCCTTCCCCTCAGTCAGGTTCCTCAACTCTGCCTTTGATATTCTGGGCTCCCAGATTGCCATATAGAATCAATTCACTTGTCTTTTTGGGTCTTTGTTGTAAGAGGGTCCACTGGAAACATCTGACTACTCCACCGTCTTGGCCTTCACTCCCACGTTGACAAAATTCTTGAAGGAAACACACCAAACTGGCAATTGTGCTTACCCTTGGCTAGAGGGCTGGTGATGGAGAGGATAGTCAATGAAGAGTCTATTATTTGATCTGTATTGTTTGAATTGTTTTCATTGAGAATGCATGCAGGAACATTGGTATAAATAAGACAGCATTGAAACATATGAAACAAACAAACAAACAAAAATAGGGGCTGGTTACATTATAAGCGCTCAAAAAATGACACCTCTCCTCTTCCCCAACATCCCTCCTTGGAGGAGCTTCTAATAATTTGGCAAAGCTTGTCCTTCTTCGCATTCACCAAACACTTATTGGGAGCTTACTATGTGCCAATGGCTTTTATGTACACAATCACTTCCAACTTGCACAAAAGCCCTGTGAATCTCATGGATAGGAGAGCTAGGTTGTACCCTCTCCACTGCAGCATTCCTCTGCTTGCATATATCGCTCTAGTGGGGCTAACTCACTACCTCATACAGCTGTGGGCTAGCGTGACTGATGGTAAGGATTTCTTTCTATTTATTCTATCCTCTGGGAGCCCTGGTAGTGAAGTGGTTAAGTGCTATGCTGGTAACCAAAAGGTCAGCGCTTCGAACCCACCAGCTGCTCCACAGGGAAAGATGTGGCAGTCTGCTTCTGTAAAGATTACAGCCTTAGAAACCTTATGGGGACAGTTCTATTCTGTCTTATAGGGTCACTGTGAGTTGGAATTGATTCAATGGCAATGGGTTTGGTTTTTGGGTTGGTATCCTTAGAGTGTGTGCGGACTGGTTAACCTCATTCACAACCTCTTCTCCTGGTCTTGTCTCTAGAAATAGCTTCTGGGAATAAGCTGAGTCCCTTAGATCCTTTTTCCATTCCAGGTTTTAGTGTCTCAGCCCTAAGACCTGTTGTCTGAATATCTGACCCTTGCTCACCCTTCCCATAACTTCGTATTTCACCACATACCCCCTTCATTTTAATTTTCAGTCTCACTGAGGAAAGTGCAGTTCCGGGCATACCCAAGGCCTCAAGGCCTTTGCACTTATTCTATCCTTTGGATCCACTATGGCCCCATTCTCCTTTACACTTGTGATGACATCTCACCACAAGCAATCCCTCTTTCTTCCCCCAATCACCCTCACCCCATGTTTGTGGGGTATCCCTTCTCTGTGCTCTCACAACACCCAGATCTTATTATCACTCTAGCAGTTAACACACAGGACTGTTACCACTAATTGGTTAACTTCCATGACTTTCCCCAATCCCTCCTGCGCACTCTCACCTCTAGGCCAGAGTCTGTCTGTCCTGTTCATCCTCCTACCCGAAGCACCAGTACAATTAACACTATTAATGTATGTGGAATAAAGAAGTTAACAAGCATGGTGTTATTCCACAGGCTTTTATGTTTTGCTACATTCTTAGGTATCCAAACTAATCCAAGTAAATGAAACAAATGGCAGATAGCCTTACATACAAAACTAAGCCCACAAGTTTTTTTTCTTTGCTTTTCCTTTTGTTTTCAGGAAGCTTTCAAAGAACTGTCAATTCCAACACTAGGCAAAGAATTACCAATCATCAATAAATAGATTGTTTCTCAGTATCTTTTAAATCCAGCAAATCCCCTAATCCTTAATCTTACAGAGGCAGAAATTAAAACTTGTTGGGCTGATTCCATTCATTAACCTACATTGCAAACTTACAGAAATGGTACAAAACTTTCTTCTAAGTTAGTTGGGGAAAAAGCTAAATCAACATGTAATAAGTGTATAACAGGATAAAAAAATACAGCAGGCAGCATGTCCCCCCCCCGCCCACCTCTTATAAATCAGTGCTCTGGTGCCCATTTCTTTCAGTCCCTTTTAATAGCCCCTACAGAATAAACTGTCATATCTTCCTAATACAGCTCTAGTGCCTGCTATAAGAGGTATTGGCCATGGTATTGCTCTTGATGCTTTTGCTGGCACTTGTGTTTACACTGGACATGTCTCTGGCACCAGCATTAGCCACACAGATGCCCCAAAACTGACCCTGTTTTCACTTGTTTCACAGACACTCAAATTTCTCCCCTTGCATATAGTTCCACTAATTTTACTCTAGGATAAACTCTGAACAATATCTCAATAACACTCTAGTACTCTAAGTACTTCTGCTGCATAAAACCTTTGTTGTTGACTGTCCCCAGGCCCCCAGAGATGAAGTGCCACTTCCCAGGATGAGCCTGTAACATCTGTAGCACCTCCCAGACATCCTCCTCAGGGGCGTGTGTGGTCTTCATGAAAGTCACACTCAAGATAGTTATCATAAGTACTGTCTAGGTCTTACCCTGGTCTCATTTCTCCAGTGAGTGAGGCATCTGGTGAGTTGTTCAGTGTAGAAGAGTGCTGCACAGGGTCACATCCCCTATCATGGCATTCCAAAACATTCTCCAGGTTCTCAGAGGTTCCTCTGAGGATCTCCGGGAACAAGTCTTTGAGGGTTTGAGTACCATGTCTGCCCTTTTGATGGGCACCTTCATTTGGTCCTCAAACAAGAGAAGAAGATGTACCAATTCAGTTGCCTTCTTGTTTAGGGAGTCCCTGAGAGGGGGGAGCACTCCAGGCATAGCAAGGCCATAGGGCTATTGAGCTCTTTTTGGAGTTACTGTGTGAAGGTGGGTAGAAGAGGTGCTCCAAGCCATCTGGTGAGTGCTCAGTACTGTTTCCGTGATGCTCCAAGAACTGTCTGGCCTCAGACAGAGTGTCCCAGTGCTGAGCGGGGTGTTCTAGGAGTCCAAACTTGGGAAAATTAAGGATCTCACCGATCGTCAATAAGTAGGCTAAGCACAGGGACTGGTACACAGTAAATACTTAGTAATTGTGTTGCATTAACATAGCAGGGTTTGCCAACAAGGAGACCTCACCTCTCCTCCTCATTGCTGGACACAGCCCAGGCCTGGCCAAAGCTTTCACCTTTTCCTGTCACATTCTCCAAGTCCTCCAGGCCCAGAACCACCTGTCCACCACCCACCAGACACTGACTAACACACAGATACACACACAATGTCACACAATATCCTGAGATGAACACCTCTACTGTTGATTTGGATGCTGACAGCTGTCCACTTAAGGCCCTGCTTGTTTTGAGCCCCCATTTGTACCCACCCACCACCGAGTGCACAAACTCTTGATTTTAGGACACTTCTTGCTGCCAGCCCCAGTCCTCACTGATGTTCTCACCACAAATATCCCTCCTTTCTCAGCTTAGGCCAGATACTATGTCTTTGTGTGTCCTTAGCCAAGTCCCCTCTCTTTTCCAGGCATTGGTTTCCCCTTAGGTAAATTGAAGTGGTTTGGCTCAAAATTGTTGGAGTTTTCCAAAGTAGAGCTCTGGTGGGTGGGAAGGGGGAGATGTCAATAACTTTTTAAGCTCCATCACATATGTCTGAAACCCTGAACCAAGCCTGGGCATATCCTGGGGTATCATAGAGGGCAGGACCTTGAGTAGGAAGTTGTGATTATTTCATCATTAATCTCTCTGTTCTCCCAGTCTAAGGGAGAGTCTTGACCGAGTTCCTTCCCTTCTCTGGGCCTTAAACCCTGTTGCCATTGAGTCGATTCCAACTCATAGAGACCCTATAAGACAGAGTGGAACTGCCCCATAGAGTTTCCTAGGCTGTGAGCTTTACTGAAACAGACTGCCACATCTTTCTCTTATGGAGCAGCTGGTGGGTTCCAACTGCCAACCTTTCAGTTAGCAGTCCTGTGCTTAACCACTGCACCACTAGGGCTCCTTCTCTGGGCCTTAGTTTCCCTTTATGTAAAATGAAGGAGTGGGCTCCAAATAGTTGGATTCTCCCAGCCCAGGCACCTGGCAGGTGGAGGAGGGGAGGGAAATCCAGCTCTCATGATACTCTCTTAAGTTTCAATATGGACTTTCAGGAACCTAAATCAGGCCATGACACACACTTTGGCTGTCAACAGGACAGGACCCCAGGGATGAGGCTGGTCCCTGAATATGTTGACCTGAAGCAAAAAGACTCGAGGTCTTTGTGAGGCAAAATGTCCTAATCCTGGGCTTTACACTGTGTGGCTGTTCTTGGACTAAAGCACAGAAGAGAAACGTGATGTTTGATTAGAGATATGCAGCAAACTTGGGCATTTCTCATTGGGAATGTAGAGGCACTTTGAAGTTTTGGTAGGTTTTTCATGTCTGCTAAATGATAGTAGAGGCTATGAAGAGGAAAAACATATCATTGGTCTAACCCAAAGGACCAGGCCCAACAGTAAGCATTCAGACCCAGAATGATGGCTGAGGGGACCTCATGAGGATCACCAACAAATCACAGTATGACTATATTTTTACAGCATTTGGGGAGTCGTTGCATATCCTTGAGTCCCAAGTGGGGCCCTCAGCTTTGCAGGGTGGGTGATTCTAGTCTGTCAGCCTGTCTAGCAGCGAGCAAACTCTTGAGGACCACTCCCACAAAAGACTGACCCATCCTCTCTACTCCGATTTTCTTGGGGACTGAGCTTCCCTGTGACTCCAGTGTGAGGATCACCCTCCAGGGCTTCCCTTTCTTTTTCCTGAAGCTACTTGGAAATAAGGAGCTCCTCTTAGGGACTTGAAGAGAACTTCACGAACTCTTCAGCAAGGCTTTGCTGAACACATACTTACTCTGTGCCAGGCTCTGCTCTAGGTGCTGAGGCTATACCATGCTGAACAAGAACAGACCTGTCCCTGCTCTCCGAGATGTCACAGTCCACTGTCTCCCCAAGGCAGTGCTAAAAGTATCCCTCTGTCTCATCCCCAGGGAGCAGAGCAGTGTCCTCCTGCTTGCAGCGAGACATAGGGAATGACCACTGGCCTTAGAGTCCTCTGTATCTAGCCTAGGATTCCGTGTTAGAATTCTGGGGCAAATCACCTCTCCGAGCCTCTGTTTTCTAAGCTGTATAGTTGGTTTAGTATTACCAAGCTCACAAAACTCTTGTGAGAATTAAATAAAACAGCAAGAACATACATCCAAATTAAAGAACCCACCATTTTTTAAAAAAGAAAAGTGAGAGAATGGGTGAAAACATTAGCAACATGTATTTTAGGGAAAGGAATCCTATGAGAATCTACAGAGTACTCTTATAAAAAAAAAAAACGAGAAACACTAATGACTTGGTAGTAAAATTGGCAAAAGAGACTATCCAAAGAGCCAATGAACATAAACCAAGGTACTTCTTTTCATTAGTAATCAAGGAGAGAAAGGAAAATTAAAATCAGGAAAATTATTTGGCATTTCCATCTAAACCTAAAGAAATACATACCATGTGAACCAGCAATTCCACTCCTGGGTACATGCCCAACAGAAATGTACGCACAAGTGCAATTAAAAAAAATGTACAAAAATGTTCACAGCAGCATTATTTGCAATAATCCCAACTTGAAAATAGGATCATTAATTGTAAATATGATCACTAACCAGAACCATGTTGACTCATTTGAACTCTTATTACTAAGGACAGGCTCACAGCTATAACAATAACCACCCCAAACCTCCGTGGCTTAGCATAAATTTGTTACTTACTTAGTAGCAGTCAATTTTGAGACAGTGATGAGTGGAGGGCACTGCTCTGTCCACTCATTCAGACAACCAGGCTGGCTGCAGCATCCATCTAGTGGCACCTTTGTCTTCTTGGACCCCTGGGTCTTCTAGTGGATCTTTTGCTTCCTGATGGCAGGCAAGGAAAGAAAGCTGGTGTAGAGAATTGAGCGAGAGATTTCAGGGAAGACCTTGAATTGGCGTCACAAAGCCCCACCTAGCTGCAGGGGAACCTGAAAAATGTCATTTCACTGTGCAACCAGGAGAAAAAGTGAACATGGATTGATGACCTCCTAGTAATGTGTTGCCACAGTACTGAAGTAAAATAAAGTGCATATCTTCAAAAGTTTTGGAACACAAGTAGGTCAGGAAAGACTTAACACTAGAACCCATCTGCCGTGTTACTGTCCAAGTTCCCAAAATATATAATTCTTCGTGGTATTCAGATTATCCAGTTCCTGCCTCCTGACTGGCTGACATCCTGGATTGCAGACCACACAACTTCAGAGAAGTTCCCTGTTCTGCTTGGTTGCTCCAGGTTCCCCTTTGAAATGTTCTCCCAATGCCATCCCCTCTTTTTGACACCCCAAGAACCCTTTCTCTCCCGTATATGCTCTGGAGGTGGGCCCTGTTTCAGTGGGAGGGTTCATCACCACATCTCTGCTTCTCCAGGAGAGGCTGGAACACGAAGTCCTGGCTGTCAGCCCTGCCTAAATCTTCTTTGGCCTGGAGCTGATCCTGGGGAAGTCTGTCATTGGGAAGCATATCCCTTGGCAGCGGTGGTCACATCCCACAGGTACAGTCTTTTATTGAGCCTACTTCCCCAGTGCAATGGGGAGGAGGAAGAAGGCAGTACAGGCAGACCTGCATCCAGAAGATACTGATTCGTAGTGAAGGGGAATAGGACCAGAAGTCCATACTAGTGTTCAAAGATGTCCAGTCAATCTTTAGCTCCAGTAAGGTTGTTGATGCCCCAAGGACTCAGTGTGCTGGTGGGTGGTGTTCAGGAAGCAGGCAGCTTCCAGTAGCAGCAAAGCTGTAAGTCAGAGGAAGGTAGTCCCCAGGTTCTGCGTTGTCTGCTCCACAAGGAGCAGGATTCAGTTGCTGCTAAGACTGGTCAGCATGGAGGGTTCAAGTACTACCGTATCAAGCACAATGGCAAGACTTGGGAGAAAGTCTATATTGCAAAGCAGGGCTAGGGTTGGATAAATACGGTTGTTTTTTACCCATAGCCATCCCTCAAGGAACTCTGGGGTTGTTGGCAGGAGAAGCCTAGAAAAATGAATTCCACTGGAAATCTCCAACACACATTTAATCCCCATTTCCCATTCTTTTATTGGGCCTGCTTCTCTTGGGTGCAGAATCACTTTATCTCTATGGAGAGACACAGAGGTGCTATGGGAAGAGTTCTGAGTCAGGAGACAGAATTTATGACATGGACTGGAAGGTGGGCCAGAGAAAAATGGAAGGACCCAGGAAAAAGGGGGTAACTCCTTCTCCCAACGTCCATCACTTTATTTTTTCCGCCATCATCTCTTACCACACCCTTTAGCCCAAAGTATACTTTCTCTTTTACCCAACTCAGCTATGCGTCTGTGGGACCTCCGTGTGCCTAGGACAAAATTGCATAGCAGGGTCTTAGTCCTTTCCCAGGTAACACTGTTTCCTTCCTCTGTGAATATGTGGATTTGGTTATCTATCACTGGGAGGGCATGGTGGCCATGTGGCTTTAGTGAGCATTTATTTGAGTAACAAATCGGGGATGGAAGGAAGGACTGAGATGGACTTTGGTCTTTAAGTCCTGAGTGATTTTGCGAGTTTGTTTCTCTGGCATCAGATAGGGAGTATAAGAAGCCTGCCTCCTCAAGGTCTCAAACAGGAAAAGACAAGTTATAATTGGGTGTCATCACTGTCAGTCATTTTGAGTAAAAAAGAGAGATGGGTGGAGGGACAGAACGTCACAGGAAAGAGTTAGTGACCAGACATGTCCAACTGGACTGTCTGGTGGTGGTCTCCAGTTCTTCATATGTTTAGAACATCAGCAGAGAACTGAGAAACGAGTGCAGGTAAGATCTTTATTGGTTTCTATTGTCACCTGGAGGAGAAATAAAGGGACTACTTTTGAAAAACTCTTCTGTCTGATGCCACTTCATGTTCTGAACCCTTCATTCAATGCTCTATAAAAATAAGTTATTGGCTAATTTAGGGCCTGGCAAAGAGAAGGGAGTCTCCCCCAATCTTTGGCTAAAAACGTCCTCTAAAACACTTGTGCTAGCCACTGTTACTCTTTGAGTCTCTTTCCTTATAGGTAAAATAGGAATAATAGTCCTTAGCTTACAGAGTTGCTGTGAAGCTATACGTGCCTAGCATACAGCAGGCACAGAATAAGCAAACGATAATGATTTGGGTCATTCATGGGTCCTTCAAAGGTGGAATACGGGTCTAATTCACTTTCCCTCTTTGATTCTTCTTGTCTTGATTGGCCTCAGTTTTCCCCACTGTAACATACACATTAGAATAGAATAGAACTGGCATTCCATTAGCCAAAGTTGGCCTGCATTGATGTTTTGTTTGACCCACGTATTGGGCTTAATGAAGAAACCTGAGCTAGCATTGAAAAATTGAGATATTTTACTTGGCCAGAGCCCATTTGGCCTGCTCTACTCATTTATATGATTTTCTTGACATTGTAAGCATTTCGATTTATGGCCCTGTCACCGGATGGCACAAACAGTTTGCACTTGACTACTAACCTAAAGGTTGGCGGTTCAACCTTTAGGTTGCTGTGGAAGGAAGGCCTGGCAATCTGCTTCCATAAAGATTACAGCCAAGAAAACCCTATGGAGCAGTTCAACTCTGTAACATATAGGCTCACCATGAGTCAGAATCGAATCAATGGCAGCAGGCTTGGTTTTTTAGACAACTGGAAAACAGTCTATGCCAGGCAGAGAGTAGGTGCCTAATTACTGAATGAATAAATCTCCTACACTTTTTCTACTACCATTTTCTTATCTGGCCAGTTATTGAATAAGGCTAGTCTCACTTTGCAAAGTGAATTTACCAAGTCTGTTAGAGTCAGGAGAGTCCAGGTTATACTGTGGTAAAAAAATGACCCCTATATCTCAGTGGCTTACAACAACAAGCATTTTATTATTTGTCCACACACACAACAGAGACACAAAATGGAAACTTCTCATGTCTTCACATGCATGGACACGTACATGAATGCACAGGTATATCTGAAATCACAAGTCAAATAAATACTCTGGCATATGAAAGCACACAGAACCCTAATTAGAGACTGATCAGCTTAGATTGCACAACCTTATTTTACAAGAGGTGTAAAAAGTCCCCAAGAACTAAAAGAGTAAGGGGTGGAGGTACAAGAATATCCATTCTCAGCCAAGGAATTGCCCCATATGATAAAAGGGTTTGAAAGCTTATAAAAGCACCTGAGGTCTTAAAAAACAGACATTAAACATTTTACAAATTCATAAATAAAATACCAAATAGACAGTGCTCTAGTGAAGTCTCCTCCTCTAAGCTTTTAGTTCAGGAAGGAGATGCACCCTAGATGCCCAATAGGCAGAGAAGGAGCTGGCTGGCCTGGGTCAAAAAGAGTGGCTGGGAGGCTGGAGTCCGCTATTTTCAGCAGGAGCTGTAGACAGAAAGGAAGGGGTCAGGGCCAAGTCACATCCATTTCCTCTCCAGGGTCTCCCCTCTTTACTGTGCCACTCAGTCAAGGCCTCATTATTATCACCTGGACTATTGTACAGACCTCTTCCTCACTGATTTCCCCATTTCCGGTCTTGCCTCCCCCAATCCCTCCATCACAGCCACTGCATTTCTCTTTATCAAGTCCAGGGTCTCTGAATATGCTCCTCCTTAGCTCAGAAACTTTCCCTGGCTCCCTACCATCCAGAGGTGCTGGTCTAGACTCCTAAGCCTGGCATTCCAGACCTCTTCAGCTTCATGCCCCTCTGTTCTAACAGTTCCTCCAGGGTTGTTTCCTCACTCATACACCATGCTTCATCCACCATTTTGGTCTAAGAATGCCCAGTCTTCCCTCTTGGCTTACTCTGGTGTTTATTTCTTGTCAGCACTTTTATAGCCCTTTCTCTTGGGTTCATTGTTGAGACTTAGCTGCAAAATATAGCTTGTGAAAACATCCAGACTCCCCATCTATATTGAAAGTTCCCTGAAGGCAGGGTGCAGAACCCCTTCCAACTAGGCCCTCATCACTTAGGTATGCCCTTCCCAGACCTCAGCCTACAGCAGGAGTCTGGGTAGAGAACCCTGGGCTGAGAATCAAGATACCTGGTTCTTCCACTGATATGCTTCATGTCCTAGGGCAAGTCCCTGCCACTCTCTAAAACTTTCTCACAGAGTTTCCTTGTTTCTTGACATCAGGGCATTGGACATTTGCTGTCAAGCTCTATAAACTAATGACTCACTGAACAACCCTCAACTGCCATGTCAGGGACCAGACTGAGGAGCTTGGGTGCCTGGGCCCAAGGGGTTTTAACCCACTGACTCTGATCTCACAGACAATCACTTCTTACCACAATGCTCCCCCTCCCCTCTCCACCATTTCCCAAGCATCCCCAACCTGTGTTCTCCTTTTAAGGAGCAAGTTACCTGGTGCGCCAAAGGACTGAGGCAGGGAGATAGAGCCAGAAGGGGCCCAGGAACAGTTTCTCAGAGTTAGCAGGGCCTCTGCTGCCTCCAGTTTCCGCTGCCACTCTAAGGGGGCAGACATCAAGGCCTGATCAGAGGCTTCCAGGGCCTGCAAAGAAAAGGGTGTGAGACAAGGGGTCTGGGAACTTCCATCCCTCCCCACACTCCAAGTGCCCCTTCAGCCCCCAGTTCCCTCGTGTTTCCCCAACCCAGGTCTTCTGCTCATCCCTTGCTCTAAGCTTGGCCCCTCCCAGAGTTCTGGATCCCACTTCTTTCCCAAAACCTGTGACTGCAGTAGAAGAGGTTCAAGGATGGCACAGGGCTGGAATGTTGAGGATCTAGAAACAAGGAGAGGAGAGGCCAAGGAATTAAACCCTCTGGCAAATACATACCAACAGGAGACAGAGAGAGGTGCAGGATTTCACAGTATCCAGATGTGGGAGTATGAATGTCTGCTAGGCAGTTAGTCGTTGTGGCTTTGGCAAGTCCTTCTACTGCTTGACCTGTTTTCTATATCTTTCTATATATATTTTCTGAGACACTAAGTCCTGCCAGCTTTTTCCTCCCGGGGCAGCAGTGACGATTATGGGAAATCATAGATGTCTGTGTTTCAATCTGCAAAGCACCTGGAGGAATGCGATTACTGTCCCTATCAAAGGCCTGGTTTCTAGGCCCCATATTCACCAATCCCCATGGGACTTAAAGGACCAGCTTGGATTATCTCTAGGAAGCTTTTTCTAACTGGCCTCTCCACCTAGTCTCTGTGGCCCTCACCATCGTGGATCCTCATTTTAGCAGGTTTTTCTATCCCACCAATATGTTTCATGTGGAATAACAGCCTCCATTTGTTGAAAGCCTACTGTGTGGCATGCCTTGTATAGTCCTCTTGTCAATGCTACAGGTGTAGAATATTTTCCCCACCATACTGATAGGGAAATGGAGGCTCCAAGACAGAAAGTCACTTGTCCAAAGTGTCATAAATAGGAAATGGCAAAGCTGAGAGAGCCCTGCCTTTCCTGTTAGTCTGGGAAGACTTCTACTACTTTCTTACTCTTCTCACCTGCCTTCTTCTTCTCTTATCTCCCATGGCATCCAGCAAAGGTGGGCACACAATAACATAATATACAACTAGCTCCATGCTCCTTCTCTCTCTACTCACATGCTGGGTGGGCCAGGGGGCCCATGGGGCTCCCTGGAAAGAGAAACTGTGAGTTGCTGCTCCAAGGGTGGTAGAGTCCAGGGGAGAGACAAAGGTTCTGGAGACTGGTTGAACACCAGAGCCCCATGGGAACTCTCCTGCAGGGGCAGAGAACACAGGTGGGAGTCAGGTACAAGGGCAGACATGAAGAAGAGTAGTGGGCACGTTGAGGGATGGGGTTAGGAGCCTAAACTATTGGAGCTGGGAAGACCTTAAAGACCAGCCAGTCCCACCCTTCCTTTTGCAACTGGAGAAACTGACACCCAGGGAGAAGTGGTTTTCCCAAGGTCACATAGCAAGTCAGGGGTAGGGTTGGAGATGGAACCCAGGTCTTCATGGCACAAAGGAAGTGGCTGGGGAGGGAGCATCCCTGCCTGGGCCCAGATTCTCCTTACCTCCCTGGAGGCTGCCTGGGGGTGGGCCTCAGGCTGGGGCAGGTTCTCCTTCCTAGCTGTGAGAGATCAGGGACAGCTTGGTGAGCCTTTTCCCCTGATCCCACGTCACTCCCCCCACACTGGATCTGAGGTCTCATCTCCCCAGGGACCATTCCTACTCCTAGATTTCTCTCTCCTGTAAACACTTGGTAGATCATCTTGGTGGCATTTTATAGCTGGGGAAGCTAAGGCCCAGGGAACAGAAGTAACTTGCCCAAGACCACACTGCAATTTTGTGGTAGGAATGGTGGAACGCCTAGTCATGATTCCTACACCCAAAACCAGGCTCCCTCCATGGCCAGAGACACTTACTGAGGACTCCTGCTTGAATAGCCAACTTCTTGACATGGCTGTGAACTTTGGGAGGGGTGGTCCCACTCATCATCAGTTCCTGAGCCATGTGCCTCTTTAGCTGTGGCCCCTGCTCCCTCTTCAAGGCACTTGCAGCAGGCAAGAGTTTTCGTGGATCCCTAAAGGGGGATTTCAGGTCTAAGGTCAGTCAGACTTAGAGGAGGCCCTTATCCTTCCCCTTGTCAAAACCCATACTCACAAGCGGAGGGTACACTTGTAACACTCGCAGGCCTGGAAGAGGCAGAAGCACTTGTGGCTCCTGAATTGGGCAGTGATGTGGTGTTTGTTGCAGTGGGCATGGTGACCTACAGCTCTTCTTGGGACAAGCTCAATCCCCCATGGGGCTCCGATCTCACTCACAGTGGTGGAGTCAGAGGAGCAGCAGGGCACAGCGGGTATTTCATTGGGTTCCATGGTTCTAGGACCAGGAACAGAGGTCAGAATGGCCATGTTAGCCACCCCCTTCCCCAACACTCCCACAACACCCCATCTGAGGTGGCTGCATTCCTCTCCATCCTGCTCACCACTGGACTCACATTTCACCCTCCCTTCTTCCCTAGTTGCTTTCTCCAACCTTCACCCCCACTTTCCTCATGTAGCCTCCTTCCCAGGAAGCCCCACCCATGCGTAGTCTCCTGCCAAGAAACTGTTGGCATGGGTCCTGTACCCTTTCAATTCGGAAGTATTCCCTTTGCTTACCTTCGGTCCACATAGATCCCATTTTCAGGAATACACATACACTCTCTTGCCCCCTTCAACATTAGTACACTTCCCTTCTCTTGTGTCATCCTGCACTCTGCTAAACCCACCTACTATTCCTGGCATCCTCTTCAGCAGTTGTCTTATGAACCTCCTGCATTTATTCACTCCTTACACAGGATTTCATCCCCCCTGCACTCAGTTCGGGTGGCGCAGTGGTTAAGAGCTAGGGCTGCTAACCAAAAGGCTCCCAGTTCGAATCCACCAGGCACTCCTTGGAAACCCTATGGGGCAGTTCTACTTTGTTCTTTAGGGTCACTATGAGTCGGAATCCACTCCGTGGCAACAGGTTTGGTTTTCGGCTGGCACTCAGTTCTATTATTAGTCTCATGTACGCCCTACATTCCATTTTCTCTTCACATTCCTTTCTGATTTTTTTCTTGCACCCCACCTGAATCTTGATTATTCTCTTGCTACCCCTTTAAGCCGAATACTCTCTTGCACTCCATGAAATCATGTTATTTTCTTGGATCCCCAGGCTCTCTTTCAATAATTATTTTCATTTTCGTTCACCCTTTCATTCATTCCCTCGATTATTCATTCAACAAATGTTTGTTGATACCCCTACGTGTGCCAGGCTCTGCTCTAGCCAACAGAGGTGTCCTCACTGCACTAATTGTTCTCTTGCATCAACATGCCCTCTCTGCTTTACTGCAAACCCAAGCATTTCCCCTAGAGTCTCCCAACAACCTTCTATGCTCCTCTTCACGCTTCATCCATTATGTTTGAGCACACCCTCCCACCCTAGGAGGGAGTGTACCACCTCCTCAGGCAGCCCAGTGGTTCGCAGCCACTCCCACCTCAGAAACAAAAGGAGGGGCAGGAGCCTTGCCTCAGGGGCCAGGAGGTTGGGCAGAGGGGACGGGGTAAGAGATTCTCCCCAAAGGGTCCCACGGGAGTGGGGTTCGGGGGATCTGAGTGGGGCCTCAGGAGCGAGTGGCGATGCCCCACTGAGGAAGAGCAGAGGGGAAGGGATTGGGGATCCAGAGCAAGGGGGGGGGTAGGAAAGAAGCGTGGAGACCAGGGTCATATTCTTGATGCCAGCCTGCCTTTACCCCAGCCTCCAGAAGTTCGGAATCAATCAGCAGGGAGGGATGAAGAGGAGGAGGAAAAGGGGAGAACCAGAGGCCTGAGGTCCCGCCCCCTTTCCTGCCCTTCCCCAAGGGCCAATGAGCTTCCAGCGCTGCCTTCCCACCTCCCACAGCTGTCGCCAGCGACCAATGAGCTTCGGGATACACTGAAGCTCACCCGCTGCAGTCCCGCCCTTTCGCTTGGTGCCCACTTCTCCTCAGGCGGGCTGTACTAGGCTAGCCAAGTAGCGCCTGAAGTGAAGTTGAGCCTTGAGCTCCCTGAGGCTTGTTTCCCAGGCTATTCCCCCTTTGGATGGGAAATATTTTGTGTGCATGCATTTTTTAAATTCACGTAGTTGGTATTCTGTAATCTACTTTCAAAAACTTCAGCATTGTTTTTTAAGGTCAATCCGAATTCCTGTGGCAGAGATTCTCAGTCAGGGGGGATTTTGCACCCACCAGGGAACATTTGTCAATGTCTGCAGACATTTTGGCCCATATTTGTGTTGGTCTGTTTCTGAGCTCCCCGTGCTGTTCCATAGATCAATTTGTCTGTTCCAGTGCCAATACTACACTGTCTTAAGTTTTATATGTTTATAATATGGCTTGATGTCTGCCTTTTGCCCTTCCCTATAAATATTAGGATCAGCATGTCAAGTTCCCTGAAAACCCAGGTGAGATTTGAATTGCATTTTCATTGACTCTAAGGATCAACTAGGGGAGAACTGGCTATCTGTATGATAGCGAGCCTTCTTATCCATGAACATGGAAAGTCTCTCCATTTGTGTGAGTATTCTTCAATCTTGTAATGTTTCAATTTGGTTTAGAGTTTTATATTTTGTATGTTCAGATCTTATACATCTTTCATTATATTTATTCCAAGATACTCTAGAATCTTTTTGCTTTTTTAATTGATACCTTTTTTTAAATGACATTTTCTATTTGTTTATAACATAGAAATGCATTTGGTATTTACAAAATGAAAGTTACCTTAAAGTCAGCCTCCATGCTAAACTCTAAAAATCCCACTGTCACGGAGTTGATTCTGACTCATAGTGACCTTGTAGGACAGAGTAGAACTATCCCATAGGATTTCCAAGGCTGTAAACCCTTACAGAAGCAGACTACCACATCTTTCTCTTGCTGCTGCTGATGGGTTAGGACTGTCGACCTTTAGGTTAGTAGCTGAGCACTTTAACCACTGCGTCACCAGGCTCCATGCTAAACTCTATATCTAATAATTTGTCTATATGTGAAGCTGTGAATATTGGAGGTATAATCATAACCTTACAGGTGGCATACTGTGCTGGCTAGGGCATCCAGTATAAGGTGGAATAGAGATGGCAAAATTGAGCTTCTTTGGGTTGTTCCAGATTTTAAATAGAATGCTGCCAAATTTCTCTATTAAAGTTAGTTTTCTGTGTTTCATTGGTTTTTTATTTTATTTCTCCTCCCTCTCTTCCTCTCTCTCTTTCTCCCTCCCTCCTTCCTCTTCTTTCTTTTCCTTTATCAGATTAAGGAAGTTCCCTTCTATTCTTAGTTTAATAAGTTTAACTTTAAAATAATGAATACCTGTTGAATTTTATTTTTTACCCCTATAGACACAATCAAGACTCTATTCAATTAATCTATTAATGTACTGAGTTTCCTTTATAATTTTTTCAAAACCTTAATCCAGTTTATCTTAGAATCAGGAAAGTATAAAAATCATAAGTGTATATCTTAATGAATTTTCCAAAAATTAAACATGTGCATGCAATCAGCATCTAGAGCAAGAAATAGAATGTTTTAGGAACATACACATCCCTATCATGCCCCCTTCTATTTATATTTCTAATGTTAAACCAACTTCGCTATCCTAGAATAAATGCGACTTTGTTATTGCATATTATCTTTTGTATATACTGCTGGATTCACTTTGCTAAAGTTTTGTTTAGGATTTTTGCATCTTCTGCCCATGAGTGAGATTGGCTTGATGTTTCCCTTTTTAAAATTTTTTTGTCTGGCTCAAGGGTCAAGGTTTTCTAGTCTCATAAACTGAGTTGGGGAATAGTCACTCTTTTACATTCTCTGGCAGTGTTTGTATAAAATTGGGATTATCTGGTTGAAACTTTGTTAGAATTTGACCAGCAAAACATCTGGGCTAGGTGTTTTCTTTATTTATTAAAAAGTTGAACCGTGGATAATTTCAAAGATACAGAAACAGAGTTTGTGTACAAACCTTACAAATGATCTCCAGGTTCATTACAATTGGACAGTGGTCCTGGAACATTAGCTTGCATCAGCATCACCTAGAAAGTTTGTTAAAACTCAAATTGTGAGGACCCACACCCACAGTTTCTGATTAAAAGGTCAGAAGTAAGACCCAGAGTTTGCTTTTATAACAAGTTCCCACGTGATGCGGATGCCGCTAGTGGAGGACCACACTTTGAGAGCTACTGTGCAGTAAAGGATAGTATAAGGAACCTCGAATTATCCATCACCCACCTGCAACCATTAACAACTCATGGCCAATCTTATTTCATATATATTCTCCCTGCATACCCAGGTTGTTTTCAAGGAAACATCACAAATTATCTTCTTTTATTTGTAAGTATTTCAGTGTGTATCTTTAGTATATATGAAGAATCTATTTTCCTCAGCTTTATAACTTTGAAAATGCATAAAGTTGAAGGGGCAATACCCAAGAATATTCTTTTACTTAGATTCACGAATATATTATTTTATCTCCCTCTCTCTTTCTCTCACTCTCTCTTTGCTTAACTATTTAATAGGGAGCCCTGATGGCCCAGTGAGTGGTAAGTGCTTGGCTAGTAACCGAAAGGTGGGCAGTTCGAAACCACCAGTGTCATAGAAAGATGTGGCTGTCTGCTTCCCTAAAGATTTACAGCCTTGGAAACCCTATGGGGCAGTTCTGCTCTGTCTTATATGATAACCATGAGTCGGAATCCACTCAATGGCAACGAGTTTAACTGTTTAACAGTTATTTCCAAACACCACGACACGTCACCCAATTACTTCAGCGTATATCTCCTATGAAGGAGAATATTCTTCTGTATTACCACACTACTATGATTGCATTGAAGTAATTTAACACCGATGTGATAATATTCTCTAAGCCCACATACAGCAGTCCACATTCAAATTTCCCCAATTGTCCTAATAATCTTTTTTGAGTGAATTTTTGGATTCAGAATTTCACGAAGTAGCATACATGCCATTTTGTTGTCATGTCTTCTAATCAAGAACAGCCCCCCAACCAATTTTGAAAATCTTTCATGACATTGATATTTTTCATGAGCCTAAGCCAGTTGCCCTGTAACATGTCCCACATTATGGATTTTCCCGATTTTTTCCTCTTGCTTAGCTTTATGCTTAACATTTTTTTGGGCAAGAATATTAACTAGGTGATGAGTAGTTCACATTATATCACATCTGGAGGCTCATAACGTCAATTTGTCTAGGTATCTGTGATGCTATTGGTGGTACTCAGTTTGATCACTTATTTAAGGTGTTGCCCCACAGGTTATTCCATTGTAAAGGTGTCCTTTCCCCTCTGTGATTAATAAGTACTCTGTGGGATGATGTTTTGATACCATGTGAGTGTCCTGTTCTGCAACGAAATTTCACCGCTTGGCCATAGTTCTTATTTCAGGGTTCTTGCCTGAATTAATTATTACTTTGGTGGTTCAAAAACAGTAGTTTACTAATTATATCATTCCTTTCTAATTTTATTAGGGGGCCTTTTGCTACAAAGACTTGAGATTTTCATATATATATATATATATATATATATATATATATATATATATATATATATAAAACCAATCCAAAAACCAAACTTCTTGTTGTTGAGTCAATTTCAACGACCCTACAGGACAAAGTAGAACTGCCCTGTAGAGTTTCCAAGGAACAGCTGGTGGATTTGAACTGCCAACTTTATGGTTAGCAGCTGAGCTCTTAACCACTGCGCCACCAGGGCTCCATATATATACATTTACAGCTATGAATTTCCCTCTAAACACTGCCTTCACTGTATGTCATAAGTTTTGGTATATTGTGTCTTCGCTTTCATTGCCCCCCTCTCCAGATTCTACAGTTACTTCTTGTTGTTGTTCTTACTGTTGTTTGGTTGGTTTGTATCCTTTGTCATATGTGGTCACTGAAGTGTCTGCTTGTTTAGTTTAGTGGTTAGCTAATGACTGGACAGAGATGTCCTTAAAAGGCTGGAACTGATAAGTCTCCCAGTCTTTGCCAAGGGGCTCTGTGTGCCCTGTAGGTATGCCTTCAACCTTCAGTCAGGCACTTTACAGTTTGACTTTAACTTTCATTTTTACTTGCACTGAGCTGCAAAAAGTTGAGAGCTTACGACCTTCTCAGGTCTTTCCTGAGCATGCCCACAGCGCTGGTCATTCGTCTGGTCTTCTAGATTCTCAGAAATATGTTTGAGCTCTTCAAATCCCCAATGAAGATCTTATTATCCAACTTTTCCTTTTATGCTTTTTGGTTAGCCTAGTGTTTGCCTCAAGTGTAATCCTCTGCCTGAGATAACTGTTACATTAAACAATTGCCTCTAAATGTCTTGGATAAAAGCCCCTCAGGGAATAGCCTTTTTACACTTGGCAAGAGCCTAGTTTGGTCAAATAAAGAGAGCTTTGCAAGTGGGGTCTTCCAGGGACAGATCAAATAATGGCAATTCTCTGGGAAATGAGGCGTTTCAGGACCTCCAACTCTCTACTGCTCCCTATGGTGGCTGGTGGGCTGCTGGTTTTCACAGTGATCTCAGGCTGTTGGTTTTCAAGGTTACCACAGAGGTGGAGAGAGGGGGATGGGAATAGGGATAGTTAAAACTCCATAAATCTCACTATTCTTACTGACATTCAGCTGTTTGTCTTGAATGAACAATCCCCAGGTTGCGACAAACTTTTGGATAATTTCAAGGGTTCTGAAAACATTTATTGTGACAATTTTTCCATTTTTCTCATTGCTTTTATGGAGGAGAGAATTTTCAGAAGTCTTTACTCTGCCATTTTTGCTGATGTCAGGTACAACTTTTCATTGTGTGAATCCAACAAGATGCTTGTTGTTTTGCTGGGTACTTATGTCTTTATTACTTAATAACTTTATTGGGGACCCTCCATATGAGAGGGAATGTAACAGGAGCTCTGGAATCAAATACACATAAGATACTAACTTTGATCTCAAAATTTCACTGTCTAGTGGATTTAATTTAACTAAAACATTTAAAACACAATGATCCCGCAGTCAGCATCAGATCGTTAATTGTATCTTAAGTTGGGGCGGGGGAGGAGATGATGGATAGGGGTTATTTCTGGCCACCATTTTTTAAAATATAACAAAATTTTCACCCAAAAATTTGGCAATAGCCTGGCTAATACCTCTGGTCACAACTAACTTCATCCCTAACCTCTTCAGAAAGTTAAGAGCCTCAAGTGAGTAAGAACATAGATAAAGGGATGCAGAGACCTCTCATGAAGACTCAGAAAGCAGGGATTCATTTGACCAAACAATATTGCTTTTTTTATTTTATTTTTTGTTTGTTTTTAATTTTACTTATTTATGCTGTTGCTGTTAAGAATATACACAGCAGAACATACACCAATCGAACAGTTTCTACACGTACAATTCAGTGACATTGATTACATTCTTTGAGTTGTACAACCATTTTCATCCTCCTTTTCTGAGTTGTTCATCCTCCCTTAACATAAACTCACTGCTCCCTAAGGTTTCTATCTCATCTTTCCAGCTGCTGTTGTCAATTTGATCCCATACAGACAATCACACAATACTGGTAATCATGGCCTAGCCAAGCTGACACACAGTTTGGGAGGACACAATCCATCCATAACAGATGGAAAAACATGTACCCTGAAAACATGAATCATCAGAAACCTGAGTGGGCTTAAGAATATCAGACACTGCATGACAAAGAATATCACCAGAGATAAAGTTGGATATTTCATGTAGACCCTGCAATCATGCAGGTTCTTTGACCATGACAAAATTAAATGACAAACCAATAACAGAAACATATCTGGAAAGTCTCCAAATATTCGGAAATAAAACAAGACATTTCTGAATAAGAAGAAATCATAAAAGAAATTAGGAAGCACTTTGAACTGAATGAAAATGAAAACACAACATATCAAAATTTGTGAGATGCTGCTGAAACAGTGTTTAGAGGGTAATTTATTGCTTTAAATGCCTATATTAGAAAAGAAGAAAGGTATCCTATCAATGATCTAAGATTCCACTTTGTAGAGGGTCAGTGAAAAAAAGGAAGACTCTTAAGGAGATGGATTGACACAGTGGCTGCAACAACGGGCTCAAACACAGCAACGATTGTGAGGAAGGCACAGGACCTGGCATTGTTCCCTTCTGTTGTATATAGGTCGCTATGAGTTGGAACTGATTCGACAGTACCTAACAACAACAACAAGATTCCACTTTAAAAACCTAAAAAAAGAAGAGCAAGTCAAACCCAAAGTAACTACAAGGAAGGCAACGACAAAGAGCAGAAAGCAATAAAATAAAAAATAGACCAACTGTAGAAATAATCGTTGAAATAAAAAATGGGTTCTCTGAAATACCAACACAATTGAGAAAACTCTAGCCAAACTGATCACAACTAAAGGAGGAAGACATAAAATACCAATATCATATATGAAAGTGTATCTATCAAGACAAATCTTATAGACATTAAAAGGATATTAAAAGAATATTTTGAATAACTTTATTCCAATAAATTTGACAACCTTGATGAAATGGACAGATTTCTTAACAGGCACAAAAGAACAAAACTTTATTTAAAAAGTAGAATATCTCTTGTTGTTGTTGTTAGGTGCCATTGAGTGAGTTCCGACTCATAGTGACCCCATGTACAGCAGAGCGAAACACTGCCTGGTCCTGCACCATCCCCACAATTGCTGTTATGTTTGTGCCCATTGTTGGAGTCACCGTGTCAATCCATCTCATGGAAGGCCTTCCTCTTTTTCGATGACCCCATACTTTACCTTCTCCAGGGACTAGCCCCTCTTGATAACCTGTCCAAAGTACATGAGTACATATATAAGACTGTAGAGATATTCTACTATATACATATATTTTAGTTTCTATATGTGTACACTAAAAAATGAATTTTAATTAAAAAAATTCCCATAAGAAAAACTCCAGTCTTAGCTGGCTTCACTGGTGAACTGTATCAAACATTTAAAAAATAATATTAACAATCCTACAAGAACTTTTTCAGAAAATACAAGAGGAAAGGACACTTCCTAATTAATTTTGTTGAGACTAGCATTACTTGTTTGAAAAAAACATTTAAAAAAATCCTGACCAATATAACTCATGAACATAGATGCAAAAATCCCTAATAGAATTTTAACAATTTGAATCAAACAATATATAAAATGTATAATAATTCATTACCAAGAAGGTTGTCTTAACATAAAACATCAGTCAATGTATTTAACCATATTAATAGGAAAAAAGAAATAAAACAATGATTAATCATAAGAAATGACAGCAAAAGCATTTCATCATATCAAACACCAATTCATGATAGAAACTCTTGACAAATTAAGAATAAAGGGAACATCCTCAAAGGTTTCTAGGAAAAACCTGCAGCTAACATTATACACGGAGTCCCTGGGTGGTGCATACAGTTAACGTGCTGGGCTGCTGACTGAAAAGGTGGAGGTTCAAGTCCACCCAGAGGCACTTCAAAAGAAAGCCTTGGTGATCTACTTCCAAAAAATCAACCATTGAAAACCCCATGGAGCACAGTTTTCCTCTGGCACACATGGGGTTGCCAAGAGTCAGAATCAACACAACAGCAACTGTATTTTTTTCTTTTTAACTTCATATTTAATGGTGAAAGGCTCAATGCTTCTCCTCTAATATTAGTAATAAGGCAGAAATATCCACTCTCACCATGTCTATTCAAAATTATATTGGAGGTCCTAGCCAGTGCAATAAGGAAAGAAAAAGGAAAAAAAAGCATACAGAATGAATAGGAAGAAGTAAAACTATATTTACTCACACATGGCATGATTGTCCACATAGGAAATACTAACTAATCTAGAAAAATCAGCTTCTAGATCCACTAAGAAATTTAACAAGGCCACAGAATTGAAAGTCAATATACAAAAATCCATTGTATCTCCATATATTGGCAACCAATAGTTGTAGATATAAATGTTTTTAAATGTCATTTCCAATAGGAGTAAAATAAATGAAATATCTATTGAGAAATTTAACGTGACATGTGCAAGAATCTGTACTGAAAAACCTAACCGGTTGCCGTTGATTTCATGCTGACTCATGGCGACCCCATGTGTTACAGAGTAGGTCCAAGCTCCATAATGTTTTCTTGGCTATAATCTTTATGGAAGCAGATCTCCAGGCCTGTCTTTCACAGCGCGCCTGGGTGGGTTCAAACAGCCAACCTTTCGTCTAGTAGCCAAGTGAAAACTGTTTGTACCACCCAGGGACCTCTAAGAGCTGTACTAGATAACTATAAAACGTTGCTGGGAAAAATTAAAGAAGAACTAAATAAGTGAAGGTATACCATGTTCCTGGATTAAAAGACTCAAAATTGTTAAGATGTCAATTCTCTAGCAATTGATTACTACAGTCAACACAATCACAATTAAAATGCAAAACTGTTTCTCAAATTTATAGGAAATGCAAAGGACATTGTTGTTGTATGCTGTCGAGTCAATTCTGACTCAGAGCAACGCTATAGGACAGAGTAGAACTGCCCCATAGGATTTCCTAGGCTGTAATCTTTACTGGAACAGATTGCTACGTCTTTTCTCCAGGGGAGCCACTGGTGGGTTTGAACTGCTGACCTTTCTGTTTGCAGCCGGACTTAACCAACAGGGCTCCTTACATAAGGACATAGGATAGTCGAAGTCATTTGGAAAACAACAAAATGGAGGACTTACACTGCCTAATTTCCCAACTTAATATAAAGCTATGGTTATCACCACAGTGTGGCATTGCCATAAGAGTAGATATATGGAT
Organism: Dugong dugon; assembly: GCA_030035585.1. Classification (NCBI taxonomy): domain Eukaryota; kingdom Metazoa; phylum Chordata; class Mammalia; order Sirenia; family Dugongidae; genus Dugong; species Dugong dugon. Next base: position 96,985,358 of record CM057483.1, on the reverse strand, counting down.
CAGTGCATAAAATAAAAAGCCCAGAAATAGATCCACAAGTGTTGCTAAAATAACTAAATTGAAAGAGGAAATTTTTTTTAACCTATAGTGCTGGAAAAAGTGGATATCCATATGGAAAAAAAAATAAACTTCAATACTTACCTCACATTACATGCAAAAATTGACTCAAGATGAGTCATAGATCTAAATATAAGGTGTAAGAAGGTAAAAAGTCTACGAGAAGGTATAGGAGAAAATATTTGTCATAGGTTGTGGGGTTAGGCAAAGGTATCTTAGTGTGTGTGTGTGTCCTAACAGAAAAAGCATGAATCACAAAGTGAAAAAAAATTAATGGACTGTTATCAACATTAAAACAATAGTTCCTCAGAATACCAGAGCTCAGTGTCTCTGTGAGGCACAATTTTCTAACCCCATACTGCAGCCTCACGGCTGACCTTGACTTCTACTAATCCCTAAAACAGAAACTTAGGTCTATTTATTTTCAGATGTACAAACTCACTTAATTGTCTTGGACTTCTGCTTGCAGTGCTCCTCCTTCTCTCTATTTGCTTGCCAACTTCCTTCCTCACTCACTGTAGGCATGCCTCCTCTGGGAAAGCATGTCTGACTCTATTCCAACTCCCAGGGCTTGGTAGGTTTTCCTCCTCAGTCCTCCCACCTCCCCCTAAACTTTCTTCCATCACTCTGTGTTGTAATCATCCCTTTCTTGGCCTCACACCCACAGAATGATTGCAGAAGCTGAGTCTCATTCACTTCCACATTCCCAGAAATGATCAGCCCTGTATCTTCACAATTTAAGTAAGAGATTATTTCCATTCTTATTTCAAAAACTAAACCAAAGGCTTTGAAGCCACTTGCCACCTCTTTACCTTCAGGGTACTGTTTTCAGGGAATTCCCTTGAAATTGATGGCATGGTCTCCTCACAGATCTGGTTGGCAAACAGGGGATGCAACTTGTCAACATCCCTTGAAACACAAGCATGAAAGATGAGATTTAATATAGTATGACTTGTCAACAAGAAGTCTCTCACCTCAGCTGTTCTCCTTTTCACTTAGCCCAGCCCAGGGAATGTCCCTTCTGTTGCTCACGTTTTCCAAGCCCTCCAGGCCAAAAACCACCTGTCCACCATCCACTAGATGCTGAATGACATGCAAGCACAGCATCTTACATAACCCTCTAGAGGACAACCTGTGCTGTTGACTTGGACTCTGGATGCCATCACCCAGTTCAAGCCCTTATGGCTTTGAAGACCAGTTTGGACCCATACATCTCCCCGAGGCTTTGCTGTACATAATCCTGTGAATCTAAAGGTGGAGAGGGACCCAATTAAACACCCCTGTCCATGGCATTCACTCCAAACGACAACTCACCATCTTCCTGAACACCTCTTCTCTGTTCAGCAAGCATAAATCTGGGGAAAGAAAAAAAGAGAGATTTGAATGGTGGGAGTAAGAGACACAGGGACAGAGGGGACGTCACATGTCATGAATGTATCCACTGCTTGAACACAGTGCACTCAACCACAGGAGGGAGGAAAGCCAGGGTGGGGGCAGAGCAGATGGAGGGGGGTGAGAGGGGCAGGCCCTCAGCCTCTTTTCACCCAGCAAAGTGAGGAGCTCAGTTGGTCTCTTCAAGGAAGTCCACTTGGTCACTACCTGCACATCACACTCATTTTTTAAAAATTTTTTAAAATTGTACTTTAGATGAAGGTTTACAGAACAAATAGTTCCTCATTACATATTCATTATGCATATTGTTTTATGACATTGGTTAACAAACCCACAACATGTCAACACTCTACCTTCTCGACCTTGGAGGACCTTTTTTCTTTTTTGGTGAAAATATGCATAGCCAAAGATACGCCATTTCAAAACTTTCTACAGGTACAATTCAGTGACATCAATTACTTTCTTCCAGTTGACATCACACTCTGTTAGAAGCATGATCTTCACTGTGTTCCACCTCCTGAGCTGGTGAGTCTGATTTCCCTCCATTGTTGTGGAGGAATGTCAGTTCCACAAGAGCGAGTTTTGTCTGTAGAGTTCACTGCCATATGCCCAGGGCCTGGAACAGGGCCTGGGATGCACATATTACTTGTTGAATTAGATAATGAATGTCACGGCTGGCAGGGACCTCTAGGTTGAGGCTATTTACTTTTTTGTGCAGAGTGTGAAAGGCCCACTTACAGACACTGAAGAATTTGTTGTTTTGTCTGACACCACGGAGAATCCACCCAACGGCACAAGCTTGACCAGGGAGCCTGCTGGTCCCCAAGGGTCTTGGAGGACTCAGTTCCAGAGACCCCTGGCATGTTTCACCAAGTCCTTCAGGTGAGAACTCGGAGTCAGCCTCTGCCTCTCGGACTGCTCACAGCCCACTTGCTTCCCCTTCCTGCTAGACCAAGAGGACCCCCAGGCCTCCTGAATTTCCCAGGGCTCTCAAGGGTCTAGTTGTCACTCTGCTTTGCCTTTGCAGAGGAGGATACCAGATACTCGGAAACTCCATGGCCTGAGACCTCAGGAGCTGCAGGCACAGACCGATGATGGTGATCAAACCTCACTGCTGCCACATGCCCCTGCTCTCCCCTGTTTCTCTGTTGATGGGCCTGAAATAAATGCTGTCACTCTTGACTCCTTCTGCTTCATGACATTTGATGTAACTTTCAAAACTGTTACCAGCCTCAGGTGAATTGAAATGGTTGTCAGATTTGGTGGTCATGGGCTTGTAGAGAGAGGGAGTTACCATATTTCTTAGCCATATGAGTGGTATCCCCGGTGACTTGGGGAAGTATTGCTTTCTCCTCAGTCTCTGTTCAGATAGGACTGTGTTTGATGGGCAGTAATTATTCTATCATTTTTCAGCTCTTACCTTGTGGGGGCAATTCCATGCAAGCACAAGTAAGGCATCATGCCCTTTGCCAAGCCCAGGACTCTTCAAACCTTTCTTACAGGGTGGTTGAGGGGCAGTGAATAGGTGATAGCCCCGGTGGTGGGGGAGTGGGCAAGCTGGCAGAGGGGTAGGGGCGTGAAGTCAGAGGGAGAGACAATGTTGCAAGATCCAAAAACAATCTGACCACAAACACTCCCACCCTACCCTTGAAGAGACCCCCACACACATGGCCTCATTCTTTATCTCATATTATGTCAGGTCCCTTTACAAGCTGTGCTTGATATGTGTTGCAACAAAATAGCAGCAGGGGAATAGCTGAGTCTGCTGCGTGCTTCCAGGAAATGGGAAAAGAATGGGATTTTCTAGGACTGTTCAGCTTCTGGCTAAGGCTCTGCTAGGGGAGTCCGACACTCCTACAGTCCCTACCCCTGGGGCCTAATGGAACTATTTGGTTACTGGGAACCTCCTGAGCCCACCAGCCCCCTGCATTTGCCTGCATTTGGTTCTGAACCTCACTGGGGAAACATGATGTTCAGGGACCCTGAGAGCCCTACCTACTTTCCTGTTTCCCACGTTTAGAGTATTTTTCTAAGGTAACATTTCAAACCTACAGAAAAATAGAGAGAATAATATGGCATCCATGACCCCTATTTACCAACAGTTTGCCATGAGTGTTCCAGAGCTCTCTCTTCTTTTGAGTTACATGTTATGGATACATATAAAGCACCCCCAATCTACACTCACTCAGCTCCTCCCTAGAGTGGGACCCCTCCCTAGGTATCTGAATAATCCTGCGTCTCCACATGGCTTCACACCGGCTCCCGCTCACGCATGGGTGCTTTCATGTGGCTTTAGAAATGTTTCCAGATGCCTCCCGCTGAACATGGGGGATTCTACGACCCAGAATCCCAACCCAGAGGGCAAAAGTTAGAACATTCCATCAGCTTTGACAGATACCCAGGACCCAGCCTTCTCCCACCTACAGCCTTGTTCTCCTGAGGTTGAGCCCTGTCTCAGTGGGGGATCTGAGCACTTGGTCTCTGATAGAAGCACTATCCTGGGTCCCAACACTCCCCGATTGAGGAGAGGGTTCCACTTGCTAGGGGCTCTGCACTTTGTCAGCTGCTGTCATATCCCATGGGACCAGTGACCAGGTGTGGCTGATGAAGATGGGGAGGAAGGCAGGACCAGGTAGATCTGAGCCCTAGGGAGACCCATCCAATGGGTCTACTGAAAGAGAATCAGCAGATCCCACAGCACTGTTCAAGGTGACCCATCAACCATTAACTCCATCAAGGCTGTTGATACCCAAAGGGGCTCACTATAGTGAGGTAGGGGCCTGAGAGCATGTGTGGTAGACCAACTTCTAAAATGGCTCTCACACCATTCAACCGGGAATTGGACAGCCCCATAAAACAAGATGAGACTAATGAGGCACAGCAGTCCAGGGACAAGGGCTAGAAGGCAAGAGGGGCCAGGAAAGCTGGTGATAAGGAATCCAAGGTTGAGAAGGGACAGTGTTGACATGTCATGGGCTTGTTAACCATTGTCATAGGGCAATATGTGTACTAACTTTTAATGAACAGCTATTTGTTCTGTAAACCTTCATTTAAAGTACAAAAAAAAAGAATTATCTATGTGAAATCAAATTGACAACAACTCAGAAGGTTTGATGGAAAGCCTGGGGGCAATGAGTTGAGGATAATGGTGATGGAATAATTTTGAAAAGGATAGTGAGAATAGCAGCACAATTGGAAGAATGTAATTGATGTCACTGAATTGTACATGTAGAAATTTTTCAAATGATGTATCTTTGGCTATGTATATTTTCATCAAAAAAAAAAAAAAGGTCCTCCAAGGTTGAGAAGGGAGAGTGTTGACATGTCATGGGGTTGTTAACCAATGTCATAAAACAATAGGTGTACTGACTGTTTAATTAGAAACTATTTGTTCCGTAGACCTTCGTCTAAAGTACAATAGAAAAAAATTTTAAAAAATGGCTGTCAAAGATCCCCACCTCTTGACACTCACGCCCTTGTGTAGTCTCCTCCCTCTAGTGACTTACTTCTGACCAGGAGCCATTCGACAGCAGAGTAGACTGTAAAATCCCTTAACTTCCATCTTGCTGGCATTCACTCTCCCTCCCTGGCTCCTGTTGTGTGCATGCCCTAATGGAGAGAGCCACCTGGCAAGGAGCTGATGGCAGTATCTGGCCAACAGTCAGTAAGGAACTGAGGTCCTCAGACCAACAACCCATGAGGAAATGAATCCTGCCAATAGCTACATGAGTGAGCTTGGAAGTGGATATTTTCTCAGTCGAATCTTCAAATGATCCCAGGCCCTGAGCTGACACTTGACTGCAACCAAGTGAGAGACTGGGAAGTAGGGCACTTCCCAGCTAAGCCATGCCCAGGTCCCTGAGCCACAGAAACTCTGAGATAATAGATGTGTATTATTTTAAATGACTAAGTTTTGGAGTAATTAGTTATACAGCAATCCATAATAAAACTAAGAACGTAGGTATGTCTGAGTGCTGGGAGCAAGAGAGAGAAGGCCAAACTCCGGCTGGGAGGGGATCTCAGGTGCCAGAGTGGTACAGGGTATACCCTCATCTTAGGCCTCAGGTCCGGTGCCAGCTTTGCCTCTAATCAGCTCTGTGACCTTGGGCAAGTCATTTGAAGTCTAGTCTCAGGTTGCTGTTCTGTAAATCTTGACTGACACTCACTTGCAGGACTGTTGAAAAGATGTGTCAATTTATGTAACTCACATGACAGGGTATCAGAGACAGAGTAGGCCTCCAGTAAATGGCAGCCATGACTTTTAATATAGTTGACCTGGGACCCTGCCTCCTCCTCTCAGGAGCTCCCAGTGACCCATGTGTGTTCTAATACTCAAAAAACCAACTCAGGCAAAGCACTTGTTTTCCAGGAGGAGAGGCATATCAAAGGATAGAGTTTTCTAAGAAAATTCTTGTTGTGGGTGATGTAACCCCAGCTAGATGCAGTACAGAGGCCATATCCTTTATGTCAAGGACCGAATACTCTCATTTTCGCCTTCCACCCTTTCTCTCAGTTGCTAGCTTCCTAGGTCCCGTCCTCACAATTCCCCCTCTTTTCACTCACTTCACTCCTGCTAGAAATCCAGCACTTCTATATGTTGTCCTAATTTTTCTCCAGATAAACTCATATCAGTGTTCCCAATATGCACTGGTCCTCTAGGCCACGGGACAAGTCCCTGGTCATTGGCTTCTGGGGGACAGCATAGGTGGGCATTACACTCATCTCCACCACTTAGTCCCTAGAGGTGGTGCGTTTAGAAGACCTAGTGTGCACACTGTAGAAAACTGCACAGGAACAGGAGTCCAGGACACATGCAGACTCCGAACGAAGACTTCTCTCAGGATCACTCAGATTCAAAATGAGATGATTCTGTAAGAGTGCCCTTTCCATCCAGAAATTGCCTCTCATCCCTCAGTTCCAAAAAAGGGACTTTCAATTCTGCTCTGCCTCAGGACCTTTGCACTTAGGAGTGACCTCTAGAACGATTATCTACCTACTGGGCCTTCCGCTTCTCCTCCTGGTCTCTGGTGTTGCTCCCCCCAATAAGAAGTCCTTCCCTGTGCCCATATCACCCCAGCCTTTGGTCACATGTTCCTCCACTGTGCATACAAACATACCCAGCTCAGTTCCCCATCATGGCATTTTACACACTGAACTGTCACCTCTGGTCAAGTAACTTGCATAAGTGCTCCCTCCCAGACTTTCATCTCGGGGGCAGGAGCTGTGCCTTGTTTGTCCTGGAACCACCAGCACCTGACATAGGGCTTCAGATACAATCAATTAATAGCGACCCTGCAGGACAAAGTAGAACTGCCCCACAGGCTTTCGAAGGAGTGGGTGGTGGATTCAAACTGCTGACCTTTTGGTTAGCAGCCAAGCTCGTAACCACTGTGCCACCAGGGCTCCATTCAGATACAGCAGGGCCCCAATAAATGTCTATTGAATACATGAGTCAACGAGCAGGTTTTCATTAAGGCTTTATTGTGCCTACACTCTCCAGTATGGGACAAGGGTGAGTGAGTATTATCCCTTTTATTTCCCTCCAGCATGGAGCCCAAAGCTTCCCAACCAGCAAGAGCTGATGCATTGGGTGCAGTCTTCCTGCAGGTGCTGAGGGCTCTTCTGTAATCCAGAAACAAATCTGGTCTGGGCGAGAGTTGGTAGGGCCAGGGGCGTGGGATTGCATGGGAAACCATGATGCACAAAACCCTTGCCACTGCTGAAGGGGCCCCAGGCCCAAGGAACAAATCTCTGAGGTTGCCTCGCTCCCTCTTTCCCTCCACAGCTGTGCTTGGAGGGAGCACCCCCTTGGATGGGATGGTGCCACCTTCCGACCGATCTGGGTGAGTAAGCAGGGGGCATAACTTGGCAGCAGAAACACATGTGGATGTGGATCAGGAATTGGTGACAAGGAGCCCTCACCTCTATTCCTCACCACCACCACCCTCCCTCATACCTTCCACACAAAAAGCCCAGGCCCAAAAGCTCCTCTTCACCACACACCAGAGCCTGACTCACACACAGGCACAGCATCCACATTATACCTTCAGAAGAGCACTAGCTCAGGCCCTCCTTGTCTTGATGACCCATTTGGACCCACCACCCTTCTTCTTTGCACAGGCCTTTGGTTCCTGGATCCTCTCAGCTCTAGGGGAAGACATGTTTTATCTGTCAGTCCCGGTCACACAGACCATCTCGCAGACCATCGAACTACAGATACCTCTGTTCCCGTTCTCTCAACCTGGGGGAGCCATCAATTCTCTATGCCAGCTTAGACAAGTCCGTTTCTTCCTCTCTCCAAGCCTCAGTTTCCCCATCTGTAAAACGAAGCCCTTGAACAGTTCATCTCTTACATCCTGTGACGGTATAACATTTAGTGGATTGGTCATACTCTCAGCTGCATTCTGTGCCAACCAGAAAGACTGGGTGCAGGGGCCCTGAGGGCAGTGCTGCACGGAGAGGCTATTTTCCCCATGGATCTCTGATGGCTACATCTCCTAAGTCATTACCTGACACCACAGGCTCCTTATCCTGCCTAAAGTTTTCCACTTCTACAGCCAAACTATGGGTGAATGGCATCTTGCAGCACAGGTCCCTGGAGGTGGGGAGGTTGTTACTTCCCTCAACCCCCCTGATAAGTTTCTGAAGCTCTAGATAAGGCTGCCGACATACACTGGGGCTTCCCAGAGGGCCAGAGCATGGGAGGGTTCCCAAGGACTCAGCCTGGCCCCTGACACTGAATCAGGATTCTAGAGAACCGAGTTAAAGTGCTCTGGTTATCACTAAGGCACAATTTTCTAATCCCGTTCTGCCACCTTGGGGCTAAACTTGACTTCCACTAAATCAAAGAACAGAAAGCAAGGTCTGATTTCTTGCAGTTGCACAAACTCGCTCTATTGTGAGTCATTGGGCTTCTTCTTGGGATGCTGTTCCTGGCTTTTTCCTCAGTCATTTAAGGCTTTCCCTCCTCTGGGAAACCTTCAATGACCCCCCATTCCATCACCTAAGACTGAGTGAGTGCCCTATCTGAGTTCTCCCAGAGTCCTAAAGCTTCCCTCTATCCCTCTCTGTTGTAAGTGTCCTGTTCCTTTTCCCACCCCCACCTCACGCACATCTGAGTCTCATTCATCTCTATATTCCCAGAACACCTGATGTACAAAAGGCTCCTAGGGAACACCAGCCCTGTACCCACAGTGTTTATGTAAGGGAGGTTTTCTCTAACATTCCCCCACATGCCAACCATCACATTTGCAGAATTTTAAAACATTAGTTACATGAAATGTGGAGGGTGAAGGGAAATGGATGCTATCTTATATTGTTCCTAGGAGTGTGAGTTAGTACCACTTTGTTGGAGGGCCATTTACCACTGCTTACTCAATGTCTAAACGTATGTATCTTGTTCTTTTGAGACATAATTCACATGCATGAAAATCCATACTTTTACAGTTGTCTTAGTTACTATTGTTGCTATAACAGAAATATCACAAGTGGGTGGCTTTAACAAACAGAAGCTTATTCTCTCACAGTCTGTTGTTGTTAGGTGCCATTGTGTCGCTTCCAACTCGTAGCAGCCCTATGTACAACAGGATGAAACACTGCCGGATCCTGTGCCATCCTCACAATTCTTGTTATGCTTGAGCCCATTGTTGCAGCCACAGTGTCAATCCTTCTCCTTGAGGGTCTTCTTCCTTTTTGCTGACCCTCTACTTTACCAAGCATGATGTCCTTCTCCAGGGACTGATCCCTCCTGATAATGTGTCCAATGTGAGAAGATTGAAAACACCATGGCATGGATCATGTGCACCTTAGTCCTCAAAGTGACATCAAGGGAGAATCAGCATAGGCTGATGCCCAGACAGCATCAGCATTCCCAAAAGAGCTCCAAAAACTCAGAGAAAGGCTACCTTCCAGAGCAAGTCTTCAATTGTGATGAAACGACTATTTACATAGCATTTACACTGTATTAGGCATTATAAGTAATCTAGAGATGATTGCAAATCATTGCAAATACCTTTTTTCACCAACATAGATCAAGAGGCAGTTTTTCAGACAGAATAAGGTGATACTGCATGGTTTAAAGTCAGGAAAGGTGTGTGTCAGGGTTGTACCCTTTCACCATACCTATTCAATCTGTATAGTGAGCAAATAATTCGAGAAGCTGGACTATGTGAAGAAGTATGGTGCATCAAGATTGGAGGAAGACTCATTAAAAGCCTTCGTTACGCATATGACACAACCTTGTTTACTGAAAGCGAAGAGGATGTGAAGCACTTACTGATGAAGATCAAAGACCACAGCCTTCAGCACGGATTACACCTCAACAGAAAGAAAACAAAAATCCTCACAACTGGACCAATAAGCAACACCATGATAAACGGAGAAAAGATTGAAGTTGTCAAGGATTTCATTTTACTTGGATCCACAATCAACACCCATGGAAGCAGCGGTCAAGAAATCAAAATACGCATTGCATTGGGCAAATTTGCTGCAAGACCTCTTTTTTTTTGTGGCTTGAAATTTTTGTTTGTTTGTTTACTTTTTTTTTAATTGTACTTCAGGTGAAGGCTTACAGAACAAATAGTTTCTCATGAAACAGTAGTACACATATTGTTTTATGACATTGGTTAACAACCCCACAATACGTCAACTGTCTAACTTCTCAACATTTTTTTTTGGTGAAAATATACACAGCCAAAGATACACCATTTCAAAAATTTTTACATGCACAGTTCAGTGACATTGACTACGCTCTTCCAATTTTGCTGTTATTCTCACTTAAGATGAAGGCTTACAGAACAAAATAGTTTCTCATTTAACAGTTACTACAAATGTTGCCCTATGACAATGGTTAACAATCTCACAACACATCAACAATATCCTTATTCAACCTTGGGTTTCCTATCACCAGCTTCCTTGTACCCTTCTGCCTTCTGGCCTTTGTCACTGGACTACTCTACCTCGTTAGTCTCATTTGCTTTTATGGGGCTGGCCACTCCCAGGCTGAACGGTGAACCTCAGAGATAACTTCACCACTGAGCTAAAAGGGTGTCTGGGGGCCATACTGTTGGGGTTTCTCCAGTCTCCGTTAGTCCTGTAAATCTGGTCCTTTTTTGTGAGTTAGAATTATGTTCTACATCCTTCTCCAGCTCTGTCCAGAACCCTCTGTTGTGATCCTGGTCAGAGCAGTCAGTGGTGGTAGCCGGGTGCCATCTGGCTGTACTGGACTCAGTCTGGTGGAGGCCTTGGTAGCTGTGGTCCATTAGTCCTTTGGACTAATCTTTTCCTTGTATCCTGTTCTCTTCATTCTCCCTTGCTCCCGAAGGGATGAGACCAGTGGAGTATCTTAGATGGCCGCTCACAGGCTTTTAAGACCCCAGACACTACTCACCAAGGTAGAATGTAGAACATTGTCTTTATAAACTGTGTTATGCCAATTGAGCTAGATGTTCCCCGAGACCACGGTCCCCACAACCCTCCGCCCAGCAATTCAGTCCCCCAGGGAGTTTGGATGTGTCTATGGGGCTTCCATGACCTTTCCTTGTACAAGTTGTGCTAGTTTCCCCTGTATTGTGTACTGTCTCACCCTTCACCGAAGATACCACTTATCTACTGCCTATTTAGTATTCCCCCCCCACCCCTCCCATCCCTGGTAACCAACAAAGATTGTTACATTTTGTGTGTGAACTTTTTCATGGGTTTTACAATAGAGGTCTCATACAATATTTGTCCTTTTATGATTGACTTATTTCACTCAGCATAATGTCCTCCAGTTTCATCCATGTTATGAGATGGTTCACAGATTCATTGTTGTTCTTTCTCATTGCATAGTACTCCATTATGTGTATGTACCATAGATTGTTTATCCATTCATCTGTTGATGGGCATCTAGGTTGTTTCCATTGTTTTGCTATTTTCAACAAAGCTGCAATGAACATGGATGTGCATATGTCTATTCATGTGATGGCTCTTATTTCTCTAGGATATATTCCTAGGAGTGGAAATTGCTGGATCAAATGGTATGTCTATTTCTAGCTTTCTGAGGAAGGGCCATATCATTTTCCAAAATGGTTGTGTCATTTTGCATTCCCACCAGCAGTGCATAAGAGTTCCAATCTCCCCGCAGCCCCTCCAACATTTGTTATTTCCAGTGTTTTTGATTCGTGCCAGTAATGCTGGGGTGAGATGGTATCTCATTGTGGTTTTAATTTGCATTTCTCTAATGGCTAGTGATCGCGAGCATTTCCTCATGTATCCGTTGACCATTTGGATGTCTTCTTTGGTGAAGTGTCTGTTCATTTCCTTTGCCCATTTTTTAATAGGATTATTTGTCTTTTTGTTGTAGAGATGTTGGACTTTCTTGTAGATTATGAAGATTAGACCTTTGTCTGAATTATACTGTCCAAAACTTTTTTCCCAGTCTGTAGGTTCTCTTTTTACTCTTTTGGTGAAGTCTTTTGAAGAGCATAGGTGTTTGATTTTTAGAAGTTCCCAGTTATCTAGCTTATCTATTGGGGTTTGTGCGTTGATGGTTGTGGTTTGTATCCTGTTAATGACATGTATTAAGGCCTGAAGTGTTGGTCCTATTTTTTCTTCTATGAAATTTATAGTTTTAGGCTTTAAATTCAGGTCTTTGATCCATTTTGAAGTAGTTTTTGTATACAGCGTGAGGTCTGGGTCCTGTTTCATTTTTTTGCAGATGGATATCCAGTTTTGCCAGCACCATTTGTTAAAAAGACTGTCTTTTCCCTATTTGATGGATTTGGGCCATTGTCGAAGATCAGGTGACCGTAGGTGGATGGATTTACATCTGGGTTCTCAATTCTGTTCCATTGGTCAATGTATCTGTCGTTGTACCAGTACCAGGCTGTTTTGACTACTGTAGCTGTATAGTAGGTTCCGAAGTCTGAAAGTGTGAGTCCTCCAACTTTATTCTTCTTCTTCAGTAGTGCTTTACTTATTCGGGGCTTCTTCCATTTCCATATAAAGTTAATGATTAGTTTTTCCAACTATTTGAAGAATGTTGTTGGTATTTGGATCGGGATTGCGTTGTATTTGTAAATTGCTTTGGGTAGAGTTGTCATTTTCACCATGTTGAGTCTGCCTATCCATGAGCATGGTATGTTTTTCCATTTATGTAGATCCCTTTGGGTTTCATGCAGTAGTGTTTTGTACTTTTCTTTGTATAGGTCTTTTACATCCCTGGTCAGATTTATTCCTAAGTATTTTATCTTTTTAGGGGCTATTGAAAATAGTACTGTTTTCCTTTTCATCATTATCCTTATAGGTGTATAGGAATCCAACTGATTTTTGAAAGTTTATCTTGTATCCTGCTACTCTGCTGAATCTTTCTATTAGTTCCAGTAGATTTCTCGTGGAGTCTTTAGGGTATTCTATGTATAGTATCATAGCATCTGCAAACAGGGACAGTTTAACTTCTTCATTACCAATTTGGATGCCTTTTATTTCTTTTTCTTGCCTGATTGCTCTAGGTGGAACTTCCAGCACAATGTTAAATGGGAGTGGTGATAAAGGGCATCCTTGTCTTGTTCCTGTTTTCAAGGGGAAAGTTTTCAGCTTCTCTCCATTAAGAATGATGTTGACCGTTGGTTTTGCATACATGCCCTTTATTATGTTAAGAAATTTCCCTTCTATACCTATTTGATTGAGAGTTTTTATCAGGAATGGGTGTTGGACTTTGTCAAATGCCTTTTCTGAGTCAATTGAGAGAATCATGTGATTCTTTTCTTTCCTTTTATTTATGTGGTGGATTACATTGATTGATTTTCTGATATTGAACCATCCTTGCATACCTGGTATGAATCCTACTTGGTCGTGGTGTATCATTTTTTGATATGATGCTGAATTCTATTGGCTAGAATTTTGTTGAGAATTTTTGCATCTATATTCATGAGAGATATTGGTCTGTAATTTTCTTTTTTGTGACGTCTTTGCCTGGTTTTGGTATCAGCGTTATGCTGGCTTCTTAGAATGAATTTGAAAGTGTTGCTTCCTCTTCTATGCTCTGAAATAGCTTGAGTAGTACTGGTATAAGCTCTTCTGTAAATGTTTTGTAGATGTCTCCAGTGAAGCCGTGTGGGCCAGGGCTTTATTTGGTTGGGAGTTTTTTTTTATTACCTTTTCAATCTCTTCTCTTGTTATGGGTTTGTTCAGATTTTCAACATCGCTTTGTTGTAGTTTGGGTAGGCCGTGTGTTTCTAGAAATCCATTTCCTCTAGGTTTTCAAATTTGTTGGAGTATAGTTTTTCATAATATTCTGTTATAATCCTTTTTATTTTGGTTGGGTCTGTTGTAATGTCCCCCATTTCTTTTCTTATTTGGGTTATTTGTGTCCTATCCTGTTTTTCTTTTGTCGGTCTGGCCAGTGGTTTGTCGATTTTGTTGATTCTTTCAAAGAACCAACTTTTGGTTTTGTTAATTCTTTCTATTGCTTTTCTGTTCTCTATTTCATTTATTTCTGCTCTGATCTTTACTATTTCCTTTCTTCTGGTGGTTGTGGGCTTTTCTTGCTGTTCTCTTTCTATTTGTTTGAGTTCTGTAGTTAATGTTTTGATTTTGTCCCTTTCTCCTTTTTTGATATGTGCACCTATTGCTATAAATTGTCCTCCGAGGACTGCCTTTGCTGTGTCCCAAAGGTTTTGGTACGAAGAGTTTTCATTCTCATTTTATTCTTGGAATTTTTTGATTCCATCTCTGATTTCTTCTATTACCCAGTGATGTGTAAGCAGGGTATTATTCCGTTTCCATGTAATTGATTTTTTTTTCCTTGCTCTTTCTATTGTTAATTTGTACCCTGATGGCATTGTGGTCAGAGAAGAAAGTTTGAATTATCTCAACGTTTTGGATATTGTTGAGGATTGCTCTGTGGCCTAAGCTGTGGTCTATTCTGGAGAACGTTCCATGTGCATTGGAAAAGAATGTGTACTTTGCAGCAGTTGGATGGAGTGTTGTATACATGTCTATGAGGTCAAGTTGGCTGATTGTGCCCTTTAGTTCTTCTGTATCTTTGCTGAGTTTCTTCTTAGTTGTTCTGTTCTTTACTGAGAGTGGTGTGTTGAAGCCTCCTACTATTATTGTGGAACTGTCAATTTCTCTTTTCAGTGTTGTTAGAGTTTGTTTTATGTATTTTGGAGCCCTGTCATTGGGTGTGTAGATGTTTATTATGGTTATGTCTTCATAATGGATCGTCCCCTTAATCAGTATATTGTGTCCTTCTTTTTCTTTTATGGTAGATTTGTTTTAAAGTCTATTTTATCTGAGATTGGAATTGCCACTCTTGCTCTTTTTTGGTAGTTGTTAGCTTGATATATTTTTTTTCCAACCTTTGACTTTTAATAAATTCACATCTTTGTTTCTAAGGTGTGTCTCTTGTAGACAGCATATTGACGGATCCTGTTTTTTTATCCATTCTGTCACTCTCGGTCTCTTTATGGGTGCATTGAGTCCATTTACATTCAGTGTAATTATTGATAGATGTGAGTTTGTTGCTGTCATTTTGTAGTGCTTTTTTAGCGGTGCTGAAGTTTTCTTTGTTCTTCTTACTCTCTTGTGCTGAGTTACTTTTGTTTGTGGGTTTTTTTCATTTTTTTTTTGTTTTCGTAGGTTTTGTTTTTGCTGAGACTTTCAGTTTTTCCTCTTTTTTTATGAGTATGTTTGTTAAATTTCTTTGTGGTTACCATAAGTTTTACCCTTATCTTTCTAAGTTTGAAGCAGTCTAGTTTTACTTGGTATTGCCTTGCTTTCCTCTCAGTTAGAAAGTTCTATAACTATGCCGTTTATTCCCTCTTTTATTGTTTTGATGTTGTCATTTACTGATTAACTGCTCTGATTCCCTGCTGTATTTCTTTTGGCTTTGGATAGGCCTCGAGAGTTCATTTCCTAGATTGGTATTTGGCAGGTATGATCCTGCGTCCTAGATTCTGTCTGTGAGCTGAAGCTGTTTGTCCTCAGATCGAAGAGCTCCCTTTAATAATTCTTGTAAGTTTGGTTTGACTTTTACATATTCCCTTAATTTCTGTTTATCTGGAAATGACCTAATTTCACCATCAAATTTGAAATAGCTTTGCAGGATATATTACTCTTGGCTGGAAATTTTTTTCTTTCTTGGTTTTATATATGTCATCCCATTGCCTTCTTGCCTGCATGGTTTCTGCCAAATGATCTGAGCTTAGGCTTATTGTTTCTCCTCTGTATGTGACTTCTTGTTTTTCACATGCTGCTGTCAGGATTCTTTGTTTGTCTTTGGTTTTGGTGAGTATGATTATGATATGCCTTGGTGATTTTCTTTTGGGGTCTATCCTATATGGGGTTCGTTGAGCTTCTTGGATGGCCAGCTTTTCATTTTTCCTGATATTGGGGAAGTTTTCTGTCAGTAGTTTTTCAATGATCCTCTCTGTGTTTTCTGTTTTCTCCCCCTGTTCTGGAATTCCAATCACTCGAAAATTTTTCCTTTTGAATTTATCCCACATAATTTTCAGGGTCTCTTCATTTTTCTTTGTTCTTCTTTCTGAGTTTTCCTGAAAGAGAGTTGTGTCCAAGTGTTTGTCTTCAATTCCACTGATCCTGTCTTCCACTGTTTCAAATCTGCTTCTCAGCTCTTCTGTGACACCGTCCAATTCTGAAATCTTGTTGTTTATGTTTTGGATTTCTAATTGTTGTCTTTGTATAATTTCTAGTTGTGAATTTATTTTGGCATTTTGTTCCTGCATTATTTTCCTGAATTTGTCTAATTTTTTGCCTGTATTTTCCATGAATTTGTCTATTTTTTCCTCATGTTTGTCAGCTTTTTGCCTCAGATCTTGGAGAATTCTGAGTATTAGAGATTTGAATTCCCTATAAGGTAGTTGTAGTGCATTTTCTTCTACTGGAAAGTCATCTGGTGTTTTATTTTGGATGCCTACTGGAACCATCCTGTCCTGTTTTTGTAAATGTTTTGATATTGTCTGCTGTCTTCAGGGCATTCAGTAGTTATTTTACTTGTTTATTTATTGTAGATTTGTTTGTTTCATCCCCCTTTTTTTTTCTTAAAGATGACTGTGTCTGAGCAGGCGAAGTGTGTGTTCTTTGTTATTTGCTCATCTGTGGGCACAATTCTTTTTGCCTCCGTCTCCAATTGGCAGGGTCAGTCACTCAGATATGGTACGGCAGGGCAGGACTAGCTGAAGAGGAGTTACTGGGACGGGTTGTTTGTGGCACTTACTAGAGCCACCAGAGCGGGTAAGTAATCAGTGCAGGGCAGGTTCCAGTAGGCCTTGCCTGTGCTGCTTGGTGGTGTGATGTCAAGCGCATGGTGCAGGTAGGCAGGATGCAGCAGGGAGATTGTTATGTGTGGAGCTAAGATGGATATGGGAGAGAGGAGAGAGGAACAGGAGCGAAAAACATACATACAAACCACAAAAATTCTAGGGGAATTTGTTGTTGGAGGGGAGAGATGAGAGACTATGAAATGGAGAAAAACAGAAAGGGGAAGAGGAAGAAAAGAATGAATAAATAAAATCGGAAAGTTTAAAGAACCAGAAAGTTCCCAGGAATCCCACCGGTGCAGCTATGAGGTTTGGGGAAGTGGCTCTCAGGTGTTGGAGTACAGCCTGGCTAGAAGGTGTAGGAGTATACAATGCCAGGTATTCCGGGAACAGAAAGAGAAGGAATATATAGAGAGAAGAGAAACTGAGCAATGAAGAAACACAAAAAGGGAAAAAGAGGTAAAAGAGAACAAAAAAAATTTAAAAAAAAGAACAAGAAAGCCCCCCCAAAAGCAAGCAAACAAAGAAACAAAAAGAACAAAAAAGAAATCCTCTCAGGGATCCCTATTCACGTCTGTGCAAGCCAAGGGGGAGGTCTTGTTGCCACGCAGCACCGCCTGGCCAGAAAGGGCTCCCAACTCAAGAAAAGGAAAAGAAAACAAACAAACAATTCAATACAAACAAATGAACAAAAGCCCCGGGATCCCACCAGCGCAGCAGCCCAGACCGGGAAGCAGCTCCACACTCGAACGGAGCTCCACAGCCCCTCAGGAAGAAGCAAAGACGGTGCATGGAGCCAGGTGTTTGAGCGAAAGTAGGGGGAGGTGGTGAGAGTTAAGAAAGAAATCAAAAGAAGCGGAAAAAAGCAACACCAGCAGCCAACAAATGGCACTCAGAGAGCTGCCCCCTTTGGGCGTGTGAAATCCAAGCAGCCAGTGATTCCTAGTCAAGAGATTGTGGCTGCGGGAAGCAGAGGAGGCTGAGTCGGGGTGAAGAAGGGTTGGGGGTGGGAAAGCTTATATCACAAATTACCAGTTGTTTTGTCTCCTGCTGGATGCTCCATGAGGCTGCTTTCTTGTACCCCATTTTCTGGTCTCTGATAGGAGTCCAAGATGGTGGATCCACACTGTTTTAGCTGGTAGGGGACCTCTGTGGGAATCTCTCCTCCCTCTCTGTTCTCTGTCAGTTTTCTCACTCCATTTGGTGCTTGGCTGAGTTCTTTACCTCTTCATTTGATGTTTTAGGGTTTCAGGATTGTCATATTCTCTGTTTGGGGTAGTTTTTTGGGTCTTTGCTGTGGAGGGACGGTGTGGTGCTTCTGCCTAGAGCTCCATTTTGCTGGAACTCCGCAAAAGACCTCTTTAAAGTGTTGAAAAGCAAAGATGTCACCTTGAAGACTAAGGTGGGCCTGACCCAAGCCGTGGTATTTTCAATCGCATCATATGCATGTGAAAGCTGGACAATGAATAAGGAAGACTGAAGAAGAATTGATGCCTTTGAATTGTGGTGTTGGCAAAGAATATTGAATATATCATGGACTGCCAAAAGAATGAACAAATATGGCTTGGAAGAGGTACAGCCAGAATGCTCCTTAGCAGCAATAATGGTGAGACTACGTCTTACATACTTTGGACACGTTATCAGGAGGGATCAGTCACTGGAGAAGGACATCATGCTTGGTGAAGTACAGGGTCAGCAAAAAAGAGGAAGACCCTCAAGGAGATGGATTGACACAGTGTCTACAACTATGGGCTCAAGCATAACAATGATTGTGAGCATGGTGCAGGACTGGGTAGTGTTTCCTTCTGTGGTGCATAGGGTTGCTACGAGTCGGAACTGACTCGACAGCACCTAACAGCAACAACAACAACTATCTGGTTAGTGATTTCCCGTCTCCGCTCCTCCCCTTCCTTGTAACCATCAAAGATTTTTTTTTCTGTGTGTAAATCTTTTCTTGGGATTTTGTAATAGTGATCTCATACAATATTTGTCCTTTTGTGATTGTCTTATTTCACTCAGCATAATGCTGTCCATAATCATCCATGCTGTGAGAAGTTTCAAGGATTCAACCATCGTGTGGTTGTACCATAATTTGTTTATCCATTCGTCTGTTGATGGGCACTTAGGTTGTTTCCACCTTTTTGTTATTGTGAATAAAGCTGCAATGAACATGGATCTGTGTGATGGCTGTTATTTATCTAGGATATATTCCCAAGAGTGGGACTGCTGAATCGTATGATATTTCTATTTATAGCTTTTTAAGGAGATGCCATATTGCTTTCCATAGTGCTTGTACCATTTTACATTCTCACCAGCACATAAGAGTTCCAATCTCCCTGAAACCTCTCCAAAATTTGTTATTTTCCTTTTTTTTTTTTTTTTTGATTAGTGCCAGTAACGTTGGAGTGAGATGGTATCTCACTGCAGTTTTGATTTGCAATTCCCTAACTGCTAATGAGCGTGAGCATTTCCTCACGTGTCTATTAGCCCCTTGAATGTATTCTTTGGTGAAGTGTCTGTTCATATCCTTTGCTCATTTTTTAATTGGATTATTTGTGTTTTTGTTGTTGAGGTGTTGCAGTATCTTGCTGATTTTAGAGATTAGACCCTTGTTGGATATGTCATAGCCAAAATTTTTTTTGAAATCTCTAGGTTCTGTTTTTCCTCTTTTGGTGAAGTCTTTTGATGAGCATAAGTGTTTAACTTTTTTAGGAGCTCCCAGTTATGTAGTTTACCTTCTAGTGTTTGTACATTGTTAGTTATGGTTTGTATTGTATTTATGCTGTATACTAAGGCTCTTAGTATTTTTCATTTTTTTTTCTTCCATGATTATGATCTTTAAGGTTGTGTGTCAACTTGGTTGGGCCACGATTCTCAGTGGCTTGGCAGTTATGTTATGATGTAGTTTGGCAGTCATATAATAATGTAAATCGCCTCCATGATGAGATCTGATATAATGTGATCACCTCCATGATGGGATCTGCTGTGAGTCGCCAATCAGTTGAAAGGGAATTTCCTTGGAGGTGTGGCCTACATCCAATATAGGTGGAATTTCTGTCAAGGCTCTTGGGCTTTTGCTTAATCTGGATCCTGCAGTTGACTCCTGTCTGTCTGACCTAGGTTTCTTGGGACTTGAGCTAGCAGCTTACCTGCTGTCTTGCTTACTGATCTTGGGATCAGTCAGTCTCCTCATCCCATGAGCCAGAAGCCTCCAGTCTGACCCACAAACTTGAGACTTTTCAGCCTCTACAACTGCGTGAGCCATTTCCTTGATATAAATCTCTCTATACATGTATTTATACATTTTACTGCTTTTGCTTCTCCAGACAACCAAGCCTAAGACAATGATCTTTATCATTTTAAGTTTTATATTTAGGTCTTTGATCCATTTTGAATTAGTTTATGTATGGTGTGAGATATGGGTCCAGTTTCATTTTTTTACAGATGGACATCTAGCTTTTCCAGTACCGTTTGTTAAAAAGACCATCTTTTCCCCATTTAATGGACTTTGTTCTTTTGTCAAAGATAAGTTGACCATATGTGGATAGATTTACATCCAGGTTCTCAATTCTGTTCCATTGATCTATGTGCCTGTCATTGTACCACTACCAAGCTATTTTGACTACTGTGCTGTATAGTAGGCTCTGAGATCAAGTAGTGTGAGGCCTCCTACTTTGTTCTTTTTCTTCAATAATGCTTTGCTTATCCAGGGCCTCTTTCCTTTCCATATAAAGTGGGTGGTTAGTTTTTCCATCTCATCAAAGGATGCTGTTGGTGTTTGGATTGGGATTGCATTATATCTGTAGGTCACTTTGGGTAGAACTGACATTTTCACAATGTTGAGTCTTCCTATCCATGAGCATGGTATGTTTTTTCATTTATGTAGGTCTCTTTTGGCTTCTTGCAATAGCGTTTGGTAGTTTTCTTTGTATAGGTCTTTTACATCCCTGATCAGATTTATTCCTAAGTATTCTATCTTTTTAAGGGCTTTTATAAATGGTATTGTTTTCCTTACTTCCTTTTTGAAGTTCTCTTTGTTTGGTGTATAGGAATCCAACTGATTTTTATATGTTTATCTTGTACCCTACTCTGCTGAATCTTTCTATTAGTTTCAGTAGTTTTCTTCTGGAATCTTTGAGGCATTCTATGTATAGTATTATATCATCTGTGAATAGGGATAGTTTTACTTCTTTTTTTTCTTTTATTTTTAATTGTACTTCAGGTGAAGGCTTACAGAACAAATAGTTTCTCATGAAACCGTAGTACACATATTGTTTTATGACATTGGTTAACAACCCCACAACAAGTCAACCCTCTCCCTTCTCGGACTTTTTTTTTTTTTTTTTGGTGAAAATTTACATAGCCAAAGATACACCATTTCAAAAATTTCTACATGCACACTTTGGTGACATCAAAAACTCTCTTCCAATTGTGCTGCTATTCTCACTTTAGATGAAGGCTTACAGAACAAAATAGTTTCTCATTTAACAGTACACATGTTGCCCTATGACAATGGTTAACAACCTCACAACACATCAACACTATCCTTACTCAAACTTGGGTTGCCTATCACCAGCTTTCCTGTCCCCTTCTGCCTTCTGGACCTTGTCCCTGGAATGCTGTGCCTCATTAGTCCCATTTGGTTTTATGGGGCTATTCACTCCCCGGCTGAACAGTCAACCTCGGAAATGACTTCACCACAGAGCTAAAAGGGAGTCTGGGGACCATACTCTTGGGGTTTATCCAGTCTCCTTTGGGCCAGTAAATCTGGTCTTTTTTTCTTGTGAGTTAGAATTTTGTTCTACATCCTTCTCCAGCTCTGTCCAGAACCCTCTGTTGTGATCCTGGTCAGAGCAGTCAGTGGTGGTAGCCGGGCACCATCTAGCTGTACTGGACTCAGTCTGGAGGAGGCCTTGGTAGCTGTGGTCCATTAGTCCTTTGGACTAATCTTTTCCTTGTATACTGTTTTCATTCTCCCTTGCTCCTGAAGGGATGAGACCAGTCGAGTATCTTAGATGGCTGCTCACAGGCTTTTAAGACCCCAGACGCTACTCACCAAGGTAGAATGTAGAACATTGTCTTTATAAACTGTGTTATGCCAATTGAGCTAGATGTTCCCCAAGACCATGGTCCCCACAGCCCTCCACCCAGCAATTCAGTCCCTTCAGGAGATTGGATGTGTCTATGGAGCTTCCATGACATTTCCGTGTACAAGTTATGCTGGTTTTCCCTGTATTGTGTACCGTCTCACCCTTTACCCAAGATACCACTTATCTATTGCTTATTTAGTATTTCCCCCCCACCCATCCCATCCCTGGTAACCAACAAACATTGTTACATTTTGTGTGTGAACTTTGTCATGGTTTTTTACAATAAAGGTCTCATACAATGTCATTTTTTGATTCACTTATTTCACTCAGCATAATGTCCTCCAGTTTCATCCATGTTATGAGATGCTTCACAGATTCATCACTGTTCTTCTTCACTGCATAGTACTCCATGTGTGTACGTACCATAGTTTGTTTATCCATTCATCTGCTGATGGGCATCTAGGTTGTTTCCAACATTTTGTTATTGTGAACAATTCTGCCATGAACATAGGTGTGCATATGTTTATTCGAGTGACAACTCTTATTTCTCTAGGATATATTCCTAGGAGTGGGATTGCTGGATTGTATGGTATGTCTATTTCTAGCTTTTATCATTATATAGTGTCCTTCTTTGTCTTTTATGGTAGATTTTGTTTTAAAGTCTATTTTATCTGAGATTAGAATTGCCACTCCTGCTCTTTTTTGCTAGTTGTTAGCTTGATATATTTTTTTCCAACCTTTGACATTTAATAAATTCACATCTTTGTTTCTAAGGTGTGTCTCTTGTAGATAGCATATTGATGGATCCTGTTTTCTGATCCATTCTGTCACTCTCGGTCTCTTTATGGGTGCACCGAGTCCATTTACATTCAGTGTAATTATTGATAGATGTGAGTTTGTTGCTGTCATTTTGTAGTGCTTTCTTTTGTGGTGCTGATGTTTTCTTTGTTGTTCTTACTCTCTTGGGCTGAGTTACTTTTGTTTGTGGATTTTTTTTTCATTTTTTTTTGTTTTTGTAGGTTTTGTTTTTGCTGAGACTTTATGTTTTTCCTCTTTATTTTTATGAGTATGTTTGTTAGCTTTCTTTGTGGTTACCATGAATTTTACCCTTATCTTTCTAAGTTTGAAGCAGTCTATTATTACTTGGTATCGCTTTGCCTTCTTCTCCATTAGAAGGTTCTATACCTATGGCATTTATTCCCTCTTTTATTGTTCTGATGTTGTTGACATTTACTGATTAACTGCTGTGATTCCCTGTTGTATTTCTTTTGGTTTTGGATAGTCCTTGAGAGTTCATTTCCTAGATTGGTATCTGGCTGGTACGATCCTGCATCCTAGATTCTGTCTGTGAGCTGAAGCTGTTTGTCCTCAGATCAAAGAACTCTCTTTAATAATTCTTGTATATTGGTTTGGTTTTTACATATTCCCTTAATTTCTGTATATCTGGGAATGTACTAATTTCACCATCATATTGCAATGAGTGTTTTGCAAGCTATATTATTCTTGGCTGGCAATTTTTTTTTCTTTCAAGATTTTATATATATCATCCCATTGCCTTCTTGACTGCATGGTTTCTGCCAAATAATCTGAGCTTAGTCTTATTGTTTCTCCTCTCTATGTGACTTCTTGTTTTTCATGAGCTGCTCTCAGGAATCTTTGTTTGTCTTTGGTTTTGGTGAGTGGGAATATGATATGCCTTGGTGATTTTCTTTTGGGGTCTCTTATATATGGGGTTTGTTGAGCTTCTTGGATGGTCAGCTTTTCATCTTTCATGATATTGGGGAAGTTTTCTGTCAGCAGTTCTTCAGTGATCCTCTCTGTGTCTTCTGTTTTCTCCCCCTGTTCTGGAACTCCAATCACTCGAAAATTTTTGCTTCTGATTGTATCCCACATAATTTTCAGGGTCTCTTTATTTTTCTTTGTTCTTTTTTCTGAGTTTTCCTGAAACAGAGTTGTATCCAAGTGTTTGTCTTCAATTCCACTGATCCTGTCTTCCATCATTTCAAATCTGTTCCTCAGCCCTTCTATGGCATCGTCCAATTCTGAAATCTTGTTGTTTATCTTTTGGATTTCTAATTGTTGTTTTTATATAATTTCTAGTTGTGAATTTATTTTAGCATTTTGTTCCTGCATTATTTTCCTGAATTCTTCCATTTTTTTTGTCTGTATTTTCCATGAATTTGTCTATTTTTTCCTCATGTTTGTCAGCTTTTTGCCCCAGCTCTTGGAGAATTATGAGTATTAGAGATTTTAATTCCCTATTAGGTAGTTATAGTGCCTTTTCTTCCACTAGAAATTCATCTGGTGTTTTATTTTGGACACCTACTGGAACCATCCTGTCCTGTTTTTGTAAATGTTTTGATATTGTGTGCTGTCTTTGGGGCATTCAGTAGTTATTTTTCTCGTTTATTGCTTGTAGATTTGTTTGTTTCATCTTTTTTTTTTTTTTTAATTTGGCTATGTCTGAGCAGGCGGGCTGTGTGTTCTTTGTTGTTTGCTCATCTGTGGGCCCAATACTTTTCACCTCCTTCTCCAACTGGCAGTGTCAGTCACTCAGATATGGTACAGCAGGGCAGGTCTAGCTGAAGAGGAGTTACTGGGATGGGTTGTTTGTTGCACTTACTAGAGCCACCAGGGCAGGTCAGTAATCAGTGCAGAGCAAGTTCCAGTAGGCCGTGCCTGTGCTGCTTGGTGGTGTGATGTTAATTGCACGTTGCAGGTAAGCAAGATGTAGGGGGAAGATTGTTATGTGTGGAGGTAAAATGGATACGGGAGAGAGGAGAGAAGAACAGGACCCAAAAACATACAAACAAACAAAAAAGAATGCTAGGGGAGTTTGCCGTTGGAGTGGAGAGATAAGAGACTATGCAATGGAGAAAAACAAAAAGTGGAAGAAGAAAAAAAAAAAGAAAAGAATAAATAAATAAATTAAAATCAGAAAGGGAAAAGAAAAGTAAAATTCCCAGGGATCCCACTGGTGCGGCTATGAGGTCTGGGGAAGTTGTTCTCAGGTGTTGCAGTACAGCCTGGCTAGAAGCTGTAGAGGTATTCAGCACCAGGTTTTCAGGGAATAGAAAGAGAAGGAAGGTATAGAGAGATAAGAAACTGAGTAGTGAAGAAAGACAAAAAGGGAAAACTAGGGAAAAGGAAACAAAACAAATCGAAAAAAAAAAAAAAAACAAGAAAAGACCCAAAAAAAGCAGAAAAAAAGCTCACGATAAAAGAAATGCCCTCAGGGATCCCTCTGTGCATCTGCACAAGCCGAGGGGGTAGGTGCTGCCTGGCCAGAAAGGGCTCCCAACTGAAGAAAGGGGAAAGAAAACAAATAAACAATTCAAAACAAACAAAAGCCCCAGGATCTCACCAGCATAGTAGCCCAGACAGGGAAGCCGTTCCACACTCGAATGGAGCTCCGCAGCCCCTCAGGAAGAAGCAAAAATGGTGCACGGAGCCCGGTATTTGAGTGAAAAGAGGCAGAGGTGGTGAGAGGTAAGGAAGAGATCAAAAGAAGCGGAAAAAAAGCAACACCAGCAGCCAACAAATGGCAGTCGGAGAGCCAGCTAATGCGTGCGGGTGGAATCCAAGCAGCCGGTGCTTCCCGGACAAGAGACTGTGGCTGCGGGAAGCAGAGGAGGCCAAGTCGGGGTGAAGAAGGGTTGGGGGTGGGAAAGCATATATCACAAGTTACCTGTTGTTTTGTCTCCTGCTGGAAGCTCCGTGAAACTGCTTTCTCGTAGCCCCTGTTTGCTGGTCTCCAATAGGAGTCCAAGACAGCAGATCCACGCTGCGTTAGCTGATAGGGGATCTCTGTATGAGTCTCTCCTTGATCTCTGTTCTTTTATCAGTTTTCTCACTCAATTTGGTGCTTGGCTGAGTTCTTTACCTCTTCATTTGATGTTTTAGGGTTTCAGGATTGCTGTTTTCTCCGTTCAGCTTAGTTTTTCAGATCTTTGATGTGGAGGGACTGCGTGGTGCGTCTGAATAGAGCGCCATTTTGCCAGAAGTTCCTAGTTTTATTTCTTGATTTACAATTTGGATGCCCTTTATTTCTTTTTCTTGCCTTATTGCTCTAGCTAAGACTTACAGCAGAATGTTAAATAGAAGTGGTGATAAAGATCATCCTTGTCTTGTTCCTATTCTAAGGGGGCGATGCTTTCTTCTCTCTCCCTTGAAAATGATGTTGGATGTTGGTTTTGCATAAATGCCCTTTATTATGTTGAACAATTTCCCTTCTACTCCTATTTTATTGAGATTTTTTCAGGAATGGGGGTTGAACTTTATCAGTCTCCTTTTCTGTGTAGATTGAGATGATCATATGTTTCTTTTCATTTGTTCTATTTATGTGGAAAATTACATTGATTGATTTTTTAATGTAGCACATCTTTGCATACCTGATATGAATCCCTCTTGGTTGTGGTGTATTATTTTTTTGTTATGATGCTGAATTCTATTGGCTTGAATTGTTTTGAGAATTTTTGTATCTATATTCATGAGAGATATTGGTCTGTAATTTTGTTTCTTTTTTTCTTTTTTAGTGTCTTTGCCTGGCTTTGGTAACAGGGTTATGCTGGCTTCATAGAATGAATTTGGGAGTATTCCTTCCTTTTCTATGTTCTGAAATAGTTTGAGTAGTACTTTTGTGAACTCGTCTCTGAATGTTTGGTAGAATTTTTCAGTGAAGCAATCTGGGCCAGGGCTTTTTTTTTGTTGTTGGGAGTATTTTTTTTTTTTTATTACCTCTTCAATCTCTTCTCTTGTTATGGGTCTGTTTAGATTTTTGCACTCAGTTTGTGTCATTGTTGGTAGGCAATGTGTTTCTAGAAATTTGTACATTTCCTCTACTTTCTCAATTGTTGGAGTACAATTCTTCATAGTATTCTGTTATGATCTTTTTTATTTCAGTTGGGTCTGTTGTATGTCCTCCATCTTATTTTATTTTTTGGGTTAATTGCCTTCTCTCCTGCTTTTCTTTTATCACTTTGGCCAGTATTTTATCAATTTAGTTGATCTTTTCTAAGAACCAACTTTTTGCCTTGTTGATTCTATTATTTTTCTGTTCTCTATTTCATTGATTTCCGCTCCAATCTTTAGTAATTTCTTTCTTCTGATGGCTGTGGGCTTCTTTTGCGGTTCCATTTTTATTTGTTCAAATGGTAGGCCCAAGTTTTGATATTGCTCTGTTCTTATTTTTTGATGTGTGTGTTTATTGATATAAAGTGCCCACTGAGCACTGCCTTTGCTCTGTCTGAAGGGTTTTGGTATACTGTGTTTTCATTGTCATTCTATTCTATGAATTTTTGATTCCCTCTTTGATTTTTTTCCTATTACTCAGTTGTTTTTAAGCAAGGTGTTATTCACTTGCCATGTATTTGATTTTTCCTTGCTCTTTCTATTTTTGATTTCTACTTTTAAGATGTTGCGATGCTTTGTATTATTTCAATGTTTTGGAATTTATGAAGCTTTGCTTTCTGGCTTAAAATGTGGTCTATTCTGGAGAAAGTTCCATATGCATTGGTAAAGAATATATACTTTGCTGCTGTTGAGTGGAGCATTCTGTATAAGTCTATGAGGTCAAGTTGGTTGATTTTGGCCTTTAGATCTTCTGTATCTTTGTTGAGTTTCTTTCTTGATGTTCTGTCCTTTACTGAGAGTGTTGTGTTGAAGTCACCTACTATTATTGTGGAACTATCTATTTCTCTTTTCAGTGCTTTTAGAGTTTGTTTTATGTATTTTGGAGCCCTGTAGATATTTATTAAGGTTATGTTGTCTTGGTAGATTGTCTCTTTAATCATTGTATAAGGTTCTTTCTCGTCTTTTATGTTTGATTTTGCCTTAATGTCTATTTTGTCTGAGATTAGTATTGCCACTCCTGACCTTTTTAGTTTACTGTTTGCTTGTTATATTTTTTCTGTTCTTTGATTTCTAATATATTTATGTCTTTATGTCTAAGTTGTGTCTCTTGTAGACAACATATTAATGGGTCATCTTCTTTTATTTAATCCATTCTTCCACTCTCTGTCTCTTTTTAGGTGCACTGACATTCAATGAGATTATTGATTGGTATGAATTTATTACTGCCATAATGTGCTTTTTTGTGGTGCTGACGTTTTCTTTGTTCCTCTAACTTTCCTATGCTAAGTTCCTTTTGTTTCTGGATTTTCTTTTCTTTAGTTATTAAAGATTTTGTGTTTACTGAGTCTTTATATTTTTCTTTTGATGAGTAGGTTTGTTAACTTTCTTTGTGGTTATCTTGAAATTTACCCTTTTATTCCTAAGTTTGAACCATTCTTTTATTATTTGCTATTGCCTTGACTTCCTCTCCATTTGAAAGTTCTATACCTACACCATTTATTCACTCTTCTATTATTTTAACATTGTTATCGTTTACAGATTGACGTCTCTGTTTCCCTGTTTTAAGTCTTTTAGCTTGATTTATTACTGAGATTTCTTTACCTAGGTTGCTATCAGGTTGATGCTGTCCTGAGTCTTAGACTCCAGTTGTTGTCTGAAGTTGGTAGTTCTCTAACCAAATGACTCCCTTTAATATTTCTTGTAAGTTTGGTTTGTTTTTTATGAATTCCCTTTATTTCTGTTTATCTGGAAATGTCTAACTTTGCAATTGTTTTTGAGAGAGTTTTGCAGGTTGTATTATTCTTGGTTACCAGTTTTTTTCTTTCAAGTTGTTATATATATATATATCATCCCATTGCCTTCTTGCCTTCACAGTTGCTGCTGTGTAGCCAGAGCTTAGTCTTATTGTTGACCCTTTGTAAGTGACTGTTTGTTTTTCTTGAGCTGCTCTCAGGATTCTTTGTCTTTGGTTTTGGCAAGTGTATTTATGATATGTTTTGGTGACTTTCTTTTGGGGTCTATCCTATATGGGGTTCATTGAGCTTCTTGGGTGATCAGCTTTTCTTCTTTCATGATATTTGGGAAGTTTTCTGGTAGTAAATCTTCAATAATCTTCTCTATGTTTTCCATTTTCTCCTTCTGTTCTTGAACTTTGATCACATGCAAATTTTTGCTCTTGATTGTGTCCCATACAATTCTTAGGTTTTCTTCATTTTTCTTCCTTCTTTACTCTGATTTCTTCCTCAAAGTGGTGTCCACGGATTAGATTTCAATCTTGCTGATTCTGTCTCCTATTGTTTAAAAATTTCTCCTAAAAACCTTCTATTGAATTGTCTATTTCTGAAATTTTATTGTTAGTCTTTGGGATTTTCAGTTGCTGTTTTTGTATGAGTTCTAATTGTCTATTTTTTTTCTTGTTTTATTTTCCTGAATTCTTCTATTGCTTTGTGTTTTCCTTGATCTCTTTCCCAATCCCTTAAAATCAAAACCAAACCTATCGCTCTTAAGTCGATTCTGACTCATGGTGAGCCTACAGGACAGAGTAGAACTGCCCCATGTGGTTCCCAAGGAGCACCTGGTGGATTCGAACTGCTGACCTTTTGGTTAGCAGCTATAGCTCTTGACCACTACTTAATCCCTTAGAGACGCCTAAATATTAGTCTCTTGAATTCCGTATCAGGTAGTTTCAATACCTTTTCTTCTATTGGATAGTTATCTGATTTTTTATTTTGGTCACTTGCTGGAGCCCTCTTGTCCTGGTTTTTTTTCATGTTTTGGTATTATCTGCTCTCTCAAAGACATTAAGGTATTATTTTCTTTTTTTTCTTCATTGTATATGTATTTTTTTCATCTTGACTTTTTGTTTTGTTTTGATATGTTAGGTCAGGTTAGCTGGGCATGCTTTGCTGCTTGCTCATCTGTGGACACGAGAGCTTTCACCACCTTTTTTGGGTTGACAAGACAACAGCAGTTTGCACTAGTCCTCTTCACTGTACACTGGTTTTGCAAGGTGGCTGAGTGTGGACTGGTCAGGCACTGTCTGCTTCCTGATATTAGGCTAACTTTGGGGAGCTTTCGCAGACTTTCAGATAGGCAAGGGCATTGTACGGAGAGTGGTACAGGCTCATTTCCCACCATTCAGCAGCTGGTTGAGGGGAGGGACAATGCATACCTAGTGCAGTGGCAGGCCTGAGCACCAGAGATACTCTAGCCTTGACAGTACAGAGGAGACTAACAGGAAGGGGGTGAGGTGGCATATGGGGCTATGTGGGAGGTAGAAAGAAAGAAAAAGAAAAAAATGGCAGCATGGTGGGGGACAGTGGGTGTTGTGGGGTGGGGTTAACCCAGGGCAGCGGTGAGCTGTTGCACCAGTGGCACTCTATCCACGGCAGCAAGGTGTGGCCAGCAGGAAAGAAGGCAAGTGGCATACTGGGCTAGGTGGGAGACAGAAGGAAAAGAAAAAAAAAACAAATATAGCAGTGTGGTGGGAACTGGTGGGTAGGGGTAGGGCAGACCCTGGGCAGCAGCGGGCTGGTTGCTGTCTAGTTGTGGCAGTGCAGTGGGGGTTAACAGGCAGGAGAGGGGAGGGGACGTATGGGGTTAGGTAGGAGGAAGAAAGAACAGAAAGAAAAAACGCAATAAAAAATAGCAGCACAGCTGGAGTCAGCAGGTGGGGGTGGCGTGGACCCTGTGTGGTGTCGGACCAGTGGCTTTATAGCCATGGTGGTGCAGTGGGGAAGGTGCGGATGGAGCTAGGTGGGAGGGAGAAAGAAAGAGAAAAAAAGTGTCCTGACGAAAGCCAGAGGGTGGGGATGAGGCAGACATGGTGAGCCGGTGGGCTGGTGTGCTGGTAGCTCTGTAGCCACATCGGCTTGGTGGGGGCTTGCAGGAAGGCTGAGGAGGTGGAGTAAGAGGCTAGGTGGGATGGAGAAAGAAAAAAAAAGAAAGAGAAAAAAATTAAACAAAAAAAGTGAAAAACTAGCAGTGCTGAGGGATCAGCAAGTTGGGCTGTGGTGGACCCAAGGGCAGTGGGAAGGAAGGGGATGGCACATGAAGGGCTAGGTGGGAGGAAGAATGAAGAGAAAGAAAAATAAAGTACTACCGATCCGGTGGGTGGGGGCAGGGCGGGTCAGGGTGTTTCATATTGTGGACACTGGTGGTGGGTGGGGCTGCTGGGATGGGGGGTTCTTACTTCAACCAGAAGGTTGAAGGGTGGGAAAGCGTATTTCCTCTGGTTACTGGGTGCTCTGTCTCCTGTTGGGAGCTCCCTGAAGTTGCCTTCCCGTACTTCCTGTCTGGGGTTGTTGCTGCCCGTGCTTTAAGATGGTGATGCTGTGCTGTGTTAGTTGGCAGGGGACCTCCACTCTGTATCTCTCCTCGTTCTCTGTTTTCCATCAGTTTCTTCTTCCATTCCGTGTTTGGTCTAGTTCTTTATCCCTTCATTTAATGCTTAGGGTTCCAGGATTGATGTTTGTATCTGTTTTGCTTAGTTTTTTGGGTCTTTGATGCACAGGGACAGCATTTGTCTAGGGCACCATGTTTGTTCTCAATCAACACAAGAAATTTTTGACAATGGAGTTGGTGACGTAAGGTCAAGGTCATAGGAAGCTAGTATTTTATCTGCATTGTTTCACTAGTTTAGAGTGAGAAAGCATAACACAAGGTTTGTTTGTGTAAATAAAACAAACTTTAAAAGAGGTGAACAAACACAAATATAGTTTTCCTAAATAACGCACCTTTCCTCTTCACAATATGATGAGATAAATGATTTTGGAGTTATAAGCATTGCATTTGCAACCAAGGTTTCAACATTGACTACATTCTCATACAGTTTCTGTTAATCTCTTTCTGGACTCCATTCTCTTGCATTGTTCTTTTTGTCAGGTCTTTGGCCAGTATCACACTATTTTAACTGCTGGAAATTTATAGCATGTTTTGATATATGGTAGAGCAAGCTGACCTATGTTACCATCTTAAAAAAATTTTTGGCTATTTTATTATTTCACTTGAAGTTGAGAATCAAATGTTTCAAGTTCCCAGGAAAGGTCTGATTGAACTTTTAATTCTACTTGCATAACATGTAGACGTAGGTATTGGGGAGGTGGGTATAGTATCTTTACACTACCAAAGCCTCTCTTACTTGAAAAATGAATGTCTCTGTTTAGTTAGGGATTTATTTTGTATCTTTCATATAATCTTTATAGTTTTATTCATATGGTTTTCACTCATTTCTTTGTAATTAAGTAATAGATGCTATTACAAATGTAACCCTTTCCGATTATATTTCCTTACTGTCATTATACTTGCATAAGAGAGATTTTACAACTCATATTTATTTGCACATGATTACTCTAATAAAGTATCACTACAGTCATGATGTCTAATCAGTCAAATCTCTTCGATGTTCTGGGGAGAAAACTTCATAACCTACATATATATGTAAAGTAGTGTTGTCTTCCTTATACATAATGAACTCCCTGAAATTTATTTAATTTACCAAAATATCTTGTCACAAACACACAGCTAAAGTCAGAATGGCTGTGTTGGTGTCAGACAAATCCTGCCACCAAGAACAACCGGAATTGCTAGATAAAACAACAACAAGTGATCATTTTAATAGAGTCACAGTTGTGGAAGCATCAAGGACCCAGAAGGGCTAAGATTCTGAAGAGAGAAAACCACTGAGAGCTGGGCAGTAACATTTTTCTCAAACAGTATTTTCTGGTTCTAGGAGCAGATAAGAGATGGAAAATGCAGACTTGGCCCAAAAGAGGATCACTGATGGAGAATGAAGAAACCAGTAAAACTTTTGGCAGTCTCCTGTGGCTGTTAGACATCAAGTTTCCTCAGATTAAACTGTAGGATGAATGCAATATCAATCCCAGTTCCAACATGTACTCTCTCTCTTTTTGTGTATGTGTGATTTTTTGCTTTCACACAAGTAATCATTGTTTCTTGTAGAAAACTGTACTAGTTAGGGTGCATTTAGTTGCAAGAATGTTACATGATAGAAGGCTTGTAATTATCTCACATCATAAGAAGGCTGGGGGCAGGCAGTTCCAAGCTTCATGTTATCAAGGACCCAGTCTATTACTACCACCTTCTTTAGCCATCCTCATGTTGGAGGCTCCTCATCCTTGGATTTGTAGACTCAGTGCTTCACAGATGGCTGCTGTTGAGCCAAGTAACCACAATCAAGAGAGGAAGGAAAAGGAAGGTGATGGTGCTAGTGGACTCTACTCTCTTGTCTCTATATTTTATTTAGAAATAAAGTCTACCAGAAATGCCCAGCAGAATTTTTCTTACATTCTGTGACCGTTAATTTTATGTGTCAATTTGGTTAGACTATGATTCTCAGTAGTTTGGCCAGACATTGAACTGATTGCTGTAATGTGACGTGATGTGATATGATGTGACGTGACGTGATGTGACGTGAAGTGGCGTGGCGTGGCATGGGGGTGGCATGGTGTAGTGTAGTGTACTGTAGTGTAATGTAGTGTAGTATAGTATAATGTAATCACTTTCCATGATGTGATCTGATGTGATTAACCAATCAGTTGAAAGGGGACTTCCTTTGGGGGTGTGATGTGCCTCCAGAATATAAATAGATATTCTGGCAGAGCTTGCTGTCTCTTGATCTTACACTCTTATGGTCATCTGACCTCTGGATCTTGAGAAGTAAGCCTGAAGAGGTCTCCAGCCTGCCACCTGACCTATGGATTTGGGTCTTGCCAACCCCCACAATTGTAACTGAAGTAAATATCTCTACAAATATTTATATAGATGTACATCTCAGTGTTTTTGCTTCTCTAGAGAACCTTACTAAGACATTTTGGTTCCAGAGTGGTTCTAGAGGAACTGAATCTTAAGAATGACTTTTCTGAATTGGTTCCCAAGTTTGGCTAGATTTAAAAGCACTAATGAAAAACCTGGCAATCTGCTGCCATAAAGGTTACAGCCTTAGAAACCCTATGGGATAGTTCAAC
Organism: Dugong dugon; assembly: GCA_030035585.1. Taxonomy (NCBI): domain Eukaryota; kingdom Metazoa; phylum Chordata; class Mammalia; order Sirenia; family Dugongidae; genus Dugong; species Dugong dugon. The sequence continues at coordinate 96,951,722 of CM057483.1, read as the reverse complement.
TTTGTCCTATAGGGTCTCTATGAGTCAGAATCAACTCGACAGAACACAACAACAGTGACTCTTTCCAGTAGTAAAATGGACACTGTTAATCCATGGTGTGATATGGCAATACCCAAACCAAACCCTTGCCTTCAAGTCTATTCTGACTCATAGTGACCCTATAGGACACAGTGGAACTGCTAATAGGGTTTCCAGGGAATGGCTAGTGGATTTGAACTGCCGAATTTTTGGTTAGCAGCTGTAGCTCTTAACCACTGTGCCACCAGGGCTCCTAGAGATATACAAAATATCACCACCATTGGATACTCTCAATCAAATACTTGAGAGAGACAAGGCTCTGGGTAATAGTGTATATGATACATTCAGATATTTTTGTCAAACTGAAGAGTATAATGAAGTTGACAGGTTGCTCTTACTTCTGGGGGATAAAGTGGAGAAAGAAAGGATGAACTCAGGGCTTCAATGTTCCAGGTTAAGCACAGCATAAAGCACCTGAAAGTTCCTATTTATGCCCTGAAAGAAAGCCTTATTTCCTGTAGTAACAAAGCTGAGACTGCTGAAAACCAAACCCGAGTCTTGAGTGGCTGAATTACAGCATCAATTGAATTCACAATCTCGAAAGGTGTCTGAGGTTAAAGTTAGGACATTGATTGGGAAGCAAATGAACCTGAAAATTGGGATGGGAGTGTATGGGTGCATAATCTTGAAGCTGGGGACACTGAGCCCCTAAATTCTGTCGAATCTCCCTTTCCAAGAGAACCAGCCATTCAACCTCTGTCTGAAGAGATTAATCCAGCTTTGTATGCTGAGACACCTTTTCCAGTAAAATCAGCATGTCTGCCCCCATCTGAAGAGATTAATCTAACTTTGACTCTGAAATCTGTGACTGAGGCATCTAGTGAGGTAAATGCCTTAGAAGACACTGCTAAATGTCCTCAGGACCCACCCTCACCTTCTATCTTTCCTGCTAGAACTGTAACTACAAGCAAGTTCTAGCGGACCCCAAAAGATAAGGTATGAAGTGTGACTTAAGAGGAGGTGCATTAAACACTAAAAGAAGTACTTGAATTTTCTAAAGCGTACAGACAGAAATCTAGGGAATATGTGTTAGAATAGCTATTAAGGGTGTTGGCTAATGGTGCAAGGAACATAAATATGGATCAGTATGAATTTATTGATATGGGCTCACTAAACAAAGATTCTTCAATATTTCAGTTCTAGGGGTTAAAGAAGGATCCAACAGTTTATTTGGTTGGTTGAGTGAAACATAGACCAAAAGATGGCCTACTAAATGAAGTTGAAATGCCAGAACTACCTTGGTATATTGTTGAAGAAGGTATTCAAAGGCTTAGAGAAATTGGAATGTTAGAATGGATTTATCATGTTGGCCCCACCCAGGAAGTGCCCAGAGGACACATCTTTCACCACAACTGTGAACAATAAATTTGTGAGGGGAGCCCCAGCATCCTTGAAGATGACTGTGATTGCACTTTTATGTAGATCAGATATTAAAGTGGGCATAGAATTCACTGATCTGGGGAACACAACTACCATGGTGGTGATTGGAGCCTACAGTGGCAGAGGCCAAGTGGCTGGACTTAATTGTCAAAAACGAGGTGGGAATGGTTACTGTAATGAACAGCCGAGTTAAAGCAGTAATCAGAATAGTTTGACTTGCTAGAATTTTGCCATTGGCTACTTAGTCATGGTGTCCCTAGAAGTGAAATAGATGCAAAACGTACTAAATATTTACTTGATCTGTATACACAGAAGAGTTCTAGGTCAAATGAATGGCCTCTAACCTGAATTGCCAAAATGGAGAGTCATAAATAGAGAGTCAGTCAACTCCCAGACTTCAGCCAATTCATAGACCCACAGGAGGGACCCCACTAGAGTGCCAGAAATTTATACTGCTAATCTTTGACCCAGTTTTCTCCAAAGGGATCTATGGCCTTTTACCAGAGTGACTATTCATTGGAGAAATGGAAATAATCAGACTTTTCAGGGATTACCATACACTGGCTCTGAACTGACACTAATTCCAGGAGACACAAAATGTCACTGTGTTCCAGTAGTCAGAGTAGGGGAACATGGAGGTCAGTTTACTATTGGAATATTAGCTCAGTTTGATTCACAGTGTGTTCCCAAACCTTTCCTGTGGTGATTTCCCCAGTTCCAGAAGGCTTAATTGGAAGAGACACATTGAGCAACTGGTAGAATCTCCACATTGTATCCCTGACATGTGGAGTGGGGGTTATTATGGTAAGAAAGACCAAATGGAAGCCATTAAAACTTCCTCTACCTAGGAAAATAGTAAACAAAAAAGCTATAGCACATTCTTGGAGGGATTGCGGTTGTAGTGCCACCATCAAGGACTTGAATGATGCAGGGGTAGTAATTTGACCTGCGTAGAAAATAGATGGCATTTGAAGAATGATAGTGGATTATCATTAAATTTAACCAGGTGGTGACTCAAATTGCAGCTGCTTTTTCAGATGTGATTTCATTGCTTGAGCAAATTAATACATATCCTGGTACCTGGTACACAGCTATTGATCTAGCCAATACTTTTTCTTGCTTTCTGTTTGTAAAGACCATCAGTAGCAATTAGCCCTCAGCTGGCAAGGCCAGCAGTACACCTTCACTGTTCTACCTCAAAACAAAAACCAAAACCAAACACATTTCCATAAAGTTGATTCCAACTCATAGCGACTCTATAGGACAGAGTAGAACTGCCCCATATCGTTTCAATGGAGCACCTGATGGATTTAAACTACTGACTTTTTGGTTAGCAGCCATAGCTCACTGTAGCTCTTAACCACTGCGCCACCAGGTCTCCATTCTACCTCAAGGGTACATCAACCCCCCAGCCCTTTGTCATTATTTAGTCCTCAGGGACCTTATTTGCCTTTCCCTTCCACAAGATGTCACATTGTTTCATTAAATTGATAGGATTGGACCTAGTGATCAAGAAGTAACAGCTACTCTGAACTTAATTTGCATGCCAGAGGGTGGGAAATTAAACTGAGAAAAATTTAGGTGCCTTCCACCTCGGTGAAATTTCTAGGGGTCCAGTGATGTGGTGCATGTTCAGATAGTCCTTCTAAAGTGAAGGATAAGTTGTTGCTTCTGGCCCTTTCTACAACTAAAAAGGAAGCACAACAGTTGGTGGGCCTCTATGGATTTTGGAGGCAACATATCCCTCATTTGGGTGGGATACTCTGGCCTATTTAGCAAGTGACTAAAAAGCTGCTAGTGTTGAGTGGGGCCCAGAATAAGAGAAGGCTCTACAACAGGTCCAGGCTGCGGTGCAAGTTTCTCTGCCACTTGGGCCATATGATCTGGCTGATCCAATGATGCTTGAAGTGTCAGTGCAGATAGGGATACTGTTTGGAGTCTTTGGCAGGCTCCTATTTGTGAATCACAGCACAGACTCTTAGGATTGTGGAACAAAGTCTTGCCATCCTCTGAAGATAACTACTCTCTTTTTGAGAAACAGCTTTTGGCTAGTTACTGGGTCTTAGTAGAGACAAAATGCTTAACTATGGACTACCAAGTTTCCATGCCACCTGAGCTGCACATCATGAAGTGGGAGTTGTCTGACACAAAAAGTCATAAATTTGGACACACACAGCAGCACTCCCTCATCAAATGGAAGTTGTATATGCAAGATCAGGCCTGAGAAGGCCCTGAAGGCACAAGTAATTTACATGAGGAAGTGGCCACAATGCCCACGGTCTCCACTCCTGTTACATATCTGTTTCTGTCTCAGCTACACTTATGGCCTCATGGAGAGTTCCTTATGATCAGTTGACTGTGGAAGAAAAAACTCATGCCTGGTTTACAGATGGCTCTGTGCAATATGCAGGCTTCACTTGAAAGTGGACAGCTGCAGCGCTGCAGGCCCTTTTGGGAACTTTCTTGAAGGAAAGTGGTGGAGGGAAATCTTTCTAGTGGGCAGAATTTTGATCAGTGCACCGGGATGTTAATTTTCCCTGAGAGAAATGACCAGTGAGGTGCAATGAGTTTCTATTATGTGGCCCTGGATTTGTAATTCCCCCAAAATGATTTGTTGTGCTGCAATCTTCCAAGTGACTGATTGGTTTGCTAGCCTTCTGAGTGGCTTGTAATTCACCCAATAGGATTGAGTGGCTTACAATTTACTTAGCTGATCTGCGGGTTTACGATGCTGCTAGGAAAGCTACACCTTGAAATTGACAAGGAGTTTTCCTATATTAGTGGTCAATCTCACAGACATTTTTGTGATTCTCTAATCAACAAGAGCCTGTAGAGGAGTGCATTCTTTGGACCTAGGTCCCTGCACTGGGAACCTTCTAGACCCAAAGGAAAGAGCTCTAATAAGGTCAAGGACTGTAACACTGACTGAGCTGATAACACTAAAGACCAAGCGAACGATGGCAGGGAGGCCCAGACAGAGCCCAGAGGAAGAGAGAACAGTCAGGGCAGCGGGGATGGGCAAAGGGGTTGGCCCACAAAGCAAGTGAAAGCGTGGGCCATGCTGTCCTGCCTTTGATGGCATCAGAGGCCCTAGCAGAGCAAGAGGTAGTGTCGGACCATGCCGGAATGATTTGGACAGCAGCAAGTGCCCCAGATGTGCTGAGAGCTGTGCTTCCAAGGGGAAGCAGTTTCTAAGGGCCCCAAGGGGGTCAGTTTTGAGCAAGGGTTGCCATCAGGGGCGTGGGCACACCCCGTGCATGGGTCGCTGGCAGAGTCTCAGGAGGCTCCATGCAGGGGTCTTTCTGCAGCAGGGAAGAGCCAGCAACCTGAGGCCCAGCAAAACCCAGCAGCAGAGCAGAGCATGGTGGGAACAGTGTGGGCCTCAGGCAGTGTGCAGCACGAGGACTTGAACCCCCAGCATCTGCTGACACCCGAACCACAGTATTCCTGCCCAGTGACATAAGAATGGACATCAGTTTTTGGGGAAGGCTAAGCGGGTACCCTTTGAAACATAAGCAGTCCCTCTTACAAAGTGGGTCACGTGTAGGGGCGCAGAACCCATTCACTGTAAGTAACCTGTTCCTATTATTTACTGTTTACTTTCTATAAATAATAATAGTGGCTTTCACATTGCCAACACTGTATGTGTCTCGTGTGTATGGTTTGATTATAATGTATGAACATAGTATCCTTGGAATGGTTGATGCCTCTGGGTGAAGTCTTCATTCCTAGCAGTCTTGTTGCTGCTTAGAATGCTGAGGCAACCTGTGTGTGCAATGTTGTCAGATATATGACTGTATACCAATTCATGGGCTGTGGCCAATGGTTTGGCTGAATGGTCAAAGACTTGGAAGAAACATAATTGGAAACTTGATGACAAAGCAGTATGGGGAAGAGGTATGTGGATAAATCTCTCTGAATGGGCCAAAGAAGCAATGTTATTTGCTCGTCAAAGGATGACCTCAGCAGAGGAGAATTTTAACAGTCAAGAGGATATCAGTCAGCTTCTTTCCTCAGCCACCCCTGTCATTATCCAATGGGCTCGAACAAAGCGGCCATGGTAGAAGAGATGAAGGTTATGCATGGGCTCAGCAACATGTACATCTACTCACCAAGGCCAAATTGGGTACAGCCACAGCTGAGTGCTCAATCTGCAAGCAGCAGAGACCAATACTGAGTCCCCTATGTGGTATCATTCCTTGAGGTGATCAGCCAACAACCTGGTAGCAGGTTGATTATACATAATGGCTTCCATCATGGACTGGGCAGAATTTTGTTCTTACTGGGACGGACGTTTATTCTGATATGGATTTGCCTTCCCCATAAACAATACTTCTGTCAAAACTACCATCAGTGGACTTATAGAATGCCTCATCCTCCATTATGGCATTACACACATCATTGCCTTGGATCAAGGATCTCACTTCACAGCAAATGAAGTGCAGTGATAGGCCCAAAACCAAACCAAACTCATTGCTGTCGAGTTGATTACAACTCACAGCAACCCTACTAGACAGAGTAGAACTGTCCCATAGGGTTTTCAAGGAGGGGCTGGTAAACTTGAACTGGTGACCTTTTGGTTAACAACTGAGCTCTTAACCACTGTGCCACCAGGGCTCCAGCAATGGGACCATGCTCAGGGAATTTACTGGTCTTATAATGTTCTCCATCATCCTGAAGAAGTTGGCTTGATAGAAGCATAGAATGACCTTTTAAAGAATCAATTATGACACCAGCTAGGTGGCAATACCTTGCAGGGCTGGGGCGATGCTCTCTAGGAGGCTGTATAAGCTCTAAATCAGTATCTAATACATGATACTGTTTCTCCCATAGCCAGGATTCACGGATCCAGAAATCAAAGGGTGAAAAATGGAAGCGGCACCACTCAGTATTATCCTTAGTGACCCACTTGAAAAATTTTGGTTCCTTTTCCCAGGACCCTATGCTCCTCTTGTCTAGAAGTCTTAATTCCAAAGGGAGGAATGCTCCCACCAGAAGACACAACACTTTTTGCAGTGAACTGGAAATTAAGAATGCCAATCGACCACTCTGGGCTCCTAATGCCTTTGAATCAACAGGCAAAGAAGGGAGTTACCATACTGGCTGGTGTGATTGATCCTGATTACCAAGTGGAAATTGGACTGTTATTACACAATGGAGGTAAAGAAAAGTATGTCTGGAATACAGGACATCCCTTAGGCTGTATTTTAGTACTACCATGCCCTGTGATTAAAGTCAATGGAAAACTTCAACAACCCAATTCAGACAGGACTTCTAATTGGCCAGACCCTTCAGGAATGAAGGTTTGGGACACCCCACCAGGCAAAAAGCCATAACCAGCTGGATGCTTGCTTAGAGCAAACGGAATGTGGAATGGGTACTGGAAGAAGGTAGTTCTAAATACCAGCTACAACTGTAGGACCAATTGCAGAAACGAGGACTGTAATTTTTATGAGTATTTCTTCCTTGTTTTGATATAAGTTTGTGTGTGTATGTGTGTGTGTGTGTGTAGCAAACATCTTTGTTTTCTTCCCTCTCTTATACCCTTACTTATTATAAAATACAAGATGTAAATAGTTTCATATTAGATGGAAGTACGACTTTATAATTGCCTTTTATTTAGAGATTATGTTTGCTTTAAGATGTGCATAAGTGCCAAGTTGAAAAGGGTGGACTGTGATGGTTAACTTCATGTGTCAACTTGGCTAGGCTATGATTCTCAGTAGTTTGGCCAGATACTGGACTGACTGATGTGATGTAATGTAAGGTAATATAATGTAATGTAATCATCATTCATGACTGTGATCGGATCTAATCTATCTATCAGTTGAAAGGGGAGTTTCCTTGGAGGTGTGGTCTGCCTCCAGAAAATAAACATTCTGGCTGAGCTCACTCTCTCTCGACACTGCATTCTTCTCATTGCCTGGCCTAGATCTTGGGACATAAGCTTCCAAAAGGCTCCGGCCTCCAGCCTGACTTGCAGATTTTGGATTTGCCAGACCCACAATTCTGTGAGCCAGCAGAGGTCTCCAGCCTGCCACCCGACGTACAAAGTTGAGACTTCCGAGCCCGCACAATTACACGAGCCATTTCCTTGTAGTAAATCTGTGTATGGATGCAGAACTGAAAGTGCTCACTCGTCTAAGTGAAAAAATTTGCAAGACAGCTACCTGGCTAACCGTCTGGAAGAGGTTCATATTTGTGCCCATTCCAAAGAAAAGTGTTTCAACAGAAAGTTGAAATTATTGAACAATATCATACACAAGTAAAATTTTGCTGAAGATCATTCAACAACAGTTGCAGTGGTACATAAACAGAGAACGTCCAGAAGTTCAAGCTGGATTCAGAAGAGTACATGGAACCAAGGATATCATTGCTGATGTCAGATGGATCCTGGCTGAAAGCAAAGAATACCAGAAAGATGTTTACCTGTGTTTTATTAACTATGAAAAGGCAGTTGACTCTGTGGATCACAACAAATTACGGATAACATTTCAAAGAATGGGAACTCCAGAAAACTTAACTGTGCTCATGAGGAAATGTTCTGGTTCAAACAGAACAAGAGAACACTGCGTGTTTTAAAGTCAGGAAAGCCGTGCATCAGGGTTGTATCCTTTCACCATAACTTTTCAGTCTGTATGCTGAGCAAATAATCCAAGAAGCTGGACTATATGAAGAAGAATATGGCATTAGGATTGGAGGAAGACTCATTAACAACCTGCATTATGCAGATGACACAACCTTGCTTGCTGAAAGTGAAGAAGACTTGAAGCACTTACTGATGAAGATCAAAGACTACAGCCTTCAGTGTGGATTACACCTCAACGTAAAACAAAAATCTTCACAACTAGACCAATAAGCAACATCAGGATAAAAGGAGACAATATTGAAGTTATCAAGGATTTTATTTTATTTGGATCCACAATCAACACCCATGGAAGCAGCAGTCAAGAAATCAAACAAAGTTTTGCATTGGGCAAGTCTGCCGCATAAAACCTCTTTAAAGCGTTAAAAAGCAAAGATGCCACTTTGAGGACTAAGGTGTGCCTGACCCAAACTATGGTATTTTTAATTGCCTCATATGCATGTGAAAACTGGACAATGAGTAAGGAAGACCAAAGAAGAATTGATACCTTTGAATTATGGTGCAGTTGAAAAATATTCAATATACCATGGACTGCCAGAAAAACGAACAAATCTGTCTTGAAAGAAGTACAACCAGAATGCTCCTTGGAAGCAAAGATGGTGAGATTTCGTCTCATGTACTTTGGACATGTTATCAGGAAGGTCCCTGATGTCCCTAGAGAAAGACATCATGCCTGGTATAGAAGGTCAGCGAAAAAGAGGAAGACCCTCAGTGAGATGGATTGACAAAGTGGCTGTAATAATGGCTTCAAACACAGCAATGATTGTGAGGGTAACGCAAGACCAGGTAGTGTTTCGTTCTGTTGTACATAGGGTGGCTATTAGTAGTAACTGACTTGACAGCACCTAACAGCAACGACAAATATCTCTCTTTCTCTGCTTATATATATACATCTCTCACTGGTTTTGCTCCTCTAGAGAGTCCAACTAAAATGATTCCACTGGCCAGAACTTTGTCCTTAGGTACAAGGAAGGCTGGGACAGCAAGTGTCTTGTAACAGAGAATGAGATGACAAAGACTGGTTTAAACCAATCATGATTCATCCCGGGAGGAGAAGCCTACCTTCCCTGAGATCAAATGATCCCCAAGTATTTTTTGAACAAAATCAGGATACTGTTGGCACTGACGAGGAAGAAGGACTGTAAAAATGGCATGGTGGCAGCATAGTCTGACCTCCTCTAACTTCACGAGGGAGAGAGAGGACCATTATAGTATAAACAGTCCAAGGCTGATTCCTATGAGGCGGAGGTCAGACATGCCTCCTTTCTCCAGAATTTTACCAATTCTGACACCAGCCGTCCCTCCCATGGCACTCTCTACCTCTCTGCTGCTTCCAATAATTCATTGCAATGGCCACACAGAACTCAGACCATACTCACAGTTATGGGGGCTATTGGGGAAGCAACAGGTTACAATTCAGAATACAATTCTTTGATCAGGACAGTCTCTTCTCAGCCGTGCCAACAGATAGGCCTCTTGGCCTCTGCTTTGCTCAGGAAAGCGTTACAAAGCTCTTCAGTGCTGCCAGTAAGTGACCTGAGGCACCCCACTCTGCCAGTAAGCCTCAGCCTGAAGATGCTCAGCTCTCTCGCTCAGTGGGTTGGCAAGCCTAGCTCTGCCAACAAGAGACCAGAGGCAATCCACACTGCCAGCAAGTGTCCTGCCCAAAAGCACTTAGCTGTCTTTCTCCATGGGCCAAGAAGCTCACCGTACCACCTCCCGCCAGCCTCCTGGTTCTGTTGCTTCTGTTGGTATCATTTCCCTGCTGCTGCTTCTTGCCATCTCTCACCATCTCCAATGTTACAGCTCTCTTTCTGTCTCCTGGGTCTAGGAGGTTTTTGGCATAGGGATCCCAGGTCCAAAAGACGTGCTCCACTCCTGTCTCATCTGCTTGGTGGTAGTTCGGCCCCCTCTCTGCCTCTGGGATGGCTCATTTTTAAACCTAGTGGGAGGGCAAAACTAGCCAATACCTTTATTAGGGATCCATACACCTTCATTACATGATCCCGCCTCCACAAGGGAGCCATCCACCTTACTTGCATTATTAACAAGCTGTCCAATCCCCTTGGTGGGCCACAGACACCTTATTTTCCTAGTCCCGCACAATGATTTCCCCAAGCATCTGTCAGTTTGTCATACTGTGGGGCTTGAGTGTTGCTGTGATGCTGGAAATTATGCCGCTGGTATTCAAATAACAGCAGAACCATTTATAGCAGATAGGTTTTAGCTGAGCTTCCAGACTAAGACAGACTACAAAGAAAGGACCTGGGGGGTCTACTTCTGAAAAGAATTAGCCAGTGAAAACCTTATGAACAGAAGCAGAACATTGTCTGATATAGTGCTAGAAGATGAGCACCCCAGGTTGGAAGGCACTCAAAAGATGACTGGGGAATAGCTGCCTCCTTAAAGTAGAGTTGACCTTAATGAGATGGATGAAGTCAAGCTTTTGGGACATTCATTTGCTGAAGTGACGTGACTCAAAATGAGAAGAAACAGCTGCAGACATCCATTAATAATCAGAGCAAGGCATGTACGAAGTATGAATCTAGGAAAATTGGAAATTGTCAGAAATGGAATGCATAAACATGGATATCCTAGGCATTAGTGAGCTTAAATGGACTGGTATTGGCCATTTTTAATCAGAAAATCATACGGTCTACTACGCTGGGAATGACTACTTGAAGAGGAATGGCATTGCATTCATTATCAAAAAGAACACTTCAAAATCTATCTTGAAGTACAATGCTGTCAGTGATAATATCCATACACCTATAAGGAAGACCAGTTAATACGATTATTATTCAAATTTACACACCAACCACTAAGTCCAAAGATGAAGAAACTGAAGAATTTTACCAACTTCTGCAGTCTGAAATTGATCAAGCATGCAATCAGCATGCATTGATAATTACTGGTGATTGGAATGCCAAAGTCGGAAACAAAGAAGAAGGATGGCCTTCCTGATAGAAACAACGCCAGAGATCGCATGATAGAATTTTGCAAGACCAATGACTTCTTCATTGCAAATACCTTCTTACAACCAATATAAACGGTGACTATACACGTGGACCTCGCCAGACAGAATACACAGGAATCAAATCGACTACATCTGTGGAATGAGACAATCGAAAAGCTCAATATCATCAGTCAGAACAAGGCCAGGGCCAACTGTGGAACAGACCATCAGTTGCTCATATGCAAGTTCAAGTTGAAACAGAAGAAAATTATAAGTCCATGAGAGCCAAAGTCCTACCTTGAGTATATCTCACCTGAATTTAAAGACCATCTCAAGAATAGATTTGATGCATTGAACACGAATGACCCAAGACCAGACAGGTTGTGGAATGACATCAAGGACATCATACATGAAGTAAGTAGGAGGTCATTAAAAAGAAAGGAAGGAGACCTTCCAGGACTTCCAGGCAACATGGCACTATAGACAGAAGCACCACGCCATCTCTCCACAGCAAAGATCCAAAAAACTAAGTCAAACAGAGACAAACGTCAATCCTGAAACCCTAAACATCAAATGAAGAGATAAAGAACTCGGCCAAGCATCAAACAGAATAAGAAACTGACATAGAACAGAGAGCTAGGAGAGATATATTCAGAGGTCCCCTATCAGCTAACACAGCACCGATCCGCCATTTTGGACTCCTATCTGAGACTGGTGAACAAGGGATCCGAGAAAGCAGCTTCACACACATAGCTCCCAGCAGGACACAGAACAACCAGTAACCAGAAATATAAGCCTTCCGACCCCCCACCCTTCTTCACCCCCACTCGGCCTCCTCTGCTTCCAGCCGCCACAGTCTCTTGGTGGGAAAACACAGGCTTCACCCTGGTGCCGCTTGGATTCCACCCGCCCACTCTGACCAGCTCCCTGAGTGCCAATTGTTGGCCGCTGGTGTTGCTTTTTTCCACTTCTGTTACTTTATTCCTTACCTCTCACCAATTCCCCCTCCTTTCTCTCCAATACCTGGCTTTGTGTGCCATCTTTGCTTCTTCCTGAAAGGCTGCAAAACACCACTCGACTGTGAAACTGCTTCAGGGTCCATACTGCCATTGCTGGTGGGATCCACGGGGCTGTTTTTTCTTTGTTTCTTCTGATTTGTTCTGTTCTGTTTTAATTTGTTTGTTTTCTTTTTCTTTTCTGAGCTCGGGAGCCTTTTCTAGCTGAGCAGTACTGCGCGTCTTGGGAGCTACTCTCTTATTCTGTGCAGACATGTAGTGGGATCCCTGAGACATTTTTTTTCTTGTTTTTGTTGTTTTTTTATTTTGTTTCCTCTCTCTCTTTTTCCCTTTTTGTCTTTCTTCATTCTCAGTTTCTTGTCTCTCTACGCTTACCTTCTCTTCCTGTCCCCTGCATACACGGTGCTAAGTGACATCTCTACCCCTTCTAGCTAGGGTGACTTCACAGCCTGGGAGCAACTTGTCCAGTTCTAGCAGCGGCACCAATGGGATCCCTGAGGGCTATTCTTTTCTTTTCTAGTTTTTATTTATTCATTTTTTTCTTTTTACTTTTTGTTTTTCTCCATTTCTCAATCTGTCATCTCTCCACTCCAACGGCAAGCTCCCTTAGCACTTTTTTGGTTTGTTTATTTGTATGATTTTGGCTCCGGTTCCTCTCTCCTCTCTCTCCTCTTTCCCATACCTATCTTTGCTCTACACATCACAATCTCCCCCTTCCTTCCTGTCTACCTGTATCATGACCTGAACACCATATCACCAAGCAGCACAGGAATGGCCTACCAGAACCTGCCCTGCATGGATTGCTGGCCTGCCCAGTCGTCCCTAGTACATGCCACAAACAACACATCACAGCAAGTCCCATTCAGCTGGACCTGCCATGCTGTACCATACTTGAGTGGCTGACCCTACCCATTGGAGAAGGAGGTGTAAAGTATCGTGCCTACAGACGAGGAAACAACAAAGAACACACAGCCTGCTTGCTCAGACATAACCAAATAAAACAAAAAAGCAAGACACAACAAACAAGTCTACAATCAATAAAAGGGAAAAATAACTACTGAATGCCACAAAGGCAGCAGACAATATCAAAACATATACAATAACTGGACAGGATGGTTCCAGTAGGCATCCAAAATAAAACACCACGTAAATTTCCAGTAGAAGAAAAGGCACTAGAACTACCTGATATAGAATTCAAATCTCTAATATTCAAAGCTGTCCAAGAGTTGAAGCAAAAAGCAGGCAAAAATGAGGACAAAATAGACAAATTCAAGGCAAACACAGACAAAAAATAGAAGAATTCAGGAAAATAGTATAGGAAAAAAAATGTTAAAATAAATTCACAACTAGAAATCATACAAAAACAACAATTAGAAATCCAAAAGATAAACAACAAGATTTCAGAAATGGACAGTGTCATAGAAGGGCTCAGGAGCAGGTTTGAAACGATGGAAGACAGGATCAGTGAAATTGAAGACAAACACTTAGATACAACTCTAAGGAAAAATCAGAAAAAAGAATGAAGAAAAATGAAGAGACCCTGAGAATTATGTGTGATACAATAAAAAGCAAAAATCTGCAAGTGATCAGAGTTCCAGAACGGGGAAAAAACAGAAAACACAGAGAAGATCATTGAAGAATTGCTGACAGAAAACTTCCCCAATATCAGGAAAGATGAAAAACTGGCCATTCAAGAAGCTCTACGAACCCCATATAGGATAGACCCCAAAAGAAAATCATCAAAGCATATCATACACTCACCAAAACCAAAGACAAACAAAGAATCCCGAGAGCAGCTCAAGAAAAACAAAAAGTCACATACAGAGGAAAAACAATAAGACTAAGCTCAGATTATTCGGCAGCAACCATTCAGGCAAGAAGGCAGTGAGATGACATATATAAAACCTTGAAAGAAAAAAATTGCCAGCCAAGAATAATATATCCTGCAAAACTCTCATTCAAATATGATGGTGAAATTAGGACATTTCCAGAAAAATATAAATTAAGGGACTATGTACAAACCAAACCAATTTACAAGAATTATTAAAGGGAGTCTTTTTATCTGAGAACAAACAACGTCAGACCACAGGCTGAATCTAGGATGCAGGGTCATACCAGCCAGATAACAACCTAGGAAATGAACTTTCAAGGACTATTCAAAACCAAAAGAATTACAACAGGGAACCAGAGAGATTAATCTGTAAAGGACAACAACATCAGAACAATAAAAGAGAGAATAAATTAGAACCTTCTAATGGAGAGAAAGGCAAGGTAATACCAAGTAATAATAGGCATGTTCAAACCTAGGAAGATAAGGGTAAATCTCAAGGTAATCACAAAGAAAGTTAACAAACCTACTCATCAAAATAAAGAATAAAAACATAAAGTCTCAGTAAAAACAAAACCTATGAAAACAAAAAAAAATAAAGAAAAGAAAAGAAAAAATCCACAAACAAAAGGAATTCAGCACAGGAGAGTAAGAGGAACAAAGAAAACGTCAGAACCATAAAAAAGCACTACAAAATGACAGCAATAAACTCACATCTATCAATAATTACACTGAATGTAAATGGGCTCAATGTACCCATAAAGAGACGGGGAGTGACAGAATGGATAAAAAAACAGGATCTATCAATATGCTATCTACAAAAGACACACTTTAGAAATAAGAATGCAAATTTATTAAAAATCAGAGGATGGAAATGAATACATCAAGCAAACAGCTACCAAAAAAGAGCAGGAGTGGCAATACTAATCTGAGATAAAAAACACTTTAAAACAAAATACACCACAAAAAAACAGAGAAGGACACTATATAAAGATTAACGGAATGATCCATCAAGAAGACATAAACGTAATAAACATCTACACACCCAATAACGGGGTCTCCAAAATAAATACAATGAACTCTAACAGCACTGAAAAGATAAATTGACAGTTCCACTATAATAGTAGGATACTTCAACACACCACTCTTGGTAAAAGATGTGACATCTAGAAAGAAACTAAGCAAAGATATAGAAAACCTAAAAGACACAATCAGCCAACTTGGCCTCATAGACATATATAGAACACTCCACCCAACAGCTGCAAAGTACACATTGTTTTCCAATGCACATGGAAGTTTCTCCAGAATAGACCACATCTTAGGCCACAGAGCAATCCTGAACAAGATCCAAAACCCTGAGATAATACAAAGCATCTTCTCTGACCACAGTGCCATGAAGGTAAAAATTAACAACAGGAGGAGCAAGGGAAAAAAATCAATTATATGGAAACTGAATAACACCCTGCTTACAAACCACTGCGTAACAGAAGAAATCAGAGATGGAATAAAAAGAATTCCTAAAATCAGACGAGAATGAAAGCACATCATATCAAAACCTTTGGGACTCAGCAAAGGCAGTCCTCAGAGTACAATTTACAGCAATAGATGCACACATCAAAAAAGAAGAAACAGACAAAATCAAAACATTAATTACAGAACTTGAACAAATACAAAGAGAACAGCACAAAAAGCCCACAGCCACTAGAAGAAAGGAAATAATAAAGATCAGAGCATAAATAAATGAAATAGAGAAGAGAAAAACAATACAAAGTATCAACAAAACCAAAAGTTGGTTCTTTGAAAGGATCAACAAAATCGACAAACCACTGGCCAGACTGAGAAAAGAAAAACAGGAGAGGACACAAATAACCCAAATAAGAAATGAAAGGGGGGTCTTTATAACGGCCCAACTGAAATAAAAAGGATCATAACAGAGTATTATGAAAAACTGTACTCCAACAAATTTGAAAACCTAGTGGAAATGCATGAATTTCTAGATGCACACTACCTACCCAAACTACCACAAAGTCATGTTGAAAATCTGAACAGACTCATAACAAGAGAAGAGACTGCAAAGATAAAAAAAAAACAAAAACAAAAAACTCCTAACCAAAAAAAGCCCTGGAACAGAAGGAATCATTGGAGAAATCTACGAAACATTCAGAGAACTGCTTATACCAGTACTACTCAAAGTATTTCAGAAAATAGAAAAGGAAGCAACACTTCTGAATTCATTCTATGAAGCCAGCATAACCCTGATACCAAAACCAGGCAAAGATGCCACAAAAAAAAAAGAAAATTACAGACCAATATCTCTCATGAATATAGATGCATAACTTATCAATAAAATTCTAGCCAAAAGAATTCAGCACCATATCAAAAAAATATTACACCACGATCAAGTAGGATTCATACCAGCTATGCAAGGATGGTTCAGCATTCGAAAATCAATCAACATAATCCACCACATAAATAAAAGGGAAAAAAAGAATCAAATGATCATCTCAATTGACCCAGAAAAGGCATTCGACAAAGTCAAACCACCGATTCCTGATAAACCTGTCAATAAAATAGATACAGAAGGGGAATTTCTCAACATAATAATGGGCATCTATGCAAAACAAACGGCCAACATCATTCTTAATGCAGAGAGGCTGAAAACATTCCCCATGAGAAAAGGAACAAGACAAGGATGCCCTTTATCATCAATCCTATTTAATATTGTGCTGGAATTCCTAGCTAGAGCAATAAGGCAAGAAAAAGAAATAAAGGGCATCCAAATTAGTAATGAATAAGTTAAACTGTCCCTGTTTGCAGATGATATGATGCTACACATAGAAAACCCTAAAGACTCCACGTGAAAACTAGTGGAACTAATAGAAATATTCATCAGAGTAGCAGGATACAAGATAAACATACAAAAATCAGTCAGATTGCTATACAATAAAGAGAATGATGAAAAGGAAATCAGGAAAACAATACCATTTATAATAGCCCATAAAAATTAAAATACTTAGGAATAAATCTAACCAGGGATGTAAAAGACCTATACAAAGAAAACTATAAAACAGTACTGCAAGAAACCCAAATGGATCTACACAAATGGAAAAACATACCATACTCATGGATAGATAGACTCAACATTGTGTAAATGACATTTCTACTGAAAGTAGTCTACAAATAGAATGCAATCCCGATCCAAATACCAACAACATTCTTTAAAGAGGCGGAAAAACTAATCATTAACTTTATTTGGGAAGGGAAGAAACCCTGGTAAGTAAAGCACTATTGAAGAAGAAGAATAAAGTAGGAAGACTCGCACTACCTGACCTCAGAACCTACTGTACAGCTACCATAGTCAAAACAGCCTGGAACTGGTACAATGACAGATACATTGACCAACTGAACAGAATTGAGAACCCAGATGTAAATCCATCCACCTACAGTCACCTGATCTTCGACAAGGGTCCAAAGTCCATCAAATGGGGAAAAGCAAGTCTTTTTAACAAATGGTGCTGGCATAACTGGAAGTCCCTCTGCAAAAAAAATGAAACAGGACCCATAAGTCACACTATATTCAAAAACTAATTCAAAATGGATCAAAGACCTAAATATAAAGCAACATACTATAAAGTTGATAGAAGAAAAAATAGGACAAACGCTACAGGCATTAACAGGATACAAACCATAACCAACAATACACAAACTCCATAATATAAGCTACGTAACTGGGATCTTCTAAAAATTAAATACTTACACTTATGAAATGAAAAGTCTTCTCCAAAAGAGTAAAAAGAGAACCTACAGACTGGGAAAAAATTTTTGGACATTACAAGTCAAACAAAAGTCTAATCTCTAAAATCTACAAGAAAATCCAACACCTCGACAACAAAAGACAAATAATCCAGTTAAAAAATAGGCAAAGGAACAGACACGTCACCAAAGAAGACATTCAAGCGGCCATCAGACAGATGAGGAAATGCTCGCGATCACTAGCCATTAGAGACATGCAGATTAAAACCACAGTGAGATACCATCTCACACCGGCATTACTGGCACGAATCTAAAACACTGGAAATAACAAATGTTGGAGGGGCTGCGGGGAGATTGGAACTCTTATGCACTGCTGGTGGGAATGCAAAATGACACAACCATTTTGGAAAATGATATGGCGCTTCCTCAGAAAGCTAGAAATAGACATACCATTCGATCCAGCAATTCCACTCCTAGGAATATATTCTAGAGAAATAAAGAGTCGTCACTCAAATAGACATATGCACACCTATGTTCATGGCAGCATTGATCACAATAGCAAAACGATGGAAACAACCTAGATGCCCATCAACAGATGAATGGGTAAACAAACTATGGTACATACATACGATGGAGTACTATGCAACGAGAAAGAACAATGATGAATCTGTGAACCGTCTCATAACATGGATGAAACTGGAGGACATTATGCTGAGTGAAATAAGTCAATCACAGAAGGGCAAATATTGTGTGAGACCTCTATTGTAAAACCCATGAAAAAGTTCACACACAAAAAGAAACAATATTTGTTGGTTACTAGGGATGGGAGGGATGAAGGGTGGAAATACTAAACAGACAATAGGTAAGTGGTAACTTCAGTTAAGGGGAAGACAGTACACAATACTGGGATGCCAGCACGACTTGTACTAGAAAAGGTCATGGAAGCTCCATAGACACATCCAAACTCCTTGAGGGACCGAATTGCTGAACAGAGGGCTGTGGGGACCATGGTCCCGGGGAACATCTAGCTCAGTTGGCAGAACACAATTTATAAAGAAAGTGTTCTACATTTTACCTTGGTAAGTAGAGTCTGGGGTCTTAAAAGCCTGTGAGCAGCCATCTAAGATACTCCATTGTTCTCATCCCTTTGGGAGAATGGGAGAATGAAGAAAACAAGATACAAGGGAAAGATTAGTCTAAAGGACTAATGGACCACAACTACCATGGCCTCCACCAGACTGAGTCCAGTACAACTAGATGGTGCCTGGCTACCACCACTGACTGCTCTGACCAGGATTACAACAGAGGGTCCCAGACAGAGCTGGAGAAAAATGTACAACAAAATTCTAACTCCCAAAAAAAGAACAAACTTACTGGCCTGACGGAGACTGGAGAAACCCCAAGACTATGTCCCCCAGACTCCCTTTTAGCTCAATGTTGAAGTGACTCTCGAGGTTCACAGTTCAGCCAAAGATTAGACAGCCCCATAAAACAAAACGAGACTAATGGGGCACAACAGTCCAAAGACAAAGACTAGAAGGCAGGAGGGGACAGGGAAGCTGGTAATAGGGAACCCAGTGTTGAGAAGGGACATTGTTGATATGTAGTGGGGTTGTTAACCATTGTCGTAAAACCATATATGTTCATAACTTCTAACTGAGAAACTATTTGTTCTATAAACCTGCATCTAAAGTACAATAAAAAAAAAAAAAGAAAAAAACCTAAATGGATGTCAGAGGAGACTCTGAAACTTACTCTTGAACGTCGAGTACCTAAAGCAAATGGAAGAAATGATGATTTAAAAGGGTTGCTTGAGAAGGCAAAGTAAAGTATTATAATGACATATTCAAAGACCTGGAGTTAGAAAACCAAAAGGGAAGAACATGTTCGGCATTTCTCAAGCTGAAAGAAATGAGGAAAAAATTCAAGCTTCGAGTTGCAATATTGAAGGATTCTATGGGGAAAATATTAAACCATGAAAGAAGCATCAAAAGAAGATGGAAGGAATACACAGTCACTATACCAAAAAAGAATTGGTCGAAGTTCAACCATTTCAGGAGGTAGCATATGATAAGGAACCGATGGTACTGAAGGAAGGGGTCCAAGCTGCACTGAAGGCATTGGTGAAAAACAAAACTCCAAGAATTGACAGAACATCAATTGAGTTGTTTCAAAAAACGGATGCAGCACTGAAAGTGCTCACTCATCTATGCCAAGAAATTTGGAAGACAGCTATCTGGCCAACCATCTGGAAGAGATCCGTATTTATGCCTATTCTCAAGAAAGGTGATCCAACTGAATGCAGAAATTATCAAATAATATCATTAACATCACATGCAAATAAAATTTTGCTGAAGATCATTCAAAAGTGGCTGCAGCAGTATATCAACAGGGAACTGCCAGAAATTCAAGGGCAGTTCAGAAAAGGATGTGGAACCAAGGATATCATTCCTAATGTCGGATCCTGGCTGGAAGCAGAGAATACCAGAAAGATGTTTACCTGTGTTTTATTGACTATGAAAAGGCAGTTGACGCTGTGGATCACAACAAATTATGGATAACATTTCAAAGAATGGGAACTCCAGAAAACTTAATTGTGCTCATGAGGAAATTGTACATAGATCAAGAGACAGTCGTTCAAACAGAACAAGAGAACACTGCGTGTTTCAAAGTCAGGAAAGCTGTGCATTAGGGTTGTATCCTTTCACCATACTTATTCAGTCTGTATGCTGAGCAAATAATCCAAGAAGCTGGACTATATGAAGAAGAATATGGCATCAGGATTGGAGGAAGACTCATCAACAATCTGCAATATGCAGGTGACACAATGTTGGTTGCTGAAAGTGAAGAGGACTTGAAGCACTTAATGATGAAGATCAAAGATTACAGCCTTTAGTATGGATTACACCTCAACATAAAGAAAACAAAAATCCTCACAACTGGACCAATAAGAAGCATCATGATAAACGGGGAAAAGATTGAAGTTGTCAAGGATTTTATTTTATTTGGATCCACAGTCAACACCCATGGAAACAGCAGTCACAAAATCAAACGACTGATTGCATTGGGCAAATCTGCTGCAAAAGATTCTTTAAAGTGTTAAAAAGCAAAGATGTCAGTTTAAGGACCAAGGCGTGCCCGACCCAAGCCATGGTATTTTCAATTGCCTCATATGCATGCGATAGCTGGACAATGAATAAGGAAGACTGTAGAAGAATTAACGCCTTTGAATTATAGTGTTGGTGAAGAATATTGAATATACCATGGGCTGCAAGAAGAACGAATAAATCTGTCTTGGAACAAGTAGAGTCGGAATGTTCCTTAGAAGCAAGGATGGCAACACTTCGTCTCACATACCTTGGACATGTTATCAGGAGGGATTAGTTCCTGAAGAAGGACATCATGCTTCGTAAAGCGGAGGATCAGCGAAAAAGAGGAAGACTAGCAACAAGATGAATTGACACAGTGGCTGTAATGATGGGCTCAAGCATAACAAAGATTCCGAGGATGGTGCAGGACTGGGAGATGTTTCATTCTGTTGTACATAGGGTCACTATGAGTCGGAACCGACTTGAGGGCACCTAAGAACAACAACCATGAAATATTAAGCAACTGTCAAAAAGAACCAGATTTACATGAAATGACGTAGTAGGAAATCCAAGATATATCAAAGGAAAAGAACAAATTACAAAAAAAATAAATATAAAGAAATGCTATTACCAAGAACACACACACATACATACACACACATATATATAATATTGTGTACATACAGTATGGGAGGATTCATCTCCCTAAGTCCCAAATGGGGTGCACAGCTATGCAGGTTGGGTGACACAACACACACACACACACACACCACTGACATATTTATAGGAAATGGTTAATGGAAATCTTTCTATCAATTTAATTTTGGCTATGAGAATAGAAGTCCAGGAAACAGTTATCATTTATTCACTCACTCAGTCTTTCAGTGAAACCAAAGTCACACACAATTATCTTTATACCCCATCCTTCCACACAGAAGCTGGGTGTGTCATCTGGGTGCATCCCTTGCAATGGCCTGCAAGACCTCACACCATCTGGCTGCATGTTCTACTGCTCTGTCACTGACACACTCCCTAAAGCCACTCTGGTTTCCTTGTTTCTCAAACACAACAGGCATGACATCCCTCACCTCTGTCAAATCTTTGGTCCAATATTATTTTCTCCATTGAGGCCTTCTGTGACCACCTTATTAAAATTATTTGCATACCCATGAGCACACACACACATACTGCTGAATATTTCTGTAGGCCTCTCCTTCTTTAGTTTTTCTATCCAGCGCAAGTCATCTTTTAATATACTATTTAACTTATTCAATTTATGTAATGTGTCTTCTCCCTCTCCATATTTGTTGAGTTGAAGGGAATCCTTGATCACTGAAACAATTTTTAATGAAGGACTCACAATTGACCTCTTCCCTTCCAAACTGATTGTATAGCACATATAATGGGTTTTGGCATGAAATTTGAAAACCACTTTTCTGGAATCTATGTCTCACCAAAGACATTGGAACTGTGCCATAGGAAATTTAACATACAGAGTATTGATATGTGCCCTTCCATATACAACCTCAGAACATTCTTGCTGTCATCTAGGAAAGGAAGTCATTTCCCATACCTACTCCATCTTGAGTCCTCACATCCAAGAACTGACTTATCCATATGGGCTGCTGTTGCTAATACCACTAATTTTGTTATTCTTCTTGTTGTTATTACTAATATTATTATTATTTTATCTGCAACCTTTTACCATTCCACCAGCTCTCTGAAATTCAAATATGCTGAGGTAGCCACGCACCTCATATTAGTGGCTACTCCCAGTCCTGAGGAAGTTAGAGTTGAAGTATACATGCACTGAGATGGCAAAGAGTCTCAGAACATTAAATGACTGGGAATAAAAAGTTACAAAACACAATGTGTACTATAATGTTTATACAAGTGGAATCATACATGTTTTGTGTCTCATTTCTTTCTTTCTACATTATGTCTGCATGATTCATCCATATAACTCTGCATATCTGTAGTTTATTAATTTTCATGGTTGTATGGTATTCCATAGCGGCCCTAGTGGTACAGTGGTTAAATGCTGGGCTGCCAACAGAAAGGTCGGCAATTCAAACCCACCAGCCACACCGTGGGAGAAAGATGTGGCAGTCTGCTTCCATAAAGATTACAGCCTTGGAAACTCTATGGAGCAGTTCTCCTCTGTTCTATATGGTTACTATGAGTCAGAATCGACTCAACAGCAATGGGTTATGATATTCCATAGTATTCATGTACCACATTGTATTTATCCATTCTACTGCTGTTTGGAATTTGATTGTTTCTAGCTCTGTCTATCAGAAATAGGGCTGCTAGGAATATTCTTGAACTGTCTTTTGGTGCACATATATGTGCACTTCTGTTGTACCTATGTACTCAAGAAAAAGTTGCCTGTTTAAAAGGTATGCATATGCACATATGCTTCCAAGAATACAGTGAATGAGGGTTCCAGTTGGTTCGCAACCTCACAGACACTTGGCATGGCCAGTCTTTTTACATTATTGGCCATTGCAGTGGATGAGTAGAGTTGTACTAGTACTAGCAGTAGCAGTAATAGTAGTAGTAGCATCTCATGATGGTTTTAGTCTGCATTTCCCTAGATGATTAACGAGATTGAGCACCTTTTAAAACATTGGCCATTTGAATATTCTCTTGTGTGAGGTTTCTGTTAATGTGCTTTGTCCCTTTTTATTTATCTCTTTTCCTTATTGATTTGCAAAGTTATTTGCGTATTCTCAGTAAAAGTCCTTTGGGGGTTATATGCATTTTGTATATCTTCTCCCACTATATTAATTGCCTTTTCACCCCTATGAGAATATATTTTGATGAACAATTGTTCTTAACTTTAAGCTAGATCAGTTTTTCCATCATTTCTTTGATGGTTAGTTCTTTTTGCATCCTGTCTAAGGAACTTTTCCTTACCTTGATGTCATGAAGATAATTGCTTCAGTCATCTAGATGCTGGATAGTTCAACTCTCACAACACACCTGGAACTTATTCTTGTGTGTAGTATAAGGTAGAAATGAAGTTCAAGGAGCCCTTTCAAAAGGTGATTAAAAACTAACGAAAAGAATGCATCTTAAAATAGTGACAAGCAATCCGTGAATGTGTCCACCATGTGACAATGCATGTTGGAATGTTACTGGGCAAAACTAGAAAAGAAAATGGCAGGTTAAACTAAATGAAACTCTTTCAGTGTATTTATTCTTTAAAATTATTTGTTCTTTTTTTTTTTTCTTTTTCTGTTTTGGCATCTTTGGCTAATATCAGAAAGTATTGATAATTGGTATAGATTCATGACAAGTTTTCCAAAGCTTTTGAAATATTAAGATTAACAAACAAGTTATATTTTGTTGTTGTTCTAAAGGAGATATAAACTCAGAAAACCAACAGATACAAATCTTAACAGATGTAAATCTCCTTTCTGACAAAATTTCTTTTTTTATTTTTACTTTAACCCTTAATTATTACTTCTACTTTTGGATTATTGGCCTTGTTTACATTTACACACACACACACACACACACACACATATGCATGCACACACACACTCACACACGTAGTATTGCAGTGAGTAGAGTCACAAGTCCCTGAAGTTAAGTGTGAAAGAGGACTCCTAAGTACAACTTAAACTTAAAGTATATAATTCATGATTAGTAAAAAAGTTGTGCAGAATGTGAAAGACATTAATCTTAATCTGGAGTCATCTTGTTGCTTTGTGTTCCTTTGCATTGCTTTCTCATTTATATTTGTTTAAAACTGATTTGGGGGATAAAGACTAGGAAAGGTAAAACAAAGTCACAATAGCATAATCATTTGATTTAAAAAATGTCCTTAGTTCAGTCCATAACAATATAAAAGTGTTCATGGATTTTTTTTAAAGCATATTCTGGCAGTTTAACAAATACTAGTGGGAATAGAAAGAGCCCTCATGGTGCAATGATTAAGCGCTTGGCTGCTAACCGAAAGGTTGGGGGTTTTAACCCACCCAGCGACTCTGCAGGAGAAAGGCCTGGCAATGTACTTCCAAAAAGATTACAACCTAGAAAACCCTATGGGACAATTCTACTCTCACATGGGGTTGCTATGAGTTGGAATCAACTTGATGCACACAACAACAAGTAGGAATAGAATTAAAGAGTTAGTCATTAAAATGTAGCTTTAGTAGTCTCTTCATAAAAGAAAAGGAAATTTATATGTTTGTCATGCTCCCTTTAATAACTTCAGGTAGGGGTCAAAATTTAAGCATATGTTAAATTTGAGTTTGGTTCCCAGCAATGTGGAGCTGCCAGTTATTTTCAGTATTAATCTGAAGATTTCATACTAAATACACATGATGATATCTTCATAACATGCTTGGTTTGACTGATATTTCTTGCTTTTAAAATGTTTTGTTTATTTTCCAAATAGTCGTGGAAATATGTTAAAAGTAGTAAAAAAAAGAAAAAGAAAGAAAGAAAAATTCATGCATTTTCTACCAGTTATTAGTTGTTGTTATTAGTCCCTTTACTTGTGTATGCCCAGAAGGTCATGGAATTGAAGTATTCATCAAAAAGTTCACCAAACGCAAACTAAATCTGTTGCCATTGAGTCAATTCCAACTCATGGCGACCCTATGTGTTACAGAATAGAAATGTTCCACAGGGTTTTCTTGGCTGTAATCCTTACAGAAGCAGATTGCCAGGCTTCTCTTACTACAAAAGCAGGTCTGTGTTTGGCTTCACCCCTGGCATCTGCCAGAGGGACAAGTATAATGTTAATGCATGTTTACTTCACTTCTTGGGGTTATATTCGCAAGTGTTCTTTGTGATAACTCTGGGATTTAGTTCAGAAAAAATCATGTTTTTTTATGGAAGTTTCCAAATAAGACTGGAAGTGAACAACGTTTCTTAAATGCCTATTGTGTGCCAGACACTTTACACCACAATACATTGATAATAAAGGGAGATCATATCCAGGAGGTCAGTTACAGGGGAATTGTCATTGTGTACTCTGCTTGTTCTTTTGTTTTAAAGAAATGGGCAGATGTTATAGATCGAATTGTGTCCGTCAAAAATATAAGCTATAAATCCTATCTTCTATACCTGTGGTTATAATTGCTTTTGGGAATGGGTTTTCTTTGTTAGGTTAATGAGGCAGTATTAGTGTAGGGTGCGTTTTCAGTCAACCTATTTTGAGATATAAAAGAGATCAAACAAGCAAGCAGAATAGGGGAAGATAGATGCCATGCCACATGAAGATCACCAAGGAGTCAAAGAACAGAAGCTGAAAAAAACAAGGACTTTCCCCCAGAGCTGACAGAGAGAGAAAGCCTTCCTCTAGAGCTGGCACCCTGATTTTGAACCTCTAGCCTCTAAACTGGGGAAAAATAAATTTCTGTTTGTTAAAGCCACCATCTTGTGGTATTTCTGTTGTAGCAGTGCTACATAACTAAGATAGCAGACTATGAGTTAGAGGGCATGTCTGAGATTAATTTTGCAGTGAGAAAATGCTGGTATTCCTAATCCAGAACTATATGCTAAACAACATTTTAAGGCTATTGGGTGTAGAAATATTTGATTGTCACAGTCACAAGGCAATGAGGAAGTGCATGGCTATACATGTGTTAAACCAAACAAAGCCTGTATTATTTTGGGATGTTGGCTCCAAGAATCTGTCACCTATAGAGAAAGATGGTCATCTGAAATCCATGGCACCACAGAGTTTACTTTCATTGGACAAATTGTTGAGGGACAGTTAATATGAAAGAGAGATCAAGAGATCTATTTAACAGTTCACTTTGTGAAGGCAGGAAGTGTGGTCCTATGTATTTTATCACAGCCTATGGAAATTTTCTTTGTATTAACAACTGGTATGGATACATGTGCATGCTAGGTTAAAAAGATATTTTGGGAAGAGGTAGGCCTGTCCTGTGGGATGTCCTACAGTTGGGAGGAAAACACCTCCAGTAAACCCAATGCATAAATAGGGTCAGTGAAATTGTATAGGAATCTTGTGGTGCAGACATCTGTCTCAACCCAATATTTAAGAGAAGCAAATAAGTGCTATGTACAACCAACATGCCTAAGGCTCCGTCTTTATGTGCCACTTATTGCTGATGGTGACTGCTTTTGACTGTCATGCCCTTCTAGAAGTACAGAGAGCTTCCGCAGACCAGATCTCTTTATACCTCATGACATTTCTAGGTGGGTGGCAGGGGTAGATATTATTCTGTTTCACAGATGAGGTCAAGGAAGTAGAAAAAAACTAAACCAAGACCCTTGAAAGGTCGGCACAGGGACTCCCTCTCCTCACAATTACTCCTGTGACTTCCCTAGTGCACCCATTATGATGCGATGTTCTTCTACACCAATGAGAGGCAAGCTGACTGCAGCTAGAGAACCTCAGAAATGCTGAGGAAGTGGAGGAGGCACCAGGCGTCTCTGAGGAGAGGAGCGTGGGGTAAAGATACAATTGTTTCAACAATTATTAAAAGGGTACTTAGACCCCCAGATCCCTTCCCACTCACTCAGACAGGTGACTGCTCCTCCCTGAGCCCAGTGGAACTTGGGAGTTTTGCCTTCTGGAGAGGTTTATTTAGGGAAGCTGTGGACTGGGAACACCAGGCATAAAGGAGAGCAGGGGTGAAAAATGACACGGGGGAATAGGTGAAAGTCAGAACCCTGAACAGTGAGCAGACCAGCCAACACAGCCCTCACAGCTGCCAGAGATCTCACAGGTGTCTCAAGTCCCCAACAGGGACACAGTCTTGTTAGCCTGTCAACCATGTCTGATATTCTTGAAAGCCTTGGGGCCAACCACAGACTGTGCCCCGGCTGCAAGTCACCCAAACTGGTTTAAACTGAAGGTGATCCAGAAGCATTTTCAGGTTTTGGCAGGACTGGCCCAGAGAGATAGAACCAGCAGTCATCAGCCTACCCTTCTGAAATGGCCGATCTCATACCCAAACCCTGTTGGAGAGGAGCAAAAGAATCCTGTTGTGTCAGGGACACACCTCTGGGGGAGTCAACAGGTCCACATTCTAAGAAGAGTGATTTCATGAATTCTGACCTTCCTTTCCAACTTCTCTCAGGCCCACACAAGAGAGCAGGAGAAGGCTGGTTGGCTGTGCCTATTAATTATTACAACTAAAAACAGTGAAGGCATTCGTATGGAATCACTGCCCCACCAGGGACCCCAGATACTATATAGGGGTACCCCAGGGGATGTCCTGCCCTTACATTCAGGGTTGTCAAGGCTACCTAGTGTCTAAGAGGTAGCACTTGAGGCTGGGAATTGGGAATCCTAGTTATGTCAACATCTTCATATACTCTCATGATTTCTACAGCATTGGCTTATGTTCCAACACCTGGACTATATGGCACGGTTTTATCACAAAAGACTTGATTTGATAGGAAGAGAACAAGTAAATTAATTACACTAGCAAAGAATCACATAATGACACTCACACACACATGTGCACACACAAAATACAGAGGGGCAAAGAGGCAATAGAGAAATTTAATAGTGGTTAGTATTGAACAATGGAATTCAAGTGATTTTTAATCTACTCTTTCTTCTAGTGTTCATTGTTTAACAAAAATTCTCTTTCTTAAAAATCCAAGAGGTGATAATGTTTTACAAAACTGGAAAATATAGAAAAATATGCTGAAAATAAAAATCACCTTTACTTCATCTATTAGACGTGAAAATTTCATTTAAACCTTTTATTAGTAAAATATAGAAAAGTTTAAATAGGAAGACCCAAACCATCCATTACCATACCTTCCCCCCTCCACCCGAGCAAAAATGAGTAGATGATAAGACATTGGTGCACTTTCTTCCCATCTTCTGTCATGCACCCATAATAACTGAAAATTTAAATTATTAAAGAATATTTTGATCAGAATGCACACTGAGGTTCATATCATAGTTTCAAGAGGTCATCTTGATTTTTCCTGAACTGTTAAGCGGTTGCTACAAAACTACTCATTGAAACAATGCTACTCTCCCCATTGATTGAAAGTGTTTTATTCATTTCACTAATACTTGTGTGACTTTGCTACCATTTATTGCATTTTGCTTCTGTTAACACACGTGGCCTCTCTGTTCTTGAGCCAAGTCTAATGCAAGTCTATATATGACAGTGTAAGTGCCACAACCCCATTCTTCTTGTAGTTAGTTACAAGGACTGGGAGATATGACCCTGTTTTGTCCAAGGTGCTATAGTTTATTATTGACCACAACCTGGAAACTCAGATCTCAGGACTTCCACTTCAGTGTTCTGGCCAGTAGGCTCATTATTGGACTTCGTGCCTTTTTGTTTTCTTGACTTTCTGGAACTCAAAGAACAACATAGTAGGCAAAATAAAGGGGCTTAAAGGAAATAGGGGGAAGGGCTTTCTTAATCAGTGCCTTGTGTTTCAGGAGCTGGAGGGAGAGGACATCCACGCAATTCATGGACCTCTAAGGTATACAATTACAGGTTAAAATAAGTGAACAGAAAAGCACACTGATTAAGCTGAGTGTTTTATCTTTGAATTTAAGATACAGTGTTTCAGTGTTTTTATTCATGGCAACGTTTTCATTTCATGTTGTGTGACTTGAGTTTTGTAATAGTTTGCTTATTCTAACAGTGGATGAGAAAAAGAGCTGAATAAAATTGCTCTCCACAGGAAACTCATTTTCTTCCTTTAACTTGCTTTGTTGGATAAAAACCCCATGGTGGTGATGGTGGGACAGCAAGGGGACAGATGTTCCTGTCTTAATTCCTATCATAAACTTCAGAAACCCTAGATCAAGCCCTGTACACACACAGGGGCATCCCTAAGAGAAGGACCCTGGGACAGTTTTCCAGGGCTGGATGAAAGGACATTTGATAGGGCTGCTAGGGATCACTAGAGTGAAGATGTTTCCTTTTTCACTGCAGACCTTCCTTGGCCCAGATGAGGAAGCAGTGGCCTTTGTTGTTTTGATTGACATTGTGCACAACCAATCCGAAGACAGTGGCTTGCCAAGCAAACATGTTGCTCCCCGTGAGTCTTGGAAGACCCCATTCAAGAGAGCTCTGGCTTGTTTCACAAGATGCTTAGGGTGAGAGATCTGCCCCAACCTCTAACTCTCTGATTTCTCCCCTCCAAATTGTACCCCCTTCCTGATAAATCCAGAGAATCCCCAGGTATTTTGACTCCAAGGTTCTCTTGGGATCAACTGACCCTCTGTGTTCCTGTGTAGGAAAGGATATAACACAAGCAGAAATTTCGTATTCTGAGACCATGAGACCACGCATGCTGCAGACACAGACCCATGAATGGAGATAAAGATACCGCCACTGCCACATTCCCCTTCTTTCTTCTTTTTCTCTGTTGATTTTTGTGTAATAAATGATGTCATGCTTGCTTATTTTTGCTTCATCGAATTTGTGGTGCCGTTCCATGCAGGTGTGTACCTCAGTTGGGAAGAGGGTCACCAGGGTGGGTGGGGATGGGGGTGGGGGATTAGTCAGAGGGAGCTACTGCCTTACTTATCTCTATGAGGCTATAACTTTCACATCTGGGAGCCAAACTACTTGTCCCCAAGTTGCTATTGGAATAGAACTGTGGCCAATGAACAGTCTTTTTTTTTTCCCCACAGTTGACAGCTTTCACTTTGAGGAAGCTGTTCCATGTACAATTTAGGAAGGAATAACATCTTTCTACCCCTCCTTCAGTTCTCCAGATATATCAACATATAGTTGGGAGATGAGCAGTGACGGGAGAGGTTGTCTTAGGATCCTCGAGGCCTTAAACCCTGTTATTATAATCAGCTCACAACCACAATCACGCTACCATTTTATAGTCAGACTGAACCCACCAACACAGGGTGCTGTCCTCCATATCAGGTTGTTCTTTATCATATTAGGATGACTTTTCCTTTCCTCAGCTGCCTTTGATAAGTATTTAAACAAAATATTTCTGAGGAAAGAGAAAGTGTTTTGGAGCATAAATGACCTTATCTCCCACATACCTAGAGAAGGCCTTAGGAAATTTGTTTTAGGAATTTTCAACATATTTCACAGTGAACATGTCTAATTATTTACCATGTAAAAGCATTAAAAAGCATTTAACAACAGTTAATTGAGATGTTTCAACAAATGGATGCAGTGCTAGAAGTGCTCACTCGTCTATGCCAAGAAATCTGGAAGACAGCTACCTGGCCAACCGACTGGAAAAGATCCATATTTGTGCCCATTCCAAAGAAAGGTAATCCAACAGAATGCGGATATTATCGAACAACATCATTAATATCACATACAAGTAAAATTTTGCTGAACATCATTTAAAAGCAGTTGCAGCAGTGCATTGATAGGGAACTTCCAGAAATTCAACCAGAATTCAGAAGAGGACGTGGAACCAGGGATATCATTGCTCATGTCAGATGGATCTTCGCTGAAAGTAGAGAATATCAGAAAGGTGTTTACCTGTGTTTTATTGACTATATGAAGGCATACAACTGTGTGGATCATGACTAATTATGGATAACATTATGAGGAACGGGAATTCCAGCACACTTAATTGTGCTCACGTGGAACTTGCATAGACCAAGAGGCAGTCGTTGGAACAGAATAAGGGGTTACTATGTGGTTTAAATTCAGGAAAGGTATGCATCAGGGTTATATCCTTTCACCATACTTATTCGATCGATATGCTGAGCAAATAATCTGAGAAGCTGGACTACATGAAGAAGTATGGGGCATCAGGATTGGAGGAAGATTCATTAACAATCTGCTTTATGCAAATGACACAACCTTGCTTGCTGAAATTCAAGAGGACTTGAAGCACTTACTGACGAAGATCAAAGACCACAGCCTTCAGTATGGATTACACCTCAACGTAAAGAAAACAAAAATCCTCACAACTGGACCTATAAGCAGCATCATGATAAAAGGAGAAAAGACTAAAGTTGTCAATGATTTCATTTTACTTGGATGCACAATCAACACCCATGGAAGTGGTAGTCAAGAAATAAAAAGACACATTGCATTGGGCAAATCTGCTGCAAAAGACCTCTTGAAAGTGTTAAAAAGCAAAAATGTCACCTTGAAGACTAAGGTGCGCCTGACCCAAGCCATGGTGTTTTCAATAGCCTTATATACATGCAAAAGTTGGACGATGACTAATGAAGATGGAAGAATTGATGCCTTTGAATTGTAGTGTTGGTGAGAAATATTGAATATACCATGGACTGCCAAAAGAACCAACAAATCTGTCTTTGAAGAAGTACAACCAGAATGCTCCTTAGAGGCAAGGATGGAGAGACTACGTCTCACATACTTTGGACATGTTATCAGGAGGGATCAGTCCCTGGAGAAAGATGTCATGCTTGGTAAAGTAGAGAGCCAGCAAAAAAGAGGAAGACCCTCAACGAGATGGATTGACACAGTGGCTGCAACAATGGGCTCAAGCATAACAACGATTGTGAGGATGGTGCAGGACCAGTCAGTGTTTCGTTCCGTTGTGCATAGGGTCGCTATGAATTGGAGCTGACTCGATGGCACCTAACAACAATAACACATACAAATCCGTAAATGAGTGGTAGTTCTTCAAAATTTGGAGAATACAAAATAAACCCTTTGGAAAATCTGATGAAAACCTAAACACTTTCAGCTGAAAAATTCTTAGGCAGCCACCAGTATTTTGCACGGAACTTCACTTGTGAATTCAATCAAACTATGGGAAAGTAATAATAACAATCATGCACAAATTTATTTTTGAGAACATAGAGGAGAGAACACATCTTAATTTACTTTTTTTGTTGTGGTAAAATCTGCATAGCATAAATTTTACCATTTTAGCTTTTTTAAGCGTACAATTCAGTCGCATTATATACATTCACATTGTTGTACAATCATCACCACTATTTTCAGAAATTTTTCATCATCTCAAACAGAAATTTTGTACCCATTAAACAATAACTCTCCATTATTCCTTTACCTCAGTTCCTGGTAACTTCTATTCTACTTCCTGCCTCTGTGAATTTGCCTATTCTAGATACCTCGTATAACTGGAACCATATAATAATTTGTCTTTTAGTGTCTGGTTTATTTCACTTAGCATAATATTTGCAACATTCATCGATGCTGTAGCATATATTAGAACTTCATTTTTATGGCTGAATAATATTCCGTTGTATGTATATTCCACATTTTGATTATCCATTCATCTGTTGAAGGATATTTGGGTTGTTTCCACATTTTGGCTATTGTGAGTAATCGCATACAAATATCTGTTTGAGTCCCTAGTTTCAATTCTTTGGATATATATCTAGAAATGGAATTGCTGGGTTTTATGGTAATTTACCACCACCTGTCTCAGTTTTTTGTATTGTGGTGGCTTGCATGTTGCTATGATGTTGGAAGCTATGCCACCAGTATTTCAAATACCAGCAGGGTCACTCATGCAGGACAGGTTTCTGCAGAGCTTCCAGACTAAGACAAACTAGGCAGAAAGTCATGGTGATCTACTTCTTAAAATTAGCCAATGAAAAGCCTATGGATCCAAACTGAATATTTGTCAGATATAGTGCTTGAAGATGAGCCCTCTAGGTTGGAAGGCACTGCACAATGACTGCAATAATAGGCTCAAACATGTCAATAATCATGAAGATAGCACAGGACTGGGCAATGTTTTGTTATGCTGTACACAGGGTGACCATGAGTTGGAGCTGAATTGGCAACTAATAACAATGACAATGGTAATTCTAGATTTAGCTTTTTGAGGAAACATCAAACTGTTTTCCACAGCACATTTTCACCAAGAATGTATAAGGGTTCCAATTTCTCCACATCCTCTCCAACACTTATTATTTTTTAATATATATAATAGCCATCCTGTGAGTGTGCGGTGGTATCTCACAGTGGTTTGATTTGCATTTCCCAAATGATTAATGATGTTGAGCATCCTTTCACGTGCTTATATGGGCATTGGAATACCTTCTTTGGAGAAATGTCTATTTGAGTCCCTTACCCGTTTTTTAATTGGGTTGTTTGGGTTTTTTGAAGTTGAATTTTTGAAATTTTTGTATACTCTCAATATGAATCCCTTATCAGATATATGATTTGCAAATATTTTCTCCCAATCTGTGGGTTGTTTTCTTTTACTTTCTTTGTAATGTCCCTTGATGCACAATTTTTTTTTAAAATTTTGATGAAATTATGTTTATCCTTTTTTTCTTTTGTTGCTTGTGCTTCTGGTAATGTATCTAGAAACCCACTGCCAAATGAAAGATCATGAATATATTCCCCTATGCTTTCTTCTAAGATTTTTATTGTAAACTTTCACAAACAACACAATAAAATAATATTTTTTTTAAAAAAAAAAAACTATGGGAAGTTCTACCCTGTCACATGGGGTCACCATGAGTTGAAAATCAACTCTATTTTTGATGCATTTTTAATTAATTTTTGTACAAGGGGCCCTGGTGGCACAGTGGTTAAGCGATTGACTGCTAACCCAGAGGTGGGCGGTTCAAAACCACCAGTGGCTCCGTGGGAGAAAGATGTGGCAGTCTGCTTCTGTAGACATTTACAGCCTTGGAAACCCTATGGAGTCGCTATGAGTTGGAACTAACTCAATGGCAGTGGGTATATGGTGTGAGGTAAGGGTCCAAATTCATTCTCTTGTGTGGATATACAGTTTTTTTCAGCTCTATTTGTTGAAGAGACTATTCTTTGCCCATTGAATGATCTTGGCACCCCCTTGTAAAAATCAATTGACCATATACTAGAGGTCCCCCTCCCTCTATTCTATTCCATTGGTCTATATGTCTATCCTTATTCCAGTACCGCCATAGTTTTAATTATTGTAACTTTCTAGTAAGTTTTGAAATCTAGAAATATGAGTCCTTTGACTTTGTTCTTCTTTTTCAGTATTGTTTTTGCTATTTGGGATACCTTGAAATTTCATATAAGTTTTAGAAGTATTTTTTAAAATTTCTACAAAAAGGTCATTGGTATTTTGATAAAGATTGCATTGAATATGTCAATCACTTTAGGTAGTACTGTTATTTTACAATTTGTTTTCTGTATGTCTTATTTTTTTTCCCCTTAATTCCTCAATTACTGCCTTTTCTGGTATTTGGTTGAATTTTTGTAGTGTACCATTTTTATTTACTTCTTTTCTTTTTAGCGTATTTGTTATTTTCTCAACAGTTATCTTAGGCATTGCAATTAAAATCTTAAAAGTATAAAAACCTAGTTTGATGTAATAACAAATTCTTTTCAATAGTATGCAAACACTCTGCTTCTATACATCTCATCCCTCCCCCTTTATATTGTTATGGTCACAGATTATATCTTTTTACACTGTCTGCCCATTAACATAATTTATAATTATTGTATGTATTTGCCTTTTAAATCACACACAGAGAGAAGAGGAGTTATGTACTGCAGTGGATTAATTATTTTTGTGTGTGACCTTTCTAGCCATGGTCTTGCAAATCCCACCCAGGTGATTGGCCAGGACTGTGTGATAGGGTAATTGTTGCCTACGAAGGGGATAGGTCAGTTCTGCCTTAAAAAAGAGCCAATTCCAGAGCAGAGAGGAGGTTCTTACCATCACCAGGGAAGAACAGCCAGGAATGGAGAGCGTGTCCTTTGGACCCAGGGTCCCCGCACTAAGAAGCTCCTGGAAGCAGGAGACTGAGAAAGAGAGAGAGCAAGCTGTAACCCTGAAGACGTGAGAAATGGTGGCAGGAGAGACCCAGCAGCAGAGACCCTGCATCAGGAGACAGTGTGGTAGGCTTCCCAGCCCATAGAGAGAGAAAGCTGAGTGCCTTTGTAGAGAAGCCTAGGGCCAAGGAGAGGCGTGTCTGCAAGCACAGTTGGGAAGAGGCTGTCCTGATGGAAGAGCTGTATCCTAAGTGTTCCTGAGCCTGAATTATAACTGTTACTTCCTAATAAACTGCATAATCATAAGTATGGTCTGTGAGTTCTGTGTGGTCATTGCAATGAATTATCAAACCCAGCAGAGAAGTAGAGGGTGCTGTGCGAGGGATGGTTGGTATCAGAATTAGTAAAGATGATGGAGAGAGGAGGCTTGTCTGGCCTCCACCTCATGGGAGTCAGCTTTTCGCTGTTGATCTTGGTTTTTCTTCCCCCTTGTGGGGTTGGAGGAAGTCAGACACTGCTCCTAAGCCATTTTTACACATACTAAAAGTGCTACTCTTATTTAACAGTATATAAAGTATTAACACAAAATGGATCATAGACTCGAATGTTAAAAAAAGATAAAACTTCTAGAAGGAAACATAGGATCGTGATCCTGGGGTAGGGAATGGTTTCTTAGATAGGACACAGAAAGCCTGAACCATGAAAGAAAAAGAAAAATCGATAAATTAGACTTTACCAAAATTTTAAAAAGAAACAAAGAACTTATACTTTTTGAAATACATCATTAAGAAAATGAAAGGTAAGCCATAGACTCAGAACAAATTTTTGCAATACATATTTTGGTAATGGATTTATATTCAGAATATATAAAAAACATTTACAACAGGTTTATGACTGTATTTCAACTTTGTTCTTCTATTTCCAGAAAAACACATTGTTTTGAAAATCAGTGACAACTCTACATGGCACATACTTCTACACAAAATATACTCAATGACATGATTGAACGTTATTGTTCAAAATTAGTAATAATCACCAACAGAAAAGATTGAAAAAATAACGAAAGAAATCAAAACAGACAACTTTCTTAATATTTAAATAACTAATGGATTATAAATGGAAATAAAAAGTGAAACTATAAAGTATTTAAAAATGAGAAACAATGAAAACACTACCAAGGTAAACCCATGGAATTCTATAATGAATCTGACTCCGACATTGATATTTGACAGCTGACAGCTTCCAAGCTCCACCTCCCCCTTTTCTCCCACAACTGGATGAGCTGATAAGAAAGCTTCTATACCCTCTGCTTTTGTGCCACCGGGGAAGTTCAAACTGAAAACCCTGAACCCTCAAGAAACCCTTACCCAGGATCTACCTCCTAACCACAATAAAATTGACATCCACTTGCCTCTTCCTTCACTCAAGCCATTTTCAGATGCACTTGGGTGACTGCTCCGATCTCTTCAGAAAACCTTAATATAGGAATAATAAATCTTTTTCTACTCTCTTTGTGTGTGTGTGTATGTTTGTGTGTCATCAGTCTTGATATCCAAACAAAACTTTGGGTGAGCAACCACATTACTCTGATGGAAATGTATAGTCTTAGGTGTTCATATGTAATGATGAAATATTAAATGGACTTGAAATTTTAAGTGTGACTAGAATAATAACAATGAAAGAAACTGAAAGGGAGCAAAAGAGCTTCTATGTAAAGGGGCAATATTCCCAGCCATTGTTATGGACAAGTTCTTCCAAACATTTTTTAGGAATAGCTGATTCTCAAGCTATATAAACTCCTTGAAGGGAGAGTAATAAAAGATGGAATTCATTTATTTACTTATTTTAAAAGTTTTTATTGAGGTCCTACTCTGTGCCAGGAATGACAGTGAATGAAACAGCAATCTTCACTCTCACACAGCTTATTTTCTGAGATAAATTAGATAAATAAATAAATAATGTAGTGTGTAAAATGGTGATAAACAGAAGGAGGAAAAATGGATCTTAGAATGTAGATATTAAATATCAGAGTAGGGGTGGGAAATTTTAAATAGCAAGACTCTGGAATACTTTGCTAAGTTAGTGACTTTTTAGTTAAGACTCGAGGTAAGTTAAATATATTGTTAGGTACCCGTCGACTCAGTTCCGACTCATAACGACCCTATGTACAACAGAACGAAACACTGCCTGATCATGAGCCATCCTCACAATCGTTTTTATATTTGAGTCCATTGCTGTATCCACTGTGTCAATCCATCTTGTTGAGGGTTTTCCTCTTTTTCGCTGACCCTCTAACTTACCAAGTATGATGTCCTTCTCCAGGAAATTGTCCCTCCTGATAACATTGTCTAAAGTATGTGAGGCATGTCCTACCATCCTAGCTTCCAAGAAGCACTCTGGCTGTACTTCTTCCAAGACAGACTTGTTTGCTCTTCTGGCAGTCCATAGTATATTCAATATTCTTCGCTAATACCATAATTCAAAGGCATCAATTCTTCTGTCTTCCTTATGCATTGTCCAGCTTTTGCATGCATATGAGTCTATTGAAAACATCAGGGCTTGGGTCAGGTGCACCTTAGTCCTCAAAGTGGCATTTTTGCTTTTCAACTCTTTAAAGAGGTGTTTGGCAGCAGATTTGCCCAATGCAATACATTGTTTGATTTCTTGACTGCTGCTTCCATGGGCTTTGATTTTGGATCCAAATAAATTGAAATGCTCGACAAGTTCAATCTTCTCCGTTTATCATGATTGTTGCTTATTGGTCCAGTTGTGAGGATTTTTATTCTCTTTATGTTAAGGTCTAATCCTTGCTAAAGGCTGTGGTCTTTGATCTTCATCAGTAAGTACTTCAAGTTCTCTTCACTTTCAGCAAACAAAGTTGTGTCATCTGCATAATGCAGGTTGTTAATGAGTCTCCAATCCCGATGCCCCCTTCTTCTTCATATAGTCCAGCTTCTCGGATTATTTGCTCAGCATACAGATTGACTAGATATGGTGAAAGGATACAACCCTGAATCACATCTTTCTTGACTTTAAAACACGCAGTATTCCCCTTGTTCTGTTGGAACAACTGCCTCTTGGTCTATGTACAGATTCTGTATGAACGCAACTAAGTGTTCTGGAATTTCCATTCTTCACAATGTTATCCATACATATGATCCACACAGTCGAACGCCTTTGCATAATCAATAAAACACGGGTAAACATCTTTCTGGTATTCTTTGCTTTCAGCCAGGATCCGTCTGACATCAGCAATGATATCCTTTGTTCCACGTCCTCTTCTGAATCCAGCTTGAATTTCTGGCAGTTCCCTGATAGATAGTTTTTATTAAAGGCGGGAGCAAACAGCAGCTTATTTGTATGCTGATAGGAAAGATCCAGTAGTGAGGGGAAATTTCTTGATGCAGAGGCAAGAGGGGAGACTCTCTAGAGCTTCATCCTTAAGTAGGATAGAGGGGATAGTGTCTAGTGTACAGGTGCAAGGACCAACCATGGATAGGAGATTGAACAGTCCATCCAGCCCAGTATGTCATGACGAATAAGTGCTTATCCTAGGAGAGTGTCATGGATTGAATTGTGTCCTCGCAAAATATCTGTCAACTTGGCTGGGTCATGATTCTCAGTATTGTATAATTGTGTACCACTTTGTAATCTGATGTGATTTCCTTATGTGTTGTAAATTCAGTCACTATGATCTAACAAGATAGATTAGTGGCAGTTATACTGATGAGGTCACAAGATTGGATAGTGTCTTAAGCCAATCTCTTTTGAGATATAAAAGACAGAAGTGAGGAGAGACTCATGGGAACTTCATACCATCAAGAAAGCAGTGCCAGGAGCAGAGCGTGTCCTTTGGACCCTGAGGTTCCTGCGCTGAGATGCTCCTGGACCAAGGGAAGACTGATGCATCACAGGGAACTTTCTCCAGGGTTGACAGAGAGAGGGCCTTCCACTGGAACTGATGCCTTGAATTCGGACTTGTAGCCTACTGGACTGTGAGAGAATAGACTTCTTTTTGTTAAAGCCATCCACTTGTGGTATTTCTGTTAGCAGCCTAGATGACTAAGACAGAGAGTAAGGATAGTTTGGCAGAAGGACATCTACTCTTTTTATTTTACTCTACTAAAAAGGCAAAGAGGAAAATCATATGATGATCTCTATAGATCCCAAAAAAGCATATAATAAATTTCAAACATCTGCTGTGAAATGCAGGCAATAGAAGGGGATTTCTTCAACCTAAGACAGATAATCCTTAGTGGTTCAACACTGGAACCACTTTCACTCAAGACAAAAATTAGACAAAGCAGCCCATTATTAATGCAATGATTTAAGAAAGGATGACAGCCAATGTAATAACAAAACAATAAGAAGAGATATAAACATTGGAAGAGACAAATCTGTCACTATGTGCAGACAGTATGAGTGTTTACAGAGACATTCCAAGAAAGTTAACTGAAAAATTACCACTACAGTTAAAGGTCAGTAGCTCTCAGAGAGGGACATTGAGAAATACAAAGACACAGGGCAAGAGAAGGTGAAAGAAAGAGCAAGAGAGAAAAATAGAGACCATAGAGTTACATCACCAAAAAAGACAGGATAGGGAAGTCCAAAAATCTATTCCTCCTCTAAAGCAATGATTAAGCTAGCAAAAACTGGAAGATCAATTTTTTGGAACTCTGCAATCTAATAAACAAACAAAAAACTTAACCTGGGGAGTACTTAATAAAGAAAGAACTTTTAAATTTCAGTAAAAGAGCATTTTGGCATTTTTACCTACCTGCTTACTTTCCACCATTATCAAGCTCAGAGTTGTCCATGGGGACAGTTGCCTGTGTACTTGATGCTGTTTGTTGGTGTCAGAGGGTGACAATATTGACCTTCTTCTCAAATAATTGTGGTTGGAGTGTTTTGGGCAGTTTGGTGGCTCTCTGAGAGCCTGGTTCAGAGGCTGACCTATGTTTTGCTCACTAAGAACTTCTTCAGAGCTGGAATGACCTCTTGCATGGTGACTGTTGAAAACAAGTAAAGGAATATACTAGCCACAGCTGCCTCAGGCAAGAGATAACAGGAAAAGAGGGAAAGGAGCAGATAGATGCCTAGGAAGAAAGAGGCTAGGGAAGGAGATACAAGGAGGAATAAGGACTTTGAAAAGTTCCTACAGATTTTGGAGAATCTAGAAGGCCATGCATATGCCCAAGGCTAGACACATGCTCAGAAAAGATGTGAGAAGACCCTAGGCTTTCTTTCACCTCTCCCTAATCTTTGTGCTCCATGTAAGCAGGATGTGAAGGCTAAGGCAAAGTTGTAAACAGCCTGGCTAAGTGTTTAAGAAATGTTCCAACTCTGAACAAATCTGCAAAGACCAGGAGAGTATTTTTTGTTTTATTTTATTTTGTTGTGTATGGTTCAGTATTATTTTTGTTCGTTTTGTGCCAAGTGTTTAAGGAAATTTCTATCAAATCACCAGATGACCACTAAGCTAATGAAATTGTCCCTAAAGAAGCCCAAACACTGGACTTACTGGAAAAAGACTTAAATCAGCTTTCTTAAATGTGCTCAAAGAACTAAACATGGTCAAAGAACTAAAGGAAACCAGAAGAGTGATGTCTCAACAAAAAGAGAATATTAATAGAGAAATAGAAAGTTTAAAAAGGAATGAAATAGAAATTCTAGAGCTGAAAATAACAATACCTGAAATGAAAACTGCACTAGAAGGGTTCAATGTAGATTTGAGCAGTCAGAATAAAGAATCAGCAACTGGAAGAGGAGTCAGATGAAATTATCTAGTCTGAGAAGCAGAAAGAAAAAAAGATGAAAAAAGAATGAGCCCTCAAATACTCGTACCATCAAGCTTAACAACAAATGTACAATGGGAGCCTGAGAAGGAGAAGGGAGAGAGAAAGGGGCAGAAAAAACATTAAAATAAATAATGGTTGAAAGCATTCCAAATCTGATGAAAAACATGAATCTATGCATGTAAGAAGCTAAATGGATTTCAAGTAGGATAAACTGAAAGAGCTCCACACCAAGAAACATTATAATCACTGTGAAAAGCCAAAGACAAACAGAATCTTAATAGCAGCCAGAGAGAAGTGACTGATCATGCATGAGAGACCCTCAATCTAATTAACAGACAGTGCTCATAAGAAATCATGGCGGCTAGAAGGCAGTGTAATAATATATCTATATATGAATTTTACAGTATTTTATTGTTGAGAATATACACAGCAAAACATATATCAGTTCAATAGTTTCTACATGCACAACTGACATTGATTACTTTCTTGTAGTTGTGCAACCATTCTCACCTTCCTTTCTGAGGTGTCCCTCCCTCATTAACATAAACTCACTGCCCCTTAAGATTCCTATCTAATCTTTTGAGTTGTGGTTGCCAATCTGATCCCATAAAGATAGTTCTTAAAACAGCACAATACTCAAGGCAGACATTTTTTTACCAGTTAAGCTAAAATATTGCTTGGTTTTAAGAAGACTTCAGGGGACATTTTTGGTTTAATGTTTAAAGATTATTTCAGGGCAATAGTTTCAGGGATCATACAGCCTCCATAGCTCCAGAAAGTCTGGAGTTCATGAGGATTTGAAATTCTGTTCTACATTTTCCCCCTTTTTATCAGGACTCTTTTATAGAATCTTTGATTAAAATGTTCAGGAATGATAGTCAAGCACCATCCAGTTCTTCTGGTCTCACGGCAAAGGAAGCAGTTGTTCATGAAGGCAACTAGCCACACATTCCATTTCCTCCTCCTGTTCCTGACTCTCCTTCTTTCTCTGTTTCTCCAGGTGAATAGAGACCAATTGTGCCTTAGATAGCTATTTGCAAGCTTCTAAAACCCTAAGAACTAAACAATGAGCTAGCAGGTAGAACTAAACACATTATTAGGCCAATCAACTGGGATGTCCCATGAAACCATTACCCTAAACCTCCAAACCAAGGAGCTAAATCCCATGAGGCGGGTCATAGTTATCTAGTGCTGCTATAACAGAAATATCACAAGTGGATGGCTTTAACAAATAGAAATTTATTCTCTCACAGTTTAGGAGGATAGAAGTCTGAATTTCGGGTGTCAGTTCTAGAGGAAGGCTTTCTATTTTGTCAGCTCTTGGGGAAGGTCCTTGTCATTACTCTTCCCCTGGTCTAGGAGCTTCTCAGTGCAGGGACCCTGGGTCCAAAGGAAACGCTCTTCTCCTGGCACTTCTTTCTTGGTGGTATGAGGTCCCTTTC
The DNA here is from genome assembly GCA_030035585.1 of Dugong dugon. Classification (NCBI taxonomy): domain Eukaryota; kingdom Metazoa; phylum Chordata; class Mammalia; order Sirenia; family Dugongidae; genus Dugong; species Dugong dugon. Next base: position 96,909,112 of record CM057483.1, on the reverse strand, counting down.
CTCCCTGCCTGCTTCTCTCTTTTATATCTCAAAAGAGATTGACTCAAGATACAACCTAATCATGTAGATTTTCTCTTGCCTCATTAACATAACTTCTTCTAATCCTGCCTCATTAACATCATAGGGGTTAGGATTTACAACACATAGGATAATCAAGTCAAATCATAAAATTGTGGACAACTACACAATACTGGAAATCATGGTGTAGCCAATTTGATAGACATTTTTTAGGGACACAAGTCAATCCATAACATTCTACCATTTGCCCTTCCAAAAATTCATGTCCTTGGCACATGTAAAACATATTCACCTCATCACATCATCCCAAAAGTCTTAAATCAACTCCAAGTCCAGATTCCAAAAATTCCTCTTCATCCGTGAAGTCTGGAATACAACTTATCTGCTTCCAAAGTACAATGTTGGAACAGGCACAAGGTAGACATTTCCATTACAAATGGGAGAAATTGGAGGGAAAGAAGGGATAACAGACACCAAACAAGTCAGAAGAACACATACATTAGCTCTCAAGGCTTGAAAATAACCCTCTGTTCTCTGAGACCATTTAGGCAATGTCTCTGCCCTCCAGACTCTGGGTGCTGACAACACTCTCTGGATTCTGGTGGAGGCTTCTTGGCCTTGGGCTTCATCTCCATCTTCCAGGCCCACTGGAGCAGGAACTCTGCTCCTTAGGCTTCAGGTGGCTCCATTATCTTAGTACATCTGAGTGGTGGCTCCACCCCCTCAGCCCTGGTAGACCTCTTGGGCATGGCAGCCCCGCCCCCTCAGCTTTGGGCTACAGATCTGGCATCCATGAAAGGCAGACCCACACTCCAGAACCAAGTTGGTGAAGATCTGACTCTTTGAAATCTAGGAGGCTGTGTCCCCACCCTTAAAAACCCCAGAAGCCATGGCTCCACCCTTTGATACCCCAGATGTCGTAGCCCTACCCTTTGGGACTGAAACAGCTCTGCTTCCTGTGTTCCTTGCCTCTTCAGCTTCTGCTTCCTGATTCCTTTCCCTCTTGGCCCCTTCAGCACTCAGTCCCTTGGGCTGGCCCAGCGACTTCACTGCTCAGGGAAGTTTTTTTCCAAAGCTCTTTGACTCTACCAATAAGTTCCTGGAGGCAGCCCACTCTGCCAGTAAACCTTGACTCAAAGGCACTAGCTCCCGATCCATGAGTTAGCAAGCCTACGTTACTGATAAGTGCCTGGAGGCACCCCACTCCACCAGGAAGCCTCCTGGGAAAAGGCACTCAGCTCTCTCGCTCCGTGGGTCAGCTCCTACCTATCTACTGCCAGTCTCCTTGTTCTGCTGCAGATTTTCACCCTCTGCATCATCTCTGGTGATACAGTTCTCCACACTTCCTTCTGAGCCCTCACTAGAATTTTCTTTGATATCCATAATTCCATCAACAGTCTCTTAAAGGCAATGTAGGCTTTTACTATTAGTCACCTTAAAACTCTTCCAGCCTCTACCCATTCACAGTTTCAAAACCACTTCCAAATTTTAGGTATCTGTTAGAGCAGCACCCCACTCCTGGCACCAAATTCTGTCTTAGTTATCTAGTGCTTCTATAACAGAAATACCACAAGTGGATGGATTTTACAAACAGAAATTTATTCTCTCATGGTTCAGGAGGCTGGAATTCAGGGCGCCATCTCTAGGGGAAGGCTTTCTGTCTCTGTTGGCTCTTGGGGAAGGTCCTTGTCATCAATCTTCCCCTGGTCTAGGAGCTTCTCAGAGCAGGGACCCTGGGTACAAAGGATGCACTCTGCTCCTGGCACTACTTTCTCGGTAGTATGAGTTCCCTCTCCTCTCTGTTGGATTCTCTCTTTTACATCCCAAAAAAAATTGACTCAAGATGCAACCTAATCCTGTAGATTGTGTCCTGCCTCATTAACATAACTATGTCTAATCCTGCCCCATTAACATCATAGAGGTTATGATTTACAACATATTGGATAATCACATAAAATCACAAAATGGTGGACAACCACACAATACTGGGAATCCTGGCCTAGCCAAGCTGATACACAGTTTTGGTGGATACAATTCTATTCATAACAAGGTGTTTGGTTGTACATAAGCAGTTTCAGCAGCTTTTTTCTTTTGGTCATTGTTGTAAATATGTCTATCACACAACTTTTGCAAATTTAACTTTTTACAGGTGTTCAGCATATTGATAGCACTTACAATAATTGGCTGTGCAAACCTACACTTAATCAACGAGATTTTTTCATCACTGTAAACTGAAACTCAATATTCCATAAGCATTAACACCCTTTCTAGTTCCTGATAACCACTAATAAACTTTGGTCTCTATACATTTACCTTTCCTTGTCTTTTTATATAAGTAAGGTCATACAATATTTGTCCTTCTGTGATTGATTTATTTCACTCATCATAATGTCTTCAATTTCCGACCTTACTGTAGCATATATCAAGAATTCACTTCTACTGGCTGAATAATATTCCACTGTAAGTATGTACCACATTTTGTTGATCCATTCATCTGTTGATGGGCTTTTAAGGTATTTCTACCTTTTGGTTGTTGTGAATAGCGCTGCCTTGAACACTGGTGTACAAGTCTCTGTTTGAGTCTCTGCTTTCAAGTCTTTTGGGTATATAGCCAGGAGTGTAATTGCTGGGTATATGGTAGTTCTATTTTTAGTTTTTTGAGGAATCATCACACTGTTTTCCACAACAGCTGTACCATTTTGTATTCCCACCAGCAATGGATAAGGGTTTCAATTAACCAACATCCTTACCAACATTTGTTATTTTCTTTTTTTTTTAATCTTAACCATCTTAGTGGGAGTGAAATGGTATCTCACTGTGTTTTTGATTTGCATCTCTCTGATGGCTAATGACGTTAAGCATTTTTCATGTGTTTGGTGGTCATTTGAATGTCTCTTTGGTGAAATGTCTATTCAAGTCCTTTGCAAATTTTACGATTGGGTTATTAGTCTTTTTGTTGTTAAGTTGTCAAAGTCTTACATTTAATTTTTTGTTCGATTTTTATTGGATATATGGTTTCTGAAGATATTCTCCCAGTTGGTAGCTTGTCTTTTACTTTTTTGGTAAAATTTTTTGATTAACAAAAGTTTTTAATTTTTATGAGGTCCCATTTATTTATTTTGTCTTTTACTTTTTGTGGTTTTGTTATTATATTAGATAAAGCATTGCTAAAATCTAGACATCACAGAGTTGCCCCTTCATTTTCTTCTAAGAATTTATGATTTTTGTTTGCACATTTAGGTCCTTAATCAATTTTGAATTTGGTTTGTTTTTGTATATGGTGCGAGGCAAGGATCCTACTTCATTTTTCTGGGTGTAGATATGCAGTTTTTCCAACATTATTTATTGAAGAAACTCTTCTTTCCCCATTGAAAGTACTTAGCACCCTTGTCAAAAATCAGTTGATTGTAGGTGTGTGCGTTTATTTCTGGACTCTCAACTCTATTCTATTGAACTATATGTCTATTGATTGAAAAAGATGAAGTAAAATTATGTCTATTCACGGATGATATGATCCTGTATATAGAAAACCCCAAAGAGTACGCAAGAAAACTTCTACAGCTAATAGAGGAATTTAGCAAAGTTGCAGGGTACAAAGCCAACAAACAAAAATCAGGTGGGTTTCTATACACCAGCAATGAGAAATATGAAAGGGAAATTAGGGAAACAATTCCATTTACGATAACATCTAAGAGAGTAAAATATCTAGGAATAAATTTAACCAGGGATGTGAAGGCCTTATGCAATGAAAATTATAAAACCCTGCTGAAAGAGATTAAAGAAAGCTTAAATAAATGGGAAGATATTCCATGTTCATAGATTGGAAGACTTAATATTGTTAAGATGTCAATATTACTCAAAGTGATCTATAGATTCAACACAATCCTGATCAAATTTACAACAGCCTTCTTAATAAAAATGTAAGGACCAATCCCCAATTTTATATAGAATGGCAAGGGCCCCGAAGAGTTAAAGCAATGTTGAAAGAGAAGTACAAAGTAGGAAGATGAAAATCTCCTGGTTTTAAAACATACTATACAGCTACAGTAATCAAAATGGCCTGGTATTGGGATGATAGATTTATTATTTATTTATTTAGAGTTCTGATCTGTTTTATTGTTTTTTAAAATTGTGCTTTAGATGAAGGTTTACAAAGCAAATTAGTTTCTCATTAAATAATTAATATACATATTGTTTTGTGACATTGTTTGCCAACACCACAACGTGTCAACACTCTCTCCTTCTCAACCTTGATTCCTCATTAACAGCTTTCTTATCCCCTCCTCCCTTCTTCTACTTTCCCCTGTGCTGGTGTGCCCATTTAGTCTCATTTTGTTTTATAAGCCCATCTAATCTTTGACTGAAGAGTCAACCTCAGGAGTAACTTCAGTACTGAGTTAAAAGGGTGTCCGGGGGCCATACTTTTGGAGTTTCTCCAGTCTCTGCCAGACCAGAAAGTCTGGTCTTTTTTTGTGAGTTAGAATTTTGTTGTACATTTTTCTCCAGCTCTGTCCGGGATCCTCTGTTGTGATCCCTGTCAGAGCAGTCAGTGCTGTAGACAGGCACCATCTAGTAGTGCTGAACTCAGTCTGGTGGAGGCTGTGGTAGTTGTGGTCTCTTAGTCCTTTGAATTAATATTTCCCTTGTGTCTTTGGTTTTATTCATTCTCCTTTTCTGCAGACAGGGTGGTACCACTCATAACCTTTTAAGACCCCAGATGCTATTCACCAAAGTAGGATGTAGAAGATTTTCCCTATAAACTGTCTATGCCAATTGTATTTAAAGTGGTGAAAGTGAAGAACAGAAGTGTCAACCAAAAATTCTTTTTTTAAATTGTACTTTAGTTGAAGGCTTACAGAACAAACTAGCTTCTCATTAAATAGTTAGTACACATATTGTTTTATGACATTGGTTAACAACCCCATAACATGTCAATACTCTCCCTTCTAGAACTTGGGTTCCCTATTACCAGCTTTCCTGTCGCCTCCTGCCTTCTAGTCCTTGCCCCTGGGCTGATGTGGACCTTTAGTCGTGTTTTGTCCTATGGGCCTGTCTAATCTTTGGCTAAAAGGTGAATCTCAGGAGTGATTTCATTCCTGAGCTAAAAGGGTGTTCGAGGGCCATACTTTTGGGGTTTCTCTAATCTCTGTCAGGTCAGTAAGTCTGGTCTTTTTTTGAGTTAGAATTTTGTTCTACATTGTTCTCCAGCTCTGTTCGGGATCTTCGATAGTGATCCCTGTCAGAGCAGTCAGTAGTGGCAACCAGGCACCATCTAGTTGTACTGGACTTAGTCTGGTGCAGGCCATGGTAGTTGTGGTCTATTAGTCCTTTGGACTAATCTTTCCCTTGTGTCTTTAGTTTTCTTCATTTTCCCTTACTCCTGAAGGGGTGAGACCTGTAGAGTATCTAAGATGGCTGCTCACAGGCTTTTAAGACCCCAGATGATACTCACCAAAGTAGAATGTAGAACATATTCTTTATAAACTATGTTATGCCAATTGAGCTAGATGTTCCCTGAGACCACAGTCCCCACAGCCCTCAGCCCAGTAATTCGTTACCTCAGGGAGTTTGCATTTGTCCATAGAGCTTCCATAATCTTACCCTGAACAAGTAGTCCTGGCTTCCCCAGTATTGTGTGCTGTCTTATCCTTCACCAAAGTTAGTACTTATCTATTGTCTATTTAGTGTTTTTCCACCTCCACCCCTCCCCTCCCTTGTAAACATCAAAGATTGTTTCTTTTTATGTGTAAACCTTTTCTTGAGTTTTTATAGTAGTGGTCTCATACAATATTTGTCATTTTGTGATTGACTTATTTCGCTCAGCATAATGTCCTCCAGATTCATCCATGTTATGAGGTGCTTCACAGAATCATCATTGTTCTTTATCTTTGCGTAATACTCCATTGTGTGTATTTACCATAGTTTGTTTATCCATTCACCTGTTGATGGGCACCTAGGTTGTTTCCATCTTTTGCTACTGTGAACAACGCTGCAATGAACATGAGTGTGCATATGTCTATTCATGTGAAGGCTCTTATTTCTCTAGGATATATTCCTACGGGTGGGATTGCTGGATCATATTATATTTCTATTTTTAGCTTTCTAAGGAAGAGCCATATTGTTTTCCAAAATGGTTGCACCATTTTGCATTCCCACCAACAGTGCATAAGAGTTTCAATCTCCCCACAGCCTCTCCAACATCTGTTTGTTTCTTTTTTTTTTTGATTCGTGCCAGTAACACCGGAGTGAGGTGGTATCTCATTGTGGTTTTGATTTGCATTTCTCTAATGGCTAGTGATAGCGAACATTTCCTCATATATCTGTTAGCTGCTTGGATGTCTTCTTTAGTGAAGTTTCTGTTCATTTCCTTTGCCCATTTTTTAACTGGATTATTTGTCTCTTCGTTGTAGAGGTGTTGGATTTTCCTGTAGATTTTAGAGATTAGAACTTTGTCGGATTTATAATAGCCAAATTTTTTTTCCCAGTCTGTAGATTCTCTTTTGGTGAAGTCTTTGAGGAGCATAAGCATTTAATTTTTAGAAGATCCCAGTTATCTAGCTTATCTTCCGGAATTTGTATGTTGTTAGTTACGGTTTATATCCTTTTAATGCCTAGTATTAGGATCTCTAGCACTGATCCTATCTTTTCTTCTGTGATCTTCGTAGTTTTTAGTTTTATATTTAGGTCTTTGATCCATTTTGAATTAGTTTTAATGTATGGTGTGAGGTATGGGTCCTGTTTCATTTTTTTGCAGATGGACATCCAGTTTTGCCAGCATCATTTGTTAAAAAGACTGTCTTTTCCCCATTTGATGGACTTTGGGCCGTTGTCAAAGATCAGGTGACCGTAGGTGGGTAGATTAACATCTGGGTTCTCAATTCTGTTCCATTGGTCAATGTATCTGTCATTGTACCAGTACCAGGCTGTTTTCACTACTTTAGCTGCATAGTAGGTTCCGAGGTCTACCTGACTTTCTGAGTCCCCCTACCTTATTCTTCTTCTTCAATAGTGCTTTACTTATCCGCGGCTTCTTCCCTTTCCATATAAGCTTAATATTTTTTTTCCATATCTTCAAAGAATGTTGTTGCTATTTGGATTGGGATTGCATTGTATTTGTAGATTTCTTTGGGAAGAATTGTCATTTTCATAATGTTGAGTCTACCTATCCATCAGCATGGTTTGTTTTTCCATTTATGTGGGCCTCTTTTGGTTTCTTGCAGTAATGTTTTGTAGTTTTCTTTGTATACGCATTTTACATCCCTGATTAGATTTATTCCTAAGTATTTTATTTTTTTAGAGGTTATTATAAATAGTATTGTTTTCCTGATCTCTTTTTCATCGTTCTCTTTATTGTTGTAGAGGAATCCAACTTATTTTATATGTTTATCTTGTATCCTGTTACTCTGCTGAATCTTTCTGTTAGTTCCAGTCATTTTCTCTTGGTGTCTTTTGGGTTTTCTATATATAGTATCATATCATCAGCAAATAGGGACAGTTTTACTTCTTTGTTACCTATTTGGATGCGTTTTATTTCTTTTTCTTGCCTTACTTCTCTAGCTAGGACTTGCAGCACAACGTTAAATAGGAGTGGGGATAAAGGACATCCTTGTCTTGTTCCTATTCTCAAGAAGAATGTTTTCAGCCTCTCTCCATTAAGAATGACGTTTGTTGGCTGTTGGTTTTGTATAGATTCCCACATTGTGTTGAGGAATTTCCCTTCTATATCTATTTTATTGATAAGTTTTGTCAGGAATGGGTGTTGGACTTTGTTGAATGTCTTTTCTGCATCAATTGAGATAATCATGTGATTTTTTCTTTCCTTTTATTTATGTGGTGGATTACATTGACTGATTTTTGAATGTTGAACCATTCTTGCATACCCGGTATGAATCCTAGTTGGTCATGGTGTATTATTTTTTGATATGATGCTGAATTATATTGGCTAGAATTTTGTGGAGAATTTTTTCATCTATATTCATGAGAGATATTGGTCTGTAATTTTCTTTTTTGTGGTGTCTTTGTCTAGTTTTGGTGTCAGGGTTATGCTAGTTTCATGGAATGAATTTGGAAATATCCCTTCTTTTTCTATGTTCTGAAATAATTTGAGTAGTACTGGTATAAGCTCTTCTCTGAATGTTTGGTAGAATTCTCCAGTGAAGTCATCTGGGCCAGCGCTTTTTTTTTGTTGGAAGTTTTTATTTTTATTTTTATTACATTTTCAATCTCTTCTTTTGTTATGAGTATGTGCAGATTTTCAACATCAATTTGTAACAGTTTGGGTAGGTAGTGTGTTTCTAGAAATTTGACTATTTTCAAATTTGTTGGAGTATAGTTTTTCATAATACTCTGTTATGATCTTTTTTATTTCAGTTGGGTCTGTTGTAAAGTACCCCATTTCATTTATTTGGGTTATTTGCTTCCTCTATTCTTTTTCTTTTGTTAGTCTGGCCAGTGGTTTGTTGATTTTGTTGATCCTTTCAAAGAACCAACTTTTGGTTTTGTTGATTCTTTCTATTGTTTTTCTATTATCTGTTTCATTTATTTCTGTGCTGATCTTTATTATTTCCTTTCTTCTGGTGGCTGTAGGTTTCTTTTGCTGTTCTCTTTCTTTTGTTGGAGTTGTGTCCCTAAAGTTTTGATTTTGTCCCTTTCTTCTTTTTTGAAGTGTGCATTTATTGCTATAAATTGACCTGTGATTACTGCTTTTGCTGTGTCCCAAAGGTTTGGGTATGATGTGTTTTCATTCTCATTTGATTCTAGGAATGTTTTTATTCCGTCTTTTATTTCTTCTATTACCCCATGGTCTGTATGCAGGGTATTATTACTTGGTACCTATTGCCTTGCCTTCCTCTTCATTAGAAACCTCTGTACCTAGACTGTTTACTCTCTTCTTTTATTGTTCTGACATTGTTGACAATTGCAGATTAATCTCTCAGGTTCCCTGTTCTAAGTCTTTTGGTTTTGAATAGTTCTTGAGAGTTCATTTCCTAGGTTGGTATCTGGCTGGTGTGGTCTTTTGTCCTAAGTTCAGACTGACATCTGATACCGCTTGTTCTCAAAGCAAAGGACTCCCTTTAATAATTCTTGTTAGTTTTGTTTGGTTTTTACATAGTCTGTTAATTTCTGTTTATCTGGAAATGTCCCAATTTCACCATCATATTTTAATGAGAGTTTCTCAGGGTATATTATTCATGGTTGGCAATTTTTTCCTTTCAATGCTTTAAATATGTCATTCCACTGCCTTCTTGCCTGCATGGTTTCTGCCAAATAATCAGAGCTTAGTCTTTTTGTTTCTCCTCTGTATGTGACCTTCTGTTTTTCTTGAGCTGCTCTCAGCATTCTTTTTTTTGTCTTTAGTTTAAGTGAATGTGATTATCATATGTCTTGTTGTTTTTCTTGTGGGGTATATCCTATATAGGGTTCGTTGAGCTTCTTGGATGGTCAGCTTTTCATCTTTCATGATATTGGGGAGGTTTTCTGTCAGCAGTTCTTCAATGATCCTCTCTGTGTTTTCTGTTTTCTCCCCCTATTCTAGAACTCCAATCACTTCCAAATTTTTGCTTTTGATTGTATCCCACATAATTCTCAGGGCTTCTTCATTTTTCTTCATTCTTTTTTTCTGATTTTTCCTCAAACAGAGTTGTATCCAAGTGTTTGTCTTCAATTTTGCTGATCTTGTCTTCCATTGTTTCAATCCTGCTTCTCAGCCCTTCTATGACACTGTCCATTTCTGACATCTTGTTGTTTATCTTTTGAATTTATAATTTGTTGTTTTTGTATGATTTATAGTTGTGAATTTATTTTGGCATTTTGTTCGAATTTTATTTCCCTGAATTTTTCCATTGTTTTGTCTGCCTTTTCCATGGATTTCTCTATTTTTTCTTAATTTTGTCTGCTTTTTGCTTCAACTCTTGGATAGCTCTGAATATTAGAGATTTGAATTCCCTATCAGGTAGTTCTAGGGCTTTTTCTTCTACTGGAAAGTCATCTGGTTTATTTTGGACACCTACTAGAACCATCCTTTCCCTTTTTTTAAAAAAAATATGTTTTGATATTGTCTGCTGTCTTCTGGACATTTGGTATTGTCTTCATTTATTGATTGTAGGTTTGTTTGTTTCACTCTGCTTTTTTGTTTTATTTTGTTACGTCTCAGCAGGCAGGCTGTGGTTCCTTTGTTGTTTGGTCATCTGTGGACATGATATTTTTCACCTCTTTGTCCAATGAGGAGGGCTAGTCGCTCAGCTATGGTGCAGCAGGGCAAGTCAACCTGAAAGGGAGGGACTGGAATGGCTTGTCTGTGGCATGTTCTGGGGCTAACAAGATGAGCTAAGGGTCAGTTCAGGGCGATTCCAGTAGGCCATGCCTGTGCAAGTACTCTGTCTCCTGCTAGGGTGTTCTGTGAATCTGCTTTCCCATACTCCCTGTCTGACGATCTCCAACAGGAGTAGAAGATGGTGGATCTGTGCTGTGTTAGCTGATATGGGACTTCTGCTTGTAACTGTCCTCACTCTATGTTCTCTGTCAGTTTTTTATCCTATTCTGTGCTTGGTTGAGTTCTTTATCTCTTCATTTGACACTTAGGGTTCCAGGATTGATGGTAGTCTGTTTTACTCAGTTTTTTCGGCATTTGCTGTGGAGGGAAGGCATGGTGCTTCTGTCTATAGTGCCATGTTGGCTACATCGCATTTGTTTCTCAACCAATAATTCTATATCCAAAAACACTATCCTTCAAAAATGAAGTATAAGTTAATACATTCTTGGATAATCAAAATCTGAGGGAGTTTGTTGCTAGCAGGTGCATCCTTCAAAAAAATTCTAAAGGAAGTCCTTAAGGATTAAATGAGAATACACTAGACAGTTAGTTGTAGCCATACAAAGAAATAAAGAACACAAGTAAAGGTAACTACATAGGTAAGTATAAAACCCTGTATTATTTTACTTTTGGTTTCTAACCTTTCCCTATTTGCTATATGATTTATAGAAAAATAATTATACATCGATAATTAACATACAGTTTATAAACTATGTAATCTGTAACACTAACAACATAAAAAAGAATGGAAGGAGCTGTAGAGGAGCAAAGATTTTGTATACTATTGAAGCTAAGTTGGTATTAATGCAAAGTAAGTTTTTATAAATTTAAAATATTAATTAAAATTCCCATAGTAACCACTAAAATTATACAAAAAAGAGAAAACAGAATAAAAAAGTACACTACAAAAAATTAAACACAAAAGAAGACAGTAATGGAGACAGTGAGGAATAATAAGATATGACATACTAAAAATAAATAATACAGTACCAGAAGTACATCTTTACTTACCAATGATTACTTCTAATACAAGTCTCATAAGCTTTCCAGAGACCTCTGGGCAACATGGTGCTATAGACAGAAGCACCACGCCACCCCTCCATAGCAAAGATCTGAAAAACTAAGTCAAACAGAGACACAGGTCAATCCTGAAACCCTAAGCATCAAATGAAGAGATAAAGAACTCAGCCAAGTACCAAATGGAATACAAAAACTGACAGAGAACAGAGAGCAAGGAGAGATACATGCAGAGGTCCCCTATCAGGTAATGCAGCACTGATTTGCTCTATTGGACTCCTGTCACAGATCAGTGAATAAGGAGTATGGGAAAGCAGCTTCATGGAGCTCCCAGCAGGACACAGACCAACCGGTAACCAGCGATATATGCTTTCCCATCCCCTATCCTTCGTCACCCCCACTCAGTCTCCTCTGCTTCCTACGGACACACTCTCTTGGCTGGAAAGCACTGGCTTCACCCCAGTGATGCTTGTATTCCACCTACCCACAGTGGCTAGCACCCTGAGTGCCATATGTTGGCTGCTGGTGTTGCTTTTTCCTGCTTCTTTAGATTTCTTCCTTACCTCTCACCACCTCCCCCCCCTTTCTCTTAAATACCTGTCTCCATGTGCCATCTTCTCTTCTTCCTGAAAGGCTGCGAAATACGGCTCAACTGTGAAACTGTTTCCCAGTCCATGCTGCCATGCTGGTGGACCCCTGGGGCTTTTTTGTTTGTTCTGATTTGTTTTATTTTGATTGGTTTGTTTGTTTTCTTTTCTTTTTATCAGCTTGTGAGCCCCTTCTAGCCAGGCAGTACTGCCTGACTTAGGAACTACTCTCTCACTCTGTGCAGACCTACCGTGGGATCCCTGAAGGGATTTTTTTTCTTTCTTTGTGTTGCTTTCTTTTCTCTATTTTTCCCTTTTTGTCTTTTTTCAATTCTCAGTTTCTTCTCTTTATGTGCTTACCTTCTCTTCCTTATCTCCTGAATACCTGGCTCTGTGTGACACCACTACCCCTTCTAGCCAGGCTGAACTTCATGTCCTGTGGGCTACTTCTCCAAGTCTCGCAGCAACACCAGTGGGATCTCTGGGGGCTTTTCTTTTTTTCATTTTTTTTAAAAAAATTATTTATTCTTTTTTTCTTTTACACTTTTTCTTTTTTTCCTTTTTTGTTTTCTCAATTTCTCAGTCTCTCATTTCTCTACTTTAATGGCAAGATCCCTTAGCACTCTTTTTTGTTTGTTTGTATGTTTTGGACTCCTGTTCCTCTCTACTCTCTCTCCTTGTTCCCATACCCGTCTTAGCTCCACATATCACAATCTCCCTCTTCCTTCCTGCCTGCCTGTACTATGTGTTGAACATCACACCCCCAAGCAGCACGGGCACGGGCACGGTTACCAGAACCTGCCCTGCACTGATTCACAGCTTGCCTAGTATGTGCCACAAACAATACATCCCAGTAACTCCCTTTTAGCTGGACCTGTCCTGCTGTACCATACCTGAGCGACTGACCCTGCCCATTGGACAAGGAGGTGAAAAGTATCATGCCTACAGATGAAGGAACAACAAAAAACACACAGCCCATCTACTTAGACACAACAAACTAAAACAAAAAAGAAGGATGAAACAAACAAACCTACAATCAATAAATGAGGGAAATAACTACTGAATGCCCCAAAGACAGCAGACAATATCAAAACATATTATAAAAACAGGAAAGGACGGTTCCATTAGGCATCCAAAATAAAACACCAGATGACTTTCCAGTAGAAGAAAACTCTTGAGAACTACCTGATAGGGAATCCAAATTTCTAATATTCAAAGCTATCCAAGAGTTGAAGCAAAAAGCAGACAAATTTAAGAAAAAATAGACAAACACAGAAAAGACAGACAAATTCATGGAAAAGTCAGACAAAAAATGGAAGAATTCAGGAAAATAAAACAGGAACAAAGTGTTAAAATAAATTCACATCTATAAATCATACAAAAACAACAATTAGAAATCAAAAAGATAAACTACAAGATTTCAGAAAATGACAGTGTCATAGAAGGGATGAGGAGCAGGCTTGAAATGATGCAAAACAAGATCAGTGAAATTGAAGAGAAACACTTGGATACAACTCTATTTGAGGAAAAAGCAGAAAAAAATGAAGATAAATGAAGAAGCCCTGAGAATTATGTGGGATACTATCAAAAGAAAAAGTTTGGAAGTGATTGGAGTTCTAGAATAGGGGGAGAAAACAGAAAAAACAGAGAGGATCAATGAAGAACTGCTGACAGAAAACCTCCCCAATATCATGAAAGATGAAAAGCTGACCATTCAAGAAGCTCAACGAACCCCATATAAGATAGACTCCAAAAGAAAATCACCAAGGCATATCATAATCACACTCGGTGAAACCAAAGACTAACAAATTATCCTGAGAGAAGCTTAAGAAAAACAAAAAGTCACATACAGAGGAGAAACAATAAGACTAGGCTCACATTATTTGGCAGAAACCATGCAGGCAAGAAGGCAATGGGATGACATATATAAAACCTTGAAAGAAAAAAAAACTGCCAGCCAAGAATAATGCATCCTGCAAAACCTTCGTTCAGATATGATGGTGAAATTAGGTCATTTCCAGATAAACAGAAATTAAGGGACTATATAAAAATGAAACCGAACTTACAAGACTTATTAAAGGAAGTCCTTCAATCTGAGAACAAACAATACCAGATAAGAGGCTGAATATAGGACACAAAATTGTTCTAGCCAGATACCAAACTAGGAAGTGAACTCTCAAGGACTATCCAAAACCAAAAGAAATACAGCAGGGAATCAGAACAGTTAATCTGTAATTGACAACAACATCAGATCAATAAAAGAGGGAATAACCAGTGTAGGTATAAAACCTTCTAATGGAGAGGATGGCACGGCAATACCAAGAGCAGACAGCTTCAAATTAAGAAAGATAAGGGTAAATTTCACGGTAAACACAAAGAGAGTAAACAAACATACTCATAAAAATAAAGAGGGAAAACATAAAATCTCAGTAAAAAGAAAACCTATAAAAACAAAGGAAATTAAAAAAACACCTCAAACAAAAGGAACTCAACACAGGAGAGTAAGTAGAACAAAGAAAACATCAACACCACAAAAAAAGCACTACAAAATGACAGCAATAAATTCACATCAATAATTACACTAAATATAAATGGACTCAATGCACCCATAAAGAGACGGAGAGTGACAGAATCGATAAAAAAACAGGAACCACCAACATGGTGTCCACAAGAGACACACCTTAGAAACAAAGACTTGAAGTTATTAAAAATCAGAGGTTGGAAACAAATATCAAGCTAACAACTATCAAAAAAGAGCAGTAGTGGCAATAATAATCTCAGATAAAATAGACTTTAAAACAAAATCCACCATAAAAGATAAAGAAGGACACTATATAATGATTAAGGGGATGATCCATCATGAAAGACATAACCATAATAAACATCTACACACCAAAAGACAGGGCTCCAAAATACATAAAGCAAACTCTAACAGCACTGAAAAGAGAAATTGACTGTTCCACAATAATAGAAGGAGACTTCAACACACCACTCTCAGTAAAGGACAGAACATCTAAATAGAAACTCAGCAAAGATACAGAAGACCTGAATGGCACAATCAGCCAAAGTGACCTCTTAGACATATATAGAACACTCCATTCAACAGCTGCAAAGTACACATTCTTTCCCAATGCACATGGAACGTTCTCCAGAATAGACCACATCTTAGGCCACAAAGCAATCCTCAACAAGTTTCAAAACTTTGAGATAATACAACATATCTTCTCTGACCACAATGTCAACAAAGTAGAAATTAACAACAGAAAAAGCAAGAAAAAGAATCAATTACATGGAAACTGAATAACACCCTGCTTACACATCACTGGGTAATAGAAGAAATCAGAGATGTAATCAAAAAATTCCTAGAATCAAACGAGAATGAAAACACATCATACCAAAACCTTTGGGACACAGCAAAGGCAGTCCTCAGAGGACAATTTATACCAATAGATGCACACATCAAAAAAGAAAGGGACAAACAGAAAACATTAACTACATAACTCAAACAACTAAAAAGAGAACAGCAAAAAAAGCCCACAGCCACCAGAAGAAAGGAAATAATAAAGCTCAGAGCAGAAATACATGAAATAGAGAAGAGAAAAACAATAGAAAGAATCAACAAAATGAAAAGTTGGTTCTTTGAAAGAATCAACAAAATCAACAAATCAGTGGCCAGAATGACAAAAGAAAAACAAGAGAGGAAGCAAATAACCTAAATCAGAAATGAAATGGGGGACATTACAACAGATCTAACTGAAATAAAAAGGATCATAACAGAATATTATGAAAAAATATACTCCAACAAATTTGAAGACCTAGAGGAAGTGGATAAATTTCTAGAAACACACTAACTGCCTAAACTATCACAAAGCGATGTTGAAAATCTGAACAGACCCAAAACAAGAGAAGAGATTGAAAAGGTAATAAAAAAGCTCCAACAAAAAAAGCCCTGACCCAGATGGCTTCACTGGAGAATTCTACGAAACATTCAGAGAAGAGGTTATACCAGTACTACTCAAGCTATTTCAGAGTATAGAAAAGGAAGCAACACTTCCGAATTCATTTTACGAAGCCAGCATAATGCTGATACCCAAACCAGGCAAAGACTTCACAAAAAAGAAAATTACAGACTAATATCTCTCATGAATACAGATGCAAAAATTCTGAACAAAATTCTAGCCAATAAAATTCAGCATCATATCAAAAAAACAATACACCATGACCAAGTAGGATTCATACCAGGTATGCAAGGATGGTTCAACATCAGAAAATTAATCAACGTAATCCACCACAAAAATAAAAGGAAAGAAAAAATCACATGATCATCTCAACTGATGCAGAAAAGGAATTTGACAAAGTCCAACACCAATTCCTGATAAAAACTCTCAATAAAATAGTTACAGAAGGGAAATTTCTCAACATAATAAAGGGCACCTATGCAAAAACAATGGCCAACATCATTCTTAATGGACAGAGGCTGAAAACATTCCCTTTGAGAACAGGAACAAGACAAGGATTCCCTTTATCACCACTCCTATTTAACATTGTGCTGGAAGTTCTAGCTTGAGCAATAAGGCAAGAAAAAAAAAATAAAGGGCATCAAAATTGGTAATGAAGAAGTTAAACAGTCCATGTCTGCGGGTGATACGATACTATGCCTAAAAAACCCTAAAGACTCCACGAGAAATCCACTGGAACTAATAGAAATATTCAGCAGAGTAGCAAGATACCAGATAAACATACAAAAATCAGCTGTATTCCTATACACCAGTAAAGAGAACAATGAAAAGGAAATAAAGAAAACAATACCATTCATAATAGCCCCTAAAAAAATAAAATACTTAGGGATAAAACTAACCAGGGATGTAAAAGACCTATACAAAGAAAACTACAAAACTCCACTGCAAGAAACCCAAAGGGATCTACATAAATGGAAAAACATACGATGCTCATGGATAGGTAGACTCAACATTGTGAAAATTACAATTCTACCCAAAGCAATTCACAAATATAATGCAATCCCAATCCAATACCAACAACATTCTTCAAAGAGATGGAAAAACTAATCATTAACTTTATATGGAAAGGGATGAAGCCCCAAATAAGTAAAGCACTATTGAAGAAGAAGAATAAAGTTGGAGGACCCACACTACCTGACCTCAGAACCAACTATAGAGCTATGGTAGACAAAACGGCCTGGTACTGGTACAACAACAGAAACAGTGACCAATGGAACAGAATTGAGAACCCAGATGTAAATCCATCCACCTACGGTCACCTGATCTTCGACAAGGGCCCAAGGTCCATCAGATGGGGAAAAGACAGTCTTTGTAACAAATGGTGCTGGCAAAACTCGATAGCCATCTGCAAAAAAATGAAACAGGACCCATACCTCACGCCATATTCAAAAACTAAATCAAAATGGATCAAAGACCTAACTATAAAGCCAAAAACTATAAAGTTCACAGAAGAAAAAATAGGACCAAGGTTAGAGGCCATAATACTCGGCATTACCAGGATTCAAACCATAATCATCAACACACAAACCCCAGAAGATAAGCTAGATAACTGGGATCTTCTTAAAATCAAACACCTATGCTTTTCAAAAGACTTCATCAAAAGAGCAAAAAGAGAACCTACAGACTGGGAAAAAAAATTGGGACATTAAAAGTCAGACAAAAGTCTACTCTCCATAATCTACAAGAAAGTCCAACACCTGTACAACAAAAAGACAAATAATCCTATTAAAAAATGGGCATAGGAAATGAATAGACACTTCACCAAAAAAGACATTCAAATGGCCAACAGACACATGAGGAAATGCTCACGATCACTAGCCATTAGAGGAATGCAAATTAAAACCACAATGAGATACCATCTCACCCTGACATTACTGGCACGAATCAAAAAACACTGGAAATAACAAATGTTGGAGGGGCTGCAGGGAGATTGGAACACTTATGCACTGCTGGTGGAAATGCAAAATTATACAACAATTTTGGAAAAAGGTATGGCGCTTCCTTAGAGAGCTAGAAATAGAAATACAATAAGATCCAGCAATTCCACTCCTAGGAATATATCCTAGAGAAATAAGAGTCATCAGTCGAATAGACATATGCACACCTATGTTCATGGCAGCATTGTTCACAATAGCAAAATGATGGAAACAACGTAGATGCCCATCAACAGATGAATGGATAAACAAACTATGGTACATACACACAATGGAATACTACGCAATGATAAAGAACAATGATGAATATGTGAAGCATCTCGTAACATGGATGAAACTGGAGGACACTATGCTGAGTGAAATAAGTCAATCACAAAAGGACAAATATTGTATGAGACCTCTATTGTGAAAACCCATGAAAAAGTTTGTGCACAAAAAGTAACATCCTTTGTTCGTTTCGAGGGATGGGAGGGTGGTGGGGGAAATATTAAATAGGCAATAGATAAGTGGTATCTTGGGTGAAAGGTGAGACAGTACACAATACTGGGGAAACTAATACATCTTTTACAAGGAAAGGTCATGAAAGCTCCATAAACACATCCAAACTCCCTGAGGGGCTGAATTGCTGGGTGGAGGGCTGTGGGGACCATGGTCTAAGGGAACATCTAGCTCAGTTGGCATAACACAGTTTATAAAGACCATGTTCTACATTCTACCTTGGTGAGTAGTGTCTGGGGTCTTAAAAGCCTGTGAGCGGCCATCTAAGGTACTCCACTGGTCTCATCCCTTTGGGAGCAAGGGAGACTGAAGAGAACAGGATACAAGGAAGATATTAGTCTGAAGGAGTAATTGTCCACAGCTACCAAGGCCTGCACCGGACTGAGTCCAGTACAGCTAGATGGTGCCCGGCTACCACCACTGACTGCTCTGACCGCGATCACAACAGAGGGTTCTGGACAGAGCTGGTGAAGGATGTAGAGCATTATTCTAACTCACAAAAAAGAAGACCAGATTTACTGTCGTAAAGGAGACTGGAGAAACCTCGAGAGTATGGCCTCCAGACAGCCTTTTAGCTCAGTGGTGAAGTCACTTCCGAGGTTCACAGTTCAGCCCGGGATTGGATGGCCCCATAAAACAAAATGGGACTAATGAGGCACAGCAGTCCAGGGACATGGACTAGAAGGCAGAAAGGGACAGGAAGGTGATAGGGAACCCAAGGTTGAGTAAGCATAGTGTTGACATGTCATGGGGTTGTTAACCATTTTCATAGGGCAACTTGCACACTGTTTAATGAGAAACTATTTTGTTCTGTAAAGCTTCATCTAAAGTGAGAATAGCAGCACAACTGGTAGAACGTAATCGATGTCACTGAAGTGTGCAAGCAGAAATTTTTGAAATTCTGTGTCTCTTTGGCTATGTATATTTTCACCAAGATAAAAAGAAAGGTCGAGAAGCGATGGGGTTGACATGTAGTAGGGTTGTTATCCAATGTCATAAAACAATCCGTGTACTGACTGTTTAAGGAGAAACTATTTTTTTCTGTAAGCCGTCACCTGAAGTACAATTTAAAAAAGACCTATTTAAAAAAAAAAAAGGAAATCAAACTAAGTATTGCATTGGGCAAATCTGCTGCAGCAGATCTCTTTAAAGTGTTAAATAGGAAAGATGTAACCTTGAAGACCAAGGTGCGCCTGACTCAAGCCACAGTGCTTTCAGTCGCCACATATGTATGAAAAAACTAGACAACGAATAAAGAAGACCAAGGAAGAATTGATGCATTTGAATTATGGTGTTGTCAAAGAACACTGAATATACCATGGACTTCCAGAAGAAGTACTGAATCTGTCTTGGAAGAAGTGCAGCCAGAATGCTCCTTAGAATACAGGATGGCTAGACTTCATCTCACGTGCTTTGGACATGTTATCAGAAAGGACGAGTCCCTGGAGAAGGACACCATGCTTGGTAAAGTGGAGTGTCAGTGAAAAAGATGAAAACTCTCAGTGAGATGATTGACATAATGGTTGCAACAGTGGTCTCAAATATAGCAATGATTGTGACCATGGCACACGACTGGCAGTGTTTTGTTCTGTTGCACATAGGGTCGCTAGGAGTTGGAACAGGGTCGACCGCACCTAACCACAACAACAGATGAAACGGTCAAATTCCTAGAAATACACAAACTAAAAAAAAAAAAAAAATTTACTCAAGAAGAAATAAAAGTTGAACTGGCCTGAGAGGCTGTGTAAAATGGTGGGGTAAACCATTTCATGTTCCCATTTCCCCACAACAATTCCAGAAAAAAAAATAATCAAAACTTGATGAAATCAATAATTTTGGAATTCTGGACGTCAGTTGAGGGTTTGGGGGGCCAAAAGGAACACTGAATCAAGAAAATGTAGCTTTCAATAAGCGAGAGAACAGATTCACTATGTGTCCTCACCCCACCCCCTTCTTCAGCTCAGCACAGCCAACTTGGGACAGTTGCGGCTGTCTCCCTTGGATAGGAGCCCAGGACTGGAGTAGCATGGAGAACACAGAGTGGGCTGGGTACGCTGAGCAATCATCCCTGGGATGGAGCAGCATGGTAAATACAGTGCAGACTGGGTTCCTGAGCAGTGAAGCCAGGACAGATTGGCACAGTGAGCACGGCACAGTGAGCACAGAACAGTGCAGAACTCCTGAGCAGTCAGACCTGGGACAGAGTGTCACAAAAAACATAGTGTGGACCAGATTTCCCATGAATCATGGGAAAGACCAACAAAGTGAGTACAGCACATTCCAGAGTTCATGAATAACAGACCCAGGACAGACCAGCACAGTGAGCACAGCACAGCCTGGAACTCCTCATCAGTCAGACCTGGGACAGTGTCACAGCAAACAGCAGTGGCTGAAAGTACTGTGAGTCCTGGGAAACAGTGAAAGGATGAGCACAGTGTGATACAGAGATCCTGAACAGTGAGGCTACATGGTGAACCAGCAATATCTATTATTTCCAGGGTGGGACTCTGAGGCTGGTGCTGCACAGCCAAGCTCCCAGGAAAGAAGTCATGTGATGTGTTGACGACAGCTGCAGCTCCTGGGTAAGAGGCCTAGTGGCAGCTCTCATGGGAGGGAGAACTGTGATGAGAAAGCATATGTAGCTGGTAATCACAAATGGAGGATAAGTGCTGGAAGGACATAGCTGGCATTCCTGGGGGAGGGGAGTCCAGTCATTGCCCCAAACACCTGGTGAAGAGTTGACCACACCACATGCTGCAAGCCATAGAATTTGGTGCTGAAGTATCATATCCAGAAACCCCATTCAGGGAACCTAGAGATGAAGTACTGATGGCCAGAGTCCTCAGGCAGGGAGACCAATGAGGAAGGGCCTACAGCAGGTGCATTTAGACGGGTAGTCTGGAGTTGAAGCAGAAAACTACAACCTTCTATATTTTAAAATAATTATGAGGAAGAACAATTCCTAGAGTAGGGGAAGACTAATCTTCAGAGTTACCACAATAAAATAGTTTAATATCCCAATTACAACAAACAATCACAAAGCATATGAAAAAGCAAGAAAAGAGGCAGAGGCAATATGGCACCAAGACAGCCACACCATGCTGTTTCTCTGCAGCAAAGGTGTGAAAAACTAAGTAAAACATATACAAACGTCAATCCAAGAATCCTAAGCATCAAATGAAGGGATAAAGAACCAGATCAAACACCGAATGGAAGAAGAAACTGATGGAAAATAGAGAACCAAGAGAGATGTGAGGTGGAGGTCCCCTGCCAGCTACCATGGCACAGTGTTGCCATCTTGGAAAACAGCCAGCAACAACCAGGGAGTACAAGAAGGCAACTTCACAGAGCTCCCAACAGTAGACAGAGCACCTGGTAACCAGAGAAACACTTCTGCCCACCCCTCCCCTTCCGTCCCTTATGCCACCTCCCTGCCTTCCTGCCAGCTCCTGCCGCGCCGCTGCAGCTAGAAAGCCACTGGCACACTGGCATCCCGCTGCCCCAGGTCCACCCCACTCACAGCTTCAGGCCCCAGCCATGCTGCTATTTAAAATTTTTTTCTTTATTTTCTTTCTCCCTCTCACTGAGGCCCATATGTCACCTCCCATTCCTTCCCAACAGCCCCTGGGTCCACCCGTCCCCACTTATTAGCCCCCACAGCACTTCCATATTTTCCCTTTTCTTGGTTTTCCTTTCTTGCTTTTCTTTCTCCCTCCCACCTAGCCCCACACACCATTTCTCCCCTTTCCCGCCGGCCCCTGCCACAGGTAGAGTGCCACTGTTGCACTAGCCCACCACTGCCCCTAGTCCACTCTGCCCCCACACGCTGGTCCCAACCTCGTAGCCATTTATTATTTATTTTATTACTTATTAATTTTCATTTTTTAAAATTTTCTTTCTTTTTTTCTCCCTGTCACCTAGCCTCGTATGCCACCTCCTTTCCCTTCCCACTAGCCCCTGGGTCCACATCACCCCTCGTTTCCTGGCACTTGACAGCTGCTAAACCCTGGGAAGCAAGCCCTTACCACTCCCCTTATGACACCCCAGCCATCTGGCAAAGGGCTGTGATTGCTCCCACATCACTGGACCAAATCAGGTGGCAGACAGCACCCACACAGTCTGCCCTCAGTCACCTCATTAAACCAGTGAACAGTGAAGGGGGCTTTCACTTCCTGCTGCCGCCCTGTCCACCTAGATGACGTGATGAGAGGTATCGTGCCCACAGACAAGCAAGCAGGAAATCTTACATATCAAAGTAAAACAAAAAATCAGGATAAAAAAAAAAAACATACAATCAATAAATAAAGAAAATAATACCTTAAAGTATCAGACACAATGGACAAAATAAAAACATATAAAAAAATAGGACAAGATGGCTCCAGCAAGTGATCAAAACAAAGAATCAGATAGCATAAGGTTTTTTAAGGATGATATTGCCTTAATGTCTATTTTGTCTGAGATTATCATTGCCACTCCTGATCTTTTTGGTTACTGTTTGCTTGATATACATTTTTCCATCCTTTGATTTTAATATGTTTATGTCTTTGTGTCTAAGGCGTGTCTATTGTAGACAGCATATTGATGGGTCGTGTTTTCTTTTCTTTTTTTTTTCATACTGCCACTCTCTGTCTCTTTATGGGTGAATTTAAGCCATTTACATTAAGTGCGATTATTGATAGGTATGAGTTTATTGCTCTTGTATTGTGCTTTTTTTTGTGGTGCTGACGTTTTCTTTGTTCCTCTTACTTTCCTGTGCTGAGTTCCTTTTGTTTGTGGATTTTATTTTGTTTTCTTTTGTTATTACAGATTTTGTGTTTACTGTGTCTTTATGCTTTTCTTCTTTTTTATTTTGATGAGTAGGTTTCTTAACTTTCTTTGTGGTTACACTGATATTTACACTTATTCTCCTTAGTTTAAACATGCTCAAAGAGTTAAAGGAAAACACAGCAAAAGAACTAAAGGAAATCAGGAAAAAAATATGAGAACAAAACAAGAATTTCCATAAGGATATAGTTTTTTTTAAAAAAAAAGAGAAAGAACTACTGGAGATAAACTATACAATAACTGAAATGAATATTTATTTGGAGGGGCTCAACAGCAGGTCTGAATTGGCAGAAGAAAAAATTAATGAACTCTAAGATAGTGCAATTGAAATTATTCAATCCAAGAAGCAAGAAGAAAAAAAGAATGATGCAAAATGAACAAAGCTTAAAGATCTGTGGGACACCACTAAGGTGAATAATATATGCATTATATAAGCCCCAGAATGAGACGAGAGAGAGAAAGGGACAGAAACAAATTTTGAAAAAAAAAGGCCAAAAAATTCCTAACCCTGAAGATGAGAAAATTATACATCCAAAAAGTTCAGCGAGCCCCAAGTAAGTTAAGTCCAAAAATATCCACACCAAGGTATATTACAATCAAACTACTGAAAACCAAGGATAAAGAGACAATTTTGAGAATAGACTGAGAGAAATTAAGTATCACATAAAAGGGGTCCTCAATAAGATTAAGTGCTCATTTGTCCTCAAAAACTATGCAGGCAAGAAAGGAGTCAGACGACATACTTAAAGAGCTGATAGAAAAGAACTGCCTGCCAAGAATAATATACCCAGCAAAACTGTCATTCAAAAATCAGGATAAGTTTAAGACATTCCCACATAAACAAAAGCTGAAGAAATTTGTTGTCACAACACCAGACCTACGAGAAACGCTACGTGGAGTCCTCAGAAAGAAAAGTAAGAACACTAGACAGTAGCTTGAAGTGGTATATGGAGGGGCAGAGGGAACTCCATTATGGATAATGTCTTGAGAAGTATAAAGGTCAGATTTATGGTACTTTTACATACCTCTGGAATTTCCTTCATGCTGTATAATAACAAAACCATAAAAATAAATACATAAAATAAATACATATAAATTTAAGTCATGGGGTATCTGAAATATAAAGGTGTAATCAGTGGTAATAACAAAATAAATGGGGGATGTATTGGCTTAGGTATACAGTTTTTGTATGTTACTGAAGTTAAGTTGGTATCAAAATCAACTAGTTTGTTATAAATGTAAAATGTTTGTTAAATGTGATGCTTGTGGTAATCAAAAGAAAGACAGTTTTAAAAAGTTTTTAAATTATACACAAAAGGAAAGAAGATAGGAAAAAAATGGTTCAGTACAAAAACATATATATATCAGGAGAAGGGCCAAGATGGTGGAATAGTTAGACATTTTGTGTCATCCTTCTGACAACAAAGATCGGAAAAAACAAATGAATCAGATATATATGAAAATCTAGGAACCCTAAACATAAAAGACAAAGCTGAAGAAGCAAACTGAGCAACAGGTGGAAGGAGACACAATTCAAAAATAGTGGAAATGAAGAATTACAAACGGCCAGATTGCCAGCATCCTGCTAGCTGAACCTGCACAGTGCAGACATATTGAGACAAGCAGCAGCATCCCAAGCCAAAACCCACCCCATCAGGCACAGTTAAGCAGGAGTAACTGCATGCAGCTCCATAATCAAACAGGAGTGATACCAGACCTGCAAAGTTAGGTGCATGCTCCCAACCCATAGTGCAATACAACAGCAACACCTCCACCAGAGCTCCACAGGCTGAGGAGCATTCTCTCCCCTTCCTCTATCCCCCTCCCTGATCCAACACTAGTACAGCGGCATTCAACACCATCATGCCCCTAACATGGGAACTCACCATCCGGTCTGCAAGTGCCTTCCCTTTTCCCCAGCCACTGGCACAGAAGGTCCACAAGATCGCAGAAACCTCCACATTGCCCCGCACTGCAACCAGAAATCTCTCCCTGCTCCAAATACCCTCACATAGCCCTGTCCACCCAGGACTGTAGGTGAAATCACCACAACACACACTCAGTGACAAACGACCCAGACACCTTCAGCCTGACCACCTCGCAAGTGGTGGAATGCACACACAACACTCAACCCAATGACCAGGGAGAAAACCCACTACACCCACAGCCAGGTGACCAGAAGGACAGATACAGCACCTCACCAAAAACTCCACCTACATCCTCAGCAGCCCCACAATAACGGTGAACTGAGCCCTGGGCTCACACACCTAGTAACTGCTCCATCCACCCAGAGACAGGAGATGAGAGCTTCAACATGGCCTGATTAATGACCAGAGTAGCACACATGACCAGCCTACTTGGATATATCAAAATAAAGCAAAACAAAACTTCAGGACACAGTAAAAAATATAGAATAAATAAATATAACAACTTGATGCCTCAGAGACAACAGTCAATGTCTAATCACATAAAGAAACAAGACAAGATGACTCCAGAAAGTGACTAAAATAAAGAACCAGAAAATCTTCTAGAGGAAGTTAAGGCAATGGAACTACCGGATAAAGAATTCAAAAGACTAATATACAGAGCTCTCCAAGAGACAAAGAATGAAATCACAGAAAACACAGACATAACAAAGGAACACATAAAGCAATAGAAGAATTCAGGAAAACAATACAAGAACAAAATGACAGAATATATAGGCTACTAGAAACCATACAAAAGCAGCAACTAGAAATCCAAAAGATTAACAATAAAATTTCAGAATTAGACAACTCAATAGAAGGAAGTAGTAGCAGAATTCAGACAAGGGAAGACAGAATTAGTGAGATTGAAGACAAATCCCTTGACACCAATTTGTTTGAGGAACTATCAGAAAAAAGAATGAAGAAAGCTTAGGAATATGTGGGATACTATCCAGAGGAGAAACATAAGAGTGATCAGAGTTCCAGAATGGGGGAACGGGGAGGAATAATGGAAAACATAGAATTCTTGAAGATTTGCTGGCAGAAAACTTCCACGATATCATGAAAGACGAGAAGATATCTATCCAACAAGCTCAACAAACCCCATACAGGATAGACACCAAAAGAAAGTCACCAAGACATATCATAATCAAACTTGCCAAAATGAAAGACAAAGAAAGAATCTTGAGAGCGGCTAGGGATAAACAAAAAGATGCCTACAAAGGAGAACCTGATTATTTAACAGAAACCATGCAAGCAATAAGGCAATGGGATGACATATATAAAATCTTGAAAGGAAAAAAATAACTGCCAGCTAACAATTATATATCCAGGAAAATTGTCTCTCAAATACAATGGTGAAATTAGGTCATTTCCAGATAAACAGAAATTAAGGGAATATGCAAAAACCAAACAAAAAATTACAAGAAATATTAAAGGGATTCCTCTGGTTAGAGAGCCAACAACATCAGACATCAAACCAAGACTAGGACACAGGACAGATCAACCAGACACCAAATCAGACAGGAAATTCTCAAAAAAGAAGAAAAGATAAAAGACTGGAAATAAGGAACCAGAGTCGTCAATAAGTATATGATGACAACATCAAAAGAAAAAAAAAAAGAATAAACAGTGGAGTCATTCAATTTCCATATGTAGAGAAAGTCAAGGCAATATCAAGAAAAAAAAAAACTGGTTTAAACTTAAAAAAAGAAAGGTAAATTTCAAGGTAACTACAAAGGAAGCTCATAAACCTACCCATTAAAATAAAAAGGAAGGAGGAGGGGCCAAGGTGGTGGAGTAGTCAGACGCTTCCTGTGGTCCCTGTTAACAACAAGACCATAAAAAACAAGTGTATCTATTATACATGACAATCTAGGAGCCCTGAACATCAAGGAAAACTTGAGGAATTGAACTGAGCGGCAGGGGAAGGACAGACAGTTCAGAAGCAGCGAGGCGTTGAAAGACTTGACCTGTTGGGAACTGGTACCCTGCAGCCAGTGCACACGGTGAGGCAAGCAGTGGTGCTCGGGAAGTGTTTTCAACAATGGGAAAAATCGAGTGGCGGACAGTGTACTCAAGTCTCCAGAACCAGTGAAAAGCAGCACTCAATCACAAAACATAAGTACATGCGTCCAACCTACCACGAGGATAAAAAAACAGTCCCTTTGGGAAAAACCTTTCTCCCATTTACATACCCCCTCCCCACTCTACCCCAGATCCCAGGCCAGCTTCAGCCATTGTCACTTCCCCTGGGCTGGAAGTAAGGACCTGTCACCCGCCATTCTCCCAGCCTTGGGCGGGGAACAAATTAACAAACAGGAATAAATAATCCGTCAGCTCTCCTAAACCAGTAACACTGTGCAGGCACAGCTCCTTTGCCTACGTATAGGTATAAGGAGTCCATGGACTTTGAAAGGCTTTCATCCCTGCATAGACTTGTGTGGGCCCATTTCAACAGTGTAGTCTCTCATTAGCACAGTAAAACAGGGTATATACCTTAAGCTTAACTTCAACTGTCAGCTATATGGTGGAGTGGCAGGTTCGTGACATTTGACACAACTCTGCCCATTAAGCACAGTCCTCATCTACTCACATCTGGGACCTGAGGACTGGTGGCTTCACCAATGCCACCTAGCCACCAATGAGAGTGGTCCAAGAAAAAGTGGTGTGCCCTAGTCCTTACAGCCAACAGCATTGGGAGCTCATCATCCTGCTGCAAAACCCAACCATCTACTTGCTCTAGGGAACAGGGTCATGCTTTTCTCCTAGACAAGGGCAGGCGTCAGCCCCCTACCTTGTTCAGCTTGTGACCCCCTACTGCAGCCAGATAAAGGTGCCTACACCAATCACCCATGCCTGTCTAGGACTGTATGTAATAGCTTCCACCACACACTTGGTGACTGACTACCTGGACACCTGAGCTGAATTCATAGAAGAAAAGTAAACAGACTCCTGGGCTCATATACCTAGTAACAGCTCTAACCACCTGGTGAAAAGATGTTAGAGCTTCAAAGGTGGCAATAATCAAACTAGCTCACATGAGCAGCCTATTTGGGCATATCAAAACAAAACAAAATAAGAAGTTAGCACACAGTTAGCAAACATAAAATAAATAAATATAATAACTTATTGATGGCTTGGAGACAACAGTTAATATCAAATCACATAAACAGATAGACAATGATGGCTTCAGCAAGCTCTCAAAATAAAGAATCAAGAAATTTTACAGAAGAGGAGACTTTCTTGGAATTACCAGCGGTAGAATACAAAAGATTAATATACAGAACTCTTCAAGATATTAGGAAGGAGAATATATAAAACACAGAACAAGCTGAGGAACACACAGGCAAAGCAACAGAGGATCTTAAGAAGGTTATTCAAGAGCATAATGACAAATTTAATAGGCTGCAAGAATCCATAGAGAAACAGCAATCAGAAATCCATAAGATTAACAATAAAATTTCAGAATTAGACAACTCAATAGAAAATCATAAGAGCAGAACTGAGGTAACAGAAGTCACAATTAGTGAGACTGAAGATAAGGCACTTGACACAAACTTATGTGAGGAAAAATCAGATAGAAGAATTTTAAAAAATGAAGAAACTCTAATTATGTGGGACTCTATCTAGAGGAATAATCTACAAGTGATTGGAGTACCAGAATGGAGGCGATAACAGAAAATACAGAGAAATTGTTGAAGATTTGTTGACAGAAAACTTCCCTGATATCATGAAAGATAAGAAGATATCTATCCAAGAGGCTCATCGAACCCCACATAAGGTAGATCCCAAAAGAAAGTCACCAATATATAGTATAATTAAACTTGCCGAAACCAAAGATAAACAGAGAATTTTAAGAGCAGCTAGCAATAAATGAAAAGTCATCTACAAAGGAAAGTCAATAAGAATAAGCTCGGACTACTCAGCAGAAACCATGCAGGCAAGAAGGCAATGGGGTGGCATATATAAAGCCTTGAAGGAAAAAAAATTGCCAGCCGAGGATTATATATCCAGCAAAACTGTCTCTCAAATATGATGGCAAAATTAGGGCATTTCCAGATAAACAAAAGTTTAGGGAATTTGGAAAATCCAAACCAAAATTACAAGAAATACTGAAGGGAGTCCTCTGGTTAGAAAATCAATAACATCAGATAACAACCCAAGACTAGAACACAGGACAGAGTAACCAGATATCGACCTAGATAGGGAAGTCACAAAAATAAATCAAACCTAAAACACTGAAAAGAGGCAAACAGAGATGCCAATATGTAAAAGATGACAACATTAAAACAAAACAAAGGGACTAAAAATGTAGTCACAGATTTTTCATATGGAGAGGAAGTCAAGGCAATATACAGAAATAAAGGACTGGTTTAAACTTAGAAAAATAGGGATAAATATTAAGGTAACAACAAAGGGAACCAATAACCTTACATGTAAAAATTAAAAATAACAAGAAAAATATAAAGACTCAGCAAATACAAAATCAATAACAATGAAAAACATGAAAAGAAAATACATAAAGAAAAGCTACTCAGCACAGAAAATTAAGTGGAACAAAGAAACTGTCAACAACACACAAAAAAGACATCAAAATAACAGCACTAAATTCATACCTATCAATAATTACGCTGAATGTAAATGGACTAAATGCGCCAATAAAGAGACAGAGAGTGGCAGATTGGATAAAAAACACGATCCATCCATATGTTGCCTACAAGAGATACACCTTAAAGACACAAACAGACTAAAACGCAAAGGATGGAAAAAATATTTCAAGTAAACAACAATCAAAAAAGAGCAGGAATAGCAATATTAATCTCTGACAAAATAGACTTTAAAGTAAAATCCACCACAAAGGATAAGGAAGGACACTATATAATGATTAAAGGGTCAATACACCAGGAGGACATAACCATAATAAATATTTATGCACTCAATGACAGGGCTCCAAAATACATACAACAAACCCTAACAGCATTGGAAAGAGAGATAGATAGCTCCACAATAACAGTAGAAGTGTTCGACACACCACTTTTGGTGAAGAACAGAACATCGAGAAAGAAGCTCAATAAACACATGGAAGATCTAAATGTCACAATTAACCAACTTGAGTTCATGGATATATACCAAACACTTCACTCAAGAGCAGCCAAGTATACTTTTATTTCCAGCACACATGGAACATTCTCCAGAATAGACCACATATTAGGCTATGATACACGCCTTAACAGAATCCAAAACATCGAAATATTACAAAGCATCTTTTCTGACCATAAAGCCATAAAAGTAGAAATCAATAACAGAAAAAAAAAAAAGGAAAAAAAATCGAACACATGGAAACTGAACACCTTGCTCAAAAACTACTGGGTTATAGAAGAAATTAAGAATGGAATAAAGAGATTCATAGAATCAAACGAGAATGAAAACACATCCTACCAGAACCTTTGGGACACAGCAAAGCAGTGCTCAGAAGTCAGTTTATAGCAATAAATGCACACATCCAGAAAGAAGAAAGGGCCAAAATCAAAACATTAACCCAACAATTCGAACAAGTAGAAAAAGAGCAGAAAAACAAGCTCTCAGGGACCAGAAGAAAGGAAATAAAAAGAATTAGAGCAGAATGTATATTTTCACCAAAAAAAAGTCCTCCAAGGTCGAGAAAGGACAGTGTTGACATGTCGTGGGGTTGTTAACCAATGTTATAAAACAATATGTGTACTGACAGTTTAATGACAGACTATTCGTTCTGTAAACCTTCACCTAAAGTAAAATTAAAGAAAAAAGAAGTAGAGCAGAATTAAATGAAATAGAGAGTAGAAAAACAATTGAAAGAGTTAACAAGACCAAAAGCTGGTTCTTTGAAAAGATCAAAAAATTGATAAACCATTGGCCAAACTGACAAAAGAAAAACAGGAGAGGAAGCAAATAACATGTATAAGAAATGAGATGGGTGATATCACAATAGACCCAACTGGAATTAAAAGAATCATAACAGAATACTATGAAAAATTGTACTCTGACAAATTTGAAAACCTAGAGGAAATGGACAAATTTCTAGGAACTCTCTGCCTACCTAAACTAACACAAACAGTGGTAGAACAACTACATAAATCTATAATAAAAACAGAGATTGAAAAGATAATTTAAAAAACTCCCCTGTCCCCCATAAGAAGCCCTGGCCCGGACAGTTTCACTGGAGAATTTTACCAAACCTTCAGAGAGGAGTTAACACTACTAGTACTACTAAAGGTATTCCAGAGCATAGAAAAGGATGGAATACTCCCAAACTCATTCTATGAAGCCAGTATAACCTTGATGCCAAAACAAGGTAAAGACACCACAAAAAAGAAAATTACAGACCAATATCCCTCATGAACATTGAAGCAAAAGTCCTCAACAAATTTCTAGCCAGTAGAATTCAAGAGTGTATAAAAAAAATATATTCACCATGACCAAGTGGGATTCATACCAGGTATGCAGAGATTGTTCCACATTAGAAAAACTATCACATAAATAAAACAAAATACAAACCACATGATCTTATCAATTGATGCAGAAAAGACATTTGACAAAGTCCAGCACCCATTCATTATAAAAACTCTCAGCAAAATAGGAATAGAAGGGAAATTCCTCAACATAATTAAGGGCGTTTATACAAAGCCAACAGCCAACATCATCCTAAATGGAGAGAGTCTGAAAGCATTCCTCTTAAGAACGGGAACCCAGACAAGGATGCCCTTTATCACCACTCTTATTCAACATTGTGCTGGAGGTCCTAGCCAGAGCAATTTGGCTAGAAAAAGAAATAAACGGCATCCAAATTGTTAAGGAAGAGGTAAAACTGTCTCTATTTGCAGATGATATGATCTTATACACAGAAAACCCCAAAGAATCCACAAGAAAGCTATTGAACTAATAGAAGATTTCAGAGAAGTATCAGAATACAAGATAAACATACAAAAATAAGTTGGATTCCTTTACACCAATAGAAAGAACCTCGAAGAGGAAATCACCAAATCAATACCATTTACAATAGCCCTCAAGAAGATAAAATACTTAGGAATAAATCTAACCAGAGACATAAAGGACCTATACAATGAAAACTGCAAGACACTACTGCAAGAAACTAAAAGAGACCTGCCTTAGTGGAAAAACGTACCTTGCTCATGGATAGAAGGACTCAACATTGTGAAAATGTCCACTCTACCCAAAGTTATCTACAGATACAATGCAATCCTGATTCAAATTCCAAGGGAATTTTTTTAATGAGACGGAGAAGTAAATCACCAACTTCATGTGGAAAAGGAAGAGGCCCTGGATAAGTGAAGCATTACTGAAGAAGCAGTACAAAGTGGGAGGCCTCACACTACCTGATTTTAGAACCTATTATACTGCCATGGTAGTCAAAACAGCCTGGTACTGGTACAACAACAGATACGTAGACCAATAGAACAGAATTGAGAATCCAGAAGTAAATTCATCCACCTGTGAGCAGCTGATGTTTGACAAAGGGCCAAAGTCAGT
This sequence comes from Dugong dugon, assembly GCA_030035585.1. NCBI lineage: Eukaryota > Metazoa > Chordata > Mammalia > Sirenia > Dugongidae > Dugong > Dugong dugon. The sequence goes on along the minus strand of CM057483.1, from coordinate 96,876,409 downwards.
TAATTGGGGACAAGACAGTCTCTTTAACAAAAGGTGCTGGCATAACTGGATAGCCATCGGCAAAAAACTGAAACAATACCCATACCTCACACCATGCACAAAAACTAACTTAAAATGAATCATAGACCTCAATATAAAATCTAAAATGATAAAGATAATGGAAGAAAAAATAGGGACAATGTTAGGAGCCCTAATACATGGCATAAACAGAATACGAAACATTACTAACAATGCTCAAACACCAGAAGAGAAACTAGATAACTGAGAGCTCCCAAAAATCAAACACTTATGCTCATCAAATGACTTCACCAAAATAATAAAAAGACAACTTACAGACTGGGAAAAAAATTTTGGCTACAACAAATCTGATCAGTGTATAATCTCTAAAATCTACAAGATACTGCAAAACCTCAACCACAAAAACACAAATAACCCAATTAAAAAATGGTTAAAGGATATGAACAAGTCCTTCATCAAAGAAGACATTCAGGCGGCTAACAGACACATGAGGAAATGTTCACAATCATTAGCCATTAGAGAAATGCAAATCAAAACTATAATGAGATACCATCTCACTCCAACAAGGCTAGCATTAATCCAAAAAATACAAAATAATAAATGCTGGAGAGGTTGTGGAGAGACTGGAACAATTATACATTGTTGGTGGGAATGTAAAATGGTACAACCACTTTGGAAATCAATATGGCAGTTCCTTGAAAAGCTAGAAATAGAAGTACCATACGATCCAGCAATCCCACTCCTTGTAATTTATCTTAGAAAAATAATAGCCATCACACGAATAGATATATGCACACCCATGTTCATTGCAGCACTGTTAACGTGAGCAAGAAAATGGAAACAACCTAGGGGCCCATCAATGAACGAATGGGTAAACAAATTATGGTATATTCACACAATGGAATACTATGCAATGATAAAGAACAACCATGAATCCGTGAAACATCTCATAGCTTGGAGGAATTTGGAAGGCATTATGCTGAGTGAATTTAGTCAGTCACAAAAGGACAAATATTGTATAAGACTACTATTATAACAACTCAAGAAAAGGTTGTAAAACAGAAGAAAATATTCTTCAATGGTTACGACGGTGGGGAATGAGGGAGAAGGATATTCATTAGCTAGATAGTAGACAAGAATTATCTTAGGTGAAGGGAAGTACAAAAGGCACTAAAGGGGAAGTCAGCACAACTGAACTAAACCAAAGCTAAGACGTTTCCTGAATACAACCAAACATTTCGAGGGACAGAGTAGCAGGATGGGGGTATGGGGACCATGGTTTCAGGGGACATCTAGGTCAATTCGCATAATAAAGTTTATTAAGAAAATGTTCTGCATCCCACTTTCATGAGTGGAATCTAGGGTCTTAAAAGCTAGTGAGTGACCATATAAGATGCATCAATTGGTCCCAATCCACCTGGAGCAAAGGAGAATGAAGAACACTAAAGTCACAAGGAAAGTATTAGCCCAAGAGACAGAAAGAGCCACATAAACCAGAGACTTCATTAGCCTGAGACCAGAAGAAATAGATGGTGCCCAGCTACCACCAATGACTGCCCTGACAGGAAACACAGCAGAGTCCCTGATGGAGCAGGAGAAAAGTGGGGTGCAGAACTCAAATTCTAGTAAAAACACCAGACTTAATGATTTGACTGAGACTGGAGGGACCCCAGAAGACACGGCCTCTGGACTCTCTGTTAGTCCAAAACTAAAACCATTCCGGAGGCCAACTCTTCAGACAAAGATTAGACTCGGCTACAGGACACACAATGATACTCGTGAAAAGTGTGCTTCTTAGCTTAAGTGGAAACATGAGATGAAATTGGCAGCTCCTCTCCAGAGGTGAAATGAGAAGGCAGTGAGGGTCAGGAGCTGGTAGAATGGACACGAGAAATCCAGGGGGGAAAGGAGGAGTGTGATATCACAGTATAGGAAGAGCAACTAGGGTCACATAACAATGTATGTATAAGTTTTTGTATGAGAGACTAACTTGAATTGTAGACTTTCACTTAAAGCACATCAATAAAAAAATAAAGAACGATAAAAATATTGGGAAATCTAAAAAAAAAAAGATTTATGTCTATCAGTGTAAACCAACAATAGTTAAACTAAAGCACAAATGAGAAAGTTAAGGGGCAGAGAGGCTAAATTAATTGTGATGAAACAATATGGGTAGAGATAGTGAGAATGGTGACACAATGTGAAATATGTAACCGATATCATTTAACTGTTCATGAAGAAATTGTGAATGGATTTCTGTTTGGTTGTGTATATTGCCAACAAAAATAAATAAAATATTTTTAATGGAAATAAATAAAGGGAGCAGGAAAGTTCTATAATGTGTGTGTGTGTGTGCTTCCTTGGGAAAAAAATTTCCAGGTGTCAGTGTCAACAAGAGCCTGCTCAGGACTGGATAGGGCTTCCCTTCTACTGGAGTGATCAGGAAAGTGATATAGCTATTGAACCATACCAATTTTCATTAATAATTGGTGCCCATCATATAAAGTACTCCAATTGGTAAAGGCATGCTCATCATGACTGTGACAATGGGGTGGGCTATGTTCCATGCTATGAACATCCAGTGGAGTAAGGGAAAACCTGGGAGCCATGCCCACGAATGATGGGAGGGTGAACATTCTGCCTCTGTTTCCATAAGTCTAGTGAATCCCATAATAAATCAATTTGAGGACCATGAGATATGAAAACCAATTCATCCAACTTGGCAGAAGTTAACATTAATTCAAAGTCAGTATTTTATAGGCATAAGACTCCAGTCCTTTCAGATAAAATTTTCATCTGTGAAAAATGGCACTCTAGGCAGAAGCACCACGCCATCCCTCCACAGCAAAGATCAAAAAGCTAAGCCAAACAGAGAAAACAGCAATCCTGAAGCCCTAAAACATCAAATGAAGAGATAAAGAACTCATTCAAGCACCAAATGGAGTGAGAAAACTGACAGAGAATGGAGAGCGAGGAGAGATTCATGCCGAGATACCCTATCAGCTAACACAGAGTGGATCTGCCATCTTGGACTCCTTTTGGAAACCAGCAAATAGGGGATATAAGAAAGCAGATTCACAGAGCTTCCAGTAGGAGACAAAACAACCAGTAATTTGCGATAAATGCTTTCCCACCCCCAACCCTTCTTCACCCCCACTCGGCTTCCTCTGCTTCCTGCGGCCACAGTCACTGGCTGCTTGGATTCCGCCCACACGCACTGGTTGGCTCCCTGAGAGCCATTAGTTGGCTGCTGGCGTTGCTTTTTTCTTTTGATTTCTTCCTTACCTCTCACCACCTCCTCCTCCTTTCGCTCAAATACCTGGCTCCCTGAGCCATCTTCACTTCTTCCTGAGGGGCTGCAGAGCTCCCTTCGAGTGTGGAACTGCTTCCCGGTCTGGGCTGCCACGCTGGTGGGATCCTGTGGCTTTTCTTTGTTTGTTTGTTTTGAATTGTTTGTTAGTTTTCTTTTCCTTTTCTCGAGTTGGGAGCCCATTCTGGCCTAGTGGTGCTGTGCATCTTGGGACCTACCTCCTCGGCTTGCGCAGATGCGCAGAGGGATCCCTGATAGCATTTCTTTTTTCATGTTTTTTTTTCTTCTGATTTTGGGGGGCTTTTCTTTTCTTTTTTAAAATTCCTTTTGTTTTCTTTTCCCTCTTTTTCCCTTTCTATCTTTCTTCAATACTCAGTTTCTCATCTCTCTATACCTTCCTTGTCTTCCTGTTCCCTGAATACCTGGCACTGAAGACCTCTATGCTTTCTAGCCAAACTGTACTGCAACACCTGAGAACAACTTCCCCAGACCTCATAGCCGTACCAATGGGATACCTGGGAGCTTTGCTGTTCTTTAACCTTTCTAATTTTAATTTATTAATTCTTTTCTTCTTCTTTCCCTTTTTGTTTTTCTCCATTTCATTGTCTCCCATCTCTCCACTCCAACAACAAGCTCCCCTAGCACTCTTTTTTGTTTGTTAGTATGTTTTTGGCTCCTGTTCCTCTCTCCTCTCTCCCATATCCATCTTAGCTCCACACATAACAATTTTCCTCCTCCATCCTGCCTACCTGCACCATGCGCTTAATATCACACCAACTTGCAGCACAGGCACGGCCTACTAGAACCTGCCCTGAACTGATTACCAACACGTCCTGGTGTCTGTAGTAAGTGCCACAAACATCCCATCCCAGTAACTCCTCTTCAGCTAGACCTGCCCTGCTGTACCATATCTGAGCGACTGACCCTGCCAATTGGACAAGGAGGTGAAAAGTATTGTGCCCACAGACAAGCAAACAACAAAGAACACACAGCCCACCTGCCCAGACATAGCCAAATTAAAAAAAGAAAAAACAAACAAATCTACAATTAATAAACGAGAAAAATAACTACTGAATGCTCCGAAGAAAGCAGGCAATATCAAAATATTTAAAAAGACAGGACAGGATGGTTCCAACAGGCATCCAAAATAAAACACCAGATGACTTTCCAGTGGAAGAAAATGCACTAGAACTACCTGATAGATAATTCAGATCTCTAATACTCAGAATTATCCAAGAGTTGAAGAAAAAGCAGAAAAAAATGAGGACAATATAGACAAATTCATGGAAAATACAGACAAAAAAAAAATGGAAGAATTCAGGAAAATAATGCAGGAACAAAATGCCAAAATAAATTCACAACTAGAAATTATACAAAAACAACAATTAGAAATCCAAAAGATAAACAACAAGATTTCAGAAATGGACAGTGTCATAGAAGGTCTGACGAGCAGATTTGAAATGGTGGAAGATAAGATCAGTGGAATTGAAGACAAACATTTGGATACAACTCTGTTTGAGGAAACCTCAGAAAAAAGAACAAAGAAAAATGAAGAGACCCTGAGAGTTCTGTGGGATACAATCAAAAGCAAAAATTTGGGAGTGATTGGAGTTCCAAACAGGGGGAGAAAACAGAAAACACAGAGAGGATCATTGAAGAACTGCCGACAGAAAACTTTCCCAGTATCATTAAAGATGGAAAGCTGGCCATCCAAGAAGCTCAACGAACCCCATATAGAACCCAAAAGGAAATCACCAAGGCATACCATAATCACACTCGCCAAAACCAAAGACAAACAAAGAATCCTGAGAGCAGCTCATGAAAAACAAGAAGTCACATACAGAGGAGAAACAAAAAGACTAAGCTCAGATTATTCGGCAGAAACCATGCAGGCAAGAAGGCAATGTGATGACGTATATGAAACTTTGGAAGAAAAAAATTGCCAGCCAAGAATAATATATCCTGCAAAACTCTCATCCAAATATGATGGTGAAATTAGGACATTTCCAGATAGAGAGAAATTAAAGGAATATGTAAAAAACAAACCAAACTTACAAGAAGTATTAAAGGGAGTTCTTCGATCTGAGAACAAACAACTTCAGCTCACAGGCTGAATCTAGGATGCAGGATCACACCAGCCAGATACCAATCTAGGAAATGAACTCTCAAGGACTATCCAAAACCAAAAGAAATACAAGAGAAATTCAGAGAAGTTAATCTGTAAATGACAACAACATCAGAACAATAGAAGAGGGCATAAACTGTGTAGGTATAGAACCTTCTAATGGTGAGGAAGGCAAGGCAATACCAAGTAAGAGTAGACTGCTTCAAACTTAGAAAGTTAAGGGTAAATTTCATGGTAACCACAAGGAAAGTTAACAAACATACTCATACTCATAAAAATAAAGAGGAAAAACATAAAGTCTCAGCAAAAATAAAACCTACAAAAACAAAAGAAATGAAAAAAATATCCACAAACAAGAATAATTCAGCGCAGGAGAGTAAGAAGAACAAAGAAAACGTCAGCACCACAAAAAAAAAAAAAAAAAAAAACACTACAAGATGACAGCAATAAACTTACATCTATCAATAATTACACTCAATGTAAATGGGATCAATGTGCCCATAAAGAGAGAGTGACAGAATGGATAAGAAAACAAGATCCATTAACATGCTGTCTGCAAGAGACACACCTTAGAAATAAAGATGTGAATTTATTAAAAGTCAAAGGTTGGAACAAAAATATATCAAGCTAACAACTACCAAAAAGAGCAGGAGTGGCAGTGTTAACGTCAGATAAAATACACTTTAAAAGAAAATCCACCATAAAAGACAAAGAAGGACATTGTACAATGATTAAGGGGACTATCCATCATGAAGACATAACCATAATAAACATCTACCCACCCAATGCAATGGCTCAAAAATACATAAAACAAACTCTACCAACAATGAAAAGAGAAATTGACAGATCCACAATAATGGTAGGAGACTTCAACACACCACTCTCAGTAAGGACAGGGCAACTAAAAAGAAACTCAGCAAAGATACAGAAAATCTAAAGGGCAAAATCAGCCAACTTCACCTCATAAACATATATAGAACATTGCAACCAACAGCTGCAAAGTACACATTCTTTTCCAATGTACATGGAGCGTTCTCCAAAATAGACCACATCTTAGGCCACAGAGGAATCCTCAACAAGATCCAAAACGTTGAGATAATTGAAAGTATCTTCTCTGACCACAATACATCTAGGTAGACATTAACAACAGAAAGAGCAAGGAAAAAGAATCAATTACATGGAAACTGAGTGATACCCTGCTTACACATCAGTGGGTAATAGAAGAAATCAGTGATGGAATAAAAAAATTCCTAGAGTCAAATGAGAATTAAAACACATCACACCAAAACCTTTGGGACACAGCAAAGGCAGTCCTCAGAGGATAATTTATAGCAATAGATGCACACATCAAAAAAAGTAGAAAGGGACAAAATCAAAACATTAACTACAGAACTCAAACAAATAGAAAGAGAACAGCAAAAAAAAAAAAAAAAAAAGAGCCCACAGTCACGAGAAGAAAGGAATTAATAAAGATCAGAGCAGAAACAAATGAAACAGAGAACAGAAAAACAATATAATCAACAAAACCAAAACTTGGTTCTTTGAAAGAATCAAAAAAATTGGCAAACCACTGGCCAGACTGACAAAAGAAAACATGAGAGGATGCAAATAACCCAAATAAGAAATGAAATGGGCGACATTACAACAGACCCAACTGAAATAAAAACGATCATAACAGAATATTATGAAAAACTATACTCCAGCAAACTTGAAAACCTAGAGGAAATGGATAAATTTCTAGAAACACACTGCCTACCCAAACTACAACAAACTGATTTTGAAAATCTGAACAGACCCATAACAAGAGAAGAGATTGAAAAGGTAATAAAAAAAAGTCCCAATTAAAAAAAGCCATGGCCCAAATGGCTTCACTGGAGAATTCTACAAAACATTCAAAGAGCTTGTACCAGTTCTACTCAAGCTATTTCAGAGCATAGAAAAGGAAGCAACACTTCCCAATTCATTCTATGAAGCCAGCATAATGCTGATACGAAAACCAGGCAAAGACGCCACAAGAAAAGAAAATTACAGATCAATATCTCTCATGAGTATAGATGCAAAAATTCTCAATAAAATTCTAGCCAATAGAATTCATCATAATATCAAAAAAAGTATACACCACAACCAAGTAGGATTCAAACCAGGTATGCAAGGATGGTTCAACATCAGAAAATTACTCAACGTAATCCACCACATAAATAAAAGGAAAGAAAACAGTCATATGATCATCTCAATTGACGCAGAAAAGGCATTAGACAAGGTCCAACACCCATTCCTGATAAAAACTCTCAATAAAATAGGTATAGAAGGGAAATTTATCAAGATAATAAAGGGCATTTATACAAAACCAATGGCCAACATCATTCTTAATGGAGAGAGGCTGAAAACATTCCCCCTGAGAACAGGAACAAGACAAGGTTGCCCTTTATCACCACTCCTGTTTAACATTGTGCTGGAAGTTCTAGCTAGAGCAATAAGGCAAGAAAAAGAGATAAATGGCATCCAAATTGGTAATGAAGAAGTGAAACTGTCCCTGTTTGCAGATGATATGATACTATACATAGAAAACCCTAAAGACTCCACGAGAAATCTACTGGAACTAATAGAAAGATTCAGCAGTGTAGCAGCATACAAGCTAAACATACAAAAATCAGTTGGATTCCTATACACCAATAAAGAGAACGATGAAAGGGAAATCAGGAGAACAATACCACTTATAACACACCCTAAAAAAATAAAATACTTAGGAATAAATCTAACCAGGGATGTAAAAGACCTATACAAAGAAAACTACAAAACAGTACTGCAAGAAAACCAAATGGATCTGCATAAATGGAAAAACATACTCATAAATAAGTAGACTCAACATAGTGAAAATAACTATTCCACCCAAAGCAATTTACAAATAAAATGCAATCCCAATCCAAATACCAACAACATTCTTTAAAGAGATGGAAAAACTAATCATTAACTTTATATGGAAAGAGAAGAAGCCCTGGATAAGTAAAGCACTCTTGAAGAAGAAGAATTAAACAGGAGGACCCGCACTACCTGACCTGAGAACCTGCTATACAGCTATGGTTGTCAAAACAGCCTGGTGCTGGTACAACAGCATATACACTGACCAGTGGAACAGAATTGAGAACCCAGATGTAAATCCATCCACCTATGGTCACCTGATCTTCTACAAGGGCCCAAAGTCCATCAAACGGGGGACAGACAGTCTTTTTAACAAATGCTGCTGGCAAAACTGGATAGCCATCTGCAAAAAAATGAAACAGTACTCATACCTCACACCATATGCAAAAACTTATTCAAAATGGATCAAAGACCTAAATTTAAAGCCAAAAACTATAAAGATCATAGACAAAAAAATAGATGAACACTAGAGGCCCTAATACACGGCATTAACAAGATACAAACCATAACCAACAACACACAAACTCCAGAAGATAAGCTAAATAACTGGGATTTTCTAAAAATTAAACACTTATGCTCATCAAAAGACTTCACCAAAAGAGTAAAAAGAGAACTACAGACTGGGAAAAAGTTTTGGACATTATAAGTCAGAGAAAGTTCTAATGTCTAAAATCTACAAGAAAGTCCAACATCTCTACAACAAAAAGACAAATAATCCAATTAAAAAATGGGCAAAGGAAATGAACAGACACTTCACCAAATAAGACATTCATGCAGCCAAAAGACATATGAGGGAATGCTCGCATTCACTAGCCATTAGAGAAATGCAAATCAAAACCACAATGAGAGACCATCTCACCCCAGCATTATCGGTACGAATCAAAAAAACTGGAAATAACAAATGTTGGAGAGGCTTTGGGGCAACCGGAACTCTTATGCACTGCTGGTGGGAAAGCATAATGATACAACATTTTGGAAAATGTTATGGTGCTTCCTTAGAAATCTAGAAATAGAAATACAATAAGATCCAGCAATCCCACTCCTAGGAATATATCCTAGAGAAATAAGAGCCGTCACTCCGAGTGGAAATATGCACACCCACGTTTATGGCAGCATTGTTCACAATAGCAAAAAGATGGAAACAACCTAGATGTCCAACAACAGATGAATGGATAAACGAACTATGGTACATACACATAATGGAATACTACGCAACAATAAAGAACAATGATGAATCTTTGAAGCATCTCATAACATGGATGAAACTGAAGGATATTATGCTGAGTGAAATAAGTCAATCACAAAAGGACAAATATTGTATGAGACCTCTACTTTAAAAACTCATGAAAAAGTTTACACACAAAAGGAAACAATCTTTGTTGGTTACAAGGGATGGGAGGGGTGGGGGTGGGGGAATACTAAATAGGCAATAGATAAGTGGTAACTTTGGTGAAGGGTAAGACACTATAGAATACTGGGGAAGCCAGCACAACTTGTACAAGGAAAGTTCATGGAAGCTCCATAGATAAATCCAAACTCCCTGAGGGGCTAAATTGCTGGGCGGAGGGCTCTGGGGACCATGGTCTCAGGGAACATCTAGGTCAACTGGTGTAACACAGTTTATATGGACAATGTTCTATATTCTACCTTGGTGAGTAGCATCTGGAGTCTTAAAAGCCTATGAGCAGCCATCTAAGATACTCCACTGGTCTCACCCCTTAGAGAGCAAGGGAGAATGAAGAGAACAGGATTCAAGGAAAAGATTAGTCCAAAGGACTAATGGACCACAGCTACCAAGGCCTCCACCGGACTGAGTCCAGTACAGCTAGATGGTGCCCGGCTAACACCACTGACTGCTCTCATCGGGATCACAACAGAGGATTCTGGACAGAGTTGGAGAAGGATGTAGAACAAAATTCTAACACACAAAAAAGACCAGATTTACTGGCCTTAAGGATACTGGAGAAACCCTGAGAGTATGGCCCCCAGATACTCTTTTAGCTCAGTGGTGAAGTCACTCCCAAAGTTCACTGTTTAGCCGGGGATTGGACAGCCCCATAAAACAAAACGGGACTAATGAGGCACAGCAGTCCAGGGACAAGGACTAGAAGGCAGGAGGTGACATGAAATCTGGTGATAGGAAACCCAAGGTTGAGAAAGGGCAGTGTTGACATGTCGTGAGGTTGTTAACCATTGTCATAGGGTAATATGTGTACTAACTGTTTAATGAGAAACTATTTTGTTCTGTAAACCTTCATCTAAAATACAAAAAAAAAAAAAAAAAGAATTATCTATGCGAGATCAAATTGACAACAGCAACTCAAAAGGTTTGATGGGAAGCCTAGGGGACAGTAAGTTGAAGATAATGGTGATGGAATAATTTGTAAAATGATAGTGAGAATAGCAGCACAACTGGAAGAATGTAATCGATGTCACTGAATTGTATATGTAGAAATTTTTCAAATGGTGTAGCTTTGGCTATGTATAGTCCCCCCCCAAAATAAAGTCCTCCAAGGTCAAGAAGGGAGATTGTTGCATGTCGTAGGGTTGTTAACCAATGTCATAAAACAGTATGTGTACTGACTATTTAATGAGAAACTATTTCTTCTGTAAACCTTCACCGAAAATGCAATAAAAGAAAGAAAAAGTAAAAAAAGTAAAGCAATTTGACCAAGGTATAAAAGCTAGTAAGTCACAGCCTTGAGGTATATCTGTAGGTATATTATTATAAGATCATACATGTAAACTGTCTAAGATTATGACAAAGAAGTGTGTAACTTACCTCTTTAAGTGTATACTGGAAGGTGAATTGGTTCCCAGAAAGAAAGAAAAAAAAAAAGGCTTAAAGGCTATGTAAAAATCATCAGTCAGAGCAGTCATTTGTTGCTGGTTCCTAAGCAGGGTTGGAGCAAGACTGTTAGTTATAAAGGGTATTCCTAAGAACCTTAACTACAGTTTCTGAAATTCCAATTCGAAGCACATACTGAGGCTCAGAGTGGTTAAGTATTATTGCTTTGGAATTCTGCCTAAGAGTCAATATGACTCCAAGCCCCATCTTCTTTTATTTCCACCAAGCAAGGCCCAGAAATTTAGGAAAACGCAAGAACTACTATTAGTATAGGCTTCTTTCTTTCTCATGACCATTCCTGGGCCCAAATATGACTAATTATGATCCCTTAGAGACAAAGAGCAATGGATCATAGAAATTCTTCACTTCAGGGAAGTGGTGAGGGAGCAGAGAGAGAAAAAGAAATTAGAGAGAGACATCCAGGACTTGCTTGTCTCCTGCCTTTAATCACACACAGAAGTGATCTAGGTATGTACCTCTGGGAAGGGAGAGAAGGGAATGGTATTGGAGAGGGCTCCAAAGGGAACACCAGCTGTATTTTGTATTGCTTTTTCACCCAAAAGATCTAAACATCTGAAGCAAGAGTAAGACAAAATATTTTTTTTTCATTTTGAATGATGTGTACATTGGTGTGTGTTCTGTGACTTGATATAATTTTCAGTATTTTAAAAAAACTTGTTCATAATTTAAAAGGATGAAGAAAGAAGGTTTCAGGCAAGTGGAAGCCCGCAGGAAGGATTCAGCTTGAAGTGTGAAGTTGTAAAAGTATTCTAAGAAGACCCATGGTGTCCAAGGTATAGAGAGGAGAGAAGCATGTGGGGGGAGGTTGGCAGAAGCCAGATCATGCAGCTCATTATATGTAAGTTACGTTGAGGACCTTGTACTTTAGTCGAAGTGAAATGAGGAGTCATTATCGGATATTAAGTAGGGGAGGAAAAAGATGTTATTCTTCTTTCGGAAAGATCAGTCTGGCTACTGGAGGAAGAAGGGGATGGTGGGAATCCAAGAGACATAATGGTGCACATCAGTGTAGTTGGAGAGGTTCAGGAGGTGTTTGGGAGGTAGAGGCGATAAAACTTGCTGAAGGGTGGGATGGTGAACAGAGAAACATGTGGGAGAGGAAGGAAATAAGGGTGACTCTCCAATTTTATTTCACTTGAATACCTGGATGGATGGCGGTGCTATTCACTGAGATGGGGAAGATTGTGGGAGGAGAAAATTTGGGGGGAGTAGGGAGCGGGGAGTAAAGAAGCTCAGTAGCTTAGTTTTTGTCATTTAAGGATGAAATGCCTGAGACATCCAAGTGGAGATGTCAAATAGGCAGTCAAATAAATATGGGATAACGACCACGTATCTTCCCCACCATCACCACAAAAATAGAACCATACACTGTTCCCTTCTTTGCAACCTGCTTTTCTTACTTAACTAGTAACACATTTTGGAAATCTCCCTAAACTTTGTTAACGGTTGCATCGTAATTCATAGAATGGCTGCACCACAATGTACTCATCCATTCCCCAACTCATGAGTATTTGTTTTGTGTCCTAGTTTACTGCCCAATAGGAATCAATCTGTGATAAACATGCTTGTACACATGTCCTCATTTCCTGGGGCTCTTATTTCTATGGGACCAATCCCCATTCCTTCCCTGTCCCACACATGTGTCTCCCTTGGTTTTTCACTTCATAAGGATCCAAAAGACCATTTGCTACATTTGTTTTATTTATTCAAAGCAATTTAATAGTCATTGTTATAATTTGTTAAATGGCAGGGGCACATCCAAACACGTTCTGTTTCTCCCTAAATAAAAAGCTAAGGTTGCTTTTCTGTTGGCCTGTATCTCATAATTATTTTTGTAATTTAGGGGATTTGGCGGACAGAGTGAATCGACAGAAGCAATTTCCCTACTCCAAAATACAATTATGCTTTCTTTCCCTATTCCCCTAAGCATCATCCCTATAGCTATGCTAAGGAGAAATTCCTAGGAAGAGGCTTCTTTGTGTAGATCTCTGTTTTCAGTGTTTTGATTTACTTTTGCATATAGAGTTGATCTGCCCCTCTCCTCATTGGTACCCCCATCACCTACCTTTTTTCATTCTTTCTACTCTTTTCGCCTACTCTCTGAACCACATCCCCATTCCTTTGTGTTTCTCCCTCCTGATACGAAGAGGTGGATTGGGCCATATGAAAGGGTAGATCAGAGCCTGCTCTAAACACTCTTTGAATATCTCCATGTCTGAACCTATCTCTTTTCAAAGCTTCACAGAGAAGTAAACAGAAAGAGAGGTCCAAACCCGAGCTCACAAAAGTCTTTGCTGTCCCATTTTAAACCAACTCCCACGCACATGCAAGGCCTTTGAGAGAAGTCAGTTTTAGACTGTCCAGTCTTTCTCAATCTCTTTTTCTGGCTTCTTCTCCTCAATCCAACTTCTAAATGTTAGAATAACTCAGAAGATAGCCCTGAATCTTCTTTCTCTGACAACAATCCCTCTTTAGGTGATCCCACCCAGTCTCATGGCTTTAAACACTATCTAGGTCCTGTTATCTCCATAATTCTGTTTCTCTAGCCTATATTGTGGACAAATGGATTCAGAAACTTAGCATGTGCAAATATGACCTCTTGACACTCACCCCCAACCATCTTTCCCCCTTCTCCAAACCTACCAGGTACATTCAGATTATTGCCTATCACAATATTTAACATCTCTATGATCAGGACATGCAAGAAAATGCTCCTGCAGTAATGGTTCTTTTCTTCAGTTTGTTCACGGACTGCCTTCAATCCATGGTCAAGTGCTGTCTCTTCTGCTTCCAAGATGTAATGTGAATCCATGCACTATTCTCAAACTGGCCCAGCATCTGTCATTTCTCAACTGGACTACGGCAGGAGACTCCTAACTGGTCTCCTTGTTTTCCTTTATGTCTTGCTCACATGAAATATTTTCCACACAGAGCGAACAGAGACAAATGATTAAATAAAGTTACACCATGGCACTACCCTGATTCAGTCCTCTCTCTGGCTCTCTGTAGCATTTTGAATAAAAACCAAACTGCTCGTCATGGCCGCTGCCCACCATTACAACTTTCCTGCACCCTCTACCCCTTCATCCACTGGGTTCCAGACACTCTGCTATCTCTTCTATCTGCCCAGCACCCCCAAGGTCTTTTATGCCACAGGAAGAGGGGAATTGTGCTAGGCAGGTGCTGCCCCTGGTTCCTTAAATGACTGACTGCTTGTCATTGTCCTCAAATAGGCCTTCCTTCAGCTTCATAGCTCCAGGTTTGCCAGTTCTCGGATTCTAGGTAATACCTACCAAATCACTGTGTTCATCTCCTTGAAAGCATTTATTATTATGTTTTCTGACGTGTTTATTGTCTGTCTACCCTACCAGAAAATATGCTCCTTGAGTGCAGGGACCCCCTGGCTGGAAGAGTGCCCTCTGGCACATAGTAGGCCCTGCATTAATACTTGTTCAACCCTTGAATGAGTGAAATAAATAGCACTTCCCCCCACAAGAAAAGGACTTCTCCCTCCCTCCAGTGAAGCTCCACAGTGCTCTTCAGTTTTGCCTCTGTCACAGCATGCAGTAGTCAGAAAATTTCAATTGCAGATGGTAGAAGCTGACTATGAACTAAAAAACAAAAGAGGGAGAGAGGGGCTCCATGGAGGCCTCTGAGAGGAGTCTTGGAGAGGATTCCCCAGCTGCTGTCCTTTTCACTTCAGCAGCATTGTTCCTGTTGCTGGATCAGTGTAGGGATTGCCTGCGAATTGCCTTCAGGTTTGACAGTCTTGGGGATTCACTGGGCCACAGCATGACTTCCCTAAACCTATTTGGCCTGCCACTTCAGTGATTTCTGTTGGCTCTGTGGGCTGGAAACCGAAGAGCTCTTGTTGAGTCCTGGTACTTGAGTTGGTCTCCAGTTGGTCCCCTCTGCTATTTCTGTCTCTTCACAATGGGGCTGAGAAACTCTTCTCATCATTTCCACATTCCCCACTCCTCAGCAATCATGGTTTCCCCCTTGGTCTTGCCTCCTCAGGTCCCTCTTGAACAACCACCTGGACTAGTGAGGCACATATCATCTTACCCCTACATGCAGGCAACCTAGATGCCCAGGAGATGGCTCCTAACAGTGATGGCAATGATCACCTTGGTCAGGCAGGGGCTGTACAGCAGGTTTCTCCTAGGTTTCTCCCCTTGCCTTTGCTGGCAGTAGGGCTGTCTAGGGGCAGACAGCTGAATTTCTGTGTGTCTTGTTCTCAGCCATCCTGGGCTGCTTTTCCAGACAGCAACGGGGAAGTTCTTGCTGCATCGGACCCCATGGTGACTCGGTCCATTCCTCATGTTTATGGTTGTTCTATAATGTTGGTCCAGTACCAGCCAACACTGCCATCACAGAAAACAGTTTCTGTTATCTGAAGAAGGTGGAAGAGAGGTGGAAGGGGAGGAAAGAACACGTGCTGGGCAGATGAAATTCCACAGCCACCATCGTCCAATCTCATAGCCCTCGTAGCCCTCTGCTGGCATTTCTGTTACTTGTATGGGCAGCCTGAGCCGTAGTACGGTGAAGACGTCCCGAGGGAAGGCACTATGGGTTGACCTTTTGTTTTTTTTAAGCTGACCCCATAGCCCACAGTTCAATGCCTGGCCCATGGCAAGTGTGAGACACCTATTTACAGAAGGAAAGGAGAGAGAGAGGGAAGGGTTGTTCCGATGTTTTTGGAACTGGCTACATCTGATTTTCTTCTTGTTCTGTCAGCTCTATCTGTGCAAACATACATTTACGTGTGTATTGATGTATAATATGTAATGTCTCTAAAGTTCTGGTCATACTGCTTCCCTCCTTGAACATGCTGAGTGGTTCCCATGACTTTGGGTATAGAATCCAAGTACTTTAGCTTGCCTCATGGGACCCCACACCTTCCAGCCCCATCTCCTACTATATGCTCTTGAGGACCATGAGCTCTTCCACACCAGATTATTAGGCATAATCAGAAGTGACCATGTTTTTGCTATTATGCCACAGGGCCTTGGCACAAACTGATCCCTGTGCCTGGAATGACTTCCCTCCTGCCTTGACATGGGGGACTGCTACTCACCTTTCAGAACCTTCCTCGGGGGTTCTCTCTTCTGCACATCCTCACCTGATTCCCCTTTCTGTAGGAAGTGGGACTCTAGTCCCTGTTACACTCTACTCTAATGGTTGCTTGTTTGTCTGTCTCCTCAGCATTTGGCCCTGTGTGGCCTCTCTGCTCCCACAACACATACTGCTCATGTATTCTCACCCTGCCCCACAACACATCAACACCCAATACTCACCACATTGCTTGTCCCTTAGCCCTCCCCCCGCCCATGCCTAGTACTTGATAAGCCTTCCATAAATTTCAGCTGGTGAGCTGAGACTTCTAGACAGTAATTTCAGGTTTTGTTTTTGTTTTTATTGAACATGGTTGTGCATCTCTTGGTTTAGGTTGGAGGCCCCAGCACCTTGAGGGCAGATCCAAGAATAAGCAAGTGCCTGTTCTGCATGAGGTCCTGTGCCGGGCCCTTGGTTTGGCTTTCCTCATCTTATCATTGAGGACAGCACTAAGGAAAGGGTGTACTTGACTCCCCCGATGCATGTTTCGAGGCTGCAAGGGGGTGGTGGTTGGGGATATGTGGAGCCCCAGGTCCCTAGTCCTCCGGTAGTCTGTTGCAGAGGCAAGGTTTCAAGCCCAGGCTTTCTGTTTCCCCAAGACAGACTCAAAACCATTCTACATCCTCCTACGTCTCCGAACCCCTCTATCCATAGAGACGGGCTCAGTCTCAGTAACTATTTGTGGCGTGGCTTTTTGGATGAATAAAAATAAAAAATGTTGCTGTCAAGGTCCAGTTGATTCCAACCCATGGAAAGCCATGTGTTTTGTTATAGGGTAGAACTGAGCTTGGCTGTAATCTTAAAGGAAGCATATCATTAGGCCTTTCTTCTGTGGCACAGCTGGGTGGGTTGGAATCACCAGCCTTTAGGTTATTAGTCAAGTACAAACCTTTTCTGACACCCAGGGCCTTTCTGAATGAATGCATGCTTTTAATTCTGTCTTTTGCAACTGCTACAGAGGAGGGAAAGAGCTGGAAGAAGGGGAGGGGTCTCTGAGAAAATGGGTCAGCAGGCTGCATGGGGAGCTTGGGCCGCTCAGAATAGAAGCTGTTTTCCTGGTGATGGTGATGGTGATGGTGGCGAGTGCGTGTGCATTGAGAGGAGGAGCACGCCTGAATATGAGAAAACTATTTTTCTTAGCTTTGTTTGGGCCAGGCAAGTGTATTCTGGATGCCACCTCACCCTCTCTTGCACGAGTACTTACTATTTAAACGTTCCATAGGGGAGAGGGGATAAAATAAACTCCCCTACATCTAACCGGTATTCCCTCTGTCCACAGTGGAGCCCTTTCCTTGGCTCCCTCTTCATAAATATCCAGGAGACCCGAGCGGCTGAGCACTCACACCCCTGCTTGCCCACCACCACAGCCTCCTGCCCCCTCCAGCAGCCCCGGACCTCCAGGCCCAGCCGCCCCACTGCCCCGCAGCAGCCACAGGGGGAACCAAAGAGACAGAAGCCTTTCCAGCTGCCCGGACCACAGACGCCAACACCCCCAGCCCCCCACCACACGCCGTCCGCCCGCGCCCCGCACGCTGGCCCACGACCAAGCGGCGGCAGCAGCAGCAGGCTGCAGGCTGCAGGCTGCAGCGACTCCGACCAACGCGCTCCCGGCAGTGCTCGCCATCCCAGGTGACTTGGGCTCGCCAGCTCGGCTGGCCCCGGGTCCTCTGCCCCGGCTCCCGCTCGCGTCCCCGCCGGGTTCCAGCTCCCACTCGCCCTCCCCCGCCTCTCTTCCCCCCAGCTCGCAGAAAGGGAGGTCGCGGCAGCGGCCCGGCGGCAACGGCGACCGTGGCGACGGCGGCGACAGTGGCGGCTGCGGTGGCGGCAGCGGCTGCAGCGGAGGCTGCGGCGGCGACCGTGGCTGAGGCGGTGGCGGAGGCCTCGGTGGCTGAGGCGGAAGCGGAGGTGGAGGCTGAGGTGGAGGCCGAGGCCCCCGTAGAGGAGGCAGCGGCGGAGGCCACCCTGGAAGAGGCGGCGGCCGCCTTGGCAGGGGAGGAGGTGGAGGCCTCCCTGGTGGCAGTGGCGGTGGCACAGGCCGGTGCGGCCAAAGCCGCCGCTGCTGCAGAGGCTGCGGCGCCCCCCGTGGCAGAGGCGGATGCGGATACGGATGCGGATGCAGATGTCGAGGTGGCGGCTGCGGTAGCGGCGGCGGCGGTGGCGGCGGCGGCGGCCGACAATGCAAATGTGGATGCAGACAAGGGCGGGAGCACCGAGGGGAACCCCGACTTCCCCATGGCCTCGTTGTACGTGGGCGACCTGCACCCTGAGGTGACCGAGGCAATGCTGTACGAGAAGTTCAGCCCGGCCGGGCCCATCCTCTCCATCCGCATTTGCAGGGACAAGATCACCCGCCGCTCGTTGGGCTATGCGTATGTAAACTACCAGCAACCGGTGGACGCCAAGCGGGCCTTGGAGACCCTGAACTTTGATGTCATCAAGGGCAGGCCCGTGCGCATCATGTGGTCCCAGCGAGACCCCTCGCTCCGCAAGAGCGGGGTGGGCAACGTCTTCATCAAGAACCTGGGGAAGACCATCGACAACAAAGCGCTGTACAACATCTTCTCAGCGTTTGGCAACATCCTCTCCTGCAAAGTGGCCTGCGATGAAAAGGGGCCCAAGGGCTACGGGTTCGTGCACTTCCAGGAGCAGGAGTCCGCCGAGCGGGCCATAGACGCGATGAATGGCATGTTCCTGAACTACCGCAAAATTTTCGTTGGGAGATTCAAGTCGCATAAAGAAAGAGAGGCCGAAAGGGGAGCCTGGGCCAGACAGTCCACCAGTGCTGAGGTCAAGGATTTCGAGGAAGACACGGATGAGGAGGCCACCTTGCGATGAAGACATCCCAGGAGACAGGGAGCAAGCCAGCAGAGCCAAACCCTGGCTCCCACCCGGTTTACAACCCCTCCCCCCACCCCCCGCCGTCTGTGTTGTGTATTGGGAGTGCAGGTTTCTCTCCTCTCCTCTCCCTCTTCTCTCCCCTCTCTTCTCCCCTCTCCCCTCCCCTCCTCTCTCCTCCTCTGCGCTTCTCTACCCTCTCTTCTCCTCCCTTCCCTTCACCTCCCCCCACCCCCAAGGGCGTTGTGAATAATCTTGCTAATCTTTGCCATGTGATAGGTTAAAGGGTGCCTCTTCTCCGCGTGGTTTGGTTTAAAAGGAATTTCTTTCTCTTTGTTTACTGTACAGGTGATACAATTTCATGGTAGAAACATCTGAAAGGAGAAGGAAATCAGATGAGGGGAAAACCAAGAGAACAATTGCTTCCCTTGCTTCTACTACCCAGAGACACCACTTTTACCTTTTCGGTGTGCTGTTTTTCCAGGCTCTCTTCTTTCCCTCTCTGCTCCTTTCTCATCTCCATGTCACCCTCCCTTTTAACACACTATTATAGAATGGTTCATGTATGTGGTGTTTCTTAACCTGCTTTTCCAGAACCTAAAGCCAAACAAAAATCAATCCATTGAACTTCTTTCCGTGTTATTCAACAGGCTTCTGAAACGTCATCTTCAGTGCCTGCAGAGTGCTCCAGTGTATCCATGGACTTTAAAATTTCTTTAGTCATTTCCACATTGCTGGATAGTCAGGTGGTGCCTATTTCTTTCCCTGTGTTTAAAACCAACACTGCATACTCTGATGAGTGAATACTTCCTTGTCAAGCCAAATCTTTGCTAGCATCCCCAGATGGTTGGATGTTCTCAATTGTGGCCAGCACATATTAACATTTTAAAGACTTTTCCTGTGTGTTGCCAAATGGCCCCGTGTATAAACATTGCACTGATTTGCTTTCATGCCAGCCACAGCAACTAGTAAAAAGAGTATGTCCATTTCCCAAGCATAGTTTCCTGGTTCCTGTAATTGGTGTGTGTGTGTGTCTGTGTGTATGTGTGTGTATGCGAGCACTTGCTTCCTTGGAGGGGTGGAGGGCTACAAATGGTATTTCGCTGTCCTTGGTTGTTTTGCTGGATTTAAACACTGTTTATTTCCCCATTCCCACGCCTCCACTCCCTGCCCTCCTCCCCATTGTCAGAAAGGTAATTCAGCTTCATTGCTGTCAACAGAGGAAAATTAATGTCGCTAGTAATCAATGCTAATGACCACCCATACCTTCCTGAAACATTCTCATCTGTGCCTGTTCAGTATTTTTCATGTGTATATTATATATTTGTGAATTTTAATGTATATACAGTTTCAATATCTGCTTTTTCATGCATAAGTATATTATATAAATAGATATAAATATAGATATATAGACAGATATTCTTGAACTTCCTTTCCTGTCATTAAATATTCTTCTAAAATTGTTTCTGTGGCTGTTTGGTGTTCTAGTGTATGGATGGCCTACAAAAAGGGATAGATAAAAATGTGTACATATATGTACATATCTATATCCATATTTAAATATAGATATAGGTACATTTATTTTGTTTTAACTGCTTATTGTTGAATGTCTGGGTTATTTCTGTTTTTTCATTATCCAAATCAAAGCTTCTAAGAACATAATAGTGCAGAAACCTTGCTGACATTCAAGATTATTTTGTGAACAAACATTGCTGAGGTAAGGGTCAAGGACATAGACAAAGGATATGGGCAGTTTTAGTTTTTTTTGGTACATTATTAAGTGACCATTCATAAAAATAGTATCAGTTTACCCTTGTAAAGTACACAAATAGTGCAAGAGGTACTAAATTCCTGGACAATTTTCTGAACTTGGTATTACAATCATTTCTGCACTCAGCCAATATTTTATCAGAGAAACAGTAGCTTTTTTGTTTTTATGTAAACATATTTATGTTTACACAAATACTACATTATTATGATAGAAAAAAACTTAAATTGGATAAGGAAAAAAAGTGAAAATCACTTCTAATTCCACCAGTTGACAAAAAAAAAATCCCTCTTTGAATAAGCAAACGTACAGAAATAAATATTACCTTCAAAAATGTAATATATATTGTTTCCTTGTGAGATATATTCACTATAACCGTTCTTATCTTTCCAAATTATTAACTATTTCACAATTTTTAAATTAATATTCTATTTTGTGGATAAGTTATAATTTCTAAAACCCAGCCCCTAATGTATGTTTAAAATGCTTCCAATTTCTCAACCAATAAAATTAACTTTGTGGGGAAAACCTTTGTAGCTGAATGTTTGCTGACATCTTTGGATATTTAATTGTCTTATGTACTTTATCAGTCTGTGGCCAAAGGCTTCTTCCATAAAGTTTATATTCACCAGCAGTGTAGGAGTACATGCTTCCCTGTTCATCTTCTTTAGTTAGTATTTCTTTTTAAGTTTTGAGAAATTGGTTAGGCCTGTGCATTTTTTCTTTTATTATCTCATTTTACAAGTGCATTGCTTAAAAAAGAGGCTACGCACATTAAATGTACGCAACAACCACTTTAAAGAGAGTATTTTCTATATCTTTGCAGGCCTTTGCCTATTTATTCATGTGTTTTAAAACAAATATTTAAAGAAAACACTGATTGCCATTGAGTCGATTCCGACTCATAGTGACCCTATGGAACAGAATAGGGCTGCCCCATAGAGTTTCCAAGGAGCGCCTGGTGGATTTGAACAGTTGACCTTTCGGTTAGCAGCCTTAGCTCTTAACCACGAGGCCACCGGGGTTTCCAGTATAGAATCACCTGAACATATCCCGTCAAAATTTGCTTTACAGTATAAATACTCTAAAACGTCTTTGGCTATTCAACATTCTCCCACAAGTCGCTGTGATTGTATAGTCGCACCAGAATTTTTCTAAAGTTATTTTCCCATTTTGGACTTCATAGTAATTTCTAAATTTTCCTCATTAAACCCAAATCTGTGGTGAATAATTTTGCAGCAGAATTCTTGTTTTACTATTTACTTAAGTACCTAGAAGTGAAATTAAAAAGTAGAAACCTTCTAAAATTATTTAATTGTACCATCAAGTGGCCTGGATGTACCAAATTACCCTTCCAACAACACTTTATAGGAATGCCCATTTTCCTGCACAATTTCCTCCTTGGATATTATAAAACTTCTTTATTTTGTGCCAATATAATGCTATAAAAAACATTCCTTATTCAATTTTTTAAAAATGTTTTATTTAGCTTATTTAAATAATATAAGATCAGTTTTAAAAGAAATATATTTGATTGATAGGCAAAATAAAGAAAATAAAAACCTCTAGTCATTCTCTTGTCCATAGATAGCAACTCTTAACCTTTTGGTCTATGCCGTAGATCTATTTTGATCGGCTTCATCACGCATGTTAATTTAAATGGATTTGAGTGACTTGTTTCTGGATTTTTTCTCATTCAAACCAGGATTGCTAAGAATATCCTGATGCATAAATCATTGCTTATATTTAATATTATTTCCTGAACATTCTTACAAACAGATGTATAAGTTTCCATTGCTGTTAGTTGGTATATGTGATTTTAAATTTTACATTTAAAAAGTTAAATAGATAATAAAGTTCATTACAGAATATTAGCAATTTCAGATTACGAAGAAAGGAGTTTAAAATCACCTACAACTCATGAACAATTTTTAATATTTTGGCCCATACCTATCCAGGAATATGTATATGGATACGTATATATATATGTATGTATATACACAAGTTGTTGTTATTAGCTACCGTCAAGTCAGTTCTGCAGTTCCAATTCATAGCGACCCTATGTACAACAGAACAAAACACTGCCTGGTCCTGTGCCACCCTCAGTATTGTTATGCTCGAGCCCATTGTTGCAGCCACTGTGTCAATCCATCTCCTTGAGGGTCTTTCTCTTTTATGCTGACCCTCTACCAAGCATGATTTCCTTCTCCAGGGACTGATCCCTCCTGATAACATGTCCAAAGTACGTTAGACAAAGTTTCACCATCCCTGCTTCTAAGGAGCATTCTGGCTGTACTTCTTCTAAGACAGATTTGTTCATTCTTCTGGCAGTCTATGGTATATTCAATATTCGTTGCCAACACCATAATTCAAAGGCATCAATTATTCTTTGGTCTTCCTTATTCATTGTCCAGATTTCGCATGCATGAGGTGATTGAAAATATCATGGTTTGGGTCAGATGCACCTTAGTCCTCAAAGTGACATCATTGCTTTTCAATACTTTAAAGAGGTCTTTTGCAGTAGATTTGCCCAACACAATATGTCATTTGATTTCCTGACCACTGCTCCCATGGGCATTGATTGTGGATCCAAGTAAAATGAAATCCTTGACAACTTCAATGTTTTCTCCATTTATCATGATGTTACTTATTGGTCCAGTTGTGAGAATTTTTGTTTTATGTTAAGGTACAATCCATATTGAAGGCTGTAGTCTTTGATCTTCATCAGTAAGTGTTTCAAGTCCTCTTCACTTTCTTCGAGCAAGGTTGTGTCACCTGCATAATGCAGGTTGTTAATGAGTCTTCCTCCAATACTGATGCCTGTTCTTCTTCATATAGTCCAGGTCCTTGGATTATTTGTTCAGTATACAAATTGAATAAGTATGGTAAAATGATACAACCCTGACTCACACTTTCCATGACTTTAAACCACGCAGAATCCCCTTGTTCTGTTCGAACTACTGCCTCTTGGTCTATGTATAGGTTCCTCATGAGCACAATTAAGTGTTCTGGAATTCCCATTCTTCTCAATGTTATCCATAATTTGTCATGGTCCACACAGTCGAATCCTTTGCATAGATAATAAAACACAGGTAAACATCTTTCTGATATTCTCTGCTTTCAGCCAAAATCCATCTGACATCAGCAATGATATCTCTCGTTTCCTGTCCTCTTCTGAATCTAGCTTGAACTTCTGGCAGCTCCCTGTCAATGTGCTGCTGCAATCACTTTTGAATGATCTTCCCCCAAATTTTACTTCTGTGTAATGTTAATGATATTGTTCTATGATTTCCTCATTCTGTTGAATCACCTTTCTTTGGAATGGGCAAAAATATGGATCCTTCCAGTCAGTTGGCCAGGTAGCTGTCTTCTAAATTTCTTGGCATAGACCAGGCAGCACTACCAGCACTGCATCCATTTGTTGAAACATCTCAACTGGTATTCCATCAATTCCTGGAGCTTTGTTTTTTGCCATTCCTTTCAGTGCAGCTTGGACTTCTTCCTTCAGTACCATAGGCTCTTGATCATATGATACTTCCTGAAATGGATGAACATCGACCAATTCTTTTTGGTATGGTGACTCTGTGTATTCTTTCCATTTTCTTTTGATGCTTCCTGCCTGGTCCAATATTTTCCCTGTAGAATCCTTCAATATTGCGACTGAAGGCTTTAATTTTTTCATCATTTTTTTCAGCTTGAGAAATATCAATCATGTTCTTCCCTTCCGGTTTTCTAACTCCAGGTCTTTGCACATTTCATTATAATACTTTGTCTTCTCCAGTTGCTCTTTGAAATCTTTTGTTCACCTCTTTTTCGTGGTTTCTTCCTTTCACTTTAGCTACTCTACGTTCAAGAACAAGTTTGAGAGTCTCTTTTGACATCCATCTTGGTCTTTCTTTTCTGTCTTTTTAATGACCTCTTGCTTTCTTCATGTCTGACATCTTTGATGTCATCCCGAAACTCATCTGATATTCGGTCATTAGTGTTCAATTCTTGAGATGGTCTCTAAATTCAGATGGGATATTCTCAAGGTCATATTTTGGCTCTCGTGGTCTTGTTCTAATTGTCTTCAGCTTCAACTTGAACTTGCATATGAGCAGCTGATGGTCTTTTCTAGAGTCAGCCCCTGACCTTGTTCTGAGTGATGATACTGAGCTTTTCCTTCGGCTCTTTCCACAGACATAATTCCTGCGTATTCTATCTGGTGAAGTCCACATGTATAGTCGCTGTTTATGTTGTTGAAAAAAGGTATTTGCAATGAAGAAGTCATTGATCTTTCAAAACTCTTTCATGCGATCTCCGGGGTTGTTTCTATCACCAAGGCCATATTTTCCAACTAAGGACCCTTCTTCTTTGTTTCCAACTTTTGCATTCCAATCACCAGTAATTATCACTGCATCTTGATTGCATGTTTGATCAATTTCAGACTGCAGAAGTTGGTAAAAATCTTCAATTTCCTCATCTTTGGCATTAGCAGTTTGAATAATAGTGGTATTAACTGATCTTCCTTGTAAGTGTATGGATATTATCCTATCACTGACAGCATTATACTTCAGGATAGTTCTTGAAATAAGATGAATGCAATGCCATTCCTCTTCAATTTGTCATTCCCAGCATAGTAGACCATATGACTGTCTGATTCAAAATGACCAATACCAGTCCATTTCAGCTCACTAATGCCTAGGATATTGATCTTTATGCGTCCATTTTGATGACTTGCAATTTTTCTAGATTCAGACTTTGTACACTCCAAGTTCCGATTACTAATGGATGTTTGCAGTTGTTTCTTCTCATTTTGAGTCGTACCACATCAGCAAACGAAGGTCCCGAAAGCTTTACTCCATCCACTTCATTAAGTTTGACTCTACTTTGAGAAGGCAGCTCTTTTGAGTGCCTTCCAACCTGAGGGGCTCATCTTCTGGCACTACATCAGACAATGTTTCGCTGATATTTATAAGGTTTTCACTGGTCAGTTTTTTTAAAAGTAGACCACTAGGTCCTTCTTCCTAGTCTGTCTCAGTGTGGAAGCTGGGTGATCCTGCTGGTATTTAAAATACCTGTAGCATAGCTTCCAGCATCACAGAAAAACACAAGTCACTGTAGTATGACAAACTGACAGACAAAATGTCATATATTAATATGTATTGTTTCACTGTGAGATATATTCACTATAGCTGTTCTTTCTTATCTTCCCAATTATTAACTATTCTATAATTTTTAAATTAATATTCTGCTCTTTTTATATCTGAAAAGTGATCGGGTAAAGAAACACCCTACACTGAAATGGCTTCATTAACATAACAGTGAAACATCTATTCCCCAGTGGAATTACATCCACAGTACAGTGGTTAGGATTTTAAACACATTGGTGTGAGCAGGCATTCTTATCTTGTTCCCGATCTTAATGAGAAAGCTCTCAATTTTTCTTCATTGAGTGTGGTGTTAGTTGTAGGTTTTTTGTAAATGTCCTGTATCAAATTGAGAAATTTCCCTTCTATTCCTATCTTGTTGAGTGCTTTTATCATGAAAGGGTGTTGGATTTTATCAAATGTCTGCTCTACATGGATTGAGATGATTATGTGGTTCTTTTCCTTTTTTCTATTAATGTGGTATATTAAATTGTTTGATTTTTGGGTATTGAACCACCCTTGCATTCCTGGGATAAATCACACTTGATCATGGTGTAGAATCCTTTTAATATGCTTCTGGGTTACATTTGCTAGTATTTTGTTGAAGTTTTTTGCATCTATATTCATCAGGTATATTTCCCTTTAGTTTTCTTGTGATGTTGTTATATTGTTTTGGTGTCAGGGTAATAATAATAATAGCCTCATAGAATGAGTTAGGAAAAATTTCTTCCATTTCAATTTCTTGTAAAAGTTTAAGATGGATTGGAGTCATTTCTGTAAATGTTTGGTAGAATTTCTTGATGAACTCATCTTATCCTGGACTTTTCTACTTGGGGAGGTTTTTTATTACTTCTTTGATCTCTTAACTTGCTATGGGTCTACTGAGCTCTTCTATTTCTTGAGTTAGCCTAGAGAATTTTTGTTTCTAGGAATTTGTCCATTCCTTTTAAGCTATCTAATTTTTTGGCATACAATTGTTCATAGCATTCTCCTATGATCATTTTTATTTCATTTGTGTCTGTTATAATGACCTCATTTACATTTATAATTTTATATATCTGTGTTTTCTCTCTTTTTTTCTTTGTCAGTCTAGCTAAAGGTTTGTAGATTTTATTGGTCCTTTTGAAAAACTAGGTTCCGCTTTCATTAATTTTTCTGTTATTCTTCTATTTTCTATTTCATTTATCTGTGCTCTGATCTTTGTTATCTCCTTCCTTTTGCTTGGTTTGTGTTTAGATTGCTCTTCTTTTTCTAGTTTCTCAAGTCTTTATGGTTCTCTTTTTAATTAGTGATCTTTCTTCTTTTTTAATATAGACATTTACAGCTATAAATTTCCATCTGAACACTGCTTTCTCTGCATCCCAAAATTTTTCATATGCTGCATTTCCATTTTCATTTGTGTCTAAATATTTTCTGATTTCCCTTTTGATTTCTTCCTTGATCCATTTGCTGGTTATTAGTGTGTTAATTTCCATATGTTTGTGTATTCTCTACTTTTCTTTCTGTTATTAATTTCTAGTTTTATATAATTTCGATCAGAGAAAATATTTTGTATAGTTTCAACTTACTTTATTGAGGCTCACTTTGTAATCTAACATGTGGTCTATATTGGTTAATGATTCTTGTGCACTGGAGAAGAATGTGTATTGTGCTATTGTTGGATGGAGTGCTGTGTATAAATCTGTTAAATCTGGTTGGTTTATCACATCTTTCAGGTCTTCTGTTTCCTTATTGATCTTTTTAGATGTTCTGTCCATTACTGAGAGAGTTGTATTGAAGTCCTCCACTATTATTTTAGAACTGTTTATTACTCCTTTCAATTCTTTCAGTGTTTGCTTTATGTATTTGCTTGCTCTGTATTAGATGCTGTCATGGATTGAATTGTGTTCCCCTAAAATATCTGTCAACTTGGCTAGGTCGTGATTCCCCTTATTGTATGATTGTCCACCGTTTTGTCATCTGATGTGATTTCCCTACATGTTGTAAATCCTGTCTCTATGATGTTGATGAGATGGGGTTAGTAGCAGTTATGTAAACTCAGCCTACAAGATTAGATTGTGTCTTAAGCCAATCTCTTTTGAGATATAAAAGAGAGAAGCGAGCAGAGAGACAGGGGGACCTCATACCACCAAGAAACAAGAGCCAGGAGAATAGCTCACCCTTTGGACCTGGGGTCCCTGTGCTGAGAAGCTCCTTGACTGGGGAAGATTGATGACGAGGACCTTCCCCCAGAGCCAACAGAGAAAGAAAGCCTTCCCCTGGAGCCAGCATGCTGAATTTGGACCTCTAGCTTACCAGACTGTGAGAGACTAAACTTCTGTTGCTAAAGCCATCCACTTGTGGTATTTCTGTTATAGCAACACTAGACAACCAATACAGGTGCATATATATTTATAAATTGTTATGTTTTCTTGATGGATTCATCCCTTTATCATTATATAATGTCCTCGTTTGTCTCTTATAACAAATTTTGACTTGAAGTATATTTTGTTTGATATTAAGGTTGCACCCTTGCTCTCTTTTGGTTATTACTTGCATGGAAAGTTTTTTTTCCATCCTCTCACTTTTAATATATTTCTTTGGGCCCAAGATGCATCTCTTTTAGGCAGCGTATAGATGGGTCATATTTTTTTTTAGCCATTCTTCCACTCTCTGCCTTTTGATTGAAGCATTTAGTCCATTTAAATTCACTTTAATTACTGATAAGGAAGGACTTACTACTGCCACCTTGTTATTTGTGTGTGTGTGTGTGTGACTTATGCTTCTTTTTCCCTTATTACCTGTAATGATACTAACTTTTGCATTTTCATGCTTTGTAGTGAAAAGTTTTGATTCACTTCTCCATTCCTTTTGTGGGTTTATTTTTATTTTTAGATACTGTCTTTGTTGTTACTACGAATATTATATTTAACATTTTTATTTTCTGGTGACCTAGGTTAAATTGATATCAGCTTAATTTAAGTAATATACAGAAATTCTATACTCCTTCAGTTCCTACCCCCATTTATGTTATCGTTATCTCAATTACATTTTTATACATCATGTGCACTGTAAAATAAATTTAGACTTATTTTTATATATTTGTCATTGTAAAGTAGGAAGGACATAACCACTTGAATTATCAAATAAGAATACCTTAAAACGTGATCTTATTTTTGTCCATGCGATTTCCTTTACTTGAAATCTTTCTATACGCAACTTTGTTTCTTTTTAATGTTATTTGTTTTCTGTATAGAAGGACTCCTTTTAGTATTTCTTGTAGGGGAGGTCTTGTGGAGATCTATTCTTGCAGATTTTTCTTGTCAGCTAATTTTTTAATTTCACTGTCATTCTTGAAGGACAGCTTCACTGGGTGTAATATTCCTGGTTGACAGTTCCATTCTTTTGGCATCTTACAAATATCATTCCATTGTGTTCTTGCCTTCAAGGTTTCTGAGTAGAAAACAGCACTTAATTTTATTATTATTATTATTTTTTGTTTGTCAGCTTTTGCTTGTATCTTGCTGATTTCAGACTTCTTGATTTTAATTTTAGAGAATCTGATTATAATATGTCTTGTGAGTTTTCTAGGATTTATCCAATTTGGAATTAATTGCACTTCTTTAATATCTAGTTTACATCCTTATCAGACTTAGAAAGTTTTCTGCCATTATTTCTTCAAATATTTTTCTGTCCCTTTCTCTCTCTTCTCCTCAGACTCCCATGATGTATATGTTGGTTCACGTGATGTTGTCCCATAGTTCTAATAAGCTGTGCTCAGTGTTGTTGATCCCTCTCCCTTGTTGTTCTTCAGCCTCTAATACTTTGATTACTTTATTTTCTTCACTGATCCTTTCTTCTGCCTGTTCAACCTTATTATGCATATCTTCCACTGAGTTTCTCATTTAGTTATTGTCTCTTACAGTTTCAGTATTTCTTTTTGGTTTCTTTATACAGTGTTTATCTCTTTTTTTATATTTATGTTTTGTTAGTTCATTATTTTTCTAATTTCTTTTACTTTTTTGTGTTTCCTTTAGTTTTATGAGCTTGTTTAATATTTTTGTATTGTTTTCTTCCATTCTATTTATTATTCTGTCTTCCATAGATATGATGTCTCTTCTTTCATCTTGTTCTTTTGGTGATCCAACGTTTTTATTTTTTCAGATATTTCTTGTACTCTTTTGTTGACTATGGGGCATTAGATTTTTTTTCCTACTTTCTCAGCTCTCCCCAGTGATTGTATCAACATCTCTATTTTCTGGAAGAAAACTTAAGTGAATAGAGTCTTCAAGCCTTGCTTGTTACTCTCCCTTTCCCCTACTCTGGACCAGATTTTCATCTTTAAGTGACTCTCAATCAGAACTGAGAGCTCTCATTAATTGATCTCTTTACCCAGATGTTGCAGCTTTTGTCCCTTAGTTCTCTCCCTCTTTTTTGCTTTGTTGCACTTTATGGCCTTTTATGAGACTCCATAGCTGAACGTGGACCTCAACTTGCTCTAATTATTGGCAGGACACTCAATATATTTTTGTTATTTTAGTCCAAATCCTCCTACTGTTGAGGGACTTCCTGTCTCCAGCCACAGGCCAAGTTACTTTCCAATTCTTAGGAAATGTGAAGGCTGATTGGAGTTGCAGCTGCTGTCTGTGAGAGGTTCTGGTGGGAGGACGAGAGCTGGCAGTCCCCACACAGTCTGACAGGGATAACTGTTTTGTCAAGCCTGGCCAGTGTTTGGGGACCAAATCATGTGATCTCTGGGTGCATGGGGTTTGCCAGAACTGGCTTACAAGTTCCTCTGCAGATGTTAGCATGCGACTCCAGAAGGGAGCATTAGTGGTATGTAGTCAGCAGATTTGCAGTATTGGGGTGGGGTGTGTGGAGACTGAATTCAGGGTACCGGCTCCAGCAGAAGGCTTTCTTTCTCTGTTGGCTCTGGGGGAAGTCCTTGTCATCAATCTTCCCCAGTCGAGGAGCTTCTCAGCACAGGGACCCAGGTCCAAAGGGTGAGCTATTCTCCTGGCTCTTGTTTCTTGGTGGTATGAGGTCCCCCTGTCTCTCTGCTCACTTCTCTCTTTTATATCTCAAAAGAGATTGGCTTAAGACACAATCTAATCTTGTAGGCTGAGTTTACATAACTGCTACTAACCCCATCTCATCAACATCATAGAGACAGGATTTACAACATGTAGGGAAATCACATCAGATGACAAAACGGTGGACAATCATACAATAAGGGGAATCACGACCTAGCCAAGTTGACAGATATTTTAGGGGAACACAATTCAATCCATGACAGCATCTAATACAGAGCAAGCAAATACATAAAGCAAACACTGAAAGAATTGAAAGGAGTAATAAACAGTTCTAAAATAATAGTGGAGGATTTCAATACAACACTCTCGGTAATGGACAGAACATCTAAAAAGATCAATAAGGAAACAGAAGACCTGAAAGATGTGATAAACCAACCAGATTTAACAGATTTATACACAGCACTCCATCCAACAATAGCACAATACACATTCTTCTCCAGTGCACAAGAATCATTAACCAATGTAGACCACATGTGATGGATTTCACTAATTCATTTTCAAATGTTGATCCAGTCTTGTATACCTGGAATACATCCCAGTTGGTCATGGTGTAAAATTATTTTTATACATTGTTGGATTTGATTTGCTAAATATGTTGTAGATATTTGCATCTATGTTCATTAAAGATATTGGTCTGTAGTTTTTGTTCCTTTTATTTTATTTGTCTGGTTTTGGTATTAAGGTAATACTTGCCTCATAAAATGAGTTAGGAAATATTCCCTCTGGAAAAGTTTGTAGAGTATTGATATAATTTATTCATTGATGTTTGGTATAATTCACCAGTAAAACAATCTTGGCTTGGTGCTTTAACTTTAGGCTGGTTATTAATTATTGAATTAATTTGATTAGTAGATAGGGGCCCATTTGGATTATCTATTTCTTCCTTTGTGAGTTTTTGTAGATTGTGTCTTTCAATAAATGGGTCCATTTTATCTAGGTTATCAAATTTGTGGGCATAGAGTTGTTCATACCATTCCTCTATTATCTTCTTAATGTCCATGAAATCAGAAGTGAGGACACATTTTTCATTTCTGATATTAGCAATCTGTGTCTTCTCTCTTTTATTGGTTAGCCCCGATAGACGTTTATCAATGTTATCATTTTGTCAAATAACCAGCCTTTAGTTTTGTTGATATTTTCTATTGATTTTCTGTTTTCAATTTTTTTATATTTCTGCTCTAATTTTTATTATTTCTTTTTTTCTGCCTGATTTAGGTTTGTATTGATTTTCTTTCTTTAATTTCCTAATTTGGAACCTTAGGTTATTGATTGTAGCTCTTTCTTCTTAATATATGCATCCAATGCTATAAATTTCTCTGTAAGCACTGACTTTACTGCATTCTACCAATTTTGATATGTTGTATTTTCCTTTTCATTTAGTTGAAAATGTGTTTCCACTTCTCTTGAGACTTCTTCTTTGACCCATGTGTTATTTAGAAATATATTGTCTAATCTGCAAATACTTTGAGATTTTTCAATTCTTCTTTGTTATTGATTTCTAGTTTAATTCAATTGTGGTTTGAGAGCATACTTTGTGTGATTTCTATTAGTTTTAATTTGTTCAGTTGTGTTTTATGGCCAGGAATGAATGTGGTCTGACTTAATAATGTCCAATGTAAGCATTAGAAGAATGCATATTCAGCTGTTGGATTAAATATTCTATAAATGTCAATTGAATTCAGTGGATTGATGATGGTGTTTAGTTCAACTATATCTTTACTGATTTTCTGCCTGATGGATCTGTCAATTACTGTTAGGGGGTGTAGAAGTCTCTAAACATAACAGCTGATTTGTCTATTCTTCCTTGCAGTTTCATCAGTTATTGTCTCACATATTTTGATGCTATATTGTTAGGCACATACACAAAAGATTGTTATGTCTTCTCAGAGAATGGACTAATTTATCATTATGTAATTCCCCTGTTTATCTCTGACAATTTTCATTGTTATAAAGTCTGCTTCATCTGGAATTGATATAGCTAATCCACCTTTATTTTCATTAGTATTAGCATGGTATATCTTTCTCCATCTCATTACTTTTTTAAGGTATTTTTTACTGTGTATTAAGTATTTTTCACATGTATAATTCAGTGACATTAATTATGTTTGCCATGTTGAGCAACCATTACCACTATCTATTTCCAAATGTTTTTACCATCTTTAATAGATAGTCAGTGCCCCTCAAGTGATAACTGCTTTTTTCTTCCTCCTGCCCACTGCTGGTAACTACTAGTAAGCTTTAGTAAAGTGCTCGGCTGCTAACCAAAAGGTCAGCAGTTCTAACCCATCAGCCGCTCTGTGGAAGAAAGATGTGGCAGTCGGTTTCCATAAAGATTACAGCCTTGGAAACCCTACGGGGCAGTTCTACCATGTCCTATAGGTTCGCTATGAGTCAGAATCAACTCGACAGCAGCACGTTTTATATGTTTTATAGAAGTAGGATCATACAATATTTGTCCTTTTGTATCTGACTTATTTTACTCAGCACGTTTTCAAGGTTCATTCATGTTGTAGCATGTATCAGGACTTCATTTCTCTTTATGTCTGAAGAATATTTTATTGTATAAAACCTAAAAAAACAAACCCATTGCTTTAGAGCCAATTCCAAGTCATATAGGACCTTATAGGACAGAACAGAACTACCCGATAGGGTTGCCAAGGAGTGGCTAGTGGATTCGAACTGCTGATATTTTGATTAACAGCTGAGCTCTTAACCACTGTGTCACCAATTTTATTTTATTGTATGGATATAGCGTATTTTGTCTATCCATTAGTCTGTTGATAAACATTTGTGTTGTTTTCACCTTTTGGCTATTGTGAATAATACTGCAGTGAACATTAGTGTACACTTATATATTTGCATTCCTACTTTCAAGTCTTTTGGGTATAGAACTAAGAGTGGAATTTCAGGGTCATATGGCAATTGAATGTGTAAATTTTGAGGTATTGCCAAACAGTTTTTCACCGTGGTTGCACCATTTTACAATACCACCAACAAAAGATGAGAGTTCCAGTTTCTCCACATCTTCACCAATGCTTGTTGTGTGTTTTTCTGATTATACTCATTCTAGTGGGGGTGAAGTAGTATTTTCTTGTGATTTTGATTTGCTTTTCTCTATTGGTAATCTTTTCATGTACTTGTTGGCCACTTGTGTATTTTCTTTGGTGAAATTTCTGTTCTAGTCATTTGACCATTTTTTGACTGGATTGTTTGTATTTTTGTTGATGAGTTGTAGGAGTTCTTCGTATATTCTGAATATTAAGCCATTATCATCTATGTGTTCCTTAAATATTTTCTCCATTCTGTAGATTGTCGCTTCACATTGTTAATAAACTCCCTCCATGCATAAAAGTTTTTAATTTTGATTAAGTCCAATTTATCTATTTTTTTCTTTTGTTGCTTGTACTTTTGGTGTCATATTGAATAATACATTGGTGAAAAATAGATCTTGAAAAATCCATGTATTTTGTTCTAAGAGATTTACGGTTTTAGTTGTTACACCTAAGTCAGTGATCCATTTTGAGTTAATTTGAATATACGGTGTGAGGAATGGGTCCTCCTTCACTCTTTTTGATGTAGAAATCCAGTTGTCCTAAGCACAATTTATTGAAGAAACTATACTTTCCCTATTGACTTTAGATTCCCCATTTCCCTAAGACTTTAAGACTTAGCACCCTTGATGAAAATCATTTGACCATAGATGTATGTGTGTTTCTAATAATTTTTCCATTTCTTCTAAAAAAGTTATCAAGTTTGTTGGAGTACAGTAATTCATAGTATTCAGTTATGATTTTTTTTACTTTTATTGGGTTGTCAAGTTGTAATGTGTCCACTTTCATTTCCTGTTTTGTTTATTTTCATCTTCTCTCTTTTTTTCTTTGTCAATTGTATTAATACTGTCAAAGAAGCAACTTTTGGTTTTGTTGAACCTCTATTATTTTTCTATTCTCTATTTCATTTATTTCTGCTCTGATGTTTGTTATTTCCTTTCTTCTGGTAGCTTTACTCTTAGTTTTCTCTTCTTTTTCTAGTTCCCTCAAGTTGTAGAATTCGACTGTTGATTTAAGATCTTTCTTCTTTTAATGTAGGCATTTACTGCTATAAATTTCCTTCTGAGGACTGTCTTCATTGCATCCCATAGGTTTCGGAGTGTTGTGTGTTTGTTTGCATTAACTCCGAGTATTTTTTTTTATTCTACTCTTGATTTATTTTTTGACTCATTCGTTGTTCAATAGTGTGTTGTTTCATTTCCATGTATTTGTGTATTTTTTTGTTTTCCTTCTGCTATTAATTTCTAGTACTATTCCCTTCTGATTGGAGAAGATACTTTGTATAATTTCAATATTTTTAAATTTATTAAGACTTGTTTTGTGGTCTGATATATGGTCTGTCCTGGAGAATGATCCATGTGCACTGGAGAAAAATGTGTATTGTTGTGTAGTTGGGTAGAGTGTTCTATATATGCCCATTAGGTCTAATAGGTTTATGGTGTTTTTCAAATCCTCTATTTCCTTACTAATCTTTCTAGATGTTCTTTCCAGTATGGAAAGTGGTTTACTGAAGTCACCAACCATTATTGTGGAGCTGTCTATTATTCCTTTCAGTTCAGTCAGCATTTGCTTCACATATTTTGGACACTGATGTTAGGTGCATATATATTTATAGCTGTTATAGCTTCTCCGTGTATTGGCCCTTTTATCATTATATAATGTCCTTCTTCATCAATTATAACACATTTTGACTTAAAAATCTATTTTGTCTGGTATCAATATGGACAACCCTGCTCACATGGTTACTATTTCCATGGATTATATTTTCAATCATTTCACTCTCTTTGTCTTTTGGCCTTAGGAGTGTTTCTTATAGACAGTGTATGGATGGATCATGTTTTTTTTTTTTTTTAGCCATTCTGCCACTCTATGCCTTTTTCTTGGAGTATTTGATTAATTTACTTTTAAAGTAATTATCAATAAGAAAGTACTTCTACCAATTTACTAATTTTTTCTGTGCCTTATTCCTTCTTTGTCTTTCAGTTCCTGCAATTTTGTCATTATTTGTGTTCAGTTGCTTTTTTGATGAATCTTTTTGTTTTCTTTCTTCTTCCTTTCTGTGTATACTTTTTAGATATTTTCTTAGTGATTACCACAAAAAAAATTATATTTAGCACTTCACATTTACAACAACCTAGTATAACTTGGTACCACCAAGTAACATACCAACAAGTAACAGGCAAAATTAACATACATAAACTCTATTTTGCTCCTGGTTCTCCTGTTTTTGTTGTTGTTGTCATCAGCTTTTACAACATTGTACATCCTATGCTTCTTAGTATAAATTTGTATGTATTTCTTATGAATTTGTTGTTTTAGAGCTTGAAGAACATAATAACTAAATTTACTAACCAACAACTATATAAAACTGGCCCTTTCATTTGTCTTTGCTATTACTTTTCCTGTAAATCTCTATTTTATTTTCTTCATGTATGGCTTTAAATAGCTGTCTAGTGTCCTTTTCTTTCCATCTGAAGAACTCACTATAGCATTTCATAGAAAGTTGGTCTGATAGCAATGATTTCCAAAATTTTTATCTTGGAACGTCTTGATTTCACCCTCAATTTTAAAGGACAGCTTTGCTGGGTAAAGAATTCTTAGTTGACAATTTTTTTTTTCTTTCAACACTTGCCATTGCCTCCTGGCCCACAAGATTTCTAAGGAGAAATTGGTACTTAATCTTACTGAGGATTATTATTATTCTGGGCTTCTCTTTTGCTGCTTTCAGAACTCTCTTTGTCTTTGATTTTCAAAAGTTTGATTACAATGTGTCACAGGGTAGATCTCTTTGGGTTTATTCTACTAGGAGTTCACCAAGTGTCTTGGATTTGCAGATTCAATTCCTTATTCAGGTCTGGAAAGTTTTCTGCCATTATTTCTTCAAATATTCTTTCTGACCCTTTCTTTTTCTTTTCTCCTTCCAGTATTTCCATGATGCATATGTTGGTTTTCTTGATAGTGTCCTACAGTTCCATTTGGCTTTGTTTAGTTTTATTTATTCTTTTCTCCTGTTTCTTTTGGGATTCTATAAGTTTGATTATATTTTCCTGTAACTCACTTATTCTATCTTCTGCCAGATCAAATCTATTGTTGCCTTTTCCAGTTCAGTTATTAGATTCTCCATCTCCAGTATTTCTATTTTTTAAAATATTTTATATCTCCTTGTTGATATTCTTATCTTTTTTTTTTTTTTACCTTTTTCTTTTAGTTTGTTGTCTATATGTTCTTTAAATTCTTGGAGTATATTTAATATCTTTGCTTGAAAATCCTCTATTTTTTCCGTTATCCAGACTTCCAGAGGGCTGATTTCTGTTTCTTCATATTGTTTTTTCAATTGTGCCATTTTTTCCTGTTTTCTTGTATATCTTATAATTTTTTTGTTGAACCTGAGGCATTTGAATGCTACACAGTGGTATCTCTAGAACTCAGAATCTTATCTTTCTCCTGGGATTGTGATTGTGTACATGTTTCTCTCTTTTCCTTTTTCTTCCCTGTCTCCTTAAATTTCACTAAAGGGCACTCTGACCCTTTGATTCTGCTGGCAATGACTGGGAGCTACGAGGAGGTTTTCATTTTACCACTTGACTGGACCCTTCAGGAGACCGCTAGACCAAACTTTTTTTTTTTTTTTACAAACTGTGGAACCCCAAAGCCTTGGAGGAGAAGGTACCCAGAGTCTGCCCTACTGCCAGCCAGCTATTATGGGAATAGGGGCCACCATTCTCCCACCTCTGTTGTGGGGCTGAGCAATGCAAGCTGCTGGTCAGTTGGCATACATAGTTCACTTAGGTAAGATCAGCAGCCATTTTCTTCCTTCAGTACTTTCCTGCTTGTGTTAAGGGTTCACTTTGCTTCCTGGGTCCTTTAATAAAACAAATAGGTCTTTCACGGTCTATAGGTAGATCTTGACCATCTTCAAATCCATCTTTTTGTTTTATAAGTTTCAGTCTCTTGGACAGGCTCTTCGCAGAGCCCTTGGATACTATTATTACGCAGCCATTATGTATTAATTGGTCCCCTTTGTTTCATGTAGTCTGGGAACAGAACTAATTATTTTTTTCAGTCCTGCTTGGAAGAGGTAAGTAATTTCTCTTCAGCTTTTCTTGCTACCCCCAGACAGATATGAAAAATTTGCCACAGCAGGCTGTGAACAAAACCTATGTTCTTTAGTTATTCTCTTGGGCCAAGGTAAAATGGTTCAGTCTATGTCTGGGAACTTTGGTCTCATTGTCCTGTGGGTTGGATAGGAGTGGCTTCCTTGCAATAAAGAGAAAAAAATTCTCCTACATTGTTGTCTGGCTCATACTTCCTTCAGGTTTAAGTCAGATGCTTTGTCTCTTGAGCTGGTTTCCAGAGTTTTGAATTCCTCAGTTCCACCGCATTATGTGTTTTATTTTATTTCTTTTTGTTTAGTTGTAGCGGAATGGAGGTGCTCAATTGCCTGTGCTGTCATCGTGGGTGGAGTCCTCAGTTCATCTCCTTTTCGTGAGACTTTATGTGATTGTCTGTCAGTCCTGAGTGAGTATGTCAAATGCATCTCTTCAGAGAATGATGTCATCAATGTAATAACATATTTGAGTGTCCAGTGACTATTAGATCCAAATAAGGTATTGTTTTTGTGCAATGACAAGGCTGATGAAATACCCCATGAGTGTCCCCTTGAAGATGAAAGAAAATTGCATCTGTGAGGCTGTAGAAATAGGCCTTGAATAGAACATATTAGTCAAATGCATAACTACTAGAGTGAGCAGTAGTTGTTCAATGTTAGAATTCTTGCCTTCTATGTGGGACACCTCAGTTTGATTACTGGACAATACACCTCATGTGCAGACATCACCAATCTGTCAGTGGAGGCTTACATATTCATATCATGCTGAAGAAGTTTTCAGTGGAGATTCTAGACTAAGACAGGCTACGAAAAAAGTCCTGGAGATCTGCTTCTGAAAAAAATCAGTCAATTAAAACCCTATGGATCACAACAGTTCACTCTGTAACTGATCATGGGGATGGCACAGGACTTGGCAGCTTTTTGTTCTACTGTGCATTGGGTTACCATGAATACAGGCCAACTTAACAGCAACTGACAGCATAACTGCAAAGTATTTACCAGTAGATGATTGCATGGCCTTGATCATTTCAATGATGTAAGATATGGGGGGGCTTAATGGGTGATTGGAGCCCTGTTGGTGTAGTGGTTAAGAGCTCGGCTGCTAACCCAAAGGTCAGCAGTTCAAATCCACCAGCTGCTCCTTGGAAACCTTATGGAGCAGTTCTGCTCTGTCCTATATAGTCGCTCTGAGTGGTAACCAACTCGATGGCACCTAACAATACAACAATGGGTGATTTGGCCACATTGAGGTTGCAGTACTCCACAGGTTATTATCATTTATTTCTTCTGCTTTTGAGACAAATAGGTTATCGAAGGGAGAAATTATAGTGTTTATTAACCCTTCCTTTAATAAGTCCTGCATAATGAGTCTTAGCTCCTGGAAGCCCTGTTTTAATTTATATTGAGCCATATTGACAATATTGATAGGAGGCGGTAAGTACACATAGTTCATTTAAGCTAATTCAACAGAGAGGGTAAGAGATTTTATTTTATACCAAATGTACAGTGCATTGGATGAGAGCACCTATTCTGATGATGAAGAATTTAAGGATGTTGCTGCTGTGACCTGGTGTCATGGATTGAATTATGTCCCCAAAAAATATATGTATCACTTTGGCTAGCCATGATTCCCAGTATTGTGTGATGGTCCACCATTTTGTCATCTGATGTGATTTTCCTATATGTTATAAATCCTATCTCTATGATGTTAATTAGATGGGATTAGTGGCAGTTATGTTAATGAGGCAGGACTCAATCTACAAGATCAAATTTTGTCTTAAGCCAATCTCTTTTGAGATATAAAAGAGAGAAGCTAGCAGAAAGACATGGAAGACCCCATACAACCAAGAAAGCAGTGCCGGGAGCAGAGCGTGTCCTCTGGACCTGAGGTTCTTGTGCAGAGAAGCTCCTAGACCAAGGGAAAATTGATGACAAGGACCTTCCCCCAGAGCCGACCGAAAAAGAAAGCCTTCCCCTGGAGCTAGTGCCCTGAATTTGGGCATCTAGCCTACTAGACTGTGAGAGAATAAACATCCGTTTTGTTAAAGTCATCCACTTGTGGTATTTCTGTTATAGCACACTTGATGACTAGGACACCTGGTTAACCCAAATGGTTTGCACTCATCTACTAACCTAAAGGTTGATAATTCGAACCCACCCAGTGACACCATGGAAGAAAGACCTGGAAATTTGCTTCCATAAAGATTACAGCCAAGAAAACCCTATGGAGAAGTTCTACTTTGTAACACATGGGGTCACCATAAATTGGAGCCAACTTGACTCAGTAGCAGTGGGTTTGAGTTTTTCATTGCTATGACCACTGGAAAGGTGGAAAAAGTTACTGTGACAATAGTCAGAATGAGATGCACTTGTTTGCCCTTTATTTTATGCCTTGTCACTCCCCGTAAAAGAATCTTGTTTTAAATTTGGCAGTTTCTCCTGTAATGATGGGCATTTGGGTGTCTGGATATAAATAGGACCATAAATGTATATTTGTATGCATGAACCAACATACTAGCACAGAAGTGTAGGTGCAGTTGTCCCCAATTGGTGGCTGGGATTCCAGGGAGAAGCTGAGTCCCTATTGGTGTTAAGGTAGCTGCTATTGTCTCAGATTAGACAAAGGGTGTCAAACACTGAAGGTTTTGGCCTACATCCTGAAGGTTTGGATTCTGAGGGGGAGGAATGGGATGTTGGATGCTTTGGGTGTCCATGTTAAAGGTGGGAGTGTAGCTCCTTGGGGGTTTTATCCAAAATTAGATGTTGGGGAAGACCAGGTTGTCTAATGTCTAGCACCAGATTTTTGGTTAGGGTTCTCCTGTTCTGTATGGCCATCCTGGAAATTCTGATAAGGGGGCTGTGATGGTTAACATTATGTGTCATCTTGGCTGGGCCATGATTCTCGATGTTTTTTCAGTCGTATAAAGCTGTGACCACTTCCCTGTTGAGATGTGATATATGATTACCCCATGATGGGATCTTCTTTGAGAGGTAAATCAGTTGAAGAGGAGTTTCTTTGGGCATGTGGCTTGCATCGAGTGTGGATGGACATTCTGGCAGGGCTTAAGGGCTTTTGTTCATTCTGGATCCTGCGGATGGCTCCTGTTCATCTGACCTCTAGTTCTTGGTACTTGAGCTAGGAGCTTACCTGCGGTCTTAACTGCTGATCTTGGGATTTGGGGATCACCACAGCCTGTGAGCAACAACCCTGCTTTCCGACCTACAGCAATGTTTATCAAGAGAAGTCTTTATGCTGACCCACGGGCTTGGGATGATCCAGCCTCTACAACTGTGTGAGCCATTTCCTTGATATAAATCTCTCTATATGTATATTTATGCACTTTACTGGTTTTGCTTCTCTAGAGAACCCAGCCTAAGACATTTGGTACCAAGAGTGATTCTAGAGAAACACAATTATGAAGATGAATTTTCTAAATTGGCTCTCAAGTCTGGTTAGTCTAAAAGATGTTGATGACTCTGCTACCAGTAGTAAAGAGGGCACTGCTAATCCATGACATGAGGTGGTGATTCAAATATGCAAAATATCACCACCAATAGACCAGGTATTGGGGAAAAGTGAAGCTGTAGGTGATTGCACGTAAGATTCCTTTATCCAATTTGGTCATTATGGGAAGTATAAGGAAGCTGGTTGGTTGGTCCTACTTTCACTAGACAAACTGGTGAAAGAAAGACATGAGCTCAAGGCTTCAGAGTCAAAGCTCAAGCACCACATAAACAATCTCAAAGTTTCCACTTGTGCCTTGAAAGAGCCTTATTTCTTGTAGTAACAGTGCAGATATTGCCAAAAGTCAAACCCAGAATCTTATTGTAAGAGTAGCTGAATTACAATGCCAGTGCAACTGTCAATCTCTAGAGTTTTGTCTGAGGTTAAAGTGAGGGCATTGATTGGGAAGAAATGGGATCCTGAAACCTGGGATGGGACATATGGGCAGATAATCAGGAAGCTGGAGACACTGAGCCCCTAAATTTCATCGACTCACTCCTGCCAACAGAACCATTAGCCCCTCCACTCCCATCTAATGAGATTAAACCAGCTGCATCAAAAGCGGCTTTGTCTGAACCATTGCCTGGGACATCGCCTGAGGCACATGATTTACAAGACAATGCTGAATGTTCTCAAAACATTTCCCCAGTGGTTTTGGCTTCTAGACCTATAACTAGACTGAAGTCTCAGCAAGTATCAAAAGATGAATTACAAAGTGTAACCCAGGAGGAGGTACGCTATACTTCCAAACAACCGCTTGACTTTTCTAATATGTACAAACAGAAACCTAGGAAATATGTGTGGGAATGGCTATTAAGGGTATGGGATAATGGTGTAAGGAACATAAAGATGGATCAGTCTGAGTTTACTGTTATGGGCTCACTAAACACAGATTCTTCATTCAGTGTTTCAGCTCGAGAAGTTAGGAA
The DNA here is from genome assembly GCA_030035585.1 of Dugong dugon. Taxonomy (NCBI): domain Eukaryota; kingdom Metazoa; phylum Chordata; class Mammalia; order Sirenia; family Dugongidae; genus Dugong; species Dugong dugon. The sequence goes on along the minus strand of CM057483.1, from coordinate 96,833,657 downwards.
AGGATTTAATAGTTTATTTGGTTAGGTTGCTGAAGCATGGATTATGAGGTGGCCTACACTAAATCAAGTAGAAGTAGCAGACCTGCCTTAGTTTACTGTAAAAGAAGGTATCCAAAGGCTTAGGGAAATTGGCATGCTAGAGTAGATTTATCAGATTAGACCCACAGACCCACACATACATTGCCCACAGGACACACCTTTCACCACAGCAATGAGGAACAAATTTGTGAAGGGAGCCCCAGCATCCTTGAAAACTGCTGTGATTGCTAGTTTATGTAAGTCAGATTTGACAGTGAAGACTGCCCTGAGTTAAGACACCTAACTACAATGGAACCCGAGGTGGTAGGGGCCAAGTGGTGGCACTCAATCAACAAAGACAAGGTGGATGTGGTTACTATAATGGACAGCAGAGTCAATGCAGTAATCAGAATAGTCTGACTCGTACGGCCTTATGGATTTGGCTACTTAGTCATGGTGTCCCTAGGAGTGAAATAGATAGGAAATCTACTAAATATTTACTTGATCTGTACAAGTAGATGAATTCTAGGTCCAGTGAACAGCAGTCTAACTTGAATCACCAGAATAGAGAGTCATGGTCCCTCAATCAATTCCCAGACTTGAGGGAGTTTACAGACCCACAGGCCCTTTACTGAAGGGGAGGCTGGATCCCCTTGAGGAAGGACTCCAATACACTGTCAAAAATTTTACTGTTAATCTTTCTCCCAGCCTTCCCCAAAGGGACCTACGGCCTTTTACGAGAGTGACTGTTCATTGTGGAAAAGGAAATAATCAGACTTTTCGGGGATTACTGGATACTGGCTCTGAGCTGACACTAATTCCAGGAGACCCAAAACGTCACTGTGGCCCACCAGTCAGAGTGGGGACATATGGAGGTCAGGTTATTAATGCAGTCTTGGCTCATGTCCCTCTCACAGTAGGTCCAGTGCATCCCCAAACACATCCTGTAGTGATTTCCTCAGTTCCAGAATGCATAATTGCAATAGACATACTTAGCAACTTGCAGAACCCCCACATTGGATCTCTGACACATGGAATAGGGACTATTATGGTAGGAAAAGCCAAGTTGAAGCCATTAGAACTGCCCCTACCTAGGAAAATAGTAAACCAAAAGCAATACTGCATTCCTGGAGGGATTTCAGAGATGACTGCCACCATCAAGGACTTGAAGGAAGCAAAGGTGGTGATTCCCACCACATCTTCATTCAACTCGCCTATTTGGCCTGTGCAAAAAACAGATGAATCTTGGAGAATGACAGTAGATTATTGAAAACTTAACCCGGTGGTGACTCGAATTGCAGCTGCTGTTCCAGATGTAATTTCACTGCTTGAGCAAATTAATACATCTCCTGGGACCTGGTATGCAGCTATTGATCTAGATAATGCTTTTTTCTCCATACCTGTTTTGAAGGACGATCAGAAGCAGTTTGCCTTTAGCTGGCAAGGCCAGCAATACACCTTCAGTGTACCTGCCTACCTCAGGGCTACATCAACTCTCCAGCCCTGTGTCATAATTTAGTCCTCAGGGACCTTAATCACCTTCCCTTCCACAAGTGGTCACACTGGTCCATTACACAGATGACATGCCAATTGGACTTAGTAAGGAAGAAGTGTCAATGACTCTGGACTTATTGGTAAAACATTTGTGTGCTAGAGGGTAAGAAATTAATCCTACAAAAATTCAGGCATCGTCCACCTCAGTGAAAGTGGCCCAGTGTTGTGGGGCATGTCAAGATATTCCTTCTAGAGTGAAAGATAAGTTATTGCATCTGGCTCTTCAACAACTCAAAAGGAGGTACAATGCCTAATAGGCCTCTTTGGATTTTTGAGGCAGCATATTCCTCATTTGGGTGTGATACTCTGGCCTATTTATCAAGTGATTTGAAAAGCTGATAGTTTTGAGTGGGGCCCAGAACAAAAGGATGCTCTGCAACAGGTTCGGGCTGCTGTGCAAGCTGCTCTGCCACATGGGCCATATAATCTGTCTGATCCAATAGTGCTTGAAGTGTCCGTGGCAGATGGATACTGTTTGGAGTCTTTGGCAGACCCCTATTGATTAATCACAACCAGATCCTTAGGATTTTGGAGCAAAGCCCTGCCATCCTCTGCAGATAAATACTCTGCTTTTGGAAACAACTTTTGGCTTGTTACTGGGCCGTAGTAAAGACTAAACACTTAACCATGGGCCACCAAGTCACCATGTGGCCCGAGCTGCCCATCATGAACTGGGTGTGGTCTGACTCACAGAGCCATAAAGTTGGACTTGCACAGCAGCACTCCATCATTAAATGGAAGTGTTATATACTAGATCAAGCCTGGGCAGGACCTGAAGGCACAAGAAGTTGCATGAAGAAGTGGCCCAAATGCCCATGGTCTCCACTCCTGTCACACTGCCTTCCATGTCCCAGTCTGCACCTATGGTATTGTGGGGAGTTCCTTATGATAAGTTGACTGAAGAAGGGAAAATCTGTGCCTGGTTTACAGACGATTCTGCGCAATATGCAGGCACCACTCGAAAGTGGACAGCAGCATCACTACAGCCCCTTTCTGGGACTTCCCTGAAGGACGATGGTGAAGGGAAATCCTCCCAATGGGCAGAACTTCGAGCAGTGCATCTGGTTGTTCACTTTGCTTGGAAGGAAGAATTGCTGGTTGTGCAACTGTATACTGATTCATGGGCAGTGCCCAGAGATTTGGCTGAATGATCAGGGACTGGGAAGTTACATGACTGGAAAATTGAAGACAAGGATTTATGGAGAAGAGGTATGTGGATAGACCTGTCTGAATTGGCCAAAGAAGTGAAGATATTTGTGTCTCATGTGAATGTGCGCTTCTCAGCAGGGAGGATTTTAACAATCAAGTGAATAGGATGAGGTGTTCTGTGGACACTACTCATCCTCTTTCCCCAGCTACTCCTGTCATTGCTCAATGGGCTCATGAACAAAGTGACCATGGTGGCAAGGGTGGAGGTTATGCATGGGCCCAGCAACATGGACTTCCACTCACCAAGGACAACTTGAATACAGCTACTGCTGAGTGCCCAATCTGCCAGCAACAGAGACCAACACTTAGTCCCTGATGTGGCACCATCCCTTGAGGTGATCAGCTAGAAACCTGGTGGCAAGTTGAGTACATTGGACCACTTCCATCATGGAAAGGGCAGCATTTTCTTTTACTGAAATAGACAGTTACTCTGTATATAAATTTGCCTTCCTTGCATGCAGTGCTTCTGCCAACACTACCATCCGTAGACTTACAGAATGCTTTCTCCACAGTCATGATATCCCACACAGCATCTCCTCGGATCAAGGGACTCATTTCACAGCAAACAAAGTGGGGCAGTGGGCCCATGCTCATGGAATTCACTGGTCTTACCATGATCCCCATCATCATGAAACAGCTGGCTTGATAGAACAATGGAATGGCCTTCTAAAGACACAGTTACGGAGCCAGCTTGGTGGCAGTGCCTTGCAGTCTTGGGGCAATGTTCTCTAGGAGGCTGTATATGCTTTAAACCAGTATATATGGTGCTGTTTCTCCCATAGCCAGGATTCATGGGTCCAGGAATCAAGAGGTGGAAATGGGAGTGGCACCACTCACTATTTCCCCTAGTTACCTACTAGCAATACTTTTGCTTCCTGTCCCCGCGATCTTACACTTTGCAGGTCTAGATGTCTTAGTTCTGAAGGGAGGAATGCTCCCACCTGGAGACACATCACTGATTCCATGGAACTGAAAGCTAAGAATGCCACCTGGCCACTTTGGGCTCCTTATGCCTCTGGATTGGCAGACACAGAAGGGAGTTACCACACTGGTGTGATTGATCCTAACTACTAAGAGGAAATCGGATTGATATTACATAATGGAGGTAAAGAAGTGTGTCTGGAATGCAGGAGATCCCTTAGGGCGTCTCTTAATACTACCATGTCCTGTGATTAAAGTCAATGGAAAACTACTCCAACCCAATTCCGACATGACTACTAATGACCCAGACCCCTCAAGAATGATTTGAGTCACCCCACTAGGCAAAGAACCATGATCAGCTGAGGTGTTTGCTGAGGGCAAAGGGAATACTGAATGGGTGGTGGAAAAAGGTAGTTCTAGATACCACTTACAGCCAAGAGACCAGTTGCAGAAACGAGGACTGTAATTGTTGTGAGTATTTCTGCTTTGTATGTGTGCATCAAATACTTTTGTTTTCTTCGCTTATAAAATATAAGATGTAAACAGGCTTATTGCATTTTCAGTTGTATGTGTGTTCGTTGTATCATGTTAGGCACAGGTATGACTTTATAATTGTCTTTTTTGCAAAGATTATGTATTGTTTACGGAGATGTATACAGGTGCCAAGTTGACAAGGGGTGGACTGTGATGGTTAAGATTGTGTGTCAACTTGGCTGGGCCATGATTCTCAGTGTTTTGTCAGTCGTATAATGTTGTGATCACTTCCTTGTTGAGATTTGATCTGTGATCACCCCGTGATGGGCCATGCTTTGAGTAGCCAATCAGTTGAAAGGGAGTTTCGCTGGGCGTTTGGCCTGCATCGAGAGTGGTTGGATGGTCTGCCAGGGTTCAGAGGGGCTTTTGCTCATTCTGGATCCTACAGATTGCTCCTGTTCATCTAACCTCCAGTTTTTGGTACTTGAGCTAGGAGCTTGCCTGGCATCTTGCCTGCTGATCTTGTGATTCGGTGATCTTCATAGCCTGTGAGCAACAACCTTGCTCTCCAACCTGTTGATTTTGGGTTTGCCAGCCCCTGCAGTTACTTGAATCGGGAGAAGCCTCTATGCTGACCCACGGACTTGGGTTGTTCCAACCGCTACAGCCTCATGAGCCATTTCCTTGATATAACTCTTTCTCTCTGTATATATATATTTATACTCTTTACTGATTTTGCTTCTCTAGAGAGCCCAGTGTAAGACAGGGGCTTACCTTGATATGAGGGTTTATTTCCTCGATAGGAAAAAAAAAATGGGTCTCAAGTCATTTCTCATGGGCAGTCAATAATTCAAGGCCATTTAAGGCTACTTTGATAGTTGTTGTCTGGTTAATGAGTAGGAGTAGAGCAGACCTACGTTTTAGGGTATGCACCTTTGTCTCAGTTTTCTAGTGATACTTTAACAGAAATATCACAAGTACGTGGCTTTAATGAGCAGAAATGTATTTTCTCACAGTTCAGTAAGCTAAAAGTCTAAATTCAGTGTGTGGCTCTAGAGGGAGGTCCTTTCTGTGCCCATTTCAGCTTCCAGTAGCTGTCAATCCTTGCAGTTCCTGGGCTTGTAGATTCATCTGCTTCCACTGTCATTAGATAAAGTCTATCTTCCACCAAATGTGCTTGTTTGTCTCTGTCTATGTTGCTTCTTATAACTCAGAAGTGATTAGCTTTAGGACACACCCTACACTGGCCTCATTAGCATGACAAGAAAAACCATACTCCCAAATGAGATTACATCCACAGGTTAGGATGTTAGGATTCCACAGATTAGGGGTTAGGATTCCAGCATATATTTTTTGGGAACACAATTCAATCTGTAACACCCTGCCAATAGTTATTTAGCATCAGCATTTAAAAGGAGCTTGTTCAGGGCTGGTAAAGCCCTCTCATATGTTTGGGTGTTTGACAAAACTACTCATTGAACCTACCAATTTTTTTCAATAATTGATATTGTTAATAGAGTGTTTTCCAACTAGTAAACGTACTTGTACTCATTAATGTGGTGGTAGGGTGGGCTATCTTCCATGCCCTGAACGTACAATAGAGGAAAGGGAGTGCTGGGAGTCATACTAGAAAATGTTGGGGTGGATAGATGCTACATATACAATTCAACAAATCTAACGGATTTCTTCATAGGTTATTGATTTGGAGGTTTTTAGATATGCTTGCCATCTGGTGCATCACAGCACTGGTCAGAGGCAATTTTGAGCCTGTATTATAAAGATGTACCAATAATCACCCTTTCACTCCCTATTATATAAAGTCCTTTAATAAAATTTGAATTTCCAGTTGGGTCTGATCATGGACGTTGGTTTAAGTTTCTTACCCCTGTATTATGTTATTTTCGGTGGTTACCGGGTATATCTCAGGAGGTAGAGTGTATTCTCTTTGCAACTGTTCATATATGTAAAGCTATTTATACAATGAGTCATAATCAATATCATCAGGGTCAAGAGGCTCTCCCATAGACATTATTGTCTTACTGGGTTTAGAGAAACTGGGCTTATGTAGAGATCGAATTAACCCTTTGACATGTTTGTATGTCACATCACTCAATGAAATCCAAAATCTTTGTTGCCCTTCAAGGGGGTTGAGGGAAGAAACCGTTCAAAACTGGTCTTCCTAAAGGTCTGCGACACTGAGAACCAAGGAGGTTTTCCCTTATAACTTTGAGATCAGGATCTTTTCAAATGGAAGCATATGCAGCAGCAGTGTAGATATTTTGAGTTTCACAGAGTCCTAGTGAGCATTACACCCTTTGGGTTATGGACCTAAGTATGCCACATGGTGACTTATCTTCCTCACATGAGCTACCACACCTAAAAGGCAGCGTTCTAGGAAACGGAATCCAATGCTTGGCTGGGACACACAGCCACAGCTACAGGGCATTTACACTCCCCTGAGCCTAGTGTCACTCAAAGTCTTGACGGAATTGAGACACACAATTCAATCTGACACGTACAGATTGGTCAAGATACATGACCCAGGGCCAGTTTAGGGAGGAGTCATATTTGTACCCTTGTTCTTAAATGGCAGTTATCAAGACTTCCAACTTGGGTCAGTTAAATCCATAGCAGAGGCTCAGAAGTACCTGAAAATGCTTCACAAAACAGCACAGATTTGAAGGCACATTAACCAGCATGTTATGGTGTAAACCCAGATGTTGCACCTAGTTAGTAAGTTGAGAGTAAGAAAAGAAAGATCTTATGGTAGAATTGGTCATCACCTAGATGTCCTGTTAATTATGCCAATTGTTTTATGATTACCTTGCAGAAGGAGGAATGGATCCCCTTCCAATGAAATAGTTTAGATATTGAGACCAATAACACCACATGCACCAAAAGGGTATTAAAAGTTTTATTATTTACACTATAAGACTGTCTAGGGAGAGTATGGCAGGAAAAGCTGGCCCAGGTGGCAACAGCAAAGTGGAGTGGGTGGCTGTGGCTTTTATTGTGACTAGGAAGTAAGAGTGGAATGAGGGCTCCTGCACAGAAGCAAGGGTTAGTATGGTTTGAACTATCCACTGACATCAAAGGAGGTAGTGTGGGGGGTTTTCTTATTGGCTTGCCCAAATATAGAGCAAAAGGGGAAACATGGGTCTTGAATACTGTCAGCTGTGGAACATCACAAACGGAGTTTTCCTTTTTATTTCACAATTTTATGCTGTATACAAGAGAAACACTTAAAATACAGAAATCCTAAAAGACTAAAAAAAGTAGTGGAGAAAGACCTAACCAGGAAATGGAAACAATAAGAAAGCAGTCATTGTAATCTGATACTAGACAAAACAGACTTCAAGACAAATAGCGTTAATTAAGATAAAGAAAGACACTTTATAATGTTAAAATCTACAATATAAAACGAAAGTGTAACAGTTATGAGTACCTATGCATCAGATAATACCACAACTATTTATAAAAAACAAAAACTACAAAAATGCAAGTAGAAGCAGATAAAAACACACTGTTAAATAGGAGACTTTAACCCATTACTCTCAGTATGAGAGAGGTAAAGCAGACAGAAAACAAGTAAATATATTTTTTAAAAAAACTAAACAATATAATTGGTGAGGAAGATTCTGTGAATATGTACCTAGTACTACACCCAGAAAACAGACTATACCTTTTCTCAAGTGCACACGGGATATTAAGACAAGATCATATCCAAAGATACAAAGAAAATATCAGTAGATTCCATAAGCCAGCAATATTCCAAAACAAATAAAACAACCTAATCACAGAGCAAGAAAACAAAACAAACAAAAAATTGAAGGAATACTTCTCAGCTCATATTATGAGACTGTTACCTTGAAACCAAAATGAAACAGACATTACAAGAATTATATACTCAGCAAAACTATCCTTCAAAATTGAGGAAGAAATGAAAATATTACCAGATAAACAAAAATGGAAGTTCATTATCATTAGACTTGCCCTATCCTACGAGAAATGCTAAAGAGAGTCCTTCAGGTTGGAAGGAAAGGACACTAAACAGTAACTCTAAGTCATGTGAAGAAATAAACATCTCTGCTAAAGGTAATTTCATGATCAAATATAAAAACAAGTTTTATTGTATTTTTGGTTTGTAATTCTACTTTTTATATCCTATATGATTAAAAAGACAAATGTACAAAAATATAAATTTATTTTATATGGCACAAAATTTATGACAACAGAAATATCAAAGCGGGGTCCAAAGCCTAGGAATATATCCTAGAGAAATAAGAATTGTCACATAAGTAGATATAAGCACACCCATGTTCATTGCAGCATAATTCACAATAGCAAAAAGATGGATACAACCAAAGTGCCCATCAACAGATGAGTGGATAAATAAACTATGGTACATACACAATGGAATACTAGGCAACTATAAAGAACATGTTTTGAATCTGCAAAAAAATCTCACAACATGGATGAATCTGGAGGGCATTATGCCGAGTGAAATAACTCAATCACAAAAGGACAAATACTGTATGGGACCACCATTATAACAACTCATAAAAAGGTTCACACAGAGAAAGAAAAAACCTTTGATGGTTATGAGGGAGTGGAGGGGTGGAGAGGGAAAAACGCTAAATAGACAATAGATAAGTGGCAACTTTGGTGAAGGGTAAGATAGTGCATAATACTGGGGAAATCTGCACAGCTTGACCAAGGCAAGATCGTGGAAGCTTCATAGACATATCCAAACTCCCTGAGGGACTGAATTACTGGGCTGAGGGCTGGGGACCATGATCTCAGGGGACATCTAGCTGAATTGGCATAGCATAGTTTATAAAGAAGATGTTCTACATCCTACTTTGGTGGGTAATGTCTGGGGTCTTAAAAGCTTGTGAGTGGCCATCTAAGATACTCCATTGGTCTCATGCCTTCGGGAGCAAGGAGAATGAAGAAAACTAAAGACACAAGGGGAAGATTAGTCCAAAGGACTAATGGACCACAACTACCATAGCTTCCATCAAACTGAGTCCAGCACAACTAGATGGTGCCCAGGTACCACCACCATCTGGTCTGACAGGGATCACAATACAGAGGACAGAGCTGGAGAAAAATGTAGAACAAAATCCTAAATCACAAAAAAAGACCAGACTTGCTGGCCTGACAGAGACTGGAGAAACCCCGAGAGTATGACCCCTGAACACATTTTTAACTCAATACTGAAGTCACTCCTGAGGTTCACCCTTCAGCCAAAGATTAGACAGGCCCATAAAGCAAAATGAGATTAAATGGGTACACCAGCCCAGGGGCAAAGACCAGAAGGTAGGAGGGGACACGAAAGCTGGTGATGGGGAACCCAAGGTCGAGAAGGGGAGAGTGCTGATATGTCATGGGGTTGGCAACCAATGTCACAAAACAATATGTCTATTAATTGTTTAATGAGAAACTAATTAGCTGTGTAAATCTTCATCTAATTTAAATAAAAGAAAAAGAAATATTGAAGGGGAGATAGACAAAATGGTTCAACCTTGTTATGGATTGAATTCTGTCTCCCCTCCCCCAAATATGTGTTGAAATCCTAACCCTTATACCTGTGGTATAAATAATCCTGTTTAGAAATAGGGTTTTCTTTGTTATGCTAATGGTGCCATATTAGTGTAGGGTGTGCCCTAAACATAATCACTTTATAGTTATAAAGAAGCAGATTAGAAACAGAAGCAAGCACAAAAGGGGGAAGATAGATGCCACATGAAGATCGCCAAGGAACTGAGGAATTCTGGGGATACAGAAGCTGAAGGAGACAAGTATCTTCCCACAGACTCAACATAGAGAGAACCTCCCCCTACAGCTGGTGCCCTGAATTTGGAATTCTAGCCTCCTAAACTGTAAGAAAATAAATTTACGTTTTTTAAAGCCACCCACTTTTGGTATTCCTGTTATAGCAGCACTAAGAAAGAAAGACAGAATTTGGTACTGAGAAGTAGGGGTGCTACTGTAACAAATACAAAATGTGACAGTGGTTTTGCAATTGGGAAATGAGTAGAAGCTGGAGGAATTTTGATATGTTTGATATTAAGAGCCTAGATTGCCTTAAAGAGACTCTTGGTAGAATTCAGGCATTAAGGGCAATTCTGATTAGGGCTCAGAAAGAAATGAGAGGAAAACCTCTATTGCTATGAACAGAATGCTGCTACAAATATGGACATTAAATGTGCTTCTGGAGAGGCTTTAAAAGGAAATGATGAGCAGGTTATTGGACAATAGAGGATGGATGATTGTTTTTGTAAGGTGGCAAAGAACTTGTCCAAAATATGTTCAAATGTTTTGTGGAAGATAGAATTTGTAATGATGAACTTGGATATTTTGCTGAGGAGATTTGTAGGCTAGATCTTAAAGGGGTAGTGTGGTTTGTCCTTGCCACTTACACTAAAATGTGAGGTGAAAGAGAGAAATTTAGAAATGAATTATGTGGGAAAAAAATCCAGAACTTAAAAGCTTTAGAAAGTTCTGTTTCACAAACTAAGGAAGTTGTCCTGGAACTTTCACCAAGTTCGCGGCTACTCAATCTTTTCCTGTGACTGATGGATCTAATCAACCAACACAGCAGAAATACTATCAGCTTAGACTAAAAGAGAGAGACAGAACAAAATGAAGGAAAGCTGTCTGACTCCTGGAATTCTAAAGGCTGGAAATGGATCAATGGAGCTATTTGGTTGTGAACACCTGTTGTCCTCCAAGAAAAGGAAGACACCATCCTGAGAGAAGTTTGAAGATCAATAGAACTGTCAGAAGGAGCAAGAGGGGTAGGACTACCTCAATTTCAAAGGGTGAAACCACAGCTTCCTTGGTTTCAAAGGATAGATCCACTGCCTCCTGGGTTTCAAAGAGTTCAGTCACCACCCCCTGGTTCCAGAGTGCAGGACTGTCATTCAGGTGGACCAAGAGAATGGGGCTCCCAGCAAAGCTGACGGGGTGAGACTACCATGCCAATGCACCAGTAGAATGGGGTCATCACCCAAAGCTGAAGGAGCAGGACTTCCATGTCAGTGGGACAATAGAAAAAGGAGCAACTTGGGCTGAGCGTGTGGGGTCACCACTGAGGTGAACTGGGAAAACTGTGCCTCACAAACAAAGCTGAGAGTGAAAGATTGCAGTCCAGTTGGCCTGTAGGGTGGGGCTGATGCTCAAGGCTGAGGGCTTGATATCATTCTCCAAGGACTATCCCTTCTTTATCGTATTCAAAGTATGTGAGATGAAGTGTCACCATCCTCACTTCTAAGGAGCATTCTGGCTATACTTCCCAGACAGATTTGATGCTCTTCTGGCAGTTCAGGGTATCAGTCAACATTCTTTGCCAACACCATGATTCAAAGGCTTCGAGTCTTCATTATTCCTTATTCATTGTCCAGCTTTCACATGCATATGAGGCAACTGAAAATACCACGGCTTGGGTTAAGTGCACCTTAGTCCTCAAAGTGACATCTTTGCTTTTTTAACACTTTTAAGAGATTTTTTTGCAGCATATTTGCTCAATGCAATACATAGTTTAATTTCTTGACTACTACTTCCGTGGGCACTGATTGTGGATCCAAACAAAGTGAAATCCTTGATAACTTCAGTGTTTTCTCCATTTATCATGATGCTGTTTATTGGTCCTGTTGTGATGATTTTTGCTTTCTTTATGTTGAGGTGTAATCCATACTGAAGTCTGTGGTCTTTGATCTTCATCAGTAAGTGCTTCAAGTCCTCTTCACTTTCAGCAACCAAGGTTGTGTCATTTGCATAACACAGGTTGTTAATGAATCTTCCTCCACTCCTGATGCCCCGTTCTTCATATAGTCCAGCTTTGATTATTTGCTCAGTATACAGATTGAATAAGTATGGTGAAAGGATACAAACCTGACAGACACGTTTCCCGATTCTAAACCATGCAGTGTCCCCTTGCTCTGAACGACTGCCTCTTAGTCTATGCACATGTTCCACATGAGTACATTTAAGGGTTCTGGAATTTCCATTCTTCGAAAGGTTATCCATGATTTGTTATGATCTACACAGTCGAATGCCTTTGCATAGTCAGTAAAACAATAAATCCTTCAATATTGCATCTTTCTGGTATTCTCTGCTTTCAGCCAGGATCCATCCGACATCAGCATTGGTATCTCTCGTTCCACATCCTCTTCTGAATCTGGCTTGAATTTCTGGCAGTTTCCTGTTGATACACTGCTGCAACTGCTTGTGAAAGTTCTTCAGCAAAACTGTACTTGTGTGATATTAATGATATTGCTCGAAAATTTCCGCTTTCGGTGGGATCATATTTCTTTGGAATGGGCACAAATATGGATCTCTTTCTGGCGATTGGCCAGGTATCTGTTTTCCAAATTTCTTGGCATAGAGGAGTGGGTACTTCCACTATTGCATCTATTTGTCGAAACATCTCAATTGGTATTCTGTCAACTCCTGGAGCCTTGTTTTTCCCCACTCTCTTAAGTGCAGCTTGGACTTCTTCCTTCAATACCATTGGTTCTTGATCATATGTTAGTTACATCCTGAAATGGTTAAACATTGACCAATTTTTATTGTTACAGTGATTCTGTTTATTCCTTCCATCTTCTCTTTATTCTTCATGTATCATTCAAAATTTTACCCATAGAGTCCTTCAATATTGCAACTCGAGGCTTGAATTTTTTCTTCAGTTCTTTCAACTTGAGAAACGTTGAGCGTGTTCTTCCCTTTTGGTTTTCTAACTCCAGGTCTTGGCACATATCATTATAATACTTTGTTTTCTCAAGTCGCAGTTTGAAATCTTTTTTAAAAATTTTTTATTGTACTTTAGGTGAAGGTTTACAGAACAAATATTTTCTCATGAAACAGTCAGTACACATAATGTTTTATGACGTTGGTTAACAACCCCACGACATGTCAACATGTTCCCTTCTCAGCATTGGAGGACCATTTTTCTGTTGTTGTTGAAAATATACATAGCCAAAGATACACCATTTCAAAAATTTCTACATGTACAATTTGGTCACTTCCATTACGTTCTTCCAGTTTTGCTGCTATTCTCACTTTAGATGAAGGTTTACAGAACAAAATAGTTTCTCATTAAACAGTTAGTATACATACTGCCCTATGACAATGGTTAAGAAACCCACTACATGTCAACACTGTCCTTACTTAACCTTGGGTTCCCTATCACCAGCTTTCCTGTCACCTTCAGCCTTCTAGTCCTTATCCCTGGACTGCTGTGCCTCATTAATCCCATTGTGTTTTATGGGCCATCCAATCCCCGGCTGAACCTCGGGAGTGACTTCAACACGGAGCTAAAATGGTGTCTGGGGCCATGCTCCCGGGGTTTCTCCAGTCTCTTTCAGGCCAGTAAATCTGGTCTTTTTTTGTGTTAGAATTTTGTTCTGCTTCCTTCTCCAGCACTGTCCAGAACCATCTGTTGTGATCCTAGTCAGAGAAGTCAGTAGTGGTAGCCAGGCACCATTTAGCTGTATTGAACTCAGTCTGGTGGAGGCCTTGGTAGCTGTGGTCCATTAGTCCTTTGGACTAATCTTTTCCTTGTATCCTGTTCTATTCATTCTCCCTTGCTCCCGAGGCGATGAGACCAATGGAGTATCTTAGATGGCTGCTCCCAGGCTTTTAAGACCTCAGACGCGACTCACCAAGGTAGAATGTAGAACATTGTCTTTATAAACTGTGTTATACCAACTGAGCTAGATGTTCCCAGAGACCAATGTACCCACAGCCCTCTGCCCAGCAGTTCAGTCCTTCAGGGAGTTTGCATGTGTCTATGGAGTTTCCATGACTTTTCCTTGTAAAAGTAGTATCGGCTTCCCCAGTGTTGTGTACTGTCTCACCCCTCACCAAAGATACCACTTGTCTGTTGTTTATTTAGTATTACCCCCCACCCCCCATCCCTTGTAACCAACAAAGATTGTTACTTTTGTGTGTAAATTTTTCATGAGTTTTTACAATAGAGGTCTCATACAATATTTGTCCTTTTATGATTGAATTATTTCACTCATCATACTGTCCTACAGTTTCATCCATGCTGTGAGATGCTTTGCAGATTCATCATTAATCTTTATAATTGTGTAATACTCCATTGTGTGTATGTACCATAGTTTGTTTCTCCATTCATCTGTTGATAGGCATCTAGGTTGTTTCCATCTTTTTTGCTATTGTGAACAATGCTGCCATGAACATGGGTGTGCATATGTCTATTCGTGTGACGGCTCTTATTTCTTTAGGATATATTCCTAGGAGTGGAATTGCTGGATTGTATGGTATTTCTATTTCTAGCTTTCTAAGGAAGCGTCATATCATCCAAAATGGTTGTATCATTGTGTGTTCCCACAAGCAGTGCATAAGAGTTCCGATCCCTGCAGCCTCTCCAGCATTTGTTATTTCCAGTGTTTTTGATTCGTGCCGGTAATGCCGGGGTGAGATGGTATTTCATTGTGATTTTAATTAGTGTTTCTCTAATGGCTAGTGAAAGTGAGCATTTTCTCATGTGTCTGTTGGCCACTTGAATATCTTCTTTGGTGAAGTGTCTGTTCATTTCCCTTACCCATTTTTAATGTGATTATTTGTCTTTTGCTGTAGAGGTGTGGATTTTCTTGTAGATTATGGAGATTAGACCTCTTCCTGACTTGTAATGTCCAAAAATTTTTTCCCAGTTTGTAGGTTCTCCTTTTACTCTTTTGGAGAAGTCTTTTGAAGAGCATAGGTGTTTGATTTTTAGAAGATCCCAGTTATCTAGTTTATCTTCTGTGGTTTGTGCATTGATGGTTATGGTTTGTATCCTGTTAATGCCATGTATTAGGGCCTCTAGCCTTGGTCCCATTTTTTCTTCTATGAACTTTATAGTTTTTGGCTTTATATTTAGGTCTTTGATCCATTTTGATTTAGTTTTTGTATATGGCGTGAGGTATGGGTCCTGTTTCATTTTTTTTTTTTTTTTTGCAGATGGCTATAGTTTTGCCAGAACCGTTTGTTAAAAAGACTGTCTTTTCCCCATTTGATGGACTTAAGGCCCTTCTTGAAGGTAAGGTGACCATAGGTGGATGGATTTACATCTCAATTCTGTTCCGTTGGTCAACGTATCTGTCGTTGTACCAGTACCAGGCTGTTTTGATTACCGTAGCTGTATAGTAGGTGCTGAGGTCAGGTAGTGTGAGACCTCCTACTTTATTCTTCTTCTTCACTAGTGCTTTACTTGTTCGGGGCTTCTTCCCTTTCCATATAAAGTTAATGATTACTTTTTCCATCTCTTTGAAGAATGCTGTTGGTATCTGGATCAGGATTGCATTGTATTTTTAAATTGCTTTGGGTAGAATTGTCATTTTCACTATGCTGAGTCTACCTATCCATAAGCATGGTATGCTTTTCAATTTATGCAGATCCCTTTGGTTTTCTTGCAGCACTGTTTTGTAGTTTTCTTTGTGTAGGCCTTTTATCTCCCTGGTAAGATTTATTCCTAAGTATTTTAGTTTTTTAGGGGCTATTATAAATTGTATTGTTTTCCTGATTTCCTTTTTATTGCTCTCTTTATTGGTGTATAGGAATCCAACTTATTTTTCTCTGTTTATCTTGTATCCTGCTACTCTGCTGAATCTTTCTAATAGTTCCAGCAGATTTCCCGTGTAGTCTTTAGAGTTTTCTATGTATAGTATCATATCATCCGCAAACAGGGACAGTTTAACTTCTTCATTACCAATTTTGATGCCCTTTATTTCTTTTTCTTGCCTTATTGCTCTAACTAGAACTTCCAGCACAATGTTAAATAGGAGTGGAGATAAAGGCCAACCTTGTCTTGTTCCTATTCTCAAGGGGAATGTTTTCAGCCTCTCTCCATTAAGAATGATGTTGGCCATTGGTTTTGCATAGATGCCCTTTATTATGTTGATAAATTTCCCTTCTATACTTATTTTATTGGGAGTTTTTATCAGGAATGGGTGTTGGACTTTGTTGAATGCCTTTTCTGCATCAATTTAGATGATCTTGTGATTCTTTTCTTTCCTTTTATTTATGTGGTGGATTACTTTAATTGATTTTCTAATGTTGAACCATCTTTGCATACTTGGTATGAATCCCATTTTGGACGTGGTATATTATTTTTTTGATATGATGCTGAATTCTATTGGCTAGAATTTTGTTGAGAATTTTTGTGTCTATATTCATGAGATATATTGATCTGTCATTTTCTTTTCTTGTGGCATCTTTGCCTGGTTTTGGTATCAGCGTTATGCTGGCTTCATAGAATGAATTTGGAAGTGTTGCTTCGTCTTCTATGCTCTGAGTAGTACTGGTACAAGCTCTTCTGTAAATGTTTTGTAGAATTCTCCAGTGAAGCCATTTGGGCCAGGGCTTTTTTTGTTGGGAGGCTTTTTCTTTTTTTATTACCTTTTCAATCTCTTCTCTTGTTATGGGTCTGTTCAGATTTTCAACATCACTTTGTGATAGTTTGGGTAGGCAGTGTGTTTCTAGAAATTTATCCATTTCCTCTAGGTTTTCAAATTTGTTAGAGGATACTTTTTCATAATATTCTCCTATAATCCTTTTTATTTCAGTTGGGTCTGTTGTAATGTCCCCCATTTCATTTCTTATTTGGGTTATTTGTGTCGTCTCCTGTTTTTCTTTTGTTGGTCTGGCCAGTGGTTTGTCGATTTTGCTGATTCTTTCAAAGAACCAACTTTTGGTTTTGTTGATTCTTTCTATTGTTTTTCTGTTCTCTATTTCATTTATTTCTGCTCTGATCTTTACTATTTCCTTTCTTCTGGTGGTTGTGGGCTTTTTTTGCTGTTCTCTTTCTATTTGTTTGAGTTTTGTAGTTAATGTTTTGATTTTGTCCCTTTCTTCTTTTTTGAGATGTGCATCTATTGCTATAAAGTATCCTCTGAGGACTGCCTTTGCTGTGTCCCAAAGGTTTTGGTATGATGTGTTTTCATTCTCATTTGATTCTAGGAATTTTTTGATTCCATCT
Organism: Dugong dugon; assembly: GCA_030035585.1. Lineage (NCBI taxonomy): Eukaryota > Metazoa > Chordata > Mammalia > Sirenia > Dugongidae > Dugong > Dugong dugon. The sequence continues at coordinate 96,816,490 of CM057483.1, read as the reverse complement.
CTGATTTCGTCTATTACCCAGTGATGTGTAACCAGTGTATTATTCAGTTTCTATGTAGTTGATTTTTTTCCTTGCTCTTTCTATTGTTAATTTCTACCTTGATGGCATTGTGGTCAGAGAAGATACTTTGAATTATCTCAATGTTTTGGATCTTGTTGAGGATTGCTCTGTGGCCTAAGCTGTGGTCTATTCTGGAGAACGTTCCATGTGCATTGGAAAAGAACGTGTACTTTGCAGTGGTTGGATGGAGTGTTCTATGTATGTCTATGAGGTCAAGTTGGCTGATTGTGCCCTTTAGGTCTTCTGTATCTTTCCTGAGTTTCTTCTTAGTTGTTCTGTCCTTTACTGAGAGTGGTGTGTTGAAGTCTCCTACTATTATTGTGGAACTGTCAATTTCTCTTTTCAGTGTTGTTAGGGTTTGTTGTATGTATTTTGGAGCCCTGTCAGTGGGTTTGTACATGTTTATTATGGTTATGTCTTCATGCTGGATAGTCCCCTTAATCATTATATAGTGTCCTTCTTTGTCTTTTATGGTAGATTTCGTTTTAAAGTCTATTTTATCTGAGATTAGAATTGCCACTCCTGCTCTTTTTTGGTAGTTGGTAGCTTGATATAATTTTTTCCAACCTTTGACTTTTAATAAATTCACATCTTTGTTTCTAAGGTGTGTCTCCTACAGACAGCATATTGATGGATCCTGTTTTCTTATCCATTCTGTCACTCTCCATCTCTTTATGGATGCATTGAGTCCATTTACATTCAGTGTAATTATTCATAGATGTGGGTTTGTTGCTGTCATTTTGTAGTGCTTTTTTTGTGGTGCTGAAGTTTTCTTTGTTCTTCTTACTCTCTTGTGCTGAGTTGCTTTTGTTTGTGGATTTTTTTTTTCACTTCTTTTGTTTTTGTAGGTTTTGTTTTTGGTGAAACTTTATGTTTTTCCTCTTTTTCTATGAGTATGTTTGTTAACTTTCTTTGTGGTTACCATAAATTTTACCCTTATCTTTCTAAGTTTGAAGCAGTCTACCATTACTTGATATCGCCTTGCCTTCCTCTCCATTAGAAGTTTCTATACCTACGCCGTTTATTCCCTCTTTTATTGTTTTGATGTTGTTGTCATTTACTGATTAACTGCTATGATTCCCTGTTGTATTACTTTTGGTTTTGGATAGTCCTCGAGAGTTCATTTCCTAGATTGGTATCTGGCTGGTATGATCCTGTCTCCTAGGTTCTGCCTGTGAGCTGAGGCTGTTTGTCCTCAGATCGAAGAAATCGCTTTAATAATTCTTGTAAGGTTGGTTTGACTTCTACATATTCCCTTAGTTTCTGTTTATCTGGAAGGACCTAATTTCACCATCAAATTTGAACGAGAGTTTTGCAGGCTATATTATTCTTGGCTGGCAATTTTTTTTTCTTTCAAGATTTTATATATGTCATCCCATTGCCTTCTTGACTGCATGGTTTCTGCCAAATAATCTGAGCTTAGGCTTATTGTTTCTCCTCTGTATGTGACTTCTTGTTTTTCACGAGCTGCTCTCAGGATTCTTTGTTTGTCTTGGGTTTTGGGGAGTAGGAATATGATATGCCTTGGTGGTTTTCTTTTGGGGTCTCTTGTATATGGGGTTTGTTGAGCTTCTCGGATGGCCAGCTTTTCATCTTTCATGATATTGGGGAAGTTTTCTGTCAGCAGTTTGTCAATGATCTTTTCTGTGTTTTCTGTTTTCTTCCCCATTTCTGGAATTCCAATTACTCGAAAATTTTTACTTTTGATTGTGTCCCACATAACTCTCAGTATCTCTTCATTTTTCTTTTTTCTCAGTTTTCCTGAAACAGAGTTGTATCCAAGTGTTTGTCTTCAATTCCACTGATCCTGTCTTCCACCCTTTCAAATCTGCTTCTCAGCCCTTCTATGACACCGTCCATTTCTGAAATCATGTTGTTAATCTTTTGTATTTCTAATTGTTGTCTTTGTATAATTTCTAGTTGTGAATTTATTTTGGCATTTTGTTCCTGCATTATTTTCCTGAATTCTTCCAATTTTTTGTCTGTATTTTCCATGAATTTGTCTACTTTTTCCTCATGTTTGTCAGCTTTTTGCCTCAGATCTTGGAGAATTCTGAGTATTAGAGATGTGAATTCCCTATCTGGTAGTTCTAGTGCATTTTCTTCTAGAGGAGGGTCATCTGGTGTTTTATTTTGGATGCCTACTGGAATCATCCTGTCTTGTTTTTTAAATGTTTTGATATTGTTTTCTGTCTTCTAGGCATTCAGTAGTTATTTTACTCGTTTATTGATTGTAGATTTGTTTGTTTCATCCCTTTTTAAAAAAAATATTTGACTATGTCTGAGCAGGCAGACTGTGTGTTCTTTGTTGTTTGCTCATCTGTGGGCACAATACTTTTCTCCTCCTTCTTCAACTGGCAGGGTCAGTCTCTCAGATATGGTATGACAGGGAAGATCTAGCTGAAGAGGAGTTACTGGGATGGGTTGTTTGTGGCACCTACTACAGCCACCAGAGCAGGTCGATAATCAGTGCAGGGAAGGTTCCAGTAGGCCATGCCTGTGCTGCTTGGTGGTGTGATGTCAAGCGCATGGTGCAGGTTAACAGGATGCAGTGGGGAGATTGTTATGTGTGGAGCTAAGATGGATATGGTAGAGAGGAGAGAGGAACAGGAGCCAAAAACATACAAACAAACAAAAAGTAATGCTAGGGGAGCTTGCCATTGGAGTGGAGAGATGAGAGACTATTAAATGGAGAAAAACAGAAAGGGGAGAAGGAAGAAAAGAAAAGAATGAATAAATAAGAGTCAGAAAGGTTAAAGAACCACAAAGTTCTCAGGGATCCCACTGATGCAGCTATGAGGTCTGGGGAAGTCACTCTCAGATGTTGCAGTACAGCCTGGCTAGAAGGCGTAGAGGTATACAACGCCAGGTATTCAGGGAACAGAAAGAGAAGGAAGATATACAGAGATGAGAAACTGAGCCATGAAGAAAGGGAAGAATGGAAAAAGAGGGGGAAAAATGAAACAAATAAAAAAAAAAAACAAAAAACAAGAAAGGCCCCCAAAGAAACAGAAAAAAAAAAAACGAACGTAAAAAGAATTGTCCTCAGGGATCCCTCTGCACGTCTGTGGTAGCTGAAGGGAAGTCTCCTTGCTACGTAGCTCAACCTGGCCAGAATGGGCTCCCAACTCAAGAAAAGGAAAAGAAAACAAACAAACAATTCAAAACAAACAAACAAACAAAAGCCCCGGGATCCCACCAGTGCAGCATCCCAAACCGGGAAGCAGCTCCACACTCGAACGGAGTCGACAGCCCCTCAGGAAGAAACAAAGATGGTGCACAGAGCCAGGTACTTGAGCGAAGGGTGGGGGAGTTGGTGAGAGGCAAGTGAGAAATGAAAAGAAGCAGAAAAAGAAAAACAACACTAGTAGCCAACAAATGGCACTCAGAGAGCCAGCCAGTGTGGGCTGGTGTTTCTGGACAAGAGACTGTGTCCATGGGAAGCAGAGGGGTCCGAGTGTGGGTGAAGAAGGGTAGAGAGTGGGAAAGTGTATATCACAAATTACCAGAGCTCTGCAGCCCCTCAGGAAGAAGCAAAGATGGCGCACCGAGCGAGGTACTCGAGTGAAAGGAGGGGGAGGTGGGGAGAGGAAAGGAAGAAATAAAAAGAAGCGGAAAAAAAGCAACACCAGCAGCCAACAAATGGCACTCAGAGAGCCACCCGTTCTGGTGTGTGGAATCCAAGCAGCCGCTGCTTCCCGTTCAAGAGACTGTGGCCGAGGGAAGCAGAGGAGGCCGATTCGGGGTGAAGAAGGGTGGGGTTTGGGAAAGCATATATCGGCAATTACCAGTTGTTTTTTCTCCCGCTGGAAGCTCCTTGAGGCTGCTTTCTCGTACCCCCTGCTTGCTGGTCTCTGATAGGAGTCCAGGATGATGGATCCACGCTGAGTTAGCTGGTAGAGGACCTCTGCATGAATCTCTCCTCGCTCTCCTGTCTCTGTCAGTTTTCTCACTCCATTTGGTGCTTGGCTGAGTTCTTTATCTCTTCATTTGATGTTTTAGGCTTTCAGGATTGTTCTATTCTCTGTTGGGCTTAGTTTTTTGGATCTTTGCTGTGGAGGGACGGCGTGGTGCTTCTGCCTAGAGCGCCATTTTGCGGAACTCCCTAGAGCTTTTTCTTCTACTGGAAAGTCATCTGTTATTTTATCTTGGACACCTACTGGAATCATCCTGTCCTGTTTTTTTATGTTTCGATAATGTCTACTGTCTTCAGGACATTCAGTAGTTATTTTTTTCGTTTATTGATTGTACATTTGTTTGCTTCATCCTATTTTTTTTTTTAATTTGGCTATGTCTGAGCAGGCGGGCTGTGTGTTCTTTGCCTTGCTAGTCTGTGGGCACGATACTTTTCTCCTCCTTCTCCAATTTGCAGGGTCAGTTGCTCAGATATGGTACAGCAGAGCAGGCCTAGCTGAAGAGGCGTTTCTGGGATGGGTTGTTTGTGGCACTTACTACAGCCACTTGGGTGGTGTCGGTAATCAGTACAGGGAAGTTTCCAGTAGGCCTTTCTTGTGCTGCTTTGTGGTGTGATGTTAAGTGCACGGTGCTGGTAGGCAGTATGGAGGGGGGAGTTTGTGATGTGTGGAGCTAAAATGGGTATGGGAGAGAGGAGAGAGGAACAGGAGCCAAAAACATACAAACAAACAAAAAAGAGTGCTAGGGAAGCTTGCCGTTGGAGTCAAGAGATGAGAGACTATGAAATGGAGAAAAACAGAAAGAGGAGGAGGAAGAAAAAAAATGAAAAGAAATGACAATAATGAATAAATAGAAATTAGAAAGAAAAAAGAAAAACAATGCTCCCATGGATCCCACCGGTGTGGCTATGAGGTCTGGGGAAGTTGTTCCCAGGTGTTGAAGTACAGCCTGGCTAGAAGGCATACAGGTGTCACTCAGTGCCAGGTATTCAGGGGACAGGAAGAGAAGGAATGCATAGAGAGATGAGAAAGTGAGCAATGAAGAAAGACAAAAAGGGAAAAGAAAACAAAACAAACTAAAAAAAAAGAACAGAAAACCCCCCCCAAAACAGAAAAAAAATCAAGAAAAAAGAAATGTCCTCTAGGATCCCTCTGTGGGTCTGCACAATCTGAGGGGGTAGGTCCCAAGCCGCACAGCCCTGCCAGCCAGAACGGGCTCCCAACTTGAGAAAAGAAATAGAAAACAAACATAGAATTCAAAACAAACAAACAAAAAGCCCCGGGATCCCACCAACGTGGCAGCATGGACCAGGAAGAAGTTCCACACTCGAGCAGAGCTCCACAGTCCCTCAGGAAGAAGCAAAGGTGGCACACGGAGCCAGGTATTTGAGCAAAAGGAGGGGAAGGGGATGAGAAGTAAGAAAGAAATAAAAAGAAGCAGAAAAAAACCCAACACCAGCAGCCAACTAATGGTACTCAGGAAGTTGGCCAGTGGGGGCGTGTGGAATCCAAGCAGCCAGTGTTTCCTGGCCAAGAGACTGTGGCCGTGGGAAGTAGAGGAGGCCGGGTGAGGGTGAAGACGGATGGGGAGTGGGAAGCGTATATTGCCAGTTACTGGTTGTTCTATCTCCTGCTGGAAGCTCCGTGAAGCTGCTTTCTCATACCTCCTATTTGCTGGTCTCTGATAGGAGTCCAAGATGACTGATCCGTTCTGCATTAGCTGATAGGGGACCTCTGTATGTATGTCTCCTTGCTGTCTGTTCTCTGTCAGTTTCTTATTCCATTTGGTGCTTGGCTGAGTTCTTTATCTCTTCATTTGATGTTTAGGGTTTCAAGATTGCTGTTTTCTCTGTTTTGTTTAGTTTTTCAGATCTTTGCTGTGGAGGGACGTCATGGTGATTCTGCCTAGAGTGTCATGTTGCCGGAAATCCTGCCATTTTGTTTTTAAGTTGTAGACATTCTTTATATATTTTCGATTTTGAACCCTTATCAAATATATGGTTCTCCAAATTTGTCTCCCTATCTGTAGGATGTGTCTTCACTTTGTTGATAAAATCCTTTGTAAACAATTTTTTATTTTTGATGCGGTCCCATTTATCTATTTTGTCTTTTCTTGCTTGTGTTTACAATGTTACATCTAAGAATCCATTGTTCAAAACTGGGTCCAAAAGCATTACCCCTCTTTTTTGTTGTAAGAGATTTATGGTTTTAGTTCTTATATTTAAGTCTTTGATTCACTTTGTATTAGTGTTTGTATATAGTATAAGGTCTAGGTCTAGGTTCATTCTTTTGTTTGTGGAAACGCTGGTGTCCCAGCATCATTTATTAAAGAAACTTTTCTTTCCTCTTTGGATGGACTTAGCATCCTTTTAAAAAATCAACTGACCATAGATGTACAGCTTTATTTCTGGACTCTCAGTTCTATTGGTTTATCTATGATTATACCAGTACAAGACTGTTTTGATTACTGCAGCTTTATAATATATTTTGAGATCCAGAAGTGTGAATCCTTGTACTTTGTTCTTTTTCACGATTGCTTTGGCTATTTGGGGTCCCTTACCATTCCATATGAATTTGAGAATAGGCTTTTCCATTTCTGCAAAAACGCTGTTGGAATTTTGCTGGATATTGCATGGAATCTATAGATCGCTTTCAATATTGACGTCTCAACAATATTGAGTCTTCCAATCCGTGAGCATGGAATGGCCTTCCATTGATTTAGGTCTTCTTTAATTTTTTCAGTAATATTTTATAGTTTTCAGTGTACAAATATTTCACTGCCTTGGTTAAATTTTTTACTAGGTATTTTATTCTTTTAGATACTGTTGTAAAAGTAATTGTTCCATAATTTATTTTCAGGTTGCTCATTTACAATGTATAAAAATCCACTTGACTTTTGTGTGTTGACCTTGTTTTCTGCCACTTTGCCAAATTCATTTATTAGCTCTAGTAGATTTCTTGTTAATTCTTTAAGGTCTTTTACATACAGGATTATACTGCCTACTAAAGGGCATAGTTTCATTTTTCCCATATCAATTTGGATATCTTTTATTTCTTTTTCTTTCCTAATTGCTCTGGCTAAAACTTCCAGTACAATATTGAATAGCTATGGTGAGAGCAGACATCCTTGTCTTGTTCATGATCTTAAGGGGAAATCTCTCTTCTTTCTACATCAAGTATGATGTTAATTGTGATTTTTCAAAAAGTCCTATATTAGACTAATAAATTTCCCCTTTAGTGCTAGCTTGTTGAGTGTTTTTATCGATAAAGAGTGTAGGGTTTAGTCAAATGCCTTCTCATGTGGTTCTTTTCCTTCATTCTATTAATGTAGTGTATTACATTGATTGATTTTCTAATGTTGAACAATCCTTGCATTCCTGGAATAAATCCTACTTGATCATGGTCTATAATCCTTTTAATATGCGTTTGTATTCAGTTTGCAAGTATTTTTTTGAGGATTTATGCATCTCTAATCATAAGGATATTGGTCAGTGGTTTCCTTTCTTGTGTTGTCTTTGTCTGGCTTTTGTATCAGAGTAATGTTAGCTTCATAGAAAGAGTTAGGAAATGTTCCCTAAAAAGGGGATACTACATGGTTTAAAATCAGGAAATGTGTGCGTCACCTGTATGCTGAGCAAATAATCTGAGAAGCTGGAGTGTATGAAGAAGAACACGGCATCGGAATTGGAGAAAAATTCATTAACAACCTGTGATGTGCAGATGATACAACCTTGCTTGCTGAAATGAAGAGGACTTGAAGCATTTACTGATGAAGAGCAAAAACTGCATCTTCAGTATGGATTACACCTCAACAGAAAGAAAACAAAAATCCTCCCAACCGGACCAATGAGCAACATCATGACAAACGGAGAAAAGATTGAAGTTGTCAAGGATTTCATTTTACTTGGATCCACAATCAATACCCATGGAAGCAGTGGTCAAGAAATCAAATGACTGATTGTATTGGGAAAATGTGCTGCAAAAGACCTCTTTAAAATGTTGAAAAACAAAGACATCACTTTGAGGACTAAGATGAGCCTGACTCAAGCCATGATATTTTCAATCACCTCATATGCATGTGAAAGCTGGACAATGAATAAGGAAGACTGAAGAATAATTGACGCCTTTGAATTATGGTGTTGGCAAAGAATATTAAATATACTGTGGACTGCCAGAAGAATGAACAAGTCTGTCTTGGAAGTACAGCCAGAGTCCTCCTTGGAAACAAGGATGGTGAGACTTAGTCTCATGTACTTTGGACATGTTATCATGAGGGACCAGTCCCTGGAGAAGGAAATCATGCTTGGTAAGGTAGAGGGTCAGCAAAAAAGAGGAAGACTCTCGAGATGGATTCACACAGTGGCTGCAACAATGGGCTCAAACATAGCAACAATTGTGAGGATTGGCGCAGAAGCCGGCAGTGTTTACTTCTGTTGTACATGGGATCCCTCTGACTGAGAACCAACTAGAAGGCACTTAACAACAACAATAGCACTAGCTTTATACAATGAGTTAGGAAGTGTTCCCTCTTCTTCTGTTTTCTGGAAATGTTTAAGAAGGATTGGGGTTACTTCTTTTATAAATTTTAGTAGAATTCCCCAGTGAAGCCATCTGATCCAGGACTTTTTTGTGATTATGATTATTGATTCAATCTCTTCACTTACTATGTGTTTGTTGAGATTTTCTATTCCTTCTTGGGTCAGTATAAGAAGATTATGTCCATCTAGGAATACGTCAGTTTCATCTAGATTTTATAATTTGTTGGCATACAATTGTTCATAGTATTTATTTATGGTCCTTTTTATTTTGGTAAGGTCACTTGTAATTTGCCCACTTTAATTTGTGATTTTAGATATTTGTGTCTTCTCTCTTTCTTTGTCAATCTATCTAAAGTTTTGTCAATTTTATTGATCTTTTCAAAAACCCAAGTCTGGTTTCATTGATTCTTTAGTGATTTTCTATTCTCTATTTCATTTATCTCTGCTCTGATCTTTGTTTTCTCCTTCCTTCTGGTTGCTTTAGATTTTATTTCCTCTTCTTTTTCTAGTTCCTCAGCTTGTAAAGTTAAGTTACTGATTTGGGATTTTACTTCTTTCTTAACGTAGGCATTTACAACTATAAATTTCCTTCTGAGCACTGCTTTTGCTGTATTTCATAAGTTTTGATATGCTGTGCTTTAGTTTTCATCCAACTCAAAGTATTTCCTGATTTCTTCCTTTACCCATTGGTTATTTAATATTCTTCTCTTTAATTTCCAAATATTTGTGTATTTTCCAGTTTTCTTTCTGTTATTAATTTCTAATTTCTCTTCGTTATTGTCATAGGAGATACTTTGTGTTATTGCAATTTTTTAAAAATTATTGAGACTTGCTTAGTGACCTAACATGTGTTTTATCCTGGAGAGTTATCCGTATGCACTAGAGAAGAATATATACTGTGCTGTTGCTTGGTGGGGTGTTCTGTATATGTATCTACTAGGTCTATTTGGTTTACAGTTTTCGTCAGGTCCTGTATTTTCGAATTGATCTTTGTTCTAGATGTTCTGTTCATTATTGAAATTGGTGTCTTGAAGTCTGCAACTTATATCATAGGCTATCTATTTCTCCTTTAAATTCTGTCAGTGTTTGTGTTATATATTTAGGTCTCGAGAGTTATGTATATATGTCTGTGAGTGTGTGTGTGCGTGTGTGTGTTTGTTAAATCTTCTTGATGAACTGACCCTTTTATCATTATGTAATTTACTTCTTTGTCTCTTATAACAGATTTTAACTTAAAGTCTATTTTGTCTGATATTGAAATTGCCACCCCAGCTCTCTCTTGTGGTTTCTTTTTGAATTTAATAAATTTCCATCCTTTCACTTTCTACCTATTTGTATCCTTTGGCCTAAGCAGTGTCTTTTGTAGACAGCGTATAGTTTGGTCATGTTTTGGTTTGTTGCTGTTTTTTAATCCATTCTGCCACTCACTGCCTTTTGATTGGAGCATTTAGTCCATCTACATTCACTGTAATTACAGATACAGAAGGACTTTTTCCATTTTGTTGTTTGTGTGTTCCTTCTTCTTTTTTTTTTTGCATGTCTTATACTTTCTATGGTCCTCATTTCTTCTAATATTACCAAATTTGTGTTTTGTAACTTTTTTTGTAGTGAATTATTTTCATTCTCTTTTTCTTTCCTTTTGTGTGTAGTTTTTGTGGTTACCGTGAGCATTGCATTTAATATCTTGAATTTGTAACAACTTGGATTAAATTGATAGAAACTTTATTTCAGTAACATACTTAAACTCTATACTTATACTATTACTTCCCCCCATTTTTGTTCTTTTTTAAAAAACTTTTTTAACTGTACTTTAGATGACGGGTTACGGAACAAAGAGTTTCTCATTAAACAGTGCACATATGGTTTTATGACATTGGTTAACAACCCCACGACATGTCTACACTCTCTCTTCTCGAACTTGGGTTCCCTATTACCAGCTTTCTTGTCCCCTCCTGCCTTCTAGTCCTTGTCCCTGGGCTGTTGTGCTGCGTTAGTCTCATTTTGTTTTATGGGGCTGTCTAATCTTTGGCTGAAGGATGAACCTCACAAGTGACTTCATTACTGAGCTAAAATGGTATCCAGGGGCCATATTCTCGGTGTTTCTTCAGTCTCTGTCAGGCCAGTAAGTCTGGTCTTATTTTGTGAGTTAGAATTTTTTCTACATTTTTCTCCAGCTCTGTCGAGGGCACTCTATTGTGATCCCTGTCAGAGCAGTCAGTGGTGGTAGCCGTGCACCATCTAGCTGTACTGGACTCAGTCTGATGGAGGCCCTGGTAGTTGTAGTCCATTAGTTCTTTGGACTAATCTTTCCCTTGTGTCTTGTTTTCTTCAATCTCCCTTGCTCCTGAAGGGTGAGACCAGTGTAGTATCTTAGATGGATGCTCACAGGCTTTTAAGACCCCAGAAGCTACTTATCAAGGTAGAATGAAGAACATTTCCTTTATAAACAATGTTATGCCAAATGTTCCCCGAGACCATGGTCCCCACAGCCCTCCTCCCAGCAATTTGGTCCCTCAGGAATTTTTGGTCGTATCTATGGAGCGTCCATGACCTTTCCTTGTACAAGTTGTGCTGGCTACCCCAGTATTGTGTACTGTTTTACCCTTCACCAAAGTTAACACTCATCTGTTGTCTATTTAGTATTCCCCTCATCCCTCCTATCCTTCATAACCATCAAAGATTGTTTCTTTTTGTGTGTAAACCTTTTCATGAGTTTGTAAAGTAGTGGTCTCATACAATATTTGCCATTTTGTGATTGACTTAATTTCACTCACCATAATGTCCTCCAGTTTCATCCATGTTATGAGATGCTTCACAGATTCATCATTGTTCTTTATCATTGTGTAGTATTCCATTGTGTGTATGTACCGTAGTTTGTTTACGCATTCATCTGTTGTTGGACATCTAGGTTGTTTCCATCTTTTTGCTATTGTGAACAAAGCTGCCATGAACATGGGTGTGCATATATCTATTCGTGTGACAGCTCTTATTTCTCTAGGATATATTCCTAGGAGTGGGTTTGCTGGATCGTATGGTATTTCTATATCTAGCTTTCTAAGGAAGTGCCATAGAGTTTTTCAAAATGGTTGTATCGTTTTGCATTCCCATCAGCAGAGCATAAGAGTTAGAATCTCCCCGTAGCCTCTCCAACATTTGTTATTTCCAGTGTCTTTGATTCTTGCCAGTAATGCCGAGGTGAGATGGTATCTCATTGTGGCTTTAATTTGCATTTCTCTAATGGCTAGTGATCGTGAGCATTTCCTCATGTGTCTGTTGGCCGCTTGAATGTCTTCTCTGGTGAAGTGTCTGTTCATTTCCTTTGCCCATTTTTGAGTTGGATTATTTGTCGTTTTTTTGTAGAGGTGTGGGATTTTCTTCTAGATTTTAGAGATTAGACCTTAGTCTGACTTGTAAAGTCCAAAAAATTTTCCCAATCTATATATTCTCTTTTTACTCTTTTGGAGAATTTTTTTTTTGATGAGCTTAAGTGTTTAATTTTTAGAATATCTCAGTTAGCTTATCTTCTGGAGTTAGTGTGTTGTTGGTTATGGTTGGTATCCCGTTAATGCCATGTATTAGGGACTCTAGTGTTGATCTTATTTTTTCTTCTATGAACTTCGTAGTTTCTGTTTTATATTTAAGTTTTTGATTCATTTTGAATTAGTTTTTGTATATGGTGTGAGGTATGGGTCCTTTTTCATTTTTTTTGCATATGGACATCCAGTTTTGCCAGAACCATTTGTTTAAAAGACTGATCCCCATTTGATGGACTTTGAGCCCTTGTCAAAGATCGGACAACCTAGGTCGATGGATTTGCTTCTGGGTTCTCAATTCTCTTTCACTTGTCAATATCTGTGTTGTTGTACCAGTACCAGGCTGTTTTGAGTACCATAGCTGTATGGTAGTTTCTGAGGTCAGGTAGTGCAAGTCCTCCTACTTTATTCTTCTTCTTCAATAGTGCTTTACTTATCAGGGGTTTCTTCCCTTTCTGTATAAAGTTAATGATTAGTTTTTCCATCTCTTTAAAGAATGTTGTTGGTATTCAGATTGAGATTCCATTGTATTTGTAAATTGCTTTGGGTAGAATTGTCATTTTTACAATGTTGAGTCTACCTATCCATGAGCGTGGTTTTCCATTTATGTAGATCTCTTTTGGTTTCTTGCAGTAGTGTTTTGTAGTTTTCTTTGTATAGGTCTTTTATATCCTTGGTTAGATATATTTCACAGTATTTTTTTTAAGGGGTTATTATAAATGGTATTGTTTTCCTGATTTCCTTTTCATTGTTCTCTTTATTGGTGCATAGGAATCTGACTGATTTTTGTATGTTTATCTTGTATCCTGCTACTCTTCTGAATCTTTCTATTAGTTCCAGTAGTTTTCTTATGGATTCTTTTGGGTTTTCTATGTATAGTATCATATCATCCGCAAACTGGGACAGATTAACTTCTTCATTACCAGTTTGGATGCCCTTTATTTCTTTTTCTTGCCTTATCACTTGAGCCAGGACTTCCAGCAGAATGTTAAATAGGAGTGGAGATAAACGGTATCTTTTTCTTGTTCCTGTTCTCAAGGGGAATGTTTTCAGTCTCTCTCCATTAAGAAGGATGTTGGCCACTGGTTTTGCATAGATGCCCTTTATTACCCTGAGAAATTTCCCTTTTATACCTATGTTATTGAGAGATTTTTTTATCATGAATGGGTGTTGGACTTTGTCGAATACCTTTGTTGCATCAATTTAGATGATTATGTGATTCTTTACTTTCTTTTTATTTATGTGGTGGATTACTTTAATATTTTCTGATGTTGAACCATCTTTGACTATCTTGTATGAATCCTACTTGGTCATGATGTATTTTTTTTTTTTTGTATGACACTGAATTCTATTGGCTAGAATTTTGTCGATAATTTTTTCATCTATATTCATGAGAGATATTTGTTTGTAATTTTCTTTTTTTGTGGTGTCTTTGAATGGTTTTGGTATTAGGGTTATGCTGGTTTCATAAGATGAATTCGGAAGTATACCTTCCTTTTCTATGTTCTGAAATAGTTTAAGTAGTACTTGTATAAGCACTTCTCTGAAAGTTTGGTAGAATTCTCAAGTTAAGCCATCTGGGCCAGGGCTTCTTTTTTGTTAGGAGTTTTTTTTTAAATTACCTTTTCAATCTCTTCTCTTGTTATGGGTCTGTTCAGGTTTTCTACATCACTTTGCAGTAGTTTGGGTAGGTAGTGTGTTTCTAGAAATTTATCCATTTCCAATAGATTTTCCAATTTGTTAGAGGATACTTTTTCATAATACTCTGTTATGATCCTTTTTATTTCAGTTGTGTCTGTTGTAATGTCCCCCATTTCATTTCTCATTTCAGATATTTGTGTCCTCTCCTGTTTTTGTTTTCTCAGTTTGGCCAGCGGTTTCTCAATTCTACCGATCCTTTCAAAGAACCAACTTTTGGCTTTGTTGATTCTTTATATTGTTTTTCTAGTCTCTGTTTCATTTATTTCTGCTCTGATTTTTATTATTTCCTTTCTTTCAGTGGCTGTGGGTTTTTTCTTTTTTCTTTTCTTTTTTTATTTGTTCGAGTTGTGGAGTTAAATGTTTTGATTTTTCCCCTTCTTCTTTTTTGATGTGTGCATCTATTGCTATGAATTGTCTGCTGTGGATTGCCTTTGCTGTGTCCCAGAGGTTTTGGTATGAAGTGTTTTCATTCTTATTTGATTCTAGGAATTTTTTTATTCCATATCGGATTTCTTCTAGTGATTTGTAAGCAGGGTGTTATTCAGTTTTCATATAATCTATTTTTTCCTTACTCTTCCTGTTGTTAATTTCTACCTTGATGGCATTGTGGTCCGAGAAGATACTTTGTATTATCTCAATGCTTTGGATTTTGTTGAAGGTTGCTCTGTGGCCTAAGATGTGGTCTATTCTGGAAAATGTTCCCTGTGCATTTGAAAAAAATGTGTACAAGCCTCTCTGAATGGGCAAAAGAAGTGAAGATATTTGTGTCTCGTGTGAATGCTCACCAAAAGGTGACCTCAGCAGAGGAGAATTTTAAAATCAAGTGGATAGGATGACACGTTCTCTGGAAACCAGTCATCCTCTTTCCTCAGCCACTCAAGTCATTGCTCAATGGGCTTGTGAACAAAGTGGCCATGGTGGCAGGAATGGAGAATATGCATGGGTTTCCACTGACCAATCCTGGCTTGGCTTCTGCCACCGTTGAGTGTTCAGTCTGTCAGCAGCAGAGACAAACACTTGAGTCCCTGATATGGCACCATCCCTTGAAGCGATCAGCCAGCAGCCTGGTGGTAAGTTGATTACGTTGGACCACTTCCATCATGGAAAGGGCAGCATTTTGTTTTTACTGGAACAGACACTTACTCTGGATATGGATTTGCCTTCCCTGAATGCAATGCTTCTGCCAACACTACCATCTGTAGACTCGCAGAATGCCTTATTCACAGTCATGGTATCCCACACTGCATCTCCTCGGATCCAGGGACTCACTTCACAGCAAATGAAGTGTGGCAATGGACCCATGCTCATGGAATTCACTGGTCTTATCATGTTCCCTGTCATCCTGAAGCAGCTGGCTTAATAGAGCGATGGAATGGCTTTCTAAAGACACAATTACAGTGCCAGCTAGGAGGCAATACCTTGCAGGGTTGAGGCAGTGTTCTCTAGGAGGCTGTATATGCTCTAAAGCAGAGTCTAATATATGGTACTGTTTCTCCCATAGACAAGATTCATGGGTCCTGGAATCAAGGGGTGGAAATGGGAGTGGCACCATTCTCTATTACCCCTAGTGATCCCCTCACAAGATTTTTGTTTCCTGTCCCTGAAACCTTATGCTCTGCCAGTCTAGATGTCTTAGTTTCAAAGGGAGGAATACTCCCATCTGGAGACACAACACTGATTCCATTTAACTGGAAGCAAAGAATTCTACCTGGCCACTTTGGGCTCCTTATGGTTCTGAATCAACAGGCAAAGAAGGGAGTCACCATATTGGCTGGTGTGCTTTATCCTGATTACCAAGAAGAAATCAGACTGATATTACATATAGGAGGTAAAGAAGAGTATGTCTAGAATGCAGGATACCATGCCCTGTGATTAAAGTCAATGGAAAACTACAGAAACATAATTCTGACACAACTACTAATGGTCCAGACCCTTCAGGAATTAAGATTTGGGTCACCCCACCAGGCAAAGAACCACGGCTAGCTGAGGTGCTTGCTGAGAGCAAAGGGAATATGGAATGGGTGGTGGAAGAAGGTAGTTCTAGATACCATTTACGACCACCTGACAAGTTGCAGAAACAAGGACTGCAATTATGATGAGTATTTCTGCTTTGTATGTGTGCATCAAATATTTTCGTTTTCTTCACTTACAAAATATAAGATGTAGACAGGGCTAGTGCATATTCAGTTGTATGTGTGCTTGTTGTATCATGTTAGGTGCAAGTATGACTTTATAATTGTCTTTATTCAGAGATTATGTACGGTTTAAGGAGATGTGTACAAGTGCCAAGTCGATAAGAGGTGGGCTGTGATTATTAAGGTTGTGTGTCAACTTGGCTGGGCCATGATTCTCAGTGGTTTGGCAGTTGTGATGTGGTTTGGCAGTCATATGATGATGTGATCACTTCCATGATGAGATTTGATAAAATGTGGTCACATCCATGATGAGATCTACTGTGAGTAGTTAATCAGTTGAAAGGGAGTTTTCTTGTGTATGTGGCATGCATTGAATATAAGTGGATATTTCGGCAAGGCTTGGGGGCATTTTCTTGCTCTGGACCTTGCAGCTGGCTACTGTTCGTCTGATCTCCAGTTCTTGGGATTTGAGCTAGCAGCTTACCTGTGGTCTTGCCTGCAGATCTTGGGATTTATCGATCTTCACAGTCTGTGAACAAGAGCCCCGCTGTCTGACCTGATGATCTTGGGTTCGCCAGTCCCTGAAGCTACGTGAATCAGGAGAAGCTTCTATCCTGACCCACGGACTTGGAAAGATCCAGCCTTTACAATCACTTGAGCCATTTCCTTGACATAAATCTCTCTCTATGTATATATTTATATGCTTTACTGATTTTGATTTTCTAGAGAACCCATCCTAAGACACCCACTTTACTGTGATATTGGCTTTATGGTGGTGGTCTGGTACCAAAATATATATGTATGTGTGTGTGTGTGTGTTCTTTTGGGGAAGAAGATAAAAAGGAAGATGGTGGGAATGGATTTTAGGTTTTTCTGTAACATTCCCTTTCACAACAGAGAACAATCTAAAACAAACGTGGGGAAATTTTAACATCTGTTAAACCTGAAAGATGGGTACCTGGGTGGCTATTATATACTTTCTGTATACTTGAAAGAAAAAGGTCAACCCTGCAATAAACCATTAAAATATAGTTAAATCTCTATTTGCATATCATAACCAGAATTATTTAATTATCAGACTTCATATAACTGTAATTTAAGGAACCCTGATGGTGTAATGGTTAAAGTTCTCAGCTGTTAACTGATAGGTTAGTGGTTTGAATCCGCCAGCTGCTCCACAGGAGAAAGATGTGGCAGTCTACGTCCATAAAGAATACAGCCTCGGAAACCCTATATGGTGGATTTACCCTATCTTATAGTGTAGCTATAAGTTAATGGCGACAGGTTTTGTTTTTTTTTTTTATACAACTGTATTTTCAACATTAATGATATGATATCCTAGAAACGTTTTAGGTATATTGTGAAATTTCTCTCTATAAATGCGCCAACTTACACTCCCAACTGAGATGTTCAGTTAGCCACATTCATCTATTTATTCACTATATATTTATTGAGTACATACTCCGTGTCAGGCACTGGGCATAAAACAATAAATAAATATGATAGAAACAATATCTGAGCTGTTTAAATTACCAGGGAGGCTAAGGGAAAAAAAAAAGAGGGAGAGAGAAAGGAAATTAGAGTGATAGATAGATGAATTACTTGGTGCTTTTGGAGAATGTAAAATAAAAAGCCTTACCAAGACTAGATTTCAGGAAAGACCAGTCAAATTAGCAACATGAAAGAAACACGTTGATAGCCAGACCCGCCCCCCCAAAAAAAAAATTGCATGAGATGAGTTGGAAAGCAAGTGGGGACTAGATTATGCAGGGAACTTTAAACCATATTAAGAAGATTGGCTGTTACTGTAAATTCAATGGGACCTATTAAAATGTTTGTACAAATCTAAGCTAGGACCTAATAGATAAGCAGGGTTTAGATAGGCTAAGAAATGAAGGAAGAGAAGCACATGCAATACATTATTTAGGATTAAGAAGTGATAAGTAATGGAAAACTCAAATAACAATGTCTCAAATGACACGTAGGTGTATTTTTCTTCTATATAAAATTCCAGTGTTAGTACGGGGCTCTGTCTTAGACATCTAGTGCTGCTATAACAGAAATCCCACAAGTGGATGCCTTTAACAAAGAGAAGTTTATTCTCTCACAGTTTGGTAAGCTGCAAGTCCAAATTCAGGGCATCAGCTCCAGGAGAAGGCCTTCTCCTCTGTCAGCTCTGGAGGAACTTCCTTGTGATGCATCAATCTCCCCTTGGTCTGGGAACATCTAAGCACAGGAACCTCAGGTCCAAAGAACATGCTCTGCTCCCAGCACTGCTTTCTCGGTGGTGTGAGGTTCCCATGTGTCTCTGCTCACTTCTCTCTTTTATATCTCAAAAGATATTGGCCTAAGACACTATCTAGTCTTGTAAACCTCGTCAGTATAACTGCCGCTAATCCATCTTATTAGATCATTGTGATGGAGTTTACAACACATAAGGAAATCACATCAGATTACAAAATGGTACACAATCATACAATATCAGGAATCATGGCCCAGCCAAATTAATACACACATGTTTTTGGGGACATAATTCAGTCCATGACAGTCTCCAAGTTTTCAGAAACCCAGGTTTATTTGATTTTGTTTCATCTTGTGTGACCTCAATCTCATGGACCAAAATGGAAGAATTCATCTTACAGAAATAGGATGGAAGAAGGACCATACAAGAAGACAAATGCTAATGCAAGTTGTTTTTTAAGGAAATGTCTCAGAATCTACTACAAAACACTTCTTTTTGCATCCCTGAGTGGGACTGTAGTAGACCTCCAGACCCTGGCACCGACTTTCTGCACTGCCCCTGGACCTGCCCCACAGGTCCTGGGTCATGCCACAGGCAAATGACCCAATCCAACACCTCACCCACTGATGGACCTATCCTGCTGTACCATAGCTGAGTGACTAGCCCTGCCCACCTGGACAAGGTGGTGACAACTATTGTGCCCACAGATAAGCAAGCAACAAAACACACCCTGACTGCCCACCCAGACATAACCAAATAAAACATAAAAGCAGGATAAAACAAACTTATAATCAGTAAACAAAGAAAATAATTCCTGAATGTCTTGAAGACAACAGACAATATGAAAACATAAAAAAAGGACACGAAGGTGCCAGTAAGTGACAAAAATTAAAAAAAAAACTCAGATGACCTTCCAGTAGAAGAAAAGGCACTGGAACTACCTGATAGGGCACTCAAAAGTCTAATATTCAGAGTTCTCCAAAAGATTAGGAAAGAGATCAAGGAAAACACAGACAAAACTAAGGAAAAAAATAGGCAAAATCATGAAAAATACAGACAAAATCAGGGAAAACACAGCCAAAGCAATGGAAGAATTCAGGAAAATAATAAAGAACAAAGTGTTAAAATAAATAAAGAATTAGAAATCACGCAAAAAAGAAAAAAAAAGCAATTAGAAATCCAAAAGACAAACAACAAAATTTCAGAAATGTAAAACTCAGTAGAAGGTTTTAGGAGCAAATTTGAAACAATCGAAAATAGGATCATGGATACCTCCTTGTTTGAAGAAAAATCAGAGAAAAGAATGAAGAAAACCTAACAACTGTGTGGAATACAATCAAGAGCAAAAATTTACACCTGATCGGACCACCAGAACAGGGGGAGAAAATGGAAAATGTAGAGGATCATTGAAGATTTGCGGACAGAAAACGTCCCTAATATCATGACAGATGAAAAGCTGATCATCCAAGAAGTTGAACAAACCCCATATAAGATAGACTCCAAAAGAAAGTCACTAAGACATATCATAATCACACTTGACAAAATCAAAGACAAAGAAAGAATCCCGAGAGCAGCATGAGAAACCTGAAAAGTCACATACGAATAGGAAACAATAAGACTAAGCTCTGATTACTCATCAGAAACCACGCAGGCAAGAAGGCAATGAGATGATATATATAAAACCTTGAAAGAAAAAAATTGCCAAGCAAGAATAATACACCCTGCAAAACTCTTCCAAAATTTGATGGTGAAATTAGAACATTTCCAGATAAACAGAAATTAAAGGAATATGTAAAAACCAAACAAAATTTAAAAAAAATTATTAAAAGGAGTTCTTTGGTTAGAGAACCAACATCAGACAACAACCTGAATCTATGACACAGGATAGAATCATCCAGATACCATCCTAGTTAATGGACTTCCAAGGAGAAAACAAAACTAAAAGATGTACAATGTTGGACCAGAGAGGTCAATCTATAAATGACAACAATGCCAGAACAATTATATAAAGATTAAAGGGACAATAAAACACGAGGATATAACCATAATAAATATCTACACACCCAACGGCAGGGCTCAAAAATACATAAAACGATCTCAAACAGCACTGAAAAAAGAAATTCACTGCTCCACAATAATAGTAGAGGACTTCAACACACTAGTCTCAGAAAAGGACAGAACATCTAGAAACAAACTCAAAAAATATAAGGAAGAGCTAAAGGCCACAAACCACCAACTTGACTTCATAGACATATATAGAACACTATCCAACAGAAGCTAAGTATACACTGCTTTCCAACTCAAATGGAACTTTCTCCAGAATAGACCACATCTTAGGCCACAAAGCATTCTTCAACAAAATCCAAAGCATTGACATAATACAAAGCATCTTCTCTGATCACACCACCAAAAAAAGCAGAAAATAATAACAGGAAGAAAAAGGAAAAAAAATCAAATGCATGGAAATGAATAACAGTTTTCTTCAAAACCACTGGGTAATAGAAGAAATCAAAGATGAAATAAAAAAATTCCTAGACTCAAATGAGAATGAAAACACTTCATACCAAAATCTTCAGGACACAGGAAAGACAGTGTTCAGAGGTCAATTTATAGCACTTGATGCACACATCAAAAAAAGAAGAAAGGGATAAAACCAAAATATTAGCTTTACAACTAAAACAAACAGAAAGAGAACAGCAAAAGAAGCCCAGAGCCACCAGAAGAATGGAAATAATACAGAGCAGAGCAGAAATACTTGAAAGAGAGTATAGAAAAACAGTAGAAGAAATCAACAAAACCAAAAGTTGGTTCTTTGAAAGGATCAACAAAATTGGCAATCATTGGCCAAATTGACAAAAGAAAACAGGAGAGGAAGAAAATAATCCAAAAGAAATGAAATAGGTGACATTAGAACAGACCCAACTGAAACAAAAAGGATTATAACTGAATACTATGTAAAACTGTACTCCAACAAATGTGAAAACCTAGAGGAAGTGGACAAATTTCTAGAAAAACACTACCTACATAAACTAACACAAACTGAGGTCGAAAATCTGAACAGACTCATAATAAGAGAAGAGATTGAAAAGGTAATAAAAACAAAATCAAAAAACTTGGTCCAGATGGCTTCAGTGGAGAATTCTACTAAACATTCAGAGAAGAACTCACACCAGTACTACTCTATTTCCAAGCAAAGAAAAAGAAGGGATACTTTCAAATTCATTCTATAAAGCCAGCATAACCCTGATACAAAAAAAAGGCAAAGACACTATCTTAGTCCTCTAGTACTGCTGTAACAGAAATACCACAAGTGGATGGTTTTAATGAAGAAAAGTTTATTTCCTTACAGTAAAGTAGGCTAAAAGTCCAAATTCAGGGTGTCAGCTCCAGGGGAAGGCTTTCTCTCTCTCGGCCTTCTCATCAGTGTTTCCCCGGACTAGGAGCTTCTAGGCGTAGAGACCCCAGTCCAAAGGATGCGCTTGCTCCCGGCACTGCTTTCTTGATGGTATGAGGTCCCCCTGTCTCACTGCTCACTTCTGTCTCTTATATCTCAAGAGATTGCCTCAAGACACAATACAGTCTTGTAGGTCAGGTCCTGCATTACTAACACAACTGCCACCCATCCTCCCTCATTAACATCATAGAGGCAGGTTTACAACATACAGGAAAATCACACAGTACCAGGAATCATGGCCTAGCCAAATTGATACACACATTTTTGGGGGGACAGAATTAAAACCATGACAGACACCACAAAAGAAGAAAATTACAGACTGATATCTCTCATGAATATAGATGCAAAAATTCTCTACAAAATTTTAGCCAATAGAATTCAGCATCATATCAAAAAACAATACACCCCGACCAAGTGGAATTCATGCCAGGTATGCAAGGATGGTTCAACATTAGAAAATCAATCAATGAAATCCACTAGATAAATAAAACAAAAGAATCACATGATCATCTCAATAGATGCAGAAAAGGCATTCAACCAAGTCCAACACCCACTCCTGACGAAAACTCTCAGTAAAATAGGAATAGAAGGGAAATTCCACAACATAATAAGGACATCTATACAAAACCAACAGCCAACATCATACTCAACAGAGAGAGGCTGAAAGCATTCCCCCCGAGAATGGGAACAAGACAAGGACTCTCTTTACCATCACTCCTATTTAACATTGTGCTGGATGTCCTATCTAGAGGGACAAGGCAAGAGAAAGAAATAAAGGGCATCCAAATTGGTAATGAAGAAGTTAAACTGTCCCATTTGTGGATGATATGATACTATACATAGAAAACCTGAAAGATTGAACAAGAAAACTACTGGAACTAATAGAAAGATTCAGCAGAGTAGCAGGATACTAGACAAAACATAAAAAAAATCAGTTGGATTCCTATACACTGAAAAAGAGAGCAATGAAAAGGAAATCAGGAAAGCAATATAATTTATTATAGCCCCTAAAAAAAATAAAATACTTAGGAATAAATCTAAACAGGGACATAAAAGACCTATACAAGGAAAACTACAAAACACTACTGCAAGAAACCAAACGAGACCTACATAAGTGGAAAAACATACCATGCTCATGGATAGGAAGACTCGACATTGTGAAAATGACAATTCTACCCAAAGCAATCTACAAATACAATGCAATCCCCAACCAAATACCAACAGCATTCTTTAACGAGATGGAAAAACTAATCAGTAACTTTATATGGAAAGGAAGGAGGCCCTGCGTAAGTAAAGCATTATTGAAGAAAAAAGTAGGAGGACTCGCACTACCTGACACCAGAACCTACTCTACAGCTGTGGTAGTCAAAGCAGCCTGGTACTGGTACTACGACACTTTGACAAATGAAACAGAATTGAAAACCCAGATGTAAATCCATCCACCTAAAGTCACTTGACATTTATCAAAGGCCCAAATCCATTAAATAGGGAAAAGAAAGTCTTTTTAACAAATGGTGCAGGCAAAACTAGAAATCCATCTGTAAAAAAATGAAACAGGACCCATACATCACACCATACACAAAAATTAATCCAAAATGAATCAAAGACCTAAATATAAAACAAAAAATAATAAAGATTATTGAAGAAAAAATGGAGCCAAAGCTAGGGGCTCTAATATATGGCACAAATAAGATACAAACCGTAACTACAAACACACAAACAGCAGAAGGTAAGCTAGTTATGTGGGATCTTCTAAAAATTAAACACATTTGCTCATCAAAAGACTTCCCAAAAAGAGTAAAAAGAGAACCATCAAAGTTCTAATCTCTAAAATCGACAAGAATATCCAACACCTCTACAACAAAAAGGCAAACAATTCAATTAAAAAAATGGACAAAGCAGACTTCCGGGCAACATGGCACTATAGTCAGAAGCACCACGTCATCACTCTGCAGCAAAGATCTGAAAAACTAAGTCAAACAGAGTCACACCTCAGTCCTGAAACCCTACACATCAAATGAAGAAATAAAAAACTCAGCTAAGCACCGAATGGAATAAGAAACTGACGGAGAACAGGGCGTGAGGAGAGATACATGCAGAGGTCCCCTATCAGCTACTGCAACATGTATCTGCTGTCCTGGACTCCTATCGGAGATCAGCAAACAGGGGGAAGGAGAAAGCAGCTTCACAGAGCTTCCAGCAGGAAACAGAACAACCAGTAACAAGCGGTATAGGCTTTCCCACCCCTCATCCTTCTTCACCCACACTTAGCCTCCTCTGCTTCCTGCAGCCACAGTCTCTTGGCCGGGAAGCACCCCAGTGTCTCTTGGATTCCACCCGCCTGCACTGGCCAGCTCCCTGAGTGCCATTTGTTGGCCGCTGGTGTTCTTTTTTCCACGTCGTTAGATTTCTTCCTTACCTCCTACCACCTCCCCCTCCTTTCTCTGAAGTACCTGGCTCCATCTACCATCTTTACTTCTTCCTGAAAGACTGCAAAACACCACCACGCTGGTAGGAACCCTGGGGCTTTTTATGTTTGTTTGCTCTGATTTGTTCTGTTTTGATTTGTTTGTTTGTTTTCTTTTTCTTTTCTTGGCTTTGGAGTCCCTTCTAGCCAGGCAGTACCATACATGTAAACTACTCCCTTACTCTCCATACATGCACAGGGACATCCTTGGGGGCTTTATTTTTTTCTTGTTTTCTTTTTTTTTCTTGTTTAGTTTTCTTCTGTGTCTTATTCCCTTTTTGTCTTTCTTCATTTCCAGTTTCTCGATTTATTCATTTTTTTATTTTACCCTTTTTTTAATTTTATTTTCCTCATTTCTCAGTCTCTCATCTCTCCACTCCAGTAGCAAGCTCCCTTAAGACTCTTTTTGGTTGTGTGTATGTTTTTGGCTCCTGTTCCTCTCTCTCATCTTTCCCATACCCATCTTAGCTCCACATTTCACAATCTACCCCCTCCTTCCTCCCTACCTGCACCGTGCACTGAACATCACCCTCCCAAGCAGCACAGGCACAGGTTACTGGAACCTGCCCTACACTGATTCCCAGTCCGCACTGTTAGCCCTGGTACATGCCACAAACAACACATCCCAGCAACTCCCCTTCAGCTGGACCTGCTGTACCATACCTGAGTGACAGACCATGCCCGTTGGAGAAGGAGGTGAAAAGTATCATGCCCACAGACGAGCAAACAACAAAGATCACACAGCCCGCCTTCTCAGACATAAAAAAATAAGACAAAAAGAAGGACAAAACAAACAAATCTACAATCAATAAAGGAGGAAAATAACTACTGAATGTCCCGAAGACAGCAGGCAATATCAAAACATTTACAAAAACAGGACAGGATGGTTCCAGTAGGCATCCAAAATAAAATGCCAGATGATCTTCTAGTAGAAGAAAAGGCACTAGACCTAACTGATAGGGAATTCAAATCTCTAATATTCAGAATTATCCAAGAGTTGAAGCAAAAAACAGACAAAAATGAGGAAAAATAGATAAATTTATGGAAACGGTAGACAAATTCATGGAAAAGGCAGACAAATTCATGGAAAATATGGTCAAAAAAATGGAATAATTCAAGAAAATAATACAGGAACAAAATGCTAAAATAAATTCACAACAAGAAATCATACAAAAACAACAATTAGAAATCCAAAAGATTTCAGAAATGGACAGTGTCATAGAAGGGCTGAGGAGCAGATTAGAAATGATGGAAGATAGGATCAGCGAAATTGAAGACAAACACTTGGCTACAACTCTGTTTGAGGAAAAATCAGAAAAAAGTACAAAGAAAAATAAAGAAACCCTGAGAATTATGTGGGTTACAATCAAAAGCAAAAATATACAAGTGATTAGAATTCCAGAACAGGGGCAGAAAACAGAAAACACAGAGAGGATCACTGAAGAATTGCTGACAGAAAACTTCCCCAATATCATGAAAGATGAAAAGCTGACCATCCTAGAAGCTCAACGAACCCCATATAGGAGAGACCCCAAAAGGAAATCACCAAGGCATATCATAATCACACTCGCTAAAACCAAATACAAACAAAGAATCCTGAGAGAAGCTTGAGAAAAATAAAAAGTCACATACAGAGGAGAAACAATAAGACTAAGTTCAGATTATTTGGCAGAAACCATGCAGGCAAGAAGGCAATGGGATGACATATATAAAACCTTGAAAGAAAAAAATTGCCAGCCAAGAATAATATATGCTGCAAAACTCTCATTCAAATATGATGGTGAAATTAGGTCATTTCCAGATAAACAGAAATTAAGGGACTATGTAAAAACCAAACCAAACTTACAAGACTTATTAAAGAGAGACCTTGAATCTGAGAAAAAATAACATCAGACCACAGGCCGAATATAGGACATAGGACTGTACTAGGCAGATACCAACCTAGGAAATGAACTCTTAAGGACTATGCAAAACCCAAAGAATTACAACAGGGAACCAGAGAGGTTAATCTGTAAATGACAACAGCGTCAGAACAATAGAAGAGGGAATAAACGTGTAAGTACAGAATCTTTTAATGGCGAGGAAGGCAAGGCAATAACAAGTAATAATAGACTGGTTCATATCTAGGAAGATAAGGGTAAATTCCAAGATAACTACAAAGAAAGTTAACAAATCTACTCATCAAAATAAAGAAGAAAAACATAAAGTCTCAGTATAAACGAAACCTACAAAAACAAAAGAAATGAAAAAAATCCACAAACTGAAGTAACTCAGCACAGGAGAGTAAGAGGAACAAAGAAAACATCAGCAACACAAAAAAAAGCACTACAAAATGCAATCCCACTCCTACGAACATATCCTAGAGAAATAAGAGCTGTCACACGAATAGACATATGCACACCCATATTCATTGCAGCACTGTTCACAATAGCAAAAAGATGGAAAAAAGCTAGATGCCCATCAGCAGAAGAATGCATAAACAAACTATGGTACATACACACAATGGAGTAATATGCAAAGATAAAGAACAATGATGAATCTGTGAAGCATCTCATAACATGGATAAAACTGGAGGACATTATACTGAGTGAAATAAGTCGATCACAAAAGGACAAAAATTGTATGAGACCTCTACTGTAAAAACATATGAAAAAATTTAGACACAAATAGAAATCATCTTTGTTGGTTACAAGGGATGGAAGGGGGGGGAACTAATTAGACAATAGATAAGTGGTATCTTTGGTGAAGGGTGAGACAGTACACAATACTGGGGAAGCAGGCACAGCTTGTACAAGGAAAGGTCATGGAAGCTCCATAGACACATTCGAACTCCCTGAGGGACTAAATTGCTGGCCCGAGAGCTGTGGAGACCATGGTCTTGGGGATCATCTAGCTAAATTGGCATAACACAATTTATATAGACGATGTTCTACATTCTACCTTGGTGAGTAGCGTCTGGGGTTTTCAAAGTCTGTGAGCGGCCATCTAAGATACTCCACTGGTCTCACCCCTTTCGGAGCAAGTGAGAATGAAGAGAACAAGGTACAAGAAAAAGATTAGTTTAAAAGACTAATGGACCACAGCTACCACGGCTTCCACCAGACTGAGTCCAGTACAGCTAGATGGTTCCCGGCTACCACCACTAACTGCTCTGATTGGGATCACAATAGAGGGTCCTGGACAGAGCTGGAAAAGGATGTAGAACAAAATTCTAACTCACACAGAAAAAGACCAGATTTACTGGCCTGACAGACTGGAGAAACCCCGAGTGTGGCCCCGGGACACCCTTTTAGCTCAGTGGTGAAGTCACTCCCAAAGTTCACCCTTCAGCCAAGTATTGGACAACCTTATAAAACAAAACGGGACTAATGAGGCACAGAAGTCCACGGACAAGGTCTAGAAGGCAGGAGAGGACAGGAAAGCTGGTGATATGGAACCCAAGGTTGAAAAGGGACAGTGTTGACATGTCGTGAGGTTGTTAACAATTGTCATAGGGCAATATGTGTACAGTTTAGTGAGAAACTATTTGTTCTGCAAACCTTCATCTAAGGTACAAAAAAAAATTATCTACGTGAGATCAGATTAACAACAGCAACTCAAAAGCTTTGATGGGAAGCCTAAGGGACATTGAGTTGATGATAATGGTGATGGAGTAATTTGGAAAAAGATAGTGAGAATAACAGCACAACTGGAAGAATGTAATCGATGTCACTAAATTGTAAGTGAAGAAACTTTTGAAATGGTGTAACTTTGGGTATGTATATTTTCACCAAAAAAAGGTCCTACAAGGCTAAGAAGGGAGAGTGTTGACATTTTGTGGGGTTGTTAGCCAATGTCATAAAACGGTATGTGTACTGGCTGTTTAATGAGAAACTCTTTGTTCTGTAAACCTTCATCTAAAGTACAATAAAAAAAATTTTTTTAAATGGACAAAGCATATTAACAGACACTTCATCAAGCTAACAGACACATGAGGAAGTGCTCCTGATTACTAGCCATTAGAAAAATTTAATTTAAAACTACGATGAGATACCATCTTACCCTGACATTACTGGCACTAATGAAAAAAACGGAAAATGACAAATTTTGGAGAGGCTGCAGGGAGGTTGGAACTCTTTTGCACTGCCGGTGGGAATGAAAAATGGTACAACCACTATGGAAAAAGATATGACACCTCCTTAAAAAGCTAGAAGTAGAAATACCATAGGATACAGCAATTCCACTCCAAGGAATTTATCTTAGAGTAATAAGAGCTGTCACGCAAACAGATATATGCACACCCATGTTCATTGCAGCATTATTCACAATAGCAAGAAGATGGATACAATCTAAGTGCCCATCAACAGATGAATGGATAAACAAACTATGGTATGGAGTACTAGGCAACAATAAAGAACAATGATGAGTCTGTGAAACATCTCACAACACGGATGAATCTGGAGGGCATTGTGCTGAGTGAAATGAATCGATCACAAAAGGACAAACACTGCATGATACAAGTATTATAAAAAATCTTGAAAAGGTTTACACACAGAAAGAAACTATCCTTGATGGTTACGACGGAGGGGAGGGGTGGGGAGCAAAAAACACTTAACTAGGCAATAGATAAATGGTAACTTCAGTGAAGGTAAGAGTACACAATATTGGGGAATTCGGTACAATTTGGTCAAGGCAAAGTCATAGTACCTTCATTGACTCATCCAAACTCCCTGAAGGAATGAGTTACTGGGCTGAGGACTGGGATGCATGGTCTCAGAGGATATCTAGCACAACTGGCATAACATAGTTTAAAAAGAAAATTTTCTACGTAATACTTTGGTGAGTAGTGTCTGAGGCCTTAAAAACTTGCAAGCAGCCATCTAAGATAAACCTATTGGTCCCATCCCGTCCGGAGCAAAGGAGAATGAAGAAAATCAAAGAAACAATGGAAAGATTAGTCCAAAGGACTAATGGAATACAACTACCACAGCTTCCACCAGACTGAGTCCAGAACAACTAGATGCTGCCCTGCTACCACCATCAACTGTTCAGACAGGGATCACAATACAGAGTCCCTGACAGACCATGAGAAAATTTAGAACAAAATTCAACCTCACCAAAAAAAAAAGAAAAGAAAAAAAAGGCCAGACTTACAGGTCTGACAGAGACTGGAGAAACCCCAAGATTACGGCCCCCCGACACCCTTTTAACTCACTCCTGAAGTTCACATTTCAGCCAAAGATTAAGCAGGTCTATAAAACAAATAATAACACATATAGTTCCACCATGCATACGAGATTAAATGGGTACGCCAAACCAAAAGCAAAGATGAGAAGGTAGGAAGGGATAGGAAAACCAGACAAGTGGAAATGGAGAACCCAAGGTCGAGAAGGGGAGATTGTTGACACATCATGGTGTTGGTGTTGGAAACCAATGTTATAAAACAATTTATATATTGTTTAATGAGAAACTAATTTGTTCTGTAAACTTTTACCTAAAGCACAATAAAAAAAAAAAAAATCTAGTTTTGGGTTGGATAAAAGGTAGACAAAGAAGAAAAAATTCTATTTTTTTATTGACGGAACAGATATACATATATATACACATATATGTATATACATATATAAAACACAACATTTGCCAATCCAACATTTTGCAGGTGTACAATTTAGTGAAGTAAATTACATTAATCATGTAGTGCAAGCATCATCCATAATCATTGCCAAATTTTCATCACCATAAACAGAAACTCACTGCTTCCCAAACAAAGGTTGCCCCCTCCCCCTCCCTCCCACGCCTGGTAACTATTAATAAACTTCGGTGTGTATGTTGTTGTCCTTATGTTGTCCTTATGGCTGAGTCAGTTCCACCTCATAGCAATCCTATATACAACAAAACAAAACACTGCCTGGTCCTGTACCATCCTCACAATCATTGCTATGTTTGAGCCCATAGTTGCAGCTACTGTGTCAATCAATCTCATCGAGGGTCTTCCCCTTCTATGCTGACTCTCTACCAAGCATGATGTCCTTCTCCAAGGACTGATTCTTCCTTTGTCATGCCCAAAGTATGTGAGATAAAGTCTTGCCATTCCAGGTTCTAAGGAGCATTCTGGCTGTACTTCTTTCAAGACAGATTTGTTCATTCTTCTGGCAGCCTATGGTATATTCAATATTCTTTGCCTACCATAATTCAAATGCATCGATTCTTCTTTGGTCTTCCTTATTCATTGTCTAGCTTTCACATACATATGAAGCGATTGAAAATGCCATAGCTTGGGTCAGGTGCACCTTAGTTCTCAGAGCAACATATTTGATTTTCAACACTTTAAAGAGGTCTTTTGCAGCAGGTTTGCTCAATGCAATATGTCATTTGATTTCTTGACTGTTGCTTCCATGGGCATTGATTGTGGATCCAAGTAAAATGAAATCCTTGACAATTACTATATTTTCTCTGTTTATCATGATGTTGCTTATTGATTCAGTTGTGAGGATTTTTGTTTTCTTTATGTTGAATTGAGGTGTAATCCATACTGAAGGCTGTAGTCTTTGATCTTCATCAGTAAGTGCTTTGTCATGGATTGAATTATGTCCCCCCAAAAATATGTGTATCAACTTGGTTAGGCCATAATTCCCAGTAGTGTGTGGTTGTCCTCCATTTTGTGGATTGTAATTTTATGTTAAAGAGGATTAGGGTGGGATTGTAACACCACCCTTGCCCAGGTCACATCCCTGATCCAATGTAAAAGGAGTTTCCTTGGGGTGTGGGCTGCACCACCTTTTATCTATCAAAAGATAAAAAGGAAAGGGAAGTGAGCAGGGAGGGAGGACCTCATACCACCAAGAAATCAGTGCTGGGAGCAGAGAGCATCCTTTGGACCTGGGATTCCTGTGCAGAGAAACTCCTAGTCCAGGGGAAGATTGATGACAAGGACCTTTCTCCAGAGCCGACACAGAGAGAAAGCCTTCCCCTGGAGCTGACGCCCTGAATTTAGACTTTTAGCCTACTAGACTGTGAGAAAATAAATTTCTCTTTGTTAAAGTCATCCACTTGTGGTATTTCTGTTATAGCAGCACTAGAAGACTAAGACATGCTTCAAGTACTCTTTACTTTCTGCAAGCAAGCTTGTGCCATCTGCATATCTCAGGTTGTTAATGAGTCTTCCTCCAATCCTGATATAGCATTCTTTTTCATTTAGTCCAGCTTCTCAGATTATTTGCTTAGAATACAGATTGAATAAGTATGGTGAAAGGATACAACTCTGATGCACACTTCTCCTGATATTAAACCACACAGTATCCTCTTGTTCTGCTCAAATGGCTGCCTGTTGGTTTATGTACCAGTTTTACAGGAGTGCAATTAAGTGTTCTGGAATTCCCATTCTTCACAATGTTATCCATAATTTACTATGATCCACACAGTCAAATGCCATTGCACAGTCAATGAAACACAGGTAAACATCTTTCTGGTATTGTCTGTATTTCACAAAGATCCATCTAACATCAGCAATGATATTCTTCATTCCAGCTCATCTTCTGGATCCTACTTGAATTTCTGGCAGTTCCCTTTCCATGTACTCCTGCAACCATTTTTGAATTATCTCCAGGAAAATTTTACTTGCATGTGATATTAATGACATTGTTCGATAATTTACACATTCTATTGGATCACCTTTTTTTTCCGGAAGGGGCACAAATATGGATCTCTTCCAGCTGGTTGGCCAGGTAGCTTCTTCCAAATTTCTTGGCATAGATGAGTGAGTGTTTCCAGCTTTGCTTCCATTTGTTGAAACATCCATCAATTCCTGGGCCTTGTTTTTCCCCAATGCCTTCAGTGCAGCTTGAACTTCTTCCTTCAATACTATCAGTTCTGGATCATATGTTACCTCCTGAAATGGTTGACCATCAACCAATTCTTTTTGGTACAGTGACTCTGTGCATTCCTTCCATCTTGCTTTTATGCGTCCTGCGTCATTCAATACATTCCCTGCAGAATCCTTCAATATTGCAACTTGAGGCTTGCATTTTTTCTTCAATTCTTTCAGCTTGAGAAATGCTGATCACGTTCTCTTTTGTTTCTCTAACCCCAGGTCTCTGCACATTTCATTATAATACTTTACTTTGTCTTCTCAAGCCGCCCTTTGAACTCTTCTGTTCAGCTCTTTTACTGCATCATTTCCTCTATTTGCTTTAGCTATTGGACAGTCAAGAGCAAGTTTCAGAGTCTCTTCTGACATCCATTTTGGTCTTTTCTTTCTTCCCTATCTTTTTAATGACCTCTTGCTTTCTTCATGTATGATGTCCTTGATGTCGTTCCACAACTCATCTGGTCTTCTCTCATTAGTGTTCAATGAGTCAAATCTATTCTTGAGATGGTCTCTATTATCAAGTGGGATGTACTCACGGTCATACTTTGGCACTCATGAACTTATTCTAATTTTCTTCAGCTTCAACTTCATCTTGCATATTTCCAATTGATGGTCTTTTCCACAGTCGTCCTCTGGCCTTGTTCTGAGTGATTATATTGAGCTTCTCCCTCGTCTCTTTCCACAAATGTAGTTAATTTGATTCCTGTGTAGTCCATTTGTCAATGTCCGTGTGTTCAGTCGCCATTTATGTTGTTGAAAAAATATATTCCCAATGAATAGGTCGTTGGACGTGCAAAATTCTGTCATACCATCTCTGATGTCATTAGTATCTATAAGTTTGCATATTTTTGTAATTTCATGTAAGTGAGAACATACAATATTTGTGCTTTTGTGGTGATTTATTTCACTCAACATAATGTTTCCAAGGTTCACATGTTGTAGCATGCATCAGGACTTTGTTTCTTTTTTTTTTTTATATTGTATTGTACTTCAGGTGAAGGCTTACAGAACAAATAGTTTCTCATGAAACAGTAGTACACATGTTGTTATATGACATTGGTTAACAACCCCACAACATATTAACCCTCTATCTTCTCAACCTTTTTTTTTTTTTTTTGGTGAAAATACACATAGCCAAAGATACACCATTTCAAAAATTTCTACATGCACAGTTCAGTGACATTGACTATGCTCTTCCAATTGTGCTGTTATTCTCACTTAAGATGAAGGCTTACAGAACAAAATAGTTTCTCATTTAACAGTTACTACAAATGTTGCTCTATGACAATGGCTAACAATCTCACAACACATCAGCAATATCCTTGCTCAAACTTGGGTTCCCTATCATCAGCTTCCTTCTCCCCTTCTGCTCTCTGCCCTTGTCAATGGATTCCTGTACCTTATTAGTCTCAACTGGTTTTACGGGGCTGTCCACTCCCAGGCTGAACAGTGAACCTCGGAGGTAACTTCAACACTGAGCTAAAAGGGTGTCTGGGGGCCATACTCTCGAGGTTTCTCCAGTCTCCTTTAGGCCAGTAAATCTGGTCTTTTTTTTGTGGGTTACAATTATGCTCTACATCCTTCTCCAGCTCTGTCCAGAACCCTCTGTTGTGATCCTGGTCAGAGCAGTCAGTGGTGGTAGCCGGGCACCATCTAGCTGTACCGGACTCAGTCCGGTGCAGCCTTGGTAGCTGTGGACAATTACTCCTTCGGACTAATCTTTTCCTTGTATCCTGTTCTCTTCATTCTCCCTTGCTCCAGAAGGGATGAGACCAGTGGAGTATCTTAGATGGCCGCTCACAGGCTTTTAAGACCCCAGACACTACTCACCAAGGTAGAATGTACCGCATTGTCTTTATAAGCTGTGTCATGCCAATTCAGCTAGATGTTCCCCGAGACCATGGTCCCCACAGCCCTCTGCCCAGCAATTCAGTCCCTCAGGGAGTTTGGATGTGTCTATGGGGCTTCCATGACCTTTCCTTGTACAAGTCGTGCTAGTTTCCCCTGTATTTTGTACTGTCTCACACTTCACCCAAGATACCACTTATCTACTGCATATTTAGTATTTCCCCCCCACCCCTCCCATCCCTGGTAACCAGCAAAGATTATTACATTTTGTCTGGGAACTTTTTCATGGGTATTACAAGAGAGGTCTCATACAATATTTTGTCCTTTTGTGATTGACTTATTTCACTCAGCATAATGTCCTCCAGTTTCATCCATGTTATGAGATGCTTCACAGATACATTGTTGTTCTTTCTCCTTGAGTAGTACTCCATTATGTGTATGTACCATAGTTTGTTTATCCATTCATCTGTTGATGGGCATCTAGGTTGCTTCCATCGTTTTTCTATTGTGAACAATGCCGCCATGAACATAGGTGTGCATATGTCTATTCAAGTGATGACTCTTATTTCTCTAGGATATATTCCTAGGAGTGGGATTGCTGGATTGAATGGTATGTCTATTTCTAGCTTTCTGAGGAAGCGCCATATCATTTTCCAAAATGGTTGTATCATTTTGCATTCCTACCAGCAGTGCATAAGTGTTCCCATCTCCCCGCAGCCCCTCCAACATTTGTTATTTCCAGTGTTTTTGATTCGTGCCAGTAATGTTGGGGTGAGATGGTATCTCATTGTGGTTTTAATTAGCATGTCTCTAATGGCTAGTGATCGCGAGCTTTTCCTCATGTGTCTGCTGGCCATTTGAATGTCTTCTTTGGTGAAGTGTCTGTTCATTTCCTTTGCCCATTTTTTAATAGAATTATTTGTCTTTTTGTTGTAGAGGTGTTGGATTTTCTTGTAGATTATAGAGATTAGAACTTTGTCTGACTTGTACTGTCCAAAAAATTTTTCCCAGTCTGTAGGTGTTCTTTCTACTCTTTCGGTGAAGTCTTTTGAAGAGCATAGGTGTTTGATTTTTAGAAGATCCCAGTTATCTAGCTTATCTGTTGGGGTTTGTGTGTTGATGGTTATGGTTTGTATCCTGTTAATGCCATGTATTAAGGCCTGAAGTGTTGGTCCAATTTTTTCTTCTATGAACTTTATAGTTTTAGGCTTTATATTCTGGTCTTTGATCCATTTTGAAGTAGTTTTTGTATACGGTGTGAGGTATGGGTCCTGTTTCATTTTTTTGCAGATGGATATCCAGTTTTGCCATCACCATTTGTTAAAAAGACTGTCTTTTCCCCATTTGATGGACTTTGGGCCCTTGTCGAAGATCAGGTGACCGTAGGTGGATGGATTTACATCTGGGTTCTCAATTCTGTTCCACTGATCAATGTATCTGTCATTGTACCAGTACCAGGGTGTGTTGACTACTGTAGCTGTATAGTAGGTTCTCAAGTCAGGTAGTGTGAGTCCTCCAACTTTATTCTTCTTCTTCAGTAGTGCTTTACTTATTGGGGGCTTCTTCCCTTTGCATATAAAGTTAATGATTAGTTTTTCCA
Source organism: Dugong dugon (assembly GCA_030035585.1). Lineage (NCBI taxonomy): Eukaryota > Metazoa > Chordata > Mammalia > Sirenia > Dugongidae > Dugong > Dugong dugon. The sequence goes on along the minus strand of CM057483.1, from coordinate 96,781,152 downwards.
TCTCTTTGAAGAATGCTGTTGGTATTTGGATCGGGATTGCGTTGTATTTGTAAATTGCTTTTGGTAGAATAGACATTTTCACAATGTTGAGTCTGCCTATCCATGAGCATGGTATGTTTTTCCATTTATGTAGATCCCTTTGGGTTTCATGCAGCAGTGTTTTATAGTTTTCTTTGTATATGACTTTTACATCCCTGGTCAGATTTATTCCTAAGTATTTTATCTTTTTAGGGGCTATTGAAAATGGTATTGTTTTCCTGATTTCTTTTTCATCGTTGTCCTTACTGGTGTATAGGAATCCAACTGATTTTTGAATGTTTATCTTGTATCCTGCTACTCTGCTGAATCTTTCTATTAGTTCCAGTAGATTTCTCGTGGAGTCTTTAGGGTTTTCTATGTGTACTATCATATCGTCTGCAAACAGGGACAGTTTAACTTCTTCATTACCAATTTGGATGACCTTTATTTCTTTTTTTTTTTTTTTGCCTTATTGATCTAGCTAGAACTTCCAGCACAATGTTAAATAGGAGTGGTGATAAAAGGCATCCTTGTCTTGTTCCTGTTTCAAGGGGAATTTTTTCAGCCTCTCTCCATTAAGAATGATGTTGGCTGTTGATTTTGCATAGATGCCCTTTATTATGTTGATAAATTTCCCTTCTATACCTATTTTATTGAGAGTTTTGATCAGGAATGGGTGTTGGACTTTGTCAAATGCCTTTTCTGTGTCAATTGAGATGATCATGTGATTCTTTTCTTTCCTTTTATTTATGTGGTGGATTACGTTGATTGATTTTCTAATGTTGAACCATCCTTGCATAACTGGTATGAATCCTACTTGGTCGTGGAGTATTATTTTTTTGATATGATACTGAATTCTATTGGCTAGAAGTTCATTCAGAATTTTTGCATGTATATTCATGAGAGATATTGGTCTGTAATTTTCTTTTTTGTGACGTCTTTGCCTGGTTTTGGTATCAGCGTTATGCTGGCTTCATAGAATGAATTTGGAAGTGTTGCTTCTTCTTCTATGCTCTGAAATAGCTTGAGTAGTACTGGTGCAAGCTCTTCTGTAAATGTTTTGTAGAATTCTCCAGTGAAGCCATGTGGGCCAGGGCTTTTTTTGGTTGGGAGTTTTTTTTATTACCTTTTCAATCTCTTCTCTTGTTATGGGTCTGTTCAGATTTTCAACATCACTTTGTTGTAGTTTGGGTAGGCCGTGTGTTTCTAGAAATTTATCCATTTCCTCTAGGTTTTCAAATTTGTTGGAGTATAGTTTTCATAATATTCTGTTATAATCCTTTTTATTTCAGTTGGGTCTGTTGTAATGTCCCCCATTTCATTTCTTATTTGGGTGATTTGTGTCCTCTCCTGTTTTTCTTTTGTCAGTCTGGCCAGTGGTTTGTCGATTTTGTTTATTCTTTCAAAGAACCAACTTTTGGTTTAGTTGATTCTTTCTATTGTAGGACTTTGTTTCTTTTTATGACTGAGTAGTATTTTATTATATGTATGTACCACATTTTATTTAGCCATTCTTCCATTGATAAGCATTTAGGCTGTTTCCACATTTTGGCTATTGTGAATATTGCTTCAATTAACATTGGTGTACATGTATCTGTTTGCATTACTGCTTTCAAGTTTCTTGGGTATATAATTAGGAGTGACGTTGTTGGGTCATATGGTAGTACTAAGTTTAACTTTTTGTGGAATCTCCAAACTTTTCCACAGTGGCTGTACCATTTTCCATTCCCACCAGCAATGGATAATCATTCCAGTTTTTCCACATCCTTACCAAAATATGATATTTTCCGTTTTTTAAAATATTAGCCATCTTAGTGGGAGTGAAGTGGTATCTCATTGTGATTTTGATTTGCATCTCTCTAATGGCTAATGATGTTGAGCATGTTTTCATGTACTTATTGGTGATTTCAATATTCTCTTTGGTGAAATGTCTGCTCAAGTTCATTGCCCATTTTTTGATTGAGTTGTTTGTCTTTTTGTTGTTAAGTTGTAGAAGTTTTATATATATTGGGGATATTAAACCCTTATCAGATAGCTGCTTCTTGAAAAATTTCTCCGAGTCTGTAGGTTGTCTTTTCACTTTTTTTGGTAAAGTCCTTTGATGAACAAAAGTATTCAATTTTATGAGGTCCCATTTATCTATTTTGTCCTTTGCTGCTTGTGCTTTTGTTATCATATGTGTTAATCCATATTAGAAACTAGCTTCACAGCACCACTCCTGTATTTTCTTAAAGGATTTTATGGTTTTAGTTTTCACCTTTAAGTTCTTGATCCATTTGGATCAGTTTTTGTGTATGATGTGAGGCATCAATACTGATTCATTCTTCTGCATGTGGAAATCCAATTTTTCTAGAACCGTGTATTGAAGAGAGTCTTCCTTTCCCATTGAAAGGACTTAGCACCCTTGTCAAAAATCAGTTACCATAGATGTGTGGATTTATTTCTGGACTCTCAATTTTATTCCATTGATCTATGTGTCTGTTGTTATACCAGTATCAGGCTGTTTTGAGTACTGTAACTGTATATTATGTTTTGAAATCAGGAAGTCCGAATTCTCCTACTTTGTTATTCTTCAAAATTACTTTGACTATTCAAGGATTTTCCACTTTATATAAAATTGTGGGTTGGTTTTTCCATTTCTGTAAAGAAGGCTTTTGGAATTTTGATGAGGATTGCATTAAATCCATAGATTACTTTAGGTAGTATTGACATCTTAACAATATTAAGTCTTCCAATCCATTAACACTGAGTCTCTTTTCATTTATTTAGGTCTTCTTTAATCTCTTTCAGCAGTGTTTTATAATTTTTCATTGTATAAATCTTTCCCATCCTTGGTTACATTTATTTATAGCCACTTTGTTCTTTTAGATGTTACTGTAAGTGGAATTGTTTTCTTATCTTTCTTTTCAGATTTTTCATTGCTGGTGTATAGAAATCTAACACATTTTTGTGTGTTGAGCTTATATATTGCCACTTTGCTGAATTCCCCCGTTAGTTCTGGAAGCTTTCTTGTGGATTCTTTGGGATTATACATATAGGATTGTGTCATCTGTGAATTGAGATAATTGTACTTATTTCACAATTGGAATAATTTTTATCTTTCTATTTCTTTTTTATTGCCTTATTGCTCTGGAGAGGACTTCAAATACAGTAGTGAGAGTGGGCATCCTTGTCTTGTTCCTGATCTTAAAGGACAAGCCCTCAATCTTTGTCCATTGAATATCATATAGGCTGTTGGTTTTTGTAATCAATGCCCTTAATTATGCTGAGAAATTTCCCTTCTTTTCCTATCTCATTTTGTTTTTATCAGGAAGTATCTTAGGCCAGATTCTCTAGATAAGCAAAACCAGTAAAGCATATAAATATATATATATATAAAGAGAGATTTACATCAAGGAAATGGCTCACGTGGTTGTAGAGATTGGAAAGTCCCAAGTCCGTGGGTCAGGCTGGAGGCTTCTCCTGATTCACGTAGCCACAGGGGCTCATGAACCCAAGATCGGCAGGTCAGAGAGTAGGGTTGTTGCTCACAGGCTGCAAAGTTCGACGAATCCCAAGATCGGCAGGCAAGACTGCAGGTAAGCTGCTAGCACAAGTCCCAGGAACTGGAGCTCAGATGAACAGGAGCCAGCTGCAAGATCCAGAGTGAGCAAAATCCCCCGAGATTTACCAGAATGTCCATTTATGTTCGACACAGGCCACACACCCAAGGAAACTCCTTTTGAACTGCTTAGCTACTCACAGCAGATCCCATCATGGGTGTAATCACATCGTACGACTGCCAAACCACTGAGAATCACTGCCCAACCAAGTTGACACACAATCTTAACCATCACAGGAAGGCTGTTGGATTTTATCCAAATGATTTTCTGAGTCAATTGAGATGCTTGCGCAGTTCTTTTCTTCATTCTATTAATGTGGTGTATTAGACTAACTGATTTTCTGATGTCAAAACATCCTTGTACCCTTGGAATAAATCATACTTGTTTATGGTGTATAATTCTTTTAATATGCTGTTGGATACTGTTTGCAAGTGTTTTCTTGAAAACTTTTGCATCTATATTCTTTTTTGTTTGTATTTTTTATTGTGCTTTAGGTGAAAATTTGCAGTCCAAATTAATTTCTCAAGCAAAAAATTTATACACAAATTGTTTTGTGACATTGCATGCAACCCCTGCAGTGTGTCATTTTCCCTTTTCCCTTTACACCTCAGGTTCCCCTGTCCATTTGTCCAGTTTTTCTGTCCCTTCCTGCCTTCTCATGTTTGCTTTTGGCAGGTGTTGCCCACTTGGTCTCCTATGCTTGATTGAACTAAGAAGCACATTCCTCACATATATTATTGTTTTATAGGCCTGTCTAATCTTTCGCTAAAAGGTGAACTTCGCAATCAGCTTCACTTCCAAGTTCGCAGGGTGTCCGGGGGCCATAGAGTTGGGAGTTCCTTCAATCTCTGTCAGACCAGTAAGTCTGGTCTTTTTTTTTTTTTTTTTGAGAATTTAAATGTTGTTCTACATTTTTCTCTCACTCTGTCCAGAATTCTCTACTGCGAGCTTTTTCAGAGCCGTCAATGGTGGTAGCCTGGCACCATATAGTTCTTCTGGACTCAGGCTTTGGAGGCTGTGGTTCATGTGGGCCTTTAGTAGCTTGGGCTAATATTTTCCTTGTGTCTTTGGTTTTCTTCATTCTCCTTGGCTCTGGAGAGGATGAGACCAATAGATATATCTCCGGTGGCTGCTCACAAGCTTTTAAGACTCCAGATGCTACTCACCAAAGTAGGATGTAGAACATTTTCTTAATGAATTATGTTATGACAATTGACCTAGATGTCCCCGAAGACCACGGCACCCAGCCATCAGCCCCAGTAACTCAGTCCCTCAAGGTGTTTGGATGGGTCTAGGAAACTTAAATGACGTTGCCTCGGTCAAGTTGTGCTGACTTCCCCTATATTGTGTGTTGCTTTCCCTTCATCAAACTTAAAACTTGTCTACTATCTAGTTAGTGATTTCCACTTCCCAATCCTCCCTTCCTTTATAACCACCAAAGTTTTTTTTCCATGTGTAAACTTTTTCTTGGGTTTTTATAATAGTGGTCTCATACAATATTTGTCCTTTTGTGATTGAGTTATTTCACTCAGTATAATGCCCTCCAGATTCGTCCATGTTGTGAGATGTTTCATCGAGTCTTCATTTTTCTTTATCTTTGTGTAGTATTCCACTGTGTGTATGTACCATAATTTGTTTATCCTTTCATCTGTTGTGAGAACTTAGGTTATTTTCATTTTTTGCTAATGTGAATAATGCTGCAATGAACATGGGTGTGCGTATGTCTATTTGTGTGATGGTTTTTATTTCTCTAGGATATAGTCCCAGGAGTGGGATTGCTGGATGGTATGATATCTCTATTTATAGCTTTTTAAGGAGGTGTCATATCGTTTTCCCTAGTGGTTGAATCATTTTACATTCCCGACAGCAGTGTGTAAGAGTTCCAACCTCCCCACAACCTCTCCAACATTTCTTATTTTATGGTTTTTATTAGTGCCAGTAATGTCGAGGTGAGATGGTATCTCATTGTAGTTTTGATTTGCATGTCTCTAATGGCTAGTAATCATGAGCATTTCCATATGTGTCTGTTAGCTACATGAATGTCTTCTTGGTGAAATGTCTGTTCATATTCTTTGCCCATTTTTTAATGGGATTATGTCTTAGTTATCTAGTGCTGCTGTAAGAGAAATACCACAAGTGAATGGCTTTAACAAAGAGAAATTTATTTCCTCACAGCAAAGTTGGCTGGAAGTCCAAATTCAACGCACCAGCTCCAGGGGAAGGTTTTCTCTCTCTTTTGGCTATGGAGGAAGGTCCTTGTCATCAGTCTTCTCCTGGACTAGGAGCTTCTCTTTGCAGGAACTCAGGGTCCAAAGGATGAGCTCTGCTTCAGACGCTGCTTTCTTGGTGGTATGATGTCACCCTGCTCTCTGTTCACTTCTCTCTTTTATATCCCAAAAGAAATTGGATCAAGACACAATCCAATCTTGTAGACTGAGTACTGCCTCATTAACATAAATGCCTCTAATCCTGCCTCATTAACATCATAGAGGCAGGATTTACAACATATAAGAAAATAACATCAGTGACAAAATTGTGGACAATCACACAGTACTGGGAATTATGGTCTAGCCAGATGGATATACATATTTTGGAACACAATTCAATCCATGACAGATTATTTGTCTTTTTGTTGTTGAGGTGTTGAAGTATTTTATAAATTTTAGAGATTAGACACTTGTCCAATATGTGCTAGCCAAAATTTTTTTCCCAGTCTGTAGGTTCTCTTTTTACTCTTTTGATGAGCATAATTGTTTAATTTTTAGGAACTCCCATTTATCTAGTTTATCTTTCTGCTTGCTCCCCTTTCCTTTTATCTCTTGTAAAACAAAAGATGGTACAGGCTACATCCCAGGGAAACTCCATTTACATTGGATCAGAGATGTGACCTTAGTAAGGGTGTTACAATCTCACCCTAATCCTCTTTAACATAATCTAATCTTCCCTCATTAACAACATGCAGAGATTAGGATTTACAACACATAGGAAAATTACAATCATAAAATTGAGGAAAACTTCACAGTAGTGGGTATCATAGCCTAACCAAGTTGACACACATTTTTGGGGGACACAGTTCAATCCATAACATTCCACCCTTGGCCTCCCCAAAATTCATGTCCTTGCCACATGTAAAACATATTCACCCCAGCATATCATATCAAAAGTCTTAAATCAATTCCAAGTCCAAAATCCAAAAATTCCTCTTCATCTGTGAAATCCACAATACAAGTTGCGTGCTTCCAAAGGTACAATGGTGCAACAGGCGGGCATAAGCTAGACATTTCCATTACAAATGGGAGAAATTGGAGGGAAAGAAGGCATAACAGGCACCAAGCAAGTTAGCAGAACACAGTACATTAGCCCTCAAGCCTTGAAAATAATCCTCTGTTCTCTGAGACCATTGACACAATGGCCTTGCCCTCCCTCCAGATTCCAAGTATTGGCCAAACTCTCCAGATTCTGAGTGGAGGCCTCTCAGCCCTTGGCTTCAGCTCCACCTTCCAGGACCACTGGGACAGCAACTCTGCTCTTTCAGCTTTAGGCACACCATTCTCGTAGTCCATCTAAGTGGCAACTCCACCCTTAGAAACACTACAGGCCATGGCTCCACCCTTTGAAACCCCAGAGGTCGAGGCCACACCTTTTGAGACTGAGAGCTCTGTAGCTCCACCTATAAGTGCCTAGAGACACCCTACTCTGCCAGGAAGCCTCCTGCTCACAGGCACTCTTCTCTCTCACTCTGTGGGTTGGCTCCAGCACCATCTCGCACTGGTCTCCTTGTTCTGCTGCTGCCGGTTCTCTGCTGCTTCCAGTTCTGCTTACCAAAAGTTGCTCACTAGACACTCACATTCCACATTTTAGGTATCTGTTCGAGCAGCATTCCATTTTGGGTACCAAACTCTGTCTTAGTTGTCTAGTGCTGCTATCTTTCATCTTTTGATGAAAGCCATATGATACAAGTCCTAACAATAATAGGAAGAAATGAAGAAGTGAGCACAAAGGCAAGCTGGTAGACAGAAAGAGATGGGAACTTATAAGAATTCGTGAAGGATTAGGCTTTCTGGGTTGCCCTATGAAGACTGAAATGCAGCAAAGCGATATGATAAGAAATACCCTTTTCTATCAATATATTTGTTCAGATTTAGAAGACAAGATAAGGTGGATGCTGCAGTGTGGCTCACTCATTTTTTAACCCAATCTCCTTCTCACGTGCCTTCCGTACTGCAGAGGCTGGAAAGCTGAAAATTGCATCCCCTAGCCTCCCTTGCTGCTAGATTTGAAGATGTGATTTGGAATGTGTTAATCAGAGGCACTCACACAAGACATGAATTCGGAAATGAGGTAATAAGGGAGAGATATAGGTGTTAAGGCATACATTTTGCTAGTGTGGCTTGTGGGAGAAAGGGGAGTGGTTCTGGCAAATTTTTCTGATTTGACAGGCAACTTCTTGATGGGGCAGGAGTAGCAGCAATTGTGGTAGTCCAGTTCGGCAGTTTCTGGCACATAACTGTTAAATATATGTGGGCTGTCATTATTATACTAAGTACTTAAAGCAAATAATAATATAGGATGCCCATGTGTTATAGAGATAGTACCTAAAGGATAATAGAATGCTCAGCCTGACTTCTTAGGTAGTTCAGTCCTGAAGGAAGTATTGTTTCATGCTTTAATGTATCTGACATTTGTGTTCCTACATCCCTGCTAAACTCCTTTTTAAAAGGAGCCTATGGTCCCAGAGTACAATACGCCAAAAACTGATTTTTTTTTTTTTTAGCATGCTAGTCTCTTGTCAACGTGTCTGTCCGTCTGTTGTACTGTCGGGGCTTGCATGTTGCTATGATGCTGTAAGCTATGCCACCGGTATGCAGACACTAGTAGGGTCACCCGTGGCTGACAGGTTTCAGCTGAGCTTCTAGACTAAGACAAACTAGAAGGAAGGACCCGGCAGTCTACTTCTGAAAAGAATTAGCCAGTGAAAACCTTATGAATAGCAGCCGAACGTTGTCTGATATAATGCCGGAGGATGAGGCCCCCAGGTTGGAAGGTACTCAAAAGACAACTGGGGAAGAGTTGCCTCCTAAAAGTAAAGTCGACCTTAATGACATGGATGGAGTCAAGCTTTTGGGACCTTCATTTGCTTATGTGGCACGACTCAAAATGAGAAGAAACAGCTGAAAACATCCATTAATATTCAGAATGTGGAATGTACAAAATATTAATCTAGGAAAATTGGAAATCGTTAAAAATGAAATGGAACACAAACATTAATATCATAGGCATTAGTGAGCTGAAATGGACTGGTATTGGCCATTTTGAATCGGACAACCATACGCTCTGTTATGCCAGGAATGACAACTTGAAGAGGAATGGTGTTGCATTCACCGTCAAAAAGAACATTTCAAGATCTATCCTGAAGTACAGTGCTGTCAGTGATAGGCTAATATCCATACGCCTACAAGGAAGACCAGTTAATACGACTATTATTCAAATTTGTGCAACAACCACTAAGGCCAAAGATGAAGAAATTGAAGACTTTTACCAAATCCTTCAGTCTGAAATTGATCGAACATGCAATCAGGATGCATTGATAGTTACTGGTGATTGGAATGCAAAAGTTGGAAACAAAGAAGAAGGATAAGTAGTTGGAAAATATTGGCCTTGGTGATAGAAATGATGTTGGAGATCGCATGATAGAATTTTGCAAGACCAATGACTTCTTCATTGCAAATACCTTTTTTCACCAACATAAATGGCTTCTATACAAATGGACCTCAACTGGTGGAATACACAGGAATCAAATTGACTACATCTGTGGAAAGAGACGGTGGAAAAGCTCAATATCATCAGTCAGAACAAGGCCAGGGGCCAACTGCGGAACGGACCATCAATTGCTCATATGTAAGTTCAAGTTGAAACTGAAGAAAATTCGAATACGTCCAAGAGAGCCAAAGTATGACCTTGAGTATATCCCACCTGAATTTAGAGACCATTTCAAGAATAGATTTGACACATTGAACACCAATGACCGAAGACCAGACGAGTTGTGGAATGACATCAAGGACATCATACATGAAGAAAGCAAGCGGTCATTGAAAAGACAGGAAAGAAAGAAAAGACCAAAATGGATGTCAGAAGAGACTCTGAAACTTGCTATTGACTATCGAGTAGCTAAAGCAAAAGGAAGAAATGATGAAGTAAAAGAACTGAACAGAAGATTTCAAAGGGCTGCTCAAGAAGACAAAGTAAAGTATTACAATGACGTGAAAGAGCTGGAGATAGAAAACCAAAAGGGAAGAACACGCTCAGCATTTCTCAATCTGAAAGAACTGAAGAAAAAATTCAAGCCTCAAGTTACAATACTGAAGGATTCTATGGCGAAAATAATAAACGATGCAGGGAGCATCAAAAGAAGGTGGAAGGAATACACAGAGTCATTATGCCAAAAAGAATTGGTCGACGTTCAACCATTTCGAGAGGTAGCATATAACCAGGAATTGATGGTACTTAAGGAAGAAGTCCATGCTACAGGGAAGGCATTGGCGAAAAACAAGGCTCCAGGAATTGTTGGAATATCAATTGAGATGTTTCGACAAAAGGATGCAGCACTGGAAGTGCTCACTCGTCTATGCCAAGAAACTTGGAAGACAGCTAACTGGCCAACAGACTGGAAGAGATCCATATTTATGCATATTCCCAGGAAAGGTGATCCAACCGAATGTGGAAATTATCGAACAATATCATTAATATCACACGCAAGTAACATTTTGTTGAATATAATTCAAAAGTGGCTGCTGCAGTATGTCGATGGAGAGCTGCCAGAAATTCAGGCCAGATTCAGAAGAGGAAGTGGAACCAAGGATATCATTGCTGATGTCAGATGGATCCTGGCTGAAAGCAGAGAATACCAGAAAGATGTTTACCTGTGTTTTATTGACTATGCAGAGGCATTCGATTATGTGGATTATAACAAATTATGGATATCTTCACAAAGGATGGGAATTCCAGAACACTTAATTGTGATCATGAGGAACCTGTACACAGATCAAGAGGCAGTTGTTCAGACAGAACAAGGGGATACTGCATGGTTTAAATCAGGAAAGGTGTGTGTCAGGGTTGCTTCCTTTCACCATACCTATTCAATCTGTATGCTGAGCAAATAATCTGAGAAGCTGGACTTTATGAAGAAGAAAGGGACATCAGGATTGGCAGAAGACTCATTAACAACCTGTGTTATACAGATGACACAACCTTGCTCGCTGAAAGTGAAGAGGACTTGAAGCACTTACTGATGAAGATCAAAGTATGGATTACAACTCAACAAAAAGAAAACAAAAATTCTCACAACTGGACCAATAAGCAACATCATAATAAATGGAGAAAAAATTGAAGTTGTCAAAGATTTCATTTAACTTGGATCCACAATCAACACCCATGGAAGGAGCAGTCAAGAAATCAAAAGACGCATTGCATTGGGCAAATCTGCTGCAAAAGACCTCTTTAAAGTGTTGAAAAGCAAAAATGTCACTTTAAGTACTAAGGTGCACCTGACCCAAGCCATGAAATGCCTCATATGCATGAGAAAGCTGGTCAATGAATAAGGAAGACTGAAGAAGTGACGCCTTTGAATTATGGTGTTGGTGAAGAATATTGAATATACCATGGACTGCCAAAAGAATGAACAAATCTGTCTTGGAAGAAGTACAACAAGAATGCTCCTTAGAAGGAAGGATGGCAAGACTACTTTTTACATAGTTTCAATATGTAGTCAGGAGGGATCAGTCCCAGGAGAAGGACATTATGCTTGGTAAAATACAGGGTCAGCAAAAAAGAGGAAGACCCTCAACAAGATGGATTGATACAGTGGCTGCAACAATGGGCTCAAACATAACAGTGATAGTGAGCATGGTGCAGGACTCTGCAGAGTTTCATTCTGTGGTGCATAAGGTCGCTATGAGTCGGAACAAACTTGATGTCACCTAACAACAACAACAACATAACAGAAATACAACAAGTGGATGGCTTTAGCAAAGAGAAATTTATTTTCTCACAATCTAGTAGGTTAGAAATCCAAAATCAGGGCGTCAGCTCCAGGGGAAGACTTTCTCTCTCTGTTGGCTCTAGAAGAAGGTCTTTCTCATCAATCTTCCCCGGACTAGGAGCTTCTCCGTGTAGGAATCCTGGGTCCAAAGTACACGCTTTGGTCCCGGCGCTGCTTTCTTGGTGGTATGAGGTCCACCACTCTCTGATCGCTTCCCTTTCCTTTTATATCTTGTAAGATAAAAGGTGGTGCAGGCCACACCCCAGGAAAACTCCCTTTATATTGGATCAGAGATGTGACCTTAGTAGGGATGTTACAATCCCACTCTAATCCGCTTTAACATAATCTAATTTTGTCTCATTAACCACAGGCAGATATTAGGATTTACAACACATAGGAAAATTACAATCACAAAATGGAAGACAACCGGACAATACCTGGAATCGTGGCCTATTCGAGGTGACACATATTTTAGGGGGACACAATTCAATCTATGACAATGTCCTTCTGCAGGGACAGGTTCCTCTGACAACATGTCCAAAGTATGTGAGATAAAGTCTTGCCATCCTTGCTTTTAAGGAGCATTCTGGCTGTACTTCTTACAAGACAAATTTGTTTATTCTTTTGGCAGTCCTTGGTATATTCAATATTCTTTGCCAACACAATAATTCAAAGCCGTCAATTCTTCTTTGATCTTCCTTATTCATTGTCCAGCTTTCCCATGCATATGAGGCATTTGAGAGCACCATGGCTTGAGTCAGGTGCACCTTAGTCCTTAAAGTGACATCTTTGCTTTTTAACATTTTCAAAAGGTGTTTTGCAGCTGAATTGCCCAGTACAATGTGTCCTTTGATTTTTTGACCACGGCCTCCCTAGGCATTGATTTAGATCCAAGTAAAATGAAATGCTTGACAACTTCAATCTTTTCTTTGATTATCATGATATTGCTTATTTGTCCAGTTGTGAAAATTTTTGTTTTCTTTATGTTGAGGTGTAATCCATACTGAAGGCAGTAGTCTCTGATCTTCATCACTAAGTGCTTCAATTCCTCTTCACTTTCAGCAAGCAAGGTTGTGTTATCTGCATAAAACAGGTTGTTAATGAGTCTTCTTCCAATCCCAATGCCCTCTTCTTATTCATATAGTCCAGCTTCTTAAACTATTTGCTTGGCATTCAGATTTAATAACTATGGTGAAAGGACACAACCCTGAGGCAGAACTTTCCTGACTTTAAACCAAGCTCTATTCCCTTGTTCTGTTCGAATGACTGCCTCCTTGGTCTATGTACAGGTTTCTCATGAGCACAATTAAGTGTTCTGGAATTCCCATTCTTCGTAATGTCATCTATAAGTTGTTATGATCCACATGGTCGAATGCCTTTGCATAGTGAATAAAACACAGGTAAGTATCTTTCTGGTATTCTCTGCTTTCAGCCAGGATCCATCTGACATCAGCAATGATATTCCTCCTTCCATGTCCCCTTCTAGATCCAGCCTGAATTTCTGGAAGTTCTCTGTCGATGTATTCCTGCAACCACTTTTAAATGATCTTCAGTAAAATTTGTCTTATGTGTGATATTAATGATATTGTTCAATAATTTCCGCATTTGATTTGATCACCTTTTTTTGGAATAGGCATAAATTTGGATCTCTTCCAGTCGGTAGGTAGCTGTCTTCCAAATTTATTGGCAAAGACGAGTGAGCACCTCCAGTACTGCATCCGTTTGTTGAAACATTTCATTTGGTGTTCTGTCAGTTCCTGGAGCCTTGTTTTTTGCCAATGCCTTCGGTGCAGCTTGGACTTCATCCTTAAGTACCATCGGTTCTTGGTCATATGCTACCTTGTGAAATGGTTGACTGTCGACCAATCTTCTTGGTAGAGTGACTCTGAGCATTCCTTATATCTTCTTTTGATTCTTTCTTTGTCGTTCAGTATTTTGCCCATAGGCTCCTTCACTATTGCAAATCTTGGCTTGAATTTTTTCTTAAGTTCTTTCTTGAGAAATGCCAAGCGTGTTCTTCCCTTTTGGTTTTCTAATTCCAGGTCTTTCACATTTCACTATAATACTTTACTTTGTCTTCTCAAGTCCCCCTTTGAAACCTTCTGTTCAGCTCTTTTACTTCATCATTTCTTCCATTTGCTTAAGCTACTTGACGTTCAAGAACAAGTTTGAGAGTCACTTCTGTCATCCACTATGATCTTTTAAATGATCTCTTGCTTTCTTCATGTATGATGTCTTCAATGTCATTCCACAACTCGTCTGGTCTTAGATCATTAGTGTTCAAAGCATCAAATCAAATCTGTTCTTGAAATGGTCTCTAAATTCAGGTGGGATGTACTCAAGGTCGTCCTTTGGCTCTCGTGCACTTGCTCTAATTTTCTTCAGCTTCAATTTGAACTTGCTTATGAGCAATTGATGGTCTGTTATCCTTGGGGGTGTGCCCGCATCTGTATATAAGCAGACATTCCGGCTTTTTGCTCTCTCTGGATCCTGCGGCTGCTTCCTGTCATCTCATCTTCCGTTCTTGGGACATGAGCTGTCAGCTTATCTGCTGAACCTGGGATTCGTCTATCTGCACAGCCTGTGAGTGGGAGACCTGCTGATCTTGGGATTGCCAGCTTCTGCAGCTGTGTGACTTGGGAGAGGTCTCTACCGCGATCCACAGACTTGGGACGTTCTAGCCTCTACAATCACGTGAGTTGTTTCCTTGATAAAATCTCTCTATATATTTATACACTTTACTGGTTTTGCTTCTCTACAGAACCCAGCCTAAGACATTTGATACCGGGAGTGGTTCTAGAGGAACAAAATTGTAAGGATGAGTTTTCTAAATTGGTTCTCAAGTCTAGTTGGTCATAAAGACATTGATGACTCTGCTTCCAGCAGTAAAGAGGTCACTGCTAGTCCATAGAGTGGGTTGGCGATAAAAATACGCAAAATATCATCACCAGTAGATCAGGTATTGCTGAAAGGTGAGGCTCAGGGTGAACGCATGTGTGATATCTTTCTACAGCTTTGTAAGAATGAGAAGTATAAGGAAGCTGGTTGGTTTGTCCTACTTTCGCTAGACAAACTGATGAAGGAAAGAGATGCTCTCAGGGTTTCAGAGTCAAGGCTCAAATGCCGCATACATGACCTCAAGGCTTCCACTTGTGCTTTGAAAGAAAGACTTTTTCTTGTAGTAATAGAGCTGAAATTGCTGAAAACCAAACCCAGAGTCTTATTGTAAGAGTGGCTGAATTACAATGCCAGCTCAATTGCAAACCTCGAGAGGTGTCTGAAGTTAAAGTAAGAGCATTGATTGGGAAGAGATGGGATCCTGAGACTTGGGATGGGGACATATGGGCAGATAATCAGGAAGCTGGGGACTCTGAGCCTGTAAATTCCGTTGAATCACTCCTGCCAGCAAAACCAGTTCCATCTGAAGAGATTACTTCATGTTTGTCTGCTAAACCACCCTGCCCAGAAAAACCATTAGCCCCTCCACTCCCATCTGAGAAGATTAGCCCTAGCCCAGCTGCCTCTAAAGAGCACTTGCCTGAGTCATTGCTTGGAGCATTGCCTGTGGCAGATGCTTTACAAGATAATGCCGAATGTTCTCAAAACAATTCCGAACTACCGAGTCTGGCTTCTAGACCTATAACTATGCTTAAGTCCCAGGGAGCCCCAAAAGGTGAAATACAAAATATGACCCAGGAGGAGGTATGCTACACTCCAAAAGAACTACTTGAGTTCTCTAATATGTACAAACAGAAATCTGGGGAATATGTGTGGGAATGGCTATTAAGTGTGTGGGATAATGGTGCAAGGAACATAAAGATGGATCAGTCTGAGTTTATTGATATGGGTCCACTGAGCACATACTGTTCCTTCAATGTTTCAGCTAGAGAAGTTAGGAAAAGATCTAATAGTTTATTTGGTTGAGTTGCTGAAGTATGGATTATGAGGTGGCCGACACTAAATCAAGTTGAAGTACCAGACCTGCCTTGGTATACTGTAGAAGAAGGTATCCAAAGGCTTAGGGAAATTGGCATGCTAGAGTGGCTTTCTCAAGTTAGACCCACAGACCCACACATGGATTGCCCAGAGGACACACCTTATACCACAACTGTGAGGAACAAATTTCTGAAGGGAGCTCCAGCATCCTTGAATACTGCTATGATTGCTATTTTATGTAAGTCAGACTTGACAGTGGGAATGGCCCTAACTGAATTAAGACACCTAACTAAAACGGGGCTGATTGGACCCCGTGGTAGTAGGGGCCAAGTGGCTGCACTCAATCGACAAAGACAAGATGGGCGTGGTTACAGTAATGGACAGAGGAGTCAAAGCAGTAATCAGAATAGTCTGATAAGTATGGACTTACGGCGTTGGCTACTTAGTCATGGTGTTCCTAGTAGTGAAATAGAAAGGAAATCTACTAAATATTTACTTGATCTATACAAACGGATGAATTCTAGGTCAGGTGAACATCAGTCTAACTCAAATGGCCAGAATAAACAGTCACAGTCTCTCAATCAATTCCCAGATTTGAGTGAGTTTAAAGACCCACAACCCCTTTAATGAAGGGGAGGCAGGATCCCCTTGAGGAAGGACTCCAATACACTGTCAAAAATTTTACTGTTAATCTTTCTCCCAGCCTTCCCCAAAGGGACCTATGGCCTTTTACGAGAGAGACTGTTCATTGAGGAAAAGGAAATAATCAGACTTTTCGGGGATTACTGGATACTGGCTCTGAGCTGACACTAATTACAGGAGACCCAAAACGTCACTGTGGCCCACCAGTCAGAGTGGGGACATATGGAGGTCAGGTTATTAATGGAGTCTTGGCTCATGTCCATCTCACAGTAGGTCCAGTGGATCCCTGAACCCATCCTGTAGTGATTTCCCTAGTTCCAGAACGCGTAATTGGAATAGATATACTTAGCAACTGGCAGAACCCCCACATTGGATCCCTGACGAATAGAGTAAGGGCTATTATGGTAGGAAAAGCCAAGTGGAAGCCATTAGAACTGCCCCTACCAAGGAAAATAGTAAACCAAAATCAATACTGCATTCCTGGAAGGATTTCAGAGATTACTGCCACCATCAGGGACTTGAAGGATGCAGGGGTGGTGATTCCCACCACATCCCCATTCAACTCGCCTGTTTGGCCTGTGCAAAAAAACAGATGAATCTTGGAGAATGACAATAGATTATTGAAAACTTAACCCGGTGGTGACTCAAATTGCAGCTGCTGTTCCAGATGTAATTTCACTGCTTGAGGAAATTAATACATCTCCTGGGACCTGGTATGCAGCTATTGATCTGGCTAATGCCTTTTTCTCCATACCTGTTTCAAAGGACCACCAGAAGCAGTTTGCCTTCAGCTGGCAAGGCCAACAATACACCTTCACTTGCCTACCTCAGGACTACATTAACTCTCCAGTCCTATGTCATAATTTAGTCCGCACGGACCTTGATCGCCTTTCCCTTCCCCAGCACATCACACTGGTCCATTACATTGATGACATTATGATGTTTGGACCTAGTAAGGAAGAAGTGTCAATGACTCTGGACTTACTGGTAAAACATTTGTGTGCTAGAGGGTGGGAAATTAATCTGACAATAATTCAGGCGCCTTCCACCTCAGTGAAATTTCTAGGGGTCCAGTGGTGTAGGGCATGTCGAGACATTCCTTCTAAAGTGAAGGATAAGTTATTGCATCTTGCTGCTCCCACAACTAAAAAGGAGGCACAACGCCTAGTGGGCCTCTTTTGATTTTGGAGGCAACATGTTCCTCATTTGGGTGTGCTACTTCAGCCTATTTATCAAGTGACTCGAAAAGCTGCTAGTATTGAGTGTGGATCAGAACAAGAGAAGGCTCTGCAACAGGTTCAGGCTGTTCTGCAAGCTTCTCTGCCACTTGGACCGTATGATCCAGCTTATCCAATGGTGCTTGAAGTGTCAGTGCAGATAGAGATGCTGTTTGGAATCTTTGGCAGACCCCTATTGGTGAATCACAGGGAAGATCCTTAGGATTTTGGAGCAAAGCTCTGCCATCCTCTGCAGATAACTACTCTCCTTTTGAGAAACAACTTTTGGCTTGCTACAGAGCCATAATAGAGACTGAATGCTTAACCGTGGGACACCAAGTCACCATGAGGCCTGAGCTGCCCATCATGACCTGGGTGTTGTCTGACTCACAGAACCATAGAGTTGGACATGCACAGAAGCACTCCATCATTAAATGGAAGTGGTATATTCAAGATCCGGCCTGAGCAGGACCTGAAGGCACAAGTAAGTTGCATGAGGAAGTGGTCCAAATGCCCGTGGTCTCTACTCCTGTCACATTACCTTCCATCTCCCAGTCTGCACCTATGGCCTCATGGGGAGTTCCTTATGATCAGTTGACTGAAGAAGAGAAAACTCATGCCTGGTTTACAGATGGTTCTGCGCGAAATGCAGGCACCACTCGAAATTGGACTGCGGCAGCACTACAGCCCCTTTCTGGGACCTCCCTGAAGGACAGTGGTGAAGGGAAATCCTCTCAATGGGCAGAACTTCGAGCAGTGCACCTGGTTGTTCACTTTGCTTGGAAAGAGAAATGGCCAGATGTGCGATTATATACTGATTCATGGGCTGTGGCCAATGGTTTGGCTGGATGGTCAGGGACTTGGAAGGAACATGATTGGAAAATTGGAGACAAGGATTTATGGGGAAGAGGTATGTGGATAGACCTCTCCGGAATTGCTAAAGAAGTGAAGATATTTGTGTCTCATGTGAATGCTCACCAAAGGGTGACCTCAGCAGAGGATGATTTTAACAATCAAGTGGATAGGATGACGCATTCTGTGGAAACCACTCATCCTCTTTCCACAACTACTCCTGCCGTTGATCAATGGGCTCATGAACAAAGTGGCCATGGTGGCAGAGATGGAGGTTATGCATGGGCCCAGCAGCATGGACTTCCACTCACCAAGGCTGACATGGCCACAACCTCTGCTGAGTGCCTAATCTGTCAGCAGCAGAGACCAACACTGAGTCCCCGATATGGCACCATCCCTCGAGGTGATCAGCCAGAAACCTGGTGGCAAGTTGATTACATTGGACCACTTCCATCATGGAAAGGGCAGCGTTTTGTCCTCAGTGGAATAGACACTTACTCTGGATACGGATTTGCCTTCCCTGCATGAAATGCTTCCACCAAAACTACCATCCGTGGACTTGCAGAATGCCTTATCCACCGTCATGGTATCCCACACAGCATTGCCTTAGATCAAGGGACTCATTTCACAGCAAGTGAAGTGTGGCAGTGGGCCCATGCTCATGGAATTCACTGGTCTTACCATGTTCCCCATCATCCTGAAGCAGCTGGCTTAATAGAAAGATGGAATGGCCTTCTAAAGACACAATTATGGCTCCAGCTAGGTGGCATAACTTGCATGGTTGTGGAAATGTTCTCCAGGAGGCTGTATATGCTTTAAACCAGCGTCCAATATATGGTGCTGTTTCTCCCATAGGGAGGATTCATGGGTCCAGGAATCAAGGGGTGGAAATGGGAGTGGCACCACTCACTATTACCCCTAGTGACCCACTTGCAGGATTTTTGCTTCATGTCCCCTTGACCTTATGCTCTGCAGACCTAGAGGTCTTAGTTCCAAAGGGAGGAATGCTCCCACCTGGAGACACATCACTGATTCTATTGAACTGGAAGTTAAGAATGCCACCTGGCAACTTTGGGCTCCTTACACCTCTGGCTCAACAGGCAAAGAAGGGAGTTACCATACTGACTGGCGTGATTGATCCTGATTACCAAGAGGAAGTCAGATTGATATTACATAATGGAGGTAAAGAAGAGTATGTCTGGAATGCAGGAGATTCTTTGGGGCGTCTCTTAGTACTACTATGCCCTGTGATTAAAGTCAATGGAAAACTACAGCAACCTAATTTTGACATGACTACTAATTACCCAGACCCTTCAGGGATGAAGGTTTGGGTCACCCCACCAGGTAAAGAACCACGACCAGCTGAGGTGCTTGCTGAGGGCAAAGGAGATATAGAATGGGTGGTGGAAGAAGGTAGTTCTAAATACCAGTTATGGCCACGTGACAAATTGCAGAAATGGGGACTGTAATTGTTATGAGTATTTGTACTTTGTATGTGTGCATCAAATATTTTTGTTTCCTTCACTTATAAAATATAAGCTGTAAATGGAGTTAGTGCATTTTTTATTGTATGTGTGTTAGTTGTATCAAGTTAGGTGCAAGTATGACTTTCTCACTGTCTTTATTCAGAGATTATGTATGGTTTAAGGAGATGTGTACAGGTGCCAAGTTGACAAGGGGTGGACTGTGATGGTTAAGATTGTGTGTCAACTTGGCTGGGCCATGATTCTCTGTGTTTTAATGTAACCACTCCCATGATTGAATATACTGTGAGTAACCAATCAGATGAGAGGGAGTCTCCTTGGGGGTGTGGCCCGCATCTGTATATAAGCAGACATTCTGGCTTTTTGCTCTCTCTGGATCCTTCAGCTGCTTCCTGTCATCTCTTCTCCCGTTCTTGGGACTTCAGCTGTCAGCTTATCTGTTGAGCCTGGGATTCGTCAATCTGCACAGCCTGTAAGTGGGAGACCTGCCAATCTTGGGCTTGCCACCTTCTGCAGCTGTGTGACTTGGGAGAGGCCTCTACCTTGATCCACAGACTTGGGACGTTCTAGCCTCTACAATCATGTGAGCTGTTTCCTTGATATAATCTCTCTCTATATATATTTATACACTTTACTGGTTTTGCTTCTTTAAAGAACCCAGCCTAAGACATACCTGATAGGGAATTCAAATCTCTAATATTCAGAACCGTCCAAGAGTTGAAGGAAAAAGCAGACAAAAATGAGGAAAAAATTGACAAAATCAGGGAAAAGACAGAAAAAACAATGGAATAATTTAGAAAAATAGTACAGGAACAAAATGTGAAAAAAATTCGTAACAAGAAATCATAAAAAAGCAGTTAGAAATCCAAAAGATAAAAAGGTTTCATAAATGGACAGTGTCATAGAAGGTTTCAGGAGCATGTTTGAAACCATGGACGACAGGACCAGCGAAATTGAAGACAAATAATTGGATATCAATTTGTTAGATTAAAAATCAGAGAAAAGAAGGAAGAAAAAGATAAACTTAGAATGATGTGGGATACAATGAAAAGCAAAAATTTAGGAGTGATAAGAGTTCCAGAACAGGGAGAGAAAATGGAAAACACAGAGAGGATCGTTGAAGAACTGCTGACAGAAAGCTTCCTTAATGTCATGAAAGATGAAAAACTGACCATCCATGAAGCTCAACGAACCCCACGTAGGATAGACCCCAAAAGAAAACCAAGACATATCATAATCACACTCGCTAAAACAAAAGACAAAGAAAGAATTCTGGGAACAAGTCGAGAAAAAAGACAAGTCACATACAAAGGGGAAACAATAAGAGTAAGCTCTGAGTACTCGGCAGAAACCATGCAGGTGAGAAGGCAATGGGATTACATATACAAAACATTGAAAGAAAAGAATTGCCAACTTAGAATAATATATCCTGCAAAACTCTTGCTCAGATATGATGGTGAAATCAGGACCTTTCCAGATAAACAGAAATTAAGGGGATATGTAAAAACCAAACCAAACATACAAGAATTATTAAAAGGAGTCCTTCAGTTAGAGAACAAACAACATCAGATGACAGTCTGAATCTCGTACACAAGACTGCATCAGCCAGATACCAACCTAGGTAATGAACTCTCAAGGATTAATCAAAATTAGAAGATTTATAACAGGGAACCAGAGAGGATAATCTATGAATGGCAACAAGGTCAGAACAAATAAAAGAGGGAATAAACAGTGTAGGTATAGAACTTTCAAATAGGGAGGAAGGCAAGGCGATACCAAATAATAAAAGACTGGTTCAAACTTAGGAAGATAGGGGTAAATTTCAAGGTAACCACAAAGAAAGTTGACAAACCTGCTCATCCAAATAAAGAAGAAAAGCATAAAGTCTCAGCAAACAGAAAATCTAGAAAAATAAAAGAAATGCAAAAACAATTTACAAATAAAGAAATTCAGCACAGGAGAGTAAGAGGAACAAAGAAAGTGTCAGCACCACAAAAAAAAGGACTACAAAATGACAGCAGTAAGTTATACTTATCAGTAATTACATGGAAACTGAATGGCCTAAATGCACCCATAAAGAGACAGAATGGGTTAAAAAACAGTATCCGTCAATATGCTGTATACAAGAGGCACAACTCAGAAACAAAGACATACATCTATTAAAAATCGAAGGATGGAAAAAATATCAAGAAAAGAGCTAATAAAAAAGAGCAGAACTGGCAATACTAATCTCGGATAAAATACACTTTAAAACAAAATCCACCATAAAAGACAAAGATTAAAGGGACAATCCATCATGAAGACATAACCATAATAAATATCTACACACCCAATGACAAGGCTCCAAAATACAAAAAACAAACTCTAACAGCACTGGAAAGAATAACTGACAGTTCCACAAAATAGTAGGAGAATTCAACACATGATTCTCGGTAAAGGAAAGAACATCTAGAAAGAAACTGAACAAAGATATAGATATAAAGACCTCAACCAACTTGACCTCATAGACATATATACACTCTACCCAACAGCAGCAGACTACATGTTGTTTTCCAATGTACATGGAACTTTCTTCAGAATAGACCACATCTTATGCCACAAAGCAACACTCAACAAAATCGCAAACACTGAGATAATACGAAGTATCTTCTCTGATCACAATGCCATCAAAGTAGAAATTAACAACAGGAAGAGCAAGGAAAAAAATCAAATACATGGAAAAAGAATAACATCCTGCTTAAAAACCACTGATTAATAGAAGAAATCAAAGATGGAATAAAAAAATTCCTAGAATCAAAGGAGAATGAAAACACATCATACCAAAACCTTTGGGACACAACAAAGGCAGTGCTTAGAGGTCAATTTATACCAATAGATGCACACGTCAAAAAAGAAGAAAGGGAAAAAATTAAAACATTAGCTGTACAACTCAAACAAATAGAAAGAGAACAGCAAAAGAAGCCCACAGCCACCAGAAGAAAGGAAATAATAAATATCAGAGCAGAAATAAATGAAACACAGCATAGAAAAACAATAGAAATAACAAAACCAAAAGTTGATTCTTTGAAAGGATCAACAAAATTGACAAATCATTGGCCAAACTGACAAAAGAAAAACAGGAAAGGATGCAAACAACCCAAATAAGAAATGAAATGAAGGGCATTTCAACAGACCCAACTGAAATAAAAAGGATCATAACAGAGTACTGTGAAAAACTATACTCTGACAAACCTGAAAACCTAGAGGACATGGACAAATTTCTAAAAACACACTAGCTATCCAAACTAACACAGAACTGACGTTGAAAATCTGTACAGTACCATAACAAAATAGACTGAAAAGGTAATAAAAAAATTCCCAACAACAACAAAAAAAACCTGGTGTGGATGGCTTCAACAGAGAATTCTACCAAATAGTCAGAGAAGAGCTTACACTAGCACTAACAAAACTATTTCAGAACATAGGAAATGTTAGTAGTTAGTTCTGTAACTAAGTATGTGCACACAGGAGTCCACTAAATTTTCCTTT
Source organism: Dugong dugon (assembly GCA_030035585.1). Classification (NCBI taxonomy): domain Eukaryota; kingdom Metazoa; phylum Chordata; class Mammalia; order Sirenia; family Dugongidae; genus Dugong; species Dugong dugon. Next base: position 96,757,835 of record CM057483.1, on the reverse strand, counting down.
ATAGGTTCAGCTCAGGTGTTCAGGCAGTTGGTCACCAAGTGTGTGATGCAGTCTCTCACCCCCAGTCCTAGAGAGGCTTGGGTGATTGGTGCAGGCACTGGACTCTGGCTGTGGTAGGGGATCATGCACTGAGCCAGGCAGGTGGCTGACGGCTGCCCCTGAGAGTCTGAAAGGAAAGCGTGTCCCTATTCTCTAGGGTGAGTAGGTAGGTAAGTTTTGCAGCTGGGCTATGAGCACCCCACTCTGTTGGCTGTAAAGACTCGAGGGCACCACTTTTTCTTGGACTCCTGTAGCAGGTGACTAGGCGCTTTAGGTGCTACAACTAGTCCTCAAGTCCCTGCTGCAGATCAATAAAAGTGCCTACTTAAGGGGCAGGGCTGTTTCGAGTGTCACAAATCTTCCACTTCATAGCTGAAGCAGTTGAAGTTAAACTTCAGATGTTTGCCCTGTTGTACTCTGGTATTGAGGACTAACGCTGTTGAGATGGGTCTCCACAAATCTATACAGGGGTGTAAGGCACTCAGAGTCTGTGGACCCCTGATACCTGTGCCTAGGAAAGGAGCTGTGCCGACCCTGTGTTCCTGGCTTAGGGGAGCCAGTAGCTTATTTGTTCCCTCTCCAAGGCCAGGAGAATGGGTCAGGGCGCCTTTTGGGATCTACTTCTGGCCCAGCGGACTGCCAGTGCAGAGCGCAAATGGAGGAGATAAAAGGGAGAGAGGTTTTTCCCAAATGGGCTTTTTTTTTTAATCCCTGTGAAAGGGTGCATGCATGTACTTATCTTAGCCTCTTGGGATCTGCTTTTCACTAGTTTGGAGTGTCCAAGCAGATTCTCTTCTGCCAGGTCTCTCTCAATGTGGAAACTGCTTCCCTAGCACGCACACAGCACAGCTGTTTGCCTGCTTCACTGCAGACCAGCGCGGCTGCCACACTGCAGTTTCGCCTCCGCGGCTCTCGCCCTCTTCACTTCTTCCAAACTATCTCCCTCTCCTCTATCACTCAGACCAATTTCTCAACTTTGCCTTTTTCAGGGCTCCTAGATTTTCATATAGAATCAAATCACTTGTTTTTCCAGGTCTTTGTTGTAAGAGGGATATAGAAAGCTTCTAACTACTCCACCATGTTGACCACGCCTCCTCTAAAATTTTAATTTTTGTTTCCTAATTAAATCTCCAATTTAATATTTATCTTTTTACAAAGTGGATCGCTAAGGCAGTCACAGTTTTACCTAGTTTTTTAATTCCTGAGTATTGCCTTTAATCTCTTGAGGGTTCGTCTGTCTTTTGTTTACATTTTCAGATAATAGTTCAGTTTTGATAGAGATAATATCAGGAATGGCATGAAATAAGGCTTGGCCTATTTTCCCGTCCATTTTTATATTCTCTCTTGAAGCATGGATGGTAGGGTATTTAAGATCCTTTATGAAGTCGTGATATATGGCTTTTTTCCATCTGTTTTCTGGCATCTGCAGGCTCCAACAAGATATGGACAAGTGGGAAAAGGTCTGGGAGTCCACAGCAATATGCTCCTAGGAGAATTCTAAACTTCTCTATAAACTTAGTTCCATCCTCTCGGGGATCTGGAAAGTATTAACTATTGCTCAGAGTACAGCTCAACTCCAAAGCCTAAATTCAGCTATCACTGGCACTCCGGGTTCATTAGTGGGTCTATAAGGAAAACTGGCTGTGAGAGTAATCCAGAAGAAAGGGAAGAGGGTGAATAGGGTCAGTAGTCCCAGATCATTGGGTATACTTTTAGGGGATAAAGGTCAAAGATACTTTAAAAGGAGTGGAAAAATTAACAACTGTTCTAATCAAAGATTTAACTGAAATCAAACATTTAACTTTATTTTTGTGTACTTTAAAATTTTTAGAGGAGCAAATTTAGAATCATTTTGTCTTTTTGAGACCTCATTATACCGACCAAAATAGGTATCTCATTTTTATTGGCCAAATATGTGATCCTTTTTTTTTCTAGTGCACCTTTCAAATTATCAAGTTTATTTATATCAAAAGTTCTCCAAAGTGGTCACTAAAGGATCAGATCATCTTTAGCTATGTTATTCTTTTTAAGCAGATAAGTGCAAGAATTAGAAATGAGATAAATATAAAAAAGCAAGAGATTTTTCCTGGAAGAGGAAAAGATTGAGACTGAAATGACCCCATGAGAGCTAACAATGGTCGGCAGGAATGTAATGCTTTTGTACTAGTGTTTTTTGGCCTCCAGCCTGATGGATGACCATCTCCAATTGCAGATCCAATATTCTGAACCCCCTGGCAGGCAGAAAACTAGAAATAATGCTCTCTCTGAATCAAACACAAGCCCTTAGGCAAAAAAAAAAAAAAAAAAAAAAGACAGAAGGAGACCCTCATCTAGTTTTATTGGTAACCCACAGAAAAGTTTGTCCAAATTAACATTGGTCTGGTGAGATCTGAAAGCTCACCAGTCTGTTAGGCTGGTTCAAACAATAGGTTTAAAGGACCTACGCCTAAATTCTAGCTTATGATGCTTCTTCTTATGACAAATAACACTTGTAATCCAAAAGCAAAAACCAAACTTCATGTTCCTGAGTCAGTGTCAACTCACGGCTACCCCATGTGTTAGAGTAGAACTACTCCACATGGTTTTCTTGGCTGTAATCTTTGTGAAAGCAGATCAACAGTCCTTTTCTTCTGTGGTACTGCTGGATGGGCTCAAACTGCCAACCTTAGGTTAGTAGATGTGGACAAACCATTTGGATCACCCAGGGACCATAACACTTTCTGTCAGCACAGCACAAAATAGTAACACAAAAGGCTGTAAACAAATATTAAAAAGAGAAAGCAAATGGCATCCTAGTCCCCAAGGTAGCCACTGAAAATTCAATTTATCCTTGGTATAGTCAATCCTCTTACTCAAGAAACTGCAACATATGGCTCCATAGTGAGAAGACACATAAGAAACAGGGGTTTTAGGAGGGAAAGGAGAAGGAGATTTAGAACAGGAGGAACACATGCTTAGAATCCCTAAGGCAACAATATAAAAACAGAGGTCTCCATCAAATGGCTGTCCTAATCCACAGAGATTCAGGTACCTTGCCCCAAATAGAACAAAAGAGTAACTTGTCAAGATGACCTACAGGCCCAACCTGAAGACATCTGGGCCCAGACTGAGTTGTGCAACAAACCCAGGAGCTCAAAACACAAAGAGAGTGGAGCTCAGATCCAGGAGAGACTTACCCTTGGACTCTGAGGTTGGTGAGGGAGTAGCAGACACAAGGAATCTTGTGGGTACCAACATCTGCTTACTCATCAGCTGCAGGTTACGTTTGACGGCCTTCTCCAGATCTCAGTTCTTCTTTACAATAAGCCTTTTTTTTTTAAATGTTTTATTTATTTATTTTTATTGTACTTCAGGTGAAGGCTTACAGAACAAATAGTTTATCATGAAACAGAAGTACACATGTTGTTTTATAACATTGGTTAACAACCCCAGAACATATCAACCCCATAACTTCTCAACGTTTTTTTTTTTTTTTTTTTTTTTTGGTGAAAATACACATAGCCAAAGATACACCATTTCAAAAATTTCTACATGCACAGTTCAGTGACATTGACTACGCTCTTCCAATTGTGCTGTTATCCTCACTTAAGATGAAGGCTTACAGAACAAAATAGATTCTCATTTAACAGTTACTACAAATGTTGCCCTATGACAATGGTTAACAATCTCACAACACATCAACAATATCCTTGCTCAAACTTGGTTTCCCTATCATCAGCTTCCTTTTCCCCTTCTGCTTTCTGCCCTTGTCACTGGACTCCTGTACCTCATTAGTTTCAACTAGTTTTAAGGGGCTGTCCACTCCCAGGCTTAACAGTGAACCTCAGAGGTAACTTCAACACTGAGCTAAAAGGGTGTCTGGGAGCCATACTCTCGGGGTTCTCCAGTCTCCTTTAGGCCAGTAAATCTGGTATTTTTTTTGTGGGTTAGAATTATGCTCTACATCCCTCTCCAGCTCTGTCCAGAAACCTCTGTTGTGATCCTGGTCAGAGCAGTCAGTGGTGGTAGCCGGGCACTATCTAGCTGTACTGGACTCAGCCCGGTGGAGGCCTTGGTAGCTGTGGGCAATTAGTCCTTCGTACTAATCTCTTCCTTGTATCCTGTTCTCTTCATTCTCCCTTGCTCCGGAAGGGATAAGACCAGTGGAATATCTTAGATGGCCACTCACAGGCTTTTAAGACCCCAGACACTACTCACCAAGTTAGAATGTAGAGCATTGTCTTTATAAGCTGCGTCATGCCAATTGAGCTAGATGTTCCCTGAGACCATGGTCCCCACAGCCCTCCGCCCAGCAATTCAGTCCATCAGGAGTTTGGATGTGTCTATGGGGCTTCCATGACCTTTCCTTGTACAAGTTGTGCTAGTTTCTCCTGTATTGTGTACTGTCTCACTCTTCACCCAAGATACCACTTATCTATTGTCTATTTAATATTCCCCCCTACACCTCCCATCCATGGTAACCAACAAAGATTGTTACATTTTGTGTGTGAACTTTTTCATGGGTTTTTACAGTAGAGGTCTCATACAATATTTGTCCTTTTGTGATTAACTTATTTCACTCAGCATAATGTGCTCCAGTTTCATCCATGTTATGAGATGCTTCACAGATTCATTGTTGTTCTTTCTTGTAGCATAGTACTCCATTGTGTGTATGTATCATAGTTTGTTTATCCATTCGTCTGTTAAAGGGCACCTAGGTTGTTTCCATCGTTTTGCTATTGTGAACAATGCTGCCATGAACATAGGTGTGCATATGTCTATTCGAGTGACAACTCTTATTTCCCTAGGATATATTCCTAGGAGTGGGATTGCTGGATCGAATGGTATGTCTATTTCTAGCTTTCTGAGGAAGCGCCATATCATTTTCCAAAATGGTTGTATGATTTTGCATTCCCACCAGCAGTGCATAAGTGTTCCGATCTCCCCGCAGCCCCTCCAACATTTGTTATTTCCAGTATTTTTGATTCGTGCCAGTAATGCCAGGGTGAGATGGTATCTCATTGTGGTTTTAATTTGAATTTCTGTAATGGCTAGTGATCGCGAGCATTTCCTCATGTGTCTGTTGGCCATTTGAATGTCTTCTTTGGTGAAGAGTCTGTTCATTTCCTTTGCCCAATTTTTAAAAGGATTATTTGTCTTTTTGTTGTAGAGGTGTTGGATTTTCTTGTAGATTATGGAGATTAGACCTTTGTCTGACTTGTACTGTCCAAAAATTTTTTCCCAGTCTGTAGGTTCTCTTTTTACTTTTTTTGTGAAGTCTTTTGAAGAGCATAAGTGTTTCGTTTTTAGAAGATCCCAGTTATCTAGCTTAACTGTTGGGGTTTGTGCGTTGATGGTTATGGTTTGTATCCTGTTAATGCCATGTATTAACGCCTGAAGTGTTGGTCCTATTTTTTCTTCTATAAACTTTATAGTTTTAAGCTTTATATTCAGGTCTTTGATCCATTTTTAAGTAGTTTTTGTATACACCGTGAGGTATGGGTCCTGTTTCATTTTTTTGCGGATGGATATCCTGTTTTGCCATCACCATTTGTTAAAAAGACTGTCTTTTCCCCATTTGATGGACTTTGGGCCCTTGTCGAAGATCAGGTGACCGTAGGTGGATGGATTTACATCTGCGTTCTCAATTCTGTTCCATTGGTCAACGTATCTGTCGTTGTACCAATGCCAGGCTGTTTTGACTACTGTAGCTGTATAGTAGGTTCTGAAGTCAGGTAGTGTGAGTCCTCCAACTTTATTCTTCTTCAGTAGTGCTTTACTTATTCGGGGCTTCTTCCCTTTGCATATAAAGTTAATGATTAGCTTTTCCATCACTTTGAAGAATGTTGTTGGTATTTGGATTGGGATTGCGTAGTATTCGTAAATTGCTTTGGGTAGAATTGCCATTTTCACAATGTTGAGTCTGCCTATCCATGAGCATGGTATGTTTTTCCATTTGTGTAGATCCCTTTGGATTTCTTGCAGTACTGTTCTGTAGTTTTCTTTGTATAGGTCTTTTACATCCCCGGTCAGATTTATTTCTAAGCATTTTATCTTTTTAGGGGGTATTGAAAATGGTATTGTTTTCCTGATTTCCTTTTCATCATTCTCCTTATTGGTGTATAGGAATCCAACTGATTTTTGAATGTTTATTTTGTATCCTGCTACTCTGCTGAATATTTCTATTAGTTCCAGTAGATTTCTCGTGGAGTCTTTAGGGTTTTCTGTGTATAGTATCATATCATCTGCAAACAGGGACAGTTTAACTTCTTCATTACCAATTTGGATGCCCTTTATTTCTTTTTCTTGCCTTATTGCTCTAGCTAGAACTTCCAGCACAATGTTAAACAGGAGTGGTGATAAAGGGCATCCTTGTCTTATTCCTGTTTTCAAGAGGAATGTTTTCAGCCTCTCTCCGTTAAGAATGATGTTGGCCGTTGGTTTGGCATAGATGCCCTTTATTATGTTGAGAAATTTCCCTTCTATACCTATTTTATTGAGAGTTTTGATCAGGAATGGGTGTTGGACTTTGTCAAATGCCTTTTCTGCGTCAATTGAGATGATCATGTGATTCTTTTCTTTCCTTTTATTTATGTGGTGGATTACGTTGATTGATTTTCTAATGTTGAACCATCCTTGCATAACTGGTATGAATCCTACTTGGTCATGGTGTATTATTTTTTTGATATGATGCTGAATTCTATTGGCTAGAAGTTTATTCAGAATTTTTGCATGTATATTCATGAGAGATATTGTTCTGTAATTTTCTTTTTTTTGACATCTTTTCCTGGTGTTGGTATCAGCTTTATGCTGGCTTCATAGAATGAATATGGAAGTGTTGCTTCCTCTTCTATGCTCTGAGTAGTACTGGTACAAGCTCTTCTGTAAATGTTTTGTAGAATTCTCCAGTGAAGCCATCTGGGCCAGGGCTTTTTTTGTTGGGAGTCTTTTTCTTTTTTTATTACCTTTTCAATCTCTTCTCTTGTTATGGGTCTGTTCAGATTTTCAACATCAACTTCTTGTAGTTTGGGTAGGCTGTGTGTTTCTTGAAATTTATCCATTTCCTCTAGGTTTTCAAATTTTTTGGAGGATACTTTTTCATAATATTCTGTGATAATCCTTTTTATTTTGGTTGGGTCTGTTGTAATGTCCTCCATTTCATTTCTTATTTGGGTTATTTATGTCATCTCCTGTTTTTTTTTGTGGGTCTGGCCAGTGGTTTTTCGATTTTGTTGATCCTTTCAAAGAACCAACTTTTGGTTTTGTTGATACTTTCTATTGTTTTTCTGTTCTCAATTTCATTTATTTCTGCTCTAATCTTTACTATTTCATTTCTTCCGGTGGTTGTGGGCTTTTTTTGCTATTCTCTTTCTATTTGTTTGAGTTCTGTAGTTAATGTTTTAATTTTGTCCCTTTCTTCTTTTTTGATATGTGCATCTATTGCTATAAATTGTCCTCTGAGGACTGCCTTTGCTGTGTCCCAAAGGTTTTGATATGATGTGTTTTCATTCTCATTTGATTCTAGCAATTTTTTGATTCCATCTCTGATTTCTTCTATTATTCCCCAGTGATCTGTAAGCAGGGTATTATTAATTTTCCATGTAGTTGGTTTTTTTTCCTTGCTCCTTCTATTGTTAATTTCTACCTTGATGGCACTGTGGTCAGAGAATATACTTTGAATTATCTCAACGTTTTGGATCTTGCTGAGGATTGCTCTGTGGCCTAAGATGTGGTCTATTCTGGAGAATGTTCCATGTGCACTGGAAAAGAATGTATACTTTGCAGCGGTTGGATGGAGTGTTCTATGTATGTCTATGAGGTCAAGTTGGATGATTGTGCCCTTTACGTCTTCTGTATCTTTCCTGAGTTTCTTCTTAGTTGTTCTGTCCTTTACTGAGAGTGGTATGTTGAAGTCTCCTACTATTATTGTGGAACTGTCAATTTCTCTTTTCAGTGTTGTTGGACTTTGTTATATGTATTTTGGAGCCCTGTCAGTGAGTGTGTAGATGTTTATTATGGTTATGTCTTCATGATGGATCGTCCCCTTAATCATTATATAGTGTCCTTCTTTGTCTTTTATGGTAGATTTCGTTTTAAAATCTATTTTTTCTGAGATTAGAATTGCCACTCCTGCTCTTTTTTGGTAGTTGGTAGCTTGATATATTTCTTCCAACCTTTAAATTTTAATAAATTCACATCTTTGTTTCAAAGGTTTGTCTCCTGTAGACAGCATATTGATGGATCCTGTTTCCTTATCCATTCTGTCACTCTCCGTCTCTTTATGGGTGCATTTAGTTCATTTACATTCAGTGTAATTATTGATAGATGTGGATTTGTTGCTGTCTTTTTGTAGGTTTTTTTTGTGGTGCTTACATTTTCTTTGTTCTTCTTACTGTCTTGTGCTGAGTTACTTTTGTTTGTGGACTTTTTTTTCATTTCTTTTTTTTTGTAGGTTTTATTTTTGCTGACACTTTATGTTTTTCCTCTTTTTTTATGAGTATGTTTATTAACTTTCTTTGTGGTTACCTTAAATTTTACCATTATCTTTCTAACGTTGAAGCAGTCTACCATTACTTGGTATCGCCTTGCCTTCCTCTCCATTAGAAGATTCTATACCTATGCCATTTATTCCCTCTTTTATTGTTTTGATTTTGTTGTCATTTACTGATTAACTGCTCTGATTTCCTGTTGTATTTCTTCTGGTTTTGGATAGTCCTCGAGAGTTCATTTCCTAGATTGGTATCTGGCTGGTATGATTCTGTGTCCTAGGTTCTGCCTGTGAGCTGAAGTTGTTTGTCCTCAGATTAAAGAACCCCCTTTAATAATTCTTGTATGTTTGGTTTGAATTTTACATATTCCCTTAATTTCTGTTTATCTGGAAATGACCTAATTTCACCAACAAATTTGAACGAGAGTTTTGCAGGATATATTATTCTTGGTTGACAATTTTTTTCTTTCAAGATTTTATATATGCCATCCCATTGGATTCTTGCCTGCATGGTTTCTGCCTAATAATCTGAGCTTAGTCTTATTGTTTCTCCTCTGTATGTGACTTCTTGTTTTTTGAGCTGCTCTCAGGATTCTTTGTTTGTCTTTGGTTTTGCCGAGTGTGATTATGATATGCCTTGGTGATTTTATTTTGGGGTCTCTTCTATATGGGGTTCATTGAGCTTCTTGGATGGCCAGCTTTTCATCTTTCATGATATTGGGGAAGTTTTCTGTCAGCAGTTCCTCAGTGATCCTTTCTGTGTTTTCTTTTTTCTCCCCTGTTCTGGAATTCCAATCACTCGAAGATTTTTGCTTTTGATTGTGTCCCACATAACTCTCAGGGTTTCTTCATTTTTCTTTGTTCTTTTTTCTGAGTTTTCCTGAAACAGAGTTGTATCCAAGTGTTTGTCTTCAATTCCACTGATCCTGTCTTCTACTGCTTCTAATCTGTTTTTCAGCCCTTCTATGTCATCGTCCATTTCTGAAATCTTGTTGTTTATCTTTTGGAGTTCTAATTGTTGTCTTTGTATAATTTCTAGTTGTGAATTTATTTTGGCATTTTTTTCCTGCATTATTTTCCTGAATTCTTCCAATTTTTTGTCCATATTTTCCATGAATTTGTCTATTTTTTCCTCATTTTTGTCAGCTTTTTGCCTAAGTTCTTGGATAATTCTGAGTATTAGACATTTGAATTCCCTATCAGGTAGTTCTAGTGCATTTTCTTCCAGAAGAGAGTCATCTGTTGTTTTATTTTGGAAACCTACTGGAACCATCCTATCCTGTTTTTGTAAATTTTTTGTTATAGTCTGCTGTCTTCGGGGCATTCAGTAGTTATTTTTCTTGTTTATTAATTGTATATTTGTTTGTTTCGTCCCTTTTTTAAAAAAAAATTTGACTGTGTCTGAGCAGGCAGACTGTGTGTTCTTTCTTGTTTGCTCGTCTGTGGGCAGAATACTTTTGCCTCCTTCTTCAACTGGCAGGGTCGGTCACTCAGATATGGTATGGCAGGGCATGTCTAACTGAAGAGGAGTTACTGGGATGGGTTGATTGTGGCACTTACTACAGCCACCAGAGCGGGTCGGTAATCAGTGCAGGGCAGGTTCAACTAGGCTGTGCTTGTGCTGCTTGGTGGTGTGATGTCAAGCACACGGTGCAGGTAAGCAGGATGCAGTGGGGAGATTGTTACATGTGGATCTAAAATGGATATGGGAGAGAGGAGAGAGGAACAGGAGCCAAAAACATACAAACAAACAAAAAAAAAGTACTAGGGGAGCTTGCCCTTGGAGTGGAGAGATGAAAGACTATGAAGTGCAGAAAAACAGAATGGGGAGGAGGAAGAAAAGAAAAGAATGAGTGAATAAGAATCAGAGAGGTTAAAGAACCGCAAAGTTCCCAGGGATCACACCAGTGCAGCTATGAGGTCTGTGGAAGTTGCTCTCAGGTGTTGCAGTACAGCCTGGCTAGAAGGCGTAGAGGTATACAATGCCAGGTATTCAGGGAACTGAAAGAGAAGGAAGATATAGAGAGGAGAAACTGAGCAATGAAGAAAGACAAAAAGGGAAAAAGAGGAAAAAGAAAACAAAACAAATTAAAAAAAAAAAAAAAACAAGAAAGGCCCCAAAGAAACAGAAAAAAAAAACCAATGTAAGAAAAAAATGCCCCCAGGGATCCCACTGCACGTCTGTGGAAGCCGAAGGGGAGTCTCCCTGCCACGCAGCTCATCCTGGCCAGAAAGGGCTCCCAACTCAACAAAAGGAAAAGAAAACCAATAGCAATTCAAAACAAACAAACAAACAAACAAAAGCCCCAGGATCCCACCAGCATGTCAGCCCAAACCATGAAGAAACGCCACACTCGAACGGAGCTCCGCAGCCCCTTAGGAAGAAGCAAAGATGGCGGACGGAGCCAGGTACTCGAGCGAAGGGAGGGAGAGGTGGTGAGTGGCAAGTAAGAAATCAAAGAAGTAGGAAAAAAAAAAGTAACACTAGCATCCAACAAATGGCACTCAGAGAGCCAGCTAGTGCGGGCTGGTGTTTCTGGACAAGAGACTGTGTCCATGGGAAGCAGAGGGGTCCGAGTGTGGGTGAAGAAGGGTAGAGCGTGGGAAAGCATATATCACAAATTACCAGAGCTCTGCAGCCCTTCGGGAAGGAGCAAAGATGGCGCATGGACCGAGGTACTCGAGCGAAAGGAGGGGGAAGTGGGAAGAGGCAAGGAAGAAATACAAAGAAGTGGAAAAAAAGCAAAACCAGCGGCCAACAAATGGCACTCAGAGAGCCACCCGTTCTGGTGTGTGGAATCCAAGCAGCTGCTGTTTCCTGGTCAAGAGACTGTGGCCACGGGAAGCAGAGGAGACCGATTAGGGGTGAAGAAGGGTGGGGGGTTGGAAAGCATATATCACCAATTACCGGTTGTTTTGTCTCCCACTGAAAGCTCCGTGAGGCTGCTTTCTCGTACCCCGTTTGCTGGTCTCTGATAGGAGTCCAAGATGCCAGATCCGTGCTGCGTTAGCTGGCTGGGGACCTCTGCATGAATCTCTCCTCGCTCTGCATTCTCTGTCAGTTTTCTCACTCCATTTCGTGCTTGGCTGAGTTCTTTCTCTCTTCATTTGATGTTTTAGGGTTTCAGGATTGTTGTATTCTCTGTTCAGCTTAGTTTTTCGGATCTTTGCTCTGGAGGGATGGCGTGGTGCTTCTGCCTAGAGCGCCATTTTGCCGGAACATCTTTTTTTATTTTTTGTTGATGTAATTAAATGAAGTTTACATTTCAAGTTAGTCTCCCATACAGAATTTTTTTAACATACATTGTTATGAGACCCCAACCATTCACCCCATTCTGAGACAGCGGACTCTTCCCCTCCGCCCCCGATTCCCCATGAACATTCAACCAGCTCCTAACTCTGCCTTCCCCCTCACCTCTGGACAGAAGTCGCCCCTTTGGTCTCTTGTATCTACTTGTCTAAGAGGCACATTCTTCATGAGTATCACTTTATGTCCCACAGTCCAGTCCTATCCCTGTCTGAAGAGTTGGCATCAGAAATTTTTGAGTTCTGGGGTGATGGATAGACCAGGGGCCATGCTTTCTGGGGTGCCTCCAGCCTCAGTCAGACCATTAAGTCTGGTCTTCTTACTAGAATTTGAGTTCTGCATCCCATCATTCTACTGTTCCATCAGGGACCCTCTGTTGTGTTCCCTGTCAGGACTTTCATTGTTGGCACCATCTAGTTCTTCTGGTCTCAGGCTGCTAAAGTCTCTGGTTTTATGTGGCCCATTCTGTCTCTTGGGCCAATACTTTCCTTTTGTCGTTGGTGTTCTTTGTTCTCTTTTACTCCAAGTGGTTGGGACCAATTGATGCATCTTAGATGGCCGCTTGCAAGCTTTTAAGACCCCAGACGCCACTCACCAAACTAGGTTGCAGAACATTTTCTTAATAAGGTTTGTTATGCCAATTGACATAGATGTCCCCTGAAAACATGGTCCCCAGACCCCTCATCCCTGCTACTCTGTCTCTCAAAATATTTGACTGTATTGAGGAAACTTCTTAGCTTTTGTTTAGTCCACTTGTGCTGGCTTCCACTGTAGTGTGTGCTGTCCTTCCCTTCACCTAAGATGATTCTTATCTACTACCTAGTTAATGAATAACCCTCACCCTCCCTCCCCACTCCCGTAACCATCAAAGAATGTTTTCTTCTGTGTTTACACCTTTTCTTGAGTTCTTATAATAGTGGTTTTATACAGTATTTGTCCTTCTGTGCCTGACTAAATTCACTGAGCATAACAAGTTCTAGCTTCCACCAAGTTATACGATGTTTCACAGCTTCATTATTGTTCTTTATTGTTGTGTAATATTCCATTGTGTGGATATACCTTAGTTTGTTTATCCATTCGTCCGTCGATGGGCACTTAGGTTGTTTCCATCCTTTGGCTATTGTGAACAGTGCTGCGATGAACATGGGTGTGCATATCAGATCCCACTTCTGACAGAATTGTCAAAACATAAAATTTTATTCACAAGTTAATTAGAGTTAACAAGGTTTATTGAGTGATAAGCTGTTTCCAAATAGAAATGGCAAAGGACTCATTTAAGTAGTGTCGGAGTACAAGGTTTTTAACAGCATTTAAGGGATATGCAGTAGGGAGTTTAAAATGATTCTTAAGTATGTTATTAATTGAAAGGAGGATTTTTCAAAGTACAGGTCTTTTGTCATTGGTATCTTAGGTATACTCATTTGTTGATGATTGATGGTGTCTGGTATGGTGAGTCAGAAACAGTCTTCAATGCCAAGTTGTTTTGCTTGGAAGGGCTTTGTTGTTAGAATGCTTAGAAAATTCCCTATTGTTCTGTCAAGGTTTGCACCTGGTAGAAATAGCCATTAATTTGTATTTACTATTTAACATAAATAACAGTAGCAAACATACACTAGTAACCAGAACTTGGAATGTGTTGAATATGAATCAATAAAATTTAGAAGTCGTCAAAAATGAAATGGAACGCTTGAAGATCAATATCCTAGTCGTTAGTGAGCTGAAATGGACTGGTATTTCTCATTTTGCCTCCGACAATATTACTGTGCTAGGAACAACAAATTGAACAGGAACAGTTTAAAGATAAACATCCACTGTTAAAAAGAACATTTCAAGATTTATCCTGCAGTACATCAAGGTCACTGATAAATTAATATCGGTACGTATACATTTTTATTTGGAAGAACAGTTAATAAGACTATTATTCAAATTTATGCACCAAACACAAAGGCTAAAGGTGAAGAAGTTGAAGATATTTATTATTTGCTGCAGTCTGAAATTGATTGAATGTGCAGTCAAGATGCGTTGATAATTATTGGTGATTGGAATGTGAAACTTGGAAACAAAGAAGAAGGATCAATACATGCAGTCTCTGGGTTATGAATGTCTGACTTACATACAACCTGTAGTTACAAACCAGCCCCTGTAAAGCTGATTATATTAAAAATTCGAGGTGCAAACAATGGTTCATAATGACAAAAGGGCACTATTTTGCAATGTGCATCAAAACATTATTATTATTACTACAGTATTATTATGTTAAAGATGTTTTAGTGTATCTGGAAGTGTTTCTTTTTTGTTTCAACTTAATACCATATACATACAGACATTTATAGATATAGGTATAGATATATAGATGATAAACTAACAGATATAGACAGATGGTAGATAAAATTTCCTCCCCCTGTAACTAGATTTTCCTTTTTCCTTCCTTCTTTCCTTCCTTTCTCTCTCCGTCCCTCTTTCCCTTCCTTCCTCCTTCCTTTCCTTCCTCCTTCCCTTCCTTCCTCCTTCCTCCTTCCCCCTCCCTCTTTTCTTTCCTTTTTTTTTTTGGTCACTGTATAAACTATAGGGGGCTCTTTTTACCCTGCTCATATTTGTAATTTTTCTTCTGGAGAGCCTCAGATCATTATAGTCACTGTTAAGTACCTCCTCAATGGTAATGGTTTATGGTTTAAGGACCCCAGGCTTAAGTTTGGCTTTAATTAACTCCTTTGCTTTGCCACAGGAATGTCACAGTTGTTTTCTCCTATAACTCTCTTACGGTTTTCTTGCTATAACAGTCATAGCTAGCAGAGTAACAGGGCAGAAGGGTGTTAACTGAAATTATCTTCAGCTTCTACTGTGCTTTTAATAATTTTTTTTCTTGTTGAGGTTTTGTTAAGGCTTTTTTCAAAACTGTGGAATTTTTAACCCTTTCTTTTCTCCCTCTGCCTGTATGAGTGGGAGGCTTCCTTTTGCATTATCATTTAAGGTAGCCCAAATCCTTTAAAATAGCCTGTATTTCTAGCCCAGAAAATTTTTAATTTCAGTTTTGATTTCTTGTTTGTCTTCAAAAGTCCAACTCTTTAGGAATTTTCTGGATAGATTCCTGGCCATTCCTCATGGCCCCATTCATAGGTGATTGCCTCCCTCTTTGGGGTGTTCTAGTCAACTTCAATGGGGATGGGCTTGGCATTCAGGAAAGCAATGGTGGCCGAGTCTTTGGTGCTGAGGGTAACTAGCCCCTGAGATTTTAAAAGGAGAGACTTAGCAAGTTGATATGCTGCTGAACTAAGAAAGGTCCACGTGCATTGCTTGCGAGTCTTGCATTCATTTAGTAATTATATGACTTCCTCCTGGGTTTGCTGAAGAGCCAGAATCTGATGATTTTTTCCCTTTTCTCAGGCCATTAAATTTTCTGCCACCTGTATCCATGGGTGACAGCCTCAATATCCCACTGGAACTGGGAAAAAAGAACGACAGCAGCCAGGAATTCAGCAAAAGCTAGGCACTTGCCTTGACAGCATTTTTGAAGAGCCATGAAGTACTTCTCATGGAGGGGATTGCCCTCATCAAATGGAAATTTATGACAAGACAAAACTCTAATCACTATGGGAGGCAAACTACAAGAGATCTCCCAGTCTCTTGCTGGAATAAGACCTCAATATCACCAAGAAGAAGAAAAGAGATTAGAGCACATCATTTGGACCCAGGATCCCTGTGCTGAGAATCTCCTAGAACCAGGAGACACACAAAGAGAGCTGTAACACTGGAGATTGTTCAAGACAGCGAGTAGCAGCAGCAGAGAAACAGTTACAGCAGAACAAGGAGACCGGTTTGAGATTGTGTAGGAGCCAACCCACAGAGCAAGATTCAGCTGAGTGCCTTCAGGCAAGAAGCTTCCTGGCATAGTGGGGTGCCTCTGGACATTTATTTGTGGAGAACACTTGCTGGAGCAGAGCACAGTCAAGGCTAAGGGGCCAGAGAGATGCCTGCCTGAAGATATGACTAAGAAGAGACTTCCTCCAGGGCCAACAAGGAGGGAAAGCTTTCCCAGTGAGTTGGTGCTCTGAATTTGGACTCCTGGTCTCCTAAACTGAGAAAATAAATTTCTGCTTGTTAAAACTATCCACTTGTGGTCTTTCTGTTATAGCAGCACTAGATAACTAGGATAGAAGTAGCCAGGGTGACCACTTCTGTCAACAGGGATGTTCCCTCCATTCCTCCTGGTGGAGAAGGCTTCATATTAAATGCCCACTTTGGCTGGGGGTGACAGGAATGAATCCCCCCCACCCTTATGCTGCACAAGTGGCCTTAGGCACCAAGGTTCTGGGAGTTCCAGGAGGATGGGCCCTACTATTTAAGGTGGAAACTCTTGGTAACACTTGCAGAACACAACACAACACAAAGCTGCACACAATAAAGAACAAGTATGTCAGCAAGAAGAAGTGCCTTCTCAGGCAGTTTCCACCATCTGGTGTAACCACTTAGTAAGCCAAGAGCAACCTGGTTCCCCTCCAGTAATGACTAAACCATTCTGTTTGTGATGCCACTTACACTAACAGATTCGTGGGATGGTAAGTCAAGTAAGATGCAGGAAAGAGGAGCCAGGGAGGCCATAAAAAGTAACTAGGTTTATTATACTCACAGCTTCCAAGGAGGTGCAGCACACCATGACTGCAGGACACACAGGGGATTGCACCCAGGAACAAGGTAATAACAAACTGGAATTGTAGGAGAGAGCTTGGGTATGGCAAGTAGAGTGGGGTTGGTTAGATTGTGTAGGATTCCTGGGGATTATTCATTTTGAATAATTCTGCAGGCTTTGGGGACGTAGGAATTGTTTCTAGTTGTCGGGTACCTAGCCCCAGAGTAATTGGGATGAGTGCATAGTGGTCCAAGAGTGTGAGAATCTGATAAAGGGAGTGGTTGGAGAGTGGCTTTGATCAACTGCTCAAGAAGGTAGAATAAAGTGACATCTAGTCAGGACCTTAAATCTGTGTCAGACAGCATTTTAAGAAAATTATATGAAGCAGGGCCAAGATGGCAGAATAGTTAGACACTTCCTGTGGTACGTCTTACAACAAAGACCCAAAAAATAAGTGAATCAATTATATATGACAGTCTAGGAGCCCTGATCATCAAAGACAAAGCTGAAGAGTCAGACTGAGTAGCAGGGGGAAGGAGAGACAATTCAAAAGCAGTGAAGAAGTACCAGTTAAGGGTTGCCAGCACCCTGCTGGCTAGGTTGGCCAGCACTTGCAGGCTGAGAGGCACAGCTGCATTCAGGACACATCTCACCATGTCGGGAGAGGCCAGGCGGTGAGTCCACACAAGCCTCTGGAGCCAGGTGGAAGCAGCACTGAACCTGCGAAAGGTAAGTGCAAGCGTCTAACCTACAGCACAGGCCAAAATAACCAATGCTCTTCTGGGAGTTTCACAGCAGAGAAGTCCTTCCTTCCCCTCATCCATCCTCCACCCCTCTCCGTTCCAACACCAGTCTGGTAGTATTCAACAACTGCCAGGCCCCCTATACCAGGAACTCAGGACAGGTAGGAAGGCCCTGCCTTTTCATTTAGCCACTGGAATAAGGGGTTCACAGACTTGCAGCACCCTTCACCCTGCCTAGACCTGTGTGGGCTGATTAAACAATGCATGCCCTCATTAGCATAAAACAGCACGGTATACACCTGAAGCCCATTTTCAAATGCAGCAGTCAAGGGGGAGATGCAAATTTGTGACATTTGACATCACCCTACCCATTAATCGGAGACCTCACCCACTCACATCAGGGGCCTGAGGGATGGTGGTACCTCCCACTCCATCTAGCCACCCACTATAGGGGTCTGAGACTAAATGGTGTCTCCTGGTTCCTCCAGCCAACAGCAGTAGCTGCCCAAGGACTGTATAGAATACCTCACCCACTACACACTCTAGGGGACAGGGACATACCCTCCACTCAGGCACCAGGGGCAGCCATCAGCTTCTTGCTTTGCTCCTCACATAGTCCCCTACTGTGCTAGATACCTGTGACTGCTCTGAACACCCCTACGCAGCCCTGCCCATCTAGGACTGTAGGTGAGAGTCTGCACCACAAAATCAGTGACTGATGACCTGGACATCTGTGTTGCACCCACTCAAGAATAGTGAAGAGACTCCTGGGCTCACATACTTAGTAGCCACTCTAACCACCTGGAGACAGGACATGAGAGCTTCAAAGACACCAATAAACAAAGTAGCTCACATGCCCAGCCTACTTGGGCATATCAAAACAAAACAAAAAACTATGACACAGTAAACAAACATAAAGCAAATAAAAGTAATAAATTATTGATAGCTCAGAGACAACAGTCAATATCAAATAAAGAACCAGGAAACCTTCCAGAGGAAGACAAAGTCATGGAATTACCTGAGTTAGAATTCAAAAGACTAATATACAGAACTTTCCAAGAGATCAGGAAGAAGATCAGGCAAAACTCAGACCAAGCCAAGGAACACATAGACAAAGCAATAGAGGAATTCAGGAAAATAATACAAGAACAAAATGACAAATTTAACAAGCTGCTAGAACCCATAAAGAGACAGCAATTAGAAATCCAAAAGGTTAACAATAATATTTAAGAATTAGACAACCCAATACTAGGTCATAGGAGCAGAATTGCAGCAATGGAAGTCAGAATGAGTGAGATTGAAGATAAATCCCTTGATACCAATTTATTTGAGGAAAAATCAGATAAAAGAATTTTTTAAAAAAGAAGAAAGCCTAAGAATTATGTGGGACACTATCAAGAGGAAAAATCTATGAGTGATCGGAGTACCAGAACAGAGGGGAATAACAGAAAACACAGAGAGAATTGTTGAAGATTTGCTAGCAGAAAACTCCCCTGACATCATAAACGATGAGATGATATCTACCCAAGAAGCTCAACCAACACAACACAGGGTAGATCCAAAATGAAAGTCACCAAGGCTTATCATAATAAAACTGGCCAAAACCAAAGACAAAGACTCTTGAGAGTGGCTAGGGATAAACAAAAAGTCATCTACAAAGGAGAATCAATAAGAGTAAGCTCTGACTACTCTGCAGAAATCACACAGGCAAGAAGACAATGGGATGGCATATATAAAGCCTTGATAGAAAAAAAAATTACCACTAAAGAATTATATATCCAGCAAAACTGTTTCTCAAATACAATTGCAAAATTAGGTCATCTTCAGATAAACAGAAGTTAAGGGAATTTGTGAAAACCAAACCAAATTACAAGAAATATTAAAGGGAATATTCCAGTGAGAGAACCAACACTATCAGACAACAACCCAAGACTAGAACACAGGATAGATCAACCAGTTACAAACCCAGATAGGAAAGTCACAAAAACAAGTCAAATCTAAAAGACTGAAAATAGGGAAACAGAGGTCAATAAGTAAATGATGACAATATCAAAACAAAAAAGAGAGACTAAACAGTGTAGTCATAGAATGTCCATATGGAGAGAAAGTTAAGATGATATTAAAACATAAAAGATCTGTTTAAACATAGAAAAATAAAGGCAAATTTTGAAGTAACCACAAAGGAAGCTAACAAACCTACCCATCAAAATAAAAAAGAAGAAAAACATAAAGACTCAGCAGACACAAAATCAACAATAATGAAAAAGATGAAAAGAAAATACATAAAGAAAAATGACTCATCACAGAAAATTAAGCAGAACAAAGAAACTGTCAACACCACACACAAAAAAAAACATCAAAATGACAGCAGTAAACTCAGAGCTATCAATAATTATACTGAATGTAAATGGACTAAAGGCACCAATAAAGAGACAGAGTGTGGCAGAATGGATTAAAAAAACCACGATCCATCTACATGGTGCCTACAAGAGACACACGTTAGACTCAAAGACACAAACGAACTAAAACTCATAAGATGCAAAAAACCATATCAAGCAAATAACAACCAAAAAAAGAGCAGGAGTGGCAATATTAATCTCTGAAAAAACAGACTTTAAAGCAATATCCACCAGAAAGAATAAGGAAGGACACTATATAATGATCAAACGGTCACTACACGAGGACATAACCATAATAAATATATACACACCCAATGACAAGGATCCAAAATACATAAAACAAACTCTAACAACATTGAAGAGAGAAATAGACAGCTCCACAATAATAGTAGGAGAATTCAACACACCACTTTCAGTGAAGGATAGAACATCTAGAAGACACTCAATAAAAGGATGGAAGATCTAAATGCCACAATTAAGCAACTTGACCTCACAGACATATGCATAACCCTGTACCCAACAGCAGCCACTTATACATTCTTTTCCAATGCACATGGAACATTATCCAGAATAGACCACATTTTATGCCACAAAGCAAGTCTCAACAGAATCCAAAACATGGAAATATTACAAACCATCTTTTCTGACCACAATGCCATAAAAGTAGAAATCAATAACAGAAATAGCAAGAAAAAAAATCAAACACATGAAAACTTACAATAACTTGCTCAAAAACTATTGGGTTATAGAAGAAATTAAGGATAGAAAAAAGAAATTCATAATCAAATGAGAATTAAAACACATCTTACCAGAACCTTTGGGACACAGCAAAAGCAGTGCTAAGAGGCCAATTTACAGAAATAAACGCACACATCCAAAATGAAGAAAGGGTCAAAATCAAAACATTAACCCAACAACTGGAACAAACAGAAAGAGAGCAGCAAAAGAAGCTCTCAGGCACCAGAAGAAGACAAAAATAATAAGAATTAGAGCAGAAATAAACGAAATAGAGAATAGAAAAACAATAGAAAGAGTTAACAAGACCAAAAGTTGGTTCTTTGAAAAGATCAAAAAAATTGACAAACCATTGGCCAAACTGACAAAAGAAAAACAGGAGAGGAAGTAAATAACCCAAATAAGAAATGAGATGGGCAATATCACAACAGACACAACCGAAATATAAAAGATCATAACAGAATACTATGAAAAACTGTATTCCAACAAATTTGAAAACCTAGAGGAAATGGACAGATTTCTAGAAACACACTACCTATCCATACTAACACAAACCGAGGCAGAGAAACTAAATAAACCCATAACAAAAGAAGAGATTGAAGAGGTAATAAAAAAACTCCCAACAAAAAAAGCCCTGGCTCCGATGGCTTCACTAGAGAATTCTACCAAACTTTCAGAGAAGAGTTAACAACAGTACTATTAAAGGTATTTCAGAGCATAGAAATGGAGTAATAATATGAAGCCTGCAAAACCCTGATACCAAAACCAGGTAAAGACACCCCAAAAAAAAGAAAACTACAGACCAAAATCCCTCATGAACATGGACGCAAAATTCCTCAACAAAATTCTAGCCAATACAATTCAACAACATAGCAAAAAAATAATTCATCATGATCAAGTGGGATTCATACCAGGTATGCAAGGATGGTTCAACATTATAAAACCAATCATCACATAAATAAAACAAAAGATAAGAAACACATGATCTTTTCAATTGATGCAGAAAATCCATTTGATCAAGTCCAACACCGATTCCTGATAAAAACTCTCAGCAAAATAGGAAGAGAGGCGAAATTCTTCAACATAATAAAGGGCATTTATACAAAGCCAACAGGAAATATTCTAAATGGAGAGAGATGAAAACACTCTTCTTGAGAATGGGACTCAGACATGAATGTGCTTTACCACCTCTCTTATTCAATATTGTGCTGAAGTTCCTAGCCAGAGCAATAAGGCAAGAAAAGGAAGTAAAGGGCATCCAAATTGGTAAGCAATAAGTAAAAATATCCCTATTCACAGACCATATGAGTTTATACACAGAAAACCCCAAACAATCCGCAAGAAAACTACTGGAACTAATAGAAGATTTCAGCAAAGTATCAGGATATAAGATAACATACAAAAATCAGTTGGATTCCGCTACACCAACAAAGAGAACTTCGATAAGGAAATCATCAAATCAATACCATTTATAATAGCCCTCAAAAAAGTACTTAGGGACAAATCTAACCAGAGACTTAAAAGACTTATACAAAGAAAACTGCAAAACACTACTGTAAGAAACCAAAAGAGACCTACATAAGTGGAAAATCATACCATGCTCATGGATAGAAGATTCAATATTGTGAAAATATCAGTTCTACCTAAAGCAATCTACAGATACAATGCAATCCCTATCCAAATTCCAAACACATTTTTGAATGAGTTGGAGAAACTAATCACCAACTTCATATGGAAAGGGAAGAAGTCCCGGGTAAGTAAACATTACTGAAGAAGAAAAACAAAGTGGGAGACCTCACATTACCTTATTTTAGAACCTATTATATCACCACAGTAGTTAAAACAGCCTGGTACTGGTACAACAAGAGACACATAGACCAATGGAACAGAATTGAGAACCCAAAAGTAATCCATCCACCTATGAGCAGCTGATATTTGACAAAGGCCCAAAGTCCGTTAAATGGGTAAAAGAAGGTCTCTTTAGCAAATGGCGCTGGCATAACTGGATATTCACCTGAAAAGAAAATGAAACAGGACTCATTCCTCACACCATACAGTAAAACTAACTCAAAATGGATCAAAGATCTAAATATAAAATCTAAAACTATAAAGATCATGGAAGAAAAAACAGGCGCAACACTAGGAGCCCAATTACAGGCATAAATAGTATACAAACCATAACTAACAATGCACAAACACCAGAAGAGAAACTAGATAACTGGGAGCTCCTAAAAATTAAACACTTATGTTCATCAAAAGACTTCACCAAAATAGTAAAAGGAGAACCTACAGACTGGGAAAAAATTGAGGGCTATGACATATCCAATCAGAGTCTAATCTCTAAAATACAGAAGACACTGCAATACCTCAACATCAAAAAGACAGTTAATCCAATTAAAAAATGGACAAAGGATATGAACAGACACTTTACCAAAGAAGACATTCAGACGGCTAACAAGCATGGGAGGAAATGCTCACTATCATTAGCCATTAGAGAAATACAAATCAAAACTACAATGAGATACCGTCTCACCCCAACAAGGCCGGCACTAATCCAAAAAACACAAAATAATAAATGTTGGAGAGGTTGTGGAGAGATTGGACTGCTGGTGGGAATGTAAAATAGTACAACCACTTTAGAAAACAACATGGCACTGCCTTAAATAGCTAGAAATGGAAATACCATACTATTCAGCAATCCCACTTCTAGAAATATATCCTAGAGAAATAAGAACCGTCACACAAATAGACATGCACACCCATGTTCATTGTAGCATTATTCACAATAGTAAAAAGATGGAAATAACCTAGGAACAGACGAATGGATAAACAGATTACAGTACATTCACACAGTGGAATAATATGCAATGATAAAGAACAATGAAAATTTTTGAAACATCTCACAACATGGATGAATCTTGAGGGCATTATGCTGAGTGAAATTAACCAGTCACAAAAGGACAAATGTTGTATGATACCACTATTATAAGAACTCAAGAAAAGGTTTAATTACAGAAAATAGAGTTCTTTAATGGTTACAAGGGTGGAGAGGAAGAGGAGGAGGGGAATTCACTAACTATATAGCAGACAAGTATTAACTTCGGTGAAGGGAAGGACAACACACAATACAGGGGAAGTCAGCACAAGTGGACCAAAGCAAAAGCTAAGAAGTTTCCTGGACACATCCAAACACTTTGAGGGACAGAATAGCTGGGGTTGGGGCCTGGCGACCATAGTTTGGGGGGACATCAAGGTCAATTGCATAACAAAGTTTAAGAAAGTGTTCTGCATCCCACTTTGGTGAGTGGTGTCTGGGGTTTTAAAAGCTCGCGAGCGGCCATCTAAGATGCATCAGTTGGTCCCATCCCACTTGAAACAAAGGAGAAAGAAGAAACCAAAGACACAAAGAAAATATTAACCCAAGAGAATAAAGGACCACATAAACCAGAGACTCCACAAGCCAGAGACCAGAAGAACTAGATGGTGCCTGGCTACCACCAATGACTGCCCTGACAGGGAACACAACAGAGAGTCCTGGATGGAATGGGAGAAAAGTGTGGAGTAGAATTCAAATTCCCATAAAAAGGCCAGAGTTAATGGTATGAAAGAGACTGAAGGAACTCCCAAAACTATGGCCCACAAATGTCTGTTAACTCAGAACTGAAACCATTCCTGAAGCCCACTCTTCAAACAAAGACTAGATGTACTTTTGGATTGAGATATTGACAATAATGTAAAACAAAAAATAATACACGTGAGGAGTGTGCTTCTTACTTCAATTAGATACTCGAGATAAAATGGGCAGCTCCTGTCTGGAGTCAGGATGAAAAGGCAGGAGGGAACAAGAACTGGCTGAATGGACACAGTGAACCCAGGGTGGAAAGGGGGTGTGCTGCCACATTGTGGGGATTGCAACTAATGTCACAAAAAGTACGTGTATAAATTTTTGTATGAGAAATTAACTTGAGCTGTAAACTTTCACCTAAAGTACAATAAAAAAAATTTACATGAAAGCCCCTAGGGCAGTACTTAAAATTAGAAGTATTGACCACCCCAAAATTTACTTCCAGAAGTCTTTGGACCAAATGAACAGGTAGACGCGTATCCATGGGCTTTTGCTATAAGTGAAGCCCTGGTGGCTCTGTGGTTAATAGCTCGGCTGCTTACCAAAAGAATGGCAGTTTGACTCCATCAGCTGCTCCTTGGAAACCCTATGGGGCAGTTCTACTCTGTCCTATAGGGTCTCTATGAGTCAGAGTCAACTCAATGGCAATGGGTTTGGTTTGGTTTGATATAAGTGTTTCCCAGACTCAATACAAAAGTACTCGCCACTGGAGAGACAGCTCCTGGCAGCATACTGGGCACTTATCAAAACTGAATCTCTTACTGGGGCACTGCCAATTACCCTACAAACTGTGATTCTTATTTTACCCTAGGTAATGGAAAAATCTCCCTCTGAAATTGTATAATCAATAGAGGCCTTATTTAAATGAAAATACTATTTACAAGATCAAGCTAAACTTGGCTCTACTCTTAAGCATTGACTACTTGATCAGGACTTTGGAAAAATTAGGGCTGGAAAGTACAAGGCTGAAACATTTGGAGTAAAGAGGTGTAGAAAAATATTACCACATTGTCTTCCACTTTCCCCTTTTTAGGGCACCATACACTGGCTCTTACCATATAACACCAAAGTCAACAAATTAACCATACCACCTTGTAAGGTAAGCTTCTTGAAGGATATGTCCCCAAAACTTTGGAACAAGTCTTCTCACCCCTTCTATCAGTGGCAGCATGAGAGGTCAAGGCATTTGGGCATCATGGAGTTACAAAAATTGATAGTTCAAAAAGAGGTCCACCCAGCAGAGAGACATTTATACAAGGCCATTAGAGACTGTAACACCTGCCAGAAATCTAGACACTGGGCCTGCTGCATTGGAGGAGAAATTTATAGAAAAGTTTCACACTAAAACTGATAAGTGCACTGTATTTGACCTCTCCCCGCAGCCACAGGACCCATTAAATATGCCGTTACAATAGTAAATACCTACGTACTACCTCAATTGTCAAACTACATCATAAATGCCAAACCACTGAGAATCATGGCCCAGCCAAGTTGACATGCAACTTTAACGATCACAGTACACACCTTGTCAAGCTGGCACCTGTTAACATCTCCTTAAACCATACGTAATATCTGAAGTCTTACTTGTGCCTAACATGGTCCAAGTAACGTGTGCAATTGAAAACGCACTAACCCTATTTACATCTTATATTTTATAAGTGAAGAAAACAAGAATATTTTATGCATACATAAAAGGAAGACTCATAAAAATTAGAGTCCTCCTTTCTGCAACTGGTCACATGGCCGTAACTGGTATTTAGAACTACCTTCTTCTACCAAGCATTCCGTATTGCCTTTGCCCTCAGCAAGCACCTCAGCTGGTCATGGTTCTCTGCCTGGTGGGGTGACCCAAACCTTCATTCCTGAAGGATCTGAGCCATTAGTAGTTGTGTCAAAATTGAGTTGCTGTAGTTTTTCATTGACTTTAATCACAGGGCATGGTAGTACTAAGAGACGCCCGAAGGGGTCTAGCGCATTCCAGACATACTCTTCTTTGCTTCCATTATGTAGTATCAATCCGATTTCTGGTGTAATCATGATAAATCATGCCAGCCAGTATGGTAACTCCCTTCTTTTCCTGTTGATCCATAGGCATAAGGAGCTCAAAGTGGCTAGGTGGCATTCTTAACTTCCAGCTCAATGGAATCAATGATGTCTCTCCAGGTGGGGGCATTCCTCTCTTTGGAACGAAGACCTCTAGACCTGCAGAGCTTAGGACCGCAGGGACAGGAAGCAAAAATTTTGAGAGGCAGTCACTAGGGGTAACAGTGAGTGGTGCTACTCTCATTTCTACCCCTTGATTCCTGGACCCATGAATCCTGGCTATGTGAGATACAGCATGATACATTGGATGCTGGTTTAGAGCATACACAGCCTCCTGGAGAACATTACCACAACCCTGTAAAGTATTGCCACCTAGCTGGTGTTATAATTGTGCGTTTAGAAGACCATTTTATCATTCTATCAAGCCAGCTACTTTGGGATGATAGAGAATATGGTAAGACCAGGGAATTCCATAAGCATTGGCCCAGTGCCGCACTTCCTTTGCTGTGAAGTGAGTCCTTTGATCTAAGACAATGCTTTGTTGGATATAATGATGGTGGATAAGGCATTCAGTAAGTCCATGCATGGTAGTTTTGGCAGAAGGATTACATGCAGAGAAGGCAAATTTGTATCCAGAGTAAGTATCTACTCCAGTAAGAACAAAACACTTCCCTTTCCATGATGGAATTGGTACAGTATAATCAACTTGCTAACTAGGTTGCTGGCTGATCACCTCAAAGAAGGGCACCATATCGGGGACTCAGTTTTGGTCTCTGCTGCTGGCAGATTGGGCACTTATCAGTGGCTGTAGCCAAGTTGGCTTTGGTCAGTGAAAGTGCATGTTGCTGAGCCCATGCATAACCTCCATCCCTGCCACCATGGCCACTTTGTTCATGAGCACACTGGGCAATGACGAGAGTGGGTAGGGAAAGAAGATAACTGATTTCCACAGAAAATATCATCCTATCCACTTGATTGTTAAAATTCTCTCTGCAGAGGTCTCCCTTTGGTGAGCATTCACATAAGACACAAATACCTTCATTTTTTTGGCCTGTTCAGGGAGGTCTATCCACATACCTCTTCCCCACACGTCCCTGTCTTCAATTTTCCAATCATGTTCCTTCCAAATCCCTGACCATTCACCAAACCATTGGCCACCACTGTCCTTCAGAGAGGTCCCAGAAAGGGGCTGTAC
Organism: Dugong dugon; assembly: GCA_030035585.1. NCBI lineage: Eukaryota > Metazoa > Chordata > Mammalia > Sirenia > Dugongidae > Dugong > Dugong dugon. The sequence continues at coordinate 96,730,655 of CM057483.1, read as the reverse complement.
TGCCACTGTTATCCATTTTAGACTGGTGCCTGCATATCATGCAGAACTATCTGTAAACCGGGTACGAGTTTTCTCTTCTTCAGTCAACTGATTGTAAGGAACTCCCCATGAGGCCATAGGTGCAGACTGGGATATGGAAGGTAATGTAACAGGAGTAGAGGCCATGAGCATTAGGGCCACTTCCTCATGCAACTTACTTTTGCCTTCAGGTCCTGCTTGGGCCTGATCTTGTATATACCACTTCCATTTAATGATGGAGTGTTGCTGTGCACATCCAAATTTATGGCTCTGTGGGTCAGACAACATCCAGTTTATGATGGGCGGCTTAGGCCGCACGGTGACTTGGTGGCCCATGGTTAAGCATTCAGTCTCTATTAAGGCCCTGTAGCAAGCCAAAAGTTGTTTTTCAAAAGGAGAGTAGTTATCTGCAGAGGATGGAAGGAGTTTAATCCAAAGTCCTAAGAGTCCGCCTTGTGATTTACCAGTAGGGCCCTGCCAAGAGCTCCAAACAGCATCCCTATCTGCCACAGACACTTCAAGCACCTTTGGATCAGCCAGATCTTATGGCCCAAGTGCAGAGTGCCTTGCATAGCAGCCCAAGCTTGTTGAAGAGCCTTCTCTTGTTCTGGACCCCACTCAAAACAAGCAGCTTTTTGAGTGACTTGATAAATAGGCCAGAGTAGCATACCCAGATGAGGAATATGTTGCCAGCACAATCCAAATAGCTCCACTAGGCGTTATGCCTCCTTTTTAGTTGTGGGAAGGGCCAGATGAAACAACTTACCCTTCACTTTAGAAGGAATATCTCAACATGCCCCACACCACTGGACCCCTAGAAATTTCACTGAGGTGGAAGGCACCTGAATTATTGTCAGATTAATTTCCCACCCTCTAGCACACAAATGTTTTACCAGTAAGTCCAGAGTCATTAACACTTATTCCTTACTAGGTCCAAACATCATAATGTCATCAATGTAATGGACCAGTGTGATGTCTTGTGAAAGGGAAAGGTCATCAAGGTCCCTGTGTACTAAATTATGACATACAGTTGGAGAGGTGACATAGCTCTGAGGTAGGCAAATGAAGGTGTATTGCTGGCCTTGCCAGCTGTAGGCAAACTCCTTCTGGCGGTCCTTCAAAACAAGTATGGAGAAAAAGGCATTATCCAGATCAGTAGCTGCATATTGGGTACCAGGAGATGTATTAATTTGTTCAGGTAATGAAACTATATCTGGAACAGCAGCTGCAATTAGAGTAACCACATGGTGAAGTTCTCAATAATCCACTGTCATTCTCCAAGATCCATCTATTTTTTGCACAAGCCAAATAGGCGAGTTGAATGGGGATATGGTGAGAATCACCACCCCTGCAACCTTCAAGTCCTTGATGGTGGCAGTAATCCCTACAATCCCTCCAGGAATGTGGTATTGCTTTTGGTTTACCATTTTCCTAGGTAGGGGCAGTTCTAATGACTTCCTCTTGGCTATTCCTACAATAATAGCTCTCACTCCACTTCTCAGGGATCCAATTTGGGGATTCCACCAGTTGCTGAGTATATCCATTCCAATTATGCATTCTGGAATGGGGAAATAGCTACAGGACTGGTTTGGGGACCCACTGGACCTACTGTGAGAGGGACATGAGCTAAGACTTCATTAATAACTTGGCCTTCATATGCGCCCATTCTGACTGGTGGGCCACAGTGATGTTTTGGGTCTCCTGGAATTAGTGTCAGTTCAGAGCCAGTATCCAGTAATCCCCAAAAAGTCTGATTATTTCCTTTTCCCCAATGAACTTTCACTCTCATAAAAGGCTGTAGATCCCTTTGGGAAGGCTGGGAGAAAGATTAACAGTGTAAGTTTTTGGCAGTGTATTGGAGTCCTTCCTCAAGGGTACTTGGCCACACCTCCATTCAAAGGGTTGTGGGTCTTTAAACTCGCTCAAGGCTGGCAATTGATTGATGTGCCATGACTCTCTATTCTGGTGATTCTTATTAGACTGCTGTTCGCTTGACCTAAAATTCTTCCACTTGTACAGAACAAGTAAAAATTTTAGTACATTTCCTACCTATTTCACTCCTAGGGACACCATGACTAAGTAGCCAACACCATAAGTCCATAAGAGTCAGACTATTCTGATTACTGGTTTGACTCTGTTGTCCATTGCTGTAACCACATCCACCTTGTCTTTGTCGATTGAGTGCTGCCACTTGGTCTATACCACCACAGGGTCTAAACAGCCCTATTGTAGTTAGGTGTCTTAGTTTGGTTAAGGAGGTTCCCACTATCAAATCTAACTTACATAAAATAGGAATCACAGTAGTCTTCTAGGATGCTGAGACTCCCTTCCAAATTTGTTCCTCATCGTTGTGGTAAAAGGTGTGTCCTCTGGACACTCCATGTGTGGGTCTGTGGGTCTAACTTGAGAAATCCACTCTAGCGTGCCAATTTCCCTAAGCCTTTGGATACCTTCTTCTACAGTATACCAAGGCAGGTCTGGTACTTCAACTTGATTTAGTGTCGGCCACCTCATAATCCATGCTTCAGCAACTCAACCAAATAAACTATTAGATCTTTTCCTAACTTCTCTAGCTGAAACATTGAAGGAACAGTCTGTGCTCAGTGGACCCATATCAATAAACTCAGACTGATCCATCTTTATGTTCCTTTCACCATTATCCCACACACTTAATAGCCATTCCCACACATATTCCCCAGATTTCTGTTTGTACATATTAGAGAACTCAAGTAGTTCTTTTGGAGTGTAGCATACCTCCTGGGTCACAGTCTGTATTTCACCTTTCGGGGATCACTGGGACTTAAGTCTAGTTATAGGTCTAGAAGCCAAATTGGGTGGTGGGGATGTGTTTTGAGAACATTCAGCATTGTTTTGTAAGGCATCTGCCTTGGGCTATGCCCCAGGCAATGATTCAAAGTCTCTTTAGACACAGCTCATCAGATGGGTATGGAAGGGCTAATAGTTTTACTTGGAAGAATGGCTTAGCAGACAAAGATGGAGTGATGTCTTCAGATGGGAATGAGAAGGCTGGTTCTGTTGGCAAGAGTGATTCAACGGAACTTAGGGGCTCAGTGTCCCCAGCTTCTTGATTATATGCCCACATGTTCCCATCCCATGTTTCAGGATCTCATTTCTTCCCAATTAATGTCCTCACTTTAACTTTAGACACCACTTGAGGATGGGAATTCAGTTAGCATAGTAATTTAGCCACTCTTACAATAAGATTCTGGGTTTGGTTTCTGGCAAAATCAGCTCTGTTACTATAAGAAATAAGGCTTTCTTTCAAAATACAAGTGGAAACTTTTCAGGTCATTTATGTGGAGCTTGATCTTTGACTCTGAAGCCCTGAGCTCAACTCTTTCTTTCACCGCTTTGTCTAGCTGAAGTAGGACCAACCAACCCGCTTCGTTATACTTCTCACTATGACAAAATTGTAGAAATGTATCAAACATATGATCACCCAGAGCCTCACCTCTCACCAACACCGGATTTAATATCAGTGGTGATATTTTTCATATTTCCAATTCCACCTCACACTGTGGTTTGGCAGTGCCCTCTTTACTACTGGAAGCAGAGTCATCAACATCTTTAATACTAACCAGGCTTGACAACCAATTTAGAAAACTCATCCTTACAATTTTGTTTCTCTAGAACCACTCCTGGTACCAAATGTCTTAGGCTGGTTTCTCTAGAAAAATAAAACCATTAAAGCATAAAAAATATATATAGAGAGAGAGTTATATCAAGGAAATGGCTCATGCAGTTGTAGAGGCTGGAAAGTTCCAAGACCATGGGTCAAGCTGGATGTTTCTCCTGACTCATGTAGCTGCAGTGGCTGTGAATCCAAGATAGGCAGGTCGGACAGCAGGGCTCTGGCTCACAGTCTGTGGAGACAGAAGAAGCTCAAGTTCAGCAGGCAAGTTGGTGTGTAAGCTGCTAGCTCAAGTCCCAAGAACTGGAGGTCAGACGAACAGGAGTCAGATTCAGGATTCAGAGTGAGCAAAAGCCTGCCAGCCTTGCCAGAAAGTCCACTTGTATTGGATGCATGCCACACCCTCAAGGAAACTCTCATTCAACTGGCTACTCACCGCAGATCCCGTCATGGAGGTGATCACATTATATTAGATCTCATCATGGAGGTTATTACATCATTATATGACTGCCAAACTACAGCATAATTGCCAAACCACTGAGAATCATGAGCCAGCCAAGTTGACAAACAACCTTAACTATCACAGGTGCTATGAATTAGAGTTGAATCAAAGGCACCTAACAACAACAGCAATTCCAATGTTTGGGCTTCCTCAATGATAGCTTCTGTCAATTTATTTTGTTCCTTTGATATGGCCGTAATTCCTGTTTCTTTGTATGATTTGTGTTTTTTGTTGAAAATTGGACATTGAATATTATAATGCTGTCATTCTAGAAATCAGATTCTCCTTCTTCCCCAAGGTTTGATTTGTTTTCCATTTGTTTAGTGACATTCCCAACTACTTTTACAAATACTGTGTTCTTTGTCATATGTGTTCATTGAAGTTTCTGTTCCTTTAGGCTATTTTTATCTAACGTTTTGATAGAGAAATGTTAGCTCCTTGAATTCCAAGAGCTAAAAAAGAAAATACAAAAAACAAAACAATGAAAAACATCCACTTCTCCCAATCTTTTAGATTGGGTCTCTACTTTAGCACTCCTTCAATAGTTAACCAGACATGCACTGAGCCTAGAAATCAGCTAGAGGTGAAAGCTTTCAGTATTCTAAGATCTTTTATGAGCATGCATCTTGTCCTGGGCATGTGCAAAACTTTCTACATCCCCCAGTACGCATGGGTGATTTTGAATGCCCCAATTTACCAAAGAAACTCTCTCCAGATTTTCCTCTGAGGCTTTTGATATTTTGTTGTATGTTTGAGCTATAATTATTTGTCTAAGATGGCTACAGGTTGTTAGTTAATCTTGCAGTGTTTTTAAGCAATTCCGGCTGCTTTTCTGCCCTGAGTGAGTTCCAAGTTAGATTAAACAGAGTTGAGCATCATTCATCAGCACTGCAGCTACCTCCCAGACAGGCTAAAGCAAACACAAACAATAATTTTTAAGTGATATATGATCTGTTCCCTCTAGAATCAGGCACCAGGATCCCACACTGGGGATGTGAGTTACCGCTTCAAGACTGCCACCACTCCAGGGAGTGGGTATAGCAAGGGCAAATAAAAATGCCACAGGACTTACCTACCACTTTTAAGTTGCCTTTTTCTTCATTCAGTATCGTTTAATTGCTGTAAAATTTTTGTTTTCCAACGTTATGACAAAGGTTATTCTGACAGCTTCCACTTGTTTTTTGATGCTTCCATGAGGGATGAGATCTAGGAGCTGCCTACTCCACCATTTTGCTGATGTTACTCCACCTATATAAAATTTTATTTAGAAAAACTATAAAATTAAGATAATCTAAAATAAGAAAAACAGATATAATAAAATAAATATCACCATTTGAGTGTTTAGTTACATATAAAAATATATTTTTCCAAAATTAAATCATATAGCATATATTGTTTTGTAAAAAACTATTATTCTTTTGTTTTAGTTTACTAAATAATATTTAAGTATAAATATCAGACAAACAGATACAAACTACCACAATAAAACCTACAACCAAGTCTAACTAACAAAATTCATGCCCAAAGATAACTTTTAATATGTTTGGTATTGAACTTTCAGTTACAGACAAGATGGAGTACACTTACTTCCCTTATTCCTTGTGCCAAATCTAGACAAAAATTCTCAACATTACATACAAAACAAGCACATGAAGATTGAATGATGTAGGGAAGAAGGCAGGCTGACCAGGGACCTTAGGACCCAAGAAAGGACTTTAAGTTTCTTATAATGCTGTCTTGACACAGTTGAGGCTCTAGCTAGAGGCCGCTCTGACCCCCATCTTGAGAATAAGTGCAATTTCAACTTGAATTAGAAAACATAATAGACAGATACCAATACTGAGATGGATCAGGTGCTGGAAATAAATGACAAGGATTTTTAAGCAACCATCATAAAAATTCTTCAACAAGTAATTACAAACTTAATTGAAACGGAAGAAAAATTGTTGTTGATATGTGCCATCGAGTCAGCTCCGATTCGTAGCCACCCTATGTACACCAAGACACCACCCTGTCCTACCCGAGCCTCACAATCGTTGTTATGCTTGAGCCCATTGTTGCAGCCACTGTGTCAATCCATCTCATTAAGGGTCTTCCTCGTTTTTACTCACCGTCCACTTTTACAAGCATGATTTCCTTCTTCAGGGATTAGTCCCTCCTGATAACACGTCCAAAGAATGTGAGACGACGTCTTGCCATCCTCACTTCTAAGGAGCATTCAGGCTGTGCTTCTTTCAAGACAGATTTGTTTCTTCTGGCACTCTATGGTATATTCAATATTCTTCGCCAACACCATAATTCAAAGGCATTAATTCTTCTTTGGTCTTCTTTATTCATTGTCCGGCTTTTACATGCATGTGAGGCTATTGAAAACACCATGACTTGGGTCAGGTGCACCTAGTCCTCAGAGTGACATCTTTACTTTTTAACACTTTAAAGAGGTCTTTTGCAGCAGGTTTCTCCAGTGCAATGTGTCGTTTGATTTCTTGACTGCTGCTTCCACGGGCGTTGATTATGGATCCAAGTAAAATGAAATCTTTGACAACTTCAGTATTTTCTCTGTTTATCATGATGTTGCTTATTGGTCCAGTTGTCAGGAATTTTGTTTTATGTTGAAGTGTAATCCATACTGAAGGCTGTGGTCTTTGATCTTCATCAGTAAGTGCTTCAAGTCCTCTTCACTTTCAGCAAGCAAGGTTGTGTCATCTGTATATCACATATTGTTAATGAGTCTTCCTCCAATCCTGGTGCCAGGTTCTTTTTCATGTAGTCCTGCTTCACGTATTATTTGCTCAGCATACAGACTGAATAAGTATGGCGAAATGATACAACCTTGACGCACCCCTTTCCCGACTTGAAACCACGCAGTAGCCCCTTGTTTTATTCCAACGACTGCCTCTTGGTCTATGTTCCGCATGAGCACAATTAAGTGTTCTGGAATTCCCATTTTTCCCAATGTCATCCATAATTTGTTATGATCCACACAGCCAAATGAGTCTGCATAGTCTACAAAACACAGGTAAACATCTTTCTGGTATTCTCTGCTTTCAGCCAAGATCCATCTGACATCATAAATGATATCTCTCCTTCCACGTCCTCTTCTGAATCCAGCTTGAATTTCTGGCATTTCCCTGTGGATGTACTGCTGCAACCGCTTTTAAATGATCTTCAGCAAAATTTTACTTGCATGTGATATTAATGATATTGTTCAGTAATCTCTGCATTCTGTTGGATCACCTTTCTTTGGAAGGGGCACAAATATGGATCTCTTCCAGTTGGTTGTCCAAGTAACTGTCTTCTAAATTTCTTGGCATAGATGAGTGAGCACTTTCAGTGCTGCATCTGCTTGTTGAAACATCACAATCAGTATTCTGTCAATTCCTGGAGCCTTGTTTTTCCCCAATGCCTTCAGTGCAGCTTGGACTTCTTCCTTCAATACCATCGGTTCTCGATCATATGCTACCTCTTGAAATGGTTGAAGGTCAATCAATTCTTTTTGGTAAAGTGACTCTGTGTATTCTTTCCATCTTCTTTTGAAGTTTCCTGAGTCATTTAATATTTTCCCAGTAAAATCTTTCAATATTGCAACTCGAGGCTTAAATTTTCTCTTTAGTTCTTTCATCTTGAGAAATGCCAATCGTCTTTTTACCTTTTGGTCTTCTAACTCTAGGTCTTTGCACATTTCATTATAATATTTTACTTTGTCTTCTCGACCTGCCCTTTGAAATCTTATGTTCAGCTCTTTTTCTTCATCATTTCCTTTATTTGCTTTAGCTACTCAACGTTAAAGAGCAAGTTTAAGAGTCTCTTCTGACATCCATTTTGGTCTTTTTTTTCTTTCATGTCTTTTTGACTACCTCTTGCTTTCTTCTTGTATGATGTCCTCGATGTTATTTCATAACTTGTCTGGTATTCGCTATTAGTGTATAATGAGTCAAATACATTCTTGAAATGGTCTCTAAATTGAAGTGGAATACACTCAAGGTAGTATTTTGGTCCTCATGGGCTTGTTCTAATTTTCTTTAGCTTCAACTTGAACTTGCTTATGAGCAATTGATGGTCCGTTCCACAGTCGGCCCATGGCCTTGTTCTTATTGATGATATCGAGCTTCTCTATCATCTCTTTCCACACATGTAGTCAATTTGATTCCTGTGTATTCCCTTTGGCGAGGCCCACATATGTGTTCACTGTTTATGTTGTTGAAAAAAGGTATTTGCGATGAAGAAGTTGTTTCTCTTGCAAAATTCTATGATGCTATCTCCCACGTCGTTTGTACCACCAAGGCCATATTTTCCAACTACTGTTCTTTCTTCTTTGTTTCCAACTTTTGCATTCCAATCACCAGTAATTGTCAATGCATCCTAATTGCATGTTTGATCAATTTCAGACTGCAGACTGTAAAAATCTTCAATTTCTTCGTCTTTGACCTTAGTGGTTGGTGTGTAAATTTGAATAATATTCTTATTAACTGGTTTTCCTTGTAGGTGTATGGATATTATCCTATCACTGACACTGTTGTACTTCAGGATAGATCTTGAAATATTCTTTTTGATAACGAATGTAACGCTTTCCTCTTTAATTTGTCATTCCCGGCATAGCAGACCACATGATTGTCTGATTCAAAATGGCCAATACCAGTCTGTTTCAACTTACTAATGCAAAATTAGTAAGTTAAAAAAGAAATGTAAGATTTAAATAAGACAGCAATGGAATGTTTAAACTGAAAAAGACACTAACCAAAATAAAAAACCCAGTGGATGAGCATAACAGTAGAATTCAGTGGATTGAGGATAGATCAATAGAAATTACCCAACTTGACCAACAGGAGAAAACATATTTAAAAAATGAAGCGCCTTGGAATTTGTAACACTTTAACAAGAGGTCTAACATTCAGGTTATTAGCGTCCCATAAAGAGAAGAGAAAGAGAGGAGAACTGAAAAGTATTTCAAGAAATAATGGCTGAAACTTTCACAATTTTGACAAAATTAATAAATATACAAGTTAAAAAAGCTCAGTGAACCCCAAACAGGATAAAGTAAAATATACCAATGCCCAACCATTGGTGAAAAGAAGAAAAATAAAAACTTTTAAAAGCATCCAGAGAAAAACAACATAATTCACATTGGGCAACAATGATTCAGAGTATTGTTGGTTTCTCATCATAAACCATGGATGTCAGAAGACAGTTGAAGAAGATTTTGAAAGCATTGAAAGAAAAGAAATGTCAGCCCAGATATCTATATTCAATGACAATATCCTTCAAAAATTAAGGCAAAATACGTTTTTGGATGAAATAAAACTAAGAGAATATGTCAGTACTAGAAGGTTCTAAAATAAGTTACTAGAGGGAACTTGGAACTTTGGAGATGAATGAAGAACCATAGAAAAGTTAAATAGCTATATAAATAAAATAGACTTCTTCAATTAAATTAAATAAAATAAATATGTATGACGGTATAAAGCAAAAATTATAACATTGGTGGGTGTTCAATGTATGTAGATGTAATATATATGAAATTTAAAACTTAAATTGGGAGGGTAAAGGAGGTATATGGTGGTAACATTTTACATTCCACTTGATGTGATTAAATACTAATTCTAAGTAGATTTTAAGACTTATGTATGAATACTGTAATCCCTGGATAAAATGAAATATTAAACATATTCAAATTATCTTTAAAAGGACAGGAAAAGAAAAGAGGAGTGCAAATTAGAGGGGGTAATCAGAAACCAAATAAAAGGATAGACCGAAATCCATAATAGATTACTTTAAATGTAAAAGGTCTAAACACACCAAATAAAAGACAGATGGACAGACTGCACAAAAAAGCAAAGTCTATGCTGCCTAGAAAGCAACCACTTTAAAATCACTAGTGTAAGTGGAGCCCAGTAAGGAGCTAAGTAGTCACTTACTCAAATTAAAACTCTCCCAACAAAAAAAGTCGTGACCAAATGGTTTTACTGGGGAATTCTACCAAATATTTAAAGAATTGAAACAAGTCCTTCTTAAAATCTTCAAAAATACAAAGGATGGAATACTTATTAATTTCTACTATGAAGCCAGCATTACCTTGATAAAAAAGTTAGACAAAAACACCACAAGAAAAAACAAAACAAACAACAACAAAAAAAAAACTACAAGCCACTACCCTTATAAGTATAAACCGTCTAAAAAACAGCAGCAAACTGAATCAAAATATAGTAGAAAAATTTTACCCCATGTCCAAGCAGGATTTATGCCAAGGATACAGTGGTGGTTCAGCATAAGAAAATCAATCAATGTAATGCACCACATTAATAGATCAAGGGGAAAGAACCACATGATCATCTCAATCAATGCAGACAAGGCATTTGAAAAAAAAAATCCAACATCTTTTCATGATTAAAAAAATAAACAAGCTGGGAATAGAAGAGCATTTATTAAAAACCCACAGGTAACACCATAGTCAATGGAGAAAGCCTGAGAGCTTAACCTTTAAGATCAGGAACAAGACAAGACCACCCACTTTCACCACTACTATTCAATATTATACTTAAATTCCTAGCCAGAGCAATTAGGCAAGAAAAAGAAATAAAATGTATGCAAATAGGGAAGAAAGAAGTAAAACTATCTCTTTTCACACATGAAATGATCCTATATAGACAAAATCTCAATGAATCCACAAGGAAGTTACCAGTAGAACTAATAAATTAATTTAGTCAAGTTCCAGAGTGCAGGTTCAACACACACAAAATTGAGCTGGGTTTCTATGTACTAGCAATAAGAAATTTAAAAAAGAAATTAAGAAAACAATTCAATTTACAATAGCATCAAAAAGAATAAGATGTCTAGTAATAAGTTTAACTAGGGAGGTGAAAGACTTGTACACTGAAAACTATAAACATTGCTGAGAGAAATTAAGGAAGACCTAAATAAATAGAAAAATACCTCATGCTCATGGAGTAGATTTAATGCTGTTAAGATATGAATACTATCCAAAGTGATATATACATTCAGTGACATTTACATAAAAATTTCAACATCTTTCTTTACAGAAAGACCTCAAATAGGCAAAGTAATCTTGAAAATGAAGAACAAATTAGGAGGACACACGCTTCCTGATTTCAAATAGAATAAAGCTACAGTAATCAAAATAGTCTTGTACTGGTATAAGGACAGACATATATACCAATGGAATAGAATTGAGAGTCTACAAATAAATTCATACAACTATGATAAATTGATTTTCAACAAGAGTGCTAAGCCTATTCAATGAAGAAAGAATATTTTCTTCAATAAATTGTACACATGCAAAAGAATGAAATTGAACCCACACTTCACACCATATTGAAAAAAAATTAACTCAAAAGTTATCGATGAACTAAATTTAAGAACTAATACCATAAAAGTGTTAGAAAAAAACATAGGGGTAATGCTTCCGGACCTAGCTTTTCATAATGGATTCTTGGATATGATACCAAATATAAAAGCAGCAAATGAAAAAATCGACAAATTGGACTTCATCAAGATAAAAAAATTTGTGCATCAAAGGACTTTATCAACAAAGTCATGTGAGAAAATATTTGATAACAGTATATGTGATAATTGTTTCATTTTTGGAATATATAAAGAACTACTACAAGTCAACAACTAAAAGACAAACAACCAAATCAAAAAACTGGCAAAGGATATGAATAGATATTTCACCAAAGAATATATACAAATGGCCAATAAACACATGAAAAGATGCCAAACATCATTAGTCATTAGAAAAATGCAAAACAAAAAACAAAAATCACTATTAGATACCACTTCACACCCACTAGGATGGCTAGTATCAGAAAAACAAAAGATAATAAGTGCTGACGAGGATGTGGAGAAATAGGAGCCTTCATCCATTGCTGGTAGAATTTTAAAATATTTTGGTCAATGTGGAAAACAACTTGGCTGTTCCTCAAAAAATTAAACATATAACTTCCATATGACCCAAAATTCCACTTCTAGGTATATACTCTAAAGTCTAGAAAAGAACTCAGAAAGATACTTGTATACTAACGTTCACTGCAGCAATATTCAATGGACAAGTTTCAGTAGAGCTTCCAGACTAAGACAGACGAGGAATAAATGCCTGGCAATCTACTTCCAAAAATTAGTCAATGAAAACTTTCAAAACAGAACATTATCTTACTCTCTTACTTTGGAAATGTCACCAAGAGGGAGCAGTTGCTACAGGAAAAATTCATGATTGGTGAAGTAGAGGGTCACCAAGGGCATGGGAGTTCGTTGATTAGATTAACTGCCACAGTAGCCACAACAATGGACTTGAACATACTGCTAATTGTGAGGATGACACAAGACCAGGAAATGATTATTTCTGTTGTACATAAGGCCACCATGAGTCAGAGTCTACTCAATACTGCTAACAACAACGTATGTAAGTAAGGATTCTACATTTAACTCAAAGAGGTAAAATGTTGATACCAGTAGACTATGGAAAGTTATGTATGTATATTTTATTACTTATAGAAATCACTAAGAAATCTATACAAGGAAATATACTAAGAGTTCCGGCAAAATGGCACTCTAAGCAAAAGCACCACGCCATCCCTCCACAGCAAAGATCTGAAAAACTAAGCCAAACAGAGAATACAATCCTGAAACCCTAAAACATCAAATGAAGAGATAAAGAACTCAGCCAAGCACCAAATGGAATGAGAAAACTGACAGAGAACAGAGAGCGAGGAGAGATTCATGCAGAGGTCCCTTACCAGCTAACACAGTGCGGATCTGCCATCCTGGACTCCTATCAGAGACCAACAAACAGGGGGTATGAGAAAGCAGCCACAAGGAGCATCCAGCGGGAGACAAAACAACCGGTAATGAGCGATATACGCTTTCCAAACACCCACCCTTCTTCACCCTGACTCGGCCTCCTCTGCTTCCCGTGGCCACAATCTCTTCACCGAGAAACACCAGCTGCTTGGATTCCACACACTTGAACGGGCAGCTCTCTGAGTGCCATTTGTTGGCTGCTGGTGTTGCTTTTTTCTAATCCTTTTGATTTCTTCCTTGCCTCTCGCCACCTCCCCCTCCTTTCGCTCGAGTGCCTAGCTCCGTGTGCCATCTTTGCTTCTTCCTGAGGGGCTGCAGAGCTCTGGTAATTTGTGATATACGCTTTCCCACTGTCTACCTTTCTTCACCCACACTCGGCCCCCTATGCTTCCCACGGACACAGTCTCTTGTCCAGAAACACCAGCCTGCACTAGCTGGCTCTCTGAGTGCCATTTGTTGGCTGCTAGTGTTGCTTTGTTTTCTGCTCCTTTTTGATTTCTTCCTTGCCTCTCACCACCTCCCCCTCCTTTCGCTCGAGTACCTGGCTCCATGCGCCATCTTTGCTTCTTCCTGAGGGGCTGTGGAGCTCCATTCGAGTGTGGAGCTGCTTCCTGGTCTGGGCTGCCACACTGGTGGGATCCCAGGGCTTTCATTTGTTTGTTTTGAACTGTTTGTGTGTTTTTTCCTTTTCTTGAGTTGGGAGCCCTTTCTGGCCAGGTGGAGCTGCGTGGCAAGGAGACTCCCCCTCGGCTTCCACAGACATGCAGAGGGATCCCTGAGGCCATTTCTTTTTTTGCTGATTTTTTTTTCTGTTTTTCTTTGGGGGCCTTTGTTGTTTTCTTTTTAAATTTGTTTTGTTTTCTTTTCCATCTTTTTCCCTTTTTGTCTTTCTTCATTGCTCAGTTTCTCATCTCTCTATATCTTCCTTCTCTTTCTGGTCCCTGAATACCAGGTGTTGTATACGTCTATGCCTTCTAGCCAGGCTGTACTTCAACAACTGGGAGCAATTTCCCCAGACATCATAGCTTCACTGGTGGGATCCCTGGGAACTTTGCAGTTATTTAACCTTTCTGATTTTTATTTATTCATTCTTTTCTTTTCTTCCTCTTCCCCCTTCTGTTTTTGTCCATTTCATAGTCGCTCATCTCTCCATTCCAATGGCAAGCTCCCCTAGCATTCTTTTTTGTTTGTTTGTATCTTTTTGGCTCCTGTTCCTCTCTCCTCTTTCCCATATCCATCTTAGCTCCACACATAACAATCTCCCTGCTGCATCCTGCCTACCTGCACCGTGCGCTTGACATCACACCACCAAGCAGCACAGGCACGGCCAACTGGAACCTGCCCTGCACTGATTACTGACCTGCTCTGGTGGCTGTAGTAAGTGACACAAACAACCCATCCCAGTAACTCCTCTTCAGCTAGACATGCCCTGCTGTACCATATCTGAGTGACTGACCCTGCCAGTTGGAGAAGGAGGCGAAAAGTATTGAGCACACAGACGAGCAAACCACAAAGAACACACAGTCTGCCTGCTCATAGTCAAATCTTTTTTTTAAAAAAGGGACGAAATAAAAAAATCTACAATCAATAAATGAGAAAAATAACTACTTAATGCCCCGAAGACAGCAGACAATATCAAAACATTTACAAAAACAAGACAGGATGGTTCCAGTAAACATCCAAAATAAAACACCAGATGACTCTCCTGTGGAAGAAAATGCACTAGAACTACCTGATAAGGAATTAAAATCTCTACTACTCAGAATTCTACAAGAACTGAGAGAAAAAGCTGACAAAAACGAGGAAAAAATAGACAAATTCATGGAAAAGACAGACAAAAAATTGGAAGAATTCAGGAAAATAATGCAGGAACAAAATGCCAAAATAAATTCACAACTAGAAATTATACAAAGACAACAATTAGAACTCCAAAAGATAAACAACAAGATTTCAGAAATGGACAGTGTCATAGAAGGGCTGAGAAGCAGATTTGAAAAGGTGGAAGACAGGATCAGTGGAACTGAAGACAAAAACATGGATACAACTCTGTTTCAGGAAAACTCAGAGAAAAGAACAAAGAAAAATGAAGAGACCCTGAGAGTTATGTGGGACACAATTAAAAGCAAAAATTTACAAGTGATTGGAATTCCAAAATAGGGGGAGAAAACAGAAAACACAGAGAATCATTGAGGAACTGCTAACCGAAAACTGCCCCAATATCAAGAAAGATGGAAAGCTGGCCATCCAAGAAGCTCAAGGAACCCCATATAGAAGAGACCCCCCAAAAGAAAATCACCAAGGCATGTCATACTCACACTCGCCAAAACCAAAAACAAACAAAGAAACCTGAGAGAACCTCATGAAAAACGTGAAGTCACATAAAGAGGAGAAACAATAAGACTAAGTTCAGATTACTCGTCAGAAACCGTGCAGGCAAGAAGGAAATAGGATGACATATATAAAATCTTGAAAGAAAAAAATTTCCAGCCAAGAATACTATATCCTGCAAACCTCCCGTTCAAATTTGATGGTGAAATTAGGTCATTTCCAGATAAACAGAAATGAAGGGAATATGTAAAAGTCAAACCAACCTTACAAGAATTATTAAAGGGAGTTCTTTGATCTGAGGACAAACAGCTTCAGCTCACAGGCAGAACCTAGGACACAGGATCATACCAGCCAGATACCAATCTAGGAAATGAACTCTCAAGGACTACCTGAAGACAAAAGAAATACAACAGGGAATCAGAGCAGTTAATCAGTAAATGACAACAACATCAAAACAATAAAAGAGGGAATAAATGGCTTAGGTATAGAACCTTCTAATGGAGAGGAAGGCAAGGCGATACCAACTAATGGTAGACTGCTTCAAACTTAGCAAGATAAGGGTAAAATTCATGGTAACCACAAAGAAAGTTAACAAACCAACTCACAAAAATAAAGATGAAAAACATAAAGTCTTGGCAAAAACAAAACCCACAAAAACAAAAGAAATGAAAAAAAAATCCACAAACAAAAGTAACTCAGCACAAGAGAGTAACAAGAACAAAGAAAACTTCAGCACCAAAAAAAAGCACTACAAAATGACAGCAACAAACTCTCATCTATCAATAATTACCCTGAATGTAAATGAACTCAATGCACCCATAAAGAGACGGAGAGTGACAGAATGGATAAAAAAACAGGATCCATCAATATGCTCTCTACAAGAGACACCTTAGAAACAAAGATGTGAATTTATTAAAAGTCAAAGGTTGGAAAAAAATATATCAAGCTACCAACTACCAAAAAAGAGCAGGAGTGGCAATTCTAACCTCAGAGAAAGTAGACTTTAAAACGAAATCTACCATAAAAGACAAAGAAGGACACTATATAATGATTAAGGGGACGATCCAGCATGAAGACATAACCATAATAAACATGTACAAACCCACTGACAGGGCTCCAAAATACATACAACAAACCCTAACAACACTGAAAAGAGAAATTGACAGTTCCACAATAATAGTAGGAGACGTCAACACACCACTCTCAGTAAAGGACAGAACAACTAAGAAGAAACTCAGGAAAGATACAGAAGACCTAAAGGGCACAATCAGCCAACTTGACCTCATAGACATACATAGAACACTCCATCCAACCACTGCAAAGTACACGTTCTTTTCCAATGCACATGGAACGTTCTCCAGAATAGACCACAGCTTAGGCCACAGAGCAATCCTCAACAAGATCCAAAACATTGAGATAATTCAACGTATCTTCTCTGACCACAATGCCATCAAGGTAGAAATTAACACTAGAAAGAGCAAGGAAAATAAATAAACTACATGGAAACTGAATAATACCCTGCTTACACATCACTGTGTAATAGACGAAATCAGAGATTGAATCAAATAATTCCTAGAATCAAATGAAAATTAAAACACATCATACAAAAACCTTTGGGACACAGCAAAGGCAGTCCTCAGAAGACAATTTATAGCAATAGATGCACATATCAAAAAAGAAGAAAGGGAAAAATTCAAAACATTAACTACAGAACTCAAACAAATAGAAAGAGAAAAGCAAAAGAAGCCCACAACCACAGGAAGAAAGGAAATAGTAAAGATCAGAGCAGAAATAAATGAAATAGAGAACAGAATAACAATAGTAAGAATCAATAAAACCAAAAGTTGGTTCTTTTAAAGAATCAACAAAATCGACAAACCACTGGCCAGAATGACAAAAGAAAAACAGGAGAGGACACAAATAACCCAAATAGGAAAATAAATGCGGGACATTACAAAAAACCCAACTGAAATAAAAAGGATTATAACAGAATATTATAAAAAACTATACTCCAACAAATTTGAAAACCTAGAGGAAATGGATAAATTTCTACAAACACACAGCCTACCCAAACTACAACAAAATGATGTTGAAAATCTGAACAGACCCATAACAAGAGAAGAGATTGAAAAGGTAATAAAAAAAACTCCCAACCAAAAAAAGCCCTGGCCCACATGGCTTCACTGGAGAATTCTACAAAACATTTACAGAAGAGCTCATACCAGTACTCCTCAAGCTATTTCAGAGCATAGAAGAGGAAGCAACACTTCCAAATTCATTCTATGAAGCCAGCATAAAGCTGATACCAAAACCAGGCAATGATGTCTCAAAAAAAGAAAATTACAGACCAATATCTCTCATGAATATAGATGCAAAAATTCTGAACAAAATTCTAGCCAATAGAATTCAGCATCCTATCAAAAAAAAATAACACACCACGACCAAGTAGGATTCATAGCAGCTATGCAAAGATGGTTCAACATTAGAAAATCACTCAACATAATCCACCACATAAATAAAAGGAAAGAAAAGAATCACATGATCATCTCAATTGATGCAGAAAAGGCATTTGACAAAGTCCAACACCCATTCCTCATAAAAACTCTCAATAAAATAGGTATAGAAGGGAAATTTCTCAACATAATAAAGGCCATCTATGCAAAACCAATGGCCAACATCATTCTTAATGGAGAGAGGCTGAAAACATTCCCCTTGAAAACAGGTACAAGACAAGGATGCTCTTTATCACCACACCTGTTTAACATGGTGCTGGAAGTTCTAGCTAGAGCAATAAGGCAAGAAAAAGAAATAAAGGGCATCCAAATTGGTAATGAAGAAGTTAAACTGTCCCTGATTGCAGATGATATGATACTATACATAGAAAACCCTAAAGACTCCGTGAGAAATCTACTGGAAGTAATAGAAAGACGCAGCAGAGTAGCAGGATACAAGATAAACATTCAAAAATCAGTTGGATTCCTATACACCAGTAAGAAGAACGATGAAAAGGAAATCAGGAAAACAATACCATTTTCAATAGCCCCTAAAAAGATAAAATACTTAGGAATAAATCTGACCAGGGATGTAAAAGTCATATACAAAGAAAACTATAAAACACTACTGCATGAAACCCAAGGGGATCTACATAAATGGAAAACCATACCATGCTCATGGATAGGCAGACTCAACATGATGAAAATGACAATTCTACCCAAAGCAATTTACCAGTACAATGCAATCCCGTTCCAAATACCAACAACATTCTTCAAAGAGATGGA
Source organism: Dugong dugon (assembly GCA_030035585.1). Lineage (NCBI taxonomy): Eukaryota > Metazoa > Chordata > Mammalia > Sirenia > Dugongidae > Dugong > Dugong dugon. The sequence goes on along the minus strand of CM057483.1, from coordinate 96,712,063 downwards.
AAAACTAATCATTAACTTTATATGGAAAGGGAAGTTGCCCCGAATAAGTAAAGCACTACTGAAGAAGAAGAATAAAGTTGGAGGACTCACACTACCTGACTTCAGAACCTACTATACAGCTACAGTAGTCAAAACAGCCTGGTACTGGTACAACGACAGATACTTTAACCAATGGAACAGAATTGAGAACCCAGATGTAAATCCATCCACCTACAGTCACCTGATTTTCGACAAGGGCCCACAGTCCATCAAATGGGGAAAAGACAGTCTTTTTAACAAATGGTGCTGGCGAAACTGGATATCCATCTGGAAAGAAATGAAACAGGACCCATACCTCACACCGTATACAAAAACTACTTCAAAATAGATCAAAGACCTGAATATAAAGCCTAAAACTATACAGTTCATAGAAGAAAAAATAGGATCAACAATTCAGGCCTTAATACACTGCATTAACAGGATACAAACCATAATCATCAACGCACAAAACCCAACAGATAATCTAGATAACTGGGATCTTCTAAAAATCAAACAGCTATGCTCTTCAAAAGACTTCACCAAAAGAGTAAGAAGAAAACCTAGAGACTGGGAAAAAAAATTTTGGACAGTACAAGTCAAACAAAGTCTAATCTCCATAATCTACAAGAACATCCATCACCTCTACAACATAAAGACAAATAATCCTATTAAAAAATGGGCAAAGGAAATGAACAGACACTTCACCAAAGAAGACATTCAAATGGCCAGCAGACACATGAGGAAATGCTCGCGATCACTAGCCATTAGAGAAATGCAAATTAAAACCACAATGAGATAACATCTCACCCAGGCATTACCGGCACGAATCAAAAACACTGGAAATATCAAATGTTGGAGGGGCTGTGGGGAGATGGGAACTCTTATGCACTGCTGGTGGGAATGCAAAACGATACAACCATTTTGGAAAACGATATGGTGCTTCCTCAGGAAGTGAGAAATAGACATACCATTCAATCCAGCAATCCCACTCCTAGAAATATATCCTAGAGAAATAAGAGTCATCACTCGAATAGACATATGCACACCTATGTTCATGGCAGCATTGTTCACAATAGCAAAACGATGGAAACAACCTACATGCCCATCAACAGATGAATGGATAAATAAACTATGGTACATCAATGGAGTACTATACAAGGAGAAAGAACAACGATGAATCTGTGGACCATCTCATAAGATGGATGAAACTGGAGGACATTATGCTGAGTGAAAAAAGTCAATCTCAAAAAGACAAATATTATATGAGACCTCTATTGTAAAAACCCATGAAAAAGTTCACACACAAAATGTAACAATCTTTGTTGGTTACCAGGATGGGAGGGGTGGGGGGGAAATACTAAATAGGCAATAGATAAGTGGTGTCTTGGGTGAAGGGTGAGACAGTACACAATACAAGAGAAACTAGCACAACTTGTACAAGGAAAGATCATGGAAGCCCCATGGACCCATCCAAACTCCCTGAGGGACTGAACTGCTGGGTGGAGGGCTGTGGGGTCCATGGTCTCAGGGAACATCTAGCTCAATTGGCATGACACAGCTTATAAAGACAATGCTCTACGTTCTACCCTGGTGAGTATGTCTGGGGTCTTAAAAGCCTGTGAGCGGCCATCTAAGATACTCCACTGGTCTCATCCCTTCGAGAGCAAGGGAGAATGAAGAGAACAGGATACAAAGAAAAGATTAGTCCAAAGGACTAATTGTCCACAGCTACCAAGGCCTCCACCGGACCGAGACCAGTACAGCTAGATAGTGCCCGGCTACCACCACTGACTGCTCTGACCAGGATCACAACAGAGGGTTCTAGACAGAGCTGGAGAAGGATGCAGAGCATAATTCTAACCCACAAAAAAAGACCAGATTTACCGGCCTAAAGGAGACTGGAGAAACCCCGAGAGTATGGCCCCCAGACACCCTTTTAGCTCAGTGATGAAGTTACCTCCGAGGTTCACTGTTCAGCCTGAGAATGGACAGCCCCGTAAAACCAAATGAGACTAATGAGGTACAGGAGTCCCGTGACAGGGCCCAGAAGGTAGGAGGGGACAAGGAAGCTGGTGTTGGGAACCCAAGGTTGAGTAAGGATATTGTTGATGTGTTGTGAGATTGTTAACCGTTGTCATAGGGCAACGTTTTTAGTAACGGTTAAATGAGAAACTGTTTTGTTCTGTAAGCCTTCATCTTAAGTGAGAATAAGAGCACAAATGGAAGAGCGTAGTCAATGTCACTGAACTGTGCATATAGAAATTTTTTTAAATGGTGCTTCTTTGGTTATGTGTATTTTCACCAAAAAAAAAAAAAAAAAGGTTGAGAAGTTAGAGGGTTGATATATTGTGGGGTTGTTAACCAATGTCATAAAACAACATGTGTACTACTGTTTCATGAGAAACTATTTGTTCTGTAAGCCCTCACCTGAAGTAGAATTTTAAAAAAAAGAACTATACTAAATATACAAAGAAAAACACTAACTAGACAGTAAATAAGTGGTAACTTTGGTGAAGGATAAGACAGTAAACAGTACTTGGTTAAAAAGCAAGGAAATATACTAAAAAATACTATGAAAACAAGGTCAAACACTAAAAAAAGTTTCAGCTTACCCACAGGAAGGTCCCTGGGTGGTGCAAACGGCTTATTCGCCACTACTAGTCTAAAGGTTGGCAATTCTAACCTATCCAGATGCACCGTGGAAGAAAGTCCTGGTGATCTGCTTCCTTAAAAATTACAGCTAAGAAAACCCTATGGAGCAGTTCTACTTTATAACACATGGGGTCGCCATGAGTCAGAATCATAGGTTAATCCACAAGATGATTTTTTAAAATAATGAGAAGCAAAGAAACAAAAAAAATGAAATGGCAAATTTAACCAATAATTACTTTTAATTTACATAATTACATTTAGTCAAAATGTGGTAAATACACCAATTCAAAGACAGAGATTGGCATGTCTATATGCTGTCTACAAGTAATTCACTTAAAATACAATGACATAAGTAGGTTGAAAGTAAATGGATGGTTAATAAATATATATCATGCATCCATTAATTAATTAAAAAAGAAGCAGGAATGGCTTTATAAATATCAGATAAAGTAGAGACTGCAGAGCAAAGAAAATTACTACAAAGAGGGATAGTGCATAATGATAAAAAGAACAGTATGTCAGGATGCCAAACTATATTAAATGTGAATACACCGAACAACTAAGCCTCAAAATACTTGAAGCAAAATTGATAGGGCTGAAAGATAAAAAAACAAATCCACAATTATAATTAGCGGCTTCAACACCTAAATCTCAAAAATTTATGCAAATAGTGAAGCTGGGCAAGATGACAGAGTAAACAGTTGTTCCCATTTATTCCCCTGCAACTAACCCACTGAACAAAAAAAACAAGCACAGACTGAAATTTCAGAGCTCCGGATTGCAGCTGAAGTGTTGGAGAATCAAGGTGAGTCAAGAAAAAGGGGATAGGAAGAATGGGGTTGGCACAGAAGCTGGGAGATTCTAGCCACTGTCATCAAGAGGACTCAGCTCATTGGGGCCATTTTGGGTTGGCAACGGGTAACATACTGAACAAAAAACATAGGAAATGAGCTAAAGTGAAGAAGATGTAGTCTGATTAAGCTGGCTCAGATTGCCTGTGGGATTTCACCAGCCATGTACTTGGAACGAGCACAGGGAGGTCAAGGCACTGCGAGTTAGTGCTGTTGATTCTCAGCAAGACCTGAGGCTGGCAGTCTCTAGGTCCTAGATACACTGAAGAGCGGCAGAACCCATCCTTCAGCCAGGGTGAAAAAAAAATACATCAAACAAGCAACATAGTGGAAAACAACTGGCTCCTTGCCTGAAATTAGACACAATGGGAGATCCTTCACAGAGCTGCCTGTGAGGGAAAGGCATAAAGCCCTCCTCACCCTCACCTCTGGAAAGCTGAGTCCCAGCACTTCCATCCTCTCTGTGGCCAGTGGAAAACTTCTGCACGTGAGCAATTAGTCACAGAGGGAAAGTCGTGCCCCAATCCTACTTAGGGAAGGGAAGGAACCCAGCCCCAAGAGTGCAGTCTGGGCTACAGTTAAGTCCACAGAAGACAGAGGAACCCTAACACACCAGCCAGGTCAGCCACCTTAGGAAGAATCAGCCAGACTGAGCACCCAGGGACTTAACACTTTTCAAAATGCCTAAAAGCTGTGACAACACACTAGAAGCCAAGAATAACAGAGATAAATTCTCAGACAAAACTCCTCACTCAGCACTTAAAAAACCTAAGGAAAAGAGTGGCCACTAGTGAAACTTAGGTGAAGAGAGTTGAAGTAAATCTAACAATTACAATTCCCTTGAAAATCAGAAAACTCAGAATTTCAAAATATCACAAAAATATATCAAAATGTCTGATGTTCAACAAAAAAAAAAATATAAAAAACACACAAAACCACAAGTGTAAAGGGACCAATCAAAAGAAAAACATGAAGAAGCAGAAATTTCTCCCATGGAGATCATGATAATGGAAAAAATAGAATACTTCTAGACAGTAGTTTTAAATAAGTTTAAACAAAGCAAAAAAAAAAAACCCAGAAAACAAATTAATGGTGATCAGGTAACAAACTGATGATCAAAATGAAAAATTCAATAAGGTAATTGACAACATCAAAACAAAAACCAAAGAGAATTAATGGAACTGAAGAATAAAAAAGCTTAATCATAAATGCAAGAGAAACATTCAAAATAGAATCAAACAGAAAGAATATAGAATAAGTGAACTAGAAGACAGAGTAACTGAACTTATCAAGTCTTAAGAGAAACAAGAGAAAAAAAAACAAAGAAAAGGGAGCAAAGCCAAATGGAAATCTGGGATTCAATTAAGAAATCTAACATTAGAATTATTGGAATTCCAGAAGACAATGATAATAATGAAGGCATAGAAATAATTTTTCAAGAGATACTCATACAGAATTTCCCAGACTGGAACAGGGAACCAAGGTTGCAAGTACAAGACAATACATGAACTCCAATTAGAAGAAATACAAAGAGATCCACCCTGTGTCACATTCTAATAAAATTCCTGAAAACCAAAGACAAGGAGAGAGTTCTGAAAGCAGCAAGAAAAAAGCACAATGTAACATACCAAGGATCCTTCATTTAATTAGTGTGAATTTCTCCTCAGAAACCCTGGAGGCCAGAAAACAATGGAGTGACATATATACATTATTGAATGAAAACAATTGTCAACCAAGAATTCTTTACCCAGCAAAGTTATCCTTCAAAAATGAGAGGGAAATTAAGACATTCCCAAATAAACAGAAGCTCTGGAAATTTGTTACTACCACAACTTCTCTACAAGTATCACTTAAGGAAGTTCTTCAGATAGAAAGGAAAGAGCAATAGACAAATACTCAAGTCTGCACATGGGAAAGGGGGGGGGGAATCTCCAATAAAGGTAACAATAAGGGCAAATATAAGGACCAAGTATACAGTATTTTCAGGTAGTAAACTGTATAATTAAGTTCCACAAGCAATACAGCACCAAACACCTAAGAAAGAAATAAAATTTAAACCTACTGGATATATGATCTACAATGATGCAACTGGAGAATCAACAACAGAAAGGGGGGAAAGAGGAACTAAACAAGAATAACATTTTAGTATGTAACTGTAGTATGTTACTTGCTGTATGTATGTTGAATGTTGGCAGCAAGTTGAAATAAGTTGCTGCAACTGTAAGTTGTCCAATGTAGAATTTGTGGTAACCACTAAGAAAATACTTAGAGAAAATGCACAAAAAGGAAGAAGGAAGAAATCAAAAAGGCTCAACACACAAAAAAAGCAACTAAACACAAAAAATAACAGAAAATTGGAAATAATGGGATAAAGAAGATAAAATAAGATACACAAAAACCTATCAGCAAAATGAAGTAGATATTTCATTTTCAGTAATTACCTTAAATGCAAATGGTCTAAACTGCCCATTCAAAAGACAGAGAATGACAGAATGGTTTTTTTAAAAAAAGAAAACATGATTCATCATTATGCTGCCTACGAGAAACACCTTAGACACAAAAATACAAACACACTGATAGTAAAAGAATGGAAAAGAATATTCCATGCAACTAATGACCAAAAAAGAGCAGAAGTGGCCAAACTGATATCAGATAAAATAGACTATAAATCAGAACCTGTTATAATAGCTAAAGAAGGATATTATATAATAATATGAGTGTCAGGCTGTGTTCTCTAGAAAAGCAAAACCAGTGAACCATCTAGATAGACAGAGAGAGAGAGAGAGAGATTTATATCAAGGAAATGGCTCACGCAGTTGTAGAAGCTGGAAAGTCCCACATACGTGGGTCAAACTGGAGGCTTCTCCTGACTCAAGTAGCTGCAGGGGCTGGGGAACCCAAGATCAGCAGGTCAGAAAACAGGCCTCTGGCTCACAGACTGCAGAGGCTGACGAATCCCAAGATGAGCAGGTAAGCTGTTGGCTCAAGTCCCAAGAACTGGAAGTGAGATGAATGGGAGCTAGCTGCAGGGTCCAGAGTGAGCAAAAGCCCAAGAGACTTGCCAGAAAGATCACCTATATTGGATGAAGGCCACACTTCCAAGGAAATTCCCTTTCAACTGATTGGCTACTCACAGCAGATTCCATCATGGAGGTGATCACATTATATCAGATCTCATCATGGAAGTGATTGCATCATTACATGACTACATCATTACAAACTACATCATAACTGCCAAACCACTGAGAATCACGGCCCAGCTAAGTTCACACACAACTTTAATGATCACAAGGGTCGATTCATCAAGAAGACATACCAGCTATAAATATATATGCACCTAACACAAGTGCTATAAAATATATGAAACAAATGCGGACTGATATGAAAGGTGTAATAGACAACTCCACAATAATAGTTGGGGACATCAATACAGCATTTTCAATTTGAGACAGAACATCTAAAAGAAGATCAGTAAGGACATAGAGGACCTAAATAATACTATAATCCAACTAGACCTAACGGACATATATGGAACACTCCTCTCATCATCAGAATAATACGCATTTTTCTCCTGTGCACATGGACCATTTTCAATAATAGATCATATGGTAGGGCACAAAACAAATCTCAACAAACTTAAAAAGATTGAAATTATACACAGTATCTTCTCTGACAACAAAGGAATAATATTAGAAACTAATAACAGAAGGAAAACTAGAAAACACATAAATTCAAAGAAATTGAACAATACAGTATTAAATAACTATTGTGTCAAGGAAGAAATCAAGAGTGATATAAAAAATACCTGAGACAAATGAAAATGAAAATACATCATACCAAAACCTACCAGATGCAGTGAAGAGAGTCCTCAGAGGAAAATTTATAGCAACAAATGTCTACATTAAAAAAGAAGAATATTTTTAAATAGTCTTTTTCTACAGCTTGAGGAACAAGAAAAAGAAGAGCAAACTAAACCTAAAGCTACTAGAGGAAAAGAAATAATAAAGATCAGAGCAGAAATAAAACAGGGAACAGGAAAACACTAGAGAGAATCAACAAATCCAGAAGTTGGTTCTTTGAAAAGATCAATATAATTGACAAACCCTTGGTAGGCTGTGAAAGAACCAAAGAGAGAAGATGTATTACCAAAATAAAAAATGAAAGCAGAGACATTACAATGACCCAACTGAAGTAAAAATGATCATAATACTATGAACAACTATACTCCAAAAAAAGAAAATTGATAATTTTGATGAAATGGACAAATTCCTAAAGACACATAACCTACTTAAACTGACTCAAAAGGAAATAGAAAACCTCAACAGACCCATAACAAGTGAAGAAATTGAATCAATAATAAAAAGCTTTGCAATAAAGAAAAGTCCAGGACCAGATGGTTTCACTGGGGAATTCTATCAAGCATTTAGAGAACTAATTCTGTTCAAACTTTTCCAATAAACAGTGGAATAAGGAATACTTTCTGTTTCTATGAAGCCAACATAACCCAGGTGGCAAAATCAGACAAAGACACTGCAAGAAAGCTACAGACCAACATCCCTTATAAATAAAGATGCCAAAATTTTCAGCAAAATACTAGCAAACAGAATCTAACAGCATGTTGACAGAATTATACATCATGATCAACTGGAATTTATTCAGGAATGCAAGATTCATTCAACATTAGAAAATTAGTCAAGGTAATACACAACATTAATAGAACAAAGGAAAAGAATCACATGATCATCTCAACTGATACAGAAATGGCATTTGATACAATCCAGTCCCCTTTCTTGATAGAAACTCTTGACAAGATAGGGATAAAAGGAATGTTCATCAGTATGATTAAGGGCATTTATGAAAAACCAACAGCCAACATAGTTATTGAAGATAGATTGAGAAGTTCCCCTTGAAAACGGGAACAAGGAAAGGATGTCCACTCTCACCACTCTTATTTAATATTGTACAAGAAGTCCTAGCCAGAGCAATATGGCAAGGAAAGGAAATAAAATGTAGTGAAATTGGAAAGGAAAAGGTAAAACTGTGCTTATTCACAGACGACATGATCCTATATATAGAAAATCCCAAAGAATCTACTAAAAACCTTCTAGAAATAATAGAGGAATTTAGCAAAGTTGAAGGATACAAGGTCAACACACAAAAATTAGTTGAGTTTCTATACAGCAGTAAGATTAAGAAAAGAACTCTATTTACAATAGCATCTAAGAGAATAAAATATCTAGGAATAAATTTACCCAGGGATGTGAAAGACTTATACAAGGAAAATTACAAAAAAAAAAAAAAAAACTGCTGAAAGAGACTAAAGAAGACCTAAATAGATGGAAATATGCCCTATGCTCATGCATTGGAAGACTTAATATAGTCAAGATGTCAATACTACCCAAAACGATGTATAGATACAACCCAGTCAAGATAAAATTTCCAACAGCATTCTTTAGAAATGGAAAAACTAATCCTCAGTTTTATATGGGAAGATAAGAGACCCCAAACAACCAAAGCAATTTTGAAGAACAAAGTAGGAGGCCTCACGCTTACTGACATCAAAACATATTACACAGCTACAGTAATCAAAACAGCCTGGTTCCAGTTTAATGATAGACACATAGACCAATGAAAAAGAATCACAAATCCAGAAATGAATCCAAACATCTATGGTTGACTGATTTCTGACAAAGGAGCAAAATCCATTCTATGGAGAGGGAACAGTTTCTTCAACAAATGGTGCTGGCAAAACTGGATTTGCACATGTAGAAAAGTGAAACAAGATCCATTCAGGACACCATACATAAAATCTAATTTAAAACAGATCAAGGACCTAAATGTTAAATCTAAAACCATAAAATCCTTGGAAGAAAATACAGGTGCAAAGCTTTGGGACCTAATTTTTTTTCAATGACAAATTATCAAAAACAACAATGAATGCATTAGCAACAGAAAACAAAATAGATTCATCAAAAGGTTTTATCAAAAGAGTAAAGAGACAACCTATAGACTGGGAAAAAATCTTTGGGAATGATATAACTGATAAGGATCTAATATCTAAAATATGTAGAAAACTTATACAGCTTAACAACAAAAAGACAAATAACTCAATCAGAAACTCAGCAAAGAGCATGAACAAACACTTCACCAAAGAGGATATTCAAGTGGCCAACAGACACATAAAAAGTTGTTCAACATCATTAGCCATCTGAGAAATGCAAATCACAACCACAATGAGATACCATTTCACTCCCACTAGGATGGTGTTATGAGTTGAAATACGTCACCCAAAAATATTTGTTGTAAATCCTAAAGTCTATCACTGTGGTTATAATTCCATTTCATAATGGGTTGTCTTTGTTATGTTAATGAGGCAAGATTAGTGTAGGCTGTATCTTCAGTCAGTCTCTTTTGAGATATAAAAGAGACTAAACAAGCAAGAAGAAGAGATGGGGGAAGAGAGATGCCAAGCCACATGAAGATTGCCCAGGAGCAGAAGCTCAGAAGAGACAAGGACCTTCCTCCATAGCAAACTGAGAGAAAGCCTTCCCCTAGTGCTGGTGTCCTGAATTCGGATTTTTAGCCTCTTAAACTGTGAGAAAATAAATTTCTGTTTGTTAAAGTCATTCTTTTGTTGTAATTATGTTGTAGCAGCACTAGATAACTAAGACAGATGGCTAAGATTTAAAAAAAAGAAACAAAAACAGAAAATAACAAGTGTTGGAGGGGTTGTGAAGAAAGTAAAACCCTCATATACTGCTGGTGGGAATGCAAAATGGTACAGCCATTGTGGAAAATGGTCTGGAATTTCCTCAAAAACTAGAGGTAGAGCTTCCATATGACCCTGCAGTTCCACTCCTAGGTGTATACCCTAGGGATCTAATAGAAGTGACACGAGCAGACATATGCACACCTATGTTCATTGCAGCACTATTCACAATAGCAAATAGACGGACACAACTTAAGTGTCCATCAACGGATGAATAGATAAGTAAAACGTGGTACATACATATAATGGAACACCATTCAGTGATAAAGAAAAATGAATTCCCAAGCATCTTGGAAGGTGGATGAACCTGGAGGAAATTATGTTGAGCAAAATAAGGCAATCACAAAAAATGAAAAAAAATACTGTATTTCATCACTTTTATGAAATGACATGAACAGGTAAATATGCAGAAACTAATGCTCATTATTGGTTACCAGGGATGGGAGGAGGGAAGGGAGAGCTGGATTCACTCTCTAGACAAACCAAAAAAACCAACCCGTTGTCATCCGGTTGATTCTGACTCATAGCGACCCTACTCTCTAGATAGTACATGTTATTTTTGATAATAGGAAAGGTAACACCAAATGAAGGTGAAGTGTACACAGCTTTATGAAGGTTAACAATGTCACTAAAATGTACACAAGGGGGAAAAAAAACCTGTTGGTAATTACTAGGACACAGATCATTTTGAAACAACAGCAAAAACAACCAAAAAATATATGTGAGGGTATATATTTATGTTTGCAGGCATATATGTGTATAAGTATCTATATGTGAGTTTACGTGTGTATATATAGGTATTTTGATATGAATCTATGTGACTGTATGCACAACTATCCATATATAATAAAATACATAGTGGGAAACAGTTACAAATACTTTTTAGATATAATCAAACACCTCATAGAATTGATTTTCTGGGTATGAAAGATTAGGACCATAGTCTCGTGGAACATCTTGGTCAATTGGCATAATATTGTTCATAAAGTTATGTTCTACATCCTAGTTTGGTGAGTAGTGTCTGGGTCTTAAAAGCTTGCGAGCTATCATTTAAGATACAACTATTGGTCTCTACCAGTTCAGAGCAAAAGAGAAAGAAGGAAACAAAAGACTCAAAGAAGAAACTAGTTTACAGGACAAATAGTCTACACAAACCATGACCTCATCTACCTTGAGACCAGAAGACCTAGATGGTGCTGACTACCATTACGGACGGTTCTAATCAGGGCCACAATAGTTGGACCCTGATAAAATGGGAGAAAACGTGGAACAGAACCTCAAAGTCCTTAAAAAAATAAAAAAGACTTACTTGACTGATTGAGACTGGAGGGCTCCCCAAGACTATTGCCCTAAGATACTTTTCAGACTTTGAACCGAAACTAACCCCTGAGGTCACCTTGTAGCTAAATAACACATTGGCTCACAAAATAATGAATATCACCTATAAGTACTGTGCTTCCTTAAAAAAATCACCTATATGAAACAAAATGGTCAACAATTATTTTAAAACAAAGATAGAGAATGTGAGGAGGCACGGGAACTAGATTACTGGAAATGAAACAACCAGAAGGAAATAATGAGAATGTTCACACATTGTGAAGAATGGAACCAGTGTCACTGAAAAATTTGTGTAGAAATTGTTGAATGGAACCTAAGTTGCTGTGTGAACCTTCACCAAAAACACAATAAAATATTTCTTTGAAAAATAATTCAATGGATAAAGGACAGCCTTTTCAACAAATAATACTGGAGCAAAGGAGCATCCATCAGCAGAAAAATGGAACCTCAATGTATACTTTACATCTTATACAAAAGTTAACTGAATTTATCAGAGATTTAAGTGTAAGACATAAAACTAAAAACTTTTGGAAAATATGAGAAAACCTTTTTGACACAGAGCTTGTTGAATAATTCTTAGACTTGAGACAAAAAGCACAATCCATAAAATTAAAAATTGATAAACTGGACTTTACTAAAATTAAAAATTTTGCTTTGTGAAAGATTTGAAAAAGAGGATCAAAAGACAGGTTATGCACTGGGAGAAATATTGGCAAAACACATACCATTTTAAGGACCTATATCTAGAATATATGAAGAAGACTCAAAAATAAACATTAAAAAAAAATCCAGTTGGAAAATGGGCAGACACATAAAGAGATATTTCACCAAAGAGTACATTCACATAGTAAATAAGTACATGAAAAAATGTTCAATATCAGTAGCTATTAGGGAAAATGCAAATGAAAAATGAGATATCACTATACACTTATAAGAATGTCTAAAAGAAAAATAGTGACAATGCTCTATGTTGGTAACTACGTAGAGTAAATCTTCACACATTGCTGTTATAATGCAATGAAAAAAACGGGTTAAACACATGAAGATATCATGATGACAAATAAGCACTCAACAAGATGTTCAACATCACTAGACATTAAAAATGCAAATTAAGATCACAACAAAATATCTATACCAACAAGCAAACTTGTTGCTGTCGAGTCCATCCCAACTCATAGCGAACCCTATAGGACAGAGGCAAACTGCTCCATAGGGTTTCCAAGGAATGGGTGGTAGATTCGAACTGCCGACCTTTTAGTTAGCAGCCTGAGCTCTTAACCACTCACTGAGCCACAAGGGCTCTATTAGAACAGCTAACTGTTCTAACAGAACAATTAAAAATAGCTAGTTGTTCTGTTGCTAGGTGCCATCAAGTCGGTTCCAACTCACAGCGACAGTATGTACAACATAAAGAAACACTGCCTGGTCCTGCAAAATCCTCAAAACCCATGTGCTTACAGATGGGTAAGTTAGTCAAAGGGTGGAAAACAGAAGATGAAACTGGAATGTTTAAAAAGATTATATGTTTATCTGAATGTACTATAATTGTCTGACTGAAGAATGTTTTCCCTACATGGTGTTGTAAAACAAACCTGAATGTATAATGTGGAAATGAATATTGGGTACTGTTAAAAAACAGAGAGCATGTAACTCTGCCCTTCAAGCAATACTTGACTGGATATGCTAAAAAGGGAAATAGTAAATGGGGGCTTATGCCAAAAGCCTGTGAGATTAGATTTGCTTTTGAGAGTATCACGATGACTGAAGACTCAGGTGACCAAAGAGCTGCTTGGTGAACAAACAGTAAAATGATGTTTGTGTGGGGCACAGCCTTATGGACTCTGAAGGGTGTGTTGAATAAGACACATCAGTGCCCATCAGAAGAACCCCCTTCCAGGATTGGAAATTAATGGCAACTGGTAAGTATATAGCTTGGTATGCTCACTTGAGGTAACCACCTGGGTCCACAAGATGAATGGAAGTGAGGGAGATACAGCAATCAAGAGATGGACTGAGTTTGGACATGTTCCTTTGGCACTCGTTAACCTAGCCCTGAGTTGCTAGGAATGAGGGAGAGAGAGAAGGGGCTGGCTGGTCTGAAGTGCAGGGGGTTGTGAGGACTCCCAAGCCTATGGCTGGAACCCACTGACCTAGCCCACAGTGGCTAGGGATGAGCTGACCCGGACTGAATGGGGATGAATATGAGCTGACATTGACTGAATGAGGATAAGATGACCTGGTCCAGACTATAGAGGGAAGAGAAAGAGAGACGTTTGACACCGCGTGTTAGTGTAGATTGCTGCAAACCGATGACTTGCCCTGGACTGGGCTTTGCTTATGGATGCTGTTACTCAAAGTTCTAACCAGAACAGAAGATTCTTCAAAGGAACATGCTTTTCTCCTCAGAGTACTGATTTGATACTACTTCTGCTACCATTTTACACAGATCAAGAAAAATATTTGACATGTTCATATCTACAACTCTGAAAACCTACTAGTAAGAAATAAAAAGCAACAATATATTCCTAGATATTAAGCTATAGATGTGTTCATCATAAAATTAATCTTACCACAAAAAAATGGGAACCATTTTAAGCATACCTCAAGGGACTTGTTTGCAGAACTTAGAGTTTATTCATATGAGATAGTATCTTATGTAACAACAGGATTATAGGGAACTGTTTTATGATTTAGAAAGATGGTCGAGAACTGTTACAGTAAAACTAACCCCCAATGAAGCAATGCATATTTTATTACATATATAAAGGTGTATATATATATATGTTTATTAAATATATATTTTATGAAGTAGTGGTATTAGGAGTGGTAATAGGATTGCGATTTTCTTTTCTTACATTAACAATTTTGTAAAATATTTTCTACTATAATCATGCACAATTTGTATAAAAATAAATGGTTAAAATAAATAAAAACAAGAAAGCTCCCGTTTCCCTGAAAATATTGGGAAAGTGCAGAAATGATTGTAATGCCAAGTGCAGAAAATCATCCAAGTATCAGGGTCTTCTCAAAATATTTGTGTACCTTAAAAAGATAAATAGGTGCTATTAAAAATGAGAAAGTCATACATATATACACATATATGTGTATATATATAAAATCTCCCTCTATCTAGCCATCAATACTCTGGAATATTAACAGCCAGACAATATATTTTTAAAGTATCTTTAATGACATGAAGTGGAATGTATGTATAATATATATATATATATATATATATATTTATACACAAACTTATGTGTGAAAAAGCAGATATAAAAACAGTATGTACATTATAATACACATATATGACATGTGCATAAGAAAAATACTGGAGAGGTACAGACAAAAACATTTCAGGTAATTCATGGAAAATAGTGGACAGGTACAGATGAAAACGTTTCAAGAAGGTATGAGTGGCCATCAGCATTGATTACTGGTGACATTAATTTTTCTCTGTTGACTTCTCTGCTTTGCGTTTTTTCCTGCTGAAGCTGAATTATCTTTCCTATGATAGAGAGGAGGGCAGAGAGTGGGAAGAGGGGGATGGGGAGATAAACAGTGTTTAAATTCAGCAAAACAACCAAGGACAGTGAAATACCATTTGCAGGCCCTGCGCACACGTACACACAAACATACTAACATCAGTTACAGGAACCAAGAAATTATGCTGGAGAAATGGACATACTTTTTTTTTAACTAGCTGCTCTGGCTAGCATGAATGAAAATCAGTGCAATGTTACGGAGGGTGTCATTTGGCAACATACAGGAAATGTATGTCTTTAAAATGTTCTTATGTGCTGTCCACAGTGGAGACCATCTGACCACCTGGGAATGCTAGCAAAGATTTGGCTTGACAAGGAAGTATTCACTCATCAGAGTATGCAGCGTTGGTTTTAAAAACAGGGAAAGAACTAGGCATCACCTGAATGTCCAGCAATGTGCAAATAATTACAGAAAATTTAAGGTCCATGGATACACTGGAGCACTCTGCAGGCACTGAAGATGACGTTTTGGAAGCCTGTTGAATAACATGGAAAGAAGTTCAATGGATTGATTTTTGTTTGGTTTTAGTTTCTGAAAAAGCAGGTTAAGAAACACCACATACATGAACCATTCTACAACTGTGTGTTAAAAGGGAGGGTGGGATGTGGGTGAGGAAGGGAGAGAGAGGGAGAGAAGAGAGCCTGGAAAAACAGCACACCAAAAAGGTAAAAGTGGTTGTCTCTGGGTAGTAGGAGGATGGGGAGCAATTGCTCTCTTGGTTTTCCCCTCATCTGATTTCCGTCTCCTTTCAGATGTTTCTACCATGAAATTGTATCACCTGTGCAGTAAACAAAGAGAGAAATTGCTTTTAAACCAAATCACAAGGAAAAGAGGCAACCTTTAACCCATCAAATGGCAAAGATTAGCAAGATTATTCACAAGGGGGAAGGGAAGTGGAGAGGGGCAGAGAGGGGCAGGGTGGGGAGAGAGCAACAGAGCAGAATTGAGAAGGGTGGGGTAGGGCTAGGCCAAGCTTGGAGGAGCAGGGCAGAGAGGACAGGGGAGGAGGGGGAGTAGAGGGGACTAGAGGGGGCTGGGAGGAGAGAATAGGAGCAGAGAGGAGAGGAGTGGAGTGGGGCGGGGCCAGGAAGAGAGGAGACAAGAGAAGGAGAGGGGCAGTGAAGGGCAGAACTGCCAGGAACTGAGAAGAGAGAAACCAGAAAGAGAGGGAGGGGAGGGGAAGGGAGGGGAGTTGTAAACCAGGTGAGATCCAGGGTTTGGCTCTGCTGGCTTGCTCCCTGTCTCCTGGGATGTCTTCATCGCAAGGTGGCCTCCTCATCCGTGTCTTCCTCGAAATCCTTGACCTCAGCACTGGTGGACTGTCTGGCCCAGGCTCCCCTTTCGGCCTCTCTTTCTTTATGCGACTTGAATCTCCCAACGAAAATTTTGCGGTAGTTCAGGAACATGCCATTCATCGCGTCTATGGCCCGCTCGGCGGACTCCTGCTCCTGGAAGTGCACGAACCCGTAGCCCTTGGGCCCCTTTTCATCGCAGGCCACTTTGCAGGAGAGGATGTTGCCAAACGCTGAGAAGATGTTGTACAGCGCTTTGTTGTCGATGGTCTTCCCCAGGTTCTTGATGAAGACGTTGCCCACCCCGCTCTTGCGGAGCGAGGGGTCTCGCTGGGACCACATGATGCGCACGGGCCTGCCCTT
Source organism: Dugong dugon (assembly GCA_030035585.1). Classification (NCBI taxonomy): domain Eukaryota; kingdom Metazoa; phylum Chordata; class Mammalia; order Sirenia; family Dugongidae; genus Dugong; species Dugong dugon. The sequence goes on along the minus strand of CM057483.1, from coordinate 96,695,237 downwards.
GATGACATCAAAGTTCAGGGTCTCCAAGGCCCGCTTGGCGTCCACCGGTTGCTGGTAGTTTACATACGCATAGCCCAACGAGCGGCGGGTGATCTTGTCCCTGCAAATGCGGATGGAGAGGATGGGCCCGGCCGGGCTGAACTTCTCGTACAGCATTGCCTCGGTCACCTCAGGGTGCAGGTCGCCCACGTACAACGAGGCCATGGGGAAGTCGGGGTTCCCCTCGGTGCTCCCGCCCTTGTCTGCATCCACATTTGCATTGTCGGCCGCCGCCGCCGCCACCGCCGCCGCCGCTACCGCAGCCGCCACCTCGGCATCTGCATCCGCATCCGTATCCGCATCCGCCTCTGCCACGGGGGGCGCCGCAGCCTCTGCAGCAGCGGCGGCTTTGGCCGCACCGGCCTGTGCCACCGCCACTGCCACCAGGGAGGCCTCCACCTCCTCCCCTGCCAAGGCGGCCGCCGCCTCTTCCAGGGTGGCCTCCGCCGCTGCCTCCTCTACGGGGGCCTCGGCCTCCACCTCAGCCTCCACCTCCGCTTCCGCCTCAGCCACCGAGGCCTCCGCCACCGCCTCAGCCACGGTCGCCGCCGCAGCCTCCGCTGCAGCCGCTGCCGCCACCGCAGCCGCCACTGTCGCCGCCGTCGCCACGGTCGCCGTTGCCGCCGGGCCGCTGCCGCGACCTCCCTTTCTGCGAGCTGGGGGGAAGAGAGGCGGGGGAGGGCGAGTGGGAGCTGGAACCCGGCGGGGACGCGAGCGGGAGCCGGGGCAGAGGACCCGGGGCCAGCCGAGCTGGCGAGCCCAAGTCACCTGGGATGGCGAGCACTGCCGGGAGCGCGTTGGTCGGAGTCGCTGCAGCCTGCAGCCTGCAGCCTGCTGCTGCTGCCGCCGCTTGGTCGTGGGCCAGCGTGCGGGGCGCGGGCGGACGGCGTGTGGTGGGGGGCTGGGGGTGTTGGCGTCTGTGGTCCGGGCAGCTGGAAAGGCTTCTGTCTCTTTGGTTCCCCCTGTGGCTGCTGCGGGGCAGTGGGGCGGCTGGGCCTGGAGGTCCGGGGCTGCTGGAGGGGGCAGGAGGCTGTGGTGGTGGGCAAGCAGGGGTGTGAGTGCTCAGCCGCTCGGGTCTCCTGGATATTTATGAAGAGGGAGCCAAGGAAAGGGCTCCACTGTGGACAGAGGGAATACCGGTTAGATGTAGGGGAGTTTATTTTATCCCCTCTCCCCTATGGAACGTTTAAATAGTAAGTACTCGTGCAAGAGAGGGTGAGGTGGCATCCAGAATACACTTGCCTGGCCCAAACAAAGCTAAGAAAAATAGTTTTCTCATATTCAGGCGTGCTCCTCCTCTCAATGCACACGCACTCGCCACCATCACCATCACCATCACCAGGAAAACAGCTTCTATTCTGAGCGGCCCAAGCTCCCCATGCAGCCTGCTGACCCATTTTCTCAGAGACCCCTCCCCTTCTTCCAGCTCTTTCCCTCCTCTGTAGCAGTTGCAAAAGACAGAATTAAAAGCATGCATTCATTCAGAAAGGCCCTGGGTGTCAGAAAAGGTTTGTACTTGACTAATAACCTAAAGGCTGGTGATTCCAACCCACCCAGCTGTGCCACAGAAGAAAGGCCTAATGATATGCTTCCTTTAAGATTACAGCCAAGCTCAGTTCTACCCTATAACAAAACACATGGCTTTCCATGGGTTGGAATCAACTGGACCTTGACAGCAACATTTTTTATTTTTATTCATCCAAAAAGCCACGCCACAAATAGTTACTGAGACTGAGCCCGTCTCTGTAGATAGAGGGGTTCGGAGACGTAGGAGGATGTAGAATGGTTTTGAGTCTGTCTTGGGGAAACAGAAAGCCTGGGCTTGAAACCTTGCCTCTGCAACAGACTACCGGAGGACTAGGGACCTGGGGCTCCACATATCCCCAACCACCACCCCCTTGCAGCCTCGAAACATGCATCGGGGGAGTCAAGTACACCCTTTCCTTAGTGCTGTCCTCAGTGATAAGATGAGGAAAGCCAAACCAAGGGCCCGGCACAGGACCTCATGCAGAACAGGCACTTGCTTATTCTTGGATCTGCCCTCAAGGTGCTGGGGCCTCCAACCTAAACCAAGAGATGCACAACCATGTTCAATAAAAACAAAAACAAAACCTGAAATTACTGTCTAGAAGTCTCAGCTCACCAGCTGAAATTTATGGAAGGCTTATCAAGTACTAGGCATGGGCGGGGGGAGGGCTAAGGGACAAGCAATGTGGTGAGTATTGGGTGTTGATGTGTTGTGGGGCAGGGTGAGAATACATGAGCAGTATGTGTTGTGGGAGCAGAGAGGCCACACAGGGCCAAATGCTGAGGAGACAGACAAACAAGCAACCATTAGAGTAGAGTGTAACAGGGACTAGAGTCCCACTTCCTACAGAAAGGGGAATCAGGTGAGGATGTGCAGAAGAGAGAACCCCCGAGGAAGGTTCTGAAAGGTGAGTAGCAGTCCCCCATGTCAAGGCAGGAGGGAAGTCATTCCAGGCACAGGGATCAGTTTGTGCCAAGGCCCTGTGGCATAACAGCACACACATGGTCACTTCTGGTCATGCCTAATAATCTGGTGTGGAAGAACTCATGGTCCTCAAGAGCATACAGTAGGAGATGGGGCTGGAAGGTGTGGGGTCCCTTGAGGCAAGCTAAGGTGCTTGGATTCTATACCCAAAGTCACGGGAACCACTCAGCATGTTCAAGGAGGGAAGCAGTATGACCAGAATTTTAGAGACAGTACATATTAAACACCAATACATATATAAATGTATGCTTGCACAAATAGAGCTGACAGAACAAGAAGAAAATCAGACGTAGACAGTTCCAAAAACGTCAGAACAACCCTTCCCTCTCTCTCTCCTTTCCTTCCGTAAACAGGTGTCTCACACTTACCATGAGCCAGGCATTGAACTGTGGGCTATGGGGTCAGGTTAAAAAAAAAAAAAAGGTCAACCCAGAGTGCCTTCCCTCAGGAAGTCTTCACTAGACTAAGGCTCAGGCTGCCGATACAAGTAACAGAAATGACAGCAGAGAGCTATGAGAGCTATGAGATTGGACTATGGTGGCTGTGGAATTTCATCTGCCCAGCACATATTCTCTCCTCCTCCTCCGTCTCTCTGCCCATCCACCTTCTTCAGATAACAGAAACTGTTTTCTGTGATGACAGTGTTGGCTGGACCTGGACCAACATGATAGAACAACCATGAACATGAGGAATGGACCGAGTCACCACGGGGTGACTGGAAAGGAGTCCAGTATGACTGAGAACAAGACACACATACCAGCACTTTGCCACCTTGCAAAATTCAGCTGTCTGCCCCTAGACAGCCCTAGTGCCAGCAAAGGCAAGGGGAGAAACCTGGGAGAAGCCTGCTGTACAGCCCCTGCCTGACCAAGGTGATCATTGCCATCACTGTTAGGAGCCATCTCCTGGGCATCTAGGTTGCCTGCATGTAGGGGTAAGATGATATGTGCCTCACTAGTCCAGGTGGTTGTACAAGAGGGACCTGACGAGGTGAGGCCAGGGGGAAGCCATGATGACTAAGGAATGGGGAATGTGGAAATGATGAGAAGAGTTTCTCAGCCCCATTGTTAAGAGACAGAAATAGCAGAGGGGACCAACTGGAGACCAATTCAAGGACCAGAACTCAACAAGATCTCTTTGGTTTCCAGCCCACAGAGCCAACAAAATCCGTGAAATGGCAGGTCAGATAGGTTTAGGGAAGTCATGCTGTGGCCCAGTGAATCCCCAAGACTGTCAAACCTGAAGGCAATTCCCAGGCAATCCCTACACTGATCCAACAACAGGAAAAACGCTGCTGAAGTGAAAAGGACAGCAGCTGGGGAATCCTCTCCAAGACTCTTCTCAGAGGCCTCCATGGAGCCCCTCTCTCCCTGTTTTGTTTTTTAGTTCATAGTCAGCTTCTACCATTTGCAATTGAAAGTTTTCTGACTACTGCATGCTGTGACAGAGGCAAAACTGAAGAGCACTGTGGAGCTTCACTGGAGGGAGGGAGAAGTCCTTTTCTTGTGGGAGGAAGCATTATTTATTTCACTCATTCAAGGGTTGAACAAGTATTAATGGAGGGCCTACTTTGTGCCAGAGGGCACTCTTCCAGCCAGAGGGTCCCTGCACTCAGGGAGCATATTTTCTGGTGGGGGAGACAAACAATAAACATGTCAGAAAACATAAAAATAGGAGCTGCTATAAATGCTTTCAAGGAAATGAACAAGGTGTTTTGGTAGATATTACCTAGAATCCAAAAGAAGTGGCAAACCTCGAGCTATGAAGCTGAAGGAAGGCCTTTCTGAGGACAATGATAAGCAGTCAGTCATTTAAGGAACCAGGGGAAGCACCTGCCTAGCACAATTCCCCTGGTCCTGTGGCAGAAAAGAGCTTGGGGTACTGGAGAGACAGAAAGGATGGCAGCGTGTCTGGAACCCGTGGATGAAGGGATAGAGGGTTCAGAGGAAGTTGTAGTGGTGGGCAGGGGCCATGATGAGGAGTTTGGTTTATATTCAAAGTGTATGGAGAGTCAGAGAGAGGACTAAATCAGGGTACTGCCGTGGTGTGATTTATAATCATTTGTCTCTGTCCGCTCTGTGTGGAAAATATTGCATATGGGCAAGGCATAAAGGAAAACAAGGAGACCAATTAGGAGTCTCTTGCCATAGTCCAGTTGAGAGATAACAGAGGCTGGGCCAGTTTAAGAATAGTGCATGGATTCACATTATATCTTGGAAGCAGAAGAGACAGCACTTGACCATGGATTGAAGGCAGTTGGTGAACAAAGTGAAGAAATGAACCGTTACTACAGGGGTATTTTCTTGCATGTCTTGATCACAGAGGTGTTAAGTATCGTGATAGGCAATAATGAGAATGTACCTGGTAGGTTTGAAGAAGGGGGAAAGATGGTTGGGGGTGAGTGTCAAGAGGTCATATTTGCACATGCTAAGTTTCTGAATCCATTTGTCCACCATATAGGCTGGAGAAACAGAATTATGGAGACAACAGGACCTAGATAGTATTTAAAGCTATGAGACTAGGTGGGATAACCTAAGGAGGGATTGTAGTCAGAGAAACAAGGTTCAGGGCTATCTTCTGAGATATTCCAACATTTAGAAGTTGTACTGAGGAGGAAAAGCCAGCAAAAGAAGTTGAGAAAGACTGTACAGTGAAGGGGTCGGCCCTAAAACTGACTTCTCTCAAAGGCCTTGCATGTGCGTGGGAGTTGGTTTAAAATGGGACAGCAAAGACTTTTGTGAGCTCGGGTTTGGACCTCTCTTTCTGTTTACTTCTCTGTGAAGCTTTGAAAAGAGATAGGTTCAGACATGGAGACATTCAAAGAGTGTTTAGAGCAGGCCCTGATCTACCCTTTCATATGGCCCAATCCACCTCTTCGTATCAGAAGGGAGAAACACAAAGGAATGGGGATGTAGTTCAGAGAGTAGGGGAAAAGGGTAGAAAGAATGAAAAAAGGTAGGTGATGGGGGTACCAGTGAGGAGAGGGGCAGATCAACTCTATATGCAAAAGTAAATCAAAACACTGAAAACAGAGATCTACACAAAGAAGCCTCTTCCTAGGAATTTCTCCTTAGCATAGCTGTAGGGATGATGCTTAGGGGAATAGGGAATGAAAGCATAATTGTATCTTGGAGTAGGGAAATTGATTCTGTCATTTCACTCTGTCCACCAAATCCCCTAAATTAAAAAAAATAATTATGGGATACAAGCCAACAGAAAAGCAACCTTAGCTTTTTATTTAGGGAGAAACAGAACGTGTTTGGATGTGCCCCTGCCATTTAACAAATTATAACAATGACTATTAAATTGCTTTGAATAAATAAAACAAATGTAGCAAATGGTCTTTTGGATCCTTATGAAGTGAAAAACCAAGGGAGACACATGTGTGGGACAGGGAAGGAATGGGGATTGGTCCCATAGAAATAAGAGCCCCAGGAAATGAGGACATGTGTACAAGCATGTTTATCACAGACTGATTCCTATTGGGCAGTAAACTAGGACACAAAACAAATACTCATGAGTTGGGGAATGGATGAGTACATTGTGGTGAAGCCATTCTATGAATTATGATGCAACCATTAACAAAGTTTAGGGAGATTTCCAAAATGTTTACTGTCATGGATTGAATTGTGTCCCCCAAAAAATGTGTGTAGCAACTTGGCTAGGTCATGATTCCTAGTATTGTATGATTGTGTTATCTGATGTGATGTCCTTATGTGTTGTAAACTTTACCGCTATGATGAGATTACATGTGATCGCCTCATGTGTTGTAAATTCTATCACTGTGATGAGGTTATACTGCTGAGGTTGACAAGATCAGTGTCTTAATGCAATCTCTTTTGAGATATAAAAGAGAGAAGTGAGCAGAGACACATGGGAACCTCATACCACCAAGAAAGCTGTGCTGGGAGCAGAGCGCGTCCTTTGGACCTGAGGTTCCTGCGCAGAGAAGCTCCCAGACCAAAGGAAGACTGATGACATGGACTTTCCTCCAGAGCCAACAGAGAAAGTGTTCCCCTGGAGCTGATGTCCTGAATTTGGACTTGTAGCCTACTGGACCGTGAGAGAATAAATTTCTCTTTGTTAAAACCATCCACTTGCGGTATTTCTGTTGGAGCAGCACTAGATGACTGAGACATTCACTAGTAAGTAAGAAAATCAGGTTGCAGAGAAGGGAACGGTGTATGGTTCTATTTTTGTGGTGGTGGTGGGGAAGATATGTGGTCATTATCTCACACTTATTTGACTGTCTGTTTGACTTCTCCACTTGGATGTCTCAGGCATTTCATCCTTAAATGGTGAAAACTAAGCTACTGAGCTTCTTTACTCGCCGCTCCCTACTCCCCCCAAATTTGCTCCTCCCACAATCTTCCCCATCTCAGTGAATAACACCGCCATCCATCCAGGTTTTCAAGTGAAATAAAATTGGAGAGTCACCCTTATTTCCTTCCTCTCCCACATGTTCTTCTGCTCACCATCCCACCCTTCAGCAACTCCTATCACCTCTAACTCCCAAACACCTCCTGAACCTCTCCAACTACACTGAAGTGCACCATTAGGTCTCTTGGTTGCCACCATCCCCTTCTTCCTCCAGTAGCCAGACTGATCTTTCCAAAATATGAATCACATCATTTTCCTACCCTACTTAATATCCGATAATGACTCCTCATTTCACTTTGACTAAAGTGCAAAGTCCTTAACGTGACTTACATATAATGAGCTGCATGATCTGTCTTTTGCCAACCTCCCTCCACCTGCTTCTCTTCTCTCTATACCTTGGACAACATGGGTCTTCTTAGAACACTTTGACAACTCCAGACTTCAAGGTGGATCCTTTCTGAGGGCTTCCACTTGCCTGAAACCTTCGTTCTTCATCCTTTTAAATTATGAACAAGTTTTTTTTTGTAAATACTGAAAAGTATATCAAGTCACAGAACACGCACCCACGTACACATCACTCAAAATGAAAAAAAACATTTTGTCTTATTCTTGCTTCAGAGGTTTAGATCTTTTGAGTGAAAAAACAATACAAAATACAGCTGGTGTTCCCTTTGGAGCCCTCTCCAATACCATTCCCCTCACTCCCTTCCCAGAGGTACATACCTAGGTCACTTCTGTGTGTAATTAAAGGCAGGAGACAAGCAGATCCCGGGTGTCTCTAATTTCTTTTTCTCTCTCTGCCCCCTCACCCATCCCTGTAGTGAAGGATTTCTATGATCCATTGCTCTGTGTCTCTAAGGAATCATAATTAGTCATATTTGGGCTCAGGAATGGCCAAGAGAAAGAAAGAAGCCTATACTCCTAACGGTTCTTGCATTTTCCTAAATTCCTGGGTCTTGCTTCGTGGAAATAAAAGAAGATGAGGCTAGGAGTCAAATTGACTCTTAGGCAGAATTCCAAAGCAAAACACTTAACCACTCTGAGCCTTAGTATGTGCTTCCAATTGGAATTTCAGAAACTGTAGTTAATGTTCTTAGGAATACCCTTTGTTACAAATAGTCTTGCCCCAACCCTGCTTAGGAACCAGCAGCAAAGGACTGCCTCTGACTGATGATTTTTACATAGTGTTTAAGCTTTTTTTTCTTTCCCTTTTGGGAACCAATTCACCTTTCAACATATGCTTAAAGATTTAAGTTACACCCTTCTTTGCCATAATCTTAGACAGTTTACTAGGTGATCTTATTAATAACATATCTACAGATATACCCCAAGGCTGTGACTTACTAGCTTTGATACTTTCGTCAAGTTGCTTTCCTTTTTTGCTTTTACTTTTTCTGTCTTTTCTTTCTTTTTTTTTTTTAGATTTGGAGTCCTCATCTATACAATAGGATATTTGTAAGGATGAAAAGTAATAGTGTATGGTAAATGTCTATCAGAATGCCTGACATAATTCAGCAGCCAATACATGGGACTCCTTGTTAGTCTCATTTTCCTCTGTCCTGAGGATGTCCTTATGCAGCTGATTTTCGAAGACCCAGTGTCTTTTCTTCCTGGAGTCCCAGGAAGCCTGGAATTTTCTCTCTAACCAGGAGTAAGGTATCAATCCAGAGGGATTTTGATCTTCCGAGTGTGTCCTAAAGATCTTGAATCTTCTGTTCTGGTTTTGTTGTTGTGTTTGTTTGTGGTTTTTATTCTTTTTTCTCTTAGCATTTCATTTTGCAAACTTTCTATGGACGTATATTCAAACTCTGATTATTTCATTGGCTGTGTCCTGTCTACTGATGAGCCCATCAAAGGTATTCTTTATTTCTCTTACCTTTTTTTCTTCAGAATTCTAGCATTTATTTTTGATTGCTTATTAGAGTTTCCATCTCTCTGCTTACATTACACATCTGGGCTTGCATGCTGTCCACTTTTTCCATTAGATCTCAACATATTAATCTCTGTCTGATACTTCAAAAATCTGTACATCATATCTGTGTCTGGTTCTGATCCTTGCTTTGTCTCTTCAGACTGTGTGTTTTTCTTGCCTTTTGTCTAATTTGTTTTCCTTCACATTGAATTATATTGAAAATACTTAAAATACTGTACAAATACAAACAAAACAAATTTCGCAATATAATCTTCCTCACAACTGGAAGCAAATGTTATGCCTCATAATTTTTTTTGTTGAAAGCCAACATGATGTATCAGGTTACAGCAGTGAAGTGAAAGGCCTTCAGTGTGAGCTTCTGTGTTAATCTAGCTAGGGATTGGGCAGTGTTTGATGTTTGATCTAGCTGTTAGAGGTAGGGACTTCAAACTCCTCTAGTGCCCTTTTTCAGTCTCCCCTGTTGTCTTGGGTTCCCCTAAGAACTCCTTGTCAGATAGTCTTTATCTTGCAGCTCTTTCATCTGTAGTCCACTGTTATTATACTGAGCCTTGCTGATGTGGTGACAAGGTGTGGGGGAGGGGAACTATTCTATGTTCTTCTTTTCTTTGTTTTATTGTGCTTTTAGTGGAAGTTTACAATCCAGGTTAGTCTGTCATACAAAAATTAATACATACATTGTTATGTGATCCTAGTTGCTCTCCCTATACTGTGACAGCATACTCCTCCTTTCCACCCCTGATTTCCCAGTCCATTCAACCAGCTCCTGACCCTCTCTGTCTTCTCATCTTGCCTCCAGACAGGAGCTACCCATTTAGTCTCATGTATCTACTTGACCTAAGAAGCACACTCTTCACGAGTATCATTTTATGTCCCATAATCCAGTCTAATCTTTGTATGAAGAGTTGGCCTTGGGAATGGTTTTAGTTTTGGGCTAACAGAGAGTCTGAGGTCCATGTCTTCCTGGGTCCCTCCAGTCTCAGTCTGGTCTTTTTACTAGAATTTGAGTTCTGCAGCCCACTTTTCTCCTGCTCCATCAGGGATTCTCTGTTGTGTTCCCTGTCAGGGTGGTCATTGGTGGTAGCTGGGCACCATCTGGTTCTTTCGGCCTCAGGTTGATGAAGTCTCTGGTTTATGTGACCCTTTCTGTTTCTTGGGCTAATACTTTCCTTGTGTCTTTGGTGTTGTTTATTCTCCTTTGCTCCAGGTGGGTTGGGACCAATTGATGCGTCTTAAAAGGCTGCTAACTAGTTATTAAGACCCTAGATGCCACTCACCAAAGTGGGATGCATAACATTTTCTTAATAAACTTTGTTATGCCAGTTGACCTTGATGTCCCCTGAAACCATGGTCCCCAGACCTCGGCCCCTGCTACTCTGTCCCTTGAAGTGTTTGATTGTATTCAGGAAACTTCTTAGCTTTGGTTTAGTCTCGTTATGTTGAGTTCCCTTGTAGTGTGTGCTGTCCTTCCTTTTACCTAAGATAATTCTTGCGTACTGTCTAGTTAGTTAATTCCCCTCTCCATCACTTCCCACCGTCATACCCAAAGACCACATCAGATGACAAAATGGTGGATAATCACACAATTCTGGGAATCATGGCCTAGCCAGACTGATACACATATTTTTTGGGAACACAATTCAATCCATGACAATGCGGGAAGGCCCAACATTGTGATATAATCTCTGGGGTGCCATCCTATGAGTATCCCTTCCCTATAAGCACTGAAAAATAGATTTCATTGGGTAACTGCCCCCATCTGCCAGTGTCATTCATTGTCCCTTGACCATGATGGATATCCACATCAGCATCTTACTTGTCCAACCCACTAGACATGCCACTACTGAAGCTATCATACAGGGCCTCACTAAAATACCCCTTATTCCCTTTGGAGTTCCAGGCATTATCAATAGTGATCAAAGGTGCTCACTTTACTTCTCAAGATACATAATTTTGGGTCCTCAAACATGGCATTCAATGGAAATTTCACCTTCTCTATTGGCCCCAGGCAGCCAATCTCATAGAATGCTATTAATGGCTTGCTTAAACAAACCTTACTGAAATTACAAAAAAGCATAGGATCTTCTAAACAGGTCTCCCCTCTCCCAGTGGCATCATAATACTAAAATACCAGCCTTTGGAGTCCTCTGTTCCATATCAAAATGTACTGAAAACAACTCTATTGTCTTTCCTTGCCCTCTCTGGTGACACTTTGCATATCAAGGTTTATGAAGATCACACGGAACTAGGCATTCCTCTCTGCCCCTTCTCCCCTTTCACCTACTCCTTTTGGTCTTGCCCCCACCCCAATTGGGATGGAAGCCAGACTGAGGACGGATTGTTAGTTGTAATCCACTGACTGTTGAATACTTTTCCAGCTATCTGCTAAAGCTATTCCGGCACTCCTCTGATGATGACAATTTGCTTAAGCTGCAAGCTTTGCCAAAATATTCTGACTACTAAGGATATATAATTAAAAATACCAGTGTTGATCTCACTCAGGAAGCAGAAGTCACCACAACAGTGTGGATAGCAGAAACAGCCAAGAAAGGGTAAAATTGGTCTCATCCACAATAGATAAGTGGTAACTTTGGTGAAGGGTAAGACATACACAATACTGGGGAAGCCAGCACAACTTGTACAAGGAAATGTTATAGAATCTCCCTAGGTACATCCAAACTACCTGAGGGACTGAACTGCTGGGTGGAGGGCTGTGGGGACCATGGTCCCCGGGAACATCTAGCTCAATTGGCATAACACAGTTTATAAAGACAATGTTCTACATCCTACCTTGGTGAGTAGTGTCTGGGGTTAAAAGCCTGTGAGCAGCCATCTAAGATACTCCACTGGTCGCACCCTCTCAGGAGCAAAGGAGAATGAAGAGAACAGGATACAAGGAAAAGATCAGTTCAAAGGACTAATGGACCACAGCTACCGAGGCCTTCACCAGACTGAGTCCAGTATGGCTAGATGGTGCCCGGCTACCACCACTGACTGCTCTGACCGGGATCACAACAGAAGGCTCTGGACAGAGCTGGAGAAGGATGTAGAACAAAATTCCAACACACACAAAAAAGACCAGAATACTGGCCTGAAAGAGACTGGAGAAACCCCAAGAGTATGGCCCGCATACACCCTTTTATCTCAGTGGTGAAGTCACTTTCGAGGTTCACTGTTCAGCCGGGGATTGGACAGCCCAATAAAACAAAACAGGTCTAATGAGACACAGCAGTCCAGGGACAAGGACTAGAAGGCAGAAGAGGACAGGAAAGCTGGTGATAGGGAACCCAAGGTTGAGTAAGGATAGTGTTGACATGTAGTGGGGTTGTTAACCACTGTCATAGGGCAACATGTGTACTGTTTAATGAGAAACTATTTTGTACTGTAAACCTTCATCTAAAGTGAGAATAGTAGCATGACTGGAAGAATGTAATCGATGTCACTGAACTGTGCATGTAGAAATTTTTGAAATGGTGTATCTTTGGCTATGTATATTTTGACCAAAAAAAAAAATGTCGAGAAAGGAGAGGGTTGACATGTCATGGGGTTGTTAACCAATGTCATAAAACAATATACGTACTGACTGTTTAATGAGAAACTATTTGTTCTGTAAACCTTCACCCGAAGTACAATTAAAAAAAAAAACAAACCTGTGAGCAACCATTTAAGATACTCCACTGGTTTCACCCCTTCAGCTGCAAGGGAGAATGAAGAAAACAGGATACAGGGGAAAGATTGGTCCAAGGGACTGATGGACCATGTCTACTGTGGCCTCCACCAGACTGAGTCCAGTATGGCTGGATGGTGCCGGGCTACCACCACTGACTGCTCTGGCTGGGATCACAATGGAGGGTCCTGGATGGAGCTGGAGAAAAATGTAGAACAAAAATCTGACTCACAAAGGACCACCAGACTTGCTGGCCTGACAGAGACTGGAGAGGCCTTGAGGGTATGGCCCCCAGACACCCTTTTGGCTCAGTAGTGAGGTCACTCCTGGGGTTCATCATCCAGCCAAAGATTAGACAGCCCCATAAAACAACACTACACTAATGGGGCACAAAAGTCCAGGGACAGGAACTGGAAGGCAAGAGGGGCCAGGAAAGAAGGTAATGGGGAACCCAAGGTTGAGAGGGGACAGTGTTGACATGTCATGGGGTTGTTAACCATTGTCATAAAGCCATATGTGTACTGTTTAATGAGAAACTCTTTGTTCCATAAACCTTCATCTAGAGTACAATAAAAAAAATTTAATTAATAAAAAATTGGTCTCATCCAAGAGCATTCTCCACTAAGGAATGCATGTTACCTCCAACCACATAGACCTGCAATGGTGGCCCCCCAGTGCCTCAGGTTATGACAACATAGTTGGTGGAAATAGTTTTTGCAAATGCTATTATTTGGCCTTCTGGCTTTTCATAGCCTAGCTATGGCTACTTTGGGTAAGAACATGGTCCTGGGACATTGTAGGCCATTGTGCAGGCCTCACCTGGTAATAGGAGAGCCACTGGACTATATTTCCACCATGCTGCTGCCCATATGTATTTGAGCCCTTCAACAACACTGCTATAGCAAACCACTAGTTGGCACCATAATTTCATTCCCACATCACTGGCAAGATTTTCTAGTGTTTGAAGCAGCACCTACTGGGTATTCTGAACTCACAATTAGTCACACCACACAGGAGGCAGCATATATACTTATGGCATGTCCCACTGTTAACCCTCTTGAATTGGTGTGTCTATGCCCAAAGCTTACCTCACAAATACATGTCTGACCATTATTGAAAGGGCAATGGAAAGTCTCATGTGGCAACATATGCAACGGGCTCCTTTGGGGTTATTATATCCCCAATAGGATGGCAAGATTGTAGCCTCTTTTATTACTCATTGTGCCCCTCATTATCCAAATACATTCATACATTTCTGTGATTCCATGACCAAGAAAGCCTTATGCCTCAAGGTTTTAAATTCAGCCCAAGAATATTACAAACGCAGTAAAGTCCAGGACCTCATGCTCAACCAACTCCATGACAGCCTGATGGGCCATCAGATGACCTCAGCCTAGCAGCTGGACTCATCCTCCGTGATGATTTCAAATCCACACCTGGACTCTTTCCCATGATGACCTTGATCCAACTGTTGTTCTCATCCCAGGAGGAATCTTCCATAACCCCAAGCCCTCATCATTAAAAACCAAAACCTGTTTCTGTCAAGTATATTCCTGCTCATAGGGTCCTCATCATAACACTTATCAAATGTCTTCTCCACTCCCTATACCCCTTGCTGTTCTCAGCTCTTCTTATTCCCCAGTTCATCCCCACTCTCTCTTCTGCTTGACCCATGCACTTCCTGCTGCTCAGCCCTCTACTCTTCTAGCCCTACTCTCTCATGTATCATTGCCCTCATTGCCCTCCTGACTTTTTTTTTTTAATGTAAGCCTCATTGAGCAAACAGTCCGTGTTTTAAAACATACAAATTGTTAGTATGTCATAAGGCACTTTCTCAGCTGCCTGGCCTCTTTGCAACCTATCTAACTGATCTTAAAGAAATCTTCACAATAGCAAAATCCACACTCTATCAATCTATTAGGCTGGGTGCATCTCCAAATCTAAACTCAATTGTTCCCCTGGACTTCCCTTTAAAATACTAACTCCAAGTATTCAGGATGGTCTCCTACTAAGTCCTGATCAAAATGTTTACTGGCAAAATATTGATTCTTGGTTGCCAAAGCAAAATGCTAAGTCCAAGATTTCAGCCCCCAAGGGGTTATTGTTTTTATTGCCCTAAATGCCCCATTGATTCTGCACTCATTTTTTTCTTCCACCACAGACTTCTCTTAATTTTGTCTTACACCATCTGAATTTTGAGGCTAAATATAATCTTTTGGGCTCCTGCCCTAAAGAAACTGCACTAATCTTGTTCCCATGCATCAAGCATTCATGCCAATTTCCCTTATTCTATTGACCATACTGGAGGTCATTGGTGCTGCCTTAGGAGTCCACAATATATATTATACAGAAAAATAAGATATTTTATGCCAATCATGAAATGTCCAAAATAATATCCAACTGCATAATTCAAACTGCCATGGCCCTTGAAGCCTTAAAAGAGGGGCAAGAATCTCTGGCAGATATGGTTATTAATAGTTAACTAG
Organism: Dugong dugon; assembly: GCA_030035585.1. NCBI lineage: Eukaryota > Metazoa > Chordata > Mammalia > Sirenia > Dugongidae > Dugong > Dugong dugon. The sequence continues at coordinate 96,680,223 of CM057483.1, read as the reverse complement.
CCTTAGACTATCTACTGGCTGAACAAGAAGGCATCTGTTCCTTTAAGGGTATTTCTTGTTGCATGTGGATAAACAACACAGGCAAAGTTACTCAGATAGCCCAAAAAATAAGACAACAGGTTAACGTTGCTAATAATACTGTTCAGATATTTGAGCAAATGTCCCAAACACCTACAGACATCTTTTCCTGACTGTCCCCAACAGTCTGGGGTGATTGGATGCCTGTGCTCTTCCAAGGCCTTCTCATTCACATTACAGTGTTGTGATCATTAAGGTTGTGTATTAACTTGGCTGGGGTATGATCCTCAGTGGTTTGGCATTTATGTAATGAGGTGATCAACTCCATGATGAGATTTGATATAATGTGATCATCTCTGTGATGGGATCTACGGTGAGTAGCCAATCAGTTGAAAGGGAGTTTCTTTGTGGGTGTGGCCTTCATCCAATATAGGTGGACTTTCTGGCAAGTCTCTTGGGCTTTTGCTTGCTCCGGATCCTGCAGCTGGCTCCTGTTCATCTGACCTCCGGTTCTTAGGACTTGAGCTAGCAGCCTACCCACTGTCTTGCCTGCCGATCTTGTCGATCTCCACAGCCTATGAGCCAGAGACCTGCTGTCTGACTTGCCAATCTTGGGTTCGCCATCCCCTGCAGCTACGTGAATGAGGAGAAGCCTCCAGCCTGACCCACAGACTTGGGATGTTCTGGCCTCTACAACCACGTGAGCCTTTTCCTTAATATAAATCTCTCTCTCTCTCTCTCTCTCTCTCTCTCTCTCTATATATATATATATATATATATATATATATATACTCTACTGGTTTTGCTTCTCTAGAGAAGCCAGCCTAAGACAAGTGTACATGATCATACGGCTCTTAACTTTTATATTTTAACAAATACGTCTTCAATTAAATGAGACATGGCATATTTCAGTCATCAGTCAAACATCAGGGACGAGCTGTAATAAAGAGTCTGACTTCATTTTTTATGTCTGACTACTGACTTCTTTTTAAGCCTCACCCTCCCTTTCCCCTGTGACCCCTACATCTGGACAGACTGATAAGAAAGACTGTGCATGTGACCCTCCTTTGGCATTGGCAAGAAATTTAATTCTCACATGTCTCTGGCTCATAAGGGCAAACTTTTCTCCAGCCCCATTCCCAAGTCACTATAAAAGTCCAGCCCACTCCCTCTACTCTGCCCAAACAAACCTGGACCTACTTGTGCCCAACCTACTGTCCCTAGTAATCCTTTGCCTGAGTAGTAACTGCCTCTCAAATTTTCATGGTATGTGGAGAGTCACCAGCGTTGATATTTCAACCAAATTTGAGGTGGGAATCCATCTTACTCCTGTGAGGTGTCCATAAAACAGTGATTAAAGAGTATACGTTGTGTGATTCGAATCCTTTTACATTTATTGAGACTTGTTTAATGGCCTAGAATTTAGTCTCTTTTGATAAATATTCCTTTTGCACTTGATAAGAAAAGGTATTCTGCTGATGTTGGGTGACACATTCTACAAATTTCAACGAGGTCAAGTTCGTTGATAGTGCTGTTCAAATTTTTTATATCCCCACTGCTTTTCCCTCTAGTTGTTAAATATTGAGAAAGTGATATTGAAATCTCCAGCTATAATTGTGGGTTTGTCTGTTACTCTTTGCAGTTTTACTGTTGTTTGTCTTTTGATTTTTACTTAACGCATTCTAAAGCACTGTTATTAGGTATATAGATGTTTAACTTTGTTAGGTCTCCTTGGCAAAATGACCTTGTTGTTGTTGTTTTTAAATGACCTCTTTTCCTGGTAATATTCTTTGCTCCAAAATCTACTTTGTAACTCCAGCTTTCTTTTGATCAGTGTTAGCATGGCATATCTTTTCCCATCTTTCTAAATATTATCTATACCTGTCCTTTTATTTGAATTGCATGTTGTGCAGACTGCATATAGCTGGATCTCATAGTTTTATCCAATCTGACAATCTCTACATTTTAATTAGGCTGTTTAGGCTATTTGCATTTAATGTGATTATTAATATGGTTAGATTTAAATTGATTATTTTGCTATTTGTTTTATATTTGTTCTATCTGTTAATTTGTTTTCTTTGTTTACCTGCTTTTGGATAGAGTGACTCTATTTTTATGATAATGTTTTGTTTCTTTATTGATAAATTATCTATAGCCCATTGTTTCATTATTTCGGTGACTGTTTCAGGTTTTATACTATGCGTATTAATCTTATCATTGTCTACCTTCAAGTGACATTATTAACTTCATATATGTTATGAGATCATCATAATAGTATACTCCCATTTTTAATAATAAAAATATTTTATTAATAATGAAAATAGTAAAATATTTTTATTAAAAAATAAATATGAAAACAAGTTAGGTCTTAAAATAAGACTTAATAAATTTAAAAGAATTGAAATCATACTAATTATATTCTTCAACCAAAATTGAATCAAATTAAAATGCAACAACAGAAGGAAAATTGGAAAATTCACAAATTTGTGGAACTTAAACAACACACTCCTAAATAACTACTGTGACAAAGAAGAAACTACAACAGAAGTTAGAAAACACTTTGAGATGAGTGAAAAAAAAAAAAGACAACATATCCAAAATTATAAGATACAGCTAAAGCAGAGCTTAGAGGAAAATTTATAACAGTAAATGCTTACATTTAAAAAGAGGAAAGCTCTCATATCAATAATATAAGTTACTAATTCAGGAAACTTGAAAAAAGAAAGAGCAAAAGAAACCTAAAGCAAGCAAAAGTACAGACACAATAAAAAAGCAGGAATACATAAATTGAAAACAGAAAATTAGTAGAGAAAAACAATTGAACCAAAAGCTGCTTCTTCTAAGAAATAAATAAAACTGATAAACCTCTAGCAAGACTGACAAAGATAAAAAGAAAACATAAATCTTCCACAGCAGAAATTAAATGAGATATCATCAGAACAGATCTTGCAGCCATCAAAAGGATAATGATGGAATGTTAGAAGCAACTTTACACTCATGAATTCCACATCTTCAAAGAAATGGATCAATTCTTCACAAGCCATAAAACACAAAACTCATCCAAGGTAAAATATATAACCCAAATACGCCTATAAGAATTAATATAATTGAATTTGTAACTATATACCTCCCTATAAAGAAATATCCAGGTTCACTGTCTTCCCCGCAGATTTTCTACCAAAATATTTAATGAATAATTTACACAATCTTTTCCAGAAAATAGAAGAGTAATAAACACTTCTGAACTCATTTTATGAGGCCATTGTTACTTTGATTCCAAAACCAGAGAAAGACAGTACAAAAATAAAACTACAGACCACTATTCCTCATGAACATAGATATGATGGATCACATTGATTGATTTTCAAATACTGAACTAGGCTTGTATACCAGGAATAAATCCTGCTAGGTCATGGTGTATAATTCTTTGTATGGATTGCTGAATTCTATTTGCTAATATTTTGTTAAGGATTTTCATATCTACGTGGTTTTGATAGGAATTGCACTAAACTTCTATAGAACAATTTGGGAAGAGTCGACATTTTTACTATGTTGAGTTTTCCAATTCATGAACATGGTAAGTCTCCAATTATTTAGGTCAAATTTGGTTTATTTAGTCAACACTGTTAATGCACATCCTGTACATGTTTTGTTAGATTTACAACTAAAAATTCCATTTTCTTTGAAGCAATTGTAGATAGCATTGTATTTTTAATTTCAGTTTCTGCATGTTTATTATCAGTAGGTAGAAATGTGATTGAATTTTGTATATTAATTTTGTATGCTGTGACCTTACTGAATTGACTTATTAGTTCTAAGAGTTGTTGTTGATGTTTTGGTAGATTCCTTTTTATTTTCTACATAAACCATCATGTCACCTGTAAATAGAAAAAGTTTTATTTCTTCCTTTTCAATTATTATACCTTTTATTTATTTTCCTTTCCTTATTTCAATGGCTAGAACTTCCAGTACAATTTTGAATAAGAGCGGGTAGAGTGAACAGTCTTGTACTGGTCTCCCTATTTGGGGGAACCCATTCAGTCTTTAACTATGATGCTAGTTGTAGATTTTGTAGGTGCTCTTTATTAAGTTGAAGAAGTTCCCATCTTTTCCAAGTTTGTTGAGAATCATTAAATGGGTGTTTCATTTTGTCAAATTCTTTTTGTGTCAATTAATATAATTTTTTTCTTTAGTCAGTGTATTCAGCTCTCCTTAGTTTTCACCAAATCTTCCATTTCTGTTCCAGAATCCCATCCAGGATATTACATTATATTCAGATCTCAAGTCTCCTCAGGCTCTTCTTGCCTGTAACAGTTCGTCAAACTTTCCTTGTTTTTGAAGTTGACAGTTTTGAGAAGTGCTGGTCAGATATTGATAGAATGCCCCTTAATTTGGATTTATCTGATGTTTGTCTCATAATTACAATAAGGTACATACCATCAATATGACTTATCACTGTTGGTGTTAACCATGATTTCCTAGATTGAGGTAGTGTTTGTCAGGTTTCTCTACAGGAAAGCTAACCCCTGTCTTTCTATAATATACTATTTGGAAAGCAGCCAACATTTAAAGAGTGGAGAGTTATGCTCCACCTCCTTGAGAGTGAATTATCTACATAAATTATTTGTAATTATTTTGCATGGATGATTTGTCTCTTCTCCCCCATTTATTAATTTATTCAATCATTTAGTTATATCAGTATGGGCTCATGGATGTTTATTTCATACTTTGAATTATAACCCAATACTACTTTATTTTCTTGCTCATATTGTTTCAGCTTTGGCCGTTGGGTGCTCTTTCAGTCGGCTGCTACAGGCCAAATGATTTTTTTTTAATTAATGGAAATATAAAGCAGAAAGTATGGAGTTCCAAAATACTACCTCTCCTCCTTCACACAATTCCCCTATTATTAACTTCTTGCACTGTTAGGGTTGTCGTTGTTGTTAGGTGCCTTCAAGTCAGTTCCGACTCATAGTGATCCTATGTACAACAGAACAAAACACTGCCCAGTCCTGCGCCATCATCATAATCGTTACAATCGAGCCCATTGTTGCAGCCACTGTGTCAATCTATTTCATTGAAGGTCTTTCTCTTCTTCACTGACCCTCTACTTTACCAAGCGTGATGTCCTTCTCCAGGGACTGGTCCCTCCTGATAACACGTCCAAAGTATGTGAGACAAAGTCTCATCATCCTCGATTCCAAGGAGCATTCTGGCTGTACATCTTCCAAGACAGCTTTGCTCATTCTTCTGACAGTCCATGGTATATTCAACATTCTTCGCCAACACAGTAATTCAAAGTCATCAATTCTTCTCTGGTCTTCCTTATTCATTGTCCAGCTTTCACATGCATATGAGGCGATTGAAAACACCATGGCTTGGGTCAGGGGCACCTTAGTCCTTAAAGTGATATCCTTGCTTTTTAACACTTTAAAGAGATCTTTTTCAGCAGATTTGCCCCATGCAATGTGTCGTTTGATTTTTTTATTATTTCCCATACAAAAATTTATACATATATTGTTATGTGACTCTAATTACTCTCCCCATACTATGACAGGACACTCTGCTTTCCATCCCTGATTCCCCATGCCCATTCAACCAGCTCCTAACCCTCTCTGCCTTCCCATCTCACCTCCGGATAGAAGCTGCCCTTTTAGTCTCTTGTATCTACTTGAGCTAAGAGGCACACTCCTCATGATTATCACGTTATGTCCCACTGTCCAGTCCAATCTCTGTCTGAAGAGTTGGCCTTGGAAACTGATTTAGTTCTGGGCTGATAGAGAATCCAGGGGCCATGCTTTCTGGGGTTCCTGTAGTCAGACCATTACATCTGGTCTTCTTACTAGAATTTGAGTTCTGCACCCCACCTTTCTCTTGCTCCATCTGGGACTCTGTTGTGTTCCCTGTCAGGGCCGTCATTGGTGGTAGCCAGGCACCATCTAGTTCTTCTGGTCTTGGGCTAATGAAGTCTCTGGTTTATGTGGCTCTTTCTGTCTCTTGGGCTAATGCTTTCCTTGTGACTTTGGTGTTCTTCATTCTCCTTTACTCCGGGTGGTTGGGACCAATTGATGCATCTTAGATGGCCGCTTGCAAGCTTTTAAGACCCCAGACGCCACTCACCAAAGTAGGATGCAAAACATTTTCTTAATAAGCTTTGTTATGCCAATTGACCTAGATGTCCCCTGAAAGTATGGTCCCCAGATCCCTACCCCTGCTACTCTGTCTCTCAAAGTATTTGATTGTATTGAGCAAACTTCTTAGCTTTGGTTTAGTCCAGTTGTGCTGACTTCCCCTGTAGTGTGTGCTGTCCTTCCCTTCACCTAAGATAATTCTTATCTACTATCTAGTTAGTAAATAACACTCACCCTTCCTCCCCACCCTCGTAACCATCAAATAATATTTTCTTTTGTGTTTAAACCTTTCCTTGAGTTCTTATAATAGTGGTCTTATACAGTATTTGTCCTTCTGTGACTGACTAAATTCACTCAGCATAATGACCTCCACCTTCCTCCATGTTATGTTTCACGGCTTCATTGTGTTCTTTATCGTTGCACAATGTTCCATTGTGTGGATATACCATAATTTGTTTATCGATTTGTCCATTGATGGACACCTAGGTTGTTTCCATCTTTTTGCTATTGTGAACAGTGCTGCAATGAACATGGGTGTGCATATATCTATTCATGTGATGGCTCTTATTTCTGTAGGATATATTACAAGGAGCAGGATAGTTGGATCTTATGGTACTTCTATTTCTATCTTTTTAAGGAAGCGCCAAATTGATTTCCAAAGTGGTTGTACCATTTTACATTCCCACAAATAGTGTGTAAGTGTACCAGTCTCTCTACAACCTCTCCAGCATTTATTATTTTGTGCTTTTTGGATTAATGCTAGCCTTGTTGGTGTGAGATGATGTCTCTTTATAGTTTTGATTTACATTTCTCTAATGGCTAATGATTGTGGGCATTTCTTCACGTGTTTGTTAGCTGTCTGAATATCCTCTTTGGCGAAGTGCTTGTTCATATCCTCTGCCCATTTTTTAATTGGGTTATTTGTCTTTTTGTTCTTGAGGTTTTGCAGTATCTTGTAGATTTTAGAGATTAGATGCTGATCAGATTTATCGTAGCCAAAATTTTTTTCCCAGTCTGTAGGTTGTCTTTTTACTCTTTTGGTGAAGTCTGTTGATTTTTAGGAGCTCCCAGTTATCTGGTCTCTCTTCTGGTGCTTGTGCATTGTTACTTATGGTTCATATGCTGTTTATGCAATGTATTAAGGCTCCTAGCATTATCTCTATTCTTTCTTCCATGATCTTTATCGTTTTAGATTTTATATTTAAGTCTTTGATCCATTTTTAGTTAGTTTTTGTGCATGGTGTGAGGTATGGGTCTTGAATCAGTTTTTTTTGCAGATTGATATCCAGTTATGCCAACACCATTAACTCAGGTAGTGTGGGGCTTCCCACTTTGTTCTTCTTCTTGAGTAATACTTTACTTATTCAGGGTCTCTCCCTTTCCATATGAAGTGGGTGATTTGTTTCTCCATCTCATTAAAAAATGCCAGTGGAATTTGGATCAGGGTTACATTGTATCTGTATCGCTTTGGGTAGAATTGACATTTTCACAATGTTGAGTCTCCCTATCCATGAGCAAGTATGTTTTTCCACTTAGGCAGCTCTCTTTTCGTTTCTTGCAGTAGTGTTTTGTAGTTTTCATTGTATAGCTCTTTTGGGTCTCTGGTTAGATTTATTCCTAATTATTTTATCTTCTTGGGGGCTATTGTAAATGGTATTGATTTGGTGATTTCCTCTTTGAGAATCTCTTTGTTGGTGTAAAGGAATCCAACTGATTTTTTGTATGTTTATCTTGCATCCTGAAGTTTCGCTGAAATCTTCTATTAGTTATTAGTTCCAGTAACTTTCCTGTGGATTCTTTGGGGTTTTCTGTGTATAGGATCATATCATCTGCAAATAGAGATACTATGACTTCTTCCCACCAATTTGGATGCCCTTTATTTCTTTTTCTAGCCTAATTGCTCTGGCTAGAACCTCCAGCACAATGTTGAATAAGAGTTGTGATAAAGGGCATCCTTGTCTGGTTCCCTTTCTGAAAGGGAATGCTTTCAAAGTCTCTCCATTTAGGATGATGTTGGGTGTTGGCTTTGTATAAATGCCCTTAATTATATTGAGGAATTTCCCTTCTATTCTTATTTTGTTGAGAGTTTTTAATCATGAATGAGTGCTGGACTTTGTCAAATGCCTTTTCTCCATCAACTGTTAAGATTATGTGGTTCTTGTCTTTAGTTTTATTTATGTGATGGATTACATTGATTGTTTTTCTAATGTTGAACCATCCCTGAATAGCCGGTATAAATCCTACTTGATCATGGTGAATTGTTTTCTTGATATTTGGCTGAATTCTATTGGCTAGAATTCTGTTGATGAGTTTTGTGTCAATGTTCATGAGGGATATTGTTTTGTAATTTTCTTTTTTTGTGGTGTCTTTACCTGGTTTTTGTATCAGGGTTATGCTGGCTTCATAGAATGAGTTTGGGAGTATTCCATCCTTTTCTATGCTCTGAAATACCTTTAGTAGTAGTGGTGTTAACTCTTCTCTGAAAGTTTGGTAGAATTCTCCAATGAAGCCATTCGGGACAGGGCTTTTTTTTTTTTTTTTTTTTTTTGGCGGGAGGGAGTTTTTTAACTACCTTTTCAATCTCTTCTTTTATTATGGGCTTATTTAGTTGTTCTACCTCTGTTTGTGTTAGTTTAAGTAGGTAGTGAGTTTCTAGAAATTTGTCCATTTCCTCTAGGTTTTCAAATTTGTTAGAGTACAATTTTTCATAGTATTCTGTTATGATTCTTTTAATTTCAGTTGGGCCTGCATGTGGTGTATCCTACTTCCAGCCTAGAGGACTCGGCAATTGCTAAAGCCGTCCAGGACACAGTGCAGAGAGAGCAGAGAGTGGGGAGGTAAATGGGAGAGAGGTTTTTTCCTAAGGGGGGTATTTTTGATCCACGCGGTGAGCAGTACGCAATTACTTATCTTTAGCTGGATTGAGGGCTGCTTCTCACTGGTTCTGGGTGGCCGTGTAGACTCTCAGTGGCTGGGTCTCTCCCAGTGCAGAAAACGCTCCTCCCAAGCATGGCTGCTTGCCTGCCTCACAGCTCACGCCCGAGCTACTCTGGCCTGAAGGGCTCGGGCTCTCCCGGGGTCAGGTCTAGCAACTCATCGTTGCTTCTGAACCATCTCTCCTTCCCCTTGTCACTCAGTCCAGCTCCTCAGCTCTGCCTTTGATATTCAGGGCTCCCAGATTTCCATATATAATCAAATCACTTGTTTTTTCAGGTCTTTGTTGTAAGAGGGTCCACCAGAGGCGTCTAACTACTCCACCATCTTGGCCCCAGCCTCCACGTCATTTGATTTCTTGTCTGCTGCTTCCATCTGTGTTGATTGTCAATACAAGTAAAGTGAGATCCTTGACAACGTCAATCTTTTCTCCGTTTATCATGATGTTGCTTATTGGTCCAGTTGTGAGGATTTTTGTTTTCTTTATGTTGAGGTGCAATCCATACTGAAGGTTGTGGTCTTTGATCTTCATCACTGTTTCGAGTCCCCTTCATTTTCAGCAAGCAAGGTTGTGTCATCTGCATACCACAGATTGTTATAATGAGCCTTCCTCCAACCATGATGCCATGTTATTTTCATATTGTTAGGGTACATTTGTTAAAATTGATTAACCAGTGTCGATACCTTATTATTACATGAAGTTCATAGTTTAAATTAGAGTTCATTCTTTCTGTTATACAGTTCCAGGGGTTTTGACAAACACATACTGTCTTATGCCCACAATTACAGTATCATACAGAATATTTTCACTGCCCTAAAAATGTCCTGTGCTCCCTACTTATCTTTCTTCCCATTTTTCCCAGTTCCCCAAACTCAGGCAAGCGCTGATCTTTCTAGTGTCACTACAGTTTTGCCTTTTCCAGAATGTCATAAAGTTGGAATAATACAGTATGCAGCTTTTTAAGACTGGCTTCTTTTACCTAGTTATATGATTTAAGTTTTCTTCATGTCTTTTCCTGGCTTGATAGATCATTAATTTTTATCACGAAATAATATTACATTGTATGACTGTACTACAGTTTAGTTATCTCTTCACCTATTGAAGGACATCTTAGTTGCTTCCAATTTTGGGACAATTATGAATAACCAAAAAAAAAAAAACTGTTGCCATTGAGTCAATTTTGACTCATAGCGACCATAAAGGGCAGGAAAGAACTGCCCCATAGGGTTTTCAAGGAGCGGCTGGTGGATTCAAACTGCCGACCTTTAGATTACCAGCTGAGTTCTTAACCACTGCACCACTGGGAACTATAAACATTCATGTGCAGGTTTTTCTTCATACATAAGTGTTCAACTCTTTTGAATAAATGCCTAGGAATGTAAGTGTTGGAATATGCTAAGACTATGTATACCTTCGTAAGAAACTGCCAAACTTTCTTCCAAAGTGACTGTACCATTTTGCATTCTTACCAGCAATAAATGAGAGTTTCTCGTGCTCCACATTCTCCCTAGTGTTTGGTGTTTAGAGTGTTTTGGATTTTAGGAATTCTAATAGGTGTAGTGGTATTCTGATGATGTTTTAATTTGTAATTCCCTAATGATATGTGAGGAGCCCTGGTGATGCAGTGGTTAAGTGCTCAGCTGCTAACCAAAAGGTCGGCAGTTTGAACTCACCAGCCACTCTGAGGGAGAAAGACATGGCAGTCAGCTTCCATAAAGATTTACAGCCTTGGAAGCCCTAGGGGGCAGTTCTGCTCTCTCCTATAAGAATCAGAATCAGTTCGATGGCAGCGGGTTTGGTTTGGGTTAGTGACATGTACTGTTTAGCACCTTTTCATAAGTTTGTCATCTTTATATCTTGTTTGGTGAAACTGTCTGCCCCTACCTTTGCCCTCTTTTTAATTGGGTTGTCCGTTTTATTTTTTTCAATTCCTCTTGTTTGTTTTCTTTTTTAATTAATATTTTATTGTGTTTAAGATGAAAGTTTGCACAGCAAATTATGTTCCCATTTAACAATCTTTACACAAATTATTCAGTGATATTGGTTACATATTTTCACAATGTGTTGTTATTCTCATTCATTCCATTCTGTTTGTACCATTTCCAGTACTCTAGTTTCTCTGTCCCCTTACACTCTCTTCTTCACTTTAGAGTAGTCTTTGACTGTTGATCTCTTATAGATGATGTTTCTTAAAGAAACTCTTGACTCATGGGAGATATTCTTTATTTTATGAGCCAATCCGTTATTTAGCTGAAAGATGACCTCAAGGAATAATATCGGCTTAAGGTTTAAAGCATATCTCAATACGATAGTCAAGGGTAGTCTTCTAGTCCCAAATGGTCTAGTAAGTCTGGACTATTTAAAAATTTGAATTCTGTTCCACATTTCTGTCCCATTCTATAGGGATCCATCTATTGTGGCCCTGATCAGAACGGTTGTTATTGGTAGCCGAGAACCATCTAGTTCTCGTCTCAGGATAGATGAGGCCGTGGTTCATGTAGACTATCGGTCCTCTAGACTACTTTCTTCCCTGAGTCTTTGGTTTCCTTCTTTGCATTTTGATCCAAATGATTAGAGACCAATAGTTGTATCTCATAATGCCACTCATAAGCTTTAAGATCTCAACACTATTCACCACATTAGGATGTAGAACATAACACTTTATGAACTATATTACACCAATTACCTGAGTTGGTCTACAAGACTACGGTCCTAAGTCTTTAAACTCAGAAAACCAGTCTTGTGAGGTATTTGGTTATGCCTACAAAGTATCAGTATCTGTGTCCCCCATGTGGTTTATATATATATATATATATATATGATATACATGCATGCGCACGTATACTTGTATGTACATATGCCTATAGATACTTCTATCTGTACAAATAGGTGCCCATATATTCGTACTCGTATAATTACATGCTTATGTACATATTTGTATAACCGCATACATTTTTTTTGGTTGTGAGTGGTTTTTTTACAAAATTATATTTGTAATATCCTTTACCAAAGACAACCTTTTCTCTTGTGCACTTGTTAGTGACTTCGTTTCCCTTTGTCAAGCTGTGTGCACTTCATCCAGATAGTGAGAATAGTAGCACAAATGAAAGAAAGTAATCGATGTCACTGAATTGTACATGTAGAAATTTTTGAAATGGTGTAACATGAGATAAGCATATTTTCACCAAAAAAAAAAAGGTCCTCCAACATCGAGAAACAATGTGTGTACTGACCGTTTAATGAGAAACTATTTGTTCTGTAAACCTTCATCTAAAGTACAATTTAAAAAATTAAAAGAAAGAAAAAAATATATATGCTCATCAAAAGGCTTTATTAAAAGAGTAAATAGACAATCTACAGACTGGGAAAAAATCTTCTGAAATGACAATTTCTATAAGAATTTAATCTCTAAAATTTATAGAATACTGCAACAACTTAACAATAAAAAGACTAATAACCCAATCACAAAATGTGCAAAGGATATGAACAGAACCCTCACCAAAGAGGACATCCAAGCAGCCAACAAACATATGAAAAAGTGTTCACGATTGTTACCCATTAGAGAGATATGAATTAAAACTACAATGGGATACCATCTCACCCTGGCTAAAATGGGAAAATTGGAACACTTATCCACTGCTGGTGGGACTGTAAAATGGTATAACCACTATGGAAAACTGTATGGCACTTTCTCAGAAAATCTAGAAATAGAACTACCCTATGATCCAGAACCCCCTCCTAGGTATATACCCTAGTGACCTAAAATTAACGACACAAACAGACATATGCACACCTATGTTCATTGCTATTTTATTCACAATAGGAAATAAACAGAAGCAACCACAGTGCCTATCAACGGATGAATGGATAACTAAATTGTGGCACATACATACAATGGAATACTACACAACCGCAAAGAACAGTGATGAGTCCTCGAAACATGGGTGGACCTGGAGGGCATAACGCTAAGTGAAATAAGTCAATCACATAAGGAGAAATATCGTATGATCCCTCTTTTATAAGAAGACAAATATAGACATATTGACAGAGACCAATGTTAATTGGTGCTTACCAGGGAAAAGAGGGGAGGGGAAAGTACTTTTAAATCATAGAGACTTGTTATTTTTGTGGATGAGAAAAGTGCCAGCAAATGTGGATGTAGTGGGCACAGCACAACCAAAGTAAAAATGAGTGTTTGAGAACATGTGGATGGGTATAGGCATTTAGGTATACGGGTAGGTACAGGTGTATACATAGATGAGAACAGATAGAAATACCTGTAAATCAAAAACCCCACTGCTGTCGATTAGGTTCTGACTCACAGAGACCCTATAGGACAGAATAGAACTGCCCCAGAGGGTTTCCAAGGAGCGGCTGGTGGATTCGAACTGCCAACATTTGGTTAGCAGCCAAATTCTTCACTACTAAGCCACCAGGGCTCCAGAAGTATTTATAGGTGCACACAAATATAAATGTGTGGGTGCAGGCACAAATATTCATTGAAGATACAACTACAGATACTCCTCAGACAACCAAACACCTTCCAATATTGGTTTTCTGGGTTGAAAGCTTAGGATCATAGTCTCATGGGACACCTCAGTCAGTTGGTGTAATGCAGCTCACAAAAATCATGTTCTGCACCCTAGTGAAGTGAATAACAACTGGAGTCTTAAAAGCTTGCAAGTGGCCATCTAAGATACAACTACTGGTCTCTACTTTCCAGGAGCAAAACGGTAAGAAAATAACCAAAAGCTCACAGAAGAAACAACTCTACACGAGTGATGATTTCATCTACTCTAAGATCAGAAGAATTAGATAATCCACGGATACCACTACCGACTATTCTGACTGGGGTGATAGTAGACATTCCCAGATAGAATGGGAGAAAAATGTGAAGCAGACTTCAAATTCTTCTTTTTTAAAGATAGGAACCCTAGGGGTAGTGAGTTTATTTTAGTTTTTAGTGTTGTACTTCAGGTGAAACTTTACAGTTCAAGTTAGTCTCTCATACAAAAATTTATACACACATTGTTAAGTGACCCTAGTTGCTCTCCTTATACTGTGACAGCACACTCCTCCTTTCCTCCCTGGATTTCCCATGTCCACTCAACCAGCTCCTGATCCTCTCTGCCTTCTCATCTCACCTCTGGACAGGAGCTGCCCGTTTAGTCTCATGTATCTACTTGAACAAAGAAGCACACTCCTCACGAGCATCATTTTATGTCCCATAGTCCAGTATAAACTTTGTTTGAAGAGTTGTTCTCAGGAATGGTTTCAGTTCTGGGCTAACAGAGAGTCCGGGGATGTCTTCCAGGGTGCCTCCAGTCTCAAACTACTGAGTCTGATCTTTTTACTAGAATTTGGTCCTGCACCCTACTTTTCTCCTTCTCCATCAGGGACTCTCGGTTGTGTTCTGTGTCAGGTGGTCATTGTCCATAGCCAGGCACCATCTATTTCTTCTGGTCTCAGGCTGATGAAGTTTCTGGTTTATGTGGCCCTTTCTGTCTCTTGGGCTAATATTTTCCTTGTGTCTTTGGTGTTCTTCATTCCCTTTTGCTCCAGGTTGGTTGGGACAAGTTGATGCGTCTTAGTTGGCCTCTCGCTAGCTATTAAGAACCCAGATGTCCCTCGTCAAAGTGGGATGCAGAATATTTTTTTAATAAACTTAGTTATGCCAATTAACCTAGATATCCTCTGAAACCATGGTCCCCAGACCCCCTCTCCTGCTACTCTGTCCCTCGAAGTGTTTGGTTGTATTCAGGAAACTTCTTAGCTTTGGTTTACTCCACTTGTGCTGACTTCCCCTGTAGTGTCTGCTGTCCTTCCCTTCACCTAAGATCATTCTTGTCTACTATTTAGCTAGTGAATACCCTTCTTCCTCTCTCCCCACCCTCGTAACCGTCAAAGAATGCTTTCTTCTGTGTTCAAACCTTTTCTTGAGTTCTTACAATAGTGGTCTTATACAATATTTGTCTTTTTGCAACTGACTAAATTCACTCAGCATAATGCCTTACAGATTCCTCCAAGTTATGATGTTTCACTGATTGATCTTTGTTCTTAATTGTTGCGTAGTATTCCATTGTGTGAAAATGCCATAATTTGTTTATCCATTTGTCCACTGATGGGCACCTAGGTTATTTCCATCTTTTTGCTATCGTGAACAGTGCTGCAGTGAACATGGGTGTGCATACATCTATCCTTGTGACTGCTCTTATTTCTCTAGGATATGTTCCAAGGAGCAGGATTGCTGGATCATATGGTACGTCTATTTCTAGTTTTTTAACGAAGTGCCAAATTGATTTGCAAAGTGGTTGTACCATTTTACATGCCCACCAACAGTGTATAAGTGTTCCAGTCTCTCCACAACCTCTCCAAAATTTATTATTTTGTGTTTTTTGGATTAATGCTAACTTTGTTGTGGTGCGATGGTATCCCATCGTAGTTTTGATTTCCATTTCTTTAATGGCTAATGATCGTGAGCATTCCCTCATGTGTCTGTTAGCCGCCTGAAAGTCTTCTTTGGAGAATGCCTGTTCATATCCTTTCTCCATTTTTTAATTGGGTTACTTGTTTTTTTGTTGTTGAGGTTTTGCAGTATCTTATAGATTTTAGAGATTATACACTGATCAGGTTTGTCATAGACAAAAATTTTTTCCAAGTCTGTAGGTTGTCTTTTGACTCTTTTGGCGAAGTCTTTTGATGAGCATAAGTGTTTGATTTTTAGGACCTCCCAGTTATCTAGTTTCTCTTCTGGAGTTAGTGCATTGTTACTTATGGTTTATATTCTGTTTATGCAATGTATTAGTGCTAACGTTGTCCCTATTTTTTCTTCTGTGATCTTTATCATTTTTGATTTTATATTTAGGTCTTTGATCCATTTTGAGTTAGCATTTGTGCATAGAGTGAAGTATGGGTCTTGTTTCAGTTTTTTGCAGATGGATATCCAGTTATGCCAGCACCATTTGTTAAAGAGACTGTCTTTTCCCCCAATCAACAGACTTTGGGCCTTTGTCAAATATCAGCTGCTCATAGGTGGATAAATTTATGTCTGAATTCTCAATTCTGTTCCATTCGTCTATGTATCTGTTGTTGTACCAGTACGAGGCTGTTTTGACTACCCTGGCAGTATAATAGGTTCTAAAATAAGGTAATATGAGGCCTCCCACTTTGTTCTACTTCCTCAGTAATGCTTTACTTATCCGAGGTCTCTTCCCTTTCCATATGAAGTTGGTGATTTGTTTCTCCAACTCATTAAAAAATGCTGTTAAATTTTGGATCGGAATTGCATTGTATCTGTAGATTGCTTTGGGTAGAATTGACATTTTCACACTATTGAGTCTTCCTATCTGTGAGCAAGGTATGTTTTTCCACTTATGCAGGTCCCTTTTGATTTCTTGCAGTAGTGTCTTGTAGTTTTCATTGTATAGGTCTTTTACATCTCTGGCTAGATTTATTCCTAATTATTTTATCTTCTTGGGGTCTATTGTAAATGGTATTGATTTGGCGATTTCCTCTTGGACTTTCTCTTCTTTGGTGTAGAGGAATCCAACTGATTTTTGTATGTTTAGCTTGTATCCTGAAACTTTGCTGAAATCTTCTATTAGTTCCAGTAGTTTTCTTGGGGATTCTTTGGGATTTTGTGTGTATAAGGTCATATTATCCACAAATAGAGATACTTTTACTTCTTCCCTACCAATTTAGATGCTCTTTATTTCTTTTTCTAGCCTAATTGCTCTGGCTAGGATCTCCAGCACAACGTTGAGTAAGAGTGTTGATAAAGGGCATCCTTGTCTGGTTTGCATTCTCAAAGGGAATACTTTCAAAATTTTTCCATTTAGGATGATGTTGGCTGATGGCTTTGTATAATTGCCCTTAACTATGTTGAGGAATTTCCCTTCTATTCCTATTATGTTGAGAGTTTTTATCATGAATGGGTGTTGGACTTTGTCAAATGCCTTTTCTGCATCAATTGATAAGATCATGTGACTCGTCTTTTGTTTTATTGTGATGGAATACTCTGATTGTTTTTCTAATTTTGAAACATCCCTAGATATCTGGTATAAATCCCACTTTATCATGGTGAATTATTTTTTTGATATGTTGGTGAATTCTATTGGCTAGAATAGTGTTGAGGATTTTTCGCCAATGTTCATGAGGGATATTGATCTGTAATTTTCTTTTTATGTGGTGCCTTTACCTGATTTTGGTATCAGAGTTATGCTGGCTTCATAGAATGAGTTTGGGATTATCCCATCCTTTTCTATGCTCTGAAATACCTTTAGTAGTAGTGATGCTAACTTTTCTCTGAAAGTTTGGTAGAATTCTCCAGTGAAACTGTCTGGGCCAGGTTTTTTTTTGTTGTTGTTGTTGTTGAGAGTTTCTAAATTAATTGTTCAATCTCTGCTTTTCTAATAGGTTTGTTTAGTTGTTCTACCTCTGTTTGTGTTAGTTTAGCTAGGTAGTGACTTTCTAGAAATTTGTCCATTTCCTCTAGGTTTTCAAATTTATTAGAGTACAATATTTCATAGTATTTGTTATGATTCTTTTAATTTCAGTTAGGTATGTTGTGATACCACCCATCTCATTTCTTATATGGGTTATTTTCTTCCCCTCCTGTTTTTCTCTTGTCAGTTTGGCCAGGGTTTATCGATTTTGTTGATCTTTTCAAAGAACCAGTTTTGGTCTTGTTAACACTTTCAATTGTTTTTCTATTCTCTATTTCATTTAATTCTCCTCTAATTCTTATTATTTCCTTTCTTCTGGCACCCAAAGGCTTATTTTGCTGCTCTCTTTTTACTTGTTCCAGTTGTTGGGTTAATGTTTTGATTTTTGCCCTTTCTTCTTTTTGGATGTGTGCATTTATTGCTATAAACTGACTGCTGAGCACTGCTTTTGCCGTGTCCCAAAGGTTCTGGTAGGATGTGTTTTCATTCTTGTTTGATTCTATGAATTTCTTTATTTCATCCTTAATTTCTTCTATAACCCAGAGTTTTTGAAGAAGGCGTTGTTCAGTTTACATGTGTTTGACTTTTTTTCCTTTCTTTTTCTGTTATTGATTTCTACTTTTATGGCTTTATGGTCAGAAAAGATGCTTTGTAATATTTCAATGTTTGGATTCTGTTAAGGCTTGGTTTACGTCCTAACATGTGGTCTATTCTATAGAATGTTCCAAGTGTGTTGGAAAAGACAGTATACTTGGCTGCTATTGTTTGGGTAGAGTGTTTGGTATATGCCCATGAAATCAAGTTGGTTGATTGTGGCATTTAGATCTTCCATGTCTTTATTGAGCTTCTCTCTGGATGTTCTGTTCTTCACCGAAAGTGGCATGTTGAAGTCTACTACTATTATTGTGGAGCTGTCTATCTCTCTTTTAAATGCTTTTAGGGTTTGTTTTATGTATTTTGGAGCCCTGTCATTGGATGCATAAATTTTTATTATACTTATGTCCTCCTGGTGTATTGACCCTTTAATCATTGTATAGTGTCCTTCCTTATCCTTTGTGGTGGATTTTACTTTAAAGTCTATTTTGTCAGAGATTAATATTGCCACTCTTGCTCTTTTTTGAGTGTTCTTTGCTTGATATATTTTTTTCCATCCTTTGAGTTTTAGCCTCTTTGTGTCTTTAAGTCTAAGGTGTGTCTCTTGTAGGCAGCATATTGACGGATCGTGCTTTTTTTAATCCCGTCTGCCACTCTCTCTTTATTGGTGAATTTAGTCCATTTACTTTTTTTTAGTCCATTATTGATAGGTATGAGTTTTGTGCTGTCATTTTGATGTCTTTTTTTTTGTGTGTGTTGTTGACAGTTTCTTTCTTCCACTTAATTTTCTCTGCTGAGCCTTTTTTCCTCATGTATTTCCTTTTCATCTTTTTCATTGTTTTTTTTTTTTTGTATTTGCTGAGTCTTTATATTTTTCTTGTTTTTTATTTTGACTTGTAGTGTTGTTGGTTTCCTTTGTGGTTACCTTAATATTTACCCCTGTTCTTGTAAGTTTAAACCAGTCTTTTATTTCTTTATATCACTTTGACTTCCTCTCCATATGAAAAATCTATGTGTATATTTTTAGTCCCTCTTTTTTGTTTTAATGTGTCATCTTTTGCATATTGACATCTCTGTTTCCCTATTTTCAGTGTTTTAGCTTTGATTTATTTTTGTGACTTCCGTATCTGGGTTGATATCTGGTTGCTCTGTCCTGTGTTCTAGTCTTCGGTTATTATCTGACGTTATTGATTATCTAACTGGAGGACTTCCTTTAGTCTTTCTTGTAATTTTGGTTTGGTTTTTGCAAATTCCCTAAAGTTCTGTTTATCTGGAAATGCCCTAATTTTGCCATCATGTTTGAGAGACAGTTTTGGTGGATATACAATTCTTGGCTGGCAATTTTTATCCTTCAAGGCTTTATGTATGTCATCCCATTGCCTTCTTGACTGCATGGTTTCTGCTGAGTAGTCTGAGCTTAGTCTTATTGACTTCCCTTTGTAGATGACTTTTCATTTATCCCTAGCCACTCTTAAAATTCTCTCTTTATCTTTGGTTTTGGCAAGTTTGATTATAATATGTCTTGGTGACTTTCTTTTGGGATCAATCTTATGTGGGTTTCGATGATTGTCTTGGATAGTTATCTTCTCATCTTTCATGATATCAGGGAAGTTTTCTACCAACAAATCTCCAACAATTCTCTCTGTATTTTCTGTTATACCCCCTTTTATGGTACTCCAATCACTCGTAGGTTATTCCTCTTGATAGAGTCCCACATAATTCTTAGGGTTTCTACATTTTTTTAAATCCTTTAATCTGATTTTTCCTCAAATAATTTGGTGTCAAGTGCTTTATCTTCATTCTCACTAATTCTGACTTCCATTGCCTCAATTCTGCTCCTATGACTTTCTGTTGAGTTGCCTAATTCTGAAATTTTATTGTTAATCTTCAGGATTTCTGATTGCTGTCTTTCTACAGATTCCTGCAGCCTGTTAAATTTGTCATTATGCTCTTCTCTAATCTTCTTAAGTTCCTCTGTTGCTAGGTTTGTGTTTTGCCTGATCTCCTTCCTGATCTCTTGAAGAGTTCTATATATTAATGTTTTGTATTCTGCCTCCGGTAATTCCAAGAAATTCTCTTCCTCTGGAAAATTCCTTGATTCTTTATTTTGGGAGCTTGCTGAAGCCATCGTGGTCTGCCTCTTCATGTGATTTGATATTGACTGCTGTCTCTGATCCATTAATAATTTATTTTAGTTATTTATTTGTTTGCTTACTGTGTCCTAGCTTCTTGTTTTGTTTTGATATGCCCAAATAGGATGCTCGTGTGAGCTAGCCCAATCACTGGCACCACTGAAGCTCCAACGTCTTGCCACCAGGTGGCAAGATCTGCCACTGAGTATGTGAGCCCAGGAGTCCACCCACTCCTCCTGTATGGATTCAGCTCAGGTGTCCAGGTAGTCAGCCACCAATTGTGTTGTGCAGGCTCTCACCTACTGTCCTAGACAGGCATGGGTGATTGGTATAGGCACAGGCATCTGGCTGCAGCAGGGGGTCAAACACTGAGCAAGGCAGGGGGCTGACAGCCACCCACGAGTGTCTGGGAGGAAAGTGTGTCCCTGTTCCCTAGAGCACATATGTGGGTGGGCTTTGCAGCTGGAGTATGAGCAACCAGTGCTGTTGTCTGTAAGGACCGGGGGGCACCACTTATTCTTGGGCCTTGTCACAGGTGGCTAGGTGGCATGGGTCGAGCCACCAGTCCTCAGGCCCCTGATGTGGATAGGTGAAGACTCTGCTTAATGGGCAGAGCAGTGTCAAATTTCACGAACATGCCACTTCACAGCTGAAATATTTCAAATTAGACTTCAGGTATATACCCTGTTATCCTGTGGTAATGAGAGCCTACGCTTTTGAAATGGGCTCACACAAGTCTCTGCAGGGGGAAAGGCACTCAAACTCCATGGACCCCTTATACCTGTGCCAAGGAGCTGTGCCTACCCTGAGCTCCTGGCTTAGGAGAGCTGGCAGATTTTTTTCCCCCTCTTTGTTAATTTGTTCCATCTCCAAGGCTGGGAGAATGGCTCAGGGCTTGTGACAGGTCTTACTTCCAGTCCAGGGGACTTGGCAGTAATTGAAGCTGTCCTGGATGCAGTGAATAGCAGGGAGCCAGGTGGTAAATGGGAAAGAGTTTTTTGCCAATGAGGAGTCGTTTTGATCCTCTCGGTAGGCCAAACGCAAGTACTTAACTTTTGCCGATCGAGGGCTTCTTCTCACTGGTTCTGGATGGCCGAGTAGACTGTCTGCTGCTGAGTCTCTCCCGATGTGGAAAACGCCCCTTGAGCACTGCTGCTTGCCTCACCAAGCACCAAAACGTCATCAGCCCTGCAGGGCTCCTGCTCCCGCTGGGTCAGGTCTGGGAACTCCTGGCTGCTTCTGAACCATCTCTCCCTCCCCCTGCCACTCATTCAAATTCCTCAATTTTTCCTTTGATGTTCAGGGATCCTAATTTGTCATAAATGATCGATTCACTTTTTTGGGGGGGCTTGTTGTAAGAGGGACCACTGGAAGCATCTGTCCACTCTGCCATCTTGGCCCCGCCTATTTGTTTTCTTACTGTTGAGTTTTAGGAGTTCTCCGTGTTTTTTAGATACACGGCTCTTTTTTATTTTTTGTTTTTATTTTTTACCCTCTACCAAAGTTACCACTTATCTATTGTCTAGTTACCGTTTTTCTCTCTCCACCCCTCCCCTCCCTCATAACCATCAAATATTTTTTTCTTTCTGTGTGTAAAACTTTTCATGAGTTTTTATAATAATGGTCTCATATGGTATTTGTCCATTTGTGATCGACTTATTTCACTTAGCATAATGCCCTCCAGATTCACCTGTTGTGAGATATTTAGCAGATTCATCACTGTTCTTTATCATTGTATAGTATTACAATGTGTGTATGTACCATACTTTGTCCATTCATCTGTTGATGGGCATCTAAGTTGTTTCCATTTTTTGCTATTGTGAACAATTCTGCAATGAACTTGGGTGCACCTATGTCTATTCTTGTGACAGCTCTTACTTCTCTAGGATATATTCCTAGGACTGGGATTTCTGGATTGTACGATATTTGTATTTCTAGCTTTTTAAGGAAGTGCCATATTGTTTTCCAAAATGGTTGCACCATTTTGCTTTCCCGACAGCAATACATAAGAGTTAGAATCTCCCCGAAGTCTCTTCAATATTTGTTATTTTCTGGGTTTTTTTGATTCATGCCATTAATGTCAGAGTGAGAAGATATCTCATTGTAGGTTTGATTTGCATTTCCCTAATGGCTAGTGATCATGAGCATTTCCTCATGTACCTGTTAGCCACCCAAATATCTTATTTGTTGGCATGTGTATTCATATCCTTTGCCCATTTTTTTATTGCAGTATTTGTGTTTTTTTTTTGTTTTGTTTTGTTTTGTTTTTGTTTTGTAGAGGTGTTGGTTCTCCTATAGACTTTAGAGATTAGACCTTTCTTGGATATATCATAGCCATTTTTTTTTCCCCGTCTGTAGGTTCTATTTTTACTCTTTTGGTAAAGTCTTTTGATGAGCATAAGTGTTTAATTTTTAGAATATCCCAGTTATCTAGCTTATCTTCTGGTGTTTGTGTATTTTTAGTTATGGTTTGTATCCTATATATGCCATGTATTAGGACTTCTCATGTTGACTCAATTTTTTCTTCTATGTTCTTTACAGTTTTTGGTTTTATATTTTAGGTCTTTGATGCATTTTGAATTCCTTTTTTTGGTATGGTGCAAGGTATGGTTCCTGTTTCATTTTTTTTTACAGATGGACATCCAGTTTTACCAGCATCATTTGTTAAAAAGGCTGTCTTTTCCCCATCTAATGGAGTTTGGGCCTTTGTCAGCGAACAGGTCACCATAGGTGGATGGATTTACATCTGGGTTCTAGGTTCTGTTCCATTGGACAATGTGTCTATTGTTGTACCAGTACCAGGCTGTTTTGACTACCTTAGCTTCTGAGGTCAGGTAGTGAGAGGCCTCCTACATTCTTCTTCTTCTTCAATAGTGCTTTACTTATCCAGAGTCTCTTTCTTTTCCATGTAAAGTTAGTGATTAGTTTTTCCATCTCGTTAAAGAGTGCTGCTGTTATTCAGATCAGGATTGCATTGTATTTGCAGATTGTTTTGGTTAGAATTAACATTTTCATAAAGGTGAGTCTGCCTATCCATGAGCATAGCATGTTTTTCCATTTATGTAGGTCTCTTTTGGTTTCTTGCCATAGTGTTTTGTACTTTTCTTTGTATAGGCCTTTTATGTCCCTGGTTAGATTTATTCCTAAGTATTTTATTGGGGGGGCTGTTGTAAATGGTATTACTTTGCTGATTTCCTTTTCAAAGTTCTTTTTACTGATATGTAGGACTCCAACTAGTTTTTGTATGTTGATCTCACATGCTCCTATTCTGCTGAATCTTTCTCTATTAGTTCCAGCAGTTTTCTTGTGGAGTCTTTTGGGTTCTCTATGTATAGTATCATATCATCTGCAAATAGGGATAGTTTATTTCTTCCTTATGAATTTGGATGACCTCTATTTCTTTTTCTTGCCTTATTGCTCTAGCTAGGACTTCCAGCACAATATTAAAAGGAAATGGTGATGAAGGGCATCCTTGTCTTATTCCTGTACTCAGGGGGAAAGTTTTCAGCCTCTCTCCTTTGAGAATAATGTTGAGTGTTGGTTTTGTATAGACGCCCTGTATTATGTTGAGGAATTTCCCTTCTATACTTATTTTTTTGCGAGTTATTTTCAGGAATGACTGTTGGACTTTATCAAATGTCTTTTCTGTGTCAATGGTGATGATCATGTGATTCTTTTCTTTTGTTTTACTTATGTGGTGGGTTATGTTGATTGATTTTCTAATGTTGAACCGTCCTTGCATACCTGGTATGAATCCCACTTCGGTAGGGTGTATTGATTTTTTTATATGGTTTGAATTCCATTGGCTAGAATTTTGTTGAGAATTTTTGTATATATGAGAGACTTTGGTCTATAATTTTCTTTTTTGTGGTGTCTTTGCTTGGTTTTGGTATCAGGGTTATGATGGCTTCATAGAAAGAATTTGGAAGTATCCTTTCCTTTTCTTTGTTGTGAAATAGTTTGAGTAGTACTGGTGTGAACTCTTCTCTGAATGTTTTGTGGAATTCTCCAGTGAAGCCATCTTGGCCAAAGTTTTTTTTGTTGGGAGATTTTTTTTAAGTCCCTTTTTAATCTCTTCTTTTCTTTTTGTAAAGCAAAAAGAAAGTTTTATTTGTCATATGTTCAAAAAGCGCAGAAGTGGGAAGAGGAAAACCATGCTGCCAGAGCCATGTCTGCCCGGGTCTAAGGAAATATCACAGAACAGACAAAAGTGGGAAAACGGACAAGCATGCTGCTAGAGCTATGTCTGCCCGAGTCCAAAGAATATTACAGAATAGGCAAGAAAGGGAAAATGGACAAGCATGCTGCCACAGCCATGTCTGCCCGAGTCCAAACAACAGTTACAGAGCCATCAGTATATATTAACATTACAAATGGGCAAAACCATTGAAAACTTAGTCTTTTCAGATGGGCTAGAAACTGTGATCTTACATTTTGAATTGTCTTTCTTAACAATCATTGGTATAGGTTTCAGTAATGACAGCCAGGAGGGTCTTCATTGGTCCAACAAATTTCTATTCACTAAACGCTAATAGAAAAAGATAAGAGTGGAAAGCCTTTTGTGTTCTGTTTGATTAGCTTTATGTGGAAGTTTCCCCAAAAGATATTTTCCAAGAGTATATTAGCTATTGTCTTTATACCTCAGGGCCCAGTTTATGTGTCCTTGTGAGTCCTTGTGAGCCCAGCTCCAGCTGGATCACATTCTGTATGCTCAAGGAGAGGGAATTTCTAAATCAGTCCCTCCTTTTGATTGGAGATTGGAGATAACACTTTGATGATCTATACCTGTACTTAGTCGAGCTCCTAGATGGTGGCCATTGAAGGCTCTTTAAACTCACGGTGCTGGTTTTCCACCGGATACCATCTGGTTCTTCACCAGGTTATTAAGTAAGAGCGACGTTCTCATCAATGGCATTGCCAAAGTGAACAGACTCAAAGTACATCAACATTTTAGCCTGAGGCATTCTTTGTCTTTTAGATGTGTAAGACAATAGACGATAAATTTTATTATGCTTAATACTATCAGGAAATAGACTAAGAATATTACTATTCCTTGCAATAGTGATTTAGTCCGTGTACTTATTCCTGATGAGAACCAACCAAACAAATCTGGTGTTTGTAACAGTGTGTGACAACGTGTAACCAAGTAGCTTGCTGTCTAATTCTATGTAAAGCTTGTTCTACTTCTCCTGTGTTATTTGATTCCTACTTGTGGTATAGTTGAATTGGGGAAATCTTTAAGAAAATTTGTCAGTCACTATGGGCCAATTACCAGATGAAATGGAAGCACAACAGTGATCTCTGATTTCATAAGCCAAGGTGACATAAGATAACAGAATAGCCTTAGAGTTTTTTATTAGTGTAGTCTGTGCTGTAGCAAATACCTATTGTTGCATTTGGATAAATCAATCTCTTCTATTTTTATGGATCTTTTCAGCTTTTGAGCTTAGCTTGTGTTAGTTTGAGTAGGTAGTGTGTTTCTAGAAATTATTCCGTTTCATCTAGGTTTTTAAATTTGAGTATAGTTTTTCATAATACTCTGTTATGATCCTCTATATTTCAGTTGGGTCTGTTGTACTGTCCCCAATTTCATTTCTTTTTGGCATTATTTGCTTCTCTCTTGTTTTTCTTTTACCAGTTTGGCCAGTGGTTTGTCAATTTTGTTGATCCTTTCAAAGAACCAACTTTTGGTTTTGTTGATTCTTTCTATTGTTTATTCCATGCTGTATCTCTTTTATTTCTGCACTGATTTTTATTATTTCCTTTCTTCTGGTGGCTGTGGGCTCCTTTTGCTGTTCTCTTTCTATTTGTTTTAGTTGTAGGGCTAACATTTTGATTTTTTCTTTTTCTTCTTTTTTGATGTATGCATCTATTGCTATGAATTGTCCTCTGATCACTGCCTTTATTGTGTTCTAAAGGTTTTGGTATGATGTGCTTTTATTCTCGTTTGATTCTAGGAATTTTTTGATTCCATTTCTGATTTCTTCTATTACATAGTGGTTTTTAAGCAAGGTGTTATTCAGTTTCCATGTATTTGATTTTTTTCCCTTGTTCTTCCTGTTATAACTTTTTACTTCTATGGCGTTGTGATCAGAGAAGTTGCTTTGTATTATCTCAATGTCATGAATTTTGTTGAGGGTTGCTTTGTGGCCTAAGATGCGGTCTATTCTGGAGAATGCTCCATGTGCATTGGGAAAGAATGTGTACTTTGCCACTGTTGGGTGGAGTGTTCTATATATGTCTGTGAGGTCAATTTGGTTGATTGAGGCCTTTAGATCTGTATCTTTGTTCATTTTCTTTCTAGATGTTCTGTCCTTTACTGAGAATGGCGTGTTGAAGTCTCTTACTATATTGTGGAACTGTCAATTTCTCTTTTCAGTGCTGTTAGAGTTTGTTGTACATATTTCGGAGCACTGTCATTGGGTGAATAGATATTTATTATGGTTATGTCTTCATGCTGTATTGTCTTTTTAATCATTATGTAATTTCCTTCATTGTTTTTATGGTGGATTTTGTTTTAAAGCCTGCTTTATCTGAAGTTAGTATTGTCACTCCTGCTCTTTTTTTGGTTGCTGTTTGCTTGATACATTTTTTCCATCCTTTGATTTTTAATATATTTATGTCTTTGTGTCTAAACTGTCTTTTGTAGACAGCATATTGATGGATCCTTTTTAAAAAAAATCTATTCTGTCAATCTCTGTCTCTTTACGGGTTCATTTAAGCCATTAACATTCAGTGTGATTGTCGGTAGGTGTGAGTTTATTTTAATTTTGTAGTGCTTTTTTTGTGGTGCTGATGTTTTCTTTGTTTTTTTTACTCTCCTGTGCTGAATTCCTTTTTCTTTTTTTTTTCTGTTCCTTTTGATTGTGTTGCTTTTGTGTTTACTGAGGATTTATGTTTTTCTTCTTTATTTTCATGAGTATGTTTGTTAACTTTTTTGTGGTTACCTTGAACTTTACCCCTACCTTCCTAAATTTAAACTAGTCTTTTATTACTTCATATAGCCTTGACTTCCTCTCCATTTGAAAGTTCTTTACCTACACCATTTATTCCCTCTTTTATTTTTTTTATGTTATTATTATTTACAGATTGACCTCTCTGGTTCCCTGTTGTAAATCTTTTAGTTTTGTTTTATCCTTGAGAGTTTATTACTTAGGATGGTATCTGGCTGATGCTGATCTGTGTCTTAGATTCAGGTTGATGTCTGATGTTTGTTCTCTAACCAAAGGACTGCCTTTAATAATTCTTTTAAGTTTGGATTTTACATATTTCCTTAATTTCACTTATCTGGAAATGTCCTAATTTCACCATCATATTGGAGCAAGAGTTTTGCTCTATTTATTCTGTACATTTTTCACAATTTTTTCTTTCATAGTTTTGTATATGTCATCCCATCGCCTTCTTACCTGCATGGTTTCTGCTGAGTACTCAGAGGTTTGTTTTATTATTTCCAGTTTCTATGTGACTTTTTGTTTTTCTCAAGCTGCTCTTAGTACTCTTTCTTTGTCTTTGGTTTTGGCGAATGTGATTATATGTCTTAGTGACTTTTTTTTTAGTTCAGTCCTATATAGGGTTCGGTGAGCTCCTTGGATGGTCAGCTTTTCATCTTTCATGATGTTAGGGAAGTTTTCTGTCAGAAGTCTTCAATGATCCTCTCTGTGTTTTCCGTTTTCTCTCCCTGTTCTGAAACTCTGATCATGTGCAGATTTTTGCTCTTGATTGTATCCTACATCATTGTCAGGTTTTCTTAATTTTTCTCTGTTCTTTTCTCTGATTTTTCCTCAAAGAGGTATCCAAGGATTTGTCTTGAATTTCACTGATCCTGTCTTCCATTGTTTCAAATTTTCTCCTAAACACTTGTATTGCACTGTCCATTTCTGAAATCTTGTTGTTTATCTTTTGGATTTTTAATTACTTTTTTTTTGTATGATTTCTAGGTGTTTATTTATTTTGACATTTTGTTCTTGTAATGTTTTCCTGAATTCTTCCATTGCTTTGTGTGTTTTCTGTGATTTTGTCTGTATTTTCCATGATTTTGTCTATTTTTTCCATGTTTTGTTTGTTTTCCTTCATATCTTTCCTAATCTCTTGAATATCCCTGAATATTAGACTTTTGAATTCTCTATCAAGTAGTTCCAGTGCTTTTTCTTCTACCAGAAAATCATCGGTGTTTTATTTTGGTCACTTACTGGAATCATCCTGTCTTTTTTTTTTTTTTTTTTGATATTGTCTGCTGTATCTGGGACATTCAGAAATTATTTTCTTCATTTATTGGTTTTAGATTTGTTTGTTTTATTCTGCTTTTTGTTTTATTTGGTTATGTCTGGGCAGGTGGGCTGGCAGTGTTTTGTTGCTTGCTCATCTGTGAACACAACACTTCTTACCAGCTTATCCAGGTGGGAAGAGCTGATTGCTCAGCTATGGTGCAGCAGGGCACATCCAGCGGGGTAGAGGAGGGATAGGTATGGGTCATTTGCAGCACAAACTGGAGCTAGCAGGACAGGACCAGGGGGCAGTTTGTGGGGTGTTCCCAGAGTTCAGAGGTCTGCCCTGGTGCAGCTCAGAGCCATGGCACTCAGTGAATGGTGCAGATAGGCAGGAGGGAAAGGAGAGGATGTGATGTGTGGAGCTAGGTGGGTGAGAGAAATAAGAAAAAGAACAGAAACAGAGGCCAAAAAAAGAAGACAAAAGTGTGGTGTCATGGAATTTGGTGGGCGGGAGTGGGGCAGACCTGA
Source organism: Dugong dugon (assembly GCA_030035585.1). Taxonomy (NCBI): domain Eukaryota; kingdom Metazoa; phylum Chordata; class Mammalia; order Sirenia; family Dugongidae; genus Dugong; species Dugong dugon. The sequence continues at coordinate 96,651,234 of CM057483.1, read as the reverse complement.
GTAGGCTGTGTGCCAGTGGCTCTCTAGTCAAGTGGTGTGGCTCAGCCTCTTGAGAAGGGGCTTGAGTGGCACATGGGGCTAAGTAGGAGAGAGAAACGAAAGGAAACATGGGAAAGAGAGAGAAGAAACCAAGTCCAAAGAAAGAAAAGCAACAACAACAAATAATAATATGGTGCTGAGGGAGCCAGCCAGCCATTGGGGGTAGAGTGGAATTGGGGAGGAGGAGAGCTCGTGTATCTCTCACCTGGCAACACAGTACAGTCCTCAGGAAGGGGCAGTGGTAGCACTGGGCCTACATGGAAGGAAAGGTTAAAGGGAGAAATGGAAAGATTAAGAAAAATAAAGTGTGTTGCTGAGGGAGCCAGCCTGTGAGAGCGGTGCAGAACCAGAAAGGCTGTACCAGTGGCTCTCTAGCCAAGTGGTGTGGCACAGCCCTTTGAGAAGGGGCAGGGATGACACACGGGACTAGGTGGGCTGGAGAAAGGCAAGGAAGATAGAGAGAGAGAAGAAACAGAAAGAACAAATGGTGTTGAGGGAACCAACTGGTGGGGGTGGCACGGAACTGAGGAGACTTAGCTCTCTAGCTAAGCAGTGCAGCATAGCCCATCGAGAAGAGGTGAGGATAACTCATGGAGCTAGCTGGAGGGAGAAAGGAAAGGAAGGAAGGGAGAGAGAGCTAAGAAGCAAAAAACAGTAACAAAAAATGCATATGGCCCTGGGGACTGGGTCGTTGGGAGCAGGGCAGACCTGGGCGGCAGTGAGCTGGTGTCTCTCTGGCCAAACAACCATGACCTGTTGGAAAGTGGCAGAGGCTGCATAGAGGGAAGAAGTGTGGAAATTTAGAAAGCATATACCTCTGGTTACTGGCTGCTTTGTCTCCTGTTGGGATCTCTGTGAAGTTACCTTCCTGTACTCCCTGTCCGGGTCCTTCGTGGTTGTGGTCCAAGATGGCGAATCCATGCCATGTAAGCTGCTATGAGACCTCTACTCTGTAGCTCTCTTCGTTCTCTGTTCTCTGTCTGTTTCTTATTTCATTTGGTGCTTGATTGAGTTCTTTATCTTTTCATTTGACACTTAGGGCTCCAGGATTGATGTTTGTGTCTGTTTTATTTAGTGTTTTGGGTCTTTGCTGCAGAGGAATGGCATGGTGCTTCTGTCTATAGTGCCATGTTGGCTACACCTCTGCAAGTCCTTTTTATACATGTGTTTTGCAAATCTTTTCTCCCAGTCTGTGGCTTGTCTTTTTATTCTCTTCACCGTGTTATTCCCAGAGCAGATGATCACTTGGTGCCTTGTTTTTCCAGCATCTTTAGCTGAAAAGACTATCTTTTCTCCATTTAATTGCCTCTGCTCCTTTATCAGTTGACTGTATTTGTGTGAGTCTATTTCTGAGCTCTCTGTTCTGTTCCATTGATTTGCTGTTATTTTGCCACTTCCATCCTATCTTCATGATCATAGTTTAATAGTAAGTATTGAAGTTGGGTAGTGTTGGTCCTCTTTATTCTTCAGTACTGTGTTGGCTATTCTGAGTCTTTTGACTTTATATATAAACTTTAGAATCAGTTTGTTGATATCCACAAATTAACTTGCTGGGATTTTGATTGGGATAGCGTTGAATTTATAGATCAAGTTGGGAAGAACTGACGTATTAACAACATTGAGTTTTCCTATTCATGAGCATGGAATATCTTTCCATTAATTTATATCTTCTTTGATTTCCTTCATCATAATTTTGCAGCCTTCTTCATATGGATATTGTACGTATCTTGTTAGATTGACACCTAAGTATTTCATTATTTTTGGTGCTAATATAAATGGTGGGTTTGAAACTTCAAACTCCAGTTTTTTATTGCTAGTATATAGCAAATCAATTAACTTTTGTATATTAACCTGTATCCTGCAACCTAGGTATAATTGCTTATTTGTTCCAGAAGTTTTTTGTTGATTATGATGATAGTCATATCATCTGTGAACAAAGTTGTATTTCTTGCTTCCAAATCTTTTATTTTCTTTGTCTTTATACATTAGCCAGATATTCCAGTGCAGCATTGAATATGATTGGTGAGACGGGACATCTTTACCTTGTTTCAAAACTTAGGGAAAATACATCTAGTTTCTCATCATTACGTGTGATGTTAGCTCTAGGTTTTTTGTAGATGTTGTTTACCAAGTTGAGAAAATTCCCTTTTATTCTTAGTTTTCTGAGAGTGTTTATCATGAATCGGTGTTGGATTTTGTCAAATGCTATTTCTACATCTATAAAAATGTTAATATAATTTTTTATTTAGTCTGTTAATATAATTGATTACATTAATTGAGTTTTGAATATTGAACCAGTCTTGCATACTTGGAATAAATATTACTTTGTTATGGTGTATAATTATTTTTCTACATTGTTAGATTCCATTTGCTGATGTTTCATCCAGGATATTTGCATCAATGTTCATGAGAGACATTGTCTGTAGCTTTCCTTTCTTGTAATGTTTTTTTTTTGCCTGGTTTTGGTATTAGGGAATTACTGGCATCATAAGATGAGTTAGAATGTGTTCCTTCTGCTTTTATTTTCTGAAATAGGTTGTAGAAGATTGGTACCATTTCTTCCTTAATTGTTCAGTAAAATTCACCAGTAAAGCTGTCTGTTCTTAGTGCTTTCTGTTTTGGAAGTTTATTAACTATTAATTCAATTAATTTGATAGACATAAGCTTATTCAGATTATCTATGTCTCTTTTTGTAAGTTTTAGTAGATTGTATATTTTAAGGAATTGGTCTAGTTCTTCTAAGTTATCAAATTTAGGTGCATAGAGTTGTTCATAATATTCCTTTGTCATCCTTTTTGTTATCGATGGGATCAGTAATGATGATCTTTCTTTCATTTATAATACTAGCAATGTGTGGTTAAACTGGCTAGACGTTTAAAAATTTTATTGATCTTTTCAAAGAACCAGTCTTTGTATATGTGCTGCTGAAGCAATCACAAAGAATCAGCTTTTTATTTCATTTATATTCTCTATTGTTTTCTGTTTTCAATATCATTAATTTCTACTCTGGTTTGTATTATTTATTTTCCTCTGATTACTTTGGATTTAATTTTCTCTTATTTCTCTAGTTCACTAATATAGAAGGTTAAATTATTAATTCTATACCCTTATTCTTTTATAATATGTATATTAAATGTTATAAATTTTCCTGTAATCGCTGCTTTCACAGCACCTCATATAGTTTCACCTCATCTCACTTAGTTCAAAATGTGTTTTAATTTCCCCTGAGATTAATTCTTCCACCTATGTGGTATTTAGAAAAATGCTGTTTAATCTCCAAAATATTTTGTAATTTTCCATCTATCTTTCTGTTCTTAATTTCTTCTTCAATTCCATAGTAGTTTGAAAGCATACTTTGTATGACTTCTATTCTTTTAAAATTTGTTAAAGTGCGTTTTGTGGCCTATGATATTTTCTATCTTGGTGACTGTTTCATGTGAGCTTGAGAAGAATCTATATTCTTCTGTTGTAGGATAGTGTATTGTGTAAATGTCAACAAATTTCAGTTGATTGATAATGCTGTTTTGTTCAACTATATTCTTACTCATTTTTTGCCTGCTGGATCTGTCAATTACTGATAGAAAGGTGTTGAAGTTTCCAAGTATAATAGTGGAATTTTTTATTTCTTCCTGTCTTTCTCTCAGATATAGCCTCACATATTTTGATGTTCTGTTGTTAAGCACATATACGTTAAGGATTGTTATATCTTTTAGCAGAACTGATACCTTTATTATTATACAATGCTCCTATTTATCCCTGGTAATATTATTAACACACAAGTACAATTTTGCTGAAGATAACTCAAAAAAGGTTGCAGCAGTACATCGACAGGAAACTGCCAGAAATTCAAGCCAGATTCAGAAGAGGACTTGGAATGGGGGATACCATTGCTGATGTCAGATCTTGGCTGAAAGCAGAAAATATCAGAAAGATGTTTACCTATGTTTTATTGACTATGCAAATGCATTCAGCTGTGTGGCTCATAAAAAATTATGGATAATATTTCAAAGAATGGAAATTCCAGTACACTTAATTGTGCTCATGCAAGACCTGCACATAAACCAACAGGTAGTTGTTTGAACAGAACAACAGGGTACTGTGCGGTTTAAAATCAGGAAAGGTGTGTGTCAGGGTTTTATCCTTTCACTAAATTTATTCAATCTGTATGTTGAGCAAATAATCCAAGAAGCCAGACTATATGAAGAACAGGGCATCAGGATTGGAGGAAGATTCATTAGCAACCTGTGTATGCAGACGACATAACCTTGAAGACTACCTGAAGTACTTGCTAATGAAGGTAAAAGACTACAGCATTTAGTATGGATTACAGTTCAACATAAAAAAACAAAAATCCTCACAAATGGACCAATAAGCAACATCAGGATAAACGGAGAAAAGATTGAAGTTGCCAAGGATTTCATATTACTTGAATCAACAATCAATGCCCATGGAAGCAGCAGTCAAGTAATCAAACAATATATTGCATTGGGAAATCTGTGGCAAAAGATCTCTAAACTCTTAAAAAACAAAGAAGTCACTATGATGACTAAGGTGCATCTGACCCAAGCCATGATGTTTTCAATCACCTCATATGCATGCAAAAGCTGGGCAATAGCAAAGGAAGACTGGAGAAGAATTGACACATTTGCATTATGGTGTTGGTGAAGAATATTGACTGTATCATGGACTGGCAGAGAAAAGAACTAATCTGTCTTGCAGGAAGTACAGTCAGAATGCTCCTTAGAAGTGGGGATTTTGTCTCACTGACTTTGGAAATGTTATCAAGAGGGACCACTCCCTGGAGAAGGGCATCATGCTTGGTAAAGTTAAGGGTAAGCAAAAAAGAAGACCTTCAGCAAGCTGGATTGACACAGTATCTGCAAAAATGAGTTCAAACATACCTACTATTGTGAGGATGGCACAGGACTAGGCAATGTTTTATTCTGTTATACGTAGGGTCACTATGAGTTGGTGCTGACTTGTCGGCACCTAACAACAGATGGTACATCTTTCTCCATCTTTGTACTTTTAATCTATCTGTGTGTTTATATTTAAAGTGGGTTTCTTAAAGAAAACATTTAGTTATCTAGTGCTGTTGTAACAGAAATACAAATGGATGACTTTAACAAACATACATTTATTTTCTCACAGTTTAGGGGGCTAGAAGTCCAAATTAAGGGTGCAAGCTCTAGGGGACGGCTCTCTCTGTCCGCTATGGGAAAAAAAAAATCCTTGTCTCAGCTTCCTTAGCATTCTTCTCAGCATTCAGCGGAGATCTCTACATAGCACCTATCTTTCACCTGTTCATGCTTACTTCTCACTGTTTCTCATCTTCTCTTTTTATATCTCAAAAGTGATTAGGTCTAAGACACACTCGACACTGATATGGTTTCATTAACATAACAAAGAAAAAACCTTATTCTCAAATGGGATTACAACTACAAATATAGGGGTTAGCTCAATTTAAAAGTAAAAAAAAAAAATGATTTGTTGTACCCTCATTTATTCTGTCTCTAATGCTCTTCATTTCTTTAAGTAGATACAATTTTCTGACCTATATTATATTCTTTCTCTCTGAAGAACTTCTTTTAACATTTTTTGCAAGGCAGATTTAGTAGACACAAATTAACCCAGTTTTTTTAACTTTTATTTTTTTTTGCTTTTAATAGATTTACAAAATAAATGCAGAAAATGAATACAACAAATGCTGAGCTGTTAGCTTCCATATCCACCACCTGTCTGTCAGTTTGTTGTACTGTGGTGGCTTGCATGGTGCTGTGATGCTGGAAGCTGTGCCACCAGTATTTGAAATACCAGCAGGGTTACCTATAGTGGACAAGTTTCCCCAGAACTTCCAAACTAAGACAAACTAGAAAGATCTGGCAATCTACCGAAAATTAGCCAATGAAAACCTTATGAATAACAACAGACCATTATATGACTCACTTCCTTTGGACATGTAATCAGGACGAATCAATCTCTGGAGGAGGACATCATGTTTGGTGAAGTACAGGGCCAGTGAGGATGAGGGGGACCCTCTCTGAGATGGATTGGCACAATAGCTGCAATGATGGACTCAAACATGCTTGTGATCATGAGGATGATACAGGATCAGGCAACATTTAATTCTCTTGTAAATAAGGTCACCATGAGTTAATGTCCACTTGATGACAGCTATCTAGTTTCCATATTAAAGACTTAATTCCCACCTTCAGAAAATTCACTTGCAAAATTAAATTGGATGAGCAATGTAAACAAACAAAAAATCCATTAAAGGTCATAAATAAAACATAATATAGTTGAGTTTGTCCCCTTGAACAGAGTCAGAAATTGGAATGATTTCAAGTAGTCTTATTTCACATTTATATTTAAAGATATTAAATGGAATACTATAATTTAGCTGAATGTTTATATATTATACTGGTTTTTTATGTATTTTGACAATTGAAGAGGTATGGGTAAATAAACAAAACAGATAAAATTTGGTAAAGAGTTAATTTGCATGTAGTATGTTTTATGTCTGGTAGTTGTCAGGAATCTTTAGGAAAAGAGACTATGAAAAGCAATGAATGAAGATGTGGCCAAACTTCAATAATTATAATAAATCCTTGCAAGCAAAAGAGCTCTATTGTCAATTTGATATCTATTCCCAATTATTTTATTTGTTCTGGAAATTTTATCCTCATTCCTAAGGATAACTGGTGTAGTTCCAAGGTAGTTATTCATGTCATTCAGTATAAACTCGTGAAGGGCATTTACAATCAAAGATCAATGCACCAGTTTTAGCATTCTAATATAGTGAACTAAGCATTAACCTCTCTATGACTCCTAATTTGACTAAATTAACTCGGTAGTAATCAGCTCTATCCATTCAGTTCAGTCAGATTCAGTGATCATCAATCCCCAAAACGTGAACATTATGCATTGTCCCATCTTTGACCTTTTATTTTTTTATTGTGGTAAGTACAACAAAAAAATGCCATTTCAACATTTTTATATGTACAATTCAGTGATATTAATTGCATTCATCATGTTGTGCAACCAGCACCCTATATGTTTTCAAATTTTTCCATGACCCTTAACAGAAGCTCAGTGATCTCCAGGAAGTGATACTTTCTTTCCCCCTCCCTTATACTCCTGGTAACCATTAATACACTTTGGTCTCTATACATTTGTCTGTTTTGTATATTTCACATAAGTGGAACCATATAAAGAACTCCTACAACTTAACAACAAAAAGACAAACCACTCAAACAGTGGATAAAGGACTTGAATAGACATTTTACCAAAGAAGAAATGTCCAGCAAGCACATGAAAAGATGCCTAATATCATTAGTCAATAAGGAAATGAAAATTAAAAACACAATGAGATGTCACTTCACCCCCGATAAAGATGGTTATGATTGGAAAAAAAAAAAAGGAAAACAACAAACGTTGGCGAGGATGTGTCGAAATTGGAACACTCATCCATTGCTAGAGGAAATGTAAAATGGCACAGCCACTGTGGAAACAGTTTGGAGTTCCTCAAAAGGTCAAGCACAAAATTGCCATACAACCCAGAAATTCCACTCTTAGGTAAACACTAAAAAGAACTGAAAGCAGAAACACAAACAGATACGTATAAACCGATGTTCATTGCAGCACTATTCACAATAGTCAAAAGATAGAAGCAACCTAAATATCCATCAGCAGACGAATGGATAAACAAAATGCAGTGCATACGTACAATGGAGTATTACTCTGTTATAAAGAGAAATGAAGTCCTGATACATGCTACAACATGGATGAATGTTGAAAACATTATGCTAAATGAAATGTCAGTCAAAAAAGGATAAATGTTGTATGTTACCCAGTTTTTTGTTCTGAAAAATCTTTATTTCCCCTTCACTTTTGAAGCACAATTATGCTAGATACAGAATTTTAGGTTTTGTTTTGCTTTTTCTTTCAACACTTAAAATATTTCATTCCACACTCTTCTTGCTTGCATAGGTTTCATTGTAATTCTTATCCTTGTTCCTCAATAGGTAAGGTATACCCCTCCTCTCGCTTCTTTCAAGAATTTATCTTTGTCTTTGATTTTGTTCAATTGAATATGATATGACTAGGTGTAGATTGTTGGGTATTTGTCCTGCTTGGTGTTCTCTGAGCTTCCTGGATCTGTGGTTTGGTCTCTGTCAACAATTTTGGAAAATTTTCTGTCATTGTTATCTCAAATATTTCTTTTGTTCTTTTCTTTCTTTCTTCTTCTGGTATTTCCATTAAGTGTACATTACACTTTTTGTAATGTACCTCAATTATTTGTATTCTGTTCTTTTTTTCATTCTTTTGTCTTTTTTGCTTTATAATTTGGGAAGTTTATGTTGACATATCTTCAAGGTCACTGATTATTTCATCACCTGTGTCCTGTCTACTGATTAACACTTTAAAGGCATTCTTCATTTCTGTTATAGCATTTTGTTTAGTTTTGCACTTCTTTTTGATTCTTTCTTGTAGTTTGCATCTCTTTGCTTATGTTACCCATTTGTTCTTATATGTTGCCCACTCTTTCCATTAAGAATTCTTAGCATATTAATCATAATTATTTTAAATTCCTGGTCTGATAATTCCAAAATCTCTACCATAACTGAGTCTGGTTCCAATGATTGATTTCTGTCTTCAGGCTGCTTTTTTTTTTTTTGTTGTTTTTAAAGAATTCCTTGTAATTTCTTGTTAAAAGCTTGTATGATGTATCAGGTAAAAGGAACTGAGGTAGAGTGTGAGGTTCTTTGTTTACCTGGCTAGTATTTAGGCTGTGTTGATTGTGGTGTCAGAGGGTAAAATTTCCTCTAGTGTTCTTGTTTTTTTTTTCTCCCCTAATGTTTTTTGGCTTCCCTAGAGACTCCTTCTTAAACAGGTTTAAGTCCTGCAGTTCTTTTTGCTGTAATCCCCTGTTATTATACATCAGCCTTATTGATGTGATGTGGTGTAAGGCGTTGGGGAAGGAAAGCATTCTATAGTTCTGATTAGATCTCAGTCTTTTAGTGAGCCTGTGTCCCTGGGCTGTGATCTTCACAAGGGCTTTTCTGCTTTATCTCCCTCCTTTAGGTGAGATAGAAAAGCTAAATGGGGTTGGAATTTGTTATTTTCCTTGCCCCAAGTCCTTGCCCTAAAACGCTGGTAAAAACCAAGTTGACTAGGCTCTGGTAAAAATTGTTTCCCTTGAGGACAGGCCTTTTTAAAGAGAACAAAGAGCTCTGGACATATTTCAACATGGTTTCTTTTCCCCTCCTGCTGCTAGAAGCATGAGGGGATTATTCTCCAAACTTCAAAGTGAGAACCCAGTGGAGTACTTCTTGGAGTAAAACTCATCCCTAAACTGGACCCTCCAGAGTTTTTTTTTTTTTTATTGTGGTGAAAATATACACAACAAAACATTTGCCAATTCAACAATTACATGACACTGATTATGTTCTTCATATTGTGTAACCATTATCATTACCCCTTCCAAATTATTTCCAAACCATTAACTAACTCAATGCCTTCTAAGCAAAAACTTCCTCTTTCCATCCCTTCCCCATAATCACTAATAATCTTTGCTTTCTATATATTTGCTTATTTCATATAAATGGGATCATACACTATTTGTTCTTTAGTGACTGACTTATTTCGCTCAGCATGTTTTCAAGTTTCATCCATGTTGTGGTGTATATCAGGACTTCATTTCTCTTTATAGCTGAGTCACATTGTATGTATGTATCACATTTTGTTTATTCGTTCTTCCCCCTGGAGTTTTTAACTCTCAAGCTAGTCCACAATGATCCTCCATAAATTATTCAATTACATTTAAAATCTTCTGACTGGTACTAACTTCAGCTGCAAGCTTTTGCTCCTGGACTGCTGCTCTGAGTAAGCTGTGATACTGTATATCCTCTTATATGTCTCTCCAGATTTTAGGGCAATAGTTTTCACTGCAATCTCATTCTCTGATGGATCTAAAAATACTTGCTGATTTTCACTTTGTCTTTTTTCTTGTTAGGGGAATGGGAGTGATGAGTCCCAAGCTCTTTATATGTTGGACTGGAAATTGGAAGTCCATCAAATTATTTTTGACAAAGGTGGAAAAGTAATTCAATGGTGAAAGATAACCTTTTGAATAAATGGTGCTGGAGCAACTGGAAATCCACAGGCCAAAAAATGAGTCTTGGCTGAAACCTTATACCTTATATGCAAATTACCTCAAAATGAACCAGTGGCTTAACTGTAAGACATAAATCTATACAACATTTAGAAAAAAATAAGGGGAAATTTTTGGAACATATGGTTTGGTGAAAAGTTCTTAAAATTCACACCAAAAGCAAGATTCACAGAAGAAAAATAAGGACAAATTGGACCTCATCAAAATTCAAAGCTTCTGCACTGCAAAATTCCCTATTAAGAGGATAAATGAATAAATTCCAGACTGGGAGAAAATATTTGCCAACCACATATCTGACAAAATACTTGCAACTAGAATATATAAAGAACACTCAATGCTCAAAAATTAAAAAACAAACACTATAATTTGAAAATGGGTAAAAGACGTGAACAGACATTTTACTGTAGAGCAAACCCAGATGGAAAATAAGTACATGAAAACATATTCAACATTGTTAGTCATTAGGAAAATGCAAACTAAAACCACAATGAGATGTCACTTTACATTTATCAGAATGCCTAAAATAAAAATTGTTGATAACACCAAATTCTGGCAAGGTTGTGAAAAAAAAACTGGATCACACGTACATTGCTGATGAAGATATAAATGGTTTAACGACATTGGAAAAGAGTGACAATTTCTTCTAAATCCAAAATTGTATTTAACATATAGCTCAGCTGCTGTATTCTTGCACAATTATGCCAGAGCAATGGAAACAAATATTAACACAAAAACATGTACACAAATGTTCATAGTAGCTTTATTTTTAATAACCAGAAACTAGAAATGACCAAAATGTCCTTCAATGGGTGAATGGTTAAACTAACTGTGGTAAATCCATAGAATGGAACACTATTCAGCAATAAAAAGGAATGAACTATTGATACATGAAATAACTTATATCAACCTCAAAGGAATTATGCTGAGTGAAAAAAGCCAGTCTCTAAGCCTTGAATACAGCATGACTCAATTTATATACGATTCTTGAAAAAAAAACAATTATAAAGATGGGTAACAGATTAATGTTTGCCAGGATTTAGAAACTGGGATGGAGAGAATGTGGTAGTAGCTGGAGGGAGCTTTGCAGTGATTGAACAGTTCTGTGTTTTGACAGTGGTGGTACTTACACAAATATTATAAAATTGCATAGAACTAAACACACACACACACACACACACACACACACACATACACACGAGTCCATGAAAGATGATTAAAATTTGTCAAAGCTCTGTGGATTGTACCAACGTCAATTTCCTGACTTTGTTATTGCACTGCAGTTATACAAGATGCCAACACTGGCAGAGGCTAGGTAAAGTGTGCATAGACCTCCCTCTATATTTCTTACTACTTCATTTGAATCTATAATTATTTTAAAATAAAAGGTTAAAAAATTATCTCCTGAAAAGAAGTTTCTGAATGTCTCTCTGAAACGATCCAATATATCACAGGGTTCATATGAATTCTTATAAACCCATATTTGGCCTGAGTCCTGTATTTATCTCAGTACAACTTTGGGTTCTACATTCTTTGTAGAGAACCATTTCTTCCTTTAATGAATTCCAAAACTCTGGTGCACTATTTAAATTGGAATGTACCACTTGTTTCCTGATTAGTCTTTTTCTCAAAGCTTATGGTGCTCAGAGTCTATTTTCTTATTAGCACATAGTAAGGCTTGTCAAGAACGAGGCTCATCACATGAATAACATCTCTTTCAAGCTAAAGTGTATTTCAAAGGTGACTGGTAGTGGCTGTTGAAGAACTGGTGTTGTACAGTACTATGTATATACAGAAAGGACTAAATCTCCCCGTGTTGTCCAAAGGGAATAAAGCTCTGATGACTGGCATATTTGTGTTTTTTACATTAATAATAGGGTCAAAATGTCTCTGGCATTAAAGTGACAGTGCTTGCCAACATGCTTAATATTTATTTACCATTAAATTGAAATTATAACCAAATTTTGCTCCAAGCTTCTTGTCTTCACGAGTAATTTTGTTCACAGTTTGTACAGGATCATTGACAATATTATATTCAGAGCTTATGCAGTAGTCTTCTGCTTTGAATTGAATCGTGTCCCCCCAAAATATGTATTAATTTGGCTAGGCTGTGATTCCCTGTCCTGTGTAATTGTCCACCATTTTGTCATCTGATGTGATTTTCATATGTGCGGTAAATCCTATCTCTATGATGTTAATGAGGTAGGATTAGAGACAGTTACGTTAATGGGGCAGGACTCAGTCTACAAGATTAGGTTATGTTTTAAGTCAATCTCTTTTGAGATATAAAAGAAAGAAGCAAGCAGAGAGACAGAGGGACCTCATACCACCAGGAAATAAGAGCCAGGAGAATAGCGTGTCCTTTGGACCCGGGGTCCGTGTGCTGAGAAGCTACTAGACCAGGGGAAGATTGATGAAAAGGACTTTTCCCCGGAGGCAAGAGAGAGAGAGAAAGCCTTGCCCTGGAGTTGGCACCCTGAATGCAGACTTCTAGCCTAATAGACTGTAAGAGAATAAACTTCTGTTTGTTAAGGCCATCTACTTGTGGTTTTTATGTTATAGCAGCACTAGATAATTAAGACAGCCTCTTACTGTTGCCTCTTTCAAAGATAATGTCTTTAGAGAATGCTTACCAAAGAGCAACAGGAGTTTTGAAAACTGCATAGTGTTAAATGGTTGTTATTAGGAAATGTGTATTTTGAAGCATGGCTAGATAAAGTAACATAAAATTTATTTTCTTTAATCACCATACTACTAAACCTTTGAAATTTTAAACTTCAAAGCCTTGATCCATCTGTTTAAAAGTCTTTGGGTCAGCTCAGTCATTTCTCTGGAATGCTTCCCTTCTGACTCTGTCCTCTGTTCTGAAGAAATGTCCCTGTTCTGTATAACAGATCTTGCCTAAGGAGTTTTTTTTTTTTTAATCTTGGTTAAGAAACCAGTGACACTGATTTTCACCTCATTATAGTCTTCTCATTTATAAACTGATTGGGCCAGTTAATATAAATACATATTTTTCAGATGTTCATAGTTATTTTTAAGCCTCCTTTTAAAGTAGAGATTCTCATACATTTACCCATTATATAATGGAAATTCATTATTTTTTCTTTGGAGTCTCACCACATAAAATCTTACAAGTCTCTAAAAAATTTCAGATTCCCCAATGACATTAATGGTTTTAACTACCAATGAACTCCTACAGGTTATCAACTCACTGAAAAGTATCTTGTGCTGAAAAGCAAAGCAAAGTCACATTTTTTTATATCAAGGCCCTATTGAATTATTTGATAACCCATCTTATCTGAATAATTGGTATAAATGCTGGCTGTTATAATCTTTGAAAACTGCCTTTGTATACTATAGTGTAATGGCTCAGATTACACACCATGTTCAATCAGTTCTGCCATTCTCCAGCTTCAGAATCTTGGATAAGTTACTTAAACTTGCTTAATTTCTTCTTATGTAGAGTGAAAATGATAGTAGTACCTACTTCATATGATTTTTGTTTGAATTAAATGGATTGTTATATACAAGATGCTTAGCATAGTGATTGGCATATTCTAAAGTGCTTAAAATATTTTTCCTAATATTTCCCTCAATTGAAGTCACGTCCTCTCCAACCACTCCATACCTTCTAATTCCAACACAGATTACAGCGAATCTTATCGTTCAGAGCAAGGGGATAGAATTCTATAATACTAAGCTCTAAATTGTGTGTGAGGAAAACAGAGGTACTCTAGTATTATGTAATATTGTATATAATGCTCTACAGATCTAAACATACTCTTGATTACAGGATGGAAAGTTAGTGCTCTAAATACTGTAACTGTAAAATATATACGAAAACCAAACCAAATCCATTGCCATCAAGTCAATTCTGACTCATAGCGACCCTATAGGACAGAACAGAACTGCTCCATAGGGTTTCCAAGGAGTGGCTGGTGGATTCCAACTGCTGATCTTTGGTTAGCAGCCAAGCTCTTAACCACTGCACCACCAGGGCTCAGTAGAATTTAAAGGTGAAATGATGAGAAGTAGACAAAAATATACAAACTTTGTATCTTACAAAGTAGGAAATCAAGAAATACTGTCTGAAGTTTATTATTCAAGAACTAAAACTCTGAGTATATGTAATGTTATAAATGTAACTGTCTTAGTCATCTAGTGCTGCTATAACAGAAATACCACAAGTGGATGGCTTTAACAAAGAGAAATTTATTTTCTCACAATAAAGTATGCCAAAAGTCCAAATTCAGGGCATCAGCTCCAGGGAAAGGCTTTCTCTCTCTGTTGGCTCTGGAGAAAGGTCTTCTCATCAATCTTCCCCTGGACTAGGAGCTTCTCTGTGCAGGAACCTTGGGTCCAAATTCCGCTCCCTGCTCTTGGCACTGCTTTCTTGGTGGTATGAGGTCCCCCTGCCTCTCTGCTCACTTCTCTCTTTTATATTCCTAAAGAAACCTGCTCAAGACACAATTCAGTCCTGTAGGCTGAGTCCTGCCTCATCAACACAACTGCCGCCCATCCCCCCTCATTAACACCGTAGAGGCAGGATTTACAACACATAGGAAAATCACATCAGATTACAAAATTGTAGACAATCACACAATACTGGGAATCATGGTCCTGCCAAATTGATACACACATTTTTGGGGGACACAATTCAATCCATGATGGTAACCAATATGAGCATTAATGAGGGACGGATATTGGGACACAGGAGACGAGTGTGGCAACTAAATTCCTTCTCATTCGTGGTGGAGAATCAGTGGAATTAGCAGAATCGATAATGATAATTCAAGTAGTACAGATATAAGTCCATATTTTAAAGTTAAGGAGCTAACTCATCAAAACATCTAAAAATTGACATGTGTGGTAACACTGAGAAGGCAGAAGAGAACAATTACTAAGAAAAAAATGTTAAACTGAAAAAGTTTTATTTGTGGTAAGGTAAAGCATCTCTGATATATTTTTTAATGTTGAATTCATCTTTTATGTATTTCCTCTTAAAATATTTTTGAAAACTTTGTTTTCTTGACATTTAAGTTTAGCTAGTTAGAAATGAAAAAAATTGATTATCGGAAGATATGACTTTTCTTATAATGTGATAGGTGAACATTTGTGCAAATATACTTTGCTGATCAAAGTGCAGATGTTCACAATTTTAAGGATAAGAAACTCTATTTTAACTATTCTAAAATTAATTATAATCAATTACTAAACTATACATCAAGTAAATGTTTTAAAATACATTGTATTTGTTTTTACTATTTGTCCATCTATAACACACGAAATTGTCCCTGAGGATAATGCCCATCCAGTGCATCTCTTTTCCCCTGTACTTCAAACTAGAGTTCTTTCTTGCTCTCTCTCACACAAAGGCCAGCTGACAGGTTCTATATCTCCCCCCTCATTCAAGTGCAGAGAAATTTAGGTCTTAACTCCTTCAAAAGTGAATACCTGATTTAATAAATAAACAAAGAGCCCTCTAGTAATTAACTCCACACTTAGAAAGTGATGTGAAATTATAACTATCAATAATTATGTCTTTATTCCTGTTACAAGTACTACTACATCGAGTCTACGATGTGTAACACCTTAAGAAAAACATTTATCATACTATCTCATCTAATAATATTTGACAATCCTGTAAGCATAGATGTAATTTAGAGAGGTAGATTCAATTTACTTACCCATGATAGAAAACTATATGTAAGAAAAAAAAATATTGGAAAGGTTCATACTGAATGGAAGAAAAAGCCTAACAAATGAATATCAAAGCTCTGGAGAAGTAGAAAGCAGGCAAGCAATCTGAACAACTTCAAGTTTAACCATAAGGCTGGAATTGTGGTTAACTGCACAGAGTGGACTAATTTCATCCTAGCCTTGCCACTTGAAACAACAAGATTCTCTTCCTTTGAAACAATTTGAAAAATTCTAGAGACCAACTCAAATTGTACTGGCTTAGGTCACATGACCACCTCTGTGGTCAGAGACACAAACTCCACTAGAACCAAATGCTAGGAGTGAGAAAAAGAGCAGTTTTCCAAAAGAAAGGGATGTTTTCCAGAAAGGATGGAGGTGTCCTAAGAATACAAAACTTATGTCCAAAAGGATGGATATTGTTATAACTACTTTACAGAGGAGAAAACCAAGACATAGTGAGATTAAGTACTTGGCAAAGAAATCAAACATCTACTAAATTATAGGTAAGTTAAAAATCAAACCCAGTTTTTCTCTCACTACAAAGCCCATGGAACATAGGATACAATAAACATTAAAATATATTAAAATTTTATAAATTTATTGAAATTCATTTCACACACATACCACACACTCCAACATTCCAATATATCAGCTGGAGTGCTAGATTATTTGAGACTCAAATGAAAGTAGCCCAATCAGTTTTAAAGAGAGCAAGATGTAAAGGAAAACGTATTTTGGCATTTCTATTCACTTCTGGCTCCTAGCTACAGTTTTTGATGAATAAGTTATGTTGATAGACGTTCTGGTTATCCTACTACCTGTACATGCTCTATGGACTCAGATGTGGACATTGAATCTTTTACTTGATTTTTTCCCCAGACCATACACATAAGGTCTTTGCATACAAAACAGATCTTGCCAGAGATGTGGAATAGGGGATAAGGGTACATTGCAACAATAGAAACACTTAAAATTGAATATTAGACATTCCTGTTTTTGATGGGCCTCTCATCTATTTCTGCCATCTCAGCCTACAGTCTTTTTACATCTTAAAGGGCCCTTTCTCTCAGTTCTCTCAGAAGCAAATAAGCAGTTAAACGACAACAACAAACATCAGTAAGAACAAAGCAAGCATGGGGAGAAATAAACTACTTTCAATATTTTAGGTAGAAAAATCCAATCCTCGATATTAAGCTTCCTTTCTAACGTCTTCACTGCTGTTGTTGTTGTGTACTGTCAAGTCGATTCTGACTCATAGCAACCCTATATGACTGAGTAGAACTGTTCTATAGGGTTTCCTAAGCTGTAATTTTTACAGGCCCCCACAAGTCTGTCAGTTTGTCGCACTGTGGGGGCTTGCATGTTGTTGTGATGCTGGAAGCTATGCCACCTGTATTCAAATACCAGCAGAGTCACACATGGTGGACAGGTTTCAGCTGAGCTTCCAGACTGAGACAGACTAGAAAGAAGGACCCGGCGGTCTACTTTTGAAAAGAATTAGCCAGTGAAAACCTTATGAGTAGCAGCGGAACATTGTCTGATATAGTGCCGGAGGATGAGTCCGCCAAGTTGGAAGGCACTCAAAAGACAAGTGGGGAAGAGCTGCCTCCTCAAAGTAGAGTCGACTTTTGTGACATTGATGGAGTCAAGCTTTAGGGACCTTCACTTGCTGATGTGGCACGACACAAAATGAGAAGAAACAGCTGCAAACATCCATTAAAAATTGGAACGTGGAAAGTACAAAGTCTGAATCTAGGAAAATTGGAAATCATCAAAAATAAAACGGAATGCATAAACATCGATATTCTAGGCATTAGTGAGCTGAAATGGGCTGGTATTGGCCATTCTGAATCCGATAATCACACAGTCTACTCTGCCAGGAATGACAGCTTGAAGAGGAATGGCATTACATTCATCGTCAAAAAGAACTTTTCAGGGTCTATCCTGAAGTACAACGCTGTCAGTAATAGGGTAATATCTATACACCTACAAGGAAGGCCAATTGATACGACTATTATTCAAATTTATGCACCAACCACTGAGGTCAAAGATGAAGATATTAAAGATTTTTTACCAACTTCTACAGTCTGAAGTTGATCAAACATGCAATAAAGTTGTATTGATAATTACTGGTGATTGGAATGTGAAAGTTGGAAACAAAGAAGGATCGGTAGTTGGAAAATACGGCCTTGGTGATAGAAACCATGTCGGAGATCGCATGATAGAATACTGCAATACCAATGACTTCTACGTTGCAAATACGTTTTTTCAACAACATAAACAGCGACTATACACGTGAACCTTGCCTGATGGAATACACAGGAGTCAAATCGACTACATCCGTGGAAAGACACCATGGAGAATCTCAACATCATCAGTCAGAATAAGGCCAGGGGACTACTTTGGAACGGACAATCAATTGCTCATATGCAAGTTCATGTTGAAACTGAAGAAAATTAGAACAAGTCCACCAGCCAAATTATGACTTTGAGTATATTCCACCTGAATTTACAGATCATCTCAAGAATAGATTTGATGCATTGGACACTAATGACCGAAGTCCAGATGAGTTGTGGAATGGCATCAAGGACATCATACATGAAGAAAGCAAGAGGTCATTAAAAAGACAGGAAAGAAAGAAAAGACCAAAACAGATGTCAGAAGAGACTCTGAAACTTGCTCTTGAACGTCAAGCAGCTAAAGTGAAAGGAAGAAATCATCAAGTAAAAGAGCTGAACAGAAGATTTGAAAGGGTGGCTCGAGAAGAGAAAGCAAAGTATAATGACATGTGCAAAGAGCTGGAGATAGCAAACCAAAAGAGAATAACATGCTCAGCATTTTTCAAGCTGAAAGAACTGAAGAAAAAATTCAAGCCTCAAGTTGCAATATTGAAGGATTCCATGGGGAAAATATTAAACAATCCAGGAAGTATCAAAAGCAGATGGAAGTAATACAGAGTCACTTTACTAAAAAGAACTGGTCAACATTTAACCATTTCAGGAGGTAGCATATGATCAGGAACTGATAGTACTTAAGGAAGAAGTTTAAGCTGCACTGAAGACACTGGAGAAAAACAAGGTTCGGGAATTGATGGAATACCAATTGAGATGTTTCAACAAATGGATGCAGCACTGGAAGTGCTCACTCATCTACACCAAGAAATTGGGAAGACAGCTACCTGGCCAACTGACTGGAAGAGATCTATATTTCTGCCTATTCCCCATAAAGGTGATCCAACCGAATACGGATATTATAGAACAATATCATTAATACCACACCCAAGTAAAAATTGATCTTCAGCAGTATATTCACAGGGAACTACCAGAAGAGGGTGTGGGACCAGGGATATTATTGCTGATGTCAGATGAATCCTGGGTGAAAGCAGAGAGTACCAGAAAGGTGTTGATCTGTGTTTTATTGATGATGCAAAGGCATTGGACTGTGTGGATCATAACAAATTATGGATAACATTGAGAAGAATGGGAATTCCAGAACACTTATTTGTGCTCTTGAGGAACCTGTACATAGATCAAGAGGCAGTCATTCGAACAGACCAAGGGGATACTGCGTGGTTTAAAGTCAGGAAAGTTGTGCGTCAGGGTTGTATCCTTTCACTATGCTTATTCAATCTGTATGCTGAGCAAATACTCTGAGAAGCTGGACTACATGAAGAAGAATGTGGCGTCAGGACTGGAGGAAGACTCATTAACAACCTGTGTTATGCAGATGACACAACCTTGCTGGCTGAAAGTGAAGAGGACTTGAAGCACTTACTGATGAAGATCAAAGACCATAGCCTTCAGTATGGATTACACCTCAACATAAAGAAAATGAAAATCCTTGCAACTGCACCAATCAGCAACATCATGACAAACAGAAAAGATTGAAGTTGTCAAGGACTTCATTTTATTTGGATCCACAATCAACACCAATGGAAGCAGCAGTCAAGAAATCAAAAAAGGCACTGCATTGGGCGAATCTGCTGCAAAAGACCTCTTTTAAGTGTTGAAAAGCAAAGATGTTACCTTGAGGACTAAGGTGCGCCTAACACAAGCCATGGTGTTTTCAATTGTCTCACATGCATGCGAAAGCTGGATGATGAATAAGGAAGACCAAAGAAGAACTGAAGCCCTCGAACTGTGGTGTTGGCAAAGAATACTGAATATACCAAGGACCACGAAAAGGACAAACAAACCTGTCTTGAAAGAAGTACAACCAGAATGCTCCTTAGAAGCAAGGATGGTGAGATTACATTTTACATACTTTGGACATGTCATCAGGAGGGATCAGTCTCTGGAGAAGGATGTCATTCTTGGTAAAGTAGAGGGTCAGGGAAGAAGAGGAAGACCCTCAAGAAGATAGATTGACACAGTGGCTGCAACAATGGGCTCAAGCATAACAACAATTGTGTGGATGGTGCAGGACCAGGCAGTGTTTCGTTCTGTTGGAAATAGTGTCACTATGAGTTGGAACCAACTCGATGGCACCTGACAACAACAATCTTTATGGGAGCAGATTACCACGTCTTTTCTCGAGCAAAAAGGTTGGTGAGTTCAAACTGCCTACCTTTTGATTGGCAGCAAAGTGCTTAACCATCGCACCACCAGGGCTCCTTAGGTGTTCCCTAGGGACTAGTTTTTCCTGCCCTAGAGATCTACATACATGTGATAACAGACTCAAAAGGGACAAAAGCATACAGAGTGAGAAGTAAGTCTCTATCCCACCCTTGTCTCCCCAATCCTTTCCACAGAAACAACCACTATTACTAATGAGAGTCTCATGTATCTTTCCAGAACAGTTCAGGTGCACTACATGATCAATGTATGATCAGGTCCTTTTGTATTCTTTTTTTTTTGCAAAGATTGGTAGATAGCATACTGTAATATTCAACATCTTGCTACTTTCTCTTAACATTTTTTTCTTGGAAAGCATTCTTCAGTACATATATAGCTGTCTCAGAAGGTGTAAAAATGTTCTGTTGTATGAATGAACAATATTTTATATAAACAGTCACTTACCAATGGACTGGAAAATCTCTTCAATTATTTTGGTATAACAGTGCTACAGTAAATATTCCTGAGCATGTCATTTTGCCCAAGGATAAATTGCTAGATGAGTTATCCTATTCGTGTTTGCTGATAAGACAGATACTGATTCATATATTTAACAAATATTTATTGAGCTTTTACCCTCTACAAAACCAAAAACCAAACCAAACCCACGGCCGTCGAGTCGATTCCTACTTATAGTGGTCCTACAGGACAGAGTAGAACTTCACCACAGGATTTCCAAGGAGTGGCTGGTGGATTCAAACTGCCAACCTTTTGGCTAGCAGCCAAGCTCTTAACCACGGGGTCACCAGAGCTCCATTGTTACAAGTACTTGGGACACATCAATGAACTGGCAAATATCACCACTCTCACAGAATTTACACTCTAATGTGGAGGGAAAAACAATGAACACTATGGATAGCAAATAAGTAAATCATACAGTGAGTTAGAAGGTGATATTTTTCTATTGGGGGAGTCAGAGGTGGGTAAGGGGAAATTGTAAGTATATGGGTGAGACATGTGCAATTTAAAATAGGGTGGTCAGGGTTGAACTCATTGAGACAGTGACATTTCAGCAGCCTTGAAAGAGCTGAGAGAAATCTATGAGTATCTCTAAGGAAATGCACTTTCCAGGCACAGGGAACAGTAAAATGTTACACCTTTTTTAGTAACTATATTTGTGCTAGGATTTCTGTTTTTATTTCTTTTTATTTTTTCTTCTTCTCTTACTTTAGTTTTGAATTTTTCTTCTGATAATTTGAGAAGTTTGTTTTTTTTCTAGTTATAAAATCTATAATCAAAATTTTATTTAATGATTAATTACTGATTTCTTTACAAAGTATCTACTGATTTGTTACTATGAGCAATGATAAGAAAAAACACTATCCAATTTTTTTTATCGTATTGCTTTTTTTAGTGAGTTATTTAAGTATATACTCATGTGTCTATTACAATACTTGGCAGATTTTTTTGATCCTAAGGTTTAAAAAAAGAAATTCCTCCTTTCAGTCCTAACTTTTGTGAATTATGTCTATGTTGATAATGTTCACAATACTTAAATTATTTTCTGTTTAACCATAATACACATGGTTGTTCTAGTCTTAGTCTTATAGTTAAATTGATTTAATGCTTACAGTTTACACTCTTGCACTAGATCCTTCATTTATTTTTTTGTGGCCTAAAGTTTATCCTCTACTGGTTTCTTCTAGAAGGACTCAGGAGAACTCTATTCCTCATGTTCTTGCATGTTAAAAAATGTGTGAAAATATAATATATATTTTTGGTCCAGGAAGAAGGCAAATTATATGTTACACATGTTGAACAGGAAAATAATAAATCCAAGGTTTGTGACTAAACTTAGGAATGATTAAGTTACATTCCAGTAACTATATTTTTCATTAAAGTCCTGGCTAATCAATGATACGAATCCTGCTGCTGGTTTGTCTTTTAGCCTTCCATAAAGCTTGCAAAAGCCTTGAAGGCTAAAGTAAAAAAAAAAAAAAAAAAAGGATTATAAATGGTTTAATTAATTATCTATTTATTACTTTATTAAATTATTAAAGCAGAGTTCTGGTTAAGATGGTGACTTGACTAGATGCACCTTAATGTTCTCGTACACCAGTCAAGTCAAGAAACTAAGTGAAATGGATACAAACAGTGACTCCAGATCCCTGATCATCAAGGGGAAGTGTAAAGAATTAGACTGAAGAAAGCCTAAGAATTACGTGGGATGCTATCAAGAGGAAAAACCTATGAGTGATCAGAGTACCAGAACACTGGGGGATAATGGAAAACACAGAGACAACTGATGAAGATTTGCTGGCAGAATATTTCCCTAATATCATGAAAGACGAGAAGAGATCTATCCAAGAAGCTCAATGAACCCCATACAGGATAGGCCCTAAAAGAAAGTCACGAAGACATATCATAATGCTTGCGATCATTAGCCATTACAAAAATGCGAAGCAAAACTACACTGAGATATCATCTCAAACTGACAATACTGGCACTAATACAAAAAACATAAAACAACAAATGTTGGAGAGGTTTTGGGGAGATTGAAACTTTTATGCACTGCTGGTGGGAATGTAAAACAGTGCAATCATTTTGGAAAATGATATGGCTCTTTCTTAAAATGCTAGAAATAGAAATACCACGTGATCCAGCAATCCCACTCCTAGGAATATACCCAAGAGAAATAAGAGCTGTCATACAAATAAACATATATGCATACCCATGTTCACTGCAGCACTATTCACAATAGTGAAAAGATGGATACAGCCTAAATGCCCATCAACAGGTGAATGGATAAACAAATTATGGTACATACACACAATGGAATACTATACAACAATAAATAACAACGATGAATCTGCAAGACATCTTACAACATGGATGAATATGGAGGGCATCATGCTGAGTGAAATAAGTCAGTCACAAAAGGAAAAATATTGTATGAGGCCACTATTATAAGAACCCAAGGAAAGGTTTACACACAGGAAAAAAGCATTCTTTGATGATTAAGCGGGTGCAGAGGGAGGGGGAGGAAAAACCCCTAACTAGATAGTAGACAAGTGACTTCGCTCAAGGAAAGGGCAACACAAAATATAAGGGAAGTCAGCACTACTGGACCAAAGCAAAAACATAGAAGTTTCTTAAACACATTCAAACACTTCAAGGGACTGAGTAGCTGGGGCTGGGGCTGGGGCCATAGTCTCGGGGGACATCTAGGTCAACTGGCATAACATAGTTCATAAAGAATATGTTCGACATCCCACTTTGGTGAGTAGCCCCTGGGGTCTTAAAAGCTTTTGAGCAGCCATCTATGATACATCTATTGGTCCCATCCCATCCAGAGCAAAGGAGAATGATGAAAATCAAAGACACAAGGAAAATATTAGCCTGGAAGACTAAAGGACCACATGAACCAGAGACTCCAGCAGCCTGAGACCAGAAGAACTAGATGGTGCCCAGCTACCACCAATGACCGCTCTGACAGGGAACATAATAGAGAGTCCTGTACAGAGCAGGAGAAAAATGTAGAACAGAATTCAAATTCATGAAAAAAGAGCAGATTTACTGGTCTGACAGAAACTGGAGGAAACCCTGAAACTATAGGCTCCAGACACTCTGCTAACCCAGAACTGAAAACATTCCCAAAGACCACTTTTCAGACAAATATTAGACAGGCCTATAGAATAAAAATAACACACGTGAAAATTGTGCTTCTTCATTCAATAAAATATATGACAAGAAGTGGGCAATTCCTGTGCAAAAGTAAGGCGAGAATGCAGGAATGGACAGCAACTGGATGAATGGGCACAGAGATCCTGGGGTGGAAAGGGGGAGCGTGTTGTCACATTGCCGGCCTTGCAGTCAATGTCACAAAACAATAAATGCATAAATTTTTGAATGAGAAATTAACTTGAATTGTAAACTTTCACCTAAACACAATTAAAAAAGGAAGAAGAATTGGATTGAGCACCAATTAGAAAGAGAGTTAGAACAAAATCAGCAGGAATGTGGAGACTCTCAGAGAGACCACACCTGGCTGGCTGACCAGTACAGCATGGCCATTTTGAGACAGCAGCAGGCAACATCCTTGGGCAAGGAGCCCAGAGAGTTACTTCATGGAAAACACAGCTGGAGGTAAAGATACTGATTGAAAGAACATGGAGGAAAATTAGGTAGGTAGGTCATGTACCAGGTCCAGGCTACCCCAGGAAGGAGACACGAGGGAGTCCCCTGGCTCTCAAAATAGGAAAACACAGGGAAATTGCCACTGGAACAAAGAGGGGCAGAGCAAATTGGTGAAGTCTCAGGACAGGAACTGATAAGACAGTGAGTGCACTTCTGCTGAGAGACAAGGCTGAGTGCAGGAATGTGGGTGAGAGCTTCAGAGTCCCTGGTGAATGCAGAGAAGGGAGGGAACTAGAAACTAGGGTTGAGACTTACTATCAGCCGTAGTGCAAGTCCAGTTGGGCGGGAGACATCCATTGAGCAGTAAAATACTAGAACAATAATCAGAAGTTTCTCCCTTGACCAGTTTCCTGCCAAACCCCCTTCTCTTCACATCTGAGCAGCCTCAGCCCCCACACTCCCTCCCCCAGTACCCTCTCAGGTAGCTACCCTCAGTGACTCATCCAGCATTCAACACATCCATAGTCCCTCCCACCCACCCACTCACCCCCCGCACAGTGAGAAGCCCAGGAGACACACTCACAGCCTCTCTCAAAGGCTCCTTCTGAGAGAAGCCCCCCCTGAGACTGCTCATATCCTCTCCTGCCCTGCTGCCATGCAGTGAGATACCTGGCAGACATGCCCACAGCCTTTTTCGTGGGCTACAGTGGAGAGAAACTCCAGACAACCATCCACCGGTCCTCTCACCTACCCAAGCCCACTTCATACTCTCACCTGCCTGAGCCCACCTCATACCCTACCTGGCCTGCACTGCAAGACACCCAGGTGGCTCTACCCACTCACTGCTCCCCCCATCCTGGCCCATGAGATGAGTTGTTTTCAGCGACCTGCCCACCTGGCACCTCTCCCACACCCTACCTATTCCCTCAGGCCCCTGAACATATGTGGAGACCTCCAGCCCTCCCCTAGTCACTAGGACACCTATCCATAACTAAGCATAAAGAAAATGTTTGACATCCCACTCAGTAAACACAAAAACAACAAAAACAAATGAAAGGAAAAGAAAATCTATATACAAAAAGAACTCAACATAGAAAGTAAAGAAGAACAAAGAAACCGTTAACACCACAAAAAAGTGTAACAAAATGACAGCAATAAATTCTTACCTATTGATAATCACACTGAATGTAAATAGATTAAATGCACCAGTCAAGAGACACAGAGTGGCAGAATGGATTAAAAAAAAAATGACCATCAATATGTTGTCTACAAGAAAGACACCTTAGACAAAAAGATATAAATAGGTTAAAAATCAAAGAATGAAAAAAATATACCAAGCAAACAGCAACCAGAAGAGAGCAGGGGGGAATATTAATATCTGACAAAATAGACTTAAAAATCAACATCCATTATAAGAGAAAAAGAAAGAAATTATATAATGATTAAACAGTCAATCCACCAAGAAGACATAACACTTATAAATATTATGTACCCAATGCTGGAGCTCCAAAATATATAAAACAAACCCTAACAAAACTGAAGAGAGAAATAGACAGTTTTACAATAATAAACCAAACTCATTGCCATTGAGTCAATGCCCACTCATAGTGATCCTACTGGACAGAGTAGATCTGCCTCATATGGTTTCCAAAGCTGAAATCTTTATGGAAGCAGACTGCCACATATTCCTTCTGCAGAGTGGCTGGTGAATTTGAACCACTAACCTTGCAGTTAGCAGCTGAGACCTTAACCATTGTGCTACCAGAGCTCCTTCTACAATAATAGTAGGAAATTATAACACACCACCTTTGACAGTTGACAGAACAACTAGAAAGAAAATCAACAAGGATACAGAAGATCTAAATGCTACTATCAACCAACTGGACTTCACAGACATAAATAGAACACATCACCCCATGGTAACACAATACACATTCCTCTGCAATGCACATAGAACATTCTCCAGAACAGACCATATTTTAGGGCACAAAGAAAGTGTCAATAAATTTTAAATGATCCAAATTATACAGAGCATCTTCTGGGATCCTAAAGAATGAAAGTAGAAATGAATAACAGGAAGAACAAGGAAAACAAATTAAATACATGGAAACTAAATACCACATTACTAAAAAACTATTGGGTCATAAAAAAAAACAAAAGTGAAATTAAAAATACTTAGAATCAAATGGGAATGAAAACACAACATAGCAAAACCATTGGGATGCAGCAAAAGGGACACAGCTCATAAGGAAATTTATAGCAATAAATGCATACATTAAAAAAGGTCCAAAATCAGTAACTTAACTAGCCAACTAGAACAGATAGAAAAGAAACAGCAAAAGAAGACCAAAGCTACCAGAAGAAAGGAAATAATACATATCAGAGCAGAAATAAATGAAACAGAAAACAGAAAAACAAAAGAGAGAATCAACAAGACTAGAAGTTGGTTATTTGAAAAGGTCCATTAAAATTGACAAACCACTGGCCAATTTGACAAACGAAAAAATGAGAAGCAAAAAACCAAAATAAGAAATGAAACTGGAGACATTAAAACAGATCCATCTGAGGTAAAGAGGAGTATAACAGATTACTATGAAAATTTGTACTCAACAAATTTGATATTTTTGAAGAAATTTCTAGAAACACACTACCGACATTAAAAAAAAAAAAAGTTGCTGCCTAGTTGATTCCGACTCATAGCGACCCTATAGGATAGAGTAGAACCGCTCCATAGGGTTTCCAAGGAGCAGCTGGTGGATTCAAACTGCCGACCTTTTGGTTAGCAGCTAAATGCTCAACCAATGAACTACGTAAACTAACACAAATAGAGGTAGAAAATCTAAACAGTTCCATAACAAAAAAAGAGATTGAAGATGTCATCAAAACACTCCCAACAACAACAACAAAAAACCGTGGCCCAGATGGCTTCACTGGGGGAAGAGAAGAGTTGAGACAAATTTTACTCAAACTCTTCCAAAATATATAGAAAAGGAAGGAATACTACCTAACCATTCTTTAAAGTCAGCATCACCCTAATACTAAAGCCAGGTAAAGACATTACAAAAAAAGAAATTCACAGTCCAGTATGTCTCAAGAATATAGATGCAAAAATTTTCAACAAAAATTCAAGAAGTCACTTCTGAGGTTCACCGTTCAGCCAGGATTGGACAGTCCCATAAAACAAGATGGGACTAATGAGGCACAGCAGTCCAGCGACAAGGACTAGAAGGGGGACAGGAAAGCTGGTGATAGGGAATTCAAAGTTGAGTAAGGACAGTGCTAACATGTAGTGGGGTTGTTAACCATTGTCACAGGGCAACATGTGTACTAACTCTTTAATAAGAAACTATTCTGTAAACCTTCATCTGAAGTGAGAATAGCAGCACAACTGGAAGTATGTTATCGATGTCACTGAACTGTGCATGTAGAAATTTTTGAAATGGTGTATCTTTGGCTATGTATATTTTCACCAGAAAAGAAAAAAGGTCGAGAAGGGAGAGGGGTGACATGTCGTGGGATTGTTAACCGATGTCATAAAAGAATATGTGTACTGACTGTTTAATGAGAAACTATTTGTTCTGTAAACCTTCACCTACAGTACAATAAAAAATAAAAATAAAAAAAATTCAAGAAAACAGAATACTACAGCATATTAAGAAAATTATACATCATGATCAAGTGGGATTCATACCCGGAATGCAAGGGTGGTTCAACATTAGAAAATCAATCAATGTTATTCATCACATAAATAAAACAAAAGAGAAGAATAACATGATTATCTCAACTGATGCATAAAAGGCATTTGATAAAATCCAACACATTTTCATGATAAAAACTCTCAGCAAAATAAGAACAGAGGGGAAATTCCTCAACATAATTAAGGGCATATATTACAGTGGTTAAGAGCTCAGGCTGCTAACCAAAAGACTGGCAGTTTGCATCCACCAACGGCTCCTTGGAAACCATATGGGGCAGATCTGCTTTGTCCTGTAGGGTCACTAAACCAATAATTTCTTTTATAAAGATCAGCACAAAGCTGGTTCCTATGAGGCGGAGGTCAAAGATGTCCCAAATGTCCAGCTTTTTCAAGCTTCATCACCTCTAACATCAACTACTCCCTTTCCCCTCAGAACTCTCCCTCAGTCTCTAGGTTCCCTAATTCTCTGCAATGTCTCACAGCAGTCACGAACCATATAAAGGAAGTGGCTCAAGTGGTTGTGGAGACTGGCAAGTCCCAAATTTGTGGGTCAAGCATAGGCTTCCCCCTGGCCCTCAGTCTCTGACCAAAGGCACCCAGCTTTCTCACTTCGTGGGCCGGGAAGCTCACTGTGCCATCTCCTTCGGGTCTCTCCTTCGGGCCTCTCCTTCGGGCCTCTCCTGCTGGTCTCTGCTGCCAGTCTCTCCTTCCTTGATGGTGGTGAGCTCTTCTCTCTGCCATGGAATTGGCTCTTTTTTAAGGCAAAAAAGACCAATCCCCTGGGTGGGCCACAATTATTTTATTTGCACATCCCTGCCCAATCACCTGGGTGGGAGTTAACAAGACCATGGCGAGAAAGGCCATACTAAGTAATCCCTTACATAGCAGGCCACCCCCTGGCTTTTCTAGCCATGGTTCTTTCATATTGGGAGGATAACTTCCCCCTCCCAATCATTTTACCAGTCCAAAACAGTCATAAACAATATGTCCTTCAATGGGCAAAGAGGCCAAAGGGTGAGTTTACTCAGGTATCAGCCATTCAAGTCTGCTGCAGCTTTCCATTTGATCTGATCAGGTTCTCCAAAAGTCATTTCATCTTCCCCCTTTCTGGCCTCTGACAAAATTCAACTGAGAGAAGATTATTCCCTAGCTCTGAGTCTCGCTTGAGTTATCAGCATAATGTTAGGTTTCCCCCACTGTATAACTCATTTATTCATTCCTTTACCTTCGGCTATTATTTCTCTTTCCTTCTATTTGTCATTTATTTTTGTCCATACTTTTCCACCTTGAGAAGGAACATCAGGTTCAACTGCTGTGCTAGCCCAGATTGCTGGTAGGAAGACCAGTCTAGAAAGTGCTTCCCCCTCAGTCCACTCCCATTCATGTTAGGTAGGGTTACATAGGTACATCACTAGTGGGCTATCTTGCCCACTAGGCAATATGGCAGTATTCACTGTCAACCCCAATTTTGCAAGATGGGGGAAGGTATAATCCATCCCATAAGGCCCTTGGGAATTCTGGCATACATGTTCAGGGCTATAGTTACAGTCTCTTGCTTAAGTATCACCTCTGCTTCTGGCACCTGCAGCTGCATCCCTGTTCCTGGAACCGAAACATTGGCAGGAAAAAAGCAATTTTAGGTGATGTGGGGAAGAACTGTAAGGTGGCACCAGCATCCTCCTCCACCCTGTCTACCCCAACTCCCCCAGAGAAGTGTAGGAATTGTCCAGTGATGATGCTGATGTTGTTCCCCTCATGTTGAGTGTAAGCACACACTCATGAAGGCATGTGAGCCATCCCTTCATGCCTTGATCTTCCTCTGTTTAAGACAACAAATGTTTCAATTGCCCATTCCAATTTTCTATCAAACTGTTACTCTGAGGGTGGTTATGCAACATGGTATGTCCATTTAATACAATGTTTATTGGCCCATTGCTGCACCCTGTGGACTGTAAAGTGTGTTCCTTGGTCTAATGAAATATAACTCAGTGGCCCAAATTAGTACAGCGTCTTTTGTTCCAATCCCTTAATGGTATTGTTGGCATTTGCATCTGTCACAGGATATAAAAAGTCCAGTCCAGAGTGGGTATCTATTCCTGTGAGACCCATTTGTAGCCACCTGGTGCCACAGGCGTCATTTGTCCAATATAATCAACTTGCCAGCTATGTGCAGGGCCTTCGCCCTCGGGTAATCTGCCCCATAGCCATCTGCAACCTGTCTTTCTTGCTGGCAGACAGAGCAGTCCTTATTGGCATTTCGTGCCTCAGAGGGTGCAAGGGGAATGTGTCTAGATTCAGCCCATCTCTGTGTCGCTGCAGTCCCCCCGTGTCCGCTCATATCTTGGACCCAGTTGGCCACCTCAAG
The DNA here is from genome assembly GCA_030035585.1 of Dugong dugon. Classification (NCBI taxonomy): domain Eukaryota; kingdom Metazoa; phylum Chordata; class Mammalia; order Sirenia; family Dugongidae; genus Dugong; species Dugong dugon. The sequence goes on along the minus strand of CM057483.1, from coordinate 96,620,569 downwards.
TGAGCATACCAACAGGTCCACTTGCTGATTCCAATTGCCTTCCGATCCAGGAAGGGTTTTTTTTTTTCTGATTGGCATCAACATGTCCTACTTTGATGTGCCCTCTAAGTTCTCAGAGTACTTTCCATAGGTTCATGCCCCACACGGGTGTTCCCTTAATAGTCCAATTTTCCATTGCCCATTTGCCAGGCCATTGGCCACTGCCCACGAATCGGTTAAAAATCCAAACATATGGGCTCTTACCATTACACAATTCTTCCATCATGGCTAGGAAGACAGCATGCAGTTCAGCCCATTGAGCTGACCTGTTCTTACCTTCTTCAGTCAGAGTCTTTCCATCTGCTGGTCTTAATGCAGCAGCTTTCCACATCACATGTTGTCCATGTACCCTGGAACTGCCATCCGTGAACCAAGCAGCCTTCTACTGGTCAGCAGAAAGTTGTCCATAGGGCACTGTCCATTTAGCAGTGGGCTCTGGCAGCTTCTCAGGTGGTTCCAGGGTAGGAACTATGGGAAAAAAGGCTACCTGTTCGTGGATAAGGTGGGTGCCTACCTGCATTCCTCCAGCAGCTTGTTCTTGTAAGAACCATTTTCATTTTATTATGGAACTATTTTGGACACTGGCTTCCTTATTAGAGTGTTTCTCTGACATCACCCAAGACATTATAGGTATTTCAGGTCTCATGATGATTTTATGTCCTTCTGTCATTGAGGCAGTCTCAATCAATGCCCAATAGCAGGCGAGTAATTGCTTTTCAAATGGTCTGTATCATGCTGCAGCATCTGGAAACTTTCTAGTCCAGAATCCCACCAGTCACTGTAGAGCAGCATTCTCAGGTTTTTGCCATAAGCTCCAGTCTGCATAAGCACGTCACCAAAATCATGTCTGAATATAGATCATAAGGGCCTGAAAGCAGGGAAAGTGAAACCACTTTTTTAAATTCAGACATAGCCTGCTGTTGCTCTGGCCCCTATCTAAATGCAGTTTTCTTCCGAGTGGTTTTATGGATGTGGGCCAGCAATATTCCCAGATGTGGAATATGTGTTCTCCAAAATCCAAATAAACCAACCAAGCATTGGGCCTCCTGCTTAGTCTTGGGGGTAGGTAGCGACAACAACTTATTCTTAGTTGCCTGCAGAATGTCACAGGTGGCTACTGCCCAAGTTATTCCCAAGAATTTCACCATTTGGGCAGGGCCTGGATTTTTGCTGGATTTATTAACCAGCCTCTGTTGGTCATGTGGGCCACTACTGTATTCAAATCTGCCCCAGCCTGTTCCTCCGTGTTTGTTATTAACATAATATCCTCAATGTAATGTATCATTACACTTGAGATCTGCACCAAGTCCAAGTCTCTTCTAAACAAACTATGACAGCAAGCTGGTGAATTCAAGTAACCCTGTGGTAATGTAGTGACAGTAAGTCGAGATACTTCCCATGTGAAAGCAAATGCAGCTGGCTTTTTTCTGAGATTGGCATGGAGAAAAATGCATGTGCAAGATCAGTCACTGAGTACTAGTCTCCATTAGCCTGCTGTATTTCCCACACCGTGGATACCATGTCTGGAACAGCTGAAGCCACAGGTGGCACTACTTTATTTAGACCTCAATAGTCTACTGTCAGCCTCGATGAGCCATCTGCCTTTTTCATGGGCCATACAGGGCTTTTATACAGAGAATTTGTTGGCACCAATACTCCAGCCTTTAGCATGTCTTTAATCAAGGCAGTAATCTCTTTTTGTCCACCAGGTATCCTACACTGTTTCAGATTAACAACCTGAGTGGTTTCGGACAATTCTAATGGTTCCCATTTAGCGTGTCCAATTAGTACTGGCCTAATAGCAGACTTATACACCTTCAGTTTTACAATATCAGGTAGAGGGAGTGTTCCCCAATTAGACATAATATCCATACCAATAATGCATTCAGGTAAGGGAGATGCAACTACTTCATACAAGTTCTGTTTAAATCTTCCAATTCTCATCCAAACTTTCATCCTAGTCCCATCAACCGTTGCATCCCCATATCCTCCCAGTCTAACCTTAGGCCCCTTCAAGATTTTATTGACAGGTTTTGGGATTACAGTACATTGAGCTCCTGTGTCTCGGAGACCCAAAAAATCTCTTCCTCACCTGTGGGCCATTTCACCCACACGTGTGCATATGGCCTTGGGTCCCCTCTTGGAGGCCGGACCGGAAGACCCTGGCCCCCTTGTCAATCCTTATCTTGATCAACTAGCTGAGACTTTGCTTCAAATGGTCCCAGGTGGGAATTCCCATCATTAAATATCTCCCAGCTAGGGTGAATAGGACAGTCTTATTTAGGCCTCTTCATCACTGGGGACCAGCAGGAATTTCCACTGGTCCACACAACCTCCTGTAGTGCTGTCTTAGAACCTTTATCTCAACTCAATCAATGTCCACTATATTCATCCCATTTCTTAGTAACCATCTAAAAATCTCTGTCCTGCTGGGGTAAGTTCTTTCTCCATTGCCTCTTCCCATTCTCCTATGAATCACCCTTACGTTTTTTGCATCTGTAAGACCTATGCGGGGAAGCTGTGCCAACAGACCTGACAAAACTTTTTGGATTGCTGCTTTGTTTTGCAGTGGCAAGGTTACATGGGGTGCCCATGTAGAAAGGGCTCCCTTAATTACTCTATCTACCATGACCTGTGTAAGGGACATACTCATTAGATGAGTGTCAAGATCAACATAAAGCCATTTCAGCATGGCTTGCATAAGCAGCTCATCAGCTGTTTCCTCTGGAGTGTTCCCATCAGCTGTTTCCTCTGGAGTGTTCCATTGGGTATTTAGAAGGTGAAAGGGGCAGTTTCCCTTCTCAGGGTAAACAAATCTCACTGCAGATTTTATCCAGTCCACCAGATTGGCTATCCCCTGTGGGTTAACCTGCTGTATAAATGGATCTTGTATCATCATTTGTGACTGTTCCATAGTGAGTTGTGGGTCTTGCATCAACCCAAACATACTCCTCCATTCTGTAGCATTCAAAACTAAAGACACTGCCCCTAATTAGTCACTTTCACTACCCATTTTCGTACTGGTTCCTAAGGAAGCTTATGATACCGATCTACAAATTGAAGCAACTCCTTTACACTATACACCCTGGTTTCTATAGTTTCTTGGTTTTTCCCATTTCCCTCCCAGACTACCTTCTTGGTTGCCAATGGTTGTGGAGGAACTGCCTATTGTTCCAACCTGATTTTTCCTTTCCAGGTCAGCCCTGAGACTAGCCGTCGTAGCTCTGACTAGACCGGATCTGGGCTTGGTTCAGTACTAAAATTAGCCCCTACATTCTTTTGGATAACAGAAACCAAGGAATTTTACGTCTGGCCCCTTCCTTATCACTCTGTATTTCCATATGCATCCAATTAGCCAATTCCTCAGGAGTTAGAGCCACTCTTCCTAAATCCCATGAACAGCTTTTGCCTTGGAAAATTGATTGCACCATAACAGATGCTTCAATTCACAGGTGTTTTTTTAATCCTATCCAGAAGCCAAAGTTTTCTCATTCTTCCATTTATCCCCTTTTTTCCAAAGCCACATATTCCAGTGAGTCTGGGCCATTTCAGTGAACCCACCATTCTGACACCAACTAAATGAATAATTTCTTTTATAAAGATCAGCACAAAGCTGGTTCCTATTAGGCGGAGGTCAAAGATTTCCCAAATGTCCAACTTTTCCAAGATGTTGTAGCACTCCATCATCTCTAACATCAACTACTCAGTACTCTCCTTCCCGTCTTTGGGTTCCCTAATTCACTGCAATGTCTCACAGAACTCATGAACCATATAAATGAAATGGCTCATGTGGTTGTGGAGGCTGGCAAGTCCCAGATTTGTGGGTCAGGTGTAGGCTTCTCCCTGGCCCTCAGTCTGACCGAAGGCACTCAGCTTTCTTGCTCTGTGGGCCAGGAGGCCCACTGCACCATCTCCTGTGGGTCTCTCCTGCGGGTATCTGCTGTGAGTCTCTCCTGTGGGTCTCAGCTGCCAGTCTCTGCTGCCTTTCTCTGCTAGTGGCCAGTCTCTGCTGCCGGTCTGTCTTTCCTTGGTGGTGGTAGGCTCTTCTTTCTGCTCTGGAATTGGCTCTTTTTTTTTTTTCTTGGCAATAATCTTTTTATATATATATTTTTTTTCTTGTACTTCAGGTGAAGGCTTAAAGAACAAATAGTTTCTCATGAAACAGTAGTACACATGTTGTTTTATGACATTGGTTAACAGCCCCACAACATATTAACCCTCTAACTTCTCAACCTTTTTTTTTTTTTTTTTGGTGAAAATACACATAACCAAAGATACACCGTTTCAAAAATTTCTACATACACAGTTCAGTGATATTGACTATGCTCTTCCAATTGTGCTGTTATGGAACTGGCTCTTTTTTAAGGCAAAACTGACCAATCCCCTTGGTAGGTCAGAATTATCTTATTTGTACAGCCCCACCCAATCACCTGGGTGGGAGTTACAAAACCATGGTGAGAAAGGCCATACTAACTAATTCATCATACCGCAGTCACTATGAGTTGGAATCAACTAGATGGCAATGGGTTTGGTTTTTGGTTTTATAGTAAACCACAGGTCAATATTATTCTCAATGGAGAAAGACTGAGAATCTTCCCCTTGAGAATGAGAATGAGACAAGGATGCACACTCTCACCACTCTTATTCAATATTATACTGAAAGTACTAGCCAGAGCAATAAAGCAAGAAAAGGAAATAAATGGTATCCATATTGGAAAGGAAGAGGTAAAACTGTCTCTACTCTCAGAAGACATGACTCTATACATAGGAAATCTCAGAGATTCCACAAAATAAGTTACTAGATCTAATAGAAAGAGTCATCAAAGTGGCAAGACACAAGATCAACGCACAAAAATCAGTTGGGTTCCTTTACACTAACAAGGAGAACTCAGAAAAGGAAATCAAGAAAACAATAGCCCCCAAATGATAAATTACCTAGGAATAAATGTAACCAGAGATGTAGAAGACTCATGCAAAGAAAACTATAAAATCCTACAGCAAGAAACTAAAAGAGACCTATATAAATGGAATAACATTCCATGCACACGGTCTGGAAGACTTAAAACTGTGAAAATGTCAATACTACACAAAGCAGTCTAGAGATACAATGCAATCCCAATCTAAATTCCAACATCTTCTTTACTGAAATGGAAAAACTAATCACCAACTTTATATGGGAAGTAAAGAGGCCCCAAATAACCAAAGCAATATTGAAGAAGAACAAAGTAGGATGCCTCACCCTTCCTGATCTCAAAATATCCTATAAAGCCACAATAATTAAAACAGCCTTGTACTGGTTCAAAGACAGACACATAGACCGATAGAATAGAACTGAGAACCCAGAAGTAAATCAGTCCATCTAGGGGCAGCTAATTTTTGACAAGAGGTCAAAATCCATTCAACGGGGAATAAACAGTCTCTTTAACAAATGGTGCTGGCAAAACTGGATATCCATTTGCAAAAAAATGAAACAAGATCCATACCTCACACTATACACAAAAACTACTCAAAATGGATCAAGCCCTAAATGTTAAAGCTAAAACTATAAAGTTCCTGAGGACAACGTAAGGACAAAACTATGGGACCTAATTTTCTTTAGAAGTTGATTATCAAATACAGTTACTAATGCAAAAATAACAGAAGACAAATTAGATAACTGGGACCTCCTAAAAATTAAATACTTACGTTCATCAAAAGACTTTATCAAAAGAGTAAAAATAGACCCTACAGACAGGGAAGAAATCTTTGGAAACAACATACCTGATAGGGGCCTAATCTCTAAAATATACAGAAAACATCAACAATTCCACAACAAAAAGACAAGCAATCCAATTAAAAAATGGTCAAAGGACATGAGCAGACACTTCACCAAAGAGGACATTCAAGCAACCAAAAAAAAAAAAATATGAAAAGATGCTTGCAATCATTAGCCATTACAGAGATGCAAATCAAAACTACAATGAGATACCATCTCACCCCTGCAAAAATGACATTGATCCAAAAAAAAAAGAAAAGAACAAATGCTGGTGACATTGTGGGGAGACTGGAACCCTTAACCACTTCTGGTGGGATTGTAAAATGATGCAACCACAATGGAAAACAGTATGGCACTTCCTCAAAAAGCTAGAAATAGAGATACATTATGATCCATCCATCCCACTCCTAGGTATATACCCTAAAGAACTAATAGCAGTGAACTGAATAGACATATGCACACCTATGTTCATTGCAGCATTATTCACAATAGTAAAAAGATGGAAACAAACTAAGTGCCCATCAACAGATAAATGGATAAACAAATTGTGGTACATACATAAAATGGAATACTATGCAGCTATAAAGAATAATGATGAGTTCGCGAAACATAACAAAGATGAATATGGAGGACATTAAGCTTAGTGAAATAAATCAATCACAAAAGGACAAATATTGTATGATGTCGCTTTTATAAAAAGATGAGACTAGGTATACATACAGAAAGCAACATTCTTTGGTGGTTACGAGGGATGGGAGGGGAAAGGAGGGGAAATCACTTTCTAGGTAGTAGGCATTTGTTATTTTTGGTAATTGGAAAGTCAGTACTGAAGGCCGGTGAAGTCTGCACAACTTGACCGAGTAAATGATGACACTAAGATATGCACAAGAATAAGGGACATTTTTAGTAAATGCTGTAACATATATAATTTTGCAACAACAGCAATAGTAACCAAAAAAATGTATGTGGTTACATAGATCGATATGTATGCATATATGTGTATAGGAAGGCAGATGTGAGTATATGCATGTGTATGTATAGGTGTATCTATAGGCATATGTATATATGTTTCTGTGGGCTGCATACGTATTCATATATGTAAAAAAGCACGTAGAAGGCACAGTTATGGAGACATCCTAGACATAACCAAACACCTCATGGGATTAGTTTACTGGGTTTGAAGGCTCAGCACCATAGTCTCGTGGGACAACTTGGTCAATTGTCACAACGCAATTGATGAAGTTTATGTTCTACGTCCTAGTTTGGTGAGTAGCATCTGGGATCTTAAAAGCTTGCAAGCAGCCATCTAAGATATAACTATTGGTCTTTACTTGTCTGGAGCAAAAGAGAAAGAAGGAAACCAAAGACTTAAAGAAGAACCTACTCTACAGGTCTAATAGCCCACACTAACCACGTCCTCATCTATCTTGAGACCAGAATAACCAGATGGTTCCCAGCTACCACTGTCAACCATTCTGACCAGAGACACAGTAGATGGTCCTAGATAGAATGGGAGAAAAATGTAGAACAAAACTCAAATTCTTAAAAAAAGCCAGACTGACTGGATTAATAGAGACGAGAGGAATCCCTGAGACTGTTGCCCTGAGATATCCTTTAAACTTGGAACTGAAACCACTTCCTGAGGTCACCTTTTAGCTAAATAACAGATTGGATCATAAACAATATTAGTAGTGAGTACTGAGCTCTTTTATCAAAAAAATAATAACCTATATGAGACCAAACAGTCAACATTTACCCTAAAGCAAAGATGAGAACACAAGGGGTGGGGGGTGGGGTGGGGGAGAGGAAAGCTAGATTAATGGAAACGGAACAACCGGAAAGGAAATAAAAAGAATGTTGACACATTGTGAAAAATGTAACAAATGTCACTGAAAAATGTGTACAGAAATTGTTAAATGTGAACTTAATTTGCTGTGTAAATTTTCACCAAAACACAATAAAGTATTATGAAAAAATTATTAAATGATTAACAGTAGAACATTTGCTTACTCCATAAAGTAAATTAGAATCCAATAACCAAGATTAAAATAATAGTTAAATCATTATAATACCACATGCATTAGAATACTACATGATCATTAACAATTATGTTTTTAAAATTTATTAATACAGAATAACAATAATACTCTAATGGTAAGTTTTTTGTTTTTTAGGAAGCAGGATGCAAAATTGTATGCTTGCTTGCAGTTAAAGTGGGGATTGGGAGGGAGAGTATTAGTTGGTAACATAACTAATTCTGCCCTGCCCATCCTCCCCTCCCGCATTTATTACTTTTATAAAAAGAAGAAAATTTTTCTGTTATAAACCATGTATTACAGAACTTAATATTTGTAAAGTGATTAGAAGAGAGTCTGGCACATAGAAAGAGTGCAATATAATGTGGTTGTTGAATAAAAGAATGATGAATTAATTTATGAATATATGTATTTTGGCAAAGAAACAATATGAAGACAGCTTACTTACAATAGGCCGATCTTCCTCTAGTCTTTCTTCTGGTTCCTCCTCCTAGACAACAGAAACCTGATGTTTTGGTAAATATATTAAAACCTAAAACCTAAACTTCTACAACCTCTAATCAAGGAATGCTCTTCCATCTCTAATAAGGCTCACCTTATCACCCCCTGCTTCTCTGCCCGCCAGACCTCTCACCAAACTCCTCACCCTCTCTTCTCCTTCCCCTGGCCTTTCTCCTTCTCCCTCACTAAGCCCACCCAATTTCACCATGGCCAGGTCCCAACCCCTCCCTCTCATGCTTTCTTAATAACCTTATCCCCTCTAACCAGTAGACTATTTCCTCTCCCCTCTAGGACTTTAATTCCCTTCTCCTCTCATGACTTCACTTCTGTTTGCTCCCTTTTCCCATATTCACTCCATCTGTCACATCCCTATTCCTATCCACAACTCCCAGTCCACTTTCCTTAACCTCTTTCTAATGCTGAGACCCTGGACCTCATTAAGATTATCATGGACCCTAGGCAGCTTTGCCTTACTAGACTCCTTCTTCAATAACATACACACACACACACACACACACATACATGCATTCATACATACTATTTTATACCATATTACAAACAACATTAAAATTTTCAATTACCTAACTGTTATTCAATTATATAACAAATATCATCAAGGCTGGAGTTATTGTAATGTATTTGTTATTATTATATTCAGTTTTTGAGATTAAAAATACTAAAACAGTTGTGGAATAAAAAATGTATCATGAGACCTAGGCACAGTAGATAGTATGGTCAATGGATACTTTGCCCTACAGACACCCACCAAAAAAATCTTTCACCTGACAAATGAAGGGTCAAGGCAATACTATTCTTTCCCATACCCTCAAAAAGAACACAGTATTTAAGAGTTGTATCAGTGTTATTGTGCAATGAAGAAATACGGGGAAAAAAAGTTTCACTAAGGATGGAAGGTAATCAGTTTCCATGAAACATGGGAACATTCCAGAAAAGAAAATGCACATTTTAACCCCAGTTTGCAGAAGTAATGTTACAATTTATGACAAGCGTTAGGAAAGATGGTTTTAACCACACCTCACTGGTAAGCAATAATGCATCTAGGTTTCTGGATAGATCACTGTATCACGTAAAATACAGGAACCTATAAACAAGCTAACAGTTACTAACACTGAATGTGGCTTTGCTGCAAAGGTCTATTCTTACGCTTAGCAGTTTCTCAAATTATAAGCCAAGTGTCTTTTATTTAGTATAACTTGCTGCATTTCTATAACAAAGAGAAGAAGGCACAGCTGGTGCAAGCAGAACAAAGGCCATTGAGGGAGAGGGCTGGCTGAGGGGGACAATTCACTTTTTTTTTTCCCCAAAAGGTGGGAAAAAAATCCCCAAACAAATATGTCTGTTTCCAGTTCTGGTAATTTTCCATAGCTGGAGACTAATAGCAACCTGACAAAAGCCATGGATTCACAATAGCAAGGCATTCACATGCTTAGAGAATTCACTGCCTTCTACATTTCTTGAAAAAGTTTACACCACTGGAGTGCTAGGTGAAATGAATTGTTACTTATATTTGAGCATCGTTTTATAGTGAGATGACTAGGAGGAGACGCACATTTTGAGACTGTAAGTAACTTATGGTTAAGTTTTGGTTGTTGTAAATGCAGGTTGTTAACCTGGGGGCCCCCACACACCAACCAGCCTGCTTCAGCGATCAATGTCTTCTGCCTGGCAGTCGGGGTCTTGGCCTTTAGCACCCTCAACTGCAGCCACCCAGTTCTCATGAGTGATTCTGTCATAAACCGGGTTATTACATTCCCTGATCATCCCCTCTTGCTCCGCCACAAGTGCTTCTCCTGTGAAGTATAACACTGCTCTTGGGATAACAAAGGTGCGCAAAGTGTGCGCGATGAAGACGTCTTCCTCATCCTCATTGGCATCCAGGCCCCACTGCAGAGCACCGAAGAAGTTGAAGAAGGACTCTCGGGGAAATTCCTGAGTTACAGTGCGCATCAGTCCCCAAAACCTGTGCCTCTGCTTCTTCAGGACTGTCTGCATAGTGACGTTCTTTCCCTCATTCCAGTCTATCTTGCAGCCGTTGCAATGCTGCACCGCAGATCCCCTAAAGGGGTGGGGGTCATAGTAATCAAGCTTAGACTTGAGCTTGTATGTTTTGGTCAACACCCCATTTGTGAAGTAGTCATTGGGTTCGAAGTGAAATTCCAGCGTGAAGGTGAGTGGCTCATCAGGTTTTGAGAACTTGACCTTCACGTCTCGCAGGAGCTTCAGAATGGACTCGTCATATTTCTTAATCAGCGGAGTGACCTCCTCGACGTTCTTTAAAACCGTGAGCCAGAAATCGGGAATACCTGCAGGGTCCTCTTTCTCCCCGTCCACATTATGCCCCTCGATTCCTCCATACTCCCCAAACACCTCCTTGAAATCCGCAAAATCCTCCTTGAAATACTCTTCCAAGTCCTCATACTCCGGATTTTCCTCCAGACAGTACATCTGAGCATCAGAGTCATCTGCCACCTCATTATAGCCATAGTCTGCGGCCTCGGACCTCACCTCGCACTCCTCTTTCGTGGGTTCGTACAGCGCATTGATGATCTGGCGTCTCTTTTCTAGTAAGGGCCCATAGATACCGGCAAATTTCCTCTCGATGGAATGAAATTCCCTCAGGTACTTGGCCTCTAGGCCGGCCGATTTGGCCTGAAGCTTTTTGAGAGCGTTCACTCGGTATTTAACTGCCAGAGGCAGGCTCTCAATAAAGTCCGCGTCTAAGGAATACCCCATCAAAGCCTGCGGAGAGGCTGCGGTTGTCAGGGCGCCAAGTAATGGACCCAATTCACTGGCTGCGCTGTGTTCCCCCGGCTCATCCATCATTAGCTTTTCGGCAGGAAAAGACTCACCGAGGTGGAGGAGACGGCTGTGGTCTGGGCTGCAGAAACCGGCGGGGTCTAAGGTGGAGGCGGTCGCGGCTGCAGATGCCGTGGGAGCTGGCCCGAGGTTGGGGAAGCAGCGGAGGGGCAGGCGGACGTAATATTGGAGCAGGCCTAAGGCTGCTGCAGGAGCAGCGGACCGAAGGACTTTCCCAATAGCTGCCGTGGCAAAACGAGGAGGTGCCGCAAGCAGATGGCGCGAATCACCCTCTAAACTCTTTTTTTCTTTTTTTTTTTTTCTGCTTCAGAGCTCAACTTGTTTGCTGAGTGGCTGTGACTGACAAACACTCGTCCAATGAATGATTAGATCCATCACATTTCCAGCGCCACCCACCTTCCGGGCAGAAGCAGCTCCAAAATTTCTAGACAGGAGGGGTTTACCGAGGACCGTCTGATGGGGGAGGAGCAGATGGAAACTACTTTAAGGCAGGTCTTTATGTAAGCCTGCAAAACTTTGATGGAAAAGAGCAGAGAATTGAGGTGAAGGGAGACATTGGAGGGAGCATGGCCTGGACCACAAATTGATTTGGACTTCTATCCTCCGTAATTATAAGACAATAAATTTCTGTTCTCATAAGTCACCTAGTTTGTGGTATTTTGTTATAGCAACCCTAGGAAACTATTACAGAGGGGAAGGGGAAAAGGAATTAAAGTCTTCTCATTGGACTAAATGCCCGTGTTAGGGAGTCATGTAAATTGGAAAGTCTCCAAGCTGTGTTGTACAGAGGATGGAGCAAGGAGCATGTAAGTGGAATATAAAGAAAATATGTTGTTTCCCTCAGTAAATGTAATATCTAATATTTAACCACTGCCCATGGTGTGTGTGTGTTTGAGCAAAACACATCTCATTTAAAATAAAGGCAGAAGGCTCAAATAGTATGTGAAATTTCAGTCAAGTTTCCAGTGAATGTGTCAGTCCCATAGTTTTATTTATAGTTATGACTTATACATTGCTTGTTTTCTTTTGTTTATTTTATTCTATAATTAGAAAATTCCCGGTTGTTTTATGATAATAAATAGATCATATGCTCAATTTAGAAAATTCTAGAAAACAAGACACTTGTAGAGGATAAGAGAAACCAGTAGCAACCTCTTCACTTTGAGAACATTAATGCCGTTTTCTGTGCACAAATGACAGATAGAAATTTTTAAAAACTGACATTATATTGCACTGACCCTTTCACAGCCATCTTTTTTCCTCCTCTTAGGGTTCTATAAAGAGCATCTCCCCATTTCATTAAATGGTCTTCAAAATTACGATTTAAAATATCATTTATTGATATTTAAGAGATTTAAATAATTTAATGAATACAAATACTTTCCATCTGCTCCTCCCCCATCAGACGGTCCTCGGTAAACCCCTCCTGTCTAGAAATTTTGGAGCTGCTTCTGCCCGGAAGGTGGGTGGCGCTGGAAATGTGATGGATCTAATCATTCATTGGACGAGTGTTTGTCAGTCACAGCCACTCAGCAAACAAGTTGAGCTCTGAAGCAGAAAAAAAAAAAAAGAAAAAAAGAGTTTAGAGGGTGATTCGCGCCATCTGCTTGCGGCACCTCCTCGTTTTGCCACGGCAGCTATTGGGAAAGTCCTTCGGTCCGCTGCTCCTGCAGCAGCCTTAGGCCTGCTCCAATATTACGTCCGCCTGCCCCTCCGCTGCTTCCCCAACCTCGGGCCAGCTCCCACGGCATCTGCAGCCGCGACCGCCTCCACCTTAGACCCCGCCGGTTTCTGCAGCCCAGACCACAGCCGTCTCCTCCACCTCGGTGAGTCTTTTCCTGCCGAAAAGCTAATGATGGATGAGCCGGGGGAACACAGCGCAGCCAGTGAATTGGGTCCATTACTTGGCGCCCTGACAACCGCAGCCTCTCCGCAGGCTTTGATGGGGTATTCCTTAGACGCGGACTTTATTGAGAGCCTGCCTCTGGCAGTTAAATACCGAGTGAACGCTCTCAAAAAGCTTCAGGCCAAATCGGCCGGCCTAGAGGCCAAGTACCTGAGGGAATTTCATTCCATCGAGAGGAAATTTGCCGGTATCTATGGGCCCTTACTAGAAAAGAGACGCCAGATCATCAATGCGCTGTACGAACCCACGAAAGAGGAGTGCGAGGTGAGGTCCGAGGCCGCAGACTATGGCTATAATGAGGTGGCAGATGACTCTGATGCTCAGATGTACTGTCTGGAGGAAAATCCGGAGTATGAGGACTTGGAAGAGTATTTCAAGGAGGATTTTGCGGATTTCAAGGAGGTGTTTGGGGAGTATGGAGGAATCGAGGGGCATAATGTGGACGGGGAGAAAGAGGACCCTGCAGGTATTCCCGATTTCTGGCTCACGGTTTTAAAGAACGTCGAGGAGGTCACTCCGCTGATTAAGAAATATGACGAGTCCATTCTGAAGCTCCTGCGAGACGTGAAGGTCAAGTTCTCAAAACCTGATGAGCCACTCACCTTCACGCTGGAATTTCACTTCGAACCCAATGACTACTTCACAAATGGGGTGTTGACCAAAACATACAAGCTCAAGTCTAAGCTTGATTACTATGACCCCCACCCCTTTAGGGGATCTGCGGTGCAGCATTGCAACGGCTGCAAGATAGACTGGAATGAGGGAAAGAACGTCACTATGCAGACAGTCCTGAAGAAGCAGAGGCACAGGTTTTGGGGACTGATGCGCACTGTAACTCAGGAATTTCCCCGAGAGTCCTTCTTCAACTTCTTCGGTGCTCTGCAGTGGGGCCTGGATGCCAATGAGGATGAGGAAGACGTCTTCATCGCGCACACTTTGCGCACCTTTGTTATCCCAAGAGCAGTGTTATACTTCACAGGAGAAGCACTTGTGGCGGAGCAAGAGGGGATGATCAGGGAATGTAATAACCCGGTTTATGACAGAATCACTCATGAGAACTGGGTGGCTGCAGTTGAGGGTGCTAAAGGCCAAGACCCCGACTGCCAGGCAGAAGACATTGATCGCTGAAGCAGGCTGGTTGGTGTGTGGGGGCCCCCAGGTTAACAACCTGCATTTACAACAACCAAAACTTAACCATAAGTTACTTACAGTCTCAAAATGTGCGTCTCCTCCTAGTCATCTCACTATAAAACGATGCTCAAATATAAGTAACAATTCATTTCACCTAGCACTCCAGTGGTGTAAACTTTTTCAAGAAATGTAGAAGGCAGTGAATTCTCTAAGCATGTGAATGCCTTGCTATTGTGAATCCATGGCTTTTGTCAGGTTGCTATTAGTCTCCAGCTATGGAAAATTACCAGAACTGGAAACAGACATATTTGTTTGGGGATTTTTTTCCCACCTTTTGGGGAAAAAAAAAAGTGAATTGTCCCCCTCAGCCAGCCCTCTCCCTCAATGGCCTTTGTTCTGCTTGCACCAGCTGTGCCTTCTTCTCTTTGTTATAGAAATGCAGCAAGTTATACTAAATAAAAGACACTTGGCTTATAATTTGAGAAACTGCTAAGCGTAAGAATAGACCTTTGCAGCAAAGCCACATTCAGTGTTAGTAACTGTTAGCTTGTTTATAGGTTCCTGTATTTTACGTGATACAGTGATCTATCCAGAAACCTAGATGCATTATTGCTTACCAGTGAGGTGTGGTTAAAACCATCTTTCCTAACGCTTGTCATAAATTGTAACATTACTTCTGCAAACTGGGGTTAAAATGTGCATTTTCTTTTCTGGAATGTTCCCATGTTTCATGGAAACTGATTACCTTCCATCCTTAGTGAAACTTTTTTTCCCCGTATTTCTTCATTGCAAAATAACACTGATACAACTCTTAAATACCACATTTTTTTCTGAAAGCCTAGCAGAAGCCCAAATTACCTCTGAGTAGAAAATGATACCAGTCTAGCAGAGTAGAGGACAAGGAATGTCGGGAAAAGTCTTTCGACACAAGTAGGGAATAGAAAGGAGAGGTATCAGGCTCTGAAGGAAAAAGAGGGAAATGAATGTCAGGAAGGAAGAGGGACAGAAAGAGAGTGAATATGCTAAGGAATCCAAAGAGAAGAGAAAACAGTTCAGGGATACTTAAAGGCAGTGTGTGTAAGAGAGAAGGAAGTAGCCTCTGTAGGTCAGAGATGAGCTTTTACTACTTTTGATGTATATTTGCCAGCAATGAGGGGCTGGAGACCAGATACCATGAAGAGTTGTAGACTCAGGGGCTAGGGACACTGGCTGTTTTGTAACATTTTTTAGGCCTCTGTCGTTGTAATTTCCCACCACAGTTACGGCATTTGCAAAAAAAATAGCGTGTTTATGGAGCACTTCAGACTGGAGAGGAGGCATTAGTCCTCCTCTTTGCTCTACCTTTCACTTGCTTAGACACTGAGATCCAAAGCTGGAAGATGAGAGGATGGATTCTCTTAAGGAAGGAAGTAGCCTCACTATATCAGAGATATGGAGGTTTAGTTTTATGTTTAAAATATATTTGCCATGATGTCTGGGGCTAGAGATTTAACCTTAATGGACTACTGGGGGTTGGGGTCACAGGGAAGGGAATAGGGATGGAGGCTGGGAGGGTGTGGTTGAGACAGCAGTATTGCTGGTTTAAAGAATGTGGAATTTTAAAATTCACATTACAAGATTTTTGACACATATTACCAAGATGCCCCCTGGGTGTGTTGTAAAACTGTATGCTCCTACCAGCACTTTGGAGTCTTTAGTAAAAATTCTTAAGAGGCAGTGTCTTATGTATTCTCCTACCATAGTAGTCTGCATTGGACCACATGGTACAACAGTCTAGATTTCAATATAACCTCCTATTTCATTTATTGGGCCAGGCCATATGTCTGTCATGAGAATTTGCTTTTCTCTTCAATTTGAGCCTAGATTAGAGGCATATATAAGGAGAGACTGCTCCATGACATTTATTCCCGGTAGCCTCAGTCATATTTTTTCTTAGAAGGAGATCAGTGTAATAACAGAAACTTTATGCTTTCTTCTTTAGGTTATTATCCTAATTTTTGCCCACAGTTTTCTGTTTCTTCTTTTGTCAGTAACCCACACAAAGACAAATATTCCATCTTACCTTCCTGTTCCTAGTCCAACTCTTTTAAAGGATGCTTGACAAAATGGATAAACGTTTTAAATATTAATTAACAAATATAAGTTAGTATCCTTAATAATTACAGTCTTTACAAATATGTAAGAATCAGTTAAAAGCACAAACAGAAAACACAAAGGGCATGAACAGGTAATTCACATAAAGTAAGCAAGAAATTCAAACCTGAGAGAATTTGTAATTGCACTAATAATTAATAACGTTGCTATCTTACACAACAATGAATCTTTTTTTATATGTCAGGCTGACAAATATTTAGATTGGTAACACTTATGTTTTGAGTAGTATAACAGACTAGATAGTCAGACTGACTCAAGAAAACAACTAAAAGTCATGGATAAAATATGAAACCCATATTTTAAGATGCATAAATGCCCTGGCAAGAAAGGGAGATACGTATCTTAGTATACAAGAAATACACCAATGCCTCCTCTCCAGTCTTCAATACCTTAGCATCAAGGTTATGAAAATGGGAATTCAGAGAGGTACGTAGAGCATAGAAGCTGGCTTTCACCTTAAGGGTGAACTTGAGCTTTGGTTTTCAAAGCTCTAGGATCAGGAGGTAAGCCTGGATCCTGCCCAACGTGGGGAATTTAATAGGACGCCCTCATCTCTAACACACACACACACAAATGGAACAACAGAGAGGTACAACATTAATGTAAGGGTGAAATGGAAATAAATCTGTCCCTCTCCTCCCGCTCCAGGGGACTATAAGCAAAATTGCCTGTCTCAAACCTTTGCCTAAGAAGAGGGGAAAAAATTCTCACAAGCTGGGTTTCATCTGGATTTGAAGCTTAAATGTATTCATCTGAAAAGTGTTCCAAAACTGATAAAACAAGGGAACAAGAGCTATGAGCTAGAGCCTGTTGGGGTTAAAAAAAAAAAATACAGAATTGAACAAAAGCTTCAGACATTGGAATTATCAGACATAAATCATAATATAAATATGCTTCATATGTTGAAAGAAATTTTAAAAAGATGAAAATGTGAGAAGCAATAGAAAATTAAAATGATCAATCAGTTTTTCAAATCTGGAAAAGAACAAAATAAAAAATACATTGCTGGGTTTAGATTACTAATATTTTATGTATGATAGTTACATTTCTATTTAAGAGTGAGACTGGCCTTCAATATTCCTTTAATATTGTTTTTTATACTGTCCTTGGGAAGTTGGGGGAGTGTTCCCTCTTTTTCTATACTTTGGAAGAATTTAAATCAGGTTGGAATTTTTTTTCTTTAATAATTGGTAAAATTTGCCAATAAAACAGATTAGGCCTGACTTTTTTTTTTTTATATTTTATTGTACTTCAGGTGAAGGCTTACAGAACAAATAGTTTCTCATGAAACAGTAGTACACATGTTGTTTTATGACATTGGTTAACAACCCCACAACATATTAAGCCTCTAAATTCTCAACCTTTTTTTTTTTGATGAAAATACAGATAGCCAAAGATACACCATTTCAAAAATTTCTACATACACAGTTCAGTGACATTGACTACGCTCTTCCAACTGTGCTGTTATTCTCACTTAAGATGAAGGCTTACAGAACAAAATAGTTTCTCATTTAACAGTTACTACACATGTTGCCCTATGACAATGGTTAACAATCTCACAACACATCAAGAATATCCTTACTCCACCTTGTGTTCCCTATCACCAGGGAGGCCTGAATTTTTAGAGACTATATTTAAAATAATGATTTAATTTCTTTGGTGACTATGGGTATAATTAGGTTTTCTTTTTCTTATTGAGTTACTTTTGATGAGCTGTAGTTTTCTAGAAATTTATCAAATATATTTAAATAGTCAAAGTTTTCAAATTATTAGTATATGATATTCATAATGCCCTGTTATTTTTTGTTTATTTTTGGCAGTATCTGCAATGATGAACCTTATCCATTCCTAATATTTTTATTTGTACTTGTTCTCTTTTATCAATCTTGTCAAAAATTTGTCAGTTTTGTTAGTTGATTAGAGTATAGGCTAAGCTGCAGCCTAAAACAGATTCTAAATAACAATGCACTAAATTATATAGAATTTTTTCCCCTTACACACACTCACACATCCATACAAAATCAGAGATGAGTGATCTGAGGCTGGCTGGCTCTGTTCCACAAGGTCATTTGGGTTCCTAAATCCTTTTTATATAGATGCTTATCCATTTCCTAGATCAGTGACTCTCACACTTGAGCATGCATCAGAATTACCTAGAGGACTTGTAAAAACACAAATATCTGGGCCTACCCGCTCAGATTCTGATTCAATAGATCTGGGTTGGGGTCTGATAATTTGGATTTCTGACAGGTTCCTAGATGATGTTGATGGTGCTGGTCCAGGGTCCACACTTTGAGAATCACTATGGTAAGGTGTTATCCTCACCACATGATTGAAATTGTCTCACATTCACTTCCTTGTTTCAGTCCAGGAGAATGGGGAAAAGATGAGATCCAGGACAAGCAGCTTTGTCATAGCCCCATAACCACAGGTAGGCTCAATGAAATGCTGGGAACAGTCTGTAGCAGGATGGTCATTTATCCTACCAAAACTTAATGGTTATTTTACTGAAGAAAATATGGGAAAATGAATACTGGGGAACAGTTAGCCATCAGTGTCTGAGTCCACCTTTCCAGTCACTCAAGTATCCATGCAAACTTTATTCCCACACATAAATCACGCTCAAGTCGTCCCCAAATTATACAACTCAAAGCCCCATCCACTTAGCATTTTTGCATGTCCTCTTCAAAATATACTGCAAAGTTTTATACATGTAAATCTGTTTTATGACCTGCTCTTCTTTTTTAAGCTTTTTTGAGATATATTTCACATACCGTAAAATTCACCCATTTAAACTGTACAGTTCAGTTGTTTTTAGTATATTTACAGAGTGGTGCAAACATCATTACAATCTAATTTTAGAACATTTTCAAAACCCCAAAAAGAAGGCTATACACATTAGAAGTTACTCCCTATTCTCCAAACGCTAGCCTCTGGCAACCACAAATATACTATCTCTTTTTCATTTGTCTATTCTGGACATTTCATATAAATAGAATCAGAAAATATATGGTCTTCTGCTAATGGCTTCTTTCACATAGCTTAATGTTTTCAAGGTTCATCCATGCTGTAGCATGTCATCAGTACTTCATTCCTTTTTGTTGTCAAATAATATTACACTGTACAGATATACAACCTTTGTTGTTGTTGTTAGGTGCCATCGAGTCAGTTCCGACTAATAGCGACTCTATGTACTATAGAACAAAACATTGCCCGGTCCTGCACCATGCTCACAATTGTTGTTATGCTTGAGCCCATTGTTGCAGCCACTGTGTCAATCCATCTCATTGAGGGTCTTCCTCTTTTTCGCTGACCCTGCACTTTACCAAGCGTAATGTCCTTCTCCAGGCATTGATCCCTCATGATAACATGTCCAAAGTATGTAAGACGTAGTCTCCGCCCTCCTTGCTTCTAAGGATCATTCTTGTTGTACTTCTTCCGAGACAGATTTAGATGTGTTCTTTCTTTTGGCAGTCCATGGCACATTCAATATTCTTCGCCAACACCACAATTCTAAGGTGTCAATTCTTCTTTGGTCTTCCATATTCATTGACCAGCTTTCACATGCATATGATGTGATTGAAAATACCATGGCTTGGGTCAGTTGTACCTAAGTCTTCAAGGTGACATCTTTCCTTTTCAACATTTTTTTTATTGTTGTAGTTTAAATAAAGTTTACATTTCAAGTTAGTCTCCCATAAAAATTTTATACATACGTTGTTATGTGACCCTAATTGCTCACCCCATTCTGCAACAGCACACTCCTCCTTTCTGCCCCTGTTTAGCCATGTCCATTCAACCAGCTCTTGATACTCTCTGCTTTCCCATCTCACCTCTGGACAGAAGCTGCCCCTTTGGTCTCTGGTATCTACTTGACTAAGAGGCACACTCCTGACGGGTATCACTTTATGTCCCACAGTCCAGTCCAATCCCTGTCTGAAAAGTTGGCCTTGGCAATTGTTTTAGTTCTGGGCTGATACAGAATCCAGGGGCCATGCTTTCTGGGGTACCTCCAGTCTCAGTCAGACCATTAAGTCTGGTCTTCTTACTAGAATTTGAGTTCTGCACCCCACTTTTATCCTGCTCCATCAGGGACTCTCTGTTGTGTTCCCTGTCAGGGCGGTTATTGGTGGTAGCCGAGAACCATCTAGTTCTTCTGGTCTCAGGCTGATGACGTCTCTGGTTTATGTGGCCCATTCTGTCTCTTGGGCTAAAACTTTCCTTGTGTCTTTGGTGTTCTTCATTTTCCTTTACTCCAGGTGGCTGGGACCAACTGATGCATCTTAGATGGCCACTTGCAAGCTTTTAAGATACCAGACCCCACTCACCAAAGTAAGATGCAGAACATTTTCTTAATAAGCTTTGTTATGCCAAATGACCTAGATATCCCCTGAAAGCATGGTCCCCAGATCCCTACCCCTGCTACTCTGTCTCTCAAAGTATTTGATAGTATTCAGGAAAATTCTTAGCTTTGGTTTAGTCCAGTTGAGCTGACTTCCCTGGTAGCGTGTGCTGTCCTTCCCTTTGCCTAAGATGATTCTTGTCTACTATCTAGTTAGTAAATAACACTCACCCTCCCTCCTCACCCCCATAACCATCAAAGAATGTTTTCTTCCATGTTTAGATCTTTTCTTGAGTTCTTATAATAGTGGTGTTATACAGTATTTGTCCTTCTGTGACTGACTAAATTCACTCAGCATAATAAGTTCCAGCTTCCACCATGTTATATGATGTTTCACAGCTTCATAGTTGTTCTTTATCATTGCATAGTATTCCATTGTGTGGATATACCATAATTTGCTTATTCATTCGTCCGTTGATAGGCACCTAGGTTGTTTCCATCTTTTTGCTATTGTGAACAGTGCTGCACTGAACATGAGTGTGCATATATCTATTTGTGTGATGGCTCTTATTTCTCTAGGATATATTCCAAGGAGCAGGATTGCTGGATCATATGGTACTTCTGTTTCTAGTTTTCTAAGGAAGAGCCAATTCGATTTCCAAAGTGGTTGTACCATTTTACATTCCCACCAACACTGTATAAGTGTTCCAGTCTCTCCACAACCTCTCCAGCATTTATTATTTTGTGTTTTATGGATTAAAGCTAGCCTTGTTGGGGTGAGATGATATCTCATTGTAGTTTTGATCTGCATTTCTCTAATGGCTAATGATCGTGAGCATTTCCTCATGTATCTGTTAGCTGCCTGAGTATTTTCTTTGGTGAAGTGCTGTTCATATCCCTTGCCCATTTTTAATTGGGTTATTTGTCTTTTTGTTGTTGAGGTTTTGCAGTAGCTTGTAGATTTTAGAGATTACACACTGATCGGATTTGTCGTAGCCCAAAATTTTTTTCCAGTCTGTAGGTTGGCTTTTTACTCTTTTGGTGAAGTCTTTTGATGAGCATAAGTGTTTGATTTTTAGGAGCTCCCATTTATTTAGCCTTTCTTCTGGTCCTTGTGCACTGTTAGTTATGGTTCATATTATGTTTATACCATGTATTAGGGATCCTAACTTTGTCCCTATTTTTGCTTCCCTGATCTTTATTTTTTTCGATTTTATATTTAAGTCTTTGATACATTTTGAGTTAGTTTTTGTGCATGGTGTGAGGTATGGCTCTTGTTTCAGTTTTTTGCAGATGGATGTCCAGTTATGCCAGCACCATTTGTTAAAGAGACTGTCTTTTCCCCAGTAAACGGACTTTGGGCCTTTGTCAAATATTAGCTGCTCATAGGTGGATGAGCTTCTATCTGGATTCTCAACTCTGTTCCATTGGTCTATGTATCTGTTGTTGTACCAGTACCAGGCTGTTCTGACTCCGTGGTGGTATAATAGGTTCTAAAATCAGGTAGTGTAAGGCCTCCCACTTTGTTCTTCTTGAGAAATGCTTTATTTATTCGGGGCCTCTTCCCTTTCCATATGAAGTTGGTGATTTGTTTCTCCATCTCATTAAAAAATGCTGGTGGAATTTGGATCAGGATTGCATTGTATCTGTAGATTGCTTTGGGTAGAATTGACATTTTCACTATGTTGAGTCTACCTATCCATGAGCAAGGTATATTTTTGCACTTATGCAGGTCTCTTTTAGTTTCTTGCAGTAGTGTCTTGTAGTTTTCATTGTATAGCTCTTTTACGTCTCTGGTTAGATTTACTCCTATGTATTTTATCTTCTTGGGGGCTATTGTAAATGGTATTAATTTGATGATTTCCTCTTTGAGGTTCTCTTTGTTGGTGTAAAGGAATCCAACTGATTTTTGTATGTTTATCTTGTATCCTGAATCTTTGCTGAAATCTTCTATTAGTTCCAGTAGTTTTCTTGTGGATTATTTGGGGTTTTCTGTGTATAAGATCATATCATCTGCAAATAGAGATATTTTGACTTCTTCCCTACCAATCTGGATGCCCTTTTTTTCCTTTTTCTAGCCTAATTGCTCTGGCTAGGACCTCCAGCACAATGTTGAATAAGAGTGGTGATAGAGGGAATCCTTGTCTGGTTCCTGTTCTCAAGGGGAATGCTTTCAAAGTCTGTCCATTTAGGATGATGTTGGCTGTTGGCTTTGTATAAATGCCCTTAATTATACTGAGGAATTTCCCTTCCATTCCTATTTTATTGAGAGTTTTTACCATGAATGGGTGTTGGACTTTGTCAAATGTCTTTTCTGCATTGATTGGATAAGATCATGTGGTTCTTGTCTTTTGATTTATTTATGTGATGGATTACATTGATTGCTTTTCTAATGTTGAACCATCCCTGCAAAACTGGTATAAATCCCACTTGGTTATGGTGAATTATTTTTTTTGATAAGTTGCTGAATTCTCTTGGCTAGAATTTTGTTGAGGATTTTTGCATCAATGTTCATGAGAGATATTGGTCTGTAATTTTCTTTTTTTGTGGTGTCTTTACCTGGTTTTGGTAACAGGGTTATTCTGGCTTCACAGAATGAGTTTGGGAGTATTACATCCTTTTCCATGCTCTGAAATACCTTTAGTAGAAGTGGTCTTCTGTCTTCTCTGAAAGTTTGGTAGAATTGTCCAGTGAAGCCATCCAGGCCAGGGCTTTTTTGTTGGGAGTTTTTTTAATAACTTTTCAATCTCTTCTTTTTTTATGGGTTTCTTTAGTTGTTCTACCTCTGTTTGTGTTAATTTAGGTAGGTAGCGAGTTTCTAGAAATTTATCCATTTCCTCTAGGTTTTCAAATTTATTAGAGTACAATTTTTCAAAGTAATTTTTAGATTATTGTAATTTCAGTTGGGTCTTTTGTGATATCACCCATCTTATTTCTTATACGAATTATCTGCTTCCTCTCCTGTTTTTCTTTTGTCAGTTTGGCCAATGGTTTATCAATTTTGTTGATCTTTTCAAAGAACCAGCTTTTGGACTTCTTAACTGTTTCAATTGTTTTTCTATTCTCTATTTCATTTAATTGTGCTCTAATTCTTATTATTTCCTTCCTTCTGGTGCCTGTGGGCTTCTTTTGCTGCTCTCTCTACTTGTTCCAGTTGTAGGGTTAATGTTTTGATTACAGCCCTTTCTTCTTTTTGGATGTGTGCATTTATTCTTATAAACTGAACTCTGAGAACTGCCTTTGCTGTGTCCTAAAGGTTCTGGTAGGATGTGTTTTCATTCTCGTTTTATTCTATGAATTTCTTTATTCTATCCATAAGTTCTTCTATAACTCAGTAGTTTTTGAGCAAGGTGTTGTTCAGTTTCCATGTGTTTGATTTTTTTTTTTCCTTGCTTTTCGTATTATTGATTTCCACTTTTATGGCCTTATGGTCAGAAAAGATGCTTTGTAATATTTTGATGTTTTGGATTTTGTTAAGGCTTGCTTTATGGCCTAATATGTGGTCTATTCTGGAGAATGTTCCATGTGCATTGGAAAAGAAAGTACACTTGGCTGCTGTTGGGTGGAGTGATTGGTATATGTCTATGAGATCAAGCTGGTTGATTGTAGCACTTAGCTCTTCCATGTCTTTGTTGAACTTCTTTCTGGATGTTCTGTCCTTCACCGAAAGTGGCATGTTGAAGTCTCCTACTACTGTTGTGGAGCTGTCTATCTCTCTTTTCAGTGGTGTGAGAGTTTGTTTTATGTATTTTGGAGCCGTTTTTGGGTTCGTAAATATTTTTTATAGTTATGTCTTCCTGGTGTATTGACCCTTTAATCATTATATAGTGCCCTTCCTTATCCTTTGTGGTAAATTTTACTTTAAAGTCTATTTTGTCAGAGATTAATATTGCCATTCCTGCTCTTTTTTGAGGGTTGTTTGCTTGATATATTTTTTTCCATCCTTTGAGCTTTAGCCTGTTTGTGTCTTTAAGTCTAAGCTGCATCTCTTGTAGGCAGCATATAGATGGATCATGCTTTTTTATCCAATCTGCCACTCTCTTTCTCTTTATTGGTGCATTAAGTCCGTTTACATTCAGCGAAGTTATTGATAGGTGAGAGTTTAGTGCTGTCATCCTGATATCTCTTTTTGTGTGTTGTTCACAGTTCTTTGTTCCCCTTAATTTTCTGTGCTGACTCATTTTCTTTTATGTGTTTTTTTTCCATCTTTTTCATTGTTGTAGATTTTGTTTCCTGAGTCTTTATATTTTTCTACTTTTTTATTTTGATTTGTAGGATTGTTAGATTCCTTTGTGGTTACCTTAATATTTACCCCTATTTTTCAAAGTTTATACCTGTCTTTTATTTGTTTATATCACTTTGACTTTCCCTCCGTATGAAAAATCTATGTGTGCATTTTTAAGTCCCTCTTTTTTGTTTTAATGTTGTCCATTTTTACATATTGTTATCTGTTTCCCTATTTTCAATGTTTTAGCTTTGATGTATTTTCGACTTCACTATCTGAGTCAATATCTGGTTGCTCTGTCCTGTGTTCTAGTCTTGCGTTGTTATCTGATGTTATTGATTGTCTAACCAGAGGACTCCCTGTAGTATTTCTTGTAATTTTGGTTTGTTTTTTGCAAATTCCCTAAACTTCTGCTTATCTGGAAATGCCCTAATTTTGCCATCATGTTTGAGAGACAGTTTTGCTGGATGTGTAATTCTTTGCTGGCAGTTATTTTCCTTCAAGACTTTATATATGTCATCCCATTGCCTTCTTTCCTGCATGGTTTCTGCTTAGTAGTCCAAGCTTATTCTAATTGACTCTCCTTTGTAGATGACTTTTCTTTTACCCCTAGCTGCTCTTAAAATTCTCTCCTTATCCTTGGTTTTGGTAAGTTTGATTATAATATGTCTTGCTGACTTTCTTTTGGTATCTACCTTACGTGGGGTTTGATGAGCATCTTGGATAGATGTCTTCTCATCTTTCATGATATAATTGAAGTTTTCTGTCAAGAAATCTTCAACAATTTTCTCAGTATTTTCTGTTATCCACCCCGTTCTGGTACTCCAATCACTCGTAGGTTATTTCTCTTGGTACAGTCCCACATAACTCTTAGAGTTTCTTCGTTCTTTTTAATTATTTTATCTGATTTTTCCTCAAATAAACGGCGTCAAGTGCTTTATCTTCAATGTCACCAATTCTAATTTCTTCTGCCTCAATTCTGCTCCTATGACTTTCTATTGGGCTGTCTAATTCTGAAATTTTATTGTTAATCTTCTGGATTTATGATTGCTGTCTCTCTATGTATTCTTGCAGCCTGTTAAATTTGTCATTATGTTCTTAATAATTTTTTTAAGTTCCACTACTACTTTGTCTGTGTGTCCTTTGGCTGTTTTTGCATTTTGTCAAATTTCCTATCTAATTTCTAGAACAGTTCTGTATATTGATCTTTTGTATTCTGCCTCTGGTAATTCCAAGAAATTCTCTTCCTTCAGAGAATTTATCGATTTTTTATTTTGGGAGCTTGCTGAAGCCATCATGGACTGCCTCTTTATGTGATTTGATATTGACTGTTGTCTCCAAGCCATCAATAAGTTATTATAATCTTATTTTATATATTTTTAGTGAGTCCTAGATTCTCGTTCTGTTTTGTTTTGATATGCCCAAATAAACTACTCGTGTGTGCTAGTTTGATTATTGGCGTCTTTCAAGCTCTAACGTCCTGTTATGAGGTAGTTAATTCTGTAATTAAGTATGTGCACGCAAGAGTCCATTAAATTTTCCCATATGGGTTCAGCTCAGGTGTCCAGGCGGTCGGTCACCAAGTGTGTGATGCAGGCTCTCACCTACGGTCTTAGAAAGGCATGGATGATTGGTGTAGGTACAGATATCTTGCTGCAGTAGAGGTTACACGCTGAGCCATGCAGGGGGCTGACGGCTCCCCCTGAGAGTCTGAAAGGAAAGTGTGTCCCTATTCCCTAGGGCTACCAGGTAGGTGAGTTTTGCAGCCAGAGCACTCCACTCTGTTGGATGTAAAGTCTCGAGGGCACCACTTGTTCTGGGACCTCAGTAGCAGGTGAGTAGGTGGCATAGGTGGAGCCACCAGTCCTCAAGCCCATGGTGCGGATTGGTAAATGTGCCTGCTCCAAGGGCAGGGCTATGTCGAGGGTCACAAATCTGCCACTTCACAGCTGAAACAGTTGAAGTTAGACTTCAGATGTTTACCATGTTGTACTGTGGTAGTGAGGGCTTAAGCTGTTGAGATGGGTCCCCACAAGTCCATACAGGGGTGTAAGGCACTCAAAGTCTGTGGACCTCTTATGCCTGTGCCTAGCAAAGGAGCTGTGCCAACCCTGAGTTCCTGGCTTAGGGGAGCTAGTAGCTTATTTGTTCCCTCTCCAAGGCCAGGAGAATGGGTCAGGGCTCCTTTCAGGATCTTCTTCCGGCCCAGTGGACTCCTGGTGCAGAGCGTGAAGGGAGGAGGTAAAAGGGAGAGATGTTTTTCCCAAATGGGCTTTTTTTTTTTTTAGTTTCTTAAAGTGTATGCAGCAATTTTTGGGTAAAATCAACTCCATTTAACAGAAAAAAACAGGTTCTAGATAAAACTTATTAACTTGCCAGAGCCTCAGATGGAGGAATATAATATTGACAAAAAACCTGAGCATCAAGCAAAAGTCTCTCCCCCTCCCCCCGGCCAAGACAGAGAGGGGAATTCACTAACTAGATAGTAGGTGAGAATTATCTTAGGTGAAGGGAAGGACAACACACAATACAGGGGAAGTCAGTACCACTGGACTAAACCAAAAGCTAAGAAGTTTCTTGAACATAACCAAAAACTTTGAGGGACAGTGTAGCAGGGGTGAGGGTCTGGGGATCATGGTTTCAGGGGACATCTAGGTCAATGGAATAACAAAGTTTATTAAGAAAATGTTCTACATTCCACTTTGGTCTTTTCTTTCTTATTTTTTTAATGACCTTTTGCTTTCTTCATGTATGATGTCCTTGATGTCATTCCACAACCCCTCTGGTCTTTGGTCATTAGTGTTCAGTGAGTTAAAATCTATTTTTGGAATGGCCTCTGAATTCAGTTGGGATATACTCAGGTTCGTATCTTGGCTCTGGTGGACTTGTTTTAATTTTCTTCAGCTTCAACGTGAATTGCGTATGAGCAATTGCTGTTCTGTTCTGTAGTCAGCCCCTGGCCTTTTTCTGACTGATGATACTGAGCTTTTCCATTATCTCCTTCCACAGATGTAGTCAATTTGATTCTTGTGTGTTCCATCACGGGAGTTCCATGTGTACAGTCGTCATTTATGTTGTTGAAAAAAGGTATTTGCAATGAAGAAGTCGTTGATCTTGCAAAATTCTATCACGCAACCTACAGCATCGTTTCTATCACCAGTACCATATTTTCAAAGTACCTATCCTTCTTCTTTGTTTCCAGCTTTTACATTCCAATCACCAGTAATTATCTATGCATTTTGATTGCATGTTTGGTCAATTTCAGACTGTAGAAGTTGGCAAAAGTCTTCAATTTTTTTCATCTTTCGTATTACTGGTTGGGATGTAAATATGAATAATTTATTTTTGTTCACGATATATTTCTAGCTCTAACAACATTACCTGGCTCAGAATATGTGCTTACAAAATATTGGTGAATGAACAATGTATCATAATTCCTGGAATATGTTGTTGAAAACATGTTTACTACCTTTCATGATGCCTCTTGATAAGACACCTAGAAAGAAATGTAATTCTGGCTTCTGTATTAGGGACACTTGTGCTTTCCCCATCATAGAGTAGATAGTTTTCCTCTTGGCTTTGAGTGCAGTTGTCTTACCTTTCCCAAGATGAACAGGATTTCATGTCACTTCTTTAGTGTTCTAGCTTCACAAACGTAGGTGGTACACTTAGCGTGCTTTCCTCGCTTTACGAAGCATCGTGAAACCCCGTCCGCTTCAGCATTATCTTCACGTCAGGCGTAGAGCGTCACGTAGGCCGTTCAGATTCCGTCTGGAAAATGAGCTTTTTTAAAAAAATCCCCATGAAAGGCCGCACCCAGGTACTTATCTTTAGCCACTTGGGAGCTGCTTTTCACTGGTTCAGAATGTACAAGCAGAATCTCTGCTACTGAATCTCTCTCGATGTGGAAACTGCCTCCCCAAAGCGCTCGCAGAGCTGTTTGCCTGCTTCACTGTGAACATCGGAGCCAGTCGGGGCTGAAGAGCTGTGGCTCCAGTGAGTGAGTCTGGCACTTCTCGTGTCTTCAGAACCGTCTCCCTCTCCCCCCACCACTCAGTCTGATTCCTCAACTTTGCCTTGTTCAGGGGTCCTAGATATTCATATACAATCAAATCACTTGTTTTTTCAGGTCTTTGTTGTAAGAGAGATATAGGAAGCTGTCTGACTACCCCGCCATCTCGGCACCACACTCTTTTCAACATTTTAAAGAGGACATTTGCAGCAGATTTGTCCAAAGCAATACGTCTTTTGATTTCTTTCTTTCTTTCTTTTTTTTTTGTTGTACTTTAGATGAAGGTTTACAGAACAAACTCGTTTCTCATTAAACAGTACACATATTGTTTTATGACATTGGTTAACAACCCCATGACATATCAACACTCTCCCTTATTGACCTTGGGTTCCCTATTACCAGCTATCCTGTCCCCTCCTGCCTTCTAGTCCTTGTCTCTGGGCTGTTGTGCCCCTTTAGTCTCGTTTTGTTTTATGGGTCTGTCTAATCTTTGGCTGAAAGGTGAACCTCAGGAATGAATTTATTGCTGAGCTAAAAGGGTGTCCAGAGGCCATACTCTTAAGGGTTTCTCCAGTCTCTGTCAGGCCAGTAAGTCTGGTCTTTCTTTCTGAGTTAGAATTTTGTTCTACATTTTTCTCCATCTCTGTCCAGGATCCTCTATTGTGATCCCTGTCAGAGCAGTCAGTGGTGGTAGCCAGACACCATCTAGTTGTACTGGACTCAGTCTGGTGGAAACCATGGTAGATGTGGTCCATTAGTCCGTTGGACTAATCTTTCCCTTGTATCTTTAGTCTTCTTCATTCTCCCCAATGGAATATCTTAGATGGCTGCTCATAGGCGTTTAAAACCCCAGATGCTACTCACCAAAGTAACATGTAGAGCATTTTCTATATAAACTATGTTTGCCAATTGAGCTAGCCGTTCCCAGAAACCGTTGTCCTCACGGCCCTTAGCCCAGCAATTCTGTCCCTCAGGGAGTTTGGACGTGTCTATGGAGCTTACATGAACTTGACTTGTCCAAGTTGTGCTGGCTTCTCCAGTATTTTGTACCGTCTTACCCTTATCTGTTGTTTATTTAGTGTTTTTCCATCCTCACCGTTCCCCTCCCTCATAAACATCAAAGATTTTTTCTTTTTGTATGTAAACCTTTTCATGAGTTTTTACGTTAGTGGTCTCATACAATATTTGTCCTTTTGTGATTGACTTATTTAACTCAGCATAATGCCCTCCAGATTCATTCCTGTTATGAGATGCTTCCCAGATTCATTATTGTTGCGTACTACTCCATTGTGTGTATGTACCATAGTTTGTTTATCCATTCACTTGTTGATGGGCATCTAGATTGTTTCCACCTTTTTGCTATTGTGAGCAATGCTGCAATGAACATGGGTGTGTATATGTCTATTTGTATAATGACTCCTTTCTCTAGGATATATTCCTAGGAGTGGGATTGCTGGATTATATGGTATTTCTATTTCTAGGTTTCTAAGGAAGCACCATATCGTTTTCCAAAATGGCTGTATCATTTTGCATTCCCACCAGCAGTGCATAAGAGTTCCGATCTCCCTGAAGCCTCTCCATCATTTGTTATTTCCTGTTTTTTTGTTTTGTGCCATTAATGCGGGAGTGAGATGGTATCTCATCTTCGTTTTGATTTGCATTTCTCTAATGGCTAGTGATGGTGAGCACTACCTCATGTGTCTGTTGGTCGCTTGAACATCTTCTTTGGTGAAGTGTCTGTTCATTTCCTTTGCCCATTTTTTAATTGGATTATTTGTCTTTTTTTGTAGATGTTTTGGATTTTCTTGTAAATTTTAGAGAATAGACCTTTGTCGGATTAGTAATAGCCAAAATTTTTTTCCCAGTCTGTAGGTGAAGTCTTTTGATGAGCCTAAGTGTTTAATTTTTATAAGATCCCAGTTATCTAGCTTATGTTATGGAGTTTGTGTGTTGTTGGTTATGGATTATACCCTGTTAATGCCATGTATTAAGGCTTCTAACGTTGATCCTGTTTTTTCTTCTGTGAACTTTATACTTTTTGGCTTTATATTTAGGTCTTTGATCCATTCTGAGTTAGTTTTTGTATGTGGTGTGAGGTATGGGTCCTGTTTCATTTTTTTTTGCAGATGGACATACAGTTTTACCAGCACCATTTGTTAAAGAGATTGTCTTCTCCCCATTTGACGGACTTTGGGCCCTTGTAGAAGATCAGGTGATGATAGGTGGGTGGATTTACATCTGGGTTCTCAGTTCTATTCCACTGGACACTGTATCTGTCGTTGTACCACTACCTGGCTGTTTTGACTACCGTAACTGTATAGTAGGTTCTGAGGTCATGTAGTGTGAGTCCTCCTACTTTATTCTTCTTCTTCAATAGTTCTTTACTTATCTGGGACCTCTTCTCTTTCCTATAAAGTTAGTGATTAGTTTTTCCATCTCTTTGAAGAATGTTGTTGGTATTTGGATTCGAATTGCTTTGTATTTGTAAATTGCTTTGGGTAGAATTCTCATTTTCACAATGTTGAGTCTACCTATCCATGAGTATGTTAAGTTTTTCCATTTATGTAGATCTCTTTTGGGTTCTTGCAGTAGTGTTTTGTAGTTGTCTTTGTATAAGTCTTTTACATCCGTGGTTAGATTTAGTCCTAACTACTTTATTTCTTTAGGGGGTATTATAAATGGTATTGCTTTCCTGATTTCTTTTTCATTGTTCTCTTTATTGGTGTATAGGAATCCAACTGATTTTTTTGTGTTTATCTTGTATCCTGCTAGTCTGCTGAATCTTTCTATTAGTTCCAGTAGTTTTCTCATGGAGTCTTTTGTGTTTTCTGTGCATAATATCATATCATCTGCAAATAGGGACAATTTTATTCTTCCTAACCAGTTTGGATGCCTTTTATTTCTTTTTCATGCCTTATTGCTCTAGCTAGGACTTCCAGTACAATGTTAAATTGGAGTCGTGATAAAGGACATCCTTTTCTTGTTCCTATTCTCCAGGGTAATGTCTTCAGCATTTGTTTTTGCATAGCTGCCCTTTATTATGTTGAGAAATTTCCCTTCTATACCTATTTTATTGAGAGTTTTTATCAAGAATAGGTGTTCGACTTACTTGAATACCTTTTCTGCATCGAAGGAGATGGTGGTTATGTGACTATTTTCTTTCCTTTTATTTCTGTGGTGGATTACGTGGATTAATTTTCTAATGTTGAACCATCCTTGCATATCTGGTATGAACCCTACTTGATCGTGGTGTATTATTTTTTTGATATGATGCTGAGTTCTATTGGCTAGAATTGTGTTGAGAATTTTTGCATCTATATTCATGAGAGATATTGGTCTGTCATTTTATTTTTTTTGTGTGTGGTATTTTTGCCTGGTTTTAGTATCAGAGTTATGCTGGCTTCATAGAATGAATTTGGAAGTGTCACTTCCTTTTCTATGTTCTGAAATAATTTGAGTACTACTTCTGTATGGTCTT
Source organism: Dugong dugon (assembly GCA_030035585.1). Classification (NCBI taxonomy): domain Eukaryota; kingdom Metazoa; phylum Chordata; class Mammalia; order Sirenia; family Dugongidae; genus Dugong; species Dugong dugon. The sequence goes on along the minus strand of CM057483.1, from coordinate 96,588,152 downwards.
CTCTGCATATTTCATAGAATTCTCCAGTGAAGCTATCGGGTCCATGGATATTTTTTGTTAGAAATATTTTTATTACCTTTTCAATCTCTTCTCTTGTTATGGGTCTGTTCAGATTTTCAACATCATTTTGTGTTAGTTTGGGTAGGTAGTGTGTTTCTAGAAATTTATCCATTTCCTCTAGGTTTTCAAATTTGTTGGAGTATAGTTTTTCATAATACTCCATTATGATCCTTTTTATTTCAGTTGGATTTGTTGTAATGCTCCCCATTTCATTTCTTATTTGGGTTATTTCCATCCTCTCCTGTTTTTCTTTTGTCAGTTTGACCAGTTCTTTGTCAATTTTGTTGATCCTTTCAAAGAACCAACTTGTGGTTTTGTTGATCTTTCCATTGTTTTTCTATTCTCTATTTCATTTATTTCTGCTCTGATCTTTGTTATTTCCTGTCTTCCGGTGGCTGTGGGTTTCTTTTGCTGTTCTCTTACTGTTTGTTCAAGTTGTGTCGCTAATGTTTGGTTTTGTCCTTTTCTTATTTTTTGATGTGTGCATCTATTGCTATAAATTGTCCTGTGAGGTCTGCCTTTTCTGTGTCCCAAAGGTTTTTCAATGGTGTGTTTTCCTTCTCATTTGATTCTAGGAATTTTTTATTCTATCTCTGATTTCTTCTATTACCCAGTGGTTTTTTAAGCAGGGCGTTGTTCAGTTTCCATGTATTTGATTTTTTTCCCTTGCTCTTCCTTTTGTTATTTTCTACCTTGATTGCATAGTGGTCAGAGAAGATATTTTGTATTATCTCAGTGTGTTGGATTTTTTGAGGGTTGCTCTGTGGCCTGAGATGTTGTCTATTCTGGAGAACGTTCCATGTGCATTGGAAAAGAATGTGTGCTTTGCAGTTGTTGGGTGGAGTGTTCTATATATGTCTCTGAGGTCAAGTTGGATGACTGTGCCCTTTAGCTCTTCTGTATCTTTGTTAAGTTTCTTTCTAGATGCTCTGTTCTTTACTGAGAGTGGTGTGTTGAAGTCTCCTACTATTTCTGTGGAACTGTCAATTTCTATTTTCAGTGCTGTTGGTGTTTGTTTTCTGTATTTTGGAGCTCTGTTGTTGGGTGTGTAGATGTTTATTATGGTTATGTCTTCTTGATGGATACTCCCTTTAATCATTATATAGTGGCCTCCTTTGTCTTTTATTGAGGATTTTATTTAAAGTGTATTTTATCTGAGATTAGTGTTGCTACTCCTACTCTTTTTAGATAGCTGTTTGCTTGATATATTTTTTCCATCCTTTGATTTTTATCTTCAATTCCGCTGATCCTGTCTTCCACCGTTTCAAATCTGCTCCTTAGCCCTTCTGTGATGCTGCTCATTTCTGAAATCTTGTTGTTTATCTTTTGGATTTCTAATTGTTTTTGTATAATTTCTAGTTGTGAATGTATTTTGGCATTTTGTTCCTACATTATTTTCCTGAATTCTTCCATTTTTTGGTCTGCATTTTCCATGAATTTGTTTATTTTTTCCTCATTTTTGTCTGCTTTTTGCTTCATCTCTTGGATATTTCTGAGTATTAGAGATTTGAATTCCCTATCAGGTAGTTGTAGTGCTTTTTCTTCCACTGGAAAGTCATCTGGTGTCTTATTTTGGACCTCTACTGGAACCATCTTGTCCTGTTTTTGTAAATGTTTTGATATTGTGTGCTGTCTTCGGGCATTCAGTAGTTATTTTTCTCATTTATTGATTGTAGACTTGTTTGTTTCATCCTTTTTTTGGCTATGTCTGAGCAGGTGGGCTGTGTGTTCTTTGTTGTTTGCTCGTCTGTGGGCATGATACTTTTCACCTCCTTCTCCAATTGGCATGGTCAATCGCTCAGATAGGGTACAGCAGGGCAAGTCAAGCTAAAGAGGAGTTGCTGGGAGGAGTCTGGAAAGATGGCGCTCTAGGCAGAAGCACCACGCTGTCCCTCCACAGCAAAGATCCGAAAAACTAAGCCAAACAGAGAATCAACAGTCCTGAAACCCTAGAACATCAAATGAAGAGATAAAGAACTCAGCTGAGCACCAAATGGAGTGAGAATACTGAAAGAGAATGGAGAGGGAGGAGCGATTCATGCAGAGGTCCCCTACCAGCTAACGCAGCACAGATCCACCATCTTGGACTCCTATCGGAGTCCAGCAAGTGGGGGTACGAGAAAGCAGCCTCACGGAGCATCCAGTGGGAGACAAAACAGCCGGTAATTTGCGGTGTGTGCTTTCCCACCCCCCACCCCTCTTCGCTTGGCTTGGGCTCCTCTGCTTCCTGTGGTCACGGTCTCTTGACTGGGAGGCGCTGGTTGCTTGGATTCTGCATGGCACCATGTTTGCTTCTTCCTGCGGGGCTGAGGGGCTCCATTCGGGTGTGCGGCTGCTTCCCAGTCTGGGCTGCCACGCTGGTGGGATCCCGGGGCTTTTGTTCATTTGTCCGTCTGCTTCCTGAGGCCGCGGTCTCTTGACCGGGGGGCACTGGCTGCTTGGATTCTGCACACCCAAGCGGGTGGCTCTCTGGGTGCCATTTGTTGGCTGCTGGTGTTGTTTTTTTTTTTTCCTGCTTCTTTTGGTTTCTCACTTGCCTCTTGCCGACTCCCCCTCCTTTTGCTCGAGTGCCTGGCTCCGTGCGCCATCTTTGCTCCTTCCTGAGGGGCTCCAGAGCGCCGGCAATTTGTGATATATGCTTCCCCACTCTCCACCCTTCTTCACTCACACTCAGCCTCCTCTGTTTCCCACGGACACAGTCTCTTGTCCAGAAACATCAGCCCGCACTGGCTGGCTTTCTGAGTGCCATTTGTTGGCTGCTGGTGTTGCTTTTTTTTTTTTTTTTGCTTCTTTGGATTTCTTGCTTGCCTCTCGTCGCCTCCCCCTCCTTTTGCTTGAGTGACTGGCTCTGTGCGCCATCTTTGCTTTTTCCTGAGGGGCTGCAGAGCGCCATTCGAGTGTGGAGCTGCTTCCTGGCCTGGGCTACAATGCTGCTGGGATCCCGGGGCTTTTGTTCATTTGTTCATTTTGAATTGTTTGTCTGTTTTCTTTTCCTTTTCTTGAGTTGGGAACCCTTTCTGGCCAGGCGGAGCTGCATGCCAGGGAGACTCCCCTTTGGCTTCCACAGACGTGCAGAGGGATTCCTGAATGCATTTTTTTTGTTGGTTTTTTTTTTATTTGTTTTGTTTTCTTTTCCTTCTTTTTCCCATTTGTCTTTCTTCATTGCTCAATTTCTCGTCTCTCTATCTCTTCCTTCTCTTTCTGATCCCTGAATACCAGGTGTTGTATGCCTCTGTGCCTTCTGGCCAGGCTGTGCTGTGAAACCTGAGAGCAACTTCCCCAGACCTCATAGCTGCATCGGTGGGATACCTGGACTTTGCAGTTCTTTAAACATTCTGATTTTTATTTGTTCATTCTTTTCTTCCACTTCCCCCGTCTGTTTTTCTCCATTTCATAGTCTCTCATCTCTCCATTCCAAAAGCAAGCTCCCCTAGCATTATTTTTTGTTTTTTTGTATGTTTTTTGGCTCCTGTTTCTCTCTCCTCTCTCCCATATCCACCTTAGCTTCACACATAACCATCTTCCCGCTGCATCCTGCCTACCTGCACCATGCACTTGACATCACACTACCAAGCTGTGCAGGCATGGCCTACTGGAACCTGCCCAGCACTGATTACCAACCACCGTGGTTGCTGTGGTGAGTACTACAAACAACAAATCCCAGTGGCTCCTCTTCAGCTTGAACTGCCCTGCTGTACCACATCTGAGTGACTGAACCGGCCAGTTGGAGAAGAAGGCAAAAAGTATTGAGCACACAGACGAGCGAACAACAAGGGGCACGCAGTCCGCCTGCTCAGACATACTCAAATATTTTTTTTTAAACTGAAGAAACAAACTAATCAACAATCAATAAACGAGAGAAATATCTACTGAATGCCCTGAAAACAGCAAACAATATCAAAACATTTACAAGAACAGGACAGGATGGCTCCAGTAGGTGTCCAAATTAAAACACCAGATAACTCTCTTGTGGAAGAAAATGCACTAGAAGTACCTAATAGGGAATTCAAATCACTAATACTCGGAATTCTCCAAGAACTGAGGCAAAAAGCTGACAAACATGAGGAAAAAATAGACAAATCCATGGAAAATACAGACAAAAAATTGGAAGAATTCAGGAAGATAATGCAGGAACAAAATGCCAAAATAAATTCACAACTAGAAATTATACAAAAACAACAATTAGAAATCCAAAAGATAAACAAGATTTCAGAAATGGATGATGTCATAGAAGGGCTGAGAAGCAGATTTGAAACCGTGGAAGACAGGATCAGTGGAACTGAAGACAAACACTTGGATACAACACTGTTTCAGGAAAACTCAGAAAAAAGAACAAAGAAAAATGAAGAGACCCTGAGAGTTATGTGGGACACAAATAAAAGCAAAAATTCCTGAGTGATTGGCATTCCAGACCAGGGGGAGAAAACAGAAAACACAGAGAGGATCATTAAGGAACTGCTGACAGAAAACTTCCCCAATATCACGAAAGATGAAAAGCTGGCCATCCAATTAGCTCAACAAACCCCATATAGAAGAGACCCCAAAAGAAAATCACCAAGGCATATCATATTCACACTCACCAAAACCAAAGACAAAGAATCCTGAGAGCAGCTCGTGAAAAAAAAGAAGTCACATACAGAGGAGAAACAATAAGACTAAGCTCAGATTATTCAGCAGAAACCATGCAGGCAAGAAGGCAATGGGATGACATATATAAAATCTTGAAAGAAAAAAAAAGTCAACCAAGAATAATATATCCTGCAAAACTCTCATTCAAATTTGATGGAGAAGTTAGGTCATTTCCAGATAAACAGAAACTAAGGGAATATGTAAAAGTCAAACCAAACTTACAAGAATTAGTAAGGGAGTTCTTCGATCTAAGGACAAACAGCTTCATCCCTCAGGCAGGACCTAGGACGCAGGATCATACGAGCCAGATACCAATCTAGGAAATGAACTCTCGAGGACTATCCAAAACCAAAAGAAATACAACAGGGAATCAGAGCAGTCAATCGATGGATGACAACAACATCAAAACAATGGAAGAGGGAATAAATGGCATAGGTATAGAACCAACTAATGGAGAGGAAGGCAAGGCGATACCAAGTAAGGGTAGACTGCTTCAAACTTAGAAACGTAAGGGTAAAATTCATGGTAACCACAAAGAAAGTTAACAAACCAACTCATAAAAATAAAGACGAAAAACATAAAGTCTCAGCAAAAACAAAACCTACAAAACCAAAAGAAATGAACACAAAATCCACAAACAAAAGTAACTCAGTATAAGAGAGTCAGAAGAACAAAGAAAACTTCAGCACCACAAAAAAAGCACTACAAAATGACAGCAACAAACTCACATCTATCAATAATTCCACTGAATGTAAACGGACTCAATGCACCCATAAAGAGACGGACAGTGGCAGAATGGATAAGAAAACAGGATCCATCAATATGCGGTCTACAAGAGGCACACCTTAGAAACAAAGATGTGAATTTTTTAAAAATCAAAGGTTGGAATAAAATATATCAAGCTAACAACTACCAAAAAAGTGCAGGAGTGGCAATTCTAATCTCAGATAAAATAGACTTTAAAACAAAATCTACCATAAAAGACAAAGAAGGACACTATATAATGATTAAGGGGATGATCCATCATGAAGACATAACCATAATAAACATCTATGCACCCAATGACAGGGCTCCAAAACACATACAACAAACTCTAACAACACTGAAAAGGGAAATTGACAGTTCCACAATAGTAGTAGGAGACTTCAACACACCACTCTCAGTAAAGGACACAACAACTAAGAAGAAAATCAGCAAAGATAAGACCTAAAGGGCACAATCAGTCAACTGGACCTCATAGACATATATAGAACAATCCATCCAACCGCTGCAAATTACACATTCTTTTCCAATGCACATGGAACGTTCTCCAGAATAGACCACATCTTAGGCCACAGAGCAATCCTCAACAAGATCCAAAACGATGAGATAATTCACACTATCTTCTCTGACCACAATGCCATCAAGGTAGAAATTAACACTAGAAAGAGCAAGGAAAAAAAATCAACTACATGGAAACTGAATAATACCCTGCTGACACATCAGTGGGTAATAGAAGAAATCAGAGATGGATTAAAAATATTCCTAGAATCAAATGAGAATGAAAACACATCATACCAAAACCTTTGGGACACAGCAAAGTCAGTCCTCCGAGGACAATTTATAGCAATAGATGCACATATCAAAAAAGAAGAAAGGGACAAAATCAAAACATTAACTATAGAACTCAAACAAATAGAAAGAGAACAGCAAAAAAAGCCTACAACCACCGGAAGAAAGGAAATAGTAAAGATCAGAGCAGAAATAAATGAAATAGAGAACAGAAAAACAATGGAAAGTATCAATAAAACCAAAAGTTGGTTCTTTGAAAGAATCAACAAAATCCACAAACCACTGGCCAGACTGAGAAAAGAAAAACAGGAGAAGACGCAAATCACCCAAATAAGAAATGAAATGGGGGACATTACAACAGACCCAACTGAAATAAAAAGGATTATAACAGAATATTATGAAAAACTATACTCCAACAAATTTGAAACCCTAGAGGAAATGGATAAATTTCTACAAACACACGGCCTACCCAAACTACAACAAAGAGATGTTGACAATCTGAACAGACCCATAAGAAGAGAACAGATTGAAAAGGTAATAAAAAAACTCCCAACCAAAAAAAAGCCTGGCCCAGATGGGTTCACTGGAGAATTCTACAAAACATTTACAAAGAGCTTGTACCAGTTCTCCTCAAGCTGTTTCAGAGCATAGAAGAGGAATCAACACTTCCATATTCATTCAATGAAGCCAGCATAATGCTGATACCAAAACCAGGCAAAGACGTCACAAAAAAAGAAAATTACAGACCAATATCTCTCATGAATATAGATGCAAAAATTCTGAACAAAATTCTAGCCAATAGAATTCGGCATCATATCCAGAAAATAATACACCACGACCAAGTAGGATTCATACCAGGTAAGCAAGGATGGTTTAACATTAGAAAATCAATCAACGTAATCCACCACATAAATAAAAGGAAAGAAAAGAATCACATGATCATCTCACTTGACACAGAAAAGGCATTTGACAAAGTCCAACACCCATTCCTGATAAAAGCTCTCAATAAAATAGGTATAGACGTGAAATTTCTCAACATAATAAAGGGCATCTATGCAAAACCAACAGCCAACATCATTCTTAATGGAGAGAGGCTGAAAACATTCCCCTTGAAAACAGGAACAAGACAAGGATGCCCTTTATCACCACTCGTATTTAACATTGTGTTGGAAGTTCTAGCTAGAACAATCAGGCATGAAAAAGAAATAAAGGGCATCCAAATTGGTAATGAAGTTAAAGTGTCCCTGTTTGCAGATGATATGATACTATACATAGAAAACCCTCAAGACTCCACGGGAAATCTACTGGAACTAACAGAAAGATTCAGCAGAGTAGCAGGATACAAGATAAACATTCAAAAATCAGTTGGATTCCTATACACCAATAAGGAGAACGATGAAAAGGAAATCAGGAAATCAATACCATTTTCAATAGCCCCTAAAAAGACAAAATACTTAGGAATAAATCTGACCGAGGATGTAAAAGACCTATACAAAGAAAACTACAGAACAGTACTGCAAGAAATCCAAAGGGATCTACATAAATGGAAAAACATACCATGCTCATGGATAGGCAGAATCAACATTGTGAAAATGACAATTCTACCCAAAGCAATTTACAAATACCACGCAATCCCGATCCAAATACCAACAACATTCTTCAAAGAGATGGAAACACTAATCATTAACTTTATATGGAAAGGGAAGAAGCCCCAAATAAGTAAAGCACTACTGAAGAAGAAGAATAAAGTTGGAGGACTCACACTAACTGACTTGAGAACCTACTATACAGCTACAGTAGTCAACACACACTGGTACTGGTACAATGACAGATACATTGACCAATGGAACAGAATTGAGAACCCAGATGTAAATCCATCCACCTACGGTCACCTGATCTCTGACAGGGGCCAAAATTCCATCAAATGCGGAAAAGACAGTATTTTTAACAAATGGTGCTGGCAAAACTGGATATCCATTTGCAAAAAAATGAAACAGGACCCATACCTCACACCGTATACAAAAACTCCTTCAAAATGGATCAAAGACCTGAGTATAAAGCCTAAAACTATAAAGTTTATAGAAGAAAAAATAGGACCAACACTTCAGGCCTTAATACATGGCATTAACAGGATACAAACCATAACCATCAATGCTCAAAACCCGACAGATAAGCTAGATAACTGGGATCTTCTAAAAATCAAACATCTATGCTCTTCAAAATACTTCACCAAAAGAGTCAAAAGAGAACCTACAGACTGGGAAAAAATTTTTGGACAGTACAAGTCAGACAAAGGTCTAATCTCCATAATCTACAAGAAAATCCAACACCTCTACAACAAAAAGACAAATAATCCTATCAAGAAATGGGCAAAGGAAATGAACCGACACTTCACCAAGAAAGACATTGAAATGGCCAACAGACACATGAGGAAATGCTCGCGATTGCTAGCCATTAGAGAAATGCAAATTAAAACCACAATGAGATACCATCTCACCCGACATTACTGGTATGAATCAAAAACACTGGAAATATCAAATGTTGGAGGGGCTGCGGGGAGATTGGAACTCTTATGCACTGCTGGTGGGAATGCAAAATGATACTACCATTTTGGAAAATGATATGGCATTTCCTCAGAAAGCTAGAAATAGACATACCATTCGATCCAGCAACCCCAATCCTAGGAATATATCCTAGAGAAATAAGAGTCATCACTCGAATAGACATATGCACACCTATGTTCATGGCAGCATTGTTCACAATAGCAAAACGATGGAAACAATGTAGGTGCCCATCAACAGATGAATGGATACACAAACTATGGTACATACACACAATGGAGTACTATGCAACGAGAAAGAACAACAATGAATCTGTGAACCATCTCATAACATGGATGAAACTGGAGGACATTATGCTGAGTGAAATAAGTCAATCACAAAAGGACAAATATTGTATAAGACCTCTATTGTAAAAACCCATGAAAAAGTTCACACGCAAAATGTAACAATCTTTGTTGGTTACCAGTGATGGGAGGGGTGGGGGGTAAATACTAAATAGGCAATAGATAAGTGGTATCATGGGTGAAGGGTGAAACAGTACACAATACAGGGGAAACTAGCACAACCTGTACAAGGAAAGGTCATGGAAGCCCCATAGACACATCTAAACTCCCCGAGGGACTGAGTTGCTGGGTGGAGGGTTCTGGGGACCATGGTCTGGGGGAACATCTAGCTCAAATGGCATGACACTACTTATAAAGACAATGCTCTACATTCTACCTTGGTGAGTAGTGTCTGGGGTCTTAAAAGCCTGTGAGCGGCTATCTAAGATACTCCACTGGTCTCACCCCTTCGGGAGCAAGGGAGAATGAAGAGAACAGGATACAAGGAAAAGATTAGTCCAAAGGACTAATTGTCCACAGCTACCAAGTCCTCCACCGGACTGAGTCCAGTACAGCTAGATGGTGTCCGGCTACCAGCACTGACTGCTCTGACCAGGATCACAACAGAGGGTTCTGGACAGAGCTGGAGAAGGATGTAGAGCATAATTCTAACTCACACACACACACAAAAGACCAGATTTACTGGCCTAAAGGAGGCTGGAGAATCCTTGAGAATATGGTCCCCAGACACCCTTTTAGCTCAGTGGTGAAGGTACCTCCGAGGTTCACTGTTGAGCCTGGGAGTGGATAGCCCCGTAAAACCAAATGAGACTAACGAGGTACAGGAGTCCAGTGACAAGGGCCAGAAGGCAGAAGGGGACAAGGAAGCTGGTGATAGGGAACACAAAATGGAGTTAGGATATTGTTGATGTGTTGTGAGATTGTTAACCATTGTCATAGGGCAACATTTGTAGTAACTGTTAAATGAGAAACTATTTTGTTCTGTAAGCCTTCATCTTTAGTGAGAATAACAGCACAATTGGAAGAGCGTAGTCAATGTCACTGAACTGTGTGTGTAGAAATTTTTGAAACGGTGTTTCTTTGGCTATCTGTATTTTCATCAAGAAAAAAAAAAGGTTGAGATGTTAGAAGGTTGATATGTAGTGGGGTTGTTAACCAATGTCATAAAACAACATGTGTACTACTGTTTCATGAGAAACTATTTGTTCTGTAAGCCTTCACCTGAAGTACAATAAAATATATATATATAAAAAGAGGAGTTGCTGGGATGAGTTGTTTGTGGCACTTACTACAGCCACCAGGTCCGGTTAGTAATCAGTGCAGGGTAGGTTCTGGTAGGCCTTGCCTGTGCTGCTTGGTGGCGTGATGTTAAGTGCACGGTGCAGGTAGGTAGGATGGAGGAGGAGATTGTGATGTATGGCACTAAGATGGTTATGGGAGAGGGGAGAGAGGAACAGGAGGCAAAAACATACAAACAAACAAAAAAGAGTGCTAGGGGAGCTTACCGTTGGAGTTGAGAGATGAGAGACTATGAAATGGAGAAAAGCAAAAAGGGGAAGAAGAAAAAAAGCAAAATAAAAGAATGAATAAACGAAAATTAGAAAGAGAAAGGAACATCAAAGCTCCCAGGGATCTCACCGGTGCAGCTACGAGGTCTGGGGAAGTTGTTCCCGGGTGCTGAAGTACAGCCTGGCTAGAAGGCATAGAGGTATTCAGTGCCAGGTATTCAAGGGACAGGAAGAGAAGGAAGGTATAGAGAGATGAGAAACTGAGTAATGAAGAAAGAAAAAAAGGCAAAAAGAGGTAAAAGAAAACAAATTAAAAAAAAAAAAGAACAAGAAACCCCTCCGGAAAAAAACAGAAAAAAAAAAATGAAAAAAGAAATGGCCTCAGGGATCCCTCCACTTGTCTGCACAAGCTGAGGGGGTAGGTCCAAAGCTGGGTAGCACTGCTCAGCCAGAACGGGCTCCCAACTTAAGAAAAGAAAATAAAAGAAACAATTCAAAACAAACAAATAAAAGCCCCGTGATCCTGCCAGTGTGGTAGCACAGACTAGGAAGCAGTTCCACACTGAACAGAGCTCTGCAGCCCCTTAGGAAGAAGCAAAGATGGCTCATGGAGCCAGGTATTTGAGCAAAAGGAGGGGGAGGTGGTGAGAGGTAAGGAAGAAATCAAAAGAAGTGGAAAAAGCAACGTCAGCAGTCAACAAATGGCACTCAGGGAGTTGGGCAGTGCGTACAGGCGGAATCTAAGCAGCCAGTGCTTCCCGGCCAAGAGACTGTGGCTGTGGGAAGAAGACGAGACTGAGTGGGGGTGAAGAAGGGTGGGGGGTGGGAAAGCATATATCACCAGTTACTGGTTGTTCTGTCTCCTGCTGGAAGCTCCGTGAAGCTGCTTTCTCGTACACCCTATTTGCTGGTCTCTGATAATAGTCCAAGATGGCGGATCCACGCTGCATTAGCTGATAGGGGACCTCTGTATGAATCTCTCCTTGCTCTCCAGTCTATGTCAGTTTTTCACTCCATTTGGTGCTTGGCTGCGTTCTTTACCTCTTCAGTTGATGTTTTAGGGTTTCAGGATTGCTGTTTTCTCTGTTTGGCTTAGTTTTTCAGATATTTGCTGTGGAGGGATGGTGTGGTGCTTCTGCCTAGAGCACCATGTTGCTGGAAGTTCCCAGGCTCTGATTTTTAAGAAATTTATATCTTTGTTTCTAAAGTATGTCTCTTGTGGACAGCATATCGATGAATTTTGTTTTTTTATCCATTCTGTCACTCTCTGTGTCTCTTTATGGTTGCATTTAGGCTTTTTACATTCAGTGTAATTATTGATAGGTGGGAATTTATTGCTGTCATTTTATAGTGCTTTTTTTGTGGTGTTTCCTTTTCTTTGTTCCTCTTCCTCTCCTGTGCTGAACTCCTTTTGTTTGTGGATTTTTTTTTTTCATTTCTTTTGTTTTTGTAGATTTTGTTTTTTGCTAAGACTATATTTATCTTCTTTAATTTGATGTGTAGGTTTGTTAACTTTCTTTGTGGTTACCTTGAAATTTATCCATATCTTCCTTGATTTGAACTGGTCTATTATTACTTGGTATCGCCTTGCTTTCCTCTCCCTTAGAAAGTTCTATACCTACACCGTTTATCCCCTTTTATTGTTTTGAAGTTATTGTCATTTACAGATTAACCTCTCTGGTTTCCTGTTGTAATTCTTTTGGCTTTGGATAGTCCTTGAGAGTTCATTTGGTATCTGGCTGGTACAATCTTGCATCCTAGATACAGGCTGTGGTCTGGTGTTGTTTTTTCTCAGACCGAAGAACTCCTTTTAATAATTCCTGTAAGTCTGGTTTGGTTTTTACATATTCCCTTAATTTCTGTTTATCTGTATGTGTTCTAATTTCACCATCATATTTGAATGAGAGTTTTGCAGTATATATTATTCTTGGCTGGTAATTTTTTTCTTTCAAGATTTTATTTATGTCATCCTATTGCCTTTTTGCCTGCACGGTTTCTGCCGAATAATCAGAGCTTAATCCTATTGTTTATCTTCTGTAAGTGACTTTTTGTTTTTCTTGACCTGCTCTCAGGATTCTTTGTCTTTGGTTTTAGTGAGTGTGATTATGATATGCCTTTGTGATTTTCTTTTGGGGTCTATCCTATATGGGGTTCATTGAGCTTCTCGGATGGTCAGCTTTTCATCTTTCATGATATTAGGCAAGTTTTCTGTCAGCAACTCTTCAGTGATCCTGTCTGTGTTTTTTGTTTTCTCCACCTGTTCTGGAATGCCGATCACTGGCAATTTTTTGCTTTTGATTGTAACCCACATAATTCTCAAGCTGTTTTCATGCTTTTTTCTGATTTTTCCTCAAACAAAACTGTATCCAAGTGTTTGTCTTCAATTTTCCTGATCCTATCTTTCATCATTTCACACCTGCTCAGCCCTTCTATGACACTGTCCATTTCTGAATGCTTGTTGTTTATCTTTTGAATTTCTAACTGTTGTTTTTGTATGATTTCTAGTTGTGAATTTATTTTGGTATTTTGTTCCTGTATTATTTTTCTGAATTCTTCCTTTTTTTGTCTGTATTTTCCATGAGTTTTCCTGCCTTTTCCATGAATTTGTCTATTTTTTCCTCATTTTTGTCTGCTTTTTGCTTCAACTCTTGGATAGCTCTGAATATTAGAGATTTGAATTCCCTATCAGGTAGTTCTAGTGCCCTTTCTTCTACTGGACAGTCATCTGGTGTTTTATTTTGGATGCCTACTGGAACCATCCTGTCGTGTTTCTTTTTAATATGTTTTGATATTGTCTGCTGTCCAGTAGTTATTTTATTCGTTTATTGATTGTAGATTCATTTCATCCTTTTTTTTGTTTGTTTTATTTGGTTATGTCTGAGATGGTGGTCTATGCATTCTTTGTTGTTTTCTCATCTGTGGGGATGATACTTTTTGCCTCCTTGTCCAATGGGCAAGGCCATTCACTCAGCTATGGTACATCAGGGCAGGTCCATCTGAAGGGGAGAGGCTGGCATGGGTTGTTTGAGGCACATACTAGGGCCAACAGGGCACGACAGCAAGTGGTGCAGGGCAGGTTCCCGTATGCCATGCCTGTGTTGCTCAGGGGTGTGAATTTCAGCGCATGGTGCAGGTAGGCAGGAAGAAGGAGGGAATTGTGGTGTGTGGAGCTAAGATGGGTACCGGTAAGAGGAGAGAGAAGAGAGAGAAATAGGATCCCAAAACAAAACAAAAGAGTGCTAAGGGAGCTTGCCATGGGAGTGGAGAGATGAGAAAATGAAAAATGGAGAAAAAATAAAATAAAATAAATAAATAAATAAAAATTAGAAAAGAAAAGAAAAGCCCCCAGGGATCCCACCTGTGTAGCTGCAAAGAGTGGGGAAGTGGTTCCCAGGCTGCGGAGTACAGCCTAGCTCCAGGTATTCAGGAGACAGGAAAAGAATGTAAGTATAGAGAGATGAGAAACTGAGAAATGAAGAAAGACAAAAAGGAGAAAAGAGAAAAAAAGTAAAAGGAAATGTCTCCTGCTGGGAAAAGAAGAACTAAAAAACAGAACAGAACAAAGCAAAACAAAACAAAGAGCCCTGGGATCCCACCAGTGTGGCGGCACAGGCCAAGGAAGCAGTTCCCTAGTTGAGTTCCACTTCACAGCATTTCAAGAGATAGCAATGATGGCACACGGAGGCAGGTGTTCGAGAGGAAGGAGTGAGGCTTGGAAGAAACCAAAAGAAGCAGAAAAAAGTAACAACAGCAACAAACAAATGACACTCAGGGAGCCAGCCTGTGTGGGTGGGGCAAACCCAAGTGGCACGGCGTCGAAACTGGTGCCTCCCAGGCAGGAGACTGTGGCTGGTGGGAAGCAGAGGAGTCTGAGTGATGAGGAAGAAGAGTGGGGGTGGGAAAGTGTATATCACTGGTTCCTGGGTGCTCTGTCTCCTGCTGGGAGCTCAGTGACACTGCTTTCCCTTACTCCCTGTCCAGTGATCTCCGACAGGAGTCCAAGATGGCTAATCTGCTGATAGGGAACCTCTCTATGTATCTCTCCTAGCTCTCTGTTCTCTGGCAGTTTCTTATTCCATTTGATGCAGTGCTTGGCTGAGTTCTTTATCTGTTCATTTGACGCTTAGGGTTCCAGGATTGACATTTGTCTCTGTTTTACTTAGTTTTTCTGGTCTTTGTTGTGGAGGGACGGCATGGTGCTTCTGTCTATAGCGTCATGTTCTGTCTTTTGATTTCTTGCCTGCTGCTTCCATGGGTGTTGATTGTGGATCCAAGCAAAATGAAATTGTCAAAAATGTCAGTCTTTTCTCAATTTAACATGATGTTGCTTACCAGTCCAGTTGTGAGGATTTTTGCTTTCTTTTTGTTGAGGTGTAATCCATACTGAAGGCTGTGGTTGTTGATTTTTATTAGTAAGTGCTTCTAGTCCTCTTCACTTTAAGCAAGCAAGATTGTGTTATCTGCATATCGCAGTCTGTTAATGAGTCTTCCTCCAGTCTTGATTCCCTGTTCTTCATAAAGTCCAGCTTCTCAAATTATTTGCTCAGCATACAGATCGAATAGGTATGGTGAAAAGATACACCCTGACGCATACCTTTCCTGACTTTAAAACACACAGTATCCCCTTGGTCTGTTCGAACAATTGCTTCTTGATCTATGTACACGTTCCTCATGAGCACAATTAATTGTTCTGGAATTCCCATTCTTCGCAATGTTATCCATAATTTGTTATGATCCACACTGTGCAATGCCTTTGCATAATCAATAAAACACAGGTAAACATCTTTCTAGTATTCTCTGCTTTCAGCCAGGATCCATCTGATATCAGCAGTGATATCTCTTGCTTCATGTCCTCTTCTGAATTTGGCTTGAATTTCTGACAGTTCCCTGTCAATATACTGCTGCACCTGCTTTTGAATGATCTTCAGCAAAATTTTACTTGCATGTGATATTAATGATATTATTTGATAATTTCCTCATTCGATTGGATCACCTTTCTTGGGAATAGGCATTAATATGGATCTCTTCCAGTAAGTTGGCCAGGTAGCTGTCTTCCAAATTTCTTGGCACAGACAGGTGAGTACTTCCAGTGCTGCATTCATTTGTCGTAACATCTCAATTGATATTTCATCAGTTCCTGGAGACTTGTTTTTTGTCAATGCCTTCAGTGCAGCTGGGACTTCTTCCTTCAGTACTGTCAGTTCATGATCATATGCTACCTCTTGAAATGGTTGAACATTGACCAATTCTTTTTGGTATAATGACTGTGTATTCCTTCCATCTTCTTTTGATGCTTTCTGCATCGTTTAATATTTTCCCCTAGAATCCCTCTCTATTGCAACTCGAGGCTTGAATTTTTCTTCACTTCTTTCATTTTGAGAAATGCTAAGTGTGCTCTTTCCTTTTGGTTATCTATCTCCAGGTCTTTGCACATTTCATTGTAATACTTTACTTTGTCTTCTTGAGCCGCCCTTTGAAATCTTCTTTTCAACTCTTTTACTTCATCATTTCTTCCTTTTGCTTTAGCTACTCGATGTTCAAGAGCAAGTTTCAGAGTCTCTTCTGACATCCATTTTGATCTTTTCTTTCTTTCCTGTCTTTTTAACGACCTCTTGCTTTCTTCATATATGATGTCCTGGATATCATTCCACAACTCGCCTCATCTTTGGTCATTAGTGTTCAACGCATTAAATCTATTCTTGAAATGGTCTCTAAATTCAGGTGGTATATACTCAAGATCGTACTTTGACCCTCGTGGATGTTTTCTTCAATTTCAACTTGCACTTGTATATGAACAATTGATGGTCTGTTCCGCAGTTGGCCCCTGGCCTTTTTCTGACTAATGATATTGAGCTTTTCCATTGTCTCTTTTCACAAATGCCGTCGATTTGATTCCTGTGTATTCCATCTGGTGAGGTCCACGTGTATAGTTGGTGCTTATGTTGGTAAAAAAAAAATAAAAAGGTATTTGCAATGAAGAAGTCATTGGACTTACAAAATTCTACCATGCAATCTCTGGCATCGTTTCTATCACCAAGGCAATATTTTCCAACTACCGATCCTTCTTCTTTGTTCCCAACTTTCAAATTCCAGTCATCAGTAATTATCAATGCATCCTGATTGAATGTTAGATCATTTTCAGACTGCAAAAGCTGGTAAAAATCTTCAGTTTCTTCATCTGTGGCTTTAGTGTTTGGTGTATAAATTTAAATAATAGTTGTATTAACTGGTCTTCCTTGTAGGCAAATGGATATTATCCTATCGCTGACAGTATTTTACTTCAGGATAGATGTTGAAATGTTCTTTTTGACTATGAATGCAACGTCTTTCCTCTTCAAGTTGTCATTGTCAGCATAGTAGACCATATGATTGTCCGATTCAAAATGGCCATTACCAGTCCACTTCAGCTCACTAATGCCTAAGATATCTATGTTTATGTGCTCCATTTCATTTTTGATGATTTCCAACTTTCTTAGATTCATACTTCATACATTCCAGGTTTCAATTATTAATGGATGTTTGCAGCTGTTTCTTTTAATTTTGAGTCGTTCCACATCAGCAAATGAAGATCCTGAAAGCTTGACTCCATCCACTCATTAAGATCGACTCTACTTTGAGGAAGCAACTCCTCCCCAGTCGTCTTTTGAGTGCCTTCCAACCTGGGGCGCTCGTCTTCCAGCAGCACTATATCAGACAATGTTCCACTGCTATTCATAAGGTTTTCACCGGCTAATTCTTTTTAGAAGTAGACTTCTGGGTCCTTCTTCATAGTCTGTCTTAGTCTGGAACTCAGCTGAAATCTGTCCACCATGGGTAACCCTGCTGGTATGTGAATACAGGTGGCATAACTTCCAGCATCACAGCAACACGCAAGCCCCCATAGTATGACAAACTGACAGACATGTGAGGGATAAAACCTTTATTTATCCATTAATCAACTGATGGGCATATAGGTTGTTTCCACTTTTCAGCTATTATGAGTAATGCTCCTGTTATGAACATTTTCGTCAAAGTTTTCGTGAGGACATATGTTTTTGTTCCTTTTAGGTATGTACCTAAGAATGGAATTGCTGGATCACATGGCAACATTATGATTTTCTTTTTGGGAAACTGCCACACTGTTTTCCATAGCAGCTGTAGCATTTTATATTCCCTCTAGTAATGGATGAGAATTCCAATTTCTCCACATTCTTGCCAACATTGTCATTATCTGTCTTTTTGATTATAGTCAAAGTAATGTGTATAAAGTGGTATCTCATTGTGGTTATGATTTGCATTTACCTAGTGACTAATGATACTGGGCATCTTTTCATGTGCTTATTGGCCATTTGTATATCTTCTTTTGAGAAATGACTATTCAGACTCTTTGCCTTTTTTAAAACATAATTTTTGTCTTTTTTAACGTTGAAGGGCAAGATTTTTAAAAAAATATACAGTGAATGTTTTTCCATGTTGGCATAGATAATTTTGTAATATTGTTTGCAATGGCTTCATGGTATTCCATTGCTTGGACATAAATATATTTGACCAGTTCTCTATCATTGTACATTTATCCTTTTCTTGTTCTTTATTATTATGAACAACAGAGCTAATAATGATGTACAAACTTCTTGGCCCACTTGAAAGATTATTTTCTCAGGACACATAATTAAAAGAACACTTATTGACCCAAACTCTACTGGGATAGATTTCTTTTAGATTTTATACCTGTATTTTCCAACACTGCAACAAATAACCACATTTACTTTCAAATTGAAATTAATTAAAATTCAGTAAAATTAAAATTTAATTTCTCAGTCATACTAGCCGCATTTCAAGTGCCACATATGACACATATTTGCCACATATGGCTAGTGGCTACCATATTGAACAGCATAGGTGTAGAATATTTCTATCATCAAAGAACGTTCTATTGAACAGTGCTGTTCTAGACAGTAAGTTTAATTGTCTTGGCAAATTTTTTCAGCAGTAAATGCTTTAAAAGTATCCATTATGAGTTATATAATTTTAAAATTAGCATTTTAATCTGCTTGCATTTATAAAAGAGAAGAAGAATCACAAAAGGAAACAATTAAGAGGAGATTCTAGTAATTGAAGACAACATTTTCTAATCTAATAATATCCTTCCAGACATAGACTCATCCAAGGAAGTATAGGAAGAAGGGAAAATACTGGGAAAAGAGAGGATTGATCTTGAAATGTGGCCCAAGTTTAGCACTTTGTGTAGAAGTGAAACAAATCTGCCAAGGCTAGTGACTTAGAGACTTAGGTTTTGGTTTAAATGAGAAAGGATAATCTCAACAGTCAGTGAATTGCTCAATGGTGCATCAGGAGTATCAACATCAGGCCAATTTTGTGTTGTGATGTTGAGTGTTGAGCCCAGAAGCCTAGCTTTCAGCCTTGTTCTCAAGCCTACCTAACAATCCTGGGAGCGATCAAAAATGATTTTAATAAACTACAATATCTGCTTCATTATACTGTATCAATTTCTGTTGCTTGAAGCTTAGAACCTTGCCAGATGCACTACTTGAAATAGCATATTACTTTAAGAATGTGCATCTTCTCCCAGTGGTTTGTAGGTCCACAAAAGTTAGTTGGACAATGGGAAGAAAGACCTATGCCTTCTAGAAAGATAATTCACAGGAGTCGTTGAGTTCCAAATACTGAGGCATGGCATACTCCAGATATAAATCTGCATTTTACAGTGTTGCAGGTTCAAACGTTAGTGCTGGGGGATTACAAAAATGTCAAGACACGTATCCCGGAAAAAACCTCAGTGAATCACTATGGTTTAGGGATTGTTTCTTGGCTCTGCATTTTCCAGAAGTAGGATTTTGTAGATTCTTCAGGGGGATATCCAATGGTCAGGTTTTTTTTTTTTTTTTCCTTTTTTTAATTGTGCTTTAACTGACAGTTTACAGTTCAAGACAGTTTCTCATACAAAAATTCATACACACATTGCTATGTGACCCTAGCTGCTCTCCCCACAATGTGAAAACACACTCCTTTCCACCCCGATTTCCCACGTCCACTCAATCAGCTCCTGTCCCTTTTTGCTTTCTCATCTCGCTTCCAGACAGGAGCTATCTATTTAGTCTCACGTATCTACTTCAGCTAAGAAGCAGTCTCTTCACGAGTACCATTTTTTTGTCCCATAGTCCAGCCGAATCTTTATATGAAGAGTTGGCTTCAGGAATGGTTTCAGTTCTGGGCTAACACAGAGTCTGGGGGCCATGTCTTCTGGGGTCCCTCCGGTCTCAGTCAGACCACTAAGTCTGGTCTTTTTACTAGAATTTGAGTTCTGCACCCCACTTTTCTCATGTTCCATCAGGGACTCTGTTGTGTTCCCTATCAGGGCAGTCATTGGTGGTATCTGGGCACCATCTAGTTTTTCTGGTCTCAGGCTGATGGAGTCTGGTTTATGTGGCCTTTTCTGTCTCTTAGGCTAATATTTTCTTTGTGTCTTTGGTGTTCTTCATTCTCCTTTGTTCCAGGTGGGTTGGGACGAATTGATGCATCTTAGATGGCCGGTCGCTAGCTTTTAAGACCCCACACTCCACTCACCAAAGTGGGATGCAGAACATTTTCTTAATAAACTTTGCTATGCCAATTGACCTAGATGTCCTCTGAAACAATGGTCCCCAGACTCCCGCCCCACTACGCTGTCCCTCGAAGTGTTTGGTCATATTCAGCAAATTTCTTAGCTTTCAGTTTAGTCCAATTATGCTCACTTTCCCTGTATTGTGTGTTGTCCTTCCTTTCAGCTAATTCTTATCTACTATCTGGTTAGTTAATACCTCTCTCCCTCCCTCCCTACCCTTGTAACCATCAAAGAATGTTTACTTCTGTGTTTAAGCCATTTCTTGAGTTCTTGTAACAGTGGTCTCATAAATATTTGTCCTTTTGCGACTGACTAATTTCACTCAGCACAATGCCTTCCAAATTCATACATGAGATGTTTTGCAGATTCATCATTTTTGTTTATCGTTGCATAGTATTCCATTGTGCAAATATACCATAATTTTTTTATCCATTCATCTGTCAGTGGGCACCTAAGCTGTTTCCATCTTTTTGCTATAGTGAACAGTGCTGCAACGAACATGGATGTGCATGCATCTATTCAAATGACGGCCCTAATTTCTCTAGGATATATTCCAAGGAGTGGGATTGCTGGATTGTATGGTACTACTATTTCTAGCTTTTTAAGAAAGCACCAAATCGATTTCCAAAGTGGTTGTACCATTTTACATCCCCACCATCAGTCTATAAGTGTTCCAGTCTCTCCACAATCTCTCCAACATTTATTATTTTGTGTTTTTTGGATTAATGCTAGCCTTGTTGGGATGAGATGGTATGTCATTGTAGTTTTGATTTGCATTTATCTAATGGCTAATGATTGTGAGCATTGCCTCATGTATCTGTTACTCGCCTGAATGTCTTCTTGGTGAAGTGCTTGTTCGTATAATTTGTCCTTTTCTAAATTGGGTTATTTGTCTTTTTGTTGTTGAGGTTTTGCAGTATCTTGTAGATTTTAGAGATTAGATGCTGACCGGATTTGTCATAGCCAAAAATTTTTTCCCAGTCTGTAGGTTGTCTTTTTACTCTTTTGGTGGTCTTTTGATGACCAAAGTGTTTGATTTTTAGGAGCTTCCAGTTATTTAGTTTCTCTTCTGGTGTTTGTGCATTGTTAGTAATGTTTTGCATTCTGTTTATGCCATGTATTAGGGCTCCTAGTGTCATCCCTATTTTTTCTTCCATAATCTTTATCATTTTAGATTTTATATCTAGGTCTTTGATCCATTTTGAGTTAGTTTTTGTGCATGGTGTGAGGTATGGGTCTTGTTTCATTTTTTTGCAGATGGATATCCAGTTATGGCAGCACCATTGGTTAAAGAGACTGTCTTTTCCCCAATTAATGGGCTTTGGGCCTTTGTCATATATCAGCTACTCATAGGTAGATGAATTTACTTCTGGATTCTCAATTCTGTTCCACTGGTCTATGTATGTATTGTTGTACCAGTACCAGGCTGTTTTGATTACGGTGACAGTATAATATGTTCTAAAATCAGGTAGTGTGAGGCCTCCCACTTTGTTCTTCTTCACTAATGTTTTACTTATCCGGGGCCTCTTCCCTTTCCATATGAAGTTGGTGATTTGTTTCTCCATCTCATTAAAAGATGCCATTGGAATTTGGATTGGGATTGCATTGTATCTGTAGATTGCTTTGGGTAGAATTGACATTTTCACAATGTTGAGTCTTCCTATCCATGAGCAAAGTATGATTTTCCACTTATGCAGGTCTCTTTTAGTTTCTTGCAGTAGTGTCTTGTAGTTTTCTTTGTATAGGTCTTTCATGTCTCTGGTTAGATTTACTCCTAAGTATTTTATCTTCTTGGGGACTACTGTAAATGGCATTGATTGGGTGATTTCCTCTTTGAAGTTCTCTTTGTTGGTGTAGAGGAATCCAACTGATTTTTGTATGTTTATCTTGTATCCTGATACTTTGCTGAAATCTTCTATTAGTTCCAGTAGTTTTCTTGTGGATTCTTTGGGGTTTTCTGTGTATAAGATCATATCATCTGCAAGCAGAGATACTTTTACTTCTTTCTTACCAATCTGGATGCACTTTATTTCTTTTTCTAGCCTAATTGCTCTGGCTAGGACCTCCAGCACAATGTTGAATAAGAGTGGTGATAAAGGGCATCCTTGTCTGGTTCCTGTTCTCAAGGGGAATGCTTTCAGACTCTCTCCACTTAGGATGATGTTAGCTGTTGGCTTTTTATGAATGTCGTTTATTATGCTGAAGAATTTCCCTTCTATTCCTATTTTGCTGAGAGATTTTTTTTTTTTATCATGAATGTGTGTATGGCTTTATCAAATGTCTTTTCTGCATCAACTGATAAGATCATGTGGTTCTTGTATTTTGTTTTATTTATGTGATGGAGTACATTGATTGTTTTTCTAATGTTGAACCATCCCTGCATACCTGGTATGAATCTCACTTGGTCATGGTGAATTATTTTCTTGATATGTTGTTGATTTCTATTGGCTAGAATTTTGTTGAGGATTTTTGCATCTATATTCATGAGGTATATAGGTCTGCAATTTTTTTGTAGTGTCTTTACCTGGTTTTGGTATCAGAGTTATGCTGGCTTCAAAGAATGAGTTTGGGAGGAATATTCCATCCGTTTCTATGCTCTGAAATACCTTTAGTAATAGTGGTGTTCACTTTTCTCTGAAAGTTTGGTAGAATTCTCCAGTGAAACCATCAAGGCCAGGGCTTTTTTTGGGGGGTGGGAGTTTTTTAATTATCTTTTCAATATCTTCTTTTGTTACAGGTTTACTTAGTTGTTCTACCTCTGTTTGTGTTAGTTTAGGTAGGTAGTGTGTTGCTAGAAATTTGTCCATTTCCTCTAGGTTTTCAAATTTGTTAGAGTACAATTTTTCATAGTATTCTGTTATGATTCTTTTAATTTCAGTTGGGTCTGTTGTGATATCACCCATCTCACTTCTTATTTGGGTTATTTGCTTCCTCTCCTGTTTTTCTTTTGTCAATTTGGCCAACAGTTTATTGATTTTGTTGATGTTTTCAAAGAACCAGCTTTTGGTCTTGTTAACTCTTTTGATTGTTTTTCTATTTTCTAATTCATTTGATTCTCTAATTTGTATTATTTGCTTTCTTCTGGTTCTTGAGGGCTTCTTTTGTTGCTATCTTCCTATTTGTTTGAGGTGTAGGGTTAATGTTTTGATTTTGGCCCTTTCTTCTTTTCGGTGGTATTATGTTTTATAGATAGAAGTTTCTTCTAGGTTTTCATTTTAGAGCAGCCATTTTCGTTAGGTCATGTCCATACTATATGATCACCACACGTCCTGTGCAGTATGTCAGAGAGGAACTCAAAGTTCACCACTTACCCAGGCATACTCAATATGTGCTTTCCTGACACACTCTAGTACTATTGGGTCTCTCACATCTAGAGCCAAATCCCATTTTCTGACTTCTACATGTTTTTAACTATTTGGTACCTAGAAGCAGTTGATAAATATTAAGTATTCATAGCTAAAGAGTGTTTGCTTTTAGTATCTCTTCTCTACTTTTCACTAGAAGAAACATCAGTTTTGGTACAAAATGAATCTTAACTCACGGATCCATTTGCTTCACTGTCCAGAGAAGAGTGAATGAACAGAAGGCAAGAGGCCAAGTATTCATTCATTCAGTAAATATTCACTGAAGGCCTACTAGCTGCAAGACAGTGGGGGATATAATTCCATCTCCAGCCTTTACAACATTCCTTTGCCAGGAGCATATGACTGGGCAACCTCAGCCAAGACAGCAATCTGAAGTATCATACTTGGCTCTGTGCATAGGTAACCTCAAGGAGAGGTCCATCTGGGAAAGATTCTGGTCTCCTCATATAGATTTTGTGGAGTTTTGATGATTATAGATGTTCAGTTACTGTGCATTTCCATTGTTTTTCCATGGCAGAACATATAGCAGAGACTTGGGGACACGCATGCCTGAAGCCAGGTTACTCTTAAGTTTCATAACTATGTTGCTTGCAGGGCTGTTGTTTCCACAGTAGTTGGCTGTGTCCCAGACAAATGGGGTGCTCGTCTGTTCCCACAAATCTTTATCCCAGTCTTCGTCACAAGGAGGGCACTGCCATGTGCTCTCAGCCAGAGTCTCTTGTCCAAGGGTCCTTGTTTGGTTGACAACATCCTGCTCAATACAACTTTTATCATCACAGCTTGAGATATGATGACTGATTTCAGCCTGAGGAACCTGGTGGCGAGCATTGAAGGGACAAGTAGCCAATTTGGGACATCAGGATGATTCTTTCTGCACTTGATAAGATGATAAGGAAATCTGCAGGCCCTGATCTGGTGGTTTTTATCATAGGGGCATTGTAATAGTTTTTCAGGGTCCAGGGAATCGATGTAAGTTTCTTCCATGTTGGAAATGAAGGAGCCAAATCTAAGTGCTATCTCCGTGGAAACACACTCTCTCCACAATTGCCTCTGCCCTACGTCAGTGCCCCAGCCCCAACAGTCAGGTTTTATATCTGTTCTGACTACCTCCTGTTCACCCCATTGGTGAAGGCAGGATTCCTCACCCTAAATAGTATAAGATAGCCAAAAGCATGACACTGAACACAAGACATATGAGACTGATGACAGTTTATTAGTCAAATATACTAATAGTCTGAGGGAGGAGGACAACACAAGCCATGCAGGGCCATACAGGGGTTGCACTCAGGAGCAAAGTGAACCATTAGAGGCTGTGGGAGGAAGGATTTGTGGTAACAAGAGGATGAGGTGCCCTCTAGTTCTCGAGGAAGGATGTGATTGGCTTGTTTGAATAATTTTGCAAACTGACAAGGAGGCGAAACCTATTAAGTTGAGGACCAGGTGGGATGCAGCTGTTCTGGTTGGTAGGGAAAGTAGCTGAGTGGGGAACCTTTCTCACTGGGTAGGGGATGTGTCTATGGAGACCAGGGGAGCTAACAGTTAGGCCTTTGAGGCTCCACGTGGCTTAAAAATGTCAAGGTAACACTTGCTATTTTAGGCCTTGCAATTCAATTGACCCCTTCATTCCTTGACATCAATTTAGACTTTAGTAATGACTGAAATTTTTAGAGAGTAGAAGAAGTGTTTCACTAGGAAGTGAAGTAAGCACTAGACCAGAAGAGAAAAGGCTACGTGGTGAGATGGTCATTAAACACGCAAACTTTAGAGTTCCACTTTATGGCCAGTAAAGGCAATTGAGGGAACTATGTGGCATTGGTGTAAGAAATGCATGTTCTCAGGGGGTGCAAATTTAGATTAATCAATGGCTGTGGCAATAGTGAAACACAGAAGGGGTTACATTTGCCATTTCAAAACTTAAATAGAACTTATTTTCTTGAGGATCCCCTTAAAATCAAAACCAAATACGTTGTCATTGTTGTAGCGACCCATAGGACAGAATAGAACTGCCCCATAGGGTTCCCAGGGAGCAGGTGGTAGATTCAAACTGCCAGCTGTTGGTTAGCAGCTGAGCTCTTAACCACTGTGCCACCAGGTTTCCAATAGAAAGTAAAACAATAAAATAATATAAGCATCCCGTATGACCTTGTAATAATTCTCCTTGGTATCTGTCTTAACAAAACATTCCCACATATTTCCTTGGAGACATGCCAGAGATATTTATTCCAGTGCTGTTTATAATAGTGACAAATTGGGGGGGAAAAATCAGTCTCTATCAATGGGGCATAATTGAATAAACAATGCTATGTCAATACTATACAATATCATGCAGTTGTTAAAAAGACTGAGATATGTCTACGTATCCAAGCCATGTTATTGAATGAAAAAATTAAGCTGCAGACCAATATGTACAGTATGATATGATTTATATGGAAAATAAACATTGTATGTAAGATTGAAAATAATGTAATATGTATTCTATGAATATATATATACATATGGAAATCTTTAGATAACTTCCTTCCTCTCAATTAAACTGGCTGCCTGAGGCCTACAGGGGAAATGGAAGTTCCACTGAATGCTTTCTATAAGATCTCAGCATTGTGTATTCTGAGAAATGAAATGAGGGTCTTGGTCGCTCTCAGTAATGTCTCAAATTCCAAAGGGAATAAGGAGTGTCCTGGTGAGGCCTTGTACTGTGGTCTTAGTATATGTAAAGAAATCTGTATTTTTTTTTCTTTTTTACCCCAAATGGGGGCAAAATTAGACATAGAATTGCTGCTACCATTGGCCAGACTAGACTGCCCAACCTTCATTGGTTATGGCCCAAGATTTTGTTAAAATATGCAGATGGGGCCACTTGTTGGCCAGGGCATCTAGTGCTGAGGTGACTGCCTGAAGTTCGTTGATTGTGCTGATCTTTGGGTCCCATCCTTTATCAGGGATATCCCTATTAAGGGATTGAAAGCAGCAACAATCCACTAAGTTCCATCGCTTGGGATAGTGATAACCCATCCATAAAGTGTATGAAACCCCATTGTTAGTCACTTATTTGATCCCAAGGGGCTCTCCAGTTAGCCAAGGGGTCTGAGAGAGAGGGGTTGTCCTCCTCCATAACCATGACATCTGGAAAAGGACTGAGGACAAGGGAGACCACTCCTTCTGAAGGTGAAATATTCCAGAGGGTCAAGGTTGGCTCCATCCTGTAGTAAGGAGGACTTGTAATACTTTACTTGTGGGATGCTCCTTCTATTACTGAAGGCAGAATGGGCAGCTGTATATGGAAGAACACAGGCTTAGGGTCTGTGAGAGCGTCAATTTTCAAAAGAACCCAGGACATGGTTAGCAGTTTCTGCTCTGATGGTGTGTAGTGCAGGACCAGGAAGGTTAGTTTCTTTCATCAGAAACTTATGGACAACTTATGACCATCATAGGTGGTCCAGAGACTCCAGAAAGCATGAGAGGAGGTTGCTAAATCCTCTACAGTGAAGGACTCTCTGAGAGCACTAACAGGAATGCCTGTTATATTGCAATTTGGACAGATTCTAGAGCCTTTTGTTGGAGTAGGCTCCATTCAAGTTGGGCCGATTTTAAGTAGCATTATCAATGAGATTAAGTAAACTTTGTAAACGAGGAATACATTGTCTCTAGAACCCAAAGAGGTCTAAAAGATGTTGAACTTGTATTAACATTGTAAGTGCTGTAAGGATCATTAGCTGTTTCTTGAGTGTCAGGGATGGAATGACCCTTGGTTTACCAAATTATTTTCATGAATTTTATCAGGGTAGTAGGAACTTGTGTGGGGCAATGGATCATCCCCTCTTTGTAAGCTCTTGTGTTAGCATTTGTATGTCCCTATTGAATGTATCAAATGAACCTCCTCAGAGGAGAGTGGTATCAATGTAATGTCGTACCCGAGCTGTTGGAGAAAGGTGGATGCAATTAAGCTCTTGCCTGTAGAGATTATGTGAAATTGAGTAGCTATTTTAGGTACTCAGTAGGTAGTCAGGTAAACGTATATTGTGTCCCTTCAGAGGTGAAGGCAAACTGCAGCTAAGAGGCTGTTGAAGCACTGAATAGAACATATTAGCCAAATCTGTAAAAGCAATTATTTACTAGTTGCTGACTGGATAGAGTCAACATTTTCAATAATAGTGAGTATTGGACATGGAGGCCTTAATGGATGGGGCTACAGAATTAAGCTTGCAGTAATCCACTGTGAAGTACCATTTATTCTGTTCAGGTTTAAAAACAGACAAAATTGGGCTGTCAAATGGCGAAGAAGTGGGAATAATCATTCCTTTACTAAAGTAGGGCTTATATAATAAGTTGCAATGTTTGAAGGTCCTGTTTTAACTTACACTGGTTCAGTTCTTATCAACTACTTTAAGTGCGAAGCCCCGGGGTCCCATTTTGTCAAGCGAATTGTCAAAGACTTAATTTAATTTTAATTTACTACTCATAGGTCAGAACATCCATGCTCTCTATGGGATATTTTGGATTAATGATTGTTATGACTATGAGACATTTAGACAAGGCAATAATTCTAATGGTTAAGGTGAGTGGTACCTATTTGTCTTTTACCTTTTATTTAGTAATTCCCCTAAGATTATAGTGGGACAATATTTAAATTTAGTGGGATCCCCAGGAATAACTGTAATTTGAGCCATAATATTGTGTCCATGAAAGATTGCCAATTAATGCATTTCAGCAGATTCTAAAATTAATTCAGAATACATTGTAGAGGTGCAAAAGCTAATCAGCTTTTATCTTTTTGCTCTGTAAATATTTCAGTAAACTTTAAATTTCCAGTTGTGTGAAATTGTGGACCTTAGTTTCCTTTTTTAATTTATTTTTGTTTCCTTCCCCTGGATCCAAGTTTCTTTCTTTCATTCATCTTTTTTGTTTGTCACTGGATATACTTGGGGAGGGCTGTGTGTTTCTCTTTTACTCTGCTCATATTTATACGTTTCTTCCTCCGGGAGACTCAAATCAGTATTGTCAAGGTTAGGGGCTCCCCCATTGCAATTATTGTATGGTTTAAGGATACTGGGCTTAAGTCAAGTTTGAACCAACACCTTTGCTGTGCTACAGGGGTACCGTGTTTTTCTCTATAATCCCTAGATTTAGACTCTTTGTTACAGCATAGCCTTAGGTTGCAGTTTGGTACAGTGGAATAACACTGGGCCTATAGCCCAGATGTCCCTGGCTCAAAGCTATCCTCTGCTATTTCCCTGTGGCCTTCTCCCCCCTTCTTTATTATCTATCCCTCCTTTTTACTTTATCTTTTGGGTTTCTAGCCATGTAGTCATGGTTTTCAGTTTCTGTCTTTGATCACTCATAGTAATCAAAGATTTTCTCAGTGATTATGGGAAAACAGTGGCCCTGTGACCTGCTTTGTAGGCAGCTGTCCTCTTTCTCCTGGAAATGCCAGTCAATCTCCCTGGATTATGGCCCAGTTCTAGTAAGGTCATTTTGTACGTAGCTCAGGTGAGGGCAATCAAACCTTATGATCACAAGAATAGCCTTTTGGCATGCACTGGCTAGGGGTTTTACATTGACAGAGCATTTGACTACAAAATGCTCCCCACCCCTTTTTATCCTCATAAATGCCCAGGCCGTGGGCCACCATGGCTTTGCACCTTAATACCCTTGGGGGTCAGGAAAGTATTAGACAGCAGCCTGGGAAGCAGAAGCAAGGTCACTACCATTTCTTGAAAACCAATGACTCTTATGAGGCAACAAGGGAGTCAATCTTAATTCTTCTCTTGTTGATGGTCTAGGACTCTGCCTTTCCATAAATCCTTAGGCTATCAACCCCAGGCCTATCCCAAGGGTGACACCTTCCCAAGAAATGGCCAGGTCATCACCTGAAGTGTCCACTATTCAATCATTAGGGTAGATGTAGTACACTGGAATTTTTATCCTCAAGAGCTCTAGCCTGGCCCCCAGAAAACAGGACTCAAGTGCTGACAAGTTAAGATGCTGTGTCATTGCTGCTCCCACCCCTATCGGCAGGTCATCTTCCTGTTGTCCCCTGTACAGACTGGTCATTGGTCCCCCTACCTCAAACTGAAGTCTCAGAGTCCACCTACCAGTCACAGACCACACCCAATGACACCTCATACTGGGATATAACAACAACAACAAAAAATAGAAACAAAAACCCAAACCCACTGTCGTCAAGTTGATTCAGACTCATAGTGACACTACAGGACAGAGTAGAACCGCCCCGTAGAGTTTCCAAGGCTGTAAATCTTTACAGAAACAAACTGCCACATCTTTCTTCGGTGGAGTGGCTGGTGGGTTCAAACTGCCCACTTTTCAGTTTGCAGAAGAGCACTTTAAGCACTGCTCCACAGGGCTCCTTATGCTGAGATATAGTCAATTTAAAATAATTCTTGTGTTTAGAGTGTGAAGAGATGGCAGTATCCAAGAGAGACAACAGAATACAGCACAAGCAAAAGCACAAGCTAGCCAGCAGTCCCAGCAGCCTTTTCAGTATAAGGAACCAGTTAGTTAGGAAAGAAGCAGTTAGTTAAACCTGCCCAGGTGTCTTCGGTCATGTTTTGACCATCCTGTTTGTGATACCAATTACTCTGAACACCTCTTGTTCACCCCATAGGTGAAGGAAGGATTCCTCACCTTAAATAGTATGAGTTGGCTGTACACATGACACCTGGCATTTAATATATGAGATTGACAGCAGTTTGTTGGTCATGTATACTAATAGCTTAAGGGAGAGGAACACCACAAGACATACAGGGTCACATGGGGGTTACAGTCAGGAGCAGAGTGAACCAGCAGGTGTTATGGGAGACTGGTTTTGTAGTAACAAGAGGGTGGATGGCCCATGGATTTTGTGGAAGGTTGTGATTAGCTTTTTTGAATAATTTCATGGGCTGGCAAGGAAGTGAAATCCATTAGATTGAGGACTGCGTGGTGTACAGCTGATAAAAATGATAGGGGAACTAGCTGGGTGGGAGCCTTTCTTGGGTGGGGGCATCTCTGCTTAAAGCAGGGTAACTCATGGTTAGGCTTTTGGGGCTCTGTGAGGCCCAAAGATGTCAAGGAAGCAGTTTAAATTTTAGGCCTTACTATATGATATTTCAGTATCTCACCTTATGGAGACTTAAAAAAAAATAGCACAAGGCCTTCTTATTCCTTCACAGTGATTAATGCAACTGCTGAGGAGACTGTGTGCTCAGGGAGGCACACATGTGCATGTCTTCCCTTTTCATAAGCCATATATGAAGTCACATCATCAGAAGTTACCTTGATGATTAAGAAATCAGTAAAAAGGCCAAGTTGAGATTAACTTGAGGCTCCCTTACTCATTCATTCACTATCGGAATGGAGAATTTTGCAGGAAATCACGATTCTTTAGTTTGTTTCATATGGGCACTCCTTGGTGCTTCATGCTTGCATTTTCCTAAAATTGTCAGAATGGATGCCACTTCATTATGTAGGAAAAGCGAAATCAAACAAAACAACATCTTCTAGAGAGTAGGCCAGTTATTCCCTGTGCATCTGATGTCTTCAGAGTTATGTGGTCTCCGTGGATCCTGGGGTTAGATTCAGTATATACAACATCTCGTTGGCTTTGCAAAAAAATTTCATGTGTGATATTTTTCTCTGTGAGAATATGTGATGCTCACTAAGGTACTCCTCTAAGTAAAATCAGCTTCTTCAAACTGGGCTGTAGAAAAGAAGAAATTGTTTGTTGTGAAAAACATGTGTACATTCTCAGAAGTTTTAGTCCAGAGCACATTTTACAAATGTAGTTCTCACAATACGAGATCCACTGTAGAGTATTTTAGTAAACTTTGATCCTTGAACATAGTGAGTCAACTATGGCATAAATCTTAATGAATAACAATGATATTAGATCCAAATGCTATTAAATCAGATATTAACTTTAAAACTAGTCTGGCAGTGC
Organism: Dugong dugon; assembly: GCA_030035585.1. Classification (NCBI taxonomy): domain Eukaryota; kingdom Metazoa; phylum Chordata; class Mammalia; order Sirenia; family Dugongidae; genus Dugong; species Dugong dugon. Next base: position 96,556,597 of record CM057483.1, on the reverse strand, counting down.
AGACTCATGCACGTGGATTCCATGGGCCTCCATTAAAACTGACAAAGAGAGAAATTGAATTTTAAGCTGCATTTTATAAATTGCGTGTTAATCACAGAGTATAGCAGATCCTTCCAAGATCAATCCAGTATAAAAGTAGGACTATCTTAGTATTAGCATTACCTATAGTATCCTCTCAGGTAGATGATTCAGTGTCTGGTAGGGCTGAATCCTTGTCCCAGTGGTCTGAGAATATTATATGGTCTCATTCTTCTGCAAGTTAAATTTTATCAGCTCTAAACCTCAGAGTCCGAGATGAGTTTTAATGGTAGTGGTAAACTTGATTTAAAATTCCTAAAACATTGTGTTCTTTAATATAGAGAACAATTATGAGCATATTATCCAATTATAAGCATATTCAGCTACATAGCCTTCTAATATTATATATTATAGTACACAGTTATATAGTAATAATTTTTATTCTTTAGGCAATACAATGTTTTGAAGCAGTCACTCAGAATAAAAATGCAAAACAGTATTTCTTAACATTTTTGATATCTCTCATTCCAGTGTATTATAATTTTTACTCTCTTTTAAAAATATGAATTGTGAGAGGCTACATGGCACTATAGACAGAAGCACTATGTGGTCCCTCTGCAGCAAAGACCTGAAAAACTAAAACAGATACACACGTCAATCCTGGAACCAAGTACCAAAAGAAGGAATAAAGAGCTTGATCAAGCACCAAATGGAATAAGAAACTGACAGAGAACAGAGAATGAGGAGAGCTATGGAGTGAATGTCTCATACCGGCTAACGTGGCAGGATTCGCCATCTTGGATTTCAGCCACCAAGGACTTCAGACAGGGAGTATGAGAAGGCAACTCCACAGAGCTCCCAACAGAAGACAGAGCATCCAGTAACCAGGGATACACGCTTTCCTACTCCACACCCTTGCTTCCTCTACTTGGCCTCTGTTACTGGCCGATGGGCCACGGTTGCTTGGCTAGAGAGACACTAGCTAACTGCCACCAGGGTCCAGACAGTCCCTTTAGTGCCATTTTTCTGTTTTTTGATATTGTTTGTTTTTTTGGCTTTTTGTTGTTGCATCTCTCTCTCTCCCTTCCTTCCTTTCCTCTCTCCAGCCCAGCTAGCTCTGTGTGCCATCCAGTCCTCTTCTTCACAGGCTGTGATTTTTTTTTTGGTTTGTTTGCTCTGTTCTTTACTTTTGGTTTTTTCTTTTTTTTTTTTGGCTTCTTTGTTGCTTCTCTTTCTCTCCCCTCCTTCCTTTCCTTTCTTCCACCCTGCTACTCCGTGTGCCATTCCCTCCTGTTCTTGACAGGCTGTGATTTTCGGTTTTTTTTTTTTTCTTTTCTTCTTTTTTTTCTGTTTCTTTTCTCTCTCTCTTTTCCTTCCTTTACTTTCTTCTGCCCACTTAGCCATGTGTACCACCCCCACACCTTCTGGAGGGGCCGTGCTGCACAGCTTGGTTGAAGAGTCACTGTGCTGCCATCACCGACAGGCTCCCTCAACACCATTTTATTTATTTATTGTTTGTTTGGCTTTATTTTTTTCTTCTTTTTTATTTTGTTATTTTTTCTTCTCTCTCTCTCTCCTTTCCTTTCTTCCATCCACTCAGCCCCATGCACCACTCCCAACTTCTTGGTGATCTGTGCTGTACCACTAGGATGGAGAGCCTCTGGCATGCAGCCTCCCCAGATCTGCACTGCCCTCGCAGGCCAGCTCCCTCAGCACCATATTTTTTATTTTTTTATCTTTCTCCTTCTCCTTTTCCTTCTCTCTCTCACCTAGGCCCTGTGCTGCCTCTGCCACATCATGATAGGCCATGTGGTGACACTTAGTGAGACAGACATCAGCTCACCACCACCCTAATTCTGCCCCACACCCAACAGCAGGCACCCCCACCATGATATATTTTTTTGTCATTGTTTTATTTTTTTAATTATTTTTTATTTCTTTGTTTGATTGTTGGTTTCTTCCCTCTTTCCTTGCTGTTCTGCCCACATAGCCCGTGCACAACCTAGCCACATTACTCAGCCAGCATCAGCGCATGTCTTTGCTGGGGCTGCCCCACCCCTACTCTCCAAATCCTTTGGCACTACCATTTTATTTACTTTTTTCTTTTTATTTATTTTATTTTACTTTATTATTTACATGTTTAAAACTATTTTTGGCCTTTGTTTCTCTCTCTTCTTTCTTTTCCTTCAGTCACCCACATAGCTCTGTGCATAACATCCTCTTCTTTACTTCCTTTCTATCTGCACCTTAAGTCTAGTGCCACACCCCTGAGTGATACCAATGCAGTCTCCCACACCCTGCCTTGTACTTCCCCACAACCCCACTCCATCACCCACAGTTTGTGCTACAAACAATCCATCCCTGCCCCTATACTCCCACTGCACCATAGCTGAGTGACTGGCCCTGCCTACCTGGACAAGGTGGTAAGAAGTATCATGCCCACAGACAAGCAAGCAAGTAAACACACCCAGCCCACCTGCCCAGACATAAAAATAAATAAATAAATAAAAAACCAGGATGAAACAATCAATAAATGAAGAAAATAATTCCTGGATGTCCCAGAGAGCACAGGAAATATTAAAACACTAAAAAAAGAAAAGATGCTTCCAGAAAGTGAACAAAATAAAACATCAGGTAATGTTCTGCTAGAAGAAAAGGCACTGGAATTACCTGATAAGAAATTTACAACTTTAATATTCAGGGTTCTCCAAAATATGAAGGCAAATGAAGACAAAAATAAGGAAAAAATAGACAAAATCATGGAAAATATAGACAAAATCATGGAAAAGACAAACAAAAAATGGAAGAAATCAAGAAAATAATACAGGAAAAAATGTCAAAATAAATCAACAACTAGAAATCATACAAAAACAGCAATAAGAAATCCAAAAGATAAACAACAAGATTTCAGAAATGGACAGTGCAATAGAAGGTTTTAGGAGCAAATTTGAAAAAATGGAAGACAAGATCAGTAAAATCGAAGACAAGTCTTCAGATACCATTTGTTTAAGGAAAAAGAAGAGAAAAGAATGAAGAAAAAATAAGAAACCTTGAGAACAATGTGGGAGACAATCAAAGCAAAAATTTCCTTGTGATCAGAGCTCCAGAACAGGAGGAGAAAGCGGAAAACACAGAAAGGACCATTTAAGACTTGCTGACAGAAAACTTCCCTAATATCATGAAAGATAAAAAGCCAACTATATAAGAAACTCAACAAACTCAGTATAGAATGGAGCCCAAAAGAAAAACACCAAGATATATAAACACATTCACTAAAACCAAAGACAAAGAATCTTGAGAGCAGCTCAAGAAAAACAAAAAGTCACATAATAAGGGAAAACAATTAAGACTAAGCTCTGATTACTCAGCAGAAACCATACATGCCAGAAGACAACGGGATGACATGCAAAATGTTGAAGGAAAAAAACTGCCAACCAAGATTGATATATCCCACAAAACTTTCACTCAAATATAATGGTGAAATTAGGACATTTCTAGATAAACAGAAATGAAGGGAATATGTAAAAAACAAAACGAAACTTAAAAGAATTATTAAAGGGAGTCCTTTGGTTAGAGAACCAACAATATCAGATAATGTCCTGAATCTAGTACATAAGACAGCAGTAGCCAACCTAGATAATGAATGCTCAAGGATAAAGCAAAACTAAAAAATTTACAACAGGGAACCAGAGAATTCAATCTCTAAATGACAACAAAATCAGAACAAAAAAGAGGGAATAAACCGTGTAGGTACAGAACTTTCAAATGCAGAGGAAGGCAAGGTGTTATCAAGTAACAAAAGATGGATTTAAACTTAGAAAGATAGGAGTAAAATTCAAGGTAATCACAAAGAAAGTTAACAAACATACTCATTAAAATGAAGAAGAAAAACATGAAGTCTCAGTAAACACAAAATCTACAAAAATGAAAGAAATGAAAAAAAAGCCACAAACAAAAGGAATTCAGCACAGAACAGTAAGAGGAACAAGAAAACCTCAGTACCACACCAAAAAACCTACAAAATGACAGCATAAACTCATACCTATCAATAATCAACTGGATGTAAAAGGTCAAAATGCACCCATAAAGAGACAGAGAGTGACAGAATGGATTTAAAAAAAAAAGGACCCATCAATATGTTGTCCACAAGAGACACACCTTAGAAACGAAGACATAAATTTATTAAAAATCAAAGGATGGAAAAAAATATTAAGCAAACAACTAATAAAAAAGAGTACGAGTGGCAATACTAATGTCTGATAAAAGAGATTTTAAAACAAAATGCACCCTAAAAAGCTAAGAAGGCCATCATATAATGATTAAAGGAACAATCCACCATGAAGACATAACCATAATAAATATCTATGAACACAATGACAGGGCTTCAAAACACATAAACTCTAACAGCACTGAAAAGAGAAATTGATAGTTCCACAGTAATAGTAGCAGACTTCAACACACTACTCTCAGTAAAGGACAGAAATCTCAAAAGAAACTCAACAAAGATACAGGATATCTAAAGGCCACAATCAACTAACTTGACCTTGTAGACATATATAGAACACTCCAGCCAACAGCAGCAAAGTACACATTATTCTCCAACCTATATGGAACATTCTCCAGAATAGACCACATCTTAGGCCACAAAGCAACCCTTAACAAAATCCAAAACACTGAGATACTACAAAGTATCTTCTCTGATCACAACGCCATCAAAGTAGAAATTAATAAAAGGGAAACCGAATAACACCCTGCTTAAAAACCACTGGGTAATAGAAGAAATCAAAGGTGGAATCAAAAAATTCCTAGAACCAAATGAGAATGAAAACACATCATACCAGAATCTTTGGGGCACAGCAAAGGCAGTGCTCAGAGGTCAATGTATAGCAATAGATGTACACATCAAAAACAAAAGGACAAAATCAAAACATTAGTGACACAACTTGAACAAACAGAAAGAGAACAGCAAAAAAAGCCCACAGCCACCAGAAGAAAGGAAATAATAAAGATGTGAGCCAAAATAAATGAAATAGAGAATAGAAAAACAATAGAAAGAATCAATGTCTTAGTCATCTAGTGCTGCTATAACATAAATATCACAAGTGGATGGCTTTTAACAAAGACAAATTTATTTTCTCACAGTCTAATGGGCTACAAGTTCAAATTCAGGGCATCAGCTCCAAGGGAAGGCTTTCTCTCTCTGTCAGCTCTGGAGAAAGGTCCTTGCAATGCATCAGTCTTCCCTTGATCTGGGAGTATCTCAGCGCAGAAACCTCAAGTCCAAAGGATGCATGCGCTCTGCTCCCAGCACTGCTTTCTTGCTTGTATCAGGTCCCATGTGTCTCTGCTCGCTTCGCTCTTTTATCTCTCAGGAGAGATTGGCTTAAGACACTATCTCATCTTGTATACCTCATCAGTATAACTGCTGCTAATCCATCTTATTACATCATAGTGATAGAGTTTATAATACATAAGGAAATTACATCAGATTACGAAATGGTACACAGTCATACAATACTGGGAATCACAGCCCAGCCAAACTGATACATACGTTTTTTGGGGGACATAATACAGTCCATGACAATCAACAAAACCAAAAGTTGGCTCTTTGAAAAGATCAACAAAATCGATGAACCATTGGACAAACTGGCAAAAAAAATTTTTTTTAAAAAGGAGAGGAAGCAAATGACTCAAATAAGAAATGAAATGGAGGACATTACAAAAGAACCAACTGAAATAAAAAGAATCATAACAGAGTACTATGAAAAACTATACTCCAACAAATTTCAAAACCAGAGAAAATGAACAAATATCTAGAAACACACTACCTACCCAAACTAACACAAAGTGATGTTGTAAATCTGAACAGACCCATAACAAGAGAAGAGATTGAAAAGGTAATAAAAAAAAAAAAACTCCCAATGAAAAAAAGCCCTCCCCCAGACAGCTTCAGTGGAGAATTCTACCAAACATTCAGAGAAAAGCTTACACCAGTACTACTCAAACTATTTCAGAACATAGAAATGGAAGGGTTGCTTCTGAATTCATTCTAAGAAGCTGTCATAACTCTGATACCAACACCAGGAAAAGACACCACAAAAAAGAAAACTACAGACCAATAACTCTCATGACTATAGATGCAAAAATTATCAACAAAATTCTAGCTAATAGAATTCAGCATCATACAAAAAAAATAATGATAATAGTACACCATGACCAAGTGGGATTCATACCAGGTATGCAAGGATGGTTCAACATTAGAAAATCAATCAATGTAATCCAGTATATAAATAGAATAAAAGAATCCCATGATCATCTCAATCGATGCAGAAAATGTATTTCACAAAGTCCAACACCCATTCTTGATAAAAACTCTCAGTAAAATAGGTATAGAAGGGAAATTCCTCAACATAATAAGGGGCATCTATACAAAACCAACAGCCAACATCATTCTTAATGGAGAGAGGCTGAAAACATTTCGCTTGAGAACAGGAACAAGACAAGGATGCCCTTTATCACCACTCCTATTTAACATTGTGCTGGAAGTCCTAGCTAGAGCAATAATGCAAGAAAAAGAAATAAAGGACATCGAAATTGGTTAGAAAGAAATAAAACTAACCCTATTTGTGGATGATGTGATACTATACATAGAAAACAAAACAAACAAACAAAAAAACTCCATGAGAAAACTACTGGAACTAATAGAAAGATTCAGCAGAGCACCAGGATACAAGATAAACATAAAAATCAATTTTATTCCAATACATCAATAAAGAGAACTATGAAAAGGAAATCACAAAAACAATACCATTTATAATACCCCCTAAAAAATATAAAATATGAATAAATCTAATAAGGGATGTAAAAGACCTATATGAAGAAAACTACAAAACACTCCTGCAAGAAACCAAAAGAGACTTACATAAATGGAAAAACATACATGCTTGCGGATAGGTAAACTTAACATTTTGAAAATGTCAATTCTATCCAAAGCAATTTACAAGTACAATGCAATTCCAATACAAATACCAACAACATTCTTTAAAGAGATGGAAAAACTAAACATTAACTTCATATGGAAAGGGAAGAGGCTCTGGATAAGTAAGGTACTACTGAAGAAGAATAAAGTAGGAGGACTTGCACTATCTCACCTCAGAACCTGCTATACAGCTATGGTAGTCAAAACAGTCTGCTACTGGTACAATGACAGACACCTTGACCAGTGGAACAGAATCAGACCCAGATGTAAATCCATCAGTCTACAGTCACCTGGTCTTCCACAAAGGCCCAAAGTCCATCAAATGGGTAATGGACAGTCTTTTTAAATGATGGTGCTGGCAAAACTGAATGCCTATCTGCAAAAAACAAACAAACAAACAAAAAAAAAAACAGGACCCATACCTCACACCATACACAAAAAAAAATTCAAAATGCATCAAAGACCTAGATCTAAAACCAAAAACTGTAAAGATCATAGAAGAAAAAATAGGATCAACTGTAGAGGCCTTAATACACAGCATTAACAGGATACAAACTATAACTAGCAATACACAAACATCAAAAGATAAGCTAGATAACTGGGGTCATCTGAAAATTAACACTTGTGCTCATCAAAAGACTTCACCAAAAGAGTAAAAAGAGAACCTACAGACTGGGAAAAAATGTTTGGCTATGACAAATCTGACAAAGGTCTAATCTCTAAAACCTACAGGAAAATCCAACACCTCTACACCAAAAAGACAAATAATCCAATTAAAAAATGGGCAAAGGATATGAAAAGACACTTCATCAAAGAAGACATTTAGGAAGCTAACAGACACATGAGGAAATGCTTGAGATCACTAGCCATTAGAGAAATGCAAATCAAAACCACAATGAGATATCATCTCACCCCGACATTACTGGCACTAATCAAAAAAACAGAAAATAACAAACATTGGAGAGGCTGTGGGGAGACTGGAACACTTACACACTGCTAGTGGGAATGCAAAATGGTACAACCATTTTGGAAAAGGATATGGTGCTTCCTTAAAAAGCTAGAAATAGAAATATCACATTTTTTTTATTGTACTTCAGGTGAAGGTTTACAGAACAAATAGTTTATCATCAAACAGTAGTACACATACTGTTTTATGACATTGGTTAACAACCCCATGACATGTCAATCTTCTCCCTTCTTGAAATTTTTTTGGTGAAAATATACGTAGCCAAAGACACACCATTTCAAAAATTTCTACATGCACAGTTCAGTGACATCGACTACACTCTTCCAGTTGTGCTGCTATTCTCACTTTAGATGAAGGTTTACAGAACAAAATAGTTTCTCATTAAACAGTGCACATTGCCCTATGACAATGGTTAACAACCCCACGACACGTCAACACTGTCCTTACTCAACCTTGGGTTCCCTATCACCAGCTTTCCTGTCCCCTTCTGCATTCTAGTCCTTGTCACTGGACTGCTGTGCCTCATTAATCCCATTTTGTTTTATGGGGCTGTCCAGTCCCCAGCTGAATGGTGAACCTCAGAAGTGACTTCACCACAGAGCTAAAAGGGTGTCTGGGGGCCATACTCTCAAGGTTTCTCCAGTCTCTTTTAGGCCAGTAAATCTGGTCTTTTTTTTGTGTGTTAGAATTTTGTTCTACATCCTTCTCCAGCACTGTCCGGAACCCTCTGTTGTGAGCCTGGTCAGAGCAGTCAGTGGTGGTAGCCGGGCACCATCTAGCTGTATTAGACTCAGTCTTGTGGAGGCCTTAGTAGCTGTGGTCCATTAGTCCTTTGGACTAATCTTTTCCTTGTATCCTGTTCTCTTCAGTCTCCCTTGCTCCCGAAGGGGTGAGACCAGTGGAGTATCTTAGATGGCTGCTCACAGGCTTTTAAAACCCCAGATGCTACTCACCAAGGTACAATGTAGAATGTTGTCTTTATAAACTGTGTTATGCTAATTGAGCTAGATGTTCCTGAAACTGTAGTCCCCACAGCCCTCCGCCCAGCAATTCAGTCCCTCAGGGAGTTTTGAAGTGTCTATGGAGCTTCCATGACCTTTCCTTGTACAAGTTGTGCTGGTTTCCCCAGTATTGTGTACTGTCTCACCCTTCACCCAAGATACCACTTATCTATTGCCTATTTAGTATTTCCCCCCACCCCTCCCATCCCTGGTAACCAACAAAGATTGTTACTCTTTGTGTGCAAACTTTTTCATGGGTTTTTACATTCAAGGTCTCATACAATATTTGTCCTTTTGTGATGACTTATTTCCCTCAGCATAATGTCCTCCAGTTTCATCCATGTTATGAGACGCTTCACAGATTCATCATTGTTCTTTATCATTGCATAGTACTCCATTGTGTGTATGTACCATAGTTTGTTTATCCATTCATCTGTTGATGGGCATCTAGGTTGTTTCCATCTTTTTGCTATTGTGAACAATGCTTCCATGAACATATGTGTGCACATGTCTATTCGAGTGACGACTCTTATTTCTCTAGGATATATTCCTAGGAGTGGGATTGCTGGATGATATGGAGAAATACCATATTAATTCAGTAATCCCACTCCTAGAGAAATAAGAACCGTCACACTAACAGACATAACCACACTCATGTTTATTGTACTTTTAATATCAAACAAAATAGATTTTAAGTCAAAACATATTATAATAGACAAAGAAGGACACTATATAATGATAAAAATGTCAATTCATCGAAAGACATAACAATTATAAATATGTATGCACCTAACCTAGAGCTTCAAAATTTATAAAGCAAGCACTAACAGAATAGAAGGGAGACATATACAGGTTTATAACAATAGCTGGAGATTTTAAAGCACTAGTTTTGTGGGTTTTTTGGGGGGGAGTTGTTTTTGTTAAAATAAGCAGAGGTGCTACTGACATTTCATGGGCATCACCAAGACTGGTAGAAGTCCTGCAACTCATTAGAGAGGGTGCAAATAGCTGGACAATTTAGTATCACTTCAAGTGTAGCTGTTCCTGAGCATTTATGTGTATACGTGATTACCTTATTGTGCATTACTTTCCTGCTTTTCTGTCTTTAAAATACAGTAAGGCACTCATACTGATTTTTTAGTTTTATACTTACCAAAATCCATTGCCAATGAATTGAACTCCGACTCAAAGTAGCCTATAACCCGTTGCTGTCAATTCTGATTCATAGTGACTCTGTAGGACAGAGTAGAACTGCCTCCATAGGGTTTCCAAGGAACGGCTGGTGGATTTACACTGCCAATCGTTTGGTAAGCAGCTGACTTCTTAACTGCTGTACCACCAGGGCTTCCAATAGGCTATATCATCTTTAAACTTCATTCTCAATAGGAAGCATGTATAAAAGTATCTATTATTAACAGGGGGCTTTGAATCTACCAAGGATGAGAACCACTTATTTAAAGTCAAACAATTTGGGTCTTAACTCTACTGTTTACTATTCCCGCCCTTTCTAAGAAGCTCAGGTAATAGATCCTCTGGAAGTCTGCCTAGCTTTTGCCAGCCTTCTATCAAATGGTTGATTTTCCTACCTAAATCTCCTGTTCCTGTCCCAGATAGAAACTGTACTACATATGGACAGATCTCTCATGCCTGGGTGTTCTTTAATTTTTCTTCTAGTTTATGGGCAAAAGAATGTACCTCCTGGTTTTGATAATAGTCTGAAGAGCATATCTTCATTTTGAAAACTGTAACTTACACCATTTGACTGTTTTCTTCGTGGGCATATTTTGCAGCTGTTTACTTGCTCCTAAAAATTAGAAAAAGTGTTTCTGCTTGGCTTTAGCTTGCTCAGTTTTTCTGTTGGCCTCATGTCTGCTAAGAACCCAGTCTACATGGTGCTTAGGTTCAGCCAAAATAAGACAGGTGCTATTTGAGGTGGACTAAGCACCACTCCACCCTCCATGATAATTCATTGAATTCCTGTTCAATGCAAAGTGTTGTGTTAGATATTAGAGGATAAGATTGGGAGGGGTTAACACATCACTTTTGATGATGGATAGTGTCTTAGTCTTCTAGTGCTGCTATAACAGAAATACCACAAGTGGATGGCTTTAACAAAGAGAAGTTTATTCTCTCACAGTCCAGTAGGCTATAAGTCCAAATTCAGGGCTTCAGCTCCAGAGGAACGCTTTCTCCATTGGCTCTGGAGGAAGGTCCACGTCATCAATTTTACCTTGATCTGGGAGCTTCTCTGCGCAAGAACCTCAGGTCAAAAGGACGTGCTCTGCTCCCGGCACTGCTTTCTTGAAGGTATGAGGTTCCCATGTGTCTCTGCTCACTTCTCGGTCCTATGTCTCAAAAGAGATTGGCTTAAGACACTATCCAATCTTGTAGACGTCATCAGTATAACCTCATTATTGTGATTGAGCTTACAACACATAAGGAGATCACATATAACCTCATCATAGTGATAGAGGTTACGACACATAAGGAAATCACATCAGATTACACAAACATAAAATACTGGGAATCATGACCCAGCCGAGTTGACAGATATTTTTGGGGGACACAATTCAATCCATGGCAGATAGGTAAACTAGAAAGAAGATCAATAAAGAAATATAAGACTTGAATGCTTAACCAACTAGACCTAAGAGGCATATATAGAACATTCCATCCAGCAACAGCACCATATACATTCTTCTCCAGTACCAGCACATGGATTATTCTCTGGGATAAACAATATCTTAGGACATAAAGCAAGTCTCAATAAATTTAAAAAGATTGAAATCATACAAAGTATCTTTTCCAATCAGAATGGAATGAAACTACAAATTAATAACAAAGAAAACTAGAAAGTCCATAAAAATGTGGAAACTAAATAACACACTATTTTTTTGTTTTTTTATTTTATTTTTTATTGTACTTTAGGTGAAGGTTTACAGAACAAATAGTTTCTCATTAAAGAGTTAGTACACATATTACTTTATGTCAATTGTTAACAACCCCATGACTTGTCAACACTGTCCCTTCTCAAACTTGGGTTCCCTATTACCAGCTTTCCTGTCCCCTCTTGCCTTCTAGTCCTTGTCCCTGGACTGATGTGCCCTATTAGTCTCGTTTTGTTTTATGGGGCTGTCTGATCTTTGGCTGAAGGGTGACCCTCGGGAGTGACTTCATTACTGAACTAAAAGGGTGTCCAGGGGCCATACTCTTGAGGTTTCTCGAGTCTCTGTCAGGCCAGTAAGTCTGGACTTTTTTTGTGAGTTAGAAATTTTTTCTACTTTTTTCTCCAGCTCTGTCCGGAACCCTCTGTTGTGATCCCGGTCAGAGCAGTCAGTGGTGGTAGCCAGGCACCATCTAGTTGTACTGGACTGTCTGGTGGAGGCCATGGTAGCTGTGGTCCATTAGTCGTTTGGACTAATCTTTTCCTTGTATCTTGTTTTCTTCATTCTCTCTTGCTCCTGAAGGGGTGAGACCAGTGGAGTATCTTAAGTGGTTGCTTATAGGCTTTTAAGACCCCAGACACTACTCACCAAGGTAGTATGTAGAACATTTTCTTTATAAACTGTGTAAATAACACATTATTAAGCAAAAAAATGGATCAAAGAAGAAATCAATAGAGAAATTAAAAAATACTTAGAGTCAAATGATTATGAAAACAACATATCAAAACTTATGGGATGCACAAAAGACAATACATAAAGGAAAAATTATTGCAGTGAATGCTTACATTAAAAAAGAAAAAAGATCCCAAATCAATAGCCTAACTCTACAACTTGAGGAATTAGTAAAAGAAGAGCAAACTAAACTCAAAACTATGAGAATAAACAATAAAGACCAGAGCAGAAATAAATGAAATACAGAATAGAGAAACATTAGAGAGACTCAACAAAACCAGAAGTTGGTTTTTTGAAAAGATCAATAAAATCAACAAAACTTTGGTTATACTGACAAAGAAAAAAAGAGAGAAGATGCAAATCTAAAATTAGAAACTTTACATTTAGGGGACAACTGACCCTATGGGGGGGATGATTGTAAGGGAATACTGTGAAAAGTTGTATAGCAACAAATTAGATTACTTAAAGTAAATGGACAAACTCGTCGAAGCACATAATCCTTCTACATTGACTCCAGAAGAAATTGTGGCTATCAACAGACTTATAACAAATGAAGAGATTGAATCAGTAATCAAAAACGTCTCAACAATGAAAATCCTGGACTAGATGGCTTCACTGTGGAATTCACTAAACATTTATTAAAGAAGACTCAAAACTTCCTAATTTATTCTATGAGGCGAGTATTACTCTGATACCAAAGCCAGACAAAGACACCATAAGATAAGAAAACTACAAATATCCCTAATGAATATGGATGCAAAAATACTCAACAAAATACTACCAAAACAAATCCAAAAACTTATTAAAAGATTACACACCATGATGAAATGGAATTTATCCCACTAATGCAAGAGTGGTTCAACATTAGCAAAATCAATCCATGGAATATAATATTTTAGTAGAACAGAGGAAAAGAACCACATGATCATCAGTCAATGCAGAAAAGGCATTGGACAAAATTTAACAACTTTTCTTGATAAAAACACTCAACAAGATAGGAATGGAAGGGAAATTTCCTCAATATAAGAAAAGGCCTTTATGAAAAACACACAATCATCATACTCAATGTAGAAAGACTGAGAGATGTCTCATTAATATCAAAGACAATACACGGATGCCTACTGTCACCACTGCTATTCAACATAGTTTTGGAAGTCCTAGCCAGAACAATCAGGCTGGGGAAAAAATATCCAAACAAGAAGGAATAAGTAAAATTATCTCTTTTCACAGGTAACATGATCCTAGACATATGAAATACAAAAAAATTGACAAGAAAGCTATTAGAACTGATAAATGAATTCAGTAAAGTGGCAGATACAAGGTTATCACACACAAAAAAAAATCAGTCAGGTTTCTATACATCAGCAATTAGAAAGCAGAAAAAGACATTAAGGAAACATTAGCATTTGAAATAATAGCATCTAAAATAGTAAAGTACCTAGGAATAAGCTATACTAGGAAAATGAAAGACTTGTACAAAGATAACTGTAGAAAATTTCTGAAAGAAATTAAAGACGACCTAAACAAATGGAAGCACATTCCATGTTTATGAATTGGAAGGGTTAATATAGTTAAGATTTCAACACTGAGATGATAATGTCATGAATGGGAATCAACATAAGGTGGAGATCCAGTATTTCTAGTTTCCCACTTCATTGTATCTGAAGACAGCTACCCACACAGACCCCTGTCTCTCAGCCCCTACTCGCTAGCCACCTGGAGCCAGGTCAGAGCTAACAAGCTAAGGGGACACAGTCCTTGGGTTTTAATTTGCTGAAACAAAAACTCACAGAACTTGCAGAAGATATTATAATTGCAACTACTGGGTTTATTATAGTAAATGATATAAATCAGGATCATTATAAGGAAGAGATGGCATGCAAAGAAGGTTCCTGATGAAGAGCTGTCACATCCCAGAGAGAGCATCTGATCCTTCCTTCACTGACCAGGAAGCTCTCTGTGCCTCCATCTTCCAACATCTTTATTGACTTCACCATGTGGAAGCTTCATTGCCCTTTGGTCTGGCCAGCCCCCATTCATTAGTCTCAAGTTGTACAGCTCTCAGAAACCAAGATCAAAGCCAAATTGCTTATTGGCAGGTGAGTCATCACCTCACATTACCAAAAGATATCTATAAATTCAACGCAGTCTCTATTAAAATCCCAACAGCCTTCTTTGCAGAAATGGAAAATCCAATCCTCGAATTTACATGAAAGCTCAAGGGACCCCTATTAGCATCTGAAAGAATAAAGTACCTAGGAATAAATTTAACCAGGAAGGTAAAATTCTTGTGCAAAGAAAATAATAAATCATTACTAAAAGAAATTAAAGAAGTCCTAAATATATGGAAGGACATTGCATATTCAAGAATTGGAGGGCTTAATATAGTTTTTTTTTTTTAAATTTAACTGAAACTTTATTATTTATGTCTTTTCCCCAAGCTTCCAGCACTACTTAGACTGGCATTAAGTTGCATTGTTACATTTGTGTATGCACAGAGTTTAGACTTGCTCAGGACCATACAATTACATTAAAATTAAATAACTTTCTATTTTTCATAGTTTAATTGACTCTTAAATAGTTTCCTGGGGGAGGGGGAGGGGACAACCATAAGAAACTGGTATATATAAATGAAGTACTATGTGTTAATTTAAATCTTGAGGAAACATAAAGATGAAGACCCCCCCACACACACACACAAAAAGCAACACAGATCTACATGGTAATCACTGTCCATGCTGTGAAAGGATGAAACGTTACATACAAATTCAATCTCTCGTAAGGGTACAGTTGTAAGATATTCTTAATAGACAAAAACTGATACTGACAATCGCTTAAAGGAAAAAGAACCAAAATCAAGAAAAATGTCAAACAAGAATATCTCCTCTTAAAAAGGAGAGAGAAGTGTTGCCCAACACAAAAATGAGACCAATAGATTTGAAAAACATTCATTTTTGTCTTAAAAAAAAATCAACAAATGGAAGAAGGAGGGAGCTAAGAATTGACTTAGAATTGAGACAGGTTTATAAAAAATGGAAAAGTACAATGATTTGAAATTATGAAAGAAACAACTAATTAAAATGAAATGTCTCCAAGTTTTCATGGCTGTAATAAAATACACAAATGCACAATATATCAAAAATACAAAGCATGTAATTTCCCCCTTAGGTTTACAGTAAACCACCAAACCTCTGTTTATAATGCATGTACTTTCATAAGCCTCTGTTTAGCAGCATGTGCTATATAATATACAAGTACTTATATGCTGGTATTTTACCATGAGAATTATCCTTTTCATCTCAAACTAGTGACTTGCCTTTGCATCCATACTTAAATATATTTTATTTCCATCATAAGAATATAAGACATTTCTAGTGGTACATTTTGAAAAGATTTGAAAGTGTTTTCACTAACGTAATACATAAAGAAAAAAATCTTGATTTGCAAATGAATCTTTTTAGTACTGTGGCATGATGGCCTTAACAGTTGAAGCATAATATAGTAACTACATTGAAATGTTTACTTTCAATTCACAGCTGCAGAAAAATGTTTCATTTTTAAAATATAACCACGATGAGACTGCATAGTTATGAACAGTGAAATACTAGAAAACAGTGAATTAATAAATAAGATGATTTTTCAGCAGTTGCCATTCAGCATTTTGCTTTTAGGAACTTGGAAGAAATTGTCTTCTTTGAATTTCAAATGTTCTGGTAAATCTAGTCTTTTCTTAGCTATCTTCCTCAATATCACCTTGAATTGCTGAAATAAGAGACTCTAAAGAATCTAAGTTCTTTTCTGGTCTCAGGTAGCCAAGGATGGCCACGTTCAGGATTTCCCCATAGAAGTCTTCTTTGAAGGTATGCATGATACAAGTTTCCATGGAGTTTTTCGTATTCTTGTAGTATGGATTCCATCGTATGCTCAGCACCACCTTACCAACATCTCCACTTCCCACAATGGCCCAACCATAATAAGTGTCAGTGGATACATCAGCTGGAAGATTATCTACTACTTGTTCAGGAAAGTTAACTGTGGGGATGCCCAGCTGTTTGGAGCCACATCCGAAGAACTGCACTACCTGATTGCAACAGAAGTGCAGCAAGTGCCTCATGAAGCAGCGGGTTTGATGTGCGGGTGGTCCACGCATCTGGCAGAGTCGCCATTGAGGCGGTGCCTGGACCCCGGACCATGTGGGGTACAGGGTCAGGCCCATCTGCCAGGCTGGCAGGAGCAAAACGGGCAGGGCTGGGCCCACAACTATCACAGCCTCCACCAGACTGAATACAGCACAACTAGATGATGCCCTGCTGACTGCTCTGACAGAGATCACAATACAGGGTCCTGGACAGAGCTGGAGAAAAACGTAGAACAAAATTCTAACTCACAAAAAAAGACCAGAGTTACTGGTCTGACAGAGACTGGAGACACCCGGAGAGAATAGCCCCTGGAAACCCTTTTAATTCAGTACTGAAGTCACTCCTGAGGGTCACCCTTCAGCCAAAGATTAGACAGGTCCATAAAACAAAAGGCGACTAAATGGGCAAACCAGCCCAGGGGCAAAGACAAGAAGGCAGGAGGGTACAGGAAAGGTGGTCATGGGAAACCCAAGGTCGAGAAGGAGAGAGTGTTGACATGTGGTGGGGTTGGCAACCAATGTCACAAAACAATATGTGTATTAATTGTTTAATGAGAAACTAATTTGCTCTGTAAACCTTCATCTAAAGTACAATTAAAAAAAAAAAAAAACAAGGAAGAAAAAAAAAGAAGCCAAAGTGGAATGAGAAAGAGGTCTTAACTGATGGAAGTTAAAATTCCTTACTTTTGCCTGATACCATAACTGTTTCTGGATGAATAAAAACAAAATTTTCCCCGTTAGAAAATAAAATTCTTAGAAGAAAATCTAGGGGCATGGCTGTGGAACCTAGTTTTAAAGATGCATAATCAGATATGACAACAATAGCATGAGCAGCAAAAGAAAAAATAGATCAATGAGACCTTATAAAAATTAAATAGCTTTGTTAATCAAAGGACTTTATCAACAAAGTGAAAAGACAACCTAAAAATTTGAAGAAAATTTTCTGGAAACAAGTATCTAAAAAGGGTCTAATATCCAAAAAATATATAAAAACTTCTACAACGTAACAAGAAAAAGACAAAAAATCCAATAAAAAATGGGAAAGTACTTGAGCAGACAGTTTACCAAAGAGGATATTCAAAAGGCCAACAAGCACATAAAAAGATGTTCAATGTAATTAGCCATTGTTATTGTTGTTGTTAAAAAAACCAACCCCATTGCCGTCCAGTCAATTCAGACTCATAGTGACCCTATAGGACAGAGTAAAACTGCCCCATAGGGTTCCCAAGGAGGGGCTGGTGGATTCGAACTGTGGACCTTTTGGTTAGCAGCAGAGCTTTAACCACTGCACCACCAGGGCTCCGTTTTTGTTAAAAAACAAAAAACAAATCCGTTGCCTTCGAGTCAATTCTGACTCATGTTGTTAACAAAAAAAAAAAAAAAAAAAAAAAAAAAAACTAAACTCATTGCCGTCTAGTCGATTCCTACTTATAGTCACCCTATAAGGACAGAGTAGAACTTCCCCATAGGTTTCCAAGGAGCGCCTGGCGGATTTGAACTGCCAACTTTTTGGTTAGCAGCCATAGCTCTTAACCACTACGCCACCAGGGTTTCTATGTTGTTGTTAGGTGCCATCAAATTGGCTCCAACTAACAGCAGCCTTGTGGGTAACAGAATGAAATGTTGCCTGATCCTGAATCATCTTCAAGATTGTTGCTATGTTTGAATCCATTGCTTTGGCTATTGTGTCAATCCATCTCATTGAGGATTTTTCTCTTTTTCACTGACCCTCCACTTTACCAACCATGATGTCCTTTTTTTAGCTATTGGTCCTTTCTTATGACATGTCCAATGTAAACAAGTCAACATCTTGCCATACTTGCTTCTAAATAGCATTCTGGTTGTACTTTGTATTTCTTCTAAAATGACTTGTTTGTTCTTCTGGATTCCATGGTATATTACATATTGTTCACCAACACCACAGTTTAAATGAATCAATTCTTTGTATCTTCAAGATTGTTGCTATGTTTGAATCCATTGCTTTGTGTTATTCCATCTCACTGAGGGTTTCCCTCATTTTCACTGACCCTCTCCTTTACCAACCATGATGTCCTTTTTAGTTATTGATCCTTCCTTATGACATGTCCAAAGTAAGCAAGTTAACATCTTACCATCTTTGCTTCTAAATAGTATTCTGGTTGTATTTTGTATTTCTTCTAAAATGATTTGTTTGTTCTTCTGGCAGTCCACGGTATTTTCAATATAGTTCACCAACACCACAGTTTAAGTGAACCAGTTCTTCTTTTGTATTCCTTTTTCTTTGTCCAGCTTTCCCATGTACATATGAGGTGATTGAAAAGACCATGGCTTGGGTCAGGCGCACCTTAATCATCAAGGTGAGGAAGACGGAAATCCAAATCCCAATGAGATACCACCTCACTCACATTAAAATGGCAATGATCAAAAAAAAAAAAAAAAAAAAAACAGAAAACAACAGGTGTTGGCAAGGTTGTGGAGAAACTCAAGCCCTCGTCCTTTGCTGGTGGGAATGTAAAATGGTATAGCCATTGTGGAAAACTGTTTGCTGTTTCCTCAAAAAACTGAATATGGAACTAACATATAACCCAGCAATCTCAATCCTAAGTATAAACCCAGAAGGAGTGAAGGCAGGAACATAAACAGAAACCTGTATGCCAATGTTCACTGTGGCACTTTTCACAATAGCCAAAATGTGGAAATAACCAAGAGGTCCGTCAACAGATGAATGGATAAACAAAATGTGGTGTATACACACACTGGATTGTTACTTGGCTATAAAAAGAAATTAAGTCCTGATGTATGCCACAACATGGATGAACCTTGAAAATACTATGCTGAGCGAGATAAGTTAGTCACAAACGGACATATACTCTATGATCTCCTTTATATGAAATAAGCAAATATATAGAAACCAAAGATTATTAGTGGTTACCAGGGGTGGGAGTGAGGGTTAAATGGGAAATTTTTGCTTAAGGGGCATTGAGTTTATGTTAATGGTGGTGGAATATTTTGGAAAAGGATAGTGACAATGGTTGCACAATATGAAGAATGTAATCAATGTCATTGAAATATACATGTAGAAATTGTTGAAGTGGTGAATGTATCATTTTGTATATTTTCACCACACACACAAAAAAGCCATAGCATACGTTTGTGAGACAAATAAGGAAAAGTGAACGTGCACTTTATTATTACACCAATGATAAATTCGTTATGTGTGGGAAAATATGTATATGTATTGAGAGAAGAGAATGCAAATAATGTAAAATGTTAATGATAGGTAAACCTAGATGAAATGTATACATACACGCATTTTACTAATTTTTTGTAAGTTTTGAAATTTTCCAAACACAAAATCTAAGAGAAAACATAATATTTTTATATTTTATTTTAAAAAGAGAACTTTATTAAAACTCCAGAGCCCCTTTAGTGCCCCCTTCTAACAGTATCCCTCCTTTCTTCCCAAAATTAATTACTATGCTGACTATTTACACCATGGATTAGTTTATAAGCATCATTCACAATTCTGGGGTCAACATATTTCTTCAAATCAGAATTACCATTGTACCAAATTACCAGTGTACCAAATTTTCATGATGTTCAGCAGTCATAAAGTAATGGGTTGTGCCAATTAGATAATATTGCATTAAAATAAAAACACTACAGGGGAACCTCATACCATCAAGAAAGCAGTGCTGGGAGCAGAGTGCATCCTTTGGACCGGGGTCCCTGCGCCAAGAAGCGCCTAGTCGGGGGAACATCAAGGAGAAGGCCAAGAGAGAGAAAAAGCTTTCCCCTGAAGCTGACACCCTGAATTTGGACTTCCAGCCTACCTTACTGTGAAGAAATAAACTTCTCTTTGTTAAAGCCATCCACTTGTGGTATTTCTGTTATAGCAGCACTAGATGATTAAGACAGAATTTGGTACCGAGAGAGTGGGGTGCTGCTCTAACAGATACCTAACATATGGAAGTGGTTTTAAAACTGTGAATGGATAGACATGCGGCAGTGACAGAGGACCAGCAGCAGCAGAGAACCAACAGCAGCAGAACCAGGAGACTGGTGTAAGAAGACGCTGGAGCTGACCCACGGAGCAAGAGAGCTGAATGCCTGTGAGCAAGAGGCTTCCTGGTGGAGTGGGGTGCCCCTGGGCACTTATCGGTGGAGCTAGGCTTGCCAACCCACGGAGCAAGGGAGCTGAGAACCTGTGCACAGAAGGCTTCCTGGCGGAGTGGAGTGCCTCCAGGAACTTACCGGTGGAGCTACTGAGCTTTGGAACACTTGCCCTAGCAGGGCAGATGCGTGCATGAGGCCTGAGGGCTGAGAGGCTATAGGAAGCAGAAGCTGAGACAAGCGACACAGGAAGCTGAGCTGCTTCAGCCTCAAAAGGTATGGCTATGACCTCAGGGGTTTCAAAGGTTGGATCCATGGCCTCTGGTGTTTCTAAGGGGTGGAGTTGTCACTCCGATGGACTAGGAGAATGGTGCGCCTAAAGCCAAGGGAGCAGAGTTGCTGTCCCAGTGGGCCTGGAAGGCAGAACTGAAGCCCAGGGACAGGGGCCTCCACTCAAAATCCAGAGACTGTGGCCAATACCTAGAGTCTGGAGGGCAGGGCTATTGTATAAATTGTCTCAGAAAACAGAAGATTATTTTCAAAGCCTTGAGGGCTAATGTAATGTGTTCTGCTGACTTGCTTGGTGCCTGTTATCACTTCTTTTCCTCTAGTTTCTCACATTTGTAATGGAAATGCCTAGCTTGTGCCTGTTCTGCCACTGTACCTTTGGAAGCAAATAACTTGTATTCTAGATTTCACAGATGAAGAGGAATTTTTGGATTTTGGACTTGGAGTTAAGACTTTTGCTATGATATGATGGGGCATATATGTTTTCCATGTTGCAAGGATGTGATTTTTGGGGGGCCAAAGGGTGGAATGCCATGGTTTTAATTATGTCCCCCCAAAAATGTGTGTATCAATTTGGCTAGGCCATGATTCCTGGTACTGTGTGATTTTCCTGTATGTTGTACACCTGCCTCTATGGTGTTAATGAGGGAGGATGGGTGTTAGTTGTGTTAGTAAGGCAGGACTGGATCTACAAGACTGGATTGTGTCCTGAGGCAATCTCTTGAGATATAGAAGACAGAAGTGAGCAGTGAGACAGGGGGACCTCATACCATCAAGAAAGCAGTGCCGGGAGCAGAGCATGTCCTTTGGACCAAGGTCCCTGCTCCGAGAAGCTCCTAGTCTGGGGGAATATCCATGAGAAGGCCAAGAGAGAGAGAAAGCCTTCCCCTGAAGCTGACACCCTGAATTGGACTTTCAGCCTACCTTACTGTGAAGAAACAAATTTCTCTTTGTTAAAGCAAAAAAAAAAAAAAAAAAAAAAACCTACAAAACTCATTGGCTTCAAACAGCAATTATTTAATATTATAACTCATGAATCATGAGGCTGGAGGTTGGTTATTCTCAGCTGGCTTCATCTGATCTTGGCTGGGCTTCCTCATGCATATTTAGGTTGACTCACTGTTGGATGATCTAGAGTGGCTTTGTCTGGGGCAGCTAGAGTGTCTCAGCTCTGCCCCACATGTGTCTCATCTTCTTCCTGAGATTAGAAGATTAGTCTAGGCATGTCCTTTTTCTAAGATGCAAAGCATCTTACGGCCAAGGCTTAGAACTTGCCCAACTAACTTCCATCTCATTTTACTTGCCAAAGGAATTCACATGGCTGAGTCTAGAGTCAGAATAAGAGGGCACAATATGTTAAATTTCTAAGGGCGTCAATTCATGAAGGAGGGAAAAAGTGGAGCAACTTTTGCAATCTACCCCACTAGATATTCTTTAAAACACAAAACAACAGCCTTCTGGCAACATGGTGCTCTAGACAGAAGCACCACACCGTCCCTCCACAGCAAAGATTCAAAAAACTAAGCCAAACAGAGAAAACAGCAATCCAGAAACCCTAAACATCAAATGAAGAGATAAAGAACTCAGCCAAGCACCAAATGGAATAAGAAACTGACAGAGAAAAGAGAGCAAGAAGACATACATGCAGAGATCCCCTATCAGCTAATGCAGCAGAGATCTGCCATCTTGGACTCCTGTCAGAGACCAGCAAATAGGAGGTACGAGAAAGCAGCTTAATGGAACTTCCAGCAGGAGACAGAACAACCAGTAACTGGTGATATATGCTTTCCCACATCCCACCCTTCTTCAGCCCCACTCAGCCTCCTTTGCTTCCCACGGCCACAGTCCCTTGGCCAGGAAGCATGGGCAGCTTGGATTCCACCCACACACACTGGCCAACGCCCTGAGTACCATTTGTTGGCTGCTAGTGTTTCTTTTTTCTGCTTCTTTTGATTTCTTCCTTATCTCTCACCACCTTCCCCTCCTTTCGCTCAAATACCTGGCTCTGTGCGCCATCTTTGCTTCTTCCTGAGGGGCTGTGGAGCTCCGCTAGAGTGTGGAACTGCTTCTCGGTTGGTTCTGCCACGCTGGTGGGATCCCAGGGCTTTTTGTTTGTTTGTTTTGAATTGTTTCTTTTCTTTTTCTTTTCTCGAGTTGGGAGCCTGTTCTGGCCGAGCAGTGCTGCGTGGCTTGGGACCTATCCCTTCAGCTTGCACAAATGAGCAGAGGAATCCTGGAGGGCATTTCATTTTTTGTGTTTTTTTCTGTTTTTTGTTGGGGGGGGGTTCTTGTTTCTTTTTTTAAATTTATTTTGTTTTCTTTTCCCTCTTTTTTCCTTTTTGTCTTCCTTCATTACTCAGTTTCTCATCTCTCTATACCTTCCTTCTCTTCCTGTCCCCTGAATACCTGACACTGAATATCTCTACACCTCCTAGATAGGCTGTACTTCAACACCTGGGAAAAACTTCCCCAGACCTTCTAGCTGCACCAGTGGGATCCCTGGGAGCTTTGCTTTTTTTCTTTCTAATTTTTATACATTCATTCCTTTCTTTTCTTTTCTTTTCTTCTTCTTCCCTTTTCATTTTTCTCCATTTCATAGCCTCTCATTTCTCAACTCCAACGGCAAGCTCCCCTAGCACTCTTTTTTGTTTGTTTGTATGCTTTTGGCTCCTGCTCCTCTCTCCTCTCTCCCATACCCATCTTAGCTCCAGACAACCTCTCCCCTCCATCCTGCCTACCTGCACTGTGTGCTTAACATCACACCACCAAGCAGCACAAGCAGGGCCTACCAGAACCTGCCCTGCACTGATTACTGACCCGCCCTGGTGGCTGTAGTAAGTGCCACAAACAACCCATCCCAGCAACTCCTCTTCAGCTAGAACTGCCCTGCTGTACCATATCTAAGTGACCGACCCTGCCAATTGGAGAAGAAGGCAAAAAGTATCGTGCTCACAGAAGTGCAAACAAAAAAGAACACACAGCCCACCTGTTCAGACATAGCCAAATTAAAAAAAAAGGATGAAACAAACAAATATATAATCAATAAATGAGAAAAATAACAACAGAATGCCCCGAAGACAGCACACAATATCAAAACATTTAGAAAAACAGGACAGGATGGTTCTAGTAGGCGTCCAAAATAAAACACCAGATAACTTTCAAGTAGAAAAAAAGGCACTAGAACTACCTGGTAGGGAATTCTAATCTCTAATGCTTGGAATTATCCAAGAGTTGAAGCAAAAGGCAGACAAAAATGAGGAAAAAATAGACAAATTCATGGAAAATACAGACAAAAAATGGAAGAATTCAGGAAAATAATGCAGGAACAAAATGCCAAAATAAATTCACAACTATAAATCATACAAAAACAACAATTAGAAATCCAAAAGTTAAACAACAAGATTTCAGAAATAGGCAGTGTCATAGAGGGGCTGAGGAGCAGATTTCAAACAGTAGAAGACAGGATCAGCGGAATTGAAGACAAACACTTGGATACAACTCTGTTTGAGGAAAACTCAGAAAAAAGAACAAAGAAAAATGAAGAGACCCTGAGAATTACGTGGGATACAATCAAAAGCAAAAATTTGTGAGTGATTGGAATTCCAGAACAGGGGAGGAAAACAGAAAACACAGAGAGGATCATTGAAGAACTCCTGACAGAAAACTTCCCCAGTATCATGAAAGTTGAAAAGCTGGCCATCTAAGAAGCTCAATGAACCCCATATTGGATAGACCTCAAAAGAAAATCACCAAGGCATATCATAATCACACTCGCCAAAACCAAAGACAAACAAAGAATCCTGAGAGCAGCTCGTGAAAAACAAGAAGTCACATACAGAGGAGAAACAATAAGACTAAGCTCAGGTTATTCAGCAGAAACCATGCAGGCAAGAAGGCAATGGGATGACATATATAAAACCTTGAAAGAAAAAAATTTCCAGCCAAGAATAGTATATCCCGAAAAACTCTCGTTCAAATATGATGGTGAAATTAGGTCATTTCCAGATAAACAGAAATTAAGGGAATATGTAAAAACCAAACCAAACTTACAATGCTTATTAAAGGGAGTCCTTCGATCTGAGAACAAACAACTTCAGCTTACAGGCTGAATCTAGGACACAAGATCATACCAGCCGGATACCAATATAGGAAATGAACTCTCAAGGACTATCCAAAACCAAAAGAAATACAACAGGGAATCAGATCAGTTAATCTGTAAATGACAACAACATCAGAACAATAAAGAGGGAATAAATGGTGTAAGTATAGAACCTTCTAATGGAGAGCAAGGCAAGGTGATACCAAGTAATAATAGACTGCTTCAAACTTAGAAAGATAAGGGTAAATTTCAAGGTAAACCACAAAGAAAGCTAGCAAACATATTCATAAAAATAAAGAGGAAAAGCGAATCTCAGTAAAAACAAAACCTACAAAAACAAAAGAAATGAAACAAAATCCACAAACAAAAGGAATTCAGCACAGGAGAGTAAGCTGTGAAGCATCTCATAACATGGATGAAACTGGAGGACATTATGCTGAGTGAAATAAGTCAGTCACAAAATATTGTATGAAACCTCTATTGTAAAAACTCGTGAAAAAGTTTACACACAAAAAGTAGCAATCTTTGTTGGTTATGAGGGATGGGAAGCGTGGGGGGAATACTAAATAGGCAATAGATAAGTAGTATCTTTGGTGAAGGGTGAGACAGTACACAATACTGGGGAAACTGGCACAACTTGTACAAGAAAAGGTCATGGAAGCCCCATAGACACATCCAAACTCCCTGAGGGACTGAACTGCTGGGCTGTGGGGACCATGGTCTCGGGGAACACCTAGCTCAATTGGCATAACACGGTTTATAAAGACAATGTTCTACTTTCTATCTTGGTGATTAGTGTCTGGGGTCTTAAAAGCATGTGAGCAGCCATCTAAGATACTCCACTGGTCTCGCCCCTTCGGGAGCAAGGGAGAATGAAGAGAACAGGATACAAGGAAGAGATTAGTCCAAAGGACTGATGGACCACAGCTACCAAGACCTCCACCAGACTGAGTCCAATACAGCTAGATGGTGCCTGGCTACCACCACTGACTGCTCTGACCGGGATCACAACAGAGGATTCTGGACAGAGCTGGAGAAGGATGTAGAACAAAATTCTAACACACATGAAAAAGATAAGATTTACTGGCCTGAAAGAGTCTGGAGAAACCCCAAGAGTATGGCCCCAGACACCCTTTTAGCTCAGTGGTGAAGTCACTTCTGAGGTTCACCATTTAGCCGGGGATTGGACAGCCCCATAGAACAAAATGGGACTAATGAGGCACAGCAGTCCAAGGACAAGGACTAGAAGGCAGAAGGGGATAGGAAGGCTAGTGATAGGGAACCCAAGGTTGAGTAATGACAGTGTTGACATGTAGGGGGGTTGTTAACCATTGTCATAGGGCAGCATGTGTACTGTTTATTGAGAAACTATTTTGTTCTGTAAACCTTCATCTAAAGTGAGAATAGCAGCAAAACTGGAAGAACATAATCGATGTCACTAAACTGTACATGTAGAAATTTTTTAAATGGTGTGTCTTGGGCTATGTATATTTTCACCAGAAAAATAAATAAACAAAAGGTCTAGAAGGGAGAGGGTTGACATGTGGGGTTGTTAACCAATGTCATAAAACAGTATGTGTACTGATTGTTCAATGAGAAACTATTTGCTCTGTAAACCTTCACCTAAAGTAAAATAAAAAAATAAAGAATCAACAACAACAACAACAACAAAAAAAAAACAATAAACACCATCCTTCCAGATCTGTACATTTTGGGCTACAGTATTCCAGAATGAAAAAAAAAGTGGGAAAAAAATTTTTCATTAAAACATTTTCTGTCGTTTATTCAGTGATCTCAGGAATGTAACTATTCCAGTGTTACAAGTAGTATCTATTTATATTTAGGTCAATCGTTGAAGGACTGTCTATTGTATTGTTTCATATATCCACTATGCCCATTGCTCCTCAACAGAAAATAATTCCGGTACCCGGCAAGGATTAGACTCAACCTTTGCCATAATTTATTGTAATTCACCAAGCAAAATTACCATAATCAGATGTAAGTCACACATTTCAGTGAGAAAATGTCCACAATATAAATAAGTACAATATAAAAATCCATATATTTTTCTAATGTCCAAAATAAAAAAGGCTATAAGAATTCCTTTCCTCCCCACCTCCAGTCTATAAGCCAGTAAAAAAGAAAGAAAAAAAAAACCTATATTTGGGTGTCTATCATTTAAATGTTGCATTCATTCAGTGGTTGTGCTGAAACTCAGTATAGAAAAAAATTTTAATGTGTATGGTACAAAACACCATCAACAAAAGCCAAAAATAAATTCAATATAGATAGAAAATTATTCATGCACTTAATAGTTAAAGTTGTCTCATGAAATATGAAATAAATACATTTATTAAAAAAAACGGGGAAAAGGCGTGCAGAAGCATTTCATCAGGGAATAAATATAAATTATATGGAACAAGATTCAGGCTCAGTGTTAATTAAAGAAATGCAAAACAAACATTTAGGCACATCTTTCATTATATTTATCCTCAGTTGATCACGATTTTATGCTATTGTAAATTTTATAGTCTTAAAAATATCATCTTTTAATTATGGTGCTGATATATGAAAACAAATGTAGAAGCAAAGTCAAACTTACACAAATGATTCCAGAGAATTGAAAACAGGTAACAGTAATAGTCTCATGTTTGGGGTCATCATAACTTTATTATTAAACCAAGACAAAATCATTTTGAGCAAAGAAAATAGCAAACCAGTAATAGTCATGAATACAGATACAAAAATCCTAAACAAAATATTGACAAACTGAATGCAAATAAAAATAAACCCATTATCACCAACACTGATTTCTTTTAGGAACTCAAGGAGGGTATAACATTGGAAATCAATGGAAATCATCACATTAAGATAACAAGGAGAAAATCATTATTGTATCAATATATTCAAAACAAAGCATTTGATAGTATTCAACATCATTAATGATGAAAAAATTTTGATCTAAGCAGCAATTTATCAAAAAAATGCTACTAGCATACAGTGTCACTCCCCACCCCCTCCCATATTTGAGGGTTCCACATCCAAGGATTCAACCAACTTCAGATCAAAAATATTTTAAAAAAAGAAGGTTCCAAAACGCAAAACTTGAATTTGCCATTTGCTGAGCACTATGCTAAATCCCCATGAATGAAATGATGTGTAGGCACACCCTGCTGTAGCCTCCCGATTTCACAGATCCTCAGTCTCTCTCCAACACTCCTCTTTGAACATTATTTGCCTCCCATCTCTTTCGTTTGCTACTTGTGTTGTGAGCACCCTTTGTTTCTGTGAAAAAATAGCTCCTAACAAGTGATTAAGTGGTCAAAGCAATCTTTCAAAGGCTGAGATGGAACATAAAGTGCTATCTCTTGATGAGAAAATTAAAATCTTAGATTTTAAATGTGTTGTGTCGCTTGCTGAAGTGGGCTGTAAGTTCAGTAAGAAGGAATCAAGCATTTGCTCAATAAAGCAGAAAGAAGCTGAAATCCACGGAAATAAGACAGAAGTCCCAAGGCTGTGGAAAATTCCACTGCCTCAGGCAGCTTGATTGGCACGCCCCATAGTTTTACATTAAAATCCTGGTTCCTCTCTCCTTAACTGCTGCCCAAAGCTAGAGGAAATTAGAGGAAATCGGTTTAGGCACCATGTTGACATACCAGATAACCTTTTACACCTCATATGTAGTCAATTCCCTGCCTCTGGGTGGAGTTTAACTGCCATTTTCTGAACACGTGATGCATGATGTTATATGTAAACCCCATTGCACCTGCCTAGCATGATTAAGAATGTTGCTGATGTAATTTGTATGAACTTCCTACTTGTCAACCCCTTAAAAGTAACCTTCCCCTTCACCCTCGCTGAGCAGTCTTGGTGGCAGCAGCCCCGACTGTTTCCTTTCCCTGTGGAATGAAATAAAGTCGCCTTTCTACTCTGCCACCTCGGTCTCTCATTTATTGGCTGAGACAAGTTGCTCCGAGAAGAACTTGGGGTTTCCACCTGGCGACAGAAGTGTTAGTGTTGCCCCTATAAAGGCAAAAATGGTCTCTCTGGTTCTTGATAAGGTGCTTGCAAAGACTGAAAAAGCATTAAGTGCTAAGTGTAAGCATTAACAACTATTTACATAGCATTTACATTGTATTATAAGTAATCTAGAGATGGTTTAAAGTAAATGGGAGGATATGCATAGATTACATGCAAACACTATGCCATTTAATATGAGGAACTTGAGCATCTTCAGATTTTGGTATCCGCAAGGAGTCCTGGAACCAATTCCCTGTGGATACTGAAGGATGGCTTTAATATTTAATGAGGAAGAACTGAATTCTTTTCCCCTAAGATTAGATATCAGATGTAGATATCCACAATCACCACTCTTGTTCCACTTCTTTTTTGTACTTTAGATGAAGGTTTACAGAACAAACTAGCTTCTCATTGAACAATTAGTACACATATTGTTTTGTGACATTGGTTACCAACCCCACCACATGTCAACACTTGCCCCTTCTTGACTTTTGGTTCCCGGTTACCGCCTTTCCTGTCCCCTCCTGCCTTCTAGTCCCTGGCCTT
The DNA here is from genome assembly GCA_030035585.1 of Dugong dugon. NCBI lineage: Eukaryota > Metazoa > Chordata > Mammalia > Sirenia > Dugongidae > Dugong > Dugong dugon. The sequence continues at coordinate 96,526,832 of CM057483.1, read as the reverse complement.
GGACTGGTGGCTCCTTTAGTCTTATTTTGTTTTATGGGACCATCTAATCTTTGGCTGAAGGGTGAACCTCAGGAGTGACCTCATTACTGAGCTAAAAGGATGTCCCAGGGCCATGCTCTTGGGGTTTCTTCAATCTCTCTGTCAGGCCAGTAAGTCTGCTCTTGCTTTGTAAGTTAGAATTTTGTTCTATATTTTTCTCCAGCTCTATCCAGGACCCTCTACTGTGATCACTGTCAGAGCAGTCAGTGGTGGTAGCCGAGCACCATCTAGTCGTGCTGGACTCAGTCTGGTGGAGGATGTGGTAGTTGTGGTCCATTAGTCCTTTGGACTAATCTTTCCCTTGTGTCTTTGGTTTTCTTCATTCTCCCTTGCTCCTGAAGGGGTGAGACCAGTGGAGTATGGTAGACAGCCGCTCATAAGTTTTTAAGACCCCAGACACTACTCACCAAAGTCAAATGCAGAACATTTTCTTTATAAACTATGTTATTCCAATTGAGCTAAATATTCTCCAAGACCATGTTCCCCAGCTCTCATCCCAGTAATTCAGTCCCTCAGGGAGTTTGGATGTGTCTATGGAGCTTCCATACCCTTGCCTTGTACAAGTTGTGCTGACTTCCCCAGTACTGTGTAGTGTCTTACCCTTCACCAAAGTTACCACTTACCTCTTGTCTATTTAGTGTTTTTCCATACCCACCCCACCCCTCTCTCGTAACCATCAAAGATTTATTTATTCTTATGTGTAAACCTTTTCATGAGTTTTTATAGTAGTGATCTCATACAATATTTGTCCTTTTGTGATTGACTTATTTCACTCAACATAATGCCCTCCAGATTCATCCATGTTGTGAGATGCATAACAAATTCATCATTGCTCTTTATTGTTGCATAGTACACTATTGTGTGTATGTACCATAGTTTATTTATCCATTCATCTGTTGATGGTCATCTAAGTTGTTTCCATCTTTTTGCTATTGTGAACAATGCTACAATGAACATGGGCGTGCCTACGTCTATTTGTGTGATGGTTCTTATTTCTCTAGGATATATTCCTAGGAGTGGGATTGCTGGATCATATGGTATTTCTATTTCTAGCTTTTTAAAGAAGCGCCATATCATTTTCCAAAATGGTTGCAACATTTTGCATTCCCACCAGCAGCGCATGAGTTTCAAACTCCCTGAATCCTCTCCAACATTTATTATTTTATGTTTTGTGCCAGTAATGCCGTGGTGAGATGGTATCTTATTGTGGTTTTGATTTGCATTTCTCTGATGGCTAGTGATCGTGAGCATTTCCTCATGTCTCTGATAGCAGGTTGTATGTTTTCTTTGGTGAAATATCTGCTCATTTCCTTTTTCTATTCTTTAAATTATTTGTCTTTTTGTTGTAGAGGTGTTGGATTTTCCTGTAGATTTTACAGATTAGACCTTTGTCGGATTTGTCATAGCCAAACATTTTTTCCCAGTCTGTAGGTTCTCTTTTTACTCTTTTGGTAAAGTCTTTTGATGAGCATAAGTGTTTAATTTTTAGAAGATCCCAATTATTTAGCTTATCTTCTGGAGTTTGTGTGCTGTTGGTTATGGTTTGTATCTTGTTAATGTCGTGTAGTAGGGCCTCTAGCGTTGATTCTATTTTTTCTTCTATGAACTTTATACTTTTTGGCCTTATATTTAGGTCTTTGATCCATTTTGAATTAGTTTTTGTATATGGTGTGAGGTATGGGTCCTGTTTCATTTTTTTTGCAGATGGACAACCAGTTTTGCCAGCACCATTTATTTAAAAACTTTCTTTTCTCCATTTGATGGACTTTGGGCCCTTGTTGAAGATCAGATGACCATAGGTGGGTGGATTTACATTTGGGTTCTCAATTCTGTTCCATTGGTCCGTGTGTTTGTCATTGTACCAGTACTAGGCTGTTTTGACTACTGTAGATATATAGTAGATTCTGAGGTCAGGTAGTGAGAGTCCTCCTACTTTATTCTTCTTCTTCAATAGTGCTGTACTTATCTGGGGCCTCTTCTCTTTCCATACAAAGTTAATGATTAATTTTTCCATCTCTTTAAAGAATGTCGTTGGTATTTGAATCTAGATTACATTGCATTTATAGATTGCTTTGAGTAGAGTTGACATTTTCACAATGTTAATTCTACCTATCCACAAGCATGATATGTTTCTCAATTTATGTAGATCTGTTTTGGTTTCTTGCAGTAGTGTTTTGTAATATTCTTTATATAGGTCTTTTACATCCCTGATTATATTTATTCTTAAGTATTTTATTTTTTAGGGGCTATTATAAATGGTATCATTTTCCTGATTTCCTTCTCATCATTCTCTTTTTTGGTGTATAGGAGTCTAACTGATTTTTCTATGTTTATCTTCTATCCTGCTACTCTGCTGAATCTTTCTATTAGTTCCAATACTTTTCTCATGGAGTCTTTTGTGTTTTCTGTGTATAGTATCATATCATCTGCAAAGAAGGACAGTTTTGCTTCTTCTTCACCAATTTGGATGCCCTTTATTTCTTTTACTTGCCTTATTGCTGTAACTAGGACTTCCAGCACAAAGTTAATAGGAGTGGTGATAAAGGGCATCCTTGTCTTGTTCCTGTTCTCAAGGGGAATGTTTTCAGCCTCTCTCCATTACGAATGATGTTGGCTGTTTGTTTTGTATAGATACCCCTTATTATGTTGAGGAATTTCCCTTCTATACCTATTTTATTGAGAGTTTTTATCAGGAATTGGTGTAGGACTTTGTCGAATGCCTTTTCTGCATCAATTGAGATAATCATGTGATTCTTATATTTTATTTATGTAGTGGAATACATTGATTGATTTTCTAATGTTGAAACATCCTTGAATAATGGGTACAAATCCTACTTGGTCGTGGTGTATTTTTTTTTTTTTTTTGGATATGAAGCTGAATTCTATTGGCCAGAATTTTATTGAAAATTTTTGCATCTATATTCATGAGAGACATTGATCAGTAATTTTCTTTTTTGTGGTATCTTTGCCTGGTTTTGCTATCAGGGTTATGCTGGCTTCATAGAATGAATTCAGAAGTATCCCTTCTTTTTTACATTCTGAAATAATTTGAGTAGTACTGGTGTAGGCTCTTCTCTGAATGTTTGGTAGAATTCTCCAGTGAAGCCATCTGGGCCAGGGCTTTTTTTCACTGGGAGTTGTTTTTTTTTTTTACTACCTTATCACTCTCTTCTCTTGTTATGGGTCTTTTCGGATTTTGAATATCACTTTGTGTTAGTTGGATAGGTAATGTGGTTCTATAAATTTGTTTATTTCCTCTGGTTTTCAAATTTGTTGGTGTATAGTTTTTCATAGTACTCTATTATGATCTTTTTTATTTCAGTTGGGTCTGTTGTAATGTCCCCCATTTTCATTTCTTATTTGGGTTATTTGCATCCTCTCCCGTTTTTCTTCTGTCAGTTTGGCCAGTGGTTTGTGAATTTTATTGATCCTTTCAAAGAACCAACTTTTGGTTTTGTTGATTCTTTCCCTTGTTTTTTCTATTCTCTGTTTCATTTATTTCTGCTCTCATCTTTATTATTTCCTTTCTTCTGGTGACTGTGGCCTTCTTTTGCTGTTCTCTTTCTATTTGGTCGAATTGTGTCACTAATGTTTTGATTTTGTCCCTTTCTTCTTTTTTGATGTTTTCTTCTGTTGCTATAAATTGTCCTCTGAAGACTGCCTTTGCTGTGTCCCAAAGTTTTGGTATGATGTGTTTTCATTCTCATTTGATTCTAGGAATATTTTCATTCTATCCTTGGTTTCTTCTATTACCCAGTGGTTCTTAAGCACAGTGTTATTCAGTTTCCATGCAACTGATCTTTTTTTCCTTGGTCTTCCTGTTGTTAATCTCTCATTAAATGATGTTATGATCAGAGAAGATACTTTGCATTATCTCAATGTTTTGGATTTTGTTGAGGGTTGTTTTGTGGCATAAGATGTGGTCTATTCTGGAGAATGTTCCGTGTGCTTTGGAAAAGAGAGTGTACTTTGAAACTGTTAGTGGAGTGTTCTACATATGTCTATGAGTTCAAGTTGGCTGATTGTCGACTTTAGATCTGCTGTATCTTTGTTGAGTTTCTTTCTAGATGTTCTTTTTTTACTGAGAGTGGTGTGTTGATATCTCCTACTATTATTATAAAGCTGTCAATTCCTCTTTTCAATGCTCTTGGAGTTTGTTTTATGAATTTTGGAGCTCTGTCACTGGGCATGTAGGTATTAATTATGGTTATGTCTTCATGATGGATGGTCTCTTTAATCATTATATAAAGACATTCTTTGTGTTTTATGGTGGATTTTGTTTTAAACTGTATTTTATCTGAGATTAGTATTGCCATTTCTGCTCTTTTTTGGTAGCTATTTACTTGATTTTTTTCCATCCTTTGATTTTTTTTTTATATTTTATTGTACTTCAGGTGAAGGCTTACAGAACAAATAGTTTCTCATGAAACAGTAGCACACATGCTATTTTATGACATTGGTTAACAACCCCACAACATTTTAACCCTCTAAATTCTCAAACTTTTTTTTTTTTTGGTGAAAATACACATTGCCAAAGATACACCATTTCAAAAATTTCTACATACACAGTTCAGTGACATTGACTACGCTCTTCCAATTGTGTTGTTATTCTCACTTAAGATGAAGGCTTACAGAACAAAATAGCCTCCCGTTTAACAGTTACAACAAATGTTGCCCTATGACAATGGTTAACAATCTCACAACACATCAACAATATCCTTACTCAACCTTGTGTTCCCTATCATCAGCTTCCTACTCCCCTTCTGCCTTCTGGCCCTTGTCAATGGACTCCTGTACCTCGTTAGTCTCATTTGGTTTTACTGGGCTGTCCACTCCCAGGCTGAACAGTGAACCTCGGAGGTAACTTCACCATTGAGCTAAAAGGGTGTCTGGGGGCCATACTCTTGAGGTTTCTCCAGTCTCCTTTAGGCCAGTAAATCTGGTCTTTTTTTTTGTGAGATAGAATTATGCTCTACATCCTTCTCCAGCTCTGTCCAGAGCCCTCTGTTGTGATCCTGGTCAGAGCAGTCAGCGGTGGTAGCTAGGCACCATCTAGCTGTACTGGACTCAGTCCGGTGGAGGTCTTGGTACCTGTGGACAATTAGTCCTTTGGAGTAACCTTTTCGTTGTATCCTGTTCTCTTCATTCTCCCTTGTTCCTGAAGGGATGAGACCAGTGGAGTATCTTAGATGGCCGCTCACAGGCTTTTAAGACGCCAGACACTACTCCCCAAGGTGCAATGTAGAGCATTATCTTTATAAGTAGTGTCATGCCAATTGAGCCAGATGTTCCCCGAGACCATGGTCCGCAGAGCCCTCTGCCCAGCAACTCAGTCCCTCCGGGAGTTTGGATGTGTCCATGGGGCCTCCATGACCTTTCATTGTACAGATTGTGTTAGTTTCCCCTGTACTGTGTACTGTCTCACCTTTCACCCAAGATACCACTTATCTATTGCCTATTTAGTATTTCCACCCCCCACCCACCCCTCCCATCCCTGGTAACCAGCAAGGATTGTTACATTTTGCGTGTGAACTTTTTCACGGGTTTTTACAATAGATGTCTCATACAATGTTTGTCCTTTTGTGATTGACTTACTTCACTCAGCATAATGTCCTCCAGTTTCATCCATCTTATGAGATGCTTCACAGATTCACTGTTGTTCTTTCACGTTGCATAGTACTCCATTGTGTGTATGTACCATAGTTTGTTTATCCATTCATCTGTTGATGGGCACCTACGTTGTTTCGATCGTTTTGCTATTGTGAACAATGCTGCCATGAACATAGGTGTGCATATGTTTATTCGAGTGACGACTCTTATTCCTCTAGGATATATTCCTAGGAGTGGGATTGCTGGATCGAATGGTATGTCTATTTCTAGCTTTCTGAGGAAACGCCATTACATTTTCTAAAATGGTTGTATCATTTTGCATTCCCACCTGCAGTGCATAAGAGTTCCCATCATCCCGCAGCCCCTCCAACATTTGTTATTTCCAGTGTTTTGGATTCGTGCCAGTAATGCCAGGGTGAGATGGTCTCTCATTGTGGTTTTAATTTGCATTTCTCTAATGGCTAGTGATCGCGAGCATTTCCTCCTGTGTCTGTTGGCCATTTCAATGTCTTCTTGGTGAAGTGTCTGTTCATTTCCTTTGCCCATTTTTCAATACAATTATTTGTGTTTTTGTTGTAGGGGTGTTGGATTTTCTTGTGGATTATAGAGATTAGACCTTTGTCTGACTTGTAATGTCCAAAATTTTTTTCCCAGTCTGTAGATTCTCTTTTGACTCTTTTGGTGAAGTCTTTTGAAGAGCATAGGTGTTTGATATTTAGAAGATCCCAGTTATCTAGCTTATCTGTTGGGTTTTGTGTGTTGATGGTTATGGTTTGTATCCTGTTAATGCCATCTATTAAAGCCTGAAGTGTTGGTCCTATTTTTTCTTGTATGAACTTTATAGTTTTAGGCTTTATATTCAGGTCTTTGATCCATTTTGAAGTAGTTTTTGTATGAGGTTTTTGTGTGAGGTATGGGTCCTGTTTCATTTTTATGCAAATGGATATCCAGTTTTGATAGCACCATTTGTTAAAAAGACTGTCTTTTCCACATTTGATGGACTTTGGGCCCTTGTCAAAAATCAGGTGACCGTAGGTGGATGGATTTACATCTGGGTTCTCAATTCTGTTCCATTGGTCAATGTATCTGTCGTTGTACCAGTACCAGTGTGTTTTGACTACTGTAGCTGTATAGTAGGTTCTCAAGTCAGGTAGTGTGAGTCCTCCAACTTTATTCTTCTTCTTCAGTAGTGCTTTACTTATTCAGGGCTTCTTCCCTTTGCATATAAAGTTAATGATTAGTTTTTCCATCTTTTTGAAGAATGTTGCTGGTATTTGGATAAGGATTGCATTGTATTTGTAAATTGCCTTGGGTAGAATTGCCATTTTCACAATGTTGAGTCTACCTATCCATGAGCATGGTATGTTTTTCCATTTATGTAGATCCCTTTGGGTTTCATGCAGTAGTGTTTTGTAGTTTTCTTTGTATAGGTCTTTTACATCCCTGGTCAGATTTATTCCTAAGTATTTTATCTTTTTAGGGGCTATTGAAAAGGGTATTGATTTCCTGATTTCCTTTTCATCGTTCTCCTTACTGGTGTATAGGAATCCAACTGATTTTTGAATGTTTATCTTGTATCCTACTACTCTGCTGAATCTTTCTATTAGTTCCAGTAGATTTCTCGTGGAGTCTTTAGGGTTTTCTATGTATAGTATCATATCATCTGCAAACAGGGAGAGTTTAACTTCTTCATTACCAATTTGGATGCCCTTTATTTCTTTTTCTTGCCTGATTGCTCTAGCTAGAACTTCCAGCACAATGTTAAATAGGAGTGGTGATAAAGGGCATCCTTGTCTTGTTCCTGTTTTCAAGGGAAATGTTTTCATCCTCTCTCCATTAAGAATGATGTTGGCCGTTGGTTTTGCATAGATGCCCTTTATTATGTTGACAAATTTCCCTTCTATACCTATTTTATTGAGAGCTTTTATCAGGAATGGGTGTTCGACTTTATCAAATGTCTTTTCTGCGTCAATTGAGATGATCATGTGATTTTTTTCTTTCCTTTTATTTATGTGGTGGATTACGTTGATGGATTTTCTAATGTTAAATCCTTGAATACCTGGTATGAATCTTACTTGGTCGTGGTGTATTATTTTTTGGATATGATGCTGAATTCTATTGGCTAGAATTTTGTTCAGAATTTTTGCATCTATATTCATGAGAGATATTGGTCTGTAATTTTCTTTTTTTGTGATGTCTTTGCGTGGTTTTGGTATCAGCATTATGCTGCCTTCATAGAATGAATTTGGAAGTGTTGCTTCCTCTTCTATGCTCTGAAATAGCTTGAGTAGAACTTGTAGAAGCTCTTCTGTAAATGTTTTCTAGAATTCTCCAGTGAAGCCATCTGGGCCAGGGCTTTTTTTGGTTGGGAGTTTTTTTATTACCTTTTCAATCTCTTCTCCTGTTATGGGTCTGTTCAGATTTTCAATATCACTTTGTTGTAGTTTGGGTAGGCTGTGTGTTTCAGGAAATTTATCCATTTCCTCTAGGTTTTCAAATTTGTTGGAATATAGTTTTTCATAATATTCTGTTATAATCCTTTTTATTTCAGTTGGGTATGTTCTAATGTCCCCCATTTCATTTCTTATTTGGGTTATTTGTGTCCTCTGCTGTTTTTATTTTGTCAGTCTCACCAGTCATTTGTGGATTTTGTTGATTCTTTCAAAGAACCAACTTTTGGTTATGTTGATTCTTTCTATTGTTTTTCTGTTCTCTATTTCATTTATTTCTGCTCTGATCTTTACTATTTCCTTTCTTCTGGTGGTTGTAGGCTTTTTTTTGCTGTTCTCTTTCTATTTGTTTGAGTTCTATAGTTAATGTTTTGATTTTGTCCCTTTCGTCTTTTTTGGTATGTGCATCTATTGCTATAAATTGTCCTCTGAGGACTAACTTTGCTGTGTCCCAAAGGTTTTGGTATGATGTGTTTTCATTCTCATTTGATTCTAGGAATTTTTTGATTCCATCTCTGATTTCTTCTATTACCCGTTGATGTGTAAGCAGGGTATTATTCAGTTTCCATGTAGTTGATTTTTTTCCCTTGCTCTTTCTAGTGTTAATTTCTACCTTGATGGCATTGTGGTCAGAGAAGATACCGTGAATTATCTCAGCATTTTGGATCTTGTTGAGGATTGCTCTGTGGCCTAAGATGTGGTCTATTATGGAGAACGTTCCATGTGCATTGGAAAAGAATGTGTACTTTGCAGCGGTTGGATGGATTGTTCTATATATGTCTATGAGGTCCAGTTGGCTGATTGTGTCCTTTAGGTCTTCTGTATCTTTGCTGAGTTTCTTTTTAGTTGTTCTGTCCTTTACTGAGAGTGGTGTGTTGAAGTCTCCTACTATTATTGTGGAACTGTCAATTTCTCTTTTCAGTGCTGTTAGAGTTTGTTTTATGTATTTTGGAGCCCTGTCATTGGGTGCATAGATATTTATTGTGGTTATGTCTTCATGATGGATCATCCCCTTAATCATTATACAGTGTCCTTCTTTGTCTTTTATGGTAGATTTTGTTTTAAAGTCTATTTTATCTGAGATTAGAATTGCCACTCCTGCTCTTTTTTGATAGTTGTTAGTTTGATATATTTTTTTCCAACCTTTGATTTTTAATAAATTCACATCTTTGTTTCTAAGATGTGTCTCTTGTAGACAGCAAATAGATGGATCCTGTTTTCTTATCCATTCTGCCACTCTCCGTCGCTTTATGGGTGCATTGAGTCCATTTACGTTCAGTGTAATTATTGATAGATGTGAGTTTGTTGCTGTCATTTTGTAGTGCTTTTTTTGTGATGCTGAAGTTTTCTTTGTTCTTCTTACTCTCTTGTGCTGAGTTCCTTTTGTTTGTGGATTTTGTGTTCATTTCTTTTGTTTTTGTAGGTTTTGTTTTTGTTGAGACTTTATGTTTTTCGTCTTTATTTTTATGAGTTGGTTTGTTAACTTTTTTTGTGGTTACCATGAATTTTACCCTTATCTTTATAATTTTGAAGCAGTCTACCGTTACTTGGTATCGCCTTGCCTTCTTCTCCTTTAGAAGGTTCTATATCTATGCCGTTTGTTCCCTCTTTCATTGTTTTGATGTTGTTGTCATCCTTTGATTGATTTCTCTGATTCCCTGTTGTATATCTTTTGTTTTTGGAAAGTCGTCTGTAGTTCAGTTCCTAGAATGGTATCTGGTTCATGTTAACCTGCGTCCTAGGTCCTAGGTCCTGCCTGAGGGCTTAAGCTGTTTGTCCTCAGATCGAAGAACTCCCTTTAATAATTCTTGTAAGTTTGGTTTGACTTTTGCATATTCCTTTAGTTTCTGTTTATCTGGAAATGACCTAATTTCACCATACAATTTGAATGAGAGTTTTGCAGGATATATTATTTTTGGCTGACAATTTTTTTCTTTCAAGAATTTATATATGTCATCCCACTGCCTTCTTGCTTGCATGGCTTCTGCCGAATAATCTGAGCTTTGTCTTATTGTTTCTCCTCTGTATGTGACTTCTTGTTTTTCACGAGCTGCTCTCAGGATTCTTTGTTTGTCTTTAGTTTTGGCGAGTGTGAATATGATATGTCTTGGTGATTTTCTTTTGGGGTCTCTTCTATATGGTGTTCGTTGAGCTTCTTGGATGGCCAGCTTTTCATCTTTCATTATATTGGGAAAGTTTTCTGTCAGCAGTTCCTCAAAGATCCTCTCTGTGTTTTCTGTTTTCTCCCCCTGTTGTGGAATGCCAATCACTCGTAAATTTTTGCTTTTAATTGTGTCCCACATAACTCTCAGGGTCTCTTCATTTTTCTTTGTTCTTTTTTCTGGGTTTTTCTGAAACAGAGTTGTATCCAAATGTTTGTCTTCACTTCCACTGATCTTGTCTTCCACAGTTTCAAATCTGCTTCTCAGCCCTTCTATGACATCATCCATTTCTGAAATCTTGTTGTTTATCTTTTGGATTTCTAATTGTTGTTTTTGTATAATTTCTAGTTGTGAATTTATTTTGGCATTTTGTTCCTGCATCATCTTCCTGAATTCTTCCAATTTTTTGTCTGTATTTTCCATGAGTTTGTCTATTTTTTTCTCATGTTTGTCAGCTTTTTGCCTCAGTTCTTGGAAAATACCGAGTATTAGTGATTTGAGTTCCCTATCAGGTACTTCGAGTGCATTTTCTTCTACAGGAGAGTTATCTGATGTTTTAATTTGGACGCTTATTGGAGCCATCCTGTCTTGTTTTTGTAAATGTTTTGATATTGTTTGCTGTTTTCAGGGCATTCAGTAGATATTTCTCTCGTTTATTGATTGTAGATTTTTTTGTTTCATCCCTTTTTAAAAAAAAAATTTGAGTATGTCTGAGCAGGCGAACTGTGTGCCCCTTGTTCGCTCGTCTGTGCGCTCAATACTTTTCGCCTCCTTCTCCAGCTGGCCGGTTCAATCACTCAGATGTGGTACAGCTGGGCAGGTCTAGCTGAAGAGGTGCCACTGGGAAGGGTTGTTTGTGGCACTCACCACAGCCACCAGGACGGTCGGTAGTCAGTGCTGGGCAGGTTCCAATAGGCCGTGCCTGCACAGCTTGGTGGTGTGATGTCAAGTGCATGGTGCAGGGAGGGAGATTGCAGCGGGGAAATGGTTATGTGTGAAGCTAAGCTGGTTATGGGAGAGAGGAGAGAGGAGCAGGTTCGAAAAAACATACAAATATAAAAGAATGCTAGGGGAGCTTGCTGTTGGAATGGACAGATGAGAGACTATGGAATGGAGAAAAACAGAAGGGGGAAGGGAAAGAAAAGAATGAGCAAATAAAATTCAGAAAGATTAAAGAACTGGAAAGTTCCCAGGGATCTCACAGATGCAGTTATGAGGTCTGGGGACGTCAGTCTCAGGTTTCACAGCACAGCCTGGCCAGAAGGTGCAGAGGCATACAATGCCTGGTATTCAGGGATCAGAAAGAGAAGGAAGAGATAGAGAGATGAGATATTGAGCAATGAAGAAATACAATAGGGAAAAAGAGGGAAAAGAAAACAAAACTAATCAAAAAAAAAAAAGGAACAAGAAAGGCCCCCTAGAAAAATAGAAAAAAAGAAAAAAAAACCAACAAAAAAAGAAATGCGTTCAGGGATCCCTCTGCACGTCTGTGGAAGCCGAAGGGGAGCCTCCCTGGCACGCAGCTCCACCTGGCCAGAAAGGGCTCCCAACTCAAGAAAAGGAAAAGAAAACAGACAAACGATTCAAAATGAACAAACGAACAAAAGCTCCGGGATCCCACCAGCACGGTAGCCCAGACTGGGGAGCAGCTCCACTCTCGAATGGAGCTCCGAAGCCCCTCAGGAAAAAGCAAAGGTGGCGCACAGAGCCAGGCACTCAAGTGAAAGAAGGGGGAGGTGGCGAGAGGCAAGCAAGAAATCCAAAGAAGCAGAAAGAAAAGAAAAAAAGGAAAAAAAAAAAAAGCAACACCAGCAGTCAACGAATGGCACTCAGAGAGCCAGCCAGTGCGGGCTGGTGTTTATGGACAAGAGACTGTGCCCGTGGGAAACAGAGGAGGCCGAGTGAGAGTGAAGAAGGGTGGAGAGTGGGAAAGCGTATATCACAAATTGCTGGTGCTCTGGGGACCCTCAGGAAGGAGCAAAGATGGCGCACGGAGCCAAGCACCCGACTGAAAGGAGGGGGAGGCAGCGAGAGGCAAGCGAGAAAACAAAAGAAGCAGGAGAAAAAAGAAAAAAGCAACACCAGCAGCCAACAAACGGCACCCAGAGAGCCGCCCGCCCGGGCGCGGAATCCAAGCAGCCGGCGGCCCCCGGTCAAGAGACTGTGGCTGCGGGAAGCAGAGGAACAAACGAACAAAAGCCCCAGGATCTCACCAGCACGCCATCCCAGACCTGGAAGAAGCCACATGCCCGAACGTAGCCCCACAGCCCTGCAGGAAAGGGCAAAGACAGCGTTCGGAGCCAGGCACCCGAGCAAAAGGAGGGGGAGGCAGCGAGAGGCAAGCGAGAAATCAAAAGAAGCAGAAAAAGCAACACCAGCAGCCAACAAACGGCATCCAGAGAGCCGCCCACCCAGGCGTGTGGAATCCAAGCAGCCGGTGCCCCCCAGCCAAGAGACCTTGGCCACGGGAAGCAGAGGAGCCCAAGCCAGGGTGAAGAGGGGTGGGGGGTGGGAAAGCACACACCTCAAATTACCAGCTGTTTTGTCTCCCACTGGATGCTCCGTGAGGCTGCTCTCTCGTACTCCCTTTTGCTGGTCTCCGATAGGAGTCCAAGATGGTGGATCCGCGCTGCGTTAGCTGGTAGGGGACCTCTGCATGAATGTCTCCTCGCTCTCCATTCTCTTTCAGTATTCTCACTCCGTTTGGTGTTCGGCTGAGTTCTTTATCTCTTCGTTTGATGTTCTAGGGTTTCAGGATTGTTGATTCTCTGTTTGGCTTAGTTTTTCTGATCTTTGCTGTGGAGGGACGGCGTGGTGCTTTCTGCCTAGAGCGCCATCTTGCCAGACTCTCCCCATCCTTTGATTTTTAGTAAATTTATGCCTTTGTTTCTAAGGTGTGTCTCTTGTAGACAGCATATTAATGGATCCTTTTTTTATCCATTCTGTCACTCTCTATCTCTTTATGGGTGCATTTAGACCATTTATGTTCAGTGTAATTCTGTTTCACTTTTTATCAGAGGTCCTGGTCAGTGCAGTAAGGCAATAGACATACAGCTAGACAGATACATAAAGAGAGAGACAGACAGCTAGCTAGATAGATACAAGAATGAGAAAAGAAGAAATAAAACTTATTTTTTTTGTATATGATAGATTTGTGTATATGCACTATCCAACAGAATATATATGTAACTTACTAGCATTAAGAAGTTAAGCAAGAAGGCTTGATAAAACATTAATACGCAGGAATGGTATTAATTTTATACATACAAAATTTGCAAAAGTATTTTGTTTTAATTGTAATAAAAATATACACACCAAAATATTCGCCAGCATATGTGGACATTTACAATTTATAATTCGATGACACTGATTACATTTTTAATGTGATGCCTCAGTTACAGGCAGTCCCTGGATTATGGATTATCCATTTCTAAGTCTGTCTTTAAGTCGAATTTGTACATAAGTCAGAACAGTTAGTTAGAGTTTGTATGTAATGTCAGTTAGCCAAATGTTTGCCTTAGTATACAGGCAGTCCCTGGGCTAGGAATGAGATCCATTCTTAACTGTGTTTTTAATTTTTTAAATCGAATATGTAGATAAGCCTGAACAGGTGCATATGGTTCTTGTTTAGCCTTACTTCAGTGCAAGAACCCCATGCATCTGTCAGTTGGTTGTACAGTGGGGGCTTGTGTGTTGCTGTAATGCTGGAAGCTATGCCACCAGTACTCAGATACAAGCAGGATCACCCATGATAGACAGTTTTCAGCTGAGCTTCCAGACTAAGACAGGTAGGAAGAAGGACCTGGCAGTCGACTTCTGAAAAGAAATAGCTAGTGAAAATTTTATGAATAGAAGTGGAACATTGATACAGTGCCAGAAGATGAGTCCCTCAAGTTGGAGGGCACTCGAAATATGACTGGGGAACAGCTGACTCCTCAAAGAAGAGTTGACCTTAATGACGTGGATGGAGTAAAGCTTTCGAGACCTTCATTTGCTGATGTAGCAAGAGTCTAGATGAGAAGAAACAACTGAAAACATCCATTAATAATAGGAAAGCGGAGTGCATGAAGAGTAAATCTAGGAAAATTGGAAAGTGTCAAAAATGAAATGGAACACATAAACATTGATATCCCAGGTATTAGTGAGCTGAAATGGACTGGTAATGGTCTTTATGAATTGGACAATCATATGATCTACTATGCCGGGAATGACAACTTGAAAAGTAATAGCTTGCATTCATCATCAAAAAGAACATTTCTAGTTCTATTCTGAGGTACAACACTGTCAGTGATAGGATAATATCCATATGCTACAAGGGAGACCATTTAATACAACTATTATTCAAATTTACACTCCAACCACTAAAGCTAAAGATGAAGAAACTGGAGATATTTACAACTTCTGTAGTCTGAAATTGACCAAACATGCAATCAGTATGCATTGATAATTACTGGTGATTGGAATGTGAAAGGTGGAAACAAAGAAGTGGGTTCAGTAGTTGGAAAATATGGCCTTGGGTTATAGAAATGATGCCATAGATCGCATGATAGAATCTTGCAAGATCAATAACTTAGTCATTGCAAATGTCTTTTTTCAACAACATAAAAGATGACTATACACATGGACCTTGCCGGATGGAGTACACAGAAATCAAATCGACTACATCTGTGGAAAGAGACGAGGCCAGAACAAGGCCAGGGGCCAACTGAGAAACAGACCATCAATTGCTCATATGCAAGTTCAAGTTGAAACTGAAAATTAGAAAAAGTCCATGAGAGTCAAAGTACTACCTTGAGCATAACCCACCTGAATTTAGAGACCATCTCAAGAATTGATTTGACACATTGAACACTAATGACAGAAGACCAGAGGAGTTGTGGAATGACATCAAGGACATCACACATGAATAAAGCAAGAGGTCATTAAGAAGACAAGAAAGAAAGAAAGAAAAGACAAAAATGGATACCAGAAGAGACTCTGAAACTTGCTGTTGAACACCGAGTAGCTAAAGCAAAAGGAAGAAATGATGAAGTGAAAGACTTGAACAGAAGATTTCAAAGGGCTGCTCGAGAAGACAAAGTATTACAATGGCATGTGCAAAGATCTGGAGATAGAAAATCAAAAGGGAAGAACACACTCAGCATTTCTCAAAATGAAAGAACTGAAGGAAAAATTCAAGCCTCCAGTTGCAATATGGAAGGATTCTATGGGGAAAGCATCAAAAGAAGATGGAAGTAATACCCAGAGTCACTATACTAAAAAGAACTGATCGATGTTCAACCATTTCAGGAGGTAGCATATGATCAGGAACCGATGGTACTGAAGGAAGAGGTCCAAGATGCACTGAAGGCATTGGTGGAAAACAAGGTTCCAGGAACTGATGGAATACCAAGTGAGATGTTTCAATAAATGGATGCATCCTTGAAGCGCTCACTCGTCTGTGCCAAGAAATTTGGAAGAAAGCTACTTGGCCAAGCGACTGGAAGAGATCCACAGTTATGCATATTCCCAAGAAAGGTGATTCAACCGAATGTGGAAATTATCAAACAATATCATTAATATCCCACGCAAGTAAAATTTTGCTGAAGATCATTCAAAAGCAGGTGCAGCAGTATATCGACAGGGAACTGCCGGAAATTCAAGCCGAATTCAGAAGAGGACGTGGAGCAAGGCATATCACTACTGATGTCAGATAGATCCTGGCTGAAAGCAGAGAATACCAGAAAGATGTTTACCTGTGTTTTATTGACTATGAAAAGGCATTCAACTGTGTGGATCATAACAAATTGTGGATAACATTGCGAAGAATGGGAATTCCAGAACACTTAATTTTTCTCCTGAGGAACTGTACATAGATCAAGAGGCAGTCGTTCAAACAGAACAAGGAAATATTGCATGGTTTAAAGTTAGGAAAGGTGTGCGTCAGGGCTGTATCCTTTCACCATACATATTCAATCTGTATGCTGAGCTAATAATCTGAGAAACTGAACTATATGAAGAAGAACGGGGCATCGGGATTGGAGGAAGACTCATTAACAACCTGCGTTATGCAGATGACACAACCTTGCTTGCTGAAAGTGAAGAGGACTTGAAGCACTTACTGATGAAGATCAAAGACCACAGCCTTCAGTATGGATTACACCTCAACATAAAGAAAACAAAAATCCTCACAACTATACCAATAAGTAACATGATAAACGGAGAAAAGATTGAACCTGTCAAGGTTCCACACCCGTGGAAGTGGCAGTCAAGAAATCAAAGGACATATTGCACTGGGCAAATGTACTGCAAAAGACTTCTTTAAAGTGTTAAAAAACAAATATGTCACCTTGAAGACTAAGGTGCGCCTGGCCCAAGCCATGGTGTTTTCAATTGCCTCATATGCATGCCAAACCTGGATGATGAATAAGGAAGACCAAAGCAGAATTCATGCCTTTGAATTGTGGTGTTGGCGAAGAACACTGACTACACCATGGACTGCCAAAAGAATGAAAAAAATCTGTCTTGGAAGAAGTACAACCTGAATGTTCCTTAGAAGCAAGGATGGCGAGACCACATCTCACATACTTTGGACATGTTATCAGGAGGGATCAGTTCCTGGAGAAGGACATAACGCTTGGTAAAGTAGAGGGTCAGCGAAAAAGAGGAAAACTCTCAACAAGATGGATTGATACAGTGGCTGCAACAATGGGCTCAATCATGACAATTGTGAGGATGTCACAGGACTGGGCAGTGTTTCCTTCTGTTGTACATAGGATCACTATGAGTTGGAACCAACTTGACGTCACCTAACAACAACAACAACAGTGCAAGAAAAGGCTTGAAGACTTTTCAATGGTTTAAGAGCTGCACATGCAGAAAGTGAAGTTGATTGTGATAATTTGTTGCAAATAGGGATTGGTTCAATTATTTCAAAGTGAGGGCAAATTTATATAACATTAAAGGACATGTATGAGTTGTCCATAAGTCTGATGTTCATGACCTGGAGACTGCCTGTTTAGTATACAGTGTATCTTTCTATGCATAGAAAACATTAAAGAAACACTTCTAGATACACTAAAATATCTTTAACATAATAATACAATAATAATAACGTCTTGATGCACATCACAGAGTAGTGCCCATTTGTTATTCAAGCCATTGTATGTACCTCAAATTTTTAATATAATAGGCTTTATGGGAGTTGGTTCATAACTATGGGTTGTACATAAATCAGACATTTGTAACCTGGGGACGCCCTGTATCTCTATCCTTTTCCAACATATTCCACCACCATTAACATAAACTCGATTTCCCCCAAACAAAAATTCCCCTCCCTCCCATCCCTGGTAGCCATTAATAATCTTTGATTTCTATATCTTTGCTTATTTCATATAAGTGAGATCACAGAGTATCTGACTTTTGCAACTGTAACCAACAAGGTTAAGCACTTCACCCTCATGGGATGTAACCGACAGAGTTAAACTGTCCCCCCCCACACCCCGCCATCACATCCAGGCCTGTGAGATCCAAATAAGGCATTTATGTGTAACAGCCCAAGGTTGTCTCACTGTTCCTCTGCTCAAGGCCACTTCATGACTCACCAATCACCCCCCCCCGCCCCACTTAATTTGGATATGAGCAATCCTTAGATAAACTTCATGCGTCATACCCCCTAAAAGACACACGCCACCAGTTGCCATATTTCACCCTCACTGCACCCCATACATGTTAATTAGTTCCTGAAATTACCTGCCTATTCCCAAAAACTTCATGAATTATGCATAAATTCCCTATCCCAAACCCTATAACTGCTCTAAAATCCCCAACCTCAGGAGCTTGATTTGAGACTTAGTCTCTGAGCTCCTTACTTGACCGGCTAACAATAAAGCCTACTTTCTTTTTCAAAAAGGCCTGGTGTTTCTCAGTTCACTTGAGGGGTGGTGCCTGGCAGGATCTACCCTCATTGGGTTACAAATTCTGGCGACCATGAAGGGATTTTTATTCTGCTTCTAACTTCAGCCACCTGGCTCCTGGGAGCACCTCCGGCCACTAGGCATGACCACCTCCTCTCAGCACACACCCTAGGCATGACCACCTCCTCTCAGCACACACCATCTAATTTCTTCAGGAAGCAACAGCAGAACCAACATTCACCACCAGAGCTGCACCCGGTTCCATGGCGACCCACTTTTTTGAGATTGAGAAACAGACTATGGGTAAGGATCCTTATCTGGTGAGTACTGTGTGAATGGTGTCACCAGTACCTAAGGGCTTCTGAGGGGGTGACTTAGCAGCCAGGGGCAAGCCCAAGAGAGCTACCATTTCTGTCAGAATCTTTGTGGTTGAGGGTTATGCCAGTGTAAGCTCAAGAGAACTGCCGTTTCTGTCAGAATCTGGGTAGTTGAGGGTTATACTGCTCCAGTCCCAAGAAACCCCTGTTGCACCTTGGTCGTTGTGGTTATAGTACTCCTAGTTTTTCTGGTTTCTAGTTTTAGCCTAGGTCCTGGTTTTTCTGGTTTCTGGTTTTGGCCTAGGTTCAGGTATGGGGAACGCACAAGATATAACAAAGTGCAGTCTCCTAGAATGCATCCTAATTAATCGGGATTTTTTTAGTTACTATCCTGTGAAAAAAGATAAGATGAAGTTTTTCTGCAACATTGCATGGCCACAATATCAACTGGCTGATGGGGAACATTGGCCTCAAAATAGTTCCCTAAATTATAATACTATTCTTCAGTTAGATTTGTTTTGCATTCAGGAAGGTAAATGGGATAAGAAAATGTATGCTGATGCCTTTATGTCCTTGTATAACAACAAAAACATTCAAAAGCAATGTAAAAATTATGGTTCAAATTGAAGTAAAGAGACAAAAGGTCTTTGATTCCCTAGGGAAAGATAATTTTTCCCCTCTTCCTTGGCTGTGAGCCCCACCCTTGTATCTGCCAGAAACATCTGGGCCCACTGAGCCAACCTCAGAAATGGTTTCCCCACTGCACATGTGAAGTGATGTGACTTTCAGATGGGAGACTTCCCTACCTGAAACAGGGCAACAGGCAATAGGACATTATTCACTAAGACAAGGTCCTACTGGGCAGGAGGAAAATGGAACCCCAGGATTAGTCTGGGTGCACACTCCATTCTCTACATCTGATTTGTTCAATTGGAAAAACAATCTCCCTCCTTATCGAGAGGACCCAAAACATATGGCAAATCTTTCTACTTCCATCTTCACCACCCACCCCCCTACCTGAGCTAATTGTCAGACACTCTTGGATATTCTTTTGAGTCTGGAGGAGCAGAGATTAGTTTTAGAAAAAGCCAGGGAAGAAATGCAGCACATCTATCAGCCCAACAACCCTATTCAACAAGCCCCTGATTCAACAATACCTGCTTCTGAGCCTAGCTGGGACCCTAGTGATCTTCTGGGAAATGGCAGGCTTAACCATTTTCGGACTTGTCTTATTGCAGGATTGAAAAGAGATGCTTCAAAACAAACAAAAATTAAATAAGGTCTATGAGGTCTGTCAAGGGCCAACTGAGGATCCATCTACCTTCCTTGAAAGAATTTTTGCTGCATTATTACAATATACAGATATAGATCTAGAAAACCCAGAGAATGCAAAAATGATAAATGTGGTATTTATTGGACAAAGTGCACCAGACATTAGAAAGAAGTTACAAAAAGCCAAGGGAAGTCTAGGTATGATCCTAGCACAATTAGTTGAAATAGCCTTTAAAGTGTATGCCAACAGAGACCAGGTGCAGGAAGAGAAAGCAACCCAGAAATTAAAACAGCAAGCAGCTTTCCTCGCAGCTGCTCTGGCTCCGGGGCCTTTCAAACCAGGCCAACATAACCGTCGAAGGGACAACTGCCCCAAGCATTGTCAAGGAGCCTTCTCCCTCTAGGTTGAAATCAGTGTGCTTATTATAAACAGGAGGGGCACTGGAAGGAATGTCTGAACTGGAAACCCAGCTGAAGCCCAGCTGCCCCTGAGATGCTGAACTCTGCCCAGCCTGAAGGTTCAGACTGAAGAGAACCAGGGCATCCACCCAACTCCAAGCTTCATCCACCGAGCCCTTGGTTACATTAAAGTTGGGAAATAATCTTGCTAATTTTCTTGTTAATACAGCAGCAACCTATTCTGTTTTGAATCACCTGAAAGGATCACTTTCTCCCTGAACTACGCAAGTAATCGGGGTAACAGGAAAGCCTTCTACATGACCCTTTCTACAGGCTATAGAGTGCCAGGTAGGAGAAACCTCTCTGACTCATAGCTTCCTATACATGCCAGAATTTCTATCCCATTGCTCAGATGGGACCTGTTATTAAAACTAAATGCTCAGATCAGCTTTTCAGAAGGAAAACTGAGCCTGCAGGTCCCGTATGAAAAATGATGGAAGCTCCAGGCCTCTCTATTAACTTTATCCACTAGCCCTGCAGATTCCTTCCCTGAAATACCAGAAGAAATTACAAATCCTCACTAGTCTGGGCTAAAAGGGAGCCAGGCCGATCTTGAAATGCAGATCTAGTCCAAGTAAAGCTTAAATCTGGAACCATACCCCTCATCTTAAACAATACCCTTTAAACTTAGAAGCTAGGCTTGGTCTACAACCACAAATTAAAAGACTTCTACAAGCAGGACTCATCTGCCAGTGTAAATCCACTTTCAACACTCCCGTGCTTCCAGCAAAGAAGACAGAAACCAGAGAATATTGGTTTGTGCAGGACTTATGCACAATCAGGTAACTGAAGACCTGCACCCTATGGTTCCAAATCCTTATACTCTCCTAACCTCCTTGTCTCCAGATTATGCCTGGTTTACTGTCCTAGACCTGAAGGATGCCTTCTGCATTCCTTTAGCTCCTGAATCTCAGGAAATATTTGCCTTTGAATGGGAGGAACCATATTTTTGGAAAAAACAACAATATTACTGTATTGTTTTCCCTCAGGGGTTCAAAAATAGCCCCACCTTGTTTGGAACAGCCCTGGCAAAAATCTTCGGGCTCTACAGATGGTTCGAAGTCTCCTTCAATATGTTGATGACCTCCTTGTCGCTAGTCATGCCAGAGGACCCAGATAAAAACACAATTTTAACTTTGAACTTTCTAGCCCAGACTAGTTATCGAGCATCTGCTGCCAAGGCTCAGATCTCAAAGCAGCAAAAATAACCTACCTAGGTTTCCAGATTTCTCAAGGTCAGCAAGCCCTGCTGCCAGAGAGCAGGTGACCCTCCAGATCTCCACCCTAACCACTTGGAGACAACTTCAAGTCTTTCTAGTTAGGGCTAGTTTTTGCAGGATTTGGATCCTGAACTTTAGGTTAGTAACAAAGCCTCTCTATGAAGCCACCTGAGGAAAGGACTCTGACCTTTTCAAATGGACAGGCAGACTTCAACAAGGCTTGTTGAAAATCAGGGAAAAGCTAGCCTCTGCCCCTGCACTCGGACTCCCGGACCTCAAAACTGCACATACTTGAAATGGGGAAAGTCACAGCAGGGGTCTTAACTCAACAACTGGGTCTTTGGAAAAGACTGGTAATCCATTTTTCTAAACTTCTAGATCCAGTCCCTCAGGGATGGCCAGCCTGTCTTAGGGCAGTAGCAGCAGCTTGCCTCTTTTTAGCTGAAGCTGAAAAGTTTACCTTAGGTCAGCCTGTGACTATGTTTGTGCCTCATACAGTTCTCACCGTACTGGAGTAGAAAGCCAAATGGCCCTTTACCAAGTCCAGCTCCTGGACAATCCAGAAGTCACACTCAAGGTAACTTCTACCCTGAACCCAGCCAGCCTCCTACCAACAAATCCCTCAGGTGTGCCGATCCATGACTTTCTCCAAACAATTGAAGAAGTCTATTCCAGTCAGCCTGACTTGTCCGACCAGCCCATTTCAAATCCAGACTTAACCCTCTACACAGATGGAAGCAGCTTTATAAAAAATGGAACTTGTAAAGCAGGCTATGCAGTGGTAACCCAAACTGATGTCCTTAAAGCCTGTCCTCTTCTGCCTGTAACCTCGGCACAGAAAAGAGAGTTAATTGCTCTCACAAGAGCCCTCCAAATAGCTGCTTGTAAAACAATCAATCTTTAAATGGATTCCAGGTATGCCTTCCCAGTCCTGCATGCTCAGGAGACCATTTGGACAGAACAGAGCCTTTTAGCATCAGCTCAGAAAGACATTAAGTATGTCACAGAAATTTTAGCCCTACTTGAAGCTGTGAAAATGCCCACACAAGTTTTGGTCATGCATTGCTCCAGACATAAGGGAACTTCCAATACTGTCTCAGGCAATACTAAAGCTGACAAAGCTGCCAGAGTTGCTGTCCAACAAACTGTGAATTCAAATGCTAGTAGATAGCTAACTTTAATCCCTTCTTTACAACTTCCAGAAACAGCTCCAAATTACACTATTAGATATCTCAAACAAGCAGCTGAATGAAGAGCAAAAACAGATTTTAATGGATGAAAACATACCCATGAAGGAAAGTTTATGATTCCAGGACACTTGATGGACTTCTTTCTCCCTGAATCAGATTGTTCTACCCATTACAGGCATGAATCCCGTCATGGATTGAACTGTGTCCCCCAAAAATTTCTGTCAACTTGGCTGGATCATGATTCCCAGTATTGTATGATTGTGTACCAATTTGTAATTTGATGCAATTTCCTTATATGTTGTAAACTCTATCACTATGATGTAATAAGATGGATTAGCGGCAGTTATCCTAATGGGGTCTACAAGTTTAGATAGTGTCTTAAGCCAATCTCTTTTGAGATATAAAACAGAGAAGTGAGCAGAGACACATGGGAACCTCATACCACCAAGAAAGCAGTTCCAGGAGCAAAGCATCTCCTTTGGACATGAGGTTCCTGTGCTGAGATGCTCCCAGACCAAGGGAAGACTGATGCGTCACAAGGACCCTCCCTCCGACAGAGAGAGAAAGCCTTCTCCTGGAGCTGATGCCCTGAATTTGGACTTGTAGCCTACTAGACTGTGAGAAAATACATTTATCTTTGTTGAAGCCATCCACTTGTGGTATTTCTGTTATGGCAGCACTGGGTGACTAAGACAAAGCCCTTTACAAACTCGTATCTGAGCACGTTATTGGAGAAAACCTTCATCGAGCCATCCAGTGAGCAACATGTTCCTGCCAAATATGCACCCAAAACAATCCAAAAACAACGGGGCCCCCACCACTGGAATCCAATATTAAGGACAGAGTTCAGGAGAAGACTGACAAGTCGACTTCACCAACAGGCCAAGAGACCCTGGCAATTATAAATTTATGCTGGTGTCCGTTAACACATTTTCTGGTTGGGTAGAAGCTTCCCCTTGTAAAACAGAGAAAGCATCAGAAGTTACAAAACAACTCCTTGATGAAATCATTCCCAGGTGAAGCCTGCCTACAACGATTGGAAGTGACAATGGATCTCACTTCACCTCACAAATTACATAAGAAGTCTGTAGACTTATAGGAATCAACTGGAACTTGCATTCAGTCTGGAGACCACAGTCAAGTGGAAAAGTTGAAAACAAGGATCACATGCTAAAAAACAAAATTGCCAAAATCTGTCAAGAAACATAGATAACCTAGCCCTAAGCTCTGTCCTTAGCCCTCTTGCGAGTATGGGTCACCCCCAGAAGCAGGCTCAAAATGAGCCTTTTTGAAATTATGTATGGAAAACTATTTCTTAAAAATAACTTGCCTTTAACCAATACTCAGGTTTCTGTCACCAGGGAGATTGTTCTCCGAAAATATTTGTTGTCTTTGTCTGGTGTCCTATCTTCTATTTACAAGTGTGCTCTCAGCCCTCTGAAATATCCTGTTTATGCCCCGCTTCACCCATTCCAGCCTGGTGATCAAGTTCTACTGAAAACCTGGAAAGCAGAGCCCCTTGAATCCCGGTGGACAGGACTGTACACAGTTCTTTTAACCATCCATTCGGCAGCTAAACTCAAAAACATCGAAGTTCGGGTGCATCACACTCGCCTCAAACCTGCACCTGCCCCTGGAAGATCCTCTGCAACGAGAACAACCTCAACAAAACAACTGGACCTGCAATCCTGTGCAGGACTGAAAATATCTGTTAAACACACACACACACAAAGCTAATACCTAACCTGTACCCCTCCAACCCAGAGATCCTTCATCATGATTATGCTCCTAATGTTTACATTGCTTTTACTGTCTTGGCAATCTGTCTTAGTCATCTAGTGCTGCTATAACAGAAATACCAAAGTGGATAGCTTTAACAAAGAAAAATTTATTCTCTCACAATCTAGTAGGCTACAAGTCCAAATTCAAGGCATCAGCTCCAGGGAAAGTCTTTCTCTTTCTGTTGGCTCTGGAGGAAGGTCCTTATGATGCGTCAGTCTTCTTTTGGTCTGGGAGCATCTCAACACAGGAACCTCAGGTCCAAAGGACACACTTTGCTCCTGGCACCACTTTTTTGGTGGTATGAGGTTCCCCATGTGTCTCTGCTCGCTTCTCTCTTTTATATTTCAAAAGAGAATGGCTTAAGACGCTATCCAATCTTGTATACCTTATCAGTATAACTGCCGCTAATCCATCTTATTAGATCATTGTGATTGAATTTACAACACATAAGGAAATCCCATCAGATTACAAAATAGTAACACAATCATACAATACTGGGAATCATGACCCAGCCAAGTTGACAGATATTTTTGGGGGGACATAATTCAATCCATGACAGCAATCATTGTGTTCTTCCTTCTTTTTTACAGCAGCTCCAGATCATTCCTCCCTTTCCTATATTTGATCCCACACTGAGCATCTCATGGACAGATAATTTTTATCTGAAATTAATCCAGTCAGTAGCCACTGGAGGCAATCTCACCGACTGTTGGGTATGTCAGCCTCTGCCCAACACCATGGAAAGTCTCCGTGTCCTTTGGGCAGTTCCAATACCTGATGTTACACACCTAAGGAAAGTACCAACTCCCACCTATAATGACACTTTAGATAGCCCTGGGTTAGAGGTAAGAGCCAGAAAGCAAGTACTACCACTCCTTGCTTTAAAATTGAAAGCATAGCATGTTTTACTGGGTTATAGATGTGGACAATATAGGCAGCTTTACTTGAACTAATTACTCAACCTTTGTAGAAGGAAAGAAACACCTACAAAGTGTAACTGGCCTTATTAACATGGGAAGTTACCCAGGTTGTGTCATGAATACCTATAACATAACACAAGGCTGGAATAATTGGTTCAATGACACTGCCTACCCCTGGTTTTACTCAGAGAGAAACAACTCAAAAGTTGCAAGTTGTACCCATATTTGTGCACCGCCTGGATTTTCATTTCTTTGATGTAATTATACTAAACCCAAGAGTCAAACATTCCGCTGTACTGCTTACAAATACTTCTTGCCCCGAGCTGTGCTCAGTACTTGCACCTTTAGAATAGCGTCCTTCCTCATGGTAACCACTTCCCTTATAAACTCGCTCTGCTAATGAAACCGCCTACTAACTCCTGGAGGAAAAAAAGAGAAACCCAAACTTTAGACAACCCTGACGAAACTCAGTGGGACTTAACTGGGACCAGGCATAACTGAAACTGACAATGGTTGGTTTATCATTTGAATGCTTACAATTTTTCTTCAGCTCACAGCTCTTCAAGATGCCATATTAAACCTGTCAGAAACTATTCACATCCTTTCCAAAACTACCAGCCAAACTGTAAAAGACCAGCAAACTTCCTTAAATTCCCTGGTTGGGGTCATAATGGACCACTGTATTTCTCTTGACTATATCTTAGCCAAAAAAGGGTGTGTCTGCACTGTAGCCAACACCTCCTGCTGTACCTGGATAAACACCAGCTATGAAGTAGACGTCAATCTCCACAGATTAGAACAAATCGCCAATTGGAGGTGTCCCCTTCTCTCACCCACTGCTGGAGAAACTCTGTCTGATTGGTGGTTATGGATAACTTCCCTGTTTCCCAGCTTGCACTGGCTCTGGCCCCTTGTTACTCTGCTGATTATTCTTTTACTAATCTATCTGTTTTTGCCCTGCCTCTTAAACTGTCTTACTATGTTCATTTAAAATCGCCTAGCAGCTGTGAACATCATGATGCTTCAGACGTCTAATCTCTTTCTTCTTAACTCAACAAACCTCAGATCCTACAATGCACATGCTTACACCAGTTAACAAGCTTAAAAGTTCCAGAGGTCCAGGCCACCACCTACATAAAGATCTATCTTCAAGACTGAAGACCCTGAAAACCGGAGAAGGGAATGTAACTGACAGGGTTAAACTGTTGCCCCTCCTCCCATAAAACCTGGGCCTGTGAGTTCCTGATAAAGCATTTATGTGTAACAGCCCAAGGTCGTCTTACTGCATCTCTGCTCAAGGCCACTTCACTACTCACCAACCATTCCCCCTCCATTCGGACATGAGCAATAAGCCACAAAGCTGTCTTTAGATAAGCTTCATGGGTCATACCCCCCAAAAAACACACACACCCGTCGCCATATTGCACCCCCCCTGCACCCCCATACATGTTAATTAGTTCCTGAAATTGCCTGCCTATTCCCAGAAACTTAATGAATTATGCATAAGTTCCCTATCCTGAGCCCTATAACTGCCCTAAAATCCCCAACCTCTGGGAGCTTGATTTGAGACTTAGTCTCCGAGCTCCTTACTTGACAGGCTTTCAATAAAGTCTACTTTCTCTTTCTCAAAGGCCTGGTGTCTCTCAATTGACTCTAGGATTCCCACCTGGCAGTACTCACCCTCACTGGGTTACATCCATTCAGCATCATGTTTTCAAAGTTCATCTATGTTATGGAATACATCAAGACTTCATTTATCTTTAAAGCTGTGTAATAGTCCATTGTATATGAAATGCCATATTGTGTTTATCTATTCATCTGTCTATTGTGAAAGTGTTGTAATGAACATTGGTGTACAGGTTTCTGTTTACATCACTTCCTCCACCACTTGTCTGTCAGTTTGTTGTACTGCGGTGACATGCATGTTGCTCTGATGCAGGAAGTTGTGCCATTGGCATTTCAAATACCAGCAGGGTCATCCGTAGTGGAAAGGTTTCAGCAGAGCTTCCAGACTAAGACAGACAAAGAAGGACCTGGCAATCTATTACTAAAAAAATTGCCTAGTGAAAACCTTATGAGTAGCAGTGGAACATTGTCTGATATAGTGCAGGAAGATGAGCCCTTCAGGTTGGAAGTCACTCAAAATACAACTGGGGAAGAGCTACCACCTCAAGTAGAGTTCACCTTAATGATATGGATGGAGTAAAGCTTTGAGGACCATCAATTGCTGATGTGGCATGAATCAAAATGAGAAGAAACATCTGCAAACAACCCTTAATAATTGGAAGGTGGAATATAAGAAGAAAGACTATAGGAAAATTGTAAGTCCTCAA
The DNA here is from genome assembly GCA_030035585.1 of Dugong dugon. Taxonomy (NCBI): domain Eukaryota; kingdom Metazoa; phylum Chordata; class Mammalia; order Sirenia; family Dugongidae; genus Dugong; species Dugong dugon. The sequence continues at coordinate 96,499,183 of CM057483.1, read as the reverse complement.
AAATGAAATAAAACAAATGCATAAACTTTGATATCCTACACATTAGTGAGTTGAAATGGACATGTATTGGCTATTTTGAATCAGACAATCATATGGTCTACTATGCCTGGAATGACAAACTGAAGAGGAATATGTCACATTCATTCTCAAAAAGAACATTTCAAGATCTATCCTGAAGTACAACAGTATCAGTGATAGAATCATATTCATATGCTTACAAGGAAGACCAGTTAATATGACTATTATTCAAATTTACACACCAACCACTAATGGCAAAGATGAAGAAGCTGAAGATTTTTTACCAACTTCTGCAGTCTGAAATTGATCAAACATGCAGTTAAGATGCATTGATAATTACTGGTGATTAGAAGGTGAAATTTGGAAATAAAGAAGGATCAGTAGTCAGAAAATATGGCCTTGGTGATAGAAATGACACTGAAGATCATCCTATAGAATTTTGCAAGACCCATGACTTACTCATTGGAAACACCATTTTTCAACAATGTAAATGGTGACTATACACATGTACCTTGCCAGGTGGAATACACAGGAATCAAATTGACTATATCTGTGGAAAGAGACTACGGAGAAGCTCAATATTATCAGTCAGAACAAGGCCAAGAGATGACTGAGGAACAGACCACCAATTACTCTAATGCTAGTTAAAGTTGAAGATGAAGAAAATTAAAACAAGTCCACGAGAGCCAAAATATGACCTTGAGTATATCCCGCCTGAATGTAGAGATCATCTCAAGATTAGACCTGACACACTGAACACTAATGACCAAAGACCAAAGTGTGGAATGACATCAAGGACATCATACATGAAGAAAACAAAAGGCCATTAAAAAGAAACTTGCCATTGAACGTAGAGAAGCTAAAGAGAATGAAAGAAATGATGAAGTAAAAAAGCTTAACAGAAGATTTCAATGGGTGGCTAGAGAAGACAACGTAAAGTGTTGTAATGAAATATATGCAAAGACTTGGAGTCAGAAAACCAAAAGGGGATGTAAAAACTAATCATTAATTTTATATGGAAAGGGAAGAAGCCCCGAATAAGTAAAGCACTATTGAAGAAGAAGAATAAAGTAGGAGGACTCACACTACCTGACCTCAGAACCTATTACACAGCTACGGCAGTCAAAACAGCCTGGTATTGGTACAATGACAGATACATTGAACAATGGAACAGAATTGAGAACCCAAATGTAAATCCATCCACCTACGGTCCGCTGATCTTCGACAAGGGCCCAAAGTCCATCAAATGGGGGAAAAGACAGTCTTTATAACAAATGGTGCTGGCAAAACTGGATACCCATCTGCAAAAAAATGAAACAGGACCCATACCTCACACCATATACAAAAACTAATTCAAAATGGATAAAAGACCTAAATATAAAGCCAAAAACTGTAAAGTTCATAGAAAAAAAATAGAATCAATGCTAGAGGCCCTAATACACGGCATTAACAAGATACAAACCATAACCAACAACACAAAAACTCCAGAAGATAAGCTAGATAACTGGGATCTTCTAAAAATCAAACACCTATGCTCTTCAAAAGACTTCACCAGAAGAGTAAAAAGGAGAACCTACAGACTGGAAAAAACTTTTGGACATTACAAGTCAGACAAAGGTCTAATCTCCATAATCTACAAGAAAATCCAACACGTCTACAACAAAAAACAAATAATCCAATTAATTTGAAATTAACAGACACTTCACCAAAGAAGCCATTCAAGTGGCCAACAGACACTTGAGGAAATGCTGGCGATCACAAGCCATTAGAGAAATGCAAATTAAAACCACAATGACATACCATCCTACCCAGGCATTTCTGGCACGAATCAAAAACACTGGAAATAACAAATGTTGGAGAGGCTGCGAGGAGATTGGAACTCTTTCTTATGCACTGCTGGTGGGAATGAAAAATGATACAACCATTATGGAAACTGATATGGGGCTTCATTAGAAAGCTAGAAATAGAAATACCATATGATCCAGCAATCCCACTCCTAGGAATATATCCTAGAGAAATAAGAACCATCACTCGAATAGACATATGCACACCTATGTTCATGGCAGCATTGTTCACAAGAGCAAAACGATGGAAACAACCTAGATGCCCATCAACAGATGAATGGATAAACAAACTATGATACATACACACAATGGAGTATTATGCAACCATAAAGAACAATGATGAATCTGTGAAGCATCTCATAACATGGATGAAACTGAAGGACATTATGCTGAGTGAAATAAGTCCATCACAATAGGACAAATATTGTATCAGACATCTATCGTAAAAACCCATGAAAAAGTTCACACACAAAAAGTAACAATCTTTGTTGGTTATGAGGGATGGGAGGGGTGGAGGGGAAATACTAAATAGACAATAGATAAGTGGTAACTTTGGTGAAGGGAAAGACAGTACATAATACTGGGGAAGCCAGCGCAACTTGTACAAGAAAAGGTCATGGAAGCTCCATAGACACTTCCAAACTCCCTGAGGTACTGAATTGCTGGCCGAGAGCCGTGGGGACCATGGTCTCGGGGAACATCTAGCTCAATTGGCATTACACAATTTATAAAGACAATGTTCTATGTTCTACCTTGGTGAGTAGCGTATGAGGTCTTAAAAGTCTATGAGCAGCCATCTAAGATACTCCACTGGTCTTACCCCTTCGGGAGCAAGGGAGAATGAAGAGAGCAGGATACAAGGAAAATATTAGTTCAAAGGACCACAGCGACCAATGCCTCCACCAGACTGAGTCCAGTACAGCTGGATGGTGCCTGGCTACCACCACTGACTGCTCTGACCGGTATCACAACAGAAGGTTCTGGACAGAGCTGGAGAAGGATGTAGAACAAAATTCTAACTCACAAAAAAAACCAGATTTACTTGCCTAAAAGAGACTGGAGAAACCCCTAGAGTATGGCCACCAGACACCCTTTTAGCTCTGTGGTGAAGTCACTCCCGAGGTTCACCACTCAGCCGGGGATTGCACAGCCCCATAAAACAAAACAGGACTAAATGGCACAGCAGTCCAGGGACAAGGGCTAGAAGGCAGGAGCAGACAGGAAAGCTGGTGATAAGGAACCCAAGGTTGAGTAAGGACAGTGTTGACATGTCATGGGGTTGTTAACGATTGTCATAGGGCAATATGTGTACTAACTGTTTAATAAAAAACTGTTTTCTTCCGTAAACCTTCATCTGAAGTACAGCAACAACAAAAAAGAATTATCTATGTGAGATCAAATTGACAACAGCAACTCAAAAGTTTTGATGGGAAGCCTAGGGGACAATGAGTTGAAGACAACTGTGATGGAATAATTTGGAAAAGGATAGTGAGAATAGCAGCACAACTGGAAGTATGTAAGCGATGTCACTGAATTGTACTGTATCTTTGCTATGCATATTTTCACCAAAAAAAAGGTCCTCAAGGTCAAGAGGGGAGAGTGTTGACATGTTGTGGGGTTGTTAACCAATGTCATAAAACAATATGTGTACTGACTGTTCAATGAGAAACTATTTGTTCTTTGAACCTTCACCAAAAGTACAATAAAAAAAACTTATAAGAAAAAAAAAAAAAAGAAAACCAAAAGGGAAGAACACACTTGGCTTTTCTCAAGCTGAAAGAACTGGAAAAAAAAAAAAAATTCAAGCCTCAATTGTAATACTGAAGGATTCTCTAGGCAAAATATTGAATGACACAGGAAGCATCAAAAGAAGATGGAAGTAGTACACAGAGTCACTGTACCAAAAAGAACTGGTCAAATTTCAACTATTTCAGGAGGTAGCATAAGATCAAAAACAGATGGTATTAAAGGAAGAAGTCCAAGCTGTACTGAAGGCGTTGATGAAAACCAAGGATCCAGGAATGGACAGAATACCAATTGAGATGTCTCAACAAACAGATGCAATGCTGGAAATGCCCACCGGTCTATGCCAAGAAAGTTGGAAGACAGCTGCCTGTCCAATCGACTGGAAGAGATCTATATTTATGTTCATTCCAAAGAAAGACCATCCAACATAATGCTGAAATCATCAAACAATATCATTAATATTACATGTAAGTAAAATTTTGCTGAAGATAATTTAAAAATGGTTGCAGCAGTACATCAACAGGGAACTGTCAAAAATTCAAGCCAGATTCAGAAGGGGATGTGGAACCAGGGATATCATTGCCCACATCAGGTGGATCATGGCTGAAAGCAGAGAATACCAGAAAGATATTTACTTGTGTTTTATTGACTATGCAAAGGCATTCGATTGTGTGGATAATGTAACAGATTATGGATAACATTGCAAAGAATGCTGTAAATAGAGCAATGTGGTGTCAGGATTGGAGGAAGACTTATTAACAGAAGAGGACTTGAAGCACTTACTGATGAAGATGAACGACTACAGCCTTCAGTATGGATTACACCTCAACATAAAGAAAACAAAAATCCTCACAACTGGACCACTAAGCTGCATCATGATAAACGGAAAAAAATATTGAAATTGTCAAGGATTTCATTTTACTTGGATCCACAATCAATGCCCATGGAAGCAGCAGTCAAGACATCAAATGACTTGTTGCATTGGGCAAACCTCCTGCAAAAGACCTCTTCAAAGTGTTAAAAAACAAAGATGTCACTTTGAGGACTAAGGTATGCCTGACCGACCGAAGGCACGGTATTTTCAGTCACCTCATACACATGCAAAAGCTGAACAATGAATAAAGAAGACCAAAGAAGAATTGATGAGTCTGAGTTATGCTGTTGTCGAAGAATGGTGAATATACCACGGACTGCCAGAAGAATGAACAAATCTGTCTTGGATGAAGTACAGCCAGAATGCTCCTTAGAAGCAGGGATGGCGAGACTATGTCTCACATACTTTGGACATGTTATCAGGAGGGATCAGTCCCTGTAGAAGGACATCATGCTTGGTAAAGCAGAGGGTCAGCGAAAAAGAGGAAGACCCTCAATGAGATAGACTGACACAGTGGCTGCAACGATGGGCTCAAACATAACAATGTTTGTGAGGATGACACAGGACTGATCCCTCCTGATAACATGTCCAAAGTATATAAGACATAGTCTCACCATCCTTGCTTCTAAGGAGCATTCTGGCTGTACTTCATCCAAGACAGATTTGTTCATTCTTCTGGCAGTCCGTGGTATATTCACCATTCTGAATGCTCCTTAGAAGCGAGGATGTGGAGACTTTGTCTCATATACTTTGAACATGTTATCAGAAGTGCAAGACTGAGCAGTTTGATCAGGAGTTATCTGGATTTATCTGGAGACATGTTATTAGGAGTGCAAGACTGGTGCAAGAACAGGCAGTGTTTTGTTCTGTTGTACATAGGATTGCTCTGAGTTGGATTTGACTCAAGGGCACCTGACGACTTTACTTCCTGGATATATCCCTAGGATTGGGAATGCTGAGTCATATGGAAAATTCTATGTTCAACTTTTTGAGAATCTGTCTAACTGTTTTCCACAATGGTTGCACCATTTTACATTCCTACCAGCAACGGATGAGGATTTCAGTTTCGCCACAACCTCACCAACACTTGCTGTTTTTCGGGTTTTTTGTTTGTTTTCATTGCCATTCTAATGGGGGTGATGGTGGTGGTATCTCATCGTGGTTTTGATTTTCATCACTCTAATGGCTAATGACTTTGAGCATCTTTTCATGTGCTTGTTGTCCATTTGAACATCCTCTTTGGAGAACTGTGTGTTCAAGTCCTTTGTCCATTTTTTTTGACTGAGTAGTTTAATTTTTATTCTTAAGTGGTAGAAGTTTTATATATATTTTAGATATTAGGCCATTAGGTGATATATTGTTGCTGAAAATTGTCTCCCAATCTGTAGGTTTCATGTTCACTTTTTTGATAAAATTCTTTGATGTACAAAAGTATTTCATTTTTACGAGGTCTTATCTATTTTGTCTTTTGCTGCTCGAGCTTTTGTTAGCATATCTGCTAATCTATCATTAAACACTGGGCACCAAAACCCAGCACCGTATTTTTTTCTAAGAGTTTTATGGTTTTAGTTTTAATATATAGGTCCATGCTCCATTTTGAATTGATTTTTGAGTGTGCTGTGTGGCATGGATACTGATTCATTCTTCTGCATGTGGAAATCCAATTTTCTCAGCACCATTTATTGAAGAGACTCTTCCTTCACCATTGAATGGACTTAGCATCCTTGTTGAAAATCAGTTGACCACAAATATATGGATTTATTTTTGGATTTTAAATTCTATTCCATTGGTCTATATGTCTATTATGATAAAAGTATCAGGCTATTTTAATTAACGTAGCTTTGTAATATGTTTCAAAATCAGGAAGTGTGAGTCTTTCAACTTTATTCTTCTTCTTCAAGATTACTTTAGGTATATGGGATCCCTTGCCTTCCCACAAATTTGAGGATTGACTTTTCCATTTCTGCAAAAAAGGTGCTGGAATTTTATAAGGATTGAATTGAATATACAGATTGCTTTGAGTAGTATGGACATCTTAACTATATAAGCCATTCAATTCTTGAACATGGAATGTCCTTCCATCCACTTAGGGATTGTTCAGTTTCTTTAAGTAATTTTTTATAATTTTCTTTGTTCAGGTGTTTCACCTTCCTGGTTCAATTATTCATAGGTACTTTATTTTTTAGATGCTATAGTAAATGTTAATGTTTCTTTAATTTTCTGTTCTGCTTACTCATTTCTGATGTATAGAAACCCAACTGACAACTGATTTTTGTGTTTTCATCTTGTGTCTTAGGAGGGGTTCTTTAGAGAAAAAAAAAACCAGTAAAGTGTATAAGTATATATAGAGAGAGATTTATATCAAGGAAATGACTAACATGGTTATAGAGGCTCAACCGTCCCAAGTTGTAGCCACAGGGGCTGGTGAACTCAAGATTGGTAGGTCATACAGCAGGGCTCTTGCTTATAGGCTTCAAAGAACAATGAATCCCAAAATCTGTAGGCAAGACAGGAAAGCTACTAGCTCAAGTCCCAAGAACCAGAAGCCGGACATTCAGGAGCCAGCTGCAGGATTCAGGGCAAACAAAATCCCATGAGCTTTGCCAGAAAGTCCACTTATATTCAATGCAGGCCATATAAATAAGAAAACTCTCTTTCAACTGATTGGCTACTCACAGCAGATCCTATCAAGGAGGTGTTCAAATTATATCAAATTTCGTCATGGAAGTGATCACATCATCATATGACTGCCAAACTACATAATAACTGCCAAACTACTGAGAATCATAGCCCAGCCAAGCTGACACAGAACCTTAACAATTAGAGTCCATGCCTTGTCAATTTGGCACATGTAAACATCTCCTTAAACTATACATACTCTCTGAATAAAGACAATTATAGTCATACTTGTGCCTAACATGATAACAATGAACACACATATGACTGAATATGCACTAGCCCTGTTTACATCTTATAGTTTTTAAGTGAAGGAAATAAAAATATTTGATGCACACATACAAGGCAGAAATACTCATAACAATTACAGTACTGGTTTTTGCAACTGGTCATGTGGTAGTAACTTGTATTTAGAACTACATTCTTCCATCATTCATTCCGTATTCCTTTTGCCCTCAGCAAGCACCTCAGCTGGTTAAGGTTCTTTGCCTGGTGGCATGACCCAAAACTTCATTCCTGAAGCGTCTGGGCCATTAGTAGTCATGTCGAATTGGGTTCCTGTTGTTTTCCATTGACTTTAATCACACGGCATTGTAGTACTAAGAGACGCCCTAAGGAATCTCCTGTATTCCAGACATTCTCCAGGAGAGAACATTCCTCCATTTGGAACTAAGACCTCTAGACCTGCAGAGCATAAGGTCGTGGGGACAGGAAGCAAAAATTTTGTGAGTGGGTCACTAGGGGTAATAGTGAGTTGGCACCACTCCCATTTCCACCCCTTGAATCCTGGCTATGGGAGAAACAGCACCATTTATTGGACCCCTGTTTAGAGCATATGCTGCCTCCTGAAGAACATTGCTCCAACCCTGCAAGGTATTGCCACCTAGCTGGCTCCATAACTGTGTCTTTAGAAACCTATTCCATCATTTTGTCAAACCAGCTGCTTCATGATGATGGGGAACATGTTAAGACCAGTGAATTCCATGAGCATAGGCACATTGGCACACTTCATTTGCTGTGAAGTGAGTCCTTTGATCTGAGGAGATGCTGTGTGGGATATCATGACAGTGGATAAGGCATTGTAAGTCCACGGATGGTAATTGTGTTAGTTATCTAGTGCTGCCATAACAGAAATACCACAAGTGGATGACTTTAACAAAGAGAAATTTATTCTCTCACAGTCTAGATTAGAAGTCTGAATTCAGGGTGCAAGCTCCAGGGCAAGGCTTTCTCTGTCAGTTCTGGGGGAAGGTCCTTATCATCAATCTTCCCCTGTCGAGGAGCTTCTCAGTGCAGGGACCCAGGGTCGATAGAATGTCCTATTCTCCTGGCTCTTGTTTCTTGATAGTATAAGTCCCTCATGTCTCTCTGCTCACGTCTCTCTTTTATATCTCAAAAGAGATTGGCTTAAGACACAATCTAAACTTGTAGATTGATTGCTGCCTCATTAACATAACTGTTGCTAATTCCACCTCATTAACATCATAGAGATAGGATTTACAACACATAGGAAAATCACATCAGATGACAAAATGGTAGACAATCATACAATAATGGGAATCATTGCCTAGCCAAGTTGACAGATATTTTTGGGGGACACAACTCAATCCATAACAGTAGTTTTGGCAGAAGCATTGCATGCAAGGGAGGCAAACCTGTATCCTGAGTAAGTGTGTACTCCAGTAAGAACAAAACACTGCCCTTTCCATGATGGAAGCAGTCCAATATAATCAACTTGCCACTAGGATGCTGGCTGATCACCTTTAAGAATGGTGCCATATTGCTAACACAGTGTTGGTCTCTGAGGCTGGCAGACTGGGCACTCAGCAGTGGATGTAGCCAAGTCGACCTTAATGAGTGGAAGTCCATGTTGCTGAGTCCATGCCTAACCTCCATCCCTGTCTCCATGGCTCCTTTGTTTATGAGCCCATTGAGCAATGATGGGAGTGGCTATGGAAAGAGGTTGACTGGTTTCCAAAGAACACATCATCCTATCCACTTGATTTTTAAAATGCTCCTCTACTGACGTCACTCTTTGGTGAGCATTCACATTAGACACAAATATCCTCACTTCTTTGGCCTATTCAGAGAGGTCTATCCACATACCTCTTCCTCATAGCTGCTTGTCACCAATTTTCCAAACATGTTCCTTCCAAGTCCCTGACCATCCAGCCAAACCACTGGCCACAGCCCATGAATGAGTATACAGTTGTACATCTAGCCTTTTTTTCTCCCAAGTAAAGTGAACAACCAGATGCACTGATCAAAGTTCTTCCCATTGGGAGTATTTCTTTTCACCAGTCTTTCAGGGAGGGCCAGAAAGGGGCTGTAGTGCTGCCGCTGTCCACTTTTGAATGGTGTCTGCAGATCATGCAGAACCATCTGTAAACCAGGCATGAGTTTTCTCTTCCTCAGTCAACTGATCATAAGGAACTCCCCATGAGGCCATAGGTGCAGACTAGGAGATGGAAGGTAATGTGACAGGAGTGGGTACCATGGGTACTTGGGCCACTTCCTCATGCAACTAGTGCCTTTAGGTCCTGTTTTGGCCCAGTCTCGTATATACCACTTCCATTTAATGATGGAGTGCTGCTGTGCACGTCCAACTTTATGGCTCTGCGGGTCAGACAGCACCCAGTTAGTGATGGGCAGCTCAGGCCGCATAGTGACTTGGTGTCCTATGGTTAAGCGTTCAGTCTCTATTAAGGCCCAGTAACAAGCCAAAAGTTGTTTCTCAAAAGGAGAGTAGTTATCTTCAGAGGATGGCAGGGATTTGCTCCAAAATCCTAAGTGTCTGTGCTGTGATTCACCAATAGAGGCCTGCCGAAGAAAAGGCTCCAAACAGCATCTCTCTCTGCCACTGACACTTCAAGCACCATTGGATCAGCCGTATCATATGACCCAAGTGGTAGAGCCACTTGCATGGCAGCCTGAACCTATTGCAGAGCCTTCTCTTGTTCTGGGCCCCTCTCAAAACTAGCAGCTTTTCGAGTCACTTGATAAATAGGCTGGAGTAGCACAGCCTAATGAAGAATATGTTGCCTCCAAAATCCAAAGAGGCCCACTAGACATTGTGCCTCCTTTTTAGTTGTGGGAGTAGCCAGGTGCAATAACTTATCCTTCATGGTAGAAGGAATATCTCTACATGCTCCACACTACTGGACCCTTAGAAATTTCACTGAGGTAGAAGGTGCCTGAATTTTTGTCAGATTAATTTCCCACCCTCTAGCACGCAAATGTTTTACCAATAAGTCCAGAGTCATTGACACTTCTTCCTTACTAGGTCCAATCAGCATAATATCATCAAAGTAATGGGCCCGTGTGACATCTTGTGGAAGGCAAAGACGATCAAGTTCCCTGTGGACTAAATTATGATGTAAAGTTAGAAGGTTGATATAGCCCTGAGGTAGGATGCTGAAGATGTATTGCTGGCTTTGTCAACTAAAGGCAAACTGTTTCTGGTGGTCCTTTGAAATAGGTGGAGGAAAAGGCATTAGCTAGATCAATAGCTGCATATGAGGGACCAGGAGATATATTAATTTGCTCAAGCAATGAAACTACATCTGGAAGAGCAGCTGGTTAAGTCACAACCTGGTTAAGTTTTCAATAAGCCACTGTCATTCTCCAAGATCCATCTGTTTTTTGCACAGGTCAAATAGGCTGGTTAAGTCCTTGAGGGTGGAGTAATCTCTGCAACACCTCCAGGAATATGGTATTGCTTTTGGTTTACTATTTTCTTGGGTAGGGGCAATTCTAATGGCTTCCACTTGTCTTTTCCTACTATAATAGCCCTTATTCCACTTGTCAGGGATCCAATGTGGGGGTTCTGGAAGTTGTTGAGTATATCTATTGCAATTATGCATTCCTGAACTGGGGAAATCACTACAGGATGTGTTCAGGGACCCACTGGACCTACTGTGAGACTGGCATGGGCTAAGACTCCATTAATAGCCTGACCTTCATATGCCACCACAGTAACATTTTTGTTCTGGAATTAGTCAGTTTAGAACCAGTATCCAGCAATCCCCGAAAAGTCTGATTATTTCCTTTTCCCCAATGAACAGTCACTCTAGTAAAAGGCTGTAGATCCCTTCGGGGAAGGCTTGGAGAAAGATTAACAGTGTAAGTTTTTGGCAGTGTATTGGAGTCCTTCCTTAAGGGGACCCAGCACCCCCTTCATTCAAGGGGTTGTGGGTTTGTAAACTGGCTCAAGTCTGGGAATTGATTGAGGGGCCGTGACTCTCTATTCTGGCAATTTGAGTTAGACTGCTGTTCACTTGAACTAGAATTATTCCACTTGTACAGATCAAGCAAATAATTAGTAGATTTCTTACCTATGTCACTCCTAGGGACCCTATGACTAAGTAGCCAATGCCATAAGTCCATAAGAGTCAGACTATTCTGATTACTGCTTTGACTCCACTCTCCATTATGGTAACCACACTCACCTTGTCATTACTGACTGAGTTCTGCCACTTGGCCCTTACTACCATGGGATCTAGTCATCCCCATTGTAGTTAGATGTCTTTATTCAGTTAGGGAAGTTTCCACTGTCAAATCTTACTTACATAAAATAGCAAGCACAGCAGTCTTCAAGGATGCCGAGGCTTCCTTCACAACTTTGTTCCTCACCATTGTGGTAAAAGGTGTGTCCTCTGGGCACTCCATGTGTGGTTCTGTGGGTCTAGCCTGATAAATTCACTCTAGCAGGCCAATTTCCCTGAGCCTTTGGATACCTTATTCTACACTACACAAAGGCAGGTCTGGTACTTCAACTACACTTAGCATAGGCCACTGAGTAATCCATGCTTCAGCGACCCAAGCAAATAAACTGTTGGATCCTTTCCTACCTCTACAGCTGAAACAGTGAATAAAGAATCTGTGTTTAGTGGGCTCATATCAATAAACTCAGACCAATCCATCTTTATGTTCCTTGCACCATTATCCCACACACTTAATATTCATTCTCACATATATTCCCCAGATTTCTGTTTGTACATATTAGAAAACTCAAGCAGTTCTTTTGGAGTGTAGTGTACCTCCTCCTGGGTCAAACTTTTTACTTCACCTTTTGGGGTTTGCTGGGACTTACCTCCAGTTATAGGTCTAGAAGCCAAAATTGGTGGTGGGGATGTTGTGTTTTTAGAACATTCAGCATTATCCTGTAAGGCATCTGCCTCAGGCGATGCCTCAGGCAATAACTCAGACTAAGGCTCTTTAGACACAACTGGGTTAATCTCATCAGAGGGGGTGGAGGGGCTAATGGTTTTATTGGGAAGAGTGGCTTAGCAGACAAAGATGGGGTAATCTCTTCAGATGGGAGTGAGAGGGCTGGTTCTGTTGGCAGGAGTGATTCAAAGGAATTTAGGACTCAGTGTCCTCAGCTTCCTGATTATCTGCCCATATGTCCCCATCCCAAGTTTCAGGATCCCATTTCTTCCCAATCAATACCCCCACTTTAATTCAGACACCACTTGAGGTTTGGAATTGAGTTGGCATTATAATTCAGCCTCTCTTATGATAAGACTTTGGGTTTGGTTTTTAGCAATATCAGCTCTGTTACTACAAGAAAAAGGGCTTTCTTTCAAGGCGCAAGTTGAAACTTTGAGGTCGTTTATGCGGTGCTTGAGCTTTGTCTCTGAAGCCCTGAGCCCATCTCTTTCTTTCACCACTTTGTCTAGTGAAAATAAGACCAACCAACCAGCTTCCTTATTCTTTTCATGGTGATAACATTGTAGAAAGCCATGAAACATACAATCACTCAGAGCATTGTCTTCCACCATTACCTGATCTGTTGGTGGTGATGTTTCATGTGTTTGTATTGCCACCTCACGTCATGGATTAGAAGTGTCCTCTTTACTACTAGAAACAGAGTCATCAACATCTTTAAGATTAACCAGACTTGAGAACCAATTTAGAAAACTCATCCTTACAATTTTGTTTCTCTAGAACCACTCTTGGTACCAAATGTCTTAGGCTGAGTTCTCTAGAGAAACAAATCAGTAAAGTGTGTAAATATATATATAGAGAGATTTATATCAAAGAAATGGCTCACGTGGTTGTAGAGACTGGAATGTCCCAAGTTGTAGCCACAGGGGCTGGTGAACTCAAGATTGGCAGGTCAGACAGCAAGACTCTTGTTCAAAGGCTGCAAAGACCAACAAATCTCAACATCCACAGGCAAGACTGAAGGTAAGCTGCTAGCGCACGTCCCAAAAACCGGAGATCAGATGAACAGGAGCCAGCTGCAGGATCCAGAGTGACCAAAGAGCCACGAGCCTTGCCAGAATTTCCACTTATATTTGACACAGGCAGCCACCCCCCCACTCCCGGAAATTCCTTTTCAACTGATTGGCTACTCACAGCAGATCCCATCATGGAGGTAATCAAATTATATCAAATCTCACCATAGAAGTGACGACATCATCATAGGACTGCCAAACTACATCATAACTGCCAAACCACTGAGAATCATGGCCCAGCCAAGTTGATACACAACCTTAATGATCACACCTTGTACCCTGCCACTTTGCTGAGTTCATTTATTAGTTCTAATAGTTTTCTTGTAGAACCTTTCAGGTTTTCTATGTATAGCATCGTTTCATCAACAAAAAGGGATAGTTTTACTTCTTTTTCCCAATTTGAATATCTTTTTATTTTCCCAGCCTAATTGTTCTGTCTAGGATTTCCAGAATGATGTTGAACAGTAGTGACAAGAGTGGGCAACCTTATCTTGTTCCTGATCTTAATGAGAACGCTCTCAGTCTTTCTCCATTGAGTATGCTGTCAGCCGTGGGTTTCTTGTAAATGCCTTTGTATATAGCGAGGAATTCTCCTCCTATTCTTGCCTTGTTGAGTGTTTTTATCATGAAAGGGTTTGAATTTTGTTAATTTTTTGTATCAATTAAGATGATCATGTGATTTAATTAATGTAGTGCATTACACTGATTGATTTTCTAATGTTGAACTGCACTTGCATTCCTCATATAAATCCCACTTGATCATGGTACATAATCCTTTTAATATATTTTTCTATTCAGTTTGTTAGTTTTTCTTAAATATTTTTTCATCTATGTTTGTTAGGGATACTGGTCTGTAGTTTTCTTTTCTTGCGATGTCTTTATCTGGCTTTGGTATCAGGGTAATGCTCACCTCATAGACTGAGTTAGGATGTGTTCCCTCCTCTTCTATTTTTTTGGAAAAGTTTAAGTAGGATTGGGGCTTCTATAAATGTTCAGTAGAATTCCCCAGTGCAACCGTCTGGTCCAGTATCTTTTTTGTTGTTACTGTTGGAAGAGTTTTAATAATTGATTAAATCTCTTCATTTCTTATGAGTCTGTTAAGACTATTTCCTCTTTAGTCAATTTGGAGAGTTTATTTGTTTCAAGATATTTGTCCATTTCCTCCAAGTTATCTAATTTGTTGGCATGCAACTGCTCATAGTATTCCCTTACAATCCTTTTTATTTCTATGGGGTAGGTTGTAATGTGCCCACTTTCATTTTTAATTTTAGATATTTGCATCTACTTTTTTCTTTGTCAGTCTAGGTGAACGTTTGTCAATTTTATTATCTTTTCAAAAATCCAACTTTTTGTTTCATTGATTCCCTCTGTTGTTCTATTCTCTGTTTAATTTATTTCTGCTCTGATATGTATTATTTCCTTTCTTCTGGTACCCTTAGGTTCGGTTTGTTCTTCTTTTTCTAGTTCCTCAAGTTGTAGAGTTAGATTGTTGATTTGGGATCTTAGTTCTTTTTTTATTATAGGTTTTTATTGCTATTAATTTCCCTCTGAGTACTGCCTTCACAGCATCCCATAAGTTTTGGTATGTTGTGTTTTCATTATCATTTCACTGTAAGTATTTTTCAATTTCTCTCTTGATTTCTTCTTTTACCCATTGGTTGTTTAGTGGTGTGTTAGGTTGTTTAGTGGTGTGTTATTTTGTTTCCACATATTTGTGTATTTTCCAGTTTTCTTTATGTTATTAATTTCTGAGTTTATTCCACAGTGATGAGAAAAGATACTTTGTATGATTTCAATCTTTTTAAACTTATTGCAACTTTCTTTGTGTCCCAAGATATGGTCTATCCTGGAAAATATTCCATGTGCACTAGGGAAGAATGTATACTGTGGTGTTGTCAGATGGAGTGTTCTGTATATGTCTGTAAGATCTAGTTGTTTAATAGTGTTGTTCAAATTCTCCATTTCTTTATTGATCTTCTTTCTAGTTGTTCTATAGATTATTGAAAATGGTGCTTTAAAGTCTCCAACTATTATCATACCTGTCTATTTCTGTCTTCAATTCTGTCAGTAAGTGCTTTATAAATTTTGGGGCTCTGAGATTAGGAGTATAAATATTCATAATTATCATGTCTTCCTGATGAATTGTCCCTTTTATCATTATATTGTGTCCTTCTCTGTCTCTTATAATAAACTTCAACTTAAAGTCAATTTTGTGTGATATTAAAATTGTCATACCTGCTCTTTTGGTTACTGTTTTCATGGAATGATTTTTTTTTCCATTCTTTCACTTTCAATCTATCTGTGCCTTTGTGCCTTAGGTGTCTGTCTTGCAGACAGCATATAGATGGGTCATGTTTTTTACCTAATCTGCCACTCTCTGTCTCTTGATTGGAGCATTTATTTACATTCATGGTAATTATTGATAAAGATTTATTTCTACCATTTTGTTATTTGATTTTTGTATGTTTTTTTTCCTTTTTGTCCTTCTTTTCTTCCAGTGCTGACTTCTTATGTATATACATTTGTTTGTGTGTGTGTGTGAGAGAGAGAGAGAGAGAGAGAGAGTGTTGAACCATTTTGTTTCCCTTCTTTTCTTTCTATTTACTTCTTTGTGGCTATCATGAGGATCACATTTATCAACTTACGTTTATAACAACCTGCCTTATACTGATACCAACTTAAGTAAGATACAATCTATACCTATGCCACTCCTCATCCCTCCGTTTATGTTGGTGTTATCATGGTATTCAATATTTATACCTCAGATATCCTGAAATTTAAATTTAACTTTATTTCATATTATTGTTATTATATATGTATATTTATTTATATTGATTTCATTTTATTTATTTGATTTTTTTGTTTGTTTTTATCATTTGACCTTATATATCATGAAGGACATACCAGTTGCATTTTCCAACCAACAATACCTTAATCTGGCTTTTATATTTGTTGTGATGGTTAAGATTGTGTGTCAAGTTGACTGGGCCATGATTCTCAGTGCTTTGGCCCAGACCCTTCAGGAATGAAGGTTTGGGTCACCCCACCAGGCAAAGAACCAAGACCAGCTGAGGTGCTTACTGAGGGCAAAGGGAATGGAATGGGGGGTGGAAGAAGGTAGTTCTAAATACCAGTTATGACCAAATGACCAGTTGCAGAAATGACGACCATAATTGTTGTATTTCTGCTTTGTATGTGTGCATCAAATATTTTTGTTTTCTTCACTTATAAAATATAAGATGTAAACAGAGCTAGTGCATTTCCATTTGTATGTGTGTTCATTGTATCATGTTAGGTGCAAGTATGACTTTATAATTGTCTTTATTCAGAGATTATGTATGGTTTAAGGAGATGTGTACAGATGCCAAATTGACAAGGGGTGGACTATGATGGTTAAGATTGTGTGTCAACTTTGCTGGGCCATGATTCACAGTGGTTTGGCAGTTATATGATGTTGTGATCACCCCCATGATGGGATCTGCTGTGAGTAGCCAATGAATTGAAAGGATGTTTCCTTGGGGTATGGCTTGCACTGAATATAAGTGGACATTCTGACAAGCCTTGTGGCTTTTTGCTTGCTCTGTCAGGATCCTGCAGCTGGCTCCAGTTGGTCTGACCTCTGGTTCTTGGGACTTGAACTAGAAGCTTACCTGTGGTCTTGCCTGCCGATCTTGGTATTCATCGATCTTCCCAGCCTGTGAGCAACAGCCCTGCTCTCTGATCTGTCTATCCTAAATTCTCTAGCCCCTGTGACTATGTGAATCAGAAGCCTCCAGTCTGACCCACGGGCTTGGTTCATGCTAGTCTCTACAACTGTATGTGCCATTTCCTTGATATAAATCTCGCTATATATATATTTATACACTTTACTGGTTTAGCTTCTCTAAAGAATCCAGCCTAAGACACTTGTCAAGCTATTTTTTTAAATGGTAATCCCCACCACCCCCATTCCTAATGTACAAATTCAAGTTACTGTCAAGTTTGCTTACTTTTTCTTCTGGAGGACACCCTTTAACATGTTTTTGTAGGGCTGATCTGGTGTGAACAAATTCTTACAGCTGTTGTTTACCTGGAACATCTTAAATTTGCCCTCATTTTTTAATGAGAGTTTTGCTGGATATAGTATTCTTGGATAATAGTTCTTTTCTTTCAGCACTTTAAATATGTCATCCCACTGTTTTCTTGCCTGCATGGTTTCTGAAGAGAAATCAGCACTTAGTCTTATTGAAGAATGCTTGTGTGTAATATTTCACTTCTCTAATGGTGTTCTCAAAATTTTCTCTATCTCTTTGGTTTTTCAAAAGTTTGATTATAACATGACTCAGTGTTTGTCTATTCTGATTTATCCTACCCAGAGTCCTTTGAGCATCTTGGAAGTATAAGTTCTTTTCTTTCATCATATTTTGGACATTTTGGCCATTATTTCTTCAAAAATTCTTTCTGTACCTTTCTCTTCTTCGGGAGCTCCCGTAATTTGGATATTATTCTGCTTGATGGTGTCCCACAGATCCCTTAGACTTTGTTTATTTTTCATCATTCTTTTTTTTATTTTGCTCTTGGCTAAACAGTCCCAATTGCCTGATCTTTGAATTTACTGATTCTTTTTTTCCGCCAGTTTGAATCTGCTCCTAAGTCTTTCCAGAGAATTGTTCGTTTCTGGTATTGTACATTTCAGCTCCTTTCTTTCTTTTTTTTTAAAAAAAATTTCTATCTCTTTATTTAAGTTCTTGTTGTTTTGGCCCATAATGTTCTCACCAAGTCTCCCTGTCTCAGGCTTGCATGCCCCGGAACTCAGGATTGTTCTATGCTTACCTAGCCTATAATGTGCATCTTATTCTTTTTGCACAAGAACTCAGGTTCATGCCATGGTTACCTGGCTGCTCCACCCCAGTCTGGCTTCTCAGTTGCCTTCACTGGTTCCTTGCTGTTTGAAAAGTCTGGCTGCACTATTCTCCACATGCTGGTTCCTTCTGGGACCCATGTAAACTCAGTATTCTCGTGTGCCAGGGTAACCTTTCTTGAGTCTGCCTGCTCAGTCATCCTTGCCCAAGCTGTGTTCATGGAAGCCTGGCTGTTCACAATGTTTGAGCCTCACTGCACTCCCCAAATTGCTACGTAACAGTACCCACATAGTTCCAGGCCTGCAGTGCACCACAACACCCTTTCTTAGGTCTGTGTGCTTAGGCTTCTTTTTCCTTAGTGCCTTCACTGGGGCCTGGCTCTTCACAAAGTCCAGGCCTTACTGTGCTCTGCATGCTGCTCCCTCCTGGGACCCACGTGGTTCCAGACCTGTGGTGTTCCACAGGGCTCTTTCTTGTGTCTGCGTGCTCAGGCTTCCCTACCCAGGGTGTCTTCACCAGGGCCTGGGGTCACAAAATCAGGGCTGCGCTACACTCTGAAACAGTTGCCTCCACCCGAAGATTGTCATGCTGAGTTTGGGAGAAGAGTAGGGTGAGGATGCTCTGTGAACCTCCAGTCTCCCACAGTCTTATGTTACCTTTTATTTGATTTGGTGTTTCCTTTGGTCCTCCAACCTTTTAGCTAATGTCCAGAGTTCTGAGATTATCAACTTTATCTATATTTGCTTATTTTCTTCTATAATAGTTGCGGGGGTTGGTGACATGCAACTGCTTATGCAGCCATCTTGCTCCGCTGCTAAAGCATTTATCAACTGAAGTAGATTGTAGATTTTCTTAGATTTTCTGTGTTGACATAACAACTGGCTGCACACAATTTTGTCTTTTCCTTTCTATATATCACATTTTTCTATTGCTTTTCTTTTAAATTAATTAGAACATCCAGTAAAATACTCAGTTTGAAGGTAGTAGTTGTCATACTTTCTTATTCCTGATTTTACTCAAAATGCTGCTTAAGTTTTACCTTTAAATATGATCATTGTCAGGGATTTCTACTTTTTTCCACATTGAGGAAGTTCTCTTACATCTCCATTTTGCTAAGGAATTTCATTATGAGTAAATCTTGGCATTTATCTGAGTACTTTTTCCTCCACTTTTGAAAAGATACTATGTTGTTTTTTAGTTTATTAACAAATGAATTTTATTCACAGAGCTTCTCATTTGATATACAATTTTTGGTGTTCTTTTTAAGAAAAGATATACAAAGTAGAAACACATTAAGTATAAACATGAGTACTGTCATGGATTGAATTGTGTCACCCAAAAATATGTGTATCAATTTGGCTAGGCCATGATTCCTAGCATTGTGTGAATGGCCACCATTTTTTAGTCTGATGTGGTTTTCCAGTGTGTTGCAAATCCTATCGCTATGATGTTAATGAGATGAGATTAGTGGCAGTTATGTTAATGAGGCAGGACTCAATCTACAAGATTACATTGTGTTTTAAGCCAATCTCTTTTGAGATATGAAAGAGAGAAGCAAGCAGAGAGACATGGGGGACCTCATACCACCAAGAAAGCAGCATCAGGAGTAGAATGAGTCCTTTGGACCAGGGGTTCTTGCATGGAGAAGCTCTTAGACAAGGGGAAGACTGATGACAAGGACTTTACTCCAGAACCGACAGAGTGAGAATGCCATCCCCTGGAGTTGGCACCTTGAATTCAACCTTCTAGCATACTAGATGGTGAGAGAAAAAATTTCTTTCTTAAAGCCACCCACTTGGGCTATTTCTGTTATAGCAGCACTAAATAAGTAAGACAAATACTGAAAATGAAAAATAAATACTTTAAAATTTTGACAGACACCAAAATACCTTAGAAAAAATTTTCAGCTTCATAACCCATTATTGTTAGTATCACATAAATTTTGTAATTTGGGAAAACCTCTGTATGAGGATTAAGCCATTCCAAGTTTTCTTTCTTTCTTTTTTTTTTTGCAGTGATTGATCTTGAATATTCTCTGAATTATCAGCACTTATTTTCCAGTTCATCATCAATCTCTTTTTAGCGCCATATTGTGATTTTTTTTATCTTCATTAACGTCAGTATTTTATGCCAAATCATCAGGAAATTTAAATCTTTCCTCAGTGTGATCACAAGATTTATTTTTATTATTAATTGGATTATTGAACAAGTCAAACACCTCAAAGTCATCCTGACACCAAGACTGCTATCAATTAATTAACCATACAAAGAAGTGATTTTTGAGCCTTAGAAATATATTTCATTAACTCAAACTAAATTTATCCCCAACTTAATTCCCAGATCCCCAAAATGCCCACAGTCATGCCAACAACACTGTTCTGGAGAGGGTACGTGACAGAGGGAAAGTTGAAACGGAAGAAAACGGTAATCTTAATTGATTCCTGTTTAAATATCTTAAATTTTTTTACCAAAACATATGGCTATGAAAAAAAAGTGCTAGAACTCCCTAAGAAGTTCACAAGGCTTATTCAAATGAGAAGCTCTGAAGCTTCATTGAATTTGAAGTAAATTCTCCTCTAGAATGATCATAAGATTTTTCACATTTGGTCTTTTAATCGGTTGATTCTATTGATAGATTCTCTCATGTTGACCATCTTTTCGTTTGTGGGAAACTTGGTGATTGTGTATTTTTATCATACACTGTTGGATTGGTTTTGTCAATATTTTATTTAGGTTTCAAGCAGCTATTTACCTAGATAAAATTATTTTATTCATTTTTTCAATATGTCCAAGATTTCTTCTTGATATGTTTGCATACATCAGTGAACAAAACAAAGATATCTGAACTTTAGAAACTTTTATTCTACTGTGGGAAGACAATCAGCAAATAATAAATATAATGAACCAATAAACTATCTTGAATTTTAGATGGTGGTAAAGTTCATGGAAGGAAATAATTGAGAATAAGGGAGAGTGTCTTGAGTGCTAAGTTGGTACTGAAATTATAAATAGGGTAGTCAGGGAAGGTCTTGTTTAGAAAATGACATGTGAGCAAACACCTAAGTGAGAAGAGCTTCTGAGGTAGAAAGAAGAGCCATTGTAAAATTTCAAGGCAGGCACAAATCTTCAGCGTACAAGAAAAGGCAAGAAGGAAAGTGAGTGTCTTAGTCATCTAGTACTGCTATAACAGAAATACCAGTGGATGGCTTTAACAAAGAGAAGTTTATTTCCTCACAGTAAAGTAGGCTAAAAGTCCAAATTCAGGGCATCAGCTCCAAGGGAAGGCTTTGTCTCTCTGTCGGCCTTCTTCACATCAGTGTCCCCCTAGACTAGGAGTTTCTCCAAGCAGGGACCTCAGGTCCAAAGGCCACGCTCTGCTCCTGGCACTGCTTTTTTGGTGATATGAGGTCCTCAACTCTCTGCTTGCTTCCCTTTCCTTTTATCTCTTGAGAGATAAGAGGTGGTGCAGGCCATACCCCAGAGAAACTCCTTTATGTTGGATCAGGGATGTGACCTGGGTAAGGGTGGTGTTAAATCACAAAATAGAGGACAACCACACAACACTGGGAATCATGGCCTAGCCAAATTTATGCACACATTTTGGTGGGGGGACGCAATTAAATCCATGACAGTGAGGTTAGAATTGAGTGAGCAAGAGTGGAAAAGGAAATAATATAAGTGATGAGACTATGTATAGCACTGTAAACCACTGTAAAAAAAAATGACATTTACTCAGAGTGAAATGGAGGAACCATTGCAGGAATTAAGCACTAGAATAAAATAGAAGAAGAAACTGGAATTGCCAATAAATGTATGGAAAGATACTCAGGCTCACTAATAATCAGGGTATGTAATTTCACAATCAGATTGACAAAATAAAATTTTGAAAGGGCCAAGTGTTCTCGAGGATGTGGGAAATCCGGGAAATCTTTTATATTATTGATGGGAAGGTAAACTGATGCAATTATATCGGAAATCAATTTAGCATTTCTTGGTGGTGTTGAAATGCTCATGTATTAGAATCCAGCTGTCTTGGTTACCTAGTACTGCTGTACAGAAATACCACAACTGAGTGAGTTTAAAGAACAGAAATACATTTTCTCATCGTTCTGGAGGCAAAAAAGTCCAAATCATGGTCTTGGTCATGTCAATTCCTTCCTTGTCAGGAGCCCCAGTCATTCCTTGATTCCCTGGAGATTCTCGCGTGGCAACTGTCTTCACTCGTGTGTGTGTGCACCTCTTTGTCTAATCTGCTTTTTTTATAACTCAGAAGAGATTATATTTATAACTCACCCTACTCAAGTGTTATCTAATAAACATAACAAAGAAACCCTTATTTCCAAACAAGATTTCATCCGCAGGTATAGAGTTTAAGATTCCAACACATATTTTGGGGGGACAAAATTCAATCTATAATACCAGCATATCCTGGGTACAGTACACAATGCAGACAGAGAGGAAACAGCCTAAATGTCACTCAGCAGGGGCTTAGATAATTAAACTATGACTTATGAAATTGAACTGAATGAACATATGAACATAGACAAATCTCAAAAGTATAATGCTGAGGGGAATAAATGATTTTTCCAAAAGATATTTGCAGTATGACATTATACAAGAAACATTCTAAAACACATGGATGCTGCTGCATGTTGTTTCTGTGCACATACATAGTGGAAAAGGAAGCATGAGAATTGCACATAATTGTTATTACTCTTTGGATGGAGAGAAGAGGAAGGAATGGGGTGGGGCTTAATTTGTATTTATTACATATTATATAATTTCAAATAGGGAAATATGAAACAAAGATTAAAAATGGTAACATCTCTTTACTCTTGGTAGAGCAAACACAGAGTTTTGTCAAATCATTCTCTGAGCTTTTATGTTTGCAATGTTTCATAACTGTCAAAATAAAATCTATCATATCTATCTACTATGTATGTATATAGTATATATATACCCATATTGTATCTGTGAATTTGATGTTCTTAAGAGTTCTTGGATACAAAGAAACAGTGGCCTGTCTAGTTTCTGTGGAACAGCAATATTACCAAGAAATCAGTGACTCAATCAGATAACCAGAGAGGAGGCAGAGCCCTAGTAGATTTTACTAGGAACTTTTTCCTGATCTCTTTTCCAAATATGTTATCATATAACCAAAACCCGTTGTTGTCGAGTTGATTTCAACTCATAGTGACTCTATAGGAAAGAGTAGAACTGCCCCATACGGTTTCCAAGGAGCAGCTGGTGGATTCGAACTGCCGACCTTTTGGTTAGCAGCCTGAGCTCTTAACCACTGTGTCACCAGGCTTCTGTTATCATATAGAGGTTGTTAAATTTTATTTACTTTTTTAGTTGCCAGTAAAATAAGGCCTATAGGAGATGAGAGGGCATATTCTAGCTACCGTGACCAGGATAACTGTGTTTGGAGCAGATGTTCATGTAATGGATTTGAAGAACCAAGTAAAGGAGTTTATGATTCATCCTGAAGGGCAGAGGGTGCCACTGAAGTTTTTAGAGATGGCGAGTGATAGACAGAAACATGTTATACTTGAATGAACAGACTGATATTTGTGTGTGGCCTGTAAAGGAGTAGAGAGTCAAATGGTAGAGAAACCCATTTGAAGCCTATCACAGTATTTCAGGCAAAAAGCATCAGAGGAATTAAGCCCTTCAGCCAAAATGATATACGAATAGTGTAAATGTTTCCCACTAGACATCCTATATTCACAAGCTGTAATGCTGCAATAGAAGCTCATTGACTCTGTCTGTGCCTTTGGAACCAAAGATCTAGGAAAACAGCATTTTGCAGTTGGAGTATACTCAAATCATCTTACCTACTAAGGGAATTAGGGCCAAATTGCTTATTATCTGGTAGAAGCTGGGCAAGGAATAGAGCTTTCTCCAATGTGACCGTATCTACAATGTATTTAAGTCAAGTGATTATTTTCTCATGATGGGTATGAATGGACGGATGAATGGAGATGGGAAGGGAGAGAAAGAGCACGTGAATTTGTGTAACAATGTGACTTTAACTCTCATCGGGAAAGCACATTACAACTTACTTGTAGGTATCCTTGCCACTCTGTCTTCTAACCAGTATAGATTCCAGCTCATTGAGATTGGCTCTCCTGGCAGGAAGAGTTTCCTATTGTTCCTCCATATCTTAGTCAGACAGTGCCTACCATGGAAGTACATGGTCCTTGTTAAAGAAGTTTGTGTTGAACAGATTCAATGACCTGGGCATTTTGAGATGAGACTGACAGCATGTGGTGACATTCATGATAAGGTTTAAGCCTATCATAAACCACAGTTGTGGTGAAGAAATGAGTGAATGCCAGCCTTTTTGCTGACTGGAGAGACTTCAAAATCTACTTCTCATTAAGGACATTAGAAGGTAGCATGGGCAAACCCACAATGAAAATAAAATATTCTTTAAAAGTGTACACAGACTTTCCTAAACTCATTTCAGATGGATAAATTTACTTTTTAATCCTTACAATTTCACCTAAACTGGTTTAACCTTGTTATTCTGTCCTTGGGGTTCTTGATATATCAACTTGGGACCCACGAGCAGGCCTCAGGGAGTCTACAAACTCCCTGAAATTATACATAAAACTGTATGGATATCGTTTTTTAGTGATGTGCAGGTGGTGGTCAAAGCTTTAAAAAGAATCTTGTTGGAGTCCATGATCCACAAAATGTTAAGAACGAATTTTATAGTTTCAGTTTATCATAGTTTCATAGATAACTTTATACACAAATATTTTGATTGCTAGATTTAAGTATTAATCCCTTCTTCCCTGTTAATCTTCATTGAATAAATATAAATTGGTGAGAGTAAACTTAGTTTCTCTGGTAACAACATAGCTTTGGAATTACCTGACTTACAGAATAGAACTCATTTAGTTCTCCAACCTTCAAATGAATAAGCAATCTTGGTCTTATCTAGTAGGCAACATGTGTGTCAATTTTTATCAAAAGGAATTGGTTAAGAGAGATAACAATAACAGATGATTTCTTGTCTCTATCCTTGTGATTCAGTGTATTAGCGAGCCATGATCGCTGATTAGAGTGTTGTATCCCCTAGGCGTGTTCTGATAGGAGAGTTTCAGGTCTCTTGTCATATGATCTAATCACTTTTTGCTATGTAAAATGTTTGAAATATTTTATGCTTCTTCCCAATGCATAAATGGATAAGATTTTAACACGAATGCTCAGTCAGCCCTTTTGGTGTTTGACGACTTAAGTATCATTTTGATATTTTTTTAAAAGTCATTGTCCATTCACTACATATATTTCTGAAAAATTTAAAAAGGTAAATAAAAAAAAACCAAGACTTTAATCCTAAGAAGGGGAGGATTCCTTTGTACTAGAGTATTCAGCATTTTCAGTTTAAAAGTTGGTAGATCTGGATTTTGGTTCTATAAGACAAAGTATCTGTGTATTTGGAAGTTTCATTAGGAGTTCTTCTTAATCATGAATGAGTGTGTAATAAATGCTACTCCTTTTCCAACATATTTTAATGCCATCCATGAAATAAATGGTCTGAATGTACACTCTACACAGAATGTAACATTAAAGCACTTTCCTATGTGTTATAACTGACTGGTAAGTAGTATTCTATACTGATGTGTGATCAAATCAGTGACATATATGGCACAAAGATGAGTCTATTTTTTAAAAAAAATTTTCTCTATATATTTTTTATTGTGCTTTAGATAAAGGTTTACAGAGCAAATTAGTTTCTCATTAAACAATTAATACATATATTGTTTTGTGACATTGGTTGCCAACCTCACATGTCAACACTCTCCCCTTCTTGACCTTTGGTTCCCCATTATCAGCTTTCCTGTCCACTCCTTCCTTCCCATCCTTACCCAGGGCTGGTGTGCCCACTTAGTCTCATTTTGTTTTATGGGCCTGTCTAATCTTTGGCTGAGGGGTGAACCTCAGAGTGACTTCAGTACTGAGTTAAAAGGGTGTCCTGGGGCCATACTCTTGGGGTGTCTTCAGTCTCTTTCATACCAGTAAGTCTGGTCTTTTTTTGTAAGTTAGAATTTTGTTCTACATTTTTCTACATCTCTATCCAGGATCTTGTATTGCGATCCCTGTCAGACCAGTCTGTGGTGGTAGCCAGGCACCATCTAGTTGTGCTGGACTCAGTCTTGGGGAGGCTATGGTAGTTGTGGTCCATTAGTCCTTTGGACTAATCTTTCCCTTGTGTCTTTGGTTTTCTTCATTCTCCCTTGCTCATGACAAGATGGGACCAGTGGAGTATCTTAGATGGCCACTCACTGGCTTTTAAGACCCCAGACCATACTCACCAAAGAAGGATGTAGAACATTTTCTCTATAAACTGTGTCATGCCAATTGAGCTAGATGTCCTCCAAGACCATGGTCCCCATTCATTCAGTGCCTTAGGGAGTTTGGATGTGTCTATGAAGCTTCCATGACCTTGCCTTGGTCAGGTTGTGCTGACTATCCCATTATTATGTACTGTTTAACCCTTCACAAAAGTTACCATTTAACTATTGTCTACTTGGTGATTTTCCCTCCCCAAACACTTCCCTCCTTCGTAACCATCAAAGATTGTTTCTATTTGTGTGTAAACCTTTTCATGAGTTTTTATAATATTGGTCTCATACAGTATTTTTCCTTTTGTGTTTGACTTATTTCACTCAGCATAATGCCCTCCAGATTCATCCGTGTTGTGAGATGTTTCAAAGATTCATCATTGTTCTTTACTGTTGCATAGTATTCCATTGTGTGTATGTACCATAGTTTATTTATCCATTCCTCTGTTGATAGGCACTTAGGTTGTTTCTATCTTTTTGCTATTGTGAATAATGCTTCAACGAACGTGGGTGTGCATATGTCTATTTAAGTGATGGCTCTTATTTCTCTAGGATATATTCCTAGGAGTGGGATTCCTGGATCATATGGTATTTCTTTTTCTAGTTTTCTAAGGAAGCACCGTATAGTTTTCCAAAATGGTTGTAACATTTTGCATTCCCACCAATAGTGCATAAGAGTTCTAATTTCCCCAAAGCCTCTCCAGTATTTGTCATTTTCTGTTTTTTTGATTAATGTCAGTAATGTTGGGATGAGACGGTATCTCATTGTAGTTTTGAGTTGTATTTCTCTAATGGCTAGTAATCTCGAGCATTTTCTCATGTGTCTGTTAGCTGCCTGAATGTCTTCTTTGGTGAAGTGTCTGTTCATATCCTTAATTGGATTATTCTCTTTTTGTTGTAGAGAAGTTTGATTTTTCTGTAGATTTTAAAGATTAGACCTTTGTTGGATTTGTCAGGAAAAATTTTTTTCCCAGTCTGTAGGTTCTCTTTTTATTTTTTGCTGAAGTATTTTGATAAGCATAAGTGTTTAATTTTTAGAAGATCTCAGTTATCTACCTTATCTTCTGGTGTTTGTGTATTGTTAGTTATGGTATGTATCCTATTTATGCCATGTATTAGGGCCCCTAGCTTCGATCTTATTTTTTCTCCCATGATCTTTATAGTTTTGGGTTTTATATTTAGGTCTTTTATCCATTTTGAATTAGTTTTTGTGTATGGTGTGAGGTATGGGTCCAGTTTCATTTTTTGTAGATGGACATCCAGTCTTGCCAGCACCATTTGTTAAAAAGAATGTCTTTTCCCCCATTTAATAGATTTTGGACCTTTGTGGAAGATCAAGTGACCATAGGTGGATGAATTTACATCTGGGTGCTCAATTCTGTTCCATTGGTCAATTTGTCTGTCATTGTACCAGTACCAGGCAGTTTTGACTACTTTAGCTAGACAGCAGTGTTTTTTTATTACCTTTTCAATATATTCTCTTGTTATGGGTCTGTTCAGATTTTCAAGTTCAGTTTGTGTTAGTTTAGTTAGGTAGTGTGTTTCTAGAAATTTATCCATTTCCTCTAGGTTTTCTAATTTGTTGCAGTATAGTTTTTCATAGTACTCTCTTATGATCCTTT
This sequence comes from Dugong dugon, assembly GCA_030035585.1. NCBI lineage: Eukaryota > Metazoa > Chordata > Mammalia > Sirenia > Dugongidae > Dugong > Dugong dugon. The sequence continues at coordinate 96,470,963 of CM057483.1, read as the reverse complement.
TTATTTCAGTTGAATCTGTGGTAATGTCCCCCATTTCATTTCTTATTTGGATTATTGCATTCTCTCCTGTTCTTCTTTTGTCAATTTGGCCAATGGTTTGTTGATTTTTGTTGATCCTTTCAAAGAACCAACTTTTGGTTTTCTAGATTCTTTCTATTGTTTTTCTATTCTCTATTTCATTTATTTCTACTCTGATCTTTATTATTTCCTTTCTTCTGGTGGCTGTGGGCTTCTTTTGCTGTTCTCTTTCTATATGTCTGAGTTGTGTAGCTAATGTGTTGATTTTGTCCCTTTCTTCTTTTTTGATGTGTGCACCTATTGCTATAAATTGACCTCTGAGCACTACCTTTCCCATGTCTCAAAGGTTGTGGTATGATATGTTTTCATTCTCATTTAAATCTAGGAAATTTTTATTCTTTCTTTGATTTATTCTATTACCCAGTTGTTTTTAAGCAAGTTGTTATTTAGTTTCCATGTATTTGATTTTTTTCCTTGCTCTTCTTCTTATTGGTTTCTACTTTTATGGCACTGTGATCAGAGAAGACACTTTGTATTATCTCAGTGTTTTGAATTTTGTTGAGAGTTGCTTTGTGGTCTAAAATATGGTCTATTCTGGAGAATTTCCCATTTGCATTGGAAAAGAATGTATACTTTGCTACTGTTGAATGGAGTATTCTATATGTCTATGAGGTCAAGTTGGTTGATTTTGGCCTTTAGATTTTTCTGTATCTTCACTGAGTTTCTTTTTAGATGTTCTGTCATTTACTGAGAGTGGTGTGTTAAAGTCTCCTGCTGTTATTGTGTAACTGTCTATTTCTCTTTTCAATGCTGTTAGAGTTTATTTTATGTATTTTGGAGCTCTGTCATTGGTGCATAGGTATTTATTATGGTCATGTCGTCTGGATGGATTTTTCCTTTAATCATTATATAATGTCCTTCCTTGCCTTTTACGGTTGATTTTGCCTTAAAGTGTACTCTATCAGAGATTAGTATTGTCACTTTTGCTCTTATTTGGTTACTGTTTGCTTTATATATTTTTTCTATCCTTTGATTTTTAATATGACTTTTTGTCTAAGGATGTCTCTTGTAGACAGCATATTGATGAGTCATGATTTTTTATCCATTTTGCCACTTTCTGTCTTTTTACAGATGAATTTAATCCATTTACATTCAGTGGGATAATTTATAGGTATGAGTTTATTGCTGTCATATTGTGTTTTTTCGCTGGTGCTGACATTTTCTTTGTTCCTCTTACTTTCCTTTGCTGAGTTCTGTCAGGTGGGGGTAAGGCAGACCTGGGTTGGCTGTGGGCCAGTACATCTCTAACCAAGGAAGCTCAGCATGGCCTGGCAGAACTGAGTAGAGCTGAGGTACAGGGCTAGGTGGGAGGGAGAGAGAAAAGGATGAAAAGGAAATAAATAAATAAATAATAAAATAGTGCAGCAGGAGCTGGCAGGTGGGAATTGGGGGGACCCAGGCTGATGCTGGGCTGGTAGCTCTCTACCCACCAAGTGCTTGGTGGGAAGGAGTAGAAGTGATGTGTGGGGCTAGGTTGGAGGAAGTAAGTACAGGGAGAAAGGGAAAAAAGAAAAGGAAAACAATGGCATGGCAGAAGCTGGCAGGTGAGGGAGGTTTTGACCTGGGCTGGCAGTGGGCCAGTGGCTCTCTAGGTAAGGTGGCACAGAGTGGCTTAGTGGGAAGGGGTAGAGGTGTGGTATGGGATCTAGGTGGGAGGAAGAAAGAAAAGGAGGAAAGGAAAAAATGATATAGTGGGAACTGGTGGGTGGGGCTGGCTAACCCGGGCTGGCACTGTGCCAGTAGTTCTATACCCATGACTATTGTGCGGCATGGCATGGCAGGAAGGGGTAGAAGTGGTGTGTGGGGCTAGGTGGGAGGGAGAAAAAAAGGAAGAAAGGGATAACATAAAATATTAAATAATTTTTAAAAAATTGTAAATGGTATGGCAGGAGCAGGCAGATGTATGTGGAGTGGACCCTGGGTGGCAGCGCACCAGTGGCTCTCTGGCAAAGGTGGTATCACTTAGCTCGGAGGAAGGGGTAGGGATGAGGTACTGGCAAGGTAGGAGGGAGAAAGAAAACGGAGAAAGAGAGAAAAAAATGTCACAGCAGGAGCTGGCAGGTGAGGCGGGCCAGACCTGGGCTTGCAGTGGGCCAGTGTCTCTCTAGCTTTTTTTTCTAGCCAAGGCGGCAGGTTATGGCCCAGTGGAAAGAGATATAGGTGAGGTATGAGCTAGATGGTAGAGAGAAAGAAAAAGGAAAGGGAAAAAATGCAGTGGTAGGAGCTGACAGGTGGAGGTAGGGTCGACCCGAGCTGGCAGGAGGCCGTGTCTCTCCAGCCAAGGCAGTGTGGCATAGCTCAGCGGAAACTGGTAGAGGTGGGGTACAGGGCTATGTGGGAGGAAGAAAGAAAAAGAAAAAATGGCACGGCAGGAGCTGGCATGTGAGGGTGGAGTGGGCCCAGGCTGGTGCTGGGATAGTGTCTCTCTAGCCAAGGTGGCTCAGCATGGCCTGTCAGGAAGGGTGGAGGAGGTGTACAGGGCAGAAGGTTGAGGGGTGGGAAGGCATATTTTTCTGGTTACTGGGTGCTCTGTCTTCTGTTGGGAGCTGCGTGAAGTTGCCTGCCTGTACTCCCTGACTGTGGTTATTGATGCCTTTGCTCCAAGATGGCAATGCTGTGCCATGTTAGTTGGCAGGGGACCTCCACTCCCTATCTCTCCTTGTTCTCTATTTTTCTTCAGTTTCTTCTTCCATTCGATGTTTGATCTAGTTCTTTATCACTTCATTTGATACTTAGGGTTACAGGATTGACATTTGTGTCTGTTTTACTTAGTTTTTCAAGTCTTTGCTGCAGAGGGATGGCATGATGTGCATCTGTCTAGGGTACCATGATGGTTCTGCCTTTCAGTAGTCTTTAATTATATTAGCAAATGGACAGAACTTTCCTATAGTTTCCTAAGGCTTCCAGAGTTATGCAAATTGATAGTAGTTTTGAATATCCTGTGGCATCAAAACTGAGGTAAATTGCATTCCAAATAGTTTTTTAAAGGCATAAAGAACTTTTACTTTTATTCAAAGAAGCCCCCACTCAACAACAGCCACATTCTCTTTAATTAATCTATCTTATTATACTAATAGAAATTGCAATTGTGTGAATTATTTTCTTGTTTGTTCATAATATTGTCTGTCTCCTCAATGTAGAAAATATGTTATACAAATGCATAGATATTGCTCACTATTATATTCCTAGTGATTAGAATTATGACTGGCACATAGTAGACACTCGGATGTTGAATACTGGTGGTCAAATGGATAAGCTTTAGTTAGATGCAAAATCATTTATGCACCATACTCACTTTCCTAACTACATTAGGTAAGCATGGCATTGGTGTAATATTGTCAAAACTGTATTCCCACATTGAAAATGGTTTGGAAAATTTGAAATGACTCCAAAAATATTAGACTTAAATCTGAAGTAGCAGGATTTTGCATTAAGCTAAGATGAAACGACAAGGTCTATATTTGCAGCCACTTCGGATGAAACAAAAAAAAAATGGACAAAATATATGAAACAATGGTTTTCAAGAAGGTTTATATGGGCAATGAAGAATAATGATCCTTGAGCAATAGGAAACAAATGAAGTGAGTTCCTGTGATTGTACCAGCTTACTGTTTTGAAGGAGTTTGCAGGCTATAGAGTGGGAGTATGTAAACCAAAGCAGAGCTCGATGGACTTGCTAAGTTTAGAAAATGGACCTGAGAATCCAGGAACAGCAGGTCAGCTACAGTTCACAAGACATAGTGCCAAAGAGGAGAGAAGTGCACAGGGAACTCTGTAAATCAGCAGAGGGCCCTCTTTAAGTAGTAGGGTACTGATCAACACAAGGGTGTGAAAAAAAAACTCAAAACTTGGGAAATAACTATCTGAAAGGATTACAGAGAATAATACTCAGTGCTCACACAAGGGTTGGAATAGTGCCTATTCCCAGAGTGGAAAATCTCAAAATCCACATGGTAATAGTTTATAAAGGTCTTGTCTCAGTAATGAGAAATAACCCTAGATTAAATGCTATACTTAAAATTGTACTGTGAAATAATGATGACATTTCTGGAACTCTTACAATGTTCAAGGCATTTAATACATGATCTCATTTAATCCTCCTCAAAACCCTTGTCTGACTGAAAACTTTTTGAAATGGAAGAAAACATCTCTATTTCTATTAAATTGAATTACCTACCTGGAGGAAATTTGGGTGTTAGGAAAGAAACCAGTTCCTCCAATCCTTTATTTCTTGCACTGTCATGCCCTGTATTTTACCTGCTAGGTTCACTTCAAATGCTGCCCAGCAAATTTTGAAAAGAAAAATGAAGAAGAATAGAACTACTTGCAAGTAATTAAATTCCACCCCAGAATAAAGCTCAAAAAAAGTTATGGTTTATAAAAACATACAGTACCAAAAATGTAAAACGTACAATGTCTGGCATCTAATCAAAGGTATTAGGTGTTCAAAAAGTAGAAAATTTGAAACATAATGAGAGAAAATTAATCAATCAAAACTAATCCCAAAATGACAAAGATCTTAGAATTAGCAGAGAAGGTCATTAAAAGTTATTGTAATATAGCTAACTATATTCAAACTAGAATAAAACTGGAAATGAATAACAGAAAGATAACAGGAAAATCTTAAAACACTTTGAAACTAAACTATGCACTTTGAAATAATCCGCGCATCAAATATATGTGAAAGAAACACATATATTGAGCTAAATTAAAAAGTAAATATAGCATACTAAATTTTGTGAGACACAGCTAAATTAGTGCTCTGAAGGAAATTTATCGTATGTAAATGCATACATTAAAAAAGAGGAAAAATCTCAAATCAATACTCAAAGCTTGAATCTCAAAAACCTAAAAACAAAAACGAGCAAAATAAAACCAAACCAAGCAGAAAGAAACAAATAATAAAGATAAGGGCAGAATTCAATGAAATAAAAAAACAGGAACACATTAGAGAAAATCAAAGGGATAAAATGATGCTTCTTTACCTTACACATAAACCATTCAAACAGAACACAAAAGACTTTCCGCTCTTATCTTTTTTTGTTAGTATTTGTTGTTGTTGTTAGGTGCCGTCAAGTTGGTTCTGACTCATAGCGACCCTATGCACCACAGAACCAAACGCTGCCCGGTCCTGCGCCATGCTCACAATCATTGTTATGCTGGAGTCCATTGTTGCAGCCACTGTGTCAATCCATCTCATTGAGGGTCTTCCTCTTTTTCGCTGACCCTGTACTTCACCAAGCATGATGTCCTTCTCCAGGGACTGATCCCTCCTGACAACATGTCCAAAGTATGTGAGAGGTAGTCTCGCCATCCTTCCTTCTAAGGAGCATTCTGGTTGTACTTCCAAGACAGATTTGTTCGTTCTTTCGGCAGTCCATGGTATATTCAACATTCTCCTCCAGCACCACAGTTTAAGTAGTCACTTCTTCTTTGGTCTTCCTTACTCATTGTCCAACTTTTGCATGCATATGATGCGATTGAAAATACCATGGGTTAGGTCAGGCGCACCTTAGTCTTCAAGGAGACATCTTTGCTTTTCAACACTTTAAAAAGGTCTTCTGCAGCAGATTTGCCCGATGCAATGCATCTTTTGATTTCCTGACTGCTGCTTCCATGTGGATCCAAGTAAAATGAAATCCTTCAACATCTTCAATCAAGATATTGCTTAATGGTCCAGTTGTGAGGACTTTTGTTTTCTTTATGTTGAGGTGTAATCCATACTGAAGGCCATGGTCTTCGATCTTCACCAGTTAGTGCTTCAAGTCCTCTTCACTTTCAGCAAGCAAGGTTGTGTCATCTGCATATCTCAGGTTGTTAATGAGTGTTCCTCGAATCCTGATGCCCCTTCCTTCTTTATATAGTCGAGCTTCTCGGATTATGTGCTCAGCATACGGACTGAATACATATGGTGAAAGGATGCAACCCTGATGCACACCTCTCTTGACTTTAAACTACATAATATCCCCTTGTTCTGTCAGAATGACTGCCTCTTGATCGAGTACAGGTTCCTCATGAGCACAATTAAGTGTTCTGGAACTTCCATTCTTCGAAATATTATCCATAATTTTTTATGATCCACACAATCGAATGCCTTTGCATAGTCAATAACATACAGGTAAACATCTTTCTGGTTTCTGATTTCAGCCAGGATTAATTTGACATCAGCAATGATATCCCTGGTTCCACGTCCTCTTCTGAATCCAGCCTGAATTTCTGGCAGTTCCCTGTCGACATACTACTGCAGCTGCTTTTGAATGATCTTCAGCAAAATTTTACTTGTGTGTGATATTAATGATATTGTTCGATAATTTCCACATTCCGTTGGTTCACCTTTCTTGGGAATAGGCATAAATATGCATCTCTTCCATTCGGTTGACCAGGTAGCTGTCTTTAAAATTTTTTGCATAGACGAGTGAGCACTTCCAGGGATGCATCCATTTGTTGAAACATCTCACTTGGTATTCCATCAGTTCCTGAAGCCTTGTTCTTCTCCAATGCCTTCAGTACAGTTTGGACTTCTTCTTTCAGTACCATCAGTTCCTGATCATATGCTATCCCTTAAAATGAATGAACGTCGACCAATTCTTTTTGGTATAATGACTGTGTACTCCTTCCATCTTCTTTTGATGCTTCCTGCATCATTTAATATTTTCCCCCATAGAATTCTTCACTATTGCAACTCGAGGCTTAAATTTTTTCCTCAGATCTTTCAGCGTGAGGAATGCCAAATGTGTTCTTCCCTTTTGGTTTTCTATCTCCAGCTCTTTGCACATGTCATTATAATAATTTATTCTGCCTTCTCGAGCTGCCCTTTGAAATCTTCTGTTCAGTTTTTTTACTTCATCATTTCTTCCTTTTGCTCTAGCTACTCGATGTTTAAGAGCAAGTTTCAGAGTCTCTTCTGAAATCCAGTTTTGTCTTTTCTTTCTTTCTTGTCTTTTTAATGACCTCTTGTTTTCTTCATGTATGATGTCCTTCCACAACTCATCTCGTTTTTAGTCATTAGTATTCAACACATCAAATCTATTCTTGAGATGGTCTCTAAATTCAGGTGGGATATACTCAAGGTCATATTTTGGCTCTCATTGACTTGTTTTAATTTTCTTCAGTTTCAACTTGAACTTGCATATGAGCAGTTGATGGTCTGTTCCGCAGTCTGCCCCTGGACTTGTTCTGACTTATGATATTGAGCTTTTCCGCCGTCTCTTTCCACAGATGTAGTCGATTTGATTTCTGTGTATTCCATCTGGCAAGGTCCATGTATATAGACACCGTTTATGTTGGTGAAAAAGGTATTTGCAATGAAGAAGTCATTGGTTTTGCAAAATTCTATCATGTGATCACTGGCATCATTTCTATCACCAAGCCAATATTTTCCAACTACCTATCCTTCTTCTTTGTTTCCAACTTTCTCATTCCAATCACCAGTAGTTATCAATGCATCCCGATTGCATGTTCAATCAATTTTAGACTGAAGAAGTTGGTAAAAACCTTCAATTTCTTCATCTTTGGCCTTAGTGGTTGGTGCATAAATTTGAATAATAGTCTAATTAACTGGTCTTCCTTGTAGGGTATGGATATTGTCCTATCACTGACAATGTTGTACTTCAGGATAGATCTTGAAGTGTTCCTTTTGACAATGAATGCAATGTCATTCCTCTTCAAGTTGTCATTCCTGGCATAGTAGACTATATGGTTGTCCGATTCAAAATGGCCAATACCAGTCCATTTCAGCTCACTAATGCCTAGGATATTGATGTTTATGCATTCCATTTCATTTCTGATGATTTCCAATTTTCCTAGATTCATATTTTGTACATTCCATGTTCCTATTATTAATGGATGTTCTTAGAATTTACTGAATAGAAAATTATTGGACCAATGAAGACCCTCCTGACTGTCATTACTGAAACCTGTACCAATGATTGTTAAGAAAGACGATTCAAGATGCAGGATCACAGTTTCTAGCCAATCTGTGAAGAGGCGAAGCTTTCAATGGTTTTGTCCATTTTGTAATATTAATATATAGTGATGGCTCTGTAATATTCGTTGGACTCCGGCAGACATGACTGTGGCAGCATGCTTGTCCATTTTCCCTCTCTTGCCTATTCTGTAATATTCTTTGGGCTTGGACAGATATGGCTCTAGCAGCATGCTTGTTCGTTTCCCACTTTTGCCTTTTTGAATACATGCCAAATAAAACTTTCTTTTTGCTTTACTAAACTTTGTGATGTTTTTTACCCTACAACAAATTTCAGTGACTGCTTTGGGAAAATGAACTTTCATTTGTGTTGTCCTTTCCTCTTTGAGGAACCTTTGCTTGATGCTCAGATTTTGTCAAAGGTCTAATATTCCTCCATCTGAGGCTGTGACAATAAGTTTTATCTGGAACCTGTTTTTTTCTGTTGATTTGAGTCCATCTTACCAAAATTATTATATACACTTAAAGAAACTAGGATTCTCATATCCTTGTTTTGTGTGGTATTATCCGGTGAATTTCTATGGTCTTTGTTTCCTTTTGTTCTAAGAGCTTGCTTCTGGTCTAGATCATTGTGTCTAAGTTTCTGTTTTGTATCAGGTTGGAGGCTATGGCTAAGAGTTGGTGTTTTTTGTAAGGCTGGTTTAGAACTTCAGTTCTTTCCTTATGCAAGAAAAAAATGTATCTTGTGTTTGTCTTGTGATTTAGATTTAGTAGCTACTTAGAGAAACTTTGAGATAAATCGGTCTATTTGAAAAGCACACTAAGATCTGTATGTTTTATACTATGTCAATCTTAAAAGTGAAATTTTTCAAAGTAACTTAAGCTAGATATTATAGGAAATGTGTTTTATTTATGGAAAAAGAATAATTTTGTCTTAAAATAAAACTAACAGTTCCAGGGTATGAAAAAGGAGGCATAGGACAAGCCTAGAAATTGCTAAAGACCTTTGGTGTTTACTGGATAGATAAAGAGAAAGCAAAACTGCTTACCAAGAGAACAGCAAAAGGGAAAGAAATTAGTTATCTTTTGCCTTCAAAATTCCTAGGTCAACTTAAACATATGTAAATATCTTCCATGAGTCAAGAAAGTGAGGGTGGGGTGGGATTGGGCCTCCCCAGTCCCAGTCTCCAAGGTCATATAGCTCCAAGGAAGCTTTTGAAAGACCCTTTCCAACTACGTGGAGACCCTTGTAAGACAAAAGATAATAAAAATTGCTCCTTTGCTATAGTTGTCAGAAATTGGGTGGGTCTCAGTCATAAAAGAACTGTCAACAAGTTCTTTCTATTATAGGGGATCTCTAAGTAGCCAAAAAAAAAAAAAAAAAAAAAGAAAGACATCACAATGAGACACACCTGAAGTGGCCTGAAAAAATGTTTCCACTCCTAGCCAGACACTTAAGGTTATATCCATATCAATGAACTGGTCAACTGAGCAGAGACTTTGTGATTTCCAAAGCTGGTTGATAAAAGTTTTAAGGGTTAAAATTAGATTGGGAAAAATATGAAAAATAGTAAAAGTTGAGTGAAAACTTAAAATGTTTAAACAGACTTTCTTTCAACAACAGTTATGTTTTATGGTATACAGGCTTAAAATAATTTCTAAGACATTTTAGTTAACTTACTGGTATTAAATGGAATGAATAAATATTTGTCATAATTTAAGCTTATGTACTTTTGCTTTTTATGCTACAAGAGGAAGAATATATATATTTAAGTCTGCTAATGAGTGTGTTTAATTTTGTCATTTTAAAGGGATGCACTATAAGAGGTATGCAACAAAGACAACATTTAACAGGTTTATTAAAAAGAAATTTATTTGATATGGTCAAAATTTTTATCTGTCTGACTAAAGTTTAAAAGTTTAACTTAGGAGCATTAATGTTAAATAGTATACAAAACAAAAAATTGGGTTTTTTGCTGTTAACAGAATTTTCTTTGATTTCTGAGTTAAAAGGTTACTTTATTTGTATAATCTGCCTCCAAGACAGAGGTTCGGCCTCTCATTAGAATAAGATTCCTGAGCTGAAAACCAAGCCAAATGGCTATTAGAAAAAAAAGCTAAGGTTTTTACCTTAAGATCTTTCATTAAATAACTAAAGTATTGTTTCTCGGTGACCTATAATAATCTCCTGACATCTCTGAAACTTCGCGGAAAGCCACAAAAAAAAAATTTATCAAGGAAAAGTGCTAAAAAGTTTTATGTTATAAATTACATACAGGTGTTGTCAAAATCAAGAGAAGTACTGGATTCTCTTTGAGTTAAAATTTATGTTAGTATTTCCTCTTATGTTTTTGCCTGGTATTAGACAGCAAACACATAATATTATGTCATAATTTTATTATAATTTCTTTATTGCTAACTTGGTTGCAACTCTATTTTTCTTGAATCTAGCATCATCAAAGCCAGTGGTTTGATTGGGGAATTCACATCATTTACTTATGAAGTTTTTTTTTTTTTTTATTACTATTCAGGTATTTAGAGATTTGATATTCTTGGTTTATTCTTAGTATATCCTGACTATATGGTATTTTCTCTCACAATTATTATGTATTATATCTGAAGTTCTTTAAAAATATTGTTAATGGTTATATTTAGAAATACTTTTTATCTAAAGTTTTTTTAAACTTATTTTATTTGGCCTTTACGTTGTGCTTGTATCAATTTCTATCAGGTCTTTCACTATTAAGAGTATTATTTTTATAAATTAATCATGGTTATATTAAGTTTTGTCATCTGAAGATAAGTTTTTTTTTGTTGATTTGTTGAAAACGTTTGACCAAACTATCTCAACAAAAAGACGGACATTGGACTTGAGAAAAAGACTGTGACTATACTGAATCAAGATTTCAAGAACTCTTATGCAGAGGCTGATGGGTTCACAGACCACAGCTGATCCAGAATCACGTGGAATAGAAATTAACTACGTAAGACTGAGTAAATGAAAGGATACTATGGGTTTTATGCAGGAATATTGCTGATGTTTTAAGGTCTTACTTTCTGGATGTAAGAAATCATTTTCGTTTCTCCAGAATTATTTAACTAATGGGGTTAGATATTATAACTCTCTAGAAGTTCCTGTTGGTAACTATCATAACCAGATAAGTGTCTGAAGTTCAAGCTATGATTTTACAAAATAGAACAACATTAAAATTCCTATTAGGCTCTTGAGGAAACAGTTTTGTGCCTTGATAGTTAAATGTTGCTATATTTATATTAATACTCAGTCTGAAGTTTTGCATAATGTAGTTGCTGTTGAGGCACATGAAAAGCAGTTACTGATGCTGCTTATTTATAATTGAACACCTCATGAGATTTGTTTCCTTGGTTCAAAGACCTTAGAGTCATGGTTTCATTGGTTATTTCAGACAGTTGGCCTAATATTATTGTTAGTGTTTCTATTCTACTTCCTAGTTTGATGTATAATGCCTGGGATCTTAAAAATTAAACGGTGCCCACCTACCATTTACTGAGCATTTTTGATCAAAGATGCTATAGCAAGATCATAATCCAAAGGAGGAAATGACAAAACAGTTGTAATTCTCCTAGAATCCAGATTTCTGGCTTTCACTGAAGTTGGGGCAACCCACATAGGCCATCATCTTTGAGTGTCCTTCTGAATCTCAAATTTTGGGGAAAAAAACCTGGTTCCTGAAGCCACTTTGAGTCAAACAATGGTCCAGATAAACCAGTAAGACCATTTTCCTCTGAGAATTGTGCTTTTTTTGAAAAGTTCTGTCTGTTTTGTGAAACTGACTCCAAAGATTAGACTGAGAGTTATGTTTAAGGTAAATCAGTAATTCATTTAATCAGTTTTCAAGACAATGTTGTATGAAATACCTGTCTAATGCTTGTAATCAAACTCTCACCATCTTACTATGCAGAAAATTATGTATCTTAAAGAAACCAGGTTCTCAGAGGAGATCAACCTCGTGGTTCAGACTCCATTTTGTCTTAAGTTCCACTTTGTTTATGAGAAAGTGACCCATGACTGTTAATAGGTAAACCAAGGAGGGGCAGCTTGCCGTTGGCAAGAACACTTAGTATGCTTTAAATAGACTAACTGGAGACCTCCAACAGGAGAGGTCCATCCTGTATTATCTTGCTAATCATTAATTCTATAATGAAAATTTGTTTGTTACATGTAAATTTCTATATATTTTCTGTTTCCTCTAGACAAACTTTGAATGCACCTTATGGACATATGTTTTTGTGTGGTAGATACAACTATACTAATTTAGATGATCCCCTTCCAACTGACAGTGAATGTACTTGGGCAATCTTTTGTTTAGATTCCTGATGAATGTGTGGGCAACTCACTTTGAGAACTTTAGGATTATCTTTAGATATTCATAGTAACGATGCTAGTTAAAACTGGAAAGGTAATGTTAAATGGTTACATATTCTAAAATGAAAGTCAGAAGACAAGTCATTGGTCCAACACTCAGGGTATGGTTGGTAGCTTTAATTCCTAGTTATGGTATATTTGAATTGGAGAAATCTTTTTAAAAATACATCAATCACTATGGGACAAATAGCAGACAAAGTTGCTAATGGGATAAAAACACAACGGCAATCTCCAACCTCATAAAACAAGCTGACATGAGATAACAGAATAGCCTTAGATTTTTATTATCCCAAGAAAGTAGTCTCTGCTATAGAATTAGACAGCAAGCTACTTGGTTACACATTGTAATACACTTACAAATGACAGATTTATATGGTTGGTTACCATCAGGAATAAGTACACGAACTAAATCACTATTGCAAGGAATAATAATATTCTTAGTCTATATCCTGATAGTATTAGGCATAATGAAATTTATCCTCTATTGTCTTACACACCTAAAAGGCAAAAGAAGGCCTCAGGCTAAAATGTTGATGTACATTGAGTCTGTTCACTACGGCAATGCGATTGATGAGAATATTGCTCTTACTTAATAACCTGGTGAAGAACCAGATGGTAGCCAGTGGAAAACCAGCACCATGAGTTTAAAGAGCCTGCCATGGTTGCCATCTAGGAGCTCAACTAAGTCCACGTATTGAGACAATAGATGGGAAATCTTGGAAATTATCTTTTAGGGAATAAAAATATCTTTTAGAGATCCTTACACAAAAACCATTCAAACAGAACACAAAAGACTTTTCACTCTTATTTTTTTTCTATAAGCATTTAGTGAATAGAAAATTTTTTGAACCAATGAAGACCCTCCTGACTGTCATTATTGAAATGTGTACCAATGACTGTTAAGAAAGACAATTCAAAATGTAGGATCACAGTTGCTAGCCAATCTGTGGAAAGGCAAAGCTTTCAATGGTTTTGCCCATCTGTAGTGTTAATATATACTGATGACTCTGCAATGGTCTGTGGACTCGGGCAGACATTGCTCTAGCAGTGTGCTTGCCCATTTTCCCATCCTTGCCTATTTTGTAATATTTTTTGGACTTGGACAGACATGGCTCTAGCAGCATGCTTGTCCATTTTCCCACTTTTGTCTGTTCTATTTCCTTGGACTCGGGCAGACATGGCTCTGGCAGCATGGCTGTCCATTTACCACTTTTGCCTTTTTGAATATATGCTGAATAAAACTTTCTTTCTGCTTGAAAATAAGATCGTTCTTTAATTTTGTGAGCAGCATGAGAAAAGCAAAACATCACATACAAAGGGCCTCAACCAGCTTATGTGTCAATTTCTCATCAGAAACCATGTCAGCAAGAAGACAATGGAATGACATATTTAAAGTGCTGAAAGAAAAGAACCGTTAACCAAGAATAATATACCCAGCAAAACTGGCATTTGAAAATGAGGGTGAAATTTGGACATTCCCACATAAACAAAAATTAAGAGATTTTTTTTAACCATCAGATTGGTCCTACAAGAAATAATAAAGGGAGTCCCCCAGAAATAAAACCAACAACACCAGACACCAAACTGAAGTAAGGCATACAGAGTAAGATTCCAATAAAAGGAAAGCATCAACAGTATAATGATTAAAACTAAGATATTTCCAGTTGGTGAATACAACAGTCATGTCCTTAATGCTTTACAATGACAATATAATAAGAGGGAAAAGTGAAAAATAATATCTAAATAGATTTTAAAGAAATGTAAATATAGATTTTAGGGAAGCCAAGAAACAAATATGCAATTGATGGTAACATCCAAATAAAGAAGCAGGAACTGGTGTAGATATAGACTCTTTATATGTTAAGGAAGTTAAGTTCATATCAAAATATAACAGGTAGTTTTAAAGATAAAATGTTAAACATAATCCTAATTGTAACAACAAAGAAAGTAAATAATAAAAGTATATGCCAAAATAAAGAAGGGGAAAAATAGCTTAGCACCTACAAAAAAAAGAAAAAGAAACAAAAGAAAAATAAACACTATTGATAAAGAGAACGCAGCACTGGGGAAAAGAGAAAGTAAGAAATCATAAGTCTCATAAGATAACATATAAAAAAGTGACAGAAGCAAACCCTCCTATTTTGATAATTATGTCAATGTAAATCAATTAAACGTTCCAGTCAAGAGGCAGAAAGTAGCAGATTGGCTAAGAAAACATGACTTATCCATATGCTGTCTACAAGAGACACATCTTACCATTGGCAACCAATGTCACAAAACAATATGTATAGTAATTGTTTAATGAGAAACTAATTTTCTCTGTAAACCTTCATCTAAAGCACAATTAAAAAAAGGAAAGGAATATTTCGTAGTTGTCTTAGTCATCTAGTGCTGCTATAACAGAAATACAAGTGGATGGCTTTAGCAAGAGAAATTTATTTCTTCAGAGTAAAGTAGGCTAAAAGTCCAAATTCAGGGCTTCAGTTCTGGGAAAAGGCTTTCTCTCTGTCGGCCTTCTTCTCATCAGTGTTCCCCTGCACTAGGAGCTTCTCTGCACAGAGACCTCAGGTCCAGAGGATGAGCTCTGCTCCTGGCACTGCTTTTTTGGTGATATGAGGTCCCCCTGTCTCTCTGCTCACTTCTCTCTTTTATGTCTCAAGAGATTGCCTCAGGACACAATCCAGTCTTGTAGATTGAGTCCTGTCTCACTAACATTAACGTCATAGAGGCAGGATTTACAACATATAGGAAAATCACACAATACCAGGAATCATGGCCCAGCCAAATTGATACACACATTTTTGGGGGGACATAATTCAATCCATGACAATTGTAAAAATTAAGTACAGATTAATTGTCACAAACTGAACAAATATTTCATATTCATTTTGTTATGTTATTTTGGGTCTTCCATTTAGTTGTATTCATTTTGGTTGTGTTCTTTTGTGTTAGCGCAAGAGCTAACACAAATTGGGAACTACACAATTTAGAACTACAAGAAAACTTCCTGTTAAAAGAGGAGAAAAAAGAAAGAAAATCCTGTAGAACAGTTCTACTCTGCACACATGGGGTTGCCATGAGTCGGAATCAACTTCACTAACAACTGATAACAACATATCCTTAGTACCTACAAGAGTGCCCAACATTCATGTATGTAACATGCAGCTTACAAAAAGCTTTTTTTTTTTTTAGTGGAAAACACCTATATCAAGTGGAAATTGAATATGTAGAATGATCTAGTAATCAGTGGCTATTAGAGACTATAACAAGGCAACAAAAGAAGATGATAGAGGCCATTATCATTTGTGATATTCGAAGTTCATGTGACCTTGTGATTCTTGTTTGTAATAAGCTTAGCTGAGGGATCCTCATAACACTTAAAGTTTGTTTACCATAAAGAAAAAGAGAGACACATCTTAGACACAAAGACACAAATAAACTGAAAGTGAAAGGATGGACCTATGCACACCTATGTTAATGGCAGCACTATTCACAATAGAAAAATGATGGAAACAATCTAAGTGCCCAGGAATGGATGAATGCATAAATAAAATGTGGTACACAAGTACAATGGAATACCACTAAGCAATGAAGAAAAATTAGTTCCCAAAACATCTTGGACCATGGATGAACCTGGAGATGGTTATGTTGAGTCAAATAAGTCAATCATATATATATATGTGTGTGTGTGTATATATATATGTATATATATACATATATATGTATTATATGTTCTCACTTTTATGAAATGACTTGACCAAGTAAATATACAGAAATTAATGTTCATTAATGTTTACAAGGCATGAAGGGCAAGAGAGGGATTCGCTGTCTAGATAGCAGACAGTTGTTATTTTTGGTGATGGGAAAGGTAACACTGAATGAGGGTGAAGTGTACACAGTTTGATGAAGGTAAACGATGTAGCTAAAAAGTACAAAAGAAAAAAAGACCTACTGATAATTGCTATGGCATATTTAATTTTGAAACAACAGCAAAAACAACCAAAAGCTATATGTGCAGATATATATGTATGTATGCAGGCATATATGTGTATAGGTATGTATATATGTGTGTGTATATAGGTGTATGCATATGTATATGCATTTATGTGACTGTATGCATATATAGATTCATATATATAATAAAGCACACAAAAGGCACAGTTATAGATATTTCTTAGACATAACCACATACCTGGCAGGATTGGATTTCTGGGTTTGAAGTATTAGGACCATAATCTCATGGGACATCTCAGTCAAGTGGCATAATATAGTTCATACAGTTATGTTCTACATCATAGTTCGGTGAGTAGTGTCTAGGGTCTTAAAACCTTATGAGCAGCCGTCTAACATACAACTATTGATCTCTACCCATCCTGAGCAAAAGAGAAAGAAGGAAAGCATCTACTCAAAGAAGAAACTAGTCTACAGGACAAATACTCTACATGAACCACGACCTCATCTACCATGAGACCAGAACTAGATGGTGCCTGGCTACCACTACCGACTATTCTGATAAGGACCCCCTACTTAAAAATGCCGGCTGACTGTGCCGCTCTGAATGTGTGTCTCGCTCCACAGTCCTGGCAATAATCCAATATACCATATCAGGCTTCTGAAAGGGCTGACTATGCCTCTTTGGAGTCTCCCATTCCAAAGCTTTGATCAGTAATTTTTCCTGTTTTGCTTATCATTCCACTTCGCCCAAGTTTTAAAAATTCAGGTCTGTTTTGATTTCACTTTGTCGGCCATGACAGTACCAGTTCCAACTGTTTTGAAAGCCCTGTTTAATATTCAAATATGCAATCCACAATATTAACAAGCTAATGAGGAATAATCACATAATCATATGAATTGATACAAAAAAAAGCATCAGAAAAAATTCAACACCAATTTGTAATAAAAATTCTCAGAAATGTATTAATATAAGGGACTTTTCTCAACTTGATAAAGAGTTTCTACAAAAAAATCTACAGCTAAAGTTCCTGAGTGGCTCAAACAGTTGGTGCTCGGCTACTAACTGAAAGGTACGTGGTTTGAATCCACCCAGCAGTGCTGTGGAAGAAAGTCCTGGTGATCTACTTCCTTAGGATTACAGCCATTGAAAACCCTGTGGTGTACAGTTCTACTCCAAAGCTTGTGGGATTACCATGAGTTGGAACCAACCGACGACAGTGGGTTTGTTTTGTTTTAAATGTTGTATTTAAAGTTGAAAGATCAAATGATTTCCTCCTAAGATCAAGAGCAAGGCAAGGCTATCCACTCAACCCATAGTGCTAGAAGTTCTAGCCAGTACAATAAAGCAAGAAAGGGAAATGAAGGACATGAAGATCAGAAAGGAAGTAATAGATCTCTCCCTTTTTATCAATAATATGATCCTCTATGTAGAAAATCCAGAGTCTACAGAAAAACTCTTATTACTAATACATAATTTCATTAAGATCACAGAATGCAAGACAAACATATGAAAATTAATTGTGTTTCTATATACTAGCAATGAACACATGGACAACAAAATAAAAATCACAATAATTATTACATTTGCTCAAAAATATTTAGGTGTAGCAAAATGGCAGAGTAGGCCATTTAAACAAACAATGTCTAAACTGGAAAGAGCAATTAGAACCAGTTTTTGGGAACTCTATAAACTGATTGGACACTTGAACCAAACAGATGAGTGCTTAATGAAGGGACAGGCTGCCAATCTTCTGTAGGTGTACCAAATGCACCAACCAGCTACCAGTCCCCATTCTTCAGGCCCATTGCGATTGTGGGGATGGCAACCAGTGTTCCTAGAATGGTTGGCTGGTGTCCTCCAAACATTTGGTATTGCACTGATAGAAAAGTTGGATTGGTTTAGTGGTGCTCTGAAAATGGATGCAGACCATTGTGGCTGTTTCAGGCCTCTTGCAGTTTTGGCTTCTCCAAGAAGCAGCAATTTAAAGGGTCAGTAAGATTTTTTTCTTTCTTTTTTGTTCTTGCTGAAATCTTTCAGGCCACTGAATGCAGAGAAAACAGACTTGAAATACACACTTTGCAAGAATAGTTTGGAAAAGTCACCAAACAAACAATTGACTGTAGCCTTCATTAAGTAACAACAAAAATCCCTGTGGAGTGGGAGAATCAGATATTTATGGGTTTATTGTATTGTTATTTATTCCCTAAAGTACAGGGAAATGCCTTTCAAAACACTAGCTTAGCATGAGCTATGGAACAAAATCCTCAGTGTCCATGCGTGTCTGGAGACTAGTGTTTCAAAAAGTACTTAGGGGAGGTCGCTGAGCAGATGGGCTTCAATGATTTAAAACAATGCAATCCCTGGGGAAGGGGAAGAATCTGAGTTCCACAGTGTCTTAGCTCCTTAGTGCTGCTATAACAGAAATACCACAAGTGGTTGGCATTAACAAACAGAAGGATATTTTTTAACAGCTTAGAAGGCTAGAAGTCAGAATTCAAGGCACCAGCTCCACGGGAAGGCTCTCTGTCTGCTCTGAGGGAAGATCCTTATCTCTTTCAGTTTCTCTTCCTTGGTTTTATGGTGATCTCCATGTGACATTAATCTTTCTTTTTTGTAGAATCTCTTTATCAAGTTGAGAAAAGTCCCTTATATTAATACGTTTCTGAGAATTTTTATCACAAATGGGTATTGAATTTTTTCTAAGGCTTTTTTAAATCAATTCAGATGATTATGTGATTATTCCTCATTAGCCTGTTAATATTGTGGATTAAATTGCCTGATATTTGAATATTAAACAGGGCTTTCAAAACAGTTGGAACTGGTCCTGTCATGGTTGACACAAGTGGGTAACTTTAACAAACAGAAATTGATTTCCTCACAGTTTAGGAGGCTAGAAATCTGAATTCAAGGCGCTGGCTCTAGAGGAAGGTTTTCTCTGCTCTAGGGGAAAATTCTTATATCTTTCAGTTTCTCTTCCTAGGTTACATGGTGATCTCAATGTGGCATCAATCTTTCCCCATTTGTGCTTGCTTACTTCTGTGCCTAATCTGCTAATTTTATATTTCGAAAGTGGTTAATTCAAGACACACAGTACACTGATAAAACCTCATTTACATAACATAGAACCCTGTTCCCAGATGGAATTGCATCCACATATATAAGGGTTAAGGTTTCAAAACACATTTTGGGGGGATATAATCCAGTCCACAACACAGTAACCACATTACAATATTCAAATGTCCCAGTTTCAACAAAAAAACCACAAGGCTTACAAAAAAATGACCTAATAAAAAGAACAAAACTAAGTGACATGAAGCACCGCTATGGAAACCCAGATAATGGAAAGACTAAAAGGCTTTAAAACAAGAGTATTAAACATGCTCAAAGACCTAAAGGAAAACATGGGCAATGAACTAAAGGAAGTCAGGAATACAGAAGCAAAACAAGAATTTCAATAAAGAGATAGAAACTATATACAAAACAAACAAAATTGTTAGAGCTGAAAATTAAAATAACTGGCATTATAAATTCAATGAAGGGACTCAACAGCAGACTTGAGCTGGCAAAAGAAAGACTCAGTAAAATAGCATAAGGCATTCATTCAAAGTTATTGAGTCTGAAAAGGAACAAGATAAAAGTATAAAGAAAACTGAAGAAAGCCCAATAGAATTGTGTGACACCATCAAGAGTACTAACATATGCATCATGAAAATCACAGAAGAGAGAGAAAGGGATAGAAAGAATATCTGAAGAAATAATGGCAATTTTTTTTCCAGATTTATGAAAGACTTGAATTAAAAATCGAAGAAGCACAATGAATTCCAAGTAGGATAAATTCAAAGTGATTCACAATAAAACACATTATAATCAAGCTCTTGAGAACCAAATATAAAGAGCAGCAAAAGAGAAGTGAATTGTCACATACAAGGGATTCTCAGTAGACTGAGTGCTGATTTTTCCTTACAAACACTGGAGAAGAGAAGGTAGTGAAATGACATATTTAAAGTGTTAAAAGAAAAAGAAATATCAACCAATAATTTTGTATCTGGTAAAACTGTCCTTCAAAAATGAAGGTAAACATGGGGGACGGGGTCAAGATGGCAGAGTAGTCAGACGCTTCCTATATCCCTCTTACAACAAAGACCTGGAAAAACAAGTGATTTGATTGTATATGAATATCTAGGAGCCTTGAACAAGGCAAAGTTGAGGAACCAGACTGAGTGCTGGGGGGAGAGGGAGACGGTTTGGAAGAAACAAAGAGCACTACAGTGGCGGCAGACAGACTGCAGCTCTTCTGCCACACCGGGTGCTCAGTGAAGAAGGAAAACAGCAGTGCTGTGCAAGAGCTTGGGAAACAATTTCCACACTGAGAGAGACTCGGCAGCAGAGATTCTGCTTGGACACTCCAACCAGTGAAAAGCAGCTCCCAAGTGGCTAAAGATAAGTATATGCGCGCAGCCTTTCATAGGGATTTAAAAAAAAAAAAAAAAAGCCCATTTGGGAAAAATCTCTCTCACTTTTACCTCCTCCCTCCGTGCTCTGCGCCGGGAGTCCGCCGGGCCTGAGGTACATCCCAAAAGGCACCCTGAACCATTCTCCTGGCCTTGGAGAGGGAACAAATAAGCTACTGGCTCCCCTAAGCCAGGAACACAGGGTCGGCACAGCTCCTTTGCTAGGCACAGGCATAAGGGTTCTGCAGACAGTGCCTTACAGCCCTGCATAGACTTGTGGGGGCCCATCTCAACAGCTTAAGCCCTCACTACCACAGTACAACTGGGCAAACATCTGAAGTTTAACTTCAACTGTTTCAGCTGTGAACTGGCATATTTGTAACCCTCAAAACAGCCCTGCCCCTTAAGTAAGCACATTTACTGATCTGCAACAGAGGGTTCAGGACTGGTGGCATCACATAAAACTCCTAGTCACCTGCTACAGGAGTCCAAGAAAAAGTGGTTCCCTTGAGTCTTTACAGCCAACAGACTGGGGTGCCCATAGTAGGGCTGCAAAACTCACCTACCTACTCACCCTAGAGAATAGGGATATGCTTTCCCTTCAGACTCTTGGGGGCAGCTGTCAGCCTCCTGCCTGGCTAAGTGCGTGATCACTTACCACAGCCAGACTCCAGTGCCTGCACCAATCACCCATGCCTCTCTAAGACTGTAGGTGAGATCCCGCACCACACACTTTGTGACTGACTGCCTGGACACCTGAGATGAAATTATATAGAAAAATTGAACGGACTCCTGTGTGCACATACTTAGTTACAGAACTAACTACCTGGTGAAAGGAAATTAGAGTTTCAAAGGTGTCAATAATCAAACTAGCGCACATGGGCAGCCTATTGGGGCATATCAAAACAAAACAAAACAAGAAGCTAGGACTCACTAAACAAATATAAAATAAAATTATAATAAACTATTGATGGCTCGGAAACAACAGTCAATATCAAATCACATAAAGGGGCAGTCCATGATGGCTTCAGCAAGCTCCCCAAATAAAGAATCAATAAATTCTCTGGAGGAAGAGAATTTCTTAGAATTACCAGAGGCAGAATACAAAAGATTAATATACAGAACTCTTCTAGAAATTAGAAGGAAAATTCTAAAAAATGCAGAAACAGCCAGGGAACATAGAAACAAAGTAGGAGTGGAACTTAAAAAAGTTACTCAAGAACATAATGACAAATTTAATAGGCTGCAAAAATCCATACAGAGACAGTAATCAGAAATCCAGAAGATTAACATGAAATTTCAGAATTAGACGACTCAATAGAAAGTCATAGGAGCAGAACTGAGGTAGTAGAAGTCAGAATTAGCTACATTGAAGATAAAGCACTTGAAACCAACTTATCTGAGGAAAACGCAGATAAAATAATTTTAAAAAATGAAGAAACTCTATGTCATGTGGGGCTCTATCAAGAGAATAACCTATGAGTGATTGGAGTACCAAACACGGCGGGGGATAACAGAAAATACAGAGAAAATTGTTGAAGATTTGTTGATAGAAAACTTCCCTGATATCATGAAAGATGAGAAGATATCTATCCAAGTTGCTCATCGAACCCCACATAAGGTAGATACCAAAAGAAAGTCACCAAGACATATTATAATCAAACTTACCGAAACGAAAGATAAAGAGAGAATTTTAAGAGCAGCTAAGGATAAAAGAAAAGACATTTACAAAGGAAAATCAATTAGAATAAGCTCGGACTACTCAGCAGAAACCATGCAGGCTATAAGGCAATGGAATGACATATATAAAGCCTTGAAGGAAAATCACTGTCAGCCAAGAATTATATATACAACAAAACTCTCTCTCAAATATGATGGCGAAATTAGGGCATTTCCAGGTAAACATAAGTTCAGGGAATTTGCAAAAATCAAACCAAAATTACAAGAAAAACTAGAGAGAGTCATACGATTAGAT
This sequence comes from Dugong dugon, assembly GCA_030035585.1. Lineage (NCBI taxonomy): Eukaryota > Metazoa > Chordata > Mammalia > Sirenia > Dugongidae > Dugong > Dugong dugon. The sequence continues at coordinate 96,448,175 of CM057483.1, read as the reverse complement.
AATCAATAATGCCAGATAACTACGTAAGATTAGAACACGGGACAAAACAACCAGATATTGACTCAAATGGTGAAATCGAAAATACATCCAAGCTAAAACATTGAAAAAAGGGAAACAGATATCAATATGTAAAAAAGGACAACAGTAAAACAAAAAAGAGGGACTTAAAAAATGCAGACATTGATTTTTCATATGGAGGGGAAGTTAAGTTGATATGAAGTAATAAAAGACTGGTATAAACTTAGAAAAATAGGGGTAAATATTAAGGTAACCACAAAGGAATCTAACAATCCTACAAATCAAAATAAAAAAGTAGAAAAACATATAGACCCAGAAAACACAAAATCTACAACAATGAAAAAAATACATAAAGAAAAACGACTCAGGACAGAAAATTAAGGGGAACAAAGAAACTGTGAACAACACACAAAAAGAGATATCAGGATGACAGCACTAAACTCATACCTGTCAATAATTACGCTGAATGTAAATGGATTTAATGCACCAATAAAGAGACGGAGAGAGGCAGATTGGATAAAAAAGCATGATCTATCTATATGCTGCCTACAAGAGACACATCTTAGACTTAAAAACACAAACAGGCTAAAACTCAAAGGATGTGAAAAAACATACCAAACAAACAACACTCAAAAATGAGCAGGAGTGGTAATATTAATCTCTGACAAAATAGACTTTAAAGTAAAATCCACCACAAAAGATAAGGAAGGGCATTGTATAATGATTAAAGGGTCAATACACCAGGACTTAACTATAATAAATATTTATACACCCAAAAACGAGGCTCCAAAATACATAAAACAAACTCTAATAGCTCTGAAGAGAGAGATAGACAGCTCCACAATAGTAGTAGAAGGCTTCAACACGCCACTTTCAGTGAAGGACAGAACATCCAGAAAGAAGCTCAACAAAGACACGGAAGAGCTAAGTGCTACAATCAACCAACTGGATCTCATAGACATATACGGAACACTTCACCCAACAGCAACCAAGTATACATTCTTTTTCAACACACATGGAACTTTCTCCAGATTAGACCACATCTTAGGCCACAAAGCAATCCTCAACAAAATCAAAAACATTGAGATAATACAAAGTAACTTCTCTGATCACAACAGCATAAGAGTAGAAATCAATAAAATAAAAAGCAAGGAGAAAAAATCAAACACACAGAAACTGAAAAACACCTTGCTCAAAAACTACTGGGTTATAGAAGAAATTAAAGACAGAATAAAGAAATTCACCAAATCAAATGAGAATGAAAACACATCCTACCAGAACCTTTTGGACACAGCAAAAGCAGTGCTCAGAGGTCAGTTTATAGCAATCAATTCACATACCTGAAAAGAAGAAAGGGCCATAATCAAAGCATTAACCCTACAACTGGAACAAGTAGAAAGAGAGCAGCAAAAGAAGCCCTAAGGAGCCAGAAGAAAGGAAATAATAAGAATTAGAGAAAAATTAAATGAAATAGAGAATAGAAAAATAATTGAAAGAGTTAAGAAGTCCAAAAGCTGCTTCCTTGAAAAGATCAACAAAATTGATAAACCATTGGCCATACTGACAAAAGAAAAACAGGATAGGAAACAGATTACCTGTATAAGAAATGAGATGGGTGATATCACAACAGACCCAACTGAAATTAAAACAATCATAAGAGATTACTATGAAAAATTGTACTCTGACAAATTTGAAAACCTAGAGGAAATGGGCAAATTTCTAGAAACTCACTACCTACCTAAATTAACACAATCAGAGGTAGAACAACTAAAGAAACCCATAACAAAAGAAGAGATTGAAAAGGTTGTTAAAAAAACTGCCAACAAAAAAAGCCCTGGCCTGAATGGTTTCACTGGAGAATTCTACCAAACTTTCAGAGAAAACATAACACCACTTCTACTAAAGGTATTTCAGGGCATAGAAAAGGATGGAAATCTCCCAAACTCATTGTATGAAGCCAGCATAACCCTGATACCAAAACCAGGTAAAGACACCACAAAAAAAAAAAAAAAATACAGACGATATCTCTCATGAACATTGACGCTAAAATCATCAACAAAATTTTAGCTAATAGAATTCAGCAACATATCAAAAAAATAATTCACCATGACCAAGTGGGATTTATACCAGGTACGCAGGATGGTTCAACATTAGTAAAACAACCAAGGTAATCCATCATATAAATAAAACAAAAGACAAGAGCCACATGATCTTATCAATCGATGCAGAAAAGGCATTTGACAAAGTCCAACACCGTGCATGATAAAAACTCTCAATAAAATAGGAATAGAAGGGAAATTCCTCGGTATAATTAAGGGCATTTATACAAAGCCAGCAGCCAACATCATCCTAAATGGACAGACTTTGAAAGCATTCCCCTTGAGAACAGAAACCAGACAAGGATGCCCTCTATCACCACTCTTATTCAACATTGTGCTGGAGGTCCTAGCCAGAGCAATTTGGCTATAAAAAGAAATAAAGGGCATCCAGATAGGTAGGGAAGATGTCAAAGTATCTCTATTTGCACATGATATGATCTTATACACAGAAAACCCCCAAAGAATCCACAAGAAAACTACTGGAACTAATAGAAGATTTCAGCAAAGTTTCAGGATACAAGATAAACATACAAAAATCAGTTGGATTCCTTTACACCAACAACAGAACCTCCAAGAGGAAATCACCAAATCAATATCCTTTACAATAGCCCCCAAGAAGATAAAATACTTAAGAATAAATCTAACAAGAGAAGTAAAAGATCTATACAAAGAAAACTATGAGACACTACTGTAAGAAACTAAAAGAGACTTGCATAAGTGTAAAAATATACTTGCTCATGGATAGGTAGGCTCAACATAGTGAAAACGTCAATTGTACCCAAAACAATCTACAGATACAATGCAATCCCAATCTAAATTCCACCAGCATTTTTTAATGAGATGGAGAAACAAATCACCAACTTCATATGGAAAGGGAAGAGGCCCCAAATAAACAAAGCATTCCTCAAGAAGAAGAACAAAGTGGGAGGCCTTACACTACCTGATTTTAGGGCCTATTATACTGCCATGATAGTTGAAACAGCCTGGTACTGCTACAACAACAGATACATAGACCAATGGAAGAGAGTTGAGAATCCAGACATAAGCTCACCCACCTATGAGCAGCTAATATTTGACAAAGGCCCAAAGTCCATTAATTGGGGAAAAGACAGTCCATTTGAAAAATGGTGCTGTCTCATGTAAGCTCCATTGACATTTCCAAACCCACTGAGGGACTGAATTGCTGGGTGGAGGGCTGTGGGGACCATGGTCTTGGGGAACATCTAGCTCAATTGACCTAACACAATTTATAAAGACAATGTTCTACATCTACCTTGGTGAGTAGCGTCTGGGGTCTTAAGAGCCTGTGAGCAGCCATCTAAGATACTCCACTAGTCTCACCCCTTCAGGAGCAAAGGAAAATGAATAGAACAAGATACATGGAAAAGATTAGTCCAAAGGACTAATGGGCCACAGCTACCACGGCCTCCAGCAGACTGAGTCCAGTACAGCTAGATGGTGCCCGGCTACCACCACTGACTGCTCTGACCGGGATGACAATAGAGGGTCCTGGACAGAACTAGAAAAGGATGTAGAACAAAATTCTAACTCACAAAAAAAAAAAGACCAGATTTACTGGCCGGACAGACTGGAGAAACCCCGAGAGTATCGCCCGTGGACACCCTTTCAGCTCAGTGGTGAAGCCTCTCCCGAAGTTCACCTTTCAGCCGGGGATTAGACAGCCTCATAAAACAAAACAGGACTAATGAGGCACAGCAGTAGAGGGACAAAGACTAGAAGGCAGGAGGGGAGAGGAAAGCTGGTGATAGGGAACCCAAGGTTGAGAAGGGACAGTGTTGACATGTCATCGGGTTGTTAACCATTGTCATAGGGCAATATGTGCACTAACTGTTTAATGAGAAACTACTTGTTCTGCAAACTTTAATCTAAGGTACGAAAAAAAAGAATTATCTATGTGAGATAAAATTGACAACAGCAACTCAAAAGGTTTGATGGGAAGCCTAGGGGACAGTGAGTTGAAGATAATGGTGATGGAATAATCTGGAAAAAGACACTGAGAATAGCAGCACAACTGGAAGAATGTAATCGATGTCACTGAATTGTTCCTGTAGAAACTTTCAAAATGGTGTAACTTTGGCTATGTTTATTTTCACCAAAAAAAAGGCCCTCAAGGTCGAGAAAGGAGAGGATGACATGTCGTGGGGTTGTTAACCAATGTTATAAAACAATATGTGTACTGACTGTTTAATGAGAAACTATGTGTTCTGTAAACCTTCATCTAAAGTACAATAAAAAAAAATTTTAAAAAATGGTGCTGTCAGAAGTGGATATCCATCTGCAAAAACTGAAACAAGACCCATACCTCACACGATGCACAAAAACTAACTCAAAATGGATCAAAGACTTAAATACAAAATTGAAAACGATAAAGATCATGGAAGAAAAAATAGGGACAATGCTAGGAGCCCTAATACGTGACATAAACACAATACGAACTATAAGTAAAAATGCACAAGCACCAGAAGACAGACTAGCTAAATGGCAGCTCCAAAAAAATCAAACACTTATGCTCATTGAAAGACTTCGCCAAAAGAGTAAAAAGATAACCTACAGACTGGGAAAAAATTTGGGGCTATGACACATCCAATTAGCATGTAATCTCTAAAATCTACAAGATACTGCAAAACCTCAACAACAAAAAGACAAATAACCCAATTAAAAATGGGCAAGGGATATGAACAGGCACTTCACCAAAGAAAATACTCAGGCAGCTATCAGACACATGAAGAAATGCTCACGATCATTAGCCATTAGAGAAATGCAGATCAAAACTACAATGAGCTATCATCTCACCCCAACAAGGCTAGCATTAATCCAAAAAACACAAAATAATAAATGCTGGAGAGGTTATGGAGAGACTGGAACACTTATACACTGTTGATGGGAATGTAAAATGGTACATGCACTTTGGAAATCGATTTGGCCCTTCCTTAAAAAGCTAGAAATAGAAGTACCATAGGATCCAACAATCCTGCTCTTTGGAATATAGCCTAGAGAAACAAGAGCTGTCACAGGAATAGATATATGCACACCCATGTTCATTGCAGCACTGTTCATAATAGTAAAAAGTTGGAAGCAGCCTAGGTGCCCATCAACAGTCAAATGGATAAACAAATAATGGTATATCCACAGAATGGAATATTACGCAATGATGAACAACAATGATGAAGCTATGAAACATTGTATAACATCATGGAAGCTGGAAATTATTATGCTGAGTGAATTTAGTCAGTCACAGAAGGACAAATACTGTATAATACCACTATTGTAAGAACTCAAGAAAAGGTTTAAACACAGAAGAAAACATTCTTTGATGGTTACAAGGGTGGGGAGGGAAGGTGAGGCTTATTCACTAACTACATGGTAGATAAGAATCATCTTAGGCAAAGGGAAGGACAGCACACACTACAGGGGAAATCAGCACAACTGGACTAAACCAATGCTAAAAAGTTTCCAGAATACAATCAAATACTTTGAGAGACAGAGTAGCAGAGGTAGGGGGTTTGGGGACCATGCTTTCAGGGACATCTAGGTCAATTGGCATAACAAAGCTTATTAAGAAAATGTTCTGCATCCTACTTTAGTGAGTGGCGCCTGGGGTCTTAAAAGCTTGCAAGTGGCCATCTAAGATGCATCAATTGGTCTCAACCATTTGGAGTAAAGGAGAATGAAGAACACGAAAGACACAAGGAAAGTATTAGCCCAAGTGACAGAAAGGGCCACATAAACCAAAGACTTCACCAGCCTGAGACCAGAAGAACTAGATGGTGCCTGGCTACCACTAGTGAACATCCTGACAGGGAACACAACAGACAGTGCCTGATGGAGCAGTAGAAGGATGGGGTGCAGAACTCTAATTCTAGTAAGAAGACCAGACTTAATGGTCTGACTGAGACTGTAGGTGCCCCAGAAAACATGGCCCCTGGACTCTCTATCAACCCAGAGCTAAAACAATTTCTGAGGTGAACTCTTTTTTTTTTTTTGACAGTAAAATTTTTAATATATTTTGAGTAAATTGCCATTCTATAAAGTGTTAAATTTATAATAAAAATATGGTATAATTTAGGGGTGAAAACAAACTATTTAGAAATCAATTCACTTATTTTCTATGGTTAGGCAGAAAAAGTCTGTGGAAAATTTGAAATGAATATATTGAAGAGTAGTATTTAGCATATTCTCAGTCATTACATAAACATTTGGGAGATCTGAATTAAAATACTTAAACACTAAATTTCTTTTTTTATACATTGTTATGAGACCCCAACCGCTCACCCCATTCTGTGACAGCACATTCCTCCCCTCCGTCCCTGATTACCCATGAACATTCAACCAGCTCCTAACTCTCTCTGCCTTCCCATCTCACCTCTGGACAGAAGCCGCCCCTTTGGCTTCTTGTATCTACTTGTCTAAGAGGCACATTCTTCACAAGTATCACTTAATGTCCCACAGTCCAGTCCAATCCCTGTCTGAAGAGTTGGCCTCAGAAATTGTTTAAGTTCTGGGGTGATGGAGAGACCAGGGGCCATGCTTTCTGGTGCACCTCCAGTCTCAGTCAGACCATTAAGTCTAGTCTTCTTACTAGAATTAGAGTTCTGCACCCCATCCTTCTACTGCTCCATCAGGCACTGTCTGTTGTGTTCCCCGTCAGGATGTTCCCTGGTGGTAGCCAGGCACCATCTAGTTCTTCTGGTCTCAGGCTGGTGAAGTCTTTGGTTTATGTGGCCCTTTATGTCACTTGGGCTAATACTTTCCTTGTGTCTTTCGTGTTCTTCATTCTCCTTTAGTCCAAGTGGTTGGGACATATTGATGCATCTTAGATGACCGCTTGCAAGCTTTTAAGACCTCAGACACCACTCACCAAAGTAGGATGCAGAACAATTTCTTAACAAGCTTTGTTATGCCAGTTGACCTAGATGTCCCCTGAAAGCATGGTCCCCAGACCCCTATCCTTGCTACTTTGCCCCTCAAAGTGTTTGATTGTATTCAGGAAACTTCTTATCTTTGGTTTAGTCCAGTTGTGCTGACTTCCCCTGTAGTGTGTGCTGTCCTTCCCTCTGCCTAAGATGATTCTTATCTACTATCTAGTTAGTGAATAACCCTCACCCTCCCTCTTCACCCCTGTAACCATCAAAGAATGTATTCTTCTGTGTTTAAACCTTTTCTTGAGCTCTTATAATAGTGGTCTTATACAGTATTTGTCTTTCTGTGACTGACTAAATTCACTCAGCATGATAAGTTCTAACTTCCACCAAGTTATACGATTTTTCACAGCTTCATTTTTGTTCTTAATTGTTGGTAGTATTCCATTGTGTGGATATATCACAGTTTGTTTATCCATTCGTCCATCGATTGGCATTTAGGTTGCTTCCATCTTTTGGCTACTGTGAACAGTGCTGCGATGAACATGGGTGTGCCTATATCTATTCCTATGACAGCCCTTGTTTCTCTAGGATATATTCCAAGGAGTGGGATAGCTGGATTGTATGGTACTCCTAGTTCTAGCTTTTTAAGGAAGTGCCAAATCGATTTCCAAAGTGCATGTACCATTTTACATTCCCATCAACAGTGTATAACTGTTCCAGTCTCTTCACAACCTCTCCAGCATTTGTTATTTTGTGTTTTTTGGATTAATGCTAGCCTTGTTGGGGTGAGATGATATCTCATTGAAGTTTTGATCTGCATTTTTCTAATGGCTAATGATCGTGAGCATTTCTTCATTTGTCTGTTGGATGCCTGAATATCTTCTTTGGTGAAGTGTCTGTTCATATCTTTGCCCACTTTTTAATTGGGTTATTTTTCTTTTTGCTATTGAGGTTTTGCAGTATCTTGTAGATTTAGAGATTAAAAACTGATCGGATTTGTCGTAGCCAAAAAATTTTTCCCAGTCTAGCCGAGGCCAACTCTTCCGAGAGGGATTGGACTGCACTGTGGGACATGAAGTCATACTCTTGAAGAGTGTGCCTCTTAGTCAAGTAGATACAAGAGACCAAAGAGGCAGCTTCTGTTCAGAGGTGAGATGGGAAGGCAGAGAGGGTTAGTAGCTGGTTGAATGGTCATGGGGAATCAGGGGCAGAAAGGAGGCATGTGCGGTCGCAGAATGGAGTGAGCAAATAGGGTCTCATAAGAATGCATGTATAAAAATTTTGTATGGGAGACTAACTTGAAAAGTAAACTTCATTTAATTACAACAATAAAAAAAGAAGCTCGAGTACAGGGTTTTTAAAGACGGGATTTTAAGTAAAGAAGTTACAATGATTGGGTTTTGGGTATGTCGTTAATAGAAGGAAGTCTCTTATAAAGTGTAGTTCTTTCTTGTACTGGTAGTTGTCTAGTATGGTGAATCAGAACTATTACTGAGAGCAAGTTATTTTACTTGGAAAGTTACTGGGGTTTGAAAACTCCCTACTCTGAACAAGGACTAGAAGACAGAAGGGGAGAGGAAAGCTAGTGATAGGGAACCCAAGGTTGAGTAAGGACAGTTTTGACATGTAGTGGGGTTGTTAACTATTGTCATAGGGCAGGCAACATGTGTACTATTTAATAAGAAACTACTTTGCTCTGCAAACCTTCATCTAAAGTGAGAATAGCAGCACAACTGGAAGAATGTAATTGATGTTACTGAATTGTGCATGTAGAAATTTTTGAAATGATGTATCTTTGGCTATGTATATTTTCACCAAAAAAATAAAAAAGTTTGAGAAGGGAGAGGGCTGACATGTCGTGGGATTGTTAACCAATGTCATAAAACAATATGCGTACTGTTTAATGAGAAACTATTTGTTCTATAAACCTTCACCTAAAGTACAATTAAAAAAGAAAAAAAAAATAGAGGGACCCAGACAGAGCTGGAGAAAAATATAGAACAAAATTGTAACTCACAAAAAGACCAGGCTTACTGGCCTAACAGAGGCTCGAGAAACCCGGAGAGTATGGCCCCTGGACACCCTTTTTGATCAGTAATGAAGTCACTCCTGAGATTCACCTTTTAGCCAAAGATTTCACAGGCCCATAGGACAAAACAAGACAAAAGGGGCACATTAGCCCAGGAGCAAGGACTAGAAGGCAGGAGGGGACAGGAAAGCTGGTAATAGGGAACCCAAGTTCGAGAACAGAGAGTATTGACATGTCATTGGGTTGTTACCCAATGTCATAAAACAATATGTATACTAACTGTTTAATGAGAAGTTAGTTTATTCTGTAAAACTTCATCTAAAGTACAATAAAAAAAGAATTAACTGCAAAAAAAAAAAAAAAAAAAAAACTCCCTGTTGTATCTAGGTTCGTACCTGGCACAAATGAACAATAATTTTTATTTAATATTTAACAGCTGCAATGAACATTGGTGTACAAGTATATGTTTGCATTCTTGCCTTCAATTTTTGGAGGAATAGACTTTGGGGAACTTTGGAGTATAATTGTTTCATCATATACTAATTATATATTTAACTTTTTGAGAAACTGCCAAACTATTTACAACATCATCAGTACCATTTTACAATCCCACCAGCAATGAATGAGGTTTTAGATCTCTCCACAACCTCACTAACACCTGTTATTTTCCCTTTTTTTTTTTTGTTGTCTTTGTTTGTTTGGCTGGTTGGTTGTTTTGTTTTTGTTTTTTAACCGTAGCCATCTTAGTGGAGGTGAAGTTAAATGTCATTGTGGTTTTGATTTGCATTTCCTTAATGACTAATTATGTTGAGCATCTTTTCTTGTGTTCGTTGGTGATTTGTATTTCTTCTCTGGTGAAAAATCTATTCAAGTCCATTGTCCATTTTTTGATTGGGCTGTTTGTGTTTTTGTTGTTAAGCTGTAGGAGTTCTTTATATATTCTGGATATTAAACCCTAATCAGATAAATGGTTCCCCAAAATTGTCCCCAATCTGTATGTTGTCTTTTCACTTTGTTGACAAAGTCCTTTGATGAACAAAAGTTTTTAATTTTGATGAAGTCCAATTTATCTACGTCGTCTTTTGTTGCTAGGGCTTTCAGTTTCAAACTGGAGAAATGAAGCATTACCCCTACGTTTTCTTCTATGAGTTTTATAGTTTTAGCTCTTACATTTGGACCCATGATCCATTTTGAGTTAGTTTTCAGGTACAGTGTGAGGTATGGATCCAGGTTCATTCATTTGCTTGTGGAAATACACCCGTTTATTAAAGAGACTATTTATTCCCCCTTTGGATGGAGTAAGCACCATTGTCAAAAATCAAATGACGATAAAGTACAGATTTATTTCTGGCATGGTAAATCCATTGCATTGGCATATAAGTTTATCATTGTACCAGTACCACACTCTTTTTTAAAAATCTAATTTATTTACGTTTGTTGTTGTTGTTATTAAGAATATACACAAAAGAACCTACACCAATTCAACAATTTCTTCATGTAAATCAGTGATGTTGATTAATCTCTTTGAGTTCTGCAAACATTCTGACCATTCTTTTCTGCATTGTTCCTTCCAAATTAACATAAACTCACTGTCCCCTAATTTTTCTATTTAAACTTTCAAGTTGCTGTTGGCAATTTGATATCATATAAATAGATCTTAAATGAGGACAATGCTCAGGGCAAACATTCTTCACTAGTTAACCTAAACTATGTTTTGGTTTTGAGAAGACTTCAGGGGATATTTTTGGTTTAAGATTTAAAGATCATCACAGGGCAATAGTTTCAAGGGTTCATCCAGCCTCCACGGCTCCAGAAAATCTGGATTCCATGAAAATTTGAAATTCTGTCCTGAATTTCCCTCTTTTCCTCAGAATTCTTCTATAGAAACTTTGATCAAAATGTTAATAGTAGCCAGGCATCATCCAGTTCTTCTGGTCTCATGGCAAAGGAGGCAGTTTTTCATGAAGGCAATTAGCCACACATTCCATATACTTCTCCTATTCCTGAATCTCCTTCCTCTGTTGCATCAGGCAAATAGAGATCAATTGCTATACCTTGGATGGCCATTTGCAAGCTTTTAATACCCCAGGCACTATGAAATGACAAGCAGGTAGAAAAGAGGCACAGTAGTAGGCCAATTGACTGGGATGTCCCATGAAGCCATGACCCAAAACCTTCAAACCAAGGAACAAAATCCCATGAGGTATATGATTGTACATAAGCAGCCTCAGCAGCTGTTTTTTTTTTTTTTTTTTTTTTGTCGTTGTAAACATATCTATCACACATTTGCCAATTCAAATTTTTACAGCGGTAGAACTTATTGACAGCAATTACATTAATTGGCTGTCCAACCCTACCCTTAATCAATGCGATTTTTCCATCACCGTAAACTGAAACTCAGTGCTCCATAGGCAATAAAGTTGCCTTATCCTTTCCTTCCGCCCCTGGTAACTATTAATAAACTTTGTTCTCTATATATTCGCCTATTCTGTCTTTTTATATAAGTGAAGTCCAGGAACGGATTACTTATGTGAAATTGTGCACTACAGATTAGTAAGTAAGCACAAGTAAGCCTGTGTATACCTTGGTTACTGTAAGCCTGTGTGTACCTTGCTTACTGGTTAATCCACCCGTGGTGAGGTCATACAGTATTCTTCTGTGATTGACTTATTTCACTCAGCATAATGTCTTCAAGCTCTATCCATTTTGTAGCATGTATCAAGACTTCATTTTTCTAACAGACTGAGTAGCATTCCACTGTATGTATGTATCACATTTTGTTTATCCATTCACCCATTGATGGGCATTTAGGTTGTTTTTGGTATTGTGAATAGTGCTGCAAAGAACGTTGGTGTAAAAGTATCTGTTTGAGTCTCAGCTTTCAATTCTTTTGGGTATACACCTAGCACTGGAATTGCTGAGTCATATGATATTCCTATTTTTAGTTTTTTGAGGAACAATCACACTGTTTTCCACAAAGGGTGTACCATTTTGCATTCCCACCAGCAATGGATAAGGATTCCAATTTCCCCACATTGTCAACACATTTGTAGATATCTATTTTTTTTTTATTGTACTTCAGGTGAAGGCTTACAGAACAAATAGTTTCTCATGAAACAGAAGTACACATGTTGTTTTATGACATTGGTTAACAACCCCACAACATATCAACCCTCTAACTTCTCAACCTTTTTTTTTGGTGAAAATACACATAGCCAAAGATACACCATTTCAAAAATTTCTACATGCACAGTTCAGTGACATTGACTATGCTCTTCGGATTATGCTGTTATTCTCACTTAAGATGAAGGCTTACAGAACAAAGTAGTTTCTCATTTAACAGTTACTACAAATGTTTCCCTATGACAATGGTTAACAATCTCACAACACATCAACAATATCCTTACTCAACCTTGGGATCCCTATCACCAGCTTCCTTGTCCCCTTCTGCTTTCTGGCCCTTGTCACTGGACTCCTGTACCTCGTTAGTCTCATTCGGTTTTACTGGGCTGTCCACTCCCAGGCTGAACAGTGAACCTCGGAGGTAACTTCACCACTGAGCTAAAAGGGTATCTGGGGGTCATACTCTCGAGGTTTCTCCAGCCTCCTTTAGGCCAGTAAATCTGGTCTTTATTTTTTATGAGTTAGAATTATGCTCCACATCCTTCTCCAGCTCTGTCCAGAACCCTCTGTTGTGATCCTGGTCAGAGCAGTCAGTGGTGATAGCTGGGCACCATCTAGCTGTACTGGACTCAGTCCGGTGGAGGCCTTGGTAGCAGTGGGCAATTGTCCTTCAGACTAAACTTTTCCTTGTATCCTGTTCTCTTCATTCTCTATCGTTCCTGAAGGGATGAGACCACTGGAGTATCTTAGATGGCCGCTCACAGGCTTTTAAGACCCCAGACACTACTTGCCAAGGTAGAATGTAGAGCATTGTCTTTATAAGCTGTGTCATGCCATTTGAGCTATATGTTCCCCAAGACCATGGTCCGCAGAGCCCTCCGCCCAGCAACTCAGTCAGTCAGGGAGTTTGGATGTGTCTATGGGGCTTCCATGACCTTTCCTTGTACAACCTGTGCTAGTTTCCCCTGTATTGTGTACTGTCTCACCCTTAACCCAAGATACCACTTATCTGTTGTCTGTTTAGTATTTTCCCCCCACTCGTCCTATCCCTGGTGACCAACAAAGATTGTTACATTTTGTGTGTGAACTTTTTCATGGGTTTTTACAATAGAGGTCTCATACAATATTTGTCCTTTTGTGATTGACTTATTTCACTCAGCATAATGTCCTCCAGTTTCATCCATGTTATGAGATGGTTCACAGATTCATTCTTGTTCTTTCTCGTTGCGTAGTACTCCATTGTATGTATGTACCATAGTTTGTTTATCCATTCATTTGTTGATGGGCATCTAGTTTGTTTCCATCTTTTTCCTACTGTTTGTTTATTCCCTCTTTCATTGTTTTGATGTTGTTGTCATCCATCGATTGACTGCTCTGATTCCCTGTTGTATTTCTTTTGGTTTTGGATAGTCCTCGAGAGTTCATTTCCTAGATTGGTATCTGGCTTGTACAATCCTGCGTCCTAGGTCCTGTCTGAGGGCTGAGGCTGTTTGTCCTCAGATCGAAGAACTCCCTTTAATAATTCTTGTAATTTTGGTTTGACTTTTACATATTCCCTTAGTTTCTGTTTATCTGGAAATGACCTAATTTCACCATCAAATTTGAATGAGAGTTTTGCAGGATATATTATTCTTGGCTGGAAATTTTTTTTCTTTCAAGATTTTATATATGTCATCCCATTGCCTTCTTTCCTGCATGGTTTCTGCCGAATCATCTGAGCTTAGTCTTATTGTTTTGCCTCTGTATGTGACTTCTTGTTTTTCACGTGCTGCTTTCAGGATTCTTTGTTTGTCTTTGGTTTTGGCGAGTGTGAATATGATATGCCTTGGTGATTTTCTTTTGGTGTCTCTTCTATATGGGTTTCGTTGAGCTTCTTTGATGGCCAGCTTTTCATCTTTCATGATATTGGGGAAGTTTTCTGTCAGCAATTCCTCAATGATCCTCTCTGTGTTTTCTGTTTTATCCCCCTGTTGTGGAATGCCAATCACTCGTAAATTTTTGCTTTTAATTGTGTCCCACGTAACTCTCAGGGTGTCTTCATTTTTCTTTGTTCTTTTTTCTGGGTTTTTCTGAAACAGAGTTGTATCCAAATGTTTGTCTTCACTTCCACTGATCTTGTCTTCCACAGTTTCAAATCTGCTTCTCAGCCCTTCTATGACATCATCCATTTCTGAAATCTTGTTGTTTATCTTTTGGATTTCTAATTGTTGTTTTTGTATAATTTCTAGTTGTGAATTTATTTTGGCATTTTGTTCCTGCATCATCTTCCTGAATTCTTCCAATTTTTTGTCTGTATTTTCCATGAGTTTGTCTATTTTTTTCTCATGTTTGTCAACTTTTTGCCTCAGTTCTTGTAAAATTCCGAGTATTAGAGATTTGAATTCCCTATCAGATAGTTCTAATTCATTTTCTTCCAGAGGAGAGTCATCTAGTGTTTTAATTTGGACGCCTACTGGAACCATCCTGTCCTGTTTTTGTAAATGTTTTGATATTGTTTTCTGTTTTCGGGGCATTCGGTAGGTATTTCTCTTGTATATTGATTGTAGATTTTTTGTCTCGTCCTTTTTTAAAAAAAAATTTGAGTGTGTCTGAGCAGGCAGACTGCGTGCTCTTTGTTGTTTGCTCATCTGTGCGCTCAATACTTTTCGCCTCCTTCTCCAACTGGCAGGTTCAGTCACTCAGATATGGTACAGCAGGTCAGGTCTAGCTGAAGAGGAGCCATTGGGATGGGTTGTTTGTGGCACTCACTACAGCCACCATGGCGGGTCAGTACTCAGTGCTGGGCAGGTTCCAGTAGGCCGTGCCTGCACTGCTTGGTGGTGTGATGTCAAGCGCACAGTGCAGGTAGGCAGGATGCAGTGGGGAGATTGTTATGTGTGGAGCTAAGATGGATATGGGAGAGAGGAGAGAGGAACAGGAGCCAAAAACATACAAACAAAAAAGAAGCTAGGGGAGCTTGCCATTGGAATGGAGAGATGAGAGACTATGAAATGGAGAAAAACAGAAGGGGGAAGAGGAAGAAAAGAAAAGAATGAACAAATAAAAATAAGAAAGGTTAAAGAATCGCAAAATTCCCAGGGATCCCACCAATGCAGCTATGAGGTCTGGGGAAGTCGCTCTCAGGTGTTGCAGCACAGCCTGGCCAGAAGGCGCAGAGGCATACAATGCCTGGTATTCAGGGATCAGAAAGAGAAGGAAGATAGAGAGAGATGAGAAACTGAGCAATGAAGAACGACAAAAGGGAAAAAGAGGGAAAAGAAAACAAAACAAATACAAAAAAAACAACAACAACAACAAGAAAGGCCCCCCAAAAAAACAGGAAAAAAAACCAACTAAGAAAGAAATGTCCTCAGGGATCCCTCTGCACGTCTGTGGAAGCCAAAGGGGAGTCTCCCTGGCATGCAGCTCAGCCTGGCCAGAAAGGGCTCCCAACTCAAGAAAAGGAAAAGAAAACATACAAACAATTCAAAACGCAGAAAAGCCCCGGGATCCCACCAGCACAGTAGCCCAGACCTGGAAGCAGCTGCACACTCAAATGGAGCTCCCCAGCCCCTCAGGATAAAGCAAAGATGGCGCACTGAGCCAGGCACTCGAGTGAAAAGAGGGGGAGGTGGCGAGAGGCAAGCAAGAAGCCAAAGAAGCAGAAAAAAAAGCAACACCAGCAGCCAACAAATGACACTCAGAGAGCCAGCCAGTGTTGGCTGGTGTTTCTGGACAAGAGACTGTGTCCGTGGGAAGCAGAGGAGGCCGAGTGTGGGTGAAGAAGGGTGGAGAGTGGGAAAGCATATATCACAAATTGCTGGCACTCTGGAGTCCCTCAGGAAGAAGCAAAGATGGCGCACAGAGCCAGGCACTTGAGTGAAAGGAGGGGGAGGTGGCGAGAGGCAATCAAGAAATCAAAAGACGCAGAACAAAAAAAGCAACACTAGCAGCCAACAACTGGCACCCAGAGAGACACCCACTTGGGTGTTTGGAATCCAAGCAGCCGGCGCCTCCCGATCAAGAGACCATGGCCATGGGAAGCAGAGGAACAAATGAACAAAAGCCCCGGGATCCCACCGGCGTGGCAGCCCAGACCAGGAAGCAGCTGTACACTCGAATGGAGCCCCACAGCCCCACAGGAAGAAGCAAAGATGGCGCTCGGAGCCAGACACTTGAGCAAAAGGAGGGGAAGGCGGCGAGAGGCAAGTGAGAAATCAAAAGAAGCAGAACAAAAAAGCAACACTAGCAGCCAACAAATGGCACTCAGAGAGCCGCCTGCTTGGGTGTGTGGAATCCAAGCAGCCGGCGCTTCCCAGTCAAGAGACTACGGCTGCGGGAAGCAGAGGAGCCCGAGCCAGGGCGAAGAGGGGTGGGGGGTGGGAAAGCACACACCGCAAATTACCAGCTGTTTTGTCTCCCACTGGACGCTCCGTGAGGCTGCTTTCTCATACCCCTGTTTGCTGGTCTCCGTTAGGAGTCCAAGATGGTGGATCCGCATTGCGTTAGCTGGTAGGGGACCTCTGCATGAATCCCTCCTCGATCTCCATTGTCTTTCAGTATTCTCACTCCATTTGGTGCTTGGCTGAGTTCTTTATCTCTTCATTTGATGTTCTAGGGTTTCAGGATTGTTGCATTCTCTGTTTGGCTTAGCTTTTTGGATCTTTGCTGTGGAGGGACGGTGTGGTGCTTCTGTCTAGAGCACCATCTTGCCGGAACCTCCACCTGCTCTTTTTTGAGTGTTGTTTGCTTGATATATTTTTTCCATCCTTTGAGTTTTAGCTTTTTTGTGTCTTTAAATCTACGGTGTGTCTCTTGTAGGTAGCATATAGATGGAGCATTCTTTTTTATCCAATCTGCCACTCTCCGTCTTTCTGTTGGTGCGTTAAGTCCGTTTACATTCAGCGTAATTATTGATAGTATGAGTTTAGTGCTGTCATCCTGATATCTCTTTTTGTGTGTTGTTCAGTTACTTTGTTCCCCTCAATTTTCTGTGCTGAGTCGTTTTTCTTTATGTATTTTTTTCATCCTTGTAGATTTTGTGTTTGCTGGGTCTTTACGTTTTTCTACTTTTTTGATTTATAAGATTTTTAGATTTTTGTGGTTACCTTAACATTTACCCCTATTTTTCTAAGTGTATACCAGTGTTTTATTACTTCATATTTCCTTAACTTCCCCTACATATGAAAAATGGATGTTTGCATTTTTAAGTCCCTCTTTTTTGTTTTAATGTTGTCCTTTTTTACATATTGATATCTGTTTCCTTATTTTCAATGTTTTATCTTTGATGTATTTTCGATTTCCCTATCTGAGTCAATATCTGGTTGCTCTGTCCTGTGTTCTACTCTTGCGTTGTTATCTGGTGTTACTGATTATCTAACCTTAGGACTCCCATTACTATATCTTGTAATTTTTGTTTGGTTTTTGCAAATTCCCTTAACTTCTGTTTACCTGTAAATGCCCTAATTTCGCCATCATATTTGAGAGAGAGTTTTGCTGGATATATAATTCTTGGCTGGCAGTTATTTTCCTTCAAGGCTTTATATATGTCATCCTATTGCCTTCTAGCCTACGTGCTTTCTCCTTGTAGTCTGATCTTATTCTAATTGACTCTCCTTTGTAGATGACTTTTCTTTTATCCCTAGCCACTCTTAAACTTCTCTGCTTAACTTTGGTTTTGGTAAGTTTGTTTATGTCTTGGTGACTTTCTTTTGGTATCTACCCTTTGTGGGGTTTGATGAGCATCTTGAATACATATCTTCTCATCTTTCATGATATCAGGGAAGTTTTCTGTCAACTAATCTTCAATAATTTTCTCTGTATTTTCTGTTATCCCCCCCCCCACCCCATTCTGGTACTCCAATCACTCGTAGCTTATTTCTCTTGATAGAGGCCCACATGATTCTTAGAGTTTCTTCATTCTTTTTAATTCTTTTATCTGACTTTTCCTCAAATAAATTGATGTCAAGAGCTTTATCTTCAATGTCGCTAAGTCTAACATCTACTGCCTCATTTCTGCTCCTATGACTTTCTATTGAGTTGTCTAATTCTGAAATTTCATTGTTAATCTTCTGGATTTCTGATTGCTATCTCTGTATGGATTCCTGCAGCCTATTAAATTTGTCATTATGTTCTTGAGTAACTTTTTTAAGTTCTGCTACTACTTTGTCTCTATGTTCCCTGGCTGTTTCTGCATTTTATCATATTTCCTTTCCAGGTTCTAGAAGAGTTCTGTATATTAATGTTTTGTATTCTGCCTCTGGTAATTCCGAGAAATTCTCTTCCTCCAGAGAATTTACTGATTCTTTATTTGGGGAGCTTGCTGAAGCCATCATGGACTGCCCCTTTATGTGATTTGATATTGACTGTTGTCTCTGAGCCATCAATAAGTTATTATAATTTTATTTTGTATTTGTTTAGTGAGTCCTAGCTTCTTGTTTTGTTTTGTTTTGATATGGACCAGTAGGCTGCTCGTGTGCGCTTGTTTGATTATTGACACCTTTCAAGCCCTAACGTTCTTTCTCCAGGTAGTTTGTTCTGTAACTAAGCATGTGCACACAGGAGTACGTTAAATTTTCCTATATAGGTTCAGCTCAGGTGTCCAGGCAGTCAGTCACCAAGTGTGTGGTGCAGGCTCTCACCTACAGTCTTAGAGAGGCATGGGTGATTGGTGCAGGCACTGGACTCTTGCTCTGGTAGGGGATCATGCAATGAGCCAGGCAGGAGGCTGATGGCTGCCCCTGAGAGTCTGAAGGGAAAGCTTATTCCTGTTCTCTAGGGTGAGTAGGTAGCTGAGTTTTGCAGCCGGACTATGGTCACCCCACTCTGTTGGCTATAAAGACTCGAGGGCACCACTTTTTCTTGGACTCCTGTAGCAGGTGACTAGGAGGTTTAGGTGACACCACCAGGCCTCAAACCCCTGTTGCGGATTGGTAAATGTGCCTACTTAAGGGGAAGGGCTGTTTCGAGGGTCACAAATATGCCAATTCACAGCTGAAACAGTTGAAGTTAAACTTCAGATGTTTGCCCGGTTGTACTATGGTAGTAAGGGCTAATGCTGTTGAGATGGGTCCCCACAAGTCTATACAGGGGTGTAAGACACTCAAAGTCTATGGAACCCTTATGCCTGTGCCTAGCAAAGGAACTGTGCTGACCCTGTGTTCCTGGCTTAGGGGAGCCAGTAGCTTATTTGTTCCCTCTCCAAGGCCAGGAGAATGGTTCTGGGCACCTTTTGGGATCTACTTCCAGCCCAGTAGACTGCCGGTGCAGAGCGCAAAGGGAGGAGGTAAAAGGGAGAGAGGTTTTTGCAAATGGGCTTTTTTTTTTAAATCCCCACGAAAGGCCTCATGCATATACTTATCTTTAGCCACTTGGGAGCTGCTTTTCACTGGTTCGGAGTGTCCAAGCAGAATCTCTGCTGCCGGGTCTCTCCCTATGTGGAAACTGCTTCCTGAGCGATCACACAGCACAGCTGTTTGCTTCACTGCAGACCTGGTGTGGCTGAAGAGCTGCAGTCTTCCCACCGCCGCTCTGGTGCTCTTCTATTTTTTCAAACCGTCTCCCTCTCCCCTTTGCCATTCAGTCCAGTTCCTCAACTGTGCATTGTTCAAGGCTCCTAGATATTCATATACCATCAAATCACTTGTTTTTCCAGGTCTTTGTTATAAGGGGGATATAGGAAGAGTCTGACTACACCACTATGTTGGCCATTCCCCCAGTCTTTTATTTCTTTATATCACCTTGACTTCTTCTCCATATGAAAAATCTATGTTTACATTTTTTAATTCCCTCTTTTTTTGTTTTAATATTGCCATCTTTTACACATTGGGGTCTGTTTCCCTGTTTTCACTGTTTTAGTTTTGATTTACTTTTGTGACTTCCCTATCTGTGTTGATAACTGGTTGCTCTGTCATGTGTTCTAGTGTTGGGTTGTTATGTGATGTTACTGATTTTCTAACTGGAGGATGCCCTATAGTATTTCTTGTAATTTTGGTTTGTTTTTTGCAAATTCTCTACACTTCTGTTTATCTGGAAATGCCGTAATTTTGCCATCGTATTTGAGAGACAGTTTTGCTGGATATATAATTCTTGACTGGCAGGTTTTTTTTTTGTTTGTTTTTTTTTTCCTTTAAGGCTTTATATACGTCATCCCATTGCCATCTTTCCTGCATGGTTTCTGCTGAGTAGTCTGAGCTTATTCTTATTGACTTTTTTTGTAGATGACTTTTCGTTTCTCCCTAAGCATTCTTAAATTTCTCTCTTTATCTTTGGTTTTGGCAAGTTTGATTGTAATATGTCTTGGTGACTTTCTTTTGGAATCTACCTTTTGTGGGGTTTGGTGAGTATCTTGGATAGATATCTTGTCATCTTTCACGAAATCAGGGAAGTTTTCTGCCAACAAATCTTCAACTATTCTCTCCGTATTTTCTGTTATCTCCCCCGCCCTGTTCTGGTCCTCCTATCACCTGTAGGTTATTCCTCTTGATAGAGTCCCATATAATTCTTAGGGTTTCTTCATTTTTTTAAAATCCATTATCTGATTTTTCCTCAAATAATTTGATGTCAAGTGCTTTATCTTCAATCTCATTAATTCTGACTTCCATTACCTCAGTTCTGCTCCTATGACTTTCTACTGAGTTGTCTAATTCTGAAATTTATAGTTAATCTTCTGGATTTCTGATTGCTGTGTCTCTATGGATTCTTGCAGCCTGTTAAATTTGTTATTATGCTCTTCTGTAGTCTTTTTAATTTCCTCTTTTGAGTGTTCTGAGTTTTGCTTAATTTCCTTCCTAATTTCTTGAAGAGTTCTGTATGTTAATCTTTTGTATTCTGCCTCTGGTGATTCCAAGAAATTTTCCTCGTCTGGAAAATTTCTAGATTCTTTATTTTGGGGGCTTGCTGAAGCCATCATAGATTGCATCTTTGTATGATTTGGTATTGACTGTTGTCTCCAAGCCATCAATAAGTTATTATATTTATTTATTTTATGTTTGCTTACTGTGTCCTAGCTTCTTGTTTTGTTTTGATATGCCAAGATAAGCTGCTTGTATGAGCTAGTTTGATTATTGGCACATTTGAAGCTCTAATGTCCCATCACCAGGTGGTTAGATCTGTTCCTAAGTATGTGAACTCAGGAGTCTGCCCACTCCTCTTGGATGGATTCAGCTCAGGTGCCCAGGCAGATAGCCACCAAGTGTGTGGTGTAGGCTCTCACTTACAGTCCTAGAGAGGCATGGGTGATTGGTGTAGGCATAGGCATCTTGCTACAGCAGGGGGATGCACTCTGAGCAAGCAAGGGGCTGATGGCCACCCTTGAGTGTCCAGGAAGAAGGTGTGTCCCTGTTCCCTAGAGCACGTAGGTGGGTGGGTTTTGCAGCCAGACTATGAGCACCTAAAGCTGTTGGCTGTAAGGACTGGGGGGCACCTCTTATTCATGGGCCCCTCTCGCAGGTGGTTAGGTGGCATGGGTGGAGCCATTATTCCTCAGGCCCCTGATGTAGGTAGGTGAAGACACTGCTTAATGGGCTGAGCAGCGTCAAATGTCAAGAACCTGCCACTTCACAGCTGAAACAGTTGAAGTTAGAGTTACAGTATATATCCTGTTGTACTGCAGTAATGAGGGCCTATGCTGCTGAGATGAGCCCACACAAGTCTATGCAGGGGGAAAGGTGCTCAAAGTCCATGGCTCCCTTATGCCTGTGCCTAGACAAAGGAGCTGTGCCTACCCTGGGTTCCTGGCTTAGGGGAGCCTGCAGTTTATTTTTCCCCCTGTTTGTTTGTTCACTCTCCAAGGCTGGGAGAATGGCTCCGGGCGTGTGACGGATCCTACTTCCAGCCCAGGGGACTTGGCAATTGCTGAAGCCGGTCCGGGACCCAGTGCAGAGCAGGGAGCGGGAAGTTAAATAAGAGAGAAGTTTTTCCATAATGGAGGTGTTTTTGATCCGTGCAAGTAAGCGGTATGCCATTACTTATCTTTCGCCAGATCGAGGGCTGCTTCTCACTGGTTCTGGGTGGCTGTGTAGACTCTCAGCGGCTGGGTGTCTCCCGGTACAGAAAACGCACCTCCTGAGCACCGCTGCTCACCTGCCTCACTGCTCACCCCCAAGGTGCTCTGGACTGAAGGGCTCAGGCTCTCACTGTGTCAGGTCTGACCAATCCTCTCTGTTTCTGAACCGTCTCTTCCTCCCCCGCAACTCCGTCCAGTTCCTCAACTCTGCCTTTGATGTTCAGGTCTCCTAGATTGCCATATATAATCTAATGGCTTGTTTTTTTGGGTCTTTGCTGTAAGACAGTCCACCGGAAGCGTCCGACTTCTCCTCCATCTTCACTGTATATTTTGGTTATTAGATTTTTTTTTTAAATATAATTTTTCTGAAGGTGTTCTCCCACTCGATAGCTTGCCTTTTCACTTTTTGGTAAAGTCTTTTAAAGAAGAAAAGTTTTAACAGAAAGTTTTATGAGGTCCCATTTATTTATTTTGTCTTTTGCTATTCGTGCTTCATATTAGATAACCCATTGATAAGATCTAAACTCGACGATCTTGTCCCTGCTTTTGCTTCTAAGAATTTTATGGTTTTGCTTTTCTCATTTAGGTCTCTAATCCATATTGAAATTTTTTTTTTTTTTGGTATGGTGTGAGGCATGTATCTTATATGATTTTGCTGCATGTGGAATCCAAATTTCCCAACACCATTTATTGAAAAGAATTCTTTCCCCCATTGACAAAGGCTTAGCACCTTTGTCAAAAGTAAGATGACCATGTGTGGGTTTATTTCTGGATTCTGAATTCTATTCCATTGGTCTCTGTGTTTACTGTTATACCAGTATGAGGCTGTTTTGATTACTGTAGCTGTATAATATGTCTTAAATACAGGAAGTGTAAGTCCTCCTACTTTGTTCTTCTCTTCCAACATTGCTTTAGCTATTTGGAGCCTCTTGCCATTCCATATAAAGTTGAGGATTTATTTCTCCATTTTTGTAAAGAGGGTTGTTGGATTGTGATTGTGATTGCATTGAATCTATAGATTGCCTTGAGTAGTGTTGACATCTTAACAATTAACTTTTCCAATCCATGAACACAAAATATCTTTCCATTAAAAAAAAAATCTTCTTAAATCTCTTTCAGCAGAGTTTTATAATTTTCATGGCATATGTCTTTCACATCCCTGGTTAAATTTATTCCTAGATATTTTATTCCTTAGATGCTATTTTTTAATGGATTAATTTCCCTAATTTTCATTTCAGATTTCTCATTGCTGGTGCATAGAAATCCAACCAATTTTTGTTTGTTAACCTAGTACCCTGCAACTTAAATGCCTCTATTATCTCTAGGAGATTCTTTTGGACTCTTTGGAATTTTCTATATATAGGATCATATCATCCACAAATAGAAGTAGACTTCTTTTCCAATCTGGATATATTTTATTTCTTTTTCTTGTCTTATTATTCTGGCTAGGAGTTCTAATACAATATTGAATAGAAGTGGTGAGAGTGGGCGTGCTTGTCTTGTTCCTGAATTCAAGGGTAAAACCCTCAATCTTACTCCATTAAACATAATGTTGGTTGTTGGCTTTTCAAATATGCCCTGAATTATGTTAAGGAAATTCCCTTCTATTCCAGTCTTCTTCAAGATTTTCATCAAAAATGGTGTTGGCAATACTGAGGAAGCCAGCACAACCTGACCAAAGTAAGGTCATGAAAGCTCAATAGACACATCCAAGCTTCCTGAAAGACTGAATTAACAGACTGAGGCCTGGGAACCTTGGTCTCGGGGAACACCTAGCTCAATTGGTATAACATAGTTTATAAAGAAAATGTTCTACATCCTACTTTGGTGAGTAGTGTTCTTGGTCTTAAAAGCCTGTGAGTGGCCAGCTATGATACTCCACTGGTCCCACCCCATCTGGAGCAAGGGAGAATGAAGAAAACCAAAGATACAAGGGAAAGATTAGTCCAAAGGACTAATGGACCACAACTACCACAGTCTTCCCCAGACTGAGTCCAGAACAACTAGATGGTGTGCGGGTACCACCACTGACTGCTCTGACAGGGATCACAATATAAGGTCCTGGACAGCGATGAAGAAAAACGTACAACAAAATTCTAATTCACAAAAATAAAAAATAAAAAAAAGAGCAGACTAACTGCTCTGACAGAGACTGGAGAAACCCAGAGAGGATGGCCCCCAGACACCCTTTTAACTCAGTACTGAAGTCACTTTCGAGGGTCACCCTTCAGCCAAAAATTAGACAGGCCTATGAAACAAGATGAGACTAAGTGGGCACACTAGCCCAGGGGCAAGGATTAGAAGGCAGGAGGAGACAGAAAAGCTGATAATGGGGAACCCAAGGTAGAGAAGGGGAGAGTGTTCACAAGTCGTGGGGTTGGCAAAACAATACGTGTATTAATTGTTTAATGCTAAACTAATTTGATCTGTAAACCTTCATCAAAAGTACATTAAAAAATGGTGTTGGATTTTATCAAATGCATTTTCTGCATCCATAGAGATGATCACATGGGCTTTTCCTTTGTTCTATGGATGTGGTATATTACATTGATTGGTTTTCTAATATTGACCCATCCCTGAATTTCTGAAATAAATCCCACTTGGTCATGATGTATGACTCTTAATATGCTGTTGGAACCTCTTCACTAATATTTTGTTGAGGATTTCTGCATCTATATTCATTAGGGATATTGGCCTTTAATTTTCTTTTCTTGTGGTGTCTTAGTTTGGTTTTGGTATCAGGTTATGTTTGCTTCATAGAATGAATCAGAGAGCGTTTCTTCCTTCTCTATCTTTTGAAAGATTTTACACAGGATTGCTGTCAATTCTTCTCGAAAGATTTGGTTGAATTCCCCAGTGAAGCCCCCTGGTCCAGGACTTTTTGTTGGGAGATTTTGTTCACTGATTAGATCTCTTCACTTGTTATGTGTCTGTTGAGACATTCTATTTCCTCTTGAGTTAGGTGGGTATGTTTTGTGATTCTAGGATTTGTCCATTTCTTCTAAGTTATCCAGTTTTTTGCTGTATAGTTGTTCATAATATTCTGTCAAAATTCTCTTTATTTCTATCATGTCAGTTGTAATGTCTCCTCTTTCATTTCTTGTTTTGGTTATTTGCATCTTTTCTCTTTTTCTTTGTAAGTCTAGCTAAAGGTTTGTCAATTTTATTGATCTTTTCAAAGAACCAAGTTCTGGTTTTGTTGATTCTCTCTATTATTTTTTCATTTTCATTTTTATTTATTTCTGCTCTCTTCTTTGTCATTTCCTTTCTTCCGGTATGTTTAGGCTTAGTTTTCTCTTCTCTATCTAGTTCCTGAAGTTGTTGAGTTAGGATGTTGGTTTGGGATCTTTTTTCATGTAGGCATTCAGTGCTATAAGTTCACTTCTGAGTACTGCCTTCGCTGCATCCCATAGTTTTGGTATGTTGTGCTTTCGTTTTCATTGGACTCTAGGAAATTTGTGATTTCCTCTTTTACCCATTGGTGGTTTAATAGTATGTTGTTTAATTTAATATATTTGTGTATTTTCCAGGTTTTTAAAAATTGAATTCTAGCTGCACTCCATGGTGATTAGCAATAATACTTGGTGTAATTTCAAACTTTTAAAATTTATCAAGACTTGCTTTTTGACCTAACTTGTGGTCTATCCTGGAGAATAATCCATGTGCACTGTAATGGAATGTATATATATATATATATGTCTGTTAAGTCTAGTTGGTTTATAGTGTCATTCAGATCCTCTGCTTCTTTGTTGATCTTTTTAGGTGTTGTATACAATATTGAAAGTACTATTTCTATCTCAATTCTATCATTGTTTGCTTTATATAATCAAGTGCTCCAATGCTGGGTGCGTATGTGTTTATGATTATTAAATCTTCTTGATGAATTGACCTTTTATTACTATATAATGTTCATTTTTATCTCTTCTAATGATTTTGTCTTAAAGTCTACTTTATCTGATATTAAGATTGCCACACTAGCTCTTGTTTATTTAGTATTTACATGCAATATTTTCCCCATCCTTTCTGTTTCGACCTATTTGTGTCCTTGGGTCTAATGTGTATCTCTTGTAAACAGCACATAGTTGGATCATGATTTTTTATTCATTTTGCCACTCTCTGCCTTTTGATTGGAGGCTTTAGTCCATTTGGAGCCCTGGTAGCACAGTGGTTAAGAGCTCGGCTGCTAACCAAAAGGTCGACAGTTTGAATCCACCAGCCAATCCTTGGAAACCCTATGGGGGTAGTTCTACTCTGTCCTATAGGGTCACTATGAGGTAATCGACTCCATAGCAGCAGGTTTGGTTTTCAGTCTATTTACTTTCAGTGTAATTACTGATAAGCAGTGACTTACTTCTGCCATTTTGTTATTTGGTTTTTGTGTGTTTTAATTCTTCTTTGTCCTTTTCCTTTACTACTCTTTGCTTTTGTGTTTTTTTGGTTTATTGTAGCTAGCCATTTTGATTCCCTTCTCCTTTTCTTTTGGATTTTTTTTTAAAGATATTTTCTTAGTGGTTACCTTTCACAGCTTGTATTTATAACACCCTGTGGTAAATTGGTACCATCTTAACTTCAGTTACACACAAGAAAATTTATACTTATACCATTCCTTCCCCCCATCTTGTTGTTATCACTATTTATGTCTTTCTATTTCATATGTCTTGTACCATTATTTTATCCTTCCTTTTTATAAATTTGTCATTAAAAAGCATGAAGAACAAAACAATTATAATTATCAAGAATTATTACCTTATTACTAGCCCTTATACTTGTCCATGCAATTCCCTTTATTAGGGATTTTTATTTTTATGTATGTCTTTCTAGTGTCTTTTCCCTTCCACCTGCAGAACTCCGGTTAGTATTTTTTTTTTTTTTTTGTACAGCTGGTCTAGTGGTTATGAAGTCTCACAGTTTCTTTTTGTCTTGGAATATTTTAATTTCACTCTCATTCTTGAAGGACAGTTTCTCTGGGTATAGTAGTCTTGGTTGACAGTTTTGTTCCCCCCCCCCCCCCAGTACTTTAAAGATATCATTTCATTGCCTTCTGGCTGCCCATATTTCTGAGGAGAAATCAGCACTTAACCTTATTGGAGATCCTTTATATGCGACTGTTCACTTCTCTCACTACTTTCAGTATTCTCTACTTATCTTTACTTTTTGAGATCCTGATTATGATGTGTCTCAATGTAGATCTCTTTGGATTTATCTGTCCCTTTCTCTTTCTCATCTACTGGAATTCCCATGATGCATATGTTAGGTCTTCTGATGTTGTCCCATAATTCCATTAAACTGTGCTCTTCCTTCTTGAGACTTTGTTCTTGTTGCTTGTCAGCCTCTGTAATTGTGACTATCTTATCCTCGAATTCACCTATTCTTTCTTCCACCTGATGAAATCTTTTGTTAAATCATTTCATTGTGTTTCTCATTTCAGTTTTTATCTTTCTGTTGCAATATTTTTGTTCTCTTTTTATCTCTTTTTTTAGATCCTCATTTTGTTCATGCATTGCTTTCCTTACTTCTTTTAGTTTTTGTCTAAATTTTCCTTAGCTGTTTAATTACCTTTAAGGTTGTTGTATTACATTCTTCAATTGTTTTCATTATTTGGTCTTCCATAGATGCAGTTTCACTCCTTTCATTGTGTTCATTTGAATGGGTCATCGTTTTCTCTGTGTCTTGTAACTTTTGGTTGGGGCATTGGAATTTTTGAATGTGTTAGCTTTCTCAGTTATCCTCAGTATTTGGAGATTTTTCCCACTCTACTCTTTGCAAAAAAATCTTCGGCAGGCACATCCTTTGGCTTTTGCTAACCTCTTCTTCATCCTCTCAGTGAAATCTCCTTCTCTGCGCTGATTTGATTAGAATTCAACTTTCATTCAGATCCTGTTTTTCAAATTTCAATATTCTCTCAAACACACCAGAGAACATGCTGTGGTCTATCTGTCCACCAGTTGGTGCCATGCACTAGTCAATCTGTTCACCAAGGGGTGCAGTCTGCTTTCTCTGGTTATTACTCCCTTCCCTTCTCTGTTTCTATAATCATGATTTCAGCCAGAAAACCCACACCCACCAAGACCCTTTTGGGGCTGGGTGTTGCCCCCCAGTTTTGCCCAAAGATTCCTTCCTTGCTTTGTGGGGTCTGCTTATATCTCAGTTTGTATTCAGGGGAAACACAGGCAGACTTTCCTCTGTATCAAGAGGAGGAGGGGCTTGCATTCCCCAGGAGGACTTCTGTGTGATCTTTCTTGTTGGTTTCAGAGCCCCAGTGTCCCTGTTGTGGTGGGAGAAGCAGTCTTCACTAAAGTGACCAGCCTTCTGTCTCCACTGCAGGGTACCTTCTGTAAGAGTTTTATCAGTCCAGCAGCCAATAGATACCCACTGGGGGAAAGGCTGTCATGCTCCAAACAGACACCCAGGGAGGTCGGCTTTGTTGCTATCAGATCCCCTATAGTATGTTGGTTGTGCTTGTAGCCTCCACTCAAGACTCTGCTTCCTAGCACACAGTAGCCTCAGTCAGCAGTCCTCAGCGCCAATGGGAAGGGGGTGCAGACAGACCTGAACTGACCCCCAGGGAGGTCAGTCCTGCTGCTTACAGAGGACTGATCTATGGGGCCTGCAGGGACCCAAGTAGAGTACTGATTATGGGAGCAGACACCGGTGCAGGGATCTTCCGCAGCAATTTGCAGCAGCCTGGCATCCAACAGTGTCCAGGTGGGGAAAGTATTGCCATGTTCCGAGTGGACCCCCAGGGAGGTCTGCTTTGTTGATTTTAGAGCAGAAGCTTGAGGTCCTGTGTCTTTGTATACGCAGAGGTTGCAGTGGTTAGGGAAGAAGGCTCTTCTTTTTGGGATTGCTTTCCCAGTTCATAGTAGTTGGTAGCCCCCATGGCTGGGGGAGGGACAAGGATGGTGGGAGAAGCAATTTTCCTACCATGTGCAACTCATTATTGGTTCTTTGATCCTTGCCTGTCTGCAGTTTATATTGATGTCCTCTGCTTCCCCAGTTCAGTCCCTCACGACCCAGTATGGTTTCCTTGTTGTATTTCTTGTTGTATTTGTGAAGGAGGGTTGTAACGACAGCCTGTTTATGCAACCGTCTTCCCAGAATCCTCACATACTGTTTTGATTACCATAGCTTTATATGTTTTGAGATGGGAAAATATGAGTCCTCCTACTTTGTTTTTCTCCTCCAAGATTGCTTCAGCTATTCAGGACCCCTTACAGTTTCATATAAATTTGAGAATTGGCTTTTCCATTTTTGCAAATAGTACTGTTGGAATTTTTATGGGGTTTGCATTGAATAAAAAGGTTGCTTTTGGTAGTATTGACGTCTTAAGAATATTAAGTATTGCAATCTATGAACATGGAATGTCCTTTCATTTATTTAGGTTTTTTAATTTCTTTCAGTAATTTATCATTTTTCAGTGTACAAGTCTTTCAC
Source organism: Dugong dugon (assembly GCA_030035585.1). Classification (NCBI taxonomy): domain Eukaryota; kingdom Metazoa; phylum Chordata; class Mammalia; order Sirenia; family Dugongidae; genus Dugong; species Dugong dugon. Next base: position 96,418,604 of record CM057483.1, on the reverse strand, counting down.
TTTCTTGGCTAAACTATTCCTAGGTATTTCATTCTTTTAGATGCTATTGCAAATAGAATTGATTCCTTAGTATCTTTTTCAAAATGCTCATTGTGATGTATAAAAACCCAACATATTTTTATATGTTGAAGTTGTATCCTGCCACTTGCTGAATTCATTTGTTAGTCTAGTAGCTTTTTTGCGGATTCTTTGGATAAATGCCCTTTATCAGTTTTCTATTTCTAGCTCTTTGAATGTTTTTATTATAAAAACGTGCCGAATCTTTTCAACTGCCTTCTCTGCATCAATTGAGATGATCTTGTGGTTCTTTTCCTTTATTCTATTAATGTGGTGCATTATATTGTTTGATTTTCTAATATTGAACCACCTTTGCATTCCTGGGATAAATTCCACTTCATCATGTTGTATAATCCTTTTAATATGCTTTTGGATTCAGTTTGCTAATATTTTGTTGAGTATTTGTGCATCTATATTCATAAGGAAGTTGGTCTGCAACTTCCTTCTCTTGCAATGTCTTTATCTGCTTTGATATCAGAGTAATGCTACGTTCATTGAATGAGTTAGGAAATGTCTTCTCCCTTTCAATTTTTGTTGGAAAAGTTTAAGAAGTGTTGCAGTCTCTTTTATAAGTGTGTGGTAGAATTTCCCATTGAAGTCATCTGGAATAGAATTTTTCTTTTTTGGAAGATTTTTGATTACTCAACCAGTCCCTTCACTTTTTCTTAATTTTTTTAAATCTCATTTTATTTTTTAATTGTGCTTAAAGTGAAAGTTTACAGTTCATCAGTTTCTCACACAAAAATGTGTACACACATTACTATGTGACCCTAGCTGCTCTCCCTATAATGTGACATCACACTCCTCATTACCACCCTGATTTCCCCTTGTCCATTCAACAAGCTCCTGTCCCTTTTTTACTTCTCATCTTGACTCTGGAAAGGAGCTGCGCATTTAGTTTTATGTATCTCCATGAGCTAAAAAGCTCTGTCTTCACGAGTATTATTTTATGTCCCATAGTCCAGTCTAATCTTTGTCTGAAGAGTTGCCTTCGGGAATGATTTCAGTTCTGGGATAACAGACAGTCTGGGGGCCATATCTTCTGGGGTCCTGCCAATCTCAGTCAGACCATTAATTCTGGTCTTTTTACTATAATTTGAGTTCTGCACCTCACTTTTCTCCTGCTCCATCAGAGACTCTCTGTTGTATTCCCTGTCAGGGCAGTCATTGGTGGTAGCCAGGCACCATCTAGTTCTTCTTGTCTCAGGCTGATGGAGTTTCTAGTTTATGTGGCCCTTTCTGTCTCTGGGGGGTAACATTTTCCTTGTGTCTTTGGTGTTCTTCATTCTCCTTTGCTCCGTTGCATATTAGATGGCCGCTTGTTAGCTCTTAAGACCCGAGACGCCACTCACCAAAGTAGGATGCAGAACATTTTCTTAATAAACTTTGTTATGAAAATTGACCTAGATGTCCCCTGAAACCATGGTCTCCAGACCCCTTCCCCTGCTACTCTGTCCCTCGAAGTGTTTGGTTGTATTCAGGAAACTTCTTAGCTTTTGGTTTAGTCCAGTTGTGCTGACTTCCCCTGTAGTATGTGTTGTCTTTCCCTTCAACTAAGATAATTCTTGTCTACTTTCTAGTTAGTAAATACGTCCTCCCTCCGTCCACACTCTCATAACCATAAAAAAATGTTTCTTCTGTGTTTAAACCATTACTTGAGTTCTTATAATAGTGGTCTCATGCAATATTTGTCCTTTTGTAACTAACTAATTTCACTCAGCATAATGCCTTCCAGATTCATCCATGTTATGAGATGTTTCACAGATTCATTGTTGTTCTTTACCGTTGCATAGTATCCCATTGTGTGACTATACCATAATTTATTTATCTATTCATCCATTGATGGGCCCTTAGGCTGTTTCCATCTGTTTGCTATTGTGAACAGTGCTGAAATGAACATGGGTGTGCATATATCTATTCGTGTGACGGCTCTTATTTCTCTAGGGTATATTCCAAGGAGTGGGATTTCTGGATCATATGGTAGTTCAATTTTTAGCTATTTAAGGAAGCACCAAATCGATTTCCAAAGTGGTTGTACCATTTTACATTCCCACCAATAGTGTATAAGTGTTTCAGTCTCTTTGAAACCTCCCCAACATTTATTATTTTGAGTTTTTTTGGATTAATGCTAACCTTGTTGGGGTGACACGGTATCTCATCGTAGTTCTGATTTGCATTTCTCTAACGGATAATGATCATGGCATTTCCTCATGTGTCTGTTAGTCATCTGAATGCCTTCCTTGGTGAAGTGCCTGTTGATATGATTTGTCCATTTGTTAATTGGGTTATTTGTCTTTTTGTGGTTGAGGTTTAGCAGTGTCTTGTAAATTTAAGAGATCAGACCCTGATCGGATTTGTCATAGCCAAATTTTTCTTCCAAGTCTAGGTTGTCTTTTTACTCTTTTGGTGACGTCTTTTCATAAGCATAAGTGTTTGATTTTAAGGAGCTCCCAGTTATATAGTTTCTCTTCTGGTGTTTATGAATTGTTATAAATGTTTTGCAGTCTGTTTACGCCATGTATTAGGGCTCCTAGCGTTGTCCTATTTTTTCTTCCATGATCTTTATAGTTTTTGATTTTATATTTAGGTCTTTGATCCATTTTGAGTTAGTTTTTGTGTGTGGTGTGAGGTATGGGTCTTGTTTCAATTTTTTGCTGATGAATATCCAGTTATGCCAGCACCATTTGTTAAAGAAACAGTCTTCCCCGTGTAACAGGCTTTGGCCCTTTGTCAAATATAAGCTCCTCATAGGCGGATGAATTTACATTTGGATTCTCAATTCTGTTCCACTGATCTACGTATCTATTGTTGTACCAGTACCAGGCTGTTTTGACTACCACGGCAGTATGTAGGTTCTAAAATCAGGTAGTGTGAGGCCTCCCAGTTTGTTCTTCTTCTTCAGTAATGCTTTACATAGTGAGGGCCTTTTCCTTTTCCATATGAAGTTGGTGAATTGTTTCCCCATCTAATTAAAAAATGCCATTGGAATTTGGATCAGGATTGCATTGTATCTGTAGATGGCTTTGGGTAGAACAGACATTTTCACAGTGTTGACTCTTCCTATTCGTAAGGTATGTTTTTCCACTTATGCATGACTCTTTTGGTTTCTTGCAGTAGTGTCTTGTAGTTTTCATTGTATAGGTCTTTTACATATCTGGTTAGATTTATTCCTCAGTATTTTATCTTCTTGGGGGCTATTGTAAATTGTATTAATTTGGTGATTCCCTCTTGGAAGTTCTCTTTTTTGGTTTAGAGGAATCTAACTGATTTTTGTATGTTTATCTTGTATCTTGATATTTTGCTGAAGTCTTCTATTAGTTGCAGTAGTTTTCTTGTGGATTCTTTGGGGTTTTATGGGTATAAGATCATATCATCTGCAAATAGAGATACTTTGAATTCTTCCTTACCAAGTTGGATGCCTTTTATTTCTTTTTCTAGCCTAATTGCTCTGCCTAGGACCTGCAGCACAATATTTAATAAGAGTGGTGATAAAGGGCATCTTTGTCTGGTTCCCGTTCTCAAGGGGAATGTTTTCAGACTCTCCCCATTTAGGATAATGTTGGCTGTTGGCTTTGTATAAATGCCCTTAATTATTTTGAGGAATTTCCCTTCTATTCCTATTTTGTTGAGAGTATTTATCATGAATGGGTGTTGGACTTCGTCAAATGCCTTTTCTGCATCAATTTATAAGATTATGTGGTTCTTCGGTGTATCTTTGGCCATCTGTAATTTTCATCAAAAAAAAAGGTTGAGAATTTAGAGGCTTAATACGTTGTGGGGTTGTTAACCAATGTCAAAAAACAACATGTGTACTACTATTTCATGAGAAACTATTTGCTCTGTAAGCTTTCACCTGAAGTACAATAAAATATATATTTAAAAAAAAAAAAAAAAGATTATGTGGTTCTTGTCTTTTGATTGATTTATGTGATGGATTACATTGATTGTTTTTCTAATTTTCAACCATCCCTGCATAAGTGGTATGCATCCCACGTGGTCATGGTGAATTATTTTTTGATATCTTGTTGAATTCTATTGGCTAGAATTTTGTTGAGGATTTCTGCATCTCTGTTCATTAGAGATATTGGTCTGTAATGTTCTTTTCTTGTGGCGTCTTTACCTGGTTTTGGTATCGGGGTTATGCTGGCGTGATAGAATGAGTTTGGAGTATTCAATCTTTTTCTATGCTCTGAAATACCTTTACTAGTAGTTGTGTTAACTCTTCTCTGAACGTTTGGTAGAATTCTCCAGTGAAACTGTCTGGGTCAGGGCTTTTTTTGTTGTTGGAAGTTTTTTAATTACCTTTTCAATCTCTTCTTTGGTTATAGGTTTATTTGGTTGTTCTACCTCCGTTTGTGTCAGTTTACGTAGGTACTGTGTTTCTAGAAATTTGTCCATTTCCTCTAGGTTTTCAAATTTGTTAGAGTAAAATTTTCCACGGTATTCTGTTATGACTCTCTTAATTTCAGTTTGGTCTGTTGTGATATCGCATATCTCATTTCTTATTCGGGTTACTGGTTTCTCTCCTGTTTTTCTTTTGTCAGTTTGGCCAATGGTTTATTGATTTTCTTGATCTTTTCAAAGAACCAGCTTTAGGTCTTGTTAACTCTTTCAATTATTTTTCTGTTCTCTATTTCATTTAATTCTGCTCTAATTCTTATTATTTCCTTTCTTCTGGCACCCAATGGCTTCTTTTACTGGTTTCTTTCTACATGTTCGAGGTTTAGATCTAATGTTTTGATTTTGGCCCTTCTTTTTGGATGTGTGCATTTATTGCTATAAATTGACCTCTGAGCAGTGCTTTTGCTGTGTCCAAAAGGTTCTGGTAGGATGTGTTTTCATTATCATTTGATTCGGTGAATTTCTTTATTCTGTCTTTAATTTCTTCTATAACCCAGTAGTTTTTGAGCAAGGTGTTTTTCAGTTTCTGTGTGTTTGATTTTTTCTTGTTGCTTTTTATTTTATTGATTTCTACTTTTATGGTGTTGTGATCAGAGAAGTTACTTTGTATTATCTCAATGTTTTTGATTTTGTTGAGGATTGCTTTGTGGCCTAAGATGTGGTGTAATCTGGAGAAAGTTCCATGTGTGTTGGAAAAGAAAGTATACTTGGTTGCTGTTGGGTGGAGTGTTCTGTATATGTCTATGAGATCAAGTTGGTTGATTGTGGCATTTCAATCTTCCGTGTCTTTGTTGAGTTTCCTTTGGGATGTTCTGTACTTCACCAAAAGTGGTGTGTTGAGGTGTCCTACTATTATTGTGGAGCTGTCTCTCTCTTTTTCCAATGCTGTTAGAGTGTACTTTATATATTTTGGACCCCTGTCATTGGGTGCATAAATATTTATTATGGTTATGTCCTCCTGGTGTATTCACCCTTTAATCATTACATAGTGTCTTTCATTATCCTTTGTGGTGGATTTTACTTTAAAGTCTATTTTTTCAGAGATTAATATTGCCACTCCTTCTCTTTTTTTATTGTTGTTTGCTTGATATATTTTTTCCATCTTTGAGTTTTAGTTTGTTTGTGTCTTTAACACTAAAGTGTATCTCTTGTAGGCAGCATATAAACGGATCATGTTTTTTCATCCAATCTGCCACTCTCCGTCTCTTTATTGGTGAATTTATTCCATTTACATTCAGCATAATTATTGATAGGTATGAGTTTAGTGCTGTTGATGTCTTTTGTTTTGTGCTTTAGACAGTTTCTTTGTTTCCCTTAATTTTCAGTGCTGAGTCATTTCTCTTTATGTATTTTTTATGCATCGTTTTCACTGTTGTTGATTTTGTATTTGCTGAGTTTTATGTTCTTTTTTTCTTTTGATGTGTAGCATTGTTATTTTCCTTTGTGGTTACCTTATTATTTACCAGTATTTTTCTAAGTTTAACCCAATCTTTTATTTTTTTACATCACTTTGACTTCCTCTCCATATGAAAGAACTATGACTACAGTTTTCATCCATTTTTTATGTTTTAATGTTGTCCTCTTTTACATATTGACATCTCTGTTTCCCTATTTTCAGTGTTTTATCTTTGATTTATTTTTATAACTTCCTTGTCTGGGTTGATATCTGGTTGCTTTGTCCTGTGTTCTAGTCTTGGGTTGTTATCTGATGTTACTGATTTTCTAACTGGAGGACTCCCTTTAGTATTTCTTGTAATTTTGGTTCGGTTTTTACATATTCCCTAAACTTCTTTTTATCTGGAAATTCCCTAATTTTGCCATCATATTTGAGAGACAGTTTTTCTGCCCATGTAATTCTTGGCTGGCAATTTTTTTCCTTCAAGGCTTTATATACTTTATCCCATTGCCCTCTTGCCCACGTGGTTCCTGCTGAGTAGTCCGAGCTTATTCTTATTGACTCTCCTGTGTAGATGACTTTTTGTTTATCCTTAGCCACTCTTAAAATTCTCTATCTTTGGTTTTGGAAAGCTTGATTATAATATGTCTTGATGACTTTCTTTTCGGATTTACTTTAAGTGGAGTTTGATGAACATCTTGGATAGATATCTTCTCATCTTTCATGATATCAGGAAAGTTTTCTGCCAACAAATCTTCAACCATTCTCTCTGTATTTTCTGTTATCCCCCCTTCTCTGGTACTCCAGTCACTCAGAGGTTATTCCTCTTGATAGATTCCAGCATAATTCTTAGGGTTTCTTCATTTTTTCAAATTAGTTTATCTGATTTTTCCTCAAATAAGTTGGTGTCAAGTGCTTTTTCTATAATCTCACTAATTCTGACTTCCATTGCCTCAATTCTGCTCCTATGAGTTTCTATTGAGTTGTCTAATTCTGAAATTTTATTGTTAATCTTCTGCATTTCTCTTTGGTGTCTCTCTATGGATTCTTGCAGCCTATTAAATTTGTCATTATGCTCTTCTATAATCTTCTTAAGTTCCTCTATTGTTTTGTCTGTGTGTTCCTTGGTTTGTTCTGTGTTTTGCATGATCTCCTTCCTGATCTCTTGAAGAGTTTTGTATATTAATCTTTTGTATTCTACCTCTTCCAAGAAGTTGTCTTCCTCTGGAAAATTTCTTGATTCTTTGTTTTGGGAGCTTGCTGAAGCCATCATGGTCTGCTTCTTTATGAGATTTGATATTGATTTTTGTCTCTGAGCCATCAATAAGTTCTTACATTTATTTATGTTTTCTTACTACATCTTAACTTCTTGTTTTGATATGCCCAAATAGGCTGCTCGTGTGAGCTAGTTTGATTATTGGTGCCTTTGAAGCTCTAATGTCCTGTCACTGGTTTAGATCTGTTACGTCTGTTACTAGGTTTGTGAGCCCAGGAGTCCATTTACTTTTTTGTATGGATTCAGTTCAGGTATCCTGAGAGTCGGTCACCAGGTGTGTGGTGCAGGCTCTTGCCTACAGTCCCAGATGGGTGATTGGAGTAGGCACAGGTATCTGGCTCCAGTAGGGGGTCACAACATGAGCAAGGCAGGGTGCTGACAGGTGTCCATGAGTGGGAGGAAAATATGTCACTGTCCCCTAGAGTGCACAGGTGGGTGGCTATTGTGGCCAGACTATGGGAACCCAGTGCTGTTGGCTGTAAGGACTGGGAAACCCCACTTAATCTTAGACCACTTTTGCAGGTGGCTATGTGGCATGGATGGAGCCACTAGTACTCAGACTCCTGAGTGGGTAGGTGAGGACCCTGCTTAATGGGCAGAGCTATGTCAAATATCACGAACCTGTCAATCCTCCATATAGCTTATGCAGTGAAATTAGGCTTCAGGTATACACCCTGTTGTACTGTGCTAATGAGGGCCTACATTGTTGAAAAAGGCCCACACCAGTCTATACAGAAGCAAAAGGCATTCAAAGTCCATGGACCCCTTATGCCTGTGCCTAGGCCAAGGAGCTGTGTCTGCACTGAGTTCTCGGCTTAGGGGAGCTGGCAGATTATTTTTTCCTGTTTGTTAATTTGTTCCCTCTCCAAGGCCAGGAGAATGGCTCAGGGTGCCTGACGGGTCCTACTTCCAGTCCAGGGGACAAGGCAATTCTGAAGCCAGCCAGGAACCTGGTGAACAATAGGGAGGGAGCAGGTAAATTGGAGAGAATTTCTTCTCAAAGGGGGTGTTTTTTGATCTGTGCAGTAGGTTAAATTCACATACTTATGTTTTGCTGATTGGGCACCACTTTTCACTGGCTCTTGAGGCCTGAGAAGGAGTCTCCACCATTCAATGTCTCTGGACGTGGAATATGAGTCCTGATTGCCACTGCCTGCCTCACCACGCACACCAGCTGATTTGGCCCACAGGGTGCCAGCTCCTGCTGGGTCAGGTCTGGCAACCTCTCACTGCTTCAGAACCATCTCTCCCTCCCCCTTCCACTCAGTCCTATTCCTCAATTTTTCCTTTGATGTTCATGGCTCCTAGATTGTAATATATAGATTCACTTGTTTTTTCTGGTCTTTGTTGTAAGAGGGACCCCCCCCCAGAAGTATCTGACTACTCTGCCATTTTAATTTTACATTAGATGAATGTTTACAGAGCAAATTAGTTTCTCACTAAACAATACACATACTGCTTTGTGACATTGGTTGCCAACCACATCACATGTCAACACTCTCCCATTCTCCACCTGGGCTTCCCCATTACCAGCTATCCTGTCCCCTCCCACCTTCTCCTCCTTGCCACTGGGCTGGTGTGCCCATTTCATCTCATTTTGTTTTCTGAGATCGTCCAATCTTTGGAAACCCTGGTGGCATAGTGGTTAAGATTTCACCTGCTAACCAGAAGGTAGGCAGTTTGAATCTACCAGGTGCTCCTTGGAAACCTTATGAGGTAGTTCTACTCTGTCCTATAGGGTCGATACGCGTTGGAATTGACTCAAATGCAGTGGGTTTGGTTTTTGGTTTTTTAATCTTTGGCTGAAGGGTGAACCTCAGAAGTGACTCCAATACTGAGTTAAAAGGGTGTCCGGGGGTCATACTCTCAGGGTTTCTCCAGCCTCTTTCACACCAGTAAGTCTAGTCTTTGTCTGTGTGTGTGTGTCTGTGTGTGTGTGTGTGAGTTAGAATTTTATTTTACATTTTTCTCCATCTCTGTCCAGGACCCTCTATTGTGATCCCTATCAGAGCAGTCGGTGGTGGTAGTCGGGCAGCATCTGAACTCAGTCTGGGGGAGGCTGTGGTAGTTGTGGTTCATCAATCTTTTGGACTAATCTTTCCCTTGTGTCTTGATTTTCTTCATTCTCCCTTGCTCCATACAGAGTGGGACCAGTGGAGTATCCTAAATGGCCACTCACAAGCTTTTAAGACCCCAGACGCTACTCACCAAAGTAGGATGTAGAACATTTTCTTTATAGCTTATGTTATGTCATTTGAGCTAGATGTTCCCCACGACCATGGTCTCCAGGTCTCAGCCCAATAATTCAGTACCTCAGGGAGTTTAGATGTGTCTATGGAACTTCTATGACCTTGCCTTGGTCAGGTTGTGCTGGCATCCACAGTATTGTGTACTGTTTTACCCTTCACCAAGGTTACCACTTATCTATTGCCTAGTGTTTTTCTCTCCCCACCCCAACCCTCCTTCATAACCATCAAATATTTTTTCTTTTTGTGTGTAAACATTTTCATGAGTTTTTATAATAGTGGTCTCATACAATATTTGTCTTTTGTGATTGACTTATTTCATTCAGCATAATGTCTTCCGGATTCATCCGTGTTGTGATATGCTTCTTTGATTCATCATTGTTCCTTATCATTGCTTAGTATTCCATTGTGTGTATGTACCATAGTTTGTTTATCTGTTCATTTGCTGATGGGCACTTAGGTTATTTCCACATTTTGTCCATTTTGAATAATGCTGCAATGAACATGGGTGTGCACATATCTATTAGTGTGATGGCTCTTATTTCTCTAAGATATATTCCTAGCAGTGGGATTGCTGGATCATATGATATTTCTATTTCTAGCTTTGTAAGGAAGCACCACATCATTTTCCAAAATGGTTGTACAATTTTGCATTCCTAACAGCAGTGCATAATAGTTCCAATTTCCCTGCAGCCTCTACAACATTTGTTATTTTCTAGTTTTTTTTTTTTATTTTTATTCATGCCAGTAATACAGGGGTGAAATGATATCTCATTGTGGTTTTGATGTACTTTTCTCTAATGGCAACTGGTCTTGAGCATTTCCTCATATGTCTGTTAGATGCCTGAATGTCTTCTTTGGTGAAGTGTCTGTTCTTATCCTTTGCCCATTTGTTAATTGGATTGTTTGTCTTTTTGTTGTAGAGGTATTGGATTTTCCTGTATATTTTAGAAATTAGACCTTTGTCGGATTTGTCATAGCCTAACATTTTTTCCCCAGTCTGTAAGATCTCTTTTTACTCTTTTGTTGAAATCTTTTGAAGAGCATAATGTTTAATTTTTAAAAGATCCCACTTATCTAGCTTATCTTCTGCGTGTTTGAGTACTGTTAGTTATGGTGTATATCCTGTTTATGCGGTGTATTAGGGTCTCTAGCATACTCTTTTTTTTCTTCTGTGATCTTTATACTTTTTGGTTTTCAGTTTTTGTGTATGTTTTGTGGTATGGGTCCTGTTTCATTTTTTTGCAGATGGACATCCATTTTGGCTAGCAACATTTGTTAAAAAGACTGTCTTTTCCCAATTTAATGGACTTTGGGCCTTTGGCGAACACCAGGTGACCATAGGTGGATGGATTTACATCTCGGTTCTCAGTTCTGTTCTATTGGTCAGTGTGTCTGTTGTTGTACCAGTACCAGGCCATTTTGACTACTGTAACTGTATAGTGGATTCTGAGGTCAGGTAGTGTGAGTCCTTCTACTTTATTCTTCTTCTGTAGTGCTTTACCAGGGGCTCTTTCCTTTCCATATAAAGTTAGGGAGAAGGTTTTACATCTCTTTAAAGAATTCCATTGGTATCTGGATCGGGATTGCACTGTATTTGTAGATTGCTTTGAGTAGAATTGACATTTTCACAATGTTATGTCTACTTATCCATGAGCATGAAAGGATTTTCCATGTATGTAGGTCTCTTTGGTTTTCTTGCAGCAGTGTTTTGTAGTTTTTATGTATAGGTCTTTTACATCCCTGGTTAGATTTACTCCTAGATATTTTATTATTTTTAGGGTCTATTGTAAATGGTATTGTTTTCCTGATTTTCTTTTCGTACTTCCCTTTATTGGTGTATAAGAATCCAACTGATTTTTGTATGTTTACCGTGTATCCTGTTACTCTGTTGAATCTTTTTATTAGTTCCAGTAGTTTTCTCATGGAGGTTTTTAGGTTGTTTACGTATAGCTGCAAACAGGGACAGTATTTTTGTTTTGTTTTGTTTTATTTTTTCTTTTTTTTAATTGTACTTCAGGTGAATGTTTACAGAACAAATAGTTTCTCATGAAACTGTAGCACACATATTGTTTTATGACATTGGGTAACAACCCCACAACATGTCAACCCTCTCCTTTCTCGACCTTTTTTTTTTTTTGCTGAAAATATACATAGCCAAAGATACACCATTTCAAAAATTTCTACATGCACAGTTCAGTGACATCAACTACGCTCTTCCAAATGTGATGCTATTCTAAGTTTAGATGAAAGTTTACAGAAAAAAATAGTTTCTAATTAAACAGTTATTACACATGTTGCCCTATGACAATGGTTAACAACGTCACAACAATTCAACACTATCCTTACTCAACCTTGGGTTCCCTATCACCAGCTTTCCTTTCCCCTTCGGCTTTCTGGCCCTTGTCCCTGGACTGCTGTGCCTCATTAGTCCCATTTGGTTTTATGGGGTTGTCCACTCCCTGGCGGAACAGACAACCTCCGAAGTGACTTCACCACTCAGCTAAAAGGGTGTCTGGGGGACATACTCTCAGGGTTTCTCCAGTCTCCTTTAGGGCAGGAAATCTGTTCTATTTTTTTAGTTAGAATTTTGTTGTACTTCCTTCTCCACCTCTGTCCAGAACCCTCTGCTGTGATCCCGGCGAGAGAAGTCAGTGGTGGTAACTGGGCACCATCTAGCTGTACTGGACTCAGTCTGGTGGAGGCCATAGTAGCTGTGGTCCATTAGACCTTTGGACTAATCTTTTCCTTGTATCCTATTCTCTTCATTCTCCCTTGCTCCTGAAAGGATGAGACCAGTGAAGTACCTTAGATAGCTGTTCATAGGCTTTTAAGACCTGGGACCCTACTCACCAAGGTAGAACGCAGAACACTGTCTTTATAAACTGTGTTATGCCAATTGACCTAGATGTTCCCTGAGACCATGGTCCCCACAACTCTCCGCCCTGCAATTCAGTCCCTCAGGGAGTTTGGATGTGTCTATGGAGCTTCCATGACCTTGACTTGTCCAAGTTGTGCTGGCTTCCCCAGTATTGTGTACTGTCTCACCCTTCACCAAAGATACCACTTATTTATTGTCTATTTAGTATTTCCCCCCACCCTTCCCATCCCTTGTAACCAACAAAGATTGTTACTTTCTGTGTGTAAACTTTTTCATGGGTTTTTAAAATACAGGTCTCATACAATATTTGTCCTTTTGAGATTGACTTATTTCACTCAGCATAATGGCTTCCAGTTTCATCCATGTTATGAGATGCTTCACAGATTCATCATTGTTCTTTCTCGTTGCATAATACTCCATTGTGTCTATGTACCATACTTTGTTTATCCATTCATCTGTCGATGGGCATCTAGGTTGTTTCCATCTTTTTGCTATTGTGAACAATGCTGCCATGAACATGGGTGAGCATATGTCTATTCGTGTGATGGCTCTTATTTCTCTAGGATATATTCCTAGGAGTGGAACTGCTGGATTGTATGGTATTTCTATTTCTAGCTTTCTAAGGAAGCGCCATATCATTTTCCAAAATGGATGTATCATTTTACATTCCCACCAGCAGTGCATAAAAGTTCCGAACTCCCTGCAGCCTCTGAAACATTTGTTATTTCCAGTGTTTTTGATTCGTGCCAGTAATGCCAGGGTGAGAAGGTATCTCATTGAGGTTTTAATTTGCATTTCTTTAATGGCTAGTGAATGTGAGCATTTCCTCATGTGTCTGTTGGCCGCTTGAATGTCTTCTTTGTGAAGTGTCTGTTCATTTCCTTTGCCCATTTTTTAATAGGATTATTTGTCTTTTTGTTGTAGAGGTGTTGGATTTTCTTGTAGATTATGGAGATTAGACCTTTGTCTGACTTGTACTGTCCAAAATTTTTTCCCAGTGTGTAGGTTCTCTGTTTACTCTTTTGATGAAGTCTTTTTGAGAGTATATGTGTTTGATTTTTAGAAGATCCCAGTTATCTAGCTTATCTTCTGGGGTTTCTGTGTTGATGGTTATGGTTTGTATCCTGTTAATGCCATGTATTAGGGCCTCTAGCCTTGCTCCTATTTTTTCTTCTATGAACTTAATAGTTTTTGGCTTTATAGTTAGGTCTTTGATCCATTTTGAATTAGTTTTTGTATATGGCATGAGGTATGGGTCCTGTTTCATTTTTTTCCAGATGGATATCCAGTTTTGCCAGCACCATTTGTTAAAAAAAACTGTCTTTTCCCCATTTGATGGACTTTGGGCCCTTGTTGAAGATCAGGTGACTGTAGGTGGATGGATTTACCACTGGGTTCCCAATACTGTTCCGTTGGTCAATGTATCTGTCATTGTACCAGTACCAGGCTGTTTTGACTACCGTGGCAATATAGTAGGTTCTGAGGTCAGGTTGTGTGAGTTCTCATACTTTATTCTTCAAGAGTGCTTTACTTATTTGGGGCTTCTTCCCTTTCCATATAAAGTTAATGATTGGTTTTCCCATCTCTTTGAAGAATGTTGTTGGTATTTGGATCGGGATTGCGTTATATTTGTAAATTGCTTTGGGTAGAATTGTCATTTTCACAATGTTCAGTCTGCCTATCCATGAGCATGGTATGTTTTTCCATTAAGGTATATCCCTTTGGGTTTCTTGCATTAGTGTTTTGTAGTTTTCTTTGTACAGGTCTTTTATATCCCTGGTTAGATTTATTCCTAAGTATTTTATTTTTTTAGAGGCTATTATAAATGGTATTGTTTTCCTGATTTCCTTTTCATCGTCCTCTTTATTGGTGTGTAAGAATCCAACTAATTTTTGAATGTTAATCTTGTATCCTGCTACTCGGCTGACTCTATTAGTTCCAGTAGAGTTCTCGTGGATTCTTTAGGGTTTTCTATGTAGTATCGTACCATCCACAAACGGGGATAGTTTAACTTCTTCATTACCAATTTGTATGCCTTTATTATTTTTTTTCTTGCCTTACTACTTGTGATGGTTAAGACTGTGTGTCAACTTGGCTGGGCCATGATTCTCAGTGTTTTAATGTAATCACTCCCATGATTGAATATACTGTGAGTAGCCAATCAGATGAAGGGGAGTCTCCTTGGAGGTGTGGCCCGCATCTGTATATAAGCAGACGTTCTGGCTTTTTGCTCTCTCTGGATCCTGGGGCTGCTTCCTGTCGTCTCATCTCCCGTTCTTGGGACTTGAGCTGTCAGCTTATCTGCCAAACCTGGGATTCGTCGATCTGCACAGCCTGTAAGCGGGAGCCCTGCTCTCCGACCTGCCAATTTTGGGCTTGCCAGCTTCTGCAGCTGGGTGACTTGGGAGAGGCCTCTACCCTGCTCCACGGAGTTGGGACGTTTTGGCCTCTACAATCATGTGAGCTGTTTCCTTGATATAATCTCTCTCTCTCTCTCTCTCTCTCTCTATATATATATATATATATATTTATACACCTTACTGGTTTTGCTTCTCTAGAGAACCCAGCCTAAGAGACTGCTCTAGCTAGAACTTCCAGCACAATGTTAAATAGGAGTGGTGATAAAGGGCATCCTTGTCTTGTGCCTGTTCTCAAGGGGGGATGTTTTCAGCCTCTCTCCATTAAGAATGATGTTGGCTGTTGGTTTTGCATAGATGCCATTTATTATGTTAAGAAATTTCCCTTCTATACCTATTTTATTGAGAGTTTTTTTTATCAGGAATGAGTGTTGGACTTTGTTGAATGCCTTTTCTGCCTCAGTTGAGATGATCATGTGATTCTTTTCTGTCCTTGTATTTATGTGGTGGATTACGTTGATTGATTTTTTAATGTGGAACCATCCCTGTATACCTGGTATGAATCCTACTTGGTCGTAGTGTATTACTCTTTTGATATGACGCTGAATTCTATTGGCTAGAATTTTGTTGAGAATTTTTGAATGTATATTGATGACAGATACTGGTGTGTAATTTGCTTTTTTGTGGCTTCTTTGTCTGGTTTTGGTATCAGGGTTATGCTGACTTCATGGAATGAATTCGGGAGTGTTGCTTCCTTTTCTTGTTCTGAAATAGTTTGAATTGTAGTGGTACAAGCTCTTCTCTGAACGTTTTGTAGAATTCTCCAGTGAAGCCATCTGGGCCAGGGCTTTTTTTGTTGTTGGTAGTTTTATTATTATTATTATTATTACCTTTTCAATCTCTTCTCTTGTTATGGGTCTGTTCAGATTTTCAACATCACTTTGTTGTAGTTTGGTAGTGTGGTTATAGAAATTTATCCATTTCCTCTAGGCTTTCAAATTTGTTGGAGTGTAGTTTTTCATAATCTGTTATGATCCTTTTTATTTCAGTTGGGTCTGTTGTAATATAGCCCATTTCATTTCTTATTTGGGTTTTTTGTGTCCTCTCGTGTTTTTGTTTTGTCAGTCTGGCAAGTGGTTTGTCGGTTTTGTTGATTCTTTCAAAGAACCAACTTTTCTTTTTTTTGATTCTCACTGTTGTTTTTCTATTCTCTAATTCATTTATATCTGCTCTGATCTTAATTATTGCATTTCTTCTGGTGGCTGTGGACTTTTTTTGCTGTTCTATTCCTATTTGTTTGAGTTCTGTAGTTAATGTTTTGATTTTGTCCCTTTCTTCTTTTTTGATGTGTGCATCTATTGCTATAAATTATCCTCTGAAGACTGCCTTTGCCTTGTCCAAAAGGTTTTGGTATGAAGTGTTTCCATTCTCATTTGATTCTAGGACTTTTTTTTATCCCATCTCTGATTTCTTCTGTTACCCAGTGGTTTGTAAGCAAGGTGTTATTCAGTTTCCATGGAATGGATTTTTTTCTTTGCTTTCTGTTGTTAATTTCTACCTCGATGGCATTGTGGTCAGAGAACATACTTTGTATTATCTCAACATTTTGGATCTTGCTGAGGATTACTCTGTGGCCTATTCTGGAGAACGTTCCATGTGCATTGGAAAAGAATGTGTACTTTGCAGCTGTTGGATGGAGTGTTCTATATATGTCTATGAGGTCAAGTACGCTGATTGTGCCCTTTAGGTCTTCCGTATCTTTGCTGAGTTTCCTTTTTGATGTTCTGTCCTTTACTGAGAGTGGTGTGTTGAAATCTCCTATCATTATTGTGGAACTGTCAGTTTTTTGTTTCAGTACTGTTAAAGTTTATGTATTTTGGAGCCCTGTCATTGGGTGCATAGATGTTTATTATGGTTATTTCTTCATGATGGATCACCCCCTTAATCATTATATAGTGTCCTTCTTTGTCTTTTATGGTGGATTTTGTTTTAAATTGTATTTTATCTGAGATTAGTGTTGCCACTCCTGCTCTTTTTTGGTAGTTGTTAGCTTGATATATATTTTTCCAACCTTTGATTTTTATTAAATTCATGTCTTTCTTTCTAAGGTGTGTCTCTTGTAGACAGCATATTGATGGATCCTGTTTTCTTATCCATTCTGTGACTCTGTCTCTTTATGTGTGCATTGAGTCCATTTACATTCAGTGTAATTGTTGATAGATGTGAGTTTGTTGCTGTCATTTTGTAGTGCTTTTTTTTTGGTGCTAACGTTTTCTTTGTTCTTCTTACTCCCCTTTGCTGATTTACTTTTGTTGGTGAATTTTTTTTTTCATTTCTTTTGTTTTTGCAGGTTTTGTTTTTGCTGACACTTTATCTTTTTCCTGTTTATTTTTATGAGTATGTTTGTTAACTTTCTTTGTGGTTACCATGAAATCTATCCTTATGTTTCTAAGTTTGAAGCAGTCTATTATCACTTGGTATCACCTTGCCTCCCTCTCCATTAGAAGGCTCTATACCTACACTGTTTATTCCCTCTTTTATTGTTCTGATGTTGTTGTCGTTTACAGATTAACTGCTCTGATTCCCTGTTGTATTTCTTTTGGTTTTGGATAGTCCTAGATTGGTATCTGGCTGGTACGATCCTGCATCCTAGATTCAGCCTGTGAGCTGAAGTTGTCTGTTCTCAGATCGAAGGACTCCCTTTAATAATTCTTGTAAGTTTCGTTTGGTTTTTAATATTCTCTTAATTTCTGTTTATCTGGAAATGCCCTAATTTCACCATCATATTTCAAGGAGAGTTCTGCAGGATATATTATTCTTGGCTGGCAATTTTTTTTCAAGGTTTTATATATTTCATCCCATTGCCTTCTTGCCTGCATGGTTTCTGCCAAATAATCTGAGCTTACTCTTATTGTTTCTCCTTTGTATGTGACTTCTTGTTTTTCATGAGCTGCTCTCAGGATTCTTTGTTTGTCTTTGGTTTTGGTGAGTGTGATGATGATATGCCTTGGTGATTTTCTTTCGGGGTCTATCCTATATAAGGTTCTTTGAGCTTTTTGGATGGTCACCTTTTCATCTTTCATGATATTGGGGAAGTTTTCTGTCAGCAGTTCTTCAGTGATCCTCTCTGTGTTTTCTGTTTTCTCCCCCTGTTCTGGAACTCCAATCACTTGCAAATTTTTACTTTTGATTGTATCCCACCTAATTCTCAGAGCCTCTTCACTTTTCTTCATTCTTTTTTCTGAGTTTTCCTCAGAGTTTTATCCAAGTGTTTGTCTTCAGTTCTGCTGATCCTGTCTTCCACCTCTTCAAATTTGCTCCTCAGCCCTTCTATGACACTGTCCATTTCTGAAATCTTGTTGTTTATCTTTTGGATATTTAATTGTTCTTTTTCTATAATTTCTAGTTGTGAATTTATTTTGGCATTTTGTTCCTGCATTATTTTCCTGAATTCTTCCATTATTTTGTCCCTATTTTCCATGAATTTGTCTATTTTTTCCTCATTTTTTTCTACTTTTTGCTTCAACTCTTGGATAATTCTGAGTATTAGAGATTTGAATTCTCTATTAGGTAGTTCTAGTGCCTTTTCTTCTACTGGAAAGTCATTTGATATTTTATTTTGGATGCCTACTGGAAACATCCTGTTCTGTTTTTGTAAATATTTTGATATTGTCTGCTGTCCTAAGGGCATTCAGTAGTTATTTTTCTCATTTATTGATTGTAGATTTGTTTGTTTCATCCGTTTTTTTAGCTATGTCTGAACAGGCGGGCTGTGTGTTCTTTGTTGTTTGGTCATCTGTGGGCACAATACTTTTGACCTCCTTCTCCAATTGGCAGTGTCAGTTGCTCAGGTATGGTACAGTAGGGCAGGTCTAGTTGAAGTGGAGTTGCTGGGATGGGTAGATTGTGGCACTTACTAGGGCCACAAGGGTGGGCCAGTAATCAGTGCAGGGCAGGTCCCACTTGGCCGTGTCTGTGGTGCTTGTTGGTGTGGTGTTAAGTGCACAGTGCAGGTGGGCAGGATGGAGGGGGAGAGATTTTGATGTGTGGAGCTATAATGGGTATGGGAAAGAGAAGAGATGAACAGGAGCCAAAGACATACAAACAAACCAAATAGAGTGCTGGGGGAGCTTTCCATTGGAGTGGAGAGATGAGAGACTATGCAATGGAGAAAAACAAAAAGAGGAAGAAGAAAGAAAGAAAAGAATGAATCAATAAAAATTAGAAAAAAGAAAAGAAAAGCTCTCAGGGATCCCACCAGTGTGGTTATGAGGTGTGGAGAAGTTTTTCCCAGGTGTTGAAGTACAGCCTGGCTAGAAGGCATAGAAGTGTCACTCAGTGCCAGGTATTCAGGGTACAGGAAGAGAAGGAAGGTATAGAGTGATAAGAAACTGAATAATGAAGAAAGACAAAAAGGGGAAAAGAAAGAAAACAGAATGAAACAAATTTAAAAAAGAAAAACGAAACTCCCCAGAAAAAAACCAAAAAAAATCAAGAAAAAAGAAATGCCCTCAGGTATCCCTCTGCAAGTCTGAGCAAGCTGAAGGAGTAGGTCCCAAGCCGAGCAACACTGCCTAGCCAGAATGGGTTCCCAACTTGAGAAAAGAAAAAGAAAACAAACAAAAAATTCAAAACAAACACAATAAAGGCCCCGGGATCCCAACAGCGTGGCAGCACGGACTGGGAAGCAGTTCCACACTCGACAGGAGCTCCACAGCCCCTCAGGAAGAAGCAAAGATGGTGCACGGAGCCAGGAATTTGAGTGAAAGTAGGGGGAGGTTGTGAGCGGTAAGGAGGAAATCAAAAGAAGCAGAAAAAAGCAACACCAGCAGGCAGGTGGAATCCAAGCAGCTGGTGCTTCCCAGCCAAGAGACTGTGGCCACGGGAAGCAGAAGAGGCCAAGTGGGGGTGAAGAAGGGTGGGGGTTGGAAAAGCGTATATCTTTGGTTACCAGTTATTCTGTCTCCTCCCGTCTCCTGTCTCCTTCTTCTCCATGAAGATGCTTTCTTGTACCACTGTTCGCTGATCTACGATAGGAGTCCAAGATGGCAGGTCCATGCTGTGTTAGCTGATAGGGGACTTCTGCACGTATGTCCCCTCGCTCTCTGTTCTCTGTCAGATTCTTATTCCATTTGGTGCTTGTCTGAGTTTTTTTATCTCTTCATTTGATGTTTACGGTTTCAGGTTTGCTGTTTTCTCTGTTTGGATTAGTTTTTTGGATCTTTGCTGTGGAGGGATGGCGTGGTGCTTCTGACTAGAGCACTATGTTGCCAGAAGTCCTGTTGTTGTAGTTTAAGTGAAAGTTTACAGTTCAAGTCAGTCTCTCACACAAAAATTTATACATTGTTAGGTGACCCCAATTGCTCTCCGTATACTATGACAGCACACTCCTCCTTTCCACTCCTGATTTCCTGCATCTATTCAACCAGCTGCTAACCCTCTCCATTTTCTCATCTCCCCTCCAGATAGAAGCTCCACATTTAGTCTCATGTATCTACTTGAGCTAAGAAGCACACTGTTCACAGGTATCATTTTATGTCCCAGTCCAGTCCAAACTTTGTCTGAAGAGTTGGCCTCAGGAATTGTTTTAGTTCTGTGTTGACATGAGAGTCTGGGGGCCATGCTTTCTGGGGTTCCTCCAGACTCAGTCAGACCATCAAGTCTGGTCTTTTTACTATAATTTGAGTTCTGCACCCCATATTTCTCCTGCTCCATCAGGAACTCTCTGTTGTGTTCCCAGTTAGGGCGGTCATTGGTGGTAGCTGGGCACCATCTAGTTCTTGTGGTCTCAGGCTGATGAAGTCTGTGGTTTATGTGGCTCTTTCTGTCTCTTGAGCTAATACTTTCCTTGTGTCTTTGGTGTTCTTCATTCTCCTTTACTCCAGGTGGTGGGAAAAATTGATGCATCTTAGATGGCCGCTTGCTACCTTTTAAGACCCCCAGACGCCACTCACCAAGGTAGGATGCAGAACATTTCCTTAATAAACTTTATTATGCCAATTGACCTGCATGTCCTCTGATATCACGGTCCCCAGACTCCCACCCCTGCTGCTCTGTCCCTTGAAGTGTTTGGTTGTATTCAGGAAACTTCTTAACTTTTGTTTAGTCACGTTATGTTGACTTCCCCTGTAGTGTGTGCTGTCCTTCCCTTCACCTAAGGTAACTCTTGGGTACTATCTAGTTAGTGAATAACCCACACCCTCCCTCTCCACTCTCGTAACCATCAATGTTTTCTTCTGTGTTTAAACATTTTCTTGAGTTCTTATAATACAGACCTTATACAATACTTCTTCTCTGACTAAATTCACTCAGCATAATGCCCTCCAGTTTCATCCATGTTATGTTTCACAGCTTCATCGTTGTTCTTTACCATTGTGTAGTATTCCATTGTGTGAATATACCATGATTTTTTTTCCATTTGTCCGTTGATGGGCACCTAGGTTGTTTCCATCTTTTTGCTATCGTGAACAGTGCTGCAATGAACATGGTTATGCAAACGTCTATTCCTGTGATGGCTCTTATTTCTCTAGGGTATATTCCAAGGAGTGGGATTACGGGATAGTATGGTACTTTTATTTCTAACTTTTTAAGGAAGTGCCAAATTGATTTCCAAAGTAGTTGTACCATTTCACATTCCCACTAAGAGTGTATAAGTGTTCCAGTCTCTCCACAATCTCTCCAGCATTTCTTATTTTGTGTTTTTTGCATTAATGCTAGCCTTGTTGTGGTGCGATGGTATCTCATTGTAGTTTTGGTTTGCATTTTTCTAATGACTAATGATCGTGAGCATTTGTTCATGTGTCTGTTAGCTGCCAGCATGTCTTCTTTGGCGAAGTGCCTGTTCAATATCCTTTGCCCATTTTTTAATTGGGTTATTTATCTTTTTCTTGTCGAGGTTTTGCAGTATCTTGGAGATTTTAGAGATTAGATGCTGATCGGATTTGTCATAGCCAAAATTTTTTTCCCAGTCTGTAGGTTGTCTTTTGACACTTTTGTTAAAGTCTTTTGATAAGCATAAGTATTCAATCTTTAGGAGCTCCCATTTATAGAGTCTCTGGTGCTTGTGCATTATTACTGATGGTTCTTATTCTGATTATGCCATGTACTAGGGCTCCTAGCGTTGTCCCTATTTTTTCTTCCAGGATTTTTATCGGTTTAGATTTTATATTTAGGTCTTTGACCCATTTCAAGTTAGTTTTTCCGCATGGTGTTAGGTATGGGTCTTGTTTCAGTTTTTTGCAGGTGGATATCCAGTTATGCCAGCACCATTTGTTAAAGAGACTGTCTTTTCCCCAGTAAACGGACTTTCGGCCTTTGTCAAACATCCACTGCTCACAGGTGGATGAATTTACATCTGGATTTTCAGTTCTGTTCCATTGGTCTATGTATCTGTTGTTGTACAAGTACAGGGCTGTTTTGACTACCATAACAGTATAATAGATTCTAAAATCAGGTAGTGTGAGGCTTCCCACTTTGTTCTTCTTCAGTAATACTTTACTTATCTGGGGCCTCTTCCCTTTCCATGAGAAGTTGTTGATTTTTTTCTCCACCTCATTAAAGAAATGCTGTTGGAATTTGGATGGGGACTGCATTGTATCGGTAGACTGCTTTGGGTAGAATTGACATTTTCACAATGTGGAATCTTCCTATCCATGAGCAAGGTATGTTTTTCCACTTACGCAGGTCTCTTTTGGTTTCTTGCAGTAGTGTCTTGTAGTTTTCATTGCATAGGTCTTTTACGTATCTAGTTAGATTTATTCCTAAGTATTTTATCTTCTTAGGGGCTTTTGTAAATGGTATTGATTTTGTGATTTCCTCTTGGAAGTTCCCTCTGTTGGTGTAAAGGAATCCAACTGATTTTTGTATATTTATCTTGTATCCTTCAACTTTGCTGAAATCTTCTACTAGTTCCAGTAGTTTTCTTGTGGATTCTTTGGGGTTTTCTGTGTATAAGATCATATCATCTGCAAATAGAGATACTTTGACTTCTTCCCTACCAATTTGGATGCGCTTTATTTCTTTTTCTAGCCTGATTGCTCTGGCTAGGACCTCCAGCACAACGTTGAATAAGAGTGGTGATAAAGGGCAGCCTTGTCTGGTTCCCGTTCTCAAGGGGAATGCTTTCAAGCTCTCTCCAATTAGGATTATGTTGGCTGTTGGCTTTGTATAAATGCCCTTAATTATATTGAGGAATTTCCCTTCTATTCCTATTTTGTTGAGAGTTTTTACCATCAATGGTTGTTGGACATTGTCAAATATCTTCTCTGCATTGATTGATAAGATCATGTGGTTCTTGTCTTTTGTTTTATTAATGTGTTGGATTACATTGATTGCTTTTCAAAAGTTGAATCATCCCTGCATACCTGGTAAAAATCCCAATTGATCATGGTGAATTTTTTTTGATATGTTGAATTCTTTTGGCTAGAATTTTGTTGAGGATTTTTGCATCAATATTCATTAGGTATATTGGTCTGTAACTTTCTTTTTTCGTGCTGTCTTTACCTGGTTTTGGTAACAGGGTTATGCTGGCTTCATAGAATGAGTTTAGGAGTATTCCATCTTTTTCTATGCTCTGAAATACCCTTGGCAGTAGTGGTGTTAACTCTTCTCTGAAAGTTTGGTAGAATTCTCCAGTGAAACCATCTGGGCCAGGGCTTTTTTTTTTGGGGGGGGAGGGTTAATTACTTCTTCAATCTCTTGTTATGGGTTTATTTAGTTTTTCTACCTCTGTTTGTGTTAGTTTAGGTAGGTAGTGAGTTTCTAGAAATTTGTCCTTTCCTCTAGGTTTTCAAATTTGTTAGAGTACAATTTTTCATAGTATTCTGTTATGATTCTTTTAATTTCAGTTCGGTCTTTTGTGGTATCACCCATTTTTTCTTATACGGGTTATCTGCTTCCTCTCCTGTTTTTTGTTTATCAGTCTGGCCAATGGTTTATCAATTTTGTTGACCTTTTGAAACAACCAGCTTTTGGTCTTGTTAACTCTTTCAATTGTTTTTCTATTTTCTATTTCATTCAATTCTGCTCTGATTCTTATTATTTCCTTTCTTCTGACACCCGACGGCTTCTTTTGCTGCTCTCTTTCTGTTTGTTCCTGTTGTAGGTTAATGTTTGGCTTATGGCCCTTTCTTCCTTTTGGATGTGTGCATTTATTGCTATAAACTGACCTCTGAGCACTTCTTTTGCTATGTCTCAAAGGTTCTGGTCGGGTGTGTTTTCATTCTCATTTGATTATATGAATTTCTTTATTTCATCCTTAATTTATTCTGTAACCCAGTAGTTTTTGAGCAAGGTGTTGTTCAGTTTCCATGTGTTTGATTTTCTTCCCTTCCTTTTCTGTTATTGATTTCTACTTTTGTGGCTTTATGTTCAGAAAAGTTGCTTTGTTATATTTTGATGCTTTGGATTTTTTTAAAGCTTGCTTTACGCCTTAATATGTAGTCTATTCTGGAGAATGTTCCACGTGCATTGGAAAAGAAAGTATACTTGGCTGCTATTGGGTGGCGTATTTCATGTATGTCTATGAGATCAAGTTGGTTGATTGTAGCATTTAGATCTGCCGTGTCTTTGTTGAGCTTCTTTCTGGATATTCTGTCCTTCACCAAATGTTCTGTGTTCAATTATTCTACTATTATTGTGGAGCTGTCTCTCTTTTCAATGCTGCTAGAATTTGTTTTATGTATTTTGGAGCCCAGTCATTGGGTGCATAAATATTTATAACAGTTATGTCCTCGTGGTGTATTGACCTTTAATCCTTATATAGTGTCCTTCCTTATCCTTTGTGGTGGATTTTAATTTAAATTTTATTTTCTCAGAGATTAATATTGCCACTCTTGCTCTTTTTTGAGAGTTGTTTGCTTGCTATATTTTTTCCATCCTTTGAGTTTTAGTTTGTTTGTGTCTTTAGTTTAAAGTGAGTCCCTTTTAGGCCGCATATAGACAGATCGTGTTTTTATCCAATCTGCCACTCTCTGTCTCTTTTTTGGTGCATTTAGTCCATTTACATTCAGCGTAATTATTGATAGGTATAAGTTTAGTGCTGTCATTTTGATATCTTTTTTTGTGTGTTGTTGACAGTTTCTTTCTTCCATTTAATTTTCTGTGCTGAGTCATTTTTCTTTATGTATTTTCTTTTCGTCTTTTTCATTGCTGTTGATTTTGCATTTGCTGAGTTTTTATATTTTTCTTGTTGTTTATTTTGGCGTGTATTCTTTTATTTCTTTATAACCTCTTGACTTCTTCTCCATATGAAAAATCTATTTCTACATTTTTAGTCCTTTTTGTTTTAATGTTGTCATCTTTTACATATTGACATCTGTTTCCCTATTATCAGTTTTTAGCTTTGATTTATTTTTGTGTATTCCCTATCTGGGTTGATATCTGGTTACTCTGTCTTGTTTTCTAGTCTGATGTTAATGATTTTTTAACAAGAGGACTCCCTTTAGTATTTCTTGTAATATTGGTTTGGTTTTTGCAAATTTCCTAAACTTCTGTTTATCTGGAAATGCCCTAATTTTGCCATGATATTTGAGAGACAGTTTTGCTGGAGATATAATTCTTGGCTAGCAATTTTTTTTTCTTTTAAGGCTTTAGATATGTCATCCCACTGCTTTCTTGTCTGCATGGTTTCCGCTGAGTAGTCTGAGCTTATTCTTATTGACTCTCCTTTGTAGATGACTTTTTGTTTTTCCCTAGCCACTCTTAAAATTCTCTATTTATCTTTGATTTTGGCAAGTTTAATCATAATATGTCTTGGTGACTTTCTTTTGGGATCTACCTTATGTGGTGTTTGATGAGCAACTTGGATAGATATATTCTCATCTTTCACGATATCACGGAAGTTTTCTGCCAACAAATCTTCAACTATTCTCTCTGTATTTCCTCTTATCCCTCTCTGTTCTGGTACTCTAATCAATCGTAGGTTATTCCTCTTGATAGCATCCCATATAATTCTTAAGGTTGCTTCATTTTTTAATCCTCTTACCTGATTTTTCCTCAAATAAGTTGGTGTCAAGTGCTTTATCTTCAGTCTCACTAATTCTGATTTTCACTTCCTCAATTCTGCTCCTATTACTTTCTACTCAGTTGTCTAATTCTGAAATTTTATAGTTAATCTTCTGGATTTCTGATTGCTGTCCCTCTGTGGAGTCTTCCAGCCTGTTAAATCTGTCATTATGCTCTTCTCTAATCTTCTTAAGTTCCTCTATTACTAGGTCTGCATTTTGCCAAATTTTCTTCCTGATATCTTGAAGAGTTCTATATATTAATATTTGTATTCTGCCTCCAGTAATTCCAATAAATTTTATTGCTCCGAAAAATTTCTAGATTCTTTATTTTTGGAGCTTGCTGAAGCCATTATGGTCTGCCTCTTTATGTGATTTGATATTGTCTGTTGTCTCTGAGCCATCAATAAGTTCTATTTATTTATTTTATGTTTGCTTACTGTGTACTATCTTCTTGTTTCCTAGCTTCTTGTTCTGTTTTGTTTCGATATGCCCAAATAGGCTGCTCTTGTGAACTAGCCTAAGCACCAGTGCATGTGAAGTGCCAACATCCTGTGACCAGGTGGTCAGACCTGCCACTATGTATGTGAGCCCAGGATTCTGCCCACTCCTCCTGAATGGATCCAGCTCAGGTGTCCAGGTAGTCGGCCACCAAGTGTGTGGTGCAGGCTCTCACCTACAGTCCTAGACAGGCATGGGTGACTGGTGTAGGCACAGGCATCCTGTTTCAGCAAGGGGACACACGCTGAATAAGGCAGGGGACAGAATGACGGCCCCAAGTGTCCTGAAGGAAAACATTTCCCTGTTCCCTAGAGCACATAGGTGGGTGGGTTTTGCAGAGTTTGAAGAGTATTAGCACCCAATATATTGTCTTTAAGGACTGGGGAGCATTTCTTATTCTTCTGCCCCTGTCACAGATGGCTAGGTGATGTCGGGGTAGCCACCAGTCCTCTGGCTCCTGATGTGAGTAGGTGAAGACTCTGTTTAGTGAGCAGAGGAGTGTCAAATTTCACAAACCTGCCCTTCACAGCTGATACAGCTGAAGTTAGACTTCAGGTATATACCCTGTTGTACTGCAGTAATGAGGGCCTAGGCTGTTGAAATGGGCCAACACAAGTTTATGCAAGGGGAAAGGCACTCAAAGTCTGTGGATCCCTTATGCTTGTGCCTAAGCAAAGGAGCTGTGCCTACCCTGAATTCCTGGCTTAGGGGATCTGGCAGATTATTTTTTCCCATTTGTTAATTTGTTCACTCTCCAAGGCCTGGAGAATGAATCAGGGTGCATGACATGTCTTACTTCTGGCCCAGAGGACTCAACAATTGCTGAAGCTGGTCCTGGACCCAGTGCAGAGCAGAGAGCAGGGAGGTAAATGGGAAAGAAGTTGTTCTCAAAGGGGGTTGTTTTTGATCTGTGCAGTAGACCAATTGCAAGCACTTATCTTTTGCCAATCGAGAGCTGCTTCTCACTGGTTCTGGATTGCCAAGTAGACTTTTTGCAGCTGGGTCTCTCTCCCGGTGTGGAAAATGCCTCCTGAGCACCACTGCTTGCCTGCTTCACTGCGCATCAGAAGCTGAACAGAACTGAAGGGCTCAGGCTCTCACTGGGTCAGGTCCGGGAACTCCTCACTGCTTCCGAACTGTCTGCCCCTCCCACTGACACTCAATCTGATTCCTCAACTTTGCTTTTGATGGTCAGGGCTCCTAGATTGTCATATATAATCGAGTCACTTGTTTTTTTGGGTTTTTGTTGTGCGGGGGAACATTGGAAGCATCTGACTACTCTGCCATCTTGTTCCCGCCCCTCCACAAGATTAATTTTGAAAGCCTGCATTTTCTGATTAATGATACAGTGGTTTAAAAGTCATCAGAAGAAACTGCCTCCCCTGGGATGCATACTTAGTACAATTAAGTAGTCAGGGAGACAACGGGAAACAAATTTCATGCTGGGAAAGCAGCTGTTTTTCTCCAAATGCATATTGATAAGTGAAACAAGCCAGTCTTATAAGGCTACATACTGTGTGGTTCAAATTATATGACTTTCTGTAAAAGGCAAAACTATGAAGAAAGTAAAAAGACCAGTGGCTTCCAGGGGTTAGGCTGGAGGGAGGAAGGGAAGAATAGGTACAGCACAGGAGATTTTTAGAGTGGTGAAAGTCTTCTGTATGGTACAGTAGTAGTGGATACATAACATTATGCATTAGTCAAGCCTATAGAACTTTATAACAGAATGAGTGAAACTTAACAGATGCAAATTAATCATATAGAATGTCGGTGAATTCCAGGAAGGAATACACACTGTTACAAGAGACTCTAACTGGATTACAAATGTATGAAAAACCTCACTGAAGGGAACAGAGAGGATGTGTTGATCTAAGTAACTCTGGAAATGTGTAGTGTAAGACTAAAGGCAAAAAGAACTGCACATAAATACTATAATCTAGTTGATAAAGTTGTTTCCCATAGGGGTATAGGTTAACAATTCTGGTATTACTGTATATGTATACTGAAATTGAACAAGTATGTAAATGGTTGCAAATAGTGGAAGTCAGATTTCTCAGTGTTGGAATGTAAATTTACAAACCAGTAAGAGAGAAGGCTTGATGATACATGTGGTAATGGATTAGAGTTGGAACCATCAATACTAACTCATATTTAACTTAATATACAAATAGCTACATATACAGAGGAGCCCTGGTGGCACAGTGGTTAAGCGTTTGGCTGTTAACCAGTAGATCCGCAGTAAGAATCCAGGAGGTGGGGCCAAGATGGCAGAGTAGTCAGACGCTTCCTGTGGTCCCTCTTACAACAAAGATCTGAGAAAACAAGTGAATAGATTATATATGAAAACCTAGGAGCCCTGAACATCAAAGGCAAAATTGAGGAATCAGACTGAGTGTCAGCTGGAGGGAGAGACAGTTCAGAAGCAGAGAAGAGTTGCCAGACCTGACACTGCGGGAACCAGTACCCTCAGGCCAGATCAGCTGGTGTGCCCGGTGAGGCAAGCTGTGGCACTCGGAGGTGTTTTCCAAATTAGTAGAGACTAAGCATCAAAGAGTCTACTCGGGTCTCCAGATCCAGTGAAAACTGGCACTCAACTGGCAAAAGATACGCACATGAGTTTGACGTACCACATGAATAAAAAAAAATCCCCTTTGGGAAAAATCTCTCCCCCATCTACCTGGCCCCTCCCTGCTCTGCACTAGGTCCTGGGCAAGCTTCAGCTATTGTGCCGACCCCTGGGCTGGAAGTAGGATGGGTTACATGCCCTAAGACATTCTCCCAGACTTGGAGAGGGAACAAATTAACAAACAGGAAAAATTAATCTTCCAGCTTCTCTAAGCTGGGAACTCAGTGTAGGCACAGCTCCTTTGCCTAGGCACAAACATAAGGGGTCCACGGACTTTGAATATCTTTCACTCCTGCATAGATCTGTGTGGGCCCATTTCAGTAGAGTAGGCCCTCATTAGTACAGTAAAACAGGGCATATACCTGAAGCCTAACTTCAACTGTATCAGCTATGTGGTGGGGTGGCATGTTCGTGACATTTGACACTGTTCTGCCCATTAAGGAGTGTCCTTATGTAACCACATCAAGTGCCTGAGGACTGATGGCTCAGCCCACGCCACATAGCCACACAAGACAGGGGTCAAAGAACAGGTGCTGTCTCCCAGTCCTTACAACCAACAGCACTGGGTGCCCATAGTCCAGCTGTAAAACTCATCCACTTATGCACTCTAGGGAACAAGGGCACACTTTTCTCCCAGACACTCAGGGGCACCCATCATCCCCTGCCTTGCTCAGCATGTGACCATCTACTGCAGCCAGATACCTGTGCCTACCCAAATCACCCCTGTCTAGGACTGTAAGAAAGAGCCTGCATCACATATTTGGTGACCAACTACCTAGCCACCTGAGCTGAATCCATACAAGTAAACAAAGTCTTGGGCTCACATACTAAGTAACATATTGAACCACATGCTGATAGGACACTAGAGTTTCGATGGTGCCAATAATCAAACTAGCTCACATCAACAGCCTATTTGGAAATATCAAAACAAAACAAGAAACTAGGAAACAGTAAGCAAACAAAATAAATAAACATAAGAACTTATTGATGACTTGGAGATAACAGTCAATATCAAATCACATAAAGAGGCAGACCATGATGGCTTCAGCAAGCTCCCAAAACAAAGAATCAAGAAATTTTCCAGAGGAAGAGAACTTCTTAGAAGAGGTAGAATACAAAACATTAATATACAGAACTCTTCAAGAGATCAGGAAGGAGATCAGGCAAAACACTGAACAAAGGAACACACAGACAAAGCACTAGAGGGACTTAAGATTATAAGAGAGCATAATGACAAATGTAATAGGCAGCAAGAATCCATAGAGAGACACCAAACTGAAATACAGAAGATTAACAATAAAATTTCAGAATTAGACAACTCAATAGAAAGTCATAGGAGCAGAATTGAGGCAATGGAAGTCAGAATTAGTGAGATTGAAGAGAAAGCACTTGACACCAACTTATTTGAAGAAAAATCAGATAAAAGAATTAAAAAAAAACGAAGAAATCCTAAGAAATATGTTGGACTCTATCAAGATGAATAACCTAAGAGTGACTGGAGTACCAGAACAGGGGGAGATAATAAAAAATACAGAGAGAATTGTTTAAGATTTGTTGGCAGAAAATTTCCCTGATATACTGAAAGATGAGACAATATTCATCCAGGTCGCTCATCAAACCCCACATACAGTAGATCCAAAAGAAAGTCACCAAGACATATTATAATCAAACTTGCCAAAATCAAAGATAAAGAGAGAATTTCAAGAGTGGCTAGGGAGAAACAAAAAGTCATCTACAAAGGAGAGTCGATAAGACTAAGCTCGGACTACTCAGCAGAAACCAGGAAGGCAAGAAGGCAATGGGATGACATATCTAAAAGCCTTGCAGGAAAAAAAAATTGTCAGCCAACAATTATACATCCACATTACATATACAAATGTTATATTATTACGTCTCTCAAATATGATGGCGAAATTAGGGCATTTCCAGATAAACAGAAGTTTAGGGAATTTGCAAAAACCAAACCAAAATTACAAGAAATACCAAAGGGAATCCTCTGGTTAGAAAATCAATAACATCAGATAACAACCCAAGCCTAGAACATAGGACAGAACAACCAGATAGGGAAGTCACAAAAAATAAACCAAAGCTAAAACACTAGAAATAGGGAAACAGAGATGTCAGTATGTAAAAGATGACAATACTAAAACAAAAAAGAGGGACTAAAAAAAGTAGTCATAGATATTTCATATGCAGAGGAAGTCAAGGCAAAATAAAGAAAAAAAAAAAAGACTGTTGTAAACGTAGAAAAATAGGGGTAAATATTAAGGTAGCCACAAAGGAAACTACCCGTCCTACACATCAAAATGAAAAACAAGAAAAACATAGACTCAGCAAATACAAAATCAACAACAATAAAATGATGAAAAGAAAACACATAAAGAAAAATGACTTAGCACAGAAAATTAAGTGGAACAAAGAAACTGTCAACGACACAAAAAAAGACATCAAAATGATAGCACTAAACATATATCTATCAATAATTATGCTCAATATGACAAGACTAAATGCACCAATAAAAAGAGAGTGATAGAATGGATAAAAAAACCATATGTCTATATGTTGCCTACAAGAGACATAACTTAAAGACACAAACAAACTAAAAGTCAAAGGATAGAAAAAAATATATCAAGCAAACAACCCTCAAAACAGAGCAGGAGTGGCAATATTAATCTTTGACAAAATAGACTTAAAAGTGAAATCCACCACCAAGGATAAGAAAGGACACTATGTAATGATTAAAGGGTCAGTACACCAGGAGGACATAACTATAATAAATATTTACGCCCTCAATGACAGGGCTCCAAAATACATAAAATAAACTCTAACAGCACTGAAAAGAGAGATAGACAGCTCCACAATAATAGTAGGATTCTTCAACACACCACTTTCGGTGAAGGACAGAACATCCAGAAAGAAGCTCAACAAAGACACGAAAGATCTAAACGCTACCATCAACCAACCTGATCTCATGGACATATACAGAACACTCCACCAAACAGCAGCCAATTATACTCCCTTTTCCAATGTACATGGAACATTCTCCAGAATAGACCACATATTAGGCCATAAAGCAAGCCTTAACAAAATCCAAAACATCAGAATATTACAAAGTATCCTTTCCGACCACAAAGCCATAAAAGAAGAAATCAATAACATAAATAGCAAGGAAAAAAATCTAACACATGGAAACTGAACAGCACTTTGCTCAAAAACCACTGGATCATAGAAGAAATTAAGGATGTAATAAAGAAATTCATAAACTCAAATGAGAATGAAAACGCATCCTACCAGAACCTTGGAGACGTAGCCAAAGAAGTGATCAGAAGTCAGTTTATAGAAATAAATGCACACATCCAAAAAAAAAGAAAGGGCCAAAATCAAAACGTTAACCCAACAACTGGAACAAGTAGAAAGACAGCAGAAAAAGAAGCCCTCGGGTGCCAGAAGAAAGGAAAAAATAAGAATTAGAGCAGAATTATATGAAATAGAGAACAGAAAAACAATTGAAAGAGTTAAGAAGACCTTAAGCTAGGTCTTTGAAAAGATCTAGAAAATCAGTAAACTATTGGCTGAACTGACAAAAGAAAAACAGGAGAGGAAGCAAATAACCCGAATAAGAAATGAGATGTGCGATATCACAACAGACCCAACTGAAATTAAAAGAATCATAACAGAACACCATGAAAAATTGTACTCTAACAAATTTGAAAACCTAGAGGAAATAGACAAATTTCTAGAAACTCACTACCTACCTAAATTAACACAATCAGAGGTAGAACAACCAAATAAACCTATAACAAAAGAAGAGATTGAAAAGGTAACTAAAAAACTCCCCCCAAAAAGAAAAAGCCCTGGCCCAGACGGATTCACTGGACAATTCTACTAAACTTTCAGAGAAGAGTTAACACCACTACTTCTAAAAGTATTTAAGAGTGTAGAAAAGGATGGAATACTCCTAAACTTATTCTATGAAGCCTGCAAAACCCTGATACCAAAACCAGGTAAAGACAGCACAAAAAAAGAAAATTACAGACCAATATCCCTCAAGAACATTGTTGCAAAAATCCTCAACAAAACTCGAGTCAATAGAATTGAACAACGTATCAAAAAAAAAAAAAATCACCATGATCTAGTGGGATTTATACCAGATATGCAGGGATAATTCATCATTAGAAAAATGATCAATGTAATCCATCACATTAATAAAACAATAGACAAGAACCACATGATCTTATCAGTTAATGCTGAAAAGGCATTTGACAAAGTCCAACACCCATTCATGATAGAAACTCTCAACAGAATAGAAGGGAAATTCCTCAGCATAATAAAGGGCATTTATACAAAGCCAACAGCCAATATCTCCTAACTGGAAAGAGCTTGAAAGCATTCCCCTTGAGAACAGGAACCAGACAAGGATGCCCTTTATCACCACTCTTATTCAACATTGTGCTGGAGGTCCTAGCCAGAGCAATTGGACTAGAAAAAGAAATAAAGGACATCCAAATTCATAGGGAATAAGTCGAAGTATCTCTATTTGCAAATGATATGATCTTATACACAGAAAACCCCAAAGAATCCACAAGAAGACTACTGGAACTAATAGAAGATTTCATCAAAGTATCAGGATACAAGAGAAACATACAAAAATCAGTTGGATTTCTCTACACCAACAAAGAGAACTTCCAAGAGGAAATCACCAAATCAATACCATTTACAATAGCCTTTAAGAAGATAAAATACATAGGAATAAATCTAACCAGAAACATAAAAGACCTATACAATGAAAACTACAAGATACTACTGCAAGAAACCAAGAGACCGGCATAAGTGGAAAAACATACCTTGCTCATAGGTAGGAAGACTCAACATTGTAAAAATGTCAATTCTACCCAAAGCAGTCTACAGATACAATGCAATCCCCATCCATATTCCAACAGCATTTTTAATGAGATGGAGAAACAAATCACCAACTTCACATGGAAAGGGAAGAGGCCCCAGATAAGTATTACTGAAGAAGAAGAACAAAGTAAGAGGCCTCACACTACCTGATTTTAGAACCTATTATACTGTCACTGTAGTCATAACAGTCTGGTACTGGAACAACAACAGATATATAGACCGATGGAACAGAATTGAGAATGCAGACGTAAATTCATCCACCTGTGAGAAGCTGATATTTGACAAAGGCCCAAAGTCCTTTAACTGGGGAAAAGATGGTCACTTTAACAAATAATGCTGTCATAACTGGACATCCATCTGCAAAAAAACTGAAGCAAGACCCATACATAACACCATGCACAAAAACTAACTCAAAATGGATCAAAGACCTAAATATCAAATATAAATCAATAAAGATCATGGAAGAAAAAATAGGGACAATGCTAGGAGACCTAATACATGGCATAAACAGAATATGAACTATAAGTAACAGTGCACACACCATAGAAGAGAAACTAGATAACCGGAAGCTCCTTGCTCATCAAAAGACTTCACCAAAACAGGAAAAAGACAACCTAAATACTGGGGAAAAAAATTTGGCTACAACAAATCTGATCAGCGTCTAATCTCTAAAATCCACAAGATACTGCAAAACCTCAATCACAAAAAGACAAATAACCCAATTAAAAAATAGGCAAGGGAGGCGGGGCAAGATGGCACTCTAGGCAGAAGCACCACGCCGTCCCTCCACAGCAAAGATCCAAAAAACTAAGCCTAACAGAGAATCAACAATCCTGAAACCCTAGAACACCAAATGAAGAGATAAAGAACTCAGCCAAACACCAAACGGAGTGAGAATACTAGAAGAGAACGGAGAGCGAGGAGAGACTCATGCAGAGATTCCTTACCAGCTAACGCAGCGCGGATCCACCATCTTGGATTCCTATCGGGGACCAGCGAACGGGAGAGCAGCCTTGCAGAGCATCAGGTGGGAGACGGAACGACAGGTAAACTGCGGTGCGCGCTTTCCCACCCCCCACCCCTCTCCACCTCGGCTGGGGCTCCCCTGCTTTCCGTGGCCAGGGTCCCTGGGCTGGGGGGCGCCGGTGCTTGGATTCCGCGGGCCCAGGCTGGCGGCTTTCTGAGAGCCGTTTGCTGGCTGCTGGCGAACCTTTTTCTGCCGCCTCCCCCTCCTTTTCCCTGGGTGCCTGGTTCCGAGTGTCATCTTTGCTCTCTCCAGCGGGGCTGTGGGGCTGCGTTCGGGCGTATGGCTGCTTGCAGGTCTGGGCTGCTGCGCTGGTGAGATCCCGGGGCCTTTCTTCATTCGCCCCTCTGCTTTCCGTGGTCAGGGTCCCTGGGCTGCGGGGCGCCGATGCTTGGATTCCGCGGGCCCAGGCTGGCGGCTTTCTGAGAGCCGTTTGCTGACTGCTGGCGAAGTTTTTTCTGCCGCCTCCCCCTCCTTTTGCCTGGGAGCCTGGTTCTGAGTGCCGTCTTTGCTCTCTTCTGCGGAGCTGTGGGGCTGCGTTTGGGTGTATGGCTGCTTCTGGGTCTGGGCTGCGGCGCTGGTGAGATCCCGGGGACTTTGTTCATTCGCCCCACTGCTTTCCGTGGCCAGGGTCCCTGGGCTGGGCGCTGGTGCTTGGATTCCGCGCACCCGGGCTGGCGGCTTTTTGAGAGCCGTTTGCTGGCCGTTGGCGGGGCTTTTTCTGCCACCTCCCCCTCCTTTTGCCTGGGTGCCTGGTTCCAAGTGCCGTCTTTGTTCTCTCCTGCAGGGCTGTGGGGCTGGTTCGGGCGTGTGGCTGCTTCCAGGTCTGGGCTGCCACGCTGGTGGGATCCCGGGGCCTTTGTTCATTTGCCCCTCTGCTTTCCGTGGCCGGGGTCCCTGGGCTGGGGGGCGACAGTGCTTCGATTCCGTGCGCCCGGGCTGGCGGCTTTCTGGAAGCCGTTTGCTGGCAGCTGGCGAACATTTTTCTGCCGCCTCCCCCTCCTTTTGCCTGGGTGCCTGGTTCCGGGTGCCGTCTTTGCTCTCTCCTGCGGGGCTGTGGGGCTGTGTTCGGGCGTGTGGCTGCTTCCAGGTCTGGGCTGCCGTGCTGGTGAGATCCTGGGGCCTTTGTTCATTCGTCCCTCTGCTTCCCATGGCCACGGTCTCTTAACCCCGAGACTGCCGGCTTCTTGGAATTCGCACCCCTGAGTGGGGGCTCTCTGGGTCCCATTTGTTGGCACTGACTGCTGGTGTTGCTTTTTTTTTTTTTTTTAATTTTATTTTTCTTCTTTTTTTGATTAGTTTTGTCATCTTTTCCCTCTTTTTCCCTTTTGTCTTTCTTCATTGCTTAATTTCTCGTCTCTCTGTCTCTTCCTTCTCTTTCTGATCCCTGAATACCAAGCGATGTATGCCTCTGTACCTTCTGGCCAGGCTGTGCTGTGAAAACTGAGACCGACTCCCCCAGACCTCATAGCTGCATCGGTGGGATCCCTGGGAACTTTGCAATTCTTTAACTTTTCTGATTTTTATTTGTTCATTCTTTCCTATTCTTTCTCTTCCCCCTTCTGGTTTCCTCCATCCCATAGTCTCTCATCTGTACATTCCAACGACAAGCTCCCCTAGCATTCTTTTATGTTTGTATGCTTTTTGCTCCTCCTCCTCTCTCCTCTCTCCCATATCCAGCTAAGCTTCACACATAACCATCTTCCCGCTGCACCCTACCTACCTGCACCGTGCACTAGACATCACACCACCAAGCTGTGCAGGCACGCCCTATTGGAACCTGCCCAGCACTGACTACCGACCGTCCTGGTGGCTGTGGTGAGTGCCACAAGCAACCCATCCCAGTGGCTTCTCCTCAGCTAGATCTGCCCAGCTGTACCACAAGGACGAAACAAAAAAAAAAAATCTACAATCAATAAACGAGAGAAATATCTACTGAATGCCCCGAAAACAGCAAACAATATCAAAACATTTACAAAAACAAGACAAGATGGCTCCAATAGGCATCCAAATTAAAACACCAGATAACTCTCCTGTGGAAGAAAACGCACTAGAAGTACCTGATAGGGAAATCAAATCACTAATACTTGGAATTTTCCAAGAACCGAGGCAAAAAGCTGACAAACATGAGGAAAAAATAGACAAATTTATGGAAAATACAGACAAAAAATTGGAAGAATTCAGGAAGATGATACAGGGACGAAATGCCAAAATAAATTCACAACTCGAAATTATACAAAAACAACAATTAGAAATCCAAAAGATAAACAACAAGATTTCAGAAATGGACGGTGTCATAGAAGGGCTGAGAAGTAGATTTGAAACCATGGAAGACAGGATCAGTGGAACTGAAGACAAACAATTGGATACAACTCTGTTTCAGGAAAACTCAGAAAAAAGAACAAAGAAAAATGAAGAGACCCTGAGAGTTATGTGGGACACAATTAAAAGCAAAAACTTACGAGTGATTGGCATACCAGAACAGGGGGAGAAAACAGAAAACTCAGAGAGGATCATTGAGGAACTGCTGACAGAAAACTTTCCCAATATCATGAAAAATGAAAAGATGACCATCCGAGAAGCTCAACGAACCCCATATAGAAGAGACCCCAAAAGAAAATCAACAAGAGATATCATATTCACACTCACTAAAACTAAAGACAAACAAAGAATCCTGAGAGCAGCTTGTGAAAAACAAGAAGTCACATACAGAGGAGAAACAATAAGACTAAGCTCAGATTATTCAGCAGAAACCATGGAGGCAAGAAGGCAATGTGTTGACATATATAAAATCTTGAAATAAAAAAATTGTCAGCCAAGAATAATATATCCTGCAAAACTCTCATTCAAATTTGATGGTGAAATTAGGTCATTTCCAGATAAACAGAAACTAAAGGAATATGCAAAAGTCAAACCAAACTTACAAGAATTATTAAAGGGAGTTCTTCGATCTGAGGACAAACAGCTTCAGCCCTCAGGCAGGACCTAGGACCTAGGACGCAGGTTCACATGAACCAGATACCATCCTAGGAACTGAACCACAGAGGACTTTCCAAAAACAAAAGAAATACAACAGGGAATCAGAGAAAACAATCAAAGGATGACAACAACATCAAAACAATGAAAGAGGGAACAAACGGCATAGGTATAGAACCTTCTAAAGGAGAGGAAGGCAAGGCGATACCAAGTAAGGGTAGACTGCTTCAAAATTATAAAGATAAGGGTAAAATTCATGGTAACCACAAAAAAAGTTAACAAACCAACTCATAAAAATAAAGACGAACAACATAAAGTCTCAACAAAAACAAAAACTACAAGACCAAAAGAAATGAACACAAATTCCACAAACAAAAGTAACTCTGCACAAGAGAGTAAGAAGAACAAAGAAAACTTCAGCATCACAAAAAAAAGCACTACAAACTGACAGCAAGAAACTTCCATCTATCAATAATTACACTGAACGTAAATGGACTCAATGCACCCATAAAGAGACGGAAAGTGGCAGAATGGATAAGAAAACAGGATCCATCAATTTTCTGTCTACAAGAGACACACCTTAGAAACAAAGATGTGAATTTATTAAAAATCAAAGGTTGGAAAAAAATATATCAAGCTAACAACTATCAAAAAGAGCAGGAGTGGCAATTCTAATCTCAGATAAAATAGATTTTAAAACAAAATCTACCATAAAAGACAAAGAAGGACACTATATAATCATTAAGGGGATAATCCATCATGAAGACATAACCATAATAAATATCTATGCACCCAATGACAGGGCTCCAAAATACATAAAACAAACTCTAACAGCACTGAAAAGAGAAATTGACAGTTCCACAATAATAGTAGGAGACTTCAACACACCACTCTCAGTAAAGGACAGAACAACTAAGAAGAAACTCAGCAAAGATACAGAAGATCTAAAGGACACAATCAGCCAACTGGACCTCATAGACATATATAGAACAATCCATCCAACCGCTGCAAAGTACACATTCTTTTCCAATGCACATGGAACGTTCTCCAGAATAGACCACATCTTAGGCCACAGAGCAATCCTCAACAAGATCCAAAATGCTGAGATAATTCACAGTATCTTCTATGATCACAATGCCATCAAGGTAGAAATTAACACTAGAAAGAGCAAGGAAAAAAAATCAAACACATGGAAACTGAATAATAATCTGCTTACACATCAATGGGTAATAGAAGAAATCAGAGATGGAATTAAAAAATTCCTAGAATCAAATAAAAATGAAAACACATCATACCAAAACCTTTGGGACACAGCAAAGACAGTCCTCAGAGGACAATTTATAGCAATAGATGCACATATCAAAAAAGAAGAAAGGGACAAAATCAAAACATTAACTACAGAATTCAAACCAATAGAAAGAGAACAACAAAAAAAGCCTACAACCATCAGAAGAGAGGAAATAGTAAAGATCAGAGCAGAAATAAATGAAATAGAGAACAGAAAAACAATAGAAAGAATCAACAAAACCAAAAGTTGGTTCTTTGAAAGAATCAACAAAATCGACAAACCACTGGCCAGACTGACAAAAGAAAAACAGCAGAGGGCACAAATAACCCAAATAAGAAATGAAATGGGGGACATTACAACAGACCCAACCGAAATAAAAAGGATTATAACAGAATATTATGAAAAACTATATTCCAACAAATTTGAAAACCTAGAGGAAATGGATAAATTTCTAGAAACATACGGCCTACCCAAACTACAACAAAGTGATATTGAAAATCTGAACAGACCCATAACAAGAGAAGAGATTGAAAAGGTAAGAAAAAACTCCCAACCAAAAAAAAGCACTGGCCCAGATGGCTTCACTGGAGAATTCTACAAAACATTTACAGAAGAGCTTGTACCAGTTCTACTCAAGCTATTTCAGAGCATAGAAGAGGAAGCAACACTTCCAAATTCATTCTATGAAGCCAGTATAACGCTGATACCAAAACCAGGCAAAGACATCACAAAAAAAGAAAATTACAGACCAATATCTCTCATGAATATAGATGCAAAAATTCTGAACAAAATTCTAGCCAATAGAATTCAGTATCATATCAAAAAAATAATACACCACGACCAAGTAGGATTCATACCAGGTATGCAAGGATGGTTTAACATTAGAAAATCCATCAACGTAATCCACCACATAAATAAAAGGAAAGAAAAAAATCACATGATCATCTCAATTTACGCAGAAAAGGCATTTGACAAAGTCCAACACCCATTCCTGATAAAAGCTCTCAATAAAATAGGTATAGAAGGGAAATTTCTCAACATAATAAAGGGCATCTATGCAAAACCAAAGGCCAACATCATTCTTAATGGAGAGAGGCTGAAAACATTCCCCTTGAAAACAGGAACAAGACAAGGATGCCCTTTATCACCACTCCTATTTAACATTGTGCTGGCAGTTCTAGCTAGAGCAATAAGGCAAGAGAAAGAAATAAAGGGCATCCAAATTGGTTATGAAGAAGTTAAACTCTC
The DNA here is from genome assembly GCA_030035585.1 of Dugong dugon. Classification (NCBI taxonomy): domain Eukaryota; kingdom Metazoa; phylum Chordata; class Mammalia; order Sirenia; family Dugongidae; genus Dugong; species Dugong dugon. Next base: position 96,378,422 of record CM057483.1, on the reverse strand, counting down.
CCTGTTTGCAGATGATATGATACTATACATAGAAAACCCTAAAGACTCCACGAGAAATCTACTGGAACTAATAGAAAGATTCAGCAGAGTAGCAGGATACAAGATAAACATTCAAAAATCAGTTGGATTCCTATACACCAGTAAAGAGAACGATGAAAAGGAGATCAGGAAATCAATACCATTTTCAATAGCCCCTAAAAAGATAAAATACTTAGGAATAAATCTGACCAGGGATGTGAAAGACCTATACAAAGAAAACTACAAAACACTGCTGCATGAAACCCAAAGGGATCTACATAAATGGAAAAACATACCATGCTCATGGATAGGCAGACTCAACATTGTGAAAATGGCAATTCTACCTAAAGCAATCTACAAATACAATGCAATCCCGATACAAATACCAACAACATTCTTCAAAGAGATGGAAAAACTAATTATTACCTTTATATGGAAAGGGAAGAAACCCCGAATATGTAAAGCACTACTGAAGAAGAAGAATAATGTTGGAGGACTCACACTACCTGACTTGAGAACCTACTATACAGCTACAGTACTCAAAACAGCCTGGTACTGGTACAACAACAGAGACATTGACCAATGGAACAGAATTGAGAACCCAGATGTAAATCCATCCACCTACGGTCACCTGATCTTTGACAAGGGCCCAAAATACATCAAATGGGGAAAAGACAGTCTTTTTAACAAATGGTGCTGGCAAAACTGGATATCCATTTTCAGAAAAAGGAAACAGGACCCATACCTCACACCATATACAAAAACTACTTCAAAATGGATCAAAGACCTGAATATAAAGCCTCAAACTATAAAATTCATAGAAGAAAAATAGGACCAACACTTCAGGCCTTAATACATGGCATTAACAGGATACAAACCATAAACATCAACACAAAAAACCCAACAGATAAACTAGATAACTGGGATCTTCTAAAAATCAAACATCTATGCTCTTCAAAAGACTTCACCAAAAGAGTCAAAAGAGAACCTACAGACTGGGAAAAAATTTTTGGACAGTACAAGTCAGACAAAAGTCTAATCTCCATAATCTACAAGAAAATCCAACACCTGTATAACAAAAAGACAAACAATCCTATCAAAAAATGGGCCAAGGAAATGAACAGACGCTTCACCAAGGAAGACATTCAAATGGCCAACAGACACATGAGGAAATGCTCGCTATCACTAGCCATTAGAGATATGCAAACTAAAACCACAATGAGATACCATCTCACCCCGGCATTACTGGCACGAATCAAAAATACTGGAAATAACAAATGTTGGAGGGGCTGCGGGGAGATGGGAACTCTTATACACTGCTGGTGGGAATGCAAAATGATACAACCATTTTGGAAAATGATATGGCGTTTCCTCAGAAAGCTAGAAATAGACATACCATTCGATCCAGCAATCCCACTCCTAGGAATATATCCTAGAGAAATAAGAGTCATCACTCGAATAGACATATGCACACCTATGTTCATGGCAGCATTGTTCACAATAGAAAAACGATAGAAACAACCTCGATGTCCATCAGCAGATGAATGGATACACAAACTATGGTACATACACACAATGGAGTACTATGCAACGAGAAAGAACAACAATGAATCTGTGAACCATCTCATAACATGGATGAAACTGGAGGACATTATGCTGAGTGAAATAAGTCAATCACAAAAGGACAAATATTGTATGAGACCTCTATTGTAAAAACCCATGAAAATATTCACATGCAAAATGTAACAATCCTTGTTGGTTACCAGGGATGGGAGGGGAGGGGGTGGAATACTAAATAGGTAATAGATAAGTGGTAACTTGGGTGAGAGGTGAGATAGTACACAGTACAGGGGAAACTAACACAACCTGCACAAGGAAAGGTCATGGAGGCCCTATAGACACATCCAAACCTCCCGAGGGACTGAGTTGTTGGACGGAGGGCTCTGGGGACCATGGTCTCGGGGAACATCTAGGTCAATTGGCATGACACTACTTATAAAGATAATGCTCTACATTCTACCTTGGTGAGTAGTGTCTGGGGTCTTAAAAGCCTATGAGCGGCCATCTAAGATACTCCACTGGTCTCATCCCTTCAGGAGCAAGGGAGAATGAAGAGAACAGGATTCAACAAGAAGATTAGTCCAAAGGACTAATTGTACACAGCTACCAAGGCCTCCACCGGACTGAGTCCAGTACAGCTAGATGGTGCCCGGCTACCACCACTGACTGCTCTGACCAGGATCACAACAGAGGGTTCTGGACAGAGCTGGAGAAGGATGTAGAGCATAATTTTAACTCCCCCCCCAAAAAAAAAGACCAGATTTACTGGACTAAAGAATACTAGAGAAACCTCAAGAGTGTGGCCCCCAGACACCCTTTCAGCTCAGAGGTGAAGTTACCTTCGAAGTTCGATGTTAATCCTGGGAGTGGACAGCCCAGTAAAACTAAATGGGACTAACGAGGTACAGGAGTCTGGTGACAAGGGCCAGAAGGCAGAGGGGGAGTAGGAAACTGATGATAAGGAACACAAATTGAATAAGGACACTGTTGATGTATTGTGAGATTGTTGACCACTGCTATAGGGCAATATTTGTAGTATCTATTAAATGGGAGGCTGTTTTGTCCTGTAAGCCTTCATCTTGGGCGAGAATGGCAGCACAATTGGAAGAGCATAGTCAATATCACTTAAATGTATAAGTAAAAAGTTTTGAAATGGTGTTAAAATAAAATAAAACAAAATAAAAACAAATGAGACTAAAAAGGTACAGTAGTCCAGTGACAAGGGCCAGAAGACAGAAGGGGACAAGGAAGTCCCCTGGTGATAGGGAACACAAGGTGGAGTAAGGATATTCTTGATGTGCTGTGAGATTGTTAACCATTGTCATAGGGCAACATGTGTAGTAACTGTTAAATGAAAAACTATTTTGTTCTGTAAGCCTTCATCTTAAGTGAGAATAACAGCACAGTTGGAAGAGCGTAGTCAAAATCACTGAACTGTGAATGTAGAAATTTTTGAAACAGTGTATCTTTGGCTATCTGTATTTTCATCAAAAAAAAAAAGTTCGAGAATTTAGAGGCTTAATATGTTGTGAGGTTGTTAACCAATGTCATAGAACAACATGTGTACTACTATTTCATGAGAAACTATTTGCTCTGTAAGCTTTCACCTGAAGTACAATAAAATATATAAATAAATAAATAAATAAAAAATAGGCAAAAGATATGAACAGGCATTTCGCCAAAGAAGACTTTCAGTTGGCTAACAGACACGTGAAGAAATGCTCACAATCATTAGCCATTAGATAAATGGAAATCAAAACTACAATGAGATGTCATATCACCCCAAAACGTCTAGCATTAATTCAAAAAACACAAAATAAGAAATGTTGGAGAGGTTATGGGAGACTGAACACTTATACACTGTTGTTGGGAATGTAAAATGGTACAACCACTTTGGAAATTGATTTGATGCTTCCTTAAGAAGCTAGAAATAGAAATACCATAGATCCAGCTATCCTGCTGCTTGGAATATATCCTAGAGAAATAAGAGCCATCACACGAATAGGTATATACACACCCATGTTCACTGCAGCACTGCTCACAATAGCAAAAAGATGGAGACAACCTAGGTGTCCAGCAGTGGACGAATGGATAAACAAATTATGTTATATTCACACAATGAAATACTATGCAACGATAAAGAACAATGATGAATCCCTGAAACATCTTATAACATGGATGAATCTGGAAGGCATTATGCTTAGCGAACTTAGTCGCAAAAGGACAAATATTGTATAACACCACTATTATAAGAACTCAAGAAAAGATTTAAACATAGAAGAAACCATTCTTTGATGGTTACAAGGATGGGGAGGAAGGGAGAGGAGTATTCACTAACTCGATAGTAGGCAAGAATTCTCTCAGGTGAAGGGAAGGACACCACACACTACAGGGGAAGTCAGCACAACTGGACTAAACCAAAGCTAAGAAGTTTCCTGAATAAAACCAAACACTTTGAGGGACAGAGTAGCAGGGGCATGGGTCTGGAGACTGTGGTTTCAGGTGACATCTCGGTCAATTGGCATAACAAAGTTTATTAAGAAAATATTCTGCATCCCAGTTTGGTGAGTGGCATCAGAGGTCGTAAAAGTAGCGAGTGGCCATCAAAGATGCATAAATTGGTCCCAACCACCTGGAGTAAAGGAGAATGAAGAACACCAAAGACACAAGGAAAGTATTAGCCCAAGAGACAGAAAGGGCCACATAAACCAGAGACTGCATCAGCCTGAGACCAGAAGAACTAGATGGTGCCCGGTTACCACCAATGACTGCCCTGACAGGGAACACAGCAGAGAGTCCCTGATGGAGCAGAAGAAAAGTGGGGTGCAGAACTCAAATTCTAGTAAAAAGAACAGACTTAATGGTTTGACTGAGACTGGAGGGACCCCAGAAGACATGGACCCTGGACTCTCTGTTAGCCCAAAAGTAAAACCATTCCTGAGGCCAATTCTTCAGACAAAAATTAGACTGGAGTATAAGAGATAAAATGATTCTTGTGAAGAGTGTGCTTCTTAGCTCAAGTGATACATGAGACTAAATAGGCAGCTCCTGTCTGGAGGTGAGATGAGAACACAGAAAGGGTCAGGAGCTTGTTGAATGTACATGGGAAATTTGGGATAAAAAAATAAGTATGCTCTCACAGTGTAGGGACAGCAACTAGAGTCACATAGCAATGTGTGTAAGATTGTTTGTCTGAGAAAGTAACCTGAATTGTAAACTTTCATTTAAAGCACAATTAAAAAAAGAAAAAAGAATCCACCAGTGGCTCCTTGGAAACACTACGAGGCAGGTCTACTCTGTCCTACAAAGTTTCTATGAGTTGAAATTGATGGCAACAGGTACATATACATATATTTGTAGATATTTATTTCCACAGGTTTGTATACACATATATTTCCTTGCTTTGCCATCTGAGATTGTCTAAAAGAAATGACATGCAAGTAGCAACAAGCACACTTAGCTCCCCGATTTGCTTCTAATACCATTCTCCAATAAAGGGAACCAAAGCTCCTTGGAAAAATGACTGATTGTAGAACTGGGGCAGGAAATATACAAGATGTTCCTGGAGTACCATGCAGTGCCAGGAAGTAAGGAACTGCTTTAAAAAAAACATAAAAACAAACAACGAGAACAACAAAAATCTGTAAGATACTGCAAAACCTCAGTATGGGGGTATATCAAAGGGGAACAGGATCCATTTTAAGAGCTTCTAATGGCTAAACTGTAAAAATTTCAGTAACAAAGCAAACAAAATAGTATTGAATTATAATTCAAATAAATATCCATGAGTTCATACTGATACAAATAAATAATTAAATAAATTTTTAAAATGGGAGAAAAGAGAGAAATCTTCCATGCAGAAGAATTCCAAATAAATTTTATAGATACTCCACCCTAAAAGAGGGGAAGTAGAAATCCCCACTCCCTAAGTGTGGGCTGTACATAGTGACTTGCTTCCAAAGAATGAAGTATGGACAAGGGGAAGTGCATGATTTTATAACCATAAACCATGTTGATACTATATACTCCTGATATGATGTGATACGTTTTACATCTGTGATTGTCCTCCCTCAAACCCATGACCCCAGTCTAATCATGAGAAAAGTATCAGAACAATTCCATTAGGAGGCATCCTATGACATATCTGACCAGTACGCCTCAAAACTGTCCAGGTGATTAAAAACAAGGAACCAAGTGGGATTCATACCAGGCATGCAAGGATGGTTCAACATTAGAAAATCAATCAACATTATCCACTACATACATAAAGGAAAGAATCACATGATCACCTCAATCAACGCAGAAACAGCATTTCATAAAGTCCAACACCAATTCCTGATAAAAACTCTCACCAAAATAAGAATAGAAGGGAAATTCCTCAACATAATAAAGGGCATTTATACTAAACCAACAGCCAGAATTATCCTCAATGGAGAGAAACTGAAAACATTCCCCTTGAGAACAAGGCCAAACAAGGTTGCTGTTTATCACCACTCCTATTCAACATTGCATTAGCAGTCCTAGCAAGAGTAATAAGGCAAGAAAAGGAAGTAAGGGCATTCAAATTGGTAAGGAAGAAGTAAAACCACTCCTATTCTCAAATGATATGGTCCTATACATAGAAAATCCCAAAGATTCCACAAGAAAGCTCCTGGAACTAATAGAAGGATTCAGCAAAGTGACAGGATACAAGATCAACATACAAAAACCAGTTGGATTCCTCTACATCAACAGAGACCTTTGAAAGGAAAACAATACCATTTACAATAGCCCCTCAAAAGATAAAATACTTAGGAATAAATCTAACCAGGGATGTGAAAGACTTATACAAAGAAAACTACAAAACACTACTTTAAGAAACCAAAAGAGACATACATAAATGGAAAAACATACCATACTCTCCGATAGGAAAACCTAACATTGTGAAAATGTCAATACTACCCAAAGCTATAGTTACAAAGCAATCTCAATCCAAATCCCAAAAGCATTCTTCAATGAGATGGAAAAACTAATCAATAACTTTATATGGAAGGTAAAGAGGCCCTGAATAAGTAAAACATTATTAAAGAAGAAGAATAAAGTAGGAGGCCTCACGCTTCCTGCTCTCAGAATCTACTATACAGCCATGGTAGCCCAAACAGCCTGGTGCTTGTACCACAGACACACAGACCAATGGAACAGAATTGAGAACCCAGAAGTAAATTCATCCACTTATGGACAGCTGATCTTTGATAAAGGGCCAAAACCCATTAAATGGGAAAGAGATAGTTTCTAACAAATGGTACTGGCTAAACTGAATATCTGTCTGTAGAAAAATGAAACAAGACCCATACTTCATCCCATACACAAAAGCCAACACACAATGGATCAAAGATCTAAACATGAAACCTAAAGCTATAAAGATCATGAAAGAAAAAATAGGGACAACACTAGGAGCCCTAAAACATGGCATAAATAGCACAACAAACATAATAAAAAATGCACAAGCAGCAGAAGATAAACTAGATAAATGGAACCTCCTAAAAATTAAACACCTATGCTCAACAAAAGACTTCTCCAAAAGAGTAAAAAGAAAACTTACAGACTGGGAAAATTTTTTGGGCTACAACATATTCAACAAAAGGCTAATCTCCAAAATGTATAGAAAACATCAGCACTTCAACAACAAAAAGACAATTCAATTTAAAAAATGGGCAAAAGATATGAATAGGCACTTCACCAGAGAAAACATTCAGGCAGCGAACAAACACATGAAGAAATGCTCACAATCATTAGCCACCGGAGAGATGTAAATCAAAACTACAATGAGATTCCATCTCACCCCAACAATAATGGTACTAATAATAATAATAAAAAACTATGAGACATGATACTCGTGAAGAGTGTGCTTCTTAGCTCAAGTAGATACATGAGACTAAATGGGCAGCTCCTGGCCGGAGGTGAGATGAGAAGGTAGAGAGGATCAGGAGCTGGTTGATTGGACATGGGAAATCAAGGGTAGAAAGGAGGAGTGTGCTGTCACAGTATAGGGAGAGCAATTAGGTCACATAACAATGTATGTATAAATTTTTTTATGAGGGACTAACTTGAATTGTAAACTTTCACTTAAAGTACAATAAAAAAACTTCAAAATGTATCTTAAAAAAACAACAACAGAAAACAGCAAATGCTGGCAAAGTTGTGGGGAGATTGGAACTTTTATACACTGCTAGTGGGAACGTAAAATAGTACAAACACTATGAAAAACAGTGTGGGGCTTCCTTAAAAAGCTAGAAATAGAAATACCATATGATCCAACTATCACACTCAGAGGTATACACCTCAGGGAAATAAGAGGAGTGACATGAATAGACATATGGACTCCCATTTTCATTGCAGCACTATTCACATTAGCAAAAAGATGGAAACAACCTAAGTGCCCATCAACGGATGAACGGATGAACAAACTGTGGTACATATATGCAATGGAATACTACACAATAAAGAACAACAATGAATCCACAAAATGTGCATCTACTTGGAGAACATGTTGCTGAGTGAAATAAGTCAATCATGAAAGGAAAAATATTTTATGAGACCACTACTATAAAAACTCATGAAAAGGTTTACACATAAAAAGTAACAATCTTTGATGGTTATGAGGGAGGGGAGTGGTGGGAGGGAAAAACACTAAAAAGACAAAAGATAAGTGGTAACTTTGGTGAAGGGTAAGACAGTACACAGTACTGGGGAGGCCAGCATAACTTGGACAAGTCAAGGTCATGGAAGCGCCATAGACACATCCAAACTCCCTGAGGGACCGAATTGCTGGGCTGAGGGTTGTGGGGACCACGGTCTCAGGGAACATCTAGCTCAATTGGCATGGCATAGTTTATAAAGAAAATGTTGTACATTCTACTTTGGTGAGTAGCATCTGGGGTCTGAAAAGCTTGTAAGCAGCCATCTAAAATGCTCCACTGGTCTCATCCCATTTGGAACAAAGGAGAATGAAGAAAATCAAAGATACAAGAGAAAGATTAGTCTGAAGGACTAATGGATCACAAGCACAACAGCTTCCACCAGCCTGAGTCCAGCACAACTAGATGGTGCCCAGCTACCACCACTGACTGCTCTGACTAGGATCACAATAGAGGGTCCCAGACAGAAATGGAGGAAAATGTAGAACAAAATTCTAACTCACAGAAAAAGAAAAAAAAACAGACTTACTGGTCTGACAGAAACCGGAGAAATCCCGAGAGTATGGCCTCCGGACACCCTTACAGCTCAGTCCTGAAATCACTCCTGAGGTTCACTCTTCAGCCAAAGATTAGACAGGCCCATAAAACAAAATGAGACTAAGTGGGCACATGAGGCCAGGGGCAAGGATGAAAGGCAGGAAGGGACAGGAAAGCCGGTAATGGGAAACCCAAGGGGAGAGTGTTGATATGTCGTGGGGTTGGCAACCAACGTCACAAAACAATATGTGTATTAATTGTTTAATGAGAAACTAGTTTACTCTGTAAACCTTCATCTAAATTACAATTAAAAATTTGAAAAAAGAAAAAGTTTACACACACACCCCAACATTTTTTGATGATCACGAGGGATGGGAGAGGGAGGGAGGGGATAGCACCATCTAGAAAGAAGACACGCGTTAATACTGGTGAAGGGAAAGACATTACACAATAGGGGGAAGTCAGCACAACAGGACCAAGGCAAAGGAAGGCCCTGAGAGGAACACAAGAATAAAGGGCAATCACGGTAATTGCCATAACATAGACAACACTGCAACAATAGTATTAACAAATAATAATCTACAAATGGATACATAGGTAGAGAAGTATGCTTAAGAGGAGTGGGAGCGTGCAAGGAAGCACACCCACCTGCAGATATAGGTTGGGTTGCTGATATTACTAAATACACATTTGTAGATTCTGCATGTATAGTAGTATAGACAATAGAACACACAAGGAACATAGTCATGGAAAGTTCCTAGACATAACCAAACACCTCACGGGGCAAAGTAACTAGACTTGAGGGCTGAAGATGGTAGACTTGGGGGACATCTATGTCAATTGGCATAACATACTTTATGAAGACAATGTTCTACATCCTACTTTAGTGAGTAGCGTCTAGGGGTCTTAAAAGCTTGCCAGCAACCATCTAAGATACAATTATTGGTATCTTCCTGTCCAGCGCAAAGGAGAGTGAAAAAAAAAAAAACTCAAGGGAACAATTAGTCTAGAGGACTAATGGCCTACATGACCCCAAAACCAGAAGAACTAGATTGTGCCTGGCTACCACTACTGACCACTCTGACTAGGATCACAATAGAAGGTCCTGGGCAGAGCAAGAAAAAAATGTAGATGAAAAATCAAATCCATAAAAAAGACCAGGCTTACTGGTCTGATAGAGACTGAAGGAACCCCCAAGACTATGGCCGTAAGACACCCTTCTAACATGGAACTGAAGCAATTCCCGGAGACCACCTTTCAGCCAAAGAGTAGACAGTCCTATAAAATAAACAATAACACCTGAGAGGAACGCGCTCCTTAGAACCTTTAATTATATGAGACCAAAATGGCAAAATCATAAGCAAAGACAAGAAGGCAGGAAGGGGTAGGAAAACTGGACAAAAGGTAACAGGGAACCTAGGGTGGAAATGGGGAGAGTGCTGACACATTGAGGAGACTGCAACCAACGTTTTGGAACATACTGTATAAAAATTGTTGAATGGGAAACTGTTTTGCTCTGTAAACCTTCACCTTGAAGCACAATAAAATGTTTTCTTTTTTAAAAGAATTGCATCTGCTGTCAGAGCTAAAAAAAATAAATAAAAATAAAAACAAAGAAAGTATGACTTGACAGCACTACACTATAGGACTGAGTACAACTGCCCCATAGGGTTTCCAAGGAGCAGCTGGTGGATTCGAGCTGCAGACCTTTTGGTTAGCAGCTGTAGCTCTTAAACATTTTGCCACCATGGCTCCAGGGTTGGTGTATATACATATATTTCCTAGATATGTCCACTGAGAGGGTCTAGAAGCAATGGCATTCCAGTAGTAACAATCACACCCAGCAGTCAGGTCTTTGTTTCTGACACTTTTCTCCAATTAAACATGCCAGGGTTCCTTGGAGAAATGGCTGATTCTAGGTCTGGAATAAGGAATATGCAAGATGAGCCTGAGGCATCTTGTAGTGCCAGAAGGTAAGAAAGTGCATAAAACACACACACACGCATGAACACAAAGAAGGTGATACATCTAAAGGACAAAAGAGCCAACTAAAAAAGTTCCTAATGGTCAGAACTGGAGCAATTTATGCAACAAAATAAATAAGATAATATTGGATCACAATCCAAATCATAAAAAAGTATCCATGTGTCCATACTGACATAAATAAATAGGAAAGAAAGAATGAAGGGAAGGAGGGAGGAAGAAAGGAAGGGAGAAGAAAAAAGTCTCCTGTACATAAGAATTCAAAATAATTTATGTAGGATACTCTTCTAGGAGATGTAGCATAACTACCCATCTATCTCTTAAGTGTGGACTACACATAGTGACTTGTTTGCAAAGAGTACAATATGAAAAGTGGAAAGGGTAAATGTAATTTAGTGGAAAAACCTGGCAAACACCACCTTAGTCAGGTGATTAAGGTTAACGTCATCAGCACATCATGTTGATAGCATATTTCCTCATTATTTCATGATAAGAATGGCACTTCACCTTCTGTGATCTTCTTTCCCAAAACTGATAAATCCAGTCTAACCATGACACAAACATCAACAAATCTGAATTGAGGGACATTCGACAAAGTACTACTTGACGAATTTTCCTCAAAACTGTTAAGGCCATCAAAAGCAAGTAGACCAACACCCGCACATAAAACTCAAAGGAGTGACTGCCTGCTAAAATAGAAGATTTAAATAGGATCCACAGTCTCATGAAATAATGCTCAAAATTTCCAAGATGTAATAAAAAATCACTCATCATATAAAGAACCAGAAAATCACAACTTGAACGAGCAAAGGCCATCAACAGATACCAACACTGAGATGATTCAGATGTTGGAAATATGTAGCAAAGATTTTAAAGTGACCATCATAAAGTGCTTCAATAAGCAATTATGAACACTCTTGAAACAAATGAATAATAGAAAATGAACCAAATTGAAAGTATAAAGTTGAAAAATACAGTAACTAAAATAAAAAAAAAAAAAAAAAACCCTCACTAGATGGGTTCAATACCAGAATGGACACGACAGGAACAAATCAGTGAACTTCAAGACAAATAAATAGAAGTGGCCTAATCTGAATAACAAAGAGAAAACAGACTGAAAAAAAAAATGCACAGAACCATGAGATCTGTGACAATAACAAAATATCTAACATTCATATCATCAGAGTCCTGGTAGGAGAGGAGAAAGAGTATGGTGCTGCAAAAATATTCAAGAAAATAACGGCTGAAATTTTCCCAAATTTGGCAAAAGGCATCAATCTACAGGATTCATGAGACTTGATGTACTATTTTTGTACCTCCCTGTGAGTCTATAATTATTTCAAATAAAAAGTTTTTAAAAATTGACACAGTAGCCTTCTGTTTGTGATCACCTCGGAGAAATAAAGTTGTAAAAGTGTAGCCCATTACATACACAGTTTTATCCCCATAACAATCTTAAGAAGTGATGATGATTATTATAATAATAATCACCTAGGTTTTACTACGTGCCAGGCATCGTGCTAGGTGCTTCACAATAATTATCACAGTGAATCACCAAAACAATCCTGTGATGTAAGCACTACTCATTATCTCCATTATACATATAAGGAAGCTGCTGACAAGTGGCATTTATTAGTTTGGACCAGTTCACATAATACACACATTTCACAGGAAGAACAAGAACCTATATTAAAAAATTGAGGATTAAAAAAGCAAAGAATTAAATTAAGTCCATGATTAAGTGAGAAAGTATAGGCTGCATTAACAAAGTCTAAATTATGGAATATTTAAAAGAAAATGAGATTTAAGATTTACTTAACTCCTGTAATACATTTACATTGTCAAGTTTCATTAGAATTTTTTCTTAAAAAGCTCAGCCCAGCTGTTATCACAAATTCCAAATCAACGATATAATAAACCCAACAAAGCAATATAATACCTATTCCTGTGCCAATATCAAGCAGTTTTAACAAATATAGAGGCATTTTAATATTAACCAAACATACAACATCATTCAGTTTCACTGAAGGCAGCATACTTGGTAAAAACAGCACAAATAATGGAATCGGATCTGAATTCTCACTCCACTAGTTGAATAATACTGGCAAGTTACAATGTCTACATCTCGGATTTCCCATTCGAAAAATGGAAGTAGCCACCGCTGCCCAAACTCAGTGTAGTGAAGATGCAATGCTGAAATGTTCTACGAACACCATGTTAATTAATAGTAAGAGTATGCGAATTTAATGCTTGAAATAAAATGTAAATGCCTTGGGTTATCTAATATAGGTCTTGGCAAAGAAAAGCTCCTTTTCATTCAATTCCTTTAAGCTGTGAAAGAAAAAAAAAAACCTTGGCATAGTGAGGAAGGACATTCAGTGCAAACCACTCATAGGATTCCTGAAAAACTCTAGGTGACATGTGGAACAACAAAGATTATTGTCCAAACATCATTTCCAATTGTTACTGGTATATTCTACATTAAAACATGCATATGCATGCACAAATATAATTTTTATTGCTTCTTTTCACCTTAAGAGCTGATGGAGAAATATTAAATGTTACAGCACCTATTGATATTAGTTTCACCTGTTCGGAATCTCTCTGAACATCTCTCTTCTCATTCTAGATCACCAGTCTTGTATGTTTGTGTGTGTATGTATGTATCAGAGTGTCTGAAAGAATTATAAGTGTGAAATGAAGAATATAATAAAGGTACACTGTAACATTTTACCATTTTCATGAAGCTTCCTTGTGATTCAGCAACAATCTTACCAAATAACACTGCCTGGAACTCTTTTTTCTCATGGCCAAGTAATACACTCTGTTAGCATGCAGAACCTTTCGGATGATATTCAAATTCAAAAATGGATTCTCTATTTTACAGTCAGTGAACTACAACTAAAGAATTAACATATCGACTGATTTCTTCTTCCAAACACACCTACACTAGTATTGACATGGAAGTGCTCAATAGGTGTCAGAACTAGTAATAAGCCTTTTATGTACACTTCCTGTATACATGTACAAGCCTGTATTTATATATGCCTGACTTTCAAATCTGTCCCAGACCCAAGGTGCCATTGTAATTCGTCTACCAAGAAGACAACCATTCCACAGGTACTTGAGACTTGAGTTTCGTCAAAACAGAACTCATCCGAAACTACCCACATTGTCCTCTGCGGGACCCTGCTCCCGCCATCCACTTAAATTTTTGTGTCCCCATGAGGTTTATCAGTCCAGCGCTGACCAGGCCAGGACTCTTTCTCTATGCTATCACCTGCCCTTCCCTTCACTAGGGGTATTGTCGTTTCAGGGGGCAGATAAGCTGAACTTTAGTGTCCATGCTCCCTCAGGAACAAACAAGCCCCCCACTCCGGCCTTCTGACAAGTTGCTTATGGTACCAGATCCCTGTGTGCCTTGTCCAGGATTGCCTTCTTCCTCACGGGCCACATGTACCCTTACACATAGAACATGGTTTCACAAAGCACTGGAGCCTGAATGATGATTTACACATTGTTTTTGGCGGGTCAGCTTGCTTGCATGCATGTGCGTGCACGCATGAGCGTGAGCATGTGCGCGCATGCGCGCACGCGCACACACACACACACACACACACACACACACACACACACACACACACACACACACACACACACACACACACACACACACTCACAAACACACAGAGTGGACTTTCATTAACGAAAGCGGGCCTCCGTGACGTTTCAACCTCACCTCCTCCCCTGCCCTCTCTATGTACGTATGCACATGCTCAGGGAGAGAAGTTTCACAAGAGTAGGGGGCCTCTATGACTACTGATAGCCCCATCCCTTCCACCCCTTGCACACTACCATCCTACTTCACTTTCTGTCAGGTCAGGTCTGGGAGGGAACGCAAACACGCATGCACTCACGCAGAGAGCCTGTGGGGTGTGGAGGTGAATGGGGTGAGGGGGAGAGGTAGGTTACCCATTGGCTGCATGACCTAGACAGTTTTTATTACCTGAAAACACACTGAGAATAGATCAATAAATGGATCTTTAATGCCATTTTTAAAAAGGCAGAGGTTATTTCATTTTGGATATTCTATTTTCTTTTACTTTAAAAAATACATTATTCGACAAAGAAGTCAAAGGAAATGCACTTCTGAAATGGGTTCTCTGTAAAGTTACTCAATATTTCTTTTTAAAAGAGATCCTCTGCTTTAAAATAGTCAGCTTTGTATTGTACATATCTGTGTGAGAAAGGAAAAATCATATCTGTTATCTATGGATGCTATATAATTTCATGTGATTTTTATTTTCAATATTCTACTTTTCTCTAATTTCCAAATATTTAAAATGAGCATTATGGTAACACTACAAGCCAAATGAATGCATTTGGCAGTGAAGAAGTAACACCACAGTCAGTATATTTTCCTCTTGGTAATTCAGGCTTGTCAGTAACTTTAGTACTGCTACTGAACTTGCCACTTAGTTCTTAATACTTGGAGAAATCTTGAAGATTAGTGAAAAAGGACTTAAACCCAAAGTACTATTATTAAAATGCAGAGTATGTACTTCCACTTTTGTATAAATTAGAAACAAATTAGAGGAATAATTATTAATACTATATTAAGTTACTGCATCTTTATTGTATACCAGTTTTTAGTGTTTTACAGATAATAATAAAAATAATAAAGATAGTTAAAACCTTATAGCTTTTATTATGTGCCATGGATTGTTCCAAGTACTTTATATAAACTAATTGAATCATCATAATAACTTTATGAAGTACATGCACAATTATTACCACATTTTTACAAATATGAAAATTGAAACACATAAAGTAATTTGTACAAGGTCACCCAGCTAATAAGTTGGAATTTGAATCCAGGCAGCCTGGCTCCAAAGACTAACCTGTCTTCCATATGAGATATAATACTAAATACCATAATTTACACGATAAATTATTGTGTATCAAAAAATGGAATTTTATTGTATTTATGTATTTAAGTATATTCCCTAGGAATATCAAAATTCTAACAAGGCCCAACAGCCTTCCCACTCCCAGTACAACAACTCCCACCTCTTAGAATCATATGAATGATATATATTTTTTAAGGACAATTACAAACAGAATTAAGGTAAAATTCTATTTTTAGTCACACTTGTGCCCCAAACTCTAGTACAAGACTCTCTAGTATGGCTCATGGCCTACCCTCAAGGCCTAAAGAGCCTTTACACTAGTCTAAATCCAAACCAAATGACTCTCCATCCCATAATAAGTTTTGAGAGAGATGAGAGCCTCAGATTGCATGCCAGAAAAAAGGGGAAAGAGAAATATTTAAACAAACAAACAAAAAAAAAAAAGAGCAACTCCTGACACCTATCTGGGAGCTGTCCTGGAATTCACAGCTAGGGCATCTATTCTCCTACTGGACAGAAACCACCTCATAGAATACCAACCTCAGACAAGGAAGCTCTGAAGATCATCATAAAGTGAGACAAAGGAAGTCTGCTTCATAATTTTGTCTAAGCACAGACAAAAACAAGGTTACTGTGCCACCCACAAAATACCAAACACCCCCTAATCCTAGCTAAATGAGTGACTGTGATTTCTTTACCAATTTAAGCTTTATTCTTGTTCTAATCTGTCCTCCATATAGATAAGATTTATTAGATATCATAAACCTGTCCCCACTTTCTGTTAGCATACAAGCTAAAGTAAACCCCCACTTCCTTAAACCCTCCCCAAATCTCACAACCAAAGCCCAAATCCCACTATGTGTCTTTCTAACACTCTCTTACTGATTCACCCCATGGTTCCCCACAATGCATGTTCTTCCTCACTGCAATAAGGAATAAACCAAACTTGTTCAACTACAGGTGTGTCCCTGGTGGCCTTTGTCTGGAGGGCATTGACATGAATGACAGCAACAGCAAAGGGGCCAGGTCTTCATTCAGAGCAGGCCCAGAAGCAGCTCACTGCTTTTTTTGTGTGTGTGTGGAGGCAAGAGAAAGGGATGGGAGGAATTGCAAAGTGCCTTGGCCTCCTCCCATGGACTAGAAGATTCACCCATATTCCTGACTTTTTAATGCACTGTAACATTAGCCATGATTAAAAGAGGTCCAATCTTTGTGTGTGTTTGGAGGGTGGGGAGACAGGAATTTTATAAAGATTAATATTAATGGTGGTTAAAATGTGAAAAAGTCTATATTGTCCAAGCATGCATTGGAAGCATCTCCTGGTTTAGCTTCCCTTATAATAGTAAGTTGTCTCTCTCTCCCTATACATAGTCAACTATTACAACCCCAGAGAAAGGGAAGTGAGCATCTACCACCTCCCCTGGGAGGAATACATGACATAGTAGAGGGTTCTGACAAGTCAGGAAGAGGAAAGAAAAAGCCCATACCTCCCCCAACCAGGTCACTGTAAGAAGATGGGACAGAGGTAAGAAAAGCAAGCAGTTTTATAAACTTACCTCACTGGTCAAAGCCTGAAAGAGGAGACTTGTTCAATAGTAGAAGAGGGAAGTCATGAGCAGAAGAGCTTTTGTTCTACTTTCAGTTTAGAATTCTGTGGGATCACATCACAACCACCTGGGATGGAAGAGTGGATAGGCAGCAAGAATGAGATAGAGTGAGCACTTCCTAGCAACCCTCAGCTCCTATGTGGCAATGGAAAGGACATAGAAGTTCCCTCTTATCCCAGAGGGAGGGATGTAACCTTTACAGAGTAGCCAAAGGGGGAGCTAAGTCTCTGAATTCCCACATGTGAAGAAGGCAAAGTCAGCGCTGGGACAAGGTCTAACCAACCACACCCCAGTGTCCCCTGTCAGTGCACCTCCCAATATAATAAATAAATGTAAGCCCCTTTAAATCCAGATGACATTGTAGAAGAGTAGGTAGGAAATCTTAAGTGCGGAGTAACACGCAGGAGTCTATTACACAGAATATCTAAATTATTAAATAGCAACGAGTTTACTTGATTGATTAAAATTAAGGTTTTTCTTGTCCTGCAACCCTGTGGGGTGGAAGTGGACTCAGGATGAATATTTCATTAGTTACAGAAAAAAAAAGATACACTTTCTTTGAACATCTAAGTATTATGATAGTAAATTTGCAGGCCTATATAAACACATAGAAAAAGAGCGGTAGAAAATATATCAAAACATAAACATTGGTTATCTTTGGTGAGTAGGCATATAGATTTTGCTTTTAATTAACTTTTTTAAAGTATTTTCCAAATGTCCTCCAATGAACATATTACTGTTATAATCACAAAAGATCAATTTTTAAACATAAAACACTCTGAAATTTTTATTCTGTTTATTTTGCAGTGAAAGAAAATGAAAAATCTTTTCAAAATGGTGATCACTTTCAATGAACAATTAAATGTACTATAGCAAAAGGAAATTATATATTATAATCATGGTTTACGCAATTACACAGAACAATATGTGGCAAAATTTTGAAAATACTGTGATTAACACTTCACTGATAAACAATGACCTCAATGTCACAAAGTTTCATTATTGTTTACTTTCATATAAAATACAAGACCATAGGAACAAGCTATTATTAATACTGAATGTGGTTTTGCCTGAAATTCTTAACCATATTCAGGCTTCTTCTTAAGCATCAAAGTTTTAAATTCTAGTGCATTTCTACTGCAAAAAGTATCAGGTATAACAAAATTAAATTCACTCGCTAAAGGACTAAGAAACCAAAATACATAAAACAACAAGAAAACTTTGGGTTGGTTTTCCAAAATTTTCTTTCCAAACATATATTCATCTCATTTAGCACTTCTGATAATATTCACAGCCACAGATGAACAGTTATAAGACTAAAGGACTTCATAAGCATTAAACTACACAACACTATATTAGTATGTCTTAAATCATTTACTGCAGTCTACGTTTCTTGAAAACACTCTACTACTAAAATTCAAGGTCAAAGAAATTACTATTTGAAGTTTTCTTATACTTATCAGACATATTTTAATTGACACTGCAAGAAATATCCAGAACACAAGACTGTAATTAACGTCTTATATCTTGAGTAACAAGATCCAGGGCAATTAATTTAAGGGCTACATATACTCTGCTTTAGCGATCAATATCTTCTACTAATGCCTCAAGATTTTTGCAACAAGTTTTAACCTCCTCAATTGCAGCCATCCAATTATCATAAATAATTTTGTCATAAATTGCATCATTAACTTCCCTAACCACCCCCTCCTGCTGAGATTCTAGTGCATCACCTGAGAAAAATAACACTGATCTTGGGATTACATAAGTACGTAAATTGTGACCAAGTAAAAAATCATCATTCACATATCTTCCATTTGAACTGCCTCCATGAGAAGTAAAGAAATTGAAGAATGAATCCTTGGGAAAATCTTCAGTTACAGTTCGGACTGTTCCCCAGATCTGGTGTTTCTGCTTCTTCTTGACCGTTTTCAAAGTGACATTTTTTCCTTCATTCCAATCTATCTCACAGCCTGTGCAGTACTCAATTGCAGTTCCTCTATAGGGATGGGGATCATAATATGCAAGCCTTGACTTCAGCACATAGGTCTTTGTCAATACTTTATTTTTGAAATATTCATTGGGTTTGAAGTAAAACTCTAGTGTGAAACTGAGAAGCTCACCAGGACCTGAAAGATTCACTTTAACATCTGTCAGAAGCTTCAGAATAGGCTCATCATATTTCTTAATCAAAGGAGTGAGGGTATCAACGTTTTTTAAAACAGTCAGCCAAAAATTAGGAATTCCTTTAGGATCCTCCGCTTCTTTATTCTCTTCTGTGGTTGCTTGGATGTCATGGTCATCCTCCTCCTCCTCATCATCAACAGCATAATAATAGTCCTCATAACCATCATCCTCATCCATGCATTCATGTACCAGACCCTCCTCCTTACCATACATCTCTTCCTCATCATACATCTCATCATCATCATGGTCCTCAGAGTCTGATTTATATTCACATTCCTCTTTTGTAGGTTCATAAATTGCATTGATGATCTGACGTCTCTTTTCCAATAACGGTTGATACATTTCAGCAAACTTTCTTTCAATACCATGAAATTCCCTGAGGAATTTGGATTCTAGATTGGCCACTCTAGTTTGAAGCTTTTTGAGGGCTAACACACGGTACTTAACTTTCACAGGCAGCCTTTCAACAAAGTCTGTATCTAAAAGATAACCGATAAGTCCCTTTGGACGGTCGGGGTGTGGGTCTGAGTCATCCTTAGTATCTTCACCTTGTTCCCTGTCTTCCCCAGGACCAGCGGCGGCTTCTTCACCGCGCTCCCCATCATCTCCCGGCTCAGCAGTGGCATCTTCACCGCGCTCCGGATGCTCCTTCTGCCCCTCTATCATTACCTTATTACCACCCTCTTCCTGCCCAGATTCTGACAGTTCCTTGTGGTCAGCTGACTCAGCCATTTTTCAAAGGACCGCACAAGTCTAAGGTGGCTACTGCAGAGATCAGAAGACCTGAACTCCGCCGGAAAAGACTCACCGAAGTAGCAGAAGCGAAGGTGGCCTGGGCAGAGGTAAAAGGAGCAGTAGCGGCCAAACTGCAGAAGCGGTGCTGAGGCTGTGAGAGCCCCACTGAGGCAGAGTCGGTCTAGGCTGGAATGCAGAGGGCGGCGAGGGTCGCCTTGACTGGTCCTGCAGCAGCCGGCCAAAGAGGACACAGATCCGCAGCAAACAGACCTCCTCCGCAAGCAGCTGCTACTTCGAGGAAAAGAAATGCCGCAATCTGTTTTCGCAGCTGTCTCTAGATTTTCCTGGTGCAAACAGCTTGCTGCGTCACTCCCTGGGCTCCCTCCCAACTCTGCTCTAGCTTCATTTGCTGGGCTGCAGTGATCGACAAACCTTGAGCCAATAAATTACTACAGCTATCAAGTTTCCAATTCCACCCATCTTCCCAGGTTCTGTAACAAGGCTGATTCATCTACCTCTCTCTCATCCTCCACCTTCCCTGTTAGTGGAGATTTCTAGAAAACCAGCGTTAGTTTATTCATTCAACTTTCAGCTGATATTATACTTTTATAATTTCAAAATAGCTGATAGGAAATGTTGTTGTTAGGTGCCAGTGAATTTTTTCTGACTCAGAGCAACTCTGATCTGTGTACAACAGATCAAAACACTGCCCAGGTGCTGCGCCACCCTCGTAATCATTGTTATGCTTGAGCCCATTGTTGCAGCCACTGTGTCAGTCCATCTCGTGGGGTCTTCCTCTTTTTCTCTTGGATAAGAGGAGAGAGGACAAGGCACCCATCCCTCGTTGATTTTTAACCCTGTAGCCTGGGGAGGGAAATGCAGATAACAGAGGAACTTACAGAGAGAGGCTAGAAGGATAAACACCAAACAATTAGCAGTGGTGATCATTAGGTGGTGTGACACCCAGTGATTTAAATATTCTAAATTCTGTATTTTCCACAAGCTATATGATAAGTACAGAGACCTTTTAGATTAGAAAATCCCAGTAAAATTTCCTAGGAAGGGGTAAGGTGGGAAGGTGAAGGTAAATGAGGGCCTGTGATGAACGATCAACTTGGTGTATCTAACTAGTGAGTACACAAGGCAATAAACCAGTTCTGTGGCTTAGCACTATCCCAAGTACTGGTACCGACTTGCCACTTCCACCTTCTCCTTATGCTGGCTTTAAAAGCCAGTGGAAACTAAAAAAGAAAGAAAGAAAGAAAAAGACAAAGAAGAAGTGGAGAAAAACCCAAATGTCAAGTAATATTTCTTTTAAAAAAATCATAACATTTGCTTGACACTTTTGAATTAATTGGAAATAACTTAAAACTCAGCATTAAGGACGTGGTTAAATATACGAAAGAGTATTCATAGGATTCCAGCACCTGTCAGTTCGTGGTACTGTAGTGGCTTGTGTGTTGCTATGATGTAGGAAGCTATGCCATCAGTATTTTAAATAACAGTAGGGTCACCCATGGTGAACAGATTTCAGATGAAATCCCAGACTAAGACTAAGAAGAAAGACCTGGGATCTATTTCCAAAAATTAGCCAATGAAAACCCTGTGGATCACAACAGAAGATAGCCCAATATAGTATGGAAGATGAGGCCCCTAGGTAGGAAGGCACTCAAAATATATTGCAGCCACAACAATGGACTTGAGCATACCAACAATCATAAAAATGGCTCAAGACTGGGCAGCGTTTCATTCTGTTGTACATGGGGTCACCATGAGTCAGAGCCAACTTGATGGCAATTAATAACATTCACAGGATGAAAGGATTTCCTGTAGGTAGGAATCACTGGTGATGTATGTGTGTGTTTTTTTTCCCATATATCCAATGCTGATCATATATTAATTGAACATTTTTAAAAATAGTAACTGTTTATTATTATTTTCCAGATTTAAACAATACTTTGTATTGTCATACTGTCACAGAGATAAACACTGTTTACATATTATTGTATTTATTTCCATATTCTATCAGCATATAGGTAAATTTTTCTATTTTTTTATTTTACTTCTTTATACTGTATTCCATTACAGTATATAAAAAATTCAATTTTCAGGCTCATGTCTCAGTCTGGTAGTTCCATAGATATGAGATCTCTTCGTTCAGAATTTTCTTTTTCTAGTTCTGTAGTTGCAATATTCCCTGTAGTTCTCTGACAATAAATACAATATGCTCATTTTTGAAAATTTGGAAAATTAGACTATTTTTAGGGTACAACAAAAATCATTAGTACTCTTACAATCTTGAGAGAATAAATATGAACATCGTTATCCCTTTCCCTCTAATATGTGAATATATGTGTTTGTCTTTAAACCGGAAATATTTTAAAGTAAAATTAAGATCAACTATATTAATGTTTTTTCTCTCAAACACCTGTCATTAGCTTATACTCACGTCCTTAAATGGTCTCCGAAAATGTGACTGTAAAATAAAATTCGTTGTTATTTAAATACATCATCTAGTTTAACTGAACTATTAAAGGAAAAGGAGAAAGCATGTTCATCTAATTTTGAGATTAAAAAGTCCTTCAGAATCATACACACAATATCAGAAACCACAAAGAGAATGACATATTTCATTACATAAAACAAACTAAAACATAAACAATATTGTAAGTAAAATGAGAACAGAGCAAAAATAAGTGTACATACACATGCACACACACACATCCATAAAATAAATAAATGATTACTGTACAAAGGAACCCTGGTGGCGCAGTGGTTAAGAGCTCAGCTGCTAACCAAAAGCCAGCAGTTCAAATCCACCAGCTGCTCCTTGGAAGCCCTATGGGGCAGTTCTACTCTGTCCTATAGGGTTGCTATGAGTTGGAATTGACTTGCGGGCAAAGGGATATTTTTTTTTAATATATATACAAAGATAACTGACAATGGCTAAAATTTAAAAAGAAACTGACAATTCCAGGTTTGGCAAGGATGTAGAGACACAGAGACTTTCAGATATTGCTACTGTGAAACTAAATTGGTATAAAAAACATTAGAAAATCATTTGGCAGTATCTACTAAATCTAATAATGTGCATTTTCAATGACCCAGCAATTACACTTTTAGGTATACCCCAAAAAAACCATGTACAAGAATGTTCACATCAGTTTTATTTATTTATTTTTTAAATACATGTATTGGGACTTATTTTGTATATCATATAATCCACACTTTTTAAGTGTACTATTCAATGATTTTTAATATTAAATTCACTAAATTATGCAACAACCACCATGAGTCAGTTTTAGAACATGTTCATCATCCCAATATGATCTCACATATACATTTATTGTTAATTCCCATTCATCTCCGAATCCTGTTGTAAATAACCACTAATTGTCTACTATCTTCATAACTTTGCCATTTCTGGATAATTTATATGAATAAAACCATACAATATGTGGTCTTGTGTGTCTGGTTTCTTTCACTGAGAATAATAAAATTTAAATTTGTCTATGTTGAAGAATGTATCCATAGTTGGTTCCTTTTTATTGCTGAATAATATTTTGTTTTGTGTATATACAATATTATGTTTATTTTATCACTAGTTTATACACGTATAGGTTTTTTTAAATTTTGGCTATTAAGAATTATGATACTATGAACATTTGTGTGCAAGTCTTTTTTAACTATTATTTTAGCCATTCTAGTGGTTATGAAATGATATTCCGTAGTGGTTTAATTTGCATTTTTCCTAATAACTATCTTTTTATGTCCTTATGAACCATTCATATATATTTACGTATAGCATCTCCTCAAAGTAGAGTCGACCTTAATGATGTGGATGGAGTCAAGCTCTCGGGACTTTCATTTGCTTATGTGGTTCAAGTTGAAGCTGAAGAAAATTAGAACAAGTCCATGAGAGCCAAAGTACGACCTTGAGTACACCCCACCTGAATTTAGAGACAAGCTCAAGAATAGATCTGATGAATTGAACACTAATTGGAGAAGACCACACGAGTTGTGGATGACATCAAGGACATCATACATGAAGAAAGCAAAAGGTCGTTAGAAAGACAGGAAAGAAAGAAAAGACCAAAATGGATGTCAGAAAAGACTGAAACTTGCTATTGGATGTCAAGTAGCTAAAATGAATGGAAGAAATGATGAAGTAAAAGAGCTGAACAGAAGATTTCAAAGGGTGGCTCGAGAAGACAAAGTAAAGTATAATAATGACATGTCCAAAGAGCTGAAGATAGAAAACCAAAAGGGAAGAACATGCTGGGCATTTCTCAAGCTGAAAGAACTGAAGAAAAAATCTAAGCCTCGAGTTGCAATATTGAAGGATTCTATGGGGAAAATACTGAACGACGCAAGAAGCATCAAAAGAAGATGGAAGGAATACACAGAGTCACTGTGCCAAAAATAACTGGTTGACATTCAACCATTACAGGAGTTTGCATATGATCAAGAACCGATGGTACTGAAGGAAGAGGTCCAAATGGCACTGAAGGCATTGGTGAACAACAAGGCTCCAGGATTGACAGAATACCAATTGAGATGTTTCAGTAAAGAGATGCAGTGCTAGAAGTGCTCATTCATCTATGCCAAGAAATTTGGGAGACAGCTAGCTACCTGGCCAACCAACTGGAAAATATCCATATTTATTCCTAAGAAAGGTGATCCAACAGAATGTGGAAGTTATCAAACAGTATCATTAATATCACACGCAAGTAACATTTTGCTGAACATCATTCAAAAGCAGCTGCAGCAGTACATTGACAGGGAACTGCCAGAAATTCAGGCTTATTCAGAAGAGGATATGCAACCAGGGATATCATCTCTGATGTCATATGGATCCTGGCTGAAAGCAGAGAATACCAGAAAGATGTTTACTTGTGTTTTATTGACTATGCAAGGACATTCAACTCTGTGGATCATAACAAGTTATGGATAACATTTCAAAGAATAGGAATTCCAGAACACTTCATTGTGTTCATGAGGAACCTGTACATAGACCAAGAGGCAGTCATTTGAACAGAACAAGGGGATACTGCATGGTTTAAAATGAGGAAAGCTGTACATCAGGGTTGTATCCTTTCACTATACTTATTCAATCTGTATGCTGAGCAAATGATCGGATAAATTGAACTATATGAAGAAGAACATGCATCAGGATTGGAGGAAGACTCAGTAACAACCTGTGTTATGCAGATGACACAACCTTGCTTGCTGAAAGCGAAGAGAACCACAGCCTCCGTTATGGATTACACCTCAACATAAAGAAAACAAAAATCCCCACAACTGGACCAATAAGCAACATCATGATAAATGGAGAAAAGATTGAAGTTGTCAAGGCTTTCATTCTACTCATATCCGCAATCAACACCCATGGAAGCAGCAGCCAAGAAATCAAAAGACGGATTGCATTGGGCAAATCTGTTGCAAAAGACCTCTTTGAAGTGTTAAAAAGCGAAGACGTTACCTTGAAGACTCAGGCGTGCCTGACCCAAGCCATGGTGTTTTCAATCGCATCATATGCATGCGAAAGCTGGAAAATGAATAAGGAAGACTGAAGAAGAATTGACACCTTTGAATTGTGGTGTTGGCAAAGAATATTCAATATACAATGGACTGCCAAAAGAATGAACAAATCTGTCTTGGAAGAGGTACAACCAGAATGCTCCTTAGAAGCCAGGATGGTGAGACTACATCTCACATACTTTGGACATGTTATCAGGAGAGATCAGTCCCTGGAGAAGGACATCATGCTTGGTAAAGTAGAGGGCCAGCGAGAAAGAGGAAGACCCTCGACGAGATGGATTGATGCAGTGGCTGCAACAATAGACTCAAGCATAACAACGATTGTGAGGATGACGAAGGACCGGGAATTATTTCGTTCTGTTGTACATAAGGTCGCTATGAGTCGAACTGACTCGATGGCACCTAACAACAACAGCAACTACAGTATTACATGTTTGATTGAATTAACCAGTGAAGCCATCTGGTCCTGTTTTTTTTGGGGGGGAAAGGGAGAAGGAACACTTTAATACTTCAGTGTACATACTTGTTGCAGGCCTATTCAGAATTTCCATTTCTTCTTTGTCCATTTCATACATGTTGTTAATTTTGTTGGCATAAAATTGTCCATAGCACTAATTTACAATGCTTTTAATTCTGTAGGGTCAGTGCTAATGTCCTCTCTGTTGTTCCTCATCTTGGTGATCTTTGTTTTCTCTCTTTTTTCTTAGTTACTCTCATTAAAAGTTTGTCAATTTTGTGGATCTTTTCAAAGAATAAATCTTTGGTTTCTTTTTTTTTTTTGCATTTTTTTATTGTCATGAAAGTATACTCAACAAAACATGGAGCAATTCAACAATTTCTATATATACAATGCAACGATATGAGTTACATTTGCCAAGTCAAGTTGTGCAACCATTCTCCCTACCTTTTTGCAAATTACCCTAACACCAGGTACATACATTCAATTCACCCTATGCAAATACTCCTTCTTTCCCCCCTCCCACCCCTGGTAACCAATAATAATCTTTGGATTCTATATATTTGCTTATTTCATATAAATAAGATCATACAGTATATTTTCTTTTTTGATTGACTTACTTTGCTCAACATAATGTTTTCTAGGTTCATCCATGTTGTGACATACATCAGGACTTCATTCCTCTTTATGAATGAGTAAAATTCCTTTGTATTATATACCCCAGTTTATTTATCCATTCATCAGTTGATGGACATTTCAGTTAATTCCACCTTTTGGCTATTGTGAAAAATGCTGAAATGAATATTGATGCACATGTGTCTGTATAGATGCTTTCAAATCTTTTGGGTATATACCTAAGAGTGGAATTGCTGGGTCATATGGCAGTTCTGTGTTCAACTTTTTGAGGAACCGCTAAACTGTTTTCCATAGTGGCTGTACAAATTTACATTCCCACAAGAAATGGATAAGGGTTTGAGTTCCTCCTCAACCTTGCTAACACCTAATGTTTTCAGTTTTTATTATTATTATTGTCATTTTAATTGGGATGAGACGGTATCTTATTATGGTTTTGATTTTCTTCTCCCTAATGGTTAATTTTTTTGAAGGGCAGGCATCATGCTTAGTAAAGTAGAGGGTCAGCAAAAAAGAGGAAGACCTTCAAGGAGATGGATTGACATAGTGATTGCAACAATAAGCTCGAACATAGCAACGATTGTGGAGATGGCGCAGAATGGGCAGTTTTTCGTTGTGTTGTACATAGGGTCATTATGAGGTGGAATCGACTCAAGGGCACCTAGCAACAACTACAATGGCTAATGACTTTCAGCATCTTTTCATGTGCATGTTGGCCATTTGAATATCCTCTTTGGTGAAAAGTCTGTTCAAGTCATCTGTGCATTATGTGATTAGGTTGCTTGTCTTTTTGTTGTTAAATTGTAGAAGTAATTTGTTAATTTTGAATATTAGACCCTTATCAGATATACGGTTTCAAAAAATTTTCTCCCAATCAGTAGGCTGTCTTTTTACTTTTCTGATAAAATATTTTGATGCACAAAAGTATTTAATTTTTATGAGATCCCATTTATTTATCTTTTGCTGCTCATGAATTTGTTGTCATATTTGATAGCCCATCACAAAAACCTAGGTCTCACAGTTTTTCTCCTACATTTTCTTCTAAGAAGTTCATGGTTTTAGTTTTCACATTTAGGTCCTTGATCCATTTTGAATTGCTTTTTGTGTGTGGTGTGAGGGTTGGGTCCTGATTCATTCTACTGCATGTAGAGATCCAATTTTTTCAGCACCATTCATTGAAGAGAATCTTCCACTCTCATTAGATGGATTTAGCACCCTTACTGAAAATCACTGACCCACAGATGCATGGATTTATTTCTGGACTCTCAATGCTATTCTATTGGTCTATATTCTATTATTACACCAGTACTAGGCTGTATTAATTACTGTGCCTTTATCGTATGTTTTTCTGTCAGGAAATGTGAATCTTCCAACTTTTTTCTTCTTCTTCAAGATTGCTTTAGCTATTCAGGGTCCTCTGCCCTTCTATTAAAATTCAAGGATTGGCTTTTCCATTTCTGCATAAAGGGCTGTTGGAATTTTAATGGGAATTGAATTTTATCCATAGATTGCTTTGAGTAATATAGACATCTTAAATATATTAACCCATCAAATCCATGAACATAGAATATCCTTCCACTTATTTATGCCTTCTTTGATTTCTTTTAGCAATATTTTATGGTTTTATGTATACAGGTCTTTCAACTTACTGGTTAAATTCATTCCTAGGTAGTTTATTATTTTGTACGCTGTTGTAAATGGTAATGTTTCTTGTTTCCTGTTCCTCCTGCACATTGCCAATGCATAAAAACCTGATTGATTTTTTTATGCTGACCTTGTACCCTGCCACTTTGTTGAATTCATTTATTAGTTCTAATAGCTTTCTTGTGGGTTCTTTGTGATTTTCTATGTATAGAATCGTGTCATCTGCAAAAATCATAGTTTTACTTCCCCCTTCCAGATTTGGATACCATTGATTGATTGATTGATGATTGATTGCTCTGGCTACGACTTCCAGAACTATGTTAAATAGTGGTGATGAGAGTGGGCATGCCTGTGTTGTTCCTGGTCTTAATGGAAAAACACTCAGACTCTCGATTTGAGTATCATGATAGCTGTGGGTTTTTCATAGTCGTCTTTGGTTGTATTAAGGAAGTTCCTTTCTATTCCTATTTTGTTGAGTGTTTTTATCATGAAACTGCATTGAATTTTTGTTATATGCTTTTCCGTCATCGATTGAGATGATAATGTGTTTCTTTTCCTTTGTTGTATTAATGTGGTGCATTAATTACATTGATTTTATAATGTTGAACCACCCTTGCATTCCTGGGATAAATCTTACTTCATCATGGTGTATAATCCTTTTAATATGTTTTTGAATTATGTTTGCTATTTTTTTGTTCAGTATTTTTGCATTTATACTCATTAGGGATATTGGTCTGTAGTTTTCTTGTGGTGTTTTTGTCTGATTTTGGTATCAGGGTAATAGTCGTCTCATAGAATGAGTCAGGTAGTAGTCCCTCCTCTTCTATTTTTCAGAAAAGTTTAAATAAGATTGGAGTCACTTCCATAAATGTTTGGTAAAAAATTCCCCTGTGAAACCATCTGGTCAAAGACTTTTCTTTTTTGGACAGTTTTTGATTATTGATTCAATCTCTTTGTTTGTTATGAGTCTGTTGAGATCCATTACTTCTTCTTGAGTCAATGTAGGAGTTTACGTGTTTCAAGGAATTTATCTATTTCTTCTAAGTTATCTAATTTTTTGGCATACAACTGTTCATAGAATTCCCTTACAATCTTTTTTGTTTCTGTAGAATCTTTTGTAATATCCTCAGTTTTGTTTCTAATTTTTAATAATTGCATCTTCTTTCTCTTTTTGTCAGTATAGCCAAAGGTTTGTTGATTTTATTGATCTTTTCAAACAACAAACTTCTTATTCTGTTTATTCTCTTTATTGTTTTTCTGTTTATTCTCTTTATTGTTTTTCTGTTCTCTATTTCATTTATTTCTGCTCTGATCGTGATTATTTCTTTCTTCCTGTAGCTGATGGCTTGGTTTGCTCTTCCTTTTCTAATTCCTCACATTGTAGAGTTAAGCTATTGATTTGGGATATTTCTTCTTTTTTATGCAGGCGTTTATTGCTATACGTTTTCCTCTGAGCAATGCTTTCGCCACGTCCCATAAGTTTTGGTATGCTGTGTTTTAATTCTTGCTTGACTCTAAGTATTTATTTTTCTTGATTTTTTTTCTATGACCTATAGGTTGCTTACTAGTGTGTTAGTCTACACATATTTGTATTTTTTCCATTTTCTTTCTGTTTTTAATTTCTAGTTTCATTCCATTGTTGTCAGAAAAGATACTTTGTATGATTTAAATCTTTATAAATTTCTTGAGTTTAGCTTTGTGTTTTATAATATGATCTATATTGGAGAATGATTGATGTCCACTGGAGAAGAATGTCTAGTGTGCTGTTGTTAGGTGGAATATTCCATATATATCTTTTAGGTCTGGTTGATTAATAGTGTTCTTCAAGTCTTATGTTTATTTATCTTCTTTATAATTATTCTATCCTTTATCAAAAGTGATGTGTTAAAGTCTCCTACTATTGTTGTAGACCTATCTATTTCTCCCTGCAATTTTGTCAGCATTTGCTTTATAAATTATGGGGATCTGATGTTCAGTGCATAAATATTTATAATTGCTTTATCTTCTTGATGAATAGACTTTTATCATTATATAGTTCCCTTCTTTTCCTCTTATAATAGATTTTGACTAAAAGTCCAATTCATTTGATATTAAAATTGTCATGCCTGCCCTCTTTTGATTATCATTACTTGAAATTGTTTCCATACTTTGGATTTTACCCTGTTTATGCTTTTCTGCCTCAGCTGTGTCTCTTCTAGACAACATATAGATAAGTCATTTTTGTTTTTGTTTTTCCATTCTGCCACTCTCTGCCTCTTGATTGGAGCATTTGGTCAATTTGCTTTCCCAACAATTGCAAATGTAGGAGTATTTACTTCTGGTATTTTCCTATATGCTTTATCATGTGACTTATGGCTTAATTGCTCCTCTTTTTCTCCAGGGCTCACTTCTTTTGACTCATAGATTTTCTCTTTCTTTATGTGTGTGTGTGTGTGTGTGTGCGCCCACTTGAGCCATTTTGTTTCCCTTCTTCCTTTTTTATTTACTTTCTATGTGATTACCATGAAGATTATGTTTAATATGTTACATTTATAACAACTTAACTTCATTAACATACAAAAACTCTACAACTACATCAAACCTCCCCCACCCATTTATGTAGCTGTTCTAATTATGTCTTTCTATCTCAGCTTCCTTGCAATTTAAATCTATTTTATTATTATATGTATATAGTTATTATTTTCCCTTTTTTTCTATATTTTTGCCATTCTAAAGCATGAAGGACATACCCAATGTATTTATCAACCAAAAACATCTTAAATATGATCTTTATACTAGCAAGACTTTCCCTTTAATTACTTTTCCCCCTGCCTAGTGTGGTGCAAGGATTACTTAATACCGTCCTTTTAGCCGTAGTCTTTGTGACTCACACACAATGATTGAGTGGGACTATGCAAATAAGGTGTATGGAACCTGTGATGGTTGGAATTATGTGTCATCTTGGATAGGCCATGATTCCCAGTATTGTATGGCTGTACTCCATTTTGCGATCTGGTGTAATTACCCTCCATGTTGTGATGTGTTGTGAATCTTAGCCTCTATGCTTGTGGCTGTGTTAATGTGGCAGGATTATGGATGCATCTTGAGTCACCACCGTACTAGAGGGTGTGACTCAAGTCACCACACTTACCCCAGTCACTATCCTTACTAAAGGGTGTGACTCGAGTCATCACCTTCTCAAGTAGAGGGAGTTTCCTTGAGTGTGTTGTCTGCATCAAATGCATACATATCCTCTGGGAAAGTTTTCTCTCTCTCACTCTCTCACTCTCTCTCTCTCTCTCTCTCTCTCTTGCTCTGGATCCAGCATCTGATTCATGATCATCTGACCTCCAGTTCTTATACCTTGAGCCAGCAGCCTGCCATCTGACCTGCCTGTTCTGGGATTCGCCAGCTGCTGCAGCCCTTTGAGCCAGCAGCTTATCATCTGACCTGATTCACCAGCTTCCACAGACTTGTGAGCCAATAACTTGTTCTTTGCCCTGCCGGTTTGAGTTCATCAGCCCCTGCAGCCACGTGGGTCAAGAGAAGCCTCCACCCTGACACCTGACCCATGGATTTGGAACTTGAGATGATGGAATGGGACAGCAGTTTGGAAAAGTTGGACATTTGGGTCATCTTTAACATCCATTTCATAGGAAACAGCTTTATGTTGATCCTTATAAAAGAAATTATTCATTTATCTAGTGTCTTTGCTTTTCTTTTTAGAGGATTATCTTTAGTATTTCTTTTTTATTTCTTTTTTATTGTTGTAGTTTAAGTGAAAGTTTACAATTCAAGTTAGTCTCTCATACAAAAATTTATATATACATTGTCATATGTCCCTAATCGCTCTCCCTATACTGTGACTGTACACTCCTTCTTTCCACCCCTGATTTCCCGTGTCCATTCAACCTGCTCCTAACCCTCTCTGCCCTGTAATCTCACCTCTGGACAGAAGCTGCCCGTTTACTCTAATGTATCTACTTGAGCTAAGAAGCACACACTTCAAGAGTATCATTTTACGCTCCACAGTCCAGTCCAATCTTTGTCTGAAGAGTTGGCCTCGGGAATTCTTTTAGTTCTGGATTAACACAGAATCAAGGGGCCATGCTTTCTGAGGTTCCTCCAGTCTCAGTCATACCATTAAGTCTGGTCTTTTTACTAGAATTTCAGTTCTGCAACCCACCCTTCCCTTACTCCATCAGGGACTCTCTGTTGTGTTCCCTGTCAGGGGAGTCATTGGTGGTAGCCAGACATCATCCCGTTCTTTTGGTCTCAGGCTGATGGAGTCTCTGGTTTATGTAGTCCTTTTGTTTCTTAGGCTAATATTTTCCTTGTGACTTTGGTGTACTACATTCTCCTTTACTGTAGGTGAGTTGGGACCAATTGATGCATCTTAGATGACCACTCGCTAGCTTTTAAGACCCCAGAAACCACTCATCAAAGTAGGATGCAGAACATTTTCTTAATAAACTTTGTTATGCCAGTTGACCTAGATATCCCCTGAAAGCATGGTCCCCAGACATCTGCCCCTGCTACTCTGTCCCTGGAAGTGTTTGGTTGTATTCCGTAAACTTCTTAACTTTGCTTTAGTCCAGTTGTGCTCAGTTCCTCTGTAGTGTGTGCTGTCCTTCCCTTCACCTAAGATAAATTTTGTCTACTATCTAGTTAGAAAATAACACTCTCCCTCCCTTCCTACCCTAGTAACCATCAAAAATGTTTTCTTCTGTGTTTAAACCTTTTCTTGAGTTCTTATAATAGTGGTGTTATACAATATTTGTCCTTCTGTGACTGACTAAGTTCACTCAGCATAATGCCCTCCAGATTCCTCCATGTTATAAGATGTTTCACAGCTTCATCGTTCTTTATTGTTGCATAGTCTTCCATTGTGAGAATATAGTATAATTTGTTTATCCATTCATCGGTCGATGGGCACCTAGGTTGTTTCCATCTTTTTACTATAGTGAACAGTGCTGCAATGAACATGGGTGTGCATATATCTATTCATGTGACGGCTCTTATTCTCTAGGATATATTCCAAGAAGCGGGATTGAGGGATTGTATGTTACTTCTATTTCTAGCTTTTTAAGGAAGTGCCAAACCAATTTCCAAAGTGGTTGTACCGTTTTACATTGCCACTAACAGTGTATAAGTGTTCCAGTGTCTCCACAACCTCTCTAGCATTTATTATTTTGTGTTTTTTGGATTACTGCTAACCTTGTTGGGGTGAGATGATATCTCATTGTAGTTTTGATTTTCATTTCTTTAATGGCTAATGATTGTGAGCATTTCCTCATGTGTCTGTTAGCTGCCTGAATGTCTTCTTTGATGAAGGACTTGTTCATATCCTTTACCCATTTTTTAATTGGGTTATTTGTCTTTTTGTGGTTGAGGTTTTGCAGTATCTTGTAGATTTTAGAGATTATACACTGATCAGATTTGTTGTAGCCAAAGTTTTTTTCCCAGTCTGTAGGTTGTCTTTTTATTAGTTTGGTGAAGTCATCTGATGAACATAAGTGTTTGATTTTTAGAAGCTCCCAGTTATCTAGTCTCTCTTCTGGTACTTGTGCATGGTTACTTATGGTTCCTATTCTGTTTATGCCATGTATTAGGGCTCCTAGTGTTGTCCCTATTTTTTCTTCCATGATCTTTATGGTTTTTAATTTTATATTTAGGTCTTTGATCCATTTTGAGTTAGTTTTTGTGAATGGTGAGAGGTAAGGGTCTTGTTTCAGTTTTTTGCAGATGGATATGCAGTTATGCCAGCACCATTTGTTAAACAGACTGTCTTTTCCCCAATTAACGAGACTTTCAGCCTTTGTCAAATATCAGCTGCTCATAGGTGGATGAATTTATGTCTGGATTCTCAATTCTGTTCCATTGGTCTATGCATCTGTTGTACCAGTACCAGACTGTTTTGACTACAGTGGCGGTATAACAGGCTCAAAAATCAGGTAGTGTGAGGCCTCCCACTTGGTTCTTCTTCTTGAGGAATGCTTTACTTATCCGAGCCCTATTCCCTTTCCGTATGAAGTTGGTGATATGTTTCTCCATCTCATTAAAAAACGCCATTGGAATTTAGATCTGGATTGCACTGTATCTGTAGATTGCTTTGGGTAGAATTGACATTTTCACAATGTTGAGTCTTCCTATCCATGAGCAAGTTATGTTTTTCCATTTATGCAGGTCTCTTTTGGTTTCTTGCAGTAGTGTCCTGTAGTTTTATTGTATAGGTGTTTTACATCTCTGGTTAGATTTATTCCTATGTATTTTATCTTCTTGGGGGCTATTGTAAATGGTATTGATTTGGTAATTTCCTTTTCGAGGTTCTCTTTGTTGGTGTAGAGGAATCCAACTGATTTTTGTATCTTTATCTTGTATCCTGAAACTTTGCTGAAATATTCTATTAGTTCCAGGAGTTTTCCTGTGGATTCTTTGGGGTTTTCTGTGTAAAAGATCATATCATCTGCATATAGAAATACTTTGACTTCTTCCCTACAATTTGGATGCTCTTTACTTCTTTTTCTAGCCTAGTTGCTCTGGCTAGGACCTCTAGCACAATGTTAAATAAAAGTGGTGATAAAGGGCATCCTTGTCTGGTTCCTGTTCTCAAAGGGAATGCTTTCAAACTCTCTCCACTTAGGATGATGTTGGCTGTTGGCTTTGTATAAATGCCCTTAAATATTTTGAGGAATTTCTCTTCTTTTCCTGTTTTGTTGAGAGTTTTTATCATGAATGGGTGTTGGACTTTGTCAAATGTCTTTTCTGCATCAATCGATAAGATCATGTGGTTCTTGTCTTTTGTTTTATTTATGTGATGGATTACATTGATTGTTTTTCTAATGTTGAACCATCCCTGCATACCTGGTATAAATCCCACTTGATCATGGTGAATTATTTTTTTGATATGTTGCTGAATTCTATTGACTAGAATTTTGTTGAGGATTTTTGCATCAATGTTCATGAGGGATATTGGTCTTTAATTTTCTTTTTTTGTGATGTCTTTACCTGGTTTTTGGTATCAGGGTTATGCTGGCTTCATAGAATGAATTTGGGAGTATTCCATCCTTTTCTATGCTCTGAAATACCTTTAGAAGAAGTGGTGTGAACTCTTCCCTGAAAGTTTGGTAGAATTCTTCAGTGAAGCCGTCCGGGCCTGGACTTTTTTCTGTTGGGAGTTTCTTAATTACCTTTTCAATATCTTCTTTTGTTATGGGTTGATTTAGTTGTTCTACAGCTGTTTGTGTTAATTTAGGTAGGTAGTGAGTTTCTAGAAATTTTTCCATTTCCTCTAGGTTTTCAAATTTGTTAGAGTAAAATTTTTCATAGTATTCTGTTATGATTCCTTTAATTTCAGTTGGGTCTGTTGTGATATCGCCCATCTCACTTCTTATACAGGTTATTTGCTTCCTCTCCTGTTTTTCTTTTGTCAGTTTGGCCAATGGTTTATCAATTTTGTTGATCTTTTCAAAGAACCAGCTTTTGGTCTTGTTAACTATTTCAATTGTTTTCCTATTCTCTTTTTCATTTAATTCTATTCTAATTTTTATTATTTCCCTTCTTATGGTGCCTGAAGGCTTCTTTTGCTGCTCTCTTTCTACTTGCTACAGTTGTAGGGTTAATGTTTTGATTTTGGTCATTTCTTTTTTTTGGATGTGTGCATTTATTGCTATGAATTGACCTCTGAGTCAATACTTTTGCTGAGTTCCAAAGTTTTTGGCAGGATGTGTTTTCATTCTTATTTGATTCTTTGGGTTTCTTTATTCCATCCTTAATTTCTTCTATAACCCAGTAGTTTTTGAGCAAGGTGTTGTTCAGTTTCCATGTGTTTGATTTTTTTTCCTTGTTTTTTGTGTTCTTGATTTCCACTTTTATGCCTTTATGGTCAGAAAAGATGCTTTGTAATATTTCATGTTTTGGATTTTGCTTTATAGCTTAATATGTAGTCTATTCTGGAGAATGTTCCATGTGCTTTGGAAAAGAAAGTACACTTGGCTGCTGTTGGTTGCAGTGTTCTGTATATATCTATGAGATCAAGTTGGTTGATTGTAGCACTTAGCTCTTCTGTGTCTTTGTTGAGCTTCTTTCTGGGTGTTCTGTCCTTCACTGAAAGTGGAGTGTTGAAGTCTCCTACTACTATTGTGGAGCTGTCTATCTCTGTTTTCAATGCTGTTAGAGTTTGTTTTATGTATTGTGTAGCTCTGTCATTGGATGCATAAATATTTATTATGGTTATGTCTTCCTGGTGTATTGACCCCTTAATCATTATATAGTGACCTTCCTTATCCTTTGTGGTGGATTTTAATTTAAAATCTATTTTGTCAGTGATTAATATTGCCACTCCTGCTCTTTTTTGAGTGTTGTTTGCTTGCTATATTTTTTCCATCCTTTGAGTTTTAGTTTGTTTCTTTAAGTCTAAAGAGGTGTCTCTTGTAGGCAGCATATAGACAGATTTTGTTTTTTTATACAATCTGCCACTCTCTCTTTATTGTTGCATTTAGTCCATTTACATTCAGCATAATTATTGACAGGTATGAGTTTAGTGCGTCATTTTGATGTCTTTTTTGTGTGTGTTGTTGACAGTTTCTTTGTTCCACTTAATTTTCTGTGCTAAGTCGTTTT
Organism: Dugong dugon; assembly: GCA_030035585.1. Lineage (NCBI taxonomy): Eukaryota > Metazoa > Chordata > Mammalia > Sirenia > Dugongidae > Dugong > Dugong dugon. The sequence goes on along the minus strand of CM057483.1, from coordinate 96,341,332 downwards.
TATGTATTTTCTTTTCATCTTTTTCATTGTTGTTGATTTTGTGTTTGCTGAGTCTTTATATTTTTCTTGTTTTTTTATTTTGACGTTTAAGCTGTTGGTTTCCTTTGCTGTTACCTTAATATTTACCCACATTTTTCTAAGTTTATACCAGTCTTTTATTTCTTTATATCTCCTTGACTTCCTCTCCATGTAAAAAAATCTATGTGTACAGTTTTTAGTCCTTCCATTTTGTTTTAATGTTGTCATTTTTACATACTTACATCTCTGTTTCCCTATTTTCAGTGTTTTAGCTTTGATTTATTTTTGTATCTTCCCTATCTGGTTAACGTCTGGTTGCTCTGTCCTGTGTTCTAGTCTTGGGTTGTTATCTGATGTTATTGATGTTCTAACTCGAGGACTCCCTTTAGTATTTCTTGTAATTTGGTTCGGTTTTTGCAAATTCCTTAAACTTCTTTTTATCTAGAAATGCCCTAATTTCACCGTCATACTTGAGAGATAGTTTTGCTGGATATATAACTATTGGCTAGTAATTTTTTTCCTTCAAGGCTTTATATATGTCATCCCATTGTCTTGCCTGCGTGGTTTCTGCTGAGTAGTTGGAGCTTATCCTTACTGACTTTCTTTTGTAGGTGACGTTTCATTTCCCCCAACCATTCTTAAAATTCTCTCTTTATCTTTGGTTTCTGGCAAGTTTGATTATAATATGTCTTGATGACTTTCTTTTGGGATCTACCTTATGTGGTGTTCAATGAGCATATTGGATAGATATCTTCTCATCTTTCATGATGACGGGGAAGTTTTCTGCCAAAAAATCTTCAACAGTTTTCTCTGTATTTTCTGTTATCCGTCCTGTGCTGGTACTACAATCGCTCGTAGGTTATTTCCTTTGATAGAATCCCACATAATTCTTAGGGTTTCTTCATTTTTTTAAAATTCGTTTATCTGATTTTTCCTGAAATAAGTTGGTGTCAAGTGCTTTATCTTCACTCTAACTAACTCTGACTTCCATTGCCTCAATTCTACTCCTGTGACTTTTTATTGAGTTATCTAATTCTGAAATTTTATTCTTAATCTTCTGGATTTCTGATTGCTGTCTTTCTATGGATTCTTGAAGCCTGTTAAATTTGTCATTATTCTCTTCTCTAATCTTTTAAATTTCCTCTATTGTGAGTTCTGCGTTTTGTATAATTTCCTTCGTAATCTCTTGAAGAGTTCTGTATGTTAATCTTTTGTATTCTGTCTCTGGTAATTCCAAGAAATTTTCTTCCTCTGGAAAATTTCTAGATTATTTATTTTGGGAGGTTGCTGAAGCCATCATGTAAACCATCATATTGCCTCTTTATGTGATTTGATATTGACTGTTGTCTCCGAGCCATCAATAAGTTATTATATGTATTTATTTTATGTTTTCTTACTGTGTTCTAGATTTTTGTTTTGTTTTATTTTGATATGCCCAAATAGGCTGCTCTTGTGAGCTAGCAGTGCCCCTGAAGCTCCAATGTTTTGCCACCCTGTGGCCATACCTGCCGCTAAGTATGTGAGTCCAGGAGTCTGCCCACTCCTCCTGTAGGGATTCAGCTTAGGTGTCCAGGTAGTCAGTCACAAATGTGTGGTGCAGGCTCCCATCTACAGTCCTAGGCAGGCTTGGGTGATTGCTGTAGGCACAGGCATCCGGCTGCAGCAGGGGGACACAAGTTGAGGAAGGCAGGGTGCCGAAGGCGACCCCCAAGTGTCCAGGAGGAAAGCATGTCCCTGTTCCCTAGAGCATTTAGAGGAGTGTGTTTTGCAGCTGACTATGAGTACCCAATGCTGTTGGCTGTAAGGACTGGGGGGCACTTCTTATTCTTGGGCACCTATTGCAGGTGGCTAGGTGGCATTGGTGGAGCCACTCGTCCTCGGGCCCCTGATGTGGGTAGGTGAAGACTCTGCTTGATAGGCAGAGCAGTGTCAAATGTCCCCAACCTGCCACTTCACAGCTGAAACAGTTGAAGTTAGACTTCAGGTATATACCCTGTTGTACTGCAGTAATGAGGGACTAGGCTGTTGAAATTGGCCCACACGAGTCTATGCAGGGGGAAAGGCACTCAAAGTCTGTGGATCCCTTATCCCTGTGGCTAGCCAAAGCAACTGTGCCTACCCTGAGTTCCTCGCTTAGGGGAGCTGGCAGATTATTTCTCCCCTGTTTGTTAATTTATTCCCTCTCCAAGGCTGGGAGAATGGCTCAGGGCGCGTGACAGGTCCTACTTCTAGCCCAGGGGACTCAGTAATAGCTGAAGCCATTGGGACCCAGTGTGGGAGCAGGGAGGTAAATGGGAGGGAGATTTTTCTGTAAGAGGGATATTTTTGATCCACGCAGTAGGCCAGACACAAGTACTTATCTCTCACTGATCGAGCGCTGCTCCTCACTGGTTCTGGATGGCCAAGTAGACTCTGTCCCACTGGGTTTCTCCCAGTGTGGAAAATGCCTCCCAAGCACTGCTGCTTGCCTGCTCACCACACACCCTGAGCTGATCTGGCCTGAAGGGCTCCGGCTCCCACTGGGTCAGGTCTGGCAACTCCTCGCTGCTTCCAAACCATCTCTCTCTACCCCGACTCTCAGTCTGATTCCTCAACTTTGCTTTTGATGTTCATGGCTCCTAGATTGTCATATATAATCGATTTGGTTGTTTTTTCAGGTCTTTGTTGTAAGAGGGACCACTGGAATTGTCTGACTACTCCATCATCTTGGTCCCGCCTCCTCTTTAGTATTTCTTATATGTCCTGCTTGGTGGTAAAAATTTCACTTAGTTTTGATCTTCTGGGAATGTCTTAATTTAGCTCTCCTTTTTTACTGACAGTTTAGCTGAGTATAATATTCTTGGCTGACAGTTGTTTTCTTTCAGCACTTCAAATATATCATTCCACTGCCTTCTTGCATGCATGGTGTCTTAGTCATCTAGTGCTGTTCTAACAGAATTACCACAAATGGATGGCTTTAACAAAGAGAAGGTTATTCTCTCACAGTCCAGTAGGCTACAAGTCCAAATTCAGGGCTTCAGCTCCAGGGGAATCCTTTCTTCGTTGGCTCTGGAGGAAGGTCCATGTCTTCCCTTCATCTGGCAGTTTCTCTGCACAGAAACCTCAGGTCCAAAGGATGCACTCTGCTCCCAGCACTGCTTTCTTGGTGGTATGAGGTTCCCATGTGTCTCTGCTTGCTTCTCTCTTTTATATCTCAAAAGAGATTGGATTAAGACACTATCTAACCTTGTAAACCTCATTAGTATAACCTCATCACAGTGATAGAATTTACAACACATAAGGAGATTACATATAACCTCATCATAGTGATAGAGTTTACAATCACATCAGATTACACAATCATACAATACTGGGAATCATGACCCAGCCAAGTTGACAGATATTTTTGGGGGACACAATTCAATCCATGACACATGGTTTCTGAAGAGAAATCAGCACTTAATCTTATGAGAATCCATTGTATGTGAGACTTTGTTTCTCTTGTGCTGCTCTGAAAGTTTTCTCTTTGTCCTTGGTTTTCAAGAGTTTGATTATGATATGCCTCTGTGTGGTTCTTTCAGGATTTATCCTATTTTAGTTCACTGACCCTCTTGGATGTGAAAATTCCTCTTTCATCATATTTGGAAGTTTTCTGTTAGTATTTCTTTAAAAATTCTTCCTGAAGCTTTTTTTTTCTCTTATTCTTCTGGAACTCACATGTCTATATTATTCCCTTTGATGATGCCCCACATATCACTCAGGCTTTGTTCATTTTTTATCATTCTTTTTTCTTTTACTCCTCAGATTAAACCATCTCAGTGGCCCTGTCTTCAACTATGCTGATCCTATCTTCTGTCAGTTCAGTTCTACTCTTTTGTCCTTCCAGAAATTTTTTTGTTTCTGTTATTTTACTCTTAAGCTCTAGTATTTCTATTTTTTTTAAATTTCTATCTCTTTATTGAAATTCTTGTTTCATTTTTGTATTGTTTTCTTGATTTCCTTTAGCTCTTTATCTGTATTTTCCTTTATCTTTTGGGCATACTTAATACTGTTAATTTGAAATCTTTGTAGCGTAATTTCATTATCTGTCCATCTTTGGGAACAGTTTCTGTCCTCTTAGTTTGCTAATTTGCATGAGCCATTCTTTCCTATCTCTTCATGTGCTTTGTAATTGTCTGTTGTCTTTGGGGCATAAAGCTATTTTTACTTTGACAAATCAGGAGAGTATATTCTTCCCCTTTCTCTATAGATTGCTCTTCTTCATCTTTATTATAGCTATTATTATTTTTTATATTATTGAAGGTTGCAGTTCTTGGCTTCTACTTCATCCACCCTATCTAGGTGCACTTGCTGTTGTTGTTTCCCTATTGGTCTCCATGCTCAAGGGTGGCAGCTATCGCTGTTTTGCCTCTTGTTTCCCTAAGCGGCTGTACTGGTCTAGTCACTGCAGTGCTGAACTCTGTGACTTGTACTTGTTGTGGTCTCCTTCCCTCTAACTCCTGGGGACATTAACTGTATTACTCTGGTACCAGACTCCTCTCCTAAGATACCAGGTATGCCCCTTCAACATCTGCCCCCTTCATTTGGGATTATTGGCTGTCTCTGATTTCTTACCACAGATTTCACTCCCTGTGAAGGTCAGCCATATGATTCTGATGCTCAGTACCCCACCCAGGAGCTGCAGCTGTCACATATTCACTACAAGACTCCTCTCCCAGGAGTGTTGGCTGTACTACAGCAGCCTCAGAGTTCCACCTTGGAAATGGCAGCTGGGTGTCTCCCAAAGCTGCTGGGAGGCTCTGGGCTTCCATCTTCTGTGCCGGGAGGGGGAAGGGCAGAGTCCCCTCACACTATCTGCTCCAGAGATCTGTCTATGATCTGGGATCCAAAGACACCGGAGCTCCATGCTCCTGCCAACATTGTGGGTTGGACAGATAGGAGAGGGGAGGGGGCTCACCACACCGTTCTTCCTGGAGTTCTGCTCCTAGTTTCAGAGCCCAAGGCTAAGAGGGCCCTCCTTCTTCCCTTGAGAACTCTGTGCTCAGTGCTGGTGTGCTGTATTCTCTGTGGCCCTTTCCCATGGCTACCAAGTCTAGCCTTTCCGGCCACTTTGTATTCAGCTTGTCTATCTGTCCATTTCCTAGGGCTGCCTACTCAGTCTTTCTGGCCCTTAGCCTAGGTGTTCATAAATTCTGATTCACATTGTTCTACTGGTGTCTCACTTTCCTGGAACACGGGAGCTCAAGCCCCCACTGCTGCACTCTCCCTTTCCCTTTTCCCAGGGCTTCTCACGCCAGGGTTCTAGCCCCACCCTAGGCACTCATACAGTTCATTCTGCACTATTCTTACCAGATTGCAATTTCTTGGGGCTTCCAGGACTGAAACCTTTGCTGTGCCTACGCACAATTCTCTTGCAGGCCTGCCCAGTCACAATACTAGCTATGCTCACCATGCTGCTCCATCTCAGAGCTGTTTACTCAGTACCTCTTTTCCAGTCTGGGTCCTCCATGCTGCTTCCACCCTGGGTTCCTTACTTGGGGGTGCCATCTACAGCCACTGCAAGATGGATATGTTGATCTGGGCTGGTGGATAGGGTGAGGACAGTCCACGAACCTCTGCTTTCCCACCATTTGTATTCTTTTTCATGATTCAGTGTTCACTTTGGTTCTCCAATCCTTCAGCTGATGTCCAGAGTTCTGAGATTATCAGTTTCATCAATTTTTACTTGAATTTCTTCTAGCATGGCTTTGCGGAGACTTGTGGGTGTGATTGGTTATGCCACCATCTTGCCCCATCCCTGGTTTCATTGATTTTTCTATTGTTTATTTCATTGATTTCCACTGTAATTCTTATTATTTTCTTCCTTCAGCTTGCCTTGGGTTTAGCTTGTTCTTTTTCAATATTCTTAAGGTGAAACATATCATTCATCTTAGATACTTCTTATTTACTGTATACATTTAAAGCTGTATATTTCCATAAGATCACTACTTTAGCTGCATCCTATTTTTAATATTCTGTACTTTGATTTTCATTAAATTTAAAATATTTTAGAACTTCTTTGTGGTTTCATCTTTGACCTGCAGGTTATTTAGAAATGTGATGTTTAATTTTCAAACATTTGTGGAGTTCCCAAACTTTATTTTGCTGTTGATTTCTAATTTAATTCCATTGTGATCTGATAAAATAGTTTGTACAATATCAATTACTTTAAATTTGTTAACAGTGATTTTATGGCTAACTATGTGGCCTATCGTGGAAAACATCTCATATGTGATTGAAAAAAATATGTATTCTGCTTTTGTTGGGTGGAGGGTTGTATAAATGTCTTCTAGGTCAAGTTGATAGTGTTATTCAAGTCTTCTATATCCTCACTGGTTGTCTGTCTAGTTTTTCTTTCAATTACTGACAGTGGAATAGTAAGATCTCCAACCACTATTGTTTAATTGTCTGTTTACTCCTTAATTTTGTCAGGTTTTGATTCATACAATTCTGAGTTCTGTTATTAGGTGAATATATGTTTGTAATTGCCATATCTCCCTGCTATACTGACACTTTTTTTTTTTGTAAAGTTATCTCTGCAGATTTTTTTGTTTTGTTTGGTTTTGTTTGGTTTTTTTTATATTTTATTGTACTTCAGGTGAAGGCTTACAGAACAAAATAGTTTCTCATTTAACAGTTACTACAAATGTTGCCCTATGACAATGGTTAACAATCTCACAACACATCAACAATATCCTTACTCAACCTTGTGTTCCCTATCATCAGCTTCTTTCTCCCCTTCTGTCTTCTGGCCCTTGTCACTGGACTCCTGTACCTCGTTACTCTCATTTCGTTTTACTGGGCTGTCCACTCACAGGCTGAACAGTGAACCTCGGAAGTAAATTCACCACAGAGCTAAAAGGGTGTCTGGGGGCCATACTCCCGAGGTTTCTCCAGTCTCCTTTAGGCCAGTAAATCTGGTCTTTTTTTGTGTGTGTGAGTTAGAATTATGATCTACATCCTTCTCCAGCTCTGTCCAGAACCCTCTGTTATGATCCTGGTCAGACCAGTCAGCGGTGGTAGCCGGGCACCATCTAGCTGTACTGGACTTACTCCGGTGGAGGCCTTGGTAGCTGTGGACAATTAGTCCTTTGGACTAATCTTTTCCTTGTATCCAGTTCTCGTCATTCTCCCTTGCTCCGGAAGGGATGACACCAGTGGAGTATCTTAGATGGCCGCTCCCAAGCTTTTAAGACCCCAGACACTACTCACCAAGGTAGAATGTAGAGCATTGTCTTTATAAGTAGTGTCATGCCAATTGAGTTAGATGTTCCCCGAGACCATGGTCCCCAGAGCATTCCACCCAGCAACTCAGTCCCTCGGGGAGTTTGGATATGTCTATGGGGCTTCCATGACCTTTCCTTGTACAGGTTGTGTTAGTTTCCCCTGTATTGTGTACTGTCTCACCTTTCACCCAAGATACCACTTATCTATTGCCTATTTAGTATTCCCCCCCGACCCCTCCCATCCCTGGTAACCAACAAAGATTGTTACATTTTGTGTGTGAACTTTTTCATGGGTTTTTTACAATAGAGGTCTCATACAATATTTGTCCTTTTGTGATTGACTTATTTCACTCAGCATAATGTCCTCCAGTTTCATCCGTGTTATGAGATGCTTCACAGATTCATTGTTGTTCTTTCTCGTTGCATAGTACTTCATTGTGTGTATGTACCATAGTTTGTTTATCCATTCATCTGTTGATGGGCACCTATGTTGTTTCCATCGTTTTGCTATTGTGAACAATGCTGCCATGAACATAGATGTGCATATGTATATTGGAGTGACGACTCTTATTTCTCTAGGATATATTCCTAGGAGTGGGATTGCTGGATCGAATGGTATGTCTATTTCTAGCTCTCTGAGGAAACTCCATATCATTTTCCAAAATGGTTGTATCATTTTCTATTCCCACCAGCAGTGCATAAGAGTTGTCATCTCCCCGCAGCCCCTCCAACATTTGTTATTTCCAGTGTTTTTGATTCGTGCCAGTAATGCCGGGGTGAGATGGTATCTCATTGTGCTTTTAATTTGCATTTCTCTAATGTCTAGTGATCGTGAGCATTTCCTCATGTATCTGTTGGCCATTTGAATGTCTTCTTTGGTGAAGTGTCTGTTCATTTCCTTTGCCCATTTTTTGATAGGATTGTTTGTCTTTTTGTTGTAGAGGTGTTGGATTTTCTTGAAGATTATGGAGATTAGACCTTTGTCTGACTTGTACTGTCCAACAATTTTTTCCCAGTCTGTAGGTTCTCTTTTGACACTTTTAGTGAAGTCTTTTGAAGAGCATAGGTGTTTGATTTTTAGAAGATCCCAGTTATCTAGCTTATCTGTTGGGTTTTGTGCATTGATGGTTATGGTTGGTATCCTGTTAATGCCATGTATTAAGGCCTGAAGTGTTGGTCCTATTTTTTCGTCTATGAACTTTATAGTTTTAGGCTTTATATTCAGCTCTTTGATCCATTTTGAAGTAGTTTTTGTATACGGTGTGAGGTATGGGTCCTGTTTCATTTTTTTGCAGATGGATATCCAGTTTTGCCAGCACCATTTGTTAAAAAGAATGTCTTTTCCCCATTTGATGGACTTTGGGCCTTTGTCGAAGATCAGGTTACCATAGGTGGATGGATTTACATCTGGGTTCTCAATTCTGTTCCATTGGTCAATGTATCTGTCGTTGTACCAGTACCAGGCTGTTTTGACTACTGTAGCTGTATAGTAGGTTCTCAAGTCAGGTAGTGTGAGTCCTCCAACTTTATTCTTCTTCAGTAAAGTTTTACTTATTCGGGGCTTCTTCCCTTTCCATATGAAGTTAATGATTAGTTTTTCCATCTCTTTGAAGAATGTTGTTGGTATTTCTATCGGGATTGCATTTTATTTGTAAATAGCTTTGGGTAGAATTGTAATTTTCACAATGTTGAGTCTGCCTATCCATAAGCATGGTATGTTTTTCCATTTATGTAAATCCCTTTGGGTTTCATGCAGTAGTGTTTTATAGTTATATTTGTATAGGTCTTTTACATCCTGGTCAGATTTATTCCTAACTATTTTATCTTTTTAGGGGCTATTGAAAATGGTATTGATTTCCTGATTTCCTTTTCATCGTTCTCCTTACTGGTGTATAGGAATCCAACTGATTTTTTAATGTTTATCTTGTATCCTGTTACTCTGCTGAATCTTTCTATTAGTTCCAGTAGATTTCTCGGGGAGTCTTTAGGGTTTTCTATGTATAGTATCATAACATCTTCAAACAGGGACAGTTTAACTTCTTCATTACCAGTTTGGATGCCCTTTATTTCTTTTTCTTGCCTGATGGCTCTAGCTAGAACTGCCAGCACAATGTTAAATAGGAGTGGTGATAAAGGGAATCCTTGTCTTGTTCCTGTTTTCAAGGGGAATGTTTTCAGCCTCTCTCCATTAAGAATGATGTTGGCTTTTGGTTTTGCATAGATGCCCTTTATTATGTTAGAAATTTCCCTTCTATACCTATTTTATTGAGAGCTTTTATCAGGAATGGGTGTTGGACTTTGTCAAATGCTTTTTCTGCGTCAATTGAGATGATCAGTGATTCTTTTCTTTCCTTTTATTTATGTGGTGGATTACGTTGATGGATTTTCTAATGTTAAGCCATCCTTGCATACCTGGTATGAATCCTACTTAGTCGTGGTGTATTATTTTTTTGATATGATGCTGAATTCTATTGGCTAGAATTTTGTTCAGAATTTTTGCATCTATATTCATGAGAGATATTGGTCTGTAATTTTCTTTTTTTGTGCTGTCTTTGCCTGCTTTTGGTATCAGCATTATGCTGGCTTCATAGAATGAATTTGGAAGTGTTGATTCCTCTTTTATGCTCTGAAAAAGCTTGAGTAGAACTGGTACAAGCTCTTCTGTAAATGTTTTGCAGAATTCTCCAGTGAAGCCATCTGGGCCAGGTCTTTTTTTGGTTGGGAGTTTTTTTTTATTACCTTTTCAATCTCTTCTCCTGTTATGGGTCTGTTCAGATTTTCAACATCACTTTGTTGTAGTTTGGGTAGGCTTGTATTTCTAGAAATTTCTCCATTTCCTCTAGGTTTTCAAATTTGTTGGAGTATAGTTTTTCACAATATTCTGTTATAATCCTTTTTGTTTCAGTTGGGTCTGTTGTAATGTCGCCCATTTCATTTCTTATTTGGGTGATTTGTGTCCTCTCCTGTTTTTCTTTTGTCAGTCTGGCCAGTGGTTTGTCGATTTTGTTGATTCTTTCAAAGAACCAACTTTTGGTTTTGTTGATTCTTTCTATTGTTTTTCTGTTCTCTATTTCATTTATTTCTGCTCTGATATTTACTATTTCCTTTCTTCCGGTGGTTGTGGGCTTTTTTTGCTGTTCTCTTTCTATTTGTTTGAGTTCTGTAGTTAATGTTTTGATTTTGTCCCTTCTTTTTTGATATGTGCATCTATTGCTATAAATTGTCCTCTGAGGACTGCCTTTGCTGTGTCCCAAAGGTTTTGGTAGGATGTGTTTTCATTCTCATTTGATTCTAGGAATTTTTGGATTCCATCTCTGATTTCTTCTATTACCCACTGATGTGTAAGCAGGGTATTATTCAGTTTCCATGTACTTGATTTTTTTTCCCTTGCTCTTTCTAGTGTTAATTTCTACCTTGATGGCATTGTGGTCAGAGAAGATACTGTGAATTATCTCAGCATTTTGGATCTTGTTGAGGATTGCTCTGTGGCCTAAGATGTGGTCTATTCTGGAGAACGTTCCATGTGCATTGGAAAACAATGTGTACTTTGCAGCGGTTGGATCTATTGTTCTATATATGTCTATGAGGTCCAGTTGGCTGTTTGTACCCTTTAGGTCTTCTGTATCTTTGCTGAGTTTCTTCTTAGTTGTTCTGTCCTTTACTGAGAGTGGTGTGTTGAAGTCTCCTACTATTGTTGTGGAACTGTCAATTTCTCTTTTCAGTGCTGTTAGAGTTTTTTTTATGTATTTTGGAGCCCTGTCATTGGGTGCATAGATATTTATTATGGTTATGTCTTCATGATGGATCATCCCCTTAATCATTATATAGTGTTCTTCTTTGTCTTTTATGGTAGATTTTTTTTTAAAGTCTATTTTATCTGAGATTAGAATTGCCACTCTGCTCTTTTTTGGTAGTTGTTAGCTTGATATATATTTTTCCAAACTTTGATTTTTAATAAATTCTCGTCTTTGTTTCTAAGGTGTGTCTCTTGTAGACAGCATATTGATGGATCCTGTTTTCTTATCCATTCTGCCACTCTCCGTCTCTTTATGGGCGCATTGAGTCCATTTACATTCAGTGTAATTATTGATAGATGTGTGTTTGTTGCTGTCATTTTGTAGTGTTTTTTTTTTGTGGTGCTGAAGTTTTCTTTGTTCTTCTTACTCTCTTGTGCGGAGTTACTTTTGTTTGTGGATTTTATGTTCATTTCTTTTGTTTTTGTAGGTTTTGTTTTTGCTGAGACTTTTTTTTTTTTGTCTTTATTTTTATGAGTTGTTTTGTTAAGTTTCTTTGTGGTTTCCATGAATTTTACCCTTACCTTTCTAAGTTTGAAGCAGTCTACCATTACTTGGTATCGCCTTGCCTTCCTCTCCATTAGAAGGTTCTATACCTATGCCGTTTATTCCCTCTTTCATTATTTTGATGTTGTTGTCATCCATCGATTGACTGCTCTGATTCCCTGTTGTATTTCTTTTGGTTTTGGATAGTCCTCGAGAGTTCATTTCCTAGATTGGTATCTGGCTCGTACTATCCTGCGTCTTAGGTCCTGCCTGAGGGCTGAAGCTGTTTATCCTCAGATCGAAGAACTCCTTTTAATAATTCTTGTAAGTTTGGTTTGACTTTTACATATTCCCTTAGTTTCTGTTTATCTGGAAATGACCTAATTTCACCATCCAATTTGAACAAGAGTTTTGCAGGATATATTATTCTTGGCTGACAATTTTTTTCTTTCAAGATTTTATATATGTCATCCCACTGCCTTCTTGCCTGCATGGTTTCTGCTGAATAATATGAGCTTAGTCTTATTGTTTCTCCTCTGTATGTGACTTCTTGTTTTCATGAGCTGCTCTCAGGATTCTTTGTTGGTCTTTGGTTTTGGTGAGTGTGAATATGATATGCCTTGGTGATTTTCTTTTGGGGTCTCTTTTATATGGGGTTCGTTGAGCTTCTTGGATGGCCACCTTTTCATCTTTCATGATATTGGGAAAGTTTTCTGTCAGAAGTTCCTCAATGATCCTCTCTGTGTTTTCTGTTTTCTCCCCCTGTTCTGGAATGCCAATCACTCACAGATTTTTGCTTTTGATTGTGTCCCACATAACTCTCAGGGTCTCTTCATTTTTCTTTGTTCTTTTTTCTGAGTTTTCCTGAAACAGAGTTGTATCCAAGTGTTTGTCTTCCATTCCACTGATCCTGTCTTCCATGGTTTCAAATCTGCTTCTCAGCCCTTCTGTGACATCATCCATTTCTGAAATCTTGTTGTTTATCTTTTGGATTTCTAATTGTTGCTTTTGTATAATTTCTAGTTGTGAATTTATTTTGGCATTTTGTTCCTGCATCATCTTCCTGAATTATTCCAATTTTTTGTTTGTATTTTCCATAAATTTGTCTATTTTTTCCTCATGTTTGTCAGCTTTTTGCCTCAGTTCTTGGAGAATTCCGAGTATTAGTGATTTGAATTCCCTATCAGGTACTTCTAGTGCATTTTCTTCCACAGGAGAGTTATCTGGTGTTTTAATTTGGACACCTACTGGAGCCATCCTGTCTTGTTTTTGTAAATGTTTTGATATTGTTTGCTGTTTTCAGGGCATTCAATAGATATTTCTCTCGTTTATTGATTGTAGATTTTTTTGTTTCGTCCAGGCTGTTTTGTCTCTCACTGGATGCTCCTTGAGGCTGCTCTCTCGTACCCCCATTTGCTGGTCTCCGATAGGAGTCCAAGATGGTGGATCCGTGCTGCGTTAGCTGGTAGGGGACCTCTGCATGAATCTCTCCTCGCTCTCCGTTCTCTTTCCGTATTCTCACGCCATTTGGTGCTCGGCTGAGTTCTTTATCTCTTCATTTGATGTTCTAGGGTTTCAGGATTGTTGATTCTCTGTTTGCCTTAGTTTTTCGGATCTTTGCTGTGGAGGGATGGCATGGTGCTTCTGCCTAGAGCGCCATCTTGTCGGACCTCCCCTATACTGATGCTTTTAACATTATAAAGTGTTTCTCTTTGTCTCTAATAACAGTTTTTCTCTTAAAGTATATATAGATATATTTAAAGAGGATTAAAATTTAATAAAGAAACCGTATGAATAAAGAAGACCAAAGAATTAATGCCTTTGAATTATGATGTTGGCTAAGGGTATTGAATATACCATGGACTGCCGGAAGAAGAAACAAATCTGTCTTGGAAAAAGTACAGTCAGAATGTTCATTAGAATCAAGGATGGCGAGATGTCATCTCACATACTTTGGACATATTAACAGGAGGGACCAGTCCCTGGAGAAGGACGTCTTGCTTGGTAAAGTAGACTGTCCCCCAAAAAGAGGAAGACCCTCAACGAGTTGGATTGACACAGTGGATGAAACAATGGGCTCAAGCATAGCAACGATCATGGGGATGGCACAGGACCAGACAGTGTTTCATTCTGTTGTACGTAGGGTTGCTATGAGTCGGATCTAACTCGACAGCACCCAGTACTACAGTGTAAGTAGTGGTTAAGAGTTTATCTGCTAACCAAAATGTTCACAGTTCAAATCCACCAGCAGCTCTTTGGAAACTCTATGGGGAAGTTCTACTCTGTCCTATAGGGTCACTATGAATCAGAAATGACTTGATGGCAACAGGTTTGTATTTTTGGTATGTAATTAAATATTCTCTTTGGCATCGTTTTTTTAAATTATAAATTGTTGAATAATCCTTATTTATTTTTAGTGTCTGTGTTGCATTTTATATATTTATTTTATTTTGTTGTTGTTGAGAATATACACAGCAAAACTATACACCAATTAAACAGTTTCTACATATACAATTCAGTGACATTGATTACATTCTTTGAAGTGTGCATCCATTCTCACTCTCCTTTTCTGAGTTGTTCCTCACCCATTAACATAAACTCACTGCCTCCTAAAGTTCCTATTTAATCTATTGAGTTGCTGTTGTCACTTTGATCCCATATAGTTTTTTTAAATAGCATAATGCTCAAAGAAGACATTTTTTTACTAGCTAAACTATTGTTTGGTTTTAAAAACCTTTTCATGACCTGTGGGATATTCAGTTGCCCACCAACCTTTTCTGTCTCAGGTTGATTGGGAAGCTGTTTTCCACTGACATTTCATGCTGCCACAAGGCAGGGTCCTTTATGACTGTTTGAAACTGAAAAAATGAGTGTGTGCTGCATATTATTGTTTCTACAGGCTGTTGTGTGAGGTGTGTGTATTTTTGGTAGGAAAAATAGAAATTTTGATAAATTTTTGCAGGGACATATGTGTCCCAGTGGACTTGGGGGGAATTTTCAGGGCAGAATTAGTGGGACAAATTATGTCTTTCTGGACTCTAAGGATAGGCTTGTGGGAGGGAGCAAGAAAAAAATACTACCTACCAAAAATTCAACAACACTCAATGATTCAGCATGAAAATACATGGTATCTATTAGGGGCAAGATGGCGCTCTAGGCAGAAACACCACGCCGTCCCTCCACAGCAAAGATCCGAAAAACTAAGCCTAACAGAGAATCAAAAATCCTGAAACCCTAGAACACCAAATGAAGAGATAAAGAACTCAGCCAAACACCAAACGGAGTGAGAATACTAAAAGAGAACGGAGAGCGAGGAGAGACTCAGGCAGAGTTTCCTTACCAGCTAACGCAGCGCGGATCCACCATCTTGGATTCCTATCGGAGACCAGCAAACGGGAGAGCAGCCTTGCAGAGCATCTGGTCGGAGACAGAACGACCGGTAAACTGCGGTGCGCGCTCTCCCACCACCCACCCCTCTCCACCTCAGCTGGGGATCCCCTGCTTTCCGTGGCCAGGGTCCCTGGGCTGGGGGGTGCTGGTGCTTGGATTCCGCGCGCCTGGGCTGGCGGCTTTCTGGGAGCCGTTTGCTGGCAGCTAGCGAATCTTTCTCTGCCGCCTCCCCCTCCTTTTGCCTGGGTGCCTGGTTCCGAGTGCCGTCTCTGCTCTCTCCTGCGGGGCGGTAGGGCTGCGTGCGGGCGTGTGGCTGTTTCTAGGTCTGGGCTCCCGCGTGGGTGGGATCCCGGGGCCTTTGTTCGTTCGCCCCTCTGCTTTCCGTGGCCGGAGTCCCTGAGCAGGGGGGCGCCGGTGCTTGGATTCCGCGCGCCCGGGCTGGAGGCTTTCTGGGAGCCATTTGCTGGCACCTAGCGAACCTTTTTCTGCTGCCTCCCCCTCCTTTTGCCTGGGTGCCTGGTTCCGAGTGCCGTCTCTGCTCTCTCCTGCGGGGCTGTAGGGCTGCGTGCGGGCGTGTGGCTGTTTCTAGGTCTGGGCTCCCGCGTGGGTGGGATCCCGGGGCCTTTGTTTGTTCGCCCCTCTGCTTTCCGTGGCCGGAGTCCCTGAGCTGGGGGGCGCCGGTGCTTGGATTCCGCGCGCCCGGGCGGGGGGCTTTCTGGGAGCCGTTTGCCGGCCGCTAGCGAACCTTTTTCTGCCGCCTCCCCCTCCTTTTGCCTGGGTGCCTGGTTCCGAGTACCGTCTCTGCTCTCTCCTGCGGGGCTGTAGGGCTGCGTTCGGGCGTGTGGCTGTTTCCAGGTCTGGGCTCCCGCGCGGGTGGGATCCTGGGGCCTTTGTTCGTTGGCCCCTCTGCTTCCCGTGGACACGGTCACTTAACCCCGAGACTACCGGCTTCTTGGAATTCGCGCCCCTGAGTGGGGGCTCTCTGGGTCCCATTTGTAGGCACTGACTGCTGGTGTTGCCCTTTTTTTTTTTTTTTCTCTCAATTTTATTTTTCTTCCTTTTTTGATTAGTTTTGTCATCTTTTACCTCTTTTTCTCTTTTGTCTTTCTTCATTGCTTAATTTCTTGTCTCTCTATCTCTTCCTTCTCTTTCTGATCCCTGAATTCCAGGCGATGTATGCCTCTGTACCTTCTGGCCAGGCTGAGCTGTGAAAATTGAGACCGACTCTCCCAGACCTCATAGCTGCATCGGTGGGATCCCTGGGAACTTTGCAGTTCTTTAACTTTTCTGATTTTTATTTGGTCATTCTTTCCTTTTCTTTCTCTTCCCCCTTCTGGTTTCCTCCATCCCATAGTCTCTCATCTGTACATTCCAACGACAAGCTCCCCTAGCATTCTTTTATGTTTGTACGCTTTTTGCTCCTCCTCCTCTCTCCTCTCTCCCATATCCAGCTTAGCTTCACACATAACCATCTTCCCGCTGCACCCTACCTACCTGCACCGTGCACTAGACATCACATCACCAAGCGGTGCAGGCACGCCCTATTGGAACCTGCCCAGCACTGACTACCGACCGTCCTGGTGGCTGCAGTGAGTGCCACAAGCAACCCATCCCAGTGGCTCCTCCTCAACTAGATCTGCCCAGCTGTACCACAAGAACGAAAAAAAAAAAAATCTACAATCAATAAACGAGAGAAATATCTACTGAATGCCCCGAAAACAGCAAACAATATCAAAACATTTACAAAAACAAGACAAGATGGCTCCAATAGGCGTCCAAATTAAAACACCAGATAACTCTCCTGTGGAAGAAAATGCACTAGAAGTACCTGATACGGAACTCAAATCACTAATACTCGGAATTTTCCAAGAACTGAGGCAAAAAGCTGACAAACATGAGGAAAAAATAGACAAATTTATGGAAAATACAGACAAAAAATTGGAAGAATTCAGGAAGATGATACAAGAACAAAATGCCAAAATAAATTCACAACTCGAAATTATACAAAAACAACAATTAGAAATCCAAAAGATAAACAACAAGATTTCAGAAATGGACGGTGTCATAGAAGGGCTGAGAAGTAGATTTGAAACCATGGAAGACAGGATCAGTGGAACTGAAGACAAACACTTGGATACAACTCTGTTTCAGGAAAACTCAGAAAAAAGAACAAAGAAAAATGAAGAGACCCTGAGAGTTATGTGGGACACAATTAAAAGCAAAAACTTACGAGTGATTGGCATACCAGAACAGGGGGAGAAAACAGAAAACACAGAGAGGATCATTGAGGAACTGCTGACAGAAAACTTTCCCAATATCATGAAAGATGAAAAGCTGGTCATCCAAGAAGCTCAACGAACCCCATATAGAAGAGACCCCAAAAGAAAATCACCAAGACATATCATATTCACACTCGCTAAAACTAAAGACAAACAAAGAATCCTGAGAGCAGCTCGTGAAAAACAAGAAGTCACATACAGAGGAGAAACAATAAGACTAAGCTCAGATTATTCAGCAGAAACCATGCAGGCAAGAAGGCAATGGGATGACATATATAAAATCTTGAAAGAAAAAAATTGTCAGCCAAGAATAATATATCCTGCAAAACTCTCATTCAGATTTGATGGTGAAATTAGGTCATTTCCAGATAAACAGAAACTAAAGGAATATGCAAAAGTCAAACCAAACTTACAAGAATTATTAAAGGGAGTTCTTCGATCTGAGGACAAACAGCTTAAGCCCTCAGGCAGGACCTAGGACCTAGGACGCAGGTTAACATGAACCAGATACCATTCTAGGAACTGAACTACACACGACTTTCCAAAAACAAAAGATATACAAAAGGGAATCAGAGAAATCAATCAAAGGATGACAACAACATCAAAACAATGAAAGAGGGAACAAACGGCATAGGTATAGAACCTTCTAAAGGAGAAGAAGGCAAGGCGATACCAAGTAAGGGTAGACTGCTTCAAAATTATAAAGATAAGGGTAAAATTCATGGTAACCACAAAAAAAGTTAACAAACCAACTCATAAAAATAAAGACGAAAAACATAAAGTCTCCACAAAAACAAAACCTACAAAAACAAAAGAAATGAACACAAAATCCACAAACAAAAGGAACTCAGCACAAGAGAGTAAGAAGAACAAAGAAAACTTCAGCATCACAAAAAAAAGCACTACAAAATGACAGCAACAAATTCACATCTATCAATAATTACACTGAACGTAAATGGACTCAATGCACCCATAAAGCGACGGAGAGTGGCAGAATGGATAAGAAAACAGGATCCATCTATTTGCTGTCTACAAGAGACACATCTTAGAAACAAAGATGTGCATTTATTAAAAATCAAAGGTTGGAAAAAAATATATCAAGCTAACAACTATCAAAAAAGAGCAGGAGTGGCAATTCTAATCTCAGATAAAATAGACTTTAAAACAAAATCTACCATAAAAGACAAAGAAGGACACTATATAATGATTAAGGGGATGATCCATCATGAAGACATAACCATAATAAATATCTATGCACCCAATGACAGGGCTCCAAAATACATAAAAAAAACTCTAACAGCACTGAAAAGAGAAATTGACAGTTCCACAATAATAGTAGGAGACTTCAACACACCACTCTCAGTAAAGGACAGAACAACTAAAAAGAAACTCAGCAAAGATACAGAAGACCTAAAGGACACAATCAGCCAACTGGACCTCATAGACATATATAGAACAATCCATCCAACCGCTGCAAAGTACACATTCTTTTCCAATGCACATGGAACGTTCTCCAGAATAGACCACATCTTAGGCCACAGAGCAATCCTCAACAAGATCCAAAATGCTGAGATAATTCACAGTATCTTCTCTGACCACAATGCCATCAAGGTAGAAATTAACACTAGAAAGAGCAAGGGAAAAAAATCAAACACATGGAAACTGAATAATAATCTGCTTACACATCAATGGGTAATAGAAGAAATCAGAGATGGAATCCAAAAATTCCTAGAATCAAATGAGAATGAAAACACATCCTACCAAAACCTTTGGGACACAGCAAAGGCAGTCCTCAGAGGACAATTTATAGCAATAGATGCACATATCAAAAAAGAAGAAAGGGACAAAATCAAAACATTAACTACAGAACTCAAACAAATAGAAAGAGAACAACAAAAAAAGCCTACAACCACCGGAAGAAAGGAAATAGTAAAGATCAGAGCAGAAATCAATGAAATAGAGAACAGAAAAACAATAGAAAGAATCAACAAAACCAAAAGTTGGTTCTTTGAAAGAATCAACAAAATCGACAAACCACTGGCCAGATTGACAAAAGAAAAACAGCAGAGGGCACAAATAACCCAAATAAGAAATGAAATGGGAGACATTACAACAGACCCAACTGAAATAAAAAGGATTATAACAGAATATTATGAAAAACTATATTCCAACAAATTTGAAAACCTAGAGGAAATGGATAAATTTCTAGAAACATACGGCCTACCCAAACTAAAACAAAGTGATATTGAAAATCTGAACAGACCCATAACAAGAGAAGAGATTGAAAAGGTAATAAAAAAACTCCCAACCAAAAAAAGCCCTGGCCCAGATGGCTTCACTGGAGAATTCTACAAAACATTTACAGAAGAGCTCGTACCAGTTCTACTCAAGTTATTTCAGAGCATAGAAGAGGAAGCAACACTTCCAAATTCATTCTATGAAGCCAGCATAACGCTGATACCAAAACCAGGCAAAGACATCACAAAAAAAGAAAATTACAGACCAATATCTCTCATGAATATAGATGCAAAAATTCTGAACAAAATTCTAGCCAATAGAATTCAGTATCATATCAAAAAAATAATACACCACGACCAAGTAGGATTCATACCAGGTATGCAAGGATGGTTTAACATTAGAAAATCCATCAACGTAATCCACCACATAAATAAAAGGAAAGAAAAAAATCACATGATTATCTCAATTGATGCAGAAAAGGCATTTGACAAAGTCCAACACCCATTCCTGATAAAAGCTCTCAATAAAATAGGTATAGAAGGGAAATTTCTCAACATAATAAAGGGCATCTATGCAAAACCAACAGCCAACATCATTCTTAATGGAGAAAGGCTGAAAACATTCCCCCTGAAAACAGGAACAAGACAAGGATGCCCTTTATCACCACTCCTATTTAACATTGTGCTGGAAGTTCTAGCTAGAGCAGTAAGGCAAGAAAAAGAAATAAAGGACATCCAAATTGGTAATGAAGAAGTTAAACTCTCCCTGTTTGCAGATGATATGATACTATACATAGAAAACCCTAAAGACTCCACGAGAAATTTACTGGAACTAATAGAAAGATTCAGCAGAGTAGCAGGATACAAGATAAACATTCAAAAATCAGTTGGATTCCTATACACCGGTAAAGAGAACGATGAAAAGGAGATCAGGAAATCAATACCATTTTCAATAGCCCCTAAAAAGATAAAATACTTAGGAATAAATCTGACCAGGAATATAAAAGACCTATACAAAGAAAACTACAAAACACTGCTGCATGAAACCCAAAGGGATCTACATAAATGGAAAAACATACCATGCTCATGGATAGGCAGACTCAACATTGTGAAAATGGCAATTCTACCTAAAGCAATCTACAAATACAATGCAATTCCGATACAAATACCAACAACATTCTTCAAAGAGATGGAAAAACTAATTATTAACTTTATATGGAAAGGGAAGAAACCTCGAATAAGTAAAGCACTACTGAAGAAGAAGAATAAAGTTGGAGGACTCACACTACCTGACTTGAGAACCTACTATACAGCTACAGTACTCAAAACAGCCTGGTACTGGTACAACAACAGAGACATTGACCAATGGAACAGAATTGAGAACTGAGATGTAAATCCATCCACCTACGGTCACCTGATTTTTGACAAGGGCCCAAAATACATCAAATGGGGAAAAGACAGTCTTTTTAACAAATGGTGCTGGCAAAACTGGATATCCATTTGTAGAAAAATGAAACAGGACCCATACCTCACACCATATACAAAAACTACTTCAAAATGGATCAAAGAGCTGAATATAAAGCCTCAAACTATAAAATTCATAGAAGAAAAAATAGGACCAACACTTCAGACCTTAATACATGGCATTAACAGGATACAAACCATAAACAGCAACACAAAAAACCCAACAGATAAACTAGATAATTGGGATCTTCTAAAAATCAAACATCTATGCTCTTCAAAAGATTTCACCAAAAGAGTTAAAAGAGAACCTACAGACTGGGAAAAAATTTTTGGACAGTACAAGTCAGACAAAGGTCTAATCTCCATAATCTACAAGAAAATCCAACACCTCTACAACAAAAAGACAACCAATCCTATCAAAAAATGGGCAAAGGAAATGAACAGACACTTCACCAAGGAAGACATTCAAATGGCCAACAGACACATGAGGAAATGCTCGCGATCACTAGCCATTAGAGAAATGCAAATTAAAACCACAATGAGATACCATCTCACCCCGGCATTACTGGCACGAATCAAAAACACTGGAAATAACAAATGTTGGAGGGGCTGCGGGGAGACGGGAACTCTTATACACTGCTGGTGGGAATGCAAAATGATACAGCCATTTTGGAAAATGATATGGCGTTTCCTCAGAAAGCTAGAAATAGACGTACCATTCGATCCAGCAATCCCACTCCTAGGAATATATCCTAGAGAAATAAGAGTCATCACTCGAATAGACATATGCACACCTATGTTCATGGCCGCATTATTCACAATAGCAAAACGATGGAAACAACCTCGATGTCCATCAACAGACGAATGGATACACAAACTATGCTACATACACACAATGGAGTACTATGCAACGAGAAAGAACAATGAATCTGTGAAGCATCTCATAACATGGATGAAACTGGAGGACATCATGCTGAGTGAAATAAGTCAATCACAAAAGGACAAATATTGTATGAGACCTCTATTGTAAAAACCCATGAAAAAATTCACATGCAAAATGTAACAATCCTTGTTGGTTACCAGGGATGGGAGGGGGGGGATATTAAATAGGTAATAGGTAAGTGGTAACTTGGGTGAGAGATGAGATAGTACATAGTACAGGGGAAACTAACAGAACCTGCACAAGGAAAGGTCATGGAGGCCCTATAGACACATCCAAACCCCCCGAGGGACTGAGTTGTTGGACGGAGGGCTCTGGGGACCATGATCTCGGGGAACATCTAGCTCAATTGGCATGACACTACTTATAAAGATAATGCTCTACATTCTACCTTGGTGAGTAGTGTCTGGGGTCTTAAAAGCCTATGAGCGGCCATCTAAGATACTCCACTGATCTCATCCCTTTGGGAACAAGGGAGAACGAAGAGAACAGGATACAAGGAAAAGATTAGTCCGAAGGACTAATGGTCCACAGCTACCAAGGCCTCCACGGGACTGAGCCCAGTACAGCTGGATGGTGCCCGGCTACCACCAATGACTCCTCTGACCAGGATCACAACAGAGGGTTCTGGGCAGAGCTGGAGTAGGATGTAGAGCATAATTTTAACTCCCAAAAAAAAAAAAAAAAGAAGACCAGATATACTGGCCTAAAGAATACTAGAGAAACCTCGAGAGTGTGGCCCCCAGACACCCTTTCAGCTCAGAGGTGAAGTTACCTTCAAGGTTCGATGTTAAGCCTGGGAATGGACACCCCAGTAAAACTAAATGGGACTAACGATGTACAGGAGTCCGGTGACAAGGGCCAGAAGGCAGAGGGAGAGTAGGAAATTGATGATAAGGAACACAAATTGAATAAGGACACTGTCGATGTATTGTGAGATTGTTGACCACTGCTATAGGGCAACATTTGTAGTAACTATTAAATGGGAGGCTGTTTCGTCCTGTAAGCCTTCATCTTGGGCGAGAATGGCAACACAATTGGAAGAGCATAGTCAATATCACTTAAATGTGGAAGTAAAAAGTTTTGAAATGGTGTTTAAATAAAATAAAATAAAAAATAAACAAATGAGACTAAAGAGGTACAATAGTCCACTGACAAGATCCAGAAGACAGAAGGGGACAAGGAAGCCCCCTGGTGATAGGGAACACAAGGTGGAGTAAGGATATTCTTGATGTGCTGTGAGATTGTTAACCATTGTCATAGGGCAACATGTGTAGTAACTGTTAAATGAAAAACTATTTTGTTCTGTAAGCCTTCATCTTAAGTGAGAATAACAGCACAGTTGGAAGAGCGTAGTCAATGTCACTGAACTGTGAATGTAGAAAATTTTGAAACGGTGTATCTTTGGCCATCTGTAATTTTCATAAAAAAAAAAGGTTGAGAATTTAGAGGCTTAATACGTTGTGGGGTTGTTAACCAATGTCAAAAAAAACAACATGTGTACTACTATTTCATGAGAAACTATTTGCTCTGTAAGCTTTCACCTGAAGTACAATAAAATATAAAAAAAAAAAAAAAAAAAAAAAGAAAATACATGGTATCTAGAAAAAATTCAAAACAGAAAATAATCAGGTCTTGAAAGGGTTTTAAGAAGACTTCAAGGGATGTTTTTGCTTTAAGATGTCTGACGTATTATTGTTTTATATATATATTTTTTATTTTCAACTGTTCCTATATTACTTTATTCTTTTTATGTTAAATATATTATTTCTAATGTACTTTTTGGTTTCCATCATTTTTTGGTTTACTATTTTGTTAATTATTTTCTTAGTGAATTTTCTGGTGTTACATTGTGTTATGTTAACTTAAAACAATCTAATTCATTTTAATGCCATTTTTATTCCAATAGTATACAGATCCTTTGCTCCAGTATAGCTCTGCTTCTCTCTCCTTTGTGGTGTTATGTCTACGTCATACAGATTATGTTCTTACATATTATAATTTCGTTAACACTGTTTTGTTATTAATGTTTTATGTAGGTGTCTTTTAAATCAGAAGAAAATTGTTACCACCAAAAATATATTCATACTATTGTTTATATTTACTTGTGCAGTTACTTTACTGGTGCTCTTTGTTTCTTCTTTTACCTTTTACCTTTTAGTATCCTTTCATTTCAGCCTTAATTATCCTATTTAGTATTTCTTGTAGAGAAGATCTGCAAGCAAGGAAGTCACTCAGTTTTTGTTTATCTGGGGATGTCTTAATTTCTTCTTTGTTTGTGTAGCATAGTTTTGATGATATAGAATTATTAGTTGACAGTCTT
The DNA here is from genome assembly GCA_030035585.1 of Dugong dugon. Classification (NCBI taxonomy): domain Eukaryota; kingdom Metazoa; phylum Chordata; class Mammalia; order Sirenia; family Dugongidae; genus Dugong; species Dugong dugon. The sequence continues at coordinate 96,317,157 of CM057483.1, read as the reverse complement.
TTTCTTTCACCACTTTGGTTATGTCATCCCATTGCCTTCTGGCCTCCAGAAATTTTGATGGGAAGTGAGCCGTCCTTTTCACATTATGAGTTTTTTTTTTTTTTCTTGCTGACATAAAGACTCTCCTCTTTTTCTTTGTCTTATGACAGTTCAACTATGATGTGCCTAAGTGTGGATATTTTTGAATTTCTTTTACTTGGATTTTATTAACCTTCTTGGAAGTGTAGATTAATGTTTTTCACCAAATTTGGGAAGTTTTCAACCATTATTTGTTCAAATATTTTCTACCCCTTTCTTTTTCTTCTCCACTTTCAGATTACCATTATGGGTGTCTAGTTTCCTAGTATTGCTGTGACATAAATATTACAAGTAGGAATCTTTAAAGAAGATAAATTTGTTTTCTCATTGTTTAGGGGGCCAGAAGTCTGAATTCAGGGAACTGTCTGTAAGAGAAGACCCTCTCTCTGTCAGCTCTGGGGAAAAATCCTTGCCTCTCTCAGCTTCTGCTGACAGAGTGTTCCTCAGTTCCTTGCAATTCTCACATGGCATCTAATGTCCCACTTTTTTGCTTGCTTCTGTGTCTAATCTGCTTATTTCATAATTCATAAGTGATTAGTTTTAGGACACATCCTACACTGATACGGCCTCATTATAATAACAAAGAAAACCCTATTCCTAACCAGGTTTACATCCAATGGTATAGGGGTTATGATTCCATGTCATATTCTATGGGGGAGGGGGCACAATTCAGTCTATGAAAATGGGCATGCTGGTACATTTTATGATGCCCCACAAGACTCTGAGGCTCTGTTCATTTTTCTTTATACATATTTTTTCTGTTCCTCAGGCTGGATAATCTCAACTGGCCTATCTTGAAGTTCAATTATCCTTTCTTCTGCCAGCTCAAATCTGTTGTTTAAACCTCTAGTGAATTTTCCATATCAGTTATTCGATTTTCCAACTTCAGAATTTGGTTCATTTTTATATCGTTTGTATATATTTTTGATAGTTGATACTTAGTGAGATATAATGGTCTTGCTTCTTTTTAATTCTTAAACATATTTTTCTTTAGCTCTTTGGACATATTTATACAGCAGATTTAAAGTCTTCATCTACTAAGTCCAACAGCTGATCCCCTTGATGGACATTTTCTGTTGCTTGATTTTTTTTTCCTGTGAATGTGGCATACATTCCTGTTTCTTTGCATCTCTCTTAATTTTTTGTTGCAAACTTGACATTTTAGATAATATATTTTAATAACTCTGATATTAAATCCATTCTACCACAGGGTTTATCATTGCTGCTTTGTTGTTGTTTTCCTTGTTGCTGCTTATTTTCTTAGTGATTTTCCTCATGTAAGTCTACAGATTCTGCATCCTCTGCAGTGTGTAGTCACTGAGTACTCTGCTAGCTATTTTTAAGTTATTGCTTTGATTTGAAGCTTGATCTCCTAGATGTCACCCCTAGTTCAGTATAATTTAGTGGTCAGCCAAAAACAAGCCCAGACTGTGGGGACCATGGTCTCAGGGAATATCTAGCTCAATTGGCATAACACAGTTTATAAAGAAAATGTTCTACATTCTACCTCGGTGAGTAGTGTCTGGGGTCCTAAAAGCCTGTGAGCAGCCATCTAAGATACTCCAATGGTCTCACCAGTTTGGCAGCAAGTGATAATGAAGAAAACAAGATACAAGGAAAATATTATTCCAAAGGACTAATGGACCACAACTACCACGGCCTCCACCAGACTAAGTCCAGTACAACTAGATGTTGCCCAGCTACCATCACTGACTGCTCTGACCAGGATCACAACAGAAGGTCCTGAACAGAGCTGGATAAAAATGTAGAACAAAACTCTAACTCACACACAGAAAAAGACCATACTTACTGGCCTGACAGAGACTGGAGAAACCCTGAGAGTATGGCCCCTGGACACCATTTTAGATCAGTGGTGAAATCACTCCCGAGGTTCACCCATTCAGCCAGGGATTGGACAGCCCCATAAAACAAAAACTGGACTAATGAGGCACAGCAGTCCAGGAACAAGGACTAGAAGGCAGGAGGGGACAAGAAAGCTGGTGATAGGGAACCCAAGGTTGAGAAGGGACAGTGTTGACATGCCGTGGGTTTGTTAACCAATGTCATAAAACAGTATGTGTACTAACTGTTTAATGAGAAACTATTTGTTCTGTAAACCTTCATCTAAAACTACAATAAACAAATAAACAACAACAACAACAAAAAACCCAGAGTTTACCTTAAATTCCTTGGGAAAGAAAACCTTCAAAGTTCAGGCAATTTACAAGTTAACCTTAGCTTTCACATAGTATTTCTGCAGGGCTTCAAGGTCAGCCAAATGTGAGATACCAAGGCCTTCTCCTTTCCAGGTCTTTCCTGGGCATGCACTCAACCCTGTATATGAACACAGACTTGAAGATCCCCAGGAGTATATCAGAGTTTTTCAAATTTCCAATGGCTGTCCATCTGTCCCGCTCTTTTTATGAAATTTTTGGCCAGGCTCTTGTTTGCCCCAGCTGAAATCATAGCTTTAAGCAGCTTCATTGTTACCAGAATATTGTTATTGTTTTTGGTAATGTCCTGCATATAAGGCTTTTTTGTACAGGGTTAAGCTCTGAGACAAATCAAATAGTGGTAATGCCAAGGGAAAGGAGATTTTTCCCTGAAAAATCCAGTTCAGACATGATATTAACTATTTTCTGGGTGAGAGCTTTTAACAAAACTCTACAATAGGTCAGTCTTCTATGTTAGCTGCAAGGATACTACCTTTTAATGGCTGCCATGCCACTTAGCTTGGGGGGGGGTTAAGTGGGATGGGACTACTCCTAAGTTAAAATGTCACAGACCCTAATTTATTACTGAAGTTCAGTAGTTCTTCTTGGATAGACATTATTAGTTCTTTTTGTGCCTTTTGGTAGTTTCAAGAGTTCTGAGATGGTTGATTTATTATTATTTTGCCAAAGTGTTTTTTTTTTAAATGGAAGAGTGCATTAATCATGATCCTTACTGCCATACTTGGCAGCTTTATTTATAATTGCTAAACAGTGGAAGCTACCCAAATATCCATCAATTGGATAAGGGATAAACTGTGGTATATTCATATATGTGATATTAAACCCAAAAAACCCAAACCATCAAGTTGATTCCTACTCATAGCAACTCTATAGGACAGAGTAGAACTTCCCCATGGGGTTTCCAAGGAGTGGCTGGTAGATTCAAACTGCTGACTTTTTGGTTAGCAGCTGAGCTCTTAACCACTATGCCACGAAGGGTTCATGTGAATATTACTCAGCAATAAAATTTTTTTTAAAACTCCTGATACAGAACGACATGAATGAATCTTACATTTTATTGAGTGATTGAAGCCAAATACAAAACAATACTTGCTATACTATTTCATTTATATGATGTTCAAAAACAAGCAAAACTGAAGAATCAAGAATCAAATAGGGAGGATGCGTGGCCAAGATGGCAGAATAATCAGATATTTCGTGTTGTCCCTATTACCACAAAGACCCAAAAAGACAAGTGAACCCAACATATACGACAATCCGGGAACCCTAATCTTCAAAAACAAAGCTAAATAATTGGATTGAGTGACAGATGGAAGGAGAGACAATTCAAAAACAGTGGAAATGGAGAATTACAGATCATGGGATCACAGGTGTTCTGCAAGCTGAATCTGCAAAGCCCAAGCAGGTTGAGGAAAGCAGCAACATCACAAGCTGAAACTTACCCCATCTGGTGCAGCCAAGCAGCAGTGAAACTGCAAGAACCTCCAGAACCAAACAGAAGTCGACACCAGACCTGCAAAAGTTAAGTGCAAACTCCCAATCCACCGCATGTACACCATAACACTTCCCCCAGCATAAATCCATGGCAAAGGACCATTCCTTTTCCCTTACCCATCCACCAATCAGCTCCTACACTAGTTCCATGACATTCAACAATGCCACGCTCCCTAAGCCAGGAACTCACTGCTGGATCCAGAGGCACCTGCTCCTTTGCCCAACCACTGTAGTAGGGGATCCACAGACTTGCAGAGTCCTTCACCCCCACCCCACTGACTTGCAGGCTGATCCAACACAGGCCCTCATTAGGACAAAATGGGCAGGGCATCCACCTGAAGCCCATTTTCACCTGCAGCAGCCAAGTGGGAACTATAGATTTGTGACATTCAACACTGTCCTGCTCCCTAAGAATGGGCCTTACCCACCTGCACCAGGGGCTTGAGGGATAGTGGCACCACCCATTCCATCTAGCCACTCAAGACAGGGACCTTAGAATTAATGGTGCCTCCCAATCCCTCCAGTAATGGCACTGGGTACCCAAGGACTGACTGCAATAACCCCTCCACCAAGTGCTGTAATGGACAGTGGCACACCCTCCATCGGGGCACCAAGAGTAGCCAAAAGCCCCATGCCTTCCCCCCCACATTTCCTCCCACTGCAACCAGAGACCTGTGCCTGCTCCAAATAACCCCACACAGCCCTGCCCACCTAGGACTGCAGGTGAAAGTATTCACACCACACACTCAGTAACTGACGACCCAGGCACTTGGGCCCAAACAACTGGAAAGTGGTAGAGCACACACACAACACCCAACCCAACGACTAGGGAGAACACCCCTTGCAACCTTGGCCAGGTAACCAGCAGAAGAGATTCAACACGTCGCTAAAATTCTTTGCCTACATCTTCAGCACCCTCACAAGAACAGTAAATGGACTCCCAGGCTCACACCTAGTACCTGCTCTGACCACCTGGAGACAGCAGGCAAGAGCTTCAACAATGCCAATGACCAGAGTAGCACACAGACCCAGACTACTTGGACATATTAAAACAAAGCAAAAATACAGGACACACTAAACAAAACTACAGTAAATAAATATAACATCTTATGCTGCAGAGACAAGAGTTAATATCAAAACATGTAAAGAAGCAGGATAAGATGGCTCCAGCAGGTGACGAAAATAAAGAACCAACAAACCTTCTGGATGAAGATAAGGCAATGGAACTACATGATAAAGAATTCTAAAGACTAATATAAAAAACTCTACAAGATATCAGGAAGGAAATCATGCAAAACACAGACCAAATGAAGGAACACACATACAAAACAATGGAAGAATTCAGGAAAATGATACAAGAACAAAATGACAGAATATACAGGCTGCTAGAAACCATACAGAAACAGCAACTAGAAATCCAAAAGATTAACAATAAAATTTCAGAATTAGACAACTCAACAGAAGGTCATAAGGGCAGAATGGACACAATGGAAGTCAGAATTAATGAGATTCAATATAAATCCCTTGACACCAATTTGTTTGAGGAAAAATCAGAATGAAAGAATAAAAAAAAAAAAAAAAGAAGAAAGCCTAAGAATTATGTGGGATACTATCAAGAGGAAAAATCTACAAGTGATCAGAGCACCAGAAGGGAAGGGGGGAGGATAATGGAAAACACAGAGAGAGTTGTTAAAGCTTTGCTGGCAGAAAACTTACCTGACATCATGAGAGATGAGAAGATATCTATCCAAAAAGCTCAACAAACCCCATACAGGGTAGATCTGAAAAGAAATTCACAAAGACATATCATAATCAAACTTGCCAAAATCGAAGACAAAGAAAGAATCCTGATGGCAGCTAGGAATAAATGAAAAGTCACCTACCAAGGAGAACCAACAAGGCTAAGCACTTATTACTCAGCAGAAATCATGCAAGCAAGAAGGCAATGGGATGACATATATAAAGCCTTGAAGGGAAAAATTGCCAGTCAAGAATTATATACCCAGCAAAATTGTCCCTCAGATATGATGGCAAAATTATGTCATTTCCAGATAAACAGAAATTAAGGGAATTTGTAAAAACCAGAACAAAATTAGAAGAAATATTAAAAGGAGTCCTTTGATTAGACAACCAACAACATAAGACAACAATCCAAGACTAGACACAGGACAGATCAACCAAATATCAACCAAGATAGGGAATTCACAAAAACAAATCAAAGCTAAAAGACTGAAAACAGGGAACCAGAGACATCAATATGTCAAAATAAAAAAGAGGGAATAAATGGTGTAGTCATAGAACTTGCATATGGAAAGGAAATCAAGGCAATATCAAGTAATAAAAGACTGGTTTAAACTTATAAAAATAAAGGTAAATTTCAAGGTAACCACAAAGGAAGCTAACAAACCTACCCATCAAAATAAAAAATAAAAAAAAAGAAAAATATAGAAACTCAGCAAACACTAATCCAACAGTAACAAAAGAAATGAAAAGAAAATACATACACAAAAAGAACTCAACACAGAAAATTAAGTGGAACAAAGAAACTATCCACACCACAAAAAAATCAAAATGACAACAGTAAATTCATACCTATCAATAATTACACTGAATATAAATGGCCTAAATACACCAGTAAAGAGACAGAGTGGCAGAATGAGTAAAAAAATACAATCTATCTATATGTTGCCTACAAGAGATACATCTTTGACACAAAGACGTAAACTAAAGCTCAAAGGATGGAAAAATATATCAAACAAACAATGACCAAAAAAGAGCAGGAACGATAATATCAAATTCAAAAAAAAAAAAAAAAGACTTTAAAGCAAAATCCACCATAAAGGATAAGGAAGGACACTATAAAAAGATTATAGTGTCAGTATACCAGGAGGTCATAGCCATAATATATATATATGCACCCAATGAAGGGCCCCAAAATACATAAAACAAAATCTAATAGCATTGAAAAGAGAAATTAACAGTTCCACAATAATAGGAGACTTTAAAACACAGCTTTTGGTGAAGGACAGAACACCTAGACAGAAATTCAATAAAGATACAGAAGTTCTAAATACCACAATCAACCAACTTGACATCATACACATATACAGAACATTCTACCCAACAACAACAAAGTATATATTCTTCTCCAAAGCACATGAAAAATACTCCAGAATACACCAGATTTCAGGCCACAAAGCAAGCCTTAACAAAATCCAAAAGAATGAGTTAATACAAAACACTTTCTCTGATCATAATGACATAAAGGTAGAAATCAACAACAGAAAGAGCAAGGAAAAAAAGATCAAATACATGGAAACGGAATACCATCTTGCTTAAAAACTACTTGGTAATAGAAGAAATCAAGAATGGAATAGAAACATTCAAAGAATCAAATGAGAATGAAAACACATCTTACCAAAACTTATGGACACAGCAAAAGCAGAGCTTAAAGGCCAATTTGTAGCAATAAATGCACATATTAAAAAAGAAAAAAAGGCCAAAATCAAAACATTAACCCTACAACTTGAACAAACAGAAAGAGAGCAGCAAAAGAAGTCTTCAGGCACCAGAAGAGAGGAAATAATAAAGATTAGAGCAGAAATAAATGAAATACAGCATAGAAATACATTTGAAAGAATCGACAAGAACAGAAGTTGGTTCTTTGGAAAGATCAACTAAATTGACAAACCACTGGCCAAACTGACAAAATAAAAACAGGATAGGAAGCAAATAACCCAAATAAGAAATAAGACGGGTGATATCACAACAGACCCAACTGAAATAATAAGAATCATAACAGAATACTATGAAAAATTATATTCCAACACATTTGAAAACCTAGAGGAAATGAACAGATTTCTAGAAACACACTACCTACCTAAACTAACACAAACTGAGATACAAAAACTAAACAGACTCATAACAAAAGAGACTGAAGAGGAAATTTTAAAAATCCCAACAACAAAATCCTTGGCCCGTACATTGTCACTGGAGACTTCTACCAAATTTTCAGAGAAGAGCTAACACCAATACTACTTAAGTTATTTCAGAGCATAGAAAAGGAAGAAATACTCCTGAACTCATTCAATGAAGCCAGCATAACCCTGATACCAAAGCCAGGCAAAGACACCACAAAAAAGAAAACTACAGACCAATATCCCTCATGAATGTAAATGCAAAAATTCTCAACAAAATTCTAGCCAATAGAATTCAATAGCATATCAAAAAATAATAGTACATCATGACCAAGTGGGATTCATACTAGGTGTACAGTATGGTACAGCATTAGAAAATCATCAAGGTCATCAACTACATAAATAAAACAAAAGAACCACATGATCTTATGTATCGACACAGAAAAGGCATTTGACAAACTCCAATACTCATTCCTGATGAAAAATCTCAGCAATTTAGGAATAGAAGGGAAATTCCTCAACATAATAAAGGGCATCTTTATGAAGTCAACAGCCAACATCATTCTAAACAGAGAGACTGAATGCATTCCCCTAGAGAATGGAAACCAGACAAGGATGCCCTTTATCACCACTCTTATTCAACATTGTGCTAGAAGTCCTAGCTACAGCAATAAGGCAAGAAAAATAAATAAATAAAGGGCATCCAAATTGGTAAGAAAGAGGTAAAACTATCCCTATTTACAGATGATATGATCTCATACACAGAAAACTCCAAAGAATCCACAACAAAGCTACTGGAACTAACAGAAGATTTTGGCAAAGTAGTAGGATACAAGATTAGCATACAAAAATCAGTTGGAGCCCTCTACATTAACAAAGAGAACTTTGGAAAGTAAATCACCAAATCAATGCCATTTACAATAGCTCCCAAGAAGATAAAGTACATAGGAATACGTCTAACCATGGACATAAAAGACCTATACAAAGAAAACTACAAAACACTACTCCAAGAAACCAAAAGAGACCTACGTAAGTGGAAAAACATACCATGCTCATGGTTACAAAGACTCGGCATTGTAAAAAAGTCAATTCTATCCAAAGTAATCTACAGATACAATGCAAATCTTGATCCAAATTCCACCAGCATTCTTTAACAAGATGGAGAAACAAATCATTAACATTATGTGGAAAGGAAAGAGGCCCTGGGTAAGTAAAGCATTACTGAAGAAGAACAAAATGGGAGGCCTCACACTACCTGATTTTAGAACTTATTATACAGCCACAGTAGTCAAAACAGCCTGGTACTGGTACACAACAGACACATAGACCAAGGGAACAGAATTGAGAACCCAGACATAAATTCATCCACCTATGAGCAGTTGATATTTGACAAAGGGCCAAAGTTCTTTATATGGGGAAAACAGTCTCTTTAATAAATGATGCTGGCATAACTGGATGTCCATATGTGAAAAAATAAAACAAGATCCATATCTCACACCATATACAACAACTAACTCAAAATGGAACAAAGATGGAAATATAAAATCTAAAATGATAAAGATCATAGAAGAAAAAATAAAGACAATGCTAGGGGCCCTAATACAAGACATAAATACAATACAAACTGTAACTAACAATTCACAAACACCAGAAGATAAACTAGGTAACTGGGAGCTCCTAAAAATTAAACACTTATGCTCATCAAAGGCTTCTTCAAAACAGTAAAAAGAGAACTAACAGACTGGGAAAAAATTTTTTAGCTACAACATATCCAACAAGGTTCTAATCCCTAAAATCTAAAAGTTACTGCAAAACCTCAACAACAAAAAGACAAATAATTCAATTTAAAGATGTCGTTGTTGTTAGGTGCCCTAGAATCTGTTCCAAGTCTTGGAGACCCTATGGACAACAAAAGGAAACACTGCCCTGTCCTGCTCCATTCTCACAATTGTTGTACTTGAGCCCATTTTTGCCGACATTGTGTCAATCCATCTCGTAGAGAGTCTTCCTCTTTTTCGTTGACCTTCTACTTTACCAAGCATTATGTCCTTCTCCAGGGACTGGTCCTTCCTAATAACATGCCCAAAGTATGTGAGATGAAGTCTCACCACCCTTTCTTCTAAGGAGCATTCTGGCGGTACTTCTTCCAAGACAGACTTGTTCCTTCTTCTAGTAACCATGATATATTCAATATTCTTTGCCAACACCATAATTCAAAGGCATCAATTCTTATTAGTTCTTCTTTTCTTTTATTTTTTTATTGAGCTTTAGGTGAAAATTTACAGATCAAGTTAATTTCTCATTCAAAAATGGATATACACATTTTTCTGTGACACTAGTTACAATTCCCACAATGTGACAGCACACTCCCCCTTTCCACCCTGGTTTCCCAATGCCCATTCGACCAGTTCCTGTCCCTTCCTGCCTTCTCATCCTGCCTTTGGACAGGAGCTGCCCATTTGGTTTCCTATATCTGATTGAACCAAGAAGCACATTCCTCACGTGTATTGTTTTTTTGTTTTATAGTCCTGTCTAATCTTTGTCTTAAAAGCTTGCAAGTGGCCATCTAAGACACATCTATTGGTCCCATCCAGCTCGGAGCAAAGGAGAATGAAGAAAACCAAAGACACAAGGAAAATACTAGCCCAAACGACTAAAGGACCAAATGAACCAGAGACTCCACCAGCCTGAAACCAGAAGAACTAGATGGTGTCCAGCTACCACCAATGACCGGCCAGAGAGCGAACACAACAGAGAGCCCAGACAGAGCAGGATAAAAATGTAGAACAGAACTCAAATTCACAAAAAATAACCAGAGTTAATGGTCTGACAGAAATTGGAGGAACCCCTGAAACTAGGGCCCCAGGGCACACTGTTAACCTAGAACTGAAACCATTGCAGAAGCCCACTTCTTTGGTGTTCTTTATTCATTATCCAGCTTTCACGTGCATATGAGACAATTGAAAACACCATGGCTTTGGTCAGACCCACCGTAGTCTTCAAAGTGATATCTTTGCTTTTTAACAGTTTTAAGAAGTCTTTTGCATCAAATTTGCCCAATACAATAGGTTGTTTGATTTCTTGACTGCTGCATCTGTGGGCATTGATTGTGGATCCAAGTAAAATGAAATCCTTGACAACTTCAATCTTCTCTCCATTTATCATGATGTTGCTTATTGGTCCAGTTGTGAGGATTTTTGTTTTCTTTATGTTGAGGTGTGATGCATATTCAAGGCTGTAGTCTTTGATCTTCAGCAGTAAGTGCTTCAAGTACTCTTCACTTTCAGCAACCAAAGTTGTACCATCTGCATATTGAAGGTTCTTAATGGGTCTTTCTCCAATCCTGATGCTGAGTTCTTCTTCATATACTCTAGCTTCTCGGATTATTTCCTCAGCATACAGACTGAATAAGTATAGTGAAAGAATACAACCATGTTGCACACGCTTCCTGATTTTAAACCACTCAGCATCCCCTTGTTCTGTTCGAACAGCTGCCTCTTGGTCTATGTACAGGTTTCTCATGAGTACAATTAAGTGTTCTGAAATTCATATTCTTTGCAATGTTATCCATAATTTGTTATGATCCACACAGTCGAGTGTCTTTGCAGAGTCAATAAAACACAGATAAATATATTTCTGGTATTCTTTGCTTTCAGTCAAGATCCATCTAACATCAACAGTGATATCCCTGTTCCACGTCCTCTTCTGAATCTGACTTTGAATTTCTGGCAGTTCCCTGTCAATGTACTGCTGCAACCGTTTTTGAATGATCTTCAGCAAAAATTTACTTGCATGTGATATTAATGATATTGTACGATAATTTCCACGTTCGGTTGGATCACCTTTCTTTGGAATAGGCATAAATATGGGTCGGTTGGCCAGGTAGCTGTCTTCCAAATTTCTTGGCATAGACGAGTGAGAACCTCCAGTGCTGTATCTGTTTGTTAAAACATCCCAGTTGGTATTTCGTCAATTCCTGGAGCCTTGCTCTTCGCCAGTGTCTTCAGTGCAGCTTGGACTTCTTCCTTCAGTACCATTGATTCTTGATCATACGTTACCTCCTGAAATGATTGAACGTCAACCAATTCTTTTTGGTACAGTGACTGTGCATTCCTTCCATCTTTCGATGCTTCCTGTGTCATTCAGTATTTTCCCCCATAGAATCCTTCACTATTGCAACTTGAGGCTTGAATTTTTTCTTTAGCTCTTTCAGCTTGAGAAATGCCAAGCATGTTCTTCCCTTTTGGTTTTCTAACTCCAGGTCTTTTCACTTGACATTATATTACTTTACTTTGTCTTCTTGAGCCACCCTTTGAAATCTTCTGTTCAGCTGTCTTACTTCATTATTTCTTCCATTTGCTTTAGCTACTTGACGTTCAAGAGCAAGTTTCAGAGTCTCTCCTGACATCCATCTTGGTCTTTTCTTTTCCTTTCTGTCTTTTTAATGACCTCTTGCTTTCTTCACGTATGATGTCCTTGATGTCATTCCACAACTCATATGGTCTTCTGTCATTAGTGTTCAGTTCCTCAAATCTATTCTTGAGCTTGTCTCTAAATTCAGGTAGGATATACTCAAGGCCATGCTTTGGCTGTCGTCGACTTGTTCTAATTTTCTTCAGCTTCAACCTGAACTTGCATATGAGTTATTCATGGTCTGTTCCACAGTCGGTCCCTGGCCTTGTTCTGACTGATGATATCGAGCTTTTCCATCATCTTTTTCCACAGACATAGTCAGTTTTCTTCCTGTGTATTCCATCCGGTGAGGTCCATGTGTGTAGTCGCCATTTATGTTGTTGATAAAGGTATTTGCAATGAAGAAGTTGTTGGTATTGCAAAATTCTATTATGCGATCTTTGGCATTATTTCTATCACCCAAGGCCATATTTTCCAACTACTCTTCCTTCTTTCCAACTTTCACATTCCAATCACAAGTAATTATAAATGCATCTTGATTGCATGTTTGATCAACTTCAGCTGCCGAAGTTGTAAAAATCTTCAATTTCCTTATATTTAGCCTTAGTGGCTGGTGTGTAAATTTGAATAACAGTCGTATTACTTGGTCTTCCTTGTAGACGTATGGATATTATCCTATCACTGACAGCACTGTACTTCAGCATAGATCTTGAAATGATGTTTTTGATAATTAATGCAACATCATTCCTCTTCAATTTGTCATTCCCAGCATAGTAGATCATATGATTATCTGATCCAAAATGGCTGATACCAGTCCATTTCAGCTCACTAATGCCTAGGATATCAATATTTATAAATTTCATTTCATTTTTGATGGTTTCCAATTTTCCTAGATGCATACTTCGTACATTCCACATTTTATTATTAATGGATGTTTGCGGCTGTTTATTTGCACTTTGAGTAGTGCCACATCAGCAAATAAACGTCCCAAAAGCTTGACTCCATCCATGTCACGAATGTTGACTCTACTTTGAGGAGGCAGCTCTTCCCCGTTCTTCTTTCGAGTGACTTCCAACCTGAGGGTCTCATCTTCTGGCACTATATCAGACAGGTTCTGCTGCTATTCATAAGGTTTTCACTGGCTAATTGTTTTTAGAGCTTTACCGCAAAGTCCTCCTTCCTAGTTTGTCTTAGTCTGGAAGCTTCAGCAACCTGCATTCTTACCCGGCCATCTTGGATTCTTCAGTCCCCACAGAAGGTGAACCGGTGGCCTGCCATCTGACCTTCCAATCTTTGGTTAATCAGCCCCTGCAGCTGTGTGAATCAGAAGAAGCCTTTATTCTGACACCTGGCCCTTGGACTTGGGACTTGTCAGCCTCTACAACTGAATGAACAATTTCCTTAAGATAAACCTCACTCTCTTTCTCTCTCTCTGTGTGTGTGTATATACGTGTGCTTCGTTGGTTTTGCTTCTCTAGAGAACCCAGCCTTAGACAGCATTTAAGGAAGCCACCCTTTTCCCAGACCCCTTAGCTACCTTGGGGTCCCCTTGGGATCAACTGAGTGAACAGTAATGGAAGTCCATACACTTCATAAAAAACACTGCTACCATCATATATGATGAAGCCCAGTGGAATACTGCTGCTTTCCATCACTTTCCGAGGATGTCCCCGATAAAGGACAGAACCCAAGGGTCAGCACAATTGGCCGAACTTCAGGCAGTCATCTTAGCACTGAATTCCCTGGACAATAAATGGCACTACTCTTCATATTTTTACAAAATCTTGAGCTATTGCTTATGAGTTGACCCCTTTGGGATAACGGACTCTGGGAATCTGTTGCCTCAGAGATACCCAAAATATAAATCAAGGCAACACATGTCTCTACACATACAAAAGCCACAAGACAAAGCCTCTCCAGGACACTCCTACACATTCAGAGCTCCAGACACTACTGATAGTGACCAAGCCACTCTTTTCACTTCTCAAAATATATAATGCTTGGATTTTGGAGAAGACATTTAATGGACCTTCCACTTTCCCTATAGGCCCCAGGCAGCCAGTCAAATTGAGGAACATAATGGACTCCTCAAATAACTCCTATATAAATTACAAAGTAGCATATGTACCCTCCACTAAGTGTCACTATTGTCACAGGCATTGAATAATCTAAATTCACGCTCTCCCCTCCCCCTCAGGAACATACACTCCCTACACCAATGCGACACACGTTCCTCAATTGCCTTTTTGGTCATAAAACAGGACACCTCTAAAGTTCATGTTTACGATGACTACCTCACCATGTAGCCCTCTTTTTCCTGTTCAAGTGCCTTCACTTCACTTCCTAGAAAGGCACTTCTCCTACTCCATAAAATCTCAGTCATCACAAAGTTTTAAATTAACATCAGGGAGTCAATGGGTCAATCGTGGTGTAAGGTCTATGTTACAGATTGAAATGTGTCCCCCAAAAAGATACGTTAAGGTCTTAATCCTCAGTACCTGTGAGTGTGACCTTGTTTGGAAATAAGATCTTTGAAGATGTTTTTAGTGAAGATGAGATCTTACTGGAGTAAGATGGATCCTACTCCAATATGAATGGTGTACTTATAAAAAAGAAGAGACACACAGAGGGGAAAGCTCCCTGTGAAAATGGAGAAAAAGATTGGAGTTATGCTACAACTGCAATCCAAGGATGCCTAAGGCTACCGGAAGCTGGGAAAGACAAGAAAAGATCTTTTCCAAAACTGTGAGACAATATATTTCTGTCATTTTAAGCTACAAAACTAATACAGTCTAAAATTAAGGCTCAATATTATGTACCACCTCGACATCGAGTAAAACTGAGAGGGCTTCAAATGGCCTAACTCTAAGTTCTCCTCCCTTTCAGCAGATAAGGTCCCCCTAGCCATATTACTCTCCTAATCAAAGGAGTAGGCACAGTTCCTATTTATCCTTGAGTAGTATGTTTCAGTTTCCTGTCAGCCTACAGATTTTTTCAATTAAGATAATCACTTCCTCCTTTAGGAACCAGGGGTACCCCATCATTTTGATACTGCAAAGTCTGATTTCCATATTGCCTATTTGTTCACTCTGCTCCCTAGTGAAAACCCTGTGTGGCCCTGAGTGGCATGCTGTGTCCTCTCCCAAGCTGTGAGTATATGTGATAAATAAACTGCTGTCAATATCATTTGTCCAGTGATGGATGATGTGTGTTTGATCATCCCCATTATTGTATGGCAGGAATTCCTTCCTCACCAATGAGATCAATAGGAAGTGACTGAAACAATTGCATACACAAAATCCTAAGGAATTTACTAAAAAAATAGAACTAATAAGTGAGTTCAACAAGGTTGTAAGATATCAGATCAAATACAATACTTAATTGTATTTCTATTCTGTACCAATGAATATACTGAAAATGAAATTAAGAAAACAGTTCTATTGGTAATCACATCAAAATAAATAAAATACTTAAATTTATCAAAAGAAGTGCAAGACTTACACTGTGAAAACTAAAAAAAAAAGTAGAAAGAAATTAAAGAAGATTTAAATAAGTGGAACGTTATCCCATGTTCATTTATCAGAAGTCTTAAAAATTGTTCAGATGGCAAAACTCCCATAAATGAGTTACATAGTCAACACAATCATTATCAAAATCTCAGCTGAATTTTTGCAGAAATTGACAAGCTATTCTTGTACATCATATAGAAAGTAAAACGATCCAGTGTAGGCAAAAGAATCCTGAAAAAGAAAACAAATTTGGAGGACTCAAATTCCAGGTATCAAAATTTACTACAAAGCTACAGTAAACAAAATAGTTTGGATTGGATTAAGGATATCAATATAAATCAGTAGAAGAGAGTCCAGAAATAAACCCTCACATTTTCAGTCAATTTTACTTTTGACAAGGGTGCCAAGACAACTCAATAGGAAAAGAATAGTCTTTGCAACAAATGGTTCTGGAACAACTGAATATCCACATGCAAAATAACAAAGGTGGACTCTTCTTCACATTGTACTAAAAAATTTAACTTAAAATAGATCATAACTTAAATGTAACACCTAAAACTATAAAATTATTAGAAGAAAATATAGAAATAAATCTTCAAGGCTTTGTGTTAGGCAAAGCCTTCTTAGATAAGACACCAAAAGCACAAATGATAAACAAAAAAGTAATAAATTAGACATATTCAAAATTAAAAACTTTTGTGTTTCAAAATATACGATTAAGAAAGTGGAAAGTTGGAGAGGGGCAAGATGGTAGCATAACCAGTCACACCCACACATCACCCACTGCAGCAATGCTAGAAGAAAACAAGTAAAAATTGATGGAGCTGATAATCTCAGAACTCTGGACATCAGCTTAGAGATTGGAGAACCGAAGTGAGCACTGAATCACAAAAAAGAGAGACTACAGATGGTGGGAATGCAGAGGTTCATGGACCATCCTCACACTACACAAGAGTCCAATTCAGCATGGCCTTGAAGAAGCTGCAGCTGGAACCCTAAGGAGGGAGCTAAGATTAAGAGCAACACGGTGGATACAGAGGTACTTAGTGAACACCCTGTGATGGAGCACAGTCTACCTGGACTGGGAAGGCTGGGGAGATAATGTGTCAGGGAAACATCACATATTTGAGTCTCAGAAGCCCCAGGAAATGCAATGTTGAGAAAATAGTGTGGACTGGACTGTATGAGTGCCCAAGTCGAGGGACAAAAGGCCTGAATGAGCAGCTGTGAGAAAGGGGACAAAGAGAGTGTTGGAACATTGGTTTGAGCTCCCGTGTCCTGGGAAAGTGCAACACCAGGAGAATAGCATGAATCAGACTATATGAACATCCAGGCCAAGGTCTAGAAAGGCTGAGTGGGCAACCCCAGGATAGGACAGGTAGACACACTGAACTCAGAGTGGGCCAAAATGCTAGACTGAGCAGTTCTTGGAAAGGAGAGCAGAAAATACAGCAAATCATCATTGAGTGCACAGTTCTCAGGTGCAGAGGGAGGGAACTCTTAACCTCAGACTCCAAAACCAGGAGAAAATCTCCCGGGTAAATACTGTGGGGAGCCCCCAACTCTCTCCTATCCGACCAACTCACTGTCAGCCAGAACATGGAACTCTGGTGCCTTAGATCCAAGGACATAGATCTCTGAGGTGGACAGTTTGAGGGTCTTCTGTCCTTCCTAGTCCTCGTGCAGAAGAGGGATGCCCAGGACTTCCCAACAGCTGTGGACCTGCCCAGCAGCCATGGAACTCGCCCAGCAGCTGTGGGACCTGCCCACTAACTAGTGGCTTTGAAGGCAAAAGAAGATCTCCTGGACATAATGTCTGAAGTAACTCCATGCCTGCGTGGCAGCTGAGCCAGGGTGCAACACAGGCCACAGTACATTATCAGCCCTGGCACAGAAAGGTGAGGTTGATGTGGGCCAAGACACCTGAACAATCAGACTTGGGACAGTGCAGCTAGGCAAGTACTGCTTGGGCAGGAGTTCCTGTGAATCCTGAGAAGAAGCAATGAGTTGAGCATAGCACAGACTGGTGTTCATAAACAGTGAGCACATATGGTAAATCGGCAACAGCTGCCATTTCCAAAGTGGGAATCCGCACCTGGTGTACTACAGCCAGCACTCCTGGAAGGGAGTCTTGTGACACAGCTGTGACAGCTACAACTTCTGTGTGGTGGGCCCAGTATTTTGGTTGTATGGCTGGCCCTCACAGGGAGGGAGAACTGTGGTGAGCAATCAGAGATAGCCAGTAATCCCAAACAGGAGGTAGGTGTTGAAGGGGCATAGCTGGCATTTTCAGGGGGGAAGTATGGTACTGGATTAATATGGTCAACATCCCCAACTGTTGGGGGGACGGCAACCACAACAAGTACTACACTTCACAGAGTTCAGCTGTGTAGTGACTAGACCAGTACACCCACTTAGGGAAACAAGAGATGAAACAGTGATGGCTGGCATCCCTGAGCGAGGAGACCAATAGGGAAGCAACAGTAGCAAGTGCACCTAGACAGGGAGGTTGAAGTAGAAGCAGAGAACTACAACCTTCAATATTATAAAATAATAATAATAAAAAAAGAGGACAAAGAGCAGTATATAGAGAAGAGGAAGATTCTAATCTCCTGATTTATCTAAATAAAATGGCTTAGTGTCCCAAAGACAACAGACCATTACAAATCATATGAAGAGATAGGAAAGGATAGCTCATACAAATGACCAATATAAGGTGGCAGAAACTGGTCCTGAAGAATTACACGACAAAGACTTCAAAGTAACAGTATTAAGTATGCTGAAAAAGATAAAGAGAGCACAAATAAAGATCTGAAGGAAATCAGGAAAACAATAAAGGAACAAAACAAGAATTTCAATAAAGAGATAGAAATTTAAAAAAAATAGAAATACTAGAGCTTAAAAGTAAAGTAACAGAAATGAAAAATTCTCTGGAAGGACTCAGCAGTAAAATTGAACTGGCAGAAGAGAGGATCAGTGAGCTCAAAGGGCCACTGTAATTGTTCAGTCTAAGGAGAAAATAGAAAAAAGAGTGAAGAAAAGTGAACAAAGCCCAAGGGATATGTGAGACACAATCAAGAGGAATAATATATACATTTTGGGAATTCCAGAAGGAGAAGAGAGTGAGAGAGGTCCAGAAAGATTTTCTGAAGACATAATAGCAGAAAACGTCACAAATAAGATGAAAGACAGGAACTTTCACATCCAAGAAACTTAGTAAACTCCGAATAGGATAAATCATGATAGAACCACACTGAGGCATATCATAATCAAACAATTGAAAACCACGAACCAAAAAAAAAAAGGTTTTTTTTTTTTTTTTTAGAGCAGCATGAAAGAAGCAAAGAGATTAAATATTGATTTGTCTTCAAAAAACATGCAGGCAAGAAGGCAGTGGGATGACATATTTAAAGTGTTGAAACAAAAGAACAGTCAGCCATGAATATTACACCTGGCAAAACTGGCATTAAAATATGAGGACAAAATTAAAAAATTAAAAACTACTAAAGGAATTTGTTACCATCAAGCTGGACCTATAAGAAATATCGAAAAGAATCCTCCAGAAGGAAAAATAATGACACTAGACAGTAACCTACATACAGGAGGGAAAATTCCATTAAGGGGAATGTCTTGATAGTATAAAGATCATATTTAAGGTATTTTTGGTCAGGAAATACAAAGGGTATGTCCTTCATGGTTTACAATGACAAAAATATAGGGAAAAAAGAAAATAAAAACTATATACCCATAATAAAAGAATAAATGTAAACTTAGATTACAGGGAAGTTGAGATACAAAGATGTAATTGATAACAACAACATCAATGTGGAGGTGATTGGTGTAGGTATAGAGTTTTTGTATATTAATGAGGTTAAATTGGTATCAGTATAAACCAGGCTATTATGAATGTCAATAAGTCCTGGTGGTGCATTGGTTAAAATGATCGACTGCTAACTGAAAGGTCAGTGATTTGAAACCACCAGTGGCTCCATGGGATAAAGATGTGACAGTCTGCTTCCATAGAGATTTAGAGCCTTGGAAACCCTATGGGGTCACTATTAATGGGTTTGGTTTTTTGAGATTTTTTTTTTTAATTTTATGAATGTAAGATGTTAAACATAATTCTAATGGCAACTGCAAGAAAAGTAAATAAAAAATTATACACAAAAATAAAGAAGAGAAACAAAATGGCTAGGAGCAGATACAGAAAAAAGAGAGAAAATCTATACACAAAAAGAAGTCAGAACTTGAGGAAAAGAAGAACAAAGAAACCCTAAGTCACACACACGCATACAAAGCAATAATAAAATGGCAGAAGTAAATCCTCCTTTATCAGTAATTACCCTGAACGTAAATGGATTAAATGTTCCAATCAAGAGGAAGAGGGTGGCAGAATGGATGAAAAAACATGACTGACTTATATGCTATATACAAGACAGACAACACAGGCACAAAAACCAAACCCATTGCCATCGAGTTGATTTCGACTCATAGCGAGCTTATAGGACAGAGTAGAACTGCCCCAGAAGATTTCAAAGGAGTAGCTGGTGGATTTGACCTGCTGACCTTTTGGTGAGCGCTGAACCCTTAACCACTGTACCACCAGGTCTCCAACATAGGCACAAAGGTATTTAAATAGGTCAAAAGTGAAAGGATGGGGGGGAAATGCATGCAAATAATAAAAGAGAGCAGGCATGGCAATTTTAATATGAAACAAACTGGACTTTAAGTCAAAATCTATTATAAGAGGCAAAAAGGACACTATATAATGACAAAGCGATCAATTAATGAAGAAGGTTTAACAGTTATAAATATTTATGCACCTAAATCAGAATGCCAAAATTTACAAACCAAATACAGACAGAATTGAAGGAAAAACAGACAGGTCTATAATAATAGTTGAATACTTTAATATACCACTGTCAATAATGTATAGAACAACTAGAAAGAAGATCAAAAGATGAAACACAAGACTTGAATAATACTATTAACCAACTGGAACTAACAGACATATATAGAACACTCTATGCAACAACAGTACAAGATATATTCTTCTCCAGTGCACATAGATCATTCTCCATGATAGATCATATTTTGGGACACAAAGCTAGTCTTAATAAATTTAAAAAGATTAAAATCATACAAAGTATCCTTTATGATCACAATGGAATGGAATTAGAAATTAATAACAGAAAAAATGGAAAAAATACAAATATGTGGAAAGCAAATACGCTCTACTAAGCAACCAGAGTCATAGAAGAAATCAAGAGAGAAATAAAAAAGTTCTTAGAGTCAAGCAAGAATGAAAACACAATGTACTGAAACATATGGGATGAGGTGAAAGCAGTACTCAGAGGGAAATTTATAGCAATAAATGCCTACAATAAAAAAGAAGAAACATCCCAAATCAATAGCATAACTCTACAATTTGAGGAATTAGAAAAGGAAGGGAAAACTATGCTCAAAGCTCCCAGAAGAAAGGAAATAACACAAATCAGAGCAGAAATAAATGAAACAGAGAATAGAAAAACAATAGAGAGAATCAACTAAGCCAGAAGTTGGTTCTTTGAAAAGATCGATAAAATTGACAAACCATTGGCTAGACTGCCAAAGAAAAGAGAAATAAGATGCAAATATCTGAAATTTGAACCAAAGTAGGGACATTGTAATCAACCCTACAGAAATAAAAAAAGATTGTAAGGGAATGCTATGAACAGTTGCATCTCAACAAATTAGATAGCATAGAAGAAATGGACAAATTTCTTGATACTCATAAACTCTCTACATTGACTTATGAAGAAGTAACAGATTACAACAGACCCATAATAAATGAAGAGATTGAATCATCAATCAAAAACCTCCCCCAAAAGAAAAGTCCTGTACTAGATGGTTTCACAGGAGAATTCTATCAAACATTTACAGAAGAAGTGATTCCAAACCTATTTAAACTTTTCCAAAATATAGAAGAGGAGGCAACAGTACTTAACTCATTCGATGAAGTGAGCATTACACTGATACCAAACCCAAAGACTCCACAAGAAAAGAAGAGACCAGTATTCCTAATGAATAGAGATGCAATAATCCTCAATAGAATGCTAGCAAAACAAATCCAAAATCATATTTAAAGAATTATACACCGAGATCAAGTGAGATTTATCCAAGGAATGTAAGCGTGGTTCAACATTATAAAATCAATCACTGTAATACACCACATTAATGCCACAAAGGAAAAGAAACATATGCTCATCATAAGCCATGTAGAAAAGGCGTTTGACAACATTCAACACCCTTTCATGTTAAGAACACTCAACAAGATAGGAATAGAAGGGAGATTCTTCCTTATAATAAAGGGTACCTATGAAAAAGACGCAGCTAACATTACACTCAATTGATAAAGACTGAGAGTTTTCCAATTAAGATCAGAAACAACACAGGGATGCCCACTGTCAACACTGTTATTCAACACTGTTCTGTAAGTCCTAGCCAGATCAACTAGGCTAGAAAAAAATAAAAGGTATCCAAATCAGGAGGGAGGAAGTAAAACTGCCCGCTTTTGCAGATGACATGATTTATACATTGAAAACCCCAAAGAAACCACAAGAAATTTTTTAGAATAAATGAATTCAACATGGTGGCAGATGCAAGGTCAACACACTAAAATCAGTTGGTTTTCTATATATCAGCAATGATCAAGAGAAAAAGAAAATTATGAAAACATTACCATTTATAGTAGCATCTGTCTTAGTTATTTAGTACTTTAATGAGCAGAAATTTATTTAATTTTTATTTTCCCACAGTTTAGGAGGCTAGAAGTCTGAATTCAGAGTTCTGGCTCCAGGGGAAGACTCTCTCTGTCACCTCTGGGGGAAGGTCCTTGTCTCTTTCCAGCTTCTACACCTAAGTTCTTTGGTGATCATGTGGTGTGTGTCTTCCCCTCTGTGCTTGCTCACTTTTTTGTTTAATCTGCTCTTTTATATCTCAAAAGAGATTGATTTAAGACTCACCCTACAGAAGTAGTGCTTCATTAACATAACAAATAAAACCCATTCCCAAATAGTATTATAACCACAGGTATAGGGGTTAGAATTTACTACATGTATTTTTGGGGGACACAATTCAATCCATAACAGCATCCAAAAGAATAAAGTATCTAGGAATAAAATTTACCAGGAAGATGAAAGATTTGTATACAGAAAACTATAAAATATTGCTAAAAGAAATCAAAGAAGCCCTAAATAAACTAAAGGACATTCCATGTTCATGGATTAGAAGGCTTAATATAGTTAAAATGTCAATAGTACCAAAAGCAATCTATAAATTCAATGCAATTCCCATCAAAATTCCAACAGCCTTCTTTGCAGAAGTGGAAAATCCAATCCTTAAGTTTATATGGAACAGCAAGCGAACTCAAATAGCTAAAGCAGTCTTGAAGAACAGGACTCAGATTTCCTGACTTCAAAACATACTATAAAGCCACAGTAAGTAAAACAGTCTGGTATTGGTATAATAACAAAATATAGACCAATGGAATGGAACTGGGAGTCCAGAAACAACATTCATTTGTGATCAACTGATTTTCATCAAGGGTGCTAAATCCATCCAATGGGGAAGGGTCTCTTTAATAAATGGTACTGCAAAAAATTGGGTTTCCACATGCAAAAAAATGAATCAGGATCAAAACCTCACATCATACACAAAAACTAATCTAAAACGTGAAAACAAAATCCATAAAATTCTTAGAAGAAAATGGGGCACAGCAGTGGGACCTAGGTTTTTGCTAAGGGCTTTCAAACATGAGAAAAAAACACAAGCTGAACAGACAAAAATAGATCAATGGGACCTCATCAAAATTAAATATTTTTGTGCACTCATGGACTTTAGCAAAAAAGTGAAACCACGACCTACTTATTGGGGGAAAAATTTTTGAGAACCATGTCTTGGATATATAGGGTCGCTATTAGTTGGAATCAACTCAATGGCAATGGGTTTTTTTTTTTTAATATCCGATAAGTGCTTAATAGACAAACATTATAAAATAGTTCTACAACTTCACAACAAAAAGACAATCCAATCAAATAATGAACAGAGGACCTGAACAGACATTTCACCAAAGAGGATATTCGAAAGTCTAAAATGCACGTGAAAAGATGTTCAAAGTCATTAGCCATTAGGGAGATGCAAATCAAAACCACAATGAGATACTGTCTCACACCCATTAGAATGGCAATGATCAAAAAACAAAAAAACAAAAAGAAGAGCCTTAGGTGTTGGTGATGTTGTGGAGATACAGGAACCCTCATCTATTGCTGGTGAGAATGTAAATTGGAACAACCACTGTGGAAAACAGTTTGGCCATTCCACAAAATGTTGAACAAAGAACTACCATATGACCCAGCAATTCCACTCTAGGTATATACCTAATAGACTTGAGAGCAGTGATGTAAACAGACACATGTACACCAATGTTCATCGGAGCACTGTTCACAGTAGCCAAAAAGTGGGAACAACCAAAATGTCCATTAACTAATGAATGAACAAAATGTGTTACATAATACAATGAAATATTACTCAGCTATAAAGAGGAATGAAGTCATGCTGCATGCCACAACATGGATGAACCTAGAAAACATTATGCTGAGCAAAATAAATCAGTCAAAAAATGACAAATACTGCATAATATCGCTTACATGAAATAAGCAAAAATATAGAACCAAAAATTATTAGTGGTTACTCAGATGGGAAGGAGGGGGAAGGAAGGATTTTTTGCTTAAGGTGCATTGAATTTATGTTGCTGGTGGTGGAATAATTTGGAAAAAGTAGCAAGAATGAGTGCAACACCTGAAGAATGTATTCAGTGTTACTGAACTTTACATGTAGAAATTATCGAATTCCTGTATGTTTTGTTGTGTATATTTTCACCACAATAAATAAAGTGAAAATTTAACTCAGAATGGGAGAATACATTTGCAAAGTATTTATATGATAAGGGACTTATATCTAAAATATATAACGAACATTTAAAATTCAATAATAAAGGTAATAATAACCACACTAATAAATGGGAAAAGTATCTGAATAGACATTTATTCAAAGAAGATACACATATGACCAATAATCCCATTAAAAGATGCTCAACACCACTATCTTCCAGGGAAATATGAATCAAAATCACAGTAAGATACTATTTCACATCCACTTGGATGCCTTAATAAAAAATACAGATAATAACAAGTGTGTTGCAAGGATGTGAAAAAAATTGTCTCTCATATACTGATGCTAGTAATGTAAAATAGCTGCTTTGGAAACTATTCTGGCATTTTCTCAAATTTTAAGCCTAGAGTTATCATATGACCCAATAATTCTACTCCTAGGTATGTATCCAAGAAAAATGAAACCAAATATCCACACAAAATTGTATACATGAACGTTCATAGCAGTATTATTCATAATGTCCAAAAAGTAGAAAGAACCCATATGTCCATCAATAAGTAAATAGATATATAAAGTGTAGTATTTCCACAAAATAGACTATTATTCATCATTAAGAATGAATTAGGTCACATAAATCTTATACTCTAGTTGATAGAGCTGTTTTCTATGGGTGTACATGGTAACAGTTGCTATACTGTTATACATGTACACTGGAATGGAACAATAACATAAATGGATGGCAGACGATGAGGGCTAGATTTCTTACTACCGGAGTAAAAAACTTACAGATAAGTAAGAGAAGGAGACTAAAATAATACATGTGGTAATGGATCAGAGTTAGAGACGTAAGTAAAAAGTCATGTTTATCTTAATATACATACAAATGGCTCCATATAGAATAATTTATAGATATATAGATATGAATTAGTGTATACACATACATATTTTCTTACTCTGTCAGTTGAGAGGGCCTAAAAGAAATGACACCCAGTAGAAATGAGCACACCTAGCACCCAGATCTTGGTTTCTAACAGCATTCTCCAATAAAAAGAATCAGGACTCTTTGAAGAAGTAACTAATTCTGGGACTGGAGTAGCATATATACAAGATGAGCCTAGAGCATCTTGTAGTGCCACAAGGTAAGGAAGTGCTCAAAAATAAACCACAGCGATGGAGATACGTCAATGAAAAAAGGAGCCAACTGTAAGTCTTCACAGTGACTAAAACTGAAATAATTCGAGCAACAAAATAGTTTTGTATTATTACCTAAGTATAAAATAAATATCCTTGAGTGCATGTTGTTGTTACATGCCAGCGAGTCAGTTCTGACTTATAGCCATCCTATGTACAACAGAATGAAACACTGCTCAGTCCTGCGCCATCCTCACAATCGTTTTTATGCTTGAGCCTAGTGTTGTAGCCACTGTGTCAATCCATCTCATTGAGGGTCTTCCTCTTATGTTTTGGATATCGGACCCTTATCAGATATATGATTTCCAAAATTTTTCTCCCAATCTGTATGCTGTCTTTTCACTTTTTTGATAAAGTCCTTTGGTGAACAAAAGTATTTAATTTTTATGAGGTCCCTTTTATCTATTTTGTCCTTTACTGCTTGTGCTTTTGCTATTACACTTCTTAATTCGTCATTAAAAACTAGGCGCTGCAGCCATGCCTATATTTTCTTCTAATCATTTTATGGTATTAGTATTCACATTTAAATCCTTGATCCATTTTGAATTGGTTTTTACGTATGGTATGAGGCATCGATCCTGATTCATTCTTCAGTATGTGGAAATTCAATTTTTACACCATCATTTTATTGAATTCTTCCTTTCTCCATGGAAGTTATTGAGCTAGCATCCTTTTTGAAAATTAAGTTGACTCATAGCGACCCTTTTTGATGGAGTAGAACTGAACCCATAGGGTTTCCAAGTCTGTAATATTTATAGAAGCAGACTTCCACATCTTTCTCCCACAGAACAGCTGGTGAGTTCGAACCCCCGACCTTACAGTTAACAGCTGAGTGCTTAATCACTATGCTACCAGAGCTCCTTAAATTGACCATAGACGTATGGATTTATTTCTGGACTCTCAATTCTATTCCAGTGATGTGTATGTCTATTATTATGCCAGTACCAGGTTGTTTTGATTTCTGTAGCTGTTTGGTATGTTTTGAAATCAGGAAGTGTGAATTATCCTACTTTGTTCTTCTTCAAAATTGCTTTGACAATTAGGGGGTTACTTGCCAATTCCTTAAAAAATTTGACCACTGCTTTTTCCATTTCTGTAAAGAAGGCTGTTGGAATTTTGATTTGGATTGCATTGAAATCTATAGATTGCTTTTGGTAGCATTGTCATCTTAACAATATTAAGTCTTCCAATGCTTGGACACAGTGTCTTTCCGTTTATTTAAGTATTCTTTAATCTCTTTCTGCAGTGTTTTATAATTTTCATTGTGTAAATTTTTCACATCCCTGGTTAAATTTATTCCTAGGTACTTTATTTTTTAGATGCTATTGTAGGTGGAAATTTTTCTTAATTTCATTTTTAGATTGCTCATTGCTGATGTATAGAAACCTAACTGATTTTTTGTGTAGACCTTGTACCTCAAAATTTGCTAAATTCCTGTATTAGTTCTAAAGCTTTCTTGTAGATTCTCTGGTATTTTCATGTATATAGAATCATGTCATCAGCAAATAGAAATAATTTTTAATTCTTCCTCCTCATTTTTGACACTTTTATTTATTTTCTAGCCTTATTACTCTGGATAAGATTTCCAATACAATATTGAATAGCAGCGGTGAGAAGTGGCACCCTTGTTTGTTTCCATTCTTAAGGGAAAAGCTCAAAATC
Organism: Dugong dugon; assembly: GCA_030035585.1. Lineage (NCBI taxonomy): Eukaryota > Metazoa > Chordata > Mammalia > Sirenia > Dugongidae > Dugong > Dugong dugon. Next base: position 96,289,728 of record CM057483.1, on the reverse strand, counting down.
TTTCTCCATCGATTGTAATGTGAGTATAGTGTAGGCTGTTGATTTTTCATGTTGTTGTTATTGTTGTTAGATGTTGTCAAGTCGGATCAGACTCAGAACAAAACACCGCCAGGTCCTGCGCCATCCTCACAATCGTTGTTATGCTTGAGCCCATTGTTGCAGCCACTGTGTCAATCCATCTCATCAAGGCTCTTCCACTTTTTTGATGACCCTCTACTCTACCAAGCATGACGTCCTTCTCCAGGGACTGGTCCCTCTGGATAACATGTCCAAAATCCCTGAGACAAAGTGTCAGCATCCTGGCTTCCAAGGAGCACTCTGGCTGAACTTCTTCCAAGACAGACTTGTTCATTCTTCTGACGGCTCATGGTATATTCAATATTCTTTGCCAACACCATAATTCAAAGGCATCAATTCTTCTTCAGTCTCCCTTATTCATTGTCCAGCTTTCGCATGCTTACAAGGAGATTGAAAATATCACGGCTTGGGACAGGCACACTTTAGTCCTCAAAGTGATATCTTTGCTTTTTGAAGCTTTAAAGAGGTCTTTTGCAGCAGATTTGCCCAATGCAATACATCGTTTGATTTCCTAACTGCTGCTTCCATGGGCATTGATTGTGGATCCAAGTAAAATGAAATTCTTGACAATCTTTTCTCCATTTATCATGATGTTGCTTATTGGTCCAGTTGTGAGGATTTTTGTTTTCTTTATGTTGGAGTGTAATCCATGCTGAAGGCTGTAGTCTTTGATCTTCATCAGTAAGAACTTTAAGTCCTCTTCGCTTTCACAAAGCAAGATTGTGTCATGTGCATATCGCAAGTTGTTAGTGAGTCTTCCTCCAATCCTGACGCCATGTTCTTCATATAGCCCAGCATCTCGGATTATTTGCTCAGCATACAGACTGAATAAGTATGGCGAAGGATACAACCATGACTCACACCTTTCTTGGTTTTAAACCATGCTGTATCCCATTGTTCTGTTTGAACAACTGCCTTTTGGTCTATGTACAGGTTCCCCATGGGCACGATTAAGTGTTCTGAAATTCTCATTTTTTTGCAATGTTATCCATAACTTGTTATAATCCATACAGATGAATGCCTTTGCATAGACAATAAAACACAGGTAAACATCTTTCTGGTATTCTCTGCTTTCAGCCATGATCCATCTGACATCAGCAATGATATCCCTTGTTCCACGTCCTCTTCTAAATTCTGCTTGAATTTCTGCCAGTTTCCTGTTGATGTATTGCTGCAACCACTTTTGAATGATCTTCAGCAAAATTTTACTTGAGTGTGATATTAGTGATATGTTCAATAATTTCTGCATTCTTTTGGATCACCTTTCTTTGGAATAGGCACAAATATGGATCTCTTTCAGGCCGTTGACCAAGTAGCTGTCTTCCAAGTTTCTTGGCATAGATGAGTGAGCACCTCCAATGCTGCGTCCCTTTGTTGCAGCACCTTAATTGGTCTTCCGTCAATTTCTGGAGCCTTGTTTTTCACCAGTGCCTCCATTACAATTTGGATTTCTTCCTTCAATACCATCGGTTCTTGATCATATGCTACTTCCTGAAATGGTTGAAGGCCAATCAATTCTTTTTGGTACAGTGATTCTGCATATTCCTTCCATCTGCTTTTGCAGATGCTTCCTGCATCTTTCAATATTTTGCCCATAGAATCTTTCAAAATTGCAACTTGAGGCTTGAATTTTTTTTCTCCAGTTCTTTCAGCTTGATAAATGCCAAGCGTGTTCTTCTCTTTTGGTTTTCTAACTCCAGGTCTTTGCACATTTCATTATAACATTTTACTTTGTCTTCTTGAGCTGCCCTTTGAAATCTTCTGTTCAGCTCTTTTACTTCATCATTTCTTCCCTTTGCTTTAGCTTCTCTATCTTCAAGAGCAAATTTCAGAGTCTCTTCTGACATCCATTTTGGTCTTTTCTTTCTTTCCTGTCTTTTTAATGACCTTTTGCTTTCTTCATGTATGATGTCCTTGATGTCTTCCCACAACTTGTCTGGTCTTCGCTCATTGGTGTTCAATGGGTCAAGTTTATTCTTGAACTCATCTCTAAATTCAGGTGGGATAAACTCAAGGTTGTACTTTGGCTCTCATGGACTTGTTTTAACTTTCTTCAGCTTCAACCTGAACTTGCATATGAGCAACTGATGATCTGTTCTGTAGTCAGCACCTGGCCTGGTTCTGACAGATGATATTGAGCTTTTTCATCGTCTCTTTCCACAAAAGTATCCTATTGGTTCCTGTGTATTCCATCTGTTGAAGTCCATGTGTATAGTCTCCGTTTATGTTGTTGAAAAAAAGTATTTGCAATGAAGAAGTCATTGGTCTTGCAAAATTCTATCATGCAATTTCCGGCATTGTTTCTATCGCCAAGACCATTTTTTCCAACTCCTGATTCTTGTTCTTTGTTTTCAACTTTCACATTCCGATCACCAGTAATTATCAATGCATTTTGATAGAACGTTGGATCAATTTCAGACTGCAGAAGTTGGTAAAAATCATCAATTTCCTCATCTTTAAGAATAGTGGTTGGTAGGTAAATTTGAATAACAGTCATATTAACTGGTCTTCCTTGTAGGCGTATAGATATTATCTTATCACTGACAGCATTGTACTTCAGGATATATCTTGAAATGCTCTTTTTGACAATGAACTCAATGCAATTCCTCTTCAATTTGTCATTCTTGGCATAGTAGACCATACGATTGTCTGATTCAAAATGGCCAATACCAGTCCATTTCAGCTCACTAGTGTCTAGGAGATTGATGTTTATGTGGTCCATTTCATTTTTGACATTTTCCAGTTTTCCTAGATTCATACTTCATATATTTCACATTCCTATTATTAATGGATTTTTGCAACTGTTCCTCATCATTTTGAGTTGTGTCACATCAGCAAACCAATGTCCCAAAAGCTTGGCTCCATCCATGTCATTAAGGTTGACTATACTTTGAGGAGGCAGCTCTTCCCTAGCCATATTTTGAGTGCCTTCCAACCTGTGAGGCTCGTCTTCCGGTACTATATCATACAATGTTTTGCTGCTATTCATAAGGTTTTCACTGGCCAATTTTTTCAGACGTAGACTGCTAAGTCCTTCTTCCTAGTCTCTCTTAGTCTGGAAGCTCAGCTGGAACCTGTCCACCAAGGGTGACCCTGCTGGTATTAGAAATACTGATGGCAAAGCTTCCAGTATCACAGTAACATAGAAGCCACCCCAGTATGACAAACTGACAAACAATCCGTTACTCAATTTGAAAACCACTTCCACATTGTAGGTATCTGTCAGAGCAGCACCCCACACTCTCAATACCAAATTCTGTCTTAGTCATCTAGTGCTGCTATAACAGAAATACCACAAGTGGCTGTCTTTAACAAAGAGAAATTTATTCTCTCACAGTCTAGGAGGCTAGAAGTCCAAATTCAGGTACCAGCTCCAGGGGAAGGCTTTCTTTCTGTGTCAGCTCTGTGGAAAGGTCCTTGACATCAATCTTCCCCTTGTCTAGGAGCTTGTCAGTGCAGGTACCTTGGGTCCAACGGACACGCTCCCCTCCTGGTTCTTCATTCTTGGTGGCAGGAAGTCCTAGTTTTATGAAAAGGGCATTTTCATAAATTCCCTTAATCATGTTGAGAAATTTCACTTCTATTCCTATCTTGTTGAGTACACCTGGTCCTCACAATTCAACGCAGTTAGGTTTCAAAGACAAGGTCATTATGGGAAAATTGGCCCTATGTGAAAATGTAGGATGGCCACATCAGATCACAAAAATAGAGGATGACTGCACCATTACATAACTGCCAAACTACTGAGAATCATGGCCTAGCCAAGTTGACACATACCTTAACCATCACAGCCAGCATTACTGTCGCCTCACACTTCAGTGTTCATTACTGCCAGACTATGTCATTAATGCACAAACTAGTCAAACAGTAGATTTTTTAGTATTGTTGTAAATGCAGAATGTCAGATAATGAGATGATTGATAAGTGAGGAGTAGGTATATTTTTATCCAGCAGTGTTGTTTCATTTTATAAAGCGCCTTTTCTGTGTGCATAGAGACAGTCATGTGGTCATTTTCTTTTGTTCTATTAATATAGTGTATTATATTGTTTGATTTTCTGGTGTTGAATCATCCTTGCATTCCTGGAATAAATTCCACTTGGCCATGGAGTATAATTCGTTGGATATGTTGTTGTATTTAGATTGCTAGTATTTTGTTGAGAATTTTTGCGTCTACATTCATAAGAGATATTTGTGTATGGTTTTCCTTTCTCGTGGTGTCTTTGTCTGGCTTTGAAATCAGGGTAATCCTGGATTCTTAGAATGAATTAGGGAGTGTTACTTACTGCTCTACTTTTCAGAAGATTTTGAGAAGGAATGGTGTTAATTCTTTAAATGTTTCATATAATTCCCCAGTAAATGTATCAGGTCCAGGTCTTTTGCTATGGGAGGTTTTTGGTTGCTTATTCAATCTCTTCACTTGTTATCAGTCTGTTAAGATTTTCTATTTCTTGTAGTGTCAATTTAGGTATTATGTGTTTCTAGGAATTCTCCATTTCATCTAAGTTATCAAGTTTGTGGGCATATAGTTGTTTATAGTATTCTGTTATAATCCTCTTTATTTCTATCAGGTCTGTTGTAAAGTCACCACTTTCATCTCTGATTTTGGTTATTTGGATCTTCTTTTATTCTTTGTTTAGCTAAAGGTTGGTCAATTTTATTGATCTTGTCAAAGAACAAATTTCTACTTTTGTTGATTCTCTATTTTTTCTATTATCTATTTCATTTGCTTCTACACTGATATTTTTTGTTTCCTTCTTTCTGGTAACTTTAGGTTTAGTTTGCTCCTTTTCTCTGCTTTCTCAAGTTGTAAGTGTAGGCTATTGATTTGAGATCTTTCTCTGTTTTTAATGTAGGCGTTTATTGCTATAAATTTCCTTGTGAGCATTACCTTTAGTGCACCCCATAGTTTTGTGTTTTCATTTTTGTTAGATTGTAAGTATTTTCTTATTTCTCTCTTGCTTTCTTCCTTTACATATTGGTTATCAAATAGTACTTTGTGATTTCTATGTATTTGTGTGTTTTCCAGGTTTCTTTCTGCTACTAATTTCTAGTTTGTGATCCGAGAAGATATTTTGCATAATTTCAATAATTTTTAATTTATTACAGCTTTTTTGTGGCCTAGTGTATGGATTATCCTGGAGAATGTGCACTAGAGAAGAATGTGAATTGTGTTGTTGGATGGAGTGGTAGGTGTAATTGTTTTATTGTGTTGTTCAAGTCCTCTGTTTCTTTACTAATGTTTCTAGATCTTCTATACAATATTCAAAGCAGTGTATTGAAGTTTCCAACAATTATTGAAGAGCTGTATATTATTCCTTTTAGTTTTGTCATTCTCTGCCTTTTGCTTGAAGTGTTTAATCCATTTACATTTAATGTAACTGCCAATAAGGAAGACTTTACTTCTGTCATTTGGCTAATTGTTTTTTGTGTGTCTTATATCTTTTTGTCTCTCATTTCCTGCAATTTTGCCATTATTTTTATTTAGCTGCTTTTTTTGTATTAGCACTTCTGATTTCCTTCTTCTTATCTTCTGTGATTTTTTTCACATATTTTCATTGTAGTTACCATAAAAATTACATTTAACACCTTAGACTGACAAAACTTTGTTTAACATAATACCAACATATAACATACAAACAATAAGTAGCATACAACATTAACATACAGAAAGTCTATTTCTGTTTTGGAGTTTCTCCTCTCTTGTGTGTTGCTCTTGTCTCCAATTACATCATTACACATCATAAACACATTAATATAAATTTACACTTATTACTTATGCATTTCCTGTTATAAAGTCTGTAGAACATATCAACTAAATTTACCATCTGAAAATGCCATAAAATTGCCCCTTTTATTACCCATGCCACTACTTTTACTGGAGATGCCTCCCCACCCCACCACCCATGTATGACTTCAGATAGTTGTCTAGAGTCCTTACCTTTCCATTTGAAGAATTCCCTTTACCATTTCTTGCAAAGCAAGTCTGGAGATTACAAATTTCCTTTGCTTTTTTTAAATTTGAGAATGTCTTGATTTTGCCATCTATTTTAAAATTTTATTTTATTTTTGGTATAAATATACACAGCAAAATGCACTTCCAATCCACTTTCTAGACATAACGATCAGTGACATTGATTACATTCTTCACATTGGTCAACACTCTTGTTACTTCTTTTCTAGCTGTTTCACATCAATTTATTTAAACTCCCTGCCCCCTCCCCAACTGTCTTAGGCATCTCGTGCTGCTATAACAGAAATACCACAAGTGGATGGCTTTTAACAAAGAGAAATTTATTCTCTCACAGTCTAGTAGGCGACAAGTCCAAATCCAAGACATCAGCTCCAGATGAAGGCTTTCTCTCTCTGTCAGCTCTGGAGGAAGGTCCTTGTGATGCTTCAGCCTTCCCTTGGTCTGGGAGCATCTCAGCGCAGGAACCTCAGGTCCAAAGGATGTGTTCTGCTCCCAGCACTGCTTTCTTGGTGGTATGATGTCCCCATGTGTCTCTGCTTGCTTCTTTCTTTTATATCTCAAAAGAGATTGGCTTAAGACACTGTCCAATGTTGGATACCTCATCAGTATAACTGCTGCTAATCCATTTTGTTACATCATAGTGATAGAGTTTACACACATAAGGAAATCACATCAGATTACAAAATGATACACAATCATACAATACTAGGAATCATGACCTAGCCAAGGTGACAGATATTTTTGGGGGGACACAATTCAATCCATGACACCAACCTTCTCATCTATACTTTAAAATAGCTGTTGACCCTTTTGTCTTATAATTTATTTTAAAAAAGAAACACAATACTCAAGGGTGACAAACTTTACTGTTTGGGCTAAACTATTAGTTCAAAGGCTAATTTAGAGGATACTTCCATTCAAGATTTGAAGAGCAACTCAGGGCCATAGTCTTGAAGACTCTTCCAGCCTCAATAGGTCCAATAAGTCTGGATTCATTAAGAATTTGAAGTTCTGTTCCACATTTTTCTCACTTCTTATCAGGATTTATCTATTGTGTTCTTAATCAGAATGTTCAGTAGTGGTAGCCGGGCACCATCTAGTTATGATCACAAGGTGGAGCAGGTAGTGGTTCATGGAGACAATTAGTCCTGTAGTCCAGTTTCTTCTCTGATACTTGGGTTTCCTTCTTTCTCTTTTGTTCCAGATGAATAAAGACCAGTAGTTGTATCTTAGACGGCCACTCATGAGCTTTTAAGACACCAGTACTACTCACTATAGTGGTAGGTAGAACATAAACTTTAAGAACTGTGTTATGCCAATTGACTGGATTGTCCCATGAAACCATGGCCCTAAGCCCCCAAACCAAGAGAACTAATCCCACAAGGTATTTGCTTACGTCTAATTAGTGTCAGCATCTGTAGCCCCTTGTGATGGTTAGGGTTGTGTGTAAACTTGTCTGGGCCATGATTCTCAGTGGTTTGGCAGTTATGTAATGATGTAGCCATCCTCCATGATGTGATCAACCAATCAGTTGTAAGGGGAGTTTCCTCGGCAGAGTAGCATGCATCCAGTATATATTCGGGCGTTCCAGCAAAGTTCACTTGCTTGCTCTGGATCCTGCAATCAGCTCGTCATCATCTGACCTCTGGTTCTTGGGACTTGAGTCAGTGGCCTCCTGTATTGCCTGCCAATCTTGGAATTCATCGTTCTCTGCAGGCTGTGAGCCAGCAGCTTGCAGTCTTACCAGGCCATCTTGGGTTCATCAGCCCCTGCAGCTATGGGAGTCAGGAGAAGCTTCTAGCCTGGTGCCTTCCCCACAGACTTGGGACTTTCCAGCATCTACAATCACATGGGCCTTCTCCATGAGATAAATACATACGTATGTATATATATACATATATACATATATATATATTAGTTGTCATACTGTAGTGGCTTGCATATTGCTGTCATGCTGGAAAATGTCACCAATATGTCAAATACCAGCAGGGTCACCCATGATGGACAGGTTTCACCTGAGCTTCCAGACTAAGACACACTGGGAAGAAGGACCTCGTGGTCTACTTCTGAAAAAAATAGCTAGTGAACAATTCATGAATAACAACAGAACATTATCTAATATAGTACCCGAAGATGAGCCCCTCAGGTTGGAACGTACTCAAAAGACGACTAGAGAAGAGCTGCCTACTCAAAGTAGAGTCAACCTTCATGACATGGATGGAGTTAAGCTTTAGGGACCTTCATTTGCTGATGAAAATGAAGAAGAAACAGCTGCAAACATTCACTAATAATCAGAATGTGGAATGTATGAAGTACAAATCTAGGAAAATTGGAAATAGTCAAAAATGAAATGGAACATGTAAACATCAATATCCTAGGCATTAGTGAGTTGAAATGGACTGGTATTGGCAGTTTTGAATCAGATAATCATACGATCTACTACGCCAGGAATGGCAAATTGGAGAGGAATGGTGTTGCATTGATCATTGTCTTAGGCTGGGTTCTCTAGAGAACAAAACCAGTAAAGCGTATAAATATAGAGAGAGAAAGAGAGATTTATATCAAAGAAACAGCTCATGCGATTGTAGAGGATAGAATGTCCCAAGTCTGTGGATCAGGGTAGAGGCCTCTCCCAAGTCACGCAGCTGCAGAAGCTGATGAGCCCAAGACTGACAGGTCGGAGAGCAGGGCTACCGCTCACAGACTGTGAAGGTTGATTAATTGTAAGAGCGGCAGGCAAGACCACAAGATTTCTCCTGATTCATGTAGCTGCAGGGGCTGGAAAACCCAAGATCGGCAGGTCAGAGAGCAGGGCTCTGCTCACAGGCCGTGAAGATTGACGAATCCCAAGTTCAGCAGATAAGCCCACAGCTAAAGTCCCAACAACAAGAAATGAGACTACAGGAGGCAGCTGCATGATCCAGAGTGAGGAAAAAGCCAGAATGTCTGCTTATATTCAGATGCAGACCACACCCCCAAGGAAACTTCCTTTCATCTGATTAGCTACTCACAGTATATTCAATCATGGGAGTGATCACATTTAAACAATGAGACTCATGACCCAGCCAAGTTGACACACAATCTTAACATCACAATTGTCAAAAAGAACATTTCAAGATCTATCCTGTAGTACAATGCTGTCAGTAATAGGATAATATCCATATGACTACAAGGACAACCAGTTGATAAGACTATTATTAAAATTCAAGCACCAACCACTAAAGTCAAAGACGAAGAAATTGAAGACATTTACAAATTTCTGCAGTCTGAAATTGATCAAACATGCAATCAAGATGCATTGATAATTACTGGTGATTGGAATGTGAAAGTTGGAAACAAAGAAGAAGCATCGGTAGTTGGAAAACATGGTCTTGGTGATAGAAACAATGCCGGAGATTGTATGATAGAATTTTGCAAGACCAATGACTTCTTCATTGCAAATATCTTTTTTCAACAACATAAACGGAGACTATATACATGGACTTCACCAGATGGAATACACAGGAATCAAATCTACTATATCTGTGGAAAGAGACTATGGAAAAGCTCAATATCATAAGTCAGAACAATGCCAGGGGCCAACAGTGGAACAGATCATCAATTGCTCATATGCAAGCTCAAGTTGAAGCTGAAGAAAATTAGAACAAGTCCACAAGAGCCAAAGTACAAACTTGAGTATATCCCACCTGAATTTAAAGATGAGTTCAAGAATAGATTTGATGCACTAATGACCAAAGACCAGACAAGCTGTGGAAAGACTTCCAGGACATCATACATGAAGAAAGAAAAAGGTCATTAAAAAGACAGGAAAGAAAGAAAAGACCAAAATGGATGTCAGAAGAGACTCTGAAAGTTGCTCTTGAACGTATAATAGTTAATGCAAAAGGAAGAAAAGAAGTAAAAGAGCTGAACAGAAGATTTCAAAGGGCGGCTGAAAAAGACAAAGTAATGTATTGTAATGAAATGTGCAAAGACCTGCAGTTAGAAAACCAAAAGGGAAGAACACACGCAGCATTTCTCAAGGTAAAAGAACTGGAGAAAAATTCAAGCCACAAGTTGCAATATTAAAAGATTCTATGAGAAATATATTAAATGACACAGGAAGCATCAGAAGAAGATGAAAGGAACAAACAGTCACTGTACCAAAAAGAATTGTGTGTGTCAGGGTTGTATCCTTTCACCATACTTATTCAATCTGTATGCTGAGCAAATAATTTGAGATGAAAAAGAACAGGGAATCAGGATTGGAGGAAGACTCATTAAGAAACTTTGATATGCAGATGGCACAACCTTCCTTGCTCAAAGTGAAGAGGACTTACTGATGAAGACGCACTTACTGACGAAGATCAAAGACTACATACAGCCTTCAGTATGGATTACACCTCAACATAAAGAAAACAAAACTCACAATTGGACCAATAAGCAACATCATGATAAACGGAGAAAAGATTGAAGTTGTCAAGGATTTCATTTTACTTGGATCCAAATCAATGCCCATGGAAGCAGCAGTCAATAAATCAAACAATGCATTGCATTGGGCAAATCTGCTGCAGAAGACCTCTTTAAAGTGTTAAAATGCAAAGAAGTCACTTTAAGGACTAAGGTGTGCCTGACCCAAGCCATGGTGTTTTCAGTCACCTGATAGGCATGGGAAAGCTGGATAATAAATAAAGAAGACCAAAGAAGAATTGATGCCTTTGAATTATGGTGTTGGCAAAGAATACTGAAATATACCACAGACTGCCAGAGGAACGAACATATCTGCCTTGGAAGAAGTGCAGCCAGATTGCTCCTTAGAAGCAAAGATGAAGAGACTTTGTCTCTCACAATTTGGACATGTTATCTGGAAGGACCAGTCCCTGGAGAAGGACATCATGCTTGGTAAAGCAGAGGGTCAGTGAAAAAGAGGAAGACCCTCAGTGAAATGAATTCGCACAGTGGCTGCAACAATAGGCTGAAGCATAGCAATTTGAGGATGGCACAGGACCAGACAGTGTTTTGTTCTGTTGTGTACGTCGGGTCACTATGAGTCTGAACCAGCTTGACTGCACCTAACAAGGACAACACACACACGCACGTATATGTATGCATGTATGTACCTATGTGTATATATATATTTTTTATATATATATGCTTCACCAGTTTTCTTCCTCTAGAGAACCTGGCCTAAGACATCTCCCTCGCCCTCTGTTTTTTTTTTGGTTGCTGTTATTGTTGCCAAACCATACACAGCCTATTATTTTCCCATTTATCTCTTTTCCCCATGTATGTATACAAATGAAATACAGTGTGTTATCTTTTGAGGTTTTTTTTTTTTTTTCCAGGTTTTTTTTTTTTTTTTTAGTTCAAAAGTCACCTTTAAACTAAGAAACAGTTTAGCCCAAAGAGTAAAGATTGTCATCCTTGAGTACTGCTTGTCTTAAATTTAAAAAAAAAAAAAAAAAAAAAAAACTATATAAGACTAAGGGGTCAACAGCTATTTAAAGTGTAGACGAGAAAGTTGGGGGCAGGGAGTTTAAGTAAATGGAAGTGAAACATCTAGAACATAAATAAGAAGAATGTTGACACAATGTGAAGAATGTAACCAATTAAAATCAGTTACATCAGTCATGCTGTGCAAACTTCATCCATATTCCATGCCACCTTTCCCATTTCTATAAACAAAAAGTGACTACTACCTAGAGAGTAATTCCCCCGTCTACCCCTCTCCACCCTTGCTAACCAGTAATGAATGTTACTTTCTGTGTATTTACCTATTCATTCATTTCATAAAAGTGAGAACATACAATATTTGTTTTTCTATGATTGACTTACTTTGATCAACATAATATCCTCCAGGTTCATCTATGTTGTAAGATATTTCAGGAACTCATTTTTCTTTATCTCTGAGTAGTATTCCATTGCGTGTATATACCACATTTCACTCATCCATTCGTTTGTTGATGGACGCTACAGTTATTTCCATCTTTTTGCTATTGTGAATAGTGCTGCAATGAACATGGGTGTGCATATATCTGTTCATGTCACTTGTATTAGAGCCCTAGGGTATACATCTAGGAGTGGAATTTCTGCTTCATGTCGAAGCTCTACTTCTTATTTTTTGAGGAACATCCAGAGTGTTTTCCACAACGGCTGTACCATTTTACATTCCCAGCAGCAGTGGAAGTTTGGTTCCAATTTCTCCACTTTCCCTCCAACACTTGCTATTTTCCATTTTTATTTTACCCATTCTAGTGATACTTTGCATAATTTCAATCTTTTAAAAGATTGAGAATTGTTTTGTGGCCTAGCATGTGGTATATTCTGGAAAATGACCCATGTGCAAAGGAGAAAAAAATGTATAGTGTTCTGATGGTGATCGGAGTGTTCTACATATGACTATTAGGTCTAATTGGCCTATGGTATTATTTAAGTCCTCTATGTCTTTGTTTGTTGTTGTTGTTGTTTTTAGGTGCCGTCGAGTTGGTTCCAACTCATAGCGACCCTATATACAACAGAATGAAGCACTGCCTAGTCCTGGGCCATCCTCACAATTGTTGTTATGCTTGAGCCCATTGTTGCAGCCACTGGTTCAATCCATCTTGTTGAGGGTCTTCCTCGTTTTTGCTAACCCTCTACTTTACCAAGGAATGATGTCCTTCTCCAGGGACTGATCCCTCCTGATAACATATCCAAAGTACGAGAGACAAGGTCTCACCATCCTTGCTTTCAGGGAGCACTCTTGTTGTACTTCTTCCAAGATAGATTTGTTAGTTCTTCTGGTAGTCCATGTTATATTCAATATTCTTTGCCAACACCATAATTCAAAGGCATCAACTCTTCTTAGTCTTCCTTATTCATTGTCCAGCTTTCCCATACATATGAGGCGATTGAAAATATCATGGCTTGGGTCAGGGGCATCTTAGTCCTTAAAGTGACATCGTTGCCTTTTAACACTTTAAAGAGGTCTTCTGCAGCAGATTTGCCCAATGCAATGTGTCATTTGATTTTTTTCCCCCAGTATTGTGTACTGTCTTACCTTTCACCAGTGTCATTTGACTTCTTGACTGCTGTTTCCATGAGCATTGATTGTGGATCCAAGTAAAATGAAATTCTTGACAACTTCAATATATTTATATTTTCTCCATTTATCATGATGTTCCTTATTGGTCTAGCTATGAGGATTTTTGTTTTCTTTATGTTGAAGTGTAATCCAAACAGAAGGCTGTGGTCTTTGATCTTCATCAGTAAGTGCTTCAAGTCCTCTTCACTTTCAGCATGTAAGGTTGTGTCTATGTCCTTACAGATCTTCTTTTTAGATGTTCTTTCCAGAATTAAAAGCGGTGTATTGAAGCCCCCAATTGTTATTGTGGAGTTGTCTATTACTCCTTTCATATTAGTCAGTATTTGTTTCACATATTTTGGAGCACTGATGTTATGTGCAGAGCCCTTGTGGCACAGTGGTGAAGAGCTATGGCTGCAAACCAAAAAGTTGGCAGTTTAAATCCACCAGCCGCTCCCTGCGAAACATATAGGGCAGTTCTTCCCTGTCCTATAGGGTGGCTATGAGTTGGAATCAACTCGACAGCAATGGGTTTGGGATGTTAGATGCATATATATTTATAATTGTCATGTCATCTTTATGAATTGGCTCTTTTATTATATGTAATGTCCTTCTTTATCTCTTGTAATATCTCTTTATCTTTTGATTTAAAGTCTATTTTATCTGATATCACTATGCCCCCCCCCCATTCTTCTTTGGTTACTAGTTGAATGGAATATTCTTTTCTATTAGTTTACTTTCAGTCTGTATCTTCGTATCTATGGTGTGTCTCTTGTAAGCAGCGTAAGGATAGATCATGCTTTTTAAATTCATTCTCTCACTGTCTGCCTTTTTAATTAGACAAATTTACATTTAAGGTAATTAATGAAAACATAGAACCTATTTCATTTATTTTGCTAATTTTTTGTGTGTCTTGTGTCTTTCTCTGATTAGTCTAATATTTCAGATTTTTAAATTTTTTTTTTATTTTTTAAAATATTTTACTGTACTTCAGGTGAAGGCTTACAGAACAAATTGTTTCTCATGAAACAGAAGTACACATGTTGTTTTATAACATTGGTTAACAACCCCACAACATATTAACCCTCTAACTTCCCAATCTTTTTTTTTTTTGGTGAAAATACACATAGCGAAAGACACACCATTTCAAAAATTTCTACATACACAATTCAGTGATGTTGTCTACGCTCTTCCAATTGTGCTGTTATTCTCACTTAAGATGAAAGCTTACAGAACAAAATAGTTTCTCATTTAACACTTACTACAAATGTTGCCCTATGACAAAGTTTAACAATCTCACAACACATCAACAATATCCTTACTCAAATTTGTGTTCCCTATCACCAGCTTCCTTGTCCCCTTCTGGCCCTTGTCACTGGACTCCTGTACCTCATTAGTCTCATTTGGTTTTACGGGGCTGTACACTCTCAGGCTGAACAGTGAACCTCGGAGGTAACTTCACCACTGAGCTAAAAGGGTCTCTGGGGGCCATACTCTAGAGGTTTCTCCAGTCTCCTTTAGGCCAGTAAATCTGGTCTTTTTATTTTTGTGAGTTAGAAATATGCTCTACATCCTTCTCCAGCTCTGTCCAGAACCCTCTGTTGTGATCCTGATCAGAGTAATCAGTGGGTGGTAGCCAGGCACCATCTAGCTGTACTGGACTCAGTCCGGTGGAGGCCTTGGTAGCTATGGACAATTAGTCCTTCAGACTAATCTTTTCCTTGTATCCTGTTTTCTTTATTCTCCCTTGCTCCCGAACGGATGAGACCAGTGGAGTATCTTAGATGGCCGCTCACAGGCTTTTAAGACCCCAGACACTACTCACCAAGGTACAATGAAGAACATTGTCTTTATAAGCTGTGTTATGCCAATTGAGCTAGATGTTCCCCGAGACCATGGTCCCCACAGCCCAGCAATTCAGTCCCTCAGGGAGTTTGGATGTGTCTATAGAGCTTCCATGACCTTTCCTTGTACAGGTTGTGCTAGTTTCCCCTGTATTGTGTACTGTCTCAACCTTCATCCAAGATACCACTTATCTATTGCTTATTTAGTCTTTCCCCCCCACACCTCCCATCACTGGTAACCAACAAAGATTGTTACATTTTCTGTGTAAACATTTTCATAGGCTTTTACAATAGAGCTCTCATACAATATTTGTCATTTTGTGATTGACTTATTTCACTCAGCATAATGTCCTCCAGTTTCATCCATGTTATGAGATGGTTCACAGATTCATTATTGTTCTTTCTCGTTGCATAGTACTCCATTGTGTATATATACCATAGTTTGTCTATCCATTCATCTGTTGATGGGCATCTAGGTTGTTTCCATCGTTCTGCTATTGTGAACGATGCTGCCATGAACATATGTGTGCATATGTCTATTCGAGTGACGACTCTTATTTCTCTAGGATATATTCCTAGGAGTAGGACTACTGGATCAAAAGGTATGTATATTTCTAACTTTTTGAAGAAGCGCCATATCATCTTCCAAAATGGTTGTATCATTTTGCATTCCCACCAGTAGTGCATAAGAGTTCCCATCTCCCCACAGCCCCTCCAACATTTGTTATTTCCAGTGTTTTTCATTCGTGCCAGTAATGCCGGGGTGAGATGGTATCACATTGTGGTTTTAATTTGCATTTCCCTAATGGCTAGTGATCATGAGCATTTCCTCATGTGTCTGTTGGCCATTTGAATGTCTTCTTTGGTGAAGTGTCTGTTCATTTCCTTTGCCCATTTTTTAATAGGATTATTTATCTTTTTGTTGTAGAGGTGTTGGGTTTTCTTGTAGATTATGGAGATTAGACCTTTGTCTGACTTGTACTGTCCAAAAATTTTTTCCCAGTCTGTAGGTTCTCTTCTTACTCTTTTGGTGAAGTCTTTTGAAGAGCATAGGTGTTTGATTTTTAGAAAATCCCAGTTATCTAGCTTAACTGTTGGGGTTTGTGCATTGATGGTTACGGTTTGTATCCTGTTAATGCCATGTATTAAGGCCTGAAGTGTTGGTCCTATTATTTCTTCTATGAACTTTATAGTTTTAGGCTTTATATTCAGGTCTTTGATCCATTTTGAAGTAGTTTTTGTATACGGTGTGAGGTATGGGTCCTGTTTCATTTTTTTCCAGACAGATAACCAGTTTTGCCATCACCATTTGTTAAAAAGACTGTCTTTTCCCCATTTGATGGACTTTGGACCCTTGTCGAAGATCAGGTGACCGTAGGTGGATGGATTGACATCTGGGTTCTCAATTCTGTTCCATTGGTCAATGTATCTGTCGTTGTACCAGTGCCAGGCTGTTCTGAGTACTGTAGTTGTATAGTAGGTTCTGAAGTCAGGTAGTGTGAGTCCTCCAACTTTATTCTTCTTCTTCAGTAGTGCTTTACTTATTCGGGGCTTCTTCCCTTTCCATATAAAGTTAATGATTAGTTTTTCCATCTCTTTGAAGAATGTTGTTGGTATTTGGATCGGGATTCCATTGTATTTGTAAATAGCTTTGGGTAGAATTGTCATTTTCACAATGTTGAGTCTGCCTATCCATGAGCATGGTATGTTTTTCCATTTATGTAGATCCCTTTGGGTTTCATGCAGTAGTGTTTTGTAGTTTTCTTTGTATAGGTCTTTTACATCCCTGGTCAGATTTATTCCTAAGTATTTTATCTTTTTAGGGGCTATTGAAAATGGTATTGTTTTCCTGATTTCCTTTTCATCGTTCTCCTTACTGGTGTATAGGAATCCAAGTTTTTTGAATGTTTATCTTGTCTCCTGCTACTCTGCTGAATCTTTCTATTAGTTCCAGTAGATTTCTCGTGGAGTCTTTAGAGTTTTCTGTGTATAATATCATCTGCAAACAGGGACAGTTTAACTTCTTCATTACCAGTTTGGATGCACTTTATTTCTTTTTTTTGCCTGATTGCTCTAGCTAGAACTGCCAGCACATTGTTAAATAGGAGTGGTGATAAAGGGCATCCTTGTCTTGTTCCTGTTTTCAAGGGGAATGTTTTCAGCCTCTCTCCATTAAGAATGATGTTGGCCGTTGGTTTTGCATAGATGCCCTTTATTATGTTGAGAAATTTCCCTTCTATACCTATTTGATTGAGAGTTTTTATCAGGAATGGGTGTTGGACTTTGTCAAATGCCTTTTCTGTGTCAATTGAGATGATAGTGTGATTCTTCTCTTTCCTTTTATTTATGTGGTGGATTATGTTGATTGATTTTCTAATGTTGAACCATCCTTGCATACCTGGTATGAATCCTACGTGGTCGTGGTGTATTATTTTTTTGATATGATGCTGAATTCTATTGGCTAGAATTTTGTTCAGAATTTGCATCTATATTCATGAGGGATATTTGTCTGTAATTTTCTTTTTTTGTGACATCTTTGCCTGGTTTTGGTATCAGGGTTATGCTGGCTTCATAGAATGAATTTGGAAGTTTTGCTTCCTCTTCTATGCTCCGAAATACCTTGAGTAGTACTGGTACAAGCTCTTCTGTAAATGTTTTGTAGAATTCTCCAGTGAAGCCATCTGGGCCAGGGCTTTTTTGAGTTGGGAGTTTTTTTATTACCTTTTCAATCTTTTCTCTTGTTATGCGTCTGTTCAGATTTTCAACATCACTTTGTTGTAGTTTGGGTAGGCCGTGTGTTTCTAGAAATTTATCCATTTTCTCTAGGTTTTCAAATTTGTTGGAGTATAGTTTTTCATAATATTCTGTTACAATCCTTTTTATTTCGGTTGGGTCTGTTGTAATGTCCCCATTTCATTTCTTATTTGGGTGATTTGTGTCCTCTCCTGTTTTTCTTTTGTCAGTCTGGCCAGTGGTTTGTCGATTTTGTTGATTCTTTCAAAGAACCAACTTTTGGTTTTGTTGATTCTTTCTATTGTTTTTCTGTTCTCTATTTCATTTATTTTTGCTCTGATCTTTACTATTTCCTTTCTTCTGGTGGTTGTGGGCTTTTTTTGCTGTTCTCCTTCTATTTGTTTGAGTTCCATAGTTAATATTTTGATTTTGTCCCTTTCTTCCTTTTTGATATGTGCATCTATTGCTATAAATTGTCCTCTGAGGACTTCCTGTGCTGTGTCCCAAAGGTTTTGGTATGATGTGTTTTCATTCTCATTTGATTCTAGGAATTTTTTTATTCCATCTCCGATTTCTTCTATTACCCACTGATGTGTAAGTAGGGTATTATTCAGTTTCCATGTAGTTGATTTTTTTTTTTCCTTGCTTTTTCTATTGTTAATTTCTACCTTGAAGGCATTGTGGTCAGTGAAGATACATTGAATTTTCTCAACGTTTCAGATCTTGTTGAGGATTGCCTGTGGCCTAAGATGTGGTCTATTCTGGAGAACATTCCATGTGCATTAGAAAAGAATGTGTACTCTGCAGTGGTTGGATGGAGTGTTCTATATATGTCTATGAGGTCCAGTTGGCTGATTGTGCCCTTTAGTTCTTCTGTTTCTTTGCTGAGTTTCTTCTTAGTTGTTCTGTCCTTTACCGACAGTGGTGTGTTGAAGTCTCCTACTATTATTGTGGAAATGTCAATTTCTCTTTCCAGTGTTTTTAGAGTTTGTTTTATGTATTTTGGAGCCCTGTCATTGGGTGCGTAGATGTTTATTATGGTTTTGTCTTCATGATGGATTATCCCCTTAATCATTATATAGTGTCCTTCTTTGTCTTTTATGGTAGACTTTGTTATAAAGTCTATTTTATCTGAGATTAGAATTGCCACTCCTGCTCTTTTTTGGTAGTTGTTAGCTTGATATATTTTTTTCCAACCTTTGACTTTTAATAAATTCACATCTTTGTTTCTAAGGTGTGTCTCCTGTAGACAGCATATTGATGGATCCTGTTTTCTTATCCATTCTGTCACTCTCTATCTCTTTAGGGGTGCATTGATTCCTTTTACATTCAGCGTAATTATTGATAGAAGTGAGATTGTTGCTGTCATTTTGTAGTGCTTTTTTTGTGGTGCTGAAGTTTTCTTTGTTCTTCTTACTCTTTTGTACTCAGTTACTTTTGTTTGTGGATTTTTTTTTCATTTCTTTTGTTTTTTTAGGTTTTGTTTTTGCCGAGACTTTATGTTTTTCGTCTTTATTTTTATGAGTTGGTTTGTTAACTTTTCTTGTGGTTACCATGAATTTTACCCTTATGTTTTTAAGTTTGAAGCAGTCTACCATTACTTGGTATCAGCTCGCCTTCCTCTCCATTAGAAGGTTCTATACCCATGCCATTTATTCCCTCTTTTATTGTTTTGATGTTGTTGTCATTTATTGATTAACTGCTCTGATTACCTGTTGTATTTCTTTTGGTTTTGGATAGTCCTCGAGAGTTCATTTCTTAGATTGGTATCTGGCTGGTACGATCCTGCGTCCTAGGTTCTGCCTGTGAGCTGAAGCTGTTTGTCCTCAGATCGAAGAACTCCCTTTAATAATTCTTGTAAGTTTGGTTTGACTTTTACATATTCCCTTAATTTCTGTTTAAATGGAAATGACCTTATTTCACCATCAAATTTGAAAGAGAGTTTTGCAGGATATATTATTCTTGGCTGACAATTTTTTTCTTTCAAGATTTTATATATGTCATCCCATTTCTTTCTTGCCTGCATGGTTTCTGCCAAATAATCTGAGCTTAGTCTTATTGTTTCTCCTCTGTATGTGACTTCTTGTTTTTCATGAGCTACTCTCAGGATTCTTTGTTTGTCTTTGGTTTTGGCGAGTTTGAATATGATATGCCTTGGTGATTTTCTTTTGGGGTCTCTTCTATATGGGGTTCATTGAGCTTCTTGGATGGCCAGCTTTTCATCTTTCATGATATTGGGGAAGTTTTCTGTCAGCAGTTCCTCAATGATACTCTCTGTGTTTTCTGTTTTCTCCCCCTGTTCTGGATTGCCAATCACTCGTAAATTTTTGCTTTTAACTGTGTCCCACATTACTCTCAGGGTGTCTTCTTTTTTTTTTTTTTTGTTCTTTTTTCTGAGTTTTCCTGAAACAGAGTTGTATCCAAGTGTTTGTCTTCAATTCCACTGATCCTGTCTTCCACCCTTTCAAATCTGCTTCTCAGCCCTTCTATGACATCATCCATTTCTGAAATCTTGTTGTTTATCTTTTGGATTTCTAATTGTTGTTTTTGTATAATTTCTAGTTGTGAATTTATTTTTGCATTTTGTTCCTGCATCATCTTCCTGAATTCTTCCGATTTTTTGTCTGTATTTTCCATGAATTTGTCTATTTTTTCCTCGTGTTTGTCAGCTTTTTGCCTCAGTTCTTGGAGAATTCCGAGTATTAGAGATTTGAATTCCCTATCAGGCAGTTCTAGTGCATTTTCTTCCACAGGAGAATCATCTCTTGTTTTATTTTCGGTGCCTACTGGAACCGTCCTGTCCTGTTTTTGTAAATGTTTTGATATCGTCTGCTGTTTTGGGAGCATTCAGTAATTTTTCTCATTTATTGATTGAATATTTGTTTGTTTCGTCCCTTTTTTAAAAAAAATTTGACTATGTCTGAGCAGGCAGACTTCGTGTTCTTTTTTGTTTGCTCGTCTGTGTGCTCAATACTTTTCGCCTCCTTCTCCAACTGGCAGGGTCAGTCACTCAGCTATGGTACAGCAGGGAAGGTCTAGCTGAAGAGGAGTTACTGGGATGGATTGTTTGTGGCACTTACTACAGCCACCAGAGCGGGTCAGTAATCAGTGCAGGGCAGGTTCCAGTAGGCCGTGCCTGCACTGCTTGGTGGTGTGATGTCAAGTGCACGGTTCAGGTAGGCAGGATGCAGCAGGGAGATTGTTATGCGTGGAGTGGTTGTTTTGTCTCCTGCTGGATGCTCCGTGAGGCTGCTTTCTCTTACCCCCATTTGCTGGTCTCCGATAGGAGTCCAAGATGGTGGATCTGCACTGCGTTAGCTGGTAGGGGACCTCTGCATGAATCTCTCCTCACTCTCCGTTCTCTGTCACTTTTCTCACTCCATTTGTTGCTTGGCTAAGTTCTTTATCTCTTCATTTGATGTTTTAGGGTTTCAGGATTGTTGTATTCTCTGTTTGGCTTAGTTTTCGGATCTTTGCTGTGGAGGGATGGCATGGTGGTTCTGCCTAGAGCGCCATTTTGCCAGAACTCCCTATTTCTGTTAGTTTTTTTGTGCTTAGCTGCTTTTTTTGCATTGAGACTTTTTATTATATTCTTTCTTTCATTCTGTGTATAAAACTTACAATTGCAGCTTGCTGCCAACATTTAACATACAAACAACAAGTAACATACAACATTAATGTACTAAAACTCTATTCTTGTTTTGCTCCTCCTTTACCCCTTTTCTGTTGTTGAGTCTCAAGTTACATCATTATACATTCTATATCCAGTACGTTTAATTTGTACTTATTTCCTGTGCACCTGATGCTGTATTGCTTGTGGAACTTAACTATTGATTTCACTCTCAGAAAATACCATATACTTGGTCCTTATGTTTGTCCATGCCATTATCTTTATTGTAGATCACTTTTTGCTTTTTCTTTCCCATGTGCAGATTTGCGTATTTGTCTAGCATTCTTTCCTTTCCATTTGTAGAACTCCTTTAAGTAATATTTGCATAGCAGGTCTGGTAGTAACAAATTGACAGAGCTTCTGTTTATTTGGGAATGTCTTGATTTCCCCCTCATTTTTGAATGACATCTTTGCTCAATAAAGAATTCTTGGTTGACTGTTGTTTTCTTTCAATACCTCCAGGGTTTCTGAGGAGAAATTTGCACTAATTTTTATGAAGGACACTTGACATGTTATATTGTACTTTTCTCTTGCTGCTTTCAAAATTATCTCCTTGTCTTTGGTTTGAAAGAATTTTATTACATTGTGCCATCTTGTAGACCTCTTTTTATTCCTTTTGTTTGTTGTTCACCTAGCTTCCTGAATATGCAAGCTCAATTGCTTATTCAGGTCTGGGAAATTCTCTATGATTATCTCTTGGAAAATTCTCTCTATGACTTTTTTACTATATTGTTGTTCTGGAATCCCAAAAAATCCTAATGTTGGACTTCTCAATTGAATTCCACATTTCCATTTGGCTTTGTTCACTTTTCTTTGTTATTTTCTCTTGTTTCTCTTGAAGCTTGATAAATTCAGCTATTCTATCTTCTGTCTGCTCAAATCTATTGTTCTATTTTTCTCTTGCATTTTTTAATTCAATAATTTATCATTTAATTCCAGTAGATGTATTTCTCTTTGATATTTATTCAATGTTTTCAATTATCTTATTGAGCTTCTACTTCTGTTTTCCATTTCGTTTTCTTATCTCCATTAGTTTGTTTTCTGTGTGTTCTTTGCTTTCTTTGAACATATTTAGCATTGTTGTCTGGATGTCTTCTATTTTCCCATTAACCTGTCCATCAGAGAAATTTCTCCTTCTTCGTGGTTTTCTTTGAATTGTTCCATATTCTCCTATGGTCTTGTATGTTTCATAATTTTTTATTGAATGTGAGGCATTTTAATGTCTTACTGTGATAATCTGGAACTCAGTATTTTCTGTATTTTCAGGAATTATTTTTCCCCTTTATTTCCACCTTTTTTCTCCTAAATTCCACTAGAGAGCACATTAGCTCTGTCTTTCTTCTAGCACTGAGGTAGAAGTTCTTTGGAGGGTCCTGAGGCATTTTCTTTGCTCAATATAGAGCTCTATTGTGACTTCATAGACTTAAGGCATTTTGTCATATTTTAAGTTTCTGTGAGTTGACTCTTGGTAGTTTTTCCCAAGGTGGCTGACAATACTGTGTTTTGAAGTTCCCTCTGAGATCTATCCGGTGGGGAGTGGCCTTCCAGATAGGACTGCAACACTGCAGCAGGATTTCCCTGGGGCTGCTAACCAAAAAGTTAGCAGTTGGAATCCACCAACAACTCCTTGAAAGTCCTATGGGGCAGTTCTACTTTGTCCTATAGGATCGCTATGAGTGGGAATAAACTCGCCGGCAAAGGTTTGTACAGGTTTTGATCTGTGAGGGTTGCACGTGTCTTTCCCTCTGCACTGACAGTGACTGCAGTGAACTTTTTTGCTGGCCCTGGTGGAAGGGGGATGGCGTGGCTTTCCCAAAGCAGGGGGGTGGGTAGTGCTTTGTATTCTTTCTGCACTGGCCACCCTCAGCAGCATCTCCTGCATGACCTGGTTGTTAGGTAGGGAGCCAGTTGATTCCCTGTTTGATGTAATTCTCTCACCCTGGTTGATGGGTGAGTCCCGTGGCTCTTACGTGAGTCTGGGTTCTATTGCTTTCATGCGTCTGGTCTCAACAGGACTCAATAACACTCACCCCCAGTGCCCCTCCCCAAGTGTGTTCTCAGGCTTCCCTGCTCCCTGCTTGTAAATCCCCACAGCAAATCTGCACCACTTTCATCAGACTGCACTTTCCTTAGTTTCCCGGATTTCGGATTTCAAATCCACACTGGGCAATATGCCACTGTCTCTCAGTTCTACACCAACTGAGGAGGCATCCCACCTTTTCTGTCAGACCTTTCCAAGGCTATTTACCTAGTATCTCTGAACCAGTCTGTGTCCTCGGTGTAGGTCTTGTCCTGGGTTCTTTGTTCAGGGATGTTGTCTGTCCATGTCTCAAAATGCCATAATGAGCTGATCCAGCAGGTAGAGTGCTGGCAGTCAGTGAATCTCTGGCTTTCTGCTGTCTGCTCTATCTCGCTCTTGACTCATCTCAATTCTCCGACTCTTCAACGTCCTTCCAGAGCTCCAAAATTTCTGCCTGTGCTAAATTTATTAGTTGTTCAGTGGCTTAGATGTAAGGTACGCAGGAGAGCGACTGTTGACTTTACCATCTTGCCGTTCCCAACAAAAATTCTAGATTTGAGGGCTTTATGATATATGTGGTTTTCAAATATTTTCTCCCAGTTTGTAGCTTTTCTTTTTATTTTCCTAACAGTTTTTTTTTTGCAGAGTAAAGTTTTTAATTTTGATAATGTCAATTTTATAAATTTTTTATTTTATGGATTGAGCTTTTATCATCATGTCTAAGACCTCGTCACTAAGTCCTAGGTCCTGAACATTTTAATCTATGTTTCTTTAAAAAGCTTTAAAGTTTTACATTTTACACTTAAATTTATTTATTTTTTTTCATTTTGAATTAATTTTTGTATAAGGTGTGAGGTTTAAGCCAAAGATCCTTTTTTTTTCCTTTTTCCAAAGGATATACAATTGCTCCAGCAATATTTTTTGCAAAGACTACCCTTCCTCTATTGAATTGCTTTTGCAACTTTGTGAAAAATCAGTTGGATGTACTTGTGTGAGGCAATTGCTGGACTATCTATTCTGTTCCATTCAATTACATGTCTTTCCTTCCACCAACATCATGATGTCTTGGTTACTGTAGCTATATAATAAGCTTTGAAACTGGATAGAGTGATTCCTCCCAATTAACTTATTTTTTGTAATTGTTTCAATGTTTCTAGTTCCTTTGATTTTCCTTATAAATTTCAGATTAATCTTGTATATGTCTACAAAAATCTTGCTGAGATTTTGATATAAGTTCCTTTAAACTTGTACATGAGTTTCAGGAAAATGACATCTTTGTTATATTGATACTTCCAATCTATGAACATGATGTATCTCTACATTTGTTTACATCTTGGATTTATTTCATCAGCACAGATTTCAGTATATAAGTACCGTACATGTTTTGTTAGATTTACACTTAAATATTTTCATTTATTGAGTAAATGTTAACAATATTGTTTTTAATTTCTGTTTCCACATGTTCATTGTTAATATATAGAACTGTGACTTTTTATTGGTGAGTTTGCAAAACTCATTTGTTCTAGTAGTATTTTTTTCAGATTCCTTGGGAGTATTTATGGAAACCATCATATTATCTGCAAATGAAGACATTTTTATTTTTTTTTCTTTTCTGATCTGTATTTCTTTTATTTTTACTGTTTTTGTTCTCATTGCCTTGTTACACTGGCCAGAAGTCCCAGTACTATGTTTAATAACAGTGATGAGAGCAAAATTCTTCAGATTTTTCCAATCTTAGAGAGAAAGTATTCAGTATTTTGCCGTTAAGTTTATGATGATAGCAGTAGGTTTTTTGTATATGCTCTAAGACCTTTTCTTATTTTTTTTCCATGACTAGGTACTTAATTTTGTCAAATGATTTTTCTTCATCAATTAATATAATCATATAGTTTTTCTATTTTATCCTGTTTAATACATAGGTAGAATTGATTAACTTTTGAATATGGAACCATTTTTGAATTCCTGGAATAATCCTTGCTTTGTCGTAGTGTATGATGATTTTTTACTGCAGAATTCTATTCATTAGTATTTTAAGAATTTGTGTGTGTGTGTTCATAAAGGATATTAGTTTGTTGTTTTTATTTTGTACTGTACCTGCTTGGTTTTAATATCAGGGTACAACTGACTGACTAAAATGAATTAGGAAGTATTCCATGCTCTTCAATTTTCAGAAGACATGTATAGAATTGGTGTTAATTCTTATACAAACATGTGGTAGAATTCTTCAGTGCAACTATCTGTACTTAGAAATTGTATTGGGGGTGTTCTTATGAATAGAATATCCTTATTAATTACAGGGCTTGTCTTAGGCTAGAATTTCTAGAGAAGCAAAACTAGTGAAGCATCTATATATATATATAAAGAGAGAGAGATTTATAGCCAGGAAATGGGTCACATGGTTGCAGAGTCTGGCAAGCTCCAATTCCATGGGTCAGACCGGAGGCTTCTCCCGACTCACATAGCTGCAGGTGCTGGTTAACCCAAGATCCAGACCCAGGAGGCTGACGACTGCCGAGATTAGCAGGCAAGATGCTAGCTCAAGTCCCAAGAACTGGAAGTCAGATGAACAGGAGCCAGCTGCAGGATCCACAGAGAGCAAAAGCCAGCAAGCCTTGCCAGAAAGTCCACCTATATTGGATGCAGACCATACCCCAAAGAAACTCCCTTTCCAATGGTTGGCTGCTAATAGCAGATCCCATGATGGAGGTGATCACATTATATCAGATCTCATCATGGAGCTGACTACATCATTATATGACTGCCAAACTGCATCATAACTGCAAAACCGTTGAGAATCATGTCCCAGGCAAGTTAACACACAACCTTAAAAATCACAGTCCAACCCCTGTCAACTTGGCACTTATACACATTTCCTTAAACCATAGATAATCTCCGAATAAAGAGAAAATTATAAAGTCATACTTGCGCCGAACATGATACAAGTAACACACATACCACCAAAATCACGCTAGCCCTGTTTACATCTTATACTTTATAAATGAAAAAAAAAATTGATGCACACATACAAGGAAGAAATGCTCATAACAATTACAGTCCTTGTTTGTGCAACTGGTCACGTGGTAGTAACTTGTATTTAGAAATACATTCTTCCACCATCCATTCCGTATTCCCTCTACTCTCAGTAAACACCACTGCTGGTTGTGGATTTTTGCCTAGTGGGGTGACACAAACCATCATTCCTGAAGGGTCTGGGCCATGACATAATTGGGTTGCTGTAGTTTTCCATTGATTTTAATCACAGAGCATGGTAGTACTAAGAGATGTCCTAAGGGATCTCCTGCATTCCAGGCATACTCTTCTTTACCTCCGTTACATAATGTCAATCCCATTTCCTCTTGGTAATCAGGATCTATCACACTGGCCAATATGGTAACTCCCTTCTTTGCCTGTTGATTCAGAGGGATAAGGAACCCAAAGTGCCGGGGTGGCATTCTTAAATTCCAGTTCAATGGAATCAGTGATTTGTCTCCAGGTGGGAGCACTCCTCACATTGGAATTAAGACCTCTAGGCCCATAGAGCATAGGGTCATGGGGAACAGGAAGCAAAAATTTTGTGAGTGGGTCACTAGGGGTAATAGTGAGTGGTACCACTCTGTTTTCCACCCCTTGCTTCCTGGACCCATGAATCCTGGCTATGGGAGAAACAGCATTATCTATTGGATGCTGGTTTTAAGCCTATACAGCCTCCTGGAGAACATTGCCCCAACCCTGCAAGGTATTGCCACCTAGCTGGTGCTATAATTGTGTCTTTAGAAAGTCATTCCATTGTTCTATCAAGCCAGCTGCTTCAAGATGATGGGGAACATGGTAAGATCAGTGAATTCCATGATCATGAGCCCATTCCTGCCCTTCATTAGCTGTGAAGTGAGTTCCTTGAACCGAGGTAATGCAGTGCGGGATACCATGATGGTGGATAAGGCATTTGTATGTCCATGGATGGTAGTTTTGCCAGAAGCATTGTGTGCAGGGAAGGCAAATCCGCATCCAGAGTAAGTGTCTATTCCAGTAAGAACAAAAGGGTGCTCTTTTCATGATGGAAGTGGTCAAATGTAATCCATCTGCCAACAGGTTGCTGGCTGATCACCTCAAGGAATGATGCCATACTGGGGACTCAGTGTTGGTCTCTGCTGCTGGCAGATTAGGCACTCAGCAGTGGCTATAGCCAAGTTGACCTTGGTGAGTGGAAGTCCATGTTGCTGAGCCCACGCATAACCTCTGTCACTACCACTTTGTTCATGAACCCATTGGGCAATGATGGGAATAGGTGGAGAAAGAAGATGACTGGTTTCCACAGAACATATCCTATTCATTTGATTGTTAAACTCCTCCTCTGCCGAGGTCACCCTTTGGTGGGCATTCATTCACACGAGACACAAGTGTCTTTACTTCTTTGGCCCATTCAGATCGATCTATCCACTACCTCTTCCCCATACCTCCTTGTCTCCAAATTTCCAATCATGTTCCCTGACCATCCAGCCAAACCCCTGGCCACAGCCCATGAATCAGTATACAATCATACATCTGGCCATTTCTCCTCTCAAGTGAAGTGAACAACCAGGTGCACTGCTTGAAGTTTTGCTCATTGGGAGGATATTCCTTCACCACTGTTCTTCAAGGAGGTCTCAGAAAGGGGCTGAAGTGTGCCTCTGTCCACTTTCGGGTGGTGCCTGCATATAACACAGAACCATCTGTAAATCAGGCACGATTTTTCTCTTCTTCAGTCAACTGTTCATAAGGACATCCCCATGAAGCCATAGGTTCAGTCTGGGAGATGGAAGGTAATGTGAAAGAGTGGATACCATGGACATTTGAGCCACCTCCTCATGCAACTTATTTTGTGCCTTCAGGTCCTTCTCGGGCCCTATCGCGTATATACCACTTCCATTTAATGATGGAGTGCTGCTGTGCACGTCCAACTTTATGGCTCTGTGGGTCAGACAACATCCACTTCATGATGGACAGCATGGTGACTTAGTGGCCCATGGTTAAGAATTCATTCTCTGATATGGCCCAGTAACAACCCAAAAGCTGTTCTTAAAAAGGAGAGTAGTTATCTGCAGAGGATGGCAGGGCTTTACTCCAGAATTTTAAGGGTTTGCACTGTGATTCACCAATAGGGGGCTGCCAAAGATTCCAAACAGCATCTCTCTCTACCACAGACAGTTCAAGCACTGTTGGATCAGCCAGATCATATGCCCAACTGGCACAGCAACTTTCATGGCAGCCTGAACCTGTTGCAGAGCCTTCTCTTGGTCTGGGTCCCACTCAAAACAAGAAGCTTTTTGAGTCATTTTATAAATAGGCCAGACTAGCACACCCAAATGAGGGATAAGTTGCCTCCAAAATCCAAAGAAGCCCACTAGGCATTGTATTTCCTTTTCAGTTATGGCAGGGGCCAGATGCAGTAACTTATCCTTCACTTTAGAAGGAATATCTTGACATGTTCCACACCACTGGACCCCTAGAAATTTCACTGAGGTGGAAGGCACCTGAATTTTTGTGGGATTACTTTCCCACCCTCTAGCACCCAATGTTTTACCAATAAGTCCAGAGTCATTGATGCTTCTTCCTTCGTAGGTCCAATCAGCAAAATGTCATCAGAGTAATGGACCAGTGTGACAACTTGTGGAAGGGAAAGGTGATAAATTTCCCTACAGACTAAATTACGACATAGGGCTAAAGAGTTGATATATCCCTGAGGTATGACACTGAAGGTATATTGCTCGCCTTGCCAGCTGAGGTTAAACTGCTTCTGGTGTTCCGTCAAAACAGGTGTGGAGAAAAAGGCATTAACAGGATCAATAGCTGCATACCCAGTACCAGGAGATGTATTCATTTCCTCAAGCAATGTAACTACATCTGGAACAGTAGATGCAATTGAAGTCACCACCTGTTTAAGTTTTCAATAATCCACTGTCATTCTCCAAGATCCATCTCTTTCTTGCACAGGCCAAATAGGCGAGTTGAATGGGGATGTGATGGGAATTACCACTCCTGCATCCTTTAAGTCCTTGATGGTGACAGGAATATCTGCAATCCCTCAAGGAATGCGGTATTGCTTTTGATTTACTGTTTTCCTAGGTAGAGGAAATTCTAATGGCTTCCACTTGGCTTTTCCTATCATAATAGCCCTTACTCCACTTGTCAGGGATCCAATGTGGGGGTTCTGCCATTTGCTGAGTATATCTATTCCAATTATGCATTCTGGAACTAGGGAAATCACTACAGGATGGGTTCAGGGACACATTGGACTTACTGTGAGATGAACGTGGGCTAAGATTCCATTAATAACCCGACTTTCACTTTAATAAGATACAAACCATAACCAACAACACACAAACTCCAGAAGATGAGCTAGATAACTGGGATTTTCTAAAAATTAAACCCTTATGCTCATCAAAAGACTTCACCAAACGAGTAGAAGAAGAACCTACAGACTGGGAAAAAAATTTGGACGTTACAAGTCAGACAAAGTTCTAATCTCTAAAATCTACAAGAAAATCCAACACCTGTACAACAAAAAGACAAACAATCCTATCAAAAAATGGGCAAAGGAAATGAACAGACACTTCACCAAAGAAGACATTCAAGTGGCCAACAGACACACGAGGAAATGCTCGTGATCACTAGCCATTAGAGAAATATAAATCAAAACCACAATGAGACACCATCTCACTCTGGCATTACTGACACGAATCAAAAAAACTGGAAATAACAAATGTTGGAGAGACTGCAGGGAGATTGGAACTCATATGCACTGCTGGTGGGAATGCAAAATGATACAACCGTTTTGGAAAATGATATGGTACTTCCTTAGAAAGCTAGAAATAGAAATACTATATGATCCAGCAATCCCACTCCCAGGAATATATACTAGAGAAGTAAGACCTGTTACACAAATAGACATATGCACATCCATATTCATTGCAGCATTGTTCACAGTAGCAAAAAGATGAAAACAACCTAGATGTCCATCAACAGATGAATGGATAAACAAACTATGGTACATACACATAGTGGAGTATTACACAATGATAAAGAATAATGATGAATCTGCAAAGCAGCTCATAACATGGATGAAACTGGAGGACAGTATGCTGAGTGAAATAAGTCAATCACAAAAAGACAAATATTGTATGAGACCACTACTGTAAAAACTCATGAAAAGGTTTACACAAAAAGAAACAATCCTTGATGGTTATGAGGGATGGGAGGGGTGGGGGGAACACTAAATAGACAATAGATAAGCTGTAACTATGTTGAAAGGTAAGAAAGTACACAGTACTGTGGAAGCCAGCACAAGTTGTACAAGGAAAGGTCATGGAAGCTCCATAGACACATCCAAACTCCCTGAGGGACTGAATTGCTGGGTGGAGGGCTGTGGGGACCATGGTCTCAGGGAACATCTAGCTCAATTGCATAACATAGTTTATAAAGAAAATATTCTACATTCTATCTTGGTGAGTAGCATCTGCGGTCTTAAAAGCCTGTGAGCAGCCATCTAAGATAATCCACTGGTCTCATCCCTTTGGGAGAAAGGGAGAATTAAAAAAACAAGATACAAAGGAAAGATTAGTCCAAAGATTAATGGGTCACAACTACCACGGCCTCCATCAGACTGAGTCCAACACAACTAGATGGTACCCAGCTACCACCACTGACTTCTTTGACAGGGATCACAACAGAGGGTCCCAGACAGAGCTGGAGAAAAATGTAGAACAAAATTCTAACTCACAAAAAAGGACTAGACTTACTGGCCTGACGGAGACTGGAGAAACCCCAAGAGTATGGCCCCCGGACACCCTTTTAGCTCAGTAATGAAGTTACTCCTGAGGTTCACCCTTCAGCAAAACATTAGACAGCTCCACCAAACAAAACGAGACTAATGGGGCACAACAGCCAGGGACAAGGACTAGAAGACAGGAGGGGACAGGAAATCTGGTAATAGGGAACCCAAGGTTGAGAAGGGAGACTGTTGACATGTCGTGGGATTGTTAACCAATGTCATAAAACAGTATGTGTACTAACTGTTTAATGAGAAACTATTTGTTCTGTAAACCTTCATCTAAAGTACAATAAAAAAATTTTTAAAGAAATAACCTGACCTTCATATGCCCCCACTCTGACTGGTGGGCCACAGTGACGTTTTGGGTCTCCTGGAATTGGTGTCAGTTCAGAGTCAGTATCCAGTAATTCCCAAAATGTCTGATTATTCCCTGTTCCCCAAAGAATAGTCACTCTTGTAAAAGGCTGTGGATTCCTTTGGAGATATCTAGAAGAAAAGTTAACAGCATAATGTTGTGGTAGTGTAGTGGGGTCCTTCCTCAAGAGGACCCTGCCTCGCCTTCATTCCAGGGGTTTTGAATCTTTAAACTCACTCAAGTCTTGGAACTGATTGAGGGACCATGGCTCTCTATTCAGGCAATTTGAGTTAAACTTCTGTTCACTTGACCTAGAATTCTTCTGATTGTATGGATCAAGTAAATATTTAGTAGATTTCCCATCTATTACACTCCTAACAACACCGTGACTAAGTAGTCAACACCGTAAGTCTGTATGAGTCAGACTAGTCTGATTACTGCTTTGACTCCGCTGTTCATTACAGTAACCACGCCCACCTTGTCTTTGTTGGTTGAGTGTTGCCACTTGACCCTTACTACCACAGGGTCCAATCAGCCCCATTGTAATTAGGTATCTTAATTCAGTTAGGGTAGTTCTCACTGTCAAATCTGACTCATATAAAATAGCAATCACAGCATTCTTGAAGGATACTGGGGCTCCAATCACAAATTTGTTCCTAAACATTGTGGTAAAAGGTGTGTCCTCTGGGAACTCTACATGTGGGTCTATGGGTCTAACCTGATGAATCCATTCTAACATGCCAATTTCCCTAAGACTCTGGATGCCTTCATCTACTGTATACTAAGGCAGGTCTTGTACTTCAACTTGATATATTGTAGTCTACCATGTAATCCATGCTTTAGTGATCCAACCAAATAAACTATTAGATCCTTTCCTAACCTTCTGAGCTGAAACATTGAATGAAGAACCTATGGTTAGTGGGCCTATACCAATAAACTCAGACTGATCCACCTTTTTGTTCCTTGCACCATTATCTCACACCCTTAATAGCTATTCCCACACATGTTCCCCAGGTTTCTGTTTGTACATATTAGAAAAGACAAGGAGTTCTTTTGGACTGTAGCATACCTCCTCCTAGGTCATAATTTGTACTTCAACATTTGGAGCTCACCGGGACTTAAATCTAGTTATAGGTCTAAAGCCAAAAATCAGAAGTGGGGTTGTGTTTTGAGAACATTCAGCATTGTATTGTAAGGCATCTGCCTCAGGCAATTCCCCAGGCAATGACTCAGACAAAGGCTCTTCAAACACAGCTGGGTTAATCTCATCAGATGGGGTGGAGGAGCTAATGGTTTTACTGGGGAAGGTGGCTTAGGAGACAAAGATGGAGTAATCTCTTCAGATAGGAGTGAGAGTGTTGGTTCTGTCGGCAGAAGTGATTCAATGAAATTTAGGGGCTCCGAGTCTCCAGCTTTCTGATTATCTGCCAATTTGTCCCCATCCCGTTTCAGGACCCATTTCTTTCCAATCAATCTCCTCAGTTTAACTTCGGATACCACTCAAGTTTGGGGATTCAGTAGGCATTGTAATTCAGCCACTCTTGCGATAAGACTCTGGGTTTGGTTTTTGGCAATATCAGCTCTGTTACAGCAAGAAATAGGCTTTTTTTTTCAAGGCACAAATGGAAAGTTTGAGGTCATTTACGCAGTGCCTGAGCTTTGATCCTGAAGCCCTGAGCTCATCTCTTTCTTTCACCACTTTGTCTAGCAAAAGTAGGATCAACCAGCCAGTTTCCTTACACTTCTCATTATGACAAAATTGTAGAAAGGTATCAAACATGCAATTGCCCACAGCCTCATGTCTCACCAACACCTGATCTATTGGTGGTAATATTTTGCATATTTCTATTGCCACCTCATGCCTTGGATTATCAGTGCCCTCTTTACTGCTTGAAGCAGAGTCATCAACATCTTTAAGACTAACGAGACTTGAGAACCAATTTATAAAATTTATCCTTAAAATTTTGTTTCTATAGAACCACTCTCGGTACCAAATGTCTTAGGCTAGATTCTCTAGAATAGAAAATAAGTGAAGTGTGTATATATATATATATATGTATATGTATATATATACACAAACACACAGAGATTTATATCAAGGAAATGTCTCATGCTGTTGTAGAGGCTGGAAAGTCCCAAGCCTGTGGGTCAGGCTGGAAGGCTTCTCCACACTCACATAGCTGCAGGGACTGCCAAACCCAAGATCAGCAGGTAAGCTGCTAGCTCTAGTCCCAAGAACTGTAGGTCAAATGAACAGGAGCCAGCTGCAGAATTCAGAACAAGCAAAAGTCAGCAAGCCTTGCCAGAAAGTTCACCTATTTTAGATGCAGACCACACCAACAAAGAAACTCCCTTTCCAATGATTGGCTACTAATAGCAGATCTTATCATGGAGGTGATCACATTATATCAGATCTCATCATGGAGCCGATCACATCATTATGTGACTGCCAAGCTACCTATAATTGAAAATCACTGAGAATCATAGCCCAGCCAAGTTGAGACACAACCTTAAATCATCACAGGATTACTCCAATTATCTATTTTATAATGGGTGAATTTGACAGTTAATGTTTTTCAAGGAATTGGCCCATGTGATCTAAGTTGTCAAATTCGTGTTTGCAGAGTAGTTTGTAGTATCCCTGTCTTAGTCATTGAGTGCTATTATAACAGAAATACCACAGGTGGATGGATTTAACAAAGAGAAGTTTATTCTTTTACAGTCCAGTAGGCTACAAGTCCAAATTCAAGGCATCGGCTCCAGGGGAAGGCTTTCTCTGTTGGCTCTGGAGGAAGGTCTATGTCATCAATCTTCCCTTGGTCTGGGAGCGTCTCTGTCCAGGAACCTCAGGTCCAAAGTACACGCTCTGCTCCCGGCACTGCTTTCTTGGTGGTATGAGGTTCCCACAAGTCTCCGCTCGCCTCTTTCTTCTATATCTCAAAAGAGATTGATCAAAGATGCTATCCAATCTTGTAAACCTCATCAGTATTATTGTCACTAATCCATCTTATTAGATCATAGTGATGGAGTTTACAACACACAAGGAAATCACATCAGATTACAAAATGGTACACAATTATACAGTACTGGGAATCATTACACAGCCAAGTTGACAGATATTTTGGGGGGACACAATTCAATCCATAACAATTCCCTTATAATCCTTTTGATGACTGCAGAATATGCAGTAATGCCCTGGTTCATTTCTTATATTGATAATTTTTGTCTCCTTTCTTTTTTCCTTTGTCTGAATTCTGAGAGGTCAATTAATTGTTTTGTTTCCCAATAACTAGATTTTTCTACATTGATTTTCTTTATTTTTTCTGTTACGCATTTTATTGAGTTTTCCTCTTATCTATATTATTTCCATTCTTATGCTTGGCATGGAATTATTTTGCTATTTTTGTGCTAATTTTTGAAAATGAAGGTTTAGCTCATTGATTTGAGATATTTCCTATTTTTTAATATAAGCATATATTGCTATAAGTTGATGAAGTCCAATTTATTTCTTTTTCATTTTTTCACTTGTGAGTTTGCTTTTATATCTAAGAAACCATTGCCTTACACAAGGCCACAAAGATTTACTCCAATGTTTTTCTCTAAGAGAGTTTAACTCTTATACATATTTGTGTATTAGATTTGAGTTAATTTTTATGTATAGCATGTTGTAGGAGTCCAACTTAATTCTTTTGCATGTGGATTTCCAGTTGTACCAATACCACTTATTAAAAATACTATTTTTCCTCACAAAATTGTCTTGGCACCATTGTTAAAAATTAATTGGCCATACATGTGAAGTTTTACTTCTATATTCTCAATTTTTCCCATCCATCTATATGTTTATCCTTATGACAATCTCAGACTGTCTTGATTACCATTGTTTGGTAGTAACTTAAAATCAGTAAGTGTTAGTCCTCCAACATTGTTCTTCATTTACAAAATATTATGTGTTGAATGTTCATGGTCTCTTGCATTTCTATTTGAATTTTAGAATCAGCTTGTCAATTTCTGCAAAACAGCCAGCTTGTATTTTAAGACAGATTGCACTGAATCTGTACATCAATTTTGGGAGTATTTCCATTGTAACAAAGTCATGTCTAATAATCCAAGAACACGGTGTATTTTCCTATAAACTTAGTTTTTCTTTAATGCTTTGTAGTTTTCAATTTACAAGTCTTGTACTTCTTTTGGTATTTTTTTTTTCTTGAGGATTTCTTTTGATGCTATTGTAAATGTAATTATTTTCTTGATTTCAATTTTAGATTTTACATTGCTAGTGTATAGACATACAGTCGATTTTTGTATCCTGATTGTCATGGATTGAATTGTGTCCCCCCAAAATGTGTGTCAACTTGGCTGGGCCATGATTCCCAGTATTGTGTGATTGTCCACCATTTTGTCATTTGATGTGATTTTCCTATGTGTTATAAATCCTACCTCAATGATGGTAATGAAATTAGGACAAGTCCACCAGAGCCAAAGTACGATCTTGAGCATATCCCACCTGAATTTAGAGACCATCTCAAAGATAGATTTGACCCATTGAACACTAATGAACAAAGACCAGACAACTTGTGGAATGACATCAAGGACATAATACATGAAGAAAGCAAGAGGTCATTAAAAAGACAGGAAAGAAAGAAAAGAGCAAAATGGATGTCAGAGGAGACTCTGAAACTTGCTCTTGAATGTCAAGTAGCTAAAGCTAAAGGAAGAAGAGATGAAGTAAAACAGGTGAATAGAAGAGTTCAAAGGGAGGCTTAAGAAGACCAAGTAAAGTATTATAAGGACATGTGCAAAGACCTGGAGGTAGAAAACCAAAAGGGAAGAAAATTCTAGGCATTTCTCAAGCTGAAAGAACTGAAGAAAAATTCAAGCTTCAAGTTGCAAGATTAAAGGATTCTACAGGGAAAATATTAAACGACACAGGAAGCATTAAAAGAGGATGGAAGGAATAAACAGAGTCACTATACCAAAGAGAATTGGTGGACGTTCAACCATTTCAGGAGGTAGCATATGATCAGGAACCGATGGTACTGAAGGAAGAAGTCCAAGTTGCACTGAAGGCATTGGCAAAAAACAAAGCTCCAGGAATTGATGGAATACCAGTTGAGATGTTTCAACAAACGGATGCAGAGCTGGAAGTGCTCACTCGTCTATGCCAAGAAATTTGGAAGACTGCTACCTGATCAACCTACTGGAAGACATCCGTATTTATGCCTATTCCCAAGAAAGGTGACCCAACCGAGTTCAGAAATAATCGAACAACATCATTAATATTACACTCAAGTAAAATTTTGCTGAAGATCATTCAAAAGAGGCTGCAGCAGTATATTGACAAGGAACTTCCAGAAATTCAAGCCGAATTCAAAAGAGGAAGTGGAACCAGGGATATCATTCCTGATGTCAGATGGATCCTCACTGAAAGCAGAGAATACCAGAAAGATGTTTATCTGTGTTTTATTGACTATGCAAAGGCATTTGACTGTGTAGATGTAACAAACTATGGATAACATTGTGAAGTGTGGGAATTCCAGAACACTTAATTGTCCTCATGAGGAACCTGTGCATAGATCTAGAGGCAGTTGTTCAAACAGAACAAGGATATACTGCGTGGTTTAAAGTCAGGAAATTGTGTGTTAGGGTTGTATCCTTTCACTATACTTATTCAATCTGTACGCTGAACAAATAATCCAAGAAGCTGGACTATATGAAGAAGTACTGGCATCAGTATAGAAGGAAGACTCATTAACAACCTGCGTTATGCAGATGACACAACATTGCTTGCTGAAAGCGAAGAGAACTTGAAGCACTTACTGATGAAGAACAAAGACCACAGCCTTCAGTATGGATTACACCTCAACATAAAGAGAACAAAAATCCTCACAATTGGACCAATAAGCAACATCATGATAAACAGAGAAAAGATTGAAGTTGTCAAGGATTTCATTTTACTTGAATCCACAATCAACACCCATGGAAGCAGCAGTCAAGAAATCAAAAGAGGCATTGCATTGGGCAAATCTGCTGCAAAAGACTTCTTTAAAATATTGAAAAGCATAGATGTCACCTTGAAGACTAAGGTGTGCCTGACTCAAGCCATGGTGTTTTCAATCTCCTCATATGCATGGGAAAGCTGGACGATGAATAAGGAAGACTGAAGAAGAATTGAAGCCTTTGAATTGTGGTGTTGGTGAAGAATATTGAATATATTCAATATTCCAAAAAAACGAACAAATCTATCTTGGAAGAAGTACAACCAGAATGCTCTTTAGAAGTAAAGATAGCAAGACTACGCCTCATATACTTTGTACTTGTTATTAGGAGGGATCAGTCGCTGGAGAAAGACATCATGCTTGGTAAAGTAGAGGGCCAGCAAAAAAAGAGGAAGACCTTCAACGAGATGAACTGACACGTTGACTGTAACAATGGGCATAACGAAGATTATGAGGATGGTGCAGGTCTGGTCAGTGTTTTGTCCTGCTGTACCTAGGGTAGCTATGAGTCGGAATGGACTCCAGGGCACCTAACAACAACAACAATGGTGTTAATGAGATAGGGTTATCAGCAGTTATGTTAATAAGGCAGGACTTACAAGATTAGGTTGTGTCTTAAGTCAATCTCTTTTGAGATATAAAAAAGAGAAGCAGAGAGAGAGGGGGACCTCAAACCACCAAGAAACAAGAGCGGGTAGAATAGCGCGTCCTTTGGACCCAAAGTCCCTGCACTGAGAAGCTCCTCAACCAGGTAAGATTGATAACAGGGACCTTCCCCCAGAGCTGACAGAGAGAGAAGCCCTCCCCTGGAGCTGGCACCCTGAGTTAGGACTTCTAGCCTCCTGGCCTGTGAGAGAATAAATGTCTCTGTTATAGCTGTTCACTTGTGGTATTATAGCAGCACTAGAAAAATAAGACACTGATCTTTCATCTTGCAATGTGACTGAACTCATCAATTAGTTCTAATAATTTGTGTGTGCTATTCTGTGTGTGTCTTTGTGTGTATATTCTTCAGGATATTTTAAGAGCATACCATCTTCTAATAGAGATGTTTTGTAATTTCCTTTCCAATCTGGATGCCTTTCTTTCTTTTTCTTATTTTTTTACTGAATTGTCCAAGGTAGAATCTTCTGTACCATGTTAGTAGAAACAGTGAGAGTGGAATTATTGCTGCTTCCAAGCTTAGAGGGAAAGTAATCAGTGTTAGCTGTAGATTTTTTGTAAATAAAATGTCAAATGAGGTTGCAATTTTTGTGATATATCTCTTTCCATTCTTTTACTTTCAAACTATTTGTATCTTTGAATTTAAAGCGTGATAGTAATTGAATCTTGTTTTTCTTAAACAATCAGACAATCTCTACCTTTTGATTGCTTTGCTCAATCTTTGCACATTTATATTATTATCGATATGATTGGAATTAAGTTTTATATTTGGCTTTTTGTTCAATATTTCTCTTGTTCCTCTGTTCCTTTTGCACTTTCTTCATTACATGAATATTTTATAGTTTAACATTTTTCTTGCTGTAAAATGAATATAACACAAAATTTGCCAATTTAACATTTTTCACTTGTACAGTTTAGTGACATCAATTACATTAATTATTTTGTTCAACCATCACCCATATCCATTCCCAAAGTTTCCATCTATAGTTTAACATTTTAATTAATTGTTTTTAACTATATATATTTTAGTCATTTTCTTAACTGTTTATCTAGGGCTTACAATATACATATTAAATTATCAGAATCAACTTCATATTTATACTGACTTCATTTCAGAGACATTTAGAAATTTTATTCCCATATAGTCCCATTGTCTCCTCTCCTTTTGTCCTAAGATTATAAATATTCTGTGTTTTTATGTTTCAAACCCTACATTTTTATCACTATTACTTTTTATAATATCATGTCTTTTAAGGAAGCAGAGAAAAGAAATGAGAGCAAGTATATGTTATGGTACTAGTTAAATTAATCTTTTTTCTTTACCTTTTTTTAAAATTCAAGTTACCGTGTAATGTCATATCTTCACTCCTGTACAGCTTCATTCCCATTCAACTCTTTTTTGCTAATACTGTTAAATATTTCTATATAAGTCCGAATACTCTCTCTCTCTCTGTCATCAATCCATCTATCTATAGTTGTATGCACTTGCTTTTGAAATCGTTTAAGAAAAAAAGGAAAGAAATATATAATAATACTGTCTTTTAAAATTACCTATATTATTACCTTTACTGGTGCTCCTTTATTTGTGTGTGTGAATTCATATTACTATCTGGTGTCTCTTACTTTCAGACTGAAGAATGTCTTTAAAATTTATTTGAAGGCAAATAAGCTAGCAACAAACTCTTTCAGCATTTTTTAACCTTGAGATTATTCTGTCTTCCTTTTTTCTGTTCAGTATTTTTTATTGTGGTAACATACAGTAATATTAAATTCACCAATTTAACATTTTTAAAGTGTACAGTACAGTGGCCTTTAGTACATTAACAATATTGTACATGTATCATGACTATCTAGTTCCAGAATATTTTCATCATCCTGAAAGGAAACCCCATGCCCACTAAGGGGTCAATTCCCACTGACATCTTACACCACCTCCTAACAACCACTAATATACTTTATGTCTCTATGGATTTTCCTATTTTGGAGATTTCATATTAATAAAATCCTACAGTATGTGGTCTTTTGCGTCTGGCTTCTTATACTAAGCACAATGTTTGTTTGTTTTAATTTTATTGATTTTGTTGTTATTGTTGAGAATATACACAGAAAGACATACACCAATTCAACATTTTCTACGTGTACAATTCAGTGACACTGATTACATTTTTTGAGTTGTGCAACCACTATCACCCTCCTTTTTTAAGTTGTTCCTCTTCCATTAACATAAGATCACTGTCCCCTAAGGTTCCTATCTAATCTTTCAAGTTGCTGTTGTCAATTTGATCTCATATAGACAGTTCTTTAAAAAACATAATGCTCAAGGCAGACTTTTTTGCCAGTTAAGATACACTATCGTTTGGTTTTACGAAGACTTCAGGGGATGTTTTTGATTTAAGGTTTAAAGATTACCTCAGAGCAGTAGTTTCAGGGGTTCATCCAGCCTCAATGTATTTAGAAAGTCTGGATTCCACGAGAATGTGAAATTCTTCTACATTTTCCCCCTTTTGATCACGATTCTTACTTCATTCTGCCACGTAGAGACCTAGTTTCTTACAACTTCCAAACAATTATTTTTAAATTGTGTCTTTTAGAGAAGCTATTTTAGAATCCTAAATACATTTGGAAGCCTCAGAATACAAATCAAAATAACTATTCCATTACAGTTGTCTGGTTTGCGTGTCATGGTTTTCTAATGTAGACCTTAAGTATATGCAATGAACTAGGAGGTAGAACAGAAGCACTAAATATGATATTAGGCCAATTAACTTGGATGTCCCATGAAAACATAACCTTAAACTGCTAAGCCAAGGAACCAAATTCCATGATATTTTTGCTTGTACATAAACAGTCCCAGCAGCTTCTTTTTTTGTCATTGTTGTAAATACTAAAATCACACAACTTTTGCCAATTCAACTTTTTATAGATGTAAACTTATTGACAACAACTACAATAATTGGCTGTGCATCCCTACCTTTAATCAATGCAATTTTTCCATCACCGTTATACCCCCTTCCCTCTCCCTCCTGCCCCTGGTAACCACTAAAAAACTTTGGTCTCTAAACATTTGCCTTTTCTTGTCTTTTTATATAAGTGATGTCATACAATATATGTCCCTTTATGATTAACTTATTTCACTCAGGTATAAAGGATTCCCAGAGTTGATCTGCAAAACTATGTGGGCATGAGTCCAAGCATGTTAGGGCCTCTAGGGTGTTTGCCACCAACTGAAAGACGATCATGTAAGGATAAGATGAGACATGAGATGGGCCAGAGCATTAGGCTGCCCACCAGCCACAAGAAAACTCTCTTGCAATGGAGATACGCTGGAAAAGAAAACACTGACCAAAGCCTGCAGCAGATTCCCTGCTAGGAATTTTATTAGGTTCTGGGAAATTAAAGTTTCAACCTAAGGGAATAGGATCCTTGACATTTAAGTGAGCCTGGAGCTCCCCGCTACTGGGATACTAGTTTACAATTTATTGAAAAATGCTATAACTGAATATACTAGAGGTAATTTGAAATTTCATCAATCACTTTGGTGAAAAGAATTCCCATTTGCATTGTCTTTTCTTTACTCTTTGGGGAACTACTGTTTGGTGCTCAGGTTTCATCAAAGGGTCTGAGATAACTCCATCTGAGAAACTGACAAGTTAATAAGTTTTATCTAGAACCTGTTTTTCTGTTGAACTGGGTTGATCTTGCCAAAGAATTGAGGTAGACATTTTAAGAAACTGGGTTCCCTGTTCCCTTTGTTTTGTGTTGTTTAAAAGGATAAGTTTGGTTTTTGAGCAGGCCTCACACTTTTGAGCTAGTTTTTCTGTCTCATTTTGTTCTGAGAGCTTGACTTCAATCTAGAAAGAGGATAGTGTCTGAGTTTCTGTCTTCCATTACTTTGGAAGCTGAGGCTAACAGTTTCTATTTTTTCATGAGGTAGTTTTCAGTCTCTGTTCTTTCCTATTTAAAAAAAAAAACAACTGTTTCTTGTGTCTGCCTTATGATTTGGGCTTTCAGGGGCTACTATGATATAAACTGGTACATTTTAAAAGTGTCCTGAAACAGGATGGATTGTTTATTTTGATTGGTATAACAAGGCCTTAAAACTGACACACTATTCTAAATCAATTCTCTGAAAGATTCTTTAAAGCACGCAAAAGACATGGTTATGACAGTGCAATAATTTCTTACCAGTAGATGGTATTATTAAAATAGATTATAACATTCCTTCAAAGAACTTTAGTCTGATTGTTTTAGTGATACATAAGTGCTTATTTAAATTGAATAATCCTAATATTCCCAGAAATTAATTAAAATGAATTCATTCTGACAGATTTTTATGTTTCTTACTATATCAATCTTAAAAGCAAAATCTTTCTAAGTAACTTATGCTATATGTTACATGGAATGTGTTTTATTTAAGGAAAAAGATGTAATTTTATCTTAAAGTAAAACCAGTAGTTCCAGAATGAAAAAAGTGAGGCATGGGACATAGGACAAACCTAGATAGACATAAAAAAAAAAAAATGGCTACACAAGAATTCATGGGTACATTTACAAAACTGCTAAAGAACTTTGGTATTTACTACATTGTTTTTAGTAAAGGGTGATAAAAATTTATGATAAATAAATGAAGGCTAAACTGCTTAGAAAGGGAACAGTAAAGAGAACAAAAAGCCAAGGAACCCCTCCCAACAAGATGCAGATCTTTTCTAAAGATATTTTTGAAAATAGGATAAATGAGGACTTCTGGCAAAATGGCGCTCTAGGCAAAAGCACCACGCCGTCCCTCCACAGCAAAGATCCGAAAATCTAAGCCGAACAGAGAAAACAACAATCCTGAAACCCTAAAACATCAAATGAAGAGATAAAGAACTCAGCCAAGCACCAAATGGAGTGAGAAAAGTGACAGAAAATGGAGAGCAAGGAGAGATTCATGCAGAGGTCCCCTACCAGCTAACGCAGCACAGATCCTATCGGAGACCAGCAAACCTGGGTACGAGAAAGCAGCTTCATGGAGCTTGCAGCGGGAGACAAAACAACCGGTAATTTGCGATATATGCTTTCCCACCCACCACCCTTCTTCACCCCACTCAGCCTACTCTGCTTCCCAGGGCCACAATCTCTTCTCCGGGAAACACCGGCTGCTTGGATTCCACACACCCGAACCAGCCAGCTTTCTGAGTGCCATTTGTTGGCTTCTGGTGTTGCTTTTTTCTGCTTCTTTTGATTTCTTCCTTACATCTCACCACCTCCCACTCCTTTCACTCAAATACCTGGCTCTGTGCGCCATCTTTGCTTCTTCCTGAGGGGCTGCAGAGCTCCGGTAATTTGTGATATACACTTTCCCACTCCCTACTCTTCTTCATCCACACTCGGCCCCCTGTGCTTCCCACGGACACAGTCTCTTGTCGGGGAAACACCGGCTGCTTGGATTCCACCAGCCTGCACTAGCTGGCTCTCTGAGTGCCATTTGTTGGCTGCTGGTGTTTTTTTTCCTACTTCTTTTGATTTCTTCCTTACCTCTCACCACTTCCCCCTCCTTTCGCTCAAATACCTGGCTCTGTGCGCCATCTTTGCTTCTTCGAGAGGGGCTGTGGAGCTCCGTTCGAGTGTGGAGTTGCTTCCCGGTCTGGCCTGC
This sequence comes from Dugong dugon, assembly GCA_030035585.1. Classification (NCBI taxonomy): domain Eukaryota; kingdom Metazoa; phylum Chordata; class Mammalia; order Sirenia; family Dugongidae; genus Dugong; species Dugong dugon. The sequence continues at coordinate 96,245,913 of CM057483.1, read as the reverse complement.
CGTGCTGGTGGGATTCCAGGGCTTTTGTTCAATTGTTTCTTTTGAATTGTTTTTTTTTTTTTTTCCCTTTTCTTGAGTTGGGAGCCCTTTCTGGCCAGGCAGTGCTGTGTGGCAAAGAGACTACCCCCTCATCTTGCACATAGGTGCAGAGGGATCCCTGAGGGCATTTCCTTTTTCATTTATCTTTTCTGTTTTTTAGGAGTTTTTCTTGTTCTTTTTTTTAATTTGTTTCGTTTTCTTTAACCTCTTTTTCCCTTTTTGTCTTTCTTCATTAATCAGTTTCTCGTCTCTCCATATCTTCCTTCTCTTTCTGTTCCCTGAATACCTGGTGTTGTATGCCTCTGCACCCTCTAGCCAGGCTGTACTTCAACACTTGAGAGCGACGTCCCCAGACCTCATAGCTGCACCAGTGGGATCCATGGGAACTTTACAGTTCTATAACCTTTCCGATATTTATTTATTCATTCTTTTCTTTTCTTCCTCTTCCCCTTTATGTTTTTCTCCATTTCATAGTCTCACATCTCAACACTCCAACGGCAAGCTCCCCTAGCATTCTTTTTTGTTTGTTTGTATGTTTTGGCTCCTGTTCCTCTCTCCTCTCTCCCATATCCATCTTAGCTCCACACATAACAATCTCCCCGCCACATCCTGCCTACCTTCACTGTGTGCTTAACATCACACCACCAAGCAGCACAGGCATGGCCTACTGGAACCTGCCCTGCACAGATTGGCAACCCGCCCTGGTGGCTGTAGTGAGTGCCAGAGACAGCCGGACCTAGTGATTCCTCCTCAGCAAGACCTATCCTGGGGTACCATATCTGAGTGACTGACCCTGCCAATTGGAGAAGGATGCGAAAAGTATTGTGCCCACAGATGAGCAAACAACAAAGAACACACAGTCCGCCCGCTTAGACATAGTCAATTTTTTTTTAAAAAGTGATGAAACAAACAAATCTATAATCAATAAATGAGAAAAATAACTATTGAATTCCCTGAAGACAGCAGACAATATCAAAACATTTACAAAAAAAGGACAGGATGGTTCAGGTAGGTGTCCAAAATAAAACACCAGATGACTCTCCAGTGGAAGAAAATGCACTAGAACTACCTGATAGGGAATTCAAATCTCTAATACTCAGAATTCTCCAAGAACTGAGGCAAACAGCTGACAAACTTGAGAAAAAAATTTTAAAAAATGGAAAATACACACAAAAAATTGGAAAAATTCAGGAAAATAATGCAGGAAAAAAATGCCAAAATAAATTCACAACTAGAAATTATACAAAGACAACAATTAGAAATCAAAAAGATAAACAAGATTTCAGAAATGGACGGTGTCATAGAAGGGCTGAGAAGCAGATTTGAAACGGTAGAAGACAGGATCCGTGGAATTGGAGACAAACACTTGGATACAACTCTGAGGAAAACTCAGAAAAAAGAACAAAGAAAAATGAAGAGACTGTGAGAGTTACGTGGGATACAATCAAAAGCAAACATATTCGAGTGACTGGAATTCCAGAACAGGGGGATAAAACAGAAAACACAGAGAAGATAATTGAGGAAGTGCTGACAGAAAATTTCCCCAGTATCATGAAAGATGAAAAGCTGGCCATCCAAGAAGCTCAATTAACCCCATATAGGAGAGACCCCAAAAGAAAATCACCAAGACATATCATAATCACACTCGCCAAAACCAAAGACAAAGAATCCTGAGAGCAGCTCATGAAAAACAAGAAGTCACATACAGAGGAAAAAGAATAAGACTAAGCTCAGATTATCTGGCAGAAACCATGCAGGCAAGAAGGCAATGGGATGACATATATAAAACCTTGAAAGAAAAAATTGACAGCCAGGAATAATATATCCTGCAAAACTCTCGTTCAGATTTGATGGTGAGATTAGGTCATTTCCAGATAAACAGAAATTAAGGGACTATGTAAAAGTCAAACCAAATTTACAAGAATTATTAAAGGGAGTTCTTCGATCTGAGGACAAACAACTTCAGCTCACAGGCAGAATCTAGGACGCAGGGTCGTAACAGCCGGATACCAATCTAGGAAATGAACTCTCGAGGACTATCCAAAACCAAAAGAAATACAACAGGGAATCAGAGCAGTTAATCAGTAAATGACAACAACATCAAAACAATAAAAGAGGGAATGAACGGCACAGGTATAGAACCTTCTAATGGAGAGGAAGGCAACGCGATACCAAGTAATGGTAAACTGTTTCAACCTTAGAAAGATAAGGGTAAACTTCATGGTAACCACAAAGAAAGTTAACAAACATACTCATAAGAAAAAGAGGAAAAACATAAAGTCTCAGAAAAAACAAAACCTACAAAAACAAAAGAAATGAAAAAAAATCCACAAACAAAAGTAACTCAGCACAAGAGTAAGAAGAACAAAGAAAACTTCAGCACCACAAAAAAAACACCACAGAATGACAGCAACAAACTCACATCTATCAATAATTACACTGAATGTAAATGGACTCAATGCACCCATAAAGAGACGGAGAGTGACAGAATGGATAAGAAAACAGGATACATCAATATGCTGTCTATAGGAGACACACCTTAGAAACAAAGATGTGAATTTATTAAAAATCAAATGTTGGAAAAAAATACATCAAGCTACCAACTACCAAAGAGGAGCAGGAGTGGCAATTCTAATCTCAGATAAAATAGACTTTAAAAAAAAATCTACCAGAAAAGACAAAGAAGGAGACTATGTAATGATTAAGGGGACGATCCATCATGAAGACATAACCATAATAAACATCGATGCACCCAATGACAGGGCTCCAAAATACATAAAACAAACTCTAACAACACTGAAAAGAGAAATTGACAGTTCCACAATAATAGTAGGAGACTTCAACACACCACTCTCAGTAAAGGACAGAACAACTAAGAAGAAACTCAGCAAAGATACAGAAGACCTAAGGGCACAAACAGCCAACTTGACCTCATAGACATATATAGAACACTCCATCCAACTGCTGCAAAGTACACATTCTTTTCCAATGCACATGGAACGTTCTCCAGAATAGACCACATCTTAGGCCAAAGAGCAATCCACAACAAGATCAAAAACGTTGAGATAATTCAAAGTAACTTGTCTGACCGCAATGCCATCAAGGTAGAAATTAACAATAGAAAGAGCAAGGGAAAAAAATCAGCTACACGGAAACTGAATAATACCCTGCTTACACATCAGTGGGTAATAGAAGAAATCAGAGGTGGAATCAAAAAATTCCTAGAATCAAATGAGAATGAAAACACATCATACCAAAACTTTTGGGACACAGCAAAGGCAGTCCTCAGAGGACAATTTATAGCAATAGATGCACATATCAAAAAGGAAAAAAGGGACAAAATTGAAACATTAACTACAGAAGTCAAACAAATATAAAGAGAACAAGAAAAAAAAAGCCCACAACTACAGGAAGAAAGGAAATAGTAAAATTCAGAGCAGAAATAAATGAAATAGAGAACAGAAAAAAATAGAAAGAATCAACAAAACCAAAAGTTGGTTCTTTGAAAGAGTCGACAAACCACTGGCCAGACTGACAAAAGAAAAACAGGAGAGGACACAAATCACCCAAATAAGAAATGAAATGGGGGACATTACAACAGACGCAACTGAAATAAAAAGGATTATCACAGAATATTATGAAAAACTATACTCCAAAAAATTTGAAAACCTAGAGGAAATGGATAAATTTCTAGAAACACACGGCCTACCCAAACTACAACAAAGTGATGTTGAAAATATGAACAGACCCATAACAAGAGAAGATATTGAAAGGTAATAAAAAAAACTCTCAACCCAAAAAAGCCCTGGCCCAGATGGCTTCACTGGAGAATTCTACAAAACATTTACAGAAGAGTTTGCACCAGTACTACTCCAGCTATTTCAGAGCATAGAAGAGGAAGCAACACTTCCAAATTCATTCTATGAAGCTAGCATAACACTGATACCAAACCCAGGCAAAGGTGTCACAAAAAAAGGAAATTACAGACCAATATCTCTCATGAATACAGGAGCAAAAATTCTGAACACAATTCTAGCCAATGGAATTCGGCATCATATCCAAAAAATAATACACCACGACCAAGTAGGATTCATACCAGGTATGCAAGGATGATTTAACATTAGAAAATCAATCAATGTAATCTACCACATAAATAAAAGGAAAGAATGAATCACATGATCATCTCAATTGACGCAGAAAAGGCATTTCACAAAGTCCAATGCCCATTCCTGATAAAAACTCAATAAAATAGGTATAGAAGGGAAATTCCTCAACATAACAAAGGGCATCTATGCAAAACCAACGGCCAACATCATTCTTAATGGAGAGAGGCTGAAAACAGGAACAAGACAATGATGCCCTTTATCACCACTCTTATTTAACATTGTGCTGGAAGTTCTAGCTAGAGCAATAAGGCAAGGAAAAGAAATAAACGGCATCCAAATTGGTAATGAAGAAGTTAAACTGTCCCTGTTTGCAGATGATATGATACTATACATAGAAAACCCTAAAGACTCCGTGAGAAATCTACTGGAACTAATAGAAAGATTCAGCAGAGTAGCAGGATACAACATAAACATTCAAAAATCAGTTGGATTCCTATACACCAGTAAGGAGAACGATGAAAAGGAAATCAGGAAAACAATACCATTTTCAATAACCCCTAAAAAGATAAAATACTTAGGAATAAATCTGACCAGGGATGTAAAAGACCTATACAAAGAAAACTACAAAACACTACTGCATGAAACCCAAAGGGATCTACATAAATGGAAAAACATACCATGCTCATGGATAGGCAGACTCAACATTATGAAAATGACAATTCTACCCAAAGCTATTTACAAATAAAATGCAATCCCGATAGAAATACCAACAACATTCTTCAAAGAGATGGAAAAACTAATCATTAACTTCATATGGAAAGGGAAGAAGCCCCAAATCAGTAAAGCTTTACTGAAGAAGATTAAAGTTGGAGGACTCACACTACCTGACTTCAGATCCTACTATACAGCTACAGTAGTCAAAACAGCCTGGTACTGGTACAACCACAGATACATTGACCAATGGAACAGAATTGAGAACTCAGATGTAAATCCATCCACCTACGGTCACCTGATCTTCGACAAGGGTCCAAAGTCCATCAAATGGGGAAAAGACAGTCTTTTTAACAAATGGTGCTGCCAAAACTGGATATCCATTTGAAAAAAATGAAACAGGACCCATACCTCACGCCGTATACAAAAACTACTTCAAAATGGATCAAAGACCTGAATATAAAGCCTAAAACTATAAAGTTCATAGAAGAAAAAATAGGACCAACACTTCAGGCCTTAATACACTGCATTAACAGGATACAAACGATAACCATCAACGCACAAACCCCAACAGATAAGCTAAATAACTGGGATCTTCCAAAAATAAAACACCTATGCTCTTCAAAAGACTTCACGAAAAGAGTAAAAAGAGAACCTACAGACTGGGAAAAGATTTTTGGACAGTACAAGTCAGACAAAGGTCTAATCTCCATAATCTACAAGAAAATCCAACACCTCTGCAACAAAAAGACAAATAATCCTTTTAAAAATTGGGCAAAGGAAATGAACAGACACTTCACCAAAGAAGACACTCAAATAGCCAACAGACACATAAGGAACTGCTTGCGATCACTAGCCATTACAGAAATGCAAATTAAAACCACAATGAGGTACCATCTCACCCCAGCATTACTGGCAAGAATGAAAAACACTGGAAATAACAAATGTTGGAGGGGCTGCAGGGAGATCGGAACTCTTATGCACTGCTGGTGGGAATGCAACATGATACAACCATTTTGGAAAATGATATGGCTCTTTTTTAGAAAGCTAAAAATAGACGTACCATTCGATCCAGCAATCCCACTCCTAGGAATTTATCCTAGAGAAATAAGAGTCATCAGTCGGATAGACATATGCACAGCTATGTTCATGGCAGAGTTGTTCATAATAGCAAAACGATGGAAATAACCTAGATGCCCATCAACAGATGAATGGATAAACAAACTATGGTACATACACACAATGGAGTACTATGCAATGAGAAAGAACAACAATGAATCTGCGAAGCGTCTCATAACATGGATGAAACTGGAGGACATTATGCTGAGTGAAATAAGTCAATCACAAAAGGACAAATATTGTATGAGACCTCTAATGTAAAAACCCATGAAAAAGTTCACACACAAAATGTAACAATCTTTGTTGGTTATCAGGGATGGGAGGGGTCGGGGGGAAATACTAAATAGGCAATAGATAAGTGGTATCCTGGGTGAAGGGTGAGATAGTACACAATACAGGGGAATGTAGCACAACCTGTACAAGGAAAGGTCATGGAAGCCCCATAGACACATCCAAACTCCCTGAGGGACTGACTTGCTGGGCGGAGGGCTTTGGGGACCATGGTCACAGGGAACATCTAGCTCAATTGGCATGACACAGCTTATAAAGACAATGTTCTACATTGTACCTTGGTGAGTAGTGTCTGGGGTCTTAAAATCCTGTGAGCGGCCATCTAAGATACTCCACTGGTCTCATCCGTTCGGGAGCAAGGGAGAATGGAAAGAACAGGATACAAGGAAAAGATTAGTCCAAAGGACTAATTGTCCACAGCTATCAAGGCCTCCACCGGACTGAGTCCAGTACAGCTAGATCGTGCCCGGCTACCACCACTGACTGCTCTGACCAGGATCACAACAGAGGGTTCTGGACAGAGCTGGAGAAGGATGTAGAGCATAATTCTAACTCACAAAAAAAGACCAGATTTACTGGCCTAAAGGAGACTGGAGAAACCTCTAGAGTATGGCCCCCAGAGACCCTTTTAGCTCAGTGGTGAAGTTACCTCCGAGGTTCACTGTTCAGCCTGGGAGTGGACAGACTCGTAAAATCAAATGAGACTAATGAGGTACAGGAGTCCAGTGACAAGGGCCAGAAGGCAGAAGGGGACAAGGAAGCTGGTGATAGGGAACCCAAGGTTGAGTAAGGATATTGTTGATATGTTGTGAGATTGTTTACCATTGTCATAGGGCAACATTCGTAGTAAGTGTTAAATGAGAAACTATTTTGTTCTGTAAGCCTTCATCTTAAGTGAGAATAACAGCACAATTGGAAGAGCGTAGGCAATGTGACTGAACTGTGTATGTAGAAATTTTTGAAACAGTGTATCTTTGGCTATGTGTATTTTCACCAAAAAAAAAAAAAAGGTTGAGAAGTTAGAGGGTTAATATGTTGTGGGGTTGTTAACCAATGTCATAAAACAACATGTGTACTACTGTTTCAGGAGAAACTATTTGTTCTGTAAGCCTTCACCTGAAGTACAATAAAATATTTATATTTAAAAAAAAAACACAAAACCTGTTGTATGAGAGTAAGATATAATGCAAAGGAAAAAATGATAGCCTAAAATGCATTCATTACAAGTCAAGATAGACTGAAAATAAATAAAATAAACATGAACTCAAGAAGCTATAAAATAAATTCAAGGTAAATACAAGGAAGTAAGTAAAAGAAACGTAGCAATTTCTAAACAGCATGGGTGATGGGGAAATAGTAGCTTCACCAACACAACCAAAATATGGTTTATTAAAAGGATGAATAAGAGAAAGATAATTGTCAACTATGATCAAGAAACAAAGAAAGAACATACAAATATCATTAGCAATGAAATGGGTAAACATAGGTAAGAAATATATTATTTTAATAATGACAGAATACTATATACAAACTCCTACCAATAAATTTTAAAATGTATATAAGATATATGATTTTTAAAAATTACTGAAATTACCTCAAGAAGGTACAAACCTGAAAAGACCAACAATCAGAGAAAAAAAGTGGTCAGATAGATTTTAACCATTTAAAATTGGTTAAAAAAAAAACCATTAGGCCCAGATGGATTTGTAGGTAAGCTCTATCAAATCTTCACCAAGTAGATAATTCTTACGCTACATAATATGTTCCAGCATATAGAAAAAGATGGAAAGCACCCAAACTTATTGCATAAAAAAAGAAAAAAACTAAAACATTGAAACAAACAAAAATCTAAAATAGTATTGCAATAAAATACTAAAGATTGTAAACATTAAAATGTCCATCAGAAGGGATGGGTAAATGAACTGATGTATATTCACATTATGAAAATGAATGAAGTGCAGCTATATACAACACAGATGAATCTTAGAAACATTTTGTTGATTAGAAAAGCAAGACTCTGGAGACAGAGCCAACATGGTGCTATAAACAGAGGCACCATGCAGTCCCTCTGCAACAAAGATCCAAAAAACTAAGTAAAACAGATATAAACGTCAATCCTGGAACCCTAAGTACCAAATGAAGGACTAAATTACTTGATCAAGAACCGAATGGAATAAGAAACTGACAGACAACAGAGAATGAAGAGAGCTACGAATTGGAGGTCCCATACCAGCTGACATGGCCAGATTCACCATCTTTGGCTACAGCCACCAAAGAACTCAGAGATAACGGGAGGCAACTTCATGGAGCTCCCAACAGGAGGCAGAGTACCCAGTAACCAGGGATATACACTTTCCCACACACCCCCCCAATCCTTCTTCCCTCTACTCGGCCTCCACTGTTTGCCAATGGGCCGTGGTTGCTTGGCTGAAGAGACACTAACTCACTGCCGCCTGGTATCGCCCCACACTCAGCGGCCAGCCACTTCAGCGGCATTTTTTTTGGTTTTAATTTTGTTTGTTTGTTGATATTGCTTTTGTGGAGTTTTTGTTGCTTTTCTCTCTCTCCCTTCCTTTCTTTCGTTTCTCCTTCCCAGCTAGCCCTGTGTGCCATGAGCTCCCCTTCTTGACAGGCTGTGTTTTTTTTTTTTTTGTTTGTTTGCTTGGTTCTTTTTTTTTTTTTTTTTTTTTGGATTTTTTGTTGTTGTTTACTTGTTTGTTTCTTGATTTTTTTTTTTTTTTTGGTCTTTTCATTGCTTGTCTCTCTCTCCCTTCCTTCCTTTCCTTTCTCCCACGAAACTAGCCATGTGCACGGACCCAGCCCCTCTGGAGGGGCTGTGCTGCACAGCATAGTTGGAAAATCACTGCGCACAACCTTCCCAGATCTGCACAGCCTTCACCAAGTGGCTACCTCAGAACCATTTTATTTATTTGTTTATTGTTTTTCTTTTTAATTTTTTGCTATATTTCGTCTCTCTCTCTCGTTCCTTTCATTTCTCCCATTCAAGCATCCTTGTGCACCACCCCAAATTCTTGGTGGGCTGTGCTGTACCCCTCAGCTGCAGAGCTTCTGCCACACAGCCTGAGGGGTCTGTGCTGCCCCCACAGGCCAGCTCACTCAGTGCCATATTTTTTATTTTTCTTTAGCTTTCCCTTTCTCATTTTCCTTCTCCCTCCTGCCTAGGCCCTGCACTGTGTCCACCCCTTCTTGATGCGCTGTGCCATACCACAGGATGAGAGAGATATTAGCTCACCACCACCCAAATTCCACCCCATCCCAACAGCAGGCATCCCCACCCCTGTATTCTTGTTATTGTTTTTTAATTTTCTTTATTATTTTTTAGTTGCTTGATTGTTGGTTTCTTCTTTCTCTTTCCCCTCTTTTGTTTCCTTTCTTCCACCCACCTAGCCCCATGCACTACCCATGCCACTTCTCTACAGACAGGCCAAGCTATACCACTCAGCTAGAGAGCCACAAGCACAAGACCTCGCCAGTTCTGCCCTGCCTCCACCTGGTGATCCTACCTCACCACCACTTTATTTTTACTCATTTTTTGCTTTTCTGCCTTTGTTTCTCTTTGCTTTCTCTTCTTTAACTCACCCACTTACCTCTGCACATCACATCCTTTCCCTTCGCTCCTGCTTATCTGGACAGTGCACTGAGTGTCACACACCCGAGCAGTACCAATCTTCCTTAAAAACCACTGGGTAATAGAAGAAATCAGAGATGGAATCAAAAAATTTCTAGAATCAAACAAAAATGAAGACACATACCTAAACCTTTGGGACACAGCAAAGGCAGCCCTCATAGGTCAATTTATAGCAATAGATGCACACATCAAAAAAGAAGAAAGGGAAAAATCAAAACATTAGCTAAACAACTAAAACAAATAGAAAGATAACAGCAAGAGAAACCCCCAGTCACCAGAAGAAAAGAAATAATGAAATAGAGAATAGAAAAACAATAGAAAGAATCAACAAAACCAAAAGTTGGTTATTTGAAAGGATCAACAAAATTGACAAACCATTGGTCACACTGACAAAAGAAAAACAGAAGAGTATACACAAAACCCAAATAAGAAATGAAATGGGGGACGTTGCAAAAGATCCAACTGTAATCAAAAGGATCATAACAGAGTACTATAAAAAACTATGCTCCAATAAATTTGAAAACCTAGAGGAAATGGAGAAATTTCTAGAATCACACTCCCTACTCAAATCAATACAAATTGAAGTTGAAAATCTGAATAGACTGTAACAAGAGAAGAGACATAAAAAGTAATTTAAAAAGCTCCCAATAAAAAAAGGGCCAGCCCAGATGACTTCACTGGAGAATTTTACCAAACATTCAAAGAAGAGCTTACACAAGTACTACTCAAACTATTTCAGAACATAGAAAAAGAAGGGATACTTTCCACTTCATTCTATGAAGCCAGCATAACCCTGTACAACAACCAGGCAAGCACTCCAAAAAAAGAAAATTACAGACCAATATCTATCATGAATATAGATGCAAAAATTCTCAACAAAATTCTAGCCAATAGAATTCAGCATCATATCAAAACAAATAATACACCACTACCAAGTGAGATTCATACCAAGTATGCAAGGATGGTTCACCATTGGAAAATCAATCAACGTAATCCACCACATAAATAAAAGGAAAGATAAGAATCACATGATCATCTCAACTGATGCAGAAAAGACATTCAGTAAAGTCCAACACTATTCCTGATAAAAACTCTCAATAAAATAGGTATAGAAGGGAAATTCCTCAACATAATAAACAGCATCTATACAAAACCAACAGCCAACTTCATTCTTAATGTAAAGAGGCTAAAAACATTCCCCTGGAGAACAGGAACAAGACAAGTTTGCCCTTTATCACCATTCCTATTTAACATTGTGCTGGAAGTCCTAGCTAGAGCAATAATGCAAGAAAAACAAATAAAGGGCATCCAAATTGGTAAAGAAGAAGTTAAACTGTGCCTATTTGCAGATTATATGTTAGTATAAATAGAAAACCCAAAAGACTCCAGGAGAAAATTACTGGAACTAATTGAAAGATTCAGCAGAGTAGCAGGACACAAGATAAACATACAAAAATCAGTTGGATTCCTGTACATCAATAAAGAGAACGATGAAAAGGAAATCAGGAAAATAATACCATTTGTAATAATTTCTAAAACATTAAATACTTGGGAATAAATCTAACCATCGATGTAAAAGATCTATGCAAAGAAAATTACAAAACACTACCGTAAGAAAACAAAGGAGACCTACATAAATGGAAAAACATACCATGCTCATGAATAGGTAGACACAAAATTGTGAAAATGTCAGTTCTACCCAAAGCAATCTACAAATACAATGCTTTTCCTGATCCAAATACCAACAGTATTCTTTAAAGAGATGGAACAATTAATCGTTAACTTTATATGGAAAGGGAAGAAGCCCCGAATAAGTAAAGCACTATTGAAGAAAAAGAATAAAGTAGGATGACTCACACTACCTGACCTGAAAACCTACTATACAGCTACAGTAGTCAAAACAGCCTGGTACTGGTACAAGGACAGACACATGGACCAATGGAACAGAATTGAGAACCCAGATGTAAATCCATCCACCTACGGTCACCTGATCTTCAACAAAGGCCCAAAGTTCATCAAATGGGGAAAAGACAGTCTTTTTAACAAATAGTTCTGGCAAAACTCGATGTCCATCTGCAAAAAAAAATGAAACACGACCCACATCTCACACCATACACAAAGACTAATTCAAAATGGATCAAAGACCTAAATATAAAACCCTAAACTATAAAGATCATAGAAAAAAAATAAGTCAATGCTAGAGGACCTAATACACGGCATTAACAGGATACAAACCATAACTAACAACACACAAACTCCAGAAGGTAAGATAGACAACTGGGATCTTCTGAAAATTAAACACTTACGCCAATGAAAAGATTTCACCAATAAAGTAAAAAGTGAACCTACAGACTGGGAAAAAAAATTTGGCTATAACAAATCCAACAAAGGTCTAATCTCTAAAATCTACAGGAAAATCTGACACCTCTACAACAAAAAGACAAATAATCCAATTAAAAAATGGATAAAGGATATGAACAGACACTTCACCGAAGAAGACATTCACTTGGCTAACACATACATGAGGAAATGTTCGAAATCACTAGCTATAAGAGAAATGCAAATCAAAACCACAATGAAATACTATCTCACCCCGACATTACTGGCACGAATCAAAAAAAAAAAACAGAAAATAACAAACGTTGGAAAGACTTGAGGAGATTGGAACTCTTATGCACTGCTGGTGGAGATGCAAAATGGCACAACCATTTTGGAAAATCATATGGCGCTTCCAAAGAAGGCTAGAAATAGAAATACCATATGATCCAGCAATCCCACTCCCAGGAATATATCTTAGAGAAATAAGAGCCATCACACGAATAGACATATGCACACCCATGTTCATTGCAGCATTGTTCACAATAGCAAAAAGATGGAACAAACCTAGATGCCCATCAACAGATGAATGTATAAACAAACTATGGTACACAATGGAGTACTATGCAACAAGAAAGAACAATGATGAATCTATGAAGCATCTCATAACATGTATGAAACTGGAGGTCATTATGCTTAATGAAACAAGTCAATCACAAAAGAACAAATATTGTATGAGACCACTACTATAAAAATTCACGAAAAATTTACACACAAAAAGAAACAATCTTTGATGGTTAGAAGGGAGGGGAGGAGTGGGTATGGAAAAACACTAAATAGACAATAGACAAGTGGTAACTTTGGTGAAGGGTAAGACAGTACACAATATTGGGGAAGCCAGCACAACTTGTCCGAGGCAAGGTCATGGAAGCTCCATAGACACTTCTAGACTCCCTGAGGAACTAACTTACTGGGCTGAGGGCTGTGGGGACCATCGTCTCGAGGAATTTCTACCTCAATTGGCGTAACGTAGTTTATAAAGAAAATGTACATTCTAATTTGGTGAGTAGCGTCTGGGGTCTTAAAAGCTTCTGAGTGGCCGTCTAAGATACTCCACTGGTCTCACCCCAACTGGAGCAAGGGAGAATGAAGAAAACAAAAGACACAAGGGAAAGAATAGTCCAAGGGACTAATGGACCACAAGTACCACAGCCTCCACCAGACTGAGTCCAGCACAACTAGATGGTGGCCAGCTACCACTACCAACTGTTCTGACATGGATCACAATAGAGGGTCCCAGACAGAGCTGGAGAAAAAAAATACAAAAAAATTCTAACTCACACACACACACACACACACACACACACACAAAACAGACTTACTGGTCTAAAAGAGACTGTAGAAACCCCAAGAGTATGGCCCCCGGACACCCTTATAGCTCAGTAATGAAGTCATTCCTGAGGTTCACCCTTCAGCCAAAGATGGACAGGCCCATAATGGGCACACCATCCCAGGGGCAAGGAAGGGAAGGTAGGAGGGGACACGAAAAGCTGGTAATGAGGAACCCAAGGTCGAGAAAGGGAGTGTTGACATGTCGTGGGGTTGGCAACCAATGTCACAAAACAATAAGTGTATTGATTGTTTAATGAGAAACTAGTTTCCTCTGTAAACTTTCATCTAAAGTGCAAGAAAAAAATTAAAAGAAAAAAGAAAAACAAGACTCTGGAGACTACATATTTTATAAAAACACATATATAAAACAATATTTTATAAAAAGATATATATTATAAAAATGTTTGTAAAATGAAGAGGCTAGGGTTCAGAGATTTTCATTTTGTTGTATATAATCATACACATGCAAACACACATATGCATATGTAATTTTGTTTGTATAAAATATTTCATTTTAGAAAGTTAACAAAAGGAAAAACTACAAAAGAAAAACAATCTCAGACATGAACATAGGTGCAAATACCTAAATATATGTTGAGAAAAAATGAAAACCTCATTTTAAAAAAATACAGTAGATTATAACCAAGGAGGTTTTATCACAGAAGTGCAAAGATTGACTGTAAATGAATATTTACAGTAAAACCTGAAAAAGCTGGAACCTGTGTAAGGTGGAAACCTGTCATAGAAGAAAAGCTCAAATATTTTCCACTAAAATGAGCAATGAAAAGTGGTAAGACTGCACTCTGTCAAAGGTGGAAAACTGGCAAGACCCAGAAAACAAGGCAATCCTGTCGAGTTCCAGCTCTCACAGGTTTCACTGTAATTAATGACTTCAACAAGTTAAAGGAGTAAAGATTACTATTAGAAAAATAACCTCTAAAATTCAACAGTCACTTCTTTACAACTTTATTTAGATACAATAATTCACATGTCATAAAATTCACCCTTTTAAAGTGTACAGTTCAATGGTTGTTAGTATATTCATATAGTTGTGCAACCATCAACACTATGTATTTCCAGAACATTTTCATCATCCCTAAAAGGCACCTCATGCCCGTTAGCAGTCACTCTTCATTTCCCTTCCCCCATTCCCTGGTAAGCACTCATCTACTCTCTGTCTCTGGATTTGCCTATTGTGAACATTTTGTATAAATAGAATCATATAATTTGTAGCCTTTTGTGTCTAGTGTCTTTCAATAACATAATGTTTTCAAGGTTCCTCCACACTGTAGCATGCATGCATCAGTACTTCTTTCTTTTTTATTGCAAAATGTTTTTCCATTGTATGGATATACCACATTTTCTTTATCCATTTATCAATTGAACATTTGGGTTGTTTCCACCTTTTGGCTATTGCAAATATATTTTTATGAACATTCTTTTACAAGTTTTGTGTGGATGTATGTTTTCAATTCTTTTAGGTATATACCTAGGAATGAAATTGTTAAATCATATGGTAACTCAGTGTTTAACACACAGAGGAACAGCCAGACTGTTTTTCACAGCAGCAACATCATTGTACATTCCCATAAAAAAATAAATGTTTCAATTTCTCCACATCCTTGCCAATGCTCGTTATTTTCCTTTTTTATTATAGCCATCCTAGTGGGTGTGAAGTGGTATTTGATTTTAGATTTGATTTGCATTTCCCTAATGACTAATGATGTTGAACTTTTTTTATGTTTATTGGCCATTTGTATATCTTCTTTGAAGAAATATTTATTCAAATGATTTGCCTTTTTAAAGCTTGGTGTACTTGACTTTTTATTGTTGAGTTCAGAGTTATTTATATATTTTGGTACAAGTTTCTTATCAGATATATGATTTGCAAATATTTTCAAATCATATTTCAAACATTTCTTTGGGATCTATTTTCACTTTCTAGATGGTGTCTTTTGAAGTACAATTTTTAAAAAAATTTTCCTCGAGTAAAATGTATCTAGTTTTCTTTCATTGCTTGTGCTTTTGATCTAAGAATCAGTACTAATTCTTTATCAAAACTCTTATTAAGGTTGATTATATGAAAATTAGTATTCTTTGAAAGTTAATTCAAAAACAAAAGTATCTACATAAAAACATATTAGACCTAATAAGAATATTTGATTAAAGTATGAGATCCAAAATTAGAAAAAATTAATAACTTTCCTACACATTAATGATAACCAATTAGAACTGTGAAAGACATATATATATTTTTTAAACTCTAAAAATTTCATCAAGAGACCTAAATAAATGAATAAAAAAAGACATAGTAAGCGCATGGATTTGGAAAACACTCAATATTGTAAAATACATTAATTTTCCTCAAGTTGATCCCTAAATTAAATGCAATTTCAAGCATGATACCAATAGGATTTTTATTAAAATGTAAAACTATAAAGTTCACAGATAAAAGTGTATGAAATATGTGCAAGAAAAGTCAGTCAAGTATCATGGTTTTCTTCATATATCTCTGTGGGGTAAAGGACATAGTTTTACCCTAAGTAAAATGGCCTTTGTCCTTATCTCCAGGGAAATAACCCTTGGAGTAATTGAGGTGCCTTGGGCTAGGACTCCAGGCCACACTTGAGGATTTATGCTGGCAAGTGGGGGCTGGCCAGACCAGAAAAGACTCACCTGAAGGCCAATATTGACTAGACTCAGGAGGCATGGTTTAGCCTATTATGCAGGACTGGCCAATAAAAGTCCAGAACATGAAGTCTCAGAGAGCTTACTGGTTGGCAAAGGGATGGTGATGTGTCCTATCTGAGACATAGCAGCTCCACACTGGAAACCTTCCCAGACCTAGCCAGTGCATCTCTTCCTTAACATGATCCTGATTTATATCCTTTTACTACAATAAAACTGGTAGTCATAAGTATAATATCTTCCATGAGTTTTGTGAGTTGTTCCAGAAAATTAGTGAACCCAAAGATGATGTCCTTTTAACTTTTAAGGTCTGACCTACCCCAGGTGGCTGTGGAGAGGAAGAGAGAGAGGGAGTGCTGTATGTGTGACTGGTGTCAGAAAAGATGGAGAAATGGGAAAGCATGGACATGATTGATCTCTGCCCTCTGGGAATTGGCTTTATGCTGATTCTCATCCACAAAGCTATCATCATAATCTCACTCACATTTCTTGTTAGTTTTCCCATGTATTACATACATAGTTGTTGCCTTGTGCTATTCCTCTATTATGTTTTCTAAATGTTTATTTTGCTGTTATATCAAAAAGTTGTACATTTTCAAATCCAGGAACCTTACTGAAAACTTTTCTACTTCCTAAAATTTTTTATAATTAGCATTTATTTTTAGATAAATAATAGTATCCGCTGAAATTAATATTAATTCTCCTTTTAAAAACTTAAGTCTACTTCTGTATCATGCTTTTTTTTACCTAAAACTTCAATAATGATATTAAGTCAACAGGATGAGACTCTTTTATGGTGATAGCTTTTCCTTTGACTCTCTTGGATTTTATAGGTGGACAATAATAGCATCTACAAACAATAGCACTTTTGTAACTTTGTTTTCAATATTTATGCATCAATTATCATATTCCTGGGAGTCCCTGGGCAGTGCAAATGGTTAATGTGCTCCCTACTAACAAAAAAGTTGGAGGTTTGAGTCCACCCAGAGGTGCCTCAGGAGAAAGTCCTGGAGATCTACTTCTGAAAAATCAGACACTGAAAACCCTATAGAGCATAGTTCAACTCTGACACACACGGGGTCACCATGAGTTGGAATCAACTTGACAGCAACTGGAAACTCTTATCATATCCTTTCTCATATGTTATTGACTAGGACTTCCACTTTGGTGCTATTGCTAAGAAGGATAGCAAGCACCTTTGTCTTGTTTTTTACTTTAAAGTGAATGTAATTATCTGGCAGATAGTCTGAGATAAAGAAAAAGATAAAACTTTCACTGAACTGGTAATAGACAAAAGTAGAATAGATATTAAAACTTAAGAATTATTTTAATAAAAAAGTATAAACATGCAAACTCATGAGAAATATTATTAAATAATAAAAATCTTGATTAAACAAATATTTTTTACAATGTTAAGAAATAATCATTTGGTCTCTAACATACTGAGTTTTAATGAGGAGTGTATATTTAATTTTGCCAATTTCCTATTCAAGAATTATTTAGCTTATCATAAAATTTGTCTTATTTGACCCATTGTTGAGATTTGCTATAATAATGGATTTCCAAATATTCAATCATTTTTAATTTTCTGGTATAAGCCCTACTTGATTGCTGTATATTACTAATTAAATTGTTAGTATTTTATTTAGGACTTTCTCATCTTTAATAATAAGTAAGATTGATATATAGTTTGATTTTTCTGTGTTATGTCAGGTTTTTGTAGCAATCTCATAGTAGCTTTATAAAACAAATATTTATATATTTCTAGGCTCTAAAACATACTACCTCTTTCTTAATTTTTGAAATAAATTATAAAATAATACAAAATCAGCACCTGAGTTTAAAGAAA
Organism: Dugong dugon; assembly: GCA_030035585.1. Lineage (NCBI taxonomy): Eukaryota > Metazoa > Chordata > Mammalia > Sirenia > Dugongidae > Dugong > Dugong dugon. The sequence goes on along the minus strand of CM057483.1, from coordinate 96,227,753 downwards.
TTTTGAAAATTTGTTTAAATTTATTGCAAAATGATTGATAAAAACAACTTTTATATTTTTTCATGAGTTAATTTTCTAACTATTCAATGCTTTTGTCAATTTTTTCATACTTATTAAAATACAAGTTTATTGTTGTTATTATAGCTGGCCCTACCACATATTTGGTGTGTGATTTTAGACAAGTTTTTCAGCTGTAAAATTAGAACAATAGTACCTAATGAACAAGTCTATCTTGGAAGAAGTCCAGCCAGAGTGCTCCTTGGAAGCGAGAATGGTGAGACTTTGTCTCTCATACTTTGGACATGTTATCAGGAGGGACCAGTCCCCGGAGAAGGACATCATGCTGGTAAGGGAGAGGGTCAGTGAAAAACAGGGTAACCAAAGGAGAACTGACATGGTTATACTAATACCAGACAAAATAGACATTAAGTCAAAAGAAAAAGACATTATATATCGAACAGCTGGTCACTCCATCAAGAAGCTATAACAAATATAAATATATAATCAACTAACAAGGGAGCCCCAAAATGTAGGAAGTAAAAACTAACAAAAATGAAGAGAGAAATAGATGGTTCTAAAATAATAGTTGGAGGAGACGTCAAAACCCCGCTATCAAAAAATGGATCGAACAACTTCACAGAGGAGCAAAAAGCAAATAGAGGACCTGAAAAACACTATAAACCTACTATGACAGACATATATAAAACTCTCCACCCAACACTAGCAGAAAACATATTCTTCTCAAGTGCACGTGGATCATTCTCTAGACTAGTACATATGGTAAACCAAAAAAAAGCTTGTTGCTGTGTAGTCGATTCTGACTCATAGAGACCCTATAGAACAGAGTAGGACTGCCCCATAGGGTTTCCAAGGCTGTAATCTTTACAGAAGCAGACTGACACATCTTTCTCCCAAGTTGCAGCTGGTGGGTTATACTGCCAACCTTCCAGTAAGCAGCAAAATGGTTTAACCACTGCACCACCAAGGCTCCTGACCACAAAATAAGGCTCAATGCATTTAAAAAGATTGAAATCATACAAAGTAGCATCTTCCACCACCACAATGGAATGAAGCTAAAAAAAATCAATAAAAAGGGAAAACTAGAAAATCCACACATCTAAGGAAATTAAACTACACACTCTTAACCAATGGGTCAAAGAAGAAATCACAGGTGAAATAATAATAATATAAAAAATTAGATGACTGAAAAAGAAACAACATACCTAAATCTATGGAATGCAGTAAAAAAATAGTGGTCAGTGGGAAATTTATAGTTGTAAAAGCTTCCAATAAAAAAGAAGAAAAATCTTAAATCAAAAACCTACATTTATTGTGCATCAATGAACTTAACAATAGACAACCTATAGCATGAGAGAAAATATATTAGAATCATATATCTGAGTTTAATATCCAGAATATATAAAGAACATCGATAACTAAACAAGAAATGACAAAAAAAATTAAGAATGTGCAAACTACTTGAGTAGAGATTTCTCCAAAAAAGTTATACTGGTGGCCAATAAGCACGTGAAAAGACGCTGAACATCGTTAGTCATTGTTAGTTGCTGTCAAGTCAGCTCGGACTCACGGAGGCCTTATGTATAACAGAATGAAACATTGCAGGGTCCTGCTCCATCATCATGATCATTGATACATTTGAGTCCACTGTTGTGGCTATTGTGTCCACCCCCCGCCTTCCCCGCATTGAAGGTATCCCTCATTTTTGTTGGCTTTACCAAACGTGATGTTCTTTTCTAGCGACTGGTCTTTCCTGATGACATATACAAAGTAAGTGAGTCGAAGTCTCGCCATCATCACTTCTAAGGAGCATCCTGGTTGTATTTCTTCTAAGAAAGACTTGTTCTTTCTTTTGAAGGTCCATGATATAGTCAATACACATCACCAACACTAGAGTTTGAACACATCAATTCTTCTTTTATCTTCCTTTTTCATTATCCAAATTTCGTATACATATGAGGCAATCAAAAAGATCATGGCTTGGGTCAGACTCACCTTAGTCATCAAAGTGACATCTTTGCTTTTTAAAACTTTGAAGAGGTCTTTTGCAGCAAATTTTTCCAATGCAATATGTCTTTTTAATTCTTGACTGCTGCTTCTATGGACAGTGATTGTTGACAAAAGCAGAATGAAATAATTGAAAGGTTCAATTTATTCTCCATTTATCGTCATGTTGTTATTGGTCCAGTTGTGAGAATTTTCATTGTACAGTATTTATGTTCAGGTGTAATCCATAATGAAGGCTATATTTGATGAGCTTCGTCAGTAAGTGTTCCAAGTCATGTTCATTTCTGGCAAGCAAGGTTATGTCATCTGTATATTTCAGGTTGCTAATGAGTCTTCTTCCAATCCTTATGCCATGTTCTTTTTCACATAGTCTAGTTTCTCAGATTATTTGTTCAGCATACAGACTGAATAAGTAAGGTGAAAAGATACGACCCTGCTGCGTGTTTTCCAATTTTGAACCATGAAATATCCCCTTGTTGTGTTTGAACAACTGCCTCTTGATTCGTGTACAGGTTCCATATGAGTACAATTAAGTGTTCTGAAATGGCCATTCTTCACAATGTTATCAATAATTTGTTATTGTCCACACAGTTGCATGCTTTCACATAGTAGATAAACACAGTTAAACGTCTTTCTGGCATTCTCTGCTTTCAGGCAGGATCCATATGACAACAGCAATAATATCCCATGTTCCATGTCCATTTCTGGATACAGCTGGAATTCTTCCCGCTTCCTGTTGATGTGGAACTACAGTCGACTTTGAATTATCTTTAGTAGAATTTTGCTATTATGTGATAATAATATTATTTGATAATTTCCACATTCCATTTGATTGCCTTTCTTTGGAATAGGCATGAATATTTGTCTCTTCCAGTTGGTTGGCTAGGTAGCTGTATTCTAAATTTCTTGACATAGACAAGAAAGCACTTCCAGTGTTGCATCCATTTGTTGAATCATCTGAATTGGTATTCCATCAGTTTCTAGAGCCTTGTTTTTCACCAATGCCTTCTCTGCAGTTTAAATTTCTTCCTTCAGTACCAGTGGTTCTTGATCATATGCTACCTCCTGAAATAGCTGAATATTGATCGATTATTCTTGGTACAGTGACTTTGTATATTCTTTGCCACTTCTTTTGATGCTTCGTATATCATTCAGCTTTTTACCTATAGAATTCTTTATTTTTGCAATTTGAAGCTTGAACGCTGTCTTCAATTCTTTCTCTTTTTTTAATATATATTTTATTGTACTTCAGGTGAAAGCTTACAGAGCAAATAGTTTCTCATGAAATAGTAGTACACATGTTGTTTTTTTTGACATTGGTTAACAACCCCACAACGTATTAAGCCTCTAAATTCTCAACCTTTTTTTTTTTTATGAAAATTACAGATGGCCAAAGATACACCGTTTCAAAATTTTCTACATTCACAGTTCAGTGACATTGACTACGCTCTTCCAACTGTGCTGTTATTCTCACTTAAGATGAAGGCTTACAGAACAAAATAGTTTTTCATTTAACAGTTACTACACATGTTGCCCTATGACAATGGTTAACAATCTCACAGCACATCAAGAATATCCTTACTCCACCTTGTGTTCCCTATCACCAGGGGGCTTCCTTGTCCCCTTCTGTCTTCTGGATCTTGTCAGTGGACTATTGTACCTCTTTAGTCTCATTTGTTTATTTTTTATTTTATTTTATTTAAACACCATTTCAAAACTTTTTACTTCCACATTTAAGTGATATTGACTATGCTCTTCCAATTGTGTTGCCATTCTCGCCCAAGATGAAGGCTTACAGGACGAAACAGCCTCCCATTTAATAGTTACTACAAATGTTGCCCTATAGCAGTGGTCAACAATCTCACAATACATCGACAGTGTCCTTATTCAATTTGTGTTCCTTATCATCAATTTCCTACTCTCCCTCTGCCTTCTGGCCCTTGTCACCGGACTCCTGTACATCGTTAGTCCCATTTAGTTTTACTGGGGTGTCCATTCCCAGGCTTAACATCGAACCTTGAAGGTAACTTCACCTCTGAGCTGAAAGGGTGTCTGGGGGCCACACTCTCGAGGTTTCTCTAGTATTCTTTAGGCCAGTATATCTGGTCTTCTTTTTTTTTTTTTTTTGGGAGTTAAAATTATGCTCTACATCCTACTCCAGCTCTGCCCAGAACCCTCTGTTGTGATCCTGGTCAGAGGAGTCATTGGTGGTAGCCGGGCACCATCCAGCTGTACTGGGCTCAGTCCCGTGGAGGCCTTGGTAGCTGTGGACCATTAGTCCTTCGGACTAATCTTTTCCTTGTATCCTGTTCTCTTCGTTCTCCCTTGTTCCCGAAGGGATGAGATCAGTGGAGTATCTTAGATGGCCGCTCATAGGCTTTTAAGACCCCAGACACTACTCACCAAGGTAGAATGTAGAGCATTATCTCCTTTGCCCATTTTTGATAGGATTGTTTGTCTTTTTGTTGTACAGGTGTTGGATTTTCTTGTAGATTATGCAGATTAGACCTTTGTCTGACTTGTACTGTCCAAAATTTTTTTCCCAGTCTATAGGTTCTCTTTTAACTCTTTTGGTGAAATCTTCTGAAGAGCATAGATGTTTGATTTTTAGAAGATCCCAATTATCTAGTTTATCTGTTGGGTTTTTTGTGTTGATGTTTATGGTTTGTATCCAGTTAATGCCATGTATTAAGGCCTGAAGTGTTGGTCCTATTTTTTCTTCTATGAATTTTATAGTTTGAGGCTTTATATTCAGGTCTTTGATCCATTTTGAAGTAGTTTTTGTATATGGTGTGAGGTATGGGTCCTGTTTCCTTTTTCTAAAAATGGATATCCAGTTTTGCCAGCACCATTTGTTAAAAAGACTGTCTTTTCCCCATTTGATGTATTTTGGGCCCTTGTCAAAAATCAGGTGACTGTAGGTGGATGGATTTACATCTGAGTTCTCAATTCTGTTCCATTGGTCAATGTCTCTGTTGTTGTACCAGTACCAGGCTGTTTTGAGTACTGTAGCTGTATAGTAGGTTCTCAAGTCAGGTAGTGTGAGTCCTCCAACTTTATTCTTCTTCTTCAGTAGTGCTTTACTTATTTGGGGTTTCTTCCCATTCCATATAAAGTTAATAATTAGTTTTTCCATCTCTTTGAAGAATGTTGTTGGTATTTGTATCGGGATTGCATTGTATTTGTAGATTGCTTTAGGTAGAATTGCCATTTTCACAATGTTGAGTCTGCCTATCCATGAGCATGGTATGTTTTTCCATTTATGTAGATCCCTTTGGATTTCATGCAGCAGTGTTTTGTAGTTTTCTTTGTATAGGTCTTTTATATTCCTGGTTAGATTTATTCCTAAGTATTTTATCTTTTTAGGGGCTATTGAAAATGGTATTGATTTCCTGATCTCCTTTTCATCGTTCTCTTTACTGGTGTATAGGAATCCAACTGATTTTTTAATGTTTATCTTGTATCCTGCTACTCTGCTGAATCTTTCTATTAGTTCCAGTAAATTTCTCGTGGAGTCTTTAGGGTTTTCTATGTATAGTATCATATCATCTGCAAACAGGGAGAGTTTAACTTCTTCATTACCAATTTGGATGCCCTTTATTTCTTTCTCTTGCCTTATTGCTCTAGCTAGAACTGCCAGCACAATGTTAAATAGGAGTGGTGATAAAGGGCATCCTTATCTTGTTCCTGCTTTCAAGGGGAATGTTTTCAGCCTTTCTCCATTAAGAATGATGTTGGCTGTTTGTTTTGCATACATGCCCTTTATTATGTTGAGAAATTTCCCTTCTATACCTATTTTATTGAGAGCTTTTATCAGGAATGGGTGTTGGATTTTGTCAAATGCCTTTTCTGCATCAATTGAGATGATCATGTGATTTTTTTTCTTTCCTTTTATTTATGTGGTAGATTACGTTGATGGATTTTCTAATGTTAAACCATCCTTGCATACCTGGTATGAATCCTACTTGGTCGTGGTGTATTATTTTTTTGATATGATACTGAATTCTATTGGCTAGAATTTTGTTCAGAATTTTTCCATCTATATTCATGAGAGATATTGGTCTGTAATTTTCTTTTTTTGTGATGTCTTTGCCTGGTTTTGGTATCAGCGTTATACTGGCTTCATAGAATGAATTTGGAAGTGTTGCTTCCTCTTCTATGCTCTGAAATAACTTGAGTAGAACTGGTATGAGCTCTTCTGTAAATGTTTTGTAGAATTCTCCAGTGAAGCCATCTGGGCGAGGGCTTTTTTTGGTTGGGAGTTTTTTTATTACCTTTTCAATCTCTTCTCTTGTTATGGGTCTGTTCAGATTTTCAATATCACTTTGTTGTAGTTTGGGTAGGCCGTATGTTTCCAGAAATTTATCCATTTCCTCTAGGTTTTCAAATTTGTTGGAATATAGTTTTTCATAATATTCTGTTATAATCCTTTTTATTTCAGTTGGGTCGGTTGTAATGTCCCCCATTTCATTTCTTATTTGGGTGATTTGTGCCCTCTGTTGTTTTTCTTTTGTCAGTCTGTCCAGTGGTTTGTCGATTTTGTTGATTCTTTCAAAGAACCGACTTTTGGTTTTGTTGATTCTTTCTATTGTTTTTCTGTTCTCTATTTCATTTATTTCTGCTCTGATCTTTACTATTTCCTTTCTTCCAGTGGTTGTAGGCTTTTTTTGTTGTTCTCTTTCTATTTGTTTGAGTTCTGTAGTTAATGTTTTGATTTTGTCCCTTTCTTCTTTTTTGATATGTGCATCTATTGCTATAAATTGTCCTCTGAGGACTGCCTTTGCTGTGTCCCAAAGGTTTTGGTATGATGTGTTTTCATTTTCATTTGATTCTAGGAATTTTTTAATTCCATCTCTGATTTCTTCTATTACCCATTGATGTGTAAGCAGAGTATTATTCAGTTTCCATGTGTTTGATTTTTTTTCCTTGCTCTTTCTAGTGTTAATTTCTACCTTGATGGCATTGTGGTCATAGAAGATACTGTGAATTATCTCAGCATTTTGGATCTTGTTGAGGATTGCTCTGTGGCCTAAGATGTGGTCTATTCTGGAGAACGTTCCATGTGCATTGGAAAAGAATGTGTACTTTGCAGCGGTTGGATGGATTGTTCTATATATGTCTATGAGGTCCAGTTGGCTGATTGTGTCCTTTAGGTCTTCTGTATCTTTTCTGAGTTTCTTTTTAGTTGTTCTGTCCTTTACTGACAGTGGTGTGTTGAAGTCTCCTACTATTATTGTGGAACTGTCAATTTCTCTTTTCAGTGCTGTTAGAGTTTTTTTTATGTATTTTGGAGCCCTGTCATTGGGTGCATAGATATTTATTATGGTTATGTCTTCATGATGGATCATCCCCTCAATCATTATATAGTGTCCTTCTTTGTCTTTTATGGTAGATTTTGTTTTAAAGTCTATTTTATCTGAGATTAGAATTGCCACTCCTGCTCTTTTTTGATAGTTGTTAGCTTGATATATTTTTTTCCAACCTTTGATTTTTAATAAATTCACATCTTTGTTTCTAAGGTGTGTCTCTTGTAGACAGCAAATTAATGGATCCTGTTTTCTTATCCATTCTGCCACTCTCCATCTCTTTATGGGTGCATTGAGTCCATTTACGTTCAGTGTAATTATTGATAGATGTGAGTTTGTTGCTGTCATTTTGAAGTGCTTTTTTTTTGTGATGCTGAAGTTTTCTTTGTTCTTCTTACTCTCTTGTGCTGAGTTACTTTTGTTTATGGATTTTGTGTTCATTTCTTTTGTTTTTGTAGGTTTTGTTTTTGTTGAGACTTTATGTTTTTTGTCTTTATTTTTATGAGTTGGTTTGTTAACTTTTTTTGTGGTTACCATGAATTTTACCCTTATCTTTATAATTTTGAAGCAGTCTACCATTACTTGGTATCGCCTTGACTTCCTCTCCTTTAGAAGGTTCTATACCTATGCCGTTTGTTCCCTCTTTCATTGTTTTGATGTTGTTGTCATCCTTTGATTGATTTCTCCGATTCCCTGTTGTATATCTTTTGTTTTTGGAAAGTCCTCTGTAGTTCAGTTCCTAGAGTGGTATCTGATTCATGTGAACCTGCGTCCTAGGTCCTAGGTCCTGCCTGAGGGCTGAAGTTGTTTGTCCTCAGATCGAAGAACTCCCTTTAATAATTCTTGTAAGTTTGGTTTGACTTTTGCATATTCCCTTAGTTTCTGTTTATCTGGAAATGACCTAATTTCACCATCAAATCTGAATGAGAGTTTTGCAGGATATATTATTCTTGGCTGACAATTTTTTTCTTTTAAGATTTTATATATGTCATCCCATTGCCTTCTTGCCTGCATGGTTTCTGCTGAATAATCTGAGCTTAGTCTTATTGTTTCTCCTCTGTATGTGACTTCTTGTTTTTCACGAGCTGCTCTCAGGATTCTTTGTCTTTAGTTTTAGCGAGTGTGAATATGCTATGTCTTTGTGATTTTCTTTGGGGTCTCTTCTATATGGGGTTCATTGAGCTTCTTGGATGGCCATCTTTTCATTGTTCATGATATTGGGAAAGTTTTCTGTCAGCATTTCATCAATGATCCTCTCTGTGTTTTCTGTTTTCTCCCCCTGTTCTGGTATGCCAATCACTCGTAAGTTTTTGCTTTTAATTGTGTCCCACATAACTCTCAGGGTCTCTTCATTTTTCTTTGTTCTTTTTTCTGAGTTTTCCTGAAACAGAGTTGTATCCAAGTGTTTGTCTTCAGTTCCACTGATCCTGTCTTCCATGGTTTCAAATCTACTTCTCAGCCCTTCTATGACACCGTCCATTTCTGAAATCTTGTTGTTTATCTTTTGGATTTCTAATTGTTGTTTTTGTATAATTTCGAGTTGTGAATTTATTTTGGCATTTTGTTCCTGCATCATCTTCCTGAATTATTCCAATTTTTTGTCTGTATTTTCCATAAATTTGTCTATTTTTTCCTCATGTTTGTCAGCTTTTTGCCTCAGTTCTTGGAAAATTTCGAGTATTAGTGATTTGAGTTCCGTATCAGGTACTTCTAGTGCATTTTCTTCCACAGGAGAGTTATCTAGTGTTTTAATTTGGACGCCTATTGGAGCCATCTTGTCTTGTTTTTGTAAATGTTTTGATATTTTTTGCTGTTTTCGGGGCATTCAGTAGATATTTCTCTCGTTGATTGATTGTAGATTTTTTTGTTTTTGTTTCGTTCTTGTGGTACAGCTGGGCAGATCTAGCTGAGGAGGAGCCACTGGGACGGGTTGCTTGTGGCACTCACCGCAGCCACCAGGACGGTCGGTAGTCAGTGCTGGGCAGGTTCCAATAGGGCGTGCCTGCACAGCTTGGTGGTGTGATGTCTAGTGCACGGTGCAGGTAGGTAGGGTGCAGCGGGAAGATGGTTATGTGTGAAGCTAAGCTGGATATGGGAGAGAGGAGAGAGGAGGAGGAGCAAAAAGCGTACAAACATAAAAGAATGCTTGGGGAGCTTGTTGTTGGAATGTACAGATGAGAGACTATGGGATGGAGGAAACCAGAAGGGGGAAGAGAAAGAAAAGGAAAGAATGACCAAATAAAAATCAGAAAAGTTAAAGAACTGCAAAGTTCCCAGGGATCCTACCGATGCAGCTATGAGGTCTGGGGGAGTCGGTCTCAATTTTCACAGCTCAGCCTGGCCAGAAGATACAGAGGCATACATCGCCTGGTATTCAGGGATCAGAAAGAGAAGGAAGAGATAGAGAGATGAGAAATTAAGCAGTGAAGAAAGACAAAAGGGAAAAAGAGGTAAAAGATGACAAAACTAATCAAAAAAGGAAGAAAAATAAAATTGAAAAAAAAAAGGGCAACACCAGCATTCAGTGCCTACAAATGGGACCCAGAGAGCCCCCACTCAGGGGCGTGAATTCTAAGAAGCCAGTAGTCTCGGGGTTAAGAGACCGTGGCCACGGGAAGCAGAGGGGCCAATGAACAATGGCCCCGGGATCCCACCCGCACGGGAGCCCAGACCTGGAAACAGCCACACGCCCGAACGCAGCCCCTTACAGCCCCGCAGGAGAGAGCAGAGAGGGCACTCGGAATCAGGCACCCAGGCAAAAGGAGGGGGAGGCGGCAGAAAAAGGTTTGCTAGCTGCCAGCAAACAGCTCCCAGAAAGCCGCCAGCCCGGGCGCGCGGAATCCAAGCACCAGCGCCCCCCAGCTCAGGGACTCTGGCCACGGAAAGCCGAGGGGCGAACGAACAAAGGCCCCGGGATCCCACCCACGCGGGAGCCCAGACCTAGAAACAGCCACACGCCCGAACGCAGACCTACAGCCCCGCAGGAGAGAGCAGAGACGGCACTCGGAACCAGGCACCCAGGCTAAAGGAGGGGGAGGCAGCAGAAAAAGGTTCGCTAGCTGCCAGCAAGCGGTTCCCAGAAAGCCGCCAGCCCAGGTGCGCGGTATCCAAGCACCGGTGCCCCCCAGCCCAGGGACCCTGGCCACGGAAAGCAGGGGATCCCCAGCTGAGGCGGAGAGGGGTGGGTGGTGGGAGAGCGCGCACCGCAGTTTACCGGTCGTTCTGTCTCCGACCAGATGCTCTGCAAGGCTGCATTCCCGTTCGCTGGTCTCCGATAGGAATCCAAGATGGTGGATCCGCGCTGCATTAGCTGGTAAGAAATCTCTGCCTGAGTCTCTCCTCGCTCTCCGTTCTCTTTTAGTATTCTCACTCCGTTTGGTGTTTGGCTGAGTTCTTTATCTCTTCATTTGGTGTTCTAGGGTTTCAGGATTGTTGATTCTCTGTTAGGCTTAGTTTTTTGGATCTTTGCTGTGGAGGGACGGCGTGGTGTTTCTGCCTAGAGCGCCATCTTGTCCCTCTGTCTTCAATTCTTTCATCTTGAGAAATGCCAATCATGTTCTTCCCTTTTGCTTTTCTAACTCCTGGTTTTTGCACATTTCATCATAATACTTTACCAGGACTTCTCAAGCCACCCTTTGAAATCTTCTATTCAGTTATTTTACTTCATCATTTATTCCATTCACTTTAGTTACTCTGGCATTAAGAGTATGTTTCAGAGTGGAAGAAAGACATGGCAATCTGCTTCTGTAAAGACTGCGGCCAAGAAAACCCTGTGGAGCAGTTTTGCTCTGGAACACATGGGGGTCACCATAAATTGGAATCAACTTGACAGCAATGGGTTTGGGTTTGGTTTTGGTTTTGGGAGCAGGCAGAAGAGAAGGGATGGTCAGAGAAGTTGCAGATGGTATCGCAAAAGTCAAGAGAGGAGAGTTTAAGGGGAAGATGTGGTGAACAATGCTAGCCACTGCAGAGTGGTCAAAGAAGATAGGAGTGAAAAGGGGATTTCGTGATTAATGACCTAGAGTGATGCCTTTCAAATATTTTGAGTGCCACTCACAGTAAGAAATAATCTTTATATGGCACCTGTGTTAAATTAGATTATTGATCCCAACTCTGTACCCCCTGTGTTGTAATTGTATATCCACATCCTTTGGCATGTGACTCTGCAGTATCTCCTACAGGAGTTGATGCTGGGTTCTGCCATGTGACTTGCTTTGGCCAATAACATGTTAACAGGCTTGTGGTTTAAACGTGTGTCTGTGATGTGACTTGACCTCTTGTGCTTCTGCCACGGCTCGGTGCCAGCACAATAGACCTAAACCAGATCTGCAGCCTGGAGCCAAGACTAACTGACCTCAGCTTAAGTCCAGCCAGGATGAGCCAAACCTTGCCAATCTGCAGGTCTGTGGGCTAGCAAACTGTTTGTTGCTGTAAGCCACTGAGATTTTTTGAGGTTATTAGGCAGCATCACTACCCCAATAGATGATTAATATACAACCCAATATTGTATATACATGTATAAAGTATAACAAAAAAGAGTATGTTTCAGAGTCTCTTCTGTAATTCATTTTTTCTTTACCTTCTTTCTTTTTTTTTTAAAGATCTTTCACTTTCTTCATGTATGATGATCTTGATGTTTTCCCACAATTTTTCTAATTATGGGTCATTAGTGTTCAGTGCCTCAACTCTATTCTTGAGATAATCTTTAAATTCAAGGGGGATGTATTCAAGGTCATATTTTGGCTTTCATGAACTTGTTTTGACTTCAACTCGAACTTGCAAATGAGCAATTGATAGCCTGTTCCGCAGTCGGTCCCTGGCATTGTCTTGACTGATGATATGGAGTTTCTCCATTATCTCTTTCCACATATGTAATCAATTTGATTCCTGTGTAGTCCATTCAGCGAGGTCGATATGTATAGTCATTGATTATGTTGTTGAAAAAAAAAAAAAGTATATCCAGTGAATAAGTCGTTGGTTTTTCAGAATTCTGTCATGCAATCTCCGGCATCATTTCTATCACCAAGGGTGTATTTTACAACTACTGATCCTTCTTCTTTATGTCTATTAGTCATTAGGGAAATGCAAATCAAACCAACTATGAGATACCATCTCACATGAGCTAAGATTGCTATTATCAGAAAAACAGAAAATAAGTGATGGTAAAGATGTAGAGGGATTGAAACCCAAATCCATTGCTGGTGGGAATGTAAAATATTGCAGCCACTGCAGAAAACAGTTTGGTGGTTCCACAGAAAGTTAAACATTGAATTACCATATGACTCAGCAAGTCTACTCCTGAGTGTATGCACAAAAGAATTGAAAGTAGTAACTCAGATACTTGTGCACCAATGTTTATTACAGCAGTATTCACAGAAGCCAAAATGTGGAAGCAACCCAATGTCCATAAGCAAAATGTGGTATATACAAAGAATGGAATATTATTCAGCCATAAAGAGAAATGAAGTTTTGATACCTGCTATGACATGGATGAATCTTGAAAACCGTATGCTAAGTAAATAAATGAGGCACAAAAGGACAACCACTGTATGAGCCTACTTATTTGAAATACCAAGACTAGGCAAATTCATAGAGAAAAAGTTTATTAGTAGTGACCAGAGGCAGTGAGGAGAGGGGAATGGAGAGTTATTGCTTAAGGGGTACCCAGAGTTTCTGTCTGGGTTGATGAAAAACTTTTGGAAATAGATAGTGGTGATGGTTGCACAATATGGTGAATGTAATTCATGTCACTGAATTGTACACTTAAAAATGGTTATAATGGCAAGTTTTTTGTTATATATATTTTACCACAGTAATATTTACTTAAAATACCTAACTTTAAACCTTAAAGAACTAGAAAAAAATAGCAAGTTAAACTCAAAACTAGCAGAATGAAGGAAATAACAAAGACTAGAGCAAAGGTAAATGAAATAAAGTGGAAGAAAATCAACAAAACCATAAGTTGGTCTTCTGAAAATATTAACAAACCTTTAGCTAGAATGATGAGGAAAGACAGATGACTCAAATTACTAAAATCATGACTAAAAGTGGGAACATCACTACTAACTGTTGTTAATTGTTACCTCTGACTCATATTGACCCCCATGTAAAACAAAATGAGACATTGCCTGCTCCTGCACTATCTTCATGTTTGTTGGGGTGCTTGAGTCGTTTGTTGTGGCCATGGTGTATTTTGAGTGCCTGCCACACTAGGGAGCTCATCGTCTGGCACTACATTGGACAACATTCTTTTGTGATCTATAGGGTTTCCACTGGCTAATTTCTATTTTATTTTATTGGTGTACTTTAAGTGAAAGTTTAAAAAATCATTAGTCTCTCATACAAAAATTACATACATTGTTATGTGACCTTAATTCCTCTCCCTATACTGTGACAGCACACTCCCCTTTTCCACCCCTGATTTCCTGTGTCCATTCAGCCAGCTCCTGACCCTCTCTGCCTTCTCATCTCACCTCCAGACGGGAGCTGCCCATTTAGTCTCATGTATCTACTTAAGCTAAGAAGCACACTCTTCACGAATATCATTTTATGTCCCATATCCCAGTCTAATCTTTGTCTGAAGAGTTGGCCTCAGGAGTGGTTTTAGTTTTGGGCTGACAGAGAGCCCAGGGGCCATGCCTTCTGGGGTCCCTCCTGTCTCAGTCAAACCATTAAGTCTGGTTTTTTTACTAGAATTTGAGTTTTGCAACCCACTTTTCTCCTGCTCCATCAGGGACTCTCTGTTGTATTCCCTGTCAGGACAGTTATTGGTGGTAACTGGGAACCATCTAGTTCTTCTGATCTCAGGCTGAAGGAGTATCTGGTTTATGTGGCCCTTTCTGTCTCTTGGGCTAATACTTTCCTTGTTTTGGTGTTCTTCATTCTCCTTTGCTCCAGGTGGGTTGCAACCAACTGATGCATCTTAGATGGCCGCTCGCTAGCTTTTAAGACCCCAGACGCCACTCACTAAAGAGGGATGCAGAACATTTTCTTAATAAACTTTGTCATGTCAATTGAACTAGATGTCCGATGAAACCGTGGTCTCCAGAACCCTGCCCCTGCTACTCTGTCCCTCGAAGTGTTTGGTTGTATTCAGGAAACATCTTAGCTTTGGTTTAGTCCAGTTGTGCTGACTTCCCTGTAGTATGTGCTGTCCTTCTCTTCACCTAAGATAATTCTTGTCTGCTATCTAGTTAGTGAATAACCCTCACCCTCCCGCCCCACCCTTGTAACCATCAAAGAATGTTTTCTTCTGTGCTTAAACCTTTTCTTGAGTTCTTAAAATAGTGGTCTTACACAATATTTGTCCTTTTGTGACTGACTACATTCACTCAGCATAATGCCTTCCAGATTCCTCCATGTTATAAGAAGTTTCATGGATTCACCGTTGTTTTTTATCATTGTGTAGTATTCCATTGGCTGAATATACCATAATTTGTTTATCCATTTGTCTGTTGATGGGCACCTAGGTTGTTTCCATCTTCTTGCTACCATGAACAGTGCTGCAGTGAACATGGGTGTGCACATATCTATTCATGTGATGGCTATTATTTCTCTAGGATATATTCGAAGGAGTGGGATTGCTGAATCATATGGTACTTCTATTTCTAGCTTTTTAAGGAAGCGCCAAATCAAAATCCAAAGTGGTTGTACCATTTTACCTTCTCCCAACAGTGTATAAGTGCCCTAGTCTCTCCACCACCTCTCCAACATATATTATTTTGTGTTTTTTGGATTAATGCTAGCCTTGTTGGGGTGAGATGGTATCTCATTGTAATTTTGATTTGCATTTCTCTAATGGCTAATGATCCTGAGCATTTCTTAACGTGTCTGTTAGCCACCTCAATGTCTTCTTTGGTGAAGTGTCTGTTCATATCCTTTGCCCATTTTTTAATTGGGTTATTTGTCTTTTTGTGGTTGAGGTTTTGCAGTATCTAGTAGATTTTAGAGATTGTACGCTGATCGGATTTGTTCTAGTCCAAAATTTTTTCCTAGTCTGTAGGTTGTCTTTTTAGTTTTTTGGTGAAGCCTTTTGACGAATGTAAGTGTTTGACTTTTAGGAGGTCTCAGTTATCTAGTTTCTTTTCTGGTGTTTGTGCATTGTTACTTATGGTTCGCATTCTGTTTATGCCATGTATTAGGGCTCCTAGTGTTATCCCTATTTTTTCTTCCATGATCTTTATCATTTTCGATTTGATATTTAGGTCTTTGATCCATTTCGAGTTAGTTTTTGTGCATGGTATGAGGTATGGGTCTTGTTTCAGTATTTTACAGATGGATATCCAGTTACGCCAGCACCATTTGTTAAAGAGACTGTCTTTTCCCCAATTAACGGACTTTGAGCCTTTGTCAAATATCAGCTACTCATAGCTGGATGAATTTAAGCCTGGATTCTCAACTCTGTTCTGTTGGTCTACATATCTGTTGTTGTACAAATACCAGGCTGTTTTGACTACTGTGGCGGTATAATAGGTTCTAAAATCAGGTAGTGTGAGGCCTCCCACTTGGTTCTTCTTCTTCACTAATGCTTTATTTATCTGGGGCCTCTTCACTTTCCATATGAAGTTGGTGATTTGTTTCTCTATCTCATTAAAAAATGCCATTGGAATTTGGATCAGAATTGCATTGTATCTGTAGATCGCTTTGGGTAGAATTGACATTTTCACAATGTTGAGTCTTCCAATCCATGAGCAAGGTATGTTTTTCCACTTATGCAGGTCTCTTGGTTTCTTGCAGTAGTGTCGTGTAGTTCCCATTGTATAGGTCTTTTACTTCTCTGGTTAGATTTATTCCTAAGTATTTTATCTTCTTGGGGGTTATTGTAAATGGTATTCATTTGGTGATTTCCTCTTCAAAGTTCTCTTTGTTGGTGTAGAGGAATATAACAGATTTTTATATGTTTATCTTGTATCCTGATACTTTGTTGAAATCTTCTACTAGTTCCAGTAGTTTTCTTGTGGATTCTTTGGGGTTTTCTGTATATAAGATAATATCATCTGCAAATAGAAGTACTTTTACTTCTTCCCTACCAATTTGGATGCCCTTTATTTCTTTTTCTAGTCCAATTGCTTTGACTAGGACCTCCAGAACAATGTTGAATAAGAGTGGAGATAAAGGCCATACTTGTCTGGTTCCCTTTCCCAAGAGGAATGCTTTCAAACTCTCCATTTAAGATGATGTTGGCTGCTGGCTTTGTATAAATGCCCTTAACTTTGTTGAGTAATTTCCCTTCTGTTCCTATTTCGTTGAGAGTTGTTATCATGAATAGATGTTAGACTTTGTCAAATGCTTGTTTTGCATCGATTGAGAAGATCATGTGGTTCTTGTCTTTTGTTTTATTAACATGATGGATTACACTGATTGTTCTTCTAATGTTGAACCATCCCTGCATACCTGGCAGCACTTGATCATGGTGAATTATTTTTTTGATATGTTGCTGATTTCTATTGGCTAGAATTTTGTTGAGGATTTTTTCATCAATGTTCTTCAGGGATATTGGTCTGTAATTTTCTTTTCTGTGGTGTCTTTCCCTGGCTTGGTATCAGGTTTATGCTGGCTTCATAGAATGAGTTTGGGCGTATTCTATCATTTTCTATGCTATTAAATACCTTTAGTAGTAGTGGTGTTAACTCTTCTCTGAAAGTTTGGTAGAGTTCTCCAGTGGAACTCTCCAGACCAAGGCTTTTTTTGTTTAATGGTAGGAAGATAAAGATAAACTTCAGGATAACCACAAAGACAATTAATAAATCTACTCACAAAAATAAAGAAAAGAAAATTAAAAAGACTCAGTAAACACAATAACAACATCAACAAATGATAGGAAAAGAAAATCCACATGCAAAAAAACTCAGCAAAGAAAATTAAAAACAAAGAAGCTGTTAACACCACAAAAAAAGTATTACAAAATGGCAGCAGTGAATTCATAGCTATTGATAATCACACTGAATTCAAATGAACTAAATGCCCCAGTCAAGAGGGCAAGAGTGGCAGAATGGATAAAAACATGACCCATCACTAAGTTGCCTACAAGAGGCACACCTTAGTCCCAAAGACATAAATAGGTTAAAAATCAAAGAAAGAGCAAAAAAAAAAAGTTGCCAGAAGAAAGTAAATAAATTTCAGAGCAGAAATAAATAAAATAGAAAACAGAAAAACGATAGATTGAATCAACAGACTAGAAGTTGGTTCTTTGAGAGGCTCAATAAAATTGACAAATCACTGGCCAAACTGACAAAGGAAAACAATGAGAAGATGCAAATAACCAAACTAAGAATTGAAATGGGTGACATTACAACAGAATCAACTGAGATACAGAGGATCATAACAGAATGTTATGAAAAATGGTACACCAACAAATTTAAAAACCTAGAAGAAATGGACAAATTTCTAGAAACACACTACCTACCTAAACTAACACAAATAGGGGTATAAAATCTAAAAAGACTCATAACAAAAGAAGAAATTGAAGATGCCATTTAAAAAAACTCTGAAAAAAAAGCTCCAGCCTAGACTGCTTCCCTGGAGAATTCTAGCAAACAGTCAGAAAAGAGTTGACACCAATTATACTCAAACTATTCCAGAACATAGAAAAGGAAGAAATAGTCCCTAATTCATTCTATGAAGCCAGCATAACCCTGATACGAAAGCCACACAAAGATACCACTAAAAAAGAAAAGTATAGCCCAACATCCCTCATGAATACAGATGGAAAAATTCTCAAAAAAATTCTAGCCAACAGAATTCAATAGCATATCAAAAAAATAATACATCATGATTAAGTGGGATTCATACCATGGATGCTAGGGTGGTTCAACATTATAAAATAAAGAAATGTAATACACCACATAAACTAAACAAAGGAAAAGAATCAAACTGATCACATCAATCAATGAGGAAAAGGCATTTGATAAAATCCGACCCCCTTTTCCTGATAAAAAGTCTCAGCAAAATAGGAATAGACAGAAAATTTCTCAACATAATTAAGGGCATATATGCAAAACCAACAGCCAACATTATTCTCAATGGAGAAAGATTGAGAGCACTCTTATTCAGTATTGTACTGGAAGACCTAGCCAGAGCAATAAGGCAAGAAAGGGATATAAATGTTATCCAGATTGGAAAGGAAGATGTAAAACTATCCCAGTTCACAGGTGACATGATCCTATACATAAAAAACCACAGAGATTTCACAAGACAGTTACTGGAACTAATAAAAGGATTCAGCAAAGTGGCAGGATACAAGATCAACACACAAAAATCAGTTGGGTTCCTCTACACTAACAAGGAGGACTCCTAAAAGGAAATCAGAAAAACAATACCATTTACAATAGCACCCAAAATGATAAAAAAAAAAAAAAACCTAGGAATAAACCTAACTGGGGACATAAAAGGCTTATACAAGGAAAAGTATAAAACACTGTGGCAAGAAACCTAAGAGACCTACATAAATGGAAGAACATTCCATGCTTGTGGATTGGAAGTCTTAGCTTTGTGAAAATGTCAATACTACCCAAAACGATCTATAGATACAATGAAAATGAATTCCAACAACATTCTTTAATGAAATGGAAAAACTAATCTCTGACTTTATATGAAAAGGAAAGAGGCCCCAAATATCTAAAGCAATGAAGAAGAACAAAGTAGGAGGCCTCATACTTCCCTATCTCAAAACTTATTATAAAGCCACAGTAATCAAAACAGCCTGGTACTGGTTCAATGACCAACACATAGACCAACGGAATAGAACTGAGAACCCAGAAGCAAATCCTTCCATCTATGGGCAGCTGATCTTCGACAAAGAGTCTAAATCCATTCAACGGGAAAGAAATAGTCTCTTTAACAAATGGTGCTGGAAAAACTGGATATTTGCAGAAAATTGAAACAGGATCCATACCTCACACCATACACAAAAGCTAATTGAAAATGGATCAAAGACAGAAATATTTAAATATTTAACCTAAAACTATAAAGTTCCTGGAAGATACCATAGGGACAAAGATAGGGATCTTAATTTGGGGCATAAATAGTCTATCAAACACAACTAAAAATGCGCGAACAACAGAAGATAAATTACACAACTGTGATCTTCAAATATTAAATATTTATGCTCATTAAAAAATTTTACCAAAAGAGTAAAAAGAGAACCTACAGACCGGGAAGAAATCTTTGGCAATGGTGTATCTGATAAGGGTCTAATTTCTAAAATATATAGAAAACTTCAACAACTCAACACCAAAAACAAAAACAATCCAATTAAAAACTGGGCAAAGGACATGAACAAACATTTTCACCAAAGAGGACATTCAAGCAGCTAACAAACACATGAAAAGATTATTTGTTTGATCTTTTGGTGCTCATTACCCATTAAACAAACAAACAAAAAAATCACTGCCATTGAATTGATTCTGACTCATAGTGACCCCCATAGGGTTTCCAAGGCTATAAATCTCTACAGAAGCAGACTGCCACTTCTTTCTTCCATGGAGCTGCTGGTGGTTTCGAACCACCAACCTTTCAGTTAGCAATCAATTGCTTTAACCACTGCGCCACCAGGGCAGCCATTAGCCATTAGACAGATGCAAATCAAAACTACAAAACTATAATGAGATATCATCTCATGGCTGTAAAAATGGCACTGATCAAAAAAACAGAAAACTACAAATGCTGGTGAGGTTGTAGGGAGATTGGAACTCTTATACACTGCTTATGGAACTGTAAAATGGTAAAATTACTATAGAAAAACAGTATGACACTTCCTCAAAAAGCTAGAAATAGAAATACCTTATGATCCAGCAATCCTACTTCTAGGTATATATCCTAGAGCTATAAGATCAGTGACACAAATAGACATATGCACACTAATGTTCATTACAGCATTATTCACAATAGCAAAAAGTGCCCATCAATGGATGAATCGATAAATTATGGTACATATGTAAAATGGAATACTACTCAACTATAAAGAATAATGAAGAGTCCACGAAACATCTTATAACATGGATGAATCTGGGGGACAGTATGCTAGGTGAAATAAGTCAATCACAAAAGGACAAATATTGAATGGTCTCATTTTTATAAAAAGTCAAGAGTGGGTATACACACAGAAAGCAACATTCTTTGAAGGCTACCAAGGATAGGAGGGGGACAGAGGAGAAATTGCTTTCTAGATAGTAGACACTTGTTATTTTTGGTGATGGGAAAGGCAATACCCAATATGGGTGAAATCTGTACAACTTGACCAAGGAAAATAAAGGCACTAAGAAGTATGCAAGAATAAGGGACAACTTTGGTAATTGCTATAACATATACAATTTTGCAACAATAGCAATAACAACCAAAAAATATGAGTGTGGTTACATAGGTATATATGTATGTATATATGTGTGTAGGAAGGCATATGTGAGTACATGTGCATGCATGTATAGGTGTATCTGTAGATATTTGCATATACATGTTTCTGTGTGCTGCATAAATATTCATATATGTAAGAAAGTACATGGGGGCACAGTTATGGAGACTTTCTAGACATATCCGAACACTTTGCAGGATTGCTTTCCTGGGTTAAAAAGCTAGGACAGTAGTCTCATGGGACAACTCAGACAATTAACATAATATAGTTCATAAACATAATGTTCCACATCCTAGTTTGGTGAGTAGTGTCTGGGATTTTAAAAGCTTATGAATGGCAATCTAAGATACAACTATTGATTTCTACTCATCTGGAGCAAAAGAGAAAGAAGGAAACCAAAGACTCAAAGAAGAAACTAGTCCACAGGACTAATAGCTTACGTGAACCACGGCCTCTTCTAGCCTGAGACCAGAAGAACTAGATGGTGCCCAACTACCACTACCAACCATTCTGACCAGGGACACAATAGAAGGTCCAGATAGAATGGGAGAAAAACGTAGAACAAAATTCAAATTCCCAAAAGAGGCCAGATTTACTGCACTGATGGATACTAGAGGAATCCCCAAGAATATTACCCTAAGATACCCATTGAACTTGGAACTGAAGCCACTCCTGGAGGTCACCTTTCAGCCAAATAATAAGTTAGTTTATAAAATAATCAATATCATCCATGAGTAACGTGCTCCCTTAAACCAAACTGTCAACATTTACCCAAAAGCAAAGATGAGAAGGTAAGGAGGAAGCTAGGTCAATGGAAACAGAACAAACAGAATGGAAATTATGAGAATGTTGACACATTATGAAAATTGTAATCAAAGTCATGGAACAATCTGTATAAAAATTGTTAAAGGGGAACCCAATTTGCTCTGTAAATTTTCACCTAAAACACGACAAAACCAAACCCACTGCTGTAGAGTTGATTCCAACTCATAGCGACCCCATAGGGTTTCCAAGGCTATAAATCTTTATGGAAGCAAACCACCATGTCTTTCTCCCACACAGCAGCTGGCAGGTTCAAACCACCGACCTTTTGGTTAGCAGCTGAGTGCTTTAAACACTGCACCACCAGGGCTCCTAAAACAAAATGAAATATATTTTTTAAATACTCAACACACTAGGAATATAAGGGAATTTCCTTAAATGATAAAGAACATTTATAAAAACCCCACAGCTAACATTATAGTCAACAGTAAAAGAAGATGGAAAGATTTCCTTCCCCCTAAGATCATGAACAAGACAAGAATGTTTACTTTCACTACTGGTATCCATCACTGTATGGGAAATTCTAACCACAGCACTTAGGAAAGAAAAAGAAATGAAAGGTATTCATATTGGAAAGGAAGAAGTAAAATTATCTTTATTCGCAATGTCATAATTCTATAAATAGAAAGTCCCAAGGAATTTACAAAAAAAAAACTCCTTAGAAATAATAAACAAATTCAACAAAGTTGTACTGTACAGGATCAACCCAAAAATCAATTGTTTTTACACACTAACAATGAACAATTCAAAAAGGAAATTAAAAAAAATTCCATTTACAATAGCATCAAAAAGAATAAAATATTTAGGAATAAATTTAGCCACAGAAGCACAAGATTTGTAGACTGAAAATTACAAAACATTGCTGAAAGAAATTAAAGCCATCCTATTTTTATATATTGGAAGTCTTAATATTGTTAAGACAGCAGTAGTACCCAAAGTTATCTATAGATTCAATACAATCTGTATCAAACTTCCAATCAGCTCTTTTGCAGAAATGGAAACGTTTACCCTAAAATACATAAGAAACTTCAAGAGACCCAAATAGCTTAAAAAAAATCTTGAAAAAGAAGAACAAATTCAGAGGATTTACACATCCCAGTTTCAAATTCTTACAAAGCCACAGTAGTCAAAATGGTGTGCAACTGACATAAGGATAGAAACATAGACCAATGGAGTGGAATTGAGAGTTCAGAAAAAAAATCATATATCTATGGTCAACTGATTTTCAACAAGGATGCCAAGACCATTCAATGAGGAATGGATAGTCTCTTCAACAATTTTGCTGGGAAAACAGGATATCTACATGCACAAGAATGAATTTGGACCTCTACCTCACATTAAATACAAAAATTAACTCAAAATTTACCAAAGACCTCAGTGTAAGAATTAAATCTATAACATATTTAGAAGACAACATGTGGCAAATCTTCATGAGCTTGGATTTAGCAATGGCTTCTCAGAAATGACACCAAAAGCATAAACAACAAAATAAAACAAATAATTTTGACTTCATCAAAATTGAGAACTTTTGTGCATCAAAGACACTATAAAGAAAGTGAAAAGACTACATACAGAATAAGAGAAAATACTTGCAAATCATATATCTGATAAGGGTCTATTATCTAGGCTATATAAACATTCTCCCAACTTGAATGTAAAATGGTACAACCACTTTGGAAATCGACTTGGTTCTTCCTTAAAAAGCTAGAAATAAAAGTATCATACGATCCAGCTATCCCACGCCTTGGAATATATCCTAGAGAAATAAGAGCCGTCACACGAATAGATATATGCGCACCCATGTTCATTGCAGCACTGTTCACAATAGCAAAAAGATGAAAACAACCTAGGTGCCCATCAACGGACAAATGGATAAACAAATTATGGTATATCCACACAATGGAATACTAAGCAATGATAAAGAACAACGATGAAGCCGTGAAACATTACGGGGAGAAAGCTGGAGGTCATTATGCTGAATGAATTTAGTCAGTCACAGAAGGACAAATACTGTTTAAAACCACTATTATAAGAACTCAATAAAAGGTTTAAACACAGAAGAAAACATTCTTTGTTGGTTACGAGGATGGGGAGGGAGGGTTAGGGTTATTTACTAACTAGATAGTAGAGAAGAATTATCTCAGGTGAAGGGAAGGACAGCACACACTACACGGGAATTCAGCACAACTGGACTAAACCAAAGCTAAGAAGTTTCCTGAATACAATCAAACACTTTGAGGGTCAGAGTAGCAGGGGTAGGGGTTTGGGGACCATGCTTGCAGGGGACATCTAGGTCAATTGGCATAACAAAGCTTATTAAGAAAATGTTCTGCATCCTACTTTGGTGAGTGTCATCTGGGGTCTTAAAAGCTTGCAAGAGGCCGTCTAAGATGTATCAATTGGTCCCAACCACCTGGAGTAAAGGAGAATGAAGAACACCAAAGACACAGGGAAAGTATTAGCCCAAGAGACAGAAAGGGCCACATAAACCAGAGACTTCATCAGCCTGAGACCAGAAGAAGTGGATGGTGCACGCTGCCACCAATGACCGCCCTGACAGGGAACACAACAGAGAGTCCCTGATGGAGCAGGAGAAAGGTGGGGGTGCAGAACTCAAACTCTAGTAAGAAGACCAGACTTAATGGTCTGACTGAGACTGGAGGAACCCTGGAAAGCATAGCCCCTGGATTCTCTATTAGCCCAGAACTAAAATGATTTCCGAGGTCAACTCTTCAGACAGGGATTGGACTGGACTGTGGGACATAAAGTGATACTCATGAGGAGTGTGCCTCCTTAGCTCAAGTAGATACAAGAGACTAAACGGGCAGCTTCTGTCTGGAGGTGAGATGGGAAGGCAGAGAGGGTTAGGAGCTGGTTGAATGGACGTGGGGAATCAGGGGTGGAAAGGAGGAGTGTGCTGTCACAGTATGGGGAGAACAGTTAAGGTCATGTAACAATGTATGTATAAGTTTTTGTATGGGAGAAAATAAAAAAAATTTATAAATTCTCCCAACTCAACAACAAAAAACAGCCAATTTTTTTAAGTGGGCAAAGGACTTGAATGGGCATTTACCTAAAGAAGATACACAAATCACCTATAAGCATATAAAAGATGCTTCTAATAATTAAGTCATTAAGGAACTGCAAATCAAAACCATAATGAGATACCACTTCACAGCCACTAGGATCGCTATAGTATTTTTTTTTTTTAATGGAATATAACAAGTGTTGAGGAAGACGTGAAGAAATTGGGACGCTTTTCCATTGCTAGTGGGAATGTAAAATGTTGCACCTCCTGTGGAAAATAGTTTAGTGGTTTCTCTAAAAGTTAAATATTCCATTACCATATGACCCAGCATTTCCACTCCTCAATGTATACCTCCAAAGTATTAAAAGCAAGTATTCAAACAAACATTTGTATATTCATAACAGCACTCCTCACAATAGCCAAAAGATGGAAACAACCCAAATATTCACCAACTGATGAATTAATAAACTGTTGTAGTAAAAGCACCAGACTTATACTCTGTTAAAAGTGAAAGTAAAGAGTTTTCTTGAGGAAAAGAACGATTTGTGAATCGGGAGATATTATTGCACTCAGGTAGAGTACAGTAATGTTCCGAAGTGCAGGAGGAGAGTGAAGCTTTTTATAGGGTGGAGTTAAAAAGGCTACATGCAGGGGTACAAGGCAAAAACCACAAAGGGGTCGTCAAACCACAATCTTTCTTAACAATCTTTCATCACATTGGCAATTCTATTTGTTAACATCCTGCACAAATCATTCTTCCAAGAACATTTGTGTCAAATTCTCTGTAACAACCATATGTCTAGTCCCTTTCTTTTATCTTAAAATAACAGGCTATGCTTCAACCCTACCTTATAGATATACAAAGAGTCATGCGAAAAACAGGACTGGAGCCAAGGTCTTAGTGAGTGAATCAGAATGGAGTCTGACTTAGGTCTGTGTGAGCTATTCTAGTTATGCCAGGTGTCTCAGGTTTTGGGGTTTGCTAACACAAAACAAAATGTAATATATTCATACAATGGAATATTATTCAGTCATCACAAGGAATGACACACTGATACATGCTATAGAGTGGTGGATGAACTTCTGAAACATTATGCCAAGTGAAAGAAGTCAGACACAAAAGGGCACATATTGTATGACTCCATTTATATGAAACATCTAGAATATGTAAATTTATATAGACAGAAAGTAGACTTGTGGTTGTCAGGAGATGGAGTGATGGGAGAATGGAGAGTGACTGCTTAATAGGTACGGGGTTTGCTTTTGGGGTTATGAAAAAGTCTTGGAACTAGATGGAATTGATGGTTGCACAACATTGTGAATGTACTAAATGCCACTGAATTGTACATTTTAAATTTTTTATGTTATTTAAATCTTACCTCAATAAAACAAAAAGAATGGAAAGCATTAATGTAGTAAGTGGGAAGGAAAAAGCTGTAATTTTTTTGGGGGGGTGGGTACCACAGGCTAAAATTTCCCAGTATCATATGCTGAAAGTGAAATATAATAAATTATATAACTCTAAATTTTCAGTACATCCTGGGTGGCACAAATGGTTAAGCCTTGACTACTAACCAAAATGCTGCTGGGTCAAACTCACCCAAAGGCACCTCAGAAGATGGGCCTAACAATCTGCTCTTGGAAGGACCTGCACACATGGAGTCACCATGAGTAAAAATCGACTTGACAGCAACTAACAACAACTAATTTTCAGTGGAAAAAATATCCTCATAAATCAGAAGATGGTAACTTTTTTCCTGACACTTTTCTCTCAGGAGAATTTATCTCCAGTCTCTCTATATGAAAAGTATTTGACAAAATAATGGATGATGTCTTCAAGAGCTCTTCTACAACACTTAGATACTTGCTGCTTAGAGGTGTTTCTTATACTCATTCTTGGTAATAGCTGAAGAGTTAGGGGTTCAATCATAATTCTCTACAAACAATTTTATGGCAGGATGAGTAATATCTATATTTAAGAATTTCTGTGTTTTCCCTTAACACTTGGAGAAAATTTTAATAATTTTTCTTAAATATATATATATTTATGAAAAACCCACAGCTAACATCATACTCAGTTTAGAAATACTAAGAGCCTTGTCATTAAGATCAGGAAAAAGACAAGGATGCTCACTCTCACTATTGTGATTCAATATCATTCTGGAAGTCCTAGCCAGAACGATTAGGCTAGAAAAGAAAATAAAGTGCATCCAAATCAGGAAAGAGGAAGTAAAATTATCCCTTTTTTGCAGATGACACAATCCTATATAGAGAAAACCCCAAAGATTCTACAAGAAAGATATTTGTTATTGTTTTTGTTAGGTGCCATTGAGTTGGCTCTGACTCATAGTAACCTCATGTATAACAGAACAAAATGTTGCCTGGTCTTGCACCATTATCACAATCTTTGCTGTTTGAGACCATTTTGTTGTTGCTGTTGTTGTTGTTTTTTTAATTGTACTTCAGGTGAAGGTTTACAGAACAAATAATTTCTCATTAAACAATGGTACACATATTGTTTTATGATATTGGTTAACAACCCCACGACATGTCAACCCTCTTCCTTCTCGACCTTTTTTTTGGTGAAAATATACATAGCCAAAGATACACCATTTCAAAAAATTTCTACATGCACAGTTCAGTGACATCCATTACGTTCTTCCAGTTGTGCTGCTATTCTCACTTTAGATGAAGGTTTATAGAACAAAATAGTTTCTCATTAAACAGTACACATGTTGTCTTATGACAATGGTTAACAACCCCACTACATGTCAACACTTTCCTTACTCAACATTGGGTTCCCTATCACCAGCTTTCCTGGCCCATTCTGCTTTCTAGTCCTTGTCCCTGGACTTCTGTGCCTCATTAGTCCCGTTTTGTTTTATGGGGCTGTCCAATCCCTGGCTGAATGGTGAACCTCGGAGATAACTTCACCAGTGAGCTAAAAGGGTGTCTGGGAGCCATACTCTTGGGATTTCTGCAGTCTCTGTCAGGCCAGTAAATCTGGTCTTTTTTGTGTGTGCTAGAATTTTGTTCTACATCTTTCTCCAGCTCTGTCCAGAACCCTCTGCTGTGATCCCGGTCACAGCAGTCAGTGGTGGAAGCCGGGCACTATCTAGCTGTACTAGACTCTGTCTGGTGGAGGCCTTGGTAGCTGTGTTCCATTAGTCCTTTGGACCAGTTGTTTCCTTGTATCCTGTTCTTTTCATTCTCCCTTGCTCCTGAAGGGATGAGACCAGTGGAGTATCTTAGATGGCCACTCACAGGCTTTTAAGACCCCAGTTTGAGATCATTTTTGCAGCACTGTGTCACTCCATCCTATTGAAGGTCTTCCTCTTTTTTGCCGACACTCTACCAAGCATAATGTCCTTTTCCAGGGATTAGTCCTTCCTGATAATGTGTCCAAAGTAAGTGAGACAAAGTCTCACCAACCTCGCTTCTAAAGAGCATGCTGGTTATACTTCCTCCAAGACAGATCTCTTTGTTCTTCTGGTAGTCCATGGTATATTCCGTATTCTTTGCCAACACCATGATTCAAATATGTCAATTCTTCATCAGCCTTCCTTTTTTATTGTCCAGCTTTCAAATGCATATGATGACTTTTGCATCAGATTTTCCCAATGCAATAAGCCTTTTGATTTTTTGACTGCTGTTGCCATTAGCATTGACTGTTGATCCCAGTAAAATGAAATCCTTGACAATTTTGATATTTTCTCCAATTATCATGATGCTGTTTATGGTCTGGATGTGAGGATTTTTGTTTTATTTATGTTGAGGTATAATCCAAAATGAAAGCTGTAGTCTTTGATCTTCAAAAGTAAGTACTTAAAGTCGTCTTGAGTTTCAGCAAGCAAAGTTTTGTCATCTGCATATCTCAGGTTGTTAATGAGTCTTCCTGCAATCCTGATGCTGCATTCTTCTTCATATAGTCCAGCTTCTTGGATTATTTGCTCAGCATACAGATTGAATAAACATACAGATTGAATAAGGAAGCTATTAGAACTAATAAATTAATTCAGCAAAAATCAGTTGGGTTTCAACATATCATCAATGAATAACCTGAAAAGAAAATTAAGGAAACATTACCATTTACAATAGCTCCTAAAAGAATAAAGTACCAAGGAACAAATTTAACTAGGAAAGTGAAAGATTTTACACAGAAAATTACAAAACCTTTCCAAAAGAAATTGAAGAAGACCTAAATAAGTGAAAGGACATTCTGTGTTCATGGAATGGGAGTCTTAATACAGTTAAGATGTCAATACTACCCAAAGCAATCAATAAATTCAATGCATTCCCATCAAAATTCCAACAGCCATCTATGCAGAAATTAAAAAGCCAATACTCACATTTATATGGCACAAAAGATTATATAGTAAAGCAATCTTAAAGAAGAAGAAGAAAATACAAGGACTCACACTTACTGATTTCAAAACATACTACAAAGCTACAGTAATTAAAACAGCCTGGTATTGGTATAATAATGGACATATAGACCGATGGAATAGAATTGAGAGTCCAAAACAAAATCCATACATCTATGGTCAACTAATTTTCAGTGAGGGTACTAAGTCCATTCAGTGGGGGAAGGGAGACTGTTTTCAATAAACGCTGCTGAGAAAATTGGATTTCCACATGTAGAAGAATTAATCAGGATCCATGCCTCACACCATGCACAAAAACCAATTCAAAATGGATCAAGGACCTAAACATGAAAATTAAAACCATAAAATTCTTAGAAGAAAATGTAGGGGTGAGACAGTGGGATCTAGCATTTAATGTTATCTTTCTTAGATATCTAGTGCTGCTATAACAGAAATAACACAAGTGGGTGGCTTCAACAAACAGAAATTTATTTTCTCACAGTTTATGAGGCTAGAAGTCTGAAATCAGAGCACCAGCTCTAGGGGAAGACTTACTCTATTGACTCTGAAGGAAGGTCCTTGTCTCTTCAGCTTCTATTCCTTGGTTCCTTGGTTGTCTTCGTGTGGCATACCATCTATCCTCCCCCATCTCAGTTTGTTTCCTGTCCCTAATCTGCTCTCTTTATATCTCAAACGCAATTGGTGTCAAACACACCCTACATTTATATGGCCTTTCTAACATAACAGAGAAAATCCTTTTCTCAAATGGTTTAAAATTTACAACACATACTACTGGGGGACATAATTCAATCCATAACATTCTACCCTCTGGCCCCTAAAAATTGATGTCCTTAGCACATGCAAAACACATTCCCCAACACATCATCCCAAAAGTCTTAAGCAACCCCAAGTCCAAAATCTCATCTTCAGAATTATCTAAATCAAAAATGGATGAGACTTTAGGTGTACTCCATCCTGGGACAAAAATCGTCTTCATCTGTGAACTTGTGAAATCTAAGAACACAACTCACTTGCTTCCAAAATACAATGGTGAACAGGCACAAGGTAGACATTTCCACTACCAATGGAAGAAATTAGGGGGTAAGAAGGGATAATGGGCGCCAAGCAGATATGATAACAAAAGCTCCACAGCAAAAGACAAAATAGATGGGACATCATAAAAACTAGATACCTTTGTACATCAAAAGACTTTATCAACAAATTCAAAAGACAACCTACAGACTGGGAGAAAATTTTGGAAACATATAACAGATAAAGGCCAAATATCCATTATATATAAAACTTCTACAACTTAACAAAAGGACAAGCAACCCAATAAAAAATGGGCAAAGGACTAGAACAGAAATTTCAAGAAAGAGGGTATTCAAATGGCCAACAAGTATGAAATGATGCTCATTATTAGCCATTGTTGTTGTTGTTGTGTGTCATCGAGTTGATTCCAACTCATAGTGACCCTATAGGACAGAGTAGAACTGCCCCAAAGGGTTTCTTAGGCTGAAATCTTTATGGCAGCAGATTGTCAGGTCTTTTCTTCTGCGGAGTGGCTGGTGGGTATGAACCACCGACCTTTAATTTAGCAGCTGAGTGCTTAATTAACCACTGTGCCACCAGGGCTTCTCATTAGCCATTAAAAAAAAAAAACAAAAACAAACCCGCTGCCATTGAGTCCATTCCAACTCATAGCAGCCCTGTAGGACAGAATAGAACTGCCAATAGGGTTTCCAAGGCTGTAAATCTTTACAGAAGTAGACTGCCACATCTTTCCCCCATGGAGCAGCTGGTAGGTTTCAACCACTGACATTTCAGATAGCAGCCAAGTGCTTTGAACCACTGTGCCACCAGGGCTCCTCATTAGCCATTAGGGAGATGCAAATCAAAACTACAATGACAGGGAGCCAAGATGGCAACTTAGACACACGTTGTCATTCCTTTACAGTAAAGACCCAAGAAATCAACTGAAACAGATACAGATGACTTTTGATAGGGCACAGGTCCCAATTGCTGTCTGCAGCCAATGGGAAACACTAAAGCACCCTCACCCAGTGACCTGAGAAGCCTGATCCCCTTCCCCCCACCCTCTGGTAAGAGGTATGAACCCCCATCCCTGAAGCCCCCCCTAACCCAGCCCGGTCTTCCATCCCCCCCTTGCCCACCAACCATGTGGTTGTGGCCACAGTGTTCCCAGCCACTTGGCTACACAACCCTCCCTGTCCTTCTGAGCAACACAGAACCACTCCAGTGACCTAGCCCACCTGACCATGCACCCCACCTGCTGCCCTGGCCCTCCAAGAAGTACAGTACTCTTCCAGCGACCCCGCCCACCCAAGCCAACCAGAGGAGAGCACTGTCATTCTCTTTGCACACCCATCACACCTGCCACCCTGCACATTCTGGGAGTGTGATAGCCTGCTCCTGTACCACTGGGCCGATGATAGATGGTGGCCAATGCCCACCCAGCAAGTCTTCAACGACCCCACACAACCAGTGAACAAAGACCTACATCCATACTGCCAGCCATTGCCCAGCCCACCCAGAACCAGAGGGCAAGTGCTCCAGTGCTGCAAGGCTAGTGACCAGCATAGCATGCCCACTTCACATGCCCAGATATATCAAAACTAAACAGAAAAAAATAATGAGGCTGCAACAAAACAAACATATAATCAATCAAGAAATAAATATAACAACTCCTTAATGACTTAGAGGCAACAAACTATATCAAATCATATAAAGAAGCAGGACAAGATGCCTCAAGCAAGTGACCAAAATAAAGGCCAGAAAAAATTCTTGAGGAAGAAATGGTAATGGAACTACCTGATAAGGAATTCAAAAGGCATATATAGGATCCCCCAAGAGAACAAGAAGGAGTACAGACAAAATCAAGGAACACAGACAAAACTCTAGAAGAATTCAGGAACACAATACAAGAACAAAATCACAAAATAAATAGACAATTAGAAACTATAAAGAAAGAGCAACTAGAAATCCAGAAGAATAACTATAAAATTTCAGAAATAGCTCAATGAATGGAAGGACTCAGGAGTAATTGTGAATCGATGGAAGACAGAATCAGCAAAACAAAGGGCAAATCCTTTGACACTAATTTGTTTAAGGAACAATAAGAAAAAAAGAATAAAGAAAGCCTAAGAGTTATGTGAAAAACTATCAAGAGGAATAATTTACATGTGATCAGAATTCCAGGAGAGGAAACCAAAAAAGCACTAAGAGAATTTTTGAAGATTTGCTGGCAGAAAATTTCTCTAATGTAATGAAAGAAGAGAAAATATCCATCCAAGAAGCTCAATGAACACCATACAAGGTAGATCCCAAAAGAAAGTCACCAAGACATATCATGATCAAACTTTCCAAAACCAAAGACAAAGAAAGAATCCTGAAAACAGCTCAGGAAAAATGAACTCTCACCTACAAAGGGGAATCAATAAGACTAAACTCTGACTTCTCAGCAGAAACCATACTGGTAAGAAAGCAATAGGATGACATATATAAAGCCTTGAAAGAAAAAAAATTACCAACCACGAAATACATATCCAGCAAAATTGTCTCTCAAATAAGATGGTGAAACTAGAACATTCCCCAATAAACAGAAATTAAGGGAATTTGTAAAAGCTAGACCAATCTTACAAGAAATATAAAAGCAAGTTCTTCATACAGAGAACCAACAATATCAGACAACAACCTCAGATTAAGACACACGACAGCATCACCCAGATACCAACCAAGATAAGTAATTCTCAAAAACAAAATAAAGCTACTAGACTGAAAAGAGTGAACCTGAGACATCAATCTGTAAATGACAACAGCTTCAAAATAAAAAGGGGGAATATATCAGGGTGATATCAAAATATAAAAGACTGTTTTAAAATTAGGAAGATAAAGGTAAATTTCAAGGTAACCACAAAGAAAACTAAAAAACATACTCACCAAAATAAAAAAGAAAATCATAAAGATTCAGTAAACACAAAATCAACAACAATGAAGAAAATCCATAACCAAAGAAAACTTGGTACAGAAAAGTAATCAGAACAAGGAAACCATCAATGCCACAAAACACACACACACACACACACACACACACAGAGAGAGAGAGAGAACAATGTGACAGCAGTAAATTCATATCTGTCTATAATCACACTGAATGTAAATTAAATTCATCAGTCAAGAGAAAGTTGGCAGAATGAATTTAAAAAATGACCCATCAGTATGTTGCCTACAAGAGACACATCTTACACAAAGATAAAAATAAGCCAAAAATCAAAAGGTGGAAAAAATATACCAAGCAAACAGTAACCAAAAAAGAGCTGGAGTGGCAATATTAATGTCTGATAAAATAGACTTTAAAGCAAAATCTAGCATAAGAGACAAGGAAGGGCACTACATAATGATTAAAGAGTCAATCCACCAAGAGGACATAACCATAATAAATATTTACGCACCCAACAACAGAGCTCCAAAATACATATAGCAAACCCTAACAGTATTGAAAAGAGAAACAGACAATTCCACAATAATAGTAGTAGACTTTAACACACCACTTTCGATGAAGGACAGAACAACTAGAAAGAAACTCTGCAAAGATACGGAAGACTTATACAACACAACCAATTTGACCTCATAGAGATATACAGAACACTCCACCCAACAGCAGCAGAGTACATACATATTCTTCTCCAATGCACATGGATCATACTCCAGAATAGACCATATTTTAGGCCACAAAGCAATCCTCAATAAATTAAAAAAATATTGAGATAATACAAAGCATATTCTCTGATCATAATGCTATAAAATTAGAAATCAATAACCGGAAGAACAAGGGAAAAAATCAAATACATGGAAAATAAATAACACCTTGCTTTAAAAGCACTGGGTAATAGAAGTAATTAAAAATGAAATTAAAAAATTCCTAGAATCAAACAAGAATGAAAACACAACATACTAAAACCTCTGGGACATAGCAAAAGCAGTGCTCAGAGGTCAATTTATAGCAATTAATGCACACATCAAAAAAGATGAAAGGGCCAAAATCAATACCTTAACCCTACAACTCAAACAAATAGAAAAAGAGAAGCAAAAGAAGCCCACAGCCACCAGAAGAAAGGAAATAATAAAGATTAGAGCAGAAATAAATGAAACATAAAAACAATCAAAAGAACCAATAAGACTAGAAGTCAGGGAGGCGGTCCAAGATGGCGGACTAATCAGACAATTCATAACGTCCCCTTTACAACAAAGGCCCAAAAAAAGAAGTGAATTGGATATAGATGAAAACTTAGGAACCTTACCATCAAAGACAAGACTGAAGTATCAGACTGTGAGCCAAGGGGATGGAGAGACAATACAAAAACTGCAGAAATGGAGAATTTCAGATCACCAGTGTCCTGCTAACTGAACCCGAACAGCACGGACATATTGAGACAAAGCAAGTAGCAACCCCAGATGAAACCCCCACCATCTGGTGCAGTCAAGCAGGAACAACTCTGCAGGCACGTCCAGAGCAAGACAGGAGTGCTTCCCACCCTGCTAAAGTTAAGGGCACACAGCCCATTCACAATGCCCACCCCAGCTCTCCATTCCAGAGGTATGCAGACCTATGGGGTACTCCAAACCTCCTTGCCCATCCCCCTTCCCCATTTGTGAGCACAGTCTAGTGGATCCCACCACTGCCCCGCATCCTAACCCAGGAGCCTATTGTCAGGATGTGCCCACCCCTTTGGTCAGCCATTCTCACCAGGAGTACATGGCTCTACAGTACCTTCTGCTCCCTCCAGTCACCTGCTCTGGAGCCCTGCTAGCCACACCTGCACAGCACTGCCATGTTGAGACAAAGCAAGTAGCATTCCAAGCCAAAACCCCCACCATGTGGTGCACCCAAGCAGGAGTGACTATGCACTCATGACTAGAGTCAGGCAGGAGTGTTTCTCAATCTGCAAAAGTCAAGTGCAGACACCCCACGCACCACACCTACCCCAGCCCACCCCGTGCCAGAGGGGGGTGGGTTTGTGGGGTTCCCCCACCCTATTTTCCCATCCTTCCTCTCCATCTATTAGCACAGTCTGCTGGCTCTCACCACCACCAAACCCCCTAAGCTAGGAGCCCATGGTCTGAAGGCACTCACCCCTTCACTCAGCCACTCATGCAGGAGGCCCACGTCCTGTAGTGCCTTCCACTCCCTCCAGTCACCCCCTTCCCCACCTGAAAGAACAGTATGGTGGCTCTCACCACTGCACCACACCCTAAGCTGGGAGCTCACGGTCTGGAGGCACCCACTCCTTTGCTCAACCACTTGTGCTGGGGACTCATGGTCCAGCACTGCCTTCTGTCCCCCTGGTCACCATCCATATGCCCTGCTAGCCAAGGCTGCACAGCTTGACCATATTGAGACAAAGCAAGCAGCATTCCCAGTCGAACCCCCATCACTTGGTACACCCAAGTGGGAGTGACTCTGCACTCATAGCCAGATCCAGCCACATGCACCAGGATCCCGAGGACAGGCGGTGTTGCCTACTCCCTACAGCGACCTAAACCAGGGTCCCAAGGACCAGATACAAAACCTCCCCCATGATGCACTATAGTGGACAGGGGTACACTCCCCACCAGGCTGTTGTGGACAGGTGACATTCACCTTGTTTCACCCCATCCCTGTCCCTCCACCCTGCAACTGGAGGCTTCTGCCCACTCTGAACACCCCCACACAGCCCTGCCCACCTGGGACCATTGGTGAGTCTCTGGACAACCCACTTGTTGATCAACGATAATCCTACCACCCAGTAATCAGCAGAGCACACACACAACACCCAACCCAGCAACCAGGGAGAACGCCCCCTGCCCCCACAGCCAGGCAACCAGCTGGAGAGATACACTACCTCACCAGAAATGTCACCTGCAAGACCAGCTAAAAGAGACTCGTGTTCACACACCTAATCACTGCTCTACCAACACAGAGACAGGAGGTGAGAGCTTCAAAATGGCCAGATTCATGACCACAGCAACACACAGGCCCAGCCTACTCAGATATATCAAAACAAAATAAAAAATTCAGGACACAGCAAACAAACATACAATAAATAAATATAATAACTTCTTAATGCCTCAAAGAATTAAAGGAGCAGGACAAGATGGCTCCAGCAAGTGACCAAAATAAAGAAACAGAAAACCTACTGGAGGAATAAATGGTAATGGAACTACCTGATAAAGAATTCAAAAGACTAATAATATACAAGGCTCTCCAAAAGATCAAGAAAGAGATCAAAGAAAACACAGACAAAACCAAGGAAAACAAGACAAAATCAAGGAAAGCACAGATAAAGCAATAAAAACTTCAAGAAATACAAGAACAAAATGACAAAATAAATAGACAACTAGAAATCATACGAAAACAGCAACTACAAATCCAAGAAATTAACAATAAAATTTCAGAAACAGACAACTAAGTAGAAGGATACAGGGACAGAACTGAAACAATGGAAGCCAGAATTAGTGAAATTGAAGACAAATCCCTTGACACAAATTTGTTTCAGGAAAAATGAGAAAAAACAATGAAGAAAAATGAAGAAAGCCTAAGAATTATGTGGGACACTATCAAGAGGAAAATTTTGCATAGGATTGGAGTTCCACAATGGGTGGAGACAAGGGAAAACTCAGAGACAATTGTCAAAGAAATGATGGCAGAAAATTTCCCCAACATTGTGAAAGACTAGCAGATATACATCCAAGCTCAATGAACCCTATACACGATAGACCCCAAAAGAAAGTAACCAAGACATATCATAATCAAACTTGCCAAAACCAAAGAAAAAGAAAGAATTCTTAGAACAGCTAGGGAAAAACGAAAAGTCACCTACAAAGGGGAACCAATAAGACT
This sequence comes from Dugong dugon, assembly GCA_030035585.1. Classification (NCBI taxonomy): domain Eukaryota; kingdom Metazoa; phylum Chordata; class Mammalia; order Sirenia; family Dugongidae; genus Dugong; species Dugong dugon. The sequence continues at coordinate 96,190,960 of CM057483.1, read as the reverse complement.
AAGTTCTGATTACTCAGCAGAAACCACGCAGACAAGAAGGCAATTGGATGACATGTATAAAAGGTTGGAAAAAATGAAATAAAGGGCATCCCCACTGGAACTGAAGAAGCAAAACTATCTCTATTCACAGATGATATGATACTATACATAAAAAAAACTCCAAAGATTCACAAGAAAAAACCTGGAACTAATAGGAAGATTTGGCAGAGCAGCAGGATACAAGATCAACATACAAAAATCAGTTGGATTCTTATACACCAACAAAGAGAAGTTCGAAAAGGAAATCAGGAAAACAGTACCATTTATAATAGCAATTAAAAAGATAAAATACTAGGAATAAATCAAGCCAGGGATGTAAAAGACCTCTACAAAGAAAACTACAAAAGACTATTGCAAGAAACCAAAGAGACATACATAAATGGAAAAACATACCATGCTCATGGATAGGAAGACTCGACATAGTAAAAATGTCAATTACACTTAAGTGATCCACAGATATAATGCAATACCAAATCAAATACCAGCAGCATTATTTAACGAGATGGAAAAAGTAATCACCAACTGTATATGGCAAGGAAAGAGGCCCCAGACAAGCAAAGCAATATTGAAGAAAAGAACAAAGTAGGAAGCCTCACACTACTTGATCTCCGCTCCTATTATACAGGCACAGTAGTCAAAAGAGTCTGGTACTACTACAATGACAGGCACAGACAAATGGAATGGAATCAAGAACCCAGATGTAAATCCATTCATATATGGTCAGATGATTTTTGACAAAGGACCAAAGTCCATTAAATGGGGAAAAGACAGTCTTTTTAACAAATGGTACTGGCAACCACTGGATGTCCAACAGTAAAAAAAAAAAAATGACACAGGACCCGTACCTCACACTGTGCAAAAAAACTAACTCAAAATGAATCAAAGACGTAAATATAAAGCCTAAAATGATAAAGATCATGGAAGAAAAAATAAGGACAACACTAAGGGCCCTAATAAATAGCACAAATAGACTACAAACCATAACTAATGATGCACAAACAATAGAAGATAAACTAGATAACTGTGAACTCCTAAAAATTAAAGACTTATACTCATCAAAAGTCTTCACCAAAAGTGTAAAAAGAAAATCTACAGACTGAGAAATTTTTGGCTACGACATATCCAACAAGGGTCTAATTGCTAAAATCCATAGAATACTTCAACACCCCAACAACAAAAAGACAGATAATACAATTAAAAAATGGACAAAGGCCCTGATGGAGCAGCAGAAAGATAGGATGCAGAACTCAAATTCTAGTAAGAAGACCAGACTTAATGGTCTGACTGAAACTGGAGGTACCACGGAAAGCATGGCCCCTGGACTCTCTATCAGCCCAGAACAAAAACAATTTCTGAGGCCAACTCTTCACACAAGGATTGGACTGCACTGTGGGACATAAAGTGATACTCGTGAAGAGTGTGCCTCTTAGTCAGTAGATACAAAAGACCAAAAGGGAAGTTTCTGTCCAGAGGTGAGATGGGAAGGCAGACAGGGTTAGGAGCTGGTTGAATGGTCATGGGGAATCAGGGGCAGAAAGGAGGAGTGTGCTGTTGCAGAATGGGGTGAGCAACTAGGGTCACATAACAATGTATGTATAAAATTTTATACGGGAGACAAACTTGAAATGTAAACTTCATTTAACTACAATAAAAAAAAGTAAAAAATAAAATACAGCCAATAGGAGTCAACCAATCAAAAAAAAATAGACAATGGGAGTTCTGGCAAAATGGCGCTCTAGGCAGAAGCACCATGCCGTCCCTCCACAGCAAAGATCTGAAAAATTAAGCCAAACAGAGAATACAACAATCCTGAAACCCTAAAACATCAAATGAAGAGAGAAATAACTCAGCCAAGCACCAAATGGAGTGAGAAAACTGACAAAGAACGGAGAGAGGGGAGAAATTCATGCAGAGGTCCCCTACCAGCTAACGCAGCGCAGATCCACGATCTTGGACTCCTATCGGAGACCAGCAAACGGGGGTACGAGAAAGCAGCCTCATGGAGCGTCCAGCGGGAGACAAAACAACCGGTAATTTGTGGTGTGCGCTTTCCCACCCCCACCCCTCTTTGCCCCTGCTCGGCCTCCTCTGCTTCCCGCGGCCACGGTCTCTTAACTGGGAAGCACCGGCTGCTTGGATTCCACACAACCAAGCAGGCGGCTCTCTGGGTGCCAGTTGTTGGCTGCTAGTGTTGCTTTTTTTTTTTCTGCTTCTTTTGATTTCTCACTTGCCTCTCGCCACCTCCCCCTCCTTTCACTCGAGTGCCTGGCTCCGTACGCCATCTTTGCTTCTTCCTGAGGGGCTGCAGAGTGCCAGCAGTTTCTGATATACGCTTTCCCACTCTCTACCCTTCATCACCCACACTCGGCCTCCTCTGCTTCCCATGGACACAGTCTCTTGCCCAGAAACACCAGCCCTCACTGCCTGGCTCTCTGAGTGCCATTTGTTGGCTGCTGGTGTTGCTTTTTTTTTTTTTTTCCTGCTGCTGCTTTGGATTTCTTGCTTGCCTCTCACCACCTCCCCCTCCTTTCACTCGAGTGCCTGGCTCCGTGCGCCGTCTTTGCTTCTTCCTGAGGGGCTACAGAGCTCCATTCAAGTGTGGAGCTGCTTCCCGGTCTGAGCTACTGTGCTGGTGGGATCCCGGGGCTTTTGTTCACCCGTTCGTTTTGAATTGTTTGTTTTCTTTTCCTTTTACTGAGTTGGGAGACCTTTCTGGCCAGGTGGAGCTGTGTGGCAAGGAACTCCCCTTCAGCTTCCACAGACGAGCAGAGGGATCCTTGAGAACATTTCTTTTTTCATTGTTTTATTTTTCTGTTTTTTTTTGGGGGGGGGGGGTGGCTTGCTTGTTCTTTCTTTAATTTTTTTTTGTTTTCTTTTCCCTCTTTTTCCCTTTTTGTCTTTCTTCATTGCTCAGTTTCTCATCCCTCTATATCTTCCTTCTCTTTCTGATTCCTGAATACCAGGTGTTGTATACCTCTACGCCTTCTAGCCAGGCTGTATTGCAACACCTGAGAGCGACTTCTCCAGACCCCATAGCTGAACTGGTGGAATCCCTGGGAACTTTGCAGTTCTTTAACCTTTCTGATTTTTATTTATTCATTCTTTTCTTTTCTTCCTCTTCCCCTTTCTGTTTCTCTCAATTTCATAGTCTCTCATCTCTCCATTCCAACGGCAAGCTCCCCTAGCATTCTTTTTTGTTTGTTTGTATGTTTTTGGCTCCTGTTCCTCTCTCCTCTCTACCATATCCATCTTAGCTCCACACATAACAATCTTCCTCTGCATCCTGCCTACCTGTACCATGCGCTTGCCATCCCACCACCAAGCAGCACAGACACGGCCTACTGGAACCTGCCCTGCACTGATTACTGACCCACTCTGGTGGCTGTAGTAAGTGCCACAAACAACCCATCCCAGTAACTCCTCTTCATCTAGACCAGCCCTGCTGTACCATATCTGAGTGACTGATGCTGCCAGTTGGAGAAGGAGGTGAAAAGTATTGAGCACACAGACAAGCAAACAACAAAGAACACACAGTCCACCTGCTCAGACATAGGCAAACTTTTTTTTTTAAATGGGACAAAACAAACAAATCTAGAATCAATAAACGAGAAAAATAACTACTAAATGCCCCAAAAACAGCAGACAATATCTAAACATTTACAAAAACAGGACAAGATGGATCCAATAGGCGTCCAAAATAAAACACCAGATGACTCTCTAGTGGAAGAAAATACACTAGAACTACCTCATATGGAATTCAAATCTCTAATACTCAGAATTCTCCAAGAACTGAGGCAAAAAGCTTACAAACATGAGGAAAAAATAGATAAATTCATGGAAAATACAGACAAAAAATTGGAAGAATTCAGGAAGATGATGCAGGAACAAAATGCCAAAATATTCATAACTAGAAATTACACAAAGACAACAATTAGAAATCCAAAAGATAAACAAGATTTCAGAAATGGATGATGTCATAGAAGGGCTGAGAAGCAGATTTGAAAGGGTGGAAGACAGGATCAGTGGAATTGAAGACAAACACTTGGATACAACTCTGTTTCAGGAAAACTCAGAAAAAAGAACAAAAAAAAAAAATGAAGAGACCCTGAGAGTTATGTGGGACACAATTAAAAGCAAAAATTTACAAGTGATTGGAATTCCAGAACAGGGGGAGAAAACAGAAAACACAGAGAGGATCATTGAAGAAGTGTTAACAGAAAACTTCCCCAATATCATGAAAGATGAAAAGCTGACCATCCAAGAAGCTCAACGAACCCCATATAGGATAGACCCCAAAAGAAAATCACCAAGGCATATCATAATCACACTTGCCAAAATCAAAGACAAAAAATCCTGAGAGTAGCTTGTGAAAAACAAGAAGTCACGTACAGAGGAGAAACAATAAGACTAAGCTCGGATTATTTGGCAGAAACCATGCAGGCAAGAAGACAATGGGATGACATATATAAAACCTTGAAAGAAAAAAATTGCCAGCCAAGAATAATATATCCTGCAAAACTCTCATTCAAATATAATGGTGAAATTAGGACTTTTCCAGATAAACAGAAATTAAGAGACTATGTAAAAATCAAAACAAAATTACAAGAATTATTCAAGGGAGTCCTTCTATCTGAGAACAAACAACATCAGAAAACAGGCTGAATCTAGGAGGCAGGATTATACTAGCGAGATACCAACCTAGGAAATGAACTCTCAAGGACTATCCAAACCTAAAGAATTACAATATGGAACCAGAGAGGTTAATCTGTAAATGACAACATCAGAACAATGAAAGAGGGAATAAGTGGTGTAGGTATAGAACTTTCTAATGGAGAGAAAGGCAAGGCAATAACAAGTAATAAGAGACTGATTCAAACCTAGGAAGAGAAGGGTAAATTTCAAGGAAACCACAAAGAAAGTTAACAAACCTACCTATCAAAATAAAGAAGAAAAATATAAAGTCTTAGTAAAAATAAAATCTACAAAAACGAAAGAAATGCAAAAATTAATCCACAGACAAAAGGAATTCAGCACAGGAGAGTAAAAGGAACAACGGAAATATCAGCACCACAAAAAAAAGCACTAGAAAATGACAGCAATAAACTCACATCTATCAATAATTACACTGAATGTAAATAGACTAAATGCACCCATAAAGAGATGGAGAGTGACAGAATGGATAAAAAACAAGATCCATCAATATGCTGTCTACAAGAGACACACCTTAGAAATAAAGATGTAAATTTCTTAAAAATCAAAGGGAATAAAATACATCAAGGAAACAGCTACCAAAAAAGAGCAGGAGTGGCAATACTAATCTCAGATAAAATAGACTTTAAAACAAAATCCACCATAAAAGACAAAGAAGGACACTATATAATGATTAAGGGGAAGATCCATCATGAAGACATAACCATAATAAACATCTATGCACCCAATGACAGGGCTCCAAAATACATAAACTCTAACAACACCGAAAAGAGAAATTGGCAGTTCCACAATAATAGTAGGCGACTTCAATACACTACTCTCAGTAAAGGACAGAACATCTAGAAAGAAACTCAACAAGGATACAGAAGACCTAAAGGGCACAATCAGCCAACTTGACCTCATAGACATATATAGAACACTCTATCCAACCACTGCAGAGTACACATCCTTTTCCAATGCACTTGGAATGTTCTCCAGAATAGACCACATCATAGGCCACAGAGCAACACTCAACAAGATCCAAAACATTGAGATAACACAAAGTATCTTCTCTGACCACAATGCCATCAAGGTAGAGCAAGGAAAAAAATCAATTACATGGAAACTGAATAACACCATGCTTACAAACCACAGGGTAATAGAATAAATCAGAGATGGAATCAAAAAATTCCTAGAATCAAACGAGAATGAAAACACATCATACCCAAACCTTTGGGACACAGCAAAGGCAGTCCTCAGAGGACAATTTATAGCAATAGATGCACACATCAAAAAAAGAAGAAAGGGACAAAATCAAAACACTAACTACACAACTCGCAGAAATAAGAAGAGAACAGCCAAAAAAAGACCCACAGCCACCAGAAGAAAGGAAATAATAAAGATGAGAGCAGAAATAACTGAAATAGAGAATAGAAAAACAATAGAAAGAATCAACAAAACCAAAAGATGATTCTTTGAAAGAATCAACAAAATCGACAAACCACTGGCAAGACTGACAAAAGAAAAACAGGACAGGATGCAAATGACCCAAATAAGAAATGAATTGGATGACATTACAACAGACCTAACTGAAATAAAAAGGATCATAACAGAGTATTATGAAAAACTATACTCCAACAAATCTGAAAACCTAGAGGAAATGGATAAATTTCTAGAAACACACTACCTACCCAAACTAACACAAAGTGATGTTGAAAATCTGAACAGACCCATAACAAGAGAAGAGATTGAAAAGGTCATTAAAAAAAACTCCAAACAAACAAACAAACAAAAAAAAAAAAAAACCTGGCCCAGATGGCTTCACTAGAGAATTCTACCAAACATTCTGACAAGAGCTTATATCAGTACTACTCGAACTGTTTCAGAACATAGAAAAGGAAGTGACAAGTCTGAATTCATTGTATGAAGCCAACATAACCCTGATACCAAAGCCAGGCAAAGATGCCAGAAAAAAAGAAAATTACAGACCATTATCTTTCATGAATATAGACGCAAAAATTCTTAGATGTAAATACATCCACGTACGATCATCTGAACTTTGACAAGGGCCCAAAGTCCATCAAAAGGGGAAAAGACAGTCTTTTTAACAAATGCTGCTGGCAAAACTGGATGTCAATCTGCAAAAAAATGAAACAAGATCCATACCTCTCACAATACACAAAAACTAATTCAAAATGGATCAAAGACCTAAATATAAAACCAATAACTATAATGATCATAGAGGAAAAAATAGGATCAACACTACAGGCCCTGATACATGGCATTAACAGACTACAAACCATAACTAACAATACACTAACTCCAGAAGATAAGGTAGATAACTGGGATCTTCTAAAAATTACACACTTATGCTCATCAAAAGACTTCACCAAAAGTGTAAAAAGAGAACCTACAGACTGGGAAAAATATTTTGGTTATGACAAATCCAACAAAGGTTTAATCTCCAAAATCTACAGGAAAATCCAACACCTCTACAACAAAAAGACAAATAATCCAAGTAAAAAATGAGCAAAGGAAATGAACAGACACTTCACTGAAGAAGACATTCAAGTAGCTAACAGACACATGAAGAAACCCTCGCGATCACTAGCCATTAGAGAAATGCAAGTCAAAACCACAATGAGATACCAACTTACCCTGTCATTACTGGCACGAATTAAAAAAACAGAAAATAACAAATGTTGGAGAGGCTGCAAGGAGACTGGAACTCTTATGCACTGCTGGTGGAGATGAAAAATGGTACAACCATTTTGGAAAATGATATGGTGCTTCCAAAAAAAGCTAGAAATAGAAATACCATATGATCCAGCAATTCCACTCCTAGGAATTTATCCTAGAGTAATAAGAGCTGTTACACGAATGGACAAATGCACACCCATGTTCAATGCAGCATTGTTCACAATAGCAAAAAGATGGAAACAACCGAGATGCCCATCAACAGATGAATGGATAAACAGACTATGGTACATGCACACAATGGAGTACTATGCAACGATAAAGAACAATGATGAATCTGCGAAGCATCTCAAAACATGGATGAATCTGGAGGGCATTATGCAGAGTGAAATCAGTCAATCACAAAAGGACAAATACTGTATGAGACCACTGCTATAAACACTCGTGAAAAGGTTTACACACAAAAAGAAACAATCTTTGATGGTTACAAGGGAGGGGAGGGGTGCAGTTGGAAAAACACTAAATACACAATAGATAAGTGGTAACTTTGGTGAAGGGTAATACAGTACACAGTACTTGGGAAGCCAGCACAACTTGTCCGAGGCAACGTCATGGAAGCTCCATAGACACTTCCAAACTCCCTGAGGAACCGAATTACTGGGCTGAGGGCTGTGGGACCATGGTTTTGGGGAACATCTAGTTTATTGGCATAACATAGTTAATAAAGAAAATGTTGTAGATTCTACTTTGGTGAGTAGCGTCCAGTGTCTTAAAAGCTTCTGAGCGGCCATCTAAGATACTCCACTGGTCTCACCCCTACAGGAGAAAGGGGAAAGAAGAAAACCAAAGGCACAAGGGAAAGATTAATCCAAACGACTGATGGACCACAAGTATTACAGTCTCCACCAGACTGAGTCCAGCACAACTAGATGGTGCCTGGCTACCACCAGCGACTGCTCTGACAGGGATCACAATACAGGGTCCTGGACAGAGATGCAGAAAAATGTAGAACAAAATTCTAACTCACAAAAAAAAAAAAAAAAAAAAAAAGACCAGGCATACTGGTCTGACAGAGACTGGAGAAACCCTTAGATTATGGCCCCCGGACATCCTTTTAGCTCAGTAATGAAGTCACTCCTGAGGTTCACCCTTCAGCCAAAGATTAGAAAAGCCCATAAAACAAAACGAGACTAAAGGGGCACACCAGCCCAAGGGCAATGACTAGGAGGCCGGAGGGGACAGGAAAGCTGGTAATGGGAAAACCAAGCTTGAGAAGGGGAGACTGTCAACATATTATGGGGTTGGTAATCAATGTCACAAAACAATATGTGTACTAATTGTTTAATGAGAAACTAGTTTGTTCTGTAAACCTTCATCTAAAGTACTATAATTAAAATTTTTTTTAAAAAAACATAAAGTGACAATGGTTGGTGAGGATATGGATAAATTGGAACCCTCATTCATTGCTGGAGGAAATGTGCAGCCACTGGGGAAAACAGTTCAGCAGTTCCTCAAAAAGTTAAACACAACTACCATATGATGCAGCAATTCCACTTCGGGTATATACCCAAAAGAATGAGAGTAGGAACTCAGATAGTTGTATACCAATATTCATTGTAGCATTATTCACAAAAGTGAAAAGATGGAAACTTCCCAAGTGTCCATCAACAGCTGAAAGGATAAAACACAGATAAACATCTTTCTGGTAGTCTCTGCTTTTAGCCAAGATCCATCTAACATCAGCAATAATATCATTTGCTCTACAACCTCTTCTGAATCTGGCTTGAACTTCTGGCAGTTCCCTGTGGATGCTGGCTGCAGTCAATTTTTAATTATCTTCAGCAAAATTTTGCTAGCAAGTGACAATAATAATATTGTTTGATAATTTCTGCATTTCATTTGATTGCCTTTCTCTGGAATGGACACGAATATGTCTATCTTCTATTGGTTGGCCAGGTCTTCCAAATTTCATGGCATAGACGAGGTAAGCACTTGAAGTACTGCATCTGCTTGTTGAAACATTTCAAATGGTATTCTGTCAATTCCTGGAGCCTTGTTTTTCACCAAGGCTTTCAGTGCACCTTGAACTCCTTCCTTCAGTACCAACAGTTCTTAATCATATGCTACCTCCTGAAATGGTCAGTGTGGACCACATCTTTTGGTACAGTGACTCTGTGTATTCCTTCCATCTTCTTTTGATGCTTTCTGTGTCATTAATGTTTTTCTTCACTGAATCCTTCATGTAAAGATTAACTGTCTAAATAACACAGTAGAAATTATTGTTTGATCTTAGCTTATGTAAAAATAAAATGTATGAAAAAATAGTACAAATACTGGTAGAAAAGAATTGGGAGCATAGTGCTGTTTCTTAACTTTCACATGAAGCAGCATAATATTTTTTCTAATTGTACTTTAGGTGAAGGTTTACAGAATAAATAGTTTCTCATTAAATAGTCAGTACACATATTGTTTTATGACATTGGTTAAAAACCCCATGACATGTCAACCCTCTCCCTTCTCGATCTTTTTTTTTTTTTTTTTTTGGTGAAAATATACATAGCCAAAGATACATCATTTCAAAAATTTCCACATGGACAGTTCAGAGACATCGACTACGTTCTTCCAGTTGTGCTGCTACTCTCACTTTAGATGAAGGTTTACAGAACAAAATAGTTTCTCATTAAACAGTACACATGTTGCCCTATGACAATGGTTAACAACCCCACTACAATGTCCTTACTCAACCTTGGGTTCCCTATCACCAGCTTTCCTGTCCCCCTCTGCGTTCTAGTCCTTGTCCCTGGACTGCTGTGCCTCATTAGTTCCATTATGTTTTATGGGGCTGTCCAATCCCCGGCTGAACAGTAAACCTCAGAAGTGACTTCACCACTGAGCCACAAGGGTGTCTGGGGGTCATACTCTCAGGGTTTCTCCAGTCTCAGACCAGTAAATCTGGTCTTTTTTGTGTGTGTGTTAGAATTTTGTTCTACATCCTACTCCAGCTCTGTCCAGAACCCTCTGTTGTGATCCCAGTCAGAGCAGCCAGTGGTGGTAGCCGGGCACCACCTAGGTGCACTGGACTCAGTCTCGTGGAGGTATTGGAAGCTGTGGTCCATTAGTCCTTTGGACTAATTGTTTCCTTGTATCCTGTTCTCTTCATTCTCCCTTGCTCCCGAAGGGGTGACACCAGTGGAGTATCTTAGATGGCTGCTCACAGGCTTTTAAGACCCCAGATGCTACTCACCAAGGTAGAATGTAGAACATTGTCTTTATAAACAGTGTTATGCCAATTGAGCTAGATGTTCCCTGAGACCATGGTCCCCACAGCCCTCCACCCAACGTAATTTTTTTTAATGTGGACTTTTATTAATTTAGGATGTTTGGCATAAACTCTATGGCAGATGCTGCCTGATTCTACATAAGCTGTTAAGAAGATTCAACTAAAATTTTTAAACAAATTGCTAAAATCTTTATGTGGGCTAGCATCAGAATGTGTAGCCCCTGAGGCCCTGAGACTTAGGAGTGTTCCAAAATTTATGGAAGCATTTCCTCCAGAAATCCCACCAGACACTCACAGTAACAAGGGGTAAAATCCTCAGAAAGCTTCCCTCATGTTGCTAAGTGGGAAAGGGGACAATCAGGCATTGCCTATCACCCAGACCAATTTCTTCTATCTCTTCTTCTTTTTTTTTTTTGCATTTTTTAATTGTGCTTTAAGTGAAAGTTTACAATTCAAGTTAGTCTCTTCTACAAAAATTTGTACACACATTGTTATGTGACCCTAGTTGCTCTCTCTATACTGTGACAGCACACTCCTCCATTCCACCCCAGATTTCCCATGACCATTCAACCAGCTCCTAACCCTCTCTGCCTTCTCAACTCGCCTCCAGACAAGAGCGGCCCGTTTAGTCTCATGTATTCACTTGCGCTAAGAAGCACATTCTTCACGAGTATCATTTTGTTTCCCATAGTCCAGTCTAATCTTTGAAGAGTTGGCCTTGAGAATAGTTTTACTTTTGGGCTAACAGAGAGTTGGGAGGCCATGTCTTCCGGGGTCCCTCCAGTCTCTGTCAAACCACTAAGTCTGGTCTTTTTACTAGAATTTGAGTTCTGCACCCCACTTTTCTCCTGCCCCGTCAGAGACTCTCTGTTGTATTCCCTGTCAGGGCGTTCATTGGTGGTAACTGGGCATCATCCAGTTAATCTGATCTCAGGCTGGTGGAGTCTCTGGTTTATGTGGCGCTTTCTGTCTCTTGGGCTAATACTTTCCTTATGCCTTTGGTATTCTTCATTGTGCTTTCCTCCAGGTGGGTTGGGACCAAATGATGCATCTTAGATGGCCGCTCACTAGCTTTTAAGACCCCAGACACCACTCACCAACGTGGGATGCAGAACTCTTTCTTAATAAACTTTGCTATTCCAGTTGAACTAGATGTCCCCTGAAACCATGGTCTCCAGACCCCAGCCCCTGCTACTCTCTCCCTCGAAGTATTTGGCTGTATTCAGGAAACTTCTTAGCTTTGGGTTTAGTTCAGTTGTGCTGACTTTCCCTGTAGAGTGTGCTGTTCTTCCCGTCACCTAAGATAATTCTTGTCTACTGTCTAGTTAGTAAATACCCCTCTCCCTCCCTCCCCACCCTCGTAACCATCAAAGAATGTTTTCTTCTGTATTTAAACCTTTTTGTGACTTCTTATAATAGTGGTCTTATACAATATTTGTCTTTTTGTGACTGACTAAATTCACTCAGCATAATGCCTTCCAGATTCCTCCATGTTATAAGATGTTTCACGAATTCATTGTTGTTCTCTATTGTTGCATAATATTCCATTGTGTGACTATACCATAATTTGTTTATCCATTCATCAGTTGATGGGCATCTAGTTTGTTTCCATCTTTTTGCTATTGTGAACAGTGCTGCAATGAACATGAGTGTGCATATATCTATTCGTGTGACAGCTCTTATTTCTCCAGGATATATTCCCAGGAGTGGGATTGCTGGGTCATATGGTACACTTCTATATCTAGCTTTTTAAGAAAGTGTCAAATCGATTTTCAAAGTGGGTGTACCATTTTACATTCCCACCAAGAGTGTATAAGTGTTCCAGTCTCACCACAACCGCTCCAACATTTATTATTTTGTGTTTTTTGGATTCATTCTAGCCTCGTGGGGTGAGATGGCATCTCACTGTACTTTTGATTTGCATTTCTCTAATGGCTAATGATTGTGAGAATTTCCTCATGTGTCTGTTAGCCACCTGAATGTCTTCTTTCACAAAGTGCCTGTTCATATCCTTTGCCCATTTTTTAATTGGGTTCTTTGTCTTTTTGTGGTTGAGGTTTTGCAATATATTATAGATTTTAGAGAATAGATGCTGATTGAATTTGTCATAGCCAAAATTTTTTTCCCAGTGTGTAGGTTGTCTTTTTACTCTTTTAGTGAAGTCTTTTGATGAGCATAAGTGTTTAAGTTTTAGGAGCTCCCAGTTATCTAGTTTCTCTTCTGGTGTTTGTGCATTGTTACTTACGGTTCATATTCTGTTTATGCCATGTATTAGGGCTCCTAGCATTGTCCCTATTTTTTCTTCCATGATCTTCATCATTTTCGATTTGATATTTAGGCCTTTGATCCATTTTGAGTTAGTTTTTGTGCATGGTGTGTGGTATGGGTCTTGTTTCTTTCTTTTGCAGACGAATATCCAGTTATGCCAGCATCATTTGTTAAAGAGACTGTCTTTTCCTCAATTAAGGGACTTTGGGCCTTTGTTGAATATCAGCTTCTCATAGGTGGATGAATTATGCCTGGATTCTCAATTCTGTTCCATTGGTCTACATATCTGTTGTTGTACAAGTTCCAGGCTGTTTTGACTACCGTGAGGGTATAATAGGATCTAAAATCAGGTAGTGTGAGGCCTCCCACTTGGTTCTTTTTCTTCAGTAATGCTTTACTTATCTGGGGTTTCTTCCCTTTCCATATGAAGATGGTGATTAGTTTCTCCATCTCATTAAAAAATGCCTTTGGAATTTGGATCAGGATTGCATTGTATCTATAGATAGCACTGGGTAGAATTGACATTTTCACAATGTTGAGTCTTCCTATCCATGACCAAGGTATGTTTTTCCACTTATGCAGGTCTCTTTTGGTTTCTTGCAGTAGTTCTTGTAGTTTTCATTGTACAGGTCTTTTACGTCTCTGGTTAGATTTCTTCCTAAGTATTTTATCTTTTGGGGGGGGGGGCTATTGTAAATGTTAATGATTTGGTGATTTCCTCTTCGAAGTTCTCTTTGTTGGCGTAGAGGAATCCAACAGATTTTTATATGTTTATCTTGTATCCTGATACTTTGTTGAAATCTGCTATTAGTTTCAGGAGTTTTCTTGTACATTCTTTGGGGTTTTCTGTGTATAAGGTCATATCATCTGCAAATAGAGATACTTTTACTTCTTCCTTACCAATTTGGATGTCGTTTATTTCTTTTTCTAGCCTAATTTCTCTAGCTAGAACCTCAAGCACAACATTGAACAAGAGTGGTGATAAAGGGCATCCTTGTCTGGTTCCCGTTTTTAAGGGGAATGCTTTCAAACTCTCTCCATTTAGGATGATGTTGGCTCTTGGCTTTGTATAAACGCCCTTAATTATATTGAGGAATTTTTTTCTATTCCTATTTTACTGTGAGTTTTTATTATGAGTGGGTGCTGGACTTTGTCAAATGCCTTTTCTGCATCGATTGATAAGATCATCTGGTTCTTATCTTTTGTTTTTTCTGCGATGGATTACATTGATTCCTTTTCGAATGTTAAAGTATCCCTGCATACCTGGTTTAAACCCCACTTGATCATGGTGAATTATTTTTTTGATATGTTGTTGAATTCTATTGGCTAGAATTTTGTTGAAGATTTTTGCATCTATGTTCATGAGGGATATTGGTCTGTAATTTCCTTTTTTTGTAGTGTCTTTACCAGGTTTTGGTATCAGGGTTATGCTGGAGTTATAGAATGAGTTTGGGAGTATTCCATCCTTTTCTTGCTCTGAAATACCGTTAGTAGTATTGGTGTTAACTCTTCTCTGAAAGTTTGGAAGATTTCTCCAATGAAGCCATCCGGGCCAGGGCTTTTTTTTGTTTAGAGTTTTTAAATTACCTTTTCAATCTCTTCTTTTGTTATGGGTTTATTTAGTTGTTCTAACTCTGTTTGTGTTAGTTAAGGTAGGTAGTGTATTTCTAGAAATTTGTCCATTTCCTCTAGGTTTTCAAATTTCTTAGAGAACAGTATTCTGTTATGATTCTTTCAATTTTAGTTGGGTCTGTTGTGATATCACCCATCTTATTTCTTACTTAGGTTATCTGCTTCCTCTCCTGTTTTTCTTTTGTCAGTTTGGCCAATGATTTATCAATTTTGTTGATGTTTTCAAAGAACCAGCTTTTGGTCTTGTTAATGCTTTCAATTTTTTTCAATTATCTGTTTCATTTAATTATGCTCTAATTCTTATTAGTTCCTTTTTTCTGGTGCCTGAGGGCCCCTTTTGCTTCTCTCTTTCTACTTGTTCGAGTTGTAGGGTCGAAGTTTTTATTTTGGCACTTTCTCCTTTTTGGATGTGTGCATTTATTGCTATAAATTGACCTCTGAACACTGCTTTTGCTGTGTCCCAAAAGTTCTCGTGGGATATGTTTTCATTCTTATTTGCTTCTGTGAATTTCTTTATTCCATCCTTAATTTCTTTTATAACCCAGTAGTTTTTGAGCAAGGTGTTTAGTTTCCATGTGTTCGGTTTTTTTCCCTTGCTTTTTCTGTTATTGATTTCTACTTTTATGGCTTTATGATCAGAAAGATGCTTTGTAATTTTTCTATGCTTTGTATTCTATTAAGTTTTGCTTTCTGTCTTCATATGTGGTCTATTCTGGAGAATATTCTATGTTCATTGGAAAATAAAGTATACTTGGCTGCTGTTGGGTGGAGTGTTTGGTATATGTCTATTAGATCCAGTTGGTTTATTGTAGCATTTAGATCTTCCATGTCTTTGTTGAGCTTCTTTCTGTATGTTCTGTCCTTCACCGAAAGTGGTGTGTTGAAGTCTCCTACTACTATTGTGGAGCTCTCTCTCTCTTTTCAGTGCTGATAGAGTTTGTTTTATGTATTTTGGAGCTCTGTGGTTGGGTGCATAAACATTTATTATGGTTATTTCCTCCTGGTGTATTGACCCTTTAATCATTCTATAGTGTCTTCCCTTAACCTTTGTGGTGGATTTTGCTTTAAAGTCTATTTTGTCAGAGATTAATATTGCCACTCCTGCTCTTTTTTTGAGTGTTGTTTGCTTGATATATTTTTTTCCATCCTTTGAGTTTTAGTTTGTTTGTGTCTTTATATCTAAGGTGTATCTCTTGTAGACAGCATATAGACGGATCATGTTTTTTTTATCCAGTCTGACACTCTCGGTCTCTTTATTGGTGCATTTAGTCCATTTACAGTCAGCGTAATTATTGATAGGTATGAGTTTTGTGCTATCATTTTGATGTCTGTTTTTGTGTGTTGTTGATACTTTCTTTCTTCCACTTAATTTTCTGTGCTGAGTCGTTTTTCTTTATGTATTTTCTTTTCATCTTTTTCATTGTTGTTGATTTTGTATTTGCTGAGCATTTGTTTTTCTTACTTTTTATTTTGATACATAGGATTGTTAATTTCCTTCCTGGTTACTTTAATAGTTACTGCTTTTTTCTAATTTAAACCAGTCTTTTATTTATTTTGCCTTGACTTCCTCTCCATATGAAAGATCTACGACTACAATTTTTAGTCCCTCTTTTTTCTTTTAATGTTGACATCTTTGATATATTGACATCTCTGTTTCCCTATTTTCTGTGTTTTAGCTTTGATTTATTTTTGTGACTTCCTTATCTAGGTTGATATCTGGTTGCTCTGTCCTGTGTACTAGTTTTGGATTGTTGTCCAATGTTATTGATTTTCTAACCAGAGGACTCCATTTAGTATTTCTTGTAATTTTGGTTTGGTTTTTGCAAATTCCCTAAACGTCTGTTTATCTGGAAATGTCCTAATTTCGCCATCATATTTGAGAGACAGTTTTGCTTGGTATATAATTCTTGGCTGGCAATTTTTTTCCTTCAAGGCTTTATATATGTCATCCCATTGCCTTCTTGCCTGCATGGTTTCTGCTGAGTAGTCAGAACTTAGTCTTATTGACTCTCCTTTGTAGATGACTTTTCATTTATCCCTATCTGCTCTTAAAATTCTCTCCATCTTTGGTTTTGGCAAATTTGATTATAATATGTCTTGGTGACTTTTGGGAGCTACCTTATGTGGGGTTCGGTGAGCATCTTGGAGAGATATCTTGTCATCTTTTACAATATCAGGGAAGTTTTCTGTCAACAAATCTTCAACAATTCTCTCTGTATTTTATGTTATCCTCCCCTGTTCTGGTACTCTAATCACTCATAGCTTATTCTTCTTGATAGAGTCCCACATAATTCTTAGGGTTTCTTCATTTTTTCTAATTCTTTTATCTGATTTTTCCCCAAATAAGTTGATGTCAAGTGCTTTATCTTCAGTCTCACTAATTCTGACTTCCATTGCCTCAATTCTGCTCCTATGACTTTCTATTGAGTTGTCTAACTCTGAAATTTTATTGTTAATCTTCTGGATTTCTGATTACCATCTTTCTATGGATTCTTGCAGCCTGTTAAATTTTCATTATGCTCTTGTGTAATCTTCTTAAGTTCTTCTATTGCTTTGTCTGTGTATTCTTTGGCTTGTCTATTTTGTCTGATCTCCTTCCTGATCTCTTGAAAAGTTCTGTATATTAATCTTTTGTATTCTACTTCTGGTAATTCCAAGAAATTCTCTTCCTCCAGAAAATCTCTTGATGCTTTATTTTGGGAACTTGCTCAAGCCATCATGGTCTGCCTCTTTATGTGATTTGATGTTGACTGTTGTCTCCGAGCCATCAGTAAGTTACTATATTTATTTATTTTATATTTGCTTACTGTGTCCTAGCTTCTTATTTTGTTTTGATATGTCTGAATAGGCTGCTTGTGTTGGCTAGTTTGATTATTGGCACCTTTGAAGTTCTAACGTCCTGTCACCAGGTGGTTATATCTGTTACTTGGTATGTGAGCCCAGGAGTCTGTTTACTTTTCTTGTATGGATTCAATTCAGGTGTCCAGGTAGTTGGTCACCAAGTGTGTTGTACAGGCTCTCACCTACAGTCCCAGATAGGCAGGAGTGGTTGGTGTAGGCACAAGTATTTGGCTGCAGTAGAGGGTCATGCACTGAGCTAGTCAGGGGGCTGACAGCTACCTCTGAGTATCTGGGAAGAAAGTGCATCCCTGTTCCCTAGAGCATGTAGGTGGATGGGTTTTGCAACAGGACTATGAGCACCCAATGCTGTTGGCTGTAAGGTCTAGGAGGCACCACTTATTCTTGTACCCCTGTTGCAGGTGGCTAGGTGGAGTAGGTGGAGCCACCAGTCCTCAGGCCCCTGACGTTGATAGATGAGCACCGTGCTTAATGGGCAGAGCAGTGTCAAATATCACAAACCTGCCACTTCACCATATAGCTGATACAGTTGATGTTAGACTTCAGTTATATAACCTGTTGTACTGTGGTAATGAGGGCCTACACTGCTGATATGGGCCCACACGTATCTATGCAGTGGTGAAAGGCATTCAAAGTCCATGGACCTCTTATGCCTGTGCCTAGGCAAATGAGCTGTGCCTGCCCTGAGTTCCCATCTTAGGGGAGCTGGCAGATTATTTTTTTCCCTGTTTGTTAATTTTTTTCCCTCTCCAAGGCCAGGAGAATGTCTCAGGGTGCGTGATGGGTGCTTACTTTTGGTCCAGGGGATGCAACAATCACTGAAGCTGGTCCAGGACCCAGTGCAGAGTGAGAAGGTGTCAGGTAAATGGGAGAGAGGTTTTCTTCCCAAAGGAGGTGTTTTTTGATCCACATGGTAGGCCAGACACATGTAATTATCTTCTGCAGATTGGGTGCCGCTTTTCACTGGTTCTGGAGGCCCAAGTAGACCCTCTGCTGCTCCATCTCTCTTGATGTGGAAAATGCATCCTGAGCACCACTGCTTGTCTCACTGCACACGCCAGCCAATCCGGCCTGAAGGATGCCAGCTCCCACCAGGTCAATTCTGGCAACTCCTCACTGCTTCTGAACCATCTCTCCATCCCCCTGCCACTCAGTCTTATTCCTCAACTTTACCTTTGATGTTCAGGGCTCCTACTTTGTCATATATAGTTGATTCACTTTTTGGGGGGTGTTTGCTCTAAGAGGGACCACAGGAAGCATCTGACTACTCTGCCATCTTGGCCATGCCCTCCCTTATCCCTTCTAAGGAAAAAAAATCTTACTCTACAGGGAGAAGGGCAACAAAAACTATAGCCTGTAAGCACTAGTGAAATCCACTGCAGCTGAGAGAGAGGAACAAGAAAAAACAGCTCCCCTCTGTAAAGAGGGACAGGAGTAGATGCCAGGCCAAGCATTACATCTGGAGAAGGTTCAGGCCAAACAAACCAGACCCAGGTTCACAGTGCCTGTCTAGGATTGAAACTTAATCAGATCATCAGTGAATGCCCCACTCTTCCATTCTCCACCATCATACTACCAAGTGGTAAATACAAGTAACTGTAGAATGCAGCTTAAAGAGGTGCAAAGGGTACATTCTCTCTGGTGAGCAGCACACAGGGAAATTTCAAAACCAACCAAAGAGACCCAAAGCTGAATCATAAGCAGACATTGAGAAAAACACTATGGCAAATTAGTCTACCACTTAATTACAAGATATCACTTTAGGAATTTTCAGTTCTAGTGCATTAAGCCACTCCATGGGAGAAAGATATGGCAGTCTGCTTCCATAAAGATTTATAGCCTTGGAAACCCTATGAGGCAGTTTTACTCTGTCCTATAGGGTTGCTATGATTTGGAAAAGACTTGAAGGCAGTGAGTTTGGTTTTTGGGTTTTAGTGCATTACAAATAACCATAGCAACAACAAACTTCAAGCCCAGATCAATTACTTATGAGGTTAACATAAACTCCCATACTAAAGGCCCAGCAGAAGGAAAGCTATGCTCATTTCCAAGCATGAAAACTATATACCTCAAAATATAAAGTCGTATACAAAATGTGCTCATTTCAACAACAGCAAAAAAAAAAAATGATGAGGCATAAAAAAATCAAGACAAAACACAGTCTGGAGAAGCAAAGCAACATGAGAATCAGGGTCAAGTATGATGTATGTGCTGGAACTATTAGGGAATTTAAAGTTACTATGATTACTATTTCAAAACTCTTTAATAAAGGTATCCAACATGCAACATGAGGTAGCTAATTACAATAGAGAGAGTATTGAAAAAATCATATGGAAATTCAGAAACAGAGATGAAGAATGCCTTTCATGGACTCATCAGTGCACTTGACACAACAGAAGAATCAATGAACTTGAAGACAGGAAAATAGAAATAACCCAAAATGAAATGCCAAGAGAAAAAATTTAAGAAAAAGAACATCTAAGAGCTGTGGGACAACTGACAATGGTCTAACATATAGATCATTGGAACCCCAGCATGAGAAGACAAAGAAAACAGAAAAGATGAAATGTTTGAGGATATAATACCTGAGAATTCTCCAAAACTAATTGGAAACATCAACCCTATATTCAAGAAGCTCAGAGAACACCAAGCTAGATAAATACACACACACACACCCCTAGGCATATCATACTCATGTTGAAAACTAAAGACAAAGAGAATGTCTTAAAGGCAACAAGATAAAATAGCTACATTACATTAAAAAAAAAAAAAACAACTAAACCCGTTACTGTTGACTCTATTTTTACTGATAGAAGCCCCATAGGACAGAGTAGAACTGCCCCATAGGGTTTCCAAGGCTGTAAATCTTTACAGAAGCAGACTGCCACATCTTTCTACCATGGAGTAGCTGTTTGGTTTGAACAGTCAACCTTCCGGTGAGCAGCTGAGCTCTTAACCACTTGTGGGTTCAAACTGCCAGTCTTCCAGTTAGCAGCTGAGCATTTAACCACTGTGGAACCAGGACTCCTTCCACATTACATAAAGAGTTATAAATAGGATAAGAATTACAGCAGACTTTTCTTTGGAAACCATGCAAGCAAGAAGACAATGCAGTGGCATCTTTAAAGTGCTGAAAGAAATAAAATTGCCAACCCAGAATTCTATACCTAGTAAAAGTATCCTTCAAAAGTCAAAGATAAATAAACATTTTCTTACAGAAATAAAAACTATTTTATTTAATTTATTAACAGAGGGCCTACTTTATGAGAAAGTTTAAATTATTTCTTCAAGCAGTAAGAATATAAGTCAGAGACTTAACTATACAAAAAGAAGTGAAGAAAATTGGAAATAAGATAATCATAAAATAGAACTTTTGTTGTTTTTTTAAATTACTATAAAAGATAACCAATTGATTAGGTGAAAAATAGTAACAATGTATTATATGTTTAAAGCATATGTAAAAGTCAAATATATGACAAGAGTGGCCCAAGGGATAGGATGATGAAATTGAAATATTCTGTTATAAAGACTTTACACAAGAAGTGTCTTCATAGTATTTGAAGGTGGACTAAGAATACATAACCCTAGAATAACCACTAAAAAAGTGTGCAAAAGCAGCAGCAATAAGTTAGTAGAGAAGAAAAAATGGCATCATAAAAAATAGTCAGTTAAACCCAGAGAAGGAAAAAGAAGCAAAGACCTAATGAAACGAATAGAAAACAGAGAGCAGAACGATAGATTTAGTCCAACCATATCAATAATCATTTTAAATGTAATTGGTCTAAACATGCCAGCTAAAAGGAATGTGATTGTCACTTGGATTCAAAAAAAGACCTAATTATACATTGTCCACACACACACACATAAACTTTAAATATACAGATATCGGTAAGTCAAAAGTGAAAAAATGAAGAAATATAAACCATGCAAGCTAACTGAAGTAGCTATATTAATTTCAGACAAAGTAGACTAAAGAACAACAAATATCATCATGAGAAAAGAAGGATATTGCACAATGCTACAGCAGTTAATTCTCCACAAAGATGTAACTATCCAAATGTGAAAGAACCTAGTAACTGAGATTCAAAATCTATAAGGCTGAAAAACTGGTAGATCTAAAGTAGAAATATACAAATACATGATAATAGTTAGAGTTCAACACTTTCCTCTTAGTAATTGATAGAAAATGTAGGCATAAAATCACTAAGAATATATGTGACCTGAAAAACTGTCAATGAACTTGACCTAATTTACAAGTGTAATACACTCCATCTAAAAATAGAAGAATACATAGTCTCTTTAAGTGCACAAAAAAACTTACCAAGATTCACCGTATTCTGTGCCACAAATAAATGTTAGCAAATTTGAAAGAATATAAATGTTACAAAGCATGTTCTCAGATAACAGAATTAAATTAAAATGAATAACAGAAAGATATCTAGAAAATCACTCCAAATAACTGGAAATTAAACAACACAATTCTAAAAAAAAAAAAAATTCTATGAGTCAAAGAGGAAGTCTCAAAGAAAATTAAAAAATAAATATTTTGAACTAAATTAAAATGAAAATACTATACATGAAAATTATCACACTGCTCAGGGGGAAATTTATAGCATCAAAAATCTTATATTAGAAAAAAGAAAAGAATTAAAATCTTAAGAAACAAAATACAAAACAGCAAATTAAACCCAAATCAACCTGAATGAAGGGAAAAATAGAGATTGGTGCAAACTTTTTCTTCTGGCAAAGACGTTGTAACGAGGACTGGATTTACCCTCAGTCTCAAAGAACCAGAACAAACAAGACAAAATATATGCAACAATGGTTTTCAACATCAGGGACTTTAGAAATTGAAGTATAGTAATCCCTGAGAAACAAGTAAGGAACAGGTGAGTCCCATAATTGGCCCAGCTTATTGCCTTAAGAGAATTTCCAGGCCACAGTGCAAGGAGGGGTAGCTGAGGCGGAACCCAGCAGACACTGAGTTGAGGAGCTAGAGCTGAGAATCCGCAGAGAAAAATGCATCTAGAATTCATAGGACATAATACCACAGAGGACAGAGCTGCGTGGAGACAGAACCCTGCAGATCTGCAGAAGGTCTCTCTTGAGTATTCAGAAGAGTAATAGGGAAGTGTGATCAGTTAATGTATGTGAGGAAACTATCCAAGACAGGATAAGAACCATACGAAGCATTTAGAGACAATGCTACCAAGTGTTGACACATGGCTGGGAAAAAAAAAATCTCTGTTACCACCAGACAAACTGAAAGATATTTAAAAATCACCAAGTTCTGGGTAGAGTATTCAGTAACTTCTTGTCCCCCTAGTGACAAAAATTAGCCATTAACTGAGCACTACTCTGACTTAGATAAAAATAATTTAAGTAAAACTCAAAAGGATCAAACTGGTTCCAATTAACTTACCCACATTCTAGAATAAAAACTCAAGAATATTTATAGGACTAGAAAAATATCTAGCACCCAACAAGGTAAAAGTCATAATATCTGGGATCCAGTCAAAAATAACTAGGCATTCAAAGAGAAAAGTAAATGTGACCCATAAAATGAGGAGGATAATCCATCAATTTCAACACAGAAATAACATAGATGTTAAAATTAGCAAACACGGACATTAACAGTTACTTTAAGTGCAAATTTTATGTTCAAAAAGTTAATTAGAACATAGAAGATACAATGCAGTCTCAATATAATGATGACCACTTCTGGAGATAAAAACTACAATGAAAGATACACTAGATGGAATTGAAGGCTGACTACACATTACTCAAGAAAGATTTATGTGCTTGAAGGCATATCAATACAAATTATTCAAAATGACATGGAAAAAAATGAATTTTTAACCATTAAAAGGGCATCAGAGCACTGCTGGACAATTTCTGGTGGCCTAATATGTGTGTGGAAACCCTGGTGGTGTAGTAGTTAAGAGTTCGGCTGCTAACCAAAAGGTTGGCAGTTCGAATCCACCAGGCACTCCTTGGAAACCCTATGGATCAGTTCTACTCAGTCCTATAGGGTCGCTATGAGTCGACGTCTACTCAACAACAGCAATGGGGTTTTCTTTTTTTTTTTAATATGTGTGTGACTGGAATCTCCAAACAAGGGGAGGGAGAATCTTTGAGAAAATAGAGGCCCAAAGTTTCCCAAACTTGAAGAAAATATTAAATCCACAAATCTAAGAAGCTGAACAAAACCTAAGTACAAAAAAAAAAAAAAAGAATGAAAGAAAGAAAGCAACACCTGGGCATATCATAAATAAAACTGGTCAAAATCGGTGATGAAGACAAAAACTATAGTCAGAGTTAAAAGACCTACTGGTACATAGAAAAAAAATGCTAATGACACCAGATTTTTCATCAAAAACAATGCAAGCAAAAAGAGTAGAACAATGTCTTTAAAGGACTGAAAAAAAAGTCAAACTGGAAATGTATATACATCAAAAATATCTTTCAAGCAATAAGACAAGAAAAAGAAATAAAATGTATCCAGATTGAAAAAGGAGGAAAATTTTCTCTATTCTTGGATGATATGATCCCATATACAGAAAATACCAAACAGTCCACAAGAAAACTTCTAGAACTAATAGAGGAATTTAGCAAAGTTACAGGGTACAAGGTCAACAAACAAAAATCAGTTGGGTTTCTATACACCAGCAATGAGAAATCTGAAAGGGAAATCAGGGAAAGAATTTCCTTTTCAATAGCATTTAAGAGAATAAAATACCTAGGAATAAATTTAATTAGGGATGTATCAGATTTATACAAAGAAAACTATAAAACACTGCTGAAAGAGATTAAAGAAGACTTAAATAAATGAAAAGCTGTTCCATGTTCATGGATTGGAAGACTTAATTTTGCTAAGATCTCAATACTACCCAAAGCAATCTATAGGTTCAACACAATCCCAATCAAAACTCTAACACCCTTCTTGACAGAAACGGCAAAACCAATCCTAAACTTTATACAGAATTGCAAGAGTCCCCAAATGTTAGAAGAACAAAGTAGGAGTATTCACCTTTCCTGATATTAAAATATATTATACAGCTACAGTAATCAAAACAGCCTGTTACTTTTATAACAACAGACACATAGACCAATGGAATAGAATGCAGAGTCTGGAAATAAAGACACACATCTATGGTCAGTTGATTTTTGACAAGGGTGCTAAGTACATTCTATAGGCAAAGAAGAGTCTCTTCAATAATTAGTGTTGGGAAAATTGGATTTCCACATGCAGAAAAATGAAACAGGATCCATTTCTCACTCCATACACAAAAACAAATTCAAAATGGATTAAGAACCTAAATATGCAAACAAAAAATCATAAAATTCTTAGAAGAACAAGCAGGGGCAACACTGTCAGGCCTAGCTTTTAACAATGGATTATCTAATATAATAATAAAAGTGCAAACAACAAAAGACAAAGTAGATAAATGGGACCTCATAAAAATTAAAAACTTTTATTCATTAAAAGACTGCCAAAAAAGTGAAAGGACAAGCTACTGACTGGGAGAATATCTCCAGAAACCATATATCCAATAAAAATCTACTAATCAAAATATATATAGAACTTCAATGAACTTAACAACAAAAAGACAAATGACCCAATCATAATATTGGCAAAGGACTTGAATAGATATTTCACCAAAAAGGACATTCAAATGGCCACCATACACATGAAAAGATGTTCAACGTCATTAGCCATCAGACAGATCCAAATCAAAACCACAGTGAGATACCATTTCACCCCCACTAGGATGGCTGAGGTTAAAAAATAATAAGAAGAAGAAGAACAGAAAAAACAAATGTTGGTGAGGATGTGGGAAACTGGAACCCGTAACCGTTGCTGGAGGGAATGCAAAATGGTACAGTCATTGTGGAAAACAGTGTGTCATTTCCTCAAAAAACTAAAAATAGAACTACCCTATGACCCAGCAATTCTACTCTTAGGTCCCAAAAGACTTGAAAGCAGAGACTCAATAGCCAAAAGGTGGAAACAACCTAGATGCCCATCGACAGATGAATGAATAAACAAAATATATACAATGGAATACTACTCAGTCAGTAGTAGAAATGAAGTCTTGATACATGCTACAATATGGATGGAGCTTGAAGATATTATGCTGAGTGAAATAAGTCAATCACAGAAGGACAAATATTATATGATGACTTCACTTATGGAAAAAGACAAGAACAAGCAGATGTATAGAGTCCAAAGTTTATTAGTGGTTACCAGGGGCGAGGGGGAGGGTGAAGGAGGGTACTACTGTTTATGGAGTACTCAGTTTCAGTTTATGGTGAGATTCTTGAGTAATATGACTTTTTCCTCCAAGCATATCAGGAGCCCTGGTCTTCAGCACAAAACCATAACCACTAGTCTTCAATATATCTAAACCCAGACAACGTCTTTCAAATTCTCATGGACTCCAGACTTTCTGGAGCAATAGTTTCAGGGGTTCATCTAGCCTCCATGGCTCCAGAACCAGTTTATCATTTTAATTTTTCCATTTTTCAGAACATAGAACCTAATCTTGAATTCTGGAGTCATATTTTTCTCTTTCTTCCTTGTCTTCCTTCAATTCTTACCTCCAGTCAAATTCCAAGTCCTGCCAACTCTATTTTTGCAGTGTTGTCCATACCAAGCAGTATCTTTTGGTGTGTGTGTGTGAAAATATACACAGCAAAGGATACACCATTACAACAAGTTCTACATATACAATTCAGTGACATTGATTATATTCTTCAAGTTGTGCAACCATTCTAGCTATTCTTTTCCAAATTATTCTATCACCATTAACTTACACTCACTGCACCCTAAGTTTCTCATCTAACTTTTCAAGTTGCTGTTGTCAATTTGATCTCACATGGATAATTCTTTAAAAGAGCACAATTCAATTCTTATCTTTTTATTTCCACTCTCACCACCCAGGCTGGGAGCTCATTATCTCTTACTGGACTATTGCAAGAGTTTCTGAAGTGGTCTTTCTGCTGCTCCACTCCATTCATCCTAAATACTGCTATCATATTAAACTTTCCACAGCACAGTTTATGCCATTCTCCAGCTCAAAAACATTAAATGTTTCTCCATTGCCAATCAAATCAAGTTTAAATTTCTTGGTCTGACATTCACAGTCCTCCTTAACCTAGTCTCAACCCACCTGTCTACTACCAATTCTTATTGACCTTTGCTATTCTATTCCTTTCACTTGGCATGTCTTATTATAAAGGACATGCTTTCCTAAAATAATGACAGGCAAAGAGCAATTATCAAGCATCAGCAAATATACATTGACTATCTACTCTATGCAAGGCACTGCAAAAGTTTACAATCCACCAGTTGCTTGGTTACTTGAGCATACTGAATTAAGTGACACAGACCCCTTTTTCCAAGTCCTTGGCAAGCCTATGAATTGAAAGGGAGAGTAAACATGGTCTGCATAACAGGAACCTACCCATAGAAAGATTAAGTTGGGTGACATGAAAGAAAGCCTTTTGCTAAAACATATTTCCCCAAACTGTGCTTGAAAGTTCACCCTTAAAGAATCACTTTTTGGGGCTAACCTTGCTAGGCTTCTCTTTTTAAGTGCAAATTATTCTAGGATGAAAAAATAGTAAGTCCTCAACACCTCAATGGGAATTTCCCATTCATAACTCAGAAATAAACACTGATAGGGTGTGAGAATGGGGAGTGGAGGAGAGAAGGTAATGTTCTTTGGCCTTCACTTTACTAAAACAGCTTTAGCAGTGGTTAAGCATATAGACTGTCCGATTAGACTATGTGAATTTGAATCTCCCACTTGCTAACTGGATCATTCTGAGCAAGTTACTTTTCCTTCTGTGCCTCGGAGCCTATGATAATAACAATCCTAGAGTTATTGTGAAGATTAGCTGCGTTACTATACAGAAAATGCTTAGAAGAGTACTTTGCCCATAGTAAGTGCTCAATAAATGTTAGGTATTTTTATTAGGCTCATTACTGGACATATATTCTTAATCAGAAAAGCTGTATCTGGCCTGACCCTTTGGGGTGCTAGAGAAAGGTAGCGGGTACAAGTACAAAAAACAAACCAGTTGCTGTCGAGTGGATCCAACTCATGGTAACCCCATAAGCACAGAGTAGAACTGCCCTCCACTGTGACCTTTCAGAAGCAGGTAATTAAGCCTTTGTCAGGTTCAAATCACCAACCTTCTGAGTGCTTACCCGTTTGTGCCACCCAGGGACTCCTGAGGTACATGTAATGAAAAACAAACAAAAAAAGCAAAAATCCCCAAACCCATTGCCGTCAAGTCAATTCCGACTTATAGCAACCCTATAGGACAGAGTAGAACTGCCCCATAGGGTTTCCAAGGAGCAGCGGGTGGATTCAAACTGCTGACTTTTCGGTTAGCAGTCAAACGCTTAACCACTGCACCACCAGGGCTCCCTTTGAGGTAAAAGTAGGTGGAACTAAATTAAACTCCCTAGATTTGCTGTCAGGAATGAACCCGGGAAAGAGAAAGGGAAAGGAGACCACTGAGACATTTCAGAAGACTTCCTGGCTACCCCATTGAACCACCTGAGGCAAGTTGCTTCCCTTTCTGGGGCCTCAGATTCCCCATTTGTAAAATGAGGGCTCTTAAGAAGCTCATCTCTAAGGTACCTTTCTGAAAGCTTCTCTATTCTGGGAGTCTAGGGAGAAGGCAATAAAGATGACCCAGGCAATTCCTGACCCCAAGGGGTCCTTTTCCTATTTGTAAACATATTAATGCCTACTTTTAAGCCCCTTGAGCCACTCAGCATTCTGCATCTTTCCTGTTTCCTTATCCACTTCCCCCTCCTTTGCCACAGCTCTCATTAAGAGGCTTCCCTGGCCCTAGTAGTCTTGCAATCAACCCTTCCTCCTACTATTTATGGATCAACATTTCTCTAATTGAAGAGTCACTCTTGGAAATTAAGGTATAAAGGAGCATATGTCTGGGTGGTATTCTTTCCCTCTCTTCTCTTCCAAAGACCAACCTATCTCTACTCCTGTCTCACCACACACAGCCTTACTGACCCAACTATTTTCCAGCCTAGGCACACATAAAAAAGTTTTGTTCATTTCAACCCCTCTCCCTTCTTTCAGCTCCAGTTCATTTTCATTAAATTATAGCAGAGGGAAGTATTTTGTTTTTTTCCTGTAAAGGATCAAACAGTAAATATTTTAGACTTTTTGGGCCATACAGTCCTTGCAACTACTCACTTCTGCCATTATAGCACAAAAGTAGCCATAGACAATAGGTAAACAAATGAGCTTGGCTGTACTCCAATAAAACTTTATTTATGGACATTGAAATTTCAATTTCATATAATTTTCACATATCATGAAATAGTATTCTATTGATATTTTTCAATGATTAAAAAAATGTGAAAATCATTCTTTGCTCTATGCTGAAAAAACAAAAAGAGGTAGAGGGCTGGATTTGGGTTGAGAAGTATAGTCTATCAATCCCTAAATTAAAGCCTCCAAAGATGCCTTTCCTTGCTCTCTTATTAGGCAAATGAAGTTTGGTTGTTAAGGAGAGAGTGAAAATGCAGTGGAGAAATTTTCCAGTAAGGGAACAGGCAAAAACTAGTAAGATGAAATGGTGAGAGAGATATTATAGAATGGGAGAGAATAAAGAAACTGAGCTGAAGCAAGGCTAAAGTGAAAGCTGACCTTTTGAGTGAAAATGCCCATTACAAAATAAAACTTTAGTCACTAATGTGGCTCTGTTTTAGCTTCAAAAGCAAACTGTTCTGAAACAACCCCTCAGAGTCTGCTACCTAGTCCTCTAAAAAAGGCCACTCCATACTTCTTTCATTAAATTATGCATCCATTACAGTACTTCCTGGTCCTCACAGTGGGTGAGTTCTTTAAAACTAATCTAAATCTCTCCCATTACAGTCTGCACCAATTTTCCCTTTTACTCAGTTTTCAGTGAATATGGGTACAACAGCTGGACCATTACTCTCCAAGCACTGATCCTTGCATGAACATTGTGATTAGACTGGAGAATAATTTTGGACTACTTCCTACTGGCTGTTTGACCCCATGGGTTAGTTACTAAACCTCACTGAGTCTCCACTCACACCCTCTACCCCTATAAAACAGAACTGATACCACCTACCCCCTTTGGTTATAGGGTACCTGATGGAAATTCACACCAGCAAGGACCCAGCTCCAGTTCTGACCTGGAGTGCATACTCCCTGAACCAGTTTTCCAGTTCTCTTTCCCTGGACAGACAGCTAGGACTTGAGATTCTCTTTCTCTTTCAGAGAATTAGCCTGCTCTCCTCTCAGACACTTAGTCTAAGACTCCCTTGCCCTGATGAAAATGTGAGGTTTGCAGTCTCCTCATTCTTGATTGTCTTCTCTGCCTTCCTCTCCCTCTCTCTTCTGCAAAACTCTATGCCCCACCAGTCCCTCCTAAGTCTGGGATCTTGGCATTAAGCCATGGCTCCTACTCACCTCCTCACACACCTTCTTTTGCCCAGAGTTGAGCCACCCTTGGATGTCCATGAAGCCTGTTTCCTCATTACGTTGTCTTTTGGCCTCCATCCCAGATCCCTGGACCTTCCTCATTCAATGTGTTCACCCAGAACTGGGCAACCACCTTGAGGACAGGTGGAGAGAGAGTGCCTGTCTTCCCTTGCCCCAGTGGGTACTTACCCTAACTACTTACATTCCCACCAAAGAACCATAATCTTTTTCCAAAACATGCCTTGGTCCTCCCCTATCTGTGATGCTTTGGGGTAGGCCCAAAGTCTAACGATGCTTATTCTCCAGGATGTGATGAAGATGGACAGAAAGGATACAAGGCTCCATCCTAATCCTGAGGCTTGAGTGCTGTTGTTGCTAATGCTTCAGGGAGCTTAGGGGGAAAGGTAGAGGTAGGTGGGTTTGGGGGGATGCTCTTGGAAGCCTGAAAGCAGGAGGCAGGAATATCCAAATTGTACTAGGTCTTCTCCCCAATCACCGGGTGTGTTCCATTAATGGATGTGGGCAAAGGAACACCTCGTGGGCTAGTGCCCTGCAGAAGCCCCAGGCACTCTTGCAGATAGCAGTAATAATGACCACTTATTGATACACCACTGGTACACTGAATCTTCTCAACATCCGTATAGGGTGGTTCTGTTGCCAGTCCCATTTTTTCACATTGGAAATTGATGCTGAGAAAGGTAGAGCACCTTGCAGAGATCCACGGTCAATTATGCTTGGGTTTGAGTCCCAGTTCCACAGATCCCCTACTAGTATGTACCTCAGGAAAATCCCTTCACTACTCTCAGCCTCAGTTACTGCATCCAGAAAGAGGGGTTTAAGCTCTGCATACTTCATCCCTCTCCCAATATTAAAGAGGACCCAATGATTAACACTGAGACCAAGTTCCTTAGTACAAAGAGACCACTTCCCCTCTCCCTGTCCCCCTTCAGAGGTAATAACCAGGCCAGAATCTGGCCCAAAGAGATGGGTAGGGTTAGGAGGTGAGGTGGCATGGAGAGTAGTCCTGGGACACTCAGACAACCCCAAGAGGCCAGGCCAGGTTTAGAAAATATTTACCAGGCAATGAGAGCCTCTCTAGCATTACACCTGCCAAAGAAAAGGCTTGCCCAGATCCCTTTAGCCCCTTCCAGGTGGACTGAGCATTTTACAAAGTAATTTAACATTCATTATCTCCCAAAAGCCTTATAATTAACCTGATCAGTGGGGTTGGGCTAGAGTGGGGCTGTGGGGGTACTGGCAGAGGCTTCATTTGATCTCTGACTCTGTAAGCCTCAGAAATCTATGTGGTCACTCCTAAATAACCCTTGCATGGCTGAGCCCTGATCTTCAGTCTGTGAGGCTTGACTCCTGTGGCACCTCACGCTGCTTCTTCCAGGGAGGTCAACTCTCTGGTTAATCTCCAGGTTAAGAAAGAAACCAAAAGTTCAGCACCATATGGCTACATAAACTTGATTGAACCTTCCTACCTGTCTCCTCCTAAACAAATAAACAAAAACACAAAGACAAAGACAAAGGGATCCTGAAGTCCAGTGCTGTCAAGCGCTGGGCAATGTTTTTACTGATTTCTCTTCCAGACACCCCTGAAGCTGGGTCAAATGGTGATTTCCAATCTACAGTTTCAAATGCATTTATTGATTCAGTACATGAATATTTTCTGAGACTACCACTTCATGCTACTGAGCTCAAACACACTACCCCACACCTTGAAGGCAAGGTGCGCAAACCCCAGAAGATTCAGATAAGAGCCTAAATAACTCTAAGGCTCGGCAAGAACAGTATCAGCGATTCAGTGTGTGGGGGATTGGTAATAAGATTCAGTCAAGAAGAAGAGCTCTTTCTGACAGGAGCATCATCACATAGGGCTTTAGGGAGGAAGGGGTATTTGAGCTAAGCCTTGAAGAACAGGGAGAATTTGGACAATTTTTGTAGAAAGAGACATTCTAGACAAAGGCAGTTGCATAAGCAAAGATACATTTTGTAATGTAAAGAGTGTTAGGAGTCAACAGATCTGAGGTTGAATCACAGTTCTGCCATTCACTTCCTTAAAGAACACTTTCCCTTCTCTGGCTCTCAGTTTCCTCATCTGTAAAATGACAATATTGGTTAGGTAAATTCTGAGAGCCCTCCATACACTGTCATCCTGATTTTTTTTTTTTCAAACGTCAGGTAAACAAGTTTGCCTAAAGGGTAGAGTAGGAAAAAGAGAATAATGCAAGGGTAATTAGGGAAATAAAGAAAAGACCAAAATGGATGTCAGAAGAGACTCTGAAACTTGCTCTTGAATGAAGAGTAGCTAAAGTGAATGGAAGAAATGATGAAGTAAAAGAGCTGAACAGAAGATTTCGAAGTGCAGCCTGAGAAGACAAAGTAAAGTATTATAATGACATGTGCAAAGACCTGGAGTTAGAAAATCAAAAGGGAAGAACACAGGCAGCATTTCTCAAACTGAAAGAGCTGAATAAAAAATTCAAGCCTCGAACTGCAATTTTGAAGGATTCTATGGGCAAAATATTGAATGATGCAGAAAGCATCAAAAGAAGATGGAAGGAATACACAGAGTCACCGTGCCAAAAGAACTGGTCTACATTCAAACATTTCAGGAGGTAGCATATGATCAAGAACCTATGGTATTGAAGGAAGAAGGCCAAACTGCACTGAAGGTGTTGGTGAAAAACAAAGCTCCAGGAATTGACAATACCAGTTGAGATGTTTCAACAAATGGATGAAGTCGTGGAGGTTCTCACTTGTCTATGCCAAGAAATTTGGAAGACAGCTACGTGGCCAACTGACTGGAAGATATCCACATTCGTGCCCATTCCAAAGAAAGATGACCCAACAGATTGTGGGAATTATCAAACAATATCATTAATATCACATGCAAGTAAAATTCTGCTGAAGATAATTAAAAAATGGTTGCAGCAGGGAACTGCTAGAATTTCAAGCCAGATTCAGAAGAAGATGTGGAATGAGGAATATCATTGCTGATGTCAGATGGATCTTGGTTGAAAGCAGAGAATACCAGGAAGATGTTTACCTGTGTTTTATTGACTATGCAAAGGCACTTGACAGTGTGGATCATAACAAATTACGGATAACACTGTGAAGAATGGGAATTCCAGAACACTTAATTGTGCTCATGTAGAACCTGTACATAGAACAAGAGGCAGTCGTTCAAACAGAACAAGGGGACACTGTGTGGTTTAAAGTTAAGAAAGGTGTGTCAGGGTTGTATCCTTTCACCACACTTATTCAATCTGTATACTGAGCAAATAATCCAAGAAGCTGGACTATATGAAGAAGAACGTGGCATCAGGATTGGTGGAAAACTCATTAACAACCTGCAATATGCAGATGACACAACTTTGCTTGCTGAAGGCAAAGAAGACTTGAAGCACTTACTGATGAAGATAAAAAACTACAGCCTTCAGTAGGGATTACACCTCAACAGAGAGAAAACAAAAATCTTCACAACTGGACCAATAAGCAACATCATGACAAGTGAAGAAAATATTGAAATTATCAAGAATTTCATTTTACTTAGATCCACAATCAATGCCCATGGAAGCAGTAGTCAAGAAATCAAACTAGGCAGAACCGGCCTTGGGGTTTCTGCAGGTCAGATCTCATCCACCTCTTCTGCTGGGCCCACCATGGCAGCCGTGAAGACCCTGAACCCCAAGGCCGAGGTGGCACGAGACCAGGCAGCACTGGCTGTCAACATCAGCACAGTCCAAGGGTTGCAGGACCTGCTGAGGACCAACCTAGGGCTCAAGGGCACCATGAAGATGCTTGTTTCTTGTGCTGGAGACATCAAGCTTACTAAAGATAGCAATGTGCTGCTTCATGAAATGGAAATTCAACACCCAATAGCCACCTTAATAGCAAAAGTAGCAACAGCCCAGAATGATATAACTGGTGATGGTACTACTTTCAATGTCCTGATCATGGGAGAGCTGCTGAAACAGGTAGGCCTCTACATTTCTGAAGGTCTGCATCCCAGAATAATAACTGAAGGATTTGAAGCTGAAAAGGAAAAGGCTCTTCAACTTTTGGAACAGATCAAAGTAACCAAAGATATGGACAAACAAACACTAATAGATGTGGCCAGAACATCTCTGCATACTAAAGTTCATGCTGAACTTGCTGATGTCTTAACATACCCTGTAATTGACTCCATTTTGGCCATTAAAAAATAAGAGGAACCTATTGACCTTTTCATGGTTGAAATCATAGAGATGAAGCATAAATCTGAAACTGATACGAGCTTAATCAGAGGGCTCGTTTTGGACCATGGGGCACGGCATCTTGATGTGAAGAAAAGGGTAGAAGATGCATGCATCCTCACATGCAATGTGTCATTAGAATATGAAAAAACAGAAGTGAACTCTGGCTTCTTTTACAAGAGTGCAGAAGAGAGAGAGAAATTTGTAAAAGCTGAAAGAAAATTCACTGAAGATAGAGTTAACAAAATAATAGAACTGAAAAAGAAAGTCTGTGATGATTCAAATAAAGGTTTTCTCATTTTTAATCAAAAGAGAATTGACCCTTTTTCCTTAAATGCCCTTGCAAAAGAAGGCATAGTAGCTCTGCACAGAGCTAAATGAAAACATATGGAGAGGCTGACCCTTGCCCGTGGAGGTGTGGCTCTAAATTCTTTAGATGACCTAAATCCTGACTGTTTAGGATATGCAGGTCTCATCTATGAGCACACATTCGTAGAAGAGAAGTTCACCTTCATTGAGAAATGCCAATAACCCTCTCTCTGTTACACTACTGGTCAAAGGACCAAATAAGCACACACTCACTCA
This sequence comes from Dugong dugon, assembly GCA_030035585.1. Lineage (NCBI taxonomy): Eukaryota > Metazoa > Chordata > Mammalia > Sirenia > Dugongidae > Dugong > Dugong dugon. The sequence goes on along the minus strand of CM057483.1, from coordinate 96,156,170 downwards.
AATCAAAGACGTGATAAGAGATGGCTTGACAGCTGTCAAAAATGCTATTGATGATGACTGTGTGGTTCCAGGTGCTGATGCAGTGGAAGTGGCAATGGCAGAAGCTCTGATTAAATACAAGCCCAGTGTCAAGGGCAGAGCCAAGCATTTGCTGATGTGCTGCTCATTATTCCCAAGATTCTTGCTCAGGACTCTTGTTTTGACCTTCAGGAAACACTAGTAAAAGTTCAAGCAGAACATTCAGAATCTGGTCAGCTTGTGGGTGTAGACTCAAACACAGGTGAGCCAATGGTAACAGCACAAGCAGGCATATGGTATAACTATTGTGTAAAGAAATAGCTTCTTCATTTCTGCACTGTGATTGCTACCAGCATTCTCCTGGTTGATGAGATCATGAAAGCTGGAATGTCTTCTCTAAAAGGTTGAACTGAAGCTTCCTTTGTGTCATCAGAATCATGAAGACTCTACAGAGTGATCCTAAGAATATACCTATGGAATTTTTGTCCAAGCTTCAAATGATTTTCAAAGGAGTTTTCTTTTCCCATATTAAAACAGGCAATCATCGTTACCTATTCAAATTCTGAGGTTCTGAAATTATAATTACAGTATTTTTTAATTGCACTGAAGCGTATACACAGAAAGCAAGTCCTTTTAACCGACTGAACAGGTGGTTTTGCTTTAGCTCCAGTGGCATAAAATTACATGCTAGATAAGCATTTGTTATATGCCTTGTGAATAAATATTCCTTCGGAAAAAAAAAATCAAACGACAGATTGCATTGGGTAAATCTGCTGCAAAAGACCTCTTTAAAGTGTTGAAAAGCAAAAATGTCACTTTGAGGACTAAGGTGTGCCTGACCCAAGCTATGATATTTTCAATTGCCTCATATGCATGCGAAAGCTGGACAATGAATATGGAAGATCAAAAAATTGATGCCTTTGAATTATGACGTTGGCGAAGAATATTGAATATACCATGGACTGCCAAAGAACAAACAAATCTGCCTTGGAAGAAGCACAGCCAGAGTGCTCCTTGGAAGCTAGGATGGTTAGACTTCATCTCAAGTACTTTGGACAAGTTATAAAGAGGGACCAGTCCCTGGAGAAGGACATCATACTTGGTAAGGTAAAGTGTCAGTGAAAAAGAGGAAGACCCTCGACAAGATGGACTGACACAGTGGCTGCAACAATGAGCTCCAACATAGTAACAATTGTGAGGATGGCGCGGGACCCAGCAGTGTTTCGTTCTGTTGTACGTAGGGTCGCTATGAGTTGGAACTGACTCGATGGCACCTGACAACAACAACAACAATTAGGGCCATGTTGTAAAGAGTCTTGAATGCCAGGCCTGGGAGTCTGAGCAGAGAAAGGAAACAGCAGCCAAGACTAGGCCCAAACCCTGAAGTTGTACATTTAGACCGGTACCAATTTAAGAACATGTACTTTGCAGTCAGGGTGGCCTAGGTTTGGAACCCAGCTTCACCACACACCAGCTGTATGCATTTAAATAGTCACGTCACCTCTTTGAGCCTCAGTTTCGTCATCTTCAAAATTAGTACAATAATAAATAACTCAAACTCTGAGATCATGTTTTTAAAATTGCCTATAGTTTTTGCAGCCCTGGTGGCACAGTGGTTAAGAGCTCGACTGTTAACCAAAAGGTCATCAGTTTAAATCCACCAGCTGCTCCTTGGAAACCCTATGCGGCAGTTCTACTCTGTCCTATGGGGTTGCTATGAGTCGAAATTGACTTGATGGCAGTGGGTTTAGTGTGGGTTTTATAGTTACTTTACTTCCCGTGCCCCTTGGTTCCTTCTCCCCAGCACCAGGCTTTAATTACTCTTTGCTGTCCAATTACTTCTTTTCCTTCTCATTCTTCTCCAAAGCAGGCTTTAAAATATTCCCAGAATCCAGCCATTCTCCCTCTGCTGCCACTACGATGGAGGAGTTCCCATAATATTTCAACTGGGTTATTATAAGAGTCTTTTAATTGGTCTGCCTGATTCTATTTTGCCCTCTTAAAGTCTATTCTTAATCCAAGAACCAGGGTGATGCTTTTAAAACTTAAATCAAATCATGTCTCTTCTGTTCAAAACCCTCAAAGCCCCACCTCACTTAGAGAAAAAACTAGAATCTTTACAATGGCCTCCAGTCCCTTAGCTTTTGAACCTCATCTACTCTTCAGCCACACTGTCTTCCTCACTGCTTCTCCATTACAAGACAGGCATTCTCTTTTCACTTGCTCTTCCCTCTGCCTGGATGCTCTCTCCTCATAGCTCACACCCTCACCTCTTTCAGATTTTTACTCAAATGCCATTTCTCACTGAGGCCCTCTGAGACCACTTCATTTAAAAGTGTAACACCCCTCATCATTCCTTATCCTCCTTCCCTGCTTTCTTTTTCTTCACAGCATTGATCACTGTCTGACATATTATATAATTTAATTGTTTGTTAGTGTCTGTCTCCACTAAAATATAACCTTGATACGATCAGGGGCTTCATCTGTTTTGTTCACTACTGATATTTCCATGCATAGAACAAAATATATTTGTTGAGTGAGTTAACAAATACAGTGGTCTCACACTGTGTATCAAACACTAAGTTAAGCAGTTTGCGTACATCTTCTGAGTAAATCCTGCCTTATAATGTAGATATTGTTAGGATCCCTATTTCACACAGGAAAGAAATCCTGAAACTTGCAGAGGTGAAGTGACTTTCCCAAAGCCAGAGAGGGATTAGCAAAGTGGGGAGGCCAAGTTGAGTTGGACTTTGTAGAGGAGCACATTCCTTGTGTAGGGAGCAGCCTGTGGGGAGTGTGATGGTAGGTTTTGTGCTCAGGAGGGGACCTGGTTACTTGAGGCAAGTTCTTGAGTTCACTGGCATGTATATACTGGCAAGCCTATACCTTTTTCAACAATTGGGGCTTTACAAAAAGGAAATCTCAAGTCTGAAAGCAAGTTGGAAGCTGCAGCTGCCTTGGATTTGAGACTGCAGGAGTTCTGGCCCCTTGAGGCACTGGCTTTGGAGCAGAAGGCATACCTAGCGGAAAGAGGCCCCTGAGACTAGTGAACAGACATGAAAAATAGGAGAGCCCACTACCCACTTGTTCTTCTCCCTCCCTACTTCCTTTTTTCATAACCTACCCCTTTCATCTTTCTTAAATTCCTGCATATTTGTAAAACATCCAATTAATGCATCCCGGAATGTAACCTTAGGAGGGCAGAGCAGGAATTTTTGTCTCTTGTGAGTTGTTGTATCCCTGGTGTCTGCAAGAGTGCCTGGCACACAGTAGGCACTCAATATATAGTGGTGGAATGAATTCTCAGGGAGGGAGCAGTGAGGAGAAAGGAAAACCTTTTTCAGTGGCATCATGGGCAAGTGCAATATATGTATACTCCTGCCAGGGAATGTGGGCAGAGGGAAGACTGCAGAGGCCAACTAGGCTGGGAAGATCAGCAAGAGGGTAGAGGCCCCTGGGAAGGACGGAATGGCAGAGAACAGGACTTGGCCCTGCTTCTGCATGCATCCACATCACATTAGAGGGAGTTGGTCAGAAATTGCTGAAGAAGCTCCCTTCTCCAAAAGCACAGGACTGGTGCTATGGAGACTAAAAGAAAAGAAGCAAGAAAGATGAAATAGACAGGCCAGGAAGCTCAGGAAGAGGGAGCAAAGCTTGAACAAGTCCCTGTGAAAGTGGAATGGCCCTTCATTTGAATGCAAATGTTATGTAAAGGCATGGAGCCCCTTGACGTCAGCCCAGCTATTGGTGGCCCATCTATACAGGGCTACCAGTTACCTGGAAGCCTTCAGGGTAGGAAACGCGGGATGGAGCAGTCGGAGGGGAGCAGAGGAGCTTGCAGCACAGCTAGGGACTGACTGATTTGCTGCTGCTTCCGGAACTTGGGTCCGGGCCTTGCAGGGACATCAGGATGGCTTAGGGAGCTCCTTCTTCCTACCCAAGGCATCATGTACGGAAGCAGCCTTTTAGAGAAAGAAGAGGGCATGTACCCGGGCACACTCAGGAGCCCCGGGGGGGACGGCAGCGTTGACGGGGCTGGCACTGGGGGCAGTGGGAGTCCCCTGCCAGCTCCCAACTTCGGGGCGGCCCCCGCCTATGCGCACTACATGGGGTATCCCCACATGCCCAACATGGATCTCCAAGGGCCGTCGCTAGGAGCCTGGGGCTTACCATACAGTCTTCCCCGGGAAGACTGGAGCGCGTACTCTGGGCCATCAAATACAATGGGTGCGGTGCCCGCGAACGACTTGACCCCTAGCCCAGTCGCTTTCGGCCTGCCTGAGTACTGCAACCTGGGCCCAGCGGGTGGCGGAAACAGCGGAGGCAGTCTGCCCGCCCCAGCCGACGGGACACTGGTCCCCATCGACGTGGGGACCGCTGACGCCGGCTCCCCAAACAGGAACCGGCACAGCCCTTATGCGTGGATGCGCAAGACCGTGCAGGTGACCGGTGAGTAATAGATTCCAATGCCCTCACACCTTTCCTTCCTTTCCTTCTCCTCCACTTTCCTTGGCCTTCCAGTCCTCCTACTCCTACGTAGGACTGTTCCTGGACAGCTTAGCTGAGGAGGCCCCTGTGAGGCTGGATTCCCGCTCCACCTTTCCACTGCCACCTCTGCCCATTAGGAAGCTACCTCGAGTGAATCTCAGTTCAAAGCCATCTCAATGCGGCGTTTGGAACTAAATCGACCCTAGGGGTAGTTTTAGCCATTACCTGATCAATCAAGGGAGCTAGCTCGTGGACAGTGGACGAGTTGATAGGCCTCTGTAGTTTCCCAGACGGGAAAACAGACGCAACAGGAGAATGAGGCAAGAAAATTGCCGTGGTGTCTCTATGCTCATAGTCTCCACTGATGCTTGCCCGTTCCATTTCCAAATCCTTCTCCATCTGGGCGGGCCAGCTCTCCCCAAAAAGCTGGTGATACTCAACTTAGGTGCACGGTGCTTAGTTAGCACCAGTGCTCCAGTTTAACTACAAAGGACTTGACTGAAAAGGAGCTTCATCACCCTGACCTCTCAACCAAAAGTACCAGCTTCCTTCACCCACAAAGTTGACAGAGGCGAGTTTACCTCAAACCCGTTGCTTTCTTCCAATGTCCTTTCCGCCAACGGAATCGCTGAGGCTAGTGAGAAGGCTCCACCGCAGCGCTGGCACATAATACTCTACTCGACCTTAAACACCCAATGAGCTGCAAGAATATCAACCCTGACACTAGTAGGTAGTTAAATCCTTCATCACTGTCCGGGCAGGAGGGCAGGAGGGCTTCGACAGCGCTCAGGAAGGCCATCCACTACAGCCAACCCTTCAGCTCCTTCCAGCAAGTCAGTGGGTGGCTGCTGGGAGCCTGGGGCACAGGGAGTGGGAGATTGGCTTTAACCTTGGATGGTGGAGGGGTATGTTTGTTTTCAGCTGTAGTTGTTCTTTTATCACATTCTTATTATTCCAACCTGTCGCTCCCATCATTAGAAAATATTAGCAAAATTCGACTCCATCTCTTTCATCCCTCTGGGAAAGAAATGACATTTAAATAGTGTTTGTCTGCAATGATTATGATCCTGTTCACAGTTCTGCATTTTTATCCCCTCAAAAAAAGCAAAGGGACCAACTCTAACCATCAGGAGGACTTGACCAGGAGGAGGCAGTTCCAGTTGATTAAGACATTACTAGGGTAGCAATCCTAGTTAAAAGCAGAGCTTAAATCCTTGGTTTTAAGGATTTTTTGGAGTAAATATGCATTTTTCTTTTTTGAAATATGGGTGAGTAGGCCAGCTAAGTAGGATAGAAAATAAGGTTAGGATGGGGCACTCCCAGACCTGTTATTACATCTAATCTTAGGGTTTGTAAATAACATCCATTCACTAAGCCCTAACAATCAGAAGACACAAATGCCAGAAAAGTAGCTTCTCCCAGTCCAGGATTATGTTTTGAGACATTTTAAAAGGGGAAAGTCATTGATATGTTGTTTGGAAGAGAGAAAAATGAAAAAAAAAGAGTAAAATGAAAGAAATCTTCAGTTAGGAGGGAAAATACGACATCTTTCTATGCTTAAAAATATTCCGTTTGCATTTGCTTTAATAAGCTGGAGCCTGTCTCTAGGTGCCAGGAGGATTTTAGAGGGGGCTCCTTAGTCTGGAGCCTCTTCATCATTATCTAAAGCCCTCAAACCTGGCTTTACAATGCCATATTCACAAGATATTCTCTCCAACTTCTATGAGAAATTTAAAGTTGAATGGGACACCCTGGACTCCTGGCAGCCTATCTTATAGATGAGGCTTTATTCAATTCATTTTTTTTATTTTAATATCTTATAAGTTAAATGACCCCCTTGTTATATTCTTGTAGCACAAGGTGCATATTTAAGAATATGATGAAAATATGGACTCTTCTCCCAGAAAACTGCACAAAAGCACACTTGCATGTGCACACACAAGTCCTTTTTTGAATAATTTTGGGAGAGTCAGGAAGCCCTTACGTGGAACTCAGATTATGAACCTCACAACATAAAAACTAAGCTGATCACCTCAGTGGACCATTCCTGACCAAAATGCACCCGTTTATATGCTTAGGACATAATGTGTTAAATATTTATTAAATAAATAAATGCATTAGATCCTCCTAAATTTTCCACTTCGCCCTGTAGTATTGTGGAACAACACATGGTTTATGGATGAGAAGAACACAGATGAACTGCAAAATGGATGTAACCCTGCTCTGGTTAAGACAAACAAATGAAAGCTCTTTCCATTACTGAATGATGTTTCAAATAGCCTTAGGTTAAAGAAAAATACATACATACTAGGAGACAATAAGAAAACATGTCACAGTGACCATTATAGCATTTGATTTTCTAATGAAAGAAAGGGGACAACACATAGAGTAAACTACTGTCCCTTAGGCAATCTGATTAAAAATGGAGATATTTTTATTTCCACTCAGTTCCTTACGTGGCCTATTCCAATACACATCTCATTTTAAAGATTATACGAAAAGAAGTCTGACAGAAAATTATCTGTGAAAAAAAGTATTTTCATATTCTAAATATTCTCATTACATTACAACTAGGTAGTATTTTTTCATCTTTTCTTTTATCTGGAGGTTTGACCCTGGATGATTATTGGCAACGCGGTAACCTAAGCAGGGCTGGAGAGAGGTTTTCTTGTTAGGGGTAGGAGAGAGGGAAAGAGGATGTGATTTTGATTAATTCTGTTTAAGCCACTGGACAAAACACTGAGGAAGTTATGCTTAAAAGGCTTTATTCAATTAGGACACTTCATAAAATCAATTGCTTAATAGTTCTTGAGGCTTATCATTGTCTCCTTTAGTTTTGATCATTTCCTTGAAAATTTTTTTGAATGAATTTTGATGCTTTTAGCTAAAAGAAAAAGGATTACCATGAGACAAAACATGTCATGGAAGGGCCAATTGCACAGTACTCCTTAGAGAAGAAATTTTTCATCATCTTTACCCCCATTGTCATCATCATCATAACCCTTATGTTTGGAGGGTGCTTTTCTGCTTAACAATACCTCCTCAGTCAGTTTCTCAAGTGAGCATCATTTTAATTTCAGTCAGGGTGGTAATAAGTCATCACATATGATGGCATTTTTTTTTGGCAAACTCTGTGGGGATACTGTTTCCTGGGTAATGAGAAGGACTCTATTCATTTTGAACTAGGGAGGTTTGCTCGGCTCTTTTTGGGGGTGGGTAACGTAATCCCCACCACAGAGGATGGGAACAGCCCCTTAATATATCTGTTTTAGGCTTTGTTACTTTCCTAAATTAACTCACAATAATTGTCGAGTGGCCTTTCTGAGAGATAGGTATACCAGAAGTCCATCTAATATGTCCCATATAGTCATTTCAATAGGCTGAAGTTTTAGGGAAGTCTGTCACTCTCGGAAATGTCATATTCTCTAGGAGAAGAGAATAGCTTGAACAATAAAAGCAATGCTGGGGTATAGGAATATGGACATTATGTTGTACCAGAAAATTTCCAAACCCCATCCAATCTGATCTCATCATCTAAGCAGAAGAGGCAGTAAGGAGGGAGGTGGCGTAGAGATAGTTCAGGGGAGGGCCACAAGGACAGCACCAGGAAATGCTAATTCATTTCTCTTTGTAAACTGTACAGTCAATATTTTCACCTAAGCTACATCTTTTTGGGGTTTGAGGCCTTATCTGTCAGAAAGAGGCAACAGACCTTTTTTAACACTTCATGTGGCTTTGATATGCAGCTGGGCTCTTCCTCAACCCTCCTTTCTTCAGAGGTTATATTGCCGGAAAGGGTGAGGATTTTCATGGCAAATAAAGAGGCCTGGTCTTGACTTTATTGTCCTTAGAAGAAAATGCAAGAGGGGAATTTATGACCAATGGGGGTGGGGAAGGACCACAGGCTTTCCAGAGTTCTTGAAGTCTAGTCATATTTACTAATTATCAAAGAGAAGAAAACACAGACACACAAAAGTTGTATTTTAACCTCTCTCTTAAGTTAAAATTTAAACACTCAGCCACTTTGGGTTTAGGAAGGGCTTTAGGAAACGTCTCTTCAAAATTATAGTTTGATCCCAAGATTTGAGGTTCTGGAAATAGATTAAACCTCAAAGTTTTCATTTGACCTCAAATATACATTCTGTCTTTGTAACATAGCAAAAGCCAGATTGCTGGTTTTCTGGATTTCTGTTTGGATTCAGAAAATCAGCCCAAAGTTTGGGCCTTTGAGGCAGGTTAATTGACTGGAGCTCATTATTTTCCATTTTCAGGAGGAAACATTTTGTTTAGTTCATTAGTCTATGTTATCCAGCCATTTAATTTAATGCTAAGACGTATCTCTTATCTAGAATTTGTTTCTACATTCACGTCCCTTTTCTTTCTTTCCTGGAGATGAAAGGGTGTCTGACATTTGTTTAGGGCTTGTAAATTCCAAACCAATTGGCTGGTGTTCCTGAATGTAAAGAGGGTTCAGGGATCTGATGTTGTGTAGCTCCTTTGTTAGGTTTGTGCTGCATCTTAACACCTCAATGGAGTTTAGGGAACTACTTTAAAGGAGTCTTTGTCCTACAGATCGCACCCCCCCCCCAAAAAAAACCTCACATCAAAAACAACCAGGAAAGATCAGAAGAAGTTTACCAAAAGCCATAGAGAAGAGGAGGAAGAGCCTGGAGGGGGTTAGAGAAATTTAAGAGAAAGGGAAACTTCCTAATCTCCTTTAGAAAATTTGAAAGGAGGAATAAGGCTCTATTTGAAAGAGGGCATGAGAAATTAGTTAAATGTTGTAACACAAAGCAAATGTTTGGATATCCTTTCAATGGGAATGGAATACTCATGTTATTCTGCTTAAGTCAACACTCCCTCTCCTTCCCCCAGTCACTATTCACTTGAGAATAAAAATTTATTTAAGACTCACACACTAAAAACTAAGTTTTCCAATAGGTAACAGGGGATATTCTAGAACAGAACCTGCTAAGTGACAAACGTTTTCTTTTTAAATCATTATTTAAACCAAATTATCTCTAGGATGTAAACATAACCATTAATGTCAAAATCACAGAATAGTTTGCCACACTTGGGCCATTCTTATGCTTCCAGCATGTTTAACTGGGGATGATATATAGCACATCATATTGGTAGTCAATAGGTATGTGTTTGGGTCCCCACTCCTCAGCTTACGAACACAAAGTCACTGATCTACATTGAGCCTCAGTTTCCTTATCTGTAAAATGAGGATAAGATATGGGCTGCATAATTCAGAAGGGTACATAAGAAGTTTGATAGGAAACAGTATGAATGGACAGACTGCATAAAATGTAAAGGAAAGTGTATATATAGTGGATGTTATAACTACTACCAATGCTGTGCTCATATGAGTGGGAAGGGAGTCAAAATAGCAGGTTAAGTGTTTAAAATGTTTTGGTATGACAGTAGGTCAATAGTGGAGTCATTGTGATTTGACTGATCATTTTACAAAAAACATTAGATGGATGTTGGTTTTATGTTTATAAATATATATCAGAGCCATAGATGAGAAATTATTTACTAGAGAAATGTACTTATGACATGTTTGACTCAAAAATGTACTTACTTTATATTTTAAAGTAAGAGATGAGGATGGAAAGAGTGACCATGATTCCTTTAACCAAAACAATGACCGAATAAGCAGAATAAGATTAAATACACTGCTTTCTCCCCTAACAGGCAAAACCAGGACAAAAGAAAAGTATCGTGTTGTTTACACAGATCATCAAAGGCTGGAGCTAGAGAAGGAATTCCACAGCAATAGATATATCACCATCCAGAGGAAATCAGAGCTGGCAGTCAACCTGGGCCTTTCTGAGAGACAGGTACACCAGAAACATATCTAATGTGTCCTATATAGTCATTTAAATAGGCTGAGGTTTTAGGGTAGTCTGTAAGTAGGAGTGGTTGTAAGCAAAACAAAGGAAACACTCTCCAAGTTTTCCTGAAGCCCACATTCATCCTACTGCACCTCCCAGATTAGTCTCATTGGCTTGTGGGTTTGTTAACAGTTGAATGTAACGCACACCATGTGGGTGTGGAAATAATGGGTTGGGACATAGGAGGTGGAGGGAGATTACAACTCCAATAGAATCAATCCATCAAGTCAAAACCTTGATCTGGTTCCTCAAATAGTCACAACCAATGTGTGAAGTGGAGATTTGGCAAACAAGGCAGTTCTCTGGTTCACATCCGTCGAACAAGAGAACGCAAATCCCATTCACTAACTGAATAACATTGCTGCTACCTGAACCAAGTTTTTTTTTCTGTCATTCAGGGTAGGAAATTTAAATTTCTACCATCTACACAATCATATGATGCCTGTCCCAAATTGAGCTCACTGTGAGTACTCAATGCATATTAAATCATGACAAAGATCACGGTTTCCATTCATCCAGACTTTGACATTACGTAACTTCCTGATGTTCTTTAACTTAAGTCTAGAAGTAATCCTGGACTCATAGTTTCTAGAGTTTAAGGTTTATTAATGTATTGCCTCATCACACGCATCTTGCAATTCAACCATGTATAACTGCACATTGTTGTCACTTTGATCTTTATCTCCAACAAGAGATAGTGTTTCATCACTCTTGCTCACTCAGTTCTATTTTTCATTAATCTTACTACTGTTGTTGTTCTTTGCTGTCGAGTCAATTCCAACTGATAGCGACACTATACAACAGAGTAAAACTGCCCCATAGGGTTTCCAACAGTTCTACTCTGTCCTATAGGGTTGCTATGAGTCAGAATCTACTCAAAGGCAATGAGTTTGGTTTTTTGACTCTTCACAGGAGCAGAATGCCACATCTTTCTTCTGCGGAGTGGCTGTTGGATTTGAACAGCGGACCTTTCAGTTAGCAGCCAAGAGTTTAACCACTGTGCCACCAGGCCACCAGGGCTCCTTACCTTACTGTTAGGAAGTTCTTTTTAATGACTAATCATAAACACCTTTGCAATTTAAATCCCTCCATTCTTCTCTCATCACCACTCTTCAGCATCTGTCATTCTGTTATTATTTCCTTCTACCAGTGCAACAGATGTAGTGGGTGAGGTGTAAAATAAAGAGCACTGCATTCAGAGTATGAAGTCCTGGACTTGATCTCAGGTCCATCTCATGCGAGATACTTGCCCTCTCTGAGCTTCAGTTTTAAAAAAAAAAAAAACTGTTTAATTGGTATACTTCACAAGGTCATTGTGAGGCTCAAATGAAGTGATGCATGTAAAAGGGCTTTGTAAATGTTAAAGTCCCTGTACAATATCAGCAATAACTTTGTCAACTGCATCTAGTATGTTGCCCCATTAAATCCAAAGCCATATTGTATTTCAGGTGAAAATCTGGTTTCAGAATCGCAGAGCCAAAGAGAGAAAGATGATCAAGAAGAAAATTTCCCAGTTGGAGAACAGTGGAGGCTCCGTGCAAAGTGACTCTGGGTCCATCAGTCCTGGGGAACTGCCTAACACTTTTTTCACCACCCCATCTGCTGTCCGTGGATTTCAGCCTATCGAGATAAAACAGGTCAGAATCTCTGAATGAAAGAGAGGCAAAAAGAAATGGAAAGCACCCTTTCTTTAGCAGGGTCTTTTTAGTCTCTATCAGCAGGGGAGCTGAGGCAGGATGTAATCCCTTGAAAGGCAGTATTCAGAACAAGTGGATGGGTAATGGATTGAAGATAATTCAGGGGACTCTTACTGTTAGAAATTATTCCCCAAAAAAGCTCCTGTTATGTGCTATGCTGTATGTCAGTCACTCCAAAATGTTAGTGGTAAGGTATATAAATAAAGGCTAGAAGCACAGCCCTGTTCATAATTTCACAAATGTGCTTGTGAACAGATTGTAAAAGGCAATTCTGCCAGGAGGTACATTTGTGTAATGTGTGTTTGTGCTTCTGTTATTTGATGCTGGGTGTGTTCTTTTATGCTATCTTTGGAGGATGGGGAGAAGGCAAGCAAAAATTTCTCTCTCTCTAGTTACATTGTCAAGTGTTTTTCATAACAAAATAAATGTTTAAGAAATCATCATCAAGAAGTGATTCTGAATCCCATGTCACTTGATAATAAAAATAACAAATAAAAAAGACTAATTTTGTTCCTCGATCATATTTGTCTTCTATCAATCATTTTATTTTATAGCTTCCAACCTGCAGTGTCAGTTCCAAATCTTGCCAAAATAATGAAATCAGACTAGGACAATTCAGGTGATCTTGGTTGAGTCATTAGAAAAGCAGATCTCCTGCACACAGAATAAACCCTCCTCATCTTCTGCCTTTCCACTCCCATTACTGTTATAGTTCAGTGCCAGTCTGATTTACATAAGCACAAAGACCCTCCCTGCCATCACCTTTCAACCTGTCTGCTTTACCCACATCATGTCATGTCAGTGCAGTGTGGCCCAAGGAGCTGCAGTTTGTGTGTTACAACTACACAACTGGGCTAACAAAAGGAGCTGCAGTGAGCAGGGTTGCCTGGAGATTTTGGTGTTAGTCCAGGAGATTTTGGTGTTAGTCCAGTATACCATTTGCTTATATAAGTGGCCAAAGACTGGGCTCTGAATCATTTTAAATTTAGATGGTTTAAAGGAAGGGTTGATTAAAATATGAACGCAATCAGAGCACAACTTTCCTTGTCACGATGTATCCTCTTATTTCTTAAGAAAATTAGAATTTTGAGCACAACTATTACCTGTCTTTGGGTTAGGAGTAAGAAAGTTATCTTCCCTTTGCTAGTGAAAATATCAGAAAGAGGCTTTACTTTCTACTACCTCTCCTGAGGGTACCTCATTTAGTCCTGAAAAGATTTAAGGGAAAAATCCTTCCATCTTTTATCAGACTCTTGGAATTATATTCTTCATGTATCTTCACAACACATTTATGAGGAAGGTATCAATGGCTCCATTTTACTGATAGGGAAGCTGAGGTATCAACCATCTAGGTCACTTTCCAAAGACATATAGCAAAGCAATCGTAAATACTGATGAGAACTCCTAGCTACATAAGAATGATTGTCTTTAGTCTCTAGTGATAGGACCAAACTCAGAACACCATCACCCTATTTATTTGGTTATGCCATTGAAGTTGCACACAGCTCCCTAAATACCAACCAGTGAGTAATTACCACATAGGAATGCAGCCTTTGTTTTCCAGGTTACTTACCCTCTCAGTCAGTGGATTTGGGGCCTCTAGTAATAATCCTGATAATGCCTTATTGTGTGAGACATTTTATATTTTTCAATGTACTTTCATAACTGTTACATTATTTGGCCCAATATCCTTTGAGATAGGCTAGGACTTTTATCCTCATTTTGTATTTTAAGGAACTAGAGACTAAAGGGGCATAAGTATCTTTGGGAAACTAACTTCTTTCTTTTAGCCCAGGTCTATATATTGGGGGATAGTGATAGGGTAGACTAGATAAATTTAAATTCCCTTTCTCTTCAGGAAGTTACTGACATTTCAGTAAGTTAATGGTAAAACCTAGGTAGGACTAGAACTCAGATCCACGGATTCAATTCAATGAATATTATTGAGTGCCTACTCTGTGACAGGAGCCCTGGTAGAGCAGTGGTTAAGCACTTGGTGGCTAACCAAAAAGGTCAGCAGTTCAAATCCACCAGTTGCTCCTTGGAAACCCTATAGGGCAGTTCTACTGTCGTATAGGGTCGCTATGAGCTAGAATCGATGGCGATGGGTTTGGTTTGGTTTTTCCTCTGTGAAGGCACTGTGGAAGGGTTTCTTGATTACCAGGCCAGGACATATTCCACCACACCTCATTGACTCCAATAAATACGGGGTGGGCTACATAGCATGCTGATTGTCTGAAAGGCCATCTGGAGTGCTGAACATAGAAAAACAGTATTAAAATGGATCCTTTAAATCTAGTAGGGGGAGGGGTGTTAGAGTTGAGGAAGCTAAGTTCTGAGTGTACTTGTCTATGTATACTCAGAACTTAGTGTTCTCATCTCTAACATTCACTACCCCAAAGGTATACCTTTTGCTATAGCAGTTGCATTTTCCCAGAAGTTGCTCTTGCCTGCAGTAAACTTTTGTTCCACTGAGAAGAGACGTTTCCATTATATATATATACATATATATGTATATATATATAACCAAACCCATTGCTGTTGAGTAGATTCCCACTCATACTGACCCTATAGGACATTGTAGAACTGCCCCTTTGGGTTTCCAAGGAGCAGCTGGTGAATTTGAACTGCCGACCTTTTTGGTTAGCAGCCGAGTTCTTAACCACTACACCACCAAGGCATATATATATATATATACACACATATATATGTATGTATGTATTATGATTCTCCATAGCCTACAGAGCCACGATATGAAACTTTTGTACTTAATAGCACATTATAGCCACTTCCTTGAAAAAGACATGTTGATTCTTCCTCTGAAACTTGAGAAAAAATATACACCCCATGCCTGTATGGCTAGATTGTGGTGTGTGATGCACGGTGTAGAGAAAAGTCAAGAGTCAGATTAAAAGTAGGTTTCAGTAAAGAATTTTTTTTCTTGTAGGGGAGGAGACAGGAATAAAAACAACACTGACTGCCAGTGTTCAGTTAAGGTGGTGAGATTATGGGGGATTTTCTTCTTTTCATTACTTTTCAAATTTATGCTGTTTTATAACAGAACAAGTGTTTCCTTAAGAAACATATTTTCATTTCAAATCCTTCTTTATCTTCAAGCCATTTGGAGGCTGTAGAATCCTCCTTGCAATTTTTCAAGTGTTCCAAACTCATGGATCTTTTCTTAAGACCCTTGATCTTGTCTGGGAGCTGTTTGTGTGCAGCTTCAGGGAAAGGTTTTGAGAGGGTCTGACTTCTTTTCAAAGGAAGAACGAAGTAAGGGCAAAAGGGATTTTCCACCCTTGGCTCAGTTCTAGAGAATCTGGATTCTTTTCTGGTTTAGAATAGTTTAACACTACCAAAGTTAAGTAAAGAAGGGAGTAGAGGACAGCGTGGGAGTGGGGAGGGAGAAGGGGGTGGAAGAGAGGGATATATTACAAAGGGGAAAGAGGAAACTTTTCAGGGAGATGAATATGTTTATTGTTTTAATTGTGGTGACGTGTATATATATATATATATATATATATATATATAAACTCATCAACCTTTACACTTTAAATATGTACAGTTTATTTTATCTTAATTATGCCCTAATAAAGCTGTAAAAAATTACAACAGAGTGACTGTAACCCTGGTAACAATAAAGAAGTAAGGAGTAGTTAGAATATTTAGTCTATGGAGATAGTCACTTTAGATAACTTAAGTTTAGCTTCTCAGGTAGGGTTGATTCCTTATATATTCATGTCTGAAGGTGCTACTTAGGAGGGACATCAATAGGTGTTACTGAGGAGGGAAGAGGGAGACCAGGGCATATAAGCATTGAATCTTCAAGTATGAGTGTCAATGCAAAGCAAACCAGTCCCTCACTGTGTGCCTTCAGAGCCAATTTAATGATTCGGTAGTAAAAGAAGCATTAAATTGGGAAATGAGACCTGTAGTTCTAGTTTGATCTGATTCTGCCATTAAATAGCTGTGTAATTTTTGGCTAAGTCACTTCACCAGTATGGACCTCTGCTATTTCATTTGGGGATTTGACTTGTGTTATGAATTGAATTGTGTTTCCAAAAATACCTGTTGTAATTCCTAACCTCCATGCCTGTGGTTATAATCTCATCTGTGAATGGGTGGTATTGTTATGTTAATGATGCAGGATTAGTGTAGGGTGTGTCTTCAGTCAACCTCTTTTGAGATATAAAAGAGATTAAACAAGCAAGTGAGAGAAACAGAGATGGGGGAAGAGAGATGCCAAGCCACATGTGGATTGCCCAGGAGCAGAAGCTCGAAGTGATAGGACCTTTCTCCAGAGCAGACAGAGTGAGAAATCCTTCCACTAGAACTGGCATCCTGAATTCAAACTTCCAGCCTCCTAAACTGTGAGAAAATAAATTTCTGTTTGTTGAAGTCACCCACTTGTGGTATTCCTTTTATTGCAGCTCTAGATAACTAAAACAACTTGCTTTTAAGTGTTTCTTTCAGCTCTAATTTTTATATGACATTCTGGAAATTCCCCTATATGTTTTCACCTGTTCTCACCATTCACACAAAATGAAACACACATACACACACTCACAAACACACACACACATCATCTTGGTTTCTCAGGGCTTAAAATACCACCGTTGGGAGATTCAGTCTTTGGTTTCAAAGGTTTTTTCTGTTTTCCAGAGTTTACCCTGGGAACTTATCCTTTCAAAGCCTCCAAATCTTCATCTATAAAATGGGGGTGTTGGGTCAAATCTAATTACAATACAAACATCGCTAAGAGGGGAAGGAACTTAAGCTGGTCTCAGTCATTCCTCTAACACCACTCCCACCAGAAAAATCCTTAGAATGACCTGCTCAAAATGGATAACTTGGAAATACTCCCTGAAACAGGAAAAGAACCCCTTCAGGCAGGATAAGGATACTAAAAACAATAAACTCAAATTACTTGGACTTTATGTTTACCTTTAGTTGTACTTGTGTACACATTTCTGATTCTCCCTTATGGATGAGGTAAGTAGCAAGTCAAATAGCCCCCAAGGGAAAAGGAGAAAGACCTCTCCCTCCTTTCCTTCCCGCAGAGTCTCTCCTGGCTCTCTGCTAGCCTGATGAATATAAAGTAGATGTAAGATGGAGTCTGCAGTGGGCTGAACAGTGGCTCCCAAAAAGGTATGTCCACATTCTAATCTCTGGAACCAGTGAGTATTATCTTACATGGCAAAAGATGTGATTAAGTTAAGGATGTTGAGAAAAAGAGCTTATCTTGGATTACTCATGTGGGCTCTAATGGAATCACATGTATCCTTTTAAAGTAGATGCAGAAGGAGATTTCAGACAAAAGAGGAGGAGGAAGCAATATGTGACCAAGGAGGCAGATATAGGATTGATGCAGCCACAAGTCAAGAAATATCTGGAGCCACCAGAACCTGGAAGAGACAGGGAACAGATTCCTCCCTACAGCCTCTGGAGGAAGGGTGGCCTTGCTGACATTTTGATTTTGGACTTCTGACCTCAATAACTATAAGAGAATACATGTTTGTTGTTTAAAGCACCCGAGTTTGTGGTAATTTGTTATAGTGGCCACAGAAAACTAATACAGAGGCCTTACCAAGGGCCCTGCAAACCAAACCTAAATTAGTCACCAACTTCCATTCTTTCTGTAAAAAGTTTAGTAAAGAAAATCACTCTTGGAATATGTCACTGAAATTGGTGGGGTAGCAAGCTACAAGGACCCATCACTCCACAGGGGAAAAAATCCATCAGGAATGGTTAGAAAAAAATTTCATAAGTATGGAGAACCAAGGTTTACATTAACCAAGCTAACAGTGAAGTCAGGAAAAACCAAACCAAACCCATTACTGTCAGGTCAATTCTGACTCATAGCTACCCTATAGGACAGAGTAGAACTGCCCATATGGTTTCAAAGGAGTAGCTGGTGGCTTTGAACTTCCGAACTTTTGGTTAGCAGCCGAGCTCTTAACCGCTACAAAATGGTAAGAAATCTTTGTTGAATTTATTTTATTTTATTGTACTTCAGGTGAAGGCTTACAGAACAAATAGTTTCTCCTGAAACAGTAGTACACATGTTGTTTTATGACATTGGTTAACACCCCACAACATATTAACCCTCTAACTTCTCAAACATTTTTTTTTTCGTGAAAATGCACATAGCCAAAGATACACTGTTTCAAAAATTTCTACATACACAGTTCAGTGACACTGACTACGCTCTTCCAATTGTGCTGTTATTCTCACTTAAGATGAAGGCTTACAGAACAAAATAGTTTCTCATTTAACAGTTACTACAAATGTTGCCCTATGACAATGGTTAACAATCTCACAACACATCAACAATATCCTTACTCAACCTTGTGTTCCCTATCACCAGGTTCCTTGTCCCCTTCTGCATTCTGGCCCTTGTCACTGGACTCCTGTACCTCCTTAGTCTCATTTGGTTT
Source organism: Dugong dugon (assembly GCA_030035585.1). Lineage (NCBI taxonomy): Eukaryota > Metazoa > Chordata > Mammalia > Sirenia > Dugongidae > Dugong > Dugong dugon. The sequence continues at coordinate 96,137,627 of CM057483.1, read as the reverse complement.
TACGGGGCTGTCCACTCCCAGGCTAAACAGTGAATCTCGGAGGTAACTTCACCACTGAGCTAAAAGGGTGCCTGGGGGCCATACTCTCGAAGGTTTCTCCAGTCTCATTTAGGCCAGTAAATCTGGTCTTTTTTTTTTGTGAGTTAGAATTATGCTCTACATCCTTCTCCAGCTCTGTCCAGAACCTTCTGTTGTGATCCTGGTCAGAGCACTCAGTGGTGGTAGCTGGGCACCATCTAGCTTTACTGGACTCAGTCTGGTAGAGGCCTTGGTAGCTGTGGACAATTAGTCCTTCGGACTAATCTTTTCCTTGTATCCTGTTCTCTTCATTCTCCCTTGCTCCCGAAGGGATGAGACCAGTGGAGTATCTTAGATGGCCGCTCACAGGCTTTTAAGACCCCAGGCACTACTCACCAAGGTAGAATGTAGAGCATTGTCTTTATAAGCTGTGTCATGCCAATTGAGCTAGATGTTCCCCGAGACCATGGTCCCCAAAGCCCTCCGCCCAGCAATTCAGTCCCTCAGGGAGTTTGGATGTGTCTACGGGGCTTCTATGACCTTTCCTTGTACAGGTTGTGCTAGTTTCCCCTGTATTGTGTACTGTCTCACCCTTCACCCAAGATACCACTTATCAATTGCCTATTTAGTATTTCCCCCCCCACCCCTCCCATCCCTGGTAACCAACAAAGATTGTTACATTTTGTGTGTGAACGTTTTCATGGGTTTTTACAATAGTGGTCTAATACAGTATTTGTCCTTTAGTGATTGACTTATTTCACTCAGCATAATGTCCTCCAGTTTCCTCCATGTTATGAGATGGTTCACAGATTCATTGTTGTTCTTTCTCATTGCATAGTACTCCATTGTGTGCATGTGCCGTAGTTTGTTTATCCATTCATCTGCTGATGGGCATCTAGGTTGTTTCCATCGTTTTGCTCTTGTGACCAATGCTGCCATGAACATAGGTGTGCGTATGTCTATTCGAGTGACGACTCTTATTTCTCTAGGATATATTCCTAGGAGTGGGATTGCTGGATCAAATGGTATGTCTATTTCTAGCTTTCTGAGGAAACGCCATATCATTACCCAAAATGGTTGTATCATTTTGCATTCCCACCAGCAGTGCATAAGAGTTCCCGTCTCCCCGCAGCCCCTCCAACATTTGTTATTTCCAGTGTTTTTCATTTGTGCCAGTAATGCCGGGGTAAGATGGTATCTCATTGGGGTTTTAATTTACATTTCTCTAATGGCTAGTGATCGTGAGCATTTCCTCACATGTCTGTTGGCCATTTGAATGTCTTCTTTGGTGAAGTGTCTGTTCATTTCCTTTGCCCAATTTTTAATAGTATTATTTCACTTTTTGTTGTAGAGGTGTTGGATTTTCTTGTAGATTATGGAGATTAGACCTTTGTATGACTTGTACTGTCCAAAAATTTTTTCCCAGTCTGTAGGTTCTCTTTTGACTCTTTTGGTGAACTCTTTTGAAGAGCATAGGTGTTTGATTTTTAGAAGATCCCAGTTATCTAGCTTATCTATTGAGGTTTATGCATTGATGGTTATGGTTGGTATCCTGTTAATGCCGTGTATTAAGGCCTGAAGTGTTGGTCCTATTTTTTCTTCTATTAACTTTATAGTTTTAGGCTTTATAGTCATCTTTGATCCATTTTGAAGTAGTTTTTTTATATGGTGTGAGCTATGGGCCCTGTTTCTTTTTTTTGCAGATGGATATCCAGTTTTGCCAGCACCATTTGTTAAAAAGACTGTCTTTCCCCATTTGATGGACTTTCGGCCCTTGACAAAGATCAGGTGACCGTAGTGGATGGATTTACATCTGGGTTCTCAATTCTGTTCCATTGATCAATGTATCTGTCATTGTACCAGTACCAGGCAGTTCTGACTACTGGAGCTGTATAGTAGGTTCTGAAGTCAGGCAGTGTGAGTCCACCAACTTTATTCTTCTTTTTCAGTAGTGCTTTACTTATTCAGGGCTTCTTCCCTTTCCATATAAAGTTAATGATTAGTTTTTCCATCTCTTTCAAGAATGTTGTTGGTATTTAGAACGGGATTCCATTGTATTTGTAAATAACTTTGGGTAGAATTGTCATTTTCACAATGTTGAGTCTGCCTATCCATGAGCATGGTATGTTTTTCCATTTATGTAGATCCCTTTGGGTTTCATGCAGTAGTGTTTTGTAGTTTTCTTTGTAAAGGTCTTTTACATCACTGGCCAGATTTATTCCTAAGTATTTTATCTTTTTAGGGGCTATTGAAAATGGTATTGTTTTCCTGATTTCCTTTTCATCGTTCTCCTTACTGGTGTATAGGAATTCAACTGATTTTTGAATGTTTATCTTGTATCCCGCTACTCTGCTGAAACTTTCTATTAGTTCCAGTAGCTTTCTCATGGAGTCTTTAGGGTTTTCTGTGTATAGTATCATATCATCTGCAAACAGGGACAGTTTACCTTCTTCATTACCAGTTTGGATGCCCTTTATTTCTTTTTCTTGCCTTATTGCTCTAGCTAGAACTTCCAGCACAATGTTAAATAGGAGTGGTGATGAAGGGCATTCTTGTCTTGTTCTTGTTTTCAAGGGGAATGTTTTCAGCCTCTCTCCATTAAGAATGATGTTGGCCGTTGGTTTTGCATAGATGCCCTTTATTATGTTGAGAAATTTCCCTTCTATACCTATTTTATTGAGAGTTTTTATCAGGAATGGGTGTTGGACTTTGTCAAATGCCTTTTCTGCATCAATTGAGATGATCATGTGATTCTTTTCTTTCCTTTTATTTATGTGGTGGATTATGTTGATTGATTTTCTAATGTTGAACCATCCTTGCATACCTGGTATGAATCCTACTTGGTCTTGGTGTATTATTTTTTTGATATGATGCTGAATTCTATTGGCTAGAATTTTGTTCAGAATTTGCATCTATATTCATGAGGGATATTTGTCTGTAATTTTCTTTTTTTGTGACATCTTTGCCTGGTTTTGGTATCAGGGTTATGCTGGCTTCATAGAATGAATTTGGAAGTGTTGCTTCCTCTTCTATGCTCTGAAATAGCTTGAGTAGTAATGGTACAAGCTCTTCTGTAAATGTTTTGTAGAATTCTCCAGTGAAGCCATCTGGGCCAGGGCTTTTTTTGGTTGGGAGGTTTTTTTAATACCTTTTCAAACTCTTCACTTGTTATGGGTCTGTTCAGATTTTCAACATCACTTTGTTGTAGTTTGGGTAGGCCGTGTGTTTCTAGAAATCTATCCATTTCCTCTAGGCTTTCAAATTTGTTGAAGTATAGTTTTTCATAATATTCTGTTATAATCCTTTTTATTTCAGTTGTGTCTGTTGTAATGTCCCCCATTTCATTTCTTATTTTGGTGATTTGTGTCCTCTTGTTTTTCTTTTGTCAGTCTTGCCAGTGGTTTGTCGATTTTGTTAATTCTTTCAAAGAATCAACTTTTGGTTTTGTTGATTCTTTCCATTGTTTTTCTGTTCTCTATTTCATTTATTTTTGCTCTGATCTTTACTATTTCCTTTCTTCCGGTGGTTGTGAGCTTTTTTTGCTATTCTCTTTCTATTTGTTTGAGTTCTGTAGTTAATATTTTGATATTGTCCATTTCTTCTTTTTTGATATGTGCATCTATTGCTATAAATTGTCGTCTGAGGACTGCCTTTGCTGTGTCCGAAAGGTTTTGGTATGATGTGTTTTCATTCTCATTTGATTCTAGGAATTTTTTGATTCCATCTCTGATTTCTTCTATTACCCCTGATGTGTAAGCAGGGTACTATTCAGTTTCCATGTAGCTGATTTTTTTTCCTTGCTCTTTCTATTGTTAATTTCTACATTGATGGCATTGTGGTCAGAGAAGATACTTTGAATTATATCAATGTTTTGGATCTTGTTGATGTTTGCTCTGTGGCCAAAGATGTGGTCTATTCTGGACAACGTTCCATGTGCATTGGAAAAGAATGTGTACTTTGCAGCGGTTGGATGGAGTGTTCTATATATGTCTATGAGGTCAAGTTGGCTGACTGTGCCCTTTAGGTCTTCTGTATCTTTGCTGAGTTTCTTCTTAGTTGTTCTGTCCTTTACTGAGTTGTGTGCTGAAGTTTCCTACTATTAGTGTGGCACTGTCAATTTCTCTTTACAGTGTTGTTAGAGTTTGTTTTATGTATTTTGTAGCCCTGTCATTGGGTGCGTAGATGTTTATTATGGTTATGTCTTCATGATGGATCATCCCCTTAATCATTATATAGTGTCTTTCTTTGTCTTGTATGATAGATTTTGTTTTAAAGTCTATTTTATCTGAGATTAGAATTGCCACTCCTGCTCTTTTTTGGTAGTTGTTAGGTTGATATATTTTTTTCCAACCTTTGACTTTTAATAAATTCACATCTTTGTTTCTAAGGTGTGTCTCTTGTAGACAGCATATTGATGGATCCTGTTTTCTCATCCATTCTGTGACTCTCCGTCTCTTTATGGGTGCATTGAGTCCATTTACATTCAGTGTAATTATTGATAGATGTGAGTTTGTTGCTGTCATTTTGTCATTCTCTTTTTTGTGGTGCTGAAGTTTTCTTTGTTCTTCTTACTCTCTTCTGCTGAGTTACTTTTGTTTGTGGATTTTTTTTTTCATTTCTTTTCTTTTTGTAGGTTTTGCTTTGCTGAGACTTTATGTTTTTTGTCTTTATTTTTTGAGTTGTTTTGTTAACTTTCTTTGTGGTGACCATGAATTTTACCCTTATCTTTCTAAGTTTGAAGCAGTCTACCATTACTGGGTATTACCTTGCCTTCCTCTCCATTAGAAGGTTCTATATGCATGATGTTTATTCCCTTTTAGTTTTGATGTTGTCATTTATTGATTAACTGCTCTTATTCACTGTTGTATTTGTTTTAGTTTTGGATAGTCCTCAAGTGTTCATTTTCTAGATTGGTATCTGGCTCATATGATCCTGTGTTCTAGGTTCTGCCTGTGAGCTGAAGCTGTTTGTCCTCAGATTGAAAAACTCCCTTTAATAATTCTTGTAAGTTTGGTTTGACTTTTACATATTCCCTTAATTTCTGTTTATCTGGAAATGACCTAATTTCACCATCAAATTTCAATGAGAGCTTTGCAGGACATATTATTCTTGGCTGACAATTTTTTTCTTTCAAGATTTTATATATGTCATCCCATTGCCTTCTTGCCTGCATGGTTTCTGCTGAATCATCTGAGCTTAGTCTGATTGTTTCTCCTCTGTATGTGACTTCTTGTTTTTCACGAGCTGCTGTCAGGATTCTTTGTTTGTCTTTGGTTTTGGCGAGTGTGAATATGATATGCCTTGGTGATCTTCTTTTGGGGTCTCTTCTATATGGGGTTCGTTGAGCTTCCTGGATGGCCAGCTTTTCGTCTTTATGATATTTGGGAAGTTTTCTGTCAGCACTTCCTCAACGATCCTCTCTGTGTTTTCTGTTTTCTCCCCCTGTTCTGGAATGCCAATCACTCGTAAATTTTTACTTTTAATTGTGTCCCACATAACTCTCAGGGTCTCTTCATTTTTCTTTGTTCTTTTTTCTGAGTTTTCCTCAAACAGAGGTGTATCCAAGTGTTTGCCTTCAGTTCCACTGATCCTGTCTTCCACCCTTTCAACTCTGCTTCTCAGCCCTTCTATGACATCATCCATTTCTGAAGTCTTGTTGTTTATCTTTTGGATTTCTAATTGTTGTCTTTGTATAATTTCTAGTTTTGAATTTATTTTGTTATTTTGTTCCTGCATCATCTTCCTGAATTCTTCCAATATTTTGTTTGTATTTTCCATGAATTTATCTATTTTTTCCTCATGTTTGTCAGCTTTTTGCCTCAGTTCTTGGAGAATTCCGAGTATTAGAGATTTGAATTCCCTATCAGTTAGTTCTAGTGCATTTTCTTCCACAGGAGAGTCATCTTGTGTTTTATTTTGGATGCCTACTGGAACCACCCTGTCCTGGTTTTGTAAATGTTTTGATATTGTCTGCTGTTTTCAGGGCATTCAGTAGTTATTTTTCTCATTTATTGATTGTAGATTTGTTTGTTTCGTCCCTTTTTTTAAAAAAATTTGCCTATGTCTGAGCAGGCAGACTGCGTGCCCTTTGTTGTTTGCTCGTCTGTGCACTCAGTACTTTTCGCCGCCTTCTCCACCTGACAGGGTCAGTCACTCAGATATGGTACAGCAGGGCAGGTCTAGCTGAATAGGAGTTACTGGGATGGGTTGTTTGTGGCACTTACTACAGCCACCAGGGAAGGTCGGTAATCAGTAAAGGGCAGGGTCCAGTAGGCTGTGCCTGTACTGCTTGGAGGTGTGATGTCAAGTGCACCGTGCAGGTACACAGGATGCAGCAGGGAGATTGTTACGTGTGGAGCTAAGATGGATATGGAGAGAGGAGAGAGGAACAGGAGCGAAAAACATACAAATAGAAAAGAATGCTAGGGGAGCTTGCCTTTGGAACGGAGAGATGAGAGACTATGAAATGGGGAAAAACAGAAAGGGGAAGAAGAAGAAAAAAGAATGAACAAATAAAAATCAGAAATGTTAAAGAACCACAAAGTTCCCAGGGATTCCACTGATGCAACTATGAGGTCTGGGGAAGTCACTCTCAGGTGTTGCAGTACAGCCTGGCTAGAAGGCGTAGAGGTATACAACGTCTGGTATTCAGGGATCAGAAAGAGAAGGAAGATACAGAGAGATGAGAAACTGAGCAATGAAGAAAGACAAAAAGGGAAAAATAGGGAAAAGAAAACAAAACAAATTAAAAAAAAACAAGAAACGCCCCCCAAAACAAAACAGAAAAAAAAAACAACGAAAAAAGAAATGCTCTCAGGAATCCCTCTACACCTCTGTGGAAGCTGAAGGGGAGTTCTTTGCCACACAGCTCCACCTGGCCAGAAAGGGGTCCCAACTCAAGAAAAGTAAAAGAAAACTAACAAACAATTCAAAACGAACAAACGAACAAAAGCCCCGGGATCCCACCAGTGCGGTAGCCCAGACCGGGAAGCAGCTCCACACTCGAATGGAGCTCCGCAGCCCCTCAGGAAGAAGCAAAGATGGCACACGGAGCCAGGCACTCGATCAAAAGGAGGGGGAGGCAGCGAGAGGCAAGCAAGAAATCCAAAGAAGCAGGAAAAAAAAATAGCAACACCAGCAGCCAACAAATGGCACTCAGAGAGCCAGCTAGTGTGGGCTGATTTTTCTGGGCAAGAGACTGTGTCTGCAGGAAGCAGAGGAGACTGAGTGTGGGTGAAGAAGGGTAAAGAGTGGGAAAGCGTATATCACAAATTGCCAGCGCTCTGGAGCCCCTCAGGAAGAAGCAAAGATGGAGCACGGAGCCAGGCACTTGAGTTAAAGGAGGGGGAGGTGGCGAGAGGCAAGTGAGAAATCAAAAGAAGCAGAAAAAAAAAGCAACACTAGCAGCCAACAACTAGCACCCAGAGAGCCGCCCGCTTGAGTGTGTGGAATCCAGCAGCTGGCACTTCCCAGTCAAGAGACCATGGCCATGGGAAGCATAGGAACAAATGAACAAAAGCCCGGGGATCCCACCAGCATTGTAGCCCAGACCAGGAAGCAGCTCCACATTCGAATGGAGCTCCGCAGCCCCTCAGGAAGAAACAAAGATGGCGAACGGAGCCAGGCACTGGAGCGAAAGGAGGGGGAGGTGGTGAGAAGCAAGTAAGAAATCCAAAGCAGCAGCAGGAAAAAAAAAAGCAACACCAGTATCCAACAAATGGCACTCAGAGAGCCAGCTAGTGCAGGCTGGTGTTTCTGGGCAAGAAACTGTGTCCACAGGAAGCAGAGGAGGCCGAGTGTGGTTGAAGAAGGGTAAATAGTGGCAAAGCATATATCACAAATTGCCTGTGCTCTGAAGCCCCTCAGGAAGAAGCAAAGGTGGCACACGGAGCCAGGCACTCAAGTGAAAGTATGGGGAGGTGGCGAGAGACACGTGAGAAATCAAAAGAAGCAGCAAAAAAAAGCAACACTAGCAGCCAACGAATGGCACCCAGAGAGCTGCCCGCTTGGGTGTGTGGAATCCAAGCAGCTGGCACTTCCCGGTCAAGAGACCATGGCTGCGGGAAGCAGAGGAGGCCGAGCAGGGGCGAAGAGGGGTGGGGGGTGGGAATGCGCACACCACAAATTACTGGTTGTTTTGTTTCCCACTGGATGCTCCTTGAGGCTGCTTTCTCGTACCCCCGTTTTCTGGTCTCTAATAGGAGTCCAAGATAGTGGATCTGCACTGCGTTAGCTGGTAGGGGACCTCTGCATGAATTTCTCCTCACTCTCCGTTCTCTGTCAGTTTTCTCACTCCATTTGGTGCTTGGCTGAGTTATTTATCTCTTCATTTGATGTTTTAGGGTTTCAGGATTGTTGTATTCTCTGTTTGGCTTAGTTTTTCGGATCTTTGCTGTGGAGGGACGGCGTGATGCTTCTGCCTAGAGCGCCATTTTGCCGGAACTCTCCTTTATGGAATTTTTATTTGCCTTTGTCCCAACCCCTCCCTAGCTCAGTGGAAGTCTTAAAGGTGGAAACTGGCATTCCCAGTGCAAAGCCTTGTTCCCTGGTTCTGCAGGGATCAGAGCAGATCTGATTTGCCAAAAAAAAAAAATATGTTTGTCTGTTCTAACCTGTTTCATTGATATGTGAATGACTGGCACAAGGTGGATGTCTTTGTCTCACCTAGCTTGAAACACTCAGGGCAGAAAATAGGCAGGCAATTCTCAAAAACATTGTAAGGCAAATGAACAACCTGCAGATTCATGGGGCGAGAGATTATGGTGAGGTATAAAATATAGCACCAAAAACCCGAAAGAGATTCTTTGGAAAATTTAGGCATTCCAAAAATCATCATCAATGTCATCATCATCATCATCATCATCATCATCTCCCATGTATACTGAGGAATTAAAAATCCACCGATGTGCACAGAGAATAATGCATATTAAGAAAATATTTCAGAAGACCCTAAGTTTTTACCTCTGGATAATCTCTAAGCTCAGTGCAAGCAGAAAATAAAGGGTAAAGCAACACTGACTCAATCTCTCTCCACAAACAAGTAGGCCTTACCCAGTTCCTGTCTTCAAGCACTGGGCTCTAGCTTTCTGTTTTATAATTTTACTATCTAGCATTGAAGGAGTGCCCTAGCACAGGGTGTCTGCAGAGACTGGGAGAGGTTTCTTTCTCTCTCTCTTTGTTTCTCCCTCTCTCTCAGTCCTACTGTTTAAAGAAATATGTTAAAACCCCAGCTGAACACCAGCTAAAGGAACAGAGTCTTCAGAGACCACACATGACAAGTACGGATTTTACAAAAATAGTTTATAAAAATCACTAAACAAACAGTTAAAGCTTACCAAAAAAAAAAAAAAAAACAATGTGGAGGAAGAGTCTGATTTCCAGAGTTACCACATTATATTGAACATGTACAGTTTTCAACAAAAATTACAAAGATGCAAAAAACAAGAAAGCATGGCCAGAGGTAGGGCCAAGATGGCAGACTAGTCAGATGCTTCCCGTGGTCCCTCTTACAACAAAGTTCCAAAAAAAAAAGTGAACCACTTATATATGACAATCTAGGAGCCCTGAACATCAAAGACAAAGTTGAAGAGTCAGACTGAGCAGCAGGGGGATGGAGAAATATTTCAGAAGCAGTGATGATTTCCTAGACCTGACCTGGCCAGCACCCTGCAGGCTGGATCAGTCAGCACATCCAGGCTGAGGCAAGCAGTAGTGCTTGGGATGCATTTTCCACACCAGGAGAAACCAAGCAGCGGAGAGTCTGCACAAGCCTAAGGAACCAGGGGAAAGTGGCATAGGATCTGTTAAAGTTAAGTGTAAACGTCTAACCTACCATGCAGGATCAAAAAAACCCTTCCCACTCTGTGAAGTACCTCTCTCCCATTTACCGACTCTACTCTGGTCCTGGTCCAGCTTCAGAAATTGCTGTGCCCCCGGGCCAGAATTGGGACCCATCCCATTCCTCAAATCATTCTCTCAGCTTTGGAGAGGGAACAAACTAACATACAGCAAAAAAAAAAAAAAAAAAAAAATTGCCAGCTCCCCTAAGTCAGGATCTCAGAGCAGGCACAGCACCTTTGCCTAGGCACAGACATAAGGGGTCCACAGACTTTGAATGCCTTTCACAATTGCCTAGACCTGTGTGGGTCCATTCCAACAATGTAGGTCCTCATTAGCATAGTACAACAGGGTACATACCTGAAGCTTATTTTCAACAGCAACAGCTAAGGAGGAGTGGCAGATTCATGACATTTGACACTGCCTTACCCATTAAGCAGCGTTCTCACCTACCCACATCAGGGGCCTGAGGACTGGTGGCTCCACACGCTGCACCTAGCCACCCAAGACAAGGGTTTGAGAATAAGTGGTGCCTCCCAGTCCTTAGAGCCAACAGCACTGGTTGCCCAAAGTCTTGCTGCAAAACCCACCCACCTATGCACTCTAGGGAACAAGGACACACCTTCAACCCAGACACTTAGGGGAGGCGTCAGCCTCCTACCTTGCTCAGCACATAACCCCCTACTGCAGCCAGATGCCTGTGCCTGGTCCAAACACCCCTATGTATCCCTGCCTGCCTAGGACTGTAGGTGAGAGCCTGCACCACACACTTGGTGACCAACAACCTGGACACCTGAGCTGAATACACACAAGAAAAGTAAACGGACTTCTGGGTTCACATAACTAATAGCAGCTCTAACCACCTGATGACAGGACGTGAGAGCTTCCAAGATGATAATAATCAAAGTAGCTCACAAGACCAGCCTATTTGGGTATATCAAAACAAAAAAAGAACCTAAGACATGGTAAGCAAACATAAAATAAATCTAATAGCTTATTGTTGGCTCAGAGACAACAGTCAATATCAAATCACATAAAGAGGCAGAACATGATGACTTCAGCAAGCAACCAAAACAAAGAACCAAGAAACCTCCTGGAGGAAGAGAAGGTCTTGGAATTCAAAAGATTAATATACAGAGCTCTTCAAGATATCAGGAAGGATATCATGCAAAATGCATACCAACCCAAGGAACACACAAAGCACAGGGGAACTTAAGAAGCTTATACAAGAGCATAATGACAAACCTAACTGGCTGCAAGAATCCACAGAGAGACAACAAATAGAAATCCAAAAAATTAAGAATAAAATTTCAGAATTAGATAACTCAATAGAAAGTCATAGGAGCAGAATTGAGGCAAAGAAAGTCAGAATTAGTGACATAGAAGATAAAGCACTTGACACCAATTTATTTGAAGAAAGAGCAGATAAAAGAAACTTAAAAAATGAAGAAACCCTAAGAATTACTGGAATTTTATCAAGAGGAATAACCTTCGAGTGATTGAAGTACCAGAACAGGGGGAGATAACAGAAAATACAGGGAGAATTGATGGAGATTTGTTGGCAGAAAACTTCTCCGATATTGTGAAAGACAAGACGATATCTACCCAAGAAGCTTATCAAACCCCACACAGGTAGGTTCCCAAAAGAAAATCACCAAGACATATCATAATAAACTTGCCAAAACCAAAGATAAACAGGGAATTTTAAGAGCAGCTAGGGATAAATGAAAAGTCATCTATAAAGGAGAGTCAATAAGACTAAGCTCTGACTGAACAGCAGAAACCATGCAGGTAAGAAGGCAATAGGAAAACATATATAAAGCCTTGAAGGAAAAAAAAAAATCACCAGCCAAGAACTACATATTCAGCAAAACTGTCTCACAAATACGATGGGGAAATTAGGACATTTCCAGATAAACAGAAGCTAAGGGAATTTGCAAAAACCAAACCAAAATTACAAGAAATACTAAAGGCAGTCCTCCAGTTAGAGAATCACTAACATCTGATAACAACCCAAGACTAGAACACAAGACAGAACAACCAGATATCAACCCAGATAGGGAAGCCACAAAAATAAATCGAAGCTAAAACACTGAAAATAGGGAAACAGAGATATCCATATGTAAAAGATAACATTAAAATAAAAAAAGAGGAACTAAATAATGTAGTCATAGAACTTTCATATGGAAAGGAAGTCAAGGTGATATCAAGAAATAAAACATTGATTTAAACTTAGAAAAATAGGGGTAAATATTAAGGTAGCCACAAAGGAAACTAACAATCCCAAGCATCAAAATAAAAAAGAAGAAAAACATAAAGAGTCAGAAAATACAAAATCAACAACAATGAAAAAAGACACAAAGAAAATACATAGAGAAAAACAACTCAGCACACAAAATTAAGTGCAACAAAGAAACTGTCAACAAAACACACACAGACACAAATACATCAAAATAACAGCACTACACTCATACCTATCAATAGTTACACTGAATGAAATGACTAAATGCATCAATAAAGGAATAGAGAGTGGCAGAATATATATAAAAACATGATCCGTCTATACGCTGCCTACAAGAGACACACCTTAGACTCAAAGACACAAACAAACTAAAGCACAAAGGATGGAAAAATATATATATCAAGCAAACAACACTCAAAGAAGAGCAGGAGTGGCAATATTAATCTCTGATAAAATAGACTTTAAAGCTAAATCCACCACAAAGGATAAGGAAAGACACTATACAATGATTAAAGGGTCAATACACCAGGAGGACATAACCATAATAAATATGCACCCAACGACAAGGCTCCCAAATACATAAAACAAACTCTAGTAGCATTGAAAAGAGAAATAGAAAGCTCCACAATAATAGTAGGATACTTCAACACACCACTTTTGGTGAAGGACAGAACATCCAAAAAGAAGCGCAATAAAGACACAGAAGATCTAAATGCTAAAATCAACCAACTTGATCTCACAGACGTATACCGAACACTCCACCCAACAGCAGCCAAGTATGCTTTCTTTTCCAATGCACATGGAACGTGCTCCAGAATAGACCACATATTAGGTCACAAAGCAGGCCTTAACAGAATCCACCACATCAAAATATTACAAACCACCTTTCTGATCATAAAGCCACAAAAGTAGAAATCAATAACAGAAAAAGCAAAGAAAAAAAAATCAACCACAAGGAAACCGAACAACACCTTGCTCAAAAACTACTGGGCTGTAGAGTAAATCAAGGATGGAATAAACAAACTCAAAGAATCAAAAGAGAATGAAAACACATCCTACCAGAACCTTTGGGACACAGCAAAAGCAGTGCTCAGAGGTCAATTTATAGCAATAAATGTACACGTCCAAAAAGAAGAAAGGACCAAAATCAAAACATTAACCCTACAACTCGAACAAATAGAGAGCAGCAAAAGAAGACCACGGATACCAGAAGAAAACAAATAATAAGAATTAGAGCATAATTAAATGAAATTGAAAGAGTTAACAAGACCAAAAGCTGGTTCTTTGAAAAGATCAACAAAATTGATCAACCACTGGCCAAACTGACAAAAGAAAAACAGGAGAGGAAGCAAATAACCCAAATAAGAAATGTGATGGGCGATATCACAACAGACCCAACTGGAATTAAAAGAATCATAACAGAATACTATGAAAAATTGTACTCCAACAAATTTGAAAACCTAGAGGAAATGGACAAACTTCTAGAAACGCACTACCTACCTAAACTAACATAAACTGAGGTAGAACAACTAAATGAACCTATAACAGAAGAAGAGATTGAAAAGGTAATTTAAGGAACTCCCAACAAAAAAAAAGCCCTGATCCGGATGATTTCACTGGAGAATTGTATCAAACTTTCAGAGAAGAGTTAACACCAATACTACCAAAGGTATTTCAGAGCATAGAAAAGGATGGAATACTGCCGAACTCATTCTATTAAGTCAGCATAACCCTGATACCAAAATCAGGTAAAGACACCACAAAAAAAGAAAATTACAGAACAATATCCTTCATGAACATTGATGCAAAAATCCTCAACATAATTCTATCCAATTAAATTCAGCAGTATATTAAAAAAATAATTCACCATAACCAAATGGGATTCATACCACTTATGCAGGTATGGTTCAACATTCCAAAAACAATCAGTGTAATCCATCACATAAATAAAACAAAATACAAGAATCACATGATCTTATCAATTGATGGAGAAAAGGCGTTTGACAAAGTCCAACACCATTCATGATAATAACTCTCAGCAAAATAGGAATAAAGAGATATTCCTCAACATAATAAAGGGGATTTATACAAAGCCAGAAGCCAACATCATTCTAAATGGAGAGAGTCTGAAAGTGTTTCCCTCGAGAACGGGAACATGACAAGGATGTCCTTTATCACCACTCTTCTTCAACATTGTTCTGGAGGTCCTAGCCAGAGCAATAAGGCAAGAAAAAGAAATAAAGGACATCCAAATTGGTAAGTAAGAAAAGTATCCCTATTTGCAGGTGATATGATCTTATACAAAGAAAACCCCAAAGAATCCACAAGAAAACTCCTGGAACTAATAGATTTTGGCAAAGTTTCAGGATACAAGATAAACATACAAAAATCAGTTGGATTCCTCTACACCAACAAAGAAAACTTCGAAGAGGAAATCAATACAATTTACAGTAGCCCCCAAGAAGATAAAATACTTAGGAATAAATCTAACCATAGACATAAAAGACCTATACAATGAAAACTACAAGACACTACTGCAAGAAACCAAGAGACCTACAGAAATGGAAAAACATACCATGCTCATGGACAGGAAGACTCAACATTGTGAAAATGTCAGTTCTACCCAAAGCAATCTACAGTTACAATGCAATACTGATTCAAATTCCAATAACATTTTTTAATGAAATGGAGAAACAAATCACCAACTTCATATGGAAAGGGAAGAGGCCCTGAATAAGTAAAGAATTACTGAAGAAGAATAACAAAGTGGGAGGCCTCACACTACCAGATTTTAGAACCTGTTATACTGCCACAGTAGTCAAAACAGCCAGGTACTTGTACAACAAATACATAGACCAATGGAACAGAATTGAGAATCCAGATGTAAATTCGTCCACCTATGAGCAGCTGATATTTGACAAAGGCCCAAAGTCCGTTAAATGGGGAAAAGACAGTTTCTTTAACAAATGGTACTGGCATAACTGTATGTCCACCTGCAAAAAAATGAAATAAGACCTATATCTCACACCATGCACAAAAACTAACTCAAAATGGATCAAAGACCTAAATATAAAATCTAAAACGATAAATATCATGGAAGAAAAAAATAGAGACAAGGCTAGGAGCCCTAATCCACAGCGTAAACAGAATACAAAACATAACTAACAATGCACAAGCACCAGAAGAGAAAATATATAACTAGGAGCTCCTAAAAATCAAACAATTATGCTCATCAAAAGAATTCACCAAAAGAGTAAAAAGATAACCTACAGACTGGGAAAAAATTTTTGGCTATGACGTATCCGATCATGGTCTAATTTCTAAAATCTACAAGATACTGCAAAATCTCAACAACAAAAAGACAAATAACTCAATTAAAAAGTGGGCAGAGAATATGAACAGGCACTTCACCAAAGAAGACACTCATGCAGTTAACAGATACATGAGGAAATGCTCATGATCTTTAGCCACTAGAGAAATGCAAATCAAAACTAAAATGAGATACCATCTCACCCCAACAAGGCTAGCATTAATCTAAAACACTGAAAATAATAAATGCTGAAGAGGTTGTGGAGAGACTGGAACACTTATACTTTGTTGGTGGGAATGAAAAATGGTACAACCACTTTGGAAATTGATTTGGTGCTTCCTTAAAGAGCTAGAAATAAAAGTACCATACCATCTAGTAATCCTGCTCCTTGGAATATATCCTATAGAAATAAGAGCCATCACACAAATAGATATATGCACCCCCATGTTCTTTGCAGCGCTGTTCACAATTGCAAAAAGATGGAAACAACCTAGGTGTCCATCAACTGATGAATGAATAAACAAATTATGGTATATACACACAATGCAATACTACACACCTATAAAGAACAATGATGAATCAGCAAAACATCTCACAACATGGATGAATCTGGAAGGCATTATGCTGAGTGAAATTAGTCGCAAAAGGACAAATATTGTATGAGACCACTGTTATAACAACTCAAGAAAAGGTTTAAATACAGAAGAAAACATTCTTTGAGGGAGGGAGAGAGGAATACAGTAACAAGATAGTAAACAAGTATTACCTTAGGTGAAGGGAAGGACAACAAACAATACAGGGGACGTCAGCACAACTGGACTAAACCAAAAGCTAAGAAGTTTCCTGAACACAACAAAACACTTTGAGGGACAGAGTAGCAGGGGCAGGGGTCTGGGGACCAGCATTTCAGGGGACATCTAGGTCAACTGGCATTGCAAAGTTTAAGAAAATGTTCTGCATCCCACTTTGGTGAGTGACGTCTGGGGTCTTAAAAGCTTGCAAGCAACAATCTAAGATGCATCAATTGGTCCCAACCCACCTGGAGCAAAGGAGAATGAAGAACATCGAAGATACAAGGAAAATATTAGCCCAAGAGACAGAAAGGGCCACATAAACCAGAGACTCCATCAGCCTGAGACCAGAGGAACTAGAAGGTGCCTGGCTACCACCAATCACCGCTCTGACAGGGAATGCAAGAGAGAGTCCCTGACAGAGCAGGAGAAAAGTGTGGTGCAGAACTCAAATTCCTGTAAAAAGACCAGACTTAATGGTCAGACTGAGACTAGAGGAACCTCCAAAGACATGGCCCCCAGACCCTCCATTAACCCAAAACTAAAACCATTCCCGAAGCACACTCTTCAGACAAAGATTAGACTGGACTATAAAACATAAAATAATACTTGTGAAGAGTGTGCTTCTTAGTTCAAGTAGATACACGACATAAATGGGCAGCTCCCATCTGGAGGCAGGATGAGAAGGCATAAAGGGATAGGAGCTAGTTGAATGGACATGGGAAACCCGGGGTGGAAAGGGAGAGAGTGCTGTCACATTATAGGGATTTCAACTAGGGTCACATAACAATATGTGTATAAATTTTTGTATAAGAAATTAACTTAAGCTGTAAACTTTCACCTAAAGCACAAAAAAAAAAAGGATAGCCAATTCAGAAAAGAAATTAACAAAAACTCTCCCTGAGGAAGCACAGACACTAGGCTTAACTAGTCAAAGACTTTAAATCAGTAGTCTTCAATGTGGTCAAAGAGCTGAAGGAAATCATAGACAAATAGAGAAAACCAGCAGAACAATACCTGAACAAATACAGAATATAAATACAGACAGACATTTTGAAAAGGAACCAAACAGAAATTCTGGTGCTGAGAAGCACAATAACTGAAAGGAAAAACTCACTAGAGTCTTTCAATAGCAGATGTGAACAGGGAGAAGGAAGAATTAGTGGACTTGATGATAGATCAATTGAAATTATCTAGTCTGAGGAGCGGAAAGAAAAAAGAATGAAGAAAAATGCCAAAAGAACCTTAAAATCCTGTGGGACACAACCATCGAGCATACTAACATAGGTATAATGGGAATCCCAGAAGGAATGGCAAGAGAGAAAGAGGCAAAAAATATATTTAAAGAAATGATGGCAGAACATATCTCAAATAATTTAAAAGACACAAATTTACACATTCAAGAAGCTCGACAAAAATCAACAAGGATAAACACAGAGATCCTCACTAAGATGCTAAGTTACCTGGGGTTGCTGTAACAGAAATACCATAAGTGGGTAGCTTTAAAGAACAGAAATTTATTTTCTCACAGTTCAAGAGGCTAAAAGTCCAAATCGGAGTTTTCACCATGTCGATTCTTTCCTTGTCAGTAGCTTCAGGTCTTCGTTGGTCCCTTGGCGATCCTCACATGGCATCTGTCTTCGTCTGTTTGCATGCGTGTGTCTATGTCTAATCTACTCTTTTATAACTCAGAGGTGATTAGGTTTAGCTCACTCCCTACAATTACACAGTCTCATTAACATAACAAAACAAAATACCTCTATTTCCAAACAGAATTACAGCCACAGGTATAGGGGTTAGGATTCCAACACGTATTTTCGGGGACAATTCAATCCAAATCAAGTATAAGTGAGACTCTGTGTTTGTTCCATCCTGGGGCAAAACTCATTTACATCTGTGCGCTTATGAAACCCAGAATAAAAGTTATAAATTTCCAAAGTACAATAGTGGAACAGACACATGGTAGGCATTTCCATTCTAATTGGGAGAAATTGGAGGAAAGAAGGAGTCACGGGTATCAAACAAGTCCAAACCTAGCAGAGCAAATTTCATTAGCTCTCAAGACTTGAAAATAATTCTCTGTTTTCTATGACCATCTGGGCATTGATCCCACCTCTGCACTCTGGGAATTGGCCACACTCTCTGAACTCTGGGTAGAGGCCCCACCTGCCAGGCCCACTGGGACAGTTTTGAGAAGCCCTATTCCTCTGATTCACCTGAGTAGTGACCTCACCCCATTGGCCCTGGGTGGCTCCATTCTCCTGAACCAGTGACACAGCAGCCCCCTCAGCTTTGGGTAGTGGACCCATTTTCCTGGCCCACTGAAATGGCAGCCCTATCCCCTCAACTTTGGATGGTGGCCCCATACTCCTGGTCCATGGTCAAGAAAGTCCCGTCCCCTCAACTTTGGATATTGGCCCTATTCTCATGGCCTACCTGAACAGCATCCCAACCTTCTGGAACCAAAGTAGTGGTGGTGACCAGATTCTTTCAAACCTAGGGGGTGGTGGCTCCACCCTTTGAAAACTAGAGGATGGTTGCTTCACTCTTACTCCTTCTGACAGTTCTGCAGATCTCTGAACTGCTCCCGGGATGATGCCTTCCTTTTCTTGGAGGACAACAGATGTTTGAAACCAAGTAGATCCATCAACCCATTTCCTGCCTGTAGAATTCCAGGAGGCAGACAGCTTTCCTTTATTTTCATCCAGTCTCTGTCCCATTCAATCTAATCAGACAGGATTTCTGCTGCAGTGCTTGATTAGATCCATTAATCACAAGCCTAATCCCTTTAGCAAAAGATTGTGTAGCCACATCCTTGCTTAAAATTCCAGGACATGCTTTTTTAGTTTGTACAACAGAATTGTCCAAATATTTCAGTGCTGGTTTCATTTTGCTCAGTTTGTTTTTAAGTCTCTCTCTTTCCTCCCACATTTACTTAAGTGGCAAGGAGAAACCATGTTGCCCCTTTAAGATCTTGCTTCGAAATCTCCTCAGTTAAATATAGAAGTTCATCACTTACAAGTTCTACTTTCCACAAGACATGTTCAAATGTTCTTTGTCACTTCATGAAAATGATCATTCATCCTTCAGTATCCAATAGCGTGTTCATAATTTCTTTTTATTTATTTTTTTATATACTACTATTATTTTTATTCACCCACCCCCTAAAGAAGATTGGAAGAAACCCAAATATCTGTTGACCAAAAATGAAGACATGGATTGTAGTATAGTTACACAATGGAATATTATGTAGCAGTGCAAATGAGAGAACTACAGGTACAACATGGATGAATTTTAAGAATGTAATATTGAGTGAAAAAAGCAAGCTATAGAACATTACATTATACTATCTATACAAAGCTTAAAAACAAGAAAAGCTAAACAAATATCAATCAAAATTTAGTTTAATGGTTATCCCTAGGAGTGATGAAAGGCAGGGAAATGCAGTAAGAAGAACATACACATTGATGTGATGGTATTGGAAAAACTTTAGTTTTTAAGTTGAGAGATGGGATCATGGGTGTTCATTTTGTTGTCATGCTTCATAACTTACACATATGTAAGTCATATGAGCATACATATGTTATACATATGTATGTAATAAAACATGTACATGTACTATAAATATATGTATATATACATGTATTTTTTTGTAGGTATAAAAATAGTATATACCTTTTTAAAATTTTTTTTTATTGTACTTCAGGTGAAGGTTTACAGAACAAATATTTTCTCATTAAACATTCAGTACACATATTGTTTTATGACATTGGTTAACAACCCCACGACATGTCAACCCTCTCCATTATCGGCCTTGGAGGACCTTTTGGTTTTTTTTTTTTTTTTTTTTGGTCAAAATATACACAGCCAAGGATACACCATTTCAAAAATTTCTACATGTACAATTCAGTTACATCGATTACGTTCTTCCAGTTGTGCTGCTATTCTAATTTTAGATGAAGGTTCACAGAACAAAACAGCTTATCATTAAACACTTAGTACACATATTGCCCTATGACAATGGTTAAGAATCCCACTACATGTCAACACTATCCTTACTCACACTTGGGTTCCCTATCACCAGCTTTCCTGTCCCCTTCTGCATTCTAGTCCTTGTCTCTGGACTGCTGTGCCTCATTAGTCCCATTTTGTTTTATGGGGCTGTCCAATCCCTGGCTGAACGGTGAACCTCAGGAGTGACTTCACCACTGAGCTAAAAGGTGTCTGGGGGTCATACTCTCGGGGTTTCTCCAGTCTCTGTCAAGGCCAGTAAATCTGGTCTTTTTTGTGTGTGTGTTAGAATTTTGTTCTGCAACGTTCTCCAGCTCTGTCCAGAACCCCGTTGTCATCCCAGTCAGAGCAGTCAGTGGTGGTAGCCGGGCACCATCTAGCTGTACTGGACTCAGTCTGGTGGAGGCCTTGGTAGCTGTGGACAATTAGTCCTTCAGACTAATCTTTTCCTTGTATCCTGTTCTCTTCATTCTCCCTTGTTCCCAAAGGGGTGAGACCAGTGGAGTATCTTAGATGGCTGCTCACAGGCTTTTAAGACCCCAGACGCTAGTCACCAAGGTAGAATGTAGAAAAATGTTTTTATAAATTGTGATATGCCATTTGGTCTAGATGTCCTCCAAGACCATGGTCCCCACAGCCCTCCGCATGGCAATTCAGTCCCTCAGGGAGCTTAGATGTGTCTGTAGAGTTTCCATGACCTTTCCTTGTACAAGTTGTGCTGGCTTCCACAGTATTGTGTACAGTCTTACCCTTCACCAATGTTACTACTTATTGATTGTCTATTTAGTGTTTCCCCCCCACTCCTCCCATCCCTCACAACCAACAAAGATTGTTACTTTTGTGTGTAAACTTTTTCATGAGTTTTCACAGTAGAGCTCTTATACAATATTTATGCCTTTGTGATTGACTTATTTCACTCAGCATAATGTCCTCCAGTTTCATCCATGTTATGAGATGCTTCACAGATTCATCAATATTCTTTATCGCTGCATAATACTCCATTGTGTGTATGTACGATAGTTTATCCATTCATCTCTTGATGGAATTCTAGGTTGTTTCCATCTTTTTGCTATTGTGAACAGTGCTGCAATGAATATGTGTGTGCACATCTCTATTCATGTGATGGCTCTTATTTCTCTAGCATATATTCCTAAGAGTGGGATTGCTGGATGGTATGGTGTTTCTATTTCTAGCTCTCTAAGGAAGCGCCATATCATTTTCCAAAGTGGTTGTATCATTTTGCATTCCCAGCAGCAGTACATAAGAGTGCCGATATCCCTGCAGCCTCTCCAAAATTTGTTATTTCCAGTGTTTTTGATTCATGCCAGTAATGCCGCGGTGAGATGGTACCTCACTGTGGCTTTAATTTGCATTTCTCTAGGCTAGTGAACACAAGCATTTCCTTGTGTATCTGTTGGCCACTTGAATGTCTTCTTTGGTGAAGTGTTTGTCCATTTCCTTTGCCCATTTTTTTAACGGGATTATTTGTCTTTCTGTTGCAGAGGTGTTGAATTTTCCTGTAGATTATGGAGATTAGACCTTTGTCTGAATTGTAATGTCTCAAAATTTTTTCCCAATCTGTAGGTTCTCTGTTTACTGTTTTGGTGAAGTCTTTTGAAGAGCATAGGTGTTTGATTTTAGAAGATCCCACTTATCTAGCTTATCTTCTGTAGTTTGTGTGTTGATGGTTATGGTTTATATCCTGTTAATGCTGTGTATTAGGGCCTGTAGCGTTGGTCCTAATTTTTCTTCTATGAACTTAATAGTTTTTGGATTTATATTTAGGTCTTTGATCGATTTTGAATTAATTTTTGTATATTGTGTGAGGTACAGGTCCTGTTTCATTTTTTGCAGATGGATATCCAGTTTTGCCAGCATCATTTGTTAAAAAGACTGTCTTTTCCCCAGTTGATGAATTTTGGACCCTTGTCGAAGATCAGGTGACCATAGGTTGATGGATTTACATCTGCGTTCTTGATTCTGTTCCATTCGTCAGTGTGTCTGTCATTGTACCAGTACCAGGGTGTTTTGAGTACCGTAGCTGTACAGTAGGTTCTGAGGTCAGGTAGTGTGAGTCCTCCTACTTTATTCTTCTTCTTCAATAGTGCTTTACTTATTCTGGGCTTATACCCTTTCTATATAAAATTAATGATTAGTATTTCCATCTGTGTGGAAAATGTTATTGGTGTTTAGATAGGGATTGCATTGTATTTGTAAATAGCTTTGGGTAGAATTGCCATTTTCACAATGTTGAGTCTACGTATTCAT
Organism: Dugong dugon; assembly: GCA_030035585.1. NCBI lineage: Eukaryota > Metazoa > Chordata > Mammalia > Sirenia > Dugongidae > Dugong > Dugong dugon. Next base: position 96,115,150 of record CM057483.1, on the reverse strand, counting down.
GAGCATGGTATGTTTTTCCATTTATGTAGATCCCTTTGGGTTTCTTGCAGTAGTGTTTTGTAGTTTCCTTTGTAAAGGTCTTTTACATCCCTGCTTTGATTTATTCTTTAGTATTTTATTTTTTTAGGGGCTATTATACATAGTATTGTTTTCCTGATTTCCTTTTCATCATTCTCTTTATTGGTGTATAGGAATCCAACTGGTTTTTGTATGTTTATCTCGTATCCTGCTACTCGGCTGAATCTTTCTATTAGTTCCAGTAGATTTCTCCTGGAGTCTTTAGGGTTTTCTATGTATAGTATCATATTATCTGCAAACAGGGACAGTTTAACTCCTTCATTACCAATTTGGATGCCCTTTATTTCTTTTTCTTGCCTTGTTGCTCTAGCTAGAACTTCCAGTACAATGTTAAACAGGAGTGGTGATAAAGAGCATCCTTGTCTTGCTCCTGTTCTCAAGGGGAATGTTTCCAGCCTCTCTCCATTAAGAATGATGTTGGCTGTTGGTTTTGCATAGATGCCCCTTATTATGTTGATAAATTTCCCTTCTATATCTGTTTTATTGAGAGTTTTTATCAGAAATGGGTGTTGGACTTTGTCAAATACCTTTTCTGCATCAATTGAGATGATCATGTGATTCTTTTCTTTCCTTTTATTTACGTGGTGGATTACGTTGATTGATTTTCTAATGTTGAACCATCCTTGTATACCTGCTATGAATCCTACTAGGTCGTGGTTTTTTTTTTTAATATATATATATATGATGTTGAATTCTATTGGCTAGAATTTTGTTGAGAATTTTTGCATCTATATTCATGAGAGATACTGCCTGTAATTTTCTTTTTTTGTGGCATCTTTGCCTGGTTTTGTTATCAGGGTTATGCTGGCTTCATAGAATGAATTTAGAAGTGTCACTTCCTTTTCTACGTTCTGAAATAGTTTGAGTAGTACTGCTACAAACTCTTCTCTGAATGTTTGGTAGAATTCTCCAGTGAGGCCATCTGGGCCAGGGCTTTTTTTTTTGTTGGGAGGTTTTTTTAATTACTTTTTCAATCTCTTCTCTTGTTTTTGGGTCTGTTCAGATTTTCAACATCACTTTGTTGTAGTTTGGGTAGGTAGTGTGTTTCTAGAAATTTATCCATTTCCTCTAGGTTTTCAAATTTGTTGGAGTATAGTGTTTCATAATACTCTGTTATGATCCTTTTTATTTCAGTTAGGTCTGTTGTAATGTCGTCAAATTCATTTCTTATTTGGGTCATTTGCATCCTCTCCTGTTTTTCTTTTGTCAGTCTGGCCAGTGGTTTGTCGATTTTGTTGATTCTTTCAAAGAATCATTTTCTGGTTTTCTTGATTCTTTCTATTGTTTTTCTATTCTCTATTTCAGTTATTTCTGCTCTGATCTTTATTATTTCCCTTCTTCTTGTTGCTGTGGGCTTTTTTTTTTCTCTCTTTCTATTTGTTTGTGTTGTGTAGTTAATGTTTTGATTTTACCCCTTTCTTCTTTTTTGATGTGTACATCTATTGCTATAAATTGTCCTCTGAGGACTTCCTTTGCTGTTTCCCAAAGGTTTTGGTATGAAGTGTTTTCCTTCTCATTTGATTCTAGGAATTTTTTGATTCCATCTCTGATTTCTTCTATTACCCAGTGGTCTGTAAGCAGGTTGTTATTCAATTTCCATGTAATTGATTTTTTTCCTTGCTCTTTCTGTTGTTAATTTCTACTTTGATGCATTGTGGTCAGAGAAGATACTTTGTATTATCTCAACGTTTTGGATCTTGTTGAGGATTGCTCTGTGGCTGAAGATGTGGTCTATTCTGGAGAATGTTCCATGTGCATTGGAAAATAATGTGTACATTGCAGCTGTTGGAGTGTTCTATATATGTCTATGAGGCCAAGTTGGCTGATTGTGCCCTTTAGGTCTAATGATCTGTCCTGAGTTTCTTTCTAGATGTTCTGTCCTTTACTGAGAGTGGTGTGTTGAAGTCTACTACTAGTATTGTGGAACTGTTGATTTCTCTTTTCAGTGCTGTTAGAGTTTATTTTATGTATTTTGGAGCCCTGTCATTGGGTGCGTAGATGTTTATTATGGTTATGTCTTTCAGGATGGATTGTCCCATTAATCATTATATAGTTGTTCTTCTTTGTCTTTTATGTTGGATTTTGTTTTAAATTCTATTTTCTCTGAGATTAGTATTGCCACTCCTGCTCTTTTTTGGTAGTTGTTTGCTTGATATATTTTTTTCCAACCTTTGATTTTTAATAAATCTACGTCTTTGTTTCTAAGGTGTGTCTCTTGTAGACAGCATACTGATGGATCCTGTTTTTTTTATCCATTCTGTCACTCTCCATTTCTTTATGGGTGCATTGAAGCTATTCACATTCAGTGTAATTATTGATAGATGTGAGTTCATTGCTGTCATTTTGGGTTTTATTCTTATTTTTATTTTCTTGTGGTGCTGACATTTTCTTTGTTCCTCTTACTCTCCTGTTCTGAATTCCTTTTATTTGTGGATTTTTTAAATTTCTTTTGTTTTTGTATTTTTTGTTTTTACTGAGACTTTATGTTTTTGCTCTTTATTTTTGTGAGTAGGTTTTGTTAACTTGCTCTGTGTGTTCCATGAAATTTACCCTCATCTTTCTAAGTTTGAAGCAGTCTATTATTACTTGGTATCTCCATACCTTCCTCTCCATTAGAATGTTCTATACCTACACCGTTTATTCCCTCTTTTATTGTTCTGATGTTGTTGCCACTTACAGATTAACTGCTCTGATTCCCTGCTGTATTTCTTTAGGTTTTGGATATTCCTTGAGAGTTTATTTCCTAGATTGGTGTCCTGCTGGTACTATCCTGCATCCTAGATTCACCTGTGAGCTGAAGTTGTTTGTTCTTAGGTCGAAGGACTTCCTTAAATAATTCTTGTAAGTTTGGTTTGGTTTTTACGTAGTCCCTTGATTTCTGTTTATCTGGAGATGTCCTAATTTCACCATCATTTTTGAATGAGAGTTTTGCAGGATATATTATTGTTGGCTGGTAATTTTTTTCTTTCAAGGTTTTATATATGTCATCCCACTTCCTTCTTGCCTGCATGGTTTATGTCGAATAATCTGAGCTTAGTCTTATTGTTTCTCCTCTGTATGTGACTTTTTGTTTTTCTTGAGCTGCTCTCAGGATTCTTTGTTTGTCTTTGGTTTTGGTGAGTGTGACTATGATATGCCTTGGTGATTTTCTTTTGGGGTCTATCCTATATGGTGTTTGTTGAGCTTCTTGGATGGCCAACTTTTCATCGTTTATGAGATTGGGGAAGTTTTCTGTCAGCAAGTCTTCAGTGAGCCTCTCTGTGTTTTCTGTTTTCTCCCCCTGTTCTGGAACTCCAATCACTTGCAGATTTTTGTATTTGATTGTATGTCACATAATTCTCAGGGTTTCTTCATTTTTCTTCATTCTTTTTTCTGGTTTTTGCTCAGAGTTTTATCCAAGTGTTTGTCTTCAATTTCACTGATCCTATCTTCCATTCTTTCAAACCTGGTCCTCACCCCTTCTATGACACTGTCCATTTCTGAAATCTTGTTTGTCTTTTGGATTTCTAATTGTTGTTTTTGTATGGTTTCTAGTTGTGAATTTATTTTATCATCTTGTTCCTTATTATTTTCTTGAATTCTTCCATTTTTTGTCATATTTTCCATGAATTTGTCTGTCTTTTCCACAAATTTGTCTATTTTTTCCTCATTTTTGTCTGTGTTTTGCTTCAACTCTTGGATAATTCTGAACATTAGAGATTTGAATTCCCTATCAGTTAGGTTAAGTGCCTTTTCCTCTACTGGAAGGTCATCTGGTGTTCTATTTTGGATGCCTACTGGTACCATCCTGTCCTGTTTTTGTAAATGTTTTGATATTTTCTGCTGTCTTCGGGGCATTCAGTAGTTATTTTCCTCATTTATTGACTGTAGATTTGTTTGTTTCATCCTGCTTTTTTGTTGTATTTGGTTATGTCTGAGCAGGCGGGCTGTGCATTCTTTGTTGTTTCCTCCTCTGTAGGCATGATACTTTTCACCTCCTTCTCCAATGGGCAGGGTCAGTCACTCAGGTATGGTACAGCAGGGCAGGTCCACCTGAAGGGGAGTGCTGGGATGGGTTGTTTGTGGCCTGTACCAGGGCTGACAGTGTGGACCGGGAATCAGTGCAGGGCAGGTTTTAGTAGGAACCCACTGTGTCTGTGCTGCTTGGGATCATGATGTTCAGTGGACAGTGCAGGCAGGCAGGAAGGAGGGGGTAGATTGTGATGTGTGGAGCTAAGATGGGTATGGGAAAGAGGAGAGAGAGGAGAGAGGAACAGGATCCAAAAACATACAAACAAAAAGAGTGCTAAGGGAGCTTGCTATTTGAGTGGAGAAATGAGAGACTGAGAAATGGGGGAAAAAAAAGAAAAAGGGTAAAAGAAAAAATAAAGAAAGAAAGAAACTGGAAATGAAGAAAGATGAAAAGGGAATGAGAAGAAAACAAAAGAAAGAAACAACAAAAAACAAAACTAAAAAAAAAAAACTAGAAAAAAGAAATGCCCCCGGGGATATCCCTGTGCATTTGTGCAGAGTAAGGGAGTATCTTCCAAGCCACACGGTACTGCCTGGCTATAAGGAGCTCCCAAGCTGAGAAAAGAAAAAGAAAACAAACAAATCAAAACAGACAAATCAGAGTAAACAGAAAAAATAATAAAAAAGCCCTGGGGGTCCCACTAGCTTGGGGACACAGGCCAGGAAGCAGTCTCACAGTGGAGCGGTGTTTCGCAGCCTTTCAGGAAGATGCAAAGATGGCACACGGAGCCACGTATTTGACAGAAAGGAGGGGGAGATGGGGAGAGGTAAGGAAGAAATTTAAAGAAGCAGAAAAAAGCAACACCAGCAGCCAACAAAAGGCACTCAGGAAGCCAGCCAGTGCGGGCGGGTGGAATCCAAGTGACACTGGAGTGAAGCTGGTCCTTCCCGGCCAAGATACTGTGGCTGCAGGAAGCAGAGGAGGCCAAGTGGGGTGAATAAGGATGGGGGGGTGGAAAAGCATATATCACTGGTCACCGGTTGTTCTGTCTCCTGCTGGAAGCTCCGTGAAACTGCTTTCTCATACCCCCTGTTCAATGATCTCTGATAGGAGTCCAAGGTGGTGGATCCATGCTGCGGTAGCTAATAGGGGACCTCTGCATGTATCTCTCCTCGATCTCTGTTCTTGGTCAGTTTCTTATTCCATTCGGTGCTTGGCTGAGTTCTTTATCTCTTCAGTTGATGCTTAGGGTCTCAGGATTGACGTGTGACTGTCTTAGTTTTTCTGATCTTCCCTGCGGAGGAATGGCATGGTGCTTCTGACTATAGTGCCACGTTGCCCAGGAGTCTCCACCCTCCCTATTTTTGATTCATGGTAGAAGACAAGATTAGGCCATTACAATTCATTCACATATGTTTAAACTGATTTAGGCATTTTGAAAGGCTATCTACCCAGTAAATACCAAAACTCTGTAGCAATTTTGTAAATGAATCTATCAATTCTTGGCTAGCAAGGCCAGGGGTTGGCGGGGGCGGGTCCTGATCTTGCCATGCTCTTACTCTCTTGACTCATGGAAGACAAGATTGGGTCATCCCAGTTCATTTACATATGTTTAAGTTGGCCTAGGCATTTTGAAATGCTATCTACCAGTAAATACGGAAGCTCTTTAGCAATTTTTTAAATGAACCTATCAGTTCTTGGCTAGCAAGACTGGAGGTTGGGGGGATTCCTGATCTTGCCATGCTCTTACTCTCTTGACTCTTGGAAGACAAAATTGGGTCATCCCAATTCATTTACATATGTTTAAGCTGGCCTAGGCATTTTGAAAGGCTATCTACCCAGTAAATACCAAAGTTCTTTAGGAATTTTTGTAAATGAAACCATCAATTCTTGGCTACGCTTTTTTTTTCCCTAGGCTAGTCCTCTGTCTCCTTTTACCCACTCTGGAACTACCAGTTTTACTTTAAGACAAAATTATTCTTTTTCCTTAAGTAAACCACACTTCGTACAATATCTAGCTTAAGTTACTTCGAAAGGTTTTGCTTTTAAGGTTGAGTTAAACATAAAGTTTTTCAATTGTAGCTGCTAAAAATCTAAATCATAAGACAGACACAAGACACAGTCTTTCTTGGATGAGGAAAGAACTCAGGTTCTAAGATGGCCATACAAAAAACAGCAATTCTCAGCCATAGCCTCCAACCTGATACAGGACAGAAACTTAGACACAATGCTCTAGACCAGAAGCTCTCAGAAAAAAAAATGAGACAGAAAGACCACTTAAACTGACTGAACAATACCACACAAAACAAGGATATGGGGATTCTAGTTTCTTAAAGGGTATATAAACATGAAACCCAAACCAGTGTCTTGGTAACAGGAGGGAGATCCAGGCTCAATTATCAAAGATGTTACGCTCTAAGGTTCAAGCTTTTGGTTTCCTTCTTTTTGAACTTAATTCATTCTGCTAGCTAGAGATCTAGTCTCTTATTTTAGACCTTAAATATACTAGTTCTTCCAATTGGAAAGTATTTTAAAGTAACTACTGATGATTTTAACATTGTGATTCTTTACTGAGAAACTGTATCATAAAACAGGTACAGAGCTACCACTTCTCCCATGAATTTTATAAAACAGGTCAGGACTGCCACTTCTCCCTGCAGATTTCATAACACAGGTCAGGAGCTGCCACCTCTCCCTGAGAATTTGGTAAAACAGGTCAGGAGCTGCCACCTTCCCCTACAAGTTTGGCAAAACAGAGCACTATTTTCCAGGTTTCCTCTGAGCCACAAAAAGAAACCTAATGAGGAATGCCGCGGGATTTGGACAGTGTTTCGCTTAGACCAATGTGTACCTTCATTGCACGAGAGTTTGCTTGCAGGTGGCAGGCAGCCCAGTGCTCTAGCCTGTCTCGAGATCACCTTATCCTGTCACGAGAGTCTTTAACACTCTTGATGAGCACCAGCAACCACCCCAGTGGCTTTTACTGGTCGACCTATGGCCGAATTTCTGGCGACTTATAGCGACTCAAAGCTCTCTGAAAATAGAATTACCTCTTTAATGTTTCATACACCAAAATCCAGACCTAAACTGCAGTTCATCAAGAGTTACTAGATACCATTCTTAAACAAATGATCAAGCAAAAATCTAAGAAAGATTCTCCTTATTCAAACAATCAGTTTTTAAAACAAATATGCTGAACAAAACTTAAGAAAACATGAGAAAAGGAACAAAAAGAATAAGCAAAGGCTTGTTTTCCAAGAGCACTCACCCCACTGGTGTTGAAGGGACGTGGAATGCGAATGCTTGGGTCCAGAACATAGGACCTCTCTTTTTGCCGGCTTCTGCTACGCAGTCCAAGTCTCCTCAAGGTTGACTGGATTTGTGGTTTTAGAATCCCTGCAACAACTACACCATTGACTGTTGTAGGGTGAAAACACCACAAAGTTTAGTAAAGCAAAAAGAAACGTTTTTATTTGGCATATATTTAAAGAGGCAAAAGGAGAAAAGGGACAAGCATGTTGCCAGAGCCATGCCTGTCTGAAACTCTGTTCCCAGTTCTTAAGGATGCATCTTAGTGGGTCGCATTGTGGGATCCCTTGAACGTTCCCCATTCTCTGGATACACACACTTACACACTCACACAACCTAATCCAGTGCACCAACTTAACATGTACTTGAGCCTTTTATGCCCTCAACGGTTAATTCCTCCTGCTTCTTGGGACTCTTCTAAGGCCTTATCTAGGCACTTACCAAACAACGCAGGCACATTTCATGTCTCTCACAGAGCCATTGTTTGGGTCCCAGGGGGGATTGGCTTTTAGAGCTGCTCCAAGGTCTCCAGGAGAAACCTGGTGGTGCCAAACACTGAGACCAATCTGTTTTCCGATCCATCTCAGGAACCAAGCAGATGGCTCCTGACTAGCTCACCAGAAATGTTACTGGGTGGAAACCCCAGGTTCTTGCTCGGCATGACTCATATTGGCCAATAAACGAGAGAACGGAGGTGAGAGAACAGGAAAGACACCTTTATTTTGTGGAATAAGGAAAAGGAGTCAGTCGGAGCTGCTGCAGCCAAGGTTGCTCACCAAGGGCAGCCAGGCAAGTTACTTTTAAAGGGGTTTACAAGGAGGGAGTTCATACAAGTTATGTCAGCAACATTCTTAATCATACTAGGCAGGCACAATGGAGTTTACATATAACCTCCAAGCAAAAGCAGGATTCAAATGCAAAGCTGGGGGTGGGGGGAAGACCATCTAGGGGTGGGGGAAGCCCAGCAAAGAAAACATGATTTTTAACACAGCACTGTGGGGGCTCTGTCTCAAGGGGTCTGTGTCTTGGATGGTCTGTCAAGTGTGACATGAGAAAGTGACACTCACGGAGGAAGGCCAAAAACATACAGAATTTAGTACTCACAGGTCCAAAAGAGAAAAACTCAGCATGCCTTAACACAGGACCATACAGGGGATTGCACATGGAAACAAGGTAACAATAAACTGGAATTGTAGGAGAGGGTTTATGTATGGCAAGCAGAGTGGGGTTTTGTGATTAGCATATTCTTAAGTTTTATTGGTCAGTTTAAACATTTCTAGTGCAATTGCACAGGAAATCGGAGAAATTTTCACAGGAAATTGTATATGGGGTATGGCTGGGAAGGGCAAGAAATGTGACCATCACTGAGAGACTGGGTGACAGAAACAGCCGTGTCAAAGACTGGGTGAAACGACAATTAGGAGGAATTAGGGGAAGCTGAAGCAGCAAACTATGTAATTCACAAATTGGCCTTATGATATGCTATTACAGAAATAAACAAGTGAGTGGATTTAAAGAACAGAAATTTATTTTCTCACAATTCAGGAGCTAAAATTCCAAATCAGGGTCTTAGCAATGTCACTGACTTCTTTGTCAGTAGTGGGAATTCTTTGTTTCTCTGGCAATGCTCACATGGCATACGTCTTCCCCTATGTGTGTGCATGCCTCTGTGTCTAATCTGCTCTTTTATGACTCAGAAGTGATTAAGTTTAGGACACTCTCTAAACTAATATGGTTGCATTAACATTAAAAAAAACCCTATTTCCAAACAAGATTACATCCACATGTAGGGGTTAGGATTCCAACACATATTTTTTGGGGGAGGGGCACAGTTCAAACCATAACAGATGCATTATAATCAAATTTTCAAAAACCAAGTACAATGAGAGAGTCTTTAAAGCAGCAAGAGATAAATGACTCATAATGTACAAGGGATTTTCTATAAAATTAACAGCAGCTTTGTCATGAGAAACCATGTAGGCCAGAAAGGAATGGGATAACATTTTTAAAGGGCTGAAAGAAAAAAGCATCAACATAGAATTCTGTATTTGGTAAAACAGTCCTTCAAAAATAAAGTAGAAATTAAGACATTCCAAGATAAACAAAATCTGAGGGAGTTTGTTGCTCGTAGACCTCTCCTACAAGAAATACTAAAGCAAATCCCTCCAGCTGAAGTGAAACGACACTAGAGGGTAACTTAAAGTCACATGAAGAAATAAAGAACATGATCAAAGGTAAGACATAGGTAAATATAAAAGGCAGTATCATATTTTTGGTTTCTAACTCATCTTTTTATTTCCCATATGATTTAAAAGACAAATTCAAGAAAATAATTATAAATCTATTTACTGGGCAAACAATGTATAAAAATGTAACTTTTGACAACAACATAAAGGAGAACTTCAAATGTATAGGAGTAGATTTTTTTATACAACTGAAGCTCAATTAGTATAAATTCAAATTAATTGTTACAAATTTAGGATGTAATTGTAATCCCCACAGTAACCACTAAGGAAATATTGTTTAAATATACACAAAAGGAAATGAGAAGGATATAAAAATGGTATGCTATAAAAAAAAATCCATGAAAACTTATGCTTATCAAAGGACTTCACCGAAATTGTAAAAAGAGAACCTACAGACTGGGAAAATTTTTTTGGCAATGACATATCTGACAAGGGTCTAATCTCTAAAATTTATAGAAAACTTTAACATCTCAACAACAAGACAAATAATCCAATTAAAAAATCAGCAAAGGAGGTGAACAGACATTTCACCAAAAAAGACATTCAGGAAGCTAACAAACACATAAAGAGATGCTCACAATCATTAGCCATTAGAGAGATGCAAATCAAAACTACAATGAGATACCATCTCACCCTGGCAATAATGGCACTGATCAAAAAAACCGAAAACAACAAATGCTGGTGATGTTGTGGGGAGACTGGAACTCTTATACTCTGCTGGTGGGACTGTAAAATGATACAACCACTGTGGAAAACAGTATGGCACTTCCGTAAAAAGCTAGAAATAGAAATACCATATGATCCAGCAATCCCACTCCTAGGTATATATCCTAGAGAAATAAAAGCTGTGACACAATAGACATATGCACACCCATGTTCATTGCAGCATTATTCACAATAGCAAAAAGATGAAAACAACCTAAGGTCCATCAACAGACGAATGGGTAAACAAATTGTGGTGCGTACATACAATGCAATACTATATAAGAATAAAGAACAAGGATGAATCTGTGAAACATCTCACTACATAGATGAATCTGGAGGACATCATGCTGAGTGAAATAAGTCAATCATAAAAGGACAAATATTGTATGAGACCACTATTAAAAAAGTCATGAATAGGTTTACACACAAAAACGTTCTTTGATGGTTACCAGGGATGGGGGAGGGGAGGGAGAATCACTAACTAGATAGTAGACACCTGTTAATTCTGGAGAAGAGAAAGGCCATACACAATATGGGGTGTGATGGTTAAGACTGTGTGCTAACGTGGCTGGCCCATGATTCTCAGTGTTTTCGCAGTTGTATAATGTTGTGATCACGTCCCTATTGAGATTTGATACATGATCATCCCCATGATGGGATCTACTGTGAGTAGCCAATCAGTTGAAGGGGAGTTTCCTTGGGCGTGTGCCCTGCATCCAGTGTGGGCAGACATTCAGGCAGGGTTCAGAGGGCTTTTGCTCATTCTGGATCCTACAGCTGGCTCCTGTTCGTCTGACCATCTGATCTCCAGTTCTTGAGACTTGAGCTAGCAGCTTACCTCTGGTCTTGCCTGCCGATCTTGGGATTTGTTGATCTTCACAGCCTGTGAGCAACAGCCTTGCTCTCCAGTCTGCTGATCTTGGGTTCACCAGCCCTGTATCTACGTGAATTAGGAGAAGCCTCTTTCCTGACCCACAGACTTGGGACGTTAGAGCCTCTACAACCGCATGAGCCATTTCCTTGATATAAATCCCTCCCTCTCTCTCTCTCTCTCTCTCTCTCTCTCTCTCTCTCTATATATATATATATATATATATATATATATATATATATATATATATATATATACATATGCTTTACTCATTTTTCTTCTCTAGAGAACCCAGCCTAAGACATTTAGTACTGAGAGTGGTTCTAGAGAAACAAAATTGTAAGGATGAATTTTCTAAATTGGTTCTCAAGTCTGGTTAGTCTTAACGATGTCGATGACTTTGCTTCCAGTAATAAAGAGGGTGCTGCTAATCCATGACCTGAGGTAGCAGTTCAAATACACAAAATATCACCACCAACAGATCAGGAATTGGTGAAAGACGAGGTTCTGGGTGATTGCATGGATGACACCTTTCTACAATTTTGTCATATTGAGAAGTATAAGGAAGCTGGTTGGTTGGTCCTACTTTTGCCAGACAAACTGGTAAAAGAAAGAGATGAGCTCAGGGCTTCAGAGTCAAAGCTCAAGTGCCACATAAACGACCTCAAAGTATCCACTTGTGCCTTGAAAGAAAGCCTTACTTCTTGCAGTAACAGAGCTGATATTGCCAAAAACCAAACCCAGAGTCTTATTGTAAGAGTGGCTGAATTACAATGCCAACTCAACTCCCAAATTGGAGAGGTGTCTGAAGTTAAAGTGACGGCATTGGTTAGGAAGAAATGGGATCCTGGAACCTGGCATTGGGACTATGGGCAGATAATCAGGAAGCTGGAGACACTGAGCCCCTAAATTCCATTGACTCACTCTTGCCGACAGAACCATTAGCCCTTCCACTTCCATCTAAGGAGATTAACCCAGCTGCATCTAAAGTGCTTCTGCCTGGGACATTGCCTGAGGCAGATGCTTTTACAAGACACTTCCCTTCTCCATTTTCTAGAGCTGCATTCCTTGGCTCATAGCCCCTTCCTCCATCTTCAAGCCCAGCGGCATAACATCTTCAAATCTCTCTCTGCTTCCATCATCACATCACCTTTTGACTTCTGTCTTTATAGTCAAGTCTTCCTCTGCCTCCGTCTTATAAGAACACTTGTGATTACATTTAGGACCATCTAGAGACGATAATACAGGATAATCTCCCCATAAATTAACATCCTAAATTTAATCATATCTGAAAAATCACTTTTGCCATATTAGGTAATATTCATAGGTTGTAGGGATTAGGACCTGAGTATCTTTGGGGGCCACTATTCAGTCTACTAAGGATGCTAAAATGTGAAAAATGTTTATCTAAGAATTAATTAAATATGATAATATCAATAATAGCTAACTTATATAGTATGTACTTACTTTAATGTCTCAGGTACTGTTTTACACATTTCACATATATTTACTTATTTGTTAAATTAAACACAATATAAGAGACTGTCCTTACTTATGATCTACTTACCAAATATCAGCCATTGAAAACCTTATGGAGCAAAGTTCTACTCTGAAACATACGGGGTCACCATGAGTCAGAATCCATTTGACAGCACTTGGTGGTGGTGGTGGTGATGGTTGGGACCTTTTGAAAAGCACCTCCACTGTGGCTGCAACCCTTACTGCCTAGGGAACAGAAGGGACAGCAACACAGAGAAGTGTGAATAAGAGGCTTACTGGCTTCACCATTCCTTTAACCAAATTTAAGAGGGTGGGGACTTTGAGGTCACTTTTGTCTGTCTATTATAATCTCACCTATTCTCTGAGGCCCACATTCTACCCTTTTTAGAAAACATTCTCTAAATAATAAGCCTGTCTGATTTTTAGTCCGTTTGTAGCAATTAATACTTTATTAAATTACATTCTTGTATTATCCCCTTGTTGTGGTTAGTTGCCATTGAGTCGATTCAGACTCATGGCGACCCCACATGTGCAGAGTAGAACTGCTCCATAGGGTTTTTAAGGCTGTGACCGTCCAGAAGCAGATCACCATGCCTGTCTTCCAAGGCACCTCTGCGTGTATTTGAATAGCCAGTCTTTGGGGTAGTAGTCAAGTGCTTAACTGTTTGTGCCATTCAGGGGCTCCTATATTATCCCCCTAATAGGTTGTAAATGTCTTCAGGCTAGAAATCATATTTTACTTTTTAAAAATTTCCACCATGCCTAGCTTAGAGTTGAGAATGTACTAGGTTAGGTGTTCAATAAGTAATTGTGCGATGGGAAAATTTAAAGGAAGAAACCATTGGACTCTCTGAAGTTTCCTAACGTTCTTTCTAACTTAGAATGTTGTTAGGTGCCATCGAGTCGTTTCTGACTCACAGAGACCCTATGCACAGCAAAAGGAAACACTGCCCAGTCCTGTGCCATCCTCACAACTGTTGCTATGCTTGAGCCCATTGTGGCAGCCACTGTGTCAATCCATCTCGTTGAGTGTCTTCCTCTTTTTTGCTGACCCTCTACCAAGCATGATGTCCTTCTCCAGGGACTGATCCCTCCTGACAACATGTCCAAAGTATGTGAAATGTAGTCTTGCCATCCTTGCTTCTAAGGAGCATTCTGGTTGTACTTCTTTCAAGACAAATTTGTTCTTTCTTTTGGCAGCCAATGGTATATTCAATATTCTTCGCCAACACAGTAATTCAAAGGTGTAAGTTCGTCTTCAGTCTTCCTTATTCATTGTCCAGCTTTCACATGCATATGATGCAATTGAAAACACCATGGCTTGGGTCAGACGCACCTTAGTCTTCAAGGTGACATCTTTGCTTTTCAACACTTTAAAGAGATCTTTTGCAGCAGACTTGCCCAGTGCAATCTGTCTTTTGATTTCTTGACTTCTGCTTCCATGGGTGTTTTGGATCCAAGTAAAATGAAATCCTTGACAACTTCAGTCTGTTCTCCGTTTATCATGATGTTGCTTATTGGTCCAGTTGTGAGGATTTTTGTTTTCTTTATGTTGAGGTGTAATCCATACTGAAAGCTGTGGTCTTTGATCTTCATCAGTAAGTGCTTCAAGTCCTCTTCACTTTCTGCAAGCAACGTCGTGTCATCTGTGTAACGCAGTTTGTTTATGAGTCTTCCTCCAATCCTGATGCCCCATTCTTCTTCATCTAGTCCAGCTTCTCAGATTATTTGCTCAGCATACAGATCAAATAGGTATGGTGAAAGGATACAACTTAAAACACAGGAGACAATTGGATTGTACTTCCTCATTCTCAAATCAGAAGGTGGAGGTTCTTCCAGTACATGGTATATTTTTCTGAATGCAAATTAACTCCCAAAGCACTGAATGCAGTACATGGTATATTATCCTGAATGCAAATTAACTCTGAAAGCACTACAAAGGACAACCGGAAAAACACAGTCCCTTCTAAATTCTTCTTGGAGACCAGGCTCTTCCTGTGTATATGTCTGTGTGTGTGAGTGGGGTAGGGGGAAGGTTGTGGTGGTGGTGGGAGGGGATAGGCAAGAGGGAGGAAAGAGAGACTCCATGCAGTGACTATATGGAGGGGATTTGCTATGTCTCTTTTCCTCCTTTCCCCTTTCCTTCTTTGTCCTCTTTCTCTGTGTTCCTTTCTTTGTCCATTTTTCCTTGTCCCCTTCTTCTGAATTTGTCTGGGAGGATCCTGGAGTGTTCTTTTCATCGACTCACTTTCTCTCTGGCACTTGAGTTCTGATTGGCTGAAGGACTTAGAGGGAAAAAAATTTAATTAAGTAGATAATCTCTTCTTTGGAAATTTGGCAGCTCCATTTCACCTCCTCTTAATTCTGTTTGGGATCACTTACCCATCAAGGAAGTTGGGGTTTAAGGAGAATTCCATCCCACTACTGAGGAGAATACCTCCCCATCTTACTTGTCTGTCTCTCAAGTTTTTAGAATTTTCTATTTCTGTTCCTCCAGAACATTGTTTCTTTTTTAAAAATACTTTTTTATTGTTGTAGTTTATATGAAGTTTACATTTCAAGTTACTCTCCCATACAAAAATTTATACATACATTGTTATGTGACCCTAATTGCTCTCCCCATACCATGACAGCACACTCCTCCTTTCCACCCCTGACTCCCCATGTCCATTCAACCAGCTCCTAACCCTCTCTGCCCTCCCATCTCACCTCCAGACAGAAGCTGCCCGTTTAGTCTCATGTATCTACTTGAGCTAAGAGGCACACTCCTCACGAGTATCACTTTACGTCCCACAGTCCAGTCCAATCCGTCTGAAGAGCTGGTCTCGGAAATTGCTTTAGTTCTGGGCTGATAGAGAATCCATGGGACATGCTTTCTGCTATTCCTCCAGTCTCAGTCAGACCATTAAGTCTGGTCTTCTTACTAGAATTTGAGTTCTGCACCTCATCCTTCTTCTGCTCCATCCGGGACTCTGTTGTGCTCCCTGTCAGGGCGGTCATTGGTGGTAGCCGGCCACCATCTAGTTCTTCTGGTCTCAGGCTGATGAAATCCTGGTTTATGTGGCCCTTTCTGTCTCTTGGGCTGATACTTTCCTTGTGTCTTTGGTGTTCTTCATTCTCCTTTACTCCAGGTGGTTGGGACCAACTGATGCATCTTAGATGGCTGCTTGCATGCTTTTAAGACCCCAGACACCACTCACCAAAGTAGGATGCAGAACATTTTCTTAATCAGCTTTGTTATGCCAATTGACCTAGGTCCCCTGAAAGCATGGTCCTCAGACCCCCTACCCTTGCTACTCTGTCCCTGAAAGTGATCGATTGTATTCAGGAAAATTCTTAGCTTTGGTTTAGTCCTGTCGTGCTGACTTCCCCTGTAGTGTGCTGTCCTTCCCTTCAGCTAAGATAATTCTTGTCTCCTAGCTAGTTAGTGAATAACCCTAACCCTCCCTCCCCACCCTCATAATCATCAAAGAATGTTTTCTTCTGTGTTTAAACCTTTTCTTGTGTTCTTGTAATAGTGGTCTTATACAATATTTGTCCTTCTGTGACTGACTAAATTCACTCAGCATAACGCCCTCCAGATTCCTCCATGTTACGTTCCATGGCTTCATTGTTGTTTTTTATCGTTGCAGAGTATTCTGTTGTGTGGATCTACCATAATTTGTTTATCCATTCATCCGTTGATGGGCACCTAGGTTGTTTCCATCTTTTTGCTGTTGTGAACAGTGCTGCAATGAACATGGGTGTGCAAATATCTATTCATGTGATGACTCTTATTTCTCTAGGATATATTCCAAGGAGTGGGATAGCTGGGTCATATGGTACTTCTATTTCTAGCTTTTTAAGGAAGTGCCAAATCAATTTCCAAAGTGGTTGTGCCATTTTACATTCCCACCAACAGTGTATAAGTGTTCCAGTCTCTCCACAACAGAGGATTGTTTCTTATGGAGCCTTTGTGTGCATGTTTCTTTTCACCTGTGTCCTCCAACTCAGCCACACCTGGTAAGTAATCTGGACTCCTATGTGGAACTGGGAATAGGTAAATGTAAGTTGGAGAGAGTTCGCCCTCTTCTCCAAAAATGTAGGATGCCTTGTGATCCCTCCTGGAGGGAATTGTTCTATACAGTTGGGCTCTTCCTAAACTTATGGCTGGTTCCAGTAACTTTTTAGTATTACTACCAATAAAAGAATGGATTCAAAGACCTCCTATTTTTATAAATTACTATCCCACAAGTAGTCCAAGTGGTTTTGGGGAAAATAGAAAGTAGCTTTTTTTTTTTTTTTACCAGGGCAGTGATGTCAGCATATGCAGAAGAAGGAGATGGATTCAAAGCAAGTTCTATTGCATGTTGAATCTGATCATTGAAGCAAAATTTACCGAGATCTTATTTTGTACCTTCTGACTTTACTTTTATCTGAATATTCTAAGTAACTTCTCATATCCATATCATCATTTGTCAGATTAAAATTTTACTTAAGCTACTGAATTGGTATTGGGTTAACAAACATGTTTGAAACCAAATATTTTAGAAATCTAAATTTCTTTGCAAATTTATTTAATCATTTATTTACAAATATTTCTGAATTGCTCAGAAAAGAATATATGTGAAAGTGCTTTGTAAACTATAACCATAGCACAAATGATAGATGAGATTATCATCACTCTCATTTATCTCTTGGAAAACACCACTGTATATCTTCATAAAGTACATGCAAATGTTAATAAGCAAGTACACAATAACAGATTCTGTATGACTTGGGAGATGCATGTTGCTACGGATTTGAAGTTTGCTCCCAATTCACATATAAGTGGAATCTCTCTTTTCATCAGTTCTCACTTTGATCATTTATTTAACCAAGGTATGGATCCAATTGCTACATCAACTCTTGAGGAAGCACGAATAGGAATTTCTTTGTTGAAATCAGTCTCCTGTGCTAATTGAGAGTATATTCTTATCATAAGTGAGTACAGTCATTTTTTCAGAGTTGATAAGAAGTATGTCAAATTAATGCAACAATTTGAAAGTTAATGCAACAATTTGCAACATTTCTGATTATACACGGAGTCCCCGACATGGCACCATCCCTCGAGGTGATCAACAAGCAACCTGGTGGCAAGTTGATTACATTGGACCATTTCCATCTTGGAAAGGGCAGCATTTTGTTCTTACCGGAATGGACATTTACTCTGGATATGGATTTGCCTTCCTTACATGCAATTCTTATGGCAAAACTACCATGCATGGACTTACAGAATGTCTTATCCGCCATCATGGTATCCCGTACAGCATTGTCTAGGATCAAGGGACTCACTTCACAGAAAATAAAGTGCAGCAGAGGGCCCACGTTCATGGAATTCACTGGTCCTACCATGTTCCCCATCATCTTGAAGCAGCTGGCTTGATAGAATGATGGAATGGCCTCCTAAAGACACAGTTACAGTGCCAGCTAGATGGCAATAACTTGCAAGGTTGGGCAATGTTCTCCAGAAGGCTGTATATGCTCTAAACCAGTGTCCAGTATATGCTGCTGTATCTCCCATAGCCAGGATTCATGGGTCCAGGAATCACAGGGTGAAATGGGAGTGGCACCACTTATTATTACCCCTAGTGACCCACTCGAAAGATTTTTGCTTTCTGTCCCTGTGACTTTGTGCTCTGTAGGTCTAGAGGTCTTAGTTCCAATGTGAGGAATGCTCCCACCTGGAGACACATTGCTGATTCCATTTAACTGGAAGCTAAGAATGCCACCTGGCCACTTCAGGCTCCTTATGCCTCTGGATCAACAGGCAAAGAAGGGAGTTACTATACTGGATGTTGTGATTGATCCTATTACCAAGAGGAAATCAGATTGATATTACATAATAGAAATAAAGAAGAGTATGTCTGGAATGCAGGAGATCCCTTACGGTATCTCTTAGTATTACCATCCCTTGTGATTAAAGTCAATGGAAAACTACAGTAATCCAATTCTGGCATGACTACTAATGGCCCAGACCCTTCAGGGATGAAGGTTTGGGTCACCCCACCAGGCAAAGAACCACGACCAGCTGAGGTGCTTACTGAGGACAAAGGGAATACGGAATGGTTGGTGGAAGAAGGTAGTTCTAAAGACCAGTTACGGCCACGTGACCAGTTGCAGAAACGAGGACTGTAATTGTTATGAGTATGTCTGCTTTGTATGTGTGCAAATATTTTTGTTTTCTTCACTTATAAAATGTAAGATGTAAAGAGGGCTGTTGCATTTTCAGTTGTATGTGTGTTCCTTGTATCATGTTAGGCCCAAGTACGACTTTCTAATTGTCTTTATTCAGAGATTATGTATGGTTTAAGGAGATGTGCACAGGTGCCAAGTTGACAAGGGGTGGACTGTGATGGTTAAGATTGTGTGTCAACTTGGCTGGGCCATGATTACCAGTGTTTTGGCAGTCATATAATGTTGTGATCACTTCCCTGTTGAGATTTGATATGTGCTCACCTTCATGATGGGATCTACTGTGAGTAGCCAATCAACTGAAAGGGAGTTTCCTTGGGCGTGTGGCCTGCATCAAGTGTGGGTGGACGTTCAGGCAGGGATTGGGGGGTTTTGCTCATTCTGAATCCTGCAGCTGGCTCCTGTTCATCTGACCATCTGATCTCCACTTCTTGGGACTTGAGCTAACAGTTTACCTGCAGTCTTAACTGCTGATCTTGGAATTCACTGATCTTTACAGCCTGTGAACAACAGCCTTGCTCTCCAGCCTGCTGATCTTGGGTTCACCAGCCCCTGCATCTACGTGAATCAGGAGAAGCCTCTTTCCTGACCCACAGACTTGGGATGTTATAGCCTTGACAACCACGTGAGCCACTTCCTTGATATAAATCTCTCTCTCTTTCTTTCTCTTTCTCTCTCTATAGATATATTTATACTCTTTACTGGTTTTGCTTCTCTAGAGAACCCAGCCTAAGACATGGGGTAGGTTAGCACAATGTGACTGAGGCAAAGGAAGATGACACTGAGAGGTACACAAGAATAAAAGGTAACTGTGGTAAATATTATAACATATACAATCCTGCAACAACAGTAATAACAAACAATAATTTGTAAGTGGAGACATAGATATGTATGCTAAATAGGTGTGGGAGGACGTACAGGAGTACACCTGCGTGCATATATAGGTATAGTTGTGGGTATTTCTACGTACATATTTGTATGTGCTGCATGTATATTCATGTATATAATAGAGCACATGGGGGCACGGTAATGGAAACTTCTTAGAGACAACCAAAAACCTTGAGGGACTAAGGGGCTTGAAAGCTAGGGACCATAGTCTTGGGGGACATCTAAGTCAATCAGCACAACATACTTCATAAAGATACTTTTCTACTCCCTAGTTTGGTGAGTAGTGTCTGGTGTCTTAAAAGCTTGTGATCAGCCATCTAAGATACAACTGTCGGTCTCTTCCCATCTGGAGCAAAGGAGAGTGAAGGAAACCAAAGACTTAAGGAAGCAATTAGTCCAAAGCACTAATGTCCCATATGAACCACAGCCTCCTCTAGCCTGAGACCAGAAGAACTAGATGGTGCCCAGCTACCACTTGCAACCACTTTGACCAGGAACACAATAGAACGTTTCAGTTAGAATGGGTGAAAAATGTAAAACAAAATTCAAATTCATAAAAAAGACCAGACATACTGGTCTGATAGAGACTGGAGAAATCCCCAAGACTACTGCACTAAAACACCCTTTTAACTTGGAACTGAAGCTACTCCCAGAGGCCATCTTTCAGCCAAATAACAGACTGGCCTATAAAGTAATGACACCTATAAGGAATATGCTACTTAGAACAATCAACTATATGATACTAAAAGGGCAACATTTGTCCAAAAGCAAAGATCAGAAGGCAGGGAGAGGCATGGAAACTGGATGAATGGAAACAGGAAACTTAGGACAGAAATGCGGAGAGTGCTGACACATTGCAGGGATTGCGACCAATGTCACAGAACAATTTGTGTATGAATTATTGAATGAAAAACTAATTTCCTGTGTAAATTTCCACCTAAAGCACAATAAAATGTTCAAAAAATCCATTAAACACCAAAGAAGGCAGTAATGGAGTAAATGAGGAAAAAAATGTATAAGATATAAACAAAACAAACAGCAACATGGAAAAGGCAAGTTATTCCTTATCAGTAATTATTTTAAATGTAAATGGATTGAACTCTCCAATCAAAAGGCAGGGATTGGAAAAATTAATAAAAAAAGACACTCATTTTAGACCCAAAGACACAAATAGGTCGAAAGTGAAGGGATAAAAAAAGTTATTCCATGCAAACAGTAACCAAAAAATGACTGGTGGCTACATTAATAACAGACAAAATGGACTTTAGGCCAACTTCTGTTACAAGGACAAAGAAGGACATTACATACTGATAAAAGGTCAACTCATCAAGAAGGGTCAACTCATAAACAGATATGCACAAAACAACAGACTCTTGAATATATAAAGCAAACACTGACAGAACTGAAGGAAGAAATAGACAGTTCTGCAATAATAGTTTGAGACTTCAATACACCATTTCCAATAATGGATAGAACATTTAGACAGTAGACCAATAGGGGAGTAGAGGACTTGAAAAGTATTATAAACCAACTAGACCTAACAGGAAAATAGAGAACACAAGACAGCAGAATGTACATTTTAAAGTTCACATATCTCATTCTCTAGAATAAATAAAATATATTTAAAGAATAGATATAATACAAAGTCTTTTCTCTTACTACTATGAAATAAAGCCTGAAATCAATAACAGAAGGAAAACAAAAGTTTACAAACATGTGGAAATTACACAAGGCACACTTAATGCATCAAACAAGAAATCATAAAGGGAATAAAGGAAAAAACAACAACACTTAGAGACAAATGACAATAAAAAACATACCAAAACTCATGGGATACATCAAAAGCAGTGTTCAGAAGAAAATATATAACAGTAAATGCTTACATTAAAAAAAGATTTTAGATCAATAGCCTAACTTACTAAAATCTGAACTGCAAATGGGGACATTAAGGCTTACCTTGCAGAAATAAAAAGAATTATAAAAGAATACTATGAGCAATTGTATGCCAAAAATTACATAACTTAGATGAAATGGATAAATTCCTAGACAAACATAAATTACTAAAACTGACTCAAAGAGAAACAGAAACCCTCAACAGACCTATAAAAGGTAGAGATTGGGGGAAAAAAAAAAAACAGCAAAGAAAAGTACAGATCCAGAAGGTGTCACTGGAGAATTTGTCTAAACATTTTATGAAGAATTAACACAAACTATTTTCAAACCCTTCCAAAAAAAATACAGGGAAAACTTCCTAACTCATTCTATGAGGCCAGTATGACCTTGATACCAAAGGAGGACAAAAACACCACAAGAAAAGAAAACTACAGAACAACATATTTTATGAAAATAGATGCAAAAATCCTGAACAAAGTACTAAAAGCCCAAATACAACAGTATATTAAAAGAATTACACACCATGATCAAGTGAGATTTATCCCGGGAATGCAGCAGTGGTTAAACATAAGAAAATTAATCAACGTAATACACTACACTAATAGAAAAAAAAGGAAAAAAACACATGATTATCTCAACTGACTAAGAAAAATCATTTGACAAAATTCAACACCTTTTATCATAAAACACTCAGAAACCTAGGAATAGAAGGGAATTTTCTCCGTCTGATGACCAGTATTAATGAAAATTCCACAGCTAACATCATATTCAATAGTGAAACACTGAAAGTTTTTCCCCTAATATTAGGAACAAGACAAGGATTCCTGCTTTCACCACTGCTATTTAACACTGTACTGGAAGTGCTATCCAGAGAAATTGACAAGGAAAAGATAAAAAAGCAACCAAATTGGAAAGGAGGAAGTAGAACTATATCCATTTATAGATGATGTGATGCTACTTATAGAAAATCCCAAAATCCACCAAAATTCTGCTAGAACTAGTTTAAAAAGTCAGCAAAGTTTCAAGGTGCAAGATGAGCACAAAAAATCATCTGTGTTTCTAAACAACGGCAGTGAACAATCCAAAAAGAAAATTAAGAAAAAAATACATTTACAATAATATCTAAAGAATAAAAATCTAAGAATAAATTTAACCAAGGAGGTAAAAGACTTGTACACTGAAAACTAAATCATTGCTGAAATGAATTAAAGAAGACCTAAATAAATGGAAAGACACAGGAGGGTTCATGGATTGTGTATAAATGGCGTGGGGGCAGTGTCTGACCTTCTCTAAATTCCCAAGGGGGAAGGAGAATTAATATCAACAACTCAAGACTGATTTCTATGAGGCGGAGGTCAAACATGCCTCTTCTCTCCTCCATCTTTACCAACTCTGACACCAACCGTCACTCGCACAGCACTCTCTAGTTCTCTGCTGGGTTCGATAATTCATTGCAATGGCTACACAGAACTCACAGACCATACTCATGATTTTAGGGTTTATTAGGGAAGTTAACAGGTTACAATACAGGCTCAGGAACACTCAAGGATACAGTTCTCCCATCAGGACAGCTCCTTCCCAGCCGTGTTCCCAGGCACACCTCTCTCTGGCCCTAGGCCTCTGCCCAAAGGCCCTCAGCTGTCTCACTCTATGAACCGGGAAGCCCACCGCGCGGTCTCCTGCTGCCGGGTCTCTGCTGCTGGATCTCCTGCTGGGTCTCTGCTGCCAGGTCTCTCCTGCTGGGTTTCCTGCCACTGCTTTTCACCGTCTTCAGGGTTACAGCTCTCTCTCTCTCCTGGTCCCAGTAGCCTGCCAACGTAGGGATCCTGGGTCCAAAGGACCTGCCGGCTCCTGGCTGTTCTTCCCTGGTGGTGGTATCTTCCCTCTCTCTCACCTCTAGGTTGGCTCACCTCAAGCCCACAAGATGGCAAAACTGACCAATCCTTTTGGTGGACCACAATTACTCTATCACCCAGTCCTGCCCAATCACTTGGGTGGGAGTTACAAGACCATGACTAGAAAGGCCACACAAAAGTGATCTATGGCATCACAGGCCACCTGCTGGCTTTTCTAGCCATGGTTCTTTCAGACTTGGAGGATAACCTCCCACTCCCAATCATTTTACCAGTCCAAAACTGTCATTAACAATCAGTCCTTCAATAAAGCGAAGAGTTCAAAGGGTGAGGTTACTCAGGTACCAGCCATTCAGGTCTGCTTGGGTTCCCATCTGATCTCATCAGGTTCTTCAACAGTTCGTCTAGGCTTCACCATTCTTGGTGTCCGATAACATTTAACTGAGAGAGGATAATTCCCTTGCTCTGAGCCTCACGAGGTATCAGCATAAGCAAAACCTTTAAAGGACTTTAGATTATGCCACTGTGCCATAGACCAGCAGTGCCTCCGCCTTAGTCCACTCTTTCACAGTTACAGCTTCTACAATTACAGTTTTTACAATCACTATTAACCCTTTTAGCAATCAACAGTCACAGCTGAATCATATAATCCTATCAACATCTGCCCCCACCCTCTCTTCCCCAGGCCCATCAAGAAAAGAGAAATCTATTCAGTGGGGATCCTCCTTTGTCCCCCTCATTTAATGCAAGCACATTCGTGAAAGTGTGTAAGCCAGCCACTGTGTGCCTTTATCTCTTCCTGTTTTAGATACCCAATGTTTAAATTGCCCATCCCTGGCAAACCAGTACTCTGAGGAGACAAGCGTGTTCCTTGGTCTTGAAGAATCTTTTGTTCCGGTTGGAACTTTGAGCATCTGCATTCAGAAGCGAAGTTCAGTTCAGAGCAAGCCATCAAACTGCAGTAATCTGCACCAGCTCATGGTGTCAAACATCTTTCTCTTCATTCGGCTGGGTTCTGGTCAGCTCATCCTTAGCCATCCAAGCTAGGTCACAATGGGTAGCAGCTCTAGGCTCGAGAGTTCACATATACCTACTGGCCCTTCAGACAGCCTCTTCACACACTCTCATCCCTAGCCCCTGTGGGCTAGGTCAGTGGGTGTCAATGGGACATGTCCAAACTCAACTCTTCTCTTCATTGCTGTACTTCCCCCACTTCCACTCATGAGTGGACGCAGGTGGTCACTACAAGCAAGCAGACCAAGCTGCCTACCTGCCTGCTCTCTTTAACTTCCAGTCCTGGAAGGGGGTTCCATATGATGGGCACTGACTTTTCCTGCCTCAAACTGCTTGCCTGAAATTCAAAAAGCAAAACCGTAACTTTTTTTTTCCTTCTGCAAGTCCTGCTTTCAAATGCAAATCTCCAGTTCTCTCAGCAGTTCTGGGTAGTTCTGCATGTCTTTTCAAATGTAAAATCTGAGTGGGGCTCACGTTTTCAACCTAAGCCCCCACTCTATACACAGGACTACTGCATTCAAACAGCCTGTGTATCCCTTGGGAGAATACTAGTTCCCCTTTTAGCATATCCAATCAAGTATTGGCTGAAGGTGGAGATACATGCTTTCTGTAATCTCTAATACCCAATATTCATTTCAACCATACATTCAGGTCTGCTTTACACTAGGTAGAAGAAACATTTAATATCCATAGTACATTCAATTAAGCACATAATCTTAAACACATAACCCTTTTTAAAACATTCTAGTTGCATCTTCTCCATACCTTAACTATCTTCCCATTCATATGCATGTGGCTTTGGGCCTCTGGCTGGGTGGAACCAGAAGACCCTGGCCCCCTATCAATCATCCTGCTTATCCTAGCTTTGGCCCCAGGCCACTTCAACTGCAGCTTTTCAGCCATAACAGGTAACAACAACCAAAGTAAAGGTCTAAGAATCAAAAGTTTCACTTCCCAAGCCCCTTTGTCTGACTTACTCTAACTTCCCAAGGGGGAAGTAGAATCAAGGTCAATAGCCCAAGGCTGATTCCTATGAGGCGGAGGTCAAACATGCTTCCTCTCCCCTCCATCTTTACCAACTCTGACACCAACCGTCCCTCTCATGGCACTCTCTACTTCTCTGCTGGGTTCAATAATTCATTGCAATGGCCACACAGAACTCATAGACTCACAGACCATACTCACGATTATGGGGTTTATTAGGGAAGTAACAGGTTACAATTCAGGCTCAGGTACACTCAAGGATATAGTTTTTCCATCAGGACAGCCTCTTCCCAGCCATGCTCATTGGCATGCCTCTCCCTGGCCTTAGGCCTCTGCCCAAAGGCACTTAGCTTTCTTGCTCCATGGGCCGGGAAGCCTACTGAGCTGTCTCCTGCTGCTGGGTTTCTGCTGCCAGGTCTCTCCTGCTGGGACTCTCCTGCCACTGCTTCTCACCATCTTCAGGGTTACGGTTTGCTCTTTCTGTCTCCTGGTCCCAGAAGCATGGCAAAACTGACCAATCCCTTTGGTGGGCCACAATTACCCTATCACCCTGTCCCGCCCAATCACTTGGGTGGGAGTTATAAGTATTAGAAATCATATATCTGATAGGAGTCTATTATCTAGACTATATAAAGTACACTTACAACTCAACAACAAAAAGATTAAAAACCAATTTAAAAAATGGGCAAAGTGGCTAGAAAGTCCACACAAAAGTGATCTATGGCACCACAGCTTGAAAGACATAATATTGTTAAGATGGCAATACTGCACAAAGCAATCTATAGATTGAACATGATCCCTATCAAAATCATAATGACCTTTTATGCAGAAATTGACAAGGTGATCCTAAAATTTATATGGAATTGCAAGGGACTTGAATAACCTGATGAATTAAAAAAAAAAAAAAAAGAACAAAGTTGGAGGACTGCAAATTCCTGATTTCAAAACTTCCTGACGATCTTGGGGTTCATTGATCTTCACAGCCTGAGAGCAAGAGTCCTGCTCTCTGACCTGCTGATCTTGCATTCACCAGCCCCTGTGGCTACATGAATCAGGAGACGCCTCTATCCTGACCCATGGACTTGGGACATTCCAGCCTCTACAACCATGTCAACCATTTCCTTGATATAAATCTCTCTCTATATATATATATATATATTTATCCACTTTACTGGTTTTGCTTCTCTAGAGAACCCAGCCTAAGACGGTGTCATTAGCAGATGCACAGTAAAGTATGTTATTTGTTGCTATTATTAGTTGCTGTCGAGTTTGTTCCAACTCATGATGATCTTATGTATAAAAGAACAACACATTGCTGAATTCTGTGCCATCTTCAAGGAGCTCTGGTGGCTCAGTGATTAAAGGTCAGCGGTTTGAATCCACCAGCCACTCTGCAGGAAAAAGATGTGGCAGTCTGCTTCTGTAAAAATTTACAGCCTTGGAAACTTTATGAGGCAGTTCTACTCTGTCCTATAGGGTCACTATGAGTCAGAATTGACTGGATGCAATGGGTTTTTCTCATGGGTTCCATCTTCATGATCTTGGTATGTTTGAGTCCCTTGTTGTGGCAATTGTGTTAGTCCATCTCATTGAAGATTTCCCTCATTTCACTGACCCTTTACTTGACCATCATGAGGTCCTTTTCTAGCAATTGATCTTTCCTGATGACTTGCCCAAAGTAAGTCGAACTCTTGCCATGATCACTTCTAGGGAGCATTCTGGTTGTATTTCTTCTAAGACTGATTTGTTCATTCTTTTGGCAGTCCATGGTATACTCAGTACTCTTCACAAATACCACAATTTGAATGCATCAAATAATCTGTTTTCCTTTTTCATTATCCAGGTTTTGCATGCATATGAAGCAATTGAAAAAACTATGAATTACGTCAGGCATACCTTAGTCATCAAAATGACATCTTTGCTTTTTAAAATATTAAAGGGGTCTTTGCAGCAGATTTTCCCAATGCAATGTGTGGTTTGATTTCTTGATTGTTGCTTCCATGGAATAAAATGATCCCAGGTTGAAGGTTACAGCTCTGGGAAAGAAAGGCAATGAAAATAATGAATATGTGGGTAAATCTAAATGAAAAGTTACTGCATAAAACAACAACAATGTATTGGAGTTTGAAATATATAAAATAGTAACACATGATAACAACAATATATAAGTTATAGATAATATAAATAGAGTTAAAGAGTTCTGGAATCTCTGCATTGTCTGAGAAGAGGGTTAAAGTACAACTAACAGTTAAATGTGATGAATTCAAGATGAGTGCTGTAACTTCTATAATAGTATTCTTTACTAAAATAATAGTAACAGAATACTCTGTTCTTTCTCTTTTCCATTGAAAAGAGATCTTGAGAGGTATGTCATTTTTCTTTTTCCATAAAAAGTAACTAAACTATTTCTCCTTTATTCAGCGGTCCTCTGTCCCATGCTTAGTAAGAATTGTCATTTTCCCCCCAAAAGGTTAAACTAAGCCAATAAACATGAGTCATTTTAACAACTTCCTCCCCATCCTTGCCCTGATCTGATTATCTGCTTCCTCATGTCCACATCCAAATATATGCATGCACCAATCACAGTTTATTTTAGGACTTGGATATGACAAACATGACTGAAACACTAAAATTCCATCTTCCATTCCTAAAAGCTAGGGTCTGGCTTAATTTTTAAAATTTCAGTGAGTAGTGAAGAGGAGCCCAAGATGGAGATTTGGACTGATGCACCAGAATGTCTCCCTACATCAAAGATCCAAGAATCCAAGTGAAATAGATACAGATGACCACCTTGGAATCCTGAACATCAAATGGAAGGTTGAAGACTTAGACCAAACACTGAGTGGAAAGAGAGACAGAAAGAAAACAGCTGATGCAGAGAGATACAGACCCTCAGTACCTTGCCACCTGGCCATCTTGGGACAAAGTGGACAGCGTTCCTGGGTGAGAAGTACAGAAAGGCGACTATATAGAACTCACAACAGGAGAAAGAGGTACTGTGCAAACAAACCTGGAATGAAACAAGGGGAGCAGGACACAAGCCAGGGCTAAAAAGGGAAAGAGCAAGAAGACAGGGCAGGACTTCCAGTGATCTTGTTGACCACAGAGAAAAGAGGGTCCCAGGAACTGGGGAAGGGTCTACTCACCAGCAGCAGAGCCTGACCATTTGGCTGGGAAACACCCACTGAATAGTAAAACCACAGAGAAGCAACTAGAGGCCCCCATCCCAGCCAGCCTCCGTGCAACTCCCCCACCCCCACATATTTAAAGAACTGAGCCCCAGTCACCTGGGGCAGCCAGGCAGGAGAGCCCCCTCCCAGACCTGTGACAGGCAGGGGCAAGTTGGCACCCCTTGTCCACTGTCCAGGAGCTGGCAGGAGCATGTCTGCAGCTCAGTGACTGGTGGGAATGTGCCTGCTCCTTGATGACTGGCGGGAGTGCACCTGTTTCCTGGTGACTGGCAGGAGTGTGCCTGCAATTTGGCAACCATGGGAGGGCACCTGCTGCCTGGTGACCAGCAGGAGTGCACCTGCAACCCAGAGATTGGTGAGAGTGTGCCCACTTCCCAGCCACCTGTGGGAGCATGCCTGCAGTTGGCAACCAGTGGGAGAGAGCCTGCTGCTTGGTGACTAGCAGAAGCATGCCCACTCCCTGGCAACTAGCAAGAAGATACCTGCAGCCCGGTAACTGAAGTGAGCACAACTGCAGCTGGGCAACCAGCATGAGTACACCTGCGCTCTGGTGACCAGCAAGAGCATGCCCACAGCATGATGACTGGTGAGGGTATACCTGCAGCCCAGCAACTGACAGGGGCACCCACATGTCAGCTGCCCAGTGACCAGCATAATCCCCCCAAGCCCACACAGTAACTGGAAACACACCCAGTTCCACTGCCCAGCAATCAACAGGTGTGCCCCACACCCTAGCCCAGTGACTAGCAGACACATCCCTGTGCACTCTTACAATGACCGCTCGGCATGGCTTGGCAGGCATATCTCATCACCAGTGACTGCCAGGGGCATCCCGATAGACAAGCAGTCACTCCCTGTGTCAACACTCAATGACCACCTGGCTGCAACATCACCCATCCTACACTCAGCCAGTTCCTGCAGGCCAACCCCACACACACTGAGTCCCCTTGATCTCCCACCACCTACTGAGACACAATTCATGCCCACATAAAGGGCCTACCCTGTCCTTTTGGGTAGCATTGCTAACCTGTGGTTACAAAGACAACCTGTTCTGCTCTCCAGTAGATGCACTAACTGCTAGTACCAACCCAGAAGGACCCTATGGTTCCACAAGGGCCGTGGAGGGACCCAGACTACCCAACACTTGTCACCACAAAACAAAAAACCAAGACGAAGCAAACAAACATACAATCAATCACTAAATAAAACAACACCTCAATGCCTTGGAGACGGCAAACAATATCAAATCGTGTAGAGATACAAGACAAGAAGGCTCAAGCAAGTGACCAAAATAAAGGGACAGAAAATTTTCTGATGAAGAAACAGCAATAGAACTACTTGATAAGGAGTGCAAAAGACTTACATATAGGACCCTCAAAGAGATCAAGGAAAACACAGACAAAATGCTAGACGAATTCAGGAAAACAATACAAGAACAAAATGACAAAATAAACAGACAACTAGAAAGCATACAAAAACAGCAACTAGAAATCGAGAAGTTTAACAATAAAACATCAAAAATAGATAACAGCAAGACACAGAAGTAGAATTGAATCAAAGGAACGAAGGATCAGTGGAATAGAGGACAAATCCCTTGATACTAATTTATTTGAGGAACAATTAAAAAAAGAATAAAGAAAAATGAAGAAATCCTAAAAGTTATGTGGGATACTATCAAGAGGAACAATCTATGCATAATTGGAATTCCAGAACAGGAGGAAACAAGAAAAAAAAAATGAGAATTTTCAAAGAATTTCTGGCAGAAAATTTCCGTAATTTCATGAAACACAAGACTGTTTCCATCCAAGAAGCTCAATGAACCCCATACATAACAGACTCCAAAAGAAAGTCACTGAGACATATCATAATCAAACTTTACAAAACCAAAGACAAAAAGACAATTCTGAGAGCAGCTTGTGAAAAATGAAATATCACATACAGCGGGACACCAGTAAGACTAAGCTCTGACTTCTTGGCAGAAACCATGCAAGCAAGGAGGCAATGGGGTGACATATATAAAACCCTGAAAGAAAAGCATTGCCAACCAAGAATCATATATTCAGCAAAACTGTCTCTCAAATATGATGGTAAAATTAGGACATTCCCAGATAAACAGAAATTAAGGGAATTTGTAAAAACCAGATGAATCTTACAACAGGTATTAAAGAGAGTCCTTCAGAGAACAAATGATATCAGATAACCACCTGAGACCAAGGCACATAACATCACCCAGATATCAACCCAGACAAAGAACTCTCAACATTAAAGTAAAGCTACAAAGCTGAAAACAGGGAACCAGAGATGTCAATCTAAAGTTGACGACAACTTCAAAACAAATAAAGGGAACAAATGATGTAGTTATAGAACTTCCATATGGATAGGAAGTCAAGGTGAAATAAAAAAAAAATAACAGACTGTTTTAAACACAGTGTGATAAAAGTAAACCTAACAGTAACCACAAAGAAAATTAACAAATCTATCCACCAAAATAAAGAAGAAAATATAAAAAGACCCAGTAAACACAAAACCAACCAAAATGAGGGAAATGAAAAGACAATCCATGAACAAAAAGAACTTAGCTCAGAAAATTAAGTGGAACAAAGAAACCACAAACACCACAAAAAAAGCATAACATAATGACAGCAGTAGAGTAAAATAAGTCAATCACAGAAGGATAAATATTGTGTGAGACCTCTATTGTAAAAACTCATGAAAAAGTTTACACAGAAAAAGTAACAAAATTTGTTGGTTACAAGGGATGGGAGGGGTCAGGGGGAAATACTAAATAGACGATAGATAAGTGGTATCTTTGGTGAAGGGTGAGACAGTACACTATACTGGGGAAGCCAGCACAACTTGTACAAGGAAAGGTCATGGAAGCTCCACAGACTCATCCACACTCTGTGAGGGACTGAATTGCTGGGCGGAGGATCTGTGGGGACCATGGTCTCAGGGAACATCTAGCTCAATTGGCATAACACAGTTTATAAAGACAATGTTCTACATTCTACCTTGGTGAGTAGCGTCTGGGGTCTTCAAAGCCTGTGAGCAGCCATCTAAGATACTCCACTGGTCTCACCCCTTCCACAGCAAGGGAGAATGAAGAGAACAGGAAACAAGGAAAAGATTAATCCAAAGGACTAATGGACCACATCTACCACGGCCTCTACCAGACTGAGTCCAGTACAGCTAGATGGTGCCCGGCTACCACCACTGACTGCTCTCACCAGGATCACAACAGAGGTTCTGGACACAGCTGGAGAAGGATGCAGAACAAAATTCTAACTCACAAAAAAGACCAGATTTAATGGCTTGAAAGAGACTGGAGAAACCCCAAAAGTATGGCCCTCAGACACCCTTTTAGCTCAGTGGTGAAGTCACTTCCGAGGTTCACCGTTCAGCCGGGGATTGAACAGCCCTATAAAACAAAACAGGACTAATCAGGCACAGCAGCCCAGAGACAAGGACTAGAAGGCAGAAGGGGAGAGGAAAGTTGGTGTTAGGGAACCCAAGGCTGAGTAAAGCCAGTGTTGACATGTAGTAGGGTTGTTAACCATTGTCATAGGGCATGTGTACTAACTGTTTAATGACAAACTATTTGTTCTGTAAATCTTCACCTGAAGTACAATAAAAAAATGACAGCAGTAAATTCATATCTATCGATAATCACACTGTAAACAATTTAAACACACCAGTCAAGAGACAGAGTGGCAGAGTATATAAAAAAAGACCCATCAATATGTTGCATACACCTTAAACACAGATATAAATAGGTTAAAAAAATTCAAAGGATGGAAAAACTTATATCAAGCAAACAGTAACCCAAAAAAAGAGCAGGAGTAGCACTATTAATGTATGATAAAAAGCACTTTAAATCAAACTCCATCATAAGAGACAAGCAAGGACATTAAATAGTGATTAAGGGATCAATCCACCAAAAGGATATAACCACAATAAATATTTATGCACCCAATGACAGAGCTCCAAAATACATAAAACAAACCCTAACAGAACTGAAAAAATAGACAATTCTATCTACAGTAATAGTAGTAGACTTTAACACATGACTTTCCACGATGGACAGAGCAACTAGAAAGAAACTCAACAAAGACACAGAAGATCTAAATAACATAATCAACCAACTTGATCTCATAGACATATACAGAGCACTCCATTCAACAGCTGCACAGTACACATTCTTCTCCAGTGCACATGGATCATTCTCTAGGATAGAACACATTCTAGGCAACAAATCAAGGCCTGAATAAGTTCAAAAATATCAAAATATTACCAAGCATCTTCTCAGATCACAATGGTATAAAATCAGAAATCAATAACAGGAAGAACAAGAAAAATAAAATAAAATACTTGGACACTGAAAAACACCATGCTTAAAAAACCATTAGGTAATAGAAGAAATTAAAAATAAAATTTAAAAAATCCTAAAATCAAACTATAATGGAAACAAAATATGCCAAAATCTTTGGAACACAGCAAAAGCAGTGCTCAGAGTCAATTTATAGCAATAAACACATACATCAAAAAAGAAAAAAGGGCCAAATTCAATAACTTAACACTCTAACTAGAACAAATAGAAAAAGAGCAGCAAAATAAGCCCACAGCTGCCAGAAGAAAGGAAATAATAAAGATTAGAGCAGAAATAAATGAAACAGAAAACAGAAAAACAATTGAAACAAATCAACAAGACTAGAAACTAGTTCTTTGAAAGCATCAATAAAATCAACAAACCACTGGCCAAACTGACAAAAGGAAAAGAGGAGAAGATGCAAATAACCTAAATAAGAAATAACATGGGAGACATTACAACAGAACTAACTGAAATAAAAAAAGGAACATAACAGAATACTACTTAAAATTATACTCTAACAAATTTGAAAACCTAGAGGAAAAGGACAAATTTTTACAAACGCACTACATATTTAAACTAATGCAAACTGAGGTTGAAAATCAGAACAGACCCATAACAAAAGAAGAAATTGAAGATGTTATTTAAAAAAAAAAAAAAAACACAGCAGAAAAAAAAAAAAGCCCTGGCCCAGATGACTTCATTGTAGAATTCTACCAAATATTCAGGGAAGAGTTGACACCAACACTACTCAAAATACTCCAGAACATAGAAAAGGAATGAATACTTCTGAATTCCTTCAATGAAGCCAGCATAACCCTGATACTAAAGCCAGGCAAAGATACCACTAAAAACGAAAATTATAGACCAAGATCCCTCATGAACATTGACATAAAAATTCTCAACAAAATTCTAGTCAATAGAATCCAACAGCACATCAAAAAAATAATACATTATGACCAAGTGGGATTCACACCAGGGATTCAAAGATGGTTCAAAATTAGAAAATCAATCAATGTAATCCACCACATAAAACAAGGTAAAAGAATTACATAAAAGAAATGCAAATCAAAACCACAATGAGATAACATTTCATTCACACTAGGATGGCCAAGATAAAAACAAAACAAACCAAGCAAGCAAGCAAACAAAAAACTAGAAAATAACAAGTGTTGGAGGGGACATGGAGAAATTGGAACCCTCATCCATTGCTGGTGGGAACGCAAAATTGTACAGCAGTTGTGGAAAACAGTCTGACGGTTCCTAAAAAAACTAGAGGTAGAGCTGCCATACGACCCAGGAATTCTACTCCATGGGTACTTATTAGATACTTACCAGACATAACCAAACACCTTACAGGATTGGATTTCTGAGTTTGAAGGATTAGGACCATAGTCTCATGGAACATCTCGATTGATTGGCATAAAATAGTTCATAAAGTTATGTTCTACATCCTAGTTTGGTGAGTAGTGTCTGGAGTCTTAAAAGCTCGCAAATAGCCATCTAAGATACAAGTATTGGTCTCTACTTGTCCAGAGCAAAGGATAAAGAAGGAAACCAAAGACTCAAAGAAGAAAGTAGTCTCCAGGACAAAAGTCTACAGGAACCACGGCCTCATCTACTCTGAAACCAGAACTGGATGGTGCCTGGCTACCACTACTGACTCTTCTAATCAGGGTCATAATAGACAGAACCTGAGGGAATGGGAGAAAAATGTGGAACAGACCTCAAATTCATAGGGGGAAAAAAAAAAAACGAACCAGACCTACACGACTGGTTGAGACAGGAGAAGTTCCCAAGATGATTTCCCTGAGATACTCTTCAAACTTTGAACCAAAACTAACTCCTGAAGATACATTGTAGCTAAATAAAAAATTTGCTCAAAAAATAATTACTATCTCCTGTAAGTACCACATTTTTACGCAAACAATGCACGCCTTCTGCGTTTATTTACCAGCTTCCCTCTCCTCCCACAAGGCACCCTCGCAATGTCCATCAAAGAATGGATAAACAAAATGTGGTATATGAATATACCATATTATTCAGCCATAAAATGAAATGAAGTTCTCATACATGCTACTATATGGATGAATTGTAAAAACATTACGTTGATCAAAATAAGTCAGACACAAAAGGCAAATACTCTATGGCCCCATTTATATTAAATACATAGAATAGGCAAATGCATAGAGACAAAAATTTATTTGAGGTTACCAGGGACTGTGGGGAGGAGGAAATAGAGAGTAATTAATTAAGGGGTATTGAATTTCTATTTAGGGGGATAAAGAACATTTGAAAATGGACAGTGGTAATGGTTGCACATCATGGTGAATGTAATTAATGTAACTAAACTGTACAATTAAAATGGCAAATATTTTGTTATATATATATAACCACAATAAAAAGTTAATAATAAATATGCATGTTGGCGATGTTGTGGGGAAACAACACGTGGATTGTTGTTAGGTGCCATCCAGTTGGTTCCGACTCATAGCGACCCTATGTACAACATAATGAAACACTGCCCAGTCCTCCCACATACTCACAATCTTTGCTATGTTTGAGCCCACTGTTGCAGCCACTGTGTCAATCCATCTCATTGAGGGTCTTCCTCTTTTTTGGATGACACTCTACTTTAAAGAGCATGATGTCCTTCTCCAGGGACTGATCCCTCCTGATAACATGGACAAAGTACGTGAGACAAAGTCTCACCATCCCAGCTTCTAAGGAGCATTCTGGTTGTACATCTTCCAAGGCAGATTTGTTTGTTCTTTTGGCAGTCCAGGGTATGTTCGATATTCTTCGCAAACA
The DNA here is from genome assembly GCA_030035585.1 of Dugong dugon. Taxonomy (NCBI): domain Eukaryota; kingdom Metazoa; phylum Chordata; class Mammalia; order Sirenia; family Dugongidae; genus Dugong; species Dugong dugon. Next base: position 96,079,276 of record CM057483.1, on the reverse strand, counting down.
CCATAAATTAAAGACGTCAAATCTTCTTTGGTCTTCCCTATTTATTGTCCAGGTTTCGCATGCATATGATGCAATTGAAAATACCATGGCTTACGGCAGGTGCACCCTAGTCTTCAAGGTGACATCTTTACTTTTCAACACTTTAAAGAGGTCTTTTGCAGCAGCTTTGCCCAATGCAATGTGTTATTTGATTTCTTGATTGCTGCTTCCATGGGTGTTGATTGTGGATCCAAGTAAAATGAAATCCTTGACAACGTCAATCTTTTCTCTGTTTATCATGATGTTGCTTATTGGTCCAGTAGTGAGGAATTTTGTTTTATGTTGAGTTGTAATCCATACTGAAGGTTGTATGTAGTCTTTGATCTTCATCAGTAAATGCTTCAAGTCCTCTTCACTTTCTGTAAGCAAGGTTGTGTCATCTGCATAACACAGGTTGCTAATGACTCTTCCTCCAATCCTGATGCCCCATTCTTCTTCATATAGTCCAGCTTTTTGGAATTATTTGCTCAGTATACAGATTGAATAAGTATGGTAAAAGGATACAACCCTGACACACACCTTTCCTGACTTTAAACCACGCAGTATCTCCTTGTTTTGTTCGAATGACTGCCGCTTGATCTATGTACAGATTCCTCATGAGCACAATTAAGTGTTCTGGAACTCCTATTCTTCACAATGTTATCCATAATTTGTTATGATCCACACAGTCGAATGCCTTTGCATAGTCAATAAAACACAGGTAAACATCTTTCTAGTATTCTTTGATTTCAGCCAGGATCCATTTGACATCAGCAGTGATATCCCTGGTTCCACATCTTCTGAATCTGGCCTGAATTTCTGGCGGTTCCCTGTCAATATACTTCTGTAGCCGCTTTTGAATGATCTTCAGCAAAATTATACTTGCGTGTGATATCAATGATATTGTTCGATAATTTCTGCATTTAGTTGGATCGCCTTTCTTGGGAATAGGCATAAGTATGGCTCTCTTCCAGTCAGTTGGCCAGGTAGCTGTCTTCCAAATTTCTTGGCATAGATGAATGAGCACTTCCAGCATTGCATCTGTTTGTTGAAACATGTTAATTGGTATTCCGTCAATTTCTGGAGCCTTTCTTTTTGCCAGTGCCTTCAGTGCAGCTTGGACCTCTTCCTTCAGTACCATTGGTTCTTAATCATATGCTACCTCCTGAAATGTTTGAACATTGACCAATTCTTTTTGGTACAGTGATTCTGTGTATTCCTTCCATATTTTGATGCTTCCTGTGTCATTTAATATTTTCCCCGTAGAATCTCTCATGTCATCAATCTTCCCCTGGCCTAGGAGCTTCTCAGCACAGGGACCCTGGGTCCAAAGGACGCGTGGTCCTGGCTCTTCTTGGTGGTAATGAGGTCTCCCTGACTCTTTGATCATTTCTCTCTTTTATATCTCAAAAGAGATTGACTCAAGACACAACTTAATCTTGTAGATTGAGTCCTGCCTCATTAACAAAACTGCCTTTAATTCTGCCTCATTAACATTACAGAGGTAGGATTTACAACACATAGGAAAATAACATCAGATGACAAAATGGTGGACAATCACACAATACTGGGACTCATGCTCTAGCCAAGTTGACACACATTTGTGGGGGACACAATTCAATCTGTAACAACGGACTTCAGAACACTTGGGATTATTGCTTCTCAATGGTCTAATGAAGTGATTGACTGTATGAATTAAAAGTAATAATATCTTATGGGAATTTAAATTATATAAAATTAAAAATACTTTACAATAATAATGCAAAAAGCACAAAGAAGTAAAGGTATTAACGTGGTATAGGATACTAACACTATTGTAAAGTGGTAAAAGTATTAATTTGTTTTAGACTGTAATAAATTAAAAATGCAGGTTATAAACTCTAGAGTAACCACTAAAAGAATAATATAACTAACAAGGTACTAGAGGAAAAATTCTGAATAATAGAAATATTTGATCAAAAGGAAGCAGGAAAAGAGAAAATAGAACAGAAAGAGGTGTGTCAAATAAAAAGGAAAAATGATGACGGGAAATATAAGCCAAAATATAGCAGTGATTAGATTAAGTAAAATAAATATCCCAATTAAAAGACAAACACTGTCAGTTTGGATAAGAAATAAAGAAAATCCAACTACAGGCTGCTTATGTGGCCTTTATCTTGATTATAAATAAGGAAACAGAAAGGTTGAAAGTGAAATGATAGAATAAGATAAGCCACCCAAACACTAAGCAAAATAAAATTAATGTACATATACTTATTTGACTCTACTTTGAAGAGGCAGCTCTTCCCCGGTCATATTCTGAGTGCCTTCCAACCTGAGGGGCTCATTTTCCAGCACTGTATCAAACAATGTTCCACTGCTATCCATAAGGTTTTCACTGGCCAATTTTTTAAGAAGTAGATCGCCAGGTCCTTCTTCCTAATCTGTCTTAGTCTAGAAGCTCTACTGAAACCTGTCTACCATGGGTAACCCTGATGGTATTTAAAATTCCAGTGGCATAGCTTCCAGCATCACAGCAACATGCAAGCCACCACAGTATGACAAACTGATAGACAAGTGGTGGAACCAACTCGATGGCACCTAACAACATACTTATATGGGACAAAACAGAATTTAGGGGCAAAAATAATTAATAGAGATAAGAAGGGAGATTATAAAATGATAAGAGGGTCAATCCAGAACAAAGATAGATATCCCAATTCTAAATCATTAGGAACACAACTAAACAACATTACAAGATACAAAGCAAAGTCTGACAGAACTAAAAAGAGATACTAACACAAAATCACTTTGGGAGGCTTTCACACACTTCTCTCAAAATCTAAAGGAAGAAAAAAAGCAAAAAATTAGCAAAGGTCATCTGAACAACAAATTTAACAAACTTTACCTAATTGACATACATAGAACACTGCATAGGACAATGAGAGAATAGAATACACATTCTTTGCAAGTGCACATGAAACAATCAAAATTGAACATAGGAAAAACTTTTGGAATCAAGTAGTGATGATGGTTGCACAGCATTGGGAATATATAATGCCACTGAATTGTGCACTTAGAAATGGTTTTAGTGGCAAATTTTATGTTATAAATATTGTATCACAATAAAAAAATAAACATGCTGAATCACAAAGAAAAGTTCAACAAATATTAAAGAATGAAAATCACTCAAATATTCTTTTGACTTGTGGATAAAAGTCAGTAAAAAACAGACAACTATAAAATATTTAATTCTCTAAAAATAAGGTAACAAACATAATTACGATTAAAAAAATAAATCACATAAAGCTAGAAAATGTTTTGAACTGAGCAGCAGTGAAGTCAAAACATTACAAATCATATGGAATGGAGCTAAAAGAGTACTTAAGAGAGTTTTTTAAAATCATATGATATTAAATATGATTACAGGTTCTTTGGATGACGGCACACAACACAAAGACACTCGGACTGATGAAAGGAAGACTCTTTGCTACTTACAGCTCCAAAAAACAGAAATATACCAGGCTGGGCCACACAGAGGATTGCACCCAGGGACAGACTAACAGCTAGCTAGAATTGTAGGAGACGGCTTATGTATGGTTAACAGTGGGGTTAGCTAGGTTTTGTGGGCTTCCTGCAGACTGGGTATTTTGAATAATTCTGCAGACTCTGGGGCATAATGACTGTCCCTAGTTGTTTGGTACCCGGTCTCTGGGTGATTAGGGCAGGTATACAGTGGCCTGGAGTGTGAGAGCTCAATAAGGAAAGTTGTTGGAGTGTGGACTTAATCAGCTGCTCAAAAGGGCAGTTTATATAGTTTATATAGTTATAAAATTTTATGTTATAAATTTATATAACTAAATATATGTTATAAAGAAGAAAAACTGAAAACCAACAATCTAAGCTTGTATCCTAAGAACAGCAAATCAAATTCAAAGAAAAACAGAAAGCAATATAAAGATAAGAGCATATATCAGTGAAACAGAAAGCATGTAAGTAAAGTAAAACAACAAAATCAAGATTTGGTTCAAAATATTAATTAAAATAAATAAAAAAGATTAATACAGTTGATAAATCCATACCAAGATTGAACAAGAAGAAAGGAAAAAAAGAAAGAGGGAAGCAAGTCACCAATATCTGTTATTGAACCAGGGAACATCACTACTGCAGTGGTTAATTTTATGTGTAAACTTGTCTATGCTGTGGTTCCCAGTGGTTTGGCCAAAGACTAGTCTATCTGCTGTCACTGAATAGTCACATGTGATTAAATCACTTGGCCTTGGGTAGAGCAGACTACCTTCCATAATGTAATGTAATGTAATGTAGTGTAGTATAGTGTAATGTAATGTACAATATAATGTAATCTAATGTGCTGTAATCAATCAGTTTTAAAAAAGGAGTTTCCTTAGGGTGTACTTTCAGTACAATATTGAATAGCAGTGGCGAGAGTGGGCATCTTTTTTTTGTTTCTGATATTACAGGGAAAGCTCTCAATCTTTCTCCAATGAGTATAATGCTGGCTGTGGGTTTTCCATAAATACTTTTAATCCTATTGAGGAATTTTCCTTCTATTCCTAGCTTATTGAGTGTTTTTATCATGAAAGAGCATTGAATTTTATCAAGTGCTTTTTCTGCATTGATTGAGACAATCATGTGATTCTATTCCTTTGTTCTATTAATGTGGTGCATTATATCTATTGATTTTCTTAGGTTGAACCACCTTTGCATTCCTGGAATAAATCCCACTTGATTATGGTGTATAACTATTTTCATACGATGTTGGATTCAGTTTGCTATTATATTGTTGAGGATTTCTGCATCTATATTCATATGGTATATTGGTCTGTAGTTTTTTTTTTTTTTTTTTTTTGCTGGGCTCTTGAGACTTTTTTTTAAAATTGTACTTCAGGTGAAGGTTTACAGAAAAAAATGGTTTCTCACTAAACAGTAGCAAGCAGGTTGTTTTATGACATTGGTTAACAACCCCACGACATGTCAACCCTCTCCCTTCTCGACCTTTTTTTTTTTTCTTTCTTGTGATGTCTTTACCTGGGTTTGGTATCAGGGTAATGCTGGCCTCATAGAATGAGTTAGGGAGTGCTCCTTCCTCCTCTACTTTTTGGAAGCGTTTGAGCAGGATTCCTGCCAACTCTTTAAATGTTTGGTAGAATTCCCCGGTGAAGCCATCTGGTCTGGGTTATTTTTTGTGGGGATATTTTTTATTACTCTTTCAATCTATTCACTTGTTATGGGTCTGTTGAGATTTTCTATTTCTTCTTGAGTCAATTTAGGTAGATTAGGTGTTTCTAGAAATTTGTCAGTTTCATCTAAGTTATCTAGCTTGTTGGTGTAAAATCGTCCACAGTATTCTGATTCTTTTTATTTCTGTTGAGTTATATCTTGGTTATCTAGTGCTGCTATAACAGAAATACCACAAGTAGATGGTTTTAACAAAGAGAAATTTCTTCTCTCACAGTCTAGGAGGCTAGAAGTCCAAATTCAGAGCACCAGCTCTAAGGAAAGGCTTTCTCTCTGTATCGGTTCTGGAGGAAGGTCCTTGTCATTAATCTTCCCATGGTCTAGGAGCTTCTCCTGAAAGGAACCTCTGGTCCAAAGAACATACTCTTCTCCCAGCATTGCTTTCTTGGTGCTATGAGGTCCCCAACTCTCTGCTCATTTCTCTCTTCTGTAAGATAAAAGGTGATGCAAGCCACACCCCAGGGAAACTCCTTTTACATTGGATTAGGGATGTGATCTGAGAAAGGGTGTTACATCCCACCTTAATCCTCTTCAACATAACCCAATCCTGCCCCATTAACCATAGGCAGAGATTAGGATTTACAACACATAAGAAAATTACATCAATCACAAAATGGAGGACAACCACACAATACTGGGAATCATGTCCTAGCCAAATTGACACATATTTTTTGGGGACACAATTCGATCCATGACAGCTTGGTTGTAATGTCTCCATTTTCATATATTATTTATTTGCATCTTTTCTCTTTTTTTCCTCTGTCATTCCAGCTAACCCATCAAAAACCAAACCCATTGCCGTTGACTCAATTCCAACTCATAGCAACCCTATAGGACAGAGTAGAATGGCTCCATAGGGTTTCCAAGGCTGTAAATCTTAAAGGAAGCAGACTGCCACAACTTTTCTCCCATGGAGCAGCTGGTGGATTCGAACCGCAGACCTTTCAGTTAGCAGCTGAGTGCTTTAACCACTGTGCCACCAGGGCTCCTATTCCATCTAAAGTTTTGTCAGTTTTATTGATCTTTCAAAAACCAACATCTGGTTTCACTGATTTTCTCTCTCTTTTTTTTTCTATTCTCTATTTCATTTATTTCTGATCTAATCTTTTTTATTTCCTTCCTTCTGGTAGCTTTAGGTTTAGTTTGCTCTTCTTTTTCAAGTTCTTCGAGTTGTAGAGTTAGGCTGTCGATTTATTTTTTAGTTTTCAACATAGGTATTTACTGCTGTAAATTTCCCTGTGAGTACTGCCCTTGCTGCATCCCATAGGTTTTGGTATGTTGTGCTTTCATTTTCATTGGACTCTAAGTATTCTTTTTATTTCTTCCTCCACGCATGGGTTATTTAGTAGTGTGTTGTTTCTTTGTATAATTTCTTAATGGTTGATCTGTGTCTCTGTGTTTGTTTTATCACCTGTTTGTCTATCATCTATTGTGTGTGTGTAATTTATCACAGTCTATTGGTATCAACATTTCATCACTTTGAATGACATATTGAACCCTTACTTTAGTTCTCTTTACTCACTTTTAAAATATGCGGTTGTTGTTGGATGCAGTCATGTTGATTTTGACTAATAGCAATCCCATGCTGACAGAGTAGAACTGCCCCATAAGGTTTTCTAGGCTATAATTTTTACAAGAGCAGATCAACAGGTCTTTCTTCCACAGAGCTGCTGGGTGGGTTTGAACCACCAAACTATCTATTACAAGTTGAATGATTAAATATTGCACCACCAGGGATCCTTTAAAAAATACTGTGTAGTTGTCTTGTACATTTCATCTATAAACAATGAGCACCAGATCAAATGGTTAAGTTTTTTTTTTGCATTTATTTAATTCTGCTTTAGGTGAAAGTTTACAGAGCAAATTAGTCTCTCATTGTCTTCACTATCTAGTTCTGCTACAACAGAAATACCACAAGTGGACGGCTTCAACAAACAGAAGTCTACTGTCTCACAGTCCAAGAGGTTAGAAGTACAAATTCAGGGTGTCAGCTCCAAGGGAAGGCTTTCTGTCAGCTCTGGAGGAAGGTCCTTGCCATCAATTTTCCCCTGGACTAGGAGCTTCTCCACACAGGGACCCCAGGTCCAAAGTATGAGCTCTGCTCCTGGCGCTGCTTTCTTGGTGGTATGAGGTCCCACCTCTCTGTTTGCTTCCCTTTCCTTTTATCTCTTGTAAAATAAAAGGTGATGCAGACCACACCCCAGGGAAACTCCCTTTACATTGGATCAGGGATCTGACCTGAGTAATGGTGTTACATCCCACCCTAATCCTCTTTAACATAATCTAATCTTGCCTCATTAATCACAGGCAGAGATTAGGATTTACAGCACATAGGAAAATTACATCAATCATAAAATGGAGGGCAACCACACAATACTGGGAATCACGGCCTAACCAAGTTGACATATATTTTTGGGGGACACAATTCAATTCATGACACTCATTAAACAGTTAATACACATATTGTTTTGTGACACTGGTTGCCAACCCCACGATGTGTCAACACTCTTCCCTTCTTGACCTTGGGTTCCCTATTTCCATTTATCTAGCCTTCCTATCCCCTCCTACCTTCTCGTCCTTGTGGCTGGGATGGTGTGCCCATTTAGTCTGGTATATATGGTTGAACTACATGTGTTATTGTTTGTTTTATAGGCCTGTATGATATTTGGCTGAAGGTAAACTTCAGAAGTGACTTCAGTACTGAATTAAAAGGGTGTCCAGGGGCCATACTCTTGGGGTTTCTCCAGTCTCTGTCAGACTGGTGAGTCTGGTCTTTTTTTGTGATTTAGAATTTTGGTATACATTTTTCTCCAGGTCAGTCTGGGACCCTCTATTGTGATCCCTGTCAGAGCAGTAGGTGGTTGTAGCTAGGCACCATCCAGCTGTGCTGGACACAGTCTGGTGGAGGCTGTGGTAGCTGTGGTCCATTATTCCTTTGGATTAATCATTCAGTTGTCTTTGGTTTTCTTCATTCTCCCTTGCTCCAGATGGGGTGGGACCAGTAACTTAGATGGCCGCTAATAAGCTTTTAAGACCCCAGTCCCTACTCACCAAAGAAAGATGTAGAATGTTTTCTTTATAAAATATGTTATGCCAATTGAGTGAGATGACCCCAAAGACCATGATTCCCAGCCCTCAGCCCAGTAACTCAGTCCCACAGGTAGGTTGGATTTATCTATGAATCTTCTATGACTTTGCCTCGGTTGAGTGGTGCTGACTTCCCCAGTATTGTGTATTGACTTTCCCTTCACCAAAGTTACCACTAATCTACTATCTAGTTGGTGTTTTTCCCTCTCCACCCTTCCCCTCCCTCGTAACCATCAAAGACTGTTTCTTTCAGTGTGGAAACCTTTTCATGAGTTTTTATAATAGTGGTCTCATACAGTTTTTGTTCTTTTGTGATTGACTTATTTCACTCAGCATAATGCCCTCCAGATTCATCCATGTTGTGAGATGTTCTGCAGATTCATAATTGTTCTTTATCTTTGTGTGTATGTACCATAGTGTGTTTATCCATTCATCTGTTGTTGATGGGCTCTTAGGTTAGTTCCATCTGTTTGCTATTGCGAATAATACTGCAATGAACATGAGTGTGCATATGTCTACTCGTGTGTTGGCTCTTATTTCACTAGGATATATTCCTAGGAGTGGGAATGCTGGAGCGTATGGTATTTCTATTTCTAGCTTTTTAAGGAAGCACCATATTTTTTTCCAAAATGGTTGAACCATTTTGCATTCCCACCAGCAATGTGTTTAAGAGTCCCAGTCTCCCCACAGTGACTCCAACATTTGCGACATTGGTTGCCAAGCCCACGATGTGTCAACACTCTCCCCTTCTATGCCAGTAATGTTGGAGTGAGATGGTATCTCACTGTAGTTTTGATTTTCACTTTTATAATGGCTAATGATCTTGAGCATTTCCTCATGTGTCTGTTAGCTGCCTGAGGGTCTTCTTTGGTGAAGTGTCTGTGCATATCCTTTTCCCGTTTTCTAACTGGATTATTTGTCTGTTTGTTGTAGAGGTGATGGATTTTCCTAGAGATTTTAGAGATTAGACCTTTGTCAGATATGTCATAGTGAAAAATTTTTTCCCAGTCTGTAGGCTCTCTTTTTACTCTTTTGGTGAAGTCTTTTGATGAGCATAAGTGTTTGATTTTTAGAAGATTCCAGCCATCTAGCTTATCTTCTGTTTTTTTGTGTATTGTTAGTTATGGTTTGTTATCCTGCTTATGCTGGATATTAGGGCCCCTAGCATTGACTGTATTTTTCTTGCATGATCATTATAGTTTTTGGTTTTATATTTAGATTTTTTTATCCATTTTGAATTAGTGTTTGTGTATGGGGTAATGTATGGGTTCTGTTTCATTTTTTTATAGGTGGACATACAGATTTACCAGCACCATTTGTTAAAAAGACTGTCTTTCCCCCCTTTAATGGACTTTGGAACTTTGTCAAAGATTAGGTGACCATAGGTGGATAGATTTACATCTGGGTTCTTGATTTTGTTCCATTGGTCAATGTGTCTGTTGTTTTACTAGCACTAGACTGTTCTGACTACCGTATCTGTATAGTTGGTTGAGGTGAGGTAATACGAGGCCTCCTACTTTGTTCTTCTTCAATAATGCTTTACTTATCTGGGGCCTCTCCTTTCCATATAAAGTTAATGATTAGTTTTTTCATCTCATTAAAGAATGCTGTTGGTATTTGTATTGGGATGGCACTGCATTTGTAGATTGCTTTGAGTAGAACTGACATCTTCAAAATGTTGAGTCTACCCATCCATGAGCATAGAATGTTCTTCCATTTATGTATGTCTCCTTTGGTATCTTGCAGTAGTGTTTTGTAGTTTTCTTTGTAGAGGTCTTTTACGGTCCTTGTTAGATTTATTCCCATTTTATTTTTTAAGGGTATTATAAGTGGTATTGTTTTCCTGCTTTCCTTTTCATAGTTCTCTTTATTGGTGTATAGGAACCCAATTGATTTTTGTATGTTTATCTTGCATCCTGCTACTCTGCTGAATCTTTCTATTAGTTCCAACAGTTTTCTTGTGGGGTCTTTAGGATTCTTTATGTATAGTATTATATAATCTGCAAAAAAGAATAGTTTTACTTCTTCCTTACCAATTTGGATGCTCTTTATTTCTTTTTCTTGCCTTAGTGCTCTAGCTAGGATTTCCAGCACAAAGTTAAACAGGAGTGGTGATAAAGGGCATCCTTGTTTTTTTCCCGTTCTCAAGGGGAATATTTCCAGCCTCTATCCATTGTGAACGATGTTAGCTGTTGATTTATACAGATGCCCTTTATTATGTTGAAGAATTTCCCTTCTATTAGTATTTTATTGAGAGTTTTTATCAGGAATGGGTGTCGGACTTTATCAAATGCCTTTTCTGAGTCAATTGAGATGATCACGTGATTCTTTTATTTATGTGGTGGATCACGTTGATTGATTTTCTAATGTTGAACCATCCTTGCATACCTGGTATGAATCCCACTTGGTCGCAGTGTAGTATTTTTTAAATATGGTGCTGAATTTTATTGGCTAGAATTTTGTTGAGAATTTTTGCATCTATATTCATGAGAGATATTGGTCTATAATTTTCTTTTTTTGTGGTGTCTTTGCCTGGTTTGGGTATCAGGGTTATTCTGGCATCATAGAATGAATCTTTTCTATATTCTGAAACAGTTTGAGTAGTACTGGAGTGACCTCTTCTCTGAATGTTTGGTAGAATTCTCCAGTGAAGCCACGTGGGCCAGGGCATTTTTTTGTTCAAAGTTTCTTATTACCTTTTCAATCTCTTTTCTTGTTATGGGTCTTTTCATACTTTCTACCTTGGTTTGTGTTACCTTAGATAGGAAGTGTTTTTCTAGAAATTTGTCCATTTCCTGTAGGTTTTCAAATTTGTTGGGGTACAGTTTTTCACAGTACTCTGTTATGATCCTTTTTATTTCAGTTGGGTCTGTTGTAATGTCCTCCATTTAATTTCTTATTTGAGTTATTTGCTTCCTCTCCTGTTTTTCTTTTGTTGGTTTGGCCAGTGGTTTGTTGATCCTTTCAAAGAACCAACTTTTGGTTTTGTTGATTCTTTCTATTGATTTTCTACTCTCTATTTCATTTATTTCTGCTCTTATCTTTATTATTTCCTTTTTCTGGTGGCTGTGGGCTTCTTTTGTTTTTCTCTTCCTATTTGCTCAAGCTGTAAAGATAACATGTAGTTGTATTTTTTTGTGGTAGTGACTTTTCTTTGTTCCTCTAACTCTCCTGTGCTGAGTTCATTTTGTTTGTGGATTTGTTTTCATTCCTTTTGTTTTTGTAGATTTTGTGTTTACTGAGACTTATGATTTTCTTCTTTATTTTGATGAGGAAGTTTGTTAACTTTCTTTGTGGTTTCCTTGATATTTACCCCTATCTTCCTCTTTTTATACCAGTCTTTTATTACTTGATATCATCTTGACTTCCTCTCCATTTGAAAGTGCTACACTTATACTGTTTATTTCCCCTTTTATTGTTATTATGCTCTTGTCATTTACAGATTGACATCTCTGGTTTCCTGTTGTAAGTCTTTTTGTTTGTTTTATCCTTGAGAGTTCATTACCTAGATTGGTATCTGGCTGATGCTGTCCTGGGTCCTAGATTCAAGTTGTTGTGTGATGTTGTTGGTTCTCTAACTGAAGGACTCCCTTTAATAATTCTTGTAAGTTTGATTTGGCTTTTACAAATTCCCTTAATTTCTGTTTATCTGGAAATGTCCTAATTTCACTATCATATTTAAGCAAGAGTTTTGCCGGATATATTATTCTTGTTTGGCAATTATTTTTCTTTCAAGGTTTTATATAAGTCATCCAATTTCCTTCTTGACTGCATGGTTTTTGCCAAGCAATCAGAGCTTAGTCTTAGCGTTTCCCCTTTGTATGTGATTTTTCATTTTTCTCAAGATGCTCTCAGCAATTTTTGTCTTTGGTTTTGGCAAGTGTGATTATGATGTGTCTTGTGACTTTCACTTGGGGTCTATCCTATATGGGGTTCACTGACCTTCTTGGATGGTCAGCTTTTCAGCTTTCATGATATTAGGGAAGTTTTCTGTTAGCAAATCTTCAATGAACCTCTGTGTTTTCCATTTTCTCCTCCTATTCTGGAACTCCAATCACGTGCTATTTTTTGCTCTCACGTGGTTCTTAGGTTTTCTTCATTATTTTCTCTGATTTTTCCTGAAACAAAGTGGTATCAAAGGATTTGTCTTCAATTTCGCTGATTCTGTCTTCTATGGTTTCAGATTTTCTCCTAAAATTTTCTGTTGCATTGTCCATTTCTGAAGTCTTGTTGTTTATCTTTTGGATTTCTAATTATGGTTTTTGTATGATTTCTAATTGTTTATTTTGATACTTTGTTCTTGTGTTATTTTACTGAATTCTTCCACTGTTTTGTCTCTGTTTTCCCTGTATTTTCCATGATTTTGTGTATTTACCTTAGTTTTGTGTGTTTTTCCTTCAGGTTGCTCTTAATCTCTTGGTGAGCCCTGAGTATTAGGCTTTCGAATTCCCTATCAGGTAGTTCCAGTGCCTTTTTTTCTATCAGAAAGTCTTCTGGTGTTTTATTTTCGTGGCTTACTGGAGTAATCCTGTCCTTTTTTAAATATGTTTTGATATTGTCTACTGTCTCCAAGACATTCCGGAATTATTTTCTTCATTTATTGGTTGTAGGTTTGTTTCATCCTGCTTTTTGGTTTCATTTGGTTATTTCTGGGTGGGAGTGTTGGGCATGTTTTGTTGCTTGCTTGTCTGTGGGCATGGTAGTTCCCACCAACTTGTCCAGGTGGGCAGGGCCAGTTGCTCAGCTATGGTGCAGCAGGGCAGGTCCAGAAGGGGGGAGGGGCAGGGATGGGTCATTTGTGGCAAACTGGCCAGTGGAGTGGGTCTGAGGGTGGCACTGTGGAGTGGTGTCCAGGGGTCTTGAGGCTCATGTCAGTCCTGCTTGGGGGCATGGCAGTCAGGGGACAGGACCGAGAGTAGCGTGGGGCAGGGTCCAAGGATCTGCACCAGTCACACATGAGGGTGTGGTGCTCATTGGGGCAGGGCCAGGAGGCAGCTGTGGGTCTGTGCCAGTACTGCTTGGGGACATGGCACTTGGTGGGGTGGGTCCAGAGGGCAGTGTGGGGTAGGGTATAGAGGTCTGGAGGTCCTTGCTGGTGCCACTCAAGGTCGTGGTGCTCAGCAGGACAGGCTGGGGGGCAGCACAGGTGAGAGCCCATGGGTCCTGAGGTCTGTACAAGTGTTGCTCGGTGGCATGGTGCTCAATGCACAGTGCAGAGTCAGGAGGGAAGGGAGAGGATGTGATGTGTGGAGCAGGTGCTCTGTCTCCTGTTGAGAGCTCCATGAAGTTGCCTTCCTGTACTCTTTGTCTAGGGTCGGTGGCTGTGCTCCTAGATGGTGAATCTGTGCAATGCTAGCTGGCAGGGGACCTCCTACTCCATAGCTGTCCTCGTTGTCTGTTCTCTGTCAGTTTTTTCTTCCATTTGGTGCTTGATCTAGTTCTTTATCCCTTCATTTGATGCTTAGGGTTCCAAGATTAATGTTTGTAACTGTTTTACTTAGTTTTCCAGGTCTTTGCTGCAGAGGGATGGCATGGTGCTTCTGTCTATAGTGCCATGTTGGCTCCACCTCCTGGTGTTAAGATTTTAAGATTTTTGCTTCAACCTTCAAACATGGTTCAGAATTTCATGAAAAGAAGGAAAATCTATTTATTTAGCACTTTTTTTACCCACTATTATCTTTTTTCCCTGAAGTTCAAGGCCTTTTCCTTTTATTGTTTTCTTTCTTTTTTGTTTAGTGAGATTCTTTTAGTCATTCTTTAAGGATAGGTTATCTTACAACAAATTCTCTTAATTTTACTTCATCTGAGAAAGTCTTCATTTTCCATTCATTCATGAAATACATTTTCTCTGAGTATAGAAATCTGGATTAACAGTTCTTTAACTTCAGCACTTGAAAACTGCTATGCCACTTCTTTCTGGCTTCCATGGTTTCAGATGAGAAATGCCCTGTCATTCATAATGGTAGTCCCCTCTAGGTAATACATCATTTCTATCTGCTTTCACTGTTTGGGGTTTTCTTTTCTTTTTTATTTTTTGTTTTCAGAAGTTTGACTTTGATGTGACTTGGTGTGGATTTCTTTGGGTTAATCCTGTTTGGTTTTCACTAAGCTTTTGCCTTTATCAAATTTGGGAAGTTTTCTCCTATTATTTAATTCAGTACTCATTCAGTCCTGCACTTATCCTCTGCTCTTTCTGGAGCTGCAATGACATGGATATCAGGTATTTTATTATTGTCCCTCAGGTCTGAGACTCTATTTTTTTTCCTGAGACTATTTTCTTTTTTGTTCCAATTGTGTAAATTATACTGACCTGCCTTCAAATTCATTGATTCTACACTTTATTATGGAGCCCTGGTGGCACAGTGGTTAAGAGCTATGCCTGCTAACCAAAAGGTTGGCAGTTCGAATCCACCATCTGCTCCTTGGAAACCCCATGGGACAGTTCTACTCTGTCCTATAGGATTGCTATGAGTCAGAATCAATTCAGTGACAACAGGTTTGGTTTCTTTTTTTGGTTTATACTCTTATATCCTCTTTGATATTGACCACATTGTCTTACTTATCTAGTGCTGCTATGACAGAAATACCAGAAGTGGGTGACTTTAACACACAGAAATTTATTTTCTCACAGTTTAAGAGGTTAGAAGTCTGAATTCAGAGTGATGGCTCAAGAAGAAGTCTTTCTCTCTTTGCTGGCTCTGGAGGATGGTCCTTGTCTCTCCAGCTTCTGCTTTGTGGTTCTCTGAAGATATCCTTGTGTCTTGGCATCTCTCTTACCCTATTTCTGCTTCTCTAGCTTGCATATTTAATCTCCTTTATACCGCCAAAAGAGACTGACTCAAGTTAGAAACAGAGGAGAAATAATAGGACAGAAGGAAATTTTGAGGTGATAATGGCTAAGAGGAGCCCTGGTGGCACAGTGGTTAAGAGCTCGGCTGCTAACCAAAATATTGGCAATTCAAATCCACCAGCTGCTCCTTGGAAACCTTATGAGGCAGTTCTACTCTGTCCTATAGGGTCACTATGAGTCAGAATCAACACAACGGCAAAGGGTTTTTAATGACTAACAATTGTCAAAAGTAATGGATGCTATCAAACCACAGATTATAGAATCCCTACACAATCCAAGCAGGATAAATACAAAGAAAACCAAACTTAGGCACATTAAAGTAAAAATATTGAAAAACAAAGACACATTTGGATTAACACAAATCCCCACACTAAAAGCATGGCAGAAAGAAACACATAATCTTTTCCAAGCATAAAAAAAAAATCACAGTATCTACTGTCCTCTACAAAGTGTCCAGTTTTGAAGAAAAAAAAACTATAAGGCATACTAAAAAGCAAGTGAAAACAAACAAACAAAACACACGGTTTGAAGAGACAAAGTTAACATCAGATCCATAATAAGAGATGAGATTGCAAAAGTAATTAAAAAAAAAACAATTAAAAAAAAAAAAAAACTAGCCCAGATAGCTTCACTAGAGAATTCTACCAAACTTTCCAAGAAGAGCTCACACCAGTACTACTCAAACTATTTCAGAACACAGAAAAGGAAAGGATGCTTCCAAATTCATTCTATGAAGCCAAAATAACCTTGATACCAAAAGCAAAGACACCATAAAAAAGGAAAATTAGAGAGCAGTATCTCTCATGAATACAGATGCAAAAATTCTCAATAAAATTCTAGCCAATAAAATTCAGCACCATATTAAAAAAATACTACACTACAACCAAGTGAGATTCATACCAGGTATGCAATGATGGTTCAACATTAGAAAGTCAATCAATGTAATCTACCACATAAGTAAAACAAAAGAATCACATGATCATCTCAATTGACGCAGAAAAGGCATTTGATCAAGTCCAACACCCATTCGTGATAAAAACTCTCAATAAGGTAGTAATAGAAGGGAAATTCCTCAACATGATAAAGAGTATCTACATAAAAACAATAGTCAACATCATCTTCAATGAAGAGAGGCTGAAAACATTCCCCTTGAGAACGGGATCAAGACAAGGATGCCCTTTATCACCGCTCCTATTTAACTTTGTGCTGGAAGTCCTAGCTATAGCAGTAAGGTAAGAAAAAGAAATAAAGAGCATCCAAATTGGTAAGGAAGAAGTAAAACTATCCTTATTCGCAGACGATATGATACTATACGTAGAGAACCCTAAAGATTCCATGAGAAAACTACTGGAACTAATAGAAAGATTCAACAGAGTAGCGGGATGCAAGATAAACATGCAAAAATCAGTTGGATTACTATACACCAATAAAAAGAACTATGAAAAGGAAATCTGGAAAGCAATACCATTCATAATAGCCCCTAAAAAATAGTTAGGAATAAATCTAACCAGGGATGTAAAAGACCTATACAAAGAAAACTATAAAACACGACTGCAAGAAATCAAAAGACACCTACATAAATGGAAAAACATACCATGCTCATGGATAGGTAGATTGCACATTGTGAAAATGTCATTTTACCCAAACAAACAAAAAAAAAAATCCATTACCACTGAGTCGATTCTGACTCACAGAGACTCTACAGGACAGAGCAGAAATGCCCTATAATGTTTCCAAGGATCAGATGGTGGATTCAAACTGCTGACCCTTTAGTTAACAGCCATAGCACTTAACACTGTGGCACCAGGGCTCCAATTCTACCCAAAGCAATCTACAAATACAATGCCATCCTGATCCAAATACCAACAGCATTCTTTAAAGAATGGAAAAATTAATCATTAACTTTATATGGAAAAGAAAGAGGCCTAGGATAAGTAAAGTATTACTGAAGAAAAAGAACAAAGTAGGAGGCCTTGAATGACCTGACCTCAGAACCTACTATACAGCCACGGTAGTCAAAACAGCCTGGTACTGGTACAATGACAGACACATTGACCAATGGAATAGAATCTAGAACCCAGATGTAAATCCATCTACCTACGGCCACCTGATCTTTGACAAAGGCCAAAATTCTATTAAATGGGGAAAAGACAGCCTTTTTAACAAATGGAGCTGGGAAAACTCGATGTCTACCTGTAAAAAAAAGGAAACATGACCCATACCTCACACCATACATAAAAACGAATTCAAAATGGACCAAAGACCTAAATATAAAACCAGAAACCATAAATATCATGAAAGAAAAAATAGAGTCAACACTAGGGGCCCCAATATACACGATAAACAGCCTACAAACCATAATTAACAATACACAAACACCAGAAGATAAGCTAGATAAATGGGATCTCCTAAAAATTAAACACCTAAACACTCATGAAAAAACTTCACCAAGAGTAAAAAGACAACCTACAGATTGGGAAAAAGTTTTCACTATGACATGTCCGACAAAGGTCTAATCTCTAAAATCTATAGGAAAATCTAACATCTCTACAATAAAATGACAAATAATCCAATTATATAATGGGCAAAGGGTATGACCAGACACTTCACAAAAGAAGACATTCAGGCAGCTAACAAACACATGAGGAAATGTTCACAGTCATTAGTCATTAGAGAAATGCAAATCAAAGCTACAATGAGATAGCATCTCACCCTGACATTATCGGCATGAATCAAAAAACAGAAAATAACAAATGTTGGAGGGGCTCCAGGGAGACTGGAATTCTTATGCGCTGCTGGTGGAAATTAAAAATGGTTCAACCATTTTGAAAAACAAAACGGTGCTTCCTTAAAAGGCTAGAAATAGATCCAGCAATCCCACTACTAGGAATATATCCCAGAGAAATAAGAGCAGTCACACGAATAGGCATATGCACACCCATGATCACTGTAGCATTATTCACAATAGCAAAAAGATGGAAAAACCTAAGAGCCCATCAACAGATGAATAGATAAACAAACTATGGTACATACACACAATGGAATACTATGCAACGATAAAGACCAATGATGAATCTGCAAAACGTCTCACGATATGGATGAAGCTGGAGGGCATTATGCTGAGTGAAATAAGTCCATCACAAAACGACAAATACTGTATGAGACCACAATTATAAAAACACATGAAAATGTTTCCACTCAGAAAGAAACAATCTTTGATGGTGTCATGGATTGAATTGTGTCCCCCAAAAATATCTGTCAACTTGGTTAGGTCATGATTCCCAGTATTGTATGATTGTGTAATCTGATGTGATTTCCTTATGTACTGTAAACTCTATCACTATGATGAGGTTATATGTGATTTCCTTATGTGTTGTAAACTCTATCACTAGGATGACATGATACTGATGAGGTCTACAAGATTGGATAGTGTCTTAGTCCAATCTCTTTTGAGATATAAAAGAAAGAAGTGAGCAGAGACACATGGGAACCTCATACCATCAAGAAGCAGTGCTGGGAGCAGAGCGCATCCTTTGGACCCGAGGTTCCTGCACAGAGAAGCTCCCAGATCAAGGGAAGACTGATGACACAGACCTTCCTCCAGAGCCAACAGAGAAAGCCTTTCCCTGGAGATGATGCCCTGAATTTGGAGTTGTAGCCTCTGGACTGTGAGAAAATAAACTTCTCTTTGTTAAAGCCATCCACTTGTGGTATCTCTGCTACAGCACCACTAGATCACTCAGACAGATGGTTACAAAGGAGGGTGGGATGGGGATGGAAAAACACTAACTGGATAGTAGATAAGTGGTAACTTTGGTGAAGGGTAAGTACACAATACTGAGGAAGTTAGCACAACTTGAACAGGGTAAAGTCATAGAAGCTTCACAGACACATCCAAACACCCTGAGAGACCAAGCTAGTGGGCTGAGGGCTGAGGACCATGGTCTTTGGGGACATCTAGCTCAACTGGCGTAACATAGTCTATAAAGAAAATGTTCCACATCCGACTGTGGTGAGTAGCGAATAGGGTCTTAAAAGCCTTCAAGCGATTATCTGCTGATCCCATCCCGGTTGGAGTAAAGGTGAATGAAGACCAAAGCCACAAGGGAAAGATTCATCCAAAGAGTAATGGACCATAACTACCACAGCCTCCACCAGACTGAGCCCAGAACAACCAGATGGTGCCCGGTTACCACCACTGACTGATCTGCCAGGGATCACAATAGAGGGTCTTCAACAGAGCAGGAGAAAAATGTAGAACAAAAGCCAAATTCAAAAAAGAAAAAAAAAAAGGCTTGCTGGTCTGACAGAGACTGGAGAAACCTCAAGAGTATGGCCCTCTGACACCCTTTTAACTCAGTACTGAAGTCACTCCTGAGGTTCACCCTTCAGCCAAAGATTAGATAGGTCTATAGGGCAAACAATAACACAAGTAAGGGATGTGCTTCATAGTTCAATCATGTAGATGGGACTAATGGGCACACTAGCCCAAAAGAAAATATAAGAATGCAGGAAGGGACAGGAAAATGGGACGAATGGAATCAGGGAACCTAGGTTTGAGAAGGGGAGAGTGTTGACACATCACAGGGTTGGCAACCAATGTCACAAAACAATTTGTGTATTAACTGTTTAATGAGAAACTAATTTGTTCTGTAAAATTTCACCTAAATCACAATGAAGAAAAACCTAAGTTAACATCAGAATCAGACTCAGATATGACACAGATGTTGGACCTATCACACAGGGAATTTAAGATAATTACAATTACTATGTTAAAAAGTGTAATGAAAAAGGTAGGTAACATGCAGTATTAGAAAGGTAATTCCAGCAGAGAGATTAAATATATAAAAAGAATCAAATGGAAATATAAGGAGGTAAAAATACAGTAACAGAAGTAGAGGAAGCTGTTGATGGGTCAACACAGCCAAGGAAAGAATCAGGGAACATGAAAATAGGTCAATAAAAATTACAAAAACTGGCACATAAATGGGGAAAAAAAGAATGTAAAAACTAGAGCACAGTATCCAAGAGCTGCTGGACAATATCAAATGGAATAACATATGTATAATTGGATTCCCAGGAGACTAATGAGAGAATATAACAAAAGAAATGTTTGAAAATATAATGACTGAGAATGCTACAAAAGTAGTGTCAGTCATCAAATCATAGATCCAAAAATCTTAGAGAACATGAAGCAGGATGAACGCAAAAAAAAAAAAAAAAAAAAAAAAGAAAACACCACCAAAACTACTATTCAACCTACTAAAGACAAAGAAAAAAAACTTAAATACAGCCAAACAAAATTACTTAGAGAGGAACAAGGATAAAGATTATAGCAGAATTATTATCAGAAACCCTGAAAGGAAGAAGAAAATGGAATGGCATCTTTAAGTTGTTGAAAGAAAAAACTGTCAATGCAGAATTTCATATAAAGTGAAAAAATCCTACAAAAGTGAAGGAGCTATAAACACTTCCTCAGTTTCCAATAAAAACTGAGTAAATTCATTGCCAGTAGACCTACCCTAGAAAAAGTTTTAAACAAAGTTCTTCAAGTAGGAAAAATATGATATGTCAGACATTTGGATCTATAAAAAGAAATGAAGAGAGAGCATTAGAAATAGGAAAAAATGAGAGTAAAAAAATTTCTTATTTGCAATTATTCTAAATATAACTGACTATTTAAAGCAATAATACTAACAAATATACTGGATATTTATAGTATATGCAAAGGTGAAAGGTATGACAATAATGGTACAAGAGAAGGGATGGAGAAATTGAAAATATACTATTAAAATCTTTACCGTACACATGAAGCAGTGTGACATTATTTGAAGGTGTACTCAGATTATTTAACATGTATATTGTAAAGTCTAAGTAGAACATTAAAAACAATTTTACAAAGAGGTATAAATAATAAATAAATAAAAGAGAGAAAATAGAATGATAGAGAACACCAAATGGCATTCTGGTCATGGAAAACTAGAGATACAGATGGAAGGTAAAAAAGGTTAAGTTAAAACCAGTAGTCCTGAATTTGAATTGGAAGCCTCAGTATGAACTCATAATTTGTATATATTACAAATTATCATTTAGGTAGCATATGTACTAAAATTAGAATGATACAGAGAAGAGTAGCATAGCCCCTGTGCAAGGATGACACACAAGTTCATGACTCATTATGTATTTTTTCAAGGAAAGAAACTGAGCCAAGGATTTTATATCTAGAAAAACTAGCTTTCAGGTATAAACATCACAAAGTCTTATCCACATGCATGAACTTGGGAAATACTGTTCTCATGAACCTTTCCTGGGAGATCTACTGGAGAAAAAGCTTCATACAATAAAATTGACTAACGAGACATCCATCTCAGATGTGGTGGTAAGGAATAAAAATGTAGTAACTTGTAAAACTGAGATTAAATTGGGGTTAAAAGTGTGAAAATGTAATATGTAATGGCTAAATATTCTGAGAACGTACAAAAATACAGAACAAGTATAAAAATAGGAGAGAATGGAGAGATCATACGCAAAATATTTCATCAATCATATTGTCAGTGGTAGTATTAGAATTGTTATTCTGAGACAGCTGTATGCATAACATGTAATACTGTAATTCTTTTAACCCCTAGGTACTTCAGGACTAGGATTCTTGCCGTGGAAGAAAGAAAACAAAATAAAAATCAAACCAGTTGCCACTGAGTAGATAATAACTCATGGCAACCCCCATGTGTTTTAGAGTAGAAGTGCCCCATAAGGTTTTCAATGGCTGTGACCTTTTGGGAGTATATCGCAAGAGCTTTCTTCTGAGGCACCTCTGGGTGAATCTGAACTGCCAACCTTTCAGTTAGTAGCTGAGTGCTTAACTGTGCCACCCAGGGACTCCATGGAAGAATGGAGAAACATAACATGGAAGAGGGTAAGTAAAAATCTTGTAGTGTTGAATTTGAATCAGACGTATCAGCATGAACTCAAAGTATTTTATCTTCATATGTATATATCAATGTATACATACCAAAAACAAACAAACAAACAAAAAAAACAATAAAACAA
Source organism: Dugong dugon (assembly GCA_030035585.1). Lineage (NCBI taxonomy): Eukaryota > Metazoa > Chordata > Mammalia > Sirenia > Dugongidae > Dugong > Dugong dugon. Next base: position 96,057,033 of record CM057483.1, on the reverse strand, counting down.
ACAAACCGGTTGCCATTTAGTTGATTCCAACTCATAGTGACCCTATAGGACAGAGTAGAACTGCCCCATAGGGTTTCCAAGGAGCGGCTGGTGGATTTCAACTGCCAACCTTTTGGTTAGCAGGCATAGCTCTTAACCACTGTGCCACCAGGGCTCCATACATGCGTATACTCTCTCTCTATATATATATACATATTTATATATACATATATACATATACTATATAAGTGTGTGTATAACACCTAAAAATTACTTACTTCATAGCAACAAAAATCCTTAATGCCCAGATGATTTTGGTCTTGAAATACCATTTTCCACTCAATGAAACCAAAGCTCATTGAAGAAATACCTGATTCAAGGTCTGGAGCAAGAAATATACAAGATGAGCTTGGAATATTTTATCATACTAGATAGGAAGAAAGCTATCAAAGACTACTAGGGTCAAGTCAAACGCACTCAAAGGCCAACATGAAGAGTCTCCCACTAGCCAAAAATGAGACAATTTAAGCTTCAATAGGAATAATAATTGCAGTGGATTAAAACCCATCAAATATGTTTAAATCCATAAATTCGTACGGCATTTTATTTAAAAAAATGAATTGGTCACTTCAAGAGGATGGTAGGGAACCAGTTTCTCATCTTAAAAACTGTTTATACACAGAAAGAATCAAGCATTTATCCTGCCTTTCCCATATGAACTGTAACCCTGCGTAACTGACTAATAGATGAATGAAAGTTTACCTTTACAGAAGCACTTCAGCTAATAAATATAAAAAAAGATGTAATTATAATATCACCATTTTACAATCCCCAGTAACTTAACGGTAATTAGAATTGGACATCACAAAAGAGAGAAAACCAGACATTATGTACCTGTTTGGAGCCCTGGTGGTGCAGTGGTTAAGAGCTCGACTGCTAACCAAAAGGTTGGCAGTTCGAACCCACCAGCCACTTCTTGGTAACCCTATTGGGCAGTTCTACTCTGTCCTATAGGGTCACTATGAGTTGGAATCCACTCATCAGCAAGGGGTTTGGCTTTTTTGGTTTGGTAATGAAAGAAAACACCAACACCAATAGTCAAGCTGAAGGGATCAAACCTGTGCCTGATCAAGCATCAGAATCCAGTTGCCAATTTTCAGGAAATACATATGACAAAGGGACATGTTGAACTGCACCCTGAGTATGTAATCAGCCAAGTCCAGACTCTGAGAAATTCTACAGGACAAAAGAAATGAGGTTCTTCAACAGAAAAATTATAAGAAAAAGAAAAGGATGCAAAGTAACCAATAAATTAAAAGAGACTTAAAAAGACATATCAAATTTAAAGTATGGCAAGAGCTAAGCTATAGTACTTAGTGATTCACATTTAACGATAATATTATCTTTAAAACACAAAGAAGTAATAACTATAAGTTAAAAATTGCTACTTATGGGCAGAGATAAGAGTTTGTGATTGGGACAGTGCATGATGGGACTTATGGAGTGATTGTCAAAATTCTATTTCTTCATCTGGGTAATGGTTACAGTGGGAATCTTAGTTATATACTGCTGCTATAACAGAAATACCACAAATAGCTGCCTTTAACAAACAGAAATTTATTTTCTTATAATTTAGGAGGCAAGAAGTCTGAATTCAGGACGCCGGCTTTAGGGGAAGCCTTTCTCTCTGTGTCAGCTCTGGAGGAAGGTCTTTGTCTCTTCTGAGCTTCTGCTCCTGGGCAGTCTTCATGTGGCTTGGCAGGTCCCTTCCCCCTTCTCTGCTCTGCTTGGTTATTTAATCTCTTTTATATCTCAAAACAGATCAACTTAAGATACATTCTACACTAATCCTGTCTCATTCACGTAACAAAGACAACCCATTCCCAAAGGGGATTATAACCACAGGCATAGAGGCTAAGATTTACAACACACATTTTGGGGGGACACAATTCAATCCATAACATTCCACCCTTTGCTCCCCCAAAATTTATGTCCTTCCCACATGTAAAGCTTATTCACCCCATCACATCATTCCAAAAGTCTTAAATCAACTCCAAGTCTACAATCTCATCTTCTGAATCATCTAAATCAAATATGGGTGAGACTTTAGGCGTATTTCATCTGGGGGCAATTTCCTCTTCATCTGTGAACCTGTGGAATCTAGAATACAAGTTACCTGTTTTCAAAGGACAGTGGTGGAAGAGGCACAAAGTAGACATTTCAATTATAAATGGGAGAAATTGAAGGGAAAGAAGGGATAACAGGCACCAAGCAAGTCCAAAACCCAGCAGAAAAATTTATATTGGCTCTCAAGGCTTGAAAATAATCCTCTGTTCTTTGGGACCATCTGGGCAATGGTCCTGACCTCCAGCCTCTGGGTGTTGGCCACACCTTGTGGACTCTGGGTAGTAGCCCCTCTGTCCTGGGCATCAGCTCTGTCTTCCAGGCCCTCTGGGATGGCAACTCTGCTCGCTTAGCTTTGGGTGGTCCCATTCTCCTAGTCCACCTGAGTGGCGACCCCACCCCCTCGGTCCTGGCAGGCCCCGTTCTTCTGTCCCTTGGGCATGGCAGCCATGCCCCTCAGCTTTGGAAGGCTGCCCCATCCCCTGGCACACCTTAATGGCGACCCAACACTCTGGAACTGAGTTAGGGAAGATCCAACTCTTTGAAACTTAGGAGACTGTTACTCCGCCCCTTAAGATCCAGGAGACCGTGGCCCCACCCTTTGAAACCGAGAAGGCCCTGCTTCCCACGCTTTCTCTAACAATTCTGTTGATCTGTGAGCTGCTTCAGGGATGATCCTTTTCTATTCTTAGAGGAGAACAGATGTAGCCCCTTTGGCCTGTTTCCTGCCTGTAGAATTCCAAGAGGGAGACAGTGTTCTTTTCCATCGTTTTTTCTCTGCCCTCTTAAGTCTGAGCTGACGTATTTTCTGCTGTGGTAGTTGGTTAGATCCATCAGTAACAGGCTTAATCTCTTTAACAAAAGATTGGGTAGCCACATCCTTGGTGAACATTCTAGGACACATGTCCTTAGTTTGTACAACAGAATTTTCCAGATCTTTATGTTGTTATCATTTTGCACAGTTCATTTTTAAGTCCACCTCTTCTTGCATTTTCCTCTAAGTGGCAAGAAGAAACCTCATGGCTCCTTTAAAACTGTGCTTAGAAATCTCATCAGCCAGATATTTAAGTTCCTCATTTACAAGTTCTACCTTCTACCAAACATTTGACTATAATTCAGACAAGTTCTTTGCCACTGCATAAAAAGCATCACCCCTCCTCCATTGTCCAATCACATGTTCATTATTTTCTTTTAAAGCCTCCCCAGAAGTACATTCAACGTCCACATTTCAATCAACATTTTGTTGCTAGTGCCATATGTATTCCTTAAAATGATAGAGACTTCCTATAGATCTCCTCACCTCCTTCTGAGCCGTCATGAGAACTGCCTTTGACGTCCATAATTCTACCAACTGTGTCTTCAAGGTAATTTAGCTTTTACTGTTAGGCACCTTAAAACCCTTTCAGCCTCTACTCATTACCAAATTCCAAAACCACTTCCAGATTTTACATATCTGTTACAGCAAATTCTCACTCTTCCAGTACCAAACTCTGTCTTAGTTATCTAGTGCTGCTATAACAGAAACACCACAAATGGGTGCCTTTAACAAACAGAAATCTTTTTTTCTCACAGTTTAGGAGGCTAGAAGTCCAAATTCAGGGCACTGGCTCTGGGGAAGTCTTTCTCTCTCTGTTGGCTCTGGAGGAAGGTCCTTGTCTCTTTTGGGCTTCTGCTCCTGGGCGATTTTCATGTGGTTTGGCATCTCTCTTTCCCACTTCTGCTCTACTTCTTTATTTTATATCTCAAAAGAGATTGACTCAAAATACACCCTACACTAATCCTGCCTCATTCACATAACAAAGACAACCTATTCTCAAATGGGATTATAACCACAGGCATAGGGGCTAGAATTTACAATACATATTTTTGGGGGACACAACTCAGTGCATAACAGCGGGATTCACCTATTAATAATTCAATGGGCTACACACTTGGTTATGTGCTTTTTATGTATCTATATTTTACTTTTGTCATGGAAATTGTGGTGTGCCTACTTGATCCTCCCTTCTTCAGGAATGAATCATTTATTCTCCCAGATACTAGGAATGTAGATGGCTCACTGTTGAAACCCCTATTCTGCTGACTATCTTTGGCCAGATGGAGCCATGCCACCCAAGGTCACACTCCCTTACTGGTTCCAACTGCCTGCATCCAATGACTAGTTGATGCGTAAGGTAAAAGGCCTGGCCCTCTTATCCCAATTCAGAACAACTCTTCATATATCTTACATCCATAACTCCCCATGAGTTTTGCTGAGTCCTTTGTTGTGACTGCACTGCAATTCAAACTCTTCTTCTGCCCAATCCTATTTCCTTAACTCATCCATAGGTGTTGAATCTGAGAGCACTTCCCAATAAAATTCCTGCAGAAAAATCTCCGAGTTTGCTTACTGAGGAATCCAACCTGTCACAATTTTATAATAAAAAGGTTAAAAGTAAAATGCTTCCTAAGACTATCCAAGAAAAGACCTAGAAACAATGACCAACCCAATACCAAAGAGCATCTTAAATGTCCAGATTGTTGTTTTGAAATATCAACTAAAAGGAACCAGGGCTCCATGGAGAAGTGGCTGATTCCAGACTTGGGGCAAGAAATTTACAAGTTAAGTGTGAACTATCTTATAATACCAGGAGTGAAGAAGCTATCAAAGACTATCAGGTTCATGTCAACAGGACTCAAAAGCAAATTTGAAGAGGCTCCCATTGCACACAGGTGGAATCATCTAAGCACCAGTAAGTACAATAACTGCAATATATTTAAATTTATCAATTGTGTTTAAATCCATGTGTTCATAAAAATAATAGAAGGGAAAAAAACTTATTGGCCACTTTTGAAAGATGCTAAAAGCCAAATCACTATTCTGAAACTTGGTAAATAAAAAGAAAGAACCAAGTATGTATCTGTCATTTCCTATAAAATTCGTATGATTGGATTACCAAATATTACATTAGAAAAAGTTTCTTTATAGGACTATTTCAGAAAATAAAAGGCAAAGAAATAATAGAATTGAATTAGAATACTAACATTTTGCAACCACTAATGAAGCATCAATGGCTACTAACAACACAATAGTGGCAACCAGACATTATGTGCTTCGTGATGGAAGAACACAAGAGTTCTATGAAGTAGTATTGCCAAAAATATTAAACTTGAGTGTGATTAATCCTTTGGATCCAACTACCAATTTACAGACAATAAAGATGATAGAAAATCCAGGTTAAACTACACCATGGGAATGGAATAATGAAAATCCAGTCTCTGAGACACTATATAGGCAAAATACACTGGTATTTAAACAAATGGCCATAGGGAAAAAAAGGAGCAACACTCAGAGTAAGAGAACTAAAAATCTTATTAACAAATGGCAATGTGTGGACATTATTTGGATCTCTATTCTAAACAAATAAGTAGTTGTCAAATATCATTTTGATACCATTGAATTGTCTGCATATTTGATGATACAAAGTATTTATTGCTAATTTTTAAAACGTGATGATGTTATCTTCTTATGTTTGTTTAAAACACCCTTATCAATTATAGATACATATTAAAATATTTAAAAAATGGAATGATATGATGGATAGGATGTCCTTCAAATAATACAAGTAAAGGGAAATGGACGGAGGAACGAATGAAATAAGAATGACTGTGAGTACATAATTATTGAAGCAGTTATTGGTATATACAGGTTCACTATGCTATTCTGCCTATATTTGTGTGTATGAAAATTATCCTTAATAATAATAAAAAAAAATACAGAGCCAGACTTCCAAAATTCCTCTGTAAGCAGATTAGCAAATTCTCTCCCTAAAAGGCAAATGATAAAACTCATCAAAAGTGTCAAAAATAACTGGGGAAGCGAGCACAACTTGTACAAGGCAAGGTCATGGAAGCTCCATATATACATCCAAAATCCCTGAAGGACCGAATTACTAGACTGAGGGTTGTGGGGACATGGACTCAGGGAACAACTTGCTCAATTGATATAACATAATTTATAAAGAAAATGTTCTACATTCTACTTTGGTGAGTAGCGTCTGGGGTCTTAAAAGCCTGTGAGTGGCCATCTAACATATTCCACTGCTCTCATCCCTTCGAGAGCAAGGGAGAATGAAGAAAACTAAAGACACAAGGGAAAGATTAGTCCAAAGGACTAATGGACCACGACTACCACAGCCTCCACCAGACTGAGTCCAGTACAACTAGATAGTGCCTGGCTACCACCACTGACTGTTCTGACAGGAATCACAATAGAGGGTCTCAGACAGAGTTGGAGAAAAATGTAGAACAAATCCTAACTTACAAAGAAAGACCAGACTTACTGGCCTGACAGAGACTGGAGAAACTCCGAGAGTATGGCTCCTGGACACCGTTTTAGCTCAATAATGAAGTCACTCCTGAGGTTCTCCCTTTAGCCAAAGATTAGACAAGCCCATAATACAAAATGAAACTAAAGGGGCACACCAGCCCAGGGGCAAGGACTAGAAGGCAGGAGGGGAGAGGAAAACTGGTAATAGGGAACCCAAGGTCAAGAAGGGAGAGTGTTGACAAGTCGTGGGGTTGTTAACCAATGTCATAAAACAGTATGTGTACTGTTTAAGATAGTTTGTTCTGTAAACCTTCATGTAAAGTACAATAAAAAAGGTGTCAAAAATAACCATTTAAAATTTAGAGATTGAACAATGGGCACACAACACATTGAGAAGCACTTATTTAAGAAAATCTACTAAATATAAATAAGAATAATAGTAATTTTGGAAATACAGTGGTGTGAGCAAGTCTAAGATCCCAACCCTGACACACAAGCACCAAGAAAAGCAACAAAAAAACTGTGAACTCAACTCTGGAAGAACTCTGAAAAGTAGGTGGAGGACTACAGAAACTAACCACACTGAAACAAGAAAAAGGCAACTTTTAAATGGTACAAAAACTTCTTTCTCTACTTTCCCCATCCCTCCTTCTTGTGGCATGGAAGCCAGGGGGTTACACAGGAGGTTAAAGCATGGCTCTTGCATTCGTAAAGAAGAGGTAGTGATCTATGACTCAGAAGGGAATAGGGCAGATTTTGCTGGTGGATGGTTCAGTGTGTCTGTTCTGATCCATTAGACAACTGTCTGAAGGAATGAACCCTCAATCTGGCCTGAACTGGAATTCTAACAGGGAGGGGGGAGTGATAAGCAAAGGCTGAAGGGTGTGCCTGCCTGAGAGATGCTTTCAGAAGTCAATACTTTTGAAATCAATGTGTATGTGAGAAAATTGAGAAAGCAAACATACTGAAAATTTTTAATATCCTGGATTTAACAAAAAAACACAAGGCATTAAAAAAAACTAGAAATTACAACTTATTCAGAAGAACAGGGAAAGGAGAAACAAATCATCTCTCTTGAAGCCCAGGTAATAGATTAGAACACTTTACAACAATAGTATTAAATGTGCTCGAAGAACTAAAAGAAAACACAAAGAACTGAAGGAAATGAGAAAAATGATATACAAAATAAACAAGAATATTAACAAAGAGACATTACAAAAAGGAACCACACAGAAATACTGGAGTTGAAAAATACAATAACTGAAAAGAAAAATTTTCTGCAGGGGTTTAAAAGTAGATCTGATCTGACAGAAGAAAGAAACAGTGAACTAGAGGATAAGACAATCAAAACTATTGATGCTGAAGAGAAAAAAGATATTTGAGCAAAGCTTAATAGAATTGTGGAATACCATTGGTTCAACTAACATATGCATCATGAGAATCCCAGAAGAAGAGAGGTATCAGGGGACAGAAAGAATATTTGAAGAAATAATGGCAGTAAACTTTCCAAATTGATGAAGGACATGAATCTACACATATAAGAAGTACAACAAACTCCAAGTAGGATAAACCCAAAAAGATCCACACTGAGACACATTATAATCAAGCTCTCTGTCTTAGGTTGTTTTCTCTAGAGAAGCAAAACCAGTAAAGCATATAAATATATACATAGAGAGAGATTTATATCAAGGAAATGGCTCACATGGTTGTAGAGGCTGGAATGTCCCAAGTCCGTGGGTCAGGATAGAGGCTTCTCCTGATTCATGTAGCCACAGGGGCTGGTGAACCCAAGATCACCAGAACAGAGAGCAGGGCTCTTGCTCACAGGCTGTGAAGATCGATGAATCCCAAGACTGGCAGGCAAGACTGCAGGTAAGCTAGCTCAAGTCCTAAGAACCAGAGGTCAGATGAACAGGAGCCAGCTGCAGGATCCAGCAGAAGCAAAAAGCCCTCAAGCCTTGCCAGAATGTCTGCTGATATTCAGTGCAGGCCACATGCCCAAGGAAACTCCCTTTCAACTGATTGGCTACTCATCCCATCATGGAGGTGATCACATTATCTCAAATCTCATCATGGAAATGATCACAACATCATACGACTGCCAAACCACTAAGAATCATAGGCCAGCCAAGTTCATATACAACCTCAACCGTCACACTCTCAAAAACCAAAGATAAAGTTCATATACAACATCAACCATCACACTCTCTGAAACCAGCAAAAGAGAAGGCAAATGTCACATACAAAGGGTCCTCGATAAGATTAAATGATGATACCTCCTCAGAAGTCTTGCAGGAAAGAAGGCAGTGGAATGAAATACTTAAAGTGCTGAAGAAAAGAACTGTGATCAAAGAATTCAATATCCAGAAAAACTGTTTTTCAAGAATGAGGGCAAAATTAAGGTAATCCCAGATAAAAAAGAAGCTGGGGGAATTTGTGATGAGTAGACTCACACTACAGGAAATGCTAGAGTGAGTTCCTCCAAAAGAATTGAAAGGACACTAGGCAATAACTAAAAGATGTATGTAGAAAACGAAGATCACTGACAATATCATGGGCACATATAAGGACCAGTCTTATGATATTTTTGGCTTGTAACTTTGTGTTATGACCTACCTCATTGCAAAAGACATAAAATATAACTATAAATTTATGCTGTTGGGCATATAATGTATAAAACCCAAAACCAAATCTGTTGCTGTTGAGTCAATTCTGACTCATAGCAACCCTATAGGACAAAGCAGAACTTCCCCATAGAGTTTCCAAGTAGCAGCTGGTAGACTGAAACTGCTGACCTTTTGGTTAGCAGCAGTAGCTCTTAACCAGGTGGCCACCAGGGCTCCATAATGTATAAAGATATAATTTATGGTAATAATTTAAAAAGGAGGTGAGGAGCAATACAGGAATAGAGTTTTGTATGTTACTGAAGTTAAACTGTTGTCAGTTTAAGCTACGTTATATATTTAAGATGCTAACTGTACTCCTCATGGTATACACAAAGAAAATATCCAAAATATACACACAAACAAAATACAAGAAGGAAATTAAAATGTTTCACTACAAAAACTCAACTAAACAAAAATGATGGTAGTTTTGGAGGAAACTAGGGACAAAAAAAGATATAAGACACACACAAAACAATGACAGAACAAAGTCCTTCTTTATTGGTAATTACATTAAATGTAAATGAATAAATCTCTCAAATAAAAGGCAGACAGTGACAGAGTGAATTAAAAAAAAAAAAACATGATCCACCTGTATGCTGACTACAATGGGCACAACTTAGGCCCAAGACACAAATAGATGGAAGTGAAAGAAAAAAATATTCTATGCAAATAGTAACCACCTCAATTGGTACAAAAAAAGCATTTGACAAAATACAATGCACTTCCACAATAACTATACTGAACACATTCAAAATAAAAGGATATTACTCAATATGATAAACAGCACTTATGAAAAAAACCCACAGCTTACATCATATTCTGTGAAGAAAGATTGAGCGCATTCCCCTTAAGATCACAAACTGAACAAATATGCTCACTCTCACCACTGCTATTCAACACTGTACTGGAAGTTTAACCAGAAAAAGTAGGCAAGAAAAAGCAATATAAGGAATGCAAATCAGGAATGAAGAAGTAAAACTAGCTCTAGTCATTGAAAATATGTTTCTATGCATAGAAAATCCCAAAGACTCCACAAAAAAGTTAGTAGACCTAATAAATGAATTTAGTACAGTGGCAGGGTGCAAGAGTGCATGCAAAAATCAATTGGGTTTGTATACGCTATCACTGAATAATCTAAAAAAGAAATTAAGTAATCTCATTCATAATAGCATCTATAAGAATACCTAGGAGAGGCAGAGCCAACATGGCTCCCTAGACAGATGCATCATGTCGTCCCTCTGCAGCAAAGACCCAAAAAACGAAGTAAAACAGATACAAACTTCAATCCTGGAACCCTAAGCATCAAATGGAGGGATAAAGAACTAAATCAAACACAAAATGGAAGGAGAAACTGACAGAAAACAGAGAACGAGGAGAGCTACGGAGTGGAGGTCCCTGCCAATAAAAACAGCACAGCATTGCTATCTTGAAGCACAGGCAGCATGACTCCAGACAGGGAGTATGGGAAGGGAACTTCATAGAGCTCCCAAAAGGAGACAGAACACCACCCCGTATACCAGTTCCACCCCCTTCTTGCTGGCCCACAGGTCTGCTCCATCCTACTTACAGTCTACATTTTTTTTCTTTCTCCCTCCAACCTAGCCCCATATGCCACCTATCCCTCTTCCCAATGGCCTCTACTGCATCAGGGTGTCTACAGCTTCTCTGGTACTCAGGCCTGCTGCAGCACCAGGCCCCCACACCCCACCTCTCCCACCACTCAACCAGCTGCTGAATGGTGGGAAACCAGCTCAAATAACTCCCTGTCTAACACATCTGCAGATCTGGTGAGGTGTTGTGAATGCTCCCACACCACTGGACCAACATCAGGAGGCAGACAGCACCCACCGAGTATGCCCTCAGCCACATGGCCAAAACAGTGTACAGCAAAGTGGGCTCTCCCTGCCTGCTGCTGCCCTGTACAGGCAGCAAAGTGGCAGGGTGCAAGGTGGTGACAGCTATCGTGCCCACAGATAAGCAAGCAGCAAAGCATGCATGGCATGCCCAACCTGACACATCAAAACAAAACAAAAAAGCAAAATGAACAAATGAACACACAATCAATAAAGAAAATAATACATTAATGTCTCAAAGACAGCAGACAGTATCAAAACATATTTTTTAAAAAGTACAGGACAAGACTTCTCCAGAAAGTGAACAAAATTAAGAATCAGATAAACTTCCAGTAGAATAAAAGGCAAAATACCCAATATAGGATTCAAAAGACTAATATTTAGGGTTCTCCAAGAGACTAGGAAATAGATCAACGAAAACACAGACAAAATCAAGGAAAAATAGACAAAATCATGGAATATAAAGATAAAACCAATGAAAACATAGCCCAAATCAAGGAAAACACAATGCAACAGAAGAATTCAGGAAAATAATACAAGAACAAAACATCAAAATAAATAATTAGAAATCATATAAAAACAGCAACTAGAAACCCAAAAGATTAAGCAACAAAATTTCAGAAATGGATAACTTAATAAAAGATTTTAGCAGCAAATTTGAAACAATAGAAGACAGAATCAGTGACATTAAAGACAAATCCATGGATGTCAATCTGTTTGAGGAAAAATCACAGAAAACAATGAAGAAAACCTAAGAATTATGTGGGACACAATCAAGAGCAAAAATTTGAACATTACTGGAGGTCCAGAACAATGTGGGGACAATGGAAAACACAGAGATGATTGTTGAAGATTTCCTGGCTGAAAACTTCCCAAATATCATGCAAGACAAAAAGGTGACCATCCAAGAAGCTCAACAAACCCCATATAGGACAGACTCCAAAATAAACTCACCAACATATATCAGAATCACACATTCCACAACCAAAAACAAAGAAAGAATTCTGAGAGCAGCTCGAGAAAAACAGAAAGTCACATACAAAGGGGAAAGAATAAGACTAAGCTCTGATTACTCTGCAGAAACTATGTAGGCAAGAAGGCAATGGGATGACACATATAAAACCTTGAAAGAAAAAAATTGCCAACCAAGAATAATATATCCTGCAAAACACTCTCTCAAATATGATAGTGAAATTAGGACATTGCCAGGTAAACAGAAAATAAGGTAATTTGTGAAAACCAAACCAAACTTACAAGAAATATCAAAGAGAGTCCTTGATTATAGACCCAACAATATCAGACAACAAGCAGTCTAGGACACAGGACAGCATCAGCCAGACACCAACCTAGGTAAAGAACTCTCAATAATAAAACAAAGCTAAAAGACTTAAAACAGTGAAACAAAGATGTCAATCTGTAAATTATGACGTCAAAACAATAAGAGGGGAAATAAATGGTGTAAGTACAGAACTTTGAAATGGAGAGGAAGTCAAGGCAATATCGAGTAATAAAAGACTGGTTCAAACTTAGGAAGATAAGGGTAAATTTTGGGTAACCACAAAGAAAGTCAACAAACCATCTCATCAAAACAAAAAAGAAAAAAAAACATGAAGAATTAGTAAACCAAAAATCTATACTAATGAAAGAAAACAAGAGAAAATTCACAAACAAAAGCAACTCAGCACAGGAAAGTAAGAGGAACAAAGAAAACGTCAGCACCACAAAAAAGAAAGCACAACAATATGATAGCAATAAACTCATACCTATCAATAATCATACTGAATGTTACTGGATTAAATGCACCCATAAAGAGACAGAGAGTGGCAGAATGGATAAAAAAAATGACACTATCAGTTTGCTGTCTACAAGAGACATACCTTAGACACAAAAACACAAATTTACTAAAAATCAAAGGATAGAAAATATATATACCAAGCAAACAGTAACCAAGAGAGCAGGAATGGTAATATTAACCTCAGATAAAATAGACTTTAAGGCAAAACCAACCGTAAAAGACAAGGAAGGACATTGTATAATGATCAAAGGGACAATCCACAAAGAAGACAAAACTCTAATAAATATCTACACACCCAATGACCAAACTAAACCCACTGCCATTGAGTAGATTCCAACTCATAGCAACCCTACAGGACAGAGTAGAACTGTTCCATAGGGTTTCTAAGGACCAGCTGACGGATTTGAATTGCCAAACTTTTGGTTAGCAGCCGTAACTTTTAATCACCATGCCACCAGGGTTCCTATGACAGGGCTACAAAATACATAAAAGAAACTCTAGCAATGCTGAAAAGAGAAATAGTTCCACAGTAATAGCAGGAGACTTCAAACACCACTTTTGGTAAAGGACAGAATATCTAGAAAGAAACTCAACAGAGATACAGAAGATCTAAAGGACAAAATTAACCAACTTGACCTCATAGACATATATAGAACACTCCACCCACAGCAGCAAAATATACATTCTTTTCCAATGCACATGGAACATTCTCCAGAATAAACTACATTTTAGGCTAGAAAGCAACACTCAATAAAATCCAAAAAAATGGAAATAATACAAAGCATTCTCTCTAATCACAACACCTTAAAAGCAGAAATCAATAAGAGGAAGAGCAAGAAAAACAAGCAAACAACAATAACAAATACATGGAAAGTGAATACCACCTTGCCTAACAACAACTGGGTAATAGAAGAAATCAAACATGGAATCAAAATATTCCTAAATCAAATGAGAATGAAAATACATCATACTGAAACCTTTGTGACATAGCAAAGGCAGTGCTCAGAGGTCAATTTATAGCAATAAATGCACATATCAAAAAGAAGAAGAGACAAAATCAAAATGTTAGCCCTACAACTTGAACAAATAGAAAGAAGCCCACAGACATCAGAAGAAAGGAAATAATAAACATTAGAGCAGAAATAAATGAAATAGAGAACAGAAAAACAACAGAAAGAAAAAACAAGTCCAAAGGTTGGTTCTTTGAAAAGATCAACAAAATCAACAAATCATTGGCCAAACTGACAAAAGAAAAACAGGAGAGGAAGCAAAAAAACCAAATAAGAAATTAAGTGGGGGACATTACAACAGATCCAAGTGAAACAAAAAGGATGATAATAGAATGCTATGAACAATTGTACTCAAACAAATTTGAGAACTTAGAGGAAATGGACAAATTTCTAGAAACACACTACCTACCTAAACTAACAGAAATTGAGATAGAAACTCGGAACAGATCCATAAGAAAAGACGAGATCAGAAAGGAAATCTAAAAACAAAAACCGAAAAAAATTCCCAGCATAAAAAAGCCTTGGCCCAGACAGCTTCACTGGAGAATTCGACCAAACATTCAGAAGGGAGCTCACACCAGTACTACTCAATCTATTTCAGAGCATAGAAAAGGAAGGAATACACCAAAATTCACTCTATGAAGCCACCATAGCCCTGACACCAAAGCCACGCAAAGACACCACACACACAAAAAAAGAAAATTACAGACCAACATGTCTCATGAATATAGATGCAAAAATTCTCAACAAAATTGTAGCCAACAGAATTCAGCATCATATCAAAAAAATAACATACCAAAACGAAGTGGAATTCATACCAGCTATGCAAGGATGGTTCAACATTAGGAAATCAATCAACTTTATCCACCACGTAACTAGAACAAAAGAAATCCAAAAAAACACAAAATAAGAAATGCTGGAGAGGTTGTGGAGAGACTGGAACACTTATACACTGTTGGTGGGAATGTAAAATGGTACAACCACTTCAGAAATCAATTTGGCACTTCCTTAAAAAGCTAGAAGTACCATACGATCCAGCAATCCCACTCCTTGGAATATATCCTAGAGAAATAAGAGCCATCATAGGAATAGATATATGCAAACCCATGTTCACTGCAGCACTGTTCATGATAGCAAAAAGATGGAAACAACCTAGGTGCCCATAAACAGACTAATGGATAAACAAATTATGGTATATTTACACAATGCAATACTACACAACGATAAAGAACAATGATGAATCCATGAAACATAACATGGAGGAATCTGGAAGGCATTATACTGAGTGAATTTAATCAGTCACAAATGGATAAATATTGTATAAGAGCACTATTATAAGAACTCAAGAAAAGGTTTAAACACAAAGAAAACATTCTTTTATGGTTAAGAGCTTGGGGAGGGAGGGAGAGGAGTATTCACTAACTAGATAGTAGACAAGAATTAGGTGAAGGGAAGGACAACACACACTCCAGGGGAAGTCAGCACAACTGGGCTAAACCAAAAGCTAGTAAGTTTCCTGACTACAACCAACCACTTTGAAGGACAGAGTAGCAGGGGTAGGGGTCTGGGGACCATGGTTTCAGAGGACAGCTAGGTCAATTGGCATAACAAAGTTTATTAAAATGTTCTGCATCCCACTTTGGTGAGTGGGGTCTTGGGTCTTAAAAGGTAGTGAGCAGCCATCTAAGATGCATCAATTGGTCCCAACCTACCTGGAGCGAAGGAGAATGAAGAACACCAAAGACACAAGGAAAATATTAGCCCAAGAGACAGAAAGCACCACATAAACCAGAGACTCCATCAGCTTGAGACCAGAACTAGATGGTGCCCGGCTACCGCCAATGACTGCCCGGACAGGGAACACAACAGAAAGTCCCTGACAGAGCAGGAGAAAAGTACGGAGCAGAACTCAAATTCTAGTAAAAAGACCAGACTTAATGGTTTGACTGAGACTGGAAGGACCCTGGAAGACACATCCCCCGGACTCTCTGTTAGCCCAAAACTAAAACTGTTCCCGAGGTGAACTCTCCAGAAAAAGATTAGACTGTATATGGGACATAAAATGATACTCATGAGGAGTGTGCTTATTAGGTCAAGTAGATACATAAGACTAAGTGGGAGGCTATTGTCTGGAGGCGAGTTGAGAAGGCAGAGAGGGTCAGGAGCTGGTTGAATGGACATGGAAAATCTGAGGTGGCAAGGAGGAGTGTGCTGTCACAGTGTGGGGACAGCAACTAGGGTTACATAACAATGTGTGTATAAATTTTTGTATGATAAACTAACTTGAATTGTAAACTTTCACTTAAAGCACAATAAAGAAAAAAAATAGAACAAAAGAAAAGAATCACAAGATCATCTCAATCGATATAGAAAAGGCATCTGATAAAGTCCAACACCATTCCTGATAAAAACTCTCAATAAAATAGCAATTGAAGGGAAATTCTTCAACATAATAAAGGACATCTATAGAAAACCAACAGACAACATCATCCTCAATGGAGAGAGGCTGAAAGCATTAAACCTGAGAACGGACAAGGATGACCTTTAATATCACTCTTATTTAACACTGTGCTGGATGTCCTAGCTACAGAAATAAGGCAAGAAAAAGAAATAAAGGGCATCCAAATTGGAAAGGGAGAAGTAAAACTAGCCCTATTCGCAGATGACATGATACTATACATAGAGAACCCCAAAGATTCCACAAGGAAACTACTGGATCTAATAGAAAGATTCAACAGAGTAGCAGGATACAAGATCAACATACAAAAATCAGTTGAATTCCTATACACCAAAAAGAGAACTTCAAAAACGAAATCAGGAAAACAATACCATCTATAATAGCCACTAAGAAGATAAAACACGTAGGAATAAATCTAACCAGGGATATAAAAGACATATAACAAAAACCACAAAACACTATTGCAAGAAACAAAGAGACCTACAGAAATGGAAAAACACAACATGCTCAGGGATAAGAAGACTCCAACACTGTGAAAATGTCAATTCTATCCAAAGTGATCTACAGATATAATGCAATCCCGATCCAAATAAAAACAGCATTCATTTTTTTCATTGCTGTAGTTAAATGAAGTTTACATTTCAAGTTAGTCTCCCACACAAAATTTTATACATACATTGTTATGTGACCCTAATTTCTCACCCCATTCTGCGACAGCACACTCCTCCTCTCTTCCCGATTCCCCATGACCATTCAACCAGCTCCTAAGCCTCTCTGCCTTCCCCTTTCACCTCCGGACAGAAGCTGCCCCTTTGGTCTCTTGTATCTACTTGACTAAGAGGCACACTCTTCACTAGTATCACTTTATGTCCCACAGTCCAGTCCAATCCCTGTCTGAATAGTTGGCCTCATAAAATGTTTTAGCTCTGGGCTGATAGAGAGTCTAGGGGCCATGCTTTCCGGGGTACCTCCAGTCTCAGTTAGACCGTTAAGTCTGGTCTTCTTACTAGAATTTCGGTTATGTATCCCATCCTTCTGCTGCTCCATCAGGGGCTCTCTGTTGTGTTCCCTGTCAGGGCGGTCATTGGTGGTAGCCGGGCACCATCCACTTCTTCTGGTCTCAGGCTGATTAAGTCTCTGGTTTATGTGGCCCATTCTGTCTCTTAGGCTAATACCTTCTTTGTGTCTTCAGTGTTTTTCATTCTCCTTTACTCCCGGTGGTTGTGACCAATTGATGCATCTTAGATGGCCACTTGCAAGCTTTTAAGACCCCAGACGCCACTCACCAAAGTAGGATGCAGAAGATTTTCTTAATAAGCATTGTTATGCCAATTGACCTAGATGTCCCCTGAAAGTATGGTCCCCAGAACCCTACCCCTGCTACTCTATCTCTCAAAGTATTTAATTGTATTCAGGAAAATTCTTAACTTTGGTTTAGTCCAGTTGTGCTGACCTCCCCTGTAGTGTGTGCTGTCCTTCCCTTTGCCTAAGATGATTCTTATCTACTATCTAGTCAGTGAATAATCCCACCCTCCCTCCCACCCCTGTAACCAACAAAGAATGTTTTCTTCTGTGTTTAAACCTTTTCTTGAGTTCTTATAATAGCGGTCTTATACAGTATTTGTCCTTCTGTGACTGACTAAATTCACTCAGCATAATAAATTCCAGCTTCCACCACGTTATACAATATTTCACAGCTTCATCGTTGTTGTTTATCATTGTGTAATATTCCGTTGTGTGGATATACCATAATTTGTCTATCCATTCATCTGTTGATGGGCACCTAGGTTGTTTCCATCTTTTTGCTATTGTGAACAGTGCTACAATGAACATGGATGTGCATATATCTATTCGTGTGACTGCTTTTATTTCTCTAGGATATATTCCAAGGAGTGGGATAGCTGGATCGTATGGTACTTCTATTTCCAGCTTTGTAAGGAAGTGCCAAATCAATTTCCAAAGTGTTTGCACCATTTTACATTCCCACCAACAGTGTATAAGTGTATCGGTGTCTCCACAACCTCTCCAGCATTTATTATTTTGTGTTTTTTGGATTAAGACTAGCCTTGTTGGGGTGAGATGATATCTCATTGTAGTTTTGATCTGCATTTCTCTAATGGCTAATGATCACAAGCATTTCTTCATATGTCTGATAGCCACCTGAATATCTTCTTTGGTGAAGTGCCTGTTCATATCCTTTGCACATATTTTAATTGGGTTATTTGTCTTTTTGTTCAATAGCATTCTTTAATGAGATGGAAAAACTAATCACCAACTTTATAGGAAAAGGAAAGAGGCCCTGGATATGTAAAGCATTTTGAAGAAAAAGAACAAAGTAGGAGGCCTCACACTACCTGATCTCAGACTCTACTATACAGGAATGGTAGTCTAAACAGCCTGGTACTGGTACAATGACAGACACATAGACCAATGGGACAGCATTGAGAACCCAGATATAAATCCATCCATCCATGGTCAGCTGATCTTTAACAAAGGACTGAAGTCCATTAAATGGGGAAAATACAGTCTTTTTAACAAATGGTGCTGGCAAAACCTGATGTCCACCTGTAAAAATAATGAAACAGGACCCATACCTCACACCATACACAAAAACAACTCAAGTGGATCAAATACCTAAATATAAAACCTAAAATTATGAAGATCATGGAAGAAAAAACAGGGACAAGGATAGAGGCCCTAATACATGGCATAAATTCAATACAAACCATAACTAAGAATGCACAAACACCAGGAGATAAACAGGGAGCTCCTAAAAATTAAACACTTATGCTCATCAAAAGACTTCACCAAAAGAGTAAAAAGAGAACCTACAGACTGGGAAAAAATTTTTCTTTTGGACTACGACATATCCGACAAGGGTCTAATCTCTAAAATCTATAGAATACTTCAACACCTAAATAACAACAACAACAACAAAAATCCAATTAAAAATGGGCAAAGGATATGAACAGATACTTCACCAAGAAGAAATTCAGGCAGCTAACAGACACATGAGGAAATTCTCAAGATCATTAGCCATTAGAGAAATGCAAATCAAAACTACAATGAGATACCATCTCATCCAGGCATTACTGGCACTAACAAAAAAAAAAAAAGCAGAAAATAACAATTGTTAGAGAGGTTTCAAGGAGGTTGGAACACTTATGCACTGCTGTTGGGAAAGTAAAATGGTACAACCACTGTGGAAAGCAATATGGCCCCTCCTTAAAAGACTAGAAATAGAAATATCATATGATCCAGAAATTCCACTTCCTAGGAATATATCCTAGAGAAATAGAGCCATCATATGAATAGATACATGCACACCCATATTAATTTCAGCATTATTCGCAATAACAAAAAGATGAAAACAACATAAGCGTCCATCAACAGATCAATGGATGAACTAATTATGGTACGTACACACAATGGAATACTATGTAAAGATAAACAACCATGAATCCATAAAATATCTCACAACATGGATGAATCTGGAGGGCATTATGCTGAGTGAAATAAGTCAATCACAAAAGGAGAAATATTGCATGAGACCACTATTATAAGAACTAAAGAAAAGGTTTACACACAGAAAAAAAATCTTTGTTGTTTATGAGGGAGGGGTAATCACTAACTAGATAGTAGACAAGTGTTAACATTGGTGAAAGGAAATACAACACACAGTATAGGGAAAGTCAGCCATAGAAGCTTCCTAGACACATCCAAACACCTTGAGGTACCAAGTTACTGGGGCTGAGGGCTGGGTATCATGGTCTCGGGGGACATCTAGGTCAACTGGCATACCATAGTTCATAAAGAAAATGTTCTACATCCTACTTTGGTGAGTAGCATCTAGGGTCGTAAAAGCTTGCAAGTGGCCATCTAAGATACACATATTAGTCCCGTGCCGTTCAGAGCAAAGGAGAATGAAGAAAACCAAAGACACAAGGAAAATAACAGTCCAAAGGAGTAATGGACCACAAGAACCACAGCCTCCACCAGCCTAAGCTCAGAATAAGTGGATGGTGCCTGGCTACCACCACTGATGACTCTGACAGGGATTACAATAGAGGGTCCTGGATAGAGTGGGAGAAAAAATGTAAAACAAAATTTAAATTAACACACACAAAAAAAGACCAGACTTACTGTTCTGACAGAGACTTGGGGAACTCTGAGACTATGGCCCCTGGAAACCCTGCTAACTCAGAAGTGAAGCCACTCCCTAAGTCCACCTTTCAGCCAAAGATTAGACAGGCCTATAAAACAAACAATAACACACATGAGGAACATGCATCTTAGTTCAATCGTATTCAAGGCCAAATGGGCAACACCAGACCAAAAGCAAAGACAAGACGGCAGAAAGGGACAGGAAAACTAGATGAATGGACACAGGGAACTCGGGGTGTAAAGGGAAGGGTGGAGAGTGCTGACACACTGAGAGCACAAATCAATTTCTGTATAAATTTCTGAATGAGAAATTGGTGCTGTAAACTTTCACCTAAAGCACAATAATATTTTTAAAAAAGGATAAAATACCTAGGAATAAATTTAACAAGAGAGGCAAAAAACTTGTACATGGAAAACTGTAAAACACTGCTAAAAGGAAGAAGATCTAAATAAATGGAAGTACGCTACATATTCATGGATTGGAAGATTTAATATTATTAAGATGCCACTACTAACAAAAGTGATCTATAGATTCAACACAATCCCTATCAAAATTCCAATAGTCTTCTTTGGAGAAATGGAAATGCCAATCTTTACATTTATATGGCATTTCAAGTGGCCCTGAATAGCCAAAACAATCTAAAAAAATAAGAACAAAGTAGGAGGACTCATACTTCCCGATTTCAAAATGTAACTTAAAGCTGCAATAATAAAAATAGTATGGTATTAGTATAAAGATAGATATATACATAAAATAAATGGAATTGAGAGCCCAGAAATAAATCCATACATTTACGGTCAATTGATTTTCAACAAGTGAACTAAGTCCATGCAATGGGGAAAGGAGAGTCTTTTCAAGAAATGGTGCTGGGACAACTGGATTTCCACATGCACAAGAATGAAGCTGGAGCCATATCTCACACCATATATAAAAATTAATTCAAAATAGATCAATGTCCTAAATATAAGAACTAAAACCATGACATTATTAGAACAAAATATTCATAGAACATACTCAGGACCTAGTTTTCAACAATAGATTCTCAAATAGGGCACCAAAAAGCAACAAAAAACAAAATAGATAACTCGAACTTCATCAAAATTCTTTAAAAAGCTGGTCACCAAAGACTTTTACTAAGAAAGTGAAGAGACAACCTACAGATCTGGAGAAAGTATTTGGTAATCATACATCTGATAGGGGGTTAATGTCCAAAATATATAAAGAACTCCTGCAACTTAACAAGACAAATAACCCAACCAAAAATAGGCCAAGGACGTGAATAGACATTTCACCAAAGAAGACATAGAAATGGCCAATAAGCACATGAAAAGATGCTCAACACCATTAGCCATTAAAAAAAAACCTGCTGCCAGCGAGTCGATTCCGACTCATAGCAATCCTATAGGACAGAGTAGAACTGCCCCATAGGGTTTCCAAGGAGTGCCTGGTGGATTCAAACTGCTGACCTTTTGGTTAGCAGCCATAGCTCTTAACCACTCTGCCAACAGGGTTTACATTAGCCATTAGGGAGATGCAAATAAAACCACAATGAGACACCATTTCACCCCCAGCAGAGGGCTGTTGTTGCTAGGTGCCATCAAGTTGATTCTGACTCACAGTGACCCTATGTAAAACAGAACAAAACACTACTCAGTCCTGTGCCATCCTCACTATTGTTGCTATGTTGCAGGCACTGTGTCATTCCATCTCGTTGAGAGTCTTCCTCTTTTTTGCTGACCCTCTACTTTACCAAGCATGATGTCCTTCTCCAGGAACTAGTCCCTCCTGATAACATGTTCAAAGTATGTGAGACAAAGTCTTGTCATTCTCCCTTCTAAGGAGCTTTCTGGCTGTACTTCTTCCAAGACAGACTTGTTCATTCTTCTGGAAGTCCATGATATATTCAATATCCTTTGCCAACACCATAATTCAAAGGCATCAATTCAGTCCACATAGGAAAACAACAAATGTTGGTAAGGTTGTGAAGATATTGGAGCCCTTGTCCCTTGCTGGCGGGAATGCAAAATCGTACAGCCTCCAGAAAACAGTTTGGCGGTTCCTCAAAAAGTTGAACAGTTCAACATAGAGCTACCATATGACTCAGTATATCCACTCCTTAGTGTTCACACAAGAGACTTGAAAGCAGCAATGCAAACAGACACACGTAGACCAATGTTCACAATAGCTAAAAAGTGGAAACAATCTAAATGTCCATCAACAGATGAATGGATAAACAAAGTGTGGCATATGCAGTGAAACCTGTGAAAGCCAGAACCTGTGTAAGGTGGAAACCGGTCAGAGAAGGAAAATTCAAATATTTTCCACTAAAACGAGCGACAAAAAAGTGGTAAGGCAGCAGCCTGTCAAAGGTGGAAAACTTGTGAGACCCGGAAAAAAAAGGCAGACCCATCGAGTTCTAGCTCTCCTAGGTTTCACTGTACATACAATGAAATATTACTCAGCAATAAAGAGAAACAAATTCCTGATACATGCTATAACATGAATGAACCTTGAAAACATTATTTTGAGTGAAGTAAGTCAATTACAAAAGGTCAAATATTATATGATCCCACTTACACAAAACATCTAGAACAGGTAAATGTATAGAGATCAAAGTTTATCTGTGATTACCAGGGACAGGAGGGAAGGAGAGAGAGGGGGAGTCACTGCTCAGAAAGGCACTGAATATTGATTTATGGTAATAGAAAACTTCGCAATGGATACTGGTCACACAATATGATTAATGTAATTGGTATCACTGAATTGTACATGTATACATGTAAAAAATGTTGAATTGGCAAATGTTATGATATATATTTTTATAACGATAAAAAAACAAAGTAAAATACAAATTGAGATACATACCTGACAATATCTCATTTAAAAAAATACACCATGGGCTATCATCTCACCCACACTAAGATAGCTATGACTAAAAAAAGTAATGGAAAACAAATGGTGTTGGCGAAAATGTGGAAAAATAGGAACCTTCATCCATTGCTGCTGGGATTGTAAAATGGTACAGCTTCTGTGGAAAACATTCTGGTGGTTCCGCCAAAAGTTAAACATGTTGTTGTTGTTAGGTGCCATCAAGTCAATTCTGACTCATAGTGACCCTATGTACAACAGAATGAAACACTGCCTGGTCCTGTGTCATTCCCACAATCCTTGTTATGCTTGAGCTCATTGTTGCAGCCACTGTGTCAATCCATCTCCTTGTAGGTCTCCTCTTTTTCACTGACCCTCTGCTTTAGCAAGTGTGATGCCCTTCTCCAGGGACTGATCCCTTCTGATTAACATGTCCAAAGTATGTGAGATGTAGTCTCGCCATCCTTGCTTCTGAGGAGCATTCTGGTTGTACTTCTTCCAAGACAGATTTGTTCATTCTTTTGGCAGTCCATGGAATATTCGGCATTCTTCTCCAACATCACAATTCAAAGGTATCAATTCTTCTTCCATCTTCCTTATTCATTGTCCAGCTTTCACATGCGTAAGAGGTGACTGAAAACACCATGGCTTGGGTCAGGGGCACCTTAGTATTCAAGGTGACATCTTTGCTTTTCTACCCTTTAAAGAGGTTTTTTGCAGCAGATTTGCCCAATCCAACGTGTCTTTTGATTTCTTGACTGCTGCTTCCATGGGTGTTGTGGATCCAAGTAAAATGAAATCCTTGACAACTTGATGATCTTTTCTCCCTTTATCATGATGTTGCTTCTTGGTTCAGTGTGAGGATTTTTGTGTTCTTTATGTTGAGGTGTAATCATACTGAAGGCTGTGGTTTTTGATCTTCATCAATAAGTGTTTCAAATCCTCTTCACTTTTAGCAAGCAAGGCTGTGTCATCTGCGTAATGCAGGTTGTTAATGAATCTTCCTCCAATCCTGATGCCTTGTTCTTCTTCATTTAGTCCAGCTTCTCGGATTATTTGCTCAGCATACAGATTGCATAGGTATGGTGAAAGGATACAACCCTGACACACACATTTCCTGACTTTAAACCATGCAGTGTCCCCCTGTTCTGTTCGAACGACTCCCTCTTGATCTATGTACAGGTTCCTCATGAGCACAATTAAGTGTTCTGGAATTCCCATTCTTCGCAATGGTATCCATAACTTGTTATGATCCACACAGTCGAATGCCTTTGCATAGTCAATAAAACAGAGGTAAACATCTTTCTGGTATTCTCTGCCTTCAGCCAGTATCCATCTGACATCAGCAATGATATCCCCCGTTCCATGTACTCTTCTGAATAACAGCTTGAATTTCTGGTACTTCTCTGTTGATGTACTGCTGCAGCCACTTTTGAATGATCTTCAGCAAAATTTTACTTGCATGTGATATTAATGATATTGTTCGATAATTTCGTACTCAGTTGGATCACCTTTCTTCAGAATAGGTACAAATATGGATCTCTTCCAGTCCATTGGCCATGTAGCTGTCTTCCAAATTTCTTGGCATAGATCAGTGAGCACTTCCAGTGCTGCATCCATTTGTTGTAATAACTCAATTGATATTCCATCAATACCTGAAGCCTTGGTTTTCGCCACTGCCTTCAGTGCAGCTTAGACTTCTTCCTTCAGTACCATCAGTTCCTGATCATATGCTACCTCCTGAAGTGGTTGAAGGCCGACCAATTATTTTTGGTATAGTGACTCTGTGTATTCCTTCCAACTTCTTTTGATGCTTCCTGTGTCATTTAATATGTTCCCTGTAAGAATCCTTCAGTAGTGCAACCCAAGGCTTGAAATTTTTTCTTCAGTTCTTTCAGCTTGAGAAATGCTGAGCATGTTCTTCCCTTGTGGTTTTCTATCCCAGCTCTTTGCACATGGCATCGTAATACTTTACTTTGTCTTCACGAGCCGCCCTTTGAAATCTTCTGTTCACCTCTTTTACTTTATCATTTCTTCCTTTTGCTTTAGCTACTTGACCTTCAAGAGCAATTTTTAGAGTCTCTTCTGACATCCATTTTGGTCTTTTGTTTCTTTCCTGTCTTTTTAATGATCTCTTACTTTCTTCATGTATGATGTCCTTGATGTCATTCCACAACTTGTTTGGTCTTCGGTCGTTAGTGTTCAACGCATCAAATCTATTCTTGAGATGGTCTCTAAATTCAAGTGGGATATACTAAAGGTTGTACTTTGGCCCTCATGGACTTGTTCTAATTTTCTTCAGTTTTTCAACTTGAACTTGCATATGAGCAATTGATGGTTTGTTCGGCAGTCGGCCCCTGGCCTTGTTCTGACTGATGATATTGAGCTTTTCCATCGTCTCTTTCCTCAGATGTAGTCGATTTGATCCCTGCGTATTCATGTCATTAAGGTCAACTCTACTTTCAGGAGGCAGCTCCTCCCCAGTAGAATTCTGAGTGTCTTCCAACCTGAGGGTCTCATTTTCTGTCACTATATCAGACAGTGTTCTGCTGCTATTTATAAGGTTTTCACTGGCTAATTCTTTTCAGAAGTAGACCACTGCGTCCTTCTTCCTAGTCTGTCTTAGTCTGGAAGCTCAGCTGAAACCTGTCCACCATGGGTGACCCTGCTGATGTTTGAATACCAGAGGCATAGCTTCCAGCATCACAGCAACATGAAAGCCCCCACAGCACAACAAACTGACAGACATGTGGGGAAAAAGTTAAACATACAATCACTATATGATCTAGCAATTCCACTTCTAGGTATATACCTAAAGAATTGAAAGAAGGAACGCAAACAGATATGTGTACACCAATGTTCATTGTAGCACTATTCAAAATAGCCAAAAAATGGGAACAATCTAAATGTCCATCAACAAATGAATAGATACACAAAAATGTACATACATACATTAGCATATTACTCAGTCATAAAGAGAAATGAAGTCCTGATACTGGCTACAACATGGATGCACCTTGAAAACATTATTCTGAGTGAAATAAGTCAGTCACAAAACAGCAAATATATGATTCCAATTATATTAAATATCTAGAATAAGCAAGTATATACAGACCTAAGTTTATTAGTGGTTACCAGGTATCATGGATTGAATTGTGTCCTCAAAAAATATGTGTATCACATAATCATGGCTAGGCCATGATTCCCAGTATTGTGTGATTGTCCACCATTTTTTCATCTGATGTGATTTTCTTATGTGTTGTAAATCCTATCTCTATGATGTTAATGATATGGGATTAGTGGCAGTTATGTTAATGAGGCAGGACTCAATCTACAAGATTAGACTGTATCTTAAGCCAATCTCTTTTGAGATATAAAAGAGAGAAGCAAGCAGAGAGACATGAGGACCTCAAACCACCAAGAAACAAGAGCCAGGAGCACGTGACCTTTGGACCCAGGGCTCCTGCACTGAGAAGCAACTTGACCAGGGGAAGATTGATGACAAGGACCTTCCTCCAGAGCTGACAGAGAGAGAAAGTCTTCCCTTGGAGCTGACGACCTGAATTTGGACTTGTAGCCTACCAGACTGTGAGAGAATAAATTTCTCTTTGTTAAAGCCATCCACTTGTGGTATTTCTGCCCTTATAGAAACACACTAGATGACTAAGACATCTGGAGGGAGGGAGAAAGGGGGCTTATTGCTTAACGGACACCAAGCTTCTGTTAATAGCTATGGAGCAATTTGAAAATGGATAATAGTGATGATTGCACAACATGATGAATATAATTAATGTCACTGAATTGTACATGTGAACAATTGTTGAAATGGCAAATGTTTTGTTACATATATATTTATCATCTAAAAATTGCTTAGCACATCAGACACAGTCAATAAATGGATATTAACTATTATTGCTATAAAAGAATGATCAAAGGACTTGGATAGGCATTTCACCAAAAAAGATATATAAATGGCCAATAAGTACATGAAAAGATGGCTATTAACCTGTTAAACCTATTGCCGTCGAGTCAATTCCAACTCACAGCAACCTTATAGAACAGAGTAGAACTGCTCCATAGGGTTTTGAAGAAGTGGCTGGTGGATTTGAACTGCCGACCTTCGGTTAGCAGCTGAACTCTTAACCACCAAGCCACCAGGGCTCCCACTAGCCATTAGATAAATGTAAATCAAACCCATAATGAGATACCACTTTACCCCACAGTAGTTAAGAGCTATGGGCCAGTGGCCCTTCAGCTGCAGCAGTGCAGCAGAGGGGCAGTTGGGGTATGGGGCTAGGTCTGAGGGAGAAGGAAAAGGAAGGGAGAGAAAAGAAAAAAAACTGGCAGTGCCATGGAGGCCAGCGACTGAGGGCAGGGTAGACCGGAGGGCCGGTTGGAAGGGAAGGCATGTGATATGTGGAGCTAGGTGGGAAGGAGAAAGAAAAGAAAGAAGAGAAACAAAAGCAAAAAAAAAAAAAAATGGTGCAGCGAGAGCCAGCAGGTTGGGGCAAGGTGGACCCGGGGCGGCAGTAGGCGGGTGGCTCTCTAGCCAAGGCAGAATGGCATGGCCCAGTTAGACGGTGGAGGTGGTGTTTGGGGTTAGGTGGGGGAAAAAAAGAAAAGAAAGGGAAACAGAAAAGAAAAAAACTGGCAGAGTGACAGGAGCCTGCGGGTGGGTGTGGGGCAGATTCGGGGAGGCCATGTGCTGGTGGCTGTCTAGCAGACCAGTATGGCATGGCCCAGTTAGACGGTGGAGGTGGTGTATGGGGTTAGGTGGAAGGAAAAAAGAAAAGAAAGGGAAACAGAAAAGAAAAAAACTGGCAGAGTGACAGGAGCCTACGGGTGGGTGTGGGGCAGATTCAGGGAGGCCATGTGCTGGTGGCTGTCTAGCAGAGCAGTGTGGCATGGCCCATCAAGAAGGGGTGGAGGCAGGGCACGGGGCTAGGTGGGAGGGAGAAAGAAAAGGAAGGAAGGGAAAGATAAAAAACAATGACTTGGCGGGAGCCAGCTGGTAGGGGCGGGGCAGACCCGGGGTGGCAGTGAGCTGGTGTCTCTCTGGCCAAGTGGCCGTGGCCTGTTGGGAAGCAGTGGAGGCAGCATACAGAGCATAAAGTTGAGGGGTGGGGAAGCATATTTCTCTGGTTTCTGGGTACTCTGTCTACTGTTGGGAGCTCTGTGAAGTTGCCTTTCCGTACTTTCTGTCCGCGGTCATAGCTGGCTGTGCTCCAAGATGGCAAAGCTGTGCGGTGTTAGCTGGCAGGGGACCTCCACTCCATAGCTCTCCTCGTTCTCTGTTTTCCATCAGTTTCTTCTCCCATTTGGTGCTTGATCTAGTTCTTCATCCTTTCATTTGATGCTTAGGGTTCCAGGACTGACATTTGTATCTGTTTTACTTAGTTTTTCGGGTCTTTGCTGCAGAGGGACAGCATGGTGCTTCTGCCTATAGCGCCATGTTGGCTCCACCTCTGATCCTAAAACTTACGTGGAAATGCAAAAGGCTCAGAACAGCCAAAATAATATTGAAAAAGAATAAACTTGGTGAACTCACAAATATCAATTTCAAAACTTACTACAAAGCTACTGTAGCCAAGAAAGTGTGATACTGGTATTATAACAGACATATAGATCAATTGAATAGAATTACTAGCCAGGTATGGTTAATGGATTCTCAACAAAGGTACCAAAGGATTCAACGGAGAAGGACAGTCTTCAACTAATGGTGCACTGGGACAATTTGATAGCTACATAAAAAAATATTAATTTAGACCCTTGCCTCATACCATACACAAATATGAACTCATAACGGATCACAGACCTAAATGTAAGAGATCAAACTATAAAAGTCTTAGAAGAAAGCATAAGAGCAAACCTCTGTGACTTTCGTTCAGGCAAACATTTCTCAGATACATCATCAAAGGCACAAGCTATAAAAGAAAAAATGATAAATTGGATTTCATCAAAATTTAAAACTTTTGCACTTCAAGAGATACAATTAACAAAGTAAAAAAAGAGGCCATCAACCAGGTGGCTTTATCATAGCTGATAAAGGACTTCTATCCAGAATATATAAAGGGTATTTATAACTCAATAACCCAATTTTTTCTCTTTCCTATTTTTTAAAATTGTGGTGAAAACATACACACCAAAACATCAGCCAACACAACTTCCACATTACACATTACAACTCATGTTGTGCCACCATTACTGTCCTCATCCAAAACATTCCAACATCAACATAAACTCAATACCCACCAAACCAAAAACTCCCGTTTCCCACCCCCGCCCCTGCTGCAACTCTTGTTAACCATGAATAACCTTTGGTTTTTATATATTTGCTTATTTCATGTAAGTGAAATCATAAGTATTTCTCTTTTTTGACTGACTTATTTTGCTCAGCGTAGCGTTTTCAAGGTTCATCCATGTTGTGGCATGCATGAGAACTTCATTTATCTTTAGAGTTGCATAATATTCTATTGTGTACATACCACATTTTACTTATCCATTCATCTCTTGATGTACAATTTGGTTATTTCCACATTTTGGCTATTGTGAAAAGTGCTTCAATGAACACTGGCGTACAGGTTTCTGTTTGCATTCCTGCCTTCACTTCTTCTGAGTATATACCTAGGATTGGGATTTCTGGGTCGTATGGTAATTCTGTGTTCAACTTTTTGAGGAACTACCAAACTGCTTTCTACAGTGGCTACACCATTTTACATTCCCACCAGCAATGAATGAAGGTTCCAGTTTCTCCACAACCTGCCAATGCTTGTTGTTTTCTTTTTTTTTTAAATCACTGCCATTCTATTGGGGGTGAGGTGATATCTCATTGTGGTTTTATTTGCATCTCCTTAATGGCCTAATAGGAAGACCGAAGAAGAATTGATGCCTTTGAATTGTGGTGTTAGTGAAGAATATTGAATATACCATGGACTGCCAAAAGAACGAACAAATCTGTCTTGGAAGAAGTACAACCAGAATGCTTCTTAGAAGCAAGGGTGGCAAGACCACACATCTCGCATACTTTGGACATGTTATCAGGGGGGATCCGTCCCTGAAGAAGGACATCATTGTGGTAAAGTAGAGGGTCAGCAAAGAAAAGGAAGACGCTCAGCGAGATGGATTGACACAGTGGATGAAACAATGGGCTCAAGCATAACAACGATTGTGAAGATGGCACAGGATTGGGCAGTATTTCGTTCTGTTGCACATAGGGTCACTATGAGTCAAGAATGACTCAATGCCACCTAACAACAATAACAATGGCCTAATGGTGCCCTGATGTCACAGTGGTTAAGAGCTTGGCTGCTAAAAAAAGTCAGCAGTTTGCATCCACCATCTGCTCCTTGGAAACCCTATGGGGCAGTTCTGCTCTGTCCTACAGGGTCACTGTGAGTCGGAATTGACTTGATGGCAATGGATTTTGGGTTTAATGGCTAATAAGGAGCCCTGGTGGCACAGCCGTTAAGAGCTCAGCTGCTAACCAAAAGGCTGGCAGTTTGAATCCACCAGCTGCTCCTTGGAAACTCCATGGGACAGTTCTACTCTGTCCTATAGGGTTGCTATGAGTCAGAATCGACTCAATGACAAGAGTTTTTTTTTAATGGCTAACGATGTTGAGCATCTTTTCATGTGCTTGTTGGCCATTTGAATATTCTCTTTGGTGAAATAATTTTCTGTTCAAGTCCTTTACACATTTTTTGATTGAGTTGTTTGTCTTTTTGTTAAGTTGTAGTTATATATATATATATATATATAGTATATATATATATCCTATATATAGTAGTTATATATATATATATAGGATATTAGGCCCTTATGTGATATATGGTTCCCCAAAACTTCCTCCCAGTCTGTAGGTTGTCTTATTTTGTTGATAAAGTCCTATAACCCAATTTTTAAAAGCACTAAAAATCTATATAAAAATGTTCATAGCATTTTTATTCATAACAGCCAAAACCTAGAAACAACCCAGATGCCCTTCATTGGGTGAATGGTTAGACAAACTGTGGTACATCTATACTGTGGAATACTACACAACAACAAAAAAGAATGAACTATTGATGTATGCAATAACTGAGATGAATCTTAGGAGAAGTATGCTGAGTAAAAAAAGCCAATCCTCAAATGTTACATACTGTGTAATACAACTTATATAAGATTCTTGAAATTGCAAAATTACAGATGGTGAAGTTGTTGTAAAAGGGCAACATGAAGGATCCTTGTGGTAATATAACTGTTCTGTATATTGACTGTGATGGTGGTCATACAAACCTATATATGGGATAAATTGCAT
Organism: Dugong dugon; assembly: GCA_030035585.1. Classification (NCBI taxonomy): domain Eukaryota; kingdom Metazoa; phylum Chordata; class Mammalia; order Sirenia; family Dugongidae; genus Dugong; species Dugong dugon. Next base: position 96,025,510 of record CM057483.1, on the reverse strand, counting down.
AGAACTCTTTCCCCTTCCCTTCTGCCCTGGTAATCACCATTAAACTTTGATCTCTATATATTTGTCTATTCTAAGTGTACCATATTAGTGAAATCCTACACTATTTGTCTGTTTGTGATTAACCTATTTCACTTAGCATAATTTTTCAAGGTTCATCCATGTTGTGGCATGTATCAGGATTTCATTTCTCTCATAGTAGAGTAATATTCCATTGTGCATATATACCACATTTTGTTTATCCATTCATCTGCTGATGGGCATTTGGGTCATTTCTACCTTTTGGCTATTGTGAATAGTGCTGCAATTATTGAATTTATGTTAATGGGGATGGAAAATATTGCAATTAAATTTGGTGGTGGCTGTACAACATGATCGATGTAATTGGTTTCATTGAACTGCACAAGTGAAAAATGTTGAAGTGGCAAATGTTTTGTTACCTATATTTTTACAAAAATTAAAGAAAGATAAAAAGCTTGCATAGAACTAAATGCACACATACACACACAAATGGGTACACATATAACTGCAGAAATCTAAATAACAGAGGTGGATTGTATAAATGTCAGTTTCCTAGTTGGGATAAAAAAACCAAACCTGTTGCCTTCAAGTTGATTCCAACTCATAGCAACCCTATAGGGATAGTATACTATAATTATGCAAGATGTTACCATTGGGGGATATTGGGCAAAGGATACACAGGATCACTCTATATTATTTCTTACAATTACTTGTGAATCTGTAATTATCTAAAAAAAAAAAAGCTTAATTTTTTTTAAATGGGTCAAAAATTTAAATAGATGTTTTACCAAAGAAGATATACAAGTAGACAACAAGCTCATGAAAAGATGCTCAACATCAGCAGTCATCAAGGAAACGCAAAATAAAAGCACAATATGATACCACTTCACACTCACAATAATAGCTATAATAAAAAAGACAGACAATAACAAGTGTTGGCAAGGATATGGAGAAAACAGAACCTGCATACATTCCTGATGAGAATGTAAACTTATGGAGCCACTATGGAAAACTGCTTGGCAGCTTCCTAATAAATTCAATATAGATTATCATATGACCCAGCAATTCTACTTATAGGTATCTACCCAGGAGAAATGAAAACATATGGCTACACAAAGACACATATATAAATGTTCACAACAGCATTATTCATAAAATCCAAAAGGTGAGAACCCAAAAGTCCATCAAATGGTGAATGGGTAAATAACATGGATTATGTCCCTATAATAATACTACTGTATTCATTAATTAAAAGAATGAAGTATGCATAATGCTACAACATAGACAAACCTCAAAAACATTATGCTAAGTGAAAGAAGCTAGAAACAAAAGACAACATATTGTACGATCTAATTTATTTTAAATGTGCAGAAAAAAAAATCTGTAGAGACATAAAACAGAACAACAGTTGCCTGGGGCTGGGGGTGAGAACGGAGAGTGACTGCAAAGGGGCAGGAAGTTTCTTTTGGGGGTGATGGAAATGTTTTAAAATTTGTTTGTGGTGATAGTTTCACAATGCTGTAAATTTACTAAAATCAATTAATTGTATGCTTTAATAAACAAATAAAGCTATTTTTTAAAAGTTACCATTCTTTTCAGCTGTTTGAAGGTTGAAACCCTCTCAGATCATTAAACTTGTATACCTCATGCCTCAGGGTCCCCATACATCAGATGGGCGAATTACCCTGTGCCCTGATTAGCACAATAGACAGAATGTTACATGACCTGCTTTCTTCTCCATCCTTGCCTAGCTTTACTATTCTCAATAGTTGCTACAGTATTATTTAGAAACCCTGACATTTCTCATGTTTACAGACAATGAATAAACAAAATCATGTTTTGCTTGGCTTTCTCAATTCCAAATTCCCTCATAGTTCAGCAAAACAAATTACCTCTGGAATCAAATAGGCCTTTTCAGCATGATGTATATGCAGGAAAACAGACGTGCAGGTTTGACTCTACTTGAGAGTTTCTCCAAGCACAGCACTTCCTTGAACTGCTCTGTCTTTTTGACAGGGGCCTCTTTCCATATTGACAGTGAAATGTCCCCATCCCCTTCCTCCCTCCCTACCCGACAGCTATCATTTCTTCACTTTTACCATGGCTATGGTACCTCATTTGTGCTTGTCCCAAAGTCACTTCCTACTGCTTTCCCTTTCTCTCTTTCAAATAGCCCTTCCTAGCCTAATCCTGGAAACCCTGGTGGCATAGTGGTTAAGAGCTATGGATGCTAATCAAAAGGTTGGCAGTTCAAATCCACCAGGCGCTCCTTGGAAACTTGGGGCAGTTCTACTCTGTCCAACAGGGTCGCTGTGAGTCAGAATCAACTCAAAGGCAATGAGTTTGGCTTTTTTTTTTTTTAGCCTAATCCTGAGTGGTGAAAAGAAGTTACTATTTAATAATAAATAAAATAATTCCCTCTAGACATCGACTTAGTAGACCTTTATGGATAATATGTTTGGAAAATTTTTACCATCGTCTTTTTTTTCTTTTTGAAAGAAAAGAACCTGTGCAGAATACTGAATTTAACCTTAAGTCAAAGGTCTTTCACTCCCTTAATTGGCATATGGCACCTTACTTATTAACACTCAAGAGTATAAAAATTATATATGTCTTGCCAGAGGCTATCATGAAATATTTTAATGTTTCTATCATTTATCATAATTTCTGGCTAGTAGATAAAGTTCTCTATACTACTAAAGGAGTCCTGGTGGCACAGTGGTTAAGAGCTCAGCTGCTAACCAAAAAGGTCAGCAGTATCAATCCTCAAGCCTCTCTTTGGAAATCATGGGACAGTTCTACTCTGTCCTATAGGGCTGCTGTGAGTCGGAATCCACTTAATGGCAATGGGTTTGGTTTTTTGGTTTTTATACTACAAAAAGCTAGTTTTGTTGCTTATTAATAATGTTACAACTTACGTTCAAAGTCCACATAATCAAGCTTTTGAATACAATGAGAATTTTTTCACTTTAACAACCCAAACTTCTTGATAATGATGATGGTTTGAACATAAAAGAACCAGATTTTTCCTCCCTCATAAACCCTAAATACTTTGTTTATACCCCTACACTGCTGATGTAATCCTCATCCTAAATTAAAGTGTGGGTATGTCTGTCTCCCCAGTCTCACCATCTGATTGGGATGTAGCTGTAGTGCAGCAGAAAGAGCAGTGAAACTGTTATTAGAATACCTGGATTACAGTATTTGTTCTGTTACTGAGCAGCTGTGTTACTTTGCTGTCTCAATGATCCCTAAATCATGACATGGATTTTTGTGCTTATGCCAAGTATGAAACAGTTTGTGACATTATTTGGAATCCCAAAATATGTGATCTTTACATTTCAGTGAGTGTGGAAAAGAAAGGATAATATATTTGAAACAGAAAATTTGAGGCAAAAGGCTATCATAGACCTGAATAAGTTACTTAAACTTCCTGAGACTCAATTTTCTCATCCATAAAACAGATAATTGACACCTACCTCACAGGATTGTTTAAGGGTTTACTGAGATAGAGTATGTGAAGGAATCTAGCTAGTGTCTGGAAAACTGACGATGTTAATTGATGTTTCCATAGTTTGGAATGCTCCCTCCATCTCCTCCATCCCCCTAAAAAACCTCCAAAAATCAAACGTGCATATTCTGATTTATATATCAAGCAACAGTCCAAAAGGCACCACTCTGCAAAGCCTTTCCTAACAACTTCAGGAGTACAGCCCCTTGGTTAAGAGTACTGGGCTTTTGGAATCAGAAGACACCCCTGGGTTTAAAACCAGGTCTGCCATTTAGTAGTGCCCTGACCTTGGACAAACACTTATCCTCTCTGCATCTAAGTTTCCCATCTGTAAAATGAGATCATCATGGTACATAATGAGACATGCACATAGAACACTAAGCACAGTCCCTGACAGTAAATCCTTCATAAATATTGCATAGAAGTAGTAAGAGAAAGCTTCCTCTTCAGTAAAATGTTAATAAAAATGCTTACCCTGCCTCCCAGGTTTGTGACAAAATTCTGATGCAACAGTCTTTTAAACTATAATGCTTAACAAAAGTGAAGGATTGGTATATAACTTGATATATGTTGGGTTAAATTATAATCTCACTTTTATAGGATATACTTTCCCTCATCTGCCTGCACTAGGGTAATGTTGTTGTTAGGTGCCGTCGAGTCGGTTCTGACTCAAAGTGACCTTATGTACAACAGAACAAAACACTGCGCCATGCTCACAATCTTTACACTTGAGCCCATTGTTGCAGCCACTGTGTCAATCCATCTCCTTGAGGGTCTTCCTCTTTTCCGCTGACCCTGTACTTTATACCAAGCATGATGTCCTTCTTCAGGGACTGATCCCTCCTAACAACATGTCCAAAGTAATAATACACAGCGTTAATCAGTAAGAAATAAAACCTGAAGATACGTCCTCTGGATACAAGTACCAGAAGCCCAAAGAGCAGTACTAAGAGCAGCACCCGCATACCGGACCTCGATAATTCCCTGGAGTCCACCTCTAACACCCACCCCCGCTTGGAGCCGCGCAAGCGTACACTGAATTCGCTCCTCTCTCCCAGGGCCCCCGCCTCCAACTGCCCCCCTCCTGCACCGTTTCCCCCAACACGCACGCGCGTCTTCTCAAATCCTGTTCCTACCCACCCTCCTCTTTCCTTTTCTTTTGTTCCCCCTCCTCTTCCAGTACCTCAGCAGGTTCAAACTCTTTTCCGTGAGGGTGGCGGCAATCGCGAGGTCACGTGATGAGCATCCTGCTGCCCAACATGGCGGAGTTCGACACCATCTCTGAACTGGAGGAGGAGGAGGAGGAAGAAGCCGCAACGTCGTCGTCGTCGCCGTCGTCGTCGGTTTCGGGGCCCAACGACGACGAGGAAGATGAGGAGGAGGAGGAAGAAGAGGAGGAGGAGGCGCCGCCCCCGCCTCGGGTAGTGAGTGAGGAGCATCTGCGAAGATATGCCCCAGACCCTGTATTGGTTCGCGGGGCCGGCCACATCACTGTGTAAGCGAGAGAGGGCCGTGGGGTAGGAAAAGGCTGAGATTTGCAGAAAGAGAAATGAGAAGGTTATAGAGGGGCCTGTGGAGTAGGGGGAGGGCCGGCTGAAGCGTACAGCTAGGAAAGGACACCTAGTCTAAATGGTGAAACCGAGGGGATAGGTGGATAGCAAGTGAGGAAAGTGTAAATATGATGCACCACAGGAGTGTAGGAGAGGGAAGTTAGGGGTTTCGGAGCCAGTGGAATTGGGGTAGGGGTGAGTCTCCTTTCTTCTGTGTATCCTGGCAAGTGAATGATCTTTAAACTGCGGGATGTACCAGTAGGTTCTGTGCTGCTAAGATTCGTGTCGAGTGGAACACACACGGTGACTGCTGTGACATGTGACAAGACAGGCTTTTGTTCTTCAAAAGAGAAAAATGATATATTTGTGAATAATATGATAGTGTATCCACCGTTATTCATTCATCCATTCTTTCTATCTAATCCTTATAGTAATGAGTACAATAATCCTTTATCTTAATCACTCCTCACTCTGGCATTCCTTAAATATCACACCATTAGAGGTTCAGTTTAAGAGGCATCTATGGAAAGTAGAAAGCAATGGATCGAGTCAGGTCTCTTGAATGCTAGTCCCAGCGTTGCTTCTTACTGGCCCTGTGACCTTGGTCAGGTTACTTCTCATTTATGAACGTTGATTTCTCCATCTGTACACGAGGGATTTGGAGTAGATGGTTTCTAAGGCCTTTCCAGTTCTAAGATAATTCTGAAATAGCTTGAGTAGAGTTTATAGCCACAAATAATAAATATGCAGTCATTTAATAGATATGGAAAGTAGTCCCCTGTGAGCTGAGGAATAGTTCTTGAAAACTTATCCAGGGTATTTTTTTTTCTTTTTTTTAAAATCGAAATCTTGGATCATATTTGAGAAAATAAAAGGGGGAGGGACTTCATAACATAATTGCAAAGCCAAAAAAATTTGAATAATTCTCTGGGCTTTCAAGAGTGCTTCCTCATTTTTTATGTGCTTGGACTGTAAATACTTGGAAGTTTGAGTATTGTGTTATGTTTATCTTCTCATCTATGCTATCTTTTACTGCATTTTCAAAATAGGCCTTTTTTTCCTATCAAGTCATGCTGCCTCTAATTTTGATAATGGGTTCACCTACCTCTTGACTTTCAATTGCGTTCATATTATATGAAATCGTATATTATAATATGCACCACCTCCCCTCACTATGTTAGCTTTTAATTTTTACATGTTGAAGATTTTAACTGTAATGTAATTTTGTGTGTGTGAAATGTATTAACAAAGATTTTGAAATTGTGGAAGGGTTTGGGGGGGCTTTTAGGCCTGCTTTTTGACTAGGAAATTTTAACAAAATTTTTCTTTGTTCAGGAATTTTACAGATAGCCTACAACATTCAGATGCCAGATTTCTGAACTATCTTACTTCCTTTCTTTTTGTCACTCAGGAGACAATTTGTAACTCAAATTAATTACGATTCTGGCACCAGAGGTTACTTTTATATAGATTTTTCCACATGACTGAACAGAAAAAAGGTTTCTTATTCCAGTTTATAATTTTATACTCCAGCACTTCTAAAACCCCTTAATATTTTCTAAAATTCAGACAATGGAGAAGGAGCAAGGAAACAGTATTTAACTTCCCTGAAACTTATTTGTGGTTCCATTCCACTCTCCATACAACCATAGTGAAGTACTTAACAAACCTGTTTTCTTCATTAGTAGCAAAGCACTGACATTTGCCACGCCTAGACCCCTGTGATAGGTGTAGTCTCTCCCAGCTTAAGAATTCTGAAGTAATGGTGCTAGTAGTAACTGTTGGTATTAATTGACTGAAGCCAAAACCTGAAAAGTAACAGACCAATACTTGAATCCCTAACCGGTGTATATAGTTTGAAAACTTATTTAGTTATACTGTATACATTCTGTCACCTGGAAAACATATTTGATATGTAATGTCTGGGATTTGAAAAAAGGTTACATGTTTCAGAGAAAGTTTTACTGGATCTGAGACACTGGTCTTCATATGGTAGTCAAACCTTCATTTTATCAGGTAAAATAAAATTCTTAGGAAATATTTAATCTTACCCTGAGATGTCTAAAATACCAACTTCTATTTAATTTTTTTCTGGTGTGGGAGTGTTAAGAGTTGCCCTAAATTATATTCCCTATCTCAATGAAATATTTATTCTCACCCAACCCTTAATTTTTTCCATTTTCTGTACAGTCTTCTGTTCTGTAGTGGACTTTGTTTCTTTTAAAAGTTTAAAATTTCAGAGCCATACCCCAAATCAGTATATCTTAAACCCAACATTTTTCCCTCTCCACACTGGCTATGCTTTCCAGTTGCCTCATTTCTGATACTGGTACCACCATTTTTATCCCCCAGGTTAATATTTAAAATCCTTTAGTCATTTTAATTCTTTCTTCTTGAATTGCCCTATACTAGTTTATCCCAGAATTATGTCATCATGCCTTTTGAAATGTAACTTAGATTTTTCGTTTTCTCTATTCCTATACTAGCTTGGGTTTCCGTCATCTCCTGCTTAAATTATTGCCACAGTCTGTAGCCTCTCCCCACTCCAATCCATCCTGCATGCTTGAGCCAACTAATCTTCTTAAAGCACAGTTTAATCATGTCATTTTCCTTCTGAAAAAAAACCCGCATTGGATCTTAGTTAGGTCTGAATTCCTGTGCTTATTTCCTACAGCCTCAGAGCTTAAGGAGTGTCTCCACTTGTCCAAAGCTCACCACATATGCCTTCCATGCCGTTCACTTCCAGCCTCTTCTCTAATCTTGATCTGTCAGGCAGCCCCTGTCTTCTCCAGTATTACTTTTCTCTGCCTCTCAACTAGCTCATCCTGTAAACCTGCTCGAGTCTCTCCCATTCTTTAAAAACAAAATAAAACAAAAGCCTTCCTTGACCCATATCTAATCTTTCTTCTTTCCTTCACCTCCAAATTTCTTTAGAGGAGCTGCATTTACCATGTCTACTTCATCTTCACCCCAGCTGACTGCTGGGCTTCTTCACCTGATGGCCCATCATCATCTTAAATTCAGCTTGTTCAAAATAGAATTCATCCCCACACATCCCCTCACACCCTCACCCCAACCCCTCAAAATACAAACAAACAAAACCTCTCCTATTTCTGTATTCTCCATCAGTATTCTACAAATTCGGTTGAATGTATCTCCATCTTTCCCATTACCCATTCTTGGTTTCTTTTTCCCCACTCACTTCCCACAGCTAAGCAAGTGTTAACAATATACGACCTAAATATTTCTTCTTTTTCTCCATACCACCACTTCCCTGATTCAGACTCTTTTCACCACCCTGACTAGTCATCCAGCCTTTGTCCTTGTCACCCTCACATCTGTCTTCCAGCCTGCTGCTAGACTGAAACCAAAAGTGCAGATCTAAGCAAACCACTTCTCTGCTGAAGATTATTCTGTGTCTTTCCATCCACCAACAAGATAGAGTCTAAGGTCCGTAACATGACATACAGAATGCTCATGTTCATGGACCATGTCTGTATATCAGCCTAATTTGTCATTCCCCTTATTGCTTGTATTTCTTTGTTCATAGCATGCTGTTTGTTATTTTTTTGCCTCTGCTTGAGCTGGGGCCTCCATCTAGAATGCTAGCACCCACCTCCCCTTGCCCCCAACTATCCATATGTTACTACCTCTTGCAAGTTTTCTCTGCTGGCACTAAATTGTAACCTTCAATAGCAGCAACAGTGTCTGGTTCCCTGTGAATCCTCAGGGCTTAGCACGGTGCCTGGGAGGAAGTAGACACTCAGTAAAACTAAGTTTAATGACTTGGTTTACTCTAGTAACACTCAGTATGTCCACCATAGTGCAAGCTGTCTTACAAGCCCTCAACAAGTACTAGTTAGTCAAATCACGCTGTGCAGAGTACTTGTTTCTCAGCGTAGATGTATACTGATTCAGTATTATCACCAGTCCCAGTGATGGGGAGTATGGCATAGCCTTACTTCTGAAATCTTTGTTAAGCTTACCCCTGTATGTCAGAGTACCCCTGTCTACTTCTATCATCTTAACATTTGGTGTTCTAGAGTCTTTAACAAAATATTAATATTTTAGCATGCAATTCATTACAATAATTTCTCAAGAAGTTGAATAACCATACCAATTACATATCTTGAAGAATTCAAATTGTGATTTCATTTCTGAGACAGTGATCATATGGCTATTGTGGGGTCTTTTTCCACATTGAAAAAAATGTGACTAAATTAACTCCCATGAATTTTAAGTTATAGAAACAGAAATAATGAAATGTCTTTTGGAAATATAAAGTGTTTCAGAAATACGTATGAGTGATGTAACTTAGTATCTATAACTTTTTTTCTTGTTTTTTGGGTAGATAAATATTTAGATCCAGTGTATTGAAATATAAGGAAAACTACATCTTATGAGATTTTTTTCTTATTTATAGTAATGATCACACTCTTTGTATTATTTAAAATATACAGCTATTTACCCTTGATAATAGACCTGTATAGAAGTTAGCAGATATGATAGATTACCAGTTCTTAGAAATTTATAAAATTGGCATATTAAAATTAATATAAAAGAGCTGAAGTTGTTAGATACAGAATTAAAGAAGAGGAACAAATTTGCCAAACAGTGTGTCTTAGTCATCTAGTGCTGGTATAACAGAAATACCACAAGTGGATGGCTTTTAACAAGAGAAATGTATTCTCTTGTAGTCCAGTAGGCTACAAGTCGGAATTCAGGGCATCATCTCCAGGAGAAGGCTTTCTCTCTCTGTCAGCTCTGGAGGAAACTCCTTGTGATTCATCAGTCTTCCCTTGGTCTGGGAACATCTCAGTGTAGGAACCTCAGGTCCAAAGGAAGCACTCTGCTCCTGGCACTGCTTTCTTGGTGGTGTGAGCTTCCTTTGTGTCTCTGCTTGCTTCTCTCTTTTGTATCTCAAAAGAGATTGGATTAAGACACTATCTGATCTTGTAAACCTCCTCCGTATAACCTCATCACAGTGATAGAATTTACAGCACATAAGGAGATCACATATAATCTCATCATAGTGATAGAGTTTACAACACATAAGGAAATCACATCAGATTACACAATCATACAATACTGGGAATCATGACCTAGCCAAGTTGCTACACACATTTTTGGGGGGACACAATTCAATCCATGACACAGTGTATTTCTGCAAAAATTCAGAGAGCATTATAAATGTTAATACTTCTCAAATCAGGGAGTGGAATAGTTTTTCTATAAACAGTTGTCTGAGAAATTACAGTAATGCATTCTTAATTTGTGTTTATATAAGGTGAATATTTTATAAGATTCGTAGGCTTTGAGAATGATGACGCTACAGTAACTTGCTGTTGTATAGTGTGGTAAGACATGATTATTTCCATATGAAAGACTAAAGACATTTAACTAGAATTTTTAAAAAATCCGTTTGAATTGTATGGCATAGACTTGCTTTTTCCTTGGTATATAATTCAATATGCATGCTTCAGAATCAGTGTTAATATAGGTACATAGTTTCCTAATGAAATCGTGTTCCTTGTTTGCAAAATTTTACTACACTTTGATCTGTTAGTATAGTCCCCTACCTTTCTTAAACAACCTGAGTGCGTGAACTTTAATTTGTGTGAAGTTTTGAAAGGCTGATGTGTAGCCATTTTCAAAAGATGAAAAACAGTGAGCGACTTGGGAAGGGAAAGAAGAAGAGGGAAGAAAACTAAGAGGACTCAGCCTTCTTTTCCTCAATTTCTCCGAAGTATTGTTCTTTATAACTTGGGCATTGAAGACCCTTGACAAATAAAATATAATCATTGAGTACCACCAGCCTGGTCAGCTTCAAATAGATATTAGATTCTATATTTAGTGAAGATAAAATGACAGTGTGAGCAGTTCCTAAGTGTCTGTCTAATGCTGAAGAGCCCCATATCCTGGCTAATGTCTATCAGTGATCAGTAGTGAGTAGATGAGCTTCTGTAACCTCTGTGGACGCAGAGTTCTTAACTTAATGGTTTTTTTTAATGAAACAGAGCTGTGGTGTTTATTCAGCAGCAACCATTTCAACATTTTCCTGGTAGCTATTAAGTGAACTGTTTTACCTAGGTTTATTTGAGTTTAGCATTCTTTTTACATGTTGAGACTTTAAAGAAGTAAGTTAAAGAAAGAAATCCCTCATAGGAAAGAACACAATTGCTACTGCCTATTAGCCAAAGTTATGAGATAGTATTGAGCCTAGTATGCCTTTTTTCATACTTTTTTAAGTGAATATTGTATGCCATAGAGGAGTATGTTAAGAAGTAAAGTGAAGTTTTCCTTACCATTTCAAATATAATTTTTGTATTAGAAAAGAAAACCCGTTCTTATATTAGAGAAGAAAATTAGTAACCTGAATATAGAAAGTATTTCTTCAGAACTTGAGCACTGGGCTAAGCACTGTGAAGACTACAGAGAAAACAAAGCATGGGCTTTGCCTTATGAAACTAACTTTAAATTTGACTTTAAGATATTGATATGGATGAGCAGGATTTTAAGATATTGGTATGGATGAGCAGCAAAGAATAAAGTATTTTATTAACTGTTGAATTATGTAGTATAGATTAGAAGTGATTATGTGTGTTCAGAAAACGGGGGCATCCCTGAGGTGGAGCATTCAGGGCATCACAGAGAGGATTGGAATTTGATTTATTCGTTGAAGGCTGCATAGGATTTAAACTAGAGAGAGGGTGCAACAGGAACCATGTGAGCAAAGACAAGAATGTACATAATAGTGGCAATGGAAAGGGAGGAATCATTATGAAAATGATTTCAAAGGAAGAAATAACAAGACTTTAGGGACCATCTGATTATAGAAAGAGTGCAAAAAATAGAAGAGGAAAGGTGCAAAAATGATACCAAGGTCTAGGTTAAAGGAAAAGATTAATGGTCCCATTGACAGAGATGAGGAATTTGAAAGGGGGAACCAGTTTCTAGGAAATGGTAACATTTAATTTTAGACACGTTTCATTTACGGTGGTATTCTTTTGTGGCAAGATATACAGATGGAATTTTTCAGTACGCAGTTAAAGATAAGGGACTAGAACACTTTTGAAAATGTAGAACTAGAGATACAGATTTCACGGTCACCGAAAAGAAATGATTGTCAAAGCTATAAATAGAAATGAACTGTTAGTTTCCCTTGGAAAGAGAAGCAGATAGCTAAAAGCTAAATTTTGGAAAAAGTCAAGAGTGTCAAGGAGAGGAAATGGAAGAATGGGAGAGTTAGGAAGGGAGCAATCAACAGTGTCACAAACTGCAGGCAAAGTCAGGGAGAAAAATTCTGAAGATAACATAGAATTTGGCAGTAAATAAGATGAACTGGAAGAGATTATTTTCAGTTAAGTGACAGCATCAAAAATCAAGAGATTAAGAAAGAAGGGGCTATTAACAAAATGGAAAATACAAAAATTCGTTTGTCTGGAGATAAGTAAAAAGAGACAATAGCAAAGTTAAGAATTTTTTATTGTGGTAAAACATACACAACATAAAATTTGCCATTTTAACCACTTTCAATTTTACAATCCAGTGACATTAATTACACTCACAATGCTGTGCAACCATCACCACTATTGGTTTCCAAAACTCTTTCGTCACCTCAAAAAGAAACTCTTTGTGCCCATTAAGTAATAACTCCCATTCCCCCTTCCTTCCCAGCCCATGGTAATCACTAATTTCTATCTCGAAGCATTTGTCTACTCTAGATATATAAATTGGATCATATAATATTTGTCCTTTTGTATCTGGCTTATTTGCCTTAGCGTAATGTTTTCAAGGTTCATCCATGTCGTGGCATGTATTAGAACTTCATTCCTTTTTTATAGTGAAATAATATTCCATTGTGTATGTATATCACATTTTCTTTATCCGTTCATCTATTGATCGACATTTGGGTTGTTCCCACCATTTGGCTGGTGTGAATACTGCTGCGGTGAACAGTGGTGTACAAGTATCTGAGTCCCTGCTTTCCAGTCTTTAGGGTATATCCCCAGGAGCGGAATGCTGGATCATATGGTAATTCTATGTTTTACTTTTTGAGGGACCACCAACTCATTTTCCACAGCGGCTGCAACAGTTCACATTTCCACCAGCAATGGATTCAGGTTCCAGTTTCTCCACATTCATGCCGACACTACTTATTTTCGTTTATTTATTTATTTTTTAATAATAGCCATTCTAGTGGTTGTGAAGTGATATCTTATTGTGGTTATGATTTGCATTTCCATAAATACTAATGATGTTGAGTATCTTTTTTAAGTACTTATTGACCAATTGTATATCTTCTCAGAGAGATGTCTATTCAAGTTCTTTGCCTATTTTTTTATTGTGTTGTTTGTCTTTTGTTGTTAAGTTCTAGGAGTTCTTTATATAGTCTGTATGTTAAACCCTTATCAGGGTTTCCAAACATTTTCTCCAGTTCCATAGGTTGTCTTTTTACTTTCTTGATGTTCTTTGATGCACAATTTTTTTATTTTGATGAAGTGCAGTTTATCTGTTTTTTCTTGTGTTGCTTGTGCTTTTGGTGTTGTATCTAAGAATACACTGCCAGAAACAAGGTCCTAAAGATTTACCCCTGTTTTATTCTAAGAGTTGTATGGTTTTGGCTCTTATAAATAGATCATTGATCCATTTTGAGTTAATTTTTGCATATGGTGTGAGGTAGGGGTCCAGTGTCATTCTTCTGCATGTGGAAATCAAGTTGTCCCAGCATCATTGTTTTGAAGAGACTGATTCTTTCCCCACTGAATGGACTTGGCTCCTGTCTTAGTCATCTAGTGCTGCTGTAACAGAAATACCACAAGTGGATGGATTTAACAAAGAGAAATTTATTCTCTCACAGTTTAGGAGGCTAGAAGTCCAAATTCAGGGTGCCAGCTCTAGGGGAAGGCTTTCGCTCTCTGTCGGCTCTAGGGGAAGGTCCTTGTCATCAATCTTCTACTGGTCTAGGACCTTCTCAATGCAGGAACCCTGGGTCCAAAGGACACGCTCTGCTCCCAGCACTATTTTCTTGGTGATATGAGGTCCCTCGTCTCTCTGCTTCCTTCTCTCTTTTATGCCTCAGAAGAGATTGACTCAAGATACAACCTAATCTTGTAGATTGAGTCCTGCTTCATAAACATAACTGCCTCTAATCCTGCCTCATTAACATCATAGAGGTAGGATTTACAACACATAGGAAAATCACATCAGATGACAAAATGGTGGACAGTCACACAATACTGGGAACCATGGGTTAGCCAAGTTGACACACAGTTTTGGGGACACAGTTCAATCCATAACAGGAATGTTGTTGAAAACCAGTTGGCTATATATGTATGAGTTTATTTCTGGACTCTCAATTCTATTCCATTGGTCTGTGTCCATCCTTATACCAGTACCACACTGGTTTATTGTTTGTTTGATTTTGGTGAAAATGTACAAAACATATGCCATCTCAACCATTTCTACATGTATAGTTCAGTAACACTGATTATATTCTTCAACTTGTGCAACCATTCTCACTATTCTTTTCCAAATTATTCCACCACTGTTAACATAAACTTAGTGCCCCCTAAGCAAAAACTCCTCCTTTCCCACTTTTTCCCACCCTTGGTAACAACTTATAATCTTTGGTTTCTATGTATTTGCTTATTTCACATACCTGAGATCATACAGTATTTGTCCTTTTCCAGCTGACTTATTTCACTCAGCATGTTTTCAAGGTTCATCTATCTTGCAGCATCCATCAGGACTTGATTTCTCTTTATGGCTGAGTAATATTCCATTGTGTATATATACCATATTTTGTTTATCCATTCATCTGTTTGTGGACTTTTGGTTATTTCCACCTTTTGGCTATTGTGAAAAGTGCCGCAGTGAATATTGGTGTACAGGTTTCTGTTTGTATGAAATTCCAGCCTTCACTTCTTCTGGGTGTGTACCTGGGATTGGGATTGCTAGGTCATTCTGTAGTTCTATGTTCAACATTCTCAAGGACCACCAAACTGTTCTCCACAGTGGCTGCACCATTTTACATTCCCACCAGCAATAGATTGAGGTCTCCAAACACACTGTTTTGATTACTGTAGTTTTGGAGTACTCTTGAAATTGGGAAATATGAGTCCTCCTAGTTTGTTCTTCTCTTTCAAGATGATTTTGACCATTCAGAGCCTTGTGTGATTTCATATGAATTTAAGGATTGGCTTTTCCGTTTCAGAAAAAAAAAAGACTGTGGGAATTTTGGTAGAGATTACATTGAATCTTTAGATCACTTTGGGTAGTATTGGCATCTTAAAAATATTAAGCCTTTGTGAGCATAATAATCAAAATAAATCAAAGTCCCCTATTTTTCACGTCTTTACCGCTTCTGTTCTGACACCAGCTGCACATGCAACAATTCTTCCTCTGATCCTAACCACCTAGAGGCCTCACAAAGTAAAGGACACAGTCCTTCAGACTGCCATGTTGGCCAAAGACTTCACCTTGGCAGTCCCCACAGAACCCTCACTTCTGACCTGCTGGTTACAAATTCTGGGCTATCCCTTACAGCCTAAGGATACCAACCATAAGCTCAGGGGTTCCTAGACCCCTCACTTCTGACTTGCTAGCTCCTACTACTCCCTCTGGTTTGGTAATTTACTGGAATGAGTCACAAAACTCATAGAAAGCACTAATGATTACAGTTCTCTTTTTAACGATACAAATCAGGATCAGCAAAAGAAGAAACACATAGGGTGAAGTTTGGGAGAGTTCCCAATGCAGAACTTCCATGTCCCAAAAAAGGGACATGCTACCCTCCTACTTGTATTAATGTCTTTCACCAACCAGGACACCCATAGAGCTTCCATGTCCAGAGCCTTTATTGTGGCCTCATTATGTAGCCATGACTGAATCAACCCACCTCCCCTGAGGTCAGCTGATATCATGAGGTGGTGTTTCTGGGCTGGCCAGTGCCCACCTCAGTCACCTTATTAGTTAAACTTTCAGATATGGTCTGGAGGACTATAAATAACAAAGGCACCTCAGATAGGAAATTCCAAGGGTTTAGAGTTGGGGCCCTGGTCGTGCAGTGGTTAAGAGAGCCAGAGTATGATCTTGAGTATATCCCATCTGAATTTAGGAACCATCTCAAGAATAGATGTGATGCCTTGAACACTAATGACCGAAGACCAAATGAGTTGTGGAATGACATCAAGGACATCATACATGAAGAAAACAAGAGGTCATTAAAAAGACAGGAAAGAAAGAAAAGACCACAATGGATTGTAGAAGAGACTCTGAAACTTGCTCTTGAACTTAGAGTAGCTAAATTGAAAGGAAGAAATGATGAAGTGAAAGATCTGAACAGAAGATTTCAAAGGGTGGCTCAAGAAGACAAAGTAAAGTATTATAATGACATGTGCAAAGAGCTGGAGATAGAAAATCAAAATGGAAAAACACACTCAGCATTTCTCAAGCTGAAAGAACTGAAGAAAAAATTCAAGCCTCGAGTTGCAGTATTGAAGGATTCTACAGGAAAAATACTAAACCACACAGGAAGCATCAAAAGAAGATGGAAGGAATACACAGAATACACTGTACAAAAAGAATTAGTTGACATTCAGCCATTTCAGGAGGTAGCATATGATCAAGAACCAATGGTATTGAAGGAAGAAGTCCAGGATGCACTGAAAGCATTGGTGAAAAACAATGCTCCAGGAATCAAGGGAATACCAACTGAGATTTTTCAACAAACAGATGCAGTGCTGGAAGTGCTTACTCGTCTGTGCCAAGAATTTGGAATACAGCTACCTAGCCAACCGACTGGAAGAGATCCATATTTGTACCCATTCCAAAGAAAGGTGATCCAACAGAATGCAGAAATTATCAAACACTATCATTGATATTACACACCAGTAAAATTTTGCTGAAAATTATTCAAAAGCAGTTGCAGCCGTACATTGACAAGGAACTTCCAGAAATTCAAGGTGGATTCAGAAGAGGACATAGAACAAATGATATCATTGCTGATGTCAGGTGGATCCTGGCTGAAGGCAGAGAATACCAGAAAGATGTTTACTTGTGTTTTATTGGCTATGCAAAGGCATTCAACTGTGTGAATCATAACAAATTATGAATAACATTGTGAAGAATGGGATTTCCAGAACACTTAATTGTGCTCATGAGGAACCTGTACTAAGACCAAGAGGCAGTCGTTCAGACAGTACAAGAGGATACGGCATTGTTTAAAGTCAGGAAAGGTGTGCTTCAGGGTTGTATCCTTTCACCATACTTATTCGATATGTATGCGGAGCAAATAATTTGAGAAGCTGGACTATATGAAGAAGAAGGGGCATCAGGATTGGAGGAAAACTCATTAACAACCTGTGATATGCAGATGATACAGCCTTGCTTGCTGAAAGTGAAGAGGACTTGAAGCACTTACTGATGAAGATGAAAGGCCACAGCCATCAGTATGGATTACACCGCAGTATAAAGAAAACAAAAATCCTCACAACTGGACCAGTAAGCAACATCATGATAAATGGGGAAAAGATTAAGGATGTCAAGACTTTCATTTTTCTTGGATCCACAGTCAGCACCCATGGAAGCAGCAGTCAGGAAATCAAACAACGCATTCATTGGGCAAATCTGCTGCAAAAGATCTCTTTAAAGTGTTAAAAAGCAAAGGTGTCACCTGTAAGGACTAAGGTGCGCCTGATCCAAGCCATGGTGTTTTCAGTCACCTCGTATGCATTTGAAAGCTGGACAATGAATAAGGAAGACCGCAGAATTATGGTGTTGGCGAAGAGTATTGAATATACCATGGACTGCCAGAAGAATGAACAAATCTGTCTTGGAAGAAGTAACAGCCAGAATGCTCCTTAGAAGCAAAAATGGCCAAGACTTCATCTCACATACTTTGGTCATGTTATCAGGAGGGACCGGTCCCTGGAGAAGGACATCATGCTTAGTAGAGTAGAGGGTCAGCGAAAAAGAGGAAGACCCTCAATAAGATGGATTGACACAGGGGCTGCAACAATGGGCACAAGCATAACAATGATTGTCAGGATGGCGCAGGACCGGGCAGTGTTTTCGTGCTGTTTTTCATAGGGTGGCTATGAGTCAGAATCAACTTGACTGCACCTAAGAACAACAGTAGCTTAGTTGTGGATTTTGGGGGATTTTCCATATATAGAATCATATTATCTGTGACTGAAAAAGTTTTACTACGTTTGTAATTTGGGTGCCTTTTATTTCAGATTTTCTGTTTCTTCTGGAGACAATCTATGTAGTTTATGTGTTTCTAGGTATTTGTCTGTTTCATCTAAGTTATCTAATTTGTGTTCATAATACTCTGTTATGATCCTTTTTATTTCTGTAGGATAAATTGTAATGTCACCACTTTCATTTCAGATTTTAATTATTTGCATCTTCACTCTTTGTTTGTCAGTCTGCTAAAATTCTGTCAATTTAGTTGATCTTTCAAAGAACCAACTTTTGGTTTCATTGATTTTCTCTATTTTCTACTTCTTTGTCTCTGTTCTAATGTTAGAATTTTTAAAATAATATTCAAAACATTTTGAGAGATAAACCTTTCTGTACCCTGTATATATTTGATATCAAGTAGAGGAATGGCGGTTGGAAAAAGTTATAATGGCAGCAATATCTTAAAAAGGTAGGATCATGTTATTGTCATTACATCTAAAAGGCACTTAGACAGTATATATAAATAGCGCTCTCTTTAAAATGTATCATGTCTACTTTCTAAAAGTGAAACTTATATCTATTTCTGTATGTTGCACAATAAAAATTTACAGTTTGGAATAATGAATTAATTACCTCTTTTTGACTGTTGTTGTTAAGTGCCGTCAAGTCAGTTCCTACTCATAGTGACCCTATATACTACAGAACGAAAAAATACCCAGTCCTACACCATCCTCATGATCATTGTTATGCTTGAGTCCAATATTGCAGCCACTGTATTAATCCATCTGGTTGAGGGTCTTCATCTTTTTCTCTGACCCTCCACCTTACCAAGCGTGATGTCCTTCTCTAGGGACCGATCCCTCCTGATAACATGTCTAAAGTATGGGAGACGAAGTTTCACCATCCTCGCTTCTAAGGAGCATTCTGGCTGTACTTAGATAGATTTGTTCGTTGTTTTGGCAGTCCGTGGTATATGCAATATTCTTCGCTAACACCATAATTCAAACGTGTCAACTCTTCTTAGGTCTTTCTTATTCATTGTCCAGCTTTTGAATGCATATGAGGCAGTTGAAAACACTGTGGCTTGGATCAAGCGCACCTTAGTCCTTGAAGTGACATTTTTGCTTTTAATACTTTAAACAGATCTTTTGCAGCAGATTTGCCCAATGCAAATATCTTTACTGCTGCTTCCATTGGTGTTGATTATGGATCCAAGTAAAATGAAGTCCTTGACAATTTCAGTCTTTCTCATTCCATCATGATGTTGCTTATTGGTCCATTTGTGAGGATTTTTGTTTTCTTTATATTGAGGTGTAATCCATACTTAAGGCTGTGGTCTTTGATCTTCATCAGAAGTAAGTGCTTCAAGTCCTGTTCACTTTCAGCAAGGAAGACTGTGTCATCTGCATAACTCAGGTTGTTAATGAGTCTTCCTTCAATCCTGATGCCCTGGTCTTCTCCATATAGTCCAGGTTCTCCGATTATTTGCTCAGCATGCCTATCGAATAAGTATGGTTTAAGGATACAACCCTGATGCACACCTTTCCTTACTTTAAACTACACCGTACCCTTGTTGCGATCGAATGATGGACTCTAAATCTATGTCCAGTTTCCTCATGAGCACAATTAAGTGTTCTGGAAATCCCATTTTTCACCATGTTAGCCATAATTTGTAATGATCCACACAGTTGAATGCCTTTGCATAGTCAATAAAACACAGGTAACATCTCTCTGGTATTCTCTGCCTTCAGCCAGGATCCATCTGACATCAGCAATGATATCCCTGGTACCACGTCCTCTTCTGAATCCAGCTTGAATTTCTGGCAGTTCCCTGTTGATGGACTGCTGCAACCACTTTAGAATGATCTTTAGCAAAATTTCACTTGCTTGTGATACTAATGATATTGTTTGATAATTTCTGCATTTGGTTGGATCACCTTTCTTTGGAATAGGCATAAATATGGATCTCTTGGCCAGGTAGCTGTCTTCCAAATTTATTGGCATAGACTAGTGAGCAATTTCAGCACCGCTTCCGTTTGTTGAAACGTCTCAATTGGTATTCCATCAATTCCTGGAGCCTTGTTTTTCACCATTGCCTTTAGTGCATCTTGGACTTCTTCCTTCAGTACCATCAGTTCTTGATCATATGCTGCCTCCTGAAATGTTTGAACGTCAACCAGTTGTTTTTAGTACAGTGACTCTGTGCATTCCTTCCATCTTCTTTTGATGCTTCCTGCATCATTTAATATTTTCCCCGTAGAATCCTTCAGTATTGCAACTCAAGCCTTGAGTTTTTTCTTCAGTTCTTTCAGCTTGAGAAATGCCGAGCGTGTTCTTCCCTTTCGGTTTTCTAACTCCAGGTCTTTGTATATGTCATTATAATACTTTACTTTGTCTTCTTGAGCCATCCTTGGAAATCTTCTGTTCAGCTCTTTTACTTCATCATTTCTTCCTTTCGATTTAGCTACTCAAAGTTCAAGAGCAAGTTTCAGAGTCTCTTCTGACATCCATTTTGGTCTTTTCTTTCTTTCCTGTCTTTTTAACGACCTCTAGCTTTCTTCTTGCATGATGTCGTTGATGTCATTCCACAACTCGTCTGGTCTTTGGTCATTAGCATTCAATGTGTCAAATCTATTATTGAGATGGTCTTTAAATTCAGGTTGGATATACTTAAGGTTGTACTTTGACTCTCTTGGACTTGTTCTAATTTTCTTCAGCTTCGGCTTGAACTTACATATGAGTAATTGATGGTCTGTTCCACAGTTAGCCCCAGCCTTGTTCTGACTGATGATATTGTGCTTTTCAATCATCTCATAGTCTCATTGTACTCTTATGAATAGCAGCAGAACATTGTCTGATATAGTGCCAGAAGATGATCCCCGCAGACTGGAAGGCACTCAAAATATGACTGAGGAGGAGCTGCCTCTCAAAGTAGAGTTTACCTTGATGACATGGATGGAGTCAAGCTTTTGTGACCTTCATTTACTGATGTGACACGACTCAAAATGAGGAGAAACAGCTGCAAACATCCATTAATAATTGTAAGGTGAAATGTACAAAGTATGAATCTAGGAAAATTGGAAATCATTAAAAATGAAATGAAACACATAAACATCGATATTCTAGGCATTAGTGAGCTGAAATGGACTGGTATTGGCCATTTTGAATCGAACAATCACATGGTCTGCTATGCCAGGAATGACAAATTGAAGAGGAATGGTTTGCATTCATCACCAAAAACAACATTGCAAGATCTATCCTGAAGTATAGTTCTGTCAGAGGATAATACCCAAACACCTGCAGGGAAGACCAGTTAATACAACTATTATTCAAATTTATGCACCAACAACTAAGGCCAAAGATGAAGAAATTGAAGATTTTTACCAGCTTCTGCAGTCTGAAATTGACCAAACATGCAGTCAAGATGCATTGATAATTACTGGTGATTGGAATGTGAAGTTTGGAAACTAAGAAGGATTGGTAGTTGGAGAATATGGCCTTGGTGATAGAAATGTCACTGGAGATTGCATGATAGAATTTCATAGGACCAACAACTTCTTCATTCCATTACCTTTTTTCAGTAACATGAACTGCAACTGTACACGTGGTCTTTTCTAGATGGACTACACAGGGATCAAATTGACTACATCTGTGGAAAGAGATGATGGAAAAGCTCAATATCATCAGGCAGAACAAGGCCAGGGGCCAACTGCGGAACACACTATCAATTGCTTTTTGACTAGTGATATATATTTAGCTATTTAGCTAGCTAAATAGTGATTTGAATGAAGTATGTTTCTTGCGCTATTAAATATTTGTTGTGTTATTGATTGCTGATTTAGCATATAATTGCAAATATGTATTTAATACTAGAATGTCAATTTATCAAACATTGAATGAAAGTTGGCTTGAAAAGATTTATGTACAGGGGTGTCCCATCTTGTTTTAAGTTTGGCTGTCCTTCTGTGACTATATAGATTTAAAAAGAATGTATGTTTGCATTTTATGTTCTCATTACTTGTACTGACACCTGATCAACAGAAGTAATGAAATATTTTTTGATGGAGTCTAAATTATTTATTATTTTTCTCAAGTACTTTAAAACATATAATTTGTTTTAAAAAAACATTTTGAACATACAAGGTATAGTGTATTTATGCACAGGTGCGTACCTTGTTACTAGCTGCTAAGCATAGAGTCTTCGTGCCTAAGACTGGCTTGTGTTCTTGAAAGGGAGTTATAAGCATAAATGATGCCAGGAGTATATGATATTCCTATAAGGAGTTTTAAATAGGACCTTAAATTCTTTACTAAGGACCTGATGTCCACATTTCTTTAAAGTGACCCTAAGACCAAAGTGCTATAAATCAGTTGAATCAAGCAGTACAGTAGCCTATTATTCAACGGATATTTATTAAATACCTATTGTATTCCATTATGCTATTAGGCATAATGGAAGATAGCAAAATAAATTAGCCACAATCCACACTCTCAAGGAGCTTAATGTAGCACAGAAAGTACTTTGGGATCAGCATTTGAATTTTGGTTTTCCGCATTTACTGGGTACATGACTTTGGGCAAGTCATTTAATTAATTAATTATTTCTGAGTACCAGCTTCCTTGTCTATACAGTAAGTATGACAGTACCTTTCTTGCATGGTTGTCAAGTTTAGAAGTAATATATTTAAAGTACCTAGCACAGTTTTTGGTCCATAGTAAGTACACAGTTAAAGGTTACTGTTATTGTTACCTCGCAAGGAGTTCCTACTAAATGTTAAAGTATTTTCCTTTTTGCTTACATCTGCTAACATAAAGTTGTAGTCACTATTATATAATATCATTTAACTTGGAGGAAGTGATCTCTGTTATCCCTACTGAAATCAACAAGTAGGTAAACGATCATTCATAAAATTCATTTTGACTTCTTTGTACAGATTTCAGTAAGGGTACTTGAGAGAGTTGGGGCTTTAGAGGCTAGGATTTGTTTCCTCAAAACCAGTTGAACATATAGATGAAAGCCAGTCATAGCGATCAACCTTTTAGTATCTGAATAGTAACTGGTTACAAGTTGTTGAACTCTATAGTTCCAAAGGTGGGTTAAGTTTTTATTAGAAAAAAATTTTCATGTATAAACAAAAGTAGAAAGAATAGTATAATGCACTGCCATGTACTACCCATCATCCAGCTCCAACAGTTACCGACTGAAGTGTGGTATAGCAGAAACATTTCAGTTATAATTATGATATTTCTAGCTCTATATCAGTGTTTCTCTGATTTGTTATTTTTAATCCCATGTGAGTCTAGTTAGAATGCAATCTTAACATTTGCTCCTATTAATCTTTTGCTGTTTGTTTGGATTAATAGTCAAAGATTTATTTTCAATAAGTATCACAAAAATTTTTTAGGACACTTTTTTTAAATCACAAGATCGAAAGAAAAATGCATGGCTTTATAACTTTTTTTTAAGGGAAAGCGTTAAATATGCTGGGTAGACTATATTTTGTTCTGTCTTTGTTTTTAAGGTTTGGCTTGAGCAACAAGTTTGATACTGAATTTCCCTCAGTTCTAACAGGGAAGGTAAGTGAGAGTTCACTTTGAACTTTTCCATTCTAAAAGCATTGTCTTATGGCTTATTCGGTGATAAATGCTTTGGCCCATGGGTAATGAAGTCAAATAACAAGAGGCCAGGGTACTTACAGGCCGTGTTGTTTGTGACTCAAAGCTGCTTCCATGACTACTAGCCTATGACCCGTTATTTTGTTCATTGTCTGTTAATGCCAGTCATATTTATCTGTTCAGCTTTTCTCAGCACAGGTAGCGATAATAATCTATTTTTGTTTTGGTCAGTAATTTCCAGTGTTTTTCAGTTTGGACCTCTTATTTTAACTTTGTATCACTCTGTTATTTCTTAAGGTGCCATATGGTATGATTTGTTATGCATGAAAGGAGTCAAAATTTTGATTGGACATTTTCTTACCTTTTATATAGTTTGAGATTCTAAAATTGGACTCACTGCAATAACGTACTTTTTATTACTTTTCTGTTCCCTGTTCTTCTACATTCAGTAATTATCTTTTAGCATTGAGGATCAATACTCAGTCTTCCTAGGACTCAAAACTGTTTGGAAAATGTAGTACAACAGTACTCCTAACTTTCTAGGTCCAAAGGAGAACGCTCTGACTAAGGCAAAAAGTTACTTACACTCTTTTGAGATTACTTGAGGAAATGCAGAAGAGGAGAGAAAGCCATTAGATTACAAAATGCTCAATAATTTCCAAAGGCCTAATAGCTGAATGCTTGGGTAGCTAAAATGATGATTTGGGGTTAAAAGAAGTTACCTTTTTGTATTTTGAAGCCTGTAATTTAATTTCATTTAAAATAAAACTAAAAGTTTTTATAAAGATAATGTTCTACATTCTACCTTGGTGAGTAGCGTCTGGGGTCTTAAAAGCCTGTGAGAAGCCATCTAAGATACTCTACTGGTCTCACCCCTTCGGGAGCAAGGGAGGATGAAGAGAACAAGATACAAGGAAAAGATTAGTCCAAAGGACTAATGGACCACAGCTACCATGGCCTCCACCAGACTGAGTCCAGTATAGCTAGATGGTGCCTGGCTACCACCACTGACTGCTCTCACTGGGATCACAATAGAGGGTCCTGGACAGAGCTGGAAAAGGATGTAGAACAAAATTTTAACTCACAAAAAAAAAACAGACCAGATTTACTGGCCTGGTAGACTGGAGAAACCCCAAGAGTATGGCCCCCAGACACCCTTTTAGCTCAGTGGTGAAGTCATTCCCGAAGTTCACCATTCAGCCAAGGATTGGACAGCCTCATAAAAGAAAATGAGACTAATGAGGCACAGCAGTCCAGGGACAAGGACTAGAAGGCAGGAGGGGACAGGAAAGCTGGTAATAGGGAACCTAAGGTTGAGAAGGGACAGTGTTGACATGTCATGGGGTTGTTAACCATTGTCATAGGGAAATATGTGTACTAACTGTTTAATGAGAAACTATTTGTTCTGCAAACCTTCATCTAAGGTACAACAAAAAGAAAGGAATTATCTATGTGAGATCAGATTGACAACAGCAACTCAGAAGGTTTGATGGGAAGCCTCAGGGGCAGTTAGTTGAAGATAATGGTGATAGAATAATTTGGAAAAGGATAGTGAATAGCAGCACAACTGGAAGAATGTAATCAATGTCACTGAATTGTACAAGTAGAAACTTTTGAAATGGTGTAACTTTGGCTATGTATATTTTCACCAAAGAAAGGTCCTCCAAGGTGAAGGGAGAGTGTTGACATGTCGTGGGGTTATTAACCAATGTCGTAAAACAATATGTGTACTGTTTACTGAGAAACTATTTGTTCTGTAAACCTTCATCTAAAGTACAGTAAAAAAAAAATTTTTTTTAAGTTTAATATTGGTATTATTTTAGTACTAGAATAATGCTATTGTCAGTGGAGATTTTGGTCATATTTTAAAATCATTCAATTCTCTAAAGGGCTTTTATGATACTTTAGTGTTAATTTTTCTCTTATATTGTTTGTGAGAAAAGTAAGATGTGAGTCAGTGTGTACAGTATATATAAGAAAAAGCAGAAATAAGCACATTCTTATTTGTATTTTTGCATAAAGAAACTATAGAAGGATATACATGAAACTGATGAAAGTGATTACACTTGGCAGGGGAAGAGGAATGAGATGGATGGAAGCAGGGGTGGGAATGGGACTGTTTATTTTAATATCTTTTACTATTGTTTTGATTTTTGAACCAACCTGTTGAAACTTTATCTTTAATTTGTCCTCTCTTGTTTTAAACTCTTTTCAAATGGGATACAGTCCTTCTGCTAATATTTGTTCCTTTTGTTTCCTCTAAATTTTATTTATTTTCTTGTTGTTGAGAATATACACAGTAAAACATACACTGATTCAACAGTTTCTACTTGTACAATTTAATGACATTGATTACTAGTGACATTGATTATATTCTTCAAGTTGTGCAGCCATTCTCACACTCCTTTTCTGAGTTGTTACTCCCTCATTAACATAAACTCACTGTCCCCTATGGTTGATATCTAATCTTTTGAGTTGCTATTGTCAATTTGATCCCATATAGATAGTTCTTAAAAGAGTATAATGTTCAAGGCAGACCTCTTTTACTAGTTAAGCTAAACTATTGTTTGGTTTTAAGAAGACTTCAGGGGATATTTCTGGTTTAAGGTTTAAAGATTATCTCAGGGCAGTAGTTTCAGGGGTCCATCCAGCCTCCATGGTTCTATAAAGTCTGGAGTCCATGACAATTTGAAATTCTGTTGTGCATTTCCCCCCTTTTAATCAAAATTTTTCTATGGAATCTTTGTTCAAAATTTTCCATAGTGGTAGCCAGGCACCATCCATTTCTTCTGGTCTCATGGCAAAGGTGGCAGTTATTCATAGAGGCAATTAGCCACACATTACATATCCTCCTATTCCAGACTATCCTTCTTCCTCTGTTGCTCCAAGTGAATAGAGACCAATTGTTGTGCCTTGGATGGCCACTTACAAGCTTTTAAGATATTGGTTACTTTTTGTCATGATGCATTTTCCAGCTGCTTACCCTTCTCACCTTTGGCCTAATCTCAGTCTTCCTCCCAGCTTCCTTAGGGAAACAAAAGAGAAAGATACCAGACATACTTCTTTTTTCAAAGAGTGTCTCTGAGATCATAAGAAATTATATTCAATTTAATACTAAAAGATAGTTTACACTTTAATTACTTCATTTTTCCCCCTTGAAAAATGGGAGCTAGCTTAAGACTATTCGTAAAGTTTTCACTGGCCGATTGAAGCAGAAGTCAGGAAATCAAACAGTGTATTGCATTGGGCAAATCTGCTGCAGAAGACCTCTTTAAAGTGTTAAAAAGCAAAGATGTCACTTTGAGAACTAAGGTGCACCTGACCCAAGCTGTGATATTTTCAGTCGCCTCATATGCATGCGAAAGCTGAACAAAGAATAAGGAAGACCAAAGAAGAATTGATGCCTTCGAATTATGGTGTTGGGGAAGAATATTGAATACACCATGGACTGCCAGAAGAATGAACAAATCTGTCTTGGAAGAAGTACGCTCTTCAGAAAGAAGGATGGCGAGACTTCGTCTTACGTACTTTGGACATGTTATCAGGAGGGACCAGTCCCTGGAGAAGGACATTGTGCTTGGTAGACTAGAGGGTCAGCAAAAAAGAGGAAGACCCTCAATGAGATGGATTGATACAGTGGCTGCAACAATGGGCTCAAACATAGCAATGATTGTGAGGCTGGCACAGGACTGGGCAATGTTTTGTTCTGCTGTACATAGGGTCGCTATTAATTGGAACTGACTCGAAGGCACGTAACAACAACAACAGCTTCAGACAGTGTACAAGAAAAAAATTACCCATTGCCATCAAATCAATTCCAACTCATAGTGACCCTGTACGACAGAGTAGAACTGCCCCATAGGGTTTCCAAGGGTTAATTCAAACTGCTGACCTTTTAGAAGGCAGCCAAAGCTTAACCACTGCACCACCAGGGCTCATAGTTAAACAAGCTTTGAAGTAGATCTGGATTGGAATCCAAATTCTGTAATTTACTGCTGGCTATTTGGCCTTGGGCAAGTGATTTCTGAGTCTTAGTTCTTGTGAAAAAGAGAGATGATGATGATGGTTACCTCACCTCTCATTGTAGTGATTAAATGAGAGCTCATATATTAAAGCCCTAGTATATTGCCAAGGAATTCTGATGGTATAGTGGTTAAGCACTCGGTTGCTAACCGAAATGTCAGCAGTTGGAACCCACCAGCCACTTCACAGGAGAAACGTGGCAGTCTGCTTCCATAAAGATTACAGCCTTGGAAACCCTGTGGGCCAGTTCTACTCTGTCTTACGGGATCACTATGAGTAGAAATGACAGCAACAGGGTAGTTACTGCCAGGTGCATATTAGCATCCCAGTAAATGTTAGTTTGTGGTTGCTGTTGACCATTCTTTATCACTTTATCTCAGTTTCACCCTGATTATTTTTCCAATTTTCTCTATTCACTGGCTTTCAATTTTAATTGCTTTTGCTACTTTTACATTCTTCATCTATATAACGATTTGTCCTATTGACCTTTTCTATCTCTCTTTATAAAGCCAGATACTTCCAAGTAATAATAAACAGGATGATGATAGTCCTTGGCTAAATTAACATTAGAAAACAAGTGACCTTTTAATTTTTCGGGATACAGAGGACTCATTGATATGAGATTTTAGCCTTGCTCTCTAGTATGTTCTCACTCCTGTCCTGATCATTTATATAATAATTCACTAATTGAAGCAGCAGCTTAGACTTAGATGAGTTTTGTATGACTTAATAATAAATGTTTTCTCCAAATGGAAAAAATAGCTATGGAAAACCTCTTGAATAATGAAATTCAGTGAAACCAGTAAGAGCCAGAACTCAATGGGCTTCCTTGATTTTCTGGGTCTTGCAAGTTTTCTGCCTTTGACAGGTTACAGCCTTACCACTTTTTTATCACTCATTTTAGTGAAAAATATTTGACTTTTCCTTCTCTGACAGATTTCCACCTTACATAGGTTTCAGCTTTCACAGGTTTTACTGGATTTGTAGAAAGATGGAAATTCAGTGTTAAAATTAATGAGACTGAGTTAAAATAGCTCCAAATGGAAAACTGATTCTTCATGTTTACCTTGATGCTGCTGCCTGTGTTGTCTGAGCAGTTTACATCCAGCTTTATTACTAGTTTACTTTAAAAAAAAGTTTGAATTACAAGTCTTAGAAATTCTAGACAATGAGTAATATCAAAAATATGTAAATATGTCAGTTCCTAGATATAAGAATTACACAACTTTGAGATTGGTCAGTTTTATGTACTCAAGGAAACATCTCTTCACACCTCCTCATTTCTTCCTAAGCCTTCTGAAACTAAAAATTCCACTGGACCAAAAGATACTATAGTTTTTTAAAACTAGAGGAGTAAGAATGTTAAGCTTCTTTTGGTATACATTAACACAACCCAATGATATGAATATGAGCTGTTTTTAAAGACATCCAGTATATTCATGAGACTGTTTTTTGTAGCACACGTCCTAATGGCACTTGAATATTTATTCCAGTGTACATTAAAGTGTACAAAGTTGCTCATTTATTGAATAAGGCATAAATGATACTGTGATTTTTTTTCTTAGTTCAGTGTTTGGTGATGAGAAAAACACAAAAAGGAAATCTGACTATCTGATTTTTAAGTTACATAGTGGTAATATTAGTTTTATTCATTTTCTTTTAATGAGATAATTTTTCTCCTGTAGGCATTGTTTCATTTGTATAGCTTACTTTGGATTATCAAAATGCTTCTCTGATAACTGGGGGAAGAGGCAAAAATAATTCACATGAATCTGAAAAAAAAGGGGGGGAAGTATTTTAAAAAAGAATAAATTGAGGCCGCTAAAATAGAAAAAAAATAAACTACCTTTTACAAAATCAGTCTTCTGGCATGACCAGGATGCTAAATAGATAGCTTTCATGCCTAAGTTGAGCAAATTTGGGCAGAGTGAATTCTGAAAGCTTAAAAAGCTATTTTTTTTTTGTTTCTTATATGCTTATGCTTTTAATGCAAAGAAAAGATAATCTTTTATATTAAGTACAGAAAAGTTGTTTTTCTTTTCTGTTTCACTAAAGATAAGTCCTCCTGTCTTGATAGGACATATCAAGCAGGTGTATACACACAAATCATGGTGACCAGAATGACAAAATACTAGAAAGGAAATTAAAGCTTTTGGCCCTCAGTTTAAAACAGTTAAATGGTGATGTGGAGATTAGTGTTCAGTGTTGGGAATCATAACCCATAAAATCGACCCTTACTTTTTTGTCATCCAGTATGAGAAGTGATTGATAGGATGTGTTCCCCATGCTTGAAGGAGGCAAGTCAGCCCTGCAGAGTTTTGCTTAGATTTTCTAGTTTGCAGAATCTTTTACATTCTGTTATAAAATATTATGACCCTTTTCCCAACTTTATTGTTTGGTTTTCTTTTTTCTTTCTGAGAAAGTCAAAAGGAATTAAGTGTTAAAGTAAGGGGCTTCCATCTAACCTTTATTACTACAAATACTCAGTTACATGGCAGTAAATGAGTAAAATATTAACTCTGATTTCTCACAGTCAACTAAACATTTCTTTCACATAGTTTAAAATCAAGAGTTAACTAATTCTCATTTCCTATGCCTTTGTGGAGCCCTGATAACTCAGTAGTTAAGAGCTCGGCTGCTAACCAAACGGTCAGCAGTTCAAATCTACCAGCTGTTCCTTGGAAACCCTATGGGGCAGTTCTACTCTGTCCTGTAGGGTCGCTATGAGTCAGAATCAACTTAACGGCAGTGGGCTTATGCTTTTATATCTGTTTTTATGACTTTTACTGTTATTCAAATACAGATTTTTTTTCAAAGGCAACTTTGGCCAAATTTTAAAAGTCAAAATGCAAATTTTACTTTATTGCCTGAAATTCTAGTAGAACTTTTTCTTTTCAACATATTTGTCTTATGACTTCAAAAAATTTGAATTCTTGGAGACGGAACCAACACAGCACCGTAGACAGAAGCACCATGCCATCTCTCTGCAGCACAGACCCGAAAAACTAAGTGAAACAGATACAAATGTCAATCCTGGAACCCTAAGCATCAAATGAAGGAATAAAGAACTCAATCAAGCATCGAATGGAGTAAGAAACTGACAGAGAACAGAGAAAGAGGAGAGCTACTGAGTAGAGGTCCCATATCAGCTAACATAGCACGTATTCACCGTCTTGGACTACAGCCACCAAGGAACACAGACAGGGAGTACAGGAAGGCAACTTCATGGAGCTCTTAACAGGAGACAAGAGCACCTGGTAACCAGTGATACACGCTTTCCCACCCCTGCCCTTCCCTGTACGTGGCCACTGCCACTTTCCAAAGGGCCATGGTCACTTAGCCAGAAAGATACCAGCTCACTTCTGCCCAGATTCGCCATCTTGGACATCAGCCACCAAGAACCATGGACAGGGAGTATGGGAAGGCAACTTCAAGGAGCTTCCAAAATGAGACAGAGCACCCAGTAACCAGAAATACACGCTTTCCCACCCCTACCCTTCTTCCCTCTGTATGGCCTCTGCCGGTTTCCAGTGGGCCACGGTTGCTCAGCCAGAGAGACACCGGCTCGCTGCTGCTGGAGACTGCCCCACCCCCACTGGCCGGCCCCTTCAATGCCATTTCTTTTTTGATTTGTTTTTTGTTACTGTTTTTGTGGGGTTTTTTTGCCCTTTTTTGTTGCTACTCTCTCTCTCCCTTCCTTTTCTCCTACCCAGCTAGCCCCGTGTGCCGTCCCCTCCCGTTCTTGATGGACTGTGTGCCACACCACTTGGTTAGAGAGCCACTGGTGCAAGGCCACCTTGGGTCCACACTGCCCCTGCCAGCAGGCTCCCTCAGTGCTATTTTTTATTTTGTTATTACTATTTTCCAGTTTCTTCTCTCTCTCTCCCTTCTTTCCTTTCCTTTCTCCAGCCCGCCTAGCCCTGTGAGGTGCCCCCACTCCTTATCAATGGGCAAGGTTGTACCACTTGGCTAGAGAGCCACTGGTGCACCAACTCCCTGGGTCCAGGCCACCCCCAATGGCCAGTTCCTTCGATGCCATAATTTTTTCTTTTTTGTTGTTGGTTTTTTTCCTTTGTTTCTTCTCTTTCTATCCCTTCCTTCTTTTCCTTTCTCCTGTCCACCTGGCTCTGTGTGCCGTCCCCGCCCCTTCCTGACGGGCATTGCTGCCCTGCTTGGCTGGGGGGCCACCAGCACATGGCCTCCCTGGATCTGCACTACCACCACCAGCTGGCTCACTCAGCACCATATTTTTTGGTTTGTTTGCTTTGTTCTTTTTTTTTTTCTGTTTATTCTCTCCCTCTCCCATCCCTCCTTTCCTTTTTCCCATTCACCTAGCCCCGTGCACTGCCCCCCGTTCTTGGCAGGCTGTGCTATACTGCTTGGCTGGAGACCCTCTGGCACAGAGCTTACCCAGGTCTGTGCCACCCCCACAGGCCATCTCCCTCAGGACCATATTTTTATTTTTCTTTATCTTTCCCCTTCTCCCTTTTCTTTCGTCCTCCTGCCTAGGCCCTGCACTGCCTCCACCCCTTCCTGATGAGCCGTGCTCTGCCACCCAACGAGAGAGACATCACCTTGCCACCACCCTAATTCTGCCCCACCCCCAACAGCCAGCTCTCCCACCACCATATGTATTGTTTTTTGTTGTTGCTGTTTTTATTTTATTTATGTTTGTTGTTTGGTTGGTTTCTTCTCTTTTCCCTCTTAACTTTCCTTTCTCCCACCCAACTAGCCCTTTGTGCTGCCTGCACCCCTTCTTGACGGGCCAAGCCACACCATTCAGGTAGAGAGCACTGGCACATGGACTCTCCGGGTCTGCCCTGCCCCCACCCACTGAATCCTATGTCATCGCCATTTTATTTACTTTTTTCTTCACTTTTTTCTTTTTTTTACTATTATTTTCTTGCTTCTTTCTCTTCTTTCACTCACCCACTTAGCTCTGTGCATCACATCCTCTGCCTTCCCTCTGTCCTGTCTGCACTGTATGCCAAACACCGTGCCCCTGAGCAGTGCTATTGTGGTCCCCTAGACCCTGCCCTGCACAGTCCCCCAGGCCCACTCCATCAGCCCCAGTTCTTGCCCCAAACTGCCCATCCCTGCCCCTCCTCCCTTCTGGACCCACCGTGCTGCACCATGGCTGAGTGACACCCTGCCCACCTGGAGAAGGTGGTGAGAAGTATCATGCCCACAGGCAAACAAGCAACAAAACACAGCCAGCCTACCTGCCCAGACATAATCAAATAAAAGAAAAAAGCAGGATGAAACAAACAAATCTACAGCCAATAAATGAAGAAAATAATTCCTGAATATCCCAGAGACTGCAGACAATATCAAAACATATTTTAAAGAAACAGGACAGGATGGCTTCAGAAAGCATCCAAAATAAAATACCAGATGACCTTCTGGTAGAAGAAAAGGCAATGGAACTACCTGATACCTGTCACCTACCCATTGCAGTTGAGTCAATTCCGTCTCATCGTGATGCTGTAGGACAGAGTAGAACTGCTCTGTAGAGTTTCCAAGGAGTGACTAGTGGATTTGAACTACCATCCTTTTGGTTAGCAGCTGTAGCTCTTAACCACTGTGCCACCTGATAGGGAATTCAAAACTCTGATATTCAGGGCTCTCCAAGCGATGAAGGAAAATGCAGACAAAAATAAGGAAAAATAGAGAAAATATTGGAAAATACAGACAAAATCAGGGAAAACACAGACAAAGCAATGAAAGAATTCGGGAAAGTTACAGGAACAATATGTCAAAATAAACAAACAACTAGAAATCATAAAAAAAACAGCAATTGGAAATCCAAAAGATAAACAACAACATTTCAGAAATAGTGCAATAGAAGGTTTTAGGAGCAAATTTGAACCAATGGAAGACAGGATCAGCGATATTGAAGACAAATCCTTGGATACCACCTTGAGGAAAAATCAGAGAAAAGAATGAATAAAAATGAAGAAACCCTGAGAATGATGTGAAATACAATCAAAAGCAAAAATTTGCATGTGATTGGAGTTTCTGAACGGGGAGAAAATGAGAAACACAGAGAGGATCATTGAAGATTTGTTGACAGAAAACTTCCCTAATATAATGAAGGATGAAAAGCTGACCATCCAAGAAGTTCAACGAACCCCATATAGGATAGGCCCCCCCCAAAAAACTACCAAGACATAATAATCACGCTCGCTAAAACCAAAGACAAAGAAAGAACCCTGAGAGCAGCTTGAGAAAAAGGGACAATCTACCATGAGGCCATAACCATAAAAAGTATGTATGCTCCCAATGACAGCACTTCAAAATACATAAAACAAACTCTAACAGGAATGTAAAGAGAAATCGACAGTTCCACAATAATAATAGGAGACTTCAACACACAACTCTTGGTTAAAGGACAAAACATCTAAAAAGAAACTCAACAAAGGTACAGAAGAGCTAAGGGAACAATCAGCTAACTTGACCTCATAGACATATATAGAACACTCCACCCAACAACAGCAGTGTACACATTCTTTCCAGCACATGTGGAACGTTCTCCAGAATAGACAACATTTTAGGCCACAAAGCAACCCTCAATGAAATCAAAACACTGAGACAATACAAAGCATCTTCTCTAACCACAATGCCATGAAAGTAGAAATTAATAAAAAG
Organism: Dugong dugon; assembly: GCA_030035585.1. Classification (NCBI taxonomy): domain Eukaryota; kingdom Metazoa; phylum Chordata; class Mammalia; order Sirenia; family Dugongidae; genus Dugong; species Dugong dugon. The sequence goes on along the minus strand of CM057483.1, from coordinate 95,990,956 downwards.
AAGAGGAAAGAAAAAATTAAAAACATGGAAACTGAATAACACTTTGCTTTTAAACCACCAGGTAATAGAAGAAATCAAAAATGGAATACAAAAATTCCTAGAAACAAACAAGAATGAAAACATATCATACCAAAACCTTTGGGACACAGCAAAGCCAGTGCTTAGAGGTCAGTTTATAGCAATAGATGCACACATCAAAAAAGAAGAAAGAGACAAAATCAAAACATTAGCTATACAACTTGAACAAATAGAAAGAACAGCAAAAGAACCCACAGCCACCAGAAGAAAGAAAATAATGAAGATCAGAGCCAAATAAATGAAATAGAAAAACAATAGAATCAACAAAAGCAAAAGTTGGTTCTTTGAAAGTATCAACAAAATTAGCAAACTACTGGCCAAATTGACCAAAAAAAAAAAAAAAGGAGAGGACACAAATAACCCAAATAAGAAATGGGGGACATTACAACAGACCCAACTGAAATAAAAAGGATCATAACAGAGTACTATGAAAAACAATATTCCAGCAAATTTGAAAACCTAGAGGAAATGGACAAATTTATAGAAACATAACTACCTACCCAAACTAACAAAAACTGAGGTTGAAAATCTGAACAGACCCATAACAAGAGAAGAGATTGAAAAGGTAATAAACTCCAACAACAACAACAAAGCCCTGGCCCAGATGGCTTCACTGGAGAATTCTACCAAACATTCAGAAAAGAGCTTGTAGCAGTACTACTGAAACTATTTTAGAACATAGAAAAGGAATACTTCAGAATTCATTTTATGAAGCCAGCATTACCCTGATATCAAAACCAAGCAAAGACATCACAAAAAAATTACAGACCAATATCTCTCATGAATATAGATGCAAAAATTCTCAACAGAATTCTAGCCAATAAAATTCAGCAGCATATAAAAAAAAATACATCACAACCAAGTGGGATTCATACCAGGTATGCAAGGATGATTCATCTTTAGGAAATCAGTCAGCGCAATCCCCCACATAAATAAGACAAACGAGAAGAATCGCATGATCATCTCATTCGATGCAGAAGAGGTATTTGATAAAGTCCAACACCCGTTCCTGATAAAAACTCTCAATGAAATACGTATAGAAGGGAAATTCCTCAAGATAATAAATGGTGTCCATATGGCATAGTGGTTAAGTGCTACGGCTGCTAACCAAAAGCTCAGCAGTTCGAATCCACCAGGTGCTTCTTGGAAACTCTGTGGGGCAGTTCTTCTCTGTCCTATAGGGTTGCTATGAGTCAGAATCGACTCGACAGCAACAGGTTTGGTTTTTTGTTTTTTTAATACAAAACCAACAGCCAACATCATTCTCAATGGAGAGAGATTGGAATCATTCCCCCAGAGAACAGGAACAAGGCAAGGATGCCTTTTATCATTGTTCTTATTTAACATTGTGCTGAAAGTCCTAGCTAGAGCAATAAGGCAAGAAAAGGAAACAAAGGGCATCCAAATTGGTAAGAAGAAGTAAAACTATCCCTATTTGTGGATGATATGATATTATACATAGACAACCCTAAAGATTCCACGAGAAAACTACTGGAACTGATAGAAAGATTCAGCAGAGTAGCAGGATACAAGATAAACATAAAAAAATCAATTGGATTCCTATACACCAATAAAGAGGACTACTTAAAGGAAATCAGGAAGGCAATACCATTTATAATAACCACTAAAAAAAATAAAATTCTTCAGAATAAATCTAACCAGGGACATAAAAGACCTATACAAGGAAAGCTACAAAACAGTACTGCAAGAAACCATACGAGACCTACATAAATGGAAAAACATACCATGCTCATGGATCGGTAGACTCAACATTGTGAAAATGTCAATTCTACCCAAAGCAGTCTACAAATACAAGGCAATCTCAATCGAAACACCAACAGCATTCTTTAACGAGATGGAAAAACTAATCATTATATAGAAAAGGAAGATCCCTGGATAAGTAAAGCACTATTGAAGAAAAAGCATAAAGTAGGAGGCCTCCCATTACCTGACCTCAGTACCTACTATACAGCTATGGTAGTCAAAACAACCTGGTACTGGTACAAGTACATACACATTGACCAATGGAACAGAATCAGTAACCAAGATGTAAATCCATCCACCTACTGTCACCTGAACTTTGACCAAAGCTCAAAGTCCATTAAATGGGGAAAAGACAGTCTTTTTAACAAATGGTGCTGTCAAAACTGGATGTCCATTTGAAAAAAAATGGAACAGGACCCATACCTCACACCATACACAAAAACTAATTCAAAATGGATCAAAGACCTAGATATAAAACCAAAATCTATAAAGATCATAGAAGCAAAAATAAATCAATGCTAGAGGCCCTAATACATGGCATAAATAGGTTTCAAACCATAACTAACACTGTGCAAACACCAGAAGATAAACTAGATAACTGGGATCTTCTAAAAATCAAACACTTATGCTCATCAAAAGACTTCACCAAAAGAGTAAAGAGAACCTACAGACTGGGAAGAAAATTTTGGCTATGACATATCCCACAAAGTTCTCATCTTTCAAATCTATAGGAAGATCCAATACCTCTACAACAAAAAGACAAATAATCCAATTAAAAAATAGACAAAGATATGAACAGACACCACCAAAAAAGACATTCAAGGGGCTAACGGACAAATGAGGAAATGCTCCCAATCACTAGCCATTAGAGAAATGCAAATCAAAACCAGAATGAGGTATCATCTGTCTTAGTTATCTAGTGCTGCTATAACAGAAATACCATAAGTGGATGGCTTTAACAAAAGAGAAATTTCTTTCCTCACAGTAAAGTAGGCTAGAAGTCCAAATTCAGGCCATCAGCTCCAGGGGAAGGCTTTCTCTTTTGGCTCTGGAGGAAGTTCCTTGTCATCAATTTTCCCCTGGACTAGAAGAATCTTAGCTCAGGACCTCCGGTCCAGAGGTCATGCTCTGCTCCTGGTGCTGCTTTCTTGGTGGTATGAGTTCCCTGTCTCCCTGCTCACTTCTTTCTTTTATAACCCAAAAGAAACCAGCGCAAGACACAGTCCAATCTGATAGATTGAGTCTTGCCACATCAACACAACTGTAGCCCATCCCCCTCATTAACATAATAGAGGCAGGGTTTACAACACAGGAAAATCACATCAGATGACAAAATCGTGGACAGTCATACAATACCAGGAATCATGGCCCAGCCAAATTGATAACACATTTTTTGGGGGACACAATTCAGTCCATGACACCATCTCACCCCAATATTGCTGGCACGAATTAAAAAAAAATGAAAATAACAAATGTTGGAGATGCTGCGAGGAACTTGGAACTCTTATGCCCTGCTGGTGAGAATGTAAAATCGTGCAACCATTTTGGAAAACACTATGGAGCATACTTAAAAAGCTAGAAATGGTAATACCATACAATTCAGCAATCTTACTTCTAGGAATATATCTTAGAGAAATAAGAGCCGTCACACGAATAGACATATGCCCACCCATGTTCATTGCATCATTTTTCACAATAGCAAAAAATGGAAACAACCTAAGTGCCCATCAACAAATTAATGGACAAACTTTGGTATATACTCACAATTAAATACTGCACAACAATAAAGAACAATGATGAGTCTGCGAAACATTTTACAACATGGTTGAATGTGGAGGGCATTATGCTGAGTGAAATAAGTCAATCACAAAAGGACAAATAGTATATGAGACCACTATTATAAAAACTCATGAAATGCTTTACATACAGAAAGAAACAATCTTTGATCATTACAAGGAGGGAGATGGGTGGGGAGAGAAAGACACTAACTAGACAATAGATAAGTGGTAACTTTGGTGAAGGGTAAGACAGTACACAATACTGGAGAAGTCAGCACAACTTGACCAAGGCAAGGTCATGGAAGCTTCATAGACACATCCAGACTCCCTGAGGGACCGAATTACTGGGCTGAGGGCTGGGGGCCATGGTCTCAGGGGACATCTAGGTCAATTGGCATAACAGTTTATAAAGAAAATGTTCTACATTCTACTTTTGTGAGTAGCATCTGGGGTCTTAAAAGCTTGTGAGCAGCCATCTAAGAAACTGCATTGGTCCCACCCTGTCTAGAGCAAGGGAGAATGAAGAAAACCAAAGACACAAGGGAAAGATTAGTTCCAAGGACTAATGGACTACAAATACCACAGGCTCCACCAGACTGAGTCCAGCACAACTAGATCGTTCCCGGCTACCACCACCAACTGTTCTGACAGGGTTCACAAGAGAGGGTCCTGGATGGAGCTGGAGAAAAATGTACAACAAAATTCTGACTGGAAAAAAGAGGCCAGACTTACTGGTCTGACAAAGACTGGAGAAATCCTGAGAGTATGGCCCCCGGACACCCTTTAACTCAGTACTGAAGTCACTCCTGAGGTTCACCCTTCAGCCAAAGATTAGACAGGCACATAAAACAAAATGAGACTAAATGGTCACACCAGCCCAGTGGCAAGGACTAGAAGGCAGAAGGGCATAGGAAAGTTGGTGGTAATGAGGAACCCAAGGTTGAGAAAGGGAGAGTGTTGACATGTCATGGGGTTAGCAACCAGTGTCACAAAACAACATGTGTATTAATATTTTAATGAGATACTCATTTGCTCTGTAAACCATCATCTAAAGTACAATAAAAACATGAAAAAGAAATTTGAATTCTCATTTTTAGTAACTTCAATAGTTTTTAATTTCTATGACTGAGAATATTATATGTTTGAAGTACAAAGTATTGGCAAGGATGAAGGACAATCGTAAAATTTTGGAATGTTTTTGTTAATTTCTTACTAGAATACTGTAATAAAGAACAAATTTTATAGCAAACTCTATATACCTCACCAAACAATTTATTTCATTCACAATTTTTAAATAAAATGCAAGTTTTCCTTTTCCTCTTTCCTTTGATCCTCTAGCTTGAGTTTCCCCTAGACTTCTAAAACCATTCATCCATTGTGAAGTGGAGCTTTGTTTTCTAGGGCACTTAATAACCATATTTTTTTTTCTTTTGAACTAACTCATTTCTGCTTGGACTAACACTTTACTTTTTAATTTTTTTAATCGGTACTTAAACACACTTTTAAATAAAAATTTAAATTCTGATTACAAGTACTTAAATTTGTTAAATGGACATATTTAATAATTTTATCATTTGCATTACTTTATATCAAAATTTGCCTGTTTTTAAAAATGTTAGTGATTCTGGATACATAATTTATCAGGAATTGATAGTAATTTTATATTACAAATTAGAGCTAAGTATATAAATATATTTTTTCCTTATTTTAACTTATATTTGGTTGCTCAATGATTCACTAGGAGAAAAAGAAATTGAATATTGCTATTTGGAGAAGTAAATCTTTAGCTAGTAACTTGGTTCCTTGTTTTTAAAAAGAGCATCTTCCATTTTTTTACCTGAAGAATTGAAGAGCTATAAAGACACAGACATAGGCACACCTATGTTCATTGCAACACTATTCACAATAGCGAAAAGATGGACACAACCTAAGTGCCCATCAGTGGATGACTGGATAAACAAAATGTGCTACATACATACAATGGAATACTGTGCAGCCATAAAGAATAACCGTAAGTTCTCAAAATATATTTTAACACTGATGAATATGGAGCACATTATACTGAGTGAAATAAGTCAATCAGAAAAGGACAAATACTGTATGATCTCAGTATTATAAAATGCATTATGAAACCAACATTCGCTGGTGGTTACCAGGGATAGGTGGTGGTGGTAGGGAATCGCTCTCTAGATAGTAGACACTTGTTATTTTTGGTGTTGGAAAAGGTAACACCAAATATGAGTGAGGTGTGTCCAGCTTGACCAAGGTAAATGATGTCACTAAGAAGTGCACAAGAAAAAATGTTTTTGGTAAATGCTATGACATATACAACTTTTCAACGATAGCAAAAACAACTTAAAAATATGAGTTTGGTTCCATATGTATGTATGTATGCACATAAGTGTATAGGTATGTATGTATATATATGTAGGCATATATAGCTGTATCTATGTGCAGGTGTATATACATGTGCGTGTATATTCATATACACAGTAAAGCTCGTAGAGGGCGCAAACATGGATACTTCCTAGACTTAACGAAACACCTCGTGGGATTGGTTTATGGGGTCTGAAGGCTTAGGACCAGTGTCTCGTGGGACAGCTTGGTCAGTTGGCATAATATAGTACATATGGTCTACATCCTAGTTTGGTGAGTAGCATCTGGGGTATTATAAGCTTGCAAGCGTCCATCTAAGATACAACTGTTGGTTTCTATGCATCTGGAGTAAAAGAGAAAGAAGGAAACCAAAGACTTAGAGAAGAAGCTAGTCTGCAGGATTAATAGTCTACACAAACCACAGTCCCATATACCCTGAGACCATAACTAGATGGTGATCAGCTACCACCACTGACCATTCTGATCAGGAACACAATAGATGAATACTGATAGAACAGGAGCAAAATGTGGAACAGAACTCAAATTCTTCAAACGTCCAGACTTACTGGACCTGTGGAGACTGGAGGACTCTCCAAGACTATCGCCCTGAGATACTCTTTAAACCTTGAACCTAAAATATTCCATGAGGTCATCTTTTAGCTAAATAACAGATTGGCTTATAAAATAAACAGTATCACCCATGAATACTGTACTTCATTAAAAAATCACCTATATAAGACCAAATGGTCAACATTTACTCTGCAGCAAAGATGAGAAGGTAATAGGGGGCAGGGAAACTGGATTACTGGAAATGGAACAGCCTAAATGGAAATAATGTGAAAACTGACAGCGTGAAAAAATGTAACCAATGTCAGTGAACAAATAGTGTAGAAATGGTTACATGGGAACCTAATTTGCTGTGTAAACTTTCACTGAAAACACAATAAAATATTATTTTTTAAAAAAGGAGAGCTGAAGAGTTCAGTACTTGCTTTTAAAATGTAGCAGATTATCCTTTTGTTTATGATATAATATGTCACAAAGCTGTGCAGTATTCAGTTACCTGATGAAACCCCATGCCTTCAGGTAAGATTCCATGCAAAAGAAAGCTTTGCTTTTCTTCCTCCAAATCTAGAAAGAGATATGATTCAAAGACTTGCTTTTTCAAAGCATTTCAGTCAAGAGGTTCTTTCTATGATGTAGTTTCCATACCCTGTGAGGTATATAAAATAAAGATTATTATTCTCATTTTATATATGGGAAACTGAAACTCAGAAAAATTAAATGATTTTACCTTGGATTTTTTAAATTTTAATTCTAGTAAGTAACTAGAATCCACGTCTTATTATCTGTTGTGCTTAGCTTCTTAGCATTTTCTATTTTGAATTATATGGTTCTCTGAATTTATTTTCATATTTACCTTAGAAATTTTGTCATTAAATGGAATATTTTTACTCAGTGATTGTCGTGGTACTGATGATCTAGATAGAGAATGAAATTAGTTTATTTTCTCCATGTAAACAGTTCGAAGGCTTACAATTTCACAACTGTAGTTGGTTAGCATATTAGAAAGAAAATCAAATATAGATTAAGCAGTTAACATTATTGGATGGTGTGAAGAACTCTAATAATTAACCATGATCATGCTGAATTATGTGGTCACATATCTTTATAACATCTGTCAATAGGTATTTTTTTTGTTGTGGTACAAGTATACATAACAAAACATTTGCCAGTTCAACAATTTTTATATGCATAATTCAGCGACATTGATTACATTCTTCATGTTGTGTAACCATTATCACTATCCTTTTCTGATTTATTCCACCAACTAATAGGTATATTTTGTGGTATTAATTCAAAGACATCTGTATTAAAGATAAAAATGTAATAAATTGATTCCTCTGGTAAAATTTTCATTTCGAAGAGCTGTAAAAATCTTATGTTTTGATACCAAAGGTGCTCCCTGGGTTTTTATTTTACAGCAGCTTATTTCATAACAATTTCATAGTTCTTGCTTTCACAGCCAGATGCAATATTTTTTCCCCATACACTTTACAGTCTGACAGTGTTCTAAATGAAAAGAAATCATTTCTGTGTTTCAGAAATGTGAATTAAATGAAAACAAACTGTTTTTAGTATGCCTTTCAATTGCATAACCTTCAAGCAGAATTTTTGGTATAAATTTTTGCCTGTTACGCTTATTATGCCTTTGAACTGACTTTGTCATTGTTTATAGAGAGACACAAGCAGCCACTTCCAGGAATGGAGGTAGTATTGAGAAATATTGAATTTGTATATTTAAGGACCTTTCAGCTTTCAAAATTTTACATCAGTTATGAGTCCGTTTTGTGCTGAATATAAACAGATTGTTTTTAATCACTCATCATTGTTTCTTATTAGTGTAGCTTTTCCCTTTTAACAATGACAAGTGATAAAATTGGTATGTTGTAAATTTGCCAGGGAGAAAATATTTGAGAGTTACCTTTATAAAAGTAATCCAGAAATATTGCAGAAGTTTAATTTTAATTCCATTTCCTCCTGTAGTTTGAGGTTTTATTGTTCTATGTTTCTTGTCTTACTTAACTTTTGGTCAGAGTGACTGGAGACTATAAATAATATTGCCTTAATAATGAGAATAATTGGTAAGAAAACTGCCTGACAGGTATCATTTACCATCAGTTTTATTGTTGTCATTTTATTTTTAGTCATTTCAGAAGGTGGTTTTTGAAAATCAGGCTAAGTTCTGTGAATATTAAATTATATCATTTTACTGTCTAATGCCATCCAGGAATGTATAATACATAATTATGGGAGGAGAGGGAGAGGAAATATATTTAGATATTTTTAAATGCTTGAAGTATTTTTACGAAATAATAAGACAAACATTTTCTTAAGTTTAGAGATAATTTGTAAAAAGCTACCCACAAACTATTAAAGAGTATTCCCTTATTGTAGGTGGCCCCAGAAGAATTTAAGACCAGCATTGGCCGTGTGAATGCATGTTTGAAAAAGGCTCTTCCAGTCAATGTGAAATGGCTGCTGTGTGGTTGTCTCTGCTGCTGTTGCACACTGGGTTGCAGCCTGTGGCCTGTTATTTGTCTCAACAAAAGAGTAAGTAAACATTTTCTTGTATAATAATAAGAGCTAACATTCACTGAGTACTCAGTATGTGCCAAGAACTGTTTCCAAGTACTTAACATGATCTATTTAATTCTCATAACAATGCTATCCTCGTTATAGAGATAAGGAATCTTAAGGACAGAGATTAAATCATTTGTCCAACCTTCATCAACACTTTATCACTCTTTATCACTTAATATGGGTCCTTATCATGTTAAGTAAATGCAATGCAAATGAAGTACTTAGGTATATATAAATGTAGGTGTACTTATTGTAGTGTGGTACTTATTCTTTTTACAAAACTCGAAGCTGTGACTTAAGGTATTCCCCAGCTACAGGTATATGGGAGAGTTTCTTCTGATCCAAAGAAAGGCAGAAGTGAGAGTGACCAGCTAAGTTATGGAGAAAATCCTGCTTAGTTTTGAACATGTTACAGTAACATTCTAACATAACATTACTAACAACTTTGGAGCCCTGGTGGTGCAGTAGTTGGCAGTTCAAATCCACCAGCGACTCCTTGGAAACCCTGTGGGACAGTTCTACCCTGTCCTATAGGATCTCTATGAGTCGGAATCAACTCAATGGCAATGGATATCTTGTTCTCTTCTTTAAATTTTCAATTTAGTCTGTGAATTTTGTTCCCCAGCATAAAGGTATCTTTAAAATTTTTAATGGAAGCTAAATGAGGAAACTTAATTCATTTCACCTAAAATTCTTTCCCCTGTGCCACATTGATGATTTCATTTAAACTTTTTAAATAATGATTACTTCACTGAACCCCTGAAAATTACAGCACTTTGTGGAGGAATAATTAGTGATGAAGTTATTTTATAAAAAACAAAATTTTCTCAACAAGTACTTGTTTTTTCCTCTACACCCTTTTCCTAACCATTTTAATGTCTACTTCAAAAAGATAATAAAATACCCCCAACCTCGTAACTTTTTCAATGGAAAAGTTAAGCATTTTGTTGATTCCTTTAGGAGCTGTAAGCAGGTCAGAGTTTTACATGTTGTTTTTGTTAGGTGCCGTTGAGTCAGTTCCAACTCATAGTGACCCTGTGTACAGCAGAACGAAACACTGCCTGGTCTAACCACATTCTCACAATCTTTGCTGTGTTTGAGCCCATTGTTGCAGCTACTGTGTCAGTCCATCTCTTTGAGGGTCCTCATCTCTTTCACTGAGCCTCTACCAAGCATGATGTCTTTCTCCATGGACTGGTCCCTTTGGATAATATGTCCAAAGTATGTCATCCTTGCTTCTAAGGAGCATTCTGGCTGTACTTCTTCCAAGACAGATTTGTTCATTCTTCTGGCAGTCCATGGTATATTCAATATTCTTCACCAATGCCATAATTCAAATGCATCAATTCTTCTTCAGTCTTCCTCATTCATTGTCCAGCTTTTGCATGCACATGAGGCTGTTGAAAATACCATGGTTCGGGTCAGATGCACCTTAGTCCTCAAAGTGACATCTTTGCTTTTCAACAGTTTAAAGAGGTCTTTTACAGCAAGATTTGCCCAGTACAATACATTGTTTGATTTCTTGACTGCTGCTTCCATGGGCGTTGATTGTGGATCCAAGTAAAATGAAATCTTTGACAACCTCAATGTTTTCTCCGTTTGTCATGATGTATCTTATTGTTCCAGTAGTGAGGATTTCTGTTTTCCTTATGTTGAGGTGTAATCCATACATAAGGCTGTAGTCTTTGATCTTCATCAGTAAGTGCTTCAAGTCCTGTTTGCTTTCAGCAAGCAAGGTTGTGTCATCTGCACATTGCAGGTTATTAATGAGTCTGCCTCCAATCCTGATGCCGTTCTTCTTCATATAGTCCAGCTTCTTAGATTATTTGCTCAGTATACAGATTGAATAAGTATGGTGAAAGGATACAGCCCTGATGCACACCTGTCCTGATTTTAAACCACGCAGTATCCCCCTTGTTCTATTCGAATGACTGCCTCTTTGTCTATGTACAGGTTCCTCATGAACACACTTAAGTGTTCTGGAATTCACATTCTTTGCAGTGTTATCGATAATATGTTATGATCCACATTATCGAATGCCTTTGCACGGTCTGTAAAACACATGTAAACACTTCACTGGTATTCTCTGCTTTCAGCCAAGATCCATCTGACATCAGCAATAATATCCCTTGTTCCACATCCTCTTCTGAATCCAGCTTGAATTTCTGACAATTCCCTGTCAACGTACTGCTGCAACCGCTTTTCAAATTTTCTTCAGCAAAATTTTACTTGTGTGTGATATTCATGATTTTGTTCCATAATTTCCACATTCTGTTGGATCACCTTTCTTTGGAATGGGCACAAATATGGATTTCTTCTAGTTGGTTGGCCAGGTAGCTGTTTTCCAAATTTCTTGGCATAGACAAGTGAGCACCTCCAGTGCTGCATCTGTTTGTTGAAACATTTCAGTTAGTATTGTGTCAGTTCCTGGAGCCTTGTTTTTCACCAGTGCCTTCAGTGTAGTTTGGCCTTCTTCCTTCAATACCATTGATTCCTGATCATATGCTACCTCCTGAAATGGCTGAATGTTGACTAATTCTTTTTGATATAGTGACTCTGTGTATTCCTTCCATCTTCTTTTGGTGCTTCCTGCGTTGTTCAATATTTTGCCCATAGAACCCTTCAATATTACAACTTGAGGCTTAAATTTTTTCTTCAGTTCTCAGCTTGAGAAATGCCTGGCACATTCTTGCCTTTTGGTTTTCTAATGCCAGGTCTTTGCACATTTCATTGTAATACTTTACTTTGTCTTCTCGAGCCACCCTTTGAAATCTTCTGTTCCATTCTTTTACTTCTCTACGTTCAAGAGCCAGTTTCAGAGTCTATTCTGATATCCATTTTGGTCTTTACTTTCTTTCCTGCCTTTTTAATGACGTTTTTCTTTCTTCATGTATGATGTCCTTAATGTCATCCCAGAACTTGTCTGGTATTTGGACATTACTGTTCAGTGCATCAGATCTATTCTTGAGATGGTCTCTAATTCAGTTGGAATATGCCCAAGATCGTATTTTGGCTCTCATGGACTTGTTTTAATTTCCTTCAGCTTCAGCTTGAACTTGCATATGGGCAATTGGTTATCTGTTCCACAGTTGGCCCCTGGTCTCGTTCTGACTGATGATATTCAGCTTCTCCATCGTCTGTTTCCACAGATGTAGTCAGTTTGACCTGTCCACCATGGGTGACCCTGCTGGTATTTGAAATACCAGTGGCATAGCTTCTAGCATTACCGCAACTCACAAGTATGACAAACTGATGGACGACTGGTGGGATTACTTTACATACAGCTTAGTTTATTGTTTGTCAAAACATTTACAATATTCTCACATGGGTTTCTATACATTTAAAAAAACTGAGCATAAATTTCTTAATTTTTGTAAAATTACTTCTAAAACTTACAGTCAATAGCTTCTACGCAACCCCCCCCCCCCCATTACTTTTAAAGCCTCTGTGTTAATTAATCATGATTCGGATTTTCTGTCATGCAAATACCGCAAATCTCAATCATTTAAGAACAGATTTTTTTGTTTCTGTTTTTAATATTATCTAGGATCTCTCTTTCTAATGACATGTTTACACTTGGACTTTTTGTTAATACCTTCACCAGAGGGTCTGAAGTAGAAGCAATTTTTTTAATCATTTGGTTTTATTATTAGCACTGAGATAAAATATTCAATGGAAAATGAGATTAATACTGATACTGTGTTCTCTCCTTACCTTCCATTACTTCAGTTAATTGTTTGTAACTGAAGTCGAGGTATTAGTGTATTCTTGGGTCACTAATCTGTCAGTTAAAAAAATTACATAGTACAGAAGTTGTAAACTGTTGTCCCATGGGCAAAATCCAGCCTACATTGTTTTTAAACATTTGAATCAATTGCCATAATTTAAAAATTGGGATATTTAAAATAAAATTTGGGATATCTAGCCTCTCTTGAAAAATTTAAAGATCTGGTAATAATGGACCCACATGCTTATGTGTCAACAGTTGACACTAAGTGAGTTGTAGCTGCTCCCTTAAGATAGGACTAGCATTTACATTATGTACCTTGCTCTGTAGGTATTACAGTTTTCGCCCCTTTGTATATTCCATGTTGTCAACACTACACTACACAAAACAATGAAACAGTAACCTTGGGCAAGTCGCTCTACTTTCTGGAGTCTCAGTTTCCTCATCTGTAAAACCGGGATGTTGTTGTGTGCTGTCAAGTTGATTCTGACTCATAACGACCTTATATGAGAGACTAGAACTGCCCAATAGGGTTTTCTAGGCTTTAATCTTTATGGAAGCAGATCACCAGGTGTTTTCTCCTGTGGAGTGGCTGATGGATTCGAACCACCGACCTTTTGGTTATCAGCCGAGCGCTTAACTGTTGGGCTAGGAGGGCTCCTAAAACCGAGATACACTACTTATTTGGAAGGTGGTTGTAATAATGAAGAGATTTAAGTCATCTCACTGCTTTTTTGTCTACTTAGAGAAGTGAAAAATAAAACACAACAATTTAAGAATTTTGCTGCCTTCACTACTGTTTCCTAATATGTAAAGTAAGTTGTATAGACTATAATTGTTTAATTGAAAGGATGATTATCATTTATGTAGCCCATATCACTTATTTTACAGATGTGGAAACTAAGGTCCAGAGAGGTAAAGTGATTTTCCCAGGGTCATACAATAAATGGCACAACCAGAAAAATAATCCAGTTTTTATTTTTGTTTTTTCTCTGTAACATTGTATTCTCTTGACTACTTGTTCCTTAGGTCAAATTTCCTATTCCTGAGAAAAGAAACATTACATAAGTGGTATGATAAATAGTCAACCCTCTTAGTTTTAATTCTCTAGCAGATATCAGCAAACTTTTTCTTAAAGGACCAAATACTAAATATTTCAGGCTTTGTGGGCCATATGGTTTTTGTTTTATCTACTAAACTCTGCTGTTATAGTGTAAAAGCAGCCATAGAAAATGCATAAACAAGTGAGTATTGCTATGTTCCAGTAAAGCTTTATTTACAAAAACACTCAGTGGATGAGAGTTGGCCTGTGGGATATAGTTTGCCATCCAGGTCTAGTCATCTCTAATTGGGTATCTATCTTTATGGAAGTTGTATCTCTGTTTTTCCACAAAATGAAACAGAGATAATATTATTACTCTGTCCTGTGTGTCACAAGGTTGCTATGTGAATTAGCTATTATAAATGTTTCCAAGAAAAGAACATCTCTGTAAACAGTTTGTCTTATGAACTATTTTTTTAACCAGTATAATTCATGGACGTATTTTCTAGTAAATTAAGTGATAGAGAAGAGGAATATAGATCAGAATGCCCTGATCTCACCCTAGTCCCTCTTGGCTCTGGTAGGATTCCAAAGCTACATAATTTTTATGAAATGGGGCTTTTCATTTACCCATTCCTACGTCTACCATGGAAACAATTGTGATATTATAGTCAATTTCAGTCTTAATCATACCACAATCCTTAAATTTGAAACTACTTTTAACCTATTTCTTATTTTTATTTTAAAAGTTGCTAGATTAAGAAGAATGTTCAGAGGGAAGGGATTATTGTCTCAGTCTCTCACCATGAATATATTTTAGGAGATAGAAGTTATTTAACCAAGCCACTATCTTGTTTGTTTTCATGTGTTTTTTTTTTTAAATCTACCATATTTTTACACAAATAATGCACATCTTCTGCATTTGTTTGCTGGCTGTGTCCTCCCCTCATGAGATATTTTCTTAAGTGTGCTATGCTAATTTTTTTTTACAGCAACATGTGGAAGAGGACCAGCATGGTGGCACTTTTGAGAGTGCCTCATGTGGGGAGGGCACAGCCAGGAAACAAGTGCAGAAGGCGTGCATTATTTGCATAAAAGTATGGTAATTATAAAAAGAAGGAAAACGTATATGATAGAAATAAAAGTTCCGCCCATACATTATGCCATGTGGAAAAGAAACTGAGTCCTTCAAACGAGACATAGTTCTGCCTAGAGTTAAGCATATTACCATATTTTTATGCAGATAATGTGCACCTTCTACATTTGTTTGCCAACTGCACCCTCCTCCCCATGAGGTATTTTTATAGGAGCTACTCTACCAATTTTTTTTTACATGTCGCTGTAAAAAAAATTAGCATAGCATGCTTACAAAAATACCTCATGTCTGCCAGTTTGTCATACTGTGGTGGGTTGTGTGTTGCTGTGATGCTGGAAGCTATGCTACCAGTATTTCAGATACCAGCAGGGTCACCCATGGTGGATGGGTTTCAGCAGAGCTTCCGGACAGAAACTAGGAAGAAGGACTTGGCAATCTACTAAAAAAAACTTGGCCAGTGAAAACCTTATGAATAGCAGCGGAACATTGTCTGATATAGTGCTGAAAGGTGAGCTGCTAAGGTCAGAAGGCACTCAAAATACTACTGTGGATGAGCTGCCTCCTCAGAGTAGAGTCAACCTTGATGACATGGATGGAATCAAGCTTTCGGGACCTTCATTTGCTGATGTAGCATAACTCAAAATGAGAAGAAACAGCTGCAAACGTCCATTAGTGTTGATCCAACCTTACATTCTTGGGATAAACCCCACTTGCTCATGGTGTAAAATCCTTTTAACATGCGGCTGGATTCCGTGTGCTAGTATATTATTGAGGATTTTTCTGTCTCCATTCATATTGGTCTGTATTTTTATTTTATTGTGATGCCCTTGTGTGACTTTGGTATCAGGGTAATGCTGTTTTCATAGAATGAAGTAAGAAGTGTTCCCTTCTCTTTTATTTTTGGAAGAGCTTGAGAAGGATTGGTGTAGATTCTTCTTTAAACATTTGGTAGAATTCACCAGTGAAGCAATCTGATCTTGGGCTTTTCTTTGCTGAGAGGTTTTAGTTTACTCACTCAATCATTTCTTAAAGGTCTGTTCAGGTTTTCTATTTCTACTTGAGTCATTTTTGGTAGTTTGTGTCTTTCTAAGAGTTTGCCATTTCATCTAGGTTATTACTTCATTGGCATATAATTGTTCATAATATTCTCTTATAGTCCTTTTTTATTTCTGTAAGTTTGGCAGTAATGTCCCCAGTTTCATTTCAGATTTTAGATATTTGAGTTCTCTTTTTTCTTTGTCAATCTAGCTAAAAGTTTGCCAATTTTGTTGATATTTTCCAAAGCACCAACTTTTGGTTTGGTTGATTTTCTATTTTATTTTTCTATTCCTGTTTCATTTATCTCTGCTGTAGTCTTAATTATTTCCTTCCTTTTGCTAGCTTTGAGTTTAGTTTGTGCTTTTTTTATGGTTCCTTAAGTTGTAAGGTTATTGGTTTGAGATATTTCTTCTTTTTTAATTTAGGCATTTACAGCTGTAAATTTTCCTGTGAGCACAGCTTTTGCTGCATCCTATATATGGTTTGGTATGCTGTTATTTTGTTTTCTTTTTCCATTCATCTCAAAATATTTTCTGATTTCCCTTGTGATTTCTTCTGTGGCCCATTGGCTTTTTAAGAGTATATAGTTTAATTTCCACATATTTGTGAATTTTATAGTTTCCTTTTGTTGTTAATTTCTAGTTTCATTTCATAGTTGCTTAAGAGCACAACAGTCTTTTAAAATTTATTGAGATTTGTTTTGTGACCTAATATATGGTCTATCCTGGAGAATATTCCATGTGAGCTTGAGCCAAATGTGCATTCTGTTGTTGAGTGGAGTGTTCACAAAATACCACTGTTGGATACTCCTAATCAATTACTTATGAGAGACAAGGTTTTAGGTGATCATGTATTTGATATCTTAAAACATTCTTGTCAAACTGATGAGTATGATGCCGTTGGCTGGTTGCTCCTGCTTTCACTGGACAAAGTGGAGAAAGAAAAAGATGAGCTCAGGGATTCAAATTCCTAGCTTAAGCACCACATAAATGACCTAGAAGTTGGTATGTATGCCCTGAAAAAAACCCTCATCTCCTATAGCCACAGAGCTGAAATTCCTGAAAACCAAACCCAGAGTCTCAGTCTGTGTGTGCCTGAATTACGCCATTTGAATTCCCAGCCTCACTAGGTGTCTAATGTTAAAGTGAGAGCATTGATTATGAAGAAATAGGAGCCTGAAAATTGAAATGGGGACATAGGGGCAGATACTGATGAAGCTGAGGATATCGAATCCCTAAATTTTGTTGAGCCTTTCTTCCCAGTAGAAGCAGCCGTTCTGCCCCCATCTGAGGAGATTAATCCAACTTTGCCTGAGGAACCTATAATGATCTCCCCTGAAGCAGATGCCTTGAAAGACACTGATTATTGTTTTCAAGGCCATCCCACCACCTGTCTTTGCTTCTAGACCTATAATTAGACTCAAGTCCCAGCAGGCTCCTAAAGTTGAGATACAAAGTGTGATGCATAAGGAAGTGTGCTACACACCAAAAGAACTACATAATTTTTCTAATTTTACAAACAAAAACCTTGGATATATGTGTGAGAATGGATGTTAAGGTTATGGGATAATGGTGGAAGGAACAAAGTTATTTCAGTCAGAATTTATTGATATGGGTTGATTAAGCAGAGATTTTGCATTCAGTGTTTCAACTCAAGGGGTTAGAAAGGAATCTAACTCTTTAGTTGGTTGGTTGACTAAAACAGTGACCAAAAGGTGACCTACAGTAAATGAAGTTGAAATAACAGAACTGTCTTGGTATACTGTTGAAGTAGGTATCCAAAGGCTTAGGGAAATTGCAATGTTAGAGTGGATTTATCGTGTTAGACCCACCCACCCATCCTGGGAGTGCCCAAAGGACACACCTTTCACCATGATTAAGGAATAAATTTGTGAGATGAGCCTCATCATCCTTGAAGAGTGCTGTGAGTCCTCCTTCTCTTTAGATTGGATGTTACACTGGGAACTGTTGCCACTGAATTGAGAAACCTAAATGCAGTGGGAGGTGATTGGCTTCTGGGGTGGCAGGGGCCAAGTGATAGCACTTAAGTGCTAAAGACGAGGTGGGTGTTATGGACAGCAGAGTCAAAATAGTAATCAGAATAGTGTGACTCGCATAGACCTGTGGTATTGGGTAATTGGTCATGGTGTCCGTAAGAGTGAAATAGATAGGAAATCTATAAATATTTACTTGATCTGTACAAGCAAGAATTGTAGGTCAAGTGAACAGAAGTCTAACTTGAATCACCAAAACAGAGAGACTTGGCCCCTCAATCAATTCCCAGACCTGAGCCAGTTTACTGACCCACAACCCCTTGAATAAGGAGAGGTCAAGTCCCCTTGAGGATGGACCCCACTACACGGCCAAAAATGTACACTGTTAATCTTTCTTCCAGCCTTCTCCCAAAGTGACCTATGGCCTTTTACCAGGGTGTTGGTTCACTGGGGAAAGGGAAATAATCAGACTTCACAGTGATTACTAGAAACTGGCTCTGACCTAATCCCAGGAGACTCGAAACATCACTGTGGTCCGCCAGTCAGAGTAGGGGCATATGGAGGTCAGGAAGTCGATGGAGTTTTAGCTCATGTTTGTCTTTCAGTGGACCAGTGGGTCCCTGAACCTATCCTGTAGTAATTTTCCCAGTTCCACAATGAATAATTGGAATAGACATATTCAGCAACTGACAGAATCTCCACACTGGTTGTCTGATATGTGGAGTGAAAGTTATTACGGTAGGAAAAGCCAAGTGGAAGCCACTACAACTGCCTTTACCTAGGAAAATAATAAATAAAAATCAATACCATATTCCTGAAGGGATTCCAGATATTAGTGCCACCATTAAAGAAGAAAGCAGAAGTGGTAATTCCCACCACATCTCCAATCAGCCTGTTTGATCTATTCAGAAAAACAGATGGATCTTGGAGAATGACAGTGGACTATCGTAAACTAAACCAGATGGTAACTCCAATTACAGCTACAGTTCCAGATATGGTTTCCTTGCTTAAACAAATTAATACATCTCCTGGTACAAGGTACACAGCTATTGATCTGGCAAATGATTTTTTCTTGATTCTTCTGATAGTTAAGGTTATGTATCAACTTGGCTAGGCCATGATTCTCACTGGTTTGGCAGATATTATGTAATCATCCTCCATTTTGTAATCTGATATGAGCAGATAATCAGTTGAAAGCGGAATTTCCTTGGGGGTGTGCCCTGAGGGTGTGGCCAAGCACCCTTGGGACGTGAGCCAGCAGCCTGACATCTGACCTGCAGATTTTAGGATTCACCAGCTCCTGCAGCTCCATGAGCCAGCAGCCTGCCATCTGACCTGCCGATTTTGGGTCATCAGCCCCTGCAACCATGTGAGTCAAGAAAAGCCTCCAGCCTGACATCTGACCCATGGATTTGGAACTTGCCAGCCTCCACAACTGCGTGAGCCATTTCCTTGAAATAGATCTCTCTCTTTTCATATATATATATATGTGTATATATATGAATATATGAGTATATATATGTGTGTGTATATGCGGGTGCGCGTGTTTGTGTATGTATATATACGATTCACTCATTTTGCTCCTCTAGAGAACCCAGCCTAGGACATTTGGCTACCGTACCTGTATAGTAGTTTCTGAGGTCAGGTAGTGCCGGTCCTCCTACTTTATTCTTCTTCTTCAGTAGTGCTTTACTTATCTGGGGCCCCTTTCCTTTCCATATAAAGTTAATGATTAGTTTTTCCATCTCGTTAAAAAATGCTGTTGGTATTTGGATGGGGATTACATTGTATTTGTAGATTGCTTCGGGTAGAATTGACATTTGTAAAATACTGAGTCCGTGTATCCAGAGCATGGTAATGTTTTTCCATTTATGTAGATCTGTTTTGGTTTCTTGTAGTAATGTTTTATAGTTTTCTTTGTATAGCTCTTTTATGTTCCTGGTTAGATTTATTCCTAATATTGTATTTCTTTAGGGGCTATTATAAACGGTATTGTTTTCCTGATTTCCTTTTGTTAGTTCTCTTTATTGGTGTATAGGAATCCACATGATTTTTGTATGTTGATCTTGTATCCTGCTATTCTGCTGAATCTTTCTATTAGTTCCAGTCATTTTCTTGAGGAGTCTTTTGGGTTCTCTATGTATAGTATTATATCATTTGCAGATAGTGACAATTTTACATCTTCCTTACCAATTTGGATGCCCTTTATTTCTTTGTCTTGCCTTACTGCTCTAGCTAGGACTTCCAGCACAATGTTAAATAGGAGTAGTAATAACGGGCATCCTTGCCTTGTTCCTGTTCTCAGGGGGAATGTTTTCAGCCTCTCTCCATTAAGAATAAGGTTGGCTGTTGGTTTTGCATAAATGCCCTTTCTTATGTTGAGGAATTTCCCATCTATACCTATTTTATTGAGAGTTTTTATCAGGAATGGGTGTTGGACTTTATCAAATGCCTTTTCTGCATTGATTGAGATGGTCATGTGATTCTTTTATTTATGGGGTGGATTATGTTGATTGATTTTCTAATGTTGAACCATCCTTGCAAACCTGGTATGAATCCCATTTGATCAGGGTATGTTATTTTTTTGATATGATGCTGAATTCTGTTGGGTAGAATTTTGTTGAGAATTTTTGCATCTGTATTCATGAGAGATATAGGTCTGTAATTTTCTTTTTTTTTTTGTGATGTCTTTACCTGGTTTTGGTATCAGGGTTATGCTGGCTTCCTTTTCTATGTTCTGAAATATTTTGAGTAGTACTCGTGCAAGTTCTTCTCAGAATGTTTGGTAGAATTCTCCAGTGAAGCCATATGGGCCAGGGCATTTTTTTATTGTTGTTGGGAGTTTTTTAATTACCTTTTCATTCTCTTCTCTTGTTATGTGTGTGTTCAGATTTCACCCTCAGTTTTTGTTAGTTTAGTTAGATAGTGTTTTTCTAGATATTTGTCCATTTCCTCTAGGTTTTCAAATGTGTCGGAGTATAGTTTTTCATAGTACTCTGTTATGATCCTTTTTATTTCAGTTGGGTTTGTTGTAATGTCCCCTGTTTCATTTCTCATTTGGGTTATTTGCATCCTCTCCTGTTTTTCTTTTGTCAGTTTAGCCAGTGATTTTTCGATTTAGTTGGTCCTTTCAAAGAACCAGCTTTTGATTTTGTTGATTCTTTCTATTGTTTTTCTATATTTTATTTGTTTCTGCTCTGATTTTTATTATTTCCTTTCTTCTGGTGGCTGTGGACTTCTTTTGCTGTTCTCTTTCTACTTTTTCAAGTTTTATAGCTAATGTTTTGATTTTTGTCTCTTCTTTTCTGATGTGTGCATCTATTGCTATAGATTGACTCTGAGCACTGCCGTTGCGTGTTCCAGGGATTTTGGTATGATGTGTTTTCATTCTTGTTGGATTCTATGATTTTTTTTTTATTCCATTCTTGATTTCTTCTATTACCCAGTGATTTTTAAGCAAGATGTTATTCGGTTTCCATATATTTGATATTTTTCCTTGCTCTTCCTGTTATTAATTTCTACTTTTATGGCATTGTGATCAGAGAAGATGCTTTGTATTATCTCAGTGTTTTAGATTTTGTTGAGGGTTGCTTTGTAGCCTAAGATGTGGTCTATTCTGAAGAATGTTCCATGTGCATTGGAAAAGAATATGTACTTTGCTGCTTTTGGGTGGAGTGTTCTGTATATGTCTGTGTGGTCAAGTTGGTTGTTTGTGGCCTTTAGATCTTCTGTATCTTTGTTGAGTTTCTTTCTAGATGTTCTATCCCTTACCAAGAGTGGTGTATTGAAGTCTCCTACTATTATTGTGGAACTGTCAATTTCTCTTTTCAGTGTTGTTAGGGTTTGTTTTATGTATTTTGGAGCCCTGTCACTGGGTGCTTAGGTATTTATTATGGTTATGTCCTCATAGTGTATTGTCCCTTTAATCATTATATAGTGTCCTTCCTTGTCTTTCTGGTGGATTTTGTTTTAAAGTCTGTTTTATCTGATATTGGTATTGCCACTTCTGCTCCGTTTTGGTTGCTGTTTGCTTGATTTTTTTTTTGTTTGATTTGTAATATATTTGTGTTTATGTTTCTAAGTTGTGTGTCTTGTAGACAGCATATTGATGGGTCCTGTTTTTTTATCCATTCTGTCACTATCTGTTTACGTGCAGTGTGATTATTAATAGGTGTGAGTTTATTGCTGTCATTTTGTAGTGCTTTTTTGTGGAGCTGACATTTTCTTTGTTCCTCTTATTCTCCTGTGTGGAATTTCTTTTGTTTGTGGATTTTTTTTTTCATTTATTTTGTTTTTGTAGATTTTGTGTTTACTGAGCCTATGTTTTTCTTCTTTATTTTGATGAGTAGGTTCGTGAACTTTCTTTGTGGTTACCTTGAAATCTACCCCTGTCTTCCTAAGTTTAAATCTGTCTTCTATTACTTGATATTGCCTTGACTTCTTCTCCATTTGAAAGTTCTATACCTATGTCATTTATTCCCTCTTTTATTGTTCTGAAATTGCTGTCATTTACAAATTGACCTCCCTGGTTCCCTGTTGTAAATCTTTTAGTTTTATTTTTTCCTTGAGAGTTCATTACCCAGGTTGGTATCTGGCTGATGCTGTCCTGTGTCCTAGATTCAGGTTGCTGTCTGATTTCATTGGTTCTCTAACTGAAGGACTCCCTTTAATAATTCTTGTAAGTTTTGTTTTGTTTTTACACATTCCCTTAATCTCTGTTTATCTGAAAATGTCCTAATTTCTCCATCATACTTCAGCGAGAGTTTTGCAGGATATATGATTCTTGTTTGGCATTTTTTTTTTCTTTCAAGTTTTTTATATGTCATCCCATTGCATTCTTGCCTACATGGTTTCTGCTGAGTAATCAGAGCTTGGTCTTTTGTTTCCCCTTTGTATGTGACTTTTTGTTTTTCTCACCCTGCTCTCAGGATTCTTTGTTTGTCTTTGGTTTTAACCAGTGTGATTATCATGTCTTGGTGATTTTCTTTTGGGGTCTATCCTATATGGGGTTCATTGAGCTTCTTGAATGGTTTTTCGTCTTTCATGATATTAGGGAAGTTTTCTGTTAACAAATCTTCAGTGATCCTCTGTGTTTTCCGTTTTCTCCCCCTGTTCTGGAACTCCAGTCACAGGCAGATTTTTGCTTTTGATTGTATCCCATGTCATTCTCAGGGTTTTTTCATTTTTTCTTCATTCTTTTCTCTGATTTTTCCTCAAACAAAGTGGTATCCAAGTATTTGTCTTCAATTTTGCTGATCCTGCCTTCCATCATTTCAGACCAGCTCCTCAGCCCTTCGGTGATACTGTCCATTTCTGAAATCTTGTTGTTTATCTTTTGGATTTCTAATTGTTGTTCTTGTATGATTTCTAGTTGTGAATTTATTTTGGAATTTTGTTCTTGCATTATTTTCCTGAGTTCTTCCATTGCTTTGTGTTTTCCCTGATTTTGTCTGTATTTTCCATGATTTTGTCTATTTTTTCTTTCTTTTTTTTTTTTTGTCTGTTTTCTTTCATCTCTTGGAGAACTGTGAATATTAGAGTTTTGAATTCTCTATCAGGTATTTCTGGTGCCTTTTCTATCGGAACGTCATTTGATGTTTTATTTTGGTCACTTTCTGGAGCCATACTGTCCTGTGTTTTTTATGTTTTGATATTGTCTGCTGTCTTCAGGACCTTCGGGAATTATTTTCTTCATTTATTAATATTGTATTTGTTTATTTTGTCCTACTTTTTTGTTTTATTTGGTTACGTCTAGGAAAGAGAACTGGTTGTGCTTTGTTGCTTGCTCGTCTTTGGGCACGATGGTTCTCACCACCTTGTCCAGATCAGCAGGGCTGGTTGCTCAGCTATGGTGCAGCAGGGAAGATCCAGCGGAGGGGAAGGGTGGTGATGGGTCGTTGGTGGCACATACTGCAGCCAACAGGGTGGGACGGGGACAGTACAGAGCAAAGTCCAGTGGTCCGCATCGGTGCTGCTCAGGTGCACAAGACGCGATGCAGATAGGCAGAGGGGAGGGGAGAGGATGTGATGTGTGGAACTATGTGCGTGAAAGAAAAGAGAGAAACAGAAGCAAAAAAAGGAAGGCAAAGAAAGTAAAATGGACACTCATTAGGATTTTGTGGGTGAGGACAGGGCAGACCCCACAAGGCCTTGTGCCGGTGGCTCCCTAGCTGAGCAGAGTGGCAAAGCCTGTCAAGAAAGGGCAGGGATGGCACATGGGCCTATGTGGGCAGAGAAAGGAAAGGAAGGAGGAAGGAAGAGAGAAAGAAGCTGAAAAGAAAGAAAATGACCCAGAGAGGCTGTGTGCCAGTGGCTCTCTAGTCAAGCAGTGTGGCACAGCCCGTCAAGAAGGGGTGGGGATGGCACACGTGGCTAAGTGGGTGCAGGGACATTGATTGCCTTTCCCTTCCACAAGACATCATGATGGTTTGTTACACTGATGACATTATGCTGATTGGACCAAGTAAGGAAGAGGTATCAATGACTCTAGACTTATTGGTAAGACATTTGTGTGCTAGAGGGTGGGAAATTAATCCCACAAAAATTCAGGCATCTTCCACCTCAGTGAAATTTCTAGAGGTCCAGTGGTATTGAGATAGTTCTTCTAAAGTGAAGGATAAGTTGTTGCATCCGGCCCCTCCTACAAGTAAAAAGGAGGTACAATCCCTGTTGGGCCTCTGGTTTTTGAAGACAACATATCCCTCATTTGAGTTTTTTACTCCAGCCTGTTTATCAAGGGACTCAAAAAGCTGCTAGTTTTGAGTGGAACCCAGAACAAGAGAAGGCTCTGCAACAGGTTCAGGCTGCCATGTAAGCCACTCTGCTACTTGGGTCATATGATCCAGCTAATCCAATGGTGATTGAAGTACCAGTGGCAGATAGAGATGCTGTTTGGAGTCTTTGGCAGGCCCTTATTGGCAGATCACAGCACAGACCCTTCAGGTTTTGGAGCAAAGCCCTGCCATCCTCTGCAGATAACTACTCTCCTTTTGAGAAACAGCTTTTGGCTTGTTACTGGGCCTTAGTAGAATGTGAATGCTTAATCATGAGCCACCAAGTCACAAGGTGGCATGAACTGCTCATCATGAACTGGGTGTTGTCTGACCTACAGAGTCATAAAGTCAGACATGCACAGCAGCACTTCATTATTAAATAGAAGTGGTATATATGAGATCAGGCTCAAGCAGGACCTAAAGGCACAGGTAAGTTATATGAGGAAGTGGCCCAAATGCCCGTGGTCCCCACTCCTGTCCTGTTACCTTCCTTCTTCCAGTCTGCACCTGTGGCCTCCTGTGGAGTTCCTTACAGTCAGTTGACTGAGGAAGAGAAAACTCATGCCTAGTTTACAGGCTTTTTCTGAGACCTCCCTGAACAACAATGGTGAAGGGAATTCCTTCCAGTGGTGAGAATTTTGAGCAGTGCACCTAGTTGTTCGTTTTGCTTGGAAGGAGAGATGGCCAGATGTGCAATTGTATACTGATTCATGGGCTGTGGCCAGTGGTTTGGCTGGATGGTCAGAGACTTGAAAGGAAGATGATTGGAAAATTGGTGACAAGGAGGTGTAGGGAAGAGGCATATGGGTAAACGTCTCTGAAAGGACCAAAGAAGTGTAGATATTTGTGCCTTACATGAATGCTCACCAAAGGATGACCTCGGCAGAGGAGGATTTATATAATCAAGTGGATAGGATGGTGTGTTCTGTCTATATCAGTCAGCCTTTTTCCCCAGACACTCCTGTCATTTGCCCAATGGGCTTACAAACAAAGTGGCTGTAGTTTCAGGGATGGAAGTTATGCATGGGCTCAGCAACATGGACTTCCACTCACCAAGGATGACCTGGCTACAGTCTCTGCTGAGTGGCCAATCTGCCAGCTGCAGAGACCAGCACTAAGTCCCCAGTATGGCACCATTCTGCAGGATGATTAGTTAGTAATCTGGTAGTAGGTTGATTACATTGGACCGCTTACATCATGGAAAGGGCAGCATTTTGTTCTTAGTGTGATAGACACTTATTTTGAGTATGAATTCACCTTCACTGCATACAGTGCTTCTGCCAAAACTACCACCCATGGACTTACAGAATGCCTTATCCACCTTCATGGTATTCCACACAGTATGGCTTCTGATCAAGGAACTTGCTTCGTGGCAAATTAAGTATGGCAGTGGGCTCATGGAATTTGCTGGTCTTACCATGTTCCCCATCATCCTGAAGCAGCTAGCATTGATAGGATGGTGGAATGGCCTTTTGAAAACTCAATTACGTTACCAGCTAGGTGGCAGTACCTTGCAGGGCTGGGGCAGTGTTCTCCAGGAGGCTGTATATGCTTTAAGTCAGCATCCAATATATGGTGCTGTTTCTCCCTTAGCCAGAATTCTTGGGTTCAGGAATCAAGTGGTAGAAATGGGAGTGGCCCATTGTCTATTACCCTAGTGATCCATAGATTTTTCTTTTTTTTGCTTTCTGTCCCCATGATCCTATGATCTGCTGGTCTAGAAGTTTTAGTTCCTAAGGGAGGAATGCTTCCACCAGAAGACACAACATGATTCAATTAAACTGAAAGTTAAGAATGCCACCTGGCCATTTTGTGCTCCTCATGCCTCTGAACCAACAATCAAAGAAAGGAGTTGCTTTACTTGCTGGTGCAGTTGATCCTGATTACCATTAGACTGTTATTATACAATGAAGTTAAAGAAGAGTATGTCTGAAATACGTAAGATACCTTACAGCATCTCTCAGTACTACCATGCCTTGTGATTAAAGTCTATAGAAAACTACAACAACCCAGTTCAGGCAAGACTACGAATAGCCCAGACCCTTCAGGAATGAAAGTTGGGTCTCCTCATCAGGCAAAGAACCATGACCAACTGAGGCAGTTGCTGAGGATAAAGGGAATATGGTATGAGTAGTGGAAGGAGGTAGTTTTAAATACCAGCTATGACTACATGACCAGTTGCAGAAACGAGGATTGGAATTGTAGTGAGTATTTCTTCCTTCTCTTATTATGAATACGTTTGTGTGTATATACATATATAGCAAATATATTTCTTTTCTTCCATAGCTTATCTCATTACTTATCATAAAACATAAGATTGTTTACTTTGCATTCTTTAAGGAATGGGTTAGTCCATTTTCAGTTGTATGCAGGATAGTTGTATCATGTTAGGCTGAAGTATGTCTTTGTTATTGTCTTTATTTTGAGATTAAGTATGGTTTAAGGAGATATGTATGGGTGTCAGGTTGACAGGAAGTGGACTATGATGGTTAATTTTATGTGTCGACTTGGCTAGGCTGCGGTGCCCAGTTGTTTGGTCAAGCACTAGTCTAGTTGCTGTTACAAAGTAGCTACATGTGAATAAATCAGTTGACCTTAAGCAAAGCAGATTACCTTCCATAATATGGGTAAGCCTCAACTAATCAGTTGAAGACCTTAAGAGTGAAAAAGGGGTTTTTACTAGGGTGTATTGTGCCTCCAGAGTATAAATAGACATGTTCCCAGAATTCTTTTCTCTTCCTGTCACCTAACCTGTGGATTTGGGGACAAGACTGCAGGCATCTCCAGCCTGTTGCCTGACTTGCATACACATATTGGACTTGCCAGCCTCCCACAATCCCTCAAAATAAATGGATTATTCCTCAAAATAAATGGATATACATATATATATATATGTATATGTATATGTATATCTGTCTATCTATCTATGTCTTACTGGTTTTGTTTCTCTAGAGGACTCTTATTATGACACCATCCTTTTACTTTCAACCTGTTTGTGTCTTTCAATCTCAAGTGATTTTCATGTATACAGCCTATAGATGGATCTTTTTTAAAATTTATTCTGAAAATCTTCCTTTAATTGAAAGTTTAGTCTATTTTCATTTAATTACCGATGAGTAAGGCCTACCTTTGCCATTTTGCTATTTGTTTTCTATATGTCTTTTTTTTTCCATTACTGCTTTCTTTTGTGCTTAATTGAGTTTTTGTAGTGTACCATTTGCCTTTTTGGTCCCTTTTCTCTATATATTTTAGTTATTTTTTAATTTGTTGCTCTGGGGGTTACAATTAACATCTAAACTTAGAATATCCTAGTTTGAATTAATACTAAGTTAGGAGTCCTGGTGGCGCAGTGGTTAAGAGCTATGGCTGCTAACCTAAAGGTCAGCAGTTTGAATCCGCCAGCCACTCCTTGGAAACCCTGTGAGGCAGTTCTACTCTGTCCTGTAGGGTCACTATGAGTTGGAATCAACTAGACAGCAATGGGTTTGGTTTTGGGGGAGGTTTAGCTTCTATAGTATACAAAAACTCTGCTCTTCTATATCTTTGTCCTTTCTTGTTTATGTTATTAATGTCAAAATTACATCTTTGTACATTTTGTGCCCATTAACGTAGATTTATAATTACTGTTTTGTGCATTTGTCTTTTAATCCATATAGGTATAAAAGAGGAGTTGCAAACCAAAAATACTACAATACTGGCTTTTTATTTACCTATGTGGTTACTTTTACCAGTGTTCTTTATTTTGTAGTTTGGCTTCAAGGTATTTGTCTAGTGTCCTTTCATATCAGCCTGAAGGACTCCCTTTAGTATTTCTTGGAGTTCAATTCTAATAGCGATGAACTCCCTCAACCCTTGTTTGTATGGAAATGGCTTAAATCTCTCCAATAGTTTTGCTAGATATTGAATTCTTGTTTGACAGTATTTTTTTTTTTCTTTTAGCACTTCAAGTATGTTATCCTACTGCCTTCTGGTCTCCATGGTTTCTGATAAGAAATAGGCTGTTAATCTGATTGAGGATCCCTTATATCTGATGAGTTGCTGTCTTGCTGCTTTCAGGATTCACTTTGTCTTTTTCTTTCAACAGCTTGATTATAATTAGTCTCAGTATGAATATCTGAGTTTATTCTGCTTGGAATTTGTTCAGCTTCTTAGAGTTTTGGGGATGTTTCCGTGTGGATTCAAATTAGTATCTGGTGTCACTTGTTTTTAGCCTGTAGAACTTTATTTAGTATTTCTTATAAGGCTGATCTGCTACCAACGGATGCTGTAAGTTTTTGTTTATCTGGGGACATCTTTATTTCACCTTCAGTTTTGAAAATTAATTTTGGTGCATATAAGAGTCTTGATTGACAGTATTTTTTTTCTTTTAACACTTTCGATATCTTATCTCACTGTCTTCAGTCCTCCATTGTTTCTGATAGGAAGTCAAGCTGTCAATCTTATTTTTGGTTTCCTTGTACATGATGGGAGCCCTGGTGGCACAGTGGTTAAGATCTCAGGCTGCTAACCAGAAGGTCAGCAGTTGAATCCACCAAACACTCCTTGGAAACCTTATGGAGCAGTTCTACTCTGTCCTGTAGGGTTGCTATAAGTTGGAATCAACTCAACAGCAACGGGTTTGGTTTGGTTTTGGTTTTGTACATGATGAGGCATTTTCGCCTTGTTGATTTCAACATTTTCTGTTTATCTTTGGCTTTCAAAGTTTTTGCTATGATGTGTCTTGTGTAGGTTTCCTTATGGTTATTCTACTTGGAGTTCCTTCAGTTTCTTGGATGCCTAGATAAATATTTTTCATTAAATTTGGGAGGTTTTCAGCCATTATTTCATCAGTTATTTTTTCTGTTTCTTTCTTGCTCTCCTCTTTTTCTGGCTCTCCCATTACACGTATGTTGGTTTACCTACTTATGTATAACATTTCTTTGAACCTCTGTTTAATTTCCTTCATTCTTTTTTCTCTGTTCTTCAGATTACATAATCTCTATTGATCTGCCCTGAAGTTCACTGATTATTTTTTCCACCAGGTCAAATCTACTGTTGAGGCCTTCTAGTGAATTTTTCATTTGTTATTGTACTTTTCAACTCCAGAATTTCCATTTGGTTCATTTCTATAATTTGTTTCTTGTTCATATTCTCTATTTAATGAGATATTGTCATTATACCTTTTTTTAATTCTTTAAACATGTTTTCCTATGGACTTAAACATACTTATAATAGCTGCTTTGAATTTTTTGTCTGCTAAGTTCAACATCTGGGCCCACTCAAAGGAAGATTTTATTGCCTGTTTATTTTCTTGCATATGAGTCATACTTTACTGCTTGTTTTACTATATCCTAATTTTTTGTTTAAAACTGGACAGTTTAAATAATGCATTGTAGCAACTTTGTATTCAGATCTACTACCACCCCTTCCCACAACCAGAGCTTATTATTCTTGTTTATTTGTTTAATGGCTTACATGGATTAGTTCAGTGAAGGCTACTTATTGACTGGGCTTTCGTTGACTGTCTCTTACCCTGACCTCCCTATTAAGCTTATGGATGGTCTGCCTCTGTTGGTATCATACCCAGCTGGAGCCTCCATTATTTGATAGCTATTCATTCCTCTTTTGTTTTTGACAATGCCCCTGAGGCATAAGTTGTTACATAATCTGATCCAATTTAAGTTGAGCCCTTTGGGAGGAGCAAGGGGTTGCCAGACTTTGAGTTGTGTTCTAATCCTCCCTTGAGAAAAATTCCTGTGCTATGGTGCAGACTTGGCATGGGATGGGGAATATAGAGCAGGAGCTGTTGGAGGGGAAGACTGGAACTGTTGCTGTCCCATGACCACATCCATGGCCCAATATGGACCCTACGCAGCCCAGAACCAGGGAAGATGGGATCTGCTGGTATTCACTAATTGTCAAATCTATCTAGAATAAGTCTGCCATAGCAGTCTGGGAGAGATAGGTACTGCCTCTCAACTGTCAAACCAATTAGAGTAGCTCTCGTGCAACACAGATATGTGCCAAAAAGGGGAACTGCACTGTTAAAACAGTTTCCCTTCCTGTATCCTCCCATGTAGAAGACGTTGGAAGTAGGTGCTCTCCAGTTACCATGACCCACTTGATATAGGCCTTCTGTAGCACAGAGCTGTGGAAAATGAGTTCTGGCTATGTTTACCATCTGCTGGAACCACCCAGAATAACTGTTCCACTCCAGGAATCTGAGGGAGATAGGAACTTCCACTTAGTTCCCAAGCCTGCTGAAACAGTTCTTCCACAAGGCAGAAATGGGATGGGTGTGTTCCCTCGCTCTAATACCAAAACCTCCCACTGTTCTTACCTGGTTTCCGTAGATTTTGTTGAATAAATAAATGCCTCTCAATTTTGCCCTTTGATCCAATCTCTGAAGTCTTTGAATGATCTTTGCTAATATTGTTCAGCTTAATAGTTGTCTCTCCAGGGAAGAGGTTTCTTCCAGCTCCTCCCATGGCCATTCTGGAACGGCCTTCACTTTCTTAATGGTGTCTTTGAAGGGCAAATGTTTTAAATTTTAATTAAGTTGTATTTATCTTTTTTTTTTAACTTCTGCTTTCAGGGTTCTGTTTAAGAGGGCTTCACCTAACTCAGTATCACAAGAATTTAGTCCTATATCTATGTTTCCTTCTAAGTGTTTTATACTTTTACCTCTTATGCTTAGGTCTCTCTGATCCATTTTGAATTATTTTTTGCGTATGGCGTGAAGTGGGGACTGAGTTCCTCATTTTTCATATGGATATACAATTGTCCCAGCATCATTTGTTATAAACACTATTTCTTTTCCATGTAATTTTCTTGACACCTTTGTCAAAAATCAGTTGACCATAAATATAATGGCTTTTCTATAGGCTCTCATTTCTGTTTTATTGCTCTATATTTCTGTCCTTATGCCAGTACCACATTGGCTTGATTACTGCAGTTTCATATTAAGTTTTGATATCAGGAAGTGTAATTCTCCAGCTTGTTCATTTTTTAAGATTGATTTGTTGGAGGGCAGAGCAACATGGCAGCATAAGCAGTCTCACTCTCTTGTGCCCCTACAACAAATCCAGAAGAAAACAAGCAAAAACAAATTAAATTGGTAATCTTGGAACTCTGGACAGCAATTAAAGGAGTGGAGGGACAAAGTGGATACTGAATCACAAAAAAGGTATCATACAGACATTGAGAGAGTGGAGATTCATGGTGTGTCCTCTCCCTGCCCCACTCCCTGACTCAGCACAGCCATCTTGGGGTGGCTTCAGCTGGTGCTCTTGGGCAGGGAGCCCAGGACTGGAGAAGCATAGGGAACACAACGGACATCACACGTGGCACAGGGTGGCTTGGTGATCACAACATAGGTGGGAGCTCCCATGATTCTCAGGAAAAAACAGCATGGCCGGCGTGGTGCAGGCTGTAGCACATGAACAGGCAGACCAGGAGAAAGGCACGGAGGGAACAGCATGGCCCAAGACACCTGCTCGGGGGAATCTAGGACACAGAGGTCCAGTGAGCACAACTCAGGTGGGAGTTTCCTATGAGAACAACACAGTGCATGAACAGGCAGACCTGGGACAGAGAGGTGTGAAGGGTGCAGCATGGGCAGAGGCACCTGAGTGGGCAGATTTGGGACAGAAAAGCTCTGTGAGCACAACCCAGGTATGAATTCCTATGAGTCCTGGTAAAGAGTGGTGCAGTGGGCACAACAGAGACCACAGTGAGTAAGTGGTCAGGCACAAGATGGAGAGCAGCAGGGGGGCCACTGTCTAGGCTGAAATATCTGGACAGAAGGACCTGGGGCAGAAAAATTAGGTGAGGATAGTGTGAGCTGGAGTTACTGTGGGTCTTGGGAATAAGCAATTAGG
This sequence comes from Dugong dugon, assembly GCA_030035585.1. Lineage (NCBI taxonomy): Eukaryota > Metazoa > Chordata > Mammalia > Sirenia > Dugongidae > Dugong > Dugong dugon. Next base: position 95,958,288 of record CM057483.1, on the reverse strand, counting down.
TGAGCACAGTTCAGACGGGTTCATGGAAAGTGAGGAAATATGGTAAAGTGGCAACAGCTGCTTCCATGGTGGGATTCTGATACTGATGTAGCCCAGCCCACACTCCCAGGAGAGGACTCTGCAGTGTGTCTGTTGACAGCTGCAATCCCTGAGTGGGGACCTACTGCAAGAGTTGTACAACCAGCACTCATAGCGGGGCAGATTTGTGGTGAGCAAACAAAGAAAGCTAGTAATCCCAAATGAGGAGGCAGGTGCTGGAGGGACATGGTCAGCATCCTTGGGGAAGGGAATCTGGTGGCAGAGTAATGTATTCTCTTACCCTTGTCTCCCTATTAAGCTTATGGATGCTCTGCCTTTATTGGTATAATACCCAGCTGGAGCCTCCTTTGTTTGATACCTATTCTTTTCTTTTTGACAATGCCCTGAGGGATAAGTTGCAAGTAGCATACCCAATATCTGGTTGGGAGATAACCATGCCACATGCTACAAGCCATAGTGTTTGGTGCTGAAGTAACATGGCCAACATCTCCACTCTGGGTACCTAGAGGTGAAACAGTGATGGCTGGCACACCTGGGCAGGGTGGACTAAATTGGGAAGGGAGAATAGCAGGTGCACCTAGATGGGGAGTCTGGAGTGGAGGCAGAGAACTACAACCTTCAATAATTTAAAATGAAAATAACAGCATTAATAAAGAGCAAACTCTACAGAAGAGAAAGAATTGAATCTCCATTTACCACAGTAAAATGCATTAATGTTCCAATTACAGCACACAATCACAAAGCAATATGAAGAGACAGGAAAGGATGGCTTATGCAAAAGACCAAAATAAGGGAGTAGAAACAGTCCCCAAAGATCAGATAACAGAATCACCTGACAAAGACTTTAAAACAACAGTATTAAGCATGCTCAAAGCATTAAAGGAAAACATGGGAAAGGAACTAAACAATACAGGAAAACAATACAAGAACAAAACAAGAATTTCAGTAAAGAGATAGTAATTGTAAAAATAAATAAATACTGGAGCTGGAAACTACAATAACAGAAGTAAACAATTTTCTGGAAGGGCTCAGCAGCAGATTTGAATTGGCAGACAAAAGAATTAATGAAGTCAAAGACAAGGCCATTGGGATTATTTGGTCTGAGGAAAAAAAGAGAGAGAGAAGAAAAATGAACAAAGCCTAAGAGATCTGTGGGGCACCATCGAGCAGAATAATATATCAATTATGGGAATCCCAGGAGAAGAGAAAGGAACACATTTTTTTGAAGAAATAATGGCTGAGAACTTCCCAATATGATGAAAGATGGGAACTTACACATCCGAAAATCTCAGCAAACTCCAAGTGGAATAAATCAAAAAAGAGTAACACCGAGGCATATTATAATCAAATTCTCAAAAAAACAAGGACAAACAGAAAATACTGAGAGCAGCATGAGAGAAGTGAAGCATCACATACACCAGAACCAAACTTGTTGCCATCAAGTCGATCTCCCTCATCACATACAAGGGGTCCTCAGTAAGATTAAGTGCCAGTTTCTCTTTAGAAACCATGTAGGCAAGAAGGCAGTGGGATGACATATTTAAAGTACTGAAAGAAAAGAACTGTCGGCCAGGAATACTATGTACAGCAAAATTGTTGTCAGAAATGAGGGTGGAATTAAGACATTCCCAGATAAACAAAAACTAAGGGAATTTGTTACCATGAGGCTGGCCCTACAAGTAATGCTAAAGGGAATTCTCCAAAAGGAAAAGTAAGGATACGAGACAGTAACTTGAAGGTGTACATACAAGAGGAAATTTTTTCTGTTAAAGGAAATGTCTGGACAAGGTCAAAGATCAGTTGGTTTTTTTTTAAAGATCAATTAAATTGACAGATCTTTGGCTAGACTAACAAAGAAAAAGAAAAGATGCAAATATCTAGAAATTAAAGTGGGGACATTACAACTGATCCTACAGAATTAAAAGGATTATAAGGGAATACTGTCAACAGTTGTATGCCAACAAATTAGACAACTTAAAGGAAAGGGACAAATTCCTTAAAACACAGAAACTTCCTACCCTGACTCAAGAAGAAATAGTGGATCTCAACAAGTCCATAACAAGTGAAGAGATTGGATCAATAATCAAAAACCTCCCAACAAAGAAAAAGTCATGGACAAAATCACTGGGGAATTCTGTCAAATACTTATAGAAGTGACTGCAGGAATAGAAAGAGGAAATGGAATGCATGGATAATTGCCTTCATGAACAACTGCCTCCTTTGCCATGAAACTAGAAGAACTGGATAGTGCCCAGCTACCATTACTGAACATTTTGTTCAAAGATGCTATAGAACAATTGTTAGGGTTTTTATATACAAGATTATGTCATCTGCGAATGAAGAGTTTTAGTTTTTCCTTTCCAATCTGGATGTCTTTTGTTTATTTTTATTGTCTAATTGCCCTGGCTACAACGTCCAGTACAATGTTGAATAAAAGTGATCATAGGAGACATCCTTGTCTTGTTCTCAGTCTTACAGGGAAGCTTTTAGTCTCTCTTCATTAAAAATAGGGAGCCCTGGTGTTGCACTGGTTAAGCACTCAGCTGCTTACCAAAAGGTCAGCAGTTCAAAACCACCAGCCGCTCCACAAGAGAAAGATGTGGCAGTCTGGTTCTGTAAAAGATTACAGCCTTGGAAACCCTGTGGGGCAGTTCTGCTCTGTCCTATAGGGTTGCTATGAGTCAGAATCAACTCGTTGGCAATCAGTTTGGTTTTTCTGGTTTTCATTAAATGTGATGTTAGCTGTAGGTTTTTCATAGATGCCCTTTATCAGTTTTAGGAAGCTCCTTTCTGCTTTAGTTTCCTAGGGGTGCTGTAACAAAATACCACAAAATGGGTGATTTTAAAGAAAAAGAAATCATTCTCTCACAGTTTTGGAGGCAAGAAGTCCAAATCAGAGTATCAGCCATGTTGATTTCTTCTGAGGGCTCTGAGAGAGGAATTGTTCCATGTCTCTCTTCTAGCATCTGGTGACTGCCAGCAATTGTTGGCATTCCTTGGCTTGCAGAAGCATCTTCACATGGTGTCTTCTCCCTGCGTTTCTCTCTTTGTTCTGTTTTCCCCTTTAATAAGAAACCACTCAGATGGGATTGAGACCCACCCTACTCCATTATGAGTGCGTGTGAATCTAACTGATAACATCTTAAAAAAAAAAGACCCTATTTCCACACAGTCAAATTCACAAGTACAGAGGTAAGAATTCCAGCGTATCTTTTTGGGGTACACAATTCAATCCATAACACCTTCTATTCCTAGTATTTTGGAGGTTTTTTTTTATCATGAGTGAGAATTGGATTTGTCCAGTGCTTTTTCTGTGTCTACTAAGATGATTATGAGGTTTTTGTCCTTTATTAGTGTAATGTATTATCTTAATTTATTTTCATGTTCCTGGGATAAATCCCACTTTGTCATGATATATGATCCTTTTCATATGTTGCTAGATTCAGTTTGCTAGCATTTTCTTGAGGATTTTTGTGCTTATATTCATGAGGATTATTGATCTTTAGTTTTCTTGTGATGTCTTTCTTTTTCTGGCTTTGGTATCAGAATAATATTATCCTCCTTGAATGAGATAGGAAATGTTCCCTCCTCTATTTTTTGTAAGAATTTGTGAAGGATTGGTATTTTTTCTCTTTAAATGTTTAGTAGAATTTGCCATTGAAGCCGTTGGGACCCAGGCTTTTCTTTGTGGAAAGATTTTTAATTACTAATTCAATCCATTTGTTACCGTCTGATAGTGTTTAGAGAGATTCTGTCAAATACAGTGGCCCTAGGATATGCTAAAAATACCTAGCTGGCATCGTTAACTGTCAATTAACCCATATAACTGCTTATTTTGGATTCAGTTGCCATTGATTGTTGACTTACATAGTTGAAAAGGTAGAATAGTTTCTTATGTTAGTGCTTTGGAAATAATTTCAGGTGTGGTCTACCCAGTTCATAAATAATTTCAATTTTAGGAAGTAGTTTTCAAATTTAACAATGCCTATCAACACTGTTTATCAGAAACCTTGTGAAACTCTTCCAATGAGAATTTAAAATGCATAATAATATTTTATTTTAATGTTTTCAAAGGTTTTTCTCAATGACTGTTTTTAATGTATTCTTTTCAGTGGAAATTCTGATATATGTTGGCGTACTTTATTCAACCTGTAGACCTTGACTGATCACTATATGCCAGATATGCTAGGAACGCTAATAGGATTTTCTGAGGAATCAGATTAACTTGGCATATTAGATATTTATTGAAAATGTAATCCTATGAAAAGATATGTGAAATTCTAGGTTAGATCCTTAAATAGACTACTATTTCAAATTTGCAGTAGTGTTAAGATTTTCACAGTAGTCCAGCGTCTAGACTCATGACACAGAATAATTTGTACGTATTTTGTTTTGAAAAGCATATATAAGCATCTCTAACATGTTCACTTTCTACACAGTAGACACTTGTTAGTTTTGGTGATGGGAAAGGCAATGCTGAATAAGGTTGAAGTCAGCACAACTTGACCAAGGTAAATGATCACACTAAGAAGTACACAAGAATAAGGGACAATTTTGTAAATGCTATAATATATATAACTTTGCAACAACAGTAATAATACTAAAAAAAATGTGTGTGGTTACATTGATAGATACTTATGCATATATATGTATAGGAAGGCACATATGAATATACAGATGTGCATGTATAGGTGTATCTGTAAGCACGTGTATATATATATATATCTATACATATATATGTGTTCATGGGTGCTGCGTATATATTCATATATAAAATAAAGCACATAATGTGCACAGTTATGGGTACTTCCTAGACATAACCAAACACCTCACGGGATTGGGTTACTGGGTTTGAGGGCTTAGGACCATAGTCTCATGGGGTAACTCAGTCAGTTGGCACAATGTAGTTCATAAACGTTATGTTCTATATCCTAGTTTGGTCTAGGGTCTTAAAGCTTACAAGTGGCCATCTAAGATACAATTATTGTTCTCTACTCATCTGGAACAAAAGAGAAAGAAGGAAAGCAGAGACTCAAAGAAGAAACTAGTCTACAGGACTAATAGTCTACATGAACAACAACCTCACCATCTTGAGACCAGAACTAGATGGTGCCCAGCTACCACTACTGACCACTCCCACCAGGGACACAATAGATAGTCCCAGATGGAATAGGAGAATAATGTAGAACAAAACTCAAATTCCTAAAAAATGGCCAGATTTACTGGACCGGTAGAGACTAGAGGAACTCCCGAGACTATCGCCCTGGGATACCCTTTAAACGTGGAATTCAAACCACTCCCGGAGGTCACTTTTCAGCCAAATGACAGATTGGCTCATAAAATAAATAATACCACCTGTGAGTACTGTGCTCCTCTAAATAATCATCTAAATGAAACCAAATGGTAAACATTTACCCTAGACCAAAAATGAGAACATAAGTGTGGACATGGAAGCTAGATTAATGGAAACAGAACAACCAGAATGGGAATAATGAGAATGTTGACACATTGTGAAAAATGCAACCAATGTCACTGAACAGTATATATAGAAATTGTTAAATGAGAACCTAATTTACTGTGTAAACTTTCATCAAAACACAATAAAATGTTTTTTTAAAAATCCCTAACATATATTGTATGTTGTTGTTGTTAGTTGCTGTCAAGTCAGTTCAGACTCGTGGACAGCCCCACGTGTGTCAGAGTAGAGCTGTGCTCCATGTTTTCAAGACTATGACCTTTTGGAAGCAGGTCACCAGGCCTGTCTTTTGAGGCACCTCTGGATTGGTTTGAACCACCAACCTTTTGGCTAGTAGTTGAGCGCTTAACCATTTGAGCCATCCAGGAACTCTCTCTCTCTTTGTACATATACATATAGGGTCACTATGAGCCGGAATCGATTCCATGGCAATGGGGTTTATAACAAACCAAAAACCCAAACCCATTGCCATAGAGTCGATTCCGACTGATAGCGACCTTATAGGACAGAGTAGAATGCCCTATAGGGTTTCCAAGGAGCAGCTGGTGAATTTGAACTGCAACCTTTTGGTTAGCAGCCAAGCTGTTAGCCACTGCACCACCAGGGCTCCTCATACATATGTATACATATATGTATATACATAATCTTGTGACTATAATGATTATACAATCTCTTGCTCCTATTTAGGCATTTTCTTTTCTTAGATTACTTTTTTTCTGATTTCTAATAGAAAAACGAGGAAAAATAATGTGATCTTACAAGTAAGCAAAAAATCATATAGATATACAGTTTGTATAGCTCCTCAACTCATCTTGTAACAAGTGTTGATCCTTTCTCTTAGACCAGAAGATCAATTCAGAAGTTATTAGAATGGGAAAATAACAGATTATATCACAAGGTAAGAAAGTTTAAGCAAATAAGTGCCCCATTTATATATTTGCATTTTAAACTGAAAAAACAAGTACTAAATGGAGATTTTTCTAGCCAGCAAAGGAATGGATTAGAGAACTAATACTTTTTAATATATATTTTTATCAAGGATTTTTAAATGTTATGTTTTGTATCGTTTATTCCTGGATTGTTTTCAGTGACTTATTCAAATGTAGAAGTTGTAATTAGTATAACTTGATATCAAAATACTTAATACATTTTCCTTTCTTAGCTTGCTTTGCACTGGAAGTTGACTAAAAGGAAATGTGAAACTAGCAATATGATGGAGTATGTAAGTATGCAGCTGTTTTTCATTATGTTATTTAGATTCCATTCTAAATGTAATATTTTGTTTGATATATCATTTGTAAGATTTTCTTTCTACCTTTTTTCTCCTCAGCCTGAACTTTTGTCAGTTGGAACCTAGAGATTTCCACCTTCTTTAAATTTGTAGCCAACATAAAATATCTTGAAAGCTAGCAATGCTTTAGATCTTAGAAAAGTCTCAGCTAATAAGCTCAGATGAAAAACATCTCACTACCTTAGTCTCCTTTTAACACAGGAGCAAACCTTAGCATATGGTGATGGGAATAGCTACTGTTGAACAAAATATAATCTTGTAAAAACTTGCATAAAATATGAATTGACTTTGGATTTCTGCATTCATTTCATACTTCTGCCTTTTTTTCTTGTCTGATTTTTAACTCTGAGTGAAGTAACTAGGTTCTAAATGTTTTACTGGAGGCTGTGTGATCAGAAACTCTGGTGGCATAGCGGTTAAGAGTTCGGCTGCTAACCGAAAGGTCTACAGTTTGAATCCACCAGGCACTCCTTGGAAACCCTATAGAGCAGTTCTACTGTCCTGTAGGGTCACTATGAGTTGGAATAGAATTGATTACAATGAGTTTGGTTTGGTTTTTATGTGATCTTAGTCATAAAACATAGATTCACATATATTCAGTGTGATAAGTTCAGCATCATTAATATTCAAAAGAATATTAAATTTATCCAAGCTCAAGTTGCTGACATGCAGTATATATTTAATAATAAAACATTCTGTTTGCATCTTCTCTCTCTCCTTTGAATAGTTTTGGGAAAAAACCACAAGTGACCACAAATCTAAAATCCACTATTGATAAAACCTTCAAAAATAATATATTAAGTTTTTATTATTGTGTTTCTAAACCTCTCTATCATTACAATGTTGTAATCAACCCATTTGGACACTTTATTATTTTTCACAAATAACTTGTAAAAGGTAGTAATACTCAACCAATACCAGCTACTTTAATTGATATAATATTATAGATATAATATAGATAAAAGTATCTTTTCATATCTGTTTAGCACAGTTTTAATCCCTTTGCTAAAAATAAGGGAGGTCATAATAATGTAATAGTGTTTGCTATTCTGAACTTAAACAAATACTTACTATAAATCAGGCAATAAAAACTATTAGCTACAGTAAGTGGTTATGTTTGCCAAATTTAATTTCCAATCTGAAAATAATTTGTGGTAAGTTCTTCATATAATTCTGTTTCATATATTTCACTTACTTTATAGCATAGGATCAAAATGTAGTCCTGTGAGAAATAATTATAGACTTTCTAGGTTATGCATACATTATATTAAATGAAAATTGTTTTGTCAATATATTCTTGTTTCTTTTTATTTTACAGGTAATACTAATAGAATTCTTACCAAAATATCCCATATTCCGTCCTGACTGAGGAATTTTATTCAGTCACTTCTGTGTTACCTGTCATTTCCTACCCTTAGTGCCTTGTAGATGATTTTGGAATGAAGATAGTCTCTTTTTGCTCTGTTCAAATTATTCTTTATAATGGTAGAATATTCTCCTTGCTCTTTTGTTTGTGTTGGTTTAAGAAGAAAATTTGCACATCTTTTTTATGTTAAATGAGGCTTGTGTTTTGCACTCTTAATTTTTAAATAAATATACACTGACACACATATACATATATATACATATATATGCATATATATATAGTTGCCATTAAATATGAAACATCAGTGCTGATGTTTAAAAAAACACTTGTTCTAGCATGCTGCCTTTTAATTTTCATACTATTTCTAATTATGCATTATTTTTCTAGGCTACTTATGCTCTGTAATCCCTTACTGGGTACATTTAAATAAGCTTTTAGTAGGTTTTAGAAATGTTTTTGCTCTAATCTGCTTTTAAAGGACATTCAAATAATAGCACTGCTTTTGTCCTGCACTTTGCTAAATTATCACTTATGTTAATGGTAAAATATTTAAACATCTAAAGACTTGTAAATATTGTCTCTTTGCATAATGTAAAAATATGTATGCCATGGTTTACAGAATGTAATATTACTTTTAATGTATTGCCAACAATTCTGCATAGATTTTAATATGAACGATGTTTGCAAGCATCCTTTTGAATGTATAGGCTGTTAACATGCCATTTTATGGCAAAGCCATAATAAGTATGTTAAAAATGTCAGGTGTAGGGCAGGTTTGCCCTTTGTAACAAGTGGATTAAAATTGAAATTTTTATCTCAGATATTCTGCATTGCACCTGAAACCAAGAACCCCTTTTTTTGCATTTAATTCAATAATCCTCATTTTGTCCCCCACTCCTACATCCAAAAGAATTCCTTTGGCATCTGATGTATTTCACAGCTTCACCACCCTTCATTTATTTCATCTTATGTATCCTTTTTCCCATTTGAAAATATTCACAGTTATGCCCTTTAAGGAGTATTTGGAGATTTTAGATGTCCTAGGAAGTGCCTAGACCCCCATGAAAGCCACTGCTAACCCCCTTCGGAATTCTGATATTCTACTTTGGGAAATAGAGCTAATTGAGAAGCTGCACCTAAAGAAGATATAGTGGCTTATTCATAATTGACAAAATAGTCTAAATCCCCTTTTTGTGGATCTTTTTTAAACATTTAGCTATTATTAAGGAAAGAGGGAAGACAAGTGTTTAGACAAAAGTATTTTTACTTCATAAATTTACCACACGTGTCCATTTCAGTGGTATGTGGGTATTTCTCTTCACAGTTAAGATGAGTGAGAGCACCTCACCCTTATTCTTCTAGTATTTAAAATTTTAATGTAATTAAAGTTTTATGTCATGTTAATTCACATGCAAATATATGCCTGTATGTAGGCATTATTTGTAAATCATAGTGCTAAAAATACATTAAAAGTATCTGGGACTGAATAATATTTTATTTGTCATCTTACTTTTATTTCTTTTAGTAAACTTTTTGGGCAGTATTCATCCCAGTGAAGAGAACAATCATTTCTTCAAACAAGGTCAGGATTTTTTAAGCTACTTTAAAAATGTATGCCTAATTTGGAATCCACAGTCCTTGACCAGTAAAATAAGAGGGGAAAAAGAGGCACTATTTGATATGTGATTATAATTGCAAAAAAACTTTTCCACCTTCCTCTGTACAACACTATTTTCCCTATGCCACCCAGCCACCCAAAATCTCTATTAATATATTGTGTATAGCTGCAAATATCATGTGTCTACCTGCTATAAAATTGAAGGTGTATTTTTATAGATGGGATGGAAACCTTTGAAATGCGCACCAAGTATCTTGTTTTACAGCTAAGATCAGGGAAAAATTGTATCTGTGGTTTATGTCCCAGCTGATAGCATCAGATCTATGCTTCAGACTGTGATATTTTATTATCAATATTGATTTCCAGCATAATACAAAATTTCTGTTATCACTGGTAGAATTATTACTTTTAAGTGTCAACCATTAAAATTTCATTTTTTCCTGTAAACTTAGAATTTGGTCATGTGGTGGTCATAGTAACTTTTTCTGCCGTATATAAATCACACTTGGTTTTTGCTCAGAGAACAGCGGGAAGTGGTGAATTGTTTCCATTAAACAAATATTGAGACAAGAATAGAGTGCATCTAGAGGTGACAGAGTATGATTCAAGTATCAGTAGTATTTGTCATACAAACCATTTGACAGCATATGTAAACTTAATTTTAAAACGGACTCTAATCACTCTTAAATATTATTTTATTGTTCATTATATTAGTTGGTTCATGTTATTTTCTTGAACCACCCAGAAAACACTCAATTTTCTTTTTTCTCTATTACATGACTGCTTTTTCAAACTATTTTTCCTTGGAGGGAGCTGATTACCAGTTGGATATTTTGGAGTGCATTTGGGGATTTGTATTCCTTAAATAAAATTGGCAGCAGCAAATGCTGAAATGACAGAACACACTGTGGTAATTAATTCTTCCCCTTGAAGCCTTTTTTTTTTATCCTAAGGATAGAACATACTTAGATTTTTCCATCAGGTTAGTAAAATATTTTTGTGAAAATTGTTTTCAGATTGAAGAAAGTAATTTTGAATTTCTTTGTCACATAATATTCCTTTATGAAATCTGCTGTGGTAATTTCCAGATTAAATAACATGTATTTGCCAAAGTATATAAATCTTACAAGGCTTCGAAATTATGAGTTAAAAGTGCTCTCTAACGTTCCTCTTTGCGTCTCCATCCCCATTGCCCTTTTAAACACCTAGATTGTGGATAAAATAGAAAAGGCTCTAACTAACTCTTTTCAGCTTCACCTTTATAGTGGTGGTTCAGGGCTCCAGTTAATAAGGACTGTGATTCCTGATGTGTGCCACTTCATCTTCATTCCAGTCTGAGTTTCACTTCTTATTTACAATTTATGTTCTAATGCTTCTCATTTGGCCCAAGATTCTGGATTACTATATTGACGCAACTGGTCATTTTTAAGCTTGTTTTGTCCAGAAGGCCAGTAGCATGTGCAGTATTAATAACAAATATGGGTAAGTCCTTTACAGATTTATTAACTTCATCCTAGACATGTCCTCTACTCTGTATTCCCTCCTACAATCTATGTTGGAGTCCCTGGGTGGCACAGACGGTTAAGTGTTCAGCTACTAACTGACAGATTGGCAGTTTGAATCTACCCAGAGGCACCTCAGAAGAAAGCCCTGGTGATCTACTTCCAAAAGATTACAGCCATTGAAAACCCTATGGAGCACAGTTCTGCTCTGGCACACACGGGGTTGCCATGAGTCAGAATTGACTCTATGGCAAGTGGTTTGGGTTTTGTTTACCCTCTGTGTTAACTTAGGAAACAGACCATTATAGTCAAACTTTAGAAGTAGGTTAAGAGCTCGGCTGCTAACCAAAAGGTCGGTGGTTTGAATCTACCAGCCGCTCCTTGGAAACCCTATGGGATAGTTATACTCTGTCTTATAGAGCTGCTGGGAGTTGGAATCGACTCGATGGCAACAGGTTTTAGAAGTAGATGGAAAAGTGCCTTGTCTTTTTTGAACAAAGATATTATACTGAAGGAAGCAGAGTGAATAAATTAGTGTATTATTAGATTTAAAATCATCCTTTTCAAGTAGCTAAAAGAGTATTTCACTAGCTTATTATAGTTCTTTTATTTTTAATTAAAGCCTGTTTCCTTGTTTTCCCCCAGTCACGTGATATATTAGCACTCAGCTGCTAACCAAAAGATCTATGGTTTGAACCCACCCAGTGGCTCCATGGGAGAAAATACTTGACGATCTGCTCCTGTAAAGATTACAGTCTAGAAAACCCTATGGGACAGCTCTACTCTGTCACATGGGGTCGCTGTGAGTCAAAATCGAATTGACGGCACCTAACAACAACATCACTCAGTACTAGTAAAAATTGGAAGGATGATGGTCTTTGAAGCCCTATTAAGACCCACTTAAGTATTTATTGCACATACTATTCATATTATTATGACCTGTAAACACTGAGCAATCAAACTGAATTAATATTTATTTTAATATTCTACCATTTTTAATAAGTCTATTCTTATTGTTTCATAATTTAAGTAAAATTCAATGACATTTGTAAGCCTTTGAACAAATAGGGTTTTTTCAAATGTATGAGAGCTTTAAAAAAATCATTAGCGTTTTTATTTTCTTTACAAAGTAAACTGCCACTTAAATAAAATTTCACTACTTGAACATAAAGTCCCAAAACACTATTTCATTAGGATTTACTATATGACCTAGGAGGATATAGAAATTGTGCACAGTTTCACATAATGGAAATACTTCTGCTAATTCAATTATAAGATGCTCAAATTCAGTCAGGTCCTCTTGTGCTTATAGATTTCTTCTTAAAAAAATTTTTTTTTTTGCAACAGTTGTCACATTGTTCAGACTCCTTTAAATGGTGAACTGTTGGGAAATTTTCCACAGAAAAGAAATAGGTTTTGCTAATACCCATTCATGTATTACATGACTAAAATTAATTGAAGAATAAACACACACACACACCTCATTAACCTTATCTTGACCCAAATTATTCTTTCCTGATTCTGATCTGGTCTTTTTATTTTGATGATGGCAACCTGAGAATATGGTCCATTTTCTGTGGACTATGTCAGATTCATACTATATGAGGAAATGATCTAATATTGTGTCCAGGCATCACTTAAATTACTTCTCAGTATCTTCATCTATAAAATCATGGGGTTGAACCTAGAGCTTGACAGAAAAGTACAGATCACTTAAGATTCTGTAATTCCAGGAATTCTTAGGAAATTTTTACTCTGAGAAATACCAGAATGATTATTCTCAGATCTACTACCCTTGATGGAAACACAGTGCTTTGCACTTTGTAAAAGTTCAGTATTTGCCAACTGACTGCTATCTGATGTGTATTCATGTCACACAGACTCAAAGAACCTGATGCCTCCTAGACTTCAGCCTCTCCATAGTGATAAGAATGAATGTAGTTTCCTTAGGAACTGAGGGCTGTAGGCTATGGGCTTTGTCTATGTGGAATTTGACTATGCAGCTACCAGCTGGTATCCTGGCAAGAGTTATAGCTGTGACAACAATGGAAATATGGGAGGACTCACTTTGACATTTATGTGATAAGTTTCATAGCCTATCCAGCATCTGCTTCAGTGTGTTACCAAGTTCCACACCCTCAAAAAGATCTATTGGAAAAAATTGATAATAGTAGGTGGAAAGGAAAGTGGTATGGCATTCAAATCCAAGTCACTTCTGGTTTCTTAGCTCTGCTGCTTGATTCCTCTGTACCTCATGTCCTCATCGTTGAAGTGGGGACAATAATCTGGACCTACCTCACAGGGGAATTGAGGATTTTTTCATATATTAGTGTGTTTTTGAAGTAGACTGATACACTGGATATCTTAATGGTGTAATTTCTAAATAGATTCCTTTAAATCCATGTTGTTTTCTTTCTCAGTCATACCCTACAGAATGAGTGCTGCAGTTGATCTACTTTTTCAGTGGCAAATTTTGTTATCAATCCCCTATGTGTTAAACATAGGTAATAGTGTTATATTAGGGAGGAAGAGCAGATGATTCTCAATTTGGGGCAGATGAAGATAGCAGTGGGAGCATCCTTAAGCCTTTTTCAATATTTAAAAAAATGTACTAGAAATCATACATTTACCCGTAATATTCCTGCTGCACAAGTCAACTAAAACATTGTATTTCCTGGCATTTTGCTTGTATATTTTTTCAATTTTATCTGTTAACACTGGTTATCACATGCTGATCAGAAGCTGTGACTGGTGGCAGTTATGCCTTTGATTAGTGAAAAAAATGGAGAAAGCCTATTATTACATGCAATTTGGTAGCTAAAATACTTGAAAACATGGAGGGATAATAAATAGTGAAAATCTTGGGAGCCACTATAAAGGAACTAAGATTATTTGACCCTCTCCACAGATTGCTTACCTTGTTCCTAAATAATGAAATGCTAGATCTTGGGGGGGGGGGTGTGTGTATGTGTGTGTTTTGCCTAGCTTGGGCTACTTCAGGTAAGAATTTGCCTTCTGTTTTTTTCTGTTTCAGGATGATATGACTGAGCTAATTTATTTTGATATATATGTATAAATAATACATGCATACATATAGGATTGCAAATGTGAAAAGTTATAATTTCATGTTCTAGCATTGGACTGAATATCAATTTCTGAGTCTGTTAAAATAGTTCTGTGTATGAACTCAACATGATGAGTCAAGGCAATAATTTCTCAAATGTTACTGTTATTCCTGCTTATCTTGTTTGTTTTTTTATCTTGGCTTAATTTTCCATTTTTCTAGTAAGCAAATAGTGTTTAAAATTGTTTTAATGCCTGCACTTTGAAACAAGTTACAAATGTTTGAAATGATAGGATCTACAAGCTAATTTACCACCCTTGGACTAACCACATATATGAGTCTTGGCTGCAAGAACAGGAAATCCACATAGCTAGAAAATGGGTATTAATCAAAATATCTAGTTGAAAAGCCTAGGATTTTTATTTTTTGGCAGAGGATTCCTGTTGGGACAGCTTTACCAGAAAAAGAATAGTGGACATGTCCATCCAAAGCAAGAACATTCATTCATCTTGTATTGTTACATAGCCTGTGGAATGAATTAATTTTTCTCCCTTGAGTACTGGAGTGACTCCCCTGAAAGAACTCAACGTATATACAGCTGTGCCAAAATGAAGGATACCTGCCTCTTCACTGCTGCTTCTGTCGTTGTTCACTTGTCAGATATAAAGTTTTATTATCTCAGGATGCAAAATAAAAATAAAGTGCAAATCGATGTTAATGAAGTAAAGTGTGTATTCTTTGGTGCATCTTCCTTCCTTCCCTTCTCTGTTTTTCTCATTATAAGGTAAATACTTAAGGTTTCCTTTTAAAAATTATATTTTGCATATTGCCCCTTCCCACGTTTGCTAGTATTATGCCTCACCCTGTAAGTAATTCATGCTATAGGTTGGCTTTGGGGGACTTTGTTGTGCCCAATGTTTGATATTTGGCTAAGTAGGAAGTTCTAAACAATTTTGCATTCAACTCTGTATGCCTACAAGTGAACTATAAAATTAAAAATAAATTTCAGGTAGCAGAGGGCAGTTCTGACTTACTAAGTATACATTTTTAGTGCAAGGACTTGCTGAAATATAAAGCTACTTAACAAGTTTTGACTTTGCTAGAAGATTGTGTAAGAAATTCAAGTGTTGACATCTTCTACTTGACTTACTGCTTAAGTTGATTAAACATGCAATAATATTAAATTTTTTAATGTGTGTCAAATTTTTGAAAATTCTGTAAAAAAGCTTAACAAGAAAAGCTGTTTAATGTTTTCCAGCATGGCGCCAATTAAGCAGTACATTTGAGATACCAGACAGCTGTCAAGGAGTGGGCCTGGAAATTTAACTCTTCACTGGCTATTTTTATACCTTTTCTTATATTTCATGGTCATTATCATGTTTGATGAATGCAAAATATTCATTCCAGTTGAGCTTTAGTTGCTTCATCTGAAAAATAAGGTGGATTGGCAAAGAAATGGAGTTTGGACAAAATGATCTCATAGATTCTAGTTCCTGTATGCTATAATAATAGGATTTAAACATTTTCCCGTTGGGGACTTCTGGACAATTCTCAGTTTCCTGCTAACAGAAATATCAATGACTTTGTACAAATATCTTTTACTTTATTCACAATTATTTCCTTAGGGTAGATCCCATAAGTGGGGTTGCTCGGTTAAAGTGCAGTCTTACTTTTTTATGACGATGCATATTGCCAAAATTGCTCTCTATTAAGATTTACATTGCTAATTATATCACTATCCACAATGCATGTTTCTGCTGCTTGGCAGTATTGGGCTCCTTTTTTTATTATTATTAACTTAAGTAAAATGTATTTAATAATTTACTCTGCATTTATTTATAGAGAGGCTGAATTTCTTCCATGTATGGTTTACAATTTGCAGACAGTATAGCATAATTGTGAAGATAATGGGTTTTGGTGTTAGACCTGAATTAAGCCACTTACTAGCTCCTTGACCTAAGAAACCTTGGTGACACAGTAGTTAAGCACTCGGCTGCTAACTATAAGTGTGGCAGTTCCAACCCACCAGCTGCTCCGCAAGAGAAATATGTGGCAGTCTACTTCCATAAAGATTACAGCCTTGGAAACACTATGAGGCAGTTGTACTCTGTCCTATAGGGTCGCTATGAGTTGGAATCAACTAGATGGCAACAGGTTTGGTTTGGGTTTTTTTTTTTTTTTTTTTTTTTAGCTTTTTGACCTAGAGCACGTTACCTTAAGTCTCAGTTTCCTAATGAATATCACCATATTACTAGTACCAAATTATTAATGTTCTT
The DNA here is from genome assembly GCA_030035585.1 of Dugong dugon. Classification (NCBI taxonomy): domain Eukaryota; kingdom Metazoa; phylum Chordata; class Mammalia; order Sirenia; family Dugongidae; genus Dugong; species Dugong dugon. The sequence continues at coordinate 95,941,656 of CM057483.1, read as the reverse complement.
GTGAGGATTCAGTGAGACAGTACATGTAAAGTACTTAGCCCAGAGCCTGGCACAAAGCAAAACTTCAGTAAATGCTAGGTATTTTTACATGATTTGAGAGTGCCAATGTGTTAGAATGCAGAGAACACTGGAATGGTATTGTCTTAGGCTAGGTCCTCTAGAGAAGCAAAACCAGTAAAGCACATAAATATATAGAGAGATTTATATCAAGGAAATGGCTCACGTGATTGTAGAGGCTGGAACGTCCCAAGTCCATGGGTCAGGATAGAGGCCTCTCCTGATTCACGTAGCTGCAGGGGCAGGCGTACCCAAGATCAGCAGCTCAGACAGCAGGTCTCTTGCTCACGGACTGTGAAAAACATCGAATCCCAAGATCAGCAGGCAAGACCGCAGGTAAGCTGCTAGCTCAGGTCCCAAGAATCAGAGGTCAGACCAACAGGAGCCAGCTGTATGATCCAGAGTGAGTAAAAGCCCCTGAGCCTAGCCAGAAAGTCCACTCATATTCAATGCAGGCCACACCCCCGAGGAAACTCCCCTTCAACTGATTGGCTACTTACAGTAGATCCCATCATGGAGGTAATCACGTTATATCAAATCTCATAATGGAAGGATCACATCATCATACGACTGCCAAACTACATCATAACCGCCAAACCACTGAGAATCACGACCCAGCCAAGTTGACACACATCCATAACAATCACAAGTATTTTTTAAAAAAGCCAATATTCTGGTCCTATCTCTTCTCTTCATTAACTGTGAAATCTTAGGCAATCTGGGATTCAGTTTCTCTGCTTTGAAATGAGAAACTTCAAGGATCTGTAGTGGTTTTTCTAGTTCTAAAATTCTATACCCATACCATTTTATTATGTGTACATAGTAGGACAACTCTATATATTTTTGCAAGTTCTTCATATGCATTAGATGCTAAACTTATATCTGTTATTTATCATGAATAGTTTTGCCGTTCTATGAACTAGAAAATCTCCTGGCTCCCCTTTGATTGAATGTGGCACTTTAAGCCAGGCACTGAGAATGGGAGAAAACAGACCTCTCTAAGCATAGAACTCCTTGGGGTTGTCAGGGACCGAGTTGAAAGATGAAGCTCATCTGACTTCCGTCGGCTGCACTTCGACAAGATCTGGCATTTTGATGCATATATGAACTAGTATAGTCCTTGTAAACTGATGTATTCTAACATTTCCATATCCTCTTCATTTAACTAGGGCTTTGCTTTCACTCCACCTGATAGCCAACTTGTTGTGTTCATCCTAAGGTGGATAAAGAGAGGCACAGAGAGTTAATTTGCTGCTCAGGGTAACGTGGACTCAGATTACATCTTTGAGCTATGTGGACTTGGGTTTGTTACTTAGGCCACACCAGAAACCTTTTAAGCTATGACATAAACAGCTGCCTAATACAGGATTCTCTCTAATATGGAACAATTTGCTACTCTGACTACCACCATACTAATGTTTGGAATGCCCTCTCCCTCCTTTTCACAAGCTTGCACATCTTCCAACTTTAGTTAAGACTTTTCCAGACCACCCCATATTAGATAAATCTTCTGTTTACCATTCTGTCCCACTCAAAGTAACAATTAACTAGCAATTCTATATAGCATACGCTATTTCTGTATCTGTGCATTTTCTACTACAAGCAGACATCATAATATTTTGTTTACAGTACAAATATTAAACGTTCAAATGTCTCCATAAGAACGTGTATTTGTCAGAACAGACATCCCAGTTTTGGCCTGGAAAATAAGAACACTGCAATCTAGCCCCCACAGCTAAAATATAGTGTCATTAAGGGGAAAACCATGTTTCAGATTCCTGTATTTTCCTAAAGGGGACCCTAGTGTAAGATTGGAAACAGCAAACATTAGTCAAGGCAGTTTGATCAGCATGGGTCAATCAAACGTGCAGATTTCCTGTAATAAGCAGGACTAAGAGAAGTAGGATATGCCAAAGGTCCTTGAATCCACAAAGGCTACTCTGCAAATGACTTGTATATAGTTTGTAAATAAACCAAAACCAAACTCATTGCCGAGTCGATTCTGACTCAGCATCCCTATAGGACAGAGCAGAAATGCCCCATAGAGTTTCCAAGGAGCAGCTAGTGGATTCGAACTGCCGACCTTTTGATTAGCAGCTGTAGCTCTTAACCACTGTGCCACAAGGCCTCCATAGTTTGTAAATAGTGGATACATAATACACTGTAAAAATGATTTGCAGTCCCTTTTGCTTTCACTCCTTTTCCCTTACTAGTTGGAAGCAAAGAAGAAGGATCAGTAGTGGATCATATGGCCTTGGGGAAAGAAACAATGCCGGAGATTGCATGATAGAATTTTGCAAGACCAACGACTTCTTCATTGCAAATACCTTTTTTCAACAACAGAAATAGAGACTATACACGTGAACCTAGCCAGATGAAATACACAGGAATCAAATCAGATACATCTGTGGAAAGAGACAATGTAAAAGCTCAATATCATCAATCAGAAAAAAGCTGAGGGCCAACTGTGGAACAAATCATCAATTGCTCATAAGCAAGTCTGAGTTGAAGTTGAAGAAAATTAGAACAAGTCCACCAGAGCCAAAGTACGACCTTGAGTGTCTGCCAACTGAATTTAGGGACCATCTCAAGAATAGATTTGATTCCTTGAACACTAATGACCGAAGACCAGATGAGATGTGGAAGGACATCATACGTGAAGAAAGCAAGAGGTCATTTAAAAAGGCAGAAAAGAAAGAAAATACCAAAATGGATGTCAGAAGAGACTTGAAACTTGCTCTTGAATGTCGAGTAGCTAAAGCAAAAGGAACAAATGAAGTAAAGGAGCTGAACAGATTTCAAAAGACAGGTCAAGAAGACAAAGTAAAGTATTATAATGAAATGTGCAAAGACCTGGAGAGAGAAAACCAAAAGGGAAGAACACACTCAGCATTACTCAAGCTGAAAGAAAAGAAAAAATCGAAGCCTCGACTTCCAGGCAACATGGTGCTATAGACAGAAGCACCACGCTGTCCCTCCACAGCAAAGATCCAAAAAACTAAGTCAAACAGAGACACACGTCAATCCTGAAACCCTATGCATCAAATGAAGAGATAAAGAACTCAGCCGAGCACCAAATGGAATAAGAAAGTGGCAGAGAAGAGAGAGCGAGGAGAGATACATGCAGAGGTCCCCTACCAGCTACCACAGCACAGATCTGCCATCTTGGACTCCTATTGCAGATCGGTGAATGGGGGTAGGAGAAAGCAGCCTCATGGAGCTTCCAACAGGAGACAAAACAACTGGTAACCAGTGATATATGCTTTCACACACCCCACCCTTCTTCACCCCCACTCAGCCTCCTCTGCTTCCTGTGGCCACAGTCTCTTTGCCAGGAAGCACGGGCTTCAACCCTGGTGTCGCTTTGATTCCACCTGCCCACACTGGCCGGCTGCCTGAGTGCCATTTGTTGGCTGCTGGTGTTGCTTTTTTCCACTTCTTTAGATTTCCTCCTTACCTCTCACTACCTCCTCCTCCTCCTCTCTCTCAAATACCTGGCTCCGTGTGCCATCTTCACTTCTTCTTGAAAGGCTGGGAAACACCGTTTCACTGTGAAACTGCTTCCCAGCCAGTGCCGCCACACTGGTGGGATCCTCGGGACTTTTTTTGTTTGTTTGTTCTGATTTGTTCTGTTTTGATTTGTTTGTTTTCTTTTTCTTTCCCCTGCTTAGGAGTCCCTTCTAGCCAGGCAGTACTCTGTGGCTTGGGAGCTACTCCCTTACTCTGCTCAGATGCACAGTGACATCCCTGGGGGCGTTTCTTTTTTCATTGGTTTTGTGGGGGTTTTTTGTTTGTTTCTTTGATTTGTTTTCTTCTCTTTTTCTCTGTCTTCATTTTTAGTTTCTTCTCTCTATATATTTACCTTCTCTTCCTGTCTCCTGAATACCTGGTGCTATGTGAGATCTCTACCCTTTCTAGCCAGGCTGTACTTCACAGCCTGGGAGCAACTTCCCCCGTCCTACTAGCCACACCGGTGGGATCCCTAGGGGCTTTTTTTTCTCTCTCTCTAATTTTTATTTATTCATTTTCTTCTTTTACCCTTTTTCTTTTTGTTTTTCTCCATTTCTCAGTCTCTTACCTCTCCACTCCAACAGCAAGCTACCTTACTGCTCTTTTTTGTTTGTGTGTATATTTTTAGCTCCTTTTCTTCTTTCCTCACTCTCCTCTCTCCCATACCCATCTTAGTTCCACACATCACAATCTACCCCTCCTTCCTGCCTACCTGCACCATTCACTGAACATCACAACCCCAAGCAGCACAAGTATGGCCTACCAGAATCTACCCTGCACTGATTCCCAGCCTGCCCTGTCAGCCCTAGTACATACCACAAACAACCCATCCTAGCACCTCCCATTCAGCTGGACCTGCCCTGATGTACCATACCAGAGTGACTGACCATGTCCATTGGAGAAGGAGGTGAAAAGTATCATGCCCAAAGACAAGCAAACAACAAAGAATGCACAGCTTGCCTGCTCAGACATAACCACATAAAACAAAAAAGCAGGACGAAACAAACAAATAAACAAACAATAAACAAGGAAAATAACTACTGAATGCCCCAAAGACAGCAGACAATATCAAAACATACACAAAAACAGGACAGGATGGTTCCAGTAGGCATCCAAAATAAAACACCAGATGACTTTCCAGTAGAAGAAAAGGCACTAGAACAACACGGTAGGAAATTCAAATCACTAATACTCAGAATTATCCAAGAGTTGAAGCAAAAAGCAGACAAAAATGAGGAAAAAATAGACAAATTCATGGAAAAGGCAGACGAATTCATGGAAAATACAGACAAAAAAATGGAACAATTCGAGACTTCTGGCAACATGGCCCTCTAGGCAGAAGCACCACACCATCCCTCCACAGCAAAGATCCTAAAAACTAAGCCAGAGAAAAAAGCAATCCTGAAACCCTAAACATCAAATGAAGAGATAAAGAATTCAGCCAAGCATCAAATGGAATAAGAAACTGACAGATAACAGAGAGCGAGGAGACATACATGGAGAGGCCCCCTATCAGCTAATGTAGCATTGATCCATCATCTTGGACTCCTATCAGAGACCAGCAAATAGGGGGTCCGAGAAAGCAGCTTCATGAAGCTTCCAGCAGGAGACAGAACAACTGGTAACTGGCGATACATGCTTTCTCACCCCCACCCTTCTTCACCCCCAGTCGGCCTCCTCTGCTTCCTGTGACCACAGTCTCTTGGCTGGGAAGCACCGACTGCTTGGATTCCACCTGCCGGCACTGGCCAACTCCCTGAGTGCCATTTGTTGGCTGCTGGTATTGCTATTTTCTGCTTCTTTTGATTTCTTCCTTAGCTTTCACCGCCTCCCCCTTCTTTTGTCAAATATCTGGCTCCATGCACCAACTTTTCCTCTTCCTGAGGGGCTGTGGAGCTCCGTTCAAGTGTTGAACTGCTTCCCGGTCCGTGCTCCCACGCTTGTGGGATCCCAGAGCTTTTTGTTTGTTTTCCATTGTTTGTTTTCTTTTTCTTTTCTTTAGTTGGGAACCCGTTCTGGCCGGGCTGTTCTGCACGGCTTGGGACCTACCCCCTCAGTTTGCACAGACATGCAGAGGGATCCCTGAGGACATTTCTTTTTTCGTGGGTTTTTGGGGGGAGTTTTCTTGTTCTTTTTTTTTTTTATGTGTTTTGTTTTCTTTTCCCTCTTTTCTCCTTTTTGTCTTCTTCATTACTCAGTTTCTCGTCTCTACCTTCTCTTCCTGTACCCTGGATACCTGGCACTGAATACCTCTATGCCTCCTAGCCAGGCTGTACTTCAACATCTGGGAACAACTTCCCCACACCTCCTAGCTACACCAGTGGGATCCCTGGGAGTTTTGCTGTTCTTTTTTCTTTCTAATTTTTATTTATTCATTCTTTTCTTTTTTCCTTCTTCTTCCCCTTTTTGTTTTTCTCCATTTCATAGTCTCTCATCTCTCCACTTCAATGGCAAACTCCCTTAGCACACTTTTTTCTTTGTATGTTTTTAGCTCCTGTTCCTCTCTTCTCTTTCCCATACCCATCTTAGCTCCACACATCACAATCTCCCCCCTCCGTCCTGCCTACCTGCACCATGTGCTTAACATCACAACCCCCAGCAGCACAGACAAGGCCTACCAGAACGTGCCCTAGACTGATTACCGACCCACCCTGGTGGCTGTAGTAAGTGCCACAAACAACCCATCTCAGCAACTCCTCTTCAGCTATACCTGCCCTGCTGTACCATATCTGAGCGAATGACCCTGCCAATTGGAGAAGGAGGTGAAAAGTATCATGCCCACAGACAAGCAAACAATAAAGAACACTCAGCCCGCCTGCTCAGATATAGCCAAATTAAAAAAAAAAAACAAAACAGGATGAAACACATCTACAGTCAATAGAGAAAAATAACTACTGAATGGTCCGAAAACAGCAGACAATATCAAAACATTTACAAAAACAAGACAGGATGGTTCCAGTAGGCATCCAAAATAAAACACCAGATGACTTTCCAGTAGAAGAAAAGGTACTAGAACTACCTGATAGGGAATTCAAATCTCTAATACTCAGATTATCCAAGAGTTGAAGCAAAAAGCAGACAAAAATGAGGAAAAAATAGACAAATTCATGGAAAATACAGGCAAAAAAATGGAAGAATTCAGTAAAATCATGGAGGAACAAAATGCCAAAATAAATTCACAACTAGAAATTATACAAAAACAACAATTAGAAATCCAAAAGATAAACAACAAGATTTCAGAAATTGACAGTGTCATAGAAGGGCTTAGGAGCAGGTTTGAAACAATGGAAGACAGGATCAGCAAAATTTAAGACAAACACTTGGATACAGATCTGTTTGAGGAAAAATCAGAAAAAAGAACAAAGAAAAATGAAGAAATCCTGAGAATTATGTGGGAAACAATGAAAAGCAAAAATCTGCAATTGATCGGAGTTTCAGAACAAGGAGAAAACAGAAGACACACAGAGGATCACTGAAGAATTGCTGACCAAAAACTTCCCCAATATCATGAAAGATGAAAAGATGACCATCCACGAAGCTCAACGAACCCCATATAGGACAGACCACAAAAGAAAATCACCAAGGCATATCATAATCACAATCGCTAAAACCAAAGAGAAACAAAGAATCCTGAGAGCAGCTCAAGAAAAAAAGTCACATAAAGAGGAGAAACAATAAGACTGAGCTCAGATTATTTGGCAGAAACCATGCAGGCAAGAAGGCAATGGGATGACATATATAAAACCTTGAAAGAAAAAAAATTGCCAGCCAAGAATAATATATCCTGAAAAACTATCGTTCAGATATGATGGTGAAATTAGGTCATTTCCAGATAAACAGAAATCAAGGAACTATGTAAAAACCAAACCAAACTTAGGAGACTTATTAAAGGAAGTCCTTCAATCTAAGAACAAAAAATATCAGACTACAGGCTGAATATAGGACACTGGATTGTACTAGCCAGATACCAACCTAGAAAATGAACTCTTAATGACTATGCATAAACAAAAGAATTACAAAAGGGAATCAGAGAAGCTAATCTGTAAATGACAAGAGCATCAGAACAATAACAGAGGGAATAAACGGTGTAGATATATGACCTTCTAATGGAGAGGAAGTCAAGTGATACCAAGTAATAATAGACTGGTTCAAATCTAGGAAGATAAGGGTAAATTTCAAGGAACCACAAAGAAAGTTAACAAACCTACTCATCAAAAAAAAAAAGAAGAAAAACATAAAGTCTCAGTGAAAACAAAACCTACAAAAACAAAAGAAATGAAAAAAATCCATAAACAAAAGGAACTCAGCACAGGAAAGTAAGAGGAAAAAAACCGGAGGCCATTATGCTGAGTGAAATAAGTCAATCACAAAAGGACAAATATTATATGAGACCACTATTGTAAAAACCCATGAAAAAGTTCACACACAAAATGTAACAATCTTTGTTGGTTACCAGGGATGGGAGGGGTGGGGAGTAAATACTAAATAGGCAATAGATAAGTGGTATCTTGGGTGAAGGGTGAGACAGTACACAATACAGGGGAAACTAGCACAACCTGTACAAGGAAAGGTCATAGAAGCCCCATAGACACATCCAAACTCCCTGAGGGACTGAATTGCTGGGCAGAGGGCTCTGGGGACCATGGTCTCGGGGAACATCTAGCTCAATTGGCATGACACAGCTTATAAAGACAATGCTCTACATTCTACCTTGGTGAGTAGTGTCTGGGGTCTTAAAAGCCTGTGAGCAGCCATCTAAGATACTCCACTGGTCTCATCCCTTTGGGAGCAAGGGAGAATGAAGAGAACAGGATACAAGGAAAAGATTAGTCCAAAGGACTGATGGACCACAGCTACTGAGGCCTCCACCGGACTGAGTCCAGTACAGCTAGATGGTGCCCGGCTACCACCACTGACTGCTCTGACCAGGATCACAACAGAGGGTTCTGGACAGAGCTGGAGAAGAATGCAGAGCATAATTCTAACTCACAAAAAAAAAAAAAAAAAAAAGACCAGATTTACTGGCCTAAAGGAGACTGGAGAAACCTCGAGAGTATGGCCCCCAGACACCCTTTTAGCTCAGTGGTGAAGTTACCTCCGAGGTTCACTTCCGCCTGGGAGTGGACAGCCCTGTAAAACCAAATGAGACTAATGAGGTACAGGAGTCCAGTGACAAAGGCCAGAAGGCAGAAGGGGACAAGGAAGCTGGTGATAGGGAACACAAGGTTGGGTAAGGATATTGTTGATGTGAGATTGTTAACCATTGTCATAGGGCAACATTTGTAGTAACTGTTAAATGAGAAACTATTTTGTTCTGTAAGCCTTCATCTTAAGTGAGAATAACAGCACAATTCGAAGAGCATAGTCAATGTCACTGAACTGTGTATGTAGAAATTTTTGAAATGGTGTATCTTTGGCTATGTGTATTTTCACCAAAAAAAAAAAAAAAAAAAAAGGTTGAAAATTTACAGGGTTAATATGTTGTGGGGTTGTTAACCAATGTCAGAAAACAACATGTGTACTACTGTTTCATGAGAAACTCTTTGTTCTGTAAGCCTTCACCTGAAGTACAATAAAATATATATATATATAAAAAGAATCTTTGTTGGTTACAAGGGATGGGAGGAGTGGGGGGGAACTAAATACATAGTGGTAACTTTGGTGAAAGGTAAGACAGTACACATTACTGGGGAAGCCAGCACAACTTGTACAAGGAAAGGTCATGGAAACACAATAGACACTTCCAAACTCCCTAAGGGACAGAATTGCTGGGTAGAAGGCTATGGGGACCATGGTCTCGGGGAACATCTAGCTCAACTGGCATAACACAGTTTATAAAGACAATGTTCTACATTCTGCCTTGGCGAGTAGCATCTGGGGTCTTAGAAGCTTGTGAGCAGCCATCTAAGATACTCCACTGGCCTCACCCCTTCGGGAGCAAGGGAGAATGAAGAGAACAAGATACAAAGAAAAGATTAGTCCAAAGGACTAATGGACCACAGCTACCACGGCCTCCACCAGACGGAGTCCACTACACCTAGATGGTGCCCGGCTACCACCACTGACTGCTCTCACCGGGATCACAATAGAGGGTCCTGGACAGAGCTGGAGAAGGATGGAGAACAGAATTCTAACTCACAAAAAAAGACCAGATTTACTGGCCTGACAGACTGGAGAAACCCCGAGAGTATGGCCTCTGGACACCCTTTTAGCTCAGTGGTGAAGCCCCTTCCGAAGTTCAGTGTTCAGCCAGGGATTGGACAGCCTCATAAAACAAAACAGGACTAATGAGGCACAGCAGTTCAGGGACAGGGACAGGAAGGCAGGAGTGGACAGGAAAGTTGGTGATAGGGAACCCAAGGTTGAGAAGGAACAGTGTTGGCATGCCATGGTGTTGTTAACCATTGTCATAGGGCAATATGTGTACTGTTTAATGAGAAACTGTTCTGTAAACCCTCATCTAAGGTACAAAAAAGAAGAATTATCTATGTGAGATGAAATTGACAATAGCAACTCAGAAGGTTTGATGGGAAGCCTAGGGGACAGTGGGTTAGAGATAATGGTGGTGGAATAATTTATAATAGGATAGTGAGAATAGCAGCACAACTGGAGGAATGTAATTGATGTCACTGAATTGTACATGTAGAAACTTTCAAAATGGTGTAACTTTGGCTATGTATATTTTCACCAAAAAAAAGGTCCTAAAGGTCAAGAAGGGAGAGTGTTGACATGTCGTGGTGTTGTTAACCAATGTCATAAACCAATATGTGTACTGACTGTTTAATGACAAACTATTTGTTCTGTAAACCTTCATCTAAAGTACAATAAAAAAAAATTTTCTAAAAAATGGAACAATTCAAGAAAATAATACAGGAACAAAATACTAAAATAAATTCACAACTAGAAATCATACAAAAACAACAATTAGAAATCCAAAAGATAAACAACAAGATTTCAGACATGGACTGTGTCATAGAAGGGCTTAGGAGAAGGTTTGAAACAATGGAAGACAGGATCAGCAAAATTGAAGACAAACAGTTGGTTACAAATCTGTTTGAGGAAAAATCAGAAAAAAGAACAAAGAAAAATGAAGAAACCCTGAGAATTATGTGGGATATAATGAAAAGCAAAAATCTGCAACTGATCAGAGTTTCAGAACAGGGGGAGAATACAGAAGACACAGAGAGGATCATTGAAGAATTGCCGACAGAAAACTTCCCCAATATCATGAAAAATGAAAGCTGACCATCCATGACGTTCAACGAACCCCATATAGGATAGACCACAAAAGAAAATCACCAAGGCATATCATAGTCACACTCGCTAAAACCAAAGAGAAACAAAGAATCCTGAGAGCAGCTCAAGAAAAACAAGAAGTCACATAAAGAGGAGAAACAAGACTGAGCTCAGATTATTCGGCAGAAACCATTCAGGCCAGAAGGCAATGGGGTGACATATATAAAACCTTGAAAGAATAGAATTGCCAGCCAAGAATAATATATCCTGAAAAACTCTCATTCAAATATGATGGTGAAATTAGGTCATTTCCAGATCAACAGAAATTAAAGGACTATGTAAAAACCGAACCAAATTTATAAGAATTATTAAAGGAAGTCCTTTGATCTGAGAACAAACAACATCAGACCTTAGGCTGAATCTAGGACACAGGATTGTTCCAGTCAGATACCAACCTAGGAAATGAACTCTCAAGGACTATGCAAAACCAAAAGAATTACAAAAGGGAACCAGAGAAGTTAATCTGTAAATGCAAACAGCATCAGAACAATAAAAGAGGGAATAAATTGTGTAGGTATAGAACCTTCTAATGGAGAGGAAGGTAAGGTGAAATCAAGTAATAATAGACTGGTTCAAACTTGCAAAGTTACAGGTAAATCCCAATGTAACCAAAAAGATAGTTAACAAACCTACTTGTCAAAATAAAGAAGAAAAACATAAAGTCTCAGTCAGTAAAAAGAAAACCTACACAAACAAAATGAAAAAAATCCACAAACAAAGGGAATTCAGCACAGGAGAATAAGAGGAACAAAGAAAATGTCACCACCACAAAAAATGATGTATCTATGAAGCATCTCATAACATAGGTGAAACTAGAAGAGATTATGCTGAGTGAAATAAGTCAATCACAAAAGGACAAATATTGTATGAGACCACTACTGTAAAAACTCATGAAAAAGTTTACACACAACAACAAGCTACTTGCTTACACACTATAACACTCTTACAAACACCAGATTTGTTTGGTTGGTTACCATCAGGAATAAGTACATGGGCTAAATCACTGCTGCAAGGAATAGTAATATTCTTAGTCTACATCCTGATTTTATTGGGCATGATAAAATTTATCCTCTATTGTCTTGTACACTTAAAAGGCAAAGAAGGCCTTGGGTTAAAATGTTGATCTACATTGCATCTGCTCACTCTGACAATACAATTGATAAGAAAATCTCTCTTACTTAAGATCCTGGTGAAGAACGAGATGGTATCTGGTGGAAAACCAGCACCATGAGTTTAAAGAGCCTGCAATGGCTGCCATCTAGGAGCTCGACTAAGTCCAGGTATTGATCATCGATGTGTTATCTCCAATCTCTGATCAAAAGGAGGGAGAGAGTTAGGAAATTAATATTAGAATCATTTATTCCCTCTCCTTGAGCATACAGAATGTGACCCACCTGGAGCTGGGCTCACAATGACTCACAAGGAGACATCAACTGGGCCCTGTGGTATAAAGACAGTAGCTAAGATAATCTTGGAAAGTATCTTTTAGGGAAACTTTCACATAAAGCCAATCAAACACAACAAAATAGACTTTCCACTCTTATCTTTTCTATTAGCATTTAGTGATTAGAAAATTTTTTGGACCAATGAAGACCCTCCTGACTGCTGTTACTGAAACCTGTACCAGTGATTTTTAAGAAAGAGAATACAAAATGTAGTATCACAGTTTCTAGCCAATCTGAAAAGGCTAAGCTTTCAATGGTTTTGCCTATTTGTAATGTTAATATATATTGATGGCTCTGTAACTGTTCTTTGGATTCTGGCAGACATGGCTGTGGGAGCATGCTTTTCCGTTTTCCCACTCTTGCCTATTCTGTAGTATTCTTAGGACTTGGGCAGACATGGATGTGGCAGTATGCTTGTCTGCTTACCTATTCTTGCCTATTCTGTAATGGTCTTTGGACTCGGACAGACATGGCTGTAGCAGCATGCTTACCCATTTTTCCACTTGTGTCTATTCTGTGATATTTCCTTGGACTCGGGCAGACATGGCTCTGAAAGCATCCTTGTCCGTGTTTCCTACTTTTTCCCCTTTTGAATGTATGCTGAATAAAACTTTCTTTTTGCTTAAAAAAAGAGTTTACAAACAAAATGAAACAACCGTTGTTCGTTATGAGGGATGGGAAGGGTAGGGGGAAATACTAAATAAACAATAGATAAGTGGTAACTTTGGTGAAGGACAAGACAGTGCACAATACTGGGGAAGCCAGCACAACTTTTTTTAAATTTTTTTATTGTACTTTAGATGAAGGTTTACACAATAGTTTCTCATTAAACAGTCAGTACACATACTGTTTTATGACCTTGGTTAACAACCTCATGAGATGTCAACACTCTCCCTTCTTGACATTGAGGACCTTTTCTTGGTGAAAATATACATAGCCAAAGTTACACCGTTTTGAAAGTTTCTACATGTACAATACAGTGATATCGATTACATTCTTCCAGTTGTGCTGCTATACTCACTATCCTTTTCCAAATTATTCGATCACCATTAACTTCAACTCGCTGTCCCCTAGGGGAAGCCAGCACAAATTTTACAAGGAAAGGTCATGGCAGCTCCATAGACACATCCAAACTCCCTGAGGGACCGAATTGCTGGACTGAGGGCTGTGGAGACTATGGTCTTGGGGAACATCTAGCTCAATTGGCATAACACAGTTTATAAAGAAAATGTTCTACCTTCTACCTTGGTGAGTAGTATCTGGGGTCTTAAAAGCCTATGAGCAGTTATCTAAGATACTCCACTGGCCTCACCCCTTCGGGAGCAAGGGAGAATGAAGAAAACAAGACATAAGGGAAAGATTAGTCCAAAGGACTAATGGACCACAACTACCACGGCCTCCACCAGATTGAGTCCAGTACAACTAGATGGTACCTGGCTACCAACACTGACTGCTTCGACAGTGATCACAACAGAAGTTCCCATACAGAGCTGGAGAAAAATGGAGAACAAAATTCTAACTCACAAAAAAGGCAAGGCTTACTTTCCTGACAGAGACTGAAGAAACCCAGAGAGTATGACCCCTGGACACCCTTTTAGCTCACCATGAAGGGCACTCCCGAGGTTCACCGTTCAAAGATTAGATAGCCCCATAAAACAAAATGAGACTAGCGGGGCACAACAGTCCAGGGACAAGTACTAGAAGACAGGAGGGGACAGGAAAGCTGGTAGTAGGGAACCCAAGCTTGAGAAGGGACAGTGTTGACATGTCAAGTGGTTGTTAACCACTGTCATGAAACAGTATGTGTACTTTTTTTTATTCTTGTAGTTAAATGAAGTTTACATTTCAAGTTAGTCTCCCATAAAAAATTTTATACATAAATTGTTATGTGACCCTAATTGCTCACCCCATTCTGCAACAGCACACTCCTCCTTTCTGCCCCTGATTCCCCATGTCCATTCAACCAGCTCCTAACCCTCTCTGCCTTCCCCTCTCACCTCCAGACAGAAGCTGCCCCTTTGGTCTCTTGTATCTACTTGACTAAGAGGCACACTCTTCACGAGTATCACTTTATGTCCCACAGTCCAGTCCAATCCCTGTCTGAAGAGTTGGCCTCGGAAATTGTTTTAGTTCTGGGCTAATAGAGAGTTCAGGGTCCATGCTTTCCAGGGTACCTCCAGCCTCAGTCAGACCATTAAGTCTGGTCTACTTACTAGAATTTGAGTTCTGCAACCCATCCCTCTGCTGCTCCATCAGGGACTCTATTGTGTTCCCTGTCAGGACGTTCATTGGTGGTAGCCGGGCACCATCTACTTCATCTGCTCTCAGGCTGATGAAGTCTCTGGTTTATATGGCCCATTCTGTCTCTTGGGCTGATACTCTCCTTGTGTCTTTGGTGTTCTTTGTTCTTCTTTACTCCAGGTGGTTTAGACCAAATGATGCATTTTAGATGGCCGCTTGCAAGCTTTTAAGACCCCAGACGCCACTAACCAAAGTAGGATGCAGCACATTTTCTTAGTAAGCTTTGTTATGCCAATTGACCTAGGTGTCCCCTGAAAGCACGGTCCCCAGACCCCTACCTCTGCTACTCTGTCTCGAAAAGTATTTGATTGTATTCAGGAAACTTCTTAGCTTTGGTTTAGTCCAGTTGTGCTGGCTTCCCCTGTAGTGTGTGCTGTCCTTCCCTTCACCTAAGATCATTCTTATCTACTATCTAGATAGTGAATAACCTCACCCTCCCTCCCCACCCCCGTAACCATCAAAGAATGTTTTATTCCGTGTTTAAACCTTTTCTTGACTTCTTATAATAGTGGTCTTATACAGTATTTGTCCATCTGTGACTGACTAAATTCACTCAGCATAATAAGTTCCAGCTTCCACCAAGTTATACGATGTTTCACAGCTTCATCATTGTTCTTTATCGTTGTGTAATATTCCATTGTGTGGATATACCATAGTTTGTTTATCCATTTGTCCATCGATGGGCATTGAGGTTGCTTCCATCTTTTGGCTATTGTGAACAGTGCTGTGATGAACATGGGTGTGCATATTCGTGTGAGGGCTCTTGTTTCTGTACGATATATTCCAAGGAGCAGGATAGCTGGATCGTATGGTACATCTATTTCTAGCTTTTTAAGGAAGTGCCAAATTGATTTCCTAAGTGGTTGTACCATTTTACATTCCCACCAACAGTGTATAAGTGTTCCAGTCTCTCCACAACCTCTCCAGAATTTGTTATTTTGTGTTTTTTTGGATTAATGCTAGCCTTGTTGGGGTGAGATGATATCTCATTGTAGTTTTGATCTGCATTTCTCTAATGGCTAATGATCGTGAGCATTTCTTCAAGTGCCTGTTAGCCGCCTGAATATCTTCTTTGGTGAAGTGCCTGTTCATACTCTTTGGCCATTTTTTAATTGGATTATATGTCTTTTTGTGGTTGAGGGTTTGCAGTATCTTGTAGATTTTAGAGATTAGACGCTGATTGGATTTGTCATAGCCAAATTTTTTTCCCAGTCTGTAGGTTGTCTTTTTACTCTTTTGGTGAAGTCTTTCAATGAGCATAAGTGTTTGATTTTTAGGAGCTCCCATTTATCTAGTCTCTCTTCTGGTGCTTGTGCATTGTTACCTATGGTTCGTATTGTTACCTATGGTTCGTATTGTGTTTATGCCATGTATTAGGGCTCCTAGCGTTGTCCCTAATTTTCTTCCATGAACTTTATTGTTTTTGATTTTATATTTAAGTCTTTGATCCATTTTGAGTTAGTTTTTGTACATGGTGTGAGGTATGGGTCTTGTTTCAGTTTTTTGCAGATGGATATCCAGTTTTGCCAGCACCATTAGTTAAAGAGATTGTCTTTCCCCAATTAATGGGCTTTGGGCCTTTGTCAAATATTAGCTGCTCATAGGTGGATGAGCTTATATCTGGATTCTCAACTCTGTTCCATTGGTCTATGTATCTGTTGTTATACCAGTACTAGGCTGTCTTGACTACCGTCCAGGATAATAGGTTCTAAAATCAGGTAGTGTAAGGCCTCCCACTTTGTTCTTCTTGAGGAATGCTTTATTTATTCAGGGTCTCTTCCCTTTCCATATGAAGTTGGTGGTTTGTTTCTCCATCTCATTAAAAAATGCGGCTGGAATTTGGATCGGGATTGCATTGTATCTGTAGATTGCTTTGGGTAGAATTGACATTTTCACTATGTTGATTCTACCTATCCATTAGCAAGGTATTTTTTCCACTTATGCAGGTCTCTTTTAGTTTCTTGCACTAGTGTCTTGCAGTTTTCTCTGTATAGATCTTTTACATCTCTGGTTAGATTTATTCCTAAGTATTTTATCTTCTTGGGGGATACTATAAATGGTATTGATTTGGTGATTTCCTCTTCAAGGTTCTTTTTGTCAGTGTAGAGAAATCCAACTGATTTTTGTATGTTTACCCTGTATCCTGAAACTTTGCTGAAACCTTCTATTAGTTCCAGTAGTTTTCTTGTGGATTCTTTGGGGTTTTCTGTGTATAAGATTATATCATCTGCAAATAGAGATACTTTGACTTCTTCTCTACCTATTTGGATTCCCTTTATTTCTTTTTCTAGCCTAATTACTCTGGCTAGGACCTCCAGCACAATATAGAATAAGAGTGGTGATAGAGGGCATCCTTCTCTGGTTCCTGTTCTCAAGGGGAATGGTTTCAAAGGCTCTCCATTTAGGATGATGTTGGCTATTGGCTGTGTATAAATCCTCTTAATTATATTGAGGAATTTCCCTTCTATTCCTATTTTATTGAGAGTTTTTTAATCATGAATGGGTGTTGGACTTTGTCGAATGCCTTTTCTGCATCAATTGATAAGATCATGTGGTTCTTATCTTTTGTTTTATTAATGTGATGGATTACATTGATTGTTTTTCTAATGTTAAACCATCCCTGCATACTGGATATAAATCCCACTTGGTCATACTGAATTATATTTTTTATATGTGGCTGAATTCTATTGGCTAGAATTTTGTTGAGGATTTTTGCATCAATGTTCATGAGGGATATTAATCTGTAATTTTCTTTTTTTTTGTGGTGTCTTTACCTGGTTTTGGTATCAGGGTCATGCTGGCTTCATAGAATGAGTTTGGGAGTATTCCATCCTTTTCTATGCTCTGAAATGCCTTTAGTAGAAGTAGAGTTATCTCTTCTCTGAAAGTTTGGTAGAATTCTCCAGTGAAGCCATCCGGGCCAGGGCTTTTTTTTTGTTGGGAGTTTTTTAATAACCTTTTCAATGTCTTCTTTTGTTATGGATTTATTTAGTTGTTTTACCTCTGTTTGTGTTAATTTAGGTAGGTAGTAAGTTTCTAGAAATTTGTCCATTTTATCTAGGTTTTCAAATTTGTTAGAGTACAATTTTTCATAGTAATCTGTTATGATTCTTTTAATTTCAGTTGGGTCTGTTGTGATATCACCCATCTCATTTCTTATACAGGTTATCTGCTTCCTCTCCTGTTTTTCTTTTGTCAGTTTGGCCAATGGTTTATCAGTTTTGTTGGTCTTTTCAAAGAATCAGCTTTTAGACTTGTTAACTCTTTCAATTGTTTTTCTATTCTTTATTTCATTTAATTCTGCTCTAATTCTTATTATTTCTTTCTGTCTGGCGCCTGTGGGCTTCTTTTGCTGCTCTCTTTCTACTTGCTCCAGATGTAGGGTTAATTTTTTGATTATGGCCCTTTCTTCTTTTTGGATGTGTGCATTTATTGCTATAAACTGACCTCTGAGCACTGCTTTTGCTGTGTCCCAAAGGTTCTGGTAGGATGTGTTTTCATTCTCGTTTGATTCTATGAATTTCTTTATTCCATCCTTAATTTCTTCTATAACCCAGTACTTTTTGAGCAAGGTGTTCAGTTTCCATGTGTTTGGTTTTTGTTCCTTGCTTTTTGTGTTGTTGATTTCCACTTTTATGGCTTTATGGTCAGAAAAGATGCTTTGTATTATTTCAATGTTTTGGATTTTGTTAAGGCTTGGTTTATGGCCTAATATGTGGTCTATTCTGGAGAATGTTGCATGTGTGTTGGAAAAGAAAGTATACTTGGCTGCTGTTGGGTTCAGTGTTCAGTATATATCTATGAGATCCAGTTGGTTGATTGTAGCATTTAGCTCTTCTGTGTCTTTGTTGAGCTTCTTTCTGGATGTTCTGTCCTTCACCAAAAGTGGCGTGTTGAAGTCTCCTACTACTATTCTGGAGCTGTCTATCTCTCTCTTCAGTGCTGTTAGAGTTTATGTATTTTGGAGCCCTGTTGTTTGGTGCATAAATATTTATTATAGTTATGTCCTCCTGGTGTATTGACACTTTAACCATTATATAGTGCCCTTCCTTATCCTTTGTGGTTGATTTTACTTTAAAGTCTATTTTGTCAGAGATTAATATTGCCACTTCTGTTCTTTTTTGAGTGTTGTTTGATTGATATATTTTTCCCATCCTTTGAGTTTTAGCCTGTTTGTGTCTTTAAGTCTAAGGTGTGTCTCTTCTAGGTAGCATATAGACGGATCATGTTTTTTGATCCACTCTGCCACCTTCTGTCTCTTTATTGGTGCATTAAGTCCGTTTACATTCATTGTAATTATTTATAGGTATAAGTTTAGTGCTATCATCCTGATGTCTCTTCTTGTGTGTTGTTCACAGTTTCTTTGTTCCACTTAATTTACTGTGCTGAGTCGTTTTTCTTTATGTAATTTTTTTCAACTTTTTCATTGTTGTTGATTTTGTGTTTTCTGGGTCTTTATGTTTTTCTACTTTTTTATTTGGATTTGTAGAGTTGTTAGATTCTTTTGTGTGGTTACCTTAATATTTTTCCCTAATTTTCTAGGTTTACACCAGTCTTTTATTACTTTGTATCACCTTGACTTCCCCTCCATATGAAAAAATCAATGTCTGGATTTTTTAAGTCCCTCTTTTTTGTTTTAATGTTGTCCTTCTTTACATATTGATATCTCTGTTTCTCTGTTTTCAATGTTTTAGCTTTGATGTATTTTCGACTTCCCTATCTGAGTCAATATCTAGTTGCTCTGTCCTGTGTTCTAGTCTTGCTTGCTATTTGATGTTATTGATTATCTTACCATAGGACTCCCTTTAGTATCTCTTGTAATTTTGGTTTGGTTTTTGCAAATTCCCTAAGCTTCTGTTTATCTGTAAAGCCCTAATTTCACCATTATATTTGAGAGACAGTTTTGCTGGATATATAATTCTTGGCTGGCAGTTGTTTACCTTCAAGTCTTTATATATGTCATCCCATTGCCTTCTTGCCTGCATGGTTTCTGCTGAGTAGTCCAAGTTTATTCTAATTGACTATCGTTTATAGATGGCTTTTCTTTTATCCCTAGCCACTCCTAAAATTCTCTCTTTATCTTTGGTTTTGTTAAGTTTTATTATATCTTGGTGACTTTCTTTTAGGATCTACCTTATGTGTGGTTCAATGAGTATCTTGGATAGATATCTTCCCATCTTTCGTGATATCAGGGAAGTTTTCTGTCAACAAATCTTCAACTATTTTCTCTGTATTTTCTGTTATCTCCCCCCGTTCTGGTACTCCAATCACTCGTAGGATATTTCTCTTGACAGAGTCCCAGATGACTCTTAGAATTTCTTCATCCTTTTTAATTCTTTTATCTGATTTTTCCTCAGATAAGTTGACGTCAAGTGCTTTATCTTCATTGTCACTAATTCTAGCTTCTACTACCTCAATTCTGCTCTTGTGACTTTCTATTGAGTTGTCTAATTCTGAAATTTTATTGTTAATCTTCTGGATTTCTGATTGTTGTCTCTCTGTGGATTCTTGCAGCCTATTAAATTTGTCATTATGTTCTTGAAGAACTTTTTTAAGTTCCACTACTACTTTGTCTGTGTGTTCCTTGGTATTTTCTGCATTATGTAGAATTTCCTTTCTAATTTCTAGAAGAGTTCTGTATATTAATCTTTTTTATTCTGCCTCTGGTAATTCCAAGAAATTCTCTTCCTCCAGAGAATTTATTGATTTTTTATTTTGGGAGCTTGCTGAAGCCTTCATGGACTGCCTCTTTATGTGATTTGATATTGACTGTTGTCTCCGAGCCATCAATAAGTTATTATAATTTTATTTTATATTTGTTTAGTGAGTCTTACCTTCTTGTTTTTTTTTTTTTTTTTTAAATGCCCCAGTAGGCTGCGCCTGTGTGCTAGTTTGATTATTGGCACCTCTGAAGCTCTAACTTCCTGTCACCAGGTAGTTAGTTCTGTAACTAAGTATGTGCACACTGGAGTCCATTAAATTTTCCTATATGGGTTCAGCTCAGGTGTCCAGGGAGTTGGTCACCAAGTGTGTAGTGCAAGCTCTCACCTACAGTCTTAGAGAGGCATGGGTGATTTGTGTAGGCACTGGTATCTGGCTGTGGTAGGGGGTCACACACTGATCCAGGCAGGGGGTGATGACTGCCCCTGAGAGTCTGAAAGTGTGTCCCTATTCCATAGGGTGAGTAGGTAGGTGAGCTTTGCAGCCAGACTGTAAGCATCCCACTCTGTTGGCTGTAAAGACTCGAGGGCACTACTTTTTCTTGGACTCCTGTAGCAAGTGACTAGGTAGTGTTCATAATGCCACCAGTCCTCAAGCCCCTGGTGCAGATCAGTAAAGGTGACTGCTTAAGGGGAAGGGCTGTTTCAAGGGTCAAAAATCTGGCACTTCACAGCTGAAACAGTTGAAGTTAAACTTCAGATGTTTACCCTGTTGTACTGTGGTAGTAAGGGCTAATGCTGCTGAGATGGGTCCCCACTAGTCTATAAAGGGGTGTAAGTTACTCAAATTCTGCAGACCAC
Source organism: Dugong dugon (assembly GCA_030035585.1). Classification (NCBI taxonomy): domain Eukaryota; kingdom Metazoa; phylum Chordata; class Mammalia; order Sirenia; family Dugongidae; genus Dugong; species Dugong dugon. Next base: position 95,920,526 of record CM057483.1, on the reverse strand, counting down.
TTATGCCTGTGCCTAGCAAAGGAGCTGTGCCAACCCTGAGTTCCTCACTTAGGGGAGCTGGTAGCTTATTTGTTCCCTCTCCAAGGCCAGGAGACTGGGTCAGGGTGCCTTTTTGGATCTACTCCGGCCCAGCGGACTCTCGGTGCAGAATGGGGAGGGAGGAGGTAAAAGGGAGAGAGGTTTTTTCCCAAATGGGCTTTTTAAAAAAATCCCTGCGAAAGGCCACACGCATGTACTTATCTTTAGCACTTGGGAGCTGCTTTTCACTGGTTCCGAGTGTCCAAGCAGAATCTCTGCTGCTGGATCTCTGTCGATGTGGAAACTCTCTCCGAAGTGCACACACAGCTGTTTGCCTGCTTCACTGTGGACCCAAAGCAGCTGAAAAGCTGTAGTCCCGCCACCACCGCTCTGGCGTTCCTGGCTTCTTCCGAACCATCTACCTCTCCCCCCACCACTCAGTCTGATTCCTCAACTTTGCCTTGTTCAGGGCTCCTAGATATTCATATACAATCAAATCACTTGTTTTTCCAGGTCTTTGTTGTAAGAGGGATATAGGAAGCCATCTGACTACTCCACCATCTTTACCCCGCCTCCTGTGTACTAACTAATGAGGAAATATTTGTTCTGTAAACCTTCATCTAAAGTACAATAAAAAATATGAAAAAAAGAAATGGAATACATAAACATCGATATCCTAGGCATCAGTGAGCTTAAATGGACTGGTACTGGCCATTTTGAATCATAAAATCATATGGTCTACTATGCCAGGAATGACAACTTGAAGAGGAAAGACATTGCAATTAATCGTCAAAAAGAACATTTCAAGATCTATCCTGAAGTACAACGATGTCAATGATAGGAAAATAGCCATACACCTACAAGGAAGACCAGTTAATACGTCTATTATTCAAATTTACCCACCAACCACGAAGGCCAAAGATGAAGAAATTGAAGCTTTTTACCAGCTTCTGCAGTCTGAAATTGATCAAACATGCAATCAGGATGCATTGATAATTACTGGTGATTGGAATGCAAAAGTTGAAAACAAAGAAGAAGGATCAGTAGTTGGAAAATATGGCTTTGGTGATAGAAATGATGCCGGAGATCATATGACAGAATTTTGCAAAGACCAACGACTTTTTCATTGCAAATATCTTTTTTCACCAGCATAAACGGTAACTATACATATGGACCTTGCTAGATGGAATACACAGGAATCAACTCGACTACCTCTGTCGAAGGAGACTATGGAAAAATCAATATAATCAGTCAGAACAAGGCCAGGGGGCAACTGCGGGACAAACCATCAATTGCTCGTATGCAAGTTCTAGATTAAGCTAAAGATAATTAGAACAAGTCCACGAGAGCCAAAGTACAACCTTGAGTATATCCCACCAGAATTTAGAGACCATCTCAAGAATATATTTAATGCATTGCACACTAACGACTGAAGACCAGACGAACTGTGGAATGACATCAAGGACATCATACATGAAGAAAGCAAGAGGTCATTAAAAAGACAGGAAAGAAAGAAAAAACCAAAATGGATGTCAGAAGAGACTCTGAAACTTTCTCTTGAACATCGAGTAGCTAAAGCAAAAGGAAGAAATGATAAAGTAAAAAAAAAAGAACTGAACAGAAGATTTCAAAGGGCGGCTCGAGAAGACAAAGTAAAGTATTTCAATGACATGCGCAAAGAGCTCGAGATAGAAAACCAAAAGGGAAAGAACACGCTCGGCATTTTTTAAGCTGAAACAACTGAAGAAAAAATTCAAGCTTTGACTAGCAATAGTGAAGGATTCTATGGGGAAAATATTAAATGACGCAAGAAGCATCAAAAGAACATGGAAGGAATACACAGAGTCATTATAACAAAAAGAATCTGTCGATGTTCAACCATTTCAAGAAGTAGCATATGATCAGGAACCGAAGAAGTCCAAGCTGCACTGAAGCCTTTGGCGAAAAACAAGGCACCAGGAATTGACGGAATATCAACTCAGATGTTTCAACAAAGGGGTGCAATACTGGAAGTTCTCACTTGTTTATACCAAGAAATTTGGAAGACAGCTACCTGGCCACCGGACTGGAAGAGATCCATATTTATGCCTAGTCCCAAGAAAGGTGATCCAACCGAATGCAGAAATTATTGAACAATTTCATTAATATCACACACAAGTAAAATTTTGCTGAAGATCATTCAAAAGCAGCTGCAGCAGTATATTAACAGGGAACTGCCAGAAACTCAGGCCAGATTCTGAAGAGGACATGGAACCAGGGATATCACTGCTGATGTCAGATGGGTCCTAGCTGAAAGTGGAGAATAGCAGAAAGATATTTATCTGTGTTTTATTTAATATGCAAAGGCATTCAACTGTGTGGATCATAACAAATAACGGATAACAGTGTGAAAAATGGGAATTCCAGAACACTTAATCGTGCTCATGAGGAACATGTACATAGATCAAGAGGCAGTTGTTCTGACAGAACAACGGGATACTGCATGGTTTAAAGTCAGGAAAGGTGTGCTCCAGAGTTGTATCCTTTCACCATACCTATTCAATCTGTATGTTGAGCAAATAATCTGCGAAGCTGGACTATATGAAGAAGAATGGGGCATCAGTATTGGAGGAAGACTCATTAACAACCTGTGTTATGGAGATGACACAACCTTGCTTGCTGAAAGTGAAGAGGACTTGAAGCACTTACTGATGAAGATCAAAGAACACAGCTTTCAGTATGGATTACACTTCAACATAAACAAAACAAATACCCTTACAACTGGACCAATAAGCAATATCATGATAAATAGAGAAAAGATTGAAGTTGTCAAGGATTTCTTTTTACTTGGATCCACAATCAACACCCATGGAAACAGCAGTCAAGAAATCAAAAGGTGCTTTGCATTGGGCAAATCTGCTGCAAAAGACCTCTTTAAAGTTTTGAAGAATAAAGATGTCACTTTGAAGACTAAGGTCTGCTTGACCCAAGCCATGTGTTTTCAATCACCTCATATGCGTGCAAAAGCTGGACAATGATTAGGGAAGAGAGAAGAAGAATTGACGCCTTTAAATTGTGGCATTGGCAAAGAGTAAATAGATTAGAGTTGCTGATAACTCTGAGGGATGAGCTAAATCGTATCCTGTCTTAGAGAGTTGATAAACTGAATTACCAAGCACTCAGGGAGAAAACAATAGTTTAGATTTAGGTTTCTCTGGGAGCTTACTTATTTAATAATGAGAGCAGTGGGCAAAAGAGATTCTAAATGCAGCCATTTCTTTTTACAACAGCATAGCCTAGGCTGCCTAGACCAGTGCGTGTTTTCTATTGTGGATCATCATCTTAATATAGTTGAAACATTTTGTTATCACTGATAAACCTATTTCTATTACAAATACTGGAAATCAAAATTAGGTTAGAAGTAGCGACTTGCACCAAAACCAAAAATGAGAATAAACTAAGAGGAAATCACAAACTGAAGACTTTTTTTTTTTAAAGTAATCATTAACCAAAATGAAGTAGTTAAAAAGCAAAACAAAAGCATTAAGTGAACCAAATGTAGTGATAATACATATTTTGAAGCAATTAAACTAGAGCAAACTGAAGTATCTGATTATAGAACTATGGGAAAACTGATTCATCTCTCTGGTTTACAGTTTCCTCATCTTCAAAATGAAGAAGTTGACCCCTAATATCCCTTTCAGCTTTAGTGTTCTGTTCTATGCAGTCTCAGAATTAAATCTTAACTTTTCACTAATTTTGTTTTAGTCCCTGGATTTCACTTTAAAAAGGAAAAAGGATTACTACTCAGCCTGTGTTTTGAATTGACTGCAATCTGGCATTGGGGCAAACAGCTTTCCAGGGTATTTATTGTTATGCCATCTTTTTTCTAGCCAAGCAGAATTATTTCTTCACCTGAAAGACGTTCTTCAGGAGAACAGCGTCAGCATGCTTTGCCAGCACGTAAGTAGAGGAAGGACAGAAAACTACTGAGATATGGGAAACTGAAGGGTATGGAAAATGGCAAAGAGAAAGAATCAGAAGAAACTCGGTTTTCTGTGGTGTTGAGATACTAATGTCCACTGAAAATTGAAGTATATGAATAATACGTATTTAGCTAGTGGTCTCAGTCTTTTGTTTTATAAATCCTTCTGTTAGAGAATAGAGATAGATAGGTAAATACATGGATAAATAATTACTCATAGATTTTTGAGTTTTCCCTTGTTTATTGTTCCTTCCTTGCCTATTGGTAGAGGTAGTGTTAGGGAACAAGAAAAAGGAAAAGTAAAATATATCCATATAATTTACACTTTTGAAAATTAGTCCATGAGTGCATTCACAGGATCACAAACTCCATGTTTAAGAGTCAGTCACAGGAAAGATAATCTAATCTACTAACCCATATTGTGCTTGAATTTTCTCTATAATATTCCAGCATGTTATTAAATACTTCTGTTATGGAGAATTAGTTGCCTTCCATGTAACCCTGTTACATCTTTGGACAACCAAGCCATTGGAAATTTTCTACTTTATGCCTATCAGAGAGCTGTCTTGCTGTAATTTTTAGCTATTTATTGTAATTCAAGTCCTCTGGGCCATATATAGCAAACCTAATGCTTCTTGCACATGATAGGCCTTCATACATTTTAAGACAATGATCCTTCCTCCCACTGTCACTTCAACCCTGACTTTTTACCAGGTTAGGTTAAGTATTCGCAGTCCTGTATTTCTATTAAATTTCATCTTGTAAAATTGGACCCCTTATTCAAACTGGCAAGATTTTTTTTGTATTCTAATTTGGTTATCCAACATATCCTTTTACATAGCTTCTTACCAAACTCTACTAAGTATGCCTACTACTTCTTTACGCAAGCCACTGATTAAAATTCTGAAGGGATAGGGTCCAGGAGAATAAAGGCTCAGAACAGTGCTGTGTCCTGTCCACAGAACTTTTCTTACAGATTTGCAATGATTCCTTCCTCAGCACAAGCACATTTTATGTATAGAACTTCAAGCAGTTACAAGCCAACTTAATTGTATTATTGCCCAGTCCATATTTCTCCATCTTGTCTAAAGGATACAATTTGTATGTACATGTCTATCTATCTTCATTGATTCATTACATACAGACATGCTGTCCTCAAAACTTCCAGGCAGCCATAGACAGCTAGGAATGAGATACATACACCCACTGGCATCAACCATTCTATGGGTGTTATGTTCATCTGTGATCCAGCTGGACACACGAGACACTTACACAGTGTTGGCAAAGTGAAAGCCATTATTATTATTTATAGAAAGCAAGCAGTAAACAATAACAGCAGAATCTCAAAGGGGAAATGCTTACCCTTCCCCAAATTGCCCATCCCCGTTCTTGGGTAGCTGGGCAGGCATACCGTGGTTCAGGTCAGATGCTGTCGTCACATCACCACTGCCTCTGGCTACCACCACGCTCCTTGGGAGGCCTGCACAGCTCCTGAGGCATCTGCTCTGCCTCTGGCCTCTGCTGCTGGCTCTCACCATGCTGCCGAGACCTGTGGGTCTCTTTCGCTGCCATGCTACCTAGGCCTCTGCTGCCTGGGGGGTGGGGCAGAGGCATGCAGCCCCTGCATGGGGCACACTCAGGTCTCTCTTGCCCTGCAGAAGCAAGTGTTACAGCTCTTTTAGCTCTGCTGGCAAGCCTCCTGCCCAAAGGCATCTGGCTCCACTCTGCTGTAGGAAGACCCCTGCATAGGATCCTACAGGGCAACCTCTCCATGGGGCACACTCAGGCTCTGTCTTGCACAGGCAAGTGTTACAGCTCCTTTAGTTGCACCAACAAGCCTCCTGCCCAAAGGTGCACAGCCCTCACTCTGTGGGCCGCCAAGCCCACCACAGTTGCCTTGCTCCATAGACTGGCAAGTCCGCTGCAGCCACCTCATTTCATGGGCTGGCAAGCCCACTGCCATTGTCTCTTGCTGTCTCGCACCATATTCAGTGCTACAGCTCTTTCTTCTGGGTCTAGGAGGTTCTCAGCACAGGGACCTCAGCAATTTGGTCCAAAGGATGCACTCTGCTCCAGACTCTTCTTGATGGTAGTGAGGTCCCCCTGAACTTCTGTGGGATTGGCCCTTATATAAGCCTACTCCTTGTCAATTTCAAGACATGGTCCCCCCCACCAGGACCAGGAACTGACCAGTCCTCTCAGTAGACCACAAATCACTCAATTTGCATAGTAAACTGACCAATCCCTTACAAGTTTGTGGCCCAGCAAATCATTTTGGGAGAGTTAGAAGACCATGGCTAGATAGGCTGTATAAAAGCAATACAGTGTACCACACAATTGGAGACCCTGTCAGATGTTCTGCTGAGATTAAAATGTTGTCTAACCCATATCAGTGATCTGTATGGAAAAAAAAAAAGAATGAAGTTAGTCTGATGTTACTGGGATTTTGTTTGTTTGACCCCACACTTGGGCTTAGTAAGTAGCTCTTTCATTTTTAAGTGCTCAAAACCTTCTAATAAGCCATTCTAAGATTTTTGGGAGGAGAGTGGCAAGTTTACTGGTATTTGGTTGAGAAATCTCATTCTTGTGTGTTATAGAAAACAAGGAATAATCTTCTGAAATAGCTTCAGTATGCCTACCCTGACGCTGGGAGTGATAACAATGGAAAGCTAGGCTGGATGAAAATTTGATGGACATAATACCTTTTTGAAATTTTGAAAGAGTGAAAAAATATCAGCAATAACAGAAGAGAAATAGGGGTTATAGTCAGCAATTGAGACCACTAAAATATTCTAGAACCAACTGTTGAATCTCCCTCCAGGTTACCTGGTACTATTATTAAATTGTGTATCCTACTATCACAAGAACACTGTACTCGTGGTCCATTTTCCAAAGAAGGTTATCAAGGTACTTACCTAACACTTTTTGTGTGAGAGATGAGAATGGTTTTTCCCTCAGACAGGTTAAGGGATAAAGCTGGTTGTTAAGCAAAACTGGTTGTTAAGCTTTGTCTGCACTTTCACCTTTCCTCCCTAAAACTTTATTATTTACAGGGTTAAGCCATAAATCCTCCTTCTTTGATTCCCAGAAGTTCTATCTAATACCTTATTTCCATTGTGACTTTCCCTTGTGTCCTGTCCATTCCATAGGTACCCATAGGGGAAGAAGATGAGACCAGCCCAAGTGACAGTGACAATGATGATAATGTGAAGGTCATCATCAGCCCCATGAAGACAAACCTTCCATGTTCATGTGCATGCCCTTAAGCTAATTTATATTGTAGGACATCCAGGGAGAAGAACTATAGCCCAGAGGAACTTACCTGCCCATTATCTGTGCTTGAAATATTATCCTTGATATCAGATAGAAGGGAACATAAAAGGGGCAATTAAGTCACAATTGATAATTTTCATCATAGCCTGGTTGAGATATTCTGTTGCTACTTTGTAGGGTTTTTGTTTGTTTTGCTTTGCTTTGCTTTGCTTCATTTCATTTGGTTTGGTTTTGGTTTTCTTCCTTGGGTATTTTGAGTTTTCGTCTTTGTTTACCAGTATGTTGTTATTGTTATTATTCTGAGACTTACTCCCATTTTTTGTTAAAAATTTGGGAGTTTTCAAAGGACTAAAGGACCACATTAACCAGAGACTCCACCAGCTTGAGACCAGAAGAACTAGATGGTGCCTGGCTACCACCAACGACCATCCTGACAGGGATCACAAGAGAGAGTCCCGGCTGGAGCAGGAGAAAAATGCAGAACAGAATTCAAATTCCTGTAAAAAGACCAGACTTACTGGTCTGACAGACTGGAGGAACCCCTGAAACTATGGCCCCTGGATACTCTGCTATCCCAGAACTGAAACCACTCCTGAGCCCCACTTTTCAGACAAAGATTAGACAGGCCTACAAAACAAAAAAATAACACATGTGAGGAACGTCCTTCTTAGTTCAATCAAATATACAAGACCAAATGGGCAGCTCCTGTACAAAAGCAGGATGAGCGATGAGAAAGCAGGAAGGGATAGGAACTGGATGAACAGACACAGGGAACCTGGGGTGGAAAGGGGGAGCATAGTGTCACATTGTGAGGGTTGAAACCAGTCACAAAACAATATGTGTATAAATTTTTGAATGAGAAATTAACTCAAGCTGTAAACTTTCACCTAAAGCACAATTTTAAAAAAGTAAAAAGAAAAATTGGGGAGTTTTTAGGGTGACAGAGACAATGAATCAATTTTTCTGATAAAGCAGCTTTTCCTAAGTGCAAACAGTATTAATTTGCCAAGTGTTTGGGAACCATCTGAGTTTTCCTCATTTAAAAATAGGAAAAGGAGCTGCTTTCTGCATAGCTAAATGCTCTGATCTCACTCAAAGTTCACTTTCGTTTAGGAAGTATAGTGGTTTGTTTCTAGTTTGAAAAAAAATCAACAAAAACAGTAGCCCCACAGAAAGTTATTTATCAGAGCCCCTGATTCTTTGGTCTTTTCTATCACACATATGTTCCCTTTATCATTAAAGTCACAATTTTAAATTTCACATCCTTTTGACATCTTTTAATTGTAGCACATCCATTTATAAAGTTAAAATTAGAATCCTCAATATCCTGCTACTTATCTATCATGAATAGCACATATTTTGTGTCCATATGAGTGTGTGTCCTGAATATACTGCTTACAGTGACTCTTTAAATTGGTTATGCCAGCTTATTCTCAATCATTTACAGTGGATCTCTCTTTGTGTCCTAGGGAGATGCTACCAATCTAAACTGACAAGCAGATCAAGGCTTTGGAAAATCTGTATCAGGTATCCTGTATTGTTATTGAAGTCATGTGTTACATCTTTGTGGTCTGACTGTCCCCTTGGCTGTTGAGAACTCCTAGGTGATATGCCCATTTATGGTCTGCTCCCTTGAAACAGGAGATTTATGATCACTTTAAGCTTCAGGAATGGTATGGGCTTGCTCTTTAGAATTTTGGGAAAGAGGAAACTCATTTTTAGTCATGGATAAGTGTTTTCTGCTTTGGTTGATGACCCTTAGAGATTAATGGTATTCTTTTCTGGTCCACTCCTTCTTCTCCGAGTTCCAGAAAAGCACATGTCTCCTCCCTCTAAACTTTCTAGACTCTTGACCCCTTTTCTACCAACCCCTAGTGTGATGGTTAAGGTTGTGTGTCAACTTGGCTGAGCCATGACTGTCAGTGGTTTGGCAGTTATGATGTCGTTTTGCAGCTATGTAGTGATGTAATCACCTCCATAATAAGATCTGATATAGTGTAATCACCTCCATGATGAGATCTTCTATGAGCAGCCAGTCAGTTGAAGGGGAGTTTCCTTGGGTGTGCGGCCTGCATTCAATATATGTGGACTTTTTGGCAAAGCTCACTGGCTTTTGCTCGCTCTGGATCCTGAAGCTGGATTCTCAGGTGACCTCAATTTCTTGGGACTTGAGCTAGCATCTTACCTGCTGATCTTGGGATTAGTCAGCCTCTGCAGTGTGTGAGCCAGTGACCTGCCAGCTTACCCGCTGTCCTAGTTATCTAGTGCTGCTAGAACAGAAATACCACAAATGGATGGCTTTAACAAAGAGATAAATTTATTCTCTCATACTTTAGGAGGCTAGAAGTACAAATTCAGGGTGCCATCTCCAGGGAAGGCTTTCTCTCTCTGTCAGCTCTAGGGCAAGTTCCTTGTCATTAGTCTTCCCCTGGTCTAGGAACATCTCAGCACAGGGACTCCTGGCTCTTCTTTCTTGGTGGTAGGAGGCCCCACTCCTCTCTGCTTGCTTCTCTCTTTTATATCTCAAAAGACATTGACTCAAGATACAACCTAATCTTGTAGACTGAGTCCTGCCTCATTAACATAACTGCCTCTAATCCTACCTCATTAACATTGTAGGGGTTAGGATTTATAACACAGGGGATAATCACATCAGATGACAAAATGATGGACAACACCGTACTGGGAATCATGGCCTAGCCAAGTTGACACACATTTTTTGGAGGACACAATTCAATCCATAACACCTGCCGATCTTGGGATTTGTCAGCCTCCACAGCCTGTAAACCAGTGGCCTGCCAGTTTACCTGCCAATCTTGGAATTCATCAGCCTTCGTAGTCTGTGAGCCACTGTGTCAATCCATCTCGTTGAGGGTCTTCCTCTGTTTTGCTGGCCCTCTACTTTACCAAGCATGATGTCCTTCTCCAGGGACTGATCCCTCCTGACAACATGTCCAAAGTCTGTAAGATGTAGTCTTGCCATCCTTGCTTCTAAGGAACATTCTGGTTGTACTTTTTCCAAGACAGATTTGTTCATTCTTTTGGCAGTCCATGGTATACTCAATATTCTTTGCCAACACCACACTTCAAAGGCATCAGTTCTTCGGTCTTCCTTATCCATTGTCCAGCTTTTGCATGCATATTGTGCAATTGGAAATACCATGGCTTAGGTCAGGTGCACCTTAATCTTCAAGGTGACATCTTTGCTTTTTAACACTTTAAAGAGGTCTTTTGCAGCAGATTTGCCCAATGCAATGCACCTTTTGATTTCTTGACTGCTGCTTCCATTGGTGTTGATTGTGGATCCAAGTAAAATGAAATCCTTGACAACATCAATCTTTTCTCTGTTTATCATGATGTTGCTTATTGGTCCAGTTGTAAGGATTTTTGTTTTCTTTATGTTGAGGTGCAATCCATACTGAAGGCTGTGTTCTTTGATCTTCATCAGTAAGTGCTTCAAGTCCTCTTCACTTTCAGCAAGTAAGGGTGTGTCATCTGCATATCGCAGGTTGTTAATGAGTCTTCCTCCAACCCCGATGCTCTGTTCTTCTTCATATAGTCCAGCTTCTCAGATTATTTGCTCAGCGTACAGATTGAATACGTATGTTGAAAGGATACAATCCTGGCGCACACCTTTCCTGACTTTAAATCACGCAGTATCCCCTTGTTCTGTCAGAACATCTGCCTCTTGATCTATGTCCAGGTTCCTCAAGAGCACAATTAAGTGTTCTGGAATTCCCATTCTTCGCAATGTTACCCATAATTTGTTATGATCCACACAGTTGAATACCTTTGCATAGTCAATAAAACACAGGGAAACATCTTTCTGGTATTCTCTACTTTCAGCCAGGATCCATCTGATATCAGCAATGATATATATCCCTGGTTCCACATCCTCTTCTGAATCTGGCCTGAATTTCTGGCAGTTCCCTGTCAATATAATTCTGTAGCTGCTTTTGAATGATCTTCAGCAAAATTTTACTTGGGTGTGATATTAATGATATTGTTCAATAATTTCCGAATTCGTTTGGATCGCCTTTCTTGGGACTAGGCATAAATATGGATCTCTTCCAGTCCGTTGGCCAGGTAGCTGTCTTCCAAATTTCTTGCTAGACGAACGAGCACTTCCAGAGCTTCATCCATTTGTTGACACATCTTGTCATGGATTGAATTGTGTCCCCCGAAAATATCTGTCAACTTGGCTAGGTCATGATTCCCAGTATTGTATGATTGTCTACCATTTTGTAATCTGAGGTAATTTCCCTATGTGTTGTAGATCCTATCACTATGATGTAATAAGATGGATTAGTGGCAGTTAAATTAATGAAATCTACAAGATTAGATGGTGTCTTAAGCCAATCTCTTTTGAGATATAGAAGAGAGAAGCAAGCAGAGAGACAGGGGCACCTCATACCACCAAGAAAGCAGCACTGGGAGCAGATCATGTCCTTCGGACCTGAGGTTCCTGCGCTGAGATGCTCCTAGACCAAGGGAAGACTGATGACAAGGACCTTCCTCCAGAACTGACACAGAGAGAAAGCCTTCCCCTGGAGCTGGTGCCCTGAATTTGGACTTCTAGCCTACTGGACTGTGAGAGAATAAACTTCTCTTTGTTAAAGCCATTCACTTGTGGTATTTCTGTTATAGCAGCACTAGATAACTAAGACAGATCTCAACTAATAATCTGTCCATTCCTGGAGCTTTGTTTTTCGCCAGTGCCTTCAGTGTAGGTTTGGCTTCTTCCTTCAGTACCATCGGTTCCTGATCATATGCTACCTCCTGAAATGGCTGAACATCGACCAATTCTTTTTTGTATAATGACTCTGTGTATTCCTTCCATCTTCTTTTGATGCTTCCTGCATCATTTAATATTTTCCCCATAGAATCCTTCACTACTGCTACTCAAGGCTTGAATTTTTTCTTCAGTTGTTTCAGCTTGAAAAATGCCAAGCGTGTTCTTCCTTTTTGGTTTTCTATCTCCAGCTATTTACATGTCATTATAATACTTTACTTTGTATTCTTGAGCTGCCCTTTGAAATCTTCTGTTCAGTTCTTTTACTTCATCATTTGTTCCTTTTGCTTTAGCTACTCAATGTTCAAGAGCAAGTTTCAGAGTCTCTTCTGACATCCATTTTGGTCTTTTCTTTCTTTCCTGTCTTTTTAATGACCTCTTGCTTTCTTCATTTATGATGTCCTTGATGTCATTCCACAACTCATCTGGTCTTCGGTCGTTAGTGTTCAGTGCGTCAAATCTATTCTTGAAATGGTCTCTAAATTCAGGTGGCATATACACAAGTTTGTACTTTGGCTCTCATGAACTTGTTCTAATTTTCTGCAGTTTCAACTTGAACTTGCATATGAGCAATTGATGATTTGTTCCAAAGTCGGCCCCTGGCCTTGTTCTGACAGATGATATCGAGCTTTTCCATGGTCTCTTTCCACAGATATAGTCGATTTGATTCCTGTGTATTCCATCTAGTGAGGTCCATGTGTATAGCTGCCATTTATGTTGGTGAAAAAAGGTATTTGCATTGAAGAAGTCGTTGGTCTTGCAAAATTCCATCATGCACTCTCCAGCGTCATTTCTATCACCAAGGCCTTATTTTCCAACTACTGATCCTTCTTCGTTTCCAACTTTTGCATTCCAATCACCAGTAATTATCAATGCATCCTGATTGCATGTTTGATCAATTTCAGAATGCAGAAGCTGGTAAAAATCTTCAGTTTCTTCATCTTTGGCCTTAGTAGTTGGTAGGTAAATTTGAATAATAGTTGTATTAACTGGTCTTCCTTGTAGATGTATAGATATTATCCTATCACTGACAACGTTGTACTTCAGGATCAATCTTGAAATGTTCTTTTTGATGATGAATGCAATGTCATTCTTCTTCAAGTTGTCATTCCTGGTGTAGTAGACCATATGATTCTCCAATTCAAAATGGCCACTACCAGTCCATTTAAGCTCACTAATGCCTAGGATATCAATGTTTATGCATTCCATTTCTTTTTTGATGATTTCAATTTTCCTAGATTCATACTTCGTACATTGCACATTCCGATTATTAATGGATTTTTGCAGCTGTTTCTTCTCATTTTGAGTCATACCACATCAGCAAATGAAGGTCCTGAAAGCTCGACTCCATCCACATCATTAAGGTCGACTCTACTTTAAGGAGGCAGCTCTTCCCAGGTTATCTTTTGAGTGCCTTCCAACCTGGGGGGCTCATCTTCCAGCACTATATCAGACAATTTTCTGCTGCTATTCATAAGGTTTTCACTGGCTAATTCTTTTGAGAAGTAGACTGCCGGTTTCATCTTCCTAATCTGTCTTAGTCTGTAAGCTCTGCTGAAACCTGTCCACCATGGGTGACCCTTCTGGTATCTGAATACTTGTGGCATAGTTTTCAGCATCACAGCAACACGCAAGCCCCCACAGTACGACAAACTGACAGATAGGTAGTATGCCACCTTTATAGGGAAATCAGTACCTGAGTGGCAGTCATGCATGGCCGTGTATCTTTTTCAATATGTGTGAATGGATGGGAACAAAGATTCGGGGACCAGGAAGTCAAAACGGTTTTTCTGATTCATTCCTTCCTCTGTCTTGGCAAGCTTTGACATTTTAAGCCATAAAAGAGGAAGGACCAGAGGGAACCAATAAGGGTTGAGTACCTACTATAGGACAGCTCTCTGGTAGATAGCTTTCAAATGTTAGGGTAAAGTAAGTTGCTCACACTCCATTCCCCAATTCTTTTACTTCCCAGCTTCCACCATCCTGTGTAGCCTCTCCTGAGCCTCTGGATTGATTATGGAGAATATGACAAACTGGGAAACCACCCCCACCTTGCATTTCATGGAAAATATATTTCTTCAGCCTGAATCTCATTTTATAAAGCAGCTCCTACAACTATACCTGCCTTACCTCATTTCCACAAAGACCTTTCCTCCCACTTGCAAAACTAGGCTCACAGGCAAAAACTCTAGACTGGGCAACGCCCACTGCTATTTATAAACAGACTCTCTTTAGAAGGCTTTAGACTCCAGATATCTATCAGAAGCCACATCCCAGTCATGGAGGGTAGACCCATGCCAGTCCCCATGAAGATCTGCTCTTCTGAGTATTAGAGGACAATTGACTAGTCAGTGTCAGGTTGGAAATGTTTGTCTGTGGTGCTCAAAGCCCTTGCCACTCACAGAAAAAAAAAATTCTGGTTTATGTCCTTCCTTCCTCTTTCTTCTCCTTATATATTTACTGAGTACCCACTAACTACCAGGTGCAGTGGAGTTTGAGAAATGAACATTCATTATCCTTGCCATCAGGGAACTTATGAAACTAAGATTCATGGAAAATGTAGGCTTAAATCTGGGCCCACAATTTAGCATTTGTGGTAATGCAATTCTATGATTCTTATTTGATAAACTCTCTGAGATTCCCAATATCCTACTTTTGCAGTTTTGGTCAGAGCTTTCACATAGTAAACAAATACAGTATGATCTTCTAAATACATTTTAGATCAATATTGAATAAAATGTAGTATAAAGGCTCCTCTACCTTAAGGATTCCACAGACACAGTCTTATTGGAATAAAAGAGCTGCAGAGGAAAAAATTAATTTGTGCCGTGAACTTTCAACTAAAGCACAATAAAATTGAAAAATAAAGAAAAAGAACAACAGCAAGTATTGGAAGGTGTGCTTGTGACCATGCCAACTTTCCCTGTGTTACCCGGGAGGGGTTAGGCGTCTTGGCCAGGTCCCACAGCCCGTCTCTCCATGAGCTGGCCAGAGCTCTGGAATACACCAGTTCTCCTCCCCACCTCCAGCATGGAGGCTGGAGACACATCACAGGGAAAATGCTTGTCTGCCCGCTAAAATGCTTGTATGACCACTGGGAGGTCACAGAAGCCCTAGGTGCTATCCATCTGGACCAGCAGGAAAGTGGCCCAAGCCCCTCACCGAGGCCCCAGCAGACTGCATGAGCTCAAATTCCTGCTCTGCCTTGCACTGGCAGGAGGCCCTGGGGTCTCTGACCCCCCGCCCCCTCAGTCGCAGCTCCCTCCTCTGTCCAGGGGGACAGTAGTCACAGTGCCTTCAGAGCGGGGGAAGAGATTAAAAAGACAGCATACTGTGCACCAATGTTCATGACAGCACTATTCACAACAGCCAAAAGGTGGAAATAACCCCAAGTGCCCATCAACAGATAATGAAAAACACAATGTGGTCTATCCGTACAATGGAATGCTACTCAGCCATAAAGAGAAATGAAGTCTTAACGCATGCCACAGCGTGGAAGAACCTTGAAAACATCACGCTGAGTGAAGTAAGTCAAACACAAAAGGTCAAATACTGTATGATCCCATGTATACGAAATATCTTCTTTATTGTTGTCCTTGAGTCAGTTCGGACTCATGGCACCCCCCTGTGTTACAGAGTAGAACTGTGCTCCATAGGGTTTTCTTGGCTGTCACCATTACGGAAGGAGCTTTGGTGGCACAGTGGTTAAAGTGCTAGGCTGCTAACTGAAAGGTCGGTGATTCAAACCCACACAGCTGCTCTGCAGGAGAAAGACCTGGCAATCTGCTCCCATAAAGATTACAGCCTAGAAAACCCTACGGGGAAGTTCTACTCTGTCGCATGTGGTCGCTATGAGTCAGAATTGAGTCAACAGCACACAACAACAAGAACAACCTTTATGGAGGCAGATCACCAGGCCTTTTCTCCTTCAGTACCACTGGATGGGTTCAAACTACCAACCTTTAGGTTAGCAGTCGAGCACCGACCAGAATAGGCAAATGCATAGAGACAGTAGATTAGTGGTTACCAGCAGCTGAGGGAAGGGAAAGAGGGAGTCATTGCTTAAGGGGGCACCGAGTTTCTATTGTTGTTGTTAGGTGCCATTGAATTGGTTCCAACTCATAGCAACCCTGTGTACAATAGAACAAAACACTGCCCAGTTCTGTGCCATCCTCACGATTGTTATACTTGAGCCTATTGTTATAGCCACTGTGTTAATCCAGCTCATTGAGGATCTTCCTCTTCCTCACTGATCCTCTACCAAAAGTTGAGTTTCTATTAATGGCGGTGAAAAAAATTGGAAATGGATAGTGGCGATGGTTGCTGGACACAGTGAATGTAATCATCTTCACTGAATTATACACATAAAAAATATTGAAATGGCAAAAGCTTTGTTATATATGTGTTTACCACAATAAAAATGTTTTGTTTTGTTTTTTAAAGAGCTGCAGAGGAGTCTGAAGATTGTTTTAAGACTTTGTATAAGCTTAGCACAGAATAGGGTTAGGTGTCAAACTTGGATTTGAATCTGGACTTTGCCACTTAATAGCTGGTTGTCCTTAAGCAAATTATTTAACCTTTCTGTGTCTATTTTTACATTTATAAAATAGAAGTGATAATATCTATGTGTCTAATAGGGTCATTATGAGGAATAAATAACATAATAAGTGATCAGGAAATGTTAGCTGTTGCTGCTGCTGTTGTTCTGTTATTATTGTTACTGGGAAAGCTAAGATTAAACAGCTGAGAAGATTCAACAAAAACATTTTGATGAAAGGCCAGTCACAAATTTTAATATTCCTTGAGGAAGAGTATATTGTCATTATAAGCTCAGTCATATAATTCCATAATTGGTTATAATTTAATTTGACAGGTGACTCTTGGGATTTCTTGAGGTTTTATTTTATTTTTTTCAATTTAGCACCATTTAGTGTCTACTGTGTACCAGGTATGAACTGATGTTTAGTATTGAAATAATACAGAGGAATACTAGCTCTAAATGATGTGAAAACAAAATCTACTTGAAGTCATTAACCTGAATTAGAGTGAATTAGTTGTAGTAGAGTGAAGCATCATTATGTCAGTCTAATAGAAGCAAGATTTATGTTAGTGACAAGTCTGAAATAGAAAATATTTATGAAGAAGTATAGTTTTACCACTGCTGTGTTAGTATCATGAATAATGGCACTATCTAGTAGAAATTGAGAATATACTTTATTCAATATTTAAAAATAATTTCCTTAAGCTTCTTAGCACTTTATGGTTTATGAAGTATTTTTATACACGTAAACTCATTTGATCTTCATAGAAACCCTAGGAAGTTAAAAAAAAAAAAAGATAAATACGATTCATCACCATTTCATGGACAAGAAAATTGAGTTGCAGAGAGGTTAAATGACTTGCCCAAGATTACATGGCTAATAAGTGCAGACATTTGCACATAAACTGCATGCGTATAGATGCATTTAAAGAGTTTAAAGGAAGTTAACAGTGGTTATTCTTGAACTTTGTTATAACTCAATTTTACTTAGTATGTCTTCTTTTCTAGATGGTACAAAGGTATATTTCTGCCCAGGTCCTGTCAAATTCATCACAAATTTTAAATCAGTGGGTTCCTAGTTAACAATGTTTACATGTGTATCATGATTATAGAATATACCATTGAACCTTAGGCTGGAGATTATCATGTACCTATAAAATGGAAAGGATTGTGGATTATGCTTCCCCGCCTCTGAGGAATCATAATATTTGTTGAGCATTTAACTACCATACAGTGAAGTAGGCAGGATACATATTATTATCCTTGTCCTGCAAATGATGAGACAGAGACTAACATTAAAATCAAGGAGCTAGTAAGAGTTGGAGATGGCACTAAAGCTCAGGCCTTTAACTTCTGGTCCAGCGCCCTTTGTATTATCATACTGTTCTTCTTAGAGATATTAAGATAGAGATTTAAAAGGTAGTAGTTAAAAGCAAAGCTTTGGAGGCATATAAGAAGCCTTTTTCAAATTTTGATTTTATCATTTGCCATCTAAATAATCTTACTGAACATGTTTGAACCTCAGTTTTCTCATATTTGAATGGGCATAATATCAGAACCTTCCTCATACAGTTCAGAAGCTTAAATGAGATAGTGCATGTAAAGCACATAATATATGCCTCGCAAAAAGCCAGTGCTCAAAAAAATGAACATTATTTTCAAGAAAAGGGAAAGTTATGAAAAATGATTAACTATGGCTTTTTTTATTGTTGTACTTTAAGTGAAAGTTTACAATTCAAGTTAGTCTCTCATACAAAAATTTATACATACATTGTTTTGTGATCTTAATTGCTCTCCCTACCCTGTGACAGCACATTCCTCCTTTCCACCCGTGATTTCCCGTGTCCATTCAATCAGCTCCTGACCGTCTCTGCCTTCTCATCTCACCTCCAGACAGGAGCTGCCCATTTAGTCTCATGTATCTACTTGAGCTAAGAAGCACACTTTTCATGAGTATCATTTTATGCCCCATAGTCCAGTCTAATCTTTGACTGAAGAGTTGGTCTCAGGAATGGTTTTAGTGCTGGGTTGACAGAGAGTCTGGGGCCATATTTTCTGGGCTTCCTCCAGTCTCGGTCAGACCATTAAGTCTGGTCTTTTACTAGAATTTGAGTTCTGCACCCCACTTTTATCCTGCTCCAACAGGGACTCTCTGTTGTGTTCCCTGTCAGGGCAGTCTTTGGTGGTAGCTGGGCACCGTCTAGTTCTTCTGGTCTCAGGCTGATGCAGTCTCTGGTTTATGTGGCCTTTTCTGTCTCTTGGGCTAATGCTTTCCTTGTGACTTTGGTGTTCTTCATTCTTCTTTACTCCAGGTGGGCTGGGACCAGTTGATGCATCTTAGATGGCCACTCGCTAGTTTTTAAGACCCCAGATGCCACTCACCTCAGTAAGATGAAGAACATTTTCTTAATAAGCTTTGTTATGCCAATTGACCTAGATATCCCCTGAAAGCATGGTCTCCAGAACTCTGCCCCTGCTACTCTCTCGCTCGAGGTGTTTGGTTGTATTCAGGAAACTTCTTAGCTTTTCAGTTGTGCTGACTTCCCCTGTAGTGTGTGCTGTCCTTCCCCTCACCTAAGATAATTCATGTCTACTATCTTGTTAGTGGATAACCCAGTCCCTCCCTCCCCACCCTCGTAACCATCAAAGAATGGTTTCTTCTGTGTTTAAATCTTTTCTTGAGTTCTTATACAATATTTGTCCTTTTGTGACAGATAATTCACTCAGTATAATGCCTTCCAGATTCCTCCATGTTATGTTTAACGGCTTCATTGTCCTTTATCGTTGCATAGTATTCCATTGTGTGAATATACCATAATTTGTTTATCTAGTCATCTGTTGATGGGCACCTAGGTTGTTTCCATCTTTTTGCTATCATGAACAGTGCTGCAATGAACATGGATGTGCATATATCTATTCATGTGGCAGCTCTTATTTCTCTAGGATATATTCAAAGGAGTGGGGTTGCTGGATCGTATGGTACTTCTATTTCTAACTTTTTAAGGACGCACCAAATCAATTTCCAAAGTGGTTGTACCATTTTACATTCCCACCAACAGTGTATAAGTGTTCCAGTCACTCCACAACCTCTCCAGCATTTATTATTTTGTGTTTTTTGGATTAATGCTAGCCTTCTTGGGGTGAGATGGTATCTCACTGTAGTTTTGATTTGCATTTCTCTAATGGCTAATGATTGTGAGCATTTCTTCATGTATCTGTTAGCTGCCTGAATGTCATCTTTGGCAGAGTGCCTGTTGATATCCTTTGCCCATTTTTTAATTGGGTTATTTGTCTTTTTGTGGTTGAGGTTTTGCAGTATCTTGTAGATTTTAGAGATTAGAGGCTGATCGGATTTGTCGTAGCCCCAAATTTTTCCCCAGTCTGTAGGTTGTCTTTTGACTCTTTTGGTGAAATCTTCTGATGAGCATAAGTGTTTGATTTTTAGGAGCTCCCATTTATCTAGTGCTTCTGGTGCTTGTGCATTGTTACTTATAGTTCTTATTGTGTTTATGCCATGTATTAGGGCTCCTAGCGTTGTCCCTATTTTTTCTTCCATGAACTTTATCGTTTTTGATTTTATATTTAAGTCTTCGATCCATTTTGAGTTAGTTTTGTGCATGGTGTGAGGTATGGGTCTTGTTTCAGTTTTTTGCAGATGAATATCCAGTTATGCCAGCACCATTTGTTAAAGAGACTGTCTTTTCCCCATTGGATGGAGTTTGGGCCTTTGTCAAATATCAGCTGCTCATAGGTGGATGAATTTATGTCTGGATTCTCAATTCTGTTCCATTGGTCTATGTATCTGTTGTTGTACCAGTACGATGCAGTTTTGACTACCGTGGCGGTTTAATAGGTTCTAAAATCAGGTAGTGTGAGGCCTCCCACTTTGTTCTTCTTCTTCAGTAATGCTTTACTTATCTGGGGCCTCTTCCCTATCCATATGAAGTTGGTGATTTGTTTCTACATCTCATTAAAAGATGCTGTTAGAATCTGGATTGGGATTGCTTTGTATCTGTAGATTGCTTTTGGTAGAATTGACATTTTCACTATGTTGATTCTACCTATCCATGAGCAAGGTATGTTTTTCCATTTATGGAGGTCTCTTTTGGTTTCTTGCAGTAGTTTCTTGTAGTTTTCATTGTATAGGTCTTTTACATCTCTGGTTAGATTTATTCCTAAGTATTTTATCTTCTTGGGGGCTATTGTAAACGGTATTGATTTGGTCATTTCCTCTTGGAAATTCTCTTTGTTTTTGTAAAGGAATCCAACTGATTTTTCTATATTTATCTTGTAGCCTGATACTTTGCTGAAATCTTCTATTAGTTCCAGTAGTCTTCTTATGGATTCTTTGGGGTTTTCTGTGTATAAGATCATATCATCTGCAAATAGAGATACTTTGACTTCTTCCCTACCAATTTGGATGCCCTTTATTTCTTTTTCTAGCCTAAACGCTCTGGCTAGGACCTCCAGCACAGTGTTGAATAAGAGTGGTGATAAAGGACATACTTGTCTGGTTCCCGTTCTCAAGGGGAATGTTTTCAAAGTCTTTCCATTTTGGATGGTGTTGGCTGTTGGCTTTGTATAAATGCCCTGAATTATGTTGAGGAATTTCCCTTCTATTCCTATTTTGTTGACAGTTTTTATCATGAATGGGTGTTGGACTCGTTAAATGCCTTTTTTGCATCAATTGATAAGATCATGTGGTTCTTTTGTTTTATTAATGTGATGGATTACATTGATTGTTTTTCTAAGGTTGAACCATCCCTGCAGAGCTGGCATAAATCCCACTTGATCGTGGTGAATTATTTTTTTGATATGTTGATGAATTCTATTTGCTAGAGTTTTGTTGAGGATTTTTGCATCAATGTTCATGAGGGATATTGGTCTGTAAATTTTCTTTTTTTGTTGTGTCTTTACCTGGTTTTGGTATCAGGGTTATGCTGGCTTCATAGAATGAGTTCGGGAGTATTCCATCTTTTTCTATGCTCTGAAATACCTTTAGTAGTAGTGGTATTATCTCTTCTCTGAAAGTTTGATAGAATTCTCCAGTGAAATCGTCCGGGTCAGGGCTTTTTTTTGTCGGGAGTTTTTAAATTACCTTTTCAATCACTTCTTTTGTTATAGGTTTACTTAGTTGTTCTACATCTGTTTGTGTTAGTTTAGGTAGGTAGTGATTTTCTAGAAATCTGTCCATTTCCTCTAGGTTTTCAAATTTGTTACAGTACAATTTTTCCTACTTTTAATTTCAGTTGGGTCTGTTGTGACATCAACCATCTCATTTCTTACACGTGTTATTTGCTTCCTCTCCTGTTTTTCTTTTGTCAGTTTGGCCAATGGTTTATCAATTTTATTGATCTTTTCAAAGAACCAGCTTTTGATCCTTTTTAACTCATTCAATTTTTTTTCTATTCTCTATTTCATTTAATTCTTCTCTAATTCTTATTATTTCCTTTCTTCTGGTGCCTGACAGCTTCTTTTGCTGCTCTCTCTACTTGTTTGAGTTGTAGGGTTAATATTTTGATTTTGGCCCTTTATTCTTTTTGGATGTGTGCATTTATTGCTATAAACTGACCTCTGAACACTGCTTTGGTTGTGTCCCAAAGGTTCTGATATGATGTGTTTTCATTCTCATTTGACTCCATGAATTTCTTTATTCCATCATTAATTTCTTCTATAACCCAGTAGTTTTTGAGCAAGAAATTGTTCGGTTTCCATGTGTTAGTTTTTTTTTCCTTGCTTTTTTTGTTATTGATTTCTACTTTCATGGCTTTATGGCCAGAAAAGATGCTTTGTAATATTTTGATGCTTTGGATTCTGTTAAGGCTTGCTTTATGGCCTAATATGTAATCTATTCTAGAGAATGTTCCATGTGCGTTGGAAAAGAAGGTATACTTGGCTGCTGTTGGGTGGAGTGTTCGGTATATGTCCATGAGATCAAGTTGGTTGATTGTAACATTTAGCAATTCCTCGTCTTTACTGAGCTTCTTTCTGGATGTTCTGTCCTTTACTGAAAGTGGTGTGTTGAAATCTCCTATTATTGTAGAGCTGACCATCTCTCTTTTCAATGCTGTTAGAGTTTGTTTTATGTATTTTGGAGTGGTGTCATTGGGTGCATAAATATTTATTATAGTTATGTCCTCCTGGTGTATTGACCCTTTAATCATTATATAGTGTCCTTCCTTATCCTTTGTGATGGATTTTACTTTAAAAACTATTTTGTCAGAGATTTACATTGCCACTCCCATTCTTTTTTGAGTGTTATTTGCTTGATATATTTTCTCCGTCCTTTGAATTTTAGTTTGTTTTTGTCTTTAAGTCTAAATTGTGTCTCTTGTAGGCAGTGTATAGACAGATTGTGTTTTTTTATCCATTCTGCCACCCTCTGTCTCTTTATTGGTGCATTTAGTCCATTTACATTCAGCATAATTATTGATAGATATGCGTTTAGTGCTGCCATTTTGATGTCTTTTGTGTGTGTGTGTTGTTGACAGTTTCGTTGTTCTACTTAATTTTCTGTGTTGAGTCTTTTTTCTTTATGTATTTTCTTTTCATCTTCTTCATTGACGTTGATTTTGTATTTTCTGAGTATGAAAAATCTATGTCTACATTTTTTAGTTCCTCTTTTTTTGTTTTAATGTTGTCATCTTTGACTCACTGACATCTCTGTTTCCCTCTTTTCAGTGTTTTAGCTTTGATTTATTTTTGTGGCTTCCCTATCTGGGTTGATATCTGGTTGTTCCATCCTGCGTTCTAGTCTTGGGTTGTTATCTGATGTTATTGATTTTGTAACCGGAGGGCTCCCTTTAGTATTTCTTGTAATTTTGATTTGGTTTTTGCAAATTCCCTAAACTTTTGTTTATCTGGAAATGCCCTAATTTTGCCATCATATTTGAGAGACAGTTTTGCTGTATATATAATTCTTGGCTAGCATTATTTTCCTTCAAGGTTTTATATATTTCATCCCATTGCCTTCTTGCCTGCATGGTTTTTGCTGAGTAGTCCGAGCTTAGTCTTATTGACTCTCCTTTGTAGTTGACTTTTTGTTTATCCCTAGCTGCTGTTAAAATTCTTTCGTTATCTTTTCTTTTGGCAAGTTTGATTATAATATGTCTTGGTTGCTTTCTCTTGGGATGTACCTTATGTGGGGTTCTATGAGCATCTTGGACAGATATCTTCTCATCTTTCATGATATCAGGGAAGTTTTCTGCCAACAAATCTTCAACAATTCTCTCTGTATTTTCTGTTATCCTCACCCCCCCACCCACCACCCACCCCTCGCCGTTCTGGTACTCCAATCACTCTGAGGTTATTCCTCTTGATAGAGTCCTATATAATTCTTAGGGTTTCTTCATTTTGTTTAATCCTTTTATCTGATTTTTCCTCATATAAATTGGGGTCAAGTGCTTTATCTTCAGTCTCACTAATTCTGACTTCCCTTGCCTCAGTTCTGCTACTGTGACTTTCTGTTGAGGTATCTAATTCTGAAATTTTATTGTTAATCTTCTGGATTTTTTATAGCTGTCTCTCTATGGATTCTTGCAGCCTGTTAAATTTTTCATTATGCTCTTCTCTAATCTTCTTAAGTTCCTCTATTGCTTGGTCTGCATTATGTGATTTGATATTGACTGTTGTCTCTGAGCCATCAATAAGTTATTATATTTATTTATTTTATGTTTGCTTACTGTATCCTACCTTGTTGTTTTGTTTTGTGATACTCAAATAGGCTGCTCATGTGAGCTAGCCCAATCACCAGTGCCTCTGAAGCTCCAACATCCTGCCACCAGGTGGCCAGACCTGCCACTAAGTATGTGCGCCTAGGACTCCACCCACTTCTCCTGTATGGATTCAGCTCATGTGTGCAGGTAGTCGGCTACCAAGGTGTGGTGCATGTTCTTGCCTATGGTCGTAGACAGGCCTGGATGATTGGTGTAGGCACAGGCATCCAGCTGCAGCAGGGGGTCACACACAAAGCAAGGCAGGGGGCTGACGACTGCCCCTAGTGACTGGGAGGAAAACGTGTCCCTGTTCCCTAGAGTGCATAGGTAGGTGGGTTTTGCAACCGGAATATGAGCACCCAATGCTGTTACCTGTAAGGACTGGGGGATAGCACTTATTCTTGGGCCCCTGTCACAGGCAACCAAGTTCTGAGTGGAGCCACTAGTCCTCAGGCCCCCGTTGTGGGTAGGTGAAGACCCTGCTTAATGGGCAGAGCAGTGTCAAATGTCATGAACCAGCCACTTCACAGCTGAAACAGTTGAAGTTAGACTTCAGGTATATACCGTGTTGTACTGTGGTATTGAGGGCCTACGCTATTGAAATGGGCCCACACAAGTCTATGCAGGGGGAAAGGCACTCAAAGTCCATGGACCCCTTATGTCTGTGCCTAGGCAAAGTAGCTGTGCCTACCCTGAATTCCTTGCTTAAGGGAGCCAGCAGATTATTTTTTCCCCTATTTGTTAATTTGTTCTCTCTCCAAGGCCAGTAGAATGGCTCAGGGCATGTGATGGGTCCTACTTGCGGCCCAGGGGACTCCGCAATTGCTGAAGCCATCACAAACCAAGTGCAGGGCAGGGAGTGGGGAGGTAAATGGGAGAGAAGTTTTTCTCAAAGGGGGATTTTTTCAATCTGTGTGGTAGGCCAGACGCAAGTACTTATCTTTTGCAGATGGAGGGCTGATTCTCACTGGTTCTGGATGGCTGAGTAGACTCTGCCTATGAGTCTCTCCCAGCGTGGAAAACGCCTCCTGAGCACCACTGCTTGCCTGCCTCACCATGCACCATGAGATGATCCAGCCTGTAGGGCTCAGGCTCTTGCTGGGTCAGGTCTGGAAACTTCTCACTGCTTCTGAACCCTCTCTCCATCTCACTGCCACTCAGTCCAATTGCTCAACTTTGCCTTTAATGTTCATGGCTGCTAGATTGTCATATATAATTGATTCACTTGTTTTTTCGGGTCTTTGTCATAAGAGGGACCACCAAAAGCATCTGACTACTCCGCCATCTTGGCCTCACCTCAACTATGACTTTTTTAGGTGAATCGTCATATTTTTCTGACATGGAACTTAATTGATGACTAAGACGTCGGGAGTAAGAGTAAAATAAAAGCATTTTAAAAAGAACTGTAGAGACCTCAGGGGAAAAAAAACCTACACAGCTACAGGTGTTTCTTAAATACCTACAGTCTGAAAAAAATAAAAACAAAAGAAACATATCTGTGTTGACTTTCTTAATTGAATTTTAAGTGAAAAGAACTACTCTGTACCCCTTCTGACCTATTTGGCCTCCCACAAACCAACTACAAAGTAGCACTGTGAGTGTCATTGATTGAATTGTGTCTGCCAAAAATATCTGTCAACTTGGCTGGGTCATCTTCCCAGTATTGTATGATTGTGTAATCTGATGTGATTTCCTTATGTGTTGTAAACTCTATCACTATGATGAGGTTATATGTGATCTCCTTACGTATTGTAAATTCTATCACTGTGATGAAGTTATACTGATGAGGTTTACAAGATTAGTGTCTTAATACAATCTCTTTTGACATATAAAAGAGAGAAGCGAGTAGAGACACAGGGGAACCTCACACCACCAAGAAAGCAGTGTTGGGAGCAGAGCACGTCCTTTGGACCTGAGGGTCCTGTGCTGAGATGCTCCCAGACCAGGGGAAGACTGATGCATCACAAGGACTTTCCTCCAGAGCCAACAGAGAGAGAAAGCCTTCTCCTGGAGCTGATGCCCTGAATTTGGACTTGTAGCCTACGGGACTATGAGAGAATAAATTTCTCTTTTTAACAGCCATCCACTCGTGCTATTTCTGTTAGAGCAGCACTAGATAACTAAGACAGTGAAGTAGGCTTTTTGACTTATGTAACTATAATACCTCTAAGTATAAATCCCCAAATCCAGGGAAATGAATGAGAAAATGTGAAATGCTTATGCACCTTAGAAATATGTCCCAGAAATATAGGGTAGAGATTAAAATGCTATAATTTGCCTTTTTGTAAACCCAGTTTCCTTTAGGAACTACATGATGGAGTATTACCTTAAATAAGAATCGCCTGTTTTCAAATGCTCAGTGCCTCTTCAACAGATGTTCTTGTCTTTGCTTATTTGTTTTTATTCCTCAGGTAAACTGCAGTCAGAAGGCATTGATCTGAATCCCCCTGGCAGTATCAATGGAATATCTGTCATGAATATGGACTTGGGAATCTTCTGTAGAAAACCAGGTAGAATGCTCTAAGAGACGGGGATGGCAGGGGAGTTTGGTGGAGATTATTTCCTGAATCTAGGAAATATGTGTCTGTCATTATAAATACAAGTCTATGCCCGTCTCTTGCTTCTCATTTTTTTAAAAATTTTTTTATTGTACTTCAGGTGAAGGTTTACAGAACAAATAGATTCTCATGAAACAGTAGTACACATACTGTTCCATGACAATGGTCAACAACCCCACGACATGTCAACACCCTCCCTTCTCAACCCTCCTGTTTTGTTTTTTTTTTTTTTTTGGTGAAAATATACAAAGCCAAGGATACACCACTTCAAAAATTTCCGCATGCACAGCTCAGTGACATTGACCATGCTCTTACGTTTGTGCTGCTATTCTCACTCTAGAAGAAGGCCTACAGAACAAAATAGTTTCTCATCAAACAGTACACATGTAGCCCTATGACAATGGTCAACAACCCCACAACACATCAGCACTATCCTTACTCAACCTTGGGTTCCCTATCACCAGCTTTCCCGTCCCCCTCTGCCTTCTGGTCCCTGTCCCTGGACTGCTGTGCCTCACTAGTCCCATTTGGTTTTATGGGGCTGTCCACTCCCCGGCTGAATGGTGAACCTCAGAAGTGACCTCACCACCGAGCTAAAAGGGTGTCTGTGGGTCACACTCTTGGGGTTTCTCCAGTCTCCTTTAGGCCAGTAAATCTGGTCTTTTTCTGTGACCTAGAATTTTGTTCTACATCCTTCTCCAGCTCTGTCCATAACCCTCTGTTGTGATCCCAGTCAGAGCATTCCGTGGTGGTAGCCGGGCACCATCCAGCTGTACTGGACTCAGTCTGGTGGAGGCCGTGGTAGCTGTGGTCCATTAGTCCTTTGGACTGATCTTTTCCTTGTATCCTGTTCTCTTCACTCTCCCTTTCTCCCGAAGGGATGAGACCTTTGGAGTATCCTAGATGGCTGCTCACAGGCATTTAAGACCCCAGACGCTACTCACCAAGGTAGAATGTAGAACATTGTCTTTATAAACTGTGTTATGCCAATTGAGCTAGATGTTCCCCGAGACCATGATCCCCACAGCCCTCCGCCCAGAAATTCAGTCCCTGAGGGAGTTTGGAAGTGTCTATGGAGCTTCCATGACCTTTCCTCATACAAGTTGTGCTGGCTTCCCCAGTATTGTGTACTGTCTCACCCTTCACCCAAGATACCATTTATCTATTGCCTATTTAGTATTTCCCCCCCACCTCTCCCATCCCTGGTAGCCAATAAAGATTGTTACTTTTGATGTGTGAACTTTTTCATGGGTTTTTACAATAGAGGTCTCATACAATATTTGTCCTTTTGTGATTGACTTATTTCACTCAGCATAATGTCCTCCAGTTTCATCCATGTTATGAGATGCTTCACAGTTTCATCATTTTTCTTTCTCGTTGCATAGTACTCCATTGTGTGTATGTACCATAGTTTGTTTATCCATTCATCTGTTGATGGGCATCTAGGTTGTTTCCATCTTTTTGCTCTTGTGAACAATGCTGCCATGAACATAGGTGTGCATATGTCTATTCAAGTGACGACTCTTATTTAATTCACATCTTTGTTTCTAAGGTATCTCTCTTGTACACAGCGTATTGATGAATCTTTTTTTCTTATTCATTCTGTCACTCTCCGTCTCTTAATGGGTGCATTGAGTCCATTTACATTCAGTGTAATTATTGATAGATGTGAGTTTGTTGCTGTCATTTGTAGTGCTTTATTTTGTGGTGCTGACGTTTTCTTTGTTCTTCTTACTCTCCTGTGCTGAGTTACTTTTGTTTGTGGATTTTTTTTAATTTCTTTTTTGTAGGTTTTGTTTTTACTGAGACTTTATGTTTTTCCTCTTTATTTTTATGAGTATGTTTATTAACTTTCTTTTTGGTTACCATGAAATTTCCCCTTACCTTTCTAAGTTTGAAGCAGTCTATTATTACTTGGTATCACTTTTCCTTCCTCTCCATTAGAAGGTTCTATACCTGCACCGTTTATTCCCTCTTTTATTGTTCTTATGTTGTTGTCATTTACTGATTAACTGCTCTGATTCCCTGTTGTATTTCTTTTGGTTTTGGATAGTCCTCAAGAGTTAGTTTCCTAGATTGGTATCTGGCTGGTACAATCCTGCATTCTAGATTCTGCCTGTGAGCTGAAGTTGTTTGTTCTCAGATGAAAGAACTCCCTTTAATAATTCTTGTAAGTTTTTTTTTTTTTTTTTACATATTCCCTTAATTTATGTTTATCTGGAAATGTCCTAATTTCACCATCATATTTGAAAGAGAGTTTTGCAGGATATATTATTCTTGGCTGGCAATTTTTTTATTTCAAGGTTTTATATATGTCATCCCATTGCCTTCTTGCCTGCATGGTTTCTGCCGAATAATCTGAGCTTAGTCTTATTGTTTCTCCTCTGTATGTGACTTCTTGTTTTTCACGAGCTACTCTCAGGATTCTTTGTTTGTCTTTGGTTTTGGTGAGTGTGATTATGATATGCCTTGGTGATTTTCTTTTGGGGTCTCTCCTATATGGGGTTTGTTGAGCATCTTGGATGGCCAGCTTTTCATCTTTCATGATATTGGGGAAGTTTTCTGTCAGCAGTTCTTCAATGATCCTCTCTGTGTTTTCTGTTTTCTCCACCTGTTCTGGAACTCCAATCACTCGTAAATTTTTGCTTTTGATTCTATCCCACATAACTCTCGGGATCTTTTCATTTTTCTTTGTTCTTTTTTCTGAGTTTTCCTGAAACAGAGTTGTATCCAAGTGTTTGCCTTCAAGTCCACTGATCCTGTCTTCCACCATTTCAAATCTGCTCCTCAGTCCTTCTATGACACCGTCCATTTCTGAAATCTTGTTGTTTAGTTTTTGGATTTCTAATTGTTGTTTTTGTATAATTTCTACTTGTGAATTTATTTTGGCATTTTGTTCCTGCATTATGTTCCTGAATTCTTCCAATTTTTTGTCTGTATTTTCCATGAATTTGTCTATTTTTTCCTCATTTTTGTCTGCTTTTTGCTTCAGATCTTGGAGAATTCTGAGTATTAGAGATTTGAATTCCCTATCAGGTAGTTCTGGTCCCTTTTCTTCCACTGGACTGTCATCTGGTATTTTATTTTAGATGCCTACTGGAACCATCCTGTCCTGTTTTTGTAAATGTTTTGATATTGTCTGCTGTCTTAGGGGCATTTGATAGTTATTTTTCTCATTTATTGTTCGTAGATTTGTTTCATCCCTTTTTTTAAAATTTGGCTATGTCTGAGCAGGCGGACTGTGTGTTCTTTGTTGTTTGCTCATCTGTGGGCACGATACTTTTTGCCTCCTTCTCCAATTGGCAGGGTCAGTCGCTCAGATATGGTACAGCAGGGCAGGTCTAGCTGAAGAGAAGTTACTTGGATGGGTTGTTTGTGGCACTTACTCCAGCCACAAGGGCAGGTCAGTAATCAGTGCAGGACAGGTTCCAGTAGGCCGTGCTTGTGCTGCTTGGTGGTGTAATGTTAAGCGCACGGTGCAGGTACGCAGGATGTAGTGGGGAGATTGTTATGTGTGGAGGTAAGATGGATATGGGAGAGAGGAACAGGAGCCAAAAACATACAAACAAAAAAGAGAGCTAGGGGAGCTTGCTGTTAGAGTGGAGAGATGAGAGACTATGAAATGGAGAAAAACAAAAAGGGAAAGAAGAAGAAGAAAAGAAAAGAATGAATAAATAAAAATCAGAAAGGAAAAAGAACAGCAAAACTCCCAGGGATCCCCCTGGGGCAGCTATGAGGTCTGGGGAAGTTGTTCTCCAGTGTAGCAGTACAGCCTGGCTAGAAGGCGTAGATGTATTCTGCAGCAGATATTCAGGGAACAGAAAGAGAAAGAAGGTATAGAGAGATGAGAAACTGATTAATGAAGAAAGACAAAAAGGGAAAAAGAGGGAAAAGAAAACAAAACAAATTTTAAAAAAGAACAAGAAAAGCCCCCCAAAAAACAGAAAAAAAAAACCCCTTGAAGGAAGAAATGTCCTCAGGGATCCCCCTGCATGTCTGCACAAGAAAGGGGGTAGGTTCCAAGAAGCGCAGCACCGCCTGGCCAGAACGGGCCCAAAATCAAGAAAAGGAAAAGAAAACAAACAAACAATTAAAAACAAACAAACAAAAGCCCTGGGATCCCACCAGCGTGGCAGTCCAGACCGGGAAGAAGTTCCACACTCGAACAAAGCTCCGCAGCCCCTCAGGAAGAAGCAAAGATGGCGCATGGAGCCAGGTATTTGATCGAAAAGAGGGGGAGGTGGTGAGAGGTAAGGAAGAAATCAAAATAAGCAGAAAAAAAGCAACAACAAATGGCACTCAGAGAGCCAGCCAGTGCGGGCAGGTGGAGTCCAAGCAGCAGGTGCTTCCTGGACAAGAGACTGTGGCCGTGGGAAGCAGAGGAGGCCTAGTGGGGGTGAAGAAGAGCAGGGGGTGGGAAAGTGTATATGGCAAATTACCAGTTATTCTGTCTCCTGCTGGAAGCTCCGTGAAGCTGCTTTCTCATATCCCCTATTTGCTGGTCTCTGATAGGAGTACAAGATGGCGGATCCGCTCTGCATTAGCTGATAGGGGACCTCTGCATGAATCTCTCCTAGCTCTCCATTCTCTGTCAGTTTTCTCACTCCATTGGTGCTTGGCTGAGTTCTTTATCTCTTAATTTGATGTTTTAGGGTTTCAGGATTGCTGTTTTCTCTGTTTGGCTTAGTTTTTCAGATCTTTGCTGTGGAGGGATGGCGTGGTGCTTCTGCCTAGAGCACCATTTTGCCGGAAGTCCTTGCTTCTCATTTTTAAGTTCACATTATGTACTTGAACTATTTTCAATAGAAGTTCCAAGACATCTCCTGTTTGCTATAAAAATATAATAATGAAGACTATAGGGTGTGATTTTAAGAATTGTGACATCATGAGTTTTAAACTAATCATTTTCAATTTTACGTTATTATTGGATTTTTAGCAACATTATTGAGATATAACTCACATATACAATTCACCTATTTAAAGTGTACAATTCAGTAATTTTTAGTGTATTCACAGAGTAGTGCAACCATAACCACAATCAATTTTAGAACAGTTTCATAACCTCCCAAAGAAACCCATACTTATTAGCTGTCACTCCTCATTTCCTGCAAACCCTCCAGCCCCTGAAAACCACTAATGTACGTACTTTCTGTCTCTATGAATTTGCCTATTTTGAATATTTCATGTAAATGGAATCGTACAATATGCAGCCTTTTCTGAGGCTTCTTTCGCTTACCATAATGTTTTCAAGGTTCATCCACGTTGTAGCATGTACCGGTACTTCATTTTTTTATTGCCAGATAATATTCCATTGTATCAATATGCCACATTTTGTTTATTCATTAATTAGATGATGGCCAT
Organism: Dugong dugon; assembly: GCA_030035585.1. Classification (NCBI taxonomy): domain Eukaryota; kingdom Metazoa; phylum Chordata; class Mammalia; order Sirenia; family Dugongidae; genus Dugong; species Dugong dugon. The sequence continues at coordinate 95,888,305 of CM057483.1, read as the reverse complement.
TGGGTTGTTTTCACTTTTGATTATTATTAATAATACAGCTATCAACATTAGTATACCATCTTTTGTGTGGACATATGTTTTCAAATCCCTTGGGCATATACTTAGGAGTGGAATTGCTATTGCTAGGTCATATGGTAATTCTATGTTTAACTTTTTGAGGAAATTGCCAAACTGTTTTCCACAGCAGTTGCACCATTTTACATTCCCACCAAAGATGTATGAGTATTCCAACTTCTCCACATCCTCACCAGCACTTGTTATTGTCCATATTTTTTATTATAGCCATACTAGTGAGTGTGAAATGGTAACTTATTGTTGGTTTATTTGCATTTCTGTCATGAATAATGCGGAGCCCTGGTGGTGCAGTGGTTAAGAGCTCGGATGCTAATCAAGAGGTGGGGAGTTTGAATCCACCAGCTGCTCCTTGGAAACCCTATGAGGCAGTTTTACTCTGTCTTATAGGGTTGCTATGAGTCGGAATCTGGAATCAACTCGACGGCAATGGGGGTTTTGGTAATGACTAATAATGTTGAGCAACTTTTCATGAGCTTATTGGCCTTTTGTATATCTTCTTTAGATAAATATTTATTCAAATCCTTCACTCCCTTTTTAATTTTAGAGTTTTTTTTTAACTTTTTTGTTGATAAGATCTCTTTATACATTCTGGATAGTAGACCCTTATCAGATATATGATTTTGTCTGATTTTCTCCCATTCTGTAGGTTGTCTTTTCACTTTCTTGATAATGTCCTTTGAAGTACATATGAAGTCCAATTTACGTATTTTTTCTTTTGTCATTTATGCTTTTGGTGTAGTTTCTAAGAAGACCTTGCTTAACCTCAGGTGGCAAAGATTTACTCCAATTTTCTTTTGTAAGTATCTTCTAGTTGCACCTCTTAAATTTAGATTTCTGGTCTACTTTGTGTATGATATAAATAAAGGGTCCAACTTCATTCTTTTGCGTATGGATATATAGTTGTCCTTGCACTGTTTGTTGAAAAAGCTATCTTTTCTTGTTGAATTGTTTTGGCACCCTTATCAAAAATCAATTGACCACAAATGTGTGGATTTATTTCTGAACTCTCAATTCTATTCTATTGTTCAATATGTATGTCCTTATGCCAGTACCACACTGTATTGATTATTGTAGCTTTGTAGTAAGTTTTGAAATTGGGAAGGGTCAGTCCTCCAACTTTTGTTCAAGATTGTTTTGCTATTCTGAGGCCCTTGTATTTCTTATGAATTTTAGTATCAATTTCTGTAAAAAAGCCAGCTGGAATTTTGATAAGGATTGCATTGAATCTGTAGAGCACTTGGGAGAATATTGCCTTCTTAACAATATTAAGTCTTCCTATCCTTGAACAAGAGGTGTTGTTCCATATATTTAGTTCTTCTTTAATTTCCTTTAAGAACATTTTGTAGTTTTTAAAGTACAATAAACAGTTTCTTTTATTAAATTTATTTCTAAGAATTTTATTTCTTTTGATGCTATTGTAAATTGATCTGATTTCTTAATTTTATTATTGATTTTTGTATATTGATCTTGTATCTCATAATTTTGCTGAAATTTTTTACTACTTCTTTAGGATTTTCTATATACAAGATATGTCATCTGCAGATAGTGATAGTTTTACTTCTTCTTTTCCTATCTAGAAGTCTTTTCATTCTTTTCCTTGCCTAATTGCCTTGCCTACAACCTACACTAAATCATTGGATAAAAGTGGCAAAAGCATATATCCTTGCCTTCTTCGTGATTTTAGGGGGAACACATTCAGTCTTTTAACATTTAGCATTTAGTATAAGGCTAGCTCTGGGTTTTTCATAGACATCCTTTGTCATGTTGAGGAAACTCCGTTCTATTCTTAGTTTGTTGATTGTTTTTATCACAAAGTGGTGTTGGATTTTGTTAAATGCTTTTACTGCATCAATTGAGGTGATCATGTGGGGTTTTTCATTATTCTATTAATGGGGTGTATTATACTGATTGATTTTCATATGTTAAACCAATATTGCATTCCTAGGATAAACCTTACTTGGTCATAGAGTATAATCCTTTTATATGTTGCTGGGTTAGGTTTTCTACTATTGTGTTGAGGATCTTTGCATCTATAATCATATGGGATATTGGTTTGTAGTTTTGTTTTCTTCTGATGCCTTTGTCTGCTTTTAGTACCAGGGTGAAACTGGCCTCATAGAATGAGTTTGGAAGTGTTGCCTCTTCTATCTTTTCAACAGTTTGTGAAGGATTGGTACTGGTTCTTCTTTAACTGTTTGTAGAATTCACCACTGAATCCATGTGAACATGGGCTTTTCTTTGTGTGAAGTTTTTAATTATTAATTCAATCTCTTTAGTTTTTATAGGTCTATTCAGATTTTCTATTTCTTCTTGAGTCAGATTAGGTAGTTTGTGTCTTACTCTGAATTTGTTTATTTCTTCTAAGCTATATAATTTATTGTCATACAGTTGTTTATAGTATTCCCTTATAATGATTTTTATTTTTCTGACATTGGTAGTGACGTCTCCACCTTCATTACTGAATTCCCTCTGTCCTTTCTTTATTGGTCAGTCCAGCTAAAATTTTGTGGATTTTGTTGATCTTTTCAAATAACCAACTTTTGTTTCATTGATTTTCACTATTAATTTCTGTTTCATTAATTTCCACTAAAATCTTTATTATTTCTGTGCTCTGCTCTCTTTAGGTTATTTTGATCTTCTTTTCAGTGTCTTAAGGTGGAAAGTTTTGTTACTAACATCAGATCTTTCTTCTTTTATAATACAGGTTTTTAACAGTCACAAATTTTCCTCTGAGCACTGCTGGTATGTTGTGTCTTCATTTTCACTCATCTCAAACAATTTTATAATTTTCTTCATTATTTCTTCTTTGACTCATTGTTTATTTATGGATTTGTGTTTAATATCTACATTCTTGTGAATTTCCTAAATTTCGTTCTTTTGTTGATTTCTAATGTCATTCCATTGTGATTGAACAACATACTGAAGGGAAAAAAATAGGCATCTGATCTATCAGTAAAGTGACTAGACTAACTCTAAGAGCTCAATGTAATCTTTCACCTTAGGTTTTACACTTGCTGTCTAGCCGCTCCAGGTAACCTTTCCCCCAGACTCTACCTTTGTTGCCTAGGAACCAATGCATTATAATTAAAGAGTTTGCTTGTGGTCTAGCTAAAGAATATGAACACTTAATGGAGACTTTTGATCTCAGTCTCCTTTGGTTTCTGATGTACTGGGAAAAGTGGTAGATCATGGAAACTGTTCTCAGTCTCCTCCAGAGATTGACAGTCTGAGCAAGGTAACTTTTAACAGACCATTCCTGAAAACTTCCATCATGTCATTGCTTTGTAACCAACATGAAACCTCCCCTTGAGCCTGTCTTTCATTTATGTTTTTTAGCCAATCAATGTTCTCATGTAACCAATAATGTTAAAGATTATGCTTTACTTGTCCTGCTTTTGACTGACCTTAATTATTGTAAATCAGTGAGAAAAATTGTAACTTTATTCTCCCCCTTCAGCACGATAATTACTTGTGACTTGAATTTTCCCCTGAGATCCGTGAGCTTCAGCCTGAGATTTTACAGTCTCCCACTGCAATGTCTTGGCTTCAGTAAATCTCTTTTGATTTTACCTTAACAGAGCTGGAGAGTGTTTTCTTTACAACATTTTGGCATAGTTAATTGGCAGGATTTTCAGAGTTACCCTTCCCTGGAGGACTTGAAGAGCTGAAAACCCAGACTCTGGTGCCAAGGGCCCCTTTGTGTGCCCCCTACACAAACTTTTTCAGACTCTTTGGAGCTGTCCAGATGTAAGTACTCCCCAAAAAATGAACTCTCTGCATTTCAATGTGTCCCTGGTAAGAATCTAGCCCCAAACTTTCGGTGTGGCTTTTATGGAGATTAATTGAAGTCATTTCTCTACTCCTGTTTTCTTCATTCACGGTTGAATAAGCTGGTAAGCTTGTTGGAAGTTTGTGTTCCACCTTTTACTTTCTCTCCATGGAAGCTTGTTAGAGGTTTGTGTTTTCAATTACAAGAGTGCCATCTACCGGCTACATTTGTTAAGTGTGTTCCTGCTAATCTTTCTTTGTTTTCTGTTGGCTAACTTGCAGTTTGAACAACTGTTTTCTAAGGGGTTTTCGGATCTTGCAAGCTGCAATAGCACAGGGCAAAGCCACTGATAAGTTTTTACCAAACCCTGAAAGTGCTAACGTTTCAGTGTGTCTTTTGAATTTCCAGTCTTTTGTTTCTGGAGTCCGTTTGTGTTTTGAACATTCTGGAGCTTGAGGAGTCTGCAATTCTAGTGGACAAATAATAAAATTCCTCTCACAAACCTTTTGTCTTTTTGTTTCTCTAAGGGTGCCTTTGGGCTTAGTATGTCTTCTTGTTGGCACATGCTGGCACTTGATGAGATGGGGAACGCTCCTTCTAAGGACCATTGTAGATTCCCTTCTGGACTCCCGCTTTATATATATGATCAAGAATTATGGCACGAATTCAGTTCAGTACCTCAAAAGGTGTCGTGTACTTACCAAGGAAAATAGTATTGATCAACAGCTATATTATGGAAGTTTTGAACTCACTAAATTAACTTTTCTGTGCTGCAAATTAAAGAATAAAAGCTATTGAATTAATTAAAACCAGTGGGAGGCCTATTTTAATTGGTTTTTGGAGGCTTCCAAATGGCAAAATGAGTGCAAATTTGTTTCATTATGAGATGTTGTATCAAGACAAGCAGAACTGATTAAGGAATTGCAAACAGAGAGGAAGGGGCCAAACCTCCGGTTGAAACTAGCTCCATAGTTGAGATGCCCTTTAAGGTGAAATACCCCAAATCTGGAGGTGGACAGCCTGAAGTTACTTTTGCCCCCAGGTCTAAGGCAGAACTTTGCACCATTGTTAAATAGTTCCCCAACCTGTGCGAAGATCCTCAGAAAATTAAGCAAGAATTTAAAATTCTGGCAGAGACTTATGAGCCTGGTCCAGCTGATCTATATAACTTGTGACAGATGTTGCTAGGACCTGGGGGTGTTCAAAGGTGGATGGAAGAAGCTAAATGGAAAAAAACCTGAGAAACTAGTATCCATCCAATTGAACATTGCAGGTACAGATTTAGTAACTCAAATTAAAACTATTGTAACAAATTTAATTGAATGTTTTCCAAAGGTTTTTCCCTGTAAAATTGATTGGGCTAAAGTTCAAGCTTGCAAGTAAGAACAGGGTGAGAATGTTTATAACTATAGAGATAGCTTAACTAAACTTTTTATAAAACAGAGTTGAACCTGGGAGAATAAGGAGTCAGGATAGCTTTTAACTCCATTTTTGTAGAAGGACTACACTCTGAGTTAGCTGACTTAGTTAAATGACATCAGTTAAATTGGGAAAATGTTGAAACTTCACAATTAACCATCTTAGCCTGTAAGTTAGCCTAAAATTTAGAACAGAAGGCTAAAGAAACTGAGCTGAAAATGAAAGCTTGACAAAATAAACTTGTCTTTACAATTACAACCATTACAATCTCCTGGATACAATCAGAGATCTAAACTTCAATTTGGGAACAGGCCTAGGGTTCTTCAGTCTGGAGTTCCTGGTGTTTGCTATTATTTTAAGAAGCCTAGACATCTTAAGTAGAACGTCTTAAATTAAAAAATAAGTCTGGTGTTTTGCCACCAGCCCCATCCAAGCCCAAATGAAGGGACTCCAGGGATACATTAGAGGCTTTTCCAGTGGTAACTCTAAATTCACAAGGGGAAACAACCTTTCAAAATATGGAGAACCCTGAAAATTTTTAATTAATACAAGAGCCATGCTGTTCACAATTAAACCCACAAGTTTACAAAAGCCTTCACCCCAGAATATTAAAGCCTTTAAAGTGGGGATTTGGAATCATGAACAAACTTTAACTCATTCACAGCCAGTAACTGTTTCTTTAGTACCTATTGAGGATATACATTCCTTTTTATTGAGTTCACAAACTCCTGTTAATTTATTAGGAAGAGACTTTTTATCAAAATGGAATGGTCACATTAAATTTACTGATCAGGGAGAAATCATTTTAGATCTACCTGATCGTGATCCTTCTAAACAGATTCTGAGGTCTTATACCACCTTCAGGCACCTTCAGCTTTCTAAATCTGAAGAAGCTGTGTCAACTTTAGATTGTCTTTTTACTGTGTGACAATTTATGGGCCAGCTCATCCTCAGAGGTTGGCTGAGTTCTGTAGCAGAACCCATTAAAGTCCAGATTGATACATCTAAACCTTTACCTGAGGTTTCTCAATACCCTTTACAATGGGAGGCAAGAGATGGATTGGCTCCTATTATTTAAGATTTCCTGGCCAAAAGACTCATCATTCCTTGCACTAGCCCATGAAACATTCCTGTATTTCCAGTAAAGAAACCTAATGGTTGTGTTTGGAGATTTGTGCAAGATTTAAGGACACTTAACTATATTGTCATCCCAAGATTCCCTGTTGTACCCAATTCCCATTTTCTTCTGTCTAATGTATCCTCAGATGCAACTCATTTTACAATAGTAGATTTATACAGTGCCATTTTCAGCATTCCCGTGCATCCGGACAGCCAGTATTTGTTCACATTCACCTGGGATAATCAATAATATACCTGGAGTGGCATGCCCCAGGGGTTTGCTGAATCTTCCACCTGTCTTTCTCAGATTTTGCATGCTGATTTGCATCCCTTGCAGTTTGCAAAAGGATCTACCTTATTGCAGTATGTGGATGATCTTTTGGTCTGTTCAAATTCATTGCAAGCCCGCATAGAGGATAGTGTTTTGCTGTTGCAACATTTAGCAACTGGAGGGCCCAGTGTCCAGAGAAAAATTACAGCTAGCCTCACCAGCAGTGAAATATTTAGGGCACATTATCACTTCACAAGAAGTTTCCATAGACCCCAAGAAGGATGCTATTATAACCTTCTCTCTCCCCACGGCAAGCAATTAAGAGGATTTATGGGTCTCTGCAGTTACTGCCATACATGGATTCGTAATTTTTCATTAATGGCTCAGTCCTTACACCAGTTTTTAAAGGGGCCTGCACCTGACTCTTTTCAATTATCAGAAGATGGCATCCATGCAGTCTCTAATTTAAAGAAGTCCCTACTTACTACCTCAGCTTTGGGTTTTCCTAATTATAATTTGGATTTTTCCTTATATATCTTAGAGACAGCTGAGAATGCCTTGGGGTTTCGTATTCAAAACCACAGAGGTCAGCAGCGACATGTTGGTTACTATAGCTTACAGTTAGATCCAGTTGCCTGCGGATATCCTCCTTGCCTTAAAGCAGTCACAGCAGCAGCTAGATTAGTGGAAGCTACGTCAGATATAATGCTTGAGAACCTTCTAGATGTTTATTTCTTCCATGCAGTATCAGCTATTTTGAATTCTGCTTTAACTCAACACCTTTCAGCCGGCAGACTAATTTCTTACGAAGTTCTTCTCTTGGCTGACCATAATGTCGTTATGGACAGTTAACTCCTTGAACCCTGTAACCTTGTTGCCTCTTCCAGAGGATAATGATACTATTTCTCATGATCGTCTTGATTTAACAGATCAATTGTTAATTCCCAGGTAAGACTTGCAAAAAAACTCCTCTCCCTAATCCTTCTTTAGTTTTTTTTTTTTTTTTTTTTTTTTTTTGTAGAGGGATCTTATCTTAAGCCAGTCCCTTCTAGTTTTCATTACCAGGGAAGATATCTCATTACAACATCCAGTGAAGTCTTGGAAAGTGGCGCCTTTCCTGGAGTTCCTTCACCCCAGCCAGCTGAATCAATTGCACTTCCTGAGGCTTGCAAACTGACTTCTGGACAGTCAGTAACCATTTACATGGACTTGTGGTATATTTTGGGGTTCTTCATGATTTGGGGATATTATGGAAACAAAGGTGGTTCCTAACATGTTCCGAGACCCAAATTAAAAATGGTCTCTTAGTTGCTGACATCTTAGAAGTCCTTTTGCTACCCTCAGAAATAGCAGTAGTTAAAATACATGCTCATCAGCCAAAAGGCATGCCTCAAACTAAAGAGGTTAATGGCAATAAGTTGGCAGATGCCACAGCCAAGAATGTGGCTTCTGGATCCCTCCAAAATCAGCCCCCAAAGGAGGGAATGATGGAATATTTTGACCAAGATTCTGATCCTCGAGTAATTATGGCCTCCTTAGCCAATTACTTAAAGTTGGCCCTGGACGACAAAGCCACCTCCTGGAGTCAGTCTCATTGTATTCAAGAACCTATTACTGGTCTGTGGACTGGACCCAATAAGAAGCTCGTCCTTCCAAGGTGCTTACATGTTCCTGTGGTTAAGGCTTTACTGACCATTTACGGGCCTATGGAAATGAATGACCTGATCCATAGTTTAAATCAACATTTTTGGGCAACTTGCTCAGTAGCAATAGCTTATGTGCTTCACTATGATTTTGAGAATCCTCCCTAAACTCCAGCATTAGACTCTGCTCCTTTAGTCCAAGCTCCTATGGTTGGAAAGGTAAAAGATGGTTCCTGTAAAGTCTGTTCACCATGAGAGTCAACAGTTACTGAAGATTTGTTAGTTGAGGAAATTACCCCTACAGGAACTATCTGGCGTTGCCTCAGAAGCCATCAGATTATGGCTCCAAAAAGTGAAAAGCGTACATTTAAACAAGAGTGCTGTCAACCAAACAGAGACAGAGATTTTTTGGAGAGACCACCCCCCTATTGTAAGTTGGCTATGCCTGAATCCTTACACCTTCCATTGATTCAAGATTCATAAACACAACCAAGTAGATCGAGATAAAGTAATGGAATTAGTGAGCAAATATCATGGGGGACATTTTTGGAAAGCAGCAAACCAGATAGCAAGACAATGCCCTACCTGTTCTCTATTTAATCCAGGCAAACCTTACTGCCCCCCCCCCTCCGGGTCAATATCCTTTGCCAACTGGCCCTACTTTTAAATAGCAAATTGACTTTGTCCAGATGCTTTCCTACCCAGGCAATAAATATATTCTTGTTATGGCTTGTAGATTTTCCCATTGGGTTGAGACTTTTCCCAACAGGCATGCTACCTCCAGCTTTGTAGCCAAGAAACTGTTAGAAAATATCATCCCAACTTGGGGTGCCCCTGAGACTCTTTGTAGTTATTGTGGCACTCATTTTACTCATCAAGTCATTAAAGAAATTTGCTCAATTTTTCAAAAACTTCTTTGTCCTTATCATCCCCAGTCTTCAGGACTGGTAGAAAGCGTTAATGGTATAATTAAAATTCAATTAGCAAAACTAACTTCCTCTCTTGGCCTATCTCGGGACCAGGTTCTCCCTTTGGTTTTATTAAACTTAAGGGCTACTCCCTTTGGGCCTCATAAATCGACCCCTTTTGAAATTGTTAGTGGGAAACCCATGAATTTGCCATATAGTTCAGCTTTTATTGATTCTAATCTCTTACAGACTGGTTTACTAAAATACTGTCAGGCTTTTCTTCATTATGCAAAAGAAAAGTCCTCTATGATAAAAAAGTCTTTTCATAATCAGACCCTGACACAGAACAAGGCACCTGATGTTATGCCTGGGGATTATGTTTACTGGAAAAGACATCAGCTAGACGATTCTCTTGAACCTAAGTGGAAGGGACCCTATTCAATCTTTTTAACAAACCCTTGTGCTGCTAAATTACAGGGGATTAAAGCTTGGATCCACCTGTCCCAATGGAAGAAAGCTCACGTTTATCCTACCTAGACTGTTCAGCCAACTGAAGGACTTAAGCTGAATTTTAACAGTTTCCAGATGAGAAACAGATGACAACAAGAGTAAACTGCCTACCCAAGATCATGGATCGAGGTTATGCAAATAACTGAAGCATTTGGAGTTCGTGCTATATTGTTAACTATACTTTAGTCTTTAGCCATTTTATATTTACTGTATACACTTAGGATTGTTTTTGGTAAACATTTATGTAACCCCTAGAAATAGTTGAACTTAGACTAATAATTACAGGTGTACTCATTATTGTTTAGTGTTTAGGGTATTATTCTACCTTAGTCTTTGTGTTAATCATGATCCTTATTATTTGTATTAATCTCGTTATTGTCTCCTTTTTCTATTGCCTGGCGAAAGAATGCTTTTGTTAAGTTGGTTCAATCTGTGACAAGTGCTGGTAACCTAACTGAAGGTTGGATTTGCCACTCCTCTCCCAGTCTGTACATGACAGCACTGACCCATTTGCTTCCCCGACACAGAATTATCATCTAATACAACCATTAACCCTTAATTTCAGTGCTAATTTAAAACAAACTATTAAAGTTATGGCACCCACCCGAGGTTAATGCTTATCCCTCAGTTTCATGTTTTAACTAGACCCGAGTCCGAAGTATCCCATCTGATTGTCCTAGAGCTAAAGAGGTGAATCCTGAAATTAAATGCAAAAAACAATTATATTGGGCAATATCTCTTTGTTGGACATTATCCTGAAGAATCTCGATTGTATTCAAGTTAATATAATAATTGTTTTAAGACATTAAATAGAACTATTAAACCTTATGATAACCCATATTTTCCCAAACTATACTCAGTGGTAATTAAAGTTTGGAAGATTATCCATATGTAATAATGCTAACATAGAAACTTGACTGATAAATGCAAATTTACTTATCTCTAGTTCCTCTGATTTTAAACAGGCCCTGTGTGCTCTCCATGGCTACTTGTTCCCTTGTGGAGGCTCAAATTACAGCACTATAGATAACCCTTACCCTAAAGATTTTTCTTATGCCTGGGCTACATAGTGTGTGGATAGTTAGAGAATGAAAGGTCAATGTACATTGGGAACCTTGGGAGTTCCCCTATATATTTATACCCCTAGTGACAGTTTACATTGGACCAGTGAATTAAAATTGATTTCTCTAGCCTGATGCAGCCTAGCACTTGCTGACAATTCTATTGCTGTTCTCCCAGCATGGGGCTGGTCCTTCTTGTGGGCTACCACTCCTTGGTTTCCTTGGTAGCATAGTCCAATTAAAAATGGACTATGCAACCTCACCAAATAGCTGATAATGTTGCAGATGGAACGGCAACACAACAATGATCCCTTAATTCATTAGTTAAAGTGGTACTTGATAATCAAATAACTTTCGATTTCTTACTAGTACAGCAAGGTAGAGTATGTGCCATTGCCAACACCTCATGTTGATCATAGATAAATGCTTCAGGAGAGGTAGAATAAGACCTTAAGAAGAGTCATTAGAAAGCTGTTTGGTTACACTCTATACCCCCTATGATTTTGCTATCCTCCTTTGATATCTTTGGTTGGTTACCTAATAGTGTAAGTTCTTGGTTAGGATCTCTGCTACAAACCAGGTTAGTTATATTAATAATAATACTTATTATTAGAATCATAAAATGTGTTATAAGATATACATCTTATTTAGGAACTGAAAACTTCACTTCATCTCCTGCTCAGAGAGTTATGTTTATCAACAATGCATTTGAAAACCCGAACTAGAGAAGCCACAGGACTTAGATTAGTCATCTGAAAGTAGATCAGATTGTTCCTCCAATGTGACCATACCCTATTCATTCCCCACGTCAAGATCATTGAAGATGGCTGCACAACAATAGCATGGTGAAGGAAATCGAAGCTGTCCAACTGCCAGAAAATCCTTGCAGAAGATGAGTTACTCCTTTGTGGGCGACATGAGACCAGCTTGCCCTAAAGATGAGAACTCTATCATAGCAAGGTAAAAATATGTAAATGATGCCCAGCTGCCTCTCATGTGACGTCTAGAGTCTTTAAAGGCTGCAAGTTCACACGACCACTAAGGACGATTTGAAGTCAAGCCCATGCAGAAGAGAGTACGCCCATAAGTGTGATCAAAGGATGTTCTGTGAAATCCTTGACCAAAGGAGGTAAAGATAACGGATATAAAATAAAATAGGCTTCTGATCTATTGGTAAATTGACTAAACAAACTCTAAGAGCTTAATGTAATCTTCTCCTTTGGTTTTACACTTGCTGTCTAGCAGCTCCAGGTAACCTTTCCCCCAGATTCTACCTTCCTTGCCTAGGAACCAACCCGTTATAATTAAATAAATGAGTTTCCTTGTGGTCCAGCTAAAGAATGTGAACACTTAATGGAAATTTTTGATCTCAATCTCCTCTGGTTTCTGCCGTACTGGGCAAAGTGATAGATCAAGTCTTTGTTCCTAGTCTCCTCCGGAGACTGACACTCTGAGCAAGGTAATTTTAACAGACCACTCGGGAAAATTCCTGTCATGTCTTTGCTTTGTAACCAACATAAAGCCCTTCCTTGACCCCAAGTCTTTCAATTATGTTTTTTAGCCAATCAGTATACTCATCTAACCAATAATGTTAAAAATTATACTTTACTTGTCCCACCTTTGACTGGCCTTAATTATTGTAAACCAATGAGAAAAAAATTGTAATTTTATTCTCCCCCTTCAGCACTATAATTACTTGTGACTTGCATTTTTCCCCTGAAATCCGTGAGCTTCAGCATGAGGTTTTACAGTCTACCATTGCAATGTCTTGGCTTCAATAAATCTCTTTTGATTTTCCCTTAATGGAGCTGCAGAGTATTTTCTCTACAATATTTTGTATGATTTCAGTTCTTTAAAATGTATTGGGATTTGTTTTATGTCTTACCATATGTGGTCTATCCAGGTGAATGGTCCATGTATGCTTGAGAAGAAAAGGTTTTCTGTTCTTGGGTAGAGTATTCTAATCAGGTCTAGTTGGTTTATAATTTTTTCAAATCTTCTCTTTCCTTGTTAATATTATGCCTAGTTGTTCTATCCATTTTTGAAAATGTGGTATTGCACACTCCAACTATTATCATTGAATTGTCCGTTTCTCTCTTCAATTTTGACAGCTGTTGTTTAATTTACTTTGGGTCTCTGCTGTTGTGTGCATATGTTTAAATTATTATATCTTCCTGATTGTTTAACACTTTTATCAATATAGAATTTCCCTCTATCTCTACTGACTTTATTTTATGCTTTAAAGCCTATTTTGTTAGATATTAATATAAACCCTCAAAGTTTCATATGGCTCCTGTTTGCATAATATATCTTTTTCCATTCTTTTTTTTAAAATATTTTATTGTACTTCAGGTGAAGGCTTACAGAACAAATAGTTTCTCATGAAACAGTAGTAAACATGTTGTTTTATGACACTGGTTAACAAACCCACAACATATTAACCCTGTAACTTCTCAACATTTTTTTTTTTTTTTTGGTGAAAATACACATAGCCAAAGATACATCGTTTCAAAAATTTCTACATACACAGTTCAATGACATTGACTACGCTCTTCCAATTGTGCTGTTATTCTCACTTAAGATGAAGGATTACAGAACAAAATAGTTTCTCATTTAACAGTTACTACAAATGTTGCCCTATGACAATGGTTAACCATCTCACAACAAATCAACAATATTCTTACTCAAAATTGTGTTGCCTATCACCAGCTTCCTTGTGCCCTTCTGCCTTCTAGCCCTTGTCACTGGAATCCTGTATCTCGTTAGTCTCATTTGGTTTTACGGGGCTGTCCACTCCCAGCCTGAACAGTGAACCTCAGAGGTAACTTCACCACTGAGCTAAAAGGGTGTCTGAGGGCCATACTCTCGAGGTTTCTCCAGTCTCCTTTAGGCCAGTAAATCTGGTCTCTTTTTTGTGAGTTAGAATTATGCTCTACATCCTTCTCCAGCTCTGTCCAGAACCCTCTGTTGTGATCCTGGTCAGAGCAGTCAGTGGTGGTAGCCTGGCACCATCTAGCTGTACTGGACTCAGTCCGGTGGAGGACTTGGTAGCTGTGGACAATTAGTCCTTCAGACTAATCTTTTCCTCGTATCCTGTTCTCTTCATTCTCCCTTGCTCCCGAACGGATGAGACCAGTGGAATATCTTAGATGGCTGCTCACAGGCTTTTAAGACCCCAGACACTACTCACCAAGGTAGAATGTAGAGCATTGTCTTTATAAGCTGTGTCATGCCAATTGAGCTAGATGTTCCCCGAGACCATGGTCCCCACAGCCCTCCGCTCAGCAAGTCAGTACCTCAGGGAGTTTGGGTGTGTCTATGGGGCTTCCATGACCTTTCCTAGTACAGGTTGTGCTAGTTTCCCCGTATTGTGTACTGTCTCACCCTTCACCCAAGATACCACTTATCTATGGCCTATTTAGTATTTTCCCCCCACCCCTCCCGTCCCTGGTAACCAACAAAGATTGTTACATTTTGTGTGTGAACTTTTTCGTGGGTTTTTACAATAGCGCTCTCATACAATATTTGTCCTTCTGGGATTGACTTATTTCACTCAGCATAATGTCCTCCAGTTTCATCCATGTTATGAGATGCTTCACAGATTCACTGTTGTTCTTTCTCGTTGCATAGTACTCCATTGTGTGTATGTACCGTAGTTTGTTTACCCATTCATCTGTTGATGGGCATCTAGGTTGTTTCCATCACTTCGCTATTGTGAACAACGCTGCCATGAACATAGGTGTGCATATGTATATTGGAGTGACGACTCTTATTTCTCTAGGATATATTCCTAGGAATGGGATTGCTGGATCGAATGGTATGTCTATTTCTAGCTTTCTGAGGAAGCGCCATATCATTTTCCAAAATGGTTGTATCATTTTGCATTCCCCCAGCAGTGCATAAGAGTTCTCATCTCCCCGCAGCCCCTCCAACATTTGTTATTTCCAGTGTTTTTGATTCTTGCCAGTAATGCCGGGGTGAGATGGTATCTCATTGTGGTTTTAATTTGCATTTCTCTAATGCCTAGTGATCGCGAGCATTTCCTCATGTGTCTGTTGGCCATTTGGATGTCTTCTTTGGTGAAGTATCTGTTCATTTCCTTTGCCCATTTTTTAATAGGATTATTTGTCTTTTTGTTGTAGAGGTGTTGGATTTTCTTGTAGATTATGGAGATTAGACCTTTGTCTGACTTGTACTGCCCAAACATTTTTTCCCAGTCTGTAGGTTCTCTTTTTACTCTTTTGGTGAAGTCTTTTGAAGAGCATAGGTGTTTGATTGTTAGAAGATCCCAGTTATCTAGCTTATTTGTTGGGGTTTGTGCATTGATGGTTATGGTTTGTATCCTGTTAATGCCATGTGTTAAGGCCTGAAGTGTTGGTCCTATTTTTTCTTCTATGAACTTTATACTTTTAGGTTTTATATTCAGGTCTTTGATCCATTTTGAAGTAGTTTTTCTATATGGTGTGAGGTATAGGTCTTATTTCATTTTTTTGCAGATGGATATCCAGTTCTGCCAGCACCATTTGTTAAAAAGACTGTCTTTTCCCCATTTGATGGATTTTGGGCCCTTGTCGAAGATCAGGTGACCATAAGTGGATGGATTTGCATCTGGGTTCTCAATTCTGTTCCATTGGTCAATGTATCTGTGTTTGTACCAGTATCAGGCTGTTTTGACTACTGTAGCTGTATAGTAGGTTCTGAAGTCAGGTAGTGTGAGTCTTCCAACTTTATTCATCTTCTTCGGTAGTGCTTTACTTATTTGGGGCTTCTTCCCTTTCCATATAAAGTTAATGATTAGTTTTTCCATCTCTTTGAAGAATGTTGTTGGTATTTCTATCGGGATTGTGTTGTATTTATAAATTGCTTTGGGTAGAATTGTCATTTTCACAATGTTGATTCTGCCTATTCATGAGCATGGTATGTTTTTTCATTTATATAGATCCCTTTGGATTTCATGCAGTAGTGTTTTGTAGTTTTCTTTGTATAGGTCTTTTACATCCCTGGTCAGATTTATTCCTAAGTATTTTATCTTTTTAGGGGCTATTGAAAATGTTATTGTTTTCCTGATTTCCTTTTCATTGTTCTCCTTACTGGTGTATAGGAATCCAACTGATTTTTGAATATTTATCTTGTATCCTGCTACACTGCTGAATCTTTCTATTAGTTCCAGTAGATTTCTCGGGAAGTCTTTAGCGTTTCCTATGTATAGTATCATATCATCTGCAAACAGGGACAGTTTAACGTCTTCATTACCAATTTAGATGCCCTTTATTTCTTTTTCTTGCCTTATTGCTTTAGCTAGAACTTCCAGCACAATGTTAAACAGGAGTGGTGATAAAGGGCATCCTTGTCTTGTTCCTGTTTTCACGGGGAATGTTTTCAGCCTCTCTCCATTAAGAATGAAGTTGGCCGTTGGTTTTTGTATAGATGCCCTTTATTATGTTGAGAAATTTCTCTTCTATACGTATTTTATTGAGAGTTTTTATTAGGAATGGGTGTTGGACTTTGTCAAATGCCTTTTCTGCATCAATTGAGATGATCATGTGATCCTTTTCTTTCCTTTTATTTATGTGGTGGATTACGTTGATTGATTTTCTAATGTTTAACCATCCTTGCATACCTGGTATGAATCCTACTTGGTCGTGGTGGATTGTTTTTTTGATATGCTGCTGAATTCCATTGGCTAGAATTTTGTTCAGAATTTTTGCATCTATATTCATGAGAGATATTGGTATGTAATTTTCTTTTTTTGTGATGTCTTTGCCTGGTTTTGGTATCAGCGTAATGCTGGCTTCATGGAATGAATTTGGAAGTGTTGCTTCCTCTTCTATGCTCTGAAATAGCTTGAGTAGAACTGGTACAAGCTCTTCTGTAAATGTTTTGTAGAATTCTCCAGTGAAGCCATCTGGGCCAGTGCTTTTTTTGGTTGGGAGTTTTTTTATTGCCTTTTCAATCTCTTCTCTTGTTATGGGTCTGTTCAGATTTTCAACATCACTTTGTTGTAGTTTGGGTAGGCTGTGTGTTTCTAGAAATGTATCCATTTCCTCTAGGTTTTCAAATTTGTTGGAGTATAGTTTTTCATAATAGTCTGTTATAATCCTTTTTATTTCAGTTGGGTCTGTTGTAATGTCCCCCGTTTCATTTCTTATTTGGGTTATTTGTGTCCTCTCCTGTTTTTCTTTTGTCAGTCTGGCCAGTGGTTTGTCGATTTTGTTGATTCTTTCAAAGAACCGACTTTTGGTTTTGTTGATTCTTTCCATTGTTTTTCTGTTCTCTATTTCATTTATTTCTGCTCTGATCTTTACTATTTCCTTTCTTCTGGTGGTTGTGGACTTTTTTTGATGTTCTCTTTCTATTTGTTTGAGTTCTGCAGTTAATGTTTTGATTTTGTCTCTTTCTTCTTTTTTGATATATGCATCTATTGCTATAAATTGTCCTCTGAGGACTGCCTTTGCTGTGTCCCAAAGTTTTTGGTATGATGTGTTTTCATTCTCATTTGATTCTCGGAATTTTTGGATTTCATCTCTGATTTCTTCTATTACCCACTGATGTGTAAGCAGGGTAGTATTCAGTTTCCATGTAGTTGATTTTTTTTCCCTTGCTCTTTCTATTGTTAATTTCTACCTTGATGGCATTGTGGTCAGAGAAGATACTTTTAATTATCTCAACGTTTTGGATCTTGTTGATGTTTGCTCTATGGCCTAAGATGTGGTCTATTCTGGAGAATGTTCCATGTGCACTGGAAAGGAATGTGTACTTTGCAGCGGTTGCATGGAGTGTTCTATATATGTCTATGAGATCAAGTTGGCTTTTTGTGCCCTTTAGGTCTTCTGTATCTTTGGTGAGTTTCTTCTTAGTTCTTCTGTCCTTTACTGAGAGTGGTGTGTTGAAGTCTCCTACTATTATTGTGGAACTGTGAATTTCTCTTTTCAGTGTTGTTAGAGTTTGTTTTATGTATTTTGGAGCCCTGTCATTGGGTGCGTAGATGTTTATTATGGTTATGTCTTCATGATGGATCGTCCCCTTAATCATTACATAGTCTCCTTCTTTGTCTTTTCTAGTAAATTTTTTTTTAAGTCTATTTTATCTGAGATTAGAATTGCCACTCCTGCTCTTCTTTGGTTGTTGGTAGCTTGATATATTTTTTTCAACCTTTGACCTTTAATAAATTCACATCTTTGTTTCTAAGGTGTGTCTCTTGTAGACAGCATATTGATGGATCCTGTTTTCTTATCCATTCTGTCACTTTCCGTCTCTTTATGGGTGCATTGAGTCCATTGACATTCAGTGTAATTATTGATAGATGTGAGTTTGTTGCTGTCATTTTGTAGTGCTTTTTTTTGTGGTGCTGAAGTTTTCTTTGTTCTTCTTACTCTCTTGTGCTGAGTTACTTTTGTTTGTGGATTTTTTTTTTTTCATTTCTCTTGTTTTTGTAGGTTTTGTTTTTGCTGAGACTTTAGTTCTTCCTCTTTTTTTATGTGTATGTTTGTTAACTTTCTTTGTGGTTACCATGCATTTTACCGTTATCTTTCTAAGTTTGAAGCAGTCTACTATTACTTGGTATAGCCTTGCCTTCCTCTCCATTATAAGGTTCTATATCTATGCCATTTATTCCCTTTTTTATTGTTTTGATGTTGTTGTCATTTATTGATTAACTGATCTGATTCCCTGTTGTATTTCTTTTGGTTTTGTATAGTCCTTGAGAGTTCATTTGCTTGATTGGTATCTGGCTGGTACAATCCTGCATCCTAGCTTCTGCCTGTGAGCTGAAGCTGTTTCTCCTCAGATCGAAGAACTCCCTTTAATAATTCTTGTAAGTTTTGTTTGACTTTTACATATTTCTTTAATTTCTGTTTATCTGGAAATGACCTAATTTCACCAGCAAATTTGAACGAGAGTTTTGCAGGATATATTATTCTTGGCTGACAATTTTTTTCTTTCAAGATTTTACATATGTCATCCCATTGCCTTCTTGCCTGCATGGTTTCTGCTGAATCATCTAAGCTTAGTCTTATTGTTTCTCTTCTGTATGTGACTTCTTGTTTTTCACGAGCTGCTCTCAGGATTCTTTGCTTGTCTTTGGTTTTGGCGAGTGTGAATATGATATGCCTTGGTGATTTTCTTTTGGGGTCTCTTCTATATGGGGTTCGTTGAGCTTCTTGGATAGCCAGCTTTTCATCTTTCATGATACTGGGGAATTTTTCTGTCAGCAGTTCCTCAATGATATTCTCTGTGTTTTCTGCTTTCTCCCCCTGTTCTGGAATGCCAATCACTCGTAGATTTTTGCTTTTAATTGTGTCTCACATAACTCTAGGGTCTCTTCATTTTTCTTTGTTCTTTTTTCTGAGTTTTCCTGAAACAGATTTGTATCCAATGTTTGTCTTCAGTTCCACTGATCCTGTCTTCCATGGTTTCAAATCTGCTTCTCAGCCTTTCTATGACATCATCCATTTCTGAAAGCTTGTTGTTTATCTTTTGGATTTCTAATTTTTTTTTTATAATTTCTAGTTATGAATTTATTTTTGCATTTTGTTCCTGCATCATCTTCCTGAATTCTTCCAATTTTTTGTCTGTATTTTCCATGAATTTATCTGTTTTTTCCTCATGTTTGTCTGCTTTTTGCCTCCGTTCTTGGAGAATTACGAATATTGGAGATTTGAATTCGCTATCAGGTAGTTCTAGTGCCTTTTCTTCTACTGGAAAATTATCTGGTGTTTTATTTTGGGAGCCTACTGGAACCATCCTGTGCAGTTTTTTTAAATGTTTTGATATTGTCTGCTGTCTTCTGGGCATTGAGTAGTTATTTTTCTCATTTATTGATTGTAGATTTGTTTGTTTCGTCCCTTTTTAAAAAATTTTTTTTTTTACTATGTCTAAGCAGGCGGACTGTGTGTTCTTTGTTGTTTGCTCATCGGTGCACTCAATACTTTTTGCCTCCATCTCAAACTGCCAGTGTCAGTCACTCAGATATGCTGCAGAAGGGTAGGTGTAGCTGCAGAGGAGTTAGTGGTATGGGTTGTTTGTGGCACTTACTACAGCCACCAGGGTAGGTCGGTAATCAGTGCAGGGAATGTTCCAGTAGGCCATTCCTGGGCTGCTTGGTGATGTGATGTCAAGTGCACAGTGCAGCTAGGCAGGATGCAGCAGGGAGATTGTTATGTGTGGAGCTAAGATGGATATGGTAGAGAGGAGAGAGGAACAGGAGCCAAAAACATACAAACAAACAAAAAAGAATGCTAGGGGAGCTTGCCATTGGAATGGAGAGATGACAGACTATGAAATGGAGAAAAACAGAAAGGGGAAGAGGAAGAAAAGAAAATGAATAAATAAAAATCAGAAACGTTAAAGAACCGCAAAGTTCCCAGGGATCCCACCGATGCAGCTATGAAGTCCGGGGAAGTCGCTGTCAGGTGTTGCAGGCTAGAAGGAATAGAGGTATACAACGCCTGGTATTCAAGGATCAGAAAGAGAAGGAAGATATAGAGAGACAAGAACCTGAGCAATGAAGAAAGACAAAAAGGGAAAAAGATGGAAAAGAAAACAAAAGAAATTAAAAAAAAGAACAAGAAAGGCCCCCAAAAAGAACAGAAAAAAAAAAAAAAAAAGAAATGCTCTCAGGGATCCCTCTGCATGTCTGTGGAAGCTGAAGGGGAGTTCCTTGCCACATAGCTCTGCCTGGTCAGAAAGGGCTCCCAACTTAAGAAAAGGAAAAGAAAACAAACAAACAATTCAAAACGAACAAACGAACAAAAACCCCAGGATCCCACCAGTGTGGTAGCCCATACCTGGAAGCAGCTCCACACTCGAATGGAGATCCGCAGCCCCTCAGGAAGAAGCAAAGATGGCGCACAGAGCCAGGCACTCGAGCAAAAGGAGGGAGAGGTGGCGAGAGGCAAGCAAGAAATCAAAAGAAGCAGGAAAAATAAAAGCAATACTGGCAGCCAACAAATGGCAGAGAGCCAGCTAGTGCGGGTTGGTGTTTCTGGACAAGAGACTGTGTCCACGGGAAGCAGAGGAGGCCAAGTGTGGGTGAAGAAGGGTAGAGAGTGGGAAAGCGTATATCACAAATTGCTGGTGCTCTGCAGCCTCTCAGGAAGAAGCAAAGATGGCGCACGGAGCCAGGCACTCGAATGAAAGGAGGGGTAGGTGGCGAGAGGCAAGTGAGAAATCAAAAGAAGCAGAAAAAAAAAGCAACACTAGCAGCCAACAAATGGCACCCAGAGAGCCACCCACTTGGGTGTGTGGAATCGAAGCAGCCGGCACTTCCCGTTCAAGAAACCGTGGCCGCAGGAAGCAGAGGAGACCAAGCAGGGGTGAAGAGGGGTGGGGGGGTGGGAAAGTGCACACCACAAATTACTGGTTGTTTTGTCTCCGCTGGACGCTCCGTGAGGCTGCTTTCTCGTACCCCCGTTTGCTGGTCTCCGATAGGAGTCCAAGATGGTGGATCCGCGCTGTGTCAGCTGGTAGGGGACCTCTGCATGAATCTCTCCTTGCTCTCCGTTCTCTGTCAGTTTTCTCACTCCATTTGGTGCTTGACTGAGTTCTTTACCTCTTCATTTGATGTTTTAGGGTTTCAGGATTGTTGTATTCTCTGTTCGGCTTAGTTTTTTGGATATTTGCTGTGGAGGGATGGCGTGGTGCTTCTGTCTAGAGCGCCATTTTGCCAGAACTCCCTCTTTTTCCATTCTTTACCTTCCACCTATTTGTATCTTTGAATCTAATATGTGTCTCCTGTAGATAGTATACAGTTGGATCTTATTTTTTATTTCATTCTGGGCAACAATCTCTACCTTTTCATTGAACTGTTTAACTTATTCACATTTGATGTTATCATTTATGTAGATTGATTTACATCTGCCATTTTACTTTCAGTTTTCTTTATGTCCCATGTCTAAAAGGCCAAAGATGTACCCTGGAAGCTAGCATACTTTAGCTCAAGAGGCATAAGATCAGCATCCATACTAGATTGACTAGTAAGAAGGATGGGGCTTTTCCTGCAAGATGCATAGTATTATCAGTGCTTGAAATGCAACATGACACATAATACTCAACTGTATGACAGGAAAATTGGTGCCATCCAAACCTAAGTTGATATGATACAACTTGGGAAGAGGGAGAAGTTTATGGCAACATCAGGACAGACTATTAAATATACAGAGCATCAGAGCCTGTTACTGGGTTCTGCTATCATGGAACTTAGAAGATGATGGCTCTCTTTCTAGAGTCCTCAATTTTCCTTTGCGGAGTGAGAATAGCAAGTGAGGGAAGGGAGAGAGATGAAGACAGGTAGGATGCAAGGGCTCAGAAGTAATCAGTGTTTGCTGTGTGTCTAAGCCTGTGTTAAAAGAAAAGTAAAGACATTGTCTCTTATTGTCAACAAATTAATTGAAGAAATACACATGAAATAAGAGAAGTACTGGATGTTGTAAGACAAATATCAGTGCCACAAGGGCTTAGGGAAGAGGAAATAAATCAGTGTTAACTTGATTGGCATGAGGAAGCTTCAAATAGCTAGCAAGTTGGACTGCAGGAGAATTTTGAGGAATGGTAGAATTGGAGGAAGGAAATAATGGTGAAATAATAGAAATGGGAATAATAATGAACTGTACATGTACCAGGGAGTGAGGATACTATCCTTTCTGGAGCAGAGGATTAGTGTTGTAGATAAAATAAAATAGGTTAGATCATGGAAGGAGTGGAAGAATGCAAAGAATAGGGAACTGATGTTTTAAGCCAACATATCTATCTGATCAGAGCTGTAAATAAGATTAATTCAGTGAGAAGTGATACAGTATCTCCCAAATGACCTCTCAGTTGGGGACACTTTCCAAATGATATGAGCCTATCAGTAGGATTAAACACAGTGTTCAACTCCCGTCTTGAAAATACTGTCCTCTCAGTTCTTGTGACAACACACTGTTCTGGTTTTCCTCCCAGCACACTGGCTGCTCCTTTTCAACCTCCTTTATGCCCCCACCTCTAAATAAGCACTAAGTATTTCAGTACTTTATAGATTACTCATTCTAGAATCTCTTTCTTTATGTGATTTCATCCTAAACTATGATTATACTGCTTATTCCATTTATATTTAATGTAATTATTGATATAGTTGGAGTTAGACCAACCTGCCATTTTGTTATTTGCTTGCTATTGTTCAGTTTGTTTTTTTCTGATTCTCCTACCTTACCTTCTTTTAGGATAATTGTATATATATTTTTTAACTTCTTATTTTGAAATAATTATTGATTAACAGGAAGTTGAAAAAATGATAGAGAGAGCACCCAGTTTCCCCCAATATTTTATATAACTATAATACAATTATCAAAACCAAAATATGCTCATTGGTACCGTGTGTGTATAGTTCTATACCATTGTATCAAGTGTAGATTTATGTAACCACCACGGCACTAAGGAACAGAATTCCATCAATACAAAGCTCTCCCTTGTGTTACCCCTTTAAAGTCACATGTACTGCCTTATATTACATTCCTAAACCCTGGCAACCACTAGTTGGTTCTTTATCAATACAGTTTTGTCTTTTCAGGGGTGTTATGTAAATGAACACGCACACACATGAACCACCACGTGTCTGTTTGTCATACTGTGGTGGCTTGTGTGCTGCTGTGATACCAGAATCATTGCCACTGGCATTTCAAATACCAGCAGGCTCACCCTTGGTGGACAGGTTTCAGCGGAGATTCCAGACTAAGATACACTAGGGAAAAGGACCTGGCAATCTACTTCTGAGAAAATTGCCCAGTGATAACTTTATGAATAGTGGCAGAACATTGTCTGATATAGTGCCAGGAGATGAGCCCCCCAGGTTGGAAGGCACTCAAAATACAACTGGGGAAGAGCCGCCTCCTCAAAGTAGAGTCAACTTTAATGACGTGGATGGAGTCAAGCTTTTGGGACCTTCATTTGCTGATGTGGCATGACTCAAAATGACAAGAAACAGCTGCAAACATCCATTAATAATCAGAACATGGAATGTATGAAGTATGCATCTAGGAAAATTAGAAGCTGTCAAAAATGAGATGGAACACATAAACATCAATATTCTAAGAATTAGTTAGCTGACATGGACTGGTATTGGCCATTTTGAATCAGACAATCATACGGTCTGCTATGCTAGGAATGATAAATTGAAGAGGAGTGGTGTTGCATTCATCATCAAAAAGAACATTTCAAGATCTTTCCTGCACTACAGTGCTGTCAGTGATAGGATAATATTCATACACCTACAAGGAAGACTGGTTAATATGACTATTATTCAAATTTATGCACCAATCACTAAGGCCAAAGATGAAGAAATTGAAGATTTTTACCAACCTCTGCAGTCTGAAATTGATCAAACATGCAATCAAGATGTATTGATAAGACTTGGGCAGACATGGCTGTGGCAGCATGCTTGTCTGTTTTCCAATTCTTGCCTATTCTGTCATATTCTTTGGACTTGGACAGACATAGCTCTAGCAGCATGCTTGTCTGTTTTGCCTCTTTCGTCTGTTCTGTGATATTTCCTTGCACTCGGGCAGACGTGGCTCTGGCAGCATGGTTGTCCGCTTCCTCCTTTTGCTTTTTTTAATATATGCCTAATAAAACTTTCTTTTTGCTTTACTAAACTTTGTGATGTTTTTCCCCTACAACAGTTAATGGCATAGTCGTCAAGTATTTCTGAAGCTAGAATCAAGTCAAACTCGAGGAGAACTGGAAGCTAGCAAAGAGAGATCCTATCTTCTGAACCCACGTGTTCCCACTCCATGTCCCTTTGATACCGACAGGGTAAGTGTTCTTGGAAAATGAGCCTTTTCTTATTCTTTTTTGTTCTCTTTCTCATGCTTTCTTAAGTTTTGTTTGGAATATTTGTTTGCAAAACCAGTTGTTTCATTAAGGAGAACTTTTCTTAGATTTTTGCTTGATCATTTGGTTAAGAGTGACATTTAGTAACTCTTAAGGTGAACTGCAGTTTAGGTCGGGATTCGGGTGTTAGAAGCATTAAAGAGGTAATTCTATTTTCAAGGAGCTTTGAGCCACTATAAGCCACAAAAATTCTGGCATGAGTCGACCAGTAACAGCCATTGGGGTGGTCGCTGGCACTCATCTCGAGCGTTGAGGTCTCCCGTGACAGGATGAGGTGGTCACAAGACAGGCTAGAGCACCCACAGGCTAACTCTCGCGCAACGCAGGTACACGTGGTCCAACCAAACTCCGGGGCGTTCCTCATTAAGTTTCTTTTTGTGGCTCAAAGAAAACCTGGAAAATAGTGCTCCATTTTGACAAATTCGCAGGGAGAGGTGGCAGCTCTTGACTTGTTTTGCCAAATTCTCAAGGGGAAGTGGCAGTTCCTGACCTGTGTTATGAACTTTAAGGGAGAAGTGGTAGTTTCGTACCTTTTTTTATGATATAGTTTCTCGATGAAGAATCACACTGTTAAAATTAAAAGCATCAATAGCTACTTTAAAGTACTTTCCAATTGAAGGAACTAGTATAATTAATGTCTAAAATAAGAGACTAGGTCTCTAGCCAACAGAATGAATTAAGTTCAAAAAGAAGGAAACCAAAGGCTTGAACCTTAGAGCTTAACATCTTTGATAAATGTATCAAGACCCTGGTCTAGGGTTCATATTTAAAAACTCTATAAACTGACTATACTAGAAGTAATTTGGAATTTCAGTGACCACTTTGGGAAAATGAGCTTTCATTTGTGTTGTCCTTTCCTCTTTGGAGAATTTTGCCTGATGTTCAAGTTTTGTCAAAGGGTCTAATATTCCTCCATCTGAGGCTCTGACAATAAGTTTTATCTAGAACCTGTTTTTTCCATTGGATTGAGTCTGTCTTACCAAAAATTGCTATATACACTTTAAGAAACCAGAATCCCCATATCCTTGTTTTGTGTGGTATTGTTTGGCGAGTTTTTGTGGTCTTTCTGTCTCCCTTTGTCCTGAGAGCTTGCTTCTGGTCTAGAGCATTGTGTCTTGTATCAGGTTGGAGGTTATGGCTGAGAATTGCTGTTTTTTGCAAGGCTGGTCATAGAACCTCAGTTCTTTCTTCGTCCAGAAAAAACTGTCTTGTGTCTGTCTTATGATTTAGACTTTTAGTAGCTACTTGGAGAAACTTTCCTATAAATTGGTCTATTTGAAAAGTACACTAAGATCTTTATGTTCTATAGTATGTCAGTCTTAAAAGCAAAACCGTTTTAAGTAACTTAAGCTAGATATTATATGAAATGTGTTTTATTTAAGGAAAAAGAATAATTTTGTCTTAAAGTAAAAGTAGCAGTTCCAGAATAGTAAAGAAAGAAAGTAGTTTTTGCCCTTCAAAAGGCCTAGGTCAACTTAAACATATGTAAATGTCTTCCATGAGTCAAGAGAGTGAGAGCAGGGCAAGATCAGGCCTCCTCAGCCCCCAGCCCCCAGTCTCCAAGGTCATATAGCTCCAGAGAAGCTTTTGAAAGACTCCTTCCAACTAGGTGGAGACCCTTTTTTTAAGACAAAAGATAAGAAAAATTGCCGCTTTGCTATAGTTATCAGAAATTGGGTGGATCCCAATCACAGAACTGTAAACAAGTTCTCTCTATAATAGCGAATCTCTAAGAAGTCAAACAATAGAAATCACAACGAGACACACCTGAAATGGCCTGGAAAAATGTTTCCAGCAGTAGACAGAGACTTAAGGTTATATCTATATCAATGAATTGGTCAGTTGAGCAGAGACTTTGTGATTTCCAAAGCCAGTTGATAAAATCTTTAAGGGCTAAAATTAGATTGGGAAAAATAGGAGAAATAGTAAAAGTTGAATGAAAACTTGGACTATTTAAACAGACTTTGTTTCAATCAAAGTTATGTTTTATGATATACAGGCTTAAAATAATTCCATAGACATTTTAGGTAACTTACTGATATTAAATTTAGTTGATACTTGTCATAGTTTAAGCTTATGCACTTTGGCTTTTTATGCCACAAGAAGAAGAATGTGTATGTATTTAAGTCTGCTAATGAGTGTGTTCATTTTTGTCATTTTAAAGGAATCATATAAGAGGTAGGCAACAAAGACAATGTTTAAGAGGTTTATTAAAAAGAAATTTATTTGATAATGGTCAAAATTTTATCTGTTTGATTAAAGTTTAATGGTTTAATTTATGAGATTTTTAGGAGCTTTAATGTTAAATAGCATATAAAAAAAAGAATTAGGTTTCTCGCTGTTAAAATACAAAATTTTCTTTGATTTTTGAGTTGAAAGGTTAATTTATTTGTGTAATCTGCCTTGAAGACAAAGGTTCCGTCTCTCATTAGAATAAGATTCCTGAGAAGAAAACCAAACCACATGGCTTTAGAGGAAAAAAAAAGCTAAGGTTTTTACCTTTAAGATCTTTGGTTAAATAACTTAAGTATTGTTTCACAGTGACCTATAATCAACTCCTGACAACTCTGAAACTTCATGGAAAGCCAGAAAAAAAACATTTTATAAAGAAAAAGTATTAAACAGGTTTATTTAACATGTTGTAAATTGTACGGAATGTGTTATCAAAATCAGGAGACATGCCTGATTCTCGTTGGTTAAAATTTATATGATAGTATTTCCTCTTATGTTTTTGCCTACTATTAGAAAACAGATGCATAATATATCATAATTTTACTATTATTTCTTTATTGCTAACTTGTTCACAACTTTATCTTTTTGAATTTAGCATCATCGAAGCCATTGGTTTGATTGGGAATTCAAATCATTTACCTATGAATTTTCTTTATTACTGTTCAGGTATTTAGAGATTTGATAATCTTGGTATATTCTTAATATACCCTGACTATGTGGTTTTATGTCTCAAGATTATTATGTATTATATCTGAAGTTCTTTAAAAATAGGTTAATAGTCATTTTTAGAAATATTTTTATCTAAAGTTTTTTTTAACTGATTTTGTTTGGCCTTTATGTTGTGCTTGTGATTAATTTCTGTCAGGTCTTTCACTATTATTTCTATGAATTAATCATGGCCATATTAAGTTTTATCATCTGCAGATAAGTTTTTACTTAGCTGATTTTCTGAAAACATTTGACAAAATATCTCAACAAAAAAAAAAAGGACTACGTTGGACTTATGAAAAGGACTGTGACTAGACTCAGTCAAGATTTCCAGAACTCTTGTGCAGAAGCTGATGGGTTCACAGACTGCGGCTGATCCAGAATCACATGGAACAGAAATTACATAAAACTGAGTAAACAAAAGGAAACTATGTGTTTTATGTGGGAATATTGTTGATGTTTTAAGGTCCTATTTTCTGGATATAAAAACCATTTTCCTTTCTCCTAAATTATCTAACTAATGGGTTTAGATATTGTAACTCTTGATTTAGAAGTTCTTGTTGGTAAACTTAGCAAAGTTGTAAATACCATACCAGAGAAGTATCTGAAATTTGAGCTATGATTTTACAAAATAGAACAGCATTAGATTTCCTATTAGTTCTCTCATGGAACAGTTTGTTCCTCAATAGATAAATGTTGCTGTATTTATATTAATACTCAGTCTGAGATTTTACAGAATATAGTTGCTGTTGAAGCACATGAAAAACAGTTACTAATGCTGCTTATGTATAAGCAAACACCTCATGAGATTTGTTTCCTTGGTTCAAAGACCTTAGGGTCATGGTTTCATTGGTTATTTCAGAAAATTGGCTTACTATTATTGTTAGTGTTTCTGTTTTACTTCCTAGTTTTCTGTATGGTGCTTGGGATCTTAAAAAACAGATGATGCTCAATTACCATTTATTGAGCATTTTTGATAAAAGATTCTGTAGCAAGATCATGATCTAAAGAAAAGGATGATCAGAGAGTTGTATGTAATCCTCGTAGAATCCAGATTTCTGGCTTTAATGGAGGTGGGGGCAACCTACACAGG
Organism: Dugong dugon; assembly: GCA_030035585.1. Taxonomy (NCBI): domain Eukaryota; kingdom Metazoa; phylum Chordata; class Mammalia; order Sirenia; family Dugongidae; genus Dugong; species Dugong dugon. The sequence continues at coordinate 95,859,634 of CM057483.1, read as the reverse complement.
CCGTCGTCTTTGAGTGTCCTTTTGAACCTCAAATTTTGGGAGGGAGGGGAAACTGGTTCCTGAAGCCACTTTTGAGTCAAACAGTAGCCCAGATAAACTAGTAAGACCATTTTGCTCTGGGCATTGTGCTTTTTTTTGAAGAATTCAGTCTGTTTTAGGAAACTAACTTCAAAGATCAGACTGTTATGTTTAGGGTAAGTCAGTAATTAGTTTAATCAGTCTTCAAGACAATGTCGTGTGAAATACCTGTCTCATGTTTGTAATTAAACTGTCGCCCTCTTACTATACAGAAAATTATGTATCTTAAAGAAAACAGGTCCTCAGAGGAGATCGACCTCATGGCTCAGATTCCATTTTGTCTTAGGTTCCACTTCTGCTTCTGAAAAAGTGACCCATGACTTGTCAATAGGTAAACCAAGGAGGGGCAACTTGCTCTTGGCAAGAACACTTAGTAAGTTTTAAACAGACTAACTGAAGACCTCCTACAGGAAAGGTCCATTCTGTATTATCTTGCTAATCATTAGTTCTCTAACAAAAACTTGTTTGTCGCATGTAAATTTTTCTATACCTTCTTTTTTCTCTAGACAAACTTTGAGTGCTCTTTACAGATATATATTTCTGTGTGGTAGAGCCAACTATACTAGTTTAGATGATCCCTTTCCAACTGAGTGAACTTATGTGGGAAGTCAGTTGTTTAGATTCCTGATGAATGTGTGGGCAATGCAGTTTGAGAACTTTAGCTATTCATAGTAATAATGCTAGTAAATACTGGAAAGGTAATGTTAAAATTGTTACACATTGTAAAATGAGAGTTAGAAGAAAACTCATTGGTCCAACACCCAGGGTATTGTTGGTAGGTTTAATTCTTACTTATGGTATATTTGAATTGGAGAAATCTTTAAGAAATTTTGTCAAATCACTACGGGAAAAATAACAGATGAAGTTGCTAGTGAGATTGAAGCACAAAAGTGATCTCTGATCTTATAAGCCAAGGTGACATGAGATAACAAAATAACCTTAGTTTTTTTTTTTTTTTTATTAGTCCAGGAAAGTGTACTCTGTGCTGTAGAATTAGATAGCAAGCTACTTGGTTACACACTGTAACACTGTTACAAACACCAGATTTATTTGGTTGGTTACCATTAGGAAAAAGTACATGGGCTAGATCACGATTGCAAGGAATAGTAACATTCTTAGTCTACATCCTGATAGTATCAGGCATAATAAAATTTATCTTCTATTGTCTTGTACACTTAAAAGGCAAAGAAGGCCTTGGGCTAAAATGTTGATTTACATCGAGTCTGTTCACTATGGCAATGCGATTGATGAGAAAATCACTCTTACTTAATAACCTGGTGAAGAACCAGATGGTATCAGGTGGAAAATCAGCACCGAGAGTTTAAAGAACCTGCCATGGTCGCCATCTAGGACCTCGACTAAGTCTAGGTATTGATCATCGATGTATTATCTCCAATCTCCGATCAAAAGGAGGGAATGATTTAGGAAATAATATTAGAGTTATTATTCCCTGTCATTGAGCATAGAAATTGTGACCCATCTGGAGCTGGACTCACAAGGACTCACAAGGACACATCAAATGGCCCTTGAGGAATAAAGACAATACCTAAGACAATCTTGGGAATTATCTTTTAGGGAAGAAAAATATCTTTTAGGGAACCTTTACTTTTCACTTTTATCTTTCTCTATTAGCATTTAGTGAATAGAAATTTGTTGGACCAATGAAGACCCTTCTGTCGTTACTGAAACCTGTACCAATGATTGTTAAGAAAAGCAATTCAAAATATAGGATCACAGTTTCTAGCCAATCTGTGAAAAGGTGAAGCTTTCAATGGTTTTGTCCATCTGTAATGTTAATATATACTGATGACTCTGTAATGGTCTTTGGGCTTGGGCAGACATGGCTGTGCAGCATGCTTGTCCGTTTTCCCATTCTTGCCTATTGTGTAATATTCTTTGGACTTGGACAGACATGGCTGTAGCAGCATGCTTCTCCTTTTTCCCACTTTTGTCTGTTCTGTGATATTTTCTTAGACTCAGGCAAACATGGCTCTGGCAGCATGGTTTTCCGCTTCCTCCTTTTGCTTTTTTGAAAATATGCCTAATAAAACTTTCTTTTTGCTTTAAAAAAATACATTGATAATTACTGGTGATTGGAATGTGAAAGTTGGAGACAAAGAAGAAGGATTGGTAGTTGGAAAATATGGCCTTGATGATAGAAACAACTCAGGAGATCACATGAAAGAATTTTGCAAGACCAACGACATCTTCATTGCAAATAGTTTTATTCAGCAACATAAACGGCTACTATACACGTGGACTTCGCTAGATGGAATACAGAGGAATCAAATCAACTACATCTGTGGAAAGAGATGACAGAAAAGCTCAATATCATCAATCAGAACAAGGTCAGGGGCTCACTGTGGAACAGACCATCAATTGCTCATATGCAAGTTCAAGTTGAAGAAAATTAGAAAAAGTTCATGAGAGCCAAAGTACAATCTTGAAAATATCCCACCTGAATTTAGAGACCATCTCAAGAACAGATTTGATGCATTGAACACAAATGACTGAAGATCAGATGACTTGTGGAATGACATCAAGGACATCATACATGAAGAAAGCAAGCGGTCATTAAAAAGACAGGAAAGAAAGAAGAGACCAAAATGGATGTCAGAAGAGACTCTGAATGTTGTTTTTGAATGTCAAGTAGTTAAAGCAAAAGAAAGAAATGATGCAGTCAAAGAATTGAACAGAAGATTTTGAGAATACAACGTAAAGTATTATAATGAAATGTGCAAAGACCTGGAGTTAGAAAACCAAAAGGGAAGAACACGCTCAGCATTTCTCAAGCTGAAAGAACTGAAGAAAAAACTCAAGCCTCAAGATGCAGTATCAAAGGATTTTATGGGGAAAATATTAAATGATGCAGGAAGCAGCAAAATAAGATGGAAGGAATATACAGAGTCACTGTACCAAAAAGAATTGGTTGACATTCAACCATTTCAGGAGGTAGCATATGATCAAGAACTGATGGTACTGAAGGAAGAGGTCCAAACTTCACTGAAGGCACTGACAAAAAACAAGGCTTTGGAATTGACAGAATGCCAATTGAGATGTTTTAACAAATGGATGCAACGCTGGAAGCTCTCACTCATCTATGCCAAGAAATTTAGAAGACAGCTACCTGGCCAACCAACTGGAAGAGTTCATACTTATGCTTATTTCCAAGAAAGGTGATCCATCTAAATGTGGAAATTATTGAATAATATCAATTTCATGCACAAGTAAAATTTTGCTGATGATCATTCAAAAGCGGCTGCAGCAGTACATCAACAGGGAACTGCCAGAAATTCAGTCTGATTCAGAAGAGGACGTGGAATGAGAGATATCATTGCTGATGTCACAAGGGTCCTGGCTGAAAGCAAGGAATACCAGAAAGATATTTACCTGTGTTTCATTGACTATGCAAAGGCATTCGACTGTGTGGATCATAACAAATTATGGATAACATTGGGAAGAACGGGTATTCCAGAACACTTAATTGTACTCATGAGGAACCTGTACATAGATCAAGAGGCAGTCGTTCAAATAGAACAAGGGGATACTGCACGGTTTAAAGTCAGGAAAGGTGTGTGTCAGGGTTGTACCCTTTCACCGTACTTATTCAAGCTGTATGCTAAGCAACTAATCCAAGAAACTGGACTATATGAAGAAAAAGGCAGCATCAGGAATAGAGGAAGACTCATTAACAATCTGCATTATGCAGATGACACAACCTTGCTTGCTGAAAGTGAAGAGGATTTGAAGCACTTACTGACGAAGATCAAAGACCACAGCCGTCAGTATGGATTACACCTCAACACAAACAAACAAACAAAAAAAAAATCCTCACCACTGGACCAATAAGCAACATCATGATAAATGAAGAAAAGATTGAAGTTGTCAAGGATTTAATTTTATTTGGATTCACAATCAACACCCACGGAAGCACCAGTCAAGAAATCAAAGCACATAATGCATTGGGCAAATCTGCTGCAAAAGACCTCTTTAAAGTATTAAAAAGCAAAGATGTCACCTTGAAGACCAAGGTGCACCTGTCTCAAGCCATAGTGTTTTCGATCGCCTCATATGCATGGAAAAGCTGGACAATGAATAAGGAAGACCGAAGAATTGACGCTTTGAATTATGGTGTTGGGGAAGAATATTGAATATACCATGGACTGCCAAAAGAAAGAACAAATCTGTCTTGGAAGAAGTACAACCAGAATGCTCTTTAGAAGCAAGGATGGCGAGACTACATCTCACATACTTTGAACACGTTATCAGGAGGGATTGGTCCCTGGAGAAGGACATCATGCTTGGTAAAGTAAAGGGTCAGCAATAAAGAGGAAGATCTTCAAAGAGATGGATTGACACAGTGGTTGCAACAATGGGCTCGAGCATAACAACGATTGTGAGAGTGGTGCAGGACTGGGCAGTGTTTTGTTCTGTGAACCAGAACCGACTAGACAGCAACTAACAAGAAAAAAGTGTTAAAAAGCAAAAATGTCACTTTAAGGAGTAAGGTGTGCCTGACCCAAGCCATGGTGTTTTCAACAGACTCATATGCATGCGAAAGCTGGGCAGTAAACAAGGAAGACCAAAGAAGAATTGATGCCTTTGAATTATGGTGTTGGCGAAGAATATTGAATATACCATGGACTGCCAGAAGAACAAACAAATCTGTCTTGGAAGTTGTACAGAGTGCTCATTAGAAGCAAGGATGGCGAGATTTCATCTTATGTACTTTGGACATGTTATCAGGAGGGACCAGTCCCTGGAGAAGGACATCATACTTAGTAAAGTAGAGGGCCAGCAAAAAAGAGGAAGACCCTCGATAGTTCCAGCAAAATGGTGCTCTAGGCAGAAGCACCACGCCGTCCCTGCACAGCAAAGATCCGAAAAACTAAGCCGAACAGAGAAAACAACAATCCTGAAACCCTAAATGAAGAGATAAAGAACTCAGCCAATCACCAAATAGAGTGAGAAAACTGACAGAGAATGGAGAGCGAGGAGAGATTCATGCAGAGGTCCCCTACCAGCTAACTTAGTGCGGATCCACCATCTTGGACTCCTAACGGAGACCAGCAAAAGGGTGTAAGAGAAAGCAGCCTCACGGAGCGTCCAGCGGGAGACAAAACAACCACTCCACACATAATCATCTCCCCGCTGCATCCTGCCTACCTGCACCGTGCGCTTGACATCACACCACCAAGCAGTGCAGGCAAGGCCTACTGGAACCTGCCCAGCACTGATTGCCGACCCCCCCGGTGGCTGTAGTGAGTGCCACAAACAACCCGTCCCAGTGCCTCCTCTTCAGCTAGACCTGCCCTGCTGTACCATATCTGAGTGACTGAACCTGCCAGTTGGAGAAGGAGGCAAAAAGTATTGAGCGCACAGACGAGCAAACAACAAAGAGCACGCAGTCAGACATAGTCAAATTTTTTTTTTTTTAAAAAAGGGACGAAACAAACAAATCTACAATCAATAAACGAGAGAAATAACTACTGAATGCCCCCAAAACAGCAGACAATATCAAAACATTTACAAAAACAAGACAGGATGGTTCCAGTAGGTGACCAAATTAAAACACCAGATGACTCTCCTGTGGAAGAAAATGCACTAGAACTAACTGATAAGGAATTCAAATCTCTAATACTCAGAATTCTCCAAGAACTGAGGCAAAAAGCTGACAAAAATGAGGAAAAAATAGACAAATTCATGGAAAATACAGACAAAAAATTGGAATAATTCAGGAAGATGATGCAGGAACAAAATGCAAAAATAAATTCACAACTAGAAATTATACAAAAACAACAATTAGAAACCCAAAAGATAAACAACAAGACTTCAGAAATGGATGATGTCATAGAAGGGCTGAGAAGCAGATTTGAAACCGTGGAAGACAGGATCAGTGGAACTGAAGACAAACACTTGGATACAACTCTGTTTCAGGAAAACTCAGAAAAAAGAACAAAGAAAAATGAAGATACCCTGAGAGTTATGTGGGACACAATCAAAAGCAAAAATCTGCGAGTGATTGGAATTCCAGAACAGGGGGAGAAAACAGAAAACACAGAGAGGATCATTGAGGAACTGCTGACAGAAAACTTCCACAATATCAAGAAAGATGAAAAGCTGGCCATCCAAGAAGCTCAACGAACCCCATATAGAAGAGACCCCAAAAGAAAATCACCAAGACATATCATATTCACACTCGCCAAAACCAGAGACAAAGAATCCTGAGAGCAGCTCATGAAAAACAAGAAGTCACATACAGAGGAGAAACAATAAGACTAAGCTCAGATGATTTGGCAGAAACCATGCAGGCAAGAAGGCAATGTGATGACATATACAAAATCTTGAAAGAAAAAAATTGTCAGCCAAGAATAATATATCCTGCAAAACTCTCATTCAAATTTGATGGTGAAATTAGGTCATTTCCAGATAAACAGAAACTAAGGGAATATGTAAAAGTCAAACCAAACTTACAAGAATTATTAAAGGGAGTTCTTCGATCTGAGGACGAACAGCTTCAGCCCACAGGCAGAACCTAGGACGCAGGATTGTACGAGCCAGATACCAATCTAAGAAATGAACTCTCGAGGACTATCCAAAACCAAAAGAAATATAACAGGGAATCAGAGCAGTAAATCGATGGATGACAACAAAATCAAAACAATGAAAGAGGGAATAAACGGCATAGGTATAGAACCTTCTAATGGAGAGGAAGGCAAGGCGATACCATGTAATGGTAGACTGCTTCAAACTTAGAAAGATAAGGGTAAAATTCATGGTAACCACAAAGAAAGTTAACAAACCAACTCATAAAAATAAAGACGAAAAACATAAAGTCTCGACAAAAAACAAAAGAAATGAAAAAAAAAATCCACAAACAAAAGTAACTCAGCACAAGAGAGTAAGAAGAACCAAGAAAACTTCAGCACCACAAAAAAAAGCACTACGAAATGACAGCAACAAACTCACATCTATCAATAATTACACTGAATGTCAATGGACTCAATGCACCCATAAAGAGACGGAGAGTGGCAGAATGGAAAGAAAACAGGATCCATCAATATGCTGTCTACAAGAGACACACCTTAGAAACAAAGATGTGAATTTATTAAAGGTCAAAGGTTGAAAAAAATATATCAAGCTAACAACTACCAAAAAAAAAGCAGGAGTGGCAATTCTAATCTCAGATAAAATAGACTTTAAAACAAAATCTACCATAAAAGACAAAGAAGGACACTATATAATGATTAAGGGGATGATCCATCATGAAGACATAACCATAATAAACATCTACGCACCCAATGACAGGGCTCCAAAACACATAAAACAAACTCTAACAACACTGAAAGAGAAATTGACAGTTCCACAATAATAGTGGGAGACTTCAACACACCACTCTCAGTAAAGGACAGAACAACTATGAAGAAAGTCAGCAAAGATACAGAAGACCTAAAGGGCACAATCAGCCAACTTGACCTCACAGACATGTATAGAACACTCCATGCAACCGCTGCAAAGTACACATTCTTTTCCAGTGCACATGGAACGTTCTCCAGAATAGACCACATCTTAGGCCACAGAGAAATCCTCAACAAGATTCAAAATGTTGAGATAATTCAAAGTATCTTCTCTGACCACAATGCCATCAAGGTAGAAATTAACAATAGAAAGAGCAAGGAAAAAAAAAAATCAACTACATGGAAAGTGAATACTACCCTGCTTACACATCAGTGCATAATAGAAGAAATAAGAGATGGAATCAAAAAATTCCTAGAATCAAATGAGAATGAAAACACATCCTACCAAAACCTTTGGGACACAGCAAAGGCAGTCCTCAGAGGACAATTTATAGCAATATATGCACATATTAAAAAAGAGAAAAGGGACAAAATCAAAACATTAACTACAGAACTCAAACAAATAGAAAGAGGACAGCAAAAAAAGTCCACAACCACCGGAAGAAAGGAAAAAGTAAAGATCAGAGCAGAAATAAATGAAATAGAGAATAGAAAAACAATGGAAAGAATCAACAAAACCAAAAGTTGGTTCTTTGAAAGAATCAACAAACCGCTGGCCAGACTGACAAAAGAAAAACAGGAGAGGTCACAAATAACCCAAATATGAAATGAAATGGGGGACATTACAACAGACCCAACCAAAATAAAAAGGATTATAAAAGAATGTTATGAAAAACTATACTCCAACAAATTTGAAAACCTAGAGGAAATGGATAAATTTCCTGAAACACACGGCCTACCCAAACTACAACAAAGTGATGTTGAAAATCTGAACAGACCCATAACAAGAGAAGAGATTGAAAAGGTAATAAAAAAACTCCCAACCAAAAAAAGCCCTGGCCCACATGGCTTCACTGGAGAATTCTACAAAACTTTTACAGAAGAGCTTGTACCAGTTCTACTCAAGCTATTTCAGAGCATAGAAGAGGAAGCAACACTTCCAAATTCATTCTATGAAGCCAGCATAACGCTGATATGAAAACCAGGCAAAGACGTCACAAAAAAAGAAAATTACAGACCAATATCTCTCATTAATATAGATGCAAAAATTCTGAACTAAATTCTAGCCAATGGAATTCAGCAGCATATCAAAAAAACAATCCACCACGACCAAGTAGGATTCATACCAGGTATGCAAGGATGGTTCAACATTAGAAAATCAATCAACATAATCCACCACATAAATAAAAGGAAAGAAAAGGATCACATGATCATCTCAATTGATGCAGAAAAGGCATTTGACAAAGTCCAACACCCATTCCTGATAAAAACTCTCAATAAAATAGGTATAGAAGGGAAGTTTCTCAACATAATAAAGGGCATCTATGCAAAACCAAGGGCCAACATCATTCTTAATGGAGGGAGGCTGAAAACATTCCCCGTGAAAACAGGAACAAGACAAGGATGCCCTTTATCACCACTCCTATTTAAGACCATGCTGGAAGTTCTAGCTAGAGCAATAAGGCAAGAAAAAGAAATAAAGGGCATCCAAATTGGTAATGAAGAAGGTAAACTGTCCCTGTTTGCAGATGATATGATACTATACGTAGAAAACCCTAAAGACTCCACGAGAAATCTACTGGAACTAATAGAAAGATTCACCAGTGTAGCAGGATACAAGATAAATATTCAAAAATCAGTTGGATTCCTATACACCAGTAAGGAGAACAATGAAAAGGAAATCAGGAAAACAATAACATTTTCAATAGCCCCTAAAAAGATAAAATACTTAGGAATAAATCTGACCAGGGATGTAAAAGACCTATACAAAGAAAACTACAAAACACTACTGCATGAAATCCAAAGGGATCTATATAAATGAAAAAACATACCATGCTCATGGATAGGCAGACTCAACATTGTGAAAATGACTATTCTACCCAAAGCAATTTACAAATACAACACAATCCCGATAGAAATACCAACAACATTCTTCAAAGAGATGGAAAAACTAATCATCAACTTTATATGGAAAGGGAAGAAGCCCCGAATAAGTAAAGCTCTACTGAAGAAGAAGAATAAAGTTGGAGGACTCACACTACCTGACTTCAGATCCTACTATACAGCTACAGTAGTCAAAACAGCCTGGTACTGGTACAAACACAGATACATTGACCAATGGAACAGAATTGAGAACCCAGATGCAAATCCATCCACCTATGGTCACCTGATCTTCGACAAGGGCCCAAAGTCTATCAAATGGGGAAAAGACAGTCTGTTTAACAAATGGTGCTGGCAAAACTGGATATCCACGTGCAAAAAAATGAAACAGGACCCATACCTCACACTGTATACAAAAATTACTTAAAAATGGATCAAAGACCTGAATATAAAGCCTAAAAGTATAAAGTTCATAGAAGAAAAGATAGGACCAACACTTCAGGACTTAATACATGGCATTAACAGGATACAAACCATAATCATCAACGCCCAAAACCCAACAGATAAGCTAGATAACTGGGATCTTCTGAAAATCAAACACTTATGCTCTTCAAAAGACTTCACCAGAAGAGTCAAAAGAGAACCTACAGACTGGGAAAACATGTTTGGACAGTACAAGTCAGAGAAATGTCTAATCTCCATAATCTACAAGAAAATCCAACACCTCTACAACAAAAAGACAAATAATCCTATTAAAAAATGGGCAAAGGAAATGAACAGACACTTCACCAAAGAAGACATTCAAATGGCCAACAGACACATGAGGAAATGCTCGCGATCACTAGGCATTAGGGAAATGCAAATTAAAACCACAATGAGATACCATCTCACCCCGCCATTACTGGCAAGAATCAAAAACACTGGAAATAACAAATGTTGGAGGGGCTGCGGGGAGATGAGAACTCTTATGCACTGCTGGGGGAATGCAAAATGATACAACCATTTTGGAAAATGATATGGTGCTTCCTCAGAAAGCTAAAAATAGACATACCATTCGATCCAGCAATCCCATTCCTAGGAATATATCCTAGAGAAATAAGAGTCGTCACTCCGATATACATATGCACACCTATGTTCATGGAAGCATTGTTCACAATAGCAAAACGATGGAAACAACCTAGATGCCCATCAACAGATGAATGGATAAACAAACTATGGTACATACACACAATGGAGTACTATGCAACGAGAAAGAACAACAGTGAATCTGTGAAGCATCTCATAACATGGATGAAACTGGAGGACATTATGCTGAGTGAAATAAGTCAATCACAAAAGGACAAATATTGTATGAGAGCGCTATTGTAAAAACCCATGAAAAAGTTCACACACAAAATGTAACAATCTTTGTCGGTTACTAGGGATGGGAGGGGTGGGGGGTAAATACTAAATAGGCAATAGATAAGTGGTATCTTGGGTGAAGGGTGAGACAGTACACAATACAGGGGAAACTAACACAACCTGTACAAGAAAAGGTCATGGAAGCCCCATAGACACACCCAAACTCCGTGAGGGACTGAATTGCTGGGCGGAGGGCTGTGGGGACCATGGTCTCGGGGAACATCTAGCTCAATTGGCATGATATATCTAATAAAGACCATGCTCTACATTCTACCTTGGTGAGTAATGTCTGGGGTGTTAAAAGCCTGGGAGCGGCCATCTAAGATACTCCACTGGTCTCATCCCTTCGGGAGCAGGGGAGAATGAAGAGAACAGGATACAAGGAAAAGATTAGTCCAAAAGACTGTCAACAGCTATCAAGGCCTCCACCGGACTGAGTCCGGTACAGCTAGATGGTGCCCAGCTGCCACCACGGACTGCTCTGACCAGGATCACAACAGAGGGTTCTGGACAGAGCTGGAGAAGGATGTAGAGCATAATTCTAACTCACACAAAAAAAAAGACCAGATTTCCTGGCCTAAAGGAGACTGGAGAAACCTCAAGAGTATGGCCCCCAGACACTCTTTTAGGTCAGTGGTGAAGTTACCTCTGAGGTTCACTGTTCAGCCTGGGAGTGGACAGCCCTGTAAAACCAAATGAGACTAACGAGGTACAGGAGTCCAGTGACAAGGGCCAGAAAGCAGAAGGAGACAAGGAAGCTGGTGATAGGGAACACAAGGTTGAGTAAGGATATTGTTGATGTGTTGTGAGATTGTTGAGCATTGTCATAGGGCAACATTTGTAGTAACTGTTAAATGAGAAACTATTTTGTTCTGTAAGCCTTCATCTTATGTGAGAGTGACAGCACAATTGGAAGAGCGTAGTCAATGTCACTGAACTGTGTATGTGGGAATTTTTGAAACGGTGTATCTTTGGCTATGTTTATTTTCACTAAAAAAAAAAGGTTGAGATTTTAGAGGGTTGATATGTTGTGGGGTTGTTGACCAATGTCATAGAACAACATGTGTACTGCTGTTTCATGAGAGACTATTTGTCCTGTGGGCCTTCACCTGAAGTACAATAAAGTATTAAAAAAAAAAAAAAAAACTACAATGCCAAAAAAAAAAAAAAAAAAAAGAGGAAGACCCTTAATGAGATGGATTGACACAGTGGCTCTAGCAACGAGCTCAAGCATAAAAGTGATTGTGAGGATGATGCAGGATCAATTAGTATTTCTTTCTGTTGTACTTGGGGTTGCTATGAGTGGAAAGCAACTTGATGGCACCTAACAACAACAACAACAATCCCCCCTAAGCAACCCCCCTCTTTCTTATTCCCTCCCCACTGGTAAACACTAATAATCTCTGAATTCTATATATTTGCTTGTTACATGTAAGTGAGATAATACAGTGTCTGTCCTATTGAGGCTGACTTATTTCACTCAACATAAAGTTTTCAAGGTTCATCCACGTTGTGATGTGTATCAGGACTTCATTTCTCTTTATGACTGGAAAATATTCCATTCTATGTATATACCACATTTTGTTTATCCATTTATCTGTTGCTGGACATTTTGATTGTTGCCACCTTTTCGCTATTGTGCAAAGTGCTGCAGTGAACACTGGCGTAAAGAATTCTGTTTATGTTCCTGCTTTCACTTCTTTTGGATATATACCTAGGATTGGGGTTGCTGCATCATACATTAGTTGTATGTTCAACTTTTTGAGGAACTGCCACACTTGTTTTCCACAGTGACTTGCATTCCCAACAGCAATGGATGAGGGTTCTCACTGTGATTTTAATTTCCAGTTCACAGATGGATAATGATATTGAACATCATTTCATGTGCTTATTTGCTGTCTGTAAATCTACTCCAGTGAAGTGTCTCTATGTCTATTTTTGTGATGGTTAAGATTGTGTGCCAGCTTGGCTGGGCCATGATTCTCAGTGTTTTGGCAGTTGTATAATCTTGTGATCACTTCTCTGTTGAAATTTGGTATATGATCACCCTCGTGATGGAATGTGCTGAATGGTACCAGTGGGGGAGGGGCCTGTGGTGGCTCACTGCCCCCTCAGGTTTCATCTCTCTGCCGTCCACCACCTACTTCCTTCCTGCTTGTCTTGCCAAGGTTTTTGGCTTGTTCTGGATCCTGCAGCTGCCTCTTGTCATCTGACCTCTGGTTCTGGGGAATTGAAGCTAGCAGCTTACCTATCAATCTTGGGATTTGTCGATCATCACAGCCCGTGATCAAGAGTCCTGCTCCCTGACCTGCTGATCTTGGGTTCACCAGCCCCTGCAGCCAGGTGAATCAAGAGAAGATTTTGAGTCTTGCCTGCTGATCTGGGATTTGTCAACCTTCACAGCCTGTGAGCAGGAGCACTCCTCTCTGACCTGCTGATCTGGGTTCACCAGCCTCTGTGGCTGTGTGAATCGGGAGAGGCCTCTATTCTGTTCCATGGGCTTGGTACATTCCAGCCTCTATGATCGCGTGAGCTGTTTCCTTGATAAAAATCTCTCTCTGTATACATTTATATGACTTACTGGTTTTGCTTCTCTAGAGAACCCAGCCAAAGACTATTTTCCAACTTCTATTTAGATTGTTTGCTTCTTTACTGCTGAGATTTGAGAGTTCTTTATGTATTGTACATACAAGTCCTTTCTCAGGTATGTAGTTTGCATGTATAGTCTTATAGTCTGTAGCTTGTCTTTCATCTTCTTAACAGGGTGTCTGGAAGAGAAAATATTTTAATTTTGAAGCTGTCCAGTTTGTTGCTTTTTTTCTTTGATGGATCTTGCTGCTGGTGTCATGTCTAAGAATGCTTCACCAAGCTCTAGGTCCCAAAGATTTTCCCATTTTCTTGTTTTTTCTGTTTATAGTTTTACATTTAAATCTATGATACATTTTGAGTTAATTGTTGTGTGAGTCTTAGGTGTGAGGCTAAGGTTTAGATTCATTTTTTGCCTATGGAGATCCAGTTACTCAAGCGCCATTGGTGAAAGACTATCTATTCTTTATTGAATCGCTTTTGCATCTTTGTAAAAAATCATTTGGCCATATTCGTATCAGTCTATTTCTTTATTCTGTTCTCTATTTTGTTCCATTGATCTGTGTCTGTTCTTCCACCAAGATGACACAGTCTTGATTACTGTAGATATACAATAAGTCTTGAAATAGGATAAAGTGATTCTGCTCCCTGCTTTATTTTTTTTCAAAATTGTTTTAGGTATTCTAGTTGCTTTGCTTGTTCATATAAACTTTACAATTAGCTTGTATATATCTGTAAAAATCTTGCAGGGATTTTGATAGGAATTGCATTAAACATATATATGAATTTGGGGAAAATTGACATATTTAACATCAAGCTACATCTCTCATTTATTTAGGTCTTTATTGATTTTTTTATCAGCATTTTGTAGTTTTCAGCATATAATTCATATCAACTTTTATTAGATATATACCTAAGCACTTCATTTTTTAGAGCAATTGTAAATGGTATTGTATTTTTTCACTTTCCACATGTCTATTGCTAGTATATAGAAATATAATTAAATTTTATATGTTGATCTTGCATCCTGTGACAGTGCTGAACTTCACTTATTAGTTCTAGGGGTTTTTCTTGTAGATTCCTAGGGATTTTCTGCATATACCATCACGTCTGCACATAGGGACAGTTTTATTTCATCCTTTCTGATTTGTATGCCTTTTATTTCCTTTTCTTGCCTTATTGCACCAGTTAGGACTCCAGTATTATGTTGAATAAGATGGTGAGAGAAGATATACTTGCTTTGCTCCACAGATTAGGGGAAAAGCATTTCATCTTGTACCATTAAGTGTGATGTCAGCTATGTTTTTTAGATGCTCCTTAGAAAGTTGAGGTTGTTCCTTTCTGTTGCTACTTTACTGAGAATTTTTATCATGAAAGGGTGTTGGATTTTGTCAAATGATTTTTCTGCATCAATTGATATGATCATGTGATTTCTCTTCTTTAGCTTGTTAGTGTGGTGGATTACATTGATTTATTTATTTTTTTTAGGAACTTTTTTTTTATTATGGGAATGTTTTCAGTGTATAAGTCTTGCACCTCCATGGTTAAATTTATTTATAAATATTTTATTCTTCTTGATGTTCTTCTAAATGAAGCAAAACAGCTTTGAATTCATTTTCAAATTGTTACTAATATATAGAAATACAAATGATGTCTGTATGTGGATCCTGTATTCAGCAACTTCACTTAATTTGTTTATTAGCTATAATAATTTTCTTTGTTGTAGATTTTTCTATATATAAGACCATATTATCTGCTAATAGAGATAGTTTACTTCTTTCATTCCACTTTGGATGTCTTTTATTTCTTTTTCTTGCCTAATTGCTCTGGGAAGAGCATCCAGGACAGTATTGAATTGAAGTGGCAAAAAAAGCCATCATTGTCTTTTTCCTGGTCTTAGAGAGAAGCGTACAGTCTTTCCCCCTTAAGTGTGTTATCGTTAGGTGCCTTAGAATTGGTTCTGACTCGTAGTGACCCCAAGTACAACAGAAAGAAATACTACTCGATCCTATGTCATCCTCACAATCATTTTTATGCTTGAGCCCATTGTTGCAGCCACTGTGTCAATCCATCTCATTGAGGGTCTTCCTCTTTTTCGCTGGCCCTCTACTTTACCAAGCATGATGTCCTTCTCCAGTGACTGGTCCCTCCTGATAACATGTCCAAAGTACATGAGACAAAGTCTCACCATCCTGGCTTCCAAGGACCTATGTTTCTTCCAAGACAGACATGTTCGTTCTTCTGGCAGTCCATGGTATATTCAGTATTCTTCACCAACACCATAATTCAAAGTCATCAATTATTTTTCAGTCTTCCTTATTCATTGTCCAGCTTTCTCATGCATATAAGCCTATTGAAAATATCACGGCTTGAGTCAGGCACACTTTAGTTCTCACAGTGACATCTTTGCTTTTTAACACTTTAAAGAGGTCTTTTGCAGCAGATTTGCCCAATGCAATATGTCGTTTGATTTCTTGGCTGCTGCTTTCATGGACGTTGATTGTAGATCCAAGTAAAATGAAATCCTTGACAAAGTCAATCTTTTCTTCATTTATCATGGTGTTGCTTATTGGTCTAGTTGTAAGGATTTTTTGTTTTCTTTATGTATAGGTGTAATCCATGCTGAAGGCTGTAGTCTTTGATCTTCATCAGTAAGTGCCTCAAGTCCTTTCCGCTTTCAGCAAGTAAGGTTGTGTCATGTGCATATTACAGGTTGTTAATGAGTCTTTCACCAATCCTGATAGCCCATTCTTCTTCATATAGTCAGCCTCTTGGATTATTTGCTCAGCATACAGACTGAATAAATATGGTGAAAGGATGCAACCCTGACGCACACCTTTTTTTAATTTTAAACAATGCAGTATCTCCTAGCTCTGTTCGAACGACTGCTTCTTGGTCTAAATACAGGTTCCTCATGAGCCCAATTAAGTGCTCTGGGATTCCCATTCTTCTCAATGTTATCCGTAATTTATTATGATCCACACAGTTGAATGTCTTTGCATAGTCAATGTCATGGATTGAATTGTGTCCCCCAAAAAATGTGTGTAGCAACTTGGCTAGGTCATGATTCCTAGTATTGTATGATTGTGTTATCTGATGTGATGTCCTTATGTGTTGTAAACTCTACCACTATGATGCATCTCCTCATATGTTGTAAATTCTATCACTGTGATGAGGTTATATTGATGAGGTAGACAAGATCAGTGTCTTAATGCAATCTCTTTTGAGATATAAAAGAGAGAAGCAAGCAGAGACACATGGTAACCTCATACCACCAAGAAAGCAGTGCTGGGAGCAGAGCGTGTCCTTTGGACCTGAGGTTCCTGCGCAGAGAAGCTCCCAGACCAAAGGAAGACTGATGACATGGACTTTCCTCCAAAGCTGACAGAGAAAGCGTTCCCCTGGAGCTGATACCCTGAATTTGGACTTGTAGCCTACTGGACTGTGAGAGAATAAATTTCTTTTTGTTAAAACCATCCACTTGTGGTATTTCTGTTGGAGCAGCACTAGATGACTAAGACAGTCAATAAAACAGGTAAACATCTTTTTGGTATTCTCTTCTTTCAGCTAAGATCCATCTGACATCAACAAAGATATCCCTCATTCCATGTCCTTTTCTGAATCCCACTTGAATTTCTGGAAATTCCCTGTAGATATACTGCTGCAACTACTTTTGAATGATCTTCAGCAAAATTTTACTTGTGTGTGATATTAATGATATTGTTCGATAATTTCTGCATTTTGTTGGATCACCTTTCTTTAGAATGGGCACAAATGTGGATCTTCCAGTCAGGTAGGTGTCTTCTAAATTTCTTGGCATAGACAAGTGAGCGTTTCTAGCACTGCATCCGTTTGTTGAAACATCTCAATTGGTAGTCCGTCAATTTCTGGAGCCTTGTTTTCACCCAACACCTTCAGTGCAACTTGGACTTCTTCCTGCAGTACTATTGGTTCTTGATCATATGCTACCTCCTGAAATGGTTGAACGTCTACCAATTCTTTTTGGTACTCTGTGTATTCTTTCCATCTTCTTTTGATGCTTCCTGCATCGTTTAATATTTTGCCCATAGAATCCTTCAAAATTGCAACTCAAAGCTTGAATTGTTTCTTCAGGTTTTTTAGTTGGAGAAATGCCGAGCATGTTCTTTCCTTTTGGTTTTCTAACTCCAGGTCTTTGCAAATTTCATTATAATACTTTACTTTGTCTTCTCGAGCTGCCCTTTGAATCTTCTGTTCAGCTCTTTGACTTCACTTTTTCCTTTTGCTTTAGCTACTCTACGTTAAAGAGCAAGTTTCAGAGTCTCTTCCAACATCCACTTTGGTCTTTTATTTCTTTCCTGTCTTTTTAATGACCTTTTGCTTTCTTCATGTATGATATCCTTAATGTCTTCCCACAACTGGTCTGGTCTTTTGTCATTAGCATTCAATGTGTCAAATCTATTCTTTAGATGGTCTCTAAATTCAGGCGAGATACACTAAAGATCATAATTTGGCTCTTGTCTACTTCTTTTAATTTTCTTCAGTTTGTTGTAGAGGAAAAAAATCACAAAGTTTAGTAAAGCAAAAAGGAAGTTTTATTCAGCATATATTGAAAGGGGCAAAAGTGGGAAGCAGACAAGCATGCTGCCAGAGCTAAAATGTCTGCCCAAATCCAAGGCAATATCACTGAACAGGCAAAAGTGGGAAAACAGACAAGCATGCTGCTAGAGCCATGTCTGTCCAAGTCCAAAGAACATTACAGAATAGGCAAGAATGGGAAAATGAACAAGCATGTTGCCACAGCCATGTCTGCCTGAGTCCAGGGAATGTTACAGAGCCATCAGTATGTATTAACATTACAGATGGGCAAAACCATTGAAAGCTTTACCTTTTCACAGATTGGCTAGAAATTGTGATGCTACATTTTGAATTGTCTTTCTTAACAATCATTGGTACAAGTTTCAGTAATGACAGTCAGGAGGGTCTTCATTGGTCCAACAAATTTCTATTCACTAAATGCTAATAGAAAAAGATTAGAGTAGAAAGTGTTTTGTGTTCTGTTTGATTGGCTTTATGTGAAAGTTTCCCAAAAAGATATTTTCCAAGATTATCTTATCTATTGTCTTTATACCTCAGGGCCCAGTTGATGTATCCTTGTGAGTCCTTGTGAGCCCTTGTGAGCCCAGTTCCAGCTGGGTCACATTCTCTGTGCTTGAGGACAGGGAATAATAACTCCAGTATTATTTCCTAAATCAAGCTTCAAATTGAACTTGCATATGAGCAATTGATGATCTGTTCTGCAGTCATTCCCTGGCCTTCTTCTGACTGATGGCATTGAGCTTTTCCATTGTCTCCTTCCACAGACGTAGCTGAATTGGTTTCTGTGTTTTCCATCTGTTGACTTCCACGTGTGATCCCATCAGCTTCTACATACAAGTCCTGGAAATCTTGATTCAGTCTAGTCATGGTCTTTTTCATAAGTCCAATATAGTCCATATTTTTTTTTTGAGATATTTTGGTCAAACATTTTCAGCAAATCAGCAAAGTAAAAACTTACCAGCAGATGACAAAACTTAGTATGGTCATGATTAATTTATAAAAATAATATTCTTTAAAAAAAACTTTAGAGAAAAGTATTTCTTAAATATAATGCTTAACCTTATTTTCAAAGAGCTTCAGATATAATACATAATAATCTTGAAACATATTACTATATAATCAGGATATACCAAGAATATCAAGTTTCTAAATACCTGAATAATAATAAAAGAAAACTTCATAGGTAAGCTATTTGAATTCTCCAATCAAACCATTGGCTTTGATGATACTAGATTCAAAAAAATAAACTTGCAACCAAGTTAGCAATTAAAAAATAATAAAATTATGACAGAATATGTGTTTGCTGTCTAATATTAGGCAAAATCATAAGAGGAAATACTAACATTTAAATTTTAACCCGAAAAGAATTAGGCGCTTCTCTTGATTCTGATAACACATTCCATGTAATTTATAACATGTTAAACAGACCCTTTTAGCACTTTTCCATTATAAATCTTTTTAGTGGCTTTCCATGAATTTTCAGAGTTGTCAGGAGTTTATTATAGGTCACCGAGAAACAATACTTAAGTTATTTAACCAAAGATCTTAAAGGTAAAAAGCTTAGCTTTTTTTTTTTTTTTAAACCATATGGCTTGGTTTTCCACTCAGGAATCTTATTCTAGTGAGGCTAAACCTTTGTCTTCGAGGCAGATTACAAAAGGAATAAATTAACCCTTCAACTCAGAAATCAAAGAAAATTGTTACTTTAACAGCAAGAAACCTGATTCTTTGTTTTATATACTGTTTAACATTAAACTCCTAAAAATCTCATAAATTAAACCATTAAACTTCAGTCAGATGGATAAAACTTTTGACCATAATAGAATAAATTTCTTTTTAATAAACCTCTTAAACATTATCTTTGTTGCATCTCTTATAGTGAATCCCTTTAAAATGGTAAAAAGGAACACACTCATTAGCAAACCCAAATATGTATATGTATTTGTATATACATCCTTTCTCTTGTGATATAAAAAGCAAAAGTATATAAACTTGAATTATGATGAATATCTATCTATTCAATTTAATATCATTAAGTTACCTAAAAGGTCTTGGAAATTATTTTAAGCCTGTATACCATAAAACGTAACTGTTGAAATAAAGTTTGTTTAAATATTCTAAGTTTTCCTTCAACTTTTACTATTTCCAGTATTTTTGCCAATCTAATTTTAGCCCTTAAAGATTTTATCAACTGGTTTTGGAAATCACTAAGTCTCTGGTCAACTGACCAATTCATTGATCTAGATATCGATATAACCGTAAGTCTCTGGCTAGGAGTGAAAATATTTTTCCAGGCCATTTCAGATGTGTCTTATTGTGATTCTTATTTTTTTTGGCTTCTTAAAGTTCCCCTACAATAGAGAAAACTTGTTTACAGTTCTTTTATGGTTGGGATCCACGAAATTTCTGATAACTATAGCAAAGCAGCAATTTTTTTTCTTATTTTCTTTTTGTCTTAAAAGGGTCTCCACCTAGTTAGAAAGGATCTTTCAAAAGTTTCCCTGGAGCTATATGACCTCAGAGACTGGGGGCTGGGGAGGTCTGATA
This sequence comes from Dugong dugon, assembly GCA_030035585.1. Lineage (NCBI taxonomy): Eukaryota > Metazoa > Chordata > Mammalia > Sirenia > Dugongidae > Dugong > Dugong dugon. Next base: position 95,839,046 of record CM057483.1, on the reverse strand, counting down.
CTGCCCTGCCCTTCCTATTTTTGACTCTTGGTAGAAGACAAGATTAGGTCATTCCAATTCATTTACATATGTTTAAGTTGACCTAGCATTTTGAAAGGTAATTAATTTCTTTCCCTTTTACTGTTCTCTTGGTAGGCAGTTTTGCTTTCTCTTTATCTACCGAGTAAATAACCAAAGCTCTTGGCTAGCCTTTTCTTTTTTCTTTAAGCTTGTCATGCACCTCCCTTTTCCTACTCTGGAACTGCTAGTTTTACTTTAAGACAAAATTATTCTTTTTCCTTAAATAAAACACATTTCATAATATCCAGCTTAAGTTACTTAGAAAGAGTTTGCTTTTAAGAACGTGAAGATCTTAGTGTACTTTTTAAATAGACCAATTTATATCAACGTTTCTCCAAGTAGCTAGTAAAAATCTAAATCATAAGACAGACACAAGACACAGTTTTTCTTTGGATGAGGAAAGAACTGCGGTTCTAAGACAGTCTTAGAAAAAACAGCAAGTCAGCCATAGCCTCCAATCTAATACAAGACAGAAAGTCGGACACACTGCCGTAGATCAGAAGCAAGCCCTCAGGGCAAAATAATACAAAAAGACCACATAAATTCACCAAACAATACTACACAAAGCAATGATATGGGGATCTTAGTTTTTTTAAGTGTATATAGCAATTTTTGGTAAGATTGACTCAATGCAATAGAGAAAACAATTTCTAGATAAAACTTATTAACTTGCCAGAGCGTGAGATGGAGGAATGTTAGACCTTTGACAAGACCTGAGCATCAAGTAAAAGTTCCCCAAAAAGGAAAAGACAACACAAATGGAAGCTCATTTTGCCAAAGTAATCACTGAAATTGCAAATTACTTCTACTATATTCAGTTTATAGCGTTTTTTTGTTTGTTTGTTTTTTAAATATGAACCCCAACCCTCAGCTCAGTAATTCAGTCCCTCAGGGAATTTGGATGTGTCTGTGAAGCTTCTATGACTTTGCCTTGGTCAAGTTGTGCTGACTTCCCCAGTATTGTGTACTGTCTCATCCTTCATCAAAGTTACCACTTATCTATTGTCTAGTTAGTGTTTTTCCCTTCCCACTTCTCCCCTCCCTCATAACTATCAAAGATTGTTTCTTTATGTGTGTAATCCTTTTCATGAGTTTTTACAATAGTGGTCACAATAGTGCTTACAATCTGTGGTTGTACCACTACCAGGCTGTTTTCACTACTATAGCTGTATAGTAGGTTCTGAGGTCAGGTAGTGCAAGTCCTCCTACTTTATTCTTCAGTAGTGCTTTACTTATTCAGGGCCTCTTTCCTTTCCATATAAAGTTAATGATTAGGTTTTCCATCTCCTTAAAGAATGCTGTTGGTATTTGTATCAGCATTGCATTGTATTTGTAGATTGCTTTGGGCAGAATTGACATTTTCACAATGTTGAGTCTACCTATCCATGAGCATAGAATATTTTTCCATTTATGTAGTTCTCTTTTGGTTTTTTGCAGTTGTGTTTTGTAGCTTTCTTTGTATAGGTCTTTTATGTCCCTGGTTAGATTTATTCTTAAGTACTTTCAGTTTTTTAGGGGCTATTATAAATGGTATTGCTTTCCTGATTTGCTTTTCAAAGTTCTCTTTGATTGGGTGGAATGTCCCTTTAATCATTATATAATGTCCTTCCTTGTCTTTTTTGGCAGATTTTGTTTTAAAGCCTATTTTATCTGAGATTAGTATCACCACTTCTGCTCTTTTTTGGTTGCTGTTTGCTTGATATATTTTTTTCCAACCTTTGACTTTTAATAAATTCATGTCTTTGTTTCTAAGGTGTGTCTCTTGTAGACAGCATATTGATGGATCCTGTTTTTTTTTTTTTTTAATCCATTCTGTCACTCTCTTTTTGTGGATGAATTTAAGCCATTTATATTGAGTGTGATTATCGATAGATGTGAGTTTATTTCTGTCTTTTTGTAGTGCTTTTTTTGTGTGATGCTGACATTCTCTTTGTTCCTCTTACTCTCCTGTGCTGAAGCCTTTTTGTTTGTGCATTTTTTTTTGTTTCTTTCATTTTTGTAAATTTTGTGTTTACTGACACTTTGTTTATCTTATTTTGATGAGTAGGTTTGTTAACTTTCTTTGTGGTTGCCTTGACATTTACCCCTATCTTCCTAAGTTTAAATCAGTCTTTTATTACTTGATATTGCCTTCACTTCCTCTCCATTTCAAAGATCTATACCTACACCATTTTGTCCCTCTTTTCTTGTTTTGATGTTGTTGTCATTTACAGATTTACCTCTCTGGTTCCCTGTTGTAAATCTTTCAGTTTTTTTTTTTTTTTTTAATCCTTCAGAGTTCATTATCTAGGTTGGTATCTGGCTAGTGCTGTCTTGTGTCCTAGATTCAGGTTGTTGTTTGATACTGTTTATTCTCTAACCAAAGGACTCTCTTTAATAATTCTTGTAAGTTTGGTTTGGTTTTTACATAGTCCCTTACTTTCTGTTTATCTGGGGTTGTCCTAATTTCATCATCATGTTTGTGAGAGAGTTTTGCAGGATATATTATTAATGGTTGTCATTTCTTTTTCTTTCAAGATTTTACATATGTCATCCCATTGCCTTCATGCCTGCAAGGTCTTCCAAGTAATAAGAAGAGAGGGTGTTGTGCATGGGACTAGGTGGTTGGGAGAAAGGAAAGGAAGGAAGGGAGAGAGAGAGAAGAAACACAGAGAGGAACAACAACCAAAAACAAGCAAACAAGAATGATACTTATGGATCCAACCAGTAATTGTGGTGCAGACCCAGGGAGGCTGACAGCATGGCCTTTTGAGAAGGGGCAGGGGTGGTGCACATGGCTAGGTGGGAAGGAGAAAGGAAAGGAGGAAAGGGAAAGAGAGAAGAAACAAACAAAAGAACAAAGCAAACAAACTAAAACAGTATGGTGCTGTAGGAATTTGCTGGCGGGGGCAGCACAGGCCTGAGGAAGCTGTGTGCTGGTGGCTGTCTAGCTGAGCAGTGAGACACGGCCCTTTGAGAAGGGGCAGGGAGAGCACACAGGGCTAGGTGGGCAGGAGACAGGAAAAGAAGGAAGGGAGAGAGAGAGAAAGAGAAGAAACAAACAAAAATATATGGTGCTGAGGGAGCTGGCTGGTGGGGGCAGCACCTACCCGGGGAGGCTGTATATGGGTGACTGTATACCCAAGCAGTACAGCATGGCCTGTTGAGAAGAGGTGGGGATGGCACGTGGGACTATTTGGGCGGGAGAAAGGAAAGAAGGGAAGGAGTGGAGAGAGAAGAAACAAACAAAAAATATGGTGTTGAAGAAGTCGGCTGGTGGAGGTGGTGTGGACCTGGGGAGCCATCTGCTGACAGCTTTCTAGCTGAGCAGTGCGGCACGGCCATTCAAGAAGGGGTGGGGATGGTGCATGGGACTAGGTGGGTGGAAGAAAAGGAAGGAAGGAATAGAGAGAGAAGAAACAACAACAAAAAACAAAAAAAATATGGCACTGAGGGAGCCGGCAGGGGGTGCCATGTGGACTCAGGGAGGCCATGTTCTGGTGGCTCTCTAGCTGAGCAGTGTGGCACAGCCCTTTGAGAAGGGGTGGGGATGGCACATGGGTCTAGATGGATAAGAGAAAGGAAAGGAAGGAAAGGATAGAGAAAGAAGAAACAAAAAAACTAAAACAAAAAATATATGGCACTGAAGGAGCCAGCCGGTGGGGGTGGCATGGGCACAGGGAGGCTGTGTGCCAGTGGCTCTCTAGCCAAGCAGTGTGGCACAGCGCATCAAAAAGGAGAATGACACACAGGGCTAGATGGGCAGGAGAAAGGAAAGGAAGGAAGGGAGAGAAAAGAAACAAAAAATGCCAAAAAAAAAAGTAACAAAAAAATTTTAAACATATGGCTCTGGCGGAACCGGCCATTGGAGTTGGGGTGGATCCGGGCGGCAGGTGGCTGATGTCTCTCCAACTGAGTGACTGTGGCCTGTTGGAAAGCAGGAGAGGCCATGTAGAGCTAAGAAGGGTGGGGGGTGGGAAAGCATGTATCCCTGGTTACCAGGTGCTATGTCTCCTGTTGTGAACTCTGTAAAGTTGCCTTCCCGTACTCCCTGTCTGCCGTCCTTGGTGACTGTAGTCCAAGATAGTGAATCTGTGCTGCGTTAGCTGGAAGGGGAACTCCACTCTGTAGCTCTCCTCTTTCTCTGTTCTCTATCAGTTTCTTATCCCATTCGGTGCTTGATCGAGTTCTTTATCCCTTCATTTGACACTTAGGGTTCCAGGATTGTTGCTTGTATCTGTCTTACTTAGTTTTTCGGGTCTTTGCTGCAGAGGGATGGCATAGTGCTTCTGTCTATAGTGCCATGTTGGCTCCGCCTTCTAATTGCAGACTTTTAATCCATTTACATTTGATTTACTTTTTGGTGGGGAAGGACTTTCTTTTGCCATTTTGCTCTTTGTTTTCTATATGTCTCATATAGCCAAAATGCTCATTAGAAGCAAGGATGGCTAGACTTTGACTCACGTACTTTGGACGTGTTATCAGGAGGGACCAGTTCCTGGAGAAGGACATCATGCTTCCTAAAGTAGAGGGTCAGTGAAAAAGAGGAAGACCCTCAATGACTTGGATTGACACAGTGGCTGCAACAATGGGCTTAAGCATAAAAATGATTGTGAGGATGACGCAGGACTGGGCAGTGTTTCGTTCTGTTGTACATAGGGTCGCTATGAGTAGAAACCGACTGGACAACACCTAACAACAACAATATTTTTAGCATACTATTTTCATTCCTTTTTATTTCCTTTACCATATATTTTTTAGTTATATTGTTTGAAGTTACTTTGAGGATTACCATTAAGATCTTAATTTATAAAAATCTAATTTTAATTAATACCTACTTTTAATTGTATATAAAAATTTAGCCTCCTCTGTTGCACCTACCGTTTTAGTTGTTATTGTCACATATTACATCTTTATACATTCTGTTCATTAACATAGATTTATAATCATTGTTTGATGCATTTGTCTTTTACATTGTATAGAAAAAAAAGGAGGAGTTAGAAACCAAACTTTTGTTAATATTGACTTTTGTGTTTACATATGTAGTTATCTTTACTGGTGTACTTTATGTCTTTATGTAGATTCAAGTTACTGTCTCAAAAAAAAAAAAAAAAACTCATTGCCATCGAGTTGATTCTGACTCATAGCAACCCTATAGGACAGAATAGAACTGCCCCACAGGGTTTCCGAGGAGTGGATGGTGGATTCAAACTGCTGACCTTTTGGTTAGCAGCCAAGCTCTTAATCATTGTGCCAACAGGGCTCCGTGTTACTGTCTAGTGTTCTTTAATTTTAGCTTGAAGGAGTCTTTTATAGTTTCTTGTAGGGCAAGTATACTAGTGATAACCTCTGGCTGTTGTTTTTTAATCTGGGAATGTCTTAATTTCTCCTTCATTTTTGAAGGATAATTTTACCAGATATAAAATTATTGGTTGACAGTTTTTTTCTTTCAGCACTCTGAATAAATTATCCCACTTCCTGCTGACCTCTATGGTTTCTGATGAGAAATCGTCTATTAATCTTTTTGACTAAGATCTTGGCTGCTAACCAAAAGGACTGCAGTTCGAATCCACCAGTAGCTCCTTGGAAACCTTTCTACTACATCCTGTAGGGTCGCTATGAGTCTGAATCGACTCAATAGCAATGGGTTTGGTGTTTTTTTTTTTTTTTTTTTTGTACATGACAAGTCACTTCTCTCTTGCTGCTTTTGAGATTCTTAACTGTCTATTGTTTTCCACAATTTCACTATAAGTTGTATTGCTGTGGATCTGTTTTTGAATTTATCCTACTTAGACTTTGTTGAGTTTCTTGGATGTGTAGATTTGTATCTTTCACCAAATTTGGGAAGTTTTTGCCAATAATTCTTTATATATTCTTCTGTCCTTTTACCTCTCATTTATGGCTCCCATTATGTTTATGTTGGTATGCTTGATAGTGTCCAACAGATCTCTCATTTTTCTTTTTGTTTCTTTCTTTTACAGAGACTAGATAATCTCAATTGACCTATCTTGAATTTCACTGATTATTTCTTCTGACTGCTCAAATATACTATTGAACAGCTCTAGTGATTTTTTCATTTCAGTTATTGGACTTTTCAACTCCAGAATTTTTATTTAATTTATTTTTTTTAATTTTTATCTTTTTATTAATCTCTATTTCCTGAGACATCTTTCTCATGGTTTCCTTTGGTTCTTTGTATATGGTTTCCTTTATCATTTGGATCATTTTTTAAATGATTGATTTAAAATTTTTGTCTAGTAATCAAATATCTGAGTGTCCTCAGAGACAGTTTCTATTAATTTCTATATTATCTTGTGTATGGCTTCTTTGCATGGCTCTTCCTTTTTTGTTGAAACCTGGAAATTCTGAATGTTATAATGTGATAGCTTGGAAACAGATTCTACTACCTTCCAAGGGTTTGTAGTTGTTGTTGTTGTGCTTCCTGTTGTTCATTTGTTTAGTGTCTACTTTTAACTAATTTTTAAAAGTTGCAGTCTTTGTCAATTGTGGCTATTGAAGTCTCTGTTCCATTAGCTTAATGGTCAGAAAGTTACTTGACAGAAATTTCCTTAAATGCCTGGAAAACTCTCCCAGACTTTGCAGATGGGTTTTATATGCGTTGAGGCACAACTTCAACACTCCCAGGAGTGCAAATTCTGGGTCATATGTTAATACTATGTTTAAATTTTTGAGGAACCGCCAAGTTGTTTTCCACTGCGACTGCACTATTTTATGTTCCCGTCAGTAATGCAGGTGGGTTCCAATTTCTCCACATTCTCAGCAACAGTTGTTGTTGTTTTTAAACAGCCATCTTAGTGTGTGTGAAGTGGTATCTTATTGTGATTTTGCTTTGTATTTCCCTAATGACTAACAGGAGTCCCTGGATGGTGCAAACTGACTGCTAACTGAAACTTTGGAGGTTCAAGTCCATCCACAGGTGCCTCAGAAGAAAGTACTGATGATCTACTTCTAAAAAATCAGCCACTGAAAACCCTACGGAGCAAAGTTCTACTCTGACACATATAGGGTTGCCATGAATCAAATCAACTTGATGGCAGCTGGTGTTAATGACTAACAACATTTGAACATCTTTTCATTTGTATATCAGTTTGGAGGACTGTCTATTCAAGTCTTCCACCCATTTTTTTATTGGGTTGTTTGTCTTTTTGTTGTTGAGTTGTAGGAGTTCTTTATATATTCTGGATGTTAAACCCTTATCAAATATATGATTTGCAAATACTTTCTCCCATTCTGTAGATTGTGTCTTCACTTTCTTGATAATGTCCTTTGTTGCACAAAAAGTTTTTAATTTTGATAACATCCAATTATTTATTTTTTCTTGGGTTGCTTGTGGTTTTGGTGTCATATCTAAGAATCCATCACAAAATCCAAGGTCATGAAGATTTACCCGTTTTCTACTAAGTGTTGTATGGTTTTCTTACTTATATTAAGGTCATTGATACATTTTGAGCTAATTTTCGTATGTGGTGTGAGGTAGGGGTCCAATTTCAATCTCTTTCTTATGGAAATCCAGTTGTTCCAGCAAGATTTCTTGAAGAGACTATTCTTTCCCCATTGAATTGTCTTGGCACCGTTGACAAAAATAAACTGGCCATAGATGTATGGGTTAATTGTTGAACTCTCAATTGTATTCCATTGATCTATGTCTCTCCTTATGCCAGTACCACACTGTTTTGACTATAATAGCTATGTAGTACATTTTGAAATAAGGAAGTGTGAGTCATCCTACTTTGGTCTTCATTTTCAAGATGGTTTTGCCTATTCAGGACCTTTGCAATTCCTTATGAATTTGAGGGTTAGCTTTTCTATGTTTTTCAAAACAGGCTGTTGAAATTTTGAGAGATATTGCATTGAATATGTAGATCACTTTCAGTAATGACATCTTAACAGTATTAAGTCTTCCAGTTCATGAACACATGTGTTTTTCCATTTATTTAGGTCTTCTTTAAATATGTTCAGCAACATTTTAAAGTTTTCAGTGTACAAGTTTTTCACTTCGTTAGTTAAATTTACACTTAGGTATTTTAGTTAGCTAAGCAAAAAAAAAAAAAAAAACCATTGCCGTTGAATAGATTCTGACTCATAGCGACCTTATAGGACAGAGTAGAACTGCTCCATAGGGTTTCCAAGTAGTGGCTGGTGGATTCAAACTGCTAATCTTTTGCCTAGAAGCCATAGCTCTTAACCACTGTGCCCCCCGGACTCCTTTAGTTAACTAGTGCTGTTATAACAGAAGTACCACAAGTGGGTGGCTTTAATGAACAGAAATGTATTTTCTCACAGTTTAGGAGGCTAGAAATTCAAATTCAGGCACGGGCTCTAGGAAAAGGCTCTCTCTGTCCGCTCTGGGGGAAAATCTTTTTCTGAGCTTCTGTAGTTTTATTCTTGGCATTCCTTGGAGATCATCTGGTATCTATTTTTCCCCATTCATGCATACTCCTCAGAGCCTAAACTTCTCCTTTTATATCTCAAAAGTGAGTAGGTTTAGAGTTCCAGTTAAGATAGTGGCTTAGTTAGATGCACCATAACGTTCCCCTGCAACAAAGACTCAAGAAACTAAGTAAAAGAGACATAAATAACAACCTTGAACCCCAAAACATGAAACAAAGGGCTGAAGAATCAGACGGAGCACCGATTATAAGGAGAGATAGAATGAAACCAGCAGGAACACAGAAAACCACGGATCATCTGTGACCTGCTTGCCAGCCTGGTGCAGTGTTGTCATTTTGGGACAGCAGCAAGCATCAACCCTGGGTGAGAAGCCCAGGAAGACAATCACATGGAAAACAAAGCCAGAAGTAAACTTGGAAGGAAATGAAGTGGGTAGAACTTGTCCCAAGTCCAACCAAGTCCGAGAGGGTGATGCATGGGAGCAACATACTTTTGAAATTAGGGAAACACAGGATAGTGCTACTGGAGCAAAGTAAGGTAGTCTGAATTATCAGAGCCTCAGGACTAGGGATAGATAGGACAAGGAATACAAATCTGCATGGGGCAAAGGGAAACAACAGGAGTAGGAATGAAAGATCCAATGCCCCTGGCGAGTGCAGAGACGGGAGGGAACTAGGAATTAGGGCTGGGATAGCTGGTCAGTGGTGGCACCCATCCATTTAGACTGGAGATTCCCTTTGAATAGTAACCTGCAGAGTAACAACTAGAAGCTCCCCCAAACAACCCTGGGTGCCCCCCTTCCCTTCCTTTGAGCGGACCCACCCAACACAGGTCTCCATACCTCTCCTACTCCACCTGACCCTGCCCAGCCCACTCATGCAAATCCCAGTGCCACACCCACCACCTGACACTCACCTACTCGTGCCTGGCCCGCTTGCACATGCTTTGCCCCACCACCCCTAACTGACCCCCACCTGCCCCTGGCCAGCCTGCTCACCCTGGTACTCCACCCACCCCAGCACAACATCCTCCCACCCCTCCCCAGCCCACTCATGCATGCCCGGCACCCTGCCCCTCTGCCCTGGCCTGACTTCCAACCACCTTTCCCAGCCCACTCATGTATGGCCCAGCACTCTTCCCCTCCCCACCCCAGCCCGACTTCCAGCTGCCACAGCCCAGCCTGCCTGCATATGCCCCAGCACTCTGCCCCCATGCCTGAGCCAGACCTCCACCTGCCCCAATGCAGAAGGACTGCACAGCCCTTCAAAAGCTGTGAAGGGACCCTGACCACCTGATACCTGGCACCTCACATCAGGGAAGGACCTATTCTTGCACCTCCAAGCAATCCTCAAAGAGAGGTCATATGCACCTAATAACAGGATCCCCAGGTGTGTGCAACACACCACACTCGTCAGTGAGAGGGAAACACAGTCAGCCAATCAAAGGTACCAAAGTCGTACATAGACCAATAACACAAAACAACAGCAATTAAAACAATACAAATAAAATGAAGCAACTCAAAGAAAAAAGAGGCCAAGCTCTTGATATATCAAAACAAAAGCAAAACAAACAGAAAACAAAGTCAAGCAAACATATGATATAAATATATCTATCTATATATAAATAGAATAAAATGATTAATGCATTGAAGACAACAGCCAATTACAAATTACATGAAGAGGCAGGAAAAAATGACTTAAGCAAAGGAACAAAATAAAATGAAAGAAATTGTTGATGAAGAACAGACAGCTGCTTCAAAAAGCTAGTCTGAAGACTCCTCAAAGATATCAAGAAAAACATGGAAAAAAAGACTAGAAGAATTCAGGGAAAAATACAAGAAAAAAATGACAAATTAAAGAGAGAGATAGAATCTTTATGAAAACAAGAACCAGAAATTCAAAAGGTTAATGTGAAAATTAACAGAAATAACTCAATGGAAGGACACAGAATTAGAATTGAAACAATGGAAAGAAGAGTCAGTGAAAAAGAGGACAAAACATTTGGTATCACTCAGAATGAGGAACAAACAAAAAATATGGAGGAAATATGAAGAAAGTGTACAAGTTATGTAGGACACCATCAAGAGGAATACTATACACATATTAGGAATCACAAAGAGAAAGAGAAAAAAAGTACAGAAAGAATCTTTGAAGAATTAATGGCAGAAAACCTCCCAAATATCATGAAAGACAAGATTATCATCCAAGAAGCTCAATGAACACCATACAGGATAGACCTCAAGAGAAAGTCACTAAGATATATCATGATGAAACTCTCCATTTCCAAAGACATAATTTTGAAAGTAGCAAGTGAAAAGCAAAATATTACCTACAAAGGAACCCATAACATTAAATGCTGACTTCTTGTCAGAAACTATGCAGGCAAGAAGACAATGGGATGACATGTACACAACCCTGTCAAAGAAGAATTATATATTCAGCAAAATTGTCAGAGATTATTAGTGTTTACCAGGTAGGGAGGGAGTAGGAAAAGGGTGGTTTTGGTTAGGGGGGATTGTTGTTGTTGTTGTCGAGTCAGTTCTGACACATAGCAACCCCAAGTACAACAGAAAGAAATGCTACCTGATCCTGCATCATCCTCACAATTATTTTTATGCTTGAGCCCATTGTTGCAGCCACTGTGTCAACCCATCTCGTTGAAGGCCTTCCTCTTTTTCTCTGACCCTCTACTTTACCAAGCATGATGTCCTTCTCCAGGGACTGATATGCTTCCTAGGAGGTATGTTTCTTCCAAGACAGACATGTTTGTTCTTCTGGCAGTCCATGGTATATTAAATGTTCTTCGCCAACACCACAATTCAAAGGCGTCAGTTCTTCTCTGGGCTTCCTTATTCATCATCCAGCTTTCGCACACATATGAGGTGATTGAAAACACCATGGCTTGGTCAGGCGCACCTTAGTCTTCAAGGTGACATCTTTGCTTTTCAACACTTTAAAGAGGTCTTTTGCAGCAGATTTGCCCAATGCAGTGTGTCTTTTGATTTCATGACTACTGCGTCCATGGGTGTTGATTGTGGATCCAAGTAAGATGAAATCCTTGACAACTTCAATCTTTTCTCCCTTTATCATGATGTTGCTTATTGGTTCAGCTGTGAGGATATTTGTTTTCTTTATGTTGAGATGTAATCCATACTGAAGGCGGTGGTCTTTGATCTTCATCAGTAAGTGCTTCTAGTCCTCTTCGCTCTCAGCAAGTTTGTGTCATTTGCATAATGCAGATTGTTATGAGTCTTCCTCCAATCCCTATGCTGTGTTCTTCATATAGTCCAGATTCTCAGATTATTTGCTCAGCATACAGATTGAATATGTATGGTGAAAGGATACAGCCCTGTTGCACACCTTTCCTGACATTAAACCACGCAGTATCCCCTTGTTCTGTTTGAATGACTGCTTCTTGATCTATGTACAGGTTCACAAATAAAGATATGAAATCTAAACAGACCCATAAAAAAAGAAGAGATTGAAGGTATCATCAAGAAACACCCAACAAAAAAATGCCCAAGACCAAATGGCTTCACTGGGGAATTTTACCAAACAATCAGAGAGAAGCTGACACTAACTCTACTTGAACTATTCCAAAACAAAGAAGAAAGAATACTCCCTAACTCATTTTCTGAAGCCAACATCACCCTGATACCAAAGCCAGATAAAGACACCACAAAAAAAGAAAATTACAGACCAATATCTCTCATGAATATAGATGCAAAAATTCTCAACAAAATTCTAGCAAACAGAATTCAACAACATATTGAGAAAATCGTACATCATGATCAAGTGGAATTCATACCAGGAATGCAAAGGTGTTTCAAGATTAGAAAATCAATCAATGTAATTCACCACATAAATAAAACAAAGGAAAAGGACAACATAATCATCTCAATTGATGCAGAAAAGGCATTTGATAAAATCCAACACCCTTTCTTGATAAACACTCAGCAAAATAGGAATAGAAGGGAAATTCTTCAATATAATTAAAGACGTATACATAAAATCAACTTCCAACATTATTCTCGATAGAGAAGGCTGAGACCCTTCCCCTTGAAAGTGGGAATGAGACAAGGATGCCCAATATCACCACTCTTATTCAATATTGTACTGGAAGTCTTAAAGTCAGAACAATAAGGCAAGAAAAGGAAATAAAGGGTATACAAACCAGAAAGGAAGAAGTAAAACTATCCCTATTTGTGGATACATGATCCTATACGTAGAAAATCCCAAAGAATCCACAAGAAACTTCTGGATCTAACAGAAGAATTCATCAACATAGCAGGTTACAAGATCAACACACAAATATCAGTTAGGTTGCTTTACACTAACAAGAACCCCAAAAAGGAAATCAAGAAAATACCATTTTCAGTAGCCCTCCAAATGATAAAATACCTAGAAATAAATCTAACGAGGGATGTAAAAGACCTATACAGTGAAAAAAAAAAAAAAGCTGCCACAAAAAACTAAGAGACCTACATAAATGGAAGAACATTCTGTGCTCATAGATTGGAAGACTTTAATGCTGTGAAAATGTCAATACTACCCAAAGCGATCTATAGATATTATGCAATCCCAATCCATAGTCCAACAACATTCTTTACTGAAATGGAAAAATTAATCAGCAACTTTAAATGGAAAGAAAAGAGTCCCTGAATAGCCAAAACAATACTAAAGAAGAACAAAAAAGGAGACCTTACACTTCCCAATCTCAAAATATACTCGATAGCCACCGAGATCAAAACAGAAGTAAATCCATCCATCTGTGGGCAGCTGATTTTCAACAAGGAGTCAAAGTCCATTTAATGGAGGAAGAAGCAATCTTTTTAACAAATGGTGCTGGCAAAACTGAATATCCATTTGCAGAAAATGAAACAGGAGCCATACCTCATACCATATACAAAAACCAACTAAAAATGGATCAAAAAGACCTAAATGTTAATTTAGTTGTAATGTCCCTTTTTCATTTTGTTTATTTGCATCTTTTTTTTTCTTTGTCAGTGTAGCTAAAGATTTATCAATTTTATTGAGTTTTTTCAAAGAACCAGCTTCTAGTTTTGATTTTCTCTATTGTTGTGATGGTTAAAGTTGTATGTCAACTTGGCTGGGTCATGATCCTCAGTGATTTGACAGTTATGATGTAATATGGCAGCTTTTTAATGAAGTGATCACCTCCATGATGAGATCTGTTGTGAGCAGCCAATCAATTGAAAGCGAGTTTCCTTGGGGATGTGGCTGGCATCCAATACAGGTGGAATTTCTGACAAGGCTTGCTGGCTTTTGCTCGCTCTGGATCCTGCAGCTGGCTCCTGTTCATCTAACCCCCAGTTCTTGGGACATGAGCTAGCAGTTTACCTGTCATCTTATGTGCTGATCTGGGAATTCATCGGCTTCCACAGCCTGCTAGCAAGAGGCCTCCTATCTGTCGCAGCCCCTCACACGGGGCACCATCTGTCGCAGCGAGTGGCGGAGACAGTAACCATGCCACAACTCTTACAGAGAAGTGGGGCCAGGAGGGTCACTCTGAGGAGTCGACCCCACTTCAGTCCCAGGAGTTTATTTTATAGTCAATACAGCAAGCAAAAAAGCAATTAACAAAACAATGGGCTTTGGGTCTGGGCAAGGGAGAAGGAACTCAGGTAAACAAGCCAATCAGTAAAGGGACAATAGGTTTAGGAAAACAAATCGTGACAAGTCTCAACATGTTGGAGACAAGTCTCAACATGCTGTGCAGCATAGAGGCCTGTGGGGGCTGCAGTTATCAATAGTGCAGCCATGTTTAAATGGCATATATCCCCACACCTATCTGACGTTCTGATGTTGGATCTGCAAGCATCTGCAGCTATGTGAATCAGGAGAAGCCTCCAGTCTGACTCATGAACTTGGGACTTTCCAGCCTCTACAACTGTGTGAGCCATTTCCTTTATACAGATCTCTCTCTATATATAGTTACATGCTGCACTGGTTTTGCTTCTCTAGAGAACACAGCCTAAGACAATCATTTTTCTGTTTTCAATTTTATTTATTTCTTCTCTGATCTTTTTTATTTCCTTTTCCCGGTATGTTTATGCTAAGTTTGCTCTTTTCTTTCTAGTTCCTGGAGTTAGGCTATTGATTTGAGAACTCTCTTCTTTTTTTTATGTAGGAATTAGTGCTGTAAGTTTCTCTCTGAGTATGTCTTTCCTGCATCCCATAAGTTTTGGTATGTTGTGGTTTTATTTTCATTTTACTCTAGGAAATTTGTGATTTCTCATTTGATTTCTTTCTTGACCCACTGGTAGTTTAACAATGTGTTTAATTTCCACATGGTTGTGTATTTTCCAGTTTTTTTTTTGGGGGGGGGTGCTGTTATTGGTTTCTAGCTTCACTCAGTTGTGGTCAGACAAAATACGTTGTATGACTTCAATCTTTATATTTATCATGACTTTCATTGTGACCTAAAATGTGGTCTATCCTGAAGAATGATCCATATGCACTGGAGTACAAAATATATTTTTCTGTTGTTGGGTGGAGTGTTCTATACATGTCTCTTAAGTCTAGTTGGTTTGTAGTGTCATTCAGGACCTGTCTTTCCTTGTTGATCTTCTTTCTAGATGTTCTGTCTAATACTGAAAGTAGTGTGTTGAAGTCTCTATTACTGTGGTGCTATTTCTCCTTTCAATTCTATCAGTGTTTGCTTTATATATTTAGGTGTTCTGATATTCGGTGCATATATATTTATGATTGTTAAATCTTCTTGATTAATTGGCCCTTTTATCACTATACAGGCAGTCCCCGGATTATGAGTGATGTCCATTCCTAAGTCTGTATTTAAGTTGAATTTGTAAGTAAGTTGAAACAGTTAGGTACGATTAGTATCTAATGTCAGTAAAATGTTTATCTTATTATATAGTATATAGTGTACCTTTCTATGCATAAAAAAATTTAAAAAAAAAACACTTCCACTGGCACTGCACTGATTACTGACCTTCCCTGGTGGCTGTAGTGCCACAAACGACCCATCCCAGCAACTCCTCTTCAGCTAGACCTGCTCTGCTGTACAATATTTGAGTGACTGGCCCTGCCAATTGGAGAAGGAGGCAAAAAGTATTGTGCCCACAGACGAGCAAACAAAAAAGAATGCACATCATGCCTGCTCAGACATAATCAAATAAAACAAAACAACAGGATGAAAAAAACAAATCTACAATCAATAAATGAGAAAAATAATTACTGAACGCCCCAAAGACAGCAGACAATATCAAAACATTTACAAAAACAGGACAAGATGGTTCCACTAGGCGTCCAAAATAAAACACCAGATGACTTTCCAGTAGAAGAAAAAGCACTAGCACGACCTGATAGGGAATTCAAATCTCTAATACTCGGAATTCTCCAAGAACTGAGGCAAAAAGCTGACAAAAATGAGGAAAAAATAGACAAATTCATGGAAAATACAGACAAAAAATTGGAATAATTCAGGAAGATGATGCAGGAACAAAATGCAAAAATAAATTCACAACTAGAAATTATACAAAAACAACAATTAGAAATCCAAAAGATAAACAACAAGATTTCAGAAATGGATGATGTCATAGAAGGGCTGAGAAGCAGATTTGAAACCGTGGAAGACAGGATCAGTGGAACTGAAGACAAACACTTGGATACAACTCAGTTTGAGGAAAACTCAGAAAAAAAAACAAAGAAAAATGAAGAGACCCTGAGAGTTATGTGGGGCACAATCAAAAGCAAAAATTTATAAGTGATTGGCATTCCAGAACAGGGGGAGAAAACAGAAAACACAGAGAGGATCATTGAGGAACTGCTGACAGAAAACTTCCCCAATATCATGAAAGATGAAAAGCTGGCCATCCAAGAAGCTCAACGAGCCCCATATAGAAGAGACCCCAAAAGAAAATCACCAAGGCATATCATATTCACAATCACCAAAACCAACAACAAACAAAGAATCCTGAGAGAAGCTTGTGAAAAACAAGAAGTCACATACAGAGGAGAAACAATAAGACTAAGCTCAGATGATTTGGCAGAAACCATGCAGGCAAGAAGGCAATGGGATGACATATATAAAAACTGGAAAGAAAAAAAAATGCCAGCCAAGAATAATATATCCTACAAAACTCTCGTTCAAATATGGTGGTGAAATTAGGTCATTTCCAGATAAACAGACATTAAGGGAATATGTAAAAACCAAACCGAACTTACAAGAATTATTAAAGGGAGTTCTTTGATCTGAGAACAAACAACTTCAGCTCACAGGCAGAATCTAGGATGCAGGATTGTACCACCCAGATGCCAATCTAGGAAATGAACTCTCAAGGACTATCCAAAACCAAAAGAAATACAACAGGGAATCAGAGCAGTTAATCAGTAAATGACAACAACATCAAAACAATGAAAGAGAGAATAAATGGCATAGGTATATGCCATTCTAATGGAGAGGAAGGCAAGGTGATACCAAGTAATGCTAAACTGCTTCAAATTTAGAAACATAAAGGTAAAATTCATGGTAACCACAAAGAAAGTTAAAAAAAAATACTCATAAAAATAAAGAGGAAAAACATAAAGTCTCAGCAAAAACAAAACCTACAAAAACAAAAGAAACGAAAAAAAAAAATCCACCAACAAAAGTAACTCAGCACAGGAGAGTAAGAAGATCAAAGCAAACGTCAGCACCACAAAAAAAAAAAAAAAAAAAAAAAAAAAAAAAAAAAAAGCACTACAAAATGACAGCAACAAACTCACATCTATCAATAATTACACTGAATGTAAATGGACTCAGTGCACCCATAAAGAGACAGAGAGTGGCAGAATGGATAAGAAAACAGGATCCATCAATATGCTGTCTACAAGAGACACACCTTAGAAACAAAGATGTGAATTTATTAAAGGTCAAAGGTTGAAAAAAATATATCAAGCTAACAACTACCAAAAAAGAGCAAGAGTGGCAATTCTAATCTCAGATAAAATACAATTTAAAACGAAATCTACCATAAAAGACAAAGAAAGACACTATATAATGATTAAGGGGATGATCCGTCATGAAGACATAACCATAATAAACATCTACACACCCAATGACAGGGCTCCAAAATACATAAAACAAACTCTAACAACACTGAAAAGAGAAATTGATAGTTCCACAATAATAGTAGGAGACTTCAACACACCACTGTCAGTAAAGGACAGAACAACTAAGAAGAAACTCAGCAAAGATACAGAAGACCTAAAGGGCACAAGCAGCCAACTGGACCTCATAGACATATATAGAACACTCCATCTAACCACTGCAAAGTACACATTCTTTTCCAATGCACATGGAATGTTCTCCAGAATAGACCACATCTTAGGCTACAGAGCAAACGTCAACAAGATCCAAAACGTTGAGATAATTCAAAGTATCTTCTCTGACCACAATGCCATCAAGGTAGAAATTAACAATAGAAAGAGCAAGGAAAAAAATCAATTACATGGAAGCTGAATAATACCCGCTTACACATCAGTGGGTAATAGAAGAAATCAGAGATGAAATCCAAAAATTCCTAGAATCAAATGAGAATGAAAACACATCCTACCAAAACCTTTGTGACACAGCAAAGGCAGTCCTCAGAGGACAATTTATAGCAATAGATGCACACATCAAAATAGAAGAAAGGGATAAAATCAAAACATTAACTACAGAACTCAAACAAATAGAAAGAGAACAGCAAGAAAAGCCCACAGCCACAGGAAGAAAGGAAATAGTAACGATCAGAGCAGAAATAAATGAAATAGAGAACAGAAAAACAATAGAAAGAATCAACAAAACCAAAAGTTGGTTCTTTGAAAGAATCAACAAAATCGACAAACCACTGGCCAGACTGACAAAAGAAAAACAGGAGAGGATGCAAATAGCCCAAATAAGAAATGAAATGGGGGACATTAAACAGACCCAACTGAAATAAAAATTTTATAACAGAATATTATGAAAAACTATATTCCAACAAATTTGAAAACCTAGAGGAAATGGATAAATTTCTAGCAGCACACTACCTACACATACTACAACAAAGTGATGTTGAAAATCTTAACAGACCCACAACAAGAGAAGAGAATGAAAAGGTAATAAAAAAAACTCCCAACCAAAAAAAGCCCTAGCCCAGATGGCTTCACTGGACAATTCTACAAAACATTTACAGAAGAACTTGTACCAGTACTACTCAAGCTATTTCAGAGAGTAGAAAAGAAAGCAACACTTCCAAACTCATTCTATGAAGCCAGCTTAACACTGGTACCAAAACCAGGCAAAGACATCACACACACAAAAGAAAATTACAGACCAATATGTCTCATGAATACAGATGCAAAAATTCTGAGCAAAATTCTAACCAATAGAATTCAGCAGCATATCCAAAAAATAATACACCACGACCAAGTAGGATTCATACCAGGTATGCAAGGATGGTTCAACATTAGAAAATCAATCAATGTAATCCACCACATAAATAAAAGCAAAGAAAAGAATCACATGATCATCTCAATTGATGCAGAAAAGGCATTTGACAAAGTCCAACACCCATTCCTGATAAAAACTCTCAATAAAATAGGTATAGAAGGGAAATTTCTCAACATAATAAAGGCATCTATGCAAAACCAATGGCCAGCATCATTCTTAATGGAGGGAGGCTGAAAACATTCCCCGTGAAAACAGGAACAAGACAAGGATGCCCTTTATCACCACTCGTATTTGACACTGTACTGGAAGTTCTAGCTAGAGCAGTAAGGCAAGAAAAAGAAATAAAGGGCATCCAAATTGGTAATGAAGAATTAAACTCTCCCTGTTTGCAGATGATATGCTACTATACACAGAAAACCCTAAAGACTCCATGAAAAATATACTGGAACTAATAGAAAGCTTCAGCAGCATAGCAGGATACAAGATAAACATTCAAAAACCTGTTGGATTCCTATACACCAATAAGGAGAACGATGAAAAGGAAATCAGGAAAACAATACCATTTATAATAGTCCCTAAAAAGATAAAATACTTAGGAATAAATCTAACCAGGAATGTAAAAGACCTATACAAAGGAAACTACAAAACACTATTTCAAGAAACCCAAAGGGATCTACATAAATGGAAAAACATACCATGCTCATGGATAAGCAGACTCAACATAGTGAAAATGACAATTCTGCCCAAAGCAAT
The DNA here is from genome assembly GCA_030035585.1 of Dugong dugon. Classification (NCBI taxonomy): domain Eukaryota; kingdom Metazoa; phylum Chordata; class Mammalia; order Sirenia; family Dugongidae; genus Dugong; species Dugong dugon. Next base: position 95,819,405 of record CM057483.1, on the reverse strand, counting down.
TTACAAATACAATGCAATCCCGATCCAAATACCAACAACATTCTTCAAAGAGATGGAAAAACTAATCATTAACTTTATATGGAAAGGGAAGAAGCCCCGAATAAGTAAAGCACTACTGAAGAAGAAGAATATAGTTGGAGGACTCACACTACCTGACTTGAGAACCTACTATACAGCTACAGTAGTCAAAACAGCCTGGTACTGGTACAATGACAGATACATTGACCAATGGAACAGAATTGAGAACCCAGATGTAAATCTATCTACCTGATCTTCGACAAGGGCCCAAAGTCCATCAAATGGGGAAAAGACAGTCTTTTTAACAAATGTTGCTAGCAAAACTGAATAACCATCTGCAAAAAAATGAAACACGACCCATACTTCACGCCGTATACAAAAACTACTTCAAAATAGATCAAAGACCTGAATATAAAGCCTAAAACTATAAAGTTCATAGAAGAAAAATTAGGCCAACACTTCAGGCCTTAATACACGGTGTTAATAGGATACAAACCATAACCATCAATGCACAAACCCCAAAAGATAAGCTAGATAACTGGGATCTTCTGAAAATCAATCACGTATGCTCTTCAAAAGACTTCACCAAAAGAGTCAAAAGAGAACCTACAGACTGGGAAAAAATGTTTGGACAGTACAAGTTAGACAAAGGTCTAATCTCCATAATCTACAAGAAAATCCAACACCTTTACAACAAAAAGACAAATAGTCCTATTACAAATTGGGCAAAGGAAATGAACAGACACTTCACCAAAGAAGACATTCAAATGGCCAAAAGACACATGAGGAAATGCTCGTGATCACTAGCCAGTAGGGAAATGCAAATTAAAACTGCAATGAGATACCATCGCACCCCGGCATTACTGGCACGAATCGAAAACACTGGAAATAACAAATGTTGAAGGGGCTGCGGGGAGATCGGAACTCTTATGCACTGCTGGTGGGAATGCAAAATGATACAACCATTTTGGAAAATGATATGGCGCTTCCTCAGAAAGCTAGAAATAGACATACCATTCAATCCAGCAATCCCACTCCTAGGAATATATCCTAGAGAAATAAGAGTCATCACTCGAATAGACATATGCACACCTATGTTCATGGCATCACTGTTCACAATAGGAAAATGATGGAAACAACCTAGATGCCCATCAACAGATGAACGGATAAACAAACTATGATACATACACACAATGGAGTACCATGCAACGAGAAAGAACAATGATGAATCTGTGAAGCATCTCATAACATGGATGAAAATGGAGGGCATTATGCCGAGTGAAATGTCAATCACAAAAGGACAAATATTGTATGAGAACTCTATTGTAAAAACCCATGACAAAGTTCACACACAAAACGTAACAATCTTTGTTGGTTACCAGGGATGGGAGGGGTGGGGGGGGGAATACTAAATAGGCAATAGGTAAGTGGTATCTTGGGTGAAGGGTGAGACAGTACACAATACAGGGGAAACCAGCACAACTTTTACAAGGAAAGGTCATGGAAGCTCCATAGACCCATCCAGACTCCCTGAGGGACTGAATTGCTGGGTGGAGGGCTGTGGGGACCATGGTCTCGGGGAACATCTAGATCAATTGGCATAGCACAGTTTATAAAGACAATGTTCTACATTCTACCTTGGTGAGTAGCGTCTGGGGTCTTAAAAGCCTGTGAGCAGCCATCTAAGATACTCCACTGGTCTCATCTCTTTGGGAGCAAGGGAGAATGAAGAGAACAGGATACAAGGAAAAGATCAGTCCAAAGGACTGATGGACCACTGCTACCGAGGCCTCCACCCGACTGAGTCCAGTACAGTTAGATGGTGACCGGCTACCACCACTAACTGCTCTGACTAGGATCACAACAGAGGGCTCTGGACAGAGCTGGAGAAGGATGTAGAACAAAATTTTAACGCACAAAAAGAAAGACCAGATTTACTGGCCTAAAGGAGACTGGAGAAACCCCGAGAGTATGGCCCCTAGACACCCTTTTAGCTCAGTGGTGACGTCATTTCCGAGCTGCACCGTTCAGCCGTGGAGTGGAAAGCCCCATAAAACCAAACAGGACTAATGAGGCACCGCAGTCCAGGGACAAGGGCCAGAAGGTAGAAGGGGACAGGAAAGCTGGTGATAGGGAACCCAAGGTTGAGTAGGGATAGTGTTGATGTGTTGTGAGGTTGTTACCCATTGTCATAGGGCAACATGTGTACTAACTGTTAAATGAGAAACTATTTTTTTCTGTAAACCTTCATCTAAAGTGAGAATGGCAGCACAATTGGAGGAGCATAGTCGATGTCACTGAACTGTGCATGCAGAAATTTTTGAAATGGTGTATCTTTGGCTATGTATATTTTCTCCAAAAAAAAGAAAAAAACGTTGAGAAGGGAGAGGGTTGACATGTTGTGAGGTTGTTAACCAATGTCATAAAACAATATGTGTACTACTGTTCCATGAGAAACTGTTCTTTAGGCCTTCACCTGGAGTACAATTAAAAAAAAACACTTGCATATACACAAAAACATCTTTAACGTAATAATACAGTAATAATAATAATATTTTGATGGCTGTTGCAAAGTAGCGCCCATTTGTTTTTACAAACCATTGTGTATACCTCTAATTTTTAATGTAATAGGCTTTATGGGGAGTTGGTTCATAACTATGGGTTGTACCTAAGTTGGACTTCCATAACCCAGGGACTGCCTGTATAATGTCCATCTTTATCTCTTCTGACAGGTTTTTTGTTAAAGTGTACTTTGCCTGATATTAAGATTGCCACCCCAGCTCTCTTTTGGCTATTTTTGCATGGGAAATTGTTTTCCATCCTTTCACTTTCAACCTATTTGTGTACTTGGGTCTAAAGTGTGTCTCTTGTAAACAGCATACATTTGGATCGTGTATTTTATCCATTCTGCCACTCTCTGCCTTTTATTGGAGCATTTAGTCCATCTACCTTCACTGTAATTACCAATAAGAAGTGTCTTCTGCCATTTTGTTATTTGTTTTTTGTGTGTCTTAAGCCTTCTTTGTCTTTTACTACTGCTTGCTTTTATGTTTTCTTAGTTTATTGTAGTGAGTCATTTTAGTTTCCTTCTTTCCTTTTTTGCATGTTTTTTTTTTTAGATATTTTCTTAGTGGTTACCATGAATATTCCATTTAACAGCTTGTATTTATAACATCTTAGGATAAGTCAGTACCAACTTCAACAGCATACAAGAAATTCTATACCTGTACCATGTCTCCTGCCCCTCCCCCATTTTGTTGTTATTATCATTAATTACATTTTTATATTTCATATGCCCTGTTACATAATTTTATCTCTGCTTATTATACATTTTTCATTAAAAAGCATGAAAGACAAAATAGTCAGAATTATCAAGCATGAATACCTTATTACTAACCCTTATACTTGTCCATACACTTCCTTGTATCAGGGATCTTTCTTTTTATGTATGTCTTTGAATTACTTTCTGATACCTTTTCCCATCTACAGAACTCTCATTAGTATTTTTTTGTATGACCAGTCTGGTGGATATGAATCTCTCAGCTTCTGTTTGTCTGGGAATGTTTTGATTTCACCCTCATTTTTGAAGGACAGTTTTGCTGGGCATAGTATTGTTGGTAGACAGTTTTTTTTTTCTTTCTTTCTTTCATCATTTTAAATATTTCATTCCAATATCTTCTGGCCTCCAATGTTTCTGTGGAGAAATTGGCACTTAATCTTATTGGGGATCCTTTATATGTGACTGTTTGCTTCTCTCTCACTGCTCTCAGGATTATCTTTACTTTTTGAGAGCCTTAACTATGATGTGTCTTGGTGTAGATCTCTTTGGGTTTATCCTGCTTGGAGTTCTTTGTGATTCTTGGATTTGTACATTTATGTCCTTCATTAGTGTCATGGATTGAATTGTGTCCCCCAAAAATATGTGTCAACTTGGTTAAGCCATGATTTCCAGTATTGTGTGATTGATACAAATTTCCTATATGATGTAAATCTTAACCTCTGCCTGTGGTTAATGAGGCCAGATTGGATTATGCCAGGGTGGGATGTAACACCCTTGCTCAGGTCACATCCCTGATCCCATGTAAAGGGAGTTTCCCTGGGGTGTGGCCTGCACCACCTTTTATCTTACAAGTGATAAAAGGAAAGAGAAGTGAGCAGAGAGTTGGGGGCCTCATACCATCAAGAAAGCAGCACTGGGAGGAGAGCACGTCCTTTGGACCCAGGGTCCTGTGCTGAGAAGCTCCTCGACCAGGGGAAGATCGATGACAAGGATCTTCCTTTAGAGTTGACAGAGAGAGAAAGCCTTCCCCTGGAGCCGACACCCTGAATTTGGACTTGTAGCCTGCTAGACTGTGAAAAAGTAATGTCTCTTCGTTAAAGCCATCCACTTGTGTATTTCTGTTATAGCAGCACCAAATGACTAAGACAGAATTTGGTACTGTGAGAGTGGGGTGCTGTTCTAACAGATACCTAAAATGTGGAAGCAGTTTTGAAACTGTGAATGGATAGAGGATTCAGAAGGAAGGGAAGAGAACTGTTAACACCGGAGTCGGCACAGATGGTGAGAAGCACCAGAGAACCGGCAGCAGCAAAACCAGTAGACCAGAACCAGACAGCACTGGAGCCGACCCATGGAGTGAGAGAGCTGAGTGCCTTTGCGCAGGAGGCTTCCTGGTGGAGTGGGGTGCCTCCAGGCACTTATCGGTGGAGCTACAGAGCTTTGCAACACTTGCTCCCACAGGGCAGATGCAGGTGTGAGGCCCAAAGGCGGAGAGGACAAGGAAATGGGAAGCAGAAGCTGAAGAGATAAGAACACAGGAAGCCGAGCTGCCTCAGTCTCAGAAGCTATGGCCACAACCTCTGGGGTTTCAAAGGGGGAGCCATGGCCTCTCGTGTTTCTAAGGGTGGAGTCGCCACTCAGATGGACTAGGAGAATGGTGCACCTAAAGCCGAGGGAGCAGAGTTGCTGTTCCAGTGGGCCTGGAAGGTGGAGCTGAAGCCCAGGGCCGAGGGGCCCCCACTCAGAATCCGGAGAATGTGCCAATACCTAGAGTCTGGAGGGCAGACCCATTGTGTAAATGGTCTCAGAGAACAGAGGATTATTTTCAAGCCTTGAGGGCTAATGTAATGTGTTCTGCTGACTTGCTTGGTGCCCGTTATCCCTTCTTTCCCTCCAATTTCTCTCATTTGTAATGGAAATGTCTAGCTTGTGCCTGTTCCACCCTTGTACTTTGGAAGCAGATAACTTGTATTCTAGATTTCACAGATAAAGAGGAATTTTTGGATTTTGGACTTGGAGTTGATTTAAGACTTTTGCTATGATATGATGGGTTGAATGTGTTTTACATGTGGCAAAGACATGAATTTTGGGGGGGGGTCAAAGGGTGGAGTGTCATGGATTGAATTATGTCCCCCCAAAGTATGTGTCAACTTGGTTAGGCCATGATTCCCAGTGTTGTGTGGTTGTCTTCCATTTTGTGATTGATAATTTTCCTATAAGTTGTAAATCCTAACCTCTGCCTATGCTTAATGAGGCAAGATTGGATTATGTCAGGCTGGGATGTAACAGTTCACATCCCTGATCCAATGTAAAGGAAGTTTCCCTGGTGTGGCCTGCACCACCTTTTATCTTACAAGAGATGAAAGGGAATCAAGCAGAGAGTTGGAGACCTCATACCATCAAGAAAGCAGCACCGGGAGCAGAGAACATCCTTTGGACCCAGGGTCCCTGTGCTGAGAAGCTCCTTGACCAGTGGAAGATTGAGGAGAAGGATATTCCTCCAGAGCCGACAGACAGAGAAAGCCTTCCCCTGGAGCTGACGCCCTGAATTTGGACTTGTAGCCTAGTAGACTGTGAGAGAATAAATTTCTGTTTGTTAAAGCCATTCACTTGTGGTATTTCTGTTATAGCAGCACTAGATGACTAAGACAGACGGCCACTTGCAAGCGTTAAGACCCCAGGCAGTATGCAATGAACTAGGAGGTAGAACAGAAGCACCAAACACTTTATTTGGCCAATTAACTGGGATGTCCCATGGAACCATGACCATCAACCTCCAAATGAAGCAACAAAATCCCATGAGGTGTTTGGTGGTGCATAAGCAGCCTCTCTAGCTACTCTTTTTTTTTCTTCTGTCGTCGTTGTAGAAAATTTCACCAATTCAACTTTTTACAGGTGTACAAATTATTGACAGCAATTACCTTAAGTGGCTATGTAACCCTACCCTTTATCAATGTGAATTTTCCATCACATTAAACCAAAATTCAGTACTGTGTAAGCAAACCCCCTTTCCCCCCCTCCTTCCTGCCCCTGGTAACCACTAATAAACTTTGGTCTCTATACATTAGTCTTTTTATATAAGTGAGGTCATACAATATTTGTCCTTTTGTGATTGACTTATTTCACTCAGCATAATATCTTCAACCTCCATCCATACTGTTACATGTATCAAGACTTCATTCCCCTTACTGGCTGAGTAGTATTCCATAGTATGTACATACCACATTTTGTTTATCCATTCATCTGTTGATGGGCATTTAGGTTGTTTCCACCTTTTGACTCTTGTGAAAGTGCTGCAAAGAACATGGTTGTACAAGTAACTGTTTGAGTCTCTGCTTTAAAGTTTTTTGGGTATATACCTAGGAGTGGAATAGCTGGTTCATTTGGTAGTTATATTTTTAGTTTTTTAGGAACCGCCACACCATTTTCCACAAGAGCTGTACCATTTTGCATTCCCACCAGCAATGGATAAGTGTTGCAGTTTCCTCATATCCTAGATGACATTTGTTATTTTCTGGGTCTTTTTTTTTTTTTTTCTTTCAATCTTAGCCAGCTGAATGGGAGTGAAATGTTATCTCATTACCGTTTTAATTTGCACCTCTCTGATGGCTAATGATGCTGAGCATCTTTTCATGTGTTTGGTGGACTTGTGAGTGTCCTCTTTGGTGAAATATCTACTCAAATATTTTGACCATTTTATGATAAGATTATTTGTCTTTCTGTTGTTAAGTTGTTGAAGTTTTATATATATTGTGCCTATTAGATTCTTATCAGATATTTGGTTTCCCAAGTTTGTCTTTTCACTTTTTTGGTTAAGTCTTTTGATGAAAAAAGTTTTTAATTTTTATTAGGTCCCATTTACTTTGTGTATTGCTGTTTGTGCTTTTGTTGTATTGGATAATCCGTTGTTAAAAGCTAGGCCTGACAGCGTTGCCTCTGCATTTTCTTCTAAGAATTTATGGTTTTAGTTTCTATGTCTAGGTTTTTAATCCATTTTTAGTTTGTGTTTATGTATGGTGTGAAGAATGGATGCTGTTTCAATTTTCAGCATATGTAAGTCCAGTTTTCCCAACACCATTTATTGCAAAAACTTCTTTTCCCATCAAATGAACTTAGTACCCTTGTCAAAAATCAGTTGACCGGAGATGTGTGGGTATATTTCTGGACCTCAATTCCATTCCTCTGGTCTACATGTCTATTGTTATACCAGTACTGGGCTAATTTGATTACTGTGTTGTTGTCGTTAGGTGCTGTCAAATCAGTTCCCACTCATACCGACCCTATGTACAACAGAACGAAACACTGCCCAGTCCTGTGCCATCCTCACAATTGTTTGTAAGTTTAAGACCATTGTTGCAGTCACTGTGACAGTCCATCTTATCGAGGGTCTTCCTCTTTTTCAATGACCCTATACCCTACTGAACATGATGTTCTTCTCCAGGGACTGGTCCCTCCTGATGACATATCCAAAGTACGAGAGACAAGGTCTCACCATCCTTGCTTTCAGGGAGCACTCTAGCTGTACTTCTTCCAAGATAGATTTGTTAGTTCTTCTGGCAGTCCATGTTATGTTCAATATTCTTTGCCAACACCATAATTCAAAGGCATCAATTCTTCTTCAGTCTTCTTTATTCATTATCCAGCTTTCCCATGTATATGAGGTGATTGAAAACACTATGGCCTGGGTCAGGCACATCTTAGTCTTCGAGGTGACATCTTTGCTTTTCAACACTTTAAAGAGGTCTTTTGCAGTAGATTTACCCAATGCAATCGTCATTTGATTTCTTGACTGCTGCTTCTGTAGGCACTGATTGTGGATCCAAGTAAAATGAAATCCTTGACAACGTCAATATTTTCTCCATTCATCATGATGTTGCTTATTGGTTCAGTTGTGAGGACTTTTGTTTTCTTTATGATAAGGTGTAATCCATACTGAAGGCTGTAGTCTTTGATCTTCATCAGTAAGTGCTTCACGTCCTCTTTGCTTTCAGCAAGCAAAGTTGTGTCATCTACATATAGCAAGTTGTTAGTCTTCCACCAGTCCGGATGCCACGTTTTTCTTTATATAGTCCAGTTTATTAGATTATTGGCTCAGCATACAGACTGAATAAGTATAGTGAAAGGATACAACCCTGATGCACAGCTTTACTGACTTTAAACCACACAGTATTCCCTTGTTCTATTAGAACAACTTCTTCTTGATCTATGTACAGGTTTTGCATGAGCAGAATTAAGTGTCCTGGAATTCCCATTCTTCGAAGTGCTATCCATAATTTGTGAAGATCCACACAGTTGAATGGCTTTGCATAGTCAGTCAAACACAGGTAAACATCTTTCTGGTATTCTCTGCTTTTAGCCTAGATCAGTATGACATCAGCAATGCTATCCCTCATTCCATCTCTTCTTCTGAATCCAGCTTGAAATTTCTGGCAGTTCCATGTCAATGTACTGCTGCAATTGTTTTTGAATTATCTTCAGCAAAATATTATTTGTGTGTGATCTTAATGATATTGTTCGATAATTTCCACATTTCCTTGGATCACCTTTCTTTGGAATGGACCAAATATAGATCTCTTCCAATCGGTTGTCCAGTTAACTGTCTTCCAAATTTATTGGCATAGATGAGTGAGCACCTCCAGCACTGCACCTGTTTGTTGAAACATCTGAATTGGTATTCCATCAATTCCTGAAGGCTTGTTTTTTGCCAATGCCTTCAGCGCAACGTGGACTTCTTTTTTCAATACCATTTGTTCTTATCATATGCTACCTGCTAACATGGTTGAGTGTCAACCAATTCTTTTTGGTACAGTGACACTGTATATTCCTTCTGTCTTATTTTGATGTTTCCTGCATCATTTTTTTTCCCCATAGAATCCTTCAAAATTGCAACTTGAGGCTTGAATCTTTTCTTCAGTTCTTTCAGCTTGAGAAATGCTGAGCATGTTCTTCCCTTTTGATTTTCTAACTCCAGGTCTTTGCACATTTCATTATAATACTTTACTTTGTCTTCTCGACCTGCCCTTTGAAATCTTCTGTTCAGCTCTTTTACTTCATCATTTTTTCCATTCGCTTTAGCTACTCTACATTTAAGAGCAAGTTTCAGAGTCTCTTCTGACATCCATTTTGCTTTTTTCTTTCTTTCCTGTCTTTTTAATGACCTCTTGCTTTCTTCATGCATGATGTCCTTGACGTCATTCCACAACTTGTCTGGTCTGTGGTCATTAGTGTTCAATGTGTCAAATCTACTCTTGAGGTAGTCTCCAAATTCAGGTGGGATGTACTCAAGGTTGTATTTTGGTTCTTGTGGACTTGTTCTAATTTTCTTCAGCTTCAACTCAAACTGGCATATGAGCAATTGATGAGCTCTTCCACAATCCAGCCCTGGCCTTGTTTTAACTGATGATATTGAGCTTTTCCATAGTCTCTTTCCAGAGATGTAGTTGATTTAATTTCTATGTTTTCCATCACTGAGGTCCACGTGTATAATCTCCATTTACGTTGTTGAAAAAAGGTATTTGCAATGAGTAAATCATTGGTCTTGCAAAATTCTGTCATGTGATCTCTGGCATCATTTCTATCACCAAGGCCATATTTTCCAACTACAGATCCTTTTTCTTTGTTTTCAACTTTTGCATTCCAATCACCAGTAATTATCACTACATATTGATTACATATTTAATCAATTTTAGACTGCAGAAGTTTGTAAAAGTCTTCATTTTCCTCTTCTTTGGCCTTAGTGGTTGGTGTGTAAATTTGAACAATAGTTAACTGGTCTTCCTTGTACGTGTATGGATATTATCCTATCACTGAGAGTGTTGTACTTCAGTATAGATCTTGAAATATTCTTTTTGATGATTAATGCAACGCCATTTCTCTTCAAGTTGTCATTCCTGGCATAGTAGACCATATGATTTTCCAATTCAAAATGGCCAATACAAGTCCGTTTCAGCTCACTAATGCCTCGGATATCAATCTTTATATGCTTCATTTTATTTTTGACTACTTCCAGTTTTCCTAGATTCATACTTCGTCCATTCCACTTTCCAATTATTAATGGATGTTTGCAGCTGTTTCTTCTCATTTTGAGTCATGGCACCTCAGCAAATTAAGGTCCCAAAAGCTTGACTCCATCCACATCTTTAAGGTCCACTCTACTTTGAAGAGGCAGCTCTTCTCAAGTTGTATTTGAGTGCCTTCCAACCTGAGGGGGTTCATCTTCCAGCATTATATCAATGTTCCCCTGCTATTCATAAGGTTTTCACTGGACAACTTTTTCAGAAGTAGACCAGCAGCTCCTTCTTCCTAGTCTGTCTTAGTCTGGAAGCTCCACTGAAACCTGTCCATCATGGTTGACACTTCCAGTATTTGAAATACTGATAGCATAGCTTCCAGCATCACAGCAACATGCAAGCCACCACAGTACAAACTGACAGACGTGTGGGATTGATTACTGTAGCTGTATAATATGTTTTAAAATCAGGAAGTGTGAGTCCTCCTACTTTGTTCTCTTTCAACATTGTTCTAGCTATTCAGAGCCTCTTGCCATTCTATATAAAGTCTAGGATTGGTTTTTCCATTTCTGTAAAGAAAACTGTTGGAATTTTGATAGGGATTGTGTTGAATCTATAGATGACTTTGGGTAGTATTGACATCTTAACAATATTAAGCCTTCCAATCCATGAACATGGGACATTTTTTCATCTGATTATTTTAATTATGGATGCACTGAAGATACCTGAAGGCTTATTGTAGCAAGCAGTTCCAAGTCCAGCTGAACCTAGATCCATTACCTCCCTCTTTCCGCATCACACACAACTTCATGGGAGGTTTATGAGCTGAAAAATGGTCAGATTTGAGTTCTAGAATTTCCTTGATTTTATTGAGAAACAGTGGAAAGGTTAGTAGTTGGTTCCAAAGGCACAGCTAAAATCTTACATATATTGAAGAAAGTAGAGTGAGAAAGGGGGGCCTTTTTAGGAGGTCATAACTGAAAGTTAGGTAAGCAAATGCCATAAGGATGAAAATAGCAAACAAGTCTTCTCATTTTCTGTCCAAAGTTTTGGTTGCGGGAAGTGTCAATGTATTTGCCTTTGGGTGTAGACTATAGGGTGGGAGAAATCAACTTCAAGGTGGTGGAATAACTTGCCCAAGTCCTTATGGTTAAATTCTCAACTGATCTTGGAGCAGATTTCAGAATTCAAATTCGCTCCTCTTTGCTATCTTCTTAGAAAACAATGTGCTTTCTACCCTCAACCTAGGCTGTTGTTGTTGTTAGTTGCCATGGAGTCAGCTCCAACTCATGGTGACCTTATGTATAACAGAATAAAACATTGCCCTATCCTGTACCATCTTCATTATCATTAGTATCTTTGAGTCCATTATTGTGGTCGTTGTGTCAATCCATCTCATTGAGTGTTTCCCTTGTTTTCGCTGACCCTATTCTTTACTAAACACGATATCCTTTTCTAGCGAATGGTCTTTCCTGATGATATGTCCAAAGTAAGCAAGTCAAAGTCTTGCCATCCTTGCTTCTGAGGAGCATTTTGGTTGTATTTTTTCTAAGACTGATTTGTTTGTTCTTTTGGCAGTCCATGGTATATTCAATATTTCCCCAACACCTTCAGATTGATTGCATTCTTTCGGATAAAATCTCACTTGTCATTAAATGTTTTAATCCTATTATAACAGAATTAAGGGGTGAAGGAATAGGGTAAGGGTGGATGTTCACTCTTATTTAAGTAGCATAACCAAGCCAAACCACAGATTAGCTAAAGCTGAAAAGCACTGCCAACATTTGAAATATTTGAGAACATCTTATATCTACACCCTACTGTCAAAGAGAGGCACTGGAAACAGAGAACTAGTATTCTTGTTCTGGATTCTCCTTTTTCTCTGAGGGGCATGGTGTCCCCAGCTATGGCATACTTGAAATTCACAGGTCATCCAAGAGCTTTTTTAATCCATTGGTTTCAAATATTTCCTGTCCTGCAAAAAATATTCCAAGACAGAGGGTTTTTTATTAGACTGTGTCTTCAAATTCATTATCCATGATATTATGGGCAGTCCACATCCCTTCCCCTGCTAACTCAGAGTACCCAGGTGAACCACAGGTCACCAATAACAGCCCTAACTCAGGAACAGGCCCATCCTGTAAAGAAAGAAATACTAATATTGAGTATCTAAATGTGGTGAGAGAGGAAGGATTTGGGAATTATCAGATTTATAATACCCACTGTCATGGATTGAATTATGTCCCCCAAAAAAATATATATCAATTTGGCTATGCCATGATTCCTAGTATTGTGATTGCCTACCATTTTGTCATCTGATGTGATTTTTCCTATACATTGTGAATTCTATCACTATGATGTTAATGAGATGGATCAGCTGCAGTTATGTTGGTGAGATCTACAAGATTGGATTGTGTCTTAAGTCAATCTCTTGAGACATAAAAGAGAGAAGCAAGCAGAGAGACATGGGGACTTCATACCACCAAGAAAGCAGCACCAGGAGCAGAGCATGTCCTTTGGACCTGAGGTTCCTGCGTGGAGAAGCTCCTAGACCAAGGGAAGATTGATGACAGGGGCCTTCTTCCAGAATAGACAGAGAAAGCCTTCCCCTAGAGCTGGCGCTCTGAATTTGGACTTCTAGCCTTCTAGACTGTGAGATAATAAACTTCTCTTTGTTGAAGCCATCCACTTGTGGTATTTCTATTAAAGCAGCACTAGATGACTAAGACACCCATACACATTCTTCCCTGTATTAGTGAAGATGAATAGACATTGGTGATAGGCAGAATAATGGTCTTCAAAGATGTCAATATGTTCACATAATCCCTAGAACCTGTGAATACGCTATACTACATGGTAAGGAGGGATGGAAGTTAAGGTTGCTAATCAGCTTACCTTGAGATGGGGAGATTATCCTGGGTTATCTGAGTAGGCCAAATGTGATCACAGGGTTCTTATAAGTGAAAGATGGAGGCAGGAGAGTCAGTGTAAGAGTGACACATTATGAGAAAGATTTTACCATTGTTTTTTGGAAGATTTAGGAGGGGGGCCACAAGTCAAGGAATGTGGGTGGCTTCTAGAAGAGGCAGGGAGCAAGAGAAAAAATATATCTATTTCTAGGAAGCATGCAGAAAAGTTCCTGAATAATCTGTATCCTGGGTCTCTGAATAGAGGCTTCAAATACAACCTGCTATACCTTCTTGTGTTATTAAAACTATCTGTAGTGTCTAAGGTTGTTTCCAAATAAGTTAACACCAGATAAGAGGGAAATAAATCAAAAGTGATAATAACAAAAAGAATGAATCCTGTCTTATGTTGAGCTTTACAGGAGAGTTCCCTACCAGCAGTATTTATTGAGCACATACCATTTGCCAAGCATTGTTCTAAGCATTGAGGATACATCCATATCAAACAGACAGAATTCTCTTCCCTTTTAGAGCTTAAATTCTAATGCTGTATAATTACATCCTCTTACAAGTGCTAAGGAAGTCATGGACACAACCAGTAAAAGAGGCATGGGATAGACTAACGCATACTGGAGACGAAAGTGTGTCTTTTACAACTTCTATATGAAAACCCCTTCACCATGGTAGAAGACAGTTATGACCTCATTTCTTACCTAGAGAAAATATAGAGTCTATGACAGCAGAGTAGTCTAACTCACATTCCCTTATTCTGTTCCTAAGACGTCCCCTAAGCCAGGGTCCTATGTGTATGGAGAACACAGTGTTGAGTGCTATTTCTTTGTCTTCCTGGTTTTTTTTTTTTTTTTGTTTGTTTGTTTGTTTGTTTGTTTTTGCCCCCAGACTTATACAAGCAGTGTGGAGAAGGAACCTAAGGATATCTTTGGGACAGAGCTTAATACAAACTTCAGTCCTTTTGTTGATGAGCAATTAAAGGCATGACCACTGCCCAACACATGAGTAGAGTGATCAGCTGCTGTGGGGTAATTAAAAAGACACATAAAATGTGGCAGAAATGGTAGAATGCTATGGATAGAAAGAATATTCTACAAGTCACCTAGTCAAGGTTCCAGCTTCCAGGTAGAAAACTACCTAAACTCTCCAGATAAATCAATTTTAACTAAATTAGAGAAGTATAGAATCTTCTTTATCTAGGTAGTTTTACAGTAACAGTAAGCCTTACTTCTCTGCATGTCAGGAAGTTATTTCTCCTTGCTAATAGGTATTCCTATTGTTATAGTATAAGTAAATGTCTCTTTGATTCTATTTAACAGATAACCTTCTAACAGATCAGGTTTCTGTTATTAAAACACTTTAATCTAGAAAGACCATGGTAAATCCTTCCAGCAAAAGCCCAAGAAGGAGACTCAAAAAGAATGATCTGAGAGGTTGAAAGTAAACCAGTAGAGGGAGATGTTACAGCAACCAAGGGAGAGAGTAGGTCTTTAAAAAAAAAAAAAAAAAAGAGAGAGAGAGGGGAGCGTGCCCACAGAAATAAATAAGCCAATCCAGATGCGCATAGGAGAGTCCATTAGAGAGATTATTGGTGACTTTTACCAAAGCACTTTCAATGGAATTGTAGGGTGGTAGGCTGATTATAGTGGACTGAGGAATGATACAATGATGAAGTGAAGACGGGAAGTCTTTGAAGAACTTCCCAGTGAGACCTCTCCGCTATAGGTACGAAGTTAAGAGAAAATGTGTCGTAAGGCTAGGCACAGAAAAGTAGTGCTTAAGACATATGGACCAGAGAGTGCTTCCAGAGAAACAAAATTGTAAGAATGAGTTTCCTAAATTGGTTCTCAAGTCTGGTTAGTCTTAAAGATGCTGATGACTCTGCTTACAGTAGTAAAGAGGGCACTGCTAATTCATGGTGTGAGGTGGCAGTACAAATATGCAAAATATCACCACCAGTAGATCAAGCATTGGTGAAAGTCAAGGCTCTGGGTGATTTCATGTGTGAAACTTTTCTACAATTTTGTCATGATGAGAAGTATAAGGAAGCTGGTTGGTTGGTCCTGTTTTTGCTAGACTGGTGAAAGAAAGAGCTCAGAGCTTCAGAGTCAAAGTTCAAGTGTAGCATAAACAACTTGAAATTTCCACTTGAGCCTTGAAAGTAGTAACAGAGTGGATATTGCCAAAAAACAAACCCAGAGTCTTACTGTAAGAGTGGCTGAATTACACTGGCAACTCAACTGCCAAACTCGAGAGGTGACTGAAGTTAAAGTGAGGGCATTTATTGGGAAGAAATGGGATGCTGAAACTTGGGAAGGGGACATATGCGCAGATAATCAGGAAGCTGGAGGCACTGAGCCTCTAAATTCCATTGACTCACTCGTGCCAACAGAATCAACCCCCTCACTCCCATCTGAAGAGATTACTCCAAGATTGTTTGATAAGTCACCCTCCCCAGTAAAACCATTAGCCCCTCCACCCCCATCTGACCAGATTAACCCACCTGTGTCTAAATACCCTTTGTCAGAGTCATTGCCTGGGGCATCACCTGAGGCAGATGCTTTACAAGACAATGCTGAATATCCTGGAAGCTCTTCCCTACCACTGATTTTTGCTTCTAGCCCTGTAACTAGACTTAAGTCCCAGTGAGACTCAAAAGGTGAAGTACAAAGTGTGACCCAGGAGGAGTTATGCTACACTCCAAAAGAACTGCTTGAGTTTTCTAATATGTACAAACAGAAATGTGCAGAATATGTGTGGGAATGGCTATTAAAGGTGAGATAATGGTGCAAGGAACATAAAGATGGATCAATTTCAGTTTGTTGGTGTGGGCCCACTAAGTTCAGATTCTTCATTCAATGTTTCAGCTTGAGAAGTTTGAAGAGGATCTAATCTTTTATTTGGTTGGATCACTGAAGCATGGATTACATGGTGGCCTACACTAAATCAAGTTAAACTACCAGACCTGCCTTGGTATACTGTAGAAGAAGGTATCCAAAGGCTTAGGTAAATTCACATGCTACGGTGGATTTATCAGGTTAGACCCACAGACCCACACATGGAGTACCAAGAGGACACACATTTTACCACAAAAGTGAAGAACAAATTTGTGAAGGGAGGCCCAGCATCCTTAAATACTGCTGTGATTGCTGTTTTATGTAAGTCAGATTTGGCAATAGGAACTGCCCTAACTGAATTAAGACACCTAACTACAATGAGGCTGATTGGACTCCATGATAGTAGGGGCCAATTGGCAGCACTCAACAAAGACAAGGTAGGCGTGGTTACCATAATGGGCAGCAGAGTCAAAGCAATAATCACACTAGTCCGACTCATATGGACTTATGGTTTTGGTTACTTAGTCATGGTGTCCCTAGGAGTGAAATAGATAGAAATCTGCTAAATATTTACTTGATCTGTACAAGCAGATGAATTCTAGGTCAAGTGAACAGAAGTCTAACTCGAGTCACCAGAATAGAGAGTCATGGTCCCTCAATCAATTCTCAGATTTGAGTGAGTTTAAAGACCCACAACCCCTTGAATGAAGGGGAGGCCAGATCCCCTTGAGGTAGAACTCCAATACACTGCCAAAAAGTTATACTTTTAATCTTTCTCCCAGAGTTCCCCAAAGGGATCTCAGCCTTTTATGAGAGTAACTGCTCATTGGGGAAAAGGAAATAATCTGAATTTGGGGGGATTACTGGATACTGGCTCTGAACTGACACTAATTCCAGGAGACCTAAAACATCACTATGGACCACCAGTCAGAGTGGGGCCATATGGAGGTCAGGTTATTAATAGAGTCTTAGCTCATGTGCATCTCACATTAGGTCCAGTGGGTCCCCAAACCAATCCTGTAGTGATTTCCCCAGTTCAGGAATGCATAATTGGAATAGATATACTCAGCAACTGGAAGAACCCCAACATTGGATCTCTGACAAATGGAGTAAGGGCTATTATGGTAGGAAAAGCCAAGTGGAATCGATTAGAACTGCCCCTACCTATAAAAATAGTAAACCAAAAGCAATACCACATTCCTGAAGGTATTGCAGAGATTACTGCCATCAAGGACTTGAAGGATGCAGAGGTGGTGATTCCCACCACATCTCCATTCAACTCGCCTATTTGGCCTATGCAAAAAACAGATGGATCTTGGAGAATGACAGTGGATTATTGAAAACTTAGCTGGGTGGTGACTCCAGTTGCAGATGCTGTTCCAGATGTAGTTTCATTTCTTGAGCAAATTAATACATCTCCTGGTATCTGGTATGCAGATATTCATCTGGCTAATGTCTTTTTCTCCATACCTGTTTCAAAGGAGCACCAGAAGCAGTTTGCCTTCAGCTGGCAAGGCCAGCAATACAACTTCAGATGCCTACCTCAGGGCTATATCAACTCTCCAGACCTATGTCATAATTTAGTCCTCAGGGACCTTAATCACCTTTCTCTTCCACAAGATGTCACACTGGTCCGTTACATTGATGACATGCTGATTGGACCTAGTAAGGAAGAAGTATCAATGACTCTGGACTTATTGGTAAAATATTTGTGTGCTACGAGGGTGGGAAATCAATCCTGCAAAAATTCAGATGCCTTCCACCTCAGTGAAATTTCTAGGGGTCCAGTGCTGTGGGGCATGTCAAAATAGTCCTTCTAAAGTGAAGGATAAGTTATTGCATCTGGCCTCTTGTACAACTAAAAAGGAGGCACAATGTCTAGTGGGTCTCTTTGGATTTTGGGGCAACATATTCCTCATTTGGGTGTGCTACTCTGGCCTGTTTATGAAGTGGCTCAAAAATCTGCTATTTTTGAGTGGGGCCCAGAACAAGAGAAGGCTCTGCAATAGGTTCAGGCTGCTGTGCAAGCCTCTTTGCCACTTGGGCCATATGATCCGGCTGATCCAATTGTGCTTGAAGTGTCAGTGACAGATAGAGATGCTGTTTGGAGTCTTTGGCAGACCCCTATTGGTGAATCACAACACAGACTCAGGATTTTGGAGCAAAACCCTTCTATCTTCTGCAGATAACTACTGTCCTTTTGAGAAAGAGCTTCTGGCTTGTAACTGGACCTTAGTAGAGACTGAACGCTTAACCATGGGCCACCAAGTCACCATGCGGCCTGAGCTGCCTATCATGAACTGGGTGTTGTCTGACCCACAGAGACATAAAGTTGGACATGTACAGCAGCACTTCATCATTAAATGGAAGTAATGTATACAAGATTGAGCAGGACCTGAAGTCTCAAGTAAGTTGAATGAGGAAGTAGCCCAAATGCCCATGGTCTCTACTCCTGTCACATTACCTTTCATCTCCCAGTCTGCACCTATGGCCTCACGGAGAGCTCCTTCTGTTCTGTTAACTGAGTAAGAGGAAACTCATGCCTGGTTTACAGATAGTTCTGTGCAATATGCAGGCACCACTTGAAAGTGGACAGCCGCAGCACTACAACCTCTTTCTGGGACCTCCCTGAAGGACAGTGGTGAAGGGAAATCAGCCCAATGGGAAGAATTTCGAGCAGTGAACCTGGTTGTTCACTTTGCTTGGAAGGAGAAATGGCCAGATGTGTGATTGTATGCTGATTCATTTCCTGTGGCCAATGGTTTGGCTGGATGGTCAGGAACTTGGAAGGAACATGATTGGAAAATTGGAGATAAAGAAGTATGGGGAAGAGGCATGTGGAGAGACCTCTCTGAATGGGCCAAAGAAGTGAAGATATTTGTGTCTCATGTGAATGCTCACCAAAGGGTGACCTTGGTGGAGGAGGATTTTAACAATCAAGTGTATAGGATGACATATTCTGTGGAAACCAGTCTTTTTGTCCTCAGCCACTCCCATCATTGCTCAATGGGTTCATGAACAAAGTGGCCATGGTGTCAGGTATGGAGGTTATACATGGGCTCCGCATTGTGGACTTTGACTCACCGAAGCCAACTTGGCTACAGCCACTGCTGAGTGCCCAATCTGCCAGCACCAGAGACCAAAATTGAACATCCTTTGAGGTGATCAGCCAGCAACCTGGTGGCAAATTGATTACATTGGACCAATTCCATCATGGTAAGGGCAATGTTTTGTTCTTAGTGGAATAGACACTTACTCTGTATATAGATTTGCCTTCGCTACGTGCAATGCTTCTGCCACAGCTACCATCTGTGGACTTACAGAATGCCTTATCCACCATCATGCTATCCCACACAGCATCCCCTTGGATCAAGGGATTCACTTCACAGCAAATGAAATACAGCAATGAGCCCGTAATCATGGAAATCACTGGTCTTACCATGTTCCCCATCATCCTGAAGCAGCTGGTTTGATAGAACGATGGAATGACCTTCTAAAGACACAATTACGGAAACTATTTGTTCTGTAAGCCTTCACCTGAAGTACAATAAAATATTAAAAAAAATAATAATAAAGACACAATTACGGTGTCAGCTAGGTGGAAATACCTTACAGGTTTGGGGCAAGGTACTCCAGGAGGCTGTATATGCTCTAAACCAGGGTCCAGTATAAGGTGCGGTTTCTTCCATAGCCAGTATTCATGGGTCCAGGAATTAAGGGCTGGAAATGGAAGTGGCATCACGCACTATTACCCCTAGTAACCCACTCGCGAAATTTTGCTTCCTGTCCCTGTGACCTTATGCTCTGCAGTCTAGAGGTCTTCGTTCCAAAAGAAAGAATGATCCCACCTGGAGACACATCACTAATTCCATTGAAATGGAAGCTAAAAATGCCACCTGGCCACTTTGGGCTCCTCATGCCTCTGGATCAACAGGTAAAGAGGGGAGTTACCCTATTGGCTGATGTGATTGATCCTGATTACCAAGAGAAAATCGGGTTGATATTACATAATGGAGGTAAAGAAGAGTATCTCTGGAATGCAGGATATCCCTTAGGGCATCTCTTAGTACTACCTAGCCCTGTGATTAAAGTCAATAGAAAATTATAGCAACCCAATTCCGACAGGACTACTGATGGCCCAGATCATTCAGGAATGAAGATTTGGTCATCCCACCAGGCAAAGAACCACTACTAGCTGAGGTGCTTGCTGAGGGCAAATGGAATACTGACTGGGTGGTGGAAGAAGGTAGTTCTAAATACCAGTTATGACCACCTGACCAGTTGCAAAATCGAGAACTGTAATTGTTAACAGTATTTCTGCTTTGTATGTGCATCAAATATTTTTGTTTTTTTCACTTATAAATTTTAAGATGTAAATAGGGCTTTTGTACATTCAGTTGTATGTGTGTTGTATCATGTTAGGTGCAAGTTTGACTTTATAATTGTCTTTATTCAGAGATTATGTATGGATTAAGGAGATGTGTACAGGTGTCAAGTTGACAAGGTGTGGACTGTGATTGTTAAGGTTATGTGTCAACTTGACTGGACCATGATTCTCAGTCTTTTGGCACTTATGATGTACTTTGTCAGTTGTATGATGATGTGACCACTTCCATGATGAGATATGATATAATGCGATCACCTCTATATTGGGCTGTGCTGTGAGTAGCTAATCAGTTGAAAGGGAGTTTCCTTGGGGGTGTGGGCTGCATCAAATATATAAGTGAACTTTCTGGCAAGATTCGTGGGCTTTTCCTCGCTCTGGATCCTGCAGCTGGCTCCCGTTCATCTGTCCTCTGGTCTTTGGGACTTGAGCTAGCAGCTTACCTATGGTCTTGCCTGCCGATCTTGGGATTCATTGGCCTTCGCAGCCTGTGAGCAAGAACCCTGCTCTCCGACCTTCCCATCTTGGGTTCTCCAGCCCCTGTGGCTACGTGAAACAGAAGAAGCCTGCAGCCTGACCCACGGATTTGGGATATTCCAGCCTCTACAGCCACGTGAGCCATTTCCTTTATATAAATCTCTCACAATATATACATTTATATGCTCTCCTGGTTTTGCTTCTCTAGAGAACCCAGCATAAGACAAGCATGGTATGTTTTTCCATTTATGTAGGTCTCTTTTGGTTTCTTGCAGTAGTGTTTTGTAGTTTTATTTGTACAGGTCTTTAACATTCCTGGTTAGATTTATTCTTAACTATTTTTTTAGGGGCTATTATAAATGTTATTTATTTCCTTTTCGTAGTTCTCTTTATAGACGTATAGGAATCCAACTGAGTTTTGTATGTTTATCTTGTATCGTGCTAGTCTGCTGAATCTATTAGTTCCAGTGGTATTCTTTTGGAGTTTTTAGGTTCTCTATGTACAGTATTTTCTTTCTTTCCTGTCTTTTTAATGACCTCTTGCTTTCTTCATGTATGATGCCCTTGATGTCATTCCACAGCTAGTCTGATCTTTGGTCATTAGTGTTCAACGTGTCAAATCTATACTTGAGATGATCTCTAAATTCAGGTGGGATATACTCAAGGTTGTACTTTGGCTCTCGTGGACTTGTTCTAATTTTCTTCAGTTTGCATATGAGCTATTGATGGTCTGTTCCAAAGTTGGCCCCTGGATTTGTTCTGACTGATGATGTTGAGCTTTTCCATCGCCTCTTTCCACAGATGTAGTCAATTTGATTCCTGTGTATTCCATCTGGC
The DNA here is from genome assembly GCA_030035585.1 of Dugong dugon. Taxonomy (NCBI): domain Eukaryota; kingdom Metazoa; phylum Chordata; class Mammalia; order Sirenia; family Dugongidae; genus Dugong; species Dugong dugon. Next base: position 95,797,644 of record CM057483.1, on the reverse strand, counting down.
AAGGTCCACGTGTATAGCCACCATTTATGTTGGTGAAAAAAGGTATTTACAATGAAGAAGTCATTGGTCTTGAAAAATTCTATCATGTGATCTCCAGCATCATTTCTATCACCAACGCCATGCTTTCCAACTACCAATGCTTCTTCTTTGTCTCCAATTTTCACATTCCAAACACCAGTAATTATCAATGCATCCTGATTGCATGTTTGATCAATTTCAGACTGCAGAAGTTGGTAAAAATCTTCAGTTTCTTCATCTTTGGGCTTAGTGGTTGGTGCATAAATTTAAATAATAGTCGTATTAACTGTTCTTCCTTGTAGACGTATGGATACTATCTTATCACTGACAGCACTGTACTTCAGGATAGATCTTGAAATGTTCTTTTTGATGATAAATGCAATACCATTCTTCTTCAATTTTTCATTCCCAGCATAGTAGACCATATGATTCTCCAATTCAAAATGGCAAATACCAGATCATTTCAGCCAGTAATGCCTAGGATATTGATGTTTATGTGTTCCATTTCAGTTTTGATGATTTCCAATTTTCATAGATTCATAGTACATTCCACGTTCCAATTACTAATGGATGTTTGCAACTGTTTCTCATTTTGAGTCATGCCACATCAGCAAATGAAGATCTTGAAAGCTTGACTCCATCCATGTCATTAAGATCGACTTTATGTTTTGGAGGCAGCTCTTCCCCAGTTATACTTTGAGTGCCTTCCAACCTGGGGGGCTCTTCTTCCAGCACTATATCTATGTTCTGCTGCTATTCATAAGGTTTTCACTGGCTAATTCTTTTGAGAAGTAGACTACCGGGCCTTTCTTCCTAGTCTGTCTTAGTCTAGAAGCTCAGCTGAAACCTGTCCACCATGGGTGACCCTGCTGGTATTTGAATACCAGTGGCATAGCTTCCAGCAACACAGCAACATGCACTGACCCATATTACAACAAACTGACAGATGCGTGGGGCTCTGATACTTGCTCTTAAATGTGAGTAGCTAAAGATAATAGAAGAAATGATAAAGTAAAAGAGCTAAATAGAAGATTTCAAAGGGTGGCTTGAGATGACAAAGTAAAGTATTATAATGACATGTGCAAAGACCTGGAGGTAGAAAACCAAAAGGAAAGAACATACTCGGCATTTTTCAAGCTGAAAGAACTGAAGAAAAAATTCAAGCCTCGAGTTGCAATATTGAAGGATTCTACAGGGGAAAATATCAAACCACACAGGAAGCATTAATAGAAGATGTAAGGAATACAGAGAGTCACTATACCAAAAAGAACTGGTTGATGTTCAACCATTTCAGGAGGTAGCATATGACCAGGAACTGATGGTACTGAAGGAAGAATTCCAAGCTGCAATGAAGGTATTGGCAAAAAGCAAGGCTCCAGGAATTGACGGAATACCCATAGAGATGTTACAACAAATGGATGCAGCACTGGAAGTGCTCACTCGTCTATGCCAAGAAATTTAGAAGAGAGCTACCTGGCCAACTGAATGGAAGGTATCCATATTTATGCCTATTCCCAAGAAAGGCGATCCAATCAAATGCAGAAATTTTTGAACAATATCATTAAGATCACACGCAAGTAAAACTTTGCTGAAGATCATTCAAAAGTGGCAGCATCAGTATATCTACAGGGAACAGCCAGAAATTCAATCCAGATTCATAAGAGGGCATGGGACCAGGGATAGCATTGCTGATGTCAGATGGCTCCTGGCTGAAAGCAGAGACTACCAGAAAGATGTTTACCTGTGTTTTATTGACTATGCAAAGGCATTCGACTGTGACGATCATAACAAATTATGGATAACATTGCGAAGAACAGGAATTCCAGAACACTTAATTGTGCTTGTGAGGAACCTGTACGTAGACCAAGAGGCAGTCGTTCGAATAGAACAAGGGGATACTGCACAGTTTAAAGTCAGGAAATGTGTGTTTCCAGGTTGTACCCTGTCACCATACTTATTCCATCTGTATGCTGAACAAATAATCCGAGAAACTGAACTGTATGAAGAAGAACGTGGCATCAGGATTGGAGGAAGACTCATTAATAACCTGTGATATGCAGGTGACACACCTTGCTTGCTGAAAGTGAAGAGGACTTGAAGCACTTACTGATGAAGATCAAAGACCACAGCCTTCAGTATGGATTACACCTCAACATAAAGAAAAAAATCCTCACAACTGGACCAATGAGCAACATCATCATAAATGGAGAAAATATTGAAGTTGTCAAAGATTTCATTTTATTTGGATCCACAATCAACACCCATGGAAGCAGCAGTCAAGAAATCAGAAGACGCACTGCATTGGGCAAATCTGCTGCAAAAGACCTCTTTAAAGTGTTAAAAAGCAAAGATGTCACCTCGAAGACTAAGATGTGCCTGACCCAAGCCATAGTGTTTTCAATCGCCTCATATGCATGTGAAGGCTGGACGATGAATAAGGAAGACCGAATAAGAATTGACGCCTTTGAATGGTGGTGTTGGCCAATAATATTGAATATACCATGGGCTGCCAAAAGAACGAACAAATCTGTCTTGGAAGAAGTACAACCAGAATGCTCCTTAGAAGCAAGGATGGTGAGACTATATCTTACACACTTTGGACAAGTTGTCAGGAAGCGTCAGTCCCTAGAGAAGGACATCATGCTTGGTAAAGTAGAGGGCCAGCAAAAAAGAGGAAGACCCTCAAGGAGTTGGATTGACACAGTGGCAGCAACAATGGGCTCAAGCATAACAAATGATTGTGAGGATGGCACAGGGACAGGTAGTGTTTCGTTCTGTTGTACATACGGTTGCTATGAGTCAGAACCGACTCGATGGCACTTTACAACAACAGGTATAGTATGGAGCCCCTGTGGTGCAGTGGTTAAGAGTTCCACTGCTAACCAAAAGGTGGGCAGTTCAAATCTCCCAGTCACTACTTTACAACCCTATGGGCCTATTCTACTCTGTCCTATAGGGTTGCTATGACTCAGAATCGACTTGATGACAGTGAATATTTTTTAATGTATGGTGTCATATCATCTGAAAATAACAATAGTTTTACTTCTTCCTTACCAATTTGGATGCCCTTTATTTCTTTTTCTTGCCTTATTTCTCTAGCTGGGACTTCCAGCACCATGTTAAATAGGAGTGGTGATAAAGGGCATCCTTTTCTTGTTCCCGTTCTCAAGGGGAATGTTTTCAGCCTCTCTGCATTGAGAATGATGTTGGTTGTTTGATTTGTGTAGATGCTCTTTATTTTATTGAGGAATTTCCCTTCAATTTCTATCTTATTGAGAGTTTTTACCAGGAATGGGTGTTGGACTTTATCGAATGCCTTTTTGTGTTGAGATGATCATGTGATTCTTTTGTTTTATTTATGTGGTGGATTACGTTGATTAATTTTCTAATGCTTGAACCATCCTTGCATACCTGGTATGCTTTTTTATGTTGTGCTGACTTCTATTGGCTAGAAATTCGTATAGAGTTTAAAAGCACAGCTGCTAACCAAATGGTCGCCAGTTCGAATCCACCAGCCACTCCTTGGAAACACTATAGGCATTTCTACTGTGTCCTGTGGGGTCGCTGTGAGTCGGAATCAACTCGACGGCAATGGGTTTAGTTTTGGTTTTGATATTCATGAGAGATAATCGTCATTAATTTGCTTTTTTTGTGGTGTCGTTGCCTGGTTTTGGTATGAGGGTAATGCTGGCTTCATAAAATGAATTTGGAAGTATTCCTTCCTTTTCTATGTTCTGAAATCCTTTGACCTTTGAGTAGTACTGATGCAATCTCTTCTCTGAATGTTTGATAGAATTCTCCAGTGAAGCCATCAGGGCCAGGACTTTTTTGGGGGAGGAGGTTTTTTAAAATTATTATTACCTTTTCATTTTCTTCTCGTTATATGTCTGTTCGGATTTTCGACCTCAGTAGGTAGCGTCTTTCTAGAAAGTTGTCCATTTCCTCTAGGTTTTCAAATTTGTTGTAGTACAGTTTTTCATAGTACTCTGTTATGATCCTTTTTTATTTCAGTTGGGTCTGTTGTAATGTCCCCTATTTCATTTCTTATTTGGGTTATTTGCTTCCTCTTCTGTTTTACCTTTGTCAGTTTGGCCAGTGGTTTGTCAATTTTGTTGATCCTTTGAAAGAACCAACTTTTGGTTTTGGTGATTCTTTCTATTGTTTTCTGTTCTCTATTTCATCTCTGATCTTTATTATTTCCTTTCTTCTGGTGGCTGTGGGCTTCTTTTGCTGTTCCCTTTCTATTTGTTTGAGTTGTAGGGCTAACGTTTTGATTTTGTCCCTTTCTTCTTTTTTGATGTTTGTGCCTATTGCTATAAATTGACCTCTGAGCACTGCATTAACTGCCTGTCCCATAGGTTTTGGTATGATGTGTTTTCATTCTCATTTGATTCTACAAGTTTTTGGATTCCATCTTTTATTTCTTATATTACCCAGTGGTTTTTAAGCAAGGTGTTATTCTATTTCCAAGTATTTGATTTTTTTCCCTTGCTCTTCCTGTTATTAATTTCTACTTTTATGGTGTTGTGATCAGAGAAGATAGTTTGTATTATTATATCAGTGTTTTGGATTTTGTTGAGGGTTGCTTTGTGGCCTAAGATGTGGTCCATTCTGGAGAATGTTCCATGTGTGTTGGAAAAGAATGTGTACTTTGCTTTGTTGGGTGGAGTGTTCTATATATGTCTATGAGGTCAGGTTGGTTGATTGTGGCCTTAAGATTCTCTGTATCTTTGTTACTTTCTAGATGTTCTGTCCTTTAACAAGAGTGGTGTGTTGAAGTCTCCTACTATTGTTGTGGAACTGTCAATTTCTCTTTTCAGTGCTGTTAGCATTTGTTTCATGTATTTTAGAGCCCTGTCATTGGGTGTGTAGATATTTATTATGGTTATGTTCTCATGGTAGACCATCCCTTTAATCATTCTACAATGTCCTTCCTTTTCTTTTATGGTGAATATTTCCTTAAAATCTATTTTAAGTGTTGCCACTCTTGCTGTTTTTTGGTTGCTGTTTGCTTGATATATTTTTTCCATTATTTGATTTTTAACATATTCATGTATTTGTGTCTAAGGTGTGTCTCTTGTAGACAGCGTATTGATGGGTCATTTTTTTCTATCCATACTGTTACTCTCTCTTTATGGGTGCATTTAAGCCATCTACATTCAGTGTGATTATTGATAGGTGTGAGTTTATTGCTGTCATTTTGTAGTGCTTTTTTTGGCACTGACCTTTGTTCCTCTTACTCTCCTGTCTGAGTTCCTTTTGTTTGTGAAATTTCTTTTCATTTCTTTCATTATTGTAGATTTTTTGTTTACTGAGACTTTGTTTTCTTTATTTTGATGAGTAGGTTTGTTATCTTTCTTTGTGGTTACATTGAAATGTACCTCTACCTTCCTAAGTTTGAACCAGTCTGTTATTACTTGTTACCACCTTGAATTCCTCTCCATTTTAAAGTTCTATACCTACACCGTGTATTCCCTTTTTCATTGTTCTGACACTGTCATCTTTTACAGACTGACGTTTCTAGTTCCCTGTTTGAATCTTTTAGTTTTGTTTTACCCTTGAGAGTTCATTATCTAGGTCAGTATTTGGATGATACTGACCTGTGTCCTAGATTCAGGTAGTTGTCTGATGTTGGTTCTCTACCGGAAGTACTCCCTTAAATAATTCTTGTAAGTTTGGTTTGGTTTTCACAAATTCCCTTAATTTCTGTTTATCTGGAAATGGCTTAAGTTTAACAGCATATTTGAGAGAATTTTTTGCAGGATATATTGCTCTTGGTTGGCAATTTTTTTTCTTTCAGGGTTTTGTATATATCCTCCCATTGCCTTCTCGCCTGCATGATTTCTGCTGAGTAATCAGAACTTAGTTTTGTTGTTACCCTTTTGTATGTGACTTTTTGGTTTTCTTTAGCTTCTTTCAGGATTCTTTCTTTGTCTTCGGTTTTAGTGAGTATGATTATGATGTCTTGGTGACTTTCTTTTGGAGTCTATCCTATATGGGGTTCGTTGATCTTCTTGGATGGTTAGCTGTTCATCTTTCATGATATTAGGGAAGTTTTCTATCAGCAAATCTTCAATGATCCCCTCTGTGTTTTACACTTTCTCCCCGTGTTCTGTAACTCTGACCACATGCAGATTTTTCCTCTTGATTGTATCCCATATAGTTCTTAGGTTTTCTTCATCCTTTTCTCTGATTTTTCCACAAAGTGACCTGCATGGGTTTGTCTTTCATTTCATTGATTCTGTCTTCCATTGTTTCAAATTTGCTCCTAAAACCTTCTATCGCATTGTCTGTTTCTGAAATTTTGTTGTTTATCTTTTGGGTTTCTAATTGCTGTTTTTTTTTTTTTTTGTTTGTTTGTTTTGTTTTTTTTTGTTTTTTTGGTATGGTTTCTAATTGTTTATGTATTTTTACGTTTTGTTCTTGTATTATTTTCCTGAATTCTTCTATTGCTTTGCTTCTGTTTTCCTTGATTTTGACTATGTTTAGGTTGGTTTTGTCTGTCTTTTCCATGATTTTGTCTGCATTTTCATTGACCTCTTTCATAATCTCTTGGATAGCCCTGGATATTAGACTTTTGAATTCCCTATCATGTAGTTCCTGTGCCTTTTCTTCTGCTGGAAGGTCAAATGGTGTTTATTTTGATCTCTTACTGGAGCCTTCTCGTCCTGTTCTTTTTTTTATATGTGTTGATATTGTCTGCTGTCTCCGAGACGTTCAGGTTTTATTTTCTTTATTTATTGGTTGTAGGTTTGTTTCTTCTTGCCTATTTTTGTTTAGTTGTGTCTGGGTGGGCTGGGCATGCTTTGTTGCTTGCTCATCTGTGGGCAGGATAGTTCTCACCACCTTGTCCTAGTGTGCAGGGCTATTTGCTCAGCTATGGTGTAGCAGAGCAGTTCTAGTAGAAAGGGAAGTGTGGAGGTGGGTCATTTGTCTGTAGTGTGAACCAGCCAGAGGGTGAAACAGGGCCACTGTGGTCTGCATGGGGGTCTGAGCCAGCAGGGAAGGGCTTGGGATTCAGGCTGGGTCCCCTCAGTACCACGATGGGTGGTGGGAGGGATCTGGAACTGGCGAGAAGGGTTCTGGGGTTTGGATTATGTCCTCTGGGTGCCGTGGTAGGCAGTGGAAGGGGTTTAGGTTCTGGGCCGGGTCCCCTGGGTGCTGTGGTGGGTGGCAGGAGGGATCTAGAGCAGCCAGGAAGTGACCTGTAGTCTGGGCTGGTCACTTGGGTGTCTCTGCGGGTAGCAGGAGTGGTCTGGACACAGCAGTAAGGGGCCTGCTGTCCAGGCCAGGTTCCCTGGGTTTTGCAGTGGGCGTCAGGGGGGGTCTGGAGCTGGTGGGAAGGGGCCTGGGGTCCAGGCTGGGTCCCCTGGGATCTGCAGTGTGTGGCAAGAGGGGTCCAGAGGTGGGGGGAAGGGACCTGGGGTCCAGGCTATATCCCCTTGGGGAAGTGGGTGGTGGAGCAGAGGAGAGAGCTAGAAGGGGGGTGAAGGCAGGGGCAGAGGAATCTAGGCATAGCAGTGCAGTATGGTGGGTTGGTACTCTGGTTCCCAGTAGTCAGGGTTTCTTCGATAGAGTGGTTATAGCTGCTGTTCATCAGAGGGGTGGAGGTTGTAGGAGTGTGCTCCTGTGGTTACTGGGTGAGAGTCTGGGCTTCTCCTTGAGTTGCCACAAGAAAATGTGGTCTTACTTAGTCCTGGGTGTGTCCAAGCCATACCTCTATCACCTACTGGGAATTCCATAAAGGTGCCTTTCTGTGTGCAGGGTTGTTGGCTTTATTCGAAGATGGCAATGCTGAGTCATGCCATTTGTTCAGGAACCTCCATTCCATTTCTTTATTCCTTTCCCATTTTCTATCAGTTTCTTCTTCTTGTCAGTCACTTCCAATCTAATACTTTACCCCTTCATTTAAAGTTCAGGGTTCTAGGATTGGCGTCTGTGTCTGTTTTACTTGGTTTTTTGGGTCTTTGTTGCAGCAGGATGGATTCATGCCTCTCACTAGTCTGCCATCTTGGCTCACCTACCCTGTGTCATTTGATTTCTTGACTGCTGCTTTCGTTGGGTGTTGATTGTGGACCCATGTAAAATGAAATTTTTGACAACTTCAATATTTTCTCCATTTATCATGATGTTGCTTATTGGTCCAGTTGTGAGGATTTTTGTTTTCCTTATGTTGAGGTGTAATCCATACTGAAGGCTGTAGTCTTTGATCTTCATGAGTAAGTGCTTCAATTCCTCTTCACTTTTAGCAAGCAAGGTTGTGTCATGTGCATATTGCATGTTATTAATGAGTCTTCCTCCTATCCTGAAGCCAAGTTCTTCTTCATATAGTGCAACTTCTCAGATTATTTGCTCAGCATACAGATTGAATAAGTATGGCGAAAAGATACAACCCTGATGCACACCTTTCCTGACTTTAAACCACACAGTATCCCCTTGTTCTGTTCAAACAACTGCCTCTTGATCTATGTACAGGTTACTTATGAGCATGATTAAGTGTTCTGGAATTCCCATTCTTCACAATGTTATCCATAATTTGTTATGATCCACACACTTGAATGCCTTTGCATGGTCAATAAAACACAGGTAAACATCTTTCTGGTATTTCCCGCTTTCAGCCAAGATCCATCGGACATAAAAAAATGATATCCCTTGTTCCAGGTCCTCTTCTGAATCCATCTTGAATTTCTGGCTGTTCCCTGTCAATGTACTGCTTCAAATGCTTTTGAATGATCTTCAACAAAATTAATGATAATTTCTGCATTCTTTTGGATCACCTTTCTTGGAAATAGGCATAAATATGGATTTCTTCCAGTCAGTTGACCAGGTACTGTCTTCTAAATTTCTTGAGATAAATGAGTGTCCACCTGCAGTGAAGTATCTGTTTGTTGAAACTTCTCAACTGGTATTCAACTGGAGCCTTGTTTTCTGCCAATACAGCTTGGGCTTCTTCTTTCAGTATCATCAGTTCCTGGTCTTATGCTACCTCCTGAAATGTTTGAATGTCTTCCATCTTCTTTTGATGCTTCCTGCATTGTTTAATATTTTCTCTGTAGAAATCCTTCAGTACTGCAACTCAAGGCTTGAAATTTTTCTTCAGTGCTTTCAGCTTCAGAAATACTGAGTGTGTTCTTCCTTTTTGATATTTTATCTCTAGGTGTTTGCACATTTCATTATAATACTTTACTTTGTCTTCTCGAGCCAACCTTTGAAGTCTTCTATTTAGCTCTTTTACTTCATCATTTCTTCTGTTAGCTTTAGCTACTCAACGTTCAAGAGTAACTTTCAGAGTCTCTTCTGAAATCCATTTTGGTCTTTTCTTTCTTTCCTGTCTTTAATGACCTCTTGGTTTCTTCAAGTATGATGGCTTTGATGTCATTCCACAACTCGTCATTAGTGTCTAATGCATCAAATCTGTTCTTGAGATAGTCTCTAAATTGAGGTGGGATATACTAAAGGTTGTACTTTGGCTCTCATGGGCTTGTTCTAATTTTCTTCATCTTCAAGTTTAACTTACATACGCACAATTGATGGTCTTTTCCACAGTCGGTCCTTGGCCTTTTTCTGACTGATGATATTTAACTTTTCCTTTGTCTCTTTGCACAGATGTAGTCAGTTTGATTCCTGTGCATTCCATCCGGTGAAGTTCACATGTATAGTTGCTTTTTATGTGGTTGAAAAAAGGATTTGTAATGAAGAAGTCGTTGGTCTTGCAAAATTCTATCATGCGATCTCCAGCATAGTTTCTATCACCAAGGCCATGTTTTCCATCTACCAATCCTTCTGCTTTGTTTCTAACTTTTCATTCCGATCTCCAGTAAATATCAATGCATCTTGATTGCATGCTTGATCCATTTCAGACTGCAGAAGTTGGTAAAAAAAAAAAAAAAAAAAAACCTTCAATTTCTTCATCTTTGGCCTTAGTAGTTGGTGCATAAATTCCAATAATAGTTGTGTTAACTGGTCTTCCTTGTAGGCATATGGATATTATCCTATCACTGATAGTGTTGTACTCTGGGATAGATAGATCTTGAAATGTTCTTTTTGACGATGAATGCAATGCCATTCATCTTCAATTTGTCATTCCTGGCATAGTAGCCCATATGATTGTCTGATTCAAAATGGCCAATACCAGTCCATTTTAGCTCACTAATGCCTAGGGTATCTATGTTTATGCATTCCATTTCATTTTGATGATTTCCAATTTTCCTAGATTCATACTTCGTACTTTCCACATTCTTATTATCAATAGATGTTTGCAGCTATTTCTTCCCATTTTGATTCACGCCACAACAGCAAACAAAGGTCCCAGAAGCTTTACTCCATCCACATCTTTCAGGTGAACTCTACTTTGAGGATGCAGCTCTTCCCCAGTTGTATTTTGAGTGTCTTCCAACCAGAGGGGTTTATCTTCAGGTACTGTATCAGACAATGTTTCGCTGCTATTCCCAAAGTTTTCACTGCCTAATTTTTTCAGAAGTAGACCACTAGGTTCTTCTTCCTAGTCTGTCTTAGTATGGAAGCTCCGCTAAACCTGTCCACCATGGGTGACCCTGCTGGTATTTGAATTACCATTGGCATAGCTCCCAGGTTCACAGCAACATGCAAGCAACTACAGTATGACAAGTTGAAAGACATATGTGCATGGGGGGAGTGCATGAATTAGTGCCAATACTTATTTTCCAGTGATGATAAGGGATTACACAGCAAACTCTTCAACCTTACCCTGACTTGTTTGCAGGACCTATCTATCTTTTGTTCCTGAGCTGGTGCTGCATGATGCCTTTATATTTTCACTTGCTGTCTTCTTTCTCCTTAGGATTGCCACCAGTGAGATCTATTTCAGATAAGACATTTTCTTTTTGACCATTTAATTCGACGTGAAGACACGAACATCTTTCTCACCTATACTGTGAGCCATAGAACGGGACTATGGAAAGGTTACAAAAAAGTTGATCTGTATTGTCCCAGTCTCTTTTAATCCATATTCTCTTCTCTGTAGTACTTCTCAGAGACTAAAAGTCTTCTGTTCTCCAGGTTATTCGAAATCTGCTTTCAAAATAGGATCTGCTGTCAATAATTTACCCTTTAGTTGAAGGATATTAAATAAATTTTGTATATAAAAAAATTGCTGATAGTAGCTGTCTGAAATTCTGTATTAGGAAGATTGTGGGACTTCACCCAGTTGAATTAGTTATGGAAAGAAGAATGGACTACTTTAAGAAGGAGAATCAACCATTCATGGCTTAAAGAAAAAGAAAGTTAGGTCTTTCCCACATGATACCCCAAAGTAAAATATTCAGGTCAGAAGGGCTCTGTTCAGCTCTGTTTCTTAGAGACATTCTGGTACTCAATTTCCTCCAAATTCATTGAACTTTAATTACATAGAGAATGGTTATCATCTGTATGGCTAAAGCTGTGCAGCCATTATATATGGATTGCAGTTGGTGGAAGGGGAAGAGAGTGGAGAGGAGAGCATAACCTATGTCTTGAGAACCAGGCCCAGAAATGGCACACATCACTTTCACTCACGTTTCGTTGCTTATAACTTAATAATTTAGCTACATATAACTGCATCAGATGCTGATCGATGTAATCTAGCTGGGCAGCCACATGTCAGGCAAGAAGAGGAGAACGTATTTTGGTGGGCAACTAGCAGTCTCCGCCTCACTAGTCTTAGCAAGAATAAGCACCATGATTAATTAATGATATCTGCCATGAGTTAGGAGAAAGAAACTGTGGCATCCATGCAGGTTATGTATTAGCTGATCTTGCCTTACATGAGGAGTGAAATCATGTTTTTTTCTCCTAAAAGGTTTTAAAGTTTAAACCTAATTTTAAAAATCCATTCAACAGACATTTGCTGAGCTTCTACCATGAGCAAGGCCCTCTCAATAGGTTCTGTGTGGGCACAAAAATAAAACATAGTCCCTGCTTTATCACTTATTGTGGAATCAAAGATTTATCTATATATAACGGAATTTCAGACATCATTTACAAAACAAAGGGAAAATATAGGCTTGGAAAAGAAGGTCTTCTTGCACATTGGTAGTCACATCACACAGGTGCAAGACAGATCTACCTATATATACATGTGATACTATGCAGATGAAATTGAGGGTTTCAGAGATATTATTAAGAAATGGACAGAGACAGCAGTTCACAGGGGCAAAAACTGCAAGCACTAAGGTGAGACAGGAACAGAATATAGGCAAAGATTATAAAAACAATTAAGCGGCATAGGTTATCTGGCTAATAAGCCTATCTGATAAAACTACCTGCCTTCCTCCCCACCAAGTTAATATCTGTTTTGGACCTCTAGGATATGAGATCTCTTGATACCAGGTCTTTCTTTGCCTGCTATTTTAAACCCTACTGCTATCTTTTGTGCCTTCCCTTACAGGTTTGTTTCCTCCAACACTGGCCACTCTTTCAGCATTTCTTATTCCAAATATGGACAGGTAGGAAATTTTGGTGGAGGGAGAATTGACTAAGGATTGGCACTGGAAAGAGGGAACTGAGCACTGTCCCTGGCTAAACTGAGAATAGCATAAGATGGAGTAGGGGGTCTGATTTAGAATAACAGTGCTACTGAATAGAAGGGACTATTCTATTTTTTTTCCCACTTGACGGGAACATTCATTAGTAAATCTAGAGGCTTTTTATAGATCATCCAGCCTTCCCCCTGTCCATTGCACTCCTTATTTAGTGATGCAGAGAAAGCAAAAAATGGAAGGGGAGGAATAAAGTGCTTCTGATTCCAGACTAGATTTTGAAGGGAAATTGAGGTTGGGGATTTTCTTTGGCTTTTACCTCGTCTTTCCAAGATAGCTAATGATATGACTGTTATTCCAGTGCGTAAGGGGCCTGTTGTCAATTGTTGTTGTTATTAGGTGCCATCGTTGTGTCAGTTCCAACTCATAGCAACCCTATGTACAACAAAATAAAACACTGCCCGGTCCTGCGCCGTCCTCACAATCGTTGTTATACTTAAGCCCATTGTTGCAGCCACTGCGTCAATCTATCTTGTTGAGGGTCTTCCTCTTTTTCGCTGACCCTCTAACTTACCAACCATGATGTCCTACTCCAGGGACTGATCCCTCCTGACAACATGTCCAAAGTGTGTGAAACATATGGGTCTGCTACTGAGTGTGTTCATTTTTTTTTAAATTTTTTATTGTACTTTAGATGAAGGTTTACAGAGAAAACTAGCTTTTCATTAAACAATTAATATACATATTGTGACATTGGTTGCCAAGCCCACATGTCAACACTCTCCCCTTCTCGACCTTAGGTTCCCCATTATCAGCTTTCCTGTCCTCTCCTGCCTTCTCGTCCTTGCCCCTGGGCTAGTGTGTCTATTTAGTCTTGTTTTGTTTTATAAGCCTGTCTAATCTTTGGCTGAAAGGTGAACCTCAGTAGTGACTTCATTACTGAGCTAAAAGAGTGTCCAGAGGCCATACTCTCAGGGTTTCTCCAGTCTCTGTCAGGCCAGTGAGTCTGGTCTTTTTTTGTGAATTAGAATTTTGTTCGACATTTTTCTCCAGCCCGGTCCAGGACCTTGTATTGTGATCCCTGTCAGAGCGGTCAGTGGTGGTAGCCGGGCACCATCTACTTGTGCTGGACTCACTCTGGTGGAGGCCTTGGTAGATGTGGTCCATTAGTCCTTTGGACTAATCTTTCCCTTGTGTCGTAGGTTTTCTTCATTCTCCCTTGCTCCAGACAGGGTAAGACCAGTGGAGTATCTTAGATGGCCACTCACAAGCTTTTGAGACCCCAGACACTACCACCAAAGTAGAATGTAGAACATTTTCTTTATAAACTATGTTAAGCCAATTGAGCTAGATGTTCCCCAAGATCATGGACCCCATAGTCCTCAGCCCAGTAATTTGGTCCCTTGGGGAGTTTGGATGGGTCTATGGAGCTTCCATAACCTTGCCTTGGACAGTTGTGCTGGTTTCCCCAGAAATGAAATATTCTTAAGGAAACATACTTGAGACATGGTTTTTTGTGCTTATATAATATTGTGATCTGAAGATGTACCATTGATTAATGTAAAAAATCCTTTTAAGTCAGTGGGTTATATGTTAGTAGAATTAAACTGTTAATTGATTAAATCAAACAACATATTATATATACATACGTATATATACACATATCTATTTTGTGTACATGTGTATTAGAAAAAAGATTCTTGATATTTTCATCATAAACATCTTATTCCAAATTCCCTGAGAATTCCAGTGTTTAGTAGAAAATTTATGTCTTGAATTTCAATTTTAAATGATACAGAATGTATAGGGGGAAAAAACTAGGTTAAAATGGCTAATGGTCGGACATTTCTCCAATCGTCTGTAAATTACTGCAGAGAGAAAACCAAAGAAGAATAAAGTCTGAACCAATTGTCAGGATCAGGATGATAGCAAGTAACACGATCAGAAAAGATGTATTTATTCTAGAAACAGACTAAACATGTATTTGAAGCATGACATCAAGATGGAAACTGAGGCTGTATCAGCATCAAGCACTAGACATAGCAGCACAGGTCACAGGATACTTGACCTTAGAGCACATTTGAACACTTAACCAAGGATGTGAACCAACCCTGAAAGTCCCATGGTGAGTTGTGTGTGAATAACAATAGGACTTTGTAATTTAACCAGAAATGGATTTAACTAGGTAGTAATATTTTGGGTCACACTCAAATGCTCTCGTATACTAAAGTTTAGAAAGATTTAGACTTTTTTTTTCTGTAGGAAATACAGATTATAGATTCTGCCTTGGTGTAACTCTTGGGAACTCCATAGACATTGCTACTTCTCTGATAGAGAAAATGAGGTTACAAAATTGCTATGCTGTCACTGACTCTTAGATGGAACAGGTTACAATCCTTAGGGAAATCATGTTAATGGGCTCTAGGTTTTCCAGAATTTAGCTATATGCTAGGGAAAAGAATGAGAATGCAAACTTTAGTTTGAGCAACACCCCCATTTCATTTCTTATAATAGCACTGTGGTTTGGTGAAGAATTTTTTTTTTTTTAATTCTACTTCAGGTGAAGGCTTACAGAACAAATAGTTTCTCATGAAACAATAGTACACATATTGTTTTATGACATTGGTTAACAACACCATGACATGTCACCCCTCTAACTTCTCAACTTTTTCTTTTGGTGAAAATACACATAGCCAAAGATACAAGATTTCAAAAATATCTACATGCACAGTTCAGTGACAATGACTACGCTCTTCCAGTTGTGCTGTTATTCTCACTTAAGATGAAGACTTACAGAACAAAATAGTTTCTCATTTAACAGTTACTACAAATGTTGGCCTATGACAATGGTTAACAATCTCACAACACATCAACAATATCCTTACTCAACCTTGGGTTCCCTATCACCAGCTTCCTTCTCCCCTTCTGCCTTCTAGCCCTTGTCACTGGACTACTGTACCTCGTTAGTCTCGTTTGGTTTTATGGGGCTGTCCACTCCCAGGCTGAACAGTGAAACTCAGAGGTAACTTCACTACTTAGATAAAAGGGTGTCTGGGGGCCATACTCTTGGGGTTTCTCCAGTCTCCTTTAGGCCAGTAAATCTGGTCATTTTTTTGTGAGTTAGAATTATGTTCTACATCCTTCTGCAGCTCTGTCCAGAACCCTCTGTTGTGATCCTGGTGAGAGCAGTCAGTGCTGCTAGCCGGGCACCATCTAGCTGTACTGGACTCAGTCCGGTGGAGGCCTTGGTAGCTGTGGACCATTAGTCCTTCAGACTAATCTTTTCCTTGTATCCTGTTCTCTTCATTCTCCCTTGCTGCTGAAGGGATGAGATCAGTGGAGTATCTTAGATGGCCTCTCACAGGATTTCAAGACCCCAGACACTACTCACCAAGGTAGAATGTAAAGCCTTGTCTTTCTAAGCTGTGTTATGCAAACTAAGCAAGATGTTCCCCGAGACAATGGTCCCCACAGCCCTCCACCCAGCAATTCAGTCCCTCAGGGATCCTGGATGTGTCTATGGGGCTTCCATGACCTTTCCTTGTACAAGTTGTGCTAGTTTCCCCTGTACTGTGTACTCTCTCACCCTTCACGCAAGATACCACTTATCCATTGCCTATTTAGTATTTTCCCCCCACCCCTCCCAGCCTTGGTAACCAACAAAGATTGTTACATTTTGTATGTGAACTTTTTCATGGGTTTTTACAATAGAGGTCTCATACAATATTTGTCCTTTTGTGATTGACTTATTTCACTCAGCATAATGTCTTCCAGTTTCATCCATGTTACGAGATGCTTCACAGATTCATAGTTGTTCTTCTTCCTTGCATAGTAATCCATTGTGTGTATGTACCATAGTTTGTTTATCCATTCAGCTGTTGATGGGCATCTAGGTTGTTTCCATCATTTTGCTATTGTGAACAATGCTGCCATGAACATAGGTGTGCATATGTCTATTCGAGTGACGACTCTTATTTCTCTAGGATATATTCCTAGGAGTGGGATTGCTGGATCGAATGGTATGTCTATTTCTAGCTTTGTAAGGAGCGCCATATCATCTTCCAAAATGGTTGTATCATTTTGCATTCCCACCAGCAGTGCATAAGAGTTCTGATCTCCCCGCAGCCCCTCCAACATTTGTTATTTCCAGTGTTTTTGATTCGTGCCAGTAATGCCGGGGTGAGATGGTATCTCATTGTGATTTTGATTTGCATTTCCCTAATTGCTAGCGATCACGATCATTTCCTCATGTGTCTGTGGCCATTTGAATATCTTCTTTGGTGAAGTGTCTGTTCATTTCCTTTGCCCATTTTTTAATAGGATTATTTGTCGTTTTGTTGTAGAGGTGTTGGATTTTCTTGTAGATTATGGAGATTAGACCTTTGTCTGACTTGGACTGTCCAAAAATTTTTTCCCAGTCTGTAGGTTCTCTTTTTACTCTTTTGGTGAAGTCTTTTGAAGAGCATAGGTGTTTGATTGTTAGAAGATCCCAGTTATCTAGCTTATCTATTGGGGTTTGTGCATTGATGGCTATGGTTTGTATCCTGTTAATGCACTGTATTAAGGCCTGAAGTGTTGGTCCTATTTTTTCTTCTATGAACTTTATAGTTTTAGGCTTTATATTCAGGTCTTTGACCCATTTGAAACAGTTTTTGTATACGGTGCGAGGTATGGGTTCTGTTTCATTTTTTTGCAGATGGATATCCAGTTTTGCCAGCACCATTTGTTAAAAAGACTGTCTTTTCCCCATTTGATGGACTTTGGGCCCTTGTCGAAGATCAGGTGACTGTAGGTGGATGGATTTATATCTGGATTCTCAATTCTGTTCCATTGGTCAATGTGTCTGTCGTTGTACCAGTACCAGGCTGTTTTCACTACTGTAGCTGTATAGTAGGTTCTGAAGTCAGGTAGTGTGAGTCCTCCAACTATATTCTTCTTCTTCAGTAGTGCTTTACTTATTCAGGGCTTCTTCCCTTTCCATATAAGTTTAAGGATTACTTTTTCCATCTCTTTGAAGAATGTTGTTGGTATTTGGATTGGGATTGCATTGTATTTGTAAATTGCTTGGGGTAGAATTGTCATTTTCACAATGTTGATTCTGCCTATCCATGAGCATGATATGTTTTTTCATTTATGTAGATCCCTTTGGGATTCATGCAGTAGTGTTTTGTAGTTTTCTTTTTACAGGTCTGTTACACCCCCGGTCAGATTTATTCCTAAGTATGTTATCTTTTTAGGGGTTATTGAAAATGGTATTTTTTCCTGATTTCCTTTTCATCGTTCTCCTTATTGGTGTATAGGAATCAAACTGATTTTGGAATGTTTATCTTGTATCCTGCTACGCTGCTGAATCTTTCTATTAGTTCCAGTAGATTTCTCGTGGAGTCTTTAGGGTCTTCTATGTATAGTATCATATCATCTGCAAACAGGGACAGTTTACCTTCTTCATTACCAATTTGGATGCCCTTTATTTCTTTTTCTTGCCTTATTGCTCTAGCTAGAACTTCCAGCACAATGTTAAATAGGAGTGGTGATAAAGAGCATCCTTATCTTGTTCGAGTTTTCAAGGGGAATGTTTTCAGCCTCTCTCCATTAAGAATGATGTTGGCCATTGGTTTTGCATAGATGTCCTTAATTATGTTGAGAAATTTCCCTTCTATGCCTATTTTATTGAGAGCTTTTATCAGGAATGGGTGTTGGACTTTGTCAAATGCCTTTTCTGCATCAATTGAGATGATCATGTGATCATTTTCTTTCCTTTTATTTATGTGGTGGATTATGTTGATTGATTTTCTAATGTTGAACCACCCTTGCATACGTGGTATGAATCCTACTTGTTTGTGATGTATTTTGTTTTTGATATGATGCTGAATTCTGTTGGCTAGAATTTTGTTAAGAATTTTTGCATCTATATTCATGAGAGATATTGTCTGTAATTTTCTTTTTCTGTGATAGCTTTCCCTGGTTTTGGTATCAGTGTTATGCTGGCTCCATAGAATGAATTTGGAAGTGTTGCTTCCTCTTCTATGCTCTGAACTAGCTTGAGTAGTACTGGTACAAGATCTTCTGTAAATGTTTTGTAGAATTCTCCAGTGAAGCCATGTGGGCCAGGGCTTTTTTTGGTTGGGAGTTTTTTTTTATTACCTTTTCAATCTCTTCTCTTGTTATGGGTCTGTTCAGATTTTCAACATCACTTTGTTGTAGTTTGGGTAGGCCGTGTGTTTCTAGAAATTTATCCATTTCTTCTAAGTTTTCAAATTTGTTAGAGTATAGTTTTTCATAATATTCTGTTATAATCCTTTTTATTTCAGTTGGGTCTGTTGTGATGTCCCCCATTTCATTTCTTATTTGGGTTATTTGTCTCCTCTCCTGTTTTTCTTTTGTCAGTCTGGCCAGTGGTTTGTCGATTTTGTTGAATCTTTCAAAGAACCAACTTTTGGTTTTGTTGATTCTTTCTATTGTTTTTCTGTTCTCTATTTCATTTATATCTGCTCTGATCTTCACTATTTCCTTTCTTCCTGTGGTTGTGGGCTTTTTTTTTTTTCCTGCTCTCTTTCTATTTGTTTGAGTTCTGTAGTTAATGTTTTGATTTTGTCCCTTTCTACTTTTTTGATATGTGCATCTATTGCTATAAATTTTCCTCTGAGGACTGCCTTTGCTGTGTCCCAAAGGTTTTGGTATGATGTGCTTTCATTCTCATTTGATTCTAGGAATTTTTTGATTCCATCTCTGATTTCTTCTATTACCCACTGATGTGTAAGCAGGGTATTATTCAGTTTCCGTGTAGCTGATTTTTTTTCCTTGCTCTTTCTATTGTTAATTTCTACCTTGATGGCACTGTGGTCAGAGAAGATAGCTTGAATTATCTCAACGTTTTGGATCTTGTTGATGTTTGTTCTGTGGCCTAAGATGTGGTCTATTCTGGACAACGTTCCATGTGCATTGGAAAAGAATGTGTACTTTGCAGCGGTTGGATGGAGTGTTCTATATATGTCTATGAGGTCAAGTTGGTTGATTGTGCACTTTAGGTCTTCTGTATCTTTGCTGAGTTTCTTCTTGGTTGTTCTATCCTTTACTGAGAGTGGTACGTTGAAGTCTCCTACTATTATCGTGGAACTGTCAGTTTCTCTTTTCAGTGTTGTTAGAGTTTGTTTTATGTATTTTGGAGCCCTGTCATTGGGTGTGTAGACGTTTATTATGGTTACATCTTCATGACGGATCATCCCCTTAATCATTATATAGTGTTCTTCTTTGTCTTTTATGGTAGATTTCGTTTTAAATTCTATTTTATCTGAGATTAGAATTGCCACTCTTGCTCTTTTTTGGTAGTTGTTAGCTTGATATATTTTTTTCCAACCTTTGACTTTTAATAAATTCATGTCTTTGTTTTTAAGGTGTGTCTCTTGTAGACAGCATATTGATGGATCCTGTTTTCTTATCCATTCGGTCACTCTCTGTCTCTTTATGGGTGCATTGAGTCCATTTACATTATTGATAGATGTGAGTTTGTTGTCGTCATTTTGTAGTGCTTTTTTGTGGTGCTGAAGTTTTCTTTGTTCTTCCTACTCTCTTTTGCTGTTACTTTTTTGTGGATTTTTTTTTTCATTTCTCTTGTTTTTGTAGGTTTTGTTTTTGCTGAGACTTTATGTTTTTCCTCTTTTTTATGAGTATGTTTGTTAACTTTCTTTGTGGTTACTATGAATTTTACCCTTATCTTTCTAAGTTTGAAGCAGTCTACCATTACTTGGTATCGCCTTGCTTTCCTCTCCATTAGAAGGTTCTACACCTATGCCCTTTATTCCCTCTTTTATTGTTTTGATGTTGTTGTCATTTACTGATTAACTGCTCTGATTCCCTGTTGTATTTCTTTTGGTTTTGGATAGTCCTCGAGCGTTCATTTCCTAGATTGGCATCTGGCTGGTACAATCCTGCATCCTAGATTCTGCCTGTGAGCTGAAGTTGTTTGTTCTCAGATCGAAAAACTCCCTTTAATAATTCATGTAAGTTTGGTTTGGTTTTTACATATTCCCTTAATTTCTGTTTATCTGGAAATGACCTAATTTCACCATCATATTTGAATGAGAGTTTTGTAAGATATATTATTCTTGGCTGGCATTTTTTTTCTTTCAAGGTTTTATATATGTCAACTCATTGCCTTCTTGCCTGCATGGTTTCTGCCAAATAATCTGAGCTTAGTCTTATTGTTTCTCCTCTGTATGTGACTTCTTGTTTTTCACGAGCTACTCTCAGGATTCTTTGTTTGTCTTTGGTTTTGGCGAGTGTGATTATGATATGCCTCGGTGATTTTCTTTGGGATATCTCCTATATGGAGTTCGTTCTTCTTGGATAGCCAGCTTTTCATCTTTCATAGTATTGGAGAAGTTTTCTGTCAGCAATTCCTCAATGATTCTCTCTGTGTTTTCTGTTTTCTCCCCCTTTCTGGAATTCCAATCACTCGAAAATTTTTGCTTTTGATTGTATCCCACATAACTCTCAGGGTCTCTTCATTTTTCTTTGTTCTTTTTTCTGAGTTTTGCTCAGAGTTGTATCCCAAGTTTTTGTCTTCAATTCCACTGATCCTGTCTTCCACCATTTCATATCTGCTTCTCAGCCCTTCTATGACAGCATCCATTTCTGAAATCTTGTTGTTTATCTTTTGGATTTCTAATTGTTGTCTTTGTATAATTTCTAGTTGTGAATTTATTTTGGCATTTTGTTCCTGCATTATTTTCCTGAATTCTTCCAATTTTTGTATGTATTTTCCATGAATATGTCTACTTTTTCCTCATGTTTGTCATTTTTTTGCCTCAGAGAATCCTGAGTATTAGAGATTTGTATTCCCTATCAGGTAGTTCTAGTGCATTTTCTTCCACTGGAGAGTCATCTGGTGTTTTATTTTGGACACCTAGTGGAACCATCCTGTCCTGTTTTTGTAAATGTTTTGATATTGTCTGCTGTCTTTGGGGCATTCAGTAGTTATTTTTCTCGTTTATTGATTGTAGATTTGTTTGTTTCTTCCATTTTTTTTAAAATTTGACTATGTGTGAGCAGGTGGGCTTTGTGTTATTGGTGTTCGCTAGTTTGTGGGCACAATACTTTTCGCCTCCTTGGCCAATTGGCAGGGTCAGTCACTCAGATATGGTTTGGCAGGGCAGGTCTAGCTGAAGAGGAGTTACTGCGATGGGTTGTTTGTGGCACTTACTACAGCCACCAGAGCGGGTCAGTAATCAGTGTAGCGCAGGTTTTAGTAGGCTTTGCCTGTGCTGCTTTGTGGTGTGATGTGAAGCACACAGTGCAGGTAGGCAGGATGTAGGGGGTAGATTGTTATGTGTGGAGCTAAGATGGATATGGGAGAGAAGAGAGGAACAGGAGCCAAAAACATACAAACGAAAAAGAATGCTAAGGGACCTTGCCATTGGAGTGGAGAGATGAGATACTGAAATGGAGAAAAACAGAAAGGGGAAGGGGAAGAAAAGAAAAGAATGAATAAATAAAAATCAGAAATGTTAAAGAACTGCAAAGTTCCCAGGGATCCCACTGGTGCAGCTATGAGGTCTGGGGAAGTCGCTCTCCTGTGTTGCAGTACAGCCTGGCTAGAAGGTGTAGAGGTATACAACGTCAAGTATTCAGGAAACAGAAAGAGAAGGAAGATATAGAGAGATGAGAAACTGAGCAATGAAGAAATACAAAAAGTAAAAAAGAGGGAAAAGAAAAGAAAACAAATTAAAAAAAAAATAACAAGAAATACCCCCAAAAAAACAGAAAAGAAAAAAAACAACAAAAAATAAATGCCCTCAGGGAT
The DNA here is from genome assembly GCA_030035585.1 of Dugong dugon. Classification (NCBI taxonomy): domain Eukaryota; kingdom Metazoa; phylum Chordata; class Mammalia; order Sirenia; family Dugongidae; genus Dugong; species Dugong dugon. The sequence goes on along the minus strand of CM057483.1, from coordinate 95,775,330 downwards.
CCCTCTGCACTTCTGTGCAAGCCGAGGGGTAAGTCTCCTTGCCATGCAGCACCGCCCGGCCAGAAAGGGCTCCCAACTCAAGAAAAGGAAAAGAAAACAAACAAACAATTCAAAACAAACAAATGAACAAAAGCCCCGGATCACACCAGCACGGCAGCCCAGACCGGGAAGCAGCTCCACACTCAAATGGAGCTCCACAGCTCCTCAGGAAGAAGCAAAGATGGCGCACAGAGCCAGGTATTTGAGCTGAAGGAGGGGGAGGTGGTGAGAGGTAAGGAAGAAATCAAAAGAAGCAGAACAAAAAAGCAACACTAGCAGCCAACAAATGGCACTCAGAGAGCCAGCTAGTGCAGGCTGGTGTTTCTTGGACAAGAGACTTTGTCTGCAGGAAGCAGACAGGGCCGAGTGTAGGTGAAGAAGGGTAGGGAGTGGGAAAGCATATATCCCAAATTACCAGAGCTCTGCCACCCCTCAGGAAGAAGCAGAGATGGCACATGGAGCCAGGTATTTGAGCGAAAGGAGGGGGAGGTGGTGAGAGGTAGGGAAGAAATCAAAAGAAGTGGAAAAAAGCAACACCAGCAGCCAAGAAATGGCACTCAGAGAGCCGCCCATTTGGGTGTGTGGAATCCAAGCAGCCAGTGTTTCCCGGTCAAGAGACTGTGGCCGCGGGAAGCAGAGGAGGCCGAGTCAGGGTGAAGAAGAGTGGGGGGTGGGAAAGTGTATATTGCAAATTACCGGTTGTTTTGTCTCCCACTGGACGCTCTGTGAGGCTGCTTTCTCGTATCCCATTTGCTGGTCTCCAATAGGAGTCCGAGAGGGCAGATCCACACTGCGTTAGCTGGTAGGGGACCTCTGCATGAAAATCTCCTCACTCTTCATTCTCTGTCAGTTTTCTCAATCCATTTGGTGCTTGGCTGAGTTCTTTATCTCTTCATTTGCTGTTTTAGAGTTTCAGGATTGTTGTATTCTCTGTTCGGTTTAGTTTTTTGGATATTTGCTGTGGAGGGACGGCGTGGTGCTTCTGCCTAGAGCGCCATTTTTCCAGAACTCTGAGTGTGTTCATTTTTGCCATTTGAAAGGAATGCACTATAAGATGTATGCAACAAAGACAACATTTAAGTGGTTTATTAAAAAAAATTTGATATGGTCAAAAGTTTTATCTGTCTGACTAAAGTTTAATGGTTTAATTTATGAGACTTTTAGAAGCTTTAATGTCAAATAGCATATAAAACAAAGAATTAGGTTTCTCGCTGTTAAAATAACAAAATTTTGTTCGATTTCCTGTTGAAAGGTTGATTTATTTATGTAATCTGCCTCGAAGACAAAGGTTCAGTCTCTCATTAAAATAAGATTCCTGTGTTGAAAACCAAGCTGCATGGCTTTAGAAGAAAAAAAAGCTAAGATTTTTACCTTTAAGATCTTTGGTTAAATAACTTAAGTATTATTTCTCAGTGACCTATAATAAATTCCTGACAACTTTGAAACTTCACAGAAAGCCATGAAAATTTTTATAAAGGAAAAATGCTAAAAAGTTTTATTTAATAAATTATTTGGAATGTGTTATCAAAATCAAGAGAAGCGCCTGATTCTCCTTGGGTTAAAATTTATATGTTAGTATTTCCTCTTATGTTTTTGCCTAATATTAGACAACAAACACATAATGTTATGTCGTAATTTTATTATAATTTATTTCTAACTTGGTTTTTGAATCTAGCATCATCAAAGCCCATGATTTGATGAGGGAATTCACATCATTTATCAATGAAGTCTTTTTTATTACTATTCAGGTAGTTAGAGACTTGATAATCTCTATATTCTTGTATGTCCTGACTATATGATATGTTGTAAGATTATTATGTATTATGTCTGAAGCTCTTTGAAAATACGATTAATGGTTATATCTAGAAATATTTTTTGTCTAAAGTTTTTTTAAATTGATTTTATTTGGCCTTTACATTGTGCTTGTAATTAATTTCTCTCAGGTCTTTCACTGTAAGAGTATTATTTTTATAAATTAATCATGGCCATATTAAGTTTGGTCATCTGCAGATAAGTTTTCACTTTGCGATTTGCTGAAAATATTTGATCAAAATACCTCAACAAAAATATGGACTATATTGGACTAGCAAAAAAGACTGACTAGACTGAATAAAATTTCCAGAACTCTTATGTAGAAGCTGATGGGTTCACAGACTCTGGCTTATCCAGAATCACGTGGAGCAGAAATTAACTACATAAGACTGAATAAAAGAGTACTACGGGTTTTATGTGGGAACATTGATGATGTTTTTAAGGTCTTTCCTTCCGGATATAGGACACCATTTTCCTCTTTTTTCCTCAATTATCTAATTAATTGGGTTTAGGTATTGTAACTCTCGAATTAGAAGTTCCTGTTGGTAAACTTAGCAAAGTTGTAAATATCATAATCAGAAAAGTGTCTGAAGTTTGAGCTATGATTTTACAAAATAGAATAACACTAGATTTCCTATTAGTTCTCCCAGGGAACAGTTTGTGCCTTAATAGATAAATGTTGCTCCATTAATATTAATAGAAAATCTGAGGGTTTGAAGAATATAGTTGCTTCTGAGGCACATGAAAAGCAATTACTGTTGCTGCTTATGTGTAAACAAACACCTCATGAGATTTCTTTCCTTGGTTCAAAGACCTTATGGTCATGTTTTCATTGGTTATTTCAGACAATTGGCCTAACATTATTGTTAGTGTTTCTATTCTACCTCCTAGTTCGTTGTATGGTGCCTGAGATCTTAAAAACCAGATGGTGCCCAGTTACCATTTATTGAACATTTTTGATCAAAGATTCTATAGCAAGATCATGATCCAAAGGAAGGAATGACAAAACAGTTGTAATTCTCCTGGAATCCAGATTTCTGGTTTTTATGGAGGTTAGGGAAACCCACACAGGCTACTGCATTTGGGTGTCCTTTTGAACCTCAAACTTTGGGGGGGAAAAAACTGACTCCTGAAGCCACTTTTGGGTCAAACAGTGGTCCAGATAAACTAGTAAGACCCTTTTACTCTGGGCGTTGTGCTCTTTTTTTTTTTTTTTTTTTTTTTTAAGAATTCAGTCTGTTTTGGGAAACTGACTCCAAAGATTAGACTGAGAGGTAAGTTTAAGGTAAATCAGAAATCAGTTTAGTCTTCAAGACAGTGTGGTATGAAATACCTGTTTAATGTTTGTAATCAAGCTCTCACCCCCCTATTCTGCAGAACTCTGTATCTTAAAGAAACCAGGTTCTCAGAGATCGACCTCATAGCTCAGACTCCATTTTGTCTTAGGCTCCACTTCTGCTTCTGAGAAAGTGACCCATGACTGTTAATAGGCAAACTAAGGAGGGGCAGCTTGCCCTCAGAAAGAACACTTAGTATGTTTTAAACAGATTAACTGGAGACCTCCAACAGGAGAGGTCCATCCTGTATTATCTTGCTAATCATTAATTCTCTAATGGAAACTTGGTTGTCACACGCAAATTTTTCTATACTTTCTCTTTCTCTAGACGAACTTTGTGTGCTCTTTATGGATATATATTTTTGTGTGGTAGATCCAACTATACTGGTTTAAATGATCTCTTTCCAACTGACAGTGAGTGTACATAGGCAATCTCTTGTTTAGATTCTTGATGAAAGTATGAGCAATGCACTCTGGGAACTTTAAGATTACCTTTAGATATTCGTAGTAGTTATGCTAGTAAGTATTGGAAAGGTAATGTTACCTTGTAGCACATTGTAAAATGAGAGTCAGAAGAATACCCATTGGTCCTACACTCAAGGGAGCATTGGTAGCTTTAATTCCTACTTATGGTATATTTGAATCGGAAAAATCTTTAAGAAATTTGTCAGTCACTTTGGGACAAATAGCACACAAAGTTGCTAGTGGGATGGAAACACAACAGTGATCTCTGAACTCATTAAGTCAAGATGACATGAGATAACAGAATAGCCTTAGATTTTTACTAGTCCAAGAAAGTGTAATCTGTGCTGTAGCAAATGCCTCTTGTTACATTTGGATAAATAACACAGGATAAGTAGAACAAGATATACATAGAATTAGACAGCAAGCTCCTTGATTACACACTGTAATTAACACCCTTACAAGCACCAGATTTATTTAATTGGTTACCATCAGGATTAAGTATATGGGCTAAGTCACTATTGCAAGGAATAGTAATATTCTTAATCTGCATCCTGATAGTATTAGGCATAATAAAACTTATCTTCTATTGTCTTACACACTTAAAAGGGAAAAGAAGGCCTCGAGCTAAAATGTTGAGTCTGCTCACTTGGGCAATGCGATTGATGAGCACATCACTCTTACTTAAGATCCTGGAAACCAGATAGTATCCAGTGGAAAACCAGTACCATGAGTTTGAAGAGCTTGCCATGGCCACCATCTAGGAGCTCAACTATGTCTGGGTATTGATCATCAATGTGTTATCTCCAATCCCAATCAACAGGAGGGAATGATTTAGGAAATAATATTGAAGTCATTATTCCCTGTCCTTGAGCATAGAGAATGTGACCCAGCTGGAGCTGGACTCACAAGGACTCACAAGAACACATCAACTGGGCCCTGAGATATAAAGACAATGGCTAGGACAATCTTGGAAAATATCTTTTGGGGGAACCTTTCACATAAACCAATCAAACAACATAAAAGACTTTCCATTCTTATCTTTTTCTATTAGCATTTAGTGATTAGAGAATTTGTTGGACCAGTGAAGACCCTCCTGACTGTTGTTACTGCAACCTGTACCAAGGATTGTTAAGACAGCCCTGGGTGGTTAAGAGGTATGGCACACTACGGCTGCTAACCAAAAGGTTGGCAGTTTGAATCCACCAGCTGCAACTATTCTGTCCTATAGGGTCGCTATGAATCAGAATCGACTCAACAGCAATGGGTTCTTTGTAGTCACTAGAGTTATTTTATGTGAACCTTGTAAACTTCTGACAGATTATTCTGCTGAAAGTGATGGTATTTACTATTTATTTTGGATTCTTTCCAAAGCCAACCTTCTATCCACAGTAATCAGAGGTTGCTTCAATTTGGCTATAGTTCAGGTAAGTTCCACACTTCATGTCCTCCTTCTCAACCTTCTGCTTACCCAGGGCCAGAACCTTAGCCACAGACTCAAACTTCAATGTCTTTTTGCTATACTGAAAACCAAGTCGTAGCCTTTACAGAAAGTCCCTTCCATCGGTGTCTGGGTAAGCTAATATTAGTCAGCAACAGTTACATACTTCTTGGTTCATTCTCTTCCTTTGGAGGCAACAGCTTAGTAATATGGGAAGGACAGTTAGAATCCATTTCTATCTTTTTTCACCACTTCCATAGCTCAAAAGTAACTTTACTTCCCATTGAGACATGTTCTTTCCAATGGTTATTCAAACAAGAAAGGGGTGAAAGTAATAAGATGGGAGGTTTGAGATCATAGGATGGTATCATTGAAGGTAATCTAACATCCACTTCTTTCTTATGGTCTTACTATCTCCCTATAGACTCATATTTGGAAACACTGGTGGTGTAGTGGTTAAGAGCTATGGCTGGTAAGCAAAAGGTCAGCAGATCGAATTCACCAGGTGCTTCTTGGAAACTCTATGGAAAGATTTACTCTGTTCTATAGGGTCGCTGTGAGTTGGAATTGACTCGACAGCAATGGGTTTGGTTTTTTGGTTTTTACTCCCATGTCAACAATGCAAATGCCATTGGTTACTAAGGTGGAAAAGACCTCTAGTTCTTCAGAAAGTAGCAACTGGGAGTGCTCACGCTCACAATGGGAGCAGCCCAATAACTGGACTCCAGCCAAGAACAACTAAGAGTTTACCTGAGACTCTCTGCTCCTCAGTTCTCCACGCTTACCCACTTCTTTTCCTGGTTTGTAGTGGTAAAGTAAAGGTCATAAAATGGGTATAAAAACAGAGGTAACAATGGGGCAGTGGAAGAAGCAAATAGTACTTTGATAATTTCAACAGACTAGAAGTAATAGAAGAAAAACTAGCTGATTTTTGCTCAGTTCAAACCCTATCTCTCCAAGCTAGGAGGCATGGGGTCTGGATTTGTGGGTGGATATAATATCTTATTACCTTCCTTCAAATTTTCAAGATTGCTCTCTGTTTCAGGCACCAGATTTTAGCCACAACCATCCCCAGTGGGGCCTGGAGGCATCATTTGGAGGATTCCTTACCAACCTAAACTCTGGGAGACCAAGGCTTATGATCCTCTTACAGAAGATCCTTAACGGTCCATTTTTGTTCATGTCTTTGGGACTAGAAATATATTATGTTAATGCCAAAAGGGGACCCCTAAACACTCCTTCACTTTCAATGCTAGGTTCAGTCCTATCCCAAGTGTGGTGTAATGAATAACTTAATATAGCCTTTCTAGCCATAGTCTTTGTGACTGACACACAATGATTGAGTGAGACTATGCAAATAAGGTTTATGGAACCTGTGATGGTTGGAGTTATGTGTCAACTTGGCTAGGCCATGACTCCTAATATTGTATGGTTGTCCTCCATTTTATCTGTTGTGGATCCTGACTTCTACATGTTGATGAGGCAGGATTGGTGTGTGTCTTGGGTCGCAGCCTTGCAGGAGGGCGTGACTCAAGTCCCACCCCTATTCAAGTTACACCCTTCCCAGGGGTGTGGCCTGGATCTAAAGTGTATGTGTGGATGACCTGGCAGGTCTCTCTATCTCTGCATCTGGATCCTATGTCTGGTTCGTGATCAATTGATCTCTGGTTTTTGGGACTTGAGCCAGAGGGCTGCTGTCTGACCTGCCAATGCTGGGATTTGCTGGCCTCCACAGCCCCATGGGACAGAAGCTTATCATCTGAGCTGATTCACCAGCCTCTGCAGCCTTGTGAACCAGCAGCCTGTGGTCTGAACTGCCAGTTTGGGTTTGTCAGCCCCTGCAGCCACGTCAGTCAGGAGAAGCCCATGCCTGTCCTACAGATTTGGGGTTTGCTAGTTTCCACAACCACAAGGCATCAAAATTGGAGGAAGCTCATTAAAAACCTGTGATATGTAGATGACACAATCTTGCTTGCTGAAAGTGAAGAGGACTTGAAGCATTTATTGATGGAGATCAAAGACTAAAGTCTTCAGTATGGATTACACCTTAACATAAAGAAAACAAAAATCCTCATAACTGGACCAATAAGCAACATCATGATAAATGGAGAAAATATTGAAGTTGTCAAGGATTTCATTTTACTTGGATCCACAATCAACGTCTATGGAAGCAGCAGTCAAGAAATCAAATGATGCATTGCACTGGGCAAATCTGCTGCAAAAGACCCCTTTAAAGTGTTGAAAAGCAAAGATGTCACTTTGAGGACTACAGTGGTCCTGAGGCAAGATATGATATTTTCAATCACCTCATATGCATGTGAAAGCTGGACAATGAATAAAGAAAACCAAAGAAGAATTGATGTGTTTTAATTATGGTGTTGGTGAAGAATATTGAATATACCATGGGCTGCCAGAAGAATGAACAAATCTGTTTTGGAAGAAGTACAGCTAGAATGCTTCTTAGAAGCAAGCATAGCAAGACTTCGTCTCACATAGTTTGGACATGTTATCAGGAGGGATTGGTCCCTGGAGAAGGACATAATGCTTGGTAAAGTAGAGGGTCAGTGAAAGAGAGGAAGACTTTCAACAAGATGGATTGACACAGTAGCTGCATCAATGGCTCAAGCATAACAAAAATTGTAAGGATGGCACAGGACCCAGCAATGTTTTGTTCTGTTGTACAAAGGGTCACTATGAGTCAGAATCGACTTGAGAGCACCTAACAACAACATTAACCACGTGAGCCATTTCCTTTATACCATTCAGGAGTTCTATGAGATATTCCATTGAATTATGGAACTAAATACAGGAGGGAGAGTACTGAGGGGAGAGGGAGTGGTACAGCAGTTTGGAAAATTTGTACATTTGTGACATCTTTAACCTCCATAGGAACCAGCTTTGTGCTGATCCTTATAAAATAAATTATTTGTTTAGTTGATGTAAGAATGGTAGGTTTTGCTGTGATGGCCTAGACTCACTGGAATATGTGGTTTTGGAAAAAAGGGGACAAACAGGAGAATGAGAAACCTTAGGCTTCTGCATGGGATAAAAAACACCCATGGACTGAAGCAGCTATTTTGTTATAATCAGTTACCCAAGGCAAAAGCTATTTATGGGATTTAGGAAGGGTAGATCTAACTCCTGAGAAAATGGCTATTTGGATGAATATGGAAACAGAGTGATAAGAAAAGGGCCAGACATACAATTCCTTGGTTTCTGTTATCAATAATAGCTGCAAGGGCAGGGAAAAAGAATGTAGGGGCTGATTTTAGCACTGAACCAAGCCCAGATCTGGTCCAGTCAGAGCTATGACTGCTAGTCTCAAGGCCGACCTGGAAAGGAAAAATCATGTTGGAACAACAGGAAGTTCCTCTATGACTGTTGATCACCAAGAAGGTAGTTTGGGAGGGAAAAGGACAAAACCAACATACTATAGAAAGCAGGGGTATAGGGTAAAGGAGTTGCTTCAACTTGTAGATCGGTATCGTCAGCTTCCTGAGGGACCGTTACTAAAATGGATTATGAGAGTGACTAATTTAGGGGCAGTGTCTTTAGTTTTGAATGCTGAAGAATGAAAGAGTGTGTTTGGGTTGATGCAACACCCACAACTCACTATGGAACGAACAGTCACGAATGATGATACAAGATCCAGTTACACAGCAGGTTAACCTGGATGGGACGACTAGCCTGGTGGACTGGATAAAATATACAGCGAGATTTGTTTATCCTGAGAAGGGAAGCTGCCCCTCTCCCCCTCAAAATACCCAATGGAACACTCCAGAGGAAGCAACTGATGTTCTGCTTATGCAAGCGATGCTGGATTGGCTTTATGGTGATCATGACATTAATCCAAGGAGCGTGCCCCTTATACAGGTCATGGTAGATATGGTAATCAAGGGAGCCCCTTCTACATGGGCACCCCATGTAACCTTGCTACTGCAAAACAAAGTAACAATTTGAGAAGCCTTGTCAGATCTGTTGGCATAGCTTCACCACAAGGGTCTTACAGATGCAAGAAACAAGGGTGATCCATAGGAGAGTGGGAAGAGGTAATGGAAAAAGAACTTATCCCAGCAGGACAGAGATTTTTAGATGGTTACTAAAAAATAGGAACCATTATAATTGCCCAAATCCACTCAGGTTGTTAATTTGAAACAGTGTAGGATACCTGGTGGACAAAAGGAGATTACTGCTTTTATTAAAGACATGCTAAAGGCTAGAGTGTTGATGTCAACAAATTTTCTGTATGGCCTATGAAAAAGGCAGATGGCTCATGGTGGCTGACAGTAGACTATTGACGCCTAAATAAAGTAGTGTCACCTGTGGCTTCAAGTGTTCCAGACATGGCATCATGGTGCAGCAAACACAGCAAGCTAAAGGAGACTGGTACTCAGTAACTGATCCTGCAAATACTTTTTTCTCCACACCAATCTCAGAAAAGAGCCGGCTGCAGTTTGCTTTCACTTGGGTAGGATCTCAACTTTCACTACATTTCCACAGGGTTACCTGAATTCACCAGCTTATTACCATAGTTTGGTTAGAAGAGACTTGGGCTTGGTGCAGATCTCAAGAGTAATGATACATTACATTGATGATATGTTAATATCAAACACCTAAGAACAGGCTAGGGCTGATTTGAATACAGTTGTGACCACAGGACCAACAGAGGCTGGTTAATAAATCCAGCAAAAATCCAAGGCCCTGCCCAAACAGTGAAATTCTCGGGAATAACTTGGGCAGGAGCCACCCATGACATTCTGCAGGCAACTAAGAATAAGTTGTCACTGACTAAGCAGGAGGCCCAACGTTTGGTTGGTTTATTTGGATTTTGGAGAATGCATATTCCACATCTGGGAATATTGCTGGCTCCCATCCATAAAACCACTCAAAAAACTACATTTGAATGGAGGCCAGAGCAACAGCAGGCTATGTCTGACTTACAAAAAGCAGTCTCATTCTCCCTGCCTTTAGGCCCTTGTGATCCACATTCAGACATGATTTTGGAGGTGTCTGCCTCACGTGCTTATGCAGACTGGAGCTTATGGCAAAAACCTGAGAATGCCTTCCTATGGGAACTACTCAGATTCTGGACTAGAAAGTTTCCAGATGCTGCAAACAATTCACGCCATTTGAAAGGCAGTTATTCACCTGCTATTGGGCATTGATTGAGACTGCCTCAATGACAGAAGGACATAAGATCATCCCGAGATCTGAAATACCTATAATGCTTTGGGTGATGTCAGAGAAACACTCTAATAAGTAAGGTGGTGCCTAAAATAGTTCTATAATAAAATGGAAATGGTTCATACAAGAGCAAGCAACTGAGGGGATGCAGGGAGGCAGCCACCATATCCACGAGCAGGTAGACTCTTTGCCCATATCTCCTACCCTGGAAACACCTGAGAAGCTGCCAGAGCCTGTTGCAACATGGAGAGTGCTCTACGAACAACTTTCTGCTGACCAGCAGAAGGCTGCTTGATTCACAGATGGCAGTTCCAGGGTACGTGGGCAACATGTAATGTGGAAAGCTGCTGCATTAAGACCAGCAGGTGGAAAGACTCTGATCGAAGAAGGTGAGAACAGGTCAGCTCAGTGGGCTGAACTGCATGCTGTCTTCCTAGCTGTGATGGAAGAATTGTGCAGTGGTGAGAGCTCATATGTCTCGATTTTTACCCATTCATGGGCAGTGGCCAATGGCCTGGCTATATGGTCAGGCAAATGGGCGATGGAAAATTGGACTATTAAGGGGACACCTGAGTGGGGCATGAACCTATGGAAAGAATTCTGGGAACTTACAGGGCACATCAGAGGAGGACATGTTGATGTCCATCAGAAAAACCCCCTTCCTGGATCAAAAGGCGATTGGAATGAGCAAGTAGACCTGTTGGTATACTCACTTGAAGTGGCCAATTGGGTCCATGAAATAAGCGAACATGGAGGTGCTGCAGCAGTGCAGATATGAGCTGAATCTAGACACATCCCCCTTGCACCCTCTGAGGCACAAACTGCCAATAAGGACTGCTCTGTCTGTCAATAAGAAAGACAGAGGCTACAAATGGCTGTGGGGCAGATTCCCTGGGGGAAAGGCCCTGCACATAGCTGGCAAGTTGATTATATTGGACGAATGATGCCAGTGGCACGAGGTGGCTACAAATGGGTCCTCACAAGAATAGATACTTACTCTGGACTGGGCTTTGCATATCCCGTGAAAGATGTAAATGCCAAAACACCACTAAGGGATTGGAACAAAAGATACTGTACCAATTTGGGCCACCGAGTTATATTTCATCAGACCAGGGAATACACTTTACAGCCCACAGGGTGCAGCAACAGGCCAAGAAATATCCCACACGGTGCAGCAATGGGCCAAGAAACATCATATTAAATGGACATATCATGTTGCATACCACCCTCAGAGTAAAGGTTTGATAGAGAATTGGAATGGGCAGTTGAAACATTTGTTATCTAAAATGGGAGGAGATAAAAGCATGAAAGGCTGGCTCACACACCTTCATGAGTGTGCGCTCACACTCAACATGAGCTGGACAAAGGGAGGCTCACCACTGGACGGATTCTGGGGGACCTGGGGAAGAGAGGCTAGGGGAGGATGCTAGTGCCACTGTATAGTTCTTCCCCACATCATCTAAAATTTCTTTTATCCTGCCGGATGCTGCAGTTCCAGGACCAGGAATGCAGCTGCGGGTGCCAGAACCAGGGGTGATCCTTAAGCAAGAAACTGCAACTATACCCCTGAACATATATGGTAGAATTCCCAAGGGTCTGATGGGATGGATTATACCTTCCCCCATCTGGCAAAATTGGGGTTGACAGTGAATACTGCCATATTGCCTAGTGGTCAAGATAGCCCACCAGTGTTGTACCTATGTAACCCTACCAAAACATGAGAGTGGACTGAGGGGAAAGCACTTGCTAGACTGGTCTTGCTACCAGCAATCTGGACTAGCACAGCAGCTGAACCTGATGTCCCTTCCAAGGTGGAAAAGATTTGATAAAAAATAAATGACAAAACTAATGGAAGGAGAGATAATAGCTGAAGGTAAAGGAATGAATAAATGGGTTATGCAGCAGGGTAACCTAACATTATGCTGATACTTTGAGAGAGACTCAGAGCAGGGAATAATCTTCTCTCAGTTAAATTTTATCAGAGGCCAGAAAGGGGGAAGACAAGACAAACTATTGGAGAACCTAACCAAATCAGATGGACACCTGCAGCATACCTGAATGGCTGGTATCTGAGTAACTGCACCTTTAGGACTCTTTTGCCCTACTGAAGGACTAACTGTTAATGACTGTTTTGGACTGGTAAAATGATTGGGAGGGGTAAGTTAATCATTCAAGTATGGAAGGGTCAATGGCTAGAAGAGCCTGGGGTGCCCTGTGGTGTAATGAATTACTTAATATGGCCCTTCTAGCCATGGTCTTTGTGACTCACACACAATGATTGAGTGGGACTATGCAAATACGGTATGTGGAACCTGTGATGGTTGGGGTTATGTGTCAACTTGGCTAGGTCATAATTGCCAATGTTGTATAGTTGTCCTCCATTTTATGCATTGTGGATCATGACATCTACATGCTGATGAGGCAAGATTGGTATAGGGTGTGTCTTAGGTTGCAGCCTTGCAGGAGGGCATGACTCAAGTCCCACCTTATTCAAGTTATGCCCTTCCCTGGGGTGTGGCCTGCATTTAAGGTATATGTGTGGGTGACCTGGCAAGTCTCTCTGCATCTGCATCCTGCATTCAGTTCGTGATCAATTGACTTCCAGTTCTTTCTTGGGACTTGAGCCAGAGGCCTGCTGTATGACCTGCCAATTCTCGGATTTGCTGGCCTCCACAGCCACGTAGGCCGGTAGCCTATCATCTGACCTGATTTGCCAGCTTCCACAGCATTGTGAGCCAGCAGCCTGTGGTCTGAAGTGCTGGTTTGGGTTCCTCAACTCCTGCAGTGACATGGGTCCAAAGAAGCCTATGCTTGTCCCATGGACAAGCCTCCACAACCATGTGAGCTACTTCCTTTATACAGTTCATGAATTCTGTGGGACATTGCAGCGAATTACAGAACCCAAAGATGGAAGGGAGAGTACTGTGGGGAAAGGGAATAGTTTATGTTAGAGATGATGGAGTGGTACAGCAGTTTGGAAAAGTTGGTCATTTGGAAAAGTTGGACATTTGGGACATATTTAACCTCTGCCTAATAGGAACCAGCTTTGTGTTGATCCTTATAAAAGAAATTATTCATTTACCAAGATTAAAACAGTTACCTTAAACTAGAGCTTTTTCACTCTCAGTGATTGAGGGTCACTGCATTTGGTTTCTTATTAATTACTGTAACGGGGTTTGCTTGGTAGTCCCCTGCCATCTGCTTTGAGTTGAAAGAAAATGATTCACGTGACAGGAGGTATACAAAAACTTTAAGCTTCAAATCCCATCCTTGTTAGGAAGGCTCATGTATTTTCCACAGTTCTTTCACTTAAATATAATGTATCTATCCTTTTGGAACCATGTAGTTACAACCAGTAAAAATGGCAAGTTCTTCCCAAGAAATCCAAGATGATCACATGCATAGGTATAGCCTTAGGATCATGAGCAAATTGTGGCTTGTCCAATGCTTTCTGGCCTATTCTTCAGGACAATACTCACCCCACACGTCCTACCCCCAATCCAAATAGGAATCCATTTATAAAAATCCTACTTCTGCCACTCATTAAAAATAAGTAACACCGTTGCCACTGAGTCGATTCTGACTTATAGCAACCCTATAGGACAGAGTAGAACTGCCTCAGAGGGTTTCCAAGGGGTGGCTGGTGGATTCGAACTGCCAACCTTTTGGTTAGCAGCCATAGCTCTTAACCACTATGCCACTAGTGCTGCCACTTATAAGAATTTACTGAGCTAGGTTCAATCAGAAAAGTGACCATACCCATTTCAACCATATATACTTAAAAAAAAAAAAAAAAAACCTGTTGGTGTCAAGTTGATTCCAACTTATAGTGTTACTGGACCCTAGAAGGTGGGTCCTTGTCCAGCACACTCAGACTTGCCGATTATCTGGACACCACTCTTTGGGAAAGAGAAAGTAACTTCGTTGCAATGTGCAGAGCAAGGAGCCAGGAGGAAGTTTCTCAGATCTGGTTTCCTGAGCTATGGGGAAGCAGGGCTTATACGTGTTTTGGACAGCAAGATGGTGGCCACGCAGGCATACTGGTGAGGAAAAATTCTAGAAGGTGGCCAGGAAACAGGAGGTGACATGGTTCTTGTCAGATCTCTCACTTTGGAATACAGTCCAAGTAATGATTTTCCTTCCAATTCATTCCACTTGTTGCTGCATTAGTGGTCACAGCTGGCCCTTCTGTGCATGCGCGGTGGGCCAAATCTGGCTAGGCTAGTTTAAGGACTATTGGAAATTTACTAGCATTCATACCGTGAGTTTACAATCTCCTCTTGAGTGGTAGCAATTCCTTAATCTAAAGGGATAAGGGTTGGTGATTCATCTGGCTACTTCCTGCTGACATGGGGTGGAGTTTTAGGGACTTAGGAACAGACAAGGAATGATTAGTTCCTGGAGGTAGCAGGCAAAGAAGACTTAAAACCAAAGACACAGGGAAAGATTAGTCCAAAGGACTAATGGACCACAAGTACCACAGGCTCCACCAGACTGAGTCCAGCACAACTAGATGGTGCCTGGCTACCACCACCGACTGCTCTGACAGGCATTACAATACAGGGTCCCAGACAGAGCTGGAGAGACATGTAAGTCACTCCTGAAGTTCAGCCTTCAGCCAAAGATTAGGCCCACAGAACAAAACGAGAGACAATAGATAAGTGGTAAGACAGTACATAATACTGGGGAAGCCAGCACAACTTGTCCAAGGCAAGGTCGTGGAAGCTCCATAGATATGTCCAAACTCCCTGAGGGACCAAATTACTGGGCTGAGGGCTAAGGGGACCACGGTCTAGGGAAACATATAGCTCAACTGGCATACCATCGTTTATAAAGAATATATGTCAGTCAATGAGCTAAGTGGTTTTCGGTTTATCTTGTTTAATCTTCACAATAACCCTACAAAGTGGCCACTGTTGTTTACAGCTATTTTGCAGATAAAGAAACTGAGCCACCTGGAAGTGAAGCCCCTTGACCCCAAAAATCAAAAGCTAACAGCCAAGATTTGAGCCCAGGCAGATGATCTCCAGAACTCTTCTGTTATACTACCACCAGAAGCTTTATTGGCTTCCTCCTGCTGCCAGGCCCTTTAACAACCTCCCCGTAAACACTGTACACCTGCTGATGGTTTCCAACTTCTGGGCACCAGTGCTACTCATCAGCTTTTGCCACCTTGCTCCACCCCTAAGATTTAGGAGGGCAAAGAGAATGGCTGATAAAAGTTGCTTAGATGCTAGGAGAAGCAAAGGAAATTGCCTTGTATAAGCAGCAATAACCACTGAAATGCAATTCGGCCTCAGCCCCAGCCCAGGAGACTGAAATAGGACCGTTACTTAAGATACCTGGAAACACTAAGTCCCTGGACTACTTAAGGATCATCTGAAGCACTACATCCCCAGCCTGCCTTAAGGAAAAATCTCCCATTCAGCATTTCATAGGGGCTCAATTGGAGCCTGCTTCTAGGGGCCACCCGGACTCTCAACAGGGCAGTGTAGCAGCTTGATCCAGGGCAGGTTGGTCTCTTAGAATACAAGTATTCACCCACATTGCCCACACTAACTTAGGTTTCTAATTAGGTCTTTCAGGCACACAATGAATGACTGGCCTCCAGGGAGCATGTAGCTTCCACCGAATTCTTAAATGTCCTAACTTTAGATACGAAGGCTCTTCTGTTACCGCTTTGAATTGAATAAGGTAGACCAAATTTAGGCATTGAGGAGAGCTTTGCTTACCTCGAATGTCTTTTCTTTTCAGAAGGGGAAGGCTTCTACCGATCCAGTAAAGGTATCTACAAACACTAAAAGATAATTGAAACTGCCTGTAGCCGCTGGCATATAACTGTTAAGTCCACTTGCCAGTCTTCTCTGGGTCTGGTTCCGTGGGCTTGTACCCCAGGCATAGAGGGTGGTGGGCCTGTTTTTTTGGATTATTCTCCACTTTCTGGATAGTCTTTTTTTTTCTAGTGAAAAAATTTATATTTAGAATTATCCAGATGGACTCAGTTTAGATGATCCCAATTTTGTTGGCAACATCCAAAGCATCTTAGTCAGGAGCCAGTCGAACGTATGCCTTCTTCTCCCCATCAGATCTGATCAAGGTGTTGACCTTGGCCACGTCAATGTCACAGAGCTTCTTCACAGCCTGTTTGATCTGGTGCTTGTTGGCCTTGACATCCACAATGAACACAAGTGTGTTATTATCCTCTATCTTCTTCATGGCTGACTCAGTGGTCAGAGGGAACTTGATGATGGCATAGTGGTCAAGCTTGTTTCTCCTGGGGGCGCTCTTCCGAGGGTATTTGGGCTGTCTTCGCAGCCTCAGTGTCTTGGGCCGCCAAAAGGTGGGTGAAGTGTGGATCTTCTTTTTTTTGTGGTGGTGGACGCCTTTCAGCACTGCCTTCGTGGCTTTCAACGCCTTTGCTTTGGCTTCTGTATTGGGAGGGACAGGGGCTTCCTTCTTCGCTTTCGGTGCCATCTTCGTAAAAAGTCTGGTTAGTCTGTTGCAGATTAGGCCCTTTAATCAGTTTGGCTAGCCAGTGAAACATAACATCCCGACTGTAATGTGTGCTCTCATGAGCTATTTATTATTATTGGGTGCGATTTATTATTATCAGGTGCATCAGGTGTTCTGGTATTAACACCTGTCCTTGGAAATTGTACAATCACCCATCTTCTGCTCTGTTATTAAGGTCAAAGCTCCATTCACTAGCTCTGTTTATATCACATTCAATGTACTGGGGGTTTGCTGGTAGCCGAAAATTAGGAATTAAAGCAAGGCAAGTGGTGGGGATTTCTGTTCTAGCGGCTTGTTTGGCCACTTGATCTTTTAATTATGTGAGACTCTCCCTTCTGGTGCCTGGGACAGTGTATAACTGCCACCTCTGTTAACTGTAGTACATTATTCAAAAAAGTAATCTCTAGTAGGCTATCTTTCCTCCAGCCCCAGCAGCCAAGATGCTCTGCTGTCACGGGCCTGCCAGCGTTTGGGGCAAGGTAAGGATGGTGACCTTCTCGCCAGGCCTTAAAGCTGTGTGCCACCTCTGGCTGTGTTTGGAAGCTCTCCACCCTGCCAATGAAGCCAGCTGAGGGCTGGTACTGCAGACTTGTCCCTGCCTGGGGTGGCTGGAGGGTCCCCTGTTTGCCCGGGACAGCAGCAGAGGCCATGTTCTCCAGCTCTCTGATCTGTTGTGTCAGTAAGTTGTCCTCCCACTGTTATTGCAACCTGGGGCTCCTCATGAGTTGCAGGGGAGCCCCTAGGCCCCATCAGTCCATCAGTCTGAGTCATTGTGAGTCATCAGCTGACAGCTGCAGGAGCTGTGTTATGCGTTTCCTATTCAGACTGGATTGGCCACAAGGAGAACTCTCATTTCCAGTGGCCTTCTTGTTTGCAGTAGGCACACTGGGGCCTAGCTTTAGGGGGGCTTGGGTTGGCCACCGGCCCTTTTGGGGCCCACGAGGACTTACCCTGCATGAGGACTGCCTGAGTGGCAAGTTAGCTGCCAGGAACGTGGCCTTTTAACTTGTACCTGGTCCCGATTACTGAAGACCTTAAAGGCAATCTCAACAAGTTGTGAAGTATTCATTCCTAGGCCTCCTTCCAACTTTTGAAGTTTCCACCTGATGCCAGGGGCACTCTGGCTGATGAGGGTCATATTTATTCACCTGACATTCTCTGGGTCTTCAGGGTTTATATCAGTAAACTGCTGGTATGCTTCATACACCTGTTCTAGGAAGCTAGAGGGATTTTCCTTGGGGCCTTGCTGTACATCCTGAACTTTTATAAGGCTCTTTTGTTTTGGGGCCACTTGCTGTCAAATGGAGACCCTGGTGGTGTAGTGGTTAAGAGTTAGACTGCTAACCAAAAGGTTGGCAGTTCAAATCCACCAGGCGCTCCTTGGAAACCCTATGGGGCAGTTCTAGTCTGTCCTATAGGGTTGCTATGAGTCAGAATCGACTTGATGGCAATGGGTTTGGTTTTTTGGTTGGTGTCAAATAGTTTTCATAATGTTCTAGCTGTCTTGCTCCCAGCCAATATCAGTGGCATGTACAGCCTGGGCTGCCCGGGGTCTAATACTATTTTGAGGGTTGAGGTTATGCAACTTGTTGGCCTCTTGGTGTGCCTTTTCTAAGACTATCTTCTGTTCCTCTGGAGTTAAAAGAGTATTCCAATTATACAGGTCAGAGTGGAGAATGGTGTATGGACCCAGATAAACCTCTAGGCTGGCCACTGTGATCAAGTCTGGCAGGCATTTGTCTCATTGGAAATTGCCCTGAGGATACTAGGGTGGATCCCTGGCCATATTGCACCCTACTACTGGTATGAGCTGGGAGACTATTCCCTGGGTAGGACTGGGAGTTTCTGACTCATGAGGGGCCTGCAAGCAATTGGTCAGAGGGGTAGCAGAGGGTTCCGCCAAAGGGGTAGTGGCTATTGGGCCAGGAACCAGACCTATACCTACGAATGGAAGGGGTATGGATAAATGCAAAGCTGGGTGGGGCCCAGGTTTTCGACCTAAGCCTCCACTCTATACACACAGCTACTGACTTGAAACATGTTTCTCCCAGGCAAATCCTAGTTCCCCTTTTATCATATCCAATTAAGTATTGGCTGAAGGCGGACTTACATGCTCTCTGTAGTACATTCGGATAAAAGCATAATCCTAAACACATAACGCTTTTTCTTTTTTTATATTGTTGTAGTTTAAATGAAGTTTACATTTCAAGTTAGTCTCCCATACAAAAATTTATACATACATTGTTATGTGACCCTAATTGCTCTCCCTATACTGTGATAGCACACTTCTCCTTTCCACCCCTGATTCCCCATGTCCATTCAACCAGCTTCTAACCCTCTCTGCCTTCCCATCTCACCTCTGGACAGAAGCTGCCCATTTAGTCTCTTGTATCTATTTGAGCTAAGAGGCACACTCCTCACAAGTATCACTTTATGTCCCACAGTCCAGTCCAAACCCTGTCTGAAGAGTTGGCCTCGGAAATTGTTTTAGTTCTGGGCTGATACTAATTCCAGGGGCCATGCTTTCCAGGGTTCCTCTAGTCTCCGTCAGACCATTAAGTCTGGTCTTCTTACTAGAATTTCAGTTCTGCACCCCACCTTTCTCCTGCTCCATCAGGGACTCTCTGTTGTGTTCCCTGTCAGGGCCGTCATTGGTGGTAGCTGGGTACCATCTAGTTCCTAAACACATAACCCTTTTTTTTTAAAAAAAAATTTTATTGTACTTTAGATGAAGGTTTACAGAACAAGTTCTTTGCCATTAAACAGTCAGTACACATATAGTTTTATGACATTGGTTAACAACCCCATGACAAACACACAACCCTTTTAAAAACATTCCAAATTTGTCTCCTCTTCACACCCTGGCTATCATCCCATTTGTATACATATGGCCTTGAGCCTTTGGCTGGGTGGAACCAGAAGACCCTGGCCTTCTATCAATCATCCTGTTTACCTGGCCTGGCTTTTGCCCCAGGTCTCTCCAGTTGGGGCTTTTCTCCCCTTCCTTTTTCCTCTGTGCCATTAGCTTACCCTGTTTTTGTAGGTTTTTATTTTGCCAGAGAGATGTCCCTCTCTTTTGTCATAGTTAAGACTCACATACACACACTCAGAAACAAAACCAGAACCTGAACTTAACCAAAGTGAACAACCGGAAACTAGGCTACCCGTTCTCTGCCATCGGCTAGTGGGAGTGGCGGGGCAAGATAAGGAGGATGATCTTAGTAGGGCTTCAATTCCCCGTAATGAGGATGTCTTAGTCCTACTTCAATCCTCCAGATACCTCCCCACCTCCAATCCCAAGCACTTACACTTAACAAGAGAAATTCCTAGGGCACTTACCTAGAGGGCATCCATGCCCTCAAAGTGAAAGCGCCTTGGGCCGGTCACGGCCTCCTTCGAGGTTAGCAGACCCACCTGATCCTCTCGAACAAGAGGCTTGGTGTGCACTGAGGGTCGGTTGAGGTTCCACTTGCGGTCGAGGGGGTGCTGGGCTCTGGACAGAGGCCCCATGTTGGGCACCAAAATTGTTACTGAACCGGGGAAGGTGGGTCTTTGTCCAGCACTCAGACTTGCCAATTATCTGGACACTAGTCTTTGAGAAAGAGAAAGTAACTTTATTGCAATGTAAAGAACAAGGAGCTGGGAGGAAGTTCCTCAGATCCAGCTCCCTGAGCTATGGGGAAGCGGGGCTTATATGTGATTTGGGCAGCAAGATGATGGCCATGCAGGCTTATTGGGGAGGGGAATTTCTAGAAGGTGGCCAGGAAACAGGAGGTGACATGGTACTTGTTGGACCCCTCAGTTAGGAATAGCATCTGGGTGATGATTTTCCTTCTGATTCATTCCTCCTGTTGCTGTGTCCTCTGTTGAAGTCAATTAGTGGTCACAGCTGGTCCTTCTTTGCATGCGGGGCAGGCCAAATCTGGCTTGGGCTAGTTTAAGGACTAATGGAAATTTACTAGTATTCATAGATGTGACCTTAATACTCCCCAGCATGTTTTCTTCTTTTCAAAATGGGCGACTGAGAGCTTGACGTAACTAAGGCCGTGATGAACCTATAAGTTTTCCTTTTTTTTTTCTTTGCTTTCTGCATTCTGCATACCTTTGTTAATGACTTTGTTTTGCTGTCTGTCCATGGCTTACGACCCCCCACAGGAAGATCAGAGCTTAGATATCTGACATGTATATCTTTAGCATGATAAGGAGATGTCTGGCATGTATCTCTTTAGTATGATAAAAGAGTCCCTTGTAATTACCTTGTAATGAATAACTACACTTCTAATCTTTGTAAAATTCATATATAAGCTCTAATGTAAAAATGCCCTTTGGGACTCCATAGAGATAGCCTGCTTTGCTTTTGGATCCCTGGTGGTGGGCACCTCCTAAATAAAACTTTCTCACTCCTTCTGACTTGGATTACATTTCATTGGCTTGAATGCTTCAGGGCACAGACCCTAATCAGGCAACACATTTTTGGTGCCTAACCTGGGGCTCGAATTACTCGGGCCCAGGTTCTGTCTCCCTAAGGACCGAGCCCCTGGGAAAAACCTGGCAAGAGAGAAGGTTGACCCCTCCTGGAGTTGTGGAGGTCTCTCAACCTGTGGTGGCCTGGAGGTCTCTCAACCTGTGGCGGCCCGGAGGTCCGGCAATGGGGGATGACTACACAGCAGCCAGCTCTGGACGGAGGGAGAAATTTTCTGTTGGCCATGGTAGGTACCTGGGCATTGGGTGGTAAACGCTCTGTAAAAGCCACAGGGGTGTCAGTTCTCAGAGCCTCCCTCCAAGAATGGGTGACTAGGTCCCTTGAGGTTGGCAAGAGACTGGTGAGGTTCCCCATTCCAAACGGGTACCCAGGGAAGTAAGGTTCTAGCTGAGAGTCCATTAGGTCTTACTCTTTCACACTGGACTTATTTGGGGGGGGGGGGGTAGTCAGCTAACTAAGAGACGCCTTAAAGGTTTATGTAATCAATACCAGCTTCCCGATGGGGTCAGGTGACCTATACATGGGTCTAGAGATTTTGGTACTATTATGAAGCTTGATCTGTTTTGTACTTGAACTAACAAGTGGGATGAAAAGCTGTATGTGGAATGTTTTATGACATTATGGCATGAAAAAAAGGATAAAGCCCCTGTTTTATCCCCTCTTGTACAGGCGAATGATGATGGGGTATGAGATGAAGACCTAGAGGATGTTCTTCTCATTCCTCCACCTCAAAAAACCCCCTATTCACCCTTTTGTGACCCCTCCCCAGTGGTATCAGAAGATGAGGATGGGAAGGCATTAAAGGGGGGTGGAGGAGGTGGGACAGATATAGTCTTCCTACCCCATACTAGGAGTGGGGTACAATTTGGCCCAGATCCCCTGGAAGGGCTTTACCCACTCCAGGAGGTGCCAGTCCCCAATGCAGAAGGGCCCCCTCAGATGATTTGGGTTCATAATCCGTTCCTGGCTTCCGATTTGTACCATTGGAAGTGAAACCTTCTGGAGTGTCAGTTAGACCCACATGCCATGACTGAACATTTTTCTCACATTTTTGCTACCCATCATCCTACATGAGCAGATTGTCAGACTTTATTAGACGTGCTCCTCACTGCAGAATAAAGACGGATGGTCTTAGCAAAAGTGAAAGAAAAGGTAGAAGAAAAATACAATGAGGAAGGGGCTGTAGCTGGAGTACCAGCAGATAAAGTGGTACCAACTAAGGAGCCAAGGTGGGACCTGTATACAGTGGAAGGCAGACGGAAAATCATAGCTTACCGAGGGTTTCTCCTGTACAGGCTAAAGCATGGGGCACCTAGGCAGATAAACTTTAGTAAGATCAGGGAGATCATTCAGGGGTCATAAGAAAATCCATCAGCCTTTCTAGAACAGCTCATGACAGGATTTCGTAAGTATACAAACATTGACCCTGAACTGCCCCAGAATTGTCCTCTTATCAATATGACTTTTATTGGGCAGAGTGATCCTGATATTCAAAGAAAATTGCACAAGGTAGAAGGAGGACTAGGGACCCTGTCTTTAACTCAATTGGTTGAAATTGCATTTAAGGTTTTTACCAACAGAGATCAGGTAAAAGAGGCCGAGAATAAGAAAGAAAAAGACCAGGACATGAAGAAACAGGCCAAACTACCGGCTGCTGCTCTAGGATCATCTGGAGGAAGGCAACAAGACCAAGGTAAGGGCAAGCCCCAACTAAAGAAAAACCAATGTGCATTTTGCAGAGAGGAGGGACACTGGAAAAATGAGTGCCCCAAAAGAAAGAATGGAAAAGGGCCAGGCAAGATTGAAAGGGGGGAGAAGCTTTTTTAAGGAATTATGAAAGAGCAGGAGGAGGACTCCGAATGATGGAGACTGAGGGAGACAACTTTTGATTTACCTCCTACCAACCCCCTAGTAAAAGTTATGTTTGGAGGACAGCCAGTAGACCTTTTGGTTGGTACCAGCACAGCCTTCTCAGTACTCACCCAGAAGCCTAAAGGAACTGTTCTACCAATGACACTCAAGTTGTCAGGGTGACTGGAAAAGAGGTGACTCTATCGTTTTGGCTGACAATGGAATATGAAATAGGAGAAACTAAGCTATCCCACCAGTTTCTATACATGCCTGAATGTCTGGTCCCCCTTTCGGGGTGGGATTTCCTACGTAAAGTACATGCTAAAATCTCTTTCGATGAAAAAGGCTTGTCTCTGACAGTACCGCCAGCGAACGCCTGGAAACTGCAAGCAGCTCTCTTAGCCCTCACCCGACCGGTGCTATCCCAGGTGTCCATCTTATCCATGGTTCAAAGAGTGGTTGATGCTGTAACCCTGTGGGTTTGGGCAAACGGCTGGCCAGGACGAGCTCAGACTGTCCTCCCTGTGATCGTGGAACTATTACCCAATGTCATACCTCCTCGGATTAAACAATATCCACTGAGAGTTGAGGACTGCAGGGACTGATCACTCAATACCTAGAATGGGGACTGTTGTGTCGATCCCCTTTCAACACCCCTGTTCTGCTGGTAAAGAAGGCACCAACCAGTGAGTACCGTTTTTTTCAAGAGGTGTGGGCTGTTAACAAAGTTGTGAAGACCCTACACCCAGTAGTCCCAAACCCATACACCTTACTATTGGCTCTCCCACCTTTCTGTACTCATTGTACTGTTTTGGATTTAAAAGATGCTTTCTTTTGTATCCCACCAGCTGCTGAGAGCCAGCTGATCTTCGCTTTTGAATGGGAAGGGGACTAAGAAAAGAAACAGCTCTGCTGGACTGTGCTACCCGAAGGGTTTAAGAACACTCCCACTATTTTTGGAATAACACTGGCCCAAGATCTAGAGCGGTTACCTCCCCTCAACCAAGGAGTGATCCTCTGATATGTGGACGACCTCCTGATAGGAAGTGAGTCTGAAGAAGACTCTGTTACAAATACCGTGACTGTCTTAACTTTTCTGGCCGAAGCTGGATACCAAGTGTCTTTAGGAAAGTTACAAGCTAACCTCACAGAGGTAAAATACCTAGGTTTCTTCATCTCCCAAGGGCAAAAGTGCTTACTACCTGAAAGAATAGAAACCATCTGCCACCTAGCCCCTCCTAAGACAAGTAAATAACTCAGAGAATTCCTAGGAATGACAGGTTTCTGTTGCATATGGATTCCCAATTTTGGGGTCCTAGGAAGCCTCTCTATCAGGCTACTCAGGGGACAGAGTGAGATCCTTTCGAAAGGACTCCTGAGAGGCAACAAGCCTTTTGTGATTTAAAGTCCCAGTTGATGAAAGCCCCAGCCCTAGGGCTGCCAGATTATCAAAAACCCTTTGAACTGTATATAAATGAAAGAAAAGGAGTAGCCATTGGTGTATTAACCCAGTTGTTGGGACTGTGGAGAAGCCCTGTTGCCTATTCCTCTAAAAATCTGGACACTGTCTCAAAAGGCTGGCTGACCTGCCTCCAAATGGTCGCCACAGCTAGCATTATTGCAAAGGAGGCTAACACATTTACTTTGGGATATGACACTATCATGTTTGTCCCTCACGCAGTGACTGTAGTGTTGGAACAAAAAGGACATTTGTAGCTCACCTGTGGTCGGCTAGCACTGTATCAAACTCAGGTTTTGGGAGAATCAAATTTGGCTTTACAGGTTAGTTCACAGCTTAACCTAGCCTCCCTGTTGCCTCTTGACCCCCTGAAAGTATTCATAATTGAAGTCCTTGATGCTATTGACTCTAGTCAATCTGATTTGCAAGACGAGCCCCTGCTCGACCCAGACGATACCTGGTTCACTGATGGTAGCAGTTTCGTGCAAAAGGGAGTCCAGTGTGCAGAGTATGCAATTGTCTTTTTATCAGCTGTTATTGAAAGCAAGCCCTTACCAGTGGGCACCTTGGCCCAAAAGTCTGAACTCGCTGCCATGATAAGAGCCTTGGAATTGGTAGAGGGTAAAAGAATTACAATTTACATGGATTCCAATTATGTTTTTAAAGCGCTGCATGCATATGGAGCCTCGTGGGAAGAAAGGGGTCTCTTAAACACAGGAGGCAAAATTGTTAAGTATGGAACTGAACTGTTGCAACTTTTGGATGCTGTACTAAAACCCCAGCAGATGGCAGTAGTGCATTTGCAGAGCTCACCAAAAAGGGAACAATGCAATAGTACCAGGGAACAATCTGGCCAATATAGAGACCAAGAGAATAGCTGCTGTCGTCCGCCCAATTTGTGTTCTCCTTCCAACCATCCCCACACCAGATGAACCTCCTCAATATACTCAAGAAAATTTACAGAGAGCACAGGACTGGGGTGCCACCCAAGAGAGTCAGGGCTGGAAACAGACCTCTGATGGTGAGATTTTCATTTCTGTCAATCAGGTTTTTGATTTTTCACTTACGTCAGGCATCACATTTTGGGAAAGCATGTTTGATTGGGTAACAAAACATGTCTTAGGAGAAAAGCTCATTACAGTCATTCACCATGTGGTTGACACTCGCTTACTTTGTGTTGTCAATAATCCAAAGACTTAAGGGCCCAAGATTCCCGGCCCTCAAGGAATAGGCCCCTTTCCAGGTGAAATATGGCAAATTGACATTGTTCAAAACCAAACGTCAGATGAAATATCTCCTGGTGTGTGTAGATTTCTTTTTCAGGATGGGTAGAAGCTTTTCCCTGCCAGACCAAGACACCTAGGGAGGTAACCAAAGCCCTTCTGAAAGAAATCATCCCCCACTTTGGTCTTCCAAGAGGTCTCAATAGTGGCAATGGCACCCGTTTCGTATCCTCAATGGTACAACAGGTTTCAGCTGCTTTAGGAATAAAGTGGAAACTCCGCACAGCATGGAGACCCCAATCTAGTGGAAAGGTTGAAAGAATGAATCAGACCATAAAACGCCACCTTAATAAACTGCCAAGAGACCAGGCTGCCCCAGACAGATGTCCTGCCACTGGCCCTCCTCCAAGTCCATATTGCACCCTAGGGAAAACTTAAAAGCAGTCTTCTTGAAATACTTTATGGGAGACCATATTGTTTTAACCAATGCTCCCGGCAGTCTTCCACCCAGCCCCCTAATGTAATGATGTCTAAATATTTGCTTTCTCTAACCAAGATTCTTTCCTAGTTGCATCAGGCAGTATGGATCCGGCAGAAGTTCCCTCTTGAGATAACCGCACACTTTCCAGCCTGGCGACCAGGTGCTCCTTTAAAAGTGGAAGGACCTCCCATTACAGCCTAAGTGGACTGGACCCTTCACCATACTACTCAGCACTCACACAGCCGTGAAGCTGCAAAGTCTACTTTCAATTTTTCTTCCTTACTGCCAAGTTCCCCAGAGAAGTGAGGGGGTTCTACCTAAGTAGTTAGCTACCAGCAAAGCTGCTCTAATCCAACATTTCTTTCACATCCTACTGTCTTTCTCCTTCCTTTCCTTATGCCCTCAAGCGATGAAGGCTTTTGCTATAGCATTCAAAAGTGGAGTTACGATTTTTGACTCAGACTACACAGGAGAAACTGGAATGGGGAAACAGATCATCACCTGGAACACGGGTACTGGGAAAAACTGGAAAACCCAGAACCTATCGTTGGTAAGAAACCCTCAAAATATCAATTTATCAAGCCAAAGGAAGCAACATAGCCAAGTTTAAAAGTATGAGACCCATTCTTATGGTTCCTATGGCACTCCATTTGATGTAAGCCCTAGAAACTGTCTTTCAATTGGTTTTACCTGACTCCCTTCAACTTTGTAACAAGTTGTCCCCGTAATTAGCGGTTTTCCTACCATCCAGAGAGGAATGGCTGGCTCAATTTTAGATCCTACTTAAATTGTTAAACTCTTAAATTGAAAGAAGAGTTTGCTTAAGTCAACCAGTCCCAGTGGAGCCCTGGTGGTGCAGTGGTTGAGTTCAGCTGCTAACCAAAAGGTTGGCAGTTTGAATCTACCAGCTGCTCCTTGGAAACCGTATGGGGCAGTTCTACTTTGTCCTATAGGGTCTTGAGTCAAGATTCGACTTGACAACAGGTTTGGTTTGGTTTTTTCGTTACCAGTCCCAGTAACATTACCCTTTCAAAAAAAAAAAAACAAAATCCAAGGGGATAAAAGTAACTTCTTTTGATCAAGGGGAGAATAGTAAACTGATAGAAGGCATAATTAAAAATTGTGTGGGTATGGCCTGACGTAAAACAAATGTTAAGTACAAGTGCATTGACCACCCTATAGAAAATACAGAAGCTGAAAAATACTGGCAAATGCTTTCACATTTTCTAAATATTCCTGCTCCCCTATAAAATTGCCTTATCGGACATTTCCTCACTAACCAAGAGACAATGTTTTTCATTCCCTCTCCATCAGCAAAGTACAGAATAAGAATTTTGAGGGCCAAAGGAACCAAACACAAGTGCAGCACACATGACAAGGAGACTGAAGTCAGAACCCTTGAGGGAATCGGAACTGCTGAGGGAGTTGGACCCACGGTGGACATCAAAGACTCACTTTAGAGAGAAGCCTTTCCTCATCACCCATGTGTTTTCTCCTCTACATGCTTTCTCCTGGTTTATCCCACACCCAGCTTTGCAGGAAGAAGAAAAAGCCACCTAGCACTATGGCAGTTCAAAACCAATACCCCAAGATAATGGGTCAATATTGCCAATGAAAACCCTAATTTCCAATGACAACAATTACTAACACATAAGACAAGGACTCTTTAGGCTTTCAAATTAAAAGCACATGTACTGGACCAAGAGTGCTTAAAGCTTTCTTCCAATGATGCTGGTTGCCAGTTGTGGGAAATACTGCTAATTGTGAACAAAAGCAGTAGGAACTCATCTATAAACACTGCACTGGGTTACATGCCTGTGAAGTTACCATTTTACCGTTTGGTAGTCACTCAGAAACCTAAGAACACCAAAGTTCCCTTTGCCTTCTCAGGGATTGGGCCTGTTAATTAGTACTGTAGTTTCCTTTTTGACTGTGTCCTACTTCCCACAACCTTAAAAATGGCTTACTTATGTTCTACTTCTATTCCATCTCTGTTAAATAGTTTTTTCGTTTCTCATTTTTTATTAGGCTTTTGCTTCTCAATATATCTGACCAAAGCAAGTATGCAGCTGTAAGAAATAAGACCTGAAAATCATTTACCCAAACTGGGTGATAGTAAAAGACACTTAAGTTACTGTAGTTGGGAAGGGATAGACAGAAGTTATCGAAATACAAAGGTTTAGAACAGTACATTTTATTTTACATTAGACAACAAACTCCCCAATTTGTCTCAGTTGTGACATGTATATGGCTTTAGATAAAGATGAAATTATTTGACTGCTTGAGGTTGGGGTAACATGGGCAAAGGGAGTAAAATAGCTTATTCAAACCAAGTTCAATGTCTCAGGTTGAGTTTGGAACACATGAACACTTGTCTTTAAGTTAACTAGAAAAGTAAAGCTATAAAAACTGATTTTAAGTTCAAAGTGCTTTTTGGTAGTCACTCATGCTGAGTAAGATTCTTCAATCTTCAACACACTCGAGGGTCAATAGAGATTCTGCATTTCACATCAGTTCACTAGTCACAGTATCTTCCATTTATCTTACAATTCTGGCATAGCTTCCCTTTGAGGTAGAATAGTACAGATGAAGTCATTTTCTTTAAATATGGATTTGTTCACAACTTCATTTATGCAACAAAAGCAGATGATAATGTCCTCTTATTCTTGTTTAACCAGTAGTGGTAATCTTATGATGCCAGAAACTGCGAAAGGAATGCTTTTAGTTACTTTCTCCTTTCTACTTCCCAATAATGCACCCCCCACCCCTACCTGAAGAAAGAGGGATTACTGAATCCAGCAGATACATTAAAAGCTAGAAATTAGTAATATTTCAGATGTATCTGATGTTTTAACTAAAAATGTACAAAGCAAAAACTAGAAACATTACCCCCAAATCATCTTCGACCTTGCTTCCTCCATCAATTGTCCATTGCCATTACCCTCCTCCATTTGTGGATGTTATTGTTGACTTGTTATGTAAAATACCGTTTAGATGATTTGAAATTATGTATGCATTACAATGAAAAATAAAGTCCTCATCCTTTGCAGCAAATTTTAACTTCAGTCTTAAGGCCACCTTACGATGAACAGTCACATTGATTCAATTAATAAATTCTACTCCTAGATAAATCAGGTTTAATTGATAACCTTTCAGGCAAAACTAATTATTTCTCAAAAACTTATAAACAAATGAGGATCAAGGATTTTTTCTTCATCTCAGCAATGACCAGAGTTATTGGGATTTCTTTAAACTAAAAAAACAACTTCAAGTTAGACTTGGAGCTGGTGATGCTGGTAAGACCAACCCAGAACCAAGGCTGGCTGCCCTTAGACAACAGGTTTTGACCTTTTCTTTCACTCTTCCTCCTAGCCCACCCTCTTTGAGTGATTTAAAAATAGAAAAGGTCAAAGCCCTCTCGGGCCTAGTTTTAAAGGATATTTTTTAGTCATTTTTTTGCTCTAATTTTTGCCAATTATTTCAAATTTTTATTATTCATAACTTAAAACGTAAGCAGGGTAACATTTTTAAGCTGTTTTCATCCACTGACACTATGCTACTATAACAAATCCTTTCTTCAGCAGGTTTGGAAAAGAAGGGCGACATTTCTAAGGTGTAAGTTGAGAAGCTATTGCAAAAGAGAAATCATGTCTCCATCTCCAATCTTATGCTGAGGATTGCTCCTGAAACAGATCTATTTTGGCAGATACTTTTTTTGAAAATAGACAAAACTGGTAAATGTTTTTCAAAATCAGTTGTGGCTTGAGTATGGGGTATTGGTTCCCTGAGTCTGGTTTGGGAATTTGTTGGTCATTATCCCTCCTTATGCCCAACAGTGGTTGCAGCCATTTTTTTATGAGGGATGGGCCAGAAAAAATGAAGTGTCTATTATAAGGCGGGTTCTTGTAACTTAAGGAGCAAGCCCAGTATATAACCCAGCTACCTGCTTATTGTAGTGGCCAGAGTGGTAGAAGAGATATGGAGTAGGAATGAAACCATGCAATGTTAATGAGGGACTAAACTATGTCCTTAACAAGAAAACAGGCCATAAGGAAAGTTTTACAAGAGCTCTGGGAAAGTATACATGTTTTCATCTTTGGGGTCAACTGATAATCTAGTAAAAGGTCTTACGTACAATAGACACTCAAAAATACTTGCATAATGAATAAATAAATGATCTCTTTCATTTATTTTCTGTCTAGGATTTAATATAATGCCTTGACATAACAGGCATTTCTGTTTGGCAAAAAGAATATCACTCCATTTCTTATTTTTAATTTCATCTCTAAGTCAGACTAAGTGCCTTTTGGACCAGATCTATTTCATTTGGCATCATCTTCATTGTTTGTATAAATTAAAAAAATAAAAGCCTCTACTATTCCCCCTCTAAAAAGCATGCCAAAGAGGTGATCTATTTAATCACACCTTTCAGTGTCTTACATATCACAGCTGCTCGATACATTTTTTTTCAACTAAAGAACCAGTCTCTTATTAAATTAGTTCTTGTGTTTCCACCATAAGCCTGTGTGTGAGAGGCAATACATTTGGGTCTAGGTCTCTTAAATCTTTTCATTCTCAACACTTAGTAATAGTACCTTATTCAGATTTAATCAATACATTTTTACTAACTATGATAAATGTAAAAAAGAATCCCCTTTATTGCTCAGGAAACCCTGGTGGTGTAGTGGTTAAAAGCTACGGCTGCTAACCAAAAGGTCAGCAGTTCGAATCCACCAGGCACTCCTTGGAAACTCTATGGGGCAGTTCTACTCTGTCCTATAGAGTCACTATGAGTCGGAATTGACTCGAAGGCAATGGGTCTTTTTTTTTTAATTATTATTGCTCAAGTGTCTTCCTGACTCTTAAGCCAGGCCAACGACCTTGAAAGCTAGTTGTTTCATCTTGATTCTCATCATAAACCATTTTTAAGTTAATGAATGAAAGAACAAACCCTTAGCCGTTTTACTATTCTTCTGGCTTTAAACCAGGTTAATGAGCAAATAATTTGGGGCTTCATGGAACCAGGAAAAATATTTTCACTTTGTATTAAAAGAGCCTTGCCTTTTTTAAAAAAAAAAAATCTCCAAGGCAAGTCAATGAGTCTTCTAGTCCAGACCTACTTAACTACTTCATCTAGCAGGGTACCTGGCAGGGAAAGGGCACTGAAATATTTATTGAATAAACAAAAGATGTTTTCCTATCTTCAGCTGTGATCAGTAATCATTAGATAACATTTTAGATTAGATCGACTTTTAGACTAGGCCCATCCTAAGGACCTAGAGTGGTATATTCCACATAAAAATGCTGTCGAATGAATCAAAAAGCAAAGCTGAGCCCTTTATTTTTACTCCTTTACTGTGTCTAAGCCAAGCCAAGGTCAATCACCTCTATCTTCCATTTAGGAAACTAGAAAACTACAACCCCTTTCTATTTTAAAATTTTCCTCTCTTAAATTAGGCCAAGGAGCAAGTAGCCTTCTAGGCCAGATTTTATCTCTTTATGTAGCTCAGTATTTAGTACACTGCGCTGTACATTGTTAATTGATACAAAGAAATCCAAATCCATTTTCCCCCTATGTTCTCATTATTGAATAAGTTTAGTAGTGGTTAAGTGACTTTAGGCTGGATCTCACACCTATTAACTCATTTCCTTCTGTGAGCAACCCATAATAATAAAATCGTTTTTTAATCTGATGATACGCACAGTTCTGAGCCTCAAAGCAAGTAATCAATATTCAGTCATAAAGACAACAGTTAATTCCTTCATGTCTGTATAGAACAGTAGGCTTTGTATATTTACACACAGATCTTTGTTGTAGGCTCAGTGATGATCATTTCTGTGCCTCATTTGCTATCTCTGGGGATAAGTGATAGTAAATATTAACATTTATTTAACAGATATCACTTATTTATGTGTAGCAGTTTACAATTTATAAACTGATTTTACACGTATGACTTACTGCTACCCAGGGTACAATATCTAGCAAGGAGGCTGATACATAATAAGACAATCACTATCCATCCTTAGATTCATCAGAAATTTAATCTTACATATTATATTCAGTGTTTAGTTAACAATCTTACTCAAACCTTTTTTTTCCTACTTTTTTCCCCCAGAGTATACTGGTAACTGTGATTCAGTTTTATAAACCTACTATTTGGCACCAAATAAAATCAATAATTACATTTATATGGTGCTTTATAGTTTATAAAATGCTAACATTTCCTTATTCTCAGCTGTTGGCACAAGAAATGAGTGGGCAGTGGTTAAGAGCTTGGCTGTCAGCCAAAAGGTCGGCAGTCTGAAATCTACCAGCTGCTCCTTGGAAATACTGTGGGGCAGTTCTACTCTGTCCTATAGGGTCGCAATGAGTCAGAATCGTCTCGACAGCAATGGGTTTGGTTCTTTTTAATTCTTTTTGTTTTTTACAAGCATACAATGAGAATTCATTTTAGATCCAGTGCCTGGTATGTAATATTAATATTCATTTGTCAAACTTACCCTACCTGATCTTTGGATTATAATTTACATGTTACATAAAACTTTCCTCTGATTACTTGGGATAATTAGTAATCATGGAATCCATACTACCAAAACAATGGTTGGCACATAAGAGGTGATGAATATTTATTCATAAACATGTAGTCCATTAGTATTTGTATAGTGCTTTAGTTTACAAAGCACTTTAATATATATTTCCTTCCTGAAATTTTTAATTCTATAATGACAATAATACTTCTTTTTTCTCTTTCGTATAACTAGCATCTAGCATGGCATCTGGCACCTCATAGATTATTGCAATAGCTTAGTCCCTTATATTTGTAGTGTATTTTATACTTTAAAAGCAGTTTCCATGTTTTTTGTTTTTCTTTTCTGCTATCTGCAATACTGTAAATCTTTTTACTGAAAATCATCATAGGAGCAGAAACATGTTGGACACCAATATATATAAATTATTCATTTACCCAACACATAATTCCTTAAATCTGCATAGTACTACATACTTTTAGCAGAGTACTTTTTTATTCATGCTTCTTTTAATCTTTGTATCCACAGTGTCTAGCACAAGAGAATTAATATAATAGGTAATCAATATGCATTCATCAAACACTGAAACTCATTCTTTTTTAAGTGCTTTATAGTTTACAAAGCATATTCATATATATTTTTTCTCAGGTCATCTGAAAGTGATCATAAATAATTCTGCATCCCCAGTGCCCTAGCACAGGAACAAGCACAGAGAAGGAAATTAATATTATTCAGTGCATAGTCCTTGGCATGTGCATCAGGGGTTGGTCAACTATGGACCACAGGCCAAATTCACTTGGTTCACAAGCTAAGAATGGATTTAACATTTTTAAAGAGTTGTAAAAAATGAATATACAACAGAGACCATGCGACCTCCAATGCCTAAGTATTTATAACTGACTCTTTACAGAATAAGTGTGCTGACCCCTGATTTATATAAAGCATCACAGCTCACAGTGCACTTTCAAATAGTTACCTGTGCCTGGGTGCCAATACACTATTAATGAGAATGCCTTGCTTTCCTCCTATGTTTTAGTCTGAAAAGTGTTTTCATATACATTATCAATCATTTAAACCATCTTTCCACATAGAAGGGAAAAAAAGAAAAAAGAAAAGGATTAAACCTGCTAAATACTCCCAATTTCTCTCACCTTTAAGTCTAGAGGTGGGTATTAAACCCAGGTTGGTACAGTCCACCAAACTATTTGGCCACTACTATGAGCAGGGAGTTCAAGCTGTCTCCCTGGGGCCTTTGTCCTAGGGCCAATCACCCTTTCTGTAACCATTACTAGAAATCCAAAATCTCAGGAATCCTGCTCACCCAGGCTCTAAGAAGTAAGGTGGTGTTGGCTGGCGCTTCTTAGTAGGCTGGCACATCTGGGTATTTCTTGTTTAAATTCTTCTCAGTGGCCTGGAGCATCTCTTCACATTTTCTCTAGAAAGCCTGGCATTTTTCTCCCCAACAGCTTATGGTTTTCTCTTCCCATCAGCCTAGGGCTTCTGAGGAGAAGGGAGGACTTAAATACAATGTCACCTATATAGATGCTTGCTCCTGAGAGGAATGACACAATCCAGACTAGATTGAATGAATTGATTGACTGAATATCAGTATGTTGGTCAAATGGAGAGGTGATGAGAAATGTTAAGTTTAAAAAAAAAAAATCACTTTAGAAAAATCTAGGGAGTGGTTTAAAACTAGGATATAAGAAATGGTTCAAAAGATTGTCCCAGGGATAATATTACCAGTCTTTGATGTTGTTGTCAAGTAAAGATATGTTCCTTTAAAGCAATCACAACATCACAAAAGGACATTTCAAAAAAAAAGAAAACTACTTAAATGGAGATAGGAGACCTGGAAGGGGAGAACTGCAAATGTCCAAAAGTAGGGGATACAGCAATAGAAAGAGCTGAGAAAAGCTGAGGTTTAGGGTTCTCATCTTGGGATTTCCTCTGGTCTTGGGGGGGTCTTGGGGGCTTCTATACTTCCTGAGCTCTGGGTCCTGGGCCTCCAGCTTCCTGCCTTTGATCTCGAGATATCTGTTTTCCTTGGGCCTTCTGTCCATCTAGGGTCATAGGTCCTGGGTCTTAACATGTGTCTTGGGCCTTTCATCCAAGGTCTTGTGTATCTTAGGTCTCAGTTCTTGGACCTTCCATGTGTCCTGGCTCTTGAATCTTCCATGCATCCTGGCTCTTCGGCCTTCTGTCTAACTCAGAACTTTAGCCTTACATCCAACTCCAGACATCTTCTGTACATCTTGGCTCTCTGGGCTTCTGCTGGTCTCAGGGCTAAGGCTTCATTCTTCTTGGGACATGTGCTTTCTATTTTAGTCCTCAGGTCTCAAGTCTCAAACCATCTGTCTGTCTTCTGTTTTGGGCCTTCTATCCATTATGAGATTCCCATCTATTTGGGCTTTCTGCCTTTTGTCCTTCTTAGGTCTTGAGTTTTACTTCAGTCTAGAGACTTGGGCCCTCTTTTCATCTTGGATCCTCTCACAGGGCAGCCTGGCATAAGGAACAGCTCTGCAGTGCTTATTTTGATAGCTGACACTCTGCACCTATTGGGAAGGGGCTAGGAAGCCCCTCTGTCACATGCACATGCATACACACAGGCACAAAGAAATATCCAAGAGAGGACTGCATGAAATCGAAGAAGAGGAGATACAGACTCATGAAGAGGCTGAAATACTGAGAGGAAGATTAGGAAAAGGAAAAAGCAGAGAAATACAACATAAGAGAACAGAGAGATGAATGCTGAAATGGAGAAAATCACAAAGAGCAAAGAAACACTGAGACAAACAGAGAAGGAAAAAAGAGAGAAAATGGCCCAAGAGAGGCAGAGAGGAAATGCAGAAAAGAGAAATGATAGATGTAGCCTAGAAACAGCAGAAGGAAGGCTAGAATCAGAAAAAGTAAAACGTCAAACAACAGGTAGGGGGTGACAAACAAAGAGTTCACAGAGAGAAAAAGAGAGGTAGGAAGAACAAGAAAAGAGCAAAACGAACACAGGACGTGACTCGCAGACATAAAAGGGGTGAAAGAAGAACCAGATAAAGGAGAGTAAAGAGAAGCAACAAGAAAATGAAAAACACAACAAAACACTAGAGAGATAGATCTAAGACAAGGCACAAACCACACAGCTCTTAGGAACAAAAAGAGAAATGAAGCAAAGGCACACAGAGAAGAAACTGGCAAGAGACATAGTTAAGATACACTTAACATAGAGAAGAAAAAGCAAAGACACTTAAGGAAGAAACACACAAGCAAAGAAATACACACTTATGAGTGAAAGGGATAAGCAAGAGGGGAAGTAAGCCAAAGAGACAAGATAAAGTGAGGGGCACAGAAGCACTAAAACCATCACAAAGAGAAGACAACAAAAGAAAACCAAAAAGTGCCATTAATAATCACAATAAGCTATTACTAGTATCAAACCCCAAACCAAACCTATTGCCGTCGAGTCAATTCTGACTCATAGTGACCCTACAGGACAGAGTAGAACTGCCCCATAGGGTTTCCAAGCAGCAGCTGGTAGATTCAAACTACCGACCTTTTGGTAAGCAGCTGGGCTCTTAACCACTTGTGCCACCAGGGCTCCATTACTAGAACCAGTACTGTTTATATTAGTACCAATAATAATAATAATAACAATGACAGCAACCACCAACACAGATGCTCTTCTACTTACAAACTTTAACTTAGGAATTTCTTACATAAAACCAAAAGATACCAACTCTACCTGCCACCAGATGTTATTACTGGTTACTGTTACATCGTGTCAAATGTATTTATGAAACTTCTTGTGTTACCATTTACTTACCATGGGCCAGGCACTGTACTAAGCACTTTAATGACTTCATTTAACTCTCACAATAAAGACAGACAAGTCTAGTAAGAGAATCCAATTTGCCAAAGGTCATATAGTTAATGAGTGGCAGAGAGAATTTAAACAGCTGCCCTTAGACAGCATCTAGTCAATCCTCACATTTTATAGCTTCACCTTCTCCCTCATCTATAATTTTCCCCATCCCTTCAGAAAATTGATTTGGTTTTCACACCCTTCAAGAGTATAATGGCTGCTTCAGGGTCTGGGTTTCTTTCAATGCTAAATCTTAACTGCAATTACAATCTCTCACAAACGAAGGTGAGAAAGGGCCAACCCTTTCAGCAGAAACCTAAAACTATGTTTAAGGCTTCTATATGTTAGGCCTCTAAGAGTGTAAAGCACCTATGAAGTAAATGTAGAGAGCAGACAAGAAGAGGCTAAAGTACTCTGTGATACAATTGGTAAGCAGAATGTAATGTCTCTGAGTTACTTTATTGAAGCCCCTCCCATCTCACATGTCACACAACTTCACATTAAACCACCAAACCTCATTCCACACTACCCTATAGTCAAACAGCTATTAGTTCCGGAGTGATCCTCACAGGACTGCAACACCAACTTACTTCATTCTGCTATTCTAAAATGCTGAAGTGCCAGGCATGCTGATCTTCATGTAGAAGGCTGACTTCCTTTGGTGTCTTCAAATCTCCTGATTCTGCTGAAGTCCGGATGCACTGCTTTTGGGAAGGATAATGATTTGGCAGATACGGAAGAAATGATCTTGAGCTACCAAAAAAAAAAAAAAAAAAGAGAGAAACAATGTAAATGCCATAAAGTATTAACTGAGTAGTGTGCTAGAGTTACATAAGATTCAAATTAATGAGACACAGAAACTGTCTCCAGAGAACTTAGAAACAAATTTGGAGCTTTTGGGACCTTAGAGATAAAACTAATACAACTTCCTCATCTAGTAGAATAGGAAACTATTGCATAAATAAGAAAATGACTTGCCCAATATCACTTGGTAAAGTCACTGAAAATATCAACACCAATCAGCGCTATTCCTGTACTTAAAGACTGGAATCCTGTTTAAACTGTCAATCAGCTAGGAAGGAGCCCCTTTAAATGATTAATAATTGAGACCACAAAAACAAACAGTAGATATGAAGGTAAAGAGAGTAGGGTCTAAGAACAGATCTACCTCAGGTTATTTAAGTCCCCTGGTTTTGGGCCATGATACTTTGGCTCTTGTTTGTCTTGAGGCAAGGCTACCAAATCATAGCCATAGAGGGCAGCATTTTCAAAACTCAGTATGAAATAAAGGTGAGTCACTCTGGTAGGCAGAAGTTCTCAAAATAAGAAGAGAATTCACATACAGTACTTGCTGCCCTAGCAGACCTCTCTTAAAAAATTTGATTACAATGAGATCCTCTTAGGTAACTCGTCATCTTAGCTTTCTAGTTTCTAGGCTTTCTAACATGTTCTATAAAACTTTATCTATTTCCAAATCCATGAGTCTTTCTAGTCAACCAGCAGCGATTACATTTCGATTCCTACACATGAAAAATCTTATGTAATTTCTAGGGTGTCCACACTTTATAAAGAATGGTGGACAATGCCTGTATGATCAGGACTTACTGCACTGAATAGTCACCTCCATCTCCCAACCCTCATCCTCTTAATCAGCCTGGCCTATCGCTAACCTAGAGTACACAGGCTTCCATCAATGAGCCCGGCATTAATAGATACAACTTACACTTATCTTCTCAGTTTGTTGTGTGTTTTATCCCACTGCTATCTCCAGGCATCCTGAAGTATGTAAATGATTGCTAAAGTTCTGCTGCTGAGCCTCAAGGTAGACTTTGGGGACCAGATGGAGCAGAATGATGATTTTCCCATGATCTATGTCACCAATGTGGTATATGCTGCTCATGTTTTCCAAAACGGAAGAACAATTTATCTGTAGGACTCTACCACTTACAACAGTCCCACCCTATACAACTGCACTCATGCAGCCTGCTCCCCTCTTCACACCATAACTTGTGCCAATCTCACACCCAGATACTTCCCAAGTTAGTTAAGAAGCTATTTTTACCCGTGCAGATACAGAATAATGAGAAATACAAACGTCAATAGAAAGCTAAGTGCAATGTATACCGGAAAGCAAGATAAAAATTAAGACTGCAGAGCTTACCCACCTCTGACGTATGGTGGTTGTCTTCTGAGATTGCATCTTCCTATCTGGGCCCAGGAGAGTCTTTTGGTACAACCTCTTGGCCTAGAGTTGTTGCCCAGTGTTAGTGAGCTTTTCCCCTGGAAGATCCTCATGCCCCATCTCCACCTAAGGATCTTCAAAGGGAATGGGTCACTAACACTTAAGACAACAAGCCTATTATTTTAGGGAAGACCTGGAGAAGAGACAAAAGAAAAATATATTACTGAAGTGTATACTGGGAAAATATGTCCCAATGGGCAAGAAGTGGTGGAATTAACCATGAATTAACCAAGGGTATTTAACACATGAATAAAATTTTCCTGAAGGTAATTCAAAAATGGTTGCAGCAGTCCATCGACAGGGAACTGCAGAAATTCCAGCTGGATTCAGAACAGGACATGGAATGAGGGTATCATTGCTAATGTCAGATGGATCTTGGCTGAAAGCAAAGAATACCAGAAAGATATTTACCTATGTTTCACTGACTGTGCAAAGGCATTCAACTGTGTGGATCATAACAAATTACGGATAACATTACAAAGATGGGAATTCGAGAATATTTGATTGTTCTTATGTGGAAGCTGTACATAGACCAAGAGGCAGTCGTTCGAACACAACAAGAAGATACTGAGTGGCTTAAAATCAGAAGAGGTGTGCATCAGGATCCTATGCTTTCACCATACTTATGGAATCTATATGTTGGGCAAACAATCCGAGAAGCTAGACTATATGAAGAAGAACATGGCATCAAGATTGGAGGAAGACTCATTAACAACTTGTGATATGCAGATGACACAACCTTGCTTGTTGAAAGTGAAGAGGACTTGAGGCACTTACTGATGAAGGTTGTCTTCATTACCTAGTGCTGTTATAACAGAAATACCACAAGTGGGTGGCCTTAACAAACAGAAATTTATTTTCTCACAGTTTAGGGGGCTAGAAGTCTGAATTCAGTATGCCGGCTACAGGGGAAGACTTTCTCTCCCTGTTGGCTCTGGAGGAAGGTCCTTATCTTTTCTAAGCTTCTGCTCCTGGGCAATCTTCATGTGGGGTTTGTCATCTCTCTCTCTTCCCCCATCTCTACTTCTCTCCCTTGCTTATTTAATCTCTTATATCACAAAATAGATTGACTCAAGAACACCCTACAGGAATCCTGTCTTATTAACATAACAAAGATAACCAATTCTCAAATGCGATTATAACCACAGGCAGAGAGGTTAGGATTTATGACACACATTTTGGGGGACACAATTCAATCCATAACATTCCACCCTTTGGCGCTCCAAAATTCATGTCCTTGCCACATGCAAAACACATTCACTCCATCACATCATCCCACAAATCTTAAATCAACTCCAAGTCCAAAATCTCAGCTTCTGAATCATCTAAATCAGATATGAGTTAGACTTTAGGCATATTCCATCCTGGGGCAAAATTCCTCTTC
The DNA here is from genome assembly GCA_030035585.1 of Dugong dugon. Lineage (NCBI taxonomy): Eukaryota > Metazoa > Chordata > Mammalia > Sirenia > Dugongidae > Dugong > Dugong dugon. The sequence goes on along the minus strand of CM057483.1, from coordinate 95,735,036 downwards.
ATCTGTGAACCAGTGAAATATAGGCTACAAGCTATCTATTTCCAAGGTACAATGGTAGAACAGGCACAAGGCAGACACTTCCATTACAAATGGGAGAATTTGAAGGAAAAGTAGGGATAACAGGCACCGAACAAGTCCAAAACCCAGCAGAACAATTTACATTAGCCCTCAAGGCTTGAAAATAATCCTCTGTTCTCTGAGACCATCTGGGCAATGGAACTGTCCTCCAGACTCTGGGTGTTGGCAATGCCCTTTGGATTCCAGGTGGAGGCCACTCAACCTTGGGCTTCAGCTCTGCCTTCCAGGCCCACTGGGACTGCAACTCTCCTCCCTTGTCTTTGGGTGGCCCCATTCTCCTAGTCCTTTTGAGTGGCGACCCCACTCCCTGGGCCCCAGCATGCCCCATTCTTCTGTCCCTTGGGCACAGCAGCCCTTCCCCCTCAGCTTGGGGAAGAGGCACCATCCCGCAGCAAAACTTAATGGCAATCCCACACTCCAGAACCAAGTTGGCAAAGATCCAAATCTTTGAAATCTAGGAGGCTGTGGACCCACCCTTTAAGATCCAGGAGACCGTGGCCTCACCCTTTGAAACCAAGGCCCTGCTTCCCATGCTCCTTCCAACAGTTCTGTTGATCTCTGTGCTGCTCCAGGGATGGTCCTGTTCTCTTCTGGGAGGACAACAGATGTAGCTTCTTTGGTCTGTTTCCTGCCTGCAGAATTCCAAGAGGTAGACAACATTCTTTCCTTTCCTTCTTTCTATGTCTCCTCCAGTCTAACCTGAGGGGTTTTCGGCTGTGGTGGTTGGTTAGATCAACCAGTCACAGGCTTAATCTCTTTAACAAAAGACTGTGTAACCACATTCTTGGTGAACATTCTAGGACACGTGTCCTTAGTATGTACAACAGAGTTTTCCAAATCTTTAAGTTTTGTTTTCATTTTGAACACTCCATTTTTATTGCCACTCCTGCTCGTTTTTGGGAGCTGTTTGCTTGATATATTTTTTTCCCACCCTTTGATTTTTAATAAATTTACATCTTTTTTTCTAAGGTGTGTCTCTTGTAGACAGCATATTGATGGATCCTGTTTTTTTTTTATCAATTCTGTCACTCTCCATCTCATTATGGGTGCATTTAGGCCATTTACATTCAGTGTAATTATTGATAGGTGTGAGTTTATTGCTGTCATTTTGTACTGCTTTTTTTTGTGGTGCTGACATTTTCTTTGTTCTTCTTACTTCCCTGTGCTGAATTCCTTTTGTTTATGGATTTTTAAAATTTCTTTTGTTTTTGTAGATTTTGTATTTACTGAGATTTTATGTTTTTCTTCTTTATTTTGATGAGTAGGTTTATTAACTTTGTGATTACCCTGAAATTTACTTTATCTTCCTAAGTTTGAACTAGTCTTTCATTATTTGATATCACCTTGCCTTCCTCTTCATTAGAACGTTCCATACCTACATCATTTATTTCCTCTTTTGTTGTTCTGATGTTGTTGTCATTTACAGATTAACCTCTCTGGTTCCCTGTTGTAAACCTGTTAGTTTGGATTAATCCTTGAGAGTTCATTTCCTAGGCTGGTTTCTGGCTGGTGCAGTCTTGTGTCCTAGATTCAGACTGTTGTCTGATGTTTATTCCCAAACCGAAGGACTCCCTTTAATAATTCTTGTAAATTTGGTGTGGTTTTTACATATTCTTTTAATTTCTGTTTATCTGGAAATGTCCTAATTTTGCCATCGTATTTGAATGACAGTTTTGCAGGATATATTATTCTTGATTGGCAATCTTTTTCTCTCAAGGTTTTAAATATGTCATCCCATTGCTTTCTTGCCTGCATGATTTCTGGTGAGTAATTAGAGCTTAGTCTTATTGTTTCCCCTCTGTATGTGACTTTTCATTTTTCTCGAGCTGCTCTCAGAATTCTTTCTTTGTCTTTGGTTTTAGTGAGTGTGATTATGATATGCCTTGGTGATTTTCTTTTGGGGTCTATTCTACATGGCATTCATAGAGCTTCATGGATGGTCAGTTTTCATCTTTCCTGATATTAGGGAAGTTTTCTGTTAGCAGTTCTTCAATGATCCTCTGTTTTCCATTTTCTCCCCCTGTTCTGGAACTTTGATCACTCGAAAATTTTTGCTTTTGCAATATTGTATCCCACATCATTCTCAGGGTTTCTTCATTTTTTCTTCATTCTTTTCTTTGATTTTTTCTCAAAGTTGTATCCAAGTGTTTGTCTTCAATTTCACTGATCCTGTCTTCCATTGTTTCAAACCTTCTCCTCAGACCTTCTATGACTTTGTACATTTCTGAAATCTTGTTATCTTTTGAATTTCTAATTGTTGTTTTTGTGTGATCTATAGTTTGAATTTATTTTGACATCTTGTTCCTGTGTTATTTTCCTGAATTCTTCCACTGGTTTGTCTGTCTTTTCCTTGGTTTTGTCTGCCTTTTCCATGATTTTGTCTATTTTTTCCTCATTTTTGTCTGCTTTTTCCTTTAAATCTTGGATAGCTCTGAATATAAGAGATTTGAATTCCCTATCAGGTAGTTAGTTCCAGTGCCATCTGGTGTTTTATTTTGGATGCCTAGTGGAACCACCCTGCCCAGTTTTTTTGATATGTTTTGGTATTGTCTGCTGTCTTCAGGACATTCAGTAGTTATTTTCTTTGTTTATTGATTGTAGATTTGTTTATTTCATCCTGATTTTTTGTTTTATTCAGTTATGTCTGAGCAGATGGGCTGTGTGTTCTTTGTTGTTTGCTCGTCTCTGGGCATGATACTTCTCACCACCTTGTCCACTGGGTAGGGCCAATTGCTCAGCTATGGTGCAACAGGGCAGGTCCAGCAGGTGCTTCGTCTCCTTCTGGGAGCTCTGTGAATCTGCTTTCCTGTACTCTTTCTCTGCTGATCTCTGACAGAAGTCCAAGATGGTGAATCCATGCTGCGTTAGCCAATAGGGGACCTCCACTCCATATCTCTCCTTGCTCTCTGTTCTCTGTCAGTTTCTTATTCCATTCAGTGCTTGGCTGAGTTCTTTGTCTCTTCATTTGATGCTTAGGGTTCCAGGACTGACGTTTGTCTCTGTTTTACTTAGCATCCCTTACACAGCAACAGCTAGAGATTTTTCTTAAGAGCAGAGATTATTTCAAGCAATGAAACAGAAATAAAACACCAAGATTCACCTTTGGATGCCATCTAGTGTAGGCTTCAATACACTTAAAACTGATCCATCCTTCCTTGAGTGGGGTACCCAACTGGCTCTGAATTCATTCCTTTAAAACAAAATTCAGTAGTAGTTATAGTTGCATGTTGATACTGAATGGCAATTTAATTAGTAGCAATAAAAGATTTCATAGGCATACACCAGTGTTTCTCAAATGGAGGCGATAAGAACCCTTGAGATTTGTGTATATATTCTTATGGATCCCAAAGTTCTACATTAATTATATAAAATGGGTCTTTGACAAAGACAACCTGAAACTAGAAAACAAGTTTACATTTCAAATAACTTTAAGTCAATGTTCCTCAAAACACATATTCTTCAGGATCCCAGAAAATGTTCCTATGAAAGCAGTTTCATCCAGAAGCATTACTTGAGTTTAAGAAACAAGTCCACAGGGAGTTCCGGCAAAATGGCGCTCGCTCTAGGCAGAAGCACCACGCAGTCCCTCCACAGCAAAGATCCGAAAAACTAAGCCGAACAGAGAATACAACAATCCTGAAACCCTAAAACATCAAATGAAGAGATAAAGAACTCAGCCAAGCACCAAATGGAGTGAGAAAACTGACAGAGAACGGAGAGCGAGGAGAAATTGATGCAGAGGTCCCCTACCAGCTAACGCAACGTGGATCCACCATTTTGGACTCCTATTGGAGACCAGCAAACGGGGTATGAGAAAGCAGCCTCACGGAGCTTCCAGCAGGAGACAAAACAACTGGTAATTGGCGATATACGCTTTCCCACCCCCCACCCTTCTTCACCCCAACTCGGCCTCCTCTGCTTCCCACAGCCAGTCTCTTGACCGGAAAACAGCGGCTGCTTGGATTCCACACACCCAAACGGGTGGCTCTCTGAGTGCCATTTGTTGGCTGCTTGTGTTGCTTTTTTCTGCTTCTTTTGATTTCTTCCTTGCCTCTCCCCACCTCCCCCTCCTTTCACTGGAGTACCTTGCTCCATGCACCATCTTTGCTTCTTCCTGAGGGGCTGCAGAGTAAATGCATTTACTTAGTTTTTTGGATCTTTGCTGTGGAGGGACAGGGTGGTGCTTCTGTCTATAGCCTCATGTTCAAGGATCTGCACAGTTCATTTTTAAGACTATCTCTTTACTCTTGTATTTTACTATAAATGGCAGGGAGAAACCACATGTCCCCTTTAAAATCTTGCTTAGAAATATTCTCAGCTAAATATCCAAGTTCATCACTTGCAAGTTCTACCTTCCACTACACATTTGAACATAATTTAGAAAAGTTTTCATCACTGCATAAAAGCATTGCCCTTCCTCCATTGTCCAATCAAATGTTCATCATTTTCTTTTAAAGCCCTGCCAGAAGCACATCTAATGTTCACATTTCTAGCAACATTCTGTTGCTCGTGCCTTATGTATTCTCTAAGACAATAGAGACCTTATAGCTAGCCTAGCTCTGAGGGTTAAAGGAAATAATATGCAAAACTCATTGTGGAAAGTTAAAATGTATGTGTACATCAAGTAAATTGTATAGCAATTGACAAAAACTGTGTCATATTCTGCTTTAAAAACGAGTGATGCAGAAAGTTAGAGCCCTTAAAGCCAAACACGGAAGTCCCACAACTACCTTTTTCTCCAGGTGGCCTGCAAATCATCTTTTTAGATTAGCTGGAGTGTGTCCAGATTCTCAAAATGAAAGATCTGCTGGATTTCAAGCTTCTTAGAGCAGCTTGCAGTCCTCAGGTCTCACATGCCAGGATCATCCTTGAGGAGGAAAACAGGGCTCAGTAGGATACCAAAACTGTTGAGAAAATCTCAACAATAACAATAAAACTAGGATGCATCATCCTAAAGCATTAGATATAGGTGTCTCCTGTCTTTACTTTTTGCCTATTTGGTCTCCCCAAGGACCTGTAATTGCAAGCACTAGCAGCGTTGCATAAGGATTAGGTAAGTGAAGAAAAAGAATTATCCGAAAATATGGGTCAATCCAATGCCCACCTTAAGGACTGACTAAATTTATGATCTAAAGGTTATCCTGTTGCTGAAAATACTTCAAGCACAAGGTAGCAGAGCAGTTCCTATTATTGTCTGAAAGTGCAATGGCCTTGACCATTTTTACTAATTAGCTAGCTAACTTTACTATAGGATAGGGGTTCGGGGATTACCATATTGTAAGGACCCTTATCTTAATATGCAACAAATTCTAAGCATGTATGAGAAAGATCTTGTATTCAATTCTATTCTGTTCATACATTTTAGCTTAAAAATTATTTCCATGAACTAAATAGGACTATAAGAATTTTTTCCCCATTTTAAATATTTATTTTACTTTTGGTGAAAATATACACAGCAGATCATATACCTATTCAACAATTTGTACATGTACAATTCAATGACATAGGTCACATTCTTCATGTTGTATCACCATTCTTGCTATCTTTGCTTTTTTTTCTTTTAAATAAAAAGTTTAATCAAATATAGCAAAATATTAATTATATAATCTAAGTCATGGGTTTATGAGTGTTAATTGTACAATTCTTTCAACTTTTCTGAAATTGTTCATAATAAAATATTGGGAGGAAAAATGGAAAGTTTGATAAAACAGCTCACTACTGTCAAACTCGTTACTCAGATTTTCTTCAGAAACACTATCTCGGTCTAACACCAAACATAAAATATTAAAATTATGTTCAACACAATTTTATGTTATTTTAAATTAATAATCCATATGCAATGCATGTAACAACCATGTTAATCAGAACACTTTTTAAAATCAGCACACTAATCAGCTTGAATAAAATAAAACATTGAATAAACTTCTATTTATGTTAGTTATTGCCAAGCCAAGGAAGGAAGCTACTCCTTGGGTCTTAAATAGGCACCTTAGAAGACTAGCTGAAGGGACATTCTACAAAATACCTGACCATTACTCCTCAAAATGGTCAAGGTCATCAAAAAGGTCACTGGGGAAACTGAAAGAGAATCAGAATAAATTATAGACTTTACCTAACAATAATAATAATGTATCAACCTTGGTTCATTAATTGTGACAAATGTACCACACTAATGTTAAGATGTTAATAGGGGAATAATAACAATGGGGTCTACAGGAACTTTCTGTTCTATCTTTGGAATCACTCAAAGGCACCAATACAATGATATGTAACTGTGCATGACCGTTCAACTTGTTAAATTCAGCAGGGCAGCTAATTCTCAAATAAAATTTTAGAATTTGAAGGACACCAGTGTTAAGTGCTACTTGTCTGCACAGTCCCAGATACAGTTGGGTAAAATCAAGTTTTCTTCCATCCTAGTCTTTATGACTTGGAGAAGGAGAAGGCATTAGCTCTGTTTAAGAATACACACCAGTGCTTTCTACCATCCAAGCTTACGGGCTTCCGGGGTGGGACAGAAGAGGCATTAGTTCAGTTCAGGAATAATTATGTTTCCTTCTCTCTAAGCTGATAAAAATCTTCGAAGGACGACTTTCACATTTAGGAAATAGTTTAGCAGTAACCATAGGTTGGTTAACTTTTAATTCTTTAAGACACCAACTCCCATGCAGGTGTACATTTTATAACCAGGACCCAGATACCCTGAAAAGACATTATAAAAGCTTAATCATAGTAGCCTCAATCTCATGGTCTTTATATTAGAGGGTTCGCTAGAGAAATGGGTACATAAGTTACAGAAAGATAGAAAAGATGAAGGGGGATATGGGAAAAGGCACAAAAAACAGGTCCAGAAAACTTCCTCCAATATGCTAAGGTTCTATAAAAGGAAAAGCCAGAGAAGAAGTCAGAAGAATCATTCAGAGAAGTGGAAAAAAAAATTAAGCACTTTTATTGATCCTTTGAACACTGAAAAATATCATCTTCAAGAGTTGAAGCATTCAAGTCCCTATCTTAATTCATCAGCAGCAATCCCTAAAGTTCACACTAAAGTCGAGACTGATGGTGATTGGATTCAAGGTGAGAGCCAGGACTAAAGTCTGGGTGTTCTTATTCCCAGTTCAGAACTTTATTCTAATTTTGCCAGCATACCGCTCCTGCCCCCAACCCATAACAAAGAATAGAGTAATTCACTCTATCTAAGGGAACATATGCTTCATTAGAATGCACTTGCAAAAAGCAAGATGCACTGGAGTAGCACCTGAAAGCCCTTAGCTTACACATCCCCTGAACTAACCAACCAAGGTGCTCCCTAGGCACACCTTGCATTTTCCCCTTGCCGTGACTTTGCTCAGTAAGAGTACTTTCTCCACTCTTCCTTTACGCTCCACATAACTTCCAAACATTTTTATGGTACTCATCAAATTCTGCCCAACGTAACAATTTGTTCATTTCTGTGTTCTCCATGAAATAGCAAATTCCTTGACAGGAATCATGTCTTTGCTTTTGCTATTTCTTTCAGTGCCTGGCACAATAAATATATGTTCAGTTAACACATGTATTATCTCAATTTTGAAGATGCCCACATTTCCAGAGCATCCCTTACACAGCAACAGCTAGAGATTTTTCTTAAAAGAAGAGATTATTTCAAGCAATGAAACAGAAATAAAACACCAAGATTCACCTTTGGATGCCATCTAGTGTAGGCTTCAATACACTTAAAACTGATCCATCCTTCCTTGAGTGGGGTACCCAACTGGCTCTGAATTCATTCCTTTAAAACAAAATTCAGTAGTAGTTATAGTTGCATGTTGATACTGAATGGCAATTTAATTAGTAGCAATAAAAGATTTCATAGGCATACACCAGTGTTTCTCAAATGGAGGCGATAAGAACCCTTGAGATTTGTGTATATATTCTTATGGATCCCAAAGTTCTACATTAATTATATAAAATGGGTCTTTGACAAAGACAACCTGAAACTAGAAAACAAGTTTACATTTCAAATAACTTTAAGTCAATGTTCCTCAAAACACATATTCTTCAGGATCCCAGAAAATGTTCCTATGAAAGCAGTTTCATCCAGAAGCATTACTTGAGTTTAAGAAACAAGTCCACAGGGAGTTCCGGCAAAATGGCGCTCGCTCTAGGCAGAAGCACCACGCAGTCCCTCCACAGCAAAGATCCGAAAAACTAAGCCGAACAGAGAATACAACAATCCTGAAACCCTAAAACATCAAATGAAGAGATAAAGAACTCAGCCAAGCACCAAATGGAGTGAGAAAACTGACAGAGAACGGAGAGCGAGGAGGTCCCCTACCATCTAACGCAACGTGGATCCACCATTTTGGACTCCTATCGGAGACCAGCAAACGGGATATGAGAAAGCAGCCTCACGGAGCTTCCAGCAGGAGACAAAACAACCGGTTACTGGCGATATATGCTTTCCCACCCCCCACCCTTCTTCACCCTGACTCGGCCTCCTCTGCTTCCCGCGGCCAGTCTCTTGACCGGAAAACAGCGGCTGCTTGGATTCCACACACCCAAACGGGTGGCTGAGTGCCATTTGTTGGCTGCTTGTGTTGCTTTTTTCTGCTTCTTTTGATTTCTTCCTTGCCTCTCCCCACCTCCCCCTCCTTTCACTGGAGTACCTTGCTCCGTGCACCATCTTTGCTTCTTCCTGAGGGGCTGCAGAGCTCTGGTAATTTGTGATATATGCTTTCCCACTCTCTACCATTCTTCACCCACACTCGGCCCCCTCTGCTTCCCACGGACACAGTCTCTTGTCCAGAAACACCAGCCCACACTAGCTGGCTTTCTGAATGCCATTTGTTGGCTGCTTGTGTTGCTTTTTTCTGCTTCTTTTGATTTCTTACTTGCCTCTCGCCACCTCCCCTTCCCTTCGCTCAAGTACCTGGCTCCGTGAGCCATCTTTGCTTCTTCCCGAGGGGCTGCAGAGCTCTGTTCGAGTGTGGAGCTGCTTCCTGGTTTGGGCTGCTGCGCTGGTGGGATCTTGGGGCTTTTGTTCATTTGTTTGTTTTGAATTGTTTTCTTTTCCTTTTCTTGAGTTGGGAGCCCTTTCGGGCCAGGCTGAGCTGCGTGGCAGGGAGACTCCCCTTTGGGTTCCCCAGACGTGCAGAGGGATCCCTGAGGGCATTTCTTTTTATGGTTTTTTTTTTTTCTGTTTCTTTGGGGGCCTTTGTTTTTTGTTTTTTTTAATTTGTTTTGTTTTCTTTTTTCCCTTTTTGTCTAGCTTCATTGCTCAGTTTCTCGTCTCTCTATATCTTCCTTCTCTTTCTGTTCCCTGAATATCTGGCGTTCTATACCTCTATGCCTCCTAGCCAGGCTGTACTGCAATACCTGAGAGCAACTTCCCCAGACCTCATCACTGCACTGGTGGGATCCCTGGGAACTTTGCGGTTCTTTAACCTTTCTGATTCTTATTTATTCATTCTTTTCTTTTCTTCCTCCTCCCCTTTCTGTTTTTCTCCATTTCATAGTCTCTCATCTCTCCACTCCAACGGCAAGCTCCCCTAACATTCTTTTTTTGTTTGTTTGTATGTTTTTGGCTGCTGTTCCTCTCTCCTCTCTCCCATATCCATCTTAGCTCCACACATAACAATCTCCCCGCTGCATCCTGCCTACCTGCACCATGCGCTTGACATCATACCACCAAGCAGCACAGGTACAGCCTACTGGAATCTCGCCTGCACTGATTACTGACCCACTCTGGCGGCTGTAGTAAGTGCCACAAACAAACCATCCCAGTAACTCCTCTTCAGCTAGACTTGCCCTGCCGAACCATATCTGAGTGACTGACCCTGCCAGTTGAAGAAGGAGGCAAAAGGTTTTGTGCCCACAGACGAGCAAACAACAAAGAACACAGTCTGCCTGCTCAGACACAAATTTTTTTTTAAAAAAAGGGATGAAACAATCTACAATCAATAAACGGGAAAAATAACTACTGAATGCCCTGAAGACAGCAGACAATAACAAAACATATACAAAAACAGGACAGGATGGTTCCAGTAGGCGTCCAAAATAAAACACCAGATGACTCTCCTCTGGAAGAAAATGAACTAGAACTACCTGATAGGGAATTCAAATCTCTACTACTCAGAATTCTCCAAGAACTGAGGCAAAAAGCTGACAAAAATGAGGAAAAAATAGACAAATTCATGGAAAATGTGGACAAAATATTGGAAGAATTCAGGAAAATAATGCAGGAACAAAATGCGAAAATAAATTCACAACTAGAAATTATACAAAGACAACAATTAGAAATCCAAAAGATAAACAACAAGATTTCAGAAATGGACAATGTCATAGAAAGGCTGAGAAGCAGATTTGAAACGGTGGAAGACAGGATCAGTGGAATTCAAGACAAACACTTGGATACAACTCTGTTTGAGGAAAACTCAGAAAAAAGAACAAAGAAAAATGAAGAGACCCTGAGACTTATGTGGGACACAATCAAAAGCAAAAATCTGTGAGTGATTGGAATTCCAGAACAGGGGGAGAAAACAGAAAACACACAGAGGATCATTGAGGAACTGCTGACACAAAACTTCCCCAATATCATGAAAGATGAAAAGCTGCCCATCCAAGAAGCTCAACGAACCCCATATAGAAGAGACCCCAAAAGAAAATCACCAAGGCGTATCATATTCACACTTGCCAAAACCAAAGACAAACAAAGAATCCTGAGAGCAGCTCGTGAAAAACAAGAAGTCACATACAGAGGCGAAACAATAAGACTAAGCTCAGATGATTTGGCAAAAACCATGCAGGCAAGAAGGCAATAGGATGCCATATATAAAATCTTGAAAGGAAAAAATTTCCAGCCAAGAATGATATATCCTGCAAAACTCTCGTTCAAATTTGATGGTGAAATTAGGTCATATCCAGATAAACAGAAATTAAGGGAATATGTAAAAGTCAAACCAAACTTACAAGAATTATTAAAGCGAGTTCTTTGATCTGAGGACAAACAGCTTCAGCTCACAGGCAGAACCTAGGACAGAGGATCATACCAGTCAGATACCAATCTAGGAAATGAACTCTCAAGGACTATCCAAAACCAAAAGAAATACAACAGGGAATCAGAGAAGTTAATCAGTAAATGACAACAACATCAAAACAATAAATGAGGAAATAAACGGCATTGGTATAGAACCTTCTAATGGAGAGGAAGGCAACGCAATACCAAGTAATGGTAGACTGCTTCAAACTTAGAAAGATAAGGGTAAAATTTATGGCAACCACAAAGAAAGTTAACAAACATAAAAAAAGAGGAAAAACATAAAGTCTCAGCAAAAACAAAACCTACAAAAACAAAAGAAAGGAAAAAAAAATCCACAAACAAAAGTAACTCAGCACAAGAGAGTAAGAAGAACCAAGAAAACATCAGCACCACAAAAAAAAGCACTACAAAATGACAGCAACAAACCCACATCTATCAATAATTACACTGAATGTAAATGGACTCAATGTACCCATAAAGAGACGGAGAGTGACAGAATGGATAAGAAAACAGGATCCATCAATATGCTGTCTACAAGAAACAAGTCCACAGACCCTGTTTCCAAGAAGGCTCAGTACTAATATATATGTTACCCCAGTCAGACAAATAATGTCTTTAGGCCTAGGGGAGAAAACATGGTGTGAGGAACTATGGATGTGAATTAAAATGAGCAGTAAGAAAAGCCCAGTTCATTTATATGGTTCTTGTTGTTCTTGCTAGGATGCATGTATGTGCACAAGAAATGTTTCAAGTTTTATGTTAAGGAATTTCCTTAACTGGACCTTTGTGTTTGTTTTACATCAGAGAGGCTAAGCTTATTTTCACTTACCAAGATACTGTTGAAAAAGGGAAAGGGAAGAAGTATATAAACTAGAGCCATGAAGCAGGCAAGGTCAAGGTTTTTTTGTAAAAGTTATTACACTTCTCCACTGCCCTCCTGCCAAAAAGTTTCCACAAATATCCCAAACTAAAAAAGTATCTCTGCTCTGCTCTAGATTAGCCACAGTCATCTGTTCTTAGGCAGAAATAGAATAAAATCGTGCAAAGAGCCTAAGTATTACATTTATATCCCCAATCCCTTTATCTTGAAAAGTTTAAGTTACAATGAGATTTAACAATCACCATTTGCCAGCCTTAGTATATATAGCCAAACACAATGACCAGTCCCTATCTCTTTAATCTCTTTTCATGCCTCCAAAACAGGTAAAAAACAAATGACATTAAACCAACTGGATTACCCAGATGGATGCAATATTAATCATATCCTGGCAGACAGAGAAAAAGTAAACCATCCTGAAGTTTATGCTATCAAATTCAAATTTCAATGGGCTCCTTTAAAAAACGACAACTCTGTAATACACAATTCATGCAAGATAGCACTTGATTATCAAATTATTTCAAGTGTGCTTATTTATATTAGCTCAACAAGATAGCCACCTTAAGGATGAGATTACATAGCACTATACCATTTTTGTCCCTCACCTCTGTGTAACCTAGCATAGGAGTAGTACACAATATTCTGTAATTCTGCTGGTTAATTTATATGGTGATATCTATGGATAGATAGATATATGGATGGATAGAAAGGTAAACAGACAGACTTATATACTGTAGATGAGGTGGGAACAAGGAAAGAAAATAAACTTTCTGGACCTGCTGACTTTTCTATGGGTAGTATCTAAAAGATAGAAAGTAGAACAGGGAAAAGATTACTTAATATCTGTGAAGTAGTACTTACAGTATTCTAAAGAGCCAGAGACGCTTCTTACAGCTGTCCAAGGAGCTAGTAGTGCAAACTGCGCCGAGCTGAGCCGATCTTTTGACATCCTTCTCAGAGAAATAGTGTCCTTTTTCAGTGATTACAAAGAACTGCTGTTGTGATGACTAGTTATGTGTTGTGATGACTAGTTATTTGCTTCAGCAGTTCTATATTAAATACTCCCCTGCCATAAAACACCCTGTAAACTAGTGGTGGGCATACTAGTAATTTTTACTACACAGCTATTTCACTGTTGAAATTCATATCCAGAAGAATGATTAGATCTTGGCTTCTTTTTCTTATAAAATAAAATAGGGAAACAGGTCCCATCATTTCTAAGATAGGTCCTCACTTGGGTGTAGTGCTTCAGGCTACTTCAAATTATTTGTAGAACTAAAGAGGGTGCCTATTATATAATAAACTAACCAAATAAGGCAATCTATGGTTTTCAAAAGCACCCCAGCAAATTTTCTTTAATGTAATCCTTTTATAGGAATCCTCTTAAAATAAGTATGGGCTGGTGCTCCAGATGAAGAAATTTAAGGATTAGAATGTTTAGGTAGTTTTTCTGAAAGTTAATGGTGGTACAGCCCAAACAAGGACACTTATCTGAAAGAGTTCTACTCCAGAACTCCTTGATAATTCTAATATAGCAAGGGTCACAGTGGTCTGTCCACAGACTCACCACCTTCAGTAAAATAAGAGACACTGGTCATCGGTACATGCTATAAATGGAATTTTCGACTTTAAAGTATTAATGACCAGGTTATCAATTCCACCTTGCAATCCAAATGTCTTTCTTAAAAATGTAAAAAATTAACACCAGTTTTTCCGGTTGTATCCTGGCAACTGGCACTGCACAATAGCAATATACAAAAAAAAAAGGAGAGGACAGATTCTTGTTCAGGTAGTCTGCTTTGGAAGGAAGAATGCAGGGAAAGGGCTAATCTCCTTCCTATTTTCAACTGATACTATATATTGAAAACCCAAAATAAAGGATGGCAATTCAGCTCCTTGGGTCTGACTTTCCTTAAGTATTTTGTACAATAGAGTAGTAACAGGTGGGCAAGAATGGTTCCTGCCCCCAGAATTGACAATAATTGGAAAGATTAACAATGCAGGAAAAAGAGTGAAGGTCCAGCCACCTAATCCAGTCCTGCTTTTGGTAGTTAAACACTGCACAAACATACAACCAAAGTGGCAGAGGGATCTTGTAGTGATGGGCTGAAAAAATGGGACAATTGGTACTGTGCTCATTGATAATACAAAAGAAGGGGCTTTGAGAAGTCAGCACTACTCAAAAGCAATGCAAACAAGGAAGTGGAAGGGTGTATGAGAGGGACCAAGGAAAGTACAACTGAGGCATTACAGCAATACAAAGTTGGTAAACCAATGACCTCTGGGACTGTTAAACTTAAACGTCCAAGAGAAAGGACCTTGCCAGTCAACGTTCCCCAACAATGCAGAAGGGGCAGGGAGAGTGGAGAGTATGACCTTATCTAATGACTGGATACATGGACATCTGAAATTGTGAGCATTAATAATGGTCCATAAGAGGGGTCCAAGGGCAGGCAAGGGGCGAGGGAAAAGACCTTTTATAAAGGGTGAGACCATGACTAATTGGGATTTTATACATTGGAGCAAGGCAAAAGGAGGGTGTGAGCTCCTGGTTTGATGGAAAAGATCAGAGCCTTTTGCAATGTTTACACTTCATTATGCCATGGGAATTTGGGAATGGGGTGCTTGCCTAACAGGGCTAGGGAGACAAAAACATTGATAATTGCCACTGTACCCATTAACAGTCCAGAAGGTTTTGGGTGGTCAGCAGCATCTGTAGTAATGTAAACGGGGTGTGAGGAGATGATATCTTAGTTTAACAGACGAGGACACAGATAACTGCAAATATTCACATTAGTCTAAGAAAAGGAGCCTTAAGTAGTCAGCGCTCCTCATGTATGCAGAGGTACAAGGATCTTAGTGATCAGTATTCTCCACAGTTGTAACTGGTGCATATTAACTGTGCAAGAGCTGAGGACATAAATAGCTAGCACTCTTCAGCAGCAATCCAAAGGTAATGGTAGGGGCATAGAGTCTTTTTCTACTGCACAGGTCCACAGACAAATGTAATAACTCATATTTATATTCCCAGGAGAAGGGATCATGCATGGCTAACACAACTTAACACAAAGGGCTTGAGGGGACAGAATCCTAGTCCAACTAAACAGATGGACAATTGCAATTATGCACATTAAAGTCCAAAAGAAGGGTATTAGGTGAACAGCATCCCCTTGCTCTAAAGCAGAGTGTGCAGGGGTTCTGGTGTAAGACACGCTAGTAGAAAACTGTGCACGTCAATTTGTCAGATGAAAGGATCTGGAATAGTGGGAACTACCTGCTGAAAATGTTAAGGAAGCAGGTGGGGCCCTCAATTAGTGCAAAGAACAGGGGAAAAAGTAACTATATACATTAATAGTCTAAGGAGGGCCTTTGTTGAGCAGCAAGCCCTGTTATAATGCAAAGGAAATGTAAGAAGGAATGAGCTTAGTTTAATAATAAAGACCAAAACAGTTGCAATTATGCATATTACACACCACTAAAAGGCACCCTGGGGCAAAACAGTAGCCACTAAAGTAATGCAAAGGAAGTACAATGGTCCAGGAAGTGACAGGGATGTGGAAAACGGCAATTAGGTGCAATAACTATACGAACCTAAGGGTCTTCAGCAGTGGACACCACCTACTGGAAGGCAAGGAGAGTTTGATGGGGGACATCTTTGTCTGGTGCACAAGAACCGCCATAAATACAATCATACGTATTAACTAGCCAAGAGAGACCTTAGTCGTCATCAACCCTGCTATATTGTAAAATGGGTGTGAGCGGGTAGAATCTTAAATAGGACGAACAAGGTACAATTATACACATTAATGCCCAAAGGACATGGCTGTGGTCAATTAAAGTCATATACCATCACTGTTGAAATAAAAGGGTCTTAAAGTAGTGAGTGCCCCCTGATGTAAGGCAGAGGTACTGGGGGAGAGGGGGCAGGGAAGACAGGCCTGTGTCCTTATCTAGTGCACAGGAACATGAACAAATGCAGTTATGCATAGCCAACAGAAAAGAAAAGAGGACTTAATGGTCAGTATCCTTGCTGTATCCCACAAAGTGTGTGAGGGGGTAGGATCTTATTCAAATGGGACGAACCATGTGCAGTTATACACACTGATGTCCAAGGGACATGGCTGTGGTCAATTAAAATCATGTACCTCGACTGTCCAAATAAAAGGATCTTAAAGTAGCGGGTGCTGCCTGCTCAAACACAAAGGCACTACGAGGGTGGAGGGGCAGAGAGGACAGGGCTATGTCCTTACCCAGTGCACAGGAACATAGACAAATGCAGTTATTCACAAAAACAGACCAAGAGAAGAGGTCTTAGTGGTCAGCACCCTTAATGCATCGCAAAAAGTGTGTGAAGGGGTTGGATCTTATTCAAATGGGAGGAAGCATGTGCAGTTATACACATTGATGTCCAAGGGACATGGTTGTAGTCGATCATGTACTTTGACTGTTAAAATAAAAGGATCTTAAAGTAGTGAGTGCTCCCTGCTGGAAGGCAGAGGCACTTTGGCAGAGGGGGCAGGGAGGACGGGCTAGTGTCCTTATCTAGTGTACAGGAACATGGACAAATGAAGTTATGCACAGCAACAGGCCAAGAAAAGAGGCCTAGTGGTCAGCACTCTTGGTATACCACACTAAGTGCGTGACGGCGTAGGATCTTATTCAAATGGGACGAACAATGTGCAATTATACACAGTGATGTCCAAGGGACATGGTTGTATTCAATTAACGTCATGTACCTTGACTGTCCAAATAAAAGGATCTTAAACCAGTGGGTGCTCCCTGCTGTAAGGGAAAGACACTAGGGGGTTGGTGAGGGGAGGTGGAGCAGTGTTCTTATCTAGTGCACAGGAACATGGACAAATGTAGTTATGCACAGTAATAGGCCAAGAAAAGAGGTCTTGTCTTAGTAATCAGCACCCTTGCTGTATTGCAGAGAGGGTGAAGGGGTAGGATCTTACTCAAATGGAACGAACCATGTGCACTTATACACACTGATGCCCAAGGGACATGGTTGTGGTCAATTAAAGTCATGTACCTTGACTGTCCAAATAAAAGGATCTTAAAGTAGTGGGTGCTGCCTGCTCCAGCACAAAGGCACTATGAGAGTGGAGGGGCAGAGAGGACAGGGTTATGTCCTTATCCGGTGCACAAGAACATAGATAAATGCGGTTATTCACAATAACAGACCAAGAGAAGTGGTCTTAGTGGTCAGCACCCTTAATGCATCGCAAAAAGTGTGTGAAGGGGTTGGATTTTATTCAAATGGGAGGAAGCATGTGCAATTATACACATTGATGTCCAAGGGACATGGTTGTGGTCAATTAAAGTCATGCACCTTGACTGTTGAAATAAAAGGATCTTAAAGTAATGGGTGCTCCCGGCTGTAAGGCAGAGGCACTTTGGCAGAGGGGGCAGGGAGGACGGGCTAGTGTCCTTATCTAGTGTACAGGAACATGGACAAATGAAGTTATGCACAGCAACAGGCCAAGAAAAGAGGCCTAGTGGTCAGCACTCTTGGTATACCACACTAAGTGCGTGACGGCGTAGGATCTTATTCAAATGGGACGAACAATGTGCAATTATACACAGTGATGTCCAAGGGACATGGTTGTATTCAATTAACGTCATGTACCTTGACTGTCCAAATAAAAGGATCTTAAACCAGTGGGTGCTCCCTGCTGTAAGGGAAAGACACTAGGGGGTTGGTGAGGGGAGGTGGAGCAGTGTTCTTATCTAGTGCACAGGAACATGGACAAATGTAGTTATGCACAGTAATAGGCCAAGAAAAGAGGTCTTGTCTTAGTAATCAGCACCCTTGCTGTATTGCAGAGAGGGTGAAGGGGTAGGATCTTACTCAAATGGAACGAACCATGTGCACTTATACACACTGATGTCCAAGGGACATGATTGTGGTCAATTAAAGTAATGTACCTTGACTGTCCAAATAAAAGGATCTTAAAGTAGTAGGTGCTGCCTGCTCAAGCACAAAGGCACTATGAAGAGTGGAGGGGCAGAGAGGACAGGGCTATGTCCTTATCCGGTGCACAGGAACATAGACAAATGCAGTTATTCACAGTAACAGACCAAGAGAAGTGGTCTTAATGGTCAGCACACTTAATGCATCGCAAAAAGTGTGTGAAGGGGTTGGATCTTATCCAAATGGGAGGAAGCATGTGCAATTATACACATTGATGTCCAAGGGACATGGCTGTGGTCAATTAAAGTCATGTACCTTGACTGTCCAAATAAAAGGATCTTAAAGTAATGGGTGCTCCCGGCTGTAAGGTAGAGGCACTTGGGCAGAGGGGGCAGGGAGGACGGGCTAATGTCCTTATCTAGTGTACAAGAACATGGACAAATGCAGTTATGCACAGCAACAGGCCAAGAAAAGAGGCCTAGTGGTCAGCACTCTTGGTATACCACACTAAGTGTGTGACGGCGTAGGATCTTATTCAAATGGGACAGACAACGTGCAATTATACACATTGATGTCCAAGGGACATGGTTGTATGCAATTAATGTCATGTACCTTGACTGTCCAAATAAAAGGATCTTAAACCAGTGGGTGCTCCCTGCTGTAAGGGAAAGACACTGGGGGGTTGGCGAGGGGAGGTGGAGCAGTGTTCTTATCTAGTGCACAGGAACATGGACAAATGTAGTTATGCACAGTAATAGGCCAAGAAAAGAGGTCTTGTCTTAGTAATCAGCACTCTTGCTGTATCGCAGAGAGGGTGAAGGGGTAGGATCTTACTCAAATGGAACGAACCATGTGCACTTATACACACTGATGCCCAAGGGACATGGTTGTGGTCAATTAAAGTCATGTACCTTGACTGTCCAAATAAAAGGATCTTAAAGTAGTGGGTGCTGCCTGCTCCAGCACAAAGGCACTATGAGAGTGGAGGGGCAGAGAGGACAGGGTTATGTCCTTATCCGGTGCACAAGAACATAGATAAATGCGGTTATTCACAATAACAGACCAAGAGAAGTGGTCTTAGTGGTCAGCACCCTTAATGCATCGCAAAAAGTGTGTGAAGGGGTTGGATTTTATTCAAATGGGAGGAAGCATGTGCAATTATACACATTGATGTCCAAGGGACATGGTTGTGGTCAATTAAAGTCATGCACCTTGACTGTTGAAATAAAAGGATCTTAAAGTAATGGGTGCTCCTGGCTGTAAGGCAGAGGCACTTGGGCAGAGGGGGCAGGGAGGACGGGCTAGTGTCCTTATCTAGTGTACAGGAACATGGACAAATGCAGTTATGCACAGCAACAGGCCAAGAAAAGAGGCCTAGTGGTCAGCACTCTTGGTATACCACACTAAGTGCGTGACGGCGTAGGATCTTATTCAAATGGGACAGACAACGTGCAATTATACACATTGATGTCCAAGGGACATGGTTGTATGCAATTAATGTCATGTACCTTGACTGTCCAAATAAAAGGATCTTAAACCAGTGGGTGCTCCCTGCTGTAAGGGAAAGACACTGGGGGGTTGGCGAGGGGAGGTGGAGCAGTGTTCTTATCTAGTGCACAGGAACATGGACAAATGTAGTTATGCACAGTAATAGGCCAAGAAAAGAGGTCTTGTCTTAGTAATCAGCACTCTTGCTGTATCGCAGAGAGGGTGAAGGGGTAGGATCTTACTCAAATGGAACAAACCATGTGCACTTATACACACTGATGCCCAAGGGACATGGTTGTGGTCAATTAAAGTCATGTACCTTGACTGTCCAAATAAAAGGATCTTAAAGTAGTGGGTGCTGCCTGCTCCAGCACAAAGGCACTATGAGAGTGGAGGGGCAGAGAGGACAGGGTTATGTCCTTATCCGGTGCACAAGAACATAGATAAATGCGGTTATTCACAATAACAGACCAAGAGAAGTGGTCTTAGTGGTCAGCACCCTTAATGCATCGCAAAAAGTGTGTGAAGGGGTTGGATTTTATTCAAATGGGAGGAAGCATGTGCAATTATACACATTGATGTCCAAGGGACATGGTTGTGGTCAATTAAAGTCATGCACCTTGACTGTTGAAATAAAAGGATCTTAAAGTAATGGGTGCTCCCGGCTGTAAGGCAGAGGCACTTGGGCAGAGGGGGCAGGGAGGACGGGCTAGTGTCCTTATCTAGTGTACAGGAACATGGACAAATGCAGTTATGCACAGCAACAGGCCAAGAAAAGAGGCCTAGTGGTCAGCACTCTTGCTATATCACACTAAGTGTGTCACGAGGTAGGATCTTATTCAAATGGGATAATGTGCAATTATACACATTGATGTCCAAGGGACATGGTTGTATTCAATTAATGTCATGTACCTTGACTGTTCAAATAAAAGGATCTTAAACCAGTGGGTGCTCCCTGCTGTAAGGGAAAGACACTGGGGGGGGGGGGTTGGCGAGGGGAGGTGGAGCAGTGTTCTTATCTAGAGCACAGGAACATGGACAAATATAGTTATGCACAGTAATAGGCCAAGAAAAGAGGTCTTGTCTTAGTAATCAGCACCCTTGCTGTATTGCAGAGGGTGAAGGGGTAGGACCTTACTCAAATGGAACGAACCATGTGCACTTATACACACTGATGTCCAAGAGACATGGCTGTGGTCAATTAAAGTCATGTACCTTGACCGTCCAAATGAAAAGATCTTAAAGTAGTGGGCGCTCTCTGCTGTAAGGCAAAGGCACTGAGGGAGGGGGGCAGGGAGGACGGGCTGGTGTCCTTATCTGGTGCACAGGAACACGGACAAATGCAGTTATGCATAGCAAGAGGCCAAGAAAAGAGGCCTTAGTGGTCAGCACCCTTAATGCATTGTATAAAGTGTGTGAAGGGGTTGGATCTTATTCAAATGGGAGGAAGCATGTGCAATTATACACATTGATGTCCAGGGGACATGGTTGTGGTCAATTAATGTCATGTACCTCAACTGCTGAAATAAAAAGATCTTAAAGTAATGGGTGCTCCCGGCTGTAAGGCAGAGGCACTTGGGCAGAGGGGGCAGGGAGGACGGGCTAATGTCCTTATCTAGTGTACAGGAACATGGACAAACGCAGTTACGCACAGCAACAGGCCAAGAAAAGAGGCCTAGTGGTCAGCACTCTTGGTATACCACACTAAGTGCGTGACGGCGTAGGATCTTACTCAAATGGGACGAACAATGTGCAATTATACACAATGATGTCCAAGGGACATGGTTGTATTCAATTAACGCCATGTACCTTGACTATCCAAATAAAAGGATCTTAAACCAGTGGGTGCTCCCTGCTGTAAGGGAAAGACACTGGGGGTTGGTGAGGGGAGATGGAGCAGTGTTCTTATCTAGAGCACAGGAACATGGACAAATGTAGTTATGCACAGTAATAGGCCAAGAAAAGAGGTCTTGTCTTAGTTATCAGCACCCTTGCTGTATTGCAGAGAGGTTGCACTGATGTCTAAGGCACTGGTGGGTTGGCGAAGGGGGCAGTGTTCTTATCTAGTGCACAGGAATATGGGCAAATGCAGTTATGCACAGTAATAGGCCAAGAAAGGAGGCCTTAGTTGTAATCACCCTTACTGTATCACAAGAAGGGTGTGAGGGGGTAAGATCGTGTTCAAATGGGATGAACAATGTGCATTTATACACATTAATATCCAAGGGACATGGTTGTGGTCAATTAAAGTCATGTACCTTGACTGTCCAAATAAAAGGATATTAAACTAATGGGTGCTCCCTGCTGAAAGGCAAAGGCGCTTGGGGCAGTGGGGGTGGGGATCAGGGAGGTTATGGCTGTGTCCTTATCTGTTGCACAGGAACATGGACAAATGCAGTTATGCATACCAAAAGACCAAGATCACAGGCCTTAGTGGTCAGCACCCTTGCTTTATTGCAAAAATTGTGGGAGGGTGTAGGATTTTATTCAAATGGGATGAACCATGTGCATTTATACACACTGATGTCCAACGGACATGGTCATGGTCAATTAAAATCATATACCTTACTGGTTTAAATAGAAGGTTCTTAAAGTAGTGGGCCCTCCCTGCTGAAAAGCAAAGTAAGTGGGGCAGGGGGAGTTGTCAGGGAGGACAGGGTCACGTCCCCTTCTAGTACACAGGATCATACATGGACAAATGCAATTATGCACAACAGACCAAGGAAAGAGGCTTAGTGATCAGCACCCTTACTGTATCAAAAAAAGAGTGTGACAGGGTAGGAGCTTATTCAAATGAAATGAACCATGGGCAATTATACACATAAATGTCCAAAGGACATGGCTGTGGCCAGTTAAAGTCATGTACCTTGACTATCCAAATTAAAAGGATCTTAAAGAACTAGGTGCTCCCTGCTGAAAGGCAAAGGGAGAGGGGTGAGGGGTCTTTTATCTGGTGCACAGGAACATGGACAAATGCACTTATGCACAGTAACAGGCCAAGGAAAGACGTCTTATTGCTGTGTTACAAAAATGTTGTGTGTATGAGTAGATAGGATTTTATTCAAATGGGACAAACCATGTGCATTTACACAGATTGATGTCCAAGGGACATAGTTGTGGTCAATTAAAGTCATGTACCTTGACTGTCCAAATAACATGGACAAATGCAGTTATGCACAGTAACAAGCCAAGAAAAGAGGTCTTATTGGTCAGTACCCTTGCTATATCGCAAAAAGGGTGTGAGGGTAGGATCTTATTCAAATGAGATGAAATATGTGCAATTATATGCATTGATGTCCAAAGGACAACATTGTGGTCACTTATAATTGTGCACCTTGACTATTCAAATGTAACAGACTCATGTAGTGGACACTCCCTGCTAGAAGGCAAAGGAAGATGAGGGAGGAAGGTTTCCTTGTCAGTGCACAAGAACTGGACAAATCTAATCGTGTATATTAACAGGCCAATAAAAGGGGTTTTAGGAGTCTGCACCCCTGCTACACCGCTAAGGGAGTGCGAGGAGGTAGGACCTCAGTCGAATGGGATGAACCACATGCAATTATACACATTAATGCCCAATGTACATGGTTGTGGTCACTTAAAACTGTGCAGCTTGACTTTCCAAATGTAACGGACTCATGCAATGGCCCCTCCCTGAGGGACAGCAAAGGAAGATGAGGGAAAGGTCTTTCTTGTCTAGTGCACAGGAACTCTGACAAATACAATCTTGCACATTAACAGGCCAAGAAAAGAGGCCTTAGTGGTCAGCACCCTTGCTGTTTGCAAGAGGGGTCTGATGGAGTAAGATCTGAGTCAAATAGGATGAACCATGTGCAGTTATGCACATTAATGTCCAAGGGATATGGCTGTGGTCACTTACAACTGTGCACCTTGACTGTTCAAATATAATGGACTCATGCAATGGGCCCTCCCTGCTGGATGGCAAAGGAAGATGAAGGAGGGAGACTACATGTCTGGTGCACAAGAGCTGGGACAAATACAATTGTGTACATGAACAGGCGAAGAAAAGGGGCCTTAGGGGTCACACACTCCTGCTGTACTGCAAATGGAATGTGAGGGGGAAAGAATTCTAATGTAGTTGTAATTTACGAATTAACAATTTGCAAAAAGGGCCTTAAGGGCTCAGTACTCTACGCAGTAATGCAAACAGGGTGTGAAGAGTCATGGACCCCAGTATAACCTGAAAGATGACCATGGACAATTGTAATTACACACGTTCATAGTCTCAAGAGAAAGGCTTTAATAAGAGCTCTGATCTAACAGGCATGGTTGTGAACAACTAAGATTTTGAACAGGACAATTAAGATTGTTGTGCACATTAACTGCTCCCAGTGTAAAGGTCTTGAGTAATAGGCACCTTCTGCTGGAATGTAAGTAGTGGGCGGGGTCTTTACTTGGTGTGCCAGTAGAGGGGCAAATTAAAATATGCGCATTAACATCCAAGAGAATAAATCTTGGCTTGCCAGCAGCTACCCCTGCAGCAATGCAAATAGAGAAAGGAAATGGGATTTTACTTTAACACAAGGGAGCACAGGCTACAATTATGCACATTTAAATAGCATAGAAGGGTGGGTTAACACCCCCTGCTATTATCCAAAAGGTGTGAGGGAGTGGGATCTTAGTATCATTTTACACAACAACAGTCCAAGAGAAGGATTTTAGGTGGTGAGTACTTCCTGCTATATAAAAGAAGTCAGGATAGTAGCTTATCTGGAGGGACCGTGGAGAATCGGAAATATGCAAGTTAAAAGTCACGGACAATTGGAAATATACATGAGTCCCAAAAGAATGAAATTTGGGTGGTTAGCGTCCCGTTATATAAAAGGGGTGGGATATTAGTTTAGCGGGAAGGTCCATGAACACTGGAATTTTGCACATTAATAATGCCAAGAAAAGGTGACTTATAAGGATAATTAACACCATTTACAATAAAACAAAAAGGGTACAGGGGTCCTGATCTGAAAGACATGGTTCGTTCAATTACCATTGTTCAAATTAAGTATCTTAGTGCAAAGATCTTGAGTTGATGGCATTCCACTGTGCAATACAAAGGAAGTGAGGTCTTTATCTAGTGCACAGGAAGAAGAACAAATGCAATTTTGCACATTAACAATGCAAAAGAGAGGGCCCTGGTGGTCCACGCCTTCTACTGTAATGTTAACAGGGTATGAGGAAATGGGATCTTAGTTTAGTGGAAGGGACCATGTTGCAATTTTGTACATTAACAGTCCCAAGAGAAGAGCTTTAGGAGGTCAGTATTCCCTGCAGTAATGCAAAGGGAGTATAATGAGATGGGATCCCAGATTTACAGGAGATATGGACAATTCCAATTTTGAACATGAACAATCTTAGGAAGAGGGGACTTGGGTAATCAGCATCCCCTTGGACATAAAGCAAAAATGGTGCAGGGATCCTGATAAAAAAGATTCAGTTCTAATCAGGGTTGTGCACATAAACTCTCCTAGTGCAGAGTCCCTTGATGGAATACAAATAGTGGTGGGGCTAATGCACAGGATCGTGACAAATGCAGTTATGGACATCAACAAGGCAAGAGAAGGGGTCTCAGGTGATCAGCCCATCTTATGGTCTGCAAATGGGATACAGTGGCCCTTGCAAATGGACAGGACTCTGGACAACTGGAACTGTGCAAATTAACTGTCCAAGAGCTGGGTCCTTGAATGATCTGCTCTCCCTAGCAACATCCCACAGAGGGTGGAATGGGGTGGGAATCCATTTTTATTGCATAGGACCATGGATATGTGCAATTATGTGCATCAACAGCTTAAGAGAAGGGACTTCAGGTAGTAAGAACTCCCTCGAGGCAAAAGCAGAGAGACAGGGGACATCCTAGACTAACTGGCAGGACCATGGGCAATTAGGATTTTATATACTAATGCAAGGTGATGGGTGGTCTGCACCATCTAAGAGCAATGAAAAGAGCATGGGTGGGTCTTTCTGTGAGGCAAGACCATGAACAATTATGATTGTGTCCATCAGTAATCAAAGGGAAGGGACTTTTCGAATCAGCCCTCTGCTGTAATGCAAAGAGGTTGTAAAGGCTCTAGTGTAATGAACACGACTACGGACAATTGAGATCTTACTCATTAAACAAGAAACATGGTCTCGGGTAGTCAGTGCTGCCCAGCAGAAATGCAAAGAGGATGGGGGGGGGGTGATTAATGGGCAAGGCAATGGACAATTATTATTTCGTACTTTAACTGTCCAAAAAGAGCAGGACTCCCCAGAAGCAAGGAAAAAAAGTAGGGTGCCCCTTTGACAATTAGAACTGAGCATGTCAACTGTTCAACAGAAGACAGACGCCTTGGGTTGTCTGCACCCCTTGTTGAATCCAAGTGGGGGTTGGACTGAAGTCTAATGGGCAATATTATGAACAATTAGAATTTCATTCAATGCAAGGAGACTTAGGTAGTCAGCACTTAGTAGTATATGAGAAAAGGCCACTGAGTACTGCCCAGCAACAATGCAAAGGTAGAAAATTGGGACTGTAAGTATTGCAGCAATGACAGAGGAATGGTTTCTCCTTCCTTAAGGGCAGGGGATTGAAAGGAGAATGAGCAACTGGAATTATGAACAGTAATTGTCACCTATAAAAGCCTTGATTAATCAGCGTTTCTTAACATTAACACATAGGGTGCAAGAGATTTTTTGTTCCAACACAGGACCATGGACAAATGGGATTATGTACATTAACTGAGAATGGGGACTCAAGTAGTCGGCACCGAAGATTAGCAATGCTAATGAGGTACATAAAACGAAAAACCAAACCTGTTGCCGTCTAGTTGATTCGGGCTCCTAGGGTATCCCAACTGAATGGGTATGCGATGGACAACTGATTTTGAGCACAGATTAATGCAAGCTGGAGTGGCATTAGGGAGAAATTGGGCGGGGGGGGGTGAGGGCTGGGGACATGGGGCTGGGGCTGGGCTGGGGCTGGGGCTGGGCTAGTTCTGGGGCGGGGGCTGGGGTTGGGCAAGGGGCTGGGGCTAGGCTGGTGGGGGGTGCTGGGGAGGCAGGAAGCCATTAAAAATTTAAATTGCGGGCATTAACATTCCAATATAAGAAGTCTGAATAGGGAACACAAGACCATAGTAATTCAAGTTTTCTGCCTGATAGGTAGGGTCATTAGTCAATTAGTGCAGCATCATGGATGGTGGCAGAACAAGGCCTGGACTGGGGTGGACCTTCAAATATTCCTTTTTACGATCAGTAATAAACTTTTAATTAACTCTTTCCGTGCTATAAAACTCTTCAAAAAATTCCAAAGAGAATTAAGCCAATTTCAATGGGGGAAAAAAATAAGTTTTAAAAAATGTGAAATGGTTTGACTTCAATTACCTAAAACCAGCAAAAAAAAAAAAAAGTTTAAGGAATTCATAGTAACACAGAGATTGAAAATTTTAAGAAATTTTAAGAAAACTAAGCTCAGTAACTGCAAAATAAATTCTACAAATAAACAAACTCCCTAAATACACACCCCATAGTAGTCACTTAAGGTGTAAATTCAAGTAATAGCAAATCACACAATCAAACTATATACTGACACCCAATAAATAAATGTAAATCAAAACCCGACCCCAGCATTAGCCACGGGGTAGGTGTTCCTCTTGAGGAAGGCAGGGATTCCTCTTCTGCTACATGTTGGCCAACGATCATCTGTGATCCATTCTGGTCCTTGCCAGGGCTCACCACCAAGTCACACCAGGCAGGCCTGGGGCAATGCCCATGGCCATAGTGCAAAGAACAGAGGCCAGGGAAGAATAGACTAGCCTTAGGCTATATCACCAACACAAAAGAATGGGATGAGGCTCAGCCTGCATAGCCTGAGGCAAATATTCAGCACTGCATGGGGCATTGCTGGAGGGGTGGGGGGTGGTGAAGGCCAAATGTCCTTGGAAATACCTTGCCACCCACTGTGACAGACATACAACGTGACCTTCTGCTTCTTCCTGACTGGCTAAATAAAGACAGGTGCTATGCTAATTAACCCAAATCTGGTTAAATAGCTGACCAGTACCATCAGTCTAATTCCATCTTCTCTTCTAACCGGCTGTGCCAATTCCACCCCTCTTTCTAACTGGTTGCGCCATGCGGCAATCCAGCATTGCTCAGCCTACCATTTCTGTCATTTTGAGCGGCGTATCTGGCAAAGCCCGCCATTTTTAACAATGCGGCAGGGCCACTTTATGCAAAGCCCGCCAAGACTAACGGGCAAAACTCCCGCCATAGTGACCACGTGACAAACATTCATGTTGTCCATGTGACATGGGCTGCCATAATGTCCCTGCGGCAAAACTCGCCAGAAGTATGCACGGCAAAGACAAAGACAGCCCGCCATGTTTTACACTGCGGCAAGAGCCTCAGCGCCATCTTTTACTATGTGACGCCGCCATACTGCATATTAGAACAAAGACTCACCCACCGGGATGTGGCCTTCCCGCCATTTGAACACTGCGGCAAAACTGGAGCCGCCATTTTAGACAACCTAACAAAGCAGTCAGCCATGCTGAGTAATGCCACAAAGTCTAAATCGCCATTTTGAAGTCCGTGCCTAAGTCCTCTCAGCGTCAACTAGTCCCTCTCACTCTGACACAGGATGATCCTGTTTTCCTGTCTCCTGATACAATTCATGCAAAGTCCTTAACAAGTCTCAAATCAGTGCATTCAAAACATTTAGCTCCTGCAACACATATAACTGCCTCTGCCTGTCCTGCTGTCCATGTCACCTCCCTAGTTTATACTTAGCACAAGAGACTAGCCCTCAGTCGAGATATGCGGCAAATCTAGAAGAGCAGCCATTTTTCCTCCCCAAGCTGACCATCTCAGCTAACTGCAAAGTCACCCCCAGCCAAAGCAGTAGGTCCACTCACACAACACCAACTGATCAGCAGCAAAAATTTGTAGATATTCCAAATGTGTGAAATAAACTATAAAACCAACACTTTTCCATCTATAAAAAGTCCCGATGGACGATGAAAAAAAAAATCATAGCAGGTATCCACGACCCCGATGGGTTAAGGAAAAAAAAAAATTAAAGCAGGTATCCGAGGCCCCGATGGGCAAGGGGGAAAAAAAAACAATAAAAGCAGGTATCCACAGCCCCGATGGGCCAAAAAATAAATTATAGGGGAAAAAAAAAAAAAAAAAAAAAAAAAACCAGGTATCCATTGCCCCGATGGGCCAGTGGTTGGGTTGGGGGGGACACAGCAGGTATCCACAGCCCCGATGGGCTAATAAAAAAAAAAAAAAAAAGCAGGTATCCGCAGCCCCGATGGGCGAAGAAAACAAAAAATATTAAAAGGCAAGTATCCACAGCCCCGATGGGCGAAGATTAAAAAAAAAAAAAAATTAAAGCAGGTATCCGCAGCCCCGATGGGCAAAATACAGAAAATTGGGGGAGAGAACTAAACCACAAAAAAATAGGCTTCAACCAACAATGATTCCAAAGAAAAATTTCTTAAATATGGAACATTGCCTAAAAATATTCCAAATGGCTGAAAAACAAAAATGGAGGTGTCAAGAAAATCCTAGGATAAAGTACAGAACTTTTCAAGTATCTTAAGGCATTTAGGTGATTTGCCTTTAAAAGAAATATGCCTAAGGCGTAGTAGGGGACTGGAAGACCTTCTAGAAAGACCCATTAGGACAGAGAGATCTAGCGTTAGCAACCCTCTGTTCCCGGGAGAAGAAGAAATATGGCTGCTGCTGCAGATTGCAGTGCTTTATGAACTGAGGCGGTGCTGGGGGGGCGGAGGGAACAGAAGAGGCGTGGCCTAGAAGATTGAATACCAGACATCTTTTTCATGGTTTAGCCAGCTCAAAATTTACCAAGAAATAAGAAAAAAGGAGATTTCAACAACACAGAGGCATGCTACAAAGTCCACTGTACCAGAAGTAGGCTTCATTTCTAGTCCAGGAGTTATAACTTCAATAGATTTTCAAGTTTTTCATCTATAAAATAGGGGTGTTGAGTAAATCAAATTAGATAACTAATGCTAAAATTCTCTACAAACTGTCTAACAAATGTGAAGGTTTCCACTTAGTTTGGTTTTGAGATTGGAGAAAAGAGGAGCGAGAGCTTTGATTTATTGATAAGTTATCCAAATACCTCATTCAGCCAGAGTGTATAACTCCTTTGAATCGAAGAAGCTAGGAAGGGACAATACATTGAGGTTAGAACCATCTTTAAGGGACTTTCCCTTCCATTATCTAATGTGATAGTGAATAATTATTTATCTGTTTTATAGACTCTGAAACAGAGGCCTATAAAGGTTAAATGATGTACGTGAACCCACACGCCATGATTCAGTGTATTTTCTACTCCAACACTCTTCCTTGTATGGCTTCTGACCGTAGGAAAGGTGAAGTGCTTATGCGGCAATTGGAGAAAGAGAAAGGAAGGCATTTCACAGAATGGTTATTTGGCTCCCAAATAATCAATAAGGAAGACTGTTTGTGGCCTGTTTTTAATTTTTAAACCATATATCCTTAATCTTTAGTATTTGCCAACTTCCTCCATCAATTTGATCTACTCAACATTGGACCAATCATAACAGCACAGTAGTGAAGTTCACTACTGGCACAGTAAGTGGTAGGGAAAAGCTCAGATGAAGGTCAAGCATCCCCAGAAGCCTGGCAGTTTCAGTGGGAAGCAATTAATCTCATAAACCACCCTTTATTGTTTATCAGAGAAACAATGGAGAACCCCTAGGGAGACAATGGAAGCTATGTATTACACAACTCCTAGAAAGTCAAAGGATACATTGCCCTCCCACTGGCTGATTATAAAAGTGTAACAATCAACCCAAATGCTACCACATAAGCATGCCCTAAGGCCCTCAGATAAATAATAAAGGTATGCAAAATTTTCTTCTGTAAGGGATACCTTCCGTCTTCTAACTATCCTTAGTTTGCACGAGGAAGTAATCTGACTGGTTATTCTAAGTGAGTTATTTTGCATTATAAAAGCGGTACTCTTGAGAAGACTATGCATAACAAAAAGAGAATCTAATAATAATAGTCTGGAAGATAATTACCAACAGCAGCGGTCCTGAAAACCTAAAAATCAAACCACCAAGCAAAAGCCTGTGAACAAGACCTACTATGCTTTCCAGATTTGGGGAAGGAAATGGAATTATTTGTTGTTGTTGTTTGCCATTGAGTTGATTTCTACTCATGGCGACCCCGTGATTAAAACTGCTCCACAGTGCTTTCACTGCTGTGACCTTTCAGAAGCAGATCGCCAGAATGTGTTTAAGATTTCACCCTAATTTAAGCTTTCACAAGTTTCTAGTGAAACGAATAGGAGAAAAGGAGTCTTTCACTGTATAGATTGGTAAACTGAGATTGAGGGATGATTCCACTGCTTTTGGTATAAAGAGTAGTATCAACATGAGGAACCTAGAAGAGAGGATCTTGTACTCATTTAGATTACTTTGGTTGCGTTTTAGTAAAATAACTTGTTGACAAGATGGCCTTGCACGCCAGCTCTCTCTAGTAGAACTGTGGAATTTGTATGCATTTTAAAATTACTGTAATGATTATGGTTTATTTGAAAAATAACAACCGTTCCTGTAAAAGGCAATAGCTACAACCACTTTGATATCGCTCAGTCATCAGAAAAAAGGTAAGATATGTAGCACTCCCCTTAACACATAGGATCGCAGCCTGGACTGACTCATAGGACCTAAAAAGCAAGCTAACTACCACCATTAGTAGCACTATCAGGCCAGTTAGGCCAATCTTAAACTCGTTCTGTATAGGTCATGAACTGTTAATATCACCAGGAATCTGCCTCACTATAGAATTTCAACTGTGCCAGCTTTTTGTGTTTCTTAGCACAAGCTACCAATCATTAGAGTCACTAGGCCTCTAATGGAGTCCCTGGGTGGTGCAAAGGGTTAAGCACTAGCCGAAAGGTTAGGGGTTGGAACCCATCCAGAGGTGCCTCAGAAGACAGTCCTGAAAACCCTATGGAGTTCTACTCTGTACGCATGGGGTCGCCATGAGTCAGAACTGACTTGACGGCAACTAACAACAACAGGCCTCTAACACTACCCAAATTATTGGCCTGAAACTACCTATAGTAGCATATGTAAAGCAACCATCAGACTGACTGGTTTACCCAGCCTCTAATGCAGCTCTGTCCAATAGAATTTTTTACAATTATGAAAATATTCTATACTTTTTCAACTTTGGGTTAAGGAAAAGTTTCTTAAACAATATTCAAAAAGCACTGACTAAAAGATTGATAAATTTGACTCTGAAATTATAACCATTTGTTTAACAAAAACCCTTTAAAAAGTGAAAAAGACAAGTTATAGACTGGCTTGTCCTGGGGATCTGCAGCCACCCCCTACCCCCCACCATCCCCACCCACCCTTGATCCTCGACTTCACTCACTTCTTTTCATGATCTGGCTTTGCCTTCGCTACCGGGTAGCTTTATTTTATAAATTTATTAGGCTCACAGGTGTGGAAACTGAAACTCTAAAAGGAAAAGTGACTTGCTCAATTAACTAGTCAGAGTTGGGCACCAATGGGGATGTTCCAGGCATATTTTCTGTGGCTATGCCGGAGCTGTGTTAGAATCTCCTATTTTGGGTTCCCAAAGGAAAGACACACAACAGGAATTCTATATGGCGGAGGGGAGAATCAGGTCTTCTTTTTAAAAGATTCAGATTATTCTAGTTCTAGGCTTGTCACTTCATTAATTTGTACCTCGCCTCCCCGGCCAGACTATGACAAAAAGAAAAAGAAAAAAATGTCAGGCACTTCCTGATTTAGCCACCAGATGGCAGCATGAGATTAGCAAAGAAACACTGAGTAATCAACTCCCTCTACTTTGCACAGCCTCGGTGAATGGAAGTTTATTCTTGGCTTCAGGGCAGTGCCATTTAAAGAGGATTTTAATAAAGTAGTGTGAAATTAGCAGGGTGGTAGGGACCCTTCAAAGCACCAACAGTCATAAATAGTTAAAGGAACCAGAATATATTATCTGGAAAAGAGAAGAGAAGACTTGAGGAAGGGCTCTGTGCAACTCAGAAGGGCTGTCTGTAATGGGAGGAAGAGATCATTAGCTGTGTTGTGTAGCTGTATGTAAATGAGGATTTCTGAATACTCTGAGCTGTCCAAATATGCAACAGACTACCTCCAGACCTGAGGAGATGCCTATCAATGAAGGTATGCAAGACAGAGGTGTATTTAGTGAGGATGCTACAAAGATAATCATCAAATGGAGAAGCTGGGCCATATGCCCTGTAAGGGTCTTCTAATCATGAAACCAGCCAAAGGTCCCAAGCAGCTCTTCAGAGTATCTGGGCCATCCCTCTATCCCTGCTAGGCAGACACACCATTCATGGTGTCCCTCAAAAGTGTATGAGGAAGATGAGACAGGTTTTTATATTTATCAAAAGGGAACATGGGGTTTATACATGTCACAACTCAGTGAATGTACACTTTATAATTGTGCACTTTAATGTATATATACTTTACACCAAAATAAAATAAAATGTAAAAAATATTAAACTCTGTTAATGATATACACATGGAGTGGTGTACTGATGTCTGTAGTTTACTTTGAAATGCATCAAAAAATAAGTTGAATTAATGGATGGTTAGAGGGATGGACAGAAGTGTAGTTATATGATAAAAAATTATAATAGCATGTTAATGGTAGTGCTTATGTGGTGGGGTATCTCTGGACTATTCTTCCATCTTTGCTGCATGATTACAAATTTTCATGATCAAAATGAAATGTTGGGGTGACATAACTGAGAATGACAGAGTAGGGAGCTCCAAGGACCATCCCTCCAATGAAGCAACCATTAAGCTGGGAAAAACTGTCACAGACAATTTTTTGGAACCTTGAAATCAAATTTTAAAAAACAATAACCAAGGGAATAGCTAATGAAGAAAAAGGATGCTAAATTCTGGTAAGAGTACTGTGGTTTTTTATTTGCTTACCCATCTTCTACCAATCCTCATTTCCCAAAACAGCTATAGCTGTGAGGATGGTGGCCTGCTTTCCTATTGTGGCTTGCTGGTGTCAGAGGGATCAATATGGACCTTGTTCTAGGAGTTTTATGTTTTTAGTTCTTACATTTAGATCCTTAGTTGATTTTGACTTATTTTTCACGTATGGTGTGAGGTATGGGTCCAGCTTCATTCTTCTGCGTGGAAATACAGTTGTCCCAGCACCATTTATTAAAGAGACCATTCTATCCCCCTCTGGAGCCCTGGTGGCGCAGTGGTTGAGAGTTCAGCCGCCAACCATAAAGGTCAATAGTTTGAATCAACCAGCCACTCCTTGGAAACTCTATGGGGCAGTTCTACTCTGTCCTATAGGGTCGCTTTGAGTCGGAATCGACTCGACGGCAACAGGTTTGGTTTTGGTTTTTATTCTATCCCTATCGAGTGGATCTAGTACTTTTGTCAAAAATCTTTTGACCATAAATTCACAATTCTATATCATTGGTCTATATGTCTATCATTATACCAGTACCAGGCCCTTTTGATTATTATAACTTTATAGTATGTTTTGAGACTGGCAAGTATGAGTCCTCCTACTTTGCTTTGCTTTTCTAAGAATTGTTTAGGTATTCATGGCCCCTTGCAGTTACATATAAATTTGAGAATTGGCTTTGCCATTTCTGCAAAGAAAGTTGTTAGAATTTGGTGAGGATTATATAGAATCTGTAGATTGCTTTGGGTAGTAATGACATCTTAACAATATTGTCTTCCATCAATGACCAGAAAATGTCTAACCATTTATTTAAATCTTCATTAAATTCTTTCAGAAATGATTTATAGTTTTCAATGTACAGGTCTTTCACTTACTTGGTTAAATTTATTCCTATATATTTTATTCTTTTAGATGCTACTGTAAATGAAATTGGTTCCTTAGAATACTTTTCAGAATGCTCATTGCTGATGTACAGACACCCAATTGAATTTGTGTGTTGATCTTGTATCCTGATACTTTGATGAATTCATTTAATATATCTAATAGCTTTCTTGTGCAATCTTTGAGGTTTTCTATATATAGAATCATGTCAGCTGCGAAAAGGGATATTTTTATTTCTTCCTTCCCAATTTAGATACCTTTTATTTATTTTTCTTGCCTAATTACTCTGGCTAGGACTTCCAGTACAATATTAAATAGCAGTGATGGAATTGGGCATCCTTCTCTTGTTCCTGATCTTAAGAGGAAAGCTCTCAGTCTTTCTTCACTGAGTATGATGTTAGCTGTAATTTTTTCATAACTGTCCATTATCATACTGAGAAATTTCCTTTATACTCCTAATTTGTTGAATGATTTTATCATGAAAGGGTGTTGGATTTTGTCAAAAGCCTTCTCTGCATCAATTGAAATGATTTGTGGTTCTTTTCATTTGTTCTATAAATGTGATGTATTACATTGATTGATTTTCTAATACTGAACCACCCCTGTATTTCTGGGATAAATCCTACTTAATCATGGTGGAGCCCTGGTGGTGAAGTGGTTAAGCAGTTGGCTGCCAACCAAAAGGTAGGCAGTTCGAATCCACCAGCTACTCCTTGGAAGCCCTATGGGGGTGGTTCTACTCCGTCCTATAGGGTCGCTATGAGTTGGAATCAACTCAATGGAAATGGGTTTGGTTTGTTTGCTTGTTTAAAATCATGGTGTATAATCTTTTTAATATGCTTTTGGACTCAGTTTGGTAGTATTTGTTGAGGATTTTTGCATCTATATTCATAAAGGATATTGGTCTATAGTTTTCTTTCTTTCTGGTGTGTTTGTCTGGCTTTGATATCAGGGTAATACCTCACAGAATGACTTAGAAAGTGTTCTATCTTCAATTTCTTTTTTAACTTTAAGAATGATTCAAGTCATTTATATGATAAATGTTTGTTAAAATTCTCCAGTGAAACCTTCCTGAACTTTTCTGTTTTTGAAGTTTTTTTATTACTGATTGATCTGTTCACTTGTTTATTTTGTTAATATCTTCTTTTTGCTCTTGGATCAGTGTAGGAAATACATGTGTTTTTAGGAATTTTTCCTTTCATCTCCGTTATCCAATTTGGTGACATAAAATTATTCATATTATTCTATTATTAACTTGTAATTTTTTTTTTAGGATCAGTTGTGATGTCCCCACTTCCATTTCCGATTTTAGACGTTTGCAGCTTCTCTTTTTCTCTTGGTCAATCTAGCTAAAAGTTTTTCGGTTTCATTGATCTTTTTAAAAAAACAAATTCTGCTTTGATTGTGTTGTCTTTTTATTCTCTAATTCATTTATCTCTGCTCTAATTTTTGTTATTTCCTTCCTTCTGGTAGCTTTGGGTTTGATTTGCTCTTCAAGTTGTAAAGTTAGGTTATTGATTTTAGACCTTGTTTTTTAATGTAGGCATTTACTGCTATAAAGTTCTTTCTGAGCACAGCCTTCACTGAGTCCCATAAGTTTTGGTATGTTGTATTTTGATTTTATTTGACTCTAAATATTTCTTGATTTCTTCCTTGACCCATTCATTGTTTAATAGTGTGTTAATTTCCACATATGAGTATTTTCCAGTTTTCCTTCTATTATTAATTTCTAGTTTTGGTCCATTGTGATCGTAGAAGACATTTTGTATGATTTCAATATTTTTCAATTTATTGTGACTTGCTTTGTGATCTAACATATGGTCTATCTTAGAGAATGATCCATGTGCACTGGAGAAAAATGTATATGGTGCTGTTGTTGGGTGGAGTGTTCAATATATGTCTATTAGGACTAATTGGTTTGTAATGTCGTTCAGGTCTTCTATTTCCTTATTGATCTTCTGTCTAGAAGTTTTGTCCATTACTGAAGGTGGTGAATTGAGGTCACCAACTATTATTATAGCACTATGTTTTTCTCCCTTCAGTTCTGTCAGTGTTCGCTTTATATATATTGGGGCTCTGATGTTAGTTGCACATGTATTTATTATTGTTATATCTTCTTGATCTCTTGAACCTTTTGTCATTATATAATGTCTCCTTGTCTCTTAGAACACAATTTGACTTACAGTGTATTTTGTCTGATATGAAAATTATGACTCTAGCTCTCTTTTGCTTATCATTTGCATGCCATATTTTTCCTGTCATTTCACTTTCATCCTATTTGTGTCACTGGAATTAAGATGTGTCTCTTGTAGACAGTATATAGATGGATCATGTTTTTTACCCATTATGCCACTCTCTGACTTTTCAATGGAGTGTTTAGTCCATTAACACTCACAGTAGTTACTGATCATGAAGGAGTTACTTCTGCTATTTTGTTATTTGTTTATTGTTTGTCTTTTATCTTCTTTGTCCTTCATTTCCTCCAATACTGCCAACATGTGTGTGTGTGTCTGTAGGGAAACATTTTGATTCCCTTATTTCTTCTTGTGTGTATTTTTTAGATTATTTTTGTGGTTACAATGAGGGTTAAACTTATCATCATACATTTATAACAACCTCGTTTAAATTGGTACCAACTTAACTTCAGTAACATACAAAAACTCTATACTTTTGCCATTCACCCTGCCCAGATTTATGTTGTTGTTAGCACTTATTACATTTTTATACATCATGTGCCTGTAATGTAAATGTAAACTTATTTTTCTGCATTTGTCATTTTAAAGCATGAAGGACATAAAAACTTGGATAATCAAGCAAAAAATACCTCAAAACTTGCCCTTTTACTTGCCTATGAAATTTCCTTTAGTGGAGACCTTTTTTCTGACGTATAACTTTGGGTTACTATCTAGTGTCCTTTCTTTCACATCTGAAAGACTGTCTTTAGAATTTCTTTAAGGCAGGTGTGTGGTTACAAACTCTCTCAGCTTTTGTTTGTCTGGGAATGTCTTAATTTCTCCCTCATTCTTGAAGGACGGTTTTGCTGGATATAGTATTCTTGCTTGAAAGTTCTTTACTTTCAACACTTTACATATGTCATTCTACTGCCTTCTGGCCTCCAAGGCCTCTGAGGAAAAATCAGCACTTAATCTTTTTGGGGAGTCTTTCTATGTGACTATTCACTTATTTCTTGCTGATTTCTGAATTCTCTTTTTATTTTTAGTTTTTCAGCTTGATTATAATGTTTCTCCGTGTGGATCTTTTTGGATTTACCCTCCTTGAAATTTGTTGAGATACTTAGTTTTATAGATCTATGTTCTTCATCAGATTTGGAAAGTTCTCTGCCATCATTCCTTTAAATATTCTTTCTGTCCCTTTCTCTCCATTATCTCCTTCTGGAATCCCCATGATGTGTATGTTATTTCACATGGGTGTTCCACATTTACATTAGGCTTTGCTCAGTACTCTTGGCCTTCTTTCTTACTCCTTTCAGCCTTCATAATTTTGATTACTTTATACTCTAGATCACTAATTATTTCTCCTACCAGCTCAAATCTGTTGTTAAGTCCTTCCAATGACTTCTTTTTCAGTTACTGTGTCTTTCATTTCCAGTATTTCTCTTTGGTTTCTTTTTATAGTGTCCATTTCTTTTATTTATAGATTCATTTTGTTCACATATTACTTTACTAATTTTTTTTCGTTCTTTTTGGTTTTCTTTAGTTCCTTCAGTTTGTTAATATTGTTGTATTATATTCTTCAAATTTTGTTGGTTATTAGGGCTTCCACAAAACAGTTTGTCTCCCTTCATCTTTTTCATGTGAATGGTCCATCATTTGAACTGTCTTTGTGTGGCTTTTGATTTTTTGTTGAGTCTGGACATTAACATTTTATAAGGTGGTAGTTTTATCAATTCTCCTGAAAATACAATTCTTTTGACAGTATTAATTTCTGAAAGAAACTCTTAGGTAGTCATAAGCTTCAGAGTCTGCTTACCAGTCCCTCTCCCTCTCTTTGATATATCCAGTTCAAGCCAGAACAAGGTTTCAATCTTTCAGTGGCTCCCAGACAGATCAGAAAACACACATTTATTGATCTGCCCTCAAGGGGGTGACTGTTACTTCCCCTGCTCTGTGAGGCCTCTTATCTCAGCTAGTCCAAGGTTTCATTCTTTTAGTGGTTCTGAAACCAATCAGACAGCACACATTGATAAGCTGCCCTCAGGCAAATATAACCCTCAGTCCTTGATTGTTGTTTCTACCCAGCTTCGTGAGAGCTCCATTTCCAGCCATATTGAGGTGTGAGTCTTTCAGACCACCTCAAGACCAGTCAGAATATACACTCTGAACAGTCCACTAGCAAGATCTGTCCTATTTATTTTGGAGCCAGCAGTCGAGTCCCAGCCCAGTGCACAAGAGTTTCATGAATTGCTTGGTCATGTGGGAGTGGCTGTGGCTCCACTGGAGTTGTCTGTCTCCCATGCTGGAAGGGGGAAGGGAAAGGATAGTGGAAGAAGCTCTTTTCCTACCGTATGAGATTTGTCCTTGTTTTGATTCTTGTTGATTGCAGCTCCTTGCTTTGGTCCTTTGACTACCATTTCAGAGCTCTCATAGGTCTGAGTACAGACTTCTAGTTATTTTTCTTAATGTTTGGGCTCATGCTGCCATATTCCCATAATTACAGATATATAATTCCTGGTTTATAGTCATTTTATTTTAGTATTTTAAATATGTCATCCCACTGCCTTCTGGCCTCCAATGTTTCTGAGGAAAAATTGGTGCTTAATCTTATTGGTGATCCCTTGTTTGTAATGATTCACTTCTCTTACCACTTTTTGGATTTTTTTCTTTATCTTTGATTTTTGAGAGTTAGATTATAATGTGTCATGATGGGGATCTCTTTGGGTATATCCTACTTAGAGTTCATTGAGCTTCCTGTATGTGTAGATTCATGTACTTAGTCAAATTTAGAAAGTGTTCTCCCATTATTTCTTTAAATATTCTTTCTGTCCCTTTTTCTTTCTTCTTTCTGGACTCTTATGATGCATACATTGGTTTGCTTGAAGGTGTTCCACAATTACCTTTGGCTCTGTTCACTTTTCTTCATTCTTTTTTTCTTAGTGTTTTTCAGTCTTGATAATTTCAATTGTCTTATATTCTAGTTCACTGATTCTTTCTTACACCATTTCAAGTCTTCTTTTGTGTCCTCCAGTAAAATTTTCATTTTAGTTGTTGTGTTTGTCAGATCCAGTTATCCTGTGTGGTTCCTTTTTATAGTGCCTATCTCTTTATTATCAGGAGAACCTGGGTGGCACAAACAGTTAAGTGTGTGATTATTAACCAAAACTTGGCAGTTTGAACCTACCCAGAGGTGCCTCAGAAGAAAGGCCTGGTGATCTACTTCAAAAATGTCACAGCCAAGAAAATGCTACTGAACAAAAGTTCTACTATGACATATATGAGGTCACCATGAGAAGGAATTAACTCAACAGCAACTGGTTTTGGTTGATTTTGTTCTTTTTTTATTTATTTATCTTTTTATTAATATTCTCATTTTGTTCATGTATTATTTTCTTAATTTCTTTCATTGTTTGTTCATGTTTTCCTCTAGTCATTTGAGCATATTCAGTACAGTTGTTTCAAATACTTCTTACTTGTCCATTATCTGGGTTTCTATACGGAAAGTTTCTGTCTCTTTAGTTTTTCTTTTGAATGGAGTATCCTTTACTGTTTCCTGTTTCTTTGTATGCTTTGTGATGTTTGTTGAAGCTGGAACATTTGAATTTTACAGTCTGTTAGCTCTGAGATTCAGATTCTTCTCCTTCCCCAATTTTTTTTAATTCTTGAAGACAGTAGAAGTTCATCTGCTCAGTGATATTCCCTAAACGTTTTTGCAATGACTGCCTTCCTGGATGTGCATGGATACAAAGGACTCTTTTCCCTAACTTGTGCCCGGTTAGTGTTTCAAAAGATATTTACTTGTACTCCAGGAAGGAATAAGAAAAGAAAAAGGGAAAAACAATATAAAGAAACAGAAAAGAAAGAAATAAAAATAAAGAAAAATTAAAAGAAAGAAAAACAAACAAACCTCTCCCAGTCTTTGCAACTTGGGTTTGTACTCAGGCATCACCCCAAGCTGAAAGCATAGGGTTTCTCAGGTATTTGATGTGTTTTGCCTTGAGCATGTGTGTGGGTTTCTCAATTCCCCATTATACACAATGGTTTTGAAAATGTTAATTCTGCAAGAAACTTTCATACTCATTTCTTCTTCGGCCTTTAGAAGGTAATTGTATGCTCCAAGAGCACTACTCAGTTCCAGACAGTTAAATGTGCTGGCAACCTACATGAGTTTTCTTGCTGCTGCCATCACCCTCTTTCTCCCCATTCAAGCACCATACCAGTACAAAAGTGGTGTAGTCCCCACATTCAGTCCTTCTGGCAGCCCCCAGACAAATCATAACAGACATACACAATAGTCCCCTAGAAAGCTCTGCACTACTCATTCGAGAGCCAGAGATCAG
Source organism: Dugong dugon (assembly GCA_030035585.1). NCBI lineage: Eukaryota > Metazoa > Chordata > Mammalia > Sirenia > Dugongidae > Dugong > Dugong dugon. The sequence goes on along the minus strand of CM057483.1, from coordinate 95,694,259 downwards.
GCTCCCTCTAAGACAGCACAGTCCATGGTTCTGTGCTGCCACAGTCACCATATATCCAGAAAGGGTGAGGAAGACCAGGAGCAGATAATAAAAAATGTTTTCCTACCATTTAAAGGTTGCCTTTTTCTTGATTTAGTGTTCGCTTTATTGCAGCAACTCTCTGACTGATGTTTAAGTTTTTACAGAGTTGAGACGTTTGATTTCTGGTTGTTTTTCTTGGTGATCATGTATATGGGGGGGTAGAAGCATGGAATTGCTCCTATATAAACAGAACTGAGAGAGTTTGTTGGTAGTAGACCAGACTTATCCAAAAAAGTCCATTGTCATTGAGTTGCTTCCAATTCATACCAACCCTATAGGACAGAGTAGAACTGCCTCATAGGATTTCCAAGCTGTAAACATTTTTTTTTTAATAAATGAATTTTTTAAAATTTTGCTTTAGATGAAGGTTTACAGAGCAAATTAGTTTCTCATTAAACAATTAATACACATATTGTTTTGTGACATTGGTTGCCAACTCTGTGATGTGTTAACACTCTCCCCTTCTTGACCTTGGGTTTCCCATTTCCATTCATGCTGCTTTCCTGTCCCCTCCTGCCTTTTTGTCCTTGCCCCTGGGCTGGTGTGCCCATTTAGTCTCGTATACATGGTTAAGCTATGTGTATTATTGTTGGTTTTATGGGCCTGTCTAATCTGTGGCTGAAAGGTGAACCTCAGCAGTGACTTCAGTACTGAGTTAAAAGAGTGTCCAAGGGACATACTCTGAGGGTTTCTCCAGTCTCTGTCAGACCAGTAAGTCTGGTCTTTTTCTGTGAGTCAAAATTGTGTTCTACATTTTTCTCCAGCTCTGTCCAGGACCCTCTATTGTGATCCCTGTCAGAGCAGTCCGTGGTGGTAGCCAGGCACTGTCTAGTTGTGCTGGACTCAGTCTGGTGGAGGCTGTGATAGTTGTGGTCCACTAGTCTTTTGGACTAATCTTTCCCTTATATCTTTGGTTTTCTTAATTCTCCATTGCTCCCAGAGGAGTGAGACCAGTGGAGTATCTTAGATGGCTGCTCACAGGCTTTTAAGAACCCAGACACTACTCACAAAGTAGGATATAGAACATTTTTTTATAAACTATGTTATGCCAGTTGAGCTGGATGTCCTCTGAGACCATGGTCCCCAGCCCTCAGTCCAGTAATTCGGTCCCTCATGGAGTTTGGATGTGTCTATGAAGCTTCTATGACCTTGCCTTGTCAAGTTGTGCTGACTTTCCCAGTATTGAGTACTGTCTTACCCTTCACCAAAGTCATCACTTATCTATTGTCTAGTTAGTGTTTTTCCATCTCCACCCCTCCCCTCCCTTGTAACCATCAAAGATTGTTTCTTTTTGTGTGTAAACCTTTCCACAAGTTTTTATAATAGTGGTATCATACAGTATTTGTCCTTTTGTGACTGACTTATTTCACTCAGCATAATGCCCTGCAGATTTATCCATGTTGTGAGATGTTTCACAGATTCATTATTGTTCTTTATCATTGCGTAGTAATCCATTGTGTATATGTGCCATAATCTGTTTATCCATTCATCTGTTGATGGGCTCTTAGGTTGTTGTCTTAGTCATTTAGTGCTGCTATAACAGAAATACCACAAGTGGATGGCTTTAACAAAGAGAAGTTTATTCTAGCAGAGTCCAGTAGGCTACAAGTCCAAATTCAGGGCATCAGCTCCAGGAGAATGCTTTCTCTCTCTGTCAGCTCTGGAAGAAAGTCCTTGTGATGGATCAGTCTTCCCTTGGTCTAGGAGTATCTCAGCACGGGAACCTCACACCACCAAGAAAGCAGTGCCGGGAGCAAAGATCATTCTTTGGACCTGAGGTTCCTGCGCTTCTGTTTGTTTCATATTTAGGTCTGTGATCCATTTTGAAATAGTGTTTGTGTATGGTGTGAGGTATGGGTCCTGTGTCATTTTTTTACAAATGGACATCCAGTTTTGCCAGCACCGTTTGTTAAAAAGATTGCCTTTTCCCCCATTTAATGGACTTTGGGCCTTTGTTGAAGATCCGGTAACCATAGGTGGATGGATTTACGTCTGGGTTCTCTATTCTGTTCCATTGGTCAATATGTCTGCCATTGTACCAGTACTAGGCTGTTTTGACTACCACAGCTGTATAGCAATTTCTGAGGTCAGGTAGTGGGAGGCTTCCAAGGCTGTAAATCTTTACAGAAGCAGACTACCACATCTTTCTTCCATCGAGCAGCTGGTGAATTTGAACTGCCAGCCTTTCACTTAACAGTCGAGCACTTTAACCACTGCCCCACCAGCGGTCCAAGGCTTGACTTATAAATGTTAAATGGAATTCTTTCGGCTAAAATGAAAGCACACTAAATAGTAATATGAAAACATACAAAATAAAGAAGACAGGTAAATGTAACAGAGTAGTTAAGTTCAAAAGGCAGTATTATGTTTTTGGTTTGTAACTCTTGTTTTTTTTTTAATATGATTTAAGAGAAAAATGCATAACACAATAATTATAAGTCTATGTTAATGGAAAACAATGTACAAAGATGAATTTGTGAAATGACAACATAAAGGAGAGAGGGAGCTGTATAGTAACAGATTGTTTTTGCTATTGAAGCTAAGTTGGTTATCATTTTAGACTAGATTGCTACAAATTAGGATACTAATTGTAACCCCCAAGGCAAACATTAAGAAAATAACCAAAAAATATACAGAACAGAAATGAGGATGGAATCAAATTGTACACTAGAAAAAGTCAATTAAACACAAAATAAGGCATTCAAGAGATATTGAGGAACAAAAAAATATGACATGATAAATAGAAAATTGTGTAGGTAAGTCCTTCCATATCATTAATAACTTTAAATGTAAATTGATTAAAATCTCCAATTAAAATGTAAAATTTGGCAAAATGATAAAAAAAAATCCAACTATATGCTGCTAAAAGAGACTCACTTTATTTCTAAACACATAAATAATTTTGGAGTGAAACAATCTAAAAAAGATACTCCATGCAAACAGTAACCAAAACAGAAGTTGGGTGGTTATCCAATATCAAACAAAGTGGAAATTGAGTCAAAATTTTTACAAGAGACAAAGAAGGACATTGTATATTTATAAAAGAGTCAGTCAAAAAGATAGAGCAATTATAAATATATACAAATCCAACCAGAAAGCCTCAAAATACATGAAGCAAAACTTGACAGAAATGAAGGGAAAAATAAAAAATTCTATAATAACAGGTGGAGGTTTGTATACTCCAGTTAAAATAATGGATAAGATATCTAGACAGTAGATCAATCAATAAATAGAGAATTAAATAAAAGGTAGCAGCTGGAAACATCCATTAGTAATTGGAACATAGTATGTACAAATTATGAATCAAGGAAAATTGGAAATCATCAAAAATGAAATGGAATGCTAGAAGATTTATATCCTAGGTGTTAGTGAGCTGAAATAGACTGATATTGGCCACTTTGAATCCAACAGTCATATGGTCTACTATGCCAGTAACAAAAAAAAATTGAAGAGGAACATCATTGCATTAATTATTAAAAAGTACATTTTGAGGGAGGAAAAGATAGTGGCATAAGAAGTTTAATGCAAACTGCCCCACAGAGTTTCCAACGAGCACCTGATGGATTCGAACTGCTAACCTTTTGGTTAGCAGATGTATCTCTTAACCATTACACCACCAGAGTTTCCGATGATAGGAAGAAAAACAACAAAATAAAACAAGCAATGTGGTGGAACTACTGGACTCAGAAGTCTGGAAACCAGTCAAAGAGACAAAGCATCTAACCAAAAGCTGAACAAAGAGCAAGGTAGAAATGTTTGTCTCTTTGTGGTATAAACCCTCTCACTGTACCCGCTAGCTCCCATGGCAGTGAAAGCTCCAGGCACACCGGGCTGTGAACTGTGACTCACAACCCGCACCCCTCATTGGACAAGGAGTGTAGCGAATAGATTTAGCATTTGCTGGGGGGCTGTTGGATTAGATTCTTTCTATCTGCTGGGGGCAGCCAGAAAATCTGAGGAGACCAGGTTTCTCATGGAAAGGCCAGACCCACGCTTCCAGCAGGACTGGAAAGAAAAAAAATTTGGAATGCCTCCAGGCACCATGAATCAAATGGGAGAAATCCACCTTAATGTTGGTAAACAATAGGCTTCTAAGGGTGCAAATCTGAGAAAAGCCTGGGTTGGGTGGGAAGAGTTTAAAGTGAAAGTTAAAATTCAAAGAACAAAAAGGCTGATTAAGTTGTAAAGATCTACCTTTCCATCAAATTATCCCTGCCCGAAAAAGAGCTCCTTTAACTACAGGTGTCTCCCACTTTTCGAAAGTTTGCTTTATGCCACTTCTCTTTTACAGAAGATCTACATTAGTACCTGTTTTTGCTAAAGGAAAGAAATCCAAAGAGGATTTTTGCTTTTATGAAAAAAGGCGAAAAGTGAAATAGTGTTCAGTGTTTGTTTTGCAGCGAGCCATTGTGCGAGGCAGTGTGCGAGGCAGTGTGTGAGGCAGAGCCAACATGGCACCCCAGACAGAAGCATCATGCCATCCCTGTGCAGTAAAGACCTGAAAAACTAACTAAAACAGATACAAATGTCAATCCTGGAACCTTAAGCATCAGATGAAGGGATAAAGAGCTGTATCAAACACCAAATGGATGAAGAAACTGAACTAGAACAGAGAACGAGGAGAGATACAAAGTGGAGGTCACCTGCCGACTAACATGGCACAGCTTCGCCATCTTGGAGCACAGCCAGAAATGACCCCAGACAGGAGTACTCCACGGAGCTCTCAACAGGAGACAGAGCACCCAGTAACATGCTTTCTCACCCTTCACCTTTCTGCCCTGTTCACCACCCCCAGTCCTTCCTCAAGGGCCATGCTGTGCCACTCAGCTGGAGAGCTACTGGCCTGCCATCACCCCCAGATATCCTCCCCACCTCTACCCACTGGCTCCTGTGGTGCCATTTTTTTCTTTCTTCCTTTTCTTTCGCCTTCCCGCCTAGCCCCATACTGCACCCCCACCCCCTCCTTACAGACAACGCTGTGCTGCTTAGCTAGAGAGCTACTAGCCTGCTATCACCCTGGGTCTGCTCCACCCCAGATGCTGGCTTCTGTTATATCATTCTTTTTCCCTTTCTCCTTCCCACCTAGCACCATACACTACCCCCACTACTTCCAGATGGGCAATGCAGTGACACTTGGATAGAGAGATACCAATCTGCTGTCACCCAGGTCCACCCCACTCCCACCCACTGGCTCCTGTAGTGCCATTTTTTATTTTTCTCCCTTTCTTCCCTTTCTTTCTCCCTCCCACCTAGTCCATATGCAATCTCCATCCCCTCCTGATGGGCAATGCTGTGCTGCTCGACTAGAGAGCTATTGGCCTGCTGTCACCCCAGGTCCACCCTGCCCCCACTTGCTAGCTCCTATTCTGCCATTTTCCTTCCCCCTTTCTTCCTTTTCTTTCTAACCCCATATGCCACCATCACCCCTTCCAGACAGGCAACGCTGTGCCTCATGGCTAGAGAGCTGCCATCATCCCAGGTCCACACTGCCCCCATCTGCTGGCTCCTACCACACCCTTTTTTCTTTTATTTTTTTAACCTTACTTCCTTTTCTTTCTCCCTCCCACCTAGCTCCATTCAGTACCTCTATCCCTTCCCACCAGGTCATGCCACACCTGTGTAGGTAGAGAGCTACTGGCCCATACCAGCCTGGATCCCACCCCCACCCACTGGCCACAGCTGTGCCATTTTTTCTTTGTTCTCTTTTTTCTCCCTTTCCTCCTTTTCTTTCACCATCCCACCTAGACCTATACCTCACGTCTACCCCTTCCCTCTGGGCCACACCATGTCACTTTGGATAGAGAGCCACCAGCCTACCAACACCCCAGGTCCAACCCACCCCACCCGCCAGTTCCTACTGCACCTTTTTTCTCCTTTTCCCCATTCTTCCTTTCCTTCCCACCCCAACTATCCCTGTATGCCACCTCTACCCCTTCCCACTGGGCACTGCACACTGCCATGGGTAGAAAGCTAGTAGCCCACCAGTGCCCCGGGTCCCCCATGACCCCACCCACCAGCTTCCACTGCACCATTTTTTAACCCTTTCTTCCTTTTCTTTCTCCCTCCCGCCTAGCCCCATACACCATCCTTATCCCCTCCTGCCAGGCCATGCTGCACTGCCATAGGTAGAGAATCACTGAACCACTGCTAGCCCAGATCCACCTCTCCTCCACCCACCAGCTCCCACCATGCCATTCTTTTTTCCCTTTCTTTTCTTTCTCTCTCCCACTTAGACCCATACACCACCTCTACCTCTTCCCACTGGGTGATGCTGCACCACCACAGCTATAGAGCCACCAGCCTGCTCCCACCTCTGGTCCACCCCGCCTCCAACCATCAGATCCTGCGGCACCATTTTTTTCTTTCCCTTTTTTCCTTTCTTTCATCCCTCCCACCTAGCCCCATACAACACCTCACCCACCCTTCCACCAGCTCCCAGGTCCACTCTGCCCCCACACACCAGCTACCCTTTTTTATTCTTTGTCTTGCTTTTCTTTGTTCCCCCACCTAACCCCATATGCCACTCCCCCTTCCTGCTTGCACTCACGGTGCCACCATGGCTAGAGCATTCTTGGCTCAGGCCCAACACCACACTAAGCTCTCACTGCCCCTTCCCTCTTGCCAGGGGACCAGCTGCTGAATGGCGGGAAGTGAGCCCATACTACTCCCCATCCAACAAGCCCACGTCTCATGCAGGGGGCTGTGAATGCCCCCACACTACTGGATCAACACCAGGAGGCAAATAGCACCCACCTAGTCACCCTCAGCTACTTTGCCAAAACAGTGTACAGCAAAGTGGACTCACCTTGCCTGCTGTTGCCCTACACACTCGGACAAGGCAGAGAGAGCTATTGTGCCCACAGACAAGAAAGTGACAAAGCATGTCTGGCCCACCAATCCTGACATATCTAAACAAAACAAAGAAACAGAAAGAAACAAACTAACGTGCAATCAATAAATACAGAAAATAGTACCTTAATATCTCAGAGACAACAAACAGTATAAAAACATATAAAAAAAGTAGGACACGATGGCTCCAGCAAGTGACCAAAATAAAGAAATGGATAATTTTCTGGTAGAAGAAAAGTCATTGGAACTACTTGATATGAAATTCAAGAGACTAATATTTAGCGCTCTTGAAGAGATTAGGAAAGTGATCAAGGAAAGCTCAGACAAAACCATGGAAAACACAGACAAAACAAACAAACAAAAAAATAGCCAAAATAAAGGAAAACACAAAGCAATATAATACTTTAGGAAAATAATACAAGAACAAAAAGTCAAAATAAATAAACAAGTAGAAACCTTACAAAAATAGTGACTAGGAATCCAAAAGATAAACAACAAAATTTCAGAGATAGGCAACTCAATAGAAGGTTTTAGAAGCAAATTTGAAACAATGGAAGACAGAATCAGTGAGATGGAAGACAAATACGTGGATGCCACTTTGAGGAAAAATCAGAGACAAGAATGAAGAAAAATGAAGAAAACCTAAGAATTATGTGGAACACAGTCAGGGGCAAAAAATGTGCATGATTGGAGTCCCAGAACAGGGGGAGCAAATGGAAAACACAGAGAAGATTGTTGAGGATTTGCTGACAGAAAACTTCCTAAGTATCATAAAAATTGACCATCCAAGAAGCTCAAAGAACCCCATATAAGATAGACCCCAAAAGAAAGTTACCAAGACATATCAGAATCACACTTGCGAAAACCAAAGATGCAGCTCAAGAAAAAATAAAAAGTCACTTACAAAGGGGAAACAGTAAGACTAAACTCTGATTACTTGGCAGAAACTATGCAAGCAAGAAGGCAATGGGATGACATTTATAAAACCTTGAAAGAAAAAAACTGCCAACCAAGAATAATATATCCTGCAAAACTCTCTCTCAAATACGATGAATAAATTAGGACATTTCCAGGTAAACATAAATTAAGGGAATTCGTAAGAACCAAACCAAATGTATAAGAAATATTAAAGGGAGTCCATCGATTAGAGAACCAGCAACATCTGGCAATAACTTGAGTCTAGGACACAGGACTGCATCAGCCAGATACCAAAGTAGGTAAAGAACTTCTCAATAATAAAACAAAGCTTAAAAACTTAAAACAGGGAAACAGAGACGTCAATCTGTAAAAGATGACAATGTCAAAATAATAAAAGGGAAAAAACAGTGTAGATGTACAACTTTAAAACGGAGAGAAAGTCAAAGCTATAAGAAGTAATAAAAGACTGGTTCAAACTTAGGAAGATAAGGGTGAATTTCAAGGTAACCACAAAGAAAGCTAACAAACCTCCTCATCAGAATAAAAAAGAAAAACATAAAGTCTCAGTAAACACAAAATCTATAAAAACGAAAGAAAAGAAAAGAAAATCCACCAACAAAAAGACCTCAGTACAGGAGAGTAACAGAAACAAAGAAAACGTCAGTACCACTCCCCCAAAACCAAACAAACAAAAAAAGCACAACCAAATGACAGCAATAAACTCATACCTAGCAATGATCACACTGAATGTAAATCTTAAATGCACCTGTAAACAGACAGAGAGTGGCAAAATGGATAAAAATAGATGACCCATCAACATGCTGTCTACAAGAGACACATCTTGGACACAAAGACATAAATATATTAAAAATCAAAGAATGGAAAAATATATCAAGCAAACAGTAACCAAAAAAGGGCAGAAGTGGCAATACTAACCTCACATAAAATAGACTTGAAGGCAAAATCAACCATAAAACACAAGGAAGGTCATTATATAATCATCAAAGGGACAATCCACCATGAGGACATAACCTTAATAAATATCTACACACCCAATGACAGGGCTCCAAATTACATAAAACAAACAATAACAGCACTGAAATGAGAAGTATACAGTTTCAAAATAATAGTAGGAGACTTTAACACATCACTCTCAGTAATAGAATATCTAGAGAGAAACTTAACAAAGATACAGAAGATCTAAAGGACAAAATCAACCACCTTGACCTCATAGATATATTCAAAACTCTCTACCTAACAGCAGCAAAGTATACTTTCTTTTCCAATGCACCTGGAACATTCTCCAGAATAGACTACATTTTAGGCCACAAAACAACCCTCAGTAAAATCCAAAAGACTGAAATAATACAAAGTATCTTCTCTGATCACAACACTATAAAATTATAAATCAATAACATGAAAAGCAAGGGAACAAAATCAAATACATGGAAACTGAATAACATCTTGCTTAAAAACAACAGGGTAATAGAAGAAATAAAAGAGGGAATAAAAAATTCTTAGAATCAAATGAGAATGAAAATACATCATACCAAAACCTCTGGGACACAGAAAAGGCAGTTCTTAGAGGTCAATATATAGCAATAAATGCACACATCAGAAAAGTACAATGGGCCCAAAACAAAATGTTAGCCCTACAACTTGAACAAATAGAAACAGAACAGCAAAAGAAGCCCATAGTCACCAGAATAAAGGAAATAATAAAGATTAGAGCAGAAATAAATGAAATAGAGAAGAGAAAAGCAATAGAATCAACAAAATCAAAAGGTAGTTCTTTGAAAAGATGAACAAAATCTACAAGCCATGGCCACACTGACAAAAGAAAAATAGGAGAGGAAGCAAAGAACCCAAATAAGAAATGAGATAGGAGATATTACAAGAGAGCCAACTGAAATAAAAAGGATCATAACAGAACACTATGAAAAAATTATACTCCAACAAATTTGAAAACCTAGAGGAAATGGGAAAATTTCTAGAAACACACTACCTACCTAAACTAATATAAATTGAGAAAATCTGAACAGACTCATAACAAGAGAAGAGACTGAAGAGGTTAAAAAAAAACAAAAAACAAAACCTCCCAACAGAAAAAAAGACCTGGCCCAGATGGCTTCACTGAGGAATGTCATCAAACATTCAGAGAAGAGCTCTCACCAGTCCTACTCAAACTAGTTCAGAGCACAGAAAAGGAAGGAATACTCCCAAATTCATTCTGCAGAGCCAGCATATTCCTGATATCAAAGCCAAAGACACCACCAAATGAATAAATAAATTAAATTAAATTACCGACCAATATCTATCATGAATATAGATGCAAAAATTCTCAGCAAAATTCTAGCCAATAGAATTCAGCATCATATACAAAAAATAATACACCACGATCAAGTGGAATTCATACCAGGTATGCAGGATGGTTTGACATTAGAAACTCAAACAACATAATCCACCATATAAATACAACAAAAGAAAAGAATCACATGATCATCTCAATCAATGCAGAAAAGGCATTTGATAAAATCCAGAACCAATTTCTGAAAAAGACACTCAATAAAATTGGAATAGAAGGGAGATTCCTCAACATAATAAAGGGAGTCTATAGAAAACAAACAGCAAACATCATCCTCAACAGAGAGAGACTGAAAGCATTCCCCCTGAAAACGGAAACAAGACAAGGATGCCCTTTATCATCACTCCTATTTAACATCGTGCTGGAAGTCCTAGCTAGAGCAATAAGGCAAGAAAAAGAATAAAAGTCATCCAGATTGGAAAGTAAGAAGTAGAACTATCCCTATACTCAGATGCTGTGATCCTATACATAGAGAACCCCAAAGGTTCCACAAGACAACGATTGGAACTAATAGATTCATGAGAGTAGCAGGATATAAGATCAACATACAAAAATACACCAACAAAGAGAAATTCGAAAAGGAAATCAGGAAAACAGTACCATTTATAATAGCACCTACAAAGATAAAATACTTAAGAATAAATCTAACCAGGGATGTAAAGAACCTATACAAAAAAACGACAAAACACTATTGCAAGAAACCAAAAGAGACCTACATAAAAGGAAAACCATGCCATGCTCATGGTTAGGAAGACTCAACATTGTAAAAATGTTAATCCTACCAAAAGCAATCTAGAGATTTAACTCAGTTCCAATCCAAATAACAACAGCATTCTTTATCGAGATGGAAAAACTAATCAACATTATATGGAAAAGAAAGAGGCCCCAGATAAGCAAAGCATTATTGAAGAAAAAGAACAAAGTAGGAGGCCTCATACTACCTGATCTCAGAACCTACTATACAGCCACAGTAGTCAAAACAGCCTGGTACTGGTACAACAACAGATACATTGACCAATGGAACAGAATCGAAAAACCAGATGTAAGTCCATCCACCTATGATCAGCTGATCTTTGACAAAGGATCCAAGTCCATTAAATGTGGAAAAGACAATCTTTTTAACAAATGGTGCTGGCAAAACTGGATGTCCATCTGTAAAAAAATGAAATAGAACCCATACCTCATCATACACAAAAACTAATTCAAAATGGATCTTATGTACTTTGGACATGTTATCAGGAGGGACCAGTCCCTGGAGAAGGAAATCATGCTTGGTAAAGTAGAGGGTCAGCAAAAAAGAGGAAGGCCCTCAACAAGGTGGATTGACACAGCAGCTGCAACAATGGACTCAAATATAGCAACAATTGTGAGGATGGCACTGGACCAGGCAGTGTTTCGTTCTGTTGTACAAGGGGTCACTATGAGTGAGAACCAACTCAATGGCACCTAACAACAGCAACAAGTCATTGTAAACAGAATCAAAGGACCAGAGTGCTCTCTAAGCGGAATCAGTCACGCCACTGATTAATTGTAAAGACAAATGAATTGGAACTCACACTTTAAAAAAGTGCCTTGGAAAAGGCACTAAACAAATAGTTGAATTCAGCCTGCATCAAGTATAACAGCAATCCCTGACGAATGGGAAAGTCAGATATTTTCTGTACTCTGCTGTTTGCTTTTCTCCATGAAGTACAAGAAAATCTACTTGAAAACACTAAAAGGACAAGAGCCTTGATCATATCCCTTGGTATTGACACACTTTCTGGAGGACAATTCTTTCAACAATAATTAGAGGAGGTTACTGAAGAAACTACTACAGTCTTTAACAATTAGGGAGAAAAAAATACACTAATTTACAATCTAGGGGGAAGGAGAAGATTCTGAGTTCCAGAGTTACTACGGTATAATATCCAAATCTCCTAAGTCCAACAAAAAATTACAAGGCATACAAAGAAGCAGGAAACGATGGCCCAATCAAAAGAACAATATGAAGAGACAGAAATCAGCCCTATGGAAACCCAGATAATGGGTAAAATAGAGGATTTAAAAAAAAAATTTTATTGTACTTTAGATGAAGGTTTATAAAACAAATAGTTTCTCATTAAACAGTCAGTACACATATTGCTTTATGACATTGGTTAACAACCCCACGGCATGTCAACACTCTCCCTTCTAGATCTTGGAGGACCCTTTTTTGGTGAAAATATACATAGCCAAAGTTACACCATTTCAAAAGTTTTTACATTTACAATTTGGTGACATTGATTACATGCTGCTAGTCTCACTATCCTTTTCCCAAATTATTCCATCACCATTATCTTCAACTCACTGCCCCCATCAAACCTTTTGAGTTGCTGTTGTCAATTTGCTCTCACATAGATAATTCTTTTTTTTTTTTGTAGCTTAGATGAAGGTCTGCAGAACAAATAGTTTCTCATTAAACAGTACCCATATTGCCCTATGACAATGGTTAACAACCCCACGACATGTCAACACTGTCCCTTCTGAACCTTGGGTTCCCTATCACCAGCTTTCTTGTCCCGTCCTGCCTACTAGTCCTTGTCCCTGCACTGCTGAGCCTCATTAGTCCCGTTTTTTTTTTTTTTTTTTTTAATGAGGCTGTCCAATCTCCGGCTGAATGGTGAAATTCGGGAGTAACTTCACCACTGAGCTAAAAGGATGTCTGGGGGCCATACTCTCAGGGTTTCTCCAGTCTGTCAGGCCAGTAAATCTGGTCTTTTTTTGGTGAGTTACAATTTTGTTCTACATCCTTATCCAGCTCTGTCCAGAACCCTCAGAATAGAGGATTTTTAAACAACAGTATTAAATATGTGCAAATAATTTAAAGAATGCATAGACAGAAAACTAAAGGAAATCAGAAAACAAAATTGGAATCTCAATAAGGAGATAAAAAATATAAAAAAGAACCAAACAGAAATATTGGAGCTGAAGAATACAATAACTGAAATGGAAAACACACTGGAGAGATTCAACAAGAGGTTTGAGCTAGCAGAAGAAAGAAGTGAACTACAGGACAAGATAATCAAAATTATTGAGTCTCTAGAGAAAATAATCTGAAAAATGAAAAGCCAGATGGAATTGTGGAACACCATCAAGTGAACCAACATATGCATAATGGGAATCCTGGAAGGCGAGGAGAGAGAAAAAGACAGAAAGAATATTTGGAGAAATAATGGCAAATAACTTTTCAGATTTGTTTAAGGAGTTGAATTGGCAAATGCAGGAGGCTCAATAAATTCTAAGTAGAATAAACCCAAAGAGAACCACACCTAGACACACAGTAATCAAATTTTTGAAAACCAAAGATAAGGAGAGAATATTGAAAGCTGCAAAAGAGAAGTCCAGTGTAACATATAGGGGTCTCAATAAAATTAAGCGCTGATTTCTCATCAGAAATTTGGAGGTCAGAAGGCAATAGAATTATATATATAAAGTTCTGAAAGAAAATAACTCTGCCAACAAAAAATTATTTATTCAGTAAAACTCTTCTTCAAATACGAGAGAGAAATCAAGACAATACCACTTAAATAAGGGATGAGAGAATCTGCTACCACCAGACTGCCTTCCAAGAAAAGCTAAACGGAGTTCTTCAGATAGAAAGGAGAAAACACTAGTCAGTTGTTTAAAGCCATATATGGGGTGGAGGGAGACCAAATAAAAAAGCAAGTTTTATTGGATTTTCCATGGGTAAATTTAGTTGTTAAGTTCTAGAAGCTTCATAACATCAAATTCAAATTTATCTTAATGGGCATATGATGTATAATGATGTAATTGGTGATAACAATGACAGAGATGGGAGGGGGCTGAAATAGGAATAGAGATTTTGTATGTTAATGTTGGATGTTACTTGTTTGTATGTTTCTTGCTGATTTCAAGTTAAACTAGGTTGTTGTAAACATAAGGTGTTAAATATAATCTTTATAGTAACTGCCAATAGTAATTTTTAGAAATTATAGAAAAATCTAAAAATTATACACAGGCTGTAAGAAGGAAACCAAAAAGGCTCAACACTAAAAAAGTAACTACACACAAATAATAACAAAATTGCAGGCAATTAAGGACAAAGGAGGTATAAGACACATACAAAATTTGCAAAATGAGAGAAGCAAGTCATTCCTTATCAGTAATTACCTTAAATGTAAATGGATTCAGCAATCCAAGCAAAAGGCAGAAAGTATCAGAATGGATAAATAAACATCATCTATTCATATGCTGTCTGCAAGGGACACATATGAAGCCCAAGGACACAAACAGATTGAAAATAAAAGGATGGAAGAGAATAAACCATGTAAATAGCAACCAAAAGAGAAAAGGGGTGGCTATATTGATACCAGACAAAACAGATTTTTCAATGCATCCCATAAATTTTGGTATGATGAGTTTTCATTCTCGTTTGACTGTATTTTTTTAATCTCTTGATTTCTTCTTTTAGCCATTGATTGTTTAAAAAAATAACCCGTTGCCATTGAGTGGATTCCGACTCATAGCAACCCTATAGGACAGAGTAGAACTGCCCCATAGAGTTTCCAAGGAGCAGCTGGTGGATTTGAACTGCCGACCTTTTGGTTAGCAGCTGAGCTCTTAACCACTGCTCCACCAGGGCTCTATTGGTTATTTAATAGTGTGTTATTTAGTTTTCACATATTTGTGTATTTTCCAGTTTTCTTTATGTTATTCAGTTCTAGCTTCATTCCATTGTGATTGGAAAAGATACTTTGCATAATTAAAATCTTTTAATTTTATTGAGACTTGCTTTGTACCTAAGATATGATCTATTCTGTAGAATGGTCCACGTGCTTTAGACAATAAAGTACATTGTGCTGTTGCTGGATGGAGTGTTCTATATATGTCTGTTAAGTCTGTTGGTTAATAGTGCTGTTCAAGTCTTCTCTTTCTTTATTGATCTTTTTTTCTAGCTGTTCTATCCCTTATTGAAAGTGGTGTATTAAATTCTCCACCTATTATTGTAGACCTGTCTATTTCTCCCTGCAATTCTGTCAGTGTTTCATTTATAAATTATGGGGCTCTGAGGTTAGGTGGATAAATATTTATTATTGTCATGTCTTCTTGATAAATTTTCCATTTTATCATTATATAATGCCCTTCTTTGTCTATTTTTCGACATCAAAGAACATAAATTTATTGTCCCAAAGTTCAAAGGTGAGAAGTATGAATTAAGAGCATGGATCTAGGGGGAGAGCCTTCCTTGTCTATTTCAGCTTCTAGTAGCTGGCAATCCTTGGCTTGTCAATGCATCTGCCATGTGTGTCTGTCTTCATATGGTGTCTTCCCCAACCTCCCACCATGTTTATCTGCGTCTAGTCCACTTTTTTTTTAATAACTCAGAAGTGATTAGGTTTAAGATCCACCCTACTCTGGCATGACCTCATTAACATATCAAAAGAAAACCCTATTTCCAAACAGGATCACATCCACAAGTACAGGGGCATATATATTCAATACATCCCGTGGAGGGACACAATTCAATCCATAATGGAGATGAGCCAGAAACAGCTCTCCTTGGAGGCTTACTCACCAGGGTAGGCTGAGCTTTTCACGAGTATCTTGGGGTGGAGGAGTAGAAGTTGTTGTTGTTAGGTACTGTCGAGTTGGTTTTGACTCATAGTGACCCTATGTACAACAGAACGAAACACTGCCCAGTCCTGTACCATCTTCACAATCATTGCTATGCTTGAGCCCATTGTTGCAGCCACTGTGTTAATCCATCTTCCTCTTTTTCATTGACTTTCTACTTTATCAAGCATGATGTCCTTCTCCAGGGACTCGTTCCTCCTGAAAACATGTCCAAAGTACGTGAGATGAAGTCTTCCTATCCACACTTCTAAGGAGCATTCTGGCTGTACTTCTTCCAAGATAGATTTGTCTGTTCTTCTGGCAGTCCATGGCATATTCAATACACTTCACCAACACCATAATTCAAAGGCATCAATTCTTCTTCGGTCTTCCTTATTCATTGTCCAGCTTTTGCATGCATATGAGGTGATTGAAAAATACCATGGCTTGAGTCAGGTGCACCTTAGTCTTCAAAGTGACATCTTGGCTTTTTAACACTTTAAAGAGGTCTTTTGCAGCAGATTTGCAATACGTCGTTAGATTTCTTGACTGCTGCTTCCATGGGCATTGATTGTGGATCCAAGTAAAATGAAATCCTTGACAACTTCAGTCTTTTCTCCATTTATGATGACATTGCTTATTAGCCCAGTCGTGAGGATTTTTGTTTTCTTTGTGTTAGCGTGCTATCCATACTGAAGGCTGTGGTTTTTGGTCTTCATCAGTAAGTGCTTCAAGTCCTCTTCACTTTCAGCAAGCAAAGTTGTGTCATCTGCATATCGAAGGTTGTTAAAGAGTCTTCCTCCCGTTCTGATGCCGTGTTCTTGTTCATATAACCCAGCTTCTCGGATTATTTGCTCAGCTTACCCTGTTGGTATTTGACATACCAGTGACATAGCTTCCACCATCACAGAAACACACAAGCCGCCACAGTATGACAAACTGACAGATGAGTGGTGGTGGGATGGAGTAAGGGATGGTAATAAGAACAGGCAGGGTAGAGCATACTTCACATATATTGAATGACCATTTTCTCCATTTCTAGGAGAGCTGCTAGTGTTATTTTTAAAAGTATGGCTACCATCACCAACCACTCTGACAAGGATCACAATAGAGGGTCTGGCCCAGACAGAGTGGGAGAAAAATGTAGAACAAAGTTCAAATTCACACACACAAAAAAAGACCAGACTTACTGGTCTGACAGAGACTGGAAGAAACCCTGAGACTATGGCCTCCGAACACCCTTTTATCTCAGAACTGAAGCCACTCCCGAAGTTCACCCTTTAGCCAAAGACAGGTCTATAAAGCAAACAATAACACGTAAGGAATGTGCTTCTTAGTTCGATCATGTATATGACACCAAAAGGGCAACACTGGCCCAAAAGCAATGAAGAGAAGGCTGAAGTGACAGGAGAAAAGGATGGATGGAAATGGAGAATTGGGGTTTGGAAAGGGAGAGTGTTGATACATCGTGGGGATTGCAAAGAATGTAACAAAACAATTTGTGTATAAATTGTTTAATTGGAAGCTATTTTGCTCTTTAACGTTTCATCTAAAGCACAATAAAAAATATAGCTATCATGTATTTTATTTTATTTTTCTCATTTAAACTTCTTTTTTTTATTGTTGTACTTTAAATGAAAGTTTACAATTCATGTTAGTCCCTCATACAAAAATTTATCCACACATTGCTATGTGACCCTAGTTGCTCTCCCTATGCTTTGACAGCATATTCCTCCTTTCTCCCCCAGATTTCCCGTATCCATTCAACCAGCTCCTGACCCTCTCTGCCTTCTCATCTCGCCTCTGCACAGGAGCTGCCCATTTAGTCTCATGTATTTACTTGAGCTAAGAAGCACACTTTTCACGAGTATCATTTTATGTCCCATAGTCCAGTCTAATCTTTGTCTGAAGAGTTGGCCTCAGGAATGGTTTTAGTTTTGGGCTAACAGAGAGTCCCGGGGCCATGTCTTCTGCAGTCCCTTCAATCTCAGCCAGACCGATAAGTCTGGTCTTTTTACTAGAATTTGAGTTGTGCACCCCACTTTTCTCCTGCTCCATCAGGGACTCTCTGTTGTGTTCCCTGTCAGGGTGGTCATTGGTGGTAGCTGGGTGCCATCTAGTTCTTCTGGTCTCAGGCTGATGAAGTATCTTGTTTATGTGGCCCTTTCTGACTCTTGGGCTAATACTTCCCTTGTGTCTTTGGTGTTCTTCATTCTCTTTTGCTCCTGGTGGGTTGGGACCAATTGATGCATCTTAGATGGCCACTTCCTAGCTTTGAAGACCCCAGAAGCCACTCATAAAAGGGGGATGTAGAACATTTTCTTAATAAACTTCGTTATGCCAATTGACCTAGATGTCCCCTGAAACCATGGTCCCCAGACCGCCACCCATGCTACTCTGTCCCTTGAAGTGTTTGGTTGTTTTTTTAAACTTCTGAGTTATAGATTTTATAGATAAAGAGTTATTGAAGATCAGACAGAGTAACTGGTGGAAACCAGAAGCTACACCTAAGTCTGTCTGGATCCAAATTCCAAATTCATAACCATGATTCTACAGCACACACTAACCTTCCCATTAGGAACTTGTCAGGAAGATACATTAGATTTCTTTGTTGATCTCTGTAAGCTCCCAGGTGGCTTTTTATTTTCATTATTTTTCTCTACAAAAAGAAAAATAAAAGCATTTCTTTTTGACTACAAAAGTAATACATGCTTGTCTTAGTCATCTAGTGCTGCCATAACAGAAATACCACAAGTGGATGGTTTTAACCAAGAGAAGTTTATTTCCTCAAGGTCAAAGTAGGCTAAAAGTCCAAATTCAGGGCGTCAGCTCCAGGGGAAGTCTTTCTCTCTTGTCGGCCTTCTCATCAGTGTTCCCCTGGACTAGGAGCTTCTCAGCACAGGGACCTCAGTCCAAAGGACACGCTCTGCTCCCAGCACTGTTTTCTTGATGGTATGAGGTCCCCCTATTTTATTGTTTTTTAACATTGATTATTTCAACAGTAAAGTATTGTATATACCTGATTTTAGGATGATATAAGGGAAAAAGTGAAAATTATCTTCCCCTCTCCCATAGTCCCCCGGTCTCACTCCCGAGAGATGACACTCTTAACAGTTTCCCACCTACCCTTTCAGAAGTTTTTCTACTCATGTATGTTTTTTTTTCCTACACACACACACATATATATCTATACTTAAAACAACAACAACAAAAATGGGATTGTATTTTATATTAGCTCAAATTTGGCTATGTTTAAGCCATTATTTCCTAAAGTTATTTACATGGAAAATTTTTTATTAACACCCTTATTAACATTCTTAAAAGCAGTTTGGGAAAACCAAGTTAATCGATTAAACAAACAACACCTACTGTGTACCCGGGGATACAAATATGAGTAAGTTGTCTGTTCCTATTCAAAGACTTGCTGTCTACTAGGGGAAGCAGAGGTAAATAAATGGAGACTATACGATGAAATATGTGTTATAATATAAATATGCACTATGGACAAGATTCTAGGGAGTATTTGTTCTGCCTGCAGAGAAAACAGTAGGCTTCAAGGAGGAGTTGTCATTTGCATAGGGTTCTGAAGGAAGAGTAGTAGTCCAACCAGCAGAAACAGCAGGTGAAAGAGCACAGTCTGTTAGGAAATGGGAAGAGCCGAATATGTCATATACAAAAGTAATGCATTGCCATCAAGTCGATTCCGACTCTTAACAACCCTATAGGACAGAGTAGAACTACCCCATAGGTTTACAAGGAGTGGATGGTGGATTCAAACTGCCATCCTTTTGGTTAGCAGCCTAGCTTTTAACCACTGCACCACAAGGGCTCCAATATGTCATATACATATAAGTTGCTCTTGAACATAGAGTAGCTAAAGAGATTGGAAGAAATGATGAAGTAAAAAAGCTGAACAGAAGATTTCAAAGGGTGGCTCGAGAAGACAAAGTACTATAATGACATATGCAAAGACCTGGAGATAGAAAACCAAAAGGGAAGAACACACTCAGCATTTGTCAAGTTGAAAGAACTGAAGAAAAAATTCAAGCCTTGAGTTGAAATATTAAAGGATTCTATGGGGAAAATACTAAATGACGCAGGAAGCATCAAATGAAGATGGAAGGAATAAACAGAATTACTGTACCAAAAAGAATTGGTCGACATTCAACCATTTCAGGAGGTAGCATATGATCAAGAACCAATGGTACTGAAGGAAGAGGTCCAAGCTGCACAGAAAGCATTGATGAAAAACAAAGATCCAGGAATTGACAGAATACCAATTGAGATGTTTCAACAAATGGATGCAGTGCTGGAAGTGCTCACTCATCTATGCCAAGAAATTTGGAAAACAGCTACCTGGCCAACCGACTGGAAAAGATCCATATTTGTACCTATTCCAAAGAAAGGTGATCCAACAGAATGCGGAAAAAATCACACAATATCATTAATGTAATACACAAGTAAAATCTTACTGATCATTTAGTACATCAACAGGGAACTGCCAGAAATTCAAGCCGGATTCAGAAGAGGATATGGAACGAGGGATATCATTGCTGATGTCAGATGGATCATGGCTGAAAGCAGAGAATACCAGAAAGATGTTCACCTGTGTTTTATTGACTATGCAAAGCCATTCAACTGCGTCAATCATAACAAATTATGGATAACATTGCAAAGACCGGGAATTCCAGAACACTTAATTGTGCTCATGAAGAACCTCTGCTTAGACCAAGAGGCAGTCGTTTCAACAGAACAAGGGGATAGTATGTGGTTTAAAGTCAGGAAAGGTGTGCGTCAGGGTTGTATCCTTTCACCATACTTATTCAATCTGTATGCCGAGCAAATAATCCAAGAAGCTAGACTATATGAAGAAGAAGGGGGCATCAGGATTGGAGGAAGACTCATTAACAACCTGCGTTATGCAGATGACATAACTTTGCTAGCTGAAAGTGAAGATGACTTGAAGTAATTACTGACGAAGATCAAAGACCACTGCCTTCAGTATGGTTTACACTTCAACATAAAGGAAACAAAAATCCTCACAACTGGACCAATAAGCTACATCAAAGTAAATGGAGAAAATATTGAAGTTGTCAAGGATTTCATTTTACTTGCAACCACAATCAATGCCCATGGAAGCAGCAGTCAAGAAATCAAAAGACGCATTGCTTTGGGCAAATCGCTGCAAAGGATTTCTTCAAAGTGTTAAAAAGCAAAGATGTCACATTAAGGACTAAGGTGCGCCTGACCCAAGCCGTGATATTTTCAATCATCTCATATACATGCGAAAGATGGACAATGGAAAAGGAAGACCAAAGAAGAATCGATGTCTTTGAATTACGGTGTTGGCGAAGAATACTGAGTATACCATAGACTGCCAGAAGAAGGAACAAATCTGTCTTGGAAGAAGTACAGCTGGAATGCTCATTAGAAGTGAAGATGGCAAGACTTCGTCTCACGTACTTTTGACATGTTATCAGGAGGGAGCAGTCCCTGGAGTAGGACTTTATGCTTGGTAGAATAGAGGGTCAGTGAAAAGGAGGAAGACTCTCAACGAGATGGACTGACACAGTGGCTGCAAAGATGTGCTCAAGCATAGCAAGGATTGTGAGGATGATGCAGGAATGGGCAATTTTTCGTTCTGTTGTACATAGGGTCACTATGAGTTGGAACTGACTCGATGGCACCTAACAACAATAGCTATATATATATATATATATGGAGCCCTGGTGGCACAGTGGTTAAGAGTTAGGCTGTTAGCACAGTTGGAAGAGCGTAGTCAATGTCACTGAACTGTGAATGTAGAAATTCTTGAAACGGTGTATCTTTGGCCATCTGTAATTTTCATCAAAAAGAAAAAAAAAGTTTGAGAATTTAGAGGCTTAATACGTTGTGGGGTTGTTAACCAATGTCATAGAACAACATGTGTACTAGTATTTCATGAGAAACTATTTGCTCTGTAAGCTTTCACCTGAAGTACAATAAAATATAAAAAAATAAAATAAAACATACATACCTAATTCTACTATAAAGAAAAAAAAAGAGTTAGGCTGTTAACCAAAAGGTTGGCAGTTTGAATTTACTAGTCGCTCTTTGGAAGCCCTATGGAGGCAGTTCTACTCTGTCCTATAGGGTGGTATGAGTTGAAATTCACTTGACAATGGTGAGTTATATATGTGTGTGTGTGTTTATATATTATGTATATATAACTTTTATATTCCCATGTAATTTCTATAGAACTTGTTCAGTTATATTGGTTACGTTTTTCATGATACGTCAACAGTTTCATTATTTCCATTCTAGTTGTTCTGTTTCCATTAATCTAGTTTCCCTGCCCCCATTACCTTCTCATTTTTGTTGCAGAGTAAATGTTGACCGTTTGGTCTCATATAGATGATCTCTTAAAAAAGCACAGTACTCATGGGTGATATTGTTTATTTTATGTGCCAATCTGTTATTTGTCTGAATGGTGACCTCTGGGAGTAGTTTCAGTTCAAAGTTTGAAGGGTATCTCAGTACAACAGTCTTGGAAGTGCTTCTTTGTCTCTTAAAATAGATCTTGACTTAAAATCTACTTTGATATTAAAATTGCCACACCTGCTCTGTTTTCGTTACTGTTTGCATGGAATATTTTCTTCCATCCTTTCACTTTCAATCTATTCATGTCTTTGTGCTTGAGGTGAATCTCTTGTAGACAACAAATAGATGGGGTCATGTTTTTTACTTGAATCTGCCACTCTCTGTTGATTGGAGCATTTAACCCATTTACATTCATTGTAATTTCTGAGAAAGGAGGATATACTTCTGCCATTTTGTTGTTTGTGTTCTGTATGTCTTATACTTTCTTTGTCCTTCTTTCATCCAGTGCTGAATTTTTTTGTGTATAGACTTTTTGATGTGTGTGCTGAACTATTTTGTTTCCTTTCTTTTCGTTTGTGTATATGTTTATTTACTTTCTTTGTGGTTACCATGAGCATTACATTTAACAATTTACATTTATAACAATCTGGCTTATACTTATACCAACTTAAGTAACATACGATACAATCATGTGTCACTTAACGTCCAAGATACCTTCTGTGAAATAGGACGATATGTGATTTTGATGCTGTGCAAACATGCCTAAATCTCGAGCAATAGCATTCACCGATTTTCCACCTTCGAGTTGTTTGGTAACCTTTTGTTTCACTTCCAAATCGATACTTCTCCTTTGCCTTTTGCTGCTGCTATCACTAGCACTAGTTTTGCTGTGTTTGAGAGCCTTGATGCACTTCATGGTAATATTTTTGAAAGAAAATTAAACAGATAATGCTACAACACTCAAGAGATGCATGATACACAAGATTGGATGCTGTTGCCTATGAGTCAAGCATACACTGTTATAAGGTAAACTTTTAATTTTAAGTGGGAAAAGTTCAAATTGAAATAATGATAGAAGGTACAGTATAGTACATACATAAGCCAGTAACAAAGGTGTTTGTTATGGCTATCAAGACATGTATTATAGGTTATATATGTACTGTACTATTACTGGCAGTGCAATTGCTTCGTATACCAGAGACATGAGATACACATGTTGCATGTGGGAAGCTCTTGCATTCATTATGTCTGGTTATATTCACTACGTCCCATTCTCAGATCAGGATTTCTGAACTCCATTATAACCTTATGGGACTACAGACATATATGAAGTGCTTAACTGTATACACCTATGCCACCCCCCGTTCACGTTGTTATAACTAATTAAATCTTTATACCTCAATTACCCTGAAATTTAAATTTATTTTATTGTTATTAAGTATGTATATTTATTTGTTTTTATTCTTTATTTTTTAATGTGTTCACCCTTATATTGCATGAAAGACACATCATTGTGTTTGCCAATTAACAATACCTTAACTCTGACTTTTGTACTTGTCAAGCCATTTCCTTTACTGGTGTCCCCCTCTCTCCGCCACCCTCCTGTCGCTGTGTGTACAACTTCAAGTTACTGTCAAGTGTCCTTTCTTCCTGTCATGGATTGAATTGTGTCCCCCCAAAATATGGGTCAACTTGGCTAGACCACGATTTCCAGTATTGTGTAGTTGTCCTCCATTTTGTGATATGATGTAATTATCCTATGTTTTTATAAATTCTGATCCTTATGATGCTAATGAGGCAGGATTAGATGCACTTATGTTAATGACACAAGACACAATCTACAGGGTTAGGGTGTATCTTATGTAAATTGCTTTTGAGATATAAAAGAGAAGCGAGTAGAAAGGAGAGGTACCTCAGGACCACCCAGGGTCCCTGCTCTGAGAAGCTCCTAGACCAGGGGAAGATTGATGACAAGGACCTTCCCCCAGAGCTAACAGAAAGAGAAAGCTTTTCCCTGGAGTTGGTGCCCAGAATTTGGACTTCTAGCCTCCTAAACTGTGAGAGAATAAATTTCTCTTTGTCAAAGCCGTCCACTTGTGGTATTTCTGTTATAGCAGCACTAAATAACTAAGACACTTAATTTCTTTCTGGAGGACTCCCTTTAGCATTTCTTGTAGGGTTGTCTGTGGTAACAAATTTCTTCAGCTTTTGTTATCTGGGAAATGTCTTAATTTTTCCCTCATTTTTGAATGACAGTTTTTTTAAATATAGTATTCTTGGATGACAGCTCGTTTCTTTAAGCACCTCAAATATGTCGTCCCACTGCCTTCTTGCCTGCAAGGTTTCTGAAGAGAAATTGGCACTTAATCTTATTAAGGACCCCTTATATGTGATACTTCATTTATCTCATGCTGCTCTCAAAATTTTCTCTTTGTCCTTGGTTTCAAGAGTTTGATTATAATATGCTTCACTGTGGCTCTATTGAGATTTATCTCACATGGAGTTCACTGAGCATCTTAGATGTATAAGTTCTTGTTTTTCATCATATTTGGAAAGTTTTCAGCCATTATTTCTTCAAAAATTCCTTCTGTCCTTTTCTCTCTTCTTCTGGGACTCTCATAATGCCATTATTTCACTTGATAGTGTCCCACAGAGCCATTATACTTTGCTCATTTTTAATTTTTTTTTCTTTTTGCTCCTCAGACTGAACAACCCCAGTTGCTGAATCTTTGAGTTTACTGATTCTTTCTGCTGTCAATTCAAATCTGCTCTTAAGCCCTTGCAGATAATTGTTCATTTTTGTTATTGTGCTTTTAAGTTCGAGTATTTCTATTTTAAAATTTTGATCTCTTTATTGAAATTCTTGCTTTGTTCTTGTATCATTTTCCTGGTTTCCTTTAGTTCTTTTTCTGTGCTTTCCTTTAACTCTTTGAGTAAGATTAATACTGCTGCTTTAAACTTTTGTCTAATGATTCTATTACCTGTCCTTCATGGACAGTTTCTGTCCCCTTATTTTGGTTTTTGCTTGGGCCATTCTTTACTGCCTTTTCATATACTTTGTAATTGTTGGTTGAAACTGGGACATTAAGGCATTTTACTGTGGTAACTATAGAGATTAGATTCCTACCTTTCTCTAGGAGTTGTACTTTTTCTTTATCACTCTTATTATTGTTATTTTAAGTTATTGAGGTTGTAATTCTCTGATTCAACTCCAGAATCTTCATCTGGGTGCACGTGTTGTTGTCTCTTTCTTATTAGATCCCCTGCCCAGGACACAAGCCATCACTGTTTCACCTCTAGGTTCCCTGAGTGGGAGGTCACTTCAGCACCAAACTCTATGGTTTGTAGCACTTGTTGTGCTTGTCTCCTTTCAAGATATTGGGGATGGTGACTGTATTACTTCAGTAGCTGACTCCCACCACTCCCAGGTATGCTGGATATGCCCCTCCAGCACCATCCCTCTGGTAACACCAACTGTCTCTGATTACTCACCACAAAACCCCCCATGCCCTTGACTGTGTAACTCTGGCATTAGAACACCAACCAGGATCTGTGGCTGTTGCAGATGTACTCTAAGCCTCTCCTTTCAAGAACACCAACTGTGCTACAACAGCCTCAGAGTCCCACCCTGGAAGCAGCAGCTGTTGCTGGTTCACCACATAGCCTCACTGTTCATGAACTGCAGCCTGCTCTGTGCTTACCTCATTGCTTCTTGGGACCCACTGGTACCCAAGTCCAAGTTGTGTTCACTAAGCAGTTCTGTCCCAGGTCTAACAGCTTGGGTGCTTCAGGATGCACTGCATTCACCAAGTATCTCTGTTCTGGGACCAAGTTCTCAGGAACTCAGGCCCACTCTATCCTCACTGAGCCGCTATGTCCAAAGTCCAATCACCCAAGTGCCTAGGTTCGCTTTCCATTCACCAAGCCTCTCTGTCCACTGCCTGAGTATTCAGGAGCTCAGGTTTGTGTTGTGTTCACTGAGCTTCACCACCCCAGGTCAAACTTCTCAGTTGTTTCGGCCCACACTGTGTGCACACAGTCTGTCCATCCTAGGCCTGTGTGCCCAGGAACTCAGGCTTGCACTATGCTTGCCAAGGCAGTCCACCCTGGGCAAGCTTCTCACTTGCCTTCACTGGGGTCTGGCAGTTCAGAAAGTCCAGGTCTCATTGTACTTTTCATCCCGTTCCCTCCCAGGACCCACACAGTCCCACACCTGCAATGTGTCACAGAGCTCCTTTTTAGGTCTGCTTGCTCAGATTTCCCTGGCCAAGACTTTCACTAAGGCCTGGCTCTTCACAGAGTCCAGGCCACACTGCACTCTGCATCAGTTGTCGATGCCCTAAGATGGCCATGCCAAGTTTGGGAGGACAGAGGGGTGAGGATGCTCTGGGACACTTTCCTCTCCCATGGTCTGTTACCTTTTACTTGATTCAGTGTTCCTTTGGTCCTCCAACTCCTTAACTGATGTCCAGAGTTCTGAGATTATTGATTTTATCTATATTTGCTTGCCTTCCACTATAATAGTTGTGGGGGTTTGGGATGTGCTATTTCTTATGCCACCACCTTGCTCCACGTCCTTCCTTTTTTGATAAAAATTTATCAACAAGCTAGGAATACAAGAAATACTTCTCAGTATGATTAAGGGCTTTATGAAAAAACAACAGTCAACATTATACTCAATGGAGAAAGGTTGAGATCTTTCCCCTTAAGATCAGGAACAAGACAAAATGCCTGCTTTCACCACTGCTGTTCAGTATTGTACTGGAAGTCCTAGTCAGAGCAATAAGGCAAGAAAAGGAAACAAGAGGTATCCAGATCAGGAAAAAAGAAGTAAAATTATCCCTATTCACAGATGACATGATCTTACATATAGAAAGCCATAAAGAATTCATAAAAAAGTTTCAAAAGCTAATAGGGGAATTCAGTAAAGTTGCAAGGTACAAGGTCAACATACAAAAATCACTCAAGTTTCTATACACCATCAATGAGTCATCTGCAACGGAAATTAAGAAAACATTTACATTTACAATAACATCTAAAAGAATAAAATACTTAGGAATAAATTTAAGAAGGGAAGTGAAAGACATACAATGAAAATTATAAAACGCTGATGAAAGAGATTAAAGAAAACCAAAATAAATGGAAAGACGTTCTGTGTTTATGAACTGAAAGACTTAAGATTGTTAATACGTCAATACTACCAAAATCCTGTCGACAGATTCAGTGCAATCCCAATAAAAATTCCAACAGCATTCCTTGCAGAAATGCAAAAGCCAGTCCTCAAATTTATGTGGAATTGCAAGGGGTCCAGAATAACGAAAGCAATTTTGAAAAAGAAGAATAAAGTAGGAGTATTCACACTTCCTCATTTCAAAACATACAGCTACACTATTCAAAGCAGTCTGGTATTAGTATAATAATAAACCTACAGATCAATGGAATATAATTGAGAGCTCAGAAATAAACCCACACATCTATACTCAATTCATTTTTTACAATGATGTAATTCCATGAATGGGGAAAAATAGTCACTTTAGTAAATAGTGCTGTGACAACTGGATATCCACAAGCAAAAGAATGAAGCTGTACTCATACCTCAAATCATATATGAAAATTAACTCAAAATTGATAAAGGACCTAAACGTAAGAAAGAAAACCATAAAAACCTTGGCAGAAAACATACGGGTAAGGCTTCAGGACCTAGTTTTAACAAATGGATTCTTAGGTTCAACTCCAGATGTAGTAGAAACAAAAGACAAAGTAGATAAATTAAACTTCCTCAAAATTAAAAACTTTTGTTAAACAAATGATTTTAACAACAAAGTGAACAGACAAGCTATAGACTAGGAGAAAATTTTGGAGAACCATATATCAGATTAATTATTAATATGCAGAATATATAAAGAACTCCTACACCTTACCATCAAAAAGAGAAAGCAATCAAATAATGGGCAAAGGACTTGAATATATCTATAGCACTAAAGAAGATATACAAATGACCAACAAACACATAAAAAGATACTAAGTATCATTAGCCATTAGGGAGATGCAAATCAAAACCACAATGAGACATCAATTCACTCCCACTAGGATAGCTAAAGTGAAAAGAATGGGAAACAATAAATCTTGGGGAGGATGTGGAAAAATTGGAGCTCTTATCCATTGCTGGTGGGAATGCAAAATGGTACAACTACTGCAGAAAATAGTTTACCTGTTGTCATTGAGTCAATTCTGACTTTCAGTGACCATATAGGACAGAGCAGAACTGCCCCATAGGGTTTCCAAGGAGCGACTGGTGGATTCGAACTGCTGACCTTTTGGTTAGCAATCAAACTCTTAACCACTGCACCACCAGAGCTCCAGGAAAACAGTTTAGATGTTCTTAAAAAATTAAACATAGGGGGAGGCGTGGTCAACATGGCAGAGTAGTTAGACGTTTCTTATATCTCTTACAACAAAGACCTGGAAAAACAAGTGATTTGATTCTATATGAATATCTAGGAGCCCTGAAAAAGGCAAAGTTGAGAAATCTGTCTGAGTGATACCAGAGAGAGAAACCCTTTGGAAGAAGTGAAGAGCGCCGGAGCCACAGCAGTGAAACTGCAGTGCCTCAGCTATGCCAGTCTGCAGTGAAGCAGGCAAACAGCTGTGCTGTGCACACGCTTGGGAAGCAGTTACCACATCGAGAGAGACCCAGCAGCAGAGATTCTGCTTGGACACTCTGAACCAGTGAAAAGCAGCTCCCAAGAGGCTAAGGTAAGTACATGTGTGCACCCTTTTGTGGGGATTTAAAAAAAAAAAAAAAAAAAGCCCATTTGGGAAAAACCTTTCTCTCTTTTACCTCCTCCCTCCATGCTCTGCACTGGGAGTTCGCTGGGCCAGAAGTAGATCGCAAAAGGCGCCCTGACCCATTCTCCTGGCCTTGGAGAGGGAACTAATAAGCTACTTGCTCCCCTAAGCCAGGAAACACAGGGTCAGAACAGCTCCTTTGCTAGACACAGGCATAAGGAGTCTGCAGACTCTGAGTGCATTAAACCCCTGTATAGACTTGTGGGGATTCATCCCAACAACGTTGGTTCTCACTACCACAGTACAACAGGGCAAACATCTGAAGTTTAACTTCAACCGCTTCAGCTGTGAACTGAGAGATTTGTGACCCTCAAAACAGCCCTACTCCTTAAGTAGGCACTTTTATCAATCTGCAGCAGGGGCTTGAGGAGTGGTGGTAGCACCTAAAGTGCCTAGTCACCTGCTACAGGAGTCCAAGAAAAAGTGGTGCCCTCAAGTCTTTACAGCCAACAGAGTGGGGTGCTCATAGTCCAGATGCAAAACTCACCTACCTACTGACCCTAGAGAATAGGGACATGCTTTCCTTTCAGACTCTCAGGGGCAGCCATCAGCTCCCTGCCTGGCTCAGTCCATGATTGCCTATCACAGCCAGAGTCCAGTGCTTGCATGCCTCTCTAGGACTGGGAGTGAGAGCCTGCATCACACACTTGGTGACTGGCAGCATGATCACCCGAGCTGAACCCATATAAGAAAATTTAACGGACTCCGGTGTCACATACTTAGTTACAGAACTACCTGATGACAGGACTTTAGCGATCCAAAGGTGTCAAAAATCAAACTGGTGCACAAGACCAGCCTATTTGGGCATATCAAAACAAAACAAAATAAGAAGCTAGGTCTCACTAAGCAAATACAAAATAAAATTATAATAAATTATTGATGACTTGGAGACAACAGACAATATCAAGTCACATAAAGAGGCAGTCCATGATGGCTTCAGCAAACTCCCAAAATAAAGAATCAATAAATTCTCTGGAGGAAGAGAACTTCTTGGAATTAACAAAGGCAGAATACAAAAGATTAATATACAAAACTCTTCTAGAAATAAGAAATAAAATTCTACAGAATGCAGAAAAATCCAGGTAACATACAGACACAGTAGTAGCGGAAATTAAAAATAGTTATTAAAGAACATAATGACAAATTTAATAGGCTGCAAGAATCCATAGAGAGAGAGCAATCAGAAATCCAGAAGATTAATAATAAAATTTCAGAATTAGATAACTCAATAGAAAGTCACAGAAGCAGAATCGAGGCAGTAGAAGTTAGAGTTAGTGACACTGAAGATAAAGCTCTTGAGGCCAAATTATTTGAGGAAAAATCAGATAAAAGAATTGAAAAGAGTGAAGAAACTCTAAGAGTCATGTTGGACTCTATCAAGAAAAATAACCTATGAGTGATTGGAGTACCAGAACAGGGGGGAATAACAGAAAATACAGAGAAAATTGTTGAAGCTTTGTTGACGGAAAACCTCCCTGATATCATGAAGGATGAGAAGATATCTATCCAAGACGCTTATCGAACCCCACATAAGGTAGATCCCAAAAGAAAGTCACCAAGACATATTATAATCAAACTCACCAAAACCAAAGACAAAGAGAGGATTTTAAGAGCAGCTAGGGATAAAAGAAAAGTCATCTACAAAGAAGAGTCAATTAGAATAAGCTCAGACTACTCAGCAGAAACCATGCAGGCTAGAAGGCAATGGGATGACATATTTAAAGCCTTGAAGGAAAATAACTGTCATCCAAGAATTATATATCCAGCAAAACTCTCTCTTAAATATGATGGCGAAATTAGGGCATTTCCAGATAAACAGAAGTTCAGGGAATTTTCAAAAAGCAAACCAAAA
This sequence comes from Dugong dugon, assembly GCA_030035585.1. Lineage (NCBI taxonomy): Eukaryota > Metazoa > Chordata > Mammalia > Sirenia > Dugongidae > Dugong > Dugong dugon. Next base: position 95,663,390 of record CM057483.1, on the reverse strand, counting down.
TTACAAGAAATACTAAAGGGAGTCCTACAGTTAGATAATCAATAACACCAGCAAACAATACAAAACTAGAACACAGGACAGCAACCAGATATTGACTCAGATACGGATATAAAAAATACATCAAAGCTAAAACATTGAAAATAGGGAAACAGATATCAATATGTAAAAAAGGATAACATTAAAACAAAAAAAGAGGGACTTAAAAAATGGAGACACTGATTTTCTATATGGAGGGGAAGTTAAGATGATATAAAGTAATAAAAGACTGGTATAAACTTAGAAAAATAGAGGTAAATATTAAGGCAACCACAAAGGAATCTAACAATCCTACAAATCACAATAAAAAGTAGAAAAACATAAAGACCCAGCAAACACAAAATCTACAACAAATAAAAAGGTGAAAAAAATACATAAAGAAAAACGACTCAGCACAAAAAATCAAGGATAACAAAGAAACTGTGAACAACACCCAAAAAGAGATATTAGGATGACAGCACTAAACACATACCTATCAATAATTACATTGAATGTAAACAGAATTAATGCACCAATAAAGAGACGGAGAGTGGCAGATTGGATAAAAAAGCATGATCCACCTATATGCTGCCTACAAGAGACGCACCTTAGACTTAAAGACACACACAGTCTAAAACTCAAAGGATGGAAAAAAATATATCAAGTAAACAACACTCAAAAAAGAGCAGGAGTGGCAATATTAATCTCTGACAAAATAGACTTTAAAGTAAAATCCACCACAAAAGATAAGGAATGGCACTATATAATATTTAAAGGGTAAATACACCAGGAGGATATAACTATAATAAATATTTATGCACCCAGCAACAGGGATACAAAATACATAAAACAAACTCTAACAGCTCTGAAGAGAGAGACAGACAGCTCCAAAATAGTAGTAAGAGCCTTCAATGAGCCACTTCCGGTGAAGGACAGAACTTCCAGAAAGAAGCTCAGCAAAGACACGGAAGAGCTAAATGCTACAATCAACAAACTTGATCTCATAAACATACACCGAACACTGCACAAAACAGTAGCCAAGTATACTTTCTTTTCCAAAGCACATGGAACATTCTCCAGAATAAACCACATATTAAGCCATAAAGCAAGCCTTAACAAACTCCAAAACATCTAAACATTACAAAGCAACTTTTCTGATCATAAAGCCATAAAAGTGGAAATCAACAAGAGAAAAAGCAAGGAAAAAAAAAATCAAACACATGGAAACTGAACAACACCTTGCTCAAAAACTACTGGGTTATAGAGAAAATTAAGGATGGAATAAAGAAATTCATAGAATCAAAGGAGAATGAAAACACATCCTACCAGAACCTTTGGGACACAGCAAAAGCAGTGCTCAGAGGTCAGTTTATAGCAATAAATGCACACATTCAAAAAGAAGAAAGGGTTATAATCAAAGCATTAACCCTACAACCAGAACAAGCAGAAAGAGAGCAGAAAAAGAAGCCCACAGATGTCAGAAGGAAGGAAATTGTAAGAATTAAAGCAGAATTAAATGAAAAAGAGAATAGAAAAACAATTGAAAGAGTTAACAAGTCCAAAAGCTGGTTCTTTGAAAAGATCAACAAATTTATAAACCACTGGCCAAACTGACGAAAGCAAAACTGGAGAGAAGCAGATAACCCATATAAGAAATGAGATGGGTGATATCACAACAGACCCAAATGAAATTAAAAGAATCATAACAGATTAGTATGAAACATTGTACTCTGACAAATTTGAAAACCTAGAGGAAATGGACAAATTTCTAGAAACTCACTACCTACCTAAATTAACACAAATGGAGGTAGTACAACTAAATAAACCCATAATAAAAGAAAAGATTGAAAACATTATTAAAATTCTGCCAACAACAACAACAAAAAAAAGCCCTGGCCCGGATGGCTTTACTGGAGAATTCTACCAAACTTTCAGAGAAAAGATAACACCACTTCTACTAAAGGTACTTCAGAGCATAAAGGATGGAATACTCCCAAACTCTTTCTATGAAGCCAGCATAACCTTGATACCAAAACCAGATAAAAACACCATAAAAATAGAAAATTACAGACCGATATCCCTCATGAACATTGATGCAAAAATCCTCAACAAAATTTTAGCCAACAGAATTAAGCAACATATCAAAAAAGTAATTCACCATGACCAAGTGGGATTTATACTAGGTATGCAGGGATGGTTCAACATGAGAAAAACAACCAACGTAATTCATCACATAAATAAAACAAAAGACAAGAATCACATGATCTTATAAATCGATGTAGAAAAGGCATTTGACTAAGTCCAACACCCATTCATGATAAAAACTCTCAACAAAAGAGGAATAATAGGGAAATTCTGCAATTTAATTAAGGGCATTTATACCAAACCAACAGCCAACATCATCCTAAATGGAGAGACTTTGAAAGCATTCCCCTTGAAAACAGGAACCAGACAAGGATGCCCTTTCTCACCACTATTATTCAACATTGTGCTGGAGGTCCTAGCCAGAGCAGTTAGGCTAGGAAAAGAAGTAAAGGGCATCCAAATAGGTAGGGAAGAAGTCAAAGTATCTCTATTCTCATATGATATGATCTTATACACGGAAAACCCCAAGGAATCCGCAAGAAAACTACTGGAACTAATAGAAGATTTCAGCAAAGTTTCAGGATACAAGCTAAACATACAAAAATCAATTGCATTCCTTTACACCTACAAAGAGAACCTCGAAGAGGAAATCACCAAATCAGTACCATTTACAATAGTCCCCCAAAAGATAAAATTCTTAGGAATAAATCTAACCAGAGATGTAAAAGATCTTTACAAAGAAAACTACAAGACACTACTGCAAGAAACTAAAAGAGACCTGCATAAGTGGAAAAATGTACCTTGCTCATGGATACGTAGACTCAACATAGTGAAAATGTCAATTCTACCCAAAGCAATCTTCAGATACAATGCAATCCCGATCCAAATTCCAGCAGCGTTTTTTAATGAGATGGAGAAACAAATCACCAACTTCATATGGAAAGGGAAGAGGCCCTGGATAAATAAAGCACTACTCAAGAAGAAGAACAAAGTGGGAGGCCTTACACTACCTGATTTTAGGGCCTATTATACTGCCACGGTAGTCAAGACAGCCTGGTAGTGGTACAATAACAGATACATAGACCAATGGAACAGAGTTGAGAATCCAGATATAAGCTCATCCCCCTATGAGTAGCTAATATTTGACAAAGGCCCAAAGCCCATTAATTGGGAAAAGACAGTCTCTTTAAGAAATGGTGCTGGCATAATTGGATATCTATATGTAAAAAACTGAAATAACTCCCATATCTTGCACCATGTACAAAAACTAACTCAAAATGGATCAAAGACTTAAATATAAAATCGAAAACAATAAGGATCATGGAAGAAAAAATAGGGGCAATGTTAAGGGCACTGACACATGGAATAAACACAATAAGAAGCATAAGTAACGATGCACAAGCACCAGAAGAAAGACTAGATAAATAGAAGCTCCTAAAAATCAAACACTTATGCTCATCTAAAGACTTCACCAAAAGAGTGAAAAGACAACCTACATATTGGGAAAAAACTTTTGGCTACGATAAATCCGATCAGCGTTTACTTTCTAAAATCTACAAGTTACTGCAAAACCTCAACAGCAAAAAGACAAATAACCCAATTAAAAAATGGGCAAAGGATATGAACAGGCACTTCACCAAAGAAGATATTCAGGCAGCTAACAGACACATGAAGAAATGCTCACAATCGTTAACCATCAGATAAATGCAGAACAAAACTACAGTGATGTATCATCTCACCCCAACAAGGCTTGCATTAATCCAGAAAACATAAAGTAACAAATGCTGGAGAGGTTGTGGAGAGACTGAAACACTTATACACTGTTGGTGGGAATGTAAAATGGTGCAACCGCTTTGGAAATCGATTTGGTGCTTCCTTAAAAAGCTAGAAATAGAAGTACCATACAATCCAGCTATCCTGCTGTTTGGAATATATCCTAGAGAAACAAGACACGTCACACGAGTAGATACATGCACACCCATGTTCATCGCAGCACTGTTCACAATAGCCAAAGGATGGAAGCAACCTAAGTGCCCATCGAAGGACAAATGGATAATCAATCTATGGTATATCCACAAAATGGAATATTATGCAATGATAAAGAACAATGATGAACCTGTGAAACATCGTATAACTTGGTGGAAGCTAGAACTTATTATGCTGAGTGAATTTAGTCAGGCACAGAAGGACAAATACTGTATAACACCACTATTATAAGAACTCAAGAAAAGGTTTAAACACAGAAGAAAACATTCTTTGATGGTTACGGGGGTGGGGAGGGAAGGTGAGTGTTGTTCACTAACTAGATAGTAGATAAGAATCATCTTAGGTGAAGGGCAGCACACACTACAGCGGAAGCCAGCACAACTGGACTAAATCAAAACTAAGAAGTTTCCTCGATACAGTCAAATACTTTGAGAGACAGAGTAGCAGGGATGCGGGGTCTGGGGACCATGCTTTCAGGGGACATCTATGTCAATTAGTATAACAAAGCTTATTAAGAAAATGTTTTGCATCCTACTTTGGTGAGTGGCATCTGGGGTCTTAAAAGCTTGCAAGTGGCCATCTAAGATGCATCAATTGGTCCCAATCACTTGGAGTAAAGGAGAACGAAGAACACCAAAGGCACAAGGAAAGTATTAGCCTAAGAGACAGAAAGCACCACGTAAACCAGAGACTTCATCAGCTTGAGACCAGAAGAACTTGATAGTGCCCGGCTACCACCAATGAAAGTCCTGACAGGGAACACAACAGAGGGTCCCTGATGGAGCAGTAGAAGGATGGGATGCAAAACTCAAATACTAGTAAGAAGACCGGATTTAATGGTCTGACTAAGACTGGAGGTGCCCTGGAAGCATGGCCACTTGTCTCTCCATCACCCCAGAACTAAAACAATTTCTGAGGCCAACACTTCAGACAGGGATTGGACTGGACTGTGGGACATAAAGTGATACTCGTGAAGAATGTGACTCTTAGACAAGCAGATATAAGAGACCAAAGGGGCGGCTTCTTTCCAGAGGTTAGAGGGGAAGGCAGAGAGAGTAAGGAGCTGGTTGAATGTTCATGGGGAATCAGCGGTGGAGGGGAAGCGTCTGCTGTTGCAGAATGGGGTGATTGATTGGGGTCTTATAAAAATGTATGCTAAAAAAAATTCTGTATGGGAGACTCACTTGAAACGTAAACTTCATTTAATTATATTAATTTAAAAAGAAAAAGAAAAAATTGCACAGAAAAAAAAAATTTCAAAAACAGCTACCTGGCCAACTAACTGGAAGAGATCCATATTTATGCCTATTCCAAAGAAAGATGATCCAACCGAATGTGGAAATTATCAAACAATGTCATTAGTATCACACACAAGTAAAATTTTGCTGACAATCATTAAAAAGAGGCTGCAGAAGTACATCAACAGGGAGCTGCCAGAAATTCAAGCTGGATTTAGAAAAAGACATGGAACCAGGGATATCACTGCTGATGTCAGATGGATCCTGGATGAAAGCAGAGAATACCACAAAGATATTTATCTGTGTCTTATTGACTATGCAAAGGCATTCAACTGTGTGGATCGTAACAAATATGGATAACATTGTGAAGAATGAGAATTCCAAAACACTTAATTGTGCCCAAGAGGAGCCTATACATAGATCAAGAGGCGGTTGTTCGAACAAAACAAGGAGATACTGTGTGGTTTAAAGTCAGGAAAGGTGTGTGTCAGGGTTGTGTCCTTTCACCTTATTCAGTGTGTATGCTGAGCAAATATTCCAAGAAGCTGGACTATATGAAGAAGAATGCGGCATCAGGATTGGAGAAGGACTCATTAACAACCTGTGATATGCAGATGACATAACCTTGCTTGCTGAAAGTGAAGAGGACTTGAAGCACTTATTGGTGAAGATCAAAGACCACAGCCTTCAGTATGCGTTACACCTCAACATAAAGAAAACAAAAATCCTCACAACTGGACCAATAAGCAACATCACGCTAAATGGAGACGATTGAAGTTGTGAAGGATTTCATTTTACTGGGATCCACAATCGACGGCCATGGAAGCAGCAGTTAGGAAATCAATATAATGCATTGCATTGGGCATACCTGCTGCAAAAGACCTATTTAAAATGTTAAAAAGCAAAGATGTCACTTTAAAGATTAAAGTACTTCTGACCTAAGCCATGGTGTTTTCAATCGCCTCATTTACATGCAAAAGCTGGGCAATGAATAAGGAAGACTAAGGAAGAATTGATGCCTTTGAACTATTGTGTTGGGGAAGAATACTGAATACACCACGGACTGCCAAAAGTATGAACAAATCTGTCTTGGAAAAAGTACAGCCAGAATGCTCCCTAGAAGTGAGGATGGGAAGACTTTGTCTCACATACTTCAGACATGTTATCAGGAGGGATCAGTCCGTGTAGAAGGACATCATGCTTGGTAAAACAGAGGGTCAGCAAAAAAGAGGAAGACCCTCAACGAGATGGACTGACACAGTGGCTGCAACAATGGGCTCAAGCATAACAACAATCATGAGGATGGTGCAGGACCAAGCAGTGTTTCATTCAGTTGTACATAGGGTCATTGTGAGTCAGAAGCAACTCGACGGCACCTAACAACAACAACATTTATGGTATGTGACTCTATAACACAGCAGACATTGCCAGGCAGGGGAAGAAATGATGGACATTTTACACCCTGGCACAGAGACAAATGGTTATCACAGGGGGGAAAAAATGTATCTTCTTCTAGCAACTCAATGACATTGTAGATTTAATGTGAAAGACAAAACTATACCTCAGAGTAGAACTGTGCTTCATAGGGAGTTCAATGGCTGATTTTTCAGAAGTAGATCACCAGGCGTTTTATCTAAGGTGCTTCTAGGTGGACACCAACTTCCAGCCTTTTAGTTAGCAGCCAAGAACGTTAACAGTTGGCACCATCCAAGGACTCCATATTGATGGTAATACAGTATTCATTTATTGAAAGTTCAGAAAAGGTAAAATTAAAATACTGCTTGGTAATAAATAAGAGGGTAAACGTATAAAGAATAACAAATAGAATCAGGACAGTGGTCAGGAGGGAGATGATACTAGGGAGGCACCCCAAGGAGAAAAGAACACCCACTCAAGACCTACTTCTTTACCTGGGTGGTGAAGTCATGAGTGTTTATATGACTATAATTTAAACTTATCATTGCTCTGGTAAAAATAATCAAAATTCACCAAAATTTGAACCTGATGTTTATTCAAAACAGTTAATTCTGTATGCATATAGGGAGACGAATGTGTTTGGATTTTTTAAATCTAAGGTGTTGGCATATCTGAATTAGGTGATTTCAGAACTAAAATTATACATTCCATTCTGAATTTGAAACCCTGGTGGTGCAGTGCTAACCAAAATGTGGGCAGTTCAAATCCACCAGCCACTCCTTGGAAACCCTATGGGGCAGTTCTGCTCTGTCCTATAGGGTCACTATGAGTTAGAATCAACTCGACAGCAACAGGTTTTCTCTTTTTTTGGCATTCTGAATTTAACTGAGAATTTCACTTCTACTCTTCTAAAAAAATTTAGTCTTCTTCAAGGTTTTACTGCTTGAAAAACAAATGTCTAGTGCTTGTTAGGAGCCCTGGTGGCACAATAGTTAAGAGCTCAGCTGCTAACCAAAAGGTGGGCAGTTCAAATCCACCAGCTGTTCCTTGGAAATCCTATAGGGCAGTTCTACTCTGTCCTATAGGGTCGCTATGAGTCGGAATCGACTCAACTGCAATGGATTTTTTTAAGTGCGTATTAAGAATGTTTACACAGCTGGCCCCAGAGAAGGCATCTCACTGATCAATTAAATAAAGTTAGAACCTAAAAATAACTTTCAGACTTTATCCCTGTTCTCACTCTCAAATTAATTTTCACTCACTGAGATTTATCCACTGCAATCTACTAAGTCTTCATAAATGGGTAACTAGATAGAAACTAAGTTTGTGAGAATAAAGAAGCAGATCATAACTATAAAGCTTTCGACTGTCTGTAACCTAAGAGCACACAGATTCAGGCCTCAACTCATGTAAATGAACTTGTCTCAACTACTTCCAGGGAATTTCCCCAGCAGAAGCATGGGCTTTATCTCCTTCTTCCTTTTACCTGAATAAGCAGCTTTTACATTTCAAAAGGCTTAGATTTAGAGCTGATTTAATCTTTACTCTTTCCTAACTAATGGTCGATTTATATTCAAGGACCCCAATTAAGTTGACGCAGCTTGCAATACATCACTAAACCTCCATATCAAGAATGCTTACTTTTCATTTTAGAAATATTGCCTTTGTCAAACTGTATCAAGAATGAGAAATTTGTTAGACTAGAAATTGACGATAAGAAAGTTTATAGTTAATCACCCCTTGTAAATTTTCCTCCCTTCCTCTGAAACTGCTTTGAAGCGAACTTGTTACATTTGTTTACACTGCCTGTTAAAACCTTTATTGTTCTGTCTACAAAGGAGAACACCTGTTGCAGTTGAATTGAATGTTACGTGTTCTTCTGCAGAATCAAATTATTTCTTCAATAAAATATATGTTTTAATATCAAAAAGAAATTAAACATAGAACTACTATATGACCCAGCAATTTCACTCCTAGGTATAAACCCAAGAGACTTGAAAGTAGCTATTCAAACAGACACATGTACAGCAAAGCTTATTACAACATTATTCATAATAGCCAGGAGGTGGAAACAACCCAAATTTCCATCAACAGATGAATGATAAACAAAATATGGTATATAAACACAATGCAATATTTTTTCAACTATAAAGAGAAATCAAGTCCTGACAATACTACATACTACATCAATGAACCTTGAACATATTATGCTTAGTGAAGTAAGTCAATCACAAAATGACAAATATTGTATGATCTCACTTATATGAAGTAGCTAGAATAGGCAAATGCATAGATATAAAAGTTTAATAGTTCTTACCAGGGATGGAGGAGAGGAGAAAATGGGGAAATTATTGTTTAGGAAGCATTGAGTTTCTGTTTATGGTGATGAAAAATCTGGCAATGGTTATTGGTGATTGTTGCACAAACATGATTGATGTAATTGGTGTCACTGAATTGTACACTTGGAAGATGTTGTATTGGGAAACTTTCTGTTTTTCCAACAATTAAAAAAAAAAAAACAAATAGAAAGAAAGAAAAGACCAAAGTGGATGTCAGAAGAGACTCTGAAACTTGCTCTTAAGCACAAAGTAGCTAAAGCAAGCAGAAGAAATGATGAAGTAAAAGAGCTGAACAGAAGATTTCAAAGGGTAGCTTGAGAAGACAAGGTAAACTACAGTGAAACCTGTGAGAGTCGGAACTCGCTGGGACTGACTTGTTTTTCTTGGCCTTGCAAGTTCCCCACCTTTGACAGGGTGCAGACTTACCACTCTTCTATCACTCATTTTAGTGGAAAATATTTGAGTTTTCCTTCTACAGCAAATTTCTGCCATTCACAGGTTTTATTGTATTAGGATGAAATGTGCAAATACCTGGAGTTAGAAAACCAGAAGGAATGAACACAATCACATTTCTCAAGTTGAAAGAATTGAAGAAAAAATTTAACCCCTGAGTAGAATTACTGAAGGATTCAATGGGCAAAAACCGAATGATGCAGGAAGCATCTAGAGAAGATGGAAGAAAACTAAAGAAGAAGGAAGAGGAGGAAGGAAGGACAAGATAGAATCACTGTACCAGAAAGAGTTGGTTGATGCGCAAAGATTTCTGGAGGTAGCATATTGTCAAAAACTGCTGGTACTGATGGAAGAAGTTCAAGCTGCAATGAAGGCATTGGTATATAACAAGCCTCCAGGATTTGACAGAATACCAACTGATAGTCTTTAACAAAGGGATGCAACACCGGAAGCACTTACTTATCTATGTCAATACATTTGGAAAACAGCTACGTGGCCAATCAACTGGAAGAGATCCATAGTCGTGTCCATTCCAAAAAAGGCAGTCAAATGGAATGCAGAAATCATTGAACAATATAATTAATGTCACATGCTAGCAAAATTTTGCTGAAGGTAAATAAAAATGACTGCAGCCATATATTGACAGGGTCCTGTAAGGAGTTCTAGCCAAATTCAAAAGAGGACATGGAATGGGGGATATCATTGTTGATGTCATATAAATCCTGGCTGAAAGCAGAGAATATCAGGAAGATGTATAGCAGTATTTTATCAACTACATGAAAGTATTGTACTGTGTGTATCATTAAAAATTATGGATAACATTATGAAGAATGGGAATTTAAGAACACTTAACTGCAGTCACGTAAATTCTGTACATGGATCAGGGAGCAGTCATTCAAACAGAACAATGAGATACTGTGTGGCAGGATTGTATCTTTTCACTTTATTTAATCTGTTGAAGGTGAATCTGGTTTATATGAAGAAGAATGTGGCATTGAGATAGTAGGAAGACTCATTAACAACCAGTGATATGAAAATGACACAACTTTGCTTACCAAAAGTGAAGATGACTTGAAGCACTTACTGATGAAGATAAAATACTACCGCCGTCACTATGTATTACTCCTGAATAAAATAGAAATCCTCGTAACTGGACTGATAAATTACACCATGATAAATGGAGAAAAATTTGATGTTGTCAACAATTTCATTCTACTTGGAGCAACAATTGGTATCCATGGAAGCAACAGTCAAGAAATCAAATTATGTATTGCATTGGGAAAATCTGCTGCAAAAGATGTCTTTAAGTTTTAAAAAGCAAAGATGTTGCTATGATGACTAAGGTGTACCTGGTCAAAGCCATGGGCTTTTCAATCACTTCATATGCACGTGAAATCTGGGAAACAAAAAGGAAGACTAAAGAATTGACACATTCAAATTGTGGTGTTTTCAGAGACTAGAGAATATATCACAGACTGCCAGAGTTATGAACAAATCAGTCTTGAAAGAAACACAACCTGAATGCTCCTTAGAAGTGAGGATGGTGAGACTTCAACTTGCTTACTTTGGACATGTCATAAGACTAATTGCTAGAAAAGGGCATTTTGTTTGGTAAAGTAAAGGGTCAGCAAAAATGAGTGAAATCTTTCAATGAGATGAATTAACACAATAGCTACAACAATGTACTCAAACATACCAATGATCATGAAGATGGCACAGGACTGGGCAACGTTTCCTTCTGTTATACATAAGGCCTCCATGAGTTGGAACCAACTCGACAGCAACTAACAACAACAACAAATAAACCAACCAGAACTAACAGATGACTACAGAACACTGCACCCAACAGAAAAATACACTTTCTTCTCAAATGCATATGGAACATTTTCCTGAACAGACCATATGTTAGGTAACAAAAGAAGTCTCCGTTAATTAACAAATATTTAAATTAGGAGGTGGTACCAACATGGCACTACAGACAGAAGCATATGCCATCCCTCTGCTGCAAAGACATGAAAAACTGAGTAAAACAGAAACAAACATCATTTCTAGAACCCTAAGCACCAAATGAAGGAATAAAGACTTTGATCAAGCACCAAATGGAATAAGAAACTGACAGAGAACAGAGAATGAGGAGAGCTATGGAGTGGAGGTCCCCTACAAGCTAATGTGGCCAGATTCACCATCTTGGACTACAGTCACAGAAGAACACAGACAGGAAGGCAACTTCACAAAGCTTCCAAAAAGAGTCAGAGCACCCAGTAACCAGGGATACATGCTTTTCCATCCCCCCTTCTACCCTGTATGAGGCCTCCACCACTTTTCAATGGGCCATGGTCACACAGAGATTCACCATATTGGACTTCAGCCACCAAGGACCATGGATAGGGAGTACGGGAAGGCAACTTCATGGAGCTCCCAGCAGGAGACAGAGCTCTTGGTAAGCAAGCAACAAAACAAACCCAGCCCACCTGCCCAGATATGCCCAAATAAATCAAAAAAGAAGGATGAAACAATGAAATCTACAATCAATAAATTAAGAAAATATTTCCTGAATGTCCCAGAGACAGCAGACAGTATCAAAACATATTAAAAAAAAAAAAGGAGAGGATGGCTCCAGACAGTGAACAAAATAAAACACCAGATGACTTTCTGCCAGAAGAAAGGTCACTGGAACTACCTGATAGGGAATTCAGACCTCTAATATTCAGGGTTCTCCAACAGATGAAGGAAAATGCAGACAAAATCATGGGAAACACAGACAAAATCATGGAAAATACAGGCAAAACAATGGAAGAATTCAGAAAATAATACAGGAACAAAATGTCAAAATAAATTCACAACTAGATAGCATATAAAAACATCAATTAGAAATCCAAAAGATAAACAACAAGATTTCAGAAACAGACGGTGCAATAGATGGTTTTAGGAACAAATTTGAAACAATGGAAGACAGGATTGGTGAAACTGAAGACAAATTCTTGGATACCACTTTGTTTGAGAAAAAATCAGAGACAACAATGAAAAAAATGAAGAAACACTGAGAATGATGTAGGATACAATCAAAAGCAAAAATTTGAGTGTGGTCTGAGTTTCAGAACAGGAGACAAAAACAGAAAACACAGAGAGGATCATTGAGATTAGCTGACAGAAAACTTCCCTAATATCATGAAAGATGAAGAGCTGACCATCTGAGAAACTCAATGAATCCCACATAGGATAGACTTCAAAAGAAAAACACAAGACATAATCACACTAGCTAAAACCAAGGACAAAGAAAGAATCCTGACAGCAACTCAAGAAAAACAAAGGGGAAACAATAAGACCAAGCTCTGATTACTCAGCAGAAACCATGTAGGCGAGAAGGCAGTGGGATGACATACGTAAAATCTTGAAAGAAAAAAACTGCCAACCACGAATAATATATCCTGCAAAACCTGCTCAAATATGATGGTGAGATCAGGACATTTCTAAATAAACAAAAATTAAGGGAATATGTACAAACCAAATCACACTTACAAGAATTATTAAAGGGAGTCCTTTGGATAGAGAACCAACAACATCAGACAACAACCTGAATCTAGCACATAAGAAAGCATCAACCAGACACCAACCTAGATAATAAACTCTCAAGGATAAAACAAATCTAAAAAATTTACAACAGGGAACCAAAGAGGTCAATCTGTAAAGGTCAATCTGTAAATGGCAACAATATCAGAACAAGAAAAAGGGAATAAATGGTGTAGGTATAGAACTTTCAAATGGAGAAGAAGTCAAGGTGTTATCAAGTAATAAAAGACTGGTTTAAACTTAGGAAGATGGGGTAAATTTCAAGGTAACCACAAAGAAAGTTAACAAACTTTCTCATCAGTATAAAGAAGAAAACCATAAAGTCTCAGTAAACACAAAATATATGAAAACTAAGTAAATGGAAAAAAATCCACAAATAAAAGGAATTCAGCACAGAAGAGGAAGAGGAAAAAGAAAATGTCAGCACCACAAAAAGGCACTAAAAATGACAGCAATAAACACACCTATCAATAATCATACTGAATGTAAATGGCTTAAATGCACACATAAAGAGACAGAAAGTGACAGAATGGATAAAAAAAAGTGACCCATTGTTCATTGTCCATGAGATGCACATCTTAGAAACAAAGACATAAATATATTAAAAATCAAAGAATGGAAAAAATATATTAAGCAAAGAGCAACCAAAAAAGAACAGGAGTGGCAATACAAAACTCAGATAAAATAGGCATTAAAACAAAATCCACCATAAAAGACAATAAAGGATAATAGTACATAATGATTAAAGGGACAATCCATAAAGGGATTAAAGGGACAATCCACCATGAGGACATTACCATAATAAATATCTTCACACACAATGACAGGGATCCAAAATATACAAAACAAACTAATGGCACTGAAAAAAGAAATTGGTAGTTCCACAATAATAGTGGGTGACTTCAACACAACACTCTCAGTAAAGGACAGAACATCAAGAAAGAAACTCAACAAAGATACAGAAGATCTAAAGGCCAAAATCAACCAACTTGACCTCAGAGACTTAAACTGAACACTCCACTCAACAGCAGCGAAGTATATATTCTTTTCCAATGCACACGGAATGTTCTCCAGAAGAGACCACGTCTTAGGTCACAAAGCAACCCTCAAAAAAATCCAAAACACTGAGATAATACAGAGTATCTTCTCTGATCACAATGCCTTAAAAGTAGAAGTTAATAACAGGAAGAGCAAGGAAAAAAAATCAAATACATGGAAACAGAATAACACCTTGCTTAAAAACCACTGGGTAATAGAAGAAATCAAAGATGGAAAAAAATTTCTGGAATCAAACTAGAATGAAAACACATCATACCAAAACCTCTGGGACACAGCAAAGGCAGTGCTCAGACACCAATTTACAACAATAGATGCACACACCAAAAAAGAAGAAAGGGACAAAATCAAAACATTAGCTACACAACTTGAATAAATAGAAATAGAACAGCAAAAGAAGACCACAACCACCAGAAGAAAGGAAATAATAAAGATCAGAGAAGAAATAAATGAAATAGAGAATAGAAAAACAATAGAAAGAATCAACAAAACAAAAAGTTGATTCTTTGAAAGGATCAACAAAAAACCATTGGTCAAATTGACAAAAGAAAAACAAGAGAGGATGCAAATAACCCAAACAAGAAACGAAATGGGAGACATTACAACAGACCCAACTGAAATAAAAAGAATCATAAAAGAGTACTATGAAAAACTATACTTCAACACATTTGAAAAACTAGAGGAAATGGACAAATTTCTAGAAACACACTACCTAAACTAACACAAACTGAGTTAAAAAAATCTGAACAGCCCCATAACAAGAGAAGATATTGAAAAGGTAATTTAAAAACTCCCAACAGAAAAAAATCCTGACCCAGCTGGCTTCACTGGAGAATTCTACCAAACATTTAGAGAAGAGCTTGCACCAGTACTACTCAAACTATTTCATAACATAGAAAAAGAAGGGACACTTCCAAATTTATTTTATGAAGTCAGCATAACCCTGATACCAAAACCAAAGATACCACAAAAATAAAATTACAGACCAATATCTCTCATGGATATAGATGCAAAAATTCTCAACAAAATTCTAGCCAATAGAATCCAGCATCATAAGTAAAAAAGAATAGTACACCAGGACTAAGTGGGATTCATACCAAGTATGCACAGACAGTTCAACGTTATAAAATCAATCAACATAATCCACCACGTAAATAAAACAAATTAAAAGAATCACATAATTATCTCAATCAACACAGAAAAGCCATTCAATAAAGTCCAACATCCATTTCTGATAAAAACTCTCAATAAAGTAGGTATACAAGGGAAATTCCTCAACATAATAAACAGCATTTATACAAAGTCAACATCATTCTTAATGGAGAGATGCTGAAAATATTCCCCCTGAGAACAGGAACAAGAGAACAATGCCCTTTATCACCACTCTTATTTAACATTGTGCTGGAAGTCCTAGCTAGAGTAACAAGAAAAAGAAATAAAGGGCATCCTAATTGGTAAGGAAGAAGTAAAATTATCCCTATTTGCAGATTATATTATACTATACATAGAGAACCCTAAGGACTCCACAAGAAAATTACTGGAACTAATAGAAAGATTCAACAGAGTAGCAGTATACAAGATAAACATACAAAAATCAGTTGGTTTCCTATACAGCAATAAACAGAACTACGAAAAGGAAATCAAAAAAGCAGTACTATTTATAATAGCTCCTAAAAAATAAAACACTTAGGAATAAATCTAACCAGGGATGTAAAAGACATATACAAAAGAAAACTACAAAACACTACTGCAAGAAACCAAAAGAGACCTACACAAATGGAAAAACATACCATGCTCATGGATAGGTAGACTCAACATTGTGAAAATGTCAATTATACCCAAAGCAGTCTACAAATAAAATGCAATCCTGATACAAATACCAACAGGATTCTTTAACAAGATGAAAAAATTAATCATTAACTTTATATGGAAAGGAAAGAGGCCCAGGATAAGTAAAACACTATTGAAGAAAAAGAATAAAGTAGAAGGACTCACACTACCTGACCTCAGAACCTACTATACAGCTACAGTAGTCAAAACAGCCTGGTACTGGTACAATAACAGACACATTGACCAATAGAACAGAATAGAGAACTCAGAAGTAAATCCATCCACATACGATCAACTGATCTTTGACCAAGGCCCAAAGTCCATTAAATGGGGGGAAAAGACAGTCTTTTTTAACAAATGGTGCTGACAAAAGTGCTTGTCGATCCATAAAAAAATGAAACAGTACCCATACCTCACACTATATGCAAAAACTAATTCAAAATGGATCAAAGACCTAAATATAAAACCAGAAACTATAAAGATCATAGAAGAAAAAATAGGGTCAACACGAGAGGCCCTAATATATGGCATAAATAGAATACAATCCATAACTAACAATACACAAACACCAGAAGATAAGCTAGGTGACTGAGATCTTCTAATAATTAAACATTTATGCTCATCAAAAGACTTCACAAAAAGAATAAAAAGAGAACCTACAGACCAGGAAAAAATTTTTGGCTGTAACAAATCCAACAAAGGTCTAACCTCTAAAATCTATAGGAAAATCCAACACCTCTACAACAAGAAGACAATCCGATTAAAAAATGAGAAAGGATATGAACAGACACTTCACCAAAGAAGACATTCAGGCAGCTAACAGACACATGAGGAAATGCTCCCGATCACTAGCCATTAGAGAAATGCAAATCAAAACTACAATGTGATACCTTCTTACTGCGACATTACTGGCACGAATCAAAAAACAGAAAATAACAAATGTTGGAGAGATTTCAGGGAGCTTGGAACTCTTATGCACTGCTGGTGGGAATGTGAAATAGTACGACAATTTTGGAAAATGATATGACTCTTCCTTAAAAGGCTAGAAATAGAAATGCTATATGACGCAGCAATCGCACTTGTAGGAATATGTCCTAAAGAAATAAGAGCCATCACACGAATAAACACATGCACACCCAGCCCATGTTAATTTCACCATTATTCACCATAGCAAAAGTATGGAAACAACCTAAGTGCCCATCAACAGATCAATGGTAAACAAACTATGGTACATACACACAATGGAATACTACTCAATAATAAAGAACAATGACGAATCTGCAAAACATCTCACAACATGGAAGGCATTATGCTGAGTGAAATAAGTCAATCACAAAAGGACAAATACTTTATGAGGCCACTATTATAAAAATTCATGAAGAAGTTTACACACAGAAAGAAGCAATCTTTGATGGTTACTAGGGAGGGGAGGTGTGGGAAGGGAAAAACACTAACTAGACAATAGATAAGTGGTAACTTGGTGAAGGGTAACACAGTACACAATTCTGGAGAAGTCAGCACAACTTGACCAAGGCAAGATTATGAAAGCTTTGTAGGCACATTCAAACTCCCTGAGGGACCGAACTACTGGGCTGAGGGCTGGGGACCATGATCTCAGAGGACATCCAGCTCAATTGGAATAACATAGTTTATAAAGAAAATGTTCTACATTCTACTTTAGTGAGTAGCGTCTGAAGTCTTAAAAGCTTGTGACCAGCCATCTAAGATACTTCACTGGTTCCATCCCATCCGGAGTAGGGGAAAATGAAAAAAACCAAAGACAAAGGGGAAAAATTAGTCCAAAGGACTAATGGACCACAACTATCACAGCTCTCCACCCGGCTGAGTCCAGCAGAACTAGATGGTGCCCAGCTACCACTACAGACTGCTCTGACAGGCATCACAATAGAGGGTCCTGGACAGAGCTGGAGAAAAGTGTAGAATACAATTTCTAACTCACAAAAAAGACCAGACTTACTGGTCTAACAGAGACTGGAGAAACCCTGAGAGTATGTCCCTTGGACACCCTTTTAACTGAGTACTGAAGTTACTACTGTGGTTCACCCTTCAGCCAAAGATTAGACAGGCCCATAAAAATAAAAAAAGGAAAG
This sequence comes from Dugong dugon, assembly GCA_030035585.1. Taxonomy (NCBI): domain Eukaryota; kingdom Metazoa; phylum Chordata; class Mammalia; order Sirenia; family Dugongidae; genus Dugong; species Dugong dugon. Next base: position 95,645,291 of record CM057483.1, on the reverse strand, counting down.
TAAAGGCATACAACAGCTCAGAGGCAGGGATGAGAAGTAAAGAGGGGACAGGAAAGCTGGTAAAAGGGAACCCAAGGTCGAGAGGAGGAGAGTGTTGACATGTCGTGGGGTTGGCAACCAATGTCACAAAACAATATGTGTATAAATTGTTCAATGAGAAACTAATTTGCTCTGTAAACCATCGAATTTACAATTAAAATAAGAAAGAAACTATTTAAATCCTATAAAATGTCTTCTTCAACCACAATGGAAGGAAACTAGAAATCAATAATAGAAGGAAACCTGGAAAATTCTCAATGACAACAGGAAAATGATAAAATCCACAAATACATGGAAATTACACAACACACTCTTAAACAACCAGTGGATCAAAGAAGAAGTCACAAGGAAAATTTTAAAATAGTTTGAGAAGAATAAAAATGAAAAAAAATCATACCAAAACTTATGGGATGTAGCAAAGCAATGCTCAAAGCAAAATTTATAGCTATAAACACCTATATTAAAAAGGAAGAACGATCTCAAGTCGATAACCAAGTTTTATACCTTAAGGAACTAAAGAAAGAACAGAAAACTAAATCCAAAGCTAGCAGACGGAAGAAATTAAGGAAACAAAGAGTAGAAAAATAATAGAATCCATAAACTGATACAGTGAAAAAAGACAACAAAGTAAACAAATCTTTAGCAAGACTGACTTAGAAAAAGAAAAGAAATCTCAAAATACTAATATCAGAAATAAAATGGGGGCATTATTCACAATAGCAAGAAGATGGAAACAACATAAATGCCCATCAACGGATGAATGGATAAGTAAAATGTGGTCCATACATACAATGAGAGAAATGAGTTCCCAAAGCATCTTGGAACAAGGATGATCCTGGAGGACATTAAGTTGAACAAAATAAGTCAATCACTGTGTGTATATGTGTGTGTGTGTGTGTGTGTATATATATATATATAGTATGTTATCACTTTTATTAAATGTCATGAACAAGTATATATACAGAAATTAATGTTCTTTAGTGATTACCAGGTATGGGAGGTGGAGAGAGGGATTCACTGTCTAGATAGTAGACACTTGTTATTTTTTGTGATAGGTAAGGTAACACTGAATGAGAGTGAAGTATACACAGCTTGATGAAGATAAATGATGTCACTAAAATGTACACAATAAAAAAGGACCTATTGATAATTGCTATGGCATATATAATTTTGACACAACAGCAAAAACAACCAAAAAATATATATGCGGGTATATATGTATGTATGTAGGCATATATGTGTATAGGTATGTATATGTGCATATATATAAGTGTATATATGGGTGTATGCATATGTATATGCATGTATATGACTGTATGCTCATATATTGATATATATAATAAAGCATATAGGGGCACAGTTACGAATACTACTTAGACATAATCAAACAGCTTGTGTGATTGGATTTCTGGGTTTGAAGGATTAGGACCATAGTCTCATGGGACATTTTGGTCACTTGGTATAATATATAGTTCATAAAGTTATGTTTTACATCCTACTTTGGTGAGTAGTGTCTGGAGTCTTAAAAAGCTTGCAAGCAGCCATCTAAGATACAACTATTGGTCTCTACTCATCCGGAGCAAAAGAGAAAGAAGGAACCAAAAGACTCAAAGAAGAAACTATTCTACAGGACAAATAGTCTACAGGAACCAAGGCCTTCATCTATTCTGAGACCAGAAGAATTAGGTGGTGCCCAGCTACCACTACTGACCATTCTAATCAGGGCCACAATCGATGGACCCTGATACGGAAAGGGAGAAAAAATGTGGAACAGACTCTCAAATTCCTAAACAAACAAACAACAACAACAACAACAACAACAAAAAAAACAGAATTACTGGATAGATTGAGACTGAAGGACTCTCCTATACTATTGCCCTGAGATACTCTTCAGATCTTGAACCAAAACTAACTTCTGAAGTCACTTTGTAGTTAAATAAAAAATTGGCTCAAATAATAATGAATATCACTCATAAGTACTGTCCTTTTTTAAAAAATCACCTGTATGAGACAAAATGGTCAACAGTTACTTTAAAACAAAGATGAGAATGTAAAGAGGCAGGGGAACTAGATTAACGGAAATGGAACAACCAGAAAGGAAATAATAAGAATGTTCATGCTTTGTGAAGAATGTAAGCAATGTCACTGAACAACTTGTGTAGAAATTGTTGAATAAGAACTTAAACTGCTCTGTAAACCTTCACCTAAAACACAATAAAATATATTTTAAAAAAAAAAACAGTAACCAACCAAGATAAAACATTTTACATCACAATGTTTTCAATAGGAACACTCTTCTGGCCATTTAGGATACCAAATAGTTCATTTTTTACTTGGTGTTGAGTAAAAAGACCTGGTTAAAGAAGCTACCCATTTAATAACCCATAAATGAAAACTTTGACAAAGAAATTGTCCAAATCATCCAGGTAAAATATGCATTTTAAAAAAGTCTCTATTATTTTCACACGAACAAGTCACGCTCTTTTTCTTCTGGAAGCATCTCACACCTCTTCCAGATTATATAAAGTTTAAAGTAAATGAAAATTTCACCAAGGATCGGTGGTGCTTCTCTTCTTCACCTTTGATTCCATGCCTGGCACCATCTGCATTCAGCAGTAACCAACACAATGTTGTTTCCTTGTATAACACAAAAAGCATATTTATTTGAAAAAAAAACTTTTAAATTTAATTTAAGATCATCTTTTTCTATGAAATCTGTACATTTTGCTGTATATTTTGTCTTCCTCATAATTTTCTAGCAAAAAGTTAGGTTTACAATTTACAGTAAAGTCACAAATCCCTTTCCTGTTCCAAACTTTAGTATTCTGTGCTGATGGTTAGTTTGTATAATAATCAAAACAGTAAAATAAAGTGTTAAGCCTCAAAATAAATAAATAAGCAAAACAGGCAAAGGACTTGAATAGGCATTTCTCCAAAGAAGATATACAAACGGACAGCAAACACGTGAAAAGGCGCTCAACATCATTAGTACTTAGGGAAATGCAACATCATTACCCATTAAAAAAACCAAACCCATTGCCATCGAGTCAATTCCAAGTCATAGCGACCCTACAGACCCTACAGGACAGAGTAGAACTGCCCCATAGAATTTCCAAGGAGCACTGGGTGGGATTTGAACTGCTGACCTTTTGGTTAGCAGCCGTAGCTCTTAACCACTACGCCACCAGGGTTTCCTTATTATTCATTAGGGAAATACAAATCAAAACCACAATGAGAGGTGGAGCCAACACGGTGCTATAGACAGAAGCACCACTCCATCCCTCCACAGCACATACCTGAAGAACTAAGTAAAACAGAGGCAAACATCAATTCTGGAACCCTAAGCATCGAAAGAAGAGATAAAGAACTCAACCAAGCACAGCGTGGAATAAGAAACTGACAGAGAACAAAGGGAGGAGAGTTATGAGCTGAGGTCCCCTATGAGCTAATGCAGCATGGATCCACCATCTTGGACTCCTGTCGGAGATCAGTGAACAGGGAGTACCAGAAAGCAGCCTCACAGAGCTCCCAGCAGGAGACAGAGCACCCAGTAACCAGTGATACATGCTTTCCCATACCCCCCCCCCTTGTTTCCCTTGCTCAGCCTCCACCACTTCCCAGTAGGCCGAGTGACTGTGGCCTGGGAGGCACCAGCTGCTTGGATTTGGCCCGCCCACACAGGCTGGCTCCTTCAGAGCCATTTTACTGTAGCTGGTGTTGCTTTATTTGGCTTCTTTTGGTTTCTTCCCTGCCTCTTACCTCCTCCTTCTCCTCCTTTCTCTCGAACACTTGGCTCCCTGTGCCATCTTTGCTTCTTCCTAACAGGCTGTGAAGTGCCGTTCGGCTGGGGAGCTGCTCTCTGGCCCATGCTGCCATGCTGGTGGGATTTTGGGGGCCTTTTTCTGTTTTGTTTTGTTTGTTTGTTTTCTTTTTCTTTTCATGGCTTGGGAGCCCCTTCCAGCTGGGCTGTACTGGGCAGTTTGGGAGCCACTTCCCCAGTCTGCACATCCACCCTGGTGAGATCCCTGGCGGTATTTCTTTTTTTTTTCTTTCTGTCTTTCTTCATTTTCAGTTTCTAGTCTCTTTCTAACAACCAATTCCTGTCTCTTGATATCTGGTGCTGTGTGTCCAACTTTACCCCTTCTAGCTGGGCTGTACTGCATGGCTTGGGAGACACTTCCACTGTTTGTGCAGCAGTGCCAGTAGGATTGCTGGGGACTTTTATTTCTTTTCTTTTTTCTTTACTTATATTTTCCTTTCTCTTTTCCTTTTTGTTTTTCTTCACTTCTCGGTTTCTCATCTCTCTCTGCTTTCCTTTTTTTCCTATCTCCTGAATACCTGGCACTGTGTGCAATCTCTGCACTTTCTAGATGGGCTGTGCCCAGAGGCCTGGGAGCCACTTCCCTGGTTGCAAGCAGGATCCTGGGGGCGTTTCTTTTTTTTATTAATTTATTTTTTCTCTTTTTCTTTTTTCCTTTTTGTTTTTCTTCATTTCTCAGTTTTTAGTCTCTCCACTCCAACGGCAAGCTACCTCAGCACTTTTTTGTTTGTTTTTTTGGCTCCTGTTCCTCTCTCCTCTCTCTCTTCTTTCCCATACCAACCTTAGCTCCATACATCACAACATCCCCCCTACTTCCTGCCTACCTGCACCATATGCTGAACATCACACACCAGAGCAGCACAGGGATGGCCTACAGGAACCTGCATTGCACTGACAACCAGCCTGCCCTGTTGGCCCCACTATGTGCCACTATGTGCCAGCCCCTCCTCTTCAGCTGGACCTGCCCGGCTGCACCATAGCTGAGTGACTGGCCCTGCCCATTGTACAAGGCAGTGAAAAGTATAGTGCCTACAGATGAGCAAACAACAAAGAACACACAGCCTGCCTGCTCAGACATAACCAAATAAAACAGAAAGGAGGGCAAAACAAACAAATCTACAATCAATAACGAAGAAAATAACTACTGAACGTCCCAAAGACAGCAGACAATATCAAAGCATATAAAAAAGCAGGACAGGATGGTTCCAGTAGGCGTCCAAAAGAAAACGCCAGCTAATTTTCCAGTAGAAGAAAAGACACTAGAACTACCTGATAGGTAATCCAAATCTCTAATATGTAGAGCTGTTCAAGAGTTGAAGCAAAAAGCAGACAGAATGAGAAAAAAATAGACATGGAAAAGGCAGACAAATTCATGGAAATTACAGACAAAAAAAAGGAAGAATTCAGGAAAATAATGCAGGAGCAAAACGTCAAAATAAATTCACAACTAGAAATCACACAAAAACAACAATTAGAAATCCAAAAGATAAACAGCAAAATTTCAGAAATGCACAAAGTCATAGAAGGTCGGAGAGCAGATTTGGAAAAATGGAAGACAGGATCAGTGAAATTGAAGACAAACATTTGGATACAGCTTTGTTTGAGGAAAAATCAGAAAAAGAACAAAGAAAAATGAGGAAACTGAGAATGATGTGTGATACAATCAAAAGCAAAGATTTCCAAGTGATCAGAGTTCCAGAACAGGGGGAGAAAATTGAAAACACAGAAAGGATCACTGAATAATTGCTGACAGAAAACTTGCCTAATATCATGAAAGATGAAAAGCTGACCATCCGAGAAGCTCAATGATCCCCATATAAGATAGACCCCAAAAGAAAATCACCAAGGCATAACATAATCACACTCACTAAAACCAAACTAAGACTCCTGACAGGAGCTAGAGAAAAACAAAAAGTCACATACAGAGGAGAAACAATAAGACTAAGCTCTGATTACTCAGCAGAAATCATGCAGGCAAGAAGGCAATGGGATGACATATATAAAACCTTGAAAGAAAAAAATACCAACCAAGAATCATACATTCTGCAAAACTCTCATTCAAATAGGATGGTGAAATTAGGACATCTCCAGAGAAACAGAAATTAAGGGAATATGTACAAACCAAACTAAACTTACAAGAATTATTAAAGGAAATCCTCTGGTTTGAGAACTAAAAATGTCAGATGACTGCCTGAATCTAAGACACAAGACGGCACCAACCAGATAATAACCTAGGGAATGAACTCTCCCTGCAGGTTGGATTGGCTAGCACTCCAGGGGTGAGGCAAGCAGTGGCACTCTGGAAGCATTTTCCACACTGGGAGAGACCGAGCAGAGGAGAATCTGCTCAAGCTTCCAGAACCAGTGATAACTTCATCAGCAAAAGACAAGTACAAGCTTCTAACCTATCATGCTGATAAAAAAAAAAAAAAACTCCCTTTAAGGGAAGTACCTCTCTCCCATTTACCTGTCCCCTCCCTGCTCTGCTCTGGGTCCTGGTACTACTTCAGTGATTGCTGTGCTCCCTGGGCTGGAAGTAGGACCTGTCGTGTGCCCTGAGCCATTCTGGCTTTGGAGAGGGAACAAGTTAACAAACAGGGAAAAATAATCTGCCAGCTACCCTAAGCCAGGAACTCAGGGCAGGCACAGACCCTTTATCTAGGCACAAGCATAAGGGGTCCATGATCATTGAATTCCTATCACCCCTGCATAGACCTGTGTGGGCCCATTTCAACAGCATAGGCCCTCATTAGCACAGTACAACAGGGTATATACCTGAAGCCTATTTTCATCTATATCAGCTGTAAGGGGGACTGGTATATTAGTGACAATTGACACTTCCACACCCAATAAGCAGGGTCCTCACCTACCAACATCAGGGGCCTGAGGACTGGTGGCTCCACCCACTCAACAGAGCCACCTGTGACAGCAGTCCAAGAATAAGTGATGATTCTCAGTCCTTAAAGCCAACAGCATTGGGTGCTCAGAGTCCAGATGCAAAACCCACCCACATATACACTCTAGGGAATAGGTACATGCTTTCTACCCAGACACTCAGGGGCAGCAGTTAGCCCCTAGCTTTGATTAGCGTATGAACCCATACTGCTGCCTGATATCTGCCTACTCCAATCACCCCTGCAGGTCTAAGACTGTAAGTGAGAGCCTGCACCACACACTGGGTGACCGACGACCTGGACATCTGAGCTGAATCCAGACATGAAAAGTAAATGGACTCCTGGGCTCACATACCTACTAACAGCTCTAACCACCTGGAGACAGGACATGAGAGTTTCAAAGATGCCAATAATCAAACTAGCTCACAGGAGCAGCCTATTTGGGCATATCAAAACAAAACAAAACAAGAAGCTAGGACACAGTAACCAAATATTAAATAAATAAATAAAATAACTTATTGGTGGCTCAGAGACAACACTAAATATAAAATCACATAAAGAGAGAGATCATGATGGCTTCAGTAACTCACAAAAACAAGGAATCAAGAAACCTTCCAGAGGAAGAGAAATTCTTGGAATTACCAGAGGTAGAATTCAAAACATTAACATACAGAACTCTTGAAGAGATCAGGAAGGAGATTAGGTAAAAAGCACAAGCCAAAGAACACACAGACAAAGTAATAATTGGACTTAAGAAAGTTATACAAGAGCATAATGACAAATTTAACAGGCTGCAGGAATCCATAGAGGGACAGAATAACAGAAATCCAAAAGATTAACCATAAAATTTCAGAATTAGACAACTCAATAGAAAGTCATAGGAGCAGAATTGAGGCAACGAAAGTCAAAATTAGTGAGATTGAAGATAAAGCACTTGACTCCAACATATCTGAGGAAAAATCAGATAAAAGAGTTTTTAAGAAATGAAGAAACCCTAAGAATTATGTGGGACTCTATCAAGAGTAATAACCTACGAATGATTGGAGTACCAGAACAGAGGGGGATACCAGAAAATACAGAGAGAATTGTTAAAGATTTGTTGGCCAAAAACTTTCCTGATACCATGAAAGATGAGACGATATCTATCCAAGAAGCTCATCGAACCCAAAACAAGATAGATCCCAAAAGAAAGTCACCAAAACATTATAATCAAACTTGCCAAAACCAAAGATAAAGAGAGAATTTTAAGAGTGGCAGGGATAAACAAAAAGTCATCTACAAAGAAGAGTCAATAAGAATAAGCTCAGACTACTCAGGAGAAACCATGCAGGCAAGAAGGGGATGACATATATAAAGAATGAAGGAAAAAAATTACAGCCAAGAATTATATATCCAGCAAAACTGTGTCTCATATATGATGGCGAAATTAGGGCATCTCCAGATAAACAGAAGTTTAGGGAATTTGTAAAAACTAAACAAAAATTAAAACAAATACTAAAAGGAGTCCTCTAGTTAGAAAATCAATATTATCAGATAACAACCCAAGAGTAGAATACAGGACAGAACAACCAGGTATCAACCCAGATAGGGAAGTCACAAAAGTAAATCAAAGCTAAAACACTGAAAATAGGGAAACAGAGACATCAGTATGCAAAAGATGATAACATTAAAACAAAAAAGAGAGACTAAAATAGTCATAGATCTTTCATATGGAGAGGAAGTCAAAATGATATAAAGATATAAAAGATTGGTTTAAACTTAGAAAAATAGGGTTAAATATTAAGGTAACCATAAAGAAAACTAACAATCATACACATCAAAGTAAAAAACAAGAAAAACATAAGGACTCAGCAAATACAAAATCAGCAATAATGAGAAAGATGAAAAGAAAATACATAAAGAAAAAAGACTCAGCACAGTAAATTAAGTGAAACAAAGAAACTGTTAACAACACAAAAAAATACATCAAAATGACAGCACTAAACTCATACCTATCAATAATTATGCAGAAAGTAAATGGACTAAATACACCAATAAAATGACAAAACGTGGCAGAATGGATAAAAAAAAAGATCCATCTATATGATGCCTACAAAAGACACAGTTTAGACTTAAAGACACAAACAAACTAAAACTCAAAAATGGAAAAAAAATATGTCAAGCAAACAGTCAAAAAATGGCAGGAATGGCAATATTAATCTCTGACAAAATAGAATTTAAAGCAAAATCCACAACAAAGGATAAGGAAGGGCACTATATAGTGATTAAAGGATCAATACACCAGGAGGACATAACCATAATAAATATTTACACACCCAGTGATAGGGCTCCAAAATACACAAAACAAACTCTAAGAGCATTGAAAAGAGAAATAGACAATTCCACAGTAATAGTAGGAGACTTCAACACATAACTTTTGGTGCAGGACAGAACAACCAGAAAGAAGCTCAATAAAGACACATAAGTTCAAAATGCCACAATCAAATAAGTTGATCTCATATACGTATATAGAACACTCCACCCAACAAGAGCCAAGTATACTTTCTTTTCCAGTGCACATGGAACATTCTCCAGAGTAGACCACATATGAGGCCACAAAGCAAGCATAATAGAATCCAAAACATAGAAATATTACAAAGCATCCTATCTGAAGATAAAGCCATAAAAGTAGAAATCAATAACAGAAAAAGCAAGGGAAAAAATCAAACACATGGAAACTGAACAAAAACCTTGCTCGAAAATTACTGGGTTACAGAAGAAATTAAGGATGGAATAAAAAATTCACAGAATCAAATGAGAATGAAAACATATCCTACCAGAAGCTTTGGGACACAGCAAAAGCAGTCCCCAGAGGTCAATTTATAGCAATAAATGCACACATCCCAAAAGAAGAATGGGCCAAAAATCAAAACATTAACCCTAAAACTCAAACAAATAGAAAGAGAGCAGCAAGAAAAGCCCTCTGGCACCAGAAGAAAGGAAATAATAAAAATTAGAGCAGAATTAAATGAAATAGAGAATAGAAAAACAATTGAAAGAGTTAACAAGACCAAAAACTGTTTCTTTGAAAAGATCAACAAAATTGATAAACCACCGGCCATACTGACAAAAGAAAAACTCGAGAGGAAGAAAATAACCCGAATAAGAAATGAGATGGATGATATCGCAACAGACCCAACTGAAATTAAAAGAATCATAACAGAATACTATGAAATATTATACTCCAAAAAATTTGAAAACTTAGAGGAAATTGACAAATTTCTAGAAACACACTACCTAACACAAACAGAGGGACAAAAACTAAATAAACCTATAACAAAAGAAGATATTGAAAAGGTGATTAAAAAATTCCCAACAAAAAAAAAGCCCTAGCCCTGACAGCTTCACTGAAAAATTCTACCAAACATTCAAAGAGTTAACACCACTAGTACTAAAGGTATTTCAGAGCATAGAAAAGGATGGAATACTCTCAAACTCATTATGTGAAGCCAGCCTAACCCTGATACCAAAACCAGGTAAAGACACTACAAAAAAAGAAAATTACAGACCAATATCCCTCATGAACATAGATGCAAAAATCCTTGACAAAATTCTAGCCAATAGAATTCAACAACATATCAAAAAAAATAATTCACCATGACCAATGGGATGCATACCAGGTATGCAGGGATGGTTCAACATTAGAAAAACAATGTAATCCATCACGTAAATAAAACAAAAGATAAGAACCACATGATTTTATCAATTGATGCAATAAAGACATTTGACAAAGTCCAACGCCCATTCATGATTAAAAAAAAAACTCTCAACAAAATAGGAATAGAAGGGAAATTCCTCAACATAATAAAGGACATTTATACAAAGCCAACAGCCAACATCATCCTAAATGGAGAGAGTCTGAAAGCATTCCCCTTGAAAACGGGAACCAGAGTAGGATGCCCTTTATCACCACTCTTATTCAACATTGTGCTGGAGGTGCTAGCCAGAGCAATTAGGCTAGAAAAAGAAATAAATGGCATCCAGATTGGTAAGGAAGAAGTAAATGTATCTCTATTTGCAGATGATATGATCTTATGCAAAGAAAACCCCAAAGAATCCACAAGGGAACTACTGGAACTAACAAGATTTCAACAAACTATCAGGATACAAGATAAACATACAAGAATCAGTTGGTTTCCTCTACACTAACAGAATTTCCAAGAGGAAATCACCAAATCAATACCATTTACAATAGTCCCGAAAAGATAAAATATTTAGGAATAAATCTAACTAGAGACGTAAAAGATCTATACAAAGAAAACTACAAGACACTGCTATAAGAAACCAAAAGAGATCTACATGTGTGGAAAAACATACCTTGCTCATGAATAGGAAGACTCAACATTGTGAAAATGTCAATTCTACCCAAAGCAATCTGCAGATACAATGCAATCCCAATCCAAATTTCAATGACATGTTTTAATGAGATGAAGAAATAAATCACCAACTTCATATGGAAAGGGAAGAGGCCTCAGTTATGTAAAGCATTACTGAAGAAGAACAAAATGGGTTGCCTTACACCACCTGATTTTACAACCTATTATACTGTCATGGTAGTCAAAACAGCCTGGTACTGGTACAACAACAGATACATAGAAAAATGGAATGGAATTTAGAATCCAGATGTAAATTCATCCAACTATGAGCAGCTGATATTTGACAAAGGCCCTAAGTCCGTTAACTGGGGAAAAGACAGTCTCTTTAACAAATAGTGCTGGCATAACTGGATATTCATCTGCAAAAAAATGAAACAAGACCCATACCTCACACCATGCAAAAGAGCTGACTCAAAATGGATCAAAGACCTAAATATAAAATTGAAAACAATAAATATCATGGAAGAAAAAATGGGAGCAACGCTAGCAACACTAGGATCATGGCATAAACAGAATACAAAACACTACTAACGTTGCACAAACACCAGAAGAGAAACTAGATAACTGGGAGCTTCTAAAAATCAAATACTTATGCTCAGCAAAAGACTTCATCGAAAAAGTGAAAAGACAACCTACTGACTGGGAAAAATTTTTTTGGCCACAACATATCCGATCAGGGTCCAATCTCTAAAATCTTCAAGTTACTGCGAAAATTCAACCACAATAAGACAAATAACCCAATTAAAAAATGGGCGAAGGCTATGAACAGGCATTTCAACAAAGAAAACATTCAAGCGGCTAACAGATACCTGAAGAAATGCTCACGATCATTAGCCATTAGAGAAATACAAATCAAAACCACAATGATATACCATCTCACTCCAACAAGGGTAGCATGAATCCAAAACTTACAAAATAATAAATGTTGGAGAGGTTGTGGAGAGACTGGAACACTTAAAATCGATTTGGCACTTCCCTAAAAATCTAGAAATAGAAGTACCATATAATCCAGCAATCTCACTCCTTGGAATATATTCTAGAGAAACGAAAGCCATCATACAAATAGATATAAGCACACCTACATTCATTGCAGCACTGTTCACAATAGCAAAAAGATGTAAACAACTTAGATGCCCATCAATGGACAAATGGATAAACAAATTATGGTATATTCACACAATGGGATAGTACACAATGATAAAGAACAATGATTAATCTTCAAAACATTTCATAACATGAATGAATCTGGAAGGCATTAAGCTGAGTGAAATTAGTCAGTGGCAAAAGGACAGATACTGTATAAGACCCCTATTATAAGAACTCAAGAAAGGGTTTAAACACAGAAGAAAATAGTCTTTGATGGTTATGAGGGTGAGGATGGAGGGAGAGGGGAATTCTCTAACTAGATAGTAGACAAGAATTATCTTAGGTGAAGGGAAGGATAACACACAATACAGGGGAATTCACCACCACTGGACTAAACCAAAAGCTCAGTAGTTTCCTGAACACAATGAAACATCTCAAGGGACAGTGCAGCAGGGGTGGGGGTCTGGGGACCATGGTTTCAGGGGACATCTAGGTAAATTGGCATAACAAAGTTTATTAAGAAAATGTTCTGCATCCCACTTTGGTGAGTGGCATCTGGGGTCTTAAAAGAAAGCAAGCGGCCATCTAAGATGCTACAGTTGGTTCCAACCCACCTGGAGCAAAGGAGAATGAAGACCACCAAAGACACAAGGAAAATATTAGCCCAAGAGACAAAAGGGGCCTCATAAACCAAAGACTCCACCAGCCTGAAACAAGAAGAACTAGATGGTGCCCAGCTACCACCAATGACTGCCCCGATGGGGAACACAACAGAAAGTCCCCAACAGAGCAGGAGAAAAGTGGAGTACAGAACTCAAATTCTAGTAAAATGTCTAGACTTAATGATCTGACTGTGACTGGAGTAATTCCAGAAGACATGGCCCATGGATTCTCTGTTATCCCAGAACTAAAAACATTCCTGAAGCCAACTCTTCATACAAAGAATAGACTGGACTATAAGACATGAAATGATACTTGTGAAGGGTGTATGTCTTAGTTTAAGTAGATACACAAGACTAAATGGGCAGCTACTGTCCAGAGGGGAGATGAGAATGCAGAAAGGGATAGAAGCTGGTTGAATGGTTATGGGAAATCCGAGCTGGAAAGGAGGAATGTACAGTCACATTATAGAGTTAGCAAGTAGGGTCACATAACAATGTATGTATAAATTTTGTATGAGAAACTAGCTTGAGCTATAAACTTTTGCCTAAAGCACAATAAACAAAAAGAAGAAAATTCCTAGAATCAAACAAGAATGAAAACACACCATACCAAATCCTTTGGTACACTGCAAGGCAGTGCTTAGAAGTCAATTTATAGCAATAGATGCACACATCAAAAAAGAAGAAAGGGACAAAATCAAAACATCAGTTACACAACTCAAACAACTAGAAAGAAAACAGCAAAAGAGGCCCACAGCCACCAGAAGAAAGGAAATAATAAAGATCAGAGCAGAAATAAATGAAATAGAGAATAGAAAAACAATAGAAAGAATCAACAAAACCAAAAGTTGGTTCTTTGAAAGGATCAATAAAATTGACAAATCACTGGCCAAATTGACAAAAGAAAAACAGGAGAGGAAGCAAATAACCCAAAAAAGAAATGAAATGGGGGCATTACAACAGACTCAACTGAAATAAAATGGATCATAACAGAGTATTATGAAAAACTATACTCCAACAAATTTGGAAACCTAGAGGAAATGGACAAATTTTGAGAAACACACTACCTACCCAAACTAACACAAAATGATGTTGAAAATCTGAACAGACACATAACAGAAGAAGAGATTGGAGAGGTAATAAAAAAACTCCCAACAAAAAAAAAAGCCCTAGGCCAGATGGCTTCATTGGAGAATTCTACCATTCAGAGAAGAGCTTGCACCAGTACTACTCAAACTATTTCAGAACATAGAAAAGGAAGCGATACTTCAGAATTCATTCTATGAAGCCAACATAACCCTGATATCAAAAGCAGGCAAAGACACCACAAAAATGAAAATTACAGACCAATATCTCTCGTGAATATAGATGCAAAAATTCTCAACAAAATTCTAGACAATAGAATTCAGCATCATATCAAAACAATAATACACCACAACAAAGTAGGATTCATACCAAGCATGCAAGGACTGTTGAACATTAGAAAATCAATCAATGTAATCCACCACATAAATAAAAGAAAAGAATCACATGATCATCTCACCTGATGCAGAAAAGGCATTCGACAAAGTCCAACACCCATTCCTGATAAAAACTCTCAATAAAATAGGTATAGAAGGGAAATTCCTCAACATAATAAAGTGTATCAATACAAAACAACAGCCAACATCATCCTTAATGGAGAGAGGCTGAAAACATTCCCCCTGAGAACAAGAACAAGACAAGGATGCACTTTATCACCACTTCTGTTTAACATTGTGCTGGTAGTCCTCACTAGAGCAATAAAGCAAGAAAAAGAAATAAAGGGCATTCAAATTGGTAATGAAGAGGTAAAGGTGTTCCTATTTGCGGATGATATGATACTATTCATAGAAAACCCAAAAGACTCCACCAGGAAACTACTGGAACTAACAGAAAGATTCAGCAGAGTAACAGGATATAAGATAAACATACAAAAATCAGCTGGATTCCTATACACCAATAAAGAGAATGACGAAAAGGGAATCAGGAAAACAACATCACTTATAATAGCCCCTGAAAGCATAATATATTTAGGAATAAATCTAACCAGTGCTGTAAAAGACCTATACAAAGAAAACTACAAAAAACTACTCCAAGAAACCAAAAGAGATCTACATAAATAGAAAATCATGCCATGCTCATAGATAGGCAGAATCAACGTTGTGAAAACGACAATTCTACCCAAAGCAGTTTACAAATACAGTGTAATCTCGATCCAAATACCAACAACATTCTTTAAACAGATGGAAAAACTAATCATTAACTTTATATGGAAAGGTAAGAGGCCCTGGATAAGTTAAGCACTACTGAAGAAGAATAAAGTAGGACTCACACTACCTGACCTCAGAATTTACTATACAGCTACGGTAGTCAAAACAGCCTGGTACTGGTACAATGACAGATACATTGACCAATGGAATAGAATTGAGAACCCAGATGTAAATCCATTCACCTACGGGCACCTGATCTTTGACAAGGGCCCAAAGTCCATCAAATGGGGTAAAGACAGTCTTTTTAAAAAATGATGCTGACAAAACTGGATGTCCATCTGCAAATAAGTGAAACAGGACCCTTACCTCACACCATACCCAGAAACTAATTCAAAATGGATCAAAGACCTAAATATAAAGCCAAAAACTATAAAGATCATAGAAGAAAAAGTAGGATCAATGCTAGAGGCCCTAATACACGGCTTAAACAGGATACAAACCATAACTAAGAACACACAAACTCCAGAAGATAAGCTAGATAACTGGGATCTTATAAAAAAATTAAACACTTATGCTCATCAAAAGACTTCACCCGAAGAGTAAAACGAGAACCTACAGACTGGGAAAATAACCCGACAAATTTTAATCTCTAAATTCTACAGGAAAATCCAACATCTCTACAACAAAAAGACAAATAATCCAATTAAAAAACAGGTAAAGGAAATGAACAGACACTTCACCAAAGAAGACATTCATGCTGCTGACACGTGAGGAAATGCTCGCGATTACTAGTCATTAGAGAAATGCAAATCAAAACCACAATGAGGTACCATCTCACCCTGACATTACTCGCACGAATCAAAAAAACAGAAAATAACAAATGCTGGAGAAGATGTGGGGAGGTTGGAACTCTTATGCATTGCTGGTGGGAATGCAAAATGATACAACCATTTTGGAAAACGATACAGTGCTTCCTTAAAAAGCTAGAAATAGAAGTATCATACCATCCAGCAATCATACTCCTAGGAATATATCCTAGAAAAATAAGAGTCGTCACACGAATAGACATATGTACTCCCATATTCACTGCAGCATTTTTCACAATAGCAAAAAGATGAAACAACCTAGATGCCTATCAATAGATGAATGGACAAACTATGGTACATACACACAATGGAGTACTATGCAATGATAAAGAACAGTGAGGAATCTGCGAAGCATCTCACAACATGGATTAATCTGGAGAGCATCATGCTGAGTGAAATGTCAGTCATAAAAGGACAAATACTGTATGAGACTACTACAATAAACATTCATGAAAATGTTTACACACAAAAATAAAAAATCTTTGATGGTTATGGGGGGGATGGAAAAACACTAAATAAATAACAGATAAGTGGTAACTTTGGTGAAGGGTAAGACAGTACACAATACTGGGGAAGCCAGCACAGCCTGTACAAGTCAAGGTCATGGAAGCTCCATATACACATCCAAACTCCCTGAGGAACTGAATTGCTGGGCTGAGGGCTGTAGGGACCATGGTCTCGGGGAACGTCTAGGTGAATTGGAATAACATAGTTTATAAAGAAAATGTTCTACATTCTACCTTGGTGAGTAGCGTCTGGGGTCTTAAAAGCCTGTGAGCAGCCATCTGATACTCTACTGGTCTCACTCCTTTGGGAGCAAGGGAGAATGAAGAAAACTAAAGATACAAGGGAAAGATTAGTGCAAAGGACTAATGGACCACAACTACCACATCCTGCACCAGACTGAGACCAGTACAACTAGATGGTGCCTGGCTACCACCACCGACTCCTCTGACAGGGATCACAATACAGGGTCCCAGGCAGAGCTGGAGAAAAACGTAGAACACAATTCTAAGTCACAAAAAAAAAGACTATACTTACTGACCTGGCAGAGACTGGAGAAACCCTGAGAGTATGGCTCCTGGACACCCTTTTAGCTCAGTAATGAAGTCACTCCTGAGGTTCACACTTCATCTAAAGATTAGACAGGTCCATAAAACAAAATGAGATTAAAGGGGCACACCAGCCCAGAGGCAAGGACTAGAAAGCAGAAGGGGACAGGAAAGCTGGGAAATAGGGAAACCAAGGTCGAGAAGGGAGAGTGTTGACATGTCGTGGGGTTGTTAAAGAATGTTATAAAACAATATGTGTATTAAAAAAAACCACAATGAGATACAAATTCACAGTCACTAATATGACTGTAATATTAGAAAGAAATATAATGAAAAATACAATTGCTGACAAAGTTGCAGAGAATTTGGGACCTTCATATATTGCTGATGGGAATATAAAATACCTAAGCTGCTA
Source organism: Dugong dugon (assembly GCA_030035585.1). NCBI lineage: Eukaryota > Metazoa > Chordata > Mammalia > Sirenia > Dugongidae > Dugong > Dugong dugon. Next base: position 95,627,811 of record CM057483.1, on the reverse strand, counting down.
CGGAAAACAGTTTGGTGGTTCCTCAGTTAGTTAAATATTAAATTACCATGAATCAGCAGTTCCACTCCTGAGTATATACCCAAAACATTAAAAACAGGTGTTCAAAAATAAAACATGTACACAGATATTTATAGCAGCAATATTCTCAACAGCCAAAAGTTGGAAACAACCCAAATGGTCATCAACTGAAGAATAGATAAACAGAATGTGGCACATCCATACAATGGAATATTATTTACCAGTAAAAAGAATGAATTACTGATACATGCTACGACATGGATGAACCTCCAAACATTATACAAAATGAATCGAAGCCAGACACAAAAGGCCACATATTGTATTATTACATTTATACATGAAATATCCAGGATAGGCAAATCCATAGACACAAAAAGTAACTTATTGGTTGCCAGGGGCTGGGGGCAGTGGGGAATGTGAAATAAGTGCTAATGGATGGGGACTCCTTTTGGGGTGATAAAAATGTGGTGGAACTAGAGGATGGTAATAGCTGTACAACATTTGAATGTAGTAAATTGTTACTGAATTGTATAGGACAAAATTTAAATTTTGTGTTGTGTATATTTCATCACAATAAAAAAAATGAAATGTTGGGGAAAAATGGGGGAGGACATGAGGCTCTTGGAGGCCTGAGCCACCATGTGAGATGCCTGTCTACCCTGGTAGAGAGAGAAGCCCAGCAGCTTCCAGCCATTCCAACTATCCCAGCTTAAGTGCCAAGCCTGTGACTGAAGCCATCTTGGATGGTCCAGCTCCAGTTGAGCTCCCAGTTGAAACCAGCTGTGTGAATGACCCCAGACAATGCCATGTAATGCAGACTTCTCAGCTGAGCCCAGCCAACCCATATAATCATAAGAAATAATAAACTGCTGATGTTTAAAGGCAGTAAACAAAGAGCAATATAGGTGTAGCCCCAAGTTATTCTGTGGCACAGCAAAGTTTACTTCTATGAAAAGAAAGAGACAAGAAGTGATTGCAGCTTACCTTTGTAGAAAGGAATTCAATAAATAAGTTTAACCATGAATAATATAATCCACCAGAAAATGACTTGGTCCCAATGCTGAGTAACACAGGCAACCAAGGGAAAAAAAATAGCTGTAACTGTCATTCAGAGGCACACACCATTCCTTTTCACCTCACCTCTCAATTAGATTAATCCTATTCAAATAGGAGTATTCAACTATTTCATGTAGAGATATTTTTCTGGTTAATATCTGCCAATCTAGAACACTTTCTTAGGCAGTAGTTCTCAGAGTGGTCAGTCCCCAGACAAGCAGCTTCAGCATCACTTGGGCCCCTTCCTAGACCTAGTGAATTGGAAACTCTTGGGATAGAGCCCAGCAATCTGTTTTATCAAGCCTTCCAGGTGATTCTGATCACACTAAAGTTTGAGGACCACCACCTTAGGGCTTCTTCACAAACTAGGGATACAAGATATGTATGTTTGGGAGACCTCTCCACCTCGAGAGTATTAGAGCTACCAACTGCAGAAAATATACACGTTGCTTGATTGTGTTGCCTTCGTTTCCCTGCAATGATAATACCCCAAACCCAAACCCAGTTGCTGTCGAGTTGATTCCGACTCATAGTGACCCTATAGGACAGAGTATAACTGCCCTGTAGAGTTTCTAAGGAGTGCCTGGTGGATTCGAACTGCCGACCTTTTGGTTAGCAGCCATAGCTCTTAACCACTACGCCACTAGGGTTTCTGCAATGATAATAACTAGCACTATTTATTGAGCACTTACTACATGCCAAAAGCTTTGATCATATTATTTAATTTGATCCTCACAAAAGAAACTATAAGTCATCTTCAAGCTAGGAATGGGAAGAGCTGACATTTGAACCTGTTCTGTCTTAATGCCAGAGTCCATGATATAAGCACTACTCTACATTGTCTCCTAAACGCCTATGGTTTGGCTCATGGTTACCAACCACACAAAACTTCCACTTGAGGCCCAAAAGAAGATCTTAAAAGTCAGCAAAAATAAAAAGCAAGGCTTGGGATTAAATTTACAGTTGCTAACTCCACCTCTCCCCATCAGAGCTTTTTAAACCCTAATTCTAACCTACTTTGTCCAAGAATGCTTCTCTAGAGCTGCCAAATTAGAATTAATGTTTCCTTTCTCATACTCCAGGTAAGCATTATTACCTTGACACAGCCATCCTAGTTTAATCCTCTTCCCCTTTGGGATTTAATGTATGCTCTGCAGGCCAACTAAGTATCACAAAAAACAAGTGCTGCATAAAGTTGCTTCAAAAATGGCATTCCTATAAACAATACTTCATCACTGCTAAACGAAGTTTCTTCTCCCCTTCAAAATATTCCTGGACACTGTTAGCTTCCAGGCCAGTTGGAACTGTATGGTTGAAAACTGCACAGTTTCCTTTTACTTCAGTGAAGATTTTTCTTTTACCAAATGAAAATGTTGTCCCCAGGCAGTTTTTTTTTCTTTCTTATTTTGAAGCAATAAGATTCTTCCAAGTTATATTCTCCAAACTCCTACTGCAACAATAGCATAGTGCTATTTTGCATCATTGTCAGGGAAGGGATTGCAAAGCAGAGAGAAATGAGCAATGATACACCATGTTGTCCAGAACTGAAGATCAGTCACACTCGTTGCAAATCATCAAAAAAACTATAGTGAGCTTTTGTTCAAAGAGATGCCTGTAGTGTTGTTTGTGTGCATGTGTGTGTCTGCATGTATGTGTTTGTGTGTCTGTGTGTCTGTGTTTCTGTGTACAGGCAGATTCAAGGGATTTTGTATTAGTGGAGTATCAGGACTGTAGGACCTTGAAAGGGAGAACAGGGCATTAAGAGAGAAAGAAGAATATGAGCAACAAAGTGAGCATCTTATCAATTCCTGAGAACCTGGCCTGCACAACGTTTCCCTGCCCTAGCCATACTTTTTACTCCAAAGACATGAGAGCTCCCTCATGCAGAGAGGGGACATATGAATGTGGTGAGCATTGAAGGCTGGGACAGGGTTGGAACTCTGAATATTGCCTTCTCACTCTTGTTTTCATGTAGGTCATTACTTCAGAATTTAGAGAGCCCACATATACTCATCAAATCCTGAAATACTTGACTTTAGCGGCCTTCAAAAACATGATATATAGGGAAAAGTGTATCAGAATAGTATAAGACATCACAAAGGTATTCAGTCCTTTGCCATTCCCACCCTTCAATTGCGTATTCTGAATTTGTTTGGCTCTTTTATCCTAGAGGTGTGTAATTAAAAAAAAAAAACAAAACAAACAAACAACCAAAAATCCCTTTGCCGACTCATAGCGACCCTGTAGGACAGAGTAGAACTGCCCCACAGGGTTTCCAAGGCAGTAATCTTTACTGAAGCAGGCTGCTACATCTTTCTCCTGCAGAGCTGCTGGTGGGTTCAAACCGCCAATCTTTTGGCAGTCAAGCACTTAACCACTGTGCCACCAGGGCTCATTAGTTATTGCCCCTTTATTTATGATCAATGACTCCCTGTATTTGTCTAGGAAAATTGACCCTCTCTGTGACTTTCTATCCCTCTGTACTGGGACTCCTCTCTCCCACATCCTAGAAGTCCAGAGTTGAGAGTTCCCTGCCCATGACTGATCCTGATTTTAATTAACATATCTTTAGGATTGGCGTTCTAATCACAGAATACTTCAGGACCCTGAAAGCTAGCTGAGGTCTAAACTCAGCAAGCAAACTCAAACATCTCTCCCAATGCAGCTTCACTTAAATCTTGTTGTGTCCCAAAATGGCATTTGCTAATTAACCAAGTGTTGTTAAGCATAAATTCTCTGGAAATATGATAGACTTATCCTCTTACCTGGAAGTCTTTTCTCTTACATGGAAGTCTTTTTCCCTTTTCAAATTAAGGAAGACCAAGACTATTTATGAGCCTTAGAGGCAGGTACACACTCTTGAACACTTTTCCCTGGCAACTTACTTCCTGCTCCACTTTTTCACTGCTCTTTAGGAGCATTCATCAAACCTGTCCTTACTTGCAGTAGTAGCTGTTCTGCTCAGAATTGAGCAGAAATAATAACTAATTGGCTCTTTTATATCAAACTTTTTATTTGAGGTAATTATAGATTCTCATGGTATTGTAAGGAATAATACAGACTGGGTGGGCTTTACCCAGTTTCACCCAATGATAACATTTGTAAAAGTATAGAAATACATCACAACTAGAAACTAACATTGATATAGCCAAGATGCAGAACACTTTTATCACCAGAAGGATGACTCCTGTTTTCCTTTCATAGGCACAGCCTCTCCCCTCTCCTGTAACATCAGCCCTGACACAGCTAATCTGTTCTCCATTTCTATTACTTTGTCATTTCAAGAATGCTATATAAAAGGAATCATACACTATACAGTCTTTTGGAGTTGACTATTTTAACTCAGCATAATTACCTGGAAATTCATCTAAGTTGTATGTATTAGCAGTTCATCCTTTTTTGTTGCTGACTAGCATTTCATGTTATGGATGTACCACAGTTTAACCATTCACCTGTTGAAGGACATCTGGGTTTTTTCTGGATTTGGGCAATTATGAATAAAGATTCTATGGACATTCCTGTATAAGTTTTTGTTTCTCTAGGATAAATGTCCAAGAATACAATTGCTTGGCCATGTGGTAGTTGCATGTTTAGTTTTATATGAAACTGCTAAACTTCCCTTCAACATTGTATGAGTGATCCAGTTTCTCTGCATCCTCCCCAGTATTTAGTGTCACTATTTTTTATTTTAGCCATTTTAGTAGATGTATAGTGATATCTCATTGTGGTTTTAATTTCCATTTCACAAATGGCTAATGATGATGAACATTTATTCTTGTGCTTGTTTGCCATCTGTATAACCTCCTCTGTGAAATGTTTCTTCATGTCTTCTGCCCGTTTTTTTCTACTATTGTAAAAATATAGATAACATTTGGCAGTTCAACATTTTCACATATATAATTCAGTGAGATCAATTACATCAGTTTGTGCAACCATCTACAATATTGTTTATCAAATTTTCCATTCCCACAAACAAAAACCCAGTGATTACTAAAAGATAGTTACCCCCTCCCATTACCCCCATCTCTCACCCCTGGTAACCACTAGTAAACTCTGATCTCTACATATTTTCCCATTCTACGTACTTCATATTAGTGAGATCATACAATATTTGTTTTCAAGTTTTGTCAATGTTGTGGCATGTATTAGGACTTCATTTCTGTTTATGGCAGAGTAATTTTCCGTTGTATGCATATGCCACATTTTGTTTATCCATTCACCTGTTGATGGATTTGTAAGTTGCTTCTACATTTTGGCTATTGTGAATGGTGCTTCAATGAACATTGGTGTGCATGTGTCTGTTTTTGTTGCTCCTTTCAAGTCTTTTGGGACTATATCTAAGAATGGATTTGCTGGGTCACATGGTAGCTCTATGCTTAACTTTTTTTTCTCTTCTTTTTAATATTTAATTTTATTTTTGATGAAAATATACACAGCAAAACCCTCTCTCACTCCAGTTTCCAGACATAATGATCAGTAGCATTTGTTTCATTCTTCACACTGTGTCAACATTCTCACTATTTCTGTTCTAGTTCTTTCACTTTCGTTTATTTAAACTTCCTACCCCCAACCTTCTCATCTGTGCTTTAAAATAGCTGTTGACCCATTGGTCTTATATAATTTTTTTAATGCAATACTCAAGGGTGGCAATCTTTACTCTTTGAGCTAAACTGTTACTTAGTTTAAAGGTGACTTCAGGGGTTAGTTTCAGTTCAAGGTTAGAAGAGCAACTCAGGGTCATAGTCTCAGGGACTCCTCCAGCCTCAGTAAGTCCAGTAAGCCTGGATTCTTTAAGAATTTCAAGTTCTGTTTCACATTTTTCTCCATTTTTAATCAGGATTTATCTATTGTGTCCTTGATCAGAACGTTCAGTGGTGGTAGCCAGGCACCATTTAATTCTTCTTGTCTCAAAGTGGAAGAGGCAGTGGGTCATGGAGACAATTAGTCCTGTAATCCAGTTCCTTCTCTGATTCTTGGGTTTCCTTCTTTTTCTTTTGTTCCAGACAAATAAAGACCAATATCTGTATCTTAGATGGCCATTCATAAGCTTTTAAGACCACGGACACTACTCACTGTACTAGGAGGTAGAACATAATCTTTAAGAAATGTATTATGCCCATAGACTAGATCGTTCCACAGGATCACGGCCTTAAGCCTCCAAACCAAGAGAAATAATCCCATGAAGTGATTGGTTATGTCTAATTAGTATCAGCATCTGTAGCCTCCCCCACCCCTTTTTTGGTTGTTGTTATTGTTGCAGAACCATACACAACCTAGCATTTGCCCATTCATCCCTTTTCCCTATGTACAGCTTATTGTCATCAATTACATCAGTCATGCTATGCAATCCACATTCGGTGCCACCTTTCCCATTAATATAAACAAAAAGTGACTACTACCTAGGAAGAACTTTTCCCTATCCCCCCTCTCCCCTGGTAGTCACTAATTAACATTAAATAACTAGTTGCCGAGTCGATTCTGACTCAGCGACCCTATAAGACAGAGTAAAACTGCCCCATAGTGTTTCCAAGGGGCATCTGGTGGATTCAAACTGCTGACCTTTTTGGTTAGGAGCTGACCTTTTGGTTAGCAGCCTTAGCTCTTAACCATTAGTCTCTGTGTATTTACCTATTTGTGTCATTTCATAAAATGGCAAACATACAATATTTGTTTTTCTGTGATAGATTTGTTTTGCTCAACATAATGTCCTCCAAGTTCATCCACATTGTAAGATGTTTCAGGAGCTCAGTTTTCTTCATTGCTGAGTAGTATTCCATTGTATGTATGTACCATATTTTGCTTATCCATCATCAGTTTATGGGCACTTAAGTTGTTGCCATCTTTTTGCTATTGTGAAAAGTGCTGCAATGAACACTGGTATACATATGTTTGTTCACGTCAATGCCCTCAAGTTCCTTTGGTATATATCTAGGAATGGGAATGCATCAATTACATTGCTGAAATGAGCAGAGACAATGGTCTCTCTTATATAAAATGACAAGAACAAGCAAATATATAGAGACCAAAGTTTATTAGTGTTTACTAGGGGCATCGGTGGGGAGGGGGAGAAGGGGAGCCATTGTTTAAGAAGCTGTGAGTTTCTGTTTGTGGTGATGAGAAATTTGAAATCAATTAAGGGTAATGGTTGCACAACTGGTTAATGTAATTGATATCACTAAGATGCACACCTGAAAATTGTTGAATTGGCAAATGTTGTGATACACACACACACACACCCAAACAGGCACACATATTTACATATTTTAAAGCAGCTGTTGAGCTGCTAATATACAGCCAAACACCTCACAGGATTTGTTTTCTTGGTTTGGATGTTTAAGGTCATGGTTTTGAGAGACATCTCAATCAATTGACCTAATATTGTTCTGCAGTACTTTTGTTCTATACCCTAGTTTGTTGTGTAGTGACTAGGTTCTTAAAAACTTTTAAGCAATAATCCAAGGTACAACAGTTGGTCTCCATTCACCTGGAGCAACAAAGGGAGAAGGAGAGTCAGGAATCAGAGGAGGAAATGCAACACATGTGTGGTTGCTTCCATGAACAACTGCCTCCTTTGCCATGAGACCAGAAGCACTAAATGGTGCCTGGCTACCATTACTAAACGTTTTGATCAAAGATTCTATAGAAGAATATTTTTTTTAAGTAAAAAATATTTTATTCTGCATATGTTCCAAGAGACAAAAGTGGGAAATGGACAAGCATGCTGCCAGAGCTACGACTGCCCGAGTCCAAGGAATGTTACAGGATCATTAACTTATACTGAAGTTAAAAATTAATAAAATCATTAAAAGCTTCACCTTTTCACGTATTGGCTAAAAACTGCTAAATCACTGTGTTTCTACATTTTGAATTGTCTTTCTTATTAATCATTGATACAAATTTCAGTAACAACAGTCAAGAGGATCTTCATTGGTCCAATAAGTCTTACACTTACAAAATGCTAATAGAAAAAGGTAAGAGTTGAAAGTATGTGAGTCTTTTGTGTCTATTTGTTTATATGAAAGATTTCTTAAAAGATGTTTCCAAGATTGTTTTAGCTATTGTTTTTATACCTCAGAACCCAGTAGATGTGTCCTTGTGAGTCCAGCTCCAGCTGAGTCACATTTTTTATACTCAAAGACAGGGAATAATGGCTCCAATTTTACCTCTTAAGTCGTTCCTTCCTTTTGATTGCAGATAACATATAGATGATCAAAACCTGAACTTAGTTGGGCTCCTAGATGGCTGCCATGGCAGACTCTTTAAACTCACAGTGCTGGTTTCCCACTGGATACCACCTGGTTCTTCATCACGATTTTAAGTAAGAGTAACTTTCTCATCAATTGTATTGCTGAAATGAGCAGAGTCAATGTTGATCAGCATTGTAGCCCGAGCCTTTCTTTTGCCTTTTAAGTGTGTAAGACAATAGAAGATGTTGTATTATGCCTAATACTATCAGGATGCAGACTAAGAATATTACTATTCCTTACAGTGGTGATCTAGCCCATGTACTTATTTCTCATGGTAACCAACCAAATAAATCTGGTGTTTATAAGGGTGTTATAGTGTGTAACCACGTATCTTACTGTTTGATTCTATGTATATTTTGTTCTACTTCTCTTGTGTTATTTATACAAATGCAAAAAGAGGTGTTTGCTACAGCACAGACTCCACCTTCTTGGGCAAATAAAACAAAATAAGGCTAGTCTGTTGTCTCATGCTACCTTGTCTAATGAAGTCGGAGATTGCTATTGTGTTTCCATCCCATTAGCAACTTCATCTGCTATTTGTCCCATAGTGATTGGTAAGTTTCTTAAAGATTTTTCTAATTCAACTATGCCATAAGGAGGAACTAAAGCTCTTAGAAATGACCAGCTGCACCCTGAGTGTTGGACCAATGTTTTTTTTTCCTGACTCATGTTTTACAATGTGTAACAATTTAACATTACCTTTCCAATATTTTCTAGCATCATTACTATGAATGCCTGAAGATAATCCTAAAGTTCCCGATGCGTATTGCTCATGCATTCACTAGGAATATAAATAAGAAATTGCCACGTGAACTCAAAGCAGAACACACTGGGCACTAAGGAAGATTCCCCCACATGCCTGAAGATAGCTAGGATTTGGAAGTGCTCAGAGACAGTGCCACCAGGCCTCTTGGGGGTCCCTGCCTGGAAGGAAGCTGGATGAACTCAGAAGTGTCTCTGATTCAGTGAAGCTGAGGGAAAGCTGGGAGAGAGAGCTCTCCAGCGTGCAGCAGCTTCTTAGAAGAGGTGGGCAAATAGGCAGGTAGGATGTGGGCAGGTGTGTCCTGAGATAGGGAGAGGGCATGCCTCCTGAGCAGCTCAGCTGGAGTAAGAGCTAAGACTGAGACACTGTCATTCAGGCAAGGCTAACATAGCAGATAGAAGGAAGGACAGCCAGAATCTCTACTCCAAAAAGTCCCCATAGTGTCTGACCCAAGGCTGGGGTCACAGGGACTGAGGGTCACAGGGAGCAGCCAGCAGCTGGACAGTGGACACACTCTCTGGTCACATAAGCCTTGAGAACTGACAGGAAGAAGCCAGTCAGCTCTATTCCTGTCCTGGTCCCTGGCCCAGCCCCCTACCCTGGGCCCTGCCCAGGCAGAAACCCTGGGCCTTACTTCTGAGGGGCCCCACCACCTTCCCAGTTGGTTTTGCTCCCATTCTCCAGCCACCTGGGGCTCCAATTCTTAAATCATTGCCCCCAGATCATTAAACTGAAGTCCGTAAAGCCGACATTCCCTTGGAGAGCATTAATCTGGAAAGTCATAAAATTGCATCATGGAGTGTAATTAACGATTAGAGATGTTTATCCCTCAGTTGGGATAAACTCAGTTGGCAAGGGATTATCTAAATTAGTATACTTGGATCCACCACACAAAAACATATATCCATAAAGAGCATACAAAGTTTGTGCTAGAGGAAAGAAAAGGCATAGAAAAATTTACATGTGACAACCAAGTTTCCATTAAAGAATACATAATTAGCAAGATAATACAGAATGGACCCCTCCTGTTGGAGGTCTTTGGTTAATCTATTTGAAACCTACTAAGTGTTCTTACTGAGGGCAAGCTGCCCCTCCCTGTTTTACCTATTAACAGTCATGGGTCACTTTTTCAGAAGCAGAAGTGAAGCCTAACACAAAATGGAGTCAGAACCAGACGTTGTATCAGCCATTTTAGTTAGGCCAAGTGACTCAGTTTCTGGGCAAGGAACTACTTGGTTTCCCAAAACAGACCGAATTCTTCAAAAAAGCACAACACCTAGAGCAAAACAGTCGTCTGAGTTTATCTGGAACATTGTTTGACTCAAAAGTGGCTTCAGGAATCAGTTTTTTTCTCAAATTTAGAGGTTCAAAAGGACACCCAAAGACAATGGCCTGTGTGGGTTACCCTGACTTCCATGAAAGCCATAAATCCGGATTCTAGGAGAATTACAACACTTTCATCATTCCCTCCTTTGGATCATGATCTTGCTATAGAATTTTTGATCAAAAACATTCAATAATGGTAGTTGGGCATCATCTGGTTTTTAAGATCCCAGGCACCATACAGAAAACTAGGAGGTAGAACAGAAACACTAACAGTAATGTTAGGCCAACTGTCTGGAATAACCAATGAAACCATGACCCTAAGGTCTTTAAACCAAGGAAACAAATCTCATGAGGTGTTTATTTATACATAAGCAGTATCAGTAACTGATTTCCATGTGCCTCAGCAGCAGCTACATTCTACAAAACCTCAGATTTCATATTAATATAAACACAGAAATATTTGTCTATTTAGGCACAAACTTTCCTTGTGAAACTAACAGGAAATCTAATGACATTCTATTTTGTAAAATCATAGCTCTAACTTCAGACACTTCTCTGGTTATTTACAACTTTGCTAGAACTTCTAATTCTAGAGTTTCAATATCTAAATCCATTAGTTAGATAATTCAGGAGAAAAGAAGAAAATGGTTTCTTATATCCATAAAGTAGGAACTTAAAACATTAGCAATACTCCCACATAAAACCCATAGTACTACTTTAGTTTACTCAGTCTTATGTAGTTAATTTTTGTTCCATGTGATTCTGGATCAGCTGCAGTCTGTGGACCCATCAGCTTCTACACAAGAGTTCTGGGAATCTTGATTCAGTATAGCCACAGTTCTTTTCACAAATCCAATATAGTCTATCTTTTCATTGAGAAATTTTGGTCAAAAATTTTCAGCAATTCAGCAAAGTAAAAACTTATCTGCAGAAGACAAAACTTACTAGGGCTGTGATTAATGTATAAAAATAATACTCTTAAAAGTTAAAGACCTGATAGAAAGTAATTACAAGAGTAATGCAAAGCCAAATAAAGTCAGTTTAAAAAAAAACTTTAGACAAAAATATCTCTAAATATAATGATTAACCTTATTTTCAAAGAGCTTCAGATTTAATACATAATAATCTTGAAACATAATACCATATAGTCAGGATATAACAAGACTATACCAGCATTATCAAGTTTCTAAATATCTGAATAGTAATTAAAAAAAAAAAAAAACTTCACGGGTAAATGATTTGAATTCCCCTGTCAAACCATCGGCTTTGATGATGCTAGATTCAAAAAAATAAAGTAGAAGAAAAGATTAGGTCATCCCAATTCATTTACACATGTTTAAGTTGGCCCAGGCATTTTGAAAGGCAAGAGATAACTAATTTATTTCTCTTTTACTATTCTCTTGGTAGGTGTTTTTGCTTTCTCCTTAACACAACTTTTTATCTACCCAGTAAATACCAAAACTCTTTAGCAAGTTTGCAAATGAATGCATAAATTCTTGCTTAGGCCTCTTTTTTTTCCTTCTAGGCTTGTCTGATGCCTCATTTTTCCTATTCTGGAACTACTAGTTTTACTTTAACACAAAATTACCCTTTTTCCTTAAATAAAAAACATTTCATAACATGTAGCTTAAGTTACCGAAAAGGGTTTCACTTTTAAGATTGACATAGTCCCTATTTCTTGAATACTTTTCAAATCATAAGACAGACACAAGACACAGTTTTTCTTGGACAAGGAAAGAACTGAAGCTTTAAGACAGCCTTACAAAAAAACAGCACCTATCAGCCACAGCCTCCAACTTGATAAAATATGGAAATTCAGACGCACTACTCTAGACCAGAAGCAAGCTGTAAGACCAAAACAAGTCAAAAAGATGATATAAACACACTGGACAATACTACACAAAACAATGATATGGGGAACCTAGTTTCTTAAAGTGTATATAGCAACCTTTGGTAAGATCAACTAAATTCAACAGAAAAAACAGGTTCTAGATAAAACTTATTAACTTGCCAGAGCTTCAGATGGAGGAATATTAGGCCTTTTGATAAAATCTGAGCATCAAACAAAAGTTCCCCCAAAAGGAAAGAAAAGACAACACAAATGGGAGCTCACTGTCCCAAAGTGGAAAGAAAAAGGGGGTGGGGGAAACAGAACAGATTGGAACTCATTTTCCCAAAGTGATCACTGAAATTGCAAATTACTTTTAGTATATTCAGCTTATAGTGTCTTTAAATATGAACCCCAAACCAGTAAGGATGGGGGTGTGTGGAATCCAGGCTCATTTATCAAAGATGTTAAGCTCTAAGGTTCAAGCTTTGGTTTCCTTCTCTTTGAACTTAATTCATTCTGTTGGCTAGAGACCTAGTCTCTTATTTTAGACCTTAAATAAGCGAGTTCCTCCAATTGGAAAGTACTTTAAAGCAGCTACTGATGATGTTAATTTTAACATTGTAATTCTTTATTGAGAAACTGTATCATAAAACAGGCCCAAAGCTACATTTCCATGTGTGAATTTAATAAAACAGATCAGGAGCTGCCACTTCCCCCTGCAAATTTCATAAAACAGGTCAGCATAAAAAGACAAACAGAAACAAAATAAAAATACAGAGACAACAGAAAAAAAAATCCAAACAGCTGAAAGGTATTTCAACAGGAGTGTATAAAGAATACTTGTTACTGATTTTAATTTACTTTATATCCCTTTGTTTCTAATTTACATCTTAAAAAGACTAATCTGGCCAATTCAAAAGTCCCCCATTTAGGCCATGGTAACAAATCCTTTTCTTTCATTAATTCATGCCATTTTTCTAAATACCAAGCAAAATTAGGCCCCAAATTCTTTAATATCTAGGCGGCAGGCATGCTGGATGATGGGGCATCAGTTTTACTTTTCTTTTTGTAATTTCTCATTTTAAATTTGGAAAGAGGAAAAGAAAGAGGTTTCAAAACAAAGCACTATTTTCCAGATTTTCTCTGAGTCACAAAAAGAAACCTGATGAGGAACACCATGGGGTTTGGTCAGTGTTTTGCTTGGACCAATGAGTACCATCATTGTGCAAGAGTTTGCTTGTGGGTGGCAGTCATCCTAGTACTCTAGCCTGTCTCACGACCACCTTATGCTGTCATGGGAGTCTTTAACGCTCATGATAAGTGCTGACAAACACCCAGATGACTTTCACTGGTCGACCTGTGCCTGAATTTTGTGGCTTATAATGACCCAGAGCTCTTTGAAAATAGAATTACCTGTTTAATGTTTCCAACATCCAAATCCAGGCACCAAACTGCAGTTTACCAAAAAGAGTCACTGAATGTCACCCATAACCAAATGATTAAGCAAAAATCTAAGAAAGATTCAATTTAATCTAACAATTAATTTTCAAAAAATATACTTAACAAAACTTAAGAAAACATGAGAAAGACAACAAAAAATAAAATAAAATAAGCAAGGGCTCTTTTTCTGAGAGCATTTACCCCATCAGTGTCAACGGGATGTAGAGTGTGAATACGTGGGGTCCAAAAGATAGGATCTCTCTTTGTTGGCTTCTGAAATGCACTCCAGGCCTCCTTGAGGATGACTGGATTAATAGCTTCGGAAAAATCCTGCCGACATGCCATTAATTGTCCTAGGGTAAAATCACCCTTATGTTGCTGTTGTTAGGCGTCATCGAGCTGATTCCAACTCATAGCAACTCTATGTACAACAGAACGAAACACTGGCCAGTCCTGAGCCATCCTCACAATCGTTGCTACACCTGAGTCCATTGTTGCAGCCACTGTGTCAATCAATCTCACCAAAGGTCTTCCTCTTTTTCGTTGACCCTCTCCCTTATCAAGCATGATGTCCATTTCCAGGGACTTTTCTGATAACATGTCCAACCTGTACCCGTTGCCATCTAGTCGATTCCAACTCACAGCAACCCTATAAGAGACAGTAGAAATGTCCCATAGGGTTTCCAAAGAGCAGCTGTTGGATTTGAGCTGCCGACCTTTTGGTTAGCAGCCAAGTTCTTAACCACCGCGCCACCAAGGCTCCAACATATCCAAAGTACATGAGAAAAGGCTCACCATCCTTGCATTCAAGAAGCACTCTGGCTGTATTTCTTCCAAGGCAGACTTGTTCATTCTTCTGGCAGTCCATGGTATATTCAATATTCTTCATCAACACTGCAATTCAAAGGCATCAACTCTTCTTTGGCCGTCATTATTCATGGTCCAGCTTTCACATGCATATAAGATGATTGAAAATATCATAGCTTGGTTCAGGTGCACATTAGTCCTCAAAGTGACATCTTTGCTCTTCAACACTTTAAAGAGGTCTTTTGCAGGAGATGTGCCCAGTGCAATATGTCGTTTAATTTATTGAGAACTGCTTCCGTGGGTGTTGATTGTGGATCCAAGTAAAATGAAATCCTTGACAACTTCTTTTTCTCATTTATCATGACATTGCTTATTGGTCCAGTTGTGAGGATTTATGTTTTCTTTATGTTGAGGTGTGATCCATAATGAAGGCTGTGGTTTTTGATCTTCATCAGTAAGTGCTTCAAGTCTTCTTCACTTTCAACAAGCAAGGTTGTGTAATCTGCATAACTCAGGTTGTTAATGAGTCTTCCTCCAATACTGATGTTGTGTTCTTCATATAGTCCAGCTTCTCAGATTATTTGCTTAGCATAAAGATTGAATAATTATGGTGAAAGGATACAACCCTGACACATACCTTCCCAGATTTTAAACCATGCAGTGTCCCTTTGTTCCGTTCGAATGACAGCCTTTTGGTCTATGTACACTTTCTTCATGAGCACAATTAAAGATCTGGAATTTCTGTTCTTCCCAGTGTCATCCATAATATGGTATGATCCACTGAGGTGAATGCTTTTGTATAGTCAATAAAACACAAGTAAACATCTTTCTGGCATTCTCTTTCAGCCAAGATCCATCTAATATCAGCAATGATATTGCTCATTCCACATCCTCTTCTGAATCGGGCTTGAATTTCTGGCAGTTTCCTGTTGATGTACCGCTGCAACTGTTTTTGAATTATCTTCAGCAAAATTTTACTTGCGTGTGATATTAATGATATTGATATTGTTCAATTATTTCTGCACTCTATTAATTCATCTTTCTTTGGAATGAGCACAGATACGGACCTCTTTCAGGCAGTTGGCCAGGTAGCTGTCTTCCAAATTTCTTGGCATAGATGAGTGAACACCTATAGCACTGCATCCATTTGTTGAAATATCTCAACTGGTATTCCCTCCATTCCTGGAGCCTTGTTTTTTCCCAATACTTTCAGTGCAGCTTGGACTTCTTCCTTCAATACCATCAGTTCTTGATTATATGCTACCTCCTGAAATGGTTGAACATCGACTATTTAATTCTGCTTGGTACATTGACTCTGTGTATTCCTTCCATTTTCTTTTGATGCTTCTTGCGTAATTCAGTATTTTGCCCATAGAATTCTTCAAAATTGCAACTCGAGGCTTGAATGTTTTTCTTCAGTTCTTTCAGCTTGAGAAATGCCAAGTGTGTTCTTTCCTTTTGGTTTTCTAACTCCAGATCTTTGCACATTTCCTTATAATACTTCACTTTGTCTTCTCGAGTTGCCCTTTGAAATCTGTTCAGCTCTTTTACATCATCATTTCTTCCATTCACTTTAGCTGTTCTATGATCAAGAATAAATTCAGAGTCTCTTCTGACTTACTTTTTTTTTGTCTTTTCTTTCTTTTCCGTCTTTTTAATAACCTCTTGTTTTCTTCATGTATGATGTCCTTGATGCCATCCCACAACTCGTCTGGTGTTAGGTCATTAGTGTTCAATGTGTCAAATGTATTTTTGAGATGGTTTCCAAATTCAGGTGAGATATACTCAAAGTTGTATTTTTGTTCTTGTGGACTTATTTTAATTTTCTTCAGCTTCAACTTGAACTTGCGTAGGAACAATTGATGGTCTGTTCCGAAGTTGGCCCCTGGCATCTTTCTGACTGATGTTATTGAGCTTTGCCATCATCTCTTTCCACACATGTAGTTGAATTGATTCCTGTGTTTTCCATCCAGTGAGGTCCATATGTATAGTCACCATTTATGCTGTTGAGAAAAGGTATTTGCAATGAATAAGTCATTGATCTTGCAAAAATCATGCATTCTCTGGCATCACTTCTATCACCAAGGCCATATTTTCCAACTGCAGATCCTTCTTTTTTGTTTTAAATTTTTGTATTCCTATCAACAGTAATTATCAATGCATCTTGATTGCATGTTTGATGAATTTCAGACTGCGGAAGTTGGTAAAAATCTTCAATTTCCTCTTCTTTGGCATTAGTGGTTGGTATGTAAATTTGAATAATAGTCATATTAACTGATCTTCCTTTTAGGCGCATCAATATTATTCTATCACTGACAGCTTTGTACTTCAGGGTAGATATTGAAATGCTCTTTTTGATGATGAATGTGATGTAATTCTTCTTCAATTTTTCATTCCTGGCATAGTAGATCATGTGATTTTCTTATTCAAAATGGCCAATACCAGTCCATTTTAGCTCACTAATGTCTAAGATATTGTTTTTTGTATGCTTCATTTCACTTTTGATGACTTTGAATTTTCCTAGATTCACAGTTCGTACTTTCCACTTTCTGATTATTAATGGATGCTTTCAGCTGTTTCTTCTCATTTTGAGTCATGCCACATCAGCAAATGAAAGTCCCAAAAGCTTTAGTCTATCCATGTCATTAAGGTCGACGCTAGTTTGAGGAGGCAGCTCTTCCCCATTTGTATTTTAAGTGCTTTCCAACCTGAGGGGCTCATCTTCTGGCCCTATATCAGACAATGTTCTGATGCTATTCATAAGCTTTTCACTGGTTAATTTTTTTTCAGAAGTAGATTGCCAGGTTCTTCTTCCTAGTCTGCCTTAGTCTGCAAGCTCCACTGAAACCTGTCCACCGTGGGTGACCATGCTGGTATTTTAAATACTGGTGGAAAAACTTCTAGTATCACAGCAACACGTAAGCCAGCACAGTATGACAAACTGACAGACTATGCCATTAATTGTCTTAGGGTAAAATCACCACACTGTTATAGTAAAGCAAGAAGAAAGATTTTATTCACCATATGTTCCAATAGGCAAAAGTGGGAAACAGACAAGCATGGTGCCAAAGTTATGTCTGCCCAAGTCCAAGGAATGTTACAGAATAGGCAAAAGTGGGAAAAGTGCAAGAATGCTGCCAGAGCTATGTCTGCCTGAGTCCCTCTATAAAAGAGTATTGATCAATAGGGGGAAATATGTAAAAGAATTTTAAATTCTCAATGGAATTCAGACTTTCTTGAGGCACTGAGGTTAGAAGAACATCTGAAACTATTACTCTGAGATAATCTTTAAACTTTAAACCAAAACTATTTCCCGACTTCTTCTTTGGACCAAAATGTAGCTTTTCTTAATTAGTAAAGTTCATCTGCTTTGAGCATTGTGCACTCTTAAAGAATTATCTCTGTGTGATTAAATCTATAATGGCAATTTGAAAGGTTGAATGGGAAGCTTAGGGGGGCTATGAGTTTAAAATAATGACGGTGGAATAATTTGGAAAAGGATAGCAAGAAGGGTAGCACAACTTGAAAAATGTGATCAATGTCACTTAATAGTACATATAGATATTGTTGAAGTGGTGTGTCTTTCAATGTGTATACTTTCACCAAAATAAAAATGTTTTTAAAAACTATATAAAATAAATGACCAAAAGAAAAACCAGTTTGGTACTGGTATAATGATAGACATATAGACCAATGAAATAGAATTATTGTCCAGCATTAAGCTTGCACGTCTATGGTCAATCTCCAACCAGATTGCCAAATCTATCAAATGGGCAAAGAATAGTATCTTTAATAAATGATGCTGGAACAACTGGATTTCAAGAAGTGAAAAAACAAAGTTAGACCGATACTTTACACCATATACAAAAGCTAACTCAAAATCGATCAAAGACCTAAATGTATGACCTAAAATCATAAAACTCTTAGAAGAACACAAAGGGGTGTTTCAGGACTTGGTCTTCAACAATAGATTCTTAGATATGACACTGAAACCACAAGCAACAAAACACAAAATAGATAAATGGGATCTCATCAAAATTTAAAACTTCTGTATATCAAAGGACTTTATCAACAAAGTGAAGAGACAACCTGCAGCTTGGGAGAAAACTTTTGCGAGCCATATATCCAATAAGGGTTTAATATCCAGAATATATAAAGAACTCATACAACTTAATAAGAAATAGATAAACAACCAAATCAAAAAATGGGCAAAGGATCTGAATAGATATGTCACCAAAGAGTATTTTGCACATTGTCTAATTGAATTGTTCATTTTTTACTGTTCGGTTTTGAATTCTTTATATATTTTATATACTGATCCTTTATGAGATATGTGGTTTGTAAATATTTTCTCCTGGTCTGTAGTCTGTCTTTTCATACTCTTAACAGAGGCTTCCACAAAGCAAAAGTTTTCCATTTTGATGTCACACAGTTTATTAATTTTTCCTTCTATGGATTATACTTTTGGTGTCAGGTATATGAACTCTTTGTCTAGTCCTAAATTCTGAATAGTTCCTTTGTTTTTTTCTAAAAGTTATACCGTTTTGTGTTTTACATTTA
The DNA here is from genome assembly GCA_030035585.1 of Dugong dugon. NCBI lineage: Eukaryota > Metazoa > Chordata > Mammalia > Sirenia > Dugongidae > Dugong > Dugong dugon. The sequence goes on along the minus strand of CM057483.1, from coordinate 95,608,763 downwards.
AATCTGTGATCCATTTTTTTCTTATACTTTATTCTGTGGTTGTTGTTGGGCATATACACAGCAGAACATACAGAAATTCAACAATGTCTACATGTACAATTCAGTGACATTGATTACATTCTTTGAGTTGTGCAACCATTCTCACTCTCCTTCTCCAAGTTGCTCCTCCCTCATTAACATAAACTCCCTGCCCCCTAAGTTTCCTATCTAAACTCTCAAGTTGTTATTGTCAATTCAATCCCACATAGATAGATCTTAAAAGAGCACAACTCTCAAGGCAGACATTATTTACCAGTTAAGCTAAATTATTGTTTGGTTTTAAGAAGACTTAAGGGGATATTTATTATTTAGGGTTTAAAGATTATCTCAGGACAATAGTTTCAGGTGTTCATCCAGCCTTCATGGCTCCAGAATGTCTGGATTCCATGAAAATTTGAAATTCTGTTCTGCATTCTTCTATAGAATCTTTGAACAAAATGTTTAGTAATGATAGCCTGGCACCATCCAGTTCTTCTGATCTCATGGCAAAGGAGACAATTGTTCATGGAGATAATTAGCCACACGTTCCATTTCCTCCTTCTATTCTTAACTCTCTTTATCCCTCTGCATGGGAATAGAGACCAGTTGTTGTACTTTAGATGGGTGCTTGCAAGCTTTTAAACCCCAGGCAGTATGCAACCACCTTGGAGATAGAACAGAAGCACTAAATACGTTATTAGGCCAATTAACTGGGATGAGTTTAAACTTCCAAACCAAGGAACCAAATCCGATGAGGTGTTTGGTTGTACATAAGCATCCTTGGCAGCTACTCTTTCTTTTTTGTTGTTGTTGTTGTAAATGACACAATTTTTGCCAATTCAACTTTTTACAGATGTACATCTTATTGAAAGCAATTACATTAATTGACTGTGCAACCCTACACCTAATCAATGCAGTTTTTCCATTACCATAAACCAAAACTCTGTACTCCATAAACAATAACTCCCTTTTTCCCCCTCCCTCCAACCCCTGGTAATCACTAACGACTTTTGGTCTTCATACGTTTACCTGTTTTTGTCTTTTTATATAAGTGAAGTTAGACAATATTTGTCCTTCTGTGACTGACTTATCTCACTCAGCACGATGTCTTCAAGCTCCATCCATATTGTAGAATGTATCAAGATTTCATTTGTCTTACTGGCTGAGTAGTATTCCACTGTATGTATGTTTAAACATTTTGTTTATCCAATCATCCATTTGTAAGTATTTAGGTTGTTTCCATCTTTTGGCTATTGTGAATAGTGCTGCACTGAACACTGGTGTACAAGTATGTGTTTGAGTCTCTATTTTCAAGCTATTTTTTAAAAAAGCTTGAGACTTGGATCAAGGTTAATCTTTTTTGCCTATTCATACCTAATTGTTGCAGCATCATGTCTTGAAAAGGCTGTCCTTACTCCATCAAATTACTTTTGCAACTTTGACAAAAAATATGTTAGGCATATTTGTGTGAGTTTATTTCTGGGTTCTGTATTCTAGTCCATCGATCTGTGTATCTATCTCTCTGCCAATATAACACTGTCATGTTTACTATACATATATAACCAAAAAAAAAAAAAAAAAAAAAAACTGTTGCTGTCAAGTCCATTCTGACTCATTAGCGACCCTGTAGGACAGAGTGGAATTACTCCACAGAGTTTCCAAAGAGGGACTGGTGGATTCTAACTGCCAGTCTTATGGTTAGCAGCCATAGCTCTCTGTAGCTCTTGACCACTGTGCCACCAGGGCTACATACATATATAATAGCTTTTAATGTCAGGTAGAATTTTTTCAAAACTGATTTAACCATTCTAGGACCTTTCCTTTTCCACATAAATTTTAGAATAAGCTTGTCTACAAAAACATTAAAGGATTTTTGACAGGAATTCCATTAAAACTCTAGATCAATTTGGTAAGAACTAATGTGTTTACTATGCTTTTTCCAATTAATAAACATGGTGTCTCCAATTACTTATTCTTTAATTTCTTTCATCAATATTTTGCAGTTTTCAGCATACACATCCTTTACATGTTTAGTTAAGATTATACCTAGTAATCAAAACCCTGGAAATAACAAATGTAACAGAGGCTGTGGGGATATAGGAACTCTTATGCACTGCTGGTAGGAATGCAAAATGATACAACCATTCTGGGAAATGATATGGCACCTCCTTAGAAAGCAAGAAATAGAAATACCATACTATCCAGCAATCCCACCCTTAAGAATATATCCTAGAGAAATAAGAGCTGTCACACGAATAAACATATGCACACCATATTCACTGCAGCACTGTTAACAATAGCAAAAAGATGGAAACTACTTAGATGCCCATCAACAGATGAATCGATAAACTACGGTACATGCACACAATAGAATATTATGCAACGATAAAGAACAGTAATGAATCTATGAAGCATTTCATAACATGGATGAAACTGGAGGACATTATGCTGAGTGAAATAAGTAAATCACAAAAGGACAAATATTGTATGAGACCTCTACTGTAAAAAACTCATGTAAAGTTTACACACAAAAAGAAACAATCTTTGTTGGTTACCAGGGATGGGGGGGTACTAAATAGACAATAGATAAGTGGCAACTTTGGTGAAGGGTAAGACAGTACACAACACTGGGGAAGCCAGCACAGCTTGTACAAGGAATGGTCATGGAAGCTCCATAGACACATCCAAACTTCCTGAGGGAGTGAATTGCTGGGCAGAGGGCTGTGGGGACCATGGTCTTGGGGAACATCTAGCTCAACTGGCATAACACAGTTTACAAAGACAATGTTCTACATTCATCCTTGATGAGTAGCATCTGGGGTCTTAAGTGCCTGTGAGCAGCCTTCTAAGGTACTCCACGGGTCTCACCTCTTCTGGAGCAAGGGAGAATGAAGAGAACAGGATACAAAGAAAAGATTAGTCCAAAGGATTAAAGGACCACAGCTACAGTAGCCTCCACCAGACTGAGTCCAGTACAGCTAGATGGTGCCTGGCTACCACCGACCACTCTAACCCAGATCACAACAGAGGGTCTTGGACAGAGTTGGAGAAGGATGTAGAACAAAATTCTAATTCACAAAAACAGACCAGATTTACTGGCCTGACAGACTGGAGAAATCCCAAAAGGATGGCCCCCAGGCATCCTTTTAGCTCAGTGGTGAAATCACTCCCTAGGTTCATTGTTCAGCCGGGGATTGGACACTGCCGTAAAATAAAACGGGACTAATGAGGCACAGAAGTCCAGGGACAAGGACTAGAAGGCAAGAGGGGACAGGAAAGCTGGTGATAAGGAACCCAAAGTTGAGAAGGAACAGTGTTGACATGTCGTGGGATTGTTAACCGTTGTCATATGGCAATATGTGTACTGTTTAATGAGAACTATTTGTTCTGTAAACCTTCATCTAAGGTACAAAAAAAGAATTATCTATGTGAGATCAAATTGACAACAGTAACTCGAAAGTTTTGATGGGAAGCCTGGGGGCAGTGAGTTGAAGATAATGGTGACACAATAATTTGGAAAAGGATAGTGAGAATAGCAGCACAACTGGAAGAATTTAATTGACGTCACTGAATTGTACATGTAAAAACTTTTGAAATGATGTAACTTTGGCTATGTATATTTTCACCAAAAAAAAAAAAAAAATGCCCTCCAAGGTCAAGAAGGGAGAGTGCTGACATGTCGTGGGGTTGTTAACTAATATTATAAAACAATATGTGCACTGACTGTTCAATGAGAAACTATTTGTTCTGTAAACATTCATCTAAAGTACAATAAAAATATTTTAAAAAAGATTATACCTAGGTATTATTTCATTTTCTTTGGAGTGATTGTAAGTGCTATTGTATTTTAAATTTCAGTTTCCCCTCATTTATTTTTAGTATATGTAAATTCAATTATTTTTGTGTTGATTTTATAGCTTGTAATGTTTCTGAACCCATTAATTCTACAATTTTTTTGCTGTAGATTCCTTGGGATTCTCTGCATAGACATTCCTGTCATCTGCAAATAGGGACAGTTTTATTTATTTGTTTCCAATAAGGATGCCTTTTATTTCTTTTTCTGGTCTTATTGAAGTGTCTTGAAGCTCCAGTAGTATGTTGAATAAGAGTGGTAACAGCAGACATCCTTTCCTTTTTCCCTGTCTTAAGAGGAATTGTTCAGTCTTTTCATCAATAAGTATGATATTATCCGTAGGTTTTTTGCAGGTTCTCTTTATCAAGTTGAGGAAGTTCCCCTTTATTTCTTATTTTTTGAGAATTTTTTTAAATAATAAATGGGTGTTGGGCTTTATTCTGGAGGCACTGGAAAAGTATTGAAGAGATTTTAGTGCTTGGGATGAACAATCCTGTAGTTCTTTTAAGATGGACAAGATTGGAAGTAAACAGACCAGGTAGGAAGTTGCTAACGTCTCTTATAGTCCTACTCTTGTTACCTTAATTCAGAGTATTGATGAATGATGAGGGCCCAGGATGTTAGCAGCTGACAGACTGGACAAGGTAATAAGAGCCTCTAAGAAAGGAAGCAGTCCTTTCTAAGCTGACCTACAAAATAAAGTTCAAGTTCCTTAGTCCATAAAAGACATTCAGGGCTGGATCTCAGAAGCTTCTAATTCAGTAGCAACAATTTGAGATAACAGAATAGACACTTGATGGAAATTGCCATAAGCATACAACGACCTCAAGTTGCTCACAGTCCAGCTGGGGAAACAGTCTACCAAAGTAACTATAATGTATGCAGAAAGATATAAATGCTCCTTTTATTTGGGGTATGCCTCCCTCCCCTCGTGGCTTCTGTACCCTCTGGTATCCTCTCCAACCCAGCCAGCACTGAATGTCCCGGAACTTGTCAGACATTTTCTCAGCTCCAACTCCCCAATTAAATGTTATCTGCTCTCTCTGCTCCATTTCCTCCAGCCAAATGGTTAGAGAATTTGAATGGAGCTAATATTTTGATGAGCGATAATGACTTAAGAAGTTTATCCACCACCCTCAGCTAAAATATTTGAATTTGAGGAAAGTCTGATTGAGGTGGAATAACAAATATAGGTGCTCTATATGTGGCTGCCTATTATTCCCACATCTAGGGCTGATCGTGTACTCTAGGATGGTGTACCATGTCCACCTGGCTCTGGGAATCAAGCTGAAGTAATATATCTGTCCATTGACTTGTTAGAACAAGTAGAGAGATTTATTGGATCACATGGAGGACCAGGAAGTCTTGATGTTTGACTTAAGTGCACAGACACTCCAATTTTGGGGTTTATTATCCTTCTCTTTAGTGTTGGGTACCCCTTGAACCTCACAGACTTCTGTGTCATGTACTCATCCTCCTCTTCAAAGCCAGTGTCAGGAAAGACAGTGCTATATGACATCAGCCTTATATGATAATGAAAGGGAAGACTTTATCTCCTGCAAAGGGGATTTCAGACATCAGGGAGTGGCAGGGGGCCTTTCTGGACTGCTCTCTCCCAACTACCCACACTCCTATTGAAGACAGATTCACTTTCAACACATCTCTGGGCTCCAAATGTACAACAGAATCAAAATTCAAAGTCAGTTACTGGACTGTGAGGCTCAAATCAAAGGAGGACAAAAAGTGAGCTCTTCCTTGGGGCACAATGTTAGCAGGGCCAGGGGGCTGTTAGTGTTCCAAAGTCTTGTCATACACTTAGTCCCTAAGTTCTTAGTTCCCATACTCGTTAATGCTGGAGACATTTCCAACATCTTCAGACTACTTAAATGGCAACAAAGAGCAACATCTGGTCTAACCTTCATAGTTTCATGCTCCCACCTCAACACTAGGGTAGCAGTAGTGCTCATTGTAGTCTCACATGTAATTGTATACCAAAACCAAACTCATTGCCTTCAAGTCGATTCTGACTCATAGCAACCCTATAGGACAGAGTAGAACTGCCCCATAGGGTTTCCAAGGAGTGCCTGGTGGGTTTGAACTGCTGACCTTTTGGTTAGCAGCTGTAGCTCTTAACCACTATGCCACCAGGGTTTCCCATGTAATCACAGAATTATAAAAAGTCAAAACTGGAAAGTATCTTAATGGTCATTGAATCAATCCCTATCTCCTTTCACAGATGGAGAAACTGAGGCCCAGAAAGGAGCCATGGTCTGGCCAGGGTCATGGGCAGAGTCAAAACAGTGATTTTACCACTTCTCCTAGATTGTCACCATCTCTGCTTCCTTCCTGTGTGGCACTGAGGTTTACTTTTTTTTCCTCTAGGCATCTGACCCCATCCTAACCCAAAGAGTTTATCAACTAGCGCTACATAAGGCGCCCCCTTGCATGCTGATAGTCCCTTTTTTTCACTCTTTCCTCATCCCCATGAAGTCCCCTCCTTCAGCTCCTTCTGAGGCCACAGTTTCTGCCATCTCTCTGAGCTGGACAAAGGTTTATGAGGAAAGCCAATGTGGGTGGAAAGGCTATGAGTCTCTGATTTTGCTCTTTCTACCTTTTTTCACTTAGCACTCACTTTTCACCTACACGTGCTTTCTGCTTCAGACAAACCTTTTATCTTTCCACCTCTATGCTTTTGCATGAAATGTGCTCCCTCCAATTTCAATCAAAACCCAATATGAGTTTTATTTTCTCCTTGTAGAATTATCTGATGACCACGTCATAGGTGATTCTTCCCTTCTCTCTACTTTTCTAGCATTTTTTAACTACTCCTACTATGACTACAATGTCTTATCCTTGAGAGCAGGTATCATGGATTATTCTTGCATGACTGTATCTTTGACTCTAGTCCCAGTGTCTGGCATAGAGCACATACTGTTTAGTTGATAAAGAAATGAACCTTCTCCAGTATCTCTCTTTTCTTATTTCTTATCAGGAATGCACAGTTTTCATAAAAATGGCATTTTAGTCAAATTGACAGTCTTATTTAAAAAAGAAGGTAAAACTATGACACATTTTATATTAAAAAGCATCTATTTGTCGTTTTATGACTCTTTTTCTGCCAGTCCCTTCATCAAGAAAATATTAACATTTACGTGCCAAACACTCCCTTACATAGGTGCACACATGCACATGCTTACAGTTTCCAGGTTAGAGAATGATATTGATATACTGTCTTGAACTTAGCTTTCTTCTCCTTATCATGCATAGCCCTGAGAGTCTAAATTTGGGGAGAAGAGATAGGCAGAAAAGAAAAAAAAAAAAAAACAGTTAAGACACAGAAGCAAAAAAAAAAAGCAATAGGGGCTTGGGGAAAACGTGAGTTCAGAACCATTAGATCATGAGATTTTTACTAGTTTTCTAGATGGGAGATCTTGAGAAGAAGGAGGTCAAATCTCAAAAGTAAGGTCATATCTTGGACTTCAAAAATAAATGAAAAACAACATTGAAGAAGAAGAATAAAGTAGAAAGAGTCACACTTCTTGATTTCAAAACACATTATAAAAGCCACAGTAATTAAAATAGCCTGATACTGGCATAAAAACAAACATATAGACCAGTGGAATAGAACAGAGAGTCCCGAAACAAATCCATATATCTATGGTCAACTGATTTTTAACAAGGGTGGCAAGTCCATACAATGGAAAAGGAAGAGTCTCCAATAAACAGTACTAGGGAAATTGGATTTCCAAATGTAAAAGCATGAATCAGTATCCAAGCTTCACACCATACATAAAAAGCAAATCAAAGTGGATCAAGGACCTAAATGTGAAAACTAAAACATAAAATTCCTAGAAGAAAAAGTAGGATCAAAGATGTGCAACCAGCTTTTTAGTGATGGGCTGTCAGATATGACCACAAAAGCTAAAGCGACAAAAGACAAAACAGATAAATGGACCCATAAAAATTAAATACTTTTGTTCATCAAAGGACTTTATCAAAAAAGTGAAGACAACCTACATACTGGGAGAAAATTTTTGGGAACCATATATCCAATAGGGGTCTAATATCCAAAGTATATCAAATACTACAACTTCATAGCAAAAAGACAAACAACCCAATCAAAAAACGGGCAAAGGAGTTGAACAGACATTTCACCAAAGAGGATATTCAAAAGGCCAATAAGCACATGAAAAAATGCTCAACGTCATCAGCCATTGTTGTTGTTGTATGCTGTTGAGTTGATTCTGACTCATAGCTACCCTATAGGACAGAGTATACCTGGCCCACAGTGTTTCCTAGGCTGAAATCTTTATGGGAGCAGATCGCCAGGTCTTTTTTTCCACAGAGCAGCAGATGGGTTTGAACCAGGGCTTTGAACCTTTGTGTTCTGGTTCAAACCCCTGCTGAGAATTTGCTTTTCCACCCCAGATATACTGAATCAGAACCTACATTTTAACAAGATCCCCAGGTGATTCTTATATATAGTACATTTTGAAAACTACTGCTCTGCTAGTGGTTCTCAGAACCGGTCCCTAACCAGCACATTAGCATTGCCTGGGAACTTGTTAGAGATGAAAATTCTCAGCAGGGGTTTGAACCAAAACAAACTGGTTCGAAGCCCTTGTTCAAACTGCCCACCTATAGGTTAGCAGCTGAGTGCTTCAACATTGAGCCACCAGGGCTCCTTCATTAGCCATTTTAAAAAAATTGCCATCGAGTCAATTCTGATTCATAGCAACCCTGCAGGACAGACTGGAACTGCTCCATAGGGTTTACAAGGCTGTAATCCTTACAGAAGCAGATTGCCACATCTTTCTCCCATCATTAGCCATTACCAACCAAAAAATCCAAACCCGTTGCCGTCGAGTTGATTCCGACTCATAGTAACCCTATAGGACAGAGTAGAACTGCCCCATAGGGTTTCCAAGGAGCAGCTGGTGGATTCAAACTGCCGACCTTTTGGTTAGCAGCTGAGCTCTTAACCACTGTGACACCAGGGCTCCGTTAGCCATTAGGAAGATGAAAATCAAAACCATGAGATACTATCTCACCCCCATTAGAAATGGCAGTGACCGAAAAAAGCATAAAATGGTAGGTGTTGGTGAGGTTGTGGAGAAATAAGAACCCTCATCCACTGCTGGTGGGAATGTAAAATGGTACAGCCACTCTGGAAAACAGCTTGGTATTTACTCAAAAAGTCGAACATAGAGCTAGCATATAATCCAGCTATTCCACTCTTAGGTATATATATCTCCAAGAGACTTGAAAGCAGCAACACGAACAGACACACTAATGTTCATTGCAGCACTTTTCACAATAGTCAAAAAGTGAAAACAACCAAAATGTCCATCAACAGACGAATGAATAAACAACATGTGGTATATATATGCAATGGAATATTACTCACTATAAAGACAAATGAAGTTTTGATACATGCCACAACACGGATGAACTTTGAAAACATTATGCTGAGCGAAATTAGTTAATAGCAAAAGTACAAATACTGTATGATCTCACTTATATGAAATAAGCAAGCATAGAAAACAAAAATTGTTAGATGCTACCAGCAGTGGGAGGGAGGAGGAAAGGGAGGGGGGTTTGCTTAGGGGGGAGTGAGTTTATGTTAATGCTGGTAGAATAATTAGTAAGAGGATAGCGAGAATGGTTGCACAACTTGAAGAATTAGTAATTGTCACTGAATTACATATGTACAAATTGTTGTGTGTATTTTCACCACAACAAAAAGAAAAAAAGAATAAATTAATGAGTTAGAGAGGAGGAGATAAAAGGACCTAAAGACAAATCTGTAAGTGGCGTGTCTTACTTATCTAGTGCTGCTAAAACAGAAATACTATAAGTGGGTGGCTTTAAGGAACAGAAATGTATTTTCTCATAGTTTAGGAGGCTATAAGTTGGAATTCAGGACACCAACACTAAGGGAAGTCTTTCTGTCTCCATCAGCTCTAGGGGGAGGTCCTTTCTCTTTTTAGCTTCTGTTCCACAGTTCCTTGGTGATCTCATGTGGCATGGCATCTATCTTCCCCATCTGTGTTTCCTTGCTTCCTTGCCTGATCTGCTTTTATGTCTCAAAAAATGATTGGCTTAAGACACACTCTACACTGACATGGCCTCATTACCCTAACAAAGAAATCCCTGTTCTCAAATGGGATTACATCTACACATGTAAGGGTAAGGATTTACAACACATAATTTTTTTGGGAAACAATTCAATCCATAACACGTAAAGTACTGGGCCCTGGTGATAATTTTAGGGGGTCTGATCCCAGTTTCTCCAAGCTAAGGGAAGATTTGGTCTGATGGGAAGACACCAAGTGGCATGAAGGGATGGATTTTCTCAGAGACCTTTTGCTTCCATAAGAAATAACCAAAACCAGCACAAAACCACAAACATAGCATCATACTAAGAATCCAATTCTCAGCTAGCCATTCTGGTTCTTCAGGTATGGGTAGTAGATGTCCTACTCTTAAAGGTCAGTGCCTGCTTGAAGCGGCACTTCAAATCTTTCCAGAACAGAGCAGCCCCCTTGCTTTTCACCGTTGTCCTCATTGCTGCTGTTGAGTTGTTTACAATGTCAGTGCTTCCCCCCTCTCCAATGGCCCCAGCACTATTGTTAGCCTGTCACCAGGGCTGAATATGGAGTGGCAGCCCTATGGCCCACCTCCTGGTATAGCTTCTAGAAGATATCAAGCACACCCTCAAAATGTTCCCCGGCAGAGATCTCAGAGTAAATGCTATCCAGGTCCCTGGTAAGCTTCACACCCTCTTCTGCTTACACCTTGAAGCTGCACAACAGGTCACACTTGCTGGCTACCACTAGCATGGGGACATTGAGGTTTGGGTTGATCAGCGAAAGCTTAACAATAAAATATCAGAAATGAACAACTCAATGCAAGGAATAGAAAAAGAATCCTTCGACATTAATTTGAGGAACAGGTTGTAGCTTTTATATTTGCTCATGGAGTAGACACAGACTTTTTTGTGCTTTAGGTGAAAGTTTACACAGCAAATTAGTTTCCCATTCAATAATTCATACACAAATTTTTCCATGATATTGGTTGCAGTGCCTGCAATGTGTCAGCTGTCTCCCCATTTCCACTCTGGGTTCCTCGTGTCCATTCATCTGGTTTCCTGCCTTCTCATCTTTGCTTTAGGGAAAATTTCGCCCTTTTGGTCTCCTGTAGTTTATTGTTCTAAGAAGCACATTCCTCATGCATGGTATTGTTTATTTTATAAGCCTGTCTATTGTTTGGCTGGAATGTTATTTCCAGAAGTGACTTCAGTTCCAAGCTAGAAGGATGTCTTAGGGCTATAGTATTGGAGGTTCCTCCCGTCCCTATCAAACCATTAAGTCTGCTCTTTTTTATGAATTTGAATTTTGTTCTTCATTTTTCTCCCAGTCTAACTGGGAGCTTCTGTTGTGTTCCTGGTCAGAGCTCTCAGTAGTGGTAGCTGGGCACCATCTAGTTCTTCTGATCTCAGGCTAGATTAGGCTGTGTTTCTTGTGGGCCATTAGTCCTTTGGACTAGTTGCTTCCTTGTGTCTTTGTTTTCTTCACTCTCCTTTGCTCCAGACAGGAAGAGACCAGTGGCTGTATCTTAGATAGCTGCTCTTGAGATTTTAAGACCCTAGACACTACTGACCCAAGTAGGATGTAGAACATTATCTTTATGAATTAGGTTGTGCCAATTGACCTAGATGACCCCTAAGACTATGGTCCTTAAACTTCAAGCCTAGTAACTCAGTTTTGTGAGGTGTTTGGTTATATCTAAGAAGTATCCATAACTGTGCTCCCTACATACTCTATTATAGATATGAATATACATGCAACTCAATGAACCATCAGCCCAGTATAGGGAACAAATGATTTGCTCACAGCAGGTGATGATATCACTGTTCTCCTGTAGAAATGAAAGACGGAGGTGGAGGAGAAGGCAAGCAGAATGAAGTATTGTTAGACTCCAGGAAGAGCCTGGGTTATAATGAGAGACCCTGGAGCAGTGGGATTCTGGCCCTGGAGCTTTCATAAGCAAAGGTGTCCAGATACCTGAGTTGGAGAAGTTGCACCTGAAGGTAGGGGAATCCTGAGTGGGAATAGCAGGGAGAAGAAAAACCTGTGAATAAGACAAAGCTTAATTTATTCTTACCACAGTAAAGAAGAAAAATACTGGACAGGTCCATATTCCATATTCTTGCTTATTTGCCACTTCCAAATTCCTTGGCTGAGGAGAATTAGAGGTAGTTGCTGCTCTGAACAAGCTCTGAACAACTTCCTCTCTGGGGACTCCTTCTTGCCTACACTTATTAATGGAATTTTTCCCACCATTAATACCCCAATCAGCTGTGCATATTTTGGAAGTTTTTGGAGCAAATCTCAAGCAGAAATCTTTATTCAAAAACTGCAAACACACATAAAACTAATTTTTTCTTGTTTTGCTTTTTGGGGAAAACTTGTGAATAGCTGTTAATTTCTGAGCATACCAGGGAGCATCTATGAGTCCTGAGACGCCAGCCATTAAGCTGTCTACCACCGCGCATACATACACACACACACACACACACACACACTCACACACACATATGCACAAACATTCACACATACTTCTGAGCTGCAGTGGCTCAAATTCACAACCCTTGCTGTGGAACAGATAACTTAAGAGTTTCTCCCTCAAAACTTCTTTCTCCTTGTTGCCCAACTCCTCTCCTACTCCTTGACATTTGTCTCAGCACTTGCTCCTATCATTCTACCCTACTACTTGGCCCCTGCTCACTCCCTATACTTTCACCCACTAGTCATTTTCCTCCTCCAAGTACCCATGCTCAGTAACTAATCATTATCTTCACTCACACCTCTATTTTCACTCTTTCTTCTATAATTTCTAAACCCACCTCCTCCCCTGCCTGTGGTACAGGTGGTCTGCACTAACATGCACAAGCCTAATCCCGCCCCCTCTTATCTATGAGGCTCAGACTTTCTGTGCAAACCTTGGCAGGCTCCACATCACCCCTCACCACATTCCAGAAATATGGGCCTCTGCCCCTCTGCCTTCCACCCACAGAAACCTCTCAGCTGAGCAGGACTTTGAGCTATGCTTGGCCAACCACTCCCATGGCTGAGAGGAGCTCTATGCCCTGCCCAGCCGAAACCCCTGTCTGAAAGGGACTTCATGCTTTTCCCTGTCCACCCCTCCTTGCACCCCATCCTGCACTTCAAGGATAGAACTAACTGTTGGTGGCAATGCAGAGGAAATGCATTATCCCTCAGGAGCTGTGAAAGGATCCTGACCACCTGACACCTGGTGCCTCACATCAGGGAAGGACCTGTTCATACGCCACCAAGCAATCCTCTAAGAGAAGTCATATGTACCTAACGACATAGGGCCACAATGTGTGTGAACCCACCATACCCACCAGTGAAAAGAAAGCACACCCAGCCAACTGACAGTACCAAATCCATACATATACCAACAAATCAGCAGCATCATAGTTGTACACAGACCAATACAACAAGACAACATCAATTAAAATAATACAAAGGATGGTAGACAATATAAAGAGAAAAGGAAAAGTCTAAGCTCCGTATATCCCTTCTAAACAATCAAAACAATACAAAAAGGCAAACAAATATAAAATCAATAAAGAAATATATAAGTGAATACAATAGAACTTTAAAGTCTCAAAGACAACAGTCAATCACAAATCGTATGAAGAAACAGGACAGGATACCTCAAGCAAATAAGCAAAATAAATGGGCTAAATAACCTTTCTGAGGAAGACCTGATAATAGGTCTACCAACAAGAAATTCAAAACACTATTATTTAGGTTCTTCAAACAGATCAAAGAAAACAAAAAAACCAAGAAGAATTCAGGAAAACAATACAAGAACAAAATAACAAACTCAATAGAGAAATAGAAACCATTAAAAAAAGAACAATTATAAATTCAAAAGCTTAACAATAAATTATCAGAAATAAACAACTCAATGGAAGGAAATAGAAAAAGAATTGAATCAATGGAAGAAAGAATAAGTGAAATAGAGGACAAATCCTTTGACACTAATTTGTTTGAGGAACAAGTGGGAAAAAGATGGAAGATAAAGGAAGAAAGCCTAAGGATTATGTGGGATACCATCCAGAGGAATAATATATGCATAAAAGGAATCCCAGAAGGGAAAGAGAGAAAAAACAGTGCAAGGAAGTTTTTTTAAGACATAATGGCAGAAAACTTCCTGAATATCATGAAAGATGAGAAGATTTCCAACCAAGAAGCTCAATGAACTCCATACAGAATGGTAGTTTTGGCAAAAGCACTGTGTGCAGGAAAGGCAAATCCATATCAAAAGTAAGCATATATCCCAGTAAGAACAAAGTGCTGTCCTTCCCATGATGAAAATGGTTCAATGCAATCAACTTGCTACCAGGTTACTGGCTGATCATCCCTAAGAATGGTGCCATATCAGGGACTTTGTTGGTCTCTACTGCTGGCAAATTGGGTACTAGTCAGTGACTGTAGCCAAGTTGGCCTTGGTGATAGACCACAAAAGAAATTCACCAAGACATATCATAAGCAAACTTTCCAGAAACAAGGACAAGGAAAGAATTTTGAGAGCAACTCAAAAAAGTGAAATATCATTGTCTCAGGCTGGGATCTTCAAAGAAGCAAAACCAGTGGAAAAAAAAATATATATATACATATGTGTATATATACAGAGAGAGAGAGAGAGAGAGAGAGAGATTTATATGAAGTAAATGGTTCGCTTGGTTGTAGAGGCTGAAAAGTCCCAAGATTGTGGGCCAGGCATCAGGCTGGAGGCTTCTCCTGACTCACACAGCTGCAGGCTTGATGAACCCAAGCTTGGTGGTCAGAAGGCAGATTACTGGGTCACAGGCTGCAGGGACTGATGAACACAAGATCGGCAGGGAAGATGGTAGTCTGCTGGCTCAAGTCCCAAGAACCAGTTTTCAGATGGTAATGAGCTGAATACAGGATCCAAAGTGGAGCAAAAGCCAGGGAGATTTACCTGAAAGTCCATATACATTGGATGCAGGCCTTACTCTCAAGGAAACTCCCCTTCAACTGATTGGCTGCTCCCAGCAGATCTCATCATGGAGAAGATTATATTATATCAGAACTCAACACGGAGGTGATTACATGGTTACATAACTGCCAGACAACATCATAACTGCCAAATCACTGAGAATCATGGCCCAGCCAAGTTGACACACAACCTTAACCACCACAATCACATACAAAGTGACTCCAATAAGACTAAGTGCTAATTTCTTGTCAGGAAATATGCAGGTGAGAAGGCAATGGGATGACATATACAAAGCCTTGAAATAAAAGAACTGCCAATGAAGAACCATATACCAGCAAAACTTCCTTTCAGAAATGAGGATGAAATTAGGACATTCCCAGATAAGCAGACATTAAGGAATTTGTAACCACCAGGCCAGCCCTCCAAGAAATACTAAAGGGAGTCTTTCAGATAGAAAACCAATAACATTAGACATGAGATAAAGACACATGACAGCATCACCCAGATACCAAGCTGGGTAAAGACTTTAAAAACCAAAAATAAAGCTATAAAATTGATTAAAGGGAACCAGAGATAAAAAGATTGTAAATGATGACAACTTCAAAACCAAAGAAGGGGTGAATGGTATAGTTACAGAACTCTCATATGTAGAGGAATTCAAGGCAGTCTCAAGATATAACACACTGTTTTAAATTTAAGATGATAAATGTAAACTTCAGGGTAACTAGAAAGAAAATTAATAAAGCTACTCACCAAAACAAAGAAGAAGAAAATAAAAAAAAGTCTCAGTAGACACAGAAACAACAGTAAAAAATGAAAGGGAAAAAAATCCATGCACCAAAAGAACTCATCACAGAAAGCAAAGAGCAAAGAAACCGTTAACATCACAAAAAAGTGTAACAAAATGGCAGCAGTAAATCCATACCTATGGATAACCACACTGAATATAATGGATTAAATGCACCACTCATCAGACAGAGTGGCAGAATAGGTAAAAAAAAAAAAAAAAAAAAAGATTCATCAATATATTGCCTACAAAACACACACCTTAGACACAAAGACATAAATAAGAATAAAGGATGGAAAAAACATAACAAACAAACAATAACTAAAACAGAGCAGAAAGAGCAATATTAATATCTGACAAAATAGGTATTAAGTCAAAATACATTATGAGACAAAGAAGGGCATTATTTAATGATTTAAAGGTTACTTCTCCAAGAAGACATAACAATTATAAATATTTATGCACCCAATGCCAGAGCCCCAAATTTATAAAACAAAGTCTAACAGAATTGAAGAGACAAACAGATCTACAATAATAATAGGAAATTTTAACACAGTACTTTTGATGATGGACAGAATAACTAGAAAGAAAATCAACAAAGATACAGAAGAACTAAACAGCACTGTCAACCAACTGTACCTCACAGACATACATAAAACACACCACTCAACAGCAGAAAAATACACATCCACATTCTTATCTAACACACATGGAACATTCTCCAGAATAGACCATATTTTAGGCCACAAAGCAAACCTCAATAAATTTTAAAAGACTGAAGCATATTCTCTGACCATAATGGTGTAAAATTAACTGAAATCCAAACCAATCCCATTGCCATCGAGTTGATTTCAACTCATAGCGACCCTATAGAACAGAGTAGAACTTCCCCATAGGGTTTCCAAGGAGCAGCTGGTGGATTGAACTGCTGACCTTTTGGTTAGTAGCCGAGCTTTTAACCATTGCACCACCAGGGCTCTGGTATAAAACTAGAAATCAATAAAAGAAAACAAAGAAAATTAAATCAATACATGGAAACTAAATAACACATAACTAAAAAAACTATTGGGTCATAGAAGAAATCAAAGATGAAGTTTAAAAAATACTTAGAATTAAACAAGAATGAAAACATAACATACTAAAACCTTTGGAACACACAAAAGCAGTGCTCAGAGGGAAATTTATAGCAATAAATTAATACATTAAAAAAAAAGAAAGATCAAAGATCAATACCATTAACCCAACAACTCAAACAAATAGAAAATGAAGACCAAAGAAGACCAAAGCTATGCCCATTTCCTACAAGTTTTCATAGTAATCTGTTATGATTCTTCTAATTTCAGTTTGGTCTGTTGTGATATCACCCATCTCATTTCTTATACGGGTTATCTGCTTCCTCTCCTGTATTTCTTTTGTCAGTTTGGCCAATGGTTTATCAATTTTGTTCATCTTTTCAAAGAACCAGCTTTTGGACTTGTTAACTCTTTCAATTGTTTTTCTATTCTCTATTTCATTTAATTCTGCTTTAATTCTTACAATTTTCTTCCTTCTGGCGCCTGTGGGCTTCTTTTGCTGCTCTCTTTCTGCTTGTTCTGGTTGTAGGGTTAATGCTTTGATTATGACCCTTTCTTCTTTTTGGATGTGTGCATTTATTGCTATAAACTGGCCTCTGAGCACCGCTTTTGCTGTGTCCCAAAGGTTCTGGTAGGATGTGTTTTCATTCTCATTTGATACTATGAATTTCTTTATTCCATCCTTAATTTCTTCTATAACCCAGTAGCTTTTGAGCAAGGTGTTGTTCAGTTTCCATGTGTTTGGGTTTTTTTCCTTGCTTTTTGTGTTGTTGATTTCCACTTTTATGGCTTTATGGTCTGAAAAGATGCTTTGTAATATTTTGATGTTTTGGATTTTGTTAAGGCTTGCTTTATGGCTTAATATGTGGTCTATTCTGGAGAATGTTCCATGTGTTTTGAAAAGAAAGTATACTTGGCTGCTGTGGTGTGCAGTGTTTGGTATATGTTTATGAGATAAAGTTGGTTGATTGTAGCATTTAGCTCTTCCTTGTTTTTGTTGAACTTCTTTCTGGATGTTGTGTCCTTCACCGAAAGTGACGTGTTGAAGTTTCCTACTAGTATTGTGGAGCTGTCTATCTCTCTTTTCAGAGCTGTTAGTTTTTCTTTTTGTATTTTGGAGCCCAGTTGTTGGGTGCATAAATATTTATTATACTTATGTCCTCCTGTTGTATTGATCCTTTAATCATTAGATAGTGCCCTTCCTTATCCTTTGTGGTGGATTTTACTTTAAAGTCTATTTTGTCAGAGGTTATTGTTGCCACTCCTGCTCTTTTTTAAGTGATGTTTGCTGGATATATTTTTTTCCTTCCTTTGAGTTTTAGCCTGTTTGTGTCTTTAAGTCTAAAGTGCATCTTTTATAGGCAGCCTATAGATGGATCATGCTTTTTTATCTAATCTGCCAACTCTCTGTCTCTTTATTGGTGCATTAAGTCCTTTGACATTCAGTGTAATTATTGATAGATATGAGTTTAGTGCTGTCATCCTGATATCTCTTTTTGTGTCTTGTTCACGGATTCTTTGTTCTCCTCAATTTTCTATGCTGAGTCGGTTTTTTTTTATGTTTTTTTTTTCATCTTTTTATTTGTTGTAGATTTGTGTTTGCTGGGTCTTTATGTTTTTCTACTTTTTTATTGAGATTTGTAGGATTGTTAGATTCTTTTGTGGTTACCTTAATATTTACCCCTATTTTTCTAAGTTTATACCAGTCTTTTATTACTTTATATCATCTTAACTTCCCCTCCTTATAGAAAATCAATGTCTCCATTTTTTATGTCCCTTTTTTGTTTTAATATTATACTTTTTTACATATTGATATCTGTTTCCCTGTTTTCAATGTTTTAGCTTTGATGTATTTTTGATTTCCCTACCTGAGTCAATATCTGGTTGCTCTGTCTTGTGTTCTAGTCTTACGTTGTTAGCTGGTGTTATTGATTATCTAATCTTAGGACTCCCTCTAGTATTTCTTGTAGTTCTGGTTTGGTTTTTGCAAATTCCCTGAACTTCTGCTTATCTGGAAATGCCCTAATTCGAGAGACAGTTTTGCTGGGTATATAATTCTTGGGTGACAGTAATTTTCCTTCAAGGCTTTAAATATGTCATCCCATTGCCTTCTAGCCTGCATGGTTTCTGCTGAGTAGTCCAAGCTTATTCTAATTGACTTTCCTTTGTAGATAACTTTTATTTCATCCCTAGATGTTCTTAAAATTCTCTCTTTATCTTTGGTTTTGGTAAGTTTGATTATAATATGTCTTGGTGACTTTCTTTTGGGGTCTACCTTATGTGGGGTTCGATGAGCATCTTAGATAGATATCTTCTCATCTTTCATGATATTAGGGAAGTTTTCTGTGAAAAAATCTTCAACTATTTTCTCTGTATTTTCTGTTATCCCCCCTTGTTCTGGTACTGCAATCACTCGTATGTTATTCCTCTTGATAGAGTCCCACATGACTCTTAGAGTTTCTTCATTGCTTTTAATTCTTTTATCTGATTTTTCCTCATATAAGTTGGCGTGAAGAGCTTTATCTTCAATGTCACTAATTCTAACCTCTACTGCCTCAATTCTGCTCCTATGACTTTCTGTTGAGGTGTCTAATTCTGAAATTTTATTGTTAATCTTCTGGATTTCTGATTGCTCTCTCTCTATGGATTCTTGCAGCCTATTAAATTTGGCATTATGTTCTTGAATAACTTTTTAAATTCCCTCTACTACTGTGTCTGTATGTTCCCTGGATGTTACTGCATTCTGTACAATTTCGTTTCTTATTTCTAGAAGAGTTCTGTATATTAATCTTTAGTATTCTGCCTCTGGTAATTCCAAGAAGTTCTCTTCCTCCAGAGAATTTATTGGTTCTTTATTTTGGGAGTTTGCTGAAGTCATCATGGACTGTCTGTTTATGTGACTTGGTACTGACTGTTGTCTCCAAGCCATCAATAATTTATTATAATTTTATTTTGTGTTTGCTTAGTGAGACCTAGCTTCTTATTTTGTTTTGTTTTGATATGCCCAATTAGGCTGCTCGTGTGCACTAGTTTGATTTTTGACACCTTTGGATCTCTAAAGTCCTGTCACGAGGTAATTATTTCTGTAACTAAGTATGTGCACACCAGAGTCCATTACATTTTCCCATATGGGTTCAGCTGGTGTGTCCATGCAGTCGGTCACTAAGTCTGTGATGCTGGCTCTCACTCCCAGTCCTAGAGAGGCATGGGTGATTGGTGCAGGCACTGGACTCTGGCTTTGGTAGGGGATCACGTGCTGAGCCAGGCAGGGGGCTGATGGCTGCCCCTAAGAGTCTGAAAGGAAAGCGTGTCCCTATTGTCCAGGGTGAGTAGGTAGGTGAGTTTTGCAGGCAGAGTATGAACACCCCACCCTGTTGACCGTAAATACTCAAGGGCACCACTTTTTCTTGGCCTCCTGTAGCAGGTGACTTGGCGCTTTAGGTGCTACCACCAGTCCTCAAGCCCCTGCTGCAGACTGATAAAAGTGTCTACGTAAGGCCAGGGCTGTTTCGAGGATCACAAATCTGCCAGTTCACACCTGAAACAGTTGAAGTTAAACTTCAGATGTTTGCCCTGTTGTTCTGTGGCAGTGAGGACTAACACTGTTAAGTTGGGTCCCCACAAGTCTATACAGTTGTGTAAGGCACTCAGAGTCTGCGGACTCCTGATACCTGTGCCCAGCAATGGAGCTTTGCCGACCCTGTGTTCCTGGCCTAGGGGAGCCAGCAGTTTATTTGTTCCCTCTCCAAGGCCAGGAGAATGGGTCAGGTCACCTTTTGGGATCTACTTCTGGCCCAGAAGACTCCCGGTGCAGAGCGCGGAGGGCGGAGGTAAAAGGCAGAGAGGTTTTTCCCAAATGGGTTTTTTTTTTTTTTTAAATCTCCACAAAAGGGTGCATGCACGTATTTATCTTAGCCTCTTGGGAGCTGGTCTTCACTGGTTCAGAGTGTTAAAGCAGAATCTCTGTTGCCGGGTCTCTCTTGATGTGGAAACTGCTTCCTGAGCGCTTGAACAGCACAGCTGTTTTTCTGCTTCACTGTGGACAGTTTTGCCATAGCAGTTCTGCTGCTCCTCACCGCTTCCAAACGGTCTCCCTCTCCCATATCACTCACATGTATTTCTCAACCTTGCCATGTTCAGGGCTCCCAGATATTCACATAGAATCAAATCACTTTTTTGCCAGGTCTATGTTGTAAGACCAGGCTGAGCACGCCTCCAAACAGAATTGTTTTTAATTTCTTTTTCAGATTGTCCATTGGTGTGTATAAACATGACTGATTTTTGTTGGCTGATATTTTACCCTGTGGCTTTGTTAAATTCATTTATTTATGCTAGTAGCTTTCATGTGGATTTTTTGGGATTTTCTACATATAGGATCAGGTCATCTGTGAATAGAGATAGTTTTACTTTTCCTTTCCAATTTGGATACTTTTTATTTCTTTAGCTTGCCTAATTGCTCTGGCTGGAATTTCCAATAAAATATTGAACAGCAATGGTGATAGCAGGCATCCTTGTATTGTTCCTGATCTTAGGGATAAAGCTTCCTATAAGTATGATGTAAGGTATGAGTTTTTCATAGATTCTGTTATGGAATGAGTTGTGTCCCCAAAAATATGTGTTGCAATCCTAACACCTCCCTTTAATCCCAGTTAAGAATAGGATTTTCTTTGTTAATAAGACCATATCAGCATAGGGTATGTCTTAAACTTACTCAGTTTTGAGATATAAGAAGAGCATATTAGTAACTGAGAAGCAGGCACCAATGGAGGAGAATGCACTTGCCAAGTAGAGGCCATCAAGGAATCAAAGAATGCCAGGTCTACAGAAACTGAAAGACATCTTACCTAGAGAAGACAGAGAGAAAGGTTTTCCCTAGAGCTAGTGCCCTGAATTCAGGCTTCTAGTCCCCTAAACTGTGAGAAAATGCATTTCTGTTTGTTAAATCCACTTACTTGTTGTATTTCTGTTATAGCAGCAGTGAAAAACTAAGACAAATGCCCTTTATCATGTGGAGCATTTTCCCTTGAACTCCTAGTTTGTGGAATGTTTTTAACATTACAATATATTGGACTTTGTCAGATGATTTTTCCACATCAGTTGAGATGATCATCAAGTTCTTCTCCTTCATTCTTTTAATGCAATATATTGCATTGATTTTTTTTTTTATGTTGAACCACCTTGAATTCCTGGGTTAAATTCCACTTGGTCACGGTGCATAATCCTTTTAGCATGTTATTGGGTTCAGTTTGCTAGTATTTTTGAGGGTTTTTGTGTCTATATTCATAAGGGATATTTCTAGTCTTCTTTTCTTGTGGTGTCTCTGCCTGGCTTTGGTATCAGGGTAACACTGACCTCATAGAATGAATTAGGTAGTGTTCCATCCTCTTTTATTTTTTGTAAGATTTTAAGAAGGATTGGTGTCAATTTTTCTTTAAAAGTTTAGTATAATTATCCAGTTAATCTATCTGGTCAAGAACTTTTCTTTGTTGAGAGGTTTTTAATTACTGATTCAATTTATTCATTTGTTATGGGTCTGTTGAGATTTTCTATTTCTTCTTGAGCTAATTTAGTTGGTTCATGTATTTCTAGGAATTTTTCCATTCCATCTTGGTTATCTAATTTTTGGTGTACAATTGTCCATGTTGTTGGATATCATCAAGTTGGTTTCAACTCATAGTGACCCTACGTACAACAGAACAAAACACTGTCCAGTCCTGTGCCAGTCTCACAATTGTTGTTATGCTTGAGCTCATTGTTGCAGCCACTGTGTCAATCCATCTTATTGAGGGTCTTTCTCTTTTTGCCTACCCTCTACTTCACCAATCATGATGTCTTTCCCCAGGGACAGGTCACTCTTGATAACATGTCTAAAGTATGTGAAACATAGTCTCACTATCCTTGCTTCTAAGGAGCATTCTTGTTGTACTTCTTCCAAGACAGATTTGTTCATTTTTTTGGCAGTCCATGGTATATTCAACATTCTTCGCCAACACCACATTTCAAAGATGTCAATTCTTTTTTGGTCTTCCTTATTCAATTGTCCATAGTATTTTCTTATAATCCTTTTTTCCCCTGTAGGGTCAGTAGTAATGCCATCACTTTCATTTCTGATTTTAATTAACCACATCTTCATCTTTTTTCTTTGTCAGTCTAGCCCCACCCTCCACCCTCCCAACTGCCCCATTAAACCAACAATTAGAAACCCTACAAAAACAACAACCAGAAATTCCAAATATTAAACATAAAACGTCAGAAATAGACAACACAAAGGAAAGACAAAGAAGTAGAATTGAATCAAGGTAAGAAAGTATCCATGAAATGGAGGACAAATCCTTTGATACTAATTTCTTTGAGGAATAGTAAAAAAAAAATAATGAAGAAAGCCTAAGAGTTATATGGGACATCATCAAGAGGAATAATTTATGTGTAATAAAGATTCCAGAAGGAGAGGAGAAAAAGAAAAGTACAGAGAGAATTTTTGAAGATATATTGGCAGAAAACTTGTCAATTATCATGAAACATTTGGAGGTTTCTGTCCAAGAAGCCCAACGAACCCCATACAGAATAGACCCCAGAAGAAATTCACAAAGACATATCATCATCAAACTTTCCAAAACCAAAGACAAAGAAAGAATACTGAAAGAAGCTTGTGAAAAATGAAATATCACTTACAAAGGCGCACCAATAAGACTAAGTGTTTATTTCTCATCAGAAACGATGCCACCAAGAAGGCAATAGGATGACATACATAAACTCCTTCAAGAAAATAATTGCCAACCACGAATCATATATCCAGCAAAATTGTCTTTGAAAAACAATGGCAAAATGAAGACATTCCAAGATAAGCAGAAATTAAGGGAATTTGTAAAAAACAGACCAAACTTAAAAGAAATATTAAAGGGAGTCCTTTGGATAGAGAACAAACATCAGACAACAACCTGAGATAAAGACACATGACAGTTCTGGCAAAATGGCACTCTAGGCAGAAGTACCACGCCGTCCCTCCACAGCAAAGATCTGAAAAACTAAGCCGAACAGAGAATACAACAATCCTGAATCTCTAAAACATCAAATGAAGAGATAAAAACTCAGCCAAGCACCAAATAGAGTGAGAAAACTGACAGAGAACAGAGAGCGAGGAGAGATTCATGCAGAGGTCCCATACCAGCTAACGCAGTGCGGATCCACCATCTTGGAATCCTATCGGAGACCAGCAAATGGGGGTATGAGAAAGCAGCTTCACGGAGCATCCAGCAGGAGACAAAACAACCGGTAATTTGCGGTGTACACTTTCCCACCCCCCCACCCCTCTTCGTCCCGGCTCGGCCTCCTCTGTTCCCGCGGCCACAGTCTCTTGACCGGGAAACCCCAGCTGCTTGGAGTCCACACACCCAAGTGGGTGGCTCTCTGGGTGCCATTTGTTGGCTGCTAGTGTTGCTTTTTTTTCTGCTTCTTTGGATTTCTCACTTGCCTCTTGCCACCTCCCCCTCCTTTCACTCGAGTGGCTGGCTCCGTGTGCCACCTTTGCTTCTTCCTGAGGGGCAGCAGAGCACTGGCAAGTTGTGATATACGCTTTCCCACTCTTTACACTTCTTCACCCACACTCGGCCTCCTCTGCTTCTCACGGACACAGTCTCTTGTCCAGAAACACCAGCCCGCACTAGCTGGCTCTCTGAGTGCCATTTGTTGGCTGCTAGTGTTGCTTTTTTTTTCTGCTTCTTTTGATTTCTTGCTTGCCTCTCACCACCTCCCCCTCCTTTTACTCGAGTGACTTGCTCCATGTGCCACCTTTGCTTCTTCCTGAGGGGCTGCAGAGCACTGGCAATTTGTGATATACGCTTTCCCACTCTTTACACTTCTTCACCCACACTCGGCCTCCTCTGCTTCCCACGGACACAGTCTCTTGTCCAGAAACACCAGCCCGCACTAGCTGGCTCTCTGAGTGCCATTTGTTGGCTGCTAGTGTTGCTTTTCTTTTTCTGCTTCTTTTGATTTCTTGCTTGCCTCTCACCACCTCCCCCTCCTTTTACTCGAGTGCCTTGCTCCATGTGCCACCTTTGCTTCTTCCTGAGGGGCTGCAGAGCGCTGGCTATTTGTGATATACGCTTTCCCACTCTCTACCCTTCTTCACCCACACTCAGCCTCCTTTGCTTCCCACAGACACAGTGTCTTGTCCAGAAACACCAGCCTGCACTAGCTGGCTCTCTGAGTGCCATTTGTTGGCAGCTAGTGTTGCTTTTTTTTCCTGCTTCTTTTGTTTTCTTGCTTCCCTCTCGCTGCCTCCTCCTTCTTTCCCTCGAGTGCCTGGCTCCGTGCGCCACCTTTGCTTCTTCCTGCGGGGCTGTGGAGCTCCATTCGAGTGTGGAGCTGCTTTCCGGTCTGGGCTACCACACTGGTGGGATCCCAGGTCTTTTGATCATTTGTTCATTTTGAATTGTTGTCTGTTTTCTTTTCCTTTTCTTGAGCTGGGAGCCCTTTCTGGCCAGGCGAAGCTGCATCGCAAGGACCTCCCATTCAGCTTCCACAGATGTGCAGAGGGATCCCCTAGGGCATTTCTTTTTTAGTTGGTTTTTTTTTCTGTTTTTTTTGGGGGGCCAGTCATGATTTTTTTTATTACTTTGTTTTCTTTACTTTTCCCACTTTTTCACTTTTTGTCTTTTTTAATTCCTCAGTCTCTGGTCTCTCTATATCTTCCTCCTCTTTATGATCCCTGAATACCAGGCACTGTATACCTATACCCCTTCTAGCCAGGCTGTACTGCAACACCTGAGAGCGAAATCCCCAGACCTCATAGCTGCATCAGTGGGATCCCTGGGAACTTTGCTGTTCTTTAAACTTTCTGATTTTTATTTATTCATTCTTCTCTTTTCTTACTCGTCTCCTTTCTGTTTTCTCCATTTCATAGTATCTCATCTCTCCATTCCAACAGCAAGCTCCCCTAGCATTCTTTTTTGTTTGTTTGTATGTTTTTGGCTCCTGTTCCTCTCTCCTCTCTCCCATATCCATCTTAGCTCAACACACAATAATCTCCCCGCTGCACCCTGCCTACCTGCACCGTATGCTTGACATCACACCACCAAGCAGCACAGGCATGGCCTACTGGAACCTGCCCTGCACTGATTACCAACCCGCCCTGGTTTCCATAGTAAGTGCCACAAACAACCCATCCCAGTAACTCCTCTTCAGATAGACCCGCCCAGCCGTACCATATCTGAGTGACTGACCCTGCCAGTTGGAGAAGGAGGCGAAAATTATTGAGCACACAGACGAGCAAACAACAAAGAACAAACAGCCCACCTGCTCAGACATAGTATTTTTTTTTAAAAAAGGAAGAAACAAACAAATCTACAATCAGTAAATGAGAAAAATAACTACTGAATGCTCCGAAAACAGCAGACAATATCAAAACATTTAAAAAAACTAGACAGGATGGTTCCAGTAGGTGTCCAAAATAAAACACCAGATGACTCTCCTGTGGAAGAAAATGCACTAGAACTACCTGATAGGGAATTCAAATCTCTAATACTGGGAATTCTCCAAGAACTGAGGCAAAAAGCTGACAAACATGAGGAAAAAATAGATAAATTCATGGAAAGTAGAGACAAAAAATTGGAAGAATTCAGGAAGATGGTGCAGGAACAAAATGCGAAAATAAATTCACAACTAGAAATTACACAAACACAACCATTAGAAATCCAACAAGATTTCAGAAATGAAGGATGTCATAGAAGGGCTGACAAGTAGATTTGAAATGGTGGAAGACAGGGTCAGTGGAATTGAAGACAAACACTTTATTACAATTCTGTTTCAAGAAAACACAGAAAAAAGAACAAGGAAAAATGAAGAGACCCTGAGAGTTATGTGGGACACAATTAAAAGCAAAAATTTAAGAGTGATTGGAATTCCAGAACAGGGGGAGAAAACAGAAAACACAGACAGGATCATTGAGCAACTGATGACAGAAAACTTCCCAAATATCATGAAAGATGAAAAGCTGGCCATCCAAGAAGCTCAACGAAGCCCATATAGAAGAGACCCCAAAAGAAAATCACCAAGGCATATCATATTCACACTAGCCAAAACCAAAGACAAACAAAGAATCCTGAGAGTAGCTCATGAAAAACAAGAAGTCACATACAGAGGAGAAACAATAAGACTAAGCTCAGATTATTTGGCAGAAACCATGCAGGCAAGAAGGCAATGGGATGACATATATAAAATCTTGAAATAAAAAAATTTCCAGCCAAGAATAATATATCTTGCAAAACTCTCATTCAAATTTGATGGTGAAATTAAGATATTTCCAGATAAACAGAAATTAAGGGAATATGTAAAAGTCAAACCAAATTTACAAGAATTATTAAAGGGAGTTCTTCGATCTGAGGACAAACAGCTTCAGCTCACAGGCAGAACCGAGGATGGAGGATCGTATGAGCCAGATACCAATCAAGGAAATGAACTCTTGAGGACTATCCAAAACCAAAAGAAATACAACAGGGAATCAGAGCAGTTAATCAATAATTGACAACAACCTCAAAACAATAAAAGAGGGAATAAACAGCATAGGTATAGAACCTTCTAGTGGAGAGGAAGGCAAGGCAATACCAAGTAATGGTAAACTGCTTCAAACTTAGAAAGATAA
Source organism: Dugong dugon (assembly GCA_030035585.1). Taxonomy (NCBI): domain Eukaryota; kingdom Metazoa; phylum Chordata; class Mammalia; order Sirenia; family Dugongidae; genus Dugong; species Dugong dugon. The sequence goes on along the minus strand of CM057483.1, from coordinate 95,581,332 downwards.
GGGCAAAATTCTTGGTAACCACAAAAATGTTAACAAACATACTCATAAAAATAAAGAAGAAAAACATAAAGTCTCAGCAAAAACAAAACCGACAAAAACAAAAGAAATGAAATAAAAATCCAGAAACAAAAGTAACTCAGCACAAGAGAGTAAGAAAAACAAAGAAAAGCTCAGCACCACAAAAAAAGCTTTACAAAATGACAGCAACAAACCCACATCTATCAATAATTACACTGAATGTAAATGGACTCAATGCACCCATAAAGAGATGGAGAGTGACAGAATGGATAAGAAAATAGGATACATCAATATGCTGTCTACAAGAGACACACCTTAGAAACAAAGACGTGAATTTATTAAAAGTCAAAGGTTCGAAAAAAATATCTCAAACTAACAACAACCAAAAAAGAGCAGGAGTGGCAATTCTAATAACAGGTAAAATAGACTTTAAAACAAAATCAACCTTAAAAGACAAAGAAGGGCACTATATAATGATTAAGGGGATGATCCATCATAAAGACAACCATAATAAACATCTACTCACCCAATCACAGGGCACCAAAATACATAAAACAAACTCTAACAACACTGAAAAGAGAAACTGACAGTTCCACAATAACAGTAGGAAACTTCAACACACCACTCTCAGTAAAGGACAGAACAACTAAGAAGAAACTCAGCAAAGATACAGAAGACCTGAAGGTCACAATCAGACAACTTGACCTCATAGACATATATAGAAAACTCCATCCAACCGCTGCAAAGTACACATTCTTTTCCAATGCACATGGAACATTCTCCAGAATAGACCACATCTTAGGCCACAGAGCAATTCTCAATAAGATGCAAAACTTTGAGATAATTCAAAGTGTCTTCTCTGACCACAATGCCGTCAAGATAGAAATTAACAATAGAAACAACAAGGAAAAAAAAATCAACTACATGGAAACTGAATAATACCCTGCTTACACATCAGTGGGTAATAGAAGAAATCAGAGATGGAATCAAACAATTCCTACAATCAAATGAGAATGATAACACATCATTCCAAAACCTTTGGGATACAGCAAAAGCAGTCCTCAGAGGACAATTTATAGCAATAGATGCACATATCAAAAAAGACAAAAGGGACAAAATCAAAACATTAACTACAGAACTCAAACAAATAGAAAGAGAACAGCAAAAAAAGCCCACAACCACTGGAAGAAAGGAAACAGTAAAGATCAAAGCAGAAATAAATGAAATAGAGAACAGAAAAACAATAGAAAGAATCAACAAAACCAAAAGTTGGTTCTTTGAAAGAATCAACAAAATCCACAAACCATTGGCCAGACTGACAAAAGAAAAACAGCAGAGGACACAAATAACCCAAATAAGAAAAGGAATGGGGACTTTACAACAGACCCAACTGAAATAAAAAGGATTATAATAGAATACTATGAAAAACTATACTCCAACAAATTTGAAAACCTAGAGGAAATGGATAAGTTTCTAGAATCACACGGCCTACCCAAACTACCACAAAGTGATGTTGAAAATCTGGACAGACCCATAACAAGAGAAGAGATTGAAAAGGTAATAAAAAAACTCCCAACCAAAAAAAGCCCTGGACCAGATGGCTTCACTGGAGTATTCTACAAAACATTTACAGAAGAGCTTGTACTAGTACTATTCAAGCTATTTCAGAGCATAGAAGAGGAAGCAACACTTCCAAATTCATTCTATGAAGCCAGCATAACACTGATACCAAAACCAGGCAAAGATGTCACAAAAAAAGAAAATTACAGACCAATATCTCTCATGAATACAGATGCAAAAATTCTGAACAAAATTCTGGCCAATAGATTTCAGCATCATATCAAAAAAATAATACACCACGACCAAGTAGGATACATACCAGCTATGCAAGGATGGTTCAACATTAGAAAATCAATCAACGTAATCCACCACATAAATAAAAGGAAAGAAAATAATCACATAATCATCTCAGTTGACATAGAAAAGGCATTTGACAAAGTCCAACACCCATTCCTGATAAAAACTCTCAATAAAATAGGTGTAGAAGGGAAATTTCTCAACATAATAAAGGGCATCTATGCAAAACCAACGGCCAACATCATTCTTAATGGAGAGAGGCTGAAAACATTCCCCCGGAAAACAGGAACAAGACTAGGATGCCCTTTATCACCACTCCTATTTAACATTGTGCTGGAAGTTCTAGCTAGAGCAATAAGGCAAGAAAAAGAAATAAAGGGCATCCAAATTGGTAATGAAGAAGTTAAACTGTCCCTGTTTGCAGATGATATGATACTATACGTAGAAAACCCTAAAGACTCCATGAAAAATCTACTGGAACTAACAGAAAGATTCAGAAGAGTAGCAGGATACAAGATAAACATTCAAAAATCAGTTGGATTCCTATACACTAGTAAGGAGAACGATGAAAAGGAAATCAAGAAAACAATACCATTTTCAATAGCCCTTAATAAGATAAAATACTTAGGAATAAATCTGACCAGGGATGTAAACTACCTATGCAAAGAAAACTATAAAACACTACTCCGTGAAACCCAAAGGGATCTACATAAATGGAAAAAACATACCATGCTCATGGATAGGCAGACTCAACATTGTGAAAATGTCTATTCTACCCAAAGGAGTTTACAAATACAACGCAATCCCCATCCAAATACCAACAACATTCTTCAAAGAGATGGAAAAACTAATCATTAACTTTATATGGAAAGGGAAGAAGCCCCGAATAAGTAAAGCACTACTGAAGAAGAAGAAGAAGAAAATTGGAGGACTCACACTACCTGAGCACAGAACCTACTATACAGAAACAGTAGGCAAAATAGACTGGTACTGGTACAACGACAGATACATTGACCAATGAAACAGAATTGAGATCCCAGATGTAAATCCATCCACCTACGTTCACCTGATCTTCGACAAGGACCCAAAGACCATAAAATGGGGAAAAGACAGTCTTTTTAACAAATAGTGCTGGCAAAACTGGATATCGATCTGCAAAGAAATGAAACAGGACCCATACCTCACACCATATACAAAAACCAATTCAAAATGGGTCAAAGACCTGAATATAAAGCAAAAAACTATAAAGTTCATAGAAGAAAAAATCGGACCAAAGCTACAGGCCTTAATACATGGCATTAACAGGATATAAACCATAACCATCAACACACAAATCACAGAAGATAAGCTAGATAACTGCGATCTTCTAAAAATCAAACAACTATGCTCTTCAAAAGAGTTCACCAAAAGAGTCAAAAGAGAACCTACAGACTGGGAAAAAAATTTTGGACAGTACAAGTCAAAATAAGGTCTAATCTCCATAATCTACAAGAAAATCCAACACCTCTACAACAAAAATACAAATAATCCTATTAGAAAATGGGCAAAGGAAATGAACAGACACTTCACCAAAGAAGACATTCAAATGGCCAACAGACGTATGAGGAAATGCTCGCGTTCACTAGCCATTAGAGAAATGCAAATTAAAAGCACAATGAGATGCCATCTCACTCCGGCATTACTGGCACGAATCAAAAACACTGGAAATAACAAATGTTGGAGGGGCTACGGGGAGATGGGAACTCTTATGCACTGCTGGTGGGAATGCAAAATGATACAACTATTTTGGAAAATGATATGGCGCTTCCTCAGAAAGCTAGAAATAGACATACCATTCCATCCAGCAATCCCACTCCTAGGAATATATCCTAGAGAAATAAGAGTCGTCACTCGAATAGACATATGCACACCTATGTTCATGGCAGCATTGTCCCAATAGCAAAACGATGGAAACAACTTAGATGCCCATCAACAGATGAATGGATAAACAAACTATGGTACATACACACAATGGAGTACTATGCAACGAGAAAGAACAACAATGAATCTGTGAAGCATCTCATAACACAGATGAAACTGGAGGACATTATGCTGAGTGAAATAAGTCAATCACAAAAGGACAAATATTGTATGAGACCTCTCTTGTAAAAACCCATGAAAAAGTTCACACACAAAATGTAACAATCTTTGTTGGTTACCAGGGATGGGAGGGGTGCAGGGGAAATACTAAATAGGCAATAGATAAGTGGTATCTTGGGTGAAGGGTGAGACAGTACACAATACAGGGGAAACTAGCACAACCTGTATGAGGAAAGGTCATGGAAGTCCCATAGACACATCCAAACTCCCTGAGGTACTGACTTGCTGGGCGGAGGGCTGTGGGGACCATGGTCTCGGGGAACATCTAGCTCAATTGGCATGACACAGCTTATAAAGACAATGCTCTACATTCTACCTTGCTGAGTAGTGTCTGGGGTCTTAAAAGCCTGTGAGTGGCCATCTAAGATACTACACGGTCTCATCCCTTCGGGAGCAAGGGAGAATGAAGAGAACAGGATACAAGGAAAAGATTAGTCTGAAGGACTAATTGTCCACAGCTACCAAGGCCTCCCCGGGACTGAGTCCAGTATAGCTAGATGGTGCCCATCTACCACCACTGACTGCTCTGACCAGGATCACAACAGAGGGTTCTGGACAGAGCTGGAGAAGGATGTAGAGTGCAATTCTAACTCACACACACAAAAAAAGACCAGATTTACTGGCCTAAAGGAGACTGGATAAACCTTGAGAGTATGGCCCCCAGACACCCTTTTAGCTCAGTGGTGAAGTTACCTCCGAGGTTCACTGTTCAGCCTGGGAGTGGACAGCCCCATAAAACCAAATGAGACTAACAAGGTACAGGAGTCCAGTGACAAGAGCCAGAAGGCAGAAGGGGACAAGGAAGCTGGTGATAGGGAACACAATGTTGAGTAAGGATATTGTTGTTGTGTTGTGTGATTGTTAACCATTGTCATAGGGCAACATTTGTAGTAACTGTTAAATGAGAAACTATTTTGTTCTGTAAGCCTTCATCTTAAGTGAGAATAACAGCACAATTGGAGGAGCATAGTCCATGTCACTGAACTGAGCATGTAGAATTTTTTGAAATGGTGTATCTTTGGCTATGTTTATTTTCACCAAAAAAAACAAGGTTGAGAAGTTAGAGGGTTAATATGTTGTGGGGTTGTTAACCAACGTCATAAAACAACATGTGTACTAGTGTTTCATGAGAAACTATTTGTTCTGTAAAACTTCACCTGAAGTACAATAAAATATTTAAAAAAAAAAGACACATGGCAGCATCACAAGAATACCAACCCAGATGAAACTTTCACAAGAGTGAAATAAAACTACAAAATTGACTACAGGGGACCAGAGACGTTAAGTTGTAAATGATAACATCTTCAAAACAAAAATTGGGAATAAGAGGTGTAGTTATAGAACTTCTGTATGGAGAGGAAGTCAAGGCAATTCCAAGATATAATAGACTCTTTAAGAGGATAAATGTAAACTTCACTGTAATCACAAAGGAAATTAATAAATTTACTCACCAAATAAAAAGGAAAAAAAATTAAAAGCCTCAGTAAACACACAAACAACAACATCAATTGATAGGAAAAGAAAATCAATATACAAAAAGAATCAGCACAAAAATTAAGAGGAACAAAGAAACAATTAACATCACAAAAAACACATAACATAATGACAGCAATGAATTCATACCTATCGTTAATCACACTGAACGTAAATTGATTAAATGCACTGATCAAGAGATAGAGAATGACAGAATGGATTTTAAAAAAATGACTCATCAACATGTTGGCTACAAGAGAACACCTTAGACACAAAAACATAAATAAGTTAAAAATCAAAGAGTGAAAAAATGTATCAAGCAAACAGCAACCAAATGAGAGCAGGAGTAGTAATAATTATTTCAGATAAAATAGAGTTTGTGTCAAAAGCCATTATAAGATACAAAGTAGGATGTTATATAATGTTTAGAGAGTCAATCCACCAAGAAGACATAACAAAAAATAAATATTTATGCACCCAATGACAGGCCCCAAAATACATAAAACAAACTAACAGAATTGAAAACAGAAATTAGACAGTTCTACAACAGTAGTAGGAGACTTTGACACCTCACTTTTGACAATGAACAGAACAACTAGAAAGAAACTCAATAAAGATACAGAAGATCTAAATAACACAATCAACCAACTAGACGTCACTGACACATACAGAACACACTACCCAACAGAAGCACAGTACACATTCTTCTCCAATGCACATGGATCATTTTCCAGAATAGACCATATTCTAGGCTACAAAGCAAGACTCAATAAATTCAAAAACATCAACATAATACAAAGCATCTTCTCTGACCATAACACTGTAAAACTAGAAATCAATAACAGAAAGAGCAAGGGAAAAAATTAAATACTTCAAAACTGAACAACGTATTATTTAAAAACTATTAGGTCAGAGAAGAAATTAAAAGTGAAATTAAAAAAGTCTTTGACTCAAATGGGAATGAAGACATAATATACCGAAATCTCTGGGACACAGCAAATGCAGTGCTCAGAGAAAATTTTACAGCAGTAAATGCACACATCAAAAAAGAAGGTCCAAAATCTATAGCTTAACCTTACAACTTGAACAAATACAAAAGGAACAGCAAAAGAAGTCCACTGTCACCAGAAGAAAGAAATGATGAAGATCAGAGCAGAATTCAATGAAATAGAAAATAGAAAAACAGTAGAAAGAGTCAACAAAACTATAAGTAGTTTCTTTGAGAGGATCAATAAAATTGACAAATCACTGACCAAATTGACAAAGGAAAAAAATGAGAAGATGTAAATAACCAAAATATGAAATGAAATGTGTGATATAACAATAAAACAGTACCAGTAGGCTGTGCCTGTTCTGCTTGGGAGTGTGATGTTCAGCACACTGTGCAGGTAGGCAGAAAAAAGGGATATATTGTGATGTGTGGAACTAAGATGGGTATGAGAAAGAAAAGAGAGAAGAGAGAGGAATAGGAACCAAAAACAAACAAACAAACAAAAAAGAGTGCTAAGGGAGCTTGCTATTGGAGTGGAGAGATGAGAGACTGAGAAATAGGGAAAAACAAAAATGAAAAAAAGAAAAAGGGTAAAAGGAAATATGAATAAATCAAGAAACTGGAAGTGAAGAAAGAAAAAAAGGGAATAAGATCGAGAAAACAAAACAAAGAAACAAACAACAACAAAAAAAAAAAACCAAAATAAAAAAAACAAGAAAAAAGAAATGCCCCAGGGATGTCCCTGTGTGTCTGTGCAGAGTAAGGGAGTAGCTTCCAAGCCACGTGGTACTGCCTGGCTAGAAGGGGTTCCCAGGCCTAGAAAAGGAAAGGAAAAAAAAAAACAAATCAAAACAGAACAAATCCGAGCAAACAAACAAACAAGCAAAAAAAGCCCCAGGAGTCCCACCAGCATGGCTGCACGGGCAGGGAAGAAGTTTCACAGTGGAGCGGTGTTTCACAGCCTTTCAGGAAGAAGCAAAGATGGTGCATGGAGCCAGGTATTTGAGAGAAAGGAGAGGGAGGAGGTGAGAGGTAAGGAAGAAATCTAAAGAAGTGGAAAAAAGCAACACCAGCAGCCAACAAAGGGCACTCAGGGAGCTGGCCAGTGAGGGCGGGTGGAATCCAAGCAACACTGGGGTGAAGCTGGTGCTTCCTAGCCAAGAGACTGTGGCTGCAGGAAGCAGAGGAAGTTAAGTGGGGATGAAGAAGGGTGGGGGTGGGAAAGTATATATCATTAGTCACCGGTTGTTCTGTCTCCTACTGGAATCTCCGTGAAGCTGCTTTCTCATACCCCCTCTTCGCTGATCTCTGATAGGAGTTGAAGATGGTGGATCCATTCTGCGGTAGCTGATAGGGGACCTCTGCATGTATGTCTCCTCGCTCTCTGCTCTCTGTCAGTTTCTTTTTCCATTCGGTGCTTGGCTGAGTTTTTTATCTCTTCGTTTGATGCTGAGGATTTCAGGATTGACATGTGACTCTGTTTGACTTAGTTTTTCTGATCTTTTCTGCAAAGGGATGGCGTGGTGCTTCTGACTATAGCGCCATGTTGCCCGGAAGTCCTCAGATGGAAATTTACTGCTTTAAATTCCTACTTTAAAAAAGAAGATGGCAAGAATCCCTAAATAGCTAAACCAATGTTGAAAGAGAAGAACAAAGTAAGAGGGCTCAACTTTCTGATTTAAAATCATACTATACAGCTACAGCAATCAAAACAGCCTGGTACTGGTATAAAAATAAACACATACACTAATTGAATAGAATTGAGGGTCCAGAAGTAAACCCACACATCTATGGTCAACAGATTTTTGACAAGGATGCTAAGTTCATTCGATGGAGAAAGAAGTGTCTCTTCAATAAATGGTGCTGGGGATATTGGATTTCCACATGCAGAAAAATGAAACAGGATCCATGCCTTATGCCATACACAAAAACAAATTAAAATGGATTAAAGACCAAAATGTGCAAACTAAAACCATAAAAATATTAGAAGAAAAAGTAGATGCAACACTATCAGGCATAGCTTTTGACAATGGATTATCTAATATATATTTTAAAAAAGCACAAATAGCAAAAGACAAAATAAATAAAGGGATGTCATAAAAATTAAAAACTTCTTCATCAAAAAAAATTACCGAAAAAGTGAAAAGACAAGCTACTAGCTGGGAGAATATCTTCTGAATCCATATGTCCAACAATAATGTAATAATCAACATATATATATATAACTTTGACAACTTAACAACAAAAAGACAAACAACTCAATCATAAAATGGGCAAAAGACTTGAAAAGACATTTTACCATAGAACATATTTAAATGACCACCAAACACATGAAAAGATGCTCAGTGGCATTAGCCAACAGAGATGCAAATCAAAACCACACTAAGGTACCATTTCATTCTCACTAAAATGGCTATGTTTGCAGTTGTTTCTTCTCATTTTGAGTTGTGCCACATCAGCAAATGAAGTTCCCAAAAAGCTTGACTCGATCCTTGTCATTAAGGTCAACGCTACTTTGAGGAGGCAGCTCTTCCCCAGTCGTATTGTGAATGCCTTCCAACCTGAGGGACTCACCTGACACCACTATTATCAGAAAATGTTCCACTGCTATTTGTAAGGTTTTCACCGTCTAATTCTTTTCAGAAGCAGATCTCTAGGTCCTTTTTCCTAGTCTGTCTTAGTCTGGAAGCTCAGCTGAAATGTGTCCATCATGGGTGACCCTACTGATATTTAAATACTGTGGCATAGCTTCCAGAACCACAACAGCACTAAAGCCCCCACAGTACGTCAAAGTAACAGATGCATGGGATTTGAGTCTAGGAAAATTGGAAATTGTCAAAAATGAAATGGAATGCATAAACATTGATATCCTAGACATCAGTGAGCTGAAATGGATTGATATTGGCCATTTTGAATCAGACAATCGTATAGCCTATTATGCACCGAATAACAACTTGAAGAGGAAGGTTTTGCATTCATCGTCATAAAGAACATTTCAAGATCTATTCTGAAGTACAACACTGTAGTGATAGGATAATATCCATATGCCTACAAGGAAGACCAGTTAATAAGACTATTATTCAAATTTATGCACCAACCACTAAGGCCAAAGATGAAGAAATTGAAGACTTTTTATCAACTTCTGTGCTCTGAAATTGATAGAACATGCAATCAGAATGCATTGATAATTATTGGTGATTGCAATGTGAAAGTTGGAAACAAAGAAGAAGGATGAGTAGTTTGAAAATATGGCCTTGGTGAGAAGAAACGATGTTGGAGATTGCACGATAGAATTTTGCAAGACCAACGACTTCTTCACTGCAAATACCTTTTTTTAAACAGCACAAATGGTGACTATACAGTGGACCTAGCCTAATGGAATACGCTGGAATCAAAATGACCACATCTGCAGAAAGGGAAGATGGAAAAGCTCAATATCTCAGCCAGAACAAGGCCAGGGGCTGACTGTTGAACAGATCATCAATTGCCATATGCAAGTTCAAGTTGAATCTGAAGAAAATTAGAACAAGTCCAGGAGAGCCAAAGTATGACCTTGAGTATATCCTACCTGGATTTAGATACCATCTCAAGAATAGATTTGACACATTGAACACTAATGACCATATAATAGACAAGTTGTGGAATGACATCAAGGACATCATACATGAAGAAAGCAAGAGGTCATTAAAAAGACAGGAAAGAAAGAAAAGACCAAAATGGATGTCAGAAGAGACTCTGAAACTTGCTCTTGAACGTTGAGAAGCTAAAGTAAAAGGAAGAAATGATGAAGTCAAAGAGCTGAACAGAAAATTTCGAAGGACAGCTAGAGAAGACAAAGTAAAGCGTTGTAATGACATTTGCAAAGACCTTGAGATAGAAACTCAAATGGGAAGAACACTCTTGGCATTTCTCAAGGTAAAATAACTGAAGAAAAAAATTCAAGCCTCAAGTTGCAGTATTGAAGGATTCTATGGGGGAAAATATTAAAGGACGTAGGAAGCATCAAAAGAAGATGGAAGGGATACACAGAGTCACTATACCAAAAAAAATTGTTTGAAGTTCAGCCATTTCAGGAGGTGGCATATGATCAGGAACCAATTGTACTGAAGAAGAGGTCCAAGCTGCACGGAAGGCATCGGAGAAAAACAAGGATCCAGGAATTGACAGAATACCAACTGAGATGTTTCAAAAATGGATGCAGTGCTGAAAGTGCCCAATGGTCTATGCCAAGAAATTTGGAAGACAACTACCTGGACAACTGACTGGAAGAGATCTATATTTATGCCTATTCCAAAGAAAGCTGCTCCAAAAGGAATGTGGAAATTATTGAACAATATCATTAACATCACACGAAGGTAAAATTTTGCTGAAGAGCATTCAAAAGTGGCTGCAGCAGTACATTGACAGGGAACTGCCAGAAAGTCCAGGCCAGATTCAGAAGAGAACGTGGAATCAGAAATATCATTACTGATGTCAGATGGATCTTGGGAGAAAGTAGACAATACAAGAAAGATGTTTACCTGTGTCTTATTGACTATGCAAAGACATTAGACTGTGTGGATCATAACAAATTATGGATAATATTGCAAAGAATAAGAATTCCAGAACACTTAAGTGTGCTCATGAGGAACCTGTACATAGATCAAGAGGCAGTCATTCGAGCAGAACAAGGGAATACTGCGTGGTTTAAAGTCAAGAAAAGTATGTGTCAGGGTTTTATCCTTTCACCATACTTATTAAATCTGTATGCTGAGCAAATAATCTGAGAAACTGGACTATATGAAGAAGAAGGTGGCATCAGGATTGAAGTATGGCTCATTAACAACGACATTATGGAGATGACACAACCTTGCTTGCTGAAAGTGAAGAGGACTTGAAGCACTTACTGATGAAGTTCAAAGACCACAGACCTCAGTATGGATTACATCTCATCATAAAGAAAACAAAATCCTCACAACTGGACCAATAAGCAAAATCGTGATAAATGGAAAAAATATTGAAGTTGTCAAGGATTTCATTTTACTTGGATCCACAATCAATGTCAATGGAAGCAGCAATTAAGAAATCAAAGGACACATTGCATTGGGCAAATCTGCTGCAAGAGACCGCTTTAAAGTTAAAAAGCAAAGATGTCACCTTGAAGACTAAGGTGCGTCTGACCCAACCAACGGTGTTTTCAATTGCCTCATATGCACGCGAAAACTGGACGATGAATAAGGAAGATCGAAGAAGAATTGACAACTATGAGTTGTGGTGTTGACGAACAGTATTGAATATACCGTGGATTGCCAAAAGAATGAGCGAATCTGTCTTGGAAAGAGTACAATCAGAATGCTCCGTAGAAGCAATGATATCGAGAGCACATACTTTGGATATGTTATCAGGAGGGATCAGTCCCTGGAGAAGGACATCATGCTTGGTAAAGTAGAGGGTCCGTGAAAAAGAGGAAGATCCTCAAGGAGATAGATTGACACAGTGGCTGCAAAAATGAGCTCAAGCTTAACAAGGATTGTGAGGATGGCACAGGACAGGGCAGTGTTTCCTTCTGTTGTACATAGGGTCATTATGAGTTGGAACCTACTTGAGGGCACCTAACAACAGCAACAGAACAGCTAAGATGAAATAAAAAGAAAATAACAAATGTTGACCAGGATGTCGGGAATTTGGAACCGTTAGCCATTGCTGATGGGAATGCAAAACGGTACAGCCATTGTAGAAAACAGTGTGAAGTTTTCTCAAAAAAAACTAAAAATACAACTGCCATGTTGTTAATTGTTATTAGGTGCCATCTAGTCGGTTCTGACTCATAGGGACCCTACATACAATAGAACAAAACGCTGCCCAGTCCTATGCCATCGTCACAATCGTTATGCTTGAGCCCATTGATGCAGTCACTGGGTCAATCCATCTTATCCAAGGTCTTCTTCTTTTCAGCTGACCTTCTACTTTACCAAGCATGATGTTCTCCAGGGACTGATCCCTCCTGGTAACATATCCAAAGTAAGTGAGGTGAAGTTTCACCATCCTTCCTTCTAAGGAGCATTCTGGCTGTAGTTCTTCAAAGACAGATTTGTTCATTCTTCTGGAAGTCCATGGTATATTGAATATATTTTGCCAACACCATAATTCAAAGGCATAAATTCTTCTTAGATCTTCCTTATTCATTGTCCAGCTTTTGCATGCATATGAGGCGATTGAAAATGCCATGGCTTGGGTCAGGCACACCGTAATCCTCAAAGTGACATCTTTGCTTTTCAACACTTTAAAGAGGTCTTTTGCAGCAGATTTGTCCAATGCAATGTGTCATTTAATTTCTTTACTTCTGCTTCCATGGGTGTTGACTGTGGATCCAAGTAAAATGAAATTCTTGACAACTTCAATCTTTTTCTCCATTTATCATGATGCTGCTTATTGGTTGTGAAGATTTTTGTTTTCTTTATGTTGAGGTTCAATCCAGACTGAAGGCTGTGGTTTTTTATCTTAATCAATAAATGCTTCAAGTCCTCTTTACTTTCAGCAAGCAAGGTTGTGTTATCTGCATATTGCAAGTTATTAATGAGTTTTCCTCGAATCCTGATGCTGAGTTCTTCTTAATATTCTCTAGCTTCTCCGATTATTTGCTCATCATACGGACTGAATAAGTATAGTGAAAGAATACAACCATGTTGCACACCATTCCTGACTTTAAACCACTCAGTATCCCCTTGTTCTGTTCAAATGACTGCCTCCTGGTCTATGTACAGGTTCCTCATGAGCACAATTAAGTGTTCTGGAATTCCCATTCTTCCTAATGTTCTCCATAATTTGTCATGATCCACTCAGTCAAATGCCTTTGCATAGTAAATAAAACACAAGTAAACTTCTTTTTGGTATGCTCTGCTTTCAGCCAAGATCTATCTGACATCAGCAAAGATATCTCCCCTTCCAAATCCTCTTCTGAATCCAACTTAACTTTCAAAAGTTCCCTGTGGACTTACTGCTGCAACTGCTTCTTAATGATCATCAGCTAAATTTTATGTGTGTGTGATATTAATGGTATTGGTTTTAATAATTTTTACATACTGTTGAATCACCTTTCTTTGGAAAGGGCACAAATATGGAACTCTTGCAGTCGGTTGATCAGGAGGCTGTCTTCCAAATTTCTTTACACAGGTGAGTGAGCACGTCTAGCGCTGCATCTGTTTGTTGAAACACCTCAATTGGAATTACTTCAGTTCCTGAAGACTTTATCTTTTTCCCCATTTCCTTCAGTGCAGCTTGGACCTCTTCCTTCAGTATTTTCTTAGGCTGGGTTCTCTAGAGAAGCAAAACCAGTAAAGCATATGTATATATATATATAGACAGAGATTTATATCAAGGAAATGGCTCTCGTGGTTTTTAGAGGCTGTAAAGTCCCAAGTCCATGGGGTAGGAAAGAGGATTTCCTGATTCATGTAGTTGCAGGGGCTCGAAAATCCAAGATCGGCAAGTCAGAGAGCAGGGCTGTTGTAGACTTCTGCTGATTCAGGTAGCTGCAGGGGCTGGCGAACCCAAGATTGGCAGGTAGGAGAGCAGGGCTGTTGCAGGCTGTGAAGATTGACGAATCTCAAGATCGACAGGTAAGACTGCAGGCAAGCTGCCAGCTATAGTCCCAAGAACCAGAGGCCAAATGAACAGGATCCAGAACAAGCAAAAACCCCAGCAAGGCAAGCTGAAAGGGCCAGGGGGTGGAGGGCAGAGATACGAAGGCTGGGGGTGGGGGCGGTGAGCTGCCACAGATTCTGCCCCTGCCGGTAGGACAGCAGGTTCCATCATGAGGGTGATCATGTATTAAATCTTAACAGGAAAGTGATCACAACTTTATACAATTGCAAAAACGCTAAGGCTCATGGCCCAGCCAAGTTGATACACAATCTTAAACATCACAGTCCACTTCTTGTCAACTTGGCACCCGTAGACATCTCCTTAAACTATACATAATCTCTGAATAAAGAAAATTATAAAGTCATACTTGGGCCTAACATGATACACTGAACACACATACAACTGAAAATGCACTAGCCCTGTTTACATCTTGTATTTTATAAGTGAAGATAACAAAAATATTTGAGGCACACATGCAAAACAGAAATACTGAACCTGTTGCAGACCCTTCTCTTGTTCTGGGCCCCACTCAAAACTAGCAGGTTTTTGAGTCACTTGATAAATAGGCCAGAGTAGCACACCCAAATGATGGATATGCTGCCTCCAAAATCCAAAGAGGCCCACTAGGCCTTGTGACTCCTTTTTAGTTGTGGGAGGTGCCAGACGAAATAATTTTTCCTTCACTTTAGAAGGAATATCTCAACATGGCTCACACCACTGGACCTATAGAAATTTCACTCACATAGAAGGTGCCTGAATTTTTTGTGGGATTAATTTCACACCCTCTAGCACACAAATGTTTTGCCAATAAGCCCAGAGTAATTGACACTTCCTCCTTACTAGGTCCAATCAGCATAATGTCAGCAATGTATTGGACCAGTGTGACATTTTGTAGAAGGGAAAAATGATCAAGGTCACTGTGGACTAAATTATGACATACAGCTGGAGAGTTCATGTATCCCTGAGATAGGCAACTGAAGGTATATTGCTGGCCTTGCCAGCTAAAGGCAAACTGCTTCTGAAGATCCTTCAAAACAGATATGGAGAAAAAGGCATTAGCCAGATCAATAGGTGCATACCAGGTACCAGGAGAAGTATCAGTTTGCTCAAGCAATGAGACTACATCTGGAACAACAGCTGCAATTGCAGTAACCACCTGGTTAAGTTTTTGATAATTCACTGTCAATCTCCAAGATCCGTCTGTTTTTTGCACAGGCCAAATAGTCGATTTGAATGGGGATGTGGTGGGAATCACCATCCCTGCATCCTTCAAGTTCTTGATAGTGGCGGTAATCTCTGCAATCCCTCTGCAGTACTGCTTTTGGTTTACTATTTACATAGGTATGGGCAGTTCTAATGGCTTTCACTTGGCTTTTCCTACCATAATAGCCGTTACTCTATTTGTCAGGGATCCAATGTGGGGGTTCTGCCAGTTGCTGAGTATATCTATTCTATCTAATTATGCATTCTGGAACTGGGGAAATCACTACAGGATGGGTTCTGGGACCCACTGGACCTACTGTGAGACGGACATGAGCCAAGACTCCATTTATAACCTGACCTTCATATGCCCCTACTCTGACTGGTGGGCCACAGTGAAGTTTTGGGTCTCCTGGAATTAGTGTCAGCTCAGAGCCAGTATCCAGTAATCCCCCAAAAGTCAGATTATTTCCTTTTCCCCAATGAACAGTCACACATAAAAGGCCATAGATCCCTTTGGGGAAGGCTGGGTGGAAGATTAACGGTAAAAATTTTTGGTAGTGTATTGGAGTCCTTCCTCAAGGGAACCTGGCATCCCCTTTAACAAAGGGGTTGTGGGTCTTCAAACTCTCTCAAGTCTGGGAATTGATGGAGGGGCAGTGAATCTATTCTGGCAATTTGAGTTAGACTGCTGCTCACTTGACCTATAATTCATCCGCTTGTACAGATTAAGGAAATATTTACTAGATTTCCTATTTACTCTTAGGGTCACTATGACTAAGTAGCCAATTCTTAAGGTCCACACAAGTCAGATTATTCTGATTGGTACTTTGACTCCGATGTCCATTATGGTTACCACGCCCACCTTGTCTTTGTCTATTGAGTGCTTCCAATTGGCCCCTACCACCACAGGCTCAAATTAGCCCCATTGGAGTTAGGTGTCTTAATTCAGTTAGGGCAGTTCCCACTGTCAAATCTGGCTTACATAAAATAGCAATCACAGCAGTCTTCAAGGATGCTGAGGCTCCCTTCACAAATTTGTTGCTCACAGTTGTGGTAAAATTTTGTATCCTCTGGACACTCCATGTGTGGGTCTGTGGGTCTAACCTGATAAATCCACTCTAGCATGCAAATTTCCCTAAGCCTTTGGATACCTTCTTTTACAGTATACCAAGGTAGGTCTGGTGCTTTCACTTTATTTAGCATGGGCCACCACATAATCAATGCTTCAGCACCCTAACCAAATAAACAATTAGATCCTTTCCTAACTTCTTATGCTGAAACATTGAATGAAGAATCTGTGCTTAGTGAGCCCATATCTATAAACTCAAACTGATCCATCGTTATGTTTCTTGCACCATTATCCCACACCCTTAATAGCCATTCCCACACATAATCCCCAGGTTTCTGTTTGTACATATTACAAAAGTCAAGCAGTTCTTTTAGAGTGTAGCTTACCTCCTCCTGGGTTACACTTTGTACTTCACCTTTTGGGGGTCCCTGAGACTTAAGTCTAGTTGTAGGTCTAGAAGCCAAAATCAGTGGGGAAATGTTTTGAGAACATTCAACAGTGTCTTGTAAATCATCTGCCTCAGGCTACATGCCAGGCAATGACTCAGACAAAGGTGCTTTAGATGCAGCTGGGTTAATCTCATTAGATAGGAGCGGAGGTTCTGTTGGCAGGAGTGATTCAAAGGAATTTAGGGGCTCACTGTCTCCAGCTTCCTGATTATCTGTCCTAAGTCCCCATGCCAGCTTTCAGGATCCCAGTTTTTCCCAATCAATGCCCTCAACTTAACTCTTGAGGCTGGCAGTTGAGTTGGCATTCTAATTCAGCCACTCTTACAATAAGACTCTGGGTTTGATTTTTGGCAATATCAGCTCCGTTATGATAAGAAATAAGGCTTTCTATGACAATTCTACCCAAAGCAATTTACATATACAACGCAATCCCGATCCAAATACCAACAACATTCTTCAAAGAGATGGAAAAACTAATCATTAACTTTATATGGAAAGGGAAGAAGCCCCGAATAAGTAAAGCACTACTGAAGAAGAAGAATAAAGTTGGAGGACTCACACTACCTGACTTGAGAACCTACTATACAGCTACAGTAGTCAAAACAGCCTGGTACTCGTACAACGACAGATACATTGACCAGTGGAACAGAATTGAGAACCCAGATATAAATCCATCCACCTACAGTCACCTGATCTTCGACAAGGGCCCAAAGTCCATCAAATGGGGAAAAGACAGTCTTTTTAACAAACGGTGCTGGCAAAACTGGATATCCATCTGCAAAAAATGAAACAGGACCCATACCACATACCATATACAAAAACTACTTCAAAATGGATCAAAGACCTGAATATAAAGCCTGAAACTATAAAGATCATAGAAGAAAAAATAGGACCAACACTTCAGGCCTTAATACATGGCATTAACAGGATACAAACCATAACCATTAATG
Source organism: Dugong dugon (assembly GCA_030035585.1). NCBI lineage: Eukaryota > Metazoa > Chordata > Mammalia > Sirenia > Dugongidae > Dugong > Dugong dugon. Next base: position 95,563,560 of record CM057483.1, on the reverse strand, counting down.
CACAAAACCCAACAGATAAGCTAGATAACTGGGATCTTCTAACAATCAAACACCTATGCTCTTCAAAAGACTTCACCAAAAGAGTAAAAAGAGAACCTACAGACTGGTAAAAAGTTTTTGGACAGTACAAGTCAAACAAAGGTCTAATCTCCATAATCTACAAGAAAATCCAACACCTCTACAAAAAAAAGACAAATAATCCTACTAAAAAATGGGCAAAGGAAATGAACAGACACTTCATCAAAGAAGACAGTCAAATGGCCAACAGACACATGAGGAAATGCTCACGATCACTAGCCATTAGAGAAATGCAAATTAAAATCACAATGAGATACCATCTCACCCTGGCATTACTGGCACGAGTCGAAAACACTGAAAATAACAAATGTTGGAGGAGCTGTGGGGAGATCAGAACTCTTATGCACTGCTGGTGGGAATACAACATAATACAACCATTTTGAAAAATGATATGGTGCTTCCTCAGAAAGCTAGAAATAGACATACCATTCCATCCAGCAATCCCACTCCTAGGAATATATCCTAGAGAAATAAGAGTCGTCACTCGAATAGACATATGCACACCTATGTTCATGGCAGCATTGTTCACAATAGCAAAACGATGGAAACGACTTAGATGCCCATCAACAAATGAATGGATAAACAAACTATGGTACATACACACAACGGAGTACTATGCAACGAGAAAAAACAACAATGAATCTGTGAAGCATCTCATAACATGGGTGAAACTGGAGGACATTATGCTGAGTGAAATAAGTCAATCACAAAAGGACAAATATTGTATGAGACCTCTCTTGTAAAAACCCATGAAAAAGTTCACACACAAAATGTAACAATCTTTGTTGGTTACCAGGGATGGGAGGGGTGCAGGGGAAATACTAAATAGGCAATAGATAAGTGGTATCTTGGGTGAAGGGTGAGACAGTACACAATACAGGGGAAACTAGCACAACCTGTATGAGGAAAGGTCATGGAAGTCCCATAGACACATCCAAACTCCCTGAGGGACTGAATTGCTGGGCAGAGGGCTGTGGGGACCATGGTCTTGGGGAACATCTAGCTCAATTGGCATGACACAGCTTATAAAGACAAGGCTCTACATTCTACCTTGGTGAGTAGTGTCTGGGGTCTTAAAAGCCTGTGAGCGGCCATCTAAGATACTCCACTGGTCTCATCCCTTCGGGAGCAAGGGAGAATGAAGAGAACAGGATACAACGAAAAGATTAGTCCGAAGGATTAATTGTCCACAGCTACCAAGGCCTCCACTAGACTGAGTCCAGTACAGCTAGATGGTGCCCGGCTACCACCACTGACTGCTCTGACCAGGATCACAACAGAGGGTTCTGGACAGAGCTGGAGAAGGATGTAGAACAAAATTCTAGCTCACACACACAAAAAAAAGACCAGATTTACTGGCCTAAAGGAGACTGGAGAAACCCCGAGAGTATGGCCTCCAGACACCCTTTTAGCTCAGTGGTGAAGTTATCTCCGATGCTCACCGTTCAACCTGGGAGTGGACGGCCCCGCAAAACCAAATGTGACTAATGAGGTACAGGAGTCCAGTGACAAGGGCCAGAAGGCAGAAGGGGACAAGGAAGCTGTTGATAAGGAACCCAAGGTTGAGTAAGGATTTTGTTGATGTGTTGTAAGATTGTTAACCATTGTCATAGGGCAAAATTTGTAGTAACTGTTAAATGAGAAACTATTTTGTTCTGTATGTCTTCATGTTAAGTGTGAATAACAGCACAATTGGAAGAGCATAGTCAATGTCACCGAACTGTGCATGTAGAAATTTTTGAAACGGCGTATCTTTGGCTATGTGTATTTTCACCAAAAAAAAAAAAAAAAAAAAAAAAAAAAGGTTGAGAAGTTAGAGGGTTAATATGTTGTGGGGTTGTTAACCAATGTCATAAAACAACATGTGTACTACTGTTTCATGAGAAACTATTTGTTCTGTAAGCCTTCACCTGAAGTACAATAAAATATTTTTTTTTTAAAGAAGATGTAAGTCTTTCTTTCAAAGCACAAGTGGAAACTTTGAGGTCATTGATGCAGCACTTGAGCTTTGACTCTGAATCCCTGAGCTCATCTCTCTCTTTCACCAGTTTGTCTAGTGAAAGTAGGACCAACCAACCAGCTTTTTTATACTTCTCATTATGACAAAATTATAGAATAATATCATCCTTGCAATCACCCAGAGCCTCGTCTTTCACCAATACCTGATCTATTGGTGGTGATATTTTGTGTATTTGAATTGCCACCTCATGCCATGGATTAGCAGTGTCCTCTTTACTACTGGAAGCAGTCATCAACATCTTTAAGACTAATCAGACTTGAGAACCAATTTAGAAAATTCATCCTTACAATTTTGTTTCTCTGGAACCATTCCCAGTACCAAATGTCTTAATCTGGATTCTCTAGTAAAGCGTATATTTATAGAGAGAGAGCGTGAGAGAGAGAGATTTATATCAAGGAAATGGCTCACGTGGTTTTTAGTGGCTGTAACGTCCCAAGTCAGTGGGGTAGGAAAGAGGATTCTCCTGATTCAGATAGCCACAGTGGCTTGCAAACCCAAGATCGGCAGGCCGAAGAGCAGGGCTGTTGCAGGCTGTGAAGATCCATGAATCTCAATATTTTGATAGGCAAGATCGAAGGCAAGCTGCCAGCTCAAGTCCCAAGAACCAGAGAGCAGATGAACTGGAGCCAGCTGTAGGATCTAGAACAAGCAAAATCCCTGGCAAGATGAGCAGGAAGGCTCAGACGGCAGAGGTAAGAGTGATGAAGGGTGAGGGGACAGGCGGTGGGCAGCAACAGGCCCCGTCCCCACCAGTACCACAACAGATCCCATCATGGGGGTGATCAGGTATCAACTCTCAACAGGGAAGTGATCACAACATTAAACAACTGCCAAAACACTGAGAATCGTAGCCCAACCAAGTTGACACTATATCTTAACCATCACAAATACCATCGGTTCCTGATCATATGCTACCTCCTGGAATGGCTGAGCATAGACCAATTCTTTTTGGCATAGTGACTCTGTTTATTCCTTCCATCTTCTTTTGGTGCTTCCTGCATCATCCAATATTTTCCCTGTAGAATCCTTCAATATTACAACTCAAGGCTTGATTTTTTTTCTTCAGTTCTTTCAGCTAGAGAAATGCTGAGCAGTTTTCTCTTTTGGTTTTCTAACTCCAGGTTTTTGTACATTTCATTATAATACTTTACTTTGTCTTCTCGAGCCTCCCTTTGAAATTTTCTGTTCAGCTCCTTTACTTCATCATTTTTTCCTTTCAAGGTAGTGTTTTGGTTCTTGTGGACTTTTTAAAATTTTCTCCAGCTTCAGCTTGAACTTGCATATAAGCAATTGATGATTTCTTCTGCAGTCGAACCCTGGCCTTGTTCTGAATGATGATATTGAGCTTTTCTGTAGTTCCTTTCCTGAGATGTAGTAGACGTGATTTCTGTGTTTTGCATCCAGTGAGGTCCACGTGTTTAGTCACCTTTTATGTTGTTGAAAATAGGTATTTGCAATGAATAATTCATTGGACTTACAAAATTCTTTCATGCAATCTCAGATGTCGTTTTTGTCATCAAGGCCATATTTTCCAACTGCTGACCCTTCTTTGCTTCCAACTTTTGAACTCCAATCACCAGCAATTATGAATGCATCTTGATTGCATATTTGATAAATTTCAGACTGCAGAAGTTGGTAAAAATCTTCAATTTCCTCATCTTTGGCATTAGAATTTGGTACTTAAGTTTTAATAATAGTCACATTGACTGGTCTTCCGTGGAGATGTATGGATAGTATCCTATCACTGACAGCATTATACTTCAGCATAAATCTTGATTTGTTCTTTTGGATAATGAACGTGAAGTCTTTCCTCTTTAATTTGTCATTACTACCATAGCAGACCATATGATAGTCAGATTCAAAATGGCCAATACCAGTCCATTTCCACTCACTAATGCCTAAGATATTGATCTTTATGCATTCCGTTTCATTTTTTGATGCTCTCCAATTTTCCTAGATTGACACTTTGTACATTCTATGTTCCAATTATTAATGCATGTTAGCAGCTGTTTTTTTCTCCTTATGAGTCATATAACCTCAGCAAATGAAGGTCCTGAAAGCTTTTTTTCATCCATGTCATTAACGTCAACTCTACTTTGAGGAGGCAGCTCTTCCCCAGTCATATTTTGAGTATCTTCCACCCTGAGGGGCTCATCTTCCGGAGTTATACCAATGTTCTGCTGCTATTCATAAGGTTTTCACTGGCCAATTTTTTGAGAAGTAGACTGCCAGATCCTTCTACTTAGTTTATCTTAGTCTGGAAGATCTGCTGAAACCTGTCCACCATGGTTGACCCTGCTAGTATTGGAAATACCAGTGGCATAGCTTCCAGCACCACAGCAACATGCAAGACACCACAGTACAACAAACTGACAGACATACGACAAGAACTGCACACTGGTTAAGAGTTTGGCTGCTAGCCAAAAGGTAGGCAGTTCAAATCCACCAGCTGTCCTTGGAAACTCTATGGGATAGTTACTCTATCCTATAGCATGGCTAAGAATCAGAATCAACTCAACAGCAATGGGTAGAACTGCCATATGACCCAGCAATTCCACTCCTAGGTATATATCCAAAAGACTTGAAAGTAGAGCCTCAGAGACTTGTACACCAATGCTCATTGCAGGACTATTCATAGTAGCCAAAAGGCGGAAACAATCCAAATGCCCATCAACAGATGGATGGATAAACAAAATGTAGTAGATACATACAACGAAATATTACTCAGCCAGCAGGAGAAATTAAATCTTGTTTCATGCTACAGTATGGATGGAGACTGAAGGTATTATGCTGAGCTAAATAAGACAATCACTAAAGGACAAATATTGTATGACCTAACTTATATAAATAGACAAGAAAAGGCAAATGTATAGAGACCAAAGTTTATTAGTGGATACCAGGGGTGGGAGGGAGGGGGAAATGGAGTTTAACGATGATGAGAAAATCACATTGATTAAGGGTAAGGTTGCACAGCCAATAATTGTCATCAATATATTGTACACTTGTAAAAAGTTGAATTGTAAAACTTTGTGTAATAGATATATTTACAATAATGACAAAAAAAAAAGAATAGCTACTGAGACAGCTGATGTACAACCAAACACCTCGTGGGATTTGGTTCCTTGGTTTGGAAGTTTAGGGTCATGGTTTCACGGGAGGTCCAAGTTAATTGGCGTAATAACCTGTTCTACATCCTAGTTCATTGCACAGTACCTGGGATCTTAAAAGCTTGCAAGAGGCCAACAATTAGTCTCTATTCACCTGGAGCAACACAGGAAGAAGAGGAGTATGGAACAAGAGGAAGATATGGAATTTGTGGCTGATTGCCTCCATGAACAACTGCCTCCTTTGCCATGACACCAGAAGAATTGGATGATGCCTGCCTACCATTACTGAACATTTTGATCAAAGATCTCATAGAAGAATCCTGATCAAAAGGGGGAAAATGCAGAACATAATTTAAAATTCTCATGGACTCCAGACATTCTGGAGCCACAGAAGGTGGATGAACGTCTGAAACTATTTCCCTGAGATAATCTTTAAACCTTAAGCCAAAAATTCCCCTGAGGTCATTGTCTTAGTCACCTAGTGCTGCCATAACAGAAATACCACAAGTGGATGGCTTTAACAAAGAGAAATTTATTCTATCACAGTCTAATAGATTACAAGTCCAAATTCAGGCTGTCAGGTCCAGGGAAACACTTTCTCTGTTGGCTCTGGAGGAACGTCTGTGGCATCGATCTTCCCTTGGTCTGGGACCTTCTCTGCAAAAGAACCTCAGGTCCAAAGGATGTGCTCTGCTGCCAGCACTGCTTTCTTGGTGGTGTGAGGTCCCCATGTCTCTCTGCTCACTTCTCTCTTTTATATCTCAGAAGAGACTGGCTTAAGACTCTACCTAATCTTGTAGACTTCATCATAGACTTCATCAATATAACTGTCACTAATCCATTTTATTACATCATAGTGATAGCATTTACAACACACAATCATACAACACTGGGAATCATGACCTAGTTGACAGATATTTTTGGGAGACACAATTCAATCCATGACAATCATCTTAAAATTGAACAATAGTTTAGCTTAACTAGTAAAAAAAGGTCTTCCTTGAACATTATGCTCTTTTAAGAATTATCTATATGGGATCAAATTGACAACAGCAACTCGAAAGATTAGATAAGAACGTTAGGGGACAGTCAGTTATATTAATGAGGGAGGAACAACTCAGAAGGATGAGAATGGTTGCACAACTCAAGCAATGTAATCAATGTCACTAAATTGTACATGTAGAAAGTGTTGAATTGGTGTATGTTTTCTGTGTATATTCTCAACAACAACAACAAAAATAAATAAATTTTAGAAGAAAGAAAGAAGAAAGATCATGAAGCAATAACATAACTTTACAACTTGAGGAATTAGAAATAGTAGAGGAAACCAAGCCCAAAGCTTGGTTCAGAAGGAATGAAATAACAAAGGCCATAGCAAAGATAAATGAAATAGAGAATAGAAAAACAATAGAGAGAATCACTGAAACCAGAAGTTAGTTTTTTGAAATGGTCAATAAAATCCACCAACATTTAGAGAGACTGACAAAGAAAAAAAGAGAGAAGATGCAAATATATAAAATCAGAAATTAAAGCAGGGATATATTAAAACCACACTCTAAAAAACAAAAAGGATCATAACAGAATACTAGGAACAATTGTATGTCAACATTTTAGATAATCTAGATGAAATGAACAAATTTCTAGAATCACATAAATTTCCTGCATTGACAGAAGAAGAAGTGAAGAAACTTGGTCAGTAATCAAAAACCTCCCAACAAAGAAAAGTCCTGGGTCAGATGCCTTCACTGGAGAATTCTAGAAAAAAAAAAAAAAAAAAGTGACCCAAATTCTTCTTAAACTTTTCCAAAAAATAAGAGGAGGCAACACATTCTAACTCATTTTAGATAAAGAAGCCATAAGAAAACTACAGACTAGTATCTTTTATGAGTATAGATGCAAAAATCTTTAACAAATATTAGAAAACCAAATCCAAAAACATATTAAAAAGATTACACACCATGATCAAGCAGGATTTATCCCATGAATGCAAGGGTTATCCAACATTAGAAAATCAATCAATATAATACACCACATTAATAGAACGGAGAGAGAACCACGTGATCATCTCATTAGATGCAGAAAAGGCATTTGACCAGATCAAATACCTTTTCATGATAAAAAACACTGAGCAAACTAGAAATAGAAGATAAAGTTCTCAATACGATAACAAACATTTATCAAAAACCCACATCTAACATCATACTGAATAGAGAAAGACTGACAGCTTTCCCCTTAAGATCAGGAAAAACACAAGGATGCACCCTCTCACCACTGCTATTCAACATTGTACTGGAAGTTCTAGTCAGAGCAATTAGGCAACAACAACAACAAAAAAATGAAGTATACAAATCAGAAAGGAGGAAGTAAAACTATCATTTTTAGCAGATGACATCATCTTATATATAGAGGAACACAAAAAATCCACAAGAAAGCTAGTTGAGATAATAAATGAATTCAGCAAACTGGCAAGATACAAAGTCAATACACAAAAGTCAGTCAGATTTTTATATGTCCACAAAGATCAATCTGAAAAGGAAACAATTCCATTCTCAATAGCATATAAAAGAATAAAATACCCAAGAATAAATTTAACCAAAGAAGTGAAAGATGTACACTGAAACCTGTAAAACATTACTTAAAGAAATTAAAGAAGACATAAATAAATGGAAAAACATTCCATGCTCATGGACCAGAAGACTTAATATTGTTAAGATGTTAATACCACCTAAAACCAATCTACAGATTCAGCACAATTCTCATGAAAATTCTTTCAGCCTTCTTTGCAGAAATGGAAAAGCCAACTGCAAGGGTTCCTGAAGAGCCAAACCAATATTGAAAAAAGAGAACAAAGTAGGAGGACACACTTCAGAATTCCAAAACATATTATAAAGCTACAGTAATCCAAATAGTCTGGTACTGATACAATGATAGACATATAAACCAATGAATTAGAATTGAAAGTTCATAAATAAACCCTGTACATGTATGATCAACTGATTTTCTACAAGCTTGTTAAGTCCATCAAATGAGGGAAAGAATAGTCTCTTTAATAAATGGTGCTGGGACAACCAAATTTCCAGAAAGAAAAGAATGAACCTGGGCCTCATAACCCACACCATATATGAAAACTAACTCAAAATGGATCGGAGGCCTAAATGGAAGAACAGAAATTATACGTCTTAGAAGAAACCATAGAGGAAATGCTTCAGGACCTAGTTTTTAACAATGGATTATTAGCTATGACAGCAAAAGCATGAGAAGCAAAAGACAAAATAGATAAAGGGACCTCATCAAAATGAAAAACTTTTGTTCATCAAAGGACTTTATCAAGAAAGTGACAGCCTATATAGTAATCAAGGGAGCTTGGTACTGGTTTAATGACAGACATATAGACCAATGGAATAGAATTGAGAACCAAGAAATAAATTCATCCATCTACAGGCAGCTGATTTTCAACAAGGGCTCAAAGTCCATCTAATGAGAAAGAAACAGTCTCTTTAACAAATGGTGCTAGCAAAACTGGATATCCATTTGCAGAAAAATGAGACAGGATCCATACCTCACACAGTACACAAAAACTAACACAAAATGGATCAAATACCTAAATGTTAAACCTAAAACTATAAATTTTCTGGAAGAAAATATAAAGAGAAAACTATGTCATAGCACGTATCAAGAATTTATTTCTCTTTATGGCTAAGTAATATTCCGTTGTACGTACGTACCATATTTTGTTTATCCATTCATCGGTTGACAAACATTTAGGTTGCTTCCACATTTTAGCTACTGTGAATTTTGCTTCAATGAACATTGGTGTAAAAGTATCTGTTTGTGCTCCTACTTTCAATATTTTTTGGTACATATCTAAGCAAATATACCTTGCCTAATTTCTGGATCAAATGGTTGGTGGTTTGAAACCACCCAGCAGCTCCACGGAAGATATGCTTTCTTAAAGATTACAGCCAAGAAAACCCTATAGGGCGGTTCTATTCTGTCATGGGGTTGCTGTGAGTCAGAACCTACTCAACAGTACCCAACAAGAACAACAACAACAGCATGGTAATTCTAGGTTAAACTTTTGGAGGAACTGCCAACATGTTTTCCATAGCAGCTACACCATCTTTAATTCCCACCTGTAATGTATGAAGGATCCTATTTCTCCACATTTTCAGCAACACCGGTTGTTTTCCTTTATTTTTGTCATAGCCATCCTAGTGGGTTTTTGATTTGCATTCCCCTAATGACAAATGATGCTGAGCATCCTTTCATGTGCTTGTTGGCCATTTGTATCTCCTCTTTGGAGAAATGTCTATTGAAGTCCTTTGCCTATTTTTTATTTTTTTATCTTTATTTTTATTTTTTAATATTTTATTGTACTTCAGGTGAAGGCTTACAGAACAAACAGTTTCTCATGTAACAGTAGTACACTTGCTGTTTTATGACTTTGGTTAACAACCCCACAACATTTTAACCCTCTGAATTCTCAGCTTTTTTTTTTTTTTTTTTTGGTGAAAATACACATAGCCAAATATACACCAGTTCAAACTTTTTACTTACACATTTAAGTGACATTGACTATGCTCTTCCAATTGTGCTGCCATTCTCGCCCAAGATGAAGGCTTACAGGACAAAATAGCCTCCCATTTAACAGTTACTACAAATGTTGCCCTATAACAGTGGTTAACAATCTCAGAACACATCAACAGTATCCTTACTCAACTTGTGTTCCTTATCATCAGCTTCCTACTCCCCCTCTGCCTTCTGGCCCTTGTCACTGGACTCCTGTACCTCGTTAGTCTCATTTAGTTTTACTGGGCTATCCACTCCCAGGCTGAACAGTGAACCTCAAAGGTAACTTCACCTCTGAGCTGAAAGGGTGTCTGGGGGCCACACACTTGAGGTTTGTCCAGTCTCCTTTAGGCCAGTAAATCTGATCTTTTTTGTGTGTGTGTGTGTGAGTTAGAATTTTGTTCCACATCCTTCTCCAGCTCTGTCCAGAACCCTCTGTTGTGATCCTGGTCAGAGCAGTCAGCGGTGGTAGCCGGGCACCATCTAGCTGTACTGGACTCAGTCCAGTGGATGTCTTGGTAGCTGTGGTCAATTAGTCCTTTGGACTAATCTTTTCGTTGTATCCTGTTCTCTTCATTCTCCCTTGCTCCCAAAGGGATGAGACCAGTGGAGTATCTTAGATGGCCGCTCACAGGCTTTTAAGACCCCAGACACTACTCACCAAGGTAGAATGTACCACATTGTCTTTATAAGTAGTGTCATGCCAATTGAGCTAGATGTTCCCCGAGACCATGGTCCCCAGAGCCCTCCGTCCAACAACTCAGTCCCTCGGGGAGTTTGGATGTGTCCATGGGGCCTCCATGACTTTTCCTTGTGCAGGTTGAGTTAGTTTCCCTTGTACTGTGTGCAAGTGCAGATAGGTAGAAGGGAGGGAGGAGTATGTGATGTGTAGAGCTAAATGGGTATGAGAAAGAAGAGGAGAGAGAAACAGGATCCAAAAAAAAAGTACTGACGGAGCCTACCATTGGAATGGTGCAGACCCGGGGAAACCATGTGCCAATGGTTTTCTAGCCAGACAGTGAGGCACAGCTCATCAAGAAGGGACAGATATGGCACACACACTAGATAGGTGGGAGAAAGGAAGGGAAGAGAGACAGAGATAAGAAACTATATTATTTTAAAAAGGAGAGAGAAAGGCACACACAGCTAGGTGGTTGGGGGAAAGGAATGGAAGGAATGTAGAGAAAAGAGAAAGAGAGAGAAAAAAAAGAAGAAAAAAAGATGCCAGGTAGTTGAGAGGAAGGAAAGGAAGGGAGGTAAAAAGAGACAAGAAACCAAGAAATGAAGAAAAACAAAAAGGAGAAAAGAAAAAGAAATGCCCACAGGGATCCCACCGGACACTGAGGCAGTGACTCCCAGGCTTCTTGGCACAGCCTGTCTAGAAGGGGCAAAGAAGGCACACAGTACCAAGTATTCAGTGGACAGGAAAAGATGATAAGTAGAGAGGGATGAGAAACTGAGAAATGAAGAAAAACAAAAAGAAAAAAGAGAAAGAAAATAATAAAAAAATAAAAATAAAGAAATGACCCTAGGGATCTCACTGGCACAGCTGTGTGGACCAGGGAAGTGGTACCCCAGCTGAGCAGCACTTCACAGCCTGCCAAGAAGAAGCAGAGAAGGCACACGGGGCCAGGTGTTCAAGAGAAAGAAGGGAGGGGGGTGAGAGAGAGGTAAGAAACTAAAAGAAATTGAAAAACACAAAAACAGCAACAAAGAAATGGAACTAAAGGAGCCAGCCGGTGTGGGCGGGGTGAATCCAAGTGGCACAGAACCAGCTCCTCCCTGGCAGAGCAACCTCAGCCCATAGGGAAGTGGCAGAGGCCAAGCAGGGGAAGAAGGGTGGGGGGTGGTAAAAAGTGTATCCATGGTTACTGGGTGCTCTGTCTCCTGCAGGGAGCTCCATGAAGCTGCTTTCCCATACTCCGAGTCTGCTGATCTCTGACAGGAGTCCAAGATGGTGAATCCATGCTGTGTTAGCTGATAGGGAACCTCTGCTCCTTGTCGCTCCTCATGGAATAGGCTGCATAAGCTCAATTACCACCATTTCTGAGTAACTGCTTCCCACCATTACTAGCCCCTGCTTTGTCTCATGATATTTCTTCTTTCTCCTTCCTCCTATTCCAGTCCCTATAAAAGTTTAAGACTAACTAAAGTTTCACCTTGAGGGTGGCAAAACAAATTGATAACCCTCAAAGATTGTCAGTAACAGGATTAATGCATCTGCGACGTGACAATCGTGACTAATGGCACCAGATAAGCTTCAAGGATTGCCAGAAAGAAGTTAGAGCATCTGGGACATGCAAATCATGACTACCGCGAAGAAAAACTACAATCCTGTCCATATAAAACCTTCAGCCAGTCTCCAATCAGGGAGACAAGTTTTTTGGAGGAGATCATTCCCCTGTGTCTCCTGTATATCAATATACAATAAAACCCTCTTGCTGCTCACCTCACCCGTCTCAGTATAGGATTTTGTGGCAAAAATCTGCTTTTTGTGGTAACACTTGCTCTCTGTTCTCTGTCAGTTTCTTATTCCATTCGATGATGGTTGAGTTCTTTATCTCTTCATTTGACACTTAGGGTTCTAGGATTGACGTTCGTCTCTGTTTTACTTAGATTTTTGGGTCTTTGCTGTGGAGAGACAGCATAGTGCTTCCGTCTGTAGTGCCATGTTGGCTCTGCCTCTCCTATTAAAGTGTTTTTGTCTGCCTTTGGTATCAGGATAATGCTAGCCTCACAGAACGAGTTAGAATGTGTTCTCTGACCTTTTATTTTTTGGAAAAGTTTAAGAAGGTTTGGAGTCACTTCTTTTCTAAATATTTGGTAGAATTCCCCAGTAAAATCTTCTGGTCCAGGCTTTTCTTTTTTGAGAGATTTTTGATTACTGATTTAATCTTTTCACTAGTTATGGGTGTTTTTTGGAGATCTTATTCTTTTTTTTTTTTTTGAGCCAATGTAGAAAGTGTATGCATTTCTAGGCATTTGTCAATTTCCTCTAAACTATCTAATTTGTTGATGTACAATAATGCATTGTATTTGCTTATGATACTTTTTATTTCTTCAGGGTCAATTGTAATGTCCCACTTTCATTTCGAATTTTAGATATTTGCATTTTCTCTCTTTTTCTTTGTCAGTCTACCTAAAGTCTTGTGGATTTTATTGATCTTTAAAAGAAATTGTGGCTTCATTAATTTTATCCTTTCTTTTCTATTTCATTTATCTCTGCTCTGGTCTTTCTTATTTCCTTCCTTCTTGTAGCTTTGGGCCTGGTTTGCCCTTCTTTTTGTAGTTACTCAAATTATAAAGTCACATTGTTGATTTTAGATCTCTCTTCTTTTTTTATTGTGCTTTAAGTGAAAGTTTACAATTCAAGTTAGTCTCTCACACAAAAATCTATACATGCACTGTTATGTAACCCTAGTTGTTCTCCTTATACTGTGACAGCACACTCCTCCTTTCCACCCCGGATTTTCTGCGTCCATTCAACCAGCTCCTGACCCTCTCTGCCTTCTCATCTCACCTTCGGACAGGATTTGCCCATTTAGTCTCATGTATCTACTTGAGCTAAAAATCACGCTCTTCGTAAGTATAATTTTATGTCCCATAGTCCAATCTAATCTTTTTCTGAAGAGCTGGCCTTGGGAATGGTTTTAGTTTTGGGCTAACAGAGAGACTGGGGACCATGTCTTCTTGGTTCCCTCCAGTCTCAGTCAAACCATTAAGTCTGGTCTTTTTACTGGAATTTGAATTCTGCACCCCACTTTTCTCCTGCTCCGTCAGGGTCTTTCTTCTTTTTTAATGTAGGTATTTAGGGTTGTAAATTTTTCTCTGAATACTGCTTTTGGTGCTTTCCCTTAGTTTTGCTATATCGTACTTTCATTTTCATTCAACTTTACATATTATCTAATTTCTCTCTTGATTCCTTCCTTGATCGATCAGTAGTTTTATTTCCACATATGTATGTATCTGTCAGTATTTCTTGCAGGGTAGATCTAGGCGTAATGAACTTTCAGTTTTTTTTTTTATCTGTGAATGTCTTAATTTCATCTTCATTCTTGAAGGACAGTTTTGCAAGATATAGTATTCTTGGTTGACAGTTTTTTTCTTTCTTTTGGCGTTTTAAATATTCTTTCCACTGCCTTCTGGCCTCAGAGATTTCTGAAGAGAAATCAGCACTTAATCTTATTGGAGATTCTTTGTATGGGACTATTCATTATTCTGCTGCTTCTTTTAGGATTGTCTAACTTTAGTTTTTGAGAGTTTGGTTATAATGTATCTTTGGTATGGAGCTCTTTGGGATTATATTACTTAGATTTCACTGAGCTATTGGGTTGGTATATTCCTATCCTTAATCATATTTGGAAATTTTTCTGCCATTATTTTCTCAAAGACTATTTCTCTTTTTCTCTATCTCCTTCTGGGATTCCTGTGATGCATCTGTTACTATGCTTGATGGTGTCCCACATTTCCATTAAGCTATTATGATGGTTAAGGTCATGTGTAAACTTGGTTGAGTCATGATTTTCAGTGGTATGGCAGTTCTGTAATGATGTAGTTTGGCAGTTATGTAATAATGTAATCATCCTCCATGATGTGACCTGATGTGATCAGCCAATCAGTTGTAAGGGGAGTTTCTTCTGGGTTGTGGCCTGCATTTAGTATACAAATGGACATTCTGGAAAAGCTCCCTTTCTTGCTCTGGATCCTGCATTCGGCTCGTCATCATCTGACCTCTGATTCTTGGGACTTGAGCCAGCGGCCTGCCATATTGCCTGCTGAAAGTAGATTCATCAGCCTCCACAGCCTGTGAGTCAGTGGTCTATCATCTGACCTGCCAGTCTTGGGTTCATCAGCCCCCATAGCTACATGAGTCAGGAGAAGCCTCCAGCTTGATGCCTAACTCACGGACTTGGGACTTGTCATCCTCTACAACCACATGAGCATTTCCTTGAGAAAAATCTCTATCTCTCTCTCTGTCTCTACCCCTCTCTCTCTCTAGAGAACCTGGCCTAAGACATTTGCTACTAACAGTGGTTCTAGAGACACAAAATAGTAAGGATAAGTTTTTTATATTGTTTCTCAAGTCTGACTAGTAAACACACTGATGACTCTGCCCCCAGTAGTAAAGAAGGCACTGCTAATCCATGGTATAAGGTGATGTCTTAGATATTTAGTGCTGCTATAACAGAAATACTACGATTAGATGGCTTTAACAAAGAGAAATTTATTCTCTCACAGTCTAGGAGGCTAGAAGTCTAAATTCAGGGTGCCAGCTCCATGTTAAGGCTTTCTCTTTCTGTTGGCTCTGGGGGAAAGTCTTTTTCATCAATCTTCCCTAGTTGAGGAGCTTCTCAGTGCAAGGACCCTGAAGCCAAATGATGTGTTATTCTTCTGGCTCTTGTTTCTTGGAGATTTGAGGTCTTCCTGTCTCTCTGCTGGTTTCTCTCTTCTATATCTCAAAATAGATTGACTTAAGACACAACCTAATCTTGTATATTGAGTCCTACCCCATTAACGTAACTGCCTCTAATCCTGTCTCATCGACATCATAGAGGTAAGATTTACAACATATAGGAAAATCACATCAGATTACAAAATGGTGTACAATCACACAACACTGGGAATCATGCCCCAGCCAAGTTGACACACATTTTGGGGGACACAATTCAATTCATAACAGATGGCACTATTAATACTCAAAATGTCACCACCAGTAGATCAAACATTGGTGAGCAGTGAGGGTGTTGGTGAGTGTATGTTTGATACTTTTCTAGTTTTGTCAGAATAGGAACTATAGGAAAGCTGTTTGGTTTGTCCTAATTTCGCTAGACAAAGTGGTGAAAGACAGAGATGGACTCAGGGCTTCAGAGTCACAGCTCAAGTACCCCATCAAAGACCTCAAAGTTTCCACTTCTGCCTTGAAACAAAGCTTTATTTTCTGTAGTAACTGCTGATGTTGCTGAAAACTAAACCCAGAGTCTTATTGTAAAAGTGGCTGAACTACAATGTCAATTGAATTGCTAACCTCACGGGAAGTCTGGAGTTAATGTGAGGGCATTGAGTGAGAATAAATGGGATCCTGAAACGTGGGATGGGGACACATGGGCAGATAATCAGGAAGGTGGGAACACTGAGACCCTAATCATGTTGAATCACTTCTGCCAACAGAACCAACCCCTTTATTTCCATCGGAATAGATCACTTCATCTTTGTCTGCTAAGCTACCTTCCCCAGTAAAACCATTAACCCTTCCTCTCTCATCTGATGAGATTAACCCACCTGTGCCTGAAGAGTCTTTGTCTGAGATATTGCCTAGGATGGCACCTGCAGTGTTGCCTGGGGCATCGCCTGAGGTAGATGCCTTACAAGACATTGATGAATGTTCTCCAGGAGGCTGTATATGCTCTAAACTGACATCCAATATATAGTGCTGTTTCTCCTATAGCCAAGACTCATGGTTCAGGGAATCAAGGGGTGGAGATGGGAGTGCCACCACACACTATTACCCCTAGCAACCTACTCACAAAATTTTTGCTCCTTGTCCGTGAGTCCCTAGGCTCTGTGGGTCTAGAGGTCTCAGTTCCAAAGGGAAGAATGCTCTCACCTGGAGACAGAACATGAATTCCATGGAATTGTAAGTTAACAATACCACCTGGCCACTTTTGGATCCTCATGCCTCTGGATTAACAGGGAAAGAAGGGAGTTACCATACTGACTGGTGTGATTGACCCTGACTACCAAGGGGAAATAGGATAGAGGTTGCATAATGGAAGTAAAAAACATTATGTCTGGAATACAGGAAATCCCTTAGGAAGTCTCTTAGTATTACCATGACCTCTTATTAAAGTGAATGGAAAACTACAGCAACCCAGTTCTGATATGACTACTAATGGCCCAGACCCTTCAGGAATGAAGGTTTGGATCACCCTATCAGGCAAAGAACCACGACTAGCTGAGATGTTTGCTGAAGATAAAGAGAACAGGAAACTGGTGATGGAAGAAGGTAGTTCTAAACACTGGTTACAACCATGTGGTCAGTTGCAGAAACGAGGACTGTAATTGTTATGAGTATTTCTTCCTTGCATGTGTGCATCAAGTAATTTTGTTTTCTTTACTTATAAAATGTAAGCTATAAACAGTGTTAGTGCATTTTTGGTTGTACACATGTTAGTTGTATCACGTTAGGTGCAAGTATGACTTTATTTATAGATTGTGTATGGTTTAAGGAGATCTTTACAGGTGTTAAGTTGACAAGGAGTGGACTGAGATGGCTAAGGTTGTGTGTCAACTTGGGTGGGCCATGATTCTCAGTGGTTTGGCAGTTATGTAATGATGTAGTTTGGCAGTGATATAATGATGTAGTCATTCTCCGTGATGTCATCTGATGTGATCAGCCAATCAGTTGTAAGGGGAGTTTTCTCAGGGGTTTGGCCTGTATTCAATATATATATGGACATTCTAGCAAAACTTGTTTGCTTGCTGTGGATACTGCATCTGGCTCATCATCATCTGACCTCTGGTTCTTATGACTTCAGCCAGCAGCCTGCCATATTGCCTACCAATAAGCCCGTGACCTGCCTTCTGATCTGCCAATCTTTTGTTCATTAGCCCCTGCAACTATGTGAGTCAGGAGAAGCCTCCTGCCTGACAGCTGTCCCACTGACTTGGGACTTGCCAGCCTTTACAACTGCGTGAGCCATTTCCTTGAGATAAGTCTCTCTCTGCATATATATGTATATATATTCACTTCACTGGTTTTGCTTCTCTAGAGTACCTAGCCTAAGACAGCTATGCTCAGCAGTTTTGAACCATCTATCTCTTTGCTCTTCAGACTCCATAATTCTGATTACCTTATCCTCTAGTTTGCAACTTCTTCCTTCTGTCAGCTCAAATCTGCTGCTAAGTCCTTCCAATGAGGTTTTTTTTTTTAAATTTCAGTTATTGTATCTTTCAGTTCCAATATTTCTGTTTGATTTCTTTATATAGCATCTATCTCTGTATCATTATTATTGTTTTGTTTATGCATCATTTTTATGATTTAGCATGGCTTTTTGTCTGCTTTCCTTTAGTTCTTTAGCTTGTGTAATATTGTTGAATTATATTTTTCCAGTGTGTTCATTATCTAGGTTTCATAGAGAGAATTTCTCTCTCTTTGACTTATTCTTTTGAATGGGCTGTCATTTTCTATTCTTTGTGCACCTTGTAATTTTTTGGTTGAATCTGGGATAATAGACCATTACTATGTGTTAGCTTTTTCAGTTCCCTTGTTTACACATATCTTTCAAAAGTGCTAATGTCTGTAATAAACTCCTACATAGTGTCTTAGTTATCTAGCGCAGCTATAACAGAAATACCACAAGTGAGTGGCTTTACCAAACAGAAATTTATTTTTTCACAGGTTCGAAGGTTAGAAGTTTGAATTCAGGGCACTGACTGTAGAAAAAGCCTTTCTCTCTCTGTCTAGGGGAAGGTCCTTTTTCTTTGGTTCCTTGGTCATCTTCATGTGCTGTGGCATTTATCTTCCCCATTTCTGCTTTCTTAATCTGCTCCTTTTATGTCTCAAAAGCAATTGACATAAGACACAGCCTACCCTAAAACTGCTTCATTAACATAATAAAGAAAACCCATTCCCAAATGGGATTATGATCACTACAGGAGTTAGAATTTACAATGCATATTTTTGGGGACACAATTCAATCCATAACATGTCACGTTTGACCCCCAAAAAGCATGTTCTTCCAACATGAAAATCACAGTCACCCCATCACATCATCCCAAAATGCTTAAATCAATTCCAAGTACAATGTCTCATCTTCTGAAACATCTAAATCAATTATGGGTGAGACTTCAGGGGTATTTCAACCTGGGGCAAAATTTCTCTTTATTTGTGAACATGTGAAATCTAGAATACAAGTTATGTACTTCCAAAGTACAATGGCAAAGCAGGCACAAGGTAGACATTTTCATTACAAATAGGGGAAATTAGAGGGAAAGAAGGCATAATAGGCACCAAGCAAGTCCAAAACCCAGCCAAACAAATTACATTAGCTCTAAGGCGTTGAAAATAATCATCTGTTCTCTGAGACCATCTGGACAATGGTTCTGCCCTTCAGACTCTGGGTGTTGGCCACACCCTCTTGATTCTGGGTGGATATCCCTCTGCCCTGGGCTTCAGCCTCACCTTCCAGTCCCACTGGACAGCAACTCTGCTCCTTTGGGTTTGGGCGGCCCCATTCTTCTAGTCCATCTGAGGGCGACCCTATCCCCTCACAACTGGCAGGCTGCATTCTCCTGCCCTTTGAACATGGGAGCCCTGCCCCCTCAATTTTGGGCCTTTATCCCATCCTCTTGGCCTTTGGGTACAGCAGCCCCACACTCAGAGCTGAGTTGGTGGAGATCTGACCCTTTGAAACCCAGGAGGCCTTGGCTCCACTCTTTGAAACCTAAGAGACTCTGGCTCCATCCTTTGAAACCCAGGATACTGTGGCTCCATCCTTTATAAATGAGGCAGCTCTGCTTCCCATTCTCTTTCAAACAGTTCTGGTGATCTTCAAGCTGCTCCAGGAATGGTCCTTTTCTTTTCTTGAATGACAACAGATGTAGCTCCTTTAGTCTGTTTCCTGGCTGTAGACTCCCAAGAGATAGATAGCTTTCTTTCCTTTCATCCTTTCTCTGTCCTATTCAGTCTAAGCTGACGAGTTTTCTGCTGTCGTACTTGGTTAGACCCATCGGTCACAGACATAGTCTCTTTAACAAAAGAGAGTGAAAATGCTAGAATATATGTCCTGAGTTTGTACAACAGAATTTTCCAAACGTTTAAGTTTTCTTTTCTTTTGGCACAGTTCATTTTTTCAAATTTACTTTCTATTGTAAATATATAGGTTACAAAACATTTGCCATTTCAACCATCTTAACATGTACAGTTCAGTGACATTAATTATGTTCATCACGTTATTCCTCCATCACCTTAATCTGCTCCCAAATTTTTCCATTGCCTTTAACAGATGCGCTGTGTCTCTTAAGCATTGTGTCTTCCTTTCCTCCCTCCCTCCTACCTACCCCAAGTAACCACTTTGGTGTTTGGAAACAAAACAATCCTAGAGACTTAATACACAAATGGATTATTTTCTCTCAATTCATCTACTCTGACTTGCATGACATTGCAAGGCATTTAATGACCATGTGGTAAAGATGGAGCCCAGATGGTGTAGTGGTTAAGAGCTCGCCGCTAACCAAACGGTTAGCAGTTCGAATCCACCAGCTGCTCCTTGGAAATCCTGTGGGACTACTACACTTAGTCCTATAGTTTAGCCATGAGTTGGAATTGATGGCAAAGGGTTTTTTTGTTTGTTTTGTGTTTGAAATCAGGAATGCAGACGCTTCCATTTTAATAGTTTCTCCATCTCAAAAGCTGGAGATCACACTCTGGCTTTAAACGGTTTGGACTAGAAGTGAGAAATTACTTCCTCTCATACCCCACTCAACAAAACTAGTCACGTGGACTTGCCATCATTCAAGGTGACTTCCTAACAAAGGGGAACACAAAGCTATGTACAGTGAAGCTGTTAAAAGAATGAGTAAATTATGTTCTAATGTGGACTGATCTCCACTGTATGTAAAAAAATACAGTAGAGAATATTATATATAGCATTCTTGTTGTTGTTCTTAGTTGCCATTGAATTGATTCCAACTCATGGCGACCCCCTGTGTGCAGAGAAGAACTGCTTCACTGGGTTCCCAAGGCTGTGACCTTTCGGAAGCAGATTGCCAGACTTGTCTTCTGAGACACCTCTGGGTGATTTCGAACTGCCAACACTTCAGCCAGCAGTCAAGTGCCCAACTGATTGTGCCACTCAGATGCTCTATATCTGGTGTAATAAATCAGAATAAATCTGAAACTAAAACCAATGTTTACCTCGTTTTTTTATTGTGCTTTAAGTGTAAGTTTACAATTCAAGTTAGTTTCTCACACAAAAATTTATACATAGATTGTTATGTGACCCTAGTTTCTCTCCCTTTACTGTGACAACACACTCCTCCTTTCCACCTCAGATTTCTTGTGTCCATTCAACCAGATCTTGACCCTTTCTGGCTTCTCATCTCACCTCCTGACAGGAGCTGCCCATTTAGTCTCATGTGCCTATTTGAGCTAAGAAGCACACTCTTCATGAGTATCATTTTATGTCTCATAGTCCAGTCTAATCTTTGTCTCAAGAGGTGGCCTCGGGAATGGTTTTAGTTTTCAGCTAACAGAGAGTCCGAGGCCATGTCTTCCGGGGTCCCTCCAGTCTCAGTCAAACCATTAGGTCTAGTCTTTTTACTAGAATTTGAGCTCTGAACCTCACTTTTCTCCTGCTTCATCAAGGACTCGCTGTAGCTCTCAACCACTGCACCACCAAGGCTGCACATCAGCCATTAGCAAGAGACAAATCAAAACCACAATGTGATACCACATTGGAATGGCAATGATTGAAAAAAAGGAAAAACAACAGGTGTTGGCATGGATGTGGATAAACTGGAACCCTTATCTATTGCTAGTGGGAATGTAAAATAGTATAACTGATATGGAAAACTGGTGGTTTCTCAAAAAGTTGAACATAGAACTATCACATGACTCAGCAGTCCCAATCATAGATATATATCCAGAAGAAGTGGAATCAGGAAGCAAGCAGAAACCTGTACTTCAATGTTCATTGCAGCACTTTCACAATAGCCAAAAGGTAGAAACAATGGAAATGTCCATCAACAGATGAAAGGATAAATAATATTTGGTGTATACATGCAATGGAATATTAGTCAACCATAAAGAGAAATGAAGTCCTGATACATGCACTAAATGGGTGAACTTTAAAAACATCATGCTGAGTGAAATAAGTCAGTCTCAAAAGAACAAATACTGTATTATCTCACTTATATGAAATAAGCAATTATTGTATATAGAAATCAAACATTATTACTTCTTACCAGGGATGGGAAGGAGGGGAGAGAAATTTTGCTTAGGAGACACTGAGTTTACGTTAATCATGGTAGAATAGTTTGAAAAAGGATAGAGAGAATGGTTGTACAATATGAAGAATGTGATCAGTGTCACTGGATTATACATGTAGAAATTGTAGAATTTGAAAAAATAAAGTTATGCTCATATCAGATAAAGTAGGCTTTGTAACAAAAATTACTAGATACAATGAAAAATATTTTACAATGATAAAACAAACAATCTATCAACAAGACTTAACAATTTTAAACATTTATGCACCTAACAAAAAAGTCCCAAAATATATGAGGCAAAAACTGATACATTGAAGGGAAGAACAGACTGTTCTACAATAATAGTTGAAGACTTCAATATCCAAATTTCAATGATGAATAAACTAGACAGAAGATCAGTAATGAAACAGAGGACTTGAAAAACACTACAAAACAATTGGACTTAACAGACATCCATGGAACACTCCACCTAACAACAGAACATTCTTCTCAAGTGCACATGTTAGGCTCCAAAACAATCTCAATAAATATATAAAGATTAAAGTGATTAAAAGTATATTCTACAATGTTGTTACTCCTGTGAGGTGTCATCGAGTCCATTCTGACAGATAGTGACCCCATGTAAAATAGAGCAAAACACTGCCTTCTCTTGTGCCATCCTCACAATCTTCACTATATTTGAGACCACTGTTGCCGTCACTGTGTCAATCCATCTCATGGAGGGTCTTCCTATTTTTCACTGACCTTCCACCTTAACAAACATGCTATCCTTCTCCAGGGACTAGTCCCTCATGATAACTTGTCCAAAGTACATAACATGAAGTCTCACCATCCTCCCTTCTAAGGGGCACTCTGACTGTACTTCTTCCAAGAAAGATTTCTTCCTTCTGGCAGTCCATGCTATATTCAATATTCTTCGCCAACACCTTAAACCAAATGCATTAATTCTTCTTCCGTCTGCTTTATTCATTGTCCAGATTTCACATGCATAGAAGGTGATTGAAAATACCATGGCTTGGGTCAGGCGCACCTTAGTCCTCAAAGTGACATCTTTGCTTTTTAACACTTTAAAGATGTCTTTTGCAGCAGATTTGCCCAGTGTAATATGTCATATGATTTCTTCACTGTTGATTCCATGGGTGTTGATTGTTGATCCAAGTAAAATGAAATCCTTAACAACTTAAATATTTTCTCCGTTTATCCTGATGTTACTTAGTCCAATTATGAGAATTTTTGTTTTGTTTATGTTGAGGTGTAATCCATACCAAAGGCTGTAGTCTTAGATCTTCATCAGCAAGTGCTTCAAGTCTTCTTTGCTTTCAGCAAGCAAGGTTGTGTTAGCTGCATATTGCAGGTTGTTAGTGAGTATTCCTCCAATCCTGATGCCATGTTCTTCTACATATAGTCCAGCTTCTTAGATTACTTTCTCACTATATAGATTGAATACGTATGATGAAAGAATACACCCCCCGCACACACATACACCTTTCCTGATTTTAAACGACACATTATCCCTTTGTTTTGTTCAAAGGACCGCCTCTTGGTCTGTGTAGAAATTTCAGCATGAGCACAATTAAGTGTTCTGGAATTCCCATTCTTCACAATGTTATCCATAATTTGTTATGCTGTACACGTCAAATACCTTTGAATAGTCAATAAAACACAGGTAAATATTTTTCTGGTATTCTCAGCTTTCAGCCAAGATCCATTTCTCAACAACAATGATATACATTGTGCTATGTCCTCTTCTGAATCTGGCTTGAATTTCTGGCAGTTCTCTGTGGATGCACAGCTGCAACGATTTCTGAGTTATCTTCAGCAAAATTTTACTTGCGTGTGGTATTGATGATATTGTTCAATAATGATCACATTCTATTGGGTCATCTTTCTTTGAAATGTACACAAATATGAATCTCTTCTAGTCCCTTGGCCAGGTAGCTGTCTTACTAATTTCTTGGCATAGGCGAGTGAGAGCTTCCAGTGTTAACATCCATTTGTTGAAACATCTCAGGTGGTATTCTGTCATATCCTGAAGCCTTGTTTTTTGCCAATGCCTTCAATGCAGCTTGGACGCCTTCCTTCATTACCATCAGTTCTTAATCATATGCTACCTCCTGAAATGGTTGAACACTGACCAATTTATGTGCAAGTTGAAGTTGAAACTGAAGAAAATTAAAACAAGCCCACAAGAGCTAAAGTACAACTTTGAGTATATCCCACCTAAATTTAGAGACCATCTCAAAAATAGATTTGATGCATTGAACACTAATGACTGATGTCCAGATGAGTTATAGGATGACATCAAATACTTTGTACATGCAGAAAGCAAAACGTCATTAAAAAGAAAGAAAAGACCAAACTGGATGTCAGAAGAGACTCTGAAACTTGCTCTTGAACGTAGGGTAGCTAAAGTGAATGGAAGAAATGATGATGTAAAAGAGCTGAACAGAAGATTTCAAAGGGTAGTTCGAGAAGACAAAGTAGAGCATTATAATGAAATGTGCAAAGACCTAGAGTCAGAAAACCAAAAGGGAAGAACATGCTTGGCATTTCTCAAGTTGAAAGAACGGAAAAAAAAAGTCAAGCCTCAAGCTGCAATATTGAAGGATTCTATGGGCAAAGCACTGAATGACGAAAGAAGCATCAAAAGATGATGGAAGGAAGACACAGAATCACTGTACCAAAAAGAATTGGCTGACATTCAATCATTTCAGGAGGTAGCATATGATCAAGAATCTATGTTCTACAATACAAAATGGAATTAACCTAGAAATAAAATACAGAAATTTACATACATATGGAAATTACACAACACACTCCTAAATAACCAATGGGTAAAACAGAAAATCACAAAGGAAATTAAAAAATACTTTGAGAAATGAAAATGCAACGTACCAGAATACCTTGTTTAATTGCACTTTGCATTATTGCAGTTTGCAGATACTGTATTTTTTATAAATTGAAGGCCTGTGGTAACCCTGGGTAAAGCAACTGTATAGATGCCATTTTTCTAACAGCATGTACTCACTTTGTGTCTCTGTATCACATTTTGGTAATTCTCACAATATTTCAAACTTTCTCATTATTATTTTATCTGTTATGGTGATCAGTGATCTTTGATGTTACTATTGTAATTGTTTTGGGATGCCACTAACCACACCCGTATAAGAGGGTAACCTCACTCAATAAATTTTGTGTGTGACCTGACTGCTCCAGTGACCTGCCATTTCCCCAACTGTCTCCCTCTCCTTGGGCCTCTTTATTCCCTAAGACATGACAATATTGAAATTAGGCCAATTAATAACCCTACAATGATCTCTACGTGTTCAAGTGAAAGAGTCACACATCTCTCACTTTAAATCAAAAGTTAGACATGATTAAGCTTAGTGAGGAAAGCATGTCAAAAACTGAGTGTCTTAGTCATCTAATACTGCTATAACAGAAATACCAAAAGTGGATGGCTTTAACAAAAAGAAATTTATTCTCTCACAGTCTAAGAGGCTAGAAGTTTAAATTCAGTGTGCCAGCTCCAGGGGAAGGCTTTCTCTCTCTGTCGACTCTGAGGGGAGGTCCACGTCATCAATCTTACCCTGGTCTAGGAGCTCCTTGGTGCAGGGACCCTGGGTCCAAAGGACGTGTGTTCCTGGCTCCTCTTGCTTGGTGGTAATGAGGTTCCCCCATTTCTTTGCTTGTTTCCCTCTTTTATATATCAAGATATTGACTCAAGATACAACCTAATCTTGTAGATTGAGTCCTGCCTCATTAACATAACTGCTTCTAATCCTGCCTCATGAACATCAGAGAGGAAAGATTTACAACACATAGGAAAATCACTTAGATGACAAAATGGTGGACTATCACACAATACTGGGAATCATGGCGTAGCCAAGTTGATACAGATTTTGGAGGGACACAATTCAATCCATAACACGGAGATAGGCTGAAAGCTAGACCTCCTGCGCCAAACAGTTAGCCAAGGCGTGAACCCAAAGGAAAAATTCTTGAAGGAAATTAAATGTGCTACTCCAGTGAATATACAAATGATAAGAAAGTGAAACAGCCTTATTACTGATATGAAGAAACTTTCAGTGGTCTCGATAGAAGATCAAACCAGCCACAATATTTCCTTAAGCCAAAGCTTAATCAGAGCAAGGCCCTAACTCTCTTCAGTTCTATGACTACTGAGAGAAGTGAGGAAGCTGACGATAAGTTTGAAGGTAGCAGACGTTGGTTCATGAGGTTTAAGGAAAGAAGCTGTCTCCATAACATAAAAGTTCAAGGTGAAGCAGCAAGTGCTGATGTAGAAGTTGCAGCAAGTTATCCAGGAGATCTAGCTAAGATAATTGATGAAGGTGGCTACACTAAACAACAGATTTTCAAAGCAAATGAAAACAGCCTTCTTTTGGAAGAAGGCGCCATCTAGGATTTTCATAGCTAGAGAGAAGAAGTCAATGCCTGGCTTCGAAGCTTCAAAGGATATGTTGACTCTCTTGTTGGGGGCTAATGAAGCTGGTGACCTTAAGTTGAAGCCAATGCTCATTTACCATTCTGAAAATTCTAGGGCCCTTAAGAATTGTGCTAAATCAACGCTGCCTGTGCTCTATAAATGGAAAAACAAAGGCAGGATGACAGCACGTCTGTTTACAACATGGTTTGCTGAACATTTTAAGCCTACTGTTGAGATCTACTGCTCAGAAAAAAAAGATTCCTTTCAAAATATTACTGCTTATTGACAATACAGCTAGTCACCCACGAGCTTTGATGGAGATGTACCAGGAGATTAATGTTTTCATGCCTGCTAACGCAACATCCTTTCTGCAGCCCATGGATCAAGGAGTAACTCTGACTTTCAAGTCTTATTATTTAAGAAATACATTTTGTAAAGCTATAGCCGCCATAGATAGTAATTCGTCTGGTGGATCTGGGTAAAGTAAATTGAAAACCTTCTGGAAAGGATTCACCATTCTAGATGCCATTAAGAACATTCGTGATTCAAGGGAGGAGGTCAAAATATCAACATTAACAGAAGTTTGAAAAAAGTTGATTCCAAACCTCATAGATGCCTTTGAGGGGTTCAAGACTTCAATGAAGGAAATAATTGTAGATGTGGTGGAAATAGCAAGAGAACTAAAATTAGAAGTGGAGCCTGAAGATGTGACTGAATTGGTGCAATCTGATGATAAAATTCTAACGGATGAGGAGTTGTTCCTTATGGATGAGCAAAGAAAGCGGTTTTTTGAGATGGAATCTACTCCTGGTGAAGATGCTGTAAAAATTGTTGAGATGACAGCAAAGGATTTAGAATATTACAGAAACTTAGTTGGTAAAATAGTGGCAAGTTTGAGAGGATTGACTCCAATTTTGAAAGAAGTTTTACTCTGGGTAAAATACTATCGAACAGCATTGCATCCTACAGAGAATCTTTGGTGAAAGGAAGAGTCAATCGATGCAGTAAGTTTTATTGTTGTCTTATTTTAAGAAATTGCCACAAACACTCCAACCTTCAGCAACCGCCACCCTGATCAGTCAGCAGCCATCAACATCGAGGCAAGACCCTCCACCAGCAAAAAGATTGTGACTCACTAAAGGCTTAGATGATAGTAAAAAATTTTTAGCAATAAAATATTGTTTAATTAAGGTGTGCACATTCTTTTAATATATAATACTATTGCACACTTAATAGACTACACTATAGTGTAAACATAACTTTTATATGCACTAGGAAACAAAAAAAATTTGTGTGACCCGCTTTACTGTGATAATCACTTGTATTGCTGTGGTCTGGAACTGAACTCGCAATATCTCTGAGATTCGCCTGTACCCAGAACTTACATGATGCAGCTAAACAGTGTTTAGAGTGAAATTTATAGCTGGAAATATCTATACTAAAAAAAAGAAGAAGAAACATTTCAAATCAATAACCTAAATATCCACCTTAAGAAAATCGAAAAATAAGAGAAAACTAAATAATAAATATTAGAGTGGAATTTAATGCAATAGAGAATTAAAAAGACAATAAAGAGAATCAATTAAACCAAAAGTTGTTTCTTGAAAACATCAACAATTCTGACAACCTTCTAGAAAAACTGAGGAAGAGAAACAGAGAGAAGATTCACATTACTAACATCAACAATGAAAGAGGGGACATTATGATGACCTTACATAAATAAAATGATTACAAGGGAATACTATGAACAATTGAGATAATCTAGATAAAATAGACAAATTCCAAGATCAAAACAAACTACTAACAACTTTTGTGATGGTTAATGTTTTGTGCCAACTTGGCTAGACTATGATTCTCAGTGGTTTGGTCAGATACTGGACTGGTTGCTGTTATGTAATGTAATGAACTTCCTTGGTGTGATCTGACTTGATCAGTCAGTTGAAAGGGGAGTATCCTTTGGGTTGTGGTCTATCTCAAGAATATAAATGGGTATTCTGGCACAGCTCTCTCACTCTCTCTTTTTCTCTCCCTTCAGTTCTGCACTCTTGTCATCACCTCATCCATAAATCTTGGGACATAAGCCTGCAGAAGTCTCTGGCCTCCTGCCTGACCTACGTACAGATTATAGACCTGCCAGACCCACAGTTGTGTAAGCCAGTCCCTTGAAGAAAATCAGTCTCTCTCTTCTCTCTTTCTCATGTATGTGTGTGTGTGTGTGCGTTTGCATGTGTGTATAGATTCTGACTCATAGTGACCCTATAGGACAGAGTAGAACTTCCCCATAGGGTTTCAAAGGGGTGGCTGGTGGATTCAAACCTTTCTGGCTAGTAGCTGAACTCTTAACCACTGCGCTACCAGGGCTCCTATATATATATATATATATATATATATACACACACACACACACACACACACACACATATGTACATATACATATATATATATATATATATATACACATGTCTCACTGTTTTTACTCGTCTAGAGAGCCCAAATTTAGGCATAATTTTGGTACAGAGAATGAATCTACAGAAATAAGATCTTAAGGATGAATTTTCTGAATTGACTCTCAAGAAGTCTGGCTAGATTTAAAGGCATTAATGACTCTATTTCCAGTAGTAAAGAGGGTACTTTTACTCCATAGGGTGATGTGGCAATAGAGATACAGAAAACATCACCACCATTGTATACTCTTAATTAAATATTTGTGAGAGACAAGGCTCTGGGTGATCATGAATTTAACATCTTTGAACATTTTTGTCAAACTGACAAGCATAATAATACTCAATAGTTGCTCCTATTTTCACTAGACAAAGTGGCAAAAGAAATGAATGAGCTTAGGGCTTCAGAATCATAGCTCAAGAGCCACGTAAAGGACCTGAAAATTGCTATTTGTGTCCTGAAAGAAAGCCTTATTTCTAGAATAGAAGAGTTGATTGCTGAAAACCAAACTCAGAGTCTTAAGAGTGGCTGAATTACAATGTCAATTAAATTCCCAACCTCAAAGGGTGTCTGAGGTTAAAGTGAGGGCATTGATTGGGAAGAAATGGGATCTGAAAATTAGGATGGGGACATGTGGGCAGATACTGATGAAACTAAGTGTAGTGAACCCCTAAACTCTGTTGAATCACTCTTACCAATAGAACCCAAATGAAGATATTAATCCAGCTTTTTCCTCTGAGTCACCTTTGCCAGTAAAATCAGCCCTACTACCCCCATCTGAAGAGATTAATCCAGCTTTGTCTGAGGAATCTTTTCTTTAGGCATCTCCTGAGTCCGATGCCTTGCAAGACACTGCTCAATGTCCTAAGAACTCACCCCTACTGTCCATCTTTACTCCTATGCCTATAACTACACTCAAGTCCCAGCAGACTCCAAAAGGTGAGGTACAGAATGTGACTCATGTAGACGTGTGGTACAGTCAAAAGAACCATTTTACTCTTCTAATTTATACAGACAGAAGTCTCAGGAATATGTGTGGGAATGGTTAGTAAGGGCGTGGGATAATGGTGCAAGAAACCTAAAGATGGATCAGTCTGAATTTATTGATATAGGCCCACTAAGAAGAGATTCATCATTCAGTGTTTCAGCTAAGGGTCTAGAAAAAAGACCTAACAGTTTATTTGGCTTGTTCACTAAACATGGACCAAAAAGTGGCCTACACTAAATGCAATTGGAATGCCAGAACTGCCTTGGCATACGGTAGAAGAAGGGATCCAAAGGTTTAGGGAAATTGGAAAGTTAGTATGTATTTATTATGTTAGACACAACCACTCACCCAAGAGTGCCCAGAGGACATGACCTTCATCACAACTTTGAAGAATAAATTTGTGAGGGAAGCCCCAGCATCCTTGAAGAGTGCTGTCATTAGACTATTCTATGTAGGTAAGATATTACAGTAGGAACTGGCCTCACTGAATTGGGAAACCTAACTGCAATGAGGGTGATGGGATCCCAGGGTGAGAGGGGCCACGCGGTCACTTTTAATCACCAAAGGCAAGGTGGGCATGGTTACCATAATGTACAGTAGAGTAAAACAGTAATCAGAATAATCTTACTTTCATGGACTTATGGCATTGCTTAATTAGGCATGGTGTCCCTATGAGTGAAGGAGATGTAAAACCTAATAAACACTTGTTGGTCTGTATAAGAAGAAGAGTTCTAGGTAAACTGAAAGGCAACCTAGGTTAAATTGCCAAAATAGAAAGTCATACACCATCAGTCAATTCCCAGACCCATACCTTGGGTGAAGAGGAAGCCAGATCCCCTTGAAGAAGGACTCACTAAAACCAAAAACCAAACCCACTGCTGTCGAGTTGATTCTGACTCATAGGACCCACTACACTGCCAAAAATTTATGTTTTTAATGTTTCTCCAAGCCTTCCTCAATGGAATTTATGGCATTTTACCAGAGTGACGATTCATTGGGGCAAAGGAAATAATCAGACATTTCTGGGATTACTCGACACTGTCTCTGAACTGGAACTAATTCCAGGATACCCAAAATGTCCCCGGAGACCATTAGTCAAAATCGGAGAATAGGAGGCGTGGCCAAGATGGCAGAGTGGTTAGATACTTCCTATATCCCTCTTACAACAAAGACCTGGAAAAACAAGTGATTTGATTCTATATGAATATCTAGGAGCACTGAACAAGACAAAGTTGAGGAATCTGACTGAATGACAGGGTGGGCCAGAGGGAGACGGTTTGGAAGAAGTGACGAGCACCAGAGCAGTGGCAGCGAAACTGCAGTGCTGCAGCCAGGCCAGTCTGCAGTGAAGCAGGCAAACATGTACTGTGTATGTGCTCAGGAAGCAGTTTCCACATCGACAGAGACCCGGCAGCAGAGATTCTGCTTGGACACTCCTAACAAGTGAAAAGCAGTTTCCAAATGGCGAAGTACATGCTTGTGGACTTTTGCAGGGATTTAAAAAAAAAAAAGCCCATTTGGGAAAAACCTTTCTCCCTTTTACCTCCTCCCTCCACGCTCTGCACCGGGAGTCCACTGGGCCTGAAGTAGATCCCAAAAGGAGCCCTGACACATTCTCCTGGCCTTAGAGATGGAACAAATAAGCTACTGGCTCCTTTGCTAGGCACACGTATAAGGGGTCCACAGACTCTGAGTGCCTTACACCCCTGTATAGACTTGTGGGGACCCATCTCAACAGCGTTAGCCCTCACTACCACAGTACAACAGGGCAAACATCTGAAGTTTAACTTCAACTGCTTCATCTGTGAACTGGCAGATTTGTGACCATCAGAACAGCCCTGCCCCTTAAGTAGGCACTTTTATTGATCTGCAACAAGGGCTAGAGGACTGGTGGTATCACCTAAAGTGCCTAGTCACCTGCTACAGGAGTCCAAGAAAAAGTGGTCCCCTCCAGACTTTACAGACAATAGAGTGGGGAGCTCATAGTCCGGCTGCAAAACTCACCTCCCTACTCACCCTAGAAAATAGGGACATCATTTCCTTTCAGACACTCAAGGGCAGCTATCAGCTCCCTGTGTGGCTCAGCACATGATCCCCTACCACAGCCAGAGTCCAGTGCCTGCACCAATCACCCATGCCTCTCTAGGACTGGGGGTGAGAGCCTGCATCACACACTTGGAGAATGACAGCATGGACACCCGAGCTGAACCCATAAGGGAAAATTTAAAGGACTCCTGTGTGCACATACTTAGTTACAGAACTAACTACCTGGTGACAGGACAATAGAGATTCAAAGGTGTCAAAAATAAAACTAGTGCACACGAGCAGCCTATTTGGGCACATCAAAACAAAACAAGAGGCTAGGTCTCACTAAACAAATATAAAATAAAATTATGATAAATTATTGATGGCTGAGAGACAACTGTCAATCTCAAATCACATAAAGAGGCAGTCTATGATGGCTTCAGCAAGCTCCCAAAATAAAGAACCAATAAATTCTCTGGAGGAAGAGAACTTGGAATTACCAGAGGCAGAGTACAAAAAGATTAACATACAGAACTCTTCTAGAAATCAGAAAGAAAATTCTACAGAATGCAGTAACATCCAGGGAACATACAGACACAGTAGTAGCTGAACTTTAAAAAGTTATTCAAGAACATAATGCCAAATTTAATAGGCTGCAAGAATCCATAGAGAGACAGCAATCAGAAATCCAGAAGATTAACAATAAAATTTCAGAATTAGACAACTCAATAGAAAGTGATAGGAGCAGAATTGAGGCAGTAGAAGTTAGAATTACTGACATTGCAGATAAAGTTCTTGATGCCAACTTATTTGAGGAAAAATCAGATAAAAGAATTAAAAAGAATGAAGAAACTCTAAGAGTCATGTGGGACTCTATCAAGAAAAATAATCTACAAGTGATTGGAGTACCAGAACAGGGGGGATAACAGAAAACACAGAGAAAATTGTTGAAGATTTGTTGATAGAAAACTTCCCTGATATCATGAAAGATGAGAAGATATCTATCCAAGATGCTCATTGAACCCCACATAAGGTAGATCCCAAAAGAAAGTCACCAAGACATATTATAATCAAACTTACCAAAACCGAAGATAAAGAGAGAATTTTAAGAGCACCTAGGGATAAAAGAAAAGTCATTTACAAAGGAGAGTCAATTAGAGTAAGTTCGGACTACTCAGCAGAAACCATGCAGGCTAGAAGGCAATGGGATGACATATATAAAGCCTTGAAGGAAAATAACTGTTAACCAAGAATTATATATCCAGTAAAACTGTCTCTCAAATATGATGGCGAAATTAGGGCATTTCCAGGTAAACGGAAGTTTAGGGAATTTGCGAAAACCAAACCAAAATTACAAGAAATACTAAAGGGAGTCTTATGGTTAGATAATCAATAACACCAGATAACAATGCAAGACTAGAACACAGGACAGAGCAACCAGATATTGACTCAAATACGGATTTTGAAAATAAAACATTGAAAATAGGGAAACAGATATCAATATGTAAAAAAGGACAATATTAAAACAAATAAGAGGCACTTAAAAAAATGAAGACATTGATTTTTCATATGGAGGGGAAGTTAAGGCGATATAAAGTTATAAAAGACAGGTATAAACTTAGAAAAACAGGGGTAAATATTAAGGTAACCACAAAGAAATCTAACAATCCTACAAATCAAAATAAAAAAGGAGAAAAACATAAAGACTCAGCAAACAAAAAATCTACCACAAAAAAAGATAAAAAAAAAATACGCAAAGAAAAAACGACTCAGCATAGAAAATTGAGGAGAACAAAGAAACTGTGAACAACACACAAAAAGAGATATCAGGATGACAGCACTAAATTCATACCTATCACTAATTACGCTGACTGTAAATGGACTTAATGCACCAATATAGAGACTGAGAGTGGCAGACTGGATAAAAAAGCATGATCCATGTATACGCTGCCTACAAGAGACCCACCTTAGACTTAAAGACACAAACAGGCTAAAACTCAAAGGATGGGAAAAAATATATGAAGCAAGCAACACACAAAAAAGAGCAGGAGTGGCATTAGTAATCTCTGACAAAACAGACTTTAAAGTAAAATCCACCACAAAGGATAAAAAAGGGCACTATATAATGATTAAAGGGTCAATACACCAGGAGGACATAATTATAATAAATATTTATGAACCCAACAACAGGGCTCCAAAATACATAAAACGAACTCCAACAGCATTGAAAACAGAGATAGACAGCTCCACAATAATAGTAGGAGACTTCAACACGCCACTTCCTGTGAAGGACACAACATCCAGAAAAAACTCAACAAAGACACAGAAAAGCTAAATGCTACAATCAACCAACTTGCTATCATAGACACACAACGAACACTGCACCCAACAGCAGCCAAGTATATTTTCTTTTCCAACGCACATGGAACATTCTCCAGAGTAGACCACATATTAGGCCATAAAGCAAGCCTTAACAAAATCCAAAACATCGAAATATTACAAAGCATCTTTTCTGATCATAAAGCCATAAAAGTGGAAATCAATAACACATAAAGCACGGAAAAAAGTCAAACACATGGTAACTGAAAAACACCTTGCTCAAAAACTACTGGGTTAGAGAAGAAATTAAAGATGGAATAAAGAAATTCGTAGAATCAAATGAGAATGAAAACACATCCTACCAGAACCTTTGGGACACAGTAAAAGCAGTGCTCAGAGGTCAGTTTATAGCAATAAATGCACACACCCAAAAAGAAGAAAGGCTCATAATCAAAGCATTAACCCTACAAGTGGAACAAGTAAAAAGAGAGCAGCAAAAGAAGCCCACAAGTTCCAGAAGGAAGGAAATTTTAAGAATTAGAGCAGGATTAAATGAAATAGAGAATAGAAAAACAATTGAAAGAGTTAACAAGTCCAAAAGCTGGTTCTTTGAAAAGATGAACCAGACTGATAAACCATTGGCCAAACTGACAAAAGAAAAACAGGAGAGGAAGCAGATAACCCGTATAAGAAATGAGATGGGTGATATCATAACCGACCCAACTAAAATTAAAAGAATCATAACAGATTACTACGAAAAACTGTACTCTGAGAAATTTGAAAACCTAAAGGAAATGGAAAAATTTCTAGAAACTCACTACCTACCTAAATTAACACAAACAGAGGTAGAACAACTAAATAAACCCATAAAAAAAGGAAGAGATTGAAAAGGTTATTAAAAAAATTCCAACTAAAAAAAGCCCCAGCCCGGATGGCTCCGCTGGAGAATTCTGCCAAACTTTCAGAGAAGAGATAACACCACTTCTACTAAAGGTATTTCAGAGCATAGAAAAGGATGGAATACTCCCAAACTCAGTTCTATGAAGCCAGCATAACCCTGATACCAAAACCAGGTAAAGACACCAAAAAAAAAAAAAAAAAAAATTACAGACCAATATCCCTCATGAACATTGATGCAAAAATCCTCAACAAAATTCTCGCCAATAGAATTCAGCAACATATCAAAAAAAATAATTCACCATGACAAAGTGGGATTTATACTAGCTATGCAGGGATGGTTCAAAGTTAGAAAAACAATCAATGCAATCTATCACATCAATAAAACAAAAGACAAGAACCACATGATCTTATCAATCGATGCAGGAAAGGCATTCGGCAATGTCCAACACACACTCATGATAAAAAATCTCAACAGAATAGAAATAGAAGGGAAATTCCTCAATATAATTAAGGCATTTATACAAAGCCAACAGCCAACATCATCCTAAATGGAGAGATTTTGAAAGCATTCACCTTGAGAACAGGAACCAGAAGACGGTGCCCTCTATAGCCACTATTATTCAACTTTGTGCTGAAGGTCCTAGCAGAGCAGTTAGGCTAGAAAAAGAAATAAAGGACATCCAAATAGGTAGGGAAGAAGTCAAAGTATCTCTATTTGCAGATGATATGATATTATACACAGAAAACCCCAAAGAATCCACGAGAAAACTACTGGAACTAATAGAAGATTTCAGCAAAGTTTCAGGATACAAGATAAACACACAAAAATCAATTGGATTCCTTTACAACAACAAAGAGAAACTTGAAGAGGAAATCACCAAATCAATATCATTTACAATAGCCCACAAGAAGATAAAATACTTAGGAATAAATCTAACCAGAGATGTAAAAGATCTTTACAGAGAAAACTACAAGACACTACTGCAAGAAATTAAAAGAGACCTGCTTAAGTGGAAAAATATACCTTGCTCATGGATAGGTAGACTCAACATAGTGAAAATGTCAATTCTACCCAAAGCAATCTACAGATACAATGCAATCCAGATCCAAATTCCACCAGCATTTTTTAAGAAGATGGAGAAAAAAAACCAAATTCATATGGAAAGGGAAGAGGCCCTGAATAAATAAAGCATTACTCAAGAAGAAGAACAAAGTGGGAGACCTTGGACCTATTATACTGCCATGGTAGTCAAGACAGCCTGGTACTGGTACAACAACATATACATAGACCAATAGAGCAGAGTTGAGAATCCAGATATAAGCTCATCCACCAATGAGCAGCTAATATTTGACAAAGGCTCAAAGTTCATTAATTGGGGAAAAAACAGCCTGTTTAACAAATGGTGCTGGCATAACTGGATATCTATATGCAAAAAACTGAAACAAGACCCATATCTTACATCATGTACAAAAACTAACTCAAAATGGATCAAAAACCTAAATATGAAATCGAAAATTATAAAGATCATGGAAGAAAAAATAGGGACAACACTAGGAGCCCTAATACATGGCATAAACACAAAACGAACCATACGTATCAATGCACAAGCACCAGAAGAGAGACTAGATAAATGGAAGCTCCTAAAAATCTAACACTTACACCATTAAAAAACTTCACCAAAAGAGTAAAAAAAACTACCTATAGACTGGGAAAAAAATTTTGGCTAAGACAAATCCGATCAGTGTTTAATCTCTAAAATCTACAAGATACTGCAAACCCTCAACAACAAAATGACAACTCAGTTAAAAAATGGGCAAAGGATATGAACAGGCACTTCACCAAAGAAGATATTCAGGCGGCTAACAGACACATGAAGAAATGCTCACGATCATTAGCCATTAGAGAAATGCAGATCAAAACTACAATGAGATATCATCTCACCCTAACAAGGCTAGCATTAATCCAAAAAACACAAAGTAACAAATGCTGAAGAGGTTGTGGAGAGACTGGAACACTTATACACTGTTGGTGGGAATGTAAAATGGTACAACCACTTTGGAAATCGATTTGGCGCTTCCTTAAAAATCTAGAAATAGAAGTACCATGCGATCCAGCTATCTTGCTCCTTGGAATATATCCTAGAGAAACAAGAGCCGTCACACAAATAGATATATGCACACCCATGTTCATGGCAGCACTGTTCACAATAGCAAAAAGATGGAAGCAACCTAGATGCCCATCAATGGATAAATAGCTAAACAATATGGTATATCCACACACTGGAATATTACGCAATGATAAAGAACAATGATGAAGCTGTGAAACATCGTATAACATGGTGGAAGCTGGAACTTATTATCCTGAGTGAATTTAGTCAGTCACAGAAGGACAGATACTGTATAAGGCCACTATTATAAGAACTCAAGAAAAGGTTTAAACACAGAAGAAAACATTCTTTGATGGTTACGGGGGTGGGGAGGGAGGGTGAGAGTTATTCACTATCGAGATAGTAGATAAGAATGATCTTAGGTGAAGGGAAGGACAGCACATACTACAGGGGAAACCAGCACAACTGGACTAAACCAAAGCTAAGAAGTTTCCTCAATACAATCAAATACTTTGAAAGACAGAGTAGCAGGGATGGGGAGTCTGGGGACCATGCTTTCAGGGGACATCTATGTCAATTGGCATAACAAAGCTTTTTAAGAAAATGTTCTGCATCCTACTTTGTTGAGTGGCGTCTGGGGTCTTAAAAGCTTGCAAGCGGCCATCTAAGATGCATCAATTGGTCCCAACCACTTGGAGTAAAGGAGAATGAAGAATACCAAAGACACAAGGGAAGTACTAGCCCAAGAGACAGAATGGGACACATAAACCAGAGACTTCATCAGCCTGAGACCAGAAGAACGAGATGGTGTCCGGGTACCACCAATGAACGTCCTGACAGGGAACACAACAGCGGGTCCCTGATGGAGCAGTAGAACGATGGGATGCATAACTCAAATTCTAGTAAGAAGACCAGACTTAATGGTCTGCCTGAGACTGGAGGCGCCCCAGAAAGCATGGCCCCTGGGCTCTCTATCACCCCAGAACTAAAACAATTTCTGAGGCCAACTCTTCAGACAGGGATTGGACTAGACTGTGGGACATAAAGTGATACTCGTGAAGAATGTGCCTCTTAGACAAGTAGATACAAGAGACCAAAGGTCCAGCTTCTGTCCAGAGGTGATATGGGAAGGCAGAGAGAGTTAGGAGCTGGTTGAATGTTCATGGGGAATCAGTGGCAGAGGGGGGGAGTGTGCTGCCGCAGAATGGGGTGAGAGGATGGGGTCTCATAACAATGTATGTAAAAAAAATTTTGTATGGGAGACTAACTAAACGTAAACTTCATTTAATTACAACAATAAAAAAATAAATTAATTAAAAGAATAAAAAAGTAGGAGAATATGGAGGTCAGGTTATTACTGGAGTCTTAGCTTAAGTCCATCTCCAGTGGGACCCTGAACCCATCTTGTAGTGATTTCCCCATTTCCAGAATACATAATTGGAATAGACATACTAAGCAACTGGCAGAATACCCACATTTGATCCCTGACATGTGGAGTAATGGCTTTTATGGTAAGAAGGCCAAGTGGAAGCCATTAGAACTGTCTCTACCTAGGAAAATAGTAAACTAAAAGCAATACTGCATTCCTGGAGGGATTGCGGAGATTAGTACCACCACCAAGCAGTTAAAGGATGCAGGGATGGTGATTCCCACCATATCCCCTTTCAACTTTCCTATTTGGCCTGTGTAGAAAACAGATTCTGGACAATGACAGTAGATTATCATAAACTTAACCTTGTGGTGACTCCAACTGTAGCTGCTGTTCCAGACGTGATTTCATTGCTTGAGAAAATTAATACACCTCCTGGTACCTGGTATGCAGCTATTGATCTGGCCAATATCTTTTTATTGATTGTTGGTAAAGACCCTCAAAAGCAATTTGTCTTCAGCTGGCAAGGTCAACAATATGCCTTCACTGTCCTAACTCAAGGGTATAACAACTCTCCAGCCTTATGACATAATTTAGTCTGCAGGGACCTTTATCAACTTTCCCTTCCACAAGACTTCACACTGGTCCATTACATTGATGATATTATGCTGATTGGACCTAGTGAGCAAGAAGTAGAAACTGTTATAAACTTATCAGTAAGACATGTTCCTGCGAAAGGGTGAGGAATAACCCCCCAAAAATTCAGGTGCCTTCTACTTCAGTGAAATTTCTAGGGGTCCAGTGGTGTGGGGCATATAGAGATGTTCCTTCTCAGGTAAAGCATAGGTGGCCTCTCCTACAACTAAAAAACAGACCTACTGGGCCTCTTTGGATTTTGGAGGCAACATATTCCTCATTTGGGTATGCTACACAGACCCATTTATCAAGTGATTAGAAAAACTGCTGGTTTTGAGAGGGTCCCAGAACAAGCGAAGGCTCTGCAACAGGTCCAGGCTGCTGTGCAAGCTGCTCTGCCACTTGGGCCATATGATCTGGCTGATCTAATGGTGCTGGAAGTGTCCATGGCAGATGTTGTTTGGAGTCTCTGGCAGGCCCTTATTGGTGAATCACAGAGCAGGCCCATAGGATTTTGAAGAAAATCCCTGCCATCCTCTGCAGATAATTACTCTTTTTTGAGAAAAAGCTTTAGCTTGTGCCTGGGCCTTAGTGAAGACTAAATGCTTAACCATGGGCCACCAAGTTACCATGAGACCTGAACTGCTTATCATGAACTGGTGCTGACTGTCTGATCCACAAAGTCATAAAGTTGGATGCACACAGCAGCACTCTATCATCAAATGGAAGTATTATGTACAAGGTCAGGCCTGAGCAAGCCCTGAGATAGAGGTAAGTTACATAAGGAAGTGGCCAAAGGCCCATGGTCCCCACTCCTGTTACTTCACTTTCCCTTTCCCAGCCTGCATCTATGGCCTCATGGGGAGTTTTTTATGATCAATTGACTGAGGAAGAGAAAATTCATGCCTGGTTTACAGATGGTTCTTCACGATATGCAGGCACCACTTTTAAGTGGACAGCTGCAACACTGGAACCCCATTCTCAGACTTACCTGAAGGACAGTGGTGAAGGGAAATCTTACCAGTGGACAGAATGTTGATCAGCGCACCTTGTTGTTAGGTTGTTAGGTGACTTTGAGTCTATTCTGACTAATAGTGACCCTATGTACAACATAACAAAACACTGCCCCGTCCTGTGGCATCTTCACAATCGTTATTCTTGAGCCCATAGTTGCACCACTGTGTCAATCCATCTCGTTCAGAGTCTTTCTCTTTTTCATTGACCCTCTACTTTACCAAGCATGATGTCTTCTCTAGGGACTAATTCCTCCTGATAACATGTCCAAAGTATGTGAGATGTAGTCTCGCCATCCTTGCTTCCAAGGATCATTCTGGTTGTACTTCTTCCAAGATTTGTTCATTCTTTTGACAGTCCATGATACATTCAATATTCTTCACCAACACCACAATTCAAAGGCATCAATTCTTCTTCCGTCTTCCTTATTCATCATCCAGGTTTCGCATGCATATGACGCGTCTGAAAACACCATAGCTCTGGTCAGGCCCACCTTACTCTTCAAAGTTATTTATTTGCTTCTCAATACTTTAAAGAGGTGTTTTGCAGCAGATTTGCCCAATGCAATGCGTCTTTTGATTCCTGACTGCTGCTTCCATGGGTGTTGACTGTGGATCCAAGCAGAATGAAATCCTTGAAACGTCAACCTTTTCTCCGTTTTTCATGATGCTGCTTATTGGTCGAATTGTGGGGATTTTTGTTTTATGTTGAGGTGTGATCCATACTGAAGGTTGTAGTCTTTGATCTTCATCAGTAAGAGCTTCAAGTCTTCTTCACTTTCAGCAAGCAAGATTCTGTCATCTGGATAATGCAGATTGTTAATGAGTCCTCTTGCAATCTTGATGCCCCGTTCTTCTTCATATAGTCCACCTTCTCGGACTATTTGCTCAGCATACAGATTGCATAAGTATGGTGAAAGTCTACAACACTGACACACACCTTTCCTGTCTTTAAATCATGCAGTATCCCCTTGTTCTGTTCAAACGACTGCCTCTTGATCTGTGTAAAGGTTCCACATGAGCACAATTAAGTGTTCTGGAATTCCTATCCTTTGCAATGTTATCCATAATTTGTTACTGTCCACACAGTCGAATGCCTTTTCATAATCAATAAAACACAGGTAAGCATCTTTATGGTATTCTCTGCTTTCTGCCAAGATCCATCTGACATCAGTAATGATATCCCTCATTCCAGGTCCTCTTCTGAATCCAGCTTGAATTTCTGGCAGTTCCCTGTCGATGTACTTCTGCAGCAGCTTTTGAATGATCTTCAGCAAAATTTTACTTGCCTGTGATATTAATGATATTATGCGACAATTTCTGCATTCGACTGGCTCACCTTTCTTTGGAATAGGCATAAATATGGATCGCTTACAGTTGGTTGACTAGGTAGCTGTCTTCCAAATTTCTTGGCATAGGCGAGTGAGAACTTCCAGTGCTGTATCGGTTTGTTGAAACATCTCAGTCGGTGTTCTGTCAATTCCTGGAGGCTTGTTTTTCGCCAATGCCTTCAGTGCAGCTTGGACTTCTTCCTTCAGTACCATCAGTTCCTGATCATATGCTACCTCCAGAAATGTCTGAATGTCAACCAATTCTTTTCGGTATAGTGACCATGTATTCCTTCCATCTTCTTTTGATGCTTCCTGCATCGTTTAATATTTTCCCCGTAGAATCTTTCAGTATTGCAACTCGAGGCTTGAATTTTTTCTTCAGTTCTTTTAGCTTGAGAAATACCGAGAGTATTCTTCCCTTTTGGTTTTCTATCT
Source organism: Dugong dugon (assembly GCA_030035585.1). Taxonomy (NCBI): domain Eukaryota; kingdom Metazoa; phylum Chordata; class Mammalia; order Sirenia; family Dugongidae; genus Dugong; species Dugong dugon. The sequence goes on along the minus strand of CM057483.1, from coordinate 95,521,785 downwards.
CCAAGTCTTTGCACGTTTCATTATACCACTTTACTTAGTCTTCTCAAACTGCCCTTCGAAATCTTCTGTTCAGCTCTTTTACTTCATCATTTCTTCCTTTTGCTTTAACTACTCAACGTTAAAGAACAAGTTTCAGAGTCTCTTCTGACATCTGTTTTGGTCTTTTCTTTCTTTCCTGTCTTGTTAATGATCTCTTGCTTTCTTCATGTATGAAGTCCTTGATGTCATTCTACAACTTGTCTGTTCTTCAGCCATTAACCTTCAATGCATCAAATCTATTCTTGAGATGGTTTCTAAATTCAGATAGGATATACTCAAGGCCATACTTTGGCTCTCGTGCACTTTTTCTAATTTTTTTCAGTTTCAACTTAAACTTACAGATGAGCAATTGATGGTCTGTTCTGCAGTCGGCCCCTGGCTTTGTTCTGACTGATGATATTCAGCTTCTCTGGCATCTCTTTCCACAGATGTAGTCGAGTTGATTCTTGTGTATTCCATCTGGCGAGGTCCACGTGTATAGTTGCCGTTTATGTTGTTGAAAAAAGGTATTTGCAATGAAGTAGTAGGTGTTGCAAAATTCTGTCATGTGATCTGCAGCATCATTTCTATCACCAAGGCCATATTTTCCAACTACCTATCCTTCTTTGATTCCAACTTTCACATTCCAATCATCAGTAATTATCAATGCATCCTGCCTGCATGTTTGATTACTTTCAAACTGCAGAAGTTAGTAAAAATCTTCAATTTCTTCATCTTTTGACTTAGTGGTTGGTGAGAAAATTTGAGTAATAGTCATATTTATTGGTCTTCCTTGCAGGCATATGAATATTATTCTATCACTGGCAGCGTTGTACTTCAGGATAGATCCTGAAATGTTCTTTTTGATGATTTGCCATTCCTCTTCAAGTTGTCATTTCTGACATAGTAGACCATATGATTTTCTGATTCAAAACTTCCAATACCAGTCCATTTTCAGCTCACTAATGCCTAGGATATCAATGTTTATGCAGTCCATTTCATTTTTGATGATTTCCAATTTTCCTAGATTCATACTTTCCATGTTCCAATTATTAATGGATGTTTGCAGCTGTTTCTTCTCATTTTGAGTTGTGCCACATCAGCAGATGAAGGTCTCGAAAGCTTAACTCCTTCCACGTCATTAAGGTCGACTCTACTTTGAGGAGATAGCTCTTCCCCAGTCGTATTTTTAGTGCCTTTCAACCTGAGGGACTCATCTTCCGGCACTATATCAGACAATGTTCTGCTGCTATTTATATGGTTTTCACTGGCTAATCCTTTTCAGAATTAGACCGCCAGGTCCTTCTTCCTAGTCTGTCTTAGTCTGGAAACTCAGCTGATACCTGTCAGTCGTGACCCTGCTGGTATCTGAATACCTGTGGCATAGTTTCCAGCATTACAGCAACACGCAAGCCCGCACAGTATGACAAACTGACAGACACATGGGGGTCAGTGCACCTTGTTGTTCATTTTTCTCAAAAGAGGAAATGGTCAGATGTGTGATTGTGTACTGATTCACAGGCTGTGGCCAATGGTTTGGCTGGATGGTCAGGGACTTGGAAAGAACCTGATTGACAATTTGATGACAGGGAGTTATGGAAGATTATGTGGATAGACCCCTCTGAATGGGCCAAAGAAGTGAAGATATTTGTACCTCATGTGAATACTCCCAAAAGGGTGACTTCAACAGAGGAGGATTTTAACAATCAAGTGGATGGGAAAACTTGTTCTGTGGATATCAGTGAGCCTCTTTTCAAGCCACTCCTGTCATCTCCCAATGGGCTCATGAAAAACATAGTCATGGTACCAGAGTGGAGGTCATGCATAGGCTCAGCAACATGGACTTCCACTCACCAAGACTGAAGTGGTTACAGCCACTACTGAGAGTTCGATCTGCCAGCATAAGAAACCAACACTGAGTTTCCAATATGACACCATTCATTAGGGCAATAAGCCGGCAATCTGCTGGCAAGTTGATTAATTTGGACTTCTTTATCATGGAAAAGGCAGCGTTTTGTTCTTACTGGGATAGACACTTATTCTGGATGTGGATTTACCTTCCCTGGCAAACAATGCTTCTGCCAAGACTACCATCCACGGACTTACAGAAAGCTTTCTCCACCATCATGGTATCCCATATAGCATTGCCTTGGATCAAGGAACTCACTTCACAGTAATGGGCCCATGCTCATGTACTTCACTTGTTTTATGTTTCCAAACAACCTTTAGCAGCTGGCTTGATAGAACAATGGAATGATCTTTTAAAGACTTAATTATGAGGAAAGCAGGGAAAGATGGTGGTGTAAGCAGTAGCACTCCTACATCCCTCTACAACTAAGCCAGTGAACAACAAATAAAATTAGCACAGACATAGTTTTTGGAGCTCCAGACAGCAGTAGAAGTGTTGGAGAACTGAGGTGGAAGCTAATAGGGAGAGAGATAGAGGAGGGATGGCAGAAAGGCTGACATTTGGTGACTGCTGGAATCCTACATGTCAGTTCAGCTCACTGAGGCCATTTTAGGATGTGAACAAGCAACATCTCTGAAGATCCAAGGACAACATCTACAATGAAGACAAACACCAGCTCAGAGGTGAACTAGGTAAATAGCTTTGGAAAGATTGAACTAAAGGTGTGAGATGCCTTCTCAGTCAGGGTAGAACTGAGAAACAATGGCATATATTTACAACATGGATTTGGAATCCTGAAAATTAAGGAAAGTGCAGCCTGCTTAAAGTGGTGCAGATTGGCAGTGGGAATTCACTAGCAGGGAAGCCCAAGCATGCACTTGGGAAGGTGCACAGGGAAGCTGAAACTCTGTGGGTGAGTGTTATTGAATCTTGCTTGAGACCAGAGGCACAAGGATTCTAGGACTCCACCTACAGAAGAGCCACGGGACCCATATATAGACCAGGACAAGAAAAGCACATCAAACAGGCAACTCAGTGGGAACCAACTAGCTCCCTACCTAACAACCAGACACCAAGGGAGAATCTTCTTAGAATTACCTGTGGGATAAGAACACAAAGCACTACCCCTACTCTGGTTTGGGAAAGCCACACCCCACCCCTTCATCTGTGGCCAGTGGAAAAGTCCCGTACCTGTGCCATCAGCCACAGAGGGAAAGCCACACTCCACGCCCACAGATAGATGTGAAGGAATCATGCCCCAGTGTTTCAGTCCTATCAGGAAGGACACACCCAACCTTACAAACTTCACTGGGAACCTCACACCCCACTAATGTCAGCCACCTCATGGAAAAGCTTCCAGAGATGACATCTACAAACTCAAAATTTTACAAAATGCCTAATATCTGTGGTGCCAGAGCAGAACTCTATATTAACAAACAAACAAAAAATACCTCAGACTTTGCCACAGAAAGACAGAGTCAGCACTGGAAGAACCAAAGGGCTAAAGTACCCTCAGTGAAACTTAGGGGAAGAAGGTGGAATTAAAGTACAAAAAAAAAAATTCCTGGAAATACAGACAATTCTGAGTTCCAGATTATCACAGTAAGATATTAAAATGCCCCACATTCAAAACAAAATTATAAAACCTACAAGGTCACAGGAGAAGATGGCCCAATCAAAATAAAACCATGAAGAATCAGAAATTTTTCCAATGGATGCCATGTTACTGGTAAAAATAGAAGACATACAGACAACAGTGTTAAACATATTTAAGGAAAAGAAAGAACGCACAGAAAACAAACTAATGGAGATCAGGAAACAAAATGAGAAATAAAATATGGAGATTGAAAACATTTTTAAAAAATCAAAGAAATATGAGAATTGAATAATAAAATTAATGAATTAGAAAAAGCAAGAGAAGCATTCAACAATAAATTCTAGCAGACAGAAGATAGAATAAGTGAACTAGAAGACAGGATAACTGAACTTATCAAATTTCAAGAGAAAAGAACAGAGAAAAGTGAACAAACCAAATGGAATTGTGGGACTCAATTAAGAAACACAACATTAGGATTTTCGGAATTCCAAAACAACACAATAGTAAAAAAGACATAGAATTTTCTAAGAGATAATCACAGAGGATTTACCATACCTAAATAAAGAGTAGAGCGTGCAAATCCAGGAAGATAGACCAACCACAAGCAGAAGGAATATGAAGAGGTCTACACCATGACACATTGTAACAAAACTCTATTTTTTTTTATTTTTATTTTTGTACTTCAGATGAAGGTTTACAGAACAAATGGTTTCTCATTAAACAGTACACGTATTATTTTATGACAATGTTAACAACCCCATGACACATCAACATTGTCCCTTCTCAACCATGGATTCCATATTACCAGCTTTCCTGTTCCCTCCTGCATTCATGTCCTTGTTCCTGGACTGTTGTGCCCCATTAGTCTCATTTTGTTTTATGGGGCTCTCTAATCTTTGGCTGAACGGTGAACCTCAGGAGTAACTTCATCACTGAACCACACTCTCGGGGTTTCTCCAGTCTCTGCCAGGCCAGTAAGTCCTGGTCTTTTTTGTGAGTTAGAATTTTGTTCTACATTTTTCTCCAGCTCTGTCCAGGACCCTCTGTTGTGATCCTGGTCAGAGCAGTCAGTGGTGGTAGCCGGGCACCATCTAGTTGTACTGGACTCAGTCTGGTGGAGGCCGCGGTAACAGTGGTCCATTAGTCCTTTGCACTAATCTTTTCCTTGTATCTTGTTTTCTTCATTTTCCTTTGCTCCTGAAGGGGTAAGACCAGTGGAGTATCTTAGATGGCTGCTGACAGGCTTTTAAGATCACAGACGGTACTCAACAAGGTACAATGTAGAACATTGTCTTCGTAAACTGTGTTATGCCAACTGAGCTAGATGTTCTCCAAGACTATGGTCCCAATAGCCCTCCACCCAGCAATTCAGTCCCTCAGAGAGTTTGGATGTGTCTATGGAGCTTCCATGACCTTTCCTTGTACAAGCTGTGCTGGCTTCCCCAGTACTGTGTGCTGTCTTACCCTTCACCAATGTTGCCACTTATCTATTGTCTATGTAGTATTTAGCCCGCATCCCTCCCATTCCTCCTAACCAAAAAAGATTGTGTCTTTTTGTGTATAAACTTTTTCACGAGTTTTTACAGTAGAGGTCTCATACAATATTTGTCCTTTTGTGATTGACTTATTTCACTCAGCATAATGTCCTCCAGTTTCATCCATGTTGTGAGATGCTTCACAGATTCATCATTGTTCTTTCTCGTTGCATGGTACTTCATTGTGTGTATGTACCATAGTTTGTTTATTCATTCATCTGTTGATAGGCATCTACGTTTTTTTCCATCTTTTTGCTACTGTGAACAATGCTGCCGTGAACATGGGTGTGCATATGTCTATTTGTGTGACAACTCTTATTTCTCTAGGATATATTCTTAGGAGTGGAATTGCTGGTTCATATGGTATTTATATTTCTAGCTTTCTAAGGAAGTGCCATATCATTTTCCAAAATGGTTGTATCATTTTGCATTCCCACCAGCAGTGCGTAAGAGGGCCGATCTCCCCACAGCCTCTCCAACATTTGTTATTTCCAGTGTTTTTGGTTCGTGCCAGTAATGCCGGGGTGAGATAGGATCTCATTGTTGTTTTAATTTACATTTCTCTAACAGCTAGTGATCTCTAGAATTTCCTCATGTATCTATTGGCTGCTTGAATGTCTTCTTTGTTGAAGTGTCTGTTCATTTCCTTTGCCCAGTTTTTAATTGGATTATTTGCCTTTTTGTTGTAGAGATTTTTGGATATTCTTGTAGATTTTAGAGATTAGATCTTTGTTGGGCCTGCAATGTCCAAAAATTTTTTCCCAGTCTGTAGGTTCTCTTTTTACTCTTTTGGTGAAGTCTTTTGATGAGTATAAGTGTTTAATTTTTAGAAGATCACAGTTATCAAGCTTATCTTCTGTAGTTTGTCTGTTGGTGGTTATGGTTTATATCTTGTTAATGCTGTGTATTAGGGTCCCTAGCATTGATTTTATTTTTTCTTTTATGAACTTTATAGTTTTTGGCCTTATATTTATATATTTGATTCATTATTAATTAGTTTTGTTATATGGTGTGAGGTATGGGTCCTCTTTAATTTTTTGGCAGAAGGACATCCAGTTTTGCCAGCGCCATTTGTTAAAAAGACTGTCTGTTCCCCATTTGATTGACTTCGGGCCCTTGTCCAAGATCAGGTGACCATAGGTGGATAGATTTAGGCCATTTACATTCAGTGTAATTACTGATAGGTGTGAGTTTATTGCTGTCATTTTTTAGTCCCTTTTTTGTGATGCTGACGTTTTCTTTGTTCCTCTCACTCTCCTGTGCTGCATTCCTCTTGTTTGTGGATTATTTTTTTATTTCTTCTTTTTCACAGGTTTTGTTTTTACTGAGACTTTATGTTTTTCTTCTTTATTTTGATGAGTAGGTTTCTTACCTTTCTTTGTGTTTACCTTGAAATTTACTCTTATCTTCCTACGTTTGAACTAGTCTATTATTCCTTAGTATCGTCTTGCCTTCCTCTCAATTAGAAGGTTCTATACCTACACTGTTTATTTCCTCTTTTATTGTTCTGATGTTGCTGTCATTTACAGATTAACTGCTCTGATTCCCTGTTGTATTTCTTTTGGTTTTGGATAGTCCTTGAGAGTTCATTTCTTAGATTGGTATCTGGCTGGTATGATCCTGTGTCCTAGATTCAGCCTGTGAGCTGAAGTTGTTTGTTCTCAGATCAAAGGACTCCCTTTAATAATTCTTGTAAGTTTGGTTTGGTTTTTACGTAGTTCTTTAACTTCTGTTTATCTGGAAATGTTCTAATTTCACCATCATATTTGAAAGAGGGTTTTGCAGAATATATTATTCTTGGCTGGCAAATTTTTCTTTCAAGGTTTTATATATGTCATCCCATTGCCTTCTTGCCTGCATGGTTTCTGCTGACTAATCTGAGCTTAGTCTTATTGTTTCTCCTCTATATGTGACTTTGTGTTTTTCTTGAGCTACTCTCTGGATTCTTCATTTGTCTTTGGTTTTAGCAAGTGTGATTATGATATGCCTTGGTGATTTTCTTTTTGGGTCTATCCTATATGGGGTTGGTTGAACTTCTTGGATGGTCAGCTTTTCATCTTTCATGATATTGGGGACGTTTTTTGTTAGCAGTTCTTCAATGATCCTCTCTGTGTTTTCTGTTTTCTCCCCCTGTTCTGGAAATCTGATCTCTCGAAAATTTTTGCTTTTGATTGTATCCCACATAATTATGAAGTTTTCTTCGTTTTTCTTTGTTCTTTTTTCTGATTTTTCCTCAGAGTTGTATCCACTTGTTTGTCTTCAATTTCGTTGATCCTGTCTTCCATCATTTTGAACCTACTCCTCAGCCCTTCTATGACACAGTCCATTTCTGAAATCTTGTTATTTTTTTGGATTTATAATTGCTGTTTTTTGTAGGATTTCTAGTTGTGAATTCATTTTGACATTTTGTTCCTGTATTATTTTCCTGAATTCTTGCATTTTTTTGTCTGTATTTTCCATGAATTTGTTTATTTTTTCCTCATTTTTGTCTGCTTTATTGCTTCACCTCTTGGATAGCTCTGAATATCAGAGATTTGAATTACCTATTAGGTAGTTCTAGTGCCTTTTCTTCTACTGGAAAGTCACCTGCTGTTTTATTTTGGACACCTACTAGAACCATCCTGTCTTGTTTTTGTGAATGTTTTGAAATTGTCTCCTGTCTTCGGGTCTTTCAGTAGTTATTTTCCTCGTTTATTTATTGTATATTTGTTTGTTTTATCCTGCTTTTTGTTTTATTTGTTTATGTCTGAGTAGGGGAGCTGTGTGTTCTTTGTTGTTTGCTCATCTGTAGACATGATACTTTTTGCCTCTTTCTCCAATGGGAAGGGTCAGTAGCTCAGGTATGGTACATCAGGGCAGGTCCAGATGAAGGGGAGTTGCTGGGAAAGATTGTTTGTGGCACGTACTAGGGCTGACAGAGTGGGCCAGGAATCAGTGTAGGGAAGGTTCCAGTAGACCATGCCAGTGCTGCTTGGGGGCGTAGTGTTCAGTGCATAGTGCAGGTAGGTAGGAACTCGGGGGGAGATTGTGATATGTGGAGCTAAGATGGGCATGGGAAAGACGAGAGAGAGGAGAGAGGCACAGGAGCCAAAAACATACATACAAACCAAAAAGAGTGCTAAGCAAGCTTGCCATTGGAGTGGAGAGATGAGAGACTGAGAAATCAAGAAAAAGAAAAAGGGTAAAGGAAAAAACTGAATAAATAAACATTTGAAAAAAGAAGAAATAGAAGACCCCAGGCATCCCACCAATGTGAGTCTGAGGACTGGGGAAGTTGGTACCAGGTTGTGAAGTACAGCCTGGCTAGAAGTGGTAGAGATGTCATACAGCACCAAATATTCAGGAGATAGGAAGAGATGTTAAGTATAGAGAGATGAGAAATATAAATGAAGAAAGACAAAAATGGAAAAAGAGAGACAAGAAAACAAAACAAAGGAAAAAAAAACCAAAAACAAGAAAAAAGAAATGCTCTCAGGGATCTCACTGCATGTCTGCGCAGCGTAAGAGAGTAGCTCCCAAGCTGTGCAGTACTGCCCAGCTAGAAGAGGTTCCCAACCTGAGAAAAGAAAAAGAAAACAATCAAAGCAATCAAAACAGAACAAATAAGAACAAACAAACAAATAAAGAAAAGCTCCAGGGATTCCACCAGTGTGGTGGCACAGGCCAGGAAGCAGTTTCAGAGTCAAGCCGTGTTTCATAGCCTTTCAGGAAATAGCAAAGATGTCACATGGAGCCAGGTATTTGAGAGAAAGGAGGTGGAGGTGGTGAGAGGTAAGGAAGAAATAAATGAAGCAGAAAAAAGCAACACCTTCAGCCAAAAAATGTCACTCAGGGAGCCATCCAGTACGGGCAGGTGGGATCCAAGCAGACTGAATTCTTCAAAAAATTCTCACACACACACACACAAAAAAAAACACAATGCCCAGAGCAAAATGGTCTTCCTGGTTTATCTGGACCATTGCTTGATACAAAGTGGCTTCAGGAACCATTTTTTTTCAAAGCTCGAGGTTCAAAGGGACACCCAAAGACAATATCCTGTGTAGTTTACCCTAACCTCCTTGAAAGACAGAAATGTCAATTCCAGGAGAATTACAAATCCTTAATGGTTGCCTCCTTTGGATCATGATCTCACTATAGACTCTTTAATCAAAAATGCTCAATAAATGCTAATTGAGCATCATTTGTTTTTTGTTTTTTTTAATTGTACTTTAGGTGAAGGTTTACAGAACAAATAGTTTATCACTAATGAGTCAGTACACATATGACACTGGTTAACAACCCCACAACATGTCAACACTCTACCTTCTCGACCTTTTTTTCTTTTTTGGGGATAATATACATAGCCAAAGATGCACCATTTCAAAAATTTCTACAGGCATAATTCAGTGACATCGATTACGTTCTTCCAGTTGTGCTGCTATTCTCACTTTAGATGAAGGTTTACAGAACAAAATAGTTTCTCATTAAACAGTTAGTACACATGTTGCCCTATGACAATGTTTAACAACCCCACTACATATCACACTGTCTTTACTCAACCTTGTGTTCCCTATCACCAGCTTTCCTGTCCCCTTCTGCCTTCTAGTCCTTGTCCCTGGGCTGCTGTACCTCATTGTCCCCTTTTGTTTTATGGGGCTGTTCAATCCCCGGCTGAATGGTGAACCTCGGAAAGTGACTTCACCACTGAGCTAACAGAGTATCTGGGGGCCATACTCTTGGGGTTTCTCCAGTCTCTTTCAGGCCAGTAAATATGGTCTTTTTTGTGTGTGTTAGAATTTTGTTCTACATCTTTCTCCAGCTCTGTCCAGAACCTCTGTTGTGATCCTAATCAGAGCAGTCAGTGGTGGTGGACGGGCACCATCTAGCTGTACTGCACTCGGTCTGGTGGAGGCCTTGGTAGCTGTCATCCACTAGTCCTTTGGACTAATCTTTTCCTTGTATCCTGTTCTCTTCATTCTCCCTTGCTCCCAAAGGGGTGAGACCAGTGGAGTATCTTAGATGGCTGCTCATAGGCTTTTAAGACCCCAGACGCTACTCACCAAGATAGAATGTAGGACATTGTCTTTATAAACTGTGTTATGCCAATTGAGCTAGATGTTCCCCGAGACCATGGTCCCCACAGCCCAGCAATTTGGTCCATCAGGAAGGTTGGATGTGTCTATGGAGCGTCCATGACCTTTCTTTGTACAAGTTGTGCTGGCTTCCCCGTATTGTGTACTGTCTCACCCTTCACCAAAGATACCACTGGTCTATTGTCTATTTAGTATTTCTCCCCCCACCCCTCCCATCCTTCGTAACCAACAAGGATTGTTACTTTTTGTGTGTAAACTTTTTCATGAGTTTTTACAGTAGAGGTCTCATACAATATTTGTCCTTTTGTGATTGACTTATTTCACTCAGCATAATGTCCTCCAGTTAAATCCATGTTATGAGATGCTTCACAGATTCGTCATTGTTCTTTATCATTGCATAATACTCCACTGTGTGTACGTACCATAGTTAGTTTATCCATTCATCTGCTGATGAGCATCTAAGTTGTTTCCATCTTTTTACTATTGTGAACAATGCTGACATGAACATAGGTGTGCATATCTCTATTCGTGTGACGGCTCTTATTTCTTTAGGATATATTCCTAGGAGTAAGATTGCTGGATCTTATGGTATTTCTATTTCTAGCTTTCTAAGGAAGCGCCATATCATTTTCCAAAATGATTGTATCATTTTGCATTTCCACCAGTAGTGCATAAGAGTAGCGATCTCCCTACAGCCTCTCCAATATTTGTTATTTCCAGTGTTTTTGATTTGTGCCAGTAATGCCGGGGTGAGATGGTATATCATTGCAGTTTTAATTTACATTTCTCTAATTGCTACTGAACGCTAGCGTTTCCTCATGTGTCTGTTGGCCCCTTGAATGTCTCCTTTTGTGAAGTCTCTGTTCATTTCCTTTGCCCATTTTATAATAGGATTATTTGTCTTTTTGTTGTAGAGGTGTCGGATTATGGACATTAGACGTTTGTCTGACTTGTACTGTCCAAACATTTTTTCCCAGTCTGTAGGTTCTCTTTTTACTCTTTTGGTGAAGTCTTTTAAAGAGCATAGGTGTTTGATTTTTAGAAGATCCAAGTTATCTAGCTTATCTTCTGGGGTTTGTGTGTTAATGGTTGTGGTTTGTATCCTGTTAATGCCGTGTATTATGGCCTGTAGCATTAGTCCTATTTTATCTTCTATGAATTTTATAGTTTTAGGCTTTATATTTAGGTCTTTGATCCATTTTGAATTAGTTTTTGTATATGGTGTGAGGTATGGTTCCTCTTTCATTTTTTGGCAGATGGATATCCAGTTTTGTCAGCACAGTTTGTTAAAAAGAATGTCTGTTCCCCCTTTAACGGATTTTGGGCCCTTGTCGAAGATAAGGTGACCGTAGGTGGATAGATTTACATCTGGGTTCTCAATTCTGTTCCATTGGTCAATGTATCTTTCGTTGTACCGGTATCAGGCTATTTTGACTACCATTGCTGTACAGTAGGTTCTGAGGTCAGGTAGTGTGAGTCCTCCTACTTTATTCTTCTTCAGTAGTGCTTTACTTATTCGGGGCTTCTTCCCTGTCCATATAAAGTTAAGGATTAGTTTTTCCATCTCTTTGAAGAATGTTGTTGGGATTTGGATCGGGATTGCATTCTATTTGTAGACTACTTTCACTAGAAATGTCATTTACACAATGTTGAGTCTATCTATCCATGAGTATGGTATGTTTTTCCATTCGTGTAGATCCATTTGGGTTTCTTGCAGTACTGTTTTATAGTTTTCTTTGTATAGGTCTTTTACATCCCCGGTTAGATTTATTCCTAAGTATTTTAATTTTTATGGGCTATTATAAATGGTATTGTTTTCCTGATTTCCCTTTCATTGTTCTCCTTATTGGTGTATAGGAATCTAACAGATTTTTGTATGTTTATCTTGTATCCTGTTACTCTTCTGAATCTTGCTATTAGTTTCAGTAGATTTCTCGAGGAGTCTTTAGTGTTTTCTATGTATAGTATCATATCTTTTACAAACAGGGACAGTTTAACTTATTCATTACCAATTTGGATGCACTTTATTTCTTTTTCTTGCCTTACTGCTCTAGCTAGAACTTCCAGCACAATGTTAAATAGGAGTGGTGATAAAGGGCACCCTCCTCTTGTTCCTGTTCTCAAGGGGAATGTTTTCAGCCTCTCTCCATTAAGAATGATGTTGGCCTTTGGTTTTCCATAGATGCCCTTTATTATATTGAGAAATTCCCCTCTATACCTATTTTATTGAGAGTTTTTATCAGGAATGGGTGCTGGATTTTGTTGAATGACTTTTCTGCATCAATTGAGATTATCAGTTGATTCTTTTCTTTTATTTATGTGGTGGATTGCGTTGGTTGATTTTCTAACGTTGAACTCTGCTTGCATACCTGGTATGAATCTTAATCTGTCATGGTGCATTATTTTTTTGATATCATGCTGAATTCTACTGGCTAGAATGTTGTTGAGAATTTTTGCATCTATATTCATGACAGATATTGGTCTGTAATTTCCTTTTTTTTGTGTGTGTGTGGCTTCTTTGCCTGGTTTTGGTATCAGGGTTATGCTGGCTTCATAGAATGAATTCGAAAGAGTCACTTCCTTTTCTATGATCTGAAATACTTTGAGTAATACTGGTAGAAGCTCTTCTCTGAATATTTTGTAGAATTCTCCAGTGAAGCCGTCTGGGTCAGGACTTTTTTGTTGGAAGTTTTTTGGTTTTTTTTTTAATTTTACTTCAGGTGAAGGCTTACAGAACAAATAGTTTCTCATGAAACAGAAGTAAACATATTGTTTTATGACATTGGTTAACAACTCCACAACATGTCAACCCTCTCCCTTCTCAACCTTTTTTTTTTTTTTTGGTGAAAATATACATAGCCATAGATACACCATTTCAAAAATTTATGCATTCATGGTTCAGCGACATCAACCACGCTCCTCCAATTGTGCTGCTATTCTCACTTTAGATGAAGGCTTACAGAACAAAATAGTTTCTCATTAAACAGTAAGTACACATGTTGCCCTATGACAATGGTTAACAATCTCACAACACATCAACAGTATCCTTACTCAACCTTGTGTTCCCTATCACCAGCTGCCTTGTCCCCTTCTGCCTTCTGGCACTTGTCACTGGACTCCTGTACCTCGTTAGTCTCATTTGGTTTTACGGGGCTGTCCACTCCCAGGCTGAACAGTGAACTTCGGCGGTAACTTCACCACTGAGCTAAAAGGGTGTCTGGGGGCCATACTCTCGAGGTTTCTCCAGTCTCATTTAGGCCAGTAAATGTGGTCTTTTTTTTTTTTTTTTTTGTGAGTTAGAATTATGCTCTACATCCTTCTCCAGCTCTGTCCAGAATCCTCCATTATGATCCCGGTCAAAGCAGTCAGTGGTGGTAGCCAGGAACCATCTAGCTGTACTGGACTCAGGCCGGTGGAGGCCTTGGTTGCTGTGGACAATTAGTCCTTTGGACTAATCTTTTCCTTGTATCCTGTTCTCTTCATTCTCCCTTGCTCCCGAAGGGAAGAGACCAGTGGAGTATCTTAGATGGCTGCTCACAGGCTTTTAAAACCCCAGACACTACTCACCAAGGTAGAATGTAGAGCATTGTCTTTATAAGTTGTGTCATGTCAATTGAGGTAGATGTTTTGTTGGGAGTTTTTTTATTACCTTTTCAATCTCTTCTCTTGTTATGGGTATGTTCAGATTTTCAACATCACTTTGTTGTAGTTTGGGTAGGTAGTGTGTTTCTAGAAATTTATCCATTTCCTCTAGTTTTTCAAATTTGTTGGAGTATAGCTTTTCTTAATATTCTATTATGATCCTTTTTATTTCAGTTAGGTCTATTGTAATGTCAGCCATTTCATTTCTTATTTGGGTTATTTGCATCCTTTCCTGTTTTTCTTTTATCAGTCTGGCCAGTGGTTTGTCGATTTTGTTGATTCTTTCAAAGAAGTAACTTTTGGTTTTGTTGATTCTTTCTATCGTTTTTCTATTCTGTATTTCATTTATTTCTGCCCTGATCTTTATTATTTCCTTTCTTCTGGTAGAGGTGAGTTTTTTTTTTTTTTTTTTTTTTTTTTGGTGTTCTCTTTCTGTTTGAGTTGTGTAGTTAATGTTTTGATTTTGTCCCTTTCTTCTTTTTTGATGTGTGCATCTATTGATATAAATTGTCCTCTGAGGACTGTCTTTTCTGTGTCCCAAAGGTTTTGGTATGATGTGTTTTCATTCTTGTTTAATTCCAGGAATTTTTTTATTCCATCTCTGATTTCTTCTGTTACCCAGTTATGTGTAAGCAGGGTGTTATTCAGTTTCCATGTAATTGTTGTTGTTTTTTTCCCTTGCTCTTTCTGTTGTGGATTTCTACCTTGATGGCATTGTGGTCAGAGAAGACAATTTGGATTATCTCAGCATTTTGGATCTTGTTGAGGATTGCTCTATGGCTTAAGATGTGGCTTATTCTGGTGAACGTTCTATGTGCATTGGGAAAGAATGTGTACTTTGCAGAGGTTGGATGGAGTGTTCTGTATATGTCTATGAGGTCAAGTTGGCTGATTGTGCCCTTTCGGTCTTCTGTATCTTTGCTGAGTTTCTTTTTAGATGTTCTGTCCTTTACTGAACGTGGTGTGTTGAAGTCTCCTACTATTATCGTGGAACTATCAATTTCTCTTTTCATTACTGTTAGAGTTTGTTTTATGTATTTTGGAGTCCTGTCATTAGGTGTGTAGATGTTTATTATGGTTATGTCTTTATGATGGATTGTCCCCTTAATCATTATATAGTTTCCTTCTTTGTCTTTTATGGTGGATTTTGTTTTAAAGTCTATTTTATCTGAGATTAGTATTGCCACTCCTGCTCTTTTTTGGTAGTTGTTAGCTTGATATATTTTTTCCAACCTTTGATTTTTAATAAATCCACATCTTTGTTTCTAATGTTTCTCTCTTGTAGACAGTATATTGATGCATCCTGGTTTTTTTTTTTAATCTGTTCTGTCACTCTCCATCTCTTTATGGGTGCATAGAGGCCATTTACATTCAGTGTAATTATTAATAGATGTTGGTTTATTGCTGTAATTTTGCAGTGCTTTTTTTGATGGTGCTGATGTTTTCTTTGTTCCTCTTACTCTCCTGTGCTGAATTCCTTTTGTTTGTGGATTTTTTACATTTCTTTTGTTTCTGAAGGTTTTGTTTTTACTGAGACTTTATGGTTTTCCTCTTTATCTTTATGAGTATGTTTGTTAACTTTCCTTGTGGTTACCGTGAAATTTACCTTTGTCTTTCTAAGTTTGAAGCAGTCCATTATTACTTGGTATCACCTTGCCTTCCTCTCAATTAGAAGGTTCTATACCTACACTGTTTATTTCCTCTTTTATTGTTCTGATGTTGTTGTCATTTACAGATTTACTGCTCTGATTCCTTGTTGTATTTCTTTTGGTTTTGGATAATCCTTAAAAGTCCATTTCTTAGATTGGTATCTGGCTGGTACGATCATGTGTCCTAGTTTCAGCCTGAGGCTAAAGTTGTTTGTTCTCAGTTTGAAAGACTCCCTTTCATAATTCTTGTAAGTTTGGTTTGGTTTTTATGTATTTCCTTAATTTCTGTTTATCTGGAAATGTCCTAATTTCACCATCATTTTTGAACGGGAGTTTTGCAGGATATATTATTCTTGGTTGGCAATTCTTTTCTTTCAAGGTTTTATATATGTCATCCCATTGCCTTCTTGCCTGCATGGTTTCTGCTGAATAATCTGAGCTTAGTCTCATTGTTTCTCTTCTGTGACTTCTTGCTTTTCATGAGCTGCTCTCAGCATTCTTTGTCTTTGGTTTTGGTGAGTGTGATTATGATAAGTGTTGGTGATTTTCTTTTGGGGTCTATCCTATATATGATTCATTGTGCTTCTTGGATGGCCAGCTCTTCATCTTTCATAATATTGGGGATGTTTTCTGTTAGCAGTTCTTCAGTGATCCTCTCTGTGTTTTCTGTTTTCTCCCCGTGTTCTGGAACTCCTATCACTCACTAATTTTTGCTTTTGATTGTATCCCACACAATTCTCAGGGTATCTTCATTTTTATTCATTCTTTTTTCTGATTTTTCTTCAAACAGAGTTGTATCTAAGTGTTTGTCTTCAATTCCGCTGATCCTGTCTTCCACCATTTCGAATCCTCTCCTCAGACGTTCTATGACACTGTCCATTTCTGAAATCTTGTTTATCTTTTAGATTTCTAATTGTTGTTTTTTTCCTATAATTTCTAGCTGTGAATTTATTTTGGCATTTTGTTCCCGCATTATTTTCCTGAATTCTTCCATTTTTTTTCTGTATTTTCCATAAATTTTTCTGCTTTTCCCATGAATTTGTCTATTTTTTTCCTCATTTTTGTCTGCTTTTTGCTTCAACTCTTGGATAATTCTGAGTATTAGAGATTTGAATTCCCCATCATGTAGTTCTAGTGCATTTTCTTCTACTGGAAAGTCTTCTCTTGTTTTGTTTTGGACACCTACTGGAACCATCCAGTCCTATTTTTGTAAATGTTTTGATATTGTCTGCCATCTTTGGGGCATTCAGGAGTTATTTTTCTCTTTTATTAATTGTAGATTTGTTTGTTTCATCCTTTTTTTTTAAATTTGGCTATGTCTGAGCAGGCAGGCTGTGTGTTCTTTTTTGTTTGCTTGTCTGTGAGCATGATACTTTTCACCTCCTTCTCCAATTGGCAGCCTCAGTCGCTCAGATATGATACAGCAAGGCAGTTATAGCTGAAGAGGAGTTGCTGGGATGGGTTGTTTGTGGCACTTACTACAGCTACCAGGGTTGGTTAGTAATCAGTGCAGGGTAAGTTCTGGTAGGCCTTGCCTGTACTGCTTGGTGGTGTGACGTTAAGAACATGATGCATGTAGGCAGGATGGAGGGGTGAGATTGTGATGTGTGGAGCTAAGATGGGTATGGGAGAGAGGAGAAAGGAACAGGAGCCAAAAACATACAAACAAAGATAAAAGAGTGCTAGGGGATCTTGCCATTGGAGTGGAGAGATGAGAGACTACGAAAAGGAGAATAACAAAAAGGGGAAGAAGGAAAAACAAAAGGAAAGAATGAATAAATAAAAATTAGAAAGAAAAAAGAAAAGCTCCCAGGTATCTCACCAGAGCGGCTACAAGGTCTGGGGAAGTTGTTCCCAGGTGTTGAAGTACATCTTGGCTAGAAGGCATAGAGGTATCACTCAGTGCCTGGTATCCAGGGGACAGGAAGAGAAGGAAGGTATAGAGAGATGAGAAACTGAGTAATGAAGAAAGACAAAAAGGGAAAAAGAGGGAAAAGAAAAGAAAAGAAAACAAATTTAAAAAAAGAACAAGAACACCCCCCAAAAAACAGGGAAAAAAACACTAAAAAAGAAATGCTCTCAAGGATCCCTCTGCGTGTCTGAGCAAGCTAAGGGGGTAGGTCCCAAGTCATGTAGCACTGCCTGGCTAGAATGGGATCCTAATCTGAGAAAAGAAAAAGAAAACAAACAAACAATTCAAAGAAAACAAACAATAAAAGCCCAAGGATCCCACCAATGTGGCAGCACAGACTGGGAAGCAGTTTCACATTCGAGCGGTGTTTCACAGCCTTGCAGGAAGAAGCACAGATGGTGCAGGGAGCCAGGTATTTGAGTGAAAACAAGGTGAGGTGGTGAGAGTTAAGGAAGAAATCCAAAGAAGCGGGAAAAAGCAACACCAGCAGCCATCAAATGGCACTCAGGGAGTTGGCCAGTGTGGGCAGGTGGAATCCAAGCAGTCAGTGCTTCCCTGCCAAAAGACTGTGGCCTTGGGAAGCAGAGGAGGCCGAGTGGAGGTGAAGAAGTGTAGGGGTTGGGAAAGCGTATATCGCTGGTTACCAGTTATTCTGTCTCTTGCTGGCAGCTCCATGAAGCCACTTTCTCGTACCTCCTGTTCGCTGGCCTCTGATAGGAGTCCAACATGGTGGATCTGTGCTTTATTAGCTGATAGGGGACCTCTGCATGTATGTCTTCTCGCTCTCTGTTCTCTCTCAGTTTCTTATTCTATTTGGTGCTTGGCTGAGTTCTTTATCTCTTCATTTGACGCTTAAGGTTTCAGGATTGCTATTTTCTCTGTTTCACTTAGTTTTTTGGATCTTTGCTGTGGAGGGACGGCGTGGTGCTTCTGCCTAGAGTGCCATGTTTCCGGAAGTCCATCATCTGGCACCATACAGCAAACTAAGAAGTAGAATAGAAACACTAACAATTATATTAGGCCAATTGTCTGAAATAACCAATAAAACATGGCCCTAAGGTCTTTGAACCAAGGAAACAAATCTCATAAGGTGTTTGTTTATACATAAGCAGTATTAGTGACTGTTTTTCATGTGTCTCAACAACAAGTATATTCTGCAAAACCTCAGGTTGAGTATTAATGTAAATACATAACATTTATCTATTAAGGCACAAACTGTTTCTTGAGAGAATAGGAAATCTAATGGTGTTCTGTTTTGTAAAATCATAGCTCAAATTTTAGACACTTCTGTGGTTATGATATTTACAACTTTGCTAAGTTTACCAACAAGAACTTCTAATTCAAGAGTTACAATATCTAAACCCATCAGTTAGATAATTCAGGAGAAAGGAAAATAGTTTTTTATATCCAGAAGTTAGGGCCTCAAAACATCAGCAATATTCCCAGATAGAACACATAGTTTCTTTTCATTTACTCAGTCTCATGTAGTTAACTTCTGTTCCACCTGATTCTGGATCAGCCTCAGTCTATGACCCCATCAGCTTCTGCATAGGAGTTCTGGAAGTTTTATTCAGTCTCGTCACAGTCCTTTTCGCAAGTCCAATATAGTCCATCTTTTTGTTGAGATATTTTGGTCAAGCGTTTTCAGCAAAACAGCAAAGTAAAAACTTATCTGCAGATGACAAAGCTTAATATGGCCAAGATTAATTCATAAAAATAATATTCTTAAAAGTGAAAGGCCTGATAGAAATTAATTACAAGCACAATGTAAAGGCCAAATAAAAGCAGTTAAAAAAATGTAGCTAAAAATATTTCTAAATATAACCATTAACCATATTCAAAGAGCTTCAGATATAATACATAATAATTCTAAGACAAAATACCATACAGTCAGGATATACCAAGAATATACCAAGATTATCAAATCTCTATCTGAATAGTGATAAAAAAAACTTCAGAGGTAAATGATGTGAATTCCCCAATCAAACTATTGGCTTTGATGATGCTAGATTGAAAAGATAATGTTGCAACCAAGTTAACAATAAAGAAACAATAATATTATATAAGTCACTGTGAAACAATGCTTAAGTTATGAAACTAAAGATCTTAAGGTAAAAACCTTAGCTTTCTTTTCTAAAAGCCATGTGGCTTAGTATTCAGACTCAGGAATCTTATTCTAATGAGAGGCCAAACCTTTGTCTTCCAGGCAGATTGCACAAAGAATAAATTAACCCTTTAACTCAGAAATCAAAGAAAATTCTGTTATTTTAACAGCGAGAAACCCATTTTTTTGTTTTATATGCTACTTAACATTAAACTCCTAAAAATCTCACAAATTAAACCATTAAACTTTAGTCAGACAGATAAAGCTTGACCATATCAAATAAATTTCTTTTTCAATAAACCTCTTAAACGTTGCCTTTGTTGCATATCTCTTATGGTGTGTCCCTTTAAATGGTAAAAATGAACACACTCATTAGCAGACTTAAATATATATATCTGTCTATCCTTTCTCTTGTGGCATAAAAAGCCAAAGTATATAAACTTAAAGTATGAAAAATATCTGTTAACTCAATTCAACATCAATAAGTTACCTAAAATGTATTGGGAATTATTTTAAGCCTGTATACCATAAAACATAACCGAATTGTAAGCGAAAGAAAGTTTGTTTAAATATTCTAAGATTTCATGTAACTTTTACCACTCAAATTTTTCCCAATCTAATTTTAGCCCTTAAAGATTTTATCAACTGGCTTTGGAAATCACAAAGTCTCTGCTCAGCTGGCCAATTCATTGATATGGGTATAACCTTAAAAGTCTGGCTAGGAGTGGAAACATTTTTCCAGGCCACTTCAGGTACGTCTCATTGTGATTTCTATTGTTTGACTTCTTAGACTTCCCTTATATTAGAGAGAATTTGTTTACAGTTCTATGATTGGGAGCCACTCAATTTCTGATAACTATAGCAAAGCAATTTTTCTTATCTTTTGTCCTAAAAGAATCTCCAGCTAGTTGGAAAGGTCTTTCAAAATATTCCTTGGAGCTACGCGACCTTGGAGAATAGGGCCTGGGGGCTGAGGAGGCCTGATCTTGCCCTGCCCTCACTCTCTTGACTCATGTAAGACATTTACATATGTTTAAATTGATGGAGGCATTTTGAAAGGTTATCTACCTAGTAAATACCAAAGCTCTTAAGCAATTTTGTAAATGAATCCATCAATTCTTTGCTAGCAAGACTGGGGCTGGGGATATCATCCCAATTCGTTTACATATGTTTAAATTGACCTAGGAATTTTGAAGGATAAAAGATAACTAACTTCTTTTTTACTGTTCTGGAACTGCTAGTTTTACTTTAAGACAAAACTATCCTTTTTCCTTAAATAAAACACAGTTCATACATTATCTAGCTTAAGTTACTTAGAAAGGTTTTGTCTTTAAGATTGACATAGTATAAAACATAAAGATCTTAATGTACTTTTTAAATAGACCAATTTATATCAAAGTTTCTTTAAGTAACTATTAAAAGTCTAAATCATAAGACAGACACAAGATACAGTTTTCTTCTGGATGAAGAAAGAACTGAGGTTCTACAACCAGCCTTACAAAAACAGCAATTCTCAGTCATAACCTCCAACCTGATACAAGACAGAAACTTAGACAGCACACTGTAGACCAGAAGCCAGCTCCCAGGACAAAAGGAGACAGAGAAACCACATAAAATCACCAGACAATACCACACAAAACAAGGATATGGGGATCCTAGTTTCTTAAAGTGTATATAGCAATTTTTGGTAAGGTAGACCCAATTCAATGGAAAAAACAGGTTCTAGATAAAATTTATTCACTTGTCAGAGCCTTAGATTAAGGAATATTAGAACTTTTGACAAAATATGAGCATCAAGCAAAATTCCCTAAAGGAAAAATGGACAACACAAATGAAAGCTCATTTTCCCAAAGTGGTCACTGAAATTCCAAATTACTTCTAGTCTACTCAGTTTATAGTGTTTTTAAATATGAACCTCAAACCAGTGTCTTGGTACATTTATCAAAGTTGTTAAGCTCTAATGTTCAAGCTTTTGGTTTCCTTCTTTTTGAACTTAATTCGTTCTGCTGGCTAGATACCTAGTCTCTTATTTTAGACCTTAGATATATTAGTTCTTCCAATTGGAAAGTACTTTAAAGTTACTGATGATTTTAATTGTAACATCATGATTCTTTATCGAGAAATTGTATCAGAAAAAAGGTACAGAACTACCACTTCTCCTTCA
The DNA here is from genome assembly GCA_030035585.1 of Dugong dugon. Classification (NCBI taxonomy): domain Eukaryota; kingdom Metazoa; phylum Chordata; class Mammalia; order Sirenia; family Dugongidae; genus Dugong; species Dugong dugon. The sequence continues at coordinate 95,500,183 of CM057483.1, read as the reverse complement.
GATTTTGTAACACAGGTCAACAGCTGCCACCTCCCCCTGAGAATTTGGCAAAACAGGCAAGAGCTGCCACGTCTCCCTGCAAATTTGGCAAAACAGAGCAGTATTTTCCAGGTTTTCTCTGAGCCACAAAAAGGCATGAATTTTGAGGCTTATAGTGACTCAAAGCTCTTTGAAAATAGAATTACCTCTTCAATGTTTCAAACTCCCAAATCCAGACCTAAACTTCAGTTCACTTAAAGAGTTACTAAATGTCACTCTTAACCAAACGATCAAACAAAAATCTGAGAAAGATTCTCCTTAATCAAACAACCCGTTTTTCAAACAAATATGCCAAGCAAAACTTAAGAAAACATGAGAAGGAGAACCACGAAGAATAAGTAAATGCTCATTTTCCCAGAGCACTCACCCTGTTGGTGTCAAAGGGACATGGAGTGGGAACACGTGGGTCCAGAAGACAGGACCTCTCTTTGCTAGCTTCTGCTCCACAGTCCAGGTCTCCTTGAGGTTGACTGGATTCATAGCTTCAGAATCCTTGACGACTACGCCATTAACTGTTGTAGGGGAAGAAAATCACAAAGTTTAGTAAAGCAAAAAGAAAGTTTTATTTGGCATATATTCAAAGGGGCAAAAGTAGGAAACACGGACAACCATGCTGCCAAAGCCATGTCTGCCCCGAGTCCAAAAACCATTACAGAGTCATCAGTATATATTAACATTTTACAAATGGACAAAACCATTGAAAGCTTAGCCTTTTCAGATTGGCTAGAAACTGTGATCCTACATTTTGAATTATCTTTCTTAACAATCATTGGTACAGCTTTCAGTAATTACAGTCAGGAAGGTCTTCATTGATCCAACAAATTTCTATTCACTAAATGCTAATAGAAAGAGTAGACAGTCTTTCGTGTTCTGTTTAATCGGCTTTATGTGAAAGTTTCCCTAAAAGATGCTTTCCAAGATTGTCTTATCTATTGTCTTTATACTTCAGGGCCCAGCTGATGTGTCCTTGTGAGTCCTTGTGAGCCCAGCTCCAGCTGGCTTACATTCTCTATGCTCAAGGACAGGGCCTAAATCATGGACCTGATTAAAAAATAATTTTCTATGCCATTCATACCCCATATGAGGACTTGTGGACATAAAAATCTTAACATTTGTTCTTCAGGCATCTCAAAGGGTGTGTTTACAAGCATTCTTTGGGAAACTGCCACATCATTTTGTGGATTGCAGGTTTGATACTCACTGAAGAAGAAAAGAGCTAAATTTTCAGTGTTCAAATCTCTTGTTGAAAGTAAATTTATTTCTGTTAAGCATACATAACATGTTTACTATATGGGAAGACAGTACAGACTGACATCTAATCAGCTGTCAAACGCTTACGTGAGTAAAAAATCGCAGTTAAGAAGTGCCCAAATCTCACTCATATGTTGTTGGTGAGAGTGTGATTGCTACAAACTTTTGGAAAAGTAATCTGGCAACATTTAGGTAAATAAAAATAAATACAGACATTACTTGACCAAAGACTTGGACACAATCGTTTGACTTAAAAATCTACAGAAGTAAAAGTACTAGAATAAAGTACACACTAATAAGGATGATTCTTGCAGCTTTGTTCTTGAGACAGATAACTGGAAAGAACCTGCATATCCAGTAGGAAAATGTTTGGCTAAATTGTGGTACATTCATATAATGGAATATTTTGCTGTTGTGGAAACAAATTTACCTTTTTTTATTCTTTCAACCTAGAGAATACTATTACGGATTTTTAAGTGAGAAAAGTAAGTTGCAGAATATCTAGTATAATCCCATTTTGAGGGAAGAGAGGAGGATGAAGGAATGTAAGATTAACTTACGTTTTTAAAATATTTTTGGGAGACTCTATATATTATGAAATACTTAAGACATGTACCAACATGTAATGAACCTCTGTTCTCACAACCCAACATAAAAAATAAAACATTACCATTTTTCCCTTGCATTTCTTATGCTTTTGTGACATAGGAACTTTTTCTGGCATGGGTTAGGTTTGGAAATGTTGAAGAGGAATTTAAAAAAAAATGTCAGTGAAAAAGAAAAAAAAAAAATATGTGCCTATCTGAATTTTATCTGGATTACTGTATGTAACAGGGACCAGCCAAAATTTCTTCTGAGGGCAGAATCTAGGAAGCAACTGAGTCAAAGGAAACTAGAGTATAGCCCAGTGGAAGCAATCTCCAGAAATTAGTGAATGTTCCATGAGCAAGATGCCTGAAATTAAAAAAAAAAAAGACCTAGCTCCCAACTCAATTCCAAGGTGATCTGTAACTAGATAAAAACCTATGAACTTCAGTTGCCTTAGAAGAATCTGGAGGAAATGAGATTGCTTATAGATGTATCAATTGTTTCTGGTATCATAGTAGCTTAATTGCACATTAAGCTTCTGCTATGTGTAAAACATTTTAGGAATCATTTAGGTCCAGGACATTTAGGTCTATAGACAGCTGGCAAGAACATTCATGATTTTAAAACTTCAACTCTTAGGAGAAGACAGAACTCTTGATAAAGTCTATGTAAAGACTAAACATTTTTTCCAGTCTTGCCATTGTTTAAGATAGCTTGGCTATTAACATGTTAATTTTTATGTCTTTCTTATGATAGGAGTATTTGACACCATTTTATTTTTGGAGGTTTTTTCTTTTCTTTGTTGGTTAATGATGGGTTCATTTGCAGGAACCTGCTTGACTGTTCTTACCTCAGTGTCCAAGGGTGCAAATTGTTAAGAAAATTACAGAGTGAAACTTGACAAGCTAGACTTAGATTTTGAAATTAAAGGTAAATATTTGTGGGATGTGAAAGACTTAATGAGTTACATTAATTAAATAGAATATTTTATAAGGACTTAAGAGGCTAATAATTTGTAGACGAGGAATATTTCTCAAAATTTGTTTTCAAAATATTTATCCATTTTTCCCATTGACTTCCTTTTTAAAACTAGAAGTATAATTCTTTTATTAATATTCTCTTAAGATATAATAATATTATACTTGTGGAGCACATCTTTGTTCAACATTTAAAATAAAACTGTTATTTCTGGATAAAATAATTGGCTACATAATTCTTTTAAAAAAAGGAATTCATAGTATTTAAGGTTATTTTTATTAGCTCAAAAAAACAAAGGAAAAGTGGTGAATCAACAGAACAGAACACACGACTAAAAAAAGGAAATGAACTTAGCTTTCATTGATTCTTTTTATTTTACAACAGCATAATGTAACCCTTCTTGGTTATCCAGATACTATTTTCTAGTGCTTTTTTGAAGTACCTTTTTAGCAAGAGGTTTATCTGGGATGATTGAGGCTAGAAGAAGAGAAGCAGCAGAACAGAATGGACATTCATAAGAGTTGTGTGCTGTCGAGTCGATTCCAACTCATAACGACCTTATAGGACAGCACAGAATTGCCCCATAGGATTTCCTAGGGTATAATCCTTACTGGAGCAGATCACCAGGTCTTTTCTTCTGCAAAACCATTGGTAGGTTTGAATTGCGGACCTTTTGGTTAGCAGGCGTGTATTTGACCATTGCACCACCAGGGTTCCATTCAAATGGTAGTAATAAGTAAATGATTATATGAATATAAGGTAGTGTATTAGTTGAAACGTATAACAGAAAACTACAGTAAAACCTGTGAAAGCTGGAACCTCTGTAAGGTGGAAACCTGTCAGAGAAGAAAAATTCAAGTATTTCCCACTAAAATGAAAGATAGAAAAGTGGCAAGACTGCACCCAAAGGCGGAAAATTTGCGAGACCTGGAAAAACAAGGCAGTCCTGTCACATTCCAGCTCTCACAGGTTTCATTGTAATAGAGAAGTGTATTTTCTGAAACATAACTAAGGAAGTATAAAAATTCCCTAAAGGATGTTTTGAAGTAATGAATTTTTTTATTAAAATATTTTATTGTGTTCTCCAGGAAGAACACAAGGATGCCCTTTATCACCACTCCTATTTAACATTGTGCTGGAAGTTCTAGCTAGAGCAATAAGGCAAGAAAAATAAATAAAGGGCATCTAAATTGGTAATGAAGAAGTTAAACTGTCCCTGTTGCAGACGATATGATACTATACATAGAAAACCCTAAAGACTCCATGAGACATCTACTGGAACTAATAGAAAGATTCAGCAGAGTAGCAGGATACAAGATACACATTCAAAAATCAGTTGGATTCCTATACACTAGTAAGGAGAACAATGAAGAGGAAATCAGGAGAACAATACCATTTTCAATAGCCCCTAAAAAGATAAAATACTTAGGAATAAATCTGACCAGGGATGTAAAAGACCTATACAAAGAAAACTATAAAACACTACTCCATGAAACCCAAAGGGATCTACATAAATGGAAAAACATACCATGCTCATGGATAGGCAGACTCAACATTGGGAAAATGTCAATTCTACCCGAAGCAATTTACAAATACAACGCAATCCCGATCCAAATACCAACGACATTCTTCAAAGAGATGGAAAAACTAATCCTTAACTTTATATGGAAAGGGAGGAATCCCCGAATAAGTAAAGCACTACTGAAGAAGAAGAAGAAAGTTGGAGGACTCATACTACCTGACTTCGGAACCTACTATACAGCTACAGTAGTCAAAACAGCCTGGTACTGGTACAACGACAGATACATCGACCAATGGAACAGAATTGAGAACCCAGATGTAAATCCATCCACCTACGTTCACCCGATCTTCGACAAGGGCCCAAAGTCCATCAAATGGGGAAAAGACAGTCTTTTTAACAAATGGTGCTGCCAAAACTGGATATCCATTTGCAAAAAAAAAAAAAAAGAAACAGGACCCATACCTCACACCATATACAAAAACTACTTCAAAATGGATCAAAGACCTGAATATAAAGCCTAAAACTATAAAGTTCATAGAAGAAAAAATAGGACCAACACTTCAGGCCTTAATACATGGCATTAACAGGATACAAACCATAACCATCAAAGCACAAACCCCAATAGATAAGCTAGATAACTGGGATTTTCTAAAAATCAAACACCTATGCTCTTCAAAGACTTCACCAAAAGAGTAAAAAGAGAACCTACAGACTGGGAAAAAATTTTTGGACAGTCCAAGTCAGACAAAGGTCTAATCTCCATAATCTATAAGAAAATCCAACGCTTCTACATCAAAACGACCAATAATCCTATTAAAAAATGGGCAAAACAAATGAACAGACACTTCACCAAAGAAGACATTCAAATGGCCAACAGACACATGAGGAAATGCTCGCGATCACTAGCCATTAGAGAAATGCAAATTAAAACCACAATGAGATACCATCTCACCCCGACATTACTGGCATGAATCAAAAACACTGGAAATAACAAATGTTGGAGGGGCTGCGGGGAGATGGGAACTCTTATGCACTGCTGGTGGGAATGCAAAATGATACAACCATTTTGGAAAAATGATATGGCACTTCCTCAGAAAGCAAGAAATAGACATACCATTCAATCCAGCAATCCCACTCCTAGGAATATATCCTAGAGAAATAAGAGTCATCACTCGAATAGACATATGCACAGCTATGTTCATGGCAGCATTGTTCACAATAGCAAAACGATGGAAACAACTTAGATGCTCATCAACAGATGAATGGATAAACAAACTATGGTACATACACACAATGGAGTACTATGCAACAAGAAAGAACAACAATGAATCTGTGAAGCATCTCATAACATGGATGAAACTGGAGGACATTATGCTGAGTGAAATAAGTCAATCACAAAAGGACAAATATTGTATGAGACCTTTATTGTAAAAACCCATGAAAAAGTTCACACACAAAATGTAACAATCTTTGTTGGTTACCAGGGATGGGAGGGGTAGGGGGCAAATACTAAATAGGCAATAGATAAGTGGTATCTTGGGTGAAGAGTGAGACAGTACATAATACAGAGGAAACTAGCACAACCTGTACTAGGAAAGGTCATGAAAGCCCCATAGACACATCCAAACTCCCCGAGGGACTGAATTGCTGGGCGGAGGGCTGTGGGGACCATGGTCTCGGGGAACATCTAGCTCAATTGGCATGACACATCTTATAAAGACAATGCGGTACATTCTACCTTGGTGAGTAGTGTCTGGGGTCTTAAAAGCCTGTGAGCGACCATCTAAGATACTCCACTGGTCTCATCCCTTCGGGAGCAAGGGAGAATGAAGAGAACAGGATACAAGGAAAAGATTAGTCCAAAGGACTAATTGTCCACAGCTACCAAGGCCTCCACCGGACTGAGTCCAGTACAGCTAGATGGTGCCCAGCTACCACCACTGACTGCTCTGACCAGGATCACAACAGAGGGTTCTGGACAGAGCTGGAGAAGAATGTAGAGCATAATTCTAACTCACACACACACAAAAAAAGACCAGATTTACTGGCCTAAATGAGACTGGAGAAACCTCGAGAGTATGGCCCCCAGATACCCTTTTAGCTCAGTGGTGAAGTTACCTCCGAGGTTCACTGTTCAGCCCGGGAGTGGACAGCCCCGTAAAATCAAATGAAACTAATGAGGTACAGGAGTCCAGTGAGGCAGAAGGGGACAAGGCAGCTGGTGATAGGGAACACAAGGTTGAGTGAGGATATTGTTGATGTGTTGTGAGATTGTTAACCATTGTCATAGGGCAACATTTGTAGTAACTGTTAAATGAGAAACTATTTTGTTCTGTAAGCCTTCATCTAAAGTGAGAATAGCAGCACAATTGGAAGAACGTGGACGATGTCACTGAACTGTGCATGCAGAAATTTTTGAAATGGTGTATCTTTGGCTATTTATATTTTCACCAAAAAAAAAAAAAAGGTCGAGAAGGGAGAGGGTTGACATGTTGTGGGGTTGTTAACCAATGTCATAAAACAATATGTGTACTACCGTTTCATGAGAAACTATTTGTTCTGTAAGCCTTCACCTGAAGTACAATAAAATATAAAAAATATATATATTTTATTGTGTTTTCGGTGAAAGTTTACACAGCAAAGTAGGTTCCCATTTAGCAATTTCTACACAGTTCATTCAATGACATTGGCTACATTTTTCACAGTGTGTCAACTTTCTCGTTTCCGTTCTGGTTATTCTTTTTCCAATAATCTGGATTCCCTGTCCCCTTGCCTTCTTGTCTTTACTTTTGAGTAAATGTTGACCGTTTGGTCTCATATAGATGATTTTTTTAAAGGAGCAGAGAACTCACGGATAATACTCCTTATTTTATGAGCCAGTCTGTTGTTTAGCTAAAAGATGACCTCATGGAATTGTTTTGGTTCAGGGATTAAACAGTATCTCAGCGTGATAGCCTTGGGGAGTCCTCTAGTCTCAACTGGTCCAGTAAGTCTGGACTTTTTAATAATTTGAGTTCTCTTCCACATTTTGCTCCTATTCTGTCAGGATTCCGTCTATTGTGTTCCTGATCAGAATGGTTGGTAGTGGTTGCTGGGCACGATCTAGTTCTTGTGGTCTCAGGGTACATGAGATCATGGATGGGTAGACTATTAGTCCTGTGGACTAGTTTCTTTTCTGAGTCTTTGATTTCCTTCATTCTTTTTTACTCCAGATGTGTAGAGACCAATAGATGTATCTTTGATGGCTGCTTGCAAGCTTTTAAGACCCCAGCCACTACTCACCAAACTAGTATATAGAACATAAATATTATGTATGATATTATACCAATTGTCCAACAAGACTGTGGTTCTAAGACTTCAGATCGCATAAACCAATCCCATGAGGTGTTTGGTTAAGTCTAAAAAGTATCTGTTTGTGCCTCCTATGTGCTTTATTGTATATATAAGTATATAGGGATGCATACATTTACATATATATGTTTATATATATATGTATACCCACCTCATATAGCTACATGTCTGTATGCCCATATATACATAATATATATACACACACATACTTACCTATAAACTCATATGCATACGTACGTACACATGTAACCACACTCCTATTTTTTAGTTGTTGCATAGTTATACATATCATAACATTTACCAAAAACATCCTATTTTCTTGTGTACTTCTTAGTGATGTCATTTACCTGGGTCAAGCTGTGCACAATTCACCCACATTTGGTGTTATATTTCCTCACCAGAAATAACAAGTGTGTACTATCTAGAAAGTGATCCTCCCCCCCCCCCCACATCTATCCCTGGTAACCACCAGTGATCATTGGTTTCAATATGTATACCTATCTTGTCTTTTTGTAATAGTGAGATCATACAGTATTTGTACATTTTGTGATTGACTTATTTCACTCAGCATAATGTCCCCCAGATTCATTCACGCTTAATATATTTTGAGAACTCATCATTATTCCTTTTGGCTGCATAATATTCCATTGTATGTATGTATCACAATTTGTTTATCCATTCATTCGTTGATGGGCACTTAGATTGTTTCCATCTTTTTGCTATTGTGAAGAGTGCTGCAATGAACATAGGTGTGCATATGTCTGATTGTGTCTTTTGTATTAGCTCTCAGGGGTATATACCTAGAAGTGGGATTGCTGGACCATAAGGTAGTTTTATTTCTAGTTTTTTTTTAGACAGTGCCATACCATTTTCCATAGTGGGTGTACCATTATACAATCCAATCAGCAGTGGATAAGGGTTCCAATGTCCCCATAACCTAGCCAGCATTTGTTGTTTTCTGTTTTATTTTTATCAGTGTCATTTTTGCAGGGATGAGATGGTATGTCATTGTAATTTTGAATTGCTTCTCTCTGACAGCTAATGATTGTGGGCATCTTTTCATGTGTCTGTTGACTGCTTGAATGTCTGTTTATGTCCTTTGCTCATTTTTTAATTGGATCGTTTGTCATTTTGTTGTTGAGTTGAAGTTTTCTATATATTTTAGAGATCAGACCCTTGTCAGATATGTCATTCTTAAAGTTTTTTTTCCAAGTCTGTATGTTCTTTTTTTACTGTTTTGATAAATTCTTTTGATGAGCACAAGTATTTAATTTTTAGGAGGTCCCAGTTACCTAATTTGACTCCTGTTGTCCCTGCATTAATAGTTGTGCTTGATTATTTATTTATTTATTTTTAGTTAGGTCCTACAGTTTTGTCCCTATGTTTTATTCCAAGAACTTTATAGATTTAACACTTAGGTCTTTGATCTATTTTGAGTTAGTTTTTAGTATGGTGTGAGGTATGGCTCCTGTTTCTTTTTTCTGCATGTGGATATCCAATTTTGCCAGCACTATTTGTTAAAGAGACTGTTTCTTTCCCATTGAATGGACTTTGAGCCCTGGTTGAAAATCATTTACCCATAGATGAATGAATTTATTTCTGGGTTCTCGATTCTATTCCACTGATCTATGCGTCTAGCATTGAACCAGTACTAGGCCGTTTTGATTACTGCGAGTGTATAGTATGTTTTGAGACTGGGGAGTGTGAGGCCTCCTACTTTGTTCTTCAGTAATGCTTTGGCTGTTTGGAGCCTCTTTCCTTTCCATGTAAACTTGGTGATTAGTTTTTCCACTTCAGTAAAGAATGTTGCTGGAATTTGGATTAGGATTGCATCATATCTATAGATCACTTTGGGTAGTACTGACATTTTCACAATATTAAGTCTTCCAATCCATGAGCATGGTAAGTCCCTGCATTAAGCAGGTCTCTTTTAGTCTCTTGTAGTAGTGTTTTGTAGTTTTCATTGTATAAGTCTTTCCCATCCCTGGTTAGGTTTATTCCTAGGTATTTTATCATTTTGGGGGCTATTTTAAATGGTATTGTTTTCTTGATGTGCTTTTCGGAGTTCTCTGTATTAGTGTAAAGGAACCCAACTGATTTTTGTCTGTTGATCTTGTAACCTGTAGTGTTGCTGAATTCTTCTATTAGATCCATAAGCTTTCTTATGTATTCTTTGAGATTTTCTCTGTATGGGATCATGTCATCTGCGAGTAGGGATAGTTTTACTTCTTCCTTTCTGATTTGGATGTCCTTTATTTCTCTTTCTTGCCTTATTGCTCTGGCTAAGACTTTCAGTAAAATAATGAATAAAATGGTGATAATGGGCATCCTTTTCTCATTCCTCTTCTCAAGGGGAAGGGTCTCAGCCTTTCTCCATTAAGAATAACGTTAGCAGTTGGTTTTGCATATATACACTTAATTATGTTGAGGAATTTCCCTTCTATTCCTATTTTACCAAGAATTTTTATCAAGAAAGTGTGTTGGATTTTATCAAATGCCTTTTTCTGCATAAATTCAAATGATCATGTGGTTCTTTTCCTTTGTTTTATTTATGTGGTGAATTAAATTGATTGATTTTGTAATGTTGACCCACCTTTGCATTCCTGGTGTGAATCCAACTCAATCATGATGTTTGATTTTCTTAATATTTTGTTGAATTCTGTTTGCTAGAATTTTGCTGAGAATTTTTGTTTTTTGTGTATGTGATGTCTTTCCCTGGCTTTCATAGCAGGGTGACGCTGGCTTCATAGAATTAGTTAGGGAATGTTCCTTCATCTTCTATGTTTTTGAATAGTTTCAGTACAGTTCGTGTCAGCTCTTCTCTGAATTTTTGATAAAATTCCCTGGGGAAGCCATCTGGTCTTGGGTTTTTTTTTTGGGGGGGGGGGAGTTTTTGATGTTATCTTCAATCTCTTCTTTTCTTTGGGTCTGTTTAGATTTTCTGCATCTGTTCGTGTTATCTTAGGTAGGTAGTGTGATCCTAGGAATCTGTCCATTTTTTTCTAGGTTTTCAAATTTGTTAGAGTACAGTTTTTCATAGTATTGTGTTATGATTCTCTTTATCTCTGTTGGATCTGTTGTAATGTCTCCACTTTCATTTCTTATTCTGGTTATTTGCATCTTCTCATTTTTTTTCCTTTGTCAGTCTAGCCATTGATATGTCTATTCTATCAATCCCTTCAAGGAACCAACTTCTGGTCTTGTTGATTCTTTCTATTGTTTTTCTCTTTTCTATTTCATTTATTTCTGCTCTGATCTTTATTATTTCCTTTCTTCTGGTAGATTTGGTCTTCTTTTGCTCCTTTTAAAATATTTGTTCAAGTTGTCACATTAAGTCATTGATTTTACATCTTTCTTTTTTAATGTAGACATTTATTGCTATGAATTTCTCTCTCAGCATTGATTTTGCTGTAACCCATAGGTTTCAATATGTTATTTTCATTTTTGTTTGATTTTAATATTTTTTTAATTTCACTTTTGATTTCTTCTGTGACTCTGGTTTTTTAGTAGTGTGCAGTTCTGGTGGGGTAGTGGTTAAGAGCTCAGCTGCTAACCCAAAGATCAGCAGTTTGAATCCACCAGCCATTCCTTGAAAACTCTATGGGGGCAGTTCTGCTCTGTCCTATAGGGTCACTATGAGTCAGAATTGACTTGATGGAAGTGGGTTTGGTTTGGTTTATTTAGTTTCCAAGCTTTTTTTCCATTATTCTTCCTGTTTATTGTTATCTAGCCTCACACCATTATGGTCAGTGAAAATGCTTTGTATGATTTCGATTTTTAAAAATTTATTGAGGTTTGCTTTGTGACCAAAGACATGATGTATCGGGAGAATATTCCATGCACATTGGAGAAGAATGTGTATTATGCTGCTGTTGGGTGGTGTGTTCTATATATGTCTGTTAGGTCTAGTTGTTTTATAGTGTTATCCAGGTCTTCTATGTTGTTATTTTCTTCCCACTTGTTCTTTGACAGTGGTGTATTAAAATCTCCTACTTTATCACACAACTGACTATTTCTCTCTGTAGTCCCATTACAGTTTGCTTTATCAATTTGGGGGCTCTAGCATTGGGCGTATAAATATAATAGTTTGGTCTTCGTTTATTGACCCTTTTATCATTATATAGCATCCTTCTTTGTCTCTTATAATAGATTTTGACTTAAAGTGTAATTTGTCAGATATTAATTTTCTGACTCCAGCTCTCTTTTGGTTGCTTTAGCTTGGTATGCTTTTTCCCATCCTTTGATTTTTTACCTATTTATGTCTTTGTGACTAAGGTGTGTCTCTTGTAGGCAACATATTGATGGATCATGTTTTTTTATCCATTCTGCCACTCTGTGTTTCTTGACTGATGAATTTAATCCATGTACATTCAGTGTGATTATCAATAGCGATGAATGTACTCCAGCAATTTTGTTATATTGTTTTTTGTGTGTTAAGTTTCTTTGCTCTATTTTCTGTACTGAGTTCTTTCTGTGTATGGATTTTCTTTTTCTTTCACTTAGTATTGTTGATTTTTTTCTATACTGAGTATCTTTGTTTTTCTTCTCTTACGATTTGGTGAGTAGATTTATTAATTTTCTATGTGGTTACCATGAGGTTTACATACCTGACAATTAAAATAGTCTGTTACCATATTTTTACACAAATAATGCACATGTTGTATGTTTTTTGCCAACCTTGCCCTTGCCCCTCGAGGTATTTTTGTAAGTGAACTATGCTAATTTTTTTTACAGGAACATGCAAAAGTTAGCATAAAACGCTTATGAAAATACCTTGTAGGGGGAGAGTGTGGTTGGCAAAAAAAGGAAAACATGTTATTTCTGTAAAATATGATATATCTTTTAAAAAATTTTTATTGTGCTTTAGGTGAAAGTTTACAGCACAAATTAGTTTCTCATTAAAAAATTTATACATATATAGTTTTGTGACATTGGTTCCAATCCCCGTAATGTGTCACCACTCCCCCGTTTTCCACCCTAGGTTCCCCGTGTCCACTCATCCAGTTTTCCTGTCCCTTCCTGCCTTCTCATCTTTGCTTTCGGGCAAGTGTTGCCCACTTGGTCTCGTATACATGATGGAACTAAGAAGCACGTTCCTCATGTGTGTTATTGTTTGTTTTATAGGCCTGTCTAATCTTTTGCTGAAAGGTGGACTTTGGGAGTGGCTCCAGTTCTGAGTTAGCAGGGTGTTCGGGGGCCGTAGTCTTGGGGGTTCCTCCAGTCTGTGTCAGAACAGTAAGTCTGGTCTTTTTTGTGAATTTGAGTTTTGTTCTACATTTTTCTCTTGCTCTGTCTAGGACCGTCTATTGTGATCGCTGTCAGAGTGATCGGTGGTGGTAGCCGGCCACCGTCTAATTCTTCTGGGCTTAGCCTGGTGGAGGCTGTGGCTCATGTGGTCCATTAGTCCTTTGGACTAGTATTTTCCTTGTGTCTTTGGTGTTCTTCATTCTCCTTTGCTCTGGATGGCATGGGACCAATAGATGTATCTTAGATGGAGACTTTCGACTTTTAAGACCCCAGATGCTACTCACCAAACTAGGGTGTAGAACATTTTCTTTATGAACTATGGTATGCCATTTGACCTAACTGTCCTCTGAGACCATGGTACCCAGCCCTCAGCCCCAGTAACTTGGTCCCTCAAGGTATTTGGATGGGTCTAGGAAGCTTCTGTGAGTTTGCCTAGGTTGAGTTGTGCTGACTTCTCCTATATTGTGTTGTCTTCTCTTCACCAAAGTTAACACTTGTCTACTGTCTAGTTAGTGATTTCCCCTCTCTACACCCTCCTCTATCGTAACCATCAAAGATTGTTTTTTTCTGCATGTAAACCTTTTCTTGGGTTTTTTTAATAGTGGTCTCATACAATATTTGTACTTTTGTGATTGACTTAATTCATTCGGTATAATGCCCTTCAGAGTCATCATGTTCTGAGATATATTGCAAACTCATCATTGTTTTTTATCATTGTGTAGTATTCCATTGTGTGTCTGTACCATAATTTGTTTATCCATTCATCTGTTGATAGGCACTTAGGTTGTTTCCATCTTTTTGCTATTGTAAATGATGCAGCAATGAACATGGGTGTACATATGTCTATTCTGTGATGACTTTATTTCTCTAGGATATATTCCTAGGAGTGGAATTGCTGGATGGTATGGTATTTCTGTTTCTAGCTCTTTAAGGAGGTGCCGTATTGTCTTCCATAGTGGTTGTACCATTTTGTATTCCCAACAGTAGTGCACAAGAGTTCCAATCTCTTGCAACCTCTCCAATATTTGTTATTTTCTGTTTTTTTATTAGTTCCAGTAATGTGGAGGTGAGATGGTATCTCATTGTAGTTTTGATTTGCATTTCTCTAATAGCTAATGATTGAGAGCATTTTCTCACGTGTCTGTTGTCAGCCTGAATGTCTTCTTTGGTGAAGTGTCTGTTCATGTCCTTTGCCCGTTTTTAATTGGATTATTTGTCTTTTTGTTGTTGAGGTGTTGACTTATTTAATAGATTTGAGAGAATAGACCCTTGTCAGATATGTTGTAGGCAATAATTTTTTCCCCAGTCTTTAGGTTCTCGTTTTACTCTTTTCATGAAGTCTTTTGATGAGCATAATTTTTTTTAAATTTTTAGGAGCTCTCAGTTATCTTGTTTATCTTCTGATATTTGTACATTGTTAGTTATGTTTTGTATTGTATTTGTGCCATTTATTAGGGACAGTAGAGTTGTCCCTATTTTTTCTTCCATGATCTTTATAGTTTTAAATTTTACATTTAGGTCTTTGATTCATTTTGAGCTAGTTTTTGTGTATGGTGTGAAGTATGGGTCCTGTTTCATTTTTTTACAGATGGACATACAGTTTTGCACCATTTCTTAAAAAGAATATCTTTTCCCCCATTTAATGGACTTTGGTCTTTTGTCAAAGATAGGATAAATGAATTTAAATTCTGGATTCTCGATTCTGTTCTATTGGTCTATGTGTCTGTCACTGTACCAGTACCAGGCTGTTTTGACGTGGCTTTGTAGTAGGTTCTGAGATCAGGTAGTGTGAGGCCCCTTACTTTGTTCTTTTTCTTCAGTAATGCTTTATTTATCTGGGGCCTCTTTCCATATAAAGTTGATTAGTTTTTCAATCTTGTTAAAGAGTGCTGTCTGTATGTGAAACAGGATTGTATCATATCCATAGATCGCTTTGGGTAGGATTGACATTTTCACAAAGTCGAGTCGTCTTATCCATGAGCATGGTATGTTTCTCCATTTATGTAGGTCTCCTTTGGTTTCTTGCAATAATGTTTTATAGTTTTCTTTGCATAGGTCTTTTACACCCTGGTTAGATTTATTGTTAAGTGTTTTATCTTTGTAGGCGCTATTGTAAATGGTATTGTTTTCCTGATTGCCTTTTCAAAGTTCTCTTTGTTGGTGTATAGGAATCCAACTGATTTCTGTATGTTGATCTTATATCCTGCTACTCTGCTGAATTAGTTCCAGTATTTGTCTTGTGGAATATTTGTAGTTCTCTATATATAGGGTCATATCATATGCCATTAGGGATCTTTGTACTTCTTTTCCAATCTTTTATTTCTTTTTCTTGCCTTATTACTCTAGCTAGGACTTCCAGCACAATGTTAAAAAGAATGGTAATAAAGGGCATCCTTGTCTTGTTCCTGTTGTCAGGGGTTACGCTTTCAGCCTCTTTCCATCGAGAATGATATTGGCTGTTGGTTTTGTATAGATTCCCTTTATTAAGTTGAGGAATTTCTCTTCTATTCTTATTTTATTGAGAGTTTTTATGAGGTATGGGTGTTGGATGCTATCAAATGTGTTTTCTGCATCAATTGAGATGATCATGTGATTATTTTATTCTATTTATGTGGTAGATCATGTTGATTTTGTAAAGTTGAACTATCCTTGCATATCTGGTATGACTCCCACTTGGTTCTGTTGTATTTTTTTTTTTTTTTTGATATGATGCTGACTTCTATTGGCTAGAATTTTGTTGAGAATTTTTGCATCTATATTCATGAGAGATACTGGTCTGTAATTTTCTTTTCTGTGGTGTCTTTTCCTGGCTTTGGTATCAGGGTTATACTGGCTTCATAGAATGAATTCAAGAGTATTCTTTCATTTTCTATGCTTTGAAATAGTTTGAGTAGTATTGGTGTGTGCACTTCCCTGAATGTTTCGTAGAATTCTTTAGTGAAGCCATCCATTTCAGGTCTTTCTTTTGTTGTTGGGATTTTTTACTGCCTCTTCAATCTCTTCTCTTGTTATGGCTTTGTTTAGATTTCATCTCAGTTTGTGTTGGTTTAGGTAGGTAGTGTGTTTCTTGAAATTTGTCTATTTCCTCTAGGTTCTCAAATTTCTTGGAGTCCAGTTTTTCATAGTATTTTCTTATGCTCCCTTTTATTTCAGTTGTGCTTGTTGTAATGTCCCTCATCTTATTTCCTGTGTGGGTTATTTGCTTCCTCTCCTGTTTTTCTTTTGTCAATTTTGGCAATGATTTGTCGATTTTGCTGATCTTTTCAAAGAACCAATTTTTGGTCTTGCTGATTGTTTCTATTGTTTTTCTGTTCTCTAATTCATTTGTTTCTGCTCTGAAACTTATTATTTCCTTTTTTTTGGTGCCTGTGGGCTTCTTTTACTGTTCTCTTTCTAGTTGTTCAAGTTGTAGGGCTAACGTTTTAATTTTGGCCCATTCTTTTTTGATGTGTCCATTTATTGCTATAAATTGACCTCTTATCACTGTCCGTTTGTGTCTCAAAAGTTTTGGTATGATGTTTTTCATTCTCATTTAATTCTAGGAATTTTTTGATTCCTTCTTTCATTGTATCTATTACTCAATTGTTTTTAAGCAAGTCATTATTCAGTTTCCATGTATGTGATTTTTTTCCCTTGCTCATCTTATTATTGTTTTCTACTTTTATGGCATTGTGATAAGGGAGAATAGTTTGTATTATTTCATTGTTTTGGATTTTATTGAGGGTTGCTTTGTGGTCTATTCTGGAGAATGTCCCACACGCATTGGAAAAGAATGTATATTTTGCTGCTGTTTGGTGGGGTGTTCTATATATGTCTGTGAGTCAATTTAATTGTGTCCTTTGGATCTTCTGTATCTTAGTTGAGTTTCTCTCTAGATGTTCTGTCCTTTACTGAGAGTGGTGTGTTGAAGTCTCCTACTTCTATTGTGGAACTGTGTATTTCTTTCTTCAGTATTGTTAGATTTTGTTTTATGTATTTTGGAGCCTTGTCATTGGGTGTGTAGATATTCTTTTATGTGTTCCTGTTGGATTTTGTCCCTTGAATCATTATATAACGTCCTTCCTTGTCTTTTATTGTTGATTTGCCTTAAAATCTATTTTGTCTGAGATTAGTATTGCCACTCCTGCTCTTTTTTGGTTACTGTTTGTTTGATATGTATTTTTTCCATCCTTTGATTTTTAAAATACTTGTATCTGTGTATCTAAGGTGAGTCTCTTGTAAACAGCATATTTATGGGTCTTTTTTTTTTTTATCCCTTCTGCTACTCTGTCTCTTTACGGGTGCATTTAAGCCATTTACATTCAGTGTGATTATCGATAGGTATGAGTTTATTGCTGTCATATTGAGCTTTTTTTGTGGTGCTGAAGCTTCCTTTGCTCCTCTTACTTTCCTGTGTTGAGTTCCTTTTGATTTGTGGATTTCTTTCATTTCTTTTGTTAGTATAGATTTTGTGTTTACTTAGTTTTTATGGTTTCTTCTTTTTTATTTTGATGAGTAGTTTTGTTAATTTTGTGGTTACCTTGAAATTTACCCTTATCTTCCCAAGTTTGAAGCAGCCTTTTATTACTTGGAAGTCGTTGTTTTGCAGTGATTAAGAGCTCGGCTATTAACAAAAAAATTGACAGTTCGAATCCACAGCCCCTCCTTGGGAACCTTACAGGGAAGTTCTACTCTGTCTTATAGGGTTGATATGAGTCGGAAGCAACTCGACAGCAACGTGTTCTTGTTTTTTTTATTATTAATACTTGATATCACATTAACTGTCTCTCCATTTTGGAAGTTCTATTCCTACATCATTTATTTCCCCTTTTATTGTTTTGACATTTTTGTCAAGTAGATTGAAGTCTCTGTTTCCTTGTTTTAAATCTTTTAGCTTTGTTTTATTATTGAGCGTTCTTTACCTAGGTTTGTACCTGGCTGATGCTGTCCTGTGTCCTAGACTCCAGTTGTCTGATGTTATTGTTTCTCTAACTGAGGGACTTACTTTAATATATCTTGTAAGTTTTGTTTTGTTTTACGAATTCCCTTAATTTCTGTTTATCTAGAAATGTCCTAATTTTGCCATTGAATTTCAGAGAGTGTTTTGCAGGATATATTTTTCTTGGTTGGCATTTTTTTTTCTCTCAAGGTTTTGTATATGTCATCCCATTGCTTTCTTGCCTTCATAGCTTCTGCTGAGTAATCAGAGCTTAGTCTTATTGTTTTCCTTTTGTAAGTGACTTTTCATGTTTCTTGAGCTGCTCTCAGGATTCTTTGTCTTTGGTTTTTGCAAGTGTGATTCCGATATGTCTTGGGGTTTCTCTTCTGGGGTTTATCCTATATGGTTCTTTGAGCTTCTTAGATTGTCAAGTTTTCATTTTTCATATTTGGGAAGTCTTCTCCCAGCAAATCTTCAACAATCTTCTCTGTCTTTTTCATTTTCTCCCCCTGTTCTGGAACTCTGATCATGTGCAAATTTTTGCTCTTGATTGTGTCCCACATAACTCTTAGGTTTTCCTCATTCTTCATTCTTTCCTCTGATATTTTCTGAAACATATGTCGTCTATGGATTTGTCTTCAATCTTGCTCATTCTGTCTCCCGCTGTTTCAGATATACTCCTAAAACCTCCTTTTGAGTTGTCCATTTCTGAAATTTTGTTGTTTATCTTTTGGATTTCTAGTTGCTTTTTTTGTCTGATTTCTAATTGCTTATTTTGACTTTTTGTTCTTGTGTTATTTTCCTGAATTCTTCTATAACTTTGTATGTGTTTTCCTTTGTTTTGGGTATGTTTTGGTTGGTTTTGTCTGTTTTCCATGATTTTGTCTAATTTTTCCTTGGTTTCGTCTGTGCTTTCCTTGATTTCTTTCCTAATCTCTTGTAGATCTCTAAATATTAGTCTTTTGAATTCTTTATCAAGTAGTTCCAATGCATTTTCTTCTACTGGAATGTTATTTGATTATTTTGGTCACTTTCTGGAGTCATGTTGTCCTGCTTTTTTATGTTTTGATACTGTCTGCTGTCCCAAGACATTACGTTATTATTTTCTTTATTTGCTTATTGAAGTTCATTTCTTTTGTCCTGCTTTTTTTTTTTTTTTTTTTTTTTTTTGGTATTTCATAGGTACTTTTCCAGTCTTTCTTTGTTGCTTTCTTTGTGGGCAAGATAGCTCTCATCACCTTATCCAGGTAGACAGAGCAGCAGGCAGGGTGAGCCTGCTTTGCTATACACTGGTTTTGTGAGGTTGCTGAGGATGGGCTGGGCAGGCACTGTCTCCTGATGTTAGTCTAGTGATGTTGGAGCATTCACAGTTCCTTGCCACGTGGGTGGAGGTATCAGATGGGGGTGGTATGGGCTTGCTTCCCACTGTTCAGTGGCTGGTCGAATGTCAGTAAGGGAGGGGCCGAGTGGGCCCAGTGTGGCAGTAGGCCTGAGTGCCAGGGGCACTGTAGCCATGGCTGCATAATGGGGGCTGGCAGGAAGGGGGGAGGTGGCGTATGGGTTTAGAAGGAAGGAAGTAAAATAAAATGGCATGGTGGAACCATAACTTGTGGCCTGGTTGGAACTAGGGGCCAGTGGGAAGGGTGGGAAGGTGGCTTACAGGACTAGGTGTGTGTGAGAAAGAAAAGGAAGAAATAAAAAACAATGGTGGCACAGTGATGGACAGTGAGTAGGAGCTGGATGGACACGGGCTGGTGGGAAGGGAGGAGAGGTGGCTTTCAGGGCTAGGTGGGAGGAAGAAGGAAAGGAAAGAAAAAAGTGGCAGTGTTTCAGGAGCCAGCAGGGTTGGGGAAGTGACATATGGGACTACGTGAGAGGGAAAAAGAAAAGGAAGAAAACAAAGAAAAAGTTGCTTTGTGGGAGGGGACAGGTTTGGCTGGGAGCCATAAGGGGACTTCTATTGTTGCTCCTGGTGGTTGGGGCTGCTGGGATGGGGGTGTTCTTGCTTCTTACTAGAAGGGTGATGGGTGGGAAAGCATGTTTATCTGGTTACTGGGTGCTCTGTCTCCTGTTGGAGGCTCCATGAAGTTGCCTTCCCATACTCCCTGTCCAGCATCGTATCTGGCTGTGTATCAAGATGACCACGCTGTGCCGTGTTAGTTGGCAGGGGACCTGCACTCCGTATCTCTCCCAGTTTTCTGGTTTTCATCTGTTTTTTTCTTCCATTCAATGTTTGACCTAAGTCTTTATTCCTTCATTTGATGCTCAGGGTTCCCGGATTGATGTTTGTATAAGTTTTACTTAGTTTTTTGTGTATTTGCTGCAGAGGAATGGCGTGGTGTGTCTAGGCAGCTATTAGCTCTGCTTCTATCTTGAAATCAGTTTAACTTACTCATTGTATAGAAATCTTGTAAGTATACCATTCGTTCCCCCTTTTGTTTTGATGTTGTCAGTTACAACTTTGTATCTCGGATTCACTGTAGTCGTTTTAATGTTATTTCACTGTTGTGACATCCTCACGTATCTTGGTATCAGGGTATAGCTATCACATCGTTTTACCTCAGGTTGTTGTCTTTTGTTGATGGTTTTTTATCTGAAGGACTCCCTTTAATATTTCTTGCAGGGCTTGTCTGGTGGTTATAAATTCCTTTAATTTCTGCTTGTTCAAGAATGTCCTAATTTTTCCCTTGCTTTTGGATGATAATTTTGCTGAATATATAATTCTTGGTTGACTTTTTTTCTTTCTGGGCTTTGTGGTCATCCCATTGACTTCTTGTCTACATAGTTTCTAATGAGAAGTCCTCTTAATTTTATTAGGCCCCTTTGTAGGTGATATTTTGCTTTTCATGTGCTGTTCTCAAAATTCTTTGTCTTTGGGTCTGGAGAGTTTGGTTATGATATGTCTTGGTGACTTTCTCTTGGAGTCCATCCTATTTTGTGTTTCATGAGCTTCTTGTATTATAATCTTCTCATCTTTTTTGATATTTGGCAAGTTTTCTGACATTAATTCTTCAGAGATTCTTTCTGTACTTTTTCTTTTCTCTTCCTCTTCTGTGGGTGCTAATATGTGTATATTATTCCTCTAGATGGTGTCCCACATAATCCCACATAACCTGTAGAAATTCTTCCATCTTTTTTCTGTTTTTTCCTCATTCAGAGTACTATCAAAGTTTTTTCCCCCTACTTCACCGATTCCTTCTTTTATTGTTTCAATTCTACTGCTGTGTCTTTTCTTTGAGTTATTTATTTAAAGCTTCTGAATTTCTAGTTACTGTTTTCTTAAGAATTCTATTTCTATATTTAATTTGTCGTTTTGTTCTTGTACTGTCTTCCTGAAATTTTCTAGCCTTTTTCCATGTTTTTCTTGATCTCTTTGAGAAATCTGGATACTAGCGTTTTGAATTCTCTTTGTCCAGTAGATCTATTATCTGTTCTTCCTCAGGAATCATTTCTGTCACTTTATTTTGTGTTTGCTTGAGCTGTCTTTTCCTGCCTCTTCATGTGATTTGTAATTGGCTGCAACTGATTTGTATTTACAAAATCCATGTCAGTCTTTAGGAAGAGTTTGAGGATTGGTGTTAATTCTTCTTTAAACTTTTGATAGAATTAATCAATGAGGCCGTTTGGTCTTGGGCTTTTCTTTGTACAGAAGTTTTTGAATACCAATTTAATCTCTTTTTTATAGGTGAGTTTAGATTTCCTTTTTATTCTAACATCAGTTTTGGTAATTTGTATTTCCAGGAATTTGTCCTTTTCACCAGGATTATCTAATTTGTTCACTTTCAACTGTTTGTAGTTTTCTCTTATTATCCTTTTTATTTCTGTAAGGACTGTAATAATGTCCTCACTTTCATTTCTGGTTTTAGTAATTTGATTCTTCTCCATTTTTTCTTAATAGAGCTTAAGTTTTGTCTATTTTCTAAATTGTTTTAAGCATCAATGTTTGGGTTCATTTATTCTCTCTGTTGTTTTTCTAATACCTATTTTATCTCTACTCAAGTGTTTATTATTTTCTTCTTTCTGCTAACTTTCATTTCATTTTGCTTTATTTTTCTAGTTTTTTTCTATTTCCTTAGACTCTAAATATTGAGTATCAATTCAAGATCTTTCTTCTTCATTTTTATGCATGTTTTTACAGGTATAGATTTTTTTTCATAGAACTGCTCTTATTGCTTTGTACTAGTTTTGGTATCTTGTATTTTCAATTTTATTCCTCACAGTATTCTCTAATTTCCCTTGTAATTTCTTCTTTCACCCATTTGTTGTTTTGGAGTGTGTTGTTTGATTTCCATATATTTGTAAATATTCTATTTTCCCTTTTATTGCTTTCTAATTTCATTCCATTGTTATTGTATGATTTGAATCCTTTAAATTCTTTGGAGCATGTTTTATGGCTTAACATATATGGTCTGGAGTCCCTGGTTGGTGAAAACGGTTAATGCGCTAGTTTGCTACTTAAAGGGTTGGAGGTTTGAGTCCACCAAGAGGCACCATGGAAGAAAGAGCTGGCAATCTACTTCTGTAAACTGAGCTATTGGAAACACTATGGAGCACAGTTGTACTCTGACACACATGAGGTCCCTATGAGTAGGAGTTGACTCAACAGGAACTGTTTTCTAACATATATGGTCTGTCCTGAAGGGAGTGTCTCTTGTGTTTGATATTACTTTTGTGTTCTTGCGAAGAATGTGCATTTTGTTGTTGTGTGGCATGTTCTGTATGTGTGTGTTAGGTTCAGTAGTTCATAGCGCTTTTTAGGTCCTCTAATTCCTTATTGATTTGTTTAGTTGTTATATCCATTATTGAAAGTGGTGTATTAAAATCTCTAACCAATATTCTAGAAATGACTATTTCTTCATTCAGTTCTGTCAATATTCATATATTTTGGGGCTCTGTTGTTTGGTGCAAATGTAATTATTAAATTTTCTTGGTGGATTCACCCATTTATTCATATATATATGTAATGTTCTTCTTTGTCTCTTGTAACAATTTTTGTATTCAAGTCTAATTTTCTGATATTAGTAAGCTACCCTAGATCTCATTTTATTTTTATTTGACTGAAATTTTTCCATCTTTTATTTTCAACTCATATGTGTTTTTGGATCCAAATTGGGTCCAAATAGTTGAATCATGTTTTATTATCCAATATGCCAATCTCTTGTTTTTAATTGCCAAGTTTAATCCATTTACATTAATTACTGATAAAGAAGGACTTCTACTATTTTGTTATTTGTTTTCTATATGTCTTATACTTATTTTGTTCTTTCATTTTCTCTATTACTGCTTCTTTTGTGTTTAATTGATTTAATGTTTTTAGTGTACCTTTTTGATTCCTTTCTGATTTCCTTTAATGTATACTTTTTTAGCTATTGTCATAATGGTTACCCTGGGGATTACAAATAACACCTTAAATTTGTAACATTCTTCTTTGAATTAATACCAGCTTATGCTTAACAGTGCATAAAAACTCTGCTACTATATAGCTCTGTCCATTTCTATTTTGTTACCACAAATTACATCTTTGTGCTTTGTGTGTCCTTTAACATATAATTATTGTCTTGTACAATTATTTTTTATATCATGTGTGAAAAAAGCAGAAGTTATAAACCCATGTGGTGCGATTGATTGCTTTTGTGTGTGGACTTTCTAGCCAGGGTCTTGTAACTCCCACCCAACTGATTGGGCGGGACTGCATGTTAAGGTAGTTGTAGCCCACCGTGGGAATTGGTCAGTTTTGCTTAACAGATAGCCAATTCCAGAGCAGAGAGGAAGATCCTACCACTACCAAAGAAGAACAGCCAGGAGTGGAGAACATGTCCTTTGGACCCAGGATGTCTGTGCTGAGAAGCTCCTAAACACAGGAGACTGAGAGAAAGAGAGAGAGAGAGCAAGCTGTAACCTTGAAGATGGTGAGAATCGGTGGCAGGAGAGACCCAGCAGAAGGAAATGGTGCAGTGGGCTTTCTGGCCCATGGAGAGGGAAAGCTGAGTGTCCACGGTTGGGAAGAGGCTGTCCTGATGGAAGAACTGTATCCTGAGTGTTCCTGAGCCTGAACTGTAACTGTTACTTCCCTAATAAACCCCATAATCATAAATATGGTCTGTGAGTTTTGTGTGGCCATTGCAGTGAATTATCGAACCCAGTAGAGAGTGCTGGAGGAACGGATGGTGTCAGGGTTGGTAAAGATGGTGGAGAGACGAGGCATGTCTGGCCTCTGCCTCATAGGAATCAGCCTTGGGCTGTTGATCTTGGTTCTCCTTCCCCCTTGTCAAGTTAGAGGAGGTCAAACACTGCCCCCAAGCTGTTTTTAAAACCCAAACTACAATAAAATTTGCTTTTACATAGTTACCTTTATCCCTGATCTTTATTTCTTTGTGTGGCTTCGAGTTACTGTGTAGTTTCATTTCGGCCTGAAGCACTTTCTTTACCATTTCTTATAGGGCAGGTCTGCTAGCTCAAACTCCATCAGCTTTTGTTTATCTGGGAAGTCTTAATTTTTTCTTTATTTTTGAAAGATAGATTTTCTGGATTTAGATTTCTTGTTTGTTTCCTTTTTTCTTTCAGCACTGTAAATGTATCATCCTACTGTTTCTTGACTTCCATACTTTCTGATGAGAAATCAGTTGTTGATCTTATTGATGATTTGTGTACATGACAAATCACTTCTCTCTTGCTGCTTTCAAGATTCTCTCTTTATTGTTGGCTTACAACAGTTTGACTATAATGTATCTTAGTGTGGATTTCTCTGAGGTTATTCTCTTTGGAGTTCATTGAGATTCTTATATGTGTAGATTTGTGTCTTTAATCAAATTTTGTAAGTTTTTGGTCATTATTTTTTCAGATATTCTTTAGGTCCTTTCTTCTCTCTTTCTGGTATGTACATTATGCATATGTTGGTATCCTTGATGGTGTTCCATAAGTCTGTTAGGCTCTGTTAGTTTTTCTTCATTCTTATCTCTGCTCCTCAGACTGGGTAATTTTAATTGACCTATATTCATGTTCGCATATTCTTTTTTTTTTTTGCCTTCTAAAGTCTTCTGTCAAACATCTCTAGTGAAATTTTTATTTCAGTTATTGTACTTTTCAGCTGCTGAATTTGTATTTGGTTTATTTGTAATTTCTATCTCTTTTTTGATTATTTCTAGTTGGTGAGACAGTGTTCTCTTGGTTTTCTTTAGTTCTTTGTCCATGGTTTTCCTTACCTTTCTGAGCATATTTAAGGCAGTTGATTTAAATTACTGGTTTAAGAAGTCCAGTGTCTGGGCTTCCTTAGGGATGTGTTGGTTAATTTTTTTCCTATTAATGGGGTCTACGTTCTTGCTTATTTGCACTCTTCAATTTTTTTATTTGAAAATTGGCATTTTAAATATTATAATGTGGTAACTTTGGAAATCAGATTCTTCCTCCTCTCCTGGGTTTGCTGCTGTTGCTTATGGTGGGCTGCAGTCATCCATTTATTTGTTGAAATTTCCAGCCAGCTTTTTACAAAAGTTGTTCCTTTTTATATGTGGTTACTGTTACATTGACTTTCCAATCAGCCAGTGATCTGGCAGATATTTCCTTAAACAGCAAAATTTTTTTCTTTCTTCATTAAGCACCACCCTCATTTTTATAAGTTTTTAATTAGATTCCAGATTTCTGAGAAAGTTGTTTCTGATATTTTTTGCCAGTGTAATCATTTATATAGTGGAGGGTCACATCCTTGAAGCTCCCTACTTCATCGTTTTTGGTGACATCCTTTTATTCCATATATTTTGATATTTTGTGTTTTTACTTTCATTCAGTTCAGAATGTTTTCTAATTTTGCTTGTTTTTTTCTTTGATTAATGAATAATTTAGAAGTGGATGCCAAAAGTGAAGAAGGCTTGAAGCACTTACTGATGAAGATCAAAGACTACAGCCTTCAGTATGGATTACACCTCAACATAAAGAAAACAAAAATCCTCACAACTGGACCAATAAGCAACATCATGATAAATGGAGAAAATATTGAAGTTGTCAAGGATTTTGTTTTACTTGGATCAACAATTAATGTCCATGGAAGCATCAGTCAAGAAATCAAATGATGTATTGCATTTGGCAAATCTGCAAAAGACGGTCTTTAAAGTGTTAAAAAGCAAAGATATCACTTTGATGACTAAGGTGCACCTGACCCAACCCATGGTATTTTCAGTTGTCTCATACGCGTGTGAAAGCTGGACAATGAAAAAGGAAGACCAAAGAAGAATTGATGCCTTTGAATAATGATGTTGGTGAAGAATACTGAATATACCATGGACTGTCAGAAGACAAAACAAATCTGTCTTGGAAGAAGTACAGCCAGAATGCTCATTAGAAGCAAGGATGGTGATACTTCATCACATGTACTTTGGACTTGTTATCAGGAGGGACCAGTCCCTAAAGGACATCATGTTTGGTAAAGTAGATGGTCAGCGAAAAAGAAGACCCTTAACGAGATGGATTGACACAGTGGCTGCAACAATGGGGTCAAACGTACCTATTATTGTGGGGATGGCACAGGACCAAGCAGAGTTTTGTTCTGTTGTACATAAGGTCACTATGAGTCAGAACATACTCAATGGCTCCTAACATTATTTAACTTCCATAATTCGTAGACTTCTCAAATTTTTATTTGCTATTGATTTCTATTTTAATTCTCTTGTATTGCAGAACATTCTTTGTATGATTTCAATCCTTTTAAATTTATTTTGAATTGTATGTTAGTGTAGCACAGAGATTGTCAAGTTTTGGCTTGTGTGACAAATCCATCCTGCCACCTTAATTTGTATGACTAGCAAACTGAGAATCATATTTACATTTTTAGATTGTTGAAAAATATTCACAAGAAAAATAGAGTTTTGTCTCATGAAAATGAGATAAAATTCAAATTTCGATGTCCATAAGTAGTTTTTTCATTGTCTATACTTTCAGACTACAACAGTAGAATTGAGCAATGTGACAGTGACCATACTGGCTGCAAAGCCTAAAATATTTATTATCTTTCCTTACAGAAAATGTTTTCTGTTCTCTAGTTCAAAAAGCATTCATTGTACCTGTAGCTGTAAATTAGGCTACCACCAAGAACTAAGAATAGTTTTTACATTTTAAAGTTGTTGAAAAATACTCATAAGAAGAATAATACCTCTCAGTCTATGGAAAGTATGTGACATTCAAATTTCAGTGTCCATAGTTTTCTGTTTGCATATTGTCTATATTTCTTTTATAGTACCATGGCAAAATTGAGCAATTGACAGGGACTCATGGCACGTAAAGCCTGAAGTATTTACCATCTGCCTTACTAAAAAATTTTCTGACCTGTAGTATAAAGAAGCATCCATTGTACCTTTATCTCTAAAATATACTTCCACCACCCCTTTCCTTATCAGTGATCATTGAGAAAATAATTAATACTATAGCTTGTATCTTTAACATTATTTAATGAAATGGCTTTTTTTTTTTTTTATAATTTTGCCAAATTGAAAGGGGAAATAAGTCTACTGAGCAGAAACATTGTTGACTGTGATTTATGAGAAAAACTTTTTTTTATTGTGGTGAAAATATCAACAAAACATGCACCAATTTAACAGTTTCTACATGTATAATTCAGTCACAATGTTTACTGTACTCAAGCTGTACAACCATTCTATCTTTTTCCAAATTATTTCACCTCCATTAGCCTAAACTTATGACCCCTAAGTAAAAATTTCCCCTCCCCCCCACCCTCCCACACCTGGTAACCACTAATAATATTTGATTTCTATATATATACTTATTTCATATAAGTGAGATCATAGCGTATTTGTCCTTTTGCAACTGATTCATTTTGCTCAGAATAATATTTTCAAGGTTCATTCATGTTGTGGCATGTATCAGAATTTCGTTTATTTTTATGGCTGAATAATACTCCATTGTACTTACATACTACATTTTGTTTATCCATTCATCTGTTGATGGGACATTTTTGTTGTTTCCACCTTTTGGCCATTTTGTACAGTGCTGCAGTGAACATTGGTGTACAGGGTTCTGTTTGCATTCCTACTTTCACTTCTTCTGGATATACACCTAGGATTAAGATTGCTTCTCTTGTGCTGCTGTCAATATTTTCTATTTGTCCTTTGTTTTCAACAATTTGATTAAAAGTGCTTCAGTGTTACTCTTTTTGGATTTATCCTACTTGAAGTTCCATTATTTTAAATTTAAAAAAGTTTCTATCTCTTTATATTCTTGTTTTATTCTTGCATTATTTTCCTGATTTATTTATTTTTTCCATGTTTTCTTTTAACTCTTTGAGTATGCTTAATGATGTTGCTTTTAAGTTTTTGTCAAGTGATTCCGTTATTTATCCATTCTTGAGGGACAGTTTCAGTCCCCTCATTTTGGTCTTTTGCACGGGCCATTCTTTCTTGTCTCTCCATATGCTTTGTGACTGCCTTTTGTAATTGTGACATTAAGATATATTACTGTGGTATCTCTGGATAATGTAATCTTCCTCTTCTCTAGGGCTTGCTCCTCTTCCTTTTATTATTGTTGTTATTATTTTAAATTATTGAAGATTGTAGTCCTCTGCTTCCATTCCAGATTATCCATCTAGGTGCACTTACCATTTTCTTTTCCCCATTGGTCTCCTTTCTCAGGGACACCAACCATCACTATTTCACCTCTAGGTTACCTGAGGAAGGGTAGTTGATTTGTCAATTCAGTACCAAACTCTGTGGATTGTAGCCCTTGTTATGGTGGCCTCCCCACCGACACTGGGTACGATGTTCATGTTATTCCAGCACCAGACTCCCTACCCTTGAGATGCCAGTGTTGCACTTACATCACAGATCTCCGCTTTTGATATGACTTGCTGGGTCTGGTTTCTCACCATAAACCCCCAGACCCATGAGTGACAGCCATAGGACTCTTGCACTAGACCCCTGACCCTGAGGCTGTAATCGTCGTAGATGTGCCACTCTTTAATTGGCAGCTATTGTTGAACAACAGCATGTCCTCACTGTTCAAGAACTCAGTCTGCATTATGCATACCTCATTGCTTTTTCCCAGGACTCATGGGAATGCCAACCTGTGCTGTGCTCCTGTAGCTACTCTGTTCCAGTTCTGTCTGCACAGGTGTTTTGGTCTTCACTGCCCTGCTCCTCTCCATCCAGTGCCAGACCACACATGCACTGCAGCTTGTGATGTGCTCACTGTGCCACTCTTCAGGACTCATGAGAATTCCCACCTGAGTTATGCAAACTAAGCTGCTCTGTCCCAGGTGCAACCCTTTAGGCGTTTTGGCCCAGGCTGCACCCTCTGTGCCTCCCTACCCTAGGCCTGACTGCTCATGCACAGCTGCCTCTGCTGCACCCACCTTGCTGTTCTTTCACACAACTCACAGGAACTCCTGCCTCGGTGGTGCTCAATGGGACTTTCTGTCCCAGGCTTCCTGTTCAGGTGTCTCAGCTGTGCCCAGACCCACCTGTTCATGTACTGTGGCCTCTGCCACACCTAGCTCATTATTCTCTCTCAGAACTCACAGGGAACTCCCATCTGGGTTATACTCAGTGGGATTCTTTCTAGAAAAACTATATCTTATGCCAAAAAATGTTGTTTGTTTTTAAGTTTCTTATTTGGAGTTAATTTTTTTTTTTTTTTTTGGTGAATGTATACACAGTTGAAGATACACAACTTCAACAATTTCTACGTGTGCAATTCAGTGACATTGTTTACACTTCAAGTTGTGTTTCCATTCTCTCTATCCTTTTCCACATTTTTCTATCACCATTATCTTAAACTCACTGCCTCCTAAGCTTTCCATTAGTTTGCCATTGTCAATTTGATCTCACATAGATAGTTCTTTGAAAGAACACAATACTGAAAGCAGATATACATTACTTATTAAAATAAGCTTTTTTTATTAAAAAAAAACTTCAAGGGATGGTTTTAATTTAAACATTATCTTAGGGCAATAGTACTGGGAGTTCATCTAGCCTTGGTGGCTCCAGAAAGTCTGCATTCCATTGCAAATTTGTAATTATGTTTCATATTTCTCCCCGTTTGATCAGCATTCTTCTATAGAATAATTGATCAAAATGTTAAGTAATGGTAGCTGGGAACGATCCAATTCTGGTCTCGTGGCAAAGGAGGCAGTTAGTTGTTCACGGAGGCAACTAGACATGCATTCGGTTTACTCCTATGATTCCTGACTCTCCTTCCTCTATTGCTTCAGGTGAATGGAGACCAATTGTTGTATCTTGGAAGGATGCTTGCTTGCTTTTGTAAAAATAATATTGTGTTTTCGGTGAAGGTTTACACAACAATTTAGGTTCCCATTCAACAATTTCTATGCAAATTGTTCAGTGGCATTGGTTATGTTCTTCACAATTAGTGAACTTTCTCCATGTTTCCATTCTGGTTGATCAGTTTTCATTAATCTAGTTTCCCTGGCCCCTTACATCTCATTTTTGTTTTAAAATAGTTTTTGACCGTTTGGTCTTATAGAGATGATTTTTTAAAGGAGCACACTACTCAGGAGTGATACTGTTTTATTGTGAGCCAATCTGTTATTTAGCTAAAAGTTGATCTCAGAGGTGTGTTTTGGTTCAAGCTTTAAAGAGTAGTCTAGTCTCAACTGCTCCAGTAATTCTAATTTTTGTTTTGTTTTTTGGGAATTTTAGGTTCTGTTCCACATTATTCTCCCATTCTGTCAGTGTCTATCTATTGTGACCCTGATCAGAAAGGTCAGAAGTTGTAACCGAGCACCATCTAATTCTTCTGATATCAGGGTAGATGAGGTCATGGTTTGTTTAGACTATTGATTAATTCTGTAGAGTAGTTTCTTCTTTGAGTGTTTGGTTTCCTTCTTTCTCTTTTGCTCCGGATGAGTAGAGAACGATAGGTCTATCTTAGACGGCCATTTGCAAGCTTTTATGACCCTAGACAATATTCACCAAGCTAGGATGTAGAATATAAACTTTATGAACTATATTGTCTTAGGCTGGGTTCTCTAGAGAAGCAAAACCAGTAAAGTGTATAAATATATATATATAGACAGAGATTATATCAAGGAAACAGCTCACATAATTGTAGATGCTAGAACGTCCCAAGTCCATGGATCAGGGTAGAGGCCTCTCCCAAGTCACGCAGCTGCAGAATCTGGCAAGCCCAAGATCAGTAGGTCGGAGAGCAGGGCTCCCGCTCACAGGCTGTGCAGATCAACGAATCCCAGGTTCGGCAGATAAGCTGACAGCTCAAGTCCCAAGAACGGGAGAAGAGACGACAGGAAGCAGCCGCAGGATCCAGAGAGAGCAAAAACCCAGAATGTCTGCTTATATACAGATGCGGACCACACCCTCAAGGAGACTCCCTTTCATCTGATTGGCTACTCACAGTATATTCAATCATGGGAGTGATTACATTAAAACACGGAGAATCATGGCCCAGTGAAGTTGACACACAATCTTAACCGTCACATATATTATGCCAGTTGACTGAGATATTTCATGATACTATGGTCTTAGTCCTTCAAACCCAGGAAACCGATCCCATGAGCTATTTGGTTATGTCTAAGAAGTATCTGCAACTGTACCCTGTATGTGCTTTATTATATATATGAATATATGTGCTTGTAGTCACATACCTGCATATACATATACATACATGTACATATAACCCATTGCCGTCAGGTTGATTCCGACTCATAGCGACCTGATAGGACAGAGTAGAACTGCCCCATAGGGTTTCCAAGGAGTGGCTGGTGGATTTGAACTGCCGACCTTTTGGTTAGCAGCCTTAGCTCTTAGCCACTGTGCCACCAGGGCTATATTACACCTTTATATAGACACATATATACTTACATATGTATATCTATATGCATATATCTCTACATATATACATACATACCCACATATATATTTTTTGGTTGTTATTTTTTCAAAATTATATATTCCATAGAAATTACCAAAAAGGTCTTTTTTTCATGTGCACCTTTTAGTAACATCACTTACCTGTGTCAAGCTGTGCACGCTTCACTCATTTGGTGTTACCTTTCCTGTCACTAAAAATAATAAATGTCTACTATCTAGAGAATGAATCCCCCTCATCCTCCATTCCTATAACCACTAATAAACATTAATTTCTGTACATTTGCCAGTTCATGTCTTTTTATAAAAGTGAGAACATACAATATTAGTCTTTTTGTGATTGACTTATTTCGCTCAATATAACTTCCTCCAGGTTCATCCATGTTTCAAGATGTTTTGCCAACTCATTTCTCTTTATTGCTGAGTAGTACTCCATTGTATGTATGTACCATGTTTTAACATCATGATAAGTGGAGAAAAGATTGAAGCTGTCAAAGATGTCATTTTACTTGGATCCACAATTAATGCCCATGGAAGCAGCAGTCAGTAAATCAAACAATGTATTACATTGGGAAAATCTGGGGCAAAAGACCTTTTTAAAGTGTTAAAAAAGCAAAGACGTCACTTTGAGGACTAAGGTGCACCTGACCCAAGCCATGGTATTTTCAGTCTCCTCATATGCATGTGAAAGCTGGACAACGAACAAGCAAGAGTGAAGAAGAATTGATGCATTTGAATTATTTCATTGGTGAGGAATACTGAATATACCATGGACTGCCTGAAGAACAAACAAATCAGTCTGAAAGAAGTACAACCAGAATGCTCTTAGAAGTGAGGATGGCGAGACTTCGTATCATGTACTTTCCACATGTTATCAGGAGGGACCAGTCCCTGTAGGACAACATGCTTGGTAAAGTAGAGAGTCAGCAAAAAAGAGGAAGATCCTCAACAAGATGGATTGACACAGTGGTTGCAACAATGAGCTCCAACAAAGCAACCATCATGAGGATGGCACAGGACCTGGCAGGGTTTTGTTCTATTGTAAGTAAGGTCTCTATGAGCTGAAAACAACCTGACGGCACCTAACAACAAGAACCAAATTTTACTTAGCCATTCATCCTCTGATGGGCACTTAGGTTGTTTCTAACTTTTTGTTATTGTGAATAGTGCTGTGGTGAACGTAGGTGTGCAAATGTCTGCTAGTGTCACTTCTATTAGATCCCTAGAATATATACTTATGAGTGGAATTGATGGATCAGATGGTAGTTCTACCTCTAGTCTTTTGAGGAAATGCCAGATTGTTTTCTACAACAGCTGTACCATTTTGCATTCACACGTGCAATGGATGAGGGTTTTAATTTTCCATATCGCCTCCAACACTTGTTATTTCCTTTCTTTTTTTTTTTTCTTCGTCTTCTTGACCATCCTAGTGGGAGTGAATGTTATCTCATTGTGGTATTGATTTGCATTTTTCTGATGGCTAATGACGTTGAGAATCTTTTCATGTGTTTCTTGACTGTCTTAATATCCTCTTTGGTGAAGCGTCTGTTCATATTCTTTTTTCAGTTTTTGATTGGGTTATTTTTCTTTTTGTTGTTGAGTTGTAGAAGGTTTCTATATAATTTAGATATTAAACCCTTATCAGTTATATCATTCTCTAAGATTTTTTCCCAGTCTGTAAGTTGTTTCTTTACTACTTTGATAAAGTCTTTTCATGAACATATGTATTTAACTTTTATGCTGTTCCAGTTATCTATTTTGTTTTCTGTTGCTAGTGCATTCTTTATTGTGTTTGATAATCTGTAATTGAAAAAAAATTAGATCCCATAGCTTTGGTCCTATATTTTCTTCCAAGAATGTTTTGATTTTAGATTGAACATTTATGTTGTTGATCCGTTTGAATTAGTTTTTTTGTATGGTATGAGGTATGGACCTTGTTTCATTTTTTGTTGAAGAGATTGTTCCTTTCCTTCCCCTTGGAATGGTTTTGGCAGTCTTGTGGAAAATCAGTTGATCATAGATGTTTGGATTTATTTCTGGATTTTTAATTCTGTTGCGTTGGTCTATGGGTTTGCCATTAAACCAGTACCAGCCTGTTTTGATTACTGTACCTGTATAATATTTTTTGAAGTCAGTGTGAGTCCTCCTACTTTGTTCTTCTTCAAAATTGCTTTGGCTTTCCAGGGTCTCTTGTCATTCCATATAAAACTGAGGATTAGTTTTTCCATTTCTGTAAAGAATATTGTTGGAATTTTGATTAGGATTGTACTGTATCTGGAGATCGCTTTGGGTGATACTGACATCTTGACTATTTTAAACTTTTTTATGGTTGTAGTTTAAATGAAGTTTACATTTCCAGTTAGCCTCCCATACAAAAATTTATACATACATTGTTATGTGAACCTGATTGCTCTCCCCATACTGGGACAGCACACTCCTCCTTTCTACCCCTGATTCCCCATGTCCATTCAACCAGCTTCTAACCCTCTCTGCCTTCCCTTCTCACCTCCGGACAGAAGCTGTCCATTTAGTCTCTTGCATCTGCTTGAGCTAAGAGGCACACTCCTCCCAAGTATCAATTTATGTCCCGCAGTCCAGTCCAATCCCTGTCTGAAGAGTTGGCTTCGAAAATTGTTTTACTTCGGGCTGATAGAGAATCTGAGGGCTATACCTTCTGGGGTTCTTCCAGTCTCAGTCAGGCCATTAAATCTGGTCTTCTTACTAGAATTTGAGTTCTGCGCCCCACCTTTCTCCTGCTTCATCAGGGACTCTCTATTGAGTTCCCTGTCAGGGCAGTCATTGGTGGTATCCGGGCACCATCTAGTTCTTCTGGTCTCAGGCTTATGTGGCTCTTTCTGTCTCTGGGGTAATACTTTACTTGTGTCTTTGGTGTTCTTCATTCTCCTTTACTCCAGGTGATTGGAACCAATTGTTGCGTCTTAGATAGACACTTGCAAGCTTTTACGACCCCAGACGCCACTCACCAAAGTAGAATGCAGAACATTTTCATAATAAGCTTTGTTATGCCAATTGACCTAGATGTCCCCTGAAAGTACGGTCCCCAGACCCCTACCCCTGTTACTCTGTCTCTCAAAGTGTTTGATTGTATTCAGGAAACTTCTTAGCTTTGGTTTAGTCCAGTTGTGCTGACTTCCCCTGTAGTGTGTGCTGTCCTTCCCTTTACCTAAAGTAATTCTTATCTACTATCTAGTTAGTAAATAACCCTCACCCTCCCTCTCCACACTGGTAACCATCAAAGAAAGTTTTCTTCTGTGTTTAAACCTTTTCTTGAGTTCTTATAATAGTGATCTTATACAATATTTGTCCTTCTGTGACTGACTAAATTCACTCAGCATAATGAGTTCCAGCTTCCTCCATCTTATGTTTCAGGGCTTCATGGTTGTTCTTTGTCATTGTATAGTATTCCATTGTGTGGATATACCATATTTGTTTATCCATTCATCCATTGATGGGCATGTAGGTTTTTTCCATCTTTTTGCTATTGTGAACAGTGTTGCAATGAACATGGGTGTGCTTATATCTATTCGTGTGATGGCTCTTATTTCTCTAGGATATATTCCAAGGAGCGGGGTAGCTGGATCGTATGGTACTTCTATTTCTAGCTTTTTAAGGAAGCACCAAATCGACTTCCAAATTGGTTGTACCATTTTACATTCCCACCAACAGTGTATAAGTGTTCCAGTCTCTCCACAACGTCTCCAGCATTTATTATTTTGTGTTTTTTTTGGGTTAGTGTTAGCCGTGTTGGGGTGAGATGGTATCTCTTTGTAGTTTTGATCTGCATTTCTCTAATAGCTAATGATCGTGAGCATTTCTTCCTGTGTTTGTTAGTCACCTGAATATCTTCTTTAGTGAAATGCATGTTCATATCCTTTGCCCATTTTTTAAATTGGGTTATTTGTCTTTTTGTTGTTGAGGTTTTGCAGTATCTTGTAGATTTTAGAGATTAGACGCTGATTGGATTTGTTGTAGCCAAAATATTTTCCCCCAGTCTGTAGGTTGTCTTTTGACTCCTTTGGTGAAGTTTTTTGATGAACATAAGTGTGTGATTTTTTAGGAGCTCCCATTTATCTAGTCTCTCTTCTGGTGCTTGTGCATTGTTACTTATGGTTCGTATTGTGCTTATGCCATGTATTAGGTCCCCTAGCGTTGTCCCTATCTTTTCTTCCATGATCTTTATTGTTTTCAATTTTGTATTTAGGTCTTTGATTCATTTTGAGTTAATTTTTGTTCATGGTGTGAGGTATGGGTCTTGTTTCACTTTTTTGCAGAAGAATATCCAGTTATGCCGGCACCATTTGTTAAAAAGACTGTTTTTTCCCCAATTGATAGGCTTTGGGCCTTTGTCAAATATCAGCTGCTCAAAGGTGGTTGAATTTATGACATCTTGACTATTTTAAGTCTTCCAGTCCATGAGCGTGAAACGTCTTTCCTTCCATTTAGGTCCTCTTTAATCTCTTTCTTTTTTTTTTTTTTTTAATATTTTTTATTGTACTTTAAATGAAGGTTTATAGAACAAATAGTTTCTCATTAAACAGTCAACATTCATATTTGTGACATTGGTTAACAACCCCACGACATGTCAACACTCTCCCTTCTCGACGTTGGAAGACATTTTTTGGGTGAAAATATATACAGCTAAAGTTACACCACTTCAAACCTTTCTACATGTATAATTCAGTGACATCAATTACACCGTTCCAGTTGTGCTGCTATTCTCACTATCCTTTTCCAAATTATTCCATCACCATTATCTTCAACTCACTGCCCCCTAGGCTTCCCATCAAACCTTTTGAGTTGCTGTTGTCAATTTGATCTCACATAGACTGTTCTTTTTCTTTTTGTACCTTAGATAATCATTTACAGAACAAATAGTTTCTCATTAAACAGTTAGTACACATATTGCCCTATGACAATGGTTAACAATCCCATGACATATCAACACTGCCCCTTCTCAACATAGGGTTCCCTATCTCCAGCTTTCTTGTCCCCTCCTGACTTCTAGTCCTTGTCCCTTGACCACTGTGCCTCATTAGTCCTGTTTTTGTTTTATGGGGCTGTCCAATCCCTGGCTGAACGGGTGAACCTCAGGAGTGATTTCACCACTTGAGCTAAAATGGTGTCTGGGGGCCATACTCTCGGGGTTTATCCAGTGTGTCAGGCCAGTAAATATGGTCTTTTTTTGTGAATTATAATTTTGTTCTACATCCTTCTCCAGCTCTGTCAAGGACCATCTGTTGTGATCCCTGTCAGAGCAGTCAGTGGTGGTAGCCGGGCACCATCTAGCTGTACTGGACTCAGTCTGGTGGAGGCTATGGTAACTGTGGTCCGTTAGTCCTTCGGACTAATCTTTTCTTTGTATCCTGTTCTCTTCATTCTCCCTTGCTCCTGAAGGGGTGAGATCAATGGAGTATCTTAAATGGCTGCTCACAGGCTTTTAAAACCCCAGAAGCTACTTACCAAGGTAGAATGTAGAACACTCTCCATAAACTGCGTTATGCCGATTGAGCTAGATGTTCTTGAGGCCATGGTCCCCACAGCCCTCCGCCCAGCAATTCAGTCCCTCAGGGAGTTTGGATGTGTCTATGGAGCTTCCATAACCTTTCCTTGTACAAGTTGTGCTGGCTTCCCCAGTATTGTGTACTGTCTTCCCTTCACCAAAGTTACCTCTTATCTATTGTCTATTTAGTTTTCCCCCCAACCCTCCCATCCCTCATAACCAACAAAGACTGTTTCTTTTAGTGTGTAAACTTTTACATAAGTTTTTACAGTAGAGGTCTCATACAATGTTTGTCCTTTTGTGGCTGACTTATTTCACTGAGCATAATGTCCTCCAGTTTCATCCATGTTATGAGATGCTTCGCAGATTCATCATTGTTCTTTCTCATTAGGTAATATTCCACTATGTGTATGTACCGCAGTTTGTTTATCCATTCATCTGTTGATGGGCATCTAGGTTGTTTCCATCTTTTTGCTATTGTGTACAGTGCTGCAATGAATATGGGTGTGCATATGTCTACTCGTATGACTGCTCTTATTTCTCTAGGATATGTTCCTAGGAGTGGGATTGCTGGATCGTATGGTATGTCTATTTCTAGCTTTCTAAGGAAGCACCATATCATTTTCTAAAATGGTTGTATCATTTTGCATTCCCACCAGCAGTGCATAAGAGTTCCAATCTCAACACAGCCTCTCCAACGTTTGTTATTTCCAGTGTTTTTGATTCGTGCCAGTAATGTTGGGGTGAGATGATATCTCATTGTGGTTTTAATTTGCGTTTCTCTAATGGCTAGTAATCGTGAGCATTTCCTCTCTTGTCTGTTGGTCGCTTGAATGTCTTCTTTGGTGATGCGTTGTTCATTTCCATTTACCTTTTTAAATTTAGATTATTTGTCTTTTTGTGGTAGAGGTGTCGACGTTTCTTGTAGATTTTAGAGATTAGACCTTTGTCTGACTTGTAATGTCCAAATATTTTTTCCCAGTCTGTAGGTTTTCTTTTTCCTCTTTTGGTGAAGTCTTTTCATGAGCATAAGCATTTAATTTTCAGAAGATCCCAGTTATCTAGCTTATCTTCTGGGGTTTCTGTGTTGTTGGTTATGGTTTGTATTCTGTTAATGCTGTGTATTAGGGCCCCTAGCATTGATCTTATTTTTTCTTCTATGAACTTTATAGTTTTTGGCTTTATATTTAGGTATTTGATCCATTTTGAATTAGTTTTTGTATATGGTGTGAGGTATGGGTCCTGTTTCATTTTCTTGCAGATGGACATCCAGTTTTGCCAGCACCATTTGTTAAAAAGACTGTCTGTTCTCCTTTCAATGGACTTTGGGCCCTTGTCGAAGATCAGGTGACCGTAGGGGATAGAGTTACATCTGGGTTCTCAATTCTGTTCCACTGGTTAATGTATCTGTCATTGTACCAGTACCAGGCTGTTTTGAATACCGTAGCTGTATAGTAGGTTCTGAGGTCAGGTAATGCAAATCCTCCTACTTTATTCTTCTTTTTCAATAGAGCTTTACTTATCTGTGGCTTCTTCTCTTTCTATATAAAGTTAATGATTACTTTTTCCATCTCTTTAAAGAATGTTGTTGGTATTTGGATCGGGATTGCATATTGGATCAGGATTGCATAGTATTTCTAAATTGCTTTGGGTATAATCGTCATTTTCTCTATGTTGAGTCTACCTATCCTTGAGCATGGTATGTTTTTCCGTTTATGTAGATCCCTTTGGGTTTCTTGCAGTAGTATTTTTTAGTTTTCTTTGTATAGGTCTTTTACGTCCCTGGTTAGATTTATTCCTAAGTATTTTATTTTTTAGGGGCTATTATAAATGGTATTGTTTTCCTGATCTTTTTTTCATCATCCTCTTTATTGGAGTATAGGAATCCAACATATTTTTGTATGTTTATCTTGTATCCTGCTACTCTGTTGAGTCTTTCTATTAGTTCCAGTAGATGTCTCATGGAGTCTTTAGGGTTTTCTATGTATAGTATTATATCATCCTCAAACAGGGACAGTTTAACTTCTTCATTACCAATTTGGATGTCCTTTATTTCTTTTTCTTGCCTTATTGCTCTAGCTAGGACTTTCAGCACAATGTTAAATAGGAGTGGAGATAAAGGGCATCCTTGTCTTGTTCCTCTTCTCAAGTGGAATGTTTTCAGCCTCTCTCCATTTTTGGATAGATGCCCTTTATTATGTTGAGAAATTTCCCTTCTATGCCTGTTTTATTGAGAGTTTTTATCTGGAATGGATGTTGGACTTTGTGGAAAGCCTTTTCTGTGCCATTTGAGATTATCATGTGATTCTTTTCTTTCCTTTTATTTATGTGGTGGATTACATTGATTGTTTTTCTAATGTTGAACCATTCTTGCGTAGCTGGTAAGAACCCTACTTGGTCGTGGTGTATTATTTTTTTGATATGATGCAGACTTCTGTTGGCTAGAATTTTGTTGAGAATTTTTACATCTATATTCATGAGAGATATTGGTCTGTAATTTTCTTTTTTTGTGGTGTCTTTGCCTGGTTTTGGTATTAGAGTTATGCTGGCTTCTTAGAATGAATTTGGAAGTATCCCTTCCTTTTCTGTGTTCTGAAATAGTTTGAGTACTACTGGTATAAGCTCTTCTCTGAATGTTTGGTATAATTCTCCAGTGAAGTCTTCTGGGCCAGGGCTTTTTCTTTGTTGGGAGTATTACATTATCAGTCTCTTCTCTTGTTATGGGTCTGTACAGATTTTCAAACATCACTTTGTGGTAGTTTGGGTAAGTGGTGTGTTTCTTGAAATTTATCCATTTCCTCTAGATTTTCAAATTTGTTGGAGTATAGTGTTTCATAATACTCTGTTATAATCTTTTTAATTTAGTTGGGTTTGTTGTAATGTCCCCCATTTCATTTCTTATTTGGGTTATATGCATCCTTTCCTGTTTTGCTTTTGTCATTCTGGCCAGTGGTTTGTCAATTTTGTTGATCCTTTCAAAGAACCAACTTTTGGTTTTTTTCATTCTTTCTCTTGTTTTTGTATTCTCTATTTCATTGATTTCTGCTCTGATCTTTATTATTTCCTTTCTTACAGTGGCTGTGGGATTTTTTTTTTCTGTTCTGTTTCTATTTTTTTTAGTTCTGTATTTAATGTTTTAATTGTGTCCCTTTCTTCTTTTTTGATGTGTGCATCTATTGCTATAAATTGTCCTCTGAGGACTTCCTTTGCTGTGTCTCAAAGGTTTTGGTATGATATGTTTTCATTCTCATTAGAGTCTAAGAATTTTTTGATTACATATCTGATTTCTTCTATTACCCAGTGATGTGTAAGCAGGGTGTTATTCAGTTTCCATGTAATTGATTTTTTTCCTTGCTCTTCCTGTTTTTAATTTCTACATTGATGGTGTTGTGGTCAGAGAATATACTTTGTATTAATTCAACATTTTGAATCTTGTTGAGGATTGCTCTGTGGCCTAAGATGTGGTCTATTCTGGAGAATGTTCCATGTGTTTAATCTCTTTCAAATCAACTCAACAACAATGGTTTTAGTCCCTTTCATCAGGGTTTTATAGTTTTCAATGTGTAAGTCTTTCACAGGAAACCCTGATGGCATAGTGGTTAAGTGCTATGGCTGCTAACCAAAAGATCAGCAGTTCAAATCCACCAGGCACTCCTTGGAATCTCTATGGGGCAGTTCTACCCTGTCCAATAGGGTCGCTATGAGTTAGAATTGACTTGATGGCAAAGGGGTTAAGTCTTTCACATTCCTGAGTAAATTTATTCCTAGATATTTTATTGTCTTATATGCTATTGTAGATCGTGTTGTTTTCTTAATTTTTTCAGATTTCTCATTTCTGGAGTAAATGCATCTGATTTTTGTGCATTGTCCTTGTACCCTGTGACTTTGCAAAATTCCTTTATGCATTCTAGAAGCTTTTAAGGACTTTCTTTGGGATTTTCTATATGTAGGAGTATGTCATCTGGGAATAGGGGTACTTTTACCTCTTTTATTTGGATACCTTTTATTTCTTTTTCTTTCCTTATTTTTCTGGCTAGGACTTCCAGTACAATATTGCCTAGGAGTGGTGAGAGTGGTCTTCTTTCTCTAGTTCCCATTTTCAAGGGGAATGTTCTCAGTCTTTCTCCCTTAAGTGTAATGTTGGCTGTTGGTTTTCCATAAATGCCCTTAATCATGTTGAGGAATTTTCCCTTTATTCCTATCTTGTTAAGAGTTTCTGTCAAGAAAAGGTGCTGGATTTTAGTAAATGCCTTTTTTGCATCGATTGAGATGATCATGTGGTTCTTTCCCTTTGTTCTGTTAATGTGGTGCATTACATTTACTGGTTTTCTAATGTTGAACCAACCTTGCATTCTTGGAATAAATCCTACTTTATCATGATGTGTAATTATTTTAATATGCTGTTAGATTCTGTTTACTAGTATTTTGTGAATATTTTGGCATCTGTATTCATAAGGGATATCGGTCTGTAGTTTTCTTTTCTTGTGGTATATATATGTATATATATAGGTTTTGTTACCAGGGTAAAGTTGGCTTTATGAAAAGAGTTAGGGAGGAACTTCTTTCTGTGTTTTTTGGGAAAGTTTTAACAGGATTGGTGTTAGTTTTTCTCCAAAAGTTAGATAGAATTCCCCAGTCAAGCCATCTGGTCCTGGACTTTTCTTTGTTGGGATGCTTTTTATTACTGAATCTGTCTCCTCTTTTGTTATGTGTATGTTGTGGTTTTCTATTTTTATACTTGGAAGCAGACTTTATAAGATCTTGTATGTTTGTCCTGAGTGAAATTGAAAGTTATTGCAAAGTTTTGAGCAGAAGAATGAAACTATCTGATTTAGCTTTTTAACATTATTATATCACTTCTGTTCACTTTCCGTTGGCCATATGTTTAGGTAAGC
This sequence comes from Dugong dugon, assembly GCA_030035585.1. NCBI lineage: Eukaryota > Metazoa > Chordata > Mammalia > Sirenia > Dugongidae > Dugong > Dugong dugon. Next base: position 95,458,029 of record CM057483.1, on the reverse strand, counting down.
TATGTGTCTCTATGTATTTGCCTATTTCATCAAAGTTATTGATTTTGTTGGAATACAGTTGTTTATAGTATTGGGTTATGATCATTTTTACTTCAGTTGAGTCAGTTGTAATGTCTCTCCTTTCATTTATTATTTTGGTTATTTGCATCTTACTTCTTTGTTTCTTTGTGTGCCTAGCAAGTGGTTTGTCAATTTTATTGATCTTTGAAAAGAACTGACTTCTGAATTTGTTGTTTCTGTCTACAGTTCTCCTGTTTGCTATTTCATTTATTTCTGCTCTGAAATTTATTATTATTTTTTTCTTTTAGTAGCTTTAGAATTAGTTTGCTCTTCTTTTTCTAGTTCCTCAAGCTGTAGAGTTGGACTGTTTTTTTCAGACAGTAACTTCTTCGCTGCTTCCCACAAGTTGTGGTATGATGTGTTTTCATTTTCATTTATCTCCAGGTATTTTTAATTTCACTCTTTTTTAAAAATTATTGTATTTTTGGTGAAAGTTTATGTCATGGTTTGAATTATGTCCCCCCAAAAATGTGTGTATCTATTTGGCTAGGCCATGATTCCTGGTACAGTGTGATTTTCCTGTATGTTGTAAACCTGCCTGTATGATGTTAATGAAGGAGGATGGGTGGTAGTTGTGTTAGTAAGGCAGGACTGGATCTATGAGACTGGATTGTGTCCTGAGGCAATCTCTTGAGATATAAAAGACAGAAGTGAGCAGAGAGACAGGGGGACCTCATACCATCAAGAAAGCAGTGCCAGGAGCAGAGCGTGTCCTTTGGACCAGGGTCCCTGTGCGGAGAAGCTCCAAGTGTGGGAGAACACTGACAAGAAGGCTGAGAGAGAGAAAGCCTTCCCCTGGAGCTGAATTTAGACTTTTAGCCTACTTTAACTGTGAGGAAATAAACTTCTCTTCATTAAAACCATCCACTTGTGGTATTTCTGTTATAGCAGCACTAGATGACTAAGACAGTTTACACAGCAAATTAAGTTCCCATTTGACAATATCTATATGAATTGTTCAGTGACGTTATTTACATTTTTTGCGATGAGTCAGTAGTCTCTTTATTTGCATTCTTGTTGTTTCACTTCCAGTGCTCTAATTTTCTTGCCCCCTTATCTTCTCAACTTCTCTTTAGAGTAATTGTTGACCTTTTGGTCTCACATAGAAGACGTTTTAGTGGAGCACTCATGGGTAATATCATTTATTTTGTGTGTCAGTCTGTTATTTTTTTAAAAGGTGACCTCAGAGTATAGTTTTGGTTCAAGATTTAAAGAGTATCTCAGGGCAATAGTGTCAGGCAATCCTCTAGTCTCAAGTGGTCCAGTAAGTCTGTGGTTTTTAAGAATTTGAATTCTGTTCTATGGTTTCCCCCCATTCTATCAGGGTTTGTCTATCATGGCCCTTATTAGAATTGTCGGTAGTGATAGCTGGGTGTGATCTAGTTCTTCTGTTCTCAGGGTAGGTGAGGCCGTGGCTCTTGTAGGCTGTTATCCCTGTAAAGTAGTTTCTTCTCTGAGATGTTAGTTTCCTTCTCTCTTTTGCGGTAGACGAGTAGAGACCAATAGTTGAATCTTAGATGGCTACTCACAAGCTTTTACTACCCGAGTTGCTACTCACCTCACTAGGATGCAGAACCTGAACGTTGTGAACTTTATTTTGCCCATTCACTGAGTCGTGTCATGAAACTAAGGTCCTAAGCCTTCAAACCCAGAAAACCAATTTTGCAAGGTATTTGGTTATGTCTGAGAAGTATCTGTATCTATGTCCTCTATGAATATAGATGGGTGCACACAAGTATCTGTACATACCTGTACATATAGATACTTCTATCTATGCACACATGTACACATCTGTACCTACTCATACACGTATATGCCTATACCTACGTATGTGACTATACACTCATTTTTTGATTATAGTTGGTGTTGTTTCCAAATTTTATATATATATATAAATATATATCATATTCTTTAGCACAAACTTCCTTTCCTCTTGTGTGTTTCTTAGTGTGGTCGTTTACTTTGGTCAAAGTGTGCTCAATACACCCATATTTGTTGCTACTATTCCCGTCTCAAGAAAATAACAGTATCAGTGATTTAGAGAGTGATTCCCCCCTCCTCACCCATCCCCAGTAACCACCAATCAACATTGGTATCTGTATATATGACTTTTGGCTTCTTATAAAAGAGCTTATACAACATTTGTCCTTATTTGATTGAATTATTTCACTTAAAATCATGTCCTCCCAATGCATCCATGTTATAGTATGTTTCAAGAACTCATCATTGTTCTTTATGATTGTGTAATATTCAAGTGTATGTATGTACCACATTTTGCTTATCCATTCATTCGTTGAAGGACACGTAGACAGTTTCCTTTTTTTTTTTTTTTTTCTGTTGTGAATAATGCTGCATTGAACATAGGTATGCGTATGTTTATCTGTGTCTCTTTTATTAAATAGGATACATATACCTAGGAGTGGGATTCCTGGATCATAATGTAGTTTTATTTCCAGTTTTTTGGTGAAGTGTCATACCATTTTCCATAGTGTTTGTACAGTTTTACAGTTCCACCAGCAATGGATAAGGGTTCCAATCTCCTTACAACCTCCCCAGATGTGTTGTTATCTGTTTTTTTTAATCAGTGCCATTTTTTCAGGGGTGAATTGGTATCTCATTATAGTTTTGATTTGCATCTCTCTAATGGCTAATGATTGTGATCGTCTTTTAATGTGTTTGTTGGCTGCTTGAACGTCTTCTTTGGCGAAATGTCTGCGTCCTTTTGCCGTTTTTAATTGGGTTGTTTATCTTTTTGTTTTGTTGAGTTGTTAAAGTTTTCTATATATTTTAGAGATTAGATACTTATTGTATATCTTGTTTCTGAAGATTTTCCCCCAGCCTATAGGTTGTCTTTTTACTCTTTTGATAAAGTTTCTTGATGAGCATAAGTATTTAATTTTTTACAAAGTCCCAATTATCTAATTTGTCTTCTGTTATTAGTGCATTTATAGTTACGTTTGTTAGCATATTTTTATAAAAGGTTAGATCCCGTAATTTTCCCCCTGTTTTCTTCTAGAAAGTTTATAGTCTTAGGTTTAACATTTAGGTCTTTGATCCATTTTGAGTTAGTTTTTGTTTATGGTGTGAAGTGTGGGTCCTGTTTCATTTTTCTGCAGGTGGATATTCAGTTTTGCCAGCACCATTTATTAAAGAGACCATTTCTGCCCCACTGAATGGACTTTGACACTTTGTCTAAAATCAGTTGTCCATAAATAAATGGATTCATTTCTGGGTTCTTAATTCTATTCTACTTGTCTACATGTCTGTTGTTGAACCAGTACCAGGTGCTTTTGACTACAGTGACTGAATAGCCTCATACTTTGTTCTTTTCCAATATTGCTTTGGCTATTCGGGGCCTCTTTCCTTTCCATATAGAATTAGTGATTAGTTTTTCTATTTTAGTAAAAAATGTTGTTGGAATTTGTATTAGGATTGCATTGTATTTTTAGATCGCTTTAGGTAGTATTGACGTTTTTACTATATTAGGTCTTCCAATCTATGAGCACAGAATGTCCTTCCATTTATGCAGGTCTCTTTTAGTCTTTTGTAGTAGTGTTTTATACTTTTAATCATTTAAGTCTTCTATGTCCATGATTAGGTTAATTCTTAGACATTTTATCTCTTTTGCAGCTATTGTAAATGGTGTTGTTTGTTTCATTTCCTTTTTCGAGTACTCCTTGTTAGTGTAAAGAACCCAACTTATTTTTGTGTGTTGACCTTGTACCCTGCAATGTTGCTGAATTCTTCTGTTAGATCCAGCAGGTTTGTTTTTTTTTTTTTTTTTTTTTTGTGGAATCTGTAGGGTTTTCTATGTATAAGATCATGTCAACTGCGAGTAGAGATAGTTTTACTTCTTCCTTTCCTATTCGGATATCTCTTATTTTTCTTTCTTGCCTTCATGCTCTGGCTAAGACTTCAAGTACAATATTTATACTGAATAAGAGTGGTGATAATGCGCATCCTTTTCTCATTCCCTTTCTCAAGGGGAATGCTCTCAGCCTTTCTCCACTGAGAATAATTTTGGCTTTTGGGTTTGTATATGTACCCTTAATTATGTTGAGAAATTTCACTTCTATTCTTATTTTGCTGAGAGTTTTTATCAGGAAATGGTGTCGGATTTTATCAAATGCCTTTTCTGCATCAATTGATATGATCATGTTGTTCTTTTCCATTGTTTTATTTATGTGGTGAATTACACTGATAGATTTTCTAATGTTGAACCACCCTTGCATTCCCAGTAGGATCCACTTGATTGTGGTGTATACTTTTTTTGATATGTTGTTGAATTCTGTTGACTAGAATTTTGTTGAGAATTTTTGTGTCTATATTCATGAAGGATATTGGTCTGTAATTTTTTTCTGATGTCTTTTCTGGTTTTGATATCAGGGTGATGTTGGCTTCATAGAATGAATGTGTTTTTGAAGAGTTTGAGTAGAATCGGTGTCAACTGTTCTCTTAATGTTTGGTAAAATTCCTCAGTGAAGCAGTCAAGTCCTGGGCTTTTTTTTCTTTTTTGGCAGTTATTTTATGACATCTTCAATCTCTTTTGTTGTGAGTTTGTTTAATTTTCTACCTGTATTTGTGTTAGTTTAGGTAAGTAGTGTGTTTCTAGAAATGTGTTCATTTCATCTAGGTTTTTAAATTTAAGTACCTTCTTTCATATTCTGTTATGATCCTGTTTATCTCAGTTGGATTTGTTTGTAATATCTCCAATTTCTTTTCTTACTTTGGTTATTTGCCTCTTCTTTTTTTTCTTTTGTCAGTCTAACCAGTGGTGTGGCTACTTCATTGATCCCCAGGGTTTTGATACATTGTGTTTTCTTGGTTCTACTTATTTTTAGTTCACTTTTGATTTCCTCTATAACCTAATAGTTTTTTAGTAATGTGTTACTTACTTTTCAAGTAATTCTTATTATTTTTCCCTTAGTCTTCCTGTTGTTGATTTCCAGCTTCATTACATTATGGTCAGAGAAGATGCTTTGTATGATATCAATCTTTTTTACTTTGTTGAGACTCCATGTGCACAGGAGAAAAATGTGTATTATTCTGATTTTGGGTGGATTGTTCTATATCTGTTCATTAGGTCTAGTTGGCTTGTGGTATTATTTAAGTACTCTGTGTCCTTACTGATTTTCTTTTTAGATGGTCTGTCTAGAATTGACAGTGGTGCATTTATGTCCCCAGCTGTTGTTGTGGAGTTATCTATTACTCCTTTCATATCAGTCAGTATTGGTTTCATATATTTTGGAGCACTGATGTTAGGTGAATATATATTTATAATTCTTGTATCTTCTTGAACTGACCCTTTTATTATTATGTAATGTCCTTTATTTCTTAAAATATGTTGTAATTTAATGTCTAATTTATCTGATATCAGTATTGCCACTCTGCTTTTTTTTTTTTTTTTTTTTTTTTTTTGGTTACTAGTTGCATGGAATATTCTTTTCCATTCCTTTACTTTCGGCCTGATTTTATCCTTGTGCTTAAGGTGTTGCTCTTATAGGCAGCATAAGGATGGATCAGGCTTTTTTTAATCCATTCTTTCACTGTATGTATTTTGAATGGGGATCTTAGAGCATTTAAATTTAAGGTAATTACTTAAAATGAAGTACCTACTTCATTCATTTTGCTGATATTTTTGTGTGGGTCTTATATCTTCTTTGTTGCATTATTGCCACATTTCTGTTATTTCTTTGTGTTTAACTGCCTGTTTGTGTTGAGCCTTTTCTATTTCTTCCTTCTTCCTTTCTGTGTGTTTTCTTTAAATATTTTCTTAGTGGTTTACCACAAATATTACATTGAACAACTTTCAATTGTAGCAACTTATTTCAGCTTGCTGCAAACATTTGACATACTAACAAGTATCATACATTAACATACTAAAACTATTTTTGTTTTGCTCCTTCCTTCTTCCTTTCTGTTCTTGTTTCCAGTTACTTCAGTGTAGACCTTATATCCAATAGATTTCATTTGAATTTATTTCTTGTACCATTGCTGTTGTATTGCTTGTGGAACTAAACGATTGAGTTTACTCCCTGAAAATACTGTATACTTGGTCCTTGTATTTGCCCATGTTATTACCTTTTTAGGTAAATTGTTGCTCTTTTTTTTCTCCCTCTTTCCCATGTGGAGATTTGAGTATGTGTCTAGTGTTCTTTCCTTTCCAGCTGGAGAACATCCTTAAGTAATACTTGCAGAGCAGGTATGGTAGTAAAAAAATTCAGTGAGGTGTTTTTTATTTGGAAATGTCTTGATTACCCTTTCTTTATATATATATATATATTTTGCTTTAGGTGAAAGTTTACAGCGCAAGTTAATTTTTCATTCAAAAATTTATAAACATATTGTTTTGTGACATTAGTTGCAATCCCCACAATGTGACAGCACATGCCCCCTTTCCACCCCTGGTTCCCTGTGTCCATTCAACCAGTTCCTGTCCCTTCCTGCCTTCTTACCCTGTTTTTGGACAGAACTTTCCCATTTTGTCTCATATTTGATTGAACTAAGAAGCACATTCCTCATGTGTGTTATTTTTTGTTTTGTAGTCCTGTCTAATCTTTGTTTGAAAGTGGGATTCAGGAATGGTTTCAGCTCTGGGTTAACAGTGTGTCCAGGGGCCATGGTTTTTAGGGTTCCTTCAGTCTCTGTCAGACCATTAAGCCTCGTCTTTTTAGGTGAATTTGAGTTCTGTTCTACTTTTTTCTCCTGCTCTGTTTGGGACTCTCTGTTGTGTTCCCTGTCAGGGCGGTCGTTGGTGGCAGTCAGGCACCATCTACTTCGTCTGGTCTCAGGTTGGTAGAGTCTCTGCTTCATTTAGTCCTTTAGTCCTTTGGGCTAGTATTTTCCTTGTTTCTTTGGTTTTCTTCATTCTCCTTTGCTCTGAATAAGATGGGACCAATTGGAGCCCCAAGTAATCTAGTTTCTCTTCTGGTGTTTGTGCATTGTTAGTTGTGATTTGCATTCTGTTTATGCCATGTATTAAGGTTCCTAGCGTTGTCCCTATTTTTTCTTCATTGATATTTATCACTTTAGATTTTATATTTAGGTCTTTAATTTTCCATCAGTTTTTGTGCATGGTGTGAGGTATTGATCTTGTTTCCTTTTTTTGCAGATGGATATCAAGTTATATCAGCACCATTTGTTAAAGAGACTGTCTTTTCCCCTTTGTCAAATATCAGCTGCTCATAGGTGGATGAATTTATGTCTGGATTCTCAATTCTGTTCCATTGGTTTACGTATCTTTTATTGTACCAGTAGCAGGTATTTTGACTACCGCGGCAGTATAATAGGTTCCAAAGTCAGGTAGTGTGAGGTCTCCCACTTTGTTTTTCTTCTTGAGTAATGCTTTACTTATTCGGGGCCTCTTCCCTTTCTGTATGAAGTTGGTGATTCGTTTCTCCATCTCATTAAAAAGTATCTTTGGAATTTGAATGGAGACTGTACTGTATCTGTAGATAGGTTTGGATAGAATTGACTGTTTCATAGTGTTGAGTCTTCCTATCCATAAACAACGTATGTTCTTCCACTTATGCAGGTTTCTTTGGGTTTCTTGCAGTCGTGTCTTGCAGTTTTCATTGTATAGATCTTTTATGTCTCTGGTTAGATTGATTCCTAAGTATTTTATCTTCTTGAGAGTTATTGTAAATGGTATTGATTTGGTGGTTTCCTCTTCGAAGTTCTCTTTGTTGGTGTAGAGGAATCCACCTGATTTTTGTAATGTTTATCTTGTACCCTGATACTTTGCAGAAATCTTCTATTAGTTCCAGTAGTTTTGTTGTGAATTATTTTGGGTTTTCTATGTATAAGATCATATCATCTGCAAATAGGGATACTCTTACTTCTTTCTTACCAATTTAGATGCATTTTATTTCTTTTTCTAGCCTAATTGCTTTAGCTAGGACCTCCAGCACAGTGTTGAATAAGAGTGGTAATAAAGGGCACCCTTGTCTGGTTCCCATTCTCAAGGAGAATGTTTTCAGACTCTCCATTTAGGATGATGTTGGCTGTTGGCTTTGTATAAATGCCCTTAATTATGTGGAGGAATTTCCCTTCTATTCCTATTTTGCTGAGAATTTTTCTCAGGAATGGATGTTGTTCTTCGTCAAATGTCTTTTCTCCATCGATTGATAAGATCATGTAATTCTTATTTTTTGTTTTATTTATATAATGGATTACATTGATTCATTTTCTAATGTTGAATCATCCCTGCATAACTGGTATGAATCCCACTTGGTGATGATGATTTCTTTTTTCTTTTTTTTTGAAATGCTGTTGAATTCTACGGGTTTGAATTTTGTTTAGGATTTTTGCTTCTATGTTCATGGGGGATATTGTTTTGTAATTTTCTTTTTTTGCAGTGTCTTTACCTGGTTTTGGTGTCAGGGTTATGCTGGCTTCATAGAATGAGTTCAGGAGTATTCCATGCTTTTCTATGCTCTGAAATACCTTTAGTAGTAGTGAATGTTAACTCTTCTCTGAAAGTTTGGTAGAATTTTCCACTGAAGGTGTCCAGGCCAGAGCTTTTTTTTTGTTAGGAGTTTTTTTTTTTTTATTATTATTACCTTTTCAGTCTCATCTTTTGTTATGGGTTTATTTAGTTTTTCTGCTTTGGTTTGTAATAGTTTATGTCGGTAGTGTGTTTCTAACAATATTTCCATTTTCTCTAGCTTTTCAAATTGTTGGAGTACAATTTTCCATAGTATTCTGTTTTGATTCTTTTTTTCAGTTGAATCTGTTGTGACATCGTCCATCTCGTTTCTTAATCAGGTTATTTGGCTCTTCTCCTGTTTTTCTTTTGACAGTTTGTTGCCAGTGGTTTGTCAATTTGGTTGATCTTTTCAAAGAACCAAATTTTGGTCTAGTTAACTCAGTTGTTTCTCTATACTTAATTTCATTTATTTCTGCTCTAATCTTTATTGTTTCCTTTCTTCTGGTGCCCAAGGGATTCTTTTGCTGCTCTCTTTTTTCAAGTTGTAGATTTAATGTTTTGACTTTGGCCCTGTCTTCTTTTTTGGATGTTTGCATTTATTTCTATAAGTTGACCTCTAAGCACTTATTTTTCTGTGTCTCAAAGGTTCCTGTAAGTTGTGTTTTCATTCTCATCTGATTCTGTGAATTTCTTTATTCCATCCTTCATTTCTTCTGTAACCCAGTAGTTTTTAAGCAAGGTGCTATTTAGTCTCCATGTATTTGATTTTTTTCCTCGCTGTTTCTGTTACTGATTTCTACTTTTATGGCATTATGGTCAGAAAAGATGCTTTCTAATATTTTGATATTTTAGATTCTGTTAAGGCTTACTTTGTGACCTAAAATGTGTATTCTGGAGAATATTCCATGTGCGTTGGAAAAGACTGTGTACTTGGTTGCTCTTGGGTGGGGTTTTCTGTATATTTTATGAGGTCATTTTGATTGACTGTGGCATTTAGATCTTCTGTGTCTTTTTTGAGTTTTTTTGTACATAGTTTGTCCTTCACCAAAAATGGTATATTGGAGTCTCCTACTATTATTGTGGAGCTGTCTGTTTCTTGTTTTAGTGCTGTTAGAGTTTGTTTTATGTATTTTGGAGACCTGTTATTCGGTGTGTATATATTTATTATGGTTATGTGCTTGTGTATTGACCCTGTAATCATTATATAGTGTCCTTCCTTATCTTTTGTGGTGAATTTTGCTTTAAAGTCTATTTTGTTGGGACGGGTTGTTTGTGGCACTTACTACAGCCACCAGAGTGGGTCGGTAATCAGTGCAAGGCAGGTCCCAGTAGGCTGTGCCTGTGTTGCTTGGAGGTGTGATGTTATGTGGAGATTGTTATGTGTGGAGCTAAGATGGATATGGGAGAGAGGAGAGAGGAACAGGAGCCAAAAACTTACAAACAAACAAAAAAGAATGCTAGGGGAGCTTGCCATTGGAGTGGAGAGATGAGAGACTATGAAATGGAGAAAAACAGAGAGGGGAAGAGGAGGAAAATAAAATAAAAGAATGAATAAATAAAAATTGGAAATGGAAAAAACAGCAAAGTTCCCAGGGATCCCACCGGTGCAGCTATGAGGTCTGGAGAAGTCGCTCTCAGGTGTTGCAGTACAGCCTGGCTAGAAGGTGTAGAGGTATACAACGCCAGATATTCAGGGAACAGAAAGAGATGGAAGATATAGAGAGATGAGAAACTGAGCAATGAAGAAAGACATAAAGGGAAAAAGAGGGAAAAGAAAACAAAACAAATTTAAAAAAAAAAGAACAAGAATGGCCCAAAAAAAAACAGAAAAAAAAAACAACAAAAAAAGAAATACCCTCAAGGATCCCTCTGCACGTCTGTGCAAGCCGAGGGGGAAGTCTCCCTGCCATGCAGCACCGCCTGGCCAGAAAGGTCTCCCAACTCAAGGAAAGGAAAAGAAAACAAAACAAAAAAAATTCTAAACAAACAAATGAACAAAAGTCCTGAGATTCCACCAGCACGGCAGCCCAGACCAGGAAGCAGCTCCTCACTCGAACGGAACTCCACAGCCCCTCTGGAAGAAGCAAAGATAGCACACAGAGCCAGGTATTTGAGCAAAAGGAGGGGGAGGTGGTGAGAGGTAAAGAAGAAATCAAAAGAAGCAGAAAAAAGAAACAGCAGCAGCCAACAAATTGCACTCAGAGAGCTGGCCTGTTTGGGTGTGTGGAATCCAAGCAGCCGGTGTTTCCTGGTCAAGAGATTGTGGCCGCGGGAAGCAGAGGAGGATGAGTTGGGGTGAAGAAGGGTGGGGGTGGGAAAGCATATATCGCAAATTACCAGTTGTTTTGTCTTCTGCTGGACGCTCCGTGAGGCTGCTTTCTTATACCCTGTTTGCTGGTTTCTGATAGGAGTCCAAGATGGTGGATCCGTGCTGCATTAGCTGGTAGGGGACCTCTGCATGAATCTCTCCTCGCTCTCTGTTCTCTGTCACTTTTCTCACTCCATTTGGTGCTTGGCTGAGTTCTTTATCTCTTCATTTGATGTTTTAGGGTTTCAGGATTGTTGTATTCTCTGTTCGGCTTAGTTTTTCGGATCTTTGCTGTGGAGGGATGGCATAGTGCCTCTGCCTAGAGCACCATTTTGCCAGAACTGGCTGTCTTTGATTTGTTTTTGTGAATTCACTATCTGGACTGATATCTGGTTGATCTGTCCTGTGTTCTAGTCTTGGATTGCTGTCTGATATTGTTTGTTCTCTACTGGAGGACTCCCTTTAATATTTCTTGTAGTTTTGGTTTGGTTTTTACAAATTCCTTTAACTTCTGTTTATTTGGAAATGGCCTAATTTTGCCATCATATTTGAGAGACGGTTTTACTGGATATATAACTCTTGGCTGGCAATTCTTTACCTTCAAGGCTTTATATATGTCCTTCCATTGACTTCTTGCCTACATGATTTCTGCTGAGTATTCAGACCTTAGTCTTATTGGTTGTCCTTTGAAGTGACTTTTCGTTTCTTCCTAGCCACTCTCAAGATTTTATTTATGTCTTTAGTTTTGGCTAGTTTGACTCTGATATGTCTTGTTGACTTTCTTTTGGGGTCTAGCCTCTTTAGGGTTGGTTGAGCTTGTTGGATAGATAACTTCTCATCTTTCATGATATCAGGGAAGTTTACTGCAAGCAACTCTTCAGTAATTCTTTCTGTGTTTTCTGTTATCCCTCCCTGTCGTACCCCGATCATGCCTAGGTTTTTCCTCTTGATAATGTCGCACATAATTCTTAGGCTTTCTTCATTTTTTTTAAATTCTTTTTTCTGATTTTTCCTCAAATAAATTGATGTTAAGGGATTTATCTTCAATCTCACTAATTCTGACTTCCATGTCTCAATTCTGCTCCTATGACTGTTGGGTTGTCTAATTCCAAAATATTATTGTTAATGCCTTGGTTTTTTATTTGCTATCTCTGTGTGGTTTCTATCAGCTTGTTAATCTTGTAGTTTTGTTTTCCCGAATTCCTTTATTGCTTTTTCTATGTGTTCCTTGGCTTGGTCTGAGTTTTGCCTAATCTCCTTCCTGATATCTTGGAGATCTCTGTTTATTAATCTTCTGAATTGTTTCTCAGGTCATTCCATTATATTATTTTCCTCTGGAAGGTTTCCTGGTTCTTTATTTTGGTCACTTGCTGGAGCCATCTTGACCTGCTTCTTTATGTGATTTGATATTGACTGTTGTCTCTGTGGCATCAATAAGTTTTATTTATTTATTATATGTTTGTTTATTGTGTCCTAAATTTGTTTTGTTTTAATATGCCCATGTAGGGTGAGTGTGTGAGCTGTTTTGATTGTTAGCATCTTTCAAGTTCTCACATCTTGTCTCCAGCTGGTTAGAGCAGCTACTACGTGTGTGAACCCAGGAGTCTGTTAACTTTTCTTGTGGGAGTGCAGCACAGTTGTCCAGATCATTGGTCACTGACTGTGTGGTGCAGACTCTCACCTATAGTCCTAAACGGACAAGAATGCATAGGGGTTTTTGGAGCAGGCATACGTATCTGGCTGCAAGGCAGGGGGCTGATGGCTGTCCCCTGGTGTCTGGGTGGAGGGTATGTCCCTGCCTCCTAGAATGCATAGTGGAGGGCATTGCAGCTCATCCTTGAGCAGTAACTGCTGTTGACTGTAGGGACTGGGAGATACCACTTATTCTCAGGCCCCTGTCGTAGGTGACCAGCCCTCAGGCCTCTAGTGGGGGTGGGTGAGCCCCCCGCTTAGGTGGCAGAATGATGTTAAATGTCACAAATCTGCAGCTCCCTCTTGCCTGCTCCAGTTCAACATGGGCTTCAAGTGTATGCCTTGCTGTTCTATGCTAATGTTGAATCTGCCCACACATGTCTGGACAGGGGTGAAGGGCGCTGCAAGTCTGTGGGCTTCTTATGCCAGTGGCTGGGCGAAGTGGCCACAAGACTGGTGTGGGAGAAGAGAGCCCTAAGTTCTTGGCTTGGGGGTGGTTTTTAATACTGTGGGACTGATATCAGAGTGGATCAGGGTGAAAGGTAGGTGAGGGGGAGGAAGCACTTCTCTGCTGTGAAACTCTGGGAAGGGGAGGGGTTATTTTGCCCCTGCACCGTAGGTTAGAAGCTTGCACTTTCAGAGGTCCAGCACCGATCACACCCTGCTTCGGAGGTGTGTGCAGACTCGCCGCCACCCAACCACACCCGACATTGTGAGACTCTTTCCCAAACGCTGCTACTCACCTTAGCCCATGCGCTGTTCGCCGACCCAGCTAGCAAGGCTCTGGCAACCTCGCAACCAGCATTTCACCACTGCTTTTGAATTGTCTGTCTTTTCCCCTGCTGCTCAGTCAGACTTTTCAGCTTTGTCTTTTGTGATCAGGGCTTTTAGATTTTAATATATACTTGATTCACTTGTTTTTTCTGGTCTTTGTTATAAGAGGGATGACAGGAAGGCATCTGACTGTTCCACCATCTTGGCACCTCCAAATATTCCCTCTCATTTTTGAAGAATAACTTTGCTGGGTAAAGAATTTTTGGATGACAATTGTTTTCCTTCACTATTTTATACTTGTCACTCCACTGTCTTCTGGCTTCCAGCGTTTCTGAGGAGATATTCACACTAATTCTTATGAAGGAGCCTTGATATGTTACATATTTTGCTTTTCTCTTGCTGCTTTCAGAATTCTTGTGTTTGGTTTTCAAAACTTTTATTAATATGTGTCACATCATACCTGTCTTTACATTCCGTCTGCTTGGGGTTCGTCTAGCTTCCTGGATTAGCAAGCTTGATTCCTTATTCAGGTCTGGGAAATTCTTGTGATTATCTCTTGGAAATTCTATGTCTTTTTTACTATCCCGTTGTTCTGGACTTACAAAAATCCTAATGTTGGATTTCTTAATTGAATCCCACAATTCCATTTTGCTTTGTTTGCTTTTCTCTGACCTTTTCTGTTGTCTTGAAACTTGATAAGTTCCGTTACCCTGTCTTCTCATTCACTTATTCTGTCTTCTGTCTGCTTGAATCTTTTTGAATGTTTCTCTTGCATTTTCTAAGTCATTTATTTTATTCTTTAATTCCAGTATTTCTCTTTGTTTTTTTTTTTTAAATATTTTATTGTACTTCAGGTGAAGGCTTACAGAACAAATAGTTTCTCATGTAACAGTAGTACACATGCTGTTTTATGACTTTGGTTAACAACCCCACAACATTGTAACCCTCTGAATTCTCAGCTTTTTTTTTTTTTTTTTGGTGAAAATACACATAGTCAAAGATACACCATTTCAAAACTTTTTACATACACATTTCTCTTTGTTTTTTTAATGTTTTGAATCTTCTTATTGAGTTTCTTATTATGTTTCCTGATGTCTATTTGTTTTTATTCTGCTAATTTTGATTAATTATGTGTCTTAAAAGAGTGAGAAAGTTTAAAAAAATACTTTAAAAATGAGCAAAATGGCTGTCACAGTTTCATTCCCACCAGCAATGAATGAGAGTTCCTGTTGCTCCACTTCTTTTCTGGCATTTAGTGTTGTCATTGGTTTGGATTTTCACCATTGTATTAGGTGTGTAGTGATATTTCATTTTTTATTTAATTTTTAATTCCTTAATGACATATGACTTTGAGCATCTGAAATTTGTGAACTTTCTTGGAAACCAAATGAAAGGTAATCCTAAGTATAAGAATCATCACAATGCTGCTTTCTGTGAGGTGGAGGTCAAATAACCCCTGTGCTCCATCTTCACCATTTCTGAAATCAACGACTGTTCCCATGGCACTCTTTATTGCATTAGATAAGTCATTGTAACAGTCAGAAAGAAGTCACAGAAACATCGTAACTGTGACAACAATTTTAATAACAGTGAAGGATGTAAATAAAAGATATAGAGAGAAACAAAACATCCATAGGGTGAGATTTGGGAGGGTTTCCAGCATGGGGCCTCAACTAGTCAAGGGGAACTGGTTATGTCTCAAAGGGAACCTGCTTATCCTTGCCAAAAACCAATGTTCATTTTTACCTGTAAGGAAACTTTCAAACAGGAACTGATCTGTGACATCACTTGGTGGACTCTGTTGTAAGCCACTCCTCTCAGCTGGCTCCTGGCTTCTCCTGGCCAGCTCCTGGACAACTCTGCGGGTGGCCTCCTGCACAGGGTGCCCCAACTGTTAGACTGTTCGGGCTCTTAGCTAGTGTTTGGCCTTTACCTTCTGCTGCCACTGTCCGTGTCCACTCGTTACTGCCTCTTTTGGTAACATTGAAGCCACTGCTTCTGTTGCAGTCACAGTTTTACCTGGTTTGGGAGGGATATAGCATAGGGCCCCGGTGTCCAAAGGAGACACACTTCTTCTGCCTCTCATTGATCAGGAAGCTCCATCTAAGCCTAGGGTTTTTATCAGTCACTAGCCCCCTCCCCCTCCCCAGCCAATCCAGGTAAAGGTCAACTATCAGGCTGGACACCCTCAGCCAATCTGTGTAAAGGTCAAAGACTGGGTGGGAACCCTCAGCCAATCCCAGTAAAGGGCAACCACAAGGCGGGGCACTCTAGGCAATCCTGGTAAAAGTCAGACTGGGCAGGGCTTACTAGCCAATCCTAGTGAAGGTCAACTATTGGGCAGGGTCTCTCAGCCAACATATGTAAAGGTCAACTATTGGTCAGGGCCACCCAGCCAATCCAGGTAAAGGGCATTTCCCAGGTGAGGTTCCACAGCCAATCTAAATAAAGGTCACCCTTGGCAGGGCTACTCAGCCAATACATATAAAGGTCAGCCTGGGCGGGTCCAGGAACCAGGGCCAAAATGCCAAATTGCTTTTTGGTAAGATAATTTCACAGCAGGCAGCATCTTTTCATATGATTATATGCCATCTGTATATCTTCTTTGGTAAAGTGTCCAGATTTTTTGCCCAGTTTTTAAATGTATCATTTATTTTATTACTGTTAAGTGTTCTCTGTATATTTTGGATAGAACTCCTTTATCATATATGTGTTTCGCAAATATTTTCTCTCATCTGCTGACCTGTCTCTTCATTCTCCTTACAGTGCCTTCACACAGCAGAAGTTTTTAATTTTAATCAAGTTCAACATAACATTTTTTTATTTCATAGATCTTGGTTTTGGTTAGTATCTAAAAACTCATCCCCAAACTCAAGGTTACCTAGATTTTTCTGTTATACTGTAGAAGTTTTATAGCTTTGAGCTCTACACTTAATCTGTGATCCATTTGAGTTAATTTTTAAAAAATATTTATTTTGTTGTTTTATTGAGAATATACACTGCAAAATATACACCAATTCAACAGTTTCTACATGTATAATTCAGTGATATTGATTACATTCTTTGAGTTGTGCAACCATTTTCACCCTCCTTTTTTGAGTTTTTCCTTCCCCATTAACATAAATTCATTGGCCCCTAAGGTTCTTACCTAATCTTTTGAGCTACTGTTGTCATTTTGATCCCATGTAGGTAGTTCTTTAAAGAGCATTTGCTTGTAAAAATGGTGTGAGAGCGGCTCCTTTAACTTATCAAGATCAATAGCCCAAGGCTGACTCCTATGAGGGGAGGTCAGACATGCCTCCTCTCTCTACAATCTTTACCAATTCTGACACCAACCATCCCTCCCATGGTACTCTCTACCTCTCTGCTGAGTTCAATAATTCATTGCAGTGGCTACAGAACTCACAGACAAAGCTCAGGATTATGGGGTTTATTAGGGAAGTAAGAGGTTACAATTCAGGTTCAGGAATGCTCAGGATACAGTTCTTCCATCAGGACAGCCTCTTCCCAGCCATGCTCGCAGGGGCACCTCTCTTTGGCCCTTGGTCTCTAACCTACTCTGGCAAGTTTTATAAAGCTTTTTTAGATCTGCTGATAAGTGCCCAGAGGTACCCTACTCCTCCAGTAAGCCTTGGTCCAAAGGTACTCAGCCCTCCTGCTCCGTGGGCCTGTAAGCTCACCACGCCATCTCCTGCTGTTGTTTCTCTGCCACTGCTTCTTGAGAGCTGTCTCTGTCTCCCAGTTACAGGAACTTCTCAGTGCAGGGATCCTGGGTCCGAAGGATGCACTGTCTGCTCCTGGCTGTTCTTCCTTTGTGGTGGTGGTATCTTCTCTCTCCTGCTACTGGCATGGCTCATTTCAAGCCCAGCAGGATGGCAAAACTGACCAATCCCTTTGGTGGAACACAGTTACCCTATCTGCACAGTCTTGCCCAATCACGTGGGTGGGAGTTATAAGACCACAGTGAGAAAGGCCACACAAAACAATCCATCACACAGCAATGCTCAAGGCAGGCATTTTTTAACTAGTTAAGCTAAACTGTTGTTTGGTTTTAAGAAGACATCAAGGGATGTTTTTAAATTTTAAAGATTATCTCAGGGCAATAGTGTCAGGGGTTCATCCAGCACCCATGTCTCCAGAAAGTCTGGAGTCCATGAGAATTTGATGTTCTGTTCTGTATTTTCCCTCTTTTTATCAGGATTTTTCTATAGTCTTCATCACAATGTTTGGTAATGGTAGCCAGGCACCATCTAGTTCTTCTGGTCTCATGGCGAAGGAGGCAGAATCCAGTCCGACAAAAACCACATAGTGTATGATTCCAGTTATATGACGTTTTGCAGAATGAAAACTATAAAGACATTGAAATGGTCAATGGTTAGCAGGGTTTAAGGGGAAGGAGAAGAGAAGAATGAATTGATGGAGCATAGGGAATTTTTAAGGTAGTGAAACTTTTCTGTATGATACTGTAGTTCTGGATCTATGATAGTATGCTTCCTTCAAAACCCATAGGACTGTACATCACATAAAGTGACCCCTAATGTAAAGTATGGACTTTTGTTAATAATAATATATCAGTATTGGTTCATCATTTGTTACATATATACCACAGGAATGCAAAGTGTTAATAGGAGAAACAGTGTGCAGGAGTAAGTGTATATGGGAACTCTCTACTTTCTGCACAATATTCTTGTAAATCTAGAACTTCTCTAAAAAACGAAGTCTATTTAAAAAATGAATAAAGCAGATTTAAAAGAATTTTTAAGAATTATCAAGCCAGCATAAATCTGGAAAATACAAGGAGAAAAATCCGTCAAAACTAACTCCAAAATGACAAAGTATTTTCTCAAACCAAAATAAGATTACACAAAAAATTAATAACAGAAAGATAACAGGAACATCTGCTCCACCAATTCACCCTTGTCTTCTTCTTCCCCTTAAACCCTGCTAACCATTGATCATTTCAGTGTCTTTGTAGTTTTTCATTCTGAAAAACGTCATATAATTGGAATCATACACTATGTAGTTTTTTTCAGACTGGATTCTTTCACTTAGAAATACTCATTTAAAAACACAACACCAATCCTGCTTTTGTTTGATTGATGTTCGCATGATACAACTTTTTTCATCCATTTATTTTTAATCTACCTGTGTCAATCTATTTGAAATCTGTTTCTTGTAGATTGGGTATTGTTGTTTTATGTCACATAAAAGTTTTTTTCTCATGTTAACAGTTTGTTTTCATTTGCGTGCTTAGATCATTTACATGTAATTATTGGTACATATGGATTTAGGCTCCTACTATATTGCTTGTTTTCGTTTTATTCTCTCCTTTTTTGTTCCTCTTTTTTCTGCTTTCTTTTGGATTAAGTGGATATTTTTACATTTCTTTTTTAATTTTGTTATTTTGGGTGTATTTCTCTATATAGTCTTCCTTATTGTTTACTTTAGGGGTTGCAAAGTACATACTTATCTTTTTACAGTGTACTTAGAACCAACTTTTTACCCTGCAAATTGGAATATAGAAACATTTTCACCTTATATGTTCTTCAACTCTACCTCCTATATGCTGTAGTGGTCTTGTATATTACATTACCATATATTGAAAACTCTCAGAAACGTTACGATTTTTAATTTTAACCTTCAAACATAGTTTAAAGAACTCAAGAGATGAGTATTCTATTGTATTTGGTCATATATTTATTATTTCTGTTGCTCTTCCTTGATTATTGATGATTCAAGTTTCCTTCTGGTATCATTTCTCTTCTATTTGAGGAGCTTCTTTTTTACCAATTCTTGTAGAGAAGATCTCATGGGTACAGACAATTACTTTTCCTGCCTCTCAGAGTGTCTTTATTTTACCTTTATTCCTGCAGGTTATTTTTGCTGAATATAGATTTCTAGACTGACAGTTTTCTTTCACCTATTTAAAAATGTTTTATAGTTTTCAGTGTGCAAACTTTCACCTCACTGGTTAAATTTATTCCTAAGTGTTTTCTTCTTTAGATGCTATGGTAAATTGAATTGTTTTCTTAACTTCCTTCACAGATTGTTCATTGCTGATGTATAGATCACGACTGATTTTTGGGTGTTTATCTTGCAACTTTCCACTTCTCTGATTTCATTTATTAGTTTTAGAGATTTCTTGTGTAATCTTTGGGATTTTCTACATATAGAATCATGTCATCTGTGATTAGATCTAGTTTTACTGCTTTTCCATTTTGGATGACTTTTATATTTTTGTGTAATTGCTCTGGCTAGAACTCCAGTACAATGTTGAATAGCAGTGGTGAAAGCAGACATCCTTGGTTTGTTCCTGATCTTAAGGGGAAAGCAAATAGTCTTTCACCATTGAATATGATGTTAGCTGTGGGTTTTTCATGAAATGTCCTTTATCATCATGTTAAGGAATTTCCCTTGTATTCATACTTTGTTAAGTGTTTTTATCATGGCAATGTGTTGTAATTTATCAAATGCCTTTTCTGCAACAATTGAGATGATAGTGTGGTTCTTTTCATTTCTATTACTGTGATTTATTACATTGATTTTTTTTAAATGTTGAATTATTCTTGTATTCCTGGGATAAATCCCACTTGATCATGGTGTATGACTCTTTTGATATGTTGTTAGGTTGTTTCCTAGCAATTTGTTTAGAATTTTTGCATCTATATTTATAAGGGATATTGGTCTGTAATTTTCTTTCATTGTGATATCTTTATCTGGCTTTAGTGTCAGGGTAATGTTAGCCTCATAGAATGTGTTAGGAAGTGTTCAGTCCTCTTCTCCTTTTTGGAAGAGCTTGAGAAGGATTGTTGCTAAAGTTTGGTAGAATTTCTGAGTGAAGCCATCCTGGTCTGGATTTTTCATCGGGGGGGGGGGGCGGATTTTGATTACTGATCAAATTACTATCACTTGTGATAGATCTATTGATATTTGCTGTATTTTCTTGTGTCAGTTTAGGTCATATGCATGCTTTTAGGAAATTGTTCATTTCATCTAGGTTATGTACTTTTTAGGTGTACAGTTGTTCATAGTATTCTGTTACAATCCTTCTTCCCCCTGTATGATTGGTGGTAATGTTCCCACATCCATTCTGATTTTACGTATTTGTGTTTTCTCTTTTTTTTTTTTGGTCAGTCTAGCTAAAGGTTTGTCAGTTTTATTGATCTTTTCATAGAACTAACTTTTGTTTGTTTTTTTTTTTTGTTTGTTTGTTTCTGTTGTCTAATTTTTCTTTAATCTGATCTAATCATTATTTCCTTCTACAGGCTTTGGGTTTAGTTTGCTCTTCTTTTTTAGTTCGTCAAAGTGCAAAGTTAGGTTATTGATTTGAGATCTGGCATTTTTTAATGTAGTTGTTTGTTGTTATTGTTAGTTGCTTTTGAGTTGATTCCTACTCAAGGTGACCCCATGTTTGCAGAGTAGAGCTGCTTCAAAGGTCTGTTTTCTGAGGTGCCTCTTGGTGGGTTTTAATTGTCAACCTTTCAGCTAGTAGTCAAGTCCTTAGCCATTTGCTCTACCCAGAGATCCAATGTAAGTGTTTGCCAGTATAAATTTCCTTCTGAGTTCTGCCTGCACTGCATCCTATAAGTTTTGGTTATGTTTTACTTTCATTTTCATTTATCTGTAAGTATTTTTTACTTTCCCTTGTGATTTCTTCTATGACTCATTGATTGTTTAGTAGTATGTCGTTTAATTTCCACCTTTGTAAGTTTTCCTTCTGGTATTGCTTGCTAGTTTCATTCCATTTGTTGTTGGAGAAGATACCTTGTATAATTTCAGGTTTTCTTTAATTATTAATTTTTTTTTGACTTAGCGTATGGTATATCCTGGAGAATGATCCGTGTGCACTGGAGAAGAATACGTATTCTGCTGTTGTTGGGTGGAGTGTTCTGTTATATATCTGTTAGGTCTAGTTGATTTATAGTGTTGTCCAAATCATCTTTTTCCTCACTGATCTGTGTACATGTTCTGGCCATTATTGAAAGTGATATAAGAATGTCTATTTCTCCAGCCATTTCTGTCTATTTTTGCTTGATGTAATTTGGGGCTCTGTTATTACCAAAACAAAAAACAAAAACCCCATTGCCATCCAGTTAATTCCAACTCATAGTGACCTTATAGGCAGAGTAGAACTGTCCTATAGGGTTTCCAAGGAGTGGCTGGTGGATTCGAACCGCTGAGCTTTCGGTTGGCAGCAGAGTTCTTAACGACTGCGCCACTAGGTTCATATATATTTATAATTGCTATATATTCTTTACAAAAGTATATTTTTATCATTATAAAATATTCTTCTTTGTCTCTATTAACAGTCTTTGATGCAAAATCTATTTTTCTGATATTGGTATAACCACCCCAGCTCTATTTTTTGTAGTATTTGCATGGAATATTTTTTTCCATCCTTTCACTTTCAACCTCTTTGTGTATTTGGGTCTAAAGTGGGTCTCTTGTAGACAGCATATAGTTGGACCATGTTTTCCAACCTTTTCTGACAATCTACGTTTTAATTGCAAAGTTCAGTCCATTTACATTTAAAGTAATTACTGATAAGGAACAGCTTTTGCTATTTGTTTTTTGTGTGTTTTATACATTCTTTTAATCCCTCATTTCCTCTAATACTGCCTTATCTTGTGTTTTTTTAAATTTTTTGTAGTGAACCATTTGCTTCCCTTCTTGTTTCCTTTATTGCATATTATTAAAAATATTTTCTTAATAGTTATTGTGGGGATTACATTTAAATCCTAAATTTATAACAATGTTACTTAAATTGATGCCAAATTAATTTCAGTAACATACAAAAACTCTGTTCTTATACCACTCTGTATAAGTGTGGTTATACAGTTATCTTTGTCACAAATTACATCTTTATACATTTTGTGCCTAATGACATAAATTTATAATTATTTTTTGTGCATTTGTCTTTTTAATTCATACAGGACATAACAAGTAGAGTTACAAACCAAAAATACAGTAAAACTGGACTTCTTATTTGCCCATGAATTACCTTTACCATAGATCTTTATTTCTTCATATGTGTTTGAGTTACTGTCTAATAATGTTCCTTTATTTTAAACTGAAGAATACTCTTTAGCATTTCTTGGAGGGGAGGTCTAGTAGTAATAAACTACTATTACTTCTGGGAATTTCTTAATTTTACTCTCATTCTTGAAGTACAGTTTTGCCAGATAGTATTCTTTGTTGACAGTTCTTTTCCTTTAGCACTTTAAATGTCATTCCACTGCCTTCTGTCCTTCATAATTCTGAGGAGACATTTTCACTTCTTAATGAGGATCCCTTGTGTGTGACAATTTGCTTCTCTTTTTCATATTTCAAGATTCTCTATCTTTGATTTTGAGGTTGATTGTGTGTCTCAGTGTGAATCTCTTTGTGTTTGTAGTTCGTTGAGCTTCTTAAATATATAGATTTATGTCCTTCATCAAATTTGGGAAGTTTTCAGGAATTATTACTTAAATTTTTTTGCTCCTTTCTGTCTCTCTTCTTCAGGGACTCCCATTATGCTATGCCGGTGAGCTTGCTGATGCCCCACAAATACTTAAGGCTCTGTTTACTTTTCTTCATTCTTTTTTTCTTTTTGTTCCTCAGCCTTGATAATTTCAGTTGACTATAGTTACAACACCCAAGCTTTTTCTACTGCCAGCTTATATTTGCTGTACAGTTGCTCCAGTGAATTTTTCATTTCAATTATTGTACTTTTCAGCACCAGTATTTACGTTTGGTTCCTTTTTATAATTCCTCTTTACTGATATTCTTTTTTGGTTCACGTATGCTTTTCCTGATTTTATTTAGCTTTTTGTCTGTGTTTTTCTTTAGCTCTTTGAGCATATTAACTACTGTTGTTTTAAAGTCTTTATCTAACATGTCCATTATCTGGCATTACAAAGGAACTATTTCTGTAGTTTTGTTTTGTTCTTTGTAGTGGGATATTCTCCTCTGGACTTTGTATTTGCCCACGAAATATAAATACTTTGTATACCATTTAATATTTTATTGAAAACGAGTCATTTGTATATTACAATGTGATTATCTGAAAATTAGATTGTCTTTCCCAAGGTTTGCATTTTTTTTTTAATTGTTGATGGCTGTAGTAGTCCTTGTGTTTAGTGGTTTTTCCTATGTATTTTTGCAAAGACTGCCTTGTGGGTTGTGTGTGGACACTGAAGTCTCTGTTCTTTGCTTGTGTTCAGATAGTGTTTTGATAGATATTTTTGAATGCCAAGTTAAAAAAAAAAATCCTATCTCAGTCTTTGGGATTGGCTATGTGCAGAGGTACTCACTCCTTCAACACTTAGCCAGGCTTGCACTAAGCTTAGGGATTGGCGTGAGGTGAAAATGTAGGGCTGTCTCAGATAGTTTATGAGCACGTGTTCTGCCCTGGGCATGTGTGTGGCTTTCTCAATTCCCTCTTATACACTGTGCTCTTGCATGCCCTAATTTCCCAAAGGAATTCTCTCCCTGTCTTCTCTTTCCAGTTCTTAGGCATTTATTTTATGCCTTAATTGCACTCTTTAGTTCCAGGTGGCTATATGCCTTTGGGCATTTGCCACTACTCCTCTTTTCTGTGTGAGCTCTGAGACAGTTCAAACTGAGAAAAGTGTCTTGATTCAGTCCTCCAGGCAGCCTCCAGGCAGGTTAGAAGGGACACACACAGTAATTAGCAAATACAGTCTGCTCTGCTCCTTCTGGAGACAGAAACCACCCCTCTTTAGTAGGAATCTAGGCTAATGCAGCTTTTAGAGAGCATCAAGATGAGGAAGGGATGGGAGCAACATGTAGACAATCCAAGCTTTCATACCATTTTGACACTGTCTTCTTGATTCACTGTTTTCTTAGTTGCACTAACACTTTGACTGGTTTCCAGAGTTATGACAAAGTTGGTTCTCTCAGTTTCTGCATTTTTTTTTGTACTTTTATGGGAGAACTGGAAAGTGAAGCTGCACTCATGTGGCCTTCTTGCTCCAGTTCTCTGCACTTAGTTTTAATGTCTCATTAGTCACTTTTAAAATATGATAACTCCATATTCTCTCTTTTATCACTTCGACTCTTCTGAATAGTACTAGCTGATCGTTTTGTAAGGTACCTTTACTTGGGTCTGTCTGGTGTTTTCTCATTTAATTCATGTTATACAATCTTGACAATAATGCTACAGAAGTGATGTGCCTTTCTTTGTGAATTATATGTATGTGATGTCAATATGTCATTATATTTGATGTTAACTTTGATCACTTGATTAAGGTGTACCAGGTTTTTCTACGTTTCTGTTACTATTTTTCTTTTTCTAATTAACATGTATCTCGTTGGGAGATTTTCTGAGACTCTGCAGATGTTTTTGTTTCTCATCATACTTTCACTCACTAATTTTATTCATCAATGATTTTTACCTGCAGCAGTTTTTTTTTTTTTTTTTTTTTTAGTGTTTACCTCCTGGTGATATTCAATTTCCATTATTCCTTCAACATGAATTATTCTTTAAGGAATAACAGTTCTTTCTTCCCCATTTATTTAATCAAATATCTGTGTCAGTATGGACACATTCTTTGTGTTATAACACAATACTATCATTATTTTATTGCTAAGTGTCCCAGTTCAGGTTGGTTCCTGTGTCCTTTGACATGTCTCCATCATTTTTTCAGCATTTCTTTACTTTCTGGCACCACAACATGTTCCAGGCAGATCTTGTTTTTTTTTTCCACACCCCAGCTTTGGAGTCAACTATTTCTCCAAGGAATCTTTTTTCTATTATTGAAAATGGCATTTAGAAAACAATATCTTTTTGTACTAAATTTGATTATTGTTACTGAGGTATCATATCTTCTAGTGCCCCTAAGTGCACAGAACAAAGAAGTATATGTTAATATACTCTTACATACATATATGTCCATATTTCTACGTGTTTATCTGCATGTATGTGATTATGTGCATTTGTGTGTGTGGTTCATATAAAACCATGAATTCATATTAATATTTCTGCTTCAAATTAAACTGCACAGGTTTCATTCTAGCTTTTCCCCTTCTTTATTTATAATTCCTTTCTCTGACAGTGAGCAGCCTGTCTCATTATCTTTAATATATTTATAACTTTGCTTGATTCTAGACTACATATAAAAAGTTTCAGAATTGCTTAAACATACCCACTTAGTAACAAGTTCCTTAACTAGAGTACTATATTTGTGTACAGTTCTTTTTGCCTTTAATCTTACAGTATTCAGTCAAAATACTGTTTTTTAAAGTTACTTAGATTACTTTTTTTCTTCCCCATCCTCTTCCATTTGTTTATGTTATTTGTTGTACAATAAGGTTAATCGATTATTCTTTTTGATCCATTTTGGGATTCCACACATGATGGTTAGCTTCAATTATTTTATTTTTTGGGCATGTGAAACATTATCATGGTTCTAAGTGTCAAACCTATACAAAAAGGTTTACAAAAAGAGGAGTGTAACTCCCTTCTTCATCTCTACTGCCCTTTTCTTATTCCCTCATCCTTACCATCCCATTCCCAACCATCCCCTATAGGTTACTAATCTCAATAGTTTCCATTTCATCTTTTCTGTATTTCCTTTGTACAAGTGAACAGATGCCTGTGTGTCTTTTTATATCCTATATTTTTGTTATATCAGGGGTTGCATAGTATAGCTAGTCTTTTGAAATTTGATTTTTTCATTTACACTTTCCCTTGGAAGTCACTTCATATTAGCTAATAGAGAGCTTCCTCATTTTTTTTAACAGATGTATTCTATTCCTTTGCTTGGATGGCTTATTCAGCTATTTCCCTATATATGTAAATTTAGATTCTTTCCAGTGTTTTTCAATAGCAAACAAGGCTGCAATGAATATCTTTGTGCATATATATATATTTGCATTGTTAAAGGTTTATCTATAAGGTAGACTTCTAGAAAGGATATCAAGCTCTTATGCTGTTTTGCTAAGTATTGCCAAATATTCCTCCAAAATGATTGTACCAGTTTACATTTCTGCCAGCCATGTATGAGAGTGCTTGTGACCTCACAGCTTTGCCAACTAAAAGTTTTTTTCTTTATATGCAGTTAATTCTCATTATTTGTGGTAGTAGCGAAAGCTGAAACAGCATTGTTAGACCTCAGCTGGAAATTTTTCACCACTCTTGTGTGTGTGCATGTCTGTGAATGACAGCAAAAATGCTGTGTTTTCAGCAAATAGGTGAATTCATGAATATAAACTCTGTGAATAATAAAGATTAACTATATGCATGTATATGTATTCATATATATATGTATTAATTTTAAGCAGATATAAAACCTTTCCAAACATACTGTTGGTATTTTTTGCATTTAACTATAAACTATGATCATAAGTACACATGTCCATGTTTATGTGTGTGTGTATTATGCATCGATACACATATATGCACATATAGGCATGTGGTTGTTGTCCGTTGAGTCGGCTCCCTGACTCATGGCGACTCCATGCACAACAGAATGAAACACTGTCCGGTCCTGCACCATCCATATGACTGGTTGTGGATCAGACCATTGTTATCCATAGGGTTTTCAATGACTGATTTTTGGAAGTAGGTCTCCAAGTCTGTCTAGTCCATTTTAGTCTGGAAGGTCTGCTGAAACCCTTTCAGCATCATAGCAACAAGCAAGCCTCCATTGATAGATGGATAATAGCTGTTCATGAGGTGTATTGGCCAGAAATTCAACCTGAGTCTCCTGCATGAAAGGCTAGAATTCTATTACTGAACCACCAATGCCTCCGTATATGCACAGATGCATATACATACCATTTGCAGTAGCGTCTTAGTTTTTCCTTATATGCATTTACCACGTTTAACCAACTCCCTCTTAATGACAATTTAACTTTATGCAGTTTCTTCAATATTATATGTAATGGCAAGATTAAGTTTATGCTGTTGTTCTTTGCCATCAAGTAGACTCCGACTCATGACAACTTTAGGTACAACAGAATGAAACGTTGCCTAGTCCTGCATCATCCTCACAATTGCCAGCCTGTTTAAGTCCATTTTTAAAGCTATTATGCCAGTCCATCTGAGCAAGGGTCTCCCATACCCCTCATTGGCCCTCTGCTTCACCAAACATGATGTTCTCCTCGAGTGATTGATCCCTCCTTCTGATGTGTCCAAAGCAAATGAGTTGGACAAAATTCTGTTGTGATTTGTAAGGTGTTCATGCGCATTTTTTTTGGAAGTAGATTGCCAGGCATTTCAATCTATTTTAGTCTGCAAGCTCTGCTGAAACCAGTCTACTATGAGTGACCTTGTTGATAATTTGAAATAGTGGTGACATAGCTTCCAGCATCAGAGCAATACACAAGCCACCACAACACAACAAACTGACAGAGAGATGGTGGGATTAATTTTATAGTACATGTATATTTGCATTATTGGATTTATATCTCAGATCAAATCCTGATCAGTGGAAATAGGGTGTGTGACTTTAAAAAAAAATTAAGCTTTTCAATTTAGAAATAATTGTAGATTTATATATCATTGTAAGAACTGATACACAGAGAGCTCATGCTCCCTTTACCCAGTTTTTACCCAATGGTATCATCTTTTAAAACAAGATAGTAAATATCACCACCAGGAAATTGACAATGACACAATCCACTGACCTTATTCTAATTTCTCAATCTTCATTTTTTTGTTAAATATCATAAATCTGATTGGTGATGAATAGTACCTCAGTGTTAATTTTTTGTTGTTCAGTTTTAGCTAATAGACTTTATTTTTCAGAGAAGTTTTCTATTTATGGAAAAATTGAGCAGAAATTACCCCCATGTCCCTCCTCTCTGGCCCCCATTTTCCCTATTATTAACATGTTGCATTCCTGTGGTACATTTGTTGAAACTGGTTAACCAATAGTTATACATTATTATTAACTAAAGTTTATATTTTACATTAGACATCAGTCTTTGTAATGTACAGTCCTATTGGTTTTGACAAATACATCATGTCATGTATCCACCATTACTGTATCATACAGAATAGGTTCACTGTCCTAAAAACCACCAGTGTTTCGCTTATTCATCTCTCCCCTTTTCCCCAAAAAGTATAGTTTTGCCTTTTCCATAGTATCATATAGTTGGAATCATACAGTACATAGCCTTTTCAGACTGGCTTGTTATACTTAATAATCTGCATTTTAGGTTCCTCCATGTATTTTCCTGGCTTGATAACTCATTTCTTTTTATCACTGAGTAATATATAATATATATATAATATTCAGTCATATGGATGTGCCACAGTTTCTCCATTCACCTACTGAAGGACCTCTTGGTTGCTTCCAGCTTTTGACAATTATGAATAAAGCTGCTATGTACCTTGTGTGTACATAGCACACATACATTTTTTTGTGCACATACATTTTCAACTTTCAGGTAAAGTCATAGGAACACGATTGCTAAATCATATGCTAAGATGATTTTTAACTTTGTAAGAAACCACCAAACTGTCTTCCAAAGTGGCTGTACTATTTTGCATTCCCACCAGCAATGAAAGAGAATTCCCATTGCTCCAAATCCTGACTAGCATTTGGTGGTGTCAGTTTTTTGGATTTTAACCACTTTAATAGGGGCCGACTGTGAAACAGATCATCAGTTGCTCATCTGCAAGTACAAGTTGAAGTTGAGGAAAATTAAAACAAGTCCTCAAGAGCCAAAGTACAACTTTTAGTATATCCCACCTGAATTTAGAGACCATCTCAAGAATAGATTTGACGCATTGAACACTAGCATAGATTGAATTGTGTCCTCCCCAAAATATCTGTCAATGTGGCTAAGCCATGATTCCCAGTATTGTGTGATTGTCCACCATTTTGTAATCTGATGTGATTTTTCCAATGTGTTGTAAATCCTATCTGTATGATGTTAGTTAAGTGGGATTAGCGGCAGTTAGGTTAATGAGGTAGGACTCCATTTACAAGATTGGATTGCTTCTTGAGTCAATCTTTTTCGAGAAATAAAAGACAGAAGTGAGCAGAGAGACATGGGGAAGTCATACCACCAAGAAACAAGAGCCAGGAGAAGAACACGTCCTTTGGACCCAGGGTCCCTGCACTGAGAAGCTCCTCCACCTGGGAAGACTGAACGCAAGTACCTTCTCCCAGAGCCGACAGAGAGAGAGAGCCTTCCCCTGGAGCTGGCGCCCTAAATTTGGACTTCTAGGCCCCTAGGCTGTGAGAGAATAATTTTTTTTTTAAACCATCCACTTGTAGTATTTCTGTTATTGCAGCACTAAATTACAAAGATAAACACTAATGACTGAAGGAATACCAGACTAGTTGTGGAATGACATCAAGAACATCATACATGAAAAAAGCAAGAGATCGTTAAAAAAACAGGAAAGAAAAGACCCAAATGGATGTCAGCTGAGACTCTGAAACTTGCTCTTTAACGTAGAGTAGCTAAAGTGAGAGGAAGAAATGATGAAGTAAAAGAGCTGAACAGAAGATTTCAAAGGGCAGCTCGAGAAGACAAAGTACTATAATAAACATGCCATCAGCCAACAAGGACAGTTTTATTTCCTCCTTCCCAATCTGTATACTTTTAATTTTTTCATCTAATTGCATTAGCTAGGACTTCTAGTACAACATTGAACAGGAGTGGTGAGAGGGGACACCCTTGATTTGTTCCCTATCTTGGGGGGAAATCATCTAGTTTCTTGCCATTAAATATGATGAAATAAATCAAAAGTATTAAAAATGTTCACATAACCTACAGGAATACAGGTAAAAGAAAAATGAATAGTAGAGAGTAAAGCAAAACATAAAATAACAGACTTAAGCCCCAACATATCAGCAATTACATTAAATTTAAATGATCTAAATGCACATTTAAAAGACAAAATAGTATCAGAGTGGTTTAGTCAACATGAACCAAGTATACATGTCTATAAAAATGCACCTCAAGTATAATGATATAGACATTGAAAGGAAACAGTTGGGCAAAGATATACTATGGAAATCTTAATTAAAGCAGTAATGGTTATATTAATGTCAGATAAAGTAATGTTCGTGGAAAGAAATTACTAAAGACAGGGAAGGACATTTGCAAAATGCAAATATAGCTGTCAAAATATGTCTAACACGGTATAAAGCTGTTATTGGAGAGAAGATTATAACACTAAATGCTTTCATTATAGAAAAGGTCTCAACTCAATAAGCCAAGGTCCTATCTTAAAAAACTAGGGAAAAAAAAGGCCAAATAAACCCAAAACTAGTAGAAAGGAGAAAACAATAAAGGTGAGAAATCAATGAATTTGCAAACAGGAAAACAATAGAGAAAATTAATGAAAGAAAAAGTCAGTTCTTCCAAAAAATTAATAAAATTGATAAACCTCTAGTAAGACTGACAAAGACAATAAACACAGAAGACAAAATTAATCGGTACTAGGAATGAAACTTGATATCTTTATAGATGTTTCATCCATTAAAAGGATAATAAGGGCATAATTCAAAGAATTTTACACTAATGAATTCAACAACTTAGAAGTAATCAGCAATTCTTCAAAAACTACAAATTTCCAAATCTAAACCAAGATGAAATGGACTATTTACATAGCCCCATAACCATTAAAGAAATTGAATGTATAATGGAAAAGATCTTGAAATAGAAATCTCAAGACACAGATGATTTCACTAAATGCTACAAACGATTTAAAAAATAAGTTATACCAATTTTATATGATCCATTCCAAAAAATAGAACTCATTTTTTTTGAGACTGATATTACCCTGATACGTAAACAAGACAATATAAAAATCCCCCCTGACAATTACAGTCCAATAGCTCTCATGATTTTGAAAGCAAAATATCCTCAACAAAATATTAGCCAATTGAATCTACAATGTTAAAAAGAAGTATACACCATGACCAAGTGGAACTTTTCCGGGTATGGGAGACTGATACAACATTAAAAAAATCATTGTAATGCACCATAACAGTTAAAAATCAATTTAATGTACCATATAAACAGGATAAATATGAAAACTTATATGATTATATAAATTGATGCAAAAAAGCTTATGATCAAAGTGAACATCCATTAGTGATAATAATTC
Source organism: Dugong dugon (assembly GCA_030035585.1). Classification (NCBI taxonomy): domain Eukaryota; kingdom Metazoa; phylum Chordata; class Mammalia; order Sirenia; family Dugongidae; genus Dugong; species Dugong dugon. The sequence goes on along the minus strand of CM057483.1, from coordinate 95,426,691 downwards.
TCAGAGAATGAGGAATATGGTGTAACTTCCTTGACTTGATAAAGAGCATCTACATTAAACCTACAGAAATCATCATACTTAGTGATAAAAAGCTGAATACTTCCTCTTAAGACCAGGAAAAAGTAAAGTATGTCTACTACCACCTTGCTTATTTAGCATAGTACTGGAATTTCAAGCCACTGCAGTAATGCAAGAAAAATAGATTAAAGGCATTCAGATAAGAAAGAAAGAGACATATATGTCTTTATTTGCAGATTTTATAAGATAACAACAATGTATAAAATCTTAAGGAATGTACCAAAAACTCTTAAAATTCAGTAATGTCACTTGCTACAAGACCAACACAGAAATGTCAATCACATCTCTATATACCAGCAATGAATAAGTGGAAACTAAATTACAAACACAATACTAGGTAAAACCAGTTTAATGAAAATATAATGTTGTTGTTAGGTGCCGTCGAGTCGGTTCCGACTCATAGCAACCCTATGTACAACAGATCGAAACACTTCCTGGTCCTGCGCTATCCTCACAGTCGTTATGTTTGAGCCCGTTGTTGCAGCCACTGTGTCAATCCTCCTCGTTGAGGGTCTTCCTGTTTTTTACCGATCCTCTACTTTACCAAGCATGATGTTGTTCTCCAGGGACTGGTCCATCCTGATAACATGTCCAAAGTATGTGAGATGGAATTTCGTCATCCTTGTTTCCAAGGAGCATTCTGGCAGTACTTCTTCCAAGACAGATTCGTTCGTTCTTCTGGCAGTCCAAGGTATATTCAATATTCTTCGCCAACACCACAGTTCAAAGGCATTAATTCTTCTTCGGTCTTCCTTATTCATTGTCCAGCTTTCGCATGCATATGACGTGATTGAAAACACCTTGGCTTGAATCAGGCCCACCTTAGTCCTTAAAGTGACATCTTTGTGTTTTAATACCTTGAAGTAGTCTTTTTCAGCAGATTTTTCCAGTGCGGCAGGTCTGATTTCCTGATCGCTGCTCCCATGGGTGTTGACTGTGGATCCAAGTAAAAGGAAATCCTCGACAACTTTAATCTGTTCTCCGTTTATCATGATGTTGCTTACTGGTCCAGTTGTGAGGATTTTTATTTTCATTATGTTTAGTTGCAATCCATACTGAAGGCTGCGGTCTTTGAGCTTCATCAGTAAGTGCTTCAAATCCTCTCTGCGTTTTGCAAGCAAGGTTGTGTCATCTGCATACTGAAGGTTGTTAATGAGTCTTCCTTGAATCCTGATGCAGCGTTCTTCTTCATATAGTCCAACTTCTTGGATTATTTGCTCAGTATACAGATTGAATAAGTATGGTAAAGGGATACAACACTGACACACACTTTTTCTGACTGTTCGAACCTCTGCCTCTTTGTCTTAGTACAGGTTCCTCATGAGAACAATTACGTGTTCTGGAATTCCCATTCTTCACAATGTTTTCCATAGTTTGTCATGACAGACACAGTCGAATGTCTTTGCATAGTCAATAAAATGCAGGTAAACATTTTTCTGGTATATTCTGCTTTCAGTCAAGACCCATCTGACAACAGCAATGATATGCCTCTTTCCACATCCTCTTCTGAATCAGGCTTGAACTTCTGACAGTTCCCTGTCGATGTACTGCTGCAAACACTTTTGAAGGATCTTCAGCAAAATTTTACTTGTGTGATATTAATGATACTGTTTGATAATTTCCTCATTCTGTGGGATCACCTTTCTTTAGAATGGGTACAAATATGGATCTCTTCCAGTTGGTTGGTCAAGAAGCTGTCTCCCAAATTTCTTGACATAAATGAGTCAGCACCTCCAGTGCTGCATCTGTTTGTTGAAGCATATCAATTGGTATTCCATCAATTCCTGGAGCCTTGTTTTTCATCAATGCCTTTAGTGCAGCTTGGGCTTCTTCCTTCAGTACCATCGGTTCTTGATCAAATGCTACCTCCTGAAATGATTGAACATCGATCAGTTCTTTTGGTACAGTGACTTTGTGTATGCCTTCCATCTTCATTTGATGCTTCCTGCATTGTTCAAAAATTTCCCTGTAGATCCTTCAGTATTGCAATTTGAGGCTTGAATTTTTTCTTCAGTTCTTTCAGCTTGAGAAATGTTGAGCATGTTCTTCCCTTTTTGTTTTTCTAACTCCAGGTCTTTGCTCATTTCTTCTAATAGTTTGTCTTCTCAAGCTGCCCTTTGAAATCTTCTGTTCAGCTCTTTTACTTCATAATTTCTTCCTTTTGCTTTAGCTACTCTATGACCATGAACAAGTTTCAGAATCTCCTTTGACATCCATTCTGTCTTTTCTTTATTTCCTGTCCTTTTAATGGCCTTTTTCTTTCTTCATGCATGATGTCCTTGATTTCATTCAACAACTCATGTCGTCTTTGGTCATTATTATTCAATGCCTCAAATCTATTCTTTAGATCATCTCTAAATTCAGTTGGAATATACTCAAGGTTGTACTTTGGCTTTTGAGGACTTGTTTTAATTTTCTTCAGCTTCACCTTTAACTTGCTTATGAGCAATTGATGATTTGTTCCGCAGTCAGCCCCCGGCCTTGTTCTGACTGATAATATTGAGCTTTTCCATTGTCTCTTTCTAGAGATGTAATCGATTGGATTTCTGTGTTTTCCTTCCTGTGAGTTCCATGTGTATAGTTGCCGTTTAAGTTTTTGAAAAAAGGTATTTGCAATGAATAAGTCTTTGGTCTTACAGAATTTGATTATGCAGATCTCTAGCATCTCCATCACCAAGGCCGTATTTTCCAACTACTGTTCCCTTTTCTTTGTTTCCAGTTTTGGAATTCCAATCATCAGTAATTATGAATGCATCCTGACTGCATGTTCAATCAATTCAGATTGCAGAAGTTGGTAAAAATCTTTAGTTTCCTCCTCTTTGGCATTAGTGGTTGGTGTGTAAATTTGAAATTTAGTGCATAAAATATAATACTTAGGTATAAATTTAACTAAACATGTATATGATGTGTATGCTGGAAGTTCCAAAATGTTGATGAAAGAAACCAAAGAAGAGCTAAATAATTGAAGAGACTTATCATGTTTATAAATTGGAAAACTTAACATGGTAAAGATGACAATTCTCCCCAAAATTATCTATAGCTTTAATGGAATTCTTATCAAAATCCCAGCACGTTGTAGGATAGACGAGCTTAATTTATATGGGATGGCACAGGCCCTAGAATAGATAAAATGGTCTTGAAAACGAATCATTCTACCTCATATTGATGCCTAGTATATACCTGCACTTATCGAGATAGTAACATATTGTTGGAATGATAGATGCATAGATCAGTGTACAAATGTTGCACCCAACCAGACCAGTGGCAGGAGTGGCTCCAAGTGGCACAGTTCTGATCCTGAAAAAAGAGGCAGAGAAGTCAGATTGATCAGATCTAGCTTTATCAGGGAACTTACAGACAGAGGTTCAAGCCAACATTCTCACAAAGGACAATGAATCCTTGGATCACCTGGGTAGAGGTCTGTGCTGGGCAGTGAAGGGTGTGTGTTTATATACTTAGTGCTTAAGTGCAAGGATACTTGCAGAGGATCTAGGAAAAAACATGTCTAATCTGTGATGGATAAGGTTGTTTTTGTACTCCTTAATGGGTTCACATTGATGTTACCATGGAGTCAGCTGTTTGGTGTGTTTTTTCCTGGCCAAGGTCACCACTTGGTTAAGTACTGTGTTTTTCTGCCAGAGTCCTATGCTGACAGGACCCATTTTGTATTGTTCATGGCAGTTGCAACAGAATGGAGATCTGAGAAATCGATTCCTACAAATACGCCCAAATGTTTTTGACAAACATGAAAATGCAGTTCAGTAGGGAAAGAGAGCCTTTTCAATAATGGTGCTCAAGCCATTGGACATCTATAGGCAAAAAAATTAACCTTTCTCTAAGTCTGACACCTTATAGAAAATTTAACTTAAAATGAATTATGGACTTAAATGTAAAATTTAACAATATAAAAATTTTAGAAGAAAATTTAGGAGAAAATCTTTGTGATGTAGGGGTAGGCAAATTGTTCATACACTTAAACCTCAAAGCATGCATGATCCATAAAAGTAAGTATTGAACAGTTAAACTCATCAAAATTTTAAACTTTTAAATCCAACACCTCTACAATAAAAAGACAAATAATCCAATTAAAAAATAGGCAAATGATATGGACAGACATTTCACCAAAAAAGACGTTCAGGTAGCTAGCAGACACATGAGGAAATGCTCAGAATCACTTAGCCATTAGAGAAACGCAAATCAAAACTACAATGAGATACCATCTCACCCTGATATTCGAGAGGTTGTGGGAAGTTTGGAACTCTTATGCTAGTGGGAATGCAAATTGGTACAATGATTTTGGAAAACAGTATGGCGCTTCCTTAAAAAGCTAGAAATAAAAATACCATATGATCCAGCAATCCCACTCCTAGGAATATATCCTAGAGAAATGAAACCTGTCACACGAATAGACATATACACACCCATGTTCATTGCAGTGTTATTCACAATAGCAAAAAGATGGATACAACCTAAGTGTCCATCAATAGATGAATGAATAAACAAACTATGGTACATACACACAATGGAATACTACACAGCGATAAAGAACAGTGATGAATCTGCAAGAAATCAAGCAACAAGGATGAATCTGGAGGGCATTAGGCTGAGTGAAATAAGTCAGTCTCAAATAAATACTATATGAGACCACTATTATTAAAACCCATGAAAAGGTTTACACACAAAAAGAAACAATCTTTGATGGTTACTAGGGAGTGGAGGGATGGGGAGGGAGAAACACTAGATAATAGACAAGTGGTAACTTTGGTGAAGGATAAGACAGTACACAATACTGGGGAAGTCAACACAACTTGTGCAGGACAAAGTCATAGAAGCTTCACAGATACATCCAAATGCCCTGAGAGACTGAGCTACTGGGCTGAGGGCTGGGGACCATGGTCTCGTGGGACATATAGCTCAACTGGCATAACATAAAGAAAATGTTCTACATCTGACCGTGGTGAGTAGCAACTAGGGTCTTAAAAGCCTGCGAGTGGCCATATCAGATACATCTACTGGTCCCATCCCGGCTGGATAAAAGGAGAATGAAGAAGACCAGAGACACAAGAGAAAGATTAGTCCAAAGGAAAATGGACCACAACTACCACCAAACTGAGCCCAAAATAACTAGATGATGCCTGGTTACCACCACCAACTGCTCTGACAGGGATCACAATAGAGAGTCCCGGACAGAGCAGGAGAAAAATGTAGAAGAAAATTCAAGTTCACACATACATACACACAAAAAAGACCAGGCTTGCTGGTCTGACAGAGACTGGAGAAACGCCGAGAGTATGACCCCTGGACACCATTTTAACTCAGTACTGAAGACACTCCTGAGAACAAGTCAATAGAGTTGCTATGAGTCGGAATTGACTCAAAAGCAATGGATTTGTTGTTTTTTTTTTGTTTGTTTGTTTTTTATAGGGTTGTTCTGGGTCAGCATTGACTAAAAGGCAATGAGTTTGCTTTGGTTTTTTTGGATTAAAGCCAACAATAACATACGAGAGACGCGTTTCATAGTTCAGTCATGTATATGAGACTCAGGGGCACACCAGCCCAAAAGCAAAGAAGATAAGGTAGGAAGGGCAGGAAAACTATTCGAATTAAAACAGGGAAACTGGGGTGAAGACGGGGAGCATGTTGACACACTGCAGGGTTGGCAACCAGTGTCACAAAACAATTTGTGTATTAATTGTTTAATGAGAAACTAATTTGCTATATAAACTTTCACCTAAATCACAATTAAAAAAAAAAAAGGAAAAAAAAAAAAGATGTGGAAAAAAATCGTAAACTTTTGCTCTGCCAAAGACCCAGTTAAGAAGACAAAAAGATAAGATACTGAGTGGGAGAATCTGTTTGTAAAACACATATCTCACAAATTATTAGTGTTTATAATATGTAAAGAACTCTGGAAACGTGAGTTTAAAAAAAACAACCAATCTAACTAGAACATGAGCAAAAGACGAGATATTTCACATAAGAAGAGATACAGAGGGCAAATACAAACACCAAAAATGTTCAACATCATTAGCCATTTGGGATATGCAAATTAAAATAATGAAATATCACTCTTCGATCTATCAGAATGCTAAAATAAAAAACAGCATTAACACCAAGTACTGGTGAGGATGCAGATAATCTGAATTACTCATACATTGCCAGTGGGAAAGTACAATGGTACAGCTTCTCTGGAAAACAATTTGGCAGTATTAAATTAAACATACAACTACCATGCGATCCAGCAATTGCGCTCTAGGGCATTTATCCCAGAGAAACTAAAACTTAAAATTCACACAAAAGCTTGTACAGGAATGCTCATAGTATCTTTATTCATATTATCTACAATATGGAAATACTTAAATGTTCTTTAATGGGTTAGTGGCTAAACAAACTGCAGTATATCCATAACACGGAATACTATTCAGCAATAAAAAAGAAAAAAGTATTGATAAATGCCAAAACTTGGATGAATCTCCAGAGTATTATGCTGAGTGAAAATAGTCAGTCTCAAAAGGTTACATACTGGGGGCTTTTGCTTAAAGAGCATTGAGTTTATGTTAATGGTGGTAGAATAATTTAGAAAATAATAGTGATAATAGTTGCATAACATGAAGAATGTAATCAGTGTCACTGAACTGTACACATAGAAATTGTTGGATTGGTGAATGTTTTGTTGTCTATATTTTCACCACAAAAAACAAATCAAAACCAAACCCATTACCTTCCAGTTGATTCTGACTCATAGTGACCCTATAGGACAAATTAGAACTATTCCATAAGGTTTCCAAGGAGCAGCTGGTCAGTTCAAACTGCCAACCTTTTGGTTAGCAGCCGAGCTGTTAACAACTTCCTGAGGTTCATTGCTAGCATATACTTATACTTTGATTGTTGTGTATTGACCCTGTATAGTGCTATCTTGGTAAAATGACTTATTAGCTCTTGTACCCTTTTTGTAGATCCCTTTTGATTTTCTACATTAGACAATTGTGTCTTCAAATTAGTATAGTTTTATTTCTTCATTTTCATTCGGTTTGGCTTTTTATTTTTTTAAATCTTATTGTATCAGAATTGACTCAATGGCAACTAACAACAGCCACAATAGAACCCATAGGTATGCTGTGTATTAGGAGTGGTGAAAGCAGACTTTCTTTTCTTCTTAATTTTAAGGAAGAAATTTTTCAGTCTTTATACATTAAATTTGATGAGTTTTTTTTTTTGTTTTTGTTTTTTTTTTTTTTTTTTGTAGATGCCCTTTGTCAAGTTAAGGTTTGCTTTTGCTCCTATTTAGCTGAGAATTTTTATCATGAAGGAATGTAGAATTTTATCAAATGAATTTTTATTCATCAGTTGAGATGATTGTGTGGCTTTCTTCTTCATACTGTTGCTGTAAAAAATTAGCATAGTGTGCTTAAGAAAATACTTCAAGAAGGGAGGGTGCAGTTGGCAAACATAGAAGGTACTCGTTGTTTGCATAAAAGTACCGTAGTTGAGTGCTTAATAATTCATGCCACCCAAGGTCTCCATTCGCAATATTTGGGGGAAAGAATTCAATCATTAATCATTAAATATGATGTTAATTGTAGGTTTTATGTAGATGCTTTTTATCAAGTTGGCAAAGTTCCCTTGATTACTAGTTTGCTGAGAGTTTTTATCATGAATGGGTGTGGGATGTTGTCAAATTCTTTTTGTGCATCAGTTAGAAGGATCTTATGGTTTTTCTACTTTAGCCAGTTGATGTGGATTATGTCAATTGATTTTTGAATGCTGAACCAGGCTTACATACCCGGAACAAGTCCCACCTGTTCTTGGTTTATCATTCTTTTTATACATTATTTCATTTGATTTGCTGACATTTTATTGAGGATTTTTGTATCTGAGTTCATGAGAGACATTCCTAGTAATGTCTTTGTCTGGTTTCTGTATTAGGGTAATGTTGGCCTCATAGAATGAGGTGGGGAAGTGTTCTTTTATCTTTTATACATTGGAAGAACTTGAGAAGGTTTGTTGTTAATTCTTCTTTAAACGTTTGGTAGAATTCACTTATTGAAACCATCCTTGGAGGGATTTTAAATATGGCTTCTAAATGTTCATTGTTAATATATAGAAATGTGTTTGATGTTTTTGTGTTGATCTTGTATCCTGTGACCTCATGCAACTTGCTAATTAGTTGAATGAAGTTTTTATTATAGATTCTTTGAGAGTTTCTGCATAATCTTGTCATTTGTAAAAAGAGACGACTTATTTCCTCCTTTCCAATTTATATGCTTATTTCTTTTCCTTGCCTTACTGTAATGTCCAGAACTTTTAGTATTATATTGAATAGCTGTGGTGAGTTGTGGTGTGATGAATTACTTAGTATGGCCTTTCTTGCCATGGCCTTGTAACTCCCACCCAGGTGATTGGGCCCAGCTGTGTAAGTAAGATAATTTTGGCCCACCAAGGGGATTGGTCAGTTTTGCCTTAAAAGAGAGCCAATTCCAGAGCAGAGAGAAGAGCCCATGACCACCAAGGAAGGAGAGACTGGCAGCAGAGATCCGCAGCAGAGACCTTCAGGAGAGACCTGCTGGAGATGGCTCAGTGGGCTTCCTGGCCCACAAAGAGAGAGAGAGCTGAGTGCCTTTGGGCAGAGGCTGAGGGCCAGGGAGAAGCCTATGCCTGACCCACAAATTTGGGACTTGCCAGCCTCCACAACCACTTGAGCCATTTCCTTTATACAGTTCGTGAGACATTGCAGCAAATTAGGGAACCCAAAGTCAGGAGGGAGAGTACCGAGGGGAGAGGGAGTAGTTAATGTTAGAGATGATGGAGCACTACAGCAGCTTGGAAAAGTTGGACATTTGGGACATCTTTGAGCTCTGCCTCATAGGAACAAGCTTTGTGCTGATCCTTAGAAAATAAATTATTCGTTTATGAGTGCAGACACCCTTGCCTTGCTCATGTTCTTAGAAGGAAATTGTTCAATCTTTCACCACAAAGTACGATGTTAGTTGTAGGTTATTTTGTAGATGCTGTTGATCAAGTTAAGGAATTTTCCATTTTTCCTCATTTTCTCATAATTTTTTATCATTATTGGGTATTGAATTTTGTCAGATTATTTTCTGTGTTACTTGTTATGATTGTATGATATTTCTTCTTTAAACCTGTTGATATCATGGTTGACATTGATTGATTTTTGAGTATTGAACAAACCTTCCATACCTGGAATAAGTCTCACTTGTTCATGGTGTATAATTCTTTGTATACATTGCTTGATTTTGCATCTAAATTTGTTAGAGATATTAGTCTTTTTTTTTTTATTTTCCTGGTTTTGTTATCTTGGCAATGCTGACGTCATGAATGACTTGGGATACGTTCCTTTCTCTTCTATATTCTGGAAGAGAATTGTGAAATTGATGTTAATACTTTAAATATTTGCTAGAATTATCCAGCAAAAACATCTCCTTTCTCAATTCTCTGTCCACCATACGCCAGACCCAAATTTTGAGGGAAAGAGATGGTTAATTTTTATTTCAGTTTAACCCCATGAGTCATAGACATCTCTTACAGTATTTTCCTGAAAACAATAAAACCCAGAACAGCCTTTTTTTTTTTCTATTAAAATCCTCACTTTTTCCTCCAATATAACTCCAGAAGAAAGTAGGGGCGAGAATAGGCTAGGTTGCATATGAAATCCATGTGAAATGTTTATCTTTTTCTCAAATTTGGAAGATAAGACCTCAAACCTCCTAGATAAAGTAGCTCAGTGGAAGTGATTGGATCTCACAATTCCTCCACAAAGAGGGAAGGGTTAGCATTCAAGTGAAGCTCAGTCCTTGGCTGCCTCTTAGATCTATTTAGGGGCACATGAGTAAGAGTTTTAACTTCAAATTGTATAAATGAAAAAATAACAGGGACAAGATGAGTAAATAACACCCCACTGGAGAATGTACCTTGTTCCCACCAGGATCCACGTAATGATGAACAGAGTCTCCTCACATCCACTTTTGGAAAATATGACAATGAATACCCATTTTTAAGATGAGGAAGCTGAAATTGCCAAACAGAAAAAATTAAGATGAAAGCCCATATCTCCTGAATCTAATGCTAAATTGGATTGAACTCTCTTATTGGGAGGAGAGTGTTGTGGGTTAATTTCCAAATAGGCTCACTGACTTTATACTGTTCCAAAGCATCTTCTTAACTTTCAAGAAAGTGGCACCTCATAGAATCTCAGGATTAGGAGGGGTCTTAAAAATCCCTCCTCTCTAATTAACAATGTGCCTAATTTTAAGAAATGAATCTTTAGGTAGTAGTTTTACCATTACATCATCCTGCAGTAGCCCCCACTATCACAGTATCATTGCTTGTTGAAGGCCACTTAAATTTTAATGATGGAGCTATTTCTTGTTCCAAACAAGCCCACAGCTTTAGAAAACAGCACACACTCACACACTACAAGCCTGGCAAACCTACCATTCCTAACAGTGCTGAAAGCTTAGGATGTAGCAACTAAATCCCAACTTGTATCTAACAATCCTACTTATGTTGTAGCTATAACTTTTCTTTCCCCAGCTATTCCATCATAATAAACAAAATAATATGATTACCCAATAACATAGTGAAAACCCCTAGATAAAGCTTTTTTAGACTCAAAGAACAAGAATGTAGACCAGAACATAAACATAGTATCTAAATGTAGCCTTTTAGGCACTAATACCGTTTTTCTTGTTTGTGGGACTTCTAAGCACTTTTTAAACTGTTTTCATATCTTTGATATGCAAAAAAAAAAAATCTCAAATCCTTCTTGGTGGTGGTGAATAGTCACTTAGGAGTTCTATTTAGTTTCGAAAAGTACAGTTGTAATTTTAGAGATTAAATTGTAGCTCTAAAGAGAGTAACTATAGCCTGAGAACTGATTGGGAAGGAATTCACCAAACCCATGATGGTAGTTTCAGAATGTTGTTTTACAATTTAAAAAAATCTCAGAATTACCTGTGTTCCTATATGTCAATACTGATCACTAGTCCTCTTTCCCTTCCCTACTCTCTATTTTTTCATAAGGAAAATTGCTCTAATATTTGAAATTGGATTTGATTGCTAATGTTGTCAACACTTTGACACATGTGTGATGCTTAAGACTGTGTGTCAACTTGGCTGGGCCATGACTGTCAGCAGTTTGGCAGTCGTATGATTTTGTGATCACTTCCATGATGAGATTTGATATAACGTGGTCACCGCCATGATAGCCAGTCAGTTGAAAGGGAGTTTCCTTGAGCATGTGGCCTGCATGGAATATAAGTGGACATTCTGGCAGGGCTTGTGGGCTTTTACTCACTCTGAATCCTACAACTGGTTCCTATTTGTCTGACCTCCAGTTCTCAGGACTTGAGCTAGCAGCTTACCTGTGGTCTTGCCTGTCAATCTTGGGATTCCTTGATCTTTGCAGCATGTGAGCAAAAGCACTGCTCTCTGACCCGCCGATCTTGGGTTCTTCAGCCCCTGCAGCTATGTGAATCAGGAGATGCCTTTGTCCTAACTTGGGAACTTCCAGCCTCTACAACCACGTGTGCCATTTCCTAGACATAAATCTCTCTCTATATATGTATTTATACACTTTACACTCGAAGAAGGCTCGGTAGTTGGAAAACATGGCCTTGGTGATAGAAACAATGTGAGAGATCGCATGATAGAATGTTGCAAGACCAACGACTTCTTCATTGCAAATGCCTTTTTTTCACCAACATAAATGGAGACTATACACATGGATCTCACCAGATGGAATACACAGGAATCAAATCGACTACATCTGTGAAAAGAGACGATGGAAAAGCTCAATATCATCAGTCAGAAAAGGGCCTGGGGCCGACTGCGGAACAGACTATCAATTGCTCATATGCAAGTTCAAGTTGAAGCTGAAGAAAATTAGAACAAGTCCACAAGAGCCAAAGTAAGACCTTGAGTATATCCCACCTGAATTTAGAGACCTTCTCAAGAATAGATTTGACACATTAAACACTAATGACCTGAGACCTGACGAGCTGTGGAATGAGGTCAAGGACCTCATACATGAAGAAAGCAAGAAGTCATTAAAAAGACAGGAAAGAAAGAAAAGACCAAATTGATGTCAGAAGAGACTCTGAAACTTGCTCTTGAACGTGGAGTAGCTAAAGCAAAAGGAAGAAATGATGAAGTAAAAGAACTGAACAGAAGATTTCAAAGGGTGACTCGAAAAGACAAAGTATTATAATGACATATGCAAAGACCTGGAGATAGAAAACCAAAAAGGAAGAACACATTTGGCATTTCTGAAGCTGAAAGACCTGAAGAAAAAATTCAAGCCTCGAGTTGCAATAGTAAAGGATTCTATGGAGAAAAAATATTAAATGATGCAGGAAGCATCAAAAGAAGATGGAAGGATACACAGTCATTATACCAAAAAGAATTGGTCGATGTTCAACCATTTCAAGAAGTAGCATATGATCAGGAACCAAGGGTGCTGAAGGAAGAAGTCCAAGCTGCACTGAAAGCATTGTTGAAAAACAAGGCTCCAGGAATTGACGGAATATCAATTGCGATGTTTTAACAAACAGATGCAGTGCTGAAAGTGCTCACTTGTCTATGCCAAGAAATTTGAAAGACAGCTACCTGGCCAACCGCCTGGAAGAGATCCATATTTATACCTATTCCCAAGAAAGGTGATCCAACTGAATGTGGAAATTATCAAACAATATCATTAATATCACACACAAGTAAAGTTTTGCTGAATATCATTCAAAAGTGGCTGCAGCAGTACGTCAACAAGGAACTGCCAGAAATTCTGGCTGTTTCAGCATAGGACGTGGAACCACGGATATCATTGCTGATGTCACATGGATGCTGGCTAAAAGCAGAGAATACCAGAAAGATGTTTACCTGTGTTTTATTGACTATGCAAATGTATTCAACTCTGTGGATGATAACAAATTATGGATAACATCACAAAGAATGGCAATTCCAGAACACTTAATTTGCTCATGAGGAACCTGTACATAGATCAAGAGGCAGTTGTTTTGACAGACAGAACAAGGGGATACTGCGTGGTTTAAAGTCAGGAAAGGTGTGCATCATGGTTGCATTCTTTCACCATACTTATTCAGTCTGTATGCTGAGCAAATAATCCGAGAAGCTGGACTATATGTAGAAGAACAGGGCATCAAGATTGGAGGAAGACTCATTAACAACCTGTGTTATGCTGATGACACAACCTTGCTTGCTGAAAGTGAAGAGGACCTGAAGCTCTTACTGATGAAGATCAAAGACCACAGCCTTCAATATGGATTAAACCTCAACATAAAGAAAACAAAAATCCTCACAACTGGACCAATAAGCAACATCATGACAAATGGAGAAAAGATTGAAGTTGTCAAGAATTTTATTTTACTTGGATCCACAATCAACACCCAGGGGAGCAGCAGTGAAGAAATCAAAAGATGCATTGCACTGGGCAAATCTGCTGCAAAAGACCTCTTTAAAGTGTAGAAAAGCAAACATGACACCTTGAAGACTAAGGTGTGCCTGACCCAAGCCATGGTATTTTCAATCGCCTTATATGCATGCGAAACTGGGCAAATGAATAAGGAAAACCATAGAAGAATTGACACCTTTCAATTGTGGTGTTGGTGAAGAATATTGAATATACCATGGACTGCCAAAAGAACAAACAAATCTATCTTGGAAGAAGTACAACCAATAATGGTCCTTAGAAGCAAGGATGGTGAGACTACATCTTAAATACTCTGGACACGTTGTCATGTGGAATCAGTCCCTGGAGAAGGACAGCATGCTTGCTAAAGTACAGGGCCAGCGAAAAAGAGGAAGACCCTCAACAAGATGAACTGACACAGTGGCCGCAACAATGGGCTCAAGCATAATGACGATTGTGAGCACGGCACAGGACTGGGCAGCGCTTTGTTCTGTGGAACATAGGGTCGCTATGAGTCAGAACCAACTTGACAGCACCTAGCAACAGCAACAACACATTTACTGGTTTTGCTTTTCTAGAGAACCCAGCCTAAGACAACTTGTCTGCATAAACAATTTACACTTTCCATAAGTAATTTTGATGAAAGTAAATATGGTCAGGTAATCATCATAATACCCTATTTTTATATATATTCCTTTGGCCCTTTCACACCCTTTATATCATTTGATTTTACCTATAGACTGTAAATTAAATTACAGATGACTCTTTTACAGAAAATGTTCACTCTCTTGAACTTGCAGACTTTTAGTCTCCTGATAAGCCCTTCAGTTTCATGTGGATGTTCAGGACAGTGGTGAAGATGTAATGAGATGATAGAGTTACCTTGAAAAGGATAAAGCGATATAAAAATCTGAGGGGTAGTTTCTATGATTATGAATGATTATGCCGTGGTAGTTGATTGCTGCTTATTTTGATCAATTGTTGTTTATTATGATTGATTATGATTACAGGAATGGTTTTGGTTATAATTATGAATACGATTATTGTTATGATCAGGATTATTCTTGAAAATGGTGTTAGAAATCATCAGCATTTGGTTTAAATATTTTTATTGCACTACCAGCAAACTCTGTCCTTAGCTTGTAGTTTTCAATGTCTTTATACTGAAAATGTTGGTGTTCTTGTAAGTAAGGAAATCTTATGTCAGCTCCCCATGAGGAATAATCCCCTACCTTCACCCACACATAAATGCACACATGCATATATTGACACATGCAGTAAACTCTGTTTTAGGCTGAACAGTTAAATGTTTCATATATGGAAAATATTACCCTTGGAAGAAGTCCCCTCTCAGGTAAGAAACGCATTCAAGGTGGGAAGATAAACTGATTTCAGCCACCAAAGGAAAGGTCTTACCTATAACTGTGGTCTTGAGTTTATTACCATCCATTTGAAGGATATTTGTCTGCTTCCACTAGAAGTCTTTGAATTTTTGGTCTGGCACTACAAGCTAGCCATGTGGCTGAGGTAAAGGGCCCACTAGCAGAGGCAGAGGGTCTCCTAACATAATACGAAGGCAGTTTATCATATTTTTTTTATCATGCTTTCTGTGTCATATCTAAGACCTTCACCAAACCCTATGTCCTGAAGCTTTTCTCCGATGTTTACTTCTAACAGTTTTATTGTGGTGGATTATGTTGGTTGATTTTCTAATGTTGAAACACCCTTGCATCCTTGGTATGAATCCCTCCTGATCATGATGTAATAATTTTTTGATTTGCTGTTGTATTCTGTTGGCTAGAATTTTATTGAGAATTTTTGTGTCTGCACTCATGAGGGATATTTGTAATTTTTTTCTTTCTGTGATATCTTTTCCTGGCTTTGGTATCAGGGTTATGCTGGCTTCATAGAATGAATTGGGAAGCATTCCATCCTTTTCTATGTTCTGGAATAGTTTGAGTAGAGTTGGTGTCAACATTTCCCTGAATGTTTGGTAGAACTCTCCAGTGAATCCATCTAGGCCAGGGCTTTTTTTGGTTGGGAGTTGTTTTTTTTTTATGATACCTTCATTTTCTTATTTTGTTATGAGTCTATTCAAGTTTTCTACCTCTGTTTGTGTTAGTTTAGGTAGATAGTGTTTTTCTAGAAATTTGTCCATTTCTTCTAGGTTTTCAAATTTGTTAGAGTACAATTTTTCATAGTATTCTATACTCTTTTTATCTCGGTTGGTTCTGTTGTTATGTTGCCCATTTCATTTATTATTTTTGTTATTTGCATCTTCTCATTTGTTACCTTTGCCACTTTGGCTGGTGGTTTGTCGAATTTATCAATCTTCTCAAAAAACCAACTTTTAGTTTTGTTGATTCTTTCTATTTCTATTTTTTATTTTATTTATTCTCTGATCTTTATTATTTCTTTTCTTCTGGTGACTGTGAACTGTTTTTTACTGTTCTTTTTCTATTTGTTCAAGTTTTTTGGTTAAGTTATTGGTTTAGGATCTATCTTCTTTTTTGATGTGTGCATTTATTGTTATAAATTTTCCTCTGAGCACTGCTTTTGCTGTGTCTCAGAGGTTTTGGTATGTTATGTCTTCATTCCGCTTTGATTCTAAGAATTTTTAAATTTCATTTTAAATTTCTATTATGACTCAGTACTTTTTAAGTACGGTATTATTCAGTTTCCATGTATTTAATTTTTTTCCTTGCTCTTCTGTTATTGATTTCTAGTTTTTAAGCATTATGGTGAGGTAAGATGCTTTGTATTATGTTGATGTTTTTGAATTTATTGTCTCTTTCTTTGTGGTCTAGAATATGGTCTATTCTGGAGAATGATCCATGTGCATTGGAGAAGAATGTGCACTGCGTTGATGTTGGATGAAGTATTCTGTATATGCTGATAAGGTCTTGCTGGGCTTTTTTTTTTTTTTTTTTAGTAAAGCCAAAAGAGAGGTTTTTTGGGGGGGACGTGTATGCAAAGAGGCAAAAATAGGAAACAGACGAACTTACTGCCAAAACTATATTTTCCCACATCCAAGGAATATTACAGAATGAACAAAAGTGAGAAAATGGACAAGTATGCTGCTGGAGTCATGTCTGCCCAAATGCAAGGAATATTATAGAATAGTCAAGAGTGGGAGAATGGAAAAGCATGGTGCCATAGCCATGTCTGTCCAAGTCTGAGGAACATTACAGAATCATCAGTATATATCAACATTACAAATGGGCAAAACCATTGAAAGCTTCAACTTTTCACAGATTGTCTAGAAATTCCTAAATCACTGTGATTCTACATTTTGAATTGTGTTTCTTAATTATCATTAGTACAGGTTTCTGTAATGACAGTCAGGAGGGTCTTCATTGGTCCAACAAATCTTCTGTTCACTAAATACTAATAGAAAAAAATAGGACTAGAAAGTCTTTTGTGCTGTTTTATTTGTTTATGTGAAAGATCTCCTAAATTATGTTTTCCAAGATTGTCCTAGCTATTGTCTTTATACCTCAGGACCCTGTGGATTTGTCCTTGTGAGTCGTTGGGTCCTTGTGAGTCCATCTCCAGCTGGGTCACGTTCTAGCACAAGGAATAATGGCTGCAATAATATCTCCTAAACTATTCCCTCATTTTGATCAGAGATTGGAGATAACACATCAATGATCAATACTGTGACTTAGTCGAACTCCTATATGGTGGCCATGGCAGGCTCTTCAAACTCACTTTGCTGGTTTTCTGCCAGATACGATGTGGTTCTTTACCAGGATCTTAAAGGAGACGTTCTCATCAATTGCATTGCAGAAGTGAGTAAACTCAATGTACATCAACATTTTATCCTGAAGCCTTCTTTTGCCTTTTAAGTGTGTAAGACAATAGAAGATAAGTTTTATTATGCCTAATACTATCAGGATGCAGACTAAGAGTATTACTATTCTTTGCAATAGTGATCTAGCCCATGTATTTTTTTCTGATGGTAACCAACCAAATATATCTGGTATTTGTAAGAGTGTTATTGTGTGTAACCAAGTAGCTTGCTGTCTGACTCTATGTATATGTTGTCTTGCTTCTCCTGTGTTATTTATCCCAATGCAACAAGAGGTATTTGCTACAACACAGACTACACTTTCTTGGGCTAATAAAAAATTTAACACTATTCTGTTATCTCATGCCACTTTGGCTTAATGAGGTCAGAGATCACTGTTGTGTTTCCATCCCATTAGCAACTTCATCTGCTGTTTGTCACATAGTAATTGATAAATTTCATAAAGATTTCTCCAATTCAACTATACCTTAGGTAGGAATTAAAACTACCAACTGCACCCTGAATGTGGGACCAATGAATTTCTTCTGACTCTCGTTTTACAATGTGTAACAAATCAACATTACATTTACAATATTTACTAGCATCATTACTAGGAATATCTAAAGTTCCCTAAGTTCCTAAAGTTCACCAGGAATCTAAACAAGAGATTGCCCACGTAATTTCACTGTCAGTTGGAAAGGAATCATCTAAACTAGTATAGTTGGATATACCACACAAAAACGTGTATTCATAAGGAGCACACAAAGTTTGTCTAGAGAAAACAGAAGTAGAAAAATTTACATGTGACAACCAAGTTTCCATTAGAGAATATATGATTAGCAAGATAATACAAAATGTACCTTTCCTGCTGGAGGTGTTCAGTTAATCTATTTAAAACATACTAAGTGTTCTTCCCAAGGGGCAAGCTGCCCCTCTTTGTTTTACCTTTTAACAGTCGCGAGTCACTTTCTAAGAAGCAGAAATGGAACCTAAGAGAAAATGGAGTCTGAGCCATGAGGTCAATCTCTTCTGAGAACCTGGTTTGTTTAAGATACATAATTTCCTGCATAGCAAGGGCTTGACAAACATTAGACAGGTATTTCATACAACACTGTCGTGAAGACTAATTAAACTAATTGCTGATTTACCATAAACATAACACTTAGTCTGATTTTGGAGTCAGTTTCCCAAAACAGATTGAATTCTTCAAAAAAGCACAATGCCCAAAGCAAAACTGTCTTAATGTTTTATCTGGACCATTGTTTGACTCAAAACTGGCTTAAGGAACCATTTTTTTCCTAGAACTTGATGTTCAAAAGGACACCCAAAGGCGATGATGGCCTGTGTGGGTTACCCCAACCTTCACGAAAGCCAGAAATCTGGATTCCAGGAAAATTGCAACTCTTTCATCCTTCTTTTTTTTTGGATCATGATCTTGTTATAGAATCTTTGATCTAAAACATTCAATAATGGTAGTTGGGAATCATCTGTTTTTTAAGATCCCAGGCACCATACAGAGATCTAGGAAGAAGAATATAAACACTAACAATAATACTGGGCAATTGTCTAAAATAATCAATGAAACCATGACACTAAGGTCTTTGAACCAAGGAAATAAATCTCATGAGGTGTTTTTTTATACTTAAGTAGTATTATAACTGGTGTTTATGTGATTCAACAGCAACTACTTTCTACAAAACCTCAGATTGTGTATTAATATAAACACAGCAACATTTATATATGAAGGCGCAAACTGTTCCTTGAGAGACTAATAAGAAATCTAATTCTATTCTATTTTGTGAAATCAGAGCTTGAACTTCAGACACATATCTGGTTATGATATTTACAACTTTTCTAAGTTTACCAACAGGAACTTCTAATTTGAGAGACAAAATATTTAAACTCATTAGTTAGATAATTTAGGAGAAAAGAGGAAGATGTTTTCTTATATCCAGAAAGCAGTGCATTAAAACAACGGCAATATTCTCACATAAAACCCATAGTAATCCTTTAGTTTACTCAGTCTTATGTAGTTAAGTGATTCTGGATCAGCTACAATCTGTGAACCCATCAGCTTCTACATACGAGTTCTGGAAATTTTGATTCAGTCTAGTCACAGTCTTTTTCATAAGTCCAATATAGTCCATTTTTATCAAGATATTTTGGTCAAACATTTTCAGCAAATCAGCAAAGTAAAAACTTATCTTCAGAAGACAAAACAATATGGCAATGATTAATTTATAAACATAATATTCTTAATAGTGAAGGTCTTGACAGCAATAAATTACAAAAGTAACATAAAGTCCAAATAAAATCAGTTTAAAAACTTAGAGAAAAATATTTCTAAATATAATCGTTAACCTTATTTTTAAAGAGCTTCAGATATAATACATAATTATCTTGAGACATAATACCATATAGTCAGGATGTACCAAGAATATACCAAGATTATCAAGTCTCTAAATACCTGAATAGTAATAAAAAAGACTCATAATTAAATGATGTGTATTCCCTAATCAAATCACTGGCTTTGATGATGCTAGATTCAAAACAAATGAATTTGCAACCAAGTTAGGAATTAGAAAATAATAGAAGTATGACACAAAATTATGCATTTACTGTCTAATATTAGGCAAAAACATAAAAGGAAATACTAACATATAAATTTTAACCCAAAGAGAATCAGGTGCTTTTCTTGATTTTCACAACAGATTCCATGTAATTTATGACATATTAAACCTTTTTAAGCACTTTTCTTTTATAAAAAAATTTTTTTATGGCTTTTGATGAAGTTTCAACTTTGTCAGGAGTTTATTATATGTCACTGAGAAACAATACTTCAGTTGTTTAAGCAAAGATTTTAAAGATAAAAACTGTAACTTTTTTTCCTAAAGCCATGCAGCTTGGTTTTTGACTCAGGAATTTTATTCTAATGAGGCTGAACCTTTGCCTTCGAAGTATATTACATAAAGAATGAATTAACCCTTCAACCCAGTAATCAAAGACAATTTTGTTTTTTTTTTACAGTGAGAAAACCAATTCTCTGTTTTATATGATAGTTAACATTAATCTTGCTGGGATTTTGATAGCAGTTGTGTTAAACCTAAATTTCAAATTAGGGAAAACTGGAATGTTTACTATGTTGATATTTCCAATACATAAGTACAGTATGGTTCTTGCTTTTTTTTTAATCTTCTTTGCTTTTTTATCACTGTACCATTGTTTCTAACATACAAGGCCAGTACATATTTTGCTAGATTTATCCTACTGTATTTCGTTATTTTTCAGTGATTGCGAACAGTATTGTATTTTTAATTTTGGTTTTCACATGTTCATTTTTTTGTTACAGATAAATACAATTAAATTTTAAAATTTTATTGTGGTGAACTATATATAACCAGTGACATTATTCATGCACACCGTGTTGTACTCCCATCACTATTATCTATTTCTAAAGTTTTTTGTCACCTTTAACAAAATATCAGTATCCACTGAGCAATATCTATGTTTTTCCCTCCCATTCACTGCTGGTAACCACTAATAAACTTTGGTTTCTATGCTTTAGTCTACTCTAGATACCTCATATAAGTGGCTTTACACAGTACTTAAAAGTAATTGTTTTCTAAATTTCCTTTTCAGATTGCTCATTGCTTGTGTATAGAAAGTAAGCTAAATTTTGTGTGTTGACCTTTTCCTGCAACTTTCCTGAATTTATTTATTACATCTAGTAGCTTTCTTGTGGATTTTTTCAGAATTTGTATAAATAGGATTATGTCATCAGGAAATGAATAATTTTACTTCTTCCTTCCCTGATATGAATACTTTTATGTCTTTTACTTGCCTAATTGCACTGGCTGAAACTTCCAGTACAATGTTGAATTGCATTGATGCGAGTGAGCATCTTTGTTTTGTCCCTGATATTAACGGGGAAAGTTCTCGGTCTTTCTCTATTGAGTATGATGTTAGCTGTCAGTTTTTCATAAATGCTGTTTATCATATTGAGGAATTTTTTTTCTATTCCTAGGTTGTTGAGTATTTTTATTGTGAATGGGTTTTGGATTCTGTCAAATGTCTTTTACTGATTGAAACGATCATGTAGTTCTTTTATATTTTTCTATGATTTTGTGTGGTGCTATTGAATTTGTCAAAGATTTCATTTTACTTGGATCTACAATCAATACCCATTGAAGCAGCAGTCAAGAAATCAAACGAGGAGGCGGGGCCAAGATAGTGGAATAGTCAGAGTCTTACTGCGGTCCATTCTACAAGAAAGACTTGAAAACACAAGTGAATCTATTATATATGACAATCTAGAAGCCCTGCTCATCAAAGAAAACCCTGAGGCATTGGACTGAGCAGCAGGGAGAAGGAGAGACAGTTCAAAAGCAGTGAAGAAGTGCCAGTCATGAGGTTACCAGCATCCTGCTGGCTGGGTTGGTGTGCGCAAGTGGGCTGAGGTAAGCAGTAGTGTTCAGGATGCATTTCACCACGTTGGGTAAGGCCGGGCAGCAGAGAGTCTCCACAAGCCTCCGAACCCAGGGGGAAGCAGCGTTGGACCTGCCAAAGTTAAGTGCAAGCATCTAACCTACTGCACAGGGTCAAAATAACCCCTCCATCTCTGGGACATTCACAGCAGAGAAGTGTGTCTTTTCCTCACCCACACCGCCCCACTCCAACACCAGTCCTGCAGTGTTCAACAACTGCCACGCTCCGTAAGCAAGAATTCAGGGCTAACTATGTCCAAACCAGTCTCATAGCTTTAAGAAAAAGAAACACCTCACACCTTAGGCCAGGCACACAGAGCAGGCCTAGACCTGTGTGGGCCAATTCAATACCGCAGGCCTTCATTAGCATAAAACAAAAGGGCATAAACTGGAAGCCTATTTTCAACTGCAGCAGCCAAGGGAGAGTTGCAGATTCATGACATTTGACACCACCCTGCCCATTAAACAGGGACCTTACCTACCCACATCAGGGGCCTGAAGGCTGGCGGTATCACCCACTCAATCAAGCAACCCACAACAGGGGTTTGAGAATAAGTGGTGCCTCCCAGTCCAACAGCCAACAGCACTAGGTGCCCAAGGACCACCCGCAAAACCCACCCCCCTACATGCTCTAGGGTGCAGGGACACACCCTTTACTGAGGCATTCGAGGGCAGCTGTCAGCCCCCTGCTTTGTTCAGCACATAGTCCCTTATTGCAGCCAGATACCTGTGCCTGCTTTGAATACCCCTACATAGCTCTGCCCATCTAGGACTGTAGGTGAGAGTCTGCACCACACACTCGGTGACTGACAACCTGGACGCCTGCGCCTCATTGGCACAAGAACAGTGACCAGACTCCTGAGATCACACACCTGGTAGCTGCTCTAACCACCTGATGACAGGACGTGAGAGCTTCAAAGATGCCAATAACCAAAATAGCTCACATGCCCAGCCTACTTGGGCATATCAAAACAAAACAAAAACCTAGGACAAAGTAAACAAACATACAATAAATAAATATAATAACTTATTGATGGCTCAGAGACAACAGTCAATATCAAATCACAAAAAGAAGCAGGTCAGGATGGCTCCAGCAAGTGACTAAAATAAAGAAACGGGAAACCTTCAGGAGGTGAGAAGGTCTTGGAATTACCAGAGTTAGAATTCTAATGACTAATGTACAGAGCTCTCCAAGAAATCAGGACATAGACCAAGCTAAACTCAGACTAAGCAAAGGAATGTGAAAACAAAGCAATAGAGGAATTCAGGAAAACAATATAAGAACAGAATGACAAAATTAATAGGCTGCTAGATAGAATAGAGAGACAGCAACTAGAAATTCAAAAGATTAACAATAAAATTTCAGAATTATACAACTCAAAAGAAGGTCATACCAGCAGAATTGAGGCACTGAAAGTCAGAATTTGTAAGACTGACGATAAACCTTTTGACATCAATTTACTTGAGAAAAAATCAGAAAAAAAGGAATTAAAAAAAGAAGACACTCTAAGAATTATGTGGGACACTATCAAGAGGAAAAATCTACAAATGATTGGGGGACCAGAACGAGGAGACATCAGAAAACAAAGAGAGAATTGTTGAAGAGTTGCTGGCAGAAAACTTCCCTGATATTGTGAAAGATGAGAAGATATCTACCCAGGAAGATCAATGAACCCCACACAGGGTAGACCTCCCAAAAAAGTCACCAAGACATATTATAACCAAACTTACTAAGACAAAAGATACAGGTAGGATCTTGAGAGCGACTAGGGATAAACAAAAATTCACCTACAAAGCAGAGTGAATAAAACTAATCTCTGATTACTCAGCAGAAACCATGTAGGCAAGAAGGCAATGGGAAGACATATATAAAGTTTTGAAGGACAAAAATTGCCAGCCAAGAATTATATATCCACTAAAATTGTCTCTCAAATTTAATGGCAAAATTAGGGCATTTCCACATAAACAGAGGATAAGGAAATCTGTAAAAACTAAACTAAAATTACAAGAAATATTAGAGTCTTCCAGTTAGAGAACCAACAATATCAGACAACAATACAAGACTAGAACAAAGGACAGAGCAACCAGCTATCAACTCAGATAGGGAAGTCACAAAAATAAGTCAAAGACAAAAGACTGAAAATAAGTAAACAGAGACATCAATATGAAAACAACGACAACATTAAAACAAAAAAACGGGAATAGTGTAGTCATTGAACTTCTGTATGGAGAGGAAGTTAAGGTGATATCAAGAAAAAATGATTTAAAGTTAGAAAAATAAAGGTAAATTTTAAGGTAACTGCAAAGGAACCTAAAAAATTAACCATCAAAATAAAAAAGAAGAGGACTTCCGGGAAACTTGGCACTATAGACAGAAGCACCATGCTGTCCCTCCAAAGCAAAGATTTCAAAAACTAAGTCAAACAGCAATCCTGAAACCCAAAGCATCAAATGAAGAGGTAAAGAACTCAGTCAAGCACCAAATGGAATAAGAAACTGACAGAGAAGAGAGAGGGAGGAGAGATACATGAAGAGGTCCCCTATCAGCCAACGCAGCACAGATTCGCCATCTTGGACTCCTGTCGGAGATCGACAAACAGGGAATACAGGAAAGCAGCTTCACGACGCTCCCAGCAGGAGACAGAACAACTAGTAACCAGTGATATACACTTTCCCACCCCCCCTTCCTCACCCCCACTCAGCCTCCTCCTGTGGCCACAGTCTCCTGGCTGGGAAGCACCGACTTCAGCCCTGAGCAGTGTGGATTCCACCTGCCCACAATGGCCAGCTCCCTCAGTGCCATCTGTTGTTACTGGTGTTGCTTTTCTTCTGCTTCTTTAAGTTTCTTCCATACCTCTCACCACCTCCCTGTCCTTTCTCTCAAATATCTCGCTCCATGTGCTATCTTTTCTTCTTCTTGAAAGGCTGTGAAACACTGCTCAACATTGGAACTGCTTCCCCGCCCATGCTGCCATGCTGGTGGGATCCCAGGGCTGTTTTTTTTAATGGTTTTGATTTGTTCTGTTTGGATTTGTTTGTTTGTATGTTTTCTTTTTTTTCTCGTCTTGGGAGCACTTTCTAGCCAGGCTGTACTGCACGGCTTGGGAGCTACTTCCCAAATCTACACACAGCCATGCAGTGGGATCCCTGAGATCATTTCTTTTTTCTATTTGTTTTTGATGTTTTTTTCTCTCATCTTCCATTTTTGTTTTTCATCATTTCTCAGTTTCTTGTCTCTCTATACTTGCCTTCCCTTCCTGTCTCCTGAATACCTGGTGCTATGTGACACCTCTACCACTTCTACTTAGGTGTACCTCATGGCCTGGGAGCCACTTCCTCAGCCTTTGCAGTGCCACTAGTAGAATTTCTGGGGGCTTTTCTTTTTGCTACTAATTTTTTTCTTTTTTTAAAATGTACTTCAGGTGAAGGCTTACAAAACAAATAGTTTCTCATGAAACAGAAGCATACATATTATTTTATGACATTGGTTAACAACCCCACAACATTATCAACCCTCTAACTTCTCAACATCTTTTTTTTTGTGAAAATAAACATAGCCAAAGATACACCATTTCAAAAATTTCTACATGCACAGTTCAGTGACACTGACTACGGTCTGCGAATTGTGCTGTTATTCTCACTTAAGATGAAGGCTTACAGAACAAAATAGTTTCTCATTTCACAGTTACTACAAATGTTGCCCTATGACAATGGTTAACAATCTCACAACACATCAACAATATCCTCACTCAACCTTGTGTTCCCTATCACCAGCTGCCTTGTCCCCTTCTGCCTTCTGGCCCTTGTCACTGGACTCCTGTACCTCGTTAGTCTCATTTGGTTTTACGGGGCTGTCCACTCCCAGGCTGAACAGTGAACCTTGGAGGTAACTTCACCACTGAGCTAAAAGGGTGTCTGGGGGTCATACTCTTGGGGTTTCTCCAGTCTCCTTTAGGCCAGTAAATCTGGTCCTTTTTTTTTTTTTTTTTTTGTGAGTTAGCATTATGCTCTACATCCTTCCACAGCTCTGTCCAGAACCCTCTGCTGTGATCCTGGACAGAACAGTCAGTGCTGGTAGCCGGGCACCATCTAGCTGTACTGGACTCAGTCCAGTGGAGGACTTGGCAGCTGTGGACCATTAGTCCTTCAGACTAATCTTTTCCTTGTATCCTGTTTTCTTCATTCTCCCTTGCTCCAGAAGGAATGAGACCAGTGCAGTATCTTAGATGGTCACTCACAGGCTTTTAAGACCCCAGACACTACTCACCAAGATAGAATGTAGAGCATTGTCTTTATAAGCTCTGTCATGCAAATTGAGCTAGTTGTTCCCTGAGACCATGGTCCCCAGAGCCCTCCTCCCAGGAATTCAGTCCCTCAGGCAGTTTGGATGTGTCTATGGGGCTTCCATGACCTTTCCTTCTACAAGTTGTGCTAGTTTCCCCTGTATTGTGTACTGTCTCACCATTCACCCAAGATACCACTTATCTATTCTCTATTTAGTATCCCCCCCCCATCCCTGGTAATCAACAAAGATTGTTACTTTTTGTGTGTGAACTTTATCATGGGTTTTTACAATAGAGGTCTCATACAATATTTGTCCTTTTGTGATTGACTTACTTCAATCAGCATAATGTCCTCCAGTTTCATCCAAGTTATGAGATGCTTCACAGATTCATTGTTGTTCTTTATCGTTGCA
Organism: Dugong dugon; assembly: GCA_030035585.1. Taxonomy (NCBI): domain Eukaryota; kingdom Metazoa; phylum Chordata; class Mammalia; order Sirenia; family Dugongidae; genus Dugong; species Dugong dugon. The sequence continues at coordinate 95,400,202 of CM057483.1, read as the reverse complement.
TAGTACTCCATTGTGTGTATGTACCACAGTTTGTTTATCAATTCATCTGTTGATGGGCATCTAGGTTGTTTCCATCATTTTGCTATTGTGAACAATGCTGCCAAGAACATAGGTGTGCATATGCTTATTAGAGTGACAAGTCTTATTTCTCTAGGATATATTCCTAGGAGTGGGATTGCTGGATCGAATGGTATGTCTATTTCTAGCTCTCTGAGGAAGTGCCATATCATTTTCCAAAATGGTTGTATTATTTTGCATTCCCAAGAGCATGCGTAAGTGTACCGATCTCCCCACAGCCCCTCCAACATTTGTTATTTCCAGTGTTTTTGATTCGTGCCAGTAATGCCGGGGTGAGATGGTATCTCACTGTGGTTTTAAATTGCGTTTCTCTTATGGCTAGTGATCGCGAGCATTTCCTCATGTGTCTGTTGGCCATTTGAATGTCTTCTTTGGTGAAGTGTCTGTTCATTTCCTTTGCCCATTCTTTAATAGGATTATTTGTCTTTTTGTTGTAGAGGTGTTGGATTTTCTTCTAGATTATGGAGATTAGACCTTTGTCTGACTTGTACTGTCCAAAAATTTTTTCCCAGTCTGTAGGTTCTTTTTTTACTCTTTTGGTGAAGTCTTTTGAAGAGCATAGGTGTTTGATTGTTAGAAGATCCCAGTTATCTAGCTTAGCTATTGGGTTTTGTGCGTTTATGGTTATGGCTTCTATCCTGTTAATGCCATGTATTAAGGCCTGAAGTGTTGGTCCTATTTATTCTTCTATGAACTTTACAGTTTCAGGCTTTATATTCAGGTCTTTGATCCATTTTGAAGTAGTTTTTGTATACTGTGTGAGTTATCAGTCCTGTTTCATTTTTTTGCAGATGGATATCCAGTTTTGCCTGCATCATTTGTTAAAAAGACTGTCTTTTCCCCATCTGATGGACTTTGGGCTCTTGTCAAAGATCAGGTGACCATAGGTGGATGGATTTACATCTGGGATCTCAATTCTGTTCCATTGGCCAATGTATCTGTCGTTGTACCAGTACCAGGCTGTTTTGACTACTGTAGCTGTCTAGGAGGTTCTGAAGTCAGGTAGTGTGAGTCCTCCAACTTTCTTCTTCTTCAGTAGTGCTTTACTTATTCGGGGCTTCTTCCCTTTCCATATAAAAGTAATGATTAGTTTTTCATCTCTTTGAAGAATGTTGTTGGTATTTGGATCGGGATTGCGTTGTATTTGTAAATTGCTTTGGGTAGAATTGTCATTTTCACAATGTTGTGTCTGCTTATCCAATGAGCATGGTATGTTTTTCCATTTATGTAGATCCCCTTGGGTTTCCTGCAGTAGTGTTTTGTAGTTTTCTTTTTCAGGTCTTTTACATCCCTGGTCAGATTTATTCCTAACTATTTTATCTTTTCAGAGGCTATTGAAAATGGTACTGTTTTCCTGATTTCCTTTCATTGTTCTCCTTATTGGTGTATAGGAATCCAACTGATTTTTGAATGTATATCTTGTATCCTGCTACTCTGCTGAATCTTTCTATTAGTTCCAGCAGATTTCTCGTGGAGTCTTTAGGGTTTTCTATGTATAGTATCATACCATCTGCAAACAGGGACAGTTTACCTTCTTCATTTCCAATTTGGATGCCCTTTATTTCTTTTTCTTGCCTTATTGCTCTAGCTAGAACTTCCAGCACAATGTTAAATAAGAGTGGTGATAAAGGGCATCCTTGTCTTGTTCCTGTTTTCAAGGGGAATGTTTTCAGCCTTTCTCCATTAAGAATGATGTTGGCCGTTGGTTTTGCATAGATGTCCTTTATTATGTTGAGAAATTTCCCTTCTATACCTATTTTATTGAGAGTTTTTATCAGGAACTGGTGTTGGAGTTTGTCAAATGCCTTTTCTGCATCAGTTGAAATGATCATGTGATTCTTTTCTTTCCTTTTATTTATGTGGTGGATTACGTTGATTGATTTTCTAATGTTGTACCATCCTTGCATGGCTGGTATGAATCCTACTTGGTCGTAGTGTATTATTATTTTTTATATGATGCTGAATTCTATTGGCTAGAATTTTGTTGAGAATTTTTGCATCTATATTCATGAGAGATATTGGTCTGTAATTTTCTTTTTTTGTGACATCTTTGCCGGGTGTTGGTATCAGCATTATGCTGGCTTCATAGAATGAATTTCAAAGTGTTGCTTCCTCTTCTATGCTCTGAAATAGCTTGAGTAGTACTGGTACAAGATCTTCTTTAAATTTTTTGTAGAATTTTCCAGTGAAGCCATCTGGACCAGGGCTTTTTTTGGTTGGGAGTTTTTTTTTTTTTATTACCTTTTGAATCTCTTCTCTTGTTATGGGTCTTTTCAGATTTTCAACATCCTTTTGTTGTAATTTGGGTAGGCCGTGTGTTTCTAGAAATTTATCCATTTCCTCTAGGCTTTCAAATTTGTTGGAGTATAGTTTTTCATAACATTCTGTTATAATCCTTTTTATTTCAGTTGGGTCTGTTGTAATGTCCCCCATTTCATTTCTTATTTGGGTTATTTGCGTCCTCTCCTGTTTTTCTTTTGTCAGTCTGACCAGTGGTTGATTTTGTTGATTCTTTCAAAGAACCAACTTTTGGTTTTGTTGGTTCTTTCTATTGTTTTTCTTTTCTCTATTTCATTTATTTCTGCTCTGATCTCTACTATTTCCTTTCTTCCTGTGGTTGTGGGCTTTTTTTGCTGTTCTCCTTCTATTTGTTTGAGTTCTGTAGTTAATGTTTTGATTTTGTCCCTTTCGTCTTTTTTGATATGTGCATCTAGTGCTATAAATTGTCCTCTGAGGACTGCCTTTGCTGTGTCCCAAAGGTTTTGTAATGATGTGTTTTCAGTCTCATTTGATTATAGGAATTTTTTGATTCGATCTCTGATTTCTCTATTACCCAGTGATGTGTAAGCAAGGTATTATTCAGTTTCCATGTGATTGATTTTTTTCCCTTGCTCTTTCTATTGTTAATTTCTACCATGATGGTATTGTGGTCAGAGAAGATGCTTTCAATTATCTCAATATTTTGCATGTTATTGAGGATTGCTCTGTGGCCTAAGATGTCGTCTCTTCTGGAGAACGTTCCATGTGCATTGGAAAAGAATGTGTACTTTGCAGCGGTTGGATGGAGTGTTCTATACATGTCTATGAGGTCAAGTGGGCTGATTGTGCCCTTTAGGTCTTCTGTATCTTTGCAGAGTTTCTTCTTAGTTGTTCTGTCCTTTGCTGAGAGTGGTGTGTTGACGTTTACTATTATTGTGGAACTGTCAATTTCTCTTTTCAGTGTTGTTAGAGTTTGTTTTATGTATTTTGGAGCCCTCTCATTGGGTGTGTAGATGTTTATCATGGTTCTATCTTCATGATGGATCATCCCCTTAATCATTATATAGTGTCCTTCTTTGTCTTTTATGGTAGATTTCGTTTTAAAGTCTATTTTATCTGAGATTAGAATTGCCACTCTTGCTCTTTTTTGGTAAATGTTACCTTGAGATATTTTTTCCAAAGTTTGACTTTTAATAAAGTCACAGCTTTGTTTCTAAGGTGTGTCTCCTGTAGACAACATATTGATGAATCCTGTTTTCTTATCCTTTCTGTCACTCTCTGTCTCTTTATGGGTGCATTTAGTCCATTTAGTTTCAGTGTAATTATTGATAGATGTGGGTTTGTTGCTGTCATTTTGTAGTGCTTTTTTGTGGTGCTGAAGTTGTCGTTGTTTTTTTTTTCTTTCTTGGGCTGAGTTAGTTTTGTTTGTGGATTTTTTTTTCATTTCTTTTGTTTTTGTAGGTTTTGTTTTTGTTGCGACTTTATATTTTTCCTCTTTATTTTTATGACTATGTTTGTTAACTTTCTTTGTGATTACCATAAATTTTACCCTTATCTTTCTAAGTTTGAAGAAGTCTACCATTACTTGGTATCACCTTGCCCTCCTCTCCATTAGAAGATTCTATACGTATGCCATTTATTCCCTCTTTTATTGTTTTGATTAACTGCTCTGATTCCCTGTTGTACTTCTTTTGGTTTTGGATGTCCTCAAGAGTTCATTTCCTAGATTGGTATCTGGCTCATACGATCCTGCATCCTAGGTTCTGCCTGTGAGCTGAAGCTCTTTGTCCTCAGATTGAAGAACTCGCTTTAATAATTCTTGTAACTTTGGTTTGACTTTTACATATTCCCTTAATTTCTGTTTATCTGGAAATGACCTAATTTCACCATCAAATTTGAATGAGAGGTTTGCAGGATATAGTATTCTTGGCTGGCAATTTTTTTCTTTCAAGATTTTATATATGTCATCCCCTGCCTTCTTGCCTGTGTGGTTTCTGCCGAATACTCTGAGCTTATTTTTATTGTTTCTCCTCTGTGTGTGACTTCTTGTTTTTCACAAGCTGCTCTCAGGATTCTTTGTCTTTGGTTTTGGCCAGTGTGAATATGATACACCTGGATGATTTTCTTTTGGGGTGTCTTCTATATGGGGTTCGTTGAGCTTTTGGATGGCCGACTTTTCATCTTTCATGATATTGGGGAAGTTTTCTGTCAGCAGTTCCTCAATGATCCTCTCTGTGTTTTCTGTTTTCTCCCCCTGTTCTGGAATTCCAATCACTTGAAGATTTTTGCTTTTGATTGTGTCCCACATAACTCTCAGGGTCTCTTCATTTTTCTTTGTTCTTTTTTCTGAGTTTTCCTCAAACAGAGTTGTATCCAAGTGTTTGTCTTCAATTCCACTGATCCTGTCTTCCACCGTTTCAAATCTGCATCTCAGCCCTTCTATGACATCATCCATTTCTGAAATCTTGTTGTTTATCTTTTGGATTTCTAATTGTTGTCTTTGTATAATTTCTAGTTGTGAATTTATTTTGGCATTTTGTTCCTACATTATTTTCCTGTATTCTTCCAATTTTTTGTCCATATTTTCCATGAATTTGTCTATTTTTTCCTCATGTTTGTCAGCTTTTTGCCTCAGTTCTTGGAGAATTCTGAGTAGTAGAGATTTGAATTCCCTATCAGGTAGTTCTAGTGCATTTTCTTCCACAGGAGAGTCATCTGGTGTTTTATTTTGGACGCCTACTGGAACCATCCTCTCCTGTTTTTGTAAATGTTTTGTTATTGTCTGCTGTCTTAGGGGCATTCAGTAGTTATTTTTCTCGTTTATTGATTGTAGATTTTTTTGTTTCATCCCTTTTTAAAAAAATTTTTTGACTATGTCTGAGCAGGCAGACTGTGTGTTCTTTATTGTTTGCTCATCTGTGGGCACAATACTTTTCGCCTCCTTCTTCAACTCGCTGGGTCAGTCACTCAGATATGGTACGGCAGGACAGGTCTAGCTGAAGAGGAGTTACTTGGACGGGTTGTTTGTGGCACTTACTACAGCCACCAGAGCGGGTCGGTAATCAGTGCATGGCAGCTTGGTGGTGTGATGTCAAGTGCATGGTGCAGGTACGCAGGATGCAGCTGGGAGATTGTTATGTGTGGAGCTAAGATGGATATGGGAGAGAGGAGAGAGGAACAGGAGCCAAAAACATACAAACAAACAACAAAGAATGCTAGGGGTGCTTGCCATTGGAGTGGAGCGATGAGAGACTATGAAATGGAGAAAAACAGAAAGGGAAAGAGGAAGAAAAGAAAAGAATGAATAAATAAGAATCAGAAATGTTAAAGAACCACAAAGTTCCCAGGGATCCCTGCGGTGCAGCGATGAGGTCTGGGGAAGTCACTCTCAGGTGTTGCAGTACAGCCTGGCTAGAAGGCGTAGAGGTATGCAACGCCAGGTATTCAGGGAACAGAAAGAGAAGGAAGATATAAAGAGACTAGAAAGTGAGCAATGAAGAAAGACAAAAAAGGAAAAAGAGGAAAAAGAAAACAAAACAAATTAAAAGAAAACAAGAAAGACCCCCAAAGAAACAAACAAACAAAAAAAAAAACAACATAAAAAGAAATGCCCTCAGGTATCCCTCTGCATGTCTGTGGAAGCCGAAGGGGTGTCTCCCTGCCACACACCTCAGCCTGGCCAGAAAGGGCACCCAACTCAAGAAAAGAAAAAAAAAAAAAACTCAAAACAAACAAACGAACAAAAGCCCCGGGATCCCACCAGCGCAGCAGCTCAAACCGGGCAGCAGCTCCACACTCGAACGGAGCTCCACAGCCCCTCAGGAAGAAGCACAGATGGCACACAGAGCCAGGTACTTGAGTGAAGGGAGGGTGAGGTGGTGAGAGGCAAGTAAGAAATCAAAAGAAGCAGAAAAAAAAAACACTAGCTGCCAACAAATGGCACTCAGAGAGCCAGCTAGTGCGAGCTGGTGTTTCTGGGCAAGAGACTGTGTCCATGGGAAGCAGAGGGTGCCGAGTGTGGGTGAAGAAGTGTAGAGAGTGGGAAAGCATATATCACAAATTACCGGATCTCTGCAGCCCTTCAGGAAGAAGCAAAGATGGTGCACGGAGTGAGGTACTCGAGTGAAAGGAGGGGGAGGTGGTGAGAGGCAAGAAAGAAATAAAAAGAAGCAGATAAAAAGCAACACCAGCAGCCAACAAATGGCACTCAGAGAGCCACCCATTCAGGCGTGTGGAATCCAAGCAGCAGCTGTTTTCCGGTCAAGAGACTGTGGCCGCAGGAAGCAGAGGAGGCCGAGTCAGGGTGAAGAAGGGTGGGGGGTGGGAAAGCGTATATCGCCAATTACCTGTTGTTTTGTCTCCTTCTGGAAGCTCTGTGAGGCTGCTTTCTTGTAACCCCTGTTTGCTGGTCTCCGATAGGAGTCCAAGATGGTGGATCTGTGCTGCATGAGCTGGTAGGGGACCTCTGCATGAACCTCTCCTCACTGTCCGTTCTCTGTCAGTTTTTTCACTCCATTTGGTGCTTGGCTGAGTTCTTTATCTCTTCATTTCGTGTTTTAGAGTTTCAGGATTTTTGTATTCTCTGTTCAGCTTATTCCCAGATCTTTGCTGTGGAGGGACAGCGTGGTGCTTCTGCCTAGAGCACCATTTTGCCAGAACTCCTTTTCTTCTAATGTTTGTTTATTTTTTTTACCTTTTTTCTTTTTTCCTTTTTTGTTTTTCTCCATTTCTCAGTCTCTCATGTCTCAACTCAAATGGCAAGCTGTCTTAGCTCTCTTTTTTGTTTCTTTTTGGCTCCTGTTTCTCTCTCTTCTCTGTCCTCTTTCCCATACTCACCTGAGCTCCATACATCGTAATCTCCCCCGTCCTTCCTGCCTACCTCCACCGTAGGCTGAACATCACTCCACAAAGCAGCACAGCCATGGCCTACCAGAACCTACCCTGCACTGTTTCCCAGTGTGCCTTGTTGGCTCTAGTACATGCCACAAAAAACCAATCCCAGCAACTCCCCTTCAGCTGGAACTGTCCTGGTGTAACATACCTGAGTGACTGACCCTTCCGATTGGAGAAGGAGGTGAAAAGTATCATGCCCTCAGATGAGCAAACAACAAAGAACACACAGCTGGCCTGCTCAGCCATAATCAAGTAAAACAAAAGGTAGGATGAAACAAATCTACAATCAACAAAAGAGGAAAATAACCACGTGTCCCAAAGACAGCAGACAATTTCAACACATATAAATAAAAGACAGAAAGGTTCCAGTAGGCATTCAAAATAAAACATCAGATGAATTTCCAGTAGAAGAAAAGGCACTATAACTACATAATAGAGAATTCAAATCTCTAATATTCAGAACTATATAAGAGTAGAAGCAAAAAGCAGAAAAAAATGAGGAAAAATAGACAAATTCATGCAAAAAGCAGACAAACCAATGGAAAAATTCAGGAAAATAATACAGGAACAAAAAGTCAACATAAATTCACAACTAGAAATCATAGAAAAACAACAATTAGTAATCCCAAAGACAAACAACAAGATTTCAAAAATGGACAGTGTCATAGAAGGGCTGAGGAGCAGGTTTTAAATGATGCAAGACAGGAGAAGTGAAATTGAAGACAAATACGTGGACACAAACTTGTTTGAGGAAAAATTAGAAAAAAGAACAAAGAAAAATGAAGAAACATTGAGAATTATGTAGGATACAATCAAAAGCAAAAATTTGAAAGTAATCAGAGTTCTAGAACAAGGGGAGAAAACAGAAAACAGAGAGGATCAATGAAGAACTGCTAACAGAAATCTTCCCCAATATGAAAGAAAAAAGCTGACCATCCAAGAAGCTCAACGAACCCCATATAGGATAGACCCCAAAAGAAAATCATCAAGGCGTATCATAATCACACTTTCTAAAACCAAAGACAAAGTATCCTGAGAGCAGCTTGAGAAAAACAAGAAGTCACATACAGAGGAGAAACAATAAGACCAAGCTCGGGTTATTCGGCAGAAACAATGCAGGCAAGAAGGCAATGGAATGACATATAAAATTTTGAAGGGAAAAAACTTCCAGCCGAGAATAATATATCCTGCAAAACTCTCATTCAAATATGATGGTCAAATTAGGACATGTCCAGATAAAGAGAAATTAAGGGACTATGTAAAAACCAAACCAAACTTAGAAGAATTGTTAAAGGGTGTCCTTTGATCTGAGAACAAACAACATCACATCACAGTCTGAATCTAGTATGCAAGTTCATAACAGCCAGATACCAACATTGGAAATGAACTCTCAAAGACTATCCAAAACCAAGAGAATTACAACAGGGAACCAGAGAGGTTAATCTGTAAATGACAGCAACATCAGAACAATAAAAGAGGTAATAAACAGTGTAGGTATAAGAACCTTCTAAAGGAGAGGAAGGCAATAAGATATAAAGTAAAAATAAACTGTTTCTAACCTAGGAAGCTAAGGGTAAATTTCAAGGTAACCAGAATGAAAGTTAACAAACCTACTCATCAAAATAAAGAAGAAAAACATAAAGTCTCAGTAAAAACAAAATCTAAAAAAGAAAAAGATAAAACCCACAAACCATAGGAACTCAGCACATGACAGTAAGAAGAACAAAGAAAACATCAGCACCACCAAAAAAAACACTATAAAATGAAAGCAATAAACTCACAAATATCAATAATTACACTGAATGGAAATGGTCTAAATGCACCCATAAAGAGAAAAGGAGTGACAGAATGGATTAAAAAACAGGATCTATCAGTATGCTGTCTACAAGAGAAACACCTTAGAAACAAAGAAGTAAATTTGTTAAAAAACAAATGATGGAAAAATATATATCAATAAAACAGCTACCAAAAAAGAGCATGAGTGCCAATACTAATTTCAGATAAAATAGACTTTAAAACATAATCCACCATAAGAGACAAAGAAGGACACTATACAGTGATTAAAGGGATGATCCATCATAAAGGCACAACCATAATAAACATCTATGCACCCAATGACAGGGCTCCAAAATACATGAAACAAACTGTAACAGCACTGAAAAGAGAAACTGACAGTTACACAATAGTAGGAGAAGTCAACACACCACTCTCAGTAAAGGACAGAACATCTAGAAAGAAACTCAATAAAGATATAGAAAACCTAAAGGGCACAATCAGCCAACTTGACCTCAAAGATATATATAGAACACTCCACCCAACAGCTGCAAAGTACATATTCTTTTCTAACACACATGGAATGTTTGCTAGAATAGACCATATCTTAGGCCACAAAGCAACCCTCAACAACATCCAAAACACTGAGATAATAAAAAGTATCTTCACTGACCACAACGACATCAAGGTAGAAATTAACAACAGAAAGAGCAAGGAAAAATATAATTACATGGAAACTGAATAACACCCTGTTTACAAGCCACTGGGTAATAGAAGAAATCAGAGATGGAATCAAAGAATTCCTAGAGTCAAATGAGAATGAAAATACATCAAACCAAAACCTTTGGGACAGAGCAAAGGCAGTTATCAGAGGACAATTTATAGCAATAAATGCACACATCAAAAAGAAGAGAAAAAATCAAAACATTAACTACACAACTCAAACAAATAAAGAGCAAAAAAGAGCCCACAGTCACCAGAAAAAAGGAAATAATAAAGATCATAGCAGAATAAATGAAATAGAGAATAGGAAAACAATAGAAAGAATCAACAAAACCAAAAGGTGGTTCTTTGAAAGGACAAACTACTGGCCAAACTGATAAGATAAAAACAAGAGAGGACACAAATAACCTAAATAAGAAATAAAATGGGGGACATTACAACAGACCCATCTGATATAAAAAGGATCATAACAGAGTATTATGAAAAATTATATTCCAACATATTTGAAAACCTGGAGGAAATGAATAACTTTCTGGAAACACTACCTACCGAAACTAACACAAAGTGATGCTAAAACTCTGAACAGACTGATAACAAGACAAGAGGTTCAAAAGGTAATTAAAAAACCTCCCAACAAAAAAAAGCCCTGGCCCAGATGGCTTCAGTGGAGAACTCTACCAAACATTCAGAGAAGAGCTTACACCAAAACTACTCAAACTATTTGAGAACTTAGAATAGGAAGCGACACTTCTGAATTCATTCTAATAATCCAGCATAACTCTGATACCAAAACCACGTAAAGATACCACAAAAAAAGAAAATTACACACCAATATCTCTTATGAATATAGATGCAAATATTCTCAAAATTCTAGCCATTATAATTTGTCATTGTATGAAAAAAATAATACATCACGACCAAGTAAGATTCATACAAGGCATGCAAGGATGGTTCAACATAAGAAAATCAATCAACGTAATCTACCAGATAAATAAAAGTAAAGAATCACATGGTCATCTCTACTGACTCAGAAAAGGCATTCGACAAAATCCAACATCCATTCTTGATAAAAACTCTCAATAAAGTAGGTACAGAAGGTAAATTTGTCAACATAATAAGGGGGATCTATGCAAAACCGACGGACTGCATCATTTTTAATGGAAAGACGCTAAAAGTATTCTCCTTGAGAACAGGAACAAGACAAGGATGCCGTTTATCATCACTCTTATTTAACATTGTGCTGGAAGTCCTATCTGAGGAGTAAGGCATGAAAAAGAAATAAAATGCATCCAAATTGGTAATGAAGAAATTAAAGTGTCCTTTTCTGAGGATATGATACTATACATAGAAACCCAAAAAGAGTCCAAGAGAAAACTACTGGAACTAATAGAGTAGCAGGATAGAAGATAAGCATGAAAAATCAGTTTAATTCCTATACACCAATAAACAGAATGATGAAAAGGAACTCAGGAAAACAATATCATTTATAATAGCCCCTAAAAAAATAAAATACTTAAGAATAAATATAACCAGGGATGTAAAAGGCGTATACCAAAAAAAAAAAAAAAAATACAAAACACTACTGCAGGAAACCAAAAGAGAGCTACATAAGTGGAAAAACACACCACGCTCATGGATAGGTAGACTCAACATTGTGAAAATAACAATTCTACCCAAAGCAATCTGCCAATACAATGCAATCTCGATCCAAATACCAACAACATTTTTTAAAGAGATGGAAAAACTAATCATTAACTTTATATGGAAAGTGAAGAATCCCCGGATAAGTAAAGCACTATTGAAGAAGAAAAATAAAGTAGGAAGACTCTCACTACCTGACCTCAGAACATACTATACAGCTACGGTAGTCAAAACAGCCTGGTACTGGTACACTGACAGATACACTGACCTATAGAACAGAGTTGAGAAGCCAGATGTAAATCCATTCATCTACAGTCACCTGATCTTTGACAAGGGCCCAAAATCCATCAAATGGGAAACAGTCTTTTTAAGAAATGGTGCTGGGAAAAGTGGATGTCTACCTGCAAATAAATGAAACAGGACACATAACTCACACCGTAAACAAAAACTTATTCAAAATGGATCAAATACCTAAATATAAAGATAAAAACTATAAAATCATTAAAAAAAAAAAAAGAATGAATGCAAGAGGCCCTAATACATGGCACTAATAGGATACAAACCATAACCAACAACACACAAACTCCAGAAGATAAGCTAGATGACTGGGATCTTCTAAAAATTAAACACTCATGCTCATCAAAAGACTTCATGAAAAGAGTAAAAAGACAACCTACAGACTGGGAAAAAAATTTTGGACATTACAAGTGAGAAAAAGGTCTAATCTCTAAAATCTACAAGAAAATCAAACACCTCTACAACAAAAAGGCAAAATCCAATTAAAAAATGGGCAAAGAAAATGAACAAACACTTCAACAAAGAAGACACTGAAGTGGCTAACAGACATATGAGGAAATGCTCATGATCACTAGTCATTAGAGAAATGCAAATCAAGACCACAATGAGAAACCATCTCACCGCAGCATTACTGGCACGAATAAAAAAAAAAAAAACTGGAAATAACAAATGTTGGAGAGGCTGCGGGGAAATCGGAACTTTTATGCACTGCTGGTGGGAATGCAAAATGATACAACCATTTTGGAAGACGATCTGGGGCTTCCTTAGAGAGCTAGAAATAGAAACACCAGACGATCCAGCAATCCCACTCCTTGGAATATATCCTAGATAAATAAGAGCTGTCACATGAAGAGATATACGCACCCCCATGTGCATTGCAGCATTGTTCACAATAGACAAAAGATGGAAACAACCTAGATGCCCATCAACAGATGAATGGATAAACAAACTATGGTACATACACACAGTGGAGTATTACCTAATGAGAAAGAACAATGATGAATCTGTGAAGCATCTCATCACATGGATGAAACTGGAGGACATTATGCTGAGTGAAATAAGTCAACCACAAAAGAATATATATTGTATGAGACCACTATTGTAAAAACTCGTGAAAAGGTTTACACACAAAAAGAAACAATCTTTGATGGTTACTAGGGAGGAGAGGGGTGGAGGGGGGAATAGTAAATAGACAATAAATAAGTGGTAACTTTGGTGAAGGAAAGACAGAACACAGTACTGGGGAACCCAGCACAACATGTGCAAGACAAGGTCATGGAAGTTCCATAGACACATGCAAACTCCCTGAAAGACTGAACTTCCGGGCAGAGGGCTGTGGGGACCATGGTCTCAGGGAACATCTCTCTCAATAGGCATAACATAGTTTATAAAGAAAATGTTCTACATTCTACTTTGGTGAGTAGCATCTCGGGTCTTAAAATCCTGTGAGCAGTCATCTAAGATACTCCACTGGTCTCACCCTTTCGGGAATAAGGGAGAATGAAGAAAATAAGATACAAGGGAAAGATTAGTCCAAAGGACTAAAACACCACTACTACTGTGGCCTCCACCAGACTGAGTCCAGTACAAATAAATGGTGCCCATCTACCACCACTTACTGCTCTGACAGGGATGACAACAGAGGGTCCCAGACAGAGCTGGAGAAAAATGTAGAACAAAATTCTAATTCACAAAAGAAGACCAGACTTACTGACGTAACAGAGACTGGAGAAACTCCGACAGTATGGCCCACGGACAACCTTTTAGCTCAGTAATGAAGTCACTCCAGAGGTTTACCCTTCAGCCAAAGATTAGTCAGGCCCACAAAAGAAAACAAGACTAATGGGGCACAACAGCCCAGGGACAAGGACTAGAAGGCAGGATGGGACAGGAAAGCTGGTTATAGAGAATCCAAGGTCAAGAACGAAGAATGTTGACATGTCGTGGGATTGTTAACCAAAGTCATAAAACAATATGTGTACTAACTGTTTGAGAAGCTATTTTTTACATAAACCTTCATCTAAAGTACAATTTAAAAAATTTAAAAAGAGGAAAATCATAAAGGCTCAGAAACAGAAAATCAACAATCATGAAAAAGATGAAAACAAAATACTAAAAGAAAAATAACTCAGCACAGACAATTAAGTGGAACAAAGAAACTGTCAACATCAAAAGAAAAAAATAACATTAAAATGACAGCAGTAAACTCATACATATAAATATTTACACTGAATGTAAATGGAATAAATGCATCAATAAAGAGAGAGTAGCAGAAGGGATTATAAACCACAATCCGTGTATATGCTGCCTACAACAGACACACCTTAGACTCAAAGACAGAAGCAAACTAAAACTCAAAGAATGGAAAAAATTTATCAAGCAAACATCAACCAAAAAAAGCAGAAGTGGCAATATTAACCTCTGACAAAATACACTTTGAAGCAAAATCCACCACAAAGGATAAGGAAGGACACTATATAATGATTAAAGTGTCAATACACTAGGATGACATAATCATAGTAATATATACACACCCAATGACAGGGCTCCAAAATACTTAAAACAAACTCTAACAGCACTGAAAAGAGAAATAGCTCCACAATAACAGTAGAAGACTTCAACACATCAATTTCAGGATGGAACATCTAGAAAGAAACTCAATAAAAAAGACACGGAAGCTCTAAATGCTAAATACAATCAATTTGATCTCATAGACATATACAGAACACTCAATCCAACAGCAGGCAAGTATACATTCTTTTCCAACACATGGAACATTCTCCAGAATAGACCACATAGTAGGCCACAAAAAAAACCTTAACAGAACCCAAAACACCAAATACCTCATACCACCAAGAAATCGGTTCTGGGAGTAGAGCACGTCCTTTGGACCTGAGGTTCATGTGCAGAGAAGCTCCCATACCAAGGGAAAATTTATGACACGGACCTTACTCTAGAGCCGACAGAGAAAGAATTCCCCTGGAGCTGACGCCCTGAGTTTGGACTTGTAGCCTACTTTGCTGTAAGGAAATAAACTTCTCTTTGTTAAAACCATCCATATGTGGTATTTCTGTTAAAGCAGCACTAGATGACTAAGACAGGTGCCCATAATCTGGCTACAAAACCCAACCACATAAGCACTCTAGAGAACAGGGACATGCTTTCCTCCCAGACACTCAGGGGAAACCATCAGCCTCCTGCCTTGCTCAGTGCATGACCCCCTACTGTAGCTAGATGCCTATGCCTACTCCAGTCCCCCCTGCCCGTCTAGGACTGGAGGTGAGAGCCTGAACCACACACTTGGTGACCAACTACCTGGACACCTTAGCTGAATCCATACAAGAAAACTAAACAATGGCTGGCTCACTTACCTAGAACAGATCTAACCACCTGGTGACATGACTTTAGAGCATCCAATGTACCAATAGTCAAACTAGCTCACATGAGCAGCCTATTTGGGCATATCAAAGCAAAGCAAAACCAGAAGCTAGGGCACAGTAAGCAAACAAAATAAATAAATAGAATAACTTATTGATGGTTCAGAGACAACAGTCAATATCAAATCACATAAAGAGGCAGACCATGATGGCTTCAGCAAGCTCCCAAGATAAAGAATCAAGAAATTTTCCAGAGGCAGAGAATTTCCTGGAATTACTGAAGGCAGAATACAAAAGATTAATATACAGAACTGTACAAGAGATCAGGAAGGAAATTATGTAAAATGTAGATGAAGCAGTAGAAGAACTTAAGATTAGAGAAAAGCATAATGACAAATTTAACAGGCTGCAAGAATCCATAGAGAGACAGCAATCAGAAATCCAGAAGATTAACAATCAAATTTCAGAATTAGACAACTCAATAGAAAGTCGTAGGAGCAGAATTGAGGCAAAGGAACTCAAAAGCAGTGAGACTGAAGATAAAGCACTTGACACCAACTTATTTGAAGAAAAATCAGATAAAACAATTTACAAAAATGAAAAAACCCTAAGAATTGTGTGGGACTCTATCAAGAGGAATGACCTAGGAATGATTGGAGTACCAGAACAGGGGAGGATAACAAAATGCAGAGAGAATTGTTGAAGATATGTCAGCAGAAAACTTCCCTAATATTGTGAAACATAAGACGATATCTATCCAAGATGCTTATCAAGACCCACATAAAACAGATCCCAAAAGAAAGCCACGAAGACATATTATAAAGAAACTTACCAAAACCAAAGACAAAGAGAGAATTTTAAGAGTGGCTAGGGATAAACAAAAAGTCATATACAAAGGAGAGTTAATAAGACTAAGCTCTGACTACTCAACAGAAAACATGCAGGCAAGAAGGCAATGGGGTGGCATATATAAAGCTTTGAAGGAAAAAAAAAAAAATGCCAGCCAAGAATTATATATCCAGCAAAACTCTCTCTCAAATACCATGGCAAAATTAAGGCATTTCCAGATAAGCAAAACTTTAGGGAATTTGTAAAAACCAAACAAAAATTACAAGAAATACTAAAGGGAGTCTTTGAGTTAGAAAATCAATAACATCAGATAACAACCCAAGACTAGAACACAGGACAGAGCAACCAGATATCAACCCAGATAGGGAAGTCACAAAATAAATCAAAGCTAAAACACTGAAAATAGGTAAACAGAGATGTCAATATGTAAAAAAAAGACAACATATAAACAAAAAAGAGGACTAAAAAACGTAGTCGTAGATCTTTCATATGGAGAGGAAGTCAAGGTGATATAAAGAAATAAATGATTAGTTTAAACTTAGAAAAATAGAAGTAAATATTAGGGTAACCACAAAGGAAACTAACAATCCTACACATCAAAATAAAAAACAACAAAAACGTAAAGACTCAGCAAATAGAAAATCAACAACAATGAAAAAGATGAAAAGAAAATACATAAAGAAATACAAGGCAGCACAGAAAATTAAGTGGAACACAGAAACTGTGAACAACAAAAAAATGACATCACCAAACTCATGCCTTTCAATAATTATGCTGAATGTAAATGGGCTAAATGCACCAATAAAGAGACAGAGAGTGGCAGAATGGATAAAAAACAGGATCCATCTATATGCTGCCTACAAGAGATACATGTTAGACTTAAAGACACAAACAAACTAAAACTCAAAGGATGGAAAAAAAATATCAAACAAACAACAATCAAAAAAGAGCAGGAGTAGTAATATTAATCTCTGACAAAACAGACTTTAAAGTAATACCCACCACAAAGGGTAAGGAAGGAAACTATATAACAATTAAAAGGTCAATACAGCAGTAGGACATAACCATAATAAATACTTATGCAACCAAAGTCAGAGCTCCAAAATACATAAAACAATCTCTAACAGCATTGAAAAGAGAGATACCTCCCCAATAGTTGTAGGAGACTTCAACACACCACATTCAGTGAAGGACAGAAAATCCAGAAAGAAGCTCAAGAGAGACACTGAAAAGCTAAATGCTACAATCAACCAACTTGATCTCATAGACATATACCGAACACTCCACTCAACAACAGCCAAGTATACTTTCTTTTCCAATGCATATGGAACATTACCAGAATAGAGCACATATTAGGCCATAATGCATGTCTTAACAGAATCCAAAACATCAAAATATTACAAAGCATCTTTTCTAACCATAAAACCATAAAAGTAGAAATTAATACCAGAAACAGCAAGAAAAAGAATCAAACACATGGAAACTGAACAACACCTTGCTCAAAAACTACTAGGTTTTAGAAGAAATTAAAGATGGAATAAAGAAATTCATAGAATCAAACAAGAATGAAAACACATCCTATCAGAACCTTTGGGAAACAGCAAAAGCGGTGCTAAGAGGTCAGCTTATAGCAATAAATGCACACATCCAAAAAGAGGAAAGGCTCATAATCAAAGCATTAACCCTACAAATGGAACAAGTAGGAAGAGAGCAGCAAAAGAAGCCCACAGGTGCCAGAAGGAAGGAAATAATAAGAATCAGAGCAGCATTAAATGAAACAGAGAATAGAAAAACAATTGAAAGCGTTAACAAGTCCAAAAGCTGGTTCTTTGAAAAGATCAACAAACTTGATAAACCACTGACCAAACTGACAAAAGAAAAACAGGAGAGGAAGGAGATAACCCATATAAGAAATGAGATGGGTGATATCACAACTGACCCAACTGAAATTAAAAGAATCGTAACAAATTACTAAGAAAAATTGTACTTTGACAAATTTGAAAACCTGGAGGAAATGGACAAATTTCTAGAAACTCACTACCTACTTAAATTAACACAAACAGATCTAGAACAACTAAATAAACCCATAACAAAAGAAGAGATTGAAAAGGTTATGAAAAAACTGCCAACTAAAAAAAGCCCTGGCCTGGATGGCTTCTCTGGACAATTCTACCAATACCAAACTTTCAGAGAAGAGACAACACCACTTCTACTAAAGATGTTTCAGAGCATAGAAAAGGATGGAATACTCCCAAACTCAGTTCTATAAAGGCTGTATAACCCTGATACCAAAACCAGGCAAAGACACAAGAAAAAAAGAAAATTAAAGACCGATATCCCTCACGAACATTGACGCAAAAATCCTCAACAAAATTTTAGCGAATAAAATTCAGCAACATATCAAAAAAATAATTAACCAAGACCAAGTGGGATTTATACCAGCTATGCAGGGATGGTGCAACATTAGAAAAACAATCAATGTAATCTATCGCATAAATAAAACAAAAGACAAAAACCACATGAACTTATCAATTGATACAGAAAAGGCATGTGACAAAGTCCAACACCCATTCATGATAAAAACTCAATAAAATAGGAATAGAAGGGAAATTCTTCAATATAATTAAGGGCATTTATACAAAACCAACAGGCAACATCATCCTAAATGGATAGGCTTTGAAAGCATTCCCCTTGAGAACAGGTACCAGAGAAGGATGCCCTCTATCACGACTATTATTCAACATTGTGCTGGAGGTCCTAGCCAGAGCAGTTAGGCTAGAAAAAGAAATAAAGTGCATCCAGATAGGTAGGGAAAAAGTCAAAGTATCTCTATTTGCAGATGATATGATCTTATATGCAGAAAACCCCAAAGAATCCACAAGAAAACTACTGGAACTAATAGAAGATTTCAGCAAAGTTTCATGATACAAGAAAAAAATACAAAAATCAATTGGATTCCTTTACACCAACAAAGAGAACCTTGAAGAGGAAATCACCAAATCAATACCATTTACAATAGCCCCCAAGAAGATAAAATACTTAGGAATAAATCTAACCAGAGATGTAAAAGACCTTTACAGAGAAAACTACAAGACACTACTGCAAGAAACTAAAAGAGACCTGCATAAATGGAAAAATATACCTTGCTCATGGATAGGTAGACTCAAAATAGTGAAAATGTCAATTCTACCCAAAGCAATCTACAGATACAATGCAATCCTGATCCAAATTCCACCAGCATTTTTTAATGATATGGAGAAAAAAAATCAACTTCATATGGAAAGGGAAGAGGCCCCGAATAATTTTAGCATTACTCAAGAAGAAGAACAAAGTAGGAGGCCTTACACTACCTGATTTTAGGACCTATTATACTGCCACCGTAGTCAAGACAACCTGGTACTGGTACAACAACAGATACATAGACCAACGGAACAAAGTTGAGAATCCAGATATAAGCTCATCCACCTATGAGCAGCTAATATTTGACAAAGGCCCAAAGTCCATTAATTGGGGAAAAGACAGTCTCTTTAACAAATGGTGCTGGCATAATTGGATATCTATATGCATAAAACTAAACAAGACCCATATCTCACATCATGTACAAAAACTAACTCAAAATGGATCAAAGACTTAAATATAAAATCGAAAACGATAAAGATCATGGAAGAAAAATTAGGGACAGCCCTAGGAACCCTAATACATGGCATAAACACAATACGAACCATAAGTAACAATGCACAAGCAACCGAAGAGAGACTAGATAAATGGGAGCTCCTAAAAATCAAACATTTATGCTTATCCAAAGACTTCACCAAAAGAGTAAAAAGACAACCTACAGACTGGGAAAAAACTTTTGGCTGCAACAAATCCAACCAGCATTTAATCTATCAAATCTACAAGATACTGCAAAACCTCAACAACAAAAAGACAAATAACCCAATTAAAAATGGGCAAAGGATATGAACAGACACTTCACCAAAGAAGATATTCAGGCGGCTAACAGACACATGAAGAAATGCTCACGATCATTAGCCATTAGAGAAATGCAGATCAAAACTACAACCAGATATCATCTCATCCCAACAAGGCTAGCATTAATCCAAAAAATACAAAATAAGAAATGCTGGAGAGGTTGTGGAGAGACTGGAACACTTACACACTGATGGTGGGAATGTAAAATGGTGCAACCACTTTGGAAATCGATTTGGCACTTCCTTAAAAAGCTAGAAATAGAAGTACCATACCATCCAGCTATCCCACTCCTTGGAATATATCCTAGAGAAAAAAGAGCCATCACACGAATAGATATATGCACACCCAAGTTCATCGCAGCACTGTTCACAATAGCAAAAAGATGGAAGCAACCTAGGTGCCCATCAACAGACGAATGGATAAACAAATTATGGCATATCCACACAATGGAATATAATGCAATGATAAAGAACAATGATGAAGCTGTGAAACATCATATAACATGGTGGAAGCTGGAACTTATTATGGTGAGTGAATTTAGTCACAGAAGGACAGATACTGTATAAGATCACTATTATATGAACTCAAGAAAAGGTTTAAACACAAAAGAAAACATTCTTTGATGGTTACGGGGGTGGGGAGGGAGGTTGAGAGTTATTCACTAACTAGATAGTAGATAAGAATCATCTTTGGTGAAGGGTAGGACAGCACACACTACAGGGGAAGCCAGCACAAGTGGACTAAACCAAAGCTAAGAAGTTTCCTCAATACAATCAAATAGTTTGAGAGACAGAGTGGCACGGATGCGGGGTCTGGGGACCATGATTTCAGGGGACATCTATGTCAATTGGCATAACAAAGCTTATTAAGAAAATGTTCTACATTCTACTTTGTTGAGTGGCATCTGGGGTCTTAAAAGCTTGCAAGCGGCCATCTGAGATGCATCAATTGGTCCCAACCACTTGGCGTAAAGGAGAACGAAGAACACCAAAGTCACAAGGAAAGTATTGGCCCAAGAGACAGAATGGGCCACATAAACCAGAGACTTCATCAGCCTGAGACCAGAAGAACTAGATGGTGCCCAGCTACCACCAAAGTACTTCCTGACCGGGAACACAACAGCGGGTCCCTGGTGGAGCAGTAGAACGAGGGGATGCATATCTCAAATTCTAGTAAGAAGACCAGACTTAATGGTCTGACTTAGACTGGAGGTGCCCCAGAAAGCATGGCCCCTGGATTCTCCATCACCCCAGAACTAAAACAATTTCTGAGGCCAACTCTTCAGACAGGGATTGGACTGGACTGTGGGGCATAGAGTGATACTCGTGAAGAATGTGCCTCTTAGTCAAGTAGATACAAGAGACCAAAGGAGGAGCTTCTGTCCAGAGGTGAGATGGGAAGGCAGAGAGGGTTAGGAGCTGGTTGAATGTTCATAGGGAATCAGGGCTGGAGGGGAGGAGTGTGGTGTCACAGAATGGGGTGAGAGGTTGGGGTCTCATAACAATGTATGTAAAAAAATCTTTTTGTATAGGAGACTAACTTGAAATGTAAACTTAATTTAATTACAACAATAAAAAAATAAAATAAAATTGATACAATTTACCTTCAGTAATATAAAGTCTATTCCTATATCACTCCTCTTGATTTATGTTGTTTTTACAAAATATATCTGTATACATTATTAACCCAGTAAGATAAAATTTTAATTATTTTTAATGCATTTGTTGTTTTAAATTAGGTGGCATAACACCTAGAGTTACAAACAAAACTTACCATAAATTTGTCCTTAAACTTGCCCATGAAATTACCTTTACTGGAGATCAGTTTTTTCGTACGTACAGCTAGTACCCTAGTGTCCTTTCCTTTAAATCTGAAGGACTGCCTTTATAATGTCTTGTAGGGAAAATCTTGTGGTGACAAACTAACTTAGCTGTTGTTTATCTGGGGTATTCTTTACCTTGCCATCACTTTTGAAGAACAGTTTTGCTGGATGTAAAATTCTTGTTTGACAGTTTTTTTTTTTTTCTTTCAGCACATTAAATATGTCATTTCTTTGCCTCTGGCTTCTAGATTTTCTTAGAAGTCAACACTTAATCTTATTGAGTGTCCCTTATATGAGATAATTTTCTTTGCTCTCTTTTTTTTTAGGATTCTCTATATATCTTTGGTTTTCAACAATTATAATATGTCTTGGGCCTATCCTACTTTGCATTTGTTGAGCTTCTTGGCTTTATAGATTCATGCACTTCGCATATGAAAGTTTACGGCCATTATTTCTTCAAACATTCTTTCTATCCATTGCTCTCTCTTCTCCTTCTGGGATCCATATAGTGCATATTTGGTGCACCTGATGATGTCCTACAATTAAGTAAGGCTTTACTTAGTTTTCTTTACCATTTTATATTGTGTGTCTTCTGATTCAGTAATTTCTATTGCCATCTCCTCCAGTTTGCTGATTCTTTCTTTGTCAGCTCAAATTTGCTGTTGTCTCTCCATTAAAATTTTCACTTTGTTATTCTATTTTTCAGCTCCAATATTTCTGTTTGCTTCTTTTTTTATATTTTCTGTGTCTTTACTGAAATTCTCATTTTGTTCCTGTGGCATTTTCCTGATTTTTTTATGTCATTATCCATGTTTTCCATTAATTCTTTGAGCATATTTAATATTCTTGTTTTAAAGTCTTCTAATCTGTCCATTATCCAGTCTTCCATGAGGATGATTTTTGTCTCTTCATTTTGTCCTTTTTATTGGGCCACGCTTTATGTTTTTTTTCTATGCCTTGTTATTTTTTTAAATTGTTGTTGAAATTAGAACTGTCGAATAATGTGGTGGCTTTTTAACTCAGATAATTCTCCTTCCCCAGAGATTGCAATTTTTTTTAACTGCTGAAAGCACTAATAGTTTGTCTGCTCAGAGACCTTCCTTAAATATGTTTTCAAAGACTGCTTTGCCAAAAGTGCATGAACACAGAGTATTTTGTCATTTAGCCCAGGCCCAACTAGTGTTTTGCAGGGTATTTCCTTGTCCTATGGAGGAGAAGCAAAAAAGCATAAGACAGGAGATATCTGACTGTGCCATTCTGCATGGATTGTTGTTATTCCTTAATAATAAAGGCTGAAGTTGTCTGTTTATTGACTTTACCATGGCAGTTTTGCAAAGTGTGTATTCCATTTCTTTTTTGTGTCACTGCAATCTGTCAGTGGTCTGACAGATACCACCAAAAAATAAAAAGTAACAGAAATAACAAAAGGAAATATAAAAATAACAATTTCAATAAAATAAAATAACCCTTTAATTTTCTTTGGGCTGGCGAAACCCCTCCTTTAAGAGGGCCTAAACTGCTTCAAGGGTCTCCATCCATCCATCAGGGTACTGCTGTGCAAACTGTGAAACTGTGCAAACTGTGAAACCGTGAAACCCCAAGTCCTTAGATGTCATGGTCTCTTCTGTTTGCACTGGCGCCAGCCAGCCACTCTAATTACACAGGCTGCCCTCCCCACCACTGCAGCGAGGCTGAGGATTGGGATATAGTAGCCGTTTGGTATACATGGTTCACCTAGGAATGATCAGCATCTTGTCCCCTCATCAGAGACTCCCCTGGTTGGCTTAAGTGTCTGATTAGGTTGCAGAGTTCCAAAATATTACTAGTCCTCTTTCCAGTGAAGTTGTTGTTTCATTGGAGGTACAGATTTGTGGAGCTTTCTATACAACCATTTTGCATGATGTCACCTCAATAGAATTAATTTTTACATGTTGATGTTATATCCTAAAACCTTGCTGAACTCACTTATTACTTTTACAATATTTTTTCCTGTAGATTCCTTGAGGTGTTTCATGCAAACCATCAAATTATCTTCAAATGGCAACAGTTTTATTTTTTTACTTTTTTATTCTGTATTAGGACCCCTGGTGGCACACTGCTTAAGGGCTCAGCTGCTAACCAGAAGGCTGGAGATTTGATCCCACCAGCAGCTGCATGGGAGAAAAATATGGTAGTCTGCATCCATAAAGATTTACAGGCTTTGAAACCCTATGGGGCAGTTCTACTCTGTTCTATAGGTTTGCTATGAGTCAGAATAGACTTGACGGCAGTGGGTGGGGTATTCTGAATGCCTTTATTTCTTTTGCTTGGCTTTTTGTGGTGGCTAGAACTTGAGATGGAGCCCACTCAATGGGGTAACTAACAACAACAAAGGAACACGTGGAATAGCTGTAGTAAGAGTGGACTTCCTTGCCTTGTTTCCAGTCTTAGGGGGAAAGCATTCGGTCTTTCACCATCAAGATGTTACTTGTCGGGTTTTTTTGTTTGTTTGTTTTAATAGATACTCTGTTTGAGGTTGAGGGGGGTGAGGTAGTTCCTCTCTATTTCTATTTTTCTGAGATTTTTTTTATTATAAATAAGAGTTATATTTTGTCACATACTTTTTCTGCCTCAATTGATATGAACTTGTGGCTTTTCTTCTTTAGTCTATAAGCAAGCATAGTGGATTACATTGATTCGTTTTCAAATATTGAACAATCCTTACATCCAGGGAATAAAGTACACTTCACTTAATCTTGTTATATATTGCTGAATTCAATTTGCTAATATATTGTTAAGGAATTTTGGATGTAAATTCATAAGAAATAATAGTTTTTATGTTTCTTTTTTGGACTGCCTTTTTTTGGGCATCAATATAATGCTGGCCTTATTAAATTAATTGAGAAGTGTTATGTCCTCTGGTATTTCCTGGAAGAAATTGTGTAGAATGAGTGTTAGTCTTCTTTAAAAGTTTGGTAGAATTCTCTGGTGAAACAATGCTGGCCTGGATATTTATGATTTCCAGAACTTTTATATTTTAAAGATTCAATTTTCTTTAAGATATTCAGGTTATCTATTTAATCGTTCCTGAGTTCTGTTTGGTGGGTACACATTTAAGACTGCTATGTCTTCTTGATGTGTTGCCTAGTGGAAACCCCAGATTCTGCTTGGCATGACTTGTATCAGCCAATAAACAGGAGACAGAGGTGGGAGAGTATAAAGGCGCCTTTATTTCATTGCTGCCGAGATTGCTAAGCGATTGCGAGGGGAAAGGTTACTCTTAAGTGGTTTACAAGTAGGAAGTTCATACAAGTTACATCAACATTCTTAATCATACTATGCAGGCGCAATGAGGTTTACATATAACTTCATGCATCGCCAGCATTTTAATGTAAATTTGCTGGATGTGCCAAGCAAAGGAACCTGTTTTCTAATGCGAAGCTATGGGAGGAGCCAAGCAAAGGAACCAAGATTCTAATGTAAAGCTACCGTGTGTGCCAGGCAGGCTTCTTGAGACAGTGAAATTTTTGGCAGCCTGAGAACCTGTCTTAGATGGATTGACTTTTTTATCATTATGTAATGTATCTTTGGAAACCCTGGTGATAAAGGGGTTAAGAACTCGGCTGCTAACCAAAAGATGGACAGTTCAAATCCACCAGCTGCTCCTTGGAAACACTATGTGGCAGTTCTACTATGTCCTGTAGGGTCCCTATGAGTCGGAATCAATTGGACAGCAATGGGTTTTTTTTTTTTTTTTTTTTTTGGTTTTATACAACTTATAAAGATTTTCTTGTGGACAGCATATGGTTACTCCATCATGTTTTATTTTTTTAATTCACGATACCAATCTCTATCTTTATTTGGTGTATTTAAACCATTTATATTTAATATAACATTAATATGTAAGGATTTTAGTTTCTCATTTTGTGTATTTTTTCTGTTCTGTTTTTGTTTCTTAGTTCCCTACCTTCCTCTGATTAATGTGTATATTTCTTAGTATTCTATGTTGATTTATTTATAATGTTTATTTATAATTCTCTTTGGATTATTTTTATAGCGGCTGCTTCAGTTATTATATATACATAGCTTATCACAATCTACTGGTTTTGACACTGAACAGTGAAGTATTGAAACATTATTTCTCTTTATTCCCTTTCCATGTTTATAATATAATTGTCTTCAATATTTCTTCTCTACACTTTGAGAAACACATCAAAGTTATAATTTTTGATTCATGCGTCCAACATAATTTCATATTCTCAAGCTAAGGAAAATCTGTTGTAAATATCCATAGCATTATTCTTTCTTTTGTTCTTTTTCCTAATGTTCACTCATTTAACATCTGTTTTATGAACATCCTTTAGCCATTCTTTTAGAGTAGTTCTTTTGGGCACAAGTTTTCCTTTTGAAAATGACTTTATTTCCTTAAGTTCTTAAAGAGTATTTTTATTGGATATAGGATTCTTGGTTAACAATTCTTTTCTTTCAGCTCTTGAAAAATGTAGCCTTAGTTCCTTTTAGCCTCCGTGGTTTCTGATGCAAATCATGAGCTCATTTGAATCAGTGTTCCCTATAGTTAATGTGCTTTTTCTTCTCTGGCTGCTTTCAAGAATTTTTTCTGTGTTTTTAATTTTTTGAATCTTGATTAATATGTGTCTTGGTGTATATTTCTTTGATTTTATCTTGTTTAGGGTTTAGTCAATTTCTTGCATATGGAAATTCTGTTTTTTGCCAAATTATGTTTTCAGTCATATTTCTTTGAATTTTTTTCAGTCCCACTCTTTGTCTTTTTCCAAGAATATGATTATACAAATATTAGATTTTTGTTATTGTCCAATTGCTCCCCTAGGCTATGTTTATTTATTTAAGTTTATTTTTTTTCTCAATTTCTTGGATTAGGATAATTTATATTGTTTGGTTTTTAAGTTCACTGATTCTTTCCTCTGTTCTCTCCATTCTGCTCCCTATGTGACCTCCTCTGACATCACTGTACAGGAGTGAGTTGGCCTCCTTACCACTGGGTGATGGTGATGGTGAAAGTCCTAACACTGCACACTGCCCCAGCAGGGAGCGAGAGAGATGCCTTATTACCACCACATAGGAGTGGAAGTTCAGACTTCACACAGGGTCTTTACTGACACCATGAGAGTGGGAACTCATTTCCACCAGGCAGGGTGAAAGTCATGACTTTCTACTTGCCCTTTTCTGATACCACCCCGTCTATCGTTGTAGCTGGTAGCGGGTGGAAGCTTTGTGTCTCCACTCAACTGTTGCTTACAGGCATGGCATCTGCCTTTTTCAATGATGTTAGGCTAGGGTAGAACAGTTATTGCGTAAAAGTTTTCTGTCTTGCTAGGTTGCCCTTTTCTTGATCCTTTGACTAGGAAGAGCAGGATTTTGTTGGTGATATTATTATCTGCACCCACTGGCGATTTTGGTTGCACGCTTGTCCAGCATTAATTCCGGGATATATGAGGCTTTAGACATGTTATCAGGGGACCACTCCCTGGAGAAGGGCATCGTGCCTGGTAAAGTAGAGGGTCATCTTCAACGAGATGGACTGACACAGCGGCTGCAACAATGGACTCAAACATAACAACGATTGTGAGCATGGCGCAGGGCCGGGTGGTGCTTCATTCTGTTGTACATAAAGTCACTGTGAGTTGGGACTGACCTGACGGCATCTAACAACAACAACATGAGGCAAAAAAGAAACTAGGGCACTCATTACTGTGTTGTTCCTTGGGTTCTGAGATCCATAGCTTTTCAACTTCCTTCTCTTCACTTTCAGAGACTTTTAATGTTTGTTTTATATGAAATTTCCAAGGTCCTTAGTTGAATTTAGGGGAGAAATAGGGAAAAGTATTTCTACTCCATCTTTCAGGAAGAGGAAATGTCACTAAATCGTTTTTAATATCTATTTCCGTTTATTTTTCAATGTGAATTTTTTAAACAACTCTTTTCAGATTTTCAAATGGATAGGATATTTGGCTAACCATCCTCCATTGTCTTTGTTTTCTGTTACCTTTTTTTCCTACAGTTCAGTTTTTCTATGCCTTCTTTCTTTCTTGATTGTCATTTCTCCACAATAAAGCAGTGTGAATTTAAGCATTGGAACATTTTTTAAATCTGTCTTTATATTTGAAGTGAACCTCTTGTAGATGACATATTCTTTTGCATTGATGTAAATTTGTCTGTTGGTCTGTCTGTGTATGTGTCTGTCTGTCAATCTATCTTATCTATCTATCTATAACGCAAGATTTGCCAGTTCAACATTTTTCAGGTGTACTATTTGTTGGTATCAATTACAATAATCATGGTGTGCAACCATCACCCTTAACCATGCCAAATTTCCCATCACCATAAACAGAAAATGATTGCTTCGTAAACAGTGACTTCCACTTTCACTCTCCATTCTGCCCTTGCTAACCACTAATAACCATTTGTCTCTGTATCTTTTCCCATTACTGTTATTTCATATGAGTGTGATGGTATAATATTTGTTCATTTGTAATTGACTTATTTTACTCAGCATAACGTTTTCAAGATTAATCTATGTTGTAGCATATAAAAGGACTTCATTTCTCCTTCTGGCTGAGTAGTATTCCATTTTATATATGTACTGCATTTTGTTTATCCATTCATCCGTTGATGGACATTTAGGTTGTATCCACATTTTGGCTGTTGTGAATAGTGCTGCAGTGAAGATTCATATACATTTGTCGGTTTGCATTGTTACTTTCAAGTCTCCTGGGTGTATAC
Organism: Dugong dugon; assembly: GCA_030035585.1. Taxonomy (NCBI): domain Eukaryota; kingdom Metazoa; phylum Chordata; class Mammalia; order Sirenia; family Dugongidae; genus Dugong; species Dugong dugon. The sequence goes on along the minus strand of CM057483.1, from coordinate 95,371,777 downwards.
CTAGAAGTGGAATTGCTGGGTCTTATGGTAGTTGGATGCTTAAATTTTTTAGGAACCACCAAACTATTTTCTACAGTGGTTGTACCATTTTGCATTTCCTCCAGCAATGGATAAGGGTTCCAAATTTCTCCATATCTTCACCAACATTTATTGTTTTCATTTGTTTATGTTAGTTGCCCTAGCAGGAGTGAAGTGATATTTCATTGTGGATTTGATTTGCATCACCCTATTGGCTAATGATGTTGAATATCTTTTCATGTGCTTCATAGCCATTTGTGTATCTTCTTTAGTGAAATGTCTGTTCAAGTCTTTTGCCTAATTTTTGATTTTTTTTTTGTCTTTTTCTTGTTAAGTTATAGGAGTTCTTTATATATTCTGGATATTAAACTCTTAGCCAACTTATAGTTTTCCCCAAATTTTTCTTATGTTGTAGGTTGTGTCTTCACTGTGTTGTTAAAGTCAAATATATTTCTTCTGTCCTTTGTTACTTCTACTTTTGGTATCATATCTAAGAATGAATTATAAAAACTATTTCTCAGGGAGTTCCAGAATAATGGTGCTCTAGGCAGAAGCACCACTCCGACCCTCCGCAGCAAAGATCCAAAAAACTAAGCTGAACAGAGAATACAACAATCCTGAAACCCTAAAACATCAAATGAAGAGACAAAGAACTCAGCCAAGCACCAAATGGAGTGATAAAACTGACAGAGAACGGAGAGCGAGGAGAGGTTCATGCAGAGGTGCCCTACCAGCTAACGCAGCGCGGATCCACCATCTTGGACTCCTATCCCAGACCAGCAAACGGGGGTACGAGAAAGCAGCCTCATGGAGCATCCAGCGGGAGACAAACCAACCGGTAATTTGCGGTGTGCCCTTTCCGACCCCCCCACACCTCTTTGCCGTGGCTCAGCCTCCTCTACTTCCCAAGGCCATGGTCTCTTGACCGGGAAGCCCCGACTGCTCGGATTCCACACACCCAAGTGGGCAGCTCTCTGGAAGTCATTTGTTGGCTGCTAGTGTTGCTTTTTTTTTCTGCTTCTTTTGATTTCTCACTTGCCTCTCACCACGTCCCCCTCCTTTCACTCGAGTGCCTGGATCCGTGAACCATCTTTGCTTCTTCCTGAGGGGCTGCAGAGCTCCATTTGAGTGTGGAGCTGCTTCCTGGTCTAGGCTACCGTGCTGGTGGGATCCCAGGGCTTTTGTTCGTTTGTTTGTTTTGAATTGTTCGTTTGTTTTCTTTTCCTTTTCTTGAGTTGGGAGCCCTGTATGGCCAGGGTGAGCTGCGTGACAAGGAACTCCCCTTCAGCTTCCACAGAAGTGCAGAGGGATCCCTACGGGCATTTCTTTTTTCATTCGTTTTCTTTTTTTCTGATTTTTTCTGGGGCCTTTCTTGTTCTTTTTTTTTTAATTTGTTTTGTTTTTTTCCCTCTTTTTCCCTTTTTGTCTTTCTTCATTGCTCAGTTTCTTGTCTCTCTATATCTTCTTTCTCTTTCTGATCCCTGAATGCCAGGCATTGTATACCTCTACGCCTTCTAGCCAGTCTGTACTGCAACACCTGAGAGCAACTGCCCCAGATCTCATAGCTGCATCGGTGGGATCCCTGGGAAATTTGCGGTTCTTTAACCTTTCTGATTTTTATTTATTCATTCTTTTTTTTTTCCTGTTCCCCTTTCTCTTTTTCTCCGTTTAATAGTCTCTCATCTCTCCATTCCAATGGCAAGCACCCCTAGCATTCTTTGTTTTGTTTGTATGTTTTTGGCTCCTGTTCCTCTCTCCTCTCTCCCATATCCATCTTAGCTCCACACATAACAATCTCCCTGCTGTATCTTGCCTACCTGCACTGTGCAGTTGACATCACACCACCCAGCAGCACATGCACGGCCTACTGGAACCTGCCCTGTACTGATTACCAACCGGCTCTGGTGGCTGTAGTAAGTGCCACAAACAACCCATCCCAGTAACTCCTCTTCAGCTAGACCTGCCCTGCCATACCATATCTGAGTGACTGACCCTGCCAGTTGGTGAAGAAGATGAAAAGTATTGAGCGCACAGAAGAGCAAACAACAAAGAACACACAGTCTGCCTGCTCAGACATAGTCAAATTTAAAAAAAAAAAAGATGAATAAAACAAATCTACAATCAATAAATGAGAAAAATAACTAATGAATGTCCTGAAGACAGCAGACAATATCAAAACATTTACAAAAACAGGACAGGATGGTTCCAGTAGGGGTACAAAATAAAACACCAGATGACTCTCCTGTGGAAGAAAATGCACTAGAACTACCTGATAGGGAATTCAAATATCTAACACTCAGAATTCTCCAAGAACTGAGGCAAAAAGCTGACAAACATGAGGAAAAAATAGACAAATTCATGGAAAATATGGACAAAAAATAGGAAGAATTCAGGAAGATGATGCATGAACAAAATGCCAAAATAAATTCACAACTAGAAATTATACAAAAACAACAATTAGAAATCCAAAAGATAAACAACAAGATTTCAGAAATAGAAGTTGTCATAGAAGGGCTGAGAAGCAGATTTGAAACGATGGAAGACAGGATCAGTGGAATTGAAGACAAATGCTTGGATACAATTCTGTTTGAGAAAAACTCAGAACAAAGAACAAAGAAAAATGAAGAGACTCTGAGAGTTATGTGGCACACAATTAAAAGCAAAAATTTAAGAGTGATTGAAATTCCAGAACAGGGGGAGAAAACAGAAAACACAGAGAGGATCATGGAGGAACTGCTGACAGAAAACTTCCCCAATATCATGAAAGATGAAAAGCTGACCATCCAAGAAGCTCAACGAACCCCACATAAGAGAGACCCCAAAAGAAAATCAACAAGGCATATCATATTCACACTCGCCAAAACCAAAGACAAACAAAGAATCCTGAGAGCAGCTCATGAAAAACAAGAAGTCACATACACAGGCGAAACAATAAGACTAAGCTCAGATGATTTGGCAGAAACCATGCAGGCAAGAAGGCAATGGGATGACATATATAAAATCCTAAAAGAAAAAAATTGTCAGCCAAGAATAATATATCCTGCAAAACTCTCGTTCAAATTTGATGGTGAAATTAGGTCATTTCCAGATAAACAGAAATTAAGGGAATATGTAAAAGTCAAACCAAACTTACAAGAATTATTAAAGGGAGTTCTTCAATCTGAGGACAAACAGCTTCAGCTCACAGGCAGAACCTAGGCTGCAGGATTGTACGAGCCAGATACCAATCAAGGAAATGAACTCTCGAGGACTATCCAAAACCAAAACAAATACAACAGGGTATCAAAGCAGTTAATCAATAAATGACAACAACATCAAAACAATAAATGAGGGAATAAACGGCATAGGTATAGAACCTTCTAATGGAGAGGAAGGCAAGGCAATACCAACTAATGGTAGACTGCTTCAAACTTGGAAAGATAAGGGTAAAATTCATGGTAACCACAAAAAAAGTTAACAAACATACTCATAAAAATAAAGACGAAAAACGTAACATCTCGGCAAAAACAAAACCTACAAAAGCAAAAGAAATGGAAAAAAAAATCCACAAATAAAAGTAGCTCAGCACAAGAGAGTAAGAAGAACAAAGAAAGCCTCAGCACCACAAAAAAAGCACTACAAAATGACAGCAACAAACTCACATCGATCAATAATTACACTGAGGGTAAATGGACTCAATGCACCCATAAAGACACAGAGAGTGACAGAATGGATAAGAAAACAAGATCCATCAATATGCTGTCTACAAGAGACACACCTCAGAAACAAAGATGTGAATTTATTAAAAGTCAAAGGTTGGAAAAAAAAAATTAAGCTAACAACTACCAAAAAAGGGCAGGAGTGGCAATTCTAATCTCAGATAAAATAGACTTTAAAACAAAATCTACCATAAAAGACAAAGAAGTACACTATATAATGATTAAGGGTAGGATCCATCATGAAGACATAACCATAATAAACATCTACGCACCCAATGACATGGCTCCAAAATACATAAAACAAACTCTAACAACACTGAAAAGAGAAATTGACAGTTCCACAATAATAGTAGGAGACTTCAACACACCACTCTCTATAAAGGACAGAAGAACTAAGAAGAAACTCAGCAAAGATACAGAAGACCTAAAGGGCACAATCAGCCAACTTGACCTCATAGACATATATAGAACACTCCATTCAACAGCTGCAAAGTACACATTCTTTTCCAATGCACATGGAACGTTCTCCAGAATAGACCACATCTTAGGCCACAAAGCAATCTTCAACATGATCAAAAACGTTGAGATAATTCAAAGTATCTTCTCTGACCACAACGCCATCAAGGTAGAAATTAACAATAGAAAGAGCAAGAAAAAAAAATCAGCTACATGGAAACTGAATAATACCCTGCTTACAGATCAGTGGGTAATAGAAGAAATCAGAGATGGAATCAAAAAATTCCTACAATCAAATGAGAATGAAAACACATCTTTGGGACACAGCAAAGGCTGTCCTCAGAGGACAATTTATAGCACTAGATGCACGTATCAAAAAAGAAGAAAGGGACAAAATCAAAACATTAACTACACAACTCAAACAAATAGAAGGAAAACAGCAAAAAAAGCCCACAACCACTGGAAGAAAGGAAATAGTAAAGATCAGAGCAGAAATAAATGAAATAGAGAACAGAAAAACAATAGAAAGAATCAACAAAACCAAAAGTTGGTTCTTTGAAAGAATCAACAAAATCGACAAACCACTGGCCAGACTGACAAAAGAAAAACAGGATAGGACACAAATAACCCAAAAGAGAAATGGAATGTGGAACATTACAACAGACCCAACTGAAATAAAAAGGGTTATAACAGAATATTATGAAAAACTATACTCCAACAAATTTGAAAACCTAGAGGAAATGGATAAATTTCTAGAAACACATGGCCTACCCAAACTACAACAAAGTGATGTTGAAAATCTGAACAGACCCATAACTAGAGAAGAGATAGAAAAGGTAATAAAAAAAAAACTCCCAACCAAAAAAAGCCCTGGCCCAGATGGCTTCACCAGAGAATTCTACAAAACATTTACACAAGAGCTTGTACCAGTACTACTCAAGCTATTTCAGAGCATACAAGAGGAAGCAACACTTCCAAATTCATTCTATAAAGCCAGCATAATGCTGATACCAACACCAGGCAAAGATTTCACAAAAAAAGAAAATTACAGACCAATATCTCTCATGAATATAGATGCAAAAATTCTCAACAAAATTCTAGCCAATAGAATTCAGCATCATATCAAAAAAATAATGCACCACGGCCAAGTAGGATTCATACCAGGTATGGAAGGATGGTTCATTATTCGAAAATCAATCAACGTAATCCACCACATAAGTAAAAGGAAAGAAAAGAATCACATGATCATCTCAATTGACGCAGAAAAGGCATTCAACAAAGTCCAACACCCATTCCTGATAAAAACTCTCAATAAAATAGGTATAGAAGGGAAATTTCTCAACATAATAAAGGGCATCTATGCAAAACCAATGGCCAACATCATTCTTAATGGAGAGAGGCTGAAAACATTCCCCTTGAAAACTGGAACAAGACAAGGATGCCCTTTATCACCACTCCTATTTAACATTGTGCTGGAAGTTCTAGCTAGAGCAATAAGGCAAGAAAAAGAAATAAAGGACAACCAAATTGGTCATGAAGAAGTTAAACTGTCCCTGTTTGCAGACAATATGATACTATACATAAAAAACCCTAAAGACTCCATGAGAAATCTACTGGAACTAATAGAAAGATTCAGCAGAGTAGCAGGATACAAGATTAAGCATTCAAAAATCAGTTGGATTCCTATACACCAGTAAGGAGAATGATGAAATGGAAATCAGGAAAACAATATTATTTTCAATAGCCCCTAAAAAGATAAAATACTTAGGAATAAATCTGACCAGGGATGTAAAAGACCTGTACAAAGAAAACTACAAAACACTACTGCAGGAAACCCAAAGGGATCTACATAAATGGAGAAACATACCATGCTCATGGATAGGCAGACTCAACATTGTGAAAATGTCAATTTTACCCAAAGCAATCTACAAATACAACGCAATCCCAATCCAACTACCAACAACGTTATTCAAAGAGATGGAAAAACTCATCATTAACTTTATATGGAAAGGGAAGAAGCCCCAAATAAGTAAAGCACTACTGAAGAAGAAGAATAAAGTTGGAGGACTCACATTAGCTGACTTCAGAACCTATTATACAGCTACAGTAGTCAAAACAGCCTGGTACTGATACAACCACAGATACACTGACCAATCTAACAGAATTGAGAACCCAGATGTAAATCCATCCACCTATGGTCACCTGATCTTCGACAAGGGCCCAAAGTCCATCAAATGGGGAAAAGACAGTCTTTTTAACAAATGGTGCTGCCAAAACTGGATATCCATCTGCAAAATAATGAAGGAGGACCCATACCTCACACCATATACAAAAACTACTTCAAAATGGATCAAAGACCTGAACATAAAGCCTAAAACTATAAAGTTCACAGAAGAAAAAATAGGACCAACACTTCAGGCCTTAATACATCGCTTTAACAGGATACAAACCATAACCATCAATGAACAAACCCCAACAGATAAGCTAGATAACTGGGATCTTCTAAAAATCAAACACCTATGCTCTTCAAAAGACTTCACCAAAAGAGTAAAAAGAATACCTACAGACTGGGAAGAAATTTTTGGACAGTACAAGTCAGACAAAGGTCTAATCTCCATAATCTACAAGAAAATCCAACACCTCTACAACAAAAAGACAAATAATCCTATTAAAAAATGGGCAAAGGAAATGAACAGACACTTTATGAAAGAAGACATTCAAATAGCCAACAGACACATGAGGAAATGCTCGCGATCACTAGCCATTAGAAAAATGCAAATTAAAACCACAATGAGATACCATCTCACCCCAACATTACTAGCACGAATCAAAAACACTGGAAATAACAAATGTTGGAGGGGCTGTGGGGAGATGGGAACTCTTATGAGCTGCTGGTGGGAATGCAGAATGATACAACCATTTTGGAAAATGGCATGGCGCTTCCTCAGAAAGCTAGAAATAGACATACCATTCGATCCAGCAATCCCACTCCTAGGAATATATCCTAGAGAAATAAGAGTCGTCACTCGAATAGACATATGCACACCTATGTTCATGGCAGCATTGTTCACAATAGCAAAATGATGGAAACAACCTAGATGCCCATCAACAGATGAATGGATAAACAAACTATGGTACATACACACAATGGAGTACTATGCAACGAGAAAGAACAACAATGAATCTGTGAAGCATGTCATAACATGGATAAAACTGGAGGACATTATGCTGAGTGAAATAAGTCAATCACTAAAGGACAAATATTGTATGAGACCTCTCTTGTAAAAACCCACGAAAAAGTTCGCACACAAAATGTAACAATCTTTGTTTGTTACCAGAGATGGGAGGGGTGGGGGGAAATACTAAATAGGCAATAGATAAGTGGTATCTTGGGTGAAGGGTGAGACAGTACACAATACAGGGGAAACTAGCACAACCTGTACAAAGAAAGGTCATGGAAGTCCCATAGACACATCCAAACTCCCTGAGGGACTGACTTGCTGGGCGGAGGGCTGTGGGGACCATGGTCTCGGGGAACATCTAGCTCAATTGGCATGACACAGCTTATAAAGACAATGCTCTACATTCTACCTTGCTGAGTAGTGTCTGGGGTCTTAAAAGCCTGTGAGTGGCCATCTAAGATACTCCACTGGTCTCATCCCTTCGGGAGCAAGGGAGAATGAAGAGAACAGGATACAAGGAAAAGATTAGTCCAGAGGACTAATGGACCACAGCTACCACAACCTCCACCAGACTGAATCCAGTACAGCTAGATGGTGGCCGGCTACCACCACAGACTGCTCTGACCAGGATCACAACCGAGGATTCTGGACAGAGCTGGAGAAGGATGTAGAGCATAATTCTAACTCATAAAAAAGACCAGATTTACTGGCCTAAAGGAGACTGGAGAAACCTCGAGAGTATGGCCCCCAGACACCCTTTTAGCTCAGTGGTGAAGTTACCTCCGAGGTTCACTGTTCAGCCTGGGAGTAGACAGCCCCGTAAAACCAAATGAGACTAATGAGGTACAGGAGTCCAGTGACAAGGGCCAGAAGGCAGAAGGGGACAAGGCAGCTGGTGATAGGGAACACAAGGTTGAGTGAGGATATTGTTGATGTGTTGTGAGATTGTTAACCATTGTCATAGGGCAACATTTGTAGTAACTGTTAAATGAGAAACTTTTGTTCTGTAAGCCTTCATCTTAAGTGAGAATAACAGCACAATTGGAAGAGCGTAGTCAGTGTCACTGAACTGTGTATGTAGAAATTTTTTTAAGGGTGAGTCTTTGGCTATGTGTATTTTCACCAAAAAAAAAAAAAAAAAAAGGTTGAGAATTTAAATGGTTAATATGTTGTGGGGTTGTTAACCAATGTCATAAAACAACGTGTGTACTACTGTTTCATGAGAAACTATTTGTTCTGTAAGCCTTCACCTGAAGTACAATAAAATAAAAAAATAAAAAACTATTTCTCAAAGCATTCGCCCTATGTTTTCCTCTTAGATTTTTGTGCTTTTAGAGTTACATTTAGGTCTTCAATCCATGTTGATTTAGGTTTTGTATATGGTGTGAGGTATGGGTCCAAGTTCATATTTTTGTTTGAAGAAATCCAATTGTCCTAGCACCACTTACTGAACCTTGTCAAAGATCAGTTGGCCATAGATATGCATGTTTATATCTGGGTTCTCAATTCTATTCCATTGGTCTATAAGTCTAACATTATACCAACACCAGACTATTTTGATTTCTGTAGATATATATATATGTTTTGAGATCAGGAAGTGTGAGTCCTCCTGCTATGTTGTTCTGCTTAAGATTGCTTTGGTTATGTTGGGGACTTCACATTTCCATTTGTATTTGAAGAGTGGCTTGTCCATTTCTTAAAAGAAAGCTGTTGCAATTTTGATGGATATTATGATATATTTGTAAATTATTTTATACAGCACTGATGTCTTAACAATATTAAGTCTTCTGATCTGTGAGCTCAGAATGTCCTTCCATTTATTTAGTTCTTATTTAATTTCTTTCAGTAACATTTTATAGTTTCAGTTGTATAAATTTTTCACTCCCTGGTTAAATTCATTCCTAGGTATTTCATTCTTTTAGATGTTATTGGAAGTGGATTTTTTTTAATTTCCTTTTCAGATTGCTCATTGCTGTTATATACAAACCCAAATGAGTTTTGTGTGTTGCTCTTGTACCCTGCATCTTTGTTAAATTAGCTCTAGAAACTTTCTTGTGGATTCTTTCGGATTTTCTATATATAGTATCTTGTCATCTGTGAATAGAGAGAATTTTACTTCTTCCTCCCAGATTTATAAATCTTTTATTACTTTTTCTTCTATTGTTGCTTTGGCTAAGAATTCCAATACATTATTGAATAAGAGTGATGAGAGTGGGTGTCCTTATGTTGCTCTCAATCATTTTTCATTGAGTATAATATTAGCTGCTGGTTTTTCATGAAAGCCCTTAATCATATTGAGAAACCTCCCTTTTAATCCTCTCTTGCTGAGATTTTTTTTTTTTTTTTAATCAAGAAAGGGTTTTGGATTTTATCAGATGCCTTTTCTGTATCAATTGGGATGATCACGTGATTCTTTTCCTGTTTCTTTAATGTGGTGTACTGCATTAATTAATGTAATAATGATGATTGTAATGTCAAATTATCCTTGCATTCCTGGAATAAATCCCATCTGATTCTGGCATATAATCCTTTTAAAAGTTTTTGTCTTCGGATTATTTGTATTTTTTTTTTGAGGATTTTTGCATGTATATTCATAAGGTGTATTTGCATATAGATTTCTTAAGATGTTTACCTGTGTTTTATTGACTATGCGAATACATTCGACTGTGTACATCATAACACATCATGGATAACATTGCGAAGAATGGGAATCCTAGAACACTTAATTGTGCTCATGAGGAACCTGTACGTAGATCAAGAGGCAGTCGTTCAAAAAGAACAAGGAGACACTGAGTGGTTTAAAGTCAGGAAAGGTGTGCATCAGGGTTGTATCCTTTCACCATACTTATTCAGTCTGTATGCTGAGCAAATAATTTGAGAAGGTGGACTATATGAAGAAGAACGCAGCATCAGGATTGGAGGAAGACTCATTAACAACTTGTGATAAGTAGATGACACAACCTTGCTTGCTGAAATTGAAGAGGACTTGAAGCAGTTACTGATGAAGATCAAAGGTTACAGTTTTCAGTATGGATTGCAACTCAACATAAAGAAAACAAAAATCCTCACAATTGTACCAATAAGCAACATCATGATAAATGGTAAAAATATTGAAGTTATCAAAGATTTCATTTTACTTGGATCCACAATCAATGTTCATGGAAGCAGCAGTCAAGAAATCAAATGACACATTGCATTGGGCAGATCTGTTGCAAAAGACCACTTTAAAGTGTAAAAATGGAAAGATGTCACTTTGAGGACAAGGTGCACCTGACTCAAGCCATGGTGTTTTCAATTGCCACGTGTGCATATGCATGCAAAAGCTGGACGATGAATAAGGAAGACGGAAGAAGAATTGTTGTCTTTGAATTATGGTGTTGGTGAAGAATATTGAATACACCTTGAACTGCCAGAAAAATAAACAAATCTGTCTTGGAAGAAATACAACCAGAATTCTCCTTAAAAGGAAAGCACAGGACCACATGGTTTTATTAGTTAAATCTACCAAATTTTTACAAATAGAATTAACATTAATTCTTACTTCTTCAAAAAATAGAAGAGAACATTCCATAAGCACTTAAAATTATCCCCAAAATTCAAGGGTGATTTAACATGAAAATCAATCTTATTAATAGAATGAAGGAAACATTAGATTATCATCTCAAGTGACAAAAACGCATTTGACAGAACCCAACACCATTTCATCAAAAATATGCTACACAATCTAGTACTAGAATGAAACTTCTTCCACATAATTAGGACATTTATGAAAAACCCACGGCTAACAATATATTGCTGAACACTTGATTGATTTCCTCCTAAGATCAGGAAGAAGACATAGATGAATGTTTTTATAACTTCTATTCAACATTATATTGAAGGTGCTAGCCAGAGCTATTTGGCTAGCAAAGGAAATAAAATGCATTCAAATTGGAATATAATAAGTGAAACTATCATTATTTGAAGATCACATGTGAAAATAAAGAATACCTAAATACAGGGGAAGACATTCCATATTCATATAAGATGTAATATTCTTTAGATGACAGTAATCCCTAGAGCAATGTGTACATTCAATGCGATCACTATCAAAATCCCATTTTTTTTGAAGAAATGAAACAGCTGATCCTAAAATCCACTTGGATTTGTGAAGGACTCTGAATAGCCAAAACAATCTTGAAAAGGAATAATCTTGGAAGACTAACACTTTTCAATTTTAGAACTTATTACAAAGCTGCAATAATCAAAGTATATATAAAGATAGACATGTAGATCAGTAGAATAGTATTAACAGTCCAGAATAAACCGATAGTATTATGGTCCACCACGCTTTTGTCAGTCTGTTGTACTGTCGTGGCTTGTGTGTTGCTGTGATACTGGAAGCTTTGCCACAGGTATTTCAAATACCAGCAGGGTCATCCTTGGTGGACAGGTTTCAGCGGAGCTTCCAGACTGATAGGCTAATACGAATGACCTGGCCATCTACTTCTGAAAAAATTGGCCAGTGAAAACCTCATGAATAGCAGCAGAGTATTATCAGATATCACGTCAGAAAATGAACCCCTCAGGTTGTAAGGCACTCAAAATATGACTGGGGAAGAGGTTCCTCCTCAAAAGAGAGTCAACCTTAATGACGTGGGTGGAGTCAAGCTTTCTGGACCTTCATTTCCTGATGTGACACAACTCAAAATGAGAAGGAACAGCTGCAAACATCCATTAATAATCAGAACGTGGAATGTACAAACTATAAGTCTAGGAAAATTAGAAGTCGTCAAAAATGAAATGGAATGCATTTCATAAACATTGATATCCTGGGAATTAGTGGGCTGAAATGTACTGGTATTGGCCATTTTAAATCAGACAGTTGTATGGTCTATTATGCTGAGAATGACCTTTTGAAGAGGAATGATGTCACATTCATTGAAAAAAAAAGTTTCAAGATCTAGGCTGAAGAACAACTCTGTCCGTGATAGGATAATATCCATATGCCTACAAACAAGACCAGTTAATATGACTATTATTCAAATTTACGCACAAACTACCATGCCAAAGATGAAGAAATTGGAGGTTTTTACCAACTTCTGCAGTCTGAAGTTGATCAAACATGCAATCAAGATACGGTCATAATTCTGGTGATTGGAAAGCAAAAGTTGAAACAGAGAAGGATCAGTAGTTGTAAAATAAGGCCTTGGTGATAGAAACGAAGCCAGAGATCACATGATGGAATCTTGCAAGACCAACGACTTATTCATTGCAAATAACGTTTTTTCGGTAACACAAGCGGCAGCTATACACATGGACCTCACCAGAAGGAGTACACAGGAATCAAATTGAGTACATCTGTGGAAAGAGACGATGGAAAAGCCCAATATAATCAGTCAGAACAAGGTCAGAGGCCGACTGCAGAACAGACCATCATTTGTTAATATGCAAGTTGAAGCTGAAGCTGATGAAGATTAGAGCAAGTCCACGACAGCCAGTACAGGACCTTGAGTATATCGCATCTGGATTTAGATAACATCTCAGGAATAGATTTGACAAACTGAACACTAATGACCAAAGACCAGATGTGTTGTGAAATGACATCAAGAACATCACACACAAAGCAAGAGGTCATTATAATGACAGGAAAGGAGAAAAAGACCAAAATGGATGTCAGAGGAGGCTGTGAAACTTGCTTTCAAAAGTAGAGTAGCTAAAGCAAAAGTATGAAATGATGAAGTAAAAGAGATGAACAGAAGATTTCAACGGGCTGCTCGAGAAGACAAAGTATTATAATGAAACGTGCAAAGACCTGGAGATAGAAAATCAAAAGGGAAAAACACACTCAGCATTTCTCATGCAATGTATGGCAATGGCCAATCTGCTGCAAAAGGCCTCTTTAAAGTGTTAAAAAGCAGAGACATCACTTTGAGGACTAAAGTGCATCTTACCCAAGCCTCGGTATTTTCAATCGCCTCATATGCATGTGAAAGCTGGACAGTGAACAAGGAAGACCGAGGAAGAGTTGACACAGTTGAATTACAGTGTTGACGATGAATATTCAATATACCATATACTGCCAGAAGAATGAACAAATCTATCTAGGAAGAAGTACAACTGGAATGCTGCTTGGAAGTGAGGATGGCAAGACTTTGTCTCAAGTACTTTGGACATGCTATTAGGATGGCTCAGTCCCTGTTGAAGGACATCATGCTTGGTAAATTAGAGGCTCAGTGAAAGAGGAAGACCCTCAAAGAGATGGATTCACACGGTGGCTGCAATGATGGTCTCTAGCATAACAATGGTTGTGAGGGTGACGCAAGACCCGGCAGTGTTTCATTCTGTTGTACATAGGGTCACTATGAGTGGGAATCAACTCAACTACACCTTACAACAATAATTATGGTCAATAGATTTTTGATAAGGTGTCAAGATCATTCATCGAGGAAAGAATAGTCTCTTCAGTGTATAATGCTGAGACCCTTGGATATCCAAATAGAAAAGAATTGAACTGTACCCTTACCTCACACCATATGCAATAATTAACTCAGAATGGTTTAAAAATCTAAACATCAGTGCTGAAACTACAAAATCCTTAAAAGAACACATAGGCGTAGTTCTTCACTATGTTATATTCGGGAATGGTTTCCTAGATATAATGCCAAAAGAATGAACAACAATAGGATAAATAGATAAATTGAACCTCACCAAATTTAAAAACTTACATCACAAAAGGACAGTATCAAAAAGTGAAAAGAGATATACCTAGGGGAGGCGGGGCCAAGATGACGAAGTACTCATATGCTTTCAGTGGGCCCTCTTACAACAAAGACCCCCAAAAAGTGAATCTATTATATATGACAATCTAGGCGCTCTGAACATCAAAAGCAAAGTTAAGGAATAAGACTGAGGGGGGGGGGGGGAGATGGTTTAGGAGCAACAAGGAGTTGCCAGACCTATCCTGGTGGGAGCCAGAGCACTTCGGCCTAGATCAGCTCAGGGTGTGGGGTGATGCAGACAAGCAGTGGCAATTGAGAGCCGTTTTCCACATGGAGAGACACCCAGCAGCAGACAGTCTTCTTGGCCATCTAGAACCAGTGGGAAGCAGCCCTCAGTTCGTGAAAGATAAGTACTTGCGTCTGGCCTAGCATGCAGATCAAAAATATCGCCCTTACGGAAAAACCTCTCTCTCATTTACCTCCCTGCTCCCTGCTCTGCACTGGGTCCAGGACAGGCTTCAGGGACTGCTGAGTCCCCTGGGCTGGAATAGGACCTGTTACGTGCCCTGAGCCATTCTCCCGGCCTTGGAGGGGGAATAAATTAACAAACAGGGGGAAAAATAATCTGCTGGCTCCCCTAAGCCAGGAACTCAGGCTAGATACAGCTCCTTTGCCTAGGCACACGTATAAGGGATCCACAGACTTTGAGTGTCTTTCCCCCTGCATAGAGTTGAGTGGGACAATTTCAACAGCATAAACCCTCATTACCACAGTAAAACAGGGTGTATACCTGAAGTCTAACTTCAACTGTTTCAGCTGTGAAGTGGCAGGTTCGTGACATTTGACACTGCTCTGCCCATTAAGCAGGGTCTTCACCTACCCGCATAGGGGCCTGAGGATGGGTGGCTCCACCCATGCCATCTAGCTATCTGCGACAGAGGCCCAGGACTAAGAGGTGACCCTCCAGTCCTTACAGCCAACAGCATTGGGTGCTCATAGTCAAGCTGTAAAACCTCCCACCTACACACTCTAGGGAACAAGGACACGCTTCCCTCCTGGACATGGGGGCAGCTGTTGGCCCCCTGCTTTGCTCAACATGTGACCCCACCTGCAGCCAGATGCCTGTGCCTACACCAATCACCCATGCCATTCTAGGAGCCTATTTGGGCATATTAAAACAAAACAAGAAGCTAAGACACAGTAAGCAATCATAAAATAAATAAATAACTTCTGGATGGCTCAGAGAAAACAGTCAATAACAAATCACATAAAGACAGACCATGATAGCTTCAGCACACTCCAAAAATAAAGAACCTAGAAATTTTTTGGAGGAAGAAAATTTCTTGGAATTACCAGAAGTAGAATACAAAAGATTAATATGTAGAACTCTTCAAGATATCAGGAAGGAAATTATGTGAAACAGAGAATAAGCAATAGAGTAACTTAAGATTAGAGAAGAGTATAATGAGAAATTTAATACCTGCAAGAATCCATAGAGAGACAGCAATCAGAAATCCAGAAGATTAACAATAAAATTTCAGAATTAGACAAGTCAGTAGAAAGTCATAGGAGCAGAATTGAGACAATGGAAGTCAGAATTAATGATATTGAAGATAAAGCACTTGACACCAACTTATATGATAAAAAATCAGATAAAAGGATTTTAAAAAATGAAGAAATCCTAAGAATTATGTGGGGTTCTAACAACAGGAATAACCTACGAGTGATTGGAGTACCAGAATTGGGGGTGGGGGGATAACAGTAAATACAGAGAGAACTGTTGAAAATTTGTTGGCAGAAAACTTTCCTGATATCATGAAAGATGAGAAGATATCTATTCAAGATGCTTACCAAACACCACATAAGGTAGATCCCAAAAGAAATTCACCAAGACATATTATAATGAAACTTGCCAAAACCAAAGATAAAGACAGAATTTTAAGAGCAGCTAGGGATAAATGAAAATTCATCTACAAAGGAGAGTCAATAAGACTAAACTCTGACTACTCAGCAGAAGCCATGAAGGCAAGAAGGCAATGGGATGATATATCTAAAGCCTTGAAGGAAAAAAATTGCCAGCCAAGAATTACATATCCAGGAAAACTGTCTCTCAAATATGATGGTGAAATTAGGGCATTTCCAGATAAACAACTTCAGGAAATTTGCAAAAACCAAACCAAAATTACAATGAATGCTAAACAGAGTCCTCCGGTTAGAAAATGAATAACATCAGACAACAACCCAAGACTAGAACAGAGGCCAGAGCAACCAGATATCAGCCCAGATAAGGAAGTCACAAAAATAAATCAAAGCTAAAACACTGAAAATAGGGAATCAGATATATCAATATGTAAAAAATGACAACACTAAAACAAAATAGAGGGATTAAAAAATGTAGACATAGATTTATCATATGGAGAGGAAGTCAAAGCGATATAAAGCAATAAAAGACTAGTATCGATTTAGAAAAATAGGGGTAAATATTAAGGTAACCACAAAGGAAACAAACAATCCTATGCGTCAACATAAACAACAAGAAAAATATAAAGATTCAGCAAATACAAAATCAGCAAAAATGAAAATACATAAAGAAAAAAGATTCAGCACAGAAAATTAAGTGGAACAAAGAAACTGTCAACAACACCCAAAAAACACATCAAAATGACAGCACTAAACTCATACCTATCAATAATTAAGCTGGATGTGAATGGACTAAATGCACCAATAAAGAGACACAAAGTGGCAGATTGGATTAAAAAAAACATGATCTGTCTATATGTTGGCTACAAGAGACACACCTTAGACATAAAGACACAAACCAAAACTCAAAGGATGGATAAAAAAGAAATCAAGCAAACAACACTCTAAAAAGAGCAAGAGTGGCAATATTAATCTCTGAAAAAACAGACTTTAAAGTAAAATCCACCACAAAGTATAAAGAACACTATATAATGATTAAAGGGTCAGTACACCAGGATGACATAACTATAGTAAATGTTTATGCAGCCATCTATCGAACCCCAAAATACATAAAACAAACTCCAACAGCATTGAAAAGAGAGATAGACAGCTCCACAATAGTAGTAGGAGACTTCAACACACCACTTTCGGTGAAGAACAGAACGTCCAGAAAGAAGCTCAACAAAAACATAGAAGAAATAATGCTGCAATAAACCAAGTTGATCTCATGGGCATATACTGAACACTCCACCCAACAGCAGCCAAGTATACTTTCTTTGCCAACGCGCATGGAAATTCTCCAGAATAGACCACGTATTAGGCCGTAAAGCAAGCCTTAACAAAATCCAAAGCATTGAAATATTACAAAGCATCTTCTCTGACCATAAAGCCATAAAACTAGAAATCAATAACAGAAAAAGCAAGGGAAAAAAATCAAACACATGGAGACTGAACAAGCCCTTGTTCAAAAACTACTGGGTTATAGAAGAAATAAAGGACGGAATAAAGAAATTCATAGAATTAAATGAGAATGAAAACATATCCTACTAAAACCTTTGGGACACAGCAAAAGCAGTGCTCAGAGGTCAGTTCATAGCAATAGATGCACACATCCAAAAGGAAGAAAGCATCAAAAGCAAAACATTAACCCTACAACTAGAGCAATTAGAAAGAGAGCAGCAAAAGAAGCCCTCGAGTGCCAGAAAAAAGGAAATAATAAAGATTAGAGCAGAATTAAATGAAATAGAGTATAGAAAAACAACTGAAAGAGTTAACAAGACCAAAAGCTGGTTTTTTGAAAAGATCAACAAAATTGATAAACCACTGGCCAAACTGACAAAAGAAAAACAAGAGAGGAAGCAGATAACCCATATAAGAAATTAGATGGGCTATATCACAACAGACCCAACTGAAATCAAAAGAATCATAACAGAATACTATGAAAAATTATACTCTAACAAACTTGAAAACCTAGAGGAAATGAACAATTTCTAGAAACTCACTACCTACCTAAACTAACAGAAATAGAGGTAGAACAACTAAATAAACCCATAACAACAGAAGAGATTGAAAAGGTAATTTAAAAACTCCCAACAAAGAAAAGCCCTGGCCTGGATGGCTTCACTGGAGAATTCTACCAAACTTTCAGAGAAGAGTTAACACCATTACTACTAAAGGTAGTTCAGAGCATAGAAAATAATGGAATACTCCCAAACTCATTCTATGAAGCCAGCATAAACCTAATACCAAAACCAGGCAAAGACACCACAAAAAAAGAAAATTACAGACCAATATCCCTAATGTACATAGATGCAAAAATCCCCAACAAAATTCTAGCGAACAGAATTCAGCAACATATCAAGAAAATAATTCACCACGATCAACTGGGATTTATACCAGGTATGCAGGGATGGTTCAACATTAGAAAAACAATCAATGTGATCCATCACATTAATAAAACAAAAGACAAGAACCACATGATCTTATCAATCCATGCAGAAAAGGCATTTGACAAAGTCAAACCACCCATTCATGATAAAAACTCTCAAGAAAATAAGAATAAAATGGAAATTCCTCAGTATAATTAAGAGCATTTATACAAAGCCAACAACCAACATCATCCTAAATGGAGAGACTTTGAAAGCATACCCCTTGAGAACCGGAACCAGAGAAGGATACCCTTTATCACTGCTCTTATTCAGCATTGTGCTGGAGGTCCTAGCCAGAGCAATTTGGCTAGAAAAAGAAATAAAGGGCATCCAATTTGGTAGGGAAGAACTCAAAGTATCTCCGTTTGTGGATGATATGATCTTATACACAGAAAATCCCAAAGACTCCACAAGAAAACTACTGGAACTAATAGAAGATTTCAGCAAAGTATGAGGATAGAAGATAAACATAAGAAATCAGTTGTATTCATCTACACCAACAAACAGAACTTCAAAGAGGAAATCACTGAATCGATACCATTCACAGTAGCCCCTAAGAAGATCAAATACTTAGGAATAAATCTAACTAGAGACGCAAAAGACCTATACAATGAAAACTACAAGACACTACTGTAAGAAACTAAAAGAGGCCTACATAAGTGGAAAAACATACCTTGCTCATGGATAGGAAGACTCAACACTGTGAAAAATGTCAATTCTATCCAAAGCGATTTACAGATACAATGCAATCCTGATCCAAATTCCACCAGCATTTTTTAATGAGATAGAGAAACAAATCACCAAATTCATATGGAAAGGGAAGAGGCCCCGGAAAGTGAAGCATTACTCAAGAAGAAGAACAAAGTGGGAGGCCTCACACTACCTGATTTTAGAACCTATTATACTGCCACGGTAGTCAAAACAGCCTGGTACTTGTACAAAAACAGATACATAGACCAATCGACAAGAATCGAGAATCCAGACATAAATTCATCCCCCTATGGACAGGTGATATTTGACAAAGGCCCAAAGTCCATTAATTGGGGAAAAGATAGTCTCTTTAACAAATGGTGCTGGCATAACTGGATATCCATCTGCAAAAAAATGTAACAAGACCCATACCTCACACCATGCACAAAAACTAACTCAAAATGGATCGAAGACCTAAATATAAAATTGAAAACGATAAAGATCATGGAAGAAAAAATAGGGACAATGCGAGGAGCCCTAATATATGGCATAAACACAATATGAATCATAAATAACAATGCACAAGCAACAGAAGAGATAACTGGGAGCTCCTAAAAATCAAACACTTACGCTCATCAAAAGTCTTCACCAAAAGAGTAAAAAAGACAACCTACAGACTGGGAAAAAAATTTTGGCTACATCAAATCTGATCAGCATGTTATCTCTGAAATCTACAAGGTACTGCAAAACCTCAACAACAATAAGCCAAATAACCCAATTAAAAAATGGGCAAAGGATATGAACAGGCACTTCGCCAAAGAAGACATTCAGGCGTCTAACAGACACATGAATAAAAGCTCACGATCATTAGTCATTAGAGAAATGCAAATGAAAACTACAATGAGATGCCATCTCATCCCAACAAGGCCAGCATTAATGCAAAAAACACAAAATAATAAATGTTGGAGAGGTTGTGGAGTGACTGGAACACTTATACATTGTTGGTGGGAATGTAAAGCGGTACAACCACTTTGGAAATCGAGTTGGCCCTTCCTTAAAAAGCTAGAAATAGAAGTACCATACTTTCCTGCAATCCCGCCCCTTGGAATATATCTTAGAGAGATAAGAGCCATCACATGAATCTATACATGCACATCCATGTTCATTGCAGCACTGTTCATGATAGCAAAAAGATGGACACCTAGGTGTCCATCAACAGACAAATGGATAAACAAATTATGGTATAAAAAATGAAATTATATAAAGTATTTACTCTGATTATAATGATATGCAATTAATAATAAACAACAGAAAAAATGGAAAACACAAACATATGTTAATTAAGCCACAAGCTATTAAACAACCTTGGTTTAAAGAAGAAATCAAAAGGAAAATCAGAAACTATTTAAAGATGAATGAAAAAGGAACCACCACATATTAAAATCCATGGGAAGCAATAAAAGCTGTCCACAGAGGGAAATGTATAGCTGTAAATGCCTATATTAAGAAAGAAGAAAGGTCAGAAATTAATAACCTTATTGAATAACTTGGGTAACTCGAAAAAGAAGAGCAAAGCATACAGAAACTAACCAGGAGGAAGGAAGTAAGAAAGTTCACAGCAGAGATAAATGGAATAGAGAATATAAAAACAATAGAAAAAAAATCAATGTGAGCAGAAGTTGATTTTTTAAAATGATCCATAAAATCAACAAGCCTTTGGCCAGACTGACTCATGAAAATAGGAAAAATAAGCAGATATCTAAAATAACAAATGTAAGTGGGACTATTACAACCTAACCTAGTTGTTGTTAGTTGCCATCCAGTTGATTCTGACTCATGGCCACCCCATGTGTGCGGAGTAGAACTGCTACATGTGGTTTCTAAGGTTGTGACCTTTCAGAATCAGATCGCCAGGCCTTACTTTTGTGGCTTCTCTGAGAGGCTTTGAACTGCTAACCTTTTAGTTAGTTTAACTCTTAAAAATGATCATAAGACAATACTATGAACAATTGTGTTCCAACAAATTAGTGAAATTAGATGAAATGGACAGATTACTAGAAACATAAGCTTTTTATGTTAACCCAAGAAGAAATGGAAGACCTCAAAAGACTCATAACAACTGAAACGATCAAAGCAGTAATCAAAACTCTCCCAACAAAGAAAAATTTAGGGCCAGATGGCTTCACTAGGGATTTCTAAAAAACATTTACAGAAGAAGTGACATGAATCCTTCTGAAAGTTTTTTAAACAATGGATGAGACAGTAACACTTCCTAACTCATTCTCTGAGGCAAGCATTACCCTGATACCAAAGCCAGACAAAGTCACCACTAGAGAACTACAAACCAATATACCTGAGTAACAGACATGAAAACTGTCAACAAAATATTAGCAAACCAAATCCAAAAGCATATTAAATGAATTATACATTATAATCAAGTGTGATTTATCTCAGGAATACAAGGGTTGTTCTTCCTCAGAATATTAATCAAAGTAATACACCACATTAATAGAACAAAGGAAAGGAAGCACATGATCATTTCAATAGATGCAGAGAAGACCAGGGCAAAGTCATAGAAGCTTCACAGACACGTCGAAATGCCCTGATAGATTGAGCTACTAGGCTGAGGGCTTGGGACCATGGTCTCGGAATACATCTACCTCCACTGGAATAACACAGTCTATAAAGAAAATGTTCTGCATCTGACTCTGGTGAGTAGCAGCTGGGGTCTTAAAAGCTCACAGGTGGCTGTCTAAGACACATCTACTGGTCCCATTCTGGCTGGAACAAAGAAGAATGAAGAAGACACAAGGGAAAGATGAGTCCAAAGGACTAATGAACAACAACTACCACAACCTCCACCAGACTGAGCCCAGAACAACTAGATGGTGCCCGGTTACCACCGCTGACTCTCTGGCAGGGATCACAATAGAGGATCCCCGACAGAGTGGGAGAATACTGTAGAACAAAATTGAAATTCTCAAAAAAAAAAAAAGACCAGGATGCTGATCTAACACATACTGGAGAAACCCCAAGAGTATGGCACCTGAACAACCTTTTAACTCAGTACTGAAGTCACTCCTGAGCTTCACCTTTCAGCCAAAGATTATATAGATCATAGGGCCAACAATAACACGTGACGGTTGTGCTTCATAGTTCAATCGTGTATATAAGAATAATGGGCACACCAGCCCGAAAGTAAAGACAAAAAGGCAGGAAGGGACAGGACAACTGGATAAATAGAAACAAAGAACCTGGGGTGGATAAGGGGACAGTGGTGATACATCACGGTGTTGGCAACCAACGTCACAAATCAATTTGTGTATTAACTCTTTAATGAGATACTAGTTTGCTTTGTAAACTTTCACTTAAATCACACACATGCAAAAAGATAGATGCAGAGAAGGCCTTTGACAAAATCCTACATCCTATCGTAATAAAAGCACTCAACAAAATAAGAATAGAAGGGAAATTCCTAAACTTGATCTTACTCATAGTGACCCTCCAGGACAGAGTAGAAGTGCCCTGCAGGGTCTCCAAGGAGCAGCTGGTGTATTCAAACTTCCAACCTTTTGGTTAGCAGCCAAACGCTTAACCGCTAAATGTCTCACAGTTAATGTCATACTCAATGGATGAAGATTAAGATCTTCCTGCTTAAGATCAGGGACATGATGAGGACCGATATCTGCTCTCAACAGTGCTATTAAGCCTTAGCTAGAGCAATTAGGAAAGAAAAAGAAATAAAAAGCATCCAAATTGTGAAGGAAAAAGTAAAAATGTTTCTTTTTGCAGACGAAATTATATATGAAAAATCCCAAAGAATCCAGAAGAAAGCTATTAGAGCTAATAAATGAATTCAGCAAAGTGGAAGGGATATAAGGTCAACACACAAAAATCAGTAGAATTTCTTTATTTTTTTTCATCAGCAACAAGGAATGTGAAAAGGAAATTAAGGAAACATTTCCATTTACAATACTGTCTAAAAAAGTAAAATAATTAGCGGTTAATTTAATCAGAAAGGTGAAAGACATACACTTAAAACTATAAAACTGTACTGAAACAAAAATGATTTGAATAATTTGAAGGGCATTCCATGTTAATTTATTGGAAGACTTAATATTTTTAAGACGTCAATTCTACCTAAAGCAACCTATAACTTCAACACAATACCCATCAGAACTGCAGAAATGGAAAAGTCAATACTAAAATGTATATGGATCTGCAAATTTCCCAGAATAGCCAAAACAAACTAGAAGAAGGGTAGTATGGCTGTCCTTTCTGATCTCAAAACATATAAAACTACAGTAATTAAAACAGTCTGGTATTGGTACAATGACAGACATATAGACCATTGAAATACATTTGAGAGTGTAGATGACCTAAATACATATGCCTTAAATCATAAAAATCTTGAAAGAAAAGATAGAGATATATATACCTCACTGGTTTTGCTTCTCTAGAGAACCCAGCCTGAGACAGAGAACAAGAAACAGACTTGGTCACTCCTCACAGTGTGTACACTCAATGCTGTTGTCATAACTTACATATAAAATACTCACCTTTTTATATTTTTGTGGGCTCTTGAGCTTTTGCCTATCATCTACCTGTGTGGTTTGCAACTTGGAAAAAAAATCAGTTAAAAGCACACCTTTATTGGGCAGTGAACTATAGAAAGAAATCATGGCGGATGATCAAACCGTATGGATCAGTCAGGTAGATGCCCATGGAACGAGATTATTCTCTCATAGGAATGACTGGAATGAAGCTGTTGATCAAGCCTACACCACCCAGATTTCCACCTTTGTTGCTCGGATTCATCATCATTCCAGACATGTAAGACGTCCAGCATCATAGGCTTGGGGAAAAAAAGTCAGTGAGTATGTTTCAAATGCAAAGGGTACCACTGCATGTCAGATTTGTGACTTCTGTCAAAAATTGATCCATTTTTCTCATGAGTGAGTCTTTTTTACACAGAGTTTGGCTCCTGTCTGTTTCTGACAACACGACTATGTCGTTAGACCCACTCTAGGTAGAAATCAGTGGTTTCTCACCACTGTTGACAGTTTTTTAGGATATGATGTTGTTTTTCCTATTCTGTCCTCCAACTCTGAACAACCATTGTGACCATTGGAACTAATCTGTGCATTTGTTGGTTTTTGCTTTTTTCTTTCTTTTTTTAAAATTATTTTCAGAGTATTTAAAATGGTGTAACTTTTCTCACAAATGTTATTCCACAATAAGACAATAATCTGACTATTCTTTGTTCCTCGTCTCCTCCTTTTTCACACACTTTATTTAAGCAGTTTGGTTATTGAATGTGGCCTCCCAAAAGGGATCAATCTCTTGGCTGCTTCCTTTATAATAATCAGGACAAAAGTGCAAGTTTATTTGGCCTAGTTTGAATAACAGGGATTAACTCAAACCGTTTCTCAATTACTGCCTCTTTCACTTAACAGCTACTCCCTGAGTGCCTAGTTTGTTCGATCTCTTGATTGTAGCCCTACTTAAAGAGGTAGTAGGGAATTCTAACTTACTTTTGGTTTAGCCACCAAAAACATGTTGTTAGTTTGACAAGATCTTAGATCATAAGGACAATACTTGGCTGAATACAGTTTTTCTGAGTCCATCAATAGTGGCCCAGGTGAGCTAAAGTATGGGACATAATGAATGTTTGTTAAGTTTTATAAAAATGGCCTTTCCCTCTTGCACTTGGTCCTTTTGGAGAAAAGGACAGTGTATAAGTAGAAGATGATTGGAAAAAGGGTGAAATTTTAGCTGCTGGAATGGGACACCAGTTTTATGGTGGTAAGGATAGAGCAACAAGGGAACACTGTTAATGCTGGGCAGTATGGTGTAGAAAGGGTAATTAATGATATTTCGCTGACATTACCTCCTTTTGAGTCTCAATATCTAGAGAATATGCCCTGATTTGGCTCTCTAAAACTGTAGGAAGCACCCAAAATTTAACTGACTCTAGAATTTGCCTTCTCTCGCCAGACAGTTCTGATCACTGTTTGACCACAGTCCCCTTTACCTACAAAGAAATCTCTCAGTAACAGCAAGGGATCACTTTATTTCTTGCATCTCCTACGAAGTCACTTGTCAAAACATTAGCATGTCTTCCCCGATTTCATTATTAGTCATTGCATTAGGTGGATGCATGCTGCTAAGCTGGTGGCATAAGCAAACTGGAAAACTTTAACCTGCTGCTTGTTGGAGTCCCTCCATGAACGACCAGAGTCAGTATTAGAACCGAACTGAGAACCCTGGGGTTATGGATGGAATTGTGTCCCCAGAAAGTTATGTTGAAGTCCTAACCCCTGTACCTGTGACTGTGACCCTGTTTGGCAACAGGGGTTTCCTTTTTGATGTTAATAAAGTCATCCCAAAGTTTGGTCGATCTTAAACCCAATCAATTTTTAGAGCTGTGTTATAAAGAGCAGAATAGACATAGAGACACATTTGGCAGGTGCAATATGACGACCAATGTACAAACAAACTGAAAACTGATGCCAATCATTGGTGGCAGACAACAGAAAGTAGGAGATGGGCCCACAGAATAAATTAATAAGCCTGAGACCCTGATTTGGAGTTTTAGCATCCAGAATCATAAAACATATTTCTATTCTTTAAAGTTACCCACTTGTGATATTTCTGTTATAGTCACACTAGGTAACTAAGAATTTGGTAACAGAGTATGGGTGCTACTCTAACAAATACCTAAAATGTGGTAGAGGTTTTGGAATTAGGTAATGGATAAAGGGTAGACAAATTTTGATACACTTGATAGTAAGAGCCTAGAGTGCTTTGAAGAGACTCCTGTTAAAATTACAGACATTAAGGTCATTTCTGATGAGGGCTTAAAAAGAAATGTCAATATTAAGTTCTGGCAAAGCTTTAAAAGGAACTGATTTACATGTTATTGGACACTGGGGAATGTAGTCTTTGTTATACAGTGGCAACTTGTCTGAATTATGTTTGAATATTTTATGGAAAATTGAATTTGTAAGTGATGAATTTGGGTATTTGGCTCAGTAGATTTGTAAACACGATCTTAAAGAAGTGGCATGGTTTCTTGTTGCTTATAGTAAAATGTGTGAGGAAATAGATTGAGAAATGAACTGTGCAAAAAGAAATGGTATATTTTAAAGTCAGAAAATTCTACTTTAAAAGTGGTGTGTACCCTTGTCATGGATTGAATTGTGTCCCCCCAAAATGTCTGTCAACTTGGCTGGGTCATGATTCCCAGTATTGTATGATTGTGTTATCTGATGTGATTTCCTTACGTGTTGTAAACTCTATCACTATGATGAGATTATATGTGATCTCCTTATGTGTTGTAAATTCTATCACTGTGATGAGGTTATACTGATGAGGTTGACAAGATTAGATAGTGTCTTAATGCAATCTCTTTTGAGATATAAAAGAGAGAAGCTAGCAGAGACACATGGGAACCTGACACCACCAAGAAAGTAGTGCAGGGAGCAGAGCGGGTCCTTTGGACCTGAGGTTCCTGCACTGAGATGCTTCCAGACCAAGGGAAGACTGATGCATCACAAGGACCTTCCAGACCAAGGGAAGATTGATGACACACACCTTTCTCCAGAGCTGACAGAGAAAGAAAGCCTTCTTCAGGAACTGATGCCCTGAATTTGGACTTGTAGCCTATTGGACTGTGAGAGAATAAATTTCTCTTGTTAAAAGCCATACACTTGTGGTATTTCTGTTGGAGCAGCACTAGATGACTAAGACAACCCTCCAATGACACTAAGGGTGTGGCTACACAATCTTTTGCTAAAGAGTTTAAGCCTGTAACCAACATATCTAATCAGTCATGTCATTACAAACCCCGTCAGCTTAGACTGAAAGGGACAGAGACTGGATGAAATGAAGGAAAGCTGTCTGCCTTTTAGAATTCTACAAGCAGGAAATGGACCAATGGAGCTACTTGGTTGAAAACATCAGTTGTCTTCCAAGAAAAAGGAGGGAGGATGCCAGAAGCAGTTCAGAGACTATCAGGACTGTTGGAAGGAGTGTGGGGAGCTGGGGGAGCCTCTTAAGAAAATATAAAAAAACTTAGCAGAGATATATGATATATATAAAAGCATCAAATGTAAATTTTAGAAATGAAAAATACAATGAATGCAATATCTCAATGGATAGGCTCAAGAGCATAACGATGAAGACAGAAAAGTATCAGTGAATTTATAGGTAGAACAACAGAAATTATTCAAACTTAACAACATAAAATAGACTAAAATAATGAACAAAGCCTCAAAGTTTCTTTGTGACAATAGCAAAAGGTCCAACATTCATATTATTAAAGTCCCAGAGGAAGAAAGAAAAAGGGTAGATCCAAGATGTTTTTATATATATACTTAACTGGTTTTGCTTCTCTAGATAACTCACCCTAAGCCACCATATGTCTATCATGGACAAAATTATCCTTGCATAATGAGGTTGAAATAACGACACTTCCAGAAAAAAAAAAACCCAGGACAATTTGATGCCACCACACGTATCATAACAGTTACATTAAATGTAAATGGTTTACGTACAGTAATTAAAAGACAGAAAACAGTAGAGTTAATAAATAAATATTATTAGCTATATGCTGGAATCCCTGGGTGGTGCAAAGTGTTAATGTGCTTGGCTATTTATCAAAATATTGTTGCTTCAAGTCAAACCAGAAGAAAGGCCTTGTGACCTACTTCCAAAAAGTCTGTCATTAAAAACCTTATGAGCTGTGGCATATACATACAGTGGAATACTACTAAACCAATAGGATAAATGAAGTTTTGATACATGCTACAATTTGGATGGAGCTGGAAGACATTTTGCTGAATGAAATAAGTCAGTCTGAAAAGGACGAAAATTGTATGACATCACTTATATAAAAAGACAAAAAAAGGTAAACGTATAAAGACGAAAGTTAGTGGTTGCCAGGGGCAGGATGCAGGTTGGATGAGAGGTTAACTGTGATGCAAATATTGCATTGATTAAGGTAGGGTTTCACAGCTGATGAATGTAATTGCTGTCAATAAGTTGTACCCCTGTAAAAAGTTGAATTGGAAAAAGTTGTATGATTGATATATTTACAAAAAAAAAACAGTAGCATCTGAGGCTGTTTACATACATCCAAAAACCTCATAGGATTTAGTTTCTTGGTTTGGAGGTTTAGGGTCATGGTTGCATTAGACATCCCAGTTAATAGGCCTAATAACATGTTTAGTGCATCAGTTCTACCTCCTAGATTGATGTGTAGTGCCTGGGGTCTTAAAACCCTGCAAGCAGCCATCCCAGCTACAGCTGGTGTCTATTTTCTTGGAACAACAGAGGAAGAAGGAAAATCATGAATAGAAGGAGGATATGGAATGTATGGCTAATTGCCTTCATGAACAATTGCCTCCTTTGCCATGAGAACAGAAAAACTGGATGGTGCCAGGCAGTGAACAAAGACTAAAGGCTATGTTAACTTGAGGGTGAACATATCAATGTGTTTTTCTGGACTGCTGAAATGAATGAAACTTCCTTCTAGCTTAAATCTGAGCTCTTACACTGCATGATGATAGGGAGTGGTGAGCCAAGACTGAAGGCTGTACATGCCTAACAGTTTCAGAAATTAACACATTATAAAGCACTATGTATGTGGATGGAGTTAAGCTTTCAAGACCTTCATTGCTGATGTAGCATGACTCAAAATGAGAAGAAACAGCTGCAAACATCTATTAATAACCAGAATGTGGAATGTACAAAGTATGAATCTAATAGAAGTGGAAATCACCAAAAATGAGATGGAATGCATAAACATCAATATCCTAGGCATTAGTTAGCTAAAATGGACTGGTATTGGCCATTCTGAATTGGATAATCATATGGTCTACCATACTGGGAAAGACAACTTGAAGAGGAATGGTGTTGCATTCATTGTCAAAAAGAATATTTCAAGATCTATCCTGAAGTACAACACTGTCAGTAATAGAATACTATCCACATGCCTTCAAGGAAGACCAGTTAATATGACTGTTATTCAAATTCATGCACCAACCACTAAGGCCAGAAATGAAGAAATTGAAGATTTTTACCAGCTTCTGCAGTCTGAAATTGATCAAACATGCAATCAGGATGCATTGATAATTACTGGCGATTGGAATGCGAAAGTTGGAAACAAAGAAGAAGGATCAGTATTTTGAAAATATGGCCTTGGTAATAGAAATGATGCCAGAGATTGCATGATAGAATTTTGCAAGACCAATGACTTCTTCACTGCAAATACCTTTTTTCACCAACATAAACGGCAACTATACACATGGACCTCACCAGATGGAATACACAGAAATCAAATAAACTACATCTGTGGAAAGATACTGGAAAAGCTGAGTATCGTTAGTCAGAACAAGACCAGGGCCTGACTGTGGAACGACCATCAATTGCTCATATGCAAGTTCAAGTTGAAACTGAAGAAAATTAGAAGAAATCCACAAGAGCCAAAGTACAAACTTGAGTATATCCCACCTGAATTTAGAGAGCATCTCAACCATAGATTTGACTCATTGAACACTAATGACCGAAAACCAGATGAGTTGTGGAATGACATCAAGGACATCATACATGAAGAAATCAAGAGGTCATTAAAAAGACAGGAATGAAAGAAAAGACCAAAATAGATGTTATACGAGACTCTGAAACTTGCTGTTGAATATCGAGTAGCTAAAGCAAAAGGAAGAAATAATGAAGTAAAAGAACTGAAGATTTCAAAGAGCGGCTCGCAAAGACAAAGTAAAGTATTATAATGACATGTGCAAAGAGCTGGAGTTAGAAAGCCAAAAGGGAAGAACCCGTTCAGCATTTCTCAAGCTGAAAGAACTGAAGGAAAAACTCAAACCTGGAGTTGCAATAGTGAAGGATTCTATGGGGAAAAATATTAAATGACACAGGAAGCATCAAAAAAAGATGGAAGTAATACACAGAGTCATTATACCAAAAAGAATTTGTTGACTTTCAACCATTTCAAGAGGTAGCATATGATCAGGAACTGACGGTACTGAAGAAGTCCAAGCTGCATTGAAGGCATTGTTGAAAAACAAGGCTCCAGGAAGTGACGGAATATCAGTTGAGATGTTTAAACAATCGGATGTAGCTCTGAAAGTGCCCACTCCTCTATGCCAAGAAATTTGGAAGACAGCTACCTGGCCAACCGACTGGAAAAGATCCACATTTATGCCTATTCCCAAGAAAGGTGATAAAGCAGAATGCGGAAATTATCAAACAATATTATTAATATCAGACTCACGTAAAATTTTGCTGAAGAGCATTAAAAAGTGGCTGCAGCAGTATGTCAAGAGCGAAAAATCAGGCCAGAAAATCAGGCCAGATTCAGAAGAGGCAGTGTAGCAGGGGTATCTTTGCTGATGTCAGACGGATCCTGGCTGAAAGCAGAGAATACCAGAAAGATGTTTACTCGTATTTTATAGACTATGCTAAGGCATTCAACTGTGTGGATCATAACAAATTATGGATAACATTGCAAAGAATGGGAATTCCAGAACAATTAATTGTGCTCGTGAGGAACCTTTACATAGATCAAGAGGCAGTTGTTTTGACAGAACAAGGGGATATTGCGTGGTTTAAAGTCAGGAAAGGTGTGCTTCAAGGTTGTAGCCTTTCACCATACGTATTCAATCTGTATCCTGAGCAAAAAATCCGAGAAGCTGGACTATATGAAGAGGAATGCAGCATCAAGATTAGAGATAAACTCATTAACAACCTACGTTATGCAGATGACACAACTTTGCTTGCTGAATGTGAAGAGGGCTTGAAGCACTTACTGATGAAGATCAAAGACCACAGCCTTCAGTATGGATTAAACCTCAACATAAAGAAAACAAAAATCCTCACAACTGGACCAATAAGCAACATCATGATAAATGGAGAAAAAACTGAAGTTGTCAAGGATTTCATTTTACTTGGATTCACAATCAACACCCATGGAAGCAGCAGTCAAAAAATCAAAAGATGCATTGTATTGGGTAAGTCTGCTACAAAAGACCTCTTTAAAGTGTTGAAAAGCAAACATGTCACCTTGAAGACTAAGGTGCACCAGATTGAAGCCATTGTATTTTCCATCGCATCGTATGCATATGAAACCTGGGCAATGAATAAGGAAGACTGTAAAAGAATTGATGTCTTTGAATTGTGGTGTTGGCGAAGAATATTGAATATACCATGGACTACCCAAAGAACTAACAAATCTGTCTTAGGAGAAGTACAACCAGAATTCTCCTTAGAAGCAAGGATGGTGAGACTACGTCTTACATACTTTGGACATGTTGTCAGGAGGGATCAGTTCCTGGAAAAGGACATCATTCTTGGTAAAGTACAGGGTCAGCAAAAAAGAGGAAGACCCTCGAAAAGATGGGTTCACACAGTGACTGTGGTGACGGGCTCAAGCACAACAATGATTGTGAGCATGGCACAGGACCAGGCAGTGTTTCGTTCTGTGGTACATAGGCTTGCTGACTCAACACCACCTGACAACAACAACATAATGTGTGAGGAATGAGAACTATATCATTGTAATAGTCTGATTTTTCTGCCTTAATCAAAAAATCAAAAGGCACACAAACTGGAAATAATGATCCTTTCAAAAAACAAGATGAAGGGAGACAAATGAAATCTTTGGAAGACCAAATAATGAATAGGTTCTAAGCTTTTGCTGTCTAGTTGATTCTGACTCATAGCTGTGCCATGTGTTACAGAGCAGAACTGCTCTGTAGGAATTTCTTGGCTATAATATTTACAGAAGCAGATTTCCACATCTTTCTGTTTGTTTAGATAAGTAATCGAGAACAAAATGTATGTGTCACCCAATGAACAAATTGGAAGAATATAATACAACAGTATTAAAAATTGTAAGAACTAAAGGAAAACAGTGAAATAACTTAAGGAAGTAAGGAAAATGATACCTAAACAAAGCAAGATATAAATTAAGAGGTGTTATTCTTGTGTGCCATCAAGTCATCTCTGACTTATTGTGATCCCATAAGACAGAGTGGAACTCCCTTACAGGGTTTTCAAGGCTGTAATCTTTATGGAAGCAGGCTGCCACATCTTTTCCCATGGAGCAGCTGGTGTGTTCGAATCGCCGACCTTTTAGTTAGCAGGCAAGTGTTTAACCTCTGTGCCACCAGGGCTCCAGCTAATTAAGAGGTGACAATATAAAAAGAAACCAAAGAAATACTGGCACTAAAGGATACAATAACTGAAATGTAAAGCACTATGGGAGTAATTTGCAGCAGATTTTAGGTGGCAGAAGAAACAACCAACCAAGTAAAGGATAAGATAATCAAAATATGGAGGCTGGGAGCAATAGGAAAGTAAGGTCAAGACTTGAGAATAGCCTAATGAAAATGTGAGACTACATTCATTGAACTATCATAAGCATTTTGGGAATCCCAGAAGGAGATGATAGAAAGGGACAGAAGAAATATTTGAACAAATAATGACAGAAAACTTTCCAAATTAGATGAAGGACATGAATCTACAAATCCAAAAACCTCAATGAATTTCAAGGAGGGTAAAGCCAACAAGACCCACACTGCAAGTTCTCAAAAACTAAAGATAAAAAAAAACCTGAAAGCAGCAAGAAAGAAGTGAATTATCACATACAAAGGATTCTGAAGAAAAATAAGTGCCAAATTCTCCTCAGATACTTTGAAGTCTAGAGGCAACAGAATGAAATAAGGTACATAATGAAAGAAATTTCAAACAAAAATACTGTCTTGTTAAACTGTCCTTCAAAAATGAGGGTGAAATTAAAACATTCCCAGATAAACAAAAGTGGAAGGAATTCACCACCAGTAGGCCTACATTATAAGAAATTCTAAAGTGTGTCCTTCTGGTGCAAAGGAAAAGACATTAGACAGTAATTTAAAGCTATACATTAAAGATAACTTCATGGGGAAGTATATGGGCCAAGTTTAAGACATCTTTGATTGGTAATTCTAGTTATGGTCTTCATGATTTATATATGTTCTTCATGCAAAAAAATAAGTATAGATTTATGTTAGACAGCACACAATGTACAAAAATTTCATAAATAATAAGAACATAAATGGAGAAAGCGGCACTGGATCAGTAAAAGTTAAGTACAATTGTCTAATCTACTGACACGGTATCAAAATAACCCTTCCCCCTCTGGTAAGTGCATCTCTTCCTCTCATCAACTCCATTCCTGCTCTGCTCCAGTCCTTGTCCAGCAATGTTCACTAGTTGCTGCACACCCTAGGCCGGAAGTGGGACCCATCATGCCTGAATCAGTCTCCTGACTTTGGGGAGGGAACAAATAAACGAACAGACAGGAAAAAAGAAACTTCTAGGTCCCCTAAGCCAGGAAATCAAGGCAGGTGCTGCTGCCTCTTTGCCTAGGCACAAGCATAAGGGGTTCACGGACTTAAGGTGCCTTTCACCCCTGCCTAGACTGGTGTGGGCCCATTCAACAGTGTAAGCCCTCATTACCATAGTACAACAGGGTATATACCTGAATTCTATTTTCAACTGCAACAGCTAAGAGGGAGTGGCAGATTCATGACAATTAACACTGACCTGCCCATTAAGCAGGGTCCTCACCTACCCACATCAGAGGCCTGAGGACTGGTGGCTCCACCCACTCTACCTAGCCACTCCTGAAAGGCGTCCGAGGATAAGTAGTGCCTCCCCGTCCTTACAGCCAACAACACTGGGTGCCCAACATCCAGCTGCAAAACCCACCAACCTACGTGCTCTAGGGGACAGGGACACATCTTCTACCTAGACATTCAAGGGCAGCAATCAGCCCCCTACCTTACTCAGCACATAATCCTCTACTGCAGCCAGATACATGTACCTGCTACAATCACCCCTATGTAGCCCTGCTGGTCTAGGACTTTTTGTGAAAACATTCACCACACACTCAGTGACTGACGACCTGGACACCTGAGCTGAATCTACACAAGAAAAGTAATAGTCTCCTGGACTCACATACCTACTAGGAGCTCTAACCACTGGTGACAGGGCAGGAGAGCTTCAAAGACACCAATAATCAAAGTAGCTCACACACCAAGCCTATCTGGGAATATCAAAACAAGAAGCTAGGACACAGTAAGCAAACATAAAATAAATATTTTAACTTATTGATGGCTTGGAGAAAACAGTCAATATCAAATCACATAAACAGGCAGATCATGATGGCTTCAGCAAGCTCCCAAAACAAAGAATGAAGAAATCTTCTGGAGGAAGAGAACTTGCAATTACTGGAGGTAGAAAGCAAAAGTTCAATATACAAAACTCTTGAAGAGATCAGGAAGGAGATCAAGCAAAAATCAGACCATGCCAAGGAACACACAGTCAAAGTAATAGAAGAATTTAGCAAAGGTATACAAGAGCAAAATAACAAATTTAACAGACTTCCAGAATCCACAGGGAGACAGAAAATAGAAATCCAAAAGATTAACAATAAAAGTTCAGAATTAGGCAACTCAATAGAAAGACATTGGAGGAGAATTCAGGCAATAAAAGTCAGAATTAGTGAGCTTGAAGATAAAGCGCTTGACACCAATTTATTTGAGGAAAAATCAGATACAAGAATTTTTAAAAAATTAAGAAACCCTGAAAATTATGTGGGACTCTATATCAAGAGGAATAACCTACGAGTGATTGGAGTACCAGAACAGAGGGGGATAACAGAAAATACAGAGAATATTGATGTGTTGAGTATTTATTCCCAGAAAACTTCCCTGATATCATGAAAGAAAAGAAGATATTTATCCAAGAAGCTCATAGAACCCCACAAGGGGTAGATCCCAAAGGAAAGTCACCAAAATATATTATAATCGAACTTGCCAAAACCAAAGATAAAGAGATAATTTTAAGAGTGGCTAGGGATAAAAAAAAAAGTGACCTACAAAAGGATTCTGTAAGAGTAAGCTCTGACTACTCAGCAGAAACCATGCAGGCAAGAAGGCAATGGGATGACATATATAAAGCCTTGAAGGAAAAAAAATGTCAGCCAAGAATTATATATCCAGCGAAACTATCTCTCAAGTATGAAGGTAAAATTAGGGCATTCCCAGACAACAGAAGTTTAGGGAATTTGTAAAAAATGAAGCAAACTTACAAGAAATGCTAAAGGGAGTTCTCAGTCTAGAGAATTGATAATATGAGGTAACAACCTAAGATTAGAACACAAAACAGAACAACCAGATATCAACTCAGGGAAGTCACAAAAATAAGTCAAAGCTAAAACACTGAAAATAGGGAAACAGAGACATCAATATGTAAAAATGACTACAAAACAATAAAGGACTAAATAGTGTAGTCATAAAACTTTCGTATGGAGAAGTTAAGATGATATCAAGAAACAAAAAATTGGTTTAAACTTAGAAAAATAGAGGTAAATTTTAAATAACCACAAAAGAAACTAAAAAAACCTACACATCAAAATAAAAAAGAACAAAAACATAACGACTCAGCAAACACAAAATCAAAAAAAAAATGAAAAAGATGAAAAGAAAATACATAAAGAAAAACAACTGAGCACAGAACATGTAGTGGAACAAAGAAACTGTCAACACCCCCCCAAAAAAAAAAACACATCAAAATGACACCACCAAACTGATACCTATCAATAATTACACTGAATGTAAATGGACTAAATGCACCAATAAAGAGACAGAGTGGCAGAATGGATTAAAAAAACACGATCCATCTATATGAAGCCTACAAGAGACACACCTTAGATTGAAAGACACAAACAAACTAAAACTCAAAGAACAAACAAGCAAGAAGGAAACAACAATCAAAAAAGCAGGAGTGGCAATATTAATCTCCGAAAAAATAGACTTTAAAGCACAATCTACCACAAAGGATAAGGAAGGACACTATATAATGATTAAAGGGGAAATACACTAGGAAGACATAACCATAATAAATATTTATGCATCCAATGACAGGACTCCAAAACACATAAAACAAACTCTAACAGCATTAAAAGAAATAGACAACTCCACAATAATAGTAGGATACTTCAACATACCACTTTTGGTGAAAGACAGAACAATCTAGAAAGAAGTTCAGTAAAGAAATGGAAGATCTAAATGCCGCAGTCAACCAACCTGATCTCATACACATACAGAACACTCCACCCAATGGCAGCCAGATATACTTTCCTTTAAAACACCCATGGAACATTCTCCAGAATAGACTACACATCAGGTCACAATGCAAGCCTTAACAGAATCCAAAACATCAAAATATTATAAGGCATTTTTTCTGGCCATAAAGCCATAAAATTAGAAATCAATAACAGAAAAAGTAAAGGAAAAAAAATCAAATACATGGAAACTGAATGACATCTAGCTCAAAAACTACTGGGTTATAGATGAAATGAAGGACAGAATAAATTCATAAAATCAAATGAGAATGAAAACGCTTCTTACTTTAACATTTGAGACACTGCAAAAGTAGTTCTCAGAGGTCCACTTATAGCAATAAATGCACACATCCAAAAAGAAGAAAGGTTAAAATCAAAACATTATCCCCAAAACTCAAACAAATAGAGAGCAGTATAAGACGTTTTCTGGCACTGGAAGAAAGGAAATAATAAAAATTAGTTCTGAAAAAAATGAAATACAAAATATAAAAACTATTGAAAGAGTTAACAAGACCAAAAGCTGGTATTTTTGAAAACATCAACAAAATCGATAAACCACTGGCCAAACTGACAAAAGAAAAACAGGAGAGGAAGTAAAAAATCCAAATAAGAAATGAGATGGACAACATCACAACAGACCCAACTGAAATTAAAAGAATTATAACAGAATGTTAAGAAAAATTGTGCTCTAACAAATTTGAAAACCTAGAAGAAATGGACAACTTTCTAGAAACACACTACCTATCTAAACTAACACAAACAGAGGTAAAACAACTAAATAAACTTATAACAAAAGAAGAGATTGAAAAGATAATTAAAAAATTCCCAACACCGAAAAAATAAAAAAGCCATGACCCTGACGGCTTCACTGGAAAAATCTACCAAACTTTCAGAGAAGAGTTAACACCACTACTACTAAAGGTAGTTCAGAGCATAGAATAGGATGGAATACTCCCAAACTCATTCTATGAAGCCAGCTTGACCCTGAAACCAAAACAGGTAAACACACCACAAAACATGAAAATTACAGACCAATATCCTTAATGTATATAGATGCAAAAATCCTCAACAAAACTCTAACCAGTAGAAAAAAAATAATTCACCATGATCAAGTGGGATTCATACCAGGTATGCAGGGATTATTCAACATTAGAAAAACAATCAATGTAATCCATCACATAAATAAAACAAAAGACAAGAACCAGATGATCTTATCAATTGATGCAGAAAGGGCATTAGACAAAGTCCAACACCAATTCATGATAAAAACTCTCAGCAAAATAGGAATAGAAGGGAAATTTCTCAACATAATAAAGGGCATTTATACAAAGCCTACAGCCAACATACTCCTAAATGGAGAGAGTCTGAAAGCATTCCCCTTGAAAATGGGAACTAAACAAGGATGCGCTTTATCAGAACTCTTTATTCAACATTGTGCTGGAGGTCCTAGCCAGAGCAATTAGGCTAGAAAAAGAAATAAAGTGCAACCGAATTGGTAGGGAAGAAGTCAAAGTATCTCTATTTGCAGTTGATATGATCTTATACACAGAAAACCCCACAGAATCCACAAGAAAACTAAGAACTAATAGAAGATTTCAGCAAAGTATCAGGATACAAGATAAACATACAAAAATCAGTTGGATTCCTCTACACCAACAAAGAGAACTTCTAAGAGGAAATCACCAAATCATTAATTACCATAGCCCCCAAGAAGAGAAAATACTTAGGAATAAATCTAACCAGAGACATAGAAGCCCTATACAAAAAAAAAAAAAAAAAACTACAAGACACTACTGCAAGAAACCAAAAGAGACCTACATAAGCGGAAACAAATACCATGCTCATGGATAGGAATACTCAACGTCGTGGAAATATCAAGTGTATGCAAAACAATCTACAGATACAATGCAATCCCGATCCAAATTCCAATGACATTTTTTAACAAGAAGGAGAAAGAAATCACCAACTTCATATGGAAAAGGAAATTACCCCAGATAAGTAAAGCATTACTCAAGAAGAAGAACCTCATACTACCTGATTTTAGAACCTATTATACTGCCACAGTAGTCAAAAGAGCCTGATACTGGTACAACAACAGGTATACAGACCAGTGGAACAGAATTGAAAATCCAGACATAAATTCATCCACCTATGAGAAGCTGATACTTAACAAAGGCCCAAAGTCCATTAAATTGGGAAAAGACGGTCTCTTGAACAAGTGATGTTGGCATAACTGGATATCCACCTGCAAAAAAAATCAAACAAGACCCATACCTCACAGCACGCACAATAACTAACTCAAAATGGATCAAAGCCCTAAATATAAAATCTAAAATGATAAGGACCATGGAAGAAAAAATAGAGACAACACTAGGAGCCCTAATACATGGCATCAACAGAATATAAACCATAAGTAACAATGCACAAAACCCAGAAGAGAAACTAGATAACTAGGAGCTACTAAAAATCAAACATTTATGCTCATCAAAAGACTTCACCAAAAGAGTAAGAAGAGAATGTACAGAGTGGGAAAAGTTTTTGGCTACGACATATCCAGTTAGGGTGTGACTTCTAAAATCTACAAGATACTGCAACACCTCAACAACAACAACAAAATAATAATCAATTAGAAAAATGGACAAAGGATATGAACAGACACTTCACCAAAGAAGACATTCAGGCGGCTACCAGATCCATGAGGAAATGCTCATGATCATTAGCCACTAGAGAATTGCAAATCAAAACTACAATGAGATACCGTCTCACCCCTACAAGGATGGCACTAATCCACAAAACAGAAAATAATAAATGTTGAAGAAGTTGTGTAGAGACTAGAACACTTATGGACTGTTGGTGGGAATGTAAAATGGTACAACTACTTTAGAAATCTATTCGGCGCTTCCTTTAAAATCCAGAAATGGCAGTATCATATGATCCAACAGTCCCACTACAGAATTAAGAGCCGTCACACGAATAGATATATGCACACCCATGTTCTTTCCAGCACTGTTCACAATAACAAAAGAATGGAAACAGTCTAGGTGCCCAAGAACAGACAAATGGTTAAACAAATTTTAGTACATACACACAATGAAATGCTATGCAATAATAAAGAACAACAGAAGAAAATATTCTTTGATTGTTACGAGGGTGGGGAAGAAGGGAGAGGGGAATTCACTAGATAGTAGACAAGAGTCATCTTAGGTGAAGGACAGGACAACACACAATAGAGGGGAAGTCTGCATAACTGGACTATACCAAAAGCTAAAAAGTTTTCTAAACACAACCAAATTTATTAAGAAAATGTTCTGCATCCCTGTATGGTGGGTGACGTCTGGGGTCTTAACAGCTTCGGAGTATCCATCTAAGATGCATCAATTTGTCCCAACCCACTTGGAGCAAATGAGAATTAAGAACACCAAAGACACAAGGAAAAAGCCCGGGAGACAAAATGGCCACATAAAACAGAGACTCCATTAGCCTGAAACCAGAAGTGCTAGATGGTGCCCAGCTACTACCAATGACTGCCCTGACAGGGAAGAGAACAGAGTCCCTGACGGAACAAGAGAAAAATGTGGAGCAGAACTCAAATTCACGTAAAAAGACCAGACTTAATGGTCTGATTGAGACTGGAGGAACCCCCGAGGCCAAGGCCCCTGGATACTTTGTTAATCCAGAACTAAAAACATACCCAAATCCCACTCTTCAGAGAAAGATTAGACTGGAGTGTAAAACAAAATAATACTGGCGAAGAGTGTGCTTCCTTGTTCAGGGAGATACAAGAGACCAAATGGGTGGCTCCTATCTGGAAGAAGAATGAGAAAGCAGGAAGGGATAGGAGCTGGTTGGACAGACACGAGAAACCCTGGGAAGAAAGGGGAAGTGTGCTGTCACATTGTAGAGATTGCAACTAGTGTCACATAACAGTATGTGTATAAATTTTTGTATGTAAAATTAACTTGAGCTGTAAACAAAACATTTTTTTAAAAAATTCCAGACTTATGTCCTTATCAGAATTGACTGTAAATATAAACTCCAATCAAACAGACGAATGTGTTAAAATGAATTTAATAAATGATCCCACTATATGCTATCTACGTAGACACGTTTTAGGAAGAAATACACAAATAGGTTGAAAGTGAATGGGTGGAAAAAATATTCCACATAAATATTAATGAAAAGAAAGATGGGGTTGCAGTTTTTATATTAGAAATAGTAGACTTTAGTTCCAGTCAGTTACAAGAGACAATAAATGACATTATATAGTAATAAAATTTCATAAGTGAACTAAATTTAGATGAAGTAAATTTCTTAGTTCATCAAGAAGATAGAAAAATTAAAAATATGTATACGCCTAACATGAGAGCCTCAAAATATATAAAGCAAATAATAACAGAAAGAGTGAAATAATAGTTGGAGATTTCAATACACCACTTCCAATAATGGACAGAACATCTAGAAAGGAAATAGAGGTAAGGAAATAGAGGATTTGAAAAATGCTATACAAAGGACAAATTGAATGAAGAAGTCAAAGCTGCACTGAAGGCATTGTCAGAAAAGAAGTCTCCAGGTATCGTTGGAATACCAACTGAGATGTTTCAACAAAGTGATCCAGCACTGAAAGCGCCCACTCATCTATGCCAAGAAAGTTGAACAGCTACTTGACCAGCCAACAGGAAAAGATTTATATTTGTACCTATTCCAAAGAAAGGTGATCCAACAGAATGCAGAAATTATAGACCAATGTCATCAACATAATATGTTAGTCAAATTATTCTAAAGATCTTTGAAAAGAGGTTGAAGCAGTACACAGACAAGGAACTGCTAGAAATTCAAGCCAGATTCAGAAGAGGACGTGGAACAAGGGATATCATTGCTGATGTCAGATGGATTTTGGTTGAAAGCAGAGAATACCAGAAGGATGTTTACGTGTGTTTTATTGACTATGCAAAGGCATTCAACTTTGTAGATCATAACAAATTATGGATAGATAACATTGGGAAGAATGAAAATTTCAGAACAATTAATTGTGCTCATGCAGAACCTGTACAGACAACAAGAAGCAGTCGTTTGAACAGAAGAAGGGGATACTGCATGGTTTAAAAATCAGGAAAGTTATGTGCCAGGGTTGTATTCTTTCACCATACTTATTCTGTCTGTATGCTGAGCAATTAATTCTAGAAGATGGACTATATGAAGAAGAACACAGTATCAGGATTGGTGGAAGACTCATTAACAACCTGTGTTATGCAGATGACTCTACCTTGCCTGCTGAAAGGGAAGAGGACTCAAAGCACCTATTGATGAAGACCAAAGACCACAGCCTTCAGTATGTATTACATCTTGACATAAAGAAAACAAAAATTCTCACAACTAGACCAATAAGCTACGTCATGATAAATGGAGAAAAGATTGAAGTTGTCAAGGATTTCATTTTACTTAGATCCACAATCAATGTCCATGAAAGCAGGAGTCAAGAAAACAAAGGACACACGGTATTGGGCAAATCTGCTTCAAAAGACCTCTTTAAAGTGTTAAAAACCAAAGATGTCCGTTTAAGTACTAAGGTCTGCCTCACCCAAGTCATGGTGTTTTCAATCGCCTCATATGCATGCGAAAGCTGGTGAACGAATGAAGAAGTCCAAAGAATTGATGCCTCTGAATTATGGTGTTGGCGAAGAATATTGAATATACCATGGACTGCCAGAGGAAGGAACAAATCTGTCTTGGAACAAATATAGCCAGAATGCTCTGTAGAAACAAGGATGGGAATATTTTGTCTTACATAATATGAGCATATTATTAGGAAGGACCAGTCCCTGGAGAAGGACATCATGCTTGATGAAGTAGAAGGTCAGGGATAAATAAGACCCTCAACCAGATGGATTGACACAGTTGCTGAAAAATGGGCTCAAGCGTAACAATTGTGAGGATGGCACAGGACGCGGCAGTTATGCATTCTGTTGTACGTGAGGTTGCTGTGAGTCGGACCCTACTGGATGGCATTTAACAACAATCTAGCAGCATATACCAAGTAGATCTAACTGATACATATAGAACACTCCATGTAACAACAACACAAGTTACATTCTCCAGTGCACAGAGATCATTTTTCTGGGTAGACCACATGATAGGTCACAAGGTAAGTCACAATAATAGAACATTGATATACCAAGCATTTTCTCTGACCAAAGTGGAATGAAAGCATAATTTAATAGCAGAAGAACATCTGGAAAATAAGCTAATTTTTGGAAATTAAACAACACACAATTAAACACCAATGTCCCAAGGAAAAAAATCAAGGAACAATTCAGAAAGTTCTTAGAGGTTAGTAAAAATGAATGCACAACATATCAATACTAATGGGATGCAATTAAAGTAGTAGTAAATTCGCTCATTAAAAAACAGCAGAGATCTCAAATCAAGAATGTGTGTTTACAACTTTAAGAACTAGGAAAAGACGAGCAAGGACAAAAAAGTATAGCCACTGGAAGGAAAAAAATAACAAAATTCACGACAGAAAGCAATGAAATCGAGAATAAAAAAACAATTTAATCAATAGACTGGAACTCGGTTATTTTAAAAGAACAATAAAGTCACCAAATATTTAGCTACACAAGGGTAAAATGAGAGAGTATGGAAAATAGGTATAATTAGAAATGAATGTGGGGACGTTACAAATGATCTTACAAAAAAATAAGAGCATACTAAGAAGTGTTGTATGCCAACATATTAGATAAGTTGTATTAAGTGGAGGAATTCCTAGGAACATATAATCTAAATCGCTGCAAGACAAAATGGGAAATCTGAGCATGCCCATAACGAGTGATGAGATTGAATTAGTAATCAAACACCTCAGGAAAAAATAGGAATAAATACTTCATAACTCATTTTAGAAGACAAGCATTACCCTGATAGTAAATTCAGAAAGACACAAGAAAACAAAACTAGAGATCAATGTCCCTTATGAATTCATATGCATAT
The DNA here is from genome assembly GCA_030035585.1 of Dugong dugon. NCBI lineage: Eukaryota > Metazoa > Chordata > Mammalia > Sirenia > Dugongidae > Dugong > Dugong dugon. Next base: position 95,328,472 of record CM057483.1, on the reverse strand, counting down.
TCCTCATCAAAATGCTAACTAAATGCAGATGAAATTATACTACATATTAGAAAAGTTCTCAATTAACACTTCTAGAGCCATTAAATGAATTTACCAAAGCTTCAGGGTTCCAGGTCAAAACACAAAAATCAGTTGGGTTTCTCCACCTGCAATGACCAATCAGAAAACAGCAAATTAAAAACTAAACCTACTTAGAGTAGCATCAAAAGGAATAAGCATCAAAGCATCATAGGAATAAATGTAAACAAGGAGTATGCAATGGTTACTATTATGTGTTAATTTGGGTAGGCCAAGATTCTCATTATTATTTAGTTATCCTCCATTTTCCTTACCTGTCTCTCAGTTTGTTGTACTGTGGTGGCTTACGTTTTGCTGTGATGCTGGAAAGCTATGCTACCGGTTTTTCAAATACCAGCAAAGTCACGCATGGTGGGCAGGTTTAAGCTGAGCTTCCAGACTAAGAAAGACTAGGAAGAAGGACTTGGCGGTCTATTTCTGAAATAAATCAGCCAGTGAAAACCTTATGAATAGCACTGGAACGCTGTCTGATATAGTGCAGGAATATGAGCCCCTCAGGTTGGAAGACAGTCAAAATACCGTTGGGGAAGAGCTTTCTGAAAGTAGAGTCAACCTTAATGGCGTGAATGGAGTCAAGCTTTTGGGACCTTCATTTGCCGATGTGGCATAACTCAAAGTGAGAAGAAATAGCTGCAAACATCTATTAATAACCGGAATGTGGAATGTACAAAGTATGAATCTAGTAGAAATGGAAATCATCAAAAATGAAGTGGAATGCATAAAGATCAGTGTCCTAGGCATTTGTTAGCTGGAATGGACTGGTATTAGCCATTTTGAATTGGACCATCATATGGTGTACTATGCTGGGAATGACAAAGTGAAGAGGAACGGCATCATATTCCTTGTCAAAAAGAACATTTTAAGATCTTTCCTGAAGTACAATGCTGTCAGTGACTGGATAATATTTATATGCCTACAAGAACAACCAGATAGCACGACTGTTGTTCAAATTTACGCACCAACCACTAATGCCAAAGATGAAGAAATCGAAGATTTTTACCAACTTCTGCAGTCTGAAATTGATCAAACATGCAGTTAAGATACATTATAATTAATGGTTATTAGAATGGGAAAATTGGAAACAAAGAAATATCGATAGTTGAAAAATATTGCCTTGATGATAAATACAATGTATATTGTAGGATAGAATTTTACAAGACCAATTATTTATTCATTAAAAATATCTTTTTTGAACTACATAAATGATTATACTCATGGACCTCACTGGATGGAATACACAGGAATCAAACTGACTACATATGTGTAAAGAGACAATGAAAAACCTCAATATCATCAGTCAGAACAAGGCCTGGGGCAGATTTCGGAACAGATGGTCAATTGCTCATGTGGAAGTTCAAGTTGAAGGTGAAGAAAATTAGAACAAGTCCAGGAGCCTAAATATGATCTTGAGTATATTCCACCTGAATTTAGAGACCATCTAAAGAATAGATTTGACACATTGAACACTAATGAGTGTTCACCAGATGAGTTGTGGAATGACATCAAGGATATCATACATAAAGAAATCAAGAGGTCATTAAAAGACAGGTAAAAAAGAACCTTCCAAAATGGGTGTCAGAAGAAATACTGAAACTTGGTCTTGAACTTCAAGTAGCTAAAACGAAAGGAAGAAATGATGAAGTGAAGGAGCTTTACTGATTTCAAAGGGTGACTCGAGACGACAAAGTATTACAATGACGTGCAAACACCTGGAGTAGAAAACTAAAAGGGAAGAACACGGTCGGCATTTCTGAAGCTGAAAGAACTGAAGAAAAAAAATCCAAGCCTTGAGTTGCAATAATGAAGGATTCTATATGCAAAATTCCCCACATGTCTGTCAGTTCATTGTACTGTGGAGGTTTGCATTTTGCTGTGAAGCTGGAAGCTATACCACCAGTATTCAAACACCAGCAGGGTCACCCATGGTGGATAAGTTTCAGATGACCTTCCAGACTAAGACAGACTAGGAAGAAGGACCTGGTGGACTATTTCTGAAAAGCATTAGCCAGTGAAACCTTATGAATAGCAGCAGAACATTGTCTGATATAATGCCGGAAGATGAGCCCCTCAGGTTGGAAGGCTCTCAAAATACGACTGTGCAAGAGGTGCCTCCTCAATGTAGAGTCGACCTTAATGACGTGGATGGAGTCAAACTTTCGGAACCTTCATTTGCTGATGTAGTATGACTCAAAATGAGAAGGAACAGCTAAAAACATTCATTAATAATTGGAACATAGACTGTACAAAGTATGAACCTAGGAAAAGTGTAAATCGTCAAAATTTAATGGAACATGTAAACATTGATATCCTAGGATTTAGTGACCTGAAATGGACTGGTATTTGCCATATTGAATCAAACAATCATATGGTCTACTACACCAGGAATGACAACAGTAAGAGGAATGGTGTTGCATTCGTAGTAAAAAAAAAAAAAAAAAAAAAAATTCAAGATCTAACCTGAAGTACAAAGCTGTCGGTGACAGGATAATAGCCAAACGCCTACAAGGCATACCAATTAATACAACTGTTATTCAAATTATGCATCAACCACTAAGGTCAAAGAAGAATTTGATAATTTTTACCAATTTCTGAAGCCTGAAATTCATTGAACTTGCAATCAGGATGCATTGATAATTACTGCTGATTGGAAAGTGAAAGTTGGAAGCAAAGAAAATGGATTGGTAGTTGGAAACTATGGCCTTGGTTATAGAAATGATGCTGGAGATCGTCTGATAGAATTTTGCAAGACCAAAGAGTTCTTCATTGCAAATACCTGTTTTCATCAACAAATGGCAACTAAACACCTGGACATCACCAGATGCAGTACACACAAAGGAATCAAATCGCCTATATCTCTGGAAAGAGACGATGGAAAAAGCTGTATAACATCAGTCAGAACAAGGCCTGGGGCTGACTGCAGAACAGAACATCAATTGCTCATATGCGAGTTCAAGCTGAAAATGAAGAAAATTAGAGCAAGTCCATGAAAGCCAAAGTCCGACCTTGAGTATATCCTACCTGAATTTACAGACCATCTCCAGAACAGATTTGACACATTGAACACTAATGTGGAATGACATCAAGGACATCATACATGAAGAAAGCAAGAGAACATTAAAAAGACAGGAAAGAAAGACAAGGCTAAAATGAATGACAGAAGACACTCTGAAACTTGCTCTTGAACATTGAGTTACTAAAGCAAAAGAAAGAAATGATGAAGTAAAAGAGCTGAACAGAAGATTTTAAAGGCCAGCTCGAGAAGACAAAGTATAATGCTATAATGACATGTGCAAAGATCTGGAGATAGAAAGGGTTTCTCAAGGTGAAAAAACTGAAGAAAAAATTCAAGCCTCGAGTTGCAATACTGAAAGATTCTATGGGAAAAATATTAAATGATACAAGAAGCATCAAAAGAAGATGGAAGGAATACACAGAGTCACTACACCCAAAAAAAAAAAAAAAAGGTCGATGTTCCATCATTTCAGGAGGTAGCATATGATCAGGAACTGATGATACTGAAGGAAGAAGTTCAAGCTGCCCTGAAGGCATTGGTGAAAAACAAGGCTCCATGAATTAAGGGAATACCAATTGAGACATTTCAACAAACGGATGCATAGGAAAAGAAGGTAAAAAGTATCACACCCACAGACAAGCAAACAACAAGAATGCACAGCCCACCTCCTCAGACATAACCAAATAAAACAAAAAATCAGGATGAAACAAACAAATCTACAATCAAGATAGGAAAAAACTAACTACTGAATATCCTGAAGACAGCAGACAACATCAAAACATAAAAAAAAAAAAAAAAGAACAGGATGGTTCCAGTAGGCATCCAGAATAAAACACCAGATGACTTTCCAGTAGAACAAAAGGCACCAGAACTATCTGATAAGGAATCCAAATCTCTAATATTCAGAACTGTCAAAGAGTTGAAGCAAAAGCAGACAAAAATTAGGAAAAATTAAAGAAATTCATGGAAAAGTCACACAATTTCATGGAAAATACAGACAAAACAATAGAAGAATTCAGGAAAATAATAAGGAACAAAATGTCAAAATAAATTCACAACTAGAAATCATTCAAAAACAACAATTAGAAATCCAGAAGATAGACAAGATTTCAGAAATGGACAGTGTTGTAGAAGGCCTGAGGAAAAGGTTTGAAACAACCGATGACAAGATCAGCAAAATTGAAGTCATACTTGAATACCACATTGTTTGAGGAAAAATCAGAAAAAAAGAATGAAGAAAAATTAGGAAACCCTGAGAATTATGTGGGATACAATCAAAAGCAAAAATTTGCTTGTGATCAGAGTTCCAGAACAGGGGAAAAAACAGAAAACACAGAGAGTATCAATGAATAATTGCTGATACAAAACTTCCCTATTTAATGAGAGATGAAAAGCTGACCATTCAAGAAGCTTAATGAAACCCATATAGGATAGACCCTGAAAGAAATTCGGCAAGACATATCATAGTCGTACTCACTGAAACCAAAGACAAAGAGTCCTGAGAGCAGCTTGAGAAAAATGAAAAGTCACATACAGAGGGGAAACAACTAGACTAAGTTCTGATTACTGGGCAGAAATCATGTAGAAAAGAAGGCAATGGGATCACATATATAAAACTTTGAAAGAAAAAATTGACAACCAAGAATAATATACCCTGCAAAACTCTCATTAAAATCTGATGGTGAAATTAAGACATTTCCAGATAAACAGAAATTAAAGAACTATGTAAAAACCAAACCAAACTTCCAAGAATTATTAAAGGGAGTCCTTTGGTCTGAGAACAAACAACATCCAACCACAGGCTGAATCTAGAATACAAGATCGTACCAGCCAGATACCAGTCTAAGAAATGAACTCCAAAGAACTATCCAAAACCAAAACAATGACAACAGGGAATCAGAGAGGTTAATCTGTAAATAACAACAACATCAGAACAATAAAAAAAGGAATAAATGGTGTAGGTATAGAACCTTCTAATGGAGAGGAAGGCAAGATGATACCAAGTAATAATAGACTGCTTCAAGCATAGGAAAATAAGGGTAAATTTCAAGGTAACCACAAAGAAAGTTAACAAACCTCCTCATCAAAATAAATAAAACAAAATACATAAAAACACATAAAACAAAAATGCAAAATGTATACAACAAACGCTAACACCATGGAAAAGAGAAATTGACAGCTCCAAAATAATAGTAGGAAACGTCAACACACCACTCTTGGTAAAGTACAGAACATCTAGAAAGAAACTCAACAAAGATACAGAAGGCCTAAAGGGCACAATCAGCCAACTTGACCTCATAGACATATATAGAAAACTTCACCCAACAGCAGCAAAGTTCACATTCTTTTCCAATGCACATGGAATGTTGTCCAGAATAGATCACATCTTAGGCCACAAAGCAACCCTCAACAAAATCCAAAACACTGAGATAATACAAAGTGTCTTCTCTGATCACAATATCGCCAAAGTAGAAACTAACAACAGGAAAAGCAAGGGAAAAAAAAAATCAATTACAAGGAAACTGAGTAACACCCTGCTTAAAAACCAGTGGGTAATAAAAGGAATCAAAAAATTCATAGAATCCAACAAGAATGAAGACACATTATATCAAAACCTTTGGGACAGAGCAAAGGCAGTGTTCAGAGGTCAATTTATAGCAATAAATGCACACTTCAAAAAAGAAGAAAGGGACTAAATAAAAACATTGGCTATACAACTCCAACAAATACAAAGAGAACAGCAAAAGAAGCCCACAGCCACCAGAAGAAGGGAAACAATAAAGATCAGAGCAGAAATAAATGAAATACAGAATAGAAAAACAGTAGAAATAACCAACAAAACCAAAAATTTGTTCTTTAAGAGGATCAACAAAATAGACAAACCACTAGCCAAATTGACAAAAGAGAAACAGGAGAGGGTAAAAATAACCCAAATAAGAAATGAAATGGGGGACATTACAACAGCCTCAACTGAAATAAATAGGATCATAATGGAGTATCATGAAAAACTATACTCCAATAAATTTTAAAACCTAGAGGAAATGGACAAATACTAGAAACACACTACCTATCCAAGCTAACACAAATTGATGTTGAAAATCTGAACAGACCTATAACAAGAGAAGAGCTTGAAAATGTAATTAATATGCTGTCATCAAAAAAAAGCCCTGGCCCAAGAAGACAGAAGGGGACAAGGAAGTCCCCTGGTGATAGGGAACACAAGGTGGAGTAAGGATATTCTTGATGTGCTGTGAGATTGTTAACCATTGTCATAGGGCAACATGTGTAGTAACTGTTAAATGAAAAACTATTTTGTTCTGTAAGCCTTCATCTTAAGTGAGAATAACAGCACAGTTGGAAGAGCGTAGTCAAAATCACTGAACTGTGAATGTAGAAATTTTTGAAATGGTGTATCTTTGGCTATGTGTATTTTCATCAAAAAAAAAAAAAGGTTGAGAATTTAGAGGCTTAATATGTTGTGGGGTTGTTAACCAATGTCATAGAACAACATGTGTACTACTATTTCATGAGAAACTATTTGCTCTGTAAGCTTTCACCTGAAGTACAATAAAATATAAAAAAAAAAAAAAGCCCTGGCCCAGATGGCTTTGCTGGAAAATTCTACCATACGTTCAGAGAAGAGCTTACACTAGCACTACTCAAACTATTTCAGGAAATAGAAAAGGAAGGGTTGCTACCAAACTTTCAGAGAAGTGTTATCATCACTACTACTAAAGATATTTCAGAGCTTAGAACAAGACGGAATACTCCCAAACTCATTCTATGAAGCCAGCATAACCCTGATACCAAAGCCAGGCAAAGACACCACAAAAAAAGAAAATTACAGAGGAATATCTCTCATGAATATAGATACAAAAATTCTCAACAAAATTCTAGTCAATAGAATTTAACAGCATATCAAAAAAAGATACACCAAGACAAATTAAGATTCATACCAGCTATGCAAGGATGGTTCAACATTAGAATATCAATCAAAGTACTGCACCACATAAACAAAAGAATTAATGATCATCTTAATCGATATAGAAAAGGCATTAGATAAACTCCAACACCAATTCCTGATAAAAAGTCTCAATAAAATAGGTATAGAAGTGAAATTCCTGAACATAATAAAGGGCATCTATACAAAACCAACAACCAACATCATTCTTAATGGAGAATGGCTGAAAACATTACCCTTGAGAATAGGAACAAAACAAGGATGCCCTTTATCTCCACTCCTATTTAACATTGTACTGGAAGTCCTAGCTAGAGCAATAAGGCAAGAAAAAAATAATAAAGGGCATCCAAACTGGTATTGAAGAAGTAAAATGGTCCATATTTGCAGATGATATGATACTATACATAGAAAACCCTAAAGACTCCACGAGAAAACTACTGGAACTAATAGATTCAGCAGAGTAGCAGGATAAAGATAAACATGCAAAAATCAGTTAGATTCCCATACACCAATAAAGTGAATGATGAAAAGGAAATCAGGAAAACAATATCATTTATAATAGCTCCTAAAAAAATAAAATACTTAGGAATAAATCTAACCAGGGATGTAAAAGAAGTATAGGAAGAAATCTATAAAACACTACTGCAGGAAACCAAAAGAGATCTACATAAAAGGAAAAACGATGCTCATGGATAGGTAGAATCAACATTGTGAAAATGACAATTCTACCCAAAGCAATTTACAAATGCAATGCAATCCTGATTCAAATACCAACAACATTCTTTAAAGAGATGGAAAAACTAATCATTAACTTTAAATGTAAAGGGAAGAGGCCCCGGATAAGGAAAGCACTATTGAATTAGAAGAATAAAGTAGGAGGACTCGCACTACCTGACCTCAAAACCTAATATACAGCTATGGTACTCAAAACAGCCTGGTGCTGGTACAAGGACAGATACATTGACCAATGGAACAGAATTGAGAACCTAGATGTAAATCCATCCAACAACCATCACCTGATCTTGGACAAGGGCCCAAAGTCCATTAACTTGGGAAAAAACTATCATTTAAGCAAATGGTGCTGGCAAAACTTGATGTCCATCTGCAAAAAAAATGAAGTAAGACCCATACCTCACACCATAGACAAAATTAATTCAAAATGGATCAAAGACCTAAATATAAAACCAAAAAGTATAAAGATCATAGAAGAAAAAATAGGATTAACGCTACAGGCCCTAATACACTGCATTAACAGGATAGAAGCCATAACTAACAACATACAAACTCCTGAAAATAAGCTAGATAACTGGGAACTTCTAAAACTTAAACACTTATGCTCATCAAAAGACTTCACCAAAAGAATAAAAAAGATAACCTAGAGTAGGAAAAAACTTTGGCTATTACAAATCCAACAAAAGTCTAATCTCTAAAATCTACAGGAAAATCCAACACCTCTGCAATAAAAAGACAAATAATTCAATTAAAAAATGGCCAAAGGAAATGAACAGACACTTAACGGAAGAAGACTGTCAAGCAACTAACAGATACATGAGGAATTGCTAGCCATCACTGGTCATTAGACAAATGCAAATCAAAACCACAATGAGATACCATCTCACCCCAGAATTACTGGTAGGAATCAAAAAAAAAAGGAAATAACAAATGTTGGAGAGGCTGCGGGGAGATTGGAACTCTTATGCAATGCTGGTGGGAATGTAAAATGGTACAACCATTTTGGAAAACGATATGGGGCTTCCTTAGAAAGTTAGAAATAGAAATTCCAAATGATCCAGCAGACTCACTCCTAGGAATATATCCTAGAGAAATAAGAGCCGTCACAAGAATAGACATATGCACACCCATGTTCGTTGCAGCATTGTTCACAGTAGCAAAATGATGGAAACAACTTAGATGCCTATCAACAGATGAATGGATCAACAAACTATGGTAATACACACAGTGGAGTATTATGCAGTTATAAAGAACAACGATGAATCTGCGAAGCATCTCATAACATGGATGAATCTGGAGGACATTATGCTGAGTGAAATAAGTCAATCACAAAAGGACAAATAGTGTCTGAGATCACTACTGCAAAAACTCCTGAAAAGGTTTACACACAAAAAGAAACAATCTTTGATGGTTATGAGGGAGGGGAGTGGTGGAGGGGGGAAACACTAAGTAGACAATAGATAGTGGTAACTTTGGTGAAGGGTAAGACACTACACAACACTGGGTAAGCCAGCGCAACTTGTACAAGGCAAGGTCATGGAAGCTTCATAGACACATCCAAACTCCCTGAGGGACTGAATTACTGGGCTGAGGGATGCAGGGACCATGGTCTTTGGGAACATCTAGTTGAACTGGCATAATATAGTTTATAAACAATATGTTCTACGTTCTACTTTGGTGAGTAGCATTTGAGGTTTTAAAAGCCTGGGAGCAGCCATCTAAGATACTCTACTGGTCTCACCCCTTCAGTAGCAAGGGAGAATGAAGAAAACTAAAGACACAAGGGAAAGATTAGTCCAAGGGACTAACGGACCGCAACCGCCAAAGCCTCCAGCAGACTGACTCTAGCACAACTAGGTGGTGCTGGCTACCACCACTGACTTCTCTGACAGGGATCACAGTAGAAGGTCCCGTACAGAGCTGGAGAAAATGTAGAACAAAATTCTAACTCACAAAAAATGACCAGACTTACTGGCCTATGAAAGACAGGAGAAACCCTGAGAGTATGGTCCCCAGATACCCTTTTAACTCACTAATGAAGTCTCTCCTGAGATTCACCTTTCATCCAAAGATTAGACAGGTCCATAGAACAAAACAAGACTAAAAGGGCAACCAGCCCAGGGGCAAAGACTAGAAGGCAGGACAGGACAGGAAAGCTGATAATGGGGAACCCAAGGTTGAGAAGGGAGAGTGTTGACATGATGTGGGGTTGTTAACCAATGTCATAAAACAATATGTGTACTGTTTATTGAGAAGCTAGTTTGTTCTGTAAACCTTCGTCTAAAGCACAATTAAAAAAAATATATATATATACTTGGGCTGTACAAACAGAAGAATTCCCAGTCAAGTAAATGGCAGTCTAACTCGAATCTCCAGAATAGAAAGTCACAGCCTGTCAATGAATTCCCAGACTTCAGCCAGTTTACAGACCCACAACCCCTTGAATTAAGGAAAACCTGGGTCTCCTTGAGGAAGGATGCCACTACACTGCCAAAATTTTATACTGTTAATATTTCTTACAGCATTCCTCAAAAGTAGCAGTAGCCTTTTTTGAGAGTGACTATTCATTGGGGAAAGGGAAATAATCAGACTTTTTAGGAAATTCTGAACACTGGCTCTGAACTGACACTAACTCCAGGAGACACAAAATGCCATGTGGCCCATCAATCAGACTGGGGGCGTATGGAGGTCAGGTTACTAATGGAGTCTTAGCTCATGTCCATCTCACAGTGGGCCCAATGATCCTTTGAACCTGTCTTTTAGTGATTTCCCCACTTATAGAATGCATCATTGAAATAGACATACCCGGAAACTGGCATAACCCCCACATTGGATCCCTGACCTGTGGAGTAAGGGATGTTATGGTAGAAAAGCCAAGTGGAAGCCATTAGAACTCCTCAATCTAGGAAATAGTAAACCAAAAGCAATACCCATTCTTGGAGGGATTGCAACCATTACTGCCACCATCAAGGACTTGAGGAATGCAGGGGTGGTGATTTCCAACATATGCCCCATTTAACTCACCTTTTTGGCCTATGCAAAAAACAGATGGATTTTGGAGAGTGACAGTGGTTTATCAAAAACTTAACCAGGTGGTAACTCCAATTTCAGCTGCTATTCCAGATGTGGTTTCATTTCTTGTGTAAAGTAATAATCTGGTACTGGTATGCAGCTATTGATTGGGCTAGTGCCTGTTTCTTCATACCTGTTTCGATGGACTACCAGAAACATTTGCCTTCAGCTGGCAATGCCAGCAATGCACCTTCACAGGTCTATCTCAGGGGCATATCAACTCTCCATTCCTATGTTATAATTTAGTCTGCAGGGATCTGATCGCCTTTCCCTTCCACTACGCTTCACACTATTCCATTATATTGATGACATTATGCTGATAGGACGCAGTAAGGAAGAAGTATCAATAACTCTAGACTTATTGGTAAGACATTCCTGTGCTCGAGGGTGGGAAATTAACCTGACAAAAATTTAGGGGCCTTCCATCTCAGTGAAATTTCTAGGGTTCCAGTGGTATGGAGTGTGTCTAGATATTTTTTTCTGAAGTGAAGGATAAGTTGCATCTGGGACCACCTACAACTGAAAAGGAGGGGCAACAACTGGTCTGCCTCTTTGGATTTTGGAGGCAACATTTCCCTCATATGAGTGTGGTACTCTGGCCTATTTATCAGGTGACTTGAAAAGCTGCTAGTTTTGAGTGGGGCCCAGAACAGGAGAAGACTCTGCAACAGTTTCAGGCTGCCATGAAATCTGCTCTGGCACTTGGGCCATATGATCCAGATGATCCAATGGTACTTCAAGTGTCTGTGTCAGATAGTTACACTGTTTGGATTCTTTAGCAGGCCACAATTTGTGAATCACAGCAGAGACACTTAGAATTTTGGAGAAGGGGACAGGAAAGCTGGTGATAAGGAACCCAAGGTTGAGTAAGGACAATGTTGATGTGTTGTGAGGTTGTTAACCACTGTCATAGGGCAACATGTGTACTGTTTAATGAGAAACTATTTTGTTCTGTAAACCTTCATCTAAAGTGAGAATAGCAGCACAATTGGAAGAGTGTAGTTGATGTCACTGAACTGTGCATGTAGACATTTTTGAAATGGTGTATCTTTGGCTATGTATATTTAAAAAAAAAAAGGTCGAGAAGGGAGAGGGTTGACATGTCGTGGGGTTGTTAACCAATGTCATAAAACAATATGTGTACTACTGTTTCATGAAAAACTATTTGTTCTGTAAACCTTCGCCTGAAGTACAATTTAAAAAAAATAAAAGAATTTTGGAGCAACACCCTGCCATCCTCTGCAAATGACTACTCTTATTTTGAAAAACAGCTTTTGGCTTGTTGCTGGGCCTTAGTAGAGACTGAATGCTTATTAACTTCAGGCCACCAAGTCACCATGTGGTCTGAACTGCCCATCATGAACTGTGTGTTGTCTGACCCACAGATTCATAAATCAGATGTGTGCAGCAGCACTCCAACATTAAATGGAAGTTGTATATACCCATGGTCTCCACTCCTGTCACATTACTTTCCCTTTCCCAGTCTGTACCTAAGGCTTCATGAAAATTTCCTTATGATCAGTTTACTGAGGAAGAGAAAAGTGGTTTACAGATGGTTCTGCATGATATTCAGGAAGTGCTTGAAACTGGACAGCGGTAGCACTGCAGTCCCTTTCTGAGACCTCCCTGAAGGACAGCAGTGAAGGGAAATCCTTCCAGTGGGCAGAACGTCAAGCACTGCACCTAGTTGTTCACTCTGCTTGGAAGGAGAAATGGCCAAATATGTGATCATATACTGATTCATGGGTTGTGGTCAATGGTTTAGGTGGATGGTCAGGGACTTGGAACATGATTAAAAAATTGGAGACAAGGAGGTATGGGGAAGGAGTATGTGGATAGACTTCTGTGAATAGGCCAAAGAAGTGAAGATATTTGCGTCTCGTTTCAATGTTCACCAAAGAGTGATCTTGGCAGAGGAGAGTTTTAACAATCGGATGATGCGTCCTGTGAAAACCAGACATCCTTGGTCCCCAGCCACTCCTGTCATTGCCCAATGGACTCATGAACAAAGTGGCCATGGTGGCAGGGATGGAGGTTATGCATGGGCTAGGCAACATGGACTTACACTTACCAAGTCCATCTTGGTTACAGCCACTGCTGAGTGCCCACTCTGCCAGCAGCAGAGACCAACACTGAGTCTCCGATATGGCGCTATTCTTTGGAGCGATCAGCCAGCAACCTGGTGGCATGTTGATTACATCGGACTGCTTTCATCATGGAAACTGCAGCATTTTGTTCTTACTGAGACACTTTGGATACAGATTTCTCTCCCCTGAACACAATGCTTCTGCCAAAACTACCATCTGTGGACTTACAAAATGCCTTATCCACTTTCACAATGTCCCACACAGTATTGCCTTTGATCAAAGGACTCACTTCATAGTAAATGAAGTGCGGCAATGAACCTATGCTCATTGAACTCGCTGGTCTTACCACGTTCCCCATCATCCTGAAGCAGCTGGATAGATAGAACGATGGGTTGGCCTTCTAAAGATACAATTAGGGCAACAGGTAGGTGATAATATTTTGCAGGGTTGGGGCAATGTTCTCCATGAGATTGCATATGCTTAAAACAAGTTTCTAATATATGGTGCACTTTCTTCCATAGCCTGGTTTCATGGGCCCAGGAATCAAAGGGTGGAAATGGGGGAGGCACCACTCACTATTTCCCCTAGTGAACCATTAACAAAAGTATTGTTTTCTGTCCCCACAACTCTGTGCTCTGTGTGTCTAGAGGTCTTTTTTTATAAAGGGAAGAATACTCCCACCTGGAGACACAACACAGGTTTCATTGAACTGGAAGTTAAGAATGCCACCCTGCTACTTTGGGTTCATCCTGCCTCTGTATCAACAAGCAAATAAGAGATTTACCATATTGGCTTGTGTTATTGATCCTGATTGCCAGGGGAAATTGGATTGATATTAAATAATGGAGGTAATCAAGAGTATGTCTGGAATACAGCAGATCCCATAGGGCATCTCCTACTACTACCATGCCCTGTGATTAAAATGAATGGAAAACTACAGCAACCCAATTCCAACATGCCCATGACCATGCCCAGACCTTTCAGAAATTAAGGTTTGAGTCATCCCACCAGGCGAAGAATCACAACCAGCCTAGGTGCTTGCTGAGGGCAAAGGGAATACGGAATGGGTGGTAGAAGGTAGTTCGAAATACCAGCTACAACCATGTGACCAGTTGCAGAAATGAGAACTGTAATTGTTATGGGTATTTCTTTATTGTTGCATTATACATGTATGTGTGCATGTGTATATTTGTAGTTATATATATATATATATATAATATTTTTGTTTTCTTTCTCCCTTATTCCATTAGTTATTATATAAAATATGAATGGGACTAGTGTGTTTTCGACTGTATGCATGCTAGTTGTATTATGTTAGGTGCACGTATGATCCTATAATTTTCTTCAGTGATGCTGTGTGGTTTAAGCAGATGTGTAGGTGCCAAGTTGACATGGGGCAGACTGTGATGGTTAATTTTATGTGTCAACTTGGCTAGGCCATGACTCTTTGTATTATGTAATTATCCTCCATTTTGTGATTGGAGGTAAGGGGAGATTTCTCGGGGGTGTGGCCTGTATCCAATATGCATGAATGTTGTGACAAAGCTCTCTTTTGGTTCTGCATCTGACTAGTCATCCTCTGATCTCTGGTTCTTGGGACATGAGCCAGCAGCCTTCTGCCTGACCTGCCGATTTTGGGTTCATCAACCCCTGCAACCACATGAGTTAGTAGAAGCTTCCAGCCTTATGCCTGACCACAGATGTGGAACTTGTCCCCCTACACAACTGCATGAGCTATTTCCTTGAAATACATTGCTCTCTGTCTCTAAATATATATATATATATATATGAGTTAATATTAAGTTGCCAATACTACCCAAAGAGATGTATAGACTCAATGCTCCATGTATGCAGTTGCTGTCGAGTTGATTCCAACTCAGTGACTCTGTAGGACAGGATAGAACTGCCCCTATAGCATTTCTATGGCTGTAATCTTAACAGAAGCAGATTGCCAAATCCTTCTCCTGCAGAGTGACTGATGGGTTCCATATGTTCAACGCAAACCCTATAAAAACCCCAACAGCCTTCTTTACAGAAATGGAAAAATTAATCTTCAAATTTATATGAAACTGCCAGGGGCCCGAATAGACAAAGCAATCTAGAAAAAGAATGACAAAGTAAGAACACATGCTATTCCCAATTTCAGAATATACTATCTAGCTACAGTAAACAAAACAAGCTGTTACTGGTGTAATAATAAACACATAAACCAATGGAATAGGATCACGAGCCTATAAATAAATTCATACAGCTATGGCTAATTGATTTTTCACAAGGGTGCTAAGTCTATCAAATGGGGAACAATAGTCTCTTCAAAAAATGGAGTCAGCACACTGAATCTCCAAATGCAAAAGAATGAAGATGGACTTATATTTTACACTATATACAAAAATTAAAATGAAACAAAAATCTAAATGTAAGAACTAAAACCATAAAACTCTTAGAACAATGCAGGAGTATTGCTTCTGTACCTAGTATTGAACAATAAGTTCTTAGCTATGACACCAAAAGCATGAGAAACAAGAGACAAAATATATAAATTGGATTTCATCAAAATTAAAATCTTTTGTGTATCAAAGGTGCTTATCATGAAAATGAAGAGATCTACACTTTGGGACAAAATAATTGGGAACCATATATCCGACAAAGGTTTAATATGCAGTGTATATAAACGACTCCATCTGAACAAAAAAAGACAAACAACCTAATTTAAAAAGTGGAAAATAAGAAAAAGTGGGATAGAACTCAAATAGACATTTTATTAATTAAGATATAGAAATTGCCAATAAGCATGTGAAATTGTGCTCATCGTCATTTATCATTTGGGAAATGGAGATCAAAACCACAATGTGATACCACTTTACTCCCACTTGAATGGTTATTATCAGAAATTCGGAAACTAATAAGTATTGATGAGGATGTGAAGAAATGAACTTTTTTTTACTGCTGGTGAGATTGTAAAATGGTGCAGTTGCTGTAGAAGACAATATGTCAATATTTCAAAAAATTAAACACAGAGCTACCGTATGGTTTAGCAGTTTCACTCCTATGTATACCACCCAAAAAATTGAAATCAGGGAGTCAAACAAATACTTTTACACCTATGTTTATTGCAGCATTATTCACAATGCTCAAAGATTGAAACAACCCATGTCCATCAACAAATGAACGAGTAAATAAAATATAGTAGTTATATATAGTGAAATATATTATTCATCCATAAAGGGAAAAGAAGCTCTGGGAAATCCTACAACATGGATGTAGACTTTGTCCAAAGTATATCATTTATTTTCGGGGTGGGTGGGAGGGGGATATGATGAGATATTGCTCAAGGGGTACCGAGGTTCTGTTTGGTGATGAATACATTTGGAAATGGGTAGTGTTGATGGTTGCACAACATAGGGATCAAAATTAATAACACTGAATTGTACATGCAAAAGTGGTTGAAATTGCAAATGTTTTTGTTATATATATTTTACCACAATTAAAAAAAACCATCAGGAATGCATAACAGTTTTAAACATATGCACCTGAAAACAGAGCCTCAGAATATATGAAGCATATTTTACAGAATTGAAGGGAGAAATAGACAAGTCAATATTAATCACTGCAGAATTCAATACTCATTTTCAATAATAGAACAAGTCAGAAGATCAAGAAGTGTTCAGAAGAATTGAACAACTCTATAAATGAAATAGATCTTACAGACATACACAGCACGCCACCCAACAACAGCAGAATACACATTTTTCTCAAGTGTACATGGGACATTTTCCAGAGTAGACTATCTGTTATGTCATGAAATATATCTCAATAATCTGAATAAAGTTTAAAATATTGAAATTATAAAAAATGTTCTCTGACTACAATAGCATTAATTAGAAATTAACACCAGATTGAAATTTGTGAAATTCACTTATATGTGAAAATTAAACACATACCTAAATAACCAATGGATGAAAGAAGAAATCACATGAGAAAATAGAAAATACTTTGAGATGAATGAAAAAAAATACAACATACCAAAACTTAAGGTGTAGTGCTAAAGCAGATCTCAGAGGGAAAAATATAGCTGTAAATGCCTATATTAAAATAGGAGAAAATCTGAAATCAATAATATAAACATAAGTAAAAGAATAAACTAAGTCCAAAACAAACTAGAGGGAGTAACATCGATTAGAGCAGATTTAAATGAAATAGATAACAAAACAATAGAGAAAAATAAATGAAAACAGTAGTTGATTCTTTGAAAAAATCAACAAAATCGAGAAATCTTTACCCAGACTGTTATGGGATACATTGTGTCCTTCACAAAATGATCACTGGGATCCTAACTTCTATACCTGTGGATCTAATCCTATTTGGCAATAAAGTTTTCTTTGTTATGCTAATCAGATTACATCTGAGTAAGGTGGGTTCTAAATCTAATCAGTTGTGAATGAGAAAATCATTACATTCAACACAGATATTCACACATGGGAGAAGGCAAATGCCATGTGAGGATCACCAAGAAACCACAGAGTGCCTGGTGCTACCAACAAGGAAGGAATCTACATGGTCAAGTCTCTGATTTGGACTTAGCCACCAAAACTGTGAGAAAATAAATTTATGTTCTTTAAAGCCACCCTCTTGTGGTATTTGTGTTACTGCAGCACTAGGTAACTAAAACACTGACAAAGAAAAAAAAGAAGATGACAAATCAGGTGTGAAAAGGAGGACATAACCTGACCTTACCAAAAAATAAAAATAAAAAACATTATATAGGAATATTATGAACAATGGCATGCCTACAATTTGATAACCTAGATGAAACTGACAAATTGCTAGAAAGACACAAATTACTGAAATTGACTCATGAAAAAATAGAATATCTGAATAGACAGAAAAAGTAAAGAAATTGAACTAACAATTTAAATTTTTTCACAAAAGAAAGCCTAGGACCAGATGGTTTAACTGATGAATTTATACCAAACTTTTCAAGAGGAATTAACATAAATCTTTCACAAGCTCTTTCCAAAAATGGAAGAAAGGAACTATTTCCTAACTCAGTCTATGAGGTCAGTGCTACCCTGACACTGAAACCAGAAAAAGACATAAGTTAAAAAAAATTACAGATCAATATCTTTCATGAATGTAAACACAAAAATCCTCAACAAAATTCTAGTAAATTGAATCCAGTAGCAAAACCAAAATGATTATACACTATGACCAAGTCATACTTTTCCCAAGAATATAAGTTTGGTACATGTGAAAATCAATCAATGGAATTTATAATATAAATGACAAGTCTCACATCATTATTGCAATAGATGCATAAAAAACATTATACAAAATGCAACACACTTTCATGATTAAAATACTCAACAAAGTAAAAATAGGAGGTAGGTTCCTTAGGCTTACCAAAGGCATCTACGAAAAACTGATAACATCATAGTCAGTGTTTAAATAATGTGTTTCTGCTAAAATCAGAAACAAAACAAGGATGTATGCTCTTGCCACTTTAATTCAACATTTTACTGCAGGTTCTATCCAAGGAAATTATTCAAGGAAATGAAATTCAGATCAGATTGGAAAAGAGATAACTTGATTTTGCATATAGAAAATCCTAAGGAATCTATATAAATATTTTAAAAAACTCTTAGAAGTATTAAACGAGTTAAGCAAGGTAGCAAAACACAATATAACATACAAAAATCAATTGTATTTTTATACACTAGGGATGAACAATTGGAAAATGAATAAAAATTCATTTTCAATAGCATCAAAAAGAATAAAAATACAGAGGCAGAGCAAGATGGCAGCATTTGCAGTTGCAAGCTCCTGTTGCCCCACAACAAATGCAGGAGTACAAGCAAAAAATGATGTCATCAGTCGTCTCAGAACTCTGGACATCAACTTAAGGGTTAGAGGACCTAAGTGGATACTAAAGAAAGAGCTTTCATACAGATGGTGGGAGAGGGGGTGGGGCCAAGATGGCAGAATAATCATACACTTCCTGTGGTCCTTCTTAAAACAAAGACCTGAAAAAACAAGTGAACCGATTAAATATGACAATCTAGAAGCCCTGATCATCAAAGACAAAGTTGAGAAGTCTGACTGAGCAGCAAGGGGAGGGAGAGACAGTTCAGAAGCATAGAAGAAGTGCCAGTCTTGATGTAGCCAGAACCCTGTGCGCTGGGTCAGCAGGCACACTCAGGCTAAGGTGAGCAGTAGCGCTCAAGATGCGCTTCACCAATCTGGAAGAGACTGGGCAGCAGAGAGTCTGCACAAGCCTCCGGAACCAGGGAGAAGCAGGGCTGGATCTGTGAAAATTAAGTGCAAGCCTCTCACCTACCACTTGGGATCAAAATAACCCCTCCCCCGCTGAGACTTTTGCAGTGGAAAAGTGCCACTTTCCCCTCACACACTCACTCCCTTTCCTGCTCTGCTCTGACACCACTCAAGCAGTATTCAACAATTGCCACACCCCCAAGCTGGAAATAAGTGCTATCGCACCCAAACAAATCTTGTGGCTTCAGAAAGGGAAAAAAAAAAAAAAAAAAACCACCAAGTTCCCTAATCACAGAACTCAGGTTTAACCGTGCTGAAATCAGTCTACAGCTTTAAGAAATCACTATGCCCCCTAAGCTGGGAACTCAGGGAAGGCACTGCCCCTTTGTCTAGGCACTTGCATAAGGAGTCCACAGACTTCTAACACCCCTTACCCCTGCCTAGACCTGTGTGGGCCGATTCAACAGCGTGGCCTTCATTAACAGAACAACAGGGTATATACCTGAAGCCTATTTTCAACTGCAGCAGCCAAGATGGAGTTGCAGATTCATGACATTTGACACCGCCCTGCCCATTAAGCAGGATCCTCACCAACCCACATCAGGGGCCTGAAGGCTGGTGCTTTCACCCATTCTGCCTAGCCACCCACGACAGGGGTCTGAGAATAAGTGGTGACTCCCAGTCCTTACAGCCAACAGTATTGGGTGGCCATAGTCTGGCTGCAAAACCCACCCACCTACACCCTCTAGGGGACAGGGCCACACCTTCCACCCAGACATTCAGAGGCAGCTGTCAGCACCCTGCCTTGCTCAGCACATAGCCCCTTACTGCAGACAGATATCTGTGCCTGCTCCAATCACCTATGCATCCCTACCCATCTAGGACTGTAGGTGAGAGTCTGCACCACACACTCAGTGACCTGGACACCTGAGCTGAATTCACACAAGAAAAGTAGATGACTGCTGGGCTCACACACCTAGCAGCAACTTTAACCACCTAATGACAGGACGTGAGAGCTTCAAAGACACCAATAACCAAAGTAACTCAAGCGCCCAGCCTACTTGGGCATATCAAAACAAAGCAAAAACCTAGGACAGAACAATCATATAATAAATAAATATAATAATTTATTGATGGCTTGGAGACAACAGTGAATATGAAATCATATAAAGAAGCAGGTCAAGATGGTTCCAGGAAGCAACCAAAACAAAGAAAAAGGAAAACTTCCAGAGGAAGACAATATCTTGCAATTACCAGAATTGGAATTCAAAAGATTAATATACAGAGGTCTTCAGGGGATCAGGCAAAACTCAGGCAGACCCAAGGAGTACATACACAAAGCAGTAGAGGTATTCAGGAAAACAATAAAAGAACAACAAATTTAACAGGCTACTAGAAACCATAGAGAAACACAAATAGAAATCCAAAAGATTAACAATAAAATTTCAGAATTAGACAACTCAATAGAAAGTCATAGGAGAGAATTGAGGCAATAGAAGCCAGAATTAGTAAGACTGAAGATAAATCTCTTGACACCAATTTATTCGATGCAAAATCAGATAAAAGATTTTTAAAAATGAAATTCTAAGAATTATGTGGGACACTACCAAGGGGAAAAACCCACTAGCAATTGAAGTGCCAGAACAGGGGAGATAACAGAAAATACAGACAGAATTGTTGAAGATTTGCTGACAAAAAACTTCCTTGATATCGTGATAGATGAGAAGATGTCTATCCAAGAAGCTCATAGAACCCCATACAGGATTGATCCCAAAAGAAAGTCACCAAGACATATTATAATCAAACTTCCCAAAACCAAAGATAAAGAGAGAATCTTAAGAGTGGCTTGGGCTAAACAAAAAGTCACCTACAAAGGAGAGTCAATAAGACTAAGTTTGGACTACTCAGCAGAAACCATGCAGGCAAGAAGGCAATGGGATGACATATATCCTTGAAGGAAAAATGTTGCCAGCCAAGAATTATATATCCAGCAAAACTGTCTCTCAGATATGATGGTGATATTAGAACAT
Source organism: Dugong dugon (assembly GCA_030035585.1). Lineage (NCBI taxonomy): Eukaryota > Metazoa > Chordata > Mammalia > Sirenia > Dugongidae > Dugong > Dugong dugon. The sequence continues at coordinate 95,307,229 of CM057483.1, read as the reverse complement.
TTCCAGATAAACATAAGTTAAGGATATTTTTAAAAAATCAAACCAAAATTACAAGAAATAGGAGGCAGGGCCAAGATGGCGGAGTAGTCAGATGATTCTGGCAGTCCCTCTTACAGTAAAGACCCAAAAAAACAAGTGAATTGATTATATATGACAATCTAGGATCCTTGAACATCAAAGGCAAAGTTTAGGAATTGGATTGAGTAGCAGGGGGAGGGAGAGATGATTCAGAAGCAGTAAGGAGTTGTCAGACCTGACCCGGTGGGAGCCGGCTCCCTGAGGGCCGGATCAGCTGGCGTGCACAGTGAGGCAAGCAGTGGCATTCAGGATGCATTTTCCACATAAGGAGGGACAGAGTGGCGTATAGTCTGCTCAGGTCTCCAGAGCCAGTGAAAAGCAGTGCTCAATCAGCAAAAGATATGTACATGTGTTTAACCTACAAAGTACATCAAAAAACAACCCATTTGGGAAGCACCTATCTCCCATTTACATGCTCCCTCCCCACTCTGCACCAGTCCTGTGCTGGCTTCAGTTATTACCGAGTCCCCTGGGCCAGAAATAGGACCCCTCATGCAGGCTGAGCCATTCTCTCAGGCTTGGAGAGGGAACAAATTAACAAAGAGGGAAAAAATAATCTTCCAGCTCACCTAAACTGGGGTCTTAGGGCAGGCATAGCTCCTTTGCCTAGGCACAGGCATAAGTGGTCCATGGACTTCGAATGCCTTCCACCCCTGCATAGACCTGTGTAGGCCTTTTCAACAGCATAGGCCCTCATTAACACAGTACAACAGGGTATATACCTGAAGGCTAACTTCACTGTATCAGCTATAAGATGGAGTGGCAGGTTCATGACATTTGATATTGCTCTGTTCATTGAGCAGGGTCCTCACCTACCCACATCAGGGAACTGAGGACTGGTGGCTCCACCCACGCCACCTAGTCATCTGTACCTGGGGTTCAATAGGTAGTATCTCTCAGTTCTTACAGCCAACAGCATTGGGTGCCCATAGTCCAGCTTCAAAACCCAGCCACCTACACACTCTAGGGAACAGGGACATGCTTTCCTCCCAGACACTCAGGGGCAGCCATCAGCCTCCTGTCTTGCTCAGCACATGAGCCCCTACTGCATCCGGATGCCTGTCCCTACTCCAATCATCCCTGCCCATCTAAGACTGTAAGTGAGAGCCTGCACCACACATTTGGTGACCAACTCTCTGGCATCCTGAGCTGAATCCATACATGAAAATTAAATAGAATCCTGGGTGCACACATAACTAGTAACAGACCTAACCACCTAGTGACAGGAAGTTACAGCTTCAAAGCCACGAGTAATCAAACTAGCTCACACAAGCAGCCTATTTGGGCATATCAAAACAAACCAAGAATCTAGGACACAGTAAGCAAGCATAAATAAATATAATAATAGTGATGGTTCAGAGACAACAGTCAATATGAAATCACAGAGAGGCAAACCATGATGGATTCAGCAAGCCCCCAAAACATAGAATCAAGAAATTTTGTGGAGGAAGAGAACTTCTTGGAATTACCAGAGGTAGAATACAAAAGATTAATACACAGAACTCTTCAAGAGATCAGGAAGGAGTTCATGCAAAATGCAGGACAAACCAAGGAACACACAGACAAAGCAAATGAGGAACTTAAGAAGATTATCAAAGAGCACAATGACAAATTTAACAGGCTGCAAGAATCCATAGAGAGACAGCAAACAGAAATCCAGAATATTAACAATAAAATTTCAGTATTAGACAACTCAATAGAAAGTCATAGGAGCAGAATTGAGGCAATGGAAGTCAGAATTAGTTAGATTGAGGATAAAGCACTTGACACCAACTTATTTGAGGAAAAATCAGGTAAAGAATTTTAAAAAGTGAAGAAACCCTGAGAATTATGTGGGACTCTCTCAAGAGGAATAACCTACGAGTGATTGGAGTACCAGAACAGGGAGGGATAACAGAAAATACAGAGAGAATTGTTGAAGATTTGTTGGCAGAAAAATTCCCTGATACCGTGAAAGATGAGATGATATCTATCCAAGATGCTCATCGAACCCCACATAAGGTAGACCCCAAAAGAAAGTCACTGAGTCATAGTATAATCAAACTTGCCGAAACCAAAGATAAAGAGAGAATTTTAAGAGCGGCTAGGGTTAAACAAAAGCCATCTACAAAGGACAATCAATAAGACTAAGCTCGGACTACTCAGCAGAAACCATGCAGGCAAGAAGGCAATGGGATGACATATATAAAGCCTTGAAGGAAAAAAATTGCCAGCCAAGAATTATATATCCAGCAAAAGTGTCTCTCAAATTATGATGGTGAAATTAGGCCATTTCCAGAAAAACAGATGTTTAGGGAATTTGTAAAAACAAAACCAAAATTACAAGAAATGCTGAAGGGAGTCCTACAGTTAGAAAATCAATAACATCAGATAACAACCTAAAACTATAACACAGGATAGAGCAACCAGATGTCAACCCAGATAGAGAAGTGACAAAAGAAAATCAAAGCTAAAGTGCTGAAAATAGGGAAACAGACATGTCAATATATAAAAGAAGGCAACATTAAAAAAAATAAGAGGGACTAAAAAATGTAGTCATAGATCTTTCATATTGAGAGCATGTCAAGGCAATATAAAGAAGTAAGATTGGTATAAACTTAGAAAAGTAGGGGTACATATTAAGGTAGCCACAAAGGAAACTAAATCCTACACATAAAAATAAAGAAAAAACATAAACACTCAGAAAATATAAAATCAACAACAATGAAAAAGATGACAAGAAAACACATAAAAAAGACTCAGCACAGATAATTAAGTGAAACAAAGAAACTATCAACACCAAAAGAAAAAAGACATCAAAATGACACCACTAAATGCATACCTATCAATAATTACGCTGAATGTATATGGACTAAATGCACCAATAAAGAGAGAGTGGCAGAATGGATTAAAAAAAAAAAAAACAAGATCCATCTATATGCTGCCTATAAGAGACACATCTTAGACTCTTAAAACAAACTAAAACCTAAAGGATGGAAAAAATATATCAAGCAAACAACAACTGAAAAAGAGCAGGAGTGGCAACATTAATCTCTTACAAAATAAACTTTAAAGTAAAACCCACCACAAAGGATAAGGAAGGACACTATATAATGATTAAAGTGTCAATACACTAGGAAGATGTAGTCATAAATCAATATATATGCACCCAAACACAGGGCTCCAAAATACATAAAACGAACTCTAACATCATTGAAAAGAGAAATAGACAACTCCACAATAATACTAGGAGACTTCAACACACCACTTTCGGTGAAGGGCAGAATATCCAGAAAGAAGCTCAATAAAAACACGGAAGATTTAAATGCCACACACAACCAACTTGACCTCACAGACATATACAGAACACTCCACCCAACAGCAGACGAGTATACTTTCTTTTCCAACTCACATGGAACATTCTCCAGAATAAACCATATTATAGGCCATAAAGCAAGCTTTAACAGAATCCAAAACATCAAAATATTACAATGCATCTTTTCTGACCATAAAGATATAAAAGAAGAAATCAATTAACAGATACAACAATGAAAAAAAGTCAAATAAATGGAAAGTGAACAACATCTAGCTCAAAAACTACTGGCTTACAGAAGAAATCAAGAACAGAATAAAGAAATGCATAGAATCAAATGAAAACGAAAACACGTCTTACCAGAACCTTTGTGACACAGCAAAAGCAGTGCTCAGGGGTCAATTTATAGCAATAAATGCACATATCCAAAAAGAAGAAAGGGCCAAAATCAACTACCAAAAAAGAGCAAGAGTGGCAATTCAAATCTCAGATAAAATAGACTTTAAAACGAAATCTACCATAAAAAACAAAGAAGGACACTATATAATGATTAAGGGGATGATCCATCATGAAGACATAACCATAATAAACATCTACGCACCCAATGACAGGGCTCCAAAATACATAAAACAAACTCTAACAAAACTGAAAAGAGAAATTGGCAGTTCCACAATAATAGTGGGAGACTTCAACACACCACTCTTAGTAAAGAACAGAACAACTAAGAAGAAACTCAGCAAAGATGGAGAAGACCTAAAGGGCACAATCGGCCAACTTGACCTCATAGACATACATACAACACTCCATCCAACCACTGCAAACTACATATTCTTTTCCAATGCACATGGAAAGTTCTCCAGAATAGACCACATCTTAGGCCACAGAGCAACACTCAACAAGATCCAAAACGTTGAGATAACTCAAAGTATCTTCTCTGACCACAATGCCATCAAGGTAGAAATTAACAATAGAAAGAGCAAGGGAAAAAAATCAACTACATGGAAACTGAATAATATCCTGCTTACACATCCGTGGGTAATAGAAGAAATCAGAGATGGAATCAAAAAATTCCTAGAATCAAGTGAGAATGGAAACACATCATACCAAAACCTTTCAAACACAGCAAAGGCAGTCCTCAGAGGACAATTTATAGCAATAGATGCACATATCAAAAAAGAAGAAAGGGACAAAATCAAAACATTACTTACACAACTCAAACAAATAGAAGGAGAACAGCAAAAAAGCCCACAACCACCGGAAGAAAGGTAACAGTAAAGATCAAGCAGAAAGAAATGAAATAGAGAGCATAAAAACAATAGAAAGACTCAACAAAACCAAAAGTTGGTTCTTTGAAAGAATCAACAAAATTGACAAACCACTGGCCAGACTGACAAAAGAAAAACAGGAAAGGATGCATATAACCCCAATAAGAAATGAAATGCGGGACATTACAACAGACCCAATGGAAATAAAATGGATTATAACAGAATATTATGAAAAACTATACTCCAACAAATTTGAAAACCTAGAGGAAATGGATAAATTTCTAGAAACACACGGCCTACCCAAATTACAACAAAGGGATGTTGAAAATCTGAAAAGACCCATAACAAGGGAAGAGATTCAAAAGGTAATAAAAAAAACTCCCAACAAAAAAAAGCCCTGGTCCAGATGGCTTCACTGGAGAATTCTACAAAACATTTACAGAAGATCTTGTACCAGTACTACTCAAGCTATTTCGGAGCATAGAAGAGGAAGCAACACTTTGAAATTCATTCTATGAAGCCAGCATAATGCTGATACCAACACCAGGCAAAGATGTCACAAAAAAAGAAAATTACAGACCAATATCTCTCATGAATATAGATGCAAAAATTCTGAACAAAATTCTAGCCAATAAAATTCAGCATCATATAAAAAAAATAATACACCACGACCAAGTAGGATTCATACCAGGTATGCAAGGATGGCTCAACATTAGAAAATCAATCAACGTAATCCACCACATAAATAAAAGGAAAGAAAAGAATCACATGATCATCTCAATTGACACAGAAAAGGCATTTGACAAAGTCCAACACCCATTCCTGATAAAAACTCTCAATAAAATAGGTATAGAAGGGAAATTTCTCAACGTAATAAAGGGCATCTATGCAAAACCAATGGCCAACATCATTCTTAATGGAGAGAGGCTGAAAACATTCCCCTTGAAAACAGGAACAAGACAAGGATGCCCTTTATCACCACTCCTATTTAACATTGTGCTGGAAGTTCTAGCTAGAGCAATAAGGCAAGAAAAAAAAATAAAGGGCATCCAAATTGGAAATGAAGAAGGTAAACTGTCCCTGTTTGAAGATGATATGGTACTCTACATAGAAAACCCTAAAGACTCCACAAAAAATCTACTGGAACTAATGGAAAGATTCAGCAGAGTAGCAGGATACAAGATTAAACATTCAAAAATCAGTTGGATTCCTATACACCAGTAAGGAGAACGATGAAAAGGAAATCAGGAAAACAATACCATTTTCAATAGCCCCTAAAAAGATAGAATACTTAGGAATAAATCTAACCAAGGATGTAAAAGACCTGTACAAAGAAAACTACAAAACACTACTGCAAGAAATCCAAAGGGATCTACATAAATGGAAAAACATACCATGCTTATGGATAGGCAGACTCAACATTGTGAAAATGACAATTCTACCCAAAGCAATTTACAAATACAACGCAATCCTGATCCAAATACCAACAACATTCTTCAAAGAGATGGAAAAACTAGTCATTAACTTTATATGGAAAGGGACGAAGCCCCTAAGAAGTAAAGCACTACTGAAGAAGAAGAGTAAATTTGGAGGAGTCACACTACCTGACTTCAGAACATACTACACAGCTGCAGTAGTCAAAACAGCCTGGTACTGGTACAACGACAGATACATTGACCAATGGAACAGAATTGAGAACCCAGATGTAAATCCATCCACCTACGGTCACCTGATCTTCGACAAGGGCCCAAAGTCCATCAAATGGGGAAAAGACAGTCTTTTTAACAAATGGTGCTGACAAAACTGGATATCCATCTGCAAAAAAAGGAAACAGGACCCATACCTCACACCATATACAAAAACCAATTCAAAATGGGTCAAAGACCTGAATATAAAGCAAAAAACTATAAAGTTCATAGAAGAAAAAATCGGACCAAGACTTCAGGCCTTAAAACAGCGCATTAACAGGATACAAACCATAACCATCAACGCACAAATCCCAATAGATAAGCTAGATAACTGGGATCTTCTAAAAATCAAACACCTATGCTCTTCAAAAGACTTCACCAAAAGAGTAAAAAGAGAACCTACAGACTGGGAAAAAGTTTTTGGACAGTACAAGTCAGACAAAGGTCTAATCTCCATAATCTACAAGAAAATCTAACACCTCTACAACAAAAAGACAAATAATCCTATTTAAAAATGGGCAAAGGAAATGAACACTTCACCAAAGAAGACATTCAAATGGCCAACAGACACATGAGGAAATGCTCGCGATCACTGGCCACTAGAGAAATGAAAATTAAAACCACAATGAGATACCATCTCACCCGGCATGAATCTAAAACACTGGAAATAACAAATGTTGCAGGGGCTACCGGGAGATCGGAACATTTATGCACTGCTGGTGGGAATGCAGAACGATACAACCATTTTGGAAAATGATATGGCGCTTCCTCAGAAAGCTAGAAATAGACATACCATTCGATCCAGCAATCCCACTCCTAGGAATATATCCTAGAGCTATGAGTCGTCACTCGAATAGACATGCACACCTATGTTCATGGCAGCATTGTTCACAATAGCAAAATGATGGAAACAACCTAGATGCCCATCAACAGATGAATGGACAAACTATGGTACATACACACAGTAGAGTACTATGCAGTGAGAAAGAACAGCAATTAATCTGTGAAGCATCTCATAACATGGATGAAACTGGAGGACATTATGCTGAGTGAAATAAGTCAATCACAAAAGGACAAATATTGTATGAGACCTCTATTGTAAAAACCCATGAAAAAGTTCACACACAAAATGTAACAATCTTTGTTGGTTACCAGGATGGGAGGGGTGGGGGAGAACTACTAAAAAGGCAATAGATAAGTGGTATCTTTGGTGAAGGGTGAGACAGTACCCAGTACAGGGGAAACTAGCACAACTTGTACAAGGAAAGGTCAAGGAAGCCCCATAGACACATCCAAACTCCCTGAGGGACTGAATTGCTGGGTGGAGGGCTGTGGGGACCATGGTCTCGGAGAACATCTAGCTCAACTGACATGACACAGCTTATAAAGACAATGCTCTACATTCTACCTTGGTGAGTAGTGTCTGGGGTCTTAAAAGCCTGTGAGTGGCCATCTAAGATACTCCACTGGTCTTATCCCTTCAGGAGCAAGGGAGAATGAAGAGAACAGGATACAAGGAAAAGATTAGTCCAAAGGACTAATGGTCCACAGCTACCAAGGCTTCCACTGGACTGAGTCCAGTACAGCTAGATGGTGCCCGGCTATCACCACTGAAGCTCTGACCAGGATCACAACAGAGGGTTCTGGACAGAGCTGGAGAAGGATGTAGAGCATAATTCTAACTCACAAAAAAAAAAAGACCAGATTTAGTGGCCTAAAGGAGACTGGAGAAACCTTGAGAGTATGGCCCCCAGACACCTTTTTAGCTCAGTGGTAAAGTTACCTCCGAGGTTCACTGTTCAGCCTGGGAGTAGACATCCCCGTAAAACCAAATGAGACTAATGAGGTATGGGAGTCCAGTGACAAGGGCCAGAAGGCAGAAGGGGACAAGGAAGCTGGTGATAGGGAACCCAAGCTTGTGTAAGGATATGGTTGATGTGTTGTGAGATTGTTAACCATTGTCATAGGGCAACATTTGTAGTAACTGTTAAATGAGAAACGGTTTTGTTCTGTAAGCCTTCATCTTAAGTGAGAATAACAGCACAATTGGAAGAGCGTAGTCAATGTCACTGAACTGTGCACGTAGAAATTTTTGAAATGGTGTATCTTTGGCTATGTGTATTTTCACCAAAAAAAAAAGGGGGGTTGAGAAGTTAGAGGGTTGATATATTGTGGGGTTGTTAACCAATGCCATAAAACAATATGTGTACTACTGTTTCATGAGAAACTATTTGCTCTGTAAGCCTTCACCTGAAGTACAATTAAAAATAAATAAATAAAAATAAAAAAATTGAGGGAATTTTGTACTATCAGGCCAGACCTATATAGAATGTTAAAGGGAATCTTGCAGAAGGAAAACTAAGGACACTAGACAGTAACTCAGAGGGGAAGGGGTACACACAGGGAAAAGAATGTTTTCATTAAATAAAATGACCAGCATAAATAACCGATTTAAGGTACTTGTGCTTGGCAAATACAACGGGTATGTCTTTCAGGCTTTATAAAGATAAAAGCATTTTTAAAAAGTTAAAATAAATGCCTTTTGTATACAATAATAAAATAAATTTAACTTTAAATTACAGACTACCGGGAGTATAAAGATGTAATTGTAGTTGCTGACAACAAGAATATAATGGGGGATGATTAGCATAGGTATAGAGTTTTAGAGTTGTACTGAAGTTCAAATGGTATCAATATAAACCATGTTGTTATAAATACAAGATAAGTGTAATCCTCATAGTAACCACAAAAAACTACACATTAAATTATACAGAAAAATGAAGGGAATCAATACGTTTCATCACACAAAAAAAAGTCTATACACATAAAGCACTGGAGGAAAGGAAGTACAAAGAAGATATAAGTCACACATACACACACAGAAAAACATAATGGCAGAAGTCCTCTATTGGTAATTACCATAAATATAAATCAATTAAATGTGCTAATCAAGAAGTAGGGAGTGGCAGATAGAATAAAAATATATGACATATAGATATGCTGTGTACACGAGACATAATTTAGGCACAAAAACAAATTGATTGAAAGTGTGACTGTGAAAAAAACAGTAATCAAAAGAAAGCAAGTGTTGGAATTTTAATATTAGACAAAATAGACTTTAACACTAAATCTATTATAAAGAGATAAAGAACTACTTTGTTTTTGTTAGGTGCCATCCAGTTGATTCCGATTCATAGTGACCTTATGTACAACAGAACAAAACACTGCCAGGACCTTCGCCATCCTCACAATCATTGTTATGCTTGAGCCCACTGTTGCAGCCACTGTGTCAATCCATCTCCTTGAGGGTCTTCCCCTTTTTTGCTGACCCTCTACTTTACCAAGCATGATGTACTTCTCCAAGGACTGGTCCCTCCTGATAACATGTCCAAAGTATGTGAGACAAAATCTCGCCATCTCTGCTGCCAAGGAGCATTCTGGCTGTACTTCTTCAAAGACAGATTTATTCATTCTTCTATCAGTTCATGGTATATTCAATATTCTTTGCCAACACCGTAATTCAAAGTCATCGATTCTTCTTTGGTCTTCCTTATTCATTGTCCAGCTTTCACGTGCATATCAAGCAACTAAAAATACCATGGTTTGGGTCAGGAACACCTTAGTCCTTAGAGTGACATCTTTGCTTTTTAACACTTTAAAGAGATCTTTTGCAGCAGATTTGCCCAATGCAATGTGTTGTTTGATGTCTTCTTTTTTTTTCTCATTAAACTTTGTTTTAATGGGTCTCAAAATTGTGTGACAGATTTTTGGTCAAGCTGTTTCCATTAAAAAGTACTGATTTTAGAAACTAATAACTTAACACTTCCACACAGAAAAAGAAACAAATGGTCCACAAAACGTTTCTTTCCTTCTGAAGGTTTTACGATGCATTGTTATCATTAACCAGTCTTTTACTATTAAGCTTAAATGGCCAATTGAGATGAACAGTCCTGAGACCGTTCTTCCACAACTGATTTAGACTGAGGAGGCAGGTGTTATGGGTAACATTCATTTAGCCTTCTGAGCTTTCTGATCAGACCTGGTGACCTTGCAAGCTCCAGCAACCTTTTTGTTCACTGCCTTGATGACACCCACAGCAACTGTCTGACTCATATCACAAACAGCAAAATTACCCAGAGGAAGATAGTAAAAGAAGCTTTCAACACACATGGGCTTGCCAGGAACCATGTCAATGATGGCAGCATCGCCAGACTTCAAGAATTTCGGGTTATCTTCTAGCTTCTTACCAGAACGGCGATCAGTCTTCTCTTTGAGCTCAGCAAACTTGCAAGCAATGTGAGCTGGGTGACAATCCAGCACAGGTGCATAGCTAGCACTGATTTGGCTTGGCTGGTTCAGGAAGATCACTTGAGCAGTGAAGCCAGCTGCTTTCATTGGTGAGTCATTTTTTATGTCACCAACCACATTGCCAAGACGATCATCTTTGACAGACAATTCTTGACTTTGAAGCCTACATTGTCCCCAGGCAGAGCTTTGCTCAAAGCTTCATGTTGCATTTCAACAAACTTTACTTCAGTGGTGATGTTGACTGGAGCAAAAGTGACCACCATGCCACCTTGAAAACACCAGTCTCCACTCTGCCAACAGAGACAGTGTCAATACCAACAATTTTGTAGACAACCTGGAGGGGCAGATGCAGGGGCTTGTCAGTTGGACGAGTTGGTGGCAGGATGCAATCCAGAGCTCTGAGCAGTATGGTTCCACTGCATCATTTGATTTCTTGACTGCTGCTTCCATGGGTGTTGATTGTGGACCCAAGTAAAATGAAATCCTTTACAACTGAAATATTTTCTCCGTTTATCATGATGTTACTTATTGGTCTAGTTGTGAGGATTCATGTTTTCTTTATGTTGAGTTGTAATCCAAGCTGAATGTTATGTTCTTTGATTTTCATTGGTAAGTGCTTCAAGACCTCTTCACTTTCAGCAAGCAAGTTTGTGTCATCTGCATATCGCAGGTCGTTAATGAGTCTTCATCAATCCTGATACCACGTTCTTAATGTAGCCCAGCTTCAAGGATTATTTGCTCAGCATACACATTGAATAAGTATGGTGAAAACATACTACCCTGATGCACACCTCTCCTGATTTTAAACCACACAATATCCCCTTGTTCTGTTCGAACAGCTGTCTCGTCATCTATGTACAGGTTGCGCATGACCACAGTGTTCTGAAATTCCCATTCTTCCTAATGTTTTCCATAATTTGTTATGATTCACACAGTCGAATGCCTTTGCATAGTCAATAAAACACAGGTGAATATCTTTCTGGTGTTCTGTACTTTCAGCCAAGATCCATCTGACAGCAGCAATGATATCCTTTGTTCCATGATCTCCTCTGAATCCCACTTGAATTTCTGGCAGTTCCCTGTCATGTACTGCTGCAACTGTTTGTGAATTATCTTCATCAAAATTTTACTTGTGTGTGCTATTAATGATATTGTGTAATGTAATATTTGTGGTAATGACTAAGAAAACACCTACAAAATTACACAGTAGAAAAATTGGAAGAAATAAAGCAGATTCATCACAAAAAAGCTAAGCACAAAAATAACAGAAGAATTAGAATAAAAATCAAAGAAAATATAAAACTCTCAAAAAAATAAGCAAAATGAAATGAAGTAGATACTTTGTTTTAAGTAACAACATTAAATGTAAACAGTTTAAACTCCCCATGTACAAGGCAGAGAGTGACAGAATGAATTTTTTAAACAAAATGATCTATTCTTTTGCTGTCTACAAGAAACACACCTTAGACATAAGGACACAAACACACTAAAAATAAAAGGATGGAAAAAGTATTCCATGCAACCAGTTACCAAAAAAGGGTAGGGGTGGCCATACCGATAACAGATAAAGTATACTTTAAATAAAAATCTATTGCAAGAGATAAAGAAGATTGCATAACATTAAAAGGGTCAATCCATTAAGAAGACCTAGCAATTATAAATATATATGCACCTAACATCAATGCTCCAAAATACATTAAACAAATTCTGGCAAATATGAAAGGAGAAATAGATAACTCCACAATAATAGGTGGGGACTTCAACACACCACTTTCAATTCTAGATAGATCATCTGAAGAGAATCAGTAATGATATTGATGACTTAAATAAACCATAAGCCAATTTGACCGAATAGACATGTATAGAACACTCCACCCATCAGCAAAAAAAATACACTTTTTTCTCCAGTACACATGTATCATTTTCCAGAATTGATCAAATGCTAGGCCACAAAAAATGTCTCAACAATTAAAAAAGATTGAATCATACAAAGCATCTTCTCTGATCATAATGTTATGAAGCTAGAAATCATCAACAGGAAGAATAAGGAAAAAATATATACATGGAAACTAAACAACACACTATAAAAAAACTATTGGGTCACAGAAAAAATCAAAAGTGAAATTAAAGATACTTAGAATAGAACGAAAATGAAAACACTATGTATAAATTTTTTGTATGAGAGACTAACTTGAATTGTAAACTTTCACTTAAACTACTACAATAAAAAAAATGAAAACACAACCTATCAAAACCTTTGAGACACAGCAAAAGCAGTGCTCAGAAGGAAATTTTACCAAACATTCAGAGAAGAGCCGACAGTAATTCTACTTAAAAATCTTTAAAAAACACAAAAGAAGGAATACCCACAAATCAGTCTATGAAGCGCACACCACCCTGATACCAAAACCAGGAAAAAACATCACACACACACAAAATTACAGACCAATATCCCTTATAAATATAGATGAAAAATTTTTCAACAAAATTCTAGCCAACAGAATTTAAGAACACATTTTTTTTAAAAAAAAAAAAAAGCATACACCACAATGAAGTGGAATTCATACTAGGAATGCAAAGGTGGTTCAACATTAGAAAATCAATCAATGTAATTCACCACATAAATAAAGCAAAGGGGGAAAAACACATGATCATATCAATTGATGCAGAAAAGGCATTTGATAAAATCCAATACTCTTTCCTGATGAAAACTCTCAGCAACATAGAAATAGAAGGGAAATTTGTCAACATAATTGAAGTCATACTTGCAAAACCAACAGTGAACATTATTCTCGCTGGAGTAAGACTAACAACCTTCCCTTCAGAACAACAATTAGACAAGGATGCCTGTTATCACCACTCTTATTCAATATTTTACTGGAAGTCCTAGCCAGATCATAAGGCAAGAAAGAGAAATAAAAGGTATCCAAATCGGAAAGGAAAAAGTAAAACCATCCCCATCTGCAGATGACATGATCTTACACGCATTTGTCAGTTTGTTGTATTGTGATGGCTTGCATGTTGCTGTGATACTGGAAGTTTTGCCAACTGTATTTCAAATACCAGCAGAGTCACCCTTGGTGGATAGGTTCCAGTGGAGCTGCCAGACTAAGACAGACTAAGAAGAAAGACTTGGCAGTCTACTTCTGAAAAAATTGACCAGTAAAAACCTTACAAATATAGCAGAACATTGTCTGATACATTGCCAGAAGATGAGTTCCTGAAGTTGAAATGTACTCAAAACACTACGGGGGAAGAGCTACTTCCTCACAGTAGAGTCAATTTTAATGACAAGCATGGAGTCAAGCTTTCAGGACCTTCATTTGCTGATGTGGCATGACTCAGGAAGAAACAGCTACAAACATCTGTTAATAATTAGAATGTGGAATATATGGAGAATGAATCTAGGAAAATTGAAAGTCGTCAAAAAAGAAATGCATAAAGATCAATATCCTAGGCATTGATGAGCTGAAATGGACTGGTATTGGCCATTTTGAATCTGACAACCATATAGTCTACTGTGCTGGGAATGACAAATTGAAGAGGAATGGCATCAAAAAGAACATTTCAAGATCTATCCTGAAGTACCCATATGCCTACAAGGAAGACCAGTTAATGTGACTACTATTCAAATTTACACACCAACAGCTAATGCTAAAGATGAGGAAATTGAAGATTCTACAGATCACTTTGGGTAGTATTGACATTTTCACATGAATAAGGAAACTGAAGATTTGATACCTTTGAATTATGGTGTTGGCAAAGAATATTGAATATATTTTGGACTGCCAGAGGAATGAACAAATCTGTCTTGAAAGAAGTACAGCCGGAATGCTCCTTAGAAGTAAGAATGGTGAGACTTCATCTCCATGTACTTTGGAAATGTGATCAGGAGGGACCAATCCCTAGAGAAGAAGAGGGTCAGCTTGGTAAAGAAGAGGGTCAGCAAAAAAGAGGAAGACCCTTGATGAGACTGATTGACATATTGGCTGCAACATGAGCTCAAACATAACGATTGTGAAAATGGTACAGGACTGAGAAGTGTTTGTTCTGTTGTACCTATGGTCACTGTGAGTTGGTACTGACTCAATGGCACCTAACAACACATAGAAAATTCTAAACTGCTGGATCTAATAGAAGAATTCATCAACCTTTCAGGGTACAAAAACAACACAAAAAAATCAGTTGGAACAGTACTACAAGAGACTAAAAGCGACCCACATAAATAGAAAGACATTCCATGTTCATAGATTGGAAAACTTATTCTAGTGAAAATGTCAGTACTCCCTAAGGTGATCTAAATATACAAAGCAACCCCAATACAAATCTCAACAGCATCCTTTATGGAAATGGAAAAAATTAATGTCCAACTTTACATGGAAAGGAAAGAGGTCCTGCATAGCCAAATTGCTACTGAAGAAGAATAACAAAGTAGGAGGTCTAACACTTCCCGATATCAAAACATACTATACAAACACTGTAATCATAACAGCCTGGAATTGGTTCAATGATAGACACATAGACCAGTGGAATAAAATTGATAACCCAAAAATAAATCCATCCACTTATGGACAATTGATTTTCAACAAGGGATCAAAATCCATTCAATGGGGAAGAAACCATCTCCTTAACAATTGGGGCCAGCAAAACTTGATAACCACCGAAGAAAAATGAAACAGGACCCATACTGCACACCATGAACAAAAACTAACTCAAAATGGATCAAAGAGAGGGAAAATTGGAAAATACACAAATACGTAAAAATTAAACAGCACACTTTTAGATAACCAATGGGTAAAAGATAAAATCAAGACAGAAATCAGAAAAAAACTTGAAGTTAAAGGAAAATAAAATCACAAGATACAAATACTTCCAGGATGTAGCAAAGGCAGTGCTAAGAAGGAAATTTATAGTAGTAAATGTCTACATCAAAAAAGAGTAATCTCAAATCAGAAAGCTAACTTTACAACTTGAAGAATTAAAGAAGAGTAAATCAAGCCCAAAGCTACAAGTAGGAAGGAAATAATAAAATCAGAGTAGAGATAGATGGACTAGAAAGCAGTAAAACAACACAAAGAATCAAGAAAACCAGAAGTTTTTTTTTAAAAGATCAGTAAAATCAACAAATGCTTAGCTAGACAGACAAAGAAAAAGAGAAGATACAAATATTTAAAATTGTAAATAAAAAAGGAGACACTAAAAATTATCTTATAGACTTCCGGGCAACATGGCTCTGTAGTCAGAAGCACCACAGCATCTGTCCACAGCAAAGACCCGAAAAACTAAGTCAAACAGAGTCACACGTCAATCTGGAAACCCTAAGCATCAAATGAAGAGATGAAGAACTCAGCCAAGCACTGAATGGAATAAGAAACTGACCAACAACAGAGAGTGACGAGAGACACATGCAGAGGTCCCCTATCAGCTACTGCAGCACGGATCCACCATCTTGGACTCCTATCGGAGATTAGTGAACAGCGGGTATGAGAAAGCAGCTTCACGGAGCTTCAGCAGGAGACAGAACAACTGGTAACCAGTGATATAGGCTTTCCCACCCCCACCCTTCTTCATCCTCACTTAGCCTCCTCTACTTCCTACAGCCACAGTCTCTTGGCCGGGAAGCAGCAGCTTCATCCTGATGTCACTTGGATTCCACCTACCCACACTGGCCGGCTCCCTGAGTGCCCTTTGATGACTGCTGCTGGTGTTGCCTTTTTCTGCTTCTTTAGATTTCTTCCTTACCTGTCACCACTTCCCCATCCTTTCTCTCAAATACCTAGCTCCATGCGCCATCTTTGCTTCTTCCTGAATGGCTGCAAAACACCGCTCGACTGTGAAACTGCTTCCTGGCCGGTGCCACCAAGCTGGTGGGTCCCCTGGGGCTCTTTGGTTTGTTTGTTTGCTCTGATTTGTTCTGTTTTCTTATTCTTTTCTTGTCTTGGGAGCCCCTTCTAGTCAGGCAGTACTGCCCGACTTAGAAGCTACTCCCTTACTCTGTGCAGATGCACAGGGACATCCTTGGGGGCATTTCTTTTTTCTTTTAATGTTTCTTTGTTTTGTTTTCTTCTCTCTCTTATTCCCTATTGTCTTTCTTCATTTCCATTTCTCAATTTGTTCATTTTTTTATTTTACCCTTTTTCCTTTTTTTAATTTCTGTTTTTCTCCATTTCTCAGTCTCTCATCTCTCCACTCCAATAGCAAGCTCCCTTAGCACCCTTTTTTGTTTGTGTGTATGTTTTTGGCTCCTGTTCCTCTCTCCTCTCTCTCATCTTTTCCATCCCCATCTTAGCTCCACACATCACAATCTACCCCCTCTTTCCTGTCTACCTGCACCATGCACTGAACATCACACTCCCAAGCAGCACAGGCACGGCCTACTGGAACCTGTCCTGCACTGATTCCCAGTCCACAATGTCAGCCTGATACGTGCCAAAAAAAAAAAAAAAACCCATCCCAGGACCTCCCTTTCAGCTGGACCTGCCCTGCTGTACCGTACCTGAGTGACTGACCCTGCCCATTGGAGAAGGAGGTGAAAATTATCATGCCCGTACACGAGCAAACAACAAAGAATTCACAGCCTGCCTGCTCAGACACAACCAAATAAAACAAAAAAGCAAGATGAAACACACAACTCTACAATCAATAAATGAGGAAAATAACCACCAAATGCCCGGAACACAGCAGACAATATCAAAACATTTACAAAAACAGGACAGGATGGTTCCAGTAGGTGTCCAAAATAAAACACCAGATGACCTTCCAGTAGAAGAAAAGGCACTAAACCAAACTGACAGGGAATTTGAACCTCTAATATTCAGAATTATCCAAGAATTGAAGCAAAAAAATGACAAAAATGAGGAAAAAATAGACAAATTCATGGAAAATTCAGACAAAAAAATGGAACAATTCAAGAAAATAATACATGAACAAAATGCTAAAATGAATTCACAAGTATAAATCATCCAAAAGCAACATTTAGAAATCCAAAAGATAAACAACCAGATTTCAGAAATGGAGTGTCATAGAAGGGCTGAGGAGCAGATTTTAAATGATGGAAGATAAGATCAGAGAAACTGAAGAAAAACACTTGGATACAACTCTGTCTCAGGAAAAATCAGAAAAAAGAACAAAGAAAAATGTAGAAACCCTGAGAATTATGTGGGATACAATCAAAAGCAAAAATCTACAAGTGATCGGAGTTCCAGAACAGGGGGAGAAAACAGAAAACACATAGAGGATCATTGAAGAACTGCTGACAGAAAACTTCCCCAATATCATGAAAGATGAAAAGCTGAACATCGAAGAAGCTCAACGAACCCCATATAGATAGACCTCAAAAGAAAATCACCAAGGCATATCATAATCACACTCGCTAAAACCAAACTAAGTCTCCTGAGAGCAGCTCGAGAAAAACAAAAAGTCACATACAGAGGAGAAACAATAAGACTAAGCTCGGATTATTCAGCAGAAACCATGCAGGCAAGAAGGAAATGGGATGACATATATAAAACCTTGAAAGAAAAAATTTGCCAACCAAGAATAATATGTCCTGCAAAATTCTCGTTCAAATATGATGGTGCAATTAGGTCATTTCCAGATAAGCAGAAATTAAGGGACTATGTAAAAACAAAACCAAACTTACAAGACTTATTAAAGGGGGTCTTTTGATCTGAGAACAAAGAACATCAGACCACAGGCTGAATATAGGACACAGGATTGTACTAGCCAGATACCAACCTAGGATATGAACTCTTAAGAACATGCAAAATGAAAAGAATTACAACAGGGAACCAGAGAGATTAATCTGTAAATGACAACAGCATCAGAACAATAGAAGAGTGAACAAACAGTGTAGGAATAGAACTTTCTAATGGAGAGGAAGGCAAGGCAATACCAAGTAATAATATACTGGTGCAAATCTAGGAAGATAAGGGTAAATTTCAAGGTAACCACAAAGAAAGTTAACAAACCTACTCATCAAAATAAAGAAGACAAATATAAAGTCTTAGTAAAAACAAAACCTACAAAAACAAAAGAAATGAAAAAAATCCACAAGCAGGGGGAACTCAGAGCAGGAGCATAAGAGGAACAAAGAAAATGTCAGCACCACAAAATGCAATCCCCCTCCTAGGAATATATCCTAGAGAAATAAGAGCCATCACACAAATAGACATATGCACACCCATATTCATTGCAGCACTGTTCACAATAGCAAAAGGATGGAAACAACCTAGATGTCCATCAACAGATGAATGGATAAACAAACTAAGGTACATACACACAATGGAGTATTATGCAAAGATAAAGAACAATAATGAATCGGTGAAGCATCTCATAACATGGATGAAACTAGAGGACATTATGCTAAGTGAAATAAGTCAATCACAAAAGGACAAATATTGCATGAAGACCTCTATTGTAAAAACTCATGAAAAAGTTTACTCACAAAAAGAAACAATCTTTGTTGCTTACAAGGGATGAGAGAGGTGGGGAAGAAAGGAAAAAATAATATCCTATAGAAATGAAAAGGATCATAATTAGATAACTTAGAGGAAATGGACACATTACTATAAACACACAGACTTCCTACATCAACTTAAGAGGAAATTGAAGCTCTCCATAGACCCATAACAAGTGAAGATACTGAATCAGTAATCAATCATCTCCCAACAAAGAAAAGATCTGGACCAGATGGCTTCAGTAATGAATTCTACGAAACATTTATAAAAGAAGTGACCTAATCCTTCTTAAACTCATTGAAAAAATACAGACGGAAGCACTTCTTAATTCTTTCTATAAGGCTACAATTACTTTAATACCAAAGATAAAAATATCACAATAAAACTACACACCAGTATCCCTTATGCATATAGATGCAAAAATTCTCAACAAAATAATAGCAAAGAGGATCCTACAGCATATTAAAAGGAATATACATCATGAGGAAGTTGGATTTATTCCAGGAGATCAAGGGTGACTCAACATTAGAAAAACAAATAAGGTAATACATCATCTTAATAAAACAAAGGGAAAAAGCCACAGATTGATCATCTCAATCAGTGAAGAAAAGGCATTTGACAAAAATCCATCACCCTTCCATGATAAAAACCACAGTCAGAAAACTGGAAATAAAACAGAAATTCTTCAGTATGATAAATGACATTTAATAAAACACACAGATAAATTCATGCTCAATTTTGGAGAATAACTGAGAACTTTCCCCTAATAATGAGGAAGAAAACAAGGATGATGCTCTCACCATGGCTGTTCCATATTGAATTGATATTCCTAGCAAGAGAAATTATGCAATAAAACGAAACAAAGATATCCACGTGGGGATAGTCATAAAATTATCCCTTTATTCACATGACGTACTCCTATATATAGAAAACCCCAGAGAATCCATAAGAAAGCTACTAACCAAACCCAACAACCAAACCTGTTGCCGTCGAGTGGATTCCAACTCATAGAAACCCTATATGACAGAGTAGAATTGACCCATAGAGTTTCCAAGCAGTGGCTAGTGGATTTGAACTGCCAACTTTTGGGTTAACAGTCAAGCTTTTAACCACTGCACCACCAGGGCTTCAAGAAAGCTACTAGAGCTAATAAAATAATTCGTCGAAGTGGTCAAGTACAAGGTTAACACAAAAAACAGTTGGATTTCTATATATCAGCTATAAGCAGGCTGAAAAGAAATTAAGGAATAATTTAATTCATAATAGAGTCTAACAGAAAGTAATACTTAGGAATTAATTTAACCAGGATGGTAAAAGACTTGTACTCTGAAAACTATAAAACATTACTGATTGAGAACAGGAACAAGACAAGGATGCCCTTTATCACCACTCTTATTTAACATTGTGCTGGAAGTTCTAGCTAGAGCAATAAGGCAAGAAAAAGATATAAAGGGCATCCAAATTAATAATGAAGAAGTTAAACTGTCCCTGTTTGCGGATGATTTGATACTATACATAGAAAACCTTAAAGACTCCATGAGAAATTTATTGGAACTACTAGAAAAATTCAGCAGAGTAGCAGGATACAAGATAAACATTCAAAAATCAGTTGGATTCCTATACACCAGTAAGGAGAATGATGAAAAGGAAATCAGGAAAACAATACCATTTATAATAGCCCCTAAAAAGATAATACTTAGGAATAAATCTAACCAGGGACGTAAAAGACCTATACAAAGAAAACTACAAAACACGACCACATGAAACCCAAAGGGATCTACATAAATGGAAAAACATACCATGCTCATGGATAGGCAGACTCAACATTGTGAAAATGACAGCTCTACCCAAAGCAATTTACAAATACAACGCAATCCCCATCCAAATACCAACAACATTCTTTAAAGAGATGTTAAAACTAAACATTAAATTTATATGGAAAGGGACGAAGCCCCGAATAAGTAAAGCACTACTGAAGAAGAAGAATAAAGTTGGAGGACTCACACTACCTGAGCACAGAACCTACTATACAGAAACAGTAGGCAAAATAGACTGGTACTGGTACAATGACAGATACATTGACCAATGAAACAGAATTGAGAACCCAGATGTAAATCCATCCACCTACGGTCACCTGATCTTCGACAAGGGCCCAAAGTCCATCAAATGGGGAAAAGACAGTCTTTTTAACAAATAGTGCTGGCAAAACTGGATATCGATCTGCAAAGAAATGAAACAAGACCCATACCTCACACCATATACAAAAACCAATTCAAAATGGGTCAAAGACCTGAATATAAAGCAAAAAACTATAAAGTTCATAGAAGAAAAAATCGGACCAAAGCTACAGGCCTTAATACATGGCATTAACAGGATATAAACCATAACCATCAACACACAAACCACAGAAGATAAGCTAGATAACTGGGATCTTCTAAAAATCAAACACCTATGCTCTTCAAAAGACTTCACCAAACGAGTAAAAAGAGAACCTACAGACTGGGAAAAAAATTTTTGGACAGTACAAGTCAGATAAAGGTCTAATCTGTATAATCTACAAGAAAATGCAACACCTCTACAACAAAAAGACAAATAATCCTATTAAAAAATGGGCAAATGAAATGAACAGACACTTTACCAAAGAAGACATTCAAACGGCCAACAGACACTTGAGGAAATGCTCATGATCACTAGCCATTAGAGAAATGGAAATTAAAATCACAATGAGATACCATCTCACCCTGGCATTACTGGCACGAATCAAAAACACTGGAAATAACAAATGTTGGAGGGGCTACCGGGAGATCGGAACTCTTATGCAAAATGATACAACAATTTTGGAAAATGATATGATGCTTCCTTAGAAAGCTGGAAATAGACATACCATACAATCCAGCAATCCCATTCCTAGGAATATATCCTAGAGAAATAAGAGTCGTCACTCAAATAGACATAGGCACACCTATGTTCATGGCAGCATTGTTCACAATGGCAAAACGATGGAAACTACCTACATGCCCATCAACAGATGAATGGATAAACAAACTATGGTATATACACACAATGGAGTATATGCAACGAGAAAGAACAATGATGAATCTGTGAAGCATCTCATAACATGGATGAAACTGGAGGACATTATGCTGAGTGAAATAAGTCAATCACAAAAGGACAAATATTGTATGAGACCTCTATTGTAAAAACCCATGAAAAAGTTCACACATCAAAAGTAAAAATCTTTTATGGTTACCAGGGATGGGAGGGGTGGGGGGGAAATACTAAATAGGCACTAGATGAGTGGTATCTTGGGTTAAGGGTGAGGCAGTACACAATACTGGGGAAACCAGCACAACTTGTACAAGGAAAGCTCATGGAAGCTCCATAGACACTTCCAAACTCCCTGAGGGACTGAATTGCTGGGCAGAGTACTGTGGGGATCATGGTCTCGGAGAACATCTAGCTCAATTGGCATAACACAGTCTATAAAGTCAATGTTCTACATTCTACCTTGGTGAGTAGTGTCTGGGGTCTTAAAAGCCTGTGAGTGGCCATCTAAGATACTCCACTGGTCTCATCCCTTCGGGAGCAAGGGAGAATGAAGAGAATAGGATACAAGGAAAAGATTAGTCCGAAGGACTAATGGACCATAGCTACCAAGGCCTCCACCGGACTGAGTCCAGTACAGCTAGATGGTGCCTGGCTACCACCACTGACTGCTCTGACCAGGATCACAACAGAGGGTTCTGGACAGAGCTGGAGAAGGATGTAGAACATAATTCTAACTCACAAAAAAAAAAAAAAGACCAGATTTACTGGCCTAAAGGAGACTGGAGAAACCCCAAGAGTATGGCCCCCAGACACTCTTTTAGCTCAGTGGTGAAGCTATCTCCGAGGTTCACCGTTCAGCCTGAGAGTGGACAGCCCTGTAAAACCAAATGAGACTAACTAGGTACAGGAGTCCAGTGACAAGGGCCAGAAGGCAGAAGGGACAAGGAAGCTGGTGATAGGGAACCCAAGGTTGAGTAAGGATATTGTTGATGTTTTGTGAGATTGTTAACCATTGTCATATGGCAACATTTGTAGTAACTGTTAAATGAGAAACTATTTTGTTCTGTAAGCCTTCATCTTAAGTGAGAATAACAGCACAACTGGAAGAGCGTAGTCAATGTCACTGAACTGTGCATGTAGAAATTTTTGAAATAGTGTATCTTTGGCTATGTGTATTTTCACCAAAAAGAACGTTGAGAAGTTAGAGGGTTGATGTGTTGTGGGGTTGTTAACCAATGTCATAAAACAATATGTGTACTACTGTTTCATGAAAAACTATTTGTTCTGTAAGCCTTCACCTGAAGTACAATAAAAAAAAAAAAAAGATGGTGTCTTAGTCTCGGTTCTTTGGAGAAGCAAAACCAATGAAGTGTATAAATATATAGGGAGATTTATATCAAGGAAATGGCTCAAGTGGTTGTAGAAGCTGGAAAGTTCCAAGTCCGTAGGTCAGGCTGGAGGCTTCTCCTGACTCATGTAGCTGCAGAGGCTTGCAAAGTCAATATCAGCAGGTAAGACAGCAGGCCTCTGGCTCACAGGATGGGGAAGTTGATGAATTCCAAGATTGGCAGGAAAGCTGCTAACTCAAGTCCCAAGAACTGGAGGTCAGTTGAACAAGAGACAGCTGCAGGATCCAGGGTGAGCAAAAACCAACAAGCTTTGCCAGAAAGTCCACCTATATTGGATACATTGCACACCCCCAAGAAAACTTCCTTTCAACTGATTGGCTGATCATAACAGATCTTATCATGGAGGTGATTACACTATATCAGATCTCATTATGGAGGTGATTACACTATATCAGATCTCATTATGGAGGTGATTACATCATTATATAACTTCCAACCTACATCGTAACTGTCAAATCACTGAGAATCATGGCCCAGCCAAGCTGACACACAACCTTAACCTTCTCAGTCCACTGCTTGTCCACTCGGCACTCGTACACATCTCTAAATAAAGACTCTTATAAAATACTATTTACACCTAACATGATACAGCTAACAGGCGTACAACCAAAAATACATTATCTCTGTTTACATCTTCTATTTCATAAGCGAGGAAACCAAAAAAATTTGATG
This sequence comes from Dugong dugon, assembly GCA_030035585.1. Lineage (NCBI taxonomy): Eukaryota > Metazoa > Chordata > Mammalia > Sirenia > Dugongidae > Dugong > Dugong dugon. Next base: position 95,283,010 of record CM057483.1, on the reverse strand, counting down.
CACACATACTGGAAGTAATACTCGTAACATGTACAGTCCTTGTTTCTGCAACTGGTCAGATGGTTGTAGCTGGTATTTACAACTACCTTCTTCCACCACTCATTCCATCTTTAATTTACTCTCAGCAAGTGGGTCATGGTTCTTTGCTGGGTGGGGGGACCTAAACCTTCATACCTGAAGGGTCTGGGCCACTAGTAGTCATGTCGGAATTAGGTTGCTGAAGTTTTCCGACTTTAATCACAGGGCATGGTAGCACTAAGAAACATCCTAAGGGATCTCCTGTATTCCAGACACACTCTTACAGCTGGTGGCACAGTGGTTAAGCGCTTACCTGCTAACCAAAAGTCAGCATTTTCAAATCCACCAGCCATTCCTTGGAAACCCTATAGTGCAGTTCTACTCTGTCCTATATGGTAGCTATGAGTCAGACTTCTTGACGGCAACAGGTTTGGTTTTTCATGAAGAAGAAAGTGGCATCAGCTTGGAGGAAGACTCATTAACAACCTGTGATATGCAGATGACACATCCTTGCTTGCTGAAAGTGAAGATGACTTGAATCACTTACTGATGAAGATCAAAGACTACAGCCTTCACTATGGATTTCACCTCAATATAAAGAAAACAAAAATCCTCACAGCTTGACCATAAGCAACATCATGATGAACAGACAATAGATTGAAGTTGTCAAGGATTTCATTTTACTTGGATCCACAATTAACACCCATGGAAGCAGCAGTCAAGAAATAAAATGACGCATTGCATTGGGCAAATTGGCTACAAAGACCTCTTTAAATTGTTAAAAATCAAAGATGTCACTTTAAGGACTAAGGTGCACCTGATCCAAACTGTGGTGTTTTCAATAGCCTCATATGCATGCGAAAGCTGGACAATGAATAAAGAGGACCGAAGAAGAATTGATACCTTTGAATTATGGTGTTGGCAAAGAATACTGAATGTATCATGGACTGCCAGAGGAATGAACAAATCTGTCTTGGAAGAAGTACAGCCAGAATGCTCCTTAGAGGCAAGGATGGAGACACTTCGTCTCACATACTTTGGACACCTTATCAGGAGGGACCAATCCCTGGAGATGGACATCATGCTCAGTAAAGTAGACGGTCAGTGAAAAAGAGGAAGACCCTTAACGAGATGGATTGACACAGTGGCTGCAACAATGCGCTCAAACAACAATAATTTTGAGGATGGTGCAGGATGGGCAGTATTTCATTCTGTTGTACATAGGGTCGCTATGTGGTGGAACCGACTCAAAGGCACCTAAAAACAACACTCTATCTCTATTATGTAATATCAATCGAATTTCCACTTAGTAATCAGGATGAATCACACCACCCAATACAGTAACTTCCTTCTTTGCCTGTTGATGCAGAGGCATGAGGACCTCAAAGTGGCCAGGTGACATTTTTCACTTCCAGTTCAGTGTAATCAGTGTTGTGTCTCTTCTTGGGAGCATTCCTCCCTTTGGAACTAAGACCTCTTGAACTGCAGAGCACAGAGTCTCAGGGACAGGAAGCAAAGAATTTTCGAGTGAGTCACTAGGGGTAATAGTGAGTGGTGCCACTCCCTTTTCCACCCCCTTGATTTCTGGACCCATGAATCCTGGCTATGTGAGATACAGCATCATATTTTAGGCGCCATTTTACAGCATATACAGCCTCTTGGAGAACACTGACCCAATCCTGCAAAGTATTGCCACCTAGCTGGCACTGTAATTGTGTCTTTAGAAGGATATTCCATCATTCTATCAAGCCAGCTCGTTCAGGATGATGGGGAACACGGTAAGACCAGTGAATTCCATGAGCATGGGCCCATTGCTGTACTTCATTGCTGTGAAATGAGTCCTTTGATCCGAGGCGATGCTGAGTCAGATACCATGACGGTGGATAAGGCATTCTGTAAGTCCACGGATGGTAATTTTGGCAGAAGAATTGCATGCAGGGAAGGCAAATCTGTATCCAGAGTAATTATCTATTCCAGTAAGAACAAAATGCTGCCCTTTCCCTGATGGAAGCAGTTCAATGTAATCAACCTGCCACCAGGTTGCTGGCTGATCACCTCAAAAAGTGGTGCCATATCGGGGATTCAGTGCTGGTCTCTGCTGCTGGCAGATCGGGCACTCAGCAGTGTCTTTAGCCAAGTCGGCCTTGGTGAGTGGAAGTCCATGTTGTTGAGCCCATGTATAACCTCATGGTTTCCATAGTACGCAACATTCTATCCACTTGATTGTTAAAATACTCCTCTGCCGAGGTCACTGTTTGGTGAGCATTCACGTGAGACACAAATATCTTAACTTCTTTGGTCCATTCAGAGGTCTGTCCACATATCTCTTCCCCATACCTTCTTGTCACCAATTTTCCGATCATGTTTTTCCAAATTCCTGACTTTCCAGCCAAAACATTAGCCACAGCCCATGAATCAGTATACAATCACACATCTGGCCATTTCTCCTTCCAAGCAAGGTGCACAACCAGGTGCACTGCTCAAAATTCTGTCCATCAGGAGGGTTTACCTTCACCACTGCCTTCAGGGAGGTCCAAGAAATGGGCTGTAGTGCTGCTGCTGTCCACTTTTTAGTGATGCCTGAATATCGTACAGGACAATCTGTAAATCAGGCACAACTTTTCTTGCCCTCAGTCAACTGATCATAAGGAACCCCCATGAGGTCACAGGTGCAGTCTGGGAGAGGGCAGATAATGTGACAGGAGAGGAGACCATGGGCATTGGGGCCACTTCGTCATGCAACTTACTGGTGCTTTCAGGTACTGCTAGGGCCTTTTCTCATATATACTACTTCCATGTAATGACGAATTACTGCTGTGCATGTCTGACTTTATGACTCTGTGGGTCACACAACACCCAAGATCATGATGGGCATCTCTGGCTGCATGGTGACTTGGTGTCCCATAGTTAGGCATTCAGTCTCTAGTAAGGCCTAGTGACAAGCCAAAAGCTGTTTCTCAAAACTAGAGTAGTTATCTGCAGAGGATGGCAGGGATTTGCTCCAAAATTCTAAGGGTCTGCACTGTGATTCACCAATAGGGGCCTGCCAAAGACTCCAAACAACATCTCTATCTGCCATGGACACTTCAAGGACCATTGGATCAGCTGGATCATATGGCCCAGGGGGCAGAGCAGCCTGCACGACAGCCTGAACCTGTTGCAGAGCCTTCTCTTGTTCTGGTCCCCACTCAAAACTAGCTGCTTTTCAAGTCACTTGATAAATAGGCCAGAGTAGCACACCCAAATGAGGAATATGCTGCCTCCAAAATCCAAAAAGGCCCACTAGGCATTGTGTCTCCTTTTAGTTGTGGGAGAAGCCAGATGCAATAACTTTTCCTTCACTCTAGAAGGCATATCTTGACATACCCCACACCGCTGGATCCCTAGAAATTTCACTGAGGTGGAAGGTGCCTGAATTTTTGTGGGATTAATTTCCCACCCTCCAGCACTCAAATATTTTACCAATAAGTCCAGAGTCATTGACACTTCTTCCTTACTAGGTCCAATCAGCATAATGTCATCAAAGTAATGGACCAGTGTGAAAGGGAAAGGTGACCAAGGTCCCTGTGGCCTAAATTATTACATTGTGCTGCAGAGTTGATATATCACTGAGGTAGGCAAGTGAAGGTGTATTGCTGGCCTTGCCAGCTGAAAGCAAATTGCTTCTGGTGGTCGTTCGAAATAGATGTAGAGAAAAAGGCATTAGCCCGATCAGTAGCTTGCATACTGTTATGCTATGTATGTTAATCTGTTGTTTTCTTTTCCTTTAAAGTTTATATCTGATTTTGGTATCGAGAGTAATGCCATCCTCAAAGAAAGAGTTGTAAAGTGGTCCCTCCTCATCTATTTTATGGAAGATTTTGTGTACAACTGATATAATTTCTTCCTTAAATCTTTGGCAGAATTATCCAGTGGAGCCACCTAAGCCTGGAATAGTAGTAGTTGTTGTTGTTCTCCTCCTCCTCCTCCTTTTTTTCTCATTCCAAAGTTTTTAACTAGATATAAGACTAGATTTTTAACAAATATAAGAATATTCAGGTTATTCATTTTTAAATTTTTTTATTGTGGTGAAAATATACATAACAAATCATAAGCCATTTCAAGAATTTCTACTTGTACAATCCAGTAACATTGATTAAATTATTCGAGTTGTACAACCAAAGTCACTATTCTTTTCCAAATCATTCCACCACTGTTAAAATAAATTCAGTGCTCCCTAAGCAAAAAGTACCTTAAATCTGTTCTTTATACTTCTCAAGACATTTCCTTTAGTGGAACTTTTTTTCCTGGTATGTGCACCTTCAAGTTACTGTCTCCCCATTGCTGTCGAGTCGACTCCGACTTGTAGCAACAGTATGAAACAGAGTAGAACTACCCCATAGGGTTTCCAAGGAGAAGCTGGCGAATTCAAACTGCCGACCTTTTGGTTACCATCCAAGCTCTTACCCACTGTGCCACCAGGGCTTCTGTCTAGTGTCTTTAATTTTCCTTCTGGAGGAGTCTGCTTAGCATTTGTTTTAGGGCCTGCCTTGTGGTAACAAATTCCCTCAGTTTTTGTTTATCTGGCAATGTCTTAATTTTGCCCTCCTTTTTTGCAGTTTTGCCAGACATAGTATTCTTGGCTGACTTCTGTTCTTTCGGCATTTTAAATATGTTGTCCCACTGCCTTCTTGCCTGAATGTTTTCTGAATAGAAATCAGCACTTAATGAGGTCCCATTGTATCTGATATTTCACTTCTCTTGTGCTGTTCTCAATATTTACTCTGTCCTTGGTTTTTGAGGGTTTGATTATAATAAGCCTTAGAGTGGCTGTTTTTGGATTTATCATACTTTGAGTTTGCTGAGCTTCTTGGATGTGTAAGTTCCCATCATTCTCATGTTGGGGAAGTTGCAGCCATTATTTCTTCGGAAATTCTTTCTGTCCCTTTTTCTCTCTCTTTTCCTTCTAGGACTCCCATGATGCATAGATTATTCCAGTTGATGATGTCCCACAGATCTCTTAGGATTTGTTCATTTTTCTTCACTCTTCTTTTTGCTCCTCAGACTCAATAATCTCAATGGCCCTGTCTTCGAGTTTATTAATACTTTTTTTCTGCCAATTCAAATCTGCTGCTGAGCCCTTCCAGAGAATTCTTCATCTCTGTTATTATACATTTCAACTCTAGTATTTCTATTTTTTAAAATTTCTATATATTTGTTGAAGTTCTTGTTTTGTTCTTTTGATTTCCTTCAGTTCATTTTCTGTGTTTTCCTTTAACTTTTAGAGCATGCATAATACTATTACTTTGAAGTCTCTGTAAAGTGATTCCATTCTCTGTCCTTCCTTGGCGACAGAGTGTGTCCCCTTATTTTGGTATTTTGCATAGGCCATCTTTCCTGACTCTTCATATGCTTTGTGTTTGTCTGTTATAATTTGGATATTAATATATATTGACTGTGGTAACTATGGAGATTAGATTCTTCCTCTTCTCTAGGATTTGCTCTTCTTCCTCTTTATTAATGTTGTTATTATTATTTTAAATTATTGAAAGTTATAATTCTCTGCTTCCACTCCAGACTTTTTATGTGCACTTGCTCTTGTACCTTCCCTATTGTTCTCCCTGCCCAGGCATGCCAGCCATCACTGTTTTACTTCTAGGTTCCCTGGTTGGGGAGCTGGCTGTGTCACTTCACTACCAAACTATGACTTTTAGCACTTGTCATGGCCTCCTCTGCACCAGATATTGGGCATGCCAGGCATTTTACTCCAGCACCATCCTCCCTTCCTCAGGGATGTTAACCATGCCACGCCAGCACCTGCTCCCCCCTTTGGGATTACCAGCTTTCTTTGATTGCTCACCACAAATCTCCCCCACTATGAATGCAGGCTGTACAATTCTTGCACTGGACCCCCCGACCCAGGGATTGCAGCCATCACAGACTCCTATCCCAGTAGTGTTGGCTGTGGTACACCAGCCTCAAAGTCCCACCCTGGAAAAAGCAGGTATTACTGATTCACTATGTGTCCTGTTCATAAATTCCAGTCTGAACTATACTCATCTCCTTGTTTCTTCCAGGGATTTATGGGAACTTCAGCTCGTGCTATGCTGGCCTAACTACTCTGTTCCAGGTGTGTTTTCCAGGTGGTTTGGCTGGCATTGTGCCCCTCCCCATTCCTCTCCATCTTTTGCCCAATTGCTCACACACCATGGCCTGCATTGCACAAAACTTGCCACTCTTTCCCAGGACTCACAGGAGTTTCTGCCCAGGGCGTGCTCATTGGGGCTATCTGTCCCAAGTCTGACCACTCAAGTGTCTTGTCCCATGCTGCACCCTCCACATCTCTTTCCCCGGCCTGCCTGTTCATGTACTGAGGCCTGTGCCATGCCTGCCATGCTGTTCTTTCTTGGGACTCATGGGAACTCCCACCTGCATTGTGATCACTGAGCCACTCTGTGCCAGGTCTGATGCACTTTGTACTCTCTGTACTTGTCCAGTCCTGTGCTCCTTGACTAAGAACACCAACCAAAGCTGCCCCAAAATGGCCATGCTTACTAGGGGAGGGAAGTGGTGGAAGGACACACTATGAACTTCTGGTCTCCCATTGTCTGTATGATACCTTTTTCTTGATTCAGTATCCACATTAATCCTCCACTCCTTTAATTGCAATCCAGAGGTTCAGGACTATTGATTTATTTGTTTTTATTTGTTTTCTTCTGGCTTTGTTGTAGAGGGACAGGAGTATGCAACTACTTATGCCACTGTCCTTTTCTTTTAGAGGGACCTCTGGTAGCTGTGCCATTCAAGAAATTTATCCATTTCATCTTAGTTGTTAAATTTATAGGCACAAAGTTGTTCATAGTATTTTTTTATTCTATTTTTTTATTGTGCTTTAGATGAAGGTTTACAGAACAAATTATTTTCTAATTAAACAATTAATACACATTGTTTTGTGACATTGGATGCTAACTACCTGTGATGTGCCAACACTCTCCACTTCTCGACCTTGGGTTTCCCATTTCCATTAATGCAGCTTTCCTGTCCCCTCCTGCCTTCTTGTCCTTGCCCCTGGGCTGGTGTGCCCATTTAGTCTCATATACGTGGTTGATCTACATTTATTATTGTTTGTTTTATGGGCCTGCCTAATCTTGGCTGAAGGGTGAACTCAGGAGTAACTTCAGTACTGAGTTAAAAGGGTGTCTGGGGGCCATACTCTCAGGGTTTCTCCAGTCTCTGTCAGAACAGTAAGTCTGGTCTTTTTTTGTGAATTAGAATTTTCTTCTACATTTTTCTCTAGCTCTGTCCGGGACCCTCTATAGTGATCTCTGTCAGAGCAGTCGGTGATGGTGGCCAGACACCATCTAGTTGTGCTGGACTCAGTATGGTGGAGGCTGTGGTACTTGTGGTCCATTAGTCCTTTGGACTAACCTTTCCCCTATGTCTTTGGTTTTCTTCATTCTCCCTTGCTGCATGCAGGGTAGGATCAGTGGAGTATCTTAGATGGCCACTCACAAGCTTTTAAGACCTCAGAAGCTACTTACCAAAGTAGGAAGTAGAACATTTCCTTTATACACTATGTTATGCCAATTGAGCTAGATGTCCCCCGAGACCATGGTCCCCAGTCCTCAGCCCAGTAATTTGGTACCTCAGGGAGTTTGAATGTGTCTATGAAGCTTCCATGACTTTGCATTGGTCAAGTTGTGCTGGCTTTCCCAGTATTGTGTACTATCTTACCCTTTGCCAAAGTTTCCACTTATCTATTGTCTATTTAGTGTGTTTCCCTCCCCACCCGTCCCTTTCCTCATAACCATCAAAGATTGCTTCTTTCTGTGTGTAAACCTTTTCATGAGTTTTTATAATAGTGACCTCATACAATATTTGTCCTTTTGTGATTGACTTATTTCGCTCAGCATAATGCCTTCCAGATTCATCCATGTTGTGAGATGTTTTGCAGATTCATCATTCTTCTTTATCGTTGCATAGTGTTCCACTGTGTATATGTACCACAGTTTTGTTATTCATTCATCTGTTGATGGACATCTAGGTTGTTTCCATCTTTTTGCTATTGTGAATAATACTGCAATGAACATGGGTGTGCATATGTGTATTCGTCTGATGGGTCTTATTTCTCAAGGATATATTCCTAGGAGTGGGATTGCTGGATTGTATGGCATTTCTATTTCAACTTTTTAAGGAAGTATCATTTTCCAAAATGGTTGTACTATTTTACATTCCCACCAGGAGTGCATAAGAGTTCCAATCTCCCCGAAGCCTCGCCAACATTTGTTATTTTCTGTTTTTTTTTTTTTTTTTTTTTTAGTAGTGCCAGTAATGTCAGGGTGAGATGGTATCTCACTGAATTTTTGATTTGCGTTTTTCTAAAGGCTAGCGATTGCCAGCATTTCCTCATGTGGCTGTTAGACGCTCGAATGTCTTCTTTGGTGAAGTGTCTGTTCACATCCTTCGTCCATTTTTAATTGGACTATTTGCCTTTTTGTTGCAGAGGTGTTGCATTTTCTTATAAATTTTAGAGATTAGGCCTTTGTCGGATATGTCATAGCCAATTTCTTTTTCCCAGTCTGTAGCTCTATTTTTACTCCTTTGGTGAAGTCTTTTGATTAGCATTGTTATACTTTTAATGTCTGCAGGTTTTGTGGTGATAAACTTCCCTTTGTATCTGATATTTGTCATGTGTGTTTCCACTCTTTCTTTTTTCTTGGTCAGTCTGGAGAGGGTTTATTAATTTTATTGATTATTTCAAAAAATCAGCTTTTGGTTTCATTTATTTTCTCACTTGTTTTTCCATTTTCAATGTAATTGATGTCTTCTCTTTATTTTCTCCTTCCTTGCTTTGGGTTTAATTTGCTCTTTTTTTGATTCTTTTAGGGTGGAATCTTTGATTATTAAATTGAGGTCTTTCTTTTTCATTATAAGCATTTAATTCTATAAATTTCTCTAAGTACTGTTTGACTGCCTCCCAAAAATTTTGTATAATTCTATTATCAATTTTGTTCAGTTTGAAATATATTCTAATTTAATTTGTGACTTCTTTTTTTACCTATGAGTTATTTAGAAATGTGTTTTTTAATTTCCAAATATTCAGGAATTTTCCAAATATTTTTCTTTTATTGTTTTCTATTTTAATTCAGACAACATACTTTATAAGTATTGTTTTAGTTAGTTGATTTTATGCATCATGATATAGACTCTCTTGGTGAAGGTTTCACGTGCACTTGCAAGGAATGTGAATTCTACTGCTGTTGGGTATGGTATTCTATAAATATCAGTTAGGTCAATTTGGTTGATAGTGCTATTCAGATCTATCCTTATTAATTTTCTAAGTAATTGTTCTATTAATTGCTAAGAATAAAATACTGAAGTAACTGAATACAATTGCGTTTTTCTATTTCTTGCAGTTATGTCAGTTTTTTGCTTCATGTATTTTGAAGCTCTGTTTTGAGATGCACGTACATTTAGAATTCTTGTTTTCTTGATTAATTTCACTCTTTATCTTTATGTAATGACCTTCTTTATCCCTGATAATATTCCTTCTTCTGAAGTCTACTTTGTCTGATATTAATATAGCAACTCCAGCTTTCTTTTGATTAGTGTTTGGATAATATAAGCTACCTATATATTTTTATATAACGTGAGTTTCTGGTAGAAAACATATAGATGAGTCTCTAGGAAGATTTAAATAACTACTTAAATACTGTAAAAGTTATGAGACTGAACAAGTTTTCTATTTTTATTAAGTCAGTTTTGAAATGTTATATTTTTCTTGGAATTTACTCATTTCTTCTAAATTTTCAATCCTATTGGCATAAAGAAACCTAGTGGCACAGTGGTTAAGCGCTCGGCTGCGAACCAAAAGTTCAGCAGTCAAATTCACCAGCCACTCCTTGGAAACCCTGTGGGGCAGTTCTACTCCGTCCTATAGGGTCACTGTGAGTCTGAATCAACTCAATGGCAGTGGGTTTGGGTTTTATTGACATAAATTGTTGATTATAATGTCTCTTAGTCTTTCTAATTTTTTTCTTCTGTTATGTTGCTCTTTTATTTCACAATGTTATTTATATGTGCCTTTTCCCTTTTTGTGTTGATTAATCTGCCAATGGTTTGCTTATTAGTTTTGTAACGTGAAACTTTCTTGATCTTTTTTATTGTGTCCTTTCTATTTCATGAGTGACTGCTTTTAATAATTTTCTTCTATTTCTTTGGAGTTCTTCCATTACTCCTACTATCTATTTTTTAGGTTGGATACTTAGCTCATTAATTTTTACAACTTCTTCTTTCCTAAGTATTTGAGGTTGTAAGTTTCCCTCAAAGTATGCTTTCACCATGTTTCACAAATTTTATATGTAGTATTTTCATTATGATTTAACCTGAAGCATTTTAAGACATCCCTCATGATTTTTTCTTTGAGCCAGGATTTACTTGGAAATTGGTTTTCCAGTTATCAAACCTATGGGACTTCTGGGCAACATGACACTATAGACAGAAGCACCACGGCATCTGTCCACAGCAAAGACCCGAAAAAGTAAGTCAAACAGAAACAGACATCAGTCATGGAACCCTAAGCATCAAATGAAGAGATAAAGAACTCAGCCAAGCACTGAATGGAATAAGAAACTGACAGAGAAGAGAGAGCTAGAAAAGATACATGCAGAAGTCCTCTATCAGCCAAAGAAGCATGGATTTGCCATCTTGGTTTCCTGTCAGAGATCAGCGAACAGGGAGTACAAGAAAACAGCTTCACGGAGCTTTCAGCAGAAGATAGAACAGCCAGTAACCAGTGATATACGCTTTCCCACCCCCCACCATCTTCACCCCCACTTGGCATCCTCTGCTTGCTGCAGCCACAGTCTCTTGGCCTGTAGGCACAGGCTTTACCCTGTGCCACTTTGATTTCACCCGCCCACACTGGTCAGCTCCCTGAGTGCCATTTGTTTGTTGCTGCTGTTATTTTTTCCACTTCTTTTGGTTTCTACCATACCTCTCACCACCTCCCCCTCCTTTCTCTCAAATACCAGGCTCTGTGTGACATTTTTGCTTCTTCCTGAAAGGCTGTGAAATGCTGCTTGACTGTGGAACTGGTTTCCAGCACACCCCACCATGCTGGTGGGATCCCCGGGGCTTTTTTTAATTGTTTATTTTGACTTGTTCGGTTTTGTTTTGTTTGTTTCTTTTTCTTTCCTCAGCTTGGGAGCCCCTTACCCGGGCTGTACTGCGTGGTTTGTAAGCTACTTCCCCAGACTGCACAGCTGTGGAGGAGAATCCCTGAGAGCATTTCTTTTTTCTTTTATTTTTGTTTTCTTTTCTCTCTTTTTTTCCTTTTTGTCTTTCTTCATTTATCAGTTTCCCGTCTCTCTATCCTTCCCTTCCCTTCCTGTCTCCTGAATACCTGGCACTGTGTGACACCTCTATCCCCTCTAGTCAGGCTATACTTCATGGCCTGGTAACCACTTCCCCACTCTTTGCAGCCGCACCAGTGGGATCCCTGGGGGCTTTGCTTTGCTTCTTTTTCTTCTTCTAATTTTTATTTATTTATTTTCTTTTACCCTTTATTGTTTTTTTCTTTCCTTTTTGATTTTCTCCATTTCTCAGTCTCTCATATCTCTACTCCAATGGCAAACCTCCCTTAGCACTCTTTTTTGTTAGTTTGCTTGTTTTTGGCTCCTGTTTCCCTCTTCTCTCTCTCGCCTTTCCCATACCATCTTAGCTCCACACGTCACAAGCTCCCCCCTCCTTCTTGCTTACCTGCACCATGTGCTGAACATCACACACCCAAGCAGCACAGGCAAGACCTACTAGAACCTGTCCTGCACTGATTCCCTGCGTATCTTGTTGGCCCTGGTACTTGCCACAAACAACCTATCCCAGCCCCTCCCCTTCAGCTGGACTTGTCTTGATGCACCATACTTGAGCAACTGACCCTGCTCATTGGACAAGGAGGTGAAAAGTATCCTTCCCACTGACGAGCAAACAACAAAGAGTGCACTGCCCACCTGCTCAGATATAACCAAATAAAATAAAAAATCAGGATGAAACAAACAAATCTACAATCCATAAGCAAGAAAAATAACTACTGAATGCCCCGAAGACAGCAGACTACATCAAAACATATTTTAAAAAAGGACAGGATGGTTCTAGCAGGTGTCCAAAATAAAACACCAGATGACTTTCCAGTAAAAGCAAAGGCTCTAGAACTACCTGATAGAGAATTCAAATCTCTAATATTCAGAGATATCAAAGAGTTGAAGCAAAAAGCAGCTAAAAATAAGGAAAAAATAGACAAATTCATGGAAAATACAAACAAAAAATGGAAGAATTCAGGGAAATAATAAAGGAACAAAATGCCAAAATAAATTCACTTCTAGAAATAATACAAAAACAACAATTAGAAGTCCAAAAGATAAACAAAATGATTTCAGAAATGGACAGCGTCTTACAAGGGCTGAGGAGCAGATTTGAAACAGTGGAAGACAGGATCAGCAGAATTAAAGACAAACACTTGGATACAAATCTGTTTGAGGAAAACTCAGAAAAAAGAACAAAGAAAAATGAAGAGAGACTGAAAATTACATGGGATACAATCAAAAGCAAAAATTTGTGAGTGATCGGAGTTCCAGAACAGAGGGAGAAAACAGAAAACACAGAGAGGATTATTGAAGAACTGCTGACAGAAAACTTCCCCAATATCATGAAAGATGAAAATCTGGCCACCCAAGAAGCTCGACGAACCCCATGTAAGATAGACCCCAAATGAAAATCACCAAGGCATATCATAATCACACTCACCAAAAACAAAGACAAAGAATCCTGAGAGAAGCTCATGAAAAACAAAAAGTCACATACAGAGGAGAAACAATAAGACTAAGCTCAGATTATTCAGCAGAAACCATGCAGGCAAGAAGGCAAAGGAATGACATATATAAAACCTCAAAAGAAAAAAAATGACAGCCAAGAATAATATATCCTGTAAAACTCTCATTCAAATATGATGGTGAAATTAGGACATTTCCAGATAAACAGAAATTAAGGGAATATATAAAAACCAAACCAAACTTACAAGAATTATTAAAGGGAGTCCTTTGATCTAATAACAAACATCAGACCACAGGCTGAATCTAGGATGCAGGATTGTACCAGCCAGATACCATCCTAGGAAATGAACTCACAAGTACTATCTCAGACCAAAAGAATTACAACAGGGAACCATAGAGGTTAATCTGTAAACGACAACAATGTGAGAACAATAAAAGAAGGAATAAACAGTATAGGCATAGAAGTTTCAAATGGAGAGGACAGCAAGGCAATATCAAATAATAAAATACTAGTTCAAACTTAAGAAGATAAGGGTAAATTTCAAGGTAATCACAAAGAAAGTTCACAAACACACTCATCAAAATAAAGAAAAACCTAAAGTCTCAGTAAACACAAAATCTACAAAAACAAAAAGAAAAAATCCACAAACAAAAGGAATTCAGTACAGGAGAGTAAGAGGAACAAAGAAAATGTCAGCACCACAAGAAAAAAAAAAACACTATAAAATGACAGAAGTGAACTCACATCTATCAATAATCACACTGAATGTAAATGGCTTAAACACACCCATGAAGAGACAGACTGTGACAGAATAGATAAAAAAGACCCATCAGTATACTGTCTACAAGACACAAACCTTAGAAACGAAGGCATAAACCTGTTGAAAATCAAAATATGGAAAAAAAAAAATAAAGCAAATAGAAACCAGGAGACAGCAGGAGTGGCAATTCTAATTTCAGATAAAATAGACTTTAAAACAAATTCCACCATAAAAGACAAAAAAGGACATTATATAATGATTAAAGGGACAATCTACCATGACACATAACCATAATAAAGATCTATGCACCCAATGACAGGGCTCCAAAATACATAAAACAAACTCTAACAGCACAGAAAACAGAAACTGACATTTCCACAATAATAGTAGAAGACTTCAACACACCACTCTCAGTAAAGGACAGAACATCTAGAAAGAAACTCAACAAAGATACAGAAGATCTAAAGCCCACATCAACCAACTTGACCTCATAGATATATATAGAACACTCCACCCAATAGCAGCAAAGTGCACATTCTTTTCCAAAGCACATGGAATGTTTTCCAGAATAGACCACATCTTAGGCCACAAAGCAACTGTCTACAAAATCCAAAGCATTGAGATAATACAAAGCATCTTCCTTGATCACAACACCATAGAGTAGAAATTAATAACATGAAGTGCAAGGGAAAAAATCAAATACTTGGAAACTGAATAAAGACCTGCATAAAAAAACCCTGGGTAATAGAAGAAATCAAAGATGGACTCAAAAAATTTCTAGACTCAAAAGAGAATGAACACATCATACCAAAACCATTGAGACACAGCAAAGGCAGTGCTCAGAGGTGGCTTTAGAGCAATATATGAACATATAAATAAGAAGAAAGGGAGAAAATCAAAACTTATAGCTACACAACTCTAACAAATAGAAAGAAAATGCAAAAGAAGCTCACAACCACCAAAAGAAAGGAAATAATAAAGATCAGAGCAAAAATAAATGAAATAGAGAATAGAAAAACAATAGAAAGAATCAACAAAACAAAAAGTTGGTTCTTTGAAAGGATCAACAAAATAGACAAACCTTGGCCAAATTGTCAAAAGAAAAACAGGAGAGGACGCAAATAACCCAAATAAGAAATAGAATTGGGGACATTACAGCAGACCAAACAGAAATTAAAAAGATAATAACAGAGTACTATGAAACAGCATACTCCAACAAATTTGAAAACCTAGAGGAAATGGACAAATTTCTAGAAACACACTAGGTACTCAAACTAACACAAACTGATGTTCAAAATCTGAACAGACCCATAACAAGAGAAGAGATTGAAAAGGTAATAATAAAAATTTAAAAAAATAACTCCCAACAAAAAAAGCCATGGCCCAGATGGCTTCACTGGAGAATTTTACCAAACATTCAGAGAAAATCTTGCATCAGCACCACTCAAACTACTTAAGAACATAGAAAAGGAAGTGACACTTTTGAATTCATTTTATGAAACCAGTATAACTCTGATACCAAAACCTGGCAAAGACACCACAAAAAAAGAAAATTACAGACCGATATCTCTCATAACTATAGATGTAAAAATTCTCAACAAAATTCTAGTCAACAGAATTCAGTACTGTATCAAAAAATAATACAACATGACTAAGTGAGATTCATACCAGGTATGCAAGGATAGTTCAACATCAGAAAATCAATCAACATAAGCTACCACATTAATAAAAGAATCACATGATCATCTCAATTGATGCAGAAAAGGCATTCAACAGAGTCCAACACCCATTCCTGATTAAAAAAAAAACTTTCAATAAAATAGGTATATAAGGGATATATTACTCAACATTATAAACGACATCTATACAAAACCAATAGCTAACATCATCCTAAATGGAGAGAGGCTGAAAACATTCCCTTTGAGAAAGTGAACAAGACAAGGATGGCCTTTATCACCACTCCTATGTAACATTGTGCTGGAAGTCCTAGCTAGAGAAATATGGCAATAAAAGTAAATAAAGGGCATCCAAATTGGGAAGGAAGAAGTAAAACTCTCCCTGCTTGCGGATGATATGATACTATACATAGAAAACCCAAAAGACTCCACGAGACAACTACTGGAGGTAATAGAAAGACTCAGCAGAGTAGCAGGATAGAAGATAAACACACAAAAATCAGTTGAATTTCTATACACCAATAAAGAGAACTACAGAAAGGAAATCAGGAAAACAATACAATTTAGAATAGCCACTAAAAGAAATAAAACACTTAGGAAGAAATCTAACCAAGGATGTAAAAGACCTATACAAAGAAAACTATAAAACACTACTGCAAGAAACCAAAAGAGACCTACATAAATGGAAAACCATGCCATGCTCATGGATAAGTAGACTCAACATTGTGAAAATGTCAATTCTACCAGAAGCAGTCTACAAATACAATGCAATCCTGATCCAAACACCAACAGCTTTCTTTAAAGACATGAAAAAATTAATCATTAACTTTATATGGAAAGCAAAGAGACCTCGAATTGGTAAAGCACTATAGAGGAAGAGTCACACTACCTGACCTAAGAAACTACTATATAGCTACAGTAGTTGAAACAGCCTGGTACTAGTACAACGACAGACACATTGAACTATGGAACAGAATTGAGAACCCAGATGTAAATCCATTCACCTATGGTCACCTGAACTTTGACAAAGTCCCAAAGTCCATCAAATGGGGAAAAGACAGTCTTTTTAACAAATAGTGCTGGAAACTGGATTTCCATCTGCAAAAAAAAAATGAAACAGGACCCATACCTCACATCATACACATACAGTAATTGAAAATAGATCAAAGTCCTAAATATAAAACCAAAAATTATAAAGATCATAGAGGAAAAAACAGTCAATGCTGGAGGCCCTAATACATGTCATTAACAGGATACAAACCATAACTAACAATACACAAACACCAGAAGATAAGCTAGGTGACTGGGATGTTCTAAAAATTAAACACTTATGCTCATCAAAAGACTTCACTAAAAGAATAAAAAGAGTATCTACAGACCCGGAAAAAATTTTGGCTATTGCAAATCATACAAAGGGCTAATCTCTAAAATCAGTAGGAAAATCCAACACCACTGCAACAAAAAGACAAATAATCCAATTAAACAATGAGCAAAAGATATGAACAGACACTTCACCAAAGAAGACATTCAGGTGGCTAACAGACACATGAGGAAATGCTTGCAATCATTAGCTATTAGAGAAATGCAAATCAAAACCACAGTGAGATACCACCTTACCCTGACATTAATGGCATAACTCAAAACATAGAAAATAACAAATGTTTGAGAGGATGCGAAGAGACTGGAACTCTTATGCACTGCTGGTGGGAACGGAAAATCGTACAACTATTTTGGAAAATGATATGGAGCTTCCTTAAAAAGCTAGAAACAAAACACCAAATGCTCTAGCAATCCCACTCCTAGGAATATATCCTAGAGAAATAAGACCCATCACATGAATAGACATATGCACACTCATGTTCATTGCAGCCTTATTCACGATAGCAAAAAGATGGAAACAGCCGAAGTGCTCATCAACAAAAGAATGGATCAACAAACTATGGTACATACACACAGTGGAATACTGTACAACGATAAAGAACAATGATGAATCTCTAAAACATCTCACATCATGGTTGAATCTGGAGGGCATTAACCAAAAACCCTTTGCCATTGAGTAGATTCCAACTCATAGCAACCCTATAAGACAGAGTAGAACTGCCCCATAGGGTATCAATGGATTGGCTGGTGGATCTAACTGCCGACCTTTTGGTTAGCAGGCATAGCTCTTAACCATTACACCATCAGGGCTCCTGAAGGGCATTATGTGAATGAAATAAGTCAAGCACGAAAGGACAAATATTGTATGAGATGACTACTGTAAAAACTCATTAAAAAGTTTACACACAAAAAGAAACACAATGTTTGATGGTTACGAAGGAGGGGAGGGGTGGGAGGAACACTAAATAGACAATAGACAAGTGGTAACTTTGGTGAAGGGTAAGACAGTACACAATACTGGGGAAGCCAGCACAACTTTTACAAGGCAAGGTCACGGAACCTCCATAGACACATCCAAACCACCTGAGGGACCATATTAGTGGGCTGAGGGCTGTGGGACCTCAGTCTCGGGGAACATCTAGCTCAACTGGCATAAGATAGTTTATAAAAAAAAAGTTACAAATTCTACCCTGGTGAGTAGCGTCTGGGGGTCTTAAAAGCCTGTGAGCGACCATGTGAGATACTCTACTGGTTCCACTCCATTTGGAGCAAAGGAGAATGGAGAAAACCAAAGAAACAAGAAAAAGATTAGTCCAAAGGACTAATGGACCACAAGTACTACAGCCTCCACCAGACTGAGTCCAGCACAACTAGAGGGTGCCCGGCTACCACCACTGACTGCTCTGACAGAGATCACAATAGAGGGTCCTGGACAGAGGTGGAGAAAAATGTAGAACAAAATTCTAACTCACACACACAAAAAAGATCAGACTTACTGGTCTGACAGAGACTGGAGAAACCCAGAGATTATGGCCCCTGGACACATTTTTAGCTCAGTAATGAAGTCACTTCTGAGGTTCACCCTTCAGCCAAAGATTAGACAGGCACATAAAACAAAACGAGACTAAATGGTCACACCAGCCCAGGCTAAGGACTAGAAGAGAGTAGGGGACAGCTGGTAATGGGGAACCTAAGGTGAAGAAGGTAAGAGTGTTGACATGTCGTGGAGTTGACAACCAATGTCACAAAGCAATATGTGTATTAATTGTTTAATGAGAAAATAGTTTGCTCTATAAACCTTCATCTAAAGTAAAAAAAAAAAAATCCTATGCAGCATTTCTACTCTGAAACACATGGGGTCACTTTAACTTGGAATCGACTCAAAAAAACAAAAAGGTAATTCCACGGCCAAGTCCAAGTGGAAAGTTTTAAAGTATTTTTGATTGGTAATTTTAGTTATGTCCTTATACTTTACAATGATAAATAGATAAAATATATATATAAATTTATGTTACAGGACACAGGATGTACTATCGTAATAGGTGGTATAACAACAGCATAAATGGAGGGGAGAGTTGTATAGGAGCAGAATTTTTGTATGTTGGTGAAGTTAAGTTGGTATCAAGTTAAATAAGATTGTTAAAATTTTAAAATGTTAACTGTAATCCTCATGGTGACCACAAAATAGTATCCAAAAATATATACAGAAAAGGAGAAAAAGGGAATAAAAATGGTTCACTACAAAAAAATACACAAAACACAAATGTTGGCAATATTGGGAAAAATAAGGAACAAAGATGGTATAAGAAACCAAAACAAAATGGCAATAATAATTCTTTCCTTATTGGTAATTATTGTGAATGAAGATGTACTAAATGTTCCAATTAAAGCGCAGAGAGTGGCAGAATGAACTTTTAAACAGATTCAAATATATGCTGTCTTAGGCTGGGTTCTCTAAAGAAGCAAAACCAGTAAAGCATGTAAATATATATATAGAGAGATTTATATCAATGAAATGGCTCATACAGTTGTAGACGTTGGAATGTTCCAAGTCTGTGGATCAGGATAGAGCCTTCTCCTGATTCATGTAGCCACACGGGCTGGCAAACCCAAGATTGGCAAGTCAGAGCAGGACTCTTACTCACAGGCTATGAAGATCAATGAATCCCAAGATTGACAGGTAAGACCGCAGGTAAGCTGCTAGCTGAAGTTCCAAGAACCAACGGTCAGACGAACAGGAGCCAGCTGTAAGATCCAGTGCCGGCAAAAGCTGAACACCCACTTACGTTCAGATGCAGGCCACACACCCAAGGAAACTCCCTTTCAACTGATTGGCTACTCACAGCAGATCCCATCATAGAGGTGATCACATATCAAATCTCAACAGGGAGGTAATTACAACATCATACGACTGCCAAAACACTGAGAATCACGGCCCAGACAAATTAGCACATAGTCTTAACCATCACATATGCTGTCTACAAGAGACACATCTTAGGCCAAAGATACAAATAGGTTTAAAGTGAAAGGATGGGGAAAATATTCCACGCAAATTATAGGCAACAGAGACCTAAGGTGGTGATTTTATTATCAGACAAAATAGACTTTAAGTCTAAATGTATTATAAGAGATAAAAAGGACATTATACAATGATAAAAGGATGAATTAATAAAGAAGGTATAGCAATTATAAATATATATATTTATATATATAACTATATATAATATATAAAACTAAATATATATATAACTAAACATCAGAGCTCAAAATATATAAAGCACCACTGACAGAACTGAAGGGAGAAACAGACAAGTATACAATAGGAGCTGGAGACTTCAATATACTACTTTCAGTAATGAACAGAATACCTAAAAGAAGATAAAGAAATAGAGGATTTGAACAATGCTATACACCAAATGGAACTAACAGACATATATAGAACAACCCACTCAACAATAAAACAACATGCATTCTTCACAAGTGCACATGGATCATATGTTACATCACAAAACAAGTCCCAATAAAATTAAAAAGATTGTAAACATACATGTGTCTACAATCATAAAGGAATGAAACTAGAAATTAACAACAGCAGGAAAAGTATAATATATACTCACAAATATGTGGAAATAAAACAACACAGTATTAAACAACCAATGAATCAAGGAAGAAATACAGATATGAGAAAATTACTTAGAGTAGAATAAATATGAAGTACAACATATAAACTGGACACAGCAAAAGCAGTGCTCAGAGGGAAATTTATACCTGTAAACACCTACATTAAAAATGAAGAAAGAGAACAACCTGTAACTGGTGATATATGTTTCCCCACCTTCCAACCTTCTTCACCCCCACTCAGCCTCCTCTGCTTTCCTCGGCCACGGTCTCTTGGCCAGGAAGCAACAGGTACTTGGATTCCACCCGCCCAGACTGGCCGATTCCCCAAGTGTCATTTGTCAGCTGCTGGTGTTGTCTTTTTCCGCTTCTTTTGATTTCTTTCTTACCCCTCACCACTTCCCACTCCTTTCACTCAAATACCTGGCCCCGTGCGCCATCTTTGCTTTTTCCTAAGGGGCTGAGGATCTCCATTCAAGTATGGAACTGCTTCCGGGTCTGTGCTGCCAGGGCTGGTGGGATCCCAGGGCTTTTTTGTTTGTTTGTTTGCTTTGAATTGTTTGTTTGTTTTCTTTTCCTTTTCTCGAGTTGGGAGCACGCTCTGACCAGGCAGTGCTACCTGGCTTGGGACCTACCCCCTCAGCTTGCGCAGATGCACAGAGGGATTCCCTGAGAGCATTTCTTTTTTTGTGGGTTTTTTTTTTTTTTTGGTGGGATTTTCTTGTTCTTTTTTTAATTAGTTTTGTTTTCGTTTCCCTCTTTTTGTCTTTCATCAATACACAGTTTCTCGTCTCTCTATACCTTCCTTCTCTTCCTGTTCCCTGAATACCTGGTGCAGAATACCTCTATGCCTTCTAACCAGGCTGTACTTCAACACCTGGGAACAACTTCCCCCAACCTCATAGCTGCACCGGTGGGATCCCTGGGAGCTTTGCTGTTCTTTTTTTTTTTTTCTAATTTTTATTTATTCATTCTTTTCTTTTCCCCTTTTTTTTTTCTCCATTTCATAGTCTCTCATCTCTCCACTCCAATAGCAAGCTCCCCTAGCACTCTTTTTTATTTTTTTGTATGATTTTGACTCCTGTTCCTCTCTCCTCTCTCCCATACCCACCTTAGCTCCACACATCACAATCTCCCCCCTCCATCCTGTCTACCTGCTCCATATGCTTAACATCACAACACCAAGCAGCACAAGCACAGCGTACCAGAAACTGCCCTGCACTGATTAATGACCTGCCCTGGTGGCTCTAGCAAGTGCCACAAACAACACATCCCAACAATTCCTCTTCAGCTAGACCTATCCTGCTTTACCATATCTGAGTGACTGACCCAGCCAGTTGGAGAAGGAGGCAAAAAGTATTGTGCCTACAGGAGAGCAAACAACAAAGAACACACAGTCCGCCTGCTCAGACATAGCCAAATAAAAAAAAGGATGAAACAAACAAATCTACAATCAATAAATGAGAAAAATAAATACTGAATGCCCGGAAGACAGCAGACAATATCAAAACATTTACAAAAACAGGACAGGATGGTTCCAGTAGGCGTCCAAAATAAAACACCAGATGACTTTCCAGTGGAAGAAAAGGCACTAGAACTACCTGATAGGGAATTCAATTCTCTAATACTCAGAATTATCTAAGAGTTGAAGCAAAAAGCAGACAAAAATGAGGAAAAAAATAGACAAATTCATGAAAAATAACGACAAAAAAAGGAAGAATTCGGAAAATAATGCAGGAACAAAATGCCAAAATGAATTCACAACTAGAAATTATACAAAAATAGCAATTAGAAATCCAAAAGATAAACAAGATTTCAGAAATGGACACTGTCATAAAAGGGTTGAGGAGCTGATTTGAAACAGTGGAAGACAGAATCAGCGGAATTAAAGACAAACACTTGAATATAACTCTGAGGAAAACTCAGAAAAAAGAACGAAGAAAAACGAAGAGATTCTGAGATTTATGTGGGATACAATCCAAAGCAAAAATCTGTGAGTGATCGGAGTTCCAGAACAGAGGGAGAAAACAGAAAACACAGAGAGGGTAATTGAAGAACTGCTGACAGAAAACTTCCCCAATATCATGAAAGATGAAAAGCTGGCCATCCAAGAAGCCTGACGAACCCCATATAGGGTAGACCCCAAATGAAAATCACCAAGGCATATCATAATCACACTCACCAAAACCAAAGACAAACAAAGAATCCTGACAGCAGCTTGTGAAAAACAAAAAGTCACATACAGAGGAGAAACAATAAGACTAAGCTCAGATTATTCAGCAGAAACCATGCAGGCAAGAAGGCAAAGGAATGACATACATAAAACCTCAAAAGAAGAAAAATGACAGCCAAGAATAATATATCCTGTAAAACTCTCATTCAAATATGATGGTGAAATTAGGACATTTCCAGATAAACAGAAATTAAGGGAATATATAAAAACCAAACCAAACTTACAAGAATTATTAAAGGGAGTCCTTTGATCTAATAACAAACATCAGACCACAGGCTGAATCTAGGATGCAGGATTGTACCAGCCAGATACCATTCTAGGAAATGAACTCACAAGTACTATCTCAGACCAAAAGAATTACAACAGGGAACCATAGAGGTTAATCTGTAAACGACAACAATGTGAGAACAATAAAAGAAGGAATGAGTCAAAAGCACTGGAAATAAAAGTTGGAGAGGCTGAGGGGAGATCAGAACTCTTATGCACTACTGGTGGGAATGCAACATGATACAACCATTTGGAAAAAGATATGGTGCTTCCTTAGAAAGCTAGAAATAGAAAAATCATAAGATCCAGCAATCCCACTCCTAGGAATATATCCTAGAGAAGTAAGAGCCGTCACTCAAATAGACATATGGAAGCCCATGTTCATGGCAGCATTGTTCACAATAGCAAAAAGATGGAAACAACCTAGATGTCCATCAACAGATAAACGGATAAACAAACTATGGTACATACACACAGCGGAGTACTACTCAAAAATAAAGAACAATGATGAATCTGTGAAGCATCTCATAACATAGATGAAACTGGAGGACATTATGCTGAGTGAAATAAGTCAATCACAAAAGGACAAATATTATATGAGACCACTACTGTAAAAACTCATGGAAAAGTTCACACACAAAAAGTAACAATCTTTGTTGGTTATGAAGGATGGGAGGGGTGGGGGGGAATACTAAACAGGCAGTAGATAAGTGGTATCCTTGGTGAAGGGTGAGACAGTGCACAATACTGGGGAAACCACCACAACTTGTACAAGGAAAGTCATGGAAGCTCCATAGACACATCC
The DNA here is from genome assembly GCA_030035585.1 of Dugong dugon. Classification (NCBI taxonomy): domain Eukaryota; kingdom Metazoa; phylum Chordata; class Mammalia; order Sirenia; family Dugongidae; genus Dugong; species Dugong dugon. Next base: position 95,259,446 of record CM057483.1, on the reverse strand, counting down.
AAACTCTGAGGGACTGAATTGCTGGGTGGAGGGCCGTATGGACCATGGTCTCAGGGAACATCTAGCTCAGTTGGCATAACACAGTTTATAAAGACAATGTTCTACATTCTACCTTGATGAATAGAGTCTGGGGTCTTAAAAGCCTGTGAGCAACCATCTAAGATACTCCACTGGTCTCAGCCCTTCGGAAGCAAGAGAGAATGAAGAGAACAGGATACAAGGAAAAGATTAGTCCAAAGGACTAATGGACCACAGCTACCAAGGTCTCCACTGGACTGAGTCCAGTACAGCTGGATGGTGTCTGGCTACCACCACTGACTGCTCTGAGTGGTATCACAACAGAAGGTTCTGGCCAGAGCTGGAGAAGGATGTAGAACAAAATCTAACACACACAAAAAAGGCAATATTTACTGGCCTGAAAGAGACTGGAGAAACCCCGAGAGTGTGGCCCCCAGACACCCTTATAGCTGAGTGGTGAAGTCACTTCCGAAGTTTCCCATTCAGCCGGGGAGAGGACAGCCCCATAAAACAAAACGGGACTAATGAGGCATAGCAGTCCAGGGACAGGGACTAGAAGGCAGAAGGGGACATGAATGCTGGTGATAATGAACCCAAGGTTGAGTAAAGAGAGTGTTGACATGTAGTGGGGTTGTTAACCATTGTCATAGAGCAACATGTGTACTAACTGTTTAATGAGAAACTATTTTATTCTGTAAACCTTCATCTAAAGTGAGAATAGCAGCACAACTGGAAGAAAGTACTTGATGTCACTGAATTATGCATGTAATAATTTTTGAAATGGTGTCTCTTTGGCTATGTATATTTTCACAAAAAAGAGGTGGAGAAGGGAGAGGGTTGACATGCTGTGGGCTTGTTAACCAATGTCATAAGACAATATGTATACTGACTGTTTAATGAGAAAATATTTGTTCTGTAAACCTTCACCTCAAGTACAATAAAAAAAAAAGACTTAGAATTAAAAAATGAAGAAAGATCAGAAATCAATAACCTAACATTACAACTTGAGGAACTAGAAAAGGAAGAGAAAAGCAAATCCAAAACAACAAGAAGGAAGGAAATAACAAAAGTCAGAGTAGACATAAATGAAATGGAACATAGAAAAACAATATAGAGGATAAATGAAACAAAAATTTGGTTTTTTGAAAAAATCAGTAAAATAGACAAACCTCTAGCTAGACTGACAAAAAAATAAAGAAGACGCAAATATCTAAAATAAGAAATGAGAGGTGGGGCCAAGATGGCAGAGTAGTCAGATGCTTCCAGTGGTCCCTCTTACAACAAAGACCTGAAAAAACAAGTGAATCTATTATATATGACAGTCTAGGAGCCCTAAACATCATAGGCACAGTTGAAGAATCAGACTAAGTGGCAGGGGGAAGGAGAGACAGTTCGGAAGCAGTGAGGAGTTGCCAGACCTGACCCGTCGGGAGCAATCGCCCTTCAGCCCAGGTCAGCTCAAGGTGCACGGTGAAGCAGGCAAGCAGTGGGGCTCGGGAGGCGTTTTCCACACTATGAGAGACCCAGCGTCACAGAGTCTACTTAGCCACCCAAAACAAGTGAGAAGCAGCCCTTGATAGGCAAAAGATAAGTATTTGTATTTGGCCTACCTTGTGGATCAAAAACACCCCCTTTAGGGAAAAACCTCTCTCCCATTTACCTCACCGTTCCCTGCTCTGCACTGGGTCCATAACAGCTTCAGCAATTTCGAAGTCCCCTGTCTGGAAGCAGGACCCGTCACACACACTGAGCCATTCTCCCAGCCTTGGAGAGGGAATAAATTAACAAACGGGGAAAAAAATAATCTACTGGCTCCCCTAAGCCAGGAACTCAGGGTAGGCGCAGCTCGTTTGCCTAGACACAGGCATAAGGGATCCACAGACTTTGAGTGCCTTTCCCCCTGCATAGACTTGTGTGGGCCCATTTCAAGAGCCTATGTCCTCATTACTGCACTAAAACAGGGTATATACCTGAAGTCTAACTTCAACTGTTTCATCTGTGAAGTGGCAGGTTCGTGACATTTAACACCTCTCTGCCCATTGAGCAGAGTCTTCACCTACACACATCGGGGCCTGAGGACTGGTGGCTCCACACATGCCACTTAGCCACCTGTGATAAAGAGTCAAGAATAAGAAGTGCCCCCAAATTCTTACAGCCAACAGCATTGGGTGCTCATACTCGGCTGTAAAACCCACCCACCTAAGCACTCCAGGGAACAGGGACATGCTTTCCTCCTGGACACTCAGGAGAGGCCGTCAGCCACCTGCCTTGCTCAGTGTGTCACCCAGCTGCAGCCTGATGCCTATGCCTACACCAGTCACCCATGCCAGGACTGTAGGTGAAACCAGGCACCACACACTTGGTGGCTGACTACCTGGACACCTGAGGTGAATCCATCCAGGAGGAGGGGGTAGACTCCTGGGTTCACATACTTAGTGGCAGGTCTAGCCATCTGGTGGCAGAAAATTGGAGCTTCAGGGGTGCTGCTAGCTTACACATGCAGCGTATTTGGACATATTAAAACAAAACAAAACAAGAAACTAGGACACAGTAAGTAAACATAAAATAAATGAATATAATTTACCGATGGCTCGGAGACAACAGTCAATATGAAATCACATAAAGAGGCAGGCCAGGATGGCTTCAGCAAGCTCCCAAAATAAAGAATCTAGAAATTTTCCAGAGGAGGATAATTTCTTGGAATTACCGCAGGCAGAATACAAAAGATTAATATACAGGTCTATTCAAGAGATTAGGAAGGAAGTTATACAAAACACAGAACATGCAATACAGGAACTTTAAAAAGATTAGACAAGAGCATAATGACAAATTTAACAGGGTGCAAGAATCCATAGAGAGACAGCAATAAAAAATCCAGAAGATTAACAACAAAATCTCAAAATTAGACAACTCAGTTGAAAGTCATAGGAGCAGAATAGAGGCAATGGAAGTCAGAATTAGTGAGATTGAAGACAAAGGACTAGACACCAACTTACTTGAGGAAAAATCAGATAAAACGATTTAAAAAAATGAAGAAACCCTAAGAATTATGCGGGATTATATCAAGAGGCATAACCTATAAGTGGAGTACCAGAACAATGGCGGATAACAGAAAGTACAGAGAGAATTATTGAAGATTTGTTGGTAAAAACTTCCCTTTTATAGTGAAAGATGAGAAGATATCTATCCAAGAAGCTCAAACTTGTCAAAACCAAACATAAAGAGAGAATTTTAACAGTGGCTAGGGATAAATGAAAAGTCATCTACAAAGGAGAGTCAGTAAGAACAAGCTCGGACTACTCAGCAGAAAACATGCAGGCAAGAGGGCAATGGGATGATGTATATAAAACCTTGAAGGAAAAAAATTGCCAGCCAAGAATTATATATCCAGAAAAACTGTCTCTGAAATATGATGCCGAAATTAGGGCATTTCTAGATAAACAGAAGTTTAGGAAATTTTCAAAAACCAAACCAAAATTAAAAGAAATACTAAAGGGAGTCCTCCAGTTAGGAAATCATAACATCAGATAACAACCCAAGACAAAAACACAGGACAGAGCAACCAGATATTAACCCAGATAGGGAAGTCACAAAAATAAATCAAAGCTAAAACACTGAAAATAGGGAAACAGACATGTCAATAAGTAAAAGATGACACTAAAACAAAACAGAGGGACTAAAAAAGGTAGACAGAGATTTTTCATATGGAGAGGAAGTCAAGATGATATAAAGAAATAAAAGACTGGTATAAACTTAGAAAAATAAGGGTAAATATTAAGGTAACCACAAAGAAAACTAAACTAAACATCAAAAAAACAAAAACAAAAACACAAACAAGAAAAATATAAAGACTCATCAAATACAAAATCAACAACAATGAAAAGAAAATACATGAAGAAAAATGACTCAGCACAAAAAATTAAGTGGAACAAAGAAACTGTCAACAACACACAAAAAGAGAAATCAAAATGATAGCACTAAACTCATACCTATCAATAATTACGCTGAATGTAAATTGACTAAATGCACCCATAAAGAGAGAGAGTGGCAGATTGGATAAAAAAACATGATCCATCTATATGCTTCCTACAAGAGACACACCTTAGAATTAAAGACAAACAAACTAAACCTCAAAGACTGGAAAAAATATATCAAGCAAACAACACTCAAAAAAGAGCAGGAGTGGCAATATTAATCTCTGACAAAATAGACTTAAAATAAAATCCACCACAAAGGATAAAGAAGGACACTATATAATGATTAAAGAATCAATACACCAGGAGGACATAACTATAATAAATGTTTACACACCCAATGACAGGGCTCCAAAATGCATAAAACAACCTAACAGCATTGAAAAGAGAGATAAACAGCTCTACAATAGTAGTAGGAGACTTCAACACCACTTTCAGTGAAGGACAGAACATCCAGAAAGAAGCTCAGCAAAGACACGGAAGATCTGAATGCTACAATCAACCACCTTGATATCACAGACATATACCAAACACTCCACCCAACAGCAGTCAAGTGTACTTTCTTCTCAAACGCACATGGAAAGTTCTCCAGCATAGACCACATATTAGGCCATAAAGCAAGCCTTAACAAAACGCAAAGCATCAAAATATTACAAAGCATCTTTTCTGACCATAGACCCATAAAAGTAGAAGTCAATAACAGAAAAAGCAAGGAAAAAAATCGAATACATGGAAACTGAACAACACCTTTCTGAAAAACTACTGGGCTATAGAAGAAATTAAGGATGGAATAAAGAAATTCATAGAATCAAATGAGAATCAAAACACAATCTACCAGAGCCTTTGGGGCAAAGCAAAAGCAGGACTGAGAGGTGACTTTATAGCAATATATGCACACATCCAAAAAGAAAAAAGGACCAAAATCAAAACATTAACCCTACAACTGGAACAAGTAGAAAGAAAGCAGCAAAAGAAGCCCCCGGGTGCCAGAGAAAGGAAACCATAAGAGTTAAAGCAGAATTAAATGAAATAGAGAATAGAAAAACAATTGAAAGAGTTAACAACACCAAAAGCTGGTTCTTGGAAAAGATCAACAAAATTGATAAACGATTAGCCAAAATGACAAAAGAAAAACAGGAGAGGAAGCAAAAAACCCGTATAAGAAATGAGATGGGTGATATCACAACAGCCCCAACTGAAATTAAAAGAATCATAACAGAATACCATGAAAAATTGTACTCTAAAAAATTTGAAAACCTAGAGGAAATGGACAAATTTCTAGAAACTCACTACCTAAATAAACTAACACAAGCAGAGGTAAGACAACTACATAAACCCATAACAAACGAAGAGATTGAAAAAGTAATTCAAAAACTCCCAACAACAACAACAATCAAAAAAAAAAAAAAAAAAAAAAAAAAAAAAAGCCCTGGCCCGGAAGGCTTCAATGGAGAATTCTACCAAACTTTCAGAGAAGAGTTAACATCACTACTACTAAAGGTATTTCAGAGCATAGAAAAGGATGGAATACTCCCAAACTCATTGTATGAAGCCAGCATAACCCTGATACCAAAACCAGGTAAAGACACCCCAAAAAGGAAAATTACAGTCCAATATCCCTCATGAACATTGATCCAAAAATCCTCAACGAAATTCTAGCCAATAGAATTCAGCAACATATCAAAAAAATAATGCACCATGATCAAGTGGGATTTATATCAGGTATGCAGGGATGGTTCAACATTAGAAAAACAATCAGTGTGATCCATCACATAAATAAAACAAAAGACAAGAACCACATGATCTTATCAATCGATGCAGAAAAGGCAATTGACAAAGTCCAACACGTATTCATGAGAAAAACTCAACAAAATAGGAATAGAAAGGAAATTCCTGAAATAAATAAGGGCATTTAGACAAAGCCAACAGCCAACCTCATCCTAAATGGAGAGACTTTGAAAGCATTGCCTTGAGAATAGGAACCAGACAAGGATGCCCTTTATCACCACTCTTACTCAACACTGTGCTGGAGGTCCTAGCCAGAGCAATTAGGCTAGAAAAAGAAATAAAGCACATCGAAGCTGGTAGAGAAGAAGTCAAAGTATCTCTATTTGCAGATGATATGATCTTATACACAGAAAACCCCAAAGAATCCACAAGAAAACTACTGGAACTAATAAAAGTATCAGGATACAAGATAAATATACACAAATTAGTTGGATTCCTTTACACCAACAAAGAGAACTTCGAAGAGGAAATCACCAAATCAATACCATTTACAATAGCCCACAAGAAGATCAAATACTTAGGAATAAATCTAACCAGAGATGTAAAAGACCTGTATAATGCAAACCACAAGACACTACTGTGAGAAACCAAAAGAGACCTGCATAAGTAGAAAAACATACTTGCTCATGGATAGGAAGACTCAACATTGTGAAAATGTCAATTCTACCGAAAGCGATCTACAGATACAAAGCAATCCGTATCCAAATTCCAATGACATTTTTAAATGAGCTGGAGAAACAAATCACCAACTTCATATGGAAAGGGAAGAGGCCTCGGATAAGTAAAGCAATACTCAAGAAGAAGAACAAAGTGGGAGGCCGCACACTACCTGATTTTAGAACCTATTATACCAACAAGGTAGTCAAAACAGCCTGCTACTGGTACAACAGATACACAGACCAATGGAACAGAATTGAGAATCCAGCCCTAAATTCATCCACCTATAAGCAGCTGGTATTTGACAAAGGCCCAAAGTCCATTAATTGGGGAAAAGACAGTCTCTTTAACAAATGGTGCTGGTATAACTGGATATCCATCTGCAAAAAAACTGAAACAAGACCCATACCTCACACCATGCACAAAAACTAACGCAAAATGGATCAAAGACCTAAATACAAAATCGAAAAAGATAAAGATCATGGAAGAAAAAATAGGAACAACGCTAGGAGCCTTAATACATGACATAAACACAATACGAACCATAAGTAACAATGCTCAAGCACCAGAAGAGAGACTAGATAACTGGGAGCTCCTAAAAATCAAACACTTATGCTCATCAAAAGACTTTACTAAAAGAATCAAAAGACAACCTACAGACCGGGAAAAAATTTTTGACTATGACAAATCCGATCAGCGTCTAATCTCTAAAATCTACAAGATACTGCAAAACCTCAATAATAAAAAGACAAATAACCCAATTAAAAAACGGGCAAAGGATATGAACAGGCACTTTGCCAAAGACATTCAGGTGGCTGACAGACACATGAAGAAATGTTCACGATCATTAGCCATTAGAGGAATGCAGATCAAAACTGCAATGAGATATCATCTCATCCCAACAAGGCTTGCATTAATCCAAAAAACACAAAGTCATATATGCTGGGGAGGTTATGTAGAAACTGGAACACTTATACACTGTTGGTGGAAATGCAAAATGGTACAACCACTTTGGAAATCAATTTGGCACTTCCTTAAAAAGCTAGAAATAAAAGTACCATACAATCCAGCTATCCCTCTCCTTGGAATATATCCTAGAGAAAAAAGGGCCGTCACACGAATAGATATATGCACACCCATGTTCATTGCAGCACTGTTCACAATAGCAAAAAGATGTAACCAACCTAGGTGCCCATCAATGGACAAATGGATAAACAAATTATGGTATATTCACACGATGGAATACTACACAGCGATGTATGCGTGAAACATCTCACAACATGGAGGAATCTGGAGGGCATCATGCTGAGTGAATTTAGTCAGTCACAGAAGGACAAACATTGTATGAAACCACTATTATAAGAACTCAAGAAAAGGTTTAAACACAGAAGAAAACATTCTTTGATGGTTACTAGAGTGGGGAGAGAGGGAGAAGGTTATTCGCTAACTAGACAGTAGACAAGATTTATCTTAGGTGAAGGGAAGGACAGCACACACTACAGGGGAAGTCAGCACAACTGGACTAAACCAAAACTAGGAAGTTTCCTGAATACAACCAAACACTTCGAGGGACAGAGTAGCAGAGGCGGGGGTCTAGGGACCATGCTTTCAGGACATCTCGGTCAATTGGCATAACAAAGTTTATTAAGAAAATGTTCTGCATCCTACTTTGGTCAGTGGCATTTGGGGTCTTAGAGCTAGCAGCCATCTAAGATGCATCAATTGGTCCCAACTCACCTGGAGTAAAGGAGAATGAAGAACACCAAATTCACAAGGAAAATATTAGCCCAAGAGGAAAAAGGGCCACATAAACCAGAGACTGCATCAGCCTGAGACCAGAATTGGCTACCACCAAAGACCACCCTGACAGGGAACACAACAGGGAGTCCCTGATGGAGCAGGGAAAGGGTGGGATGCAGAACTCAAATTCTACTAAAAAGACCAGACTTAATAGTCTGACTGAGACTGGAGGAACCCCAGAAAGCATGGCCCCTGGACTCTCTGTCAACCCAGAACTAAAACAATTCCCGAGGCCAACTCTTCGTTGGATTGGACTGGACTGTGGGACATAAAATGATACTAATGAAGAGTGTGCTTCTTAGCTCAAGTAGATACATGAGACTGAATGGGCAGCTTCTGTCCAGAGGTGAGATGAGAAGGCAGAGAGTGTTAGGACCTGGTCAAATGAACACGGGAAATCATGGGTGGAAAGGAGGAGTGTGTTGTCACAGTATAGGGACAGCAATTAGTGTCGCATAACAATGTATGTATAAATTTGTATATGAGAGACTAACTTGAATTGTAAGCTTTCACTTAAACTACCACAATTAAAAAAAAAACTTTAAGAAATGAAAGTTAGGAGATTCCAAACAACCCTACAGAAATACAAATGGTCATAACAGAATACAATGAACAATTGTATGTCAACATGTTAGATAATATACATGAAATGGAAAAATTCCTAGAAACACATGAATGTCCTACAATGACTCAAAAGAAAATAAAAGATCTCAATAGACCCATAATAAGTGAGTAGATTGGATCAGTAATCAAAATCCTCCCAACACTCAGACATGAAGAGAAATGAAGTCTTGATACATGATACGACATGGATGAAGTTTCAAACATTATCCTGCATGAATCAGTCAGCCACAAAAAGACAAATATTGTATGATTCTCATTTATATGAAATATCTAGAATAGACAAATATATAGAGGCCAAAATAAATTAGTGGTAAGCCAGGCTGGGATGGAGGGAGAAATGGGGAGTCACTGCTTAGGGGACACTCAGTTTCTATTAATGATGGTGGAATAATTTGAAAAGGATAGTGGTAATGGCTGCACAAAATGATGAACATAATCAGTGTTACTTAGCTGATTATGTAAAATATGCTGACTTTAGAGATGTTTTGTTACATACATTTTTACTACAATTAAACATTTAAAAAATCAAAACAAAGAAATATACTGAACCAGATGGCTTCACTGAATAATTCTACCAAATATTCATAGAAGTAACTCCAATGAGAAAACACTTCCTAATTTATTCTATGAGGCTAGCATTACTCTGATACCAGAAGAAAACAAAGACATTTCAAGAAAAGGAACTACACACCAATACCCCTTATAAATGGAGATGCAAAAATCCTCAACAAAATACTAGGAAACTGAATCCAAGAGCATATTACACTACACACCACGATCAAGTGGGATTTATGTCAAGGGTGGTTCAACATTAGAAAATCAATCATGGACATACACCACATTAATAGAACAAAGGAAAAGAAACACATGATCATCTCAATTTATGTAGATGAAGCTGTTGACAAATCCAACATCCTTTTATGAAAACAAAGCACTCAACAAGCTAGGAATAGAAGGGAAATCCCTCAATCTGGTAAAGGGGATTTTTGACAAAACCACAGCCAACATCATACTCAATGGATATAGTCTGAGAGCTTTCCAATTAAGATCAGGAACAAGACAAAGATGCCCACATTCACAACTGCTATTCATTACTATACTGGAGCCCTAACGAGAGTAATTAGGCAAGAAAAGAAATAACATATATCCAAATACTGGAGAAAGAAGTAAATCTATCCCTTTCACAGATGACATGATCCAATATACAGAAAATCCAAAAAAATCCACAAGAAAGTTTCTAGAGCTAATAAACGAATTCAGCAAAGTGACAGGATACAAGGTCAGCGTACAAAAATCAGTTTGTTTCCTATACATCAACAATGAGAAATCTGAAAATAAAATTAAGAAAACAATTCCATCTACAATAGCATCTGAAAGAATAAAATATCTAGGAATTAATTTCACCAGGGAGATGAAAGACTTTTGTACACTGAAAACTATAAAATATTACTTAAAGAAGTTAAAGATGTAAATAAATGGAAAGGATTCCTAGTGGCAAAGCAGTTAAAGCGCTTGGGTACTAATCAAAAGTTTGGCAGTTCGAACCCACGAGCTTGCTCCGTGGGTAAAGATGGGGCAGTCTGCTTCCGTAAAGATTTACAGCCTTGGAAACCCTATGGGGCAGTTCTGCTCTTCCTATAGGGTTGCTATAAGTTGGAATTGAGTCAGCAGCAGTGTTTTTTTTTTTGTTTTTTTAAATAAACGGAAATAAATTCTGTGTTGATGGACTGGAAAACTCAATATTGTTAAGAAATCAATACTAACCAAAGCAGTCTATAGATTCAACACAATCCCTATCAAAACTCCAACAGCCTTCTTTACAGAAATAGAAAAGTCAATCATCAGATTTATATGGAACTGCAAGGGGCCCTGAATAGTCAAACCTCAAAAAGTAACAAAGTATGAGGACTCATACTTCCTAACTTTAGAATATACTATAAAGCAACAGTAATCAAAACAGTCTACAACTGGTATACTGACAGACGTATTGATCAATGGAATAGAGTTGAGAGTTCAGAAATAAGTCCATACATCTATGGTCAGTTGATTTTCAACAAGGCTACTAAACCCATGTCGTGAGAAAAGAATAGTCTTTTTACTAAATGGTACTGGGACAGTTGGATTTCCACATGCAAAAGAAGGAAGCTAGACACATGTCTCACACCATATACAAAAATTAATTCAAAATAGATCAAGAACCTGACCGTAAGAACTAAAACCATAAAATTCTAGAAAAAACATAGGGCATAATGCTTCATGATCTAGTATTTGACAATTGATTCTTTGATATCACACCAAAACTGCGAGCAACAAAAACAAAATAGATAAATTGTACTTCATCAAAATTAGAAACGTTTGTGCATTAAAGCCCTTTATCAAAAAAGTGACGAGACAAATGTCTTTGCCAGGGTTCTCTAGAGAACAGAACAGAACCAGTGAAACACACACACAGGGAAAGAGATTTACGTCAAGGAAATGGCTCATGCAATTGTAGAGGCTGGCAAGGTCCTAAATCTGTAGGTTAGGTGGCAGGCTGAAGACCTCTGCTGGTTCATAGGATTGTGTGTATGTGTGTAGGGCAGAGGGGGGCTAGCAAGTCCAAAATCTATAGATTATGCAGCTGGGTTTAGACTTCTGCAGGCTTACATACCAAGATCTGTAGGACATGCTATGAGAACAGTGCAGTGTCGAGAGAGAGAGTGAGCTCTGCTGGAATATCTATTTATGTTCTGGATGCATACCACACCACCAAGAATACTCTCCTTTTAACTGATTGGTCAGTCACATCAAATCACAACATGGGAGATGATTACATTACATTGCATCACATCACATCACATTACACCCTACCCTACCCCATCCCACCCCACCCCACCCCTGCCCACCCCACCCCACACCACCCCACCCCACACCACACCACACCACACCACACCACACCACATTACATTACATTACATTACACTGTGGAACAGCAATCAATCCAGTGTATGACTAAGTCACTGGGAATCATAGCCTAGCCAAGTTGACACATAAAATTAACCATCATAGTACACCCTTTGTCAATTTGGCAAGTATACACATCTCCTTAAGCCATATGTAACCTCCAAACAAAGATAATCATAAAGTCATACTTCTGCTAAACATGATACCACTAACATGCATACAACCAAAATGCACTAACTGTTTTTACATTTTGTATTTTATGATAAGTAATAGGATAAAAGAGGGGGGAAAACAAATATATTTTACAAATACAGACACACACACACCCCTACAACAAAACAAGGAAGAAATATTCATAACAAGTACAGATCTTCATTTCTGCAACTGGTCACTTGGACTTAGCTGGTATTTATAACTAACTTCTTCCACTACCCATCCCATATTCCCTTTGCCCTCAGCAAGCACCTCAGCTGATTCTTTGCCTGTTGGGGTGGCCCAAATCTTCATTCCTGAAGGATCTGGGACATTAGTAGTCCCGTCTCAATTAGGTTGTTTTAGTTTTCCATTGATTTTAATCACCGGTCATGGGAGTACTAAAACAAGCTCTAAGGGATCTCCTGTATTCCAGACATACTCTTCTTTACCTCCATTGTGACACTTCTTTACTCCCATTGTGTAGTAACAGTCCAATTTCTCCTTGGTAATCAGGATCAATCACACCAGCCAATCTTTGCCTGTTGATTCAGAGGCATGAGGAGCTCAAAGCGGCCAGTTCCAGTTCAATGGAATCAGTGTTGAGTCTTCTGGTGGAAGCATTCCTCCTTTGGAATTAATACCTCTAGACCAGAAGAGTATAGAATGGCGGAAACAAGAAGCAAAAATCTTGCAAGTGGATGAGTAGGAGTAATAGGGAGTGATACCACCCCCATTTCCACCCCTTGATTTCTGGACCCGTGAATCCTGGCTATGGGAGAAACAGCACCATATACTGGATGCTATTTAAAGCATATACAACCTACTGGAGAACATTGCCCCAACTCTGCAAGGTATTGCCAGCTAGCTGGTGCCATAATTTAGTGTTCAAAAGGCCATTCCACCATTCTATCAAGGCTGCTGCTTCAGAATGATGTGGAACATGGTAAGTCCAGTTAATTTTATGAACATGGGCCCATTGCCACACTTCATTTTCTGTTAAGTGAGTTCCATGATCTGAGGCAATCCTGTGTGGAACACTGTGATGGTGGATAAGGCATTCTGTAAGTCCACAAATGGTAATTTTGGCAGAAGCATTGCGTGCAGGGAAGGCAAATCTATATCCAGAGTAAGTGTCTGTCCTTGTAAGAACAAAACGATGCCCTTTTCATGATGGAAGCCGTCTAATGTAACTAACCTGCCACGAGGTTGCTGGCTGATCACGCCGAGGAATGATGCCATATCAAGGACTCAGTGTTGGTCTCAGCTGCTGGTAGATTGGGTCCTCAGCAGTGGCTGTAGCCAAGACAGCCGTGGTAAACAGAAGTCCATGTTGCTGAGCCCATGCATAACCTCCATCTCTGCCACCATGGCCACTTTGTTCATGAGCTCATTTAGCAATGATGGGAGTGCCTGGGGAAAGATGTTGACTGGTATCCAAAAAAAAGTGTCATCCTGTCCGCTTTGGTCTATCCACATACCTCTTACACATACCTCCTTGTCAGTTTTCCTTCCAAGTCCCTGATCATCCAGCCAAACCACTGGCCACAGCCAATAAATGAAACAGCACACAATCATACATCTGACCATTTTTCCTTCCATACAAGTGAACAACAAGTTCTGCCCACTAGGAGGATTTCCCTTCACCACTGTCCTTCGAAAAAGTCCCAGGAAAGAGTGGTAGTACTGCAACTGTCCACTTTTGAGTGGTGCCTGCATATTGTGCACAATCATCTCTAAACCAGGCTCGAGTTTTCTCTTCCTCAGTCAACTGATAATAGGGAACTCCCTATGTATGAGGCCATAGGTACAGGTTGGGAGAGAGAAGGTAATGTAGCAGGAGTGAAGACCATGAGTATTTGAGCCACATCCACATGTAACTTACTTGTGTATTCAGGGCCTGCTGAAGCCTGAATATTGTATATACCACTTCCATTTGATGATGGAGTGCTGCTGTGCACATTTAACTTTATTACTTTGTGGGTCAGAAAACACGCAGTTCATGATGGGCAGCTCAGGTCATATGATAACTTGGTGGACCATAGTTATTTGTCAGTCTCTACTAAGGCCCAGTAGCCAGCAAAAAGCCTTTTCTCAAAAGGAGAGTAGTTATCTTCAAAAGAGGGCAGGAACTTACTCAAAAATCATAAGGGTTTGCACTGTTATTCTCCAGTAGGATCTTGTCAAAAACTCCAAACAGAATCTTTATCTGTCACTGCCACTTCAAGCACCAATGGATCTGCTGGATCATATGGCTCAAGAGGCAGAGAAGCTTGCATGACAGACTGGACCTATTACAGAGACTTCTCTTGTTCTGGGCCCCACTCAAAACTAGCAGCTTTTCAAATTCCTTAGTAAATGGGCTGGAGTAGCACACCCACATGAGGACTATGTTGCCTCCAAAATCCAAAGAGGTCCGCCAGGCATCGTGCCTCATTTTTAGTTGTAGGAAGGCCCAGATGAAACAACTTATCCTTCACTTTAGAAGGAATATCTCGCCATGACCCACACCACTGAATCTATAAGTTGCCTAAGAGTAAAAGCCTAGATTGCCTTGAAGAGACTGTTGGTAGAATTATGGATGTCAAAGGCAATTCTGGTGACAGCTCAGAAGGAAGTGAGGAGAGCTATAGAGAAAGCCTCTATCATCTTAAAGAATACATATGGTGCCAGCAACAGAATGTTGCTAGAGATGAGGATGTTAAATGTGCTTCTGGTGAGGCTTTGAAAGAAAATGATGAACATGTGATTGGACAATGGAGGAAGGGTGATGCTTTTTATGCAGTGGCAAAGAACTTTTCTGAATTATGTCCAAATATTTGGTAGAAGGTAGAACTTGTAAGTGATGAACTTGGGTATATGGCTGAGGAGATTTCTAAGCAAGATCTTAAAGGGACTGTGTGGTTTCTCCCTGCTGCTTATAGTAAATGCAAAAGGAAAGAGATGAACTTGAAAGTGAACTGTGAATAATAAAAATAGAACTTAAAGATTTGGAAAATTCTGTTGTACAAACTAAGGACATGTGTCCTAGAATGTTCAACAAGGACGTGGCTACACAAACTTCTGTTAAAGAGATTAAGCCTGTGACTGATGGATCTAACCAGCTATCACAGCAGAAAACTCCTTAGCTTAGACTGAAGGGGACAGAGAAAGAATGAAAAGAAAGAACTCTGTCTGCCACTTGGAATTCTACAGGCAGAAAACAAAACAAAGGAGCTTCATCTGTTGTCCTCCAAGAAAAGAAAAGAACCATCTCTGGAGCAGCTCGGAGATCAGCAGAACTGTTGGAAGGAGCAAGGGAAGCAAGGCCTTCTCGGTTTCAGAGGGTGGGGCACTGATCTCTTGGATCTCAAAGGGTGAGGCCATAGCCTCTTAAGTCTCAAAGGGTGAGGCCACAGCCGCTTAAGTTTCAAAGAGTCAGATCTTTACCAACTCGGTTCTGGAGTGTGGGGCTGTCATTAAAGTGTGTCAGGGGAATGGGGCTGCCATCCAAAGCTGCAGGGGCAGGGCTGTCATGTCCAATGGGCAGAAGAATGAGGCTTTCTGGAGCTGAGGGGGTGAGGTTACCACTCAGATAGACTAGTGGAATGGGGCTGCCTGCTTAAAGCCTAGGAAGCAGAGTTGTCATTCCCAGAGGACCTGGAAGGCAGAGCTGAAGCCCAGAGCCGAGGGGTCTCCACCCAGAATCCAGAGGGTGTGGCCAGCATCCAGAGTATGGAGGGTAGGGTCATTGCCCAGATGGTCTTAGAGAACATAGGATTATTTTCAAGCCTTGATAGCTAATGTAATTTGTTCTGCTGGGTTTTGGACTTGCTTGGTGCCTGTTATCCCTTCTTTCTCTCCAATTCCTCCCATTTGTAATGGAAATGTCTACCTTGTACCTGTTCTACCATTGTACTTTGGAAGCAGACAACTTGTATTCTAGGTTTCACAGGTTCACATATGAACAGTAATTTCGCCCCAGGATGAAACATGCCTAAAGTCTCACCTATGTTTGATTTATATGCTTTAGAATATGAGATTTTGGACTTAGAGTTGATTTAAGACTTTTGGGATGATGTGATGGAGTGAATGTGTTTTGCATGTGGCAAGGACATGAATTTTTCAGGACCAAAGGGTGAAATGCTATGGATTGAATTGTGTCCCCCTAAATCTGTATTGTAAATTCTAACCTCTATGCCTGTGGTTATAATCCCATTTGAGAAAGGATCTCTTTGCTATTTTAATGAGACAGGATTAGTGTAGGGTGTGTCTTAAATCAATCTCTTTTGAGATATAAAAAGAGATTAAACAAGCAAGCCAGAGAAGCAGAGATGGGGGAAGACTGATGCTAAGCCACATGGAGATCCCCAAGGAGCCAAGAAACAAGCTGAACAGAGAAGGACCTTTTTCCAGATCCTACAAAGAGAAAGCCATTCCCTAGAGCTGGCAGCCTGGATCTAGACTTATAGCCTCCTAAACTGTAAGAAAATAAATTTGTTTGTTAAAGTTATCCACTGTGGTATTTATGTTATTGCAGCACTAGATAAGACAAATAGGAAGCTGGTAGGATTCACCACCCCTGCATCCTTCAAGTCCTTGATGGTGACACTAATCTCTGCAATCCCTCCAGGAATGTGGTACTCCTTTTGGTTTACTATTTTCCTAAGTAGAGGTGGTTTTAGTGACTTCCACTTAATCTTTCCTACCTTTAATATCCCTTACTCCACACGTAAGAGATCTAATGTGGGGATCTGCCAATTGCTGAGTATGTCTATTCCAATTATGCATTCTGGAACTGGGGAAATCACTACAGGATGGGCTTGGGGACAAACTGGACTCTGTGAGACAGACTTTATCTAAGACTCCATTGATAACTTGACCTCCAAATGCCTTTACTCAGACTGGTGTACCACAGTGAAGTTTTGGGTCTCCTGGGATTAGTGTCATATCAGAGACAGTGTCTAGTAATCTCCAAAAAGTCTGATTATTTCCTTTTCCACAATGAACAGTCACTCTGGTAAAAGGCCATAGATCCCTTTGGGGAGGGCTGGGAGAAAGATTAACAGTATAAGTTTTTGGCCGTATAGTCGGGTTCTTCTTTAAGGAGACCTGGCCTCCCCTTCATTCAAGGTATTGTGGTCCTGTAAACTGGCTAAAGTCTGGGAATTGATTGAGGGGTGGTGACTCTCTATTTTGGCAATTTAAGTTGGACTTCTGTTCACTTTAACTAGAGCTCTTTTTCTTCTACAGATACAGTGAATATTTAATAGATTTCCCATTTATTTCATTCCTAGGGACACCATGACTAGTTAGCCAATGTCATAAGTCTATGCAAGTCAGGCCATTCTGATTACTGCTTTGACCCTGCTATCCACTACGGTAGCCATGTCGACCTTATCTTTGACAATTAAGTACTGTCACTTGGCCTCTGCCACTCCAAGATCCAATCACACACTTTGTAGTTATGTTCCCCAATTCAATGAGGGTAGTTGCCACTGTAATATCAGACCTACATTGAAGAGCAATCACAGTACTCTTCAAAGATGCTGGGACACTCCTCACAGATTTGTTCCTCACGGTTGTGGTGAAAAGTGTGTCTTCAGGGGCTGGAGTGCACTCTCAGCGTGGGTGGGTGGGTCTGACATGATAAATCCATTCTGTTATGGATTGAATTATATCTCCAAAAAAAAATGTGTTGTACGATAGATGGTCCCAGACAGAGCTAAAGAAAATGTAGAACAAAATTCTAACTCACAAAAAAAGACCATACTTACTGGTCTGACAGACACTGGAGAAACCCTGAGAGTATGGCTCCCAGACACACTTTTGGCTCAGTAATAAAGTCACTCCTGAAGCTCACCCTTCAGCCAAAGATTAGACAGGCCCATAAAACAAAACGAGACTAAAGGGGCACACCAGCCCAGGGGCAAGGACTAGGAGGCAAGAGGGGACAGGAAAGCTGGTAATAGGGAACCTAAGGTCGAGAAGGAAGAGTGTTGACATGACATGGGGTTGTTAACCAAGGTCATAAAACAATATGTGTACTAACTGCTTAATGAGAAGCTAGTTTATTCTGTAAACCTTCATCTAAAGTATGATAAAAAAAAAAAAAAACTTAAAAAAAGAAAAGAAAGAAAGTGTGATTCTACACCAGGAAGAATTTCTAGTGACAACTTTAGAAACTCAAATATTTTAATATATTCAAAATTTTCATTAAAAAAAAAAGACAAGAAAAGACAAACGTATAGAGACCAAAGTTTATTAGTGGTTACCAGGGGTGGGAGGAAGAGGGAAAGGAAGGTTTAACGTTGATAGAAAATTGGCATTGATTAAAGGTAGGATTGCAGAGGTTATTATTTTAATAGCTGTCAATAACTTGTACACCTGTAAGAAGTTGGATTGGCAAAAGTTATATGATAGATATATTTACAACAACAAAAAAAGAGGTAGAGAGAGTAGCTGCTGAGGCTGCTAATGTACAACCAAAATGTCATGGGTTTTGGTTCCTTGGTTTGGAGGTTTATGGTCATGGTTTCATGGGATATCCCAGTTAATTGGCCTAATAGCATGTTTAGTGCTTCTGCTCTATCTCCTAGTTAGTTGTGTAGTATCTGAGGTCTTAAAAGCTTGCAAGCAGCCATCCAAGCCACGGCTATTGGCCTCTATTCATCTGGAGCAACAGAGGGAGAAGGAGAGTCTGGAATAAGAGGAGGAAATGGAATGTGTGGCTAATTGCCTCCATGAACAACTGCCTCTTTTACCAGGAGACCAGAAGAACTGAATGGTGCCCGGCTATCATTACTGAACATCTTGATCAAAGATTCTATAGAATAATCCTGATCAAAAGGGAGAAAATGCAGAACAGAATTTCAAATTCTCATGGACTCTAGCTTTTCTGGAGCCATAGGGGCTGGATGAACCCCTGGAACTATTGCCCTGAGATAATCTTTAAACCTTAAACAAAAAATATCCCCTGAAGTCTTTTTAAAACCAAACAATATCCTAGTTTAACTAATAAAAAAGGTCTGCCCTGAGCATTATGCTCTTTTAAGAACTGTCTATATGGGTTCAAAGTGACAACAGCAACTAGAAAGATTTGATAGGAATCTTACGGGGCAGTGAGTTTATGTTAATGAGGGAGGATCAACTCAGAAAAGAATGGTGAGAGTGGTTGCACAACTTGAAGAATGTAATCAATGTCACTGAATTGTACATGTAGAAACTGTTGAATTGGTGTATGTTTTGCTGTGTATATTCTCAACAACAACAAAATAAAGTTAAAAAAATAAAACCTTAATAAAAAAAAATGTGCTGTAAATCCTAACCCCTATGCATGTGGAAGAAATTCTGGTGGCTTAGTGATTAAGTGTTCTGCTGCTAACCAAAAGGTCAGCAGTTAGACTCCACCAGATGCTCCTTGGAAACCCTATGGGGCAGTTCTACCCTGTCCTATAGGGTCGCTATAAGTCAGAATCGACTCAAAGGCAATGAGTTTGGTTTTTTTGTTTACACGTGTGGATATAATCCCACTTGGGTCTAGGGTATTTTTATGTTAATGAGGCTATATCACTGTAGGGTGTGTCTTAAGTGAATTACTATTAAGATATAACAGGAGCAGTTTAGGCACAGAAGCAAGAAAGAACAAACTGGAGAAGATTGATTCCACATGGAGATTGCCAAGGAACAAAGGAATAGAAGCTGAATAGGGACAAGGAACTTCCCCTAGAGCTGACAAAGAGAGAGAAAGCCCTCTCCTAGAGCTGGTGCCCTGAATTTGAACTTTTAGCCTGCTAACTGTGAGAAAAGAAATTTCTGCTTGTTAAAACCCCTCACTTGTGGTATTTCTCTTACAGCAGCACTGGATAACTAAGACACATTCTAACATTCTAATCTCCCTAAACTTTAGATACCTTCTTCTACAGTATACCAAGGCAGTTCTGGCACTTCAACTTCATTTAGTGTTTAGGCTGCCTTTTGGTCCATGTTTCAGCCAACCAACCAAATAATCTGTCAGATACTTTTTTAACCCCTCGAGCTAAAACACTAAATGAAGAATCTCTGCTTAGTAGATCCATATCAATAAATCTAGATTGATTCAATTTTATGTTGTTTGCACCGTTATCCCACACCCTTAATAACCATTCCCACACATATTCCATGAATTTCTGTATGTATTAGAAAAATCAAGTAGTTCTTTTGGAGTGTAGCATACCTCCTCATGAGTCACACTTTGTATCTCACCTTTTGGGGCTTGCTGGGACTTGAGTCTAGTTATAGGTCCAGAAGCAAAGACAGGTGGTGGGGATGGGTCCTGAGAACATTCAGCAATGTCCTGCAAGACATCTATGTTCATACATCTATGTTCAACTGATTTTGAGAAGGTACCAAAACATTTCAATTAGGAATAAATAGTCTTTCAAGCAAATAGTGCTGGAACATTTGTATAACTACATGCAAAAGAATGGCACTGGACTATTACCTCATATCATGTACAAAAATTTACCTAGAGTGCATTAAAGACATAAAAGTAAGAGTTAAAACTATTAAACTCTATAATAAAAAATAGAGGTAAATTTTCATGATCTTGCATTTAGTAACGGATTCTTAGAAATGACACTAAAAGTACAAAAAACAAAAGAAAAAATAGAGAAACTGGACTTCATGAAATTAAATACTTTTGTGTATCAAAGGACACTACTAAGAAAGTGAAAAGACAGCCCCACTGAATGGGAGAAAATATTTGTAAATCATATATCGGTTAAGGGTCTATTATCTGAATATAAAAATAACTCTTAAAACTCAACAACAAAAAGACAGAACCTAATTTAAAAATGGGCAAAGGACTTGAACAGACATTTCTCCAAAGAAGATATGCTAATGGCCAATAAGCACTTAGAAAGATACTCAATATCACTAGTCATTAGGGAAATGCAAATCAAAACCACAATGAGATACTACTTCACACCTACTAGGATGGCTATAATCAACAAAATAGAATATAACAAGTGTTGGCATGGATATGGAGAAATTGGAACCCTCATTCATTGCTGGTGGGAGTGTACAATGATGCAGCCACTGTGGAAAACAGTTTGACAATTCCTCAAAATTTAAACATAGAATTACTAATGAACCAGCAATAACACTCTTAGGTATGTACCCAAAAGAACTGAAAACATCTGCTCACACAAAAACTTATACTCAAATGTTTACAGTAGCATTATTAAAAATAGCCAAAAAGAAGAAACAACCCAATTGTCCATCAATGGACGAATGGATAAACAAAATATAGTATATCCATACAATGGAATCCAGCAAAAGGAGTGAAGTAATCATCGTCTTAAGCTTGACCCAAAGCAGTTTGTGGGTGTCATGCATGGTATTTCAGGTGTGGAAAGAGTAAGGAGTCTCACATAGGAAGGCCAGAAAACAAGTAGAATTTACTACACACAAGTCTCAGAGAAGAAACTACACCATTCCCCGATGCATGGACGCACAGAAGGTTGCACCAGGGGGACAAAGCAACAATAAGCTGGAACTGTAGGAGAGGGTTTATGTATGGCAAGGACGGTGGAGTCTTGGGGTTAGCATGCCCTGAAGACTTATTGGTTAGTTTAAAAATTTCTAGTGCAGTAGCACAGGAAAAGAGAGTTTTAATCACAGGCACCCATACGGGGCACGACTGGGAGGGACCAGGAATAACTAAAGTAGTTGAGAAACTGGATTACAAGATAGTAATGGGTTTCTATAAAAAGAAATCATAAGTGGCATGTCCTGGAGGGCCAGTTAGAGGCTACAACTGTTGACACTACAACTGTGTGACAAGACAGGAATGGCCAAGTCAGAAACCGGGTAAAAGGGCAACTAGGAGGAATTAATGGATGAACATTGAAAAGCTTGTGCTAAGTGTAAAAAACCAGTCACAAAAAGTGATATAATGTATGATTCAATTTATATGAAACTAGCTCAGAATAGGGAAATCCATAGAGAGAAAAGAGATAGTGGTTGCCAGGGACTGGGGAAAGGGAAAATGGGAGAAGACTGCAAAATAGATAGATGGTTTCTTTGGGGGGAGATTAAGATATTCTGGGGCTACATAGTGGTGATGGTTGCACAAGATTGTGAATGTACTGGAACCCACTGAACTATACACTTTAATATGGTGAAAATCCTGACTTTACCTCAATAAAAATATCAATCAATACAATTGATGATATTAGACTAAAGAAGAAAAATTACATGATCATCCTTGTAGATGTAGAAAAAATATTTGACAAAATTCACTATCAATTCATGATTTAAAAAAAAAAACTCAACAAACTAGGAATAGAAGGGAACTTTCTTAACCTAATGAAGGTCATCTACAAAAAAATCCTAACCCTAATATCATAATGATGAATGCTTTCTCCCTGCATACTAGTTTCCTCTGGCTGATGTAATAAAGTACCACAAAGCATTTGGCTTAAAACAACAGAAATTTATTTTCTCATGGTTCTGGAGGGTAGAAGTCTGAATTGAGGGTGTCATCAGACCTCTAGAGAAGATTCTCCTTGTCTCTTCCAACTTCTGGTAGCTCCAGGCACTCTTTGGCTTGTAGCAGCATAACTCCAATTTCTGCCTCCATCTTTACATGGCCATCTTCCCCCCCCCCCGTGTCTCTCTGTGTCTGTGGCTCTTCTCCCCTTTTTACAATGACACTAGTTATATTGGAGTAGGGTCCACTCTATTCCAGTATGACCTTATGTTAATTAATTGTATCTGCAAAGACTCTATTTCCAAATAAGTCAGCATTTGCAGGTACCAGAGGTTAGGATTTAACATATCTTTAGGGGGACACAATTCAACCCATAAGACCCCTTAAGATCAGGACCAAGACAAGAATAAGAATGTCTGCTTCAACCACTTCTAGTCAATATTTTACTGCAAGTACTAGCCAGTGCAATATATTAAAAAAAAAAGAAGAAGAAGAAGAAAAAGCATATGAACTGGAAAGGAAGAAATTCAACTGTCTCTATTAACAAGTGGCATGATTGTTTACATAGAAAAAGTCAAGGAATATAAATAAAAGCTTCTAGGATAAGTGAGTTTAGCGAAGTTGCAGAATATAAGGTCAATATGCAAAAAGTAACTTTATTTATATATACTAGTAATAAATAATTGAAAATGTAAAAGCCAATACCATTTAAAATAGCAGAAAACAGGAATCCCTGGGTGGCAGAAATGGTTAAGCACTCAACTACTAGCCAAAATGTTGGCAGTTCAAACCCACCAAAAGATGCCTCAGAAGACAGGCCTGGCAATCTGCTTCCAAAAGGTCACAGTCTTGAAAACCCTATGGTTTTCAAGCTCTATTCTGCACACATGGGGTTGCCATGAGTTGGAATCTATTTGATGGCAACTGGCAATAACAGCTATGTGCTAGGCTTTGGAGATATAGAAATAAATACACAGAAAATAGCAGAAAATATTTCAGATATTTAGTATAAACACAAAATATGTCCAAGATGTGTATTCCAAAAACTATAAAACACTGATAAAAAAACAAAGAAGACCAAAATAAATACAGAGTTATACTATATTTGGGAGCTCTGGTGGCATAGTGGTTAAGAGCTTGGCTGCTAAGCAAAAGGTCGGCAGTTCAAATCCACCAGCTGCTCCTCTGTTCTATAGGGTCGCTGACTTGATAGCATCTAACAACAATGACATACTATGTTTGTGACCTGAAAGACAAAATATTGTTAAGATGTAGATTTTCTCTAGAGTCATCTACAAATTTAACTCAATCTCAATTGATAGCCCAGAATTTTCCATCGAAAGCAACAAGCTAATTCTAAAATTTATATAGAAAAGCAGGAGGCTGGGCCAAGATGGTGGAGTAGTCAGATGCTTCCTGTGGTCCCTTTTACAACAAACACCCAAAAAAACCAAATGAATTGTTATATATGACAATCTAGGAGCCCTGAACATCAAAGGCAAAGCTGAGGAATAGGACTGAGTGGCAGAGGGAGGGAGAGATGGTTCAGAAGCAACAAAGAGTTGCCAAACCTGACCTGGCTGGAGTCAGCACCCTTCAGGCAGGATAGGTTAGGTGCACTGTGAGGCAAGCAATGGCACTCAGGAGGCATTTTCTACAACAGGAGAGACCCAGCGGAGGAGAGTCTACTCATGCCTCTAGAACCAGAGAACGGTGGGGCTCAACCGGCAAAAGATAAGTACATGCGTCTGATCTACCATGCGGATAAAAAAAACCCCTTTGGGAAAAAAACACTCTACCGTTTACCTGCCCCCCTCCACTCTGCACCTGGTCCTGGGCCTGCTTCAGTGATTGCCAAGTTCCCTGGGCCAGAAGTGAGACCCGTCAAACACCCTGAGCCATTGTCCTAGCCTTGGAGAGGGAACAAATTAACAAACAGGAAAAAATAGTCTACAGGCTCCCCTAAGCCAGGAACTCAGGGTAGGCACAGATTCTTTGCCTAGACACAGGCATAAGGGGTCCATGGACTTTGAATGCCTTTCACCCCTGCGTAGACCTGTGTGGATCCATTTCAACACTGTAGGCCCTCATTACCACAGTACATCAGGGTATATACCTGAAGCCTAACTTCAACTGTACCAGCTATATGGTGAAGTGGGAGGTCCATGATATTTGATGCTGCTCTGCCCATTAAGCAGAGGCCTGATGACTGGTGGCCCCACCCATGTCACCTAACCACCAGTGAGAAGGGTCCAAGAATAAGCGGTGCCTCCCAGTCCTTACAGTCAACAGCACTGGGTGCCCATAGTCTGGCTGAAAAACCTACCCACCTGTGCAATCTAGGGAACAAGTACATGGTTTACTCCCAGACACTCAGGGCAGCTGTCAGCCCCATGACTTTCTCAGTGCATGACCCCCTACTGCAGCCAGATACCTATGCCTACTCCAATCACTCCTGCCTGTCTAGGACTGTAGATGAGATCCTGCACCACACATTTGGTGACCAGCTATCTGGACACATGAGATGAATACATACAAGAAAATTAAACAGACTCCTGGGCACACGACCTGGTGACAGGACGTTAGAGCTTCAAAGGTGCCAATAATCAAACTAGCTCACACGAGCAGCCTATTTGGGCATATCAAAACAAAACAAGAAGCTAGGACACAGTAAGCAAACATAAAATAAATAAATATAATAATTTACTGATGGCTCAGAGACAACAGTCAATATCAAACCACATAAAGAGGGAGACAATAACGGCTTCAGTAAGCTCCCAAAACAAATAATCAAGAAATTTTCCAAAGGAAGAGAATTTCTTGGAATTACTGGAGGTAGAATACAAAAGATTAATACACAGAACCCTTCAAGATATCAGGAAGGAGATCAATCAAAATGCAGAACAAGCCAAGGAACATACAGACAAAAAGCAATGGAGGAACTTAAGAACATCAGAGTAGAGCATAATGACAAATTTAACAGGCTGAAAGCATCCATAGACAGTAAATGAAACCCAGGAGATTAATAATAAAATTTCAGAATTAGATAACTCAATAGAAAGTCATAGGAGAAGAATTGAGGCAATGGAAATCAGAGTTAGTGAGATTTGAGGTAAAGCACTTTACACCAACTTATCTGATGAAAAATCAGATAAAAGAATTTTAAAAAATGAAGAAACTCTGAGAATTATGTGGGACTCTATTAAGAGGAATAACCTACGAGTGATTGGAGTACCAGAAGGAGGGGGCGGGGATAACAGAAAATACAGAGAGAATTGTTGAAGATTTGTTGGCAGAAAACTTCCCTGATATCATGAAATATGAGACGATGTCTATCCAAGATGCTCATCGAACCTCACAAAAGGTAGATGCCCAAAAGAAAGTCACCAAGACATATTATAATCAAACTTGCCAAAATCATAAATAAAGAGAGAATTTTAAGAGGAACCAGAGATGAACTAAAAGTCATCTACAAAGGATAGTCAGTAAGACTAAGCTTGGAATACTCAGCAGAAACCTTGGAGGAAAAAAAATTGCCAGCCAAGAATTATATATCCAGCAAAACCGTCTCTCAAATATGATGGCGAAATTAGGGCATTTCCAGATAAAAAGAAGTTTAGGGAATTTGCAAAAACCAAACAAAAATTACAGGATATGCTAAAGGGAGTCCCCCAGTTAGAAAATCAATAACATCAGATAATAACCCAAAACTAGAACACAGGACAGAGCAACCAGATATCAACCCAAATAGGGAAGACACAAAAATAAATCACAGCTAGAACACTGAAAATAGAGAAAAAGAGATGTCAATATGTCAAAAACAACAACACTGCAGCAAAAAAGAGGAAATAAATGTAGTCATAAATCTTTCCTATGGAGAGGAAGTCAAGGTGATATAAAGAAATAAAAGAGTGGCATAAACTTAGAAAAACAGGGATAAATATTAAGGTAACCATAAAAGAAACTAACAATCCTACAAGTCAAAATAAAAATCAAGAAAAACATATAAAGACTCATAAAATACAAAATCAACAACAATGAAAAAGATGAAAAGAAAATACATAAAGAAAAATGACTCAGCACAGAAAATTAAGTGTAACAAAGAAACTGTTGACAACACACACCAAAAAAAGACAACAAAATGACACAATGAAATTCATACCTCTCAATAATTATGCTGAATATAAATGGAGTAAATACACCAATAGAGAGACAAAGAGTGGCAGAATGGATAAAAAAATATGATCAGTCTATATGCTGCCTACAAGAGACACACCTTTGATTTACAGACACAAACAAACAAATCTCAAAGGATGGGAAAAAAATGTATCAAGCAAACAACGCTCAAAAAAGAGCAGGAGAGGCAATATTAATCTCTGACAAAATAGACTTTAAAGTAAAATCCACCATAAGAGGATAAGGAAGGACGCTATATAATGATTAAAGGGTCAATACACCAGGAAGACATAAGCATAATGAATATTTATCAACCAAATGACAGGGCTCCAAAACACTTAAAACAAACTCTAACAGCATTGAAAAGAGAGATAGACAGCTCCACAGTAATAGTAGGAGACTTCAACACACCACTTTTGGTGAAGGACAGAACATCTAGAAAGAAGCTCAGTAAAGACACGGAAGATCTAAATGCCACAATCAATCAACCAACTCAATCTCCTAGACATATACTGCACACTCCACCTAAAAGCAGCCAAGTATACTTTCTTTTCCAACACACACAGAACATTCTCCAGAATAGACCACATATTAGGCCATAAAGCAAGCCTTAACAGAATCCAAAGCATCGAAATATTACAAATCATCTTTTCTGACCATAAAGCCATAAAAGTAGAAATCAATAACAAAAAAAGCAATGAAAAAAATTGAACACATGGAAACTGAACAACTCCTTGCTCAAAAACTACTGGGTTATAGAAGAAATTAAGGATGGAATAAAGAAATTCACAGAATCAAATGTGAATGAAAACACATCCTACCAGAACCTTTGGGACACAGCAAAAACAGTGCTCAGAGGTCAGTTTCCAGCAATAAACGCACACATTCAAACAAAAGAAAAGGCCCAAATCAAAACATCAACCCTACAACTCAAACAAGTAGAAAGAGAACAGTAAAAGAAGCCAATTGGCTACAACAAACCCTATCAGTGTATAATCTCTAAAATCTACAAGATACTGCAAAACCTCAACAATAAAAAGACAAATCACCCAATTAAAAAATGGGCAAAGGATATGAACAGGCACTTCACCAAAGAAGACCTTCAGTGGACTAACAGACACATGAGGAACTGCTCGCTATCATTAGCCATTAGAGAAATGCAAATCAAAACTAGAATGAGATAGCATCTCACCTCAACAAGTCTAGCCTTAATCCAAAAAAATGCAAAGTAATAAATGTTGGAGAGGTTGTAGAGAGACTGGAACACTTATACACTGTTGGTGGGAATGTAAAATGGTACAACCACTTTGTAAATTGATTTGGCACTTCCTTAAAAAGCTAGAAATAAAAGTACCATACGATGCAGCAATCTTGCTCTTTGGAATATATCCTAGAGAAATAAGAGCCATCACACGAATAGATATATGCACACCTATGTTCATTGTAGCATTGTTCACAATAGCAAAAAGATGGAAACAACCTAGATGCCCATCAACGGATGAATGGATAAACAAATTAAGTTATATTCACACAGCGGAATACTACCCAACGATAAAGAACAATGATAAATCCTTGAAACATAACATTGAGGAATCTGGAAGTCATTATGGTGAGTGAATTTAGTCAGTCACAAAAGGACAAATATTGTATAAGACCACTATTATAAGAACTCAAGAAAATGTTTAAACATAGTAGAAAATATTCTTTGATGGTTACGAGGGTGTGAAGGGAGGGAGAGGTGTATTCACTAGATAGTAGACAAGAATTATGTTAGGTGAAGGGAAGAACAACACACACTACAGGGGAAGTCAGCACAACTTGACTAAACCAAAAGCTAAGAGGTTTCCTGAATACAACTTAGTCATTTAGTGCTGTTCTAACACTAGTACCATGAGTGGATGGTTTTAACAAAGAGGAGTTTATTCTCTCACAGTCCAGCAGGCTACAAGTCCAAATTCAGGGCATCAGCTCCAGGGGAACACTTTCTCTGTTGGCTCTGGAGGAAGGTCCGTGTCATCAATCTTCTCTTGGTCTGGGAGTTTCTCTGCGCAGGAAGCTCAGGTCCAAAGGACACGCTCTGCTCCTGGCACTGCCTTCTTGGCAGTATGAGTTTCCCATGTGTCTCTGCTCACTTCTCTCTTTTATGTCTCAAAAGAGATTGGATCAAGACACTATCTAATCCTGTAAACCTCATCAGCATAACCTCATCACAGTGATAGAATTTACAACACATAAGGAGATCACGTCTAACCTCATCATAGTGATAGAGTTTACAACACATAAGGAAATCACATCAGATTACACAATCATACAATACTGGGAATCATGACCTAACCAAGTTGCTACACACATTTTTGGGGGACACAATTCAATCCGTGACAACAGCCAAACACTTCCAGGGACAGAGTAGCAGGGACAGGGGTCTGGGGACCATGATTTCAGGGGACATCTAGGTCATTTGGCATAACAAACTTTATTAAGACAATGTTCTGCATCCTACTTTGGTGAGTGGCGTCTGGGGTCTTAAAAGCTAGCGAGCGGCCGTCTAAGATGCATCAATTGCTCCCAACTCACCTGGAGCAAAGGAGAATGAAGAACACCAAATTCACAAGGAAAATATTAGCCCAAGAGACAGAAAGGGCCATATAAACCAGAGACTCCATCAGCCTGAGGCCAGAAGAACTAGATGGTGCCCGGCTACCACCAATTACCTCTCTGACAGGGAACACAACAGAAAGTCCCCTGAGTAGGAGAAAAGTGGGATGCAGAACTCAAATTCTAGTAAAAAGACCAGACTTAATGGTCTGACTGAGACTGGCGGGACCCCAGAAAACATGGCCCCCAGACTCTCTATTAGCCCAGAACTGAAACCATTCCCAAAGCTAACTCTTCAGACAAAGATTAGACTGGACTATGGGACATAAAATGATACTCATGAAAAGTGTGCTTCTTAGCTGAAGCAGATGCATGAGATTAAATGGGCATCTCCTTCCTGGAGACGAGATGAGAAGGCAGAGAGGGTCAGGAGCTGGTTGAATGGACATGGAAAATCCAGGGTGGAAAGGAGGAGTGTGCTGACACAGTATAGGGAGAGCAACTAGGGTCTCATAACAATGTGTGTATATATTTTTGTATGAGAAACTAACTTGAATTGTAAACTTTCACTTAAAGCACAATAAAAAAAATAAATTAAGTAAACTTTAAAAAAAAAGAAGAGTGAAAAAACTGTAAGACGACAGATATCACCAGACCCTGCTTTGCTGCACGGTATCTGAGGTGCAACATGGCAAATTTGTGATGTACTCTCACATTGTTCCTGATTTCTAGATAGCCAGGAGGCCATTAGAAAAATGGAACTAATAACTAATATGGATTGCTCCATAAACATCCCATCTGTCTGATCAGAGCTTGAACACGTTTAAAAAAACCAAAAACAAAAAAACCCAAACCCGACTCACAGCGACACTATAGGACAGAGTAGAACTGCCCCATAGGGTTTCCAAGGAGTGGCTGGTGGATTTGAACTTCCGGCCTTCTGGTTAGCAGCTGCACACTTAACCACTGCGCCACCAGGGCTCCTGGTGCTCCTATTACTTACAATAAGAAGCGGGCTGTGTACAACAGATGAGCAGTCCATCTGGCTCAGAAGCTGGGTAGTGATGACTTTTCCATGCACACCCCATTTGTGTCACGGGTGAAAGACTTAAATGGGACAGTTACACAACACTCTGTGTTCCCTGGCTTCTAGAAACTTTCCTGGTGGAACTCTTCCACACAAGCCCTCTACCTGGCATTGTGGCTAAGGGACACAATGGGAACCTACCTTCTACCTGTCTCCC
The DNA here is from genome assembly GCA_030035585.1 of Dugong dugon. Lineage (NCBI taxonomy): Eukaryota > Metazoa > Chordata > Mammalia > Sirenia > Dugongidae > Dugong > Dugong dugon. Next base: position 95,228,982 of record CM057483.1, on the reverse strand, counting down.
CCTGGCCAGTTAGGTCCACCTAGGTGAGCTGTAGGCTTAATGCTACACTTGCCCAAGTAGCACCATAGCTGATGAGACAAAGGAAATTTCTCCTCCTAGCTATTTTGTACCCCGAATGTGACTGATTGTATCTTTTTAACCCTGCAAAAACATCTTCCTGCATCATGCCCTCCTGACTTTATGAAAAAGGGGTTGGTTAGCCCAGAATTGTATCTTTTAAAACTTCCTAAAGATGCCAGCAGGGAGAGGAATGGAGAAAAATCCATGGCCATCTGGCTTATCTGAAGGACTTCTTCCTCACAGGAACTAATACAGTCAACACAACTTTGCAAAAGATAAAAAAAATTGTTCACACTACCTGATTTTAAGATTTCATATAAAGCTAAAGTAATCAAGAAAGTGTGGTATTAGTGGATGGATAGACACATGTGTCAATAGACCAGAGTAGGCAAACCAGAAATAGACCCATACAAATATGGTCAATTTTTTTTTTAAGTTTTTAAAAGCCATTTATTTTACTTGTCATTGCGACATGACAGGACCGACCAATCCTATAAAGCTTACAGATCTTGACTAGTGTAACTAGGCAGCTATAATAATTCCTACTGCTTTTTGGAGACAGAGTAACTAGAATAATAAATACTATTTGGTAGATTTTACAGGAGCACATGCAAAGAGGAAGAAAAGGTATTTTCATATTTTAAATCTTCATTGAGAACAGAATACAAAGTTAAAGTTAAAGCAGTACAAAAACTACTAGTATCTCCCCTTTACAACAACCATACCTAGAGGAAAAGCATATTCTTGAAACGTAAAAGTTGGTTGCATCTTAAGTAGTATTAGACTGTGTTAGTATGTTTGCCCAAGGTTACGTTGGCATTACTTCCATGATGTTTACAGGCTTCTTTTTCTTCCTTTTTATTTTTTAATAATATTTTATTGTGCTTTCGGTGAAAGATTACACAGTAAATTAGGTTCCCATTTGACAATTTTCTATACAGGTTGTTCATTGACTTTAGCTACATTTTTCACAATATGTAAATATTCTCATTAATTGTGTTTTGGTTGTTCCATTTCCAGTACTCTAGTTTCCCTGCTTCCTCCCTTGTCTTCTCATCTTTGCTTTAGAGTAACTGTTGAGCTTCTGATGCCATAGAGATTTTTTTTTTTTTTAAATAATGTTTTATTGTGTTTTGATGAAAGTTTACACAGCAAGTTAGGTTCCCGTTTGACAATTTCCACACAAATTGATCAATGACATTAATTACTTTTTTCACATTTTGTTAACATTAGCTTTGTCTTCTGGTTGTTTCATTTCCAGTACTCTAGTTTCCCTATCCCCTTATCTTCTCATCTTTGCTTTGAATTAAAATGTTGACTTTTTGGACTCATACATATGTTTTTTTAGTAGAGCACCAATCTAATGGGTAATATCCTTTATTTTGTGTGTCACTCTGCTTTTCTTCTAAAAGGTGATCTCAGGATAGTTTTGGTTCAAGGCTTAAAGGGTGTCTCAGGGCAATAGTCTCAGGAGGTCCTCTGGTCTCAGTAGGTCCAGTTAGTCTGTCCTTTTTTTAAGAATTTGAGTTTTGTTCTGCATTTTTCTCCCACTCTAAGCAGGATCATCTATTGATCATATCAGTCAGCGGTGGTAGCTGGGCACCATCTAGTTCTTCTGAGCTCAGGGTAGTTGAGGTCATGGCTAGTGTAGCCTATCAGCCTTTTAGACTTCTTTCTTTGAAATTTTGGTTACCTTCTTACTCTTTTGCTCCTGATGAGTAGAGACCAATAATTGTGTCTTAGATGGCCACTCACAAGCTTTTAGGATGCCAGACACTACTCACTTCACTAGAATGTGGAACATGAACTTTGTGAACAATATTATACCAATTGACTGAGTTGTCCCATAAGACTATGGTCCTAAGCCTTCAGACTTAGAAAACCAATCTCACAAGGTTTATGGTTGTCTGAGGAGTATCTGTAGTAGTGTCTTCAATGACTATATGTGCCTACCCTCACATATCTGTATTAACACTTACATATAAAAAAAGCAAACTCATTGCCTTCGAGTCAATTCCGGCTCGTAGTGATCTATAGGACAGAGTAGAACTGCCCTATAGGGTTTCCAAAGAGCAACTGATGTATTTGAACTGTCGACTTTTGGTTAGCAGCAGAGCTCTTAACCACTGCACCACGAGGGCACCTAACACATACATATAGATACTTCTATCTGTTCTCACATATGTATATACCTGTACCTACCCCTGGAGCCCTGGTGGTGCAGTGGTTAAGACTACGGCGAGCTATGGCTGCTAACCAAAAAGCTGGCATTTTGAATCCACCAACTGATCCTTGGGAACTCTATGGGACAGTTCTACTCTGTCCTATAGAGGTCGCTATGAGTCGATGGCAATAGGTAGCTACCCCTATATGTATATGCCAATACTGATCCATATGTGATCCTGGACACGTTTTTTGTTCTTTGTTGGAGTTGTTGCCTGCTCATACATGTCAAATTCTTTAATATAGGCATCCTTTTCTCATGAGCACTACTCAGTGACACCATTTACTTTGGTCATGTTGTGCTCACTATACCCACATTTGGAGCCACTTTTCCCAACATGAAAAATAATAAGGATCTATGATCTAGAGCATGCTCCCACCTGCCTCCCCTCCTCATCCTGGTAAACACCAATGAACATTGGTCTCTTTATATATGTCTTTTATTGTCTCCTTATAAAAGAGAGATCATACAATATGGGTCCTTATATGCTTGTCTTATTTCACTTAGCATTATGCCCTCCAGGCCCATCCATGTTATATGTTTTGCAGACCCATCATTGTTCTTTAAGGTTGTGTAGAATCCATAGTATGTATGTACCACATTTTGTTTATCCATTCACGTGCTGAAGAAACTGAAGAAAAAAATTCATGCCTTGAGTTGCAATATTGAAAACTTTTATGTGCAAAATATTGAACGATGCAGAAAGCGTAAAAAGAAGATGGAAGAAATACACAGAGTCACTCTGCCAAAAAGAACTGGTCGACATTCACTCATTTCAGGAGGTGACATATGATCAAGAATCGATGGTATTGAAAGAAATCCAAGTTGCACTGAAGGTATTGTCAAGAAACAAGGTTCCAGGAATTCACGGAATACCAACTGAGATGTTTCAACAAATGGATGCAACTCTGGAAGCACTCACTTGTTTATGCCAAGAAATTTGGAAGACAGCTACCTGGCTGACTGGAAGAGACCCATATTTGTGTCCATTCCAAAGAAACATGATCCAACGGAATGCAGAAATTATCAAACAATATCATTAACATCACACGCAAGTAAAATTTTGCTGAAGTTAATTAAAAAATGGTTGCAACACTACATCAACTGGGAACTGACAGAAATTCAAGCCGGATTCAGAAAAGGATGCGGAATGAGGGATATCATTGCTGATTTCAGATGGATCTTGCCTGAAAGCAAAGAACACCAGAAAGATGTTTACCTATGTTTTATTGAGTATGCAAAGGCATTTGACTGTGTGGATCATAAAAAATTATGGATAAAATTATGAAGAATGGGAACTTCAGAACACTTAACTGCGCTCATAAGGAACCTGTACATAGACCAGGAGGCAGTCATTCAAACAGAGCAAGGGGAAATTGCGTGGTTTAAAATCAGTGTGTCAGGGTTATAGCCTTTCACCATACTTTGTCAGTCAGTATGCTGAACAAAAAATCCAAGAAGCTGGACTATATGAAGAAGAACACGACATCAGGATTGGAGGAGGACTAATTAACAACCTGTGATATGCAGATGACACAACCTTGCTTGCTGAAAGTGAAGAGGACTCGAAGCACTAGCAGATGAAGATCAAAGACCATGGCCTTCAGTATGGATTCCAGTTCAACACAAAGAAAACAAAAATCCTCACAACTGGACCAATAAGCAATATCACAAAAAAGAGAAAATATTGAAGTTGTCAATGATTTCATTTTACTTGAATCCACAATCAACGCCCATGGAAGCAGCAGTCAAGAAATAAAACAACGTATTGCATTGGGCAAATCTGCAAAAGACTTCTATAAAGTGTTAAAAAGCCAAGATGTCAGTTTGAGGACTAAGGTGTGCCTGACTCAAGCCATGGTATTTTCAATTGCCTCATATGCATGTGAAAGCTGGACAATGAATAAGGATGACCGCAGAAGAATGGACGCATATGAATTATGGTGTTGGTGAAGAATATTGAATATATCATGGACTGCCAGAAAAATGAACAAATCTGTCTTGGAAGAAGTACAGCCAGAATGCTCCTTAGAAGCGTCTTACATACTTTGGACACGCTATCAGGAGGGACCAGTACATGGAGAAGGACATCATGCTTGGTAAAGTAGAGGGTCAGCAAAAAAGAGGAAGACCCTCAACGAGATGGACTGACACAGTGGCTGCAACAATGGTCTCAAACACAGCAATGATTGTGCAGGACCAGGCAGTGTTTCGTCCTGTTCTACATATGGTCGCTATGAGTTGGAACCAACTAGACAGCACCTAACAACAATTCATCTGCTGATGGGCTCTTAGGTTGTTTCCATATTTTTGCTATTGTGAATAAAGCTACAATGAACATAGGTGTGCATATGTCTGTTCGCATCATTACTTTTAAATCTCTAGGGTATATATCTAGGAATGGGATTGCTGAATGGTAGGGTAGTTCTTTTTCTAGCTTTTTGAGGAAACACCATAACATTTTCCATAGTGGCAGTATCATTTTACAATCTCCCCAGCAATGGATAAGAGTTCCAGTCTCCTCACATTCTCACCAACATTTGTTGTTTTCTGTTTGTTTAATCACTGCCATTTTAGCTGGGGTGAGATAATATCTCGTTGTAGTTTTCATTTGCATCTCTCTAATGGCTAATGATCTTGAGCATTTTTCCTTCATTTTCCTCTTTGGTGAAGTGTCTGTTCGTGTCCTTTGCCCATTTTTGATTGGGTTGTTTATCTTTTTGTTGTTGAGTTGTTGAAGTTTTCTATATATTTTAGAGATTAGACTTATTGGATACATTGTTTCTGAAGATTTTTTCCTATTCTGTACATTGTTTTTTTACATTTTTGATAAAGTCTTTTGGCAAGAATTTAAGTTTTTAATTTTTATGAGGTCCCAATTATCTAATTTGTCTTTTGCTAATTTATCTATTTGGTGCATTTGTAATTATGTTTATTAGTCTATTTTAAAAAAGTTTGTTGGAGTACAGTTTTTCATAGTATTCTGTTATGATCCTTTTTATTTCAGTGGGGTCTGTTGCAATGTCTCCAATTTCCTTTCTTATTTTGGTTATTTGCCTCTTCTTGTTTTTTTTTTTTTTTTTTGGTCAGTCTAGCCAGTGGTTTGTCTATTTTATTGATCTTTTCAAAGAAACAACTTCAGGTTTTTTTTAAAAAATTCTTTCTATTGTTTTTCCATTTTCTATTTTGTTTATTTATTTTAATCTTTATTATTTCCTTTCCTCTGGTTGACTTGGTCTTCGTTTGCTCCTCTGTTTTTATTTGTTCAAGTTGTCATTTTAAGTTATTGATTTTGGAACTTTCTTCTTTTTTAATGTAGGTATTTATTGCTTTGAATTTCCCTCTGAGCACTGCTTTTGCTGTGTCCCAAAGGTTTTGATAATGTTGTGCTTTCATTTTTGTTTGATTCTAAGTATCTTTTAATTTCACTTTTGATTTCTCCTATGGTCAATAGTTTTTTAGCAGTGTGTTATTTAATTTCAATGTAATTTTTTTCCCCTTATTCTTCTTGTTGTTGATTTCTAGCTCCATACTGTTAAGATCAGAGAAGATGCTTGGTATCATTTCAATCTTTTTAAATTTGTTGAGACTTGTTTTGTGGTGTAGCATATGGTCATTTCTGGAAAACGATCCATATACACTGGAGAAAACCTTGTATTGTTCTGTTGATGGGTGGAGTGTTCTATATATGTCCATTTGGTCAGATAGGTTTATGGTTTTATTTAAGTCCTCAATGTTCTTACTGATCTTTTTAGATGTTCTATTTAGAATTGAAAGTGGTATGTTGAAGTCCTCAGCTATTACTGTGGTGTTATCTATTTCTCCCTTCATATTAGTATTTGTTTCCTATATTTTGGAACATTGATGTTAGGTGCATATATATTTATAATTGCTATACCTTCTTAACTGATTGACCCTTTTATTATTATGTAATGTCCTCCTTTATCTCTTATAATAGATTTGTATTTAAAGTCTATTTTATCTGATACCAGTATAGCCACTCCTGCTCTTTTTTTAGTAACTGGTTGCATGGAATATTTTTTCCTATCCTTTTATTTTCAGTCTGTTTGTGTCTTTATGTCTAAGGTGTTTCTAGTACGACACAAAGAAATGGGTCATTTTTTTTTAATCCATTCTGTCACTGCCTTTTGCATGGGAAGTTTAGACTATTTACATTTAAGGTTATTACTGAAAATGAAGTTATCTACTTCATTTTGCTTATTATTTTTGAATGTCATATCTTCTTTGACCTTTTATTCTCATTTTTCTGTTATTTTTTGTGTTTAACTGTTTTTTTGTGATGAGTCTTATTGCCTTCTTCTTTTTCTTCTGTGTATTTTCTCTAGGTGTTCTCTTAGCAGTTACCACAAATAGTACATTGCGCAACTTGCAATTGCAACTTTTAACATACAAAAAACTAACATACAACATTAACATACTACAACTATTCCCGTTTTGCTCTTCCCTTCCCCTTTTCTGTTGGTGAGTCTCCATTGACATCATTATATTTCTGATATCTGATAGGTCTAATCATTACTTATTTCTTATGCACTTGATGTTGTGTTCCCTGAAAATATCCTATACTTGGTCCTTATATGTTGCACATGCTGTTACTTTTTTTTTAAAGAGATCTTTCTCTTCTCTCTTTTATTTTTTAAAATTTTTATTTCCCATGTACAGATTTGAGTATTCGTTTAATGCTCCTTCTTTTCCATATGGACAACTCCCTTAAGTAATACTTGCAGAGCTGGTCTGGTAGTGTGGCAAATTCCCAGAACTTCTGTTATTTTGGGAATGTCTTGATTTTCCCCCATGATTACTTTTTTTGTATTGTGCTTTAAGTGAAAGTCTATAGTTCAAGTCAGTTTCTCATACACAAATATATATACACACATTGTTATGTGACCGTAGCTGCTCTCCCTGTAATGTGACAGCACATTCCTCCTCTCCACCCCAGATTTCCTGTGTCCATTCAAGCAGCTGCTGTCCCCTTTTGCCTTCTCATCTCACATCTGGACAGGTGCTGACCATTTAATCTTATATATCCACTTGAGCTAAGAAGAACTCTCTACATGAGTGTCATTTCTTTGTCCCATAGTCCAGTCTAATCTTTGTCTGAAGAATTGGATTCAGGAATGGTTTTAGTACTGGGCTAACAGAGAGACCAGGGCAGTGTCTTATGGGGCCCCTCCAGTCTCAGCCAGACCATTAAATCTGGTCTTTTTACTAGAACTTGATTTCTGCAACCCACTTTCTCCTCCTCTGTTCGTGACTCATTGTTGTGTTCCCTGTCGGAGTGGTCATTGGTGGTAGCCGGGCACCATCTAGTTCTGATCTCAGGCTAATGGAGTCTCTGGTTTACGTGGCCCTTTCTATCTCTTGGGCTAATACTTTCCTTGTGTCTTTGTTGTTCTTCATTCTCCTTTGCTCCAAGTGGATTAAGACCAATTGATGTATCTTAAACGGCCACTCACTTGATTTTCCCTTTACTTTTGAATGATAACTTTCTGGGTAAAGAGTTCTTGGTTGGCAATTGTTTTCCTTCAGTATTTTATACATGTTGTTCCATTGTCTTCTGGCCTCCAGGGTTTCTGGGGAGAAATCCACACTAATTCTTATGATGATTCCTTAATATGTTATATTGTGCTTTTCTCCTGCTGCTTTCAGAATTCTCTCTGTCTTTGGTTTTCAAGAAATTTATTACAATGTGTCTTCGAGTGGACCTCATTGTATTTCTTCTGTTTGGAGTTCTTGGAGCTTCTGTATTTGTGGGCTTGGTTCCTTACTCAAGTCAGAAAAATTCTCTGTGATTATCTCTTGGAAAACTCTTCCTATGACTTTATTGTTATCATGATGCTCTGGGATTCCAATAATTTTAATGTTAGATTTCTTAATTGAATCCCACATTTCCATTTGGCTTTGTCCACTTTTTTTGTTCTTTTCTGTTGTTACTCTTCAGACTTAATAAGTTCCATTACTCTGTCTTCTGGTTAACTTATTCTATCTTCTGTCTGCTCCAATGTATTATTGAATGTTTCTCTTCCATTTTCTAATTCAATTATTTTAGTCTGCAGTTCCATCATTTCTGTTTTTTTTTTTTAATGTTTTCAATCTTCTTATCAAGTTTCTCATTTTGTATCTCATTTTGTTTCCTGATCTCCATTAGTTTGTTTTCTGTGTGTTCTTTGATTTCTTTAAACCTATTTAACACTATTGTTTGGATGTGTGCTATTTTTTCCATTATCCCAGTCTCCCTGGGAGAAATGTCTGGTTCTTGGTTTTTTGTTTTTGTTTTTTTTTTTTTAATTGGGCCTTCTTCTCTGGTGATTCTGTATGTTTTATTATTTTTTGTTGACCATGTTGCATTTTAATATCTTATTATGGTAATTCGAAATTCAGAGTTTTCTGTATTTCAAAGAATTTTCTTGGGTTTACCTTCATTATCTTGTCCTATGTTTCACTACAGGGCACTCTGGCCCTTTGGTTCTTTCAGTGCTGAGTCAGCAGTTCTAGCTGAGGATTTATCTCTATTACTATTGGGTTATAGTTTGCCTCCACAGGCTTTAGGTATTTTGGAAAGTTTTAAGGCTCTGCGTGTTTACTTTGGCTGGTTTTCCATAAGGTGGATGATTTTACTGGTATGAGGGTTCCTCTGTCTTCTATGGAATTGGCTGAAGACTTAACCCAATGATTGCTCAGCTGATGCTGGATTCCTTGACTTCTCTTTGTAAGACTGGGGCACAGCTTTCTCTCTGTGACTAACTGTGCATGCGTTATCTCTTTCATGTCTTTTTCTCACTCAGGGTAATGGATGGGTCCTCTAGCTTTCCTGCTGCTCTGGGTCCTAAAGACCATCAACCTCGGGTCTCAGCAAGATTCAATAGAACTCATTTGGATCTGGGTTTCCCTGTGCCCTTTCCCAAGTACTTGGCTTATGACTTTCCCTAGCCAACCTGAACCACGTTAACGGGACTACATTGTCCTCAGTTTAGCTCCTGTCCTGCATTCTTTGTTCAGAGTTTTGTCTTTGTCATCCCAAAATGGCTGCATTGAGCCAAGTCCTCTGGATGTCAGCAGCCAGAAACTCCCATTCTCTCTGCTGACCCAGCTCCTCCTCTCCACTGTTTCATGACTCTCCTCAGCTTTCCAACACTTTAACTGCCATCCGGAGCTCTGAGATCTCAGTCTGTGCCGGTTTTTATTCATTGTTCAGTGTATTAGTTGCAGAGGGATAAATGGGAGTGACTGTGTATTCCCCTATCTTGCCTCGCCTCCCTGGTAAAGTGATTTTTTTTCCAATTCAACTTTTTACTTATTGACAGCAATTACAATAATTGGCTGTGCAACACTACCCTGAATGTGATATTTCCATCACAATTAACTTCCCTTCACCCGTCCCTAATGTCCCTAGTAGCCACTAATAAACTTTGTTCTCTATACACCTTTTTTAAAATATAATTTTATTTTGTTGAGAATATACACAGCAAAATATACATCAATTAAACCATTTCTAAATGTATAATTTAGTGACATTTATTGCATTCTTCAAGTTGTGTTACCATTCTCACCCTTCTTTTCTGAGTTGTTCCTCCCCCATTAAGACAAATTAACTGACCTCTAAGGTTTCTATCTAATCTTTTTAGTTGCTGCTATTAATTTGATCCCATATAGATAGTTCAGAAGAACAAATTTGTCTTGGAAGAAATACAGCCAGAATGCTCCTTAGAAGGAAAGATGGCGAGACTTCATCTCATGTACTTTGGACATGTTATCGGGAGGGACCAGCCCCTGGAGAAGAACATCATGCTTCATAAAGTAGAGGGTCAGCGAAAAAAAGGAAGTGAAAAAGGGGCCATCTTCAATGGGATGGACTGAAACAATGTGCTCAAACAAAGCAAATATTGTGAGGATGGTGAAAGGCTGGGCAGTGTTTCATTTGGTTGTACAATAGGGTCACTATGAGTTGGAGCCAAGTCAATGGCACCTAACAAAAATATAGTTCTTAAAAGACAATAACGTGGTTTCTTGGCAACATGGCACTATAGTCAGAAGCACCACACCATCCCTCCACAGCAAAGATCAGAAAAACTAAGTCAAACAGAGTCACACGTCAATCCTAAAACCCTAAGCATCAAATTAAGAGATAAAGAACTCAGCCAAGCACCGAATGGAATAAGAAACTGACTGAGAACAGAGAGTGATGAGTGATACATGCAGAGGTTCCCTATCGGCTACCACAGCACAGATCCACCATCTTGGACTCCTATTGGAGATCAGTGAACGGGGGTATGAGAAAGCAGCTTCACAGAGCTTCCAGCAGGAGACAGAACAACTGGTAACCAGCAATATATGCTTTCGCATCCCCCACATTTCTTCACACCCACTTAGCCTCCTCTGCTAACTGCAGCCACAGTCCTTTGGCCGGGAAGCAACAGCTTCACCCCAGGGTCACTTGGATTCCACCCACCCACACTGGCTGGCTCCCTGAGTGCCTTCTGTTGGCTGCTGGTTTTGCTTTTTTCTGCTTCTCTAGATTTCTTCCTTAACTCTCACCACCTCCCCCTCCATTCTCTCAAATACCTGGCTCCGTGTGCCATCTTTGCTTCTTGCTGAAAAGCTGCAAAACACCACTCAACTGTGAAACTGCTCCCCGGCCCATGCCGCTGTGCTGGTGGGACCCACGGGGCGTTTTTATTTGTTTGCTCTGAGTTCTTCTGTTTTGATGTTTTTGTTTTCTTTTTCTTTTCATGGCTTGGGAGCCCCTTCTAGCCAGGCAGTACCTCACAGCTTGGAAGCAGACACACAGAGACATACCTGGGAGCATTTCTTTTTTCTTGTTTTTTTTTTTTCTTTGTTTTTGGGTTTTATGTTTTTGCTTCTTTGTTTTATTTACTTCTCTCTTATATTCACTGTTTGTCTTTCTTCATTTCCAGTTTCTAGATTTATTCATTTTTTTATTTAACCTTTTTCTTTCTTTTTATTTTTGTTTTCTAACATTTCTCAGTCTCTCATCTCTCCACTTCAATAGCGAGCTCCCTTAGCACTCTTTTTTGTTTGTGTATATGTTTTTGGCTCCTCTTCCTCTCTCCTCTCTCTCTTCTTTTCCACCCCATCTTAGCTCCACACATCACAATCTACTACCTCCTTTCTGCCTACATGCACCATGTGCTGAACATCACACTCCCAAGCAGCACAGGCATAGCCTATCAGAACCTGCCCTGCACTGATTCTCCGTCCATACTGTCAGCCCTGGTACGTGCCACAAACAACCCATCCCAGCAACTCCCTTTCAGCTGCATCTGCCCTACTGTACCATACCTGAGTGACTGACCCTGCCCACTGGAGAAGGAGGTGAAAAGTATTGTGACCACAGACAAGCACACAATGAAGAATGCACAGCCCACCTGCTCAGACAAACAAATAAAACAAAAAACAGGATGAAACAAACAAATATACAGTCATTGAAAGAGGAAAATAATCACTGAATGCTCCGAAGACAGCAGACAATATCAAAACATATACAAAAATAGGACAGGATGGTTCCAGTAGACATCCAAAATAAAACATCAGATGGCTTTCCAGTAGAATAAAAGTCACTAGACCTAACTGATAAGGAATTCAAATCTCTAATATTCTGAATTATCCAAGAGTTTAAGCAAAAAGCAGGCAAAAATGAGGAAAAAATAGACAAATTCATGGAAAATGCAGACAAATACAAGGAAAATAAAGACCAAAAAATGGAAGACTTCAAGAAAGTAATACAGGAACAAACTGCTAAAATAAATTCACAGCTATAAACCATACAAAAACAACAATTAGAAATCCAAAAGATAAACAACAAGATTTCAGAAATGGACAGTGTCATAGAAGGGCTGAGGAGCAGGTTTGAAACGATGGAAGATAGGATCAGTGAAATTGAAGACAAACACTTGGACACAACTCTGAGGAAAAATCAGAAAAAAGAACAAAGAAAAATGTAGAAACCCTGAGAATTATGTGGGACACAATCAAAAGCAAAAATCAAAGAGTGATCGGAGTTCCAGAACAGGGGAAGAAAACAGAAAACACAGAGAGGATCATTGAAGAATTGCTGACAGAAAACTTCCCCAATATCATGAAAGATGAAAAGCTGACCATCCAAGAAGCTCAATGAACCCCAGATAGGATAGACCACAAAAGAAAATCACCAAGGCATATCATAATCACACTCGTTAAAACTAAATACAAAGAATCCTGAGAGCAGCTCGAGAAAAACAGAAAGTCACATACAGAGGAGAAACAATAAGACTAAGCTCGGATTATTCATCAGAAACCATGCAGGCAAGAAGGCAATGGGATGACACATATAAAACCTTGAAATAAAAAAATTGCCAGCCAAGAATAATATATCCTGCAAAACTCTTGTTCAAATATGATGGTGCAATTAGGTCATTTCCAGATAAACATAAATTAAGGGACTATGTAAAAACCAAGCCATACTTACTAGATTTATTAAAGGCAGTCCTTCGAACTGAGAACAAAGAACATCAGACCACAGGCTGAATATAGGACACAGGATTGTACTACCAGATACCAACCTAGGAAATGAACTCTTAAGGACTATGCAAAACCAAAAGAATTACAACAGGGAACCAAAGAGGTTAATCTGTAAATGACAACAACATCAGAACCATAAAAGAGGGAATAAACAGTGTAGGTATAGAACCTTCTAATGGAGAGGAAGGCAAGGTGATACCAAGTAATAATAGACTGGTTCAAATCTAGGAAGATAAGGGTAAATTTCAAGGTAACCACAAAGAAAGTTAAAAAACCTACTCAGCAAAATAAAGAAGAAAGACATAAAGTCTCAGTAAAAACAAAACCTATGAAAACAGAAGAAATGAAAAAAAAAATCCACAAACAAAAGGAACTCAGTACAGGAGAGTAAGAGTAACAATGAAAACGTCAGCACCACAAAAAAAAAAAAAGTCACTACAAAATGCAATCCCGCTCCTAGGAATATATCCTAGAGAAATAAGAGCCATCACACGAATAGCATTTGCACACCTATATTCATTGCAGCACTGTTCACAACAGCAAAAAAACGGAAACAACCTAGATGCCCATCAACAGATGAATGGATAAACGAACTGTGGTACATACACACAATGGAATATTATGCAAATATAAAGAACAATGATGAATCTGTGAAGCATCTCATAACATGGATGAAACTCCAGAACATTATTCTGAGTGAAATAAGTTACTCAAGAAAGGACAAATATTGTATGAGATCTCTACCGTAAAAACTCATGTAAAAGTTACACGCAAAAACAATCTTTGTTGGTTACGAGGGATGGGAGGGGTGGGGTGAACTAAATAGACAATAGATAAGTGGTAACTGTGGTGTAGGGTAAGACAGTGCACAATACTGAGGAAGCCAGCACTTGTACAAGGAAAGGTCATGGAAGCTCCATAGACACTTCCGATCTCCCTGAGGGACTGAATTCCTGGGCAGAGGGCTATAGGGACCATGGTCTCTGGGAACATCTAGCTCAATTGGCATAACACAGTTTATAAAGACAATGCTCTACATTCTACCTTGGTGAGTAGTGTCTGGGGTCTTAAAAGCCTGTGAGCAGCCATCTAAGATACTCCACTGGTCTCACCCCTTCCGCAGCAAGGGAGAATGAAGAGAACAAGATACAAGGAAAAGATTGGTCCAAAGACTAATGGACCACAGCTACCACCGCCTCCAGCAGTCTGAGTCCAATACAGCTGGATGGTACCTGGCTACCACCACTGACTGCTCTGACCGGGATCACAATAGAGGGTCCTGGACAGAGCTGGAAAAGGATGTAGAACAAACTTCTAACTCACAAAAAAAGACCATATTTACTGGCCTGACAGTCTGGAGAAACCCCTAGAGTATGGCCCCCAGACACCCTTTTAGCCAGTGGTGAAGTCACTCCTGAAGTTCACCGTTCAGCTGGGGATTGGACAGCCTCATAAAACAAAACGTGACTGATGTGGCACAGCAGTCCAGGGGCAAAGACTAGAAGGCTGGAGGGGACAGGAAAGCTGGTGATAGGGAACCCAAGTTTGAGAAGAGACAGTGTTGACATGTCGTGGGGTTGTTAACCATTGTCATAGGGCAATATGTGTACTGTTTAATGAGAAACTTATTTGTTTTGCAAACATTCATCTAAGGTACAAAAAAAATTATGTGAGATCAAATTGACAACAGCAACTCAAAAGGTTTGAGGGAAGCCTAGGGGGCAGTGAGTTGAAGATACTGGTGATGGAATAATTTGGAAAAGGATAGTGAGAATAGCAGCACAACTGGAAGAATGTAATCGATGTCACTGAATTGTACATGTAGAAACTTTTGAAATGGTGTAACTTTGGCTATGTATATTTTCACCAAAAAAAAAAAAAAAAGGTCCTCCAAGGTCGAGAAGGGAGAATGTTGTCATGTCATGGGGTTGTTATACAATGTTATAAAACAATGTATGTATTGACTGTTTAATGAGAAACTATTTGTTCTGTAAACTTTCATCTAAAGTACAATAAAAAATATTTTTAAAAGATCATAACGCTCAAGGAAGATATTTTTTACTAGTTGAGCTAAACTTGTTTCATTTTAAGACTACTTCAAGGTATATTTTTGGTTTAAGTTTTAAATATTATCTCAGGGCAATAGTTTCAGGGGTTCGTTCAACTTCCATGGCTCCAGGAAGTCTGCAGTCTATGAGAATTTGAAATTCTGTCTGCATTTTCTCCTTTTGATGAGGTTTCTTCTATGGAATCTTTGATCAAAATGTTCAGTAGTGGTAGCTGGGCACCATCCAGTTCTTCTGGTCTCATGGCAAAGAAGACATTGTTTATGGAGGCAATTAGCAACACACTTCATATCCTCCTCCTATTCCTGATTCTCCTTCTTCCTCTGTTGTTCCAGGTGAATAGAAACCAATTATTGAGCCTTGGATGGCCACTTGAAAGCTTTTAAGAACACAGGTAGAACAGAGGCAGCAAACATATTAGGCCAATTAACTCAGATGTCCCAGGAAACCATGACCCTAAGTCTCCAAACCAAGAAACCAAATCCCATGAGGTTTTTGGTTGTACATAGGCAGCACCAGCAGCTATTCTTTCTTTCTTTTTTGGTTGTTGTAAATATATCTATCACACAACTTTTGCTGATTCAACTTTTTACAAGTGTACAACCTATAGACAGCTTTTACAATAACAAGTTGGGAACCCTATCCTTAATCAGTACGATATTTCCATCACCGTTAACCACCCCTTTCCCCCTCCTTCTTGCCCCTGGTAACCACTAAGAAACTCTGGCCTTTATACATTTGACTTCCCTTTTCTTTTTATATAAGTGAGGTCATACAATATGTCCTTTTGTGATTGACTTATTTCACTCAGCAAAATGTCTTCCAGCTCCATCCATACTGTAGCATGTATCAAGATTTAATTTCTCCTACTGGCTGAGTAGTATTCCACTGTATGTATATACCACATTTTGTTTATCCATTCATCTGCTGATGGACGTTTAGGTTGTTTCCACCTGTTGGCTATTTTGAATTGTGCTGCAATGAAAATTGGTGTACAAGTCTCTGTTTAAGTCTCTGCTTTCAAGTTTTTGGGTACATACCTAGGAGTGGAATTGCTGGGTCATATGGTAGTTCTATTTTTAGTTTTTTGAGGAACAATCACACTGTTTTCCACAGGGACTATACCATTTTTGATTCCCTCCAGCAATAGATATGGGTTCCAGTTTCCCCACATCCTCACCATTTGTTTTCTGGGTTTTTTTTTTTTTTTTTTTTTTTTAATCTTAGCCATCCTAGTGAGAGTGAAATGGCATCTCACTGTGGTTTTGATTTGCATATCTCTGATGGCCAATGTTGAGCACATTTTCATGTGTTTGGTGGCCATTTTAATGTTCTCTTTGATGAAATGTCTCTTCAAGTCCTTTGCCCATTTTATGATTGGTTTATTTGTCTTTTTGTTATTGTCTAAGTTACATATATGTTTTTGTTATTAGGTTCTTGATGGATATATGGTTTCCAAAGGTATTCTTCCAGTCAGTAGCTTGTCTTTTCACCTTTTTTGTAAAGTCTTTTGATGAGAAAAGTTTTTAATTTTTATGAGGTCTCATTTAGTTAGTCTTGCTGTTTGTACTTTTGTTATTATATTGGATAATCTGTTATTGAAAACTAGGGCTGACAGCGTTGTCCCAACTTTTTCTTCTAAGAGTCTTATGGTTTTAGTTTGCACATTTTGGTCCTTAATCCATTTTAAATTTGTTTTTGTGTATGGTGTGAAGCATGGATCCTGCATGTGGAAATCCAATTTTCCCAACACCATTTATTGAAGAGACTCTTCTTTCCCCATCGAATGGACTTAGCACCTTTGTCAAAATTCAGTTGACTATAGATGTGTGGGTTTATTTCTTGACTCTCAATTCTATTCTATTAGTCTTGTGTCTATTGTTATACCAGTACCAGGCTGTTTTGATTACTATAGCTGTATAGTATGTTTTAAAATCAGGAAGTGTGAGTTCTTCTACTTCGTTCCTCTCTTTCAACATTGCTTTAGCTATTTGGAGCTATACATTCGTCTTTTCTTCTATTTTTATATAACTGAGTTCATACAATATTTGCCCTTTTGTGATTGCCTTATTTCATTCAGCATGTCTTCCACCTACATCCATATTGTAGTAGGTCAACTGATTTTTAACAAATGTGAAAAAGCAATTCAACAAAAAAGTCTTCACAACAAATGGTGCTAAAACAACTGGATAGCGATATTTTAAAAAATGACCTTGACCCATAGTTAAACTGTATAGAAAATTTTGCTCAAAAAGTAGCATAGATATAAACGTAAAACCTAAACATAGAAAACTATTAGGAGAAAATATAAGAGATAATCTTTGTGGCATAGGGTTAGGCAAAGAATTCTCATGTACAACATCAAAAGGACAATCTATAAAAGAAAAACTTTGAAAAAAAATTAACACTCTTGCTTTGCAAAAGGCACTGTTAAAAGAAAGGAAAGCCACTCTACAGATGGGGAGAAAACATTTACAAATAACATATCTGACAAAAGACTTGTATCCAGAATATAGAAAGAAATCTAAAAATTCATCAATAAGAAAAGGAAAAATGGGGCAAAAGATTTTTTTGTTTAAAAGTCACATATTTTATTATTCCATTTACATGAAATGTCCAGAATAAGCAAATCCATAGAAACAGAAAGTAGATTTAGTGGTTGCCAGGGGCTGGGAGTAGGCGGAAATGGGGAGTGACTACTTAATGGGTGTGGAGTTTCTTTTGGGGGTGATTAAAGTGTTCTGGTATTAGACAGTGGTGATGGTTGCACAATATTGCCAATGTACTTGAAATCACTGAATTGTACACTTTAAAATAGATTTTTTGTCTTTTTTATTATTGTAGTTTAAATGAAGTTTACATTTCAAGTTATTCTCCCATCCAAAAATTTACACATACATTGTTATGTGACCCTAATTGCTCTCCCCATGCTGTGACAGCACACTCCACCTTTCCATTCTTGATTCCCGATGTCCATTCAACCAGCTCCTAACCCTCTCTGCCTTCCCATCTCACCTCCGGACAGAAGCTGCACGTTTAGTCTCTTGTATCTACTTGAGCTAAGAGGCACAGTCCTCACAAGTATCCCTTTATGTCCCACAATCCAGTCCAACCCGTCTGAAGAGTTGGCCTTGGGAATTGTTTTGGTTCTGGACTGATACAGAATCCAGGGACCACGCTTTCTGGAGTTCCTCCAGTCTCATTCAGACCATTAGGTCTGGTCTTCTTACTAGATTTTGAGTCCTGCACCCTACCTTTCTCCTGCTCCATCAGGGACTCTGTTGTGTTCCCTGTCAGGGCAGTCGTTGGTGGTAGCCGGACACCATTTAGTTCTTCTGGTCTCAGGCTGATGAAGTCTCTGGTTTATGTGGCCCTTTATGTCTCTTGGACTAATGCCTTCCTTGTGTCTTTGGTGTTCTTCATTCTCCTTTACTCCAGGTGGTTGGGACCAATTGATGCATCTTAGATGGCCGCTTGCAAGCTTTTAAGGCCCCAGACGCCACTCACCAAAGTAGGATGCAGCACATTTTCTTAATAAGCTTTGTTATGCCAATTGACCTAGATGTCCCCTGAAAGCATGGTCCCCCCTGCGACTCTGTCCCTCAAAGTGTTTGATTGTATTCAGGAAACTTCTTAGCTTTGGTTTAGTCCCGTTGTGCTGACTTTTCCCTGTAGTGTGTGTTGTCCTTCCCTTCACCTAAGATAATTCTTATCTATTATCTAGTTAGTAGATAACCCTCACCCTCTTTCCCCACCCTCATAACCATCAAAGAATTTTTCTTCTAGGGCAAAAGATTTAAACAAACACTTCACCAAAAAAGACATTTAGATGGCAAATGAGCACATGCAAAGATGCTCAACATCATTAGTCAATAGAAAAATGAAATGAAAACCACAATGACATACCACTACACACCTGTCAGAATGGAATATTAGAGCTATAAAGTGCCGGTGAAGATGAGAGCAACTGGAACGCTCATATATTTTTGGTGGGACTGAAAAATCGTATAGAAACTTTAAAATGCAGTTTAGCACTCAGTCACACTTTCAGGCATTTACCTTTGAGAAATAAAAATTTATGTTCACACAAAAGCTTGTAAATGAAAGTTTATAACAATTTTATTCATACCTGAAAAACTGGAAACATCTAACATTTCCATCAACCAACAAAAGGATAAAAAACTGTACATCCACACAGTGAAATACTACTCAGCAATAAATAGAAATGAACTACTGATTCTTCTAACAACATGGAGGATGCTTAAACGCATTTTACTAAGTGGAAGAAGTCAGACCAAAAAGGGTACATATTACATAATTCCATTCATATGACATTCTGGAGAAGTCAAAACCATAGGAATGGAGAACAAACCAGTGATTTGTAGGGTTTGGACATGGGGCAAGAGGTAGACTACAAAAGGGCTGTCCAGAGAAATTACTAGGGTGCTTGAACTGATCTGTATGGTACTAGGGTGGTAGATACATGACTCTATGCAGTTGTCAAAACCCATAGAACCATATACCATAAAGAGTGAATTTTACTGTATGTAAATTAAAAAGAATTAAAATTTTAAAAGCAATAAAAGGATATTTTTTACTTATTAAATTTGCAGAGATTTACAAAAAGAGAGAAAGGCCATGATTTAGGGATTATATGGAGCAGTATTCACATTCATACACTACTGATGGGAATGTAGTTTGTCCAACTGTACTGAGGAGAATCCAGCAATACCTATTAGGTGCCCTAGAAATGCTCAATTGTTCAACCCAGAAATTCCAATTCTAGGAATTTATTCTAAAGAAATAGAGGTACACACAAAGATTAATACACAATTAAGTTCATTACATTTTAATTTTATAGGCAAAGTTGGTAACATCCGAAATGTCCAACAACATGAGGTCATCCAATAAAATTTTGTTAGATCCACATGAAATAATACTATATAGCTTTTAATATTGTGTTTTCAAAGAATATTAATGATGTGGAAATATGCTCATGCTATTCCAAGAGAAAAAATATTTAGAATAAAACAATACATACAGTATGATGTCAATTGTTTTAAAAATGTGTTTTTTATAAAGACTGAAAGGACATACACTCAAATGTTACTAGTTATTGTTTTCTAGGTTATAAAATTATAAGTGTTCTCTACTTTTTAATTTAAACTTATCATCTTTTTTTTTAACAACGATCGTCTGTTAGTTTTATCATTGAGCAGAGCATTTTTATTAACAACAACAATAAACAAACAAGCCCAATCAGTCCAGTCAAACCCATGATCTTTTCAGTTGTTATCTTCACTCAAAAGGTCACACTGTTGTCCACTGGATACCTGTCCTCTTGCTCCTTCATGTACTGGAATCCCTGCAGATGAACACCTGCTAAAGGGAGAGTGAGTGGCTGCATCCGTCCAAGAGCATGAAACCTCTAAAGTAAACTGGCCTAGTCAACCAGAGGCTGAAACTGGCGTCAATCTCCATGACATTAGGAACAGATGTCTTTAAAAGCTATAATGCTCACCTTATGTAACTGGAAGTTTCCCTTCTTCTAAATCTCTTCCATAAAAGAATCTTTCAAAGCCCTTCTCCAAAGCAGCTCTTCCTTTTATTTTAGATATTGTAGCATGCTCTGAAGAATGACAAATAATAGGTCCAAGGATTGACCTTTTATTGTACTGTTTCCATATGCCAGATGTGGTGTTTGGTGAGGCCTGGAATCATTCTGGAGCCCTGGTGGTGCAGTGGTTAAGCGTTCGGCTGCTAACCAAAAGGTTGGCAGTTCAAATCCAACAGCCACTCCTTGAAAACTCTACGGGGCAGTTCTACTCTGTTCTGTAGGGTCTTTATGAGTCGGAATCTACTCGACAGCAACAGGTTTGTTTTTGGTTTGGGAGCCATTCTGTTCACTGTCCTGTCCATCCTTTTTTATGTTTATTTTTGAAGTGGGCTATTCAGTACCATTTGTGCTATCTCCTTTAGCCTTGATCCCTTTAACATCCTGTCACTATACCAATGAGTTTTTCTAAGTTGTCAACCTTGTTCTGGATTGTTTCTCAATTGGGGCCAACAGATACCTCCACAAAGGCAGTCCTACCTGAGAATACTGGCTAGCAGTGACTCGCACAAGTATCAAGGGAGATAGTGCAGTAAATCTTATCTCCAGTACACTAAAAAAAGTTAAGGATTTATGAAGTGAGCCTCAGTTCTGATTACATTCCAGTAGAGGATTTTATGGCCTCTCTCTCTCACTTCTCTCCTCCTTACAAGCATCAGAGAGATGTCAGATTTGCTTCTGTAGGTTTCTAGCCAATGAGGCTGAAGTTAACTAGTCCAATATGCACACAAAGTGTCAAGCATTTATGTTACTCCAGTATGGGATTTCGTAGCCTGCCTTTGCCTTCCTCTTCACCCTCCTCTCTTCTCTCCTTATATCCAGAGGGCAACATGGGTGTCACTCCCAACAACACTTACTAAGGTTTTCTTCACTTATTCACAGTAAAGCTCATCCCAGATGGGAGGTGTTGCAAGTAGGTAGCCTAGGGAGAGAGGAAGGAAAGGAGATCTGTTGAAACTCATCAGGGTAGGGCAGAAGAAGAAAAGGAGGCGAGATCCAGAGTAAGGCATCAGAAGCTGTGACCAAGGATATCCTGATGATGCACTGAGAATGTATTTGAAAGGCACAAGACTTTCCACTTCCCCCATGCCCTATCCTGCTCATCCCCAACAGACACATAAAAAACTAACCAGGACTCCTGATATTGTTTACTACTAAGCCATAAGTTCTCTGTCCTTATATCACATATGTCCTAAACCAAGTCTTAATCTCTGATGACCAAGTCAGAAGAAAATGGGAAGCTTGGATGGGGCAAGCCCTCCTACTAGTATTTCTTGATCAGTTGAGTTATCAGGATTAGATCCTTGATCTGGGGTTCCTAGGATTGCTGCCTTAGCTACAACTTCCCAGTGGCTGCTTTAAGGTCAACTAGGGAGTGGGCATCCCGCTGATCCGTATAAGTATTACCCAACTGCAGAGGTAAGTATAACAAATTCAGCCCCCAACCTGAGCATTCTTGTCTGTTTGGATCTTAAGAGCTGGGAAGAAGGAAGTGGTAATGACAGAAGAAGGTGACTCTCAATGTCATAGATATGAGCTTTTATTTGCTTTGCTCATCAATGTCTATCTTAGGTAGGGGGCTGAAGGAAAAACAAAAATGATGAGCACAGGGATTGGAGTTACTTTCAAATCGGCTGACTGCTCTTCTTCTGTGAAGCTGGAGTCTTTCATTGCTGAAACCCAAATGTATCTCTGATGGCCTACATTCCAGCATGGGGGCCCAGCAATTTTTGACTCTTGGAGGCCTAACAAGGAATGTACTACATAATATTTTTCAGATTTATTTTTCTGTGAGCATGGGGTATTTTTCAAGGTAAGTAATAATTCATATACATACGTACACGAGTATAGTACAACTTCTGAAAAGAGAAATGAGGAAAGAGGGTGCTAAACATGCAGTTGAAAACAGCAACCTGTGTTCCTTTTGTTGAGTGATGCTTTGTGAAGCTGAGATGAAGAGAGGCTGTAGTCATCCTCTGTTGCTTCTTCCCTTTTTTCACCCTCACGTGAAGTCTTCTACTAGCTTCTCCTGCTGGGGAATAAATATAAACCAGCCCCCGTAGGAGGACATAGACTGTCTCAGGGCCTAGTAACTCTAACACAGTGGTTCTTAAACCACTGTTGGAATATTGACCCGTTTGAAGAATGTAATGGAAGCCATGAACCCTCTCCCCAAGAAAATGTACTTACAAGAAAAATGTCTGCATGCAATGTCAGACGGTTCAGAGAAAATTTCTTCTCCTAAGCTTTACCCTCCTGCCCTTAAGGCAATCTCTCTGCATCAACTTCCAAACCTCCTCCCCAACAGTACAGAGAACATCTACAATATGGGCCATTAAACTGGATGTATCCTAACCCTAGAATGACTTTACAAAGTAGTTTTGTTATTCAATGATTGATACAAGCTTTATTTTGTCCACCTTAATCTTCAAAGCTGAATTAAATAATTAATAGGGCTATGTCTTATTCTAGTTAATTAACATGTGTGTTTTTAAAGTACTATGCCTAGTTTCTTTTAGGGGCAATACTAGCTCACTCCTCAAGTCAGAGACTTAGAAGCTAAAGTGTATCATGGAATACAGTCAACAAAAGCTTATACTATGTAGTGAACTTAGTTCAACGTCAAGGGAAAATTTTGATTTAAAGGAAATCTTTTCATGCCATTTCAAGCTGACCAGCCCACTGCTCTTTCAAAGGAGTTAGGAGATGGCCACAGGAGTCCAGCCCACTGCTCTAAGGGTCAGCAGCTCCCCTAGCTGTCCTCACCAAGGATTGTTGCTCATTCTCCCACACATGAAATGTGACAGACCCAGAAGGAGTAAATGTATAGCACATAGCAAGGTGCCAGGTACAGAGCAAGCACTCAGTAAAAGAGATGGAGGGTCATTTTACCTGGGCATTCTGCCAGCCAACACCTCAGTGCAATGTGCAAACCACTGCTTTTGCATCTTATAACAACCACACCACTCTTCTGAGGCTCATATTACTATACAACTACAGCTCCTCCTCTCTTGCCTTTACACAGTTGTTATGTGTCAACCTCCAGATAATTCTTTACAGTCACTGAAGCCTTTTATACCTGCCCCATAGTGTTTGTTCTCAGCCCACCTTCTGCTATAATCCTGGGTTACTTCGATAGCCATGTAAATGACCATCTGACATCCTAGCTTCATAGGTTCTTGACCACTATACTTCTGGAATCGTAACATTCCAAAACACGCTCTCTGATCACAGCTCCCATCATGCCAGTTTCCCAATTATCTGAAACCCATCTTGATTTCACATCTTGATCTCCTTCCTGACCTTACTTCCTTCCCTACTCAGCCTGGATCGTCAAATCCATTTCTATGTAATTCCTCTCTTGCTGTCAACCCCTCAATCAGTTAAGGTTAGCTAGAGGTACCCAAATGGTATTTGTGGCAATGACCCAAGACTGTATTTTCTGACAATTTCTAATCCAGTTTCAAACTAATTTCTCACTTTAATACCATAAGCTCTCCTGTTAATGTCCGCACTCTAGCCAGCCTTTTGGCCTATATATTCCTTAGAGACTGGTTCATACCCAAACCCCTCTGGTCATCCTACTCCAGCAAACTGTTTTGTTTTGTTTTTTTGACCTTGGTCAGCTTCCTCTCCGTCAATCACTTCTGCAATTTCAAATCTTCACCACCCATGTGAAATTCCCTTCCTTAATCCTATCCCTATCTCTATGCTCTAGTGAAGAGGTAGTTCTTTTTATCCACCTGTCTTCTAGAGCCATAAGTTTCACTTTCCCATCCTCACCTGAATCATCTCTTAGGCTCTTATTCCATCTGTTATCATCTCTCTCTCCTATATCTACAAAGACTCCCTTCTCAGTTCCTCCTGCTCATGGTCTGAAAACACACTCAATTTTCTCCCATATTAAAAGGGAGTTTATATAATTCACTGTGGGGCCTTGAAGGAGTAGTTTAACCTGTATTCTAGTTGGCATATCTGTAAACAGAAAGTGGAGCAGTAATGACTAAGCACACCAAATAAGGGTAAGGAAATAAGAGCCTGGTGAGTAGTGATCAGGAAAGCAGAGGCCTACCTGTAAATTCAGGTAGGGGTATAGCTGGGGTAAAGTTGAAAGGGGAAGACTGTGAGTACCAGCCACAGTAGCAAACCCCAGACTGTGAGGATGAGGTTCCTGATCAGGCAATGATCACTCTGGTCGTACCCAAGGAGCAACTGGCAGCAGTTTTAGAAGCAGCAGCAGCCATGCAACATCTGCAAGTAGCCAAGACTAAAATGCAGGCATAGAAATGGTGTGCTTCATGGAAGACACGATATTAAATATGACATACGTGTGACACACGTTCTGCTACTCCCCCTTGTCCCCCCCTCAACAGACAACACTAATCAGTTATAACCCTCTTTCGCACTGAGCTGGAACCTGGCTTCAGAATCCATTTTAACACATATTCCAGGCAGGCACTCTGAATCAATTGGAGAGGGCACTTGAGATGAAGTCCATCTGCTATCCTTGTACTAGACAGAAAAGTCCCCAGTAAAAAGAATTAGAAAATAAGAGTAAGTTTCAGGAGTAAGCATTTTGAAGAGAGCTTGGACGTTGTAGACAACAGGCGGGGACAAGCTGAGCCCTTGGAGATCACAGAGCAGGCGCCCAATTAATGTCTGTTGATGATTCATTTTTTCATTCAACAAACATTTAATGAGGCCTACAATGTGCACTGGTTAGGCACTGGGAATACAAAGATGAATAAGGCACTGTCCTTGCCCTTAAGGAACTTAGAGTCTGGTAGTCGAGAGCCATAGACACGGACAATGATAATACAATCTGATAAGTGCTAGAACACTTAGCAGGTTGTATTATATCCATCCGAGTAGGATTTCTTCGGAGAAGCACCCCTCCAGGTTGCTGCTGGATCCATGAAGAGAAGCCTGAGTCCTCCCAGTCACCAGGGCATGTTGTTGTTTCTGTCACATGGTGAGTGTCCCAAGAACTAACAATAATAATAATAGCTGTGATTTATAGTGTCTATAACATACACTTTACAAATATCCTCATGAAACTGTGCAAATTAATTATTATATTACAGATGAAGAAACTGAGGTTCAATGAGGTTAAGTAACATGGCTTAGATTACTGCAGGTTTCAAATTCAGCTTTGACCAACTCCAAAGTATTTTTCTATGTTTTTATGATAACCTTTATTCAGGCTTAATGCAACAACTTTTCAACAGCTTTCTATTTGGAACTAGGAGCAAAAACAGTAGATTAGTAATAAAGGCATGGACTTGGACTAAAGGCTCCATCAAGTTTCCCACCCTACCTGGCAAAGAGAAAAAAATGCAGAGAAGTGACTTCATACTAGCATACCATTAAAAACCTTGAGGTCAGCTTTTCTTTCTTTCTTAACCTCAACATCCTCAGGGACTACTCAAAATATAAGCATCCCTAGTCAACTATATTCTTTTAATCCTTGTCATGGTCAACACCATTTTCAGTACCAACAATAGTTTATTTATCATTCAGCATATTCTAGGCCTGTTCTAAACAATTAATATAAACAGTCCTATTAAATCCTTACCTTCCCCCACCCAAATTGTTGCAAACACATACTATGATTATCTGTATTTTACATAATAGGAAACAAAGTCCCAGATAGGTGAAAAATCATGATCAAGACTACACTGCTTGTGTAAGAACAAAGTTTTGATCCCAGGGCTGTCTAGTCCCAAGGCCCACACTCTCACTGTACTGCTTTGTTATCCTGCTCAGGGTTCCCTCTCCCAGCCTTACCTCCTCCTGCTGTTTCCAGGCTGGCCAGGTGTAAAAGGTCCTCTGAAAAATCCTGTTCTACTTAAATATAATATCTCTACTTTTCATTCTAGTCACAGAAAGCTCATTCTCTGAATCCCCAGGGTCAATATTCTGAGTCTTATATGGAGAATTTCCCAAAGAACATTGCTTTGAGAAGAGAAAATAAATACTAGGTATGTTTAGGTTTTTAATTATTGAATATATTTTTTGCTTGGATGGTTAGTCATAAACATCTTCAAATCCCTAAGCAAAATAAAACAGTTGAGCCAATAGCAACTAAGACCCTCTCTTTTCTGAGTGGATCTTAGGTATAAAACAGCCACTGAAAAGTAAGCATCCACTTTTGGTAAAACAACCTTGGGAGACATGTAGCAGGGAGAGTAAGGATGTCACTGACGAGAAGGAACAGGAACTTAGGAACCTGAACTTAAGAACACTATAATAGGTTTGTTGCTGTTCAGATGGCTTCCTGAGAACCAATATTTCTCATATGGCTCTCCCTAAGAAAAAATCTTGCAAAACCTGTGCATCCAAGCCCTGGTCCAAACGAAACCATTAACATATCAACCATCACTCGCATCCATCTAAAGAACATGAGAGGGTTTTTCATCAAGGCCAGGGGTAAGAGTAGGGGGATGCCCATTTACCAAGTCAGAAAGCTTTGACTTTTCCCTCTCCATCACCCTAATTTTCCCCTAAGTTCTATTACGTCTGCATTTTTATAACCTCTTAAATACATTCCCTTTTGTCCACTCCCACTCCTTCTGCCTTAGATCATTTCTCATCTTAATAATTACAACTAATCTCCCTGTCCAGATTCCTGAGTCTTCCAGAACATACTCCACACTACCACCAGAGTGACCTTCAAAACTCTTAAACTCCTTAAAACTTTGCAAAGTCTCCCCTTTATCTTCATAATGAAATCCAAATTCTATGGAATATTATATAAGGATCTATATCTGGCCAACATTTCCAGCCTCATTTATATTATTTACAGTTCCTCCAACACATCATTCTATTTCCAATGTCCATGCCTTTGTGTAGAAGATTATTCCCTCTGTTTCTGCCTGGTCAACCTTTATTTCTTTTAACACTCAACTTAAGAATCAGTTCCTCTGACCTCTGACATCTCCAGACCCAGTCAAATGATTTCTCTTCTGAACCCCATAGTGCCTTGTACATACCTCTATTGTAGAGCATACCATACTGTTGTAATTATCTGTGTACTTGTCGATCTCTCTCACTAGACTGGGAACTCCTTGAGGGCAGGGACTGTGTCTATTTCGTCTCCATATCCCCATCACCCAGCACAATGCCTGGCAGCTCAAGAGGCAGCAGAGAGGAGAAGCTGAAGATGCAGGAGAGAAAACAATAAAGTAATATTCTTAAGTAGGGACACAACACATATATGCTGAATGAGGTGAAGCTGTAGAGAAATGTATTCCAGTTCCATCCTGCAAAGAGATGCCAAAAGAAGAAATGTGTTGATTCATGAAAGAGTTCCCCATCACTAAATGTAATAATCAGTGGCTAAAGGATCATTTGCTGGGAAATTTATAAAAGGACTTGAATTGGGGTCAGATAGAAATAACCTAGAGGCGTGTTTGGGATAAGAGACTCCTAAGGTCCTTCCATCCTTGAGGTTCTAAGAAATCTACAACTCAACTTTTGGCATGATCTCAAGAGAAGCCATCACCCTGACCCTAAGCTCTACATATTACAGACCTATGAGTAAATGGTGACTCCCAGAGTGGTGTCAAGCGCTGAGGCCTCACTCCCATCCATACTGCTTTGATTGCAAACTTATAACATAACCCATTCTCCAGTGGCCATCTTCCCAGTTGACCTTTGGGGAGGTTCACAAGGCCAACAACCAAAAGAAGGACCTCGTGAGCCAAAGTATCTTCCACCACCTGCTACGTAAAGCTTTACATTTCCTCCTTAAAGCTATAGTGCCTTCAATCAATGCTTCTTAAAATGCCATTTAATCTCATTTGGAAAGATATTGTAAACTGGTATCAAATAAGTTTATACTGCAGAGTAGATTAAAGCATCCTCCCATCCAGCACCTCATGAGATCATCTAGTCCAACCTTCCCCCTTTATAAACCCACACAAGTAAAATAAATACATGCCTCTAAAATACCCAAAATTTTAACTCTAGCTGTTTCTCCCACTGCAAAATAAGGAGGTTGTACTGAATAATCTCCCATATCCCTTTTACTCTGGATATTCCATAGATCCAAAGAGTTTCTGAGCCTATGTTTTACACCAATAAAATAGACACATTGGTGGTATCTATTCTTCCTATTTCATCAGGTTGTTATAAAGGTCAAATAACCATGTTTATGAAACGCCTCTACAGAACTATAAAGTGCTATACTAATTTAAGGAATTATTTTTGGACATTAAGCTACATGAGAGGAGTTCAAAGAAGTATGCTCTGCCATTTATTATGAGTTACCTTAGTAAAATTACCGTACATCTCTGGGATGCCTCACAGGGTTATGGTGATGATCAAATGGGAACATGTGAAGCAGGCACACAGTAAAAATCATTTTCACTTTCCCTAATTGAAACCCTCTTAGAATCTCAGGAATAAATGAGATCTTCAAGTGCACGTAGTCTAATCTCTAATTCTATGCAAGGATATTCTCAAATTTTCTCTCCAATGGTCATACAAACCTCTAGGTATCACTTTCAGGAGCCCTTTCATCTTTGTGCAATTCTTGAATTTGCTTCTCCATTATAATTAGGACTGACTTCAAAAGCAGCAAAATCGACTGTCCCTGACTCCATAAAAAATCTGAAAACAGACCATCAAATCCTCCTCCCTTCCATAGAGTTCCCTCCTCCAAGTTAAATAGTTCAAATTCCTATGATGAATCTCATAAGGTCTAAGTTCAAGTCCCTCTGTGTATCCTGGATGTTCTTCTCTAGCTCCCTCTCGGAGAGTTGCCCTTAGAATTGAAACAAAACCATCAAGTGAAACAGGATTCTTATCTCCAGTGAGAGCACAAGTGGTTAGCTCCATATTGAAAAGTCTAAAGGTCTTCAAGTAGCTATAGATCTTATAAACAGTGAGTGAAGCACTTCTAAACGGGAAAGGGGAAGGCCAAAGAGATGCTGACAATACTAAAAACAAATGAATTTCCACATAATTTTCCAAATGTTAGCTCTCACCTCTATATTTGCCCAAACCAAGGATATACGACATTACAAACATTGCAAGCTTCCAGGGCTATCTGGATGAGTCCTCGTATATGCAGATGACATCTATACTTTTTCCACCAGATTCTCAGATATTTGCCTATTTCTTTCAGAAGCTGACAATTAAAGATTAAAGGTAATAAGTGTATTATATGTACACATGCGGAAGTGCGTACACACACACACACATATTACCAAACGTCTGAATGGAGACACATACCACATTCATGTATGGGAAGATTATAAAGATGATAGCTCTTCCCAAATTAATCTATAAATTCAGTGTCATTCCAATAAAAAATCCAATGATATTCGTGATGAGAACTTGACAAGCTGTTTCTAATGTTCACCTGGAAGAATAAGTACATGAGAATAATTTAAAAATTAAAAAAAAATAAGAATTAAGGACTGGCCCTCCAAGATAAAGTTATCAGTAAAAACTAGACATATAGGGAAGGACAGCACCCACATTCTCTCAATAAAACCATAATTAAAATACAATCATAAATTTTTTTAAAAAAGTAGTTCTAACCAGAAATCCTCAACATGAAGCATCACAATAAAGAACTGTTAGGTCAAAAAAGAAATGTAAATTATTATCAAATGTTATTTAATAAACAACTAAGTAAGTACACTACATATAAAAACTTCTGGATTCAACAAATACTATATATACAATACTGTATGTAGTATGGAGCCATGGTGGCACAGTGGTTAAAGTGATTGACTGCTAACCAAAAGGTTGGTGGTTCAAAACCGTCAGTGGCTCCATGGGAGAAAGATGTGGAAGTCTGCTTTTGTAGAGATTTACAGCCCTGGAAACCCTATGGGGTCACTATGAGTCAGAGCTGACTCGATGGCAGTGGGTTTGGTTTGTATATGTAGTATAGCTTTAAATTCTTTTATTATAAAATAATGAAAACAACATATAACAAAAACTACACAGATAAACAAAATAAGAAATTAAAAAAAAACATATAAATCAGGTTTGGAAGAGAGTACAATAAAATAAAAAATTTCCTCCAGAAAGGAATGTAAT
The DNA here is from genome assembly GCA_030035585.1 of Dugong dugon. Taxonomy (NCBI): domain Eukaryota; kingdom Metazoa; phylum Chordata; class Mammalia; order Sirenia; family Dugongidae; genus Dugong; species Dugong dugon. Next base: position 95,198,426 of record CM057483.1, on the reverse strand, counting down.
GAATTTCACTTAATGTAAAATATGTTGAAATGGGAAATGTTTTATTACATACATATTTACCACAATTTAAAAGGAAACAAAACCTGGAAAAAAAGGCTTCAAGGGCAGACAGCCTTATACTTTTTTTTTTAATTTCTAAGAGGAGATAATTTCCGCATGACATAAGACATGACAAATATAGAAATATATGCAAAACTAGCATGACCTCAATGCTAACACCCATCAAAGATAACACAGAGAAAAATACAAACCCATTTCATTTTTAAATATAGATTTAAAAAATCCTTAAAACAATACTATCTAATCAATCTCAAGAACCAGTTACTGTCCATTCAATTCTGACTCATGGAGACCCCACATGTGTCAGATTAGAACTGTGCTCCATAGGGTTTTCAATGGCTAATTTTTCTGAAGCAGACCACTAGGTCTTTCTTCCAAGAAGCCTATGCGTGGACTCGAACCTCCAACTTTTGGTTAGCAGCTGAGTCCATTAACCTTTTGCACCACCCAGGGACTTCAACAGTATAGTAAAATAATACAACAATATGACTCAGCAAAAAATATATTCCAGTAATATAAGGATGACTTGTATTAGAAAATCTAGTCATAAAAATAATAAATCATGTAAAAGACAACATGACAATAGCAAAAAATAAGACATTCATTGATAAAAATCCTCTACCCATTAAAAATAAAAACTACTTCTGGACTAGGAATAAAAGGAGCCAAGGTGGTGCAGTGGTTAAGTGCTCAGCTGCTAACCGAAAGGTTGGCAGTTAGAACCCACCAGCCACTCTGCAGGAGAAAAGCTGTGGCAGTCAGCTTTCTGTAAAGATTAAAGCCTTGGAAACCCTATGGGGCTGTTCTACCCTGTCCTATAGGGTCACGATGAGTCTGAATTGTCTCGACAGCAATGGGTTTGGGTTAGACTAGGAAAAGAAAATTATTTCCTTAACCTAGTAAACCATAAGACATCATTCTTAACTAAATAAGGATGCCTGCTACCATTAATATTAAATGTTGCTCAGGAATGCCTATCCAAGGTGATACTGTATAAACATAAACGTTTAACTAGTGAAAAGGTGACAAAACCCTTATTTGAAAATATGACTATACAGCTAGATAACTAAAGAAAATCAACAAATTTCTACAACAGTAGCTTAGTAAGATGGGCTAAGTTTTCATTATAAACCAACTTAACAGTTTAGAAAATGAAGAAACTCATGCATAATACTCCAAAACAAACAAAAAAAAAGTACGATAACTTTTGAGGGTGATGAAAAAAATTAGAAATGGCTAGTAGTGATGGTTGCACAACATAGTGAATGTTATTGATGAATTGTACATATAAAAATGGTTGAAATAGCAAATGTTTTGTTATACATATTTTACCACTATAAAAAAAGTACCATAAAACTATCACATTCAACAAGCACCAGTATGTGAAGGAAAAATACTTAGCACTAAATTAGCCAGACTCTGTGGTGGGCATTTAATCTATACTATTTACCTTTCCCAAAAACCTTGAAAAGATGACATTACCACGATTTCAGATATGAAAAGCACAAGGTCAAAATTCAGCATTTCTGAACAGACACTTAACAAAAGAAGACATTCAAGTGGCTAAAAGACAGATGAGGAAATGCTCACGATCACTAGCCATTAGAGAAATGCAAAGCAAAATCACAATGAGATACCATCTCACCCTGGCACTACTAGCACAAATCAATAAAAACAGAAAATAACAAATGTTGGAGAGGCTGTAGGGAGATTGGAACTCATATGCACTGCTGGTGGGAATGCAAAATGATACAACCATTTTGAAAAATGATATGGTGTTTCATTAAAAAGCTAGAAATAAAAATACCACATGAACCAGGAATATCACTCTCAGAAATATATCCCAGAGAAATAAGTCATCACACAAATAGACATATGCACGTCCATGTTCATTGCTGCATTGTTCACAATAGCAAAAAGATGGAAACAACCTAGGTACCCATCAACAGATGAATGGATAAACAAACGTAAACACAGAGGAGTACTGTGCAACGAAAAAGAACAATGATGAATCTGAGAAGCATCTCACAACACGGATGAATCTGGAGGGCACTATGCTGAGTGAAATAAGTCAATCACAAAAGGAGAAATATTGTATGAGATCACTACTGTAAAAACTCTTGAAAAAGTTTACACACAAAAAGAAACAATCGTTGATGGTCATGAGGGAGGGGAGAGGTGGGGATGGAAAAACACTGAATAGACAATAGGTAAGTGTTAGTTAACTTTGGTGAAGGGTAAGACAGTACACAATAATGGGGAAGCCAGCACACCTTGTGCAAGGCAAGATCATGGAAGCTCCATAGATACATCTAAACTCCCTGAGGAACTGAATTAGTGGGCTGAAGGCTGTGGGGATCAAGGTCACAGGAAACATCTAGTTCAATTGGCATAACATAGTTTATAAAGAAAATGTTCTATATTCTACCTTGGTGAGTAGCGTCTGGGGTCTTAAAAGCCTGTGAGCAGCCATCTAAGATACTCCACTGGTCTCACCCCTTCGGGAGCAACCAAGAATGAATAAAACTAAAGCTACAAGGGAAAGATTGGTCCAAAGGACTAATGGACCACAACTACCACGGCCTCCACCAGACTGAGTCCAGTACAACTAGACAGTGCCTGGCTACCACCACTGACTGCTCTGACGCGGATCACAATAGAGGGTCCCGGACAGAGCTGCAGAAAGATGTACAACAAAATTCTAACTCACAAAAAAAGACTAGACTTACTGGTCTGACAGACACTGAAGAAACCCCGAGATTATGGTCCCCAGACATTTTTTGGCTCTGTAATGAATTCACTCCAGAGGTTCACCCGTCAGCCAAAGACTAGACAGGCCCATAAAACAAAACCAGACTAAAGGGGCACACCAGCCCAGGGGCAAGGACTAGAAGGCAGGAGGGGACAGGAAAGCTGGTAATAGGGAACCCAAGTCGAGAAGGGAGAGTGTTGACATGTTGTGGGGTTGTTAACCAATGTCATAAAACAATATGTGTACTAACTTTTTAATGAGAAGCCAGTTTATTCCGTAAACCTTCATCTAAAGTACAATACAAAAAAAATTCGGCATTTCCAGAATTTCCTTCAGAGAAGGGGCCATGTAAGTATGGGGCTGGCTCTTGACTACATGGTGGCACTACAGAGGAGCTCTAGGGCCAGGGGGTGGCACATGTATGTCACAGGCCATAAGGAAATTGCCAGCCACAGGATCCTCCTCAGCACGGTTCACCAGCCAAAAAGTCAGTGGGTTTAATGGCACGGGTTTAAATAAGCATCATCGTTCTCCTGCCTACATGCGTATTCTCCACTATCCATTCTCTACAATGAAGCCAGGACAATATAAAATGCAATATCTGATCATGTCTACCACCACCATAAAGTGGACACCATTATTAGCCCATTTCATAGATAAGGAAATAAGAAAACAAATAAATCACTCAAAAGGTCATTACATTGGAGAAGCACATCAAGAATGAATAAGGACCTCTGAAAATCCGCTCCACCACAAAAACAATGAGAACACTGTCAAAAATGTTCAAAAGCCTGAAAATTCAATAAAAACTTGCAACAGCGAAAGCAGCAGAGTCTGAGTAAGAACAACGGGCTTTGTGCCATTTTAACTTGCCTTATTCTCATCCAGGAGCCCTGGTGGTGCAGTGGTTAAAGCGTTCAACTGCTAACCAGAACATTAGCAGTTCAAACCCACCAGCCACTCCACAAGAGAAAGATTTGGCAATCTGCTTCTGTAAAGATTTACAGCCTTGGAAACCCTATCGGCAGTTCTACTCTGTCCTACAGGGTCACTGTGAGTCGGAATCGACTCAATGGCAGTGGGTTATTCTTATCCACCTTTCTCCAGCTCCATGGTAGCCTTCAAAGTCAGCAGCTTTGCAAACACGATAGCTGTAAAAATCAGCAAATAGCAGCAAATGGAGAGGGTAGAATGGGTTTGGAGCTGCTCAGAAAGCCACAAAATGATTAATATTTGAATTGTGAGGCGGCTCCCTAGAAAAGCCTCATTTACATGTTTGTCTTTATTTGACCAAACTCTAATCTCACTCAGAGAGAAAAGCCCTCTTCCCAGGGTATTTGTGAAATAATAATAATAAAAAAATCAATAGTTATTGAATTGTCATGTGAAGATTGTTGAATTGGCAAATGTTTTATATATATATATATATATATATATATATATATATATATATATATATAAAACCACAATAACAAATTAAAACAATTATCAGTGGTAATTTTTTAATATCTCAGCTGCTTGAGACAGTAATACTGGTTGGGGCAAACAAAAGGATGGTCAAAAACTTAAAAAGGAAGAGCTGGGAAATGAGATGTCTAGAATGGCTTTGAAAAGCTTTGACTTACTGCTATGTCAATGGCTGATTTTTCTGAAGTAGTTCACCAGGTCTTTCTTCCACGAAGGCCACACACATGTGCAGAGCTGTGCATATGCCCAGGAAAGATTCAAGAAGGACCTAATCTCTCATCTCTGGCTGATCTTGAAGCTCTGCACAAACAAGAAGTAAAGGCTATGGCAGAGCTGTAAACTGTTGGAGCACTGAAGGCAAACTCCAAAGTACACACAGAGGCCCCCAACAAAACTTGGAAGAATTATTAGTTCAAAACATTTAGCGAAATATCCGTCCAATCAATAAACCAAAAAAACAAAATCCTGCCTTTGAGTCAAATTCAACTCATGGTAACTCCATGTGTGTCAGAGTAGAACTGCATCCCATAGGGTTCTCAAGGGCTGTAATCTTACAGAAGTAGACTTCTAGGCCTTTCTTCCCTGGTCTCACTGGGTACATTCAAACCACCAACCTTTCGGTTAGTAACCAAGTGCAAACATTTTGTGCCACCCATGGACCTTGTCCAATGAACAGCCGACCACTAAGCTAACTGGGCAGACTTCACTGGCCAGACACAACAAAAAGCAAAAACTATACAGTATTAGTCCACAAAAGTTACTAAATAAGCAACAAAAATAGCAATAAACTGTAAGAAAAAATCCAGGGGAGGAGGGCTTAACCTGATTTCCAGGGTTACTACATTATTTAAAATTTTCAGTTTTCAGTAAAAAATTATGAGACATGCAAAAGACCAGGATAGTATAACCTATACATGGGGGAAAAAGCAGGAAATACAAACTGTCCCTAAAGAAGTTCAGATATTGGACTTCTAGGAAAAGATTTCAAATTAGCAATTATAAATATGTTCAAAAAATGACAGGAAATCATAATTAAGGAATTAATAGAAAGTATGAGAATAATGTTTCACCAAATAGAGAATATCAATAAAGACAGAAATTGTTTTTAAAAAAATTTTTAAAGAACCAAATAGAAATTCTTGGATTGAAAAGTACAATAACTGAAGAAAAGAATTACTAGAGGGGCTCAATAGCATATTTGAAGTGGCAGAAGAAAGAAACAGCAAACCTGAATATAGGTCAATTGAGATTATCCAGTCTCAGGAACAAAATATAAAAAGAAGAAAAATGAACATAACCGCAGAGACTTTTGGAACAACACACAGACATACACATAGTGAGAGCCCCAAAAGGAGAAGAGAAAGAGACAAAAAAGAACATTTGAAGAAACAATGACCAAAACCTTCCCAAATTTGATGAAAAAATATCGAATTATACATGCAAGATCAATATACTCCAAGAAGGATAAACTCAAAGAAATTCAAAACTAAACACTTGATAGTAAAACTGGTGAAAGACAAAGAGAATCTTGAAATCAGCAAGAGAATACAACTCGTCACGTACAATGAATCATTAATAAGATTATCAGCTGACTTCTCAGAAACCATAGAGGCCAACAGGCAGTGGGATGGCACACTCAAACTGCTGAAAAAAAAATATCGCCCCAAAATTATGTATCCAACAAAACTATCCTTCAAAAATGAAGTAGAAATTACAACATTCCAGGAAAACAAAATTTGAAATAATTCCACACTACCAAACATGTCATAAAAGAGATACTACAGGCTGAATTTAAAGAACACTAAACAGTAACTCAAATACATATAAAGAAATAAAAAGCACCATTAAAGATAACTACATAAATATAAACGACAAAAATACATATCTTTTTTCAATAATTTCTACATGTGTAATTCAGTGACACTGATTACATCCTTCATGTTTGTTGTACAACCATTCTTGCTATCCTTTTCCAAATTATTCCACCACAACTGACATAAACTCAGTGCCCACTAAGCAAAAATTCCCCCTTCCCCCTAGAAATTCCTAATAAGCTTTAGTTTCTACATATTTGTCTATTCATATAAGTGAGATCATACAATATTCGTCCTTTTGCAACTGCTAACAGCATAATGTTTTCAAAGTTCATCAATGTTGTACCATGTATCAGGACTTCATTTCTCTTTATGGCTGAGTAATATTCCATTGTATGTATATACCACATTTTGTTTATCCATTCCTCTGTTGATGGACACTTTGGTTGCTTCTACATTTCAATTATTGTAAAAAATGCTCCAGTGAATACTGGTGTACAGGTTTCCGTTCGCGTTCCTGCTTTCACTTCTTCTGGGCATATACCTAGGATTGGGACTGCTGAGTCACATGATAGTTCTATGTTCAACTTTCTGAGGAACTGCAAAACTGTTTTCAACAGCAGGTGTACCATTTTATATTCCCACCAGCAATGCATGAGGATTCCGGTTTCTCCACAACCTCGCCAACACCTGTTGTTTTATTTCTTTATCATTGCCATTCTAATGGGGATGAGGTAACATCTCACTGTGGTTTTCATATGCATCTCTCTAATGGCTAATGGTGGCGCAGAAGTTAAGAGCTCCACTGCTACAGAAAGGTTGGCAGTTCAAATCCACCAGCCACTCCTTGGAAACCCTATGGGGCAGTTCTACTCTGTCCTATAGTGTTGCTATGAGTAGGAATTGATTTGACAGCCATGGGTTTGACTTCTTTCTTTCTTTCTTTCTTTTTTTGTTAATAGCTAATGCCATTGAACATCTTTTCATGTACTTGTTGGCCATTTGAATATCCTCTTCAGTGAAATGTCTGTTCCAGTCCTTTATATGTTGATTGGGTTGTTTGCAAAAACAGTATAAATCTATTTTTGTTTGTAATACTTTTTTCTATCCAATTTAAATGACAACCGCATAAAGGAATAATTATAACATTGTGCTGATGGGCTTATAATGCACAGAGACGTAATTTATATTATATTAATAGTGCAAGGGAGAGAAGTGAACAAAGCAAAGTTTTGTATACTATTAAAATTAAGTTGTTATTAATTAGAACTAAATTGTTTTAAGTTAGGATGTTAATTGCAATACCAGAGCAACTACCAAAATAATAAAACTTTTTAAAAACTACATAATAAAAAAAAATAAAAACATAATTATGCTAGTACACTAGAAAATATCTAACACACAAAAAAAAGAAGGCAGCAATGGGGAAACAGAGGAAAGAAAAAGATACAAGACATGTAGAGAAAGCAAATAACAAAACCACATACATCAGTTCTAACTTATCAGTAATTGCATTAAACATAAATGCATAAAACACTCCAATCAAAAGGCAGAGATTGGTTGGCAGAATGAACAAAAAAATATGATCTATATGCTATCTAGAAGACACGCACTTTAGATTCAAAGACACAAAAAAAGTTTGGATGGAAAAAGATATACCATGCAAACAGCAACAAAGAACCTTGAGCAGCTATATTAATTTAAAGCAAAACAGAATTAAGAAAAAGTTGTTATGAGACAAATAAGATCATTTTGTAATAACCTAAGGATTAATCCATCAGGAAGACATAAGAATTATAGAATTATAGGCACATAACAACAGAGCTGCAGAAATAAATGAAGCAAAAACTGACAGAAACAAAGGCAAAAATAGACGACAACAATAGTTGGAGATCTCTATATCACACCTTCAATAGTGGATAGAAAAACTAGGTAGAAGATCAACAAAGAAACAGAACACTTGAACAACACTGTGAAACAACTAGACAAAACAGACATTTATAGAAAATCCACCTAACAACCACATAATACACATACTTCTCAAGTGCACATGGAACATACTCCAGGATATACCACATACTAAGTCATAAAACCGATCTCAATAAATTTTTAAAAATTGAAGTCATACAAAATATATTCTACAACAATGAAATGAAATTAGAAATCATAACTTGATGAAATTTAATGAATTAAAAACATGTGAAAATTAAACAACACACTCTTAAATAACCGATGGGTACAAGAAATCACAAAAGAAATTAGAAAAGACTTTGAGATGAATGAAAACATAAACAAAACACCCAATATTCATGATATGCAGTGAAAGTAGAGCTTAGGGGAAAATTTATACCACCACTGACTGCTCTGACAGAGATAAGAATAAAGGGTCCCAAACAGAGCTGGAGAAAAACATAGCACAAAGTTCTAACTCACAAAAATGACCAGATTTACTGGTCTGACAGACACTGGAGAGGCCCCGAGAGTTTGGCACCCAGACACCCTTTTAACTCAGTACTGAAGTCACTTCTGAAGTTCACCCTTCAGCCAAAGATTAGAAAAGCCTAAAAAACAAACAATAATACACATAGTTCAACCATGTATATGAGACTAAATGGCCACATCAGCCCAGGGGCAAGGATAAAAAGGCAGGAGGGGACAGGAAAGCTGGACAAATGGAAATAGGGAACCCAAGGTCGAGAAGGGGAGAGAGTTGACACATTGCAGGGTTGGCAACCAATGTCACAAAACAATATGTGTATTAATTGTTTAATGAGAAACTAATTTTCTCTGTAAACCTTCACCTAAAGCACAATAAAAAAAAAAATAAAATAAACATGGATAAACCTAAAAAAAAAAAAAAAAGCCCGGGACCAGATAACTTCACAGGTGAATTCCACAAAATACATAAAGAAGAACTAACACCAATCCTTTCCAAAATCTTCCAAAATACAGAACAGGAGGGGATACTTCCCAAGTTATTCTATGAGGTTTTGATACCAAAACCAGAGAAAGACAAAACAAGAAAACTACGGTTCAATCTAGCTTGTGAATAGAGATGTAAAAATCCTCAACAAAATAGTAGCAAACCTAACACAACAAGACATATAAAGGATTATACACAACGACCAAGTGGGATTTATCTCAATAAGTAAGGGTGGTTTAACACTCAAAAATCAATCAATATAATATATCATATGTATAGCATACAGGACAAAACCATTTGATCACCTCAATAGATAACAGAAAAAGCATTTGGCAAAATCTAACACTCATTCATGATAAATACTCAACAAAGCAGGAATAGAAAAGGGAATTTCCTTAACTTGATAAGTAGGATTTTTAAAATCCTACAGCTACCATTATAATCAATGGTCAAAAAATTTATTTCCCCTAGGACCAGGAACAAGACAAGGATGATTGTTCCTGTCACTTCTATTCAACATTGTACAAGAGGTTTTAGCCAGGATAATTAGGCAAGAAAAAGAAATAAAAATCACCCCAATTGGAAAAGAACTAAAACTACCTGGATTCATAAATGACATAGTACTATATATAAAAATCCCAAGGATTCCATACACACATGCACACACACTCACAATCAGAACTAATGAGTGCAGAAATGTTGGAGATCAATATAAAAATAATTAATGTCATTTCTATACACTACCACGTCTTATAGTTCAGCTTCACGGATTATTTGCTCAGCATACAGATTGAATAAGTGTGGTGAAAGGATACAAGCCTGACACACACCATTCCTGACTTTAAACCACACAGTATCCCCTTGTTCTGTTCAAAGGACTGCCTCTTGATCTATGTACGAATAAGGAAGACCTAAGAAGAACTGACGTCTTTGAATTGTGGTGTCGGCAAATAGTATTGAATATACATGAACTACCAAAAGAACAAACAAATCTGTCTTGGAAGAAGTACAACCAGAATGTTTCTTAGAAGCAAGGATGGCGAGACTACATCTCACATACTTTGGACATGTTATCAGGAGGGATCAGTCCCTGGAGAGGGACATCATGCTTGGTAAAGTAGAGGGTCATCAAAAAAGAGGGAGTCCCTCAACAAGATGGACTGACACAGTGGCTGCAACAATGGGCTCAAGCACAACAACCATTTTGAGGATGGTGCAGAACAGAGCAGTGTTTCATTCTGTTGTACGCAGGGTCGCTATGAGTCAGAACAATGAACAGGTCATCAGGACTGGAGGAATACTCATTAACAATCTGCGTTACACAGATGACACAACTTTGCTTGCTGAAAGTGAAGAGGACTTGAAGCACTTACTGATGAAGATCAAAGACAACAGCCTTCAGTATGGATTACACCTCAACATAAAGGAAACAAAAATCCTCAAAACTGGACAAGCAACATCATGATAAATGGAGACAAGACTGAAGTTGTCACAACCACTAGGATGACTGTAATAAAAAAGATAATTACAAATGTGTGCAGGATGGTGAGAAATTAGAACCCTAATACTCCTGATGACAGGAATATAAAATGATACTTTGCAAAACAATCTGGTCATTCCTTGAAAGGTTAATAATCACAGTTACCATATGATTCAGAAATTACATTCCTATGTATATACTCTGTCATGGATTCAACTGTGTCCCCCAAAAATATGTGTATCTATTTGGCTAGGCCATGATTCCCAGTATTTTGTGACTGTCCACCATTTTGTCACCTGATGTGATTTTCCTATGTGTTGTAAATCCTACCTCTATGATATTAATGAGATAGGATTAGCTACAGTTATGTTAATTAGGCAGGACTCAATATACAAGATTGGATTGTGTCTTGAGCCAATCTCTTTTGAGATATAAAAGAGAGAAGCAGTAGAAAGACAGGGGGACCTCATGCCACCAAGAAAGCAGCGCCGGGAGCAAAGCAAGTCCTTTGGACTCAGGGTACCTGTGCTGAGAAGCTCCCGGACAAGGGGAAGATTGATGACAAGGACCTTCCTCCAGAGCAGACAGAGAGAAAAAGCCTTCCCCTGGAGATGGCACCCTGAATTCCTACTTCTAGCCTACTAGACTGTGAGAGAATAGACTTCTGTTTGTTAAAGCCATCCACTTGTGGTGTTTCTGTTACAGCAGCACTAGATAACCAAGATATACCCCAAAAGAAATGAAAACATGTCCCCACAAAAACCTGTCATCATAGGAGCATTATTCATAACAGCCAAAAGTTGGAAACACCCAAAATGTCCAGCAACTAATAAATGGATAAACAAAATATGGCATATTAATACAATGGAATATTATTCAACCATAAGAGTGAAATACTGATACATGCATGAATATGTATAAGCCCATAAAGCATTATGCTAAATGAAAGACACCAGTCATGAAAGGCCACATATTGCATGATTGTATTTATATGAATGTCTAGAATAGGCAAATCTATAGAGACAAAAAGCAGATTAGTCGTTTCCAGGGTTGGTGGTGACTGAAAACACCATGGCTTGGATCAGGGGCACCTTAGTCTTCCAGGTGACATCTTTGCTTTTCAACACTTTAAAGAGGTCTTTTGCAGCGGATTTACCCAATGCAATGCATCTTTTGATTTCTTGACTGCTACTTCCATGGTTGTTGATTGTAGATCCAAGTAAAATGAAATCCTTGACAACTTCAATCTTTTCACCGTTTATCATGATGCTCATTGATCCAGTTGTGAGGATTTTGTTTTCTTTATGTTGAGGTGTAATCAGTACTGAATGGTATGGTCTTTGATCTTCATCAGTAAGTGCTTCAGGTCCTCTTCACTTTCAGCAAGCAAAACTGTGTCATCTGCATAAAGCAGGTTGTTAATGAGTCTTCCTCCAATCCTGACGCCCCATTCTTCTTCATATAGTTCAGCTTCTTGGATTATTTGCTCAGCATACAGATTGAATTAGGTATGGTGAAAGGATACAACCCTGACACACCTTTCCTGACTTTAAACCATACGGTATCCCCTTGTTCTCTTTGAACGACTGCCTCTTGGTCTGTGCACAGGTTCCACATGAGCACAATTAAGTGTTCTGAAATTCCAATTCCTCACAATGTTATCCATAATTTATTATGATCCACACAGTTGAATGCCTTTGCATAGTCAATAAAACACAGGTAAACATCTTTCTGGTATTCTCTGCTTTCAGCGAGAATCCATCTGACAAGAAGAATGATATCCCTGGTTCCACATCGTCTTCTGAACCCGGATTGAATTTCTGGCAGTTCCCTGTCAATATACTGCTGCAGCCACTTTTGAATAATCTTCAGGAAAATTTTACCTGTGTGTGATAGCAATGATATTGTTTGATAATTTCCGCATTCGGTTGGATCACCTTTCTTGGGAATAGGCATAAATATGGACCTCTTCCAGTCAGTTGGCCAGGTAGCTGTCTTCCAAATTTCTTGGCATAGACAAGTGAGCACTTCCAGCGCTGCATTCGTTTGTTGAAACGTCTCAGTTGGTATTCCGTCAATTCCTGTAGCCTTGTTTTTCATCAATGCCTTCCGTGCAGCTTGGACCTCTTCCTTCAGCACCATCGGTTCCTGATCATATGCTACCTCCTGAAATGGCTGAACATAGACCAATTCTTTTTGATATAGCGACTCTCCATTTTCTTTTGATGCTTCCTGTGTCATTTAATATTTGCCCCATAGAATCCTTCAATACTGCAACTCGAGACTTGAATTTTTCTTCAGTTCTTTCAGCTTGAGACATGCCGAGCATGTTCTTCCCTTTTGGTTTTCTATCTCCAGGTCTTTGCACATGTCATTGTAATACTTTACTTTGTCTTCTCGAGCCGCCCTTTGAAATCTTCTGTTCAGCTTTTACTTCATCATTACTTGACATTCAAGAGCAAGTTTCAGAGTCTCTTCTGACATCCATTTTGGTCTTTTCCTTCTTTCCTGTCTTTTTAATGACCTCTTGCTTTCTTCATGTGTGGTGTCCTGGATGTCATTACACAACTTGTCTGGTCATTAGTGTTCACTGCATCAATTCTATTCTTGAGATGGTCTCTAAATTCAGGTGGGATATACTCAAGGTCATACTTGTTCTAATTTTCTTCAATTTCAACTTGAACTTGCATACAAGCAACTGATGATCTGACCCAAGCCATGGTGTTTTCAATCGTCTCATATGCATGCAAAAGCCAGATGATAAATAAGGAAGACCAAAGAAGAATTGATGTTTTTGAATTGTGGTGTTGGTGAAGAATACTGAATATACCATGGACTGCCATAAGAATGGACAAATCTATCTTGGAAGAATACAACCAGAATTGTCCTTAGAAGCAAGGATGGCAAGACTATGTCTCACATACTTTGGACGTGTTTTCAGAAGGGATCAGTCCCTGGAGAAGGACATCTTGCTTGGTAAAGTACAGGGTCACTGAAAAAGACGAAGACCCTCAACAAGATGGATTGACACAGTGGCTGCAACAATGGGCTCAAGCATAACAATGACTGTGAGGATGGCGGAGGACTGGGCAGTGTTTCGTTCTGTTGTACATAGGGTAGCTATGAGTCAAAATCGACTCAACAGCACCTAACAACAACAACAGGGTCGGTGGGAAGGGAGAATGGGAAATGACTGCTAGTGGGTATGAGACTTCATTTTGGGATGATGAAAATATTCTACAAGAAGATAGTGATGATGACTGCACAACTCTGAATACAGTAAATGCCACTAAACTTTAAAAGGGTGAACTTCATACTGTATGGATTATATTTCAATATAACTGTTAATATAAATTTTTATTTATTTATATTTTAGTTTTCTCTACAGTCACACTGATTAGCAAGGTTGCCAAGATAGGTGTTCCACTACGAAACATTTATCCTTCGTCTTAGTTATCTAGTGCCGCTATAACAGAAATTTCACAAGTGGGTGGCTTTAACAAGCAGGAATTTATTTTCTCACAGGTTAGGAGGTTAGAAGTCTGAACTCAGGGCGCCAGCTCTCAACGAAGGCTTTCTCTTTCTGTTGGCTCTGAGGGAAGACCCTTGTCTCTTTTCAGCTTCTGTTTCTAGGTTCCTTAGTGATCATGTGGCATGTATCTTCCCATCCATTTGTGCTTGCTTGCTTGCTTAATCTGCTCTTCTATATCTCAAATAAGATGGACTTAAGACACACCCTATATGAATACTGTCTCATTAATATAACAAAGAAAACCCACCCCCAAATGGGGTTATAACCACAGGTATAGGGGTTAGAATTTACAACACACATTTTTGGGGAACACAATTGAATCCATAACTTTCCACCCTTTAGCCCCCCCAAAATTCATGTCCTTCCCACATGCAAAATACGTTCACTCGATCACATAATCCCAAAAGTCTTAAATCAACCCCAAGTCCAAAATCTCATCTTCTGAATCATCCAAGTCAAATATGGGTGAGACTTTAGGCATATTCTATCCTGGAGCAAAATTCCTCTTTATCTGTGAACCTGAAAAATCTAGAATACAAGTTACCTGATTCAAAGGAAATTGGTAGAGCAATCAATGAATAAATATTTCCATTACAAATAGGAGATATGGAGGGAAAGAAGGGGTCATGGGTACTAAGCAAGTTCAAAACCTAGAAGAACAAATTACATTAGCTCTCAAAGCTTGAAAATAATCCCATTTTCCAGACAATCTGGGCAATGGATCCACCCTCCAGACTCTGGGTGTTGGCCATGCTCTCCTGATTATGGGTGGAGGCCCCTCAGCCTTGGGTGGAGACCCCACCTTCCAGGCCCAATGGGATGGAAACCTTACCCCCCTCAGCTTTGGGTGACCCTGTTCTGGTCCTCTCAAATGGTGACCTCAGCCCCTCAGCCCTAGGCAATACCATTCTCCTAGTCCTGGGCAATGGCAGCTCTGCCCCCTTAACTATGGCTGTAGGACCCATTATTCTGGTCCTTGGGCATGCTATCCCCTCAACTTTTTGCTGCAGCTTTATTCTCTTTGTCCACCTAAACAGCAGTCCCACCTTCAGGAACAGAGGTGGTGGCCTTGACACCACCCTTTGAAACCTAGGAGGTCATAGCTACACCATTTGAAACCAAGTCAGCCTTGCTTCCCATGTCGTTCCAACAGTTCTGCTGATCTCTGAGCTATATTCCAGGGATAGTCCATTTCTTTTCATAGAGGACAACAGATGCCGATCCTCTGGACTCTTTCCTGTAGAATTCCAAGACAGACAGCTTTCTCTCTTTTTGTCCTGTCTCTGTCCCCTTCAGTCTAAGCTGATGGGTATTCTGCTGTGGTAGTTGATTAGATCCATCAGTAAGAGGCTTAATTTCCTTAACAAAGAGTACGTAGCCACATCCTTGGAGAAAGTCCTAGGACACGTGTCCTTAGTTTGTACAACAGAATTTTCCAAATCTTTAAGTTGTTTTCATTTCACACAGTTCTTTTTTCTCAGGTAAAACAAGATTTTAATATGATCATGGATTTTGTAGTCAGGAATTCAGACAGGGACTGTGGGGACAGTTCATCTCTGCTCAATGATATCTGGTCCTCAGCTGGAAAATGCAAAGGCTGGCTCCATGTTGTGTCAGCTGGGGCAGCTCCAAGGTTGGGGGCTGGAATCTTTCAGGCTCGCTTACTTCCATGTCTGGAACCTGGGCTGGGAAGACTCAGAGAATTGAAAGCTGGAACAGCTGGAGCTCTTTGGTCATCTCTTTCCAAATGTACGGTCTCTTCACAAGGTCTCTTCATCGTGTTAGCTTCAGGTTGGCAGGATTTTTTACATGGCAACTTGGGGATCCCAAGGCTCATGTCCTAAGAGGGAGAGAGCAAGGCAAAAACTATACTGCCTTTTATGACCTCACTTCAAAAGTTGTAGAGCATCACTTCTGTCATAGTCACAGGCTCACCCATTTTAAAAGGAGGGAACATGGACCCCATGTCTCAGTGGCGGAGTATCAACATCTCATTTTAAGGAGAGCATGCAGAATGGGAGACATTGGTGTGAACGTGAAAAATAACATCTGTCGTGTCTCAAATACAACCTTTGGTATGGAGAACAACTCTTCCCCTTGCAGATCTCCTTGTTGTCTCACACAGTGCATTATTCTGTGAGAAGACAGTGTCTTTCTCTTAATGTTTTGTGTCTAAGCCTTGTCCTCCCTCAAAGAGATGAGAGGGTGTGTTGCTGGAGTGTGACCCAAGGGCTTGGGTGCAGAGTTGAAATCAAAGAATCTCGGTGCTACTGGCTGTTTGCTTGATGACCAGTTTCTTCTGCGTAATGACTCATGGATGTTCACTTTTTTGTTTCACAGTCACTACCTTAAACAGAGCCCAGACTGTCCTTACTTCAGCACTAACCCTTGGGCTTCTAGTCTTCTGGAACTTCTTTTCTATCATGCAACTGGTACATTCATCTGACATTTTTATCACATTATTCCTGACCCCACAAATGTCTCCTTATTGTCTACATATACAAGCCAGATTTCTTAGCCTCCTTTTCAGAGGAGCCACTTATTCAATTGCCCCTTCTTCTCATTAGCTTGGTTTCTTGTTATTTTCCCTATTAAGATTATCCATAATCATTTATCTTTTTTTTAATATTATTGTGTTTTCTGTGAAGGTTTACACGGCACATTAGGTTCCCATTCAGTTACACAGTTCATTTTTAAGTCCATCTCTTCCCTCTCTCATTTTACTATAAGTAACAAGGAAAAACCATGTGACCCCTTTAAGATCTTGCTTAGATGTTTCCTTAGCCAAATATCAAAGTTCATCACTTACAAGTTCTACCTTCCACCAAACATTTGAACATAATTCAGAGAAATTCTTTGCCACTGTATAAAAAGCATCACCCTGGTTGCACAGTGGTTAAGAGCTATAGCTGCTAACCAAAAGGTCAACAGTTTAAATCCACCAGCCACTCCTTGGAAACCCTATGGAGTAGTTCTACTCTGTCTTATAGGGTTGATATGAATCAGAATTGACTCAACAGCAACGGGTTTGGTTTTTGTTTTCTTTTTTCTCCATAGTCCAATCACATGTTCATCATTTTCTCTTAAAAACTCACCAGAAGCACATTTAATGTCCATATATCTAGCAACATTCTGTTGATGACGCCGTAGGTATTCTTTAAGACGATAGAGATTTTCTCTATAGCTCTCCTCACTTCCTTCTGAGCCCTCATCAGAATTGCCTTTGACATCCATAATTCTACCAAGAGTCTCTTCAAGGCTATCTAAGCTTTTACTATTAGGTGCCTTAAACTCTTTCAGCCTCCACTCATCACCCAATTCCAAAAACACTTCCACATTTTAGGTATTTGTTAGGGCAGCACCCTACTCTCTGATTCTAAATTCTGTCTTAGTTATCTAGTGCTGTTATAATAGAAATACTAAAAGTGGGTGGCTTTAACAAACAGAAATTTATTTTCTCACAGTTGAGGAGGCTAGAAGTCCAAATTCAGGATGCCAGCTCTAGGGGAAGGCTTTCTCTGTTGCCTCTGGGGGGAGGTCCTTCTTTTCACCTTCTTTTCCTAGGTTCCTTGGCAATCATGAGGCGTGTATCTTCCTGTTCAGTATGTGCTTGCTTGCTTGCTTAATCTGCTTTTTTATTTATCAAACGAGATTGACTTAAAACACACGCTACAGGAATACTGTTTTATTAATGTAACAAAGAAAACCCATTCCCAAGTGGGATTATAACCACTGGTATAGAGGTTAAGGTTTACAACACACATTTTTGTAGGGAACAATTTAATCCATAACACTCTTGTTACTACAAAATTGTCAAAGAAGTGACAATTATTAACTATAAAACTATCGAGAGGTTGCCCCTTAATAATGCTTACTAGTATTTTGACCATGATTGATGGTACGGAATTTGTAACAGCACCAATAATACTCAATATATGTAGGCATAACTTATATAAACACATAAGCAAAGGTTGGAGAAAGAGTAAAAGAAAACTACATGCAGACTAGCATTTCTACTGAAATATTTTTATTCACCAGGAGATATGTTTCCCAGTTAACACCATGAAGTCAAGAGATAATCTCATAATACTGTTGGGCTAGATTTTAATCTAGCAGCAGAGTTGCAGGGGCAAGACTTGGCAAAGAACAGCTAATAAAAAACAAGGACAAAAAAGAGTGAGAAGGTATTCCCATATTCAAAAACAAAAGATGAAAAAATATTTTTGTCATTTAGCAGGACCATATCTACAACAGAGAGGGCTTGCTGAGTCCACAACTGGACAATAATATATTTTTAATATCAGATGGGAAAATATATCACAATACTTCACTACCAATACAAGGTACTAGAAAGCCAAAATTCTCTCAATGATAGAAAAATCCCCCAAATCTCTCAAAGTATACTTATTCGAGTTCCCTTGATGACTATGGCTTAGATTAACACTACTCAATCAATAATAACAGCAAGACAGAAGCAATGACTAAAATATAGTCCGTAACACATCTATTTCTCACAGATGGGTTAATGTACTCCCATAAAGTCAACAACTGGTTTGGGAGAAATACACGAAGATTGATAGGTGATGAAAATCAATTATCTGTATGGTTTTAATTTGTCACTAATGAACCAGAATCACACAGTCAATGGGGATACAGAAAGAAACAAGAAAAGACACACCAGCATTTGCACTTTAGTGCACCCAATTTAAATAACTATGCCAAACTATATTAGCCACCACCTGCAATTGGACAAAATCAGGAAATGAAACAAGCATTCTTGAAAATCCTAAAATGTATTTCTGGTTCAGTAACATCAAGTTATCATGATAAGGCAGTAAATAGTACCTCCAGCAGGACCAAATTTCTGATGGGAGTGGAGCAACTAACATATTTTAAAAACATGGATGCTGTGTGGAAAATTACAATACTACAAAATTTATACAAAAATAAATCTCTGCTTCCACAAGGTGGCCACAAACCTGGAAATAGTTCTGGACAGTAAAAAAAAAAAAAAAAAAAGTTGCCTGTAGAGTGGATTCTGACTCTTGGCAACCCTATGTGTTGCAGAGTAGAATTGTGCTCTATAGGGCTTTCAAGGCTGTGACCTTTCAGAAGCAGATCACCAGGCCTTTCTTCCCAGGTACCTGTGGATGGGTTTGAACTGCCATCATTTTGGTTAGTAATCAAAAGCATAACAGTTTCTGCCACCCAGGGACTCTGCAGATGGTACAAGGGGACGAAAAAATACCTACAAATGTGGGGGTGGACTAAAAAAAAAAACCATTGCCATGAAGTCAATTCCAACTCATAGCAACCCTATATGGGGGGGAGGAAGCCTAAAATGACAAAATGATCTCTGAAATATCATATGTAATTGCACTGACCAAATATTTTTAAAATATCACTCACACTGGTTCATGTAGACATAAAATTAATGATATAATTAGAAACAAACAGCTGCCTTTAGCAAGACTAAAATATAATTTGGCTCTTTAATAATAAAAGATCAGATTTAATGTTAACAGAAGTTTTCTATGACCAAATTTCTGATGGGATGAGTAAATATAACATTTCCAAAATCCTTCGTTTTTTGGGTAAACTGAGTACTACAGTGCTTGAGTACTACATAGCACTCAAGCTTTAAACTGCACTGTTAATGAAACCAATTTCCTAGAGCATTCAACAATCTAAACTTTCAAAGAGCAATGTAGCACGTACAAATTGAGCACCACAGAATTTCGGATTAGCTCCAATTTGTCCACAATTCATTAACAAATGGAGAAAGAGTCAATACCTTACTACATATGAAAATGACATTATTACGCTAGTTAAAGGGCAGTGGAACCAATAATTAAACAATCGCCATGAGACAATATAGGAGCTAAGAGAATCACACTACTAGTTTTAACACTAAATTTATCCATACGTACTTTGGTCAGTCAAGCGTCTTTAAGAAAATTAAAATATTTTTCTCTGTAGCACTAGAATGAGGTTCCTATTAATTAGAAATAAATTTCTAATGCAAACTTTGCACTTAGCATCATCTGATAAACAACAAAGCTGTGCAGACAAAACTTGTACAAAATTTCCAAAGGAATGATCACCTACGCCCCACAAAGCATCACCAAATCCAAAATATAGAAATATGCCAGGAAAAATACATTTTACCAATGCTGGGGTGTGGTTGTAAAATTACTGGCAAATGATAATAAATCAGATAATAAATACTGTGGTGAAACAATATTTGGCCCAAAAGACCAGCATATATATCCCAAAATTTAAAGACTGTTACTCTACCAAATGCCTTTATTATTGAACCATTGCTTTCCAGTGCTGCCAATGTTCTTATATTAGATTTCTTCAAAGTAATTTATAAAAGGTAGTGCCATTAGGTCAAATGAAATACTACAGAATTATCACTGCAATTGTTCTTTTTGTTTACAACATGTATACTGACATATATTGAGAAGTGTGAAAGGTAATGAGATCTTACTGAACACTGCTAAAAATTTAGACAGAGATTGTAATCCCAAAGTACACAGGTTCCTAAGTCTATTAAAGTAAATTTCAGAGAATGAAGTTTTCCTTAAAAGATCTAATATATGCTATTGACTGAGAAGCACAGAGGTATCCTAGTAAAATGCTAATAAAAAAATGCCAAAAAATTTGCATTCAATGTCATTTCTAAAGGGACAACACAGCAGGGACAAACAGAACTACATAATATCCATATTAATGGGTATCTGTAAGTCTCTAAGTGGTGTGAAATGAAATGTGCTAGCAATAAGTAATGGTGGGAGGTGGGTGAAGTTACAGGTAGATGACACTGGTAACATGACTTAATAGTGTGATGACACAAAAATAGCAAAATATAGGTATCTAAACTTGTGGTATTACCTATCCAAGCATAATATCACTTACAGTGATTACACAGATATGTTGAAATATAGGTTTTCAAGTTTGCATTATTAGCAAGGACTTTTAGTATTAAGTAGGAATACCTTTTTCTAATTTTCCAACTACCAGGCTAAAATATCTAACATTAAGTTGATATGTAATGCCAAATAAGAATGAACAAATCTGTCTTGGAAGAAGTACAGCCAGAATGCTCCTTAGAAGCAAGGATGGCTAGACTTCATCTCACATATTTTAGACATGTTATCAGGAGGGACCAGTCCCTAGAAAACGACATCATGCTTGGTAAAGTACGGGGTCAGCAAAAAAGAGGAAGACCCTCAATGAGATGGATTGACACAGTGGCTGCAACAATTGGCTCAAGTATAAAGATTGTGAGGATGGCCCAGGATCGGGCAGTGTTTCGTTCTGTTGTACATAGGGTCACTATGAGCCGGAACCAACTCAACAGCACCTAACAACAACGACAACTACAATGCCTACATTAGGGACTACAAAATTTGCATTATAGAGGCTCATTATTCCAAAAATAGGGAGCCAAACCTGCAATTCTATCAGGCAAATTAATTGCAATCGGAGTTTTCATTTTTACAGGACAGAAATTAACAGCCTTGTTAGATAAGATGGTTTGGCAAGTGATATTAAATATTAAATCTAAAACCGTGGCCTGACACATCATTGAATGTGTGTATGTATACACGTGTGCAGGTATGTGTATTTGTATGCGACATGCTAAAATTTTAATAGGACTAAACTTCAGAAAGCTCTGCACCTGAAATTTCCAAAGGACAACTGTGTAATTATGTAGACAGATTTCTAGTTTCCCATTTTATCTACAAAGAGAAACAGTAATTACAACCATGTACATGGGCAGACACCGTTTGCTGAGTGTTTGGCTACCAACTGTTTTTAAACGCCATTTGAAGAATCAGTAAATGAAGCTAGCACCATTCCTAGGATATTTACTCTCCCCAGTTCAGGACAGTAGTTTCCCAGCAGTGATGTTGGCAATAATGTAGCAAAGCAGTTTCTACAGGAGTGTAGTTCATCATGTCTAGGAGTGGTAGATGGACAATGACAACTGGAAAAGGGTATGGATTAACATTCTTCCAAGAAAGTAAAGGCATTTATCATAAAACTGCTATGAAAGCTTAACCCTTTCATGACTGGTGGAACATATGGTATCCCATACACTTTTTATGCCACTGGAGTTCTTTGGGAGTATACTTTTTCCTCTGAAAGTATTTGCTTCCCTCCTGTGATGGTTAAGATTGTGTGTCAACTTGGCTAGGCCATGATTCACAGTGTTTCTATGTGATCACTCCTATGATTGAATTATACTGTGAGCAGCCAATCAGATGAAAGGCAGTTTCCTTGGGGGTGTGGCCTACATCTGAATATAAGCAGACATTCTGGCTTTTTGCTCACTTGGGATCCTGCGACAGCCATCTGTCATCTTACCTCCGGTTCTTGGGACTTGAGCTGTCAGCTTATCTGCCGAACTTGGGATCCGTCGATCTTCACAGCCTGTGAGTGGAACTCTGCTCTCTGGCCTGCCGATCTTGGGTTCACCAGCCCCTGCAGCTATGTGAATCAGAAGAAACCTTGTGGTCTTGCCTGTCGATCTTGGAATTTGTCAACCTTCACAGCCTGTGAGCAGGAGCCCTGCTCTCTGACCTGCAGATCTTGGGCTCACCAGCTTCTGCAGCTGTGTGAATTGGGAGAGGCCTCTACCTTGATCCACAGACATGGGATGTTCTAGCCCCTAAAGTCACGTGAGCTGTTTCCTTGATATAAATCTCTCTATATACATATGTATACACTTTAATGGTTTTGCTTCTCTAGAGAACCTAGCCTAAGACAGCTCCGGTGGGGACTTGTGTAATGGTGAAACGCAAAAGAAACATTTGTTGAAGCAAAACAGCTGGGGTACTAGGCAAAACCAGAGGTGCCCCATGTACCCAAATGGAAGGCTTCCCAAAATAAAGCCTACTACCGAAGACTGGTGGGCCAGACGGACTCCCACAAATCATGTATTTTCACATAATGTTTCACAAAATTTATATTACCAACCAAAAATTTAAACACACTTAAAGAATCAGCATACATTCCACTACTGAAAACACATGGTATCAACAAAAAATTCAAAGAAGAAAATAATTGGGTCTTGGAAGGGTTATTAACTGCACCACCAATGTTGGAGTGCACTGTGTGTAACCTTAACTTTTATAAAATTGAATGAATCTGTCCTAGGAAGAATGCTTGAAAAGAACAGTAAGCTAGCACATTAGAAATTGTCAATAGCATTAAGTCACAACACAAAAGGGATTAACTGGGATAATATGATCCAGCACATCAAGAGATAGTCAAGAACCACAAGGCTGCCAGCTGCTGTGAACTAGGGTAGTGGTCCCAGAAAAGGAGCCTGCCTCCCTAACCACCACAGCACCTGCCTGTACAAAGAGAAAGGACCAGAAGCTTCGGCTCTAAAATCAACACAGCAGACCTCCCCTGAGGTCCGCTTAGACAACACCCCCTCCGCTGGACACGGTCATCTGCAAGCAAGCTGTGAATTGCTACAGAAGGCTCCTGCAGTGGAGCCTTCTCCCACAGTCAGCACTCTACCTTCCTCCTTGTGCATCTCACAGCTCTGTCCTCTGAAACCAACAGGAAAACCTCCCTGAGGGTCAACTGGGGTTAGTTGGCCCCCACTTCAAGTTGGAGCTGAGGACTGCTGACTGAGGCTGCTGTGTGTTAGGAAGCAAGAGTCTTGAGTGGAGGCTGCACTCACAGCCAACAATCTACTGGGAGGCTCTGACAGCAACAAGGCAGATCTCCATGGGGAACTGACCAGAGCATGACACCCCACCCCACCCCCGGTAATTGTTGATTGCCAGGCTGTTGCAAACTGCTACAGAAGGCCCCCGAAGTACAATCTGCTCCTGTAGTCAGCAATCTACCTGCCTTCCTATGCACACCATAGCTCAGGCATCTGAAACCAACAGGACAGACCTCATTGGGGATAAGTTTCTGTCTGTCTACTCCTCCTTCCAGTCAGCACTGAGAACTGCTGACTGAGGCTGCTATATGCTAGAAAGCAGGCATCTTTAGTGGAGGCTACACCCACAGCCAACATACTACAAGGGGGCTCTGATAGCAACAAGACACAACTCCCCAGGGATCTGTTCAGAGTGTGACAATCCCTCCCCCAACCAGTAACTGTAGGCTGCTGGACTGATACAAGTTCCTACAGAAGTTTCCCTAAAGCAGAGTAAGGAGGTGGGTCAACTAACTGGAGACTGCTACCCCAACCACCACAAGGCCACTGGGGCTCTGAAACCAACAAGACAGATCTCTCAGAAGTTCTTCTGGGCAGTGCCAGCCCCTCCTCCTCTTGAAATGAAGGAAACTCTGCCTGTGCTTCTTCTGAATGCCAGCTCAGATATAAGCAGCCCCCACAGAGCAGGGAAGGAAACCTTGGGCAAAACTGGAGAGCAACACTCAGCCTGAAGGGGGCTCATGGGGTGTGGGTTTTCCAACTAAAAACGTGGTTTCAGAAACATAGAAGGGAAGGGAGTAATAACCAGAGAGATGGGAATGTAACCCTGTTTAACAAATTGATTGGTACACAATATCGTGCCTCAGCTGCGGTGCCTGCTAGTGGACAGACTGACCACATCATGTTCTCTGGTGTGTTGGGAAGAAATTGAAAGTTGAAAACCAAGATCTGGAACCTTAGAATCCTAATTAAACCAAGGAGGGAAAAGGAGCTATCAGAGAGAGGGAGAAGAAATGGTAAGCAAAGGCCAAAGGCTCTGCCCCCCTAAGAATTTTTTGCAGAAAGTAGTATGAGCAAAAACACCACATACGGGGGAAAACAGAGAAAGTGAACACTTGTGAAAATTCCAAAATTACAAGACACACAAAGAACAGAGAAATAATGGCCCATTCAAATGAACATGACAAAGGGAGTGAAAGTGCATATGAGGATGACCAAATAATGAAAAAAATAAAAGAAAATAATGCAACATTAGACATAATTAAGGAACTAAGAGAAAACATATAGGAAGAGATAAAAGAAATAAGGAAAAAATGCATGAACAAAATGAGGATCTAAAACAAGAGATACTGCAACTGAAAGAGACAATAACTGAAATGAGAAACACAACAGAAGGACTTACTAACAGATTTCATTAGGCAGAAGAAAGAATGAGTGAATTACAGGATAAGATAGTTAAAATTACAGATGCTGAAAAGATAATCTCTTTAACAAATGGTGTTAGCATAACAGGATATCCACCTGCAAAAAACTGAAACAAGATCCATACCTCACACCATGCACAAAAACTAACTCAAAATGAATCAAAGACCTAAATATAAAATAGAAAACGATAAAGATCATCTAAGAAAAAGTAGGGACAATGCTAGGAGCTCTAATACATGGCGTAAACAGAATACGAACCGTAAGTAACAATGCACAAACACCAGAAGACAGACTAGATAACTGGGAGCTCCTAAAAATCAAACACTTAAGCTCAACAAAAGACTTCACAAAAACAGTAAAAAGACAACTTACAGACTGGGAAAAAATTTTTGGCTACGACAAATCCGATCAGCGTCTAATCTCTAAAATCTACAAGATACTGCAAAACTTCAACAACAAAAAGACAAATAATCCAATTAAAAATGGGCAAAGGATATGAACAGGCACTTCACCAAAGATGGCATTCAGGCGGTTGATAGACACATGAAGAAATGCTCACGATCATTAGTCATTAGAGAAATGCAAATCAAAACTACAATGAGATACCATCTCACCCATCAAGGCTATCATTAATCCAAAAAAACACAAAATAATAAATGTTGGAGAGGTTGTGGAAAAACTGGTACATTTAAACACTGTTGGTGGGAATGTAAAAGGGTACGACCACTTTGGAAATCGATTTGGCACTTCCTTCAAAAGCTAGAAATAGAAGTCCATACAATCCAGCTATCCGACTCCTTGGGATATATCCTAGAGAAATAAGAGCCATCACACGAATATGCACACTCATGTTCATTGCAGCACTGTTCGTGATAGCAAAAAGATGATAATAACCTAGGTGCCCATCAATGGACTAACAGATAAATAATGAATTAAGGTATATTCACACAATGGAATATTATCCAATGATAAAGAACAACAATGAATCCGTGAAACATCTTATAACGTGGAGGAATCTGGAGGACAGTATGCTGAGTGAATTTAGTCAGTCACAGAAGGACAAATATTTTATAAGACCACTACTATAAGAACTCAAGAAAAGGTTTGAACACAAAAGAAAACATTCTTTGATGGTTAAGAGGGTTGGGAGGGAGGGGGAGGGGTATTCACTAAGTAGATAGTAGACAAGAATTATCTTAGGTGAAGGGAAAGACAGCACACACTACAGGGGAAGTCAGCACAACTGGACTAAACCAAAGCTAAGAATTTTCCTGAATACAATTAAACACTTTGAGGGACAGAGTAGCAGAGGCAGAGGTCTGGGGACCATGCTTTCAGGGGACATCTAGGTCAATGGGCATAACAAAGTTCGTTAAGAAAATGTTCTGCGTCCTACTTTGGTGAGTGGTGTCTGGGGTCTTAAAAGCTAGAAAGAAGCCATCTAAGATGCATCAATTGGTCCCAACCACCTGGAGTAAAGGAGAATGAAGAACATCAAAGACACAAGGAAAGTATTAGCCCAAGAGACAGAAAAGGCCACATAAACCAGAGACTGCATCATCCTGAGACCAGAAGAACTAGATGGTGCCTGGCTACCACCAATGACCGCCCTGACAAGCAACACAACAGAGAGTCCCTGACGGAGCAGGAGAAAGGTGGGGTGCAGAGCTGAAATTCTAGTAAAAAGACCAGACTTAATGATCTGACTGAGACTGGAGGAACCCCAGAAAGCATAGCCTCTGGACTCTCTGTCAACCCAGAACTAAAAGAATTCCTGAGGCCAACTCTTTAGACAAATATTAGACTGGACTATGGGACATAAAATGATACTCGTGAAGAGTTTGCTTCTTAGCTCAATTAGATACATGAGACTAATGGGCAGCTACTGTCTGGAGGTGAGATGAGAAGGCAGACATGGTCACGAGCTGGTTGAATGGACATGGGAAATCAGGGATGGAAAGGAAGACTGTTCTGTCACAGTATAGGGAGAGTAATTAGGGTCACATTAACAATGTATGTATAAATTTTTGTATGAGAGACTAATTTAAATTGTAAACTTTCACTTAAAAAACAACTATAAAAAATTACAGATGCTGAAGAGCAACATGAACTGAGGCTCAAAAAGGCTGAGCACAGTTTATGGAATTATAGAACAACGAGAGACCTAACATACACATCATGGGAATTCCAGAAGGAGATGAGAAAGAGAAAGGGACAGAAAGAATATCTGAAGAAATAATGACAGAAAATTTCCCCAATCTGATGAAGGACACGAATCTACAAATCCAAGAATCTCAAAGAACCCCAAGCAGGATAAACCCAAAGAGATCTACACCAAGACACACCATAGTTAGGCTCTCAAAAGGTAAAGATAAAGAGAGAATCCTGAAAGCACTGAGAGAGAAGGAAACAGTCACATACAGAGGATCCCCAATAAGATTAACTGACAATTTCTCCTCACAAACATTGCAGGCCAGAAGGCAACAGGATAATGTATTTAAAGTGCTAAAAGAAAGAAAAAAGAATAAAAAGTGTCAACCAAGAATACTACACACAGTGAAACTGTCCTTCAAGAATGAGGATGATTAAGAAAGAAACTCAGCAAAGACAAAGAAGAGCTAAAGGCCAAAATCAAGCAATTCAACCTCATAGACATGTATAAAACACTCCATCCAACAGCAGCAAAGTATACATTCTTTTCCAACGCACGTGGAATATTCTCCAGAATAGACCGTATTTTAGGCCACAAAAGCAACCCTCAATAAAATCCAAAGCATCGAAATAATACAAAGCATTCTCTCTGATCACAACGCCATGAATGTAGAAATCAACAACAGGAAGAACAAGGACCTTCTTAGTCATCTAGTGCTGCTATAACAGAAATACCACAAGTGGATGGCTTCAACAAAGGAATTTATTTTCTAACAGTCTAGTAGGCTACGAGTCCAAATTCAGGGCGTCAGCTTCAGGGGAAGGCTTTCTCTCTCTGTCAGCTATGGAGGAAGGTCCTTGTCATCATAGCACAGGAACCTCAGGTCCAAAGGAGGCACTCTGCTCCCGGAGCTGCTTTCTTGGTAGTATGAGGTCCCCGTGTCTTGTTTCTTGCTTGTCTCTTTCACATCTCCAAAGAGACTGGCTTAAGACACTATCTAATCTTGTACATCTCATCAATATAACTGCCAATAATCCATCTTATTAACGTCATAGTGATAGAATTTACAGCACATATGAAAATCTCATCAAATGACAAAATGGTGGACAATCACACAATACTGGGAATCATGGCTTAACCAAGTTGACACATATTTTGAGGGAACACAATTCAATCCATGACATTCCAGCCCTTGGTCCTCCAAAATTCATGTCCTTGCCACATGTAAACATATCTACCCCATCATATCATAGCAAAAGTCTTAAATCAACTCCAAGTCCAAAATCCAAAAATTTCCTTTCATCTGTGAAATCTAGAATACAAGTTATCTGCTTCCAAAGAACAATGGTGCAACAGCCACAAGGTAGATAGTTCCATTACAAACGGGAGAAATTGGAGGGAAAGAAGGCATAACAGCAACTAAAGTCAGCAGAACACATTACATTAGCACTCAAGGTTTGAAAATAATCCTCTGTTCTCTGAGACCACTTAAACAATGGCCCTGCCCTCTAGACTCTAGGTACTGGCTACACTCTCCCGATTCTGAGTGGAGGCCCCTCGGCCCTGGGCTTCAGCACCACCTTCCAGGCCCACTGGTACAGCATTTCTGCTCCCTTGGTTTTAGGCACACCATTCTCCTAGTCCATCTGAGTAGTGACTCCATCCTTAAAAATACCAGAGGCCATGGTTCCACTCTGAAACCCCAGAGGTCCTGGAAATACCTTTTGAAACTGAGGCAGCTTGGTTTCCTGTGTTCCTTGTCTCTTCAGCTTCTGCTTCCTGGTTTCTTAGCCTCTTGGCTCCTCGGGCCTGACACCCTCATCTGCCCTGCTGGGGCAAGTGTTCCAAAGCTCTGTAGCACCACCAATAAGTGCCTGGAGGCACCCCACTCTGCCAGTAAACTTTGGCCAGAAGGCGCTCAGCTCTCTTGCTCTGTGGATTGGCAAGAATAGCTTTAACAACAAGTGGCACCCCACTCCACCAGGAAGCCTCCTGTGCCAAGGCACTCAGCTCTCTCACTCTGTGGGTTGGCTCCAGTGCTGGTCTCCTGGTTCTGCTGTCTCTGGTTCTCTTCTGCTGCCTGTCCTCTGCTGCTGCTGGTCCTCTGCTGCTTCCAGTCCTCTGCTGCTGGTTCTCACCATCTGCGCTGTCTTGGTGTTACAGTTCTCCTCACTTCCTTCTGAGTCCTCTGTCCATCCACAGTTTCAAAACCAATCCACATTTTGGGTATCTGTTAGACCAGTGCTCAACTCCCAGGACCAAATTCTGTCTTAGTCATCTAGTGCTGTTATAACAGATGGCTTTAACAAAGAGAAATTTATTCTCTCACAGTCTAGTAGGCTACAAGTTCAAATTCAGGGTGTCAGCTTCAGGCGAAGGCTTTCTCTCTCTATCAGCTCTGGAGAAAGGTTCTTGTTATCAGCCTTCCCTTGATCTGGCAGCATCTCAACACAGGAATCTTAGGTACAAAGGGCGCACTCTGCTCCCAGCGCTGCTTTCTTGGTGGTAGGGGGTCCCCATGTCTCTCTGCTTGCTTCTCTCTTTTATATATCAAAACAGATTGGCTTAAGACACTACCTTATCTTGTAAATCTCATCAATATAACTGCCAATAATCCATCTTATTAACATCATAGTGATGGATTTACAACCCAAAGAAAATTCTCATCAAATGACAAAATGGTGGACAATCACAAAATACTGGGAATCGTGACCTAACCAAGTTGACACATATTTTTGGGGGACACAATTCAATCCATGACAAGGACAAAAAATCAAATACATGGAAACTGAATAACACCTTGCTTAAAAACAACTGAGTAATAGAAGAAATCAAAGAGGGAATCAAAAAATTCTTAGAATCAAATGAGAATGAAAACACGTCATACCAAAACATTTGGAACATAGCAAAAGCAGATCTCAGAGGTCAATGTACAGCAAAAAATGCAAATGTCAAAAAAAGAACAGACCAAAATCAAAACTTCAGCCCTACAACTTGAACAAACAGAAAAAGAGCAGCAAAAGAAGCCAAAAGGCATCAGAAGAAAGGAAATAATAAAGATTAAAGCAGAAATAAATGATATAGAGAACAGAAAACAATAGAATCAACAAGAGCAAAAGTTGGTTCTTTGAAAAGATCAACAAAATTGACAAACCACTGGCCAAAATGACAAAAGAAAAACAGGAGAGGAAGCATATAACACAAATAAGAAATGATATGGGGGCCATTTCAACAGACTCCACTGAAATAAAAAGAACCATAATAGAATACTATGAAAAATTGTACTGCAACAAATTTGAGAACCTATAGAAAATGGACAAATTTCTAGAAACACACTACCTATCTAAACTAACACAAATTGAGATTGAAAATCTGAACAGACCCATAACAAAGAACAAAAGAAGAGACTGAAGAGGTAATAATAAAAATAAAAATAAAAAAACCTCCCAATGGAAAATAAAAAAGCACTGTCCTGCATGGCTTCACTGGAGAATTCTACCACACATTCAGAGAAGAGTTCACACCAGTACTACTCAAACTATTTCAGAGCATAGAAAAAGAACACTCCTGAATTCATTCTATGAAGCCAGCATAACCCTGATACCAAAGCCAGGAAAAGACATCACAAAAAAGAAAATTACAGACCAATTTCTCTCATGGATACAGATGCAAAAATTCTCAACAAAATTCTAGCCAACAGAATTAAGCATCGTATCAAAAACAAAACAAAAAATGACATGAGCAAGTGGGATTCATACCAGGTATGCAAGAATGGTTCAACATTAGAAAATCAATCAATGTAATCCACCACATAAATAGAACAAAAGAAAACAATCACATGATCATCTCAATGATGCACAAACGGCATTTGATAAAGTCCAGCATTCATTCCTGATAAAAACTCTCAATAAAATAGGAATAGAAGCAAAAGTACCCAACATAATAAAGGATATCCATACAAAACCAACAGCCAACATCATTCTCAATGGACAGAGGCTGAAAGCATTCCCCCTGAGAACGGGAACAAAACAAGGATACCCTTTATCACCACACCTGATTAACATTGTGCTAGCTAGAATACGGCAAGAAAACGAAATGAAAGCCATCCAAATTGGAGACTGTCTAAATCAATGTTTCCCAAGCTGGTCCCAAGAGAAAAATAGGTCAAAATGCTGATTCCCAGGCCTGATCTCTCCCCCCCCCCACACACACACACACACTCTGAATCTGAATGTCTGAAAAAGAGCCCTGGTGATTCTTATCACCAAGCAAGCTGGGAAATACTGGGCTAAATGATAACTTTACCCCCTGTCAACATATGTGACATGCAGAGGGTAGGAACCCAAGTACACTAAAAACTTCCATGTAGGAAAAGGGGAAGGAGGAATAAGCTTTCAGCCTAGATCACACAGCTGTAATTAGTCAAGGTCAACTGGTCCCCCCTGCTTCTCGTGAGAGGAATAAGATATGGGAGCAGGCCTGATTACCCCAGATCTCCCTGCCTGAAGTACAAAGTGTCACCTATTCTGTCTGCTTAAAAGCACCCTCTCTTTCTTTGAGGTGTTCCCTCAGTCCCTGGCAATCACCCCACAGTAACCATGTGGTGTGAATACGCACTGCCGCCCTCTAATGGAACCCACCACCCTAGCCATGGCCTCATCTAGGGGCAGGCACTTGACCCAAGCTGGACCAACCTTATCTATATCTTCTTGCTGCTGTGACTAGACAAAGAATTGGCACCTGCCTCAAGTGCAGCTAATTAGAACCCTCCCCTAGAATATCTGAACTTGGGAGCAAGAATGCCAATATTGGTTTTTCTCTGGAGCTGAGGCTGGAAATGGGAAGCCTGAAGGCCACCAAGAGCCATGTTTCCAGTTCTTAGAAGAAGGATGGAGAAGCAAAGGCAAACTATGGGGTGTCTCCTAGCAGTAAACAAGTCCCCAGGTCTGCTTCACTCTGTGGTCTCTGGAGCCCTGGTTCTTGGAGGGCCTGAGATCTGGATCTCAACAACTATAGGGCATAGCATAATTAGCAGCTTCACCACCACATACCATGGGCCACTGCCTCCGCCCTTCACAAGCCCTTCCCAGCTAATTCCACATTTTATCTGAGGGTATGTTTCTTGTCCCTCACTGCTGTGTCAATCTCTGCTTAGGGTCAGTTTCAGTGAATTTCTGCTCTTTTCAAACAAAGTGCCCTTTGAATGAAAGGTTACAGAGAAATTTTAAGAAACACAATTGTAGAAAGAACTGGCAGGCCTCCATCTCCCAAAGTGGAAAAAACCACCTGTCTGTGTCTGTCTGTACCTGGAGCAAGGTCTCTCATCTCTCCTACTCTCTGCATGTCTGCTCCATTCTCCTCATCTCTGCCAACCAAGCTTCTCCCCTCATTTATCAATGTGCACATAACTGGGCTTGACCACTCAAGATGGCAGCCCCTGCAGGGGGGCCAACACAACCTGTACCTCAGTTCCCTGCAGCTAGCCTAAAAAAAAGGCATCCAAATTGGAAAAGAAAGAGTAAAACTATCTCTATTCACAGATCATATGATCCTATACATAAAGAACCCCAAAGATTCCACAAGAAAACAACTGGAACTAACAGAAAGATTCAGCGGAGTAGCAAGATACAAGATCAACATACAAAAATCAGTTGGATTCCTATAGATCAACAAAGAGAACCTTGAAAAGGAAATCAGGAAAGCAATACCGTTTATAATAGCCCATAAAAAATAAAATACTCAGCAATAAATCTAGCCAGGGCCTTAAAAGAACTTCACAAAGAAAACTACAAAACACTATTGCAAGAAACCATAAGAGACTGACATAAATGGAAAAACATACTATGCTCATGGATAGGAAGACTCAACACTGGGAAAATGTTACTTCTACCCAAACTGATCTAGAGATTTAATGTAATCCCAATCCAAATATCAACAGAATTCTTTAACAAGATGGAAAAACTAATCATCAACTTTATATGGAAAGGAAAGAGGCCCCAGATAAACAAAGCATTATAGAAGAAAAAGAACAAAGTAGGAGGCCTCACACTAACTGATCTCAGAACCTACTACACAGCCATGGTAGTCAAAACAGCCTAGTACTGGTACAAGAACTTACACACAGACCAATGGAACAGAAATGAGAACACAGACATAAATCCATCCACCCATGGTCAGCTGATCTTTGACAAAGGACCAAAGTCCATTAAAGTCCTCAAAATGAATTAAAGACATAAATATAAAACCTAAAACAATAAAGATCATGGAAGAAAAAATAGGGACAATGCTACAAGCTGTAATACATGACATAAATACAATACAAACCATAACTAATGATGCACAAACACCAGAAGATAAACTAGATTAACCGGGAGCTCATAAAATTAAACACTTATGCTCATCAAAAGGCTTCACCAAAAGAATAAAAAGAGAACTTACAGACTGGGAAAAATTTTTGGCTATGACACATCCGACAAGGGTCTAATCTCTAAAATCTATAGAATACTTTGATACCTCAACAACAAAAAAACAAATAATCCAATTAAAAAATGGGCAAAGGATATGAACAGACACTTTGCCAAAGAAGACATTCAGATGGCCAACAGACACACGAGGAAATGCTCACGATCATTAGCCAGTAAAGAAATGCAAATCAAAACTATAATGAGATACCATCTCACCCTGACATTACTGGCATGAATTAAAAAAACAGAAAATAACAAATGTGGATAGGTTGTGGGGCGACTGGAACTCTTATGCACTGCTAGTGGGAATGTAAAATGGTACAACCGCCATGGAAAATGATATGACGCCTCCTTAAAAAGCTAGAAATAGAAATACCATACGATCCAGCAATCCCACTCCTAAGAATGTATCCTAGAGAAATAAGAACCAACACACGAATAGACATATGCACGCTGATGTTCACTGAAGCATCATTCACAATAGCAAAATGATAGAAACAACCTAAGAGCCCATCAACAGATGAATGGGTTAAAAAATTATGTTACATACACACAATGTAATACTATACAATGACAAAGAATAGTGATGAATCTGGAGGGCATTATGCTGAGAGAAATAATTCATCACAAAAGGACAAATATTGTATGAGACCATGATTATAAAACCCAAGAAAAGGTTTACACACAGAAAAAACAACATCAATCTTTGATGGTTACAAGGGTGGGAAGGGATGGGAAAGGAAAATCACTAAATAGTAGACAAGTGTTAACTTTGGTGAAGAGAAAAACAACACACAATATAGGTGAAGTCAGCACAATTTGATCAAGGCAAAGTCACAGAAGCTTCCTAGATACGTCCAAATACCTTGAAATATCGAGTTACTGACCTGAGAGTTGGAGACCGTGGTCTCAAGGGACATCTAGTTCAATTAGCATAACATAGCTCATAAACAAAATGTTCTACATCCTACTTTGGTGAGTAGCATCTGGGGCCTTAAAAGTTTGCAAACAGACATCTAAAATACATCTATTGGTCCCATCATGTTCACAGCAAAGGAGAATGAAGAAAATCAAAGGCACAAGGAAAATATTAGGTCAGAGGACTAATGAAACAAAACTACCACAACCTCCACCAGTCTAAGCCCAGAATTAGATGGTGCTGGCTACCATCTCTGACTGCTCTTACAGGGATCACAATAAAGGGTCCTGGATAGAGTGGGAGAAAAATGTAGAAAAAAATCCAAATTCACAAAAAAAGAGCAGACTTACTAGTCTGATAGAGAGTGGAGGAACCCCAAGACTATGGCTCCTAGACACCCTGCTAACTCAGAACTGAAGCCACTCCTGAAGTCCACCTTTCAGCCAAAGATTAGACAGGCCTATAAAACAAACAATAACACATGTGAGGAACCTGCTTCTTAGTTCAATCAAGTATACAAGATGAAATGGGCAATACCTGACCAAAAGTAGAAATGAGAAAGCAGAAAGGGACATGAAAACTGGAAGAATGAACATGGGGAACCCAAGGTGGAAAGGGAAAGAAGGAGAGTTCTGACACATTGCAGGAATTGCAACCAATGTTACAAAACAATATAAACTTTTGAATGAGAAAGTGATTTGTGCTGTAAACTTTCACCTAAAGCACAATAAAATTAAAAAAAAAAAAAAAGAATAAGCGTGAAATTAAAACATTCCCAGACAAACAGAAGCTGAGAGTTCATATCCACCAGACCAGCCCTACAAAAAATACTAATGGGAGTTCTGTAGATGGAAGGAAAAGACACTAGAAAGTAATTCAAAATCATACATAAAAAGAAAAACCGTTAATAAAGGGAAGGCATAGACAAGTATAAGGGCTAGTAATAAGGTATTCATGAATAAAATTCTGAATGTTTTGTCTTTCATATTTTTAATAACAAATATATAAAAAGCAAGGATAAAATTCTGTTACAGGGCACAAGAAATGTAAAGATGTAATTAGTGATAACAACAGCAAAAGGAAGGGGAGAGGAATAGTACAGATATAGAACTTCTTGTACGTTGCTGAAGTTGGAACCAACACTAGAATGTTATAAACACAAGCTGTTAAATGTAATATTCATGGTAACCACTAAGAAAATATATTTTTAAAAAATACACAAAAGGAAAAGAGAAGAGAACCAAAAAGTTCACTACAATAAACCAACAAAACCCAAAAGCAAGCGGTAGCAAAGGGGAAAGACATAGAAGGTTTAAGACATACAAAAAATAAATAACAAAATGGTAGAAGTAAGTCACTTCTTATCAGTAATCACACCGAATGTAAATGGACTAAATGCTCCAATTCAAACGCAGAGAGTGGTGGAATAAATTCAAAAATATGATTCCACTATATGCTGTTTACAAGAGACACACCTTAAACCCAAAGGCACAAATAGATTGGAAGAGAAAGGATGGAAAAAAATTCCATGCAAGTAATAACCAAGAGAGAGCTGGTGGCAATCTGAATAGCAGACAAAGTAAACTTTAAGAGAAAATCTGTCAGAAGAGATAAAGTTTGACATTATATAGTGATAAAATGGTCAATTAATTCAGAAAATTTAACCATCATAAATACACAGGCACCCAGTATTGGGGCATCTAAATCTATAAAACAAACACTGATAGAAGTGAAATGAGAAACAGTAATAGTTGGAGACTTCAGTACAACACTTTCAATACTGGACAGCACATTCAGAAAGATGATCATCAAGGAAACAGAGAACTTGAATGACAGCATAAAGCAGCTAGACTTAACAGACATATATAGAACATTCCACACAAAAACAGCACAATATACATTCTACTCCAGTGCAAATGTATCATTTTCCACAATAGACCACATTTGAGGTCATAAAACAAGTGTGATAAATTTAAAGAGATTGAAACCATACAAAGTATTTTCTCTGACCACAAAGAAGTGAAGCTAGAAATCAGTAACAGAAAAAATAAAAACCTGAAAAATACAGAAATGTGGAAATTCAACAACACACTATTGAACTACCAGTGGGTCAAGGAAGAAATCACAAATTTCATACACTCAAATGCAAATGAAAGCATAACATACCAAAACTTACGAGACTCAGCAAAGGCACTATTCAGAGGGAAACTTATAGCAATAAATGCATGCATGAAAAAAGAGGAAATATCTCAGATTAACAGCCTAATTTGAAAACTCCAGGAACTAGAAAGAGAAGAGCAAACTAAGCCTAGACTTACCAGAAGAAAGGAAATAACAAAGGTCAGAGCATAAATAAGTAAAATCAAAAATAGAGAGAATCAATAAAACTAGAAGTAGGATCTTTGATAAGATCAATACAGTTGACAAATCTTTAGCTAGACTGACAAAGAAAAAAAGACAAAAACACAAATAATTAAAATAAGAAATGGAAGAGTGGATATTACAACTAACCCAACAGAAATAAAGAGAATTATAACAATACTATGAACACCTGTATGGTAACAAACTGGATAAACTAAATGAAATGGACAAATTCTTAGAAGCACACAACCTACACAAATGGACTCGAGAGGAAATAGAAAGTCTCCACAGACCCATAACAAGTGCAGAGATTGAATCAATAATCACAGATCTCCCAACAACAACAAAGTCCTGAACCAGATGGCTTCACTGAGGAATTCTACCAAACATTTAGAGAAGAATTGACACCAATGTTGTTTAAACGCTTTCAAAAGATAGAGAAGAAGGGACACTGATGCCCAAACCAGACAAAGACACCACAAAAAAAGGAAACTACAGACCAAAATCTCTTATGAATATAGATGCAAAAATCCTCAACAAAATGCTAGTGAACAGAATCCAACAGCACATAAAAGAGTCATACACCACTACCAAGTGGGATTCATTCAAGGAATGCAGGGATGATTCAACATTAGAAAATCAATCAGTGTAATACACCTCATGAATAGAAAAAAGGAAATGAACCACACAATCATCTCTATGGATGCAGAAAAAGCATTTGACAAAAACCAACATCTTTCTTGATGAAAACCCTCAAGAAGATTGCAATAGAAGGGAAATTCCTCAATATGATTCCAGGCATATATGAAAAGCTAACAGCCAACATTATACTTAATGGAGAAAAACTCAGAGCTTTCCCCTAGAAATCTGGAACAAGTCAAGGGTACTGGCTCTCACCACTTCTATTCAATATTAGAAGCCCTAGCCAGAGCAATAAGACAAGGAAAAATAAAAATAAAAATAAATGTATCCAGATTGGAAAAGAAGAAATAAAATTATCTCCATTTGCAGATGATATGATCCAATATACAGAAAACTCCAAAGAGTCCACAATAAAACTTCTAGAGCTATTAGAGGAATTTGGCAAAGTTGCAGGGTAGGAGGTCAACAAACAAGTATCAGCTGGGTTCCAACAAACCAGTAATGAGAAATCTTAATGGGAAATTAGGGTAACAATTCAATTTATAATAGCATCTAAAAGAGCAAAATATCTAGGAATAAATATAACCAGGAAAATTAAGGAGTTATATAATGAAAACTATAAAACACTGCTGAAAGAGATTAAAAAAGACTTAAATGAATGGAAAGATGTTAAATGTTTATGAGTTGGAAGACTTAATATTGTTAAGATGTCAATACTACCCAAAGTGTAATCGTTAAAGTTGTGTGTCAACTAGGCTGGGCCATGATTCTCAGTGGTTTGGCAGTTATGATGTAGTCTGTCAGTCATATAATGATGTGATCACCTCCCTGATGGAATCTGCTGTGAGTACCCAATCACTTGAAACAGAGTTTCCTTAGAGATGTGGCCTGCATCCAATGTAGATGGACTTTCTAGCAAGGTTCATGAGCTTTTGTTTCACTTTGGATCCTGCAGCTGGCTTCTGTTCATCTGACCTATTGTTCTAGGGACTTGAGCTAGCAAGTCTTGCCTGCTAATACTGGAATACCTTGAACTCCACAGCCTGGGAGCCAGAGGCCTGCTGTCTGACGTGCCGATCTTGGATTCGCCGGCCCCTGCAGGTACATAGATCAAGAAAAGCATCCCGCCTGACTTGGGACTTTCCAGCCACTACGACCGTTTGAGCAATTTTCTTGATATAAATCTCTCTCTAGATATATATACATATTTATACGCTTTACTAGTTTTGCTTCTCTAGAGAACCCAGCCTAAGACATTTGGTACTGAGTGTGGTTCCAGAGAAACAAAATTGTAAGGATGAGTTTTCTATAACAGTTCTCAAGTCTGGTTAGTCTTAAAGATGTTGATGATTCTGCTTCCAGCAGTAAAGGGGGCACTGCTAATCCATGGTGTGAGGTGGCAATAGAAATACACAAAATATCACCACCAATAGATCAGGTATTGGTGAGAGGTGAGGCTCTGGGTGATCGCATGTTTGATACCCTTCTACAATTTTGTCATAATGAGAAGGATAAGGAAGCTGGTTGGTTGGTCCTACTTTCGCTAGACAAAGTGGTGAAAGAAAGAGAGAAGCTCAGGGCTTCAGAGTCAAAGCTCAAGCACTGCATAAACGACCTCAAAGGTTCCACTTGTACCTTGAAAGCAAGCCTTATTTCTTGTAGTAACAGAGCTAATACTGCAGAAAACCAAACCCAGACTCTTACCGTAAAAGTTACACCACCAACTGAATTCCCAACATTGAGTGGTGTCTGAAGTTAAAGTCAGGGCATTTATTAGAAAGGAATGGGATCCTGAAACTTGGGATGCAGACATGTGGGCAGATAATCAGGAAGCTAGGAAGACTGAGCCCCTAAATTGCATTGAATCACTCCTGCCAACAGAACCAGCCCTCTCACTCCCATCTGAAGAGATTATTCCATCTGTGTCTGCTAAGCTACCCTCCCCAGTAAAACCATGAGCCCCTCCACCCCCATCTGATGAGATTAACCCAGCTGTGTCTGAAGAGCCTTTGTCTTAGTGATTGCTTGGGCATCGCCTGAGGCAGATGCCTTACAGGAGAATGCTAACTGTTCTCAAAACACATCCCCACCACCCATTTTGGCTTTAGACCTATAACTAGACTTAAGCCCACTGAGCCCCAAAAGGTGAAGTATAAAGGTGCGACCCAGGAGGATGCACTACACTCCAAAAGAACTGCTTGACTTTTCTAATATGTACAAACAGAAACCTGGGGAATATGTGTGGGAATGGCTACTAAGGGTGTGGGATAATTGTACAAGGAACATAAAGTTCGACCAGTCAGAGTTTATTGATATGGGCCTGTGAAGCACAGATTCTTCATTCAATGTTTCAGCTCTAGAGGTTAGTAAAGGATCTAATAGTTCATTTCGTTGGGCTGCTGAAATATGGATTATGCAGTGGCCTACACTAAATCAAGCGGAAGTACCAGACCTGCCTTGGTATACTGTAGAAGAAGGTATTCAAAGGCTTAGGAAAATTGGCATGTTAGAATGGATTTATAAAGTGAGACCCACAGACCCACACATGCAGGGCCCAGGGGACACACCTTTTACCACAACTGTGAAAAACAAATTTGTGAAGGGAGCCCCACCATTCTTGTAGACGGCTATGATTCCTATTTTATGTAAGTCATATTTGACAGTGGGAACTGCCCTAACTGAATTAAGACACTTAACTACAATGGGGCTGATAGGACCCCATGGTGATAGGAGCCAAGTGGCGGCAATTGATCCACAAAGATAAGGTAGGAGTACTTACCATAATGGACAGTGGAGTCAAAGCAGTGATCAGAATAGTCTGATTCATAGGGATTAATGACATTGATTGCTTAGTCATGGTGTCCCCAGGAGTGAAATAGATAGGAAATGTACTAAATATTTACTTGATATGTACAAGAAGAGAAAAGCCCTGGTGGTGCAGGGGTTAAGAGCTCAGGCTGCTAACCAAAAGGTCGGTAGTTCAAATCCACGAGCCGCTCCTTGCAAACCCTACAGGGCAGTTCTACTCTGTCCTATAGTATTGCTATGAGTTGGAATCAACTAGACAGCAATGGTTTGTTTTTTTTTTTTTTTTTAATTGTACTTTAGGTGAAAGTTTACAGCTCAAGTTAATTTTACATACAAAAATTTATACACATACTGTTTTGTGACATTAGTTGAAATCCCCACAATGTGACAGCACACTCCTCCTTTCCAGCCCAGGTTCCTTGTGTTCATTCAACCAGTTCCTGTCCCCTCATGCCTTCGCATTCTGGCTCTGGACAAGAGCCGCCCATTTGGTATCATGTATCTGATTGAACTAAGAAGCACACTCCCCACATGTATTGTTTTTTGTTTTATACTTCTGCCTAATCTTTGTCTGAAAAGTGGGTTTCTGTTCTGGATTAACAGAGCGGCTGGGGACCATAGATTTGGGGGTTATTCCAATCTCTGTCAGACCATTAAGTATGGTCTTTTTATGTGAATTTGAGCTCTACTCCACACTTTTCTCCCACTCCGTCTGGGACTCTCTGTTGTGTTCCCTGTCAGGGTGATCATTGGTGGTAGCCAGGCACCATCTAGTTCTGGTCTCAGGCTGGTGGAGTATCTGGTTCATTTAGTCCGTTAGTCCTTTGGGCTAGTATTTTCCTTGTGTGTTTGGTTTTCTACATTCTCCTTTGCTTTGAGTGGGATGGGACCAATAGATGTACCTTAGACGGCTGCCTGCAAGCTTTTAAGACCTCAGACACCACTCACCAAAGTGGGATGCAGAACATTTTCTTAATAAACTTTGTTATGCCAATTT
The DNA here is from genome assembly GCA_030035585.1 of Dugong dugon. NCBI lineage: Eukaryota > Metazoa > Chordata > Mammalia > Sirenia > Dugongidae > Dugong > Dugong dugon. The sequence goes on along the minus strand of CM057483.1, from coordinate 95,156,936 downwards.
ACCTAGATGTCTCCCAAAACTATGGTCCCCAGGTCCCAGCCCCAGCTACTCTGTCCCTCAAGGTGTTTGGATGTATCCAGGAAACTTCTCAGCTTTTGCTTTGCTCCAATTGTGCCAATGTCCCCTGTATTGTGTAATCTCCCTCCCTTCACCAAACTTGATTCTTGTCTACTATCTAGTTAGTGAATTCCCCTGCCCCTCCCTCCTTACCCTCAGAACCATAAAAGAATGCTTTTTTCTGTGTTTAAACCTTTCTCGAGTTCTTGTAATGGTCTCATACAGTATTTGTCCTTTTGTGACTGACTAATTGCACTCAGCATAATGCCCTCCAGATTCATCCATGTTATGAGATGTTTTGCGGATTCATCATTGTTCTTTACCTTTGCGTAGTATTCCATTGTGTTAATGTACCATAATTTATCCATTCATTTGTTGATGGCACCTAGGTTGTTTCCATCTTTTGCCTATTGTGAACAATGCTGCAATGAACATGAGTGTGCACATGTCTATTCGTATGATGGCTCTTATTTCTTTCAGATGTATTCCTAAGAGTGGGATTCCTGGATCTTATGGTACTTCTATTTCCAGCTTTTTGAGTAAGTGGTAAAACGATTCCCAAAGTGGTTGTGCCATTTTACATTCCCACCAGCAGTGCATAAGTGTTCCAATCTCTCCACAACCTCGCCAACATTTATTATTTTGTGTTTTTTGGATTAGTGCCCAGGCTTGTTGGGGTGAGATGTATCTCATTGTGGTTTTGATTTAGATTTCTCTAATGGCTAAAGATTGTGAGCATTTCCTCATGTGTCTGTTAGCCACCTGAATGTCTTTTTTGGTGAAGTGTCTGTTCATATCCCTTGCCCATTTTTTAATTGGATTATTTGTCTTTTTGTTATTGAGGTGTTGCAGTATCTTGCAGATTTTAGAGATTAGACCCTTATCAGATATGTTGTATCCCAATTTTTTTTTCCCAGTCTGGAGTTTCTCTTTTTACTATTTATGCCATGTATTAGGGCTCCTAGCATTGTCCCTATTTTTTCTTCCACACTCTTTATCATTTTAGATTTTATACTTAGGTCTTTGATATATTTTGAGTTACTTTTGTGTATTTTGTGAGGTACGGGTCCTGTTTCATTTTTTTTTTTTTTTGCAGCTGGATAACCAGTTATGCCAGCACCAATTGTTAAAGAGATAGTCTTTCCCCCATTTAACAGACTCTAGGCCTTTGTCAAATATCAGCTACTCATAGGTGAATGGATTTATGTTTGGGTTCTCAATTCTGTTCCATTGGTCTATGTATCTGTTGTACCAGCACCACACTGTTCTGACTACAGTGGCAGTATAATAGGTTCTAAACTCAGGTAGAGTGAAGCCTCCCACTTTGTTCTTCTTCAGTAATACTTTACTTATCTGCAGCCTCTTCCCTTTCCATATGAAGTTGGTGATTTGCTTCTTCATTTCATTAAAAAATGCGGATGGAGCCCTACCCACATAAAAGAAGACAGGAGCACACTTTTCCCTTCCTTCTCTGTTTCTTCCCTGGCTCAAAGATTCAGGTCTGCACAAAGCAGGAAAAGCTGTCATAGTGCTTGCTCTTACATATAATGGCCTAAAAAAATGCAGTTGGAATTTGATTTGGGATTGCACTGTATCTGTACATCGTTTTGGGTAGAACTGACATTTTCACAAATCTTAAGTCTTCCTATCGATGAGCATGGTGTGTTTTTTCTCTTACGTAGGTTTCTTTTGGTTTCTTCCAGTAGTGTTTTTTAGTTTTCTTTGTATAAGTCTTTTACATCTCTGGTTAGATTTATTCCTACGTAGTTTATCTTCTTAGGGGCTATTGTAAATGGTATTGATTTGGTGATTTCTTTTTCGAAGTTCTCTTTTTTGGTGTAGAGGAATCCAACTGATTTTTGCATGTATAGCCTGTATCCGGATACTTCACTGAAATCTTCTATTAGTTCGGGTAATTTTCTTGTGGATTCTTTGGGGTTTTCTGTGTGTAAGATCATAGATATAAGATATAAATTACTTTTACTTCTTTCTTACCAATTTTGATACATTTTATTTCTTTTTCTTGCCTTACTGCTCTGGCTAGGACCTCCAGCACAATGTTGAATAAGAGTGGTGATAAAGGGCATCTTTGGCTGGTTCCCGTTCTCAAGGGGAATGCTTTCAGACTCTCACCATTTAGAATGATGTTGGCAGTTAGCTTTGAATAAATTCACTTTATTATGCCGAGGAAATTCCCTTCTATTCCTATTTTGCTGAGAGTTTTTATCAGGAATGGGTGTTGGACTTTGTCAAATGCCTTTTATGCATCAATTGGTAAGATTGTGAGGTAATTGTCTTTGGTTTTATTTATGTGATGATTGATTTTGCAATGTGAAACCATCCCTGCATATCTGGTATGAATCCCACTTGGTCATGATGAATTATTTTTCTGAAGTGCTGTTAAATTCTATTGGCTAGAATTTTGTTGAGGATTTTTGTGCCAATGTTCATGAAGGATATCATTCTGTAATTTTCTTTTTTGTGATGTCTTTGCCTGGCTTTGGTATCAGGGTTATGTTGGCTTCATAGAATGAATTTGACAGTATTCCTTCCTTTTCTATGCTCTGAAATACCTTTAGTAGTACTGGTGTTAAATCTTCTCTGAAAGTTTGGTAAAATTCTCCAGTGAAGCCATCAGTGCCAGAGCTTTTTTTTGTCGGGAGGTTTTTTTTTTTTTTTTAATTACCTCTTCAATCTCTTCTTTAATTATGGGTTTACTTAGTTTTTCTACCTTGGTTTGTGTTAGTTCAGGTAGGTAGTGTGTTTCTAAAATTTGTCTGTTTCCTCTAGGTTTTCAAATTTATCGGAGTACAGGTTTTCATAGCGTTCTGTTATGATCCTTTTAATTTCAGCTGAGTCTGTTGTGATAGCACCCATCTCATTTCTTCTTTGGGTTATTTGCCTCCTCTCTTGTTTTTCTTTTGTCAGTTTGGCGAATGGTTTGTCAATTTTATTGATCTTTTCAAAGAACCAAATTTTTGGTCTTGTTGACTCTTTCAATTGTTTTTCTATTCTCTATTTCATTGATTTCTGCTCTAATTTTTATTATTTCTTTTCTTCTGGTGCCAGAGTGCTTCTTTTGCTGCTCACTGTGTTTTTAAGTTGTATGGTTAATGTTTTGATTTTGGCCCTTTCTTCTTTTTGAATGTGCATTTATTGCTATAAATTGACCTGCAAGCACTGCTTTTCCTGTGTCCCAAAGGTTCTGGTAAGATGTGTTTTCCTGCTTATTTGATTCTATGAATTTCTTTATTCCATCCTTGATTTCTTCTATAACCCAGTAGTTTTCAAGGTGTTGTTCAGTTTCCATAATTTTTTTTTCCTTGCTGTTTCTGTTATTGATTTCTACTTTTATGGCTCAATGGTCTAAAAAGATGCTTTGTAATATTTCAATGTTTTGGATTCTGTTAAGGCTTTTGTGGCTTAAAATGTGGTCTATTCTAGAGATTGTTCCATGTGCATTGGAAAAGAATGTTTACTTGGCTGTAGTTCAGTGGAGTGTTCTGTATATGTCTATGAGGTCAAGTTGATTGATTGTGGCATTTAGATCTTTGGTGTCTTTATTTTCTTTCTAGATATTCTGTCCTTTACTAAAAGTGGTGTGTTGAAGTCTCCTACTATTATTGTGGAGCTGTCTATTTCTCTTTTCAACGCTGTTAGAGTTTGTTTTACGAATTTTGGAGCCCTGTCGTTAGGTGTGTATATATTTATTATGGTTATGTCCTCCTGGTGTATTGACTTTTAATCATTATATAGTGCCCTTCATTATCTTTGTGGTGGATTTTGTTTTAAAGTCTAGTTTGTCAGAGATTAATATTGCCACTCCTGCTCTTTTTTGGTTGTTGCTTGCTTGATACATTGTTTTTTCTGTTTTTTGAGTTTTAGTTTGTGTCTATGATCTAAGGTGTGTCCCTTGATGCATTTAGGCCATTTACTTTCAGTGTAATTATTGACAGTATGAGTTTACTGCTGTCATTTTGACATATTTTGTGCATGTGTGTGTGTGTAGTTGAGTTTCTTTGTTCCACTTAATTTTCTGTGCTGAGTCATTTTTCTTTATGTATTCTCTTTTCATCTTTTTCATTATTGTTGTTTTTGCATTGACTGAACCTTTATGTTTTTCTTCTTTTTTATTTTGATGGGTAGATTTGTTAGCTTCCTTTGTGGTTATCTTAAAATTTCCCTTTATTTTTCTAAGTTTAAACCAATCTTTTTTTAAATTTTTTTTATTGTACTTCAGGTGAAGGTCCACAGAACAAACAGATTCTCATGAAACAGTAGTACACATATTGTTCTGTGACATTGATTAACAACCCCACAACATGTCAACCCTTTCCCCTCCCGACATTTTTTTTTTTTTGGTGAAAATATACATAGCCAAAGATACACCATTTCAAAAATTTCTACATGCACAGTTCAGTGACATCAACTACACTCTTCCAATTGTCCTGCTACTTTCACTTTAGATGAAGGTCCACAGAACAAAATAGTTTCTCATTAAACAGTTAGTACACATGTTGCCCTATGACAATGGTTAACAACCTCACAACATATCAACACTATCCTTACTCAGCCTTGGGCTCCCCATCTCCAGCTTTCCTGTCCCCCTCTGCCCTCCAGTCCCTGTCCCTGGACTGCTGTGCCTCACGAGTCCCGTTTGGTTTTATGGGGCTGTCCAATCCCTGGCTGAACAGTGAACCTTGGAAGTGACTTTGCCACTGAGTCAAAAGGGTGTCCGGGGGCACACTCTCGGGGTTTCTCCAGTCTCCTTTAGGCCAGCAAATCTGGTCTTTTCCTTGTAAGTTAGAACCTTGTTCTACATCCTTCTCCAGCTCTGTCCAGAACCCTCTGTTGTGATCCCAGTCAGAGCATTCAGTGGTGGTAGCTGGGCACCATCTAGCTTCTCTGGACTCAGTCTTAAACCAATCTTTTATTTCTTGCTATTGCCTTAACTTCCTCTTCATATGGAAGTTCTATGACTACACTATTTATTCCTTTGTTTTTGTTTTGATGTTGGCATTATTTACATATTGACTTCTGTTTCCCTATTTTCAGTCTTTTAGCTATGACTTGTTTTTGCGACTTCCCTATCTGAGTTCATATCTGGTTGTTCTGTCTTGTGTTCTGGTCTTGGGTTGTTGTCTGATATTGTTGGTTCTCTAATCGGAAGACTTCCTTTAATATTTCTTGTAATTTTGGTTTGGTTTTCCACAAATTCTCTTAACTTCTGTTTATCTGGAAAAGCCCTAATTTTGCCATCATATTTCAGAGAGTTTTGCTGGATATAGAATTCTTGGCTAGCAATTTTTTTCCTTCAAAGCTTTTCACATGTCATCCTACTACCTTCTTGCCTGCATGGTTTCTGCTAAGTAATCAAAATTTAGCCTTACTGATTCTCCTTTGTAGGTGACTTTTTACTTATCCCTAGTTGCTTTCAAGATTCTATGTGTGTCTTTAGTTTGGGCAAGTTTGATTATAATATGTATTGGTGACTTACTTTGGGGATCCACCCTGTGTGGGGTTTGTTGAGCTTCCTGGATAGATATCTTCTCATTTTTCACAATATCAGGTAAGATTTCTGCCAGCAAATCTTCAAAAATTCTCTCTGCATTTTCTGTTATTCCCCCTCCCTCCCCTTATGGTACTTTAATCCCTCATAAGTTTTTCCTCTTGATAGTGTTCAACATAAGTCTTAGGGTTTCTTCATTTTTTAAAAATCCTTTTTCAGATTTTTCCTTAAATAAATTGGTGTCAAAGGATTTATCTTCAATCTCAGTAATTCTGACTTCCATGGCCTCAGTTCTGCTCCTATGACATTCTATTGAGTTGTCCAATTCTGAAATTTTATTGTTAATCTTTTGGATTTTTAGTTGCTGTCTCTCTTTTGTTTCTAGCAGCCTGTTAAATTTATTGTTCTGTTCTTGTACTGCTTTCCTGAATTCCTCTGTTGCTTTGTCTGTATGTTCTTTGGCTTGGTCTGAGTTTCGTTTAATCTCCTTGCTGATCTCTTGGAGAGCTCTGTATATTAATCTTTTGAATTCTATCTCCGGAAATTCCATAACCTTATCTTCCTCCAGAAGGTTTCCTGGTTCTTTATTTTGGCCATATGATCCAGGTGATCCAATGGTGCTTGAAGTGCCAGTGGCAGATAGAGATGCTGTTTGGAGTCTTTGGCAGGCCCCTATTGGTGAATCACAGCACAGACCCTTAGGATTTTGGAGCAAAGCTCTGCCATCCTCTGCAGATGACTACTCTCCTTTTGAGAAACAACTTTTGGCTTGTTACTGGGCCTTAGTAGAGACTGAACGCTTAACCATGGGACACCAAGTCACCATGAGGCCTGAGCTGCCCATCATGAACTGGGTGTTGTCTGACCCACAGAACCATAAAGTTGTACGTGCACAGCAGCACTCCATCATTAAATGGAAGTGGTATATTTGAGATCAGGCCTGAGCAGGACCTGAAGGCACAAGTTGCATGAGGAAGTGGCCCAAATGCCCATGGTCTCCACTTCTGTCACATTACCTTCCATCTCCCAGTCTGCACCTATGGCCTCATGGGGAGTTCCTTATGATCAATTGACTGAGGAAGAGAAAACTCATGCCTGGTTTACAGATGGTTCTGTGCAATATGCAGGCACTACTCGAAAGTGGACTGAGGCAGCACAAGAGCCCCTTTCTGGGACCTCTCTGAAGGACAGTGGTGAAGGGAAATCCTCTCAATGGGCAGAACTTCGAGCCATGTACCTGGTTGTTCACTTTGCTTGGAAGGAGACATGGCCGGTTGTGCGATTATATACCGATTCATGGGCTGTGGCCAATGGTTTGGCTGGATGGTCAGGTACTTGGAAGGAACATGATTGGAAAATTGGAGACAAGGATTTATGGGGAAGAGGTATGTGGGTAGACCTCTCCAAATGGGCTAAAGAAGTGAAGATATTTGTGTCTCATGTGAATGCTCACCAAAGGGTGACCTCAGCAGAGGATGATTTTAACAATCAAGTGGATAGGATGACGCGTTCTGTGGAAACCAGTCATCCTCTTTCCCCAGCTACTCCTGTCATTGCTCAATGGGCTCATGAACAAAGTGGCCATGGTGGCAGGGATGGAGGTTATGCATGGGCCCAGCAGCATGGACTTCCACTCACCAAGGCTGACATGGCCACAGCCTCTGCTGAGTGCCTAATCTGCCAGCAGCAGAGACCAACACTGAGTCCCTGACATGACACCATCCCTCGAGGTGATCAGCCAGCAACCTGGTGGCAAGTTGATTACATTGGACCACTTGCATCATGGAAAGGGCAGCTTTTTGTCCTTACTAGAATAGACACTTACACTGGATATGGATTTGCCTTCCCTGCACGCAATGCTTCTGCCAAAACTACCATCCGTGGACTTACAGAATGCCTTATCCACCATCATGGTATCCCACACAGCATTGCCTCAGATCAAGGGACTCACTTCACAGCAAATGAAGTGTGTCAGTGGGCCAATGCTCATGGAATTCACTGGTCTTACCATGTTCCCCATCATCCTGAAGCAGCTGACTTGATAAAATGATGTAACGGTCTTCTAAATACACAATTGTGGGGCCAGCTAGGTGGCAATACCTTACAGGGTTGGGGCAATGTTCTCCAGGAGGCTGTATATGCTTTAAACCAGCATTCAATATATGCTGCTGTTTCTCCCATAGCCAGGATTCATGGGTCCAGGAATCAAGGGGTGGAAATGGGAGTGGCACCAGCCACTATTACCCCTAGTGACCCACTTGCAAGATTTTTGCTTCTTGTCCCCTCAACCTTATCCTCAGCAGGCCTAGAGATCTTAGTTCCAAAGGGAGGTATGTTCCCACCTGGAGACACATCACTGATTGCATTGAACTGGAAGTTAAGAATGCCACCTGGCCACTTTGGGCTCCTTATGCCGCTGGATCAACAGGCAAAGAAGGGAGTTATCATACTGGCTGGTGTGATTGTTCCTGATTACTAAGAGGAAATCAAACTGATATTACATAATGGAGGTAAAGAAGAGTATGTCTGGAATGCAGGAGAGTCCTTGGGGCGTCTCTTAGTACTACCATGCCCTGTGATTAAAGTTAATGGAAAATGACAGCAACCTAATTCTGACATGACTCCTAATGACCCAGACCCTTCAGGGATGAAGGTTTGGGTCACCCCACAAGGCAAAGAACCACGACCAGCCGAGGTGCTTGCTGAGGGCAAAAGGAATACACAATGGGTGGTGGAAGAAGGTAGTTCTAAATACCAGTTATGGCCACGTGACCAGTTGCAGAAATGGGGATTGTAATTGTTATGAGTATTTCTACTTTGTATGTGTGCATCAAATATTTTTGTTTCCTTCACTTATAAAATATAAGCTGTAAACGGGGCTAGTGTGTTTTCAATTGTATGCGTGTTAGTTGTATCATATTAGGCGCAAGTATGACTTTCTCATTGTCTTTATTCAGAGATTATATATGGTTTAAGGAGCTGTGTACATGTGCCAAGTTGACAAGGGGTGGACTGTGATGGTTAAGACTGTGTGTCAACTTGGCTGGGCCATGATTCTCAGTGTTTTAATGTAATCACTCCCACGATTGAATATACTGTGAGTAGCCAATCAGATGAAAGGGAGTCTCCTTGTGGGGGTGGCCCGCATCTGCACATAAGCTCTCTCTGGATCCTGCGGCTGCTTCCTGTCGTCTCATCTCCCATTCTTAGGAATTAAGCTGTCAGTTTATCTGCCGAACCTGGGATTCTTTGATCTGCACAGCCTGTGAGCGGGACCCCTGGTCTCCGACCTGCTGATCTTGGGCTTGAGAGCTTCTGCAGCTGTGTGACTTGGGAGGGGCCTCTACCCTGATCCATGGACTTGGGATGTTCTAGCCTCTACAATCACGTGAGCTGTTTCCTTGATATAATCTCTCTGTATATATATTTATACACTTTACTGGTTTTGCTTCTCTAGAGAACCCAGCCTAAGACACACACTAATGACTGAAGACCAGACAAGTTGTGGAATGACATCAAGGACATCAGACATGAAGAAAGCAAGAGGTCATTAAAAAGATGGGAAAGAAAGAAAAGACCAAAATGGGTGTCAGAAGAGACTCTGAAACTTGCTCTTGAACGTGGAGTAGCTAAAGCAAAAGGAAGAAATGATGAAGTAAAACAACTGAACATAATATTTCAAAGGGCTGCTCAAGAAGACAAAGTAAAGTATTATAATGACATGTGCAAAGAGCTGGAGATTGAAAACCAAAAAGGAAGAACATGCTCGGCATTCCTCAAGCTGAAAGAACTGAAGAAAAAATTCAAGCCTCGAGTTGCAACAGTGAAGGATTCTATGGGGAAAATATTAAACGATGCAGGAAGCATCAAAAGAAGATGGAAGGAATACACAGAGTCATTATACTGAAAAGAACTGGTGGACATTCAGCCATTTCAAGCAGTAGCGTATGAACAGGAACTGATGGTAATGAAGGAAGAAGTCCAAGCTGCACTGAAGGCATTGGCCAAAAACAAGGCTCCAGGAATTGATGAAGTACCAATTGAGATGTTTCAACAAACAGATGCAGGGCTGGAAGTGCTCACTCCTCTATGCCAAGAAATTTGGAAGACAGCTACCTGGCCATCTGACTGGAAGAGATCCATATTTATGCCTATTTCCAAGAAAGGTGAGCCAACTGAATGCAGAAATTATCTAGCGAGATCATTAATATCACACACAAGTAAAATTTTGCTGAAGATCATTCAAAAGCGGCTGCAGCAGTATGTCGACAGGGAACTGCCAGAAATTCAGGCTGGATTCAGAAGAGGATGTGGAATTATGGATATCATTGCTGATGCCAGATGGATCCTGGCTGAAGGCAGACAATACCAGAAAGATGTTTACCCGTGTTTTATTGACTATGCAAAGGCATTCAATTGTGTGGCTCATAACAAATTATGGATAATATTGTGAAGAATGGGAATTCCAGAACACTTAATTATGCTCATGAGGAATCTGTACATAGATCAAGAGGCAGTTGTTCGGACAGAACAAGGTGATAGTGCATGGTTTAAAGTCAGGAAAGGTGTGTATCATCGTTGCATCCTTTCACCATACCGATTCAATCTGTATGCTGAGCAAATAATCTGAGAAGCTGGACTATATGGAGAAGAAAGGGGCATCAAGTTTGGAGGAAGACTCATTAACAACCTGTGATATACGGATGACACAACCTTGCTTGCTGAAAGTGAAGAGGACTTGAAGCACTTACTGGTGAAGATCAAAGACCACAGCCTTCAGTATGGATTACATCTCAACATAAAAAAAAAAAACCAAAAATCCTCACAGCTGGACCAATAAGCAAAATCATGATAACCGGAGAAAAGACTGAAGTTGTCAAGGATTTCAGTTTACTTGGATCCACAATCAACATCCATGGAAGCAGCAGTCAGGAAATCAAAACATGAATTACATTGGGCAAATCTTCTGCAAAAGACCTCTTTAAAGTGTTGAAAAGCAAAGATGTCACCTTGAAGACTAAAGTGCGCCTTACCCAAGCCATGGTATTTTCAATCGCATCATATGCATGGGAAAGCTGGACAATGAATAAGGAAGACCGAAGAAGAATTGATGCCTTTGAATTGTAGTGTTGGTGACGGATATTGAATATACCAGGTACTGCAAAAAGAACAAACAAATCTGTCTTGGAAGAAGTACAACCAGAATGCTCTTTAGAAGGAAGGATGGCGAGACTACATCTTACACACTTTGGACATGTTGTCAGGAAGGATCAGTCTCTGGAGAAGGACATCATGCTTAGTAAAGTACAGGGTTAGCCAAAAAGAGGAAGACCCTCAACGAGATGGATTGACACAGTGGCTGCAACAATGGGCTCAAAGCATAACAACGATTGTGGGCATGGCGCAGGACTCGGCAGTGTTTCGTTCTGTGGCACAAAGGGTCACTATGAGTCACAACCAACTTGACAGCACCCAACAGCAACAACAACAATCACATAATGAAAGTTAGTTAGCCTAAAAGATGCCATTACAGAATAAAGATACAAGGCCAACAACTCTACTGAACTAAGAAAATTCCAGTGCAAAAATTTTACCGTATTCTTTCATTTTACATTTAGTTTTATGATCCATTTTGAGTTAATTTTAATCAAATGTGAGATCATTATGTGATTGCTGACAACAAAATAAGGTCCAAATGTAATAGTGCTTACATCTGGGAAGGAGGGAGGAGGATTGAAGGACTGGGAAATCAGGCATGGAAAGGATACTTTTAACTAGATCAAATTAGTACAAATTGGATTTTTACCATTTTCATGTATTACCATTTTGAAAAAAAACTTTTGTATTCTGTGAGTAACAGTAAAACTGGAACATTTTCATAGGGAAATCTAGCAATCTAACGAATCAATTTTTTTTTATTGTACTTCAGGTGAAGGTTTACAGAACAAATAGTTTCTCATGAAACAGTAGTACACATATTGTTTTATGACATTGGTTAACAACCCCACTACATGTCTACCCTCTCCCTTCTTGACCTTTTTTTTTTTTTGGTTAAAATATACATAGCCAAAGATACACCATTTCAAAATTTTCTGCATGCACAGTTCAGTGACATCGACTACACTCTTCCAATTGTGCTGCTATTCTCACTTTAGATGAAGGTTTACAGAACAAAATAGTTTCTCATTAAAAATTTAGTACACATGTTGCCCTATGACAATGGTTAACAACCACACTACACATCAACACTGTCCTTACTCAACCTTGGGTTCCCTATCACCAGCTCTCCTGTTCCCTTCTGCCTTCTAGCCCTTGTCCCTGGACTGCTGTGCCTCATTAGTCCCGTTTTGTTTTATGGGGCTGTCCAATCCCCGGCTGAACCATGAACCTAATGAATCAATTTTTTAAATGTGCATACCTGTTAAGGATTGAATTGTATCCCCAAAAATATGTGTATCAATTTGGCTAGGCCATGATTCCCAGTATTGTGTGACTGTCTACCATTTTGTCATCTGATGTGATTTTCCTATGTTTTGTAAATCCTACCTCTGTGTTGTTAATGAAGTGGGATGGCTGGCAGGACTCAATCTACAAGACTGGATTGTGTCTTGAGCCAGTCTCTTTTGAGATATAAAAGAGAGAAGCGAGCAGAGAGACAGGGGGACCTCATACCACCGAGAAAGCAGTGCCGGGAGCAAAGCGCGTCCTTTGAACTCAGTGTTCCTGCGTAGTAGAGAAGTTCCTAGTCCAGGGGAAGATTGATGAGAAGGACCTCCCTCCAGAGCCAACAGAGACAGAAAGCCTTCCCCTGGAGCTGACTCACTGAATTTGGGCTTTTAATCTACTAGATTGTGAGAAAGTAAATTTCTCTCTGTTAAAGCCATCCACTTGTGGCATTTCTGTTATAGCAGCACTAGATGACTCAGACAATACCCTTTACTCAGAAATTTATCTTACAGAACTACTACTGTAAGCACCCCAAAACAAATGTGCAACATACATAGAAATATAAATGAATGTGTAACACATTGTTTCCATTTAGCAGATGACAATATGGTATTATATACATGGGAAGAGATCCATACCAACGTTTATTCAACATTTAATGGGCACCTACTTTGTGCCAGGCATGGTTCTAAGAGTTGGTGTACAGCAGTCCAAAACTCAAAAATCCTTTGTCCACAAGGACAATAATCCTTGTCCTTTTGGAGGTTATGGCCAACCAAATGGCCACCAGAGTGCTAATCAATCAGGGAGTATAGGGAAACACACCAATAGAAAATGGTAGGTCACCTTACATTATTATTATTATTAAGAGCCCTGGTGGCACAACAATTAAGCCCTCCACTGCTAACCAAACAGCAGTTGGTACCCACCCAGCAGCTCTGTGGGAGAAAGACCTGGAGATCTGCTCCCATAAAGACTGCAGCCTAAAAAGACCTATGAGGAAATTCTACTCTGTCACATGGGGTTGCTGTGGGTCGAAAATCGACTCGACAACACCTAATAACAACAACAAAACGGGCCCCAGGTGTTAATGCTTAATGGGTGTTATAGATTAAATTGTGTCACTCAAAAATAAGTGTTGTAAATCATAACCCCTATACCTGTGGTTAGAAGGATCCCTGGTGGCGTAGTGGTTAAGCACTCAGCTGCTAACCAAAAGGTGGGTGGTTTGAACTCACCAGCCGCTCTGCAGGAGAAAGATGTGGGAGTCTACTTCCATAAAGATTACAGCCTTGGAAACCCTATGGGACAGTTCTACTCTGTCTTATAGGGTTGCTATGAGTTGAAATTGACTCGACAGGCAATGGGTTTGGGTTTTTTTTGTTTGTTTGTTTGTTTATGCCTGTGGTTATAATCCCATTTGGAAATGGGTTTTCTTTGGTATGTTTCTTTGAGTGTATTAATGTAGGGCGTGTCTTAAATAATCCTCTTTTCAGGTATAAAAGATCCAATTAAGCAGGCAGCAAGCAAGGAGAGATGACGAAGACAGACACCACATGAAGATTACCAAGGAACCAAAAAACAGAAGCTAAGAAGAGACAAGTACCTTCCCCCAGAGTCCACAGACAATGAAAGCCTTCCCGTAGAGCCAGCACCCTGAATTCGGACTTTTAGCCTTCTAAACAGTGAGAAAATAAATTTCTTTCTGTTAAAGCCACCCACTTGTGGTATTTCAGTTACAGCAGCACTAGCTAACTAAGACAATGGGCTACTACAAATTCTAAAATATACTTTTGACCTCTATGACTCTGGTAGAAACTCATTGGTTTTAAGAGGTTCATACAATCTATTAAAAGTAGGTATATCTAAACCCTACATTACAGCAATGTAATTTTAGACCCAGGGTGTAATATTGATATATTATGATACACCATTTGTTGGATTCCAGGTACTGACATATATATTGTGTAGTCTCTTAACTTGGAAAATAATGGATCCAAGAGTATCAAATAACCAGGTGTAGACCAGTCACTAAAACTACTACAAGATATTCTGACCCCTTGGGTTAGCTGTATTTGGTCTAAAGCCAGAGGGTCTGTTCTATATTAAAGGAACCCCTGAACAGAACTTAATGAGACATTTAATGTTACTTCAACAGATTGCTAGATTTCTGCAAACTGAAAATAATGTAGAAATTACTCCAAGCTACCAGGATATCATGATTCCAAGAAAAAGGAATTGACAAGAGTCAGCAATTTAACATAGTGTAAAAGTGGACAACGCTTTATATCTGGATAGTTCACAAAAAAGACTGCATTTTGGAATGACATAATCCCTGACCCAAAATTTCAGTAATTTTAACAGGAATATCCAATGGACAAATTCCTTGGAACCTCTATTAATTGGAATTTAACTACTAAAAATATTATTTGGTATATGTTATTTGTAAAATCGGTTTGGGGGCAATGTCTAACCTACTCCAACTTCACACTGGTAAGGGAGAACCAAGATCAACAGCCCAAGGCTGACTCCCATGAGGCAGAGGCCAGACAAGCCTCCTCTCTCCGCCATCTTTACCAGCTCTGACACCAACTGTCCCTCCCACAGCACTTTCTACTTCTCTGCTGGGTTCGATAATTCATTGCAACGGCCACACAGAACTCACAGACAATACTCACGATTGTGGGGTTTATTAGGGAAGTAACGGTTACAATTCAGGCTCAGGAACACTCAAGGATACAGTTCTTCCATCAGGACAGCCTCTTCTCCACGGTGCTCACAGGCACACCTCTTCCTGGCCCTCAATCTCTGCCCAAAGGCACTCAGCTTTCTCGTTCTGTGGGCCAGGAAGCCCACTGTGCCATCCCCTGCGAGTCTCCTGAAGGTATCTCCTGCTGGTCTCTCCTTCCTTGGTGGCAGTGGTACCTTCTCTCTCCCACCTCTGGGATGGCTCACCTCAAGCCCAGCAGGATGGCAAAACTGACTAGTTCCTTTGGTGGGCCACAATTACCATATCTGCACAATCCCGCCCAATCATTTGGGTTGGAGTTACAAGACTAGAAAGGCCACACACAAAAGTGATCTATCACACTGTACGTTATTGTTACCGTGTGCCGTAGAGTTGATTCTAACTCATAGCAACCCTTTAGGACAAAGCAGAACTGCCTCCTACGGTTTCATAAGCTGTAATCTTTACAAAAGCAGATTACCAGGTCTTTTCTCCCAGGGAACTGCTGGGTGGGTTTGAACTGCACACCTTTCAGTTAGCAGCCAAGCAGTTAACCATTGCACCACCAGGGCTCCTTATTTGGTAGAATATGTATATGGAGCCCTGATGGTGCAGTGGTTAAGATCTTAGCTGCTAATCAAAATGTTAGCAGTTCAACTCCACCAGCCACTCCTTAGAAACCCTATAGGACTGTTCTACTCTGTCCTATAGGGTCACTATCAGTCGGAATTGACTCAACGGCAACGGGTTTTATATACATATATAAACTCATAAAAAACTTGTTGCCATCAAGTTGATTCCGACTCATAGCAACCTGCAGTGGGCTGGAACACTTTTGTATGGCTTTTCTCGCCATAGTCTTGTAACTCCCACCCAAGTGATTGAGGCCCACCAAAGGAATTGGTCAGTTTTGTTATCCCGCTGCATTTGAAATGAGCCACTCCAGAGGCGGGAGAGAGAGGATTCCACCACCACAAAGGAAGAACAGCCAGGAGTGGAGAACATGTCCTTTGGACCCAGGATCCCTGTGCTGAGAAGCTCCTGGAACAAGGAGAGAGAGAGAGCTCAAGAAGTGGTAGGAGAGAAACGATGGCAGGCGACAGTTTGGTGGGCTTCCTGGCCCACAGAGCAAGAAACCTGAGCTCCTTTGGGCAGGAGGCTTGCTGGAATATTAGAATGCCTCTTGGCACTTATGGCAAAGCTAAAAGAGCTTTGTAACACTTGCCTGAGCAGGGCAGAGGCTGAGGGCCAGAGAAGTGTGCCTGTGAGCACGGCTGGGAAGAGGCTGTCCTGATGAAAGAACTGTATCCTTAGTGTTCCTGAGCCTGAATTGTAACTGTTACTTCCCAAATAAACCCCATAATCCTGAGTACTGTCTATGAGTTCTGTGTGGCCACTGCAATGAATTATCAAACCCAGTAGAGAAGTAGAGAATGCTGTGAGAGGGACGGTTGGTGTCAGAATTGGTAAAGATGGTGAACAGAGGAAGCATGTCTGACCTCCACCTCAGAGGAATCAGCCTTGGGCTGCTGATCTTGATTCTCCTTCCCCTTTGTGAAGTTAGAGGAGGTCAGACACTGCCCCCATGCCATTTTTACATGAACCTATAGGACAGAGAGGAACTGCCTTTTACATGAACCTATAGGACAGAGAAGAACTGCCCCATAGGGTTTCCAAGGAGTGGCTGGTGGATTCAAACTGCCAACTTTTTGGTTAGCAGCCGAATGCTTAACCACTGTACCACCAGTATGTATTAAAACAAAAAAAACCAAACTCATTGCTGTCGAGTTGATTCCAACTCATAGCGACCCTATACGATGGAGTAGAACTGCCCCATAGAGTTTCCAAGGAGCGCCTGGTGGATCTCAACTGCCGACCTTTTGGTTAGCAGCCATAGCATTTAACCACTACACCACCAGGGGTTCTGAATGGTATGTATAGAAATTGTTAAATGGGAACCCCACAAGCTTATCTGGCCCTTTACAAAAAATATTTGCCAGTCCTTGTAATAAACATTTCAAGTATGCTGTCATACGCACAGCTTCTTCTGAGGGACTTCATTAGGGTCAAAAGAAGGCAAAGTTATGAGGTACTATAATCCATGAGTACCATAAATAAACTAATAGGTAGAGAAAGAGATTGAGGAACCATGAACAGTGGTAATGAACTTTAAAAATACTGATGCCAATGGCCACTCCAGATCAATTAAATCACAGTACCTGGCTCTGGTTTATTTTAAAAATTCTCTAATTGATTCTAATGTATAGCTCTCATAGAGAATCACGAGCTAGGGGAAACAGCAACTCAGAATGACTGAGTGATGTCAGTGCTGTAGCCCAAGGGCAATGATCCAAAAGCAACTGCTGTTAAGGTGCCCAGAGATGCTTAAATCCAGTTCCCATAGTCATTATTGTTCCTACTTGAGACGCTCATTAAATCTTCATCTTCCACATTGTTCCACATATTTACTTATGGTAACCCACTGTCATTGAGTTGATTATGACTCTTAGCAACTCTATAAGACAGAGCAGAACTGCTCCATAGGGTTCCAAAGAGTGACTGGTGGATTTGAACTGCCAACCTTTTGGTTAGCAGCCTTAGCTCTTAACCACCGAGCCACCAGGTCCCCCTATTTATAGTAAACCCCTATTAATGAGGTAAGTGGTGTGAGTCTTCATTTCTTGAGACCAAAAGAGCTAAATTAGTATGGAAATTTGCACCAGATAAATAGTTGTCGGAAACAGACCCTCAGCAGAAATACAGAACTTTCGGAATTGTTAGAGTATGACTGTGGATTGAAAATCATACACAATCCCGTCCACATACCAGCATAAAATGTTTTGGACTAGTCCAGGTTATGCTGTGGCAAAGCTACTAATTATGCAATTAACTTTGGTACTCACACATGTTCTCATGTGAAGCTCTATTGGTAGTGGCTGTATCAGAGCAACTTCAAAGAAATAAGCAACGCTAGGTTTGACAGTTGCTTCTTTTCTGACAAGATGAGCAAATTCTGATATAACCATCAAGTGCTGACCCTGGATAGCATGATTTTGTCTCTGTTATCATTAGAAGTGGTGTTCACCATTAAAGCAGGCAAGGAATAATATGGATTAGACCACAGGTTCCCAAGTTTGAGGATTACTGAACTAGACATGCCAATTAATGTTCCTTCCAAACATACTCACTTCCTTCTAAACAACACTGCCCCATCCTACCTGTAGCACTGCTCTTGAGGATCAGGTTTTGTCTCACATTATCTAGTACTATACCCTCTCCACTGAGTACAGTTGATGGGGCCAATCCATACATTGCCAGGAGACTATGACATGTCTAAGCATGAAAAGTACTGCACAAATAAAGATAAGCCAGGGCAATTAAATTCTCAATCTTTGGAATTTGAGTATAAAAACACAGTGAGAACTTGGTAATTAGTGGTGAAAGCTGAAGCTGAAAGACTCACCAAAGACAGGGTAATGGAAAAGCCAAAGTTATGAGGAATGAGATACTATGAGGAAGAAGAGTGAGAAAAAAAATGTCGACGATAAAGCAGACAAATAGAAATAAGAGCTGAATAAGTCAATGGCGGAGCAGAAAAGATCCACAAACTCCACATGTTTAAGTCCCTAGAGCTGCCACAGATCCAGTTTAATGCCACAATGTTCTTAAGATTGCTATGAAATACCTATCTTTCTTATTGTCTTACATGTATCTGTATGATACACCTCTATTACTTAAGTTAGCCTGTGCTTTGATTCTTGAAACCAGAAATCCTATGTAATCTAGAAGGTGGTAAAGAGTTGGGTTGCATGAACAGAACTTTGGCAAGAATGTAAAATATTTAAATTTGGTTATCACTTGGTGGTGGGATAGAGAGCAGATACACCCCCACCACAACACATGCTGGAACATTAATAGCCTGCTGCAAATGTGGCAGGATTATTGTTTAATGTTTCAGGACCACACTTCCAGTGAAAGTAAGTTCTGGCACAACCACTATAACAGAGCAAGTTCAAGTGGCTTGACAATAAAAGATCAGAGATAGGTGGTTCCTTCTAATTGACAGATGAATTTCTAAAGTGGCCTCATAACATTACTTCAAACTACAGCATAAAAACATAGTGAGAACTATTTAACCCATTTCTGGTTAAATAAGAATTGGAAGATTATAGACAGAAGCATCTTTACAAATGAATGTATAATATGAAGGGCATATGAGCTTAGTGGTCAAGACGTAGAAATGCAATATGAAAACATCTGAATCAGGTGGTGGCCACAGTCATAGTCGTATCTAAGGTAAACTGTCCCACTCACAGTTCTGGAGAGGAGGTTGTCTTAGACAGTAATGATTTTTAGATCATGACCTGCCCTGCCATCCAAAGCAGAATGCACCAGGTATGGGGCACACTACTCAAGTGCTATGTCACTGCATGACTCAGAAATCAGTACCTAAGCAGAGGTGAGCTAAGGCAGTGAAATTCTTACACAGAGAAATAAAAAAAGTGAAGCATGTAGCAGCAGTGGCTGAACCTTAAAAGACAGAGTTAGAAAACAGGATATAGAATGAAGGACACTGGTGCAATCAGCAAGGTTTACTGAAGAGGAATTGAAAATTTATGAGGAAGCAGAATACACAAGTAAACAAAGCTAGGAGATAAACTAAAGCTTGAGTCAACAAAGAGGAAGGCAGCCAAGTAGACACACAGAGGAACTAAGACATGTTAAAAGTAGTGTACTAGATGATTGATACACAAATCCTTGCTGCTGAAATTCCCAGATCTGTCTCTGTCTTGGAACCATTTCAAATTTCAGAGAGAAAACTGAATTTCTTTTTTTTTCTTAATTGTCTTTATTCAAATACAGATTTTCTTTATTTTGACGCTCATGAGAGCCTTGCCTACATTAGAGGCTAGCTATGCATATCCTTTTGGGTGGTCCAAGTTGCTTGACTGGCTCAAGAAAAGTCTGTTTATTGAAAATAAAAGAGCCCCTTATACCAGAGGAAGCCCTGGCGGCACAGTGATTAAGTGCTCGGCTGCTAACCGGAAGGTTGGCGATCTGAATCCACCAGTCTCACTCCACAGGAGAAAGATGTGGCAGTCTGCTTCCATAAATATTTACAGCCTTGGAAATCCTATGGGGTAGGTCTACTCTGTCCTACAGGGTCATTATGAGTTGGAATCAACCCAACAGCAATGGGTAACTGTACCAGAAATTGCTAACAAGATTTCAATAAGAAGCAGAATCTAACCAAGAATGTGAGTTTTCAGGAATTGGCTAGGGTGTCACAGTAGAGAAGAAGAAAGTTATAATCTTCCTTACATATTAGATTAGAATGGTGATAACCCCTAATAGTCCATGACAAAGCTGCCAATTAAGCATTTACACCCATTAAAGATAATGCTGTGAGACATAGCAACTGTTGCAAAAGAGCAACTTCAAAATTTTTCTGTTAATCGCCAGTGTCTTAATTGTTATCTAGTGTTGCTATAACAGAAATACCACAAGCAGATGGCTTTAACAAAGAAAAATTTAATCTCTCACAGTTTAGGAAGCTAGAAGTCAAAATTCAGGGTGCCAGCTCTAGGGGAAGGCTTTCTCTCTCTGTCGGCCCTGGAGGAAGGTCCTTGTCATCAATATTCCCCTGGTCTAGGAGCCTCTCAGTGCAAAGACCTCAAGTCTGAAGGATGTGCTTCACTCTTCGCTGTTTCTTTGTGGTAATGAGGTCCTTCTCTTCTCTGCTTGATTCTGTCTTTTGTATCTCAAAAGAAATTGATTCAAGATGCAACCTAACCTTGTAGATTGAGTCCTGCCTCATCAACGTAACTGCCTCTAATCCTATCTCATTAACATCATAGAGGTTAGGGTTTACAACACATAGGATAAACATATCAGATCACAAAATGGTGGACAACCACACAATACTGGGAATCATGGCCTAGCCAAGTTGATACACATTTTGGGGGGACTCAATTCAATCCATAACTGCCAAATAGAAAATACTTCAGGCTTTGCAGGCCATATGATCTGTTACAACTACTCCACTCTGCCATCGTACCATAACAGCATCCACAGTTAACACATAAATGAATGAGTGTAGTTGTAATTTTCACATATCATGAAATAGTCTTCTTTTTTTTTAACCATTAGAAAAAGGTAAAAAAAAAATTCTTAGCTTGCAAGTCATACAAAAATCATCAGTGGGCCAGATTTGGCCCGTTGATAACCTCAAAATACAGAAATGGAAGGTTGCATCAAAAACTGCCATATAATAAGGAACCCAACGTTTAGAAGGGACAGTGTTGACATGTCGTGGGGTTGTTAACCATTGTCATAAAACAATATATGTACTAACTGTTTAATGAGAAACTATTTGTTCTGTAAACCTTCATCTAAAATACAATAAAAAAATTAAAAAAGACAGTCATATACTTTTTGAAGCCACCCCATGCCATCATTTTGGGACACAAGTGGTAGACAGCAATTTGTGTTACTATCTAAAAGAGCAAGTGTGAATACATTAAGGATTCCATATATGAAAGGTGTAACCTATTAAGGTGCTTTAAACCAAAAACCAAACCAAACCTGTTGCCGTCAAGCCAATTCCGATTCATAGCGACACTACAATACAGAGTAGAATTGTCCCATAGGTTTCCAAGGAGCAGCTGGTGAATTTGAACTGCTGACCTTTTGGTTAGCAGCCGAGCTCTTAACCACTGCACTACTAGGTCTTTAGCTTAAAAATATTAAGAAATATTTATCTGTCTGACAGCCATATAGTAAAATATATTTGACATATCACTCACGGTGTCTGTTACACACACCTTCTAAGGAAACCTGAATTGCACAAAATTCCTACTCAATATACAGTCATAGAAAATAACGTTTTCTTTCATGTGGCACCAAATCAAAGGCAGTCATGGGGTAAGCCATAATCTTTTGATATGACCTCAAAAAAGATGAGTTGAACCAAGCAGATTATCTGGTTTCCAGGAATTTGATTTACAAAAGAAAGAATCAAGTAAACATAAGCAAAAGCTGAAACTGAAAGGTTTCCCCAAAAAAAAAAAAAAAGGTATGAGGGATGCACAAGCCCAAATCATCTAGAAGCAAAAATTATATATGTATGAACAAGTGAAAAAACAGAAGGACTAGAATAACTGAAGTAAGATTAAAAGAAAAAAACTACTTTTGAAACAGTTAATGGCAGAGCTCTAGACCAATGGTTCTTACCCAGAATGGTACAATCTATGGCCACTGTTGTGGAAATAGGTTGGGACATTTTTAGTTGTCACAATGATTGGGGTAACTACTGACATTTAAGAGGCCCTCACGGCACAATTGTCAGGCGCTTGGATAGTAACCAAAAAGTTGTTGGTTCTAACCCACCAGCAGCTCCATGAGAGAAAAGACTTGGCAATCCATCTGCTCCTATAAAGATTGCAGCCTAGGAAACCAAGGGGGCAGTTCTCTGTTCTACAGGGTTGTTATGAGTCAGAATTGACTTGATGATACATAACAACCACCACTGATATTTAGTGGAAAAAGGCCAGAGATGTAAGATGTTCTGCAATGTAGCAGACAGTCCTCAAAACAAAGAACCGACAAGTGGGTCACTGGCAACCAGAGTCTTAAAAGCCTGCGAGTGGACATCTAACATACATCTACTGGTTCCACCCAGGCTGAAGCAAAGGAGAATGAAGAAGACAAAAGACACAAGGGAAAGATTAGTCCAAAGGACTAATGGACCACAACTACCACAACCTCCAACAGATTGAGCTCAGAACAACTAGATAGTGCCCAGTTACCACCACCAACTGCTCTGGCAGAGATCACGATAGAGGGTCCCAGATAGAGCAGGAGAAAAATGTAGAACAAAATTCAAATTCACCAAAAAAAAAAAAAAAATGACCAGGCTTGCTGGTCTGACAGAGACCGGAGAAACCCTAAGAACATGGCCATGGACACCTTTTTAACTCAGTACTGAAGTCACTCCTGAGGTTCACCCTTCAGCCAAAGATTAGTCAGGTCTATAGGGCCAACAATGACACACGCAAGGGACATGTTTCATAGGTCGATCATTTATACGAGACTAATGGGCACACCAGTTCAAAAGCAAAGATAATACGGCAGGAAGGGATAGGAAAACTGGATGAATGGAAACAGGGAACTTGGGGTGGAGAAGGGGAGAGTGTTGACACATCACAGGGTTGGCAACCAATGTCACAAAACAATTTGTGTATTAACTGCTTAATGAGAAACTAATTTGCTCTGTAAGCTTTCACCTAAATCACAATTTAAAAAAAAAACAAACGGGGCAACATGGCGCTATAGTCAGAAGCACCATGCCATCCCACTGCAGCAAAGATCAGAAAAACTAAGTCAAACAGAGTCACACATCAATCCTGAAATCCTACACATCAAATGAAGAGATAAAGAACTCAGCCAAGCACCGAATGCAATAAGAAACTGACCGAGAACAGACAGCAAGGAGAGATACATGCAGAGGTCCCCTATTAGCTACCGCAGCACAGATCCACCATCTTGGACTCCTATTGGAGATCAGTGAACACGGGGTACGAGAAAGCAGCTTCATGGAGCTTCCAGCAGGAGACAGAACAACTGGTAACCAGTGATATAGGCTTTCCCACCCCCCACCCTTCTTCACCCCCACTTAGCCTGCTCTGCTTCCTGCAGCCACAGTCTCTTGGCCGTTAAACACCCCAGTGTCACTTGGATTCCACCCGGCCACACTGGCTGGATCTGAGTGCCTTGTGTTGGCTGCTGGTGTTGCTTTTTTCCAGTTCTTCAGATTTCTTCCTTACCTCTCACCACCTCTCCCTCCTTTCTCTCAAATACCTGGCTCTGTGTGCCTTCTTTGATTCTTCCTGAAAGGCTGTGAAACACCACTTGACTGTTAAACTGCTTCCCAGCCAGTGCTGCCACGCTGGTAGGACCCCAGGGGCTTTTGTGGTTGTTTTCTCTGATTTGTTCTGTTTTGATTTGTTTACTTTCTTTTATTTTCCCTGCTTGGGAGTCCCTTCTAGCCGGGCAGTACCACGTGGCTTGGAAGCTACTCTCTTACTCTGTGCAGATGCACAGGGACATCCCTGGGAGCATTTCTTTTTTCTTCTTTTTTTGTTTGTTTTGCGGTTTTTGTTTCTTTGTTTTGTTTACTTCTCGCTCTTATTGCCTTTTTGTCTTTCTTCATTTCCAGTCTCTCGATTTATTCATTTTTTTCTTTTACCCTTTTTATTTTTTTCATTTTTGTTTTTCCTCATTTCTCAGTCTCTCAACTCTCCACTCCAATAGCAAGTTCCCTTAGCACTCTTTTTTGTTTGTGTGTATGTTTTTGGCTCCTGTCCCTCTCTCCTCTGTCTCATCTTTCCCATACCCATCTTAGCTCCACACATCACAATCTACCCCCTCCTTCCTGCCTACCTGCACCATACGTTGAATATCACACTCCCAAGCAGCACAGGCATGGCCTACTGGAACCTGACCTGCACTGATTCCTGGTCCGCACTATCAGCCTTGGTACATGCCACAAACATCCCATCCCAGCAACTCCCCTTCAGCTGGACCTGCCCTGCTATACCATACCTGAGTGACTGACCCTGCCCACTGGAGAAGGAGGTGAGAAGTATCGTGCCCACAGACAAGCAAACAACAAAGAATGCGCAGCCCACATGCCAGACATAACCAAATAAAACAAAAAGGCAGGATGAAACAAACAAGTCTACAATCAATAAATGAGGAAAAGAACCACTGAATGCCCTGAACACAGCAGACAATAGCAAAACATTTACAAAAACAGGACAGGATGACTCCAGCTGGCATCCAAAACAAAACACCAGGTGACCTTCCAGCAGAAGAAAAGGCACTAGACCTAACTGATAGGGAATTCAAGTCTCTAATATTCAGAATTATCTAAGAGTTGAAGCAAAAAGCAGACAAAAATGAGGAAAAAAATTGAAAAATTCATGGAAAAGACAGACAAATTCATGAAAAATACAGACAAAAAATTGGAAGAATTCAAGAAAATAATACAGGAACAAAATGCTAAAATAAATTCACAACTAGAAATCATACAAAAACAAGGGTTAGAAATCTAAAAGATAAACAAGTTTTCAGAAATTGTCAGTGTCATAGAAGGGCTGAGGAGCAGGTTTGAAATGATGGAAGATAGGATTAGTGAAACTGAAGACAAACACTTGGACACAACTCTGAGGAAAAATCAGAAAAAAGAACAAAGAAAATGAAGAAACCCTGAGAATTATGTGGGATACAATCAAAAGCAAAAATCTACAAGTGATCGGAGTTCCAGAACAGGGGGAGAAAACAGAAAACACAGAGAGGATCATTGAAGAATTGCTGACAGAAAACTTCCCCAATATCGTGAAAGATGAAAAGCTGATCATCCAAGAAGCTCAACAAACCCCATATAGGACAGACCCCAAAAGAAAATCACCAAGGCATATCATAATCACACTCGTTAAAACTAAATACAAACAAAGAATCCTGAGAGCAGCTCGAGAAAAACAGAAAGTCACATACAGAGGAGAAACAATAAGACTAAGCTCGGATTATTCATCAGAAACCATGCAGGCAAGAAGGCAATGGGATGACACATATAAAACCTTGAAATAAAAAAATTGCCAGCCAAGAATAATATATCCTGCAAAACTCTTGTTCAAATATGATGGTGAAATTAGGTCATTTCCAGATAAACAGAAATTATGGGACTATGTAAAAACCAAACCACACTTACAAGACTTATTAAAAGGAGTCCTTCGATCTGAGAACAAACAACATCAGACCACAGGCTGAATATAGGACACAGGATTGTACTAGCCAGATACCAACCTAGGAAATGAACTCTTAAGGACTATGCAGAACCAAAAGAATTACAACAGGGATCCAGAGATGTTAATCTGTAAATGACAACAGCAGCAGAATCATAAAAGAAGGAATAAACAGTGTAAGTATAGAACCTTCTAATGGAGAGGAAGGCAAGGCGATACTAAGTAATAACAGACTGGTTCAAATCTAGGAAGATAAGGGTAAATTCCAAGGTAACCACAAAGAAAGTTAACAAACCTACTCATCAAAATAAAGAAGAAAAACATAAAGTCTCAATAAAAACAAAACCTACAAAAACAGAAGAAATGAAAAAAATCCACAAACAAAAGGAACTCAGCACAGGAGAGTAAGAGAAACAAAGAAAACGTCAGCACCAGAAAAAAAAAAAGCACTACAGAATGCAATCCCACTCCTAGGAATGAAATAAGAGCCATCACATGAATAGACATATGCACGCTCATATTCATTGCACCACTGTTCACAATAGCAAAAAGATGGAAACAACCTAGATGCCCATCAACAGATGAATGGATAAACAAACTATGGTACATACACACAATGGAGTACTATGCAATGGGAAAGAAGAACAATGAATCTGTGAACCATCTCATAACATGGATGAAACTGAAGGACATTATGCTGAGTGAAATAAGTCAATCACAAAAGGACAAATATTGAATGAGACTTCTACTGTAAAAACTCATGTAAAAGAAACAATCTTTGTTGGTTACAAGGGATGGGGGGAACTAACTAGACAGTAGATAAGTGGTAACTTTGGTGAAGGGTAAGACAGTACACAATACTGGGGAAACCAGCACAACTTGTACAAGGAAAGGTCATGGAAGCTCCACAGACACTTCCAAACTCCCTGAGGGACTGAATTGCTGGGTGGAGGGCTGTGGGGACTGTGGTCTTAGGGAACATCTAGCTCAATTGGCATAACACAGTTTATAACGACAATGTTCTACATTTTACCTTGGTGAGTAGAGTCCGGGGTCTTAAAAGCTTGTAAGCAGCCATCTAAGATACTCCACTGGTCTCACCCTTTCCACAGCGAAGAAGAATGAAGAGAACAATATACAAGGAAAAGATTGATCCAAAGGACTCATGGACCACAGCTACCACAGCTTCCACCAGACTGAGTCCAGTACAGCTAGATGGTGCCCGGCTACCACCACTGACTGCTCTGACCGGGATCACAACAGAGGGTCCTGGACAGAGCTGGAAAAGGATGTAGAACAAAATTCTAACTCACAAAAAAAAAAGATAAGATTTACTGATCTGACAGACTGGAGAAACCCTGAGAGTATGGCCCCCAGACACCCTTTTCACTCAGTGGTGAAGTCACTCCCCAAGTTCACCGTTCAGCCAGGGACTGGACAGCTTCATAAATCAAAACAGGACTAATGAGGCACAGCAGTCCAGGGACAAGGACTAGAAGGCAGGAGGGGACAGGAAAGCTGGTGATAGGGAACCCAAGGTCAGGAAGGGACAGTGTTGACATGTCATGGGGTTGTTAACCATTGTTATACGGTAATATGTGTACTAACTGTTTAATGAGAAACTATTTGTTCTGCAAACTTCCATCTAAGGTACAAAAAAAAAATCTATGTGAAATCAAACTGACAACGGCAACTCTAAAGGTTTGATGAGAAGCCTAGGGGGCAGTGAGTTGAAGATAATGGTGATGGAATAATTTGGAAAAGGATAGTGAGAATAGCAGCACAACTGGAGGAATGTAATCGATGTGACTGAATTGTACATGTAGAAACTTCTGAAATGGTGTAACTTTGGCTATGTATATTTTCACCAAAAAAAAAAAAAGTTCTCCAAGTTTGAAAAGTTGACATGTCATGGGGTTGTTAACCAATGTCATAAAACGATATGTGTACTGACTGTTTAATGAGAAACGATTTTTTCTGTAAACCTTCATCTAAAGTACAATAAAAAAAACTAAAAAACAAAGAACTGTCCTGTATCCCGTGGAACTTTAAAATATACCACCAGACCGACTACAAATTTAAGTATTACCTTTGTGCACAGTAATAACAAAAACTTTGACATAAAGTTATGCAAACAGTTCAGTAATTCAGGAAATTGTTCAGAAAAATGAAGTTAAAACAGAATAGGAGGGGCACTGGCACAAGATATAAACCCTGTCCCAAGTTACAAATTTAATTGAAAAGGAATTAAGTTCAATACCAGTTACTGCTTACTGCAAAACTGAAAAATTTTATTTACAAATACCCATTGCCATCAAGTCGATTCTAACTCATAGCGACCCTGTAGGACAGTAGAACTGCCATAGGGTTTCCAAGGAGCAGCTGGTGGATTCAAACTGCCGACCTTTTGGTTAACAGCCAAATGCTTAACCAATGCACCAACAGGGCTCCAAAGGTATTTTTTCAGGTAGGATAGAGAACTGTTGCTCTAAATACAGTCAAATAAGGGCAGATGACATTCTTAAAGCTTCCTTAATTCCCTCACTATTCAGAGAATATGGCCATACAACTTCTACAATTAAATTCTTGTGAAATACTAATTGACTAACTTTCTACACGTACAGTTTCACAACCCCACTCCTTTACTTAACCTAGCCTAAATAAGTTTCTATCATTTTTAAGAAAAAGAAAAAAAAAAAACACAAACATTATTTTTAATGGCAGCAAGAACAGGGTTGGAAGAACAGATCACACAACAAAATGTGGCATATTTGAAGTTGGTTATGAGTTCCTCGTGGAGAGAACTGAGAATATCATCCACAGGCCAAAATAGAATATTAATAATCATTATATGCTCTGCCTTTGGACTTTTGGGAACCGGACCCCAAGTCCACCAAAGGCAAGGTTTGGGGTTGCCACAGTCAATTTCAAAAAGACGAAGTAATGTAAGCCACACACTCAAAATCTCTCAAGTGACTAGGCAGGTAATGTGAAAAAGTAAAATAGGCTAGTATATTACACGATAAACTAGAGAGTAGAAGACCCTTCTTTAGAATGAGTCTACCACTACTTGGCCTTGGTGGGAATTCAGACCCAATCTTCTAACATTTCAGGAGAAATTGAAATTCAGATTTTTACACAAAGAATTTAAATTTTTAAATATTCACTCAATTTTTAAGAAATACTGTGTGGGCCAAAGGCGACTTGTCTCCTGGTGGGATCTGGTCCAGAGGATGCCGATCTGTAAACTCAGTATTGTATTTTGTTCACAATGTCTCACGCAGTACCTTTACTTTTAAAACAACGTTTTGTAAAGTTGCTCAATTCACAGTAAGAAATACAATCGCATTGGGGAAAAGATGCACATAGAGGATTCTGGAAACATAGCAGTGCAAAGAGACTATCATTCCAACCCTCTCCCACAAATAAAACAAGAAGTACAAAAAGAAAACTGGTGCTTTGTTTTGAGTGACCCTGAATCAGACTCTGAATTGGGGAGCAGAGGAAAGCAGCAGGGAACTGCAGACAGGCAAGAATCAAGGAATCAACAAGAGTCACATAAGATAGCAAAATCACTTCTCCCACTGCCCCTGCACTTTGCCCCAGCCAGGTGGGCCACTGGCTGCTGTGAACTGGAAAAATGGCCCAGGCAAAAGAGACCGCTTCAGTAACCACCACAACACTGCCTGTAAGACAGTTCCCCAGGCTTCTGCTCTAAAATCAACAAAGCAGACCTCCCCAAGGAGTGGCTTTGGAGTGTGTCAGCATCTCCCCCACCTGGACATGAGCCGCTGCAATCCTGCTGTGAATTGCTGCAGAAGGACCCTGCAGTGGAATCTGCTCTCAAGGTCAACTTTCTACCTGCCTCCCTGCACACCACATAGCTCAGGCCTCTGAAACTAACGAGACAGACCTCCAGGGAGTTGTTACACATCTGTCTGCTCCCCCTTCCACTGGCACTGACAGCTGCTGACTGAGGCTGCTGTGTGCTAGGAGGAGGGTCAGCAACAGCCAACAGATTACAAAGGGGAGGCTCTAACATCAAAAAAACAGATTTTCCTGGGGGTCCATTCAGAGGGTGTCAACCCCTCCCCCACCCAGACACTGTAACCTGCAAGCCCTGCTGTGAATTGCTACAGAAGGTGCCTGCGGTAGAGTTTGCTCCCATAGTCAGCACTCCACCTGCTTCCCTGTGTACTCCATAGCTCAAGCTTCTGAAATCAACAGGACAAACCTCCCTGGGGGTCAGTTTTTGTTAGTCTACCCCCACTTCTGGTCAGCCCTGAGGACTGCTGACTGAGGCTGCTGTGTGCTAGGAAGCAGGCACCTTGACTGGAGACAGCACTCACAGTCAACCATCTACAGGGGGATCTCTGACAGAAACAAGGCAGACCACTGTGGAGAACTAATCATAGCATGACACCCTCTCCCCTACCTACTAAAGTTAGTTGCCAGGATGCTGCAAACTCCTACAGAAGGCCCCTGAAGTGGAGTCTGCTCCCATAGTCTGCAATCTACCTGCTGCCTTGTACACCCCATAGCTCTGACCTCTCAAACCAACAGGACAGACTTTCCTGGGGGTCATTTTGGGTTTGTGTGCTCCCCCTTCTGATTGGTGCTGAAGATTGCTGACTGACACTGCTGTGTGCTAGGAAGCAGGCATTTTGAGTGGAGGCTACACCCACAGCCAACATATTATGGGGCAGGCTCTGACAGCAACAAGGCAGACCTCCCTTGGGGTCTGTTCAGAGTGTGACAACCCCTCCCATACTCAGTAACTGTCAGCTGCTGGACTGATACGAGCTCCTACAGAAGGTTCCCTACAGTAGAGCCAGGAGGCGGGTCACCTAAGTGGAGACTGCTCCCCCAATCACCACAGGGCCACTGGAGCTCCAAAACTAACAAGAGAGATCTCTCAGAGGTCCTTCTGGGGAGTTCCAGGCCCTCTTCCTCCTGGAAAGGAGGAAAGTCTGCCTGTGCCTCCCCTGAATGCCAAATCAGATATAAGCAGCCCCCACAGAGCAGGGAAAGAAACATCAGGCAAAACCAGAGGGCAGAGGGCTTGCTGGATGGGGGTTTCTGACTGAAAATATGGCTGCAGAAACAGAGCAGGGAAGGAAGTAATAGAATAAGAGAGAGAGGACTGAGCCCCCTAGTGAACAGATTGATTAGTGTATGATACAATGCCTGAGTGGCAGTGCCCACTGGTGAAAAGATTCACCACAGCATGTTCTCTGGTGTGTTTGGGAGAGTCTGAAAGTTGAAAACTGTGATCTGGAACTTTCGAATTCTAATTAAACCAGGTAGGGAAAAGGAGATATCACAGAGTGGGAGAGGAAACAGTAAGAAAAACCTGAATGACGTGTCCACATAAGAGTTTTCTGCAGAAATAGTACAGGCAAAAACACCAAATACTGGAGAGAGCTGAGAAAATTAACACCCTCAAGAATTCCAATGCCCCAACAAAAAATCAGAGAAATGATGGCCCATCCAAAGGAACTTGACAAAGGGAGTGTAAGTGTATCTAGGGATGACCGAATACAGGTAGCCCCCAACTTATGATGTATTCAAGTTAGGATGAACTGCACTTATGACCATTTGTGTGTGTGTGTGTTTTGTACATATTATCCTTAGTAATATGTACTACATATAATGTCGCAGTGTGTAATTTGCTAACGTTATCATTCTCAGATATTCATTTGCAGATGTTCAATCTTATGATTTATAAAGATACTGATAATAAAAGACAATAATAATGAAAACTAAAAATAAATGAGGTATTCAACTTATGTCAGAACCTATTTATGACAGAGTCATCAGAATGGAACTCCGTCGTAAGTTGGGGCCTACTTGTAATGAAAAAAAATGGAAGAATATAATACGACTATTCTAAACATATTTAAAAACATAGACAAAGAGTGAAAAGAAATAAGGAAAACAATGCATGAACAAAATGAAGAGCTAAAAAAGGAGATACTGCAACTGAAAGGGACAATAACTGAAATGAGAAACACAACAGAAGGACTTACCAACAGATTTCATCAAGCAGAAGAAAGAATCAGTGAATTAGAGAACAAAATAAACAAAATAAAGATATTGTTTGATAATTTCCACAATCTGTTGGATCACCTTTCTTTGGAATAGTCATAAATATGGATCCCTTACAGTCAGTGGGCCAGGTAGCTATCTTCCAAAGTTCTTGGCATGGAAGAGAGAGCACCTCCAGTGCTGCATTCATTTGCCGAAACATCTCAATTGGCATTCCGTCATGTTTTTTCATCCATTCTGCCACTGTCTGCCTTTTGATTGGAACATTTAGTCCATTTATATTCACTGTAATTACTGATAAGATGTGACTTAACGTCATACGTACAGTGGAATACTACTTAGCCAGTAGAAGAAACAATCTCTCTCAGTGCTTTCAGGATTCTCTCTTTATCTTTACTTTTTGAGAGCCTAACTATGGTGTGTCTTGGTGTAGATCTCTTTGGATTTATCTTACTTGTGGTTCTTTAGCTTCTTGGATTTGTAGATTCATGTCCTTCAATAGATTGGAGAAATTTTCTGTCATTATTTATTCAAATATTCTTTCTGTCCCTTTCTCTCTCTCATCTTCTTCTGGAATTCCCATGATGCTTATATTATGTCTCTTGTTGTCCCATAATTCTGTTAAACTTTGCTCAGCCTTCTTGAGCCTGCATTCTTATTGCTCTTCAGCCTCTGTAATTTTAACTATTTTGTTAACGTCTTCTGTTTTGGTATTTGTTTTTTGCTTGTCTTAAGCCTTCTTTGTCTTTGTCCTTTGCTAACGCTTGCTTTTGTGTTTTTTTTGTTTATTGTAGTGAGGCATTTTGATTTTCTTTCCCTTACATTTTTTGCATGGTTTTTAGATTTTCTTTGGTGATTACCATGAATATTTCAGTTAACACTTTGTATTTATAACATCCTAGGGTAAGTTGATACCAAGTTAAATTGAGTAACATACAACAAATTCTATATCTATACCATTCCTCTCCCCTTTATTTGCTGTTGTTATTATTAATTACATCTTTATATTTCATGTGCCCTGTACATAATTTTATCCTTGCTTTATATACACATTTTTATTAAAAAACATGAAGGACAAAACAATTAGAATTATCAAGCATGAATACCTTAGTACTAGCCCTTATACTTTTCCATGCTGTTCCCTTTATTAGAGATCTTTCTTTTTTTGTATAACTTTGAATTACTTTGTAGTGTCTTTTTCTTTCCATGTACAGAACTCCCATTAGTACCTTTTGTAAGGCTGGTGGATATGAATCCTCTCAGCTTCTGCTTGTCTGGAAATGTTTTAATTTCACTCTCAATTTTGAAGGATAGTTTCACTGTGTATAGTATTCTTGGTTGACAGTTTTTTCTTTTTTTTTTCCGTTCAGGTCTTTATGTCATTCCATTGCCTTCTGGCCTCCAATGTTTCTGAGGAGGAATTGGCATTTAATCTTTTTGGAGATCTTTTGTTTATTACTGTTTGCATCTCTCTCAGTTGAATGGATAAACAAAATGTGGTACATACATACAGAAACAAAGTCTGGATAAATTGACATTATGCTGAGTGAAATAAGTCCATCACAAAAGGACAAATATTGTATGACCTCACTTACATAAAAAGGCAAAAAAAGGCAAATGTATGGAGACCAAAGTTTCTTAGTCGTTACAGGGGCAGGAGGGAGGTGGAAAGAGGGGGTTAATGGTGATGGAAAAATTGTATTGACTGAGGGTAGGGTTGCACAGCTACTTATTGTAATTGATGTCAATAAGTTATACACATGTAAGATGTTGAATTGGCAAAAGTTGTGTGACAAATGTATTTACAACAGTGACCAAAAAAAGAGTAGCTGCTGAGGCTGCTTATATACAAGCAAACTCCTCATGGGATTTGGTTCCTTGGTTTGGTGATTTAGGGTCATGGTTTCATGGAACATCTTAGTTAACTGGCCTAATAACGTGTTTAGTGCTTCTGTTCTAACTCCTTTTTTTGTTGCATAGTGCCGGGGGTCTTAAAAGCCTGCAAGAGACCATGGTAGGCATGGCAATTGGCCTCTATTCACCTGAAGCAACAGAGGAAGAAGGAGAATCAGGTAATAGGAAGAGAACATGGAATGTGTGGCTAACTGACTCCATGAACAATTGCCTCCTTTGCCGTGAGACCAGAAGAACTGAATAGTGCCTGGCTACCATTACTGAACATTTTGACCATAGATTCTATAGAAGAATCCTAATCAAAACGGGGAAAATGCAGAACAGAATTTCAAATTTTCATGGACTCTAGACTTTCTGGAGCCATGGCTGCTGGATGAATCCCTAAAACTATTACTCTGAGATGATCTTTAAACCTTAAACCAAATAAATACCCTGATGTCTTCTTGGGGCCCTGGTGGTACAGTGGTTAAGCGTTTGGCCACTAAGCAAAAAGTCAGCAGTTGAAATCCACCAGCCACTCCTTGGAAACACTGTGGGGCAGTTCTACTCTTTCCTATAGGGTTGAATAGGAATCGACTCAACGGCAACAGAATTGGTTTTTTTTTTTTTTTTTTTGGTTTGTTTGTTTTGAAGTCTTCTTAAAACCTAACAAGTTTAGCTTAACTAGTAAAAAAAGTCTGCCTTGAATGTTACACTCTTTTAAGAACTACCTATATGCGATCAAAGCGACAACAGCAACTGGAAAGATTAGATAGTAACCTTCTGGGGCAGTGAGTTTATGTTAATGGGGGAGGAATAACTTCAGAAAAGGAGGGTGAGTATGGTTGCACAACCTGAAGAATGTAATCCAAAACCAAACCCGTTGCCATAGAGTTGATTCTGACTCAAAATCTTTGGAGTGCAACACACACAGCTCCACCACTGACTATCTGCTTAACATAGGTGCCTTAACCTCTGATCCTTGGTTTGATTTTTTTATAAAATGGAAACAAGCCCTACTTCTCAGTTACTGTTAAGTTAAAATGAGATAACATATATGTGTAAAGCACAGTCTAGAATATAATACGCATTCAATAAACGGTAAGTGCTATTATTACACTGAAACCTGTGACAGCTGGAACTTGACAGGACTGCCTTGTTTTTCTGGGTCTTGCAAGTTTTTTTTTTTTTTTTTTACCTTTGACAGGGTGCAGTCTTACCACTTTTCTATCATTCGTTTTAGTGGAAAATACTTGGGTTTTCCTTCTCTGACAGGTTTCTGCTTTATATAGGTTCCAGCTTTTGCCAAGTTTTACTATATGTGAAATTAAAAAGGAAAGTTTTAAAAGTTGTGTGTCGGTGCTTGATGACTATCCTAACAACTATGAAAAAGAGAAAAAAATAAATCTGCTGTCACAAAAAGAAATGAGGATAGATAATGGGGGATAGGAAAGTCCAAGGGAATGAACTGGTATTCAGACAGCAAAAACCAGATTTATATAATCCGTTTTGGTCCCTATAGATAAAGAGTTACAGGATGACTTTTTTTTTTTTAACAGTATGCTAACATTCATTTCCTTATGCATGCTCAATGTCATTTTAAAATAAGTTGTGGCAAAGGACAGGGAATACAGGGATTGCCTTTGTATCAATGACTAAGTTTCTCCTTAGGGAAATGCCAACCCTTCTATCATGTAGTTTCCCTGTGCTGGCTTATCTACTTGATTCTACCAGTAGAGGTTCCTCAAACACTCCAGAGCTTATCCCTGGAACATTATGCCATGAAAGCACCATCTCAAGACTGCCTCACTGAAAAAATTGACCTTAATTACTTCAACAAACAATGGGAGAAATCAAGAAATAATATGGCCCTCATGAACTGGCTCTGAATGGAGGTGCTACTAATTTAAGGCAGTGACCTTTGCAGAAATCCCCCAAGAATGGCCATTTTTTAGATGCTGCCTAGTTTAATTATGAACCTTTTCAGCTTTACCTGAAGTCCACAGGGTGCTGACCCCTAAGGAGTCAAAAATGAATGCTATCCCAGTTGTTTTAAGAGGACTGCAATTCAGGAAAATCCTCCTGCCTTTGAAACTATCGATCCAAAGTGCCATATACTTGGCTGCCACTGAAACAATGAGCCTCTACTATGGCCTGACTTTTGCCAAGATTTACGCAGCTCCACAGTTTGATGACGAAAAACCTTCTATAAATCTGGTTTGAAAGAACATATTCTTCCCTTAAGGGCAGTGTAATTAGTGTCTGACGTGTTGGCATTACCTGTGACACACAGTTTATGCTACCTAGTTCACCTGTAAACCATTTCAGTTCTTCTGATACTCAGTAGGGGTGATCACAGACTAGGTAAGCATATAAGCTACTCCAATTGTTTTGAGAAGAATGTATTTTGGAATAACCTGCATGCTTATAAATTACTGGACCAGAAAGCTAGATTGCAATGAAATAATCTGTCACTTGTGCTTTGGAAATGACATCTCAAAGGTCTTTCCTCCCCTACTTACCTTAATCTCTGAAAGGGCTCTCCTCTTCTGCTGTATGTTCACTCACATGGAAGATCTGGTGACCTCTCTAAAATGCTTTTCAAAGACATCCTTCACAGTTCAGCCACGTGATGAGTTATGAAGAGGAAAAAAAAATGTTTTGATTATCTATGACCCTCTCCACACTCAGCTTGGTCATCCTCCACTGCATTGAGAGACTCCAAAAAGGTCAAAGCTGGAAGGATCTTCAAGAAATTTACATAAACCCCTCATTCTACTGATTGAAAATTGAGGTTCAGCAATGGGAACAAAATTGGCCAACATCATGCAGAGAGGAAGTAAAAGGCAGAATGAGAAGAGTGGAGAAACACAAGATGTTGTTTAGTCTAACCCAGCCATTTTTAATGTAATTTTTCATAACACAATGAAAAAAAATCTGATGTAACACTTATGCCACATTATACATTTATTAGTTTATTTATTCCTTTATCTACCCTTACAAGAACGAAAGTTCCATGAGACAGAACTTCATTAATATCTAGAACAGTCCCTGACAGTTAGTAAGTACTTACTGAGTGTTGAAGAAAGAAGGGAAATGCTGCATCCAGGCGACTTTTCCTTCTCTTCTCCACCATCAACTGGGGAACCCTACCAAAACCACTGACCACTTACCAAGGCTTCTCAACTTCCTCCCAAGGATGTCCAAGGCAATGGCAATTCATTCTGGCTGTCTGGTGAACCCACTGGGCAGAAAGTCTCAGTATAAGTGACAGGAGGCAGGTCTTAATGTTGCTCTTGACCAATGACAAGGTTTCTGGCTGCCCAGGAATCTGCATTTTTAACAAGCACCCAGGTGATTTTAATGTATAATAAAATTTTACACCATACATATTTCCATCATTATGTACTGGGAAAGCCAGCACAACTTGTACAAGGCAAGGTCATGGAAGCTCCATAGACACATCCAAACTCCCTGAGGGACCGAATTGCTGGGATGAGGGTTATGAGGACCATGGTCTGGGGGAACATCTAGCTCAACTGGCATAACACAGTTCATAAAGACAATGTTCTACATGCTACTTTGGTGGGTAGTGTGTGGGGTCTTAAAAGTCTATGAGCAGCCATCTAAGATACTCCACTGGTCTCACCCCTTCACAAGCAAGGGAGAATGAAGAAAATTAAAGATACAAGGGAAATATTAGTCCAAAGGACTAATGGACCACAACTACCATGGCCTCCACCAGCCTAAGTCCAGTACACCTTGATGGTGTCCGGCTACCACCACCGACTGCTCCAATAGGGATCACAATAGAGGGTCCCGGACAGAGCTGGAAAAAAATGTAGAACAAAATTCTAACTCACAAAAAAAGACCAGACTTACTGGCCTGATAGAGACTGGAGAAACCCTGAGAATATGGCCTCCAGACACCCTTTTAGTTCGGTAATGAAGTCACTCCTGAAGTTCACCCTTCAGGCAAAGATTAGACAGGCCCATAAAACAAAAGGAGACTAAAGGGGCACACCAGCCCAGGGGCAAGGACTAAAAGGCAAGAGGGGACAAGAAAACTGGTTATAGCGAACCCAAGGTTGAGAAGGGAGAGTGTTGACATCTCATGGGGTTGTTAATAAATGTCGTAAAACAATTTGTATACTAACTGCTTAATGAGAAGGAAGTTTGCTTTTTAAACCTTCATCTAAAATACAATAAAAAAAAAACAATAAAAATCTCAAAAAACAAAAAAAAGAAGAAGAAAGAAATTTCCAGCACTATGGAAGTACAATCTCAGAGGCTATTATAAAAAATCTCTAAGAATGGAATAAAAAGTTTTCTGCCTCACATGGCCTCCTTGCATTTGGAAGGACTCTAGAGCAAACACTGGGTAAAAGACACAGTACTGGCTTAGATTCCAATGCATTTTCTATTCTAACTAGCTATAATCTTGGGCAAGATATTCAATTCCTTCATCTATAAAAATGAAAGAACGTGAAAAGAAAAGGTTAAGCTGGTTACTCTCTAGTACAGCCTGAAAATTTTAAGAACTTTTTCATATCATGATGGAAAAATGTCAAGTAATTGCCTAATGCTTATTAAGACTACATACCCTGCCCCTTCCCACCAACTGGATAAGTCCACCAAAGCTACTGACCACTTACCAAGACTTCACAATGATTTGATGACCATGTGCAAGGATGCTGATTTGAGCCTCTTCCAATTCTCTATTAATCTCACTGGTCCAGCTGGGGCTAAATACACACCTTCATTAGTGGCAAGATTTCTGATTGCATTTAATATCACCTGCAGGATAAGGAGAAGAAAGAAGAAACAAACTTAATATGGAACAGTCAAGGTTGAGATCTAGCTATAATTTTATTTTTACCACCTCAGTCAAGTCATCCAGCCTACACCATGTGCCTCAGATTTCACTCTAGCTAAGCAATAGCATTAGCAACACAATTATGTTCTTTATCTGGCAAAGGCTAGCACAAGGTCTAAAATTATTATCTAATAAGGTTTCTTGCCCCCATTTAAATGACACAACTTGGGTATGAACAGAGGCACCAAGTGATTATACCAAAGTGTTAGAACTCAGATGCGAACTACTGATGCTGATCTTTCTAGTTGGCTAAAAGTATTTCTACTCTTTGGATCTCAATATCCTGTTCTTAAATACAGGTGAACTTGATCGCTTAGGAGCCACCTTCCATGTCTAGCAGTTTATGACCCCATGTTCTGTACTCCTAACCAAAACAGCCCCCCCAAAAATGAATGAAACTTCCATCTAGTCATCAGATGGCACTTGATTCACACTGATAAGGAAAGATATCAAAACCGTGAACTTTGGACCAAGCCCTGTCACTTACATCATCCCACCAGGGATACTTGTATCTACCTAAAAGGAGCCTGTCCTTTCTCCCCTTATGTGAAAAGGAACCAAATATATCTATTCCCTTACCTAGCTGCCTGGGTTATCAAAAAAATCACAAGAAGCTAAGTAGGCCGGTGGCTAGTCCCCCACCTCCAAGACTCAACCAGTAGGAGGAAGGGGACTCTGAGATGTGAGACCACACAAGACAAGTCAAAGACTCTCAAGGGTCCTTCTTTTGAATGAAGTATTCTATTGTCTGTAAATTTCCCAGACCCTAGCTACTTAAGATGAAAATCAACCTGGAAATCTGACAGCTTAGTGATGGCCTAAAGCCCAGGCTTTATCATTAGATACTGGCAGCACCAGCTAGTGCTGCTACATTTCCTGTTACTCAGTGAGATGCAGGCAGCCCTCAACCCCCATAAAGACCCAAGA
Source organism: Dugong dugon (assembly GCA_030035585.1). Lineage (NCBI taxonomy): Eukaryota > Metazoa > Chordata > Mammalia > Sirenia > Dugongidae > Dugong > Dugong dugon. Next base: position 95,117,646 of record CM057483.1, on the reverse strand, counting down.
AGCAGTTTCCTAGGACTCATCTTTAACTATTTCACCCACCACCCCACCAGCAAAAAAGTATCTGTCCTCTAATCTACTAGTGACCATGAAACCCAGGGAGAAAGTTCTCCCACCAAAGATTGGTGCTGCCAAGCTGGGGAGGTGGGGGGAGGAGAGCAGGAGCCTTGGTGGGTTTAAGCCATCACTTTATTGGAGCAACTAAAGCAGCCACTACTAGAAGAAGATATGAACACCCACAAGCCATTGCTTCCATTAGCATTATTGTAGTTTATTAAAGGCCAGAGGGACAAAGCGGGAAAGGAATGTGTATAGGACCTAAATGAAAAATAAATGTTAAGTGTAAACCCTGATATATGGAATACCTGCACTAAAGAGTCAAGAATAAAAAAGTAGTGCTCTTCCCCATCCTATCCAGCTCTTTTCCAACATGAACTGCTCCAGGTCATTCATAAGACAGTTTCAAGCCCCCTCACCACCCCCATTTACACTACTTCTGTTCAGGTCAACAAATTTCAAAACGGAAATAGTTTCAATGACTCTCTAACTTTGAAAGTCATAAATGCACACTATAAAAAAATTCCAAAAATGTAAAATAAGTGTTGGTGAGGATGTGGAGAAACTGGAATTCTCATCTATTACAGATGAGGTTATAAAATGGTACAGCCGTTGTGGAAAACTGTTTGGTGATGCCTCAAAAAATTAAACATAGAATTATCATATAACTCAGCAATTCCACTTCTAGCTATATACCCAAGACTTGAAAGCAGGGACTCAAACAGATACTTGAAAGCCAGAGGTCATTAAAAAGGCAGGTGTGGTGAGAGGTGGGGCCAAGATGGCAGAATACAAAGACACTTCCTGTCATCCCTCTTACAACAAAGACCCAGAAAAACAAGTGACTCAATGATATATGACAATCTAGGAACCCTAATCATCAAAGACAAAGCTGAAGAATGGGACTGAGTGGCAGGTGGAAGGAGAGACAATTCAAAAGCATCAGAGAAGTAAAACTGCAAGATCACCAACACCCTGCTAGCTGAGTCTGCGCATGGCACATGAGCTCAGGTAAGCACAACATCCAAAGACAAGTCCCATCCCATCGGGTGCAGCCAAGCAGCAATAAATCTGCATGTGCCTCCAGAACCAAGTAGGAGCAACACTAGATCTTCAAAAGTTAAGTACAAGCTTATAACCCACAGCATAGGGGCAAAATAACCCTTCTCCTTCCCAGAGTTTCACAGTGGAGAAGTGCTTCCTTCCCTTCACCCATGCCCCACCATGCTACACTCCACTCCACCAGTATTCAACAACTGCCATGCCCCCTAAGCAAGGAACTCAGGACTCTCCACTCCCACACTGGTCTCACAGCTTTAAAAATTCCATGACCCCTGACCTAGGAACTCAGGATGGGTCAGGAGGCCCCGTCCCTTAGCCTAGCCACAGGCACAGGGGGTCCATGGACTTGCAATGCTCTTCACCTCTGCCAAGACCTGTGCAGGCCGATTCAACACTCCACGCTGTCATTAGCATAAAACAGCAAGGCATACACCTGAAACCCATGTTCAACTGCAGCAGCCAAGGGGGAGCTGCAAGATTCATGACATTTGACACCACCCTGTCCCTTAAGCAGGGGCCTCACCCACTCACACCAGGAGCCTGAGGGCTGGCAGTACCACCCACTCCAACTAGCCACTCATCACAGGGGTCTGAGAATAAGTGGTGTCTCCCAGTCCCTCCAGCCAACAGCACCAAATGCCCAAGGACCAGCAGAAATACTGCTCCACCACACACTCTAGGGGACAGGGACATGTCTTCCACCTAGGCACCCGGGGACAGCCATCAACCCCCTGCCTTGCTCCACACATCACCCCCTACTGCAGCCAGATACCTGTGCCCAACCCAAACACCCCTATGCAGCCCTGCCCATCTAGGACTGTAGGTGAGAGTCTGCACCACACAGTGAACAATAACCTGGACACCTGTGCTGCACCCCCACAAGAAAAGTGAACAGATTCCTCGCCTCACACACCTAGTACCTGCTCTGACCATGTGGAGACAGGACATGAGAGCTTCAAAGATGCCAATAACCAAAGTAGCTCACATGCCCAGCCTACTTGGACATATCAAAATGAAATAAAACAAAAAGTTAGGACACAGTAAACAAACATACAATCTATAAATATAATAACTCATTGATGCCTCAGAGACAACAGTCAATGTCAAATTACATAAGGACACAGGTCAAGATGATTCTAGCAAGCAACCAAAATAAAGAACCAGGAAACCTTCCAGAGGAAGATAAGGTCATGGAACTACCTGAGAAAGAATTTAAAAGACTGATATACAGAGCTCTCCAAGAGATCAGAAAGGAGATTAGGTAAAGCTCAGACAAAACCAAGGAACACACAGACAAAGCAATAGAGGAATTCAGGAAAACAACATGAGAACAAAATGACTAAATTAATTGGCTGATAGAATTCACACAGAGACAGCAACTAGAAATTCAAAAGATTAACAATAAAATTTCTGAATTAGACAACTCAATATAAGGTCATAGAAGCAGAACTGAGGTAACGGAAGTCAGAATTACTGAGATTGAAGATAAATCCCTTGATACCAATTTATTTGAAGAAAAATCACAAAAAAGAATTTTAAAAAATGAAGAAAACCGAAGAATAATGTGGGACACTATCACGAGGAAAAACCTACGAGTGATCAGAGTATCAGAATGGGAGGTAGGTAAGATAACAAAAAACACAGAATTGTTGAAGATTTGCTGGCAGAAAACTTCCCTGATATCATGAAAGATGAGAAGACATCTATCCAAGAAGTTCAATGAACCCCATACAGGGCAGAACCCAAAAGAAAGTCATCAAGACATATCATAATCAAACTTGTCAAAACCAAAGACAAAGATAGGATCTTGAGAGTGGCTAAGGATAAATGAAAAGTCACCTACAAACGAGAGCCAATAAGACTAAGCTCTGCCTACTCAGGAGAAACTACGCAGGCAAGAAGGCAATGGGATGACATATATAAAGCCTTGAAGGAAAAAAATTGCCAGCCAAGAATTCTATAACAGCAAAACTATCTCTCAAACATGATGGTGAAATTAGGTCATTTCCAGATAAACAGAACTTAAGGGAATTTGCAAAAACGAAACCAAAATTACAAGAAATATTAAAGAGAGTCCTCCAGGTAGAGAACCAACAATTTCAGACAACAATCCAAGATGAGACACAGGACAAATCAACCAGTTATCAACTCAGACAGGGAATTGACAAAAACAAATCAAAACTAAAATACTGAAAATAGAGAACCAGAGACGTCAATATGTAAACAATGAAAAAAGAGAGAATAAACAGTGTACTCATAAAACTTCCATATGAAGAGGAACTTAAGGTGATATCAAGAAATAAAAGACTGCTTTAAACTTAGAAACATAAAAATAAGTTTCAAGGTAACCACAAAGGAAGATAACAAACTTGCCCACCAAAATAAAATGAAGAAAAACATAAAGACTCAGCAACCACAAAATCAACAATGAAGAGAATACATAAATAAAAAAAATTCAGCACATAAAATGAAGTAGAACAAAGACACTGTCAACAACACATTTAAAAAAAAAACAACACCAAAATGACTGCAATAAACTCATACCTATCAATCATTGCACTGAATGTAAATGGACTAAATGCAGCAATAGAGAGTTGCAGAATGGATTAAAAAAAAAAGATCTGTGTATAAACTCTGTAAAACACACCCCTCAAAAACAAAGATACAAACAAACTAAAACTCAAAGGACAGAAAAAATATAACAAGCAAACAACAATCAAAAAAGAGCAGGAGTGGCAATATTAACCTCTGACAAAATAGTCTTTAAAGTAAAATCCACCACAAAGGATAAGGAAGGACACTATCTAATGATTGAAGGGTTAATACACCAGGAGGACATAACCATAATAAATATATACACACACAATGACAGGGCTCCAAAATACATAAACAAACTCTAACAGCATTGAAAAGAGAAATAGCTCCACAATAATAATAGGATACTTCAACACACCACTTCCGGTGAAGGAGAGAACATCCAGAAAGACTCTCAATAAAAACACAGAAGATCTAAATACCACGATCAATCTACTTGACCTCACAGACATATATAGAACACTCCACCCAACAGTAGCCAAGTATACTTTCTTTTCCAATGCAAATGAAACATTCTCCAGAATACACCACCTTCAGACCACAAAGAAAGCCTTAACAGAATCCAAAACACTGAAATATTTCAAAGCATCTTTTCTGACCATAATGCCATAAAAGTAGAAATCAATAAAAGAAACAGGAAGGAAAAAAATCAAATGTATGGAAACTGAACAACACCTTGCTTAAAAACTACTGGGTTATAGAAGAAATCAAGGATGGAATAAATAAATTAATATAAGCAAATGATAATGAAAACACATCTGACCAGAACCTCTGGGACACAGCAAAAGCAGTGCTTAGGGGTCAATTTATAGCAGTAAAAGTACACATCCAAAAACAAGAAAGAACCAAAATCAAAACATTAATCCTACAACTGGAACGAGTAGAAAGACAGCAGCAAAAGAAGCCCTTGGCACCAGGAGAAATGAAAAGATAAAGATTAGAGCAGGAATAAATGAAATAGAGAATAGAAAAATAATTGAAAGAGTCAACAAGACCAAAAGTTGGTTCTTTGAAAAGATCAACAAAATCGACAAACCACTGGCCAAACTGACAAAAGACAAACAGGAGAGGAAGCAAATAACCAGAATAAGAAAAAAGACGGGTGATATCACAACAAACCCAAATGAAATAAAAAGAATCATAACAGAACACTATGAAAAAATTCTACTCCAACAAATTTGAAAACCTAGAGGAAATGAACAAATTTCTAGAAACACAGTACTTACCTAAACTAACACAAACCTAGGTAGAAAAACTAAATAAACCCATAACAAAAGAAGAGACGGAAGAGGTAATTAAAGAAACTTCCAACAAAAAAAAGTCCCAGCCCAGACAGCTTCACTGGAGAATTCTACCAAACATTCAGAGAAGAGTTAACACCAATACTACTAAAGGTATTTCAGAGCATAGAAAAGGAAAGAATACTCCCAAACTCATTCTATGAAGCCAGCATAACCCTGATACTAAAGACAGGCAAAGACACCACAAAAAATAAATTACAGACCAATATCCCTCATGAACATAAATGCAAAAATCCTCAACAAAATTCTAGCCAATAGAATTCAATAGCATACCAAAAAAAATTTATCATGACAAAATGGGATTCGTACCAGGTACACAGGGATGGTTCAACAAATGGATGCAGCGCTGGAGTGCTCACTCATCTATGCCAAGAAATTTGGAAGATAGCTACCTGGCCAACTGACTGGAAGAGATCCATACTTACGCCTATTCCAAAGAAAGGTGATCCAACAGAATGCGGAAATTACCAAACAATATCATTAATATCACACACAAGTAAAATTTTGCTGAAGATCATTCAAAAGCGGCTGCAGTAGTATATCGACAGGGAACTGACAGAAATTCAAGCTGTATTCAGAAGAGGACGTGTAACCAGGGATATCATTGCTGATGTCAGATGGATCATGGCTGAAAGCAGAGAATACCAGAAAGATATTTACCTGTGTTTTATTGACTATGCAAAGGCATTTGACCATGTGGATCGTAACAAATCATGGATAACATCGCAAAGAATGGGAATTCCAGAACACTTAATTGTACTCATGAAGAGCCTGTACATATATCAAGAGGCAGTCGTTTGAACAGAACAAGGGGCTACTACATGGTTTAAAGCCAAGAAAGGTGTGCAGCAGGGTTGTATCCTTTTACCATACTCATTCAACATGTATGCTGAGCAAATAATCTAAGAAACTGGACTATATGAAGAACAGGGCATCAGGATTGGAGGAAGACTCATTAAAAACCTGCATTAAGCAGATGACACAATCTTGCTTGCTGAAGGTGAAGGGGACTTGAAGCACTTATTGATGAAGATCAAAAACCACAGCCTTCAATATGGATTACACTTCAACATAAAGAAAACAAAAATCCTCACAACTGGACCAATAAGCAACATCATGATAAATGGAGAAAAGATTGAAGTTATCAAGGATTTCATTTTACTTGGATCCACAATCAACACCCATGGGAGCAGCAGTCAAAAAGTCAAATGACACACTGCATTGAGCAAATCAGCTGCAAAAGACCTCTTTAAAAAGCAAAGATGTCACCCTTAAGCCTAAGGTGTGCTTGACCCAAGCCCTGGTGTTTTCAATCACCTCATATGCATGCGAAAGCTGGACAATGAATAAGGAAGATTGAAGAATTGATGCCTTTGAGTTATGGTGTTGGCAAAGAATATTGAATATACCATGGACTGCTAAAAGAACAAACAAATCTGTCTTGGAAGAAGTACAGTCAGAACGTTCCTTAGAAGCAAGGATTGTGAGACTATGTCTCATATACTTTGGACATGCTATCAGGAGGGATCAGTCCCTGGAGAAGGACATCATGCTTGGTAATGCAGAGGCGAAAAAAATGAAGACCCTCACTGTGATGGATTGACACAGTGGCTGCAACAGTGAGCTCAAGCATAACAATGATTGTGAGGATGGAGGAGGACTGAGCAGTGTTTTGTTCTGTTGTACACAGGGTTGCTATGAGTCGGAAACAACTTGAAGGCACCCAAAGACAATAACAACAACATACATATATATATATATATATGTATATATGTTTGTATATAAAACAGATTATTACTTATCATAAAGAAAGATGAAGTTCTGACACATGCTAGCATGGGGATGAACCCTGAAAACATTATGCTGAGTGAAATAAAACCAGACACAAAAGGACAAAAATTGTAAGATTCCACTTATATGAAATATAAGGAGCCCTGGTAGCACAATGGTTAAGCTCTCGGCTGCTAACCAAAAGGCTGGCCGTTGGAACCCACCTAGCGGCTCCACAGGAGAAAGACTTGGCAATCTGCTCCCATAAGATTACAGCCTAGAAAACCCTATGGGGTAGTTCTACTCTGTCACATGGGGTCACCATGAGTCAAAATTGATTCAATAGCACCTAACAACAAAATATAAAATATATAGACTAGGGAAATGCATAGTAAATGTAAAAAAACAATGTTTATTAGTGTTTACCATGGGCAGGTGGGAGGGTGAAATGGGGAGTTACTGGTTAAGGGATAGTGAGTTTCTGTTTAGGATGATGGAAAACATTTGGAAACAGATAGCGGTGATGTTTGCACAACATGGTGAACATCATTAATGTCACTGAATTGTACGTTTATAATGGTTTAAATGGCAAATGTTTTGTTATATATATTTTACCCCAATAAAATAAAATATTTTTAATTTGAGAAATACATAACAATAGAAAGTAAAAATTACTCAGAATCCCAAAAACTTTTAACACTTGAATTTTTATTTTATAAAAATTCAACGAAACTCTATTGCTTTGTAGTCTTTTTTCAATTAATAAACTGTGTACATCTTTCTAAGTCAAATATTCATCTATAAGACTTTTTATTTTTAATGGCTATGTTGTATTATTACATGAATACACAAAAATTTATTTATCCAAATTCTTATTCATGAGCAGGTACTTTTTCCTATTTTTATTGCTATGAACACTGTGTGAACATTCCTATACCTAAATCTTTTAGAATAACCTTAAACACATTTTTGGGGATGTAGTCCTAGAAATAATTCCTGGTTGGTGCAAAGGTTAATGCACTCAGCTGCTAACAGAAAGGCTGGCGGTTCAAGTCTGGAAAGGCACCTGGAAAGAAAGTCCTAGTGATCTACTTTCAAAAAAATCAGCCATTGAAAACCCTATGGAGCACAATTCTACTCTGATACACATGGAGTTGCCATGAGTCAGAGTCAACTCAGTGGCAACTGGTAATTGGTATTCCTAGAAATAGAATTGCTAGATCAAAGGACATGTAATTTTTATTCTGCTGACTAATACATATTGCCAAACTGCCTCCCAACAAAAGCTGTACCAATTCAGAAATACACTAAAGCTGGATCTATCCCAGCAACACTAGTATAGCATTTTTTAATCTTTCCCAAGGGTTAAATAAAATGCATTTTTTATGAACATCAACTTACATATAGTATACATATAGTATATTACTAAGAGAATCACAGAGATGAGTAAGACATAGTCTCGACTCTTGGGAAGGTTAAATCAAGAGAGATAGATGCAAACAGGTAACATTTACCATCATGCTCATAATATAAATAAACAATATTTTGGTTCCTGGTACTTCCTAATTGAACTGCACTTGTTGCCAACATAAAAGGTTCAAAAGAATACTATTACACAGTTGTTCAAAACTGGCAGTGAAATGCTAATTAAATCCATTTTCTAGAATTCCAAGGAGTTGTGCTAATGCTGAATATCATCTCGTTGGTATTTTAATGTGTCTTTGTTTTTTCTCCTTTATTAAGTCTTAAAGTGGAAGCCGCTCAGAACACTGCCTGCCTCACAGGCCAGAGAAGTGACTCAATTGCAGGGCAATATGTTATTGGAAGGATTCATTGACACTGGATCTGAATCCCCAGCTTTCCTTCCCCCTACTACTTATAGTTAACAACAGTAAGCTATAGTCATTTTCTTTCAGGTGCAAATGGCTTCTCTCTCTGTGACTCTCATTCCCAGACAGGAGCAGTAAGTATTTCATTAGCTTAAAGATCTGCTTATACATAGTTAGGCTGCAATGGTATTCACACCAATTTCTAAGGCACAGGTAAGAATCAAACTATTTTTCAGCACCATAATGGGTCAGATACAGAAGAGGTTAAAATGGATGACAGAAGTATTTTAAAAATCTATCCAACAAAGATGGATGAAGATGTGATGAAACAAATATAGGAAAATGTTAATCGTACAATTAGATGGTGGGTATGTGGGTGTTCACCATACAATTCTCTCAACTTTCTATATGAATATTTGAATTTTTTCAAAATAAAATGATGGGAAAAATCAAGCAAGCAGCTTGAAAAAAATCTACCCAGCAAAGATTTAAAATGAAAAATCAGTTTTGACCTCTGCTAGAAAAAGTCTGCTTCCTTAATCCACAGTCCTCTTATTTGTTTTGGTTTGTACTTTAGTTCCAAAGCACTCATTTAACAGTTTAATTATACAGATATATGTATACCATTTTTGAGGTGAGAAATGAGACAAAGAAGGCTGAGATTTACTTTATCATTTATGTTGTTTAGGCTTTTATATCCTTTTTTCCATTTTACTCCAGGAATGAGACTATCAGATATTTCTTCCTTTTTTTTTTTTCAAGATTTATCTTTCTTGTATCTGGCTAGGAGTTCTCCAAATTTTAATGAAGAGAAATGAATCACAATATATTCACGGGCAGGTTACCAAGATAGTAAGGTTGGGGTAGTTACAAAGGATGGCCCTAAGCTCTTAGAATTACAGGCTTGCTACTTGTATATGTCTGAATTAGTTAACGTTTCAGAAACTCCATTTCATCATTTAAAAATCAAAATTAGAAACCTCTAAACATTTGCCTTAGCCTATCTTTCTGCCTTATCCCTTGTTAATCTGTTTTCCACATTCTCATGGCAAAGAGCTGTGTTGGAAATAGGGGCAAGGGATAAAGCACAAAAGCATGATTTTTCCACTTGCTTCAAAGTTAGGATACAATAAAAGGAATTTCTAGAGTCAATGTTCAAAATTTGACATTGAAGGACACAGTATAACTGAATGATTGCAGGACCCTGGGGGAGGTCTTATAAACTCCTACTTCAAAATGTGTTCTATCAGTCTCATCTGTAAAATGGGGAAAGACTTTCATAAGCAATAATGAATGAAATAAATATGTTTCTGAGATGTTAAAATTATCTCTGGAGGCCTGGTGGTGCAGTGGTTAAGAGCTTGGCTGCTAACCCAGAAGGCTGGCAGTTGGAATCCACCAGCCACTCCTTGGAAACCCTATGGGGCAGTTCTACTCTGTCTGATAGGGTCGCTGAGTTGGAATTTACTCGACGGCAATGGGTTTGTTTTTTTGGTAAAAGTATCTCTGGTGAATGGATAGAGAATGTAATGCTCATTGTTGAATAATGATCCAGAAGAAAGAAGGTCAGCAACTTTTTCTGTAAAGAGCCTTTTGTGGGTCATAATGTCTCTGTCACAACTACTCAACTTTGCCCTTGTAATGCCAATGCAGCCATAAACAATACATAAACAAACGAGCATGGCTGTAGTCCAATAGAATATTACTTGCAAAAGCAGGCGGTCTATGGGCCATAGTTTGCCCACCCCGATCTAGAATTGGAGCCCTGGTGGTGCTATAGTTAAAGAACTTGGCACTAACCAAAAGGTCAGCAGTTCAAATCTACCAGCTGCTTCTTAGAAACCCTATGGGACAGTTCTACTCTGTCTTGTAGGATTGCTATGAGTCAGAATCAACTTGATGGCAATGGGTTTGGTTTTTGGTTTTGAATCTAGAATATGGAGCCCTACCTAAGAATACTATTTGGAGCATGATGTGGGGAGGACTGAAAAAAGGATATTTATAAATAGGAACCATTTAGCAAACACTGGACTGTGAGGATGAGGGTTCAATCTGGCAGCTATTGCCCAGGTCCCACCAAAGAAGCAACTGTCAACAGTAACAACAGCAGCAACATCTATAAACACCAAGGACTGAAATCCAAACACAAAAATAGAATTGTCTCGCAAGAAACTCTTGAGAAGATGTGTACATAAGTAAAAAGAAATAGCAAGTTTCAGACAATATGCATTCTGAAGAACAGTTGACAGTCCAGAGCCAGTGGAGATCACTTTAGCAGGCACACAATAAATGTTTGTTGATGAGTCATTCATTTATTCATCCAATAAACATTTACTGAGGCCTACTAATGTGCCAGGGTGGGATCTGGAGATGAAGACATTGTCCCTGCCCTCAAGGAGCTCACAGTCTAACTGATAGTATAGGAAGGGAGATAAGCATATACACAGACAATTACAATACAACTGGATAAGTGCTACAACACTTACCAGGTTGTATTATAATGGCCGATGTAAAACCCCTTTCCAGGGGGCACTACTCCAGGCTGTTGTGGGCTGTAACATCAAGAGAGAGGTAGAACTAGAAATCAAAGGTTAAAATGTTTTTGTTGTTGTTGTCATCTTTCCTCAAGTTGATTCCAACAGAGCAGAACTGCCCCAAAGGGTTTCCTAGCCTGTTATCTTTACCAAAGCAGATCACCAGATCTTTTCTGCCTCAGAGCAGCTGGTAGGTTCAAACCCTCAACCTTTATGTTAGCAGCCAAGTGCTTAACCTTTGTGCCACGGGCTCTTTTAGGCTATTTCGAATATCCAGGCTCTCCTTAACCCCTGGTATTAGATGGATTTGGGAACTAGATACTGGCATTATGCAAAATGGAACTCACATGCATAAAATAGGCACAGGCCTCCAGTAAAGGACCTTTTCAACCACCACCTCTAAAATATGAAAGCTTTTTGTTTCCTTATACATCTGTCAACCTGCTCCCTACCCCACTCCACCCCGCCCCCGCCCCTCACACACACAGGCTAAAATGTCCTACTTCATTGAACTGAACATCCAATCTGTTTTCACATGAGCCTGGTTTAACATCTACAGCTAGCTAATCACTGGGAAAATGGGACCTCACGACTGGATTAATAGTTTAACTGGGCAGCAAAAAGTAACACCTTAATTTGGCACCTCTAATCCAATAATCCCTATCATTAACTGAAAAAATAAGAAGTTATTAAATGCAAACCATATAGTACACAGTTAATGGAGTGGGGATAATAATTTAGAAATATGTATTTAATAAACATATTTAAACAATTCTCTGAACCATAAATAACAGGCCCGGTTTCAAGAAATTAGAATAAAATCTTCCCCCTCCAAAACCTCTGAGAATATCTCATCTAATTTACCTACATATTGTAGATAAGAAAAGAGAAATACAGAGATAATACGCTCTGTCCATCCCCTTTTCAAAACTGAGTAAGTAATAGTTAGAGACTCCTTGAGGTAGATTACCACTGTAAACTGGTTATTTGGTTCAGATAGTTTTATACAAAGATAGGATGGTATTCTTCTGTGTCCCATAATTCTTAATAAGGCCTAGGGTTTTAACGATTGTTTTGTCTCTGCATCAGCAAACTGGGCTGATGACATCGATAAGTTGTTGCCATTTACACTGAAATGCTTATCCTGGGACCCAATTTCTCTGAGCCCACTGTTTTATAAGCTTAGCATATTAAAACTCAAAACCAAACTCATTGCCGTCCAGTCGATTCCGGCTCATAGCGACCCTTGTGGCACAGTGGTTAAGCATTCGGCTGCTAACCAAAAGGTCAGCAGTTTGAATGAACCAGCCTCTCCGTGGAAAAAAGATGTGGCAGTTGGCTTCCATAAAGATTTACAGCCTTGGAAACCCTATTGGCAGTTCTACTCTGTACTATAGTGTCACTATGAATCAGAATAGACTCAAGGGCAATGGGTTTTTAGCATATTACTGTCCCCTAAAGTCATTACATTACTCTTGCCTATACTGTTCCATTCTGCCAATTGTCAGTTCATTCACAAAGCCTTCTTTGGTGTTGCAGTATTCCTATCAGCATTGCACATACCCAAAGAGCTTACTGTTATCTATAGATATGGAGATTTCACTGTGTCCATATCCTCCCCCAGATCACATACAAATATTGAAAATAAAATCAGTTCCTGAATGCATGTGAGAGGGTGGACTGCTGTTTTGTTTCTTGTCTAAGATGGTTTCTTATTAGGAATAAAAATGTTACCATGTCTTCTCCCGCATATCTAGGGAGCACCACTGTTGTGCATTGCTTAAGAGTGCTTTCCTTTTAGATAAAAAGAAATTGCTATATATTTAAAGAACAGACACAAATGTTATCTCAAAATGGCTACTAAGAACCTGACATGTATCCCAAGCAGCAGTTCTCTTTAGAATGACAAACATTTCTTCAGATTCAATTGCAACAAACACATACTAGAAGTATTTTTGCTACAAATGACATTTGTTATTTACCACAAATGAACCTTATAATGAGCACAGAATATAGAACTCTTGCAAACAAATAACATTCAGACTCAAATCTAATAATTCATGAGAGGAAATATAAGCTAACAATTAACATTTGAGCGTCTAACCTCACCAAATCTGAGAGAAATGTACATAATATGTGTACCTTTCTTTTACACATAAAGTTAGCAAAAAAAAAAAAAAAGACTTTTTCAAAGTACCTAAATGACAGGGTGCAAAAATTGACATCATTTTTTGGAAAACAATGATGTCAAGTTTTTATAACGTTCAAATCTTTTGACAAATGATTCTAACTCTGGAACTCTATTCTATAAAGAAATAACCCAAAATGGATAAATAATGAGTATATTCATCACATAATTTAAAATACCAAAAACCTGGAAAATAATTCCATACAATAGAATATCATAAAACCATTAAATGACAATTACAAAGAATGTTTAACATGGGAAAACGCCTGTTATAAGGTAAACAAAATAAACAAAATGCAATATAAAGTAGTGTATACATATAGATATATACTCAACTATGTAGAAACATGCACAGAATGAAAATGAGTTAACAAATTTGTTAAGACTGCTTTTATCTCTGGGTGGTAGAATTATGGATCTTTTTTCCTCATACTTGATGGTTATCCTCAGACAAAGCTACAATGAATATTTATCAAATTTCTAGATTGAGGAAGCTTTTCAAGCTTAAACAGTGGAAAAAATATCACAGAACAGAAGACGGAGATCTGACCACATAATTTGAAATTTCTACTAACCAAAAATTTAAAAACCAAAATTAAAAGGCAAACAATAACCTGCAATAGATACTTACCATATATTTCATAAGTCTGAGTAGTAGCTTTTATGTACAGAACACATTCAAATAGATGATGATAATAATAATCACTAAACTCCAACAGATAAATCAGTATATGAATTGACATCATATGAAAGAAAATAAAATTGATAAGAAATATTTGCAGGAAAAAAGAAGCCAAAGTCACTAATAACCAAAGAAACTTAAAATTAAAATAATATTGTTTTTACTGGTTTGTTTTAGCCATAAAATATTCAAAAAAAAAAGCACTACTCAGTGCTTGTGCAAAGTGTAAATTGGTACAACCTTTTTGGAAAGAAATCTGATAATATACGTTGAGTACTAAAAATGTTCATACCCTTTGATGCAGTAATTTTACTTCAATGAATCTATCTTAAGGAAATAATAAAAGAAGCACACATATTTTGAGTCTTTATTATAAGAAAAAAGGTAATAATAACCTTTCCTTTACTGTTGGACATTTAGATTATCCCATCAAAATATTAATAATTAGTAAAAAAAAAATCTCTATTTCAGCAAATGATTGGTTACCTCAAAGCTTCAGACAAGATTGCAAACCAGGCAAAACAAGAGGGGTGTGTCCAGCCTGCAGTCGGCCATTTTAGACCATCTGCAGCTAAGCAAAAGGCATAAAAGTCAAGGGTAGATATTGATGGCCACCCCACTAGGCTCCAAATCAACAATTCTTTATGGTTTGTCTTCTACATATGTAACCACTGAGTAAAAAGTAGCAAACAAAGCTTTCTCAAACAGCTTAGATAAATCACAAACAAAATTTGAAATCATAAAAGACGTGCCCTTTAAACTTACCCCCCACCACCACCATTTTCCCCATTTTAGGGAATAAAGCATAATCTTTAAGAGCACAGGAATCTGGAGCCATATATTACCTGGGTAAAAATCTAGTCTCAGCCATTCAACTGACTGTAAAGCCGTGGACAAATTACTTAACCTGTGTCCCTCAAATTTCTCATCTGTAAAAGATGAATAATGGTACTAAATAGAACCTATTTCATAAGGTTGTTGAGAATGTTAAATGAGTTAATGTATGTGTAAAAGCCAGTAGACAAGTACCTGGCACATTGTAAGTGCTACCCAAACAAAAAACAACAAACCCATTGCTGTTGAGTCAATTCTGACTCACAGCGACCCTATAGGACAGGGTAGAACTGCCCCCATACAGTTTCCAAGGAGTGACTGGTGGATTCCAACTGCCGACCTTCTGGTTAGCTGCCATAGTTCTTAACCACTGCACTACCGGGGCTCCAGTAGGTGTTATAGACATTTTAAATGGTGCAGCTATTATTATATATAGGGAAATAGGGCCAGAGAGGGAAAGGACCAGCATGAGGTCACAGCTAGGATTATTGGAAAAGACTTGCCCCCTACTTTTGAATCCTGTGCTCTTCTGCCACATAACTAAGTGCTAAATTATCTACTAGTTTTAGTGATTAATAATGGATCCTTACTGGCAACCCTGAGAAAGCCATGACAGTACAACTGCCTGAAGAAAAAGAAAGAAAAATTTAAAAAAAAAAAAAAAGAAATTCCAATCTTCCTCTGGAGGAAAGAGTGCAAGCCCAGATCATCTTCATATGATCATTACTATTAACTACTTTTCAATATCTCTCCATGCCAGTATGAATCCTAGGCAAACATTTGCACAAATTTCAGATTTAAAGCAAAGTGTAACAAACATTTAAGAACAAGGCTAAATCCTCAGTCCCTAGGTGGTGCAAACAGTTAACTGCACCCCAAAAGGTTGGTTCCATTCCTACCAGAAGCATGTCAGAAGAAAGGCCTCATGATCTACTTCTGAAAAATCACCTACTGAAAACCCTATTGGGCATATTTTTACTGTGGCACATGGGGTCGACATCAGTCTTAGTCAACTCCACAGCGACTAGTATATTCTCAAGGGAAGAAAAAGGCTTTCAAGGGTTTTCGGCCAACAGTAGATTCTCACAATACCGTGTTCTGCAACTTTGATGGGGTGAAAGAACATGTCCAAAGCCAAGTACAACGACCCATGATCAGCACCCCAGACAGAGTCCTCCAAATGTATACTGTCCAGATGTGGCCTGTCTTCAAGCGCCTCACTTTTATGCATGTCCTACACACAGCCAGCTGCCGCAACCTTTTATAGAGTCATCATTGCCTCCGCGTTTTTAAACTCAATTACCGATAAACCACTAAGAGGCCAATACTTAGGGTTAATTTCTAGCGGATTTGGCCACAGCCTAAGACAACTCCAACTCAGGCTGATCCCTTAATCCATCTAGAAAAGTAGATCTGCTTCTCTGTAGGCCTTCCTAGCCCAATATTGCCAAGCAAAGAGTAAACAGCAGACAACTTACCTCCCCCCTCGCCATTCTGCAATCTCAATTACACACGCGCCGCGTGCCTCGCCTCCGCTCCCCTCCCCGTCATTCTGTCTGAAATACGCATGCGCACCTCTGCATCCCTACCGTTAAATACCCTAACCGCCACTACGTTGTCTCCAATACGCTTCTGTGCCTTCCTTCCCCCTCCCCACTGCTGGAGCCCCCTCCCTTCCAGGTCAACCAGTTGCCTTAAGGGGATTCCGACTCATAGCGACCCTATAGGACAGGGTACAACTGCCCCATAGGGTTTTCAAGGCTGTAATATTTACGGAAGCAGACTACTGCAAGCTGCCACATCTTTCTCCCGCAGAGTGGCTAGTGGGTTCCAACCGCTGCACCACCAGGGCTCCTCTTTCCAGGTCAGGTTTTTTCAAATATATAGGTGCTCCCCGCCTCCCCTCCCCTCTCCAGCCAGCCTCTAAAATACACGTGCGCACTGTGCCTGTCTTATTCTCTCCCCTCCCGCTCCCACCACCGTTTTTTATATATACATGCCTGATGAAATCTGGATATGTTTCTCGCCAAGTGTGCCCCAGTGCCCAAGGAGAGCCATTACCAGACTTCCCTAAACGGAGTAGGTCTGGTAAACTCAGGATGTGGAAT
Organism: Dugong dugon; assembly: GCA_030035585.1. Taxonomy (NCBI): domain Eukaryota; kingdom Metazoa; phylum Chordata; class Mammalia; order Sirenia; family Dugongidae; genus Dugong; species Dugong dugon. The sequence continues at coordinate 95,100,689 of CM057483.1, read as the reverse complement.
ACGGAGAAGAATCTGTGTTGCCTGCAGATTTGGAACACGCAGGTGATCCGAGCAGATCCCAGATCTAGACAGAATCGGCCCTAACCCCGAGGGAGCGGTTAGAGTACCCTTGGACCCGCCACCCTGAACAAAGCAAAGAAAGTGCTTCATAAACAAGTGAATGAGCCTAGCCCTAAGGCCTCAACCTTTAAATACACCTTCTATCCAGTGAACGTTAAGGAAAATACCGACTCTCAGGTGTCCCGACCCTGGTTAGAAGAAAGGAGTCCGCATCCCTTTTACAATGAGAAGTAAATACTTAACATCCTTTCGGAGGCCTGAGACCCGTACTGTCACCCATTTTTTCTCTCTCATAAAAGGGGAAATACACAAACTAAGGACCTCCCTGGCCAGAGTTCCCTCCGCCGCCCTCCGTGCTCTTCTCCTAAGTCTTTCCTTTACCTCCTAGCTGAACTGAGTGTCGTAGCATGATTCTTGGAGTCGGCTGTCCCAAGTCGGGGTGGACAGGGAGGCATCACTGAGCTCTCGGCGCCAGGGTGGCAGCAACAGTCCATGGCGGCAGTGAAGAGCAGACAGGGGACCTGCCGTGACTCCAGCCGCAAAGCTGATGCCAGAATAGGCCAGCCTCTCCAGCATCTCCTCGGTGTGCTTCCAGCGCATGCTCTGCTCTCGCTCCCTTCTCCCCACCTCCCCAAGACACCGTGTTTCGGGCTAACCCTTAACAGCCGACCTGCCTCCTTCAGCCCGGTGCCAAATCCCTAGCCCACCCTGCTTCTTCTACCTTTTCCCCTCCCCTTGTCAAAGGGGCCTCCACCACCATCCTTCCTTCAGCGCATCTTTCTTTCGCCAATCCCTCTCCCTTTTGACCGTTTGTCTTAGCCCACCACTGCATTGCCAAGTCTCCCTGTTGGCGGCCTATTTTCTCTCTTATCCTTAGTAACCTACCCTCCCCCTCTTGGCCTTCCCTGCACGTCTGCAGCCCTACTGGGCCTCTTACTCCTCCTCTCCTGTGCCTGATGTTGCAAATTCAAAAAAAAAAAAAGTTCAAAAATTGCTGTTTAAAAAAAAAAAGTAACTGGCATCTAGTAGTTAGAGGCCAGAGACGTTGCTACAACCCTACAATTCACAGACAGCACAAACAACAAGCAATTACTTGACCCAACACATAAAGTTGAGCTTGAGAAAATCTTCTGTAGATAGCATTTTATTATATGTCTTTTAAAGAAAGAATGTGGCAATCTATATGACAATAAACTGCCTCTTAACAAAAACAAGAAAAGTATTATATCCACACAATCATCTCCAAAGCAACTCTCAGGCTAGGCTCAACCAGCCTTTGCTGCCCAGTGTTGGGCAAACAGAAGGTTTGATTGATGATGAACTCACTGAGAAGATCCAGAGACAGGGAACCAAAAGAACCCTTCCACAAAGCAAGAAGGGCAAGGATAGACGATCACTTAGAGGGCAAGAAGCAGTATGCCACCAATATTCAATACCTTTTTCTCACTCTTCACAACCCTGGTATTGTCTGGGTGTTTAAAATAATTTTCAGTTTCTTTCCACTGTTAAATACAAGGTGTGGTCCTGTCTTCTGTGAGAAACTCAAAAATTAATTTTGAGAGAAGTGGAATCATTTACTCAACAGGCTCTGAAATAGATTCCTCTTTGGATATGCAGAGAAAAGAATATAAAATAATATTTTGTTCCTCTTTATGATGTTTTACTTTGGTGCCTGGTTTTTCTTGCTTTACAAGAAAGCAGTTTTAAATAATTAAAAACTGAGACCTTCAAGTCCATAAATTCTAAGACCTATAAATTTGTACATCCTCATCCTCTCTAATTAACTTGCTAAGAATGACAGATTAACAATATAAAGAGGAATAATGGAAGTTTGTATTTTATATAATATGCACAAAAAGCTTATCGTTTTATGTTGTTTTATGTTCAATATGCAAAAGACAAAAAAGGAGGTAAATAGAAATGCATGGATTTGTAGTGGTACCAAGAACCTCTTTGCTAAATCATTTATTATTATCAAACAAAAGTTAAAATATAAGAAAATAAAAATTTCAAATTAAATAAATTTTGTCTAGAATTCTACACTATTGTAACAAGTGCTTTCATCTCTTAGTATTTTCTTTTTTTTTTTCAATAACAGCTTTGAAAACCAAAACCCATTGCCTCTGAGTGGATTCCAACTCATAGCAACCCTATAGGACAGAGTAGGACTGTCCCATAGGGGTTTCAAGACAGTAATCTTTACCCAAGCAGACTGCCACATCTTTATCCCACAGAGCAGCTGGTGGGTTTGAACTTTTGAACCCCTGGTTAGCAGTTGAGGGCTTAACCACTGTGGAACTAGGACTCCTTGTTGTTGCTGCTGTTGTCAGCTTCCATCGAGTCCATTCCAACTCTTAGTCTTAATAACATGTCCAAAGTATGTGAGATGTAGTCTCGCCATCCCTGCTTAGGAAAGGATCTAATCGTTTATTTAGTTGGGTTGCTGAATCATGGATTACACAGTGGCCAACAGTATGTCAAGTTGTACCAGTCCTGCCTTGCAATACTATAGAAGAAGGTATCCAAAGACTTAGGGAAATTGGCATGTTAGAGTGGATCTATCAGGTTAGACCCACAGACCCATGCATGGAGTGCCCGGAGGACACACCTTTTACCACGATAGTGGTAGGGGCCAAGAGATGGCACTCAGTTGACAAAGACAGGTGGGAGTGGTTACTGTAATGGACAGCAGAGTCAAAGCAGTAATCAGAATAGTCTGACGCATATGTACTACTTATTCATAGGAGTAAAATAAGTAGGAAATCTACAAAATATTTAATATGTACAAGCAGAAGAATTCTAGGTCAAGTGAATAACAGTCTAACTGGAATTGCCAGAATAGAGAATCATGGCACCTCAATTCTCAAAACTGAGAGAGTTTACAGACCCACAACCACTTGAATAAAGGGGAGATTGGGTACCCTTGAGGAAAGATCTCACTATACTACCAAAAATTTATACTGTTGTTCTTTCTCCCAGCCTTCCACAAAGGGATCTCAGCCTTCTACAAGAGTGACTGTGCACTGGGGAAAAAGAAATAATCAGATCTTCGGGGACTGCTAGATATTGGGTCTGAACTGACACTAGTTCCAGGAGAGCAAAAACATCACTGTGGCCCACCAGTAAGAGTAGGGGCACATGGAGGTAAGGTTATTAATGGAGTCTTAACTAATATCCATCTCACAGTAGGTCCATTGGGTCCCTGAACCCATCCTGTAGTGATATCCCCAGTTCCAAAACATAATTGGAACAGATATATGCAACAACTGGCAGAACCCCCACATTGGATCCATGACAAGTGGAATAAAGCCCACTTTGGTAGGAAAAGCCAAGTGGAACCCGTTAGAACTGCCACTACCAAGGAAAATAGTAAACCAAAAGCAATACCACATTCCTAGAGGAATTTCAGAGATTACTGCCACCAGCAAGGTCTTGAAAGATGCAGGGTTGGTGATTCCCACCACATCCGCATTCAATTCACCTATTTGGCCTGTGCAAAAAAAAAAGAAAGATGGATCGTGGAGAATGACAGTGGATTATTGAAAACTTAACCAGGTGGTGACTCCCATTGCAGCTGCTCTTCCAGATGTAGTTTCATTGTTTGAGCAAATTAATACATCTCATGGTACCTGGTATGCAGCTATTGATCTGGCCAATGCCTTTTTCTCCAAATCTGTTTTGAAGGGCCACCAGAAGTAGTTTGCCTTTAGCTGGCAAGGCCAGCAATACACCTTTGGTGTCCTACTTCAGCACTATATCAACTCTCCAGCCCTATGTCATAATTTAATCCGCAGGGATCTTGGTCACCTTTCCCTTCCACGAGATGTCACACTGGTCCATCATATTAATGACATTATGCTGATTAGACCTAGGAAGGAAGAAATGCCACTGACTCTGAACTTATTGGTAAAACATTTGCATGCTTGAGGGTGGGAAATTAATTCAACAAAAATTCAGGCAGCTTCCACTTTAGTGAAATATCTAGGGATCCAGTGCTGTGAGGCATCTCAAGATATTGGTTCTAAAGTGAAGGATCAGTTATTACATCTGACCCCTTCTACAACTAAAAAGGAGGCAAAACACCTAGTAGGCCTCTTTGGATTTTGGAGGCAACATATCCCTCATTTGGGTGTGTTTATCAAGTAACTCAAAAAGCTGCTAATTTTGAGTGGGGTCCAGAACAAGAGAAGACTCTGCAACCGCTTCAGGCTGCAGTGCAAGCAGCTCTGCCACTTGGGCCATATGATCTGGCTGATCCAATGGTACTTGAAATGTCAGTGGCAGATGGAAACACTATTTGGAGTCTTTGGCAGGCCCATATTGGTTAACCACAGGGCAGACCCTTAGGATTTTGGAACAAAGCCCTGCCTCTGCAGATAACTACTCTCCTTTTCAGAAACAGCTTTTGGCTTTTTACTGGGCCTTAGTAGAGACTGAATGCTTAACCATAGGCCACTAAGTCACCATGCGGCCTGAGATGCCCATTGTGAAATGGGTGTTGTCTTACCCACAGAGCTATACAGTTAGACTTGCACAGCAGCACTCCGTCATTAAATGGAAGTGGTATATACAAGATCAGGTCAAAGCAGGACCTGAAAGCACAAGTAAGTTGCATGAGAAAGTGGCCCAAATGCCCATGGTCTCCACCTCTGTGATATTACCTACCATCACCCAGTCTGCACCTATGGCCTCATGGTGAGTTCCTTATGATCAGTTGACTGAGGGAGAGAAAACTCATGCAAGGTTTACAGATTGTTTTCTACCACATGCAGCCACCACTCAAAAGTGGACAGCATCAGCACCACAGCCCCTTTTGGGACCTCCCTGAAGGACAGTGGTGAAGGGAAATTCTCCCAGTGAGCAAAACTTGGAGCTGTGCACCTGATTGTTCACTTTGCTTGGAAGGAGAAATGGCCAGATGTGCAATTGTATACTGATTCATGGGCTGTGGCCAATGGTTTGCCTGGATGGTCAGGGACTTGGAAGGAATATGATTGGAAAATTGGAGAAAAGGAGATATGGGGAAGTGGTATGTGGATAGACCCCTCTGAATGGGCCAAAGATGTGAAGATAGTTGTGTCTCATGTGAACGCTCACCTCAGCGGAAAATGATTTTAACAATCAAGTGGATAGGATGACACATTCTATGGAAACCTGTCACCCTCTTTCCCAGCCATTGCACAATGGGCTCATGAGCAAAGTGTCCATGGTGGCAGGGATGGAGGTTATGCATGGGTTCAGCAACATGGACTTCCACTCACCAAGGTCAACTTGGCTACAGCCCCTGATGAGTGCCAAGTCTGCCAGCAGCAGAGACCAACACTGAGTCCCCAATATGGCATCATTCCTAGAGGTAGTCAGCTCAACCTGGCGGCAGTTTGATTACAGTGGACCACTTCCATCACGGAAAGGGCAGCGTTTTGTTCTTACTAGAATAGACAATCTGGATACCGATTTGCCCTCCCTGCACGCAATGCTTCTGCCAAAACTACCATCTGCAGACTTACAGAATGCCTCATCCACTGTCATGTTATCCCACACAGCATCGGTTCGCATCAAGGGACTCACTTCACTGCAAGTGAAGTGTGGTAATGGGCCCATGTTCATGGATTTCACTGGTCTTACCATGTTGCCCATCACCTTGAAGCAGCTGGTTTGATAGAAAATTGGAATGGCTTTCTTAAGACACAATTATGATGCCAGCTAGGTGGCAATCACCCATGCATCTGTCAGTTTGTTGTACTCTGGGGGCTTACATGTTGCTGTGATGCTGGAAGCTATGCCACCAGTATTCAAGTACCAGCAGGGTCACCCATAGAGGATAGGTTATTCAAATTTACATAAATATTATTCAAATTTACGCACCAACCACTAAGGTCCAAAGACGAAGAAATTGGAGATTTTTACCAACTTCTGCAGTCTGAAATTGATCGAACATGCATTCAGGATGCATTGATAATTACTGGTGATTGGAATGCTAAAGTTGGAAATAAAGAAGGATTGGTAGCTAGAAAATATGGCCTTTGTGATAGACACAATGCCAGAAATCACATGATAGAATTTTGCAAGACCAACGACTACTTATTTGCAAATACCTTTTTTCAACAACATAAACAATGACTATACACATGGACCTCACCAGACAGAATACACAGGAATCAGATTGACTACATCTGTGGAAAGAGACGATGGAAAAGCTCAGTATCATCAGTCAGAACAAGGCCAGGGGCTGACTGTAGAATAGACCATCAATTGCTCATATGCAATTTCAAGTTTAAACTGAAGAAAATGAGAACAAGTCCATGAGAGCCAAAGCATGACCTTGAGTACATCTTACCTGAATTTAGAGACCATTTTAAGAATAGATCTGATGCATTGAACACTAATGACCAAAGACCAGACGAGTTGTGGAATCACATCAAGGGCATGAAGAAAGCAAGAGGTCATTAAAAAGACAGGAAAGAAAGAAAAGACTAAATGAATGTCAGAAGAGACTCTGAAAATTGCTCTTGAAAGTCGAGTAGCTAAAGCCAATGGAAGAAATGATGAAGTCAAAGAGCTGAACAGAAGGATTCTACAGGGAAGTCATTAAACAATGCAGGAAGCATCAAAAGAAGATGGGAAGAATACACAGAGTCACTATACCAAAAAGAATTGGTAGACCTTCAACCATTTCAGGAGGTAGGATATGATCAAGAGCTGATGGTACTGAAGGAAGAAGTCCAAGCTGCACTGAAAGCATTGGGGAAAACAAGGCTCCAAGAATTGATGGAATACCAGTTGAGATGTTTAAACAAACAGATGCAGCACCGGACGTGCTCACTCATCTGTGCCAAGAAATTCAGAAGACAGCTACCTGACCAACGAATTGGAAGAGATCCGTATTTGTACCCATTCTAATGAAATGTGATCCAACAGAATGAAGAAATTATCGAACAATATCATAAATATCACATGCAAGTAAAATTTTGCTGAAGATCATTCAAAAGCAGCTGCAGCAGTATATTGACAGGGAAATGACAGAAATTCAAGCCAAATTCAGAAGAGGACATGGAACCAGGGATATCATTGCTGATGTCAGATGGATCTTGGCTGAAAGCAGAGAATACCAGAAAGATGTTTACCTGTGTTTTTTTGATTATACAAAGGCATTCGACTGTGAGGATCATAAAAAATTATGAATAACATTGCAAAGAATGGGAAATCCAGAACAGTTAATTGTGCTTATGAGGAATGTGTACAAAGAACAAGAGGAATTCATTCAAACAGAAGGAGATACTGTGTGATTTAAAGTCAGGAAAAGTATGTGTTAGAGTTGTATCCTTTCACTATACTTATTAAATCTGTATGCTGAGCAAATCTGGGAAGATGAACTATATGAAGAAAAAGGCAGCATCAGGATTGGTGGAAGACTCATTAACAACCTGTGATATGCAGCTGACACAACCTTGCTTGCTGAAAGTGAAGAAGACTTGAAGCACTTATTGATGAAGATCAAAGACCACAGCCTTGAGTATGGATTACACCTCAAACAAAGAAAACAAAAATCCTCACAACTGGACCATTAAGCAACATCATGATAAACGGAGAAAAGATTGATGTTGTCAAGGATTTCATTTTACTTGGATCCACAATCAACACCCATGGGAGCAGCAGTCAAGAAATCAAACAACACATTGCATTGGGCAAATCTGCTGCAAAAGACCTCTTTAAAGTGTTGAAAAGCAAAGATGTCACCTTAAGGACTAAAGTGTGCCTGACCCAAGCCCTGGTGCTTTCAACAGCTCATATGCATTCGAGAGCTGGACAGTGAATAAGAAAGACAGAAGAATTGATGCCTTTGAATTATGGTGTTGGTCAAAGAATATTGAATATACCATGGACTGCTGGAAAAATGAACAAATCTGTCTTAGAATAAGCACAGCCAGAATGCTCCTTAGAAGTGAGGATGGTGAGACTTTATCTCACGTACTTTAGACATGTTGTCAGGATGGACCAGTCTTTGGAGAAGAACATCATGCTTGGTAAAGTAGAGGGTAAGTGAAAAAGAGGAAAACCCTCACCATGATGGATTAACACAGTGACTGCAACAATAGGCTCAAACATACAATGATTGTGAGGATGGCACAGAACTGGGCAGCATTCATTCTGTTGTATATGACGTGGCTATGAGTCAGAACCAACTCAACTGCACCTAACAACAACAACGATATAAGACTTGAACAACACTGTCAGTGAAATCAACCTAACTGATCTCTGTTGAATGCTCCAACCAATAGTGCAGAACACACATTTTTTTCAAGCACTTATGGAACATTCTCCAGGATAGACCACAGGCTAGACTATAAAACAAACCTTAATAAATTTAAAGGGATTGAAACTATAGAAAATATGTTCTCCTATCACACTGAAATCAAATTACAAGTCAACAACAGAAGGAAACTTAGTGGATTCACACGTATGTGGAGACTGAACATTACACTCCTAAATAACCAATGGGCCAATAAGAACAATCACAAGGAAAACTAGAAAATACCTTGAGATGAATAAAGAAGAAAACACAACATTCTAAAATTTATGGGATGCAGCAAAACTGTGCTTAGGGAGAAATTTATAGCTGTAAACACCTATATTATAAAAAAGGAAAAATCTTAAATCAATAACTTAACCTTCCCCCTTAAGAAACTGAAAAAAGAATAGCAAACTAAGCTCAAAGCAAGCTGAAGGTGGAAATAATAAAGATTAGAAAGGAAATAAATGAATCAGAGAATAGGTAAACAATAGAGAAATCAGTAAAACCAAAAGTTATTTCTTTGAAAAGATCAACAAAATTGGAAGACCTTTAGCTAGACTGACCAAGAAAAAGAGAAAAAAGACTCAAATTTCTAAAATCAGTAATAAAAGAGGAAATGTCACTAATGACTTTACAGAAATTAAAGGAATGTATGGGAACACTATGAACAACTGTATACCAACAAATTAGATAATCTAGATTAAATGGAAAAATTTCTACAGAGACATACACTGTCAAAACTTATTCAAGAAAAATTTAAAATCTGAATAGATCTATAAAAAGTAAAGGTGAAATATTCTAAACTCTTAAAGGAGAGTTAATACCAAGTCCTTAAAAAATGTAAGAGGTGGGAACACTTCACGTCTCATTCTATGAGGTCAGTATCACCTTGATACAAAGTCAGACAGAGACATCACAAGAAAACAAAACAAAACAAACACACACACACAAAACACTACAGAATAGTAACCCTTTATCACTATAGATGAAAAAATCCTCAACAGAAAACTAGCAAACCAAATCCAGCAGCATATAAAAAGGGTTATACACCTTGACCAAGTGGGATTTATCTCAGGGATGCAAGGTTGGTTGAGCTTACAAAAATTAATCATGTAATACACTATATTAATAGAATAAAGGACAAAAATCACATGATCATCTCAATAGACACAGAAGAATTTGACAAAATACAACACCCTTTCATGATAAAAACATGTAATGAACTAGGAATAGGAAAGAACTTTCTCAACCTGATAAAGGGCATTTATAAAAACCCCACAGCTAACATCTTTCTTAATGGTGAGACTGAAAGCTTTCCCTCTAAGATCAGGAACAAGATAAAAATGCCCACCCTCACTTTTATTCAACAATGTACTGGTGGTTCTCACATAAATCCTTGTGATATTTATATAAAATATAAACAATTTAGAAAATACAACAGAGAGGAAATCTGTCCAATATTTAAATGTTTATGGTTATGTAATTCCTTTTATTTTCTGAATAATAACATGATTGAATGGCTTAAATCATGTTGTTTTAAAACCTAAACAGTAGTGATTATGTTGAAAGCTGAAATTTCTGCAATAAAATGGACTAAATTATAAGTAAATCTCCTCACTGGTATTTTACAGATTTTTCTTCTATCTTTGTAGAAATAAATTTTAAAATATTTAGAGACTTTATGGACATGTGTATTTTATTTTTTAAAAACAAAAAACGGTTTACTCTAATTTGTCATAATTTGTTTCTTTTGCTTACTGGATTGGGTATATCTCATAATTCTTTTCCTAAATCCATACAGCATATATAAAAACTGCTCATCTACTAAACCATAAAGAAAGCCTAAGTCTTAATTGTTAGAAATACTACAGGCCACATTTTATGAACACAAAGAGATTCAAACTCGAATTTAACAATCCAAGTCTTTACAAAATGGGACACTACACTATCCAATTAACTGATTATTGTGCTTTTGGCTTTGTGAGTAGGCAGAAAGTCACACGGGAGGGGTTGCTGGAAAGGCTGTGACACGTGAATGGGGCCGTGCGCACACCTTGTGTGACGTCATTGAGTCCCCTAAAGGAAAAGAGTCACTTCCTTCTAAGCTGCCCTAAGGGGAGTTGTGTCAGAGCCTCCAGGGCAACGGCGGGCCCTCTCACTGGAAGATCTCACTACAGCCATGAGCAGTCAGGAATGCTTCAAGTGTGGACCCTCTGGCCATTGGACTCGGGTATGCCGTAAAAGAGGAGGGGCTCGAGGGCACAGAGGTAGAGGCCGTGGCAGAGGTTATCCGTGCGGTTCCACCACCCTACCTGACATCTGCTACCGCTGCGGTGAGTCCGGTCATCATGCTAAGAACTGTGACCTTCTCGAGGACATCTGCTACAACTGTGGGAAAGGTGGCCACATCGCCAAAGATTGTATCGAGCCTAAGCGAGAGAGAGAACAGTGCTGTTGTTACACCTGCGGCAGACCAGGCCATCTGGCTCGTGATTGTGACCTTCAGAAAGAGCAGAAGTGCTACTGTTGCGGCGAATATGGACACATTCGGAAAGACTGCACCCAAGTCAAGTGCTATCGGTGTGGTGAGACTGGCCATGTGGCCATCAACTGCAGCAAGACAAGCGAGATCAACTGCTACCGCTGTGGCGAGTCTGGGCATCTAGCCCGGGAATGCCCCGTTGAGGCTACCGCTTAATTTTTCCTCCTCCCGCCCTCCTTTTTCTGATTGATAACTGTATTATTTTCTCTGAAACCTCTTCACTGACCAAGGGTTAATAGGTGGAGGCTACTCCCAAGCCAGTGAGCTTTAATTATCATGTAAAAGGAGGAAAGGGCTGAAAAAAAATCTAAAAAAAAAAAAAAGTTATTCACTTGTAGGTGTCTTATAATTAATATGATGTTTCCGCATTGCTGGTGAATCAGGTTATTGAACAGTGTTCTGAGAATTAGGCAATTTCTGGGTTCTTCGGATGTATTTTGATTTAACACATTTAATTAAGAGCTGGGAATACATCAGCAAACAAATCAGACCAAGTTTGGTAACACAGGCCTACAACATATTAACATATTAACGAGTAAAATACGTAGTGTGTCAGATGAAGGCAAATTGCCAGGGAGAAAAAGAACACCATGTAAGAGGATAAGAAGAGTTGAGGGCGGGACGGGTGGAAGGAGTGGTAGTCATGGTTCTGTTTTAGATACACAAGGCACCCTGAGAAGGTGACGTTTGCTCAGAGATGCATGCAGCAAATAAAACCAATTCTGGAAATGTTTATGACCTTGCAAAAGTAATTTTAACTTTATTATATTGATGGCTTTGAATTATCTGACCTCATTAGCTTCTAAATAACCTTGGAAAACAGCTGTATCTGGCCCTACATAGAGCACATATTTTAATGAAAACAAACCAGAGAAAGATGTACGATATCTGTAAGTAGCTTTGAAAGAGAGAGAACAATGGGAAAAAAAAATCAATAGCAAATTGTGGACATACAGATGTTGATAGCAAAGTTTTTAGATTTTTTTTTAAATATCTAAAAAAAAGTATAAATATTAAGATTAGGCACATTTGGGGACTTCAGTAATTTCAAAAATACACATTTTTACAGATATGATAATTATATTTATTTTTAGGGGTTTCTGAAAAATGTATTTTCATAGATATGAAACTGAGCTTCATATGCTGGAATTCATTTTTACAAATCAGATGGGAAAACAGTGTAAAGTTCTATAAAAATAGAAAACCATTTTAAAACTATAAATAAAACCCAGGGTGAGGGGAGATAACTATTGTGTCAAGAGAAAATTGAAGTTGTAATGAAAAGTGGTTTAGAAAATAACAATACTGACAATACTACATGTCACACCTAGAATATGATAGGATTTATAGCACAGAAAGTAGTGTAGGGGGTATAATTTTTGGTCCATAAACTCAAATGGTTAAGAAATGTAACTTATAACTGAAGCCACATTCTTTTATGAAGCTATATGTGGATTGCTTCTGTGTAATCCTTCTTTCCCATTTGAAAGATCCCTTTAATTCCTTTTGACTTCTGTGACCCTCTTGGGTTCCTAGAAATTGATTATATTGCTGTCTGTGCTGTTTGGTCAAGATAAACTCAGGCACACTCCCAGCCCCTCCATAAAGCTATCTCAGTCCAATCTTCCAAGACACAATATAAAACTACTATATCACACTGAGCCACACAAATTCTCAGTTCTCATCACTGTGCTGGACTCTGTTTAGGAGAGGAGGAACACAGAGCTCTGCTTTTGAATACTCAAAAACCATTTGAAGTTTCACTTTCCATGCCCTCAGGAGTTTGGCCCACAGTAGAAGAGGGGAAAGGGGCTGTATCCCTTTATTAAGGACACACTCAGCATTTAACTCCTCTTTACCATTGCTCTCTCTAGGTAATCTTTTCTGGTCTCCGGGGAAAGGAAACCTTATTTTGGCTCATCACTATCCCTGTGCCAGAAGTTACAAAATGGTAGCCCTCTCACTGAACCAGGTCAATAAATATGTTCAGTTTAACCTACACATTGTTTAACAACATTCGTGAATTAGATGTCAACATTTGAAAAGGGGGTAGTTCACGTAAAAAATACTTATTTTTGTCCTCTCTGGAACAGAAACATTTAAAAAGAAGCAATGGCACACACTCCTGTGCAGAAACTTTGAGCTGGAGCTGAGTAGCATTTTCTCCCTAAATCCTGACTCCCTAAGTCACGGGCTCTTCAATTTACCCAAGGCCCCACTATTCCCCATAAGCCTCACAAAAGTTCCAGCCAGCATTACTTTACTCATTTACATAACCTGCCAGGCCCCTATAGGCACTTGAGTTTATAATCCCTGCTCTATGACCTGGGGACAGAGACAACAATATAACATCCACTGCACAAGATTGGTTGAAACTATATATACAGGAAAACACATCAAATTATGTTGACAGAGGCTAAAAAGGCACTTGATAAAATTCAAGCTTCTTCTTCCCGATTTGAAAACAAAATAAAAACAACAACAACAAAAACCATCTTTTAGAAAATAACTTAAAGTTAATGGGGCTTCCATTTCTGGGAAGATGGAATAGATGTACTTTTCTCTATTTCTCTCACCAAATACAACAGAAAACCCTGAGCATTGTATATAAAACAAATGTAAGGCTACGAAAGGTGAAAGAAGAAGGCAGATAAGCTAGGGAGCTCCAGAACAAAGAAACAACACAGTTCTGAGTTCCCTGGGTTTTCCTTTTGTCTTGGATATCCCAGACTTGGAGCTGAAGAAGCCAGCAACCTCAAAACTTCAATGAACACAGACATAAAAAGTCCCAACAAAAGCCTGTTCTCTCTAGCCAAAGGATCAGGAAAGAGGCAGCCTAGAATGATAGAAAACATTTTATGCAATAACTGCTCTACTCTAGCCAAATGCCACACGAAAAAATGTGTTCCCAGCTCCACTTATGCCAGCAAAGGTCTACTGGGAAACCTAGACTTACACTCTCATGAGAGTTCTATTGAGCCAGAGACCCCACAGCGCTGTATCAAAAACCATGTTTTCTTTGCCTAGCTTCCTCCTCCACAGTGTGGTATTAAAAAATGCTATTTCCTTTGCCGGGCTGCCCCGCCCCAACTTTGCATTTGAATCCTGCTTTTGCTTGGAGGTTATATGTAAACCCCATTGTGCCTGCATAGTATGATTTAGAATGTTGCTGACGTAACTTGTATGAACTCCCTACTTGTAAACCTCTTTAAAAGTAACTTGCCTGCCCGCCCGTGTTGAGCAGTCTTGGAGGCGGCAGCTCCAACTGACTTCTTTCCTCATACAATGAAAGAAAGTTGCTGTCTTAGTCATCTAGTGCTACTATAACAGAAATACCACAATTGGATGGCCTTAACAAAGAGAAATTTATTTCTTCACAGTAAAGTAGGCTAAAAGTCCAAATTCAGGGTGTCATCCCCAGGGAAAGGCTTTCTCTCTCTGTCAGCCTTCTCATCAGTGTTCAACTGGACTAGGAGCTTCTCCGCGCAGGGACCCTGGGTCCAAAAGACACACTCTGCTCCTGGCACTGCTTTCTTGGTGGTATGAGGTCCCCCTGTCTCTCTGCTCACTTCTTTTATATCTCAAGAGATTGCCTCAGGATACAATCCGATCTTGTAGATTGAGTCCTGCCTCACTAACACAGCTGTCGCCCATCCTCCCTCATTAACATCATAGAGGCAGGATTTACAACATATAGGAAAATCACACAATACCAGGAATCATGGCCCAGACAAATTGATACACACATTTTGGGGGGGACATAATTCAATCTATGACAGTTGCCTTTCCTGTTCTCCCACCTCGGTCTCTCGTTTATTGGCCAGTACGAGTCATACTGAACAAGAACCTGGGGTTTCCACCCAGTAACATTTCTGGCTAGCCAGCAGGAGTCATCTGCTCAGTTCCTGGGGTGGATCAGAAAACAGACCAGCCCTGACATCTGGTGCCACCAGGAAATTTCTCCTGGAAACCTCAGAGCAGCTCTAAAAGCCGAACCCCCTGGGACCCAAATGGTGGCTCTGTGAGACATGAAACGCACCTTGGTTGTTTGGCAAGTACCTAAGTAAGGCCTTTGAAGAGTCCCAAGAAGCGGGAGGAATTGATTGCTTAGGGCATAAAAGGCTCAGGTACCTGTGAAGTTGGTGGACAGGATTAGGCTGTGTGAGTGTGTAAGTGTGTATCTAGAGAATGGGGAACATTCAAGGGATCCCAGAATGTGGCCCACTAAGATGCATCCTTAAGAACTGGGAACAGAGACTTGGACAGACATGGCACTGGCATCATACTTGTCCCTTTCCTACTTTTGCCTCTTTAAATATATGCCGAATAAAAGCTTTCTTTTTGCTTTACTAAACTTTGTGGTGTTTTCACCCTGCGGGAGTTAATGGTGTAGTTGTTGCAGGGATTTTAAAATCGCGAATCCAGTCGACCTCTAGGAGACCTGGACTGTGGAGCAGAAGCTGGCAGAAAGAGAGGCCCTATCTTCTGGACCCAAGCGTTCGCACTCCATGTCCCTTCAACACTGAGGGGTGAGTGCTTTTGGAAAATGAGTCTTTGCTTATTCTTTTTGTTCCTTTTCTCATGTTTTCTTAAGTTTTGTTTGGCATATTTGTTTGAAAAACTGGTTTTTTGATTAAGGAGAATCCTTCTTAGATTTTTGTTTGATCATTTGTTTAAGAGTGATATCTAGTAACTCTTGGTGAACTGTAGTTTAGGTCCAGATTTGGACATTTAAAACATTAGAGAGGTACTTCTATTTTCAAAGAGCTCTGAGCCACTATAAGCCACAAAAATTCAGGCACAGTTTGACCAGTAAAAGCCGTTAGGGTGCTTGCTGGTGCTCATCATGAGTGTTAAAGACTCCTGTGACAGGATAAGGTGGTCATGAAATAGACTAGAGCACTAGGCTGCCTGCCACCTGCAAGCAAACACTGGCGCAATGAAGGCACACATTGGTCTAAGCAAAACATTATCCAAACCCCGAGGTGTTCCTCATTAGGTTTCTTTTTGTGGCTCAGAGAAAACCTGAAAAGCAGTGCTCTGTTTTGCCAAATTTGCAGGGAGAAGTGGCAGTTCCTGACCTGTTTTATAAAATTTGCTGGGAGAAGTGGTAGCTCTGTACCTGTTTTATGATACAGTTTCTCAATAGAGAATCATAATGTTAAAATTAAAATAGTCAGTAGCTACTTTAAAGTACTTTCCAATTGGAAGAAGTAGTATATTTAAAGTCTAAAATAAGAGACTAGGTCTCTAGCCAGCAGAATGAATTAAGTTCAAAACGAAGGAAACCAAAAGCTTGAACCTTAGAGCTTAACATCTTTGATAAATGAGCGTAGACTTCCCCCCTGCTACCAAGACACTGGTTTGGGATTCATATTTTAAAATGCTATAAACTGAATATATTAGAAGTAACTTGGAATTTCAGTGACCACTTTGGGAAAATGAGTTTTCATTTGTGTTGTCTTTTCTCTTTGGGGAACCTTTTCTTGATGTTCAGGTTTTGTCAGAAGGTCTAATATTCCTCCATCTGAGGCTCTGGCAAGTTAATAAGTTTTATCTAGAGCCTGTTATTTGCATTAAATTGAGTCGATCTTACCAAAAATTGCTATATACACTTTAAGAAACTAGAATCTCCATGTCCGTGTTTTGTGTGGTATTGTTCGGTGAGTTTATGTGGGCTTTCTCTCTCATTTTGTTCTGAGAGCTTGCTTCTGGTCTAGAGCGTTGTGTCTAAGTTTCTGTCTTGCATGAGGTTGGAGGCTATGGCTGAGAATTGCTGTTTTTTGTAAGGCTGTCTTAGAACCTGATTTAGGAAATAATGTTGGAATATTCCCTGTCCTTGAGCATAAAGAATGTGACCCAGCTGGAGCTGGGCTCACAAGGACTCACAAGGACACATCAACTGGGCCCTGTGGTATAAAGACAATAGCTCAGATAATGTTGGAAAATACCTTTTAAGGAAATTTTCACATAAAGCCAATCAAACAGAACACAAAAGACTTTCTACTCTTATCTTTTTCTATTAGCATTTAGTGAATAGAAATTTGTTGAACCAATGAAGACCCTCCTGATTCTCATTACTGAAACCTGTACCAATGATTGTTAAGAAGGACAATTCAAAATGTAGGATCACAGTTTCTAGCCAATCTGAAAAGGCTAAGCTTTCAATGGTTTTGCCCATTTGTAATGTTAATATATACTGATGGCTCTGTAACTGTTCTTTGGACTCAGGCAGACATGGCTCTGGCAGCATGGTTGTCCTTTTCCCACTTTTGTCCTTTTGAATACATGCCAAATAAAACTTTCTTTTTGCTTTACTAAACTTTATGATGTTTTTCCCCTAAAACAAACCTCAGTTCTTTCCTCATCCAAGAAAAACTGTCTTGTGTCTGTCTTATGATTTAGATATTTAGTAGCTACATTGAAAAACTTTATGTTTAAGTCAATCTTAAAAGCAAAATCTTTCTAAGCAACTAAAGCTAGATATTATATGAAATGTGTTTTATTTAAGGAAAAATAATAATTTTGTCTTAAAACTAGTAGCTCCAGAGAGGGTAAAAGGAGGCACAGGACAAGCCTGCGGGGGAGGGGAGGCTAACCAAGAATTGGTGGATTCACTTACAAAATTGCTAAAGAGCTTTGGTATTTACTGGATAGATAGCCTTTCAAAATGTCTAGGCCAAGTTAAACACATGTAAATGAATCAAAACTACCTAATCTTGTCTTCTACCATGAGTAAAAATAGCGAGGGTGGGGCAACATCAGGTCTCCCTGGCCCCCAGTCTCCAAGATCATATAGCTCCAGGAAGCTTACTATTGTTATCAGAAATTGGGTGGATCTCAATCATAAAAGAACTGTAAACAAGTTCTCTCTATTGTAGGGGAAATTTAAGAAGCCAGAAAATTGAAATCACAATGAGACACATGAAATGGCCTGTGAAAATGTTTCCAACCCTAGCCAGACACTTAAGGTTATATCCATATCAATGAATTGGTCAATTGAGCAGAGACTTTGTGATTTCCAAAGCCAGTTGATAAAATCTTTAAGGGCTAAAATTAGACTGGGAAACTATGGCAAATAGTAAAAGTTGAATGAAAACTTAGAATGTTTAAACAGACTTTCTTTCAACAACAGTTATGTTTTATGGTATACAGGCTTAAAATTATTTCCAAGAACTTTTAGGTAACTTACTGATGTTAAATTGAGTTAATAGATATTTGTCATAATTTAAGCTTATATATTTTTGCTTTTTATGCCACAAAAGAAAGGATATATATATATATATATAAAAATATATATATATATATTTAATTCTGTTAATGAGTGTGTTCATTTTTGCCATTTTAAAAGAATGTACTATAAGATACATGCAACAAAGACAATGTTTAAGAGATTTATTTTAAAAAATTTTTATTTGGCATGGTCAAAAATTTTATCTGTCTGACTAAAGTTTAATGGTTTGATTTATGAGATTTTAAGAGCTCTAATGTTAAATAGCATATAAAGCAAAGAATTGAGTTTCTAGCTGTTAAAATAACAAAATTTTCTTTGATTTCTGAGTTGAAGGCTCAATTTATTCTTTGTGCAGACTGCCTCAAAAATAAAGGTTCAATCTTTCATTAGAATAAGATTCCTGAGTTGAAAACGAAGCCACATGGCTTTTTTTCCCAAAAAAAAAAAAAAAAAAGCAAAGGTTTTTACTTTAAGATCTTTTGTTAAATAACTTAAATATTGTCTCACAGTGACCTATAATAAACTCCTGACAACCCTGAAACTTCATAGAAAGCCACAAAAGTTTTTATAAAGGCAAAATGCTAAAAAGTTTTATTTCATAAATTACATGGAATGTGTAGTCAAAATCCAGAGAAACGCCCAATTCTCTTTGGGTCAAAATTTATGTGTTAGCATTTCTCTTATGTTTTTGCCTAATATTAGACAGTAAATGTCTAATATTATGCCATAATTTTATTATTATTATTTTATTGCTAACTTGGAAGCAACTTTATTTATTTATTTTAAATCTAGCATCAAACCAATGGTTTGACTGGGACATTCACATCATTTTCCTATGAAGTCTTTTTTATTACTATTCAGGTATTTAGAGACTTGATAATCTTGGTATATCCTGACTACATGGTATTATGTCTCAATACTATTATATAGTGTATTATATCTGAAGCTCTTTAAAAATAAGGTTGATCGTTATATTTAAAAGTATTTTTGTCTAAAGTGTTTTTAAACTGACTTTATTTGGTTCTGATTTTTTTTTTTTTATAAATTAAGAGTATTATGTTTGTAAATTAATCATGGCCATATTAAGATTTGTGGTCTGCAGATAAGTTTTTACTTTGCTGATTTGCTGAAAACTTTTGACCAAGATATCTGAACAAGAAGATAAACTATATTAGACTTATGAAAACAACTGTAACTAGACTGAAACAAGATTTCCAAAACTCTTAGGTAGAAGCTGATGGGTTCACAGACTGCAGCTGATCCAGAATCATGTGGAACAGAAATTAACTACATAAGACTGAGTAAAGGAATGATTAAAAAAAAAAAAAAAAGACTCAAAACCGTTGCCATCGAGTCCAACTCATAGCAACCCTACAGGGCAGAGTAGAACTGCCCCATAGAGCTTCCAAGAAGCACCTGGTGGATTTGAACTGTCAACCTTTTGGTTAGCAGCCATAGCACTTAACCACTATGCCATCAGGTTTTCTCAGGAAAGGAATACTATGGGTTTTATGTGAAAACATTGCTGATGTTTTAAGGTCCTACTTTCTGGATATAAGAAACCATTTTCCTTTCTCCTAAATTATTTAACTAATGGGTTTAGATATTGTAACTGTTAAATTAGAAGTTCTTCTCTCATAAAAACAGTTTTGTGACACTTTTGCTTCTGAGAAAGTGACCCGTGACTGTTAATAGGTAAACCAAGGAGAGGCAGCTTGCCCCCGAGAAGAACACTTAGTATGTTTTAAACAGATTAACTGAAGACCTCCAACAGGAGAAGTCCATCCTATATTATCTTGTTAATCATGTATCTGCTAGTGAAAATCTGGTTGTCACATGTGAATTTTTCTATACCTTCTATTTCCTCTAGATAAACTTTGTGTGCTCCTTATGGATATGTATTTTCGTGTGGTGGATTCAACTATACTAGTTTTAAATGATCCCTTTGACAACTGACAGTGAGTTTACATGGACAATCTCTTGTTTAGATTCTTGGTGAATGCATGGGCAACGCACTTTGAAAATTTTAAGATTACCTTTAGATATTCATAGTAACTATGCTAGTAAACATTGAAAAGGTAATGTTAAATAGTTACACATTATAAAATGAAAGTCAAAAAAACACTCATTAGTCCAACACTCAGGGCATGGTTGGTAGCTTTAATTCCTAGTTATGGTATAGTTGAATTGGAGAAATCTGTAAAAAATTTGTCAAACACTATAGGACAAATAGCAGACGAAGTTGCTAGAGGGATAAAAACACAACAGTAATCTCTGACCTCAATAGCCAAGGTGACATGAGGTAACAAAATAGTCTTAGATTTTTTTATTAGCCCAAGAAAGTGTAGTCTGTGCTGTAGCAAATACCTCTTATTGCATTTGGATAAATAACACAGGAGAAGTAGAACAGGATATACATAGAATTAGACAGCAAGCTACTTGGTTACTACAAACACCAGATTTATTTGGTTGGTTACCATCAGGGATAAGTACATGGGCTAGATCACTACTGTAAGGGATAGTAATGTTCTTAGTCTACATCCTTATACTATCAGGCATAATAAAATTTATGTTCTATTGTCTTACACACTGTCTTAGTCGTCTAGTGCTGCTATAACAGAAATACCACAAGTGGATGGCTTTTAACAAAGACAAATTTATTCTCTCACAGTCTAGTAGGCTGCAAGTCCAAATTTAAGACATCAGCTCCAGTGGAAGGCTTTCTGTCTCTATCGGCTCTGGAGGAAGGTCCTTGTGATGCACCAGTCTTCACTTGGTCTGGGAGCATCTCAGTGTAGGAACCTCAGGTCCAAAAGATGCGCTCTGCTCCCAGCACAGCTCTCTCAGTAGTATGAGGTTCCCGTGTGTCTCTGCTCACTTCTTTTATATCTCAAAAGAGATTGGCTTAAGACACTATCCAATCTTGTATAGCTCATCAGTATAACTGCCGCTAATCTATCTTATTACATCATAGAGATAAGAGTTCACAACACCTAAGGAAATCACATCAGATTACAAAATGGTCACAATCATACAATACTGGGAATCATGACCCAGTCAAGTTGACAGATATTTTTGGGGAACACAATTCAGTCCATGACACACACCTAAAAGGCAAAAGAAGATCTCGGGCTAAAATGTTGATGTACATTTAGTCTGTTCACTTCGGCAATGCGATTGATGAGAACATCGGTCTTACTTAAGATCCTGGTGAAGAACCAGATGATATCCAGTGGAAAACAAGCACTGTGAGTTTAAAGAGCCTGCCATGGCCACCCAATGCCAAACCAAAATGTTGGCAGTTTGAATCTACCAGGTGCTCCTTGGAAACTCTATGGGGCAGTTCTACTCTGTCCTATAGGGTCACTATGAGTCGGAATTGACTCGATGGCAGTGGGTTTGGTTTTTTTGCCATGACCGCCATCTAAGGGCTCAACTAATTCCCAGTATTAATGTCTCCAATCTCCTGTCAAAAGAAAATGATTTAAGAGATAATATTGGAGCCTTTATTCCCTATCTTTGAGCATTAAAAATGTGACCCAGCTGGAGCTGGCCTCACAAAGACTCATAAAGGCACATCAGCTGGGCCCTGAGGTATAAAGAAAGACAATAGCTAAGACAATCTGAAAAAAAAAAAGAGAGAGTCTTTTAAGGAGACATTCACATAAACAGGGCATAAAAGCCATTTTTTTCTTTTAATATTTAGTAAATGGTCAGTTATAAACCAACAAGAGGTCAGTAGCCACAATGAAAGGACTAGGTCCAATGTTTGCCCCTCCCCCCAAATATGTCAAACAATTCCGAGCCGGACTATAGTTCAAAATGGACACAGGTCTTGAATGACCAATGTCCAAAAAGAAATGGAAGGAGTGAGACAGAGCCCCCACAATGCTGTATTAAAAATCATGTTTTCTTTGCCTAGCTTCCTCCCTCACAGTGTTGTATCGAAAAATGCTGTTTCCTTTGCTAGGCTCCCCCACACTCTCCCCCAGCTTTGCATTTGAATCCTACTTTTGCTTGGAGGTTATATGTAAACCCCATTGCAACTGCACAGTATGATTAAGAATGTTGCTGAAGTAACTTTATGAACGCCCTACTATAAGTAGGGAGTTTATAAAACCCCTTTAAAAGTAACTTTCCTGCCTGCCCTTGACGAGCAGTCTTGGCGGCGGCAGCTCCAACTGACTCTTTCCCTTGTACAACAAAATAAAGGTGCCTTTCCTGGTCTCCCACCTCAGTCTCCTGTTTATTGTCCAATATGAGTCATGCCAAGAAAGAACCTGGGTTTTCCACCCGGCAACACAATGAGCTGTCACAACATTCCTGCTGAGGTGGTGTCAGAGAAGGACCAGTAGTAAGGAGGTGGCTCTTTGAAAATATCAATAAAACTGACAAGCCTCTAGCAAGACTGACAAAGAAAAAAACGTAAGAGGTAAATTACCAATATCAGGAATTAAATAGGGGCTGTTACTACAGACCTTGCAGATGTCAAAAGGATAAGGGATTACTGTGAACAACTCTACACATATAAATTTGAAACTTAGATGAACTGGACCAATTCCTCAAAAAACACGAACTACCACAACTTACCCAATACAAAATAAATAAATTGAATAGCCCTGTAAGTATTAAGGAGCCCTTGTGGGACAGTGGTTAAGAGCTTGGCTGCTAACCAAAAGTTGCCGGGTTAAATCCACCAGCTGTTCCTTTGAAACCCTGTAGAGCAGGTCTACTCTGTCCTATAGGGTCACTGTGAGTCAGAATCGACTCAACGGCAATGGATTTGTTTTTTTCTAGTTTTTATAAGTATTAAGGATTAAGTATTGGTTAAGCACTGGCCTACTAACTGAAAGGTTGGCAGTTCAGACCCACCCAGGCGCACCTTGGAAGACAGGTCTGGTGATCTGCTTGAAAAAGATGGCAGCTTTGAAAACCCTATAGAGAAGTTCTACTCTGCACACACAGGGTAGCAATGAGTCGGAATCAACTCCATGGCAACTAACAACAACAACAACATAATTATTAAAGAAATTGAATTAGTAATTAAATACCCCCTAAATCTCCAGTGCCATATGGTTTCAATGAAGAATTCTACCAAACCTTTAAAGAATTAACATCAATTATATACAATCTCTTCCAGAAAAAAGAAGAGAAATGAACACTTCCCAATTCATTTTATGAAGCCAGAATTACCTCCATCACAAAACC
The DNA here is from genome assembly GCA_030035585.1 of Dugong dugon. Classification (NCBI taxonomy): domain Eukaryota; kingdom Metazoa; phylum Chordata; class Mammalia; order Sirenia; family Dugongidae; genus Dugong; species Dugong dugon. The sequence goes on along the minus strand of CM057483.1, from coordinate 95,077,352 downwards.
CTAAGAAGACAGTATGCAAAAAACAAAAAACTACAGACCAATTTCCCAACATAAATATATATGTAAAAATCCTTAACAGGATAGGAGGGGCAAGATGGCAGCATAAGCACTTCCACACTCCCATTCCCCCCACAGAAACACACACACACACACACTAAGCAGAAACTGGTAGAACCAACATTGTCAGAACTCTAGAAACCAATCAAAGTTTTCCAGCAACTAAGCCCACATAGAATTAAGGAAAAGGTGGTGTCAAAACGGTAGGAAATCTTTAGTTTTCTATGGGCCCACACCCCAACCTTTCTCTGCTCAGCAATTGTGATGGCTAATTTTATATGTCAACTTGACTAGGCTATGATGCTCAGTTGTTTGGTCAGATGCTAGTCTAGATGTTGCGATGAAGGTATTTACATGTGATTAGCATTTACATCAATTGCCTTAAATAAAGCAGATTACCTCCATAATGTGGGTGGGACTCATCCAATTAGTTGAAGGACTTAAGGGCAAAACCCAAGGTTTCCTGAGTGAATAGGATTCTGCCTCAACACTGTAAATAGACTTTCTGTCAGATTTTCCAGCCTGCTGCCTGATCTACCAAATTCAGAAACAAATGCCACAGTTTCCAGCCTGTTGCCTAACCTATGGATTTTGGACATGCCAGCCCCCACAATTGTGTGAGCCAATTGCTTAAAATGTCTCTCTGTCTCTCTCTCTCCATATATACATATATATAAGTAATTTTGTTTCTCTAGAGAACCTAAAACAGTGATGATCTTAAAGCTGTGATGCTGGCATTGCCAGATAGAAATTTTGGTCTCTGGCTCCAGAGGGAGCACAGCAAACTGTTTACAAATTATTGTGTGAGTCTTTTCTAATCTGTCTGGGGGTTACTTGAAGGACTGAAGCAAGGTGCTCATCTTTCTTTGGTCTATCTCAGAGCTCATGTAGGGCAGAAACATGGTCAGCAAATGCTCAAAACTGTAACCACCTGTAGTTACCTGGGGGTAAAGAATGCAACTGAGACTTAGAGTAGAAACCTAAGGACCAGAAGGACAAGCCCAAGTGAGACTTTCTTTAGGAAATTAGGACATTAGGGCATTCTAAAGTACCATGTTTGTCATACTGCAGTGGCTTGTAAGTTGCTATGATGCTGGAAGATATGCCACTAGTATTTCAAATGCCAGTAGGGTCACCCATGATGGACAAGTTTTAGCAGAGCTTCCAGACCAATATAGACTAGAAGGAAAGGCATGGCAATATATTTCTGAAAATTAGCTAATGATAATATGGATAATAACAAAACATTATCTGATACAGTGCTAGAAGATGAGTCCCTTAGATTGGAAGACACTCAAAGTACTATTGGGAAAGAGCTGCCTCATCAAAGTAAAGTTGACCTAATGACTTGAATGGAGTAAATAAAGCCTTTGGGACCTTTATTTGAAGATGTGACATGACTCAAATTGAGAAGTAACAGCTGTAAAAAATCCATTAGTAATCAGAACATGGACTGTATGAAGTATGAAAGAAAATTGAGAGTCATAAAAAATGAAATGGAACACCTGAAGATCAATATCTGAGGCATTAATGGACTGGTATTGACGATTTTGAATCTGACAGTCATATGGTCTACTATGCCAGGAACGACAAATTGAAGAGGAATGACTTTGCATTCATTGTTTAGAAGAATATTTTGAGATCTACCCTGAAATACAACACTGTCAGTGATAGGTTAATATCCATATACCTAACAGGAGGACCAGTTAATAGGACCATTATTCAAATTTATATGCCATTCATGAATGCCAAAAATGAAGAAATTGAAAATTTTTATGAACTGCTGCAGTCTAAAATTGATCAAATGTGCAATCAAGATGTATTAATAATTATTGGTGATTGGAATACAAAAGTTGGAAAAAAAGAAAAATCAGTAGTAGGAAAATATGGCCTTGGTGATAGAAATGACGCTGGAAATCACAAGATAGAATTCTGCAAGACCAATGAATTATTCATTAGAAATACTTTTTTTCAACAACACAATTGACAAATATACATGTGGCTCTGGCCAGATTAATAAAATCAATTACATCTGTAGAAAAAAGGACATGGAGAAGCTAAATATCATCAGTCAAGACAAAAACAGGGGTCGACTGTGAAACAGAACATCAGTTTTTCATGTGAGAGTTGAAACTGAAGCTGAAGAAAATTAAATCAAGTCTATGAGAGCCAAAGTTGACCTTGAATACATCCTATCTGAATTTAGAGACCATCTCACAAATAGATTTGATACATTAAACACTAATGACTGAAAACCAGAAGAGTCATGGGAAAATATCAAAGACACCATACATAATGAAAGGGAAAGGTCATTAAAAACACAGGAGAGAAGCAAAAGGCCAAAATGGATGCCAAAATAGACTCTGAAAGTTGCTCTTAAGCACAGAATAGCTAAAGCTAACAGAAGAAATGATGAAGTAAAAGAGTTGAACAGAAGACGGTAGCTCCAGAAGACAAGGTAAAGTATTATAATGAAATATGCAAAAATCTGGAGTTAGAAAACCAAAAGGGAAGACCACAATTGGCATTTCTCAAACTGAAAGAATTGGGAAAAATTCAAGCCTTGAGTTGTATTAGTGAAGGATTCTATGGGCAAAAAATTGAGTGACGCAGAAAGCATTAAAAGAAGATGGAAGGAATACACAAAGTCACTGTACCAAAAAGAATTGGTTGGTGTTCAATAATTTCAGGAGGAAGATCAAGAACCACTGGTATGGAAGGAAGAAGTTCAAGCTGTATTTAAGCTATTAGCAAAACACCAGAATCCAGGAATTGATGGAATGCTGAGATTCTTAACAAATGGGTGCAAAGCTGGAAGCCCTCACCCATTTATGTCAAAAAATTTGGAAGACAGCTACCTGGCTGTCTTAGTTATCTAGTGCCACTATAACAGAAACAACACAAGTGGATGGCTTTAACAAACTGAAGTTTATTCCCTCACAGTCTAGTAGGCTAGAAGTCTGAATTCAGGGCACCAGCTCCAGGGGAAGGCTTTCTCTCTCTGTTGGCTCTGGAGGAAGATCCTTGTCATCAATCTTCCCCTGGTCTAGAAGCTTCTCGGCACAGCAACCCAGGGTCCAAAGGACACGCTGTGCTCCCGGCATTGCTTTCTTGGTGGTATGAGGTCCCCCTGTCTCTCTACTGCTTTTCTCTTCTTTTATATCTCAAAAGAGATAGGCTCAAGACACAATCCAATACTGTAGTTGAGTTCTGCCTCATTAACATAACTGCCGCTAATCTCCCGTCTCATCAATATCATAGTGATAGGATTTACAACACACAGGAAAATCACATCAGATGACAAAATGGTGGACAATCACACAATACTGGAAATCATGGCCTAGCCAAATTGATACACGTATTTTTGGGGGACACAATTCAATCCATGACACTGGCCAACCAACTGGAAGAGATACATATTTGTGCCCATTCCAAAGAAACACAATCAGATAATGCAGAAATTATCTAACAATATTATTAATATCACATACTAACAAAGTTTTTCTGAAGATAATTCATAAACAACTGCCAGAAGTTCAAGATGGATTCAGAAGAGGATGTGGAAGAAGGGATATCATTGCTGATGTTAGATGGATTTTGGCCAAAAGTCAAGAATACCAGAAAGATGTTTACCTGTGTTTTTTCTACTATATGAAGGCATTCAACTACGTAGGTCACAATAAATATGCATAACATTACTAAGAATGGGAATTTCAGAACACTTAATTATGCTCATGCGAATCTGCACATGGATCAAGAGGCAGTTGTTCAGACAGAGCAATGGGATTCTGCATGGTTCAAAATTGGAAAAGGTGTGCAGCAGAATAGAATCCTTTCATCTTACTTATTTAATCTGCATGCTAAACAAATAATCTGAGAAGTTGGATGAAAAGAAGAAAAACATAGCATCAGAATTGGAGGAAGACTCATTAACAACCTCTGATGTGCAGATGACACAACCTTGCTTGCCCAAAATGAAGGCTACTTGAAGCACTTACTAATGAGGTAAGAGACCACAGCCTTCAGTATGGATCACACCTGAATGTAAAGAAAATAAACATACTCACAACCTGACCAATAAATAACATTATGAAAAATGGCACAAAAAAAATTGAAGTTGTCAATGATTTCATTCTGCTTGGATCAACAATCAACACCCATGGAAGTAGCAGTCAAGAAAACAAACTATACACTGCGGTGATCAAATCTGCTGCAAGAGACCTCTTTAAAGTTCTAAAAAACACAGATGTCACTTTGATGGCGAAGGTGAGACTGACCCAAACCATGCTCTTTTTAATTGCTTAATATGCATGTGGAAGCTGGACATGAAAAAAGAAGACAGAAGAATTGATGCCTTTGAATTGTGGTGTTGGTGAAGAATATTGAATATAGCATGGACTGCCAGAAGAATGAACAAATTAGTCTAAGAAGAAATACAACCAGAATGCTCTCTAGAAGTGAGGATGATGAGACTTGTCTTGCTTATTTTGGACACAGCATGAGGAAAGACCAATCGCTATACAAGGACTTCATGTTTGGTAGAGGGTCAGCAAAAATGAGGAAAACCCTCAGTGAGATGGATTGACACAATAACCTCAACAATGGACTCAAATATATCAAAGATCATGGCGATGTCTCAGGATATGGCAATATTTTGTTCTGTGATACATAAGGTCATCATAAGTCAGAGCCGATTTAATGGCAACTAGCAAAAAACAACATCAACAAAGCACAACGTATGTGGGGGAATTGGAAAAGCCACTTGCATGCCCAGGGCAAGACACATGCTCAGACAATACCTGATAAGACTCTACCCTTTCACCTAAGCCTGATCCCTAGGCTCAGTTCAAGCCTGCCTAACAGTTCAAGGAGTGCCCTGAAACCACAATCTGGGAGAGGTTTTTCAGTCCTACTCCCAACATTCAAGAAAATCTCTTTCAAAACAATTATTGAACACAAGCTAAGGAGCAGAGACTTCATTGTCCACAGACACCAGAGAGTCTTTGCAAAAATAGTTAGGGAAGTCATTATTCAAATGGACTATTACAGCCTTCAGCAATTTAAAAACAAAAAAGCAAACTTTGGGGGAGGGGAAAGTATCTGATTTTCTTAGTTGTCACATTATTCAATTATCCAGTTTTCAACTAAGAAAATCACAACGCATAAAGAGAAACAGGAAAGGATGTCCCATTCAAAAGAACAAAACAAAGCAACAAAACCATCTCTGTGGAAGCCCAGATAATGGGCCTACTAGACAAAGATTTTAAAACAACAGCATTAAACAGGCTCAAAGAACTAAAGAAATACATTGACAAACAGCTAAAGGAAATCTGGAAATTTATGCATGAACAAAATGAGAATATCAATACAGATAAAAATTATAAAATGGAACCAAACAAAAATACTGGGGTTGAAATTTAGAATAACTGTTATAAAAAATTACTGAAGGAGTTCAACATCAGATTTGAGCAGGCAGAAGAAAGAATCAGTTAATTTAAAGATAAGACAATTGAAATTACCAAGACTGGGGAGCAAAAAGAGAAAAAAAATAAATGAACAGAGCTTAATGGACAGTGGGACACAATCGAGCATACCAATATATGCATTATGGCAGTCTGAGAAGAAGACTTGTCTGTCAGTTTGTCATATTGTGATGGTTTGCATGTTGTTGTGATACTGGAAGCTGTGCTACCAGCTACAACAAACAGATGCAACTCTGGAAGCTCTCACATGTCTATGCAAAGAAATTTGGAAGATAGCTACCTGGCCAACTATTGGAAAAGATCCATATACATGCCCATTCCAAAGAAAGATGATCCAACAAAATGCAGAAATTATCAAACAATATCAATATCACAAGTAAGTAAAATTTTGCTGAAGATAATTAAAAAACAGTTACAACAGTACATCGACAACGAACTGCCAGAAATTCAAGCCAGAATTAGAAGAGGACATGGAACTAGAGATACCATTGCTGATGTCAGATGAATCTTCGCGAAAACAGAGAATACCAGAAAGATGTTTAACTGTGTTTTATTGACTACACAAAGCCATTCAACTGTGTGGATCATAACAAATTATAGATAACATTGCAAAGAATGGGAATTCCAGAACACTTAATACTGCTCATGTGTAATCTGTATATAGATCAACAGGCAGTTGTTCAAACAGAAGAAAGGGATACTATTGTTGTTAAGTGCTGTCTAGTCAGTTCTGACTTACAGTGACCCTAAGTACAAGAAAACAAAACTCTGCCCGGTCCTGTGCCATCCTCTCAATGGTTCTTATGCTTGAGCCCATTGTTACAGCCACTGTGTCAATCCATCTCATTCAGGGTCTTTCTCTTTTTCGCTAACCCTGTACTTTACCAAGCATGATGTCCTTCTCCAGGGACTGATCCCTCCCAATAACATGTCCAAAGTATGTGAGACACAGTCTCACCATCCTTGCTTCTAAGGAACATTCTGGTTGTGCTTCTTCTAAGACAGATTTGTTCCTTCTTTTGACAGTCCATGGTATATTCCATATTCTTCCCCAACACCACAATTCAAAGGGATCAATTCTTCTTTGGTCTTCCTTATTCGTTGTCCAGCTTTTGAATGCATATGAGGTGACTGAAAACACTATGGCTTGGGTCAGGCTCACCTTAGTCTTCAAGGTGACATCTTTGCTTTACAACACTTTAAAGAGGTCTTTTGCAGCAGATTTGCCCAACGCTATGCGTCTTTTGATTTCTTGACTGCTGCTTCCATGGGTGTTGTTTGTGGATCCAAATAAAATGAAATCCTTGACAACTTCAAACTTCTCCTCAGTTTATCATGATGTTGCTTATTGGTCCAGTTGTGAGGATTTTTGTTTTCTTTTTGTTGAAATGTAATCCATACTGAAGGCTGTGGTCTTTGATCTTCATCAGTAAGTGCTTCAAGTCCTTTTCACTTTCAGCAAGCAAGTTGTGTCATCAGCATAACGCAAGTTGTTAATAAGTCTTCCTCCACTCTTGATGCCCCATTCTTCTTCACAGAGGCCAGCTTCTTGGATTATGCTCAGCATACAGATTGAATAGGTATGGTGAAAGGATACAACCCTGACACACACCTTTCCTGACTTTAAACCACGCGGTATCCCCTTGTTCTGTTTGAACGACTGCCTCCTGATCTACGTACAAGTTTCTCGTAAGCACAATTAAGTGTTCTGGAAATCCCATTCTTCGCAATGGTATCCATAATTTGTTATGATCCACACAGTCGAATGCCTTTGCATACTCAATAAAACACAGGTGAACATCTTTCTGGTATTCTCTGCTTTCAGCCAGGGATCCATCTGACATCAGCAATGATATCCCTGGTTCCATGTCCTCTTCTGAATCCGGCTTGAATTTCTGGCAGTTTCTTGTTGATATACTGCTGCAACCGTTTTTGAATGATCTTCAGGAAAATTTTACTTGCATGTGATATTAATGATATTGCTAGATAATTTCTGCATTCAGTTGGATCACCTTTCTTGGGAATAGGCATAAATATGGATCTCTTCCAGTTGGTTGGCCAGGTAGCTGTCTTTCAAATTTCTTGGCACAGTGAGCACTTTCAGCACTGCATATGTTTGTTGAAACATCTCAATTAATATTCTGTCAGTTCCTGGAGCCTTGTTTTTCACCAATGCCTTCAGTGCAGCTTGGACTTCTTCCTTCAGTACCATCGGTTCCTGATCAGATGTTACCTCCTGAAATGGTTGAGCAAAAACCAATTCTTTTTTGTATAGTGACTCTGTATATTTCTTTCATCTTCTTTTTATGCTTACTGCATTATTTAATGATTTCCCCACAGAATCCTTCAATATTGCAACACCAGTCTTGAATTTTTTCTTCAGTTCTTTCAGCTTGAGAAATGCTGAGTGTGTTCTTCTCTTTTGGTTTTCTATCTCCAGCTCTTTGCACATGTCATTATAATACTTTACTTTGTCTTCTCAAGCCACTCTTTGAAATTTTCTGTTCAGTGCTTTTACTTCATCATTTCTTCCTTTTGCTTTAGCTACTTGATGTTCAAGAGCAAGTTTCAGAGTCTCTTCTGACATCGATTTTGGTCTTTCTTTCTTGTCTTTTTTAATGATCTCTTGCTTTCTTCATATATGATGTCCTGGATGTCATTCCACAACTCATCTGGTCTTCGGTCATTAGTGTTCAACTCCTCCAATCTATTCTCGAGATGGTCTCTAAATTCAGATGTGATATACTCAAGGTCGTACTTTGCCTCTCATGGACTTGTTCTAATTTTCTTCAGTTTCAACTTGAACTAGCATATGAACAATTGGTGGTCTGTTCCACAGTCAGCCCCTGGCCATGTTCTGACTGATGATATTGAGCTTTTTCATCTTCGCTTTCCACAGATTTGATTCCTGTGTATTCCATCTGGCAAGGTCCATATGTCTAGTCGCTATTTATGTTGTGAAAAAAAGATATTTGCAAAGAAGTCTTCGGTGTTGCAAAATTCTATCATGTGATCTCTGGCATTGTTTCTGTCACAAAGGCCATATTTTCCAAATACCGATCCTTCTTTTTTCTTTTCAACTTTTGCATTTCAATCACCAGTAATTACCAATACATCCTGATCACATGTTCAATCAATTTCAGACTGCAGAAGTTGGTAAAAATCTTCAATTTCTTCATCTACGTATAATGCCAGAAGATGAGCCCCCCAGGTTGGAAAGCACTCAAAATACGACTGGGGAAGGTCTGTCTCCTCAAAGTAGAGTTGACCTTAATGACGTGGATGGAGTCAAGCTTTCGGGACCTTCACTTGCTGATGTGGCAAAACTCAAAATGAGAAGAAATACCTGCAAACATCCATTAATAACCAGAATGTGGAATGTACAAAGTATGAATCTAGGATAATTAGAAATCATCAAAAATGAAATGGAACACATAAACATCGATATGCTAGGCATTAGTGAGCTGAAATGGACTGGTATTGGCCATTTGAATAGGACAATCATAAAGTTTACTATGCCAGGAATGGCAACTTGAAGAGGAATGGCTTGGCATTCATTGTCAAAAAGAACATTTCAAGATCTATCCTGAAGTACAATGCTGTCAGTGATAGGATAATATCCATATGCCTACAAGGAAGACCAGTTAATATGACTAAATCCAAAGATGAAGGGGATACTGAGTGGCTAAAAATCAGAAAAGGAGTGTGTCAGAGTTGTATCGTTTTTCCATACTTATTTAATCTGTATGCTGAGCAGTCAATCTGAGAAACTGGACTGTATGAAGAAGATTGTGGCATCAGGATTTGGTGGAAGACTCATTAACAACCTATGATATACAAATGACACAACTTTGCTTGCTGAAAGTGAAGAGGACTTGGAACACTGATGAAAATCAAAGACTATAGCCTTAAGTATGAATTACACCTCAACATAATGAAAACAAAAATCCTCACAACTGGACCAATAAGCAACATCATGATAAACGGAGGAAAAGTTTGAAGTTGTCAAGCACTTCATTTTACTTAGATCCACAATCAACACCCGTGGAAGCAGCAGTCAAGAAATCAAACAACACATTGCATTGGGCAAATCTGTTGCAAAAGTCCCCTTTAACGTTTTCACTTTGAGGACTAAGGTGTGCCTGATCCAAGCCATGGTATTATTAATAGCTTCATGTGTATGTGAAAGCTGGACAAGAAATAAAGAAAACCAAAGAAGAATTGATGTCTTTTACTTATGATGTTGGCAAAGAACATCAAATACACCATGTACTGCCAGAAGAATGAAGAAATCTGTGTTGGAAGAAGTGCAGCCAGAATGCTCAGTAGAAGTAAGGATGGCGAGACTTCATCCTACATACTTTGGACAAGTTATCAAAAGGGACCAGTCCCTGGAGAAGGACATCATGCTTGGTAAAGTAGAGGGTCAGTGAAAAAGATGAAGACCCTCATTATGATGGACAGACACATTGGTGCAACAATGGGCTCAAACATAGCAATGATTGTGAGGTTGGTGCAGGACTGGGCAGCGTTTCATTCTGTTGTATATGAAGTGGCTATGAATCTGAACCAACTCGAGGGCACCTAACAACAAAAGAAGAAGAGAAAGAATATTTGAATAAATAATGGTCAAAAACTTCCTAAATTTGGTGATAGACAACCAAGAAGCTCAACCAGCTCCAAGTAAGACAAACCCAAAGAGGTACACACTGAGAGACTTTATAATCAAACTCTCAAAAACCGAAGATAGCTATAACTGGAATGCTTCTTAAAAGTGAGGATGACAAGTTTTTTCTTGCTTATTTTAGACATGGCATCAGGAAAGACCAATCACTTGAGAAGACATCAGTTTTGGTAATGTCAAGGGTCAGCGAAAATGAAGAAAACCCTCAATGAGATGGATTGACACAAGAACCTAAAAAAACAAAACAAAACAAAACAAAAAAAACCCCAAAGATAGAGAATCCTGAAAGCAGCAAGAGAGAAGAGATCCTCAGTACGATTAAGTGCCATTTTCATCTCAGAAACCATGAAAGGCTAGAAGGCAATGGGATAACATATTTTAAGTGCTGAAAGTAAAAAAAACAAAAACACACACACACACAAAACAAAACTGTGAACCAAAAATTCTAAATCTGGCAAAACAGTCCTTCAAATATTAAGACATTCCCGGATAAACAAAAGCTGGGTGAGTTTGTTATCAGTGGACCTGCCGTCCAATAAGTGCTTAAGGGAGTTCTTCATGTTGAAATGAAAGGACACTAGACAGTAACTCAAAACTATGTGAAGAAATAGAGATCTCTGGTTAAAGGTAATTTCATGGACAAATATAAAGACTGGTTTTACTGGATTTTTGTGTTGCAACTGTACTTCTTATGTCCTACATAATTTAAAAGACAAATGCATAAAATGCTTATAAATCTATGTTTCGTGGCATACAATGTATTAAAGATGTAATTTGTGATGACAAAAACAACATAAATGGTTGGAGGGACAAAATTATATAAGAACAGAATTTTTATATCTTATTGTGATGGTTAAGATTCTTATTGTGATGGTTAGGATTGTGTGTCAACTTGGCTGGGCTATGATTCTCAATGGTTTGGCAGTCATATGATGTTGCAATTACTTCCATGTTGAGAACTGATGTAATGTGATCACCCCCATGACGGGATCTGCTGTGAGTAGCCAATCAGTTAAAAGGGAGTTTCCTCAGGTGTGTGGCCTGCATCGAATATAAGTGGACATTCTGGCAAGGCTTGGGGGCTTTTGTTCACTCTGGATCCTGCAGCTAGCTCCTATTTGTCTGACCTAGGTTTCCTGGGACTTGAGCTAGCAGCTTACCTGTGGTCTTGCCTGCCAATCTTGGAATTAGTCCATTTTTGCAGCCTGTGAGTAACAGCCTTGCTCTCTGACCTGCCGATCTTCATTTCTCCAGCCATAGCTGCTACGTGAATCAAGAGAAGCCTACAGCTTGACCCCCACAGATTTTGGATGTTCCAGTCTCTACAACCACATGAGCCATTTCCTTGATATAAGTCTCTCTCTGTATATATTTATATGCTTTACTGGTTTTGCCTTTCTAGAGAACCCAGCCTAAGTCACCTATTGAATCCTATTAAATATTAATTCAAACTAGATTGTTTCAAAATTAGGATATTAAGTGTAATCCCCATGGGTAACACAAACAAAATATCTAAAAAATATATAAAATATGTGGACAAATGGAAACAAAGAGGGAACCAAAATAGTTCACTACAAAAAATCACCTAAACACAAATGAAGGAAGTATTGGAGGAAATGAGGGACAAACAGGTACAGTAGTATTCCCTCATCCGCAGAAGATACTTTCCAACATCCCCAGTGGATGCCTGAAACCACGGATAGTACCAAACCCTTCCATGTTTTATGCCCTGGTGCCTCCTTTGCACTTTTATTAATGTAGGTTTTATTGGGCATCTTCTTCTAAAAGATCCCGGTTTCATTGCAATTGAACGCTTGCTTTGATGGTATCCTTTCTCCTTAATCAGCTTCTTCAACTCTGCCAGAAACGTGGCAGCAGTTTCTGCATCAGCAGACACAGCCTCTCCAGTAAGTTTTATATTTTTCAGTCCAGACCTATTCCTGAATCTGTGTAACCATCTCTTACTTTCAGTAAATGGCTTGGAGTCACTTGTTTCAGGGGATCCCTTGCTGAAGTCTTGGTATAAGCTCAATGCTTTCTGGCACAACACGTTGCCATCAATCATAACACGTTTTCTGGTTATGTCTTCCACTCACAAATTTAATGCCTTTTCCATTTTAATTAAGCACTTATGATGCACCGTGGCTATAACTTTTGCAGTTAGAGGTGTGACAGCAAAACTAGCACAAATTTCTTTTTCCTTCACAATTTCATGGATAGGAGATTCATTCTTACTATAGATCTTAGCGACCTCAGCATACGATTTTTTTCTTTCCTTATTCAGTTCAGAACTTTCACCTTTTTACTTAAAGGAAGCACTTTATGGCTTCTCTTTGGCATATCCGAATTGCCAGCATCACTACTCTTGTGTTTGAGGGCCATTATCAAGTAAAATAAGGGTTACCAGAACACAAGCCCTGTGATACCACGACAGTAGATCTGATAACTGAGATGGTTACTAAGTGAATAACAGGAGGCTAGCTTATACAGCATGGATATGGTGGACGAAGGGATGATTCACACCCTAGGCTGGATGGAGTGGGATGGTGCAAGATCTGATCACTTATGAATTGTTTATTCCCTGAATTTTCCATTTAATATTTTTGGACGAGGGTTGGCCACGGGTAACTGAAATCATGGAAAGTGAAATTGTGGATAAGGGGATCTATTGTATAAGAGACACAGAAAACAAATAGAGATTGGCAGAAATAAGTCGTTCCTTATCAGCTCTTACTTTGAATGTAAATGGCTCAAACTCTCTGTTTTAGTTTCTTAGTGCTACTGTAACAGAAATACCACAAGTGGGTGACTTTAATGAACATAAATTTATTTTCTCACAGTTTAGGAGGATAGAAGTCCAAAGTCAGGGTTCTGGTTCTAGGGGAAAGCCTTTTTTCTCTGTTGGCTCTGGGGAAAGTTCTTGGTCTCTTTTCAGCGTCTGTTCCTTGGTTTCTTGATGATCTTTGTGTGGCATGACACCTATCTTCCTCCATCTCTGCTTGCTTGCTTCTGTGCCTAATCTCTTTTAGATCTCAAAAGTGATTGGCTTAAGACACACCCTACACTGATATGACCTTATTAACATAACAAAGAAAACCCTATTACCAAGTGGGATTACATCCTTAGGTATAGGGATTAAGATTTACAACACATATTTTTGGGGGACACAATTCAATACATAACACTCTCCAATCAAGAGGCGGAGATTGGAAGAATAGGGGAGAAAAACACGATGCTACTATATGCTGTCTATATGACACCCACATTAGAATCAAATACCCTAATAGGTTGAAAGTGAAAGGATGAGGGAAAATTTTATGCAAATGGTTACAAAAGAGAGCTAGGGTGACTATATTAATATCAGACAAAATAGACTGGAAGTAAAAAAAAACTGTTATAAGAGATAAAAGGCCATTTATAATGATAAAAGAATGAATTCATCAAGAAGATATGACAATTACAACTATATATGTGCCTAACAACAGAGCTTCAAAATATATGAAGCAATTATTGACAGAACTGAAAGAAGAAATAGACAGTTTTCTGGTAGTAGCTGCAGACATCAATATACCTTTTCAGTAATGTATGGAACATCTAGACAGAAGACCAATAAGGACTTAACAATATAAACCAACTAGACCTAACAAACATATTTAGAACACTCCACCCAACAACAGCAAATACACATTATTCTCCAGTGCACTTGTATCATTCCCCAGGATAGGTTATATATTTTAGATCACAAAACAAGTCTAAGTAAATTTAAGAAGATTGAAATCTTACAAAGTATCTTCTACAGCCACAAGGAGATGGAATTAGAATTTAATACAGAATAAAAAATGGAAAATTCACAAATATGTGGAAATTAAACAAAACACTATTAAACAACTAATTGGTCAAAGAAAAAATCATAAGAGAAATTACAAAATACTTGGAGGAGATTAAAAATTAAAACATAACATACCAAAATTTATGGGATACAATGAATGCATTGCTCAGAGATTTATAGCTGTAAATGCTTACATTAAAAAAGAATAAAGATCTATAATCAATAACCTAACTGTACCCCTTGAGGAACCAGAAGAAAAAAAAAAAAGAGAGAAAATGAAGCGCAGAGCTACCAGAAGAAAGGAAGTAATAAAGATTACAATGGAGATAAATATAATAGAGAATAGAAAAATAATATAATCAACAAAACCAAAAGTTGGTTCTTTAAAAAGATCAGTAAAATTGACAAATCTTTTACTAGACTGAAAAAATTAAAAAAGAGAGAAGACAGAAATAAATAAAATCAGAAATAAATTTGGAGGCATTAATACTGATCATCCAGAAATAAAAATAATTATAAGAGAATACTATGAAAACTGTATGCCAAAAAATTAGATAATCTAGATGAAATGGAAAAATTCCTAGAAATACACAAATTACCTAAATTGACTCAAGAAGAAATACAAAAATCTCAACAGACCCATTACAAGTGGAGAGATTGAATAGTAATCAAAAACCTCAACAAAAAAAAGTCCTAGACCAGATGGTTTCATTGGGGAATTCTACCAAACACTTAAAGAAGAATTAACATCAACCCTTCTCAAGTTCATCCAAAAAAATAGAAGTGGAGGAAACACCTTCTAACTCATTCTAATAGTGTTACCTTGATACCAAAGCCAGATAAAGACTTGTTGGGCAGGTTGTCTTAGGCTCGGTTCTCTAGAGAAGAAAAACCAGTAAAGTGTATAAATATATATAGAGAGAGATTTATATCAAGGAAATAGCTCACGGGATTGTAGAGCCTGGAATGTCCCAAGTCCATGGATCAGGATAGAGGTTTCTCCTGATTCACATTGCCACAGGGGCTGGTGAACCCAAGATCAGCAGGGCTCTTGCTCACAGGCTGTGAAGATCAATGAATCCCAAGATCAGCAGATAAGCTACCAGCTCAAGTCCCAAGAAATGGAGGTCAGACTAACAGGAGGCAGCTGCAGGATCCAGAGCAGGTAAAAGCCAGAACGTCCATTTATATTCAGATGTAGGCCACAAGCCCAAGGAAACTTCCTTTCAACTGATTGGCTACTCACACAGATCCCATCATGGGGGTGATCACATATAAACACTGAGAATCATGACCCAGCCAAGTTAACACACTATCTTAACTATCACACAAGCATACAGCAATGAACTCTCAGCTTTTTTTTAAATTTGGAAATGTCTTACTTTCGCCTTCATTTTTGAATGATAGTTTTGGTGGATATAAAATTCTTGATTTACAGTGCTTTTTCTTTAACCATTTTCAATATATCTCTTCTCTCTGTCTTCTGGCCTCCATGGTTTCTAATGAGAAATCAGTTATTAATTTTATTAAGAATCTCTTGTACTTAAGGGGTCACTTTTCTCTTGCTGCTTTAAAGATCCCTCTTTGGCTTTCAACAGTTTGATTATATGCTATCTCAGTGTAGGTCTCTTTGTGTTCATTCTACATAGGTGTCATGAATTGAGCTGTGTCCTCTAAGAATATGTGTCAACTTGGATAGACCATGATCCCCAGTATTGTGTTGATTGTCCAACATTTTGTCATCTGATACAATTTTCCTATGTGTTGTAAATCCTACCTCTATGATGTTAATGAGGCAGGATTAGCAGCAGTTGTGTGAGTGAGGCAGGACTCAATCTACAAGATTAGGTTGTGTCTTAAGCCAATCTTTTCTGAGATATAAAAGAGAGAAGCGAGCAGAGAGACAAGGGGAACTCATACCACCAAGAAACAGTGCTGGGAGCAAACCACATCCTTTGGACCTGGGGTTCCTGCACGGAGACGCTCCTCGACCAAGGGAAGGTTGATGACAAGGAACTTCCCCAGAGCCGACAGAGAGAGAGAAAGCTTTCCCCTGGCGGTGATGCCCTGAATTGGGACTTCTAGCTGACTAGACTGTGAGAGAATAGATTTCTCTTTGTTAAAGCCATCCACTTGTGGTATTTCTGTTATAGCAGCAGTAGATAACTAAGACAATGGGGTTCATTTAACTTCTTGTATGTGTACATTCAGGTCTTCTATTAAATTTGCAAACTTTTAAACTATTATTTCTTTTATATTCTTTTTTCCTCTTTCTCTGTCTCCTGTCCTTCTGGGACTCCTATTATGTATAAGTTAGTGTGCTTGATAGTGCCCCACTGATTTCTTAGGTTCTATTCATTTTTTTATTCTTTTTTCCTTTCTGCTTCTCAGACTGGATAATTTCAATTGATCTATCTTCAAGTTCACAGATTCTTTCTTCTCCCTTCTCATATTTGATGTTGAAATCCTCTAATTCATTTCTTATTTCACTCATTGTACCTTTTAGCTTTAGAATTCCTATTTGGTTTCTTGATATAATTTCTCTCTTTTTGTTGAAGTTCTCTATTTGGTGATACTTTGTTCTCTTGGTGTCCTTTATTTATTTGCCCATAGTTGCCTTTAGCTCTCTGGGTATATTTAAAGCAATTAATTTAAAGTATTTGTCTAGTAAGTTCAATGTCTCTACTTCCACAGAGATAATTTGTGCTCTTTTATTTTTTCCCTATAAATGGGCCATATGTTTTGTTTCTTTGCATACCTTGTAATATTTTTTTGGAAAAACTGGACATTTGGAATATTATAACGTGGTAACTCTGGAAATCAGATTCTTTTCCCTCATCAAAATTTGTTGCTGGAGACTTCCAGCAAAATGGCACTCTAGGCAGAAGCACCACGCCGTCTCTCCACAGCAAAGATATGCAAAACTAAGCCAAACAGAGAAAACAACAATCCTGAAAGCCTAAAACATCAAATGAAGAGATAAAGAGCTCAGAAAAGCACCAAATGGAGCGAGAAAACTGACAGAGAACAGAGAGCGAGGAGAGATTCATGCAAAGGTCCCCTATCAGCTAACACAACGTGGATCCACCATCTTGGACTCCTAATGGAGACCAGCAAACGGGGTACGAGAAAGCAGCTTCACAGAGCTTCCAGCAGGAGACAAAACAACCGGTAATTTGCGATATATGTTTTCCCACCCCCACCCTTCTTCACCCCCACTTGGCCTCCTCTGCTTCCCGTGGCCACAATCTCTTGTCCAGGAAGAACCGGTTGCTTGGATTCCACCCACCTGAAGGGGCTGGCTTTCTGAGTGACATTTGTTGGCGGCTGGTGTTGCTTTTCTTCTGCTTCTTTTGATTAGTTCCTTACCTCTCACCACCTCCCCCTCTTTTCGCTCAAATACCTGGCTCTGTGTGCCATCTTTGCTTCTTCCTGAGGGGCTGCGGAGCTCCAATAATTTGTGATATACACTTTCCCACCGCCTACCCTTCTTCACCCACACTTGGCCTCCTCTGCTTCCCGTAGACACAGTCTCTTGTCCAGGAAGCACCAGTTGCTTGGATTCCACCAGCCCACACAAGGTGGTTCTCTGAGTGCCATTTGTTGGCTGCTGCTATTGCTTTTTCTCCTGCTCCTTTTGATTTCTTCCTTACCTTTCACCTCCTCCCCCTCTTTTCGCTCAAATACTTGGATCCGTGCGCCATCTTTGCTTCTTCCTGAGGGGTTGTGGAGCTCCGTTTGAGTGTGGAGCTGCTTCCCAGTCTGGGCTGCCACGCTGGTGGGATCCTGGGGCTTTTGTTTGTTTGTTTTGAGTTGTTTGTTTCTTTTCTTTTCCTTTTCTTGAGTTGGGACCCCTTTCTGGCCAGGTGGTGCTGCGTGGCTGGGAGCCTATCCCCTCGGCTTGCACAGACGTGCAGAGGGATACCTGAGGGCATTTCTTTTTTCTTTGTTATTTTTTTCTGTTTTTTGGGGGCTTATCTTGTTTTTTTCTTTAATTTGTTTTGTTTTCTTTTCCCTCTTTTTCCCTTTTTGTCTTTCTTCATTACTCAGTTTCTCATCTCTCTATAACTTCCTTCACTTTCTGTTCCCTGAATACCTGGTGTTGTATACCTCTACACCTTCTACCCAGGCTGTACTGAAACACCTAAGAACAACTTCCCCAGACCTCATAGCTGCACCAGTGGGATCCCTGGGAACTTTGCTGTTCTTTTCCCCTTCTGATTTTTATTTATTCATTCTTTTCTTTTCTTTTTTTCCTTCCTTTTCCCCTTTTTGTTTTTCTCCATTTCATAGTCTCTCATCTCTCCACTCCAATGGCAAGCACCCATAGCATTCTTTGTTGTTTGTTTGTATGTTTTTGGCTCCTGTTCCTCTCTCCTCTCTCCCATATCCATCTTAGCTCCACACATAACAATCTCCCCACTACATCCTGCCTACCTGCACCACGCGATTAACATCACACCTCCAAGCAGCACAGGCATGGCCTACTGGAACCTGCCCTCCACTGATCACCAAACAGCCCTGGTGGCTGCAGTAAGTGCCACCAAAAAAACCTGTCCCAGTAACTTCTCTTCAGCTAGACCTGCCATGCCAGACCATATCTGAGTGACTGACCCTGCCAGTTGAAGAAGGAGGTGAAAAGTATTGTGCCCACAGATGAGCAAACAACAAAGAACACCCACCCGGCCTGCTCAGACATAGTCAAATTTTTAGAAAAGGGATGAAACAAACAAATCTACAATCAATAAACAAGAAAAATAACTACTGAATGCTCTGAAGACAGCAGACAATATCAAAACATTTACAAAAACAGGACAGGATGGTTCCAGTAGGCGCCCAAAATAAAACACCAGATGACTTTCCAGGGGAAGAAAAGGGACTAGAACTGCCTGATACAGAATTCAAATCTCTAATACTCAGAATTCTCCAAAAGCTGAGGCAAAAAGCAGACAAAAATGAGGAAAAAATAGACAAATTCATGGAAAATACAGACAAAAAATAAGAAGAATTAAGGAAAATAATGCAGGAACAAAATGCCAAAATAAATTCACAATTAGAAATTATACAAAGACAACAATTAGAAATCCAAAAGATAAACAACAAGATTCTAGAAAAATATGGTGTCATAGAAGGTCAGAGAAGCTGATCTGAAATGGTGGAAGACAGGATCAGTGGAATTGAAGACAAACACCTGGATACAACTCTGTTTGAGGAAAACTCAGAAAAAAAGAACAAAGAAAGATGAAGAGACCCTGAGAGTTATGTGGGATACAATGAAATGCAAAAATTTTCGAGTGATTGGAGTTCCAGAACAGGGGGAGAAAACAGAAAACACAGAGAGGATCATTGAAGAACTACTGACAGACATGTTCCCTAATATCATGAAAGATGAAAAGCTGGCCATCCAAGAAGCTCAACAAGCCCCATATAGGATAAACCCCAAAAGAAAATCACCAAGGCATATCATAATCACACTCACCAAAACCAAAGACAAACAAAGAATCCTGCCAGCAGCTTGTGAAAAACAAGAAGTCACATACACAGGAGAAATAATAAGACTAAGCTCAGATTTCTTGGCAGAAACCATGGAGGCAAGAAGTCAATGGGATGACATATATAAAATCGTGAAAGAAAAAAATTGCCAGCCAAGAATAATATATTCTGCAAAACTCTCGTTCAGATTTGATGGTGAAATTTGGTCATTTCCAGATAAACAGAAATTAAGGGAATATGTAAAAGTCAAACCAAACTTACAAGAATTATTAAAGGAAGTTCTTCGATCTGAGGACAAACAGCTTCAACTCATAGGCAGAAACCATGACGCAGGATTGTACCAGCTAGATACCAATCTAGGAAATGAACTCTTGAGGGCATCCAAAACCAAAAGAAATACAACAGGGAATAAGAGCACTTAATCAGTAAATGACAACAACATCAAAACAATAAAAGATGGAATAAACGGCATAGGTATAGAACCTTCTAATGCAGATGAAGGAAAGGCGATACCAAGTAATGGTAGACTGCGTCAAACTTAGAAAGATAAGGGTAAAATTCATGGTAACCACAAAGAAAGTTAACAAACATACTCATAAAAATAAAGTCTCAGCAAAAACAAAACCTACAAAAACAAAAGAAATGAAAAAAAGATCCACAAACAGAAGTAACTCAGCACAGGAGAGTGAGATGAACAGAGAAAATGTAACACCACAAAAAAAAGCACTACAAAATGACAGCAACAAACTCACATCTATCAATAATTACACTGAATGTAAATGGACTCAATGCACCCATAAAGAGACAGAGAGTGACAGAATGGATAAGAAAACAGGATCCATCAATACGCTGTCTACAAGAGACACACCTTAGAAACAAAGATGTGAATTTATTAAAAGTCAAAGGTTGGAAAAAAATATATCAAGCTAACAACTACCAAAAAAGAACAGGAGTGGCAATACTAATCTCAGATAAAATAGACTTTAAAACAAAATCCACCATAAAAGACAAAGGACACTATATAATGATCAAGGGGACTATCCATCATGAAGACATAACCATAATAAACATCTACGCACCCAATGACAGGGCTCCGAAATACATAAAACAAACTCTAGCAACACTGAAAAGAGAAATTGACAGTTCCACAATAATAGTAGGAGACTTCAACACACCACTCTCAGTAAAAGACAGAACAACTAAGAAGAAACTCAGCAAAGATGCAGAAGACCTAAAGGGCACAATCAGTCAACTTGACCTCATAGACATACACAAAACACTCCATCCAACAGCTGCAAAGTACACATTCTTTTTCCAATGCACATGGAACGTTCTCCAGAAGAGACCACATCTTAGACCACAGAGCAATCCTCAACAAGATCCAAAACGCTGAGATAATTCAGATTATCTTCTCTGACCACAATGCCATCGAGGTAGAAGTTAACAACAGAAAGAGCAAGGGAAAAAAATCAATTACATGGAAACTGAATAATACCCTGCTTACACTTCAGTGGGTAATAGAAGAAATCGGAGATAGAATCAAAAAATTCCTAGAATCAAATGAGAACAAAAACACATCCTACCAAAACCTTTGGGACACTGCACAGGCAGTACTCAGAGGACAATTTATAGCAATAGATGTACATATCAAAAAAGAAGAAAGGGACAAAATCAAAACATTAACTACAGAACTCAAACAAATAGAAAGAGAACAGCAAAAAAAGCCCACAACCACCAGAAGAAAGGAAATAGTAAAGATCAGAGCAGAAATAAATGAAATAGAGAACATAAAAACAATAGAAAGAATCAACAAAACCAAACCTTGGTTCTTTGAAAGAATCAACAAAATCGACAAACCACTGGCCAGACTGACAAAAGAAAAACAGGAGAGGACGCAAATAACCCAAATAAGAAACGAAATGGGTGACATTACAACAGACCCAACTGAAATAAAAAGGATTATAACAGAATATAATGAAAAACTATACTCCAAAAAATGTGAAAACCTAGAAGAAATGGAAATATTTCTAGAAACACACTACCTACCCAAATGAAACAAAGTGATGTTGTAAATCTGAACAGACCCATAACAAGAGAAGAGATTGAAAAGGTTATTAAAAAAATTCCCAACCAAAAAAAGCCCTGGCCAATTGGAAGAGCGTAGTCAATGTCACTTAAATGTGTATGTAAAAAGTTTTGAAATGGTATATCTTTGGCTATGTGTATTTTCACCAAAAAAAAAAAAAAAAAAAAAAAAGCTGAGTATTCAGAGGGTTAAAAGGTTGTGGGGTTGTTAACCAAAGTCATAAAACAGCATGTGTACTACTGTTACATGAGAAAATGTTTGTTCTGTAAGCCTTTACCTGCAGTACAATAAAATATTAAAAAAAAAAAAAGCCCTGGCCCAGATGGCTTCACTGGAGAATTCTACAAAACATTTACAGATGAGCTTGTACCAGTACTACTCAAGCTATTTCAGAGCATAGAAAAGGAAATAACACTTCCAAATTCATTCTATGAAGCCAGCATAATGCTGATACCAAAACCAGGCAAAGACGTCACAAAGAAAGAAAATTACACACCAGTATGTCTCATGAATATAGATGCAAAAATTCTAAACAAAATTCTAGCCAATAGAATTCAGCATGATATAAAAAAAAAAATACACCACGACCAATTAGGATTCATACCAGGTATGCAAGGATGGTTCAACATTAGAAAATCAATCAATGTAATCCACCACATAAATAAAAGGAAAGCAAAGAATCACATGATCATCTCATTTGATGCAGAAAAGGCATTTGATAAGGTCCAACACCCATTCCTGATAAAAACTCTCAATAAAATAGGTATAGAAGGGAAATTTCTCAACGTAATAAAGGGCATCTATGCAAAACCAATGGCCAACATCATTCTTAATGGAGAGTGGTTGAAAACAGGAACAAGACAAAGGATGACTTTATCACCACTCCTATTTAACATTGTGCTGGAAGTTCTAGCTAGAGCAATAAGGCAAGAAAAAGAAATAATGGACATCCAAATTGGTAATGAAGAAGTTAAACTGTCCCTGTTTGCAGATGATATGATACTATACTTAGAAAATCCTAAAGACTCCACAAGAAATCTACGGGAACTAATAGAAAGATTCAGCAGAGTAGCAGGATACAAGATAAACATTCAAAAATCAGTTGGATTCCTATACACATGTAAGGAGAACGATGAAAGGGAAATCAGGAAAACAATACCATTTATAATATCCCCTAAAAATATAAAATACTTAGGAATAAATCTAACCAGGGATGTAAAAGACCTATACAAAGAAAACTACAAAACACTACTGCAAGAAACCCAAAGGGATCTACATAAATGGAAAAACATACCATGCTCATGGATAGGTAGACTCAACATTGTGGAAATTACAATTCTACCCAAAGCAATTTACAAATACAACGCAATCCCAATCCAAATACCAACAACATTCTTCAAAGAGATGGAAAAACTAATCATTAACTTTATATGGAAAGGGAAGAAGCCCTGAATAAGTAAAGCACTACCGAAAAAGAAGAATAAAGTTGGAGAACTCACACTACCTGACTTCAGAACCTACTATACAGCTACAGTAGTGAAAACAGCCTGGTACTGGTACAACGACAGATACATTGAGCAATGGAACAGAATTGAGAACCCAGATGTAAATCAATCCACCTATGGTCACCTGATCTTCAACAAGGGCCCAAAGTCTATCAAATGGGGAAAAGAGTCTTTTTAGCAAATGGTGCTGGCAAAACTGGATATCCATCTGCAAAAAAATGAAACAGGACCCATACTTCATGCCATATATGAAAACTACTTCAAAATGGATCAAAGATCTGAATATAAAGTCTAAAACTATAAAGCTCTTAGAAGAAAAAATAGGACCAACACTTCAGGCCTTAATACATGGCATTAACAGCATACAGACCATAACCATCAACGCACAAACCCCAAAAGATAAGCTAGATAACTGGGATCTTCTAAAAATCAAACACCTATGCTCTTCAAAAGACTTCACCAAAAGAGTAAACAAAGAACCTACAGACTGGGAAAAAAATTTTGGACAGTACAAGTCAGACAAAAGCCTAATCTCCATCATCTACAAGAAAATCCAACACCTCTACAACAAAAAGACAAATAATCCTATTAAAAAATGGGCAAAGGAAATGAACAGACACTTCACCAAAGAAGACATTCAAATGGCCAACAGACACATGAGGAAATGTTCGTGATCATTAGCCATTATAGAAATGCAAATTAAAACCACAATGAGATATCATCTCACCCTGGCATTACTGGCACGAATCAAAAACACTGGAAATAACAAATGTTGGAGGGGCTGCGGGAAGATTGGAACTCGTATGCACTGCTGGTGGGAATGCAAAATGATACAACCATTTTGGAAAATGATATGGCACTTCCTCAGAAAGCTAGAAATAGATATACCATTCTATCCAGCAATCCCACTCCCAGGAATATATCCTAGAGAAATAAGAGTCATCACTCGAATAGACATATGCACACCTATGTTCATGGCAGCATTGTTCACAATAGCAAAATGATGGAAACAACCTAGATGCCCATCAACAGATGAATGGATAGACAAACTATGGTACATACACACAATGGAGTACTATGCAATGAGAAAGAACAATGATGAATCTGTGAAGCATCTCATAACATGGATGAAACTGGAGGACATTATGCTGAGTGAAATAAGTCAATCACAAAAGGACAAATATTGTATGAGACCTCTCTTGTAAAAATCCATGAAAAAGTTCACACACAAAATGTAACAATCTTTGTTGGTTACCAGGGATGGGAGGGGTGGGGGAGAAATACTAAATAGGCAATAGATAAGTGGTATCTTGGGTGAAGGGTGAGACAGTACACAATACAGGGAGAAACCAGCACAACTTGTTCAAGGAAAGGTCACGGAAGCTCCATAGGCACATCCAAACTCCCTGCGGGACTGAATTGCTGGGCGGAGGGCTGTGGGAACCGTAGTCTTAGGGAACATCTAGCTCAATTGGCATAACACAGTTTATAAAGAAAATGTTCTACATTCTACCTTGGTGAGTAGCATCTGGGGTCTTAAACTCCTTTGAGCAGCTATCTAAGATACTCCACTGGTCTCATCCCTTCGGGAGCAAGGGAGAATGAAGAGAACAGGATACAAGGCAAAGATTAGTCCAAAGGACTAATGGACCACAGCTACCAAGGACTCCACCAGACTGAGTCCAGTACAGCTAGATCGTGCCCGGCTGCCACCACTGACTGCTCTGACCGGGATCACAACAGAGGGTTCTGGACAGAGCTGGAGAAGGATGTAGAACAAAATTCTAACTCACAAAAAAAAGACCAGATTTACTTCCATAAAGGAGACTGGAGAAACCCGAGAGTATGCACCCCAGACACCTTTTAGCTCAGTGGTGAAGTTATCTCCGAGGTTCACCGTTCAGCCGGGGAGCAGACAGCGCCATAAAACCAAATGGGACTAGTGAGGCATAGCAGTCCAGGGGCAAGGGGCATAAGGCAGAAGGGGACAGGAAAGCTTGTGATTGGGAACCCAAGGTTGAGTAAGGATAGTGTTGATGTGTTGTGAGGTTGTTAACCATAGTCATAGGGCAACATGTGTACTAACTGTTAAATGAGAGACTATTTTGTTCTGTAAGCCTTCATCTAAAGTGATAATAGCAGCAAAATTGGAAGAGTGTAGTCGATGTCACTGAACTGTGCATGTAGAAATTTTTGAAATGGTGTATCTTTGGCTATGTATATTTTCACCAAAAAAAAAAAAAAAGGTTGAGAAGGGAGAGGGTTAACATGTTATGGGGGTTGTTAACCAATGTCATAAGACAACATGTGTACTACTGTTTCATAAGAAACTATTTGTTCTGTAAGCCTTCACCTGAAGTACAATAAAAAAATTAAAAAGTTTGTTGTTGCTTTCCATCGGTTGTAGTTGCATTATATTTAGTGACTTCACTAAACTATTTTAAAGACTGTTCTTTGTCACGTGTAGTCTCTGAAGTCTCTGTTCCTTTTGCTTGTGATCACCTAATGATTCAACAGAGAATTCTTTAAACTCCTTGAGTTGGGGGCAGAGGGAGAAGAGAAGGGAAGGGAAAGAAAAAGAAAGTAAGAGAAAGAAGAGAAGAGAAAAAGAAAATAGAAAAGAACACTCCCAGTCTTTGCTGATTGCTTCTGTGTTGAGCACTTCTTCAACACTTAGCCATTCCACTTAAAACTCTGGCTTAGCCTTCAATTCCTGCTTGTGCTGAGCCTAAAGATCATGGGAGGTAAAAGTTTAGGGCCTTTTCATATATTTTCTGAGCATGTGGCTGCCATGGCATGAGCATGGCTTTCTGTATTCCCCATTATATAGGGGAGTTTTTCAAATCCTTTATTTCCCAAAGTAGCTCTTTCCTCAACTTTTCTTCCAAGGCTTTTAGTACATCTATTATTTGCCCACTCAGGTTTTTGATTCCAGAACTTATTTTCATTGTGCTCTAAATAAACACATTGATTTTGGCTGGTTCACCAGTAAAAAAAGGGCAAATAATTTCTTAGGAAGATCAAAGATCACCTATTATAAATTCAGTAAATCTCTTTGGGCATTACCAAATACACCATACCACCCTGAATAAAGAGCACCTCCATCTTAGCAGGTTAAGTGTATCTTGTAGTCAGTCCTAGGTCTAAAGGTGTCAAGGTGTTTTTGAAAGTTTCGACGTAGGCTGAAATAAAAGTTTTGGGATGCTGTAATGTTAATGGAAGGAGCCCTGGATGGCTCAGTGGTTAAGTACTCAGCTGCTAACCGAAAGGTCAGTGTTTCAAACCCATCCGGTGGCTTCATGTGTGAAAGACCTGGTGATCTGCTTCCATAAATATTACAGCCTAGGAACTCTTAGGGGGCAGTTCTACTCTGTCCTGTAGGGTTTCTATAGGGTCACTATGAGCTAGAATCTACCACACGGCATACAACAACAACATTATTTGCCCCAACCGTAATCTTTTGCCCCAGGCAACAGTGATTTGTTCATTTGCCTTTCAATATTTTCCACGAACATCCTTTGCTTAGCCAGTTTTCTACTCTGAGTCCTGAGTTAGAGAATAAAGGCAAACATCTTGTGTCGGTGCTTCAGAGAACCCTGACAGATCAAGCGATAAGTGCAATTCCTCCAGAATAAAGCCTGCTCTTCTCCCTCCAGAACCAGGAACCCACACTGAGAATATAAGCTGCCATCTATAAGACAGCTACTGCACCTAGGAGGGGGTTAGGGCAAGGATAAATTAAGATACCACAAAGCTCTCCTACCATCTTTAAGGAGACTTTTTCTTGATTTGGCATTCACTTAGTTGCTGTAGACTCTTGCCTGTTTTCCAGAGTTCTTACAAAGTTGATTCTGATAGTTTTTACTCATTTTTGATGATGAACGGGGTCTTGGACCTCAAATCTCCAACATTTTCTCTGATGTCTAAAATTCTTAATAAGTGTTGAACAGTGGTCCTCACATTTTCATTCTGCAGTGGACTGTGCCTATTATGTGGCTGGCCCTGCCTCTAAGGCCCTTCAATCATCTCTATAATTTTTCTGCCTCTGATACTTGTAGTAAGCCCATGCCAGGGTTCAAAGTTCTCTTCCCTTGGTACTGGCTTAACACTCAACTGTGAATCGTCATAACTTCTGACAATGTATGGCATCAATAATGGTGCAGATAACATCAAATATATTTTGTTCTTACATCCAAGACTACATTTTTGGAATTTTTAAAGTGGCTTCTAAAGGTAAGCAGTAACCCTCAAATAAATTTTGTACACCACTCAAGATTCTGGTCATCCTCTCATGGAATGAGGATTTTTATTTCATGCTGTTTTATTAGAGATGAGCTTATCAATTAGTTTTCATAGGCCTCCATCTTCAGCAACTTCCCAGGGATCCCAGGTACCTCAAATACAAGAAAGCCTCACTGTCTTGATTGTTCATCAAGCCCCACACTATACTTCTCTCCCACCCCCCGATACACAAAGTATCGATTTCCTATTTAAGTGTCTCAAGACTTTTCTCTGTCTTAGTCACAACCAGTAATTACCACCGCCAACTACAAATTATAGCATGGGATGCACTAATTTTTACTCCGCTTTGTGTCAGTTAAGATGCTTTCTGTTGCAAATAACAGAATACCAACAAGAATGCTTTAAATAATGAGGAAATTTATTATCTCATATAACAAGAACTCCATAGATAAGATGGTTTCAGAATTGGTTAAGTGACTCATGACATCTTCAAAGACACAGATTCTTTCCAAGTTTATGTTCTGTCATCCTTGGTGTCCTGGTTTTTCTCCTAAAACTGGCTCTCATCATGATTCCACAATTGCTGCTACTATCACAGGCACAACTTTTAGATGGCAATATCCAGAAGCAGAGAAAAGTCTCCTAGGTCTTGTAAGGGTAGAGAAATTATATCTAGAAGTCACTTTCCTAAACCAATCACTGGCTAAGGAAACTGAATTACCATGCTTAGTTTAGACTAATCAAGATTTATCCCTCCCCTCCCACACACCCAACAAGGAAGGAATCCAACCTCCCCTAAAGCACATGACTACTGATAACATCAACAGAATAGAAGCTATGTTACTAAAGAAGAAGGAGGATGATATGGATTGAATTATGTCACCCCAAAATATATGTTATAAATCCCAACCTCTATGCCTGTGTTTATAATCCCATTTGAGAATGGGCGGTCTGTGTTATGTTAGTGAGTCAAGATTAGTGTAGAATGTATCCTGAGTCAATCTCTTTTGAGATATAAAAGAGAGTAAAGGAAATGAGCAGAGCAGAGATAGGGGAAGAGATGTCAAGCGAAATGAACATCGCCCAGGAGCAGAAGCTCAGAAGATACAAGGACCTTCCTCCAGAGCTGATAGAGAAAGAAAGCCTCCCCCTAGAGCCGGCACCCTGAATTCAGACTTCTAGCCTCTTAAACTGTAAGAAAATAAATTTCTGTTTGTTAAAGCCATCTATTTGAGGTGTTTCTGTTATAACAGCACTAGATAACTAAGACAGGGGAAGACTATAAGTAACTGCTCCATTATTCTAATGATTTAGTGACCATGAGTAATGACATGAAGGGAAATAGTAGAGACAGGTCTGGATCTTATCTAAGGGTATTAATATGCTCATGGCACATGTCATTGCCCCAAGATTCACAAGTTACTGTATCCCAGATCAGTAGCTTTACATTTTAGGGTGCAAATAACATCACCCCAGTAGTTTCCCACGATATAAGACTTGGAAATTTTCTGTGTAAGTTGTGAGAGAGTGTGCTAGGCACTATTGCTATTTTTTAAAATATTTTCTGCTCTCTGCTTTCCAGAACACAAGGGAAGATTGAACTTCCCTGCTTCTTTGGGTGAGACATAGCCATACGACTTGCTTTAGCCAATGAAAAATAGAAATGACACGTATCACATCCAGGAGGAAACTTCAAGAGCCAGTGTAAATCTGTCCCTTCCCTTCACGCTTCTGTGGTGATCATGGAAGCACATGTAAGGATGAAGCCTCCACTGTCTCTGGTTCCTTGAGCGTCTAAAGTGAACAAAGTCCCTTGGTGGAGCACGAGCAAGACATAAACTTTTGTTATGCCAAGGCACAGAAATTGGGGATAATTTGTTGCTATAGGATAATCTAGACTATCGTGAGTAGTTGTTACTGTTGTTATTAGGTGCCATGGAGTCCGTTCCGACTGATAGCGACCCTGTGTATAACAGAAAGAAATACTGCCCGATCCTGCGCCATCCTCACAATCTTTGCTATGCGTGAGCCCCTCATTGCAGCCGCTGTGTCAGTCATTTCCTAAATGGTCTTACTCTTTTTAGCTGACCCTCTACCTTACCAAGTATGATGTACTTCAGGGACTGGTCCCTCCTGATAACATGTCTAAAGTATGTGAGACAAAGTCTCGCCACCCTCTCTTCCAAAGGTCACGATTGAGTGTACTTCTTCCAAGACAGACTTGTTCGTCCTTCTGGCAGTCCGTGGTGTATTCAGTATTCTTCGCCAACATCATAATTCAAATGCGTCAATTCTTCTTCAGTCTTCCTTATTCATTGCCCAACTTTGGAATGCATACAAGGAGATTGAAAATACCGTGGCTTGGGTCAGGTGCACCTTAGTCCTCAAAGTGACATCTTTGCTTTTCAACAGTTTTAAGAGGTCTTTTGCAGTAGATTTTCCCACTGCAATATGTTATTTTGTTTCATGATTGCTGCTTCCATGGGCATTGATTATGGATCCAAGTAAAATGAAATCCTTGACAACGTCAATATTTTCTCTGTTTATCATGATGTTGCTTATTGGTCCATTCGTGAGGGTTTTTGTTTCCTTTATGTTGAGGTGTAATCCTTACTGAAGGCTGGAGTCTGATCTTCATCAGTAAGTGCTTTAAGTCCTCTTCACTTTCAGCAAGCAAAATTGTGTCATCTGCACACTGAAGTTGTTAATGAGTCTTCCTCCAATCTTGATGCTGCTTTCTTCTTCATATAGTCCATCTTCTCAGATTATTTTGTTCAGCATACAGGTTGAATAAGTATGGTGAAAGGATACAGCCCTAACGCACACCTCTCCTGATTTTAAACTACACAGTATCCCCTTGTTCTGTTGGAATGACCGCTTCTTGGTTTATGTACAGGTTCCTCATGAGCACAATTAAGTGTGCTGGAATTCACATTCTTCGTAATTTTATCCATAGTTTGTTACAATCCACACGGTCAAATGCTTTTGCATAGTCAATAAAACACAGGTAAACATCTTTCTGGTATTCTCTGCTTTCAGCCAAGATCCATCTGACATCAGCAATGATACCCCTTGTTCCATGTCCTCTTCTGAAGTTGGCTTGAATTTCTGTCAGTTCCCTGTCGATATACTGCTGCAACCATTTTTTAATTTTCTTCAGCAAAATTTTACTTGCCTGTGACATTAATGATATTGTTCAATAATTTCTGCATTCTGCTGATCACCTTTCTTTGGAATGGACACAAACGTGGATCTCTTCCAGTCAGAAGGCTAGGTAGCTGTCTTCCAAATTTCTTGGCATAGACGAGTGAGCATGTCCAGTACTGCATCTGTTGAAACATCTCAATTGGTATTGTCGATTCCTGGAACCTTGTTTTTTTGCCAATGCCTTCAGTACAGCTTGGACTTCTTCCTTCAGTACCATCTGTTCTTGATCATATGCTACCTCCTGAAATTCAGGTTGAATATCAACCAATTCTTTTCGGTACAGTGACTCTGTCTATTCCTTCCATCTTCTTTATGCTTCCTGCATTGTTTAGTGTTTTGCCCATCACACCAAAAAATAAATAAATAAATGAAAACCAAACCTACTGCTGTTGAGTCGATTCTGACCCATAGCAACCCTGTAGGACAGAGTAAAACTGCCTGATAGAGTTTCTAAGGCTGTAAGTCTTTATAGAAGCTGAGTGCCACATCTTTCTCTGGAGGAGTGGCTGGTGGGCTCGAATTGCTGACCTTTGGGTTAGCAATCAAGCACTTATCCACTGCGCTAACAGAGCTCCTATTTTGCACATAGAATCCTTCAAAATTGCAACTCAAGGCTTGAATTTTTTCTTCAGTTCTTTCAGCTTGAGAACACTGTGCATGTTCTTCCCTTTTGGTTTTCTAACTCCAGGTCTTTGCACATGTCATTATAATACTTTGTCTTCTCAAGCCTCCTTTGAAATCTTCTGTTCAGGTCTTTTATTTCATAATGTCTTCCATTTGCTTTAGCTACTCTAAGTTCAAGAGCAAGTTTCAGAATTTCTTCTGACAACCATTTTGGTCTTTTCTTTCTTTCCTTTTGTGATGGTTAAGGTTGTGTGTCAACTTGGCTGGGCCATGATTCTCAGAGGTTTGGCAGTCATATGATGTTGTGATCAATTTCATGACGAGATTTGATATAATGTGATCACCTCCATGATGGGATCTGCTGTGAGTAGCCAATCAGTTGAAACAGAGTTTCCTTGGGCATGTGGACTGCATCATATATAAGTGGGCATTCTGGCAAATCTTGTGGGCTTTTGCTCACTCTGGATCCTGCAGCTGACTCCTGTTTGTCTGACCTCTGGTTCTTGGCACTTGAGCTAACAGCTCAACTGTGACCTTGCCTGCGGATCTTGGGATTTTTTGATCTTCACAGCCTGTGAGCAAGAGTCCTGCTCTCTGACCTGCTGATCTTGGGTTTATCAGACCCTGTGGCTATGTCAGTCAGGAGAAGCCTCTATACTGACCCACAGACTTGAGACATTCCTGGCTCTACAACCATGTGAGCCATTTCCTTGATATAGATCTCTCTATATAGATATTTATACACTTTGATGGTTTTGCTTCTTTAGAGAACCCAGCCTAAGACACCTGTCTTTTTAATGACATTTTGCTTTCTTCTTGTATGACGTCCTTGATGTCATCCCACAACTTGTCTGGTCTTCGGTCATTAGTGTTCATTGCATCAAATCTGTTCTTGAGATGGTCTCCAAATTCAGGTGGAATGTACTCAAGGTAATATATATTTTTTAATTTTTATTGTGTTTTAGGTGAAAGGGTACAGTGCAAATTAGTTTTTCATTCCAAAATTTTATACACAATTTTTTTTTGTGACATTAGTTGCAATCCCAGAAATGTGTCAGCACTCTCCTTCTTTCCCTTTCCACCCTGGGTTCTCAGTGTCCATTCATACAGTTTTCCTGTCTCTTCCCTCATTCTTATCTTTTCTTTTGGGCAGATCTTGCCCATTTGTTCTTGTATACTTGATTGAACTAAGAAACACGTTCCTCAAGTGTGTTAGAGTTATTGTTCGTTTTATAGGTCTGCCTAATCTTTAGCTGAAAGGTGGACTTTGTTCTGAGTTAGCAGTGTCCACGGGCGATATTCTCAGGGGTTCCTCCAGTCATTGTCAGATCAGTAAGTCTAGTCTTTTTTTGTGAATTTGAATTTTGTTCTACATTTTTCTCCTGCTCTTCCTGGGTCCCTCTATTGTGATCCCCGTCAGAGCAGTTGGTGGTGGTAGCTGGGCACCATCTAGTTCTTCTGGACTCAGGCTGGTGGAGGCTGTGGTAGTTGTGTTCCATTAGTCCGAATATTTTCCTTGTGTCTTTGGTTTTCTTCATTCTCCTTTGCTCTGAATGTGCTGGGATCAATACATGTATCTTAGATGTCCTTTTGCAAGCCCTTAGGACTCCAGACGTTAGTAACCAAAGTAGGGTGTAGAACATTTTCTTTATGAACTATGTTACACCAATTGATCATGGTCGTATTTTGACTCTCACAGACTTGTTTTAATTTTGTTCAGGTTGTACTTGAATCTGCATATGAGCAATTGATGGTCTGTTCTGCCGTCGGCCCCTAGCCTTGTTCTGACTGATGATCTTAAGCTCTTCCATCGTCTCTTTCCACAGATATAGTCCATTTGATTCCTGTGTTTTCCATGCGGGAGGTCCACGTGTAGTCACCTAATAATGAGGTGATATAAGCCAACCCTATACATTTGTTGTGGAATGATTGTCTGGGCCTCGGAGATGTGCTGAGGCACTCTATCAAACTGGAAAAAAAAATCCTATTGGAGAAAATGATGTCTTCTTCGTCTTAGTTTCTTCTACTATGCTTGATAACCACTCTTCAGATCTGACAATGAAAATACTTGGCTTTTCCAATCAGTCTACTACTTACAACTCACAGCATGCTGATCAATCTTAGATTATTTGTTTATTGTGCTATATTTTATTCATGGTCCACAAGTTTCTTATGGATTGTGGTTACATGAGGGACACATGGTGACTCGAAGACTTGGATATAATGCCCTAAATAAGAACTCTTTAATATGGTCCCTTAAATCACTAATTCTTGAATGTTCCTGAAAAGGTCAGGGTCATATAATGCTATTTCACATTGTTCCAAATACCCTTCATAGACAGAGAAAACCTTACTACCAGCTCATAGCTTATTTTTTAAAATTACTCTAATTATTGTTGATTTTGGTGTGTGTATGTGAGATGGTATTGTGATTATGTTGCTTATGTTTTAAAATAGGAATCCTTGCTTTTTAGAGATACATGTGGATATATACCAAAATATTTACAGGTCAAATGACAAAATATCTGGAATTTGCTTCTAAAGAATCCAAGTGTTGGAGTGGCATGGGAGGGTGCAGGGAAGACGAGTGGAGATATAGAAGACACAGATTGGTCATGAGTTAATAATTGTTGAAGTTAAGTGATGGGGGTTCATTGTGATATTTCTTCTGCTTTTACGTATGTTTGATGGCTAATCACTGATGTCAAAGAGTTCTAAACTCAGCTTTCCGACAGACTTTCTCTTCTCCCTCCTCCAAGAGTCTCCTGACTGGGACACATTAGAAATTGCCTCCTTCTGACTCTTTTTCTGGGCATGGTGTGCACTAATTTTTTCATGGAGCATGTACATTGAATGCTGGTGTCTATAAGTAATCAAACCCCAAAAGAGCTTGAAAAGGTCCCCAGTGAACACAGCTCATCCTATCCAACCTATGGAGTGTAAGGTGCCCACTACAGAAGTGTTCATATCTGTTCTCACCTCCATAATTTCTTCCAGACTTTAACCCCAAGTTATCTACACTTATACATCAATCTTCCAACCTTGAAAGTGTTGGAAAGGGACAGATGCCATTCATAGAATGACTGAAAAATCATAGTATCTGGAGATTTCCAGTTAAAGATGATGGATTGAATATTACAGAAAACTTCCAAAAATGACAGTAAAGGGATACTCTGAAGGTACAAATCCACTAAGGCTTAGAGAAAGGGAGGCAAAGAACAGCAATATAATTTTGGAAGAAGAAAAAAAAATGAAATTAGTATGAACTGACTTGGGATACCTCAGAAAGCTGAATCCCAAGCAATGGAAGAAATTGAAGAATAATCTCATCTAACCTAAGGAACCCCCAAAATGCTTAGGAATTGGCAGCATTGGGTACTTCTGAAAGTGGGGATGAAGATGGTGATAAAAACTGGAGTATCGATCGAAGGTTTTTTAAAATCAATTAGACCCTACATGCTGAACCCACTGAGCCCAGCCAGGCAACTACCCCTCTCCCACACTGACCGCTAATTAGAGATTTTTTCTCTGGAAGGGCTAAAACAATCTCTCGATGGAGATCCCAGGCACAGTTGAAGTGAGAAGTATATACAGTACTTAAAATAGGATAATTAATTTACTTCAAAGTTTATATACTGAATGTTGACACTCACTTCATTCCAGTCTCTGAGAATACTATCACTCAGGTTTACATACTTGGTAAAGATTGAAAGACTCTTTTGTGAGTAATCTGACCATCACAAGAAAAAAAAAAATACTAAAAGATACTGACTGGCATGGGGAGTTGTTCAAAGAAATTTTTAAAGAGTAAATTTTTAGTACAGAGTAAACAAGTCTTTAATCCCATCCACATGCACAGAGCTTTCAGTCAGCTTTCTAGTGTCTAAATCTTCAATATGAATACACAACCAAAGATCATCACATATTTGAGCAAAACATCTGATATGAAAAACAGAAAATAAACGAACAGAAGAAAGTACCTTGGAAGAAATAGAGGTCATTCAGTAAAAGAGAACTTTAAAAACCTTAAACCAGTTGCCATGGAGCTGATTTGGACTCATGGCCACCCCATTGGTTGCAGAGTAGAACTGCTCTCCATAGGAATTTCTTGGCTGTGACCAGGCCAGGCCTTTCTTCTGAGGCATGTTAGAACTGCCAACCTTTTGGTTAGTAGTTGTGCACTTAACCATCTGCATCACCCAGGAACTCTTAGATATTCCATTTCTTTAACATTTCCTTAGCATATTTACTTCACTGTTCAAAGTCTTCCTCCTCTGGGATCCACTATATACTGTTGTTAGTTGCCGTCGAGATACCTCTGACTCATGGCGACCCTAAGTACAATAGAACAAAGCATTGCCGGGTCCTGTGCCATCTTCAGGATTGTTGGTATGGTCAAGTCCATTGTTGCAGCCACTGTGTATTTTGATTGTCTTCCACCCTAGGGGGCTCATCTTCTAACACTATATTGGTCGATATTCCGTTGTGATCCATAGAGTTTTCATTGGTTAATTTTCAGAAGTAGATTGCCACGTCTTTCTTCCTAGTTTGTCTTTGTCTGGAAGCATCTCTGAAACCTGTCTATCATGGGTGACCTGTTGGTATTTGAAATATTGGTGGCATAGCTTCTAGCATCATAGCAATAAACACGCTACCACACTACCTGGCCCCAGCAAAATCTTGAGCCATCTCTAGATCTAGTGTGAGCTAGAGTCTTCCTACCTCTACTATATTGCTCATGTATGTGCCTTACCTCTCCAGAAGCAAACTGTTTTTAAAAAAATTTGCTTCACAATGAAATATTTAGCAATAACGAGTCACAGCTTCTACAGCTTACTTTCAGATGGTTTAATAATATAATAATAATAACAATAACAACAAAGGGTATATGAGAATTCTTTGTAATATTATCGCAACTTTTCTGTATGTTTTACATCTTTTAAAAACCAAAGGTTAAAAAATACTATGTTAGACATCACATGTGTCTATACAGCCCTATGTGGGCAACCTTCCCTTGAAATCTCTCACAGGAAGTCTTGTTCAGAAACTGCTAAGCAAGCATAGGTCCATTTTCCACTTGAAACACTCCTTCTTGAAATTACTGCACCCAGTGGCTCTAGGGGAAAGAATTCATCTGTCTCTACCATATCCTTTTCCCTTGAGTGGATATTTTAGGCTTCATTACTGCTCATGCTGTATTCATCTCAATTTCTTTGCATGATTTTTCTAACAATCTGGATGCCAGAGATGGATATTCCTTGGCACAGATCTACGGTATGCTTAGATTTAGGTAGAGTTGAACATGACTTCATAGTTCCATTATCATAGAAAACTCCCCAAAAGATGACCATTATGAATACTGCACCCAGGTGGTCCAATTGTTGCAAAGAGTTGTAGTCAAAGAAGAAGATTTGAAAAATCTTAAAATAATATTTATTTAAAAATCATAATTTATCTTATGTCCCTTTAAAAATATGAAATGGAATCCAATTTATATATATCAATAATATCTTTTATATCCTCTCTTAGGTCCTCAATTTTCTTATATCCTACAAAGCTCCAGACTCTCTCATTTGCAAAAACGTCCTCAAACACTCCTTTTTTTTTCTTCTCCCTCTCACTGATATCTTTTGGTTCTTAATTATGTAGATCTATTTAGCTTCTGTCTCACTATGTACTTCCTCTCCTTTGCTCACTTCTCAGATACTGTCCTCAGTTCATTCTCCATTTCTGCATCACAAAAACTCCATGCACCCACCTAATAGGGAACTGGTCTCCTGGCTGTGGAGACCAGCTGCTAAGCTGGAAAGACTACATCTCTTTATTCCCTGGGGGGAGAAAGAAGTTGGGAATCTTGACACACTAATAATTTTTTCTCTCTTCATTTAGGCAAAAGGAGTAAAGCTTTTTAAGGCTGTGTTTAATAGACCAAGCTGGCAGAAAAATTTACTTCATATCACCCTTTAAAAGATCATTTAAATGTCCCACATTCATGGGATCATCCTCTGATTGTTTATAATTACTTAAAAAATGACATATGTTTCCGTATTTTAATAATTAAATGTGCACAGTAGAGAAAAAAAAAAGATCACTTTTTTAAGTTTTGAAATGCAGGAAAATATAAAGAAGAAACAAAAGGTCTATAACTCAATGCCTGATAAACACCCAAAGACAGTATTTTTTTATTCACCTTATTGTTGTTGTTGTTGAAAATATATACAGCAGAACACACACCAATTCAACAATTTCTACATTTGTTATTTTCTCTTGTATTTTTTTTATTGTTGTAGTTAAATGAAGTTGACATTTCAAGTTAGTCTCCAGTACAAAATTTTGTAAATACATTGTTATGTGACCCTAATTGCTCACCCCATTCTGTGACAGCACACTCCTCCTTTCCGCCCCTGATTCCCCATGACCATTCAACCGGCTCATAATCCTCTCTGCCTTCCCATATCACCTCTGGACAAAAGCTGCCCGTTTAGTCAATTGTATCTACTTGAGCTAAGAGGCACACTCTTCACCAGTATCCCTTTACGTCCCATAGTCCAGTCCAATCCCTGTCTGAAGAGTTGGCCTTGGAAATTGTTTTAGTTCTGGGCTGATAGAGAATCTGGGGGCCATACTTTCTGGGGTTCCTCCAGTCTCATTCAGACCATTAAGTCTGGTCTTCTTACTAGAATTTGAGTTCTACACCCTACCTTTCTCCTGCTCCATCAGGCACTCTCTTTTGTGTTCCCTGTCAGGGCTGTCATTGGTGGTAGCCAGGCACCATCTAGTTCTTCTGGTCTCAGGCTGATAAAGTCTCTGGTTTATGCGGCCCTTTCTGTCTCTTGGGCTAATGCTTTCCTTGTGTCTTTGGTGTTCTTTGTTCTCCTTTACTCCAGCTGGTTGGGACCAACTGATGCATCTTAGATGGCTGCTTGCAAGCTTTTAAGGCCCCAGACGCCACTCACCAAAGTAGGATGCAGAACATTTTCTTAATAAGCTTTGTTATGTCAATTGACCTAGATGTCCCCTGGAAGCATGGTCCCCAGACCCCTACACCTGCTACTCTGTCTCTCAAACTATTTCATTGTATTCAGGAAACTTCTTAGCTTTGGTTTAGTCCAGTTGTGCTGACTTCCCCTGTAGTGTGTGCTGTCCTTCCCTTTGCCTAAGATGATTATCAACTATCTAGTTAGTGAATAACACTCACCCTCCCTCCCCACCCCCATAACCATCAAAGAATGTTTTCTTTTGTGTTTAAACCTTTTCCTGAGTTCTTATAATAGTGGTCTTATACAGTATCTGTCCGTCTGTGACTGACTAAATTCACTCACCATAATAAGTTCCAGCTTCCACCATGTTATATGATGTTTCACAGCTTTATCTTTGTTGTTTATCATTGTGTAATATTCCATTGTGTGGATATACCATAGTTTGTTTATCCACTCCTCCGTTGATGGGCACCTAGGTTGTTTCCATCTTTTTGCTATTGTGAACAGTGCTGCAACGAACATGGGTGTGCATATATCTATTTGTGTGATGGTTCTTATTTCTCTAGGATATATTCCAAGGAGCAGGATACCTAGATTGTATAGTACTTCTATTTCTAGCTTTTTAATGAAGAGCCAAATTAATTTCCAAAGTGGTTGTACCATTTTGCATTCACACCAACAGTGTATAAGTGTTCCAGTCTCTCCACACCCTCTCCAGTGTTTATTATTTTGTGTTTTTTGGATTAAGTCTGGCCTTGTTGGAGTGAGATGATATCTCATTGTAGTTTTGATCTGCATTCCTCTAATGGCTAATGATCATGGGCATTTCTTCATGTGTCTGTTAGCCACCTGAATATCTTCTTTGGTGAAATGCCTGTTCATATCCTTTGCCCATTTTTTATTGGGTTATTTGTCTTTTTGTTGTTGAGGTTTTGCAGTATCTTGTAGATTTTAGATGCTGATCGGAATTGTTGTAGCCAAAATTTTTTTCCCAGTCTGTAGGTTGTCTTTTACTCTTTTGGTGAAGTCTTTTGATGAGCATAAGTGTTTGATTTTTAGGAGCTCCCATTTATCTAGTCTCTCTTGTGCATTGTTACTTGTAGTTTGTATTGTGTTTAT
This sequence comes from Dugong dugon, assembly GCA_030035585.1. Lineage (NCBI taxonomy): Eukaryota > Metazoa > Chordata > Mammalia > Sirenia > Dugongidae > Dugong > Dugong dugon. Next base: position 95,038,043 of record CM057483.1, on the reverse strand, counting down.
GCCATGTATTAGGGCTCCTAGTATTGTCCCTATTTTTTCTTCCATGGTCTTTATCACTTTTGATTTTATATTTAAGTCTTTGATTCAGTTTGAGTTAGTTTTTCTACATGGTGTGAGGTATGGGTCTTGTTTCAGTTTTTTTGCAAATGGATATCCAGTTATGCCAGCACCATTTGTTAAAGAGACTGTCTTTTCCCCAATTGACGGACTTTGGGCCTTTGTCAAATATTAGCTGCTCATAGATGGATGAGCTTATGTCTGGATTCTCAACTCTGTTCCTTTGGTCTATGAATCTGTTGTTCTACCAATACCATGCTGTTTTAACTACGTGGTGGTATAATAGGTTCTAAACACAGCTAGAGTAAGGCCTCCATCTTTGTTCTTCTTCTTCAGTAATGCTTTATTTATTCGGGGCCTCTTCACTTTCCATATGAAGTTGGCGATTTGTTTCTCCATCTCCTTAAAAAATGCTGGTGGAATTTGGATCCGGATTGCATGGTATCTGTAGATTGCTTTAGATAGAATTGACATTTTCACTATTTTGAGTCTACCTATCCATGAGCAAGTTATATTTTTCCACTTATGCAGGTCTCTTTTAGTTTCTTGCAGTAGTGTCTTGTAGCTTTCTCGGTATAGATCTTTTAAATCTCTGTTAGATTTATTCATAAGCATTTTATCTTCTTGGGGGCCATTGTAAATGGTAATGACTTGGTAATTTCCTCTTCAAAGTTCTCTTTGTTGGTGTAAAGGAATCCAATTGATTTTTGTGTGTTTATCTTGTATCCTGAAACTTTGCTGAAATCTTCTATTAGTTCCAGTAGTTTTCTTGTGGATTCTTTGGGGTTTTCTGTGTATAAGATCATATCATCTGCAAATAGAGATAGTTTGACTTCTGCCCTACCAGTTTGGATGCCCTTTATTTCTTTTTCTAGCCTAATTGCTCTGGCTAGGACCTCCAGCAAAATGTTGAATAAGAGTGGTAATAGAGGGCATTCTTGTCTGGTTCCCGTTCTCAAGGGGAATGATTTCAAAGTCTCTCCATTTAGGATGATGTTGGCTATTGGCTTTGTATAAATGCCCTTAATTATATGGAGGAATTTCCCTTCTATTCCTATTTTATTGAGATTTTTTATCAGGAATGGTGTTGTACTTTGTCGAATGACTTCTCTGCATCGATTGATAACATCATGTGGTTCTTGTCTTTTGTTTTATTTATGTGATGGAATACATTGATTGTTTTTCTAATGTTGAACCATCCCTGCATACCTGGTATAAATCTCACTTGGAAATGGTGAATTTTTTTTAATATATTGCTGAATTCTATTGGCTAGAATTTTGTTGAGGATTTTTGTATTAATGTTCATGAGGGATATTGGTCAGTAATTTTCTTTTTTTGTGGTGTCTTTACCTGGTTTTGCTATCAGGGTTATGCTGGCTTCATAGAATGAGTTTGGGAGTATTCCATCCTTTTCTATGCTCTGAAATACCTTTAGTAGAAGCGGTGTTATCTCTTCTCTGAAAGTTCAGTAAAATCCTCCAGTGAAGCCATCCAGGCCAAGGCTTTTTTTTCTTGGGAGTTTTTTAACATTCTTTTCAATTTCTACTTTTGTTATGAGTTTATTTAGTTGTTCTACTTCTGTTTGTGTTAATTTAGGTAGATAGTGAGTTTCTAGAAATTTGTCCATTTCCTCTAGGTTTTCCAAATTTGTCAGAGTACAATTTTTCATAGTAATCTGTTACGATTCTTTTAATTTCAGTGGGGTTTGTTGTGATATCACCCATCCCATTTCTTATACAGGTTATCTGCTTCCTCTCCTGTTTTTCTTTTGTCAGTTTGGCCAATGGTTTATCAATTTTGTTGATCTTTTCAAAGAACCAGCTTTTGGACTTGTTAACTCTTTCAATTGTTTTTCTACCCTCTATTTCCTTTAATTCTGCTCTAATTCTTATTATTTCCTTCCTTCTGTCTCCTGTGGGCTTCTGTCTTTCTACTTGTTCCAGCTGTAGGGTTAATGTTTTGATTATGGCCCTTTCTTCTTTTTGGATGTGTGCATTTATTGCTATAAACTGACCTCTGAGCACTGCTTTTGCTGCATCCGAAAGGTTCGGGTATGATGTGTTTTCATTCTTGTTTGATTCTATGAATTTCTTTATTCCATCCTTAATTTCTTCTATAACCCAGTAGTTTTTGAGCAAGGTGTGATTAGTTTCCATGTGTTTGATTTTTTTCCTTGTTTTTGTGTTGTTGATTTCCGCTTTTATGGCTTTATGGTCAGAAAAGATGCTTTGTAATATTTCGATGTTTTGGATTTTGTTAAGGCTTGCTTTATGGCCTAATATCTGGTTTATTCTGGAGAAACGTTCCATGTGAGTTGGAAAAGAAAATATACTTGGCTGCTGTTGGGTTCAGTGTTCGGTATATGTCTATGAGATAAAGTTGGTTGGTTGTAGCATTTAGCTCTTCCATGTCTTTGTTGAACTTCTTTCTGGATGTTCTGTCCTTCACCAAAAATGGCATTTTGAAGTCTCCTACTACTATTGTAGAGCTGTCTATCTCTCTTTTCAGTGCTGTTAGAGTTTGTTTTATGTATTTTGGAGCCCTTTCATCGGGTGTGTAAATATTTATTACAATTATGTCCTCCTGGTGTACTGACACTTTAATTATTATATAGTGCCCTTCCTTATCCTTTGTTGTGGATTTTACTTTAAAGTCTATTTTGTCAGAGATTAATATTGCCACTCTTGCTCTTTGTTGAGTGTTGTTTCCTTGAAATATTTTTTCCATCCTTTGAGTTTTATCCTGTTTGTGTCTTTAAGTCTAAGGTATGTCTCTTGTAGGAAGCATATAGACAGATCATGCTTTTTTATCCAATCTGCCACTCTCTGTCTCTTTATTGGTGCATTAAGTCCGTTTACATTCAGCCTAATTATTGATAGGTATGAGTTTAGTGCTGTCATTCTGATGTCTCTTTTTGTGTGTTGTTCACAATTTCTTTGTTCCCCTTAATTTTCTGTGCTGAATCGTTTTTCTTTATGTATTTTTTATCTTTTTCATCGTTGTAGATTTTTGTGTTTGCTAGGTCTTTATGGTTTTCTACTTTTTTATTTTGATTTGTAAGATTGTTAGATTCCTTTGTGGTTACCTTAATATTTACCCTTATATTTCTAAGTTTATTCCAGTTTTTTATTACTTTATATCGTCTGGACTTCCCTTCCATATGAAAAATCAATGTCTGCATTTTTAAGTCCTTCTTTTTTGTTTTAATGTTGTCCTTTTTTACATGTTGATATCTCTATTTCCCTATTTTAGATGTTTGAGCTTTGATGTATTTTCAACTTCCCTATCTGAGTCAATATCTGGTTGCTCTGTCCTGTGTTCTAATCTTACGTTGTTATCTGGTGTTATTGATTATCTAATCTTAGGACTCCCTTCAGTATTTCTTGTAATTTTGGTTTGGTTTTTGCAAATTCCCTGAATTTCTGTTTATATGGAAATGCCCTATTTTCACCATCATATTTGAGAGACAGTTTTACTGGATATATAATTCTTGGCTGACAGTTGTTTTCCTTTGGCTTTATGTATGTCATCCCATTGCTTTCTTGCCTGCATGGTTTCTCCTGAGTAGGCCGAGCTAATTCTTATTGACTGTCCTTTGTATATGACTTTTCTTTTATCCCTAGCCACTCTTAAAATCCTCTGTTTATGTTTGGTTTTGGTAAGTTTGATTATAACACGTCTTGGTGACTTTCTTTTGGGATCTACCTTATGTGGGGTTCAATGAGCATTTTGGATAGATATCTTCTCATCTTTCATGATATCATGGAAGTTTTCTGTCAACAAATCTTCAACAATTTTCTCTGTATTTTCTGTTATCTCCACACCCCGTTCTGGTACTCCAACCACTTGTAGGTTATTTCTCTTGATAGAGTCCCACATGACTCTTAGAGTTTCTTCATTCTTTTTAATACTTTCATCTGAATTTTCTCAAATAAGTTGGCGTCAAGTGCTTTATCTTCAGTGTCACTAATTCTAACTTCTACTGCCTCAATTCTGCTCCTATGACTTTCTATTGAGTTGTCTAATTCTGAAATTTTATTGTTAATCTTCTGGATTTCTGATTGCTGTCTCTCTATGGATTCTTGCAGCCTATTAAATTTGTCATTGTGTTCTTGAATAACTTTTTTAAGTTCTGCTACTACTTTGTTTGTATGTTCCCTGGCAAATTATGCATTATGTCGAATTTCCTTTCTAATTTCTAGAAGAGTTCTGTATGTTTATCTTTTGTATTCTGCCTCTGGTAATTCCAAGAAATTCTCTTCTTCCAGAGAATTTATTGATTCTTTATTTTGGGAGGTTGCTGAAGCCATTATGGACTGCCTCTTTATGTGATTGGTTATTAACTGTTGTCTTCAAGCCATCAATAAGTTATTATAATTTTATTTTATATTTGTTCAGTGAGTTCTGGCTTGTTGTTTTGTTTTGATATGCCCCAATAGGCTGCTCGTGTGCACTAGTTTGATTATTGGTGCCTTTGAAGCTCTAATGTCCTGTCACCAGGTAGTCAGTTTTGTAAATAAGTATGTGCACACAGGAGTCATTAAATTTTCCTATATGGGTTCAGCTCAGGTGTCCAGGCAGTCGGTCACCAAGTGTGTAGTGCAGGCTGTCACCTACAGTCCTAGAGAGGCATGGCAATTGGTGCAGGCACTGGAGTCTGACTGTGGTAGGGGATCACGCGCTGAGCCAGGCAGGGGGCTGACAGCTGCCCCTGAGAGTCTGAAAGGAAAGCATGTCCCTATTCCCTAGGGCGGGTAGTAGGTGAGTTTTGCAGCCGGACTATGAGCACCCCATTCTGTTGGCTGTTAACACCTGAGGGCACCACTTTTTGTTGGATTCCTGTAGCAGGTGACTAGGTGGTGTAGGTGAAGTCACAAGTCCTCAAGCCCCTGGTGCAGATCGGTAAATGTGACTGCTTAAGGGGCAGGGCTGTGTCAAGGGTCACAAAGCTGTCACTTCACAGCTGAAACAGTTGAAGTTAAAACTCATATGTTTACCCTGTTGTACTGTGGTAGTTATGGCTAACGCTGTTGAGCTGGGTCTCCACAAGTCTATACAGGGTTATAAGACACTCACAGTCTGTGGACCCCTTATGCCTGTGCCTAGCAAAGGAGCTGTGCTGACCCTGAGTTACCAGCTTAGGGGAGCCAGTAGCTTATTTGTTCCCTCTCCAAGGCCAAGAGAATGGCTCAGGGTGCCTTTTGGGATCTACTTCTGGCCCAGCCAGAGTGGTGCAGAGCGGAAGGGGAGAGGTAAAAGAGAGAGAGGATTTCCCAAATGGGCTTTTTTTTTTTTTTTTTAAATCCCTGCGAAAGGCTGCATGCATGTACTTATCTTTAGCCATTTGGGAGCTGCTTTTCACTGGTTCGGAGTGTCCAAGAAGAATCTGCTGCCAGATCTCTCTCGATATGGAAACCGCCTCCCGAGCGTGCTCGTGCAGCTGTTTGCCTGCTTCACTGCCTACCTTAGAGCCAGTCAGGGCTGAGGAGCTGCCGCTCATGCTGCGGTCTGGCACTTGTCACTTCTTCAGAACCGTCTCCCTCTCCCCTCGCCACTCAGTCCGATTCCTCAACTTTGCCTTATTCAGGGTTCCTAGATATTCACATATAATCAAATCAGTTGTTTTTCCAGGTCTTTGTTGTAAGAGGGATATTGGAAGCAGTCTGACTACTCCGCCGTCTTGGTCCCGCCTCTGTTTTATTTTTTATGTTAGCCATCCTTGTGGGAGTGAGGAGCCCTTGGTGGCACAGTGGTTAAGATTTTGGCTGCTAATCAAAAGGCCAGCAGTTTGAATCCACCAGCTGCTCCTTGAAAACCCTATGGAGAAGTTCCACTCTGTCCTATAGGGTCACTGTAAGTTGAAATAGACTGGATGGCAACAGGGTTTAGTTGGATTGAAATGGTATCTCATTGTGGTTTTGATTTCTGTCTCTCTGATTGCTAACGACCTTGAGCATCTTTTCATGTGTTTGGTGACCAGTTGGATGTCCTCTTTGACGAAATGTCTATTCAAGTCCTTTTCCATTTTATGATTGGGTTCTTTGTCTTTTTATTGTTAAGTTGTTGAAATTTTGTATATATTTTGGTTATTAGATTCTTATTAGATATATGATTTCCAAAGATAGTCTCTCAGTCAGTAGCTTGTCTTTTTACTTTTTTGGTAAAGTCATTTGATGAATGAAAGTTTTTAATTTTTGTTGTTATTGTTAGGTGCCGTCAAGTTGGTTCTGACTCATAGTGACCGTATGTACAACAGAATGAAACACTGCCCAGTCCTGCACCATCCTCACAATCATTGTTATTCTTGAGCCCATTGTTGCAGCCACTATGTCAATCCATTTCATTGAGGGTCTTCCTCTTTTTCATTGACCCTCTGCTTTACCAAGCATGACGTCCTTCTCCAGAGACTGATCCCTCCTGATAACATCTCCAAAGTATGTGAGATGTAGTCTCACCATCCCTGCTTCTAAGGAGCATTCTGGCTGTATTTCTTGCAAGACAAATTTGTTGTTTTAATTTTTATGAGGTCCCATTTCTTTATTTTATCCTTTGCTGTTTGTGCTATTGTTATTATATTAGATAATCCATTGTTAAAAGCTAGGATTGCCCTTGCATTTTCTTCTAAGAATTTTATGGTTTTAGTTTTCACTTTAGGTCTTTAATTCATTTTGATTTTGTTTTTGTGTATGGTGTGAGGCTTGGATTCTGTTTCATTCTTCTGCTTGTGCAAATCCAGTTTTCCCAGCACAATTTATTGAAGACTCTTCTTTCCCCATCAAATGGACTTAGCATCCTTCTTAAAAATCTGCTGACCATAGATGTGTGGGTTTATTTCTCAACTCTGTATTTTATTCCATTGGTGTATGTGTCTATTGTTATACCAGTGCCAGGCTGTTTTAATTACTGTAGCTGTATAGTATGTTTTAAAATCAGGAACAGTGAGTCCTCCTACTCAGTTCTTCTCTTTCATCATTGCTTTAGCTATTTGGTGCCTCTTGTCATTCCAAATAAAGCTGAGGATTTTTTTTTTTCATTTCTGTAAAGAAGGCTATTGGAATTTTGATTGGGATTGTGTTGAATCTGTAGATTGCTTTGGGTAATATTGACAACTTAACAATATTAAGTCTTTCAGCCCAAGACCACGGAACATAGTTCAATTTATTTAAGTCTTCTTTAGTCTCTTTCATCAGTATTTTATAATTTTCATTGTATAGATCTTTCACATCCCTGGTTAAATTTATTTCTAGGTATATTATTCTCTTAGATGCTATTGTAAATTTAATTGTTTCTCTAATTTCCTTTTCACATTTCTCATTGCTGTTGTATAGAAACCGAACCTATTTTTGTTTGTTGACCTTGTACCCTGCAACTTTGTTAAATTTCTCTATTAGCTGTAGAAACTTTCTTGCGGACTCCTTGGGACTCTCTATATATAGGATCATATTATTAGCAAATAGAGATAATTTTACTTATTCTTTTCCAATCTGGATAACTTTTATTTCTTTTTTCTTGTCTGATTATTCTGGCTAGGACTTCTACTACAATATTGAATGGAAGTGGTGAGAGCAGGCACTTTGTCTTGTTCCAGATTTCATGGGGAAAGCTCTCAGTCTTTCTCCATTAAGCATAATGTTGGCTGTTGGCTTTTCATATACGCCCTGAATCATACTGAGAAACTTCCCTTCTATTCCAATCTTCTTGAGGGTTTTCATCAAGAGTGTTGGATTTTATCAAATGCCTTTTCTGCATCAGTTGAGATGATCATGTGGTTCTTTTCTTGTTTTTCTGCTGATGTGGGATATTATTACATTGATTGATTTTTTAATGTTGAACCATCCCTGAATACTTGGAATAAATCCCACTTGGTTATGGTGTATGACAATCTTAATATGCTGTTGGATTCTGTTCATTAGTATTTTGTTGAAAATTTCTGCATCTATGTTCATAAGGGATATTGGCTTTTGGTTTTCTTTTCCTGTGGTGTCTTTGTCTTGTTTTGGTATCAGGGTCACGTTTGTTCATGGAGTGAATTAGGGAGTATTCCTTCCTTCTTTATCTTTTTGAAGGGTTTAAACAGGATTGGTGTCAACACTTCTTTAAATGTTTCATAGAATTCCCCAGTGAAGCTATCTCGTGCAATATTTTTTTTTTCCTTGGGAAATTTTTGATCATTGATTCAACCTCTTTACCTGTCATGTATGGGTCTATTCAGATTTTCTATTTCCTCTTGAATCCATTTGGGTAGGTTGTGTGCTTCTAAGAATTTGTCCTTCTCATCTAGATTATCCAGCTCATTGCCATACACCACAAAAACCAAAAAAAAACCAAACAAACCCATTGCCATCGAGTTGATTCTGGCTCATAGCGACCCTATAGGACAGAGTAGAACTGCCCCCACAGGGTTTCCAAGAAGCAGCTGGTAGATTCAAACTACTGACCTTTTGTTTAGCAGCCGAGCTCTTAACTGCTATGCCACCAGGGCTCCATAATTCTCTTTACCTCTACTGGATCAGTTGTAATGCCCCTCTTTCATTTCTTATTTTGGTTATTTGCATCTTTTCTCTTCTTTTCTTTGTCAGTCTATATAAAGTTTTGTCAATTTTATTGATCTTTTCAAAGAACCAACTTCTGGTTTTATTGATTCTCTCTATTGTTTCTCTGTTTTTAATTTTATTTCTGCTCTGATCTTTGTTATTTCCTTTCTTCTGGTAGTTTAGGCTTAGTTTGCTCTTCTTTTTCTAGTTCCTGGAGTTGTCAGGTAGCTGTTGATTTAATGTCTTTCTTCTTTTTTCATGTAGGCATTTATTGCTATAAGTTTCCCTCTGCCTTCACTACATCCCGTAAGTTTTGGTAGGTTGTGCTGTCATTTCCATTTGACTCTAAGAAATATGTGATTTCTCTTTTGATCTCTTCCTTGACCTGTTGGTAGTTTAATAGTGTTTTGTTTGATTTCCATGTTTGCGTATTTTCCAGGTTTTTTTCTATTGCTGATTTCTAGCTTCACTCTTTTGTGTTCAGAGAAAATACTTTGTAGAATTTCTATCTTTTTAAATTTATTGAAACTTGCTTTGTGACCTAACCTGTGGTCTGTCCTAGAGAACGATCCATTTGCACTGGAGTAGAATGTATATTGTGCTGTTGTTGGGTGAAGTGGTCTATATATGTCTGTTAAGTCTAGTCAGTTTATAGTGTCATTCAGGTCCTCTGTTTCCTTGGTGATCTTCTTTCTAGATGTTTTGTCCAATATTGAAAGTGGCCTACTGAAGTCTCCTACTATTGTTGTAGTGCTGTCTATTTCTCCCTTCAATTCTATCAGTGTTTGCTTTGTATATTTAGGTGCTCCAATATCGGGTACATATCTATTTATGATTGTTAAGTCTTCTTGATTAGTTAACCCTCTTATCACTATATAATGTCCATCTTTATCTCTTCTAATAGATTTTATCTTAAAGTCTACTTTGTCTGATATTAAGATTGCCACCTCAGCTCTCTTTTTGTTATTATTTGCATGACCAATGACAATATTTTTATAAGAAAATAAATATATGCATACCATCAGAAAATTCAAACAGAATACAGTAGTACAAAATTAAAAGTTTCACTTCACCACCCTGCTCCCCAGTTTTCCTCCTCAAAGATAAAATTTCTTGTATATTCTCCCAGGAACATTGTTATGAATATGCTAACACGAGTGCTCCAAAGTGTCATCTAAAAAACTCTAGACAACAATGCAGTCTAAAAATTCTTTTCCTAAATCATGATAATAGGAGAAAACTAGTGACAATACTGAACTTTATCTGAGCCTTATGCTACCAGAAAGCAGAAATGATTGAGAAATTCCCCCACTCTTTTGTGTTCTGAGAAATGGTTAACCTCACAGGTCCACCAGTCCTCCTATATTCCCTTCACCCTTCCTCATGGCTCAGATAAAACTCACTGTCCACTCTTCCTCATTACTCCCTGGTTTACCTGCCTCTATAAAACTCCCATGCCCTGTTACTTTTCTTTGAAATTTTCATTCAAGAAATAAACATCCTCCCTATTGTGATAGCCTGCAAAAAATCATCTTCTTTATTGTCTGCCATTTTGTCTTTCATATTAATGATTGATAAATTCTGCTTTCTTTCTATAAACAAAGAAGACACATTAACCCCTGGTATTAGGCCAAATTCTGAGCATAATTTTTAATCCTTGCTCTTCCCAACTTCCAATTTTAAACTACAAGAAGTGAATCCTTTAGTCTCCTGAGTAGGACCTGCAAGTCCCTAAAGATGCCTTTCTAAAAAAAAAGTTTTAACACTCCCATATATCCATAAAAACCAAAAACCCATTGCCGTTGAGTTGATTCTGACTCACAGTGACCCTGTAGGACAGAGTGGAACTGCCCCCACAGTTTCCAAGGAGCTCCTGGTGGATTCAAGCTGCCCACCTTTTGGTTACCAGCTGTAGCACACAACCGCTACACCACCAGGGTTTCCATATCCATAAAGGGTCTCCATAAATGTTTAGAGGTCAGCAAGTCCAGCACCTCTCAGCAAATAATGAAAACTATCACTATTTTGTAAAGGCATTTTCCTGCAATTTATCATCTTCTTTTTTTTTTTAGTATTATTCCTGCAGCTCTCAGAACCAGTCATTTACTGTTTCCTTGTTCCATCATTGTTTGTCTCCCTATTGGCAATGATAATGAAAGGCTGTGTAGGGCAGTAGGAAGAACACAGGGCTTGGAGCTATAATCTAAGCTCCGGTGCTGGCCTAGATGCCAACACAAGTGAAGAGAACTGAATTATCCAGAAATAGAAGCTGCCAAGTTTATCTCTAATGGCAGGGGACCACCAACAAGGGTCTCATGGCCATAGCATCCTGAGGGATCTCCCTGCTTCTACACTTACCTACCAACTGTAGGTAATTTCTGGCACATTTACCAAAGTGATACAGTTAACGACTTAAGTCACATAATTTTATTCCTCTCCTGAAACTCTGCAATGTCTTCCAGCTTCACAGTGAGTAAAAACCAAAGTCCTAACTATGGTCTGCAAGACCCTACATGGTCTGATTCTCACTTCAATTCTCTGACATCATTTTCTAACATTCTAACCCCCTCTCATTCACTACAAGCATACTGGCCTTCTTGCTCTTCTTCAAACACATCTCGGGGGCTTATTCTTGTTATTCCTCCTGTCTAGAACATTTTTTTTCCAGATATTCATATGCTTTCCTCCTGAATTTCTTCAGGTCTCATCTCAAATGTCACTTCCTCAAAGTGGCCTTCATTGATTGCCCCATATAAAAGAACACCTACATTCCTTATCTTGCAATACTACTTTCTCTCAATACCATTCATGACCATCAAACATGCTGCATATTCTTGTAGGTTTATTTATTGTTTTCCTCCATTAGAATGTAAGATTCATGTGGGAAAAAGATTTTGCCTTATTTTGTTCATTGTACTCCAGCACCTAGAATACCTGTTGAGTGAATAAATGAGATGGAATGCTAGCATTCTATTGACTTTTCTTGACGTATCCAAGTTTATCTTTAAAATTCATTAGGAATTGCCTCCTGATTCCTGGAATGAGGTGCCTATGATCTCTGGGCCTCAGTTCCCAGCTCTGAGGAAGAACAGGCTGGATGCCACTGTATCTGTGCAGTCTCCCCTATCCAAAGCCTGATGGTGTTGGGGCTTAGTGTGGGTGGGGAGAGAAGAAAGGTGGAGCCCTTGGACCCTGAAGACTGGAGACCCCCTGAGATCAGTTTTTACTGTGAGCATAGGCCCCTTACCAAGGCCCACAGCAAAGAGAGAGCACCCTTAGGTGGATAGAGAGTCTGGGAGAAGAAGGGGGTGGGAAGGCCAGAGATCAGGGGGCCTTTCCTCTTCTCTGCCAAGAAAACATACAGCTCCTCAATAGCTGACTACTTATGAAACAACCTGGAAAATAAGAAGACTCTGAAACCAAACATGGGAATGCCTGGGCAGCTAAAATAAGGCATTTCTTTATTTTTTCCCTGAAAGTTTCCCTTAAACATCTCTGCATGTCACTGAGCTCAGTAAATATAGAATCCACAGGACATTTTTCCATGCTTCTTCCCAATTCCTTCCTGTCATCCCCCACCCTCCACCCCACATACATAGGAGAAGAGTAGCAGGGATGTACAAAAGAGACAACATTCCTCAGTGACCTTTATGTTAATTGTCAAAGTCATTGGAAGCTAAACCGCAAACAGGTTTGAGGAAGGGAACTTCCTGGCCCTCTGCATCAATGGGGAAAAAAAAGAAAACTTTTTTTTTTAGAACAATTGAACTTTTGACGTTTTTTCAGGCTCCACAACCCACAACTCATGTCACCATAACCAGTAAGAGAAAGGACACCCAGTTCATATGCAACTGCTGCTCACTAAAGCCACTGAATGTTCAACACTGAGCTTTGGGGTCCCGACCCACTACTTTGAGAAACTCTGGTCTAAAGAAAGGGAATCTCACCTCTTCTCCAAGCCCCAGAGCCTGCCCAATCCTCTCTGAGATTATCAAAAGTTCCTGAGGGTCGTTCACATCCTTGACCTTCTCTGCCTTACCTGAAGAGAGGAGACAAATAGCTCCCCAAGGCTACCTTACCCAACCACCCAGCACTGACTCCTCCAGAAATAATCACATCCAGGACAATGACTGCAGCACAACACTGTCCCTGAGCCTCTGAGATTGGATCTACTAGGCTCCCATAGCCCTCTGGGCTTACATTAGCGTAGGGTAGCTCTCTGGGTTGTGCATCTGACTCCCTTGCTAGGCTGCAAGCTTCAAGAGTGCAGGGACCGTGTCCTTTTTGTTCACTGTTCGATTCCATCACTATTTGTTGAATAACTGAAGCTTCCAAGAGACTCAGTACCTCCTGGGTGAGGTGGTCAAGTTAGAATCCCAGCTCAGGCACTCAGTAGTCAGACTCTTTCCCTGTGATGTGTGTAAGTGTGAGTATATGTGTGTGTGTGTGTCTGAGTGTATGTGAATCTTGTCTTTCTGCCTCAGAACCCAGGAGCTTCCTGAGGGTGGGCTTCACAAGCCAGTTTTAGTTCATGCTCCAATTCTGCTCCTTAGGTGACCCGTGCTGGCCAGGGGCTGTCTCTCCTCCTTAACATCCCCACCCCCTCCCAGGAAAGATTCCTCCTAAGGGAGTTCTCAGCTGCTCCCTGCCTGAAGCTGTTACTTGTTTCAGCACTGTGTGACCTTGGGAAACCCTGGTGGCATAGTGGTTAAGTGCTACCGCTGTTAATCAAAAGGTCAGCAGTTCGAATCCAACAGGCACTCATTGGAAAGTCTATGGGGCAGTTCTACTCTGTCCTCTAGGGTCGCTATGAGTCTGGAACATGGGGAGGTTTGGCTAGTTGAAGGGCAAGGAGCTGATCTGTTCCACAATTGCTCATCTGAACACTGCTGTTTCCCAAACACCTCAGGGACCAGGACCCGTGACTTGAGGGATTTAAGCCTCTCTCTCCTACCATGGTGACTTGAGTTCTGGTGATGAAAAGTCTTGCCACCCACCCAGGTAGCTCTGGGACAATCAACATGCTTATCCAGATATGATCCTTGGCCAGAGGAAACAAAGCTCAGGGACAGTAAGAAACAGGCAAGAAGACCCTTCTGACTCTAAAGATAATTAAGACCAAGAACCATTTACCAAGGTATGTTGTGGAGATTATAGGGACTTTCCTGGAGATTATAGAAACTTGGAAGTTAATGGGCCCCAGAGATCATGTGGTCTAGCCCCTTCAGAATCACAGAGAGGAATTTGCCTGCGCATTATCACAGAGCAGCATAATGAAAGAGAAGAGACAAAGATCTGCTTGCCTACAACTTTTGGGCCAGAGCAGTTTCTATTACCACAAGCTGAGAGGTTTCCTTCAGTCACAGGACAGCCTGGCCCATTCTCTGGAATGTTTCTCTGTACAGAGGATTACCTGAGGCCCTCAGAGAGTAAATGATCTATGGGAGGGAGGGGCAAGGTCAAACACACCTCTCCTTAGGATGCCCAGATCCAGGCTGTTCCCTAGAAACTCCATTGCCTCCTCTAAGCACAAGACGGAACAGTATCCCTCTGGAGTGTTTCATGGCTGACTGCTGCCTGGGGGCTAAGATCTCTTCCCAAAGACCACCAGTACTTCCACCCTATTCACCCTGCAGAAGCCCCCTCACTCAGGCAGTCAGTCGACTGCTCTTTGGGAACAGCTTCCAAATGGCTCTAGGTGAGGCTTAGCTGGAGTTGGTCACAGATATCTAACAGCCAAGGTCCCTGCCCTCTGGAGCTACTAGGTGAGGGGAGACTGAGACACATACACCCAAGGGCAAACATTTGGGAAGAGACAAATGGGCCAGGGCAGTCAGAGGAGGTGGAATTGCATACTGGTCTTCTTCATTGCTGGGTGGGACCTAGACTAGTTTGGAGGTGGGGGAGATTCTAGAGGCAGGGCAGGGAGGGGTGGCAGAGTATGGTAGATAGAGCATACATGATTAGGACTTTGGGCTCCTGACATGCGCTCCCAGCCTGACCCAGTCACTCAGCTAGTCATTTCACTGCTCTGAATCTCAGTCTTCTCATCTCAAAATCTAGGAAGCAATAATGCCCCAAGTAACTCAGGGTTGGAGCACACAAGAGGTCTCGGAAGAACCTGGGAGTCAGTGGCTTCTGGAACAAGTTCCATCGGGTGCTTTGGAGTCGATTACGACTCATGGTGACCCCATGTGTGTCAGAGTAGAACTTGCTCCATAGGGTCTTCAATGATAGATTTTTCACAGCTAGATGGCCAGACCTTTCTTCCAAGGTAACTCTGGGTGGACTCCAACCCCCAAACTTTCAGTTAGTAGTCGAGCATGTTCACTCTTTTCACCAACCAGAGACTCTGGGACAATTCCAGTTCCATGTAATTTCAGTATATTCAGGAAAGGGAACCTATAGATCAATGTGTGGACTCTATTTAGATCCTGATTCAAGTAAACTGCAAAATAAAAACAGAAAGTACTTCATGATGTTGATGAGACACTTAGGCATTTGAAATTTGGACACTGGGTATTTGATTATCTTATGGAATTAGTATTAATTATTTTAGGTGTTATAATGGTACTGTAGATATGTTTAAAAATAGAGTTCTTATCTTTCAGAGCTACATACTAAAATAGTTGTGGAAACCACATCTGGCCAGGAGTTAATAAGACTGGCCAGGAATTGACAACTGTTGAAGCTGGGTGATGTGTATATGAGGGCTTATTGTGCTATTCTGTCTACTTGTGTATAGGCTTAAAATTTTCCATAACAAAAGGTTTTAAATATGAAATAGAGGAGGGTGGATCAAGAAAGTGTTTAACCAAATGTGGCTTATTCTATTTGCCTTTGGAAACTTATTCATATAGTGAATTTCATTAAAATTTTTTAGGAAAGCTTTGTATCTGGTTTGTGAACACCAGTGCCATTGCTGGCTCTTGCTTATGTCTGGAGACAGAGACATTGCCCCCTCGTTCTGCAGCATCTGTGCTGCTCCTCTCAGCCTGTGGCAGTCGGTTTGGTTGCCAGGCAATGGAAGACTGAGTCCAGAAGCCCTTTTCATGGGAGGGAGAATGGGAAGAAAGAGGGGAGAGAAGTGAGAAGGGAGGGAAGGTAGAAAGAGGCTGCCTAGGGGAAAGCTTATCCTTGCCTGAGAGTTTGGCCCAGAAGGAGAGATGGGGTTTGGAGGACTCTGATTAGATGCTGGTTTCCTACAGCCACCACATTCCTGGTTTACACCTGGGAGGTAGCCCCATTGTCAATGCTTGAAACCCCACAGGGGGCTCCTCCTGTGATGACTGAGGGAGATCTGTGATTAAGATACCAGTTAGCACCCATTCACAGAATCAGAATTCAAGATAGGCCTCTCCTCAGGGACACTTTTGAACTGCTAATAAATTAAAAAATTCTAAGAAAGCAGCTCATCAAATGGAAAATCTGTACTGGTGATCACCCTGAGCTGTGGCCACCCCAAAAGGCAGGAGGGCAGGGGGGCTTCCCCTAAGAACGTGGAGAAGCCTCTCCTCATTGTCCTTTGGGAAGGGGAGGCAGAAACCCCTGGTGCTACACAGTACCTTGGCAGTCTCATGGATGCTGACTGTGTTGGGATCCCTGCTTTCTGGCATTGGTTCAGACCCAGGTGTCACTGAAAGATTGTGTGGACCGAGCTGGTCTTGATCCCCAGGTTCCTGATCCCTCACATCCCTCCAGACTCAGATAGGCTGGGATTATAATGTGCTTCCCCTAGCCCCACTCCTCTGGCTGAGGTTGCTCAGACCCAGAGTGAAAGTGGAGCCCAGCCCACTCCACCCCCATCTACCAGGCCAGACAGAATGAACAAACACAGCCAGTGATCTCTCTCCCTTGTCAGTGAGGTGGTTCCTAGAACTACCCTGCTGTGGTCACAAGCTACTTCTTGCCTGCCTTGGAGGTGAGTTTCAGAGGGGCTTAAGTCAGGCAAGATGGAGACTGGAGGTCAGGTAGCTGCCTCAGAGATCAGCCTTTCAAGACCTGACATCTGAGAGAGGAAGGGTGCGTGTCCTCGATGAGAAAAACACTGGGGAGGCCAGCACTCAGGAGCTGGGTAAGAGTAGGGTCTAGACAGCCCCCTCTTTCTGCAACATCTTTGTGGCTTCTGGTTGCTAGGAGCTTGTGCTTCCGTTGCTAAGCAACTAGAGCCTGGTGGATTAAAACCAATTTCCTGAGCTCACTGGAAGAGAGAAGATAGAATGCAGATGTCCTGGGGGAAAGCTCATTACTGCTTCCTGGCTTAGCTAGGGGGTGTGGGTTGGGAGGTGAATGGGAGGTGAGGCACAGCTAGAAGCTGAACTCCAGGGAAATGCGGGGGAAGGGCGAACTATTTACCAGGTATTCAGTATAAAGATCATCGGAGTAAGCCTGGCAATTAAGATGCTGATTACAGCACTAATGAATGCTAATACCACACCTTTTCAAAACTTCCCCTGGGGTGTTTCTAAGCCACCGGACCAGGCCAGACAGGAATGGGCAGGTTTGTTCCCCAGACAGAGGATCGGGATTTTAGGGTCAATGGGTCCACAAGATTCCTGGGATACAAGTTCTCACCAAATGACAGAGGCCCCTGGACACATGGCTCTCAGCCCTATGTTTCGATAATAACCACAGTGACGACAGGGCACTCACATCCCCGAGGCAGCCCTTTCTGTGCTTTACCCTTAGAGATTTGTCCAGTGGAGTTTGTCCTGTGGCTCCTTCTCCAGGGGCGAAGGGATCTAGTCCAATCTGCTCTTGTATTGGGAGATTGTAGCTTCCGAGGCCCCTCCTCCTGTCTGAGCTCCACTTCCAGCCAGCTCTCAGGGATCAGACTTCTGGGTACCTCAAAATCCTTTGCTGCTTTCTGATTCTCCATCCTCCATCTGGTCTTTAGCCCTCTTAAAGTACAAGCCACTGGGATTGACAAATTTGCAAAGAGCATCCAGGATCCAATTTCTGCCCCAGAGCTTTTCCCCCTGCTCTGCTAGGTGAGGACCTCTTGGCTCAGGGCTGGGTAGTGGGCAGATCCTCGAAAGTATCTATATTAGGATGGGCTGACTTTTCAGGAGGAGAAGGGCAATGAGACCTCTTCCTGCTGGATATCTGTCTCCTGAACCTGAAGCCCTTAGGGCCTTGGCTGGTGCTTCCTGAGCAAAGCCACTCCCTGTTCTTGGGCCTGGCCATACTTTGGGGTGCCCCTTGGTGATCAAAGCCATGTTTAGCTGGGCTGAATAAACATTTTGTTTTTCTCCCTAACACCAACATATAACATATATAATTTACTTATTTATTTTTTTTCTGATTTTCAAACACCACTATGATATAAAGTAAAACAAGTCCACGAGAGCCAAAGTATGACCTTGAGTATATCCCACCTGAATTTAGAGACCATATCAAGAATAGATTCGACACACTGAACACTAATGAACAAAGACGAGAGGGGTAGTGGGATGACATCAAGGACATCATACATGAAGAAAGATGGAAAGAAGAAATAAAAGACCAAACTTGATGTCAGAAGAGACTCTGAAACTTGCTCTTGAATGTAGAATAGTTAAAGCAAGTGGAAGAAATGATGATGTAAAAGAGCGGAACTGGAGATTTCAAAGGGTGGCTCTAGAAGACAAAGTAAAGTATAATGAAATGCGCAAAGACTGGTAGTTAGAAAATCAAAAGAGAAAAACATGCTCAGCATTTCTCAAGCTGAAAGAACTGAAGAGAAAATTCAAGCCTCCATTTGCAATATTGAAGGTTTCTATGGGCAACATACTGAACGATGCATGAAGCATCAAAGGAAGATGGAAGGAATACACAGAGTCCTTATACCAAAAAGAATTGCTTGACATTCAACCATTTCAGGAGGTAATATATGATCAAGAATCGATGGTTTTGAAGGAAGAAGTCCAAGTTGCTCTGAAGGCATTGGTGAAAAACAAGGCTCCAGGAATTGACAGAATACCAGTTGAGATGTTTCAACAAATAGATGCAATTCTGGAAGTGCTCACTCATCTACATCAGAAATTTGGGAGACAACTGCCTGGCCAACCGACTGAAAGAGACCCATATTTTTGCCCATACCAAAGAAAGGTGATCAAACAGAATATGAACATTATCAAATAATATCATAAATATCACACACAAGTAAAATTTTGCTGAAGATAATTAAAAAATGGTTGCAGCAGTACATCAACAGGGAATGCCAGAAATTCAAGCTGGATTCAGAAGAGGACATGGAACGAAGGATATCATTGCTGATGTCAGATGGATTTTGGCTGAAAACAGAGAACACCAGAAAGATGTTTACCTGTATTTTATTAACAATGCAAAGGCATTCGACTATGTGGAACATAACAAATTATGGATAACATTAGAAAGAATAGGAATTCCAGAACACTTAATTGTGCTCAAGTGGAACTTATACATAGAAAAAGTGGCAGTCATTCAAACAGAGCAAGGGGATGATGCATGGTTTAAAATCAGGAGAGAAGTGCGTCAGGGTTGTATCCTTTTACCGTACTTATTCAATCTGTATGCTGAGCAAATAATCTGAGAAGCTGTGTTATATAAAGAAGAACACAGCATCAGGATTGGAGGAAGACACATTAACAGCCTTCAATGTGCAGATGACATCACCTTCCTTGCTGAAAGCAAAGAGGACTTGAAGCACTTACTGATGAAGATCAAAGACATATTCTAGTTCCATAGCTTGGGGTAAGCTATCCACTCTCACAGTCATCTACTTCATGTTCCAGTGCTTCTGTGGGCTGACTAGTCAAAATAGGTGTTGTGGTCTTTTTCAGTTGAGATAAACAGATCATGCCTTAACTCTCTATAATTTGGCAACACAAGGATTAGTTAGGAGGACTAATATGTACCCTTCCAATGAGGATTAAGTGAATCCCTTAACTGGTATCTCCTCCAGTAAAAAAGTCACCATGCATAAGTGGAGGCATTGTAGACCGTTCAATGCCTTGGCTGTCAAATGCTTGCTTAAGGAGTTTGACGTTTTCCTTGGAATAATAAATTAAGGCTTGGTAATATTTGAATAAATTGGTTTGAATTAAATTTGAATCAGCAGCGGTTGATAAATAAGGTAAATTCATCAGCTGACTTGTAATTATCTCATAAGAAAGAGGTCAACTTGTGAGGACTGAAAGGGGTGGCTCTCAGATTCATTAAAACTAGTGGCAGGGCCTGTAGCCAGGTCAGACCCATTGAAGATGACAGTTTTGCCAATTGGGTCTTTATGATACCATCGGTCCATTCCACAAGTCCAGAGGACTGAAGGTGGTAGGGACAATGGAGCTGCTGAAAAAATGAGAAATATTTTACAAATAGGTATGGTTACTTGTCCAGTAAAGTGGGCACCTCAGACACCACAAAGGATAGCTGGAACTCCCAAGTGGGAATGATATTTTCTAGCAATTTCTTAGCCACAAAAGTTGCTTTGGCTTGGCAACAGGGAAAAGCTTCTACCCAATGTGAATATTTGCAAATCATGACTAAAACAAATTTATATTCATTGGAAGGAGTCAGCTAAATAAAATTCATCCGCCATTTGAACATAGGTCAAGTTGGCAGAGGGTACCTCCTGGGTGAGGGTCAGAATTGTCTGGGTTATATTCAGAACAGACAGGGTTCTGCCTTACTACTTGATCTGCAGCCTTCCAAAAGTGTCCTCAAAATATTTATGTAAAATTCCCACAGTTTTATCCCTGCCTAAATGATCTTTCATATGAAAGGTCATGGCCAAAGGGATGTATAAGTCCTTGTGGGTTACTCTTTTTCAATCTGGCCCTTCCCAAAGGGAAGTATACTTATTAATTTTATAACTCTCCTTTTTCCAGTGTTCCTCTCATCATCAGAAGCCTTAGTCTGATGACTAGCCAAGTCATGCCAAACAACAGTTTTTTGTCTAGGATCTTCAATTAGTAAACTGGTGGGCATATCTGGAGGGCTGTCACCACAAAGGTGATATTTGTTATGAACAGAAGTGTTATTGGGACAATGTTCATAAGAAGGGCTATAGTCTAAGCTAGAAGTGCTCAGCATCATAAATGTTCTTGTTCTGTCAGGAGCTGTGGAGCTAAAAGATGATATGTAGTTGGCAGCAGACTCAAAATTTCCCCAAAAACGTCATTCCAAGAAATCAGTGAAGCTTTCACCGGGCATATTAGGCATCTCAGTTAAACAGGCTCAGAGAAATGGGACATGAAAGCAAGCAGGCAAAACAGGTCTGTCCCAAGGACCAATCCACAAGAGTATAGTGGGATCCTGATAACATTAATTACATGCTCAGTCTTTAATCTCTTCCTCAGAGGTCAACTGCTTATACTTAATGAGGATATCCAAGAAATCAGGAAAATGGGAAAGATCAAAATGTTTGGGTTAAGTTTTGCCAAGCCCAACTTCACTTCATTTATCTCTATTAAGAAATTGGACTTTGAAAAATGGGAGGAA
Organism: Dugong dugon; assembly: GCA_030035585.1. Classification (NCBI taxonomy): domain Eukaryota; kingdom Metazoa; phylum Chordata; class Mammalia; order Sirenia; family Dugongidae; genus Dugong; species Dugong dugon. The sequence goes on along the minus strand of CM057483.1, from coordinate 95,016,989 downwards.
GATCCTAATTTTATTCTCTTTATTTACTTTATCCCCTCCTTTTATTCCTGATTCTGATTGAAGCTGTTGCAAGGAAGAGGTAATTGGGAAGTAGCCTGTCTGGTGACTACATCAGCTAAAATATTCCTTTTAATTTCTTCAGTCTGTGGAACATTTTTAGGTTGGTGTGCCTGGATTTTAACAACTGAAATTTATGAAGGGAAAAAGGGAGCTTCCAGGAGGTCGACCACCAAGAGACCATTTTTAATCTGGGTTTCGGAGGATGTCAGAAACCCCCTTTATTTCCATACTATCCCAAAATCATGGACCCCTCCAAAACCGTACCTCAAATCCGTATAAATGATTACCGACTGTTCAGAAGCCAGTTTGCAAGTTGTGGTTAGTGCAATCAATTCAGCTTCCTGAGCTGAAGTGACTTCAGGAAGGGCATCACTCTCCAAAATTTCAGTGAATGTAGTGACAGCATATCCTCCCTGATAATAAGGATTAGAATGATTTGGCTTTAAATATGACCCATTTACAAAAATATTTAAATTAGTGTTAAGATGCAAATCCTGCCTGAGGGTAAGCAACTGGTCTGTTAAATCAAGGCAGTCCTGAAGGGCAGTATCCATGTCATTGAGTAGAGGTAGAAGGGTGGCTGGGTTTAAAGAAATCACCAAATGCAGCCAAATGTTAGATGCTACCAAAAGAAGAACCTCATAAGATGTTATTCTACTAGCTGACAGGTGTTGGATTAATGTGATTTAGAATAGCAGCAACATCATGAGGACATACACATATAACAGTATATTAATAGAGAGAGATAAATGGCTCATGCAGTAGTAGAGGTTGGCAAGTTCCAAGTCCATGTGTCAGGCTATAGGTGTCAGGCTGGAGGCTTCTCCTGACTCATGTAGCAGCAGGGGCTGATGAACCAAAGATTGACTGGTTAGACAGCAGGCTGCTTGGCTCATGGCTGTGAAGGTTGACTAATCCATATCGGCCAGTAAGATGACCCAAGACCCAAGAACTAGAGGTCTGATGTTGATGAGCTGAATGCAGGATCCAGAGCAGAGCAAAAGCCAGCGAGCTTTGTCAGAAAACCCTCATATATTGGATTCAGTCCACAACCCCAAGGAAACTCCCTTTCAACTGATTGGCTACTCACTGCAGATCCTATCATGGAGGTGATCACATTGTATCAGATCTCATCATGGTGGTGATCGAATCATTATATGACTGCCAAACTACATCATAACTGCCAAACCACTGAGAATCATGGCCTAGCCAAGTTGACAGAAAACCTTAATGATCACAGTCAACCCCGGTCAACTTGGCACCTGTACACATCTCCTTAAACATAATCTCTGAATAAAGACAATTATAAAGTCATACTTGCACCTAACATGATACAACAAACACATGAACAACAAAAATGTACTAGCCGTGTTTACATCTTACATTTTGTAAGTGAAGAAAACAAAAATATTTGATACACATGACAAGGAAGAAATACTCATAGCAATTACAGTCTTCATTTCTGCAATTGGTCACATGGTCGTGACTGGTATTTAGAAACCTTCTTCCACCAACCATTCTGTATTCCCTTTGCTCTCAGCAAGCACCTCAGCTGGTCATGGTTCTTTGTCTGGTAGGGTGACCCAAATCTTCATTCCAGAAGGGTCTTGGCCATTAGTAGTCATGTTGGACTCGGGTTGCTGTAGTTTTCCATTGACTTTAATCACACGGCATCGTAGTACTAAGAGAAGCCCTAAGGGATCTCCTACATTCCAGATATATTCTTCTTTAACTCTATTATGTAATAACAATTCAATTTCCTCTTGGTAATCAGGATTGATCACACCAGTCAATATGGTAACTCCCTTCTTTGTCTGTTGATCCAGAGGCATAAGGAGCTCAAAGTGGCCAGATGACATTCTTAACTCTCAGTTCAATGGAATCACTGAGTGTCTCCAGGTGGGAGCATTCCTTCCTTTGGAAATAAGACCTCTAGACCCACAGAGTATATGGTCGTGGAGACAGGAAGCAAAAATTTTGCAAGTGGGTCACTAGGGGTAGCAATGAGTTGTACCACTTACATTTCCACCCCTTAATTCCTAGACCCATGAATCCTGGCTATGAGAGAAACAACACCTTATACTGGACACTGGTTTAGAGCATATACAGCCCCTTGGAGAACATTGCCTCAACCATGCAAGGTATTGTCACCTAGCTGGCACTGTAATTGTGCTTTTGGAAGGCAATTCCATAGTTATATCAAGCCAGCTGCTTCAGGATGATGGGGAACATGGTAAGACCAGTGAATTCCATCAGCATGGGCCCACTGCCACACTTCATTTGCTGTGATAGGAGGCCTTTGATCCGAGGTGATGCTGTGTGGGATACCATTACAGAGGATAAGGTATTCTATAAGTCCACGGATGGTGGTTTTGGCAGAAGCACTGCATGCAAGGAAGGCAAATCCATATCTAGATTAAGTGTCTATTCCAGTAAGAACAAAATGCTGCCCTTTCTGTGATGGAAGCCGTCCAATGTAATCAGCCTGCTACCAGGTTGTCGGCTGATCACCTGGAGGAATGGTGCCATACTGGGGACTCTGTGTTGGTCTCTGCTGCTGGCAGATTGGGCACTCATCAGTGGCTATAGCCAAGTTGGCCTTGGTGAGTGGAAGTCCATGCTGCTGACCCCGTGCATAACCTCCATCCCTGCCACCATAGTCACTTTGTTCATGAGCCCAATGTGCAATGATGGGAGTGGCTTGGGAAAGAGAATGACTGGTTTAAACAGAATGTGTCATCCTACCCACTTGATTGTTAAAATCCTCCTCTGCTGAGGTCACCCTTTGGTAGCATTCACATGAGACACAAATATCTTCACTTCTTTGGCCCATTCAGGAAAGTCTATCCACATAACTCTTTCCTGTACCTCCTTGTCTTTAATTTTCCAATCATGTTCCTTCCATGTCCCTGACCATCCAGCAAAACCATTGGCTACAGCCCATGAATCAGTATACAATCACATTTGGCCATTTCTCCTTCCAATAAAAGTAAACAACCAGTTGCACAGCTCAAAGTTTTGCCCATTGGGAGGATTTCCCTTCATTACTGTACTTCAGGGAGGTCTCAGGAAAGGGCTGTAGTGCTATGGCTGTCCACTTTTGAATGGTGCCTGCATATCACGCAGAACCATCTGTAAACCAGGCTCGAGTTTTCTCTTCCTCAGTCAAATGATCATAAGTATCTCCCCATAAAGCCATAGGTGTAGACTAGGAAATGGAAGGTAATATGACAGGAGTGGAGGCCATGGACATTTGGGCCACTTCCTCATGCAACTTACTTGTGCCTTCAGGTTCTGCTCAGGCCCGATCTCATATATACCACTTCCATTTAATGATGGAGTGCTATTGTACACATCCAACTTTTTGGCTCTGTGGGTGAGACAACATCTAGTTCACAATGGGCAGCTCAGGCCACATGGTGACTGGTGGCCCATGGTTAAGCTTTCAGTTTCTACTAAGGCCCAGTAACAAGCCAAAAGCTGTTTCTCAAAAGGAGAGCAGTTATCTGCAGAGGATGGCAGGGCTTTGCTCCAAAAATCCTAAGGGTCTGTGCTGTGATTCACCCATATGGACCTGCCAAAGACTACGAAAAGCATCTCTTCTGTCACTGACGATTCAAGCACAATTGAATCAGCTAGATGGTATGGTGCAAATGGCAGAGCTGCTTGTTTGGCAGCCTGAACCTGTTGCTGAGCTTTCTCTTATTCTGGGCCCCACTCAGAACTAACAACTTTTTGAGCCACCTGATAACTATTGAACTTGCCTTATTGAACTTGAAAGGCTCCTTGATATCCTTGATAATGTTAAGAAGACATGTAGTCTCCTTTATGGAAATGTGGGAAACACTGAAGTAGCATTATATTAACACATCTGTCTAGGTTGGCTACTTTTTGCTAATCTCCATTTCCTATTGATTCTTAATCATTTCAATTTGAGAGGCATTTTCTAACCTTGCCCTCAAATGTACCCTATGAGGGCCTGTGACTTCCTCTGGATTGTGAAGTCAAATCATATACACATGTAACTGATAGGAAATAGAAACGTAAATAATGAAGATGAGTTCACTTACCATTTCACTCATTAAGCGTATGTCACACTTTCAAATCAGGGGCATGGATAAACTACCTGTGGAGTGAGGAATGGAGAATAAGATGAAGTCCAGGGAAACACAAAGAGAATATAGGCTTTCTGTGCCGACATAGAAGTCCCACTATGAAATGGAGCTTGCTGACAATAGGCTAGGAGAAAGTCACACATGAGACTGGTTGCAGTCTTTCAAAGTTCCTTATTTTTATTTTTGTTAAACCTCATTAATATTTGGAGCCTTCTTGTGTTCTCCTTCATTCTTTCTAATCATCAGTAATTCAGTGTAGGATATAATCTTATTTTGGTCAGTAACTATGGGAAATTAACTTTTTCTGTGGATTTATGCTACTTTAAAATTAACTTCCACTTTAGTTTAATTCCTGAGTCTGTTCACTGCTGAATCCTCAGCGCTTAGCACAGTAGCTGGCCCATAGTAGGGAACTCCATAAATATTCATTGAATGAATAAATGAATGGCATAAACAAATAATCATGGAAGTGTGTGATCTTCCTGTAATCAGGGAATTGTGGAATTCTGCTTAGTTGGACTGGCTTGTGTTACAATTAGATTTAGCAACAGTCAGTATGCTCATTCACAAGAATTAACATGGTGTATCAACTCTCATATCCCCTTATATTTGTATATAGTGTGATTTTTTTTAAATTTTAAAATAAATAGCTAACCATTTTCATTTCAATTAGTTCTACAGATTAAAGATATCAAATCACAATATCTCCTTTTAAAATAAACAATGATATAATAAATAAATGAACAAACTGTTTTAATTTAATGTGGTTTAACAAGATGTACTAGTGTGAATAAAAAGGGAGAGTTGCCTCCAAGTGAGAACTCAAGGCCCCAGCCTTGTTTGGAATGGAGTGTGGGCCCTGGGCCTGTCGTCGCTTCTTTCCGTGTTCTTTTAGGACAGTGCCAGTGCCAGAGTAGAGTGTATCAACAAGACCTCAGAAATATCATCAGGTAGGTGGCCGCATGCCTTAAATTTTTAGGACAGTTCAATTTTCAGTCATTCTGATCAACTGTCTCTACAAGAACAAGAGTACTTATCAGACCATATGTACATCGTCATTGTACAAAATTTGGAAAATACTGAAAAGTATAAAGACAGAAACAAAAATCACATATAATTGTACCATCCACAAATGGCTACTGTTAATATATTTCCCATGTAAATAAAATTGCGATTACATCTTATTTACAGTTTTTTTTAACAGCTTCAATGAGGTATAATGGACATGCAGTAAATGGTGCATGTTTAAAGAGTATGATTTGGTATAATTTACATATGTATACACCCATGAAACCATCACCACAATCAAGATAATCAACATATCTAACACCTCCAAAATTTTCTTTGTGCCCCTTTTAGTCCCTCCCACCTACCCTTCCTCACCAACTCTCATTCCCCAGTCAACCACTGATCTGCTTTTCATCTTTATAGATTAGTTTGAATTTTCTAGAAGGTTATATAAATAGAATCATACAGCATGTTCTCTTTATTGTCTGGCTTCATTCACTTAGTGTAACGATTTTAAGATTCATCCATTTTGTTGCATGAACAAATAGTTCATTCTTTTTATTACTGAATAATATTTCATTGTATGGTTATACCACAATTCATTTATCCACTCACCTGTGGATGGACATTTGGATAGTTCTCATTAACATTTCATCATGAATGAACTCAAGATCAATAAACAATAAGATATATCATAATTATTTTTAGTTTTATTTTACAACATTTCAGACTCAGAGAAAAGTTGCAAAAATAGTACAAAGAATTTCATGTACTCTTCACCCAGATTCCCCAAATGCATACATTCTACCATATTTTCATCACTCTCTATGCGAATATGTATGTGTGTATAAATACACACATACACACACACATGGATGTGTGTGTGTGTGTGTGTATGCTTCTGAATCATTTGAGAGTTAATTGCATGGCCCAGTATATTTCTTGTGACTATCCACCAGGTTAAACCAAGGCTGATAGAAATAATCCCATCTTTCGAAGCAATGTTTCCAATACAAGACACACACATCTGACAAAGCCCACTACTTATTATTAAAGTTTGATTATGGGGTACTTGTTGGAGGGTACATATGGAACTATCAAATTTTAAGGAACAGGATTCAATTTGTTTCAAATCTTGGGGACAAACCAATCCTATAGAGCTGAGATTTCTAAAACCAAACCCAAAATTGCATCCTGTGAGTGGCTGAATTACACTGCAAATTGAATTCCCAACAGGGTGTCTTCTATTAAAGTGAGGGCTTTGACTGGGAAGGCATGAGACCCTGAGAATTAGAATAGGGACATACTGGAAGATCCCAATGAAGCTGGGAACACTGAACCTTTAAATTCCACTGATTTTCCTTTGCCAGTAGAAGTTACTCTTCCACCCCTGTCTGAGAAGGTTAGTTAACACTGCATTGCCTGAAAACCTGTAATGGCATATCTTGAGGCAGTTGCCATGCAAAGCACTGATGATTCTCCTCAGGACCTACCCCACCAAACTTGTTTGCTCTTAGACCTATTCCAGGAGGCCCTGAAAGGGAGGAGAGGTACAAAATGTGACCCATAAGGAGTTGTGCTACACACCAAAAGAGCTGCATGATTTTTCCAATTTATACAGACAGAAATCTGGGGAATATGTATGGGAATGGATATTAAGAATGTGGGAAAATGGTGAAAGGAATATAAAGTTGAATCAGGCCAAATTTATTGATATGGGCTCACTAAGAAGAAATTCTGGGTTCAGCATTTTAGCTTGAAGGGTTAGAAAGGTCTCTAACAGTTTGATCAGTTAGCTGAAACATGGACCAAAAGTGTCCTACACTAAATGTAGTTTAAATGCTGGAATTGGCTTAGTATGCTGTAGAGGCAGGTATCCAAAGGCTTAGCAAGATTGGAATATTAAAGTGGATTTATCATGTAAGACTTGCTCACTCACTCTGGGAAGGTTCAGGGGACAGACCTTTCACCCTGACTATGAGAAATAAATCTCTATAAGATCCTACCATCCTTGAAGTGGGTTCTATGGTTGTTCTTCTCTATAGGCCATAAATTCCATTAGGAACTGCTACCATTGAACTGGGCTCTCTAAATACAATGGACAAAATTGGATCCTGGGATGTCAAGGGCCAAACAGCAACACTTAATTGCCAAAGAGAAGGTGGGCATTTTTACCATAATGGACAGAAGAGTCAAAGAAGTAATCAGAATTGTGTTACTCACAGAGATCCATAGAATTGTCCAGTTGATCATGATGTCCCTACAAAATAGATAGACAGGCAGTCTAGTAAATTTTTACTTGATCTATATAAGCAGAAGAGTTTTGGATCAAGTGAACAGACATCTAACTTGAATCATCAAAACAGAGACTAATGGCCCCTCAATCAATTCGCAGGCTTGAGCCAGTTGACAGGCCCAGAAACACTTAAATGAAGGGGAGGCTGAGTTCCCTTAAGGAAGGCCCCTGTTACAGTGCCACAAATATATATCGTTAATCTTTCTCCCAGACTTTTCCAAAGGGACTTATGGCCAGGATGATTGTGCACGGGGGAAAGGGAACTAATCAAACATTTCAAGGATTACTGGAAAATGACTCTAACTGACACTAATTCCAGGAGACTCAAAATGTCAACGTAGTCCACCAGCCAGAGTAAGAGTTTATTGAGGTCAGGTGATCAGTGGAGTTTTAACTCAGGTCTATCTCACAGTGGGTTCAGTGGGTCTCCAAATCCATTCAGTAGCTATTTCCTCCATTCCAGAATGCATAATTAGACAACATACTCAGCAACTGGCAGAATCTCCACATTGCTTTTCTGGCCAATATTATGGTGGGAAAGGCCCAGTGGAAACCACTAGAACTGTCTCTACCTACAAAATAGTAAACTGAAAGCAATAAAACTTTCCTGGAGAGATTACAGAGATTAGTGCCACCATCAAGGATTTGAAGGATTCATGAGCAGATGATTCCCACCACATTCCCACTCAACTTGCCTATTTGGCCTGTGCAGATAATAGATGTATCTTGAAGGATGACAGTGGACTACTGTAAACTTAACCAGGTTGTGACTCCAATTCCAGCTGCTGTTCCAGATATGATTTTGTTTCTTGAGCAAATTAACACATTCCCTGGTACCTAGTAGGCAGCTATTGATCTAACAAATGGTTTTATTCTCGGTATCTGTTAGTAAAGACCACGAGAAGCAGTTTGCTTTCAGCTAACAAGGCCAGCAATACACCTTCACTGTCCTACTTCATGGATATATCAACTCTCCAGCCTTATGTCATAGTTTAGTCAGCAGGGACCTTGATTGCCTTCCCTTCTACAAGACGTCACACTGTTACATTACATTGATGATATTATACTGATTTGATCTAGTAAGCAAGAAGTAGCAACTACTCTAGACAAATCAGTAAGATATTTGTATGTCAGAGGATGGAAAATAAATCCAACAAAAATTCAGGGGCCTGCCACCTTAGTAAAATTTCTAGGGGGTCTGTGGTTTGGGTCATGTTGAGATATCCCTTCTAAGGTTAAGATAACCAACGAAAAGAGAGGCAAATTGCCTACTGAGCCTGTTTGGATTTTGGAGGCAACATATTCCCCATCTGGGTGTGCTACTCAGACCCATTTTCCAAGTGACTTGAAAAGTTACTGGTTTTGAATGGGACTCAGAACAAGAGAAGACTCTAAAACAGGTCCAAGCTTGCCAGGCAGTCTGCTCTGGTACTTGGGCCATAGTGTCATGTTTGCTGGAAGTAAGCACTTATTTCCTGGGATAAATGCAAACTGGTCTCCTTGACTTAGAAAAACGTGAAAATTTTCCTGGAACATCTATGACTCTGAAAGAATGAAGATAAGATAGGAGAAGGAAGGAATCCACAAGACACACTTAAAATTTCTATGTCATTAAGGCTAGAGGAGACAAATTAAAAAATATACATTACTAAACTATATAACTACATTTTTAATGATATGGGACATAAAATCAAAAGAGGCATTTGACCTCAACTAAAATGGCTGAACTAATGCTAAGGCTCAGTATAACCCTTCACACAGATTCAAACTCTGTTGCTTAAGAATCAACCCTGTCATTAAGGAAAGACTTCTTTGTGGTCAGGCTAAGAATGTGGATACTACTTGTCCTGGGGTCTGTAACCAAACTTTATGGAAACTCTTTGTGTTAGATCTCTTCAGGAGACCCTATTCTCTGTGTGAGGTAATGCTTAACCTATTCCAGACAGTATCCATCATGCCATCATCATGCCATTCTTTTGTGATGGTCATGAGACCCCCTCCATGACCACATGCCTTGCAATTATATCCTTTAGTCAATCAATGCATTCCAGCTGTATTAATATAACCAATAATATTAAAAATCATGGTTTGCTTTGTTCCACCTTTGATTGACCTAAATCACTGTAAACCAGTCAGAATATTGTGTTTTGTAGTTCCTCCTGCAGCACTGCAACTATGTGTGACTTGCACCCCATCCCTTGGATCCATGAGCTTCAGACTCTGAGGCTTTCGCAACCCCCATTCGAATGATATACTGGCTTCAATAAATCTTTTTTATTTTACTTTAATAGAGTTTGAAAGTTTGTTCTCTACAACAAATGGCATAGTCTTGGCAGGATTCAGAGAAATCTTTCCCCAGCGAACCCCAAGGAGCTGAAAAACCCTTGTGCCCTCATGCTTTCTTGGACTCCTTGGAACTTGTCTGTAGGCGAGCTCTCCTGAAATTGAGCCCCCAGCATTTCGGTGCAGCTTTTTGGGATTTGTTGAAGCCATCCTTCACTTTCACTTTTTCATTCATAGCTGAACAAATTTGAAAGTTTGTAGTTTCAACTGCGATTTGAGTGTTACGAGGTTGCCACCTACTGGCTGTATCTTGTTAAGAGTGCTCATTCTCATCTTTTGTTTTCTGTTTGCCTATTTCTAACTAGCTGTTTGAATGTCTATTGAGGTGTTTTTTGGGTCTTAAAAGCCACAAAAACAAAGGGCAAAACAGGCCAACCTCGCAGCAAAACCCTTGATAAGTTTTTATCAGACCCTGAAGGTGCTGAAGTTTCCAGTACATTGCTTGAGCTTTTGGTTTTTTGTTTCCGTTCTTGGTTTGAATAGTTTGTATATGTTTTGAATTTGACAAGTCCACCATCTAGCGGACAAAAGGTATAGCTCCTCACACAAACCTTTTCGTTTCTCTAAGGGCGCATCAGGCTTAGTGCACCATTTGGCTGCCAGCACCTACAGATCTTTGATAAGATGGGGAATGCTGCCTCAAAGGGCCATAGCGGATGTTGTTCTGGGACCAACACTTGCTCTATGACTAACAATTATGGCCCCAGCACAGTTCCATGTCTTGGATGGTAGCATGCACTTATCAAGGAACCCCTCCAGTGTCAGAGGCCAATTTGGGGGAGTTTTGCACTCACTAAGTTAACTTTTTTGCATGGTGAACTAGAGGCTACAGGATCCTGGACCTATCAGAACCAGTGGGAAGCCTATTTTAATTGGTTTTTGGAAGCTTCCAAGAGAAAAAATGATATTAGATTTACTTCACTGTAGGACAGTGTCCAGGAAAGCAAAACAAACTGAAGAATTGCAATGCAAAAACTCTACTGTCACTACAGCATCTTCTCCTCCTCCTGCTACTCTTCAGAGGATGCATCTCTGTATCCATCTCCACTTTTTTGTCCTGACAATACTTTGTGTGAGCTTCCTAATTGCACTAGGGAATCCTCAAAAGAAACCAAACTAGTAGCTACAGGACAGACTAAATCAGTAATTAAGGTGTCTTTTAAAATTAAATATCCAAAGGCAGGAGGAGGTCCTTCCAAAGTTACCTTTACCCCATGGTCTAAAGCAGAGCTTCATACTATCATAAAGGAGTTTCCTAACCCTCTCAAAGATCTTCATAAGATCTGTCAGGAATTTAAAATCCTGGAAGAAACATAGGAGCCAGGGTCACCAGACTTGTATAACCTCTTATGCATGCTGTTGGGACCTGGGGATGCAGAAATAGTTGGGGGAAGCCAAATGGAAGGAGCCTGAATTCATTATCAATTCAACCAAATGTCGGTAGTTTGAAGTTGATAACACAGACTAAGGAAATAGTTACAAATTTAATTGACGTCTCCCAGAGGTGTTTCCTAGAAAGATAAATTGGGCTAAGGTTTGAACCTGCAAACAAGAAAGAGGCAGAATGTATATAATTGTAAAGACTGTTCAACCAAATTATTTATGGAACACTCTGGTTTGAACTTAGAAAATGAAGGAGCTACCATCGCCTTTAATTCTCTTTTTTTGGGTGGCCTCCATCCAGAACTAGCAGATTTGGTTATACATCACTGTGATCATTAAGGTTGTGTGTCAACTTGGCTGGGCCATGATTCTCAGTGGTTGGCAGTTATGATGTAGTTTGGCAGTCATATAATAATGTAATAACCTCCATAATGAGATGTGATATAAGGTGATCACCTCCATGATGGGATCTGCTGTGAGTAGCCAATCAGTTGAAAGGGAGTTTCTTTGGGGTGTGGCCTGCATCCAATATATGTGGACTTTCTGGCAAAGCTTTCTGGCTTTTGCTCTTCTCTGGATCCTGCATTTGGCTCATCAACATCTGACCTCCAGTTCTTGGGACTTGGGCCAGCAGCCTGTCGTCTTATCTGCCAATCTTGGATTCATCAGCCTTCTCAGCTGTGAGCCAGCAGCTTGCCGTCTGACATGTGGATTTTGGGTTCATCAGCCCCTGTAGCTACATGAGTCAGGAGAAGCCTCCAGCTTCTCTGGTTTGCTTCTTTAGAGAACCCAGCTTAAGGAATTTGGTACCTAGAGAAGTTCCAAATAAACAAAATTGTAAGGATGAGTTTTCTAAATTGGTTCTTAAGTCTCTTTAGTCTTAAAGATGCTGATGACTCTGCTTTCAGTAGTAAAGAGGGCACTGCTAATCCATCGTGTGAGGTGGCTATAGATACACACGAAATATCACCACCAATAGATCAGGTACTGGTGAGAGGTGAAGCTCTAGGTGATTGCATGTTTGATAACTTTCTACAATTTTGTCATAATGAGGAGTATAAGGAAGCTGGTTGGTTGGCCCTACTTTCACTAGAAAAACTGGTGAAAGACAGGGATTAACTCAGAGATTCAGAGTCAAAGTTCAAGTGTCATATAAACGACCTCAAAGTTTCCACTTGTGTCTTGAAAGAAAGCCTCATTTCTTGTAGTAACAGAGCTGATATTGCCAAAAAACAAACTCAAATTCTTATCATAAGAGTGGCTGAATTACAATACCAACTGAATTCCCTAACTCGAGTGGTGTCTAAAGTTAAAGTGAGGGCATTGATTGGGAAGAAATGGATCCTGAAACTTGGGATGTGGACATATGGGCAGATAATCATGAAACTGGAGACACTGAGCCCTTAAATTCTGTTGAATCACTCCTGCCATCAGAATCAGCCCTCTCTCTCCCATCTGAAGAGACTGCTCCATGTTTGTCTGCTAAACCACCCTCCCCAGTAAAACCATTAGCCTCTCCATCCCCATCTGATGAGATTAAGCCAGTTGTGTATGAAGATACTTTGAGTCATTGTCTGGGGCATCGAATGAGATGGATGATCTACAAGAAATGCTGAATATTCTCAAAACACATCCCCATGATCACCGGGTGGAAACCCCAGGTTCTGCTACGGGTGACTCATATTGGCCAATAAATGACGGACCTAGATGGGAGAGCAGGAAAGGCACCTTTATGGCATTGTGCAAGTGAAGGAGTCAGTCGGAGCTGCTGCTGCCAAGACTGTCCCCGAGGGTGAGGGTAAAGTTACTTTTAAGGGGTTTACAAGTACGGAGTTTATACAAGTTATTTCAGCAACATTCTTAATCATACAACGGAGGTACAATGGGGTTTAGACATAACTTCCAAGCAAAGAAAGCAGGATTCAAATGCAAAAGCTGCGGAGGAGGAAGCCACGCAAAGGAAACAGTATTGTAATGCAAAAGCTGCTGGATGAGCTAAGCAAAGATGCAAAGCTGCTTGAGGTAGTCAAATTTTCTACAGCCTGGGGAATCTGTCTTATTCCCTCATTTTCTTTTTGGACATTGGTCATTTAGGACCAGTGTCCATGTTGAACTATAGCCCAGCTCAGAATTGTTTGGCGTATTTTTGGGGAGGGGCAAATATTGGACCTAGGCCTTCCATTGTTCCTACTGACCTCCTGTTGTTTATAACTATTTACTAAATACTAAAAGAAAAAGAGTGGCTTTTATGCCCTGTTTATATGAACCTTTCCCAAAAAGATTTTTTTTTTCATATTATCTTAGCTATTGTCTTTATACCTCAGGGCCCAGCTGATGTGTCTTTATGAGTCTTTGTGAGTTCATCTCTAACTGGGTCACATTCTTTATGCTCAAGGACAGGGAATAATGGCTCCAATATTATCTCCTAAATGATTCTTTTCTTTTGATCAGAGATTGGAGTTAACATATTGATGATTAATACCTGGACTTAGTTGAGCCCCTAGATGGCAGCCATGGAGGGCTCTTCAAATTCATGGTGCTGGTTTTCCACCAGAGACCATCTGGTTCTTCACCAGGATCTTAAGTAAGAGCAACGTTCCCATCAATCGCATTGCTGAAGTGAGCAGACTTAATGTACATTAACATTTTAGCCTGAGGATTCCTTAAGTGTGTAAGACAATAGAAGATAAGTTTTATTATGCCTAATACTATCAGAATGCAGACTAAGAATATTACTATTCCTTGCAATAGTGATTTCGCTTATGTATTTATTCTTGATGGTAACTAACCAAATAAATCTGGTGTTTGTAAGGATGTTACAGTGTGTAACCAAGTATCTTGTTGTTTAATTCTATGTATATCCTGTTTTACTTTTCCTGTGTTATTTATCTGAATACAAGAGGTATTTACTACAGTACAGATTACACTTCTTGGGCTAATAAAAAAATCTAAGGCTATTTTGTTATCTCATGTCACCTTGGCTAATGAGGTCAGAGATTACTGTTGTGTTTTTATCTCATTAGCAAATACGTCTGTTATTTGTTCCATAATGATTGATAAATTTCTTAAAGTTTTTTTTTCAATTTAACTATATCATGATAGGAATTAAAACTACCAACCCCAACCTGAGTATTGGACCAATGGGTTTCTTTTTGACTCTCATTTTATAATGTGTAACAATTTAACATTACCTTTTCAATATTTACTGACATCATTATTATGAATATCTCAATGAAATCTTAAAATTCTCAAAATGCATTATCCATATATTCACCATGAATCTAAACAAGAGATTGTCCACATAAACTCACTGTCAGTTGGAAAGGGATCATCTAAACTAGTATAGTTGGATCCACCACACAAAAACATACATCCACAAGGAGCACACAAGGTTTGTCTAGAGGAAACAGAAGGTATAGAAAAATTTACACGTGACAACAAAATTTTCATTAGAGAATACATGATTAGCAAGATAATATAGGATCTTCTCCTGTTGGAAGTCTTCAGTTAATCTGTTTAAAACATACTAAGTGTTCTTCTCAAGAGCAAGCTGCCCTTCCTTGGTTTACCTATTAACAGTCATGAGTCACTTTCTCAGAAGCAGAAATGTCACAAAACTGTTTTTTTAGAGAACTAATAGGAATTTTAACGCTATTCTATTTTGTCAAATCATAACTCGAATTAATTTCAGACATTTTTCTGGCTATGATATTTACAACTTTGCTAAGTTTACCAATAATAACTTTTAATTCAAGAGTTACAATATCTAAACTCATTAGTTAAATAATTTATGAGAAAGGAAAATGGTTTCTTATATCCAGAAAGTAAGAACTTAAAACATCAGCAATATTCCCTCATAAAACCCATAGTATTCCTTTATTCAGTCTTCCATTTGTGAAACCATCAGCTTCTACGTAAGACTTTTGGAAATCTTGATTCAGTTTAGTCACACTTCTTTTTGTTGAGATAGTTTGGTGAAAATTTTTTTAGCAAATCAATAAAGTAAAAACTTATCTGCAGATGACAAATCTTAATATGGCCATGATTAATTTATAAGCATAATACTCTGAGTTATAAAATTCAGAGCCAAAGTCCATTTTAAAAAAATTTAGACAAAAATATTTTTAAATATAATGATTAACATTATTTTTAAAGAGCTTCAGATATAATACACTGTATAATAATTTTGAGACATAATATCATATAGTCAGGATATGCCAAGATTTTTTAAATGAAGTTTGTTCAGACATTCTAAATTTTTATTTAAATTTTTGTATTTTTCTTATTTTTCTCAATCTAATGTTAGCCCTTAAAGATTTTATCAGCCAGTTTTGGAAATCACAAAGTTTCTATTCAACTGACCAATTCATTGAGATGGATATAATCTTAAGCCTCTGGCTAGTGGTGGAAACATTTTTCTAGGCCATTTTAAGTGTGTCTTATGTGATTTTTATTTTTTGCTTCTTAGGAGTTCTCTTATGATACAGAGAACTTGTTTACAGTTCCTTTATGATTGAGATCTCTCTAGTTTTTTGTAACTATAGTAAAGCAGCATTTTTTAAAAATTTTCTTTTGTCTTAAAAAAGTCTCCACTTAGTTAGAAGGTGTCTTTCAAAAGCTTCCCTGGAGCTATATGACTTCAAAGACTTGGGGCTGAGGAGGCCTGATGCCTTAATCTCTTGACTCAGGGAAGACAAGATTGGGTCAACCCAATTCATTTACATATGTTTAAGTTGACCTAGGCATTTTGAAAGGCTATCTACCGGGTAAATACCAAAGCTCTTTAGCAATTTTGTAAATGAATTCATCAATTCTTGGCTAATGAGAATGGGGGCTGGGTAGGCCTGATCTTGCCCCACCCTCTCACTCTTGACTCAGTTCGCAGAAAAACAAAAACAGGTTTTAGATAAAACTCATTAACTTACCAGAGCCTCAGATGGAGGAATATTAGGACTTTTGACAAAAACTGAGCATCAAGTAAAAGGTCCCCAAAAAGGAAAAGACAGGACAACACAAATGGAAAGCTCATTTTCCCAAAGTGGCCACAGAAATTCTAAATTGCTTCTTTTATATTCAGTTTATAGTGTTTTTAAATATGAACCCTAAACCAGTGTCTCAGTAGTAGGGGGAAATCTAGGCTCAGTTATCAAAAATGTTAGGCTCTAAGGTTCAAGCTTTTGGTTTTCTATTCTTTTTTTTTGAACTTAATTCATTTTGTTGGCTAGATACCTAGTCTGCTATTTTAGACCTTAAATATAGTAATTCCTTTAATTGGAAAGTATTTTAGAATAGCTACTGGTGTTTTTAATTTTAATATTGTGATTCTTTATTGAGAAACTGTATCATAAAACAGGTATGGAGCTACTGCTTCTTCCTGCAAGTTTCATAAAACAGGTCAGGAGCTATCACCTCCCCCTGAGAATTTGGCAAAACAGCACTATTTCCCGGGTTTTCTCTAGTGCTCTAGCCTGTCTCACGACCAATTTATCCTGTTATGAGAGTCTTTAATGCTCATGATGAGCATCAGCAACCACCCTAATTGCTTCTACTGGTTGACTCATGCCTGAATTTTTCCGCCTATAGTGACCCAGAGCTCTTTGGAAATAGAATGGTCTTTTTAATGTTTCAAGCTCCTGAAGTCAGACACTAAACTGCATTTCACCAAAAGAGTAAATATCACTCTTAACCAAACTATCAAGCAAAAAAAATCTAAGAAAGATTCTCATTAATCAAACAACTCGTCTTCAAAACAAATATGCCAAACAAAACTTAAGAAAACATGAGAAAGAGAACAAAAAGAATACGCAAAGGCCTGTTTTGTAGGGAGGGAAATTGGTTACCCTGCCCCCCTCCTTCACCTTGACTAGGCAGCAAGGCCTGCTCAAGCAGCTAAAAGAGGCAGGATGGTGGAGAGTAGAGTGGAGAAGTGTTGGGTGGGAGCAAATTGAGAAGGTCGGGTCTTAGGGTCAATCTGTTCCTTTCTACTCTCCACGTTTGAGGGAGGGTTTCCAAGCCTAGGGAATCTGGTTAGTTCAAGTGTGTGAACCAGTGGCAGCTGATGGGGAGGGGCTCTCTTTCCACCTGTATGGGATCCCATGAACTGTGTGGTTGGGGGACAAGCCTGAGCTGGAAGCTCCTGCCAGCATGGTTGTTCCCTGGAGTTCTGGGATAGGTTTTATGGGGACTGGGAGGGTTGAAGGTGGGTCAAGTCTTTGGAGGAAGCAGCTCCACTGGGTTGGCCTGGGTGGAGAAGGTGACTCTGAAGCCCTGCTGAGGGAGGCAAGAGGCTGGAGCAGAGGGCAGAGGAGTATGGCTGCCTGAGGAGAAGGCATTTCTTGGTGGCGTTCTGCCACCTACCCCCCTCTTCCCAGGGAGACTTCTGCCTGGAATCATCTAAATCCTTTGATGGCTTCAGCCTGACCCTGCCCTTGAGGCCTTGGGAAAGTGGATGATGGCGGGGAGGAAAGGAGGGGATCACCATTTGGGAAGAGTTCTAGGCATGTCCACCCCAGATCACCTCGAGGGCTCTGTGATTGATGGAATGCTGGATTGGGATGCCATCCTGGTTGCAGCTTGTTGTGGTGGTAGTGCAGACAGGGTATGAGGGTGGGAGATCCAGGAGGCAAAGAGCTTGGGACACACAGCAGTTGCTGACTACTTTCTGACTTGCAGGTCAGTATCCAGGGCTGGTGGCTGGGCCCTCCAGCCTTCCTTCAAGTTCCCTTCCTCTGGAAGGGAAAGGTTAGGTGTCAGGGGTGGGTGGAATTCCAGTTTGAGTAGCAGGAGCAGATGCATTTTCCTGGTGTGTCTCTCAGGTTATTACCCCTCCTAGATGGGGAGACTGGGGCGCTGGTGGCACAGTGGTTAAGAGCTATGGCTGCTAAACAAAAAATGTTCGCGGTTTGAATCCACCAGCCTCTCCTTGGAAACCCTATGGGCAGTTCTACTCTGTCCTATAGGATTGCTATGAGTCAGAACAGACTCGATGGCATCTAACAACAACAACAAGAAGGGGAGATGGAGGCCCAGGGAGGAGCAGTAAAGCTCCTTCCCCAAGGTGACCAAAGACCAGGGATAGGACCATTATTCTTATTGACTCTCCTTTGTAGATGATTTTTCTTTTATCCCTAGCTGCTCTTAAAATTCTCCCTTTATCTATGGTTTTGGAAAGTTTGATTATAATATGTCTTGGTGACTTTCTTTTGGGATCTACCTTATGTGGGGTTAAATGAGCATCTTGGATAGATATCTTCTCATCTTTCACGGTATCAGGGAAGTTTTCTGCCAACAAATCTTCAACCATTCTCTCTGTATTTTTTGTTATCCCCCCTGTCCTGGTACTCCAGTAACTTGTAGGTCATTCCTCTTGATAGAGTCCCACATAATTCTTAGGGTTTCTTCATTTTTTTAAATCCTTTTATCTGATTTTTCCTCAAATAAGTTGGTGTGGAGTGTTTTATAGTGAATCTTACTAACTGGTTTCCATTGCCCCAATTCCGCTCCTATGACTTTCTATTGAGTTGTCTAATTCTGAAATTTTATTGTTAATCTTCTGGATTTCTGATTGCTCTCTCTCTAAGGATTCTTGCAACCTGTTAAATTTGTCATTATATTCTTCTCTAATCTCCTTAATTTCCTCTATTGCTTGTTCTGTGTTTTGTATAATTTCCTTCCTGATCTCTTGAAGAGTTCTGTATATTAATCTTTTTTATTCTGCCTCTAGTAATTCCAAGAAATTTTCTTCCTCTGGAAAATTTCTAGATTCTTTATTATGAGAAGTTGCTGAAGCCATTATGGACTGCCTATTTATGTGATCTGATACTGACTTTTGTCTCTGAGCCATCAATAAGTTATTATATTTATTTATTTTATGTTTTCTTACTGTGTCCGAACTTCTTGTTTTGTTTTGATATGCCCAAATAGGCTGCTCATGTGATCTAGCCTGATCACCAGTGCCCCTGAAGCTCCAACATCCTGCCACCAGGTGGCCAGAACTGCCACTAAGTATGTGAGCCTAGGAGTGTGCCCACTCCTCCTGTATGGATTCAGCTCAGGTGTCCAGGTAGTCGACCACCAAGTGTGTGGTGCAGGCTCTCACCTACAGTCCTAGAACAGCTTGGGTGATTGGTGTACACACAGGCATCCAGCTGCAGCAGGGGGACACACGCTGAGCAAGGTAGGGGCCAAAGGCCACCCCTGAGTGTCCAGGAGGAAAACATGTCCCTGTTCCCCAGAGTACCTAGGTGGGTGGGTTTTACAGCTGGACTATGAGCCCCCAATGATGTTGGCTGTAAGGACTGGGGGGCACCACTTATTCTTGGGCCCCTTTTGCAGGTGGCTAGGTGGCATGGGTGGAGCCACCAGTCCTCAGGCCCCTGATGTGGGTAGGTGAAGACCCTGCTTAATGGGCAGAGCAGTGTCAAATGTCACAAACCTGCCACTTCACAGCTGGAACAGTTGAAGTTAGACTCTAGGTACATACCCTGTTGTACTGCAGTAATGAGGGCCTATGCTGTTGAAATGGGCCCACACAAGACTCTGCAGGGGGAAAGGCACTCAAAGTCCGTGGATCCCTTACGCTTGTGCCTAGGCAAAGGAACTGTGCCTACCCTGAATTCCTGGCTTAGGGGAGCCTGCAGATTATTTTTTCTCCTCTTTGTTAATTTGTTCACTCTCCAAGGCCAGAAGAATGGCTCATGGCCCATGACAGGTCCTACTTCCTGCCCAGTGAACTTGGCAATCACTGAAGCAATCCCAGACCCAGTGCATAGCAGGGAGCAGGGAGGTAAATGGGAGAGAGGTTTTTCCCTAAGGGGGGGTGTTTTTGATCTGTGCAGTAGGCCAGACACAAGTACTTATCTTTTGCCGATCAAGGGCTGCTTCTCACTGGTTCTGGATGGCTGAGTAGACTCTGTGCTGCTGGGTCTCTCCTCATGTGGAAAACACCTCCCAAGCACCGCTGTTTGCCTGCCACACCACGTACCACAAGCTGATCCAGCCTGAAGGGCTCCAGCTCTCACAGGGTCAGGTCTGGCAACTCCTGGCTGCTTCTGAACCATCTCTCCCTCCCCCGTGACTCAGTCCAATTCATCGACTTTGCCTTTGATGTTCAGGGCTCCTAGATAGTCATATATAATCAATTCACTTGTTTTTTTGGGTCTTTATTGTAAGAGGGACCACCGGAACCATCTGACTACTCTGACATCTTGGCCACCCCCCCAAATATTTCCTTTTTGATCTTGTATAATAGATTGTATAGATTGTTCTAAGGAACACATTCATCTCAGGTGTTGTTTTATGGGCCTGTCTTTGATTTGGCTGAAAGGTGTTCTCCGGTAGTGGATTCATTCCAGTTCAGTAGGATGTCTTATGGCCATAGTCTCAGGTGTTCCTCCAGTCTCTATAAGGTCAGTTAAAACAAAACAAAACTTTGCAGTCGATTCCAACTTGTAGCAACCCTATAGGACTGAGTAGAACTGCCCCATAGGGTTTTCAAGGAGTAGCTGGTGGATTTGAACTGCCAATACTTTTTGGTTAGCAGCTGAGCTCTTAACCATTGCGCTACCAGGGCTCTGTCAGACCAATAAGTCTTGTCTTTTTTGTGAATTTGATATTTTTTCCACAATTTTTCCCCTTCTTTGTCCAGGACCCTCCGTTGTGATCCCAGTCACAGCTGTAGGTAGTGGTAGCTGGGCATCATCTAATTCTGTTCTCAGGGTTGTGTAGGCTGTGCTTCATGTGGTCCAATAGCCCTTTGGACTAATTGCGCCCTTGGGTCTTTGGTTTTCTTAATTCTGTTCTTTTCTAGACAGTAAGAGATGAATAGTTGTATCATAGATGGCCACTCGCAAGCTTCTAAGACCCCAAATGCTACTCACCAAGGAAGGATGCAGAAATTTGTCTTTATGTACTATGTTGTGACAGTTGATGTAGATGTGCCCCAAGTCTATGGTCCTTCACTTTCAGCCTAGGAAATTCGTCCTGGGAGGTGTTTGGTTATGTCTAAGAAATTGCCCTCACTGTGGCCCTTGTGTGCTCTATTGCCTATATTGGTATATAAGCATCACCTACAGTTATGTATGTAGAAATATCCACCACCAAACCTATATATGCAAATAAGTGTATTCCCTCATACCCTCCCACACCTATTGTCATATCTATCTAGCTATGTATTCATTCATAAATTGTTGTTGTTAGGTGCCATTGAGTCGGTTCTGACTCATAACAATCTTATGGACAACAGAACGAAAACTACCTGGTCCTGTGCCATCTTCATAACCGTTGTTACACTTGAGTCCATTGTTGCAGCCACTGTGTCAATCTGTCTCATTGAGGGTCTTCCTCTCTTTCACTGACCCTCTACTTTACCAAGTATGATGTGCTTCTCCAGGGACTGGTCCCTCCTCATAACATGTCCAAAGTATGTGAGATGAAGTGTTGCCATCCTTGCCTCTAAGGGCAGTCTAGCTGTACTTCTTCCAAGACAGATTTGTTCATTCTTCTGGCAGTCCATGGAGTATTCAATATTCTTCACCAACTCCATAATTCAAAGGCATCAATTCTTTGGTTTTCCTTATTCGTTGTCCAGCTTTTGCATGCATATGAGGCAATTGAAAGCACCATGGCTTGGGTCAGGCACACCTTAGTCTTTAAAGTGGCATCTTTGCTTTTTAACACTTTAAAGAGGTCTTTTGCAGCAGATTTGCCCAAAAGCAATGAATCTTTTGATTTCTTGACTGCTGCTTCCATGGGCATTGATTGTGGATTCAAGTAAAATGAAATCCTTGACAACTTCAGTCTTTTCTCTGGTTATCATGATATTGCTTATCGGTCCAGTTGTGAGGATTTTTGTTTTCTATATGTTGAAGTGTAATCCATACTCAAGGCTGTAGTCCTTGATCTTCATCAGTAAGCACTTCAAGTCCTCTTCACTTTCAGGAAGCAAGGCTGTGTCATCTGCATGACGCAGCTTGCTAATAAGTCTTCCTCCAATCTTGATGGGCCATTCTTCATATAGTCCAGTTTCTCGGTTTATTTGCTCAGCATGCAGATTGAATAAGTATGGTGAAAGGATACAACCCTGACACACACCTTTCCTGACTTTAAACCATGCAATATTCCCTTTTTCTGTCCAAATGACTGCCTCTTGGTCTATATACAGGTTCCTCATGAGCACGATTAGGTGTTCTGGGATTCTCATTCTTTGCAATGTTATCCACAATTTGTTATGATCTACACAGTTGAATGCCTTGCATAGTCAATGAAACACAGGTAAACATCTTTCGGTTATTCTCTGCTTTCAGCCAGGATCCATCTGACATCAGCAATGATATCCCTGGTTCCATGTCCTCTTCTGAATCCAGCTTGAATTTCTGGCAGTTCCCTGTCCATGTACTGCTGCAGTCACTTTTGAATGATCTTCAGCAAAATTTTACTTGCATGTGATATTAATGATATTGTTTGATAATTTCCGCATTCGGTTGGATCACCTTTCTTTCGAATAGGCATAAATTTGGATCCCTTCCAGTCGTTGGCCAGGTAACTGTCTTCCAAATTTCTTGGCATAGTGAGCACTTCCAGTACTGCATCTGTTTGCCGAAGCATCTCAATTGGTTTTCCGTCAATTCCCGGAGCCTTGTTTTTCACCAACGTGTTCAGTGCAGCTTGGACTTCTTCCTTTAGTACCATCAGTTCTTGATCATATGCTGCCTCCTGTAATGTTTGAATATCAATCAGTTCTTTTTGGTACAGTGACTCTGTATTCCTTCCATCTTCTTTTGATGCTTCCTGCATTGTTCAGTATTTTACCAATGGAATCCTTCAGTATTGCAACTCGAGGATTGAATTTTTCCTTCAGTTCTTTCAGCTTGAGAAATGCTGAGCAGGTTCTTCCCTTTTGGTTTTATAGCTCCAGGTGTTTGCACATGTCGTTATAATGTTTTACTTTGTCTTCTTGAGCCACCCTTTGAAATCTTCTGTTCATCTCTTTGACTTCATCATTTCTTCCTTTCACTTTAGCTACTCTACTTTCTACAGCAATTTTCAGAGTCTCTTCTGATATCCATTTTGGTCTTTTCTTTCTTTCTTGTCTTTTTAATGACCTCTTGCTTTCTTCATATATGTTGTCCTTGATGTCATTCCATAACTCATCTGGTCTTTGGTCATTAGTGTTCAATATGTCAAATCTATTCTTGAGATAGTCTCTAAATTCTGGTGGGTGTACTCAAGGTTATACTTTGCCTCTCGTGGACTTGTTCTAATTTTCTTCAGCTTCACCTTGAACTTGCATATGAGCAATTAATGATCTGTTCCACAGTAGGCCCCTGGCCTTGTTCTGACTGATGATATTGAGCTTTTCCATTGTCTCTTTCCACAGATGTAGTTGATTTGATTCCTGTGTATTCCATCTGTCGAGGTCTGCAGGTACAGTCTCCTTTTATGTTGTTGAAGAAAGATATTTGCAGTAAAGATGTCATTGGTCTTGCAAAATTCTATCATTGGATCTCTGGCATCATTTCTATCACCAAGGCCATACTTTCCAGCTATGGATCCTTCTTCTTTGTTTCCAAATTTCACAATCCAATCGACAGTAATTATCAATGCATCTTGATTGTTTGTTTGATCAATTTCAGACTGCAGAAGTTGGTAAAAATCTTCAGTTTCTTCATCTTTGGCCTTAGTAGTTGGTGTGTAAATTTGCGTAACAGTCGTATTAACTCATCTTCCTTGTAGACTTATGGATATTATCCTATCACTGACAACGTTGTACTTCAGGATAAATCTAGAAATGTTCTTTTTGATGACGAATGCAGCACCATTTCTCTTCAATTTGTCATTCCTGGCATAGTAGACCGTATGATTTTTTTAATTCAAAATGGCCAATACCAGTCCATTTCAGCTCACTAATGTCTAGGCTATCAACGTTTGTGTGTTCCATTTTGTAAATTAGTGTATGTTAATACTATTGTTGAGGAATTGTCTATGCTCTAAAAATTACTGTTGCTGCCCCTTGTTCTTGAATTCCTCTCAATGTCCTCCCATGCGTTTGACATGTTTTGCTGATTTCCCCAATATTGTGTATTGCCTTTCCCTTCACTATTTGTTAATTTTCCTTTCTGCCTTCCCCTCATCCCTGGTAACTGCCAAAGAGGGTTTTTTTTCTGTGTGTAGACCTTTTCTTGTTTCTTTATAATAGTAGTCTCATGAACATTTGTCCTTTTGTGACTGAGTTATTTCACTCAGCATAATATCCTCCAAAATTCATCCATGTTGTGTCATATGTCTCAAATTCATCATTATTCTTTGTCATTGGGTAGTATTCCACTGTGTGGATGTACCACAGTTTGTTGATCCATTCATCTGTTGATGGACACTTAATGCTGCTGTGAACATGGGTGTGCATGTGTATATCTGTATCACGGCTCTCATTTCTTTAGAGTATATACCTAGGAGTAGGATTGCTGGGTCATGCAGCTTTTCTATTTCTAGCTTTTTGAGGAAGAGTCATACTGTTTTCCAAAACGATTGTACCATTTTACAGTCTCAACTGCCATGTATAAGAGTTCCAATCTCTCCACAACCTCTCCAACATTTGTTAATTTCTGTTTTTTTTTTTAAATTAGTGCCATAATGTCAGGGTGAGATGGTATCTCATTTTAGTTTTGATTCAAATCTCTTTAACAGCTTACGATTGCAAGCATTTCTTCATGTGTTTGTTACCTGTCCGAATGTTTTCTTTGCTGAAGTGTATGTTCATATCCTTTGCCCCTTTTTTTTAAAATTGTGTTGTTTGTCTTCTTGTTGAGGTGTTGAATTTTTCTATGGATTTTAGAGATTAGACCCTTGTCGGGTATGTCATACCGAAAATTTTTTTCCCAGTCTGTAGATTCTCTTTTTCCTCTTTTGGAGAAATCTTTTGATAAGCATAAGTGTTTAATTTTTAGGAGGTCCCATTTATCTAGTTCATCTTCTGCTGCTTGTGCATTTTTAGTTACATTTGGTATTCTATTTATACTATATAATAGGGCCCCGAGAGTTGTCCCTGTTTTTTCTTCTATGATCTTTATAGTTCTAGGTTTTATATTTAGGTCTTTGATTCATTTTGAGTTAGTTTTTGTGTATGGTGTGAGGTATGTGGGGTCCTTTTTCATTTTTTTACAGAAGGACATCCAGTTTTACCAAAACCATTTGTTAAAGAGACTGTCTTTTCCCCATATAATGGACTTTGACCATTTGTCAAAAATCAGTTGCCCATAGGTGGATGGATTTACATCTGTGTTCTCAATTCTGTTCCTCTGGTCTATGTGTCTGTCATTGTACCAGTACCAGGCTTTTTTGACTATAGTGACTGTATAGTAGGGTCTAAGATCCAGTAGTGTGAGGCTTCCTACTTTGTTCTTCTTCAATAATGCTTTACTTATCCGGGTCCTCTTTCCTTTCCGTATAAGGTTGGTGATTAGTTTTTCTATCTTGTTTAAAAATGTTGTTGGAATTTGGATCAAGATTGCATTGTATCTGTAGATCCCTTTGTGTAATTGACGTTTTCACAATATTGAGTCTTCCTATCCATGAGCATGTATGTTTTTTCATTTATGTAGGTCTCTTTTGTTGTCTTGCAGTAATGTTTTGTAGTTTTCTTTGTATAGGTCTTTTACATCCCTGGTTAGGTTTATTCCTAAGTATTTCATCTTTTGGGGGGCTATTGTAAATGGTATGGTTCTCCTGATTTCCTTTTTGAAGTTCTCTTTGTTAGTGTAGAGGAATAAAACTGATTTTTGTATGTTGAGCTTTTATCCTGCTACTTTGCTGAATCCTTCTATTACTTCCAGTAGCTTTTTTATGGGATCTTTGGGGTTTTCTATGTATAGGATCATATCAATTTAGACATCTTTATTTATTTTTTTCCTTGCCTTACCACTTTAGCTAGGACTTCCAGCACAATGTTGAATAAGAGTGGGGATAAAGGGCATCTTTGTCTAGTTCCCATTCTCAAGGAGAATGCTTTCAGTTTCTCTCTGTTGAGAATAATGTTGGCTGTTTGTTTTGTATAAATGCCTTTTACTATGTTGAGGAACTTCTCTTCTATTCCTATTTTGCTCAGAGTTTTTATCATGAATGGGCGTTGGACTTTATAAAATGTCTTTTCTGCATCAATTGAGATGATCATATGATTCTCTTCTTTTTTTTATTTATGTGGTGGATTACATTAATTGATTTTTTAATGTTGAACCATGCTTGCATACCTGGTATGCATCTCACTGGGTCGTGATTTTTTTTTTTTTTTAATATTCTGTTGAATTCTATTGGCTAGAATTTTGTTGAGAATTTTTGCGTCTGCATTCATGAGGGATATTGATCTGTAATTTTCTTTTTCTGTGTGTCTTTGCTGGTTTTCTTTTCAGGGTTATGTTGGCATCATAGAATGGATTTGTCAGTATTTCTTCCTTTTCTATGCTCTGAAATAGTTTGAGTAGTATTGGTATGTGCTCTTCTCTGAATGTTTGGTAGAACTCTTCAGTGAAAGCATCCGGGACAGGGCATTTTTGGGGGGAGTGTTTTTATTATCTCTTCAATTTCTTCTTTTGTTATGGGTTTGTTTAATTTTTCTACCTCAGTTTGTGTTAATTTAGGTAGGTAATGTGTTTCTAGAAATTTGTCCATTTCCTCTAGGTTTTAAAATTTGTTGGAGTACAATTTTTCATAGTATTCTGTCATGATCCTTTTTATTTCAGTTGATTCTGCTGTGATATTACCCATCTCATTCTTATTCAGGTTATCTGCTTCCTCTCTTGTTTTTCTTTTGTCAGTTTGGCCAGTGGTTTGTTGATTTTTTTTGATTCTTTCCAAGAACCAACTTCTGGTCTTGTTGAGCATTTCTATTGTTTTTCTGTTTCACTTATTTCTGCTCTAATCTTTATGATTTCTTTTCTTCCGGTGACTGGGGTTCTTTTGATGCTTTCTATTTGCTCGAGTTGTAGGGTTAAAGTTTTCATTTTGTCCCTTTCTTCTTTTTTAATGTGTGCATTTATTGTTATTGATTGATCTCTAGCACTGTCCAAGGGTTTTGGTAAGAAGTGTTTTCATTCTCATTAGATTCTAGGAATTTTTTTATTTTATCTTTGATTTCCTCTGTTACCCAGTGGTTTTTAAGCAAGGTATTATTCAGTTTCTATGTATTTGATTTTCTTTTCCCTTTCTATTCCTGTTATTGATTTCTACTTTTATGGTGTTATGATCAGAGAAAATGCTTTGTATTATTTCAATGTTTTGGATTTTGTTAATGCTTGCTTTGCATCCTAAAATGTGGTTTATTCTGGAGAATGTTCCATGTGTGTTGGAAAAGAATTTATACTTTGCTGCTGTTGAGTGGAGTATTCTGTCTATATCTATAAAGTAGAGTTGGTTGAATGTGGCACTTAGACCTTCTGTATTTTTTTTTTTTAGTTTCTTTCTAAATATTCTGTTCTTCACCAAAAGTGGTGTGTTTAAGTCTCCTACTATTATTGTGGAACTGTCTGTTTCTCTTTTCAGTGCTGTTAGAGTTTGTTTTATGTATTTTGGAGCCCTATCATTGAGTGAGTATATATTTATTATAGTTATGTTCTCCTGGTCAAATGACCTTTTATCATTATATAGTGTCCTTCCTTATATTTTATAGTAGATTCTGCTTTAAAGTGTATTTTATCAGAGATTAATATTGCCTCTCCGGGTCTTTTTGGTTATTGTTTGCTTGATGTATTTTTTTCCATCCTTTGAGTTTTAGTTTGTTTACGTCTTTTTGTGTCTAAGGTGTGTCTCTGGTAAACAGCATATAGATGGATCATGTTTTTTAATGCATTCTGCCACTCTCTGTCTCTTTACTGGTGCACTTAATCCATTTACATTCAGTGTAATTATCAATAGATATGAGTTTAATGGGGTCATTTTGTTGTACTTCTTTTTGTAGTGTTGACAGTTGCTTTGCTCCACTCAATTTTCTGTGCTGAGTTCTTTTAGTTTGTGGATTTTTCTTTTCATTTCTTTTGTTACTGTTGATTTTGTGTTTACTGCGTATTTATGCTTTTCTTCTTTTTTATTTTGTTGGGTAAGTTTATTAACTTTCTTTGTTGTTACCTTGAAACTACCCTTATCTTCCTAAGTTTAAAAAAGTCTTTTACTCCTTGATATTGCCTTGACTTCCTCTCCATATGAAAGTTCTATAACTAGACCATTTATTCTCTCTTTTTTGTTTTGATGTTGTCATCATTCACATATTGACATCTCTGGTTCTGTGTTTTCAGACTTTCAGCATTGTTTTATTTTTGAGAATTCTTTATCTGGGTTGGTATCCGGGTAGTCTGTCCTGCGTCCTAATCTCAGATTGTTGTCTGGTGGTGTTAGTTCTCTATCCAAAGGACTCCCTTTAATATTTCTTGTAAGTTTGGTCTAGTTTTTACAAATTTCCTTAATTTCTGTTTACCTGGAAATGTTCTAATTTGGCGATCATATTTGAGAAACAGTTTTGCTGGCTATATAATTCTCGGCTGGCAGATTTTTCTTTCAATATTTTATATATGTCATCCCATTGCTTTCTTGCTTGCATGATTTCTGCTGAGTAATCAGAGCTTAGCCTTATTGTTTCTCCTTTGTATGTGACTTTTCATTTTTCTCAAGCTGCTCTCAGGATTCCTTGTTTTTGGTTTTGCCAAGTTTCATTATAAGTCTTGGTGACTTTCTTTTGGGTACCATCCTGTATGAGAGTCATTGAGCTCCTTGGATAGATATCTTTTCATTTTTCATGATAGTTTCCATTGCACCCCCCCCCCACCTTGTTCTGTAACTCTGATCACATGCAAACTTTTCCTCTTGATAGTGTCCCACATAATTCTTAGGCTCTTTCCATTTTTCTTCATTTGTTTTCAGATTTTTCCTCAAATAAATTGGTGTCAAGGTATTTGTCTTCAATTTCGCTAATTCTACCTTCTGTTGTTTCGATTCTGCTCCTATATCCTCCTATTAAGTTTTCTATTTCTGTAATTTTTTATCTTTTGGATTTCTAATTGTTTTTTTTTGTGTCTTTTTTTTGTTGTCTATTTATTTTGTTCTTGTATTGTTTTCCTGAATTCTTCTATTGCTTTGTCTGTGTCTTCCTTGGTTTTGTCTTTGTTTTCCTCGATCTCTTGGAGAGCCCTGTATATTACTCTTTTGAATTCTTTATCAGGTAGTTCCATTGCTATTTCTTTTTCAGGGAGTTTTCTGGTTCTTTATTTTGGTCACTTGCTGGCATCATTCTGTTGTGCTTCTTTATGTGATTTGATATTCTCTGTTGTCTCCAAGGCATCAAGAAGTTATTATATTTATGTATTGTATGTTTGTCTGTTGTGTCCTGAATTTTTGTTTTGTTTTGTTTTGATATATCCAAGTAAGCTGGGCATGTGAGCTACTCTAGTCACTAACCTGGCTGCATTGAAGCTCTCACCTCCTGTCTCTGGACTTGGTATGTGAGCCTGGGTCTCTTTTTGCTGGTCTTGTGGCACTGCTGAGGAAGTAGGTGGTGTTTCTGGTGAAGCGGTGTATCTGTCCGGCTGATCACCTGGCTATGGGTACAGTGTCGCTGGGTTGGGTGCTATGTGTGTGCTTTGTTGATTGCTGGGTGGTTGGGGACAAGGGTGCCCAAGTTGTCAGTCACCAGGAGCATGGTGCAGAAACTCTCCCTGATGGTCCCAGGCAAGCAGGACTGTGTTCAAAGTGAGCAGAAACCTCCTGTTGTAGGGGGAGTGATACGTGGGGTGAGGCAGGGGATATGTTGCCTGTCCATGAGTGCCCTGTTGGATGGTGTGCCCCCTGTCCACTGAAGCAAGTTGTGGGGGAGGATGTGCAATCGTTCCTCACGCCCCCAGTGCAGGTGGCTGAAGGGGGTAGGCAGCACCACCAGTCCTTAGGATCCTGTTGCTGGTGGCTGGCTCTGGTTGTGAGTGCAGAGTTGTTCTTGCTTGCCTGCACCAGGTGATAGGGGTTCAGCTGGGAATGCTGCTTGTTTTGTCTCAATATGGTTGTGCTGTGCAGGCTCAGCTAGTAGGGCACCTGTGTGGGTGACTAGAAGGGGCAGAAGGCACTACAGGACTGTGAGCACCAGGTAAGAATGGCTGAGTGAAGGGGTAGGTACCTCCTGACTGTAGGCTCCCAACTTAGGGAGTGGGACAGTGATGAGTGCTGCCTGACTGTGATCATGAACAGGGAGAGGGGATGGACGAGGACGGTGGGGGCACCCCTCAAGCCTGTATGCCACCAGCAGGGGTGGCTCAGGCGGGTCTGGTGAGTGGGATGCATGTACCTGAATTTCGCAGAGCAGGAAGCACTCCCACCTGGCTCTAGCTGTGATTGCAGCTTCGCTCCTGCTTGGCTGCACCAGATGGTTGGGATTTTGGCTGGGACTGCTGCTAGCTTTGTTTCAATATGGCCACACTGTGCAGGCTTGGCTGGTAGGGCACTGGTATGGGTAACTGCAGGCAGAGAAGGATGGTGAGCCCCCAGTGTGAGTGGCTGGGTGAAGGGGTTGGTGTTTCTAGACCATGGGCTCCCAGTTTAGGGGGTGGGGTGGTGGTGGGAGCTGCCAAGCTGTGATCATGAGTGGGGAGGGGGGATGGGCAACTTGGGTGGTAGTGCCCCACAGGCCCATGTACCTCTGGCACACGGAGCTGGGGTAGGTGCAGTGAGTGAGGTACATGCACTTAAATTTGCAGAGTGGGAAGCACTCCTGTCTGTCTCTAGATATGCATGTATAGTTGCTCCTGCTTGGCTGCACCAGATGATAGGGGTTGTGATGGTTAAGACTGTGTGTCAACTTGGCTGGACAATGATTCTCGGTGTTTATATGAGATCACTCCCATGATGGAATCTGCTGTGAGTAGCCAATCAGTTGAAAAGGAGTTTCCTTTGGGGTGTGGCCTGCATCTGAATATAAGGAGATGTTCTGGCTTTTTTGTTCCCTCTGGATCCTGTGGCTGCCTCCTATTCGTCTGACCTCCAATTCTTGAGACTTGAGCTATCAGCTTATCTGCCAATTTTGGGATTTGTCTATGTTCACAGCCTGTGAGTGGGAGACCTGCTCTCCCACCTGCCAATCTTGGGTTCACCAGCCCCTACAGCTACATGAATCAGGAGAAGCCTTGCCATCTTGCCTGCCAATCTTGGGATTCATCCATCTTCACAGCCTGTGAGCAAGAGCCCTGCTCTCCCACCTGCAAATCTTGGGTTCACCAGTCCCTGGGGCTACGTGAATTGAGAGAAGCCTCTATACTGATCCACGGACTTGGGACATTCCAGCCTCTACAATCGCGTGAGCTGGTTCCTTGATATAAATCTCTCTATATATATATTTATAGGCTTTACTGGTTTTGCTTCTCTAGAGAATCTAGAAACATCTGACTACTCTGCCATCTTGGACCGCCTCTGAGATTGTATTTTTGAAATTCATTCATGTTGTGTAGTAGTAGTTCTTTTGTCTGTCGTTGCCATATAAAATTTCATTGTTTGACTATATCACAGTTTATTCATCCATTGTACTGTTAATGGACATTTGGGTTGTTTTTGGTTTTTGAATATTATGAATGAAGCTGCCATGAACATTCTTGAACATATTTACATATTTTTGATGATATAATTGCTGAGTTTTATGGTATGCATAATTTCAGCTTTAGTAGCTATTGCCAATTTTCCAAACTTGTTGTATCAGTTTACACTCCTATAAACAGTATATGAGTTTTCTAGTTGCTCCAGGCTTTTGACAATGCTTGGTATTTTAAGTTTTTATTTTTAAATTCATTCTGATGGGGGTGTAGTGGTATCACCTTTTGGTTTTAATTTACATTGCTCTGAGACTAATGAGGTGAAGCACCTTTCTGCATGTTCACTGGCCATTTGTGTATTCTCTATTGTGAAGTGCATTTTCAATTTTTTTGCCCATTTTTCTATTGGGTTGTCTGTCTTTTTAATATAGATTTGTAATAGTTCTTTATATATCCTGTATATAAATCCTGTTTCAAATACGTTGTCTTTTCACCATCCTAATGACTCTGAGTAAACAAATGTTTGTAATTTTAATGCAGTCGCATTTATCAGTATTTTTCTTTATAGTTCCAGCTTTATATGAGAGTGTTTGCTTATCTAGTTCCTCATCAATTACAGGAACTATCAAGCTTTTTGTCTTTACCAATTTGATGATTGGAAAATGATGTTTCATTGTTGTTTGTGGTGTAATGGATTGCTTTTGTGTGGCCTTTCTCGCCATGGTCTTGTAACTGTCCCTCCTAGGTGATTGGGGCAAGACTGTGCAGATAGGGTAATTGTAGCCCACCAAGGGAATTTGTCAGTTTTACCATCCTGATGGGCTTGAAATAAGCCACTCCAGAGGCAGGAAAGAGAGAATCCTGCCACCACCAAGGAGGAGCAGCCAGGAGCAGCCAGCACAACATTTGGACCCGGGGTCCCTGCCCTGGGAAGCTCCTGGAACCAGGAGACAGAACGAACTGTAACCCTGAAGACTGCGAGAACCGGTGGCAGAGACCTGGTAGCAGAGGCTTGGCAGCAGGAGACAGCATGGTGGGTTTCCCAGACCATGGAGAGAGAATAAGTGAAGTTGAATGTTTTCTATGTTTATTGACCTTTTAAACAGTGGGTTTTTTTTTTTGTTTGTTTGTTAGTTTTTATGAGTTTCCTGCCAAGTATTTTGCTCATTTTCCTATTGGGTCATTTGTCTTTTTCTATTGATTTAAAAAATTTTTTTTTATTGTGATGAAAATATACATAACAAAACATGCTCTATCTCAATACAATTCAGTAACATTGATTACATTCTTCAAGTTGTGCAACCATTCTTGCTATCGTTTTCCAAATCATTCCACCACCATTAACATAAACTTAGTGTCGCCTAAGCAAAAACTCTCCTTTCCCCCCTTCCTCCCTCCCATTGTAACCACTAATAATTTTTGGTTTCTATATATTTGCTTATTTCATATGAGTGAGATCATACAATATTTGTCCTTTTGTGACTGGCTTATTTCACATAGTATAATGTTTTCAAGGTTCATCAATGTTGTGGTGTACACCAGAACTTCATTTCTCTTTGTGACTGAGTAATGTTCCATTGTATGTATGTACCACATTCTGTTTATCTGTTCATCTGTTGATGGACATTTCAGTTGTTTCCACATTTTGGCTATTGTACAGGTTTTTGTTTGCTTTCCTGCCTTGACTTCTTCTGGGTATATACCAAGGATTGGGATTGCTGGGTCATATGGTAATTCTAAACTTGACATTTTGAGGAACTGCCAAACTGTCTTCCACAGTGGCTGTATCATTTTACATTCCCACCAGCAATAGACGAGAATTCCAGTTTCTCCACAACTTCGACAACACCTATTGTTTTCCTTTTTTTTATATCATTACCATTCCAAGGGTGGTGAGATGGTATCTCACTGTGGTTTTGATTTGCTTCTCCCTAACACTTGGGGTTGCCATGAGTTGGGGCTGACTCAATGGCAGCTAACAACAACAACAGTGACTAATGACTCTGAGCACCTTTTCATGTGCTTGTTGGTCATTTGAATATCCTCTTTGATGAAATATTTGTTCAAGTTCTTTACCCATTTTTTGATTGGTTTGTTTGTCTTTTTGTCATTAAGTTGTCAAAGTATTTTATATATTTTGCATATTAGACCCTTATCAGATATATGGTTTCCAAAAATTTTCTCCCATTCTGTAGATTGTCTTTTCACTTTTTTGATAAAGTCATTTGATGAACAAAAGTACTTCATTTTTATGAGGTCACATTTACCTATTTTGGCTTTTGCTGCTTGTGCTTTTGTTGTCATACATAATAGTTCATTGCTAAAAACTAGGTCCCACAGCCTCAGTGCTACACTTTCTTCTAAGAATTTTCTGGTTTTAGTTTTCACATATAGATCCTTAATCTTGTTTGAATTGGGTTTTGTGTACGGTGTGAGACATGGATCCTGATTCATTCTTCTGCATGGGGAAACCCAATTTTCCCAGCACTATTTATTGAAGAGACTCTTCTTTTCCCTTTGAATAGACTTAGCACCTTTGTTGAAAATCAACTGATCATAGACGTATGGGTTTATTTCTGGACTCTCAATTTTATTCCATTGGTCTGTATGTCTATTAGTATACAAGTACCAGGTTGTTTTAATTACTGTGGATTTATAGTATGCTCTGAAATCAAAAAGTGTGAGTCCTCCAACTTTATTCTTCTTCAAGATGGATTTACCTGTTTAGAGAACCTTGACCTTCCATATAAATTTGAAGATTGGCTTTTCCATTTCTGCAAGAAAGACTATTGGATTATTCTATTTATTTTTAAGAATTTATTTTATATTAAGAATATGCATGCTGCATTGTTGTTCTGCACATTACTTGATGGATATTTATTTCCAATTTC
Organism: Dugong dugon; assembly: GCA_030035585.1. NCBI lineage: Eukaryota > Metazoa > Chordata > Mammalia > Sirenia > Dugongidae > Dugong > Dugong dugon. The sequence goes on along the minus strand of CM057483.1, from coordinate 94,982,347 downwards.
CACTTATTTAAAGAATACAATAGTAAATATCCTCAAACATACTCATAAATGAACATTCTTGTATCTTTACATAATTCATCTGTTTCCAGGAAAAGAAACTGATGGGGCAAAAGGTAGGTAGAGTAGATTATATATATCTTTCAAACAAGGTATATGTCCTTTTTGACAGCTTATTGAGGTTCCGTGGACATACAGTAACTGTATAACTGTACATATAACGTGTACATTGTGACAAGCTTTAATGTATGTATACACCCATGAAACTATCACCACACTCAAGATAATAAAATTTCCTTCACTCTCAAAAGTTTTTTCATGTTGCTTTGTAATCATTCATTTTTATTGCTGAGTAGTGTTCCTCAGTTTTGCTATTCATTCGTTAATGGACACGTGTGTTGTCTACTGTTTGGGACAATTAAAAATATATTTCTACAAACATTTGTGTACAAGTTTTTGTACATATGCTTTCATTTTTCTTGGGTAAGTACCTAGGAATAGAATGATCAGATCACATGATAGTACGTAGTACTTTAAAGAAACTGCCAGACTGTTTTCCAAAGTCGATGCAGGTGTTGGGGGTCCCCAAGATCACTCCTGCATATGCAGCTTCACTAGAAGGGTGCAAGGACATAGCATATAGTTTCACTTGTGGCTATGATTTATTACAACAATATAGTAAGGGTATACAGAGGGATGATAAATGAAAAAGATGCAGGCAGAGTCTGGATCCATGGGCAGGCTTCCTTATGCTGGTTCTGGTTCTTTGCCTGGTGGGGTGACCCAAATCTTCATTCCTGAAGGGTCTGGGCCATTAGTAGTCCTGCCTGAGTTAGTTGTTGTAGTTTTCCATCACTTTAATCACAGGGCATGGTAGTACTAAGAGACACCCTATGGAATCTCCTGTATTCCAGACATGCTCTTCTTTATCTCCGTTATATAAAAACAGGTCAATTTCCCCTTGGTAACAGGATCAGTCACACCAGCCAATATGGTAACTCTCTTCTTTGCCTGTTGATTCAGAGGCATAAGAAGCCCAAAGTGACTGAGTAGCAGTCTTAACTCCCAGTTCAGTGGAATCATTGTTGAGTACCCTGATAGGAGCATTCCTCTTTTTGGAACTAAGACCTTTAGACCAGCAGAATATAAGGTAGTGGGGGCAGGAAGCAAAAATTTTGTGAGTGGATCACTAGGGGTAATAATGTGTGGTGCTACTCCCATTTCCACTCCCTCGATTTCTGGACCAATAAATTCTGGCTATGATCAATTAGGTATATTTGACACTGATTTAAAGCATATACAGTCTCCGGAAGAGCATTTCAGAGTTTTCTACTGGAAGGGTGGTGATGCTGTAACAAATACCTAACAGTAGAGGTGGTTTTGCAATTGGGTAGTTGATAGAGGCTGAAGGAATTTTGATGTGCTTAATAGTAAGGCCCTAGATTGCCATGAAGAGATAGACTTTTGGTGGGATGGTTCTGATGAGGGCTCAGAAAGAATTTAGAGCTGTGGGGAACACTTCTATCGCCATGAACAGGATGTTGCTAGAAATGTGGACTTCAAATGTGCCTCTGGAGAGGCTTCAAAAGGAAATCATGAACATGCAGTAGCCTCCCCCCTCATCTGCAGTTTAACGTTCCATGTTTCAGTTACCCACCGTCAACCATGGTTCAAAAATGTTAAATGAGTCCATAGCATAATGAAATCTCACGCCGTCCCCCTCCATCATTCACAAAACTTTTGTTACAGTATATTGTTATAATTGTTCTATTTTATTGTTAGTTATTGCTACTAATCTCTTACCATGCTTAATTTATAAATTAAACTTTGTCATAGATATCTATGTATAAGACAAATCATAGTATATATAGGGTTTAGTACTATCTGCAGTTTCAGGTATCCAAGGGAGATCTTGGAAAATATCCCCTGTGAATAAGGGGGTACTAGTATATTGTTCAGAGCCCTGGTGGCGCAGTGGTTAACAGCTACAGCTGCTAACCAAAACGTCGGCAGTTCGAATCCACCAGCCGCTCCTTAGGAAACCCTATGGGTCAGTTCTACCCTGTCCTGCAGGGTCGCTATGAGTTGGAACCGACTAGATGACACCTAACAACAACGACTGTATTGTACCCTGGAGGAAGGAAGATTCTTTTTATAAGTGGCAAAGAACTTGTCTGAATTATGTTTGAATTTTTTTTGTGGAAGGTAGAACTTGTAAGTGATGAACTTTGATATTTGGCAGAGGAGATTTCTAAGCAAATTCTTGCTATGTGTTTTTTCCTAGATGCTTACAGTAAAATGCAGGAAGAAAGAGACGTACTTAGAGATGAGCTGTGCAAAATTAAACCAGAACTTAAAGATTTGAAAAATTCTGTTGTACAAACTAAGAAAGTGTGTCCTGGAACTTTCACCAAGGAAGTAACTACACAATCTTTCGCTTAAGAGATTAGGCCTGTAACTGACCGAGCTAATCAACCTCTGCAGCAAAAATCTTGTCAGCTTAGACTGAAAAGGACAGAGACAGGATGGAATGAAAGAAAGCTGTCTGCCACCTGGAATTCTGCAGGCAGGAAATGAGTCAATGGGACTACTTGGTTGTAAATATTTGTTGCCCTTCAAAAAAAGGAGGGCACCATCCCAAGAGCGATTTTGAAAACAGCAGGACTGTAGGAAGGAGCACAGGGGCAAGGCTGCTGTTTCCTTGGTTTCAAAAGATACAACCACTTCCTCCTAGGTCTCAAAAGGTAGAGCCAAAGCCCCCTAGATTTCAAAGAGTTGGGTTGTCACTGCCTCAGTTCTGGAAGGTGGGACTGCCATTCAGGTGAGCCAAGAGAATGGAGCCACTGCCCAAAGTTGAGAAAACAGGACTGTCATGCCAATGCACCAGGAGAATGGGGCTGCCATCCAAAGCAGAGGGAATGAGGCTACCATTTGCACTGGCCATGAAAAAGGGGCCAACGCTCAAAGCTGAGGGAGTGGGACTACTACATCAGTGGGCCAGGAGAACAGAATCACTCGGGGTTTAGGGAGTGGAGTTACCACCCAGCTAGGCAAGAATGGAGCTGCCCAAAACCAAGAGAGCAGGGTTTCCATCCCAGTGGGCCTGGAAGGTAAGGCTGATGCTCAGGGCCAAGGGTCCTCTGCCCAGAATCCAGAGGCCATGACCAATTCCTACAATCTAGAGGGTGGAATCATTGCCCAGACGTGTCTGGAGAGCAAAGGATTATTTTTAATCCTTGAAAGCTAATGAAACTTTCCCTGCTGAGTTTTGGACTTGCTTAGTACCTGTGACCCCTTTTTCCCCTCCAATTTCTTTCACTGAAGTGAAATATCTACCCTGTGTCTGTTCCACCTTTGTACTTTATAAGCAGATAACGTGTAGTCTATGTTTCACAAGTCCATAGATAGAAAAGAATTTTGCCCCAGGGTGGAACACTCCCAGAGTCTCACCAATACTTGATTTAGATGATTCAGAAGATGAAATTTTGGATGTAGAGTTGATGTTAGAATGGGTTAAGACTTTTGGGATAAAGTGATAGGGTGAATGTGTTTTGCACATGGGAAGGACATGAATTTTGGGAGACCAAAGAGTGGAATGTTATGGATTAAATTGTGTCCCTCAAAATATGTGTTGGAATCCTAATCCCTATACCTGTGGATGTAATCCTGTTTGGAAATAGGGCTTTGTTTTGTTCTAAATCTAATTACTTCTGAGTTATTAAAAAAAGCAGAGTAAATAGAGATACACCCACTCAGGAGAAGACAGATGCCATGTGAGGATAGCTAAGGAATCAAAGATTGCCCAGGGCTACTGACAAGGAAGGAAGCCACAGGGCTGAAACCCTGATTTGGACTTTTAGCTTCAGAACTGTGAGAAAATAATTTTATGTTCTTTAAAGTCATCCACTTGTGGTATTTCTGTTATAGTCGCACTAGGTAACAAAGGGAGCCCAGGTGGTGCAGTGGTTAAGAGCTTGGCTGCTAGCCCAAAGGTTGGCAGTTCGAATCCACCAACTGCTCCTTGGAAACCCTATGGGACAGTTCTACTCTGTCCTATAGGGTCACTAAGAGTTGGAATCGATTCGACAGCAAGGGGTTTGCTTTTTTTGGGTTTAGGTGACAAAGACACTCCAAAAAGTTCCTCATGCTAGAGTCACACGCTCCTCCCAACCCAACCCCTGGGAACCAGTACAGTTTTGTTTCTCAAGAATGTCACATAAGTAGATTTATACAGTGTACACCACAAAGAGCAGAAGTTTTAATTTTAATAAAGTTCATTTTGTCAGTTTAATTATTTTATGGATTATGACTTTGGTGTCATAGCTACAAAATCTTTGCCAGTCAGCAGGTCAGAGTTTTTCCCCTAGACTTCCTTCTAAAAGTTTTATAGTTTTAGATCTTATATTTAGGTCTAAGAAGACCTTTGAGTTAATTTTTTATATGATACAAGGTATGGATTAATATTATTATTTGCATATAGTTATTTAATTGTTCCAGCACCATTTATAGAAAAGACTATCCTTTGTCCTTGGAATTGTCTTTGAATGTTTGTCAAAAATCAGTTTTCCACGAATGTGTGGGTCTGTTTCTGGACTTTCTATTCTGTTCCATTGATCTATTTGTCTATCTTTATATCAACACCACATTTTCTTGATGTTATATAAATGAGCCAAAGATGGCTTATGTGCACTGGCCACAAGCTGGGCCCAATAGCCCAAAAAGTTCACCAAATGCCAAACTCTAATTTTTACACATCCAATTATTTAAAAACGGCTCCAACAAGCAGATTTTTAGCCACTTAGAATTTGCCTTCCTTGATACCTGGCAAAACTGTAACCTGACCCTACAAATGCCAGTAAATTTCCATTACTCCTTAAACTAGCCCAAGCCAGATTTGGCCCACCTCGCATGTGCAGAAGGGCCAGCTGTGACCGCTAATCTACCTCAACAGAGGAAACAGCAACAGGTAGAATGAATCAGAAGAAAAATCATCACCCAGATCCTATTCCAAAGAGAGAGGTCCAAAAAGAACCATGTTACCTCCTGTTTCGTGGCCACCTTCTAGAATTTTCCCTCCCCACTACACCTGTGCAACTGCCATCTTGCTGCCCAAATCACATATAAGATCTGCTTCCCCGTAGCTCAGAGAATCAGATCTAAGGAACTTCCTCCCAGCTCCTTTCTCTGCGCATTGCAATAAAGTTACTTTCTCTTTCTCAAAGACCAGTGTCCAGATTATTGGGAAGTCTGAGTGTGCCGGACAAGGACCCACCTTCCCGGTTCAGTAACAAAACCACACTCAGCATCTGCTAGCCCTAGATAAATAAAACCCTGTAGTTATAAGGGCCCCAAGCAGATGCTGCCCTTCAGAGCTCTCTGACCCAGAGACTCCCCATCTTGATGCAGAGGCACATCTCATAGATATGTAACCACCCCCTCACTTCACTACCCTCCAGGAGTTCCCTTGCTCTCTTCCCGTTCTGTTGGTTCCCTGCTTCTTGTGTCTGGAGGGCCTCTTGCTGTGGAGAACAGCCCCAAGCATGGAAACTGTAAAACACTGGTCCCAATAAGTAGTTCAGTACTGCCATCTCATGCCATCTTTTTCCTTGATCAGCCTTGAACACTCTGGAACTCATCATAAGTCGCGATGAGGTTAAGGGGACACTTTTTGGCATCGAGCAGGAGAAAAAATATGGGATCCACTAGGTCAGTAGGACAATCAATTGGCAAAAGCATCCTATATGGTCTCAAGTTGGTGAGACTCCAAATTTGGAATACCTCCATGTCAGTTTGGTCAGTTGTTGCTCTTTGTTGTATTGCACTCTGCATTTTTGATAGTCTCCCTTTGTGCCTTTAGGGTCACTATGAGTTGGAATCGACTCGAATGCAATGGATTTTTTGAGGGTTTTTTGGGCCTTATTAGGCTGGCCAAATGGTGACATCAGTACATAGAGTGAACTCAGGCTACTAGAACTGACTTTTGGGGTCCTGTAAAAAAACCATTGTCATTTAATCAATTCCAACTCATAGCCACCCTATAGGATAGAGTATAACTCTCCCATATGGTTTCCAAGGAGCTACTGGTGGATTCGAACTGCCAACCTCTTGGTTAGCAGCCGAGCTCTTAACCAGGGCTTAAACTTTTGGGGTCAGAGGTGCAAAATTCCCTGGAGAGGAAGGTCAGCCATCTGGCCTGGGTTGCCCACTAGGAAGGGGCTGAATGTTGTAAGACCTGTGGGCCAGACTAGAAAAAAAGGAGGAATGCATGTCTTTGGACCAAGGGTGTGCTGCTCTGATCCCATAACAGGCTATAGAGGGAGAAGCTCCCTCCAGCTGGGCCAATGATTTGGGATACTCCAAAACAAGAGGATATCCTCATCCCTAGGGACCTCTATGGTGGGAAAACATTCTGAGAAGGCAGAGATGTCAGGTCGAGGTTGCTCTCATAAGTATAGCTGGGAGAGGTGTCTATGTAAGCAGCTAGCACGCTTCTGTTGCTGTCTTACTCATATCTGTTGCTGTAGACAACATTGTTCCGGCCCCTCCCCTGAGGGATACCTAGACCCCAACTCTTGTCTGAGCCAACTAAAGTGTTACTTAAAATAACCAGAGGCAAGGCAGTACATATTATTGCCCCTCCCAGGACTCCAAAGGAGATCATTTACATACTGAACAGGGTTTCCTTGGGCCTTGTTAGAGGCTGCTTCTCACCAGGACACCACCTTGAGGTGAAGCAGGAACTTAAATTCCTGGGGGAGGAGGCATCATGGTTTCACTAGATAATGACTGAAAAAATTTACCTTCTGCTTTGCTAATAATCACCCAGAAAGTGATAAAGACAGAAAAAGCAAAAATATAGGGCCAAGAAGGTAGGGCTGATTCTCAGTTGGAGGAAAAATTCCTTTCTGTCTCTCAACCTGAGGTCCAGTCTTTCCTTAAGGGCCTTGCCCATGAACCAAATGAGAAAGGGACTCCCTAGCTGCCTAGACTGTATTTGACAGGGAGCTAGCTCACCTAACAGGGGCTGAAATTAAATCATTGGCTGCCATAGCATGGGATGGAAAAATGGTTTCTCTGCAAAAAGAATCTGCACAATTGGTGTGGAAAGTGAGCATGACTCAGAGAGGAGCCTTTGGACCCTGGTCTACATGCACCTTGTTGATGTGGCTTCCCATCCTATAGGCCCAGGCCGACTATCAATGAAAAACCTTAGCAGAGGTCAAAAATCTCCTCTGTCAGCTGGGAATATTAGAATGGGTGTATAAGGCAACAGACGGTATGTGGCATGATAATGTAGCAAGTCCGAAGGAGGCTGATGTGGGTCCTGAGTCACCCAGTTGTTTCTCAAGGCTACTCCTGACAAATATGTCTTTCTTACTAACAATTAGGGTTAATACTGAAACAATTCAAGTTGCCATAGATGTACTGGATTTAATAGAAATTCATGAAAGACAAACTCAGAATAAAGTTTTGCCTGTTAATCCTATTAACAGTGCCCTGCCTAGCCTAAACCAAAATTATTATCAATAGGGAGGCTACCTCCCTTCTAGCCTAATGGGACACTTACAGCCACATCCCCACTTAAGTGTGAACCCATAGATAAACAAGAGAGGTTATATTTGACCTTAAAGAACAAGGGAATCCAAAATCAGATAACGTCTGAAAAATAATTGGAGCAATTGGAATACTTGCTAGGGTTAGATTATAACTCATGACAGGCTTCTCCTTTGGAGACAGCACCACCCCCCCCGCCCCAATCACACACACTCCTGCTCCCAATCTCTGGCTAGATAATTGCCCTGTTACCACATTAACTGTAGTATGGGTTTAAAAGAACAAAAAGACACTAGCTAGCTCTTAGACACAAGTGCCTACATACCCCTTACCCCAGGAAGCACTCATGTCTTAAAGAGACTCATCCAAGGGATAACTGGCTTGGGAGGAAGAATAATCAAAAGGATAGTTATTTAGCTATTAAAATTAACCCTGTTTTGCAAAAAGATGATTCTGTTCCTGGTCGACCCCTCTGAGATCATCCCTTATTCCACTATTGAAATATACATCCCTCACGGAACTACCCTAGACATTTTACATTATTGGTGGGTGCTGCCAGTGGGAACGAGTTAACCTTCCCCTATATGTACAGATGGTAAATACGACACAGTACTGGCTAAGACAAGGTATTAAAGGCCTATGGCCCATCATAGCTGACTTAATTAAAGGAGTAGTGATTGCTACCATCTCACTTTCAATTCCCTAGTACGGCCTGTTGTTAAATCCACTACTAATGGAGGCTAGCTACAGACTGTAGAGAATGAAATAAAGATGTTCCTTTTATTAGAGCACCTCTATAAGATATCATCACCTTAATGAATGACATTCAGAATAACATGGGTAAATGGTTTGGAGTTGTAGAGTTGGTTAACATACTCTATTCAGTGAAAATTTCAAAGAAGAGTTAAACACAATTTGCCTTCACCTTTGAGAGTCACCTTACACAATTTCCAGTTGCTTGTGGGTACTTAAACAGCCCTGTGATTGCACATGGGCTTTGCAGACAGATTAGTGTCCCACACATTCACCAGAAAGTCAGCTTTAGCATTATATCAATAACATCCTGCTCACTGGACGTGACCAAGATAGGAACCAGTAAATATTGGAGGTGTCTCACAGGCCATCACAACTGTGAGTAGATACCTCTTGGAGAGGGGATGAGCAATTGCCCCACATAAGGTACAAGGTGTCTCCTAGTCTGTTAACTTTGTGGGCTACGTTTAAATTTATTTATTTATTTTTAGTGCTGAGACATCTTTTTTTAAAATTGTTGTAATTAAATGAAGTTTACATTTCAAGTTAGTCTCCCATACAAAATGTTTTTACATACATTGTTATGAGACACTAATTGCTCACCCCATTCTGTGACAGCACACTCCTCCTTTCCGCCCGATTCCCCTTGACCATCCAACCAGCTCCTAACTCTCTCTGCCTTCCCATCTCACCTCTGGACAGAAGATGCCCCTTTGGTCTCTAGTATCTGCTTGACTAAGAGGCATACTCTTGACGAGTATCATTGTATGTCCCACAGTCCAGTCCAATCCCTGTCTGAAGAGTAGACCTTGGAAATTGTTTTAGTTTTGGGCTGATAGAGTCCAGGGGCCATGCTTTCCAGGGTTCCTCCAGTCTCAGTCAGACCATTAAGTCTGGTCTTCTTACTAGAATTTGAGTTCTGCAGCCCTTCCTTCTACTGCTCCATCAGGGACCCTCTGCTGTGTTCCCTGTCAGGACGTTCATTGGTGGTAGCCGGGCACCTTCTAGTTCTTCCAGTCTCAGGCTTATGAAGTCTCTGGATTATATGGCCCTTTCTGTCTCTTGGGCTAATACTTTCCTTGTGTCTTTGGTGTGCTTCGTTCTCCTTTACTCCAAGTAGTTGGGACCAACTAATGCATCTTAGATGAAAGCTTGCAAGCTTTTAAGACCCCAGACGCCACTTACCAAAGTAGGATGCAGAACATTTTCTTAATAAGCTTTCATATGCATATTGACCTCGATGTCCCCTGAAAGCATGGTCCCCAGACCCCCTATCCCTGCTACTCTATCTCTCAAAGTATTTGACTGTATTCAGGAAACTTCTTAGCTTTGGTTTAGTCCAGTTGTGCTGACTTCCCCTGTAGTGTGTGCTGTCCTTCCCTTCACCTAAGATGATTCTTACCTACTATCTACTTAGTGAATAACCCTCACCCTCTCTCCCCACCACCGTAACCATCAAAGAATGTTTTCTTCTGTGTTTAAACCTTTTCCTGAGTTCTTATAATAGTGGTCTTATACAGTATTTGTCCTTCTGTAACTGACTAAATTCACTCAACGTAATAAGTTCCAGCTTCCACCATGTTAAACGATGTTTCACAATTTCATCTTTGTTCTTCATCATTGCATAATATTCCATTGTGTGGATTTACCATAATTTGTTTATCCACTTGTCCGTTGATGGGCACCTAGGTTGTTTGCATTTTTTTGCAATTGTGAACAGTGCTGCAATGAACATGGGTGTGCATACATCTATTCATGTGACGGCTCTTACTTCTCTAGGATATATTCCAAGGAGTGGGATAGCTGGATTGTATGGTACTTCTATTTCTAGCTTTTTCAGAAAGGGCCAAATCAATTTCCAAAGTGGTTGTACCATTTTACATTCCCACCAACAGTGTATAAGTGTTCCAGTCTCTCCACAACCTCTCCAACATTTATTATTTTGTGTTTTTTGGATTATGGCTAGCTTTGTTGGGGTGAGATGATATCTCATTGTAGTTTTGATCTGCATTTCCCTAATGGCTAATGATCACGGGCATTTCTTCATGTGTCTGTTAGCTGCCTGAATATCTTCTTTGGTGAAGTGCCTATTCATATCCTTTGCCCATTTTTTAATTGGGTTGTTTGCTTTTTTGTTGTTGAGGTTTTGCCGTATCAGGTAGATTTTAGAGATTAGACGCTGATCAGATTTGTTGTAGCCAAAAATTTCTTCCAAGTCTGTAGGTTGTCTTTTTACTCTTTTGGTGAAGTCTTTAGATGAGCATAAGTGTTTGATTTTTAGGAGCTCCCATTTATCTAGCCTCTCTTCTGGTGCTAGTGCATTGTTACTTATGGTTCATATTGTGTTTATGCTATGTATTATGGCTCCTAGCGTTGTCCTTATTTTTTCTTCCATGATCTTTATCGTTTTTGATTTTATATTTAAGTCTTTGATCCATTTTGAGTTAGTTTTTGTACATGGTGTGAGGTATGGGTCTTGTTTCAGATTTTTGCAGATGGATATCCAGTTATGCCAGGGGCACCATTTGTTAGAGACTGTCTTTTCCCCAATTAATGGACTTTGGGCCTTTGTCAAATATTAGCTGCTCATAGGTAGATGAGCTTGTATCTGGATTCTCAATTCTGTTCCATTGGTCTATGTTTCTGTTGTTGTACCAGTACCAGGCTGTTTTGACTACCGTGGCAGTATAATAGGTCCTAAAATCAGGTAGTGGAAGGCTTCCCACTTTGTTCTTCTTCTTGAGCAATGCTTTATTTATTCGAGGCCTCTTCCCTTTCCATATGAAATTGGTGATTTGCTTCTCCATCTCATTAAAAAATGATGCTGGAATTTGGATAGGGATTGCATTGTATCTGTAGATTGCTTTGGGTAGAATTGACATTTTCACTATGTTGAGTCTACCTATCCATGAGCAAGGTATATTTTTCCACTTATGCAGGTCTATTTTAGTTTCTTGCAGTAGTGTCTTGTAGTTTTCTCTGTATAGATCTTTTACGTCTCTGGTTAGGTTTATTCCCAAATATTTTATCTTCTTGGGGGCTATTGTAAATGGTATTGATTTGGTAATTTCCTCTTCAAGGTTCTCTTTGTTGGTGTAAAGGAATCCAATTGATTTTTGTATGTTTAGCTTGTATCCTGAAACTTTGCTGAAATCTTCTATTAGTTCCAGTAGTTTTCTTGTGGATTCTTTGGGGTTTTCTGTGTATAAGATCATATCATCTGCAAATAGAGATACTTTGACTTCCTCCCTACCTATTTGGATGCCCTTTATTTCTTTTTCTAGCCTAATTATCTGGCTAGGACCTCCAGCACAATGTTGAATAAGAGTGGTGATAGAGGGCATCCTTGTCTGGTTCCTCTTCTCAAGGGGAATGCTTTCAAAGTTTCTCAATTTAGGATGATGTTGGCTGTTGGTTTTCTATAAATTCCCTTAATTATATTGAGGAATTTCCCTTCTATTCCTATTTTATTGAGAGTTTTTATCATGAATGGGTGCTAGACTTTGTCAAATGCCTTCTCTGCATCGATTGGTAAGATCATGTGGTTTTTGTCTTTTATTTATGTGATGGATTACATTCATTGTTTTTCTAATGTTGAACCATCCCTGCATACCTGGTATAAATCCCACTTGGTCATGGTGAATTATTTTTTTTTATATATTGCTGAATTATATTGGCTAGAATTTTGTTGAGGATTTTTGCATCAATGTTCATGAGGGATATCGGTCTGTAATTTTCTTTTTTTGTTGTGTCTTTACCTGATTTTGGTATCAGGGTTATGCTGGCTTCATAGAATGAGTTTGGGAGTATTCCATCTTTTTCTATGCTCTGAAATACCTTTAGTAGTAGTGGTGTTAACTCTTCTCTGAAAGTTTGGTAGAATTCTCCAGTGAAGCCATCCAGGCCAGGGCTTTTCTTTGTTGGGAGTTTTTAAACTACCTTTTCAATCTCTTCTTTTGTTATGGGTTTATTTAGTTGTTCTACCTCTGTTTGTGTTAGTTTAGGTAGGTAGTGAGTTTCTAGAAATTTTTCCATTTCCTTTAGGTTTTCAAATTTGTCAGAGTTCAATTTTTCATAGTAATCTGTTACGATTCTTTTAATTTCAGTTGGGTCTGTTGTGATATCACCCATCTCGTTTCTTATACGGGTTATCTGCTTCCTCTCCTGTTTTTCTTTTGTCAGTTTGGCCAGTGGTTTATCAATTTTGTTGATCTTTTCAAATAACCAACTTTTAGACTTGTTAACTCTTTCACTTGTTTTTCTACTCTCTATTTCCTTTAATTCTGCTCTAATTCTTATTATTTCCTTCCTTCTGGCTCCTGTGGGCTTCTTTTGCTGCTCTCTTTCTACTTTTTCCAGCTGTAGGGTTAATGCTTTAATAATGGCCCTTTCTTCTTTTTGGATGTGTGCATTTATTGCTATAAACTGACCTCTGAGCACTGCTTTTGCTGTGTCCCAAAGGTTCTGGTAGGATGTGTTTTCATTCTCCTTTGATTCTATGAATTTCTTTATTCCATCCTGAATTTCTTCTATAACCCAGTAGTTTTTGAGCAAGGTGTTGTTCAGTTTCCATGTGTTTTGATTTTTGTGTTGTTGATTTCTACTTTTATGGCTTTATGGTTAGTAAAGATGCTTTGTAATATTCCTATGTTTCGGATTTTGTTAAGGCTTGCTTTATGGCCTAATATGTGGTCTATTCTGGAGAATGCTCCATGTGCTTTGGAAAAGAAAGTATACTTGGCTGTTGGGTGCAGTGTTCAGTATATGTCTCTGAGATCAAGTTGGTTGATTGTAGCACTTAGCTCTTCCGTGTCTTTGTTGAGCTTCTTTCTGGATGTTTTGTCCTTTACCGAAAGTGGTGTGTGAAGTCTCCTACTACTATTGCGGAGCTGTCTATCTCTCTCTTCAGAGCTGTTAGAGTTTCTTTTATATATTTTGGAGCCCTGTTGTTGGGTGCATAAATATTTCTTATAGTTATGTCCTCCTGGTGTATTGATTCTTTAATCATTATATAGTGCCCTTCCTTATCGTTTGTGGTGGATTTTAAAGTCTATTTTTTCAGAGATTAATATTGCCACGCTAGCTTTTTTTGAGTGTTGTTTGCTTGATATATTTTTTTTCTGTCCTTTGAATTTTAGCCTGTTTGTGTATTTAAGTCTAAGGTGCGTCTCTTGTAGGTGGCATATAGATGGATCATGCTTTTTTATCCAATCTGCCGCTCTCTCTTTATTGCTGCATTAAGTCTGTTTACATTCAGCATAATTATTGATAGGTATGAGTTTAGTGCTGTCATCCTGATATCTCTTTTTGTGTGTTGTTCACAGTTTCTTTATTCCCCTTAATTTTCTGTGCTGAGTCGTCTTTTTTTATGTTTTTTTTTTTTCATCTTTTTCATTGTTGTAGATTTTGTGTTTGCTGGCTCTTTATGTTTTTCTGCTTTTTTATTTTGATTTGTAGGATTGTTAGATTCCTTTGTGGTTGCCTTAATATTTATGCCTATTTTTCTAAGTTTATACTAGTCTTTTATTACTTTATATCACCTTGACGTCCACTCCATGTGAAAAATCAATGTCTGCATTTTTTAAGTCCCTCTTTTTTGTTTTAATGTTGTCATTTTTACGTATTGATATCTCTGTTTCCCTATTTTCATTGTTTCAGCTTTGATGTATTTTCGACTTCCCTATCTGAGTCAATATCTTGTTGCTCTAGCCTGTGTTCTAGTCTTGCATTGTTATTTGGTGTTATTGATTATCTAACCATAGGACTCCCTTTAGTATTTCTTGTAATTTTGGTTTGGTTTTTGCAAATTCCCTGAACTTCTGTTTATCTGGAAATGCCCTAATTTCGCCATCATATTTGAGAGACAGTTTTGCTGGATATATAATTCCTGGCTGGCAGTTATCTTCCTTCAAGGCTTTAAATATGTCATCCCATTGCCTTCTTGCCTGCATGATTTCTGCTGAGTAGTCCGAGGTTATTCTAATTGACTCTCCTTTGTAGATGACTTTTCTTTTATCCCTAGCCGCTCTTAAAATTCTCTCTTTATCTTTCGTTTTGGTAAGTTTGATTATAATATGTCTTGGTGACTTTCTTTTGGGGTCTACCTTATGTGGGGTTCGATGAGCATCTTAGATAGATATCTTCTCATCTTTCATGATATTAGGGAAGTTTTCTGTCAACAAATCTTCAACAATTTTCTCTGTATTTTTTGTTATCTCCCCTGTTCTGGCACTCCAATCACTTGTAGGTTATTTCTCTTGATAGAGTCGCACATGACTCCTAGAGTTTCTTCATTCTTTTTAATTCTTTCATCTGATTTTTCTCAAATAAGTTGGCATCAAGTGCTTTACTTTCAGTGTCACTAATTCTAACTTCTACTTCCTCAATTCTGCTCCTATGACTTTCTATTGAGTTGTCTAATTCTGAAATTTTATTGTTAATCTTTTGGATTTCTGATTGCTGTCTCTCTATGGATTCTTGCAGCCTATTAAATTTGTCATTATGTTCTTGAATAACTTTTTCAAGTTCCGCTACTACTTTGTTTGTATGTTCCCTGGTAAATTATGCATTATGTCGAATTTCCTTTCTAATTTCTAGAAGAGTTCTGTATGTTAATATTTTGTATTCTGCCTCTGGTAATTCCAAGAAATTCTCTTCCTCCAGAAAATTTATTGATTCTTTATTTTGGGAGGTTGCTGAAGCCTTTATGGACTGCCTGTTTATGTGATTTGATATTGACTGTTGTCTCTGAGCCACCAATAAGTTATTATAATTTTATTTTTTTATTTGTTTAGTGAGTCCTAGCTTCTTGTTTTGTTTTGTTTTGATATGCCCCAATAGGCTGCTCATGTGTGTTAGTTTGATTATTGGCACCTTTGAAGCTCTAACATCCTGTCACCAGGTAGTTCTGTAACTAAGTATGTGCACACAGGGGTCATTAAATTTTCCTATATGGGTTCAGCTCAGGTGTCCAGGCAGTTGGTCACCAAATGTGTGGTGCAAACTCTCACCCCCAGTCCTAGAGAGGCATGGGTGATTAGTGCAGGCACTGGACTCTGGCTGTGGTAGGAGATCATGCACTGAGCTGGGCAGGGAACTGATGGCTGCCCCTGAGAGTCTGAAAGGAAAGCGTGTCCCTATTCTCTAGGGTGAGTGGGTAGGTGAGTTTTGCAGCTGGACTATGAGCACCCCACTGTGTTGGCTGTACTCGAGGGCAGCACTTTTTCTTGGACTTCTGTAGCAGGTGACTAGGTTTAGGCGATGCCACCAGTCCTCAAATCCCTGTTGTGGATCGGTAAAAGTGCCTACTTAAGGGGCAGGGCTGTTTCAAGCATCACAAAACTGCCACTTCACAGCTGAAACCATTGAAGTTAAACTTCAGATGTTTGCCCTGTTGTACTGTGGTAGTGAGGGCTAATTCTGTTGAGCTGGGTCCCCACAAGTCTATACAGGGGTGTAAGGCATTCACAGCCTGTGGACCCCTTATGCCTGTGCCTAGCAAAGGAGCTGTGCTGACCCTATGTTCCTCGCTTAGGGGAGCCAGTAGCTTATTTGTTCCCTCTTCAAGGCCAGGAGAATGGGTCAGGGCGTCTTTTGAGATCTACTTCTGGCCCAGCAGACTCCCGGTGCAGAGCGCAGAGCGCAGAGGGAGGATGTAAAAGGGAGAGAGATTTTTCCCAAATGGGCTTTTTTTTTTTTTTTAATCCCCACAAAAGGCCACACGCATGTACTTATCTTTAGCCACTTGGGAGCTGCTCTTCACTGTTCGGAGTGTCCAAGCAGAATCTCTGCTGCCAGATCTCTCTCGATGTGGAAACTGCTTCCTGGACGTGCTCACAGCTGTTTGCCTGCTTCACTGAGGGCCCGGCATGGCTGAAGAGCTGCAGTCCTGCTGCCGCCGCTCTGGTGCTGCTGGCTTCTTCCAAACCTTCTCCCGCCCCCCCCCCCCCAGTCCGATTCCTCAACTTTGCCTTGTTCAGGGATCCTAGATATTCATATACAATTAAATCACTTGTTTTTCCTGGTCTTTGTCGTAAGAGGGATATAGGAAGAGTCTGACTACACCGCCATATTGGCCCAGCCTCCATGTTTAAATTTATAAGAGCAAACTATTCCCAATCCCATAAAAGACAAACTCCCACCTCCTGCATTGGTAAAGGAGGCCAATATTTGGTAGAAATGTTTGGATTTTGGTGCCAACACAGCCCTCATCTCCAATATTGGCTGGTTCCTGTCTATCAAGTCACCCATAAGTCTTCCACTTTTCAGTGATGACTTGAGCAACAACAGGCAGTAGATAAACTAAAGAAATCTATTTCTTGGGCCCTCTCACTAATGCCCCAGGGAAGGAGCTACAACTGGAAGTTTTGGCCAACCCAGAATATGCTCCCTGGAGCCTTTGGACCAAATTAACAGGTAAACGTCTACCCATGGGCTTTTGGTGTAAGTAGCTCCCAAACTCAGCTCAAGGATATTCACCACTAGAGAGACAACTCTTGGTAGCATACTGGGTGCTTATCTAAAGTGAAGACTTTACTGAGGCAGAGTTAATTTTCCTAGGGACTGAAATTCTTACTATGCCCTGCAAAAATCTCCCCCTTAGATTGGATCAATAACAGAGGTCTCCTTATTAAAGTAGAAATTGTATCCACAGGATCAAGTTAAACCTAGCCCTACTGGAGTGTTTCCACTCCTTGAGGAAATAGCCACATACCCTGACACTGAAGTTAATTTGCCAAAACCCCCAGAAATGCCCATGCCGCTTGCTCAATGGAGACTGGAGGTAGAATAGTCAGAACTCTCAAAACAGAAAAAATAATATTTCTTTACAGATGGAGTGAGCATTGGGCATAAGCAAGCCAGACAACAGACAGCTGCAGTCTCATCCCTATTCAAATACTCCAATTTCCATACAGGAGATAAACCAAACCAACCAATGGGCTGAACTGCATGCAATACTCCCTGCATTAGAAAATGTCCTTGATAAACATTTTCATAAAATCCATATTTTTGCTGACTTCTGGTTGGTAGCTAAAGGACTGACTACTTGATCAAGACTTTGACAAAATAAGGGCTGGAAAGTACAAGGCTGAGACATTTGGGATAAAGAGATGTGGGGAAAAATTGTCACATTGGCTCCCATTCTGCTTATCTTGATGCACCATACCTTGGCTCAAACCAAACAAGACACGAAGGAGGGCTGATACAATGCAAAAGCTGATGAACTAAGCAAACCACCAAGGCAGGTACAAGCCTTGGAGGAGAGAGTCCCCAGAACTTTGATATGATCCATTTTAACCCTTCTATCTGGGGACCCCTGAGAGGTCGGGGCATTTGTGCATCATGGGGTTATGAAAATTGATTTTTTTTAAATTTTTATTGTGGTAAAATATATATAGCCAAACATTTGCCGTTTTAACCATTTTAAGTGTACAATTCAGTGACAATAATTACATCCACCATGTTGTAAAACCGTCCCCACTTTCTATTTCCAAATTTTTTCATCACCCTTAACAGAGACTCACTGCCCCTTAAACAATAACTCCCTCTTTCTTTCTCCCACCCACCCCTGTTAACCACTAATAAACTTTGGTCTCTATACATTTGCCTATGCTAGATATTTTATACAAATGAGATCATATATATTTGTCCTTTTGTGTCCATTTCCCTTAGCATAATGTTTTCAATGTTCAACCATGCCGTAGCATGTACCAGGACTTCATTTGTATTTGTATGGCTATATCACTGTATGTTTATTCATTCATCTGTTGATAGACGTTTAGATTGTTTCCACTATTTGGCTATTGTGAATATTGCTGCAATGAACATTGGTGTCCAAGTATCTGTTTATGTTCCTGCTTTCAATTCTTTTGGGTATATACTTACTAATGGAATTACTGGGTCATACGGTAATTCTATGTTTAACTTTTTGAGGAACCACCAAATTTTTCTACAGTGATTACATCATTTTATAATCTCACTAACAATGTATAAGAGTTCTAATTTCTCCAAATCCTCACTGACACTTCTTTTCCATTTTTTGGGTAATAGCCATCCTTATGGGTATGAAGTGGTATCTCATTTTGGTTTTGATTTGCATTTCCCTCATGACTTAATGACAATAAGGATCTTTTCATGTGCTTGTTTTCATGTGCTTGCATATTTTCTTTGGCGAAATGTTTATCCAAGTCCTTTACCCATTTTTTGATTGGGTTTTCCTCCTTTTGTTGTTAAGTTGTTGGAGTTCTTTACATATTCTGGATATTAAACCCTCATTATATATATGGTTTCCAAGTATTTTCTTCCAATCTGTGGATTGTCTTCTCACTTTGTAGTTAAAGTCGTTTGAAGAACAAAAGTTTTTAATTTATCTTTTGTTGCTCATGCTTTTGGTGTCATATCTAAGAATCCATTGTTAAAAACTAGGTCCCAAAGCATCATCTCTATGTTTTCTTCTAACAGTTTTGTGGTTTCAATTCTTACATTTAGGTATTTAATCCCTTTTGATTTAATTTTCATATATGGTGTGAAGTATGGGTCCAGGTACATTCTTTAGCTTGTGGAAACCCAGTTGTCCCAGAACCATTTATTAAAGAGACTATTCTTTCCTCACGGGATGGATGCAGTACCCTTGTTGAAAATCAAATTGGTCATAGATATATAGGCTTATTTCTGAATTTTCAATTCTATTCCATTGCTCAGTATGTCTATTATTATAATAGTACCAGACTGTTTTCATTACTGTAGCTTTATAGTATGTTTTGAAATCTGGAAGTGTGAGTCCTTCTACTTTGTTCTTCTTTTTAAAGGTTGCTTTGGCTGTTCGGGACCACTTGAAATTCCATACAAATTTGAGGATTGGCTTTCCCATTTCTGCAAAGGAGGCTGTGGGAGTTTTTGAAAGGGATTTTGTTGAATCTATAGATTGCTTTGGGTAGTATTGACACCTTAACTATATTAAGTCTTCCAATCCCTGAACACAGAATGTCTTTCGGTTTAGATTTTCTTTAATTTCTTTTAGTAAGTTTTGTAGTTTTCAGTGTACAAGCCTTTCACTTCCCTGCTTAAATTTTTAAGCATTTTTTTCCTTTAGATGCTATTGTAAATGAAATTGTTTCCTTAATTCCCTTATCAAAATGCTCATTGCTGATGTATAAAAGCCTGACTGATTTTTGTGTGTTGACCTTGTACTCTGCCATTTTGCTGAATTAGTTTATAGTACTAGTAGCTTTTTTTGTGGATTTCTTGGGGCTTTTCTATATATCAGATCATGTCACCTGCAAAAAGTGATAGTTTTACTTCTTCCTTCCCAATTTGGATATATTTTATTTCTTTCTCTTGCATAATTTCCCTGACTAGGACTTTCAATACAGTATTGAATAGCAGTGATGAGAGTGGGCATGCTTGTCTTCTTCCTGATCTTAACGGGAAAGTTCTCAGTCTTTCTAGATTGAGTGTGATGTTACCTGTATGATAAATTCTCTTTATCAAATCGAGGAATTTCCCTTCTATTACTCATTTGTTGAGTGTTTTTGTCATGAAACGGTGTTGAATTTTGTCAAATGCCTTCTCTCCATCAGCTGAGATGATCATGTGGTTCTTTTTCTTTGTTCTATTAATGTGGTATATTACATTGATTGATTTTCTAATGTTGAAGCATCCTTGCATTCCTGGAATAATTTCACTTGATCATGGTGTATAATCTTTTTAATATTCTGTTGAATTTGGTTTGCTAGTATTTTGTTGAGGATTTTTATCTATATTATTTCTATGTTGTTATTGTCAGGTGCTGTCTAGCCGATTCCTACTTATAGCGACCCTACGTACAACAGAACTAAACATTGCCTTGTCCTGCACCATCCCCACAATTGTTGCTATGTTGAGCCTATTGTTGCAGTCACTGTGTCAATCCATCTCGTTGGGAGTCTTCCTCTTTTTGCTGATCCTCTATTTTACCAAGCATGATGTCCTTCTCCGGGGACTGCTCCCTCCTGATAACATGTCCAAAGTATGTGAGACGAAGTCTCGCCATCCTTGCTTCAAATGAGCAGTCTGACTGTACTTCTTCAAAGACAAATTTGTTCGTTCTTCTGGCAGTCCATGGTATATTCAATATTCTTCACCAACACCATAATTCAAAGGCTTCAATTCTTCAGTTTTCCTTACTCGTTGTCCAGCTTTAATGAGTATGAGGTGATTGAAAACACCATGGCATGAGTCATGCCCACCTTAGTCTTTAAAGTGTCATCCTTGCTTTTTAACCCTTTGGAGAGATCTCTTGCAGCAGATTTTCCCAATGCAATACGTCATTTGATTTCTTGACTGCCGCTTCCATGGGGGATGATTATGGATCCAAGTAAAATGAAATTCTTGACAACTTCAATCTTTTCTCCGTTTATCATAATGTTGCTTAATGGTCTAGTTGGGAGGATTTTTGTTTTCTTTATGTTGAGATGTAATCCATACTCAAGGCTGTGGTCTTGGATCTTCATCAATAAGTGCTTCAAGTCCTCTTCACTTTCAGCAAGCAAGGTTGTGTCATCTGCATATTGCAGGTTTTTAACGAGTCTTTCACCAATCCTGATGCCCTGTTCTTTTTCATGTAGTCCAGCTTCTCAGATTATTTGCTCAGCATACAGATTTAATAAGTATGGTGAGAGGATACAACCCTGATGCACACCTTTGCTGACTTTACACCCCGTGTTCTGGTGGAACGACTGCCACTTGGTCTAAGTACATGTTCCTCATGAGCACAATTAAGTGTCCTGGAATTCCGATTCTTCATAACATTACCCTCAATTTGTTATGATCCACACTGTTGAATGCCTTTGCATAGTCAATAAAACACAGGTAAACATCTTTCTGGTATTCTCAGCTTTCAGCCATGATCCATCTGATGTCAGCAATGATATCCCTGGTTCCACGTCCTCTTCTGAATCTGGCTTGAATTTCTAGCAGTTCCCTGTTGATGTACTGTTGTAACCACTTTTAAATGATCTTCAGCAAAATTTTACTTGTGTGTGATATTAATGATACTGTTTGATAATTTCCAAATTCTGTTGGATCTCCTTTCTTTGGAATGGGTACAAATATGAATCTCTTCCAGTCTGTAGGCCAGGTAGCTGTCTTCCAGATTTCTTAGCATAGACAAGTGAGCATTTCCAGTGCTGCATCCATTTGTTGAAATATCTCAATTAGTATTCCGTCAATTCCTGGAGCCTTGTTTTTCGCCAATGCCTTCAGTGCAGGTTGGATCTCTCCTTTCAGCACCATCGATTCTTGATCATATGCTACCTCCTGAAATGATTGAAGGTCACCCAATTCTTTTTGATACAGTGACTGTGTATTCCTTCCATCTTCTTTCGATGTTTCCTGCATTGTTCAATATTTTGCCCATAGAATCCCTCAATATTGAAACTCAAGGCTTGCATTTTTTCTTCAGTTCTTTCAGCTTGAGAAATGCTCAGTGCGTTCTTCCCTTTTGGTTTCCTAGCTCCACTTCTTTTCACATTTAATTATAATACTTCACTTTGTCTTCTCCAGCCACCCTTTGAAATTTTCTGTTCAGCTCTTTGACTTCATCCTTTCTTCCTTTCACTTTAGCTGCTCTACTTTCAAGAGCAGCTTTCAAAGTCTCTTTTGACATCCATTTTGGTCTTTTCTTTCTTTCTTGTCTTTTTAATGACCACTTGTTTTCTTCATGTATGATGCACCTGATGTCATCCCACAACTTATCTGGTCTTCAGTCATTAGTGTGCAATGCATCAAGTCGATTCTTGAGATGGTCTCTAAATTCAGGTGGGATATACTCAAGGTCTTACTTTGGCTCTCTTGGATTTGTTCTAATTGTCTTCAACTTCAACTTGAACTTGCATACAAGCAATTGATGATCTGTTCTGCAGTCAGCCCCTGGCCTTGTTCTGACTGATTATATTGAGCTTTTTCATCGTCTCTTTCCACAGATGTAGTCGATTTCATTCCTGTGTATTCCATCTGGCGAGGTCCACGTGTATAGTCAGTGTTTATGCTGGTGAAATAAGGTATTTGCAATGAAGTCGTTGATCTTGAAAAATTCTATCATGCGATCTCCGCCGACTTTTCTATCACCAATGACATATTTTCCAAATACCAATCCTTCTTTGTTTCCAGCTTTTGCATTCCAATCGTCAGTAATTATCAATGCATCTCGATTGCATGTTTGATCAATTTCAGACTGCAGAAGTTGGTAAAAATCTTCAATTTCTTCATCTTTGGCCTCAGTGGTTGGTGCTTAAATTTGAATAATAGTCATATTAACTAGGCTTCCTTGTGGGGAAATGCGTATTATCCTATCAATGACAAAGTTGTACTTCAGGACAGATCTTGAAATGTTCTTTTTGACGATGAATGTGACGCCATTTCTCTTCAAGCTGTCATTCCCAGCATATTACACCACGTGATTGTCTGATTGAAAATGGCCAATACCAGTCCATTTCAGCTCACTAATGCCTAGGATATCAATCGTTATGTGTTCCATCTCATTTTTGACTACTTTCAATTTTCCTATATTCATAGTTCGTGCATTCCATGTTCCAATTATTAATGGATGTTTGCAACTGTTTCTTCTCATTTTTAGTTGTGCCACATCAGCAAATGAAGGTCCCCAAAACTTGACTTCTTCCATGTCATTAAGATCGACTCTACTTTGAAGAGGCAGCTCTTCCCCAGTCATCTTTTGAGTGCCTTCCAACCTGAGGGCTCATCTTCCGACACTATATCAGACAATGTTCCTCTGCTATTTGTAAGTTTTTCACTAGCCAGTTTTTTTGAGAAGTAGACTGCCAAGTTCTTCTTCCTAGTCTGTTTTAGTCTGGAAGCTCCACTGAAGCCTGTCCACCAAGGGTGACCCTGCAGGTATTTGAAAAACTGGTGGCAAAGCTTCCAGTATCTCAGCAACACGCAAGCCACCACAGTACAAAAAGCGGACAGAGAAGTAGCTGTATTATTTCTATAGTGTTGGCATTAATGTTCTCTCTTTTATTTCTGGTTTTACTTATTTGCATCCCGCCTTTTTTCCTTGTCAGTCTAGCTAAAGATTTGTTGATTTTATTGATATTTTCAAAGAAGCAAGTTTTGGTTTCATTGATTTTTTATTTTGCTTTTCTATTTTTTATTTCATTTCTATCTCCTCTAATCTTTATTATTTTCATTTTTCTGGTATCTTTGGACTTAGTTAGCTCTTCTTTTTCTAGTTTCTCAAGGTGTAAAATTAGATTATTGATCTGAGATTTGTCTTCTTTCTTCTTTAGGCCTTCACTGCTATAAATTTTCCTCTGAGCACAGCTTTTTCTTCATCCTTTTGCCTTGGTATGTTGTGCTTTCATTGTCATTGTACTAAGTTTTTAAAATAATTTCCCTTGTTATTTCTTTTTTGATGCATTGATTGTTTAATAGTGTGTGGTTTAATTTCCACATTTTCTTGAAATTCCCAGTTGTTCTTGAGTTATTGACTTTTATTTTTATTCCATTTGCAGCAGGGAAGATGTTGTATATGATTTTACTCTTTTTAAATTTATTGAGATATGTTTTGTGACCTAACATATGGTCCATCTTGGAGAATAATTTATGTGCATTGGAGAAGAATGAGTATTCTGCCATTGTTTTGTGGCATTCTCTATATATGTCTATTAGGTCTAGATATTTTATAGTGTTGTTCAAGTCATCTATTTCCTTACTGATCTTCTGTCTAAATTTTCTATCTTTTAGTAAATGTGGCATATTAAAGTCTCCAACTATTATTGTAGAATTGTCATTTTCTCCCTTCAGTTCTGTCAACATTTACTTCATATATTTTGGGGCTCTGTTGTTAGGTACACATATATTTATAATTGTTGTATCTTCATGATGAATTGACCCTTTTTTCCTTATTTGATGTCTTTTTCTCTTTTAACAGTTTTTGACTTAAATTCTATTTTGTCTAACAGTAATATTGACACACTTGCACTCTTTTTTTTTTTTGATTTCATAGATGTCTATTTATTTGGTTTTTAATATTCTTTTTGTTGTTGGTTTGTTTTTAGCAATCAGTCCCCATGCTTTCTGCCCTCAGCCCTCCTGGCCATTCATCTGCTCTATTATCTTTGCATATTGTAGATTTTCATGTAAGTGGGATCATGCAGTAATTGTTCTTGGGATTTCAGTTATTTCCCTCAGAACAATGTTTTCAAGATTCATCCTTTTGTTGCAAGTAACAGAACATCATTGCTCTTTCTGGCTGCATACTATTACATGTATCTATGTGTCATGTTTTGCGTATCCTCTCATCTTTAGATGGAACCTTGGATTGCTTCCACCTTTCTTTTTTTCATATTTTATTGTACTTCAGGTGAAGGCTTACAGAACAAATAGTTTCTCATGAAACAGTATTACACATGTTGTTTTATGACATTGGTTAACAACTCCACAACATATTAACCCTCTAAATTCTCTACCTTTTTTTTTTTTTTGGTGAAAATACACATAGCCAAAGATACACCGTTTCAAAAATTTCTGCATACACAGTTCAGTGACATTGACTATGCTCTTCCAATTGTGCTGTTATTCTCACTTAAGATGAAGGCTTAAAGAACAAAATAGTTTCTCTTTTAACAGTTACTACAAATGTTGCCCTATGACAATGATTAACAATCTCACAACACATCAACAATATCCTTACTCAGCCTTGGGTTCCCTATCACCAGCCTCCTTGTCCCTTTCTGCCTTCTGGCCCTTGTCACTGGACTCCTGTACCTCGTTAGTCTCATTTGGTTTTACGGGGCTGTCCACTCCCAGGCTGAACAGTGGACCTTGGAGGTAACTTCACCACTGAGCTAAAAGGGTGTCTGGGGGCCATACTCTTGAGGTTTATCCAGTCTCTTTTAGGCCAGTAAATCTGGTCTTTTTCCTTTTTTTTTTTTTTTTTGTGAGTTAGAATTATGCTCTACATCCTTCTCCAGCTGTCCAGAAACAAACCTCTATTGTGATCCTGGTCAGAGCAGTCAGTGGTGGTAGCCGGGCACCATCTAGCTGTACTGGACTCAGTCCGGTGGAGGCCTTGGTAGCTGTGGACAATTAGTCCTTTGGACTAATCTTTTCCTTGTATCCTGTTCTCTTCATTCTCCCTTGCTGCCAAAGGGATGAGACCAATGGAGTATCTTAGATGGCCGCTCACAGGCTTTTAAGACCCCAGACACTACTCAGCAAGGTAGAATGTAGAGCATTGTCTTTATAGGCTGTGTCATGCCAATTGAGCTAGATGTTCCCCGAGACCCACAGCCCTCCGCCCAGCCATTCAGTCCCTCAGGAAGTTTGGATGTGTCTATGGGGACACTTGCACTCTTTTGACTAGTATTTGCATGGAATTTTTCCCATTCTTTTACCTTCAACCTAACCAGTACCACCAGTTGCCATTGAGTCAATTCTAACCCATGGCAACCCCATGTGTTGCAGAGTAGAACTGTGCTCCACGGAGTTTTCAAGGCTGTGGCCTTTCAGAAGCAGATCACCAAGTTTTTCTTCTGAGGTGTCTCTGGGTGAGTTTGAACCACAAACCTTTCAGTTAGCAGTCAAGGCTTAACCATTTGCACCACCTAAGGACTCCTCACGTTCAGCCTACCAGTGTTATGTCTAAAGTGGGTCTCTTTAGACAGCATACAGTTGGATCATGTTTTCATATCCATTCTGTCAATCTCTGACTTTTCATTGAAGAGTTTTATCCATTTACATTTAAAGTAAATGTAATGTCTTATACCTACTTTTGCCTCTCATTTCTTCCAATACTGCCTAGTTTTGTATTTAATTAGTTTTTTGTAGTGAACCATTTTTGTTCTCCTCTTGTTTCCTTTTCTGTGTGATTTGTTGGGTATTTTCTTTACAGTTACCATGGGGATTACATTTAACATCCTAAATTTATAACAACCTGTTTAAGTTACTACAAACTTAACTTCAATCATATACAAAAATTCTGTTCCTATACTGCTCTTCCCTCTTAATGTGTTGTTATCACAAATTACATCTTTATACATTGTATATATGACAAATTAGATTTATAATTATATTTTATACATTTGTCTTTTAAATTATGCAAGACTGAGCAAGTAAAGTTACAACACTAAAATACCATAACACTGAACTTTATATTTACCTATTCATTTCCTTTGCTGGAGATTTTTTTTTCTTCATACATCTTCTAATTACTGTCTAGCTTCCTTTCGTTTCAACCTGATGGACTCGCTGTAGCATTTCTTGTAGGGCTGGTCTCATAGTAATAAACTCTCAGTTTTTGTTTATCTGGGAATGTCTTAATTCCATCCTTATTTTTGAAAGACAGCTTTAATGGATATAGAATTCTGGTTGAGTCAATTCTATATCTGATTGACAGTTATTTTCCTTCAGCATTTTGGAACTGTTAAATATATCATCCAATTGCTTTCTGGCTTCCATGCTTTCTAAGGAGAAATCAGCACTTAATCTCATTGAGGATCCCTTATATGTAATGATTTTCTTCTCTCTTGATACTTTTAAGATTCTCGTTTTCTCTTTGGTTTTTGAGTGTTTGATTATAATACTTCTCAGTGTGTATCTCTTTGCAATTATCCTGCTTGGGGATTTGTTGAACTTCTTTGATATATAGATTTATATCTTTCATCCAATAAGCAAAGTGTTTGTCATTATTTCTTCAAATATTATTTCTACCCCTTTCTCTCTCTTTTCTTCTTCTTCTAGGAATCCCATGTGTGTATGTTGGTTTACTTGATGGTGTTCCACAAATTCCTTAGGCTCTGTTCACTTTTCTTCATTGTTATGTTGTTTTTTGCTCCTCAGACCGAATAATCTCAATTGCCTATCTTCAAGTTTGCTCATTCTTTCTCCTGCCAGCTCAAATCTGTGGCTGAGCTCCTCCAAAATGACTTTTTAAAATTTCACTTATTGTGTTTTTCAGCTCCAGTATTTCTGTTTTGTTATTTTGAAACTTTTCTATCTCTGTATTGAAATTCTCATTTTGTTTCTCTATCATTTTTAAAATTTCCTTTAGTTCTTTCTCTGTGATTTCTTTTAACTCTTTGAACACATTTAATTCTTTTTTTAAATAGTAGTTTCTATTTATTGAGGTTAATTGCAGAATGAGTCCATTGCAAAACACTTTATATAAATATTCTTTATCATACTTTAGAGGAAGGTTTACAAAGCAAATCATTTTCTCATTAAACAATTAATTCACATATTGTTTTGTAACATTGGTTGCCAACTCCCCATAATGCCAATACTCCCTCATTCTCAGTTTTGGGTTCCCCATTACCAGCTTTCTGATCCCTTCCTGTCTTCTCATCCTTGCCCCTGGGCTGGTGTTCCCATTGAGTCTAAACTTTGGCTGAACTGTGAGCCTCAGGAGTGACTTCAGTACTGAGTTAAAAGGGTATCTGGGGGACAAACTCTCAGGGTTTCTAGAGCCTCTGTCAGATCAGTAAGTCTGGTCTTTATTTATTTTTTTGTGAGTTGGAATTTTGTTCTACATTTTTCTCCAGCTCTGTCCAAGACCCTCTGTTGTAATCCCTGTCAGAGAAGAGAGTGGTGGTAGCTGGACACCATCTAGTTGTGCTGGACTTAGTCTGGTGAAGGCTGTGGTACTTGTGGTCCATTAGTCCTTCGGACTAATCTTTCCCTTGTGTCTTTGGTTTTCTTCATTCTTCCTTGCTCCAGACAGGGTGAGATCAGTGGAGTAACTTAGATGGCCGATCACAAGCTTTTAAGGCCCCAGATGCTACCTACCAAAGTAGAATATAGAACATTTTCTTTATAAACTATGTTATGCCAATTGAGCTGGATGTCCCCCAAGATCATGTCCCAAGCCCAGCCAAGTAATTCAGTCCCTCAGAGAGTTTGGATGTGTCTATGGAGCGTCCATGACCTTGCCTTGGTCAAGTTGTGCTGGCTTCCCCAGTATTGTGTACTGTCTTGCCCTTCACCAAAGTTACCAATTATCTATTGTCTGTTTTTCCCTAACCAGCTCTCCCCTTCCTCGTAACCATCAAAGATTGTTTCTTTTTCTGTGTAAACCTTTTCATGAGTTTTTATAATAGTGGTCTCATGCAACATTTATCCTTCTGTGATTGACTTATTTCACTCATCATAATGCCCTCCAGATTCATCCATGTTGTGAGATGTTTCACAGATTCATTGTTGTTCTTTATCATTGCATAGTATTCCATTCTGTGTGTGTACCATAGTTTGTTTATCCATTCCTCTGTTGATGAGCACTTTGGCTGTTTCCATCTTTTTGCTATTGTGAATAATGCTGTAATGAACATGGGTGTGCTTATGTCTATTCTTGTGGCAGCTCTTATTTCTCCAGGATATATTATGAGGAGTGGGATTGCTCCATCATATGATATTTCAATTTTTTTAAGGAAGCACCATATCATTTTCCAAAAGGGATGAACCATTTTCCATTCCCACTAGCAGTGCATAAGAGTTCCAATTTCCCCACAGCCTCACCAACATTTGTTATTTTCTGTTTTTTTTGGTTTGTGCCGGTAATGTCGGCGTGAGATGATATCTCATTGTGGTTTTGATTTGCATTTCTCTAATGGCTGGTGATGGCGAGCATTTCATCATATGTCTGTTAGCCACCTGAATGTCTTCTATGATGAAGTGTTTTTTCATATCACTTGCTCATTTTTTTAATTGAATTATTTGTTTTATTGTTGTAGAGGTATTGGATTTTCCTGTAGATTTTAGAGATTAGACCTTTTTTGGATTTGTCTTAGCCAAAAAATTTTTTTCCAATCTGTAGGTTCTCGTTTTACTCTTTTGGTGAAGTTTTTTGATGAGCGTAAGTGTTTAATTTTTAGAAGATTCTAGTTATCTAGCTTATCTTCTGGTGTTTGTGTATTGTTAGTTTTGATTTGCATCTTGTTTTTGCTGTGTATTAGGGTCTCTAGCGTTGACCTTGTTTTTTCTTCTATGATCTTTATAGTTTTTGGTTTTATATTTAGGTCTTTGGTCCAAACTAGTTTTTGTGTCTTGTGTGAGGTATTGGCCCTGTTTCATTTTTTTTGCAGATGGACATCCAGTTTTGCCAGTACTTTTTGTTTAAAAAAAAAAACTATGTTTTCCCCATTTGATGGACTTCGGAACTTTGTTGAAGGTCAGGTGACTGTAGGTGGATGGATTTATATCTGGGTTCTTAATTTTGTTCCATTGGTCAATGTGTCTGTCATTGTACCAGTACCAGGCTTTTTGAGTACCATAGCTGTGTAGTAGGTTCTGAGGTCAGGTAGTGCGAGTCCTCCTACTTTATTCTTCTTCTTCAGTAGTGCTTAACTTATCCAGGGCCTCTCCCCGTTCCATATAAAGTTAATGATTAGTTTTTCCATCTCATTAAAGAATGCTGTTGGTATTTGGATCAGGATTGCATTGTATTTGTGAATTACTTTGGGTAGAATTCACATTTTCACAATGCTGACTCTACCTATCCATGAGCATGGTATGTTTTCCCATTTATGTAGGTATCTTTTGGTTTCTTGCAGTAGTGTTTTGTAGTTTTCTAGGGGAAGTTATAAATGGTATTGTTTTCCTGATTTCCTTTTCATAGTTCTCTTTATTGGTGTATAGGAATCCAATGGATTTTTGTATGTTTATCTTGTATCTTGCTACTCTGCTGAATCTTTCTGTTTGTTCCAGTAGTTTTCTCATGGAGTCTTTTGGGTTTTCTATGTATAGTATCATATCTTCAGCAAATAGGGACAGTTTTACTTCTTCCTTACCAATTTGGATGCCCTTTATTTCTTTTTCTTGCCTTATTACTCTAGCTAGGACTTCCAGCACAATGTTAAATAAGAGTGGTGATAATTGGCACCTTTGCCTTGTTCTTGTTCTCTTTCTCAAGGGAAATGTTTTCAGCCTCTCTCCATTGAGAATGATGATAGCTGTTGGTTTTGTATAGATGTCCTTCTTTATGTTGAGGAATTTCTTTTCTACGTCTATTTTATTGACAGTTTTTATCAGGAATGGATGTGGGACTTTGTCAAAAGCCTTTTCTTTGTCAATTAAGATGATCATGTGATTATTTCATTGTATTTACATGATGGATTACATTGATTGATTTTCTAATGTTGAACCATCCTTGAAAACCTGGTATGAATCCCACTTGGTCATGGTGTATTATTTCTTTTATATGATGCTGAATTTTATTGGCTAGAATTTTGTTGATGGTTGGAGAACTAAAACTTTCCTACTGTGATGGTTAAGGTTGTGTGTCAACTTGGCTGGACCATGATTCTCAGTGGTTTCACAGTCATATGTTGTGATAAGTTCCATGATCAGATTTGATGTGATGTGATCACCTCTACAATGGGATCTGCTGTGAGTAGCCAGTCCGTTGAAAAGGAGTTTCCTTGGGCGTGTGGCCTGCATCAAATATCAGTGGACATTCTGTCAAGGCTTGTGGGCTTTGCTGGCCTTGGATCCTGTAACTGGCTCCTGTTCATCTGATCTCCGGTTCCTGGGAGTTGAGCTAGCAGCTTACCTGAGGTTTTGCCTGCTGATATTGGAATTCATCAATTTTTGCAGCCTGTGAGCAAGAGCCCTGACGATTTTGGGTTCAACTGCCCTTGTGGCTATGTGAATCAGGAGAAGCCTCTATCCTGACCCATGGACTTGGGACTTTCCAGCCTCTACAACCAAGTGAGTTATTTCCTTGATATAAATCTCTCTCTATATATATATATATTTATATGCTTTACTGGTTTTGCATCTCTAGAGAATCCAGCCTAAGATATCTACCATCTATATGTTGTCCTTTTCTTGATTCAGCATTTGCTTAGGTGCTGTTGCATTTTGACTGGTTTCTAGAGTTCTAATACCATTGATTCCACCAATTTCTACTTGTTTTCTTTTTTCTTTTCTAGTTGTGTTGTCAAAGGATGGGACTGTGCAGCTGCCTATGCTGCCATCTTGCTCTGCTTCTTAAGAGCTCTCTATAAATTTTGGTTCACTTGTTTTGTAGCTCTCCTTTGGGGTTTATACACATTTTGGATTGCTATGTCTTAATAAATTGACCATTTTATCATTATATGATGTCCAGCCCTGTATCTGGTAATTTTATTTCCTCTAGGTCTACTTTATCTGGTATTAATATAGTCACTCCTGCTTTCACTTTATTAATGTTCACTTAATATATCATTTTCCATCCTTTTATTTTCAATTTACTTATACGCTTATACTTAAAGTAAGTGTCTTGTAGATATTAACTCTTTTTGTGTTGTATTTTTTAATCCAATCTTCTAATCTCCATATTTTAATTGATATTTTCAGATCATTTACATTTAATATAATTATTGATATGTCAAGGCTTAGATCTGACATTTTATTTTTTGTTTTCTGTTTGTTTTCTTTTTTCTTTTTACTGCCTTCCTGTTGGTTGTATGAAAAGTTTTTAGAATTCCATTTTGATTTATCTCTAGTATTTTTCAGTGTATCTCTTTGTATATCTTATTTATTTGTTACTGTAGATATTACATTATATATACATAATTTATCACAGTCTACAGCTGTCATTATTTAACCAGTTTGAAGGAAGTATATAAACTTTACCTCTCTTTATGTCCCTTTACCTTTCCTTGTTTATAACTTAATCATCTTCACATATATTTAGCCCCACATCATACAGGGTTAAAATGTTTGCTTCAACTGCTAAACATAATTGAGAAAACTCAAGAGGATAAGGAAAATGCTTTCTTATACTTTTACTTTTTTCACTGAGTTTCTTCCTTCCTGACGTTCTAAGATTCCTTCTTTTATCATTACCTTCTGTTTCAAAAAATTCCTTTAGCCATTCTTTCAGGGTAGGTTTACTTGGTGACATATTTTTTTAGGCTTTGGTTTTGGAGAAGGTGTTTATTTTTCCTTGATTCCTGAAGGGTATATTTTCTGGATATAGAATCTGGGTTGATAGTTTCTTTTTTCAGCACTTTAAATATATTTTCCACTTTTTTTTTCTGGCCTGCATCGCTTCTGACAAGAAATCTGCTGTTATTTCAATTTTCCCTCCTCTAGTTAAAGTTTCATTTTTCTCTGGTTGCTTTCAAGACTTTTTCTTTGTAGTTTTCATAAGTTTAATTATGACTTGTGTTTTAGTCATCTAGTGCTGCTGTAACAGAAATACCACAAGTGGATAGCTTCAACAAAGAGAATTTTATTCTCTTATAGTCTAGCAGGTTACAAGTCCAAATTCAGGGTATCAGCTCCAGAGGATGGCTTTCTCTGTTGGCTCTGGAGGAAGGTCCGTGTCATCAATCTTCCCTTGTTCTGGGAGCTTCTCTGCTTATGAATAGCAGCAGAACATTATCTGATATAGTGCTGGAAGATGAGCCCCTCAGGTTGGAAGACACTCAAAAGATGACTGGGGAATAGCTGCCTTCTCAAAGTAGAGTCGACCTTAATGACGTGAATGTAGTAAAGCTTTTGGGACCTTCATTTGCCAATGTGGCACGACTCAAAATGAGAAGAAACAGCAACAAACATCCATTAGTAATTGAAATGTGGAATGTAAGAACTATGAATCTAGGAAAACTGGAAGTTGTCAAAAATGAATTTGAACACTTGAAGATTGATATCCCAGGCATTAGTGACCTGAAATGGACTGGTATTGGCCATTTTGAATCAGACAATCATATGGTCTACTATGTTGGGAATGACAAATTGAAGAGGAACAATGTCACATTCATCTTCAAAAATAACATTTTAAGATCTATCCTGAAGTACAACACTATCAATGGTAGGATAATGTGATGGTTAAGATTGTGTGTCAACTTGGCCGGGCCATGATTCTCAGTGTTTATATGTGATCACTCCCATGATTTCATCTGCTGCAAGTAGCCAATCATTTACAAGGGAATTTCCTTGGGGGTGTGGCCAGCATCAGAATATAAGCAAACATTCTGGCTTTTTGCTCACTCTGGATCCTACAGCTGCCTCCTGTTCATCTTGCCTCTGGTTCTTGGGACTTGAGCTATCAGTTTATTTGCCGATCCTGAGATTCATCGATCTTCACAGCCTGTGAGCAAAGTCTTGCTTTCCGACCCACCGATCTTAGGTTCACCAGCCCCTGTGGCTACATGAATCAGGAGAAGCCTCTATCCTAATCCACGGACATGGGATGTTCCAGCCTCTACAATCAAGTGAGCCATTTCTTTGAAATAAATCTCTCTATATATATGTACATATTTATATGCTTTACTGGCTTTGCTTCTCTAGAGATCCCAGCCCAAGGCAGATAATATCCATATACCTAAAAGAAATACCAGTTAATATGACTATTATTCAAAATTAGCACCAACCACTAATGCCAAAAATGAAGAAATTGAAGATTTTTACCAAAAATCTGCAGTCTGAGATTGATCAAACATGCAGTCAAGATGCATTGATAATTACTGGTGATTGGAATGCAAAAGCAGTTGTGATCGTTTAAGGTTGTGTGGACACTTGGCTGAGCCAAGAGTCTCAGTGGTTTGGCAGTTATGATGTAGTTTGGCAGTCGTATAATGATGTAATCACCTCCATAATGAGATCTGATATAATGTGATCATCTCCATGATGTGATCTGCTGTGAGTAGCCAATCAGTTGAAAGGGAACTTCCTTGAGGGTGTGTCCTGCATCCAATATAGGTGTACTTTCTGTCAAGGCTCATGGGCTTTTGTTCATTCTGAATCCTGAAGCTGGCTCCTGTTCTTCTGACCATCAGTTCTTGGACTTGAGCTAACAGCTTGTCTGCCAATCTTGAATTTTTCAGCCTCCACAGCTTAGATCTTGGGTTTTCCAGCTCCTGCAGCTACCTGAGTCAGGAGAAGCCTCCAGCCTGACTTATGGACTTGGGACTTTCCAGCCTCTACAACCCCATGAGCCTTCTCTTTGATATAAATCTCTCTCTCTCTAAATATATATATGTAGATATATATAGAGAGAGAGACACAGAGAGAGAGAGACTCTGCTGGTTTTGCTTCTCCAAAGAACGCAGCCTAAGACAGTAGGAAACAAAGAAGAAGAATCAGTAGTTGAAAAATATGGCCTTGGTGATAGAAACAACACCAGAGATGGAATGATAGAATTTTGCAAGACCAACAACTTATTCATAGGAAATACCTTTTTTCAACAACATAAATGGCGACTATACAAGTGGATTTTGCCAGATGAATACACAGGAATCAAATTGACTACATCTGTGGAAAAAGATGACAGAGAAGCGCAATATCATCAGTCAGAACAAGGCCAGGGACTGCAGAACAGCTCTTCAATTGCTCATATGCAAGTTCAAGTTGAAGTTGAAGAAAATTAAAACAAGTCCATGAGAGCCAAAGTATGACCTTGAGTATATTCCATCTGAATTAAGAGACTAGCTCAAGAATTGATTTGATGCGTTGAACACTAACTACTGAAGATCAAATACGTTTGGGATGACATCAAGGACATCATACATGAAAACAGCAAGAGGTCATTAAAAAAACAAGAAATAAAGAAAATACTAAAGAGGTTATCAGAAGAGACTCTGAAACATACTCCTGAATGTAGAGTAGCTAAAGCGAAAGGAAGAAATGATGAAGTCAAAGAGCTGAACAGAAGATTTCAAAGTGCCGCTTGAGAAAACAAAGTGAAGTATTTTAATGAAATGTGAAAAGACCTGGAGTTAGAAAACCAAAGAGAAGAGCTCTCTTGGCATTTCTCAAGATGAAAGAACTGAAGAAAAAATTCAAGCCTCAAGTTGCAGTATTGAAGGATTCTATTTGCAAAATATTGAACAACGCAGGAAGCATCAAAAGAAAATGGAAGGAATACACAGAGTCACTGTGCCAGAAAAAATCGGTTGACATTCAGCCATTTTAGGAGGTAGCATAAGATCAAGAACCAAAGGTACTGAACAATGAAGTCCAAGCAGTACTGAAGACACTGATGAAAAGCAAGGCTTCAGGAATTGACAGAATACCAATTGAGATGTTTCAACAAACGGATGCAACACTGGAAGCACTCATTCATCTTTGCCAAGAAATTTGGAAGACAGCTACCTGGCCAATTGACTAGAAGAGATCCATACACGTGCCCATTCCAAAGAGAGCTGATCCAATCAAATGTGGAAATTATTGAACAATATCATTAATACCACATGCAGGTAAAATTTTGTTGAAGATAATTCAAAAACAGTTGCAGCAGTACATTGACAGGGAACTGCCAGAAATTCAAGTTGGACTCAGAAGAGGACATGGAAGGAGGGATAGCATTGCTGATGTCAGATGGATCTTGGCTGAAAGCAGAAAATACCAGAAAAATGTTCACCTGACTTTTATTGACTATGAGTCGGAATGGACTCAACTGCAACTAACAATGACTAATGATGCCGAACATCTTTTCATGTTCTTGTTGCCCATTTGTATATCTTCTTTGATGAAATATCTATTCAAGTCCTCCGTCCATTTTTTTGTTGGGTTGTTTGTCTTTTTGTTGCTAAGTTGTAGGAGTTCTTTATATAATAATAGCAATTAAAAAAACCCATTGTCGTGGAGTTGATTCCAACTCACAGATATCCAACAGGACAGAGTAGAACTGCCCCATAGGATTTCCAAGGAGTGGCTAGTGGATTTGAACTGCCGACCTTTTAGTTAGTAGCTGAGTTCTTAACCACTGCCCCATCAGGGCTCCTTTTTATATAATAATGGATGGTAAATTCTTAGTGTATGTATGAGTCCCCAAAATTTTCTCCTAAACTTTTGGTTTTCTCTTCACTTTCTTGATAAACTCCTTTTATGCATAAAAGTTTTGAATTTTTGATAAAGTCCAATTTATCTATTTTATCTTTTGAGCCTCGTGCTTTTGGTGTCATATTTCAGAATCCATTGTTAAAACTAGGTACTGAAGTATTGCCCCTCTTTTTTTCTTCTAAGAATTTTATGGTTTTCATTCTTACATTTAGGTCTTTGATCCATTTGAGTTAATTTTTGTATATGGTGTAAGGTATGCATCCAGCATTATTCTTTTGCTTGTGGAATCCAGTTGTACCAGCACCATTTATTAAGAGAATTATTCTTCCCCACTGAATGGGCTTAGCACTTTTGTTGAAAATCATTTAACTGTAGATGTATGGGTTTATTTTTGGAAACTCAGTTGAATTTCATTGGTTGATATGTCTATCATTATACCAGCACCATACTATTTTCAGTACTGTAGCTTTATACTATGTTTTGAAATCTGGAAGTGTGAGTCCTCCTACTTTGTTCTTCCTTTTGAAGATTATTTTGGCAGTTTGGGGCACCTTGCAGTTCCATATAAATTTGAGGATTGGCTTTCCCATTTCTGTAAAGAAGGGTGTTGGAATTTTGATAAGGATTTCGTTGACTCTATAGATTGCTTTGGGTAGTATTGACATCTTAACTATATTAAGACTTCCAATCCCTGAACATAGAATGTTTTTCCATTTATTTATGTCTCTTATAAAGTCAAGGAGACTGGTGGCGCAGCGGTTAAGAGCTACGGCGGCTAACCAGAAGGTTGGCTGTTCAAATCCACTAGCTGCTTCTTGGAAACCTCATACAACAGTTTTACTCTGTCCTACAGGGTCGCTATGAGTCGGAATTGACTCGATGGCAACAAGTTATAATGTCATACAATAATTTTTTTTATTGTACTTTAGGTGAAGGTTTACAGAACAAATAGTTTCTCTTTAAACAGTCAGTACACATATTGTTTTATGACATTGGTTAATAACCCCATGACATGTCAACACTCTCCCTTCTCGACTTTTTTTTTTTTTTTTGGTGGAAGTATACATAGCCAAAGATACACCATTTCAAAAATTTCTACATGCACAATTCAGTGTCATTGACTACATTCTTTCAGTTGTGCTGCTATTCTCATTTTAGATGAGGGTTTACAGAACAAAATAGTTTCTCGTTAAACAGTTAGTACATATGTTACCTTATGACAATGGTTAACAACCCTACTACATGTCAACACTGTCCTTACTCAACCTTGGGTTCCCTATCACCAGCTTTCCTGTCCCCTTCTGCCTTCTAGGCCTTGTCCCTGGGATGCTGTGCCTTATTACTCCCATTTTATTTTATGGGGCTGTCCAATCCCCTGCTGAACTGTGAACCTCGGAAGTGACTTCACTACTGAGTTAAAAGGGTGGCTGGGGGCCATACTCTCAGGGTTTCTCCAGTCTCTTTCAGGCCAGTAAATCTGGTCTTTTTTTGGTGTGTGTTAGAATTTTGTTCTACATCCTTCTCCAGCTCCGTCCAGAACCCTCTGTTTTTATCCCGGTCAGAGCAGTCAGTGGTGGTAGCCGGGCACCATCTAGCTGTACTGGACTCAGTCTACTGCAGCCTTGGTAGCTGTGGTCCATTAGTCTTTTGGACTAATCTTTTCCTTATATCCTGTTCTCTTCGTTCTCCCTTGCTCCCGAAGGAGTGAGACCAGTGGAGTATCTTCAATGACTGCTCACAGGCTTTTAAGACCCCAGAAGCTACTCACCAAGGTAGAATGTAGAACATTGTCTTTATAAACTGTTTTATGCCAGTTGAGCTAGATGTTCCCGGAGACCATGGTCTCCGCAGCCCTCTGCCCAGCAATTCAGTCCCTCAGGGAATTTGGATGTGTCTATGGAGCTTTCATGACCTTTCCTTGTACAAGTTGTGCTGGCTTCCCCAGTATTGTGTACTGTCTCACCCTTCACCCAAGATACAACTTATCTATTTTCTATCTAGTATTTCCCCCACCCCTCCCATCTCTCGTAACCAACAAACATTGTTACTTTTTGTGTGTAAACTTTTTCATGAGTTTTTACAGTAGAGTTCTTATACAATATTTGTCCTTTTGTGCTGACTTATTTCACTCAGCATAATGTCCTCCAGTTTCATCCATGTTATGAGACGCTTCACAGATTCATCATTGTTCTTTACTGTTGTGTAGTACTCCACTGTGTGCATGTACCATAGTTTGTTTATCCATTCATCTGTTGATGGGCATCTAGGTTGTTTCCATCGTTTTGCTATTGTGAACAATGCTGCCATGAACATGGGTGTGCATATGTTTATTCATGTGATCGCTCTTATTTCTCTAGGATATATTCCTAGGAGTGGGATTGCTGGATCATATGGTATTTCTATTTCTACCTTTCCAAGGAAGCTCTATATCTTTTTCCAAAATGGTTGTATAATTTTGCATTCCCACAAGCAGTGCATAAGAGTTCCAATCTCCCCACAACCTCTCCAACATTTGTTCTTTCCAGTGTTTTTGATTCGTGCCAGTAATGCCGGGGTGAGATGGAATCTCATTGTGGTTTTAATTTGCATTTCTCTAATGGCTAGTGAACACAAGCATTTCCTCATGTGTCTGTTGGCCGCTTGAATGTCTTCTTTGGTGAAGTGTCTGTTCATTTCCTTTCCCCATTTTTTAATATGAATATTTCTTTTTTTGTTGTAGAGGTGTTGGATTTTCTTGTAGATTATGGAGAATAGACCTTTGTCTGACTTGTATTGTCCAAAATTTTTTTCCCAGTCTGTAGGTTCTCTTTTTACTCTTTTGGTGAAGTCTTTTGAAGAACATAGGTGTTTGATTTTTAGAAGATCCCAGTTATCCAGCTTATCTTCTGGGGTTTCTGTGTTGATGGTTATGGTTTTATCCTATTATTGCCGTGTATTAGGGCCTGTAGCGTTGGTCCTATTTTTTCTTCTATGAACTTTATAGTTTTTGGCTTTATACTTAGGTCTTTGATACATTTTGAATTAGTTTTTGTATATGGTGTGAGTATGGGTCCTGTTTCATTTTTTTCAGATGGATATCCGGTTTTGCCAGCACCATTTGATAAAAAGGTTATCTTTTCACCCATTTGATGGACTTTGGGCCCTTGTAGAAGATCAGGTGAATGTAGGTGGATGGATTTACATCTGGATTCTCAATTCTGTTCCATTGGTCAATGTATCTGTCGTTGTACCAATAACAGGCTGTTTTGACTACTGTAGCTGTATAGTAGATTCTGAGGTCAGATAGTGTGAGTCCTACATTATTCTCTTCTTCAATAGTGCTTTGTTTATTTGGGGCTTCTACCCTTTCGATAGAAATGTAATGATTAGTTTTTCCATCTCTTTGAAGAATGTTGTTGGTATTTGGTTCGGGATTGCATTGTGTTTGTAAATTGCTTTGGGTACAATTATCATTTTCACAATGTTGAGTCTACCTATCCATGAGCATGGTACGTTTTTCCATTTATGTAGATCTCTTTGGGTTTCTTGCAGTAGTGTTTTGTAGTTTTCTTTGTACAGGTCTTTTACATCCCTGGTTAGATTTATTCCTACGTATTTTATTTTTTTAGGGGCTATTATAAATAGTATTGTTTTCCTGATTTCCTTTTCATCATTCTCTTTATTGGTGTATGGAATCCAACTGATTTTTGTATGTTTATCTTGTATCCTGTTACTCTTCTGACTCTTTCTATTAGTTCCAGTAGATTTCTCTTTTGAGTCTTTAGGGTTTTCTATGTATAGTATCATATCGTCCACAAACAGGGACAGTTTAAATTCTTCATTACTAATTTGGATGTCCTTTATTTCTTTTTCTTGCCTTATTGCTGTAGCTAGGACTTCCAGCACAATGTTAAATAGAAGTGGTGATAAAGGGCACCCTTGTCTTGTTCCTGTTCTCAACAGGAATGTTTTCAGCCTCCCTCCATTAGGAATGATGTTGGCCATTGGTTTTGCATAGAAGTCCTTTATTATGTTGAGAAATTTCCCTTCTATACCTATTTTATTGAGAGTTTTTATCAGGAATGGGTGTTGGATTTTGTCAAATGCCTTTTCTGCATCAATTGAGATGATCATGTGATTCTTTTCTTTCCTTTTATTTATGTGGTGGATTACGTTGATTGGTTTTCTAATGTTGAACCATCCTTGCATACCTGGTATGAATCCTACCTGGTCATGGTGTTTTATTTTTTTGATATGATGCTGAATTCTATTGGCTAGAATTTTGTTGAGAATTTTTCCATCTATATTCATGAGAGATATTGGTCTGTAATGTTCTTTTTTTGTGGCATCTTTGCCTGGTTTTGGTAACAGGGTTATGCTGTCTTCATAGAATGAATTCAGAAGTGTCACTTCCTTTTCTATGTTCTGAAATATTTTGAGTAGTATTGGTACAAGCTCTTCCCTGAATGTTTTGTAGAATTCTCCAGTGAAGCCATCTGGGCCAGGGCTTTTTTTTTGTTGGGAGTTTTTTATTTTATTACCTTTTTTATCTTTTCTCTTGTTATGGGTCTGTTCAGATTTTCAGCATCACTTTGTTGTAGTTTGGGTAGGTAGTGTGTCTGAAATTTATCCTTTTCCTCCAGGTTTTCAAATTTGTTGGAGTATAGTTTTTCATAATACTCTGTTATGATCCTTTTTATTTCAGTTAGGTCTGTTGTAATGTCGCCTATTTCATTTCTTATTTGGCTTATTTGCGTCCTCCCCTGTTTTTCTTTTGCCAGTCTCACCAGTGTTTTGTTGATTTTGTTGATTCTTTCAAAGAACCAACTTTTCATTTTGTTGATTCTTTCTATTGTTTTTCTCTTCTCTATTTCATTTATTTCTGCTCTGAGCTTTATTATTTCCTTTCTTCTGGTGGCTGTGGGCTTTTTTTGCTGTTCTCTTTTTAGTTGTTTGAGTTGTGTAGTTAATGTTTTCTGTTTGTCCCTTTCTTTTTTGATGTGTGCATCTATTGGTATAAATTGTCCTCTGAGGACTGCCTTTGCTGTGTCCCAAAGGTTTTGGTAGGATGTGTTTTCATTCTCATTTGATTCTAGGAATTTTTTGATTCCATCTCTGATTTCTTCTATTACCCAGTGGTTTGTAAGCAGAGTGGTATTCAGTTTCCATGTAATTGATTTCTTTTTCCCTGCTCTTTCTGTTCTTAATTTCTACCTTGATGGCATTGTGGTCAGAGAAGATACTTTGAATTATCTCAGCGTTTTGGATCTTGTTGAGGATTGCTCTGTGGCCTAAGATGTAGTCTATTCTGGAGAACATTCCATGTGCATTGGAAAAGAATGTGTACTTTGCAGCTGTTGGGTCAAGTGTTTTATATATGTCCATGAGGTCAAATTGGCTGATTGTGCCCTTTAGGTCTTCTGTATCTTTGTTGAGTTTCTTTCTAAAGTTTCTGTCTTTTACTGAGAGTGATGTGTTGAAGTCTCCTACGATTATTGTGGAACTGTCAATTTCTCTTTTCAGTACAGTTAGAGTTTGTTTTATGTATTTTGGAGCCCTGTCATAGGGTGCGTAGATGTTTATTATGGTTATGTCTTCATGATGGATCATCCCTTTAATCATTATACAGTGTCCTTCTTTGTCTGTTACGGTGGATTTTGTTTTAAAGTCTATTTTATCTGAGATTAGAATTGCCACTCCTGCTCTTTACAATAATATTCTATAGTTTTCAGTGTACAAGTCTTTCACCTCTTTGGTTAAATTTATTCCTAATTATTTTATACTTTTAGATTTTGTTGCAAGTGTAATTTCCTTAATTTCCATTTTCAGAATGCTCACTGATGATGTACAGAAATCTGAAAGATTTTTGTGTGTTGATCTTGTACCCTACAACTTTGCTGAATTCATTTATTGGCTCTAGTAGCATTTCTGTGGATTCTTTTTGGATTTTCTGCATATAAAATCATGTCATCTGTGAAAAGGGACAGTTTTCCTTCTTCTTCCCTGACTTTAATTTCTTTTAGTTGCCTAATTGCTCTGGCTAAGACTTCCAGTGCAATATTGAATAGCAGTGGTGAGAGTGAACACCCTTGTCTTGTTACCGGTCATATAGGGGAAATCTCTCAGTGTTTTTCCATTGAGTATGATGTTAGCTGTGTGTTTTTCATGAATGTTCTTTATAAGATTGAGGAATTTCCCTTCTATTCCTATCTTGTTGTGTATTTTATCATGAAAGTGTGTTTGATTTTGTCAAGTGCTTCTCTGAATCAATTTAGATGATCATTTTGTTCTTTACCTTTGTTCTATTAATGTGGTGTATTACACTGATTGGGGTCCCCATGTTGAACCATTTTACATTCCTGGAATCAATATCCCTTGATCACAGTGTATAATTCTTTCAATATGCTTTTGGATTTTGTTTGCTGGTATTTTCTTGAGGATTTTTGCATCTAAATTCACAAAAGATTGGTATGTGATTTTTTCTTGGTTTTTTTTTTTTTGTATTTCTTTTTTTAAGTTTTAAAATTGTACTTTAGATGAAGCTTTACAGAGCAAACTGCTTTCTCATTCAACAATTAATAAACTTGTTGCTTTGTGACATTGGTTACCAACCCCATGACATGTCAACACTCTCCTCTTCTCAACCTTGGGTTCCCCATTACCAGCTTTCCTGTCCCCTCCTGCCTTCTCATCGTAGCCCCTGGGCTGGTGTGCCCATTTACTCTTGTTTTGTTTTATGGGCCTAATCTTTGGCTGAAGGGTGAACCTCAGGTGTGACTTCACTATTGAGCTATAAGTGCATCCAGAGGCATACTCTCGGAATTTCTCCAGTCTCTGTCAGACCAGTCAGTCTGGTGTTGTTGTGGTTGTTTTTTTTTTTTTTTTTTTTTTTCATGAGTTAGAATTTTGTTGTA
Organism: Dugong dugon; assembly: GCA_030035585.1. Lineage (NCBI taxonomy): Eukaryota > Metazoa > Chordata > Mammalia > Sirenia > Dugongidae > Dugong > Dugong dugon. Next base: position 94,939,385 of record CM057483.1, on the reverse strand, counting down.
CATTGTTCTCCAGCTCTGTCCAGGACCCTGTATTGTGATCCCTGTCAGAGTAGTTGGTTATGGTAGCTGGGCACCATCTAGTTGTGCTGGACTCAGTCAGGTGGTGGCTGTGGTACTTGTAGTCCATTAATCCTTTAGATTAATCTTTCTCTTGTGTCTTTGGTTTTCTTAATTTCCCCTTACTCCAGACGAGGTGAGACCAGTATAGTATCTTAGATGGCTGCTCACAAGCTTTTAAGACCCAGACTCTACTCACTAAAGTAAAATGTAGAAATTTTTCTTTATAAACTGTTATGCCAATTGAGCTATATGTTCCCCAAGACCATGGTCCCCACAGCCCTCAGCCCAGTAATTTGGTCCCTCAAGGAGTTTGGATGTGTCTATGGAGCTTCCATGACCTTGCCTTGTACAAGTTGTGCTGGCTTCTCCAGTATTGTGTACTGTCTTACTCTTCATCAAAGTTATCACTTACCTACTGTCTATTTAGTGTTTTTCCTCCCCCCTCCCCTCCCCCATAACCATCAAAGATTGTTTCTTTTTGTGTGTAAACCTTTCCATGAGTTTTTATAATAGTGTTCTCATACAATATATTTGTCATTTACTGATTGACTTTTTTTACTCAGTATAATGCCGTCCAGATTCATCCGTGTTGTGAGATGTTTCACAGATTCATGATTGTTCTTTATCGTAGTGTAGTATTCCACTGTGTGTATTACCATAGTTTATTTGTTGATGGGCACCGAGGTTGTTTCCATATTTTTGCTACTGTGAACAATGCTGCAATTAACATGGGTGTGCATATGGCTATTCATGTGATGGCTCTTATTTCTCTAGGATGTATTCCTAGGAGTGGATTGCTGGATTTTGTGGTATTTCTATTTCTAGCTTTCTGAGGAAGTACCATATCATTTTCCAAAATGGTTGTACAATTTTGTGTTCCCACCAGCAGTGCATAAGAATTCCATTCTCCCTGCAGCATCTCCAACATTTGTTATTTTCTGTTTTTTTTGATTTGTGCCAGTAAAGTTCAGGTGATATGGTATCTCATTGTGGTTTTGATTTACGTTTGTCTAGTGGCTAGTGATCACGAGCATTTCCTCATGTATCTATTAGCCACTTGAATGTCTTCTTTGGTGAAGTGTCTGTTCATTTCCTTTGCCCATTTTTTAATTGGATTATTTGCCTTTTTGTTGTAGAAGTGTTGGATTTTCCTGTAGATTTCAGAGATTAGATCTTTTTTGGATTTGTCATAGCCACATTTTTTTTCCCAGTCTGTAGTTTGTCTTTTTTACTCTTTTGGTGAAGTCTTTTGATGAGCATAAGTGTATAAGTTTTAGAAGATCCCAGTTATCTAGCTTATCTTCTGGTGTTTGTGTATTGATAGTTATAGTTTGTATCCTGTTAATGCCGTGTACTAGGGTCTCTAGCGTTGACCCTATTTTTTCTCCTATGATCTTTATAGGTTTTGGTTTTATATTTAGGTATTTTCCATTTTTAATTAGATTTTGTGTATGGTGAGAGGTATTGATCCTATTTCATTTTTTTGCAGATGGACATCCAGTTTTACCAGCAATTTAAAAAAAAAAAAAAAGACTGTATTTTCCACATGTGATGGACTTTGGGCCTTTGTTGAAGATCAGGTGACTATAGGTGGATGTATTTTCATCTGGATTCTCAATTTTTTCCCATTAATCAATGTGTTTATCGATGTAACAGTACCAGGCTATTTTGACTACTGTAGCTGTGTAGTAGGTTCTGAGGTCAGGTAGTGTGAGTCTTCCTACTTTTTTTATTTCTTTAAAATGTTTTACTTATCTGAGGCTTCTTCCTTTTCAATATAAAGTTAATGATTATTTTTTCCATCTTGTTAAAGGATGCTGTTGGTATTTGGATCGGGATTGCTTTGTATTTGTAGATTGCTTTGGGTAGAATTTATATTTTCACAATGCTAAGTATCCCTATCCATAAGCGTGGTATGTTTTTCCATTTATGTAGGTCTCTTTTGTTTTTTTTTTGCAGTAGTGTTTTATAATTTTCTTTGTATAGGTCTTTTACATCCCTGGTTAGATTTTTTCCTAAGTATTTTATTTTTTTATGAGCTATTATAATTCATATTATTTTCCTTTTCTTAGATATCTTTATTTGTGTATAGGAATTGTCTCAGTCTTCTGGTGCTGCTCTAACAGAAGTACCACAAGTGGATGGCTTTACAAAGAGAAATTTATTCTCTCACAGTCCAGTAGGCTACAAGTCCAAATTCAGGGCATCAGCTCCAGGGGAACACTTTCTCCACTGGCTCTGGAGGAAAGTTCATGTCATCAGTCTTCCTTTGGTCTGGGAGCTTCTCTGCGCAGGAACCTCAGGTCCAAAGGAAGCACTCTACTCCCAGCACTGCTTTGTTGGTGGTATGAGTTTCCCATGTATCTCTGCTCGTCTCTCTCTTTTTTACTTCAAAAGAGATTGCATCAAGACACTAATCTTGTCAACCTCTTCAGTATAACCTCATCACAGTGATAGAATTTACAACACATGAGGAGATCACATATAATCTCATCATAGTGGTAGCGTTCACAACACATAAGGAAATCACATCAGATAACACAATCATACAATACTGGGAATAATGACCCAGTTAAGTTGCTACACACATTTTTGGGGGGACACAATTCAATCCATGACAGGAATCCAATTGATTATTTTTGTATGTTTATTTTGTATCTTGTTACTCTGCTGAATCTTTCTATTATTTCCAGTAGTTTTCTCGTGGAGTCTTTTGGGTTTCCTATGTATAGTATCATATCATCCACAAACAGGGACAGTTTAACTACTTCGTTACCAATTTGGATGCCTTTTATTTCTTTTTATTGCCTTATTGCTCTAGCTAGGACTTGCAACACAATGTTAAATAAGAGTGGTGATAAAGGGCATCCTTATCTTGTTCCTGTTCTCAAGGGGAATGTTTTTAACTTTTCTCCATTCAGAATGATGTTGGCTGTTGGTTTTGCACTAAGATGTGGTCTATTCTGGAGAATCTTCCATGTGGGTTGGAAAAGAATGTGTACTTTGCTGCTGTTGGGTGGAGTGTTCTATATATTTCTATGAGGTCAAGTTGGTTTATTGTAGCTTTTAGATCTTCTGTATCTTTGTTAAGTTTCTTTCTACTATTATTGTGGAACTGTCAATTTCTCTTTTCAGCATTGTTGCAGTTCGTTTATGCATTTTGGAGCCCTGTCATTAGGTGCATAGATATTTATTATGGTTATGTCTTCATGGTGGATTGTCCCTGTAATCATAATATGATGCCCTCCTTTCTCTTTTACGGTGAATTTTATTTTAAAGTATATTTTATCTGAGATTAGTATTGCCACTCCTGCCCTTTTTGGTAGCTCTTTGCTTTATATATTTTTCCCATCCTTAGATTTTTAATATGTTTGTCTTTGTTTCTAAGGTGTCTGTTGTAGACAGCATATTGATGGGTCCTGTTTTTTTATCCATTCTGTCACTCGCGCTCTCTATGGGTGCATTTAAGCCATTTACATTCACTGTTATTATTAATAGATGTGATTTTATTGCTTTCATTTTGTAGTGCTTTTTTGTGGTGCTGATGTTATCTTTTTTCCTCTTACTCTTCTATGCTGAACTCCTTTTGTTTGTGGATTTTTTTTGTTTCTTTCATTTTTATAGATTTTATGTTTACTGAGACTTTATGTTTTTCTTCTTTATTTTGATAAGGAGGTTTGTTTACTTTCTTTGTGGTTACCTTGAAATTTACTCCTATCTTCCTAAGTTTAAATCAGTCTTTTATTACTTGATATCACCTTGACTTCCTCTCCACTTAAATGTTCTATACCTACACATTTTATTTCCTCTTTTATTGTTCTGATGTTGTTGTCATTTACAGATTGACATCTCTTGTTCCCTGTTGTAAATTTTTTAGTTTTGTTTTATCCTTGAGAATTCAGTATCTAGGTTTGTATCTGGCTGATGCTGTCTCATGTGCTAGATTCAGGTTGTTGTCTTATGTTGTTGGTTCTCTAACCAAAGCACTTCCTTTAACAATTCTTGTAAGTTTGTTTTGGTTTTTACATATTCCCTTAATTTCTGTTTATCTGGAAATCTCCTAATTTTGCCATTATATTTGAGTGAGAGTTTTGCAAGACATATTATTCTTGGTTGGTAGTTTTTATTTTTCTTTCAAGGTTTTATATATGTCATTGCATTGCCTTCTTGCCTGCATGGTTTCTATCGAGTAATCAGAGCCTGGACTTATTGTTTATCCTTTATATGCGACTTTTCATTTTTCTTGAGCTGCTCTCAGGATTCTTTCTTTGTCTTTGGTTTTAGCGAATGTGATTATGATATGTCTTGGTGTTTTTCTTTCGGGGTCTATTCTATATATGGGGTTCATTGCGCTTCTTGGATAGTAGACTTTTCGTCTTTCACATTAAGGGAGTTTTCTGTCAGCAAATCTTCAATGATCCTCTCTGTGTTTTCTGTTTTCTCCCCCTGTTCCGGAACTCTGATCACATGCGAATTTTTGCTTTTGATTGTATCCCACTTCGTTCTTGGGGTTTATTCATTTTTCTTCACTCTTTTCTCTGATTTTTCCTCAAAGTGATATCCAAAGATTTGTCTTCAATTTCGCTGAACCTGTCTTCCATTGTTTCAAATTTACTCCTAAAACATTCTATGGCATTGTCCATTTCTGAAATATTTTTGTTTATCTTTTGGAATTCTAATTGCTGTTTTTGTATGATTTCTAGTCATTTATTTATTTTGACATTTTGTTCCTGCATTATTTTCCTGAATTTTTACATTGTTTTTTCTGTCCTTTCCATGATTTTGTCTATTTTTTCCTTATTTTTGTCTGCATTGTTCTTTATCTGTGGGAGGACCTTGAATATTAGAGTTTTGAATTCCCTATAGAGTAGTTCCAGTGCCTTTTCTTCTAGCAGCAGAAGGATGGCATGGTGCTTCTGTCTATAGCTACATGTTGGCTCCAACTCTTGTGGTATGTTTTCTGACTTTGGTGTCCAGTAATGCTAGTCACATAGATTGAGCTAGCAAGTGTTCCCTCCTATTCTTTTTGGAAAAGTTTAAGAAGTATTAGTGTCACTTCTTTTATAAATGTTTGGTAGAATTCCAGAGTGATGTCATTTTGTTCAGAACATTTATTTTTGTAGAGGTATTTGATTACTAATCAATCTCCTCACTTGTTATGGGTCTGCTGAGACCTATTTTTTCTTGAGTAAATGTAGGAAGTTTTTCTATTTCTAGAAATATGTCCATTCCCTCCATGTTATCTAATTTGTTGACATGCATATGTTCATGGTATTCTCTTATAATCCTTTTTATGTCTGTTGGATCTGTTGGAATGTCCCCACTTTCATTTCTAATTTTAGATATTTGCATCTTCTTTCTCTTTTTCTTTGTCAGTCTAGTAAAAGGTTTGTCAATTTTACTCATATTTTAAAAAACCAATTTCTGGTTTCTTTGATGCTCTCTATTAATTTCCTGTTGTCCGTTTCATTTATTCCTGCTCCAATCTGTTGTTTCCTTCCTTCTGGTAGCTTTGGGCTTGGTTTGCTTCTTGGTTTGGGCTTCCTTTTCTAGTTCTGCAGGTTGAAAAGTTAGTTCATTGATTTGAGATATTTCTTAATGTAGGCATCTGCTGTGATAAAATTCCCTCTGAGCACTACCATTACTGCATCCAGTAAGTTTTTTTATGTTGTGCTTTTATCTCATTCAACTCCATTATTTTCAGATTTCTCCCCTGATTTCTTGTTTAATAGTGTGTTGTTTAATTTCCACGTTTGTGTATTTTCCAGTTTTCCTTTTGTTATTAATTTCTTAATAACAAATTTAACAAATTACAGATAATGTTGACAGATTCTGGATAACATTGTGAAGAATGAGAATTCCAGAACACTTAATAGTGCTCATGTAGAACCTGTACATAGACCAAGAGGCAGCCGTTCAAACAGAAGAAGGGGATATTACATGGTTTAAAACAATGTACTGTAATAAAAGTCATGTGAACATGGTCCCTCTATCTCTCAAAATATCTTATTAAGTTGAGAACTTTCACCTTTTTACTTAAAGGAAGCACTTCTCTTTGGCATATCCAAATTGCCAGCAACACTACTCTTGCACTTAGGGGCCGTTATTAAGTAAAATAAGGGTTACTTGAACACAAGCACTGCAATACCATGACAGTCAATCTGATAACTGAGATGACTACTAAGTGACTAACAGGCAGGTATTGTGTACAGTATGGATATGCTGGACAAAGTGATGACTCACGTCCCAGGCAGGATGGAGCAAGACAGTGTGAGATTTCATCATGCTACTCAGAACAGCACTCAATTTAAAACTTGTAAATTGTTTATTTCTGCAATTTTCAATTTAATATTTTCAGACCACAGCTGACCACAGGTAACTGAAAATTGGAAAGCAAAACAGCAGATAAAGGGGGACTACTGTGTATGTCTATTGTTCAAGTCCTCTATTTCTTTCCTGATGTTCTTTCTTATTGTTCAATCCATTATTGAAAGTGATGCATTGACGCCTCTGAGTATTACTGTAGAAAAGTCTATTTGCATCTTAAATTTTTTCAGTGTGCTTTATGTATTTTGTGTCTCTGATATTAGGTGCATATATATTTCTACTTGTTATATCTTCTTGATAAATTTATCATTTATGTAATATACTTCCTTGTTTCTTGTAATATATATTTACTTAAAGCTTATTTTGTCTAGTATTAAAAAGCCACCCCTCTTTTTTGGAAACTATTTGCATAGAATATTTTTCCATCCTTTCACTTTCAACCTATGTGTTTGTTTGGGCCTAAGATGTATCTCTTATGGACAGAAAATAGTTGGATCATGTTTTTGTTTGTTTAATCCATCCTGCCACTCTCTGCCTTTTTATTGGGTCATTTATTCCACTTACATTTATAGTAATTACTGATAAGAAAGGACTTACTTCTGTCACTTTTGTTATTTGTTTTTTTGTGTGTATTATATCTTCTCTGTCCCTGATTTCTTCCAATAGTGTCAAAATTTGTGTTTAGCTGATTTTTTGGTACTGAATCATTTTGGTTCCTTTCTCCTTTCCTTTGTGTATATTTTTAATATTTTTTTGTGGTTACCATGACAATTACATTTAACACTTTATATTTATAAAACCTGGTTTAAATAGACACCAACTTAACTTCAGTAATGTACAAAAACTCCGTTCCTATACTGTCTCTCCCTCCGTTTATGTTGTTGTTATCACCAGTTATATCTTTATATATCATGTGGTTTATAGTGTACAGTTTATATTTTTATCCATTTATCATTATAAAACATGTAGGATATTGTCTTAGGCTGGGTTCTCTAGAGAAGCAAAACCAATAAAATGTATAAATATATATTTAGAGAGAGAAATTTATGTCAAGGAAACGGCTCACACAGTTGTAGAGGCTGTGACATCCCAAATCCATGGGCCAGGAAAGAGGCTTTTCCTGATTTACATAGCCACAGGGCCTGGCGAACCCAAGATTGGCAAACTGGAGAGCAAGGATATTGCTCACAGTCTGTGAAGATTGAGGAATCCCAAGATAGGCAGGCAAGACTGCAGGTAAGCTGCTAGCTCAAGTTCCAAGAACCGAGGTCAGATGAACGGGAGCCAGCTGCAGGATCTAGAACAAGCAAAAGTCCCCCAAGGCCTGCTTAAACATCAGTCCACACTCAATGCAGGCCACACGCCCAAGGAAACTCCCCTTCAACTGCTTGGCTACTCACAGTAGATCACACCATGGGGCTGATCACGTATCATATCTCAACAGGGAAGTGATCACAACATTATACAACTGCCAAAATCATGGCCCAGCCAAGTTGACATACAATCTTAACCATCACAGGTATAAAACCAAGAATTACCAACCAAAAATACCTTAAAACCAGCCCTCATACTTGCCCATAAAATTATCTTTAATGGAGAAACTTTTTTTCCATGTACGGTTTTGAGTTACCGTCTAGTGTCCTTTCCTTCCCACCTGAAAGCCTCCTTTTAGCATTTCTGGTAGGACAGGTCTAATGGTAACAAACTATTTTAACTTTTGTTTATCTGAGAATATCTAAATTTTGCCCTTATTCTTTTTTTTTCTCATAGTCACAAGGTTGCTATAGGGTCGCTATGAGTTGGAATCCACTTGACGGCAATGCATTTGGTTTTTTTGTTTTAGTTCATTTTTTATTGTGAAGAAAATATACACACAAAAATACCCACCTGCACAACTTCCATGTTTACAGTTTAATAGCATTGATTACATTTGTCATGTTGTGTCATCATTAGCACTATTTTTTTCAAAAATATCCAACATCATTAACATAAACTCAATGCCCCACAAAGAAAAACTCCTCCTTTCCCATTCCCTCCCACCCCTGGTGAGGATTAATAATCTTTGTTTTCTATATATTTGCTTATTTCATATTAGTGAGATCATACGATATTTGTTCTTTTGCAACTAAGTTATTTCACTCAGCATAAAGTTTTCAAGGTTTATCCATGTTGTGGCATGCATCAGAGCATCATTTCTCTTTATAACTGCATAATATTCCATTGTATGTATATATTACATTTTGTTTATCCGTTCATCAGTCGATGGACATTTCAGTTGTTTCTATCTTTAGACTAATGTGAAAAGTGCCACTATGAACATTGGTGTACAGGTTTCTGTTTGCATTCCTGCCCTCACTTATACTGGAAGTATACCTAGAATTGGGATTGGTGAGTCATATGGTAATTCTATGTTCACCTTTTTGAGAAACACCAAACTGTTTTCTGCAATGACTGTACCATTTTACATTCCTACCAGCAATGGATGAGGGTTCCAGTTTCTCCATAATCTCACCAACATTTTTTTTCTTTCTTTTTTATCATTATGATTCTAATAGGGGTGAGGTGATATCTCATTGTGGTTTTGATGTCCATCTCCTTAATGGTTAATGATGTTGAGCATCTTTTCCTGTGCTTGTTAGCCATTGCATATCCTCTTTGAGGGACTGTCTGTTCACCCTCATTCTTTTTTCTTTTTATCTACGTGTATTTTTTTAATTTTTTAATTGTACTTTAGACGAAGGTTTACAGAAGAAATAGTTTCTCATTAAACAGTTAGTACACATATTGTTTTATGACATCATTTAACAACTCCAAGACATATCAACGTTCTATCTTCTCGACCTTGGGTTCCCGATCACCAGCTTTCCTGTCCCCTCCTGCCTTCTACTCCTTGTTCTGAGATGTTGTGCCCCATTAGTCTCATTTAGTTTTATGGCCCAGTCTAATCTTTGGCTGAAGGTGTTCACCCTCATTCTTGATGGAAGTTTTGCCAGATATAGAATTTTTGGTTAAAAGTTCTTTTCTTTCAGCACTTTAAATATGTCATTCTACTGCCATCTGGCCTCCAATGTTCTGAAGAGAAATTGCCACTTAACCTTGTTGGGGGGCCCTGATGGCAGAGTGGTTAAGCATTTGGCTGCTAACTAAAAGGTTAGCAGTTCAAATCCACCAGCTGCTCCTTGGAAACCCTACGAGGCAGTTCTACTCTGTCCTATAGGGTCCCTATGAGTTGGAATCGACTCAATGGCAACAGGTAATGGGTAAAATCTTATTGGAGATCCTTTTTATGGACAATTTTCTTCTCTCTTGCTTCTTTCAAGATTCTCTCTTTCTCTTTAGCCTTTGAGAGTTTGAATATACTGTGTCCGAAGTGGACCATTTTGGGTTTTTCCTACCTGGAGTTTATTGAGCTTCTTGAATTTGTAGCTTCATGTCCTTCATCAGACATAAAAGGTATTCTTCCATTATTTCTTAACATGTTCTTTTGGTCTTTTCTCTCCATTTTATCTTTCTGGAATTCTCATGATGTGTACGTTAGTTCCCTTGATGGTGTGCCACAGTTTCATTAGGTTATGCTCAACATTCTTTATCATTTTCTTTTGTTACTCTTTAGACTCAATAGTTTTGATTACCTTATCCTCTAATTCACTGATTCTCTTCTCCATTGTGAATAGTGCTGCAAGAACATTGGTGTGCAAGTATCTATTTGCTTTCCTGCTTTCAATTCTTTAGGATATGTACCAAGAAGTGGAATTGCTGGATCATATGATAATTCTATGTCTAATCTTTTGAGGAAATACTAAAATGTTTTCCACAGCAGCAGCACAAATTTATAATTCCACCAGCAATAGGTGAGTATTCCAATTTATCCACATCCTTGCCAACACTTTTTGTTTTCCTTTTTTTTGGTCATAGCTATCCTGGTGGGAGTGAAATGGTATTTCATTGTGTTTATGATTTGCATTTCTGTCACATTCTATCTCCTCTTTCGGGAATTCCTATGATGTTTATGTTAGTTTACTTGTGGTGTCCCATATTTCCATTAGCTTATGCTCAGCACTATTGATCTTTCTCTCATGCTGTTCTTCAGATTCCAAAATTTTGCTTACCTTATCCTCTAGTTCACTTAGTTCACTGATTCTTTCTTCTGCCAGCTCAAATCAACTAGTAAATATTTCTAATGTGTTTTTCATTTCAGTTGTATATTTTAGTACCAGTATTTCTGTTTGGTTTCTTTTTATGTTTATATATTTATATTCTCTTTTTGTTTGTGCATCATTTTCCTTTAGTTCTTAGAGCATGTCTGATATTGTTGTATTACTTTCTTCTAATCTGTTCATTATCTGGGCTTCCATAAAGACTATTTCTCTCCCTTAGTTTTGTTCTTTAGAATGAGCCATTATTTCCAGTTTCTTTGCATGCCTTGTGATTTTTGCTGAATTTGAGAAATTAGAATATTGCAATGTGTTAGCCCTCTTAACTCCCTCATACACCTACGCCTTCAAAAAGCACTAATTTATACAAGAAAACTTTCAGCAGGCACAACATTCTGTCTTGGCTCACTTCTTCCTCCCCCACCTGATGAAAAATCTGATTCTGGCCAGATTGAAGATTAAGTCCTTTAGGTCACTCCCAGACTGATCAGAACATACACACTGAACAGTCTTCCAGCAATATCTGTCCGATTTACTTCAAAGCCAGACATTGGGGGTACTTCCTTGTGCACAGGGGAGGCCAGGGTTGGCTGGGGCTGCACTGCTTTTGTCTGATGGCTGTGTCAGAAGGAGAGCTAGTGATAGTGGAAAAAGATATTTTCTTACCGTTTAAAATTTACCTTGATCTTGCTTCAGCATTCGGTTCATTGTTTCCATTATTTGCTTACTTTTTCAGAGATTTTACAGGGTTAAGTAAAGATTTCTCATTGCTTTTCTTCATGCTCATGTGGGAGTGTCAAGATTAAACCTGCTTACACCACCATCTTCCCAGATATCCCCTAGGAGTTTTATATATAAGCTCATGATATGTGAAAATAGAGACAATTTTACTTCTTTTCTAATTTGCATACATTTTCTTTTTCTTGATTAATTACTCTGGCTAGAACTTCCAGTACAATGTTGAATAGAAGAGGTGAAAGCAAGCATTCTTGTCTTGCTGTTCATCATAGGGGCAAAGCCTTTAGCCTTTCATCATTGAGTCTGATTGTTTACTGTGGATTTTTCTTAAATGTCCTTTATCATGTTGAGGAATTTCTCTTCTATTCCTAGCCTGTTGACTGTTTTTATCATGATAATTTGTTAAGTTTTGTCAAAGGTGCTTTCTACATCAACTGAGATGATTATGTGGTTCTTTTTCTTTGTTCTAGTAACGTGGTGAATTACATTGACCAACTTTATTTTGTTGAACCACATTTGCATTCCTAAGATAAGTTCCACTTGCTCATGGTGTATTATGCTTTTAATAAGCTGTTGAACTCCATTTGCTAGTATTTTGCTGAGGATTTTGCATCTATATTTTTAAGGGATATTGGTCTGCAGTTTTCTGGTAGTGTCTTTGCCTGGCTTTAGTATCAAAGTAATGCAAAAGGCAAAGAAATTATATATTTAAAGTGCTGAAAAAAAGAACTGTTAATCAAGAATTCTGTGTCTGACAAAACTGTCATTCAATAACTAGTGAAACATTAAGACATTCCCAGATAACCAAAAGCTGAAGGAGTTCATTACAACTAGACGTGCCCTACAATAAATGTTAAATGAATACCTTCAGGTTGAAATGAAAAGACACTAGACAGTAACCCAAACCATATGAAGAATAAAAGATCTCCAGTAAAGGTAATTTCATGGACAAATTTAAGGCTACTTTTGCTGTATTTTGGTTTGTAACTTTACTGGATACGCCCCATATGATATAAAAGAGAAATGCATAAAATAGTTGTAAATACATGTTATTGGGCACACAGTGTATGAAGATTTAATTTGTGACAACAACAACATAAACAGGGACAGAACTGTAAAGAAACAGAATTTTTGTATTCTATTGACATTAAATTGGTATCTATTTAAACTATATTGTTATAAATTTAAGATGCTAAGTGTAATCCCCGTGGTAAACACAAAGGAAATATCTAAAATTTTATACAAAAGGAAAGGAGAAGGGAATCAAAATGCTTCACTACAATCACCTAAACACAAAAGAGGACAGTATTAGAGTTAATGTGGGACATAAAATGTGTAAGACATATAAAAAACAAATAGCAAAGTGGTAGAAGTTAAGTTCTTACTTATCAGTGATTACTTTAAATGTAAATGGATTAAACTCTCAAATCAAGAGGCGAAGATGGCAGAATGGATTAAAAATGTGATCCAAGAGTTTTGGGGTCGTGCAAAATATTAAGTGCTTGGTTGCTAATCAAAAAGTTGGTGGTTGAGTCTATGCAGAGCTGCCTTGTAAGAATGACCTTCCAAAAAAAATTCAGCCATTGAGGAAAAAAGCATGATCTAATTATATGCTGTATATAAGATTTTCACCATAGATACAAAAACTCAAAGATGTTGAAAGTGAACTAATAGAAAAAGATATTCTGTGCAAACAGTAACCAAAAGATAGCTTGTTTGTACTGATATCAGGCAAAATAGACTTTAAGTAATAAACTGTTACAAGGGGCAAAGAAAGCCATTACTTAATGTAAAAGGGTCAATTCATAAGGAAGACATACAATTATAAATATACATGCACTTAACTTCAGAGTCCCAAAACATATACAGCCAACACTGACAATATTGAAGGGAAATAGAGGCAGTTCTACTATAATAATGAGAGGTTTCAATTCACTTTCAATAACGGACAGAACATCCAGCAAAAAGGGTCTTTAAAGAAATAGATTATTTGAACAATGCTATAAACCAATTAGACCTAACAGACATATATAGAATACTCCACTCAACAAGAGCAGAATACACATTTTTTCCAGTGCACATAGATCATTCTCCAGGATATGTTTGGTCCCAAAAAAGTCTCAGTATATTTGCAAAGATTGAAATCGTAAATGTATCTTTTCTAATTACATGAGAATAAAACGAGAAATAATAACAAAAGGAAAACTGGAAATTATACAAATGTGTGGAAACTAACAACACACTATTAAACAACCAATGGCTCAAAGGAGAAATCAAAAGAGAAATTTAAAAATACTTACGGATGTATGAAAATGAAAGCTCAACACTCCAAAAAGAGGATGCAACAAAGACAGTGCTCAGAAGGAAAATTATAGTTTTAAATTCCTACATTAAAAAAATTCTGAAATCAATAACCTAATTTTAACACTTGCAGAACTAGGGGGAAAAAAGAACAAAGGAAGCTCACTGCTACCAGAAGAAAGGAAGTAATAATAATACAAATTACAGTAGAGTTAAATAAAATTTATCTGAACATTTTGATAAAGGATTTTATAGAGGAATCCTGATTCAAAGGGGAAAATGCAGGACAAAATTTTAATCTCTCATGGAATCCAGACTTTCTGGAGTCATGGAGGCTGGATGAACCCCTGAAACTGTTTCCCTGAGATAATCTTTAAACATTAAACAAAAAATATCCCCTGAAGGCTTCTTAAAACCAAACGATAGTTTAGTTTAACTAGAAAAAAAAAGTTGCCTTGAGTATTATTCTCTTTTAAGACCTATCTATATTGGATAAAATTCACAAGAACAACTCGAAAGATAGAAAAGAAACTTAGAGAGCAGTGAATTCATGTTAATGCGGGAGGAACAACTCATAAAAAGAGGGTGAGAATGGTTTCACAACTCAAAGAATGTAATCAATGTCACTAAATTGTACATGTAGAAACTGTTGAATTGATGTATCTTTTGCTGTGTATATCCTCAACAACAACAAAATAAAATAAAATGAAATAAAACATCCCAACAAAGAAAAATCCAGGGTTAGATGACTTCACTGGGGAATTATACCAAGCATTTAAAGAAGAATTGTGACCTGAATCTTTCTCAAACTCTTCCAAAAAAAAAAAAAAAGAAGAGGAAGGAACACTTCCTGCTCATTCAATGAAGCCAACATTACACTGATACAAAAGCCACACAAAGATACCACAAGAAAATTACACACCAATATTCCTTATGAATATAGATGCAAAAATCCTCAGCAAAAAACTAGCAAACTGAATCCAACACTGTAATAAAAAGGCTATACACTATAGCTAAGTGGGATTTATTTCAGAATGCCAGGGTGATTCAATATACCAAAAAAAAAAAAAATGTAATGTGCCACATTAACAGAATGAAGAAAAAGAACAAAATGATCATTTAAATTGATTCATAAAGCACATTTAACAAACTCCAAAATCTCCGGTGTCCAATCACATGTTTATCATTTCCTTTTAAAGCCTCACCAGAAGCAAATTCAATGCCCACATTTCTAGAAATATTCTGTTCATGATGATAGAAGCTCTCATTGGAATCTCCCTTAATGTCCATAATTCTATCAACAGTGTCTTCAAGGCAAGCTAGGGCCTTACTACAAAGCACGTCAAAATTCCTCCAGCCTTGACCCAATACCAAATTCTAAAACCACTTCCATATTTTAGATATTTGTTAGAGCAGCACCCCCCTCCTGGCACCAAATTCTGTCTTAGTTATCTAGTCTTGATATAACAGAAATACCACAAGTGAGTGGCTTTAACAAACAAATCAATTTTCTCATACTTTAGGAGAGTAGAAGTCCAAATTCAGGGTGTTGGCTCTAGGGGAAGGCTTTATCTCTCTTTTGACTCTGGGGTGAGGTCCTTGTCTTTTTTCTGCTTCTATTTCTCAGCTCCTTGACAATCTCCATGTGGTATGGCATTTATCTTTCTCCATCTGTGCTTTCTTCTGTTCCCAATATGCTCTTTTATATCTCATTAGTTTAAGACACACCCAACACTAATATGGCTTCATTAACATAACAAAGCAAACCCAATTCCCAAGTGGGATTACATTAATAGGTATAGGAGTTAGGATTTACAACACATAATGTGGGGAGACGCATTTAAATTCATAACAGCCATAAAGAGAAATCAAGCTTTCATGCATGTGTCATGGATTGAATTATATCCCCCAAAAAATGTGTGTATCAATTTGGCTGGGCCATGATTTCCAGTATTGTGTGATTTTCCTATATGTTGTAAATCCTGCCTCTATAATGTTAATGAGGGAGGATGGGGGAAGTTGTGTTAGTAAGGCAGGACTCAATCTACAAGATTGGATTGTGCCTGCAATCTCTTGTGATATAAAAGAGAGAAGCGAGCAGAGAGACAAGAGTACCTCATACCACCAAGAAAGCAGTGCTGGGAGCAGAGCACGTCCTTTGGACCCTCCGTTCCTGCACGGAAAAGCTCCTAGTCAGGCAGATGATTGACGAGAAGGCCAACATAGAAAGCCTTCCCCTGGAGTTGATGCCCTGAATTTGGAATTTTAGTCTACTTTACTGTAAGGAAATAAATTTCTCTTTGTTAAATCCATCCATTTGTGGTATTTCTGTTACAGCAGCACAGGATAACTAAGACAACAGGTTACAACATGGATGAACCCTGAAAAAATTCGTTGTTAGGTTTCATTGAGTTGGTTCCAACTCAGCAACCCTATGTACAACAGAATGAAACACTGCCCTGTCCTGCATCATCCTCACAATTGTTGCTATGTTTGAGCCCATTGTTGCAGTCACTGTGTCAATCCGTCTGGTTGAGGGTCTTCCTCTTTTTCTTTGACCCTCTACTTTGCCAAACATGATGTCCTTCTCCGGAGACTGGGCCCTCTTGATAACATGTCCAAAGTACGTGAGAAGTCTTGCCATCCTCGTTTCCAAGGAGCATTCTGGCTGTACTTCTTCCAAGACAGACTTGCTCATTCTTCTGTCACTCTATGGTATAATCAATATTCTTTGCTAACACCATAATTCAAAGGTGTCCATTCTTTTTGGTCTTCCTTATTCATTGCCCAGCTTTTGCATGCATAAGAGGCGACTGAAAATACCATGGCTTGGGTCAGCCACACCTTAGTCCTCAAGATAACATCTTCACTTTTGAACATTTTAAAGAGGTCTTTTGCATAATATTTGCTCAATGCAATACATCGTTTGATTTCCTGACTGCTGCTTCCATGGGCATTGATTGTGGATCCAGGCAAAATGAAATCCTTGACAATTTCAGTATTTTCTCTGTTTATCATAATGTTGCTTATTGATCTAGTTGAGAATATTTTTGTTTTCCTTATGCTGAGGTGTAATCCATACTGAAGGCTGTCTTTGATCTTCATCAGTAAGTGCTTCAAGTCCTCTTCACTTTCAGCAAGCAAGGTTGTGTCATCTGCATAATGCAGCTTGTTAATAAGTCTTCCTCCAATCTTGATGGGCCATTCTTCATGTAGTCCAGTTTCTCGGTTTATTTGCTCAGCATACAGATTGAATAAGTATGATGAAAGGATACAGCCCTGACACACACCTTTCCTGATTTTAAACCACACCATAGCCCCTTGTTCTGTTTGAACAGCTGCCTCTCGATCTACGTACTGGTTCCGCATGAGCACAATTAAGTTTTCTGGAATTGCTATTCTTCACAGTGTTTTCCATAATTTGTTATGATCCACATGGTTAAATGCCTTTGCATGGTCAGTAAAACGCAGGTAAACATCTTTCTGGTATTCTCTGCTTTCAACCAAGATCCATCTGACATCACCAATGATATCCCTCATTCCACATCCTCTTCTGATTCCCGCTTGAATTTCTAGCAGTTCTCTGTTGATGTACTGCTGCATCTGTTCTTGAACTCAGCAAAATTTTACTTGCTATTGTTTGATAATTTCCACATTCTGTTGAATCTTCTCTCTTTGGGATGGGCACGTATATGGATCTCCTCAGTCGGTTGGCCAGTAACTGTTTTCCAAATTTCTTGGCATAGATGAGTGAGCGCTTCCAGCACTGCATCCATTTGTTGAAACATCTCAGTTGGTATTCTGTCAATAGCTGAAGACATGTTTTTCACCAATGCCTTCAGTGCAGCTTGGAGTTCTTCCTTCAATAGCGTTGGTTCTTGACCATATGCTACCTCTTGAAATTGTTGAACATCCACCAATTCTTTTTGGTACAGTGACTTTGTGTATTCCTTCCATCTTCTTTTGATGCTTCCTGCATTGTTCAATATTTTTCCCATAGAATCCTTCAATATTGCGACTTGAGGCTTAAATTGTTTTCTACAGTTTTTTAAGCTTGAGAAATGCCAAGCTTGTTCTTCCCTTTTCATTTTGTAACTCCAGATCGTTGCACATTTCATTAAAATACTTTACTTTGTCTTCTCAAGCCACCCTTTGAAATTTGTTCAGCTCTTTTACTTCATCATTTCTTCCACTCGCTTTAGCTATTCTACCTTCAAGATTAACTTTCAGAGTCTCTTCTGACATCCATTTTGGCCATTTTTTTCTTTCCTGTCTTTTTCATGACCTATTACTTTCTTCATGTATGATGTCCTTGATGTCATCCCACAACTCGTCTGGTCTTCAGTCATTAGTGTTCAATGAGTCAAATCTATTTTTGAGATGGTTTCCAAATTCAGGTTGGGTATACTCAAGGCTGTACTTTGGCTCTCGTGAACTTGTTCTAATTTTCTTCAGTTTCAAATTCAACTTGCATATGAGCGATTGATGGTCTGTTCCACAGTCGGCCCCTGGCCTTGTTCTGACTGATGATATTAGCCTCTCCATTGTCTCTTTCCACAGTTGTAGCCGAATTGATTCGTGTGCATTCCATTCGGCAAGGTCCATGTGTATAGTCACCTTTTATGTTGTTGACGTTGAAAAAAGTTATTTGCAATGGATAAGTCGTCGGTCTTGCAAAATTCTATCTTTCAATCTCCACTGTTGTTTCTATCACCAAGGCCATATTCTCCATCTAAAAACCCTTCTTTGTTTCCAACTTTCACATTCCAATAGCCAGTAATTATCAATGCATCTTGATTGCATGTTTAATCAATTTCAGACTGTAGACGTTGGTACAAATCATCAATTTCTTCATCTTTGGCATTAGTGGTTGATGCCTAAATTTGACTAATACTCATATTAACTGGCCTTCCTTGTAGGTGTGTGGATATTATTCTATCACTGACAGTGTTGCACTTCAAGATAGATCTTGAAATGTTCTTTTTGACAATGAATGTGTCCTCATTCCTCCTCAATTTGTTATTCCCGGTATAGTAGACCATATGACTGTCCGACTCACAATGGCTAATACCAGTCAATTTCAGGCCACTAATACCTAGGGTATGGATCTTTAAGTGTTCCGTTTCATTTTTGACGACTTCCAATTGTCCTAAATCCATACTTTGTACATCCCAATTTCTGATTGTTAATGAATGTTTGCAACTGTTTCTTCTCATTTTGAGTCATGCCACATCAACAAATGAAGGTCCCAAAACCTTTACCCCTTCCATGTCATTAAGGTTGACTCTACTTTGAGGAGGCAGCTCTTCTCCAGTCGTATTTGGAGTGACTTCAAACCTGAGGGGCTTATCTTCCGGCACTATATCAGACAATGTTTTGCTGCCATTCATAAGGTTTTTACTGGCCTTTTTTTTTTTTAAGAAGTAGATTGCCAAGTCCTTCTTCTTAGTCTGTCTTAGTCTGGAAGGTCTACTGAAACCAGTCCACCTTGGGCAACCCTGTTGGTATTTCAAATATTGGTGGCATAGCTTCTAGCATCACAGCAACACACAAGCCACCACAGTACAACAAAGTGACAGATGAGTGGTGGCTGAAAACATTATGCTGAGTGAAATAAGCCAGTCACAAAAAGGCAAATATTATATATGATTCCACTTATATGAAATATCTAGAATAGGCAGATGTACAGAGGTCAAATTTTATTAGTGGTTACCAGAGGCGGGAGGGAGGGCAAAAGGGGAGTCATTGCCTTAGGAGCACTGAATTTTTGTTAAGGATAATGGAAACTTTGGAAATGGATAGTGGCAATGGTTGCACAACATGATGAATGTAATTAATGTCACTGAATTTTACATGTAAAAAGTTGAAACGGCAAATGTTTTGTTATATATATTTGCACCACAATTTTTTAAAAAGTGTAACAAGATTATAATATGAAAAGTTTTTATGCTTATGAATGTGACAATTTACATGAAATGGACAAATTCCTCAAAAACCACAAACTACCAAACCTCAGCCAAGATGAAATTGGCAATCTGAATAGCCCTAAAATCATTAAAGAAATTGAATTTCGAATTTAAATGTTTTCAAAACAGAAATTATCATGTCTGTGTGGTTTCCCTGGAGAATTCTACTGAATTTTTTTTAACTAACACCAATTTTACAGTCTCTTCTAGAAAATAAAAGAGGAGGGAACACTTCCCAATTCATTTTATAAGGCCAGTATTACTCTGATCCCAAAACCAGGGAAAGATAGTACAAAAGAATAAAATTACAGACCAGTATCCCATATGAGCATAGACACAAAATTTCCTAATATTAGCAAATAAAATCCAGCAATATATAAAAACAATTACATACCACACCCAAGTGAGGTATATTCCAGGCTTGCAAGCCCAGCTGAACATAAGAAAATCAATCAATTAAATCATCATATTAACATGCTAAGGAAGAAAAAGCACATGATCATATCAATTGACATACAGAAAGCATTTGAAAATTGATGTGGTGGTTACACAAATCTACATATGTTATAAAATTACATAGAGCTACCCACACACATACACACATGGAGTACATGTAATGCTAGTTAAATCTTTATAAGCTCTGGATTGTACCAATGTCAGTTTCCTGGTTTTGATATTATACTATAGTTATGCAAGTTGTTACTATTGGGGGAAACTGGGTGAAAGGTACATAGAACTTCCCTGTTTTTTTTCTGGCAACTTTCTGTCAATTTATGATTATTTTGAAATACGTTTTTTTTTAATTGAAATAAACATTATTTGACAATATTCAACATATGTTCATAATAAAAACTCTCAGTAGCCAGGAATATAGAGGAACTGCCTGAAGTTAATAGAAATAAACCTACAAAAACTCTCCAGCTAACATACTATTTAATGCTGAAAGAATGAACATCTTTCCCCTAAGATCAGGATATAAGAAAAAGACATCCACTCTTAACCATTCCTATTCAACATAATACTGTAAGCTCTAAACTTCATAATAAGGCAAATAAAGAAATAAAATCTATACAGATAGGAAAGGAAGAAATAAAGCTGTGTAATATGATTTAAAGTCAGGAAATGTGAGGTTCCCTGCTTTGTAGTTCTTCAGAATTGCTTTGGCTGTTAGGGGTCTCTTGTCTTTCCATATAAAACTGAGAATTAGTTTTTCCGTTTCTTTGAAGAATGCTGTTGGAATTTTGATCGGGATTGCATTGTTTCTGTAGATCGCTTTGGGCAGTATTGACATCTTGATTATATTAAGTCTTCCAATCCATGAGCATGAAACGTCTTTTTATCTATTTAGGTCTATCTTTCAGTAGGGTTTTACAAGCTTCATTGTATGAGTCTTTCATATCCCTGGGTAAATTTATTCCTAGATACTTCATTCTGTTAGATATTAATGTAAATGGAGTTGTTTTCTTAATCTCCTTTTCAGATTTCTCATTGCTGGTATATAGAAACCCAACTGATTTTTGCGTGTTGACTTTGTATCCTGCAACTTTACTAAATTTCTCTATGAGTTCTAGAAGCTTTTTAGTAGATTCTTTGGGATTTTCTATATATAAGATCATGTCATCTGTGAATAGGGATAGTTTTACCTCTTCCTTTCCAATTTGGTTAGCTTTTTTTTTTTTTCCTTGCCTTATTGCTCTGGCTAGGACTTCCAGTACCATATTGAATAGGAATGGTGGGAGTGGGCATCCTTGTCTAGTTCCTGTTTTCAAAGGGAAAGCTCTCAAACTTTCTCTATTGAGTATAATGTTGGCTGTTGGTTTTTCATAAATGCTGATAATTTTTTTTCATCACGTTGGGAAACTTTTCTTTTATTCCTATCGTGTTAAGAGTTTTTATCAAGAAATGGTGCTGGATTTTATCGAATGTCCTTTCTGCATCCGTTGATATGATCATGTGGTTCTTGTTCTTTGTTCTATTAATATGGTGTATTACATTGACTGTTTTTCTTATGTCAAACAAACCTTGGATTCCTGGAATAAATTTCACTGGATCATGATATGTAATTCTTTTAATATGCTGTTGGAGTCTGTTTGCTAGTAATTTGTCGAAAATTTTGGCATCTATATTCATAAGTTTCAAGAGTAAGCTTCGGACTCTCTTCTGACATCCACTTTGGTCTTTTCTTTCTTTCCTGTCTTTTTAATGACCTTTTGATTTCTTCATGTATGATGTCCTTGATGTTATACCACAACTCATTTGGTCTTCGGTCATTAGTGTTCAATCCATCACATCTATTCTTGAGATGGTTTCCAAATTCAGTGGGATATACTCAAGATCGTATTTTGGTTCTCGTGGACTTGTTCTAAACTTGTTCAGCTTCAGCTTGAACTTGCACAGAAGCAATTGATGGTCTATTCCACAGTCGACCCCTGGTCTTGTTCTGACTGGTGATATTGAGCTTTTCCATGGACTCTTTCCACAGACGTACTTGATGTGATCTCTGTGTTTTCCACCTGGTGAGATCCACGTTTATGTTCACCGTTTATGTTTTTGAAAAAAGGTACTTGCAATTAATAAGTAGTTGGTCTTCCAAAAATTTATCCTGCAATCTCTGACGTTGTTATCACCAAGGCTATATTTTCCAACTACAGATCCTTCTTCTTTGTTTCCAACTTTCACATTCCAATCACCAGTAATTACAGTGCATCTTGATTGCATATTTGATCAACTTCAAAAGACAGAAGTTGGTAAAAATGTTCATCTTTGGTGTTAGTGGTTGGTATGCAAATTTGAAAATAGTTACATTAACTGGTCTTCCTTGTAGGCCTATGGGTATTATCCTATCACTGGCAGCATTATACTTTAAGATAGATCTTGAAATGTTCTTCACGACAATGAATGGAACACCATTCCTCTTCAATTCGTCATCCCTGGCATAGTAGACCATATGGTTGTCTGACTCAAAATGGCCAATATCAGTCCATTTCAGCTCACTAATGCCTAGGATATTGATGGTTATGTGTTCCATTTCATTTTTGAAGATTTCCAATTTTCCTAGATTCATACTTCATACATTCCATGATCTGATTATTAATGGATGTTTGTGGCTGTTTCTTCTCATTTTGAGCCCTGCCACATCAGCAAATGAAGGTCATGAAAGCTTGACTCCATCTACGTCATTAAGGTCGACTCTACTTTGAGGAGGCAGCTCTTCCCCAGTTGTATGTTGACTGCCTTCCAACCTGAGGGGCTCATCTTCCTGTACTATAACAGACAAAGTTCTGTTGCTTTTCATAAGATTTTCACCAGCCAGTTTTTTCAGAAGTAGACTGCCAGGTCCTTCTTCCTAGTCTGTCTTAGTCTGAAAACTCGACTGAAACCTGTCCACCGTGGATGACCCTGCTGGTATTTGAAATACTGTGGCATAGCTTCCAGTATCACAGCAACATGCGAGCCATCACAGTATGATAAACTGACAGATTTATGGTGGAAAGAATGGAAGAAATAATAAAGTAAAAGAGCTGAACAGAAAACTTCAAAGGGCTGCTCGAGAAGACAAAATAACGCATTTTAATGAAATGTGCAAAGACCTGGAGTTAGAAAACTAAATGGGTATAACACTTTCAGCATTTCTCAAGCTGAAAGAACTGAAGAAAGAATTCAAGCCCCGAGTTGCAATTCTGAAGGATTCTGTGGGCAAAATATTGAATGACACAGGACACATCAAAAGAAGGTTGAAGGAGTACACAAAGTCACTGTACCAAAAAGAATTGGTTGACCTTCAGTGATTTCAGCAGGTAGCATACGATCAAGAAACAATGGTATTGAAGGAAGAAGACCAAGCTGCACTGCAAATATTTGTAAAAAACAAAGTTTGAGGAATTGACAGAATATTAATTGAGATGTTTTAACAATGATGCAGTGCTGGAGGTGCTCACTCATCTATGCCAAGAAGTTTGGAAGACAGCTACCTGGTCTACTGACTGGAAAAGATCCATATTTGTGCCATTCCAAAGAAAGGTGATCCAACCGATTGTGGAAATTATTGAAATAATATCATTAATATCTTACGCAAGTAAACTTTTGCTGAAGATAATTAAAAAATGGTTGCAGCAGTACATTGACATGGAACTGCCAGAAAATCAAGCTGGATTCAGAAGAGGACATGGAACAAGGGATGACATTACTGATGTCAGATAGATCTTGACGAAAAGCAGAGAATATCAGAAAAATGTTTACCTGTGTTTTACTGACTATGCAAAGGCATTCGACTCTGTGGATCATAACAAATTATGGATAACGTTGGGAAGAATAGGAACATTTAATTGTGCTCATGAAGAATGTGAACTTAGAACAACAGGCAGTCTTTCGAACAGAACGAGGGGATACTTTGTGGTTTAAAATCAGGAAAGGTGTGCGTCAGGGTTGTATACTTTCACCATACTTATTCAGTCTGTATGCTGAACAAATAATCCAAGAAGCTGGACTATAGGAAGAAGAACGCAACATCAGGATTGGTGAAAGACTCATTAACAACCTGCGATATGCAGATGACACAGCCTTGTTTGCTGAAGGTGAAGAGGACTTGAAGCACTACTGATGGAGATCAAAGACCATAGCCTTCAGTATGGATTGCATCTCAACATAAAGAAAACAAAAACCTCACAATAAGCAACATCATGAAAAACGGACAAAACATCGAAGTTGTCAAGAATTTGATTTTACTTGGCTCCACAATCAACAAACACGGTAGCAGCAATCAAGAAATTAAACAACTTATTGCATTGAGAAAATCTGCTGCAAAAGACCTCTTTAAATTATTCAAAATCAAAGACTTCACCTTGAGTACTAAGGTGCGCCTTTCCCAAACCATGATATTTTCAATTGCCTCATATGCATGTGAAAGCTGGAGTGTGAATAAGAAAGACCTAAAAAGAATTGATGCCTTTTAATTATGGTGTTGGTGAAGAACATTGAATATACAATGGACTGCCAGAAGAATGAACAAGTCTGTCTTGGAAGAAGTACAGCCAGAGTGTTCCGTGGAAGGGAGGATGGTGAGACTTTGTCTCACATACTTTGGACATGTCATCAGGAGGGACCAGTCCCTGGAAAACATCATCATGCTTGGCAAAGTAGAGGGTCAGTGAAAAAGAGGAAGATCCTCAATGAGATGTAATGACACAGTAGCAGCAAGAATGGGCTCAAACATAGCAAGTATTGTGAGGATGGTGCAGGATAGGACAGTGTTTCATTCTCTTGTACATATGGTCACTAGAGTCGGAACCAACTCGACAGAACCTAATAACAACAATAACATATTCATAAGTGATATTGGTCTGTAATTTTCTTTTCTTGTGGCTGTCTTTGTCTGGTTTTGGTACCAGGGTAATGCTGGTTTCATAGAAAGAGTTAGGGAGTGTCTTAGTCATCTAGTGCTGCTGTAACAGAAATACCACAAGTGGATGGCTTTAACAAAGAGAAATTTATTTTCTCACAGTCTAGTAGGCTACAAGTCCAAATTCAGGGCATTGGCTCCAGGAAAAGGCATTCTCTCTCTGTCTGTCGGGAGGAAGGTCCTTGTGATGCATCAGTCTTCCCATGGTCTGAGAGCATCTTAGTGCAGGAACCTCAGGTCCAAAGGACATGCTCTGCTCCCGGCACTGCTTTCTTGGTGGTATGAGGTACCCAATCTCACTGCTCACTTCTCTCTTTTATATCTCAAAAGAGAGTGGCTTAAGACACTATCTAATCTTGTAGCTGCCATCAGTATAACTGCCGCTATTCCATCTTATTACATCATAGTGATAGCATTTACAACACATAGGGAAATCACATCAGATAGAAAAATGATACACAATTGTACAATACTTGGAAACATGACCTATCCAAGTTGAGATATTTTGGGGGGACACAATTTAATGCATGGCAGGGAATATTCCTTTTTTGCCTATTTTTTGGAAGAATTTGAACAAAATTGGTGTCCGTTCTCTAAATGTTCAATAGAATTCCCCAGTGAAGCCATCTGGCCTAAGACTTTTCTTTGTTGGCAGGCTTTTTGTTACTCATTCAATCTCTTCCATTTTTAGGGGTGTGTTCAGTTTTTCTACTTCCTTTTGAGTTGGTTTAGGTAGGTTATGTGTCTCTAGAAACTTGTCTGCATCCTCAAAGTTATCAATTTTTTTGGAGTATAGTTGTTCATAGTATTCTGTTATGATCCCTTTTACTTCAGTTGAGTCAGTTGTAATGTCTCTACCTACATTTATTATTTTGATTATTTGCACCTTCTCTCTTTGTTTCTTTGTCAGCCTAGCAAGTGGCTTGTCAATTTTATTGATCTTTTCAAAGAATCACCTTGTGAATTTTTGAGTCTTTCTATTGTTTTCCTGTCCTCTATTTCATTTATTTCTGCTCTGATTTTTATTATTTGTTTTCTTCTAGTAGCTTTAGGTTTAGTTAGCTCTTGTTTTTCCAGCTTCTCAAGCTGTAGTGTTAGATTATTTATTTGCAATCTTCTTTTTCAATGTAGGCATTTATTGCTATAAATTTTCCTCTGAGGACTGCCTTTGCTGTATCCCATAAGTTTTGGTATAATGTGTTTTCATTTTCATTTATCTCCAGGTGTTTTTAAATTTCACTCTTTTCTCATTGATCTTTAGATGAAGATTTACAGAACAAACCAGCTTCTCATTAAACAGAACATATATTGTTTTATGACATTCGTTAACAACCCCATGACATGTCAGTACTCTCTCTTCTCGACTTTGGATTACCTATTACCAGCTTTCCTGTCCCCTCCGGCCTTCTAGTCCTTGCCCCTAAGCTGGTGTGGTCCTTTAGTCTCGTTTTGTCCTATGGGTCTGTCTAATGTTTGGCTAAAAGGTGAACCTCCTGAGTGACTTCATTACTGGGCTAAAAGAGTGTCCAGGGGCAATAGTCTTGAGTTTTCTCCAGTCTCTGTCAGGCCAGTAAGTCTGGTCTTTTTTTTTTTAGTTAGAATTTTGTTCTACATTTTTCTCCTGCTCTGTCTGGGACCCTCTATTATTATCTCTATCAGACTAGTCAGTGGTGGTAGCTGGGCACCCTCAAGTTGTACTGGCCTCAGACTGGTGGAGGCCATAGTAGTTGTGGTCTATTAGTCCTTTGGACTAATCTTTCCCTTGTGTCTTTAGTTTTCTTCATTTTCCCTTGCTCCTGAAGGAGTAAATTTCACTCTTGATTTCTTCCTTGACCCAAGGGTTAATAGTGCATTGTTTAATTTCCATGAATTTTTGTGTTTTCTAATTTTGTCCCCGCTGCTAAGTTCTACTATTATTCCTTTGTGGTCAGAGAATATATTTTGTATAATTTCAATATTTTTAAACTTATTTTTTTTAATTTTTTTTATTGTACTTTAGATGAAGGTTTACAGAACAAATAGTTTCTCATTAAACAGTCAGTACACATTTTTTTTATGACATTGGTTAACAACCCAACAACATGTCAACACTCTCCCTTCTTGACCTTGAAGACCTTTTTTTGGTGAAAATATACATAGTCAAAGTTACACCATTTCAAAAGTTTCTACATGTACAATTCAGTGACATCAATTACATTCTTCCAGTTATGCTGTTATTCTCACTATCCTTTTCCAAATTGTTCCATCACCATTATCTTCAACTCACTGTCCCCTAGGCTTCCCTTCAAACCTTTTGAGTTGCTGTTGTTTATTTGATCTCACATAGATAATTCTTTTTTTGTAACTTAGATGAAGGTTTGCACAACAAATACTTTCTCATTAAAAAGTACACATATTGCCCTATGACAATGGTTAACAATCCCATGACATGTCAACACTGTCCCTTCTCAACCTTGGGTTCCCTATCACCACCTTTCCTGTCCTCTCCTGCCTTCCAGTCCTTGTCCCTGGACTGCTGTGCCTCATTAGTCCTGTTTTGTTTTATGAGGCTGTCCAATCTCCGGATGAACAGTGAACTTCGGGAGGGGCTTCACCACTGAGCTAAAAGGGTGTCGGGGTCCACACTCTTGTGGTTCCTCCAGTCTGTCAGGTCAGTAAATCTGGTCTTTTATTGTGAGTTATAATTCTGTTCTACATCCTTTCCAGCTCTATCCAGGACCCTCTATTGTGATCCTGGTCAAAGCAGTCAGTGGTGGTAGCCACGCACCATCTAGCCGTACTGGACTCAGTCTGGTGGCGGCCGTGGTAGCTGTGGTCCATTAGTCCTTTGGACTAATCTTTTCCTTGTATCTTGTTCTCTTCATTCTGCCTTGCTGAAGGGGTGAGACCAGTGGAATATCTTAGATGGCTGCTCACAGGCTTTTGAGACCCCAGACACTACTTACAAAGGTAGAATGTAGAACATTGTCTTTTGCCTTAGTTATCTAGAGCTGCTCTAACAGAAACCACGAGTGGTGGCTTTACCAAAGAGAAATTTATTTCTTCAAAGTAAAGTAGGCTGGAAGTCCAAATTCAGTGCTCAGCTCTGGAGAAAGTCTTTCTCTCTCTGTCAGCCTTCTTCTCTTCAGTGTTCCCCCGGACTAGGAGCTTCTCTGCACAGGGATTCCAGGTCCAAAGGACACGCTCTGCTCCTGGCACTGCTTTCTTGGTGGTATGAGGTCCCCAGCTCTGCTTGCTTCCCTTTCCTTTTTCTCTTGTAAGGTAAAAAGTGGTGCAGGCCACACCCTAGGGAAACTCCCTTTACATTGGATCAGGGATGTGACTTGGGGAATGGTGGTGTTACAATCCCACCCTAATCCTCTTTAACATAAAATTACAATCACAAAATGGAGACCAACCACACAGTTCTGGGAATCATAGCCCAGCCAAATTGATACACACATTTTTGGGGGGACATAATTCAAAACATGACATCTTTATAAACCCTGTTATGCCAGTTGAGTTAGATGTTCCTTGAGACCATGGTTCCCACAGCCCTCTGCCCAGCAATTCAGTCCCTCAGGGAGTTTGGAAGTGTCTATGGAGCTTCCATGACCTTTCCTTGTACAAGTTGTGCTGGTTTTCCTAGTATTGTGTACTGTCTTACCCGTCACCAAAGTTACCACTAATCTATTGTCTATTTAGTTCCCCCCACCACTCCCATCCCTTGTAACCAACAACGATTGTTTCTTTTTGTGTGTAAACTTTTACATGAGTTATACAGTAGAGATCTCATACAATATTTGTCTTTTTGTGATTGACTTATTTCACTCAGCATAATATCCTCCAGTTTCATCCATGTTATGAGATGTTTCACAGATTCATCATTGTTCTTTATCTTTGTATAATACTCCATTGTGTGTATGTACCATAGTTTATCCATTCATCTGTTGATGGGCATCTAGGTTGTTTCCATTTTTTTTGCTATTGTGAACAATGCTTCAATGAATATGAGTGTGCATATGTCTATTAGCGTGACGGCTCTTATTTCTCTAGGATATAGTCCTAGGAGTGGGATTGCATTTTGTAGTGCTTTTTTTTTTTGTGGTGCTGATATTTTCTTTGTTCCTCTTACTCTCCTGTGCTGAGTTTCTTTTGTTTGTGGGTTTTTTTCATTTTTCATTTTTCTTTTTTTTTTTTTTTGTGGGTTTTGTTTTTACTGAAACTTTAGGTTTTTCTTCTTTATTTTTATGACTAGGTTTGTTAACTTTCTTTGTGGTTACCTTGAAATTTACTCTTATCTTCCTAGATTTGAACCAGTCTTTATTACTTGGTATCGCTTGACTTCCTCTCCATTGGAAGGTTCTATACCTACACCGTTTATTCCCTCTTATATTGTTCTGATGCTGTTGTCATTTACAGATTAACCTCTCTGGTTCTCTTTTGTAATTTTTTTGATTTTGCATAGTCCGTAAGCGTTAATTTCCCAGGTTGGTATCTGGCTAGTACAATCCTTTGTCTTATATTCAGCCTGTGGTCTGATGTTTGTTCTCAGATCGAATGACTCCCTTTTATAAGTCTTGTAATTTTGGTTTGGTTTTTACATAGTCCCATAATTTCTGTTTATCTGGAAATGACCTAATTTCACCATCATATTTGAATAAGAGTTTTGTAGGATATATTATTCTTGGCTGGGAATTTTTTTCTTTCAAGGTTTTATATATGTCATCCCATTGCCTTCTTGCCTACATGGTTTCTGCCGAATAATCCAAGCTTAGTCTTATTATTTCTCCTCTGTATGTGACTTTTTGTTTTTATTGAGCTTCTCTCAGGATTCTTTGTTTGTCTTTGGCTTTAGAGAGTGTGATTATGATATGCCTTGGTGATTTTCTTTTGGGGTCTATCCTATATGGGGTTCGTTGAGCTTCTTGAATGGTTAGCTTTTTGTCTTTCATGATATTGAGGAAGTTTTCTGTCAGCAATTCTTCAGTGATCCACTCTGTGTTTTCTGTTTTCTCCCTCTGTTCTGGAACTCCAATCACTTGCAGATTTTTGCTTTTGATTGTACCCCACATAATTCTCAGGATTTCTTCATTTTTCTTTGTTCTTTCTGATTTTTCCTCAGAGTTTTATCCAAGTGTTTGTCTTCAATTTTGCTGATCCTATCTTCTATCATTTCAAACCTGCTCCTCAGCCCTTCTCTGACATCATCCATTTCTGAAATCTTGTTGTTTATCTTTTGGATTTCTAATTGTTGTTTTTGTATGATTTCTAGTTGTGAATTTATTTTAGCATTTTGTTCCTGTATTATTTTTTTGAATTCTTCCATTTCTTGGTCTGCATTTTCCATGAATTTGTCTATTTTTTCCTCATTTTTGTCTGCTTTTTACTTCAACAATTATAAAGTCATAGTTGCACAAAACATGACACAATTAACATGTATACAACCAAAAACACACTAGCCCCTTTTGCATCTTGTATTTATGAAGAAGGGAAGAAAACAAAAGTAATTGTTTTATATATATATATATATATATATATATATATATATACATATACACACACACATATATATATGCACACATACACGTAATATAAAACAAGGAGGAAATGCTCACAGCAATGACAATCCTCATTTATGCAACTGGTCACTTGGTCATAACTGGTATTTGGAACTACTTTCTTCCACCACCCATTCTAAATTCCCTTTACCCCCAACAAACACCTCAGCTGGTTGTGCTTGTTTTCCTGGTGGGGTGAGCCATACCTTCATTCCTGAAGGGTCTTGGCCATTAGTAGTCATGTTAGAATTGGGTTTCTGTAGTTTTCCACTAACTTTAATCACAGGACGTCATAGTACTAAGAGACGCCCTAAAGGATCTTCTGTATTCCAGACATACTCTTCTTTACCTCCATTATGCAATATCAACACAATTTTTTCTTAGTAATCAGGATCTATCAGACCAGCCAATAAGCTAACTCCCTTCTTTGCCTGTCCATCTAGAGGCATGAGGCATCCAAAGTGGCCACTTAGTACTCTTAACTTCCAGTTCAATAGAATCAGTGTTGGGTCTCCAGATAGGAGCATTCCTCCTTTTGAAACTAAGACTTCTAGACATGCAGAGGATAGGGCTGTGGGGATAGGAAGCAAAAATTTTGCAAGTGGATCACTGGGGGAAATAGTGAGTGGTGACACTCTCATCTCCACCCCTCGATTCCTGGTCCCATGAATCCTGGCTATCGGAGAAACAGAACTGTATATTGGATGCTAGTTTAGAGCATATACAGCCTCCTGGAGAACATTGCCCCAACCTTGCAAAGTAATGCCACCCGCCTGGTGCCGTAATTGTCTTTAGAAGGCCATTCGATCATTCTACAAAGCCAGTGCTTCAGGATGATGGGGAACATGGTAAGACCAGTGGATTCCATGAGGATGGGCCCATTGCCATACTTCATTTGCTGTGAAGTGAGTTCTTTGATCTGAGAAAATGCTGTGTGGGATACCATGATGGCGGAAAAGGCATTCTGTGAGTCCACAGATGGTAGTTTTACCAGAAGCACTGCATGCAGGGAAGGCAAATCCATATCCAGATTAAGTGTCTATCCTAGTAAGAACAAAATGCTGCCTTGTCCATGATGGAAGTAGTCCAATGTAATGAACCTGCCACTAGGTTACTGGCTGATCACCCTGAGGAATGGTGCCATATCGGGGAATCAGTGTTGGTCTCTGCTGCTGGCAGATTAGGCACTCAGCAGTGGCTGTAGCCTAGTTGGCCACAGTGAGCGGAAGTCCATGTTGTTGAGCCCATGCATAACCTCCATCCCAGTCACCATGGCCACTTTCTTTATAAGCATATTTGGTAATGACAGGAATGGCTGAGGAAATGGACTGGTTTCCACAGAATGCATCATCCTATCCACTTGATTGTTAAAATCCTCCTCTGCAAGATCACCCTTTTGTGAGCATTCACATGGGACACAAATAGCTTCACTTCTTTGTCCCATTCAGATAGGTCTATCCACATACCTCTTCCCCGTACCTCCTTGTCTCCAATTTTCCAATCATGTTACTTCCAAGTACCTGATCATCCAGCCAAACCATTAGCCACAGCCCATGAATCGGTATACAATCACACATCTGGCCATTTCTCCTTCAGAGCAAAGAGAACTATCAGGTGGCTTCTTGAACTTCTGCCCATTGGGAGGATTCCCCTTCACCACTTTCCTTTAGGGAGGGCCCAGAAAGGGGCTGTAGTGCTACCATTGTCCACTTTTGAGTATTGCCTGCATATAGCACAGAAAGATCTATAAACCAAACACAAGTTTTCTCTTCCTCAGTCAACTGATCATAAGGAACTCCCCATAAGGGCAGGGGTGCTGACTGGGAGATGGAAGGTAATGTGACAGGAGTGGAGACCATGGTCATTGGGCCAATTCCTCATGCAACTTACTTGTACCTTCAAGTCCTGCTTGACCTCAATCCATTTAATAATGGAGTGCTACTGTGCATGTGTGAGTTTATGACTTAGTGGGTCAGACAACACCCAGTTCATGATGGGCAGCTCAGGCTGTATGATGACTTGGTGGCCCATGATTAAGCATTCTGTCTCTACTAAGGCCCAGTATCAAGTCAAAATCTGTTTCTCAAAAGGAAAGTAATTATCTGCAGAGGACAGCAGGGATTTGCTCCAGAATCCTAATGGTCTGATTTGGTTCACCAATAGGGGCCTGCCAAAGACTTCAAACAGCCTCTCTATGTGTCACTGACACTTCAAGCACCATTGAATCAGCTGGATCATATGGCTCAAGTGGCAGAGAAGCTTGCACTGCAGCCTGAACCTATTGCAGAGCCTTCTCTTGTTCTGGGCCCCACTCAAAACTAGCAGCATTTCAATTCACTTGGTAAATAGGCCAGAGTAGCACACCCAAATGAGGGATATGTTGCCTCCAAAATCGAAGGAGGTCCACCAGATGTAGCAATTTATCCTTCACTTCAGAAGGAATATCTCGACATACCCCACACCACTAGACTCTTAGAAATTTCACTGAGGTGAAATTGTCAGATGACTTTCCCAACCTCTAGCACATAAATGTCTTACCAATAAGTTAAGAGTCATCGATAATTTTTCCTTAATAGGTTCAATCAGCATAATGTCATCAATGTAATGAACCAGCGTGACATCTTGTGGGAGGGAAAGGCAATCAAGCTTCCTGTGGACTAAATTATAACATAAGGCTGGAAAGTTGATATAGCACTGAGGTAAGACAGTGAAAGTGTATTGTTGGCCTTGCTAGCTGAAAGCAACCTCTTCTGGTGGTTCTTCAAAACCAGAATCAAGAAAAATGCATTGGCCAGATCAATAGCTGCATACCAGGTACCAGGAGAGGTATTAATTTACTCAAGCAATGCGCCCACATCTGTTCCAGCAGCTGCAGTTGGAGTCATCACCTGGTTAAGTTTATGATAATCTACTTTAATTTCCAAGATCCATCTGTTTTTTGCACAGGCCAAATAAGCGAGTTGAATGGGGATGTGGTGGGAATCACCACCCCTGCACATTTCAAGTCCTTGATGGTGGCACTAATCTCTGCAATCCCTCCAAGAATGCAGTATTGCTTTTGGTTTACTATTTTCCTGGGTAAGGGTAGTTCTAAAGGCTTCCACTTGGCTTTTACTACCATAGTAGCCCTTAATCCGCATGTTAGGAATCCAATGTGGGTGTTCTGCCAGTTTCTAAGTACGTCTATTCCAATTATGCTTTATGGAACCAGAGAAATCACTACTGAATGGGTTTGGGGACCCACTGAACTCTCTGTGAGATGTACCTGAGCTAAGACTTCATTAATAACTTGATCTCCATACATCCTCACTCTGACTGGTAAGCCATAGTGACACCTTGTGTCTCCTGGAATTAGTTTCAGTTCAGAGCCAGTGTGCAGTAATCCCAAAAAGACTGATTATTTTCTTTTCCCCAATGAACAGTCACCCTCATAAAAGGCTGTAGATCACTTTGGAGCAGACTGGGAGAAAGATTCACAGTCTAAACTTTTGGCAGTGTAGTGGGGTCCTTCCTTTGGGGACCCAACCTCCCTGTCATTCCAGGGGTTGTAGGTTTGTAAACTTGCTCCAGTCTAGGAATTGATTGAGGAGCCATGACTCTCTATTCTGATGATTCAAGATAGACCACAATTCAATTGCCGTAGAATACTTCCTCTTGTACAGATCAAGTAAATATTTAATAGATTTCCCATTTATGCCATCCCTAGGGGCACAATGACTAAGTAACCAATGCCGTAAGTCCATACGAGTCAAACTAGTTTGATTACTGCTGTGACTCTACTGTCCATTAAGGTAATAGCCGTGTCCTCCTTGTCTTTGTTGATTAAGTGCCACCACTTGGCCCCTACCACCACAGGGTCCAATAGCCTCATTGTGGTTAAATGTCTTAATTCAATTAGGGAAAGTCCCACTGTCAAATCTGATTTACAAAAACATAAATCACAGCAGTCTTCAAGGATGCTGGCGCCACTTTCACAAATTTGTTCCTCACCGTTGTGGTTAAAGGTATGTTCTCTGTGCACTCCATGGGTGAATCTGTGGGTCTAACTCTATAAATGCAGTGTAACAGGCCAATTTCCCTAAGCCTTTGGATGCCTTCTTCTACAGTATACCAAGGCAGGTCTGACAATTCAACTTGATTTAGTGTAGGCCACCACATAATCCATGCTTCAGTGAACCCACTAAATAAACTGTTAGATCCTTTTCTAACCTCTCAAGATAGGAAACACTGAATGATCTGCACTTAGCTGGCCATGTCAACAAACTCAGATTGATCCAACTTCATGTTCCTTGCACCATTATCCCACAACATTTACAGCCATTCCCACACATATTCCCCAGGTTTATGTTTGTATATATTAGAAAAGTCAAGCAGCTTTTTTTTTGGAATGTAGTGTACCTCCTCCTGGATCACACATTGTACATCACCTTTTGGGGCTCCCTGGGACTTAAGTGTAGTTATAGGTGTAGAATCAAAAATGGGTGGTGAGGGTCCTGGGAACATTCAGTGATATCTTGTAAGGCATTTGTCTTAAGCAATGCCCCAGATGCTGCCTCAGGTGATATCTCAGCTTCCAGAACAGCTGGTTCAATCTTATCAAATGGGGGTTGAAGGGATAATGGTTTTCCTGGGGAGGATGGTTTAGCAGACAAAGATGGAGTTATCTCTTCAGATGGGATGGGTGGTGCTGTTGGTAGGAGTGATTTAGTGGAATTTAGGGGTCCAATGTCAGCTTCCTCATCATCTGCCCATATGTCCCCATCCCAAGTTTCAAGATCTCATTTCTTCCCAATCAATGCTGTCACTTTAACTTCAGACACCATTTGAAGTTGGGAATTCAGCTGGAGTTGTAATTCAGCCACTCTTATTATGAGGCTCTGGGTTTGCTTTTCAGCAATACCAGCTCTGTTACTACAAGAAATAAGGCTTTCTTTCAGGGTACAATTGGCCACTTTCACGTCTTTCATGTGGAGCTTGAGCTGTGACTCTGAAGCCTTGAGCTCATCTCTTTCTTTTACCACTTTGTCTAGCAAAAGAAGGACCAACCAGCTTCCTTATACTTTTCATTCTGACAATATTGTAGAAAAGTATCCAATATGCAATCACTCGAAGCCTTGTTTCCCACAAATATTTGATCCATTGGTGGTGATATTTTGCTTATTTCTATTGCCACCCCACACCATGGATTAACAGTGCCCTCTTTACTGCTAGAGGCAGAGTGATCATCAACTTTAAGGCTAGCCAGATTTGAGAATCAATTTAGAAAAGTCATCCTTATAATTTTGTTTCTCTAGAACCACTCCCGGTACCAAATGTTTTAGGCTGGGTTCTCTAGAGAAGCAAAACCAATGACGTATACACACACACACACACACACACACACACACACACACACACATATATATCCATTGCTGTAGAGTCTATTCTGACTCATAGCGACCCTACAGGACAGAGTAGAACTGTCCCATAGAGTTTCCAAGGTGCAGCTGGTGGATTCGAACGGTCAACCTTTTGGTTAGCAACTGTGGCTCACCATAGCCCTTACCACTGTGCCCTATAAGTTGGAATTGACTCAACAGCATCTAATGACAAAAACAAGTCCATGCAACTACGTGAGTCAGGAGAAGCCTCCAGCCCAACATCTGACAGGTTTGGGACTTGCCAAACTCCATAACCACGTGAGCCATTTCCTTGAGATAAATCTCTCCCTCTATACACACACGTGTGTGTATGTGTACAACTAATGTATGTGTACAATTAACGTATAATTCTTTTTATAGGTTGCAGGGTATACTTTGCTAGCATTTTGTTGAGCATTTTTGTGTCTATACTCGTAAGTGATATTTGTGTTTTTGTTTTCTTGTGACATCTTTGCCTGGTTTTGATATTGGAGTAATAATACTGACCTCACTGAATGTGTTGAGAAGTGTTCTCTTCTTTTCTTTTTTGGAAGACTTTTTAAAATAAAATGGTGTTAATTATTCTTTAAATGTTAGGTAGTATTCACCACAGAAGTCATCTGGACCTAGATTTTTCTTCTTGAATAAGTTTCAGTAGTTTGTGTGCAGTTGGTTATGTTTTAATGCTGGATCTTTTCATTTCATTTCTGGTAATCTCTTCCATTAGTAGAAAATGTCTTCAGGGCAGAACTGTATCTTCTTTTTCCATTTCCCATAGTAGCTTAATGCAGGTGTATCTCACGGAATTATAAGAGGAATGTTCCTTATTTCAAACTGTTATATGTGTTCATATCCACACTGCATGTCAAGGGAAATACTATAACTTTCTGAATTACATACTGTATTTCTGTAATGTTTGAATATATCATTAGGTGTAATAAAAATAAAGAATTTTAAACTAGATAACTGGGATCTAAAAATTAAACACTTATGTTCATCAAAAGACTTCATGAAAAGAGTAAAAAGAAAACCTACAGACTGGGAAAAATGTTTGACTATGACATATCTGACAAGGGTCTATTCTTTAAAATCTATAGACTACTTCAACACTTCAATAACAAAATGACGAATAATCCAATTAAAAAATGGGCAAAGAATATGAACAGACACTTCACCAAAGAAAACATTCAGGCAACTAACAGACACATGAGGAAATGCTCGTGATCATTAGCCATTAGAGAATTGCAAATCAAAACTACAATGAGATTCCATCTCACACAAATAGACAAATGCACATCCATGTTCACTGCAGCATTATTCACAATAGCAAAAAGACAGAAATAACATAAGTGCCCATCAACAGATGAATGAACAAAAAATTATGGTAAATACACACAGTGGAATACTACACAACAGTAAAGAACAATGATGAATCTGCAAAACATCTCACAACAGAGATGAATCTGGAGGGCATTATGTTGAGTGAAATAAGTCAGTCACAAAAGGACAAATATTGTATGAGACTGCTATTATAAAAACCCAAGAAAAGGTTTACACACAGAAAGAAACAATCTTTGATGGTTACTAGGGTGGGGAGGAAGGGGGAGGGAGGAGGGAGGGGAAAACACTAACTAGGTAGTAGAAAAGTGTCAACTTTGCTGAAGAGAAAAACAACACACAATATAGGGGAAGTCGGCACAATTGGATTAAAGCAAAAGCATAGAAGTTTCCTAGACACACCCAAACACTTTGAGGGACCGACTGGCTAGGGCTAGTGGCTGGGGACCATGGCCTCAGGGGACATCTAGGTCTATGGATGTAACATAGCTTATAAAGAAAATGTTCTACATCCAACTTTGGTGAGTAGCATCTAGGATCTTAAAAGCTTGTGAGCGGCCATCTAAGATACATCTATTTGTTCCATTCCACTCAGAGCAAAGGATAATGAAGAAAACCAAAGACACAAGGAAAATATAAGCCCAAAGGACTAATGGACCATATGAACCACAGCCTCCACCAGCCTGAGCCCAGAAGAACTAGATGGTGCCAGCTGCCACCAATGACCACTCTGACAAGGATCATAA
Organism: Dugong dugon; assembly: GCA_030035585.1. NCBI lineage: Eukaryota > Metazoa > Chordata > Mammalia > Sirenia > Dugongidae > Dugong > Dugong dugon. The sequence continues at coordinate 94,901,418 of CM057483.1, read as the reverse complement.
AAGAGGGTCCTGGATAGAGTGGGAGGAAAACATAGAACAAAATTCAAATTCACACAGACAAAAAAAGACCAGATTTATTAGTCTGAGAGAGACTGGAGGAACCCCTGAGATTTTGTCTCCCAGACACACACTAACTCAGAACTGAAGCCACTCCTGAAGTCCACCTTCCAGCCAAAGATTAGACAGGCCTATGAAACAAGCAATAACACGGGTGAGGAATGTGCTTCTTAGTTCAATCAAGTATACGAGAGCAAATGGGCGACACCTGCACAAAAGCAAAAACAAGAAGGCAGGAAGAGACAGGAAAACTGGACAAATGGACATGGGGAAACTGAAATGGAAAGGGAGAGGGAGCTGACACATTGAAGGGATTGCAACCAAAGTCACAAAACAATTTGTGTATAACTTTCTGTATGAGAAATTAATTTGCACTGTAAACAGTCACCTAAAATTCAATAAAACTTAAAAAACAGCAACAAAAAACTACTATTTAACAACTAAAAACAATAATTTTAAAATGCAAAACTGGGAGATATTTCTGAAAGTGGTTTTAAGAGTGATAACTAATACCTAGTGATTGAAAAAAAGTTTGATTTAAACTTTCACTTAAGTGACTTTTGTACGAAGTATAAAATTGTCTTTACAAAACAACAACAAATGAATGAAAAACAGAAAACAAAATAGATAACTGGGACCTCTTAAAGGTTAAATACTAATGTTCATCAAAATACTTGATCAAAAGAGTAAAGAGACAATCTATAGACTGGGAAAAAAATCTTTGTAAACAATATAACTGATAAAGGTCTGTGATGGTTAAGGTTGGGTGTCAACTTGGCTGGGCCATGAATCTCAGTGATTTGGCAGTTATGATATAGTCTGACAGTCATATAATGATGTAATCACCTCCATGTTGAGATCTGATATAATGTGATCACCTCTATGATGGGATCTGCTGTGAGTAGCCAATCATTTGAAAGGGCATTTCCACCTTGGGATTGTGGCCTGCATCCAGTATAGGTGGACTTCCTGGCAAGCTCTGGCTTTTACTTGCTCTGGATCCTGCAGCTGGCTCCTGTTCATCTGACCTCTGGTTCTTGGTACTGGAGCTAGCAGCTTACTTGGCAATCTTGGGATTCATCAGGCTCTGCAGTCTGAGCCAGTGGCCTGCCAGCTAACCTGCCGATCTTGGGATTTGTTGGCCATCACAGCCTGTTAGCCAGACGCCTGTTGCCTGCCCTGACAATCTTGGGTTCACCAGCCCCTACAGCTACGTGAGTCAGGACGAGCCTCCAGCCTGACCCACGGACTTGGGACTTTCCAGTTGCTAACACTGCATGAGCCATTTACTTGATACAAATCTCTCTATATATGCATGTATATGTATAGACGCTTTACTGACTTTGCTTCTCTAGAGAACCCAGCTTAAGGCATTTGGTATCAAGAGTGGTTCTAGAGAAACAAAATTGTAAGGATGAGTTTTCTAAATTGGTTCTTAAGTCTGGTTAGTCTTAAAGATGTTGATGATTCTGCTTTCAGTAGTAAAGAGGGCACTGCTAATCCATCATGTGAGGTGGCTATAGATATACACGAAATATCACCACCAATAGATCAGGTACTGGTGAGAGACGAGGCTCTGGGTGATAGCACGTGTGACATCTTTCTAGTAATTTTGTCATAATGACAAGTATAAGGAATATGGCTGGTTGGTCCTACTTTCACTAGACAAGATGGTGAAAGAAAGAGATGAGCTCAGGCTTCAGAGTCAAAGATAAAAAGCCACATAAATGACCTCAAAGTTTCCACTTGTGCCTTGAAAGAAAGCCTTATTTCTTGTAGTAACAGAGCTGATATTGCAAAAACCAAATCCAGAGTCTTATTGTAAGAGTGGCTGAATTACAAAGTCAACTGAATTCCCAACCTCTAATGGTGTCTGAAGTTAGAGTGAGGGCATTGATTGGAAAGAAATGAGATCCTGAAATTTGGGATGGGGACACAAACAACCCGAAACTCAAACCCATTGCCATCGAGTCGATTCTGACTCATAGCATATGGGCAGATAATCAGGAAGCTGGGGACAATGAGCCCCTAAATTCCACTGAGTCACTCCTGCTAACAGAACCAGCCCTCTCGCTCCCATCAGAAATGATTACTCCATCTTTGTCTGCTATGCCACTCTCCCCAGTAAAATCATTAGCCCATCCACCCCATCTGATAAGGTTAACCTAGCTGTGTTTGAAGAGCTTTTGTCTGAGTCATTGCCTGGGGAATAATCTGAGACTGATGCCTTACAAGACAATTATGAATGTTCTCAAAACACATTCATACCACCCATTTTGGTTCTAGGCTTAAACGAGACTTAAGTCCCAGAGATCCCCAAAAGATTAAGTACAAAGTATGACCCAGGAGGAGGTATGCTACAATCCAAAAAACTGCTTAACTTTTCTAATACGTACAAAGAGAAAACTGGGAAAAGTGTGGTAATGTATATTAGGTCAAGGGATAATGGCAGGAGGAACATAAAGTTGCATCAGTCTGAGTTTATTGATATGGGCTCACTAAGCACAGATTCTTCAGTGTTTCAGCTTGTGAGGTTAGGAAAGGATCTAATAGTTTATTTGGTTGGTTCACTGAATCATGGATTAAGCAGTGGCCTGCACTAAATCAAGTTGAAATGCTAGACCTGCCTTGGTAAACAGAAGAAGGTATCAAAATGCTTAGGGAAATCGGCGTGTTAGAGTGGATTTGTCAGGTTGGACACACACACCCACCCATGGAGTACCCAGAGGACATGATTTTTACCTCAATGGTAAGGAATAAATTAGTGAAGGGAGCCCCAGCATCCTTGAAGACTGCTGTGATTGCTATTTTATGTACTTCAGATTTGACAGTGGGAACTGCCCTAACTGAACTAAGACACCTAACTACAATGGGGCTGATTGGACCCCATAGTGGTACAGGCCAAGTGGTGACACTTAACCAACAAAGACAAGGTAGGTGTGGTTACTGTAGTGGACACCAGAGTCAAAGCAGTAATCAGAATAGTCTGATTCATATGGACTTATGGTGTTGGCTACTTAGTCATTGTGTCCCTAGGAGTGAAATAGATAGGAAATCTATTAAATAATTACTTGATCTGTACAAACGGATGAATTCTAGGTGAAGTGAACTGCAGTCTAACTCGATATGCCAGAATAGAGAGTCATGGCCCCTCAATCAACTCCCAAATTTGGGCATGTTTACAGACCCACAACACTTTGAATGAAGGGGAGGCCAGGTCCCCTTGAGGAAGGACCCCACTGCATTACCAAAAATTATACTGTTGATCTTTTTCCCAGCTTTCCCCAAAGGGATCTACGGGCTTTTATAAGAGTGACTGTTCACTGGGGAAAAGGAAATAATCAGACTTTTTGGAGATTACTTGATATTGGCTACAAATTGACACAAATTTCAGGAGACCCAAAATGTCACTGTGACCCACCAGTCAGAGTGGGGGTATATGTAGGTCAGGTTACTAAAAAAGTCTTAGCTTATGTCCATCTCACAGTAGGTTCAAAGTGTCCCCGCACCCATTCTGTAGTGATTTCTCCAGTTCGAGAATGCATAATTGGAATATATATACTCAGCAACTGGCAGAACCCCCACATTGGATTCCTGACAAATAAAGTAAGGGATATTATGGTAGGAAAAGCCAAGTGGAAGCCATTAGAACTGCCTCTACCTGAGAAAATAGTAAACCAAAAGCAATACTGTATACCTGGAAGGATTTCAGACATTACTGCAACCAACAAGGACTTGAAGGATGCAGGGCAGCTGATTCCCACCACATCCCCATTCAACTCTCATATTTGGCATGTGCAAAAAACAGATGGATCTTGGAGAATGACAGTGAATTATTGGAAACTTAAACAGGTGATGACTCCAATTGCAGCTGCTGTTCCAGATGTAGTTTCATCATTGAGCAATTTAATACATCTCCTGGTACCTAGTGGAGTCCTGGTGGCCCCGTGGTTATTAGCTCTGCTGCTAACCAAAAGACTGACAGTTTGAATCCACCAGCTGCTCATTGGAAACCATATGGGGCAGTTCTACTCTGATCCATAGGGTGGTTATGAGTTGGAATCAACTCAACAGCAATGAGTTTTGGTTTTTACGGGGATACCTGGTATGCAGCTATTATTCTGGCTAATGCCTTTTTCACAATACCTGTTTCAAAGGGTCACCAGAAGCAGTTTGCCTTTAGCTGGCTAGGCCAGCAATACACCTTCCATGTCCTACCTCAGAGATATATCATTTCTCCAGCCCTATGTCATAATTTAGTCCACAGGGACCTTGATCACCTTTCCCTTCCATAAGACGTCACACTAGTCCATTACATTGATGACATGCTGAGCAGACCAAGTAAGGAAGCAGTGTCAGTGACTCTGGACTTATTGGTAAAACATTTGTGTGCTAGAGGGAGGGAAATTAATCAACAAAAATTCAAGCCCCTTCCACGTCAGTGAAATTTCTAGAGGTCCAGTGGAGTGGAGCATGTTGACATATTCTAAAGTGAAGAATAAGTTATTGCATTTTGCCCCTCCCACAACTAAAAAGGAGTCACAATGCTTAGTGGGCCTCTTTGGATTTGGGAGATAAAATATCTATCATTTGGGTGTGGTACGCTGGCCTATTTGTCAAATGACTTGAAAGGCTGCTAGTTTTGAGTGGGGTCCAGACCACGAGAAGGGTATGTAACAGGTTCAGGCTGCCGTTCAAGTGGCTCTGCCACTTTGGCCATATGACCCAGCTGATCCAATGGTGCTTGAAGTATCAGCGTCAGAGAGCAATGCTGTTTGGAGTCTATGGCAGGCACCTATGGGTTAATCACAGCGCAAACCCTTAGGATTTTGGAGCAAAGCCCAGCCATACTCTCCTTTTTGAGAAACGGCTTTTGGCTTGTCCCTGGGGCTTAGTAGAGGCTGAACGCTTAACCACGGGCCACAAAATCACTATGAGGCCTGAACTTCCCATCATGAGCTTGGTGTGTTGGCCCATGCAGCCATAAAGTTGGACATGCAAAGTAACACTCCATCATTAAATGGAAGTGGTATATGCAAGATTGGGCCCAAGCAGGACCTGAAGGTACAAGGAAGTTGCATGAGGAACTAGCCCAAATTCCCATGGTCTCCACTCCTGTCACATAACTTTCCATTTCCCAGTCTGCACCTATCGCCTCATGGAGAGCTCCTTATGATCAGTTGACTGACGAAGAGAAAATTTGTGACTGGTTTACAGATGGTTCTGTGCGATATGCAGGCATCACCTGAAAGTGGACAGTGGCAGCACTACAGCCCATCTCTTGGATATTTCTGAAGGCCAATGGTAAAGGAAAATTCTCCCTATGGGATGAACTTCGAGCAGTGCAGCTGGTTGTTCACTTTGCTTCAAAGGAGAAATGGCCATATTTGCGATTGTATACTGATTCATGGGCTGTGGCGAGTGGTTTGGCTGGACGGTAAGGGACTTGGAAGGAAAGAGACTGCAAAATTGGAGACAAACAGGTATGGAGAAGAGGTATGTGGATAGGTCTATCAGTGGGTCAAAGAAGTGAAGACATTTGTGTCTCATGTGTATACTCACCAAAGGTTGACCTTGGCTGAGGAAGATTTTATCAAGTGGATAAGATGACATGTTCTGGTGAAATCAGCCATCATCTTTCCCCAGAAACTCCAGTAATGGCCCAATGGGCTCATGACAAAGTGGTCATGATGACTGGAATTGAGGTTATGCCTGAACTCAGCAACATGGACTTCCAATCACCAAGGCTACGACCACAGATGAGTGCCCAATCTGCAAGCAGCAGAGACCAACACTGAGTCCCTTTCCGCAGGAGAATCAGTCAGCAACCTGGTGGCATGTTAATTACATTGGACCATTCTCATTATGGAAAGTGTGGCATTTTCTTCTTACTGGAATAGACAAGTACTCTGGATATGGATTTGTCTTCCCTGCACACAGTGCTTCTGCCAAAACTACCATCCATAGACCTACAGAATGCCTTATCCACCATCATGGTATCCCACACAGCATTGCCACGGATCAAGGGACTTACTTCACAGTAAATGAATTGTGGCAGTGGGCCCATGCTCATGGAACTCACTGTTCTTACCATGTTCCCACCACGTGTCTGTCAGTTTGTCATACTGTGGTGGCTTGCGTGTTGCTGTGATACTGGAAGCTTTACCACTGATGTTTCAAATACCAGTAGAGTCACCCTTGGTTGAGAGGTTTCAGTGGAGCTTCCAGACTAAGACAGATGAGGAAGAAGGACCTGGTAGTCTGCTTCTGAAAAAAATTGTCCAGTGAAAGCCTCATGGATAGCAGAACATTTTCTGATATACTGTTGGAAGATGAGCCCCTCACGTTGGAAGGCACTCAAAATATGACTGGGGATATGATACTATACACAGAGAACCCAAAGGAATTCACAAGCAAACTACCAGAACTAATAGATACAGCAGAGTAGCAGGATACAAGATAAACAAACAATAAAAAGTTGGATTCCTATACACCAGTAAAGAGAAGTACAAAAAGAAATCAAGAAAGCAATACCCTAAAAAAATAGAATACTTAGGAATAAATCTAACTAGGGACGTAAAAGACCTATACAAAGAAAACTACGAAACACTACTGCAAGAAACCAAATGAGACCTACATAAATAGAAAGAATTACCATGCTCAGTGGTAGATTCAACATTGTGAACACGTCAATTCTACCCAAAGTAATCTACAAATACTATGCAATCCAGATCCAAATACCAACAGCATTCTTTAATAAGATGGAAAAAATAATCATTAACTTTATATGGAAAGGAAAGAGGCCCTGAATAATTAAAGCACTATTGAAGAAGAAAGTAGGATGCCTCACACTACTTGACCTCAGAACCTAGTATACAGCCATGATAGTCAAAACAGCCTGGTACTGGTACAATGACAGACCCACTGACAACAGAACAGAATCGAGAACCCAGTGTAAATCCATCCACCTACAGTCACCTGATCTTTGACAAAGGCCCAAAGTCCATTAAATGAGGAAGAGACTGTCTTTTTAACAAATGGTACTGACAAAACTGGATGTACATTGGTAAAAAAAAAAAAAAATGAAACAGGACCCATACTTAACACCATACACAAAAACTAATTCAAATGGATCAAAGACCCAAATATAAAACAAAAAACTATAAAGATCATAGAAGAAAAAACAGGGTCAACTTTAGAGGCCTTACCTAATACACGGCATAAATAGAATACAAACCATAGCTTACAATACACAAACACCAGAAGATAAGCTAGATAACTGGGATCTTCTAAAAATTAAATACTTATGCTCATCAAAAGACTTCACTAAAAGAGTAAAAAGGGAAACTACATACTGAGAAAAAATGTTTGGCTATGACAAATCTGACAAAGCTCTAATCTCTAAAATGTATAGGAAATTCCAACACTTCTACAACAAAAAGACAAATAACCCAATCAAAAAATGGGCAAAGCACGTGAACAGACACTTCACCAAAGAGGATATTCAAATGTCCAACAGACACATGAAAAGATGTTCAATGTCATTAACCATCAGAGAAATGCAAATCAAAACCACAATGAAACACCATTTCACTCCCACTAGGATGGCCAAAATAAAAATAAATAAATAAAACAAAGGTTGGAGGGGATGTGGAGAAACTGGAACTCTCATACATTGCTAGTGGAAATGCAAAATGGTACAGCCATTGTGGAAAATAGTCAGGCAGTTCCTCAAAACACTAGAAGCAGAGCTGTCACTATGACCCAGAAATTCCACTCCTAGATATGTACCCTAGTGTGATGGTTAAGATTGTGTGTCAACTTGTCCAGGCCATGATTCTCAGTGTTTATATGTGATCACTCCCAGGATGGAATCTGCTGTGAGTAGCCAATTAGTTGAAAGGGAGTTTCCATGGGGGTGTGGTCTGCATCTGAATATAAGCAGATGTCTGGCTTTTTTGCTCACTCTGGATCCTGCAGCTGCCTCCTGTTGGTCTGACCTCTGGTTCTTAGGACTTGAGCTTTCAGCTTCTCTGCCAGTCTTGGGATTTGTCTATCTTCACAGCCTGTGAACAAGAGCCCTGCTCTCCAACCTGCCAATCTTGGGTTCACCAGCCCCTGCAGCTACATGAATCAAGAGAAACCTCGAGGCTGATCCACGGACTTGGGATGTTCCAGCTCTACAATCACGTGAGCCATTTCCTTGATATAAATCTCTCTATATATTTGTACACTTTACTGGTTCTGCTTTTCTAGAGAACCCAGCCTAAGACATTTGGTACCGAGAGTGGTTCTAGAGAAACAAAATTGTAAGGATGAGTTTTCTAAATAGGTTCTCAAGTCTGGTTAGTCTTAAAGATGTTGATGGGTCTGCTTCCGGCAGTAAAGAGGGCACTGCTAATCCATGGTGTGAGGTGGTGATACAAATACCCAAAATATCACCACCAGTAGATCAGGTATTGGTGAACGGTGAGGCTCTGGGTGAACACATGTGTGCTATCTTTCTAGAGATTTTTCAGAATGAGAGGTATAAGGAAGCTGGTTGCTTGGTCCTACTTTCACTAGACAAACTGGTGAAATAAAGATATGCCCTTAGGGCTTCAGAGTCAAAGTTCAAGTGCCACATAAATGACGTCAAGGCTTCCACTTGTGCTTTGAAAGAAAGCCTTATATCTTGTTGTAACAGCGGAAAATGCAGAAAACCAAAGCCAGAGTCTTATTGTAAGACTGGCTGAATTACAAAGCCAGCTCAATTGCCAACTTTGAGCGGTGTCTGAAGTTAAAGTAAGGCATTGATTGGAAAGAAATGGGGTCCTGAAACTTGGGATGGGGACATATGGGCAAATAATCAGAAAGCTGGGGACATTGAGCCCCTAAATTCCATTGAATAACTCCTGCCAGCAGAACCACTCCCATCTGAAGAGACTACTTCATGTTTGTCTGATAAACCACCCTACCCAGAAAAACCATTAGCCCCTCCACTCCCATCTAATGAGATTAGCCCTATCCCAACTGCCTCTAAAGAGCTTTTGCCTGAGTCATTGCCTGGGGCATTGCCTGAGACAGATGCTTTACAAGACAATGCTGAATGTTCTCAAAACATTTCGACACTACTGATTCTGGCTTCTAGACCTATAACTAGACTTAAGTCCCAGCAAGCCCTAAAAGGTGAAGTCCAAAGTGTGACCCAGGAGAAGGTACACTACACTCCAAAAGAACAGCTTGACTTTTCTAATACGTACAAACAGAAACCTGGGAAATATATGTGGGAATGTCTATTAAGGGTGTGGGATAATGGTGTAAGGAACATAAAGATGGATCAGTGAGTTTATTGATATGGGTCCACTAAGCAGAGATTCCTCATTCAATGTTTCAGCTGGAGAAGTTAGTTAAGTATTTAATACTTTATCTTGTTGGATTGCTGAAGCATGGATTACAAGGTGGCCTAAACTAAATCAAGCTGAAGCACCAGACCTGCTTTCGTATACTGTAGAAGAAGGTATCCAAAGGCTTAGGGAAACTGGCATACTAGAGTGGATTTATCAGGTTAGACCCACAGATCCACACATGGAGTTCCCAGAGGACATACTTTTTACCACAACTGTGAGGAACAAATTTGTGAAGGGAGCTCCAGCATCCTTGAAGACTGCTGTGATTGCTATTTTATGTAAATAAGATTTGACAGTGGGAACTGCTCTAACTGAATTAAGACACCTAACTACAATGGGGCTGATTGGACCCTGTGGGAGTAGGGGCCAAGTGGCTGCACTGAATCAGCAAAGACATGTTGGGCATGGTTACAGTAATGCACAGAGGAGTCAAAGCAGTAATCAGAATAGTCTGACTCGTATGGACTTATGGCATTGGCTACTTAGTCATGGTGTCCCTTGGAGTGAAATAAATAGGAAATCTACTATTTACTTGATCTGTACAAACAGATGAATTTTAGTTCAGGTGAACAACAGTCTAAGTCAATCACCAGAATAGACAGTCACCGTCCCTCAATCAATTCCCAGATTTGAGTAAGCTTAAAGACCCACAACCCCTTGAATGAAGGGGAGACTTGGTACCCTTGAGGAAGGACTCTAATACACTGCCAAAAATTTTTAATGTTCATCTTTCTCCAAGCCTTCCCCAAAGGGATCTACGGCCTTTTACAAGACTGACTCTTCATTGGGGAAAAGGAAATAATCAGACTTTTCAGGGATTACTGGATACTGGCTCTTAACATACACTAATTGCAGGAGACCCAAAATGTCACTGTGGCCCACCTGTCAGAGTAGGGGCATACGGAGGTTAGGTTATTTATGGATTCTGGCTCATGTCTGTCTCACAGTAGGTCCAGTGGGTCTCCAAAGCCATCCTGTACTGATTTCCCCAGTTCCAGAATGCATAATTGGAATAGATATACTCAGCAACTGGCAGAATCCCCAGATTAGATCCCTGACAAATAGAGTAAGGGATATTATGGTAGGAAAAGCCAAGTGGAAACCATTAGAACTGCCCCTACCTAGGAAAGTAGTAAACCAAAAGCAATACCACATTCCTGGAGGGATTGTAGACATTACTGCCACCATCAAGGACTTGAAGGTTGCAGGGCAGCTGATTCCCACCACATCCCCATTCAACTCTTATATTTGGCATGTGCAAAAAACAGATGGATCTTGGAGAATAACAGTGAATTATTGGAAACTTAACCAGGTGGTGACTCCAATTGCAGCTGCTGTTCCAGATGTAGTTTCATTGCTTGAGCAAATTAATACAACTCCTGGTATATGGTATGCAGCTATTGATCTGGCTAATGCCTTTTTCTCCATACGTGTTTCAAAGGACCACCAGAAGTAGTTTGCCTTCAGCTGGCAAGGCCAGCAATACACCTTCACTTGCCTACCTCAGAGCTACATCAACTCTCCAGCCCTATGTCATAATTTAGTCCACAGGGAACTTAATCACCTTTTCTTTCCACAAGGCATCACACTGGTCCATTACATTGATGACATTATGCTGATTAGACCTAGTAAGGAAGAAGTGTCAATGACTCTGTACTTATTGGTATAACATCTGCATGCTAGAGGGTGGGAAACTAATCCCACAAAAATTCAGGCATCTTCCACCTCAGTGAAATTTCTAGGGGTCCAGTGGTGTGGGGCATGTCGAGATATTCCTTCTAAAGTGAAGGATAAGTTATTGCATCTGACCCCCCCCCCCCACACACACAACTAAAAATGAAGCACAATGCCTAGTGGGCATCTTTGGATTTTGGAGGCAACACGTTCCTCATTTGGGTGTGCTTCTTCAGCCTGTTTATCAAGGGACCCAAAAAGTTGCTAGTTTTGAGTGGGGCCCAGAACAGGTTTAGGCTGCTGTGCAAGCCACTCTGCCACTTAGGCCATATGATCCAGCTGATTCAATGGTGCTTGAAGTGTCAGTGGCAGATAGAGATGCTGTTTGGAGTCTTTGGAAGGCCCCTATTGGTGAATCACAGTGAAGACCCATAGGATTATGGAGCAAAGCCATGCCATCCTCTGCAAATAACTACTCTTCTTTTGAGAAACAGCTTTTGGCTTGTTACTGGGCCTTAGTAGAGACTGAATACTTAACCATGGGACACCAAGTCACCATGCGGCCTGAACAGCCCATCATGAACTGGGTATTGTCTGACCTACAGATTCTTAAAGTTGCACTTGCACAGTGGCACTCCATCATTAAATGGAAGTGGTATATAAGAGATCGGGCCTGAGCAGGACCTGAAGGCACAAGTAAGTTGCATGAGGAAGTGGCCCAAATGCCCACGGTCTCCTCTACTGTCACATTACCTTCCATTTCCCAGTCTGCACCTATGGCCTCATGAGGAGTTCCCTATGATCAGTTGAATGAAAGAGAAAACTCGTGCCTGGTTTACAGACATTTCTGCACGATATGCAGGTACCACTCAAAAGTGGACAACGGCAGCACTACAGCCCTTTTCTAGGACCTCCCTGAAGGGCAGTGGTGAAGGGAAATCCTCTTAATGGGCAGAACTTCGATCAGTGCACCTGGCTGTTCACTTTGCTTGGAAGGAGAAATAGCCAGATGTGCAATTTTATACTGATTCATGGGCTGTGGCCAAGGGTTTTGCTGTATGGTCAGGAACATGGAAGGAACATGATTGGTAAACTGGAGACAAGAATTTATGGGGAAGAGATATGTGGATAAACCTCTCTGAATGGGCCAAAGAAGTGAAGATATTCATGTCTCATGTGAATGCTCACCAAAGGGTGACCTCAGCAGAGGATGATTTTAACAATCAAGTGGACAGGATGATGCATTCTGTAGAAACCAGTCAATCTCTTTCCCCAGCTACTCCTATTGTTGCTCAATGGGCTCATGAACAAAGTGGCCATGGTGATAGGGATGGAGGTTATGCATGGGCCAAGCAACATGGACTTCCACTCACCAAGGCTGAATTGTCTACAGCCACTGCTGAGTGTCCAATCTGCCAGCAGCAGAGACCAACACTGAGTCCTCAGTATGGCACCATCCCTCGAGGTGATCAGCCAGCAACCTGGTGGCAAGTTGATTACATTGGACCACTTCCATCATGAAAGGGCAGCATTTTGTTCTTACTGGAATAGATACTTTGGATATGGATTTGCCTTCCCTACACACAATACTTCTGCCAAAACTACCATACGTGGACTTACAGAAAGCCTTATACACCATCGTGGTATCCCATACAGCATTGCCTCCAATCAAGGGACTCACTTCATAACAAATGAAGTGCAGCTGTGGGCCCATGCTCATGGAATTCACTGGTCCTACCATGTTCCCCATCATCCTGAAGCAGATGGCTTGATAGAAAGATGGAATGGCCTTCTAAAGACACAATTATGGCACCAGCTTGGTAGCACTACCTTGCAGGGTTGGGGCAATGCTCTCCAGGAGGCTGTATATACTCTATACCAACATCTAATTGTAGGGTGCTGTTTCTCCCATAGCCAGGATTCATGGGTCCAGGAATCAAGGGGTGGAAACGGGAGTGGCACCACTCATTATTATCCCTAGTGACCCACTTGCAAAATTTTTGCTTCCTGTCCCCTGGACCTTATGATATGTAGGTCTAGAGGTCTTAGTTACAAAGGGAGGAATTCTCCCACCTGGATACACATCACTGATTCCACTGAATTGGAAGCTAAGAATGCCACCTGGCCACTTTGGGCTCCTTATGCCTCTGGATCAACAGGCAAAGAAGGGAGTTACCATACTGGCTGGTGTGATTGATGCTGATTACCAAGAGGAAATTGGATTGATATTACATAATGGAGGTAAAGAAGAGTATGTCTGGAATGCAGGAGAACCTTTAGGGGGTCTCTTAGTACTACCATGCCCTGTGATTAAAGTCAATGGAAAACTACAGCAACCCAATTCCAACATGACTACTAATGGCCCAGATCGTTCAGGAATGAAGGTTTGGCTCACCCCACCAGACAAAGAACCACAACCAGCTGAGGTGTTTGCTGAGGGCAAAGAGAATACGGAATAGGTGGTAGAAGAAGGTAGTTCTAAATACTAGTTATGGCCAATGACCAGTTGCAGAAACAAGGACTGTAATTGTTATGAGTATTTCTGCTTTGTATGTGTGCATCAAATATTTTTGTTTCCTTCACTTATAAAATATAATATGTAAATGGGGCTAGTGCATTCTTGGTTATACACGTGTTGGTTGTATCATGTTATGCATAAGTATGACTTTATAATTGTCTTTATGCAGAGATTATGTATGGTTTAAGGAGATATGTACATGTGCCAAGTTGACAAGGGTGGACTGTGATGGTTATGATTGTGTGTCAACTTGGCGAGGCCGTAATTCTCAGTGTTTATATGTGATCACTCCCATGATACAATCTGCTGTGAGTAGCCAATCAGTTGAAAGGGAGTTTCCTTGGGGGTGTGGCCTGCATCTGAATATAAGCGGATGTTCTGGCTTTTTTGCTTGCTCTGGATCCTGTGGCTACTTCCTGTTCGTCTGACCTCTGGTTCTTGGGACTTGAGCTCTCAGCTTTTCTGCCAGTCTTGGGATTTGTTGATATTCACAGTCTGTGAGCAAAAGTCCTGCTCTCCAACCTGCTGATCTTGCGTTCATCAGCCTCTGCAGCTACGTGAATTGAGAGAAGCCTCTACCCTGATCCATAGACTTGGGACGTTCCAGCCTCTACAATCACATGAGCTGTTTCCTTGATATAAATCCTCTGTCTATATATTTATACACTTTACTGGTTTTGCTTCTCTAGAGAACCCAGCCTAAGACACCTAGGAATCTAATAGGAGTGACACCAACAGGTATATGCACACCTATGTTCATCGCAGCACTATTTGCAATAGCAAATAGATGGAAACAACCTAAGTGCCCATCAACAGATGAATGGATTACTAAAATGTGGTGCATACATACCACATCGTACTACTCAGTAATAAAGAAAAATTAGTTCCCAAAATATCTTGGAACATGGATGAAACTGGAGGACATTATATTGAGTGAAATAAGTCAATCACAAAAGAAAAAATTTGCATGTATTCACTTGTGAAATGAAATGAACAATATACAGAAATTAATGTTCATTAGTGGTTACTAGGGATAGAGGGGGGAAGATGGGTTTCACTCTCTAGATATTAGACACTTGTTATTTTTGGTGATGGGAAAGGAAATACCAAATAAGGGTGAAGTGTACATAGGTTAATGAAGGTAAGATGTCACTAAAAAATAGACAAGAAGAAAGGTTTGTTAGTAATTGCTATGGCATATATAATTTTGAAACAACAGCAAAAACAACAAAGAAAATTTATGTGCGAGTATATATGTGTGTTCATAGGCATATATGTGTATAAAAGGAAAACCTATTGCCATGAAGTCAATTCTGACTCACAGTGACCGTATAGGACATAGTAGAACTGCCCCATAGGGTTTCCAAGGAGCAGCTGGTGCATTTGAACTGCCAACCTTTTGTTTAGCAGCCAAATGCTAAGCCTCTGCACCACTGGGGCACCATATAAGTATGTATATATGTGTGTATATATAGGTGTATGCACGTGTATGCATCTATTTGAGTGTATGTACACATATTCATATATATAATAAAGCACATAGAATGCACAGTTAGAGATACTTCTTAGACATAACCAAAACACCTGACAGGATTGGATTTCTGAGTTTGAAGGATTAGGATCATAGGCTCGTAGGACAAATGGCAAATATACTTCATAAAGTTATGTTCTACATTCAACTTTGGTGAGTAGTGTCTGGGGTCTTAAAAGCTTGTGAGCAGCCATCTAAGATACAACTATTAGTCTCTACTCATGAGGAGTAAAAGAGAAAGAAGTAAAACAAAGACACAAAGAAGTAACTAGTCTACAGAACAAAGAGTCTACTTGAACCATGGCTTCATCTACCTTGAGATCAGAAGACGTAGATGGTGCCTGGCTATCACTACCATTCTAATCAGGGCCACAATAGAAATAGAAAACTGTGGAACAGTATCTCAAATTCCTAAAAACAAATGGACAAAAAAACCAGACCTACTGGACTGGTTGAGACTGGAGAATTCCCCGAAACTATTGCCCTGAGATACTCATCAAATCTTGAAATGGAACTAACCCTTGAGGTCACCTTGTAGATAAATAACAAATTCACTAAAAAAAAAATGAATATCATCTGTAAGTGCTGTGCTCCTTTAAAAACATCATCTATATGACACCAAATGTTCAGCAACTATTTTAAAACAAAGATGAGAATGTAAGGGGTCAGGGAGTTTAGATTAATGGAAATGAAACAATCAGAACTGAAATAATGAGAATGTTCAAGCATTGTGAAGAATGTAACCAACATCACTGAACAACTCATATAAATTATTGAATGGGAACCTAAAGTGCTGTGTAAACCTTCATCGAAAACACAATAAAATATTATTTTTTAAAAAAAGGGCACCTGAAATAGTAAGTATCTGAGTAAATATAAGAAAGTATGTTCCTGTTAATTTTTGAAAAATAAAGTGGAAAGTGTAATGCAAAAAATTTTTTAAATAAAGAAATAAAATTGTAGTTGAATATGACATGAGTCTATGTAGGAGATGAAATGCTGAGGAATCTACAAAAAAAATCCCAGAAATAATAAATGAGTTCAGCAAGATTGCAGGATAGATCTACATGGAAAAATGAATTGCATTTCTATAGACTTACAATAAATAAGTGGAAACAAAAAGTTTAAATGCAACAACATTTGTAATTGCTCCTAAGAGAATAAAATGTGTAGGTATATATTTAACAAAACATGTACAGAACGTGCATGCTAAAACTGCAAAACACTGATGAAAGAATAAATGATATAAATAAATGGACAGGTGTACCATGTTCATGGATTGGAAGACTAACATATTAAAGATGTCAATTCTCCCCAAATTGATCTATATGTTTAATGTAATTCCTATCAAAATCCAGTAAGATTTATGTATACATAGACAAGCTTATTCTAAAATTTATATGGAAAAGCAAAGGAACTACAATAGCTAAAACAATTTTGAAAAAGAATAAAGTGGGAGGGGTTGCTGGACCCAATATTAAGTCTTACTGTATATAGCTACAGTAATCAAGGCAGTGTGCTGATGGAGGGATAGATACATAGATCAGTTGAACAAAATAGAAAACTTAGATTTAGACCCATACAAGTACAAGTAGTCCCCAACTTACGATGGGGTTTTGTCCTGATGACTCCATTGTAAGATGGTTCTGATGTAAGTCAAATACCTCATTTTTTTGGGGGAGGGGGTTATTATTATTACCTTTTATTATCAATATCTTTATAAATCCATTATTTATTTGTCTTTGGGGTTGGAAACATTACATAAAAATTTACAGATATATTTTAATACATACATACATAAAATATACACAAATCATAAAAATTTACCCCAGCAGTGAAGAAGAGTTGGACATCGTTGGAGTTTTGTCAATTGTAGTAATAACTCCACTTGTGGAAGGTTCTGGATCATCTGGATTATCCCTGGGAATGAGGATGGCATTTCTAGTCAGAAAATTAGAGTTTTCTGTGTGGTCCTTTTCTTTTTTTTCTTCATATATTTCCCGGTAACATCTCACTGCTTCCCAAATCCGCCTATCAACTTTAGCAAGGTGATCAGCATTTTGGTCCATTTTTTCAAGCAATTGAAGCCTCTTATTTAGTTTAGAAAACTAAGTCTAAATTGCGATGTTTTGAACAGTAAATCATAAAACTGAAATCTTTGAATGAATGAGAATTATAACATCAGCAAATTACATGCTGCACCATTGTATGTAGTACATATTACTAACAATAAGAGGTAAAAAAAAAATAGACGGTCATAAGTGCAGTATCATAACTTGAATATGTCATAAACTGGGGACTACCTGTACCACCAAATCATTTTTTACAAAGGTGCCCAAGTAACTCAATGGAGTAAGAGTAGTGGTGCTGAAGCAATTAGACAACCACAAGCAGAAAAAAAAAGAATCTTGACCTAAATTTCACACCTTATTTAATACTCACAATAGATTATACATTTCAATGTAAAGCTATAAAACTTTTGGAAAAACATATAAGAAAAAAAATCTCTGGACCTAGAGATAGATGAAGTGTTCTTAGACATGACAACAAAAGCACTATCCAAAATCAATAAATTGGACTTCAAAAAAATTAAAAACTTGCTCTGCAAAATAACCTGTTAAGCAAACGATAAGATAAGCTAAAGACTGGGAGAAAATATTTGCAAGCCACATATCCTTGTATCTTGAATAAATAAATAACACTAAAAACTCAACTGTAAAAGAAAACCAAATAACTTAATTAGAAAATGTTCAAAATACATGAACAGATATTTCACCAGAGTGTGTATACAGATGACAAATAAGCATAAAATCATTAATAATTAGGGAATTACAAATTGAAAACATGATGAGATATAACAACACACCTATTAGAACAGCTAAAATAAAATACTGAAAATATGAAATGCTGGTGAGGATGTAGAGAAAATGAATCTCTCATACATTGTTGACGGGAATGCAAATGATACAGCCACTCTGGAAAATACATCGGCAGTTTCTTCAAAAAAAAACTATATATATACTTACTGTGTGACCTAGCAATCACACTTCTGGGTATCTGTCCCACAGAAATTAAAGTTTATGTTCATACCAAAATATCTACACAAATATTTATAGCAGCTTTATTTGTAATAGCCCTGTGATGGTTAATTTTATGTGTCACCTTGACTAGGCTATAATGCCCAGTTGTTTGGTCAAACACTATTTGAGTTGCTGTTATGAAGTAGTCACATGTGTTTAAATTAGCTGGCCTTAAGTAAAGCAAATTACCTTTCATAATGTGGGTGGAACTCAAACAATCAGTTGAAAGTCTTAGGAGCAAAAAGAAGTTTCCCTAGGGTGTGTTCTGCCTCTAGACTATGAATAGACATTTTGCCAGATCTCCATCACTCTCTTCACTCTTCCTATGGATTTTGGACTTGCTAGCTCTCCACAATCATGTAAACCAATTAATTCCTCCAAGTAAATCAATCTCTATGTATGTGTGTGTGTATGAAATATATATAACATACATATGAAATATACATGTGATATATATCTAAATACATATATAAATCACTGGTAGCGTTTCTCTAGAGAACTCTAAGACTAGCTCCAAACTGTAAACAGCTGAAGTGTCCTTCGATGGGTAAATGTTAAAAAAAAAACCTGTGGTACATCTATCTATACCATGGAGTACTACACAGCAATTTAAAAAGAATAAACTAGTGATACACACAGCAACTTGGATGGATCTCAAAGGAATTATGCTAAGTTAAAAAAAAAAGGTTACATAGAGTATAATTCCATTTGTATAACGTTCTCAAGATGACACCATTATAGAGAAGGTGTATTGTTAATCATTGCCAAGAGTTAAGGATAGCAAGGGAGTGGAAAGCAGGAGGATAGGAGAATAATTGTGACTATAAAGGGGCAGCAAGAAGAAATTTTGCAGTGATGGAACCATTCTGTATCTTCATTACATGAATCTACCCAAGTGATACAATTGCATAGAATTACACATAACCAAAAGAAACCAAACCCAGTGCCATCAAGCCGATTTCGACTCATAGCGACCTTATAGGACAGAGTAGAACTGCCCCATAGTGTTTCCAAGGAGCGCCTGGTGGATTCGAACTGCCGACCTTTTGATTAGCAGCTATAGCTCTTAACCACTATGCCACCAGGGTTTCCAGAATTACACATACACACATATAAAACTCGTGAAATCTGAGTAACATCTGTGGATTGTACCAATGTCAATTTCCTGGTTTTGATACTGCAATATATTCATGTAAGATGTTACTATTGGTGGAAACTGGTTGAAGTATACCCAGGACATTTGTGTACTATTTTTGTAACTTCCTGTGAATATATAACTATTTCAAGATAAACAAAAACAATCAAACAAACCAAAAAAAAAAAAAAAAAAAAGAGGTGGCAGGCCAGATTAACCTGTGAGCTATGGCTTGTCAAGCCCTGTCGTAGACTGAAGGCTGATCTAGTTGCACCTAACAAAGCTTAAAAAGGAAGCCTTGAAAGCATCAAACTCTTTCCAAATTATGTAACTTCACCCAGAACTAAGTTCAAGAATGTGTAAACGAAGACAAAAGTATCCACCACCCAAAAAAGAAATATTCACAATCTCTGACATTCAATCAAAGATTAAAAGGCATGGAAAGGACCAGGAAAATACTACACATAATGAAGAAAAAAATAAATAAATAAAATGAAACCACAGTATATAAAAATTTGTAGGATGAATGCAAAGCAGTTCTCAGAAAAGATTTATCATTTTAAGTGTTTTTATTAGAAGACAGAAAATTCTAAAATCAATGACCAAAGCTTCCACCTTCTGAAGTTAGGAAAAGAACCGAAAAGTCAAGCCAAAGTGAATAGGATCAAGAAAATAAGAAAGATGAGGAAAAAAAGTCAGTGAAATGAAAAACAGTAAAACTAACAAACCTAATTTTTTCCAAAGAAAAGGTTATTATCATTATTATTAATATAATTTATTTTATTTTTGTTGTTGAGAATATACACAACAAAACGTTCACCAATTCAACAATTTATACGTGTATAATTCAGTGATATTAATTACATTCTTCGAGTTGTGCAACCATTCTCACCCTCCTTTTAGTTTTTCCTCCCTTATTGACATAAACTCACTGCCCTCTAAGTTTCCTATCTAATCTTTCAAGTTGCTATTGTCAATTTGGTCCCATATAGATAGATCTTAAAAGAGCATAATGCTCAACGCAAACATTATTTACTACTTACGATAAACTGTTGTTTGGTTTTAAGAAGATTTCAGGGGATATTTTTGGTTTAAGTTTTAAAGATTATCTCAGAGTAATAATTTCAGGGGTTTATACAACCTCTGTGGCTCCAGAAATTATGGATTCCATGAGAATTTGAATTTCTGTTTTGCATTTCCATCTTTTGATCAGGGTTCTTCTATATAATCTTTGAACAAAATGTTCAGTAATGGTAGCCAGGCACCATCCAGTTCTGGTCTCATGGCAAAGGAGGCAGTTTTTCATGGAGGCAGTTGTCAGGCATTCCATTTCCTCCTTCTATTCCTGACTCTCTTTCCCTTTGTTGCTCCAGGTGAATAGAGACCAATTAATTTTGGGGCTTTGGCTGGCCACTTACAAGCTTTTAAAACCCCAGGCACTACGCAGTGAACTAGGAGGTAGAGCAGAAGCACTTAATATGTTATTAGGCCAATTAACTGGGATGACCCATGAAACCATGACCCTAAACCTCCAAACCAAGGGGCCAAATTCCATAAGGTGTATGATTGTAGATTATCAGTCTCAGTAATTACTCTTTTTTTCATTGCTGTAAATATATCTATCACACATTTACCAATTCAACTTTTTACAGGTGTACAACTTATTGACAACAATTACATTAATCAGCTGTGCAACCATATCCTCAATGTGAAATTTCCATCACCATAACCTGAAACTCAGTACTCCATAATCAATAATTCCCCCTTTCCCCTACCCTCCTGCTTCTAGTAACCACTAAGAAACTTTTGTCTCTATACATTTGCCTGTTCTTATCTTCTTATATAAGTGAGGTCATACGATATCTGTCCTTTCGTGATTGATTTATCTCACTCAGCATAATGTCTTCAAAATCCATCCATATTGTAGCAAGTATCAAGACTTCATTTATTCTACTGGCTGATTAGAATTCCATTGTATATATGTACCACATTTTGTTTATCCATTCATCCGTTGATAATTATTCAGGTTGTTTCCACCTTTTAGCTATTATGAATAGTACTGCAACGAACATTGCTGTACAAGTATCTGCTTGAGTCTCTGCTTTCAAGTCTTTTAAGTATATACCTAGGAGTAGAATTGCTGGATCATATGGTAGTAGTTCTATTTTTACTTTTTTAAGAAACTCCCACAGTGTGTCAAAGCTAAATTTGATTCCTTGAAAATATCAACAAAATTGATAAACACCTAGCTGTACTCATCAAGTCAAATAAAGGTTACAAATTACTAATATTGGGAATAAAAGAGAGGATGCAGCTACCGATCCTATATCAGTAAGAAAATAATAAAGGAATATTACAAAGAACTTTATGCCATTAAAATCAGCTTCTTAGACAAAATGGAAAAAGTCCTTGAAAATTACATCTTACCAAAAATGACACAAGATGAAATAGAACATTTGAATAGCCCTATATCTACTGAATAAATTTTTATTTGTTATCAAAATATTTCTCACAAAGCAAACTCTAGTCCCAAATGATTTCACTAAAAAATTCTATAAAATGGTTAAAGAATAAATAACACTAATCTTACACAAATTCTTTCAGAAAATAAAGACTTAGGAGCACTTCTCAACTTATTTTATAAGGCCAGCATATCCTGAGACCAAACCATAATAAAATAATTTTAAAGAATATTACAAGTATCTCTCATGAACTTAGATGCATAATTCCTTAAAATTTTAGCAAACCTAACCCAGTAATAAGTAGAAGAATAATACCTAATGATCAAATGGCATTCATACCAGATATGCAAAGTTGTTTTAACATTTAAAATTCAAAGTAATTCTTATTAATAAAAAAAAGGAAGAAAAAATTCTGTCCTTTTAATTGTTTCAGAAAAATTATTTGGCACAATGGACACACATTCATGATAAAAATTTGCAGCAAATTAACAATAGAAGGGAGCTTCCTCAATCAGTAAAGAGCACCTATAGGACAGAGTAGAACTGCCCCATAGGGTTTCCAAGGAGCAGATGGTGGATTTGAACTGCCGACCTTTTGGTTAGCAGCCATAGCTCTTAACCGATTCACCACCAGGGCTCCTGAAAACACTTTAGCTAACATATTTAAAAGCATAATAGCACATTTTTTCTTTCTAAGATGAGAAACAAGGTAAGAGTGTACACATTCTCATGACTATTCAACATTGCTATATGTAGTACACTAGTGTTACAAGTATGAAAAATAAAAGGCATAAAGCTTAGAATGGAAGAAGTAAAAACATCTCAATTCACAAATAACTTGTTTATGTAAAAAGTTCTAAGGTTGTTATTGTTGTTAGGTGCCATCGAGTGGGTTCCGACTCATAGCGACCCTATGTGAAACAGTAAGAAACACTTCCTGGTCTTGCGCTATCCTCACAATCATTGTTATGCTTAAGCCCATTGTTGCAGCCACTGTGTCAATCCATTTCATTGAGGGTCTTCCTCTCTTTCACTGACCCTCTACTTTACCAAGCATGATGTCCTCCTCCAGGAACTGGCCCCCCTGATAATATGTCCAAAGTATGTGAGACAAAGTCTCGCCATCCTTGCCTCTGAGGAGTATTCTGGCTATACTTCTTCCAAGACAGATTTGATCGTTCTTCATAGTATAGTCAATATTCTTCGCCAACACCATAATTCAAAAGCATCACTTTTTCTTCAGTCTTCCTTATTCATTGCCCAGCTTTCGCATGCATATGAGATGACTGAAAACACCGTGGCTTGGGTCAGGCACACCTTAGTCCTTAAAGTGACATCTTTGCTTTCTAACACTTTGAGAGTCTTTTGAAGCAGATTTGATCTCTTCCATGGCTGCTTCCATGGGCGCTGATTGGGGATCCAAATAAAATGAAATCCTTGACAACTTCAATATTTTCTTCATGTATCATGAGATTGCTTATTGGTCCACTTGTGAGGATTTTTCTTTTCTTTATGTTGAGATGTAATCCATACTGAAGGCAGTAGTCTTTGATCTTCAGTAAGTGCTTCAACTTCTCTTCACTTTCAGTATGCAAGGTTGTGTCATCTGCATAACGCAGGTTGTTAATGAGTCTTCCTCCAATCCGGATGACACATTCTTCTTCATATAGTCCAGCTTCTCAGATTATTTGCTCAGCATACAGACAATAAGTATGGTTAGAGGATACAACCCTGACGCACGCCTTTCCTAACTTTAAAACATGCAGTATCCCCTTGTTCTGTCCAAACGACTGCCTCTCGGTCTATGTACAGGTTCCTCATGAGCACAATTAAGTGTTCTGGAATTCCCATTCTTCGTAATATTATCCATAATTTGTTAATGATTCACACAGTCGAATGTCTTTGCATAGTCAATGAAACACAGGAAAACATCTTTCTGATATTCTCTGCTTTCAGCGAGGATCCATCTGACATCAGCAATGATATCCCTGGTTCCATGTTCTCTTCTGAATCTGGGTTGAACTTCTGGCAGTTCCCCCTGTCGATGTACTCCTGCAGCCACTTTTGAATGATCTTCAGCAAAATTTTACTTGCATGTGATACTAATGACATTGTTCAATAATTTCCACATTCTGTTGGATAACCTTTCTTTGGAATAGGCATAAGCATGGATCTTTTTCAGTCCTTCAGCCAGGTAGCTGTCTTCCAAATTTCTTGGCACAGACGAGTGAGCACCTTCAGTGCTGTATCCATTTGGTGAAACATCTCAATTGGTATTCCGTCAATTCTTGGAGCCTTCTTTTTCACCAATGCCTTCAGTGTAGCTTGGACCTCTTCCTTCAGTACAATTGGTTCTTGGTCATATGCTGCATCCTGAAATGGTTGAATGTCGATCAGTTCTTTTTGGTGCAGTGACTCTTTATTCCTTCCATCTTCTTTTGATGCTTCCTGCGTCGTTTAATAATTTCCCCATAGAATACTTCAATATTGCAACTCGAGGCTTGAATTTTTTCTTCAGTTCTTTCAGCTTGAGAAATGATCAGTGTGCTCTTCCCTTTTGGTTTTCTATCTCCAGGTCTTTTCACATTTCATTATAATACTCTACTTTGTCTTCTAAAGCTGTCCTTTGAGATCTTCTGTTCAGCTCTTTGGTTTCATCATTTCTTCCTTTTGCTTTAACTACTCTATGTTCAAGAGCAAGATTCAGAGTCTCTTCTGACATCCATTTTGGTATTTTCTTTCTTTCCTGTCTTGCTTTCTTCATGTCCTTGATGTCATTCCACAACTAATGTCATTAGTGCTCAATGTGTCAAATCTATTCTTGAAATGGTCTCTAAATTCAGGTGGGATATATTCAAGGTCATACTTTGGCTCTTGTTGACTTGTTCTAATTTTCTTCAGCTTCAACTTGAACTAGAAGATGAGCAATTGATGATCTTTTCCACAGTTGGCCCCTGGCCTTGTTCTGACTGATGATATTGAGTTTTTCCATAGTCTCCACAGATGTAGTCGATTTGATTCCTGTATATTCCATCTGGCGATGTCCATGTGTATAGTCTCCATTTATGTTGTTGAAAAAAGGTATTTGCAATGAAGAAGTCGTTGGTCTTGCAAAATTCTATCATGTGATCTCCGGTGTTGTTTCTGTCACCAAGGCCATATTTTCCAACTACCAATCCTTCTTCTTTGTTTTCAACTTTCGCATTCCAATCACCAGTAATTATCAATGCATCTTGATTGCATGTTTGATCTATTTCAGACTGCAGAAGTTGGTGAAAATCATCAATTTCTTCATCTCTGGCCTTAGTGGTTGACGCATAAATTTGAACAATAGTTGTATTAACTGGTCTTCCTTGCAGGTGTATGGTATTATCCTATCACTGACAGCATTGTACTTAAGAAAAGATCTTGAAATGTTCTTTTTGATGATGAATACAACGCCATTCCTCTTCAATTAGTCATTTCCGACATAGTAGACCATACAATCTGATTCAAAATGGCTAATACCAGTCCACTTCAGCTCATTAATCCCTAAGATATCAATGTTTGTGTGTTCCATTTCATTTTTTATGATTTTCAATTTTCCTAGATTCATACTTCGTACATTCCATGTTCCGATTATTAATGGATATTCGCAGCTGTTTCTTCTCATTAGCAAATGAAGGTCCTGAAAGCTTGACTCATCCAAGTCATTAAGGTCGACTCTACTTTGAGGAGGCAGCTCTTCCCCAGTCTTATTTTGAGTGCCTTCCAACCCGAAGGGCTCATCTTCTGGCATTATATCAGACAATGTTCTGCTGCTCTTCATAACTTTTTCACTGGCTATTTTTTTTCGGAAGTAGACTGCCAGGTCCTTCTTCCTAGTCTGTCTTAGTCTGGAAGCTCAGCTTAAACCTGTCCACTATGGGTGACCCTGCTTGTATTTGAATACCAGTGGCATAGCTTCCAGCATCACAGCAACACGGAAGCCCCCACAGTACAACAAACTGACAGATGCATGGGGGGAAGATCTAAGGAGTCTACAAAAAAAAAGCTACTGTACCTAATAAATAAATTTAGCAGAATCATAAGCTATAAAGTCAATATATAAGAGTCAATTGTAGTTTGATACAATAGCAACAAATAGTTGGAAAGAGAAATTAAAAAAAGTAATTCTATTTACAGCAGAGTAAAAAAAAGTAAAATACATAGGAATAAATTTAACAAAAGATATGAAAGACCTCTACATTGAAAACTACAACACATAGCTGAAAAAAATTAAAGACAACCTAAATAAATGGACAGTTATGCCATAGTAATGGATCTAAAGACCCAATAATTGTTAGAATGTGTCTTTTCTCCAAATTTATGTATAGATGCAATACAATCCTAACCAAATTCTCATAAGCCTTTTTTGGGTAGAAATCGATGTAATCATTTTAAAATTTACATAGAAATGCAAATAACCTAGATTATAGTAAGCAATCTTTGTAAAAAAAGAATAGAGTCATAGAACTTACACTACCTAATTTCAAACATATTTTAAAGTTACAGTAAGACTGTGTGGTATTGATATAAGGATTAGCAAATAGATAAACGGAGCAAAATGGAGAGCCTCAGAAATAGAGCCTCATTAACAAAGTCATTTGATTTTTCAACAGGTATTAAGCAATTCAATAAAGGTTTTTAAAGAAATGATGCTGGAAATAGTAGGTATCCATGGGAAAACATATAAACTTTGACCTGTACTTCACACCATACACATAAATTCACTTATGATGGATCATACACCTAGCCATAAAATCTAAAAATATAAGGCTTCTAGAAAAAAACATGTGAGAATATCTTCACAACTTGTGGGTAGGCAAGTGTTTCTTAGACAGGCTGTAGAAAGCAATAATCAAAAAAGAAAAATTTATTAAGTTGGAGTTCATCAAAATTTAAAACTTTTGATTCTCAAAAGACAGTGTTACTAAAATGAATAGGGAAGCCACAGACCGGAAAAAAATACTTGGAAAACATATATCTGACAAACAACTATTATCCAGGATATATTAAGATCTTCTACAACTCAATAATAAGAGGAGATACTACCCAATTAAAAATGAGCAAAAGATTTAGACAGAGGCCAACATAGCACTGTAGACAGAAGCACCATGTCGTTCCCTCTGCAGCAAAGACCAAAACAACTGAGTAAAACAGATACAAACATCAACCCTGTAACCCTAAGCGTCAAATGAAGGGGTAAAGAATTCGATCAAGCACTGAATGGAATAAGAAACTGACAGAGAACAGAAAACAAGGAGAGCTATGGAGTGGAGGTCCTCTGCCAGCTAACTAGGCATGGATTCAGCATCTTGGACCACAGCCACCAAGGAACCCGGACAAGGAGTACAGGAAGGCAATTTCACGGAGCTCCCAACAGGAGACAGAGCATCAGGTAACCAGGAAAACACACATTCCCATCCCCCACCTTTCTGCCCTGTACCCTGCCTCTGCTGATTTCCAACAGACCACAGTCCCTTGGCCAGAGAGACACCAACTTACCATTTCCTCAGGTCTGCCCTGCTCCCAACGGCCATTCCTCTAGTGCCATATTTTTTTGTTTCTTCTCTCTCTCTCCTTCCTTTCCTTTCTCCTGCCTACCTAGCCACATGTACTGTCCCCGCCCATTCTGAACGGGCCGTGCTGCACCACTTGGCTAGAGAGCTACTAGCATGCGGCTTCCCCAGGTCTGCACCACCCCCACCAGCCAGATCCTTAGTGCCATATTGTTTTTTTTTTTGGGGGGGGCGAGGGTTGTTCATCTCTTCTCTCTCTATCCCTTCCTTCCTGTCCTTTCTCCCGTGCACCTAACCCTGTGAGCAGCCCTCGCCCCTTCTCAATGGACCAGCTGCACTGCTCGGCTAGACAGCCACCAGCACACGGCCTCCCTGGGTCTGTGCTGTCATCACTGGGTGCCTCCTTCAGTGCCATATATTTTTTATTTTTCTTTTTTGTTGTTTTTTTTGTTGTTGTTTCTTCTCTCTCTCCCTTCCTTCCTTTCCTTCCTCCTGTCCACCTAGCCCCGTGTGCTGCCCCAGCCCCTTCTCAATGGGCTATGCTGCACCACTCAGCTAGAGAGCCACTGGCACACAGCCTCCCTGGGTCTGCACCACCCCCATAGGCTGGCTCCCACAGTGCCATATTTTCTGTTGTTGCTGTTTATTTCTTTGGATTTTTAAAAAATATTTCTTCTCTCTCTCTCCCTTCCTTCCTTTCCTTTCTCCCACCTGCCTACCCCTGTGTGACACCCCTGACCCTTCTAGATGGACCATGCCACACTGCTCGGCTAGAGACCCACTGGCACATGGCCTCCCCAGGTCTGTCCCACCCCCACTCACTAGCTCTTTCAGTGCTGTATTTTTATTTTTTCTTTATCTTTCTCTTTCACCCTTTTTCTTCTCCCTCCCACCTAGACCCTGCATTGCCTGTACCCCTTCCTGAAGGGCTGTACTGTGCCACCTGGTGAGACAGATACCAGCTTGTTGCCACCCCAGTTATGCCCTGCCCCCAACAGTTGGTTCTCTCAGCACCATATTTATTTGTTGTTGTTTTTCTTTATTCTGTCTCTATCACTTCTTTCCTTTTCTTTCTCCCACCCACCTAGCCCCATGCACGCCCCCCCCCATGCCTTCTGGACAGGCCAAGCTGCATCGTTTGTCTAGAAAGGCATTGGCAAATGGCCTCTCTAGGTCTGCTCTGTGCCCAACTACCGAGTCTAATGCAGCGCCATTTTACTTTTTTCTTTTCATTCTGTTTCTCTCTCCCACTTAGCTCCACATATCACATACTTTCCCTGCCTATCTGCACTGGACACTGAGCACTGTGCCACCAAGCAGCACTGGTTCAGGCCCCCGGACCTCTGAACCCTGCCCTGTGTTGCTCCCCAGCCCTGCCCCACCAGCCACAGTTCATGCCGAAAACAACCCATCCCTGCCCCTATACTCAGCTGGACCTGCCTTGCTGCACTAGAGTTGAGTGACTGGCCTTGCCCACCTGGACAAGGTGGTAAGAAGTATCGTGCCCATAGATGAGCAAGCAACAAAACACACCCAGCCAACCCATCCAGACATAAACAAATAAAACAAAAAAGCAGGATGAAACAAACAAACCTACAATCAATAAATAAAGAAAATAATTCTGGAATGTCTCGAAGACAACAGAAAATATCAAAACATATTTTTTAAAAAAGGACAAGATAGCTCCAGTAAGTGATCAAAATAAAACACGAGATGACCTTCTGGTAGGAAAAAAGACATTGGAACTACCTGATAGAGAATTCAAAAGTCTAATATTAAGGGTTGACCAAGTGATTAGGAAAGAGATGAAAGAAAACACAGACAAAACTAAGGAAAAACAGACAAAATCATGGAAAACACAGAATTCAGGGAAATAATACAGGAACAAAATATCAAAATAAATAAACAGAAAAAATTTAAAAAACAGCAATTAGAAATCCAAAGATAAACAACAAGATTTCAGAAAGGGACAATGCAGTAGAAGGTTTTAGGAACAAATTTTAAACAATGTAAGACAGGATTAGTGAAATTGAAGACAAATCCTTTGATACCACTTTGAAGAAAACTCAAAGAAAAGAATAAGAAAACCTGAGAACTATGTGGGATACAATAAAGAGCAAAAATTTGCATGTGATTGGAGTTCCAGAAGAGGGAGAGGAAATGGAAAACACAGAAAGGATCACTGAAGATGAGCTGACAGAAAACATCCCTAATATCATGAAAGATTAACAGCTGACCATCTAAGAAGCTCAATGAACACCATATAGAATAGACCTAAAAAGAAAGTCACCAAGACATATCATAATCACACTCGCTAAAACCAAAGACAAAGAAAGAATCATGACAGCAGCTCAAGAAAAACAAAAAGTCACATACAAAGGGGAAACAATAAGGCTAAGCTCTGATTACTCGGCAGAAACCATGCAGCCAATGGGATGACATATATAAAACCTCGAAAAAAATTGCCAACAAAGAATAATATATCCTGTTAAACTCTCAAATATGGTGGCAAAATTAGGACATTTCCAGATAAATAGAAACTAAAGGACAATGTAAAAATCATACCAAACTTACAAGAATTATTAAAGGGAGTCCTTTGGTTAGAGAACAAACAACATCAGACAACAAGCTGAATCTAGGACACAGGACAGCATCAGCCAGATACCAACCTAGGTTATGAACTCTCAAAGATAAAACAAAACTGAAATATTTACAACAGGGAGCCAGAGACATCAATCTGTAAATTACAACTATGTCAGAACAATAAAAGAGGGAATAAATGATGAAGGTACAGAACTTTCCAATGGAGAGGAGGTCAAGGTGAGATCAAGTAATAAAAGACTAGATCAAACATAGGAAGATAGGGGTAAATTTCAAGGCAATGACAAAGAAAGTTAACAAACCTACTCATCAAAACAAAGAAGAAAAACATAAAGTCTCAGTAAGCACAAAATCAACAAAAACAAAAAAAAAATGAAAAGAAAACCTACAAACAAAAGAAATTTAGCACAGGAGAGTAACAGGAACAAAGAAAATGTCAGCACCACAAAAAAAAAAATTACAAAATGACAGCAATAAACTCAAACTATCAATAATCACACTGAACATCAATGGCTTAAATGCACCCATAAAGAGAGAGAGAGTGACAAAATGGATTAAAAAAACAGGACGCATCAATATGCTGTCTACAAGAGACACATCTGAGAAACAAAGACATAAGTATATTGAAAATCAAAGACTGGAAAAAAAAATATCAAGTAAACAGCAACCAAAAAAGAGTAGGAGTGGCAATACTAATCGCAGATAAAATAGACTTTAAGGCAAAAACCACCAAAAAAGACAAGGAAGGACATTATACAATGATTAAAGGAACAATCCACTGTGAAGACATAACCATAATGAATATCTATGCACCCAATTACAGGGCTCCAAAATACATAAAACAAACTCTAACAGCACTGAAAAGAGAAACTGACAGTTTCATAATAATAGTAGGAGACTTCAACATACCACTCTCGGTAAAGGAAAGAACATATAGAAAGAAATTCAACAAAGATACAGAAGATCTAAAGGCTACAATCAACCAACTGGACCTCATAGACATATATAGAACACGCCACCCAACAGCAGCAAAGTACACATTCTTTTCCTATGCACATGGAACATTCTCCAGAATAGACCATATCTTAGGCCACAAAGTAACCCTCATCAAAATCCAAAACACTGAAATAATATGAAGCATTTTCACTGGAGAATTTTACCAAACATTCAGAGATAAGCTCACACCAGTACTACTGAAACTATTCCAGAACATGGAAAAGGAAGGGATACTTCCAAGTTCATTCTATGAAGCCAGGATAACTGTGATACCAAAACCAGGCAAAGATACCACAAAAAGAGAAAATTACAGACCAATATCTCTCATGAATATAGATGCAAAAATTCTCAACACAATTGTAGCCAATGTAATTCATCATATATAAAAAAAAAAAAAAGAATACACAACAACCAAGTGGGATTCATACCAGATATGCAAGGATGGTCCAACATTAGAAAATCAATCTATGTAATTCACCACATAAGTAAAAGAATCACATGATCATCTCAATTGACGCAGAAAAGCATTCAATAAAGTCCAACACCCATTCTTGATAAAAACTTTAAATAAAGTTGGCATAGAAAGGAAGTTCCTTGACATAATACAGGACATCTGTACAAAACCAACAACCAACATCTTTCTCAATAGAGAGAGGCTGAAAACATTCCCCTTGAGAAAAGGAACAAGAAAAGGATGCCCTTTATCACCACTCCTACTTAACATTGTGCTGGAAGTCCTAGCTAGAGCAATAAGGCAAGAAAAAGAAAGACAGGTCATCCAAACTGGTAAGGAAGAAGTAAAACTATCCCTATTTGCAAATGGTATGATACTATACATAGTGAATCCAAAAGACTCCACCTGAAAACTACTGGAACTAATAGAAAGATTCAGCAGAGTAGCAGGATACAAGATAAACATAAAAGTCACTTGGGTTCCTATACACCAATAAAAAGAACTACAAAAAGGAAAGCAGGAAAGCAATATCAGTTATAATAACCCCCCCAAAAAAATAAAATACTTAGGAATAAATCTAACCAGGGATGTAAAAGACCTATACAAAGAAAACTACAAAACACTAATGCAATAAACCAAAAGAGACCCACATAAATGGAAAAACATACCATACTCATGGATAGGTAGACTCAACATTGTGAAAATGTCGATTCTACAAAAAGCAGCCTATGAATACAACGCAATCCTGATCCAGATACCAACAGCCTTCTTCAATAAGATGGAGAAACTAATTATTACCTTTATATGGAAAGGAAGGAGGCCCTGGATAGGTAAAGCATTACCGAAGAACAGAGTAGGACTCGCACTACATGACCTCAGAACCTACTATACAGCTACAATAGTCAAAACAGCCTGGTACTGGTACAATGACAGACACATTGATCAATGGAACAGAATTGAGAACCCAGATATAAATCTATCCACCTACCGTCATCTAATCTTCGCCATAGGTCCAAAGTCCATTAAATGGGGAAAAGACAGTCTTTTTAACAAATATTGCTGGCAAAACTGGATGTCCATCCACAAAAAAATGAAAGAATACCCAAACGTCACACCATACACAAAAACTATTCAAAATGGATCAAAGACCTAAATATAAAATCAAAAACTGTAAAGATCATGGAAGAAAAACAGGGTCAACGTTAGAGGCCCTAATACACGGCATAAATAGAATACAAACCATAACTTACAATACACAAACACCAGAAGATAAGCTAGATAACTGGGATCTTCTAAAAATTAAATACTTATGCTCATCAAAAGACTTCACCAAAAGACTAAAAGAGAACCTACAGACTGGGAAAAAAAATTTGGCTATGACATATCTGACAAAGTTCTAATCTCTAAAATCTATGGGAAAATATAACACTTCTACAACAAAAAGACAAATAATCCAATTAAAAAATGGACAAAGGATATGAACAGACACTTCACCAAAGAAGACATTCAAGAGGCTAACAGACAAACATCTGCCAAACATCTCACAACATAGATGAATCTGGAGGGCATTATGCTGAATGAAATAAGTCAATCACAAAAGGACAAATATTGTATGATACCACTATTATAAAAACTCATAAAAAGGTTTAAACACAGAAAGAAACAATCTTTGATGGTTACTAGGGAGGGGAGGACTGGTGAGGGAAAAACACTAACTAGACCGTAGATAAGTGGTAATTTTGCTGAAGGGTAGGACAGTACACAGTACTGGGGAAGCCAGCACAACTTGACCAAGGCAAAGTCATAGAAGATTCATAGACATGTTCAAACTCTCTGAGGGACCAAATTACTGGGCTGAGGGCTGGGAACCATGGTCTCAGGGGACATCTAGCTCAATTGGCATAACATAGTTTATAAAGAAAATGTTCTACATCTTACTTTGGTGAGTAGAGTCTGGGGTCTTCATAGTTTGTGAGTGGCCATCTAAGATACTCCACTGTTCCCACCCTGGCTGGAGCAAGAGAGAATGAAGAAAACCAAAGACACAAGGAAAATATTAGTCCAAAGGACTATTGAATCACATGAACCTCAGTCTCTTCCAGACTGAGTCCAGTACAACTAGATGGTGCCTGGCTGCCACCACCGACTGCTCTGAAGGGGATCACAATAGAGGGTCCTGGATAGGGTGGGAGAAAAATGTAGAACAAAATTCAAACTCACAAAAAATGACCAGACTTACTGGTCTGACAGACACTGGAGAAACCCCAAGAGTATGACCCCTGGACACCCTTTTAACTCAGTACTGAAGTCATTCCTGAGGTTCACCCTTCAGCCAAAGAATAGATAGGCCTATAAAACAAACAATAATACACATAGCTCAACCATGTACAAGAGACTAAATGGGCACACCAGCCCAGGGGCAAGGACAAGAAGGCAGGAGGGGACCGGAAAGCTGGAGGAATGGAAGTGGGGAACCCAAAGTCAAGAAGGGGAGAGTGTTGACTCGTTGAGGGGTTGGCAACCAATGTCACAAAACCATATATGTATTGTTTAATGAGAAACTAATTTGTTTTGTAAACCTTCACCAAATCACAATAAAAAATGATTTAGACAGATATTTAAATATGGGAATATAGGAATAGCCAATAAAGCACATGAAAATGTGTGCAATATCACTGAATATAAGGAAAATGTTAATTACACAGACAATGAGATACCATTTCATACGTACCAGAATGGCTATAACTAAAAAGACTACATTAAACACCAAATGTTGGTGAAAAGGTGGAGCAACCAGAACTCTCATATATTGTTGGGTGTGTAAAATGATACAACATTTTGGATAAAGCTCTGGCAGTTTCTTATGAAACTAATCTTACACATACCCTATGATCTAGAAATTCCATTCCTAGGTGTTTATTCAAGAGAAATAAAAATATGTCCCTGAAATACTAGTACTAAAATGCTCATAACAGTTTATACAAACAGTCTAAAACTGTAAACAATCTAAATCTAAATGTCTGACAATAAGGAATTGTATCATATGCATACAATGGAATAGTACTCAGGAATAAAAAGGACCAAACTACTGACTCAAAAAACATGGATGACTGACAAAAATATTATGGTGAATGACAGAAACCTTAGACAAGAGAGTACATATTGTAAGATTTCATAAAGATGAATTTATACGACAGATGAAACTAATCTATGCTGAAATAAAGCAATTGTTGCCTCTGGATAGGTGTCAGAGATTGACTGAGAATGGGGCATGAGAGAACTTATGGGACAATAGTACTATTGTGTATCTTGATAAAAGTTTTTGTTACTGGGTGTAGGTATTTCTCAAAACTCGTGAAAGCTTACACTTAAGGTTTGTGCATTTTTCCCTGAGTAAATTTTACATTTAAAAAATCTGCAAGGAAGCATTGAATCCTACTTGATGATTGCATGTTGAGGCATTGACAGCTGAAACCCATGAAGAAATGCATCCAAAATTTAGATGGAATAATGGATGCATAGAGGGATGGATAGATACGTAATAAAATATATAAATATGTTAACTACAGAATCGAGCTTGTGGATATGGTTTTTCACGGTATAATTCTTTTAACTTTTCTGTATGTTTGAGAATTTTTATAATAAAATGTTGGGGAAAGGTAAAGGTATGAAAAAGTTATTCCATTCATTCATTGATCATAAGAAAGTTGGAGTGGCTATTAATATCAAACAAAATAGATCTCAGAACAAGGAATATTACCAAAGATAAACAGGAACATTTTTATAATGGTAGTTGGTCAATTTATCAAGATAATATAAAAATCATAAATATTTACGTACTTAATAAGAGATCTGTAATATTTATGAAGCAAAAACAGAGCTGAAAGAATAAACAGGTAAATCCACAATTATGGTAGGATATTTCAACATTCCTCTCTTTGTGATAGATAGAACAAGTTGACAAAAAATTAATGAGTATATAGAAGACCTACACAATACTATCAACTGCCTTAACCTAATTGCCGTTTATAGAACACTCCACTCAACAACAATATAATACCTATCCCTTTTCAAGGGCACATGAAACAACCAATAATACAGACTATATACTGGGTCTTAAAATAAGCCTGTATAAATTTTAAAGGACTGAAATCATGCAAAGTAGTTTTTATCCTAATGTGATTATATTAAAAATAAATAACAAAAATTATCCAGATGTCTGCAGCTTACTTTGGAATGTATTAAAATTAAGATGGATAGAGGAAATGAATAGATTGGTAGGTAAATAGATATATATGATAAAGCAAGTATAGCAAAATATTAATGGTAGAATTTAGGTGGTAGGCATATGGATGCTCTATGAAAATTCTTTCAACTTTTCTGTATGATTGAAAATTGTTCTGAAAAATATGTAAATGATACCTGGAAAATCCCCAAGTACCTGGAAGTTAAAGAACTCACATCTAATTTATGGGTCAAAAATAAATAAATAACAAATGAGCTTAGAAAATATTTTGGACTGGATCAAAATGAAAACATCTGTGAGCAGAAGGGCCTGGCCTGGAGTCTGGGGAACAGGCCTAATGTGTGATGGTTAGCTTTAGCAGCAACTCTGACAACTGGTTATAAGGAGGATGAGAAAGACAGTCAATTTCACCTCTACAAAAGGAAACTGAGGCCCAGCCACATAGCTGGTAACTTGTTCTTCTCACACATCTGAGCTCAACTTACCTGTACTTGCCTCAGGGCCATTGAACTGAGTTTTTTGGCTTTATAAAGAATGACATAGGGGCATCAATGTTATAAGACCTCCAACGTCAAGAGAAAGAAGTGAATTCCACCTGTCTGCATTAAAAAATGGAAAACCTGGTGGAGTAGTGGTTAAGGTCTATGGCTGCTAACCAAAAGGTTGGCAGTTCGAATCCACCAGGCGCTCCTTGGAAACCTTATGGGGCAGTCCTACTCTGTCCTGTAGAGTGGCTATGAATTGGAATCAACTCGACGGCAACGGGTTTGGTTTTTTGGTTTTGGTATTAAGAAATAAAAACGAAAGTTGGCTATAGTCTGAATCCCGTTAAGATAGAATAAGCAAGTCCCTACCACAAAATAAAAGTAAAAACCCTGGACAGAATTCATGAAGCAGGTTTCTGAGGATTCTGAAAATATGTAGTAGTAGGCAGACTGGGGAAGGAAACCAGAACTCAAACTATGAACAATCCAGCAATAAATTACCTGTATTTTTTTCTCTCATATCTTCTAGCCTAAATTCAAGTGCAGTGCAAATTCCAGAAGTGTACATCAGGTGTAGATAGAAAGAGCTCCAAAGGAAGGCCTCCTTTTCTGGTCCTAGTAGTGGGAAGGGAGACCTCTATAGGGTAAAATCCCTTTTTTTTCTTTTCTCTCCCACCCCTGTCTGTAGGCAAGCCTTACTCTCAAAGCTGCAACACTGTGGTGACAGCAGCAATGGCAACAACACCCAGGAAACCTCCTAAAACTGATGAAGGGGACTCTCTCTGACCATAGGAACTGTAGGCTGATGAATATTGGGGGAATCCCTGTTGCTTTATTTCTCTTCCTATCCTCCCACCAGCGTCCTTGGGTAGCACAAACAGTTAAGTGCTGGGCTACTGACTGAAAAGTTTGTGGTTCAAACCCACACAGAGGTACATTGGAAGAAAGTCCTGGCAATTTGTTTCCAAAAAGTCACAGCCATAAAAACCCTATGGTGTCTGGGATCCAAGATGTCGGAGTAGTCAGACAGCTTCCTATATCCCTCTTACAACAAAGACCTGGAAAAACAAGAGATTTGATTGTGTATGAATATCTAGGAGCCCTGAACAGGGCAAAGTTGAGGAATCGGACTGAGTGGCGGGGGGAGAGGAAGACGGTTTGGAAGAAGCGAGGACTTGCCAGACCTGACTCAGAGGGAGCCGCAGATCTTCAAACCAGACCGCTCAGGGTGAGCAGTGAAGTGGGCGTACAGCTCCGCGTGCTTGCTCAGAAGGCAGTTTCCACACTGAGAGAGATCTGGCAGCAGAGATTCTGCTTGGAAACTCCAAACCAGTGAAAAGCAGCACCCAAGTGGCTAAAGATAAGTACATGCATGTGACCCTTCATGGAGATTTAAAACAAAAAGAAAAAACATTTGGGAAAAACTTCTCTTCCATTTACCTCCTCCCTCCCTGCTCTGCACCTGTCCTGCCGGTTTCAGAGATCTCTGAGTCCCCTGGACCGGAAGTAGATCCCATAAGTCACCCTGACCCATTCTCCTGGCCTTAGAGAGGGAACACATTAACAAAGAGGGAAAAAATAAGCTACTGGCTCCCCTAAGCCAGGAATTCAGGGTTGGCACAACTCCTTTGCCTAGGTACAGGCATAAGGGGTATGCAGACTTTGAGTGTCTTCCACCCCTGTATAGGCCTGTGTGGACCCATCTCAACAGTGTAAGCCTTCACTACCACAGTACAACAGGGTAAACAACTAAAGTCTAACTTCAACTGTTTCAGCTGTGAAGTGGCAGCTTTGTGACACTTGACACTTCTCTGCCCTTTAAGCAGATGTCTTACCAGTCAGGATCAGGGGCTTGAGGACTAGTGGCTCCACCCACCCCACATAGCCACCTGCTACAGGGGTCCAAGAATAAGTGGTGCCCCTGAGTCTTTACAGCCAACAGAGTAGGGTACTCATAGTCCAGCTGCAAAACTCACCCACCTACTCACGCTAGGGAACAGGGGCACACTTTGCTTTCAGACACTCAGGGGCAGCTGTCAGCCCCCACCTTGCTCAGCATGTGACCCCTTACTGCAGCCAGATACTGCTGCCTACAACAATCACCCATGCCTATCTGAGACTGTAGGTGAGAGCCTGCACCACACACTTGGTGAGTGACTGCCTGGACACCTGAGCTGAATCCACACAGGAAAATTAAACAGACTCCTGGGTGCACATACTTAGTTACAGAACTAAGTACCTGGTGACAGGACGTTAGGGCTTCAAAGACGCCAATAAACAAACTAGTGCACACGAGCAGCCTATTTGGTCATATCAAAACAAAACAAAACAGGAAGCTAGGACACACCAGACAAATATAAAATAAAATTATAATAACTTATTGATGGCTCGGAGACAACAGTCAATATCAAATCACATGAAGAGGCAGTCCATGATGGCTTCAGCAAGCTCCCAAAATAAAGAATCAATAAATTCTCAGAGGAAGAGAATTTCTTGGAATTACCAGAGGCCGAATACAAAAGATTAATATACAGAACTCTTCAAGAAATTAGAAAGGATATTTTGCAAAACGCAGAGACAAAGTAGTAGCAGAACTTGAAAAAGTTATTTAAGAGCACAATGACAAATTTAATAGGCTGCAAGAATCCATAGAGAGACAGCAATCAGAAATCCAGAAGATTAACAATAAAATTTCAGAATTAGACAACTCAGTAGAAAGTCATGGCAGCAGAACTGAGGCAGTAGAAGTCAGAATTAGTGACAGTGAAGATAAAGCACTTGACATCAACTTATTTAAGGAAAAATCAGATAAAATAGTTAAAAAGAATGAAGAAACTCTAAGTTATGTTGGACTGTATCAAGAGAAATAATCAGTGATTGGAGTACCAGAACAGGGGAGGATAAGAGAAAATACAGAGAGAATAGTTGAAGATTTGTTGACAGAAAACCTCCCTGATATCCTGAAAGATGAGAAGACATCTATCCAAGATGCTCATCAAACCCCACATAAGGTAGATCCCAAAAGAAAATGACCAAGATATATTATAATGAAACTTGCCAAAATAAACGATAAAGAGAGAATTTTAAGAGCAGCTAGGGATAAACGAAAAGTCATCTACAAAGGAGAGTCAAAAAGACTAAGCTCGGACTACTCCACAGAAACCATGCAGGCAAGAAGGCAATAGGATGACATGTATAAAAACTTGAAGGAAAACAACTGCCAGCCTAGAATTATATATCCAGCAAAACTGTCTCTCAAATATGATGGTGAAATTAGGGCATTTCCAGATAAAAAGAAGTGTAGGGAATTTGCAAAAACCAAACCAATATTACAAGAAATACTAAAGGGAGTCCTCCGGTTAGAAGATGAACATCAGATAACAACGCAAGACTAGAACACAGGACAGAGCAACCAGATATCGACTCAGATAGGGAAGTCACAACAATACATCAAAGCTAAAACATAGAAAATAGGGAAACAGAGATATCAATATGTAAAAAAGGACAACATTAAACCAAAAAAGAGGGACTTAAAAAATGCAGATGTACATTTTTCATATGGAGAGGAAGTCAAGGTGATATAAAGAAATAAAAGACTGGTATAAACTTAGAAAAATAGGGGAAAATATTAAGGTAACCACAAAGGAAACTAGCAATCATACAAATCAAAATAAAAAACTGGAAAAATATAAAGACTCAGCAAATACAAAATCAACAACAATGAAAAAGATGAAAATACATAAAGAAAAACCACTCAGCACAGAAAATTAAGGGGAACAAAGAAACTGTGAACAACACATACAAACAGACATCAAAATGACACCACTAAACTCATACCGATCAATAATTACACTGAATGTAAATGGACTAAATGTACCAATAAAGAGACAGAGTGGCAGATTGGATAAAAAAGCACCATCCGTCTATATGCTGCCTACAAGAGACACACCTTAGACTTAAAGACACAAACAAGCTAAAACTCAAAGGATGGGAAAAAATATATAAGCAAATAACACTCAAAAAAGAGCAGGAGTGGCAATATTAATCTCTAACAAAATAGACTTTCAAGTAAAATCCACCACAAAGGATAAGGAAGGACACTATATAATGACTGAACGGTCAATACACCAGGAGGACATAACTATAATAAATATTTATGCAACCAATGACAGGGCTGAAAATACATAAAACAAACTCTAACAGCACTGAAAAGAGAGATAGACAGCTCCACAGCTGTAGGAGACTTCAACAAGTCATTTTTGGTGAAGGACAGAACATCCAGAAAGAAGCTCAACGAAGACATGGAAGAGCTAAATGCTACAATCAACCAACTTGATCTCATAGACATATGCTGAACACTCCACCCAGCAGCAGCCAAGTATATTTTCTTTTCCAATGCACACGGAACATTCTCCAGAACAGACCAGATATTAGGCCATAAAGCAAGCCTTAACAAAATCCAAAACATTGAAATATTACAAAGCATCTTTTTTGACCACAAAGCCATAAAAGTAGAATCAACAACAAAAAAAGTAAGGAAAAAAAATCAAACTCATGGAAACTAAACAACACCTTGCTCAAAAACTACTGGATTATAGAAGAAATTAAGGATGGAATAAAGAAATTCATAGATTCGAACGAGAATGAAAGCACATCCTTTCAGAACCTTTGGGACACAGCCAAAGCACTGCTCAGAGGTCAGCTTACAGCAATAAATGCACACATCCAAAAAGAAGAGAGGGCCATAATCAAAACATTAACTCTACAACTGGAACAGGTAGAAAGAGAACAGCAAAAGAAGACCTCAGGCACCAGAAGAAAGGAAATAATAAGAATTAGAGCAGGAAAATAATAAGAATTAAATGAAACAGACAATAGAAAAATAATTCAAAGAGTTAACAAGATCAAAAGCTTGTTCTTTGAAAAGATCAACAAAATTGACAAACCATTGGCCAAAATGACAAAAGAAAAACAGAAGAGGAAGCAAATAACACATATAAGAAATGAGATGGGTGATATCACAACAGACCCAACTGAAATTAAACGAATCATAACAGAATACTATGAAAAATTGAACTCTAACTAATTTGAAAACTTAGAGGAAATGGACAAATTTCCAGAAACTCACCACCTACCTAAACTAACACAAACAGAGGGAGAACAACTAAATAAACCCATAACAAAAGAAGAGACTGAAAACGTTACTAGAAAACTCCCATCAAACAAAAAGCCCTGGCCCGGATGGCTTCACTGGAGAATTCTACCAAACTTTCAGAGAAAAGTTAACACCACTTCTACTAAAGGTATTTCAGAGCATAGAAAAGGATGGAATACTCCCAAATTCATTCCGTGAAGCCAGCATAACCCTGATACCAAAATCAGGTAAAGACATCACAAAAAAAGAAAATTACAGACCAATATCCATCATGATCATTGATGCAAAAATCCTCAACAAAATTCTAGCCAATAGAACTCAGCAACATATCAAAAAAGTAATTCATCATGATCAAGTGGGATTTATACCAGGTATGCAGAGATGGTTCAACATTATAAAAACAATCAATGTAATCCATCATATAAATAAAACAAAAGATAAGAACCACATGATCTTATCAGCCAATGAAGAAAAGGCATTCGACAGAGTCCAACACCCATTCATGATAAAAACTCTCAACGAAATAGGAATTTAAGGGAAATTCCTCAATATAATTAAGGGAATTTATACAAAGCCATCAGCCAACATCATCATAAATGGAGAGACTTTCAAAGCATTCCCTTGGGAACGGGAACCAGACAAGGATGCCCTC
Organism: Dugong dugon; assembly: GCA_030035585.1. Lineage (NCBI taxonomy): Eukaryota > Metazoa > Chordata > Mammalia > Sirenia > Dugongidae > Dugong > Dugong dugon. Next base: position 94,859,443 of record CM057483.1, on the reverse strand, counting down.
TATCACCACTCTTACTCAACATTGTGCTGGAGGTCCTAGCCAGAGCAGTTAGGCTAGAAAAAGAAACAAAGGGCATCCAAATTGGTAGGGAAGAAGTCAAAGTATCTCTATTTGCAAATGATATGATCTTTTACACAGAAAACCCCAAAGAATCCACAAGAAAACTACTGGAACTAACAGAAGATTTCAGCAAAGTTTCAGGATACAAGATAAACATATAAAAATCAGTTGGATTCTTTTACACCAACAAAGAGAACCTCGAAGAGGAAATCACGGAATCAATACCATTTACAATAGCCCCCAAGAAGATAAAATTCTTAGGAAGAAAATCTAACCAGAGACATAAAAGATCTATACAGAGAAAACTACAAGACACTACTGCAAGAAACTAAAAGAGACCTGTATATGTGGAAAAATACACCTTGCTCATGGATAGGTAGACTCAACGTAGCGAAAATGTCAATTCTACCCGAAGCGATCTACAGATACAATGCAATCCCCATCCAAATTCCAGCAGCATTTTTAATGAGATGGAGAAACAAATCACCAACTTCATATGGAAAGGGAAGAGGCCTCAAAGAAATAAAGCATTACTCAAGTAGAAGAACAAAGTAGGAGGCCTCCAACTACCTGATTTTAGAACCTATTATACTGCCGTGGTAGTCAAAACAGCCTGGTACTGGTACAACAACAGATACATAGACCAGTGGAACAGAACTGACAATCCAGAGAGAAATTCATCCACCTACGAGCAGCTGATATTTGATAAAGGCGCAAAGGCCGTTAACTGGGGAAAAGACAGTCTCTTTAACAAATGGTGCTCGCATAACTGGATATCCATCTGCAAAAAACTGAAACAAGACCCATACTTCACACCATGCACAAAAACTAACTCAAAATGGATCAAAGACTTAAATATAAAATCAAAAACGATAAAGATCTTGGAAGAAAAAATAGGGACAACGCTAGTAGCCCTAATACGTAGCACAAACACAATACAAACCAAAAGTAACAATGCACAAGCACCAGAAGAGAGACTAGATAAACGGGAGCTCCTAAAAATCAAACACTTATGCTCATCAAAAGACTTCACTAAAAGAGTAAAAAGACAACCTACAGACTGGGAAAAAATTTTTGTCTACGACAAACCCAATTAGTGTCTAATCTCTAAAACCTACAAGATACCTCAAAATCTCAACAACAGAAAGACAAACAACCCAATTAAAAAATGGGCAAATGATATGAACAGGCACTTCGCCAAGGAAGATATTCAGGCGGCTAACAGACACATGAAGAAATGCCCACGATCACTAGCCTTTAGAGAAATGCAGATCAAAACTACAATGAGATATCATCTCACCCCAACAAGGCTAGCACTAATCCAAAAAACACAAAATAATAAATGCTGGAGAGGTTGTGGAGAGATTTGGAACACTTATACACTGTTGGTGGGAATGTAAAATGGTACAACCATTTTGGAAATCGATTTGGCGCTTCCTTTAAAAAGCTAGAAATAGAAGTACCATACAATCCAGCTATCCCACTCCTTGGACTATATCCTCGAGAAATAAGAGCCATCACACGAATAGATATATGCACACCCATGTTCATTGCAGCACTGTTCACAATAGCAAAAGGATGGAAACAACCTAGATGCCCATCAACAGATGAATGGATAAACAACTTATGGTATATCCATACAAGGGAATACTACACAACGATAAGAACAATGATGAAGTCGTGAAACATATCATGGAGGAAGCTGGAATTCATTATGCTGACTGAATTTAGTCAGTCACAGAAGGGCAAATATTGTATAAGACCACTATTATAAAAACTCATGAAAAGGTTTAAGCACATAAGAAAACATTCTTTGATGGTTACAAGGGTGGGGAGGGAGGGTGAGGGTTGTTTACTGACTAGATAGTAGATAAGAATTATCTTAGGTGAGGGGAAGGACAGCACACACTACAGGGAAAGTCAGCACAACTGGACTAAATGAAAGCTAAGAAGTTTCCTGAACACAATCAAACACTTTGAGAGACAGAGTAGTAGGGGTAGGGGTCTGGGGACCATGCTTTCAGGGGACATCTATGTCAGTTGGCATAACAAAGCTTATTAAGAAAATGTTCTGCATCCTACTTTGGTGAGTGGCGTCTGGGGTCTTAAAAGCTTGCAAGCGGCCATCTAAGATGCACCAACTGGTCCCAACCACCTGGAGTAAAGGAGAATGAAGAACACCAAAGACACAAGGAAAGTATTAGCCCAAGAGACAGAAAGGGCCACATAAACCAGAGACCAGAAGAACTAGATGGTGCCCAGCTACTACCAATGACCGACCTGACAGGGAACAAAGCAGAGAGTCCCTGATGGAGCAGGGGAAAGGCGGGGTGCAGAACTCAAATTCTAGTAAAAAGACCAGACTTAATGGTCTGACTGAGACTGGAGGAACCCTGGAAAGCATACTCCCTGAATTCTCTATCTGCCCAGAACTGAAACAATTTCCGAGGCCAGTTCTTCAGACCGAGATTGGACTGGACTGTGGAATATAAAGTGATACTCATGAGGAGTGTGTCTCTTAGCTCAAGTGGATACAAGACACTAAATGGGCAGCTTCTGTCCAGAGGTGAGATGGGAAGGCAGAGAGGGTTAGGAGCTGGTTAAATGGACATGGAGAATCAGGGGTGGAAAGGAGGAGTGTGCTGTCAAAGTATGCGGAGAGCATTTAGGGTCACATAACAATGTATGTATAAATTTTTGTATGGAGACTAACTTGAAATGTAAACTTCATTTAAACCACAATAAGAAAAAAAATAAGTAAAAAACCCTATGGTGTACAGTTTTACTATAAAGCATATAGGATCACCATGAGTTAAAATTGACTCAATGACAACTGGCTTGGTTTTGATTTTATCCTCCCACTGCTTAGCCCCAGAGGAAGACCAGTTAACAGGAAGTGCATAGTAGAAAGGGTGGAATAAAGCCCTGGCTTTCTAGAAAGAGGACAAGTGGTGGTGGGGGCGGGGGCTGGAAGCCAGAGAGTGTAGGAGAGATTGCAGGGAAGAGGGAGCTCAAGAACAGAACTCCACCAATTTGTGTATGAATTCCTGGGTTCATCCCCATGCTGTGCATGCATGTGTCTGACTCTAAATAGTACATCAAAGGCTTTGAGGAATAAACTATGAAGTAGACAATCGCCCAGATCCCAGACTTGCCCCTAGGTGGTGCACACATGGGGCCTATCTGAATAGTACTACAAAGGCTTTGAAAACCTACCTGATGTTAGAACTGCAGCCTACAGAATGTGAGTTTAAACTTGAGAGCTGAAACTAACCAGGTCGATTGCTTGCTAAAGCAAACAAAAATAAAAATCAACTGTATAGGATTTAACATGATATTCAAAATGTTCAATATACAATCCAAAATTACTCAACATAAAAAAAGAAAGGAAGGAAGGAAGAAAAAAGGAAAATCCCACACAACCAACAAGTGAAAAGACATTTGACAAACACAAACCCTGAAATAGTACAGATTTTGGAATTATCAGACAATGTTTTAAAGCAGCTACTTCAAACATGCTCCATTAAGGTTGGACAAATATTCTTGAAATAAATAGGAAGATAGAAAATCTCAGCAGCGACCAAAGCTATTAAAATAGAATGAAATAAAAAAAAATTAAAACTGTGAGTGATATCAGCAAAATGTTGGAACAGGCAGCTCCAAGTTCCCATTCCTCCTCACCCAGAGAAACATTGAAAATCAGGCAGAAACTGTCAGAAGCAACTTTGTTGGAATCCTACAAAAAGAATTTTACAGCAACCAAATGTATGCTGAATCAAAAAAAGGGCAACATAAAACTGTAGGGAAGTTTTGTGGTGCTTTTATTTGCCCTTGCCCCATCCTCTTCCTCACTTAGCAGCAGTTTTGAAGACTCCTGTTCCTAGTGTGGGACTCCAGTCTTTGGGTCCAGAGGGAGAAGAACGGAATTTATTCACAAATTATTGTGTATGTCTGCTCTGATTTGTCTGGAGGCTACCTGAAGGATGAATACAAGGGACTTGTCTTTGTTTTGCCAAATTCAGAACTCATTCAGGCCAGAAAACCGGGAGGCATTACTTAAAAAACAGATACCTGGGGCAAAAGATTACAGTTGAGACATACGATAGACTACCTAAGGTGCAGGAGAAAAAGCTCAGAGAATTACTCTAAGAAATTAGGGCATTCAAAAGCACTCGTGTGTACAGGGGAATTTAGAAAACCACACTTAAGCACAGGGCAAAATGCATGACCTGAAAAGACTGGGGAAAAAAACTAAAATTTCACCTTAGGCTTATCCAAGGTTGGTTAAGTATTTAAATAGTACCCTAGCAAAAAGTTAATCTGCAAAGACTGCAAAAAGTGTCTTTTTCTCCTCCTTCTATTTTTTAGTTCTAGGTGTTCAAGGAAATCTCTGTCAAAACAGTAGCTTAACACAAGATAAAGGAAAAAAGACTTTAGTGATCACACACAGCAAGGAATTCAGTCTATATAAAAAAAGAAAAATAGTTTGAAACAGTCAGTAAACAAACAGACTACTACAGGCTCTACCAATTTAAAAAAGAGAAAATCCTGAGGAAGGGGGACGAGTCTGATTTCCAGAGTTACCACATTATAATACTCAAATGTCCAGTTTTCAACCAAAAATAGCAAGGCATACAAAGAAACAGGATGACCCAGTGAAAAGGGCAAAATAAAACGATAGAAACAATCCCTGAGGTAGCCCAGATATCGGACTTATTAGACAAAGACTTTAAAACAACTGTCTTAAATATCCTCAAACAGTTAAAGGAAATATGGAAAAAAGAACCAAAGGAAATCATAAAAATACTTTATATACAAAATGAAAATATAAATAAAGTGATAGAAATTGTAAAAAGGAACCAAACAGACACTCTGGAGCTGAAAAGTACAAATAACTGAAATGAAAAATTCAGCAGAAGATTTGAGCAGATGGAAGAAAGAATCAATACACTTGAAGATAGGACAACTGAAATTATCCAGTCCGAGGAACAGAAAGAAAAAAAATGAGGAAAGGATAACAGAGCCTAAGGGACTTGTGAAACTTCACAAAGTTGACCAACATATGCATTATGGGAGTTCCAGAAAGAGAAAAGAGAAAGTGGCAGAAAGAATATTTGAAGAAATAACAGGCAATAACTTCCCATATTTGATGAAAGATACGAATCTATACATCCAAGAATCCCAACAAACTCCAAGTATGATAAACTCAAAGAGATTCACACTGAGACATAGTCAAACTGTTGAAAGCCAAAGAGAATCTTTAAAGCAGCAACAGAGAATTGACTCATCATGCACAAGGGATCCTCAGTAACACTAACAGTGGATTTTTAATCAGAATCATGGAGGACAGAAGGCAGACGGATGATATATTTAAAGTGCTGAGAGAAAAAAAAATCTGTCAACCAAGAATTCTGTATCCAGCAAAACTATTCTTCAAAAATAAGGGCAAAATTAAGAAATTCCCAGATCTGAAAAAATGAAGGGAGTTTGTTACCACTGGATCTGCCCTAACAAAAATGATTAAGGAAATCCTTCGGGTGTAAATGAAAGGACACTGGTAAGAACTGGAAGCCGTAAGAAGAAATAAAGATTTCCAGTAAACGTAACTACATGGGCAAATATAAAATCCAATATTATTGTATTTTTTGTTTGGAATGCTACTTTTTGTTTCCTAGATGATTGTCATGGTTTGAATTGTGTCCCCAAAAAAATGTGTGTATCAATTTGGCTGGGCCGTGATTCCCAGAATTGTGCAGTTGACCTCCATTTTGTGATTGTAATTTTATGCTAAAGAGGATTAGAGTGGGATTGTAACACCACCTTTACCCAGGTCACATCCCTGATCCAATGTAAAGGGAGTTTCCCTGGGGTGTGGCCTGTACCACCTTTTATCTCTTAAGAGATAAAAGGAAAGGGAAGCAAGCAGAGAGTTGGGGACCTCATACCATCAAGAAAGCAGTGCCAGGAGCAGAGCACGTCCTTTGGACCGGGGTCCCTGTGCAGAGATGCTCCTCGTCCGGGGGAACACTGAAGAGAAGAAGGCCAACAGAGAGAAAAAGCCTTCCCCTGGAGCTGACACCCAGAATTTGAGCTTTTATCCTACTTTGACTGTGAGGAAATAAACTTTTCTTTGTTAAAACCATCCACTTGTGGTATTTCTGTTATAGCAGCACTAGATGACTAAGACAATGACTTAAAAGACAAAGACCTAAAATAACTATAAATCTATGTTATTGGGTACACAACATTTAAATATGAAATATTTGACAATGACAACTTAAAGGGGTATGGAGCTATATAAGAGCAGAGTTTGTATATGCTATTGAAGTTAAGTTGGTAACAATTCAAACTAGATTGTTATGAATTGAGGAAGTCACATGGTTTTCTTCATTTTTAAAAATTCTTTTATCTGATTTTTCCTCAAATAAGTTGGTGTCAAGTGCTTTATCTTCAATTTTACTAATTCTGACTTCCATTGCATTAATTCTGCTCCTATGACTTGCTATTGAGTTGTCTAATTCTGAAATTTTATTGTTAATCTTCTGGATTTCTGTCTGCTGTCTCTCTATGGATTGTTGCAGGCTGTTAAATTTGTCATTATGCTCTTCTATAATCTTCTTAAGTTCCTCTATTGCTTTGTCTGTGTGGTCCTTGGCTTGGTCAGCGTTTTGCCTGATCGCCTTCCTGATATCTTGTAAAGTGCTGTATACTAATCTTTTGTATTTTACCTCTGATAATTCCAAGTTCTCTTCCTCCAGAAGATTCCTTGCTTCTTTGTTTTGGGAGCTTGCTGAAGCCATCACGGTCTGCCTCTTTATGTGATTTGATATTGACTGTTTTCTCTGAGCCATCAATAAGTTATTATATTCATTTATTTTATGTTTGCTTACTGTGTCCTAGCTTCTTGTTTTGTTTTGTTCTGATATGCCCAAATAGGCTGCTCACGTGAGCTAGTTTGATTATTGACGCCTTTGAAGCTCTAACATCCTGTCGCCAGGTGGTTAGATCTGTTACTAGGTATGTAAGCCGAGGAGTCTGTTTACTTTTCTTGTACGGATTCAGCTCAGGTGTCCAGGTAGTCAGTCACCAAGTGTGTGGTGCAGGCTCTCACCTACAGTCCTAGACCAGCAGGTGTGATTGGAGTAGGCACAGGTATCTGGCTACAGTAGGGGGTCATGTACTGAACAAGGCAGGGGGCTGACGGCTGCCTCTGAGTCTGGGAGGAAAGCACGTCCCTGTTCCATAGGGTGCATAATTGGGTGGGTTTTGCAGCCGGACTATGGGCACCCAATGCTGTTGGCTGTAAGGACTGGGAGGTACCACTTATTCTTGGACCCCTGTCACAGGTGGCTACGTGGGATGGGTGGAGCTACGAGTCCTTAGGCCCCTGATGTGGGTAGGTGAGGACCCTGCTTAATGGGCACAGTTGTGTCAAATGTCACAAACCTGCCACTCCACTATATAGCTGATACAGTTGAAGTTAGGCTTTAGGTATATATCCTGTCGTGTTGTGCTAATGAGGGCCTATGCTGTTGAAATGGGCCCACACAGGTCTATGCAGGGGTGAAAGGCATTTAAAGTCTGTGGACCCCTTATGTCTGTACTTAGGCAAAGGAACTGTGCCTGCCCTGAGTTCCCAGCTTATTTTTTCCTGTTTGTTAATTTTTTCCTTCTCCAAGGCCAGGAGAATGGCTCAGGGTGCATGATGGGTCCTACTTCTGGCCCAGGGGACTCGGCAATTGCTGAAGCCAGCCCATGACCCGCTATAGAGCGGGGAGGAGGCAGGTAAATAGGAGACAGTTTCTTCCCAAATGGGGTGCTTTTTAATCTGTGTGGTGGGTTAGATGCATGTACTTATCTTTTGTCAATTGAGCACTGCTTTTCACTGGTTCTGGAGGCTAGAGTAGACTCTCCACTGCTTGGTCTCTCTCAATGTAGAAAATGCATCCCGAACGCCACTGCTTGCCTCACCACGCACACCAGCCAACCTGGCCTGCAGGGTGCCAGTTCCTGCTGGGTCAGGTCTGGCCACTCCTAGCTGCTTCCGAACTGTCTCTCCCTCCCCCTGCCACTCAGTCCAATTCCTCAACTTTGCCTTTGATATTCAGAGCTTCTAGATTTCCATATATAATCGAATCACTTGTTTTTTCGGGTCTTTGTTGTAAGAGGTACCACAGGAAGCATCTGACTACTCTGCCCTCTTGGCCACACCTCTGTAATCCACATGGTAACCACAAAGAAAATATCTTAAAATTTTACACAAAAGGAAATAAAAATGGTTCACTATAAAAATTAAACACAAAAGAAGGCAGCATTGGAAGAAATGAGCACCAAAAAGGCATAAGACATACAGAAAAAAACAGCAAAATGGCAGAAATATGTCCTTCCTTATCAGGAATTACTTTAAATGTAAATTGGTTAAACTCTCCATTCAAAAGGCAGACATGGGAAGAATGGATCTAAAAAAAAGGCATGATCAAAACACTTGCTGTCTATAAGAGGCTAATTTTAGATTCAAAAGCACAGGTAGGTTAAAGTGAAAGGATATAGTAACCAAGAGAGAGCTGAGGTGGCTATATTAATATCAGGCAAAATACACTTTAAGTCAAAGATTGTTACAGGAGACAAAGAAGGACACTATATATTGACCAAAATGTCAATTCATCAAGAATACAAAATAATTATACACGTATATGCAGAAAATAACAGAGTCCCCACTCTACTATAATAGAGACTTAAAGGGTCAATTCATTGGGAAGATATAATAATTATAAACATATATGCACCTAATACTGGAGCCCCTTAATACATTGAAACAAACACTGATAGAATCGAAAGGAGAAATAAACAGCTCTACAATAATGATTGGAGACATCAATACACAACTTTCAATAATTGACAGAACATCTAGAAAGAAGATAAATAAGGAAACAGAGGGCCTGAACTACACTACAAACCAACCAACTCTCACAGAGATATATAAAACACTCCACCCACCAACAGCACAATATACATTCTTCTCCAGTGCACATGGATCATTCTCCAGGATAGACTGTATATTAGGTCATAAAGCAAGTCTCAATAAAATTAAAAAGATTGAAATCATACAAAATATTTTCTCTGACCACAATAGAGTGACATTAGAGATTAATAACAGAAAGAAAACTGGATAATACACAAATATGTGGAAATTAAACAAGACTATTAACCAATGAGTCAAGGAAGAAATCAAAAGAGAAATCCGAAAATGCTTAGAGTCGAATGGAAATAAAAACACAGCTTTTCAAAACTTATGAGATGAAGCAAAAGCAGTGCTCAGAAGTAAATTTATAGCTGTGAATGCCTATATTAAAAAAGAAGAAAGATCACAAACAATAACCTAACTTTACATCTTGGGAAATCAGAAAAAAAAGAGCAAACCAAAACCAAAGCAAACAGAAAATAAAGAAGATAACAATGATCAGAGCAGAGATAAGTGAAATAGAGAACAGCAAAAATAGTAGAATCAATGAAACCAGAAGTTGGTTTTTTGAAAAAAATTTAAAAATGACAAATCTGTAGCTATACTGACAAAGAAAAAGAGACAGAGAGGTTGCAAACATCTAAAACCAGAAATGTAAGTAGACATTACAACCAATCCTAAGAAATAAAAAGGATCATAAGAGAATACTATGAACAATTGTATGCCAACAAATTAGATATTGTAGATGAAACAGAAAAATTCCTAGAAACACACAAAACTTCGTACATTGACTCAAGAAGAAATAGATCTAAGCAAACCCATAGCAAGCAAAGAAATGGAATCAATAATCTAAAACCTCCAACAAAGAAAACTCCCGGACCAGATCGCTTCACTGGGGAATTCTACCAAACAATTATAAAAGAAGTGATCCCAATAATTCTTAAACTTTTTCAAAAAATAGAAGAGGAGGGAGCACTTCCTAACTCATTTTATGAGGCTAACATTACTCTGATACCAAAGCCAGACAAAGATGATTCAAGAAAATAAAATTACAGACCAATATCCCTTATGAATATAAAAGAAAAATCTTTAACAAAATATTAGTAAAACAAATTCCTAAGCATATTAAAAATATCTTACACAATAATTAAGTGGGATTTATCCCAGGAATGCAAGGGTGGGTCAACATTAAAAAAATCAATCAATGTAATACACCACACTAATAGAATAAAACAAAAGAACCACATGATCATCTCAACTGATGCAGAGAAGGCATTTGAAAAAATCCAACACCCTTTCATGATAAAACCACTCAACAAGCTTGGAATAAAATGGAAATTCCTCAAAATGATAAAGGACATTTATGAAAAACCAACAGCTAACATCATACTCACTGGAGAAAGACTGAGATCTTTCCCCTTAAGATCAGGAGCAAGACAAGGATGCACACTCTCACCACTACTATTCAATATTGTACTGGAAGTCCTAGCCAGAGCAATAAGGCAAGAAAAAGAAATAAAAAGTATCCAAATCAGGGAAGGATTTGCACTCACAGATTGTTTAAATAATACACATTTATTATTGTGGTGCAGACACAGATTGTTCATTAATAGTGATCCTTCCATAAATATCACGTTCATCCGGTCAGAGCCAGAACACACAAGACACTCTCAGAGCATTAGCACATGGAACGTAGACAGCAAACAATAAACAGAAATCAATATTCACTCTTAAAATTTCATGATGAGAAATCGATGTTTACTATTACGTCACTGGGATGGCACATCGCTTGGGCTCTGCCCATTTGCTGCTTGTCCAGTTCTCAACTAGCAGCCTCACAACCTCCCTGGACCAGCGTCACAACAGCTCTTGAAGCAGAACTGCTCTGAGGGCACCTTCTATGTGGGGTGTACCCAGACTCGGCAGACTGGCCCCCTCGCACGTTGGACAGGCCCCCTTTGCTCCTGGGACAGGCCCCGTTTGTGCCTCGGACAGGCCCTCTTTTGTGCCTTATACAGGACAGGCTCCCTTGAGCCTCAGACAGGCTCGCTTTGTGCCTCAGACAGTCCCCCTTTGCACCTTGGACAGGCCTCCTTTGCTCCTCAAACAGACATCCTCGCACCTTAGACAGGCTTCCTTTACACCTTGGACAAGCCCCCTTGCACTTTCGGACAGGCCTCCTTGTACTTTTGAATAAGTTCCCTTGCACTTCAGGTGAAGTTTCTGTCACTGTTCAGGCCTGCTTATGGCTACTATTGCAGTTACAGTTCTTGGCCCACTTGCCTCAGACTGCTCTGCTGCCACTTCTCTGTTTAGCAGACACCATCTTCTGCATCTCCTGCTATTTCTCCCAGCTGTACCTTTTACCGTGTCCAGGTTTCTGCTATTACTGGTGCCAGTCCCTTCTTATGAAATTTCCAATCTCATTCCCCAGGTTGACATCTCAACTCTGAGACAAGGATTGGGGGGGGGGGGGGTGGGGAGGGTTCTTCAGCACAGAGCTTCCATGCCCCCAGGGGTTATGCTCACTCCTCCTCCAAGAGCAGAAAGTTTACAGTCTCCAAATTGGCAAGCTCCAGTGAGCATCCATCTTCCAAGACTTTTATTGGCCTCATTACACCTCCTGAGGCTTAGGCAGCATCAGGCCCCCAGGTGATTCCTCTTAGTCATGTCAGCCCCCCACTCATTGGCCTCAGGTGGGGTTCTACTCGCAGAACTAGGACAAAAAGGCCAAAGAATCTACAAGAAAGCTAATAGAGCTAATAAGTTAATTCAGCAAAGTGGCAAGGTTCAAGCTCAACACCCAAAAATCAGTCAGGTTTTTATATGTAAGCAATGAGCAATATAGAAAGAAAATTAAGAAAACGATTCCAATTATAATGGCATCTAAAATAATAAAATACCTAGGAATAAATTTTACTGCAAAAGATCTCTTTAACGTGTTAAAAACCAAACATATCATTTTGAGGACTAAGGTGTGCCTGACTCAAACCATATTTTCAATCGCCTCCTGTGGATGTGAAAGCTGGTTAATGAATAAGGAAGACCAAAGAAGAATTGACGCCTTTGAATTATGGTGTTTGCAAAGAATACTGAAAATGCTAATGGGAATTCTGCAGAAGGAAAGGAAAAGACACTAGAAAGTAATTCAAAGCCATCCATAAAAAGAAAGATCCCTAATAAAGGGAATGACATGAACTAGTTTAAGGGTTAGTAATAAGGTATTCATGCGTGATCATTCTCATTGTTTTGTCCTTCATGCTTTTTAATAACAAATGTATAAAAAGCAAGGATAAAATTATGTTACAGGGCATATGAAATATAAAGACATAAGTAATGATAACAACAACAAAATGGGGGAGGGAGAGGAGTGGTATTGAATTTCCAATATGTTACTGCAGTTAAGTTGGTACCAAGTTACCCTAGGATGTTATAAATACAAGCTGTTAAATGTAATATTCATGGTAATCACTAAGAAGAAAATACCTAAAAAAACATAGACAAAAGGAAAGGAGAAGGGAACCAAAATGGCTCACTTCAATAAACCAACAAAACACAAAAGCAAGGAGTAGTAAAGGGCAAAGAGAAAGAAGGCTTAAGACACACAAAAAACAAATAACAAAATAACAGAAGTAAGTCACAACTTTTTAGTAATTACAGTGAATGTAAATGGACTAAATGCTCCAATCAAAAAGCAGAGAGTGGCAGAATGGATTTTAAAAAATGACCCGGCTATATGCTCTTTATAAGAAACACATCTTAGACCGAAGGACACAAATAGGGTGAAAGTGAAGGGATGAAAAAAATATGCCATGTAAATAACCAAAAGAGAGCCGGGTTGGCAATCTTAATATCAGAAAAAGTAGACTTTAAGACAAAATCTGTTAGAAGACATAAAGATGGACATTTTATAGTGACAAAATGGTCAATTAATCAAGATTTAAAAATCATAGATATATATGCACTCAACATTGGAACATCTAACTATATAATTCAAACACTGACAGAATTGAAGGCAGAAATACATAGCACTACAATAATAGTTGGAGACTTCAATAAACCATTTTCAATATTGGGCAGAATATTTAGAAAGGACCTGAATGATATTATAAACCAACTAGATTTCACAGACATATGTAGAACACCCCACCCAACAACAGCACAATATACATTCTACTCCAGTGTACATGGTTCATTGTACAGGACAGACCACATGTTACATCACAAAGCAAGCCTCAATAAATTTAAAAAGATTGAAATCATACAAAGTATTTTCTCTGACCACAGTGGAGTGAAGCTAGAAATCAATAACAGGAAAAAAAAAAAAAAAAAACCCTGGAAAATACACAAACACATGGAAATTAAACAACACACTCTTAAACTACCAATGGGAAAATGGAGAAAATGGAGAAATTACAAATTTCTTAGAGTCAAATGAAAATTAAAGCAAAACTTACCAAAACGTATGAGATGCAGAAAAGGCAGTATGCAGAGGGAAACTTATAGCAATAAATGCCTACATGAAAAACAAAGAAAGATCTCAAATCAACAGCCTAACTTGACAATTTCAGGAGCTACAAGACAAGAGCAAACTAAGCCTAAACCTAACAGAAAAAAGAAAATAACAAAGATTAGAGCAGAAATAAAATATAAAACAGAAAAACAATAGAAAGAATCAATAAAACCAGATCTTTGAAAAGATCAATATAATTAACAAACCCTAGCTAGACTGACGAAGAAAAAAAGACAAAAGATACAAATAAAAGCAAAATAATAAATGAAAGAGGAGACATTACAACTGACCCAATAGAAATAAAGAGAATTATGACAGAATGTTATATTATTATGGCAACAAACTGGATAACCTAGATGAAATGGACAAATTCTTAGAAGCATACAACCTACCCAAATGGACTGAAGAGGAAATAAAAAATCTCATCAGACCCATAAGAAGTGAAGAAATTGAATGAATGTTAAAACCCACCCACCCACCCCCAAAAAAGAAAAGTGTCCTCGATCAGCTGGCTTCACTGGAGAATTCTACCATTTAGATAATTGACACCAGTCGTGTTTAAACTTTTCGAAAAGATCGGGAAGGAAGGAATATTCCCTAATTCATTCTATGAAGCAAACATAACCCTGATATGAAAACCAAAGACATCACAAGAAAAGAAAACTACAGGCCAATATACCTTATGAATATAGATGCAAAAATCCGTGACAAAATACTAGTGAACAGACTCCAACAGCATATTAAGAATAATACACTAAGATGAGGTGGGATTTATTCCAGGAATGCAGGGATGGTTCAACATTAGAAAACCAATCAACATAATACACCACATCAATAGAACAAAGGAAGAGAACCACATGATTATCTCTATGGATGCAGGAAAAAGTTTTTGATAAAAATTCAACATCCTTACTTTATGAAAACCCTCAAGAAGGTTGGAATAGAAGAGAAATTGTTCAATATGATTCAGGGCATATATGAAAAGCCAACTGCCAACATTATACTTAATGGAGAAAGATTGAGAGCTTTTCCCTTGAAATCAAGAAGGAGACAAGAGTGTCTGCTCTCACCACTTCTATTCAATATTGTATTAGAAGTCCTAGCCAGACCAATAAAACAAAAAGGTAAAAAATGGTATTCAAATTAAAAAAGAAGAGTATCTCTATTCACAGATGACATGATCCTATATATAGAAACTCCCAGAGTCCACAGTAAAACTTCTAGAGCTAAGAGAGGAATTTAGCAGAGTTGCAAGGTACAATGTCAACAAACAAAAGTTATTTGGGGTTATTGGTCTCTACACATCCAGAGTAAAAGAGAAAGAAGGAAATCAAAGACTCAGAGAAGAAACCAGTCCACAGGACTAATGGTCTACACAAACCATGACCTCATCTACTCTGAGACCAGAAGAACTAGGTGGTGCCCAGCTACCACTACCAACCATTCTGATCAGGAACACAATACATGGATCCTGACAGAATGGGATCAAAATATGGAACAGAACTCAAATTCTTAAAAAGTCCACACTTACTTCACTGGTTGAGACTAGAGGACTCCCCGAGACCATGCCCCGAGATACTTTGAACCAAAACTATTCCATGAGTTCATCTTTTCAGCTAAATAACAGATTGGCTCATACAATATACAATAGCATCTGTGAGTACTGTGCTCTCTTAAAAAATCATCTATATGAGACCAAATGGTCAACATTTGCTAAAAAGCAAGGATCAGAAGGCAAGGGGACAGGGAAACTAGATTACTGGAAACAGAAAAACCAGAATGGAAATAATGAGAAAGTTGATACACCGTAAAAAATGTAACCAATGTCACTGAAAAAATTACATAGAAATTGTTAAATGGGAGCCTAGTTTGCTGTGTAAACCTTCACTGAAGATACAATAAAATATCTTTTTTAAAAAAAATCAGATTTCTATACACCAGCAATGAGAAATCTGAAAGGGAAATTAGAGAAATGATTCCAATTACAGTAGCATCTAAGGGAATAAAACACCTAGGAATTAATCTAACCAGGGATGTGAAAGGCTTATACAATAAAAATTATAAAACACTGTTGAAAGAGATTTTAAAAGACTTAAATAAATGGAAAAATGTTCTAGGATATGGATTGGAAGGCTTAATACTGCCAAGATGTCAATACTACCCAAAGAGATCTATACATTCAAGGTAATCCTGATCAAAATTCCAACGGCCTTCTTTAAAGAAATGGAAGAACCAATCCTCAACTTCATATGGAATGACAAGATGCTCTGAATTGCTAAAGCAATATTGAAAGAGAAGAAAAAAGTAGGAGGACTCACACTTTCTGATTTAAAAATATATTATACAGCTACAGTAATCAAAACAGCCTGGTACTGGTATAAAAATAGACACGTAGACCAAATGGAATAGAATTGAGAGTCCAGAAATAAACCCACACATCTATGGTCAACTGATTTTTGACCAAGGTGCTAGATCCATTCCATGGGGAAAGAAGTGTATCTTCAATAAATAGGGTTGATAAAATTAGATTTCCACATGCATAAAAATGAAACAGGATCCATGCCTCACACCATACCCAAAAACAAATTAAAAATGGATTAAAGACCTAAATGTGAAAACTAAAACTGTAAAATTCTTAAAAGAAAATGCTGCTCGTCCTAGCTTTTAACAGTGGAGTATCTAATATACTAACAAAAGCACAAACAGGAAAAAACAAAATAGAAAATGGGACCTCATAAAAATTAAAACATTTTGTTCATCAAAAAATGATACCAAAAAAGTGAAAAGACAAGCTACTCACTGGGAGAATATCTTCAGAAACCATATATCTAATAAGAATCTAATACAAAAATATATATAAAATTTCAACAACTTAACAACAAAAAGACAAAAAACCCAATCATAAAATGGACAAAGGACTTGAATAGACATTTCACCAAAAAGAATATTCAACTGGCCACCAAACACATGAAAAGATACTCAATGTCATTAGTCATCAGAGAGATGGAAATCAAAATCACAATGAGATACCATTTCACTCCCACTAGGATGGTTAAGATAAAAAATAAACAGAAAATAAGAAATGTTGGCAAGGATGTGGGGAAATTGGAATCCTTATCCATTGCTGGTGAGAATGCAAAATGGCACAGCTGTTGCAGTAAACAGTGTGGTGCCTCCTCAAAAAACTAAAAATAGTACTACCATATAACCATTCCACTTCTAGCTATATACCCAAAATGCTTGAAAGCAGAGACTCAGATACTTATACAACAGTGTTCATTGCAGCACTATTCACAATAGCCAAAAGGTGGAAACAACATACATGCCCATCAACAGATGAATGGATAAACAAATGTGGAACATACATACAATGGAATACTACCTGGCCAGCAAGAGAAGTGAAGTCTTGATACATGCTACAATATAGATGGAGCTTGAAAACATTATGCTGAGTGAAATAAGTCAATCACAAAAGGACAAATATTGTATGACCTCACTTATATAAAAAGACAAAAATAGGCAAATGTATACAGACCAAAATTTATTAGTGGTTACCAGGGATGGGAGGAAGGGGAGAAAGGGGGTGGTTAATGCTGAGTTTAATTTTACAATGATGGAAAAATTGCATTGATTAAGGGTAAGTTTGCACAGCTGATTAATGTAATTGCTGTCAATAAGTTGTACACTTGTAAAAAGTTGAATTGGCAAAAGTTATGTGATAGATATGTTTACAACAATGACCAAAAAAAAAAAAAAAAAAGAGTAGCTGCTGAGGCTGCTTATGCACAACCAAACACCTCATGGGATTTTGTTTCTTGGCTTGGAGGCTTCGGGTCATGGTTTCATGGGGCATTACAGTGAATTGGCCTAATAACTTGTTTAGTGCTTCTGTTCTTCCTCCTAGTTCACTGCATGGTGCTTGAGGTCTAAAAGTTTGCAAGTGGTCATCCAAGGTACAACAATTGTTCTCTATTTGCTTGGAGCAACAGAGGAAGAAGGGAAGTCAGGAACAGGAGGAGAAAATGGAATGTGTGGCTAATTGCCTCCATGAATAACTGCCTCCTTTGCCATGAGACCAGAAGAACTGGATGGTGCCCAGCTGTTATTACTGAACATTTTGGGCAAAGATTCTATAGAAGAATCCTGATCAAATGGGGGAGAATGCAGAAGAGAATTTAAATTCCCATGGAATTCAGGCTTTCTGGAGTCATGGAGGCTGGATGAACCCCTGAAACTATTACCCTGAGATAGTCTTTAAACCTTAAACCAAAAATATCCCCTGAAGTCTTTTTAAAATCAATCAATAGTTTAACTTAACTAGTAAAGAATGCCGGCCTTGAGCATTATGATTTTTTAAGAACTATCTATATGGGATCAAATTGACAACAGCAACTGGAAAGATTAGATAGGAAGTTTAGGGGGCAGTGAGTTTATGTTCATTGGGGAGGAACAACTCAGAAAAGGAGGGTGAGAATTGTTGCACAACTTGAAGCATCTAATCAATGTCACTGAATTGTAAATGTAGAAACTTGAATTGGTGTCTGTTTTTGCTGTGTATATTCTCAACAGCAACAACAATAAAATAAATTATTTTTTTAGTGGGCAAAGGACTTGAATAAACATCTCATCAAAGAAGAAATGCAAATGGCCAACAAGCAAATGGAAAGATTCTCAACATCGTAAGTCATTAGGGAAATGGAAATCAAAACCACATTGAGTTAACACTTCAAACGCACTAGGTTGGCTATGATTAAAAAAGTGGTAAACAACAGGTGTTGGAAAGGATGTGGAGAAATAGGAACCTTATTCATTGCTAGTGTGATTTAAAATGGTGCAGCTCCTGTGGAAAACAGTTTGGCAACTGCTCAAAAACTTAAGCACAGAGTTACTATATGATCCAGCAATTCCACTCCTAGTATATAACCCAAAGAACTGAAAGCAGGAATGCCAGCAGATACTTCTACACCAATGTTCACTTGCAGCACTATTCACAATAGCCAAAAGGTGGAAACAGCTTCAATGTCCATCAAGAGATGACTGGATACACAAAATATGGTACATATGTATAATGGAATATTGCTCCACCAAAAAGAAAAATGAACTCCTAGTACATGTCAGCATGGATGAACCATTCACAAAAGGACAAATATTGTATGAGCCCACTTATATGAAATATCTAGAATAGACACGTGTATAGAGACCAAAATTTATTAGTGGTTACCAGGGGTAGATGGGAGGGAGGGGGAAAGGAAGAACCAATGCGTAAGAGACACTGTGATTCTGTCAAGGGCAATGGAAAAATTTGGGAATGGATAAGGGTAATGGTGGAACAACATGATGAACATAATTATTGTCACTGAACTGTACCTGTTAAAATTGTAGAAATGGCAAATATTTTGTTACATTTGTATTTACCACAATAAAAAATAAATTTAAACTACTATAAGAGAATACTATGAACAATTGTACACAACAAATTAGATAGCCTATATGAAACAAATTTCTAGAAACTAACAAACTATGTAAACTGACTCAGAAGAAATAGAAAATCTCAACAGACCTATAACAAATAAAGAGATTGAATCAGTTACCAAAAACTCCCCCAAAAGAAAAACTCGGTATCAGATGGCTTCACTGGTGAATTCTACTAAATATTCAAGGTAGAATTAACACAAAAACTTTCTCAACACTTCCAAGAATAGAAGAGGAAGGATCACTTCCCAACTCATTCTCTGAGTCCAGCATTACCCTGATACCAAAGTAGATAAAAACATCACACACACACACACAAAAAAAAACCCTACAGGCAAATATCCCTTATAAATCTAGATTAAAAAAAAAATACTAGGAATCTGAATCCAGCAGCATATATAAAGGGATTGTACATCATAAGGAGCCCTGGTGGCACAGTAGTTAAGTGCTCGGCTGTTAACAGAAAGTTTGGTGGTTCCAATCTACCAGCTGCTCCATGGAAGAAAGATGTGGCAGTCTGCTTTATTAAAGATTTATAGCCTCAGAAACCCTATAGGGGCAGTTCTACTCTGTCCTATTGGGTGTCTATGAGTCAGAATCAACTCAACAGCAATCGGTTTTATTTTTTTGTATATATACATCATAACCAAGGGGAATGTACACCAGGAATGCAAGGATGGTTCAGCATTAGAAAATCAATCAATGTAATACACTACATTAATAGAATGAAGAAAAATAACCACGTGATCATCTCAATTAATGCAGAAAGAGCATTGACAAAATCCAACACCCTTTTATGATTAAAAAAAAAAAACTCAGCAAACTAGGAATAAAGGGAACTCTCCCAACAATCTGAAAACTTAACCAGGTGGTGACTCCAATTGCAGCTGCTGTTCCAGACGTGGTTTCCTTGCTTAAGCAAATTAATACATTTCCTGGCACCTGGTATGCAGCTATTGACCTGGCTAATGCCTTGTTCTCCATACCTGTTTTGAAAGACCACTGGAAACTGTTTGCCTTCAGCTGGCAAGGCTAGCAATACACCTTCAGTGTCCTACCTCACAGCTATATCAACTGTCCAGCTCTATGTCATAATTCAGTCTGCAGGGATCTTGATCACCTTTACCTTCCACAAGACATCACACTGGTCCATTACACTGATGAAATTATGCTGATTGGACTGAGTAAGAAAGAAGTGTCAATGATTCTGGACTTATTGGTAAAACAATTGCATGCTAGAGGGTGGGAAATTTATCCAATAAAAATTCAGGTGCCTTTCACCTCAGTGAAATTTCTAGGGGTCCAGTGGTGTGGGGGCATATAGAGATATTCCTTCTAAAGCAAATGATAAGTTACTGCATTTAGCCCCTCCCACAACTAAAAAGGAGGCACAATGTGTGCCTCTTTGGATTTTGGAGGCAACATATCCCTCATTTGGTTGCGGTCCTCCAGCCTATTTACCAAGTGGCTGAAAAAGCTGTTAGTTTTGGGTGGGGCCTAGACCAAGAGAAGGCTCTGCAACAGGTTCAGGCTGCTGTGCAAGTGGCTCTGCCACTTGGACCATATGATCCGGCTGATTCAATGGTGTTTGAAGTGTCAGTATCAGATAGAGATGCTGTTTGGAGCCTGTTATGGATTGAATTATGTCCCCCCAAAATGTGTGTCAACTTGGCTAGGCCATGATTCGCAGTATTGTGTGATTGTCCACCCTTTGTCATCTGATGTGATTTTCCTATATGTTGTAAATCCTATCTCTGTGATGTTAATTAGACAGGATTAGAGGCAGTTATGTTAATGAGGCAGGACTCAAAATACAAGATTAGGTTGTATATTGAGTCAATCTCTTTTGAGATATAAAAGAGAGAAGTGAGCAGAGAGAAAGGGGGACCTCATGCCACCAAGAATGAAGAACCAGGAGGGAAATGGGTCCTTTGGACCTGAGGTCCCTGCACTGAGAAGCTCCTATACCAGGGGAAGATTGATGACAAGGACCTTCCCCCAGAGCTGACAGAGAGAGAAATCCTTCCCCTGGGGCTGGCACCCGGAATTCAGACTTCTAGCCTCCTAAACTGTGAGAGAATAAACTCCTGTTTGTTAAAGCCACCCACTTGTGGTATTTCTGTTATAGCAGCACTAGACAAATAAGACAGAGCCTTTGGCAGCCCCATATTGGTGAATCACAGCACAGATCCTTAGGATTTTGGAGCGAAGTCCAGCCATTCTCTGCAGATAACTACTCTCCTTTTGAAAAACAGCTTTTGGCTTCTTACTGGGCCTTTGTAGAGACTGAACACTTAACCATGGGCCACCAAGTCACCATGAGGTCTGAGCTGTCCATCATGAACTAGGTGTCACCTGACCCACAGAGCCATAAAGTTGGATGTGCATTCCATCATTAAATGGAAGTGGTATTACAAGATCGGGCCCAAGCAGGACCTGAAGGCACAAGTAAATTGCATGAGGAAGTAGCCCAAATGCCCGTGGTTTCCACTCCTGTCACATTTCTTTCCATCTCCCAGTCTGCACCTATGGCCACATGGGGAGTTCCTTACGATCAGTTGACTGAGGAAGAGAAAACTCGTGCCAGTTTACAGGCAGCACTTGGAAGTGGAGAGTGGCAGCACTACAGCCCCTTTCTGGGATTTCCCTGAAGGACAGTGGTGAAGAGAAATCCTCCCAATGGGCAGAACTTTTAGCAGTGCACCTGCTTGTTCACTTTACTTGGAAGGAGAAATGGCCAGATATGCCATTGTACACTGATTCCTGGGCTGTCGCCAATGATTTAGCTGGATGGTCAGGAACTTGGGAGGAACATGATTGGAAAATTGGAGACAAGGATTTATGGGGAAGAGGTATGTGGATAAACCTCTCTGAAGGGGCCAAAGAAGTGAAGATGTTCGCACCTCATGTGAATGCTCACCAAAGGGTGACCTCAGCAGAGGATGATTTTAACAATCAAGTGGATAGGATGATGCATTCTGTGGAAACCAGTCAATCTCTTTCCCCAGCCACTCCTGTCACTGCCCAATGGGCTCATGAACCAAGTGGTCATGGTGGCAGTGATGGAGGTTATGCATGGGTTCAGCAATATGGACTTCCACTCACCAAGGCTGACTTGGCTTACAGCCACTGCTGAGTGTCTAATGTGCCAGCGGCAGAGACCAATACTGAGTCCCTGATATGGCACCATTCCTTGAGGTGATCAGCCAACAACCTGGTGGCAGGTTGATTACACTAGACTGTTTCTATCGTGGAAAGGACAGCTTTTTGTTCTTACTGGAATAGACACTTATTCTGGATATGGATTTGCCTT
Source organism: Dugong dugon (assembly GCA_030035585.1). NCBI lineage: Eukaryota > Metazoa > Chordata > Mammalia > Sirenia > Dugongidae > Dugong > Dugong dugon. Next base: position 94,837,123 of record CM057483.1, on the reverse strand, counting down.
CCCTTCATGCAATTCTTCTGCCAAAACTACCATCCATGGACTTACAGAATGCCTTATCCACTGTCATGGTATCCCACACAGCATGGCCTCAGATCAAGGGACTCACTTCACAGCCAATGAAGTGTGACAATGGGCCCATCCTTATGGAATTCACTGGTCTTATCATGTTCCCCATCATCCTGAAGCAGCTGGCTTGACAGAATGATGATATGGCCTTCTAAAGACACAATTATGATGTCATCTAAGTAGCAATACCTAGAAGGGTTGGAGCAGTGTTCTCCAGGAGGCTGTATATGCTCTAAACCAGCATCCAATATATAGTGATGTTTCCCCCATAGCTAGGATTCATGGGTCCAGGAATTAAGGGGTGAAAATGGGAGTGGCACTACTCACTATTACCTCTAGTGACCCACTCACAAAATTTTTGCTTCTTGTCCCCACCATCCTATGCTCTGTGGATCCAGAGTTCATAGTTTCAAAGGGAAGAAAGCTCCCACCTAGAGACACATCACTGATTCCATTGAACTGTAAGTCAAGGATACCACCTGGCCACTTTGGACTTCTTATGCTTCTGGATCAACAGGCAAAGAAGGGAGTAACCGTATTGGCTGGTGTTATTGATCCTGATTACCAAGAGGACATTGGAGTGATATTACATAATGGAGGTAAAGAAGGGTATGTCTGGAATACAGGAGATCCCTTAGGGCATCTCTTAGTATTACCATGGCCTGTGATTCAAGTCAATGGAAAACTATAGCAACCCAATTTCACCGTGACTATTAATGACCCAGAACCTTCAGAAATGAAGGTTTGGGTCACCCTGCCAGACAAAGAACCATGACCAGCTGAGGTGCTTGCTGAGGGTAAAGGAAATACAGAATAGGTGGTGGAAGAAGGTAGTTCTAAATATCAGTTACAACCATGTGACCAGTTGCAGAAACGAGGATTGTAATTGTTATGAGTATTTCTTCCTTGTACGTATGCATCAGATATTTTTATTTTATTCACTTACAAAATATAAGGTGTAAACAGGGCTAGTGCATTTTCTGTTGTAAGCATGTTAGTCCTATCATGTTAGGCGCAAGTATGACTTTCTCATTGTCTTTATTCAGAGATTATGTACGGTTTAAGGAGATGTGTACAGGTGCCTAGTTGCCAAGGGGTGGACTGTGATCATTAAAGTTGTGTGTCAACTTGGCTGGGCCATGATCCTCAGTGGTTTGGCAGTTATGATGTAGTTTGGCAGCTTTTCAATGATGTAATCACCTCCATAACGATATCTAATATAATGTGATCACCTCCATGATGAAATCTGTTGTGAGTAGACAATCAGTTGAAAGGGAGTTTCCTTGGGGGTGTGTCCTGCATCCAATATAGGTGGACTTTCTGGTAAGGCTGCTGGCTTCTACTCGCTGTGGATCCTGCAGCTGGCTCCTGTTCATCTGACCTGTGGTTCTTGGGACTTGAGCTAGCAGTTTACCTGCTGTCTTACTTGATGATCTTGGGATTCGTCGGCCTTCACAGCCTGTGAGCCAGAGGCCTCCTATCTGACCTTCTGATCTTGGATTCAGCAGCACCTTAGGCTACGTGAGTCAGGAGAAGCCTCCAGCCTGATCCATGAACTTGGGATATCCCAGCCTCTACAACCGTGTGAGCCATTTCCTTGATATAAATCTATCTATATATTTATACGCTGTACTGCTTTTGCCTCTCTAGAGAACCCAGCCTAAGACAGACTTGAATAGACATTTCACCAAAAAAGTTATGGACAATAAGTACATGAAAAGATGCTCAACATCATTAGTTGTTGTTGTGTACCATCAAGTTGATTCTGACTCATAGTGACCCTATAGGATGCAGTAGAACTATCCCATAGGGTTTCCAGGGCTGTAATCTTTATGGAAGCAGACTGCTGAAGATTGCCACATCTTTCTGCCCTGGAGCTACTGGTGAGTTCGAACCACCAACCTTTGGATTAGCAGCTAAGCGCTTTATCAACTGCGCCACCAGGGCACCTTCGTTAGTCATTAGGGAAATGAAAATCAAAACCACAGTGAATTACCACTTCACTCCTACTAGGAAGACTATTACATAAAAAGAAATAAAAAAGTAAAAAAAAACAGAAAATAACAAGCATTATTGAAGGATGTGGAGAAACTTGGACTCTCCTGCATTGCTGATAGAAATGTAAAATGTTGCAGCTGCTGTATGCAGCAAAATAGTTTGCTGATTCCTCAAAAGGTTAAACATAGAAACACCATATGACCCAGCAATGTCACTCCTAGGTGTATACCCAAAAGACGTGAAAGCAGGGACTCCAACAGATACTTGTACATCAGTGTTCTTTGCAGCATTATTCACAATAGCCAAAAGGTGGTAACAACCCAAGAGTTCATCAACAGATGAATGGATAAACAAAATGTTGTATATCCATACAATGGAATATTATTCCACCATTAAAAATAATGAAGTTCTGATACATGCTATGGCATGGATGAACTTTGAAAACATTATGCTAAATAAGCCAGACACAAAAGGACAAATATTGTGATTCCACTTTTATGAAATATCAGAATAGGCAAATTCATAGAGACAGAAAGTCGATCAAAGGTTACCGGGGTTTGGGGGAAAAGGAATGGTGAATTATTGCCTAATGGATATAGAGTTTCTGTTTGGTTTGGTTTATTATTATGGATAGCCTTCTGGCTCAAGGTGAAATCAGGCCATGTCCAATGACTTTTCTCTTCCGTGCCTCCACTTTGGCCGTCAGAAGCTGTCAACATTCAAATTCATTTCCCAATAATGCGGGTTTCCATTAGTACTCTTTCTCAATTATGGATAATAAAACCAAAATCTTCTTCTCTGCCTCTGGACTTCTTTCACCACTGTTAGAGTACCCTGGCTCCTTCGCACAATCAATCCCACTTGGCTCTTGGATCCTAGGTGATGTTGTGTCATCAAAATTCTTAAGTTACCCTATCAGAGATGAATAAAGAAAAGTGAGTAAAAGAGGGAAAGATTATGTACTCACTTTCTTGAGAAAGCTTTCGCTATGTCATCCATTCTTAAGCAGTTAGGATGAGTTCAGGCACAGAGCAGCGGGATGACACAAATGACTTATTGAGTTCTATTCTAGCCAAAAAAATTCTATTGGATAATAGGAGAGGCTCAAAGCAAGAAAGTACCTTTGGCCTAAAATAGAGAACTTCAGGGATAGAAGGATTTTCAGAGGTCATCTGATCCAGTGAATCCCAAGTGCTAGTCTACAGAACGATGACAGTCTGTGACATTTTCATCAGTCGGTTGACACATGAGAAAGTTTTCTTGAGAAAAACTTTCTTCAGTAAAAGACTATGTCCTTTCTACATTTTTGGCATTGAAATATAATTTCCTTAATAATTTTTTTTCATTTCTGTAATAATTTTATAGTGATGATACACATCCTTACATGGCAATATTAAAAGTTGACATCCTTATGTTGGTCCCCAAAATTCTGGGAGAAATTTTATTAGTCTTTGAGATAGAACTTTTGAGGAATTACTGTTTTAGTCTATTGGTTTCCAAACATGGCAGTGTATCAATATTACTGTGGTTATTGTGGTTACTGGCACAGTGATTAAGAGCTTGGCTGCTAACCAACAGGTTGGCAGTTCGAATCACCAGCCACTCCTTGGAAACCCTATGGGGCAGTTCTACTCTGTCCTATAGGATCGCTATGAGTCAGAATCGACTCGACAGCAACGGACTCTTAAAGACATGTATTCCTGGCTCCCACTCCCAGATATTCTGATTCAGCAAGTGTGGAGTGGGACCCAGGAGTCAGTACTTTTACTTAACCCTCTAGGTGATTCTAATGTGCAACCAGGTTAGGAAACCAGTGCTCTGCTCCACCCCACATATGAGCAATCAAGGGTATAAGTAACTAGAGCGATTTCGTTGTGGGCTCATTTCTGTTGGGGACAAAAAGAAAGCACATTCTCTCACTTGCAGTATAAACCAGAAACCTCCACTTGGATTTCCCCAAAGCCTACAGTCAGACATGTAAAATAATTTAAAGGGCTACATAGACCACACCTCATTTACTTAGTGTCCTGAGCATTAGCAAAGCTGAATGAGTGATAGTACTCTACACAAAGTAGGTGCTCTCAAAAGATGTGTTGCTGTTGATGATGTTTGTTGACCAAATCTTATTAAGAGGCAATTTATAGAGAAAACGTCATTCATCTCAAGACCCTAACCTGACTTCCACTGTGTCACTCTCAACTTTGCCTCATCCTTTACATCATTCCCTTCCTTCTCATCAATCTCAAAATTTTCTGTCTTCACCCAGTCTAGTGGAGTGAAATTCAATAAATGGTAGTTAGAATTATTAATATATTTTCCACTTGTAGAATGTAAACTCCATGAGGATAAGAACAATAGTATATCCCCAGTGCCTAGCAACACAATAGTTGCTCAACAATTATTTGTGAAATGAATCACTGAATGGTATGGCAAAGGCAAGAGGCATGCCTAACCAGTTTAAGACTAGCCCTGCTATCTGCTTTGTTGAACTCATTCTCTCCTGCCCTTCCTGGACATTCAGGAAAGGTGTAGAATCTCAATGGGAGGATAGTTAAGAGAATGGATGGTCAGGGCTGAAAGATCAGTAGGTGCCGGTTAGTCAGGGAATGGTGGGTAATCCAGTGTGGCTGGAGTCTGGTATGAATGGGAGAAAGGAATGGGAGAAAATTACAGAAAGTGGTGCTAGACAGGTTGAATATGAACACCTCAAAAACCGGCACCAGGTCTTTTATTTTTGTGTCCTTGGTATTTAGTACAGAGCCTGGCACATAGAGTCTCTGAGTAAATGTTTGCTGAATTAATGAATGAATGAATTAGGCCAATCCCAAACCATAAAGGGCCTTTTATGCTTGGCTGAAGAATTTAAACTTAAGAGTCAAAGGTAGAGTCATTGAAGGTTTTTAAAGCAGAGGAGTGTCATGTTAAAATCATATACTAAAGCTGTAATTTATAGGATGGTTTGGAGGGGGAAGAGACAGGAAGCCACAGGCACCTTAGACCTGCTTCTGCACCTAACTCCCAATCTCCATTAACACTATTACCATCCTTTTTCTCACTCAAGCAAAAAATGTCAGCATCATCTTTGCTTCTTCGTTTTCCCTCACTACCGGAATCTGTTCTGTCAACCCTACCATAACAATGGTTCTTGAAGCCATCCCTCTGTCCCCCACAATCAGTGCCCTATTTCAGATCATCAACATTTTTACCTGGTCCATTGCAAAGGCCCCCAAACTGGTTTCCTTAACTCTTCTCTTTCTAAGCCATCCTCCATCTTGTCACCAGTTTTCTTTCTAAAATGCAGATCTGGTGTTACTCTTCTACTCAGAAATCTTCAGTGGCTCCTGTGTATATCCAAAATAAAGCCTATACAACTCATCATGAGATTTAATAACTCTGTGAAGTAGGTATTAACCTCATTTTGCTTGTAAAGAAACAGTCTCAGAAAGGTAAAACGACTTGCATGAAATCACACAAGTATACAATGGTAGAACCAAGATTAGAACCTAGGTCTCCTGATACCAGTGTTCTAGCCATTATAAAGTACTTCTAAAGAGGAAAGAAATGGTAGGTACTGTATGTGTTGTTAGAATGGTGGGATGGAGGTTACATAATCCTGTCTCCTGGATGGGGCATATACTCTGAAGCACATACAAATGAGCAAAAAATCCCAGTTCTACCTCTTATTGGCTTTGTAGATTTGAACAACTGACTTAATCTCTTGGAGCCTCTGTTTCCTCATTTATAAAATGGGGACAAATCATCCCAACCTTATACGGTTGCTATGAAGATTATATGAGATCATGTATGTAAAAGACCTATGTTCACAGGTGATTCTTAATAAGTGTCATCACCTACCCTCACCCCCACTCCAGTGAACTGAAAACCTATTTAAACAATGAGAATAACAGAATTTAGATAGTAGGGGTCTGAAATGGGGAGCAAGACTCCAGGGTCTATTACTAGCTCTGGGTTTGGAAATAACCCTTTTCAGGATCTCAATCAAGTTCTCTGCAAATGGAAACCAAAGCCAGTGTTCCCCTGGCACAGTAGTTGGTCATGTGTATGGTGAGACCTCTGACTATAAAAGCAGATCTTAAGCCCCAGTGCCCATAATGTCCACGGTTAGCTACTCCTAGTTGCTGATGTATTGTGCATTCTTATTAAAATGCAAATGTTTCCTGGGAGAGGCAGCATACATATTAACCTTCTGGCCTGATTAGCTTTCACTTCCCTCTTTCTATGAGCAGAGTCCTTCTATGCCTCTGTGATTTGAGCTAAGGGCACGCTCTGGGCAGCCATCCTCCCAACGCCAGCCTGTTAAAATTCTACTCAGTATTCAAGGCCCGTCTTGACCACTACCTCCTCAGAAGCCTACTGTAATAGCTCAGCTGGATCTTGCCTTCCATCTTCTGCCCCCCTCCCAGGAGCCTTAGATTCATGTGGTGGAGCGCAGGGAGCATGAGGCTTTGCTGTATGGAGACCTGCTTTGAATTCCAGCTTGTCCCTGACTTGCCCCATGACCTTAGGCAAATAAAAGCCTTGACCTCGTTGAGCCTCAGGTTTCTGTGACTGCAAAAAGTAGGTGATACTAATACTTACCTCAGGGCAATAAAGGACGTGCTCCACCCGCTCAGGCAACGTCCACTCTGCTGACTAGCAGGACCCTCATGATTTGTAAATTTGTCTGTTTCCTCTCATGGCACCGCAAGCACCTCACCAGGAAGCTTCTATCCTCCCGCCCAGCTCAGCTCTCCTTCAGGTGCTTAATGACTGTGTTCCTTGGCATCCGGTGAAGCCAGGCAGCTTTGTGTTCCACTTCCACTGGCGACTCAGTCTTTTTACCTAACAGGAGGGTTAATGAGATGCTGGGGAGAACGGGCTTGGAGCTTTCCTGCCCGCTGCTCTTGAGAAGCCCAGTGCTTGGTAACCACAAGGCGCCCTCACGATTAGTGCAGTAGACTCCCTGGCCCTTAGGGGAGGCAGAGCTTCCCAGGATAGCCCGGCTGGCCCCAAGGGCTAAGGCTGGGCACAGTCACCCACTTCTGCTGGGAACCCTGCCGCCCACAGGGCAGATGGTCCCTCCCCCGCGCCACCACCAACTTTCGCCTGCTCCCCAGGGAGAAAACTTTCCTTTAGGGCCTGAGCCTGGGACATTCAGCGGAACTCCCACGTCTGGATGCCCGAGTGCCCCATTCTTGGGCGGACGGGGGCGGTGGGTGCTGGGAAGACACCCCTCCGCTAGCAGCCCCGCAAAGCCCCGAATGCCGGAAAAGCCGCGGCGGAGGCCAGAGGGACCAGCACAGCCGGGATGTCGGGGACTGGGCGGCCCTTGCCCAACTGGCGGCTCGACCCCACCCAGGCTCCTAGCTGTTCAGTCCAGGACTAGGAGGGGGGAGGAGCCTACGCTGAGCTCTGGCTCCCGCCCCCGCCTGGGCCCGGCCCCCTCCGGTGTCACTGCACTTCCCTCCCTTCCTGGCCCTGCCGCTGGTCCCGACCCGGCCCTGGCCGGGCCCAGACCCGGCCCTCTGCTGCTTCTCCCGGCTCCAGGTTGGCGCAAACAAAGCCGTGATTGACTGCCCGGAGGGGCGGGCCTCGCTGTGGGGCCGCCTCCTCCCCGCCCAGCCCCGCCAGGGATTTTTCTGGGAAGGGCGGGGGAAGGGGAGAGAGGGGACTCAGGAGTGAGCGGGACCGTGGGGGACTGAGCCTCGGGGCTCAAGAAAATTATACCCGCTCTCCGTCAGAGACCCGGGCTCTCTCCCCCAGGCCGCTCCCCCTCAAGCCCAAGGGGGGATATAGGAGGGACTACCGAGGGCAGGGTGGGGTCCCTTGCAGGTCAGCTGTCATCCTGGGGGTCCCGGAGCCACCCTAGTTGCAGGCTGCTTGTAAGGAAGGAGGAAGTGGGAGCAAAGGGCAGGGAAAGTCTTCCCTGGGAACTCGGGGTTAATTAATGCCGGTCCTGAAGCCTGCGGGGAAGAGAGGACAGGAGAACAAGATAGTTTGTGCTCTCTTTTTTCCATTTTAACACTCCACTGGGTATCTGGACAGAAAGAACAGGATTCAGAAGTTTGGAAAGAGAGTTGGGGGAGGCAGCTGCGGTCAGAGTAGGTAGGCGAGTAAGAGGAGGAGGAGGAAGGGCTGGTAAGAACAGCGAGGCTCTAGCGGCTGCCTGTTGAGGGAGGAAGAGGTGGGGAGGGGGGAGAGGAGGAGGAGGGGGAGGAGAGAGAGATGACATGGGGAGAGGAGGAGGGGGGTTGGACGCGGGAAGAGGAGGAGAAGGCTCGAAGGACCGTCTGTCGCGGGACAGGCTGGCCAGCTGGGGCGCGGAGTAGGGGGGACGAGGTAGCAGCAGTAGCAGCAACGCTCGGAGCAGCAGCAGCAGCAGAAGAAACAAGTACCAGCCACCCAGCGGCTCCTCCGGCCCGAGCAGCCTCAGTCCCCCCGCCGCGATGGCGCTGCAAAACCCGGCGAGCGAGGAAGCCAAGGGGCCCTGGCAGGAGACCGAGCAAGAACAGCAGGAGCTGGTGGGTCGCCCCGAGCCCGAGACCGAGCCCATGCCGGTACCCCAACCTAAACCCGAACCAGAGCTCCAGCCTCTACCGGACCCCACGCTCTTGCCGGAGCTGGAGTTTGAACCCGAGCCAGTGCACAAACGCGAGCCCACGCCGACGGTGGAGACTCGCGGCACTGCGCGCGGCTTTCAGCCCCCGGAGGGTGGCTTTGGTTGGATGGTGGTCTTCGCTGCCACCTGGTGCAATGGCTCCATCTTCGGCATCCAGAACTCCTTCGGGATCCTCTACTCCATGCTGCTGCAGGAGGAAAAAGAGAAAAATCGCCAAGTGGAGTTCCAAGCAGGTGAGTGGCCCCGCGCGCCCTCACCTGGCATCCTGGGCAGCGCTCCCGCTGTCTCTTGGTCCCAGGGGTCCCTACCACGAGCCTCTCTGACCCCTCCTCTTGCCTATGGCCTTGCTAAGGCGCGGATTGCTGGCTCCGAGTAGCCCTGGCTGTGGCGCAAGACACCCGGGAGGTGGCAACTGGCACATTCATTGGTCACAGGCAAGGAATGAACTTTTTTGCCCAGAGACAAATCCAGACGCACCTTTTGGGTTTGTTTGTTGCCCGTATATGCTGGGGGGGGGGGGGGCGGGGGGAGGGGAGGCGGGAGCAATATACACAGGGTTTTTTGTTTGTTTTGCGGCGGGGTGGGGGGGGTTTGGTCCAGAAGAGAGGAGAGTTGGGAGGTGGGGCGGGCTTCTAGAGAAATAAGGTACAACCGTTCTCCGCTACAGCCCGGGTTCCTGTGGAGGAGCGGAGGAGTTTAATGTCAAAAACACTTAGGAATCCTGGTGATTGTGAGCGAAGAAGAGTCAAACACATGGCAGGCGTGTGTTTCTGCAGGAGAGAAAGGGAGGGAGGGTGTGTGAGTGGGGGTGCGCGCCCGTCTCTTTGCCCGAGGTTGTTACAGCCCAGCCGGCCCTGCTGTCCTCTGTTGCCCTAGGGGAGCGAGCGGATCTCCGTGCCCTCTGAGCCGAACCCCAGGGCATCCAGGGCGGCAGTCTCCGCGGTCTCTTGCCAGTGAGGCATGAGGCGGCGGGCAGGCTGTGCCCTGGCTCACTCCGCTCAGCCGCCGACCTCAGCTAGACCTCAGGGGCGCCCCGAGCCTCTCCACTATCCGCGGGGTGCCTCGTTTGGCCTTAAACTGGAATGCCGGCCCCACCAGTCTCGTTTTCTCTTGAGGCTGATTTAGTCTCGTTCGCTAAGGCAGGCAGAGCAGGATAGCCCTCGCTCTCCAGGTCTGCGGCTGCGGGACCCCAGGCGAGCTCTCTTCGCATCTAGCCCGCCTGTGGACTTGGAGAAGTCAAACAAGCCATCCACACGCAGGACCCCAGCAAGTCACCAGCGAAGACCCCCAACAGTTCTGTTGAGGGATCTTGGAATGGAGCCCGGGGCTTGGGATGCCCTCTCCCGAAGGGCTCGCTTCCTCTGGTAGCTCCTCAGGACAGCTGCAGCCACTCGCCTCAATTTCGCTGCACAGGATACGTGGCTTTTAGCAGTGTTGCCCTAAGGCTGAGGTGTTCCCTTCTCTAACCACTCCAACACGTACTTCTGCTGCCATCTGAGGAGCGGGAGCTGGGGATTATTAAGTGAGCATAGAAACCTTGAGTTCTGGAACGTCCACTTGCGGATTCTCTCGGCTCTTCGAGAGCCGCTCCCGCCGCTTTCAGTTTTTTAGTTTGCACCTTTCCTGAGCTGTACTTGCAGAAAGGGTTTTGGGACTCTTGATGCTTCAGACCGTGTGGCCCATTTTCACAGGGGTAGAGTGTACGGGGTTGCGGGGGGTAGGAGGGGCGGGTAGGGAGGCAGGTGAAGAAAGCTCTATTGTGCCTTAGTGGCTGCTGAGAGAAGAGCCTCAGGACTGCCCAGGCCTCACTGGCGCCTGAGTGTGACCCTAGACTGCGTGGAACAACTTTGGTGGGGGGCAGAGAAGATTGCTGCCACACTCACCCCTGGGGCTACCTTCTCCCTGCTTTGATGTGGTTCAGGGGCTCTTGGGAAAGCAGGTAGGGTAGGGCCTCTGGCTGTTGCCTAGGTTATGTCAGAGGACACCTGCTGAGTATTTCCCTGTGGTTGAAGAAAAGCTGTTGGCCTTCAGGATCAGATCAGAGGCAAAGTATGGGTGAAACTTTATGGGAAGCTGTGGGATCTGGGCTTAAACTAGGCCTTGGCATTTGTATGGTGTGAGCAGGCCTAGAGTTGGAACCTGAGGAGTATGTAATAAAACTTGGAAAAACCACTATTTTACCAGGAAAAGGTTCACTGCTGGGGAACAGACTTCAAAGTAGGTGATCATAGGGGACTCAGGGGGAGGGCTGGTGGGGACTTTCCGGTCAAGACCTCACAGTGCAGCTGGTGGGGGTGGCTATGCAAAGATGTGGTTAGTGTGTACTCTGATATAGACTAGATCCATGGGGGCTGGGGTTACTGGTTTAAATTTTGGTGAGTACAGGTCAGGAAGGGACAGAAAGGAATTTGGTATGTCCCCAGGGTCTCAAAATACTTTGGCTTTATTCTTTGCTGTAGTGTATCTTGAATTCACTAAAGTTATTTTTGACCCAAGAGGCTCTCAGAAACACCTCAGTTTTTATTTTGGAAAAGTCAGGAACACCTTGCCCCATTTCCAAGCTCTTAGAAAATCTCATCTTCAGGAGTACTTTCCTTGAGTCCCTTGGCTTTCCCAAGCAACTATTCAGATCCTGAAATTCCAAATGTGTCTCTGCCTGCAGATACTTTCTTGCAGCATACTAAAATTTTCCAAGCAACCTGTGCCACAGCTCTGGTGCCTCAAAGGGATAGATGAAGCTAGTAGAAGCTTGCTATCATCTTTATTGCCCAATATTTGTCTATTAGCCATGCTGGGGGACATGGAACATACACCCCACACTCATGAGTTTGTACATTGTCCATTTCTATTAATGTGGTGCATTGTCCATTTCTATTCTTGTCTGACATGTTTTCCCTCTCTAAACATCTATGAATTTAATGTTTGTAGGCACCCCACAAACCAAACTCTGTTTGGCTAGCCCACATATTTTCACAGCCCTAAAGCTGTGCTGATTGACTTAATGGGTTGAAGGTTCTGCAGATGATTGGGACTGTTGTGAGGGAGCTCCAGAGAAAGGTAGTTTTGATGTTTGAAGGCTAACTCCACATCAGAGAGGCCTCTGGACCTGGGAAAAAGCCACAGGGGGGCAGAACAGGAGTAGAATTCAGGCCATACTAAAGCATGCAATGTGCAGTCTTTGTGGACTCTGTGATGTGTACAGTTCTGTGGTGTCACCAGCAGTATATCTTGTTGTCTCTCTTCACCTGTTTTTGGGGGGAACCCTACTTTCCCTGGATCCTAAGCCTGGGAGAACTGATAGGCAAAAGGTTCCTGAGATAGAGACAAGTGACTGGGGTTTGGTTTAAAACCAAAAAACAAAACATTGCTGTCAAGTCAATTCCGACTCATAGTGACCCTATAGGACAGAGTAGGAGTAGAATTGTCACACAGGGTTTCCAAGGCTGTAATCTTTATATCTTTCTCCCGTGGAGTGGCTGGTGGGTTTGAACCACTTACCTTTTGGTTAGCAGCCTAGTGCTTAACTACTGCGCCACCAGGATTCCTTGGGGGTTTGGTTTAGGGGGAAAAAAATCAAAAGATTAGGAGGGAAATGAGCCTATACTTTTTGCAGAACTTGTGGGAAATTTGGGAATCCCTCAAGCCAGGCCAAGCAGCAGACAGGACAGGGGGCAACCAGGCAATTCTGTGGAAAGTATAGGCCCAGCATGGCTTCCTGAAATGATAGGGGAGCCTTTTTCGGAAAAGAGGAGTAAAGTGGCATTGATTTCAGGCCCAAGCTCATTATTAGAACCCTAAGCGAGTTGGAGATGAGGTGGGGTTAGGGTTGGGGGTTCAAGGGACAAGGCAGAACAAGCCAGAGTTGTTAACATTGGCTCCAAGCTTAGGTTTTTTTTTTTGAAAGTCCTTCAGGGTAAACTATTACTCTGAACTTTCCACCTCAACTTCCAGTTTAGCATTGAGCCATAACATATGATAGGAGGCAACTTTTATTGGGAAGTTTATAAGCATGACCCTTGTAGGCTCCCAGGTCAGGGGGCTGCCTAGAGCTCTCACCATCAAGGGAGAGGGACAATGGTCTGGAAGGTTCACTACTGGGCACAAGATGGTTCAGGTTGATTCTCCACTCTGATGTAGACAGAATTTTCTAGGCATGGGGAAGAAAGGTACACTCTACCTTTGGGCAAACAACTCCAGAATCCCAAGAATGAGTGAGTCTAGGAGCAGAGCAGACTGTCTTTTTCCTCCCCGGATTAGGGATTTTCACTGCTTGGTTTAGTGGCTCAATCAGCTCACCACAATTGCTGACTTTGGGAGCCAGTTATCTTTTGAGAGAATCTGCTGATCTCTTGCCTTCAGCCGAAGGCTTTTGCCTACTGCTCAGATGAGCAAGATCAGGTTGACTCAGAGCCTGCTGTGGAGTTCCAGGTCACAGGGCTGTTGGCCAGGCATCTTTCAGGTCATTTCCCTGCCTCCTCTCCAACCAAACTGGGGTCCAGTCTGGGACCTTAACTCATACTGGAAGATGTGAGGATGACAGGTTTGGCATTTGGAAGCCAACCAGAAGGTTGCTTATTTGAGCTGGGGTAACTGGTTGAGTCTGGAGGCTAGATCCCTGGCTCACTGTCCAGTAGCCTCAGGTGCTCATTTTAAGTCTAAAAAAGCAAGACTGAAGGCCAAATCTGAACCCCCAAAAGGCTGGTGATCTCAGTGACACCAACCAGGCAGTGACTAGGAGCTAGGCAACTTGTACCCCTAACTTGCTGTATGACTTTGAGTAGAACTTCACCTCTCTGTACCTCAATTTATCTATCTCTAAAATGAAAGGGTTTAACTAGATGAATGTTCCAGCTCTGCCATTCTATTCTTCTAGAATTATATGGTATCTTATTCTCTACTATTCACCTGGCATAAACTTTGACTAATGCAGGTAAATGAAAATTTATTAAGCTGTCTGAATGAGGGTGAGGACAGGTTGGGAGGAGATGAGGAGACTGTGGGGCTGCCCATAGGTACAGGTGTGGTTGAAAAAACCCACTCCTTTTCACCCGATATGCAAGGTCAGCTCTGGGTGTGTAGCTGCTTCTCCCAGAATGCCCTGCTCAGGATAGAGCTGGAACTCCAAGAGAACTCCTTCAACTTGGCCGTCTGCAGGCCAGCAGGGTGAGTCTGATGCTGCTGTTTCTCACACTTAAGCCTGTTCCTAAAAATGTATTAAACTGCATGCATTCCCTTAGGCCTCTGTTTGGACCCCTCTCCTGGTACTTCATTTCCCATAGCTCACTCTCATGTCTCAGAAATGCATGATCAGTGGGACCCTAGTTTGCTGTTACTTCAGGCCAGAAGAGTAAACCAAGATTCTTATATGCAATACAGAAGTTCCCTTCAGGGGGCTTCGGAGAGGGCATATTTATAGCTGGCTCAGGGATGCTGCCTGGAGAAGGCTCTGTTGGATGTTAATCATTGTTGGTCAACTTCAGCCTTGTTCAGGGCTTAGTTAAGAGTGTGCCTACTGAAGTATCAGGCACAGAGCTCTCTCCTTTTCCTTGGATTTATACTTTCTTGTCATTGGCATTATTTCCTCCAGATCCATGAAGAGTAAACAAGCAAATGGAGTGTCTACATTTGCAGAAATATGTAAAGGATGCCATCTCAACCTCTTGAGCAGACCAATTTCCCTGTAGGGTGAACTGCTTTTCCCTCCAGCATCCTTTTTGTTTTGCTGCATTTTGAAAAGAAAAAACATCATTTTCAGATTCTGTGAAAAACGGAGGGTTTCCTGTCTTGAGAGGATTGAATCAGTAAAACTCTATAGAAAAGAATTTGTTCTTAAAATGTGCACGAGTGCACACATGAGCACATACACACACACACATCCTACACCCCAAGACAGAAATTATGAATTTCCGTCTGAAAGGAGTATTTTCCCATCTGTCTATGGAATCAGGTTTAATGTACCAGAGGATTCTCTAGGGTTTGTGGGGGACAAGTGCAAAGGATCCAGACTGGGAAACTTGCTAGGTTAAGGGTAAAAGAGAGAATCTGGCCAAACTGGGTTATACCTCCTGGACTGGACCCCTTTATATTGGGGCCAACATTGGGGCCAGAAAAGATTATTACAAGTTTTTTTCTGCTTCCATCTTCACCTTATACCATCCCAGCCCTCTGCTGTTCCAGGGCTGACAGAGGACTAAGCCTAGGGGCATTTAATTGCCTGCCCTAAGGTGGGTGCTGTGGTTGCTAATGTAAAATCATTTGGCACCTACTTGTGGATGGGGAACCTGGGCTGGTTGTGTGGCTTGAGGAAGTGCATGCCTCTTTGCCCTGGCAGTGTTGTGCTCCTCTGTCTTCTACTTTGCTCCAGTTTCTGGGGTTCGGGGGAGAGGAAGGGATGAAACTGAATGTACCAACCATGTATTGTCTTAACGCCTTCTATTTTCATGGTGCATTTTATCAACTTTTTCAGAAGATATGCCATCCCCTTTCCTCCTAGTATTGGTATCTTTTCTCTCTCTCTCTCCCTTGCTCAGTTAGAGTAACAGCTGGGATTTAGAACGTATTACAGGCCCAACTGAAGCCTGGGTCTCAGGTAAACCCTTAAACAATCCACAGAGGCATAATCTCTTCCCTTTTCCCCTTTCTTCCCTCTCTTGAGCTCCACTTTCTGGGTGAAGGGTAACTTTTTTATTTTTTATTTTATTGTACTTCAGGTGAAGGCTTACAGAACAAATAGTTTCTCATGAAACAGTACTACACATATTGTTTTATGACATTGGTTAACAACCCCACAACATGTCAACCCTCTCCCTTCTTGACGTTTTTTTTTTTTTGGTGAAAATATGCGTAGCCAAAGATACACCATTTCAAAAATGTCTACATGCTCAGTTCAGTGACGTCGACTACCCTCTTCCAATTGTGCTGCTATTCTCACTTTAAATGAAGGCTTACAGAACAAAATAGTTTCTCATTTAACAGTTAGTACACATGTTGCCCTATGACAATGGTTAACAACCTGACAATACATCAACACTATCCTTACTCAACCCTGGCTTCCCTATCACCAGCTTTCCTGTCCCCTTCTGCCTTCGAGCCCTTGTCCCTGGACTGCTGTGCCTCATTAGTCCCATTTGGTTTTATGGGGCTGTCCACTCCCCGGCTGAATGGTGAACCTTGAAAATGACTTTACCACTGAGCTAAAAGGGTGTCTGGGGGCCATTCTCTCTGGGTTTCTCCAGTCCCCTCTAGGCCAGTAAATCTGATCTTTTTTTTCTAAGTTAGAATTTTGTTCTACATCCTTCTCCAGCTCTGTCCAGAGCCCTCCGTTGTGATCCCGGTCAGAGCAGTCTGTGGTGGTAGCCGGGCACCATCTAGCTGTACTGGACTCAGTCTGGTGGAGTCCTTGGTAGCTGTGGTCCATTAGTCCTTCGGACTAATCTTTTCCTTGTATCCTATTCTCTTCATTCTCACTTGCTCCCGAAGGGATGAGACCAGAGGAGTATCTTAGACGGCTGCTCACAGGCTTTTAAGACCCCAGACACTACTCACCAAAGTAGAATGTAGAACATTGTCCTTATAAACTATGTTATGCCAATTGAGTAGATGTTCTCTAAGACCACGGTCCCCACAGCTCTCCACCCAGCAATTCAGTCCCTCAGGGAGTTTGGATGAGTCTATGGAGCTTCCATGACCCTTCCTTGTACAAGTTGTGCTGGTTTCCCCTGTATTATGTACTGTCTCACAGGGTAACTTTTTATGAAGCATTTAAGAGTGTGGTTGCTAATGTAAAATCATTTGGCACCTACTTGTGGATGGGGAACGTGGGCTGGTTGGGTGGCTTGAGGAAGTGCGTGCCTCTTTGCTTTGGCACCTGGATTTTCAGAGTAAAATAGCTGCTATAAAACCTTTTTTGGCACTTCCATGCCTCCTCTTTTCACAGCCCTAGAATCCCATCCCAGGAAATAGTATCGTAGCAGGGTCTTACTGAATGATACTCAACAAATGTCCTGTCAGTTGCACCTCTTTGTCTTCAAATTCTCACCACCACTGTCCCTCATCTCCTGGGCAAACTGAGCCCCCAGAGAGTTCAGACTGGTTTTAAGTAGCTTCAGGGACTCTGAATAGAACAGAAATCTGCATTCTATTTTGAGCCTCTAGCATCTCCTCTCTTCTTGTCAAAAATATTGCAGAATTGGTTTTAGGGGGATCAGAGTAGGGAGAAGGCAGACACTCAAGTCCTAACTAGAGTCAACAGTACCTTCAGGGAGGGAAGGGAAGGAGGAAGTGAAGCTCCTAGGTTAGTTGCTTCCCTGCTTCTGTGAGGCTGAAGGGAGAAGGGGAAGGAGAACATTGCTAAACAAGCAGTACCCACAAGATCTCTTTAACCAACTCATGCTGCAGATCTACTCACCCACTCTCTCACCCAGGTTGGAAGGGTATGTGCATAACCCATGTATCCAGATGTGTGTGTATGCGTGTATAGCTGGGTGTGTGATAGCTGTTTGGGCCAATTAGCACAGTTTCTTAGAACATGATGCCTATGAAACTGAGGTCACAGGTTCAGTCACTTGCTTAGGTCACTGAGCTTCTTACAAAGAAAAGAACTCTGTCCTCTGTCCACAGCCCACGTCCCTCACATAAGTTGCCACTAATCCCAAGGGGGACAGGGTAGAAGTATAGTGATGACTCCTCACAGGCCCTCCTTGGTACTAGAAAAAAGATGCAAAACACACAGCCTAGAGATGGCTGCTTCACAGCATTCCAGTATGATTTTTTTTTACATCTAATTCCTTACTTCTGCCAAGCATCATCATTACCATCATATTTTATAACAATAATAATAATTAACATTTATTTAGCAATTAACTCTGTGCAAGGCACTATACTAAGCATTTTACATGTACAAACTCATTTTAATTCTCAAGCAACCCTATAAGATAGGTACCCTCATTTCCCCCATTTCACGGATAAACAGACTGAGGCACAGATTTTAAGTAACTTACTTAATGTCTGTGCCTATAATAATAACAGTGTAAGGATTTGGACCTAGACAGTCTGAGTCCAGAGCTCCTGCTTTTAGACATCACTTGATACCAACGTGGTCTCCTGCAAGGTTTTTCACTCCTGTAGCTTCAGGGCGTCCTTATGACTAAGGGATTAAAATAGATAACAAAGAATGGGACTGGTAAACAGAGGATTGACAGTCTTGAGATACATGGCACACTCACCTAACCACCCATCTCACTCTACCCAGAATCTATAGGCAAAGGGTCATAATCCTTGGGTACAAAAAGGGACAGAGAATCTCTGTCTCTTCCTAGTAGTTTATTTCCATTTTCTGGGCTTTAGTGCTCTCATCTGTAAAATGGGACCAACAATACTTTTTTTTAGGACTATGAAGAGTTAAAGAGAGTGTATATGTAAAAGATTTTTGTAAATTCTGAAGGAGTTGGTGTGGTTTTTATTATTATTATCCAGTCACTATTTCCAGCCTTTGCCTCTGTGCATAACTGCCCCCAAACTGTCTTAGAAATGGAGTCACTATACTTTCTCTAAATATTTTTGTTGTTAGGGGCCACCGAGTTGGCCCCTGCCTTCCACGCACAATGGTACAAAATGCTACCCAGTCCTGTGCCATTCCCATGATTAGTTGGGGATTGGACTATTATGATTCATAGGGTTTTCATTGGCTGATTTTTGTAAGTAAATCACCAAGCCTTTCTTCCTAGTCTGTCTTAGTCTGGAAGCTCTGCTGAAACCTGTTCAGCATCATGCCTCCACTGACAGACAGGTGGTGGCTGCATGTGAGGTGCATTGGCTGGATATCAAACCCAGGTCTCCCGCATGAAAAGCAAGAATTCTACCACTGAACCATCAATGCCCCCTTCTCTAATCATTACTAGGAGAAAAATAACCCTTCTCCCCATCCCACCTTCCCACTCCATCTCTTTCCCATCTCCCCTCTGAATCCTTCTGCAATTTGACCTGGGTGTCCTATAATTCTTTGAGAGCTCAGGGAGAGGAGGGGTCAGATCCTAGGTCTTATATACATTCAAGGAAACAAGGAATGTTGAAATATTTACAGCACTTGGCAGGAGCTCACAAACCTCCCTACAAGTCAAAGACTGAGTTCTTTTGGTAAGAATTGCTAGGGAGTAGGAGGATGGTGGAGTGGGTCTAGAATGTCACTTCCCATCAATGGTCTCTCACAGAGCCTCTGTTCTCCTGCAGGTAGTGAGGAAGAGGAAAGGGATATTTAGGGTCAGAAGGTCTGTGCCAGGAGGCATTAAGCATAGAATAGAACTTGCTCCTTTGTATTCAACTTTGGAGTGGGCCTGTTGCCACTCCTTTCCTTGTGTTCTAAACAGGATAGTCCCGAGTACAGAGGCCACAGAAGGCCAGAGGCCTGAAGGAGGACTGCAATAGCAGTTTTGAGCAAGCACTCAATCACCACCTAAGGAGCCTCCATTAAGTCCATAGAGGAGGCAAATCAGAATAGAAAAGTTTTTCTTTTTTGTTGCAAACAACAAAACAAAACCCCTAAGCCTTTCTTTGAGACTAAGGTTTCAAATCTACTAGGATTTATCATTTTGATGTTCAGTTATTTAAACATATGAGCTGGAAGGCATTTTTGTTGTTATTAGTTGTCATTGAGTTGGCTCTGACTCATGTTGACCTTATGTATAACAGAATGAAACCTTGCCCCATCCTGTGCCATCTTCATGATCATTGGTATGTTTGAGTCCATTGTTGAGGCTACTGTGTCAATCCATATCATTGAAGGTTTCCATTGTTTTTGTTGGTCCTCTACTTTACCAAACATGATATCCTTTTCTAGTGATTGGTATTTCCTGATAACATATCCAAAGTAAATGAGTCAAAGTCTCACCAGCCTCACATCTAAGGAACAAACTGGTTTTATTTCTTTTAAGACTGATTTGTTCAGTCTTTTGGAAGGCATTTTAGAGACTACCTAATCCTACTCCATCTAATTCCCATTTTACTGGTATAGAACTAAGATCTGGAATGATGTGACCTCAATCAACATGTGGGCAGATGCTTTTAGTGGAGGTTGATTTGTAAGAGGGTTGGGGAATGAGTGCAAAGGGCAGAGCTCCTGTCATCCTGGGTGTTCCCGAGCTCAATCACTGCCCCCCTTCCTCTCTCCTTGAACTTTTCCAAGTTCAGTCCCCGGGCAACACTTTGCGGAAAGAGACTGGTATTCGCGTATGTATGTGTATGTTTTAATGTTATTTATTTAACATGAAACAAAATTCAAAAGGTACAGCAGTGAAAAGACTCTCTCACACCTCTGTCACCCAGCCACCCTGTTCCCCTCCCTAGAGGCAATGGGTGTTATCTGGTGTATTCTTCCAAAGATATTCTGTACATATACAAGTGGATACATACATACATACACATGTATATATATGCCCTGATTTTTAAACACAAATGGTAACCTGTAATTCACATTTTTCTCCACCTTGCCTTTTATGGTTTGCAATATATCTTGGATATTATTACAAATAAGTCCATAAAGAACTTCCTCATTATTTTCTATAACTTCCTAGTATTCTATTTGGAGCTCTGGTGGCACAGTGGTTAAGAGCTCGGCTGTCAACCAAAAGGTCAGCAGTTAGAATCCTTGGAAACCCTATGGAGCAGTTCTACTCTGTCCTGTAGGGATGCTATGAGTCAGAATCTACTCTAGGGAATGGGTTGTTTTTTTTCAGTATTCTGTTATATGGGTATATAATAATTTATTTAATCAAACCTTACTAATGGGCATTCAAGTTGTTACCAATCTTTGAATATGGGCTTTGGACTCAAACAGTGCTAGATTCAAATTACTTACCACATGGCTGGTCTTGACAAGGTTTTCAACTTCTTGCAGTCTCAATTTTTTTCATATAAGGATAATGATAACATCTGTCGTTATTAATGAAGCAACTAAATGAGATGAGGTATGTAAAACATTTAGCATACAGCCTGGCACATACTAAGTGTTCAATAAATGTTAATTTCCTCCTTGGTCACAAGCCCACCCTATTTCCTCCACCTCCAATTCAATTCATTTGGTTCAATTTAAGTCAATAGGTCTTTATTATGTGCTAGGCTGGACCTTGGATTAAGCAGAGAAAAAAAGGAGTCCCTCAAAGAGTTTATAATCTCTTTGAGAAGACACAGCATACCAAACAACTACAGATCACTGACAAATAATAAAAAGGCATATATATTAAATTTAGTGCAATTTAAATTTAAATTTACTGTGGAAAAGGAGAGATGAGGGTGAGGGCCAGAGGAATCAAGGAAGGTTTGCTGGTAGAGTTGGAACTTGAAATGGGGTTTAGCTAAATGGAGAGGAACCTATGAATTGTGTGAGGGTGAGGTGAGGATTGAGAATTGGGCAGTTCAGGAGTTGCTCAGATTCTAGGTCTTTGCCCTCTAGAAGCCAAGTGAGTCACTGTTCCCCATTAGTCCCCTGACCCAGCAGGTGGAATAGGGTGGAGGGGCACAAGGAGAAGAAACTACCGAAGATATTTGAAGAGAAGGGCACAGGGAGGAGGGCTGTCTGGGCATTGGGACACAGAATGAGGTGCCTGCAAATGGCTGTGGCACAGCCCTTCTAGCCTATACCACCTGCTATTCCATGTCAGAATCTCAGACACTTTTTCTAAGAGCAAGGGGAAGAGGAAAGGGCCTGACAGAATAAATGGCAGCAGCTCTCAGTCCCTCACCCTGAGTCCCAAACAAACCTCCAAATCTTGTAAGCCCCATGAGAGGGCTGACTGTTGAGTGAAAATAATGCCCTCTGTGTATGGTACATTGTAGTTTATATCTTAGTTGATGTTGATCCTTGCAACAGAGACAGTCATGAAATCAAATATTCAGTTGAATCTCATCATGTGCCAGTATCTTTGGTCACAAAAAGTACTGTGTTGGGGGGTTCTGGAAAATAAAAAGTCAACATGGTTTATATTAGTCAGGGAAAAGTTCACTGTAGGGAAGGGCTATGTAGAGATTCATATTCCCATCGCAAAAAATGGGGGCAAATTGAGGGCAAGAGAGTGGACTAAGGTTAAATATTTAATATTTAGCAGAGCTGGGACTGGAACCCAGGCCTCCCATTTCCATGTTCCATTGGGGCAGAGATATACGAAAGCTAAAATGGAGTTTTTCCTAAACTTTGTAGTAGCCTGAAGTTTAAATGTGGGGTATAACACAGTGTGATAAGATGGAGAAAAAAAAATTGGGGGTCAAGAAGTTCAGGGAGATGGAAATGGGAGTCCACCAGGGAAGGATGTGGTGTACTTATGGCCTGCTGCCTGGGATCAAGAAAGAGCACTGGATTTGGATTTAGGAGATCTGGATCTGGTTCTGGCTCTGTTACTGGCTGTCTTTGTAATCCTGGCAAGTCTCTTCTCCTTTCTGGGCCTCAGTTTCTCCACTTATGCAATGAGAAATTTGGACCTCCCAGAGACTTAGCAGTGCTTAGAACCAAGGATTTCTGGAAACCAAGGAGACCTTGGGTATTTTCTGGCAAGGTAGGGGGTGGGGAGTGGTGGGGTGATGAGTGTAAGAGAACAATTTCTCTGATGGAAATGGAAAACAGATCTAGATTTGAGCAAGGATGAGTTTTGGAAAGCATAGCTATCTCGTGGTCTCTATCCTGTCACCTTGAACAATTCCATCCAAGAGAGGCAAAGAGAGAGAGTGTGTACACAAGTGAGCAAGTACCTCAATGCAAAGCTGAGATTTGGTGGGATAGACTGTAGGATGCTGTTATGGATTGAATTGTGTCCCCCAAAATTGTGTATCAACTTGGCTAGGTCATGATTCCCAGTATTGTGTTATTGTCGACCATTTTATCATCTGATGTGATTTTCCTATGTGTTGTAAACCCTACCTCTATGATGTTAATGAGGCAGGTTTAGAGGCAGTTATGTTTATGAGGAAAGACTCAATCTACAGGATTAGGTTGTATCTTGAGTCAATCTCTTTTGAGATATAAAAGAGAGAAAAGAGCAGAGAGAATGGGGACCTACTACTACCAACAAAGCAAAGCCGGGAGCATAGCGCATCCTTTGGACTCAGGTCCCCGCGCCAAGAAGCTCCTAGACAAGGGGAAGACTGATGACAAGGACCTTCCTCCAGAGCCAACAGAGAGAGAAAGCCTTGCCCTAGAGCTGGCACCCTGAATTCGGACTTCTAGCCTCCTAAACTGTGAGAGAATAAATTTCTCTTTGTTAAAGCCATCTACTTGTGGTATTTCTGTTACTGCAGCACTAGATAACTAAGACAGATGCTAAGTCAACATCTCTGGAAAGTTTTCCTGAATAATTTCCCCTTTAAGATAACTTTTCTACTATGATCTTAGTTTTATTTTTAAAAAGGGTTTGTGCTTATGGATGGAGTACCACTGAGAGTTCTCCTTTCATAGAGCCCTCTTGAATGAGCACTGACCTTAGAGCCAAACTATCTAGGTTAAATCCTGGCTCCACCATTTACTAGTTTTGTGTACTTGGGCAAGGTACTTAACCTCTCTGTGCCCTTGTTTCCTCATCTATAAAAGAAGCATAATAAGAGTACTTACCACATACCATTGCCAACGAGTTGATTCTGACTGATAGCAACCCTAGAGGACAGAGTAAAACTGCCCCGTAGGGTTTCCAAGGCTGAAAATCTTTACAGAAGCAGACTGCCACATCTTCCTCCTGTGGAGTGGCTGGTGGGTTTGAACCGTTGATCTTTCGGTTAGCAGCCGAGTGCTTAACTGCTGCGCATGAGTTGTTAAATACGTTTATATATGTTAAGTGCTTAGAACAGTGTCTGGCACATGGTAAGTGCTATTTAAGTGTTTGTTGTTCTTATTATCTACCTAGAAAGCTACAGCTCATTGGGTCTATCTAGCTGGACCTCAGAGAGCAAATGTGGCCCCAGGTGAACTCATGGGAGTTCAGGATTACTCAGTCAAGGATTTTGAGGAATAGGGGTGGGTAGGGGCCTTGTCAAGGCACCATCTGGGCTGCTCTGATGTTGGTCATGCCCAGGACTAGATTAAGACCTTTGTAGGCCCTAAGCATTATTTTCATGACTGCCAAGTTCTGACATAATTCATTAAATCTATACTTTTCTCATTTTGTAGTGGCCCTGCTTCACTGGTGCTCTAAGCTCATGTATAGTCCACCTGTTGGGTAATCTTGCACTGGCCATGCTAGCCTGTAAACTCCTCCCTAAATTCTGGAGGGAACCAATGACTGTGGGTAATCTACACATCCATTTAAAAAAACAGTTTTGAACTGGAGTAGCTCCATCCACAATAGGGTGCTTTGCACCCCAGCTACTAAGACCTTACCCTGCCTAGCCCCATCACCTCCTTGCTGATTGGGATTTACCACTCTGTCACTTGGAAGTAAAGCTTATCTTCTGGGGCCAGGAGGAGGACAAATGCCTGGAGGTCCCAAGAGGTCCCTCTGCATGAAGCACTAAACATTAGCAAATTAAAGTTCCAGTGACAAGTTGGGATGGCTAAGCAGGATCATGGGAGAGAAGGGGAATGGAGAGGATCTTTTGCCACCAGATGACTAGGAGACCAACCCCCTTCTTCCAAGCCCTGACTCCTCCAAAGACTTCAAATCAGTGATCCTGGAGACCTTGGAGTCACTATCCATTACTCTATCCCGCTCTACCAGGTTCCAACCATCAAAATGACAGTTGTGTGTTCTGAGAACCACAGTGTTTTTTCCCTTGACCTAGATTTTGTCTATGGAAAGACTAGCCAACAGCAAATTTTCCTTAGCTCTATTGGCCAACCAGCTGAAAGTACCTGGCAGCCAGGGTAGGGGAGGTCAGTGGGACCCTAGATGGGTTTGTTTGCTGCGTTGCCCAGGGATGGCATCACTCACATTCAGGACTAGCCAGGCCTGTGCTGCCTGCCTTCCTCACAGCATGTCCTGAAACATGGAAGACTCAGGTGGAACTGGTCAGACCAGATGTTGGGTATCTGTGACTTTTAGGAAAAGAAAGATTGACAGAAAGAAGAGGGCAGGAACAAACCTATTATTCCCACTCCTAACCCCAGGAAGCCCCCCATGGGCTCCAGACTATCACCAATGAACAGCTGCTCAAGCACACCATGGTTTATCTATGTTCCATGAGTGGACCTGACTAGTGTCTCCAGGCAAGACCAGACAACCTGTAGGCCACTCTCCAGGCCATGACTCAACAGAAAACAGCACTGGCCCTGGGGCCCTCTTCCTTTTCATGGAATTTGTTTCAACACTAGCAGAAAAGATGGCCTTGGAAATGAGAGGTAATAAAGAAGACCCCAAAGCTCACCTCCCCTTTGCCTCACTTGTCTATGTGCCCAGGCTTCGCTATCTACAGATCTGCAAACTTAGGCAAGTCACTTGGCCTTTCTGAGCCTCACTTTCCCTTTTAGTAAAATGGGAGTCCATAATCACTACTTTACAGTTTTATTATGAGGTTGAAATGAGAGATGGATGTGACAGTCCTTTGAAAACCAATTTGATCCTTACATATGAATTATCATCATGGCTGCCATGTACATAAGTTTGTCTGTAGACTTGCACATCTGTAAATATGTTCACATTCATGTTTAAATGAATTGAGGCATGAACCCTGATGCATACGTATGTAAGCAACTACTTGTGCGTACAAAACCACACACAAACATCTGACTTTAAACCTGAACTCATGACATGGACAACTAAAAGCACATACCCATAGGCACATGCATATACATTTATCTGCGTAGATATTCTTCTTCTCTTTCTTACACACATACCCACACACAGGCATATGTATATGTGTATGCATGTATATGGACAGCTCCATAGCTGTACAAATGAGCATACCATACCCTCCAGCCTGTCCCCAGACTATTCAGTTTTCTAGGGTCTGAGAAAGGCCCTGCTTGTAGATTCCCCCACTTCATACTGATAATATCCCTTTTGTCCTTGCTGGGGCCTCCTCTCTACCTCCATCTTGTTTGCAGATTAGCACAGCTGCTGCCAAAATTCAAGCTGCAATATGCGGTATCCACATGTCTGGAGAACATGGACCCTTGTCCAGCTGCTCTGTGAATAGCATTACTACTCTATCCTGCGCAATATATTTATAGTCATGTTTGCAAAGAGCTGACAGCATTTTCAGATTTTTTTAAAAACACAGTTAGTCCAGCCACAAAAATAGTCACTGGCTCACATACCTTGAAGATAAAAGAAATTAGGCAGCAGGCCTAATGAAAATTAGTCATAGAGTCTAAATGAGATTGAATCTCTCTCTCTCCTACTTCTTTTTATTCCAAGGCTCTCTGAGCCTAGAGTAGGGGAATGATATGGAGTATATTGGTTTCAGGGAGAGCTGAGGTCATCAGAACCTAATGTTTTGGGAGAGAGGAGGAGGAAGAAAAGGAGGGAAAAAGTAAGAGTGTCCAGGATTATAAGCAGGAGGAGCATAGCTGGGGAATTAAATGAGATGAGACCAAAAGGAGGAGGGATAATGCCTAGTTTGAGGCCAATTAGAATATAGGTGGCTGAAAACTTGTCAAGCCCAATGGCATAGCTCTCCAGCTTCCTATTAATCACTGGGATATGGGCTGGTAAACTGTTTTGCTTATTTGCAAAGTTTGAAAGCTAAAAAAAATCCCTAGTGCTGGAATTGAACAGTTAAGTATAGTTAGAGTGAAAGATGGTTTCCCAGGAAGAAAGCAGACCTGGGTCTGATATGATCAGCCCAATCCCAGGAGGCCCAGCCATGGCCCAGGATGAGTAGAGTTTTAGGTAAGGTTATAATACAATTTATTATCCAAACTAGGATACTTTTGAGAGTGAAAGTAAATATTATGCTGGGATTATAAGCATAAACCAGGATTGTTTCAGGCAGACCAAAATGTATGTTCACTCTAAGTTTAGGCCATATTGATCCAGCTTGCCAAGAAAGAACAAAATGTAAAGGCTCCTCACAAGATGCCTTGCAAAATGTGTGTGTGTGTGTTGGTGTTGGGTAGGAGGAGCAGGGCAGGGGGATTAAGCCGTGAGCTTGGGGATTGTTTACTCTGAATATGAATTCCTTTTCTTGTTGTCCATGAATATATAATGGGGGCCCCTTCCCAAGTGTGTCTATTTTCTGGTCAGCTTCAGAAAAAGAGGGAGTGTGTGTGTGTGTGTGTGTGTGTTGGTGTGTATATGTGTGTGTAAATGAATGGGGTTTTGTGCATTGTCTGTATGCATTTGTGTCAAAGTTGTGAACATATGTTTGAGTGTGAGTGGGAATGTGAGTACATGTAATTGCGTGTAACTATGAATGTGTGTATATATGGATATGTGTGGGTGTGCACATGGGATGTGGTGAGAGTGAATGAGGGTGTACGTGTGTGTGTGTATGTGTGTGTTTGCTCAGACATGCACACATGAGCACATGCAGGACAGAACCAGGCCAGATCACTGATTCATTGAGTTATGGACTCCTTAACTTCCAGAGATCAATCACATAGACCTACCACCTCATTTTACATGTGAGGAAAATGAGGCTTGTATAATGAGACCTACACATTTTTACTATTTGCTTGGTAGTAGTTGAGGGTAGAATAGCAGCAGTCACAGTAATCTTTACTGGGAGCTAGCTGTCAATCCATGTGCTGGAGCAAAAGCCCTGCTATTTCTTTAAGGTTTTTGCAAACTATCGGTGCTTGGCGTATAGGGAAAGAAGCTACTTAAAAGTGAGCTTGAGGTGCCTGTAAGACCTAGCTTTGAGCTCAAGGGGTAGCTTTGACAGATGGCCACTTCCCTAGACCTGCCTACCTGCAGGGACCCTGTCAAGCAATGGAAACTTTCCTGTGCTTTGAACATTGTGACCCCCCCCTTCCTCCCACCCTCACACACAAACTGTAGATGTGGTTTACCTTGGAGACAAACCTTGATCCCTAGTAAAGATCCACTGGAGGCCTTCCCAGGATGCAGGCCAGACATAAACTGAAAGTATCCCCAGACTGGTCAATAAGAGACAGATAGGGCCACCTCACTGCTCCCCACAAATCCCTGAACCTTCTGCTCCTGCCCTCACCACTTTGGGCTCTGGGCAAGGAAAATGGCTAGAGAGGCCCAAGGAGTGTTAAGGTTGGCTGTTGTAGTGGGAAATTGTGCCCCTAATGTGTTAGCTGTACACATGGGGATAACCCAGTGCTAATGAAACCAGAACCCAAAACTGTGTTCAGTCCTCATCTGAACAAATTCAGCTTGCGTGAGCCTCTGTTTAAGGTGTACCCATTTACATGATCAGTCGCATGAAGGATGAAGCAAAAACAGTGTGGGGTGATGCAGCACAGCTCTGAGAAAACAACCGAAAACAACCCAAGTCTCATGTCCTCTTGATATTCCAATTCAGATTCATACAATATTTATTGAGCATTGACTATGGCCTAACACCATGCTAAGGCTTTTACATGTATCATCTCATTTAATCATCATAACAGCCCTGTGAAGTAGGATTAGTCCTATTAAGACACTCCAAGAGGTAAAGTTGCTTGCTCAAGGTAAAACAGTTAGTAAGGGGGAGGGGAATCAGAATTCAATCACAACTGTGCTTGACTAATGGTATCAAAGCCACTTTACATAAATATATATATATATATATATATATATATATATATATATATATCCACTTTACATAAAATATATATATATAAGGAGCCTGCTGCATGCTAGGCACTGTGTAAGAATTTTCCATTGATTATCTCACTTAATCCTCAAAATAGTCCTATGGGAGATACTCCTCCCTTTTTTATAGACAAGGGTATTGAAGAACAGAAATGTTAAGTAACTTCTTTAAGGTCAAGTGCTAGTACTAGCAGTTATAGCCAGCATTCAAATACAAGTCTGTTTGATTCCCAAGCCTAGGCCATCTCTTCCCTGCTCCTCCATGGACATCAGATTCTCCATCTAAATAATTCATAAAGCCCCTTCCAGCTTTGACATTCTAGAGGTCAGCAACTCTATGGTAACCCTCCCTCGTGGACTCAAGAAGCCTTGGGTCACTTGGCTCTCATCCTCTGTCATGCCTCCCTCCCCACTAGTGTCTCTCCATGTGGGACAGAGGCAGAGTGGGCAAGTCTGAGCTGGTCTGGGGCTCTGACTCAGCTCCTCCACTCTTGGTCCCAAATCCCAGGTTAGGCACTTTCTGTAACAATATCCAGAAGCTGCTCTGGGCTCTAGATCTGGGCTTTGTAACTCTTTCCCTCTGTGAAAAACAGGAAACATCTCCTTAAATAGGCAAACAAGAAAACATAACAAGAGGGGCTCGGGGAAGCTGGCTCCATGCCTTGTGTGACTATGTCCTTGTCTGTGTGCATGCTTCTCTGGGTGCACGGTAATGCCCAGGAGGAGTTGCGGACAGAGGTCAACCTTGATTCTGAATTGTCCACAGGCTGTCTTTAGTGGGCCAAGATGAATATTTACTTCCTTGCCACCCTGTCAGAACTTTTCCTCTCAGAAGCTACTGCTGAATTTTCCATACCCTTCAGGACCTCATGCAGAAGAGGAAGGCAATTTGGCTCACAGAGTGATATTGGTCAGGGTTTGGCACCCTATGTGTGTATGTGTGTGCATGGGTGCGTGCGTGTGTGTGTATGTGTGTGTGTGTATTGGAGGAGGAGTGAGGGGAAGGTGGTGGTATTCATCTGGCCCCAGCAGAGGACTACCCACTTATGCCAAATGGCTAGGGTCTGGGATCAGCCAAGTTGCTTATAGAAGCAACATCTGGGGGAGGGGAATTTCCTTAGGAGGGCCTTGAGCAGCACTTGGAAAATTACGATGAGAAGGGGGGCTGTGGTTCATAAACCTCCCCCCTACCCCTTCACCTTCCCTTATCTTGATGCTCTCTGCCCTCCTCCTCCATAGTGCCTTCTGTTTCAGTCCTTGGTGTCCTGACACCATATGCTGCCCCTCACTCCCTCTACCCTTGTTACTTGGTACAGGGGAAGGAACACTCGACAAGGAGTCAGAAAACATGGGTTGTACCACTATCTGTCAATTTCACTACTATCTCCCTGTGTGACTTTGGGAAAGGTGCTTTACCTCCCTGAACCTCAGTTTCCTCAGTTTTAAAATAAGTAAAAACCAGCCTGTTTTTAAGGTTTAACATAGGGTTTAAATGAAAAAAAAAGTATTCAAAAACATCTAGGACATATTAAGCACTTAGTAAATGTAAGTTTTTTTATTTGTTTTCTTTTTCCCCTGTTGCTTGTTTTGAGGATCAAATGAGAGAATGAACTGGAGATACTTGGTGAGCCCTGAAGTACTGTTCACACAGGAGGAGTTGCTGTTGTTAATATTCCCAGCTTCCAGACTGCCCTTCCATACACACAATAATTCAAAATTACCCAGCCTGACTAGGGTCTTGTCCCCTCCAGTTTTTGCTCTGAAGACTAGGTGGTCATCTGCTCTGAAATCTATGTCTATGGCAGATGATTATAGGTTGAGGAGCCCTAGTGCTGCAGTGGTTAAGCACTTAGCTGCTAACTGCAAGGTTGGCAGTGTGAACTTACCAGCTGCTCTTCGGGAGAAAGTTGTGGCAGTCTGCTTCCATAAAGACTACAGCCTTGGAAACCTTATGGGGCAGTTTTACTCTGTCCAGTAGGGTTGCTTTGAGTCAGAATCAACTGGATGGCAATGGGTTTACAGGGTCCTCTTTCATATCCCAAGGACAAACTTAGCTGGTCTTTTCTCCACAGAAAGGCCTTCTCAACTCATCCACAGGAACAGTGGCAACCTTGAGTCAAAGCACACTAGTAGGAGAGATCTATTTGGGCAGATGTGGCTTGTCTCAGGATGTTATGAAGCCTCAAAGATTCAGTCTGCTCCTGGATGCCTGGCAAATTAGCTCATTATTGCAGATAAGGAAACTGAAGCTAAGAGAAGTGAAGAGCACATAGATAATAAGTAACATGTTATATTCTGTGTGTGTGTGTGTATGTGTGTGTGTGTGTGTGTAGGTGGGTAGGAAGTTTATCTGGAAGCATATGAGAGGTGAGGAATATGGATTAGCTATTAAAATAACCATCAGTCTCCAGGAATTAAATAAAATCAGGCAGTATGCCTAATAAAAATTAGGCAATGGACCAAAAAGATACTGACTGTGCACTGCTTTTCCATCTCTTCTATTTGGCTTGGCTTCCTGCAGGAAGACCACAGTGCGTGCCTCATTTCATTTCACAAATACAGCACATTTTTGCTAGGTGCTATGATGAGAGGGTCTAAGGGAAACAGAGAGCTAAGTAAGGAGACAGATGTATATAGACATACACACACACACACAAACACACACACATGCCAGACTCAAATCGAAGGTAAACCATGACAAAAAAGAATAAAAGTTAACAATTGAGTATAATGGGTTATAGGAAGGATATAGTGATTCTAGCACCTAACACAATGCACTATATATACTAAGTGCTTGATAAATGAGTAGTGAAATGAAGTGAGGGCCAGAGGTGGGAGAACATGGGCCTGTATGGGGAAAGGTTAATGCACCGTAGGCAAGAAGGTCCAAGTGGATCATGCCTCTCACTCTAGGCATGCTAGCCAAAGCCAGGATCTACTACTGACTTCTCAGGCCTTATCTGCAAGGCTATTTGAAAGATGTGATGTGTTTGGATTTGTTTTCCAAATCATTGTTCTTAGTAACTAAGGTCAGAGTTTTTGGCTTTTCCTTTGACTGCTGACCATGTCCCTCTGCCTAAGAAATCTCACAGGAAGCCTCCAAGCTTCACTCTGCTCCTGGATACCTGTCAAATGACTCTTCCATTTCCTTGCCCTGTCTACAGACTCTGATTTTGGTTGTGGGGGCCAAGATTTTTTCTCTCTCCTCCTACCCCTGGGACCAATCAAGTTTCTGAATTCCAGAGTAGCACCACATTCTTGCCCCTCTTCTGGCTGAATCTGTAATTTCCAATGCATGGCACACTTTGTCTGTACTCCAGGTGCAGCTGGGCAGAATCAATTTCTTGGACATCTGTCTTCCCCAGAGCAGCCTGATCTCCTCCAGGTCCTAGACCCAACCTGAGCAAATTTCCCCGCCTTGTTGCTCTTTCATGAGAAAAGTTGACAGAGAGGACAAGCTCCTCTCTTGCCAGCCCAATGGCACCTTTAGATGGGGCATGCAGATAACATCCCAGGTAAGAGTGGATTCTGACACATAATCTTCCAAGACTTGATAAGTTAAGCTTGCTTAACTCTCATACAAACACTGGTGAGGTACTGGTGAGGTAAACTTGCAACAAAAGAAACTTCTCAACTTCGAGAATTTCAAGACACTGTGACAGATATGGTTCTCCCTAAGCCTCCAGTCATGCTAAAGAGATGAAGGCCTCTGTCTATTTTCTTACTGTTGGAAGTTTCAGATTTTCGCCTAGGGCCTGGATGAAGATGAGGATGACAGAATGACAGTTATCTAACTGTTTGCAACAGAGAGTACATTCCTCCCCACTTGTTCCTGCCCCAATATGTAATTGAATACCTCTTCCTTTGCTACCCCTCAATAGGCTTTTGCCCTTCTCTTCCTAAATAACATTATTAAGTGATTGACTAACTTATCCAAATAAAAGGTTGTCCAATGCTGAAGAAACCTTAGGTAAGTGCTTTGAGTCTGAACACGTGGTCAGTTACAATCTTTGTGAATTTTCAGAGTGACCCACTAACTCCCTGTGTGAGATGCCCAGACCTGAGTCATGTGAAGGTAGTTACACGATAAAGGCTTTTTGGATGGTGATGTTGATAATGATGATCAAGTATTTGGTCCAAACTTGCCTGAGACTCAATAGAAGGTTGAGCTAGAAGTCCTCAGTGGTCATCTAGTGTAGCAGTTCCTAACCTTGGGTGACAATCAAAATCATCTAGGAAAGGGTGCTAAAAATACAGTTTCTCTGGTGCCTGTGATATACCTATTGAATCATAATTTCTGAGGTGGATTCAAAAATTTGTTTTTTAAATAATCTCATCAAGTAATTCTGATAATAGGCCAGGTTTGGAAACAATTTGTCTGGTTGAGCCCTTTGATTTTTTTTTTTAAGATAAGGAAACTGCTGTGCAAAGAAGGGACAGGCCTGCAGCAAAGTGGCCACACAGGAAAATAAGAGCAGAGCACATCTGCCTTGGTTCTCACCATCCCCTTTTTGCTTAGAACACCCATATTACTTTCCCTCATCCTACCTGATCACATTACTTATCTTTCCATGTTTCTAGAACTGTGAGTACTTTGATGGTGGGACCATGTCCAAATCTGTCTCTGAGGCTTCAAAGTCCTTGAGCTTGATTTTTGAAGCCAGGCTTTCAAGTTGCTGGGCAGGTGCACATTCTTAGCCTCTATGCCTCTGTTTCTCCAGGGATAAAGAGTTGCAGCAGGAGCCACAGTGCACCTTTTCCTTCAAAAAGCAGGGCAGCACACTGATTAAAAAAACATTAAACAACAGGTGTTGGTGAGTATGTAGAGAAATTGAAACCCTCATCCATTGCTGGCAGGATTATAAAATGGCATAGCCTCAGTGGAAAACATTCTGGTGGTTCCTCAAAAAATTAAACACAGAATGACCATATGACCCAGCAGTCCCACTTCTAAGTATATACCACAAAGAATTAAAAGCAGTGATACATACATACTATGGAATACTGCTTAGCCAGTAGGAGAAATGAAGTCTCGATACATGCTACAATATGGATGGAGCTGGAAGACATTATGTTGACTGAAATAAGCCAATCACAAAGGGACAAATATTGTATGACCTCACTTATATAAAAAGACAAGAAAAGACAAATGTATAGAGAACAAGGTTTATTAGTGTTTACCAGGGGTGGGAGGGAGGGGGACAAGGGGGTTAACAATGATGGGAAAATCACATTGATGGTTTAAGGGTAGAGTTGCACAGCTGATTATTGTAATTGCTGTCAATAAGTTGTACACCTATATCATGGATTGAATTGTGTCCCCCAAAAAAGCTTCACTGCAAAGAGGTTATGCTGATGAGGTTTACAAGATTAGATAGTGTCTTAATCCAATCTCTTTTGAGATATAAAAGAGAGAAGCGAGCAGAGACACATGGGAACCTCATACCACCAAGAAAGCGGTGCCGGGAGCAGAGCGCGTACTTTGGACCTGAGGTTCCTGCGCTGAGATGCTCCTAGACCAAGGGAAGACTGATGCATCACAAGGACCTTCCTCCAGAGCTGACAGAGAGAGAAAGCCTTCTTTTGGAGCTGATGCCCTGAATTTGGACTTGTTGCCTACTGGACTGTGAGAGAATAAATTTCTCTTTGTTAAAACCATCCACTAGTGGTATTTCTGTTGGAGCAGCACTAGATGACTAAGACAACCTGTAAAAAGTTGAATTGGCAAAAGTGGTGTGATAGATATGTTTACAACAACAATAAAAAAAAAAAGAGAAGCTGCTGAGGCTGCTTATGTACAACCAAAATCCTCATAGGATTTGGTTTCTTGGTTTGGAGGTTTAGGGTCATGGTTTCATGGGACATCCCAGTAAATTGGCCTAATAACTTATTAGTGCTTCTATTCTACCTCCTAATTTATTGGGTGGTGCCTGGGGTCTTAAAAGCTTGCAAGTGGCCATCCAAGGCACAGCAATTGGTCTCTATTCACCTGGAGCAACAGAGGAAAGAGGGAGTGTCAGGAATAGAAGAAGGATATGGAATGCGTGGCTAATTTCCTCCATGAACAACTGCCCCCTTTGCCACGGATGGTACCCGGCTACCATTAGTGAACATTTTGATCAAAGATTCTATAGAAGAATCTTAATCAAAACAGAGTAAATGCAGAACAGAATTTCAAATTCTCATGGACTCCAGACTTCTTGGAGCCATGAAGGTTGGAGGAACCCTTGAAACTATTGCCCTGAGATAATCTTTAAACCTTAAACCAAAAATATCCCCTGAAGTCTTCTTAAAACCAAACAATAGTTTAACTTAACTAGTAAAAAGTATCTGCCCTGAGCATTTTGCTCTTTTAAGAACTATCTGTATGGAATCAAATTGACAACAGCAACTTGAAAGATTAGATAGTAACCTCAGGGGGCAGTGAATTTATGTTAATCGGGAAGGAACAACTCAGAAAATGAAGGTGAGAATGCTTGCACAACTCAAAGAATGTAATCAATGTCACTGAATTGTACATGTAGAAACTGTTTAATTGGTGTATGTATGGTTGTGTATGTTCTCAACAACAACAAAATAAATAAAATTAAAAAGAAATTGAAAGCAGGATCAAAAACAGATACTTGTACACCCATGCTCACTGCAGCAGTATTCACAATAGCCAAAAGATGGTAACAGCCTAAATGTCCATCAGTAGATGAGTGGATAAACAATATGTGGTATATACATACAATGGAATATTACTCAGCCATAAAGGGAAATGAAGTCCTGGTATATGCTGCAGCATGGATGAACTTTAAAAACATTATGCTGAGTGAAATAAGTCAATCATAAAAAGACAAATATTGTATGATCCTACTTACATGGAATATTTAGAATAGGCAAATGTATAGAGACCAACGTTTATTATAGGTTACTAGGTGTGAGAGAGCATCCTATGACTGCTAACCAAAAAAAAAGAAAGGTCAACAGTTTGAATCCACCAGCTGCTCTTTGGAAACCCTATAGGGTTAGTTCTACTCTGTCCTGTAGGGTCACTAGGAGTCGGAATCAACTCGATGGTAAAGGGTTTATGCCTTGCCTCAATTAGTACAACAACTTCTTAACCGGAATCTCTCCCTTTTCAAACCATTCTCCATACTGCTTCCAAGAAGGAGAGTGAGGTGGTGAGAGAGAGTCATTTCTTAGGGGGCATTGAGTGTCTGTTAATGGTGATGGAAAAATTTGGTATTGATTAATGGTGATAGTTGAACAACATGATGAACTTATTTAACGTCACTGAACTGTACATGTGAAGATTATTGAAATGGCAAATGTTTTGTTACCTATATATTTACCACTAAAAAAAGCAGGGCAGGCTGCAAAGATTCAAGTATTATGCTGGCAGAGATCTGTCTGGAGCTATACGGGACCTGGGAGCCCAGTTCTTGGGCTGAGGGAGCCGGAATGTCTAGTGGCAGCAGGTTACCTGAAGCTCGGGCTGGAGCTGAGTGTCTCTTTGTTTATCTTTGGGTATTTTGGCCTCACTCCCATCACACTATCGCCGGCGGGGGCCTTAAGTGCAAGGATAATGACATGCTTTGGAAAATGCCTCAAATGTCAATTACCCAGCACTGAGACAACCCCTGGGAGTTGTTCCTTCATGTCCTCATCTTTAGCTATGCTTATCATTATCACAGCACTGTGTTTCACCTTGTCTGAGTCTGCAGGGCTGCCCAGAGCCTTGGCCTGCTACTCTTCTGGGCTAGGTTAGGAAGTGGAAAAGAAACATTTCTGTCGGGAGGCAAGGCAGGGCTGACTGGTAGTTTGCATTTTTATGCATTGAGATGTGCTCAGTGCCAAGCTGGGTAGAGGGGTATAGTGGAAGGAGCACTGACTATCATTGGACCTGGGTTCTAGCCTCTCTGCTGCCATGTTCAGTTGCTGTGTGACCATATACGAGGCCCTCTAAGCCTCACTTTCCCCACCTGCATGAGTAGACTGAACTCAGAACTTTTCAATTTCATTGAGTGGTGCTAATTCAAGATCCAAGCTATAGGTTCCGGGAATAAACACCTAATGGGTGATGCCCCATCCCTGCCCTCGTGGTGCCCTATTCATCCCAAACCGTGAGTTCACTCTTGGAGATGTGTTATTACCCCGAAGGCCCAAGATACGTCCTCTAAATCAATTTGCATAATATGTTCATGCCTTTCTGTGCTGGCTTGAGTGGGCTTCAGCTGAGCAGTGAGTTCCTCAGCACAGCCTGGCTCCACTGCACTCCAGATATTTCAGCTTCTTGAAGGCGGCCAGATGAAGATTGCTTTTCCCACTGGATGTGG
Organism: Dugong dugon; assembly: GCA_030035585.1. Taxonomy (NCBI): domain Eukaryota; kingdom Metazoa; phylum Chordata; class Mammalia; order Sirenia; family Dugongidae; genus Dugong; species Dugong dugon. The sequence goes on along the minus strand of CM057483.1, from coordinate 94,800,443 downwards.
GTGTCCAAGGTCGTAGGTAACTCTGCTTTTCAGGATCCCTTCCCCAGTTCTCTCTTGCCCTGTGCTGCAACATCCTATGGGGCTTTTCAGTACATTGACTCCCTCAGCCACACACTCCTCTAACTAGGTCACCTGCTGGCACAGGCTCAGTGCCAGCAGCCTGTGGTTTCTCTGACTGGAAAGGCCTTGATTCATCCTGTTGTGGGGAACTCTTGGGCTTGGCAACTGTGTTCCCCTGGGAATTTCTCCCCTGCCTAACCCTTCTCCTCCCAACTTTTCTACTTCCCCCCTCCTCCTCTTCCGCAATACCCAAAGGATAATAGGGTGGTCTTTGTCTTGGAGCAGGGCACTCCAAACTACCAGAAAGATCCACCCTTCCTCCACCAGTAGTGACAGAAACAAGGGCTAGTTTGGGGAACTTTAACATTTCCCAAAGCCATGCCTAATAAACAGATAATCCAAGAAAAACTCATCTGCTTGCTGTGCAAACCAGCATCAAGACAAGTCCTCTAGCTATCTCCTTCCAACCAAATTGCTTTCCCTAAACCCCTCCTATTGAGAAATTATGGACCCCCTATTGTGGCACAGTTGTTAAGAGCTTGGTTGCTAACCAAAAGGTTGGCAGTTTGAATCCACCAGCCACTCCTTAGAAACCCTATGGGGCAGTTCTACTCTGTGCTATAGGGTCACTATGAGTCAGAATTGACTCGACAGCAATGGGTTTGGTTTGGTTTTATTATATCCCCTAGCACAAGGCTTGGCTGGTACTTAGTACATACTCAGTAAATATTTCTTGAATGAATGATGACTGAACAAATGAAGAGCAAACAGACCTAAAAGTCAAAGGGAATAGTGCTAGCCAAGTCAGGAGACCTGGATCAGCTACTAACCCATTTTGCAAGCTTGGGCATATCCCTTCCTCTCTCTGGGTCTCAGTCTCTTCCTTTGTAGAACTGGATGCTGTAAAAGTCAGTGATCCCTTAGGGGGCCTTCCATCTCTGGCAGTTTATGACTTTGTGATCTGTACTCCTGTTCAACCTCCCTCAAAAATGTGAAAGAAAACTCCATTTAGTCATCAGATAGTATTTGGTTCATGTTAATGGGAAAAAAGGAACAAAACTCTGGGTTTGGGGCCAAGCCAATTTCAGTGTAGCCACTGCCTTTCACCCTACCAATGGGGATGGCTGGTTGAGTACTCTTGATTCCATAACTTAAATGCACAACATTTAATGTCTGCCACTCCTCACCTCCTCTGCTCTGTCTTTGATGTCCCATGAGAAGTGTGTTGGGCAAAAGATGTCCTTTGGGCTCTGGTGGTGATTGGAATGCGCAGGCCCTTGAAAATCTGGGAATCTTAGTGATGGCAGAACAAAATCCTTGTCCCCTTTTGCAAGAAATAAGTCTTGATTTTGAAAAGTCTCTTCCAGTCATAAAAATATACAGAGGCCTACACCTGCCTGGGATTAAAGGGAACCAGGCAGGGGACCAGAGAAGGTGGACTCTCTCTTGGCCTTTCCTTTTTTGTCCCTCTGGGTTGGGTTTCTATGAGGTTCTATGGATGAAGCACATGAACTTTGTGTGGGTGTGTGTGTGCTTTAAGTGAAAGTTTACAGTTCAAGTTAGTTTCTCATACAAAAAGTATACACACATTGTTATGTGACCCTGCTTGCTCTCTCTATACTGTGACAGCACACTCCTCCTTCCCCCCAACCCCCAGATTTCCCGTGTCCAGTCAGCCAACTCCTGTACATTTCTGCCTTCTTATCTCGCCTCCGGATAGGAGCTGACCATTTAGACTCATGTATCTACTTGAGCTAAGAAGCACACTCTTCATCAGTATCATTTTATGTCTTACAGTCCAGTCTAATCCTCATCTGAAGAGTTGGCTTTGGGAATGGTTTTAGTTTTGGGCTAACAGAGTCCAGGGGCCATGTCTTCTGGGGTCCCTCCAGTCTCAGTCATGAAGCATGAACTTTGAAGACTCTTTTTAATAAAGATGACCTTTAAGAGACTTTCCAATCCTGAAAATCCATGATTTTCTGATCCCAAATATGTAACTAGTTTTAAGGTGGTATGTTTTGTGTATGTCCTTTAAGTATGGTGAGCCAGGCTGGAGCTGGGGTTGGGCAGTCAGTATGTGGATATATGGTGAGTTTCAGAGGGAGGTAGGGGCTACTCTTTGAGGAAAGGCGAAGCATATTTATCAGACAAAGAATGTTTGCAGCCTGAAAACTGTAATCAATAATTTGAAAAGCTGGTCACCCATACCTCCCTCCCTAATACATACAGTTAGGCTCCATGACCAAACACCAGGTTTAGGCTAGGTAATCTCTGAGGGTTGTTCCAGTTCTGATATTTATTCTCTAACTCTATGACATAATTCAGACTTGAAATGCACTTTGCTTATGACTCCCCTATGGTTATTTTCAATGTTTTATGCCATGCAAGGAACTAATGAGCAAGTCACATGGTGAGCTTGAATGTGAAGTGACACAGGTGGTTGGTGGTTAGTGATGAGGGTGAGCTATGAGGCAGGGAGAACCCTTTGGACCCTCAGGGCCCAGTAGCTCAAGAATGGATCATAAACGGAGGGTGTGGATATATATGACAAGGTTTTTCTTATAGATTGAGTGATGTGCCTATTTACATTGAAATATCATACTCCTGTCATGAACAAATGTCTCATAGCAGTATGTGACAGTGGATGTGCCACACTGATCAAGTGCCACACTGATCAAATACCCCTCTGATGTACTCCCCTCTGGTGTATTTGAGCCTCTCTGGTGTTATAAATAGGAGGTGACGAGCCTGGATTCAAATATGTCATGCTCTGTCAGAAAAGAAGGAATGTGTTACCATTAGAAAGGGGCTTGGAGGATCTCACAGTTAGAAAAGGGCCAAAGAAGGCCCTCTATTTCAAGAATGACAAAGTTCAATGTCCTTGTGCACAGTCAGAGCACAATTTGAGCTAAATGACAAGTAACAGGTTGGTCCTTGACCCCCTTGGATCATGGCAAAATGACAAGAATAGAGTTGGCCAAGCCCTCCAGGCACTCTCCAGACTGGACATGCATTGAGGCTGGGCCAATGCCTTACCAACACCCTTCCAAGTGCCAGTCTTCTCTCCTCCTTGGAGCATTACCGCAACTACTAATCAGCAGGGTAGATTTGGGAATTGACCTGGAGGGTAGCAGGCCTTCCCTCTTGTCCTGCTGGGGACAATCTTATCAGCTCCTATTCTAAGAAAGAGGAGCAGGAAAATGCTCACAGCTCAGGTGCCATTTTGAGTTATGGAGTGAGCAATGAACAACACAGAAGGGTAAAGAACTATAGCATGTGGAGACCCCAAAGATCATCTGATACAGTGTTTATCAAAATATGTATTACACCCCATTAGTGGGTCATGAAATTAATTAAAAAAATCACAATCTGCATTTTTTTTCTTTTTTGTTACTGTGAAGGTTTACAGAAAAATATAAAAATAGTTTCTCATTAACCAGTAGTACACATATTGTTTTATGACATTGGTTAACAATCCCACGACATGTCAACCCTCTCCCTTCTTGACCTTTTTTTTTTTTTGGTGAAAATATATATAGCCAAAGATACACCATTTCAAAAATTTCTACATGAACAGTTCAGTGACATCGACTACACTCTTCTGATTCCACTGCTATTCTCACATTAGATGAGGGTTTACAGAACAAAATAGTTTCTCATTAAACAGTACACGTGTTGCCCTATGACAATGGTTAACAACTTCACAACACATCAACACTGTTCTTACTCAACCTTGGGTTCCCTATCACCAGCTTTCCTGTCCCCTTCTACCTTCTAGCCCTTGTCCCTGGACTGCTGTGCCTCATTAGTCTCATTTGGTTCTATGGGGCTGTCCAGTCCCGGGCTGAACAGTGAACCTTGAAAGTGACTTCACCACTGAGCTGAAAGGGTGTCTGGGGGCCATACTCTAGGGGTTTCTCCAGTTTCCTTTAGGCCAGTAAATCTGGTCTTTTTTTGTGAGTTAGAATCTTGTTCTACATCCTTATCCAGCTCTGTCCATAACTCTGTTGTGACCCCGGTTAGAGCAGTCAGTGGTGGTAGCCGGGCACCACCTAGCTGTACTGGACTCAGTCTGGTGGAGTCCTTGGTAGCTGTGGTCCATTAGTCCTTTGGACTAATCTTTGCCTTGTATCTTGTTCTCTTCCTTCTCCCTTGCTCCCGAAGGGATGAGACCAGTGGAGTATCTTAGATGGCCGCTCACAGGCTTTTAAGATCTCAGACACTACTCACCAAGGTAGAATGTAGAACATTGTCTTTATAAACTGTGTTATGCCAATTGAGCTAGATGTTCCCCGAGACCACAGTCCCCACAACCCTCCGCCCAGCAATTCAGTCCATCAGGGAGTTTGGATGTGTCTATGGAGCTTCCATGACCTTTCCTTGTACAAGTTGTGCTGGTTTCCCCTGTATTGTGTACTGTCTCACCCTTCACACAAGATACCACTTATCTATTGCCTATTTAGTATTTCCCCCTCACCCCTCCCATCCCTGGTAACCAACAAAGATTGTTACATTTTGTGTGTGAACTTTTCCATGGGTTTTTACAATAGCGGTCTCATAGAATATTTCTCCTTTTGTGATTGACTTATTTCACTCAGCATAATGTCCTCCAGTTTCATCCATGTTATGAGATGCTTCACAGATTCATCATTGTTATTTCTCCTTGCATAGCACTCCATTGTATGTACGTACCATAGTTTGTTTATCCATTCGTCTGTTGATGGGCATTTAGGTTGTTTCTATCTGTTTGCTATTGTGAACAATGCTGCCATGAACATAGGTGTGCATATGTCTATTCCAGTGACGACTCTTATTTCTCTAGGACATATTCCTAGGAGTGGGATTGCTGGACCGAATGGTATGTCTATTTCTAGCTTTCTGAGGAAGCACCATATCATTTTCCAAAATGGTTGTATCATTTTGCATTCCCACCAGCAGTGCATAATAGTTCCGACCTCCCCGCAGTCCCCCCAACATTTGTTATTTCCAGTGTTTTTGATTCGTGCCAGTAATGCCGGGGTGAGATGGTATCTCTTTGTGGTTTTAATTTGCATTTCTCTAATGTCTAGTGAATGTGAGCATTTCCTCATGCGTCTGTTGGCCATTTGAATGTCTTCTTTGGTGAAGTGTCTGTTCATTTTCTTTGCCCATTTTTTAATAGGATTATTTGTCTTTTTGTTGTAGAGGTGTTGGATTTTCTTGTAGATTATGGAGATTAGACTTTTGTCTGACTTGTACTGTCCAAAATTTTTTTCCCAGTCTGTAGGTTCTCTTTTTACTCTTTTGGTGAAGTCTTTTGAAGAGCATAGGTGTTTGATTTTTAGAAGATCCCAGTTATCTAGCTTATCTTCTGTGGTTTGTGTGTTGATGGTTATGGTTTGTATCCAGTTAATGCCGTGTATTAGGGCCTCTAGTGTTGGTCCTATTTTTTCTTCTATGAACTTTATAGTTTTTGGCTTTATATTCAGGTCTTTGATCCATTTTGAAGTAGTTTTTGTATACGGTGTGAAGTATGGGTCCTGTTTCATCTTTTTGCATATGGATATCCAGTTTTGCCAGCACCATTTGTTAAAAAGACTGTCTTTTCCCCATTTGATGGACTTTGGGTCCTTGTCAAAGATCAGGTGACCATAGGTAGATGGATTTACATCTGGGTTCTCAATTCTGTTCCATTGGTCAATGTATCTGTCGTTGTACCAGTACCAGGCTCTTGTGACTACCGTAGCTGTATAGTAGGTTCTGAGGTCAGGTAGTGTGAGTCCTCCAACTTTATTCTTCTTCAATAGTGCTTTACTTATTCAGGGCTTCCTCCCTTTCCATATAAAGTTAATGATTAATTTTTCCATCTCTTTGAAGAATGTTGTTGGTATTTGGATAGGGATTGTGTTGTATTTGTAAATTTCTTTGGGTACAATTATCATTTTCACAATGTTAAGTCTACCTATCCATGAGCATGGTATGTTTTTTCCATTTATGTAGATCCCTTGGGGTTTCTTGCAGTAGTGTTTTGTAGTTTTCTTTGTATAGGTCTTTTACATCCCTGGTTAGATTTATTCCTAAGTATTTTATTTTTTTAGGGGCTATTATAAGTGGTATTGTTTTCCTGATTTCCTTTTCATTGTTCTCTTTATTGGTGTATAGGAATCCAACAGATTTTTGTATGTTTATCTTGTATCCTGCTACTCTGCTGAATCTTTCTATTAGTTCCAGTAGATGTGTCATGGAGTCTTTAGCGTTTTCTATGTATAGTATCATATCATCTGCAAACAGGACAGTTTAACTTCTTCATTACCAGTTTGGATGTCCTTTATTTCTTTTTCTTGTCTTATTGCTTTAGCTAGAACTTCCAGCACAATGTTACATAGGAGCAGTGATAAAGGGCATCCTTGTCTTGTGTCTGTTTTCAAGGGGAATGTTTTCAGCCTCTCTCCATTAAGAATGATGTTGGTCATTGGTTTTCAATAGATGCCCTTTATTATGTGGAGAAATTTCCCTTCTATACCTATTTTATTGAGAGTTTTTATGAGGAATGGGTGTTGGACTTTGTTGAATGCCTTTTCTGCTTCAATTGAGATGATCATGTGATTCTTTCCTTTTATTTATGTGGTGGATTATGTTGATTGATTTTCTAATGTTGAACCATCTTTGCATACCTGGTATGAATCCTACTTGGTCATGGTGTATTATTTTTTTGATATGATGCTGAATTCTATTGGCTAGAATTTTGTTGAGAGTTTTTGCATCTATATTCATGGGAGATATTTGTCTCTAATTTTCTTTTTTTGTGACGTCTTTGCCTGGTTTTGGTATCAGCCTTATGCGGGCTTCATAGAATGAGTTCGGAAGTGTTGCTTCCTTTTCTATGCTCTGAAATAGCTTGAGTAGTACTGGTACAAGCTCTTCTGTGAATGTTTTGTAGAATTCTCCAGTGAAGCCATCTGGGCCAGGGCTTTTTTTGGTTGGGATTTTAATTACCTTTCCAATCTCTTCTCTTATTATGGGTCTGTTCAGATTTTCAACATCACTTTGTTGTTGTTTGGGTAGGTAGTGTGTTTCTAGAAATTTATCCATTTCCTCTAGGTTTTCAAATTTGTTGGAGTATAGTTTTTCATAATATTCTCTTATGATCCTTTTTATTTCAGTTGGGTCTGTTGTAATGTGCCCCATTTCATTTCTTATTTGGGTTATTTGCGTCGTCTCTTGTTTTTCTTTTGTCAGTTTGGCCAGTGGTTTGTCGATTTTGTTGATTCTTTCAAAGAACCAACTTTCAGTTTTGTTGATTCTTTCTATTGTTTTTCTGTTCTCTATTTCATTTATTTCTGCTCTGATCTTTATTATTTCTTTTCTTCTAGTGGCTGTGGGCTTTTTTTTTTTTTTTTTGCTGTTCTCTTTCTATTTGTTTGAGTTGTGTAGTTAATGTTTTGGTTTTGTCCCTGTCTTCTTTTTTGATGTGTGCATCTATTGCTATAAATTGTCCTCTGAGGACTGCCTTTGCTGTGTCCCAAAGGTTTTGGTAGGATGTGTTTTCATTCTCATTTGATTCTAGGAATTTTTTATTTCCATCTCTGATTTCTTCTATTACCCAGTGATGTGTAAGCAGGGTATTATTCAGTTTCCAAGTAATTGATTTTTTTTTCCTTACTCTCCTGTTGTTAATTTCTACCTTGATGGCATTCTGGTCAGAGAAGATACTTTGAATTATCTCAACGTTTTGGATCTTGTTGAGGATTGCTCTGTGGCCTAAGATATGGTCTATTCTGGAGAATGTTCCATGTGCATTGGAAAAGAATGTGTACTTTGCAGCTGTTGGGTGGAGTGTTCTATATATGTCTATGAGGTCAAGTTGGCTGATTGTGCCCTTTAGGTCTTCTGTATCTTTGCTGAGTTTCTTTTTAGTTGTTCTGTCTTTTACTGAGAGTAGTGTATTGAAGTCTCCTACTATTATTGTGGAACTGTCAATTTCTCTTTTCAGTGTTGTTAGAGTTTGTTTTACGTATTTTGGAGCCCTGTCATTGGGTGTGCAGGTGTTTATTATGGTTATGTCTTCATGATGGATTGTCCCCTTAATCATTATATAGTGTCCTTCTTGTCTTTTATGGTGGATTTTGTTTTAAACTCTATTTTATCTGAGATTAGTATTGCCACTCCTGCTCCTTTTTGGTAGTTGTTAGCTTGATATATATATTTTTCCAACCTTTGACTTTTAATAAATTCATGTCTTTGTTTCTAACGTGTGTCTCTTGTAGACAGCATATTGATGGATCCTGTTTTCTTATCCATTCTGTCACTCTCCATCTCTTTATGGGTGCAATGTGTCCATTTACATTCAGTGTAATTATTGATAGATGTGACTTTGTTGCTGTCATCTTGTAGTGTTTTTTTTTGTGGTGCTGAAGTTTTCTTTGTTCTTCTTACTCTCTTGTGCTGAGTTACTTTTTTTTGTGTTTTTTTTTTTCATTTCTTTTGTTTTTGTAGGTTTTGTTTTTGGTGAGACTTTATGTTTTTCCTCTTTTTTTAATGAGTATATTTGTTAACATTCTTTATGGTTATCATGAAATTTACCCTTATCTTTCTAAGTTTGAAGCAGTCTGTTAGTACTTGGTACAGCCTTTCCTTCCTCTCCATTAGACGGTTCTATACCTATACCGTTTATTCAGACTTTTATTGTTCTGATGTTGTTGTTATTTACAGATTAACTGCTCTGATTCCCTGTTGTATTTCTTTTGGTTTTGGATAGTCCTTGAGAGTTCATTTCCTAGATTGGTATCTGGCTGGTACGATCCTGCATCCTAGATTCATCCTGTGAGCTGAAGTTGTTTGTTCTCAGATCGAAGAACTCCCTTTAATAATTCTTGTAAGTTTGGTTTGGTTTTTACATATTCCCTTAATTTCTGTTTATCTGGAAATGACCTAATTTCACCATCATAGTTGAATGAGAGTTTTTCAGGATATATTATTCTTGGCTGGCAATTGTTTTCTTTCAAGGTTTTATATATGTCATCCCATTGCCTTCTTGCCTGCATGGTTTCTGCCGAATAATCTGAGTTTAGTCTTATTGTTTCTCCTCTGTGTGTGACTTCTTGTTTTTCACTAGCAGCTCTCAGGATTCTTTGTTTGTCTTTGGTTTTGGTGAGTGTGATTATGATATGCCTTGGTGATTTTCTTTTGGGGTCTATCCTATATGGGGTTCGTCGAGCTTCTTGGAATGCCAGCTTTTCATCTTTAATGATATTGGTGAAGTTTTCTTTCAGCAGTTCTTCAATAATCCTCTCTGTGTTTTCTGTTTTCTCCCCTTGTTCTGGAACTCCAGTCACTGACAGATTTTTGCTTTTGATTGTATTCCACATAATTTTCAGGGTCTTTTCATTTTTCTTTGTTCTTTTTTCTGAGTTTTCCTCCTACAGATTTGTATCTAAGTGTTTGTCTTCAATTCTGCTGATCCTGTCTTCCACTGTTTCAAATCTGCTCCTCAGTCCTTCTATGACACTGTCCATTTCTGAAATCTTTTTTTGTTTATCTTTTGGATTTCTAGTTGTTGTTTTTGTATTATTTCTAGTAGTGAATTTATTTTGGCATTTTGTTCCTGTATTATTTTCCTGAATTCTTCCATTTTTTGTTTGTATTTTCCATGAATTTGTCTGCCATTCCCATGAATTTGTCTATTTTTTCCTCATTTTTATCTGCTTTTTGCTTCAACTCTTGGATATCTCAATATTAGAGATTTGAATTCCCTATCAGGTAGTTCTAGAGCCTTTGCTTCTACTGGAAAGTCATCCGGTGTTTTATTTTGGACACCTGCTAGAACCATCCTGTTCTTTTTTTAAAATATGTTTTGATGTTCTCTGCTGTCTTTGGGGCATTCTATAGGTTTTTTTTCTCGTTTATTGATTGTAGATTTGTTTGTTTTTTCCTTTTTTTTTCCTTTGGTTATGGCTGAGCAGGCGTGCTGTGTGTTCTTTGTTGTTTGCTCGTCTGTGGGCACAATACTTTTCGCCTCCTTCTCCAATTGGCAGGGTCAGTCGCTCAGATATGGTACAGCAGGGCAGGTCTAGCTGAAGAGGAGTTATTGGGACTGTTTTTTTGTGGCACTTACTACTGCGACCAGGGCGGGTTGGTAATCGATGCATAGCAGGTTCTTGTAGGCCGTGCCCGTGCTGCTTGGTGGTGTGATGTTAAGCACATGGTGCAGATAGGCATGATGTAGGGGGGAGATTGTTATGAAGTGACACAGGTGGTTGGTGGTTAGTGATGAGGGTGAGCTATGAGGCAGGGAGAACCCTTTGGACCCTCAGGGCCCAGTAGCTCAAGAATGGATCATAAACGGAGGGTGTGGATATATATGACAAGGTTTTTCTTATAGATTGAGTGATGTGCCTATTTACATTGAAATATCATACTCCTGTCATGAACAAATGTCTCATAGCAGTATGTGACAGTGGATGTGCCACACTGATCAAGTGCCACACTGATCAAATACCCCTCTGATGTACTCCCCTCTGGTGTATTTGAGCCTCTCTGGTGTTATAAATAGGAGGTGACGAGCCTGGATTCAAATATGTCATGCTCTGTCAGAAAAGAAGGAATGTGTTACCATTAGAAAGGGGCTTGGAGGATCTCACAGTTAGAAAAGGGCCAAAGAAGGCCCTCTATTTCAAGAATGACAAAGTTCAATGTCCTTGTGCACAGTCAGAGCACAATTTGAGCTAAATGACAAGTAACAGGTTGGTCCTTGACCCCCTTGGATCATGGCAAAATGACAAGAATAGAGTTGGCCAAGCCCTCCAGGCACTCTCCAGACTGGACATGCATTGAGGCTGGGCCAATGCCTTACCAACACCCTTCCAAGTGCCAGTCTTCTCTCCTCCTTGGAGCATTACCGCAACTACTAATCAGCAGGGTAGATTTGGGAATTGACCTGGAGGGTAGCAGGCCTTCCCTCTTGTCCTGCTGGGGACAATCTTATCAGCTCCTATTCTAAGAAAGAGGAGCAGGAAAATGCTCACAGCTCAGGTGCCATTTTGAGTTATGGAGTGAGCAATGAACAACACAGAAGGGTAAAGAACTATAGCATGTGGAGACCCCAAAGATCATCTGATACAGTGTTTATCAAAATATGTATTACACCCCATTAGTGGGTCATGAAATTAATTAAAAAAATCACAATCTGCATTTTTTTTCTTTTTTGTTACTGTGAAGGTTTACAGAAAAATATAAAAATAGTTTCTCATTAACCAGTAGTACACATATTGTTTTATGACATTGGTTAACAATCCCACGACATGTCAACCCTCTCCCTTCTTGACCTTTTTTTTTTTTTGGTGAAAATATATATAGCCAAAGATACACCATTTCAAAAATTTCTACATGAACAGTTCAGTGACATCGACTACACTCTTCTGATTCCACTGCTATTCTCACATTAGATGAGGGTTTACAGAACAAAATAGTTTCTCATTAAACAGTACACGTGTTGCCCTATGACAATGGTTAACAACTTCACAACACATCAACACTGTTCTTACTCAACCTTGGGTTCCCTATCACCAGCTTTCCTGTCCCCTTCTACCTTCTAGCCCTTGTCCCTGGACTGCTGTGCCTCATTAGTCTCATTTGGTTCTATGGGGCTGTCCAGTCCCGGGCTGAACAGTGAACCTTGAAAGTGACTTCACCACTGAGCTGAAAGGGTGTCTGGGGGCCATACTCTAGGGGTTTCTCCAGTTTCCTTTAGGCCAGTAAATCTGGTCTTTTTTTGTGAGTTAGAATCTTGTTCTACATCCTTATCCAGCTCTGTCCATAACTCTGTTGTGACCCCGGTTAGAGCAGTCAGTGGTGGTAGCCGGGCACCACCTAGCTGTACTGGACTCAGTCTGGTGGAGTCCTTGGTAGCTGTGGTCCATTAGTCCTTTGGACTAATCTTTGCCTTGTATCTTGTTCTCTTCCTTCTCCCTTGCTCCCGAAGGGATGAGACCAGTGGAGTATCTTAGATGGCCGCTCACAGGCTTTTAAGATCTCAGACACTACTCACCAAGGTAGAATGTAGAACATTGTCTTTATAAACTGTGTTATGCCAATTGAGCTAGATGTTCCCCGAGACCACAGTCCCCACAACCCTCCGCCCAGCAATTCAGTCCATCAGGGAGTTTGGATGTGTCTATGGAGCTTCCATGACCTTTCCTTGTACAAGTTGTGCTGGTTTCCCCTGTATTGTGTACTGTCTCACCCTTCACACAAGATACCACTTATCTATTGCCTATTTAGTATTTCCCCCTCACCCCTCCCATCCCTGGTAACCAACAAAGATTGTTACATTTTGTGTGTGAACTTTTCCATGGGTTTTTACAATAGCGGTCTCATAGAATATTTCTCCTTTTGTGATTGACTTATTTCACTCAGCATAATGTCCTCCAGTTTCATCCATGTTATGAGATGCTTCACAGATTCATCATTGTTATTTCTCCTTGCATAGCACTCCATTGTATGTACGTACCATAGTTTGTTTATCCATTCGTCTGTTGATGGGCATTTAGGTTGTTTCTATCTGTTTGCTATTGTGAACAATGCTGCCATGAACATAGGTGTGCATATGTCTATTCCAGTGACGACTCTTATTTCTCTAGGACATATTCCTAGGAGTGGGATTGCTGGACCGAATGGTATGTCTATTTCTAGCTTTCTGAGGAAGCACCATATCATTTTCCAAAATGGTTGTATCATTTTGCATTCCCACCAGCAGTGCATAATAGTTCCGACCTCCCCGCAGTCCCCCCAACATTTGTTATTTCCAGTGTTTTTGATTCGTGCCAGTAATGCCGGGGTGAGATGGTATCTCTTTGTGGTTTTAATTTGCATTTCTCTAATGTCTAGTGAATGTGAGCATTTCCTCATGCGTCTGTTGGCCATTTGAATGTCTTCTTTGGTGAAGTGTCTGTTCATTTTCTTTGCCCATTTTTTAATAGGATTATTTGTCTTTTTGTTGTAGAGGTGTTGGATTTTCTTGTAGATTATGGAGATTAGACTTTTGTCTGACTTGTACTGTCCAAAATTTTTTTCCCAGTCTGTAGGTTCTCTTTTTACTCTTTTGGTGAAGTCTTTTGAAGAGCATAGGTGTTTGATTTTTAGAAGATCCCAGTTATCTAGCTTATCTTCTGTGGTTTGTGTGTTGATGGTTATGGTTTGTATCCAGTTAATGCCGTGTATTAGGGCCTCTAGTGTTGGTCCTATTTTTTCTTCTATGAACTTTATAGTTTTTGGCTTTATATTCAGGTCTTTGATCCATTTTGAAGTAGTTTTTGTATACGGTGTGAAGTATGGGTCCTGTTTCATCTTTTTGCATATGGATATCCAGTTTTGCCAGCACCATTTGTTAAAAAGACTGTCTTTTCCCCATTTGATGGACTTTGGGTCCTTGTCAAAGATCAGGTGACCATAGGTAGATGGATTTACATCTGGGTTCTCAATTCTGTTCCATTGGTCAATGTATCTGTCGTTGTACCAGTACCAGGCTCTTGTGACTACCGTAGCTGTATAGTAGGTTCTGAGGTCAGGTAGTGTGAGTCCTCCAACTTTATTCTTCTTCAATAGTGCTTTACTTATTCAGGGCTTCCTCCCTTTCCATATAAAGTTAATGATTAATTTTTCCATCTCTTTGAAGAATGTTGTTGGTATTTGGATAGGGATTGTGTTGTATTTGTAAATTTCTTTGGGTACAATTATCATTTTCACAATGTTAAGTCTACCTATCCATGAGCATGGTATGTTTTTTCCATTTATGTAGATCCCTTGGGGTTTCTTGCAGTAGTGTTTTGTAGTTTTCTTTGTATAGGTCTTTTACATCCCTGGTTAGATTTATTCCTAAGTATTTTATTTTTTTAGGGGCTATTATAAGTGGTATTGTTTTCCTGATTTCCTTTTCATTGTTCTCTTTATTGGTGTATAGGAATCCAACAGATTTTTGTATGTTTATCTTGTATCCTGCTACTCTGCTGAATCTTTCTATTAGTTCCAGTAGATGTGTCATGGAGTCTTTAGCGTTTTCTATGTATAGTATCATATCATCTGCAAACAGGACAGTTTAACTTCTTCATTACCAGTTTGGATGTCCTTTATTTCTTTTTCTTGTCTTATTGCTTTAGCTAGAACTTCCAGCACAATGTTACATAGGAGCAGTGATAAAGGGCATCCTTGTCTTGTGTCTGTTTTCAAGGGGAATGTTTTCAGCCTCTCTCCATTAAGAATGATGTTGGTCATTGGTTTTCAATAGATGCCCTTTATTATGTGGAGAAATTTCCCTTCTATACCTATTTTATTGAGAGTTTTTATGAGGAATGGGTGTTGGACTTTGTTGAATGCCTTTTCTGCTTCAATTGAGATGATCATGTGATTCTTTCCTTTTATTTATGTGGTGGATTATGTTGATTGATTTTCTAATGTTGAACCATCTTTGCATACCTGGTATGAATCCTACTTGGTCATGGTGTATTATTTTTTTGATATGATGCTGAATTCTATTGGCTAGAATTTTGTTGAGAGTTTTTGCATCTATATTCATGGGAGATATTTGTCTCTAATTTTCTTTTTTTGTGACGTCTTTGCCTGGTTTTGGTATCAGCCTTATGCGGGCTTCATAGAATGAGTTCGGAAGTGTTGCTTCCTTTTCTATGCTCTGAAATAGCTTGAGTAGTACTGGTACAAGCTCTTCTGTGAATGTTTTGTAGAATTCTCCAGTGAAGCCATCTGGGCCAGGGCTTTTTTTGGTTGGGATTTTAATTACCTTTCCAATCTCTTCTCTTATTATGGGTCTGTTCAGATTTTCAACATCACTTTGTTGTTGTTTGGGTAGGTAGTGTGTTTCTAGAAATTTATCCATTTCCTCTAGGTTTTCAAATTTGTTGGAGTATAGTTTTTCATAATATTCTCTTATGATCCTTTTTATTTCAGTTGGGTCTGTTGTAATGTGCCCCATTTCATTTCTTATTTGGGTTATTTGCGTCGTCTCTTGTTTTTCTTTTGTCAGTTTGGCCAGTGGTTTGTCGATTTTGTTGATTCTTTCAAAGAACCAACTTTCAGTTTTGTTGATTCTTTCTATTGTTTTTCTGTTCTCTATTTCATTTATTTCTGCTCTGATCTTTATTATTTCTTTTCTTCTAGTGGCTGTGGGCTTTTTTTTTTTTTTTTTGCTGTTCTCTTTCTATTTGTTTGAGTTGTGTAGTTAATGTTTTGGTTTTGTCCCTGTCTTCTTTTTTGATGTGTGCATCTATTGCTATAAATTGTCCTCTGAGGACTGCCTTTGCTGTGTCCCAAAGGTTTTGGTAGGATGTGTTTTCATTCTCATTTGATTCTAGGAATTTTTTATTTCCATCTCTGATTTCTTCTATTACCCAGTGATGTGTAAGCAGGGTATTATTCAGTTTCCAAGTAATTGATTTTTTTTTCCTTACTCTCCTGTTGTTAATTTCTACCTTGATGGCATTCTGGTCAGAGAAGATACTTTGAATTATCTCAACGTTTTGGATCTTGTTGAGGATTGCTCTGTGGCCTAAGATATGGTCTATTCTGGAGAATGTTCCATGTGCATTGGAAAAGAATGTGTACTTTGCAGCTGTTGGGTGGAGTGTTCTATATATGTCTATGAGGTCAAGTTGGCTGATTGTGCCCTTTAGGTCTTCTGTATCTTTGCTGAGTTTCTTTTTAGTTGTTCTGTCTTTTACTGAGAGTAGTGTATTGAAGTCTCCTACTATTATTGTGGAACTGTCAATTTCTCTTTTCAGTGTTGTTAGAGTTTGTTTTACGTATTTTGGAGCCCTGTCATTGGGTGTGCAGGTGTTTATTATGGTTATGTCTTCATGATGGATTGTCCCCTTAATCATTATATAGTGTCCTTCTTGTCTTTTATGGTGGATTTTGTTTTAAACTCTATTTTATCTGAGATTAGTATTGCCACTCCTGCTCCTTTTTGGTAGTTGTTAGCTTGATATATATATTTTTCCAACCTTTGACTTTTAATAAATTCATGTCTTTGTTTCTAACGTGTGTCTCTTGTAGACAGCATATTGATGGATCCTGTTTTCTTATCCATTCTGTCACTCTCCATCTCTTTATGGGTGCAATGTGTCCATTTACATTCAGTGTAATTATTGATAGATGTGACTTTGTTGCTGTCATCTTGTAGTGTTTTTTTTTGTGGTGCTGAAGTTTTCTTTGTTCTTCTTACTCTCTTGTGCTGAGTTACTTTTTTTTGTGTTTTTTTTTTTCATTTCTTTTGTTTTTGTAGGTTTTGTTTTTGGTGAGACTTTATGTTTTTCCTCTTTTTTTAATGAGTATATTTGTTAACATTCTTTATGGTTATCATGAAATTTACCCTTATCTTTCTAAGTTTGAAGCAGTCTGTTAGTACTTGGTACAGCCTTTCCTTCCTCTCCATTAGACGGTTCTATACCTATACCGTTTATTCAGACTTTTATTGTTCTGATGTTGTTGTTATTTACAGATTAACTGCTCTGATTCCCTGTTGTATTTCTTTTGGTTTTGGATAGTCCTTGAGAGTTCATTTCCTAGATTGGTATCTGGCTGGTACGATCCTGCATCCTAGATTCATCCTGTGAGCTGAAGTTGTTTGTTCTCAGATCGAAGAACTCCCTTTAATAATTCTTGTAAGTTTGGTTTGGTTTTTACATATTCCCTTAATTTCTGTTTATCTGGAAATGACCTAATTTCACCATCATAGTTGAATGAGAGTTTTTCAGGATATATTATTCTTGGCTGGCAATTGTTTTCTTTCAAGGTTTTATATATGTCATCCCATTGCCTTCTTGCCTGCATGGTTTCTGCCGAATAATCTGAGTTTAGTCTTATTGTTTCTCCTCTGTGTGTGACTTCTTGTTTTTCACTAGCAGCTCTCAGGATTCTTTGTTTGTCTTTGGTTTTGGTGAGTGTGATTATGATATGCCTTGGTGATTTTCTTTTGGGGTCTATCCTATATGGGGTTCGTCGAGCTTCTTGGAATGCCAGCTTTTCATCTTTAATGATATTGGTGAAGTTTTCTTTCAGCAGTTCTTCAATAATCCTCTCTGTGTTTTCTGTTTTCTCCCCTTGTTCTGGAACTCCAGTCACTGACAGATTTTTGCTTTTGATTGTATTCCACATAATTTTCAGGGTCTTTTCATTTTTCTTTGTTCTTTTTTCTGAGTTTTCCTCCTACAGATTTGTATCTAAGTGTTTGTCTTCAATTCTGCTGATCCTGTCTTCCACTGTTTCAAATCTGCTCCTCAGTCCTTCTATGACACTGTCCATTTCTGAAATCTTTTTTTGTTTATCTTTTGGATTTCTAGTTGTTGTTTTTGTATTATTTCTAGTAGTGAATTTATTTTGGCATTTTGTTCCTGTATTATTTTCCTGAATTCTTCCATTTTTTGTTTGTATTTTCCATGAATTTGTCTGCCATTCCCATGAATTTGTCTATTTTTTCCTCATTTTTATCTGCTTTTTGCTTCAACTCTTGGATATCTCAATATTAGAGATTTGAATTCCCTATCAGGTAGTTCTAGAGCCTTTGCTTCTACTGGAAAGTCATCCGGTGTTTTATTTTGGACACCTGCTAGAACCATCCTGTTCTTTTTTTAAAATATGTTTTGATGTTCTCTGCTGTCTTTGGGGCATTCTATAGGTTTTTTTTCTCGTTTATTGATTGTAGATTTGTTTGTTTTTTCCTTTTTTTTTCCTTTGGTTATGGCTGAGCAGGCGTGCTGTGTGTTCTTTGTTGTTTGCTCGTCTGTGGGCACAATACTTTTCGCCTCCTTCTCCAATTGGCAGGGTCAGTCGCTCAGATATGGTACAGCAGGGCAGGTCTAGCTGAAGAGGAGTTATTGGGACTGTTTTTTTGTGGCACTTACTACTGCGACCAGGGCGGGTTGGTAATCGATGCATAGCAGGTTCTTGTAGGCCGTGCCCGTGCTGCTTGGTGGTGTGATGTTAAGCACATGGTGCAGATAGGCATGATGTAGGGGGGAGATTGTTATGT
This sequence comes from Dugong dugon, assembly GCA_030035585.1. NCBI lineage: Eukaryota > Metazoa > Chordata > Mammalia > Sirenia > Dugongidae > Dugong > Dugong dugon. The sequence goes on along the minus strand of CM057483.1, from coordinate 94,782,367 downwards.
GTGGAGCTAAGATGGATATGGGAGAGAGGAGAGAGGAACAGGGATCAAAAACATACAAACAAACCAAAAAGAAAGCTAAGGGAGCTTGCTGTTGAAGTGGAGAGGTGAGAGGCTATGAAATGGAGCAAAACAAAAAGGGGAAGAAGAAAAAAGAGAGAGAGAAGAAAAGAATGAATAAATAAAAATCAGAAAGAAAAAAAACAGCAAACCTTCCAGGGATCCCACTGGTGCTGCTATGAGGTCTGGGGAAGTTTTTCTCAGGTGTTGCAGTACAGTCTGGCTAGAAGGCATGGAGTTATTCAGTGCCAGATATTCAGGGAACAGGAAGAGATGTAAGGCATAGAGAGATGAAAAACTGAGTAATGAAGAAAGACAAAAAGGGAAAATGGGAAAAGAAAACAAAACAAATTAAAAAAAAGAAAAGAAACAAGAAAAGCACCCAAAAAAACCCACGAAGAAAGAAATGCCGTCAGGGATCCCTCTGCACATCTGCGCAAGCCAAGGGGGCAGGTCCTAAGCCACACAGCACCACCTGACCAGAAGAGGCTCCCAACTCAAGAAAAAGAAAAGAAACGAAACAAACAGCTCAAAACAAACAAATAAACAAAAGTCCCGGGATCCCACCAGCACGGCAGCCCAGACCGGGAAGCAGTTCCACACTCGAACGGAGCTCCGCAGCCCCTCAGGAAGAAGCAAAGATGGCGCACGGAGCCAGGTATTTGAGCAAAAGGAGGGGGAGGTGTTAAGAGGTAAGGAAGAAATCAAAAGAAGTGGAAAAAAGCAACACCAACCACCAACAAATGACATTCAGAGAGCCGGCCAGTGTGGGAGGGTGGAATCCAGCAGCCAGTGCTTCCCGGACAAGAGACTGTGGCCACGGGAAGCAGAGGAGGCTGAGTGGGGGTGAAGAAGGGTCGGGGGTGGGAAAGCATATATTGCAAATTACAGGTTGTTTTGTCTTCCGCCGGAAGCTCCATGTAGCTGCTTTCTCGTACCCCCATTTGCTGGTCTCCGATAGTAGTCCAAGATGGCGGATCTGCACTGTGTTAGCTGATAGGGGACCTCTGAATCTCTCCTCACTCTCCATTCTCTGTCAGTTTTCTCAGTCCATTTGGTGCTTGGCTGAGTTCTTTATCTCTTCATTTGATGTTTTAGGTTTTCAGGGTTGCTGTTTTCTCTGTTTGGCTTAGTTTTTCAGATCTTTGCTGTGGAGGGACGGCATGATGCTTCTGCCTAGATTGCCATTTTGCCGCAAGTCCCACAATCTGCATTTTTAAAAAATAAAATACATTAGAAAATATTGGCATTTGTCACACAGAGTAAGGGTAGTTACTATTTTGTGAAAATTTTTAAGCTATAAATATATATAGTTTCAATTATATATCAGTTATATATATGTGATATATATATAAGTATGTGTAATACATGTATGGAGTCCCACTTGTATGATTTGGCCATGTGCCTCTAATGTACACAGACAGACACATACACAAGCGTACACACACACACACACACACACACATATATATATTCTTATATAACATTAACTGTGAAGTGATACTGAAAATACAATAGAAATTTAGAAAATTAGAGGAAAAATCAGTGTGGTCTGGATCTGTTGAAGAAAGAGCCAACTATTAGCTGAAAGGTTGGCATTTCAAACCCACCCAGAGGTGCCTCAGAAGACTGGCCTGGTGATCTCCTTCTGAAAGATCACAGCCTCAGAAACCCTATGGAGTAGTTCTGCTCTACACGTATTTGGGGTCGCCATGAGTCAGAACAACTTGATGGCTACTAACAACAACACACATGTATGTTTGCACATATAAATATATACAGATATATAAATATATACAGATATATAAATATACATATGTCTTCTTTCACTAATACCCATGTGACATAGTTTCAAGTGTCCTCAGCCTACAGTCTACTCTCCTCTGGACACACTCCAATTGGTTTTAAAGTGTGGGACCTTAGAGCTGCAGCAGCCCTTCACGTGTTACCTACCCAGAGCAGAGGAAAGCACAACTATCTTCTCCTTTGTTCTGGCCAGTACATTTTTAATAATTCAGTCCAAGATTTCCAATAAGGCAGCACATCACAGCTTTGATACCTACTGAACTTGTTGTCTAAAACCTCTAGGTGTGTTTCCTACATGTCTCTGCTAATCCACAGCTCCCTATCCTCCCATTGTACAGGTTACTTTTTAAAAAATTTTTTTGCGCTTTATTTTTTAAATAATATTTTATTGTGTTTTCAGTGGAAGTTTACACAGCAGTTTAGGTTCCCATTCAATAATTTCCACACGAATTGTTCAGTGACACTGACTACATTCTTCACAATGCATGAACTTTCTCAATATTTCTGTTCTGGTTGTTCCTTTTCCATTAATCTAGTTTCTTTGCTCCCTTACATTCTTATCTTTGTTTTAAAGTAATTGTTGACCATTTGGTCTCAAAGAGACAATTTTTTAAAGGAGCACAGTACTCACGATTGATAATCTTTGTTTTGTAAGCCAATCTGTTATCTAGCTAAAAGATGACCTTGGGGGCTAGTTTCACTTCAAGGTTTAAAGAGTATCTCAGGGTAATAGTATCGGGGAGTCCTCTAGTCTCAACTGGTCTAGTAAATCTGTTTTTTCTTTTTTCCTTTTAAGAATATGAGATTCTGTTCCACGTTTGTTCTTCCACTCTATCAGTGTCCATCTATTGTGGCCCTAATCAGAATGGTTGGTAGTGGTAGCTGGGCACCATCTAGTTCTTCTGATCTCAGGGTAGAAGAGGACATGGTACATGCAGACTATTAGCCCTATAGACTAGTTTCTTTGAGTCTTTGGTTTCATTCTTCTCTTTTGCTCCAGACGAGTAGAAACCAATAGTTGTATCTTAGCTAGTCACTCACATGCTTTTAAGACCCCAGACAATACTCACCAGACTAGGATGTAGAACATAAACTTTATGAACTATATTATGCCAGTTAACTGAGATGTCCTACCAGACTCTGGTCCTAATCCTTCAAACCCAGGAAATCAATCCTGTGAGGTATTTGTTATGTCTAAGAGGTATCTGTAACTGTGCCCCCATTTGCTTTATTCTGTAGATGAATATATGTGCATACAGTCACATACAAGCATATACATATGCATACAACTGTATATATTCACATATAAGTACCTATATACATATATACCCACACATGTATTTTTTGGTTGCTGTTGTTTCAAAATTATATATGCCATAGCAATTACCAAAAGGTCATTTTTTTCTTGTGTACATTTTAATGGCATCGTTTACCTTCATCAAGCTATGCACACTTCACCCTCATTCGGTGTTGCTTTTCACATCACCAGAAATAACAAGTATCTACTATCTAGAGACTGAATCCCCCTCCTCCTCTCCATCCTGGTAGCCACTAATGAACATTAGTTTCTATATATTTGCTGGTTTATGTCAGTTCATAAAAGTAAGAACGTACAATATTTGCTTTTTTTGTGACTGACTTATTTTGCTGAATATAATGACTTCCAGGTTCATCCATGTTCCAAGATGTTTCAGGAACGTGTTTTTCTGTGCAGGTTACTTTTTAATTCAAGTATAGAACCTGTCATTTATCTTTTACCTTGACTCACCTTTTTATAATCCACTTACATATCCCATCCATGACTATCTTCATGCATATTTAAATCTAATTTCATTGGCTCTGGAGAGCTGCATTCAAACCCCATGTAGCTGTCACTCAGCAGGTCATATTTATTTTTTCTAGACTATTCCTTTTACTACTCATCTATCCTTTCTCTGTCTGACTACCATGATGTTCCCACCCCAGTCAAGCTAGACTCCTCAGTGTTTTCTTCCCTGTACACCAGACATACTTCTTCCTCTGGACTTTTGACCATGATAAGCCCTCATATTGTGATATTCTCCTTGCTCTAATCCATCTTTCATGACCTAACTTAAGTCACTACATCTTCCATGATGCTTTCTTAGACAGTTCCAGATCACAATGATCTTTCCTATGATTTTCTAAATTTCTATTGCATTTCCTGTAACACTTCACACTTAGTGTTATGTAAGAATATATATGTGTGTGTGTGTGTGTGTGTATACACCAAAGCCAGACTGACTGGGTTCAAATCTAATTCTACAATTTACCAGTTGTGTGTCCTTGTGCAAATTACTTAATCACTCTGTGCTTCAGTTTCCTCAAAATCAGGATAATAATTGTATGTATTACATAGAGTTGCTTGGAGTGTTAAGTAAATTGATATATATGAAGGACTAAGAACAGTGCTTGGAACATATAAGAACTCAATAAATATTAACTATCATTATGATTATATGTTATATGCTTTCACATATTTTATCTCATTAGATCTGGGAGAAGGTTAGAGTGAGGATTGTCATACCTGTTTTATAGGTGTGGAACTAAAGCTTGAGAGGTTAAGTGACTTGTCTAAGCTTACATAACAAGTATGGTGTCTTGGGGTTATTGGAGCAGTGGCACAATTGTTAAGCATTCTGCTGCTAACTGAAAGGTTGGCAGTTCAAACTCACCAGCTGCTCCATGGGAGAAAGATGTGGCAGTCTTCTTCCATAAAGATTTGTAGCCTTGGAAATCCTGTGGGGCAGTTCTACTCTGTCATATAGGGTCACTATGAGCTGGAATTGACTCCACAGCAATGGGTTTTGTTTTCTGGCTTATAGTAGAAAATACCATTCCAGGCAGAGGGTGCCCAAGTGGGGTGGGAGGTAATGAAGGCGGTGGGGTTTGGCTCCTTCTACATTTTACTTTTAGTATAGAAGACCTAGCTCAGAGGCAGGAGGAGAAGGAACGTGAACAGGAGACACCAGAGCATGGCAACCATGTGAGGAGCAGCCAGGAGTAGTTCTGTGGCTTGGGTAGAAGTGTACTGTGTAGGAGAAGGTTGAGGAGAGCTTGCGGTGACAATCCAGACTTTGGACCTTTATTCCAAAATACCTACTCACAAAATCTATGAATATCTGGCTACTGCATTGGGCTCTTACAATCTTTCATTGATTAGACCTGGCAACTTTATCAGAGGAGCCAGTTGATCTCTTATGAGAGGTACTCACTGTCTGCTCAGTTCTATATTAGGCTGTAGGGGACTGAGAAGGAAGAAGCAAGGTCTCTTTCCCAGGGAGCTTTCAGTCTAGGTAATTGTAGTTATGTATGAATTGTGGTTGTTGCATGGTGAAATTGTTATTTAATTGATTACGTTCTGTAATTCATGAGTAGGGCTATGAGGAGAGGCAAGAAGTGGAAATTGCCAGGTGGCATGAGAGGATTGGCTGAAAGAGGAGTGCTGAGAAGGGAGATTAGGAGTTGGATTGGAGGTGGGGGAAGATACTTTGCTCCCTTCCCAACTGGGAAGCAAGCCAGCCTTAGAGTCCAAAGTGTGGGCTGAGAATCTTGGCCAGGCCTGAGCTTGGAAAACAGTGAATTGAAAATATGAGTTACCATGTACCCTTCTACCTCAGCTCTCTGGGCTTTCATCTCCCCAGTGGGGAGATATTAGGAATGAAAGAGAGGATGCAGGTGAGGTGCTGTTAGCTCCTTGGGACGCTACTGCAGATACATTTAAACTGTCATTATGGGATGGAAAAGAAGGATGTAAAATTAAGATCATTATCATTAATATCATTAATAATAATAATAAAATGCATGTGTGGTGCCAGCAACACTACCACCATCCTGAAGAGCCTGTACTTGAGCACTGCCCCTGCCTAGTGGGCTCTCAATTGAGGAGAACCTGAGGACTGTTTACATGCCTTCCAATCTGGATCCTGGATAGGCAGTTCTGTGAGACTGGCCCTTCCCAGTAGGCTAGGCTAGTGGTGCTCTTTTGCATCCTCTGCAGGCCAAGCTTTGCACGTGTGGGGTAACAAAGCCACCAGCTCCATCTCCTGCCTGGTATTGTTCTAAGCTGCTGTCAAGTCCAATCATGACGATCCCATGTGTGCAGAGTAGAACTGTTCCATAAAGGTTTCTAGACTGTGACCTTTCTGAAGCTGATTGCCAGGCCTGTCTTCTGAGATGCTTTTGGGAGGCTTTGAACCGCCAACTTTTCAGCTAGTAGTCGAGAGCTTAACTGTTTGCACCACCCAGGGACTCCCTTCTTGCCTGGTAAATTCCTAGAATATTGAAGAAGTCGGAAAGACCCTTAGAGGCCATCAAGTCTGAACCCTTTGTGAAGACAGGTGCTCAGAGAAACAGGGACTTGATCAGGGTCACATGGTAAATAATTGGCAGAAACACTCCTGGCTTGCAGGCCAGTATGCGCTTTCCACAGCATTCATCTCTACTTTCTATACCTCTACCTCCACTAACTTCCAGTCCCTTGGCCTGTCACCCAAGCTGGCATCAGACTGAGACCATGGGCTTCCTCTAGAGAAGTGTTTTTCAGCCTCAGCAGCCCGTAAAAATCACTGGGGAGCTTTCAAAAAATACTGACGCCCTGGGCCTACTCCAGACCAAATGAATTAACATCTGGGTGGGAGCGGGAGTGGGGGTGGGATGTTGTGGTGAAAAGCTCCCTAGGTGATTCTAATGTGCAGCCAAGACCAAGAATCACAGCTCTAGAGAGAACAAGCCTCACATCTGTGACAGGACCTGAAGGACAGACCCCTAATGAAGCTGACTTCCTAGCCATTGCACCAATGACTCTGGGCCACCATGCACCTCATCAAGCCCCCCAACCCTGGTATGTTTAGGGCTTAGGAGTCCGGGAGTATGTGTTTCAGGATCACTGATACTGCTCTGAACTTCACTGACCATTTTGCCATCACCTCTTTCCTCTTTCTAGCTCAGAATTGTTTTATTTCCAGCCTCATTACTCTTTCTTCACCCATCACAAAGACCTCTGAGTAGACTGCCTGCCTCCAGTGGGAAGCCCGCAAACAATTTGCCCCAGTTTCTGACATTTCTTGGATACCCCTTCAAAAGGCATGTCTCTTCTCTGGCTCCTTCCAAGCATCTCATGCTAAGTGTCTGGAACCACCCTCCAACCCTCACCCCTGTATACTTGCAACCCCCATACATCGAGCTTGCTTCCTAAGCACGAGACCTTTAGGGAGAGCCAACAAAGAGCAGGGAGAAGTGAGATACTGAGATCCCCAATGTCTGTTCAGCTCTTTGTCTGCTGTCTTGCTGGCTCTAAGCCCATAGTTATATGCAAACTTGACTCACTTGGGGATGAGAAGGCAGAGATGTGTATCTTTTCCACACCACTAAGTGGTCTTTCTTTTTTCAGAAAATAAGATTTATTGAAATATTCCATTAGTAAAATTAAATATTTATAATACTAAATAAGACATTTTCTTCAACATACTACATACACTTATCCTCAAATAATCAGGCTGGAAGGGATTATCAATAATCTTTAGCAACATAAAGTCACTCTGCTTTTTTAAGTGATCTTTTGATGCCATTCTTTGGTCAGATTTCTGCTCCCTCCTCTACCTCCTTCCACCTATGACTCAGTGCCCAAGAATGTGCTTATTAAATCTACTGGGCTGGTGTTCTGTGGGCTTTTTAAATGTAAAATCAAAGATAGAGCAACAGAGAAATCCCTTTGGGCCAGTGTTGTGGAGAATAGCTGGTTTTATTCAATGTAGTGGGTGGTGAGTGGACTGGGGTTCTCAGAAAGCCAAGCTGGGCTCCAATCCCTGCCTCACAAGAGCCCTGCCTGGATCTCCTCAAGCCACTTACAGACCGCTGCTCTGGCTTCTACCTGTAACTGAGTCTTGACTCTGATCTTAATCAAGGCTTTCCTTTGCCTGCTATCAAGGCCAGAAGCTGAGATCCTGAGAAGGAGACCGTGAAACAGTAGCCCCCCCAGGCATTGGAACTGGACTGAAGGCATGACAATCAGCAGACAGAAATACAGACTGGTGGTGGTCTCCAGTGGAAGCAGCTTGCAGAGAGGGCTGCACCCATTCCAGTCTCTGGTGTTCTAGAAGAGGGAACATTCACTGAAAAGCAAAATTTGAGTCCCCCTCCAGGATTCTGGTTCATTGTGCTTTGGTGCTCTGCCACTTAGAGCTGCACAACAGTAGGCAAGTGGCTTAACGTGTATTCTCAGTTTTCTCAGTCATCAAGCAGGTACACTAATACCAATCAGTGCTGTTGCTTTGAGGAATGCAGATTAGGTATATAAAGGACCTAGCACACTATCTTACTCACTTAGGAGTCTCAACAAAATGTTAGTTTCCTAACTTTTCCCTATTTTGGTCCCAATAGCCACACCCACTGCCAGAAGAAAATAGTTGCATCTGATTCTACAATTCCCACCCCACCTCCTTGGACATTCTTCTGTCTTATTCTGTGTTCTCCAGACCCAGGTGATTAGAAGGACAGGGAAAGGAAGGATAAGGCATGACTGGAGCAGGAAAGGATCTGTACCTACAGGACACCTAGAAGGGATACTGTAATTGAATGGCTTTGATTGACAACTAGTGTGATTGGTATGAGCATGTTAGCCCATGACAGAGCAAGTACTGACCTTGGCAGGAAAGAGCCATGGCTTAAGGCAAGTCTGGCTTCAGTGCTTCAGGAAAAGGCTTTCTGGCCCTTGTCCTCTTCTGTTCTTCCTCCTAGAGACTCAAAGCCCCAGCTGGGCCTGTGAGTAGGGGAGAGCGGCTGCAGCTAGACAAGGAAGGGGTAGAGTAGAAGCTAAATGTGGAATTCTGTGGCACCCATGAGAATATGCTTTACAGACCTCCAACTACAAGGAGCGTATTCCACCTGCTGCTGCACTCTGAAATCCATCCCAGTGTTTGTGCTAAGGCCATACCTTCTACACAGCAGGGAATAATAAGATAGGCCCATTCTTGGGAGACAAGGAACTCCTCTGACTGCTGACCTTGACTTTGTAACTCCCTAATAGCCTTGCCAAACCTTCCTTAGAGTGCAGAGCAGACTAAGGACACTTCCCTCCCTCTCTCTTTCACTCAGGGTCAGACTTGCATTGCAGTCTCATGGCTCTCCTAGCCTTCCCAGGCTCCCTTTCCATTTTCTCTCATTTCCCTTAATAAATCCTTTTATGTTTAATCCCATTTTATCATCTGCTTCTTGGAAGCCCCAGACTAATCTAAGTTTTGACCAATGTGAAATCAAAGTATTGGCCTGGAGTCTGGACCTGGACCCAGGTCCTGTGTAACAAGAAGCTATAAGCCTCCATTAGAAAACAGTCAGCAGGTTTCTAAACATTGGAGAAGAATCCTTAGGGTTGGTGACTGACCCAGATTTACTACCTTACATCATTATTCTGAATCAATATCTGAGACAAGTAAGTTTTTTTAATGCTGCAACTCAGTGTCTTGTATGCTTTCTCATGGGGGAATATCTTTCTTTAGTCTGACTATAGTGCTGCCTAAGAAGCACTCATTTCCTCTTGTTCTCCATTTTGGACTGGGAGTCATGGAAACTAGCTTCAGATTTGCGACTTACAAACTGTGTCACCTTGAACAAGTCCCTACACTCTCTATCACCTTCCCTTTCTGGGCCTCAGCTCTTATTTTCTGACTAACACTTTTTGTTTCCTCAGTCTTTTCGTATTCAAATTGTGTTGTTTAAGTTCTTCTAAAGGGCAGCAGTGTGTTGGAAAAGGAGTGTGTGTTTATGTATCTGTATGTGTGTGAGAGAAAGAAAATGTGTATGTGTGTGACAGACAGGGTGAGCAAGTGCAACATCCCTTCAATGCAGTTGTTTCCAGCTTTGCTTTGTGGTTCCCTCACAGGCAGTACTAGACAACACACATGGTGACCTACTTTTGTAAGAAGGCTCTTTTTGGAGTTACAGTCTTCATTACCTTGATCCTGACCTGGGATGGGTCTGCCACAAAACAGCAGATATAGATGTAGGGAGTAGAGGATCTGTGGCCCTGGGTATCATTATCAAATTAAAGAAATTATAAGGTTGAAAGACATTCCAGCTCTTAGCTTTTGTTAAAAAGAATTTTTTATTGTGGCAAATGTATATGTAACAAAACATTTGTCATTTCAACATCCTTCACATGTACAATTCAGCAACATTAATTATGTTTATTATGTTGTTAAACTATCACCATTATCCATTTCCAAATTCTTTCATCACCTTTAATAGAAGCTCAGTGTCCCCTAGCAATAAGTCCCCCTTTTCTCCTTCCTCCTGCCTGGTAACCACTAATAAACTTTGGTCTCCATACACTTGCCTATTCTAAATATTTCATATAATGGGATCATACAATATTTGTCCTTACAAATTTTTTTTAATATTTAATTTTATTTTTGGTGAAAATATACACAGCAAAACGAGCTCCCATTCCACAGTTTCTAGACATAATGATCAGTGACATTGGTTACATTCTTCACTTTTTGCAAACACTCTCTTTATTTCTGCTCTAGTTGTCTCACTTCCTTTTACTTAAACTTCCTGCCTCACATGTATGCTTTAAAATGACTGTTAACTTTTGGTCTCATTTATGTTGTTGTTGTTAGGTGCCTTGAGTTGATTCCGACTCATAACAACCCTATAGGACAGAGTAGAACTGCCCCATAGGGTTTCTAAGAAGTGGTTGGTGAACTCGAATTGTTGACCTTTAGGTTAGCAGCCTAGCTCTCAACCACTGTGCCACCAGGGCTCCTTGGTCTCATATAGCTAATTAAATACAAAACAAACAAAAAATATGCAATACTTAAGGGTGACAATCTTTACTCTTAGGGCTAAACTGTTATTTAGCTTAAAGGTGACTTCAGGGGTAATTTCAATTTAAGGTTTGAAGAGCAATTTAGGGCCATAGTTTGGAGGACTCCTCCAGCCTCAACAGGTCCAGTAAGTCTGGATTCCTTGAGAATTTGAAGTTCTGTTCCACATTTTTCTCCCTTCTTATCAGAATTCATCTATTGTGTCCCTGATCAGAACATTCAGCAGTGGTAGCCAGGTACCATCTAGTTCTGATTTCAAGGTGGAGGAGGTAGTGGTTCATGGAGACAATTAGTCCTGTAGTCCAGTTCCTTCTCTGATTCTTGGGTTTCCTTCTTTCTCTTTTGTTCCAGACAAGTAGAGACCAATAGTTGTATCTTAGATGGCCACTCATAAGCTTTTAAGACCCCAGACACTACTCACTATACTGGGAGGTAGAACATAAACTTTAAGAACTATATTATGCCAATTGACTGGATTGTTCCACAAGATCACGGCCTTAAGCCCTCAAACCAAGAGAACTAATCTCATGAGGTGATTGGTTATGTCTAATTAGTATCAGCATCTGTAGCCAACCCCTTTTTTTGGTTATTATTGTTGCAAAGCCATACACAACCTCGCATTTGCCCATTCATCCTTTTTCCCTGTGTATAGTTTATTGACATCAGTTATACCAGTCATGCTATGCAAACCACATTTGGTGCCACCTTTCCCGTTAATATAAACAAAAAGTGACTACTACCTAAGGAGAACTTCTCCCTCCCCCACACCCACCTCTGGTAACCTTTAATGAACATTAGTTTCTGTATATTTACCTATTCATGTCATTTCATATAAGTGAGAACATACAATATTTGTCTTTTTGTGATTGACTTATTTCTCTCAACATAAAATCCTTCAGGTTCATCCGTGCTGTAAGATGTTTTAGGAACTCATTTTTTCTTTATTGCCAAGTAGTATTCGATTGTATGAATGTACCACATTTTGCTTATCCATTCATCTATTGATGAGAATTTAGGTTGTTTCCTTCTTTTTGCTATTGTGAAGAGTGCTGCAATGAACATAGGTGTGCATATGTCTGTTTGTGTCACTTCTATTAGATCCCTAGGATATATACCTAAGAGTGGAATTGCTGGGTCATATGGCAGCTCTACCTCTAGATTTTTGAGGAACCACCAGACTGTTTTCCACAATGGCTGTACCATTTTGCATTTCTACCAGCAATGGATGAATGATGTTATTTTCCTTTTTTTATAAATCTTAGCCATCCTAAGCCCACTGCCATTAAGTCAATTCTGACTAATACAGATTAATTGTGTCCTCCAAAAATGTGTGTCATCTTGGCTAGGCCCTGATTCCTAGTATTGTGTGGTTGTCCACCATTTTGTGATCTAATGTGATTATTCTATTTGTTGTAAATCCTAACCTCTATGATGTTAATGAGGCAGGATTAGAGGCAGTTATGTTAAAGATGCAGGACTCAATCTGTAAGATTAGGTTGTATCTTGAGTCAATCTTTTTTGAGATATAAAAGAAAGAATTGAGCAGAGAGGAGAGGGACCTCATTACCACCAAGCAAGAAGAGCCAGGAGCAGAGTGCATCCTTTGGGCTCGGGGTCCCTGCACAGAGAAGCTCGTAGACCCAGGGGAAGATTGATGACAAGGACCTTCCCCCAGATCCAACAGAGAGAGAAAGCTTTCCCCTGGAGCTGGTGCCCTGAATTTGTACTTTTAGTCTCCTAAACTGTGAAAGAATAAACTTTTGTTTGTTAAAGCCATCCACTTGTCGTATTTCTATTATAGCAGCACTAGATTACTGAGACACTAACTCATAGCGACCCTGTAGGACAGAGTAGAACTGCCCCATATGGCTTCAAAGGCTGTAAATCTTTATGGAAGCAGACTGCCACATCCTTCTCCTGCAAAACAGCTAGCGGGTTCAAACCACCAACCTTTCAGTTAGCAGTCGAGTGCTTAACCACAGCACAACCAAGGCTCCTTATTTAGCCATCCTAGTGGGAGTGAAATGGTATTGCAATGTGGTTTTGATTTGCATCTCTCTGATAGCAAATGACATTGAGCATCTTTTCATGTATTTAGTGGCCATTTGAATATCTTCTTTGATGAAGTGCTTGTTCATGTCCTTTGCCCGTTTTTTTTTGATTGAGTTATTTGTCTTTTTGTTGTTAAGTTGTGGAAATTTTCTATATATTTTAGATATTAGGCACTTACCGGTTATTAGCGTTCCCAAAGATTTTTTCCCGGTCTGTAGGTTATCTCTTTATTCTTTTGATAAAGTCTTTTGATAAACATAAGTATTTAACTTTTATAAGGTCCTACTTGGAGCCCTGGTGGCACAGTGGTTAAGAGATTGGCTGCTAACCAAAAGTTTGGAAGTTCAAATCCACCAGCCACTCCTTGGAAACCCTATGGGTCAATTCTACTCTCTCCTACATGGTAGCTATGAGTCAGAATTGACTCAAAGGCAATGGGCTTGGTTTTGGGTTTGGAGGTCCTAGTTATCTATTTTGTTTTCTGCTGCTCATGCATTCATTGTTGTGTTTGATAATCTATCACTGAAAAATATTAGGTCCTATAGCTTTGCTCCTATGTTTTCTTCCAAGAACTTTAGCAGTTCTTAGCTTTTTGTTGTTAGAACCCACCCAAAAGATTTGAAATTTAATCACTTCCAAGTCATCCTAATAGGAATTCAGGCTTAATCCCATCTTCAGCCTCATCTGAAGAGGCCAGGATGCTTTTTTCTAAGCCCCTGACTCGACTAAATATAACTCTTTCCCCTGCAGTGGCCTCCACTCTCTTCTACCTCAGTGGAGAGTCTCCTATTGAGCCCTTCAACCCAAGCCAGCTCCTTTAACAGATGCCCCCCCCCCAAACTCCCTTTTCCTGTCTTCTCTTCCTTATAGTAGCGGAAACCCCACCTCTGTTGACCTAGCATCTTTGAAGAAGGTACTGAACAGCCCTTCTGAGTTTGGGTGGAGTCCCTTGCAGGCATCCAGAGAAAGATTGGGAGTCACTGTTGTTTGTGCTTCCTGGTTCCCAGGCTCCTTTGGAGATTTGAGGTTCTCTTCATTTAAGGTGGGTCTGAGGTACTTGTTTCCTGGGTAGCCTCCTGACTGCTAATGTTTCACCCAGAGCTTTTGGTTCTGGTTTGATGTTCTTGTCCCAGCATGTCACAACTTTTCTGCAGAACCTACTACAGATCTGTGGAGAATGGATATGGAAAGGGAGAGGTTCAAAGGTTTGGCCTGGAAAACCATGACCAAAGAGAAAGAGGACTGAGCAGGAGACAGAGAAAAAGTTATGCTTAGGACTAGTATAGCAAGAATTCAGTAGGGGTTCAAGACAGCTGTGAAGAAACTTAAGATAAAATACCATCAAAATAAAAGCCCTTCAGAAACACCCCCCACAGGGCCAACGAGGGGATCTGGCCTGGGACTCCCAAAATACATTGGACACCAAATTTGGCTTCTGTCTTGTAGGACCAAGTGCAGATCTCTTCACCTTTTCATGTCTCAATTTTTCCACATAGTGAGACAGTAGCTAGCCTAGGAAACAGGAGATCTGAGATTATTCAGAACCCTTTAGGAACCACTGTGGAGCGGGGAGGATAGACAGTGGGGAGAGTAAATGAAAACAAAACATCAGTGGAGGTTCTAGTACCCTATCAAACCAGAACAGCCCTACTTTTATATGATTTATACAATGTGCGTCAGTGAAATGCTGCAATTGGAAAGGAAAAGGGGTTCCATGGATTTAGAAGTTTTAAACTTTCTAAACTCTAGCAGCAAGTGAGTATAGAAAAGTAACAATTTAGCTTTTGTAGCTTCTATAATGGTGACAGAAATAGAGAAGAGAATTGTAAATGTATATTGAATTAGCCAAACAGAATCTAGTATAATTAATATTTTTGCTCCAAATTTAATTACTTTTTTACAGTTTTATTGAGGTATAATTGACATAAAATAAACAACATGTATTTAAAGTGTATAATTTGGTAAATTTTGACAAATGTATATGCCCATGAAGCCATTGCAGTCATCTAGATAATGAACATATCCATCACCCCCAAAAGTTTCTTCATGTCCTTTTGCAGCCCATCTCTCCCTCCAGTGCCATCCCCAGGCAAGAACTGATCTTCTTTCTGTCACTATAGATTAGCTTGCATTTTTTAGAACTTTGTATAACTGGAATCATACAGTATGTACTCTTTTTGTCTGGATCCTTTCACTCAGTATAATTATTTTGAAGTTCAAAATAATGTGTGTATTAATATTTTGTTTCTTTTATTGCTAAAAGGTATATATTCCACGGTTTGTTTATGCATTCACTTCTTTTTAAATTTTTTTTTTAATTATACTTTAGATGAAGGTTTACAGAGCAAACTAGTTTCTCATTAAACAATTAATTACACACTGTTTTGTGACATTGATTGCCAACCCCCAAACCTGTTAACACTCTCCCCTTCTCGACCTTGGGTTCCCCATTACCAGCTTTCCTGTTCCCTCCTGCCTTCTCATCCTTGCCTCTGGGCTGGTGTTCCCATTTAGTCTCATTTTGTTTTATGGGCCTGTCTAATCTTTGGCTGAAGGGTCAACTTCAGGAGTGACTTCATTACTTAGTTATAAGAGTGTCCAAGATATGCATTCACCTCATGGTGAATATTTGTGTTATTTCTAGGTTTTGGCTATTACAAAGAAAGCTGTTATGAACATTTCTGCACAAGTCACTTACAAGGTTTTTTTTTTTTTTTTTGTTTAACTGATGAATTCTATTTTCAAAATGTTTTTGGCAGAAACTGACTTGGCAAACATTGCATTTGTGTTTCTCTTTTATAGTCAAGGCTGTTTTTGTTTGTTTTTGTTGTTATTGATGTTTTATATCCTTTTGAAGTTATTACACTTTGTTGATCCTAACAGTAGCACCTCCTCAAGCGTGGGGTTTCAGAAAACCCATGTAGGAAGAATTGCAGTTGAAAAAGTTAAGACTTCACATATAAAAAGTTGTCCAGTCCAGTTGCCATCAAGTCAACTCCGACTCATGGTGATCCTATGCGTGTCAGAGTAGAACTGTGCTTCATAGGGTTTTCAATTGCTGATATTTCAGAAGTAGATCACCAGGCTTTTCTTCCTAGGCACTGGGTGGACTCAAACCTCCAACCTTTCAGTTAGCATCCAAGCATGTTAACCATTTGCACCATCCAGGGACTCCTATAAAAAGTTGTACTTAGAGGAAATGAGAAGCAAAAGCCCTAGTAAATATTTTATATTTACTAAAATACATCAATAAATAGAATACCAAATAAAGACAGCATTAATTTTTTTAAACCACTGGCCAGAATCTTCACCGGGCTAGGAGAGATAAGAAGTTCGTGAGTGGGACAGAGGACACAATTCTGTCATAGTTTCAGCCTTCATAGAATTCAGTGCTCCAGTATTGAGCCAAGGAATATGGCAACAGAGAGGGATCTGGCCTCCAAGGCTGGGCTGGGCCATGGCCAGCAAACAGCTGGTGTTTCAGTAGAGGAGTTCAGGGAGAGATTTTATGGTGTGAAAACTGTTAATAGAGTGGAATGTGAGATCCATGTCATAGCTCCCTTCTAGGCCTCCCCAAGGAAATGATCATACTTTTATTTCATTTTTCCTTAATAAAATTTAAAATGGCCCCATGGGGCTATTTGGAATACAAGGGTGACTCTTCAGGACATAAGGAGGGTGTGACTTGAATAGATTTTGCCAGTGTGAGAAGGGGCAGCCTGCATTGAGGAATTCAAGCACGAAAACTTTGCCCTAGACTCTGGAATCCCTGGACGTATCCTTGAGAATGTATTTCTGCAGAGAAAGGCAGAAGCAGAAACTTTCTGAAAGCATTGACCTATCAGCTGCTGCAACCCCACAGATCCTTGCTGCCCTTGCCCACTGTTTGAACTTTTCCCCTGGGCCTGGAGGCCACTCAGACCAGCTTGAACAGTGTTGAGTGGTCAGGGGGTGGTAGTGGTTCTCCGCCCATTCTGTTGGTTGGAGACAGCATTTGTGTACCAGGGATGTCCCCACTGACAGGCATGAAAGGACTAAAGACTGTTGAAGAGAGGTCTAGTGAAAAGCACACTGCCGTTTTCTTCTCCAGCCAACCCCCTTGTTGAGATGGGAATTCTAGGGAAATGGGATGCATTGTTCCTTGCTTGTGGGGTCTCTGGGCAGTGAACAAAGTAGTCAAAAGGCTGTATGAATGGGAAGGATAAAGATGGGGAGGGGCAGTAAGGGATGTGGTGGAGGATATAGAGACCAGGAGCCCCCAGAGCTGCCCTGGCCTGCTGACTGATCTGCTTAAGAACATCAAAACTTCCCCTCTCCGGCCCTCCCAGCCCCCAGGGAATGCAAACTGTTTTGCTCTCCTAGATCAGGAAGAACGTGATGTTCTTATCTGGTGGGAGAGGGCTGGTCAATACCACCTCCAAGGAGAGGCAGATAATGGAAGCAGGCAGCACTATTCTTGAGGGAAGCCTAGGAAAAAGGGGCAGGGGAGTTGGGATGGATGAGTGGTGTATTCAGACTCCACGCTCTCCTTGGGATGCATAAAAGTCCTGGTGCTTGTGGCTATTATGAATTTTTTACTTTCACTGTCTATGAGCTTTTCCTAGACATGGCTCTTAAAAAGCTATGAAATCCAAACAGCTGCTCAGGCTACTGCATTCTCTACCCTCTTCCTTGACTTCCTACTTGCTATTCCCTCTAACAGGTATGCATTTTATCTGGGATCTGTTGTAGACCCATGCTTCTTCCAGGGCTCTCATCCTCTGTGTCTCTTCTTGCCACAAAGATGTTGCCCTTTCCTGAATTACTTTACCAAGCTCCATCACAGCCACAGCCACCCTGAGCCCCAGTTCAGTGACGGCATTGTTGTTAGTTGCCATTGAGTCGATTCCAACTCATGGTGACCCCATGTGTTAAACTCAAACCAAACCAAACCCATTGCCATCGAGTCAATTCAGACTCATAGCACTCCTATAGGACAGAGTAGAACTGCCCCATAGGGTTTCCAAGGAGCGGCTGATAGATTCGAATTTCCCACCTTTTGGTTAGCAGCTGAATGCTTAACCACTGCACCACAAGGGCTCCACCCCATGTGTTAGGGGCACAATGAGACACTCACCTAGAGGGTCTGGGAATTCTGGAACCTGTGGTTTTTGTTGAGACCATGATATTGTCCTCCTGATCTAAGTTAGGGTTGCCATGAGTTTAGCATTGTCCAGAAGACCATGGCTTTGTCACAATACTCGATACTTCATAATGTGGCCCTAGAGAGATTTTAGGCTTTTTAGCCCAGGTTCCATTTTATTTTGGCCTAGTTCTGACAATCTAGATAATTTTACAGCCATGGAACCAACTGAGCCAGATATTTTCCTGACAAAACTAATGGCTTACATTCAATTCAACAAATCTTTCCTGAGCAGTTATTTTATTGTGGGAGAATTGGCAGTCCTGGAGTTTAGTGAAGTAGAAGAAACAGGATTCTGACTGGTAGTTAAGAGACCTGGGCTCCAGTTCTGACTGGACCACTCAATGTATGACTTCAGACAAGTTGCTTCTCTTCCTTGGGTCTATTTCTTCAAGAGTAAAATGTTTGGATTTGATTAGCAGTCCCCATACTTTTTACCCTATAAAATATTTCCCCTCCTAGGAACATAGTCAATGTCACTGAACGGTACATGTAGAAATTTTTGAAATGGCGTATCTTTGGCTATGTATATTTTCACCCCCACCCAAAAAAAAGGTCAAGAAGGGAGAGTGTTGACATGTTGTGAGGTTGTTAACCAATGTCATAAAACAATATGTGTATACTGTTTAATGAGAAACTATTTGTTCTGTAAACCTTCACCTGAAGTACAATTAAAAAAAATATTTCCACTCCTGGGCCATGTATTTTGCAAGATTTTGTTTGGTAATAAATATATGATTACATGATAATTCATTTCTTTATCTTATTAGCCGAAGACATAACTGCCAATCAGAATTTATGATCAGTAAAAGATAACATTTAGAGCCAAAAAGAAAGAAACTTTGCAATTATTGATCATATGTCACCTTATCCTAGGTCAACCTAGAATTTCTTTGATGGTCTTGGATTTACTAAAATACTTCTTTCCCTCCCTCAACTCCCACTTTACCACCTTCTACCACTCTCAGTTTCTTCCATTCATTTTAGCTACTCTACGTTCAAAAGCAAGTTTTAGAGTCTCTTCTGACATCCATTTTGGTCTTTTCTTTCTTTCCTGTCTTTCTAATGACCTTTTGATTTCTTCACGTATGATGTCCTTGATGTCATCCTGCAACTCGTCTGGTCCTCAGTCATTAGTGTTCAACACATCAAATCCATTCTTGAAATGGTCTCCAAATATAGGTGGGATATACTCAAGGTAGTACTTTGGCTGTCATGGACTTGTTTTAATTTTTTTCAGCTTCAACTTGAATTTGCATAGGAGCAATTGATGGTCTGTTCTGCAGTTGGCCCCTGGCCTTGTTCTCACTGATGTTATTGAGCTTCTCCATTGTCTCTTTCCACAGATGTAGTCGATTTGATCCCTATGTATTCCATCTGGTGAGGTCCACGTGTGCAGTTGTTGTTTATGTTGTTAAAAAAAGTATTTCCAATGAATAAGTCGTTGGTCTTGCAAAATTCTGTCATGTGATCTCCGGTGTCATTTCCATCACCAAGGCCATATTTCACAACTACAGATCCTTCTTGTGTCCAACTTTTGTATTCCAATCACCAGTAATTATCAATGCATCTTGACTGCATGTTTGATCAATCTCAGACTGCAGAAGTTGGTAAAAATCTTCAATTTCTTCATCTTTGGCAGTAGTGGTTAGTGTGTATCTTAGGCTGGGTTCTGTACAGAAGCAAAACCAGTAAAGTATATAAATATCTATATAGAGAGATTTATGTCGAGGAAATGGCTCACGCGGCTGTAGAGGCTGGAACGTCCCAAATCCATGGGCGGGGCTGGAAGCTTCTCCTGATTCACATAGCCACAGGGGCTGGCGAACCCAAGACTGGCAGGTCAGACAGCAGGCCTCTTGCTTACAGGCTGCGAAGACTGACAAATCCCAAAATCGTCAGGCAAGACAGCAGGTAAGCTGCTAGATCAAGTCCCAAGAATGGGAGGTCAGAGGACGGACGTCATTCTGCAGGATCCAGAGTGAACACAAGCCCACGAGCCTTGCCAGAAAGTCCACTTATATTTGATGCAAGCCACACCCCCAAGGAAACTCCCTTTCAACTGATTGGCTACTCATAGCAGATGTATCATGGAGGTGATCACATTATATCAAATCTCATTATGGAAGTGATCACATTATCATACTACTGCCAAACTACATCATAACTGCCAAACCACTGAGAATCATGGCCCAGCCAAGTAGGCACACAACCTTAATGATCATAGTGTATAAATCTGAATAATAGTCATATCAACTGATATTCCTTGTAGGCGTATGAATATTATTTTATCACTGACTGTTGTACTTCAGGATAGATCTTGAAATGTTCTTTTTGATGATGAATGTGACACCATTCCTCTTCAAATTTGTCATTCCCGGCATAGTAGACCATATGACTGCTCAATTCAAAATGGCCAATACCAGTCCATTTCAGCTCACTAATGACTAAGATATCAATCTTCAAGGGTTCCATTTCATTTTTGGCAACTTCTAATTTTCCTTGATTCATACTTTGTACATTCCATGTTCCAAATTACTAATGGATGT
Source organism: Dugong dugon (assembly GCA_030035585.1). NCBI lineage: Eukaryota > Metazoa > Chordata > Mammalia > Sirenia > Dugongidae > Dugong > Dugong dugon. Next base: position 94,761,878 of record CM057483.1, on the reverse strand, counting down.
TTGCAGCTGTCAAAGAGTAAAAATGCATACTCTGTTAAAATAAAAGCAAAGAGATTCATTGAAGGCTCGAGACACTTCAAAGCAGGGCAACACTAGCTCACAAAAAAGTGAAACCAAATGTTCTAAGGAACTGAAGTCAAATAGGTACATATTTATACAATGGAATCAGGGACTTACATTTTTTCTGATTGTTTTCAAGCATTTTGGGAAGTGGGAGGTGGGATAATTCAAAGCAGGGATCTTAAAGTGATTGGCTTAAGGAAGATATGTGGGCTTCTTAGATTATTATTGAAAATTGCAGAGGTATGTGACTATAGGGGAGTTTACAGGGTGGTCTCAAGACAATCACAGGACATTCTTTCTGAAGACTTTCTATTAAAATAGCTTTCTAAAGCAAACCTTTGCCTGTGGGTAGCTTGTGTAGGTGATTTCTGATAAGCCATTTGCATCAAGACCGTCTGGGAAAGTTGTGTTGACATCCCTTCTTAGCTCAGTCACAGAGAAAAACATTTCCTTAGCTACATGATTAAGTCTGTTCAAAGGTTAATGGTTGCTGAGGAAGCAAGCCCAATCTTAAGACAGAGTCAGGGCTTAGACCCAGGCCAGTCACTTTGACAGAGCCAAGTGCCTCAATTTTGGAACTCTCACACATTCCCTCTTTTGGGTCAAGGATTTCATTGACATCCTTTGATCATCATTATATGAATGCTTTCTTCTGCAGGAACTTGCGATGTTGATACATGAACCTTCAGATGGCTGCTTACTTAAGTAAGCCTTCAAGACCCCAGACACTACTGGTTAGTAGTTGGCCACCATCTAACCTCTTTGCCCTGCAATAGCTTAACATTCAGCTTCTGTGATCTTAAGTGGAGGTCTCTGTGGAGTATTGGTCACATTGCAGGAACAACTTGACAACTAAAAGAGCGGTCAGGGTGTGAGTTTGAGTTCATCAGGGAAATGAGATTTATGTATATACACAATGCTCCTCATAGGCATCAGATTGGTTCCTTGAGTCAAAACATTGAATGTGACTTTCAGACAACATTTGACTATTCCAATAATAATTACAGCAACAATAAGTATCATTAACCCAGTTAGCAATATAGATCTATTCTATGATCCTATTCCAGAAGATAGCCAACTAAAAATATCAAGAAAAGAGGGATTTGACATAGGGGGTAGTTGAAGCCATGCAACCTTTTGGCAGACTTGCTTGAGGTCTTGCTCTACTTCTTCTGAAGTATTCACCCAGGTACAACAAGAAGTATTATCAATTGCACAAAATCCTCCTTGCTGAGCTAATATAAATACAAGGACAATTCTATTGTTTAATATAAGTTTAACAAGAGAGTTTAAGGATTTCTCTTGGGCTTCTATGCTATCAGCTAGTTCATTAGTTATTTGTAGCATAGTAGCAGATAAATTGTGAATGGATTTCTCAAGCTCAGAGATACTTGCAGGTGATAGGAGACCTCGGAGGAATGCCCGTCCATTTGTAGGTCTGTCCATTATAGGATTCTCATACTTTTTTTGTATCAGGAAAAGAGTTTCAGATTCTTGGTCCAGTGTACACTTTCATCATAGGAATGAATATTTAAAGGAACTCCTAGAAGCACATGTTCCATACATCTAGGCAGGGTAATGCCCAAGCATAGGGCTCATTATTTGGGTTTGGTCTTCTTTTAGTGGGATACTCCAATCCTACACATGAAAATATATATCCATAAGGAGCACAGAGCATGTTGTTTCTGGTATAATTGTGTGGGAAAGGAATGCTTTGATTGACTTACTCAAGCCAATGTTCTGTTAAAGAATTGTTGCAAATAGATAACCGTCCTTATTTCAGAGGGTTCTAGAGTCTAGTACAATGGGGGGATGACTCATTCTTTATGCAGTCAGGCAATTCCTTTGCCTTACTTGGTAAAATCCCATTGTATCTAGGGAATTCTCCATGTTGGAGTGAATAGTTAATTCAGCAAACATAAACACCTCTGAATTTTGCAAAGCAAGCTCTCAAGCATTCCATGGTCTGGTCGGGTGTTATGCATTGGGTTAAATTAAATCACGATACCTGAGGCTGGGCTAACAATCCAGGAAGATGCCATACTCTAACATGTATGACTCACTTAAAGATGATGTTGAGGTTCACAGTAGCATTGGTTCAAAACCCCGCTGCTGTCAAGTCAATTCCAACTCGTAGCGACCCTGTAGGTCAGAATCAACTTGACGGCAGTGGGTTAGTATTGGATAAAAAACTGTACTTCAATATAGGAGATGCTAATGGATCTGAATTTTGATGTCTAGATTTTGGAATCTGATGGCAAATCCAGCAGTCAGTCAAATTACTGGCACTAGCCACTGCTTGGGATAATCTGACAAAGGCATTTTCATGCCATGCATTAGTAAGAGTCATGCTAGACAATAAGAGAATTCTTGAAATAGGCTTCATAATGGCAGAAGACACACCAAAAATAATATAACAATGTAAATGTCATAAAAATAATGGTTATAATAAAAAAAGTTCCTCCTTCGGTTATTTTCATGGGAAAAAGGAGGATATTAAAACAGGGAACAATGTCAACAAACTGCAGAATTACAATCAACAACAGAATAGCTACAAGTATGAAACAAAGTGCAAAAATATTGATGGCCTGCATGGAAAGCTCTTATCAATCAATAAACCCAAGTTTGTAAAATAAGGCAACCCCAAAAGCAATAAATATTTTAAAAAGTCCAACAATTTCAAGAGCTTGCATGAAGTCTTGTTCCATGATTTTGGGAGGAACTGTCTGCTTCTGAAGTCATCTGCTTCTGGCCACAAGGGCATTTGAACTTCAATTTTAGACCCTCTCTGGGCTGAACAGTCCGGGTAGGAGCTGTGGTCTTCTTCAATTAAGACAGGTGAATCCAAGTCTTGAAATCCTGTAATTTAGTGGCACAAGGGTTAGTGAGAAGGACCAGGTACGGTCCTTTCCACTGAGGCTCTAAAGTGTCTTTTAAGTGATGTCTTTTCCAATAAACATAATCTCCAGGTTTAACAGGAGGTAAATGGGATGAATCTACTTTCTCATTATCAAAAGCCATTCTTATTTGTAAGGAATACTCCTTGGAGTACTGGATTAAGGACTGACAATATTTCATCAGGCTTGTTTGAATTAGAGTCAGTCCAGGCTGACTAGTAAGGGAGGGTCATAGGCCATCCAGCAATAATTTTGCATGGAGTCAATTTGTGGGGCTCAAATGGCACTTCTTATTGTTGTTAGGTACCATTGAGTCAATTCTGACTCATAGTGACCCTAAGCACAACAAAATGAAACACTGCCCGGTCCTGCACCATCCTCACAATCGTTGTTATGCTTAAGTCCATTGTTGCAGCCACTGTGTCAATCCATCTCATTGAGGGACTTCCTCTTTTTAGTTGACTCTCCACTTTACCAAGCACAATGTCCTTCTCCAGGGACTGATCCCTCCCGATAACATGTCCAAAGTATGTGAGACATAATTTTTCCATCCTTGCTACTAAGGAGCATTCTCGTTGTTCTTCTTCCAAGACAGATTTGTTCTTTCTTTTGGCAGGACATGGTATATTCAATATTCTTCGCCAGCACCACAATTCAAAGGTGTCAACTCTTCTTCAGTCCTCTTTATTTATTGTCCAGCTTTCGCATGCATATGAGGCAATTGAAAACACCATGGCTTGGGTCAGGGGCACCTTAGTCTTCAAGGTGACATCTTTGCTTTTCAACACTTTAAAGAGGTCTTTTGCAGCAGATTTGCCAGTGCAATGCATCTTTTGATTTCTTGACTGCTGCTTCCATGGGCGTTGATTGTGGATCCAAGTAAAATGAAATCCTTGACAACTTCTATCTTTTCTCCGTTTATCATGATGTTGCTTATTGGTCCAGTTGTGAGGTTTTTTGTTTTCTTTATGCTGAGGTGTAATCCATACTGAAGGCTGTGGTCTTTGATCTTCATCAGTACCTCAAGTCCTCTTCACTTTCAGCAAGCAAGGTTGTGTCATCTGCATATTGCAGATTGTTAATGAGTCTTCCACCAATCCTGATGCACCGTTCTTCTCATAGAGTCCAGCTTCTCAGATTATTTGCTCAGCATACAGATTGAATAGCTATGGTGAAAGGATACAACCCTGACACACACTTTTCCTGACTTTAAACCACGCAGTATCCCCTTGTTCTATTTGAATGACTGCCTCTTGATCTAAGTACAGGTTCCTCATGAGCACAATTAAGTGTTCTGGAATTCCCATTCTTCACAATGTTATCCATAATTTGTTATGATCCACACAGTGGAATTACACTGCAAGGTCAATAAAACAGAGGTAAACATCTTTCTTGTATTATCTGCTTTCAGCCAGGATCCATCTGACATCAGCAATACTATCCCTGGTTTCATGTCTTCTTCTGAATCCGGCTTGAATTTCTGGCAGTTCCCTGTTGATATACTGTTGCAGCCGCTTTTGAATGATCTTCAGCAAAATCTTGTGTGTGATATTAATGATATTGTTCAATAATTTCTGCATTCAGTTGGATCGCCTTTCTTGGGAATAGGCATAAATATGTATCTCTTCCAGTCAGTTGGCCAGGTAGCTGTCTTCCAAATTTCTCGGCATAGATGAGTGGGCACTTCCAGCACTGCATCCGTTTTTTGAAACATCTCAGTTGATACCCCGTCAATTCCTGGAGCCTTGTTTTTCTCCAATGCCTTCAGTGCAGCTTGGACTTCTTCCTTCTGTACCATTGGTTCCTGATTATATGCTAATTTCTAAAATGGTTGAACGTCAACCAATTGTTTTTGGTATAATGACTCTGTGTATTCCTTCCATCTTCTTTTGATGCTTCCTGCATCATTTAATATTTTCCCTGTAGAATCCTTCAGTATTGCAACTCAAAGCTTGAATTTTTTCTTCAGTTCTTTCAGCTTAAGAAATGCTGAGCGTGTTCTTCCCTTTTGGTTTTCTATATCCAGGTCTTTGCATAGTCATTATAATACTTTACTTTGTCTTCTCAAGCTCCCCTTTGAAATCTTCTGTTCAGTTCTTTCACTTCATCATTTCTTCTTTTCCCATTAGCTATTCGACATTCAAGAGCAAGTTTGAGTTTCTTCTGACATCCATTTTCGTCTTTTCTTTCTTTCCTCTCTTTTTAATGACCTTTTACTTTCTTCATGTATGATGTCCTTGATGTCATTCCACAACTTGTCTGGTCTTCGATCATTAGTGTTCAACTCTTCAAATCCATTTTTGAGATGGTCTCTAAATTCAGGTGGGATATATTCAAGGTTGCACTTTGGCTATCGTGGACTTGTTCTAATTTTCTTCAGTTTCAACTTGAACTTGCATATAAGCAATTGATGGTCTATTCCACAGTCGACCCCTGGCCTTATTTTGACTGATGATATTGAGCTTTTCCATCGTCTCTTTCCACAGATGTAGTTGATTGGATTCCTGTGTATTCCATCTGAGGTCTATGTGTATAGTTGCCATATATATTGGTGAAAAAAGATATTTATGATGAAGATGTCGTTGGTCTTGCAAAATTCTATCATGCAATCTCTGGCATCGTTTCTATCATCAAGGTGGTATTTTCTATCTACTAGTCCTTCTTTGTTTCCAACTTTTGCATTCCAATCACCAGTAATTATCAATGTGTCCTGATTGCATGTTTGATCAATTTCACACTACAGAAGTTGGTAAAAATCTTCGATTTCTTCATCTTTGACCTTAGCGGTTAGTGCGTAAATTTGAATAATAGTCATATTAACTGGTCTTCCTTGTAGACTTATGGATATTATCCTATTACTGACAGCGTTGTACTTCAGGATACATCTTGAAATGTTCTTTTTGATGATGAATGCAACGCCATTCCTCTATCAAGTTGTCATTCCCTACATAGTAGACCATACGATTGTCTGATTCAAGATGGCCAATACTAATCCATTTCAGCTCACTAATGCCGAGGATATTGATGTTTCTGCTGTCCATTTCATTTTTGACAATTTTCAATTTTCCTAGATTCATATTTCATACATTCCACGTTCCAATTATTAGTGGATGTTTGCAGCTGTTTCTTCTCATTTTGAGTCATGCCACATCAGCAAACAAAGGTCCTGAAAGCTTGACTCCATCCACATCATTAGGTCAACTCTACTTTGAAGAAGCAGGTCTTCCCTAGTCGTGTTTTGAGTGTCTTCCAATCGGGGGGAGGGGCTCGTCTTCTGGCAATATATCAATGTTTTGCTGCTATTCATAAGGTTTTTTTTTTTTTAAGGACTGTGGCTTTTATTTATTTCTTTTTTATTGTACTTCAGGTAAAGGCTTACAGAACAAATAGTTTCTCATGAATCAGAAGTACACATGTTATTTTACGACATTGGTTAACAACCCCACAACATATCAACCCTCTAACTTCTCAAACTCTTTTTTTTTTTTTTTTGGTGAAAATGCACATAGCCAAAGATACACCATTTCAAAAATTTCTACATGCACAGTTCAGTGACATTGACTACGCTCTTCCAATTGTGCTGTTATTCTCACTTAAGATGACGGCTTACAGAACAAAATAGTTTCTCATTTAACAGTTACTACAAATGTTGCCCTATGACAATGGTTAACAATCTCACAACACATCAACAATATCCTTACTCAACCTTGGGTTCCCTGTCACCAGCTTCCTTGTCCCCTTCTGCTTTCTGGCCGTTGTCACTGGACTCCTGTACCTCGTTAGTCTTATTTGGTTTTACGGGGCTGTCTACTCCCAGGCTGAAGAGTGAACCTCGGAGGTAACTTCACCACTGAGGTAAAACAGTGTCTGGGGGCCATACTCTAGGGGTTTCTCCAGTCTCCTTTAGGCCAGTAAATCTGGTCTTTTTTGTGTGTGTGAGTTAGAATTATGATCTACATCCTTCTCCAGCTGTGTCCAGAACCCTCTGTTGTGATCCTGGTCAGAGCAGTCAGTGGTGGTAGCTGGGCACCATCTAGCTATACTGGACTCAGTCCAGTGGAGGCCTTGGTAGCTGTGGACAATTAGTCCTTTGAACTAATCTTTTCCATGTATCCTGTTCTCTTCATTCTCCCTTGCTCCCGAAGGGATGAGACCAGTGGAGTATCTTAGATGGTCGCTCACAGGCTTTTAAGACCCCAGACACTACTCACCAAGGTAGAATGTAGAGCATTGTCTTTATAAGCTGTGTCATGCCAATTGAGCTAGATGTTCCCCGAGACCATGGTCCCCACAGCCCTCCACCCAACATGAATGTCCCTCAAGGAGTTTGGATGTGTCTATGGGGCTTCCATGACCTTTCCTTCTGCAAGTTGTGCTAGTTCATCCTGTATTGTGTACTGTCTCATCCTTCACCCAAGATACCACTTATCTATTATTTATTTAGTATTCCCCCACCCCACCCCTCCCATCCCTGGTAACCAACAAAGATTGTTACATTTTGTGTGTGAAATTTTTCATGGGTTTATACAATAGAGGTCTCATACAATATATGTCCTTTTGTGATTGACTTATTTCACTCAGCATAATGTCCTCCAGTTTCATCCATGTTATGAGATGGTTCACACATTCATTGTTGTTCTTTCTCGTTGCATAGTACTCCATTGTCTGTATGTACCATAGTTCTTTTATCCATTCATCTGTTGATGGGCATCTAGGTTGTTTCCATCGTTTTGCTATTGTGAACAATGCTGCCATGAACATAGGTGTGCATATGTCTATTCGAGTGACGACTCTTATTTCTCTACGATATATTCCTAGCAGTGGGATTGCTGGATCGAATGGTATGTCTATTTCTAGCTTTCTGAGGAAGTGCCATATCATTTTCCAAAATGGTAGTATCATTTTGCATTCCCACCAGCAGTGCATAAGTGTCCCCGCAGCCCCTCCAACATTTGTTATTTCCAGTGTTTTTGATTCGTGCCAGTAATGCCGGGGTGAGATGGTATCTCATTGTGGTTTTAATTTGCATTTCTCTAATGGCTCGTGATCGCAACCATTTCCTCATGTGTCTGTTGGCCATTTGAATGTCTTCTTTGGTGAAGTGTGTGTTCATTTCCTTTGCCCATTTTTTAATAGGATTATTTGTCTTTTTCTTGTAGAGGTGTTGGATTTTCTTGTAGGTTATGGAGATTAGACCTTTGTCTGACTTGTACTGTCCAAAAATTTTTTCCCACTCTGTAGGTTCTCTTTTTGCTCTTTTGGTGAAGTCTTATGAAGACCATAGGTGTTTGATTTTTAGAAGATCCCAGTTATCTAGCTTATCTATAGGGTTTTGTGCATTAATGGTTATGGTTTGTATCCTGTTAATGCCACGTATTAAGGCCTGAAGTGTTGGTCCTATTTTTTCTTCTATGAACTTTAGAGTTTTAGGCTTTATATTCAGGTCTTTGATACATTTTGAAGTAGTTTTTGTATATGGTGTGAGGTATGGGTCCTGTTTCATCTTTTTGCAGATGAATGTCCACTTTTGCCAGTACCGTTTGTTAAGACTGTCTTTTCCCCATTTCATGGACTTTGGGCCCTGGTCAAAGATCAGGTGACCGTAGGTGGGTGTATTTACATCTGGGTTCTCAATTCTGTTCCATTGGTCAATGTATCTGTTGTTGTACCAGTGCCAGGATGTTTTGACTACTGTAGCTGTATAGTAGGTTCTCAAGTCATGTACTGTGTGTCCTCCAACTTTATTCTTCTTCTTCAGTAGTCCTTTACTTATTCAGGGCTTCTTCCCTTTCCATATAAGGTTAATGATTAATTTTTCCATCTCTTTGAAGAATGTTCTTGGTATTTGGATCGGGATTGCGTTTTATTTGTAAATTGCTTTGGGTAGAATTGTCATTCTCACAATGTTGAGTCTGCCTATCCATGAGCATGGTATGTTTTTCCATTTATGTAGATCCCTTTTGGTTTCTTGCAGTAGTGTTTTGCAGTTTTCTTTGTATAGGTCTTTTACATCCCTGGTCAGATTAATTCCTAAGTATTTTATCTTTTTAGGGGCTATTGAAAATGGTATTGTTTTCCTGATTTCCTTTTCATCGTTCTCCTTATTGGTGTATAGGAATCCAACTGATTTTTGAATGTTTATCTTGTATCCTGCTACTCTGCTGAATCTTTCTATTAGTTCCAGTAGGTTTCTCGTGGAGTCTTTAGGGTTTTCTGTGTATACTATCATATCATCTGCAAACAGGGACAGTTTAACTTCTTAATTACCAATTTGGATGCCCTTTATTTCTTTTTCTTGCCTTATTGCTCTAGCTAGAACTTCCAGCACAATGTTAAATAGGAGTGGTGATAAAGGGCATCCTTGTCTTGTTCCTGTTTTCAAGGGGAATGTTTTCAGCCTCTCTCTATTAAGAATGATGTTGGCCATTGGTTTTGCATAGACGCCCTTTATTATGTTGAGAAATTTCCCTTCTAAACCTATTTTATTGAGAGTTTTTATCAGGAATGGGTGTTGGACTTTGTCAAATGCCTTTTCTGTGTCAATTGAGATGATCATGTGATTCTTTTCTTCCTTTTATTTATGTGGTGGATTACATTGATTGATTTTCTAATGTTGAACCATCCTTGCATACCTGGTATGAATCCTACTTGGTCGTGGTGTATTATTTTTTTCATATGATGCTGAATTCTATTGGCTAGAATTTTGTTAAGAATTTTTGCATCTATATTCATGAGAGATATTGGTCTGTAATTTTCTTTTTTTGTGACATCTTTTCCTCATTTTGGTATCAGTGTTATGCTGGCTTCATAGAATGAATTTGGAAGAGTTGCTTCCTCTTCTATGTTCTGAAATAGCTTGGGTAGTACTGGTACAAGCTCTTCTGTATATGTTTTGTAGAATTTTCCAGTGAAGCCATCGGGGCCAGGGCTTTTTTTGGTTGGGAGGTTTTTTTTATGACCTTTTCAATCTCTTCTCTTGTTATGGGTCTGTTCAGATTTTCAACATCACTTTGTTGTAGTTTGGGTAGGCTGTGTGTTTCTAGAAATTTATCCATTTCCTCTAGGTTTTCAAATATGTTGGAGTATAGTTTTTCATAATATTCTCTTATAATCCTTTTTATTTCAGTTGGGTCTGTTGTAATGTCCCCCATTTCATTTCTTATTTGGGTTATTTGCGTCCTCTCCTATTTTTCTTTTGTCAGTCTGGCCAGTGGTTTGTTGATTTTGTTGATTCTTTCAAAGAACAACTTTTGGTTTTGTTGATTCTTTCTATTGTTTCTCTGTTCTCTATTTCATTTATTTCTGCTCTGATCTTTACTATTTCTTTTCTTCTGGTGGTTGTGGGCTTTTTTTGCTGTTCTCTTTCTATTTGTTTGAGTTCTGTAGTTAATATTTTGATTTTGTCCCTTTCTTCTTTTTGATAAGTGCATCTATTGCTATAAATTGTCCTCTGAGGACTGACTTTGCTGTGTCCCAAAGGTTTTGGTAGGATGTGTTTTCATTCTCATTTGATTCTAGGAATTTTTTTATTCCATCTCTGATTTCTTCTATTACCCAGTGATGTGTAAGCAGGGTATTATTCAGTTTCCTTGTAGTTGATTTTTTTTCCTTGGTCTTTCTATTGTTAATTTCTACCTTGATGTCATTGTGGTCATAGAAGATACTTGAAATTATCTCAACGTTTTGGATCTTGTTGAGGATTGCTCTGTGGCCTAAGATATGGTCTATTCTGGAGAATGTTCCATGTGCATTATAAAAGAATGTGTACTTTGCAGCAGTTGGATGGAGTGTTCTATATATGTCTATGAGGTCAAGTTGGCTGATTGTGCCCTTTAGGTCTTCTGTATCTTTGCTGACTTTCTTCTTAGTTGTTCTGTCCTTTACTGAGAGTGGTGTGTTGAAGTCTCCTACTATTATTGTGGAACTGTCAATTTCATTTTTCAGTGTTGTTAGAGTTGGTTTTATGTATTTTGGAGCCCTGTCGTTGGGTGCATAGATGTTTATTATGGTATGTCTTCATGATGGATCCTCCCCTTAATCATTATATAGTGTCCTTCTTTGTCTTTTATGGTAGATTTTGTTTTAAAGTCTATTTTATCTGAGATTAGAATTGCCACTCCTGCTCTTTTTGGTAGTTGTTAGCTTGATATATTTTTTTCCAACCTTTGACTTTTAATAAATTCACATCTTTCTTTCTAAGGTGTGTCTCCTGTAGACAGCATATTGATGGATCCTGTTTTCTTATCCATTCTTTCACTCTTCGTCTCTTTATGGCTTCATTGAGTCCATTTATATTCAGTGTAATTATTGATAGATGTGGGATTTGTTGCTGTTATTTTGTAGTGCTTTTTTTTGTGGTGCTGAAGTTTTCTTTGTTCTTACTCTCTTGTGCTGAGTTACTTTTGTTTGTGGTTTTTTTTTCATTTCTTTTGTTTTTGCTGAGACTTTATGTTTTTCCTCTTTTCTTATGAGTATGTTTGTTAACTTTCTTTGTGGTTACCATGAATTTTTCCCTTATCTTTCTAAGTTTGAAGCAGTCTACATTACTTGGTATTGCCTTGCCTTCTTCTCCAGTAGAAGATTCTATACCTATGCCATTTATTCCCTCTTTTATTGTTTTGATGTTGTTGTCATTTACTGATTAAATGCTCTGATTCCCTGTTGTATTTCTTTTGGTTTTGGATAGTCCTCAAGAGTTCATTTCCTAGATTGGTATCTGGCTGGTATGATCCTGCGTCCTGGGTTCTGCCTGTGAGCTGAAGCTGTTTGTCGTCAAATCGAAGAACTCCCTTTAATAATTCTTGTAAGTTTGGTTTGACTTTTACATATCCCCTTAATTTCTGATTATCTGGAAATTACCTAATTTCACCATCATAGTTGAATGAGAGTTTTGCAGGATATATTATTCTTGGCTGACAATTTTTTTCTTTCAAGATTTTATATATGTCATCCCATTGCCTTCTTGCCTGCGTGGTTTCTGCTGAATAATCTGAGGTTAGTCTTATTGTTTCTCCTCTGTGTGTGACTTCTTGTTTTTCATGAGCTGCTCTCAGGATTCTTTGTCTTTGTTTTGGTGAGTGTGAATATGATATGCCTTGGTGATTTCCTTTTAGGGTCTCTTCTATATGGGGTTCGTTGAGCTTCTTGGATGGGCAGCTTTTCATCTTTCATGATATTGGGGAAGTTTTCTGTCAGCAGTTCCTCAATGATCCTCTCTGTGTTTTCTGTTTTCTCCCCCTGTTCTGGAATTCCAATCACTCACAGATTTTTGCTTTTGATTGTGTCCCACATAACTCTCAGGGTCTCTTCATTTTTCTTTGTTCTTTTTTCTGAGTTTTCTTGAAACAGAGTTGTATCCAAGTGTTTGTCTTCAATTCCACCGATCCTGTCTTCCACTGTTTCAGATCTGCTTCTCAGCCCTTCTATGACATTGTCCATTTCTGAAATATTGTTGTTTATCTTTTGGATTTCTTATTGTTGTCTTTGTATAATTTCTAGTTGTGAATTTATTTTGGCATTTTGATCCTGCATTATTTTCCTGAATTCTTCCAATTTTTTGTCCATGTTTTCCATGAATTTGTCTATTTTTTCCTCATGTTTGTCAGCTTTTTGCCTCAGTTCTTGGAGAATTCTGAGTAGTAGAGATTTGAATTCCCTATCAGGTAGTTCTGGTGCATTTTCTTCCAGAGAAGAGTCATCTGGTGTTTTATTTTGGATGTCTACTGGAACCATCCTCTCCTGTTTTTGTAAATGTTTTCTTATTTTCTGCTGTTTTCAGGGCATTCGGTAGTTATTTTTCTCGTTTATTGATTGTAGATTTGTTTGTTTCGTCCCTTTTTTAAAAAAAAAATTTGACTATGTCTGAGCTGGCAGACTGTGTGTTCTTTGTTGTTTGCTTGTCTGTGGGCACAATACTTTTCGCCTTCTTCTTCAACTGGCAGGATCAGTCACTCAGATATGGTACAGCAGGGCGGGTCTAGCTGAAGAGGAGTTACTGTTATGGGTTGTTTGTGGCACTTACTACAGCCTCCAGAGCAGGTTGGTAATCAGTGCAGGGCAGGTTCCAGTAGCCATGCCTGTGCTGCTTGATGGTGTGATGTCAAACGCACGGTGCAGGTAGGCAGGATGCAGCAGGGAGGTTGTTATATGTGGAGCTAAGATGAGTATGGGAGAGAGGAGAGAGGAGCAGGAGCCAAAAACATACAATCAAAAAATAATGCTAGGGGAGCTTGCTGTTGGAGTGGAGAGATGAGAAACTATGAAATGGAGAAAAACTGAAAGGGGAGGAGGAAGAAAAGAAAAGAATGAAGAAATAAGTATCAGAAAGGTTAAAGAACCGCAAAGTTCCCAGGGATTCCACTGGTGCAGCTATGAGGTCTGGGGAAGTCGCTCTCAGGTGTTGCAGTACAGCCTGGCTAGAAGGCGTTAGAGGTATACAATGTCAGGTATTCAGGGAACGGAAAGAGGAGGAAGATATAGGGAGACAAGAAACTGAGCACTGAAGAAAGTCAGAAAGGGAAAAAGAGGAAAAAGAAAACAAAACAAATTTAAAGAAAAACAAGAAAGGCACCCAAAGAAACAGAAAAAAAAAAGAAACCAACATAAAAAGAAATGCCCTCAGGGATCCCTCTGCACTTCTGTGGAAGCCAAAGGGGCGTCTCCTTGGCACGCAGCTCAGCCTGGCCAGAAAGAGCTCCCAACTCAAGAAAAGGAAAAGAAAACAAACAAACAATTCAAAATAAACGAGCGAACAAACGCCCCGGGATCCCACCAGTGCAGCAGCCCAAACCGGGAAGCAGCTCCACACTCGAACAGAGCTCCGCAGCCCCTCAGGAAGAAGCAAAGATGGCGCACGGAGCCAGGTACTTGAGCAAAGGGAGGGGGAGGTGGTGAGAGGCAAGTAAAAAATCAAAAGAAGCAGAAAAATAAAGCAACACTAGCAGCCAGCAAATGGCACTCAGAGAGCCAGCTAGTGCGGGCTGGTGTTTCTGGACAAGAGACTGTGTCCATGGGAAGTATAGGTGGCCGAGTATGGGTGAAGAAGGGTAGAGAGTGGGAAAGCATATATCACAAATTACCGGAGCTCTGCAGCCCCTCAGGAAGAAGCAAAGATGGCTCACGGAGCAAAGTACTCGAGTGAAAGGAGGGGGAGGTGGGGAGAGGCAGGGAAGAAACAAAAAGAAGCGGAAAAAAAGCAACACCAGCAGCCAACAAATGGCACTCAGAGAGTCACCCGTTTGGGTGTGTGGAATCCAAGCAGCTGCTGTTTCCCGGTCAAGAGACTGTGGCCGCGGGAAGCGGGGGAGTCCGAGTCGGGGTGAAGAAGGGTGGGGGGTTCGAAAGTGTATATCGCCAATTACCGGTTGTTTTGCCTCCCGCTGGAAGCTCTGTGAGGCTGCTTTCTCGTACCCCCTGTTTGCTGGTCTCCGATAGGAGTCCAAGATGGTGGATCTGCACTGTGTTAGCTTGTAGGGGATTTCTGCACGAATCTGTCCTCGCTGTCCGTTCTCTGTCAGTTTTCTCACTCCATTTGGCTTGGCTGAGTTCTTTATCTCTTCATTTGATGTTTTAGGGTTTCAGTACTGTTGCATTCTCTCTTCGGCTTAGTTTTCAGATCTTTGCTGTGGAGGGACGGCGTGGTGTTTTTGCCTAGAGCGCCATTTTGCTGGAACCTCTATTCATAAGGTTTTCACTGGCTAATTCTTTTCAGAAGTAGACCACTGGCTCCTTCTTCCTAGTCTGTCTTAGTCTGGAAGCTCAGTTGAAACCCGTCCGCCATGAGTCACCCTGCTTCATTTAATACCAGTGGTATAGCTTCCAGCATCACAGCAACACGCAAGCCCCCACACTATGACAAACTGACAGACACGTTGGGGCCCAAATGGAGTAGACTAGATCTTAAATTCAGATTCAAAAGGACGAGAGGGAGTACTTGAACCCAGGACAAGTGTAAAGATGTGGAAATTTTGGCTAACTGTGTGTTTATGATTCCGTTGGTCCTGTCCACAGGCCTGATGATTGAGGATGATAAGGGAAATGGAGTCTTTGAAAAATAGGGAAATTTTTACATATTTCCTTGATTACTTGCCCAATAAAATGGGTTTCTCAGTCACTGCAAAGGGTTTTAGGAGCTCCCCAGGTGGGGATAATATTTTTCAAAAGTTTCCTTGCTACAAAGTTTGCAGTTGCCCAACAACTGGGAAAGGCTTCCACCCAATGGAAAAACCTACAAATCATTACTAATACAAATTTATAACCATTGGAAGGTGGAAATTGAATAAAATCATTCTGCCATTAAAGCATAGGCCCTGAGCATAAAGGACATTTTCCAAGTGAGACTTTATTAGGTTTGCCTGAGTTAAATTGAGAACAAAGAGAGCAATTTGAATAACATAGTCTGCTGCTTCAAAGAAGTGCCCCAGACAGTATTTTTTAATGTCTCCATCATTTTATCTCTTCCCAAATTAGAGTTCATGTGTAATGTCTTCATCATGCGAATTTGGAGAGATTTGAGAACGCCAGACAGGTGATTCAGTCCCATCCATATCCCTGAAGTAGATTCCTGGGAGCAATCATGTTTTTTCCACATGTCACTTTCATCTTTTGAAGCTAATCTCTGATTTAAAAAAAGGTATTCAAAAGAAATTCTGCCTGGAGTACAGTCATCTTGTCTGAGTAATTCAGAAGGATAATAAGAAGGATCCTGTTTATCATGATCATGAGATACAGTGCTCTGAATTACAGGAGCTAAAATGTTATGTTGAGAACAGGTAGGTCAATGAGAAAAGTGTTCTGTAGCTCCAGAAAATTTGCCCAACCAATAGTTTTATAATAATCATCTCATCTTGTCCTAAATATGCATGTTCATGTAAGTTTTGAATCACGAAACATGCAAAAATTTTGGTATGATAGTGGTATTATCAGACCCTATCCACAACTTTGTTACTGGGTTTTGGTAGCAGCCAGCTTTTTTCGAAGTCTCAGTTTCATCCTTTGAAACTATTTGCTTGTACCTGAAAAGAGGCTGTAAAGCTGCATGAATGTCGTGATTGTATCTAGTGGTTTTTGGTGAATTATATCCTCCTTTTCGTCATTATTGAGATTAGAACCGTTGCAATCATGGATGAAGACATTGTGGGGTACCTTTATAGCAAGAAGCCATTGAGAAGCAGCTGGTTTGGCTGTGCTATTGGCTAAGTTGTTTCCCTTAATTTCCTGTTTAGGGTATTTCTTTAGGTTGATGGGCTTGTATTTTAATCACAGCAATCTCAGAGGAAAGCAAAAATGCTTCTAAGAGGTCTACCACTAAGGGGCCATTTTTAATTTGGTTCCCTGAAGAGGTGAGTAACACCCTCTGTTTCCATTGCATGCCAAAATCATGGGTAATGCTGCTTCCATATCTGCAGTCCTTGTAAATATTTATTGAACTTCAATTTGCAAACCCTCATGAATGCGATCAATTCAACTTGGTGAGCCGAAGTAACTTCATGGAGGTCACTGCTTTCAAGAACTTCAGTGGAAGTGGTGATAGCATATCCTCCCTGGTAATTATAACTGGGGGTCAAGTCTCAAATATGACCCATCTACAAATAGAATGAGATCTAGGTTAACAAACGGAATCTCCTCTAAATTCCTCCTGGGGACAAAAGTTTTTCTGTTAAATCTAAACAGTCATGAGAGGGATGGTTATCATCATTAGGGAGGAGTAAAAGAGTTGCAGGATTTAAACAGGCTATAATATGTAGCCAAATGTTAGAGGCAGAAGAGGAGGACCTCATAAGAAGTCAGCCTGGTAGCTGACAAATCCTGGGTTAAAGTGGAGCTTAAATTAGTGGATACTGCATGAGGAACATAAATATCTAGGAAACTTCCTAAAACTATATCTGTTATTTCTACTAGTCAGGCAGTGGCAGCAACTGCTCTAAGGCAAGGAGGATAACCCCTGGAAACTAAATCTAGTTGGAAGCTATAGTAGCCAACTGGTCTCTGTTGTCCTCAGTGTTTCTGAGTGAGGACCCCCAAGGCATTTCCAGATACCTCATGAACAAAAAGTGAAAAATCCAAATTATAATTATGGAATCCTAAGGCTGGTACATTGATTAGTGATTCTTTTAGTTTTAATATGGGCTCTTTACCAGTCTCTGAAAGTTGAAGAGGATCAGCCTCTGAAGCCTTTAAATACTGATATAATGGTTGTGCTAGCAGTTAAAAATTTGGTATCCAAGTTCAGCAATATCTACAAAGTCTCAAAAACCCTCTCAATTGTTTCTTTGTGGTAGGAGAGGAAAGACTAAGATGGTTTCCTTTCTTTTGGGGTCAATAGTGATCCCCTTTGCTGAGATTATATGTCCTAAATATTTAACTGTCAGCTGGGCCAATTGCAGTTTCTCTTTAGAGATTTTGTGCCCATCATTGGCCAAATGTTTCAATAGGAGAATGTTGTCTTCAAGACAAGCTTGCTGAAAGTCAGAGCAGATGAGTAAATAATGTATATATTATAATAGGGTAGATCCATGGGCAAATTGCAAAGGCTGCAAATCTGCATGTAAAATCTGAGAAAAGTAAGTGGAAGACTCAGTGAAGTCCTGAGGCATCACAGTTCAGGTATACTGTTGACCAGTAAAGACATACAAATATTAGCTGTCAAGCTGTACAGGGATACTAAAGAAAGCACTTAACAAATTGACAACTGTAATATAAGTAGCCTCGGAGGGTACATTGGAAAGGAGTATATGTTGATTGGGGACTACAGGGTATATAGGGATGACAAGGTGGTTAATGGCATGCAAGTCTTGCACAAACCTCCATCCCTGGTTGTTGGGCTTTTTTACTGGGAAAACAGGGGTATTGCAAGGGCTAGTGCAAGGAATAATTAAACCCTTAGCAAGGAAATCTTGGATTATAGGAGCAAGTCCTTCCTTTGTTTCCCTTTTTAAGAGGTACTGAGAAATTTTAGGCAAAGTTTTGGAGGTATCAGTTTGAATCTTAATGGGATCTGAGGACAGTATCCAGCTTACGTTTGGAGAGGTGGAGGCCCAGAGAGTTTCTGGCACTAAGGAAAGACAGTCTAAAGGAGCGGGTGGGGCAATAGATTCACATTCCTGCAGAACAATAGTAAGTGCTTGTAAATAGCAAAAAGCTTCTTCCTTTGAGATCTGCTCAACTTTGTGATGGTTGCAAGGGAATTCTAGTAACATCTCCCCTTCTTCATTAAATTGCATGTGACAATTTCATTTAGATAACAAATCTTTTCTTATTAAATTAACTGGGATATCATTACTGAGTAAAAAGGAATGTAAATCCTCTACAGGACAAAGGGATATGAGAACAGGTTTAGAGTGGATTAAACTGTGCTCTTTATTAGCAACCACCATAACTTTGAATGTTTTGGTACTCCACGGCAGAGGCTTCTAAGACTTATGGGGTTTATTGCTGACAGGGTGGAACCTGTGTCAATTAAGAATATGCAGTGTTTTCCATTAACTTGAACAATCATTTCTCCTTGAGAATTTAAAGCTACCATTGGAAAAGCCCCTGTATTGTCCCTGGAGCCCCTTCATTTCAGTTTAGGTTGGGCTTTGGGAAACTGTTCAACTTTATTTTTAATTTTATATAATATTTCTTGAAATGTCCCGGTTTCTTACAATAGTAGCAGACAATAGTCCTGGACTCATTATTTCTTGGGATTTTCTTTTGGCCTGGGGTTTGTAATTCCTGCAACTGCAGTGTCATTAATTTGTTTTCTTTAGATTGTGTGTTTGTTCTAATGCCTGTTTCTTTTTTTCTAATTGTCATAGATTGAATTGTGTCCCCCAAAAATAATGTGTGTCTACTCGGCTAGTCCATGATTCACAGTATTGTTTGAGTGTCCACCATGTTGTCATCTGAAGTGATTTTGCTATGTGTTGTAAATCCTACCTCTATGATGTTAATGAGGCAGAATTAGTGGCAATTATATTAATGAGGCAGGACTCAATCTACAAGATTAGGTTGTGTCTTAAATCAATATATTTTGAGATATAAAAAGAGAGAAGCAAGCAGAGAGACATGGGGACCTCATACCACCAATAAACAAGAGCCAGGAGAATAGTGCATCCTTTGGGCCCAGGGTCCCTGTGCTGAGAAGCTCCTTGACCAGGGAAGACTGATGACAAGGACCTTCCCCCAGAGCAGACAGAGAGAGAAAGACTTCCCCTGCAGCTGGCACCCTGAATTTGGACTTCTATTCTTCTAGACTATGAGAGAATAAATTTCTCTTTGTTAAAGCCATCCACTTGTGGTATTTCTGTTATAACAGCACTAGATGACTAAGACACTAATGTTTGGGCTAACATATGTCAGGTTAGTTAATTCTTTTATTTTTTTGTTTATTGTTGTAGTTTAAGTGAAAGTTTACATTTCAAGTTAGTCTCTTATACAAAAATTTATACATACATTGTTATGTGACCCTAATTGCTCTCCCTATACTGTGACGGCACACTCCTCCTTTCCACCCCTGATTTTCCATGTCCATTCAACCAGCTCCTAACCCTCTCTGCCTTCTCATCTCACTCCGGACAGAAGCTGCCCATTTAGTCTCATGCATCTACTTGAGCTAAGAAGCACACTCTTCACGATTATCATTTTATGTCCCACAGTCCAGTCTAATCTTTGAAAAGTTGGCCTCAGAAATTGTTTTAGTTCTGGGCTTATAGAGAATCTGGGGGCCATGCTTTCTGGGGTTCCTCCAGTCTCAGTGAGACCATTAAGTCTGGTCTTTTTACTAGAATTTGAGTTCTGCACCCTACCTTTCTCCTGCTCCAAGGACTCTCTGTTGTGTTCCCTGTCAAGGCAGTCACTGGCGGTAGCTGGGCACCATCTAGTTCTTCTGGTCTCAGGCTGATGAAGTCTCTGGTTTATGTGGCCCTTTCTGTCTCTTGGGCTAATACTTTCCTGTGTCTTTGGTGTTCTTCATTCTCCTTTACTCCAGGTAGTTAGGACAGGTTAGTTAATTCTGAGATGAGAGCCGTCTCCCAGTCTAATCTATGGAGCTTGACCAGGTCAGACAACTTTGGGAGTAGTCTGCTTATAAACATAGAATTAAAAGTTATCTCGGCTCCTTCTTCCTCCATCAGCATCCCAGAACATTCAGCAAAAATTTTAGTCAAGCAATCTTGGTAATTGTAAACAATTTCATCTTTTTCTTGTTTGCAACTTTGAACCCTTTTCCAATCTATTTTCTTTGGAAACACTTTGAGTATCTCATGTGAAACATCTTTACATATATTCTTTGCCCAATTTACTATTTCAATTCCAGAAATATTTGCTCCCATAGCTAAAGATCTTTCAAGGTTTTTCCATTGGGCCTCTTCCATCCATAATTGGGCTTCCCCAGGTCCTGCTAACATATTTATTAATTGATATAAATCTGACAACCCAGGCTTATAGGTTTCTATTAGAATCCTAAATTCATTCCTAAATTTTTAGGGTCTTCGCATGGGCTGGGGAATTCTTTTATTATAGCACAAAGCTAGGCTTCAGACCTAGGGGAAAAGATCATTTATTGAGGCTTGTTTGGGTACTCCACATATTTTATTTCAAAGAGCATTTCAGGACGAGCAGCAATGACTGATTTATCTAGTTGTTCTGTAGTAGCCTCTTCAGAATAAAAGGGGAATTCAGAGAGGGTGTAAGTGGGGGACTAAGAAGGCAGAAATGGATATAAAGAAGAGCCAGCCAGCAGAGGAGCAGAGGGAATGGAAGCATTTCCTTTAGTTTTTTATTCAATTTAGAAATCCTTTCTTGCATAGAAGACATTTTACTAGCTAGTTTATTTTCCTGATGTTTTTTAGAGGCTTCCAAATACCAGTAAAAATAGGCATCCCATTGCAGTTGCTGAATTTGACAGCATTTTTTTTTTTCTAATTTGCTGTGCAGAGAAACTAGTTTGTCCAGGTCAAAAGAGCCCCCTAGCAGACATTGATTTTCTATACTGTCATTCATAAAGGCATGCCAGCGATTCAAACACAAGCAAGTGCAAGGGCCAAAGTTTTTGTTCATATAAGCAGCCAGGGTGCCCAGAGGCAGCCATTCTGAGTCTTTGGAACTGGCACTCCCCATTTTATCAAAACAGTGAATCGCCCCTGCTACTTGAAAACCTGGATATGCACCAAAACTTAAATTTGCAATGAAACCTGAATGTGCACTGAAGAAAAGATGAATCAAATTTAATGGGCTGAAACCTCTGGCTTTCCAAAGATTAGGCCAGAGTTTTATCAGGGATTTGCTGCTAGATGTCAGCCTTGCCAAACCTAATCTGGCAATGAACTCATCAAAGCATTTAGAACATAAACCGAAAATGAAGGTGTAAAAAAGAAAGCCAACAGTAAATCCCAAAGATCATCACGCAAGGAAGCAGGGATCGATTCAAGAGACTTTTTACCTGAGATGATCCCAAGGAATCCATGGAGATGGAAGGGCCCAAGGAGCCTGTGCCATTATGAAAGCTTCTGGGTCCTCAATGTCCCAGGGGCTGCTGAAGATAATGCACCTTCAAATCACACTTCTGACACCAGAAATGTCAAAAAGTAAAAATGAATACTCTTAAAATAAAAGCAAAGAGATTTATCGAAGGCTTGAGACAGTTCAAACTGGAGAAATGCTAGCTCACAAAAAAATGAAACCAAATGCTCCAAGGAACTGAAGGCAAATAGGTATATTTGTATAATGGAATAAGGGACTTATAATACAATTTTTCTGATTGGTTTTCAAGCATTTAGGGAAGTGGGAGGCAGGATAATTCAAAGTGGGGATATTAAGGTGATTGGCTTAAGGGAGATATGTGGGCTTCTTAGATTGGTTATTATTGAAAATTGCAGAGGTACATGACTATAGGGGGGTTTACAGGGTGGCTACAAGACAATCACAGAACATTCTTACTGAAGACATTCTGTTAGAATAGCTTTCTCAAGCAAACCATTTCCCGGGGTGTCTTATTGATCTAGTGCTACACTAACAGGAATACCACAAGCGGATGGCTTTAACAAAGAGAAATTTATTCTCTCACAGTCTAGTAGGCTAGAAGTCCAAATTCAGGGTGTCAGCTCCAGGGGAAGACTTTCTCTCTCTGTTGGCTCTGGAGGAAGGTCCTTGTCATCATCAGTCTTCCCCCGGACTAGGAGCTTCTCTGCACAGGAACCTTGGGTCCAAAGGACTCACTCTGCTCCTGGTGCTTCTTTCTTCGTGGTATAAGGTCCCCAAGCTCTCTGTTTGCTTCCCTTTCCTTTTGTCTCTTGAGAGATAAAAGGTGGTGCAGGCCACACCCCAGGGAAACTCCCTTTACATTGGGTCAGGGATGTGACCTTAGTAAGGGTGTTTTACAATCCCACCCTAATCCTCTTTAACATAAAATTACAATCAGAAAATGGAAGACAACCACACAATACTTGGAATCAGGGCCCAGCCAAATTGATACACACATTTTTGGGGGATATAATTCAATCCATGACATGGGGGTAGCTTGTGCAGGCAATTTCTATGAGCCATGTGCATTAAGACCCTCTGGGAGAGTTCTGTCAACATCACTTCTTAGCTCAGTCACAGAGAAAATCATTTCCTTCGCTGCAGGATTAAATCAGGGGAAGCAAGCACAATCTTAAGATGTAGTCAGGGCTCAGTCCCAAGGCCAGTCACTTTGACAGAGCCAAGTGCCTCAATTTTGGAGCTCTCAGACAGCTATTTCTTCTCATCTTGAGTCATGCCACATCAGTAGAGGAAGGTCCCAAAAGCTTTACTCTGTCCATGTCATTAAGGTTGACTCTACTATGAGGAGACAGCTCTTACCCAGTCATATGTTGAGTTAGTGCCTTCCAACCTGAGGGCCTCATCTTCCAGCATTATATCAGACAATGATCTACCGCTATCCATAAGGTTTTCACTGGCTAATTTTTCTTTGCAAGTAGATTGCCAGGTCCTTCTTCCTAGTCTTTCTTAGTCTAGAAGCTCTGCTGAAACCTGTCCACCATAGGTGACCCTGATGGTATTTGAAATACTGGTGGCATAGGTTCCAGCATCAAAGAAACATGCAAGCCACCACAGTACAACAAACTGACAGACAAGTGGTGCAAAAAATATTGAGGTTGTCAAGGATTTCACTTTACTTGGAACCACAATCAACACCCACGGAAGCAGCAATCAAGAAATTAAATGACGTATTGGGCAAATATGCTGCAAAAGACCTCTTTAAACTGTTAAAAAGCAAATGTGTCACCTTAAAGACTAAGGTGGGCCTGACCCAAGCCATGGTATTTTCAATTGCCTCATATGCATGCGAAAGCTGGACAATGAATAAGGAAGATCAAAGAAGAATTGATACCTTTGAATAATGGTGTTGGGGAAGAATATTGACTATACTGTGGACTGCCAGAAGAACAAACAAATCTGTCTTGGAAGAAGTACAACTAGAATGCACCTTCGAAGCTAGGATGGAGAGATTTTTGTCTCATTTACTTTGGACATGTTATCAGGAGGGACTAGTCCTTCGCGAAGGACATTATGCTTGGTAAAGTAGAAGGTCAGCGAAAAAAAAGAAGACCCTCAATGAGTTGGATTGATACGGTGGCTGCAACAAAGGGCTCAAACATAACAAGTATTGAGAGGATGGCACAGGACCAGGCAGTGTTTTGTTCTGTAGTACATAGGGTTGCCATGAGTTGGAATTGATTGGATGGCACCTAACAACAACAAACCACTCTCAGAAGCTGCTGTAGTAGATGGCATCTAAGCTCCCATCAGCCCTGTGGATGCCCCCAAGGAATTCCCATTCTTATGCCTGCTCTACCCCCACTTGCTGCCTTGAAAGCTGGCTCACCTGTATTCTGTGGCACCACCATACCAGCCTTCCTAGCTCTCTTGTGGAAGTGTTAGGCATTCTTCTCTGGTTGTTTCTCCCTAGCTGTAGGGCTTCTGTGAAGTATGGGCAGGAGCCCAGAAACCCCTTAAGACAGAAGAGTGGGACCAGGGCATGGATCCTTGCTGCAGTTCAGTCAAGCCTGAGCTCCAAGGCACTTTTGGTCTGCCTGCCATTGTTCAGTGAACTGTTCAGGTTGTTAATGAAGGGCAAGCTTCCTGTGGGTTCCTATCATACCCAAAACAATATGCTCTCCTGAGATTTGGGAACCCAGACAGCTTTGGAAAATATGAGTGCATTTTGGATGCAAAAGTGGGATGCTTCTGGGGCAGATGCCAGGTTAAGGGGAGCATGTTTGGCTTGGGGACAACTGCCATCTTTCCCAGGCTGAATTATGTCACCATATACCCAGACAGCTCTCAGCCAAAGAGAGATGTCTAAGGCCCTCTAAGTCCTACCCTTCAACTCCATCATCACGCCCTTCTCCGTCTTTCTGCCCCTCATCTGTCTACTTTGGCTTAGATCCTTCTAAAGAAGGCTAAGCTGGAAGGGCCCTTAGAGAGAATCTTTTAAGAACCCCTGGTAATTTGCACAAAGATACCAAAGACTCAGAAAGAATAAGGGACTCGACCAAGACCACACAGCATGTTAGTGGTAGAGCTGGTAACTAAGGTCTAGGGCTGAAGGTGGAAGCAGAGCTTCTAAAACAAAGAGGAAATCCTAGGTTAACTGGTGGGGGGCGGGCATGCAAAAAGGAGATCAAGACCCATAACCTGGACTTTGTGGCCATCTCTAGGGTTGGTTTGAAGGTTATCTGGTATGCTCCTGACACTGGTGCCCAAAGTATCACTCAGAAACAAAAATGTCACCTCTAAGTAATTCTTTTGGCATATTTAATTTTCCAAAAATAAAATCCTAATATAGGCAAGGCCTTATGGAAACAAGGCTCAGAGCAGGCCCTGATAGAGAAAACTCAAAGCAACTGAGAAAGCCCTCAATGACAGCCTTTGCAAACTACACTGTTTACAAAAGCCCAACTGTTATTCTTGCCTCCTTTGATGTATTCTACAGACTGACTGCTGTAATAACATGGAAAGCTGATTTTTTCAGTCCCAAACCCAGAAACCACTCATGAATTTCCATTGACTTGGTGATATTAGATCCAAATTCCTAACTGTCATGGATTGAATTGTGTCCCCCCAAAATTTGTGTCAACTTGGCTGGGCCATAATTCCCAGTATTGTGTGATTGTCCACCATTTTGTCATCTGATGTGATTATCCTATGTGTTGTAAATCCTATCTCTACGATGTTAATGAGGCAGGATTAGAGGCAGTTATGTTAATGAGGTGGGACTCAATCTACAAGATTAGGTTGTATCTTTTGTCACTCTCTTTTGAGATATAAAAGAAGCGAGCACAGAGACAGAAGGACCTAATGCCACCAAGCATGAAGAACCAGGAGGGGAGGGTGTCCTTTGGACCGGGGTCCCTGCGCTGAGAAGTTCCTAGACCAGGGGAAGATTGATGAAAGGACCTTCCCCTAGAGCTGACAGAGAAAAAAAGCCTTCCCCTGGAGCTATCAGCATGAATTCAGACCTTTAGCCTCCTAGACTGTGACAGAATAAACTTCTCTTTGTTAAAGCCATCCACTTGTGGTATTTCTGTTATAGCAGCACTAGATAACTAAGACACTAAGCATGCCATTTGGCTTCCCAGGATACATTCTGAGCTCATCTTATTCCACTAAACCCTTACCTAATCCTCCCACACATACCTTCTTCACTCACACCATATCATTCACACCATATCATTCACATTTGAAGCCTCCAAACCATTGTTCATGACGTTCCATCATTTGAAATACATTTCTCTACTTTGGAATTATCTGATTATCCTTCAGAGCTTAATTCAAAGATCACCTTCTATTAAATTGCTTTTAATTTTTTTTTAACAATAACATTATTGAGATTTAATTCACATACCATTCCATTCACCCATTTAAAGTGTACAATTAGTTTTTGGTATATTCAGAGTTGTGAAACCATCACAATAATCAACTTTAGAACCTTGTCATCACCCAAAAATGTATTTGTACCCTTTAGCTATCATCTCTCAACCTCCCCATTCCGCGCCACCACCACCCCAGCCCTAGTCAAACACTAATCTACTTTCTGGCTGTATAGATCTGCATATCCTGGACATGTAATATAAATGCAATAATACAATATGTAATTCTTTATAACTGGCTTCCTTCATTTAGCATGTTTTCAAGGTTCTCCTATGTTGTAGTGTTGTTGTTAGGTGCCCTCGAGTTTGTTCCAACTAATAGCGACCCATGCACAACAGAACAAAAAACTACTCAGTCCTGTGTCATCCTCACAGTCGTTGCTATGTTTGAGCCCATTGTTGCAGCCACTGTGTCAATCCATCTTGTCGAGGGCCTTCCTCTTTTTCAGTGACCCTCTATTTTACAAAGCATGATGTCCTTCTCCAGGGACTGGTCCCTCCTGATAACATGTCCGAAGTACGTGAGATAAAATCTCACCATCCTCGCTTCCAAGGAGCACTCTGGCTGTATTTCTTCTAAGACAGATGTGTTTGTTCTTCTGGCAGTCCATGGTATATTCAATATTCTTTGCCAAAACCATAATTCAAATGCATCAATTCTTCCTCAGTCTTCCTTATTTGCATTGTCCAGCTTTTGCACGCATATGAGGCGATTGAAAATACCATGGCTTGGGTCAGGCGTACCTTAGTCTTCAAAGTGACATCTTTGCTTTTGAACACTTTAAAGAGGGGTTTTTTGAAGCATATTTGCCCAATGCAATATGTCATTTGATTTCTTGATTGCTGCTTCTGTGGACATTGATTGTTACTCCAAGTAAATGAAATCCTTGACAACTTCAATCTTTTCTCCACTTATGATGTTGCTTATTGGTCCAGTTGTGAGGATTTTTGTTCTCTTTATATTGAGGTGTAATCCATACTCAGAGCTGTAGTCTTTGGTCTTCATCAGTAAGTGCTTCAAGTCCTCTTCACTTTCAGCAAGCAAGGTTGTGTCAGCTGCATATTGCAGATTGTTAATGAGTCTTCCACCAATTCTGATGCCGTGTTCTTCTTCCTATAGTCCGGCTTCTCAGATTATTTGCTCAGCATACAGACTGAATAAGTATGATGAAAGGATACAACCTTGATACACACCTTTCCTGACTTTAAACCACACAGTATCCCCTTGTTCTGTTCGAACGACTGCCTCTTGTTCTATGTACAGGTTCCCCATGAGCACAATTAAGTGTTCTGGAATTCCCATTCTTCACAATGTTATCCATAATTTGTTATGATCCACACAGTAGAAATGCATTGCAAGGTCAATAAAACAGAGGTAAACATCTTTCTGGTATTCTCTGCTTTTAGCCAAGATCCACCTGATAATCAGCAATAATATCCCTCATTCCACGTCTTCTTCTGAATCCTGCTTGAATTTCTGGCAGTTCCCTGTTGATGTACTGCTGCCACCATTTTTAAATAATCTTAAGCAAAATTTTACTTGTGCATGATATTAATGATATCGTTCGATAAATTCTGCATTCTGTTGGATCACTTTTCTTTCGAATGGTCACAAATATGAATCTCTTCCAGTCGGTTGACCAGGTAGCTGTCTTCCAAATTTCTTGGTGTAGACAAGTGAGCATCTCCAGCACTGCATCCATTTCTTGAAACATCTCAATTAGTATTCCTTCAATTCCTGGAGCCTTGTTTTTCACCGATACCTTCAGTGCAGCCTGGACTTCTTCCTTCAATACCATCGGTTCTTGATCATACGCTACCTGCTGAAATGTTTGAATGTCGACCAGTTCTTTTTCCTACAGTGACTCCCTGTATTCCTTCCATTTTCTTTTGATGCTTCCTGGGTCATTCAATATTTTGTCCATAAAATGTTTCAAAATTGCAACTCAAGGCTTGACTTTTTTCTTCAGTTCTTTCAGCTTGAGACATGTCGAGTGTTTTCTTCCCTTTTGGTTTTCTAACTCCAGGTCTTTGCACATTTCATTATAATACTTCACTTTGTCTTCTCAAGCCGCCCTTGAAATCTTCTGTTAAGCTCTTTTACTTCATTTCTTCTATTTTCTTTAGACACTCTATATTCAAGAGCAAGTTTCGGAGTCTCTTCTGACATCCATTTTGGTCTTTGTTTCTTTCCTGTCTTTTTAATGACCTTTTGCTCTCTTCACGTATGATGTCTTGATGTCATCCCACAACTCATCTGGCCTTTGGTCATTAGTGTTCAATGCATCAAATCTATTCTTGAGATGGGCTCCAAATTCAGATGGGATATACTCAAGGTCATATTTTGTACTCATGGACTTGTTTTAATTTTCTTCAGCTTCAACTTAAACTCTTGCATAGAAGCAATTGTTGGTCTATTCCAAAGTTGGCCGTGTTCTGACTGAGGATATTGTCTCTTTCCACAGATGTAGTCGATTTGATTCCTGTGTTTTCCATCCAGTGAGGCTCATGTGTATAGTCACTGTTTGTATTGTTGAAAAAAGTTACTTGCAATGAATAAGTCGTTGGTCTTGCAAAATTCTATCATGTGATCGCCAGCTTCGTTTCTATCACCAAGGCCATATTTTCCAACTACAGATTCTTCTTGTTTCCAGCTTTCACATTCCAATCACCAGTAATTATCAATGCATCTCGATTGCATGTTTGATCAATTTCAGACTGAAGAAGTTGGTAAAAATCTTCAGTTTCCTCATCTTTGGCATTAGTGGTTGGTGCATAAATTTGAATATTAGTCATATTAACTGGTTTTCCTTGTAGACATATGGATATTATCCTATCATTCCTCTTTATTGCCAAATAATATTCCATTTTATAGACAAACCACATTTTATTTATCCATTAATCAGTTGATGGACATTTCAGTTGTTTCCACTTTTTGGCTATTATGATCATTTGTGTACAAGTTTTTCGTAGACATCTGTATTAATTTGTCTTCAGTATATACTTAGGAGTAGAATTGTTGGGTTATACAGTAATTCTGTGTTTAACATTTTGAGAAACTGCCAAACTATTTTCTAAAGTAGCTGTCCATTTTATATTCCCACCAACAATGGATGAGTGTTCCGATTTCACCACATTTTCACTAACATTTATTTTACATTTTTAAAAATTATAGCCAGCTTAGTGAATGTGAAGTGGTATCTCATTTTGGTTTTGATTTGCATTTCCCTAATTACCAAAGATGTTGAGCATCTTTTCTTGTGCTTATTGGCCATTTGTATGTCTCCTTTGGAGAAATGTTTCTTTAAATCCTTTGCCCATTTTAAAATTGGGTTTTTTTTTATTACTGAGTTCTTTATATATTCTGGACAAAATTATCTAACCAGATACATAATTTGCAAAAAATATGCTCCCATACTATGGATTGTCTTTTTATTTTCTTGCTGGCGTCTTTTGAAGTACAAAAGTTTTTAATTTTTATGGAGTCCAGTTTATCTCTTTTCTTTTGTTGCTTGTGTTTTTGGTGTCATATCTAAGAAACCATTGCCTATTCTAAGGTTATGAATATAGTTTTAGCTCTTACATTTATTTAAGTCTATGCTCCATTTTGAGCAAATTTTTTCTATGGTACGATGTAGGGGTCCAACTTCATTCTTTTTCATGTGGATATCCAGTTGACCTATCACTATTTTTTAAATAATATTTTATTGTATTTTCAGTGAAGGTTTACACAGCAGTTTAGGTTCCCATTCAACAATTTCTGCACAAGTTGTTCAATGACATTGGTTACATTCTTCACAACACATGAACATTCTCATTATTTCCATTCTGGTTGTTCCATTTCTATTAATCTAGTGTCCCTGCCCCATTACATTCTCATCTTTGTTTTAAAGTAATTGTTGACCGTTTGGTCTCATATAGATGATTTTTTAAAGGAGCACAGTTCTTACAGGTGATATTCATTTTTTTTTTAGCCAATTTGTTATTTAGCTGCAAGGTGACCTTGGCGGTTAGTTTCGGTTCAAGGTTTAAAGAGTACCTCAGGGCAAAAGTCTCAGGGAGTCCTCCAGTCTCAACCAGCCCAGTGGGTCTGGTTTTCTTGTTTGTTTGTGTCATGGATTGAATTGTGTCCCCCCAAAAATGTGTGTAGCAACTTGGCTGGATTATGATTCCCAGTATTGTATGATTGTGTAATCTGATGTGGTTTCCTTATGTGTTGTAAACTCTATCACTATGATGAGGTTATATGTAATCTCCTTATGTGTTGTAAATTCTATCACTGTGTTGAGGTTATGCTGATGAGGTTTACAAGATTCCATAGTGTCTTAATCCAATCTCTTTTGAGATATAAAAGAGAGAAGTGAGCAGAGACACATGGGAACCTCATACCACCAAGAAAGCAGTGCTGGGAGCAGAGCATGTCCTTTGGACCTGAGGTTCCTGCGCTGAGATGCTCCTAGACCAAGAAAAGACTGATGCATCACAAGGACCTTCCTTCAGAGCCGACAGAGAGAGAAAGCCTTCTCCTGGAGCTAATACCCTGAATTTGGACTTGTAGCCTACCGGACTGTGAGAGAATAAACTTCTCTTTGTTAAAACCATCCACTCGTGGTATTTCCATTAGAGCAGCACAGATGACTAAGACAGTTTGTTTCTTTCTTTCGTTTTAGGAATTTGAGGTTCTATTCCCATTTTTTTCCCATTCTATCAGAGTCTATCTATTGTGGCCCTGATTAGAAAGGTTGGTAGTGGTAGCTGTGCATCATCTAGTTCTGGTCTCAGGGTAGATGAGGTTGTGGTTCATGTAGACTATTTGTCCTATAGACTAGTTTCTTCTTTGAGTCTTTTGTTTCCTTCTTTCTCTTTTGCTCCAGATGAGTAAAGATGGCCGCTTGCAAGCTTTTAAGACCCGGACACTACTCACTCATCTAGGATGTAGAACATAACTTTATGAACTATATTATGCCAATTGACAGAGATGTCCCACAAGACTATGGTCTTAATCATTTAAACCCAGAAATCCAATCCTGTTAGATGTTTGGTTATGTCTAAGAAGTATCTGTAACTGTGCCCTCTATGTGCTTTATTATATATATGAATACATGTGCATACTGACACATAGATATACATATTCATATACCTATATATACAAACATATATACATACCTATACACATATATGCCTACATACATATATACCCTCATATATATTGTTTGGTTGTTTTTGCTGTTGTTTCAACATTATATATGCCATAGCAATTACCAAAAGTTCCTTTTTCTTGTGCACTCTTTAGTGACATCATTTACCTTCACCAAGCTGTATACCCTTCACCCTCCTTCGGTGTTACCTTTTCTTGCCTTTCCATGTCTGGAGTAGAGCTTCCACCTTATCATTGGGGGTTGGGTTGTGGAAGGGATCACCAGTCCTCTTGGCCTCACCTGCCTAGAATAGAGTTTCTAAACATGAAGCTAGGGAGGATGAGAGATACCAGCAGGCTACCCTTCCTGGGGTCAAACTGTAGCCCTAGACTGAGAAGTGGGGGAAGAGAGAGCCCCATGTTATTGGGCACACCCACTCAGAATAGAGCTTCTATCACACTGAGCTGAGATGGGGAACGGGAGCAAGTCATAGCTCAAGTGCCACAGACTCTTGCTGTTTGAATTGACATTTAGTAGATTTTCTTGAATATTTCTCCATTTGCTTTATACTCTTTAGAATGGTTGATTTTTTATAATTTTCATCAGTTACGGTTGTTTCTCTGGGGAACAGGTTCAGAGGGCTCCTCATATATCATTTCAGAACTGGAACCCTCTCTGTTAGTTTGTAAACTCCCCCACATATACTTCTCTTCCTCTCCTGCTTTTCCACAGTGGTTATACACACGTTGGTCACAGTACATACTACACTATAATTCTTTAAAAAAAAATTTATTGTGGTAAATATATATGTAACAAAATATTTGACATGTTAACAATCTTCACATGAGCAGTTCAGTGACATTAATTGTTTGTCATGTTGTTCAACCATCACCCTTATTTGTTCCCAAATTATACCATCACCCTTAACAGAAGCTCAGTGTTCCCTAAGCATTGAGTCCTACTTTCCCCTTCCCTGTTGCCTACCCCTGGTAACCACTAATAAACTTTAGTCCCTATACACTAGCCTATTATAGATATTTCATGTAAATGGAAACATACAATATTTGTCCCTTTGTGACTGACTTATTTCACTCAGTATAATGTTTTCAAGATTCATTCATGTTGTAGCATATATCAGGACTTCATTTCTCTTTATGGCTGAATAATTATATATTATATATGGCTGAATTATAATTCTTTCTGTAGCCTCATCCAATTGTAAATTCAAGGACAGGCACTGATGTCTATTAAACTCAGTATAACTTGTATTGCTTAGCACATAGTAAGTGCTCAGTAAATGTTTGGTGAGTGAAAGGCAGAGTTCAGAGATATCTAGAAAATGGGCTGCTCTAAACTAATTTCATGCTGAGCTACCCTGTACCCACAGATGCTCTACTTGGTTGATATCAGGGATTATCACTGGGTGCCCCAGGCAACCTTCTGCTGGCTCTTCCCCCTTGCTGCTGCCCACCAGCCCTGACACCTGAGTAGATTGATCTGAAAAGCAGAGAAAAAGATTCAGTGAACATTGAGGCAGGCAGGGAGCTAAAAGCTTGCACCAGGGATCTGGAGCAGCCCTTCAAGGGGTTCCTCTGCCAACTATAGCCCAGCTGAATGTACCCTTGCTACTGAGGGGCATCTGTGCAGGCCAGGTGAGCTACCCACATGGCTGAGCTTCCAAAGTATGGTCAGGCTCAAGAGCAGGGAGTGCTCCTGCTCAGGAAGCAGGAGCCAAGACCTGAAGGCCTTCAGGTTTAGAAGACAGATACCAAGCAGGAAAAGGCTCCACTGACCTTCATCTCCTGAAAAGTCAACCCAATCTAAAACAGATACTCCATCAGAGGAAGGAGGACCTGCCTACTCTCCCTGCCCTGAGCCAGGAGTTTCTCACTTAAGTAGGGCAGTGGGAGAAGCTCTGGGGCAGGAATTGGGTCCTGGATGCTCTTTGCAAATTTGTCAGTCCCAGTGGCTTGTCCTTTAAGGGGGCTAACTGGATGAGGGGTGGAGGATCAGAGAGCAGCAAGTGATGGTGAGGGGCCCAGAAGTCTGATCTCTGAGAGCTGGCTGGAAGTGGAGCTCAGACGGGGGAGGGGCCTGGGAGGCCACAGGCCCCCATACAAAGGCAAATTAGACTAGCTCCCTTGGCCCCAGGAGAAGGAGCCACAGGACAAAGCTCCATAGGACAAGGCTCTTTCTAGGGGTAAAACACAGAAAGGGGTGCCTCGGGGGATGTGAGTGCCCTGTCATCACAGGGGCTATTATCTAAGCAGAGGGAAGAGAGCCATGCATCCAGGGGACTCTGGCATTTGGTGAGAACCTTGGGGACCCATTGACCCTAAAATCTGTCTCTAGGGGATAAACCCTGCCCAGTCCTGTCTTGCCTGATCAAACCCATTGCCGTCGAGTTGATTCCGACTCATAGTGACCCTATAGGACAGAGTATAACTGCCCCATAGGTTTTCCAAGGAGTGGCTGGTGGATTTGAACTGCCTACCATTTGGTTAGCAGCCTAACTCTTAACCAGTGTGCCATCAGGGCTCCCCGCAGAGACCTCAGGCCTTTTGAAAAGGTGTGATATTAGTGCTCTAATCAGCATCTTAATTGCCAGGTTCACTCTGATGGTCTTTATACCAAATACCTGGTAATAGCCCTGCCCCCCACACCCCCTTCCCCTCCCCTCCCCTCACATCCCTGAAGTTCAGCTTCCAGCTATGCCTTACCTTCCCTTCATCTCCCAACCCGCACCACCCAGCTAAGCCTGGAAGCAGGAGTGAGCTTCCCCCCAGGACATCTACATTCCACCTTCTTTCCCTCCCCCTTCCAGAGACTCAGGAAACTGGTTTTAATCCACCAGGCTCTAGTTGCCTAGCAACGGAAGCACAAGCTCCTAGCAACCAGGAGCCACAAAGATGCTGCAGAAATAGGGGGCTGTCTGGGCCCTGCTTTTACCCAGTTCCTGACTGCTGGCCTCCCCAGTGTTTTTCTCATCGAGGACTCACACTCTTCCTCTCTCAGATGTCAGGTCTTGAAAGGCTGATCTCTGAGGCAGCTACCTGACCTCCAGTCCCCATCTTGCCTGACTTAAGCCCCTCTGAAACTCACCGCCAATGCAGACAGGAGGTAGCTTGTGACCACAGCAGGGTGGTTCTAGGAACCACCCTCACTGAGAATGGAGAGAGGTCACTGGCTGTGTTTGTTCCTTCAGTTTGGCCTGGTAGATGGGGATAGGTGGGCCAGGCTCCATTTTTGCTCTCGGTCAGAGCAACCTCAGCCAGAGGAGGTGGGGCTGAGGGGTGGGGGGAGCACATTATAATCCCAGCCTATCTGAGTCTGAAGGGATGTGAGGGACCATACAGGATAACTCCCAACTTCTAGAGATCAGGAACATGAGGGTCAAGACCAGCTCAGTCCACACAACCTTTCAGTGACAGCTGGGTCTGAAGCAATGCCAGAAAGCAGGGATTCCCAACACAGTCAGCATCCATGAGACTGCCAAGGTACTGTATAGCACCAGGGGTTTCTGCCTCCCCTCCTCAAAGGACAACAAGGAGAGGTTTCTCCACTCCCTTAGAGAAAGCCCCCTGCCATCCTGCCTTCTTGGGTGGTCCCAGCTCAGGGTGATCACCAGTGCAGATTTTTTCCTAGAATTTTTTAATTTATTAGCAGTTCAGAAGTGTTCCACAGGAAAGGCCTGTCCTGAATTCTGATTCTGTGAATGGGTGCTAACTGGTATCTTACTTAATCACAGACCTCCCTCAGTGGTTACAGGAAGGGCCCTTTGTGGGGCTTCAAGTTTTGACAATGGGGCTGCCCCACCAGGTGTAAACCAGGAAAGTGGGGGCTGTGGGAAACCAGCATCTAATCACAGTCCTCCATTCCCCATCTCTCCTTCTGGGCCAAGCTCTGAGGCAAGAATAAGCCTTACCCTGGGCAGCGTCTTTCTACCTTCCCTCCCTTCTCACTTCTCTCCCCTCTTTCTTCCCTTTCTCCCTCCCATGAAAAGGGCTTCTAGCCTCTGTCTTCCATTGCCTGGCAACCAAACCGACTGCCACAGGCTGAGAGGAGCAGCACAGATGCTGCCGAACGAGGGGGCGAAATCTGTCTCCAGACATAAGCCGGCTGCCAGCAATGCCACTGGTGTTCACAAATGTGATAAAGCTTTTCTCAAAAAAATTAATGTAATTCTCATATGAACAGGCTTCCAAAGGCAAATATAATAAGCCACATTTAGTTAAACACCTTGATCCACTCTCCTCTATTTCATATTTAAAACTTTTTGTTATGGAAAATTTCAAGCCTGTACACAAGTAGACAGAATAGCAGAATAAGCCCTCATATACACATCACCCAGCTTCAACAATCATCAACTCCTGGCCAATCTTATTGATTCCTGGCCAGACATGGTATCTACAACTATTTTAGTATGTAGCTCTGAGAGATAAGAACTCTCTTTTTTTAACATAACTACAGGGCCATTATAACACCTAAAATAATTAACACTAATTCCGTAAGAGCATTAAATATCCAGTGTCCAAACTTCAAATGCCTAAGTGTCTCATCAGCATCACGAAGGACTTTTTGTTTTTGCAATTTGTTTGAATCAGTATCTAAATAGAGTCCACACATTAATCTATAGATCCCCTCTCCTGAATATACTGAAATTACAAGGAAATGGAGTTGTCCCAGGGTCCCTGATCAGTGCAAATAGTGAACATGCTCAGCTGCTAACTGAAAGATTGGGAGTTGGAGTCCAAACAGAGGCACCTCGGAAGAAAGACATGGCCACCTAGTTGTGAAAAATCAGCCATTGAGAAGACCCTATGGAGCACAGTTCTACTCTGACACACATGGTATCATAATAGACTCCAAGGCAACTGATGGAAATTGTCCTGGAAACCATTGACCCCACGCACTTACTGACACCTCCTGTGTGCTCCAGCTTTGAGATATGTGAGACATTATCGCCTCCAAGATTTGAGATGAGGACACTGAGATTCAGAGCAGTGAAATGACTAGCTCGAGGTCCCAACCTACTGAGTGACTGGGCCAGGCCGGTATCGCACGTCAGGAGTCCAAAGTCCTAATTGTCTATGTCCTGTCTACCACACTCAGCCACCCCTCCCTGCCCTGCCTCCAGAATGGCCCCCACCCCAAAACTAGTCCAGGTTCTACCCAGCAATGACAAAAACCAATGCAATCCCACCTCTTCTGACCTGGCCCATTTCTCTCCTCTCAAGTGTTTGCCCTTGGGTATATGTGCCTCAGTTTCCCATCACCTAGAATCTCCTGAGGGCAAGGACCTTGGCTCCTGGATATCTTTGACCCATCCCTACCCCCAGCTGAGCCTCACACACAGACATTTTGAAGGTGCTCCTAAAGGGTGGTCAACTGACTGAGGGGGCTTCTGGAGGGTGGGTCGGTGGGAAGTTCAGGTGGTCTTTGGGAAGAAATCTCAGCCTCCAGACAGGATCCAGCCATCAGACACTTCAGAGTGATAATGTTCCCTCTTGTCCTTAAAGGAGGCAACAGAGTGTTCAGGGAATAGCCTGGGTATACGCATCCTAGGGAGATATATCTTTGACTTTGCCCATCCCTCTCATAGACTATTTACTCTTTGAGGGCCTCAGGTAGTCCTCATCTGTACAGCAAAGACATTCCAAAGAATGGCCCAGGCTATCCTGTAGTTGAAGGAGGCCTCTCAGCTTAGGGTAATGGAAACTGCTCGGGCCCAAAAGTTCTAGGCCAGCAGGTCTTTGTCTCTGCTCTTTCATTATGCTGCTCTGTGAAGCTGGTCAGGCAAGTTCCTCTCTGTGATTCTGAAGGGGCTAGACCAAATGATCTCTGGGGGCCCATTAATTTTCAAGTTTCTATAATTTCCAGGAAGGGGAGACCCACAACATTCCTTGCTAAATGGCTCCTGGTCTTAATTATCTTTACAGTCAGGAGGGTCTTCCTGCCTGTTTCCTACTGTCCCTGAGCATTGTTTCCTCTAGCCAAGGCCTATGTCTGGATAAGTGTGTTGATTGTCACGGAGCTACCTGGGTGGGTGGCAGACATTTTTATCACCACAACTGAAGTCACCATGGTAGGAGTTGTTGTTGTTAGGTGCCATTGAGTCGGTTCTAACTGAAAGTGACCCTATGTACAACAGAAAAAACACTGCCCTGTCCTGTGCCATCCTCGCAATCCTTGCCATGATTGAGACAATTGTTGCAGCCACTGTGTCAATCCATCTCATTGAGGAACTTCCTCTTTTTCACTGACCCTCCACTTTACCAAGCATGATGTCCTTCTCCAGGGACATGTCTCCTGATAACATGTCCAAGGATATGAGACGAAGTCTCACCATCCATGTTTCTAAAGAGTATTGTCGCTCTACTTCTTCCAAGACAGATTTGTTTGTTCTTCTGGCAGTCCGTGGTATATTCAATATTCTTTGCTAACACCATAATTCAAAGGCATCAATTCTTCTTCGGTCTTCCTTATTCATTGTCCAGCTTTTGCATGCATGTGAGGCAATTGAAAATACCATGGCTTGGGTCAGGTGCACCTTAGTCTTCAAATTGACATTTTTGCTTTTGAACACTTTAAAGAGGTCTTTTACAGCATATTAGACCAATGTAACACATCGTTTGATTGACTGCTGCTTTCATGGGTGTTGATTGTGGATCCAAGTAAAATGAAATCCTTGAAAACTTCAGTATTTTCTCCGTTTATCATGATGTTGCTTATTGGTCCAGTTGTGAGCTTTTTTTGTTTTATGTTGAGGTGTAATCCATACTCAAGGCTGTAGTCTTTGATCTTCATCAGTAAGTGCTTCAAGTCCTCTTCACTTTCAGCAAGCAAGGTTGTGTCAGCTCCATGTTGGAGGTTGTTAATGAGTCTTCCACCAATCCTGATGCCCCATTCTTCATATAGACCAGCTTCTCAGATTATTTGCTCAGCATACAGATTGAATAAGTATGGTGAAAGGATACAACCTAGATACACAACTTTCCTGATTTTAAACCACGCTGTATCCCCTTGTTCTGTTCGAACGACTGCCTCTTGGTCTATGTACAGGCTCCTCATGAGCACAATTAAGTGTTTTGGAATTCCCATTCTTCACCATGTTATCCATACTTTGTTATGATCCACACAGTCAAATACCTTTGCATAGTCAATAAGACACAGGTAAACATCTTTCTGGTATTCTCTGCTTTTAGCCAAGATTCATCTGACATCAGCAATGATATCCCTTATTCCACATCTTCTTCTGAATCTGGCTTGAATTTATGGCTGTTCCATATCAATATACTGCTGCAACCGTTTTTGAATGATCTTCAGCAAAATTGTACATGTGTGTGATATTAATGACATTGTTCGATAATTTCTGCATTCTGTTGGATCACCTTTCTTTGGAATAGGCACAAATATGGATTTCTTCCACTCGGTTGGCCAGGTAGCTGACTTCCAAATTTCTTGGCATAGTTAAGAGAGCACCACCAGCACTGCATCCATTTGTTGAAACATCTCAATTGGTATTCCTTCAATTCCTGGAGCCTTGTTTTTCACCAATGCCTTCAGTGCAGCTTGGAATTCTTTCTTCAGTGTCATTGCTTCTTGATCATATGCTACCTCCTAAAATGGCTGAACATCAACCAATTCTTTTTAGTGCATGACTCTCTGTATTCCTTCCATTCCTTTTGATGCTTCCTGTATCATTCAGAATTTTGCCCATAGAATGCTTCAAAATTGCAACTTGATGCTTGAATTTATTCTTCAGTTCTTTCAGCTTGAGAAATGCTGAACGTGTTCTATTCTTTTGGTTTTCTAACTCAGGTCTTTGGACATTTCATTATAATACTTTGCCTTCTCAGGCTGCACTTTGAAGTCTTCTGTTCAGCTCTTTTACTTCATCATTTCTTCCATTAGCTTTAGTCACTCTGCATTCAAGAGCAAGTTTCAGAGTCTCTTCTGACACCCGTTTTGGTCTCTTTTTTCTTTCCTGTCTTTTTAATGACCTTTTGCTTTCTTCATGTATGATGTCCTTGATGTCTCCACAACTCGTCTGGCCTTCAGTAATTAGAGTTCAATGCATCAAATCTATTCTTGAGATTGTTACCGAATCGGGAAGGTGGGTCCTTGTCCAGCGTGCTCACACTTGCCAATAATCTGGACACTGGTCTTTGA
Organism: Dugong dugon; assembly: GCA_030035585.1. Lineage (NCBI taxonomy): Eukaryota > Metazoa > Chordata > Mammalia > Sirenia > Dugongidae > Dugong > Dugong dugon. The sequence goes on along the minus strand of CM057483.1, from coordinate 94,722,713 downwards.
GAAAGATAAAGTAACTTTATTGCAATGCAGCAGTACAAAGAGCTGGGAGGAAGTTCCTCAGATCCAGCTTCCTGAACTACAGGGAAGCAAGGCTTATATGTGATTTGTGCAGTAAGATGGCAGCCACGCAGGTGTAAAATTCTAGAAGGCGACCAGGAAACAGGTTCTTGTCGGACCTCTTGCTTTGGAATAGGGTCCAGGTGATGATTTTCCTTCTGATTTGTTCCTTCTCTTGCCGTGTCCTCTGTTGAGGTCAATTAGCTGGCCTTTCTGTGCATGCAGCGCAGGCCAAATCTGGCTTGGGCTAGTTTAAGGACTGATGGAAATTTACTGGCATTCGTAGGGTCAGGTTACAAACCCCCTTGAGTTGTAGCAATTCCTTAATCTTGTAAAGGATAAGAGTTGGTGACTCATCTGGCTACTTCCTGCTGACATGGGGCAGTTTTAGGGACCTAGGAACAGGCAAGGAATGATTAGCTCCTGGGTGTAGCAGGCAAAGAAGACTTAAAATCAAAGACACAAGGGAAAGATTAGTCCAAAGTACTAACGGACCACAAGTACCACAGCCTCCACCAGACTGAGCCTACACAACTAGATGGTACCCGGCTATCACTACCAACTGCTCTGACAGGGATCAACAATAGAGTGTCCCGGACAGAGCTGGAGAAAAATGTAAATCACCCCTGAGGTTCACCCTTCAGCCAAAGATTAGAAAGGCCTATAAAACAAAATGAGAAACAATAGATAAGTGGTACACAATACTGGGGAATCCAGCACAACTTGTCCAAGGCAAGGTCACGGAAGCTCCATAGACACATTCAAACTCCCTGAGAGACCAAACTACTGGCCTGAGGGCTGCGGGGACCATGGTCTCAGGGAACATCTAGCTCAATTGTCATAACATAGTTTATAAAGAATATAAGCCTGTCAATGAGCTAAGTGGTATTCAGCTTATCTTATTTAATCTTCACAGTAGCCCTATAAAGCGGCCACTGTCGTTTACCGCTATTTTGCAGATAAGGAAACTGAGCCACCTGGAAGTGAAACCCCTTGACCCAAAAATCAAAAGCTAGCAGAGCCAAGATTTGAACCCAGGCAGCTGGTCTCCAGGACCTTTCCATTATACTGCCACCAGAAGCTTTATTAGCTTTCTTCTGCTGCCAGGCCCTTTCATACACTCAGGTTTTCCCTTCAATCCAATTAAAAACCTCCCAGTAAACACTGTAAATGGAGCAGGGAACGGGGAGCACTATTATTCACGTAGAACATACTGCTGGAATAGCTTTCAGAGTTACATATAGTGACCTAAGATACCTGGAAACACTAAGTTCCTGGACTACTTAAGGATCATCTGAAGCACCACATCCCCAGCCTGCCTTAAGGAAAGGTCTCTCGTACAGCATTTCATAGCGGCTCAATTGGAACCTGCTTCTAGGGGCCACCCAGACTCTCAACAGGGCAATGTAGCAGCTTGATTCAGGGTGGGTTGGTATCTTAGAATACAAGCCTTCACCCACATTGCCCACACTGGCTTAAGTTTACTTGGAACCTCCTGTAGTTTTTGGCATAACTGTTAAGCCCATTTGCCAGTCTTCTCTGGGTCCAGTCCTGTGGGCTTGTACCCCAGGCATAGGAGGTAGTGGGCCCATTTTTGGATTATTCTTCACACAGGTGACATTGTTGAGTCTTCTGAAGATTAGGCCCTTTAATTAGTTTGGCTAGCCAGTGAAACATAGCATCCCAACCATAATGTGTGAACTGCCTTTATTATCGGGTGCATCAGATGTTCTGGTATTAACACCTGTCCTTGGAAATTGTACAACCAACCACCCGTCTTCTGCTCTGTTATTAAGGTCAAAGCCCCATTCACAAGCTCTGTTTATATCACATTCAGTGTACTGGGGGTTTTCTGGTAGCTTAAGATTAGGAATTGAAGCAAGGGAAGTGGCAGGGGTTTTTGTTCTAGTGGCTTGTTTGGCTGTCTGATCCTTTAAGTATGTGAGACTCTCCCTTCTGGTGCCCAGGGCAGTGTATAACTGCCACCTCTGTTGACCGTAGTATGTTATTCAAAAAAGCCATCTCTAGTAGGCTTTCTTTCCTCTGCTGAGATGCTCTTTGCTGTCACGGGCCTGCCAGGGTTTGGGGCGAGGTAAGGATGTTGACCATCTCTCCAGGCCCTGAAGCTGAGTGCTGCCTCTGCCTGTGTTTGGCAGCTCTCCACCCTGTCAATGAAGCCAGCCAAGGGGTGGCTGGATGGTCCCCAATGTGCCTGGGACAGCAACAGAGGCCATGTTCTCTAGGTCTCTCGTCTGTTGTGTCAGTAGATTGTCCTCCCACTGTTATTGCAACCCAGGACTCCTCATTGGTTGCAGGGGAGCCCCTGAGCCCCGTCAGTCAGAGTCATTGGCTGACAGCTACGGGAGCTGAGTTTTGGGTTTTCTGCTCAAACTGGGTTGGCCGCAAAGGGCACTGTCATTACCAGTAGTCTTCTTGTTTGCAGTAGGCACACTGGGGCCTAGCTTTCCTTGGGTTGGCTACCGGCCCTTTTGGGGCCCACAATGACTTACCCTGCATGAGGCCTGCCTGGGTGACAAGTTACTTCTGAGAGCTGCTGCCAGGAGCACGGGCTTTTTCCCTGTACCTGGTCCTAATTATTGAAGACCTTAAAGGCATTGTCAACAAGTTAGTGTACATTCCTAGACCTCCTTCTAACTTTTGAAGTTTCCGCCTAATGCTGGGGACCCTCTGGCTGATGAGGGTCATGTTTATTAACCTGGCATTCACTGGGTCTTCAGGGTTTATATCAGTAAACTGCCAGTATGCTTCATATACCCGTTCTAGGAAGCTGGAGAGATTTTCCTTGGGGCCTTGTACATCCTGAACTTTCCCAAGGCTTTTCTGTTTTCGGGCCCCTTGTTGTCAAACAGTTATGATGTTCTAGCTGTCCTGCCCCCAGCTGATATCTGTGGCAGGTACAGCCTGGGCTGCCAGGAGTCTGATCCCATTTTGAGGGTTAAGGTTATGCAACCTGTCGGCCTCTTGACGTGCCTTTTCTAAGACCATCTTCCGTTCCTCTGGAGTTAGGTGGAGAACAGTGTATAAAAAATCAAAAACCAAACCCGTTGCCGTCGAGTCTATTCCAAGTCATAGCGACCCTATAGGACAGAGTAGAATTGTCCCATAGGGTTTCCAGGGAGCACCTGGTGGATTCAGACTGCCGACCTTTTGGTTAGCAGCCGTAGCTCTTAACCACTATGCCACCAGGGTTTCCAGAACGGTGTATAGACCCAGATAAACCTTCTTGGCTGGCAGTTGTGATCCAGTCTGGCAGGCATTTGTCCTAGCGGAAATTGCCCTGAGGAGACTTGGGTGTATCCTTGGCCAAATTGCACCCCACCCCAGGGAGACTATTCCCCGGGCAGGACTGGGAGTTTCTTTGACCTAAACCTCCACTCTACACACAAGGCTACTTACTGGCTTGAAACAAAAAGCCTGTGTTCTCCCAGGCAAATCTTAGTTCCCCTTTTAGCATATCCAATTAAGTATTGTTGAATGTGGAGTTACATGCTCTCTGTGATCTATAATCAAACATATAACCCTTTTTAAAACATTCCAGATTTGTCTTCTCTTCTCCACACCTTAACTATCTTCTCATTTATATGCATATGGCCTTGGGCCTCTGGCTGGGTGGAACTAGAAGACCCTGGCCCCCCTATCAATCATCCCTTTTATCTGGCCTGGCTTTGGCCTCAGGCCTCTCCAGGTGGGGCTTTTCTCCCCTTCCTTTTTCCCCTGCACAATTAGCTTACACTGTTTTTGTAGGTTTTTATTTTGCCAGAGAGACATAAAGGTTTGTATATAGGGGATTTCATCCCATTTTCCCTCTCTTTTGTCATAGTTAAGTGATCCCAAACAGTAATTAGAACCCACATGAAAAAACAAGGAGCATCAGTAAAGGCACATGTCATGGATTGAATTGTGTTCCCCAAAAATATGTGTAACAATTTGGCTAGACCATGATTCCTAGTATTGTGTGATTGTCCACCATTTTGTCATCTGATGTGATTTTCCTGTGTGTTGTAAATCCTACCTCTATGATGTTAATGAGGTGGGATAGGAGGCAGTTATGTTAATGAAGCAGGACAAAATCTATAAGATAGGATTGTGTCTTGAGCCAATCTCTTTTGAGATATAAAAAAGAAGTGGCAGAGAGATGGGGGACCGCATACCACCAGTAAAGCAGCACCGGGTAAGCAGCACCGGGAGCAGACTGCATCCTTTGGAAGCTCCTAGTCCAGGGGAAGACTGATGAGAAGGACCTTCCTCCAGAGCTGACAGAGAGAGAAAACCTTCCCCTGGAGGTGATGCCCTGAATTTGGACTTATAGCCTACTAGACTGTGAGAAAATAAATTTATCTTTGTTGAAGCCATCCACTTGTGGTATTTCTGTTATATCAGCACTAGATAACTAAGATAGTACACTAGGTTGATTTCCCATATTCACTCACACACACACACACACACACACACACACACACTCAGAAACAGAACCAGAACCCAACCAAAGTCAACAACCAGAAACTAGGCTGCCCGTTCTCTGCTGTTGGCTAGGGGGAGTGGTGGAGTAACGAGGATGATCTTAGTGGGGCTTCAATCCCCTCTAATGGGGATGTCTTAATCCTACTTCAATCCTCTAGATACCTTCCCACCTCAGAACCAGGGAGTGGTGGAGTAACAAGGATGATCTTAGTAGGGCTTCAATCCCCCCTAATGATGACTTAGTTCCACTTCAGTCCTTCAAATACTTCCCCACCTCCAATCCTAAGCACGTAGACTTAAGAGAAATTCTGAGGGCCCTTACCTAGTGGATGTCCATACCTGAGTTAGTTTCTAATTCTCAAAGTAAAAGCGCCTCAGGCCAGTCCCCACCTCGGTCGCGGTTAGGAGACCCACCTGATCCTCCCAAACAAGAGGCTTGGTGTGAGCTGAGGGTCAGTGGAGGTTCTGCTCCCAGTCTAGAGGGTGCCAGGCTCTGGACGGAGGCCCCACATTGGATGTCAAAATTGTTACCAAACCCAGGAAGGTGGGCCCTTGTCTGGTGTGCTCAGACTTGCCAATAATCTGGACACCAGTCTTTGAGAAAGTAACTTTATTGCAATGCGTAGTGCAAGGAGCCAGGAAGAAGTTCCTCAGATCCAACTTCCTGAGCTACAGGGAAGCAGGGCTTATATGTGATTTGAGCAGCAAGATGGCGGCAGCGCAGGCGTACTGGAGAGGGAAAATTCTAGAAGGTGGCCAGGAAATAGGAGGTGATGTGGTTCTTGTCAGACCTCTCACTTCAGAATAGGGCCTGGGTGATGATTTTCCTTCTGATTCATTCCTCGTCTTGCTGAGTCCTCTGTTGAGGTCAATTAGCAGTCACATCTGGCCTTTCTGCGCATGCCAGGTGAGCCAAATCTGGCTTGGGCTGGTTTAAGGACTAACCGAAATTTTCTGGCATTTGTAGGGTCAAGTTACAAGATAGTCTCCAAATTCAGGTGGGATATACTCAAGGTCATATTTTGTACTCGTGGACTTGTTTTAATTTTCTTCAGCTTCAACTTAAACTTGCATAGGAGCAATTGACAGTCTGTTCTGAAGTCAGCCCTGTCCGTGTTCTGACTGATGATATCGAAGTATTCCATTGTATCTTTCCACAGATGTAGTCGATTTGATTCCTGTGTTTTCCATCCGGTGAGGCCCACGTGTATATAGTCGCTGTTTGTGTTGTTGAAAAAAGGTATTTGCAATGAATAAGTCGTTGGTCTTGCAAAATTATATCATGCTATCACCGGCTTTGTTTCTATCACCAAGGCATTATTTTCCAACTACAGATTCTTCTTTGTTTCCAGCTTTTGCATTCCAATTACCAGTAATTATCAATGCAGCTTGATTGCATGTTTGATCAATTTCAGACTGCAGAAGTTGGTAAAAATCTTCAATTTCCTTATCTTTGGCACTAGTGGTTAGTATGTGAATTTGAATAAACAGTCATATTAGCTGGTCTTCCTTGTAGGTTTGTGGATATTATCCTATCACTGACAACATTGTACTTCAGGATAGATCTTGAAACATTCTTTTTGACAATGAATATGATGCCATTCCTCTTCAGTTTGTCATTCCCAACATAGTAGACCATGAGGTTGTCTGATTCAAAATGGCCAATACCAGTCCATTTCAGCTCACTAATGCCTAGGATATCTACCTTTATGCATTCCATTTTATTTTTGACAACTTCCAGTTTTCCTAGATTCATGCTTCATACATTCCCCAATCCGATTATTAATGGATATTTACAGCTGTTTCTTCTCATTTTGAGTCTTGCCTCATCAACAAGTGAAGGTCCCAAAAGCTTTATTCCATCCACGTCATTAAGGTCGACTCTACTTTGAAGATGCAGCTCTTCCTCAGTCGTATTTTGAGTGCCTTCCAAACTGAGGAGCTCCCCTTCTGTCACTATATCAATGTTCCACTGCTATTCATAAAGCTTTCACTGGCCAATTCTTTCCAGAAGTAGACCACTAGATTCTTCTTCCTAGTCTGTCTTAGTCTGGAAGCTCCACTGAAACCTGTCCACCATGGGTGACCCTGCTAATATTTGAAATACCAGTGGCATAGCTTTCAGCATCACAGCAACATGGAAACCACCACCGTACACAAGACTCATGGTGGAGAGTGGACTTTAAATCCCTGAAGCCATAGGTCCTGGTCTCTGAGGTGTGTGAGAAGCAGTAGTGTTCAAATGAACAATCATAGAACAGATTAGCTCCTTGCCCTTCTACTAACCTAACTTCCCTATGTTCCAGACAAGATCAACAGGGACTTGCCCAAGGTCACACAGTGCTGGGACAAGAAGCAACTTGAGGTGGGGAGCAGCTGATGACTTCCTCAGGAGGGATCTTTCCTGAGCAGTGGTGGGGATGGTAAGGAGGAGAGCCAGCCCCTGGCCAGCTCGGGTCACCTAAGTAGCAGAGTTGGGACACAAACTAAAACCAGCTTGTGAACCCCACCTTCAGGGAGCTCCTGGGTTGTGTGGCAGAAAGACAAGACACACACACACACACACACACACACACACACACACACACACATCACAGGGGAAGAGGTCACAAGCATGTCTGACTACTGAGTGCCTGAGCTGGGATTCTAACTTGACCGTCCCAACCAGGAGGACTGAGTCTCTTGGCAGTTTCATTTATTCAACAAATTGTGACAGAACTGAACAGTGAACAAGAGGGACATGGTCCCTGTGCTCTTGAAGCTTGCAGCCTAGCGAGGGAAGCAGATACTTAAGAGGTGATTCCACCCCGGGGAGCTTCCCCAGGCTAATGTAAGCCTAGGAGGCTATGGGAGCCCGGCGGATCTCATCTCAGGGGCTCAGGGACAGTCCTGTGCTGCAAGCATTGCCATGGATGTGACCATTTATGGAGGAGTCAGTCCTGGGTGGTTGAAGAAGGTAGCTTTGCGGAGCTGTCTTCCCTCTTCAGGTAAAGCAGAGAAGGTCGAGGGTATGAAGTACCTTCAGGAACTTTTGGTCATCTCAGTGAGAACTGGGCAGGTTCTGGAGCTTGGAGAAGAGGTGAGACTCCCTTTCTTTAGACCAGGGGTTCTCAAAGTAGTGGGTTGGTACCCCAAAGCTCACTGTTGAGGCCTCAATGGCTTTGGTGAGCAGTAGTTACATATGAACTGGATGCCCTTTCTCTTGCTGGTTGTGGATCCTCAAAAAACGGCAAAAGTTTAATTGTTCTGAAAAAAAGTTTTTTTTTCTTCCTCACTGATGCAGAGGGCCAAGATGTTTCCTTTCTTAAACCTGTGTTTGTGATTTAGCTTCCATTGACTTTGACAATTAACATAAAGGTCACTGAACAAAGTTGCCCCTTTTGTACATCCCTGCTGCTCCTCTCCTATGTATGGGGGGTGGGGGGAATGACACAGGAAGGAAGTGGGAAAAAGCATGGAAAAATGTCTTGTGGATTCTATATTTACGGAGCTCAGTGACACACAGAGATGTTTAAGTGAAACTTTCAGGGAAAAAATAAGGAAATGCCTTATTTTAGCTGCCTGGTTATTTCCATTGTTTGGTTTCAGAGTCTTCTTATTTTCCAGGCTGTTTTGTAGGTACTGAGCTATTGAAGAATTGTATGTTTTCTTGGAAGAGACTAGAAAGGGCCCCCTGGTCTCTGGCACTCCACCTGCTTCCTCCCCCAGACTCCCCATCCACCTAGGGGTCCTCTCTCTTTGCTGCTGGTAAGGGACCTATGCTTACGGTAAAGAGTGATCTCAGTGGATCTCCAGTCCTTTGGGGGCCAAGGGCTCTACCTTTCTTCTCTCTCCCCACACTAAGCCCCACATCTGTGCTGTCTCCCTCATCCAAAATCTAACAGTGGTGAGGCTTCGTGTGGGGAGAGAGAATGACTCTAGTTTATACCTGTTGTCCCATTCTAATTATTAAAAGGGCTATTTTTAACTCTAAAAATTGTCATAGTTTGGAGTATAAATTCTGTGCCCATCCTATACATGTGACGTTCATTTTACTACATACAGCTTACTTTATATAATGTTGTTGTTGTTAAGTGCCATCAAGTAGGTTCCAGCTCATAGCGACCCTATGTGCAACAGAATGAAACACTGCCCAGTCCTGCACCATACCTGCAATATTTTTTATGCTTGAGCCCATTGTTGCAGCCACCGAGTCTATTCATCTCATTGAGGGTCTTCTTTTTTGCTGACCCTCTACCAAGCATGATGTCCTTCTCCAGGGACTGGTCCCTCCTGATAACATGTCCAAACTATGTAAGATGTAGTCTCCCCATCCTTGCTTCTAAGGAGGATTCTGGTTGTACTTCTTCCAAGACAGATTTGTTCATTCTTTTGCAAGTCCATGGTTGTCATGGTTTGAATTAGGTCCCCCCAAAAATCTGTGTATCAACTTGGCTGGTCCATGATTCCCAGAATTGTGTGGTTGGCCTCCATTTTGTGATTGTAATTTTATGTTAAAGAGGATTAGGGTGGGATTGTAACACCACCCTTACCCAGGTCACATCCCTGATCCAATGTAAAGGGAGTTTCCCTCGGGTGTGGCCTGCATCACCTTTTACCTTACAAGAGATAAAAGGAAAGGGAAGCAAGCAGAGAATCGGGGACCTCATACCACCAAGAAAGCAGTGCCAGGAGCAGAGCGTGTCCTTTGGATGCGGGGTCCCTGTGCGGAGAAGCTCCTAGTCTGGGGGAACATTGATGAGAAGGCCAACAGAGAGAGAAAGCCTTTCTCTGGAGCTGACGCCCTGAATTTGGACTTTTAGCCCACTTTACTCTGAAGAAATAAATTACTCTTTGTTAAAGCCATCCACTCGTGGTATTTCTGTTGTAGCAGCACTAGATGACTAAGACAATGGTATATTCAATATTCTTCACCAACACCACAATTCAAAGGTGTCAATTCTTCTTCAGTCTTCCTTATTCATCGTCCAACTTTTGCATGCATATGAGGTGATTGCAAATACCATGGCTTAGGTCAGGCACACCTTAGTCTTCAAAGTGACATTTTGCTTTTCAACACTTTAAAGAAGTCTTTTGCTGCATATTTGCCCAATGCAATGCATCTTTTGATTTCTTGAATGCTGCTTCCATGGGTGTTGATTGTGGATCCAAATAAAATGAAATCCTTGACAACTTCAATCTTTTCTCTGTCATGATGTTGCTTATTGGTCCAGTTGTAAGGATTTTTGTTTTCTTAATGTTGAGGTGAGGTGTAGTCCATACTGAAGGCTGTGGTCTTTGATATTCATCAATAAGTGTTTCAAGTCCTCTTCACTTTCAGCAAGGTTGTGTCATCTGCATAAAGAGGTTATTAATGAGCTTTCCTCCAATCCTGATGCCCCATTCTTCTTCATATAGTCTAGCTATTTCATATAATACTTACAATAATCCTATAAGGTGAGTACCGTTACCCCCGTTTTACAGAGTAGGAAAGTGAGATTCAAAGGGGCTAACTTACTTGTCCGAAGGTATATAGAAGATAAATGGTGAAGCTAGTCTTCAAATTTAGGTTGCATGAAGCTAGAACTGGGTACTCAGTTGTCATACTATTTTTTACTGTCTCCAGACCAAGCCCTCACCAGAGATGAAATGCAACTCCAAGGCCTGGACTGGGCACAAAACAGCTGCTTGGCCTCAGCTTGTGCCCCGTGCAGATGCTATTTACCTGGACTTGGCAGACAATGCAGAGAGAAAACAGCATAGGGCAGGAAGGGATAGAAGGCTACTATCACTAGGCCTGGAGCCCTGGTGGCATAGTGGTTAAGAGCTATGACTGCTAACCAAAATGTTGGCAGTTCGAATCCACTAGCTACTCCTTGGAAACCCTATGGGACAGTTCTACTCTATCCTATAGGGTCACTATGAGTCAGAATCAACTCAACGGTAACAGGTTTGGTTTTATGGTTATCCCTAGGCCTGGTGGTGAAGAGCCTTAGTGGCAGCCGATGACAATAGCACAAACCAGTGAGTAGGGAAGTTTGTAGAGGGTTGAGCCATATCCCCTCAAGCAAGTAGGTAAGGCAAAGGGCAAGAACCAGATGCTGCAGCTCCATCTCTGGTAAGCCTTACCTCTGCTCTGACTCCCTTGATTTCAATTGCCAGGGAATCCAACTTTGGAAAACTGCCTCTCCCTAGATAAAAATTACTTCCTAGCCAGAGGGGAGTGCTGGGAGATACTGGAGACACCCACCTCCCACCCTGCCTTCTCTGCTCCTATTCCCATTAGTTCCCCTGCCGTAGCCTGGCACTGCAGACTGTGAAAGTTCATCCTGAACACCGCCAAATTCCCTCATACTATACCCTAAACCCATGATTAGTCTTTTACGTAAAATATTTATTTCTGAAGGAGTTTGTTTTGGCATAGAGGCAACCCCTCCAAAGAGCACATGTCTCAACAAACAGCTCTTGCTCCTCTTCACCTTGGTACTTGCTAGGTTGTTCACCCCTGCCCTCACCCTGGGGAAAGCCACCCACGTAGAAGAATGGAATAGGCTGCAGTGGGATTTGGGCAGCCTGGCTATTAATAATACCTGCTGCTCCACCAAGACACAGAAGGTGGAAACCCCAAGCCAGAGCCCAGACCAGCCCCAGGCTCAGTATGTGGAAAAGGCACCTGGGCCTGAGGGTAAGACCTCAGCTACTCTTTATGAAATGTTCTCCAAAATCCACAAAAAGGCAGGGAAGGTCCAGGGAACATCTGTGGTGTCCTATGTCCAAGCAGTATCTGGAATACAGGTACAGGCTTGAAACCTTGGAGTCCTCCACAGATTTCTTCTCCTCCCTCTCCAGACAGAGTCCTCCCTGTTTTAATGACCTAAGTCTTTGGGTAGTAGAAAAAACATAACGTGTTACTTCAGGCTCTGGCACTAACAGATTGGTGACCTTGGGCAATACACTTTAATCTCTTTGGGCTTCAGTTTCTCCATGTGTAAAATGAGGAGGTTGGTCTAGATGAGCACTAACTGTTGTTATTCTGATCTCTTGTGTATGTGATTCAGTCTTATCACTTCTCCCCTTGTGGGGTCCCCAGTCCAGGCTCCCACCTACCATCATTAAAATCTCTTATTACCAGCCTTCTCAGTGGTAGCTTCCACAACTTTATGAACACAGTGACCACAGTCATCTTTTTAACATTCCACTCGGACTTTGTGTGGATTCTCTAATAACCAAAGATCCAAGTCCGTTCCTGACCCTGTCAGTCAATGCTCTTCACACTCAGAGTTGGAGAAAGACTCAAGACACATTCATTTTTTTGAGGTTCTCTGGATATTTTAAAATGAAGAAATGCCAAAATATGGTATCAAAAATTGTGAAACTTTTGAAATATTTACTTTTAACAATATACAGGATTAAAAATATCTACATTGCAGAAGTTTTCTGAATGAAAGCCCCAGCCAAACGGTCCTTCTGACTTCCTCAACCTGCTCTTCCATTCCCCATAATGGACCCTGACAATGGGCAAATACTACTTGTTCCAATCTAGTGTTTCCCAATCCTGAAAGTGTCCTTGAATTACCAGGTGATGTGTGTGCTGCCAACCAAGTATAGTCCACAGGCTGGCATTTGGGAACCACTGAAAAAGCTTCCTTTGCATGCGTGTTAGTCTCCTGCTTGGACTGGCCAGAACTTTGGCTTGCATCACTCCATAGCCAACTCAGACCCTAGCACCAAGCAGAAGTCCCAACAGGTTCTTGGTCAGTGTTGGTTTCATGACTGAGGATCAGAGTGGAAATGTGTTTACAACTCTGCCTGCTCTTCTGCCCTCCTCCCAGCTCCTTCAGGGCCACCGCGTAGCCTCTGTAAAAAGACACTCCAAACCTTTAAGACACTGACATTGCTTTCCCTCTACTTCTACCCAAATTACATGATTTCTTAAACCTCTCCTTTCCTATCCTTACAGTCCCCAAAACTTCTCTTCAGCCACCTCACTTCTGGGTCAACTTCCTTTGCCTAAGGGCTCCACAGACCCAATTAAAAGGAGAAAGGAAATGTGCTGGGTTGCTTTTGTCTGATTTTCTTTTGACCCAGACTGCTTTCTTTGCTGCCTGTGGGCATATGCCTAGGTATTCAAGTGAAACAAGCCCAGACTTGAGAGTTAAGAATTTCGAGGAATCTCTCTGCTCCTGGTACAGAGGGGAACCTGGGGTAAGCTGTTTGCCTTCTTTGCACCTTGGTTACCTCATCTACAGAGCAGGCATCATAAATAATGAAAGATTAAATGCTGACATTTCTGGGAGATGGCATGTTTACCTAATCTCTGGTATTCCAAGCACATGGTGACCACAGGATACCTGGAGCATAGTACCTATGGATGAGAAAGCATGGCATTGATGATGTGAGATACTGCTGGGATTAAAGGAAAGAACACTAGACTGGGGGTCAGGAGACCCAAGTGCTGGAGAAGAATTTTGGAAGATAAAAGGACTCTTCAAAGATGAGGTTAGACTGAAATTAAAAGACAAAAGTGTTGGGACCTCCTCTCTCACTATCAAGAGGTTTATTTTGAGTCTCTGGGCTCTGGCTTGCTCAGTGTTGACCTGAGTGGCTATTGCCTTCCCCTCCCATCTACCAATTTGTACCATCATGATAATTTGCTCCTCCTCACTGTTTGAATTGGAGGAAGGGAACAGAAACCTTAACCTCCATCCCTCTGCCAACTCTATTACTCCCACCCCTACTACAGAGGCACCTCTCAGATAAGTAATCAGTGCTCAGCCCAGGCTCAGACTTTACTTTGCCTTTGCCATACTGAGGGCCTCGCTCTTGGGTTGCCAACGGGTAGGCTTCTGCTGCTGCATTTCAGGTGTTGTGCTGGATCCCATATGTGGTTTTAGAACCCACTGCTCTGGGCAATCATTAACTTTTGGTCACAAAGCCACAATCTTGTATGATGGACAGTCAGCTAACCTGGGCTAGCCAAAGGAGGGATGAATGTGTGTGAGAGTGGGTTTCACTTCAGTAGCAGCCCAAGAAGAGTGACTGATATGCTCTCCCCAGGACATTTATTTTCTACATGCCAGATCTTTTACATTGCCTCACTTAATCTTCACAAAACATTTAGTTGGTACTTTAATACTTCCCATTTTCCAGATGAGGAAACTAAAGCATAGAGATGTGACATAATTTGTCCAAGGTCAAACAGCAAGTAGGTGGAAGATCTTGGCCTTAAACCCATGTCTGTCTGACTCCAGAGCCTGCACACCTAAACATTATAGAAAGACTAATCCAGCCTAGACCCTTCCTGTAGTGGCAGAGGTCCCAGTATGGTTCCAGGATGACCAAGCTGAGGCTTAAGGAAATTTTTCAGTAGGTAAGCAAGTTGCAAACTACGTAATATCCTCTGGCTTTCAGGACCCTTTGCTTTCCTTCCTCTGCCATTTCCCTCATTTTTCCCATCTCTCCAAGAAAACACTTAATGGAAAGGGGCAGTATCCCTAGAAAAGCCATTTAAGATTTAAAAATTACGTCTACCCACATTTTCCAGTCCCTCTCTGTCCTCTTTCCCCTTACCTTCATCCCTTTGCTGTGACAAGAAATCCAAGGGTGCTAAGGATTGTCAGCAGATTCCTGCTCAGAGGCAGAAACATGGCCTAAGTGACCTCTTGAGATTTCCTCTGGGCTTTGATGCTTCATGCAGCTGTATTGACAGCAGGCCCTTAACTGTGGAGCCAACATTAGTGCTTAGCTCAGCTCTGAGAACCAAAGCCAGATTGATCCTGGCATCCAGTCTTCCCTTGACTGATTACATGTCATCTGCCCCAGGCAGACCAACCAAGGTTCCCTTCCTAATGCTGTTGGCTGGACTATAAATATGGAGAGAGTTTCTTCTAGAAACAGAATGATCACTTGTCTTCTTGGGGTGCCTTCTGGAAGGAGCTGCCAAAACGTCTGCCTCCTTAGCCCAAAAGTGTCCTCAAAGATAAGGGAGGAAGGAGGTCATCGTTTCTGCATTTGTTTCTTGTTGTTGTGTGCAAAGTCACTGATGCTTCCTGAAAGCAGAGCTTGGAAAATTAACCATATTACCCCCCTGCCACTCCTTCTCTGGTGGTTATACAGTTCACGGGAGCAGCCACATGTTTCCAAGGAGGGTGTGGAGGATGCTAACTTAACATGGAGCAGCTGGTAAGCTCTAGACACCATAACCTCGTCCTAACCTCACATGTCTGTCAGTTTGTCATACTGTGGTGGCTTGCATGTTGCTGTGATGCTGGAAGCTATTCCACTGCATTTCAAATATCAGCAGGGTCACCCATGGTGGACAGGATTTAGCTGAGCTTCCAGATGAAGACAGACTAAGAAGAAGGAACTGATGATCTAATTCTGAAGAAATTAGCCAGTGAAAACCTTATGAATAGCAGTGGAACATTGTCTGAAGTAGTGTCAGAACATGAGTCCCTCAGCTTGGAAAGTACTCAAAATACAACTGAGGAAGACTTGCCTCCTGAAAGTAGAGTCAACCTTAATGGCATGGATGCAGTCAAGCTTTTGGGATCTTCATTTGTTGATGTGGCAAGACTCAAAATGAGAATAAACAGCTGCAAATATCCATTAATAATAGGAACGTGGAATGAATGAAGTATGAATCAAGGAAAATTGGAAATCATCAAAAATGAAATGGAATGCATGAACATTGACATCCTAGTCATTAGTGAGCTGAAATGGACTGGTATTGACCATTTTGAATCAGATGATCATATGATCTACGATGCTGGGAATGACAAATTGAAGAGGAATGGTGTTGCATTCATTGTCAAAAAGAACATTTCAAGATGTATCCTAAAGTACAATGCTGTCAGTGATAGGATAATATCCATACGCCTACAAGGAAGACCAGTTAATACGACTATTATTCAAATTTACATACCAACCACTAAGAACAAAGATGAGGAAATTGAAGATTTTTACCAACTTCTGCAGTCTGAAATGATCAAACATGCAATCAAGGTGCATTGTTAATTACTGGTGACTGGAATGGGAAATCTGGAAACAAAGAAGAAGGAACAGTAGTTGGAAATATGGCCTTGGTGACAGAAATGACGCTGGAGATCACATGATAGAATTTTGCAAGACCAATGACTTCTACATTGCAAATACCTTTTATCAGCAATATAAATGGCAACTATACACATGCACCTCACCAGATGGAAGACACAGGAATCAAATTGACTGCATCTGTGGAAAGAGATGATGGAAAAGCTCAATATCATCAGTCAGAATAGGGCCAGAGGCTGACTGTGGAACAGATCATCAATTGCTCCTATGCAAGTTCAAGTTGAAGCTGAAGAAAATTAGAACAAGTCCACGAGAGCCAAAGTATGACCTTGAGTATATTCCACCTGAATTTGGAGACCATCTCAAGAATAGATTTGACTCATTGAACACTAGTGATAGAAGACCAGAGGAGTTGTGGAATAACATCAAGGAAATCATACATGAAGAAAGCAAAAGGTCATTAAAAAGACAGGAAAGAAAGAAAAGGCCAGAATGTATATTAGAAGAGACTCTGAGACTTGCTCTTGAATGTAGAGTAGCTAAAGCAAAAGGAAGAAATGATGAAGTAAAAGAGCTGAATAGAAGATTTCAAAGGGCAGCTAGAGAAGAAACAGTAAAGTATTATAAAGATATGTGCAAAGACCTAGAGTTAGAAGACTAAAAGGGAAAAACACACTTGGCATTTCTCAAGCTGAAATAACTGAAAAGAAAATTCAAGCCTCAAGTTGCAATACTGAAGGATTCTACAGGGAAAATATTAAAAGATGCAGGAAGCATCAAAAGGAGATGGAAAGAATACAGAGTTACTGTACCCAAGAAGAATTGGTTGACTTTCAACTTTTTCAGGAGGTAGCATATGATCAAGAACTGATAATACGGAAGGAAGAAGTCTAAGCTGCACTGAAGGCATTGGCAAAAAACAAGGCTCGAGGAACTGACAGAATACCAACTGAGATGTTTCAACAAACGGATGCAGCACTGGAAGCACTCACTCGTGTATGCCAAGAAATTTGGAAGACAGCTACCTGGCCAGCCAACTAGAAGAGATCCATATTTGTGCCCATTCCAAAGAAAGGTGATCCAACAGAATGCAGAAATTATCGAACAATATCATTAATCTCACACACAAGTAAAATTTTGCTGAAGATATTCAAAAACGGGTGCAGCAGTACATCGACAGGGAAATGCTAGAAATTCAAGCCAGATTCAGAAGAGGACGTGGAATGAGGGATATCATTGCTGATGTCAGATGAATCTTGGTTGAAAGCAGAAAATACCAGAAAGATGTTTATCTGTGTTTAATTGACTATGCAAAGGCGTTCGATTGTGTGGATCATAACAAATTATAGATAACATTGCAAAGAATCAGAATTCCCAAACACTTAATTGTGTTCATGAGGAATCTGTACATAGACCAAGAGGCAGTCCTTTGAACAGAGCAAGGGAATACTGCGTGGTTTAAATTCAGGGAAGATGTGCATTAGGGTTGTATCCTTTCATCATACTTATTCAATCTGTATGCTGAGCAAATTATCCGAGAAGCTGGACTATATGAAGAACACGGCGGCAGGATTGGAGGAAGACTCATTAACAACCTGTGATATGCAGATGACACAACCTTGCTTGCTGAAAGTGAAGAGGACTTGAAGCACTTACTGATGAAGATCAAAGACCACAGCCTTCAGTATGGATTACACCTTAACATAAAAAAACAAAAACTCTCACAACTGGACCAATAAGCATCATCATGATAAATGGAGAAACTATTGAAGTTGTCAAGAATTTAATTTTACTTGGATCCACAATCCATGCCCATGGAAGCAGCAGTGAAGAAATTAAGTGACGCATTGCATTGGGCAAATCTGCTGTAAAATTGTTCAAAAGCAAAGATGTCACTCTAAGGACTAAGGGGCACCTGACCCAAACCAAAAACCAAACCTGTTGCCGTCGAGTCGATTCCGACTCATAGTGACCCTATAGGACAGAGTAGAACTGCCCCATAGTGTTTCCAAGGAGCGGCTGGTGGATTTGAACTGCCTACCTTTTGATTAGCAGCTGTAACTCTTAACCACTTTGCCACCAGAGCTCCATACCATGCTGTTTTCAATCGCCTCATATGCATGTGAAAGCTGCACAGTGAATAACGAAGACAGAAGAATTGATGCCGTTGAATTATGGTGTTGGCGAAGAATATTGAATATACAATGGACTGCCAGAATATCAAACAAATCTGTCTTGGAAGAAGTAGAGCCAGAATGCTCCTTAGAAGCAAGGATGGCAAGACTTTGTCTCACATACTTGGAACATGTTATCAGGAGGGACCAGTCCCTGGAGAAGGACATCATGCTTGGTAAAGTAGAGGGTCATGGAAAAAGAGGAAGACCCTCAACAAGATGGATTGACACATTAGCTGCAACAATGGGCTCAAGCATAACAATTGTGAGGATGGTGCTGGACCGGGCAGTGTTTCGTTCTTTTGTACGTAGGGCTGCTATAAGTTGGAACTGACTTGATGGCACCTAACAACAACAAAAACTAAAGCCAAATCCTTTGCAGTCGAGGCAATTCTCACTGATAGCAACCCTAGGACAGAGTAGAACTGCTCCACAGGGTTTCCAAGGAGCGGCTGGTGGATTCGAACTGCCTATCTTTTGGTTAACAGCCATACTCTTAACCACTGTGCCACAAGGGCTCCGACAACAACAGGAAACCAAAAAATTCCTGTGACTCACTTTATTGCGATATTCACTTTATTGTGGTGGTCTGGAACTGAACCCCCGATATCTCCAAGGTATGCCTGAAGTATGTTTTGAAATCAGGATGTGTGAGTCCTCCTACTTTATTATTCCACTTCAGCAGTGCTTTGTCTATTTGAGGTCCCTTGGCATTCCATTTAAATTTGAGGATTGGCTTTTCCAGTACTGTAAAGAAGACTCTTGGGATTTTGATGGTGATTGCATTGAATTTACAGATTGCCTTGGGTAGTATTGACATCTTAACTATATTGAGCCTTCCAATGCACAATAAATGTCCTTCCATTTATTTAGGTCTTATTTAATTCCTTTAAGTACTGCTTTATAGTTTCCTGTGTACACGTCTTTCACTTTCCTGGTTAAATTTATTTCTAGGGAGAAACTCCGAGAGTATGGCCCCCAGACACCCTTTTAACTCAGTACGGAAGTCACTCCTGAGGTTCACCCTTCAGCCATAGACAGGCCCATAAAACAAAACAAGACTACATGGGCACACCAGCCCAGGGGCAAGGACGAGAAGGCAGGAGGGGACAGGAAAACTGGTAACTGGGAACCCAAGGTTGAGAAGGGGAGAGTGTTGGCATGTCGTGTGGTTGGCAACTAATGTCACAAAACAATATGTGTATTAATTGTTTAATGAGAAACTAATTTGCTCTGTAAACCTTCATATAAAGTAAAATAAAAAAAATTATTCCCAGGTACTTTATTCTTTTAGATGCTATTGTGAATGGTAATGATTCCTTAATTTCCTTTTTAGCATACTCATTGCTGATATATAGAAACCTGACTGATTTTTATGTATCAACTTTGTACCCTGCCGCTTTGCTGAATTTATTTATTAGTTCTAATATTTCTCTTGTAGATTCTTTGGGGTTTTCTATGTATAGGATCATATTGTCTGTGAAAAGGGATAGTTTTACTTCCTCTTTTCCTATTTGGATAACTTTTACTGATTGATTGATTGTAGCCTAATTGTTCTAGCTAGGACTTCCAGAAAGATTTGGATAGCAGTGGTGAGAGTGGGCATCCCTGTCTTTTTGTCTTTTTCCTGATCTTAAGGGGAAACCTCTCAGTCTTTCTTCATATAGTTTGTTAGCTGTGGGTTTTTCATGAATGCCCTTTATTTTTTTTTCCTAATTTTTATTTATTTTGTTGTTGTTGTTGAGAATATACACAGCAAACCATACACCAATTCAACAGTTTCTACGGGTACAATTTAGTGGCATGGATTATATTCTTCAACATGTGCAGCCATTCTCACCCTCCTTTTCTGAGTTGTTTCTCTCTCATTAACATAAACTCACTGCCCCTAATGTTCCTATCTAATCTTTTGAGTTGCTGTTGTCAATTTGATCTCATATAGATAGTTCTTAAAATAGCATAATGCTCAAAGCAGACCTTTTTTTACTAGTTACACAAATTATTGTTTGGCTTTAAGAAGACTTCAGGGAATATTTTTGGTTTAAGTTTTAAAGATTATCTCAGGGCAATAGTTTCAGGGGTTAGTTCACCCTCCATGGTTCCAGAAAGTCTAGAGTCCGTGAAAATTTCAGATTCTGTTGTTCATTTTCCCACTTATCAGTATTCTTCTATGGAATCTTTGATCAAAATGTTCAATAACGGTAGCCAGGCACCATTCAGTTCTTTTGCTGTCATGGCAAAGGAGGCAGTGGTTCACGAAACCAATTAGCCACACATTCCATATCCTCCTCTTATTCCTGACTCTACTTCTTCCTCTGTTGCTCAAGGTGAATAGAAGCCAATTTTTGTGCCTTGGATGGCCTCTTGAAAGCTTTTAAGACCCCCCAGGTACTACACAATGAACTAAGAGATAGAACAGAAGCACTGAACAGGTTAATAGGACAATTAACTGGGATGTCCCATGAAACCATGATCCTAAATCTCCAAGCCAAGGAACCAAATCCTATGAGGTGTTTTGTTGTACATAAGCAGCCTCAGCAGCTACTCTTATTTTTATTTTTTTGTCATTGTTGTATATATATCTATCACACTACTTTTGCAAATTCAACTTTTTACAGGTGTACAACTTATTAACAGCAATTATAATATGCAACCCTATCCTTAATCAATGCAATTTTTCCATCATCATTAACCCACTTTTTTTTCCCTCCCTGCCACCCCTGGAAACCACTAATAAACTTTGGTCTCTATACTTTTGCCTTTTCTTGTCTTTTTATATAAATGAGGTAATACAATATTTGTCCCTTTGTGATTGGCTTATTTCACTCAGCATAATGTCTTCAAACTCCATCCATACTGTAGCATGTATCAAGACTTCATTTCTCCTACTGGCTAATTAGTATTCCACTGTGTGTATGTACCACATTTTGTTTATCCATTCAGCTGCTGATGGGCATTTAGGTTATTTCCACCTTTTGGCTATTGTGAATAGTGCTGCAATGAACATTGGTGTACAAGTCTCTGTTTCAGTCTCTGCTTTCAAGTCTTTTGGGTATATACCTAGGAGTGGAGTTTCTGGGTCATATGGTAGTTTTATTTTTTGTTTTTGGAACCACCACACTTTTTTACACAATGGCTGTACCATTTTGCATTCCCACTAGCAATAGATAAATGTTTCAATTTCACCACATCCTTGCCAATATTTGTTATTTTCTGTTTTTTTTATCTTAGCCATCCTAGTGGGAGTGAAATGATATTTCATTGTGGTTTTGATATGCATCTCTCTGATGGCTAATGATGCTGAACATCTTTTCATATGTTTGGTGGCCATTTGAATGTCCTCTCTGGTGAAATGTCTATTCAAGTCCTTTGCCCATTTTATGATTGGGTTATTTGTCTTTTTGTTGTTAAGTTGTCAAAGTTTCATATATTGTCTTAGGCTGGATTCTCTAGAGGGGTAAAACCAGTAAAGTGTATATATATATATATATATACAGACAGAGATTCATCTCAAGAAAATGGCTCATGCAATTGTGGAGGCAGAAAAGTCCCAAATCTGTGGGTCAAGAGTCAGACTAGAGGCTTCTCCTGACTCACATGGTTGTAGGGGCTGATGAATCCAAAATTAGCAGGTCAAGTGGAAGGCTGCTGGTTCATGGGGTTATGGGAGCTGGCACATTCCAAGATCTGTAGGTCAGGCGGAAAGCTGCTGGCTCATATCCCAAGAACCAGATGTTAGAGGATGATGAATCAGTTGCAAGTTCCAGAGCTTTGCCAAAACATGTGTATATACTGGATACAGGCCACACCCCCAAGGAAACTCCCTTTTCAACTGATTGGCTGATCACATCAGATGTAAGCAAATAAATTCTTTTATAAGGATCAGCACAAAGCTGGTTCCTATGAGGCAGAAGTTAAAGATGTCCCAAATGGCCAACTTTTCCAAGCTGCTGTACCACTCCATGTCTTTAACATCAATTACTCCCTCTCCCTTCAACACTCTCCCTCCCATCTTTGAGTTCCTTAATTCACTGCAACTTCTCACAGAACTCATGAACCATATAAAGGAAATGGCTCACGTGGTTGTGGAAGCTTGCAAGTCCCAAATTCATGGGTCAGGCATGGGTTTCTCCTGATGCACGTGGCTGCAGGAGCTGACAAACCCAAACCCTCGGTTCAGATCACAGGCTGCTGGCTAACAAGGCTGCGGAAGCTGACAAATAAGGTCACATGATAGGCTGCTGGCCCAAGGGGCTATGGAGGCTGGTGAATCCCAGAATCTACAGATCAGACGGCAGGCCTTTGAGGAGGTCAGTTGATCATGAACTGGACATGGGATCCAGAAACAGAGAGAGACAACCTCAACAGGACACACACATATATCTTAGATGCAGGTCACATCCCAGGGAATGGCATAACTTTAGTAGGGGTGGGGCTTGAGTCACACCCTCCTGCAAGGCTGCAACCCAAAAGACACCTTATACTACTCCTGCCTCATCAACATGCAGAGGTCAGAATCCACAACACATAAAATGGAGGATAACCACACAATACTGGGAATCATGGCCCAGCCATGTTGACAGATAACCCCAATCATCACAGGTTCCACATACCTTATTTGCATAGTCCCACTCAATCATTGTGTGTGAGCCACAAAGACCATGGCGAAAAGGGCCATATTAAGTAATTCATTGTACTGCAGATCACAAATCAGAGATGACTACATCAGATCACAAATCAGAGCATGATTACATCATTACATAACTGCCAAACTACATCATTATGTAACTACCAAACTACAGAGAATCATGGAACAACCAAGTTGACGCACAACCTTAATCATCACAGTCCACCCCTTCTCAACTTGGCACCTGTACACATCTCCTTAAAACATACAAACTCTTTAAATAAAGACAATTATAAAATCATGCCTCCACCTAACATGATACAACTAACACACGTACAACCAAAAGAGAACTATCCTCATTACAACTTCTCTTTTACAATAAGTAATGGAATAAGGGAGGGGAGAAAACAAAAAATATTTGCTATATATACATGTGTGCATGTGTGTGTGTGTGTTTGTGTGTGTGTATAAAACAAAAAAACCCCAAACCTGTTGCCATCGAGTCAATTCTGACTCATAGCAACCCTACAGGACAGAGTAGAACTGCCCCATAGGGTTTCCAAGGAGCAGCTGGTGGATTCGAACTGCCGACCTTTTGATTAGCAACAGAACTTTTAATAACTGCACCACCAGGGCTCCATATATGTGTATGTATATGTATATGTATATATATATATATATATATATATATATGTGTGTGTGTGTGTGTGTGTATATATATATAGTATTATATATATATACACATACACATATAACAATACAAGGGAGAAATACTAAAAACAATTACAGTCCTCATTTCTGCAGCTGGCCACATGGTCATAGCTGGTATTTAAACAACCTTCTTCCATCACACATTCCGTATTCTCTTTACCGTCAGCAACCACCTCAGGTGGTTGTGGATCTTCACCTGGTGGAATGACACAAACCTTCATTCCTGAAGGGCACACAACCTTCTTCCACCAGACATTCCGTATTCTCTTTACCGTCAGCAAGCACCTCAGGTGGTTGTGGTTCTTCACCTGGTGGAATGACACAAACCTTCATTCCTGAAGGGTCAGAGCCATTAGTATCATGTCAGAATAGGATTGCTGTAGTTTTCCATTGACTTAAATCATAGGGCATGGTAATACTCAGAGACATTCTAAGGGATCTCCTGTATTCCAGACATACTCTTCTTTACCTCAATTATGTATTATCATTCCAATTTCCCCTTGGTAATCAGGATCATTCACACCAGTCAATATGGTAACTCCCTTCTTTGCCTGTTTATCCAGAGGCATGAGGAGCCCAAAGTGGCCAGGTGGCATTCTTAACTTCCAGTTCAGTGGAATCATTGTTGGGTCTCCTGGTAGGAGCATTCCTCGCTTTGGAATTAGGACCTCTAGACCCACGAAGGATAGGGTAGTGTGGACAGGAAGCAGAAATTTTTCGAGTGGGTCACTAGGGGTAATAGTGAGTGGTGCCACTCCCATTTCCACCCCTTGATTTCTGAACCCATGTATCCTGGCTATGGGAGAAAAAGCACCATATATTGGACAATGGTTTAGACAATATCCAGCCTCCTGGAGAACATTGTCCCAACACTGCAAGGTATTACCACCTAGCTGGCACTGTAACTATGTCTTTAGAAGGCCATTCCATCGTTCTATCAAACAGCTGCTTCAGGATGATGGGGAAAATGGTAATACCAGTGAATTCCATGAGCATGGACTCATTGCCACACTTCATTTGTGGTGAAGTGAGTCCCTTAATCCATATCAATGCTGTGTGGAATATCATGATGGTGGATAAGGCATTCTGTAAATCTATGGATGGTAGTTTTGGCAGAAGCATTGCATTCCGGGAATGCAACTCCATATCCAGAGTAAGCGTCTATCCCTGTAAGAACAAAACACTGCCCTTTCCATGATGGAAGCAGTTCAATGTAATCAACCTGCCACCAGGTTGCTGGCTGATCATCCTGAGGAATTGTACCATATCGGGACTCAGTGTTGGTCTCCACTGCTGGCAGATTGGGCAATCAGCAGTGGCTGTAGCCAAGTCAGCCTTGGTGAGTGGAAGTCCATGTTGCTAAGCCCATGCATAACCTCCATCCCTGCCACCACGGTCACTTATTTCATGAGCTCATGACTGGCTTCCACAGAACAGGTCATCCTATCCACTTGATTGTTAAAATTGTCCATTGCTGAGGTCACACTTCGGTAAGCATTCACATGAGACACAAATATCTTCACTTCTTTGGCCCATTCAGAGAGGTCTATCCACATACCGCTTCCCCATATCTCGCTGTCACCAATTCTCCTATCATGTTCCTTCCAAGATTCTCACCATCCAGTCAAACCATTGGCCATAGACAATGAATCAGTATACAGTTGCACATCTGGTCATTTCTCTTTTCAATCAAAGTGAACAACCAGATGAACTGCTCAAAGTTCTACCCATTGGAAGGATTTCCCTTCACCACTGTTCTTCAGGGACATCCTAGAGAGGGGCTGCAGTGCTGCTGCCGTCTACTTTCTGGTGGTGGCTGCATATTGTGCAGAACCATCTGTAAACCAGGCATGAGTTTTCTCTTTCCCAGTCAACTGATCATAAGGAACTCCCCATGAAGCCATAGGTGCAGACTGAGAGAGGGCAGATAATGTGACAGGAGTGGAGACCATGGGCATTTGGACCACTTCCTCATGTAACTTACTTGTGCCTTCAGTTCCTGCTAGAGTCCAATCTCGTATGCACCACTTCCACTTAATGATAGAGTGCCGCTTTGCAAGTTCGACTTTATGGCTGTGTGGGTCAGACAATGCCTAGTTCATGATGGGCAGCTCAGGCTGCATGGTGACTTGGTGGCCTACGGTTAAACGTTCAGTCTCTACTAAGACCTAGTAACAACCCAAAAGCTGTTTCTCAAAAGGAGAGTAGTTATCTGCAGAGGATGGCAGGGCTTTGCTCCAAAATCCTAAGGGTCTGCGCTGTGATTCACCAATAGGGGCCTGCCAAAGACTCCAAACAGCATCTGTATCTGCCACTGCCACTTCAGGAACCACTGGATCAGCCAGATCATATGGCCCAAGTGGAAGAGCGGCTTGCACGGCAGCCTGAACCTGTTGCAGAGACCATTCAAAGTTGGGAATTCAGTTGGCATTGTAATTCAGCTACTCTTACAATAAGACTCTGGGTTTGGTTTTTGGAAATATTAGCTCTGTTACTACAAGAAATGAGGCTTTGTTTCAGGGCACAAGTGGGAATTGTCAGGTCTTTTATGCGGCACTTGAGCTGTGACTCTGAAGCCCTGGGCTCATCTCTTTCTTTCACCACTTTGTCAAGTGAAAGCAAGACCAACCAACCAGCTTCCTTATACTTCTCATTCTGACAAATTGTAGAAAAGTATCAAATATGCAATCACTGACAGGCTTGTCTCTCACAAATATTTGATCCATTGGTGGTGATATTTTGCATCTTTCTATTGCCACCTCATGCCATGGATTAACAGTGCCCTCTTTACTACTAGAGGCAGAGTTATCAGTGCCTTTAAAGGTAGTCAGACTTGAGAACCAATTCAGAAAACTCATCCTTATGATTTTGTTCCCCTAGAACCACTCTCAGTACCAAATGCCTTAGGCTGGGTTCTCTAGAGGAGCAAAACTGGTGAAACATATATATGTATATGTGTGTGTATATATATAGAAGAAGAGATTTATCTGAAGGAAATGGCTGATGCAGTTGTGGAGGCTAGCAAGTCCTAAATCCATGGGCCAGGCATCAGGCTGGAGGCTTCTCCTGACTCAGGTGGTTGCAGGGACTGATGAACCCCAAATTGGCAGATTAGGTGGAAGGCTGCTGGCTTA
The DNA here is from genome assembly GCA_030035585.1 of Dugong dugon. Lineage (NCBI taxonomy): Eukaryota > Metazoa > Chordata > Mammalia > Sirenia > Dugongidae > Dugong > Dugong dugon. Next base: position 94,696,497 of record CM057483.1, on the reverse strand, counting down.
TAGGATTGTAGGAGCTGTAGAATCCCAAGATACGTAGGTCAGGGGGAAGGCTGCTGGTTCAACATTAGTAATCAATCAATATACATTGCACTAATAGAATGAGTCACTCTGATGACTAAGGATCGCCTGACCCAAGCCATGGTCTTGTCAATCACCTTATATGCATGCAAAGGCTGGACAATGAAAAAGGCAGACTGAAAAATAATTGATGCATTTGAATTGTAGTGTTGGTGAAGAATATTGACTGTACCATGGACTGTCAGAAGAATGAACAAATTTGTCTTGGAGGAAGTACAATCAGAATGCTCTTTAGAAGCAAGGATGAGGAGACTTCCTCTCACTCACTTCTGACATGTCATCAGGAGGGACCAACCACTGGAGAAAGACATCATGCTTGGTAAAATAGAGGGTCAGTGAAAAAGAGGAGACCCTCAATGAGATGGATTGACACAGTGGTTGCAACAACGGGCTCAAACATAGTAATGATTGTGAGGATGGTGCAGGACTGGGCAATATTTTTTTCTGTAATATATAAGATCACTATGAGTTGGAGCCAAATGGATGGCACCTAACAACAACAATAGAATGAAAGAAAAGAACTACATGATCATCTCAATTGATGAAGAAAAGGCATTTGACAAAATCCAACACCCTCTCATGATAAAAACACAAGCTAACTAGGAATATAAGGGGAATTTCTCAACATGATAAAGGGCATTTATGAAAAAGCCACAGCTAACATCGTACCAATGGAGAAAGACTGAAAGCTTTCTCCTTAAGGAAAAAGACAAGGATGCCCACTATCACCACTGCTATTAAATATTGTACTGGAAGTCCTAGCCAGAGCAATTAGCAAGAAAAAGAAATACAAGGTATCCATTTCAGGGAGGAAGAAGTAAAACTATCCCTTGATAAGGATTCTACTCAACCTCTATCAAAATTCTAACAACTTTCTTCGCAGAAATGAAAAAGCCAAGCCAAAGCAACCTTTAAAAAGAAGTGCAAATTAGGAGGACTCATATTTCTCGACCTCAAAACATATTTTAAAGCTATAATAATCAAAACAGTCTAATACTGGTATAATGATAGACATATAGACCAATGAAATACAGTTGAAAGTCCAGAAATAAACCCATGCGTGTATGGTCAGTTTATTTTCAACAATGGTGGCAATTCCATTCAATGAGGAAAGAAGAGTCTCTTTAACAAATGGCAAATTTTTATCAACTAGATTGCCACATGTCAAAAAATGAAGATGGACCCATACAGCACACCATATACAAAAATTAACTCAAAATGGATCAAGGACCTAAATGTAGGAACTAAAACCATAAAACTTAGAAGAAAACATAGGGGTACTGCATTGGGATCTAGTTTTTGACAATGAATTCTTAAATATGGCACCAAAAATGTAAGCAGCAAAAGACAAAATAGATAAATGGGACTTCATCAGAATTAATTTTTTTTTTCATGAAAGGACTTTATCAACAAAATGAACAGACAGTGTACAGATTGGGAGAAAAATATTTGGGAGCCATATGTCAGATGAGAGTTAATAACCAGAATATATAAAGAACTCCTACAACTTAGCAAGAAAAAAAAAGGCAAACAACCCAATTAACAAATGAGCAAATGATTTGAATAGACATTACACCAAAGAAGATATACAAATGACAAGTATGTGAAAATATGGTCAACGTTATTAGTTATTAGGGAAATGCAAATAAAAACTTCAATGAGATACCGTTTCACTCCCAATAGGATGACTGTGATCAGAAAAATGGAAAACAAGAATGTTGCCAAGGATGTGGAGAAATTGAAACCCTCTTCCATTACTGGTGGGATTGTAAAATGCTGCAGCCACTATGGAAAACAGTTTGGCTATGCCTCAAAAAGTTAAACATATGATTACCACACAACCCAGGAATTCCACTCCTAGGTTTATACCCAAAAGATTTGAAAGCAGGAATGTAAACAGATATTTGTACACCAATGTTTATTGCAGCACTATTCACAGTAGCCAAAAGGTAGAAACAGCCTAAATATCCATCAACAGATGAATGGATAAACAAAATTTGGCATATATACACAATGGAATAGTCCTCAGCTATAAAGAGAAATAAATTTCTGATACATGCTACAACATAGAGGAACCTTGAAAACATTATGCTGAGTGAAAGAAGTCAGACACAAAAGGACAAATATTGTATGATCCCACTGATAGGAAGTATTTAGAATAGGCAAATGCATAGAGATCAAAGTCCATTAGTGGTTACCGGGGTGGGAGGGAAAGGGACAGAGGGAGTCACTGACTCGTGGGCACTGAGTTTCTATTACGGATGACGGAAAAAATTGGAAACAGATAGTGGTGATGGTTGCACAACATGATGAATGTAACTAATGTCACTTAATTGCACAAGTAAAAACGTTGAAATGACAAAGGTTTGTTTTATATATATATATATATATATATATATATATATATATATATATATATATATATATATATATATATTTGTACCACGATAATAATTTTTTAAAAAGACAATAGCATCTAAAAGAATAAAATACTTAGGAATACATTTATCCAGGTTAGTGAAATACTTGTACACTTAAAACTATAAACGTACCTGAAAGAAATTAAGGAAGAACTAAATAAGTGGAAAAACATTTCATGGTCATGGACTGGAAGACTTAATATTACTAAGATATCATGCTTACCCAAAGCAATCTACAGATCCAGTGTAATTCCTATCAAAATTTCAACAGCCTTTTTTTGGAGAAATGGAAAGTCAATCCTCAAATTCAGATGGTATTGCAAGGTGCCTGGAATAGCTGAAACAATCTTGAAATACCAGAAAAAAGTAGGAGAACTCACACTTCCTGATTTTAAAACATACTATAAAGCTACAGCAATCAAAATAGCCTGGTACTGGTATATTAATAGACATAAATCAATAGAATAGAATTGAAAGTTCATAAATGAACCCATACACCTATGGCCAATTGATTTTTAACAAGGGCACCAAGTCCATTCAATGAGGAAAGAATAGTCTCTTCAATAAATGGTACTAGGACAACTGAATCTCCATATGCAAAAGAATGAAGTTGGACCCATACATCACACCACATACAAAAATTAACTCAAAATGGATCAGTGGCCTAAAAATAACAGCTAAAATCATAAAACTCTTAAAATAAAAAGTAGGAGTAATGCTTCAGGACCTGGATTTTGACAGTGGATTCTTAGAGATGACACAAAAATCATGAGAAACAAAAGGCAAAATAGGTAAATTGGACTTAATCAAAATTGAAAAGTTTTGTGAGCCAAAGGACTTTATCAAGAACGTGAAGAGACAACCTATGAAATGGGATAAAATATTTGAGAAACGCATGATCATTAAGGTTGTGCGTCAACTTGGCTGGTTCATGATTCTCAGTGGTTTGGCAGTTATGATGTATTTTGGCAGTCGCATGATGATGTGATCACTTCCATGATGAGATTTGATATAATGTGATCACCTCCATGACAGGATCTGCTTTGAGTAGCCAATCAGTTGAAAGGGAATTTCCTTGGGGATGTGGCCTGTGTCAAATACAAGTGGACTCATGGGCAAGACTCGTGGGCTTTTGCTTGCTCTAGATCCTGCAGCTGGCCCCTGGTCATCTGACCTCCAGTTCTTGGTACTTGAGCTAGCAGCTTGCCTGCTGTCTTGCCTGCTGATCTTGGGATTCGTCAATCTTTGCAGCCTGTGAGCAAGAGTCCTGCTGTCTGACCTGCTGATCTTGGGTTCCCCAGACCCTGTGGCTGTATGAATCAGAAGAAGCCTCTATCCTGACCCATGGACTTGGGACGTTCCAACCTCTACAGTCACGTGAGCTATTTCCTTAATATAAATCTCTCTCTATGTATATTTATATGCTTTACTGGTTTTGCTTCTCTAGAGAACCCAGCCTAAGACATTTGGTATCAGGAGTGGGGTGCCTCCAGGCACTTATCGGTGGAGCTAAAGAGCTTTGGAACACTTGCTCCAGCAGGGCAGACAAGCGGTGAGGCCTGAGGGGCCAAGAGGCCAAGGAACCAGGAAGGAAAAGCTGAAGAGACAAGGAATACAGGAAGCAGAGCTGCCTCAGTCTCAAAGGGTAGGGCCACAACTTTTGGGGTCTCAAAAGGTGGAGGCACCACTCAGATGGACTAGGAGAAGGGAGGACATCATACCACCAAGAAAGCAGTGCCCAGAGCAAACCTGAGGTCCCTGCACTGAGAAGCTCCTAGACCAGGGGAAGATATATGACAAGGATTTTCCTCTAGAGCAAACAGAGAGAGAAAGCCTTCCCCTGAAGCTGATGCCCTGAATTTGGGCTTCTAGCCTACTAGACTGTGAGAGAATAAACTTCTGTTTGTTAAAGCCATCCACTTGTGATATTTCTGTTATAACAGCACTAGATAACTAAGACACCATGTGTCTGATAAGGGTTTGATATCTAGAATATATAAAGAACTCTTACAACTCAACAATAAAAAGACAACCAATTCAATCAAAAATGGACAAAAGACTTGAGTAAATGTTTCACCAAAGATATATAAACAGTGAATATGCACATGAAAAGATGCTCAGCATTATTGTTGTTGTTAGTTGCCGTTGAATCAGCCCTGACAGATAGCAACCCCATGTACAACAGAATGAAATGGTGCCTGGTCCTGTGCCATCTTTATGGTTGTTGGTATGCTCAAATCCATTGTTGTAGCTACTGTGTATTTTGAGTGTCTTCCAGTCTTGGGGGCTCATCTTCCAGCACTATATTGGACAGTATTCTGTTACGACCCATAGGGTTTTCATTGTCTAATTTTTGGAAGTAGATTGCCAGGCCTTTCTTCCTAGTCTGTCTTAGTGTGGAAGCTCCACTGAAACCTGTCCAGCATGGGTGGCCCTGCTGGTATTTGAAACACCATTGGCATAGCTTCTAGCATCACAGCAACACAATACATCAAACTGACAGATGGGTGGTGGCATTAGTCATTGTTGCTGTTGTTAGTTACCATCAAGCTGACTCTGACACATGGTGATCTTACGTGTAACAGAATGCAACATTGCCTGGTCCTGTGCCATCTTCATAATCATTCATATGTTTGAATTCATTGCTGTGGCTATTTTGTCAATCCATCTCATTGAGGGTTTCCTTCGTTTTTGCTGACCCTCTACTTTACTGAACATGACGTCCTGTTCTAGAGATTAGTCTTTCCTAATGATATGCAAAAGGTAAGCAAGCCAAGGTCTATAGGAAATGCACGTTAAAAGCACTATGAGATACCACGTCAACCCCACCAGGATGGCTATTATCAGAGAAACTGAATGTAACAAGTGTTGTTGAGGATGTAGAGAAATTGGAACCCTCATCCATTGCTGGTGAGATTGTAAAATGGTTCAGCCACTATGGAAAACAGTTTGGAGCTTCTCAAGAAGTTAAACATAGAATTACCATATGACCTAGAAATTTCACTCCTACATATATACCCAAAAGAATGGAAAGCAAACATGCCAACAGATACTTGTACACCAATGTTCATTGTATGTAGCATTATTCCCCATAGCCAAAATGTGGAAATCATCCAATCATCCATCAACAGATGAGTGAATAAACAAAATGTGGTATATACATACAATGGAATATTATTCAGCCATAAAGAGAAATGAAGTTCTGATCCATGCTACAACATGGATGAACCTTAAAAACGTTATGAAAAGTGAAATAAGTCAGACACAAAAGGACAAATATTGTACGATCTCACTTATATGAAATATCTAGAATAGGCAAATGCATAGAGATCAAAGTCCATTAGTGGTTACTAGGGGTGAGTGGGAGGGGAGAAAGGGAGTTAGTGCTTAAGGGACATCAAGTCTTTGGTAAGTGTGATGGAAAAATTTGGAAATGGAAAACAGTGATGATTTAATAACATGGTGAACATAATTATTGTCACTGGACTGTACATGAAAAATGGTTAAAATAGCAAACTTTTTCTTATATATGTTTTACCACAATAAAATTAAAATAAAAAAGAATGTTTTCCAGTATTGCTTTGCCACGCTAGAAAAACACCTCCACATTCTAATGAAGAAAATAATAGGATCCAATGCTAGAACAAATATGAAAGTAGTTTTGGACTTTTAAAATAAAGGCTTGCTATAAATATGAAGTGGAGTTACAGACACAATGGATGGATAGGGCTAAAAATAAAATATCCACAAGATTAAATTTGTATACAAATTTATAAGCTTTATTTGCAATTCATGAATTGGAGTGTCTGGTCTGGAAGTCAGACAAGAGCTCCAAAGGACAAGCAGAAGAGACCAAAGTTATATGGGCAAAGTGGTATAAGAACAAGGAAGTAACACTGGGCAAGAAGTGATTGGTTAGTTCTGAGTTACTTTCATTATATGGCAGATTGGGAACTTTCATAGCCAGGTCATACCATAGCTGAGGTGGCAAGAGTGGATTGGTTAACTTAGGTTTTGTTTCCTGGGAAGGTTAGGCATTTACAGGAAATGGAAACTAGCTAGGTTTTGGTTTGCTGACATGGAGCTTAGCATAAGTGACTTCATCTTCGACCTAGTATAAGTCAGGTTAACAATGGTGAGTAGGTCCCAATGTAAATGGGCTTAGAGATACTGAGATCAGCTGGAATAAAGAGCTTCTCAATATAGTGTTTCTCAGAAAATGGGGAAAGCTTTGAATCAGCTTTTCTTAACAAGCGTGTTTCATCTGTTAACTGGACAAACAACTACTGAGCACTTATTCTGGACCCTGCACAAGGCTAGAGACATAGGTAATAAATGAAGCTCAGCTGGAGGCTGCTCTCCTGGTCAGCCACAGAGAGAAAATGGGGTCAAGGATCCTGACATCTCAGTCACCAAGGAAGAAAAAAGCGTGTTGTGTTTCTCCTCTCTGGAGCTCTCCAGCTGACTCCTGAACTGCCTTCAACTTCCTCCCTTTAAATGGGTTCACTGAACTCTCAATCAGCTGGATAACATTTACTGACCGTCAAGCTGGGCAAGCATACAGTCATCATAGTCTTAAGTTGCCTTCCACTTACTCCACACTGTCTCCATGCCCTACCTATGCAGTTCCAAACACCTCCACTTATCCCAACTGGGTTTAGTCACCCTATAAGGTTCTGAGGACTCTAAAGAGGGGTGGAGATTGGGCAGAAGCAGGAGAATATTTCTGGCAACAAAGACTCCGATTTATCATTAGGTACAACAGTTGGATAACATCAAGGACATCATACATGAAGAAAGCAAAAGGTCATTAAAAAGACAGGAAAGAAAGAAAAGGCCAAAATGGGTGTCAGAAAAGACTCTGAAACTTGCTTTTGAACATAGAGTAGCTAAAGTGAGTGGAAGAAATGATGAGGTAAAAGAGCTGAACAGATTTTAAAGGGCGGCTCAAGAAGACAAAGTAAAATATTTTAATGAAATGTGCAAAGACCTGGAGTCAGAAAACCAAAAGGGAAGAATACGCATGGCATTTCTCAAGCTGAAAGAACTGAAGAAAAAAATCAAACCTAGAGTTACAATATTGAAGGATTCTATGGGCAAAAATTTGAACGACACAGGAAGCATCAAAAGAAGATGGAAGGAATACAGAGAGTCACTGTACCAAAAAGAATTGGTTGACATTCAACCATTTCAGGAGGTAGCATATGATCAAGAACCAGTGGTACTGAAGGAAGAAGTCCAAGCTGCACTGAAGGAACTGGTGAAAAACAAGGCTCCAGGAATTGAAGGAATACCAACTGAGATGTTTCAAAGAATGGATGCAGTGCTAGAGGTGCTCGCTCATCCATGTCAAGAAATTTGGAGGACAGCTGCCTGGCCAACTGACTGGAATACGTCCATATTTGTGCCCATTCCAAAGAAAAGTGATCCAATGGAATGTGGAAATTATATAACAATATCATTAATATCACACGCAAGTAAAATTTTGCTGAAGATCATTCAAAAATGGTTGCAGCAGTACATTGACAGGGAACTGCCAGAAATTCAAGCCAGATTTAGAAGAGGATGTACAATGAGGGATATCAATGCTGATGTCAGATGGATGTTGGCTGAAAGCAGAGAATACCAGAAAGATGTTTACCTGTGTTTTATTAACTATGCAAAGGCATTCGATTGTGTAGATCATAACAAATTATGGATAACATTGCAAAGTATGGGACTTCCAGAACACTTTATTGTGCTCATGGGGAACCTGTAAATAGACTATGGTTTCTTTGAATACGTTTTCAGCCCCACCTTCTTCAAACTCTCTTTCTGGGACACCTCTGATGACAGAAATATTAGATTTTTTTTTTATAGCCCTATAGGCCCCTGAGGCTCGGTTCATTTTTTTTCCAGCCTATTTTCTCTCTGTTGTTCAAATTGGATAATTTCTATTGTTCTAACTTCAAGTTCATTGATTCATTCCTTTGCCCACTCCATTCTGCTGTGGAGCCATGAGTTAAAAAATTTTTTAAATTATTGTAGTTTTCAGCTCTAAAATTTATATTTCTTTTTTATATCTTCTATTTATTTGCTGAGACATATTTTTTCATTTGTTTAAAGTGTGATCATGATTATTCATGGAGCATTTTTATGATGGTTACTTTAAAATCCTTGTCAAATAATTCCAACATTTGTGTCATCTCAGTGTTGGTGTCAGTTGATTGTCTTTTCTCATTAAAGTTGAGATTTCTCCTGGTCCTTGATATGACAAGTAATTTTCTGTTGTATTCTGGATGTTTCAGACATTAATGAATCTCTGAATCTTATTTAAATCTTGTGTTTAACAGGTCTCTTACATCATGCCAGTGAGGCACCACCTCATTACTGCCAGATGAGGTGGAAGTCCAGGAGCCCCATTCAGCCTTCATTGACACCCTGGGAATGAGGGTATCTTGTTACTGCTGGGCAGGTGTGGGTGTTTAGGATCCCCCACTAGGCCTCCTCTAATAACTTCCTGGCTTGGAGTGGTAGAGGTTCCTTGTTTCTGCTTCCCACGTGCCCCCAACTGACACTACGCTGAGCGATGATCAAAGTGTCAGTTCCCTAATCAGCTGAGTAATATTCCATTGTAGGTATATGCCACATTGTGTTTATCCAGTCATCTGTTGAAGGACATTTAGGTTGATTCCACCTTTTGGCTATTGTGAATAGCGCTGCAATGAACATTGGTGTACAACTATCTGCTTGCATTCCTGCTTTCAAATCTTTTGGGTATACACCAAGGAGTGGCATTGTTGGGTCATATGGTAATTCTATGTTTAACTTTTTGAGGAATTGCCAAACTGTTTGCCATAGCGGTTGTATCATTTTACAGTCCCACCAGCAATGGCATGAGGGTTCCAATTTCCCCACATCCTTGTCAGCATTTGTTGTTTTTCATTTTTCTGATCATAGCCATTTTAATGGGGGTAAAATGGTATCTCATTGAGGTTTTGATTTGCACGTAGATATCCAGCGTCCAAGTACCATTTATTAAAGAGACTCTTCTTTCCCCCACTGAATGGACTTAGCACCTTTGTGAAAAATCAATTGACCATAGATGTGTGGATTTATTTCTGGACTTTCCATTCTATTCCACTAGTGTATATGTTTATCATACTACCTGTACCAGGCTGTTTTGATTACTGTAGCTTTATAGTATGTTTTGAAATCAAGAAGTATGAGTCCTCCTACTTTATTCTTCTTCCTCAAGACTGCTTTGGCTATTTGAGGCCTCTTGCAATTCCATAAAGGCCTCTGGCTTTTCCATTTCTGCAAATGTTGTTGGAACTTTGATGGGTTTTCCATTAAATGTATAGATTGCTTTTGGCAGTATTGACATCTTAACGATATCAAGCCTTCCAATCCATGAATATGAAATGCCCTTCCATTTATTTAGGTCTCCTTTAATTTGTCTTAATAATATTTTATAGTTTTCAGTGTACAAGTCTTTCATCTTCCTGGTTAAATTTATTCCTAGGTACTTTATTCTTTTAGATGCTATTGTAAATGGAAATGTTTCCTTAATTTCCTTTTCAGCTTGTTCATTACTGAAGTACAGAAACCTGACAAATTTTTGTGTGTTGACTTTGTACCCTTCCACTTTGCTGAATTCATTTATTAGCTCTTATAGCTTTCTTGTGGAATCTTTGGTGTTTGCTCTATATAGGATCATATCATTTGCAAAAAGGAATAATTTACTTCCTTCTTCCCAATTTGGATATCTTTTCTTTCTTTTTCTTGCCTAATTCCTATGGCTAGGACTTCTAGTAAAATGCTGAATGACAGTGTTGAGAGTGGGCATTCTTGTTTTGTTCCTGATAATAAGGGAAAAGCTCTCAGGCTTTATCTACTGATTATGATGTTAGCTGTGGGCTTTTCATAACTGCTCTTTATCAGATTGGGGAATTTGTCTTCTATTCCTAACTTGTTGAGTGTTTTTATCATAAAAGGCATTTTTTCAAATGCCTTTTCTGTGTTTATTGAGATAATCATGTGGTTCATTTCCTTTATTCTATTAATGTGGTATAATACATTGATTGATTTTCTAATGTTGCATTCCTGGGATAAATCCCACTTGATCATGGTTGTTATGGATTGAATTGTATCCTTCCAAAATATGTGTTGTAAATCCTAACCCCTATACCTGTGGTTATAATCCCATTTGGGAGTGGGTTTTCTTTGTTATGTTAAGAGTCATTATCAGTGTAGGGTGTGTTTTAAGCCAATCACCTTTGAGATATAAAGAGAGAGCAGATTAGGTACAGAGAGGCAAGCAGAGATGAGGGAAGATAGATGATATTCCACATGAAAATCACTAAGGAGCCAAGAAACAGAAGCTGAAAAGAGACAAGGACTTTCCCCCAGAGCTGACAGACAGAAAGCCTTCCTCTAGAGCCGGCACCCTGAATTCGGACTGCTAACCTCCTAAACTGTGAGAAAATAAATTTCTGTTTGTTAAAGCCACCCACTTGTTGTATTTCTGTTATAGCAGTACTAGATAACTAAGACAATGGTGTATAATCCTTTTAATATACTTTTGAACTGGGTTTGTTAGTATTCTGTTGAGAATATTTATATCTATATTCATAAGAGATATTCATTTGTAGTTTTCTTGTGGTGTCTTTGTCTGGCTCTGGTATCAGGGTATTGTTAGCCTCATAGATTAAGTTAGATGTGTTCCCTCCTCTTCTATTTTTTGGAAACTTTTAAGACTTATTGATTTTTTTCCTTGATCCATTAGTTGTTTAATAGTGTATGTGTTTTTTTTGTAATTTCCACATATTTGTGTATTTTGCAGTTTTCCTTCTGTTATTAATTTCTATTTCTATTCCGTTGTGATTGGAGAAGATACTTTGTATGATTTCAATCTTTTTAAATTTATTGAGATTGCTTTATGTCCTAACATATTGTCTATGCTGGAGAATGATACTTGTGCACTGGAGAAAAATGTATATTGTGCTGTTGTTGGGTGGAGTGTTCTATATATGTCTGTTAGATCTAGTTGGATTATAGCATTGTTCAAATCATTTATTCCTTTATTGAGCTTGTTTATAGATGTTCTTCCATTACTAAAAGTGGTATATTGAAGTATCCAACTTATATGGTGCTGCTGTTGTTGTTAGGTGCCATCCAGTCTGTTCCGACTCATGAGACCCTGTGTACAACGAAATGAAACACTGCTCGATCCTGTGTTATCCTCACAGTTATTGTAATGCATAAGCCTATTGTTGCAGCCACTGTGTCAATCCATCTAGTTGAGGCTCTTCCTATTTTTCACTGACCCTCTACTTTACCAAGCATGATGTCCTTCTTCAGGGACTGGTCCCTCCTAATAACATGGCCAAAGTACGTGATATGAAGTTTTGCCATCCTCGCTTCCAAGGAGCATTACGGCTGTACTTCTTCCAAGACAGATTTGTTTGTTCTTCTGGTAGTCCATGGTACATTCAATATTCTTCACCAACACCATAATTCAAAGGCATCAATTCTTCTTCGGTCTTCCTTTTTCATTGTCCAACTTTCTCATGCACATGAGGTGATTGAAAACACCCTGGCTTGGGTCAGGCACACCTTAGTCCTCAAAGTGACATCTTTTGCAACAGATTTGACCAGTGCAATACGTCTTTTGATTTCTTGGTTGCTGCTTCCATGGGCGTTGACTGTGGATCCAAGTAAAATGAAATCCTTGACAACTTCAGTATTTTCTCCATTTATCATGATGTTGCTTACTGGTCCACTTGTGAGGATTTCTGTTTTCTTTATGTTGAAGTGTAATCCATACTGAAGGCAGTAGTCTTTGATCTTCAGTAAGTGCTTCAAGTCCTCTTCACTTTCAGCAAGCAAGGTTGTGTCATCTGCATACTGCAGGTTGTTTATAAGTCTTCTTCCCATCCTGATGACTCTTTCTTCTTCATATAGTCTAGTTTCTCTGATTATTTACTCAGCATACAGACTGAATAATTATGGTGAAAGGATACAACCTTGACAAACACCTTTCTTGACTTTAAATCATGCAGTATCCCCAGTTCTGTTCAAACGACTGCCTCGTGGTCTGTATACAGGTTCTGCATAAGCACAATTAAGTGTTCTGTAATTCCCATTCTTCCCAATGTTATCCATAGTTTTTTATGATCCATACAGTCGAATGCCTTTGCACAGTCAATAAAACACAGGTATTTCTGGTATTCTCTGCTTTCAGCCAAGATCCACCTGACATCAGCAATGATAGCCCTCGTTCTACGTCTTCTTCTAAATCCAGCTTGAATTTCTGGCAGTTCCCTGTCAATGTACTGCTACAACCACTTTTGAATGATTTTGCAGCATAATTTTACTTTGTGTGATATTAATGATATTGTTCGATAATTTCCGCATTCTGTTGGGTCACCTTTCTTTGGAATGGGCACAAATATGGACGTATTCCAGTCAGTTGGCCAGGCAGCTGTCCTCCAAATTTCTTGACATGGATGAGCGAGCACCTCTAGCACTGCATCCATTCTTTGAAACATCTCAGTTGGTATTCCTTCAATTCCTGGAGGCTTGTTTTTCACCAGTTCCTTCAGTGCAGCTTGGACTTCTTCCTTCAGTACCATTGGTTCTTGATCATATGCTACCTCCTGAAATGGTTGAATGTCAACCAATTCTTTTTGGTACAGTGACTCTCTGTATTCCTTCCATCTTCTTTTGATGCTTCCTGTGTCTCAATATTTTGCCCATAGAATCTTCAAAATTGCAACTCAAGGCTTGAATTTTTCCTTCAGTTCTTTCAGCTTAAGAAATACTAACTCCAAGTCTTTGCACATTTCATTATAATACTTTACTTTGTCTTCTCGAGCCATCCTTTGAAATCTTCCGTTCAGCTCTTTACCTCATAATTTCTTCCTTTTGCTTTAGCTAATCTACATTCAAGAGTAAGTTTCAGAGACTCTTCTGACATCCATTTTGATCTTTTCTTTTTTTCTTGTCTTTTTAATGACCTCGTGCTTTCTTCATGTATGATGTCCTTCATGTCATTCCACAACTCATGTTGTCTTTGGTCATCAGTTTTTAATGAGTCAAATTTATTCTTAAGATGGTCTCTAAATTCAGGTGGGATATACTCAAAGTCATATTTTGGCTCTCACGTACTTGCTGTAACGTTCTTCAACTTCAGCTTGCATATGAGCAATTGATGGTCTGTTCCGCAGGTGGCCCCTAGCCTTGTTCTGACTAATGATATTGAGCTTCTCCCTCGTCTTTTTCCACAGATGTAATCTATTTGATTCCTGTATATTCCATGGCGAGGTCCACATGTATAGTTGCCATTTATGTTGGTGAAAAAAGGTATTTGCAATGAAGAAGTCGTTCATCTTGCAAAATTATATCATGCAATCTCCGGCATCCTTTCTATCACCAAGGCCATATTTTCCAACTACTGATCCTTCTTTGTTTCCAACTTTCTCATTCCAATCACCAGTAATTATCAATGCATCTCGATTGCATGTTTTCAGAAGTTGGTAAAAATCTTCAATTTCTTCATCTTTGGCCTTAGTGGTTGGTGCATAAATTTGAATAATAGTAGTATTAACTGGTCTTCCTTGTAGCCTTCTAGGTGTATGGATATTACTCTGTCACTGATGGCATTGTACTTCAGGATAGATCTTGAAATATTCTTTTTGACAACGAATGTGACACCATTCCTTTTCAACGTCATTCCCGGCGTAGTAGATCATATGATCGTCCAATTCAAAATGGCCGATATCAATCCATTTCAGCTTATTAATGCCTAGGATGTCGTTGTTCATGCATTCCATTTAATTTTTGGTGACTTCCAATTTTCCTAGATTCATACTTCGTACTCCATGTTTCTGTTATTACTATAATCGGAACAATTACTATAGAACCGTCTATTTCTCCCTTCAATTATGTCAGAGTTTGCTTTATGTATTTTAGAACTCTGAAGTAAAGTGCATATATATTCATAATTGTATCTTTGATCAGTTGACCCTTTTATCATTATATAATGTCCTTCTTTGCCTCTTAGAATAGATTTTTACTTGGTCTATTTTGTCTGATATTAAGTTGCTAAGCCAGCTCTCTTTTGATTACTGTTTGCATGGATTATTTTTTCCCATCCTTTCTCTTTCAACCTATTTGTGTCCTTATGACTTGAGTTTATCTCTTGTAGACAGCATATAGTTCGATCATGTTTTTTTATCCAATTTTCCACTCTCTGCCTTTTGATCAGTGCATTTAATTGGTTTACATTCACAGTAATTAACAATAAGGGAGGACTTACTTCTGCCTTTTTGTTATTAGTTTTCTGTATTTCTTATACCTTCTTTGTCCCTCATTTCCTCCAGTACTCCTTTCTTTTGTGTGTAGTTGAATTCTGTATAGTGAATCATTTGTTCCACTTTTCCTCTTGTGTATATATTTTAGTTATTTTCTTTGTGGTTACCATGAGGGCTATGTTTTACCTCTTACATTTATAACAACCTGGCTTAAATTGATACCAATTTAATGTCAATAACATACAAAAATTTTATTTCTATACTGCTCTACCTCTCCCCCTCCCCTGTTTATGTTTTTTAAAATTTTTTTATTGTACTTTAGATGAAGGTTTACAGAACAAATAGTTTCTCATTAAACAGTCAGTACACATATTGGTTTATGACATTGGTTAAGAACCCCACGACATGTCAACACTCTCCCTTCTCGACCTTGGAGGACTTTTTTTGGTGAAAATATACATAGCCAAAGTTACACCATTTCAAAACTTTCTACATGTACAACTCAGTGACATCGATTACATTCTTCCAGCTGTTCTGCCATTCTCACTATCCCTCTCCAAATTTTTCCATCACTATTATCTTCAACTTACCGACCCCAGGCTTCCCAGCAAAACTTTTGAGTTGCTGTTGTCAGTTTGATCTCACATGGATAATTCTTTTTTTTTTTTTTTTTTTGTACCTTAGATGAAGGTTTGCCGAACAAATAGTTTCTTATTAAACAGCATGCATGTTGCCCTATGACAATGGTTAACAACCCCATGACATGTCAACATTGTCCCTTCTCAACCTTGGGTTCCCTATCACCAGCTTTCCTGTCCCCTCCTGCCTTCTAGTCCTTGTCCCTGGAATGCTGTGCCTCATTACTCTCGTTTTGTTTTATGAGGCTGTCCAATCCCCGGGTAAACGGTGAACTTCAGGAGTGACTTCACCACTGAGCTAAAAGGGTGTCTGGGGGCCATACTCTAGGGGTTTCTCCAGTCTCTTTCAGGCCAGTATATCTGGTCTTCTTTTGTGTGTTAGAATTTTGTTCTACATCCTTCTCCAGCTCTGTCCAGAACCCTCTGTTGTGATCCCAGTCAGAGCAGTCAGTGGTGGTAGCCAGGCACCATCTAGCTGTACTGGACTCAGTCTGGTGGAGGCCTTGGTTGCTGTGGTCCATTAGTCCTTTGGACTAATCTTTTCCTTCTATCCTGTTCTCTTCATTCTCCCTTGCTCCCGAAGGGGTGAGAACAGTGGAGTATCTTAGATTGATGCTCAAGGCTTTTAAGACCCCCACATGCTACTCACCAAGGTTTGGATGTATCTATAGAGCTTCCATGACCTTTCCATGTACAAGTTATGCTGGCTTCCCCAGTATTGTGTACTGTCTTACCCTTCACTAAAGTTACCACTTATCTATTGTCTATTTCGTTCACCCCACCCCTCTCATCCCTCGTAACCAACAAAGAATGTTTCTTTTTGTGAGTCAACTTTTACATGAGATTTTATGGTAGAGGTCTAATACAATATTTTTCCATTTTTGATTGACTTATTTCACTCAGCATAATGTCCTCCAGTTTCATCCATGTTATGAGATGCTTCACAGATTCATCATTGTTCTTTAACTTTGTATAATATGCCATTGTGTGAATGTACCATAGTTTGTTTATTGATTCATCTGTTGATGGGCATCTAGGTTGTTTCCAACTTTTTGCTTTTGTGAACAGTGCTGCAATGAATATGGGTGTGCATATGTCTATTCGTGTGACAGCTCTTATTTCTCTAGGATATAGTCCTAGGCATGGGATTGCATTTTGTAGTGCTTTTTTTGTGGTGCTGACGTTTTCTTTGTTCCTCTTACTGTCCTGCCCTGCATTCCTTTTGTTTGTGGACTTTTTTTCATTTCTTTTGTTTTTGTAGGTTTTGTTTTTTCTGAGACTTTACGTTTTTCTTTTTTATTTTGATGAGTATGTTTGTTAACTTTCTTTGTGGTTACCTTGAAGTTTACCCTTATCTTCCTAGATTTGAACCAGTCTATTATTACTTGGTATTGCCTTGCTTTCCTCTCCATTAGAAGGTTCTATACCTACACCGTTTATTCCCTCTTTTATTGTTCTGATGTTGTTGTAATTCTTTTGGTTTTGCATAGTCCTTAAGAGTTCATTTCCTAGGTTGATATATGGCTAGTACACTCCTGTGTCCTAGATTCAGCCTGTTGTCTGATGTTGTTTGTTCTCAGATCAAAGGACTCTCCTTAATAAGTCTTGTAATTTTGGTTTGGTTTTTACATAGGCCATTAATTTCTGTTTATGTGGAAATGACCTAATTTCATCATCATATTTGAACAAGAGTTTTGCAGGATATATTATTCTTGGCTGGAAATTTTTTTATCTCAAGGTTTTATATATGTCATCCCATTGCCTTCTTGCCTGCACGGTTTCTGCCGAATAATCTGAGCTTAGTCTTATTGTTTCTCCTCTATATGTGACTTTCTGTTTTTCTCGAGCTGCTCTCAGGATTCTTTGTCTGTCTTTGGTTTTAGCAAGTGTGATTATATATGCCTTGGTGATTTTCTTTTGGGGTCTATCCTACATGGAGTTTGTTGAGCTTCTTAGATAGTCAGATTTTCATCTTTCATGATATTAGGGAAGTTTTCTATCAGCAATTCTTCAATGATACTCTCTGTGTTTTCTGTTTTCTCCCCCTTTCTGGAACTCCAATCACTTGCAGATTTTTGCTTTTGATTGTATCCCACATAATTCTCAGAGTTTCTTCATTTTTTTTTTGTTCTTTTTTCTGATTTATCGTCAGAGTTGTATCCAAGTGTTTGTCTTCAATTTCGCTGATCCTATCTTCCATCGTTTCAAACCTGCTCCTCAGCCCTTCTATGACACTGTCCATTTTTGAAATCTTGTTGTTTATCCTTCGGATTTCTAATTGTTGTTTTTGTATGATTTCTAGTTGTGAATTTATTTTAGCATTTTGTTCCTGTATTATTTTCTTGAAGTCTTCCATTTTTTGTCTTTATTTTCCATGATTTTGCCTGCCTTTTCCATGAATTTGTCTATTTTTTCCTCATTTTTGTCTGCTTTTTGCTTCAACTCTTGGATAATTCTGAATATTAGAGATTTGAATTCCCTATCAGTTGGGTCTAGTGCCTTTTCTTCTATTGGATGGTCATATGGTATTTGATTTTGGATGCCTACTGGAACCATCCTGTCCTGTTTTTGTAAATGTTTTGATATTGTCGGCTGTCTTTAGGGTATTCAGTGGTTCTTTTCCTCATTATTGACTGTAGATTTGTTTGTTGTGTCCTGCTTTTTTGTTTGATTTGGTTTTCTCTGAGTAGGCGGGCTATGCATTCTTTGTTGTCTGCTCATCTGTGGGCACGATACTTTTCACCTCCTTCTCCAAGGGGTAGGGTCAGTCACTCAGGTATGGTACAGTAGGGCAGGTCCAGATGAAGGGGAGTTGCTGGGATGCATTGTTTCTGGCATGTACCAGGCTGACAGTGCGGACCAGGAATCAGTGCAGGTCAGGTTCCAGTAGGCCATGCCTGTGCTGCTTGGGAGTGTGATGCTCAGTGCATGGTGCAGGTAGGCAAGAAGTAGGGGTAGATTGTGATGTGTGGAGTTAAGATGAGTATGGGAAAGATGAGAGAGAGGAAAGAGGAATAGGAGCCAAAAACATACACACAAACAAAAAAGATTGCTAAGGGAGCTTGTTACGGTACTGGAGAGATGAGAGCCTGAGAAATGGGGGAAAACAAAAATGAAAAAAAAAGAAAAAGGTAAAAGAAAAAAAATGAATAAATCAAGAAACTGGAAATGAAGAAAGACAAAAAGGGAATAATAGAGGAAAACAAAACAGAAACAAAAAAAAAAAAACAAGAAAAAAGAAATGCCCCCAGTGATGTCCCTGTGTGTCTGTGCAGAGTAAGGGAGTAGCTTCCAAGCCTGAAAGTACTGCCTGGCTAGAAGGGGCTGCCAGGGCAAGAAAAGAAAATGAAAACAAACAAATCAAAAGAGAACAAATCAGAGCAAACAAAGAAACAATCAAAAAAGCCCCAGGGGTCCCAACAGCATGGCAGCACGGGCCAGGAAGCAGTTTCACAGTTGACTGGTGTTTCGCAGCCTTTCAGGAAGAAGCAAAGATGGCACACGGAGCCAGGTATTTGAGAGAAAGGAGGGGGAGGGGTGAGAGGTAAGGAAGAAATCTAAAGAAGCGAAAAAAGCAACACCAGCAGCCAACAAAAGGCACTCAGGGTGCTGGCCAGTGCAGACGGGTGGAATCCAAGTGACACCGGGTTGAAGCTGATGCTTCCCAGCCAAGAGGCTTTGGCTACAGGAAGCAGAGAAGGCTGAGTGGCGGTGAAGAAGGATGAGGGGTGGGAAAGCCTATGTCACTCGTTACTGGTTGTTCTGTCTCCTGCTGGAAGCCCCATGAAGCTGCTCTCTCATACCTCATTCGCTGATCTCCAATAGGAGTCCAAGATGGCGGATCCATGCTGTGGTAGCTGAATGGGGACCTCTGCATTTATCTCTCTTTGCTCTCTGTTCTCGGTCAGTTTCTTATTCCATTCAGTGCTTGGCTGAGTTCTTTATCTCTACATTTGATGCTTAGGGTTTCAGGATTGACGTGTGACTCTGTTTGACTTAGTTTTTCTCATCTTTGCTGTGGAGGGACGGCATGTGCTTCTGACTATAGCACCATGTTGCCCAGAAATCCTCCAGATTTATGTTTTTAATAACCTATCACCCTTTTCTTTAATTTTCTTTTTTTTTATAGTAGTTAAGATGAAGGTTTACAGAACAAAGAGTTTCTCATTAAACAGAACACATATTGTTTTATAACATTGGTTAACAACCCCACGACATGTCGACAGTTTCCCTTCTTGACCATTTTTTTTTTTGTGAAAATATAGATAGCAACAGATACACCATTTCAAAAATTTCTACATGCACAATTCAGTAACATCGACTACATTCTTCCAGTTGTGCTGTTATTCTCACTTTAGATGAAGGATTACAGAACAAAATAGTTTCTCATTAAACAGTACACATGTTGCCCTATGAAAATGGTTAAGAACCCCATTACATGTCAACACTGTCCTTACTCAACCTTGGGTTCCCTATCACCAGCTTTCCTGTCCCCTCCTGCCTTCTAGTCCTTGTCCCTGGACTGCTCTGCCTCACTAGTCCCGTTTTGTTTCATGGGGCTGTCCAATCCCTGGCTGAACAGTGAACCTTGGAAGTGACTTCACCACTGAGCTAAAAGGGTGTCTGGGGGCCATACTCTAGGGGTTTCTCCAGTCTCTTTGAGGCCAGTAAATCTGGTCTTTTTTGTGTGTGTTAGAATTTTGTTCTACATCCTTCTCCAGCTCTGTCCAGAACCCTCTGTTGTGATCCCGGTCAGAGCAGTCAGTGGTGGTAGCCAAGCACCATCTAGCTATACTGGACTCAGTCTGGTGGAGGCCTTGGTAGCTGTGGACAATTAGTCCTTTGGACTAATCTTTTTCTTCTACCCTGTTCTCTTCATTCTCCATTGCTCCAGAAGGGGTGAGACCGTGGAGTATCTTAGATGGCTGCTCATAGGCTTTTAAGACCCCAGATGCTACTCACCAAGGTAGAATGTAGAACATTGTCTTTATAAACTGTGTTATGCCAATTGAGCTAGCTGTTCCCCGAGACTATGGACCCCACAGCCCTCCGCCCAGCAATTAGTCCCTCAGGGAGTTTGGATGTGTCTGTGGAGCTTCCATGACCTTTCCTTGTACAAGTTGTGCTGGCTTCCCCAGTGCTGTGTACTGTCTCACCCTTCACCCAAGATACCACTTATCTATTGCCTATTTAGTACTTCTCCCTGACCCCTCCCATCCCTCATAACCAACAAGATTGTTACTTTTTGTGTGTAAATTTTTTCATGAGTTGTTACAATAGAGGTCTCTTACAATATTTGTCCTTTGTGATTGACTTATTTCACTCAGCATAATATCCTCCAGTTTCATCCATGTTATGAGATGCTTCACAGATTCATCATTATTCTTTATCATTGTGTAGTACTCCATTGTCTGTATGTACTATAGTTTGTTTATCCATTCATCTGTTGATGGGCATCTAGGTTGTTTCCATTGTTTTGCTATTGTGAACAATGCTGCCATGAGTGTGCACATGTCTATTTGTGTGATGGCTCTTATTTCTCGAGGATATATTCCTAGGAGTGGGATTGCTGGATCGTATGCTATTTCTATTTCTAGCTTTCTAAGGAAGCACCATATTTTTTTTCCAAAATGGTTGTATCATTTTGCATTCCCACCAGCAGTGCATAAGAGATCTGATCTTCCCTTAGTCTCTCCAACATTTGTTATTTCCAGTGTTTTTGGTTCGTGCCAGTAATGCCGGAGTGAGATGGTATCTTGTTGTGGTTTTAATTTGCATTTCTGTAATGGCTAGTGAATGTGAGCATTTCCTTATGTGTCTGTTGGCCGCTTAAGTGTCTTCTTTGGTGAAGTGTCTGTTCATTTATTTTGCCCATTTTTTAATTGGACCATTTGTCTTTTTGTTGTGGAGGTGTTGGATTTTCTTGTAGATTATGGAGATTAGACCTTTGTCTTACTTGTATTCTCCAAAAATTTTTTTCCAGTCTGTGGGTTCTCTTTTTACTCTTTTGGTGAAGTCTTTTGAAGAGCATAGGTGTTTGATTTTTAGAAGATCCCAGTAATCTAGCTTATCTTCTGTGGTTTGTGTGTTGATGGTTATGGTTTTTATCCTATTAATGCCGTGTATAAGGGCCTGTAACATTGGTCCTATTTTTTCTTCTATGAACTTTATAGTTTTTGGCTTTATATTTAGGTCTTTGATCCATTTTGAATTATTTTTTGTATATGGTGTGAGGTATGGATCCTGTTTCATTTTTTTGCAGATGGATATCCAGTTTTGCCAGCACGGTTTGTTAACAAGACTGTCTTTTCCCCATTTGATGGGCTTTGGGCCCTTGTCAAAGGTCAGGTGACCATAGGTGGATGGATTTACATCTGGATTCTCAATTCTATTCCATTGGTCAATGTATCTGTTGTTGTACCAGTACCAGGCTGTTTTGACTACTGTAGCTGTATAGTAGGTTCTGAAGTCAGCTAGTGTGAGTCCTCCAACTTTATTCTTCTTCTTCAATAGTGCTTTACTTATTTGGGGATTCTTCCCTTTCCATATAAATATAATGATTAGTTTTTGCAGCTCTTTGAAGATTGTTGTTGGTATTTGGATTGGGATTGCATTGTGTTTATAAATTGCTTTGGGTAAACCTGTCATTTTCACAATCTTGAGTCTACCTATCCATGAGCATGGTATGTTTTTCCATTTATGCAGATCCCTTTGGGTTTCTTGCAGTAGTGTCTTGTAGTTTTCCTTTTATGGGACTTTTATATTGCTGGTTAGATTTATTCCTAAGTATTTTATTTTTTTAGGGGCTATTATAAATGGTATTGTTTTCCTGATTTCCTTTTCTTCGTTCTCTTTATTGGTGTATAGTAATCTAACTGATTTTTGTATGTTTATCTTTATCCGGTTACTCTGCTGAGTCTTTCTATTAGCTCCAGTAGATTTCTCGTTTGAGTCTTTAGGGTTTTCTATGTATAGTATCATATCATCTGCAAACAGGACAGTTTAACGTCTTCATTACCAACTTGGATTCCCTTTATTTCTTTTTCTTGTCTTATTGCTCTAGCTAGAACTTCCAGCACAATGTTAAATAGGATTGATGACAAAAGGCATCATTGTCTTGTTTCTGTTCTCAAGGGGAATGTTTTTAGCCTCTCTCCATTAATAATGATGTTTGCAGTTGGTTTTGCATAGATGCCCTTTATTATGTTGAGAAATTTCCCTTCTATACTATTTTATTTATCAGAAATGGATGTTTGACTCTTTGTCAAATAGGTTTTCTGTGTCAATTGAGATGATCATGTGATTCTTTTCTTTCCTTTTATTTATGTGGTGGATTATGTTCATTGATTTTCTAATGTTGAACCATCCTTGCATACCTGGTATGAATCCTACTTGGTCGTGGTCTATTATTTTTTTGATATGATGCTGAATTCTATTGGCTTGAATTTCGTTGAGAATTTTTGCATCTGTACTCATGAGACGTACTGGTCTGTAATTTTCTTTTTTTGTGGTGTCTTTGCCTGGTTTTGGTATCATGTTTATGATGGCTTCATAGAATGAATTTGGAAGTGTCATTTCATTTTCTATGTTCTGAAATAATTTGAGTACTACTTGTATGAGCTCTTCTCTGAATATGAAGCCATCTAGTGAAGCCATCTGGGCCAGGGCTTTTTTTTTTTTTTTTTGGGAGTTATTTTATTACCTCTTTGTTCTCTTCTCTTGTTATGGGTCTCTGTTCAGATTTTCAACATCACTTTGTTGTAGTTTGTGGAGGTAGTGTGTTTCTAGAAATTTATCCATTTCCTCTAGGTTTTCAAATTTGTTGGAGTATAGTTTTTCTTAATATTCTGTCTTAGTCATCTAGTGCTGCTATAACAGAAATACCACAAGTGGATGGTTTTAAGAAAGAGAAGTTTATTTCCTTACAGTAAAGTACGCTAAAAGTCCAAAATCAGGGTGTCAGCTCCACGGGAAGGCTTTCTCTCTCTGTCAGCTTTCTCATCATTGTTCCCCCAGAATAGGAGCTTCTCGGCGCAGGGACTCTGGGTCCAAAGGACACACTCTGCTCCTCGCACTGCTTTCTTGGTGGTATGAGGTCCCCCTGTCTCTCTGATCACTTCTGTCTTTTATATCTCAAGAGATTGCCTCAGGACACAATCCAATCTTGTAGATTGAGTCCTGCCTTACTAACACA
This sequence comes from Dugong dugon, assembly GCA_030035585.1. Taxonomy (NCBI): domain Eukaryota; kingdom Metazoa; phylum Chordata; class Mammalia; order Sirenia; family Dugongidae; genus Dugong; species Dugong dugon. The sequence goes on along the minus strand of CM057483.1, from coordinate 94,672,871 downwards.
ACTGCCACCTATCCTCCCTCATTAACATCATAGAGGCAGGATTTACAACATATAGGAAAATCACACAGTCCCAGGAATCATGGCCCAGCCAAATTGACACATACATTTTTGGGGGGACATAATTCAATCCAAGACAGTTATGATGCCTTCATAGAATGAATTCAGAAGTGTAGCTTCCTTTTCTGTGTTCTGAAATAGATTGAGTAGTACTGGTACAAGCTCTTCTCTGAATGTCTTGTAGAATCTTCCAGTGAAGCCATCTGGGCCAGGGCTTTTTTTTTGGGGGGGGGGAGTTTTTTTTATTACCTTTTTGCTCTCTTCTCTTGTAATGGTTCTCTGTTCAGATTTTCAACATCACTTTGTTGTAGTATGGGTAGATAGTGTGTTTCTAGAAATTTATCTATTTCCTCTAGGTTTTCAAATTTGTTGGAGTATAGTTTTTCATAATATTCTGTTATGATCCTGTTGTAATGTCACCCATTTCATTTCTCATTTGGCTTATTTGCGTCCTCTCCTGTTTTTCTTTTGTCAATCTAGCCAGTGGTTTCTCGATTTTGTTGATTCTTTCAAAGAACCAACTTTTGGTTTTGTTGATTCTTTCTATTGTTTTTCTATTCTCTATTTCATTTATTTCTGCTCTGATCATTATTATTTCCTTTCTTCTGGTGGCTGTGGGCTTTTTTGCTGTTCTCTTTCTATTTGTTTGACTTCTGTAGTTAATGTTTTGATTTTGTCCCTTTCTACTTTTTTGATGTGTGCATCTACTGCTAATAATTATACTCTGAGGGCTGCCTTTGCTGTGTCCCAAAGATTTCAGTATGATCTTTTTTCATTCTCATTCAATTCTAGGAATTTTTTGACTCCATCTCTGATTTCTTCTATTACCCAGTGGTTTGTAAGCAGGGTGTTATCCAGTTTCTATGTAGTTGATTTTTTTCCCTTGCTGTTTCTGTTGTTAATTTCTACCTTGATGACATTGTGGTCAGAGAAGATACTTTGAATTATCTCAGTGTTTTGGATCTGGTTGAGGATTGCTCTATGGCCTTAGATGTGGTCTATTCTGGAGAATGTTCCATGTGCATTGGAAAAGAATGTGTACTTTGCAGCTGTTGAAGGGAGTGTTCTATATATGTCTTTGAGGTCAAGTTGGCTGATTGTAACCTTTAGGTTTTCTTTATCTTTGCTGAGTTTCTTTTTAGATGTTCTGTCTTTTACTGAGAGTGGTGTGTTGAAGTCTCCTACTATTATTGTGGAATGATCAATTTCTCTTTTCATTACTGTTAGAGTTTGTTTTATGTCTTTTGGAGGTTTGTCATTGGGTGCGTAGACATTTATTATGGTTACGTCTTTATGATGGATCATCCCCTTAATCATTATATGTCATTCTTTGTCTTTTATGGTGGATTTTGTTTTAAAGTCTATTTTATCTGAGATTAGTATTGCCACTCCTGTTCTTTTTTCAAAGTTCTTTGCTTGATATATTTTTTCCAACATTTGATTTTTAATAAATTCACGTCTTTGTTTCTAAGGTGTGTCTCTTGCAGACAGCATATTGATGGATCCTGTTTTTTTATCCATTCTGTTACTCTCCGTCTCTTTGTTGGTGCATTGAGGCCATTTAAATTCAGTGTAATTATTAATAGATGTGAGTTTATTGCTGTCATTTTGTAGTGTTTTTTTTTGTGGTGCTGATGTTTTCTTTGTTCCTTTTACTTTCCTGTGCTGAATTCCTTTTGTTTGTGGACATTTTTACATTTCTTTTGTTTTTGAAGGTTCTGTTTTTACTGAGACTTTATATTTTTCTTCTTTATTTTTATGAATATGTTTGTTAACTTATTTGTGTTTACTGTGAAATTTATGCTTATCTTTCTAAGTTTGAAGGAGTCTATTATTACTTGCCATTGCCTTGCCTTCCTCTCCATTACAAGGTTCTACACCTACACCATTAATTCCCTTTTTTATTGTTCTGATGTTGTTGTCATTTACAGATTAACTGGTCTGATTCCCTGTTGTATTTGTTTTGGTTTTGTATAGTCCTTGAGAAATCATTTCTTAGACTGGTATCTGGCTAGTACATTCCTGTGTCCTAAATTCAGCCTGTGGTCTGGTGTTGTTTGTTCTCAGATCAAAGGACTCACTTTAATAATTCTTGTAACTTTGGTTTGGTTTTTACATAGTCCCTTAATTTCTGTTTATGTGGAAATGACCTAATTTCACCATCATATTTGAACAAGCGTTTTGCAGGATATATTATTCCTGGCTGGCAAGTTTTTTTTATTTCAAGGTTTTATATATGTCATCCCACTGCCTTCTTGCCTGCATAGTTTCTGCTGAATAATCCAAGTTTAGTCTTATTGTTTCTTCTCTGAATATGACTTCTTGTTTTTCACGGCTGCTCTTAGGATTCTTTGTTTGTCTTTGGTTTTAGCAAGTGTGATTATGATATGCCTTGGTGATTTTCTTTTGGGGTATATCCTATATGGAATTTGTTGAACTTCTTGTATGGCCAGCTTTTCATCTATCAAGATATTGGGGAAGTTTTCTGTCAGCAATTCTTCAATGATCCTCTCTGTGTTTTCTGTTTTCTTCCCTTGTTCTGGAACTCCAATCACTCAAAAAATTTTGCTTTTGATTGTATCCCACATAATTCTCAGCGTCTCTTCATTTTTCTTTGTTCTTTTTTCTGATTTTTCCTCAAATAGAGTTGTATCCAAGTGCTTGTCGTCAATTCTGCTGATCCTGTCTTCCACCATTTCAAGTCTGGTCCTCAGCCCTTCTATGACAGTGTCCATTTCTGAAATCTTGTTGTTTATCTTTTGGATTTCTAATTGTTGTTTTTGTATGATTTCTAGTTGTGAATTTATTTTGGAATTGTTTTCCTGCATTATTTTCCGGAATTATTCCATTTTTTTGTCTGTATTTTCGTGAATTTGTCTGCCTTTTCCATGAATTTGTCTAGTTTTTCCTCATTTTCGTCTGCTTTTTGCTTCAACTCTTGGATAATTCTGAATATTAGAGATTTGAATTCCCTATCAGTTGGGTCTAGTGCCTTTTCTTCTACTGGAAAGTCATCTGGTGTTTCATTTTGGATGCCTACTGGAACCATCCTGTCCTGTTTTTGTAAATGTTTTGATATTGTCTGCTGTCTTTGGGGTATTCAGTGGTTATTTTCCCCGTTTATTGATTATAGATTTGTTTGTTGTGCCCTGCTTTTTTGTTTTATTTGGTTTCGTCTGAGTAGGCGGGCTGTGCATTCTTTGTTGTTTGCTCGTCTGTGGGCATGATACTTTTCACCTCCTTCTCCAATGGGTAGGGTCAGTCACTCAGGTATGGTACAGCAGGGTAGGTCTAGCTGAAGAGGAGTTGCTTGGATGGCTTGTTGGTGGCACTTGCTACAGCCGACATGGCGGGCTGCTAATCAGCGCAGTGCAGGTTCCAGTAGGCCATGCCTTTACTGCTTGGTGTTGTGATGTTAAGCTCACAGTCCCGGTAGGCAGGATGGAGGGGGAAGATTGTGCTGTGTAGAGCTAAGATGGGTATGGGAGAGAGGAGAGAGGAACAGGAATCAAAAACATACAAACAAAAAAGAGTGCTGGGGAGCTTGCTGTTGGACTGGAGATACGAGAAACTAATAAATGGAGAAAAACAAAAAAGGGAAGAAGAAGAAAGAAAAGAATGAATAAATAAGAATTAGAAAGAAAAAAAAAAGAAAAGCTCCCAGGGATCCCACCGGTGTGGCTACGAGGTCTGGGGAAGTTGTTCCCAGATGGTGAAATATAGCCTGGCTAGAAGGTATAGAGGTGTAACTCAGCACCAGGTATTCGGGGGACAGGAAGAGAAGGAATGTATAGAGAGATGAGAAACTGTGTAATGAACAAAGAGAAAAAGAGGGAAAGGAAAACAAAACAAATTACAACCCCCCCCCAAAAAAAAAAACAGAAAAAAAACCCATGAAAAATAAATGCCCTCAGGGATTCCTCTGAGCGTCTGTGCAAGCTGAGGGGTTAGGTCCCAAGCCACGCAGTGCCGCCCAGCCAGAATGGGTCCCCAATTCAAGAAAAGAAAAAGAAAACAAACTAAGAAACAAAAAGCCCCCAGATCCCACCAGCGTGGCAGCACAGACCAGGAAGTATTCCCACTCTCAAGCGGAGCTCCACAGACTTTCAGGAAGAAGCAAAGATGGTGCATGGACCCAGGCACTGGAGCAAGAGGAGGCAGAGGTAGAGAAAGGCAAGGAAGAAATCAAAAGAAGAGGCAAAAAGCAACACTAGCAGCCAACAAATGGCACCCAGGAAGTTGGCCAGTGCGGGTGGGCAGAATCCAAGCAGCCAGTGCTTCCCGGGCAAGAGACCGTGGCTCGGGGAAGCAGAGTAGGCCGAGTGGGGGTGAAGAAGGGTGGGGGTTGGGAAAGCATATATCATTGGTTACCAGTTATTCTGTCTCCTGCTGGAAGCTCTGTGAAGCTGCTTTCTTGTACACTCTTTTCGCTGGTCTGTGGTAGGAGTCCAAGATGTCCAATCTGTGTGTGCTGTATTAACTGATAGGGGACCTTTGCATGTATGTCTCCTCGCTCTCTGTTCTCTGTCAGTTTCTTATTCCATTTGGTGCTTGGCTGAGTTCTTTATCTCTTCATTTGATGCTTAGGGTTTCAGGATTGCTGTTTCCTCTGTTTGGCTTACTTTTTCAGATCTTTGCTGTGGAGGGACAGTGTGTTGTTTCTGCCTAGAGAGCCACGTTTCCGGAAGCAACCTATCACCCTTTAATACATCACATGCCCTTTAACATAAATTTATACTTTTTATGCATTTGTCATTATGAAACATGAAAGACATAACAACAGTATTTGCCAGCCAAAAATATCTTAAATCTGGCACTTATTGGTACCAAGAAATTAATTGTAATGGAGATCTTTTTTTCCCCTATGTATGCCTTCAAGTTACTGCCTAATATCCTGTCTTTCCATTTAAAGAACTCCCTGTGGGGCAGGTCTGTAGTTAACAAATTCCTTCAGCTATTGTTTATCTGGGAAAGTCTTAGTTTCGCTCTCATTTTTAATAATTTTACCAGATATACTCTTAGTTTATAGTTCTTTTCTTTCAGCACTTTAGATACGCCATCCCATTACCTTCTTGCCTCCATCGTTTCTGAGAAGAAATCAGCATTTAATCTTATTTTTTTTATTGTTGTAAATAAATGAAGTTTACATTTCAAGTTAGTCTCCCATACAGAACTTTATTAACATACATTGATATGAAACCCCAACTGCTCACCCCATTCTGCGACAGCACACTCCTCCCCTCCACCCCTGATTCCCAATGAACATTCAACCAACTCCTAACTCCCTCTGCCTTCTGCTCTAACCTCTGGTCAGAAGCTGCCCCTTTGGTCTCTTATATCTGCTTGTCTAAGAGGCACATTCTTCAGGAGTATCATATTATGTCACACAGTCCAGTCCAATCCTTGTCTGAAGAGTTGGCCTTGGAAATTGTTTTAGTTCTGGGGTGATGGAGAGATCGGGGGCCATGCTTTCCAGGGCACCTCCAGTCTTAGACCATTAAGTATGGTTTTACTAGTATTTGAGTTCCACATCGCATCGTTCTACTGCTCCATCAGGGACCTTCTGTTGTGTTCCCTGTCAGGACGTTCATTGGTGGTAGCCAGGCACCGTCTAGTCCTGGTCTCAGGCTGATGAAGTCTGGTTTATGTGGCCCATTCTGTCTCTTGGGCCAATATACTTTCCTTGTGTCTTTGGTGTTCTTCATTCTCCTTTACTCCAAGTGGTTGGGACCAATTGATGCATCTTAGATGGCCACTTGCAAGCTTTTAAGACCCCAGACGCCATTCACCAAAGTTGGGTGCAGAACATTTTCTTAATAAGGTTTGTTATGCCAATTGACATAGATGTCCCTTGAAAGCATGGTCCCCAGACCCCGCATCCCTGCTACTCTGTCTCTCAAAGTATTTGATTGTATTGAGTAAATGTCCTAGCTTTGGTTTAGTCCAGTTGTGCTGGCTTCCCCTGTAGTGTGTGCTGTCCTTCCCTTCACCTAAGATCATTCTTATCTACTATCTAGTTAGTGAAAAACCCTCACCCTCCCTCCCCACCCCCGTAACCATCAAAGAATGTTTTCTTCTCTGTTTAAACCTTTTCTTGAGTTCTTATACTAGTGGTCTTATACAGTATTTGTCATTCTCTGCCTGACTAAATTCACTCAACATAATAAGCTCTAGCTTCCACCAAGTTATACGATGTTTCACAGCTTCATCATTGTTCTTTATCGTTGCATAATATTCCATTGTGTGGATATACCATAATTTGTTTATCCATTTCTCCATCGATGGGCACTTAGGTTGCTTCCGTCCTTTGGCTATTGTGAACAGTGCTGCGATGAACATGGGTGTGCATAAATCTATTCGTGTGATGGCTCTTGTTTCTCTAGGTTATATTGAGGAGCGGGATAGCTGCATTGTATGGTATTTTTTGTTTTATTGTGCTTCAGGTGAAGGCTTACAGAACAAATAGTTTCTCATGAAACCGTAGTACACATGTTGTTTTATGACATTGGTTAACAACCCCACAACACATCAACCCTCTAACTTCTCAACCTTTTTTTTGGTGAAAACACATAGCCAAAGATACACCATTTCAAAAATTTCTACATGCACAGTTCAGTGACATTGACTATGCTCTTCCAATTGTACTGTTATTCTCACTTCAGATGAAGGCTTACAGAACAAAATGGTTTCTCATTTAACAGTTACTACAAATGTTGCCCTATGACAATGGTTAACAATCTCACAACACATCAACAATATCCTTACTCAATCTTGGGTTCCCTATCGCCATCTTCCTTGCCCCCTTCTGCCTTCTGGCACTTGTCACTGGATTCCTGTACCTCGTTAGTCTCATTTGGTTTTATGAGGCTCCCCACTCCCTGGCTGAACAGTGAACCTTGGAGGTACCTTCACCACTGAGATAAAAGGGTGTTTGGGGCCATACTCTCGAGGTTTCTCCAGTCTCCTTTAGGCCAGTAAATCTGGTCATTTTTTTTGGGTGTGTGAGTTAGAATTATGCTCTACATCCTTCTCCAGCTGTCCAGAAACCTCTGTTGTGATCCTGGTCAGAGAAGTCAGTGGTGGTGGCCGGGCACCATCTAGCTGTACTGGACTCAGTCCAGTGGAGGCCTTGGTAGCTGTGGACAATTAGTCCTTCAGACTCATCTTTTCCTTGTATCCTCTTCTCTTCATTCTCCGTTGCCCCCGAAGGGATGAGACCAGTGGAGTATCTTAGATGGTCGCTCACAGGCTTTTAAGACCCCAGACACTACTCACCAAGGTAGAATGTAAAGCATTGTCTTTATAAGCTGTGTCATGCCAATTGAGCTAAATGTTCCCCGAGACTATGGTCCCCACAGCCCTCCGCCCAGCAATTCAGTCCCTCAGGGAGTTTGGATGTGTCTATGGGGTTTCCATGACCTTTCCTTGTACAAGTTGTGCTAGTTTCCCCTGTATTGTGTACTGTCTCACCCTTCACCCAAGATACCACTTATCTATTGCCTATTTAGTATTTCCCCTGCACCCCTCCGATCCCTGGTAACCAATAAAGATTGTTACATTTTGTGTGTGAACTTTTTCATGGGTTTTTACAATAGAGGTCTCATACAATATTTGTCCTTTTGTGATTGACTTATTTCACTCAGCATAATGTCCTCTAATTTCATCCATGTTATGAGATGCTTCACAGATTCATTGCTGTTATTTCTCGTTGCATAGTACTCCATTGTGTGTATGTACCACACTTTGTTTATCCATTCATCTGTTGATGGGCATGTAGGTTGTTTCCATCGTTTTGCTATTGTGAACAATGCTGCCATGAACATAGGTGTGCATATGTCTATTCCAGTGATGACTCTTATTTCTCTAGGATATATTCCTAAGAGTGGGATTGCTGGATCGAATGGTATGTCTATTTCTAGCTTTCTGAGGAAGCGCCATATCATTTTCCAAAATGGTTGTATCATTTTGCATTCCCACCAGCAGTGCATAAGTGTTCCGATCTACCCGCAGCCCCTCCAACATTTGTTATTTCCCATGTTTTGGATTCGTGCCAGTAATGCCGGGGTGAGATGGTATCTCATTGTGGTTTTAATTTGCATTTCTTTAATGGCTAGTGATCGCGAGCATTTCCTCATGTGTCTGTTGGCCATTTGAATGTCTTCTTTGGTGAAGTGTCTGTTCATTTCCTTTACCCATTTTTTAATAGGATTATTTGTCTTTTTGTTGTAGAGGTGTTGGATTTTCTTGTAGATTATGGAGATTAAAACTTTGTCTGACTTGTACTGTCCAAAAATTTTTTCCCACTGTGTAGGTTCTCTTTTTGCTCTTTTGGTGAAATCTTATGAAGAGCATAGGTGTTTGATTTTTAGAAGATCCAGTTATCTAGCTTATCTATAGGGTTTTGTGCATTAATGGTTATGGTTTGTATCCTGTTAATGCCATGTATTAAGGCCTGAAGTGTTGGTCCTATTTTTTCTTCTATGAACTTTATAGTTTTAGGCTTTATATTCAGGTCTTTGATCCATTTTGAAGTAGTTTTTGTATACGGTGTGAGGTATGGGTCCTGTTTCAGTTTTTGGAAAATGGATATCCAGTTTTGCCAGCACCGTTTGGTAAAAACACTGTCTTTTCCCCATTTGATGGATTTTCGGCCCTTGTCGAAGATCAGGTGACCGTAGGTGGTTGGATTTACATCTAGGTTCTCAATTCTGTTCCATTGGTCAATGTATCTGTCGTACCAGTACCAGGCTGTTTTGACTACTGTAGCTGTATAGTAGGTTCTGAAGTCAGGTAGTGTGAGTCCTCCAACTTTATTCTTCTTCTTCAGTAGTGCTTTACTTATTCGGGGCTTCTTCCCTTTCCATATGAAGTTAATGATTAGTTTTTCCATCTCTTTGAAGAATGTTGTTGGTATTTGGGTCGGGATTGTGTTGTATTTGTAAATTGCTTTGGGTAGAATTGTCATTTTCACAATGTTGAGTCTGCCTATCCATGAGCATGGTATGTTTTTCCATTTATCTAGATCCCTTTGGGTTTCATGCAGTAGTGTTTTGTAGTTTTTTTTGTATACGTCTTTTACATCCCTGGTCAGATTTGTTCCTAAGTATTTTATCTTTTTAGGGGCTATTGAAAATGGTATTGTTTTCCTGATTTTTATTTCATTATTCTCCTTATTGGTGTATAGGAATCCAACTGATTTTTGAATGTTTATCTTGTATCCTGCTACTCTGCTGAATCTTTCTATTAGTTCCAGTAGATTTCTTGTGGAGCCTTTAGGGTTTTCTATGTATAGTATCATATCATCTGCAAACAGGGAGAGTTTAACTTCTTCATTACCAATTTCCATGCCCTTTATTTCTTTTTCTTGCCTTATTGCTCTAGCTAGAACTTCCAGCACAATGTTAAATAGGAGTGATGATAAAGCGCATCCTTGTCTTGTTCCTGTTTTCAAGGGGAATGTTTTCAGACACTCTCCATTAAGAATGATGTTGGCTATTGGTTTTCCATAGATGCCCTTTATTATGTTGAGAAATTTCCCTTCTATACTTATTTTATTGAGAGTTTTATCAGGAATGGGTGTTGCACTTTGTCAAATGCCTTTTCTGCGTCACTTGAGATGATCATGTGATTCTTTTCTTTCCTTTTATTTATGTGGTGGATTACGTTGATTGATTTTCGAACGTTGAACCATCCTTGCATACCTGGTATGAATCCTACTTGGTCGCAGTGTATTATTCTTTTGATATGATGCTGAATTCTATTGGCTAGAATTTTGTTTAGAATTTTTGCATCTATATTTACGAGAGATATTGCTCTGTAATTTTCTTTTTTTTTTTACGTCTTTGCCTGGTTTTGGTATCGGCGTTATGCTGGCTTCATAGAATGAACTTGGAAGTGTTGCTTCCTCTTCTATGTTTTGAAATAGCTTGAGTAGTACTGGTACAAGCTCTTCTGTAAATGTTTTGTAGAATTCTCCAGTGAAGCCATCTGGGCCAGGGCTTTTTTTCGTTGGGATTTTTTTTATTACCTTTTCAATTTCTTCTCTTGTTATGGGTGTGTTCAGATTTTAAACATCACTGTGCTGTAGTTTGGGTAGGCCGTGTGTGTCTAGAAACTTATCAATTTCCTCTACGTTTTCAAATTTGTTGGAGTATAATTTTTCATAATATTCTGTTATAATCCTTTTTATTTCAGTTGGGTCTGTTGTAATGTCCCCCATTTCATTTCTTATTTGGGTTATTTGTATCCTCTTCTGTTTTTCTTTTGTCAGTCTGGCCAGTGGTTTGTCGATTTTGTTGATTCTTTCAAAAAACCACCTTTTGGTTTTGTTGATTCTTTGTATTGTTTTTCTGTTCTCTATTTCATTTATTTCTGCTCTAATCTTTACTATTTCCTTTCTTCCGGTAGTTGTGGGCTTTTTTTGCTGTTCTCTTTGTATTTCTTTGAGTTCTGTAGTTAATGTTTTGAAATTTTCCCTTTCTTCTTTTTTGATAAGTGCATCTATTGCTATAAATTCTCCTCTGTGGACTGCCTTTGCTGTGTCCCAAAGGTTTTGGTAGGATGTGTTTTCATTCTCATTTGATTCCAGGAATTTTTTGATTCCATCTCTGATTTCTTCTATTACCCAGTGATGTGTAAGCAGATTATTATTCAGTTTCCATGTGTTCAATTTTTTTTCCTTGGTCTTTCTATTGTTAATTTCTACCTTGATGGCATTGTGGTCAGAGAAGATACTTTGAATTATCTCAACGTTTTGGATCTTGTTGAGGATTGCTCTGTGGCCTAAGATGTGGTCTATTCTGGAGAATGTTCCACGTGCATTGGAGAAGACGGTGTACTTTGTAGCTGTAGGGTGGAGTGTTCTATGTCTGTCTATGAGGCCAAGTTGGCTGATTGTGCCCTTTAGGTCTTCTGTATCTTTGCTGAGTTTCTTCTTCGTTGTTCTGTCCTTTACTGAGAGTGGTGTGTTGAAGTATCCTACTATTATTGTGGAACTGTCGATTTCTCTTTTCAGTGTTGTTAGAGTTTTTTTATGTATTTTGGAGCCGTGTCATTGGGTGCGTAGATGTTTATTGTCATTATGTCTTCATGATGAATCGTCCCCTTAATCATTACATAGTGTCTTTCTTTGTCTTTTATGGTAGATTTTGTTTTAAAGTCTATTTTATCTGAGTTTAGAATTGCCACTCCTGCTCTTTTCTGGTAGCTGCTGGCTTGATATATATTGTTCTCCAATCTTTGACTTTTAATAAATTCACATCTTTGTTTCTAAGGTGTGTCTCTTGTTGACAGCATATTGATGGATCCTGTTTTCTTATCCATTCTGTCACTCTCCGTCTCTTTATGGGTGCATTGAGTCCATTTACATTCAGTGTAATTATTGATAGATATGACTTTGTTGCTGTCATTTTGTAGTGCTTTTTTTTTCTGGTGCTGAAGTTTTCTTTGTTCTTCTTACTCTCTTGTGCTGAGTTACTTTTGTTTGTAGATTTTTTTTCATTTCTTTTGTTTTTATAGGTTTTGTTTTTTCTGAGACTTTATGTTTTTCTTCATTTTGATGAGTAGGTTTGTTAACTTTCTTTGTGGTTACCTTAAAATTTACCCGTATCTTCCTAGAGTTGAACCGTTCTATTATTACTTGATATCGCCTTGCCTTCCTCTCCATTAGAAGGTTTTATACCTACATCGTTTATCCCATCTTTTATTGTTGTGATGCTGTTGTCATTTACAGATTAACTTCTCTGGTTCCCTGTTGTAATTCTTTTTGTTTTGGGTAATCCTTGAGAGTTCGTTTCCTAGGTTGGTATCTGGCTAGTACAATCCTGTGTCCTAGATTCAGCCTGTGGTCTGATGTTGTTTGCTCTCAGATCAAAGGTCTCCCTTTAATAAGTGTTGTAAGTTTGGTTTTTACGTAGTCCCTTAATTTCTATTTATCTGGAAATGACCTAATTTCACCATCATATTTGAACGAGAGTTTTGCAGGATATATTATTCTTGGCTGACAATTTTTTTCTTTCAAGGTTTTATATATGTCATCCCATTGCCTTCTTGCCTGCATGGTTTCTGCTGAATAATCTTATTGTTTCTCCTCTGTATGTGACTTCTTGTTTTTCACGGGATGCTCTCAGGATTCTTTGTCTTTGGTTTTGGTGAGTGTGAATATGATATGCCTTGGTGATTTTCTTTTGGTGTCTCTTCTATATGGGGTTCGTTGAGCTTCTTGGATGGTCAGCTTTTCATCTTTCATGATATTGGGGAAGTTTTCTGTCAGAAGTTCCTCAATGATCCTCTCTGTGTTTTCTGTTTTCTCCCCCTGTTCTAGAATTCCAATCACTTGCAGATTTTTGCTTTTGATTGTATCCCACATAATTCTCAGGGTCTCTTAATTTTTCTTTGTTTTTTTCCTGAGTTTTCCCATAACAGAGTTTTATCTAAGTGTTTGTCTTCAATTCCACTGATCCTGTCTTCCACCGTTTCAAATCTGCTTCTCAGCACTTCTATGACAATGTCCATTTCTGAAATCTTGTTGTTTATCTATTGGATTTCTAATTGTTGTCTTTGTATAATTTCTAGTTGTGAATTTATTTTGGCATTTTGTTCCTGAATTATTTTCCGGAATTCTTCCAATTTTTTTGTCTGTATTTTCCATGAATTTGTCTATTTTTTCCTCATGTTTCTCAGCTTTTTGCCTCAGTTCTTGGAGAATTCTGAGTAGTAGAGATTTGAATTCCCTATCAGGTAGTTCTAGTGCATTTTCTTCTAGAGGATCGTCATCTGGTGTTTTATTTTGGACGCCTACTGGAACCATCCTGTCCTGTTTTTGTTAATGTTTTGATATTGTCTGCTGTTTTCAGGGCATTCAGTAGTTATTTTTCTCATTTATTGATTTTAGATTTGTTTTTTTCATCCCTTTTTAAAAAAAAATTTGACTATGAGCAGGCGGACTGTGTGTTCTTTGTTGTTTGCTCATCTGTGGGCACAATACTTTTCACCTCTTTCTCCAACTGGCAGGGTCAGTCACTCAGATATGGTATGGCAGGGCAGGTCTAGCTGAAGAGGAGTTACTGGGATGGGTTGTTTGTGGCACTTACTACAGCCACCAGAGCGGGTCAGTAATCAGTGCAGGGCAGGTCCCAGTAGGCAGTTACTGTGCTGCTTGGTGGTGTGATGTCAAGCACACGGTGCAGGTAGGCAGGATGCAGCAGTGAGATTGTTATGTGTGGAGCTAAGATGGATATGGGAGAGAGGAGAGAGGAACAGGAGCCAAAAGTATACAATCAAAAAAGAATTCTAGGGGAGCTTGCCGTTGGAGTGGAGAGATGACAGTCTGTGAAATGGAGAAAAACAGAAAGGAGAGGAGGAAAAAAAGAAAAGAATGAATAAATAAAATTCAGACATGTTAAAGAACCATAATGTTCCCAGGGATCCCACCAGTGCAGTTGTGAGGTCTGGGGAAGTCGCTCTTAGGTGTTGCAGTATAGCCTGCCTAGAAGGCATAGAGGTATACAACGCCAGGTATTCAGGGAACAGAAAGAGAAGGAAGATATAGAGAGACGAGAAACTGAGCAGTGAAGAAAGGGAAAAAGGGAAAAGAGGTAAAAGAAAATGAAACAAATTTAAAAAATAAAGAACAAGAAAGGCCCCCCAAAAAAAACAGAAAAAAAACCAATGAGAAAAGAAATGCACTCAGGGATCCCTCTGCACGTCTGTGGAAGCCGAAGGGGAGTCTCCGTGCCATGCAGCTCTGCCTGGCCAGAAAGGGCTCCCAACTCAAGAAAAGGAAAAGAAAGCAAACAAACAATTCAAAACAAACAATTGAACAAAATCCCCAGGATCTCACCAGCGCGGTAGCCCAGACCGGAAAGCAGCTCCACACTGGAACGGAGCTCCGCAGCCCCTCAGGAAGAAGCAAACATGGCGCATGGAGCCAGGTACTCGAGGGAAAGGAGGAGGAGGTGGCGAGAGGCAAGTAAGAAATCAAAAGAAGCAGAAGAAAAAAAGCAACACTAGCAGCCAACAAATGGCACTCAGAGAGCCAGCTATTGCAGGCTGGTGCTTCTGGACGAGACTGTGTCTGCGGGAAGCAGAGGGGGCCAAATGTGGGTGAAGAAGCTAGGGAGTGGGAAAGCATATATCACAAATTACCGGCGCTCTGCAGCCCCTCATGAAGAAGCAAAGATGGCACACGGAGCGAGGTACTTGAGTGAAGGGAGGGGGAGATGGAAAGAGGCAAGGAAGAAATCAAATGAAGTGGAAAAATGCAACACCAGCAGCCAACAAATGGCACTCAGAGAGCCGTCCGTTAGGGTGTGTGGAGTCCAAGCAGCTGGTGTTTCCCGGTCAATTGATTGTGGCCATGGGAAGCAGAGGAGGTCAAGTCGGGGTGAAGAGGGATGGGGGCTGGGAAAGCATATATCGCAAATTACCAGTTGTTTTGTCCCCGCTGGACACTCTGTGAGGCTGCTTTCTCGTATGCCATTTGCTGGTCTCCTATAGGAGGCCAAGATGGCGGATCCGCACTGCGTTAACTGGTAGGCGACCTCTGCATGAATCTCTCCTCACTCTCCGTTCTCTGTGAGTTTTCTCACTCCATTTGGTGCTTGGCTGACTTCTTTATCTCTTCATTTGATGTTTTAGGGTTTCAGGATTGTTGTATTCTCTGTTCAGCTTAGTTTTTCAGATCTTTGCTGTTTAGGGACGCCATGGTGCTTCTGCCTAGATCGCCATTTTGCTGGAGGGACCGATCGTATGGTGCTTCTATTTCTAGCTTTTTAAGGAAACGCCAAATCAATTTCCAAAGTGGTTGTACCATTTTACATTCTGACCAACAGTGTATAAGTGTTCCAGTCTCTCCACAACCTCTCCAGTATTTGTTATTTTGTGTTTTCTGGATTAATGCTAGCCTTGTTGGGGTGAGATGATATCTCATGGTAGTTTTGATCTGCATTTCTCTGATGGCTAATGATTGTGAGCATTTCTTCATGTGTCTGTTAGCTGCCTGAATATCTTCTTTGGTTAAGTGCCTTTTCATATCCTTTGCCATTTTTTAATTGGGTTATTTGTCTTTTTGCTGTTGAGGTTTTGCTGTATCTTGTAGATTTTAGAGATTAAACACTGACCGGATTTGTCATAGCCAAAAATTTTTTCCCAATCTATAGGTTGTCTTTTCACTTGTTTGGTGAAGTGTTTGGATGAGCATAAGTGTTTGATTTTTAGGAGCTCCCATTTATCTAGTCTGTCTTCTAGTGCTTGTGCATTGTTACTTATGCTTCTTATTGTGTTTATGCCATGTATTAGGGCTCCTAGTGTTGTCCCTATTTTTTCTTCCATAATCCTTATCATTTTTGATTGTATATTTAAGTCTTTGATCCATTTTGAGATAGTTTTTGTACATGGTGTGAGATATGGGTCTTCTTTCAGTTTTTTGCATATATATATCCAATTATGCCAGCACCGTTTGTTGAAGAGACTGTCTTTTCCCCAATTAATGTACTTTGGGCCTTTGTCAAATTTTAGCTGCTCATAGGTGGATGGGCTTATATCTGGATTCTCAATTCTGTTCCATTGGTCTATGTATCTGTTATTGTACCAGTACCAGGCTGTCTTGACTACCGTGGCAGTATAATAGGTCCTAAAATCAGGTAGTGTAAGGCCTCCCACTTTGTTCTTCTTGTTGAGTACTGCTTTATTTATCCGGGGCCTCATCCCTTTGCATATGAAGTTTGTGATTTGTTTCTCTATCTCATTAAAAAATGCTGCTGGAATTTGGATCAGGATTGCATTGTATCTGTCGATTGCTTTGGGTAGAATTGACATTTTCACTATGTTGAGTCTACTTATCCATGAGTAAGATATATTTTTCCACTTATGCAGCTCTCTTTCAGTTTCTTGCAGTAGTGTCTTGTAGTTTTATCTGTAAAGATCTTTCACATCTCTTGTTAGATTTATTCCTAAGTATTTTATCTTTTGGGGGGTTATTGTAAATGGTATTGATTTGGTGGTTTCCTCTTCGAGGTTCTCTTTGTTGGTTTAAAGGAATCCAATTGATTTTTGTACGTTTATCTTGTATTCTGAAACTTTGCTGAAATCTATTAATTCCAGTAGTTTTCATGTGGATTCCTTGGGGTTTTCCGTGTATAAGATCATATCATCTGCGAATAGAGATACTTTGACTCCTTCCCTACCTATTTGGATGCTCTTTATTTCTTTTTCTAGCCTAACTGCTCTGGCTAGGACCTCAAGCACAATGTTGAATAATAGTGGTGATAAAGGGCATCCTTGTCTGGTTCCTGTTCTCAAGAGGAATGCTTTCAAAGTCTCTCCATTCAGGTTGATGTTGGCTATTGGTTTTCTATAAATGCCCTTAATTATACCAAGGAATTTCCCTTCTATTCCTATTTTTTTGAGAGTTTTTATCATGAATGGGTGTTGGACTTTGTCGAATGCCTTTTCTGCATCAATTGATAAGATCATGTGGTTCTTGTCTTTTGTTTTATTTATGTGATGGATTATGTTGATTGTTTTTCTAATGTTGAACCATCCCTGCATACCTGGTATAAATCCCACTTGGTCGTGGTGAATTATTTTTCTGATATGTTGCTGAATTCTATTGGCTAAAATTTTGTTGAGGATTTTCACGTCAATGTTCATGAGGGATATAGGTCTGTAATTTTCTATTTTTGTGGTATCTTTACCTGGTTTTGGTATCAGGGTTATGTTGGCTTCATAGAATGAGTTTGGGAGTATTTCATCCGTTTCTATGCTCTGAAATACCTTTAGTAGAAGTGGTGTTATCTCTTCTCTGAAAGTTTGGTAGAATTCTCCAGTGAAGCCATCTGGGCTAGGGCTTTGTTTTTTTTGGCAGTTTTTTAATAACCTTTTCAATGTCTTCTTTGTTATGGTTTTATTTAGTTGTTCTACATCTGTTTGTGTTAATTTAGGTAGGTAGTGAGTTTCTAGAAATTTGTCCATTTCCTCTAGGTTTTCAAATTTGTCAGAGTACAATTTTTCATAGTATTCTGTTATGATTCTTCTAATTTCATTTGGGTCTGTTGTGATATTACCCATCTCATTTCTTATACAGGTTATCTGCTTCCTCTCCAGTTTTTCTTTTGTCAGTTTGGCCAGTGGTTTACCAATTTTGTTGATCTTTTCAAAGAACCAGCTTTCGGACTTGTTAACTTTTTCAATTGTTATTCTATTCTCTATTTCTTTTAATTCTGCTCTAATTCTTATTATTTCCTTCCTTCTGGCACCTGTAGGCTTCTTTTGCTGCTCTCTTTCTACTTGATCCAGTTGTGGGGTTAATGCTTTGATTATGAGACTTTCTTGATTTCGGACGTGTGCATTTCTTGCTATAAACTGACCTGTGAGCACTGCTTTTGCTGTGTCCCAAAGGTTCTGGTAAGATGTGTTTTCATTCTTGTTTGATTCTATGAATTTCTCTATTCTATCCTTAATTTCTTCTATAACCCAGTAGTTTTTGAGCAAGGTGTTGTTCAGTTTCCATGTGTTTGATTTTTTTTCCTTGCTTTTTGTGTTGTTGATTTCCACTTTTATGGCTTTATGGTCAGAAAGGTGGTTTGTAATATTTCGATGTTTTGGATTTTGTTAAGGCTTGCTTTATGGCCTAATATGTGGTCTATTCTGGAGAATGTTGCATGTGCGTTAGAAAAGAAAGTATTCTTGCCTGCTGTTGGGTGCAGAGTTTGGTATATGTCTATGAGATCAAGTTGGTTGATTGTAGCATTTAGCTCTTCTGTTTCTTTGTTGAGGTTCTTTCCGGATGTTCTGTCCTTCACCGAAAGTGGCGTGTTGAAGTCTCCTACTACTATCGTGGAGCTGTCTATCTCTCTTTTCAGAGCTGTTAGAGTTTGTTTTAAGTATTTTGGAGCCCTGTTGCTGGGTGCATAAATATTTATTATAGTTATATCCTCCCTGGTGTATTGACCCTTTAATCATTATATAGTGCTCTTCCTTATCTTTTGTGGTGGATTTTACTTTAAAGTCTATTTTGTCAGAGATCAGTATTGCAACTCCTGCTCTTTTTTGAGTGTTGTTTGCTTGATATATTTTTTTCCATCCTTTGAGTTTTATCCTGTTTGTGTCTTTAAGTCTAAGGTGTATCTCTTGTAGGCAGCATATAGATGGATCATGCTTTTTTATCCAATCTGCCACTCTGTGTCTCTTTATTGGTGCATTAAGTCCATTTACATTCAGTGTAATTATTGATAGGTATGAGTTTAGTGCTGTCATCCTGATATCTCTTTTTGTGTGTTGTTCACAGTTTCTTCTCAATTTTCTATGATGAGTCGTTTTTCTTTATGTATTTTTTTTCATCTTTTTCTTTGTTGTGGATTTTGTGTTTGTTGTGTCTTTATGTTTTTCTACTTTTTTATTTTGATTTGTAGGATTGGTAGATTTCTTTGTGGTTACCTTAATATTTACCCCTGATTTTCTAAGTTTATACCAGACTTTTATTACTTTATATCCCCTTAACTTCCCCTCCGTATAGAAACTCAACGTCTCCATTTTTTAAGTCCCTCTTTTTTTTGTTTTATTGTTATCCTCTTTTTTTTTTACATATTGATATCTGTTTCCTTATTTTCAATGTTTTAGCTTTGATGTAATTTTGATTTCTGTATCTGAGTCAATATCTTGTTGCTCTATCCTGTGTTCTAGTCTTGCGTTGTTAGCTGGTGTTATTGATTATCTAACCATAGGACTCCCTTTAGTATTTCTTGTAATTTTGGTTTGGTTTTTGTAAATTCCCTGAACTTCTCTTTATCTGGAAATGCCCTAATTTTGCCATCATATTTGAGAGACAGTTTTGCTGGATATATAACTCTTGGCTGACAGTTAATTTACTTCAAGGCCTTAAATATGTCATCCCATCGCCTTCTGGCCTGCATGCTTTCTGCTGAGTAGTCTGAGCTTATTCTAATTGACCCTCCTTTATAGATGACTTTTCTTTTATCCCTAGCCACTCTTAAAATTCTCTCTTTATCTTTGGTTTTGGTAAGTTTGATTATAATATGTCTTGGTGACTTTCTTTTGGGGTCTACCTTATATGGGGTTCGATAAGCATCTTGGATGTATATCCTCTCATCTTTCATGATATCAGGGAAGTTTGCTATCAACAAATCTTCAACAATTTTTGCTGTATTTTCTGTTATCCCCCCCTGTTCTGGTACTCCAATCACTCGTAGGTTATTTCCCTTGATAGAGTCCCACATGTCTCTTAGAGTTTGTTCATTCTTTTTAATTCTTTTATCTGATTTTTCCTCAAATAAGTTGGCTTCAAGAGCTTTATCTTCAATGTCACTAATTCTAACTTCTACTGCCTCAATTCTTCTTCTATGACTTTCTATTGAGTTGTCTAATTCTGAGATTTTATTGTTGATCTTCTGGATTTCTGATTGCTGTCTCTCTATGGATTCTTTCAGCCTATTAAATTTGGCATTATGTTCTTCAATAACTTTTTTACGTTCTGCTACTACTGTGTCTGTATGTTGCCTGGCTCTTTCTGCACTCTGTCGAATTTCCTTTCTTATTTCCAGAAGAGTTCTGTATATTAATCCTTTGTATTCTGTCTCTGGTAATTCCAAGAAGTTCTCTTCCTCCAGAGAATTTATTGATTCTTTATTTTGGGAGGTTGCTGAAGCCATCATGGACTGCCTCTTTATGTGACGTGATATTGACTGTTGTCTCCGAGCCATCAATAATTTATTATAATTTTATTTTGTGTTTGCTTAGTGAGACCTAGGTTCTTGTTTTGTTTTGATATGCCCAAATAGGCTGCTTGTGTGCACTAGTTTGATTTTTGACACCTTTTGATCTCTAATGTCCTGTCACCAGGTAGTTGGTTCTGTAAGTACGTGCACACTGGAGTTCATTAAAATTTCCTGTATGGGATCAGCTCAGGTGTGCAGGCAGTCGATCTCCAAGTGTGTGATGCAGGCTCTCACCCCCAGTCCTAGAGGGGCATGGGTGATTGGTTCAGGCACTGGACTCTGGCTGTGGTAGTTGATCACGCACTGAGCCAGGCGGGGGGCCAACCACTGCCCCTGAGAGTCTGAAAGAAACGCGTGTCCCTATTCTCTAGGGTGAAGTGGTAGGTGAGTTTTGCAGCCAGGCTAAGAGCACCCCACTGTGTTGGCTGCAAAGACTCGAGGGCACCACTTTTTCTTGAACTCCTGAAGCAGGTGACTAGACACTTTAGGAACTATCACCAGTCCTCAAGACCCTGCTACAGATCAATAAAAGTGCCTGCTTGAGGGGCAGGGCTGTTTCAAGGATCACAAATCTGCCCGTTCACAGCTGAAGCAGTTGAAGTTAAACTTCAGATGTTTGCCCTGTTGTACTGTGGTAGTGTGGGCTAACGCTTTTGAGATGGGTCCCCATAAGTCTATACAGTGGTGTATGGCTCTCAGAGTCTGTGGACCCCTAATTTCTATGGCCAGCAAAGGAGTTCTGCCAACCCTGTGTTCCTGGCCTATTGGAGCCAGCAGCTTATTTGTTCCCTCTCCAAGGCCAGGAGAATGGGTCAGGGCACCTTTTGGGATCTATTTCCAGCCCAGTAGACTCCCAGGGCAGAGCGGGGAGGGAAGCGGTAAAAGGAAGAGAGGTTTTTCCCAAATCTGGTGGAAAGCACGGAGATAGGAGGTAAAAGGGAGAGAGGTTTTTCCCAAATCCAGTGCAGAGCGTGGAGGTAGGCAGTAATAGGGAGAGAAGTTTTTCTCAAATCCAGTGCAGAGTGCGGAGGTAGGCAGTGAAAGGGAGAGAAGTTTTTCCCAAATCCAGTGTAGAGCATGGAGTTAGGTGGTAAAAGGGAGAGAGGTTTTTCCCAAATCCAGTGCAGAGCACAGAGGTAGGAGGTAAAAGGGAGAGAGGTTTTTCCCAAATGGGCTTTTTTTTTTAATTCGACGTTAAAGGGTGCGCGCATGTACTTATCCTAGCTTCTTGGGAGCTGCTCTTCACTGGTTCAGAGTGTCCAAGCAGAATCTCTGCTGCCGGGTCTCTCTCAATGTGGAAACTGCTTCTCGAGGGTCCACACAGCACACCTGTTTGCCTGCTTCACCACGGCCCGGCGTGGCTGTGTCTCTGCTGTGTTGCCACTGCAGCTCTAGTGCTCCTCACCTCTTCCAAACGGTCTTCTTCTCCGGTATGACTCAGATGGATTTCTTAACCTTGCCTTGTTCAGGGCTGCCAGATGTTCACATAGAATCAAATCACTTGTTTCTCCAGGTCTTTGTTGTAAGATGGATATAGGAAGTGTCTAACTAGTCCACCATGTTGTCCACGCCTCTTAACATACATTGTTATGAGACCCTGACCGCTCACCCCATTCTGCGGCAGCACACTCCTCCCCTCCGCCCCTGATTTCCCATGAACATTCAACCAGCTCCTAACTCTCTGCCCTCCCCTCTCACCTCTGGACAGAAGCCGCCCCTTTGGTCTCTGTATCTACTTGTCCAAGTGGCACACTCTTCACAAGTATCACTCCATGCCCCACAGTCCAGTCCAATCCCTGTCTGAAGAGTTGGCCTTGGAAATTGTCCTAGTTCTGGGGTGATGGTGAGACCAGGGGCCATGCTTTCTGGGGCACCTCCAGTCTTAGTCAGACCATTAAGTCTGGTCTTCTTACTAGAATTTGAGTTCTGCATCTCATCATTCTACTGCTCCATCAGGGACCCTCTGTTGTGTTCCTTGTCAGGACGTTGATTGGTGGTAGCCAGTCACCATCTAGTTCTTCTGGTCTCACGCTGATGAAATCTCTGGTTTCTGTGGCCCATTCTGTAGCATTTAATCTTATTTTAGACATCTTATACGTGATACTTTGCTTCTCTCTTGCTGCTTTCAAAATTCTATCTTTGGTTTTTGAAAGTTTGATTATATGTAGATTCATATCTTTCATCAGATTTGGGAAGTTTTTGGCCATTATTTCTTTATGTATTCTTTCTTTCCCTTTCTCTCTCTTTTCCTTCTGTGACTACCATAATGCATATATTCGTCCACTTGATGGTGATACACAGATCACTTTGCCTTTGTTCATTTTTTTCAACCTTTTTCTTTTTTGTTCCTCAAACTCAGTAATCTCAATTGCACTTTTGCTGATTATTGCTTCTGCCAATTCACATTTGCTGTTGAACTCTTCCAAGGAATTTTTCATTTCTGTTACTGTACTTTTCAGCTTTAGTATTTCTGCTTGGTTCTTTTTTAAAATTTGTATCTCTTTATTGAAATTCTTATTTTGTTCTTGTATCATTTTTCTGATTTCCTTTATTTCTATTCCTTGTTTTCCTTTAACCCTTTGAGCATATTTAAATTCTATTATCTTTCCTTCCCCAGGGACACTTTTGTCACTTTATTTTGGTCTTTGCATGGGCCACGTTTTTCTGTTTCTTCATATGCCTTGTGATTTTTTTGTGAAATCAGTATTCAACTATTATACTGTGGTTACTCTGGACATAAGCTTCTATCTTAGTTATCTAGTGCTGCTATAACAGAAATATCACAAGTGGATGGCTTTAACAAAGAGAAATTAATTCTCTCACAGTCTAGTAGGCTAGAAGCCCAAATTCAGGGTGCCAGCTCCACTGGAAGGCTTCCTCTCTCTGTCAGCTCTGGGGAGAGGTCCTTGTCATCAATCTTGCCCTGGAGTAGGAGATTCTTAGTGCAGGGGCCCGGGGTCCAAAGGATGCACTCTTCTCCTGGCTCTTGTTTCTTGGTGGTATGAGGTCCCCATGTCTCTCTGCTCACTTCTCTCTTTTATATCTCAAAAGAGATTGGCTTAAGACACAAGCTAATCTTGTATATTGAGCCCTGCCTCATTAACATAACTGCCACTGATCCCATCTCATCAACATCACAGAGATAGGATTTACAACACACAGGAAAATCACATCAGATGACAAAATGGTGGACAGTCACACAATACTGGGAATCATGGCCTAGCCAAAATGATACATATGTTTTTGGGGGACACAATTCAATCCATGACAGTGTCTTTTCCTTTGGTAAGATTTTCTCTTTTTCTTCTTATTTTTATTATTATTATTGCTTAAATTACTGAACATGGTTCTCTGCTTCAACACCAGACTGCTTGTCTTGTTGCACCTGCTATGGCCACTTCACTATTGCTCACCCTGCTTAGGGCACTGGCTGTCAACTGCTTCACCTCTAGGTTCCCTGAATAGGGATGCTTGCTTTGCCACTCCAGCATCAGATTCTGTGCCTTGGAACACCTGGTGTGGCCCTTTCACCACTAGGCTCCCCAACTGGAGATACTGACTGTGCCCCTTGGCACCAGACACCTTATCTGGTGGAACTTGCTGTATCACTTCAGCACCAGACTCCCTGTCTGGGATTACAAGTTATCACTGATTGCTGACCACATGACTCCCCCACCTGGAAGCATCAGCTGTGACTCTACATCCCCAGTCTCTACACCTGGGAGCTGTAGCTGTTACAGACTCACCACAAGATTCCCCACTCAGGAGTACTGGTTGTCCTGCTCCAGCCCCATACGCCCAACCTGGGAGTGGCAGCTGTTGTAGATTTGCTTCCAGAATACTTGGCCAGGAGTACCAGCTGTTCTATTTCACCAGTAGTCTTCCTGCCCAGGGATGTTTGCTATGTTGCTCCAACATGCAAGATTCCCCCTTCCAGGAGCACTGGCCATAGCTATTTCACCAATAGGCTCCCTGCCTGGGGTCACTGGCTGTGCCACTGTACACGAGAGTCCCCACCCAGGACTGGTTGCTGACACTCTGCTGGCCTACACTGTGCCACTCCAACCTGAGAATCCTTCCTGGGAGCACCAACCTGTGCTGTGCTTACTGTGTCCCTTCCACACAGGTCTCTCTGCCCAGGAGCACTGGGCTACACTGTGCTGACTGTGCCACTTCAACACAGAGTTCCTTGCTGGGGAACACTGGCCCATGCTGTGCTGATTGGGCCACTCCAACACAGGACACCCATCTCAGGATTACCAACCTATACTGTGATGATTGTGCCTCTCCAACACAAGATTCCCTGCTTAGGTGTGTCAGTCACTGCCACCACCCCAAGACAAGCACACTGAGCTGGGGAGGTGAGTGGGGAATGGACATGTGGAGAACCACCACCCTTCCACCATTTATATATTACCTTTTTCTTGATTAAGTGTTAGTTTTGGTCTGTTAACCCTTTAACTGGTGTTCAGAGTTCTGAGATTGTTGATTTCACTAATTTTTGCTTGTTTTCTTCTGGATTTGTTGCGGAAGGATGGGAATATGCCACTGCTTTCTTCACCATCTTGCTCTGCCCCTTCTTTTAAGTTTTACATTTGTTTTATATGTAATGTCAAGCATTTTTTAGGTGTATTTTGTGAGACAAAGAGGGGAAAATGCCTTGATAGAGTTTTAATGTTAAACACATATTTTTTTTAAATGAAGCTATCCATGTATGGTATTCATTTATTCAACAGTTATTTAACATCTTTTCTCGCCCAGATAACAGGCTATCCCACAGGTGTTGAAGATGCCAAATGAGTGGCATATAGTCCTTGCCTTCAAGGAGTTCACAGCAGAGTACGGGAACACATTTTTTAAAAAAATAGGGCAATAATATTTATAAATTCTGTCATGAATGACTGGAGTAAATTTTTTTATTTAAAGATTTTCAGAGAAGTCAGACATTCCAAAAGAAAATTTCTGTTAAGGGAGAGAAATATAATCTAATAGCTAGATTAATGACTGAAGATTAGCATGATATAAGAAAAAGGACTTAAAGGATTGTTAGTGGGAAAGATTGTCAGAGGAAATTTAGTAAGAGAAAAATAATCAAGTGAAGTCTATATTTAAAAAAGAAGAACCAATAGTCCTAATAATAATAATAATATTTATAACCATGTTGATGATAAATGAGTGCTTGTGGGATGAAGAACTAAGTTTAGCCTTTTGTCTCAAGTTTCTGAAAATAACCCAAGCAACTGAGGTGCTCTTTGTCTTTCTAAAACAGTGAGGCCACAATTAAACATATGTAAATGAACTGGGAGTTCCCAACTCATCACTTTGGCAATGAGCCTCATAAAGGGAGGAGGCATGATGAGGCCTCCAACACTTCCCCTGAGGCCTTATGTTTGCCCATGTAGCAGGCCATGTAGGCTTGGGGGTATAAAAATGGCTGGCCGAGGGACCTTGTACTCTCCTCAGCTATGATGCATGTGGGGAACGTGTAACATAAACTTACAGTCTACCTAACTGAGCCTACCTGGCCAGGGGGAGACCAGTAAACGGTAGGCCCCCCTTTTTTAAGTCCCTTACCCAAGGCACAGAGTGGGGTGCACATGGAAGCATCACTATCTCTGCCCAGACAGCCTTCTTCAGGGCAGGAGGCACTAAAAAGTGGATTTGAATTTGTTCTGGTATGCTGTCTGCTTCTTGCTGTGTGTAATAAAAGCTACTTTCCGTATGCTATCATTCGTCCAGGCTCTGATCAAAAAGATGTGATAAGACTGAGACTTTAAAGATAAACTATATATAAACATACCATCCATACATTTCATTCAGTGGTTCCCAGGGTTCTTTTCAGACTCAACCACTATTCCCAGGTGAGTGAAATACCCTCAGAGAGTTGGACTCAAAAAGCATGTATCGGGAGTGAACACAATGTGTGTATTAAGCAGGTACCTCCTCCTATTCTCCTTTCAGCGCACACAGCCAGTTGGGCTTCTGTTGGTCCTGGGCAATACAAGGGCAGAACACTGGCCTTTCCCGCTCCATCCTGGGCCTATTATCCCTAAGATTCCTTATTCTCAAAGTATTTTCACTCATGTGCCCAATTAGTGGCCTGGCTCCTTACCCAGTCTCTCAGGCTAATGTCTTTGAAGTGCAGGGAGACTGCTCAGAAAAGAACTCAAATATGAGACAAGATTCCTCATTCCTTGGCTGCCAATAGCCAACCTCTCTGAACTCTCCCACTGAGTTGAAAGAGGGAGAGAGGGCACTCCAAGAGCCAAACTCTTCAAGTAAATTACAGGCTTTCACAAATTCCTATTGTTGTGGGGGAATAAAAAAAGCTCAAATGAGGGAATAATGAAGCAAAGCAAAATGAAAGTGCCAAAACCAGGGAAGGCATAGATGGGACAGAGTGGTGATGGGGGTAACATGGGAGCAGAGAGGATTCAATTAAGAGCCCCTTCTTCCTGACAAGGTGCACAGTATGATAAAATGATAGTAAATAGGAGCAAGGGGCTATGGTATATGGGTTAGCCATCCAACTGTTGTTGTTAGGTGCCATCAAGTCAGTTCCAACTCACAGCAACCCTATATACAACAGAACGAAACACTGCGCTGTCCTGCCCCATCCTTGCATCCTCATGATCATTCCTATGTTTGAGTCCAATATTGCAGCCAATGCGTCAATCTGTCTCGTTGAGGGTCTTCCTCTTATTCTCTGACCCTCTACTTTACCAAGCATGATATCCTTCTCCAGGGACTGGTCCCTTCTGATAACATGTCCAAAGTAAGTGAGATGAGGCTGAAGGTCATTGCCATGGATTGAATTATGTCCCCTCAAAATGAGTGTCAGCTTGGCTAGTCCATGATTCCCAGTATTGTGTTATTGTCCACCATTTTGTCATCTGATGTGATTTTCCTATATGTTGTGAATCCTACCTCTGTGATGTTAATGAGGCAGGATTAGAGGCAGTTATGTTGATAATGCAGAACTCAATCTACAAGATTAGACTGTATATTAAGTCAATTTCTTTTGAGATATAAAAGAGAGAAACTAGCAGAGAGACATGGGGACCTCACATCACCAAGAAACAAAAGCCAGCAGAATAGTGTGTCCTTTGGACCTGGGTTCCCTGCACTGAGAAGCCCCTAGACCGGTGGAAGATTGATGACAAGGACCTTCCCCCAGAGCCAATGGAGAGAAAAAGCCTTCCCCTGGAGCTGGCCCCCTGAATTCAGACTTCTAGCCTCCTAGACTGTGAGAGAATAAATTTCTCTTTGTTAAAGCTGTCCCTTTGTGGTATTTCTGTTATAGCAGCACTAGATAACTAAGACAGTCATACTTTGGCTCTCATGGACTTGTTCAAATTTTAATCAGCTTCAACTTGAATTTACATATGAGAAATAGATGGTTTGTTCAACAGTCAGCCCCTGGTCTTGTTCTGACTGATGATATTGAGCTTTTCCATCCTCTCTTTCCATATATATAATCAGTTTGATTCCTGTGTATTCCATCTGGTGAGGTCTATCTGTATAGTCGTTGTTTATGTTGGTGAAAAAAGGTATTTGCAATGAAGCCGTTGGTCTTGCAAAATTCTATTATGTGATCTCCAGCATCGTTTCTATCACCAATGCCATATTTTCCAAATATTGTTCCTTCTTCATTTCCAACTTTCACATTCCAATCACCAGTAATTATCAATCCATCTTGATTGCATGTTTGATCAATTTCAGACTGCAAATTTGGTAAAAATCTTCAGTTTCCTCATCTTTGGCATTAGTGCTTGGTGCATAAACTTGAATAACAGTCATATTAACTGGTCTTCGTTGTAGACATATGGATATTATCCTATCACTGATAGCATTGTACTTTAGGATACATCTTGAAATGTTCTTTTTGATGATGAATTCAATTTGTTATTCTAGGCATAGTAGAACATATGATTGTCCGATTCAAAATGGTCAATACCAGTCCATTTCAGCTCACTAATGCCTAGGATATCGATGTTTATGCATTCCATTTCATTTTTGACAACTTCCAGTTTTCCTAGATTCATACTTTGTACATTCCACGTTACTATTATTAATGGATGTTTGCAGCTGTTTCTTCTTATTTCGAGTCATGCTACATCAAATGAAGGTCCCGTAAGCTTGACTGCATCCACGTCATTAAGGTCGACTCTACTTTGAGGAGGCAGCTCTTCCTCAGTTGTATTTTGAGTTCCTTCCAACGTGAGGAGCTCATCTTATGGCACTATATTAGACAATATTCCACTGCTATTCATAAGGTTTTCTCTAATTTTTTTCAGAAGTAGACCACCAGGTCCTTCTTCCTAGTCTGTCTTAGTCTGGAAGCTCAGCTGAAATCTGTCCACCATGGGTGACCCTGCTAGTATTTGAAATACCAGTGGCATAGCTTCCAGCATCACAGCAACATGCAAGCCACTACAGTATGACACACTGACAGACGTATGGGGTCATATACTGTATGACTTCATTTATGTAACTTTCTTGAAATAACAAAATTATAGAGGTCAAAAACAAATTAGTGGTTGCCAAGAGTTAGGGATGGTGGAAGAGTGGGGCAATGGGCTGGGTGTGACTATAAAGAAGTGGCACAAAGGAGACCTTTGTGGTGATGATATAGTTCTGTATCTTTATCTTAATGATGGGTACACAAATTTATAAGTTTTAAAATAACAGCCATACATACTCATTGTACCAATGTAAATTTTCTGGTTTTGATATTGTACTATAGTTATGTAAGATGTAACCAGAAACTTAGTGAAGGGTACATGGGATCCCTTGGGACTATGTTCAATTTCTTGTGAATTTATAATTATTTCAAAATCTAAAAGTAAAAAACAAAACAATAGATTAATTTTTAAAAACTATATCAAATATTTAAACTTTCCTTGACTGTACAAAAGTAGCTTACAAGCCTAATCACCAGTTTGTGTTGTGTCATAGATATTCAGAAGAGCCATATTGATAGAAAGGCAGTAAGATGATTTACTAGATTTAAATATTTTTTTCCTTTTTTCATCGGGGCTCTTTTCTTGGAAATCTGGCCAGAATAAAAATATATGCATCATAAACAAGATCTTTCACTGACACTTCATACTTTCTTGTCTCTTCCCCTTTTTTATAACATGAGATTTATTGAAGTATAATTTACGTATCTGTAATATTCACCCTTTTTATCTGCTCAGTTCTATGAATTTTGACGAAAGTATACCATAACCATAGTTAAGATATATAAATTTCCATCACCCCAGAAAGTTCCCTTGTGCGCCTCTGTAATCGATCTTCTCCCACTACTCTTCCCAGCACCCGCTGATCTGTTTTTCTGTCCCCACAGTTTTGTCTTTTCCAGAATTTCATATAAATGGAATCATTTGAGTCTGGCTTCTTTCACTTAGTGTAATGCCTTTGAGAATTATCCTAGTTGTTGCCTTATCAATAGTTCATTCCTGTTTATTGCTGAGTTTTATTCCATTGTATTGATGTATCCCGTTTGTTTATCCATTCACCAGTTAAAGTATATTTGGGTTGCTGTCAGTTTTTTGGTGATTGTGAAGAAAAGCTGCTATAAACATGTGGGTACAGGTTTTTGTGTGAATATAAGTTTTCGTTTATCTTGGGTAAATGCCTAAGAGTGAGATGTATGGTAAGTGTATGTTTAGCTTTATAAGAAGCCATCAAACTGTTTTCCAAAGTACTAGATATTGTCAGTTTTTTAAAAGTCTTGTTAATGGGTGTGTAAGGGTATCTTGTTGTGGTTTTAATTTACATTTCTTGAATGATTAATGGTGTTGAGCTTTTTTCATGTGCTTAATTGCCATTCATATTATGTGAGAGAGAGGAGATGTCTTCAAGTCTTTTGCCCATTTAAAAAATTGGTCTGTTTACTTTCTTATTTGTTTGTGAGAGTCAACTCTTACTTGTATTCTGGATACAAGTCTTTCATCAGATATGTGTTTTGCAAATATTTTTCCTAGTCTGTGGCTTGTCTTTTCTATTTCTTATCAGTGTCTTTTGAAGAGCTATTGTTGTTGGCTGCCATCAAATCATCCCCTAACTATGGCAATGTCATGCACAACAGAATGGAATGCTGCCTGGTCCTGCACCATCCCAATTATCAGTTAGGGATTGGACAGTTATGATCCATGAGGTTCTCATTGGCTGATTTTCAGAAATAGATCACCAGGCCTTTCTTCCTAGTCTTAGTCTGGAAGCTTTGCTGAAATCCGTTCAGCATCATAGCAGTATGCAAGCCTCCAACAACAGATAGATGGTGGCTGCTCGTGAGGTGCCTTGGCCAGGAATCCAACCAGGGTCTCCCACATGGAAGACGAGAATTCTACCACTGAACCACCTGTGCCCCCTTCAAAGAACAGAAATTTCTAGTTTTTTAAATTGAGATTATATATATATATATATATATATATATATACACACACACACATATATATATATATATATACATAAAAGAACATTTGCCAATTCAGCAATTTTTACATGTACAATTCAGTGACATTGATTATGTTCATCATGTTGTGCAACCATCACCACTATCTTTTTCTAAATTATTCCACCATCATTAACAGAAACTCACTGTTCCCTAAGCTAGAAGTTTTTAATTTTGATGAAGTCTATTTAATCATTTTTTTCCTTTTATGGATCATGCTTTTTATGAATATCTATGAAATCTTTGTCTAACCAAAGGTCTAAAAGATTTTTCTCCTATGCCTTCTTCTAGAAGTTTTATAGTTTTAATTTTACAGTTAAGTCTATGATCCATTTTGTGTCAATTTTTGTATATGGTGTGATTATTGGTATTTACAAAGCTCTCTAATATATAAAATTGCCTCTGATAATCATTTTTTAAAACTTTGAGGAAGGCATTGTAGGAAATTTAATCATCATTTTACAGATGAAAAATTTGAGGATAAAAAAAATGCAGTGTGACTTGCTTAAGGTGAAATCAAGATGAGATCCCATGTCTCTTGCTGTCCCATGCCAGTACTTTTGCAGCCAGGGAGCTGGGGCTCAGGTTAGGGCTCCAGGAAAGCCAATATCGCAATGAGGATCTGAGTACCCACTTACTTGGCACTGAGGTAACAGACACACTGGTGGACTAGCCCTGACTTCACTCAGACTGCACTCCCTGGGCCCACTTGGAGCTCCACAGCTTAAGGAAACCAGAAGCTGGCCTGACGCTCTGCTCAGGTGACATTCAATAAATTCTTTTTGATGATGATGATGAAGACTTGGAAAGTGTTCAGAGGAGAGCTCTAAAAGTAATTACAGGGTTAGAAATTAAAGCCAGGAAGAAAAAGTTAAGAGAACTAAGATTATCTAGCCTAGAAAAAAGAGGCCCAAGATGAAACTTGATAACAGCCTTCAAACATAAAAAGGTTGGGGCTTTCTTTCTAAGGGCTAAGCAAGTGGAAATGGGCTGGACGAATCTAAGTAAGAAGGCAAATTTCTTTCTCTCTGGTGAGGATTGCTATGAACACTTAAGAGCCTTAAAAAACAGGATAAACTCTTGGTGGCACAGTGGTGAAGGTGGGCAGTTCGAATCCACTAACTGCTGCTTGGAAACCCTATGGGACAGTTACAGGGTTGCTATGAGTCAGAATTGACTTGACAGCAACAGGTTTGGGTTTTTTTATTCTTATTTTTTAAAATTTGGAGCCAGAGATTTGCTAAGCATAGCTTCTGATAAAGGATTTAAGCATGACCCTCTGCACAATGTCCTTAGAAAATTCTGGGTGGCTCCTGAACCTATCCTTTGTCTAAGTAAAATTCCAGGAGGCTTTTCCCAGCAGCATCTTCTCAGGGCTGTTCCAATGACAAAAACAAGCCAGACCTGAGCTCCTGAAGGCTTAACTGCCATGTTCCCTGCCCCTGAAGCCAAGTAGTCCAGTGCCTAAGGCGATGGCTCTGGTTTAGTGTCCCTGACAGGGCCTGCATTGTTGCCTAGTCCAAATATGATTTCACTGCCTTAAATTCCATTTTATATCTAATCTCTGCTTGCACACCTCCAGTGATGAGAAGCTTTATTCCCCCAATAAAAGATATAATGAAATAAACTTGGGACTAGTAATAAGGAGAGTTGGGTTTGCCCAACTCTGCCACTAGTGTGATCTTTGGCAAGTCCCTTCACATTTCTGGACCTGTTTCTTTATCAGTAAGATGGTGATGGAGGAGTCTCTTTGTTTTATTTTCTGTTGGTTTAGCTGCTATAACAAATGGTCCTCAAAAATTCGGTGGCGTACCCTTCTAGCCAGGCAGTACCGTGCAGCTTGGAAGCTACTCCCTTACTCTGTGCAGATGCACAGGGTCATCCCTGGGGGCATTTCTTTTTTCTTGTTTGTTTGGTTTTGGGTTTTTTTTTTTGTTGTTGTTGTTGTTCTTTGTTCGTTTTCTTCTCTCTCTTATTCCCTTTTTGTCTTTCTTCATTTCCAGTCTCTCAATTTATTCATTTTTTTTTTACCATTTTTCTTTTTTTATTTTTGATTTTCCCCCATTTCTCAGTCTCTCATCTCTCCACTCTAATCGCAAGCTCCCTTAGCATCTTTTTTGTTTGTGTGTATGTTTTTGGCTCCTATTCCTCTCTCCTCTCTCTCATCTTTCCCTTACTCATCTTAGCTCCACACATCACAATCTACTCCCTACTTCTTGCCTACCTGCACCGTGAGCTGAACATCACACTCCCAAGCAGCACAGGCATGGCCTGCTGGAACCTGCCCTGCCCTAATTACTGGTCCACACTGTCAGCCCTGGTATGTGCCACAAACAACCCATCCCAGCAACTCCCCTTAAGCTGGACCTGCCGTGCTGTACCATACCTGAGTGACTGACCCTACCCATTGGAGAAGGAGGTGAAAAGTATCATGCCCACAGATAAGCAAACAACAAAGAATGCACAGCCGGCCTACTCAGACAAAACCAAATAAAACAAAAAAGCAGGACACAACAAACAAATCTACAATCAATAAGCAAGGAAAATAACCACTGAATACCCCAAAGACAGCAGACAATATCAAAACATTTACAAAAACAGGACAGGATGGTCCCAGTAGGCATCCAAAATGAAACACCAGATGACTTTCCAGTAGAAGAAAAGGCATTAGACCCAACTGATAGGGAATTCAAATCTCTAATATTCAGAATTATCCAAGAGTTGAAGCAAAAAGCAGACGAAAATGAGGAAAAACTAGACAAATTCATGGAAAAGGCAGACAAATTCATGAAAATACAGACAAAAAAATGGAAGAATTCAAGAAAATAATACAGGAACAAAATGCTAAAATAAATTCACAACTAGAAAGCATACAAAAACAACAATTAGAAATCCAAAAGATAAACAACAAGATTTCAGAAATGGACAGTGTCATAGAAGGGCTGAGGAGCAGACTTGAAATGGTGGAAGGTAGGATCAGCAGAATTGAAGACAAGCACTTGGATACAACTCTGTTTGAGGAAAAATCAGAAAAAAGAACAAAGAAAAATGAAGAGACGCTGAGAATTATGTGGGATACAATCAAAAGCAAAATTTTTCGAGTGATTGGAGTTCCAGAACAGGGGAAGAAAACAGAAAACACAGAGAGGATTATTGAAGAACTGCTGAGAGAAAACTTCCCCAATATCATAAAAGATGAAAAGCCGACCATCCAAGAAGCTCGACGAACCCCATATAGGATAGACCCCAAAAGAAAATCACAAAGGCATATCATAATCACACTCACTAAAACCAAAGACAAACAAAGAATCCTGAGAGCAGCTTGAGAAAAACAAAAAGTCACATACAGAGGAGAAACAATAAAACTAAGCTCAGATTATTCGGCAGAAACCGTGCAGGCAAGAAGACAATGGGATGACATATATAAAACCTTGAAAGAAAAAAATTTCCAGCCAAGAATAATATATCCTGCAAAACCCTTGTTCAAATATGATGGTGAAATTAGGTCATTTCCACATAAACAGAAATTAATGGCCTATGTAAAAACCAAACCAAACTTACAAGACATATTAAAGAGAGTCCTTTGATCTGAGAACAAACAATACCAGACCACAGGCTGAATCTAGGACACAGGATTGTACTAGCCAGATACCAACCTAGGAAATGAACTCTTAAGGACTATGCAAAACCAAAAGAATTATAACAGGGAACCAGAGAGGTTAATCTGTAAATGACAACACATCAGAACAATAAAAGAGGGAATAAACAGTGTAGGTATAGAGCCTTCCAATGGAGAGGAAGTCAAGGCAATACCAAGAAATAATAGATTGGTTCAAATCTAGGAAGATAAGGGTAAATTTCAAGGTAACCATAAAGAAAGTTAAGAAACCTATTCGTCAAAATAAAGAAGAAAAACATAAAGTCTCAGTAAAAACAAAAGAAATGAAAAAAATATCCACAAACAAAAGAAACTCAGCATAGGAGAGTAAGAGAACAAAGAAAACGTCAGCACAAAAAAAAAAAAAAAAAACACTACAAAATGCAATCCCAGTCCTAGGGATATATCCTAGAGAAATAAGAGTCATCGCACGAATAGACATATGCACACCCATATTCATTGCAGCACTGTTCACAATAGCCAAAAGAAGGAAACAACCTAGATGCCCATCAACAGATGAATGGATAAACAAACTATGGTACATACACACAATGGAGTACTATGCAACAATAAAGAACAACGATGAATCTGTGAAGCATCTCATTACATGGATGAAACTGTAGGACACTATGCTGAGTGAAATAAGTCAATCACAAAATGACAAATATTGTATGAGACCTCTATTGTAAACACCCATGAAAAAGTTTACATACAAAAAGTAACAATCTTTGTTGGTTACCAGGGATGGTAGGGGTCGGGGGGAAATACTAAATAGACAATAGATAAGTGGTATCTTTGGTGAAGGGTGAGACAGTACACAATACTGGGGAAACCAGCTCCACTTGTACAAGGAAAGGTCATGGAAGCTCCATAGACACATCCAAACTCCCTGAGGGACTGAATTGCTGGACAGAGGGTTGTGGGGACTGTGGTCTCAGGGAACATCTAGCTCAATTGGCATAACACAGTTTATAAAGACAATGTTCTACATTCTACCTTGGTGAGTAGTGTCTGTGATCTTAAAAGTCTGTGAGCAGCTAAGATACTCCACTGGTCTCACCCCTTCGGGAGCAAGGGAGAAGAGAACAGGATACAAGGAAAAGATTAGTCCAAAGGACTAACGGACCACAGCTACCAAGGCCTCCACCAGACTGAGTCCAGTACAGCTAGATGGTGCCTGGCTACCACCACTGACTGCTCTGACCGGGATCACAACAGAGGGTTCTGGACAGAGCTGGAGAAGGATGTAGAACAAAATTCTAACCCACAAAAAAAAAGACCAGATTTACTGGCCTAAAAGAGACTGGAGAAACCCCGAGAATACAGCCCCTAGACACCCTTTTAGCTCAGTGGTGAAGTCACTTCCAAGGTTCACTGTTCAGCCAGGGATTGGATAGCCCCATGAAACAAAACGGGACTAATGAGGCACAGCAGTCCAGGGACAAGGACTAGAGGCAGGAGGGGACAGGAAAGCTGGTGATAGGGAACCCAAGGTTGAGTAAGGATAGTGTTGATGTGTAGTGGGGTTGTTAACCATTGTCATAGGGCAACATGTGTACTAACTGTTAAATGAGAAACTATTTTGTTCTGTAAACCTTCATCTAAAGTGAGAATAGCAGCACAACTGGAAGAGCATAGTCGATGTCCCTGAACTGGGCGTGTAGAAATTTTTGAAATGATATATCCTTGGGTATCTATATTTTCACCAAAAAAAAAAAAAAAAAAAATCGAGAAGGGAGAGGGTTGACATGTCTTGGGGTTGTTAACCAATGTCATAAAACAATATGTGTACTACCGTTTAATGAGAAACTATTTGTTCTGTAAACTTTCACCTGAAGTACAATAAATATATATATATATATATAAAATAATAATAAAAAAAGAAACAATCTTTGTTGGTTACAAGGGATGGCGGCGGGGGGGGGAGCTAAATAGACAATAGATTAGTGGTAACTTTGGTGAAGGGTAAGACAGTACACAATACTGGGGAAGCCAGCACAACTTGTACAAGGAAAGGTCATGGAAGCTCCATAGACACTTCCAAACTCCCTGAGGGACTGAATTGCTTGGCGGAGGTCTGTGGGCAACATGGTCTCAGGGAACATCTAGCTCAATTGGCGTAACACAGTTTATAAAGATGATGTTCTACATTCTAACTTTGGGAGTAGCATCTGGGGTCTTCAAAATCTGTGAGCAGCCATCTAAGATATTCCACTGGTCTCACCCCTTCAGGAGCCAGGGAGAATGAAGAGAACAAGATACAAGGAAAAGATTAGTCCAAAGGACTAATGGACCACAGCTACCATGGCTTCCACTAGACTGAGTCCAGTACAGCTAGATGATGCCCGGCTACCACCACTGACTGCTCTGACCGGGATCACAATAGAGGGTCCCGGACAGAGCTGGAAAAGGATGTAGAACAAAATTCTAACAAAAAAAAAGACCAGATTTACTGGCTGACAGACAGGAGAAACCCGGAGAGTATGGCCCCTGTACACCCTTTTAGCTCAGCGGTGAAGTCACTCCTGAAGCTCACCGTTCAGCCAGGGATAGGAAAGCCTCATAAAACAAAACAGGACTAATGAGGCACAGCAGTCCACGGACAAGGACTAGAAGGCAAGAGGGGGCAGGAAAGCTGGTGATAGGGAACCCAAGGTTGAGAAGGGACAGTGCTGACACATCATGGGGTTGTTAACCATTGCCATAGGGCAATATGTGTACTAACTGCTTAATGAGGAACTATTTGTTCTGCAAACCTTCATCTAAGGTACAAAAAAAAAAAAAAGAATTATCTATGTGAGATCAAATTGACAACAGCAACTCAAAAGGTTTGATCGGAAGCCTAGGGGGCAGTGAGTTGAAGATAATAGTGATGGAATGATTTGAAAAGGATAGTGAGAATAGCAGCACAACTGGAAGAATGTTATCAATGTTACTGAATTGTACATGTAGAAACTTTTGAAGTGGTGTAACTTTGGCTATGCATATTTTCACCAAAAAAAATGTCCTCCAAGGTCGAGAAGGGAGAGTGTGGACATGTCGTGGGGTTGTTAACCAATGTCCTAAAACAATATGTGTACTGTTTAATAAGAAACTATTTGTTTTGTAAACCTTCATTTAAAGCACAATTTTAAAAAATTCAGTGGCTTAAAGAATAAGAAGTTTCTTTTTCTCATGTAACATTCAGGGTAGGGGTTCCAGATTGGCAAGAGAGGGAAAACTTTGTTCCATGTAGTTATTCAAGGACCCAGGCAGAACTGATGGCAGTGCTGCTAGTATCAATACATGGCTTCCAAGGCCACTCTAAATTGTAGCCTACAGGAAGGCAGAAACCTCACAGGAGTTTTTTTTATGATCCAGACCTGGAAATGGTACATATCACTTTTACCCACATTCTGTTGGTCAGAATTCAGTCACAGGGTCACACCAAACTTCTAAGATGCTAAGAAATGTAGCATAGCTGTTTGCCAGGTTTAAAAAAAAGAATTTATTTTGGTGCTAGCTAATTTGTTTACACTTTGCTCTGCTCAGCCAACTCTATAGGCCTCTGCCATAGAGTTGATGATCTCTAGATGCCCCCTGCCCCAGCTCTGAAATTCTAGATGTGTTTATGAACTAGGCTTCTGTTTCTCACATGGCCCTGCTTCAGATGATTTGAAAGTCACCTAACCTCTCTCATCATTAGGGACCAGCAATCTGGCAGTTCAGTCAAATGCAGTGCTCCCTCTAAAAGGCCAAAGAAAAACTGAGATACCAGCCATGACACTAGGCACCACATTAAACTAAGGTGTCTTTGTGTTTCTTGTCTCCACAGCATGGGTAGGAGCCCTCGCAATGGGAATGATCTTCTTCTGTTCTCCCATTGTGAGTATATTCACTGACCGTTTGGGCTGCCGAATCACAGCGACCGCAGGGGCTGCTGTCGCTTTCATTGGCCTTAATACCAGCTCCTTCACAAGGTAAGGCTAGGGGTTGCTGGCCATTTCCCCAAGGCTGAGGGTTGGCTTCTTACTGGGCTTCAGCTAGAGACACTCTTCTCATTGCAGATCCCCTGTGGCCCTGGCTATGTCAGAAAAAAACCCTTGCCATTGAGTCAAATCCGACTCATAGCAACCCTATGGGACAGAGTATAACTGTCCCATAGGGTTGCCAAGGAGCTGGTGGATTCCAATTGCCGACCTTTTGGTTAGCAGCTGAGCTCTTAACCAGTGCACCACCAGAGCTCCCTGCTCCAGGATTCACTGTTCAATGGGACTCATCTAGATAGGGTCCTTAGTACACATTGTTAGGGAATATCCCCAAAGAAGACCCAAGAGTTTCAAAATGTTGGGAGTAGCCCAAGCCTGGGAGTTCATACAACTGGGCCCAAATCCAGTTTTGGCTATGGAAAATTTGATGAGTCCATTCCCCTCTCTGGAACTCAATTTCTACATCTGTAACGTGAGGGGATTAGACCAGATGATTTTTTTCAGGTCTTTTCCAACCCTGCTATTCTATTCTCCTCCGATATGCCACACACCTCATGACCTCACCTTCCTTCCTGGAAATGAGCTTCTCAAGTGGAGCCTATTTGAACACCTAGCATTCCAGGATTCTTGAGGGAATCTTATGCTGAAAAAGAGTCTGCTAAGCCTAAGGATGTTTAGCATTTCTGGCCCTTTTCCAGGCACCTCTGCCTGCCAATGCATGGATGATTTTAGACAAAGATTCATATGTTGGACATGAAAAAGGATATTTCATAGTATCCCCCCCAGTGACGTACAGATCCAGAACCCAGCTTCCCAGCTACGCCTAGGCTAAACTCAATCCATAGTCCCACTGGCAGAAAGTGGTTGAGTCAGGTGAGGAGCAAGCTACAAGTTTCTTTTTTCTGCTTTATTTTCTGCCAGCCCTGCAGAAGCATGTCTGTAGGGTAGAGGATAACTGAAGACCCTTACCACAGCCTGAGGAATATGGGATTCCTAAAAAAAAACTCTGTTGACTCTCTCTCAAAGACACTTGGGAAGTTTTG
This sequence comes from Dugong dugon, assembly GCA_030035585.1. Classification (NCBI taxonomy): domain Eukaryota; kingdom Metazoa; phylum Chordata; class Mammalia; order Sirenia; family Dugongidae; genus Dugong; species Dugong dugon. The sequence continues at coordinate 94,633,953 of CM057483.1, read as the reverse complement.
GTACCTCCTACTTCCAATCTGCCTGGGCTGATGTAGGAAAATACAGGCCTGGAGACATGAGAGTAGCCATAGTGACATGTCTGGAATGAGGGCAGAGACAACTTGTCAGAGACTTGCTTTTTGAGCTTGGTCCCCCATAGAAGGACCATGGTTATGTTTTCTGGGCCTAACAGTGGAGAATGTTGTATTCTGCCACAACTGGGTCCTGTGTGGGTAAGCCAGCTTTCTTTATAACTTGAGCATTTTCAGCTGCCCTGCCTACCCTCCAGCAGAGCTTAGATTTGGCCTGGTTTTTTGGCACTGTCCCATCCAATTGGTAGAGAGGAGGGAAAAACTATGTCCTGCCTGGAACCTGCTCAGCCCTGCCAGGGAAACAGCTCAAAACCTTTTCAGGATTGCTCTAGTGGCCAGCTTTATTTGCCCTATGCAAGGCTCATATCTAACTCCTTGTGGGGAAGAGCTAGGCCTCAGAAGAGGCTCCAGTCCCAGCACTACACAGCAGAGGCCTGTTTTGTATGGCTGAGCAAAGTGTAAACAAATTAGCAACATATGAATCCCACTTCCCTGCCAATCCACATGGGGTCAGTTACAGGAGGAGAAGGAACTCAGATGTGTTTTCTTCTGATGCACTTCTTTAGGCACACTGGAGTAGGCATTCTGTTCTCCATCCCCTAGCTCCCTCCTCACCCCCTTGCTGTTTCTGTAAGAACATCTTCAGAGCCAAGAAGCTTTCTGGATAGCTTCACATGCAGTGGAAAAGTGGTTCTGCCTGTGGATAGTGCTCCAAGTCATCCTTCCAGTGTCTGAGTCAGGGTTCTGAGTTCCTTTGGATGGCATGAAATGAAGCAGAGTGCAGGCAGGGGTAATGAGGCTTTGACAAGCCCAACTCAGGGGCTTCCTGTCCTGGAACCCACCTAGAAATAGATCCACCCACACAGCAGCTTTACTTGAATCATATGATTTGTCCCCACCGGCCCCCTTCCCAAAGTTCTAACTCCTTTCCCTTAGACAAAGCCCCCAGCCCAGGCCAACCCCAAAGGGTACTTCAAGAATCTAATGGAGGACTAATGGACCACAGCTACCAAGGCCTCCACCAGACTGAGTCCAGTACAGCTAGATGGTGCCTGGTTACCACCACTGACTGCTCTGACCAGGATCACAACAAAGGGTTCTGGACAGAGCTGGAGAAGGATGTAGAACAAAATTCTAACTCACAAAAAAAAGACCAGATTTACTGGCCTAAAGGAGACTTGAGAAACCCGAGAGTATGGCCCCAGAGACCCTTTTAACTCAGTGATGAAGTCATTTCCGAGGTTCACGGTTCAGCCGGGGAGTGGACAGCCCCATAAAACCAAATGGGACTAATGAGGCACAGCAGTCTAGGGACAAGGTCCAGAAGGCAGAAGGGGACAGGAAAGCTGGTGATAGGGAACCCAAGGTTGAGTAAGGATAGTGTTGATGTGTTGTGAGGTTGTTAACCATTGTCATAGGGCAACATGTGTACTAACTGTTAAATGAGAAACTATTTTGTTCTGTCAGCCTTCATCTAAAGTGAGAATAGCAGCACAACTGGAAGAGCATAGTCGATGTCACTGAACTGTGCATGTAGAAATTTTTGAAATGGTGTATCTTTGGCTATGTATATTTTCACCAAAAAAAAAAAAAAAGGTTGAGAAGGGAGAGGATTGAGATGTTGTGGGGTTGTTAACCAATGTCATAAAACAATATGTGTACTACTGTTTCATGAGAAACTATTTGTTCTGTAAGCCTTCACCTGAAGTACAATAAAAAAAAAAAATCTAATGGGAGCAGGCTCCAAGGAACTTGACAGAGGAGGAGCAGTTGACTTATCTATGTTTTCCAAGTGGAGGCAATCCTTTTGAGAACAAGGCCCTTGCTCATGTACAGTTAATGCAAGCAGATGGAGAATAACGGTGGTCGAGAGATGTCTTGGAAACATGGATGCTAGCATCACATCATCTCTGCAGCATAGGCTGAGTCCTTTAGTATGAGGATTGGGTCTATCCATGGGGAAGAACTACCTGACCGTGGAGAGTATTAGATAATTAAGGGGGCAGATAAGGTCTATTGCAAAATATGTGGAGGCATCAAAAAGACAGAATTCTTCATTAGGTTGTACCAGTATTGTCTGGGGCAAAGGGCTGGCCAAGCTGACCTTCACATGTCCTTTTCCCTTCTGACACTTTGCCTTCTGTTACAGAGGTTTATGGCTATAGCATGGTATAAGAGTTTTAAGCCAACAGCTGTCTTACTTGGCCAGGCACACAACTTCTTTGAGGCTTCACTTCCCATCAAGCAGCCAGCCTGACTCCCTCAGCCTCAGGCTACTCTGGGGAGCTAATCCATACCATGTCCAGCAACACAGGCAGGGAATCTGCAAGTTAAAGGGACTCCTCACCTCAGGATCCCCAGGGGGGTGTCTCTCAAGAGACCATCAGCCATTTCTCTTAAATATTAATAGCCCTGAGCATGGAGAAAGACACTGAAGAGCCCTATGAAGGGTCTCAACCTTCCAAGATCTTGGATATATGCAACCTTTTATTATTACTTTTGATAAAACTGGGGGCACCAGCCTATCCATGGTGGATAGCAGCTGTGGCTATGGTATATCCAAGTCTAGGTGAGCAGTGAGGTGAAACTGTTCTCTTTAAGGCACTGACTTACTCTCTGTATCCCCTCATCTAGCCTTTGCGTAGGCTGGTTCTGGCTTTCTTTAGAACAATCCTTTTTGATGGGGTGCTATGGAATGCATACCAGAGTAACAGAGACCTGGATTCAAATCCAAGCTTTGCTGATCCTTGGTTATGTGACCTTGGGCAAATACTTTACCTCTCTAAGCCTCTGCTTCACCATCTGCAAAATGGGGATCAGATGGCCCTGTTCTTTGTCTTCTCTGAGGATCAGTGGCAGGTGGGACTCTGGGTTAAGGGTGGGGGAATGGAGGTCTGAAGGGAGAAGGGCAAGTGGATTGCTGGTCAGGCTGTTGAGAACAGCTCTTGGTGTCTCCCCCACAGCTCATTAAGCCTGCGCTACTTCACCTATGGGATTCTCTTTGGTTGTGGCTGTTCCTTCGCCTTTCAGCCATCTCTCGTCATCCTGGGCCACTATTTCCAACGCCGCCTGGGCCTGGCCAATGGTGTGGTGTCTGCTGGGAGTAGCATCTTCTCCATGTCTTTCCCCTTCCTCATCAGTATGCTGGGGGACAAGATCAAGCTGGTCCAAACCTTCCGGGTGCTGAGTACCTTTATGTTTGTTCTCATGCTGCTTTCACTCACCTACCGGCCCCTCCTGCCCAGCTCCCAGGACACCCCAAGCAAGAGAGGTGTCCGCACCCTGCGCCAGAGCTTTCTGGCTCAGCTCAGGAAGTACTTCAACATGCGAGTGTTCCGCCAACGTACCTACCGCATCTGGGCCTTCGGGATTGCTGCTGCTGCACTTGGCTACTTCATTCCCTATGTACACCTGGTGAGGAATATGAGAGTGGGCCCACCCCACCTGGCCCCGGGGATCTGCCCTCAACCTGCCTGGAGTCCAGAGGGTAGGGGGTGGAGGCTACTGAAAGGGCAGAGCTGAAACCTTTGGAAAAAGAGACAAAACAGTGGTTGGAGAGACCCAGGGAGGGATAAGCATAGGCTGAGGGAGGACCTTAACAGGAAATGGAGGGAGTTCCTCATGGGAAGGCCAATAGGCTGTGGCTTCCCCACTGATAAATCTAGATAAATTTTTAGGAGGAGATACGCATTGTCTGGATGCAGGGGACTGGTCTAAATGACCCAAGGACAGGGTTTTCCAAGGTCTTTGTGGTAAGCTGATTTTTGTTTAGAAAACAACATACACTAGATCTCTCTGTCTCTCTCTCTCATAATGTGTAGTAATCGATTAAAGGTTCTAAAGAATCCTGCAGTAAAGGAACCCATTAAGCTTTGTTTAACCCAGCATCCACTAAACTTATGTGGCCACAGAACTCCTGGCTGTAGCCCAGTTGTTGTGCTCTACAGACCTCGTGTTTCTTAGAACATGCTTTTCGAAGAGTTGCCTAGAAGTTGGTGGATCCTTCTCCCCTGTTGGTCTGCTGTTGCCCCCAGACTAGCAGTTCTGGGTAGGGGATTAGGGAAATTGTAGAGGAATCGTTGGATTTTCTCAGCTGTTAGGATTGTGTTCTGTCCTCCTGGGGCTTGGAAGGGGCTTGGAGATACCACATCCCTTTCAGTTGCTGCTCAGAAGCCCAGAATCCAGGTAACCAAGGGAGGCCTATGCAGCCTTTTAAGCTGTTGGAAGCAGCCAGAAAGATTGTCCTGGAGTTAGGGCTACAGGGAAGAGGGCTCTTGCCCTGGTCTCGGAAAGTAAGGAGTGGAGGGTTCTGGATATGCCAACAGTTAACCAGTTAGCTTCTTTTTCTTCTCCTGCCCTTGGGAACCTGCTGCTATGCTTTTCAGATGAAGTATGTGAAAGAGGAGTTCTCAGAAATCAAGCAGACCTGGGTGCTCTTGGTGTGTATTGGGGCTACCTCAGGCCTCGGGCGTCTTATGTCAGGCCGTATCAGCGATTCCATTCCTGGACTTAAGAAGATCTACTTGCAGGTGAGTGTGGTCATCCTGTTCACTGTGGGAAGAAACAGCCTGCACAGATGCTAGGTTATCCCCAGCCTTTGGGATAGCATGGTAGGATGTGCAACTGCTATGCCCTGGGCCTGAGCTCTGACACCAGCTTGTTGTGTGACATGGGAAAGTAAATCAAATTATCTGAGCCTCGGATTCCCCTGCTTTCAAATGAAGGTGATCATCCTTGTTCTGCCCTCTCTCACCAGGATGAAGTGAGGATCCAATGAGACCAGTGTGTATGGGACCTCTTAAAAACAAAACTAGTTGCCATCAAGTTGACTCTGGCTCATGGCAACCCCATGTGTGTCAGAGTAGAACTTTCCTCCATACAGTTTTCCTGGAAGCAGATCACCAAGCCTTTGTTCTAAGGCATCTCAGGGGGTGGGGGGCAGGGTTGAACCACCAACCTTTCAGTTAGTAGCTCACTGCTTAACCATTTGTGCCACCTAGGGACTCCAGATCCACTTTCAGAAAACTTTAAAAAGAAGTTTTTATTAACAGTGGCTCCTCTGTCGGTAAGGGGGAAACTGAGGCCAGGAGCTAGATGCTATCTCCGGTGAGAACTGATCTCATTGCTACCCTACACTCTCTTGGAAGGCCTTGGGCATCTGTACCTTCTATGGCCCAGTGTCTGTCTCTTCTAGGTCCAGGCCCAGATCGATCACCACACTTCCAGTCCTACTGGACACCAGGCACTTGTTCCCAAACACCATCCTATCGATGAACACAAAAAAGTTGCCAGCAGAGGCTAGACCTCACTTCTCCTCTTTGGGCCTATTTCCTCATTTTTCAGTGGGAATAATTCTGATCTTTACTATCTCGCTTCATAGGTGAGTATCAAAAGAAATATAGGTGTGAGCAGGCTTTGGTAAGTAAAATTTGTTATAGCTACACAAGGTTTTAATCCTTCTGATAGTGACAGAGGTAGCCTCATGTCATGGAAAGTAGCCACATGGATGTGCAAACTAGGCTCTAGTCTGGTTTGAATATAGACTACTGGTCAGGCTGTCTGTCTTTGTCTATGTGGCAGCAATATTGCCTTTCTGACCTGGCTCACGCTTTTTGCTCCTGCAGCTGGGCATACCAGGAGGTGACCGAGTGTGGAAACTTGTGGAGAGGTGAAGGCATTGCCAGAAAACAAGTGGTCACAAATAATCCATCAGGAATGTGGTTGAGTTCTGACTCACTTGTCTGCTGGGGAAGCCCTAAAAACACTTTCAAAGGACCCAGACTACACTCACAGCAGGGATTTCTCTTTCTTCTGGCAGCTCCAAGTGCTTTCCCAAATAACCCTCAGATGTCAAGGATATGATTAAGATTTTCTATTGTGTTTAACTTTGTGTTAGGTTTGCAGGAGCTGGTGAATCTGCTTTGTGTGAGCTAGGGGAGCTGTTATGGCCCATCTAGTCCAACCTCTCCTTACGCTGATGGAGATACTGAGGGAAAGGCTCGCACAGCCAACAGTGGCAGAACTGAATTCCCACGCAGCACTCTTCTCATATTCCACTTAACCCTAAGTGATAGATAGCAGAGACAAGTCCCAGAGATGATAAGTGACTTGACCAAGGTCAAACGAAGAAACTGTGATTAAGACAAACCAATTATGAACATTTGAATTTCTATGTAGATATTAGCAAGTGCCTTCTCTGGGTGGCTTTGTTCACAATTGTTGCTTTTCTAGCCTTTTCTACATGCCACCCTATGGGTCTTCCCTGCCAGTATCAGCAGCTTCAAGATACCAAAGTGTTCTCGAAATCAAGGTGAGCTGGCCTTGGACCAGGGCTTTATCTTGAGGAGAGACAGAAAGCTCTGCTTAGCCATACGGTTCATTTGATTCTCAGAACAGTCCCTAGGAAGGTAGAGTCTGAGCAGCCTTTGCTTTCTATTGTGCAGAGGGTGCTCCAAGGGAGGGGGAAGCATTAGCTAGGCTTAGGACCTACTGCTTCTGCTGACCACTTCTCCCCCACCCACCTACCTCACACTCCCCTTTTCCACTCTTACTTGGCCCAGTTTTACCACTTAGAATAATATAAAAATAATCTTAGAACATTATAGCTTAAACATATCTTCACCAACTTGTAGTCTAAGTCCTTCATTTACAAATTCGAGAACTGAGGCCCAGAAAGGGAAGGTGACTTGTCCAAGCTCATCCTGCTAGTGAGTGTCTCAGGCTGAGAGCACAAGAGAAAGGATGAACTTCTTTCTCTTTAACTTCTTAAGATTCCCTCACAGGAATTTGGTGGTGGGGCAGGGGGGGTGCTTTCACAACCTCTGCCTTCCTTTCTCCCTGGGTCAGATGTAGGCATACAGGCCTGGGGGAGAAAAGGAGTGTACACAGCTCCAGATTCTGAAGAGGCACCCACGCCAAGCCCATGTCCATTAGACATGTCTGGCATTGAGCCCCTGGGCAGTCTCTCTGCCTATCTGTCCAAAAAGAAAATGGTGACAACCTGCAGGACAGCTTCATTTTGGGCTAGATTTTGCAGCCTGGTTCTCAGTTCCAGGAGGGATTTTCAATTTCAGAACCTCGGCAAGGCTTACTGGAGGATGTTAAGAAACAGCTAGATGCGATAGGTAGTAATTAGAGCCCATTAAAATCAGTTAATGGTGGTCCTTTGTGTTCTATAATGGTATTAACTCTTAATTGCCATAATGGGCTTGGCTGATAGGTGGATCTGGTTTTATCTCATAGTTGTGTGGTATGAATCTCCTAGAGGAGAAGCTGTGGGGTTCTGGGTTCTTTTTCCTAGCTTCTGGCTAGCTACCCCAAAACAGCCTGGATAAAGTTCAAAGGTCTCCCAACAAAGAGGTTTCCTCAGATGGCATGGCCAGGACATTTCTTCTCCTCTCCAAAAACCAACTGATCAACCTAATAAACCCATTGCCAGTAACAACACAGAAAATCTTTAGAGTATGAAATAGCCTTGATCTTTCCCACCTTCCATGTCTTCCTGGGTAAGTCAGCCTGCCTCTGCAAAATACTGGAAAATCCTTGGGCCTTGATAAAACAGGTTGGATCTTAGCTCTGGCCCTGGGAAAACCTGGCTCTGTTGGCTGGTGAGGGTGGGGATGGGGGGGTCTCCTTTCTCTGCCTTCAGCCCAGGTCTTCAGTCTGGCTCACAAATCTGGAATGTGAATGAACTTAATCAAAAGACAGCTGTGTCTCCACTGGCTCTTCCTTCTATTTAGAGGGAAAAACTAGTCTCTGGAAAGGCAGTTTCTCAGTTCTGGAAATACTTTGTTGTGCCCAAAGAAATCGTAGTGGCTTGTCAGTGCCCTTGGGCTGACTTTGTGCTCCCTAGACACTTGCCCAGTGTCTTGGTTCTCCTAAAAGGCCCATCTGCTGCCCTCTCAGGGTGCCCAGACAAACCCAGAGGCTCCCAGAGCCATAAGAAGCCTGGTGAACCTCCCAATGGTCTCCTTCATGCCAAGGTGTTTTCTAAAATCTCCGTAAAAATGAGCACTGGGTCCTTTCTCATTTCAGGAAGCTGTGCCTTTCATTCAAGCCCCCATCTACATCATGCAAGATATCTTCGCTCGCTCTCCACCTTCCTCCTCCAGTTCCTAATTTGGGTCTAAGAACACCAACATGGCTTAGTCTCAGACCCTGATTCCTGGGGCAGCCAAACACAGGATCAGAAAACAGACACACCCTTTATCTCATGGTCCAATGCAAAGACAAACTTCTTGAGGCCAAGGCCCACACCCCAACCCACCCCCCTTTTTTCATCCTGACAGCAACACAGTTAAATAGGGACTAGGGACTCTCTTAAAGATTTTGAATCCATCAGGGCAAAACTTAGAAGGGGCCTGAGTCACCAATTAGTTCAGTTGCTCTCCCTGTTGACACCCTCCTGCCCCATTTTATAGATGGTAGAAATGAGGCCCTGAGAAATGAGATGTGATTTGCTATGTGGTCTTGGCTGACAAGCACAGCATGACCTCAGGCCCTTGCTTCTCCAGGTCATCTCCTTCCTGCTCCTGGGCCTGATGTCCATGATGATTCCTCTGTGCCGGGGCTTTGGGGGCCTCATCGTTGTCTGCCTCTTCCTGGGCCTATGCGATGGCTTCTTCATCACCATCATGGCCCCCATTGCCTTTGAGCTGGTGGGCCCAATGCAGGCCTCGCAGGCCATTGGCTACCTCCTGGGCATGATGGCCCTGCCGATGATTGCTGGGCCCCCCATTGCAGGTGAGGCTGATATTTTAAAGAGGGCATTCATGGGGGAGTCCTTTCTTCCTTGGGCTTTAGTTCTGACCACCTCTGCCTGAAGCCTCTTTTTCTCTTCTTCTCCGTTTAAGCAGCCTTATCAGAGTGCATGAAACGCCTTACCACTACAGGTGGAAGAGGTTAAACGCAATATATATGCACATATGCATTTTAGGGAATGAGTTTTCCATGGTTGTAGATCTGTTTCAATGGAGTTTTACAGTAGACAACATGGCTGCTGCAAGGAGGGTAAGTGAAAGGAATGGGTTTTGGTTTCTTGACCATTCTACTGATTCAGTATCCTCTGTCTTTCTCCACAGGTAAGTGATTATTTGCAAGGGTGGGAAGAGAAGAGAAAGTGGGCCCTGGTTTTATTAAGATTTAGAGACACTCTCCTCTTCTACTGGCTTCTGAACTGAGTTTGTGGATGAGATTGATTAAGGTCAGACCCTAGGACTGGGTCAGTGATTCTCACCTCCATTAAGTGACAGGCAAAGTGGTGGCTTGGCATCTTTCAGAACTCCCAGTTTCTGCCTCCACTCTGCTACAAAGGCATTGTTGGTACCCCAGGGGAACACAGGAAATAAGGAAAAATCAATGAAAATGGAACTTCATTTCTTTTCTCTTTGATTTATTGCAAACATTGACTCATGGGCTAGCCTCTCCTAGGCTGGTCAACTGGGCTAACTCAATAAATATTGTGCAAGGTCTTGTAGGGGCACTGGTTATGCTGTATGACAGTGGCAAGAGCTTTCCCTCAGGCCTCTTGGGCAACAGCCACACTGCCCACTCGGGGAGAAGAGTTTCTACCTAGTCCCTGAACCCAATAGTGCCACAGAATCCACATCTTTTTCCCTTTTGCTTACTTCCTGAGCAGCCCAAGGGCCTTCTTGCCTTTCCTGACCAGTGTCTCTGGGCTTATCCTCCTTCTGAGGTGCCACACCTTAGCTCCTGGAGGTGAGCAGGGGAGGCCTGTGTCTCATGACAAACATATCCATGGTATTGGTAGCTTAGAGGAACCCAGGGAGCCAAATGTTTCTGTAGTTGGAAGGAAGCATACACATACAGCCTCCCTTAAGGCAAATGTGAATTCAGCTGAATTGTTCCACAAGAACACTCTGGGGCAAGTTAAGGTGAGGGAGAAAAGTATATCACTATGAGCCAAGACAAGACTTAGTCATTGTCTTAGTTACCATAACAAAAATACCACAAGTGGGTGCTTTAAAGAACGGAAGCTTATTTTCTTACAGTTCTGGAGGCTAGAAGTCCAAATCAGGGTCTTTGCTGTGTTGATTCCTTCTCTGGATCCCTCTCCTAGTTTCTGGTGATGACATCAATCCTAGGCATTCCTTGATGCTTCTTGCCATTTCTTGGTGTCTGTCTTCCCCCTGTGTGTGTATGTCTCTGTATCTATTCTGCTCTTTTTATAACTCAGAAGTGGTTTAGGACCCACCCTACTCTGGTATGACGCCATTAACATAACAAAAGAAAACTGCTATTTCTGAACAAGGTCATATTTACAGGTACAGGGGGTTAGAATTTTAACATATTTTGGGGGGATGAAATTTAATCCATACCAGCCATCTTCTGTGGAGTCCTTTTAAGATAGATTTTATCCTAACTCCACACCTAGGAGTGACTGAAAGTTAGCTGTAGCTTTATGAAAGTCACAAATGGAGAAAATTTAAGAGAAGTTTCATTATCTTCTTTCATAGTGAGTATTAACCTCAAGAGCCTGCAGCCCTAGTACTTCCCGGAGGGGCCACCTGCCCTTTTAATAGTTTTATTTCTTACTTCTAGGAGTGTTTGAATTGAGAGGGCTCCTGAGTCAAGACAGTGCAGGTCAAAGTTCTCTGGAGAGGCACTGTAACGGCCCCTACAAGAGGCAGAGAGCACTTTTGGACAGTAAGGCAAAGTTGAGCTTGACTTGTCTCTCTTGACTGTTGCAGGCCTTCTCCACAACTGTTTTGGGGACTACCATGTGGCCTTCTACTTTGCTGGTGTGCCCCCCATCATTGGGGCTGTAATCCTCTTCTTCGTCCCTCTGATGCATCAAAGGATGTTCAAGAAAGAGCAAAGGGATTCCAGCAAGGATAAGATGTTGGCTCCTGACCTGGACCCTAATGGGGAGCTGCTGCCAGGCTCTCCTGCCCCTGAGGAACCCATCTAATGCCTCTTTCTTGCCATTGTGTGCTTCTCCCCAGCCCTTCTCCTTCACTCCATTCTGCTCAGCATTTACATTTTTGCCACCAGCACACCTGTTCCCAAACCTGTGCACATAGCATTTTAGTCACCTGACCATCCCCTTGGAGCCAAAACTCCAGGTGTTCCAAACTCACTAACCAAACTTCCCCCATGAATGCCTTTAAACTTGCCAAGGCCCTTCTCCTCCCAGGATATGGGGAAGCTTGGGATCATCCCCTGGCCTTTGGAACTTCTCCATATATTTGCTAACCCCTGGGGGATGAAGGGGATGGGACCTCCTGGCTTCGGCTTGTTAGTCACCTACTAAAAGCAATTCCTAAAGGTGCTACTGTGTCTGTAGGAGCCTAGTGGGGAGACCCAGGCCTCTGTGTTCTGAGGAGTTTATTACCATCTGTCCTTGGGAGCTGTTGACAAGAGGGAGGGAGATATTGGGGGAAGCAAAATGAAACAAGCAGCCTCAGAGTCTCTGAACGCTGTGGCTTCCTAAGATCTGTGGGTGCCATCATTTTACAAGTGTACAAGTAGTCTCCCCATCATAAAGCTGGTTAATAGTCTGTTTCTTTTTTCTTTTCTTCCTTTTTCCTCTACTGCCTCCTCTCTTTTCTCTTCCCCATTTCTTTTTATGACTATCATAGACACATGGGTGTTTGGAGAAAGGTGGGACCCAGAGCTTAAACCAATCAGCCTCACCTTGGCCCAGCCCACCCCTGCCACTAGCATCAATCCCATCATCTCAGGCTGAGCCACATCTCACTTTTTGGCTCAAGCTGATAGAATAGACTGGAAAAGTAAAGTACCATATTGGGAAGGGACCTTAAACAGCATAGCGTTTTACTCACCAATTTTATAGACTTCCCAGGCCAATGCATTAACCTGGAGGCCCTCACAGCTCCTTACCCTTGTATCCATGGGTCAAAATGTGAAGAAACGCCTTTCATCTCAGTAAGCAGAGGAGGACTGATAACAGGGAGATGGAATGGAGGAGGGGAGGGACAGTAGTTATTGACATAGTGAAGGACCAATTACTCCATCTCATTACTCATGACATGTCAATATTTCCACCTGAGTCAGGCCAAGGAAGGGACTGCTTCAGGAAAAATCCCATTCCCAGCCTTGATCCCAAAAAAGTACAGGCAGCAGCTGTACATAGAGTTGGACAATTTGTTTTAGGAAAGGGATGCCATCCTAGCCTTTACCTTCAGTGTGTCCCCAATACTGAACACCCTGGGCCACTCTGCCTAGGAGGTTGCCACATCTCCAGTGGGCATGAAAGGTGCCAGGAGAGGTAGACTCTAGGCCACCTTCATTCCTCTGAAGTAGGTGCCAGCTCCTTCTCTGTGCTTACACTCTGGGCAACAGTCTTTGCTGAAGAGCATTCCCAGTGCCCCAGGCTAGGGGTGGTGGGCACTGCTAAGCTGTATCCAATATGCACAGCCTCTTTCTTCACTTTGGCTCTTTGTGTCTTTTTCTCCCTTCTCTGACCCTTTGTGTACTGTGTTCCTGTCACCCCAACATTTTAACATCTTTTTGCCAGACATCCTTGGCTATCATTAGGAGCCAACAGTGACTTGCCACCCCAAGCCAGGGCCATCTTGGGGCCAGGAGGATGAGGTTGCTCCTAAGGGGCTCCAAAGAGGACAGTGGTTCACATGCATTTTTTTTTTCTGTCACAAACAGGCAGCTGGGGCATGGTTGGTCCCTGATGGTTTCATTCAAGGCCAAAGTCCTGAGCCCCCTACATAGGTCTCAGTCCAGCTCTTATCAACTCCTCAAAGGAAAACTCACTGGTTCTTGGCTCTTTGGATGAGAAGGGGGCCCAGTTACTATCCTGTCAGCCCAAACAACAGTGGAGCAGGAGAGGCTGGGCCCCAGAAATCCTGTAACTCCAGGAAAGACCACTGAATATGCTAGAGCAGCAAAGCTGCTGCTTCCATTTCTCCCTGCTTCACCTCCACTATGTCACCAGAGAGTAGTTCTTCTGGGCCTCCTTTGTTGTTAATGGTGCAGATAGCTCTTAAGAATCAGGCTGCCACCCGCTTCTCTCCAGATGAAGGAAAGACATTCACAGGTCCTGAATCTGCCTATTCAGATGTCACATAATGTGGGGGTGTCACTTTATTTCTTCCACACATGTGCTTGTGCACATGTGGGCTTGTGTGCTTTTGAAGAATGCTGGTTGGCAAAAGCAGCACAGTATTAATATTTAGGATAGGATGCAGCCTTTTATGTGCCGCAATGAAATCTAGGAGAATGAACAAAATTTGGGAGCTCGAGATCTGGGACATTTAAATCCGCAAGGGGTTTGGAACAAAATAAACTGATTTAAAAATCTAGTTTTTGTATATACATTGCTTACAAGGGTGAAATAATCTTAACCTGGTCAACAGCAGGAAGTTTGGCATAAGGACTGAAATCTCACTTCAAATCAAAATTTTGCCAGGGTCTATGGTCTCTGTGAGAGCAGAAATTGGAAAAGAAGCTATATAGGGCATTGGAGTTGGGTGGGCTGGTCGGGACTGGGCTTTTTTAGGGAGCTCTGAAGTGGAAAAGTAGTTACTTCACAAAATGGGAACGTGGTTACTGGTTGAGTCAGAGTGGAGTCCCCCAAAAGACAACCACCTTGTTACAAACATGCCATGTCGAAAATTGGCAAATACCAATAATCCAATCCAAGTCCCCTTTTCTCTCCTTTACACTATTGGTGAGGATCCTGAAAGGACTGGTGTAGTTGTTGGGTCACACAGCCAGGCAATGACAGAGTCTAGAATTGAGGGTGATGCAAAAGAGAGACATACAAGAATGACAAAGCTGGGAGTAACCTTAGAGACCCCCTTATCCATCCTCTGCATTGAATTTAAGTGGAAAACTGAGGCCCAGAGAGAGGAAGGGACTACCACAGGTTCACATAGTTTATCAGTGAAAGAGCAGGCTGAGACTTGAACTCAGGTAATTGATTTCCAGTTCATTCCAAACCCTTCATTTTACAGATGAAGAAACCGACCCAAGGAGGGGAAATTGACTTGCCTACTTGGTTCATGCAACAACTATGTAGTCAGCCCATTTCCAACAGGGTGTCAGCAGTACTAACCTTGAGCAAAAATGAAAACTGAACAAAGTCTGACTTTTAGCAAACCTTATCTCTTCACCATTACCCCCACCCCTCAACCAACATATACTTTTGGTATTTTCTCTTTCCAAGCACTCCAGACCTTCATGCAGTCTTGGGCTTGGAGAGCTGGTCTCACCTACTGCCCTCCCAACCCAGCAACCCAAGAGGTACAAATGAAGTCCATCTCCATATGGTCATACATTGGATAGGGAGGGGGTAAAGGGAGGGGGTTGGTTTCCTTTGGGAGAGAGTGGTTTACCACCCAGCTTTTGGCTATTGTCATTTCTGCCTCCATTCAGTGCCAGACACCCAGCCTCCTCATCTCCTCCTACTGGGCTAATTACTCTACAATACTGCCTGGCCCCAAGCTCTCCCACCCAAGGTCTGCTGCCTCCTCAGTACCTCCTCCAACAGCTTTAAGGCTCTAGTCTGTCTTTGATCACCAGGATCATTAGATTTCATAGCTGTTAAATCCTATAATTTGTAAGACCACATGCTCTCCTACAGAGCCTTTTCATGTCTGAAAAGGCAGCCAGCAGCTCCCTGCCACTTCTCCACAGCATCAGACAGGGCATTACAGGTGCCCCAAGAAACCCCAGTATTTGACAGCTGGTGTCTAGATAGGGCAGGTGCTGGTTGGAACCAGAGCCTTTGAGGCAGGTTATTAAATTCTAATAAGCTGAACTGTACAGGACACAGCAGACGTGCAAGGAAAAAGATGAGAAAGCCAGTTCCTTGTAGGAGTAGAGGAGGCTTTGTTTCGCAAGGCCGTTTGATTCCTTCCTTTCAGCTCTCTCTAGTGGTCACCAGGAGCAGAGCTCCATGCCTGCTTTTCAAGTCATTTCAGCAATATTTTCTAGGGATTTGCTATGTGTCATGAACTCTGCTACAACTCAGGAACTTCAGAAATGAAAGGGATAGAGGTGGAGAAAGCAAACAGAGGAACACAAGGAGGAGCTTGTACTATATTTTTCAGATATCTTCTCCTGCTCAGGGCCCAAGTGTACCGATTTAGGTGCCAAAACTCGGTCCTCTCTGGAAGAGGACAGGGGCAATCACACACCCATCTGGACAGAGGCCACAGCAACCCTCTCCCCACACTCCCAAGCCACCAGCCTCCCAGGGGCCAGAGCAGCCCTGGTAGAGCTACATGATTGTCAACGTTGGTTCCCTGCTGAGCTCTAGTCAGATAAAATTAGCCCATTGCTCACATAACAAGCATCAGAGCCCTAGTCCAGCTGCGGGGAGGGGAGAGCTGAGCCTGACCGCTCTCCCACCTGGATCCACCCAGATGGTCGGACAGCACCTGTGTTGCTTCCCAGGCCCAGCGCCTCCTTGTCGCCCGCTCCCACTGTAGGCTGTGACCACGCGAGGTGGGGTGGGGAGGGGATAGGCTAGAGACCAGCTAGGCGACTGCTCTTGGTGGGGGGGGGGGGTCTCTTCACTCAACTCTCCACGGAGCCGGCGCTGAGCTCACCTGCTAAAGGGCCCCAGTGATTCATGGACTTGGATCTGAAATTTCGGGAAGCAGGAGAGTAAAGGGGAGGTTGTGCCACTTCTACCCTCCTTTCCCACCGAACGCCCACCCTCCACTGCCCTCTCAACGACTGGGCCCAAGGATCCCAGGCTGGAGGCTTCAAATAGGTACCATCTCCCACCAGATTGCCACGCCCTCCCCACACTCCGGGAATGCCTGGGGATTGGAAAAGGGACCAGGAGACCCCTGGGCCCTGGCTGCTGCTCCTGGTCCTACCCTTGACCTCGGGTCACCGTGTGGGGATGGGCGCTTTCCTGTCCCTCCCTGGGCCTCCATCCATCTCCCCATGTAGGAGGGGTAATAACACTAGAGACGCGCCACGAAAACCCATCTGCCCCTGCTACTCAGACTGGAATTCGACCCGCCCCTGACTTCTAACCTTTCCCTCCCAGAGGAAGGGGACTGGAAGGAAGGCCGGAGGGCCCAGCCACCGGTCCTGCCTACCGTCCCGCAAACCTGAAGGAAAGACAGCAGCTTCTGTGTGTCCCATGTTCAGCGTCTCCTGGATCTCCTCCCCTCATACCCTGCCCACGCCACCGCCACCGCCACAACCAGCTGCAACCCGGATGATGCCCCCACCCAGCGTTCCGTCAATCACAGAGCCCTCCAGGTTATCCAGGCTGGGCATGCCTAGAACTCCTCCCAAAGGGTGGTCCCCTCCCTTCCTCCCCCACTATTCCCTTTCCCAAGGCCTCAAGGGCGGGTTCGGGCCGCAGCCATCAAAGGACCTAGGTGATTCCAGGCAGAACGACCACCAGGAAACGCCTTCTCCTCAGGCAGCCATCCTGCTCTGCCCTTTGCTCCAGCCTCCTGCCTCCCTCAGCGGGGCTTCAGGGCCGCCTTCTCCACGCGGGCCAGCCCCGGAGCTACTTCCTCCAAAGACTTGACCCACCCATCAACCCTCCCAGTTCCGATAAAAACTATCCCAGAACTCCGGGGGACAACCACGCTGGCGGGAGCTCCCAGATCAGGCTCCCTCCCCAACCACACAGTTCCATGGGATCCCATCCAGAGGGAAGGAGAGCCCTCCCACCCTATCAGCTGCCACTGGTTCACACAATTGAACCAGCGGGATTCCCTAGGCTTGGAAACCCTACCCCAAACCTGGACAGTAGGAAGGAACAGATTGACCCTAAGACCCAACCTCAATTTGCTCCTGCCCAACACTCCTCCACTCTACTCTCCACCATCCTGCCTCCTTCAGCTTCTTGACCTGGGCTTGCTGCCTAGTTGAGGTGAAAAAGGGGGCCAGGGTAACTAACTCCCCTCCCTACCCACAGAGCCTTGCGGAACCTTCTGCCCTTCTGCCTTAAGGCCTTGTCAGCCAGAGTCCTGCTCAGGCCACAATTTTCTCTTCTCAGTCTGGGATCTTCCGGCCACCTGCTCCTCCCCCTTCTTCCCCTCATAAACATGCTGTCTTCACCCTTCAGCCCCATGAACACATAAGGCCTTCCCCTCCAACAGCATATCCGGACACAGAGGTTCCCTTCAATGGTAACATAGGCACTCTCACCTGTGGGTGGTCAATTTACAGTTTATAGGGGCTCCCATATCTCCCCTCATCATGCTTGACCCTACCTCCAACCCTGGGAGGCAGCTGCTCTTATGCCTGTTTTACAGATGGGGGAATTGAGGCCCAGAGGGGAATTGAATGCCTGTTTCAAACCCCTTCTTCAGGCCCCTTTCCACCCCACCTCGCAGAAAGTAGAGAAGTGACTGAATCTCTCCTTCCCCTGCTTTTCCTCCTCCCCTCTGAAAGCCTGCTTGCTGCACCTTCAGGCCCACTCTGCCCCCCAATGAAGGCTCTGGGCAAGGAGTGGTACCAGAGCCCCAAGATGGAGACATGGAGGGCAGCAAAAATTGATCCAGAGTCCTTGCACAACCTCACCCCAATGCTCTGCCCTCACCACCGCCCCCCCACCCCCACCCTTCCAGTCTCTCCTATGGAGAAAAAGTATGTAGAAGAGCAATTAGGAGTCTGATCTGCCTTTCCTTGAGAGTACATGTCACTGTCTTGGGTTTCTCTTCCCCTCAAAATGGAGGTAACGCTCCAAAATGAGCTCTCTTGTGCCTTGCTTCCTCAGTCCTTCCATCATTACTCAATACAGTTATTACCACTGAGACCTAACTTCCAGGGCCTTGTTTGATGCCCAGAGATCCCCCAAAGGGTCTTTTGTCTGTGTTGTTTTGGGGACTAGGAGTAGCTCCTGGGAGACCCTGTTTTCATGAGAAAAGATATATATGTCAAGGAGGTCAATACCCCTATCTTGGGATATCCGTCTCTTCTAGACTTCCAGAGCTGCTCTAAGTTTCAGAGAGGCGATGGGGAAGAGAAGCAAATAT
The DNA here is from genome assembly GCA_030035585.1 of Dugong dugon. Lineage (NCBI taxonomy): Eukaryota > Metazoa > Chordata > Mammalia > Sirenia > Dugongidae > Dugong > Dugong dugon. The sequence continues at coordinate 94,615,927 of CM057483.1, read as the reverse complement.
CATGCAATTGAGGGGGAGCTCTCAAGGCAGTACTTGGGGCAAGGAAATGGGGGAGAACATGCTTAAACCCCTGTCCACACACCACCACCTTCCTCAGTGAGGTGGATTCGTCCTCTATGTGTCTCCCAGCAACCGTAGCCATTACCCTCCTCCAATTCCCCTGTCCCCAGTTGAGAGATTCCCTATGTCTGCAGGGGAACTTGGTGTCATCTAGCAACCCCCCCCCCAGTACATTATTTGGTGGGCAGAGTGAGATTTATTCTAAGTGTCCAGCCCCCAATAAGGGCCAGCCTACAGCCTTTCCTTGAGGGTGAATAACTTCAAGCATCCAAGCCAGATCCCTCCAAAGTTAGAGCTCATCTATCAACCCAATGCCTGGGCCTAGAAAGCAGGGAGAGCCAAGTTTCAGGAGAAAGTCAAGGTCTAGGCAAAACTATTTTCATTTCAGTAGCTCTGTATATAGTTGTAACTAGTGAACTCCAGAAGTACTTTAACATTATGTTCACAAAGCACAGAGGCTTCAAACAAATTTATCCTAATTACCTTTTTCTAGGTAACTGAGTTCTTCAAAGTACTTGGTCAACACTGTTGAGGGCTGTCCTACTAGGAGGAAAACCAAGAACCAAAGAAAGTCAGAGTTGAAATGGTGGAGAATTTCAAGTCTGGTAATTTTTAAACTGTGCTCTATGAATCCACTAAAATATCTGAGAGGAGGGCAGATTGTGGGGTGCTGGGCCTTTCTGCCTTCCTTTCAATCAGAATAATAGTTTTCACATTGAAAAAGGGATGATGCTGTTTAAAACGTAAAACAATTTTTAAAAATTATTTCAAATCAGGATTTATTATATTATTCTGGGAAGAATGATTATACGTATTTCCCCCCAATTCCTCCTGCTGGACGTTATGTATAAAACAAACATAAGAAGACTCTGAAAGGTGGAGAAAAGAAGGCAGACCATCTAGGGACCTAGAGACCTAGGAACAAAACAACGTAAGTTCCCTGGCTTTTCTTTTTGCCTCATATATCCCAGAATTGATGCTGGAGAAGCCTGCAAACTGGAGATGCCAATGGGTACAGACAGAAAAAGCACCAAGAAAAGCTTGCTCTCTTTAGACAAAGAACTGGGAAAGGGGCAGCCTAGCAAGACAGAAAGCTTTCACACAATAACTGCTCTACTCCAGCCAAACACTATGGAAAAAATCGTGGCTCCACCCCACCCCAACCAGCAAAATGAAGTGGGGAGCCTAGACTTCCATTTTTGTTATGCTGTAACAAACTGCCTTGCCCCCACCTCCCACTTTACCAGGGTGGTGTCATAGGAAGTCACGCAGGGAGCTGCGGCTTTCATCCCAGCCAGGTGAAAACACCTGGGGAACAGCAAAAAAAGCACCCCTGCTCCTCCCAGTCAGGGTGATATCAGTGGAGGCCTAATAGAACTTTCAGCCTCACCAACCAGTAATGAGGAGCCCCTTACCACTATAATGTCAATGTAGGCTGAGTGGAGTACCCGGGCTTCCACCTTCACATGGCACCAACAAGGCAGTATAGCTCTTCCCCTGCTGGCAAGGTATCAGAGGAGATCTGCTAAAACATAAGTTTTAAATAAGATCCAGAGTTCCATAACATACTACTTAAAATGTTGAGGTTTCCATCAAAAATTACTCATCATATCAAAAATTATTAAAAATATCAACTTGAATGAGAAAAAGATAATCAGTTGATGCCAGCACCAACATGATATAGATGTTAAAATTATCTGACAAAGATTTTAAAGCAGCCATCATAAAAATATTTCAATTAGTATTTACAAGCATGTTTGAAACAACTGAAAAGTTAGAAAGTCTCATCAAATAAATAGAAGATATAAAGAGAAGCCAAATAGATATGTTAGAACTGAAAATTACAATAACTGAAATAAAAAATAATAATTATAAAACTCAATGGATAGGCTCCACAGCAGAATGGAGAGGATAGAGAAAAAACCAGAGAACTTGAAGATAGAACAATAGAAATTATTCAATCTGAACAACAGAGAGAAAACAGACTGGGGAAAAAATGAATAGAGTTCCAGGGAACTGTGGGACTGTGACAAAAGATTTGATATTTCTGTCCTCAGAGTCTCAGAAGGAGAAGAGAAAGAAGGTGGGGCTAAAAAATATTCAAAGAAATAATGACTGAAATTTTTCCAAATTTGTCAAAAGACATAAACCTACAAATTCGAGCAGCTGAGTGAACCCCAAACAGGATGAACTCAAAGAAATCTATGTCAAGAAACATAATAGTCAAACTTATAAAAACTAAACACACACAATAAAAAATCTTAAAATTAGTGAGAGTGAAATGATGCCTTAACTATAAGGAAGAATTTTTTGAACTACAGTGGATTTCTCATCAGAAACCATGGAGGCCAGAAGGAAGAACTGGCATAACATTTTTCAAGTGCTGAAAGAAAAGATCTGTCAACCCAGAATTGCATAGCCAGCAAAGCTGTTCTTCAGGAATGAAGGGGAAATCAAGACATTTCCAAATGAAGGAAAACTAAGATAATTTGTCTCCAGCAGATCTGGCCTAATAAATGGCTAAAGGAAGTTCTCTTAACAGAAAGGAAATGACAAAAGAAGGAACATCAGGAAAGAAGACAGTACAATGAAAAAAGTAAAAATATGTGTAAATACATGAGACTTTCCTTATCACCTTGAGTTTTCTAAGTTATGTTTTAACAGTTGAAGCAAAAATTATAACACTGATGTCATTTTCAATGTATGTAGAAGAATTATTTAAGACAAATGGGTGACATATGGAGACAAAATAAGGTGGGTAAGTTTTCTACACTTAACTCAAACTGGTAAAATATCGACACCAGTAGACTCTTATAAGTTATGTACATATAATGTAACACTTAGATCAACCACTAAAACATAATGCAAAGAGATATACTCAGAAACACTACAGGTTAAAAAAAATAGAATTCTTAAAAAGGTAAAAATAACTCACATAGAGGCAGGAAAAGAAAAACAGAGAAATGAAGAACAGAGGGAACAAACAGAAAACAAACAATAAAATGAAAGACTTAAGCCCTAATATATCAATAATTACATTAAATGTAAATGGCCTAAATATATCAATTACAAAGATTGGCAGAGTGGATTTAAGAAAGAAAATGACTCAACTATATGTTGTCTACAGGAAATTTATATCAAATATATCGCAATAGGTAGGTTGAAAGTAAAAAGATGGGAAAAGATATACCATATATATACATTAATAAAAAGAAAGCAAGAGTGGCTAAATTAATATCAGATAAAGTAGAGTTCAGAGCAAAGGAAACTACCAAAAAGAGAATGGAACATTGCACGATGATAAAAGGGTCAATCTACCAGGAAGATATAACATTTCTAAACTGGGCTTCAAAAATAGTTTAAGCAAAAACTGATAAAACTGAAGCTTGCGAGTGGCCATCTAAGATGCATCACTTGGTCCCAATCCACCTGGAGCAAAGGAGAATGAAGAACACCAAAGACACAAGGAAAATATTAGCCCAAGAGACAAAACAGCCACATAAACCAGAGACTCCATCAGCCTAAGACCAGAAGAACTAGATGGTACCCAGCTACCACCAATGATCACCCTTACAGGGAACACAACAGAGAGTCCCTTATGGAGCAGGAGAAAAGTGTCGTGCAGAACTCAAATTCATGTAAGAAGACCAGACTTAATGGTCTGAGACTAGAGGAACCCCAGAAGACATTGCCCCTGGACTCTCTGTAACCAAAAACTAAAACCATTCCTGAAGCCAACTTTGCAAAGATTAGACTGGACTATAAAACATAAAATAATATTCACGAAGAGTGTGCTTCTTAGTTCAAGTAGATACACGAGACTAAGTGAGCAGCTCCTGTCTGGAGGTGGGATGAGAAGGCAGAAAGAGGTAGGAGCTCATTGAATGGACTCGGGAAACCCAGGGTGGAAAGGGGGAGTGTGCTGTCAAATTATAGGGATTGCAACTAGTGTCACATAAAAATATGTGTATAAATTTTTGTATGAGAAACTAACTTGAGCTGTGAACTTTCACCTAAAGCACAATTTTTAAAAACCTGTAAAACTAAGAGAGAAAATAGAAAAACCATAATTATAGTTGGAGATTTCAACACTGTTTCTCAACAATTGACAGAACAACTAGACAGAAAATCAGCAAGGACAAAGAAGAAGTAAACAACACCATCAACCAACAGGATTTAATTGGCATTTAAGGAACACTCCACCTCACAACAGCAGAATGTACATTCTTTTCAAGCGCCCATGGAACACATTAACCAAGATAGCCTGGGCCATAAAACCAACCTCAAGAAATTTAAAATAATGAAATCATTGTTCTTGTTGTGTGCTGTCGAGTCAATTCTGACTCATAGCACCCCTACAGAACAGAGTAGAACTGTGCATAGGGTTTCCTAGGCTGTAATCTTTATTGGAGCAGATCACCAGGTCTTTTCTCCTGTGGAGCCACTTGTGAGTTTGAACCACTGGCCTTTTGGTTAGCAGTCAAACACTTAACCACTGAGCCACCAGAGCTCCTTATATGACATCATACATGTGTTTTCAAACCATAATGGAATCAAATTAGAAATCTAAAACAGAAAGACAAAATTTCTGAACAGGTGAAAATCAAACAACACAGTTAATAATCCATCAGGCAAAGATGAAATCTCAAAGGAAAGTTAAAAATACAGGCAACTGAATGAAAATTAAAATACAACATATCAAAGTATGTAGGATATAGCTAAAGTAGTGCTGAAAGAAAAATTTATAGTATTAAATGCTTACAGTAGAAATAGGGAATGGTCTCAAATCAATAATCTAAGTTCTGGAATTCTGGGAAGATTGTGGTGTGAGAAGGTCTACATTCCAGACACTCTCTGCACATGCACAAATAAATGCAATGAGAAATTTGTGGTTGGCCCTGTGGGACTCTGAATTAGTGGAGAGAGGACAGCAGCAAGGAGCTGCAGACAGAACCAAGTCAATGACGAGTCTCATACGGTAGGAAAAGCATTTCTTCCACTGTCATCCCAATACAGCTGATGGTTGCCTGCCACAGGTGGCTGCAGTGGCATGCAGACTGATGGCTGCAGCAGAGCCTGCTTCCCCAATCAACACATGCTTGCCTATGCACAGGGAAGGATCCTGAACTCTGGCTCTGAAATAAATATTACATATGTCCCTGCTGGTCCATTTGGGGTATTCCTGCCCCTCCCCCTCCCAGGAGAGTGGACAGACAGCTGCCACAGTATCAGTCAACCCACAGCTTGCCTTAGCACAGGGAAGGTCACCAGTCTCCAGCTCCAAGATAAGTAGGCCTTCACAGAGCAGAGAAGGGAGTGATGACCATGGATTGAGAATTGCACCCAACAGGGGATGGTTCATTTAGTATGGGCTTTCTGACCAGTTTGGGAGCTGTGAAAGAAATGAAACTTTGGCCAGGACAGAAATGCAGCCCTCACAAAGCAGGGTAGGGAGAGATAACCAAAGACTGAAGGCTGTGCCCGCTCTGGAGGATGAATTGATTAGTGTGTGTCTCTGTTCTGTTTTTTGAGCTTGAAGAATGGAAACTATGGTCTGGACTGAAACGGAGTTACTACAGAAAGGGAGATGGAATGGTAAGCAAAGTATAAAGGCTCTGCCTGCCTAAGAGTATTTTGCAGGAAGTAATGTTATCAAAAACACCGAGTACCAAATAGACATATGCACACCTATGTTCATGGCAGCATTGTTCACAATAGCAAAACGATGGAAACAACCTACATGCCCATCAACAGATGAATGGATAAACAAACTATGGTACATACACACAATGGAGTACTATGCAACGAGAAAGAACACTGATGAATCTGTGAAGCATCTCATAACATGGATGAAACTGGAGGACATTATGCTGAGTGAAATAAGTCAATCACAAAAGGGCAAATACTGTATGAGACCTCTATTGTAAAAACCCATGAAAAAGTTCACACACAAAATGTAATAATCTTTGTTGGTTACAAGGGATGGGAGGGGTGGGGAGAAAATGTTAAATAGGCAATAGATAAGTGGTATCTTGGATGAAGGGTGAGACAGTACACAATACTGGGGAAACCAGCACAACTTGTACAAGGAAAGGTCATGGAAGCTCCATAGACACATCCAAACTCCCTGAGGGACCAAATTGCTGGGTGGAGGGCTGTAGGGACCATGGTCTCGGGGAACATCTAGCTCAATTGGCATAACACAGTTCATAAAGACAATGTTCTACATTCTACCTTGGTGAGTAGCGTCTGGGATCTTAAAAGCCTGTGAGCCACCATCTAAGATACTCCACTGGTCTCATCCTTTTGGGAGCAAGGGAGAATGAAGAGAACAGGATACAAGGAAAAGATTAGTCCGAAGGACTAATGGACCACAGCTACCAAGGCCTCCACTGGACTGAGTCCAGTACAGCTAGATGGTGCCCGGCTACCACCACTGACTGCTCTGACCAGGATCACAACAGAGGGTTCTGGACAGAGCTAGAGAAGGATGTAGAGCATAATTCTAACTCACAAAAAAAAAAAAAGACCAGATTTAGTGGCCTAAAGGAGACTGGAGAAACCTCGAGAGTATGGCCCCCAGACACCTTTTTAGCTCAGTGGTAAAGTTACCTCCGAGGTTCACTGTTCAGCCTGGGAGTAGACATCCCCGTAAAACCAAATGAGACTAATGAGGTATGGGAGTCCAGTGACAAGGGCCAGAAGGCAGAAGGGGACAAGGAAGCTGGTGATAGGGAACCCAAGCTTGTGTAAGGATATGGTTGATGTGTTGTGAGATTGTTAACCATTGTCATAGGGCAACATTTGTAGTAACTGTTAAATGAGAAACGGTTTTGTTCTGTAAGCCTTCATCTTAAGTGAGAATAACAGCACAATTGGAAGAGCGTAGTCAATGTCACTGAACTGTGCATGTAGAAATTTTTGAAATGGTGTATCTTTGGCTATGTATATTTTCACCAAAAAAAAAAAAAAAGGTCGAGAAGGGAGAGGGTTGACATGTTGTGGGGTTGTTAACCAATGTCATAAAACAATACATGTACTACAGTTTCATGAGAAACTATTTGTTCTGTAAGCCTTCACCTGAAGTACAATAAAAAAAAATATTTAGGAAAAAATAAAACATCGAGTACTTAGGAAAATTGAAAAACCCTTTGTAAAATCATAATGCCCCAGTTTCAACAAAAAAATAACAAGGCATACAAAAAAAAAAAAAAAACTCTGCAGATGATGGCCCATCCAAGCAAAAGTGATGAAGGGAGAGAAATCATTTTTATGAAAACCTAAATAATAAACTGATTGGTAGGATATAATACAAAAATATTAAAGAAATTCAAGGAACTAAAAGAAAACACAAAGAAATAAGGAAAATGATGCATGAACAAAAGAAGAATTAAAAAAAAAGAGATAAACACAATAAAAAGAAACCAAACAGAACTATTAAAACCAAAAGTGACAATAACTTAAATGAGAAACATGTTGGAAGAATTTAACAACAGATTAGACTAGGCAGAAGAACGAACCAGTGAATTAGAAGATAAGGCAATTGAAATCATGGAGTTTGAAGAGCAACAAAGGAGAAGACTCAAGACTGCTGAGCACAGTTTAATGAAATTATGGTACAACATCAAGCAAACCAAAATACACATCATGGGAATCCCAGAAGAAGCAAGAGAGAGAAAGGCACAGAAAGAATATATGAAGAAATAATAGCAGAAATTTTTCAAAATCTAATGAAGAACATGAATCTACAAATCTGAGAAGCTCAATGAACTTCAAGTAGGCTAAATCAAAAGAGATCCACACCAAAACACATCATAATCAAGCTCTCTATAACTAAAGACAAAGAGAGATTCCTGAAAGCAGCAAGAGAAAAGCAAATAGTCACATACAAAGGATCCCCAATAAGATTAAATGCCAATTTATCCTCAGAAACCATGGAGACCAGAATGCAATGGAATGACATATTTAAAGTGCTGAAAGGGAAGAATTGTCGAACAAGAATACTATATTCAGCAAAACTGTCCTTTAAGAATGAAGGCGAGATTAAAACATTCCCAGATAAACAAAAGCTGAGAGAGTCCATAATCACTAGACCTGCCTTACAAGAAATGCAAAGGGAGTTCTGCAGATGGGAAAGAAAGGACAATAGACAATAACTTGAAGCCATATATAGAAAGAAAAAAAAAGAAGATCTCCATTAAATGTAATTGCAGGGCAAGTATAAGAGCAAGTTTTAAGGCATTTTTTTTAAATTCTAGTGGTTATGTCCTTCATGCTTTACAATGACAAATGCATAAAACTAAGAATAAATGTATGTTACTGGGAACACGATGTCCAAAGATGTAACTGGTGATAACAACAACATAAAGAGGGAGGAGGAGGAACAGTATAGATATAGTTTTTGTATGTTACTGAAATTAAGTTGGTATCACTTTAATCCAGGTTGTTATAAATGCAAGATGTTAAATGTAATAATTATGGTGACCAGAAACTATCTAAAATATATATACAAAAGGAAAGAAGAAAATCAAAATGGTTCACTAGAAATTTTTTAAAATCACACACAGAAAAGTTGACAGTATTAGAACAAATAAGGGACAAATAAGGTATAAGACACACACACGAAAGAAAACAACACAATGGAAGAATTAAGTCCTTCCTTATCAGTAATTACTGTACATGTAAATAGACCAAATGGTCCAATCAAAAGGCAAGAGTGGCAGTATGTATAAAAAAGCATGACCCAACTATATATTGCCTACAAGATATACATCTTTGTATCTTTCTTTCTGTGAAAGCACTGAAACAAAAGTGGCTCAAAGAAACAAATTGGTTGAAAGTTAAAGAATGGAAAACAATATTCCATGCAAATAGTAAACAAAAGAGCTTGTTGTTAGGTGCTGTCAAGTTGGTTCTGACTCATAGTGGCCACATGTAGCAGAGTAGAACTGCCCCCTTAGCGTTTTCTAGGCTGTGATCTTTATGTGAGCAGATTGTTTGGTCTTTCCCCCATGGAGCCACTGGGTGAGTTTAAACTGCCAACCTTTTGGTTAGCAGCTGAGTGCTTAACCATTGCACCACCAGGGCGCCTTAAAAGAGAGCGAGGGTGGTGATTTTAATGTCAGACAAAATAGACTTTAAGTAAAAACAAGTTATAAGAGACAAAGATAAATGTTACATAATGATGAAAGGTTGAATTAATGAAGAAGATATAACATTTATAAATATATATACACCTCACAAGGGGCCCTGGTGGTACAGTGGTTAATTGCTCGACTGCTAACCAAAAGGTATTCGGTTGGAACCCACCAGCTGCTCCACGAGTGAAAAGACCTGGTGATCTGCTTCCATAAATATTACAGCCTAGGGAACCCTATGGGGCAGTTCTACTCTGTCCTACAGGGTAGCTATGAGTCAAGATCGACTCGATGGCAACAGGTTTGGTTTTGGGTTTATACGTCTAACATCAGAGCTCAAAAATATATAAAGCAAACGATGGAATTGAAGAGAGAAATAGACAACTGTACAATAATGGTTGGAGAATTCAATACTCCACTTTTGATAATGGACAGAACATCTAGGAAGAAGATCAATAAGGAAATAGAGGACCTGCATGACACTATAAAACAACTAGACCTAACAGACATATCAAGAACATGCCACCCAACAACAGCACAATATACTTTCTTCTCCAGTGCACTTGGCTTATTCTCCAGAATATGTGACATATTAGGTCATAAAGCAAGCCCTGACAAATTTAAAAAGACTGAAGTCATACAAAATATCTACTCTGACTATAATGGAGTGAAATTAGAAATTAATGAGAAAGAAAACTGGAAAATACACAAATATATGGAAATTAAACAACACACAGTTAAATAACCAATGAGTCAAGGAAGAAATCAAGAGAAACAAACAAACAAACCCCCCCCCCAAAAAAAAAGAACTTTGACCTAAACCTCACACCTTACACAAAAATAAACACAAAACAGACCAGAGACTTATATGTAAAATGCAAAACTATAAAATTTTTAGGAGAAAATCTTCAGAACTAGGGCTTGGAGAGGAGTTCTTAGACTTGATGCCAGAAACACATCCATAAAAGAAAAAAAAATGATTGGACTTCATAAAAAGTAGGACCTTTTGCTCTTCAAAACACTCTGTAAACAGAATGAAAAGACAAGCTACACATTGGGATAAAATATTTGCAAACTACTGTATTTTTATGCAAATAACGCACGTCTTCTATGTTTGCCAACTGTGCCCTCCCCTCATGAGGTATTTTTGTGAGCTCACTATGCTAGTTTTCTTTTTTTTTCTTTACAGCAAGCAAACAGCAGGTAGAAAAAAAATTGGCATAGCGGCACTTATGAGAATATTTCATGGGGGGAGGTTGTGGTTGGCAAACAAACATAGAAGGCATGCTTTATTTGTGTAAAAATATGGTACAGCTCTAACAAAGGACTTTATCCAGTATTTATATATAGGCAAAATACACGAAGAGACATTTTATTAAAGAGGATATATACGTATGGCAAATAAGCACATGAAAACATGTTCAACATCACTTGCATTGGGAAAAAATGCAAACTAAGGCCATGATGAGATATCAGTACACGTTTTTTGTAACAGCTAAAATAATAAATGGTGACTAGCAAATTCTGATGAGAATGTAGTGAAACTGGATCTTTTATACGTTGCTGTGGGAATGTATGATGTTACAGCCACTCTAGAAAATACTTTGACAGTTTCATAAAAAGCAGCAAGTGGCTTTTTGGTATAAGTACGTCTGAAATGTTGCATGAGATCTGCTTGTACTGGAGAATTGTTTGTTGTTTGTCTGTGGTTTGTGTTTGACTGGACATCCTGTATTTTTATTTGATAAACCTGGCAAACCCAAATCATGGGCGAGGCAGCTATGGTGTAATGGAAATACACATCTAGGTCAGTCTCAAGTTCAAATTTAAGCTCTCCCACTTATTGGCTGTGTGACCCGCAGGGGATCACTTAACCTCTCTGGGACCATGTTTACTTATAAATAAAAATAAGTTCTATTTCTTGAAAAATAAAATAAAAAAGAAGTGGCAAACAATGAAAAGGGTTTTCTACTGGAAAAAGAAATGGGATAAAGGGTATAAATGTGCTTTTTTAAAAAAAGAATTCCAGAGTGATTTAACACTTTAAACCTTGTGAATGTATAACTTCATTTAAAAGTAAACATTAACCAATAAACAGCTTTTTAAAAAAAAAGTAAAAGCAAGCTAATCATACATTTACCACATGACCCAGCAATTGCACTCGTGGGCATTCTATCCCTGAGAAGTGAAAACTATGTCCACATAAAACCTCTACACAATTGTTAATAGTAGTATTATTTGTAATACCCAAAATCTGGAAGCAACCAAATTGTCCTCTAATAGATGAATGATTAAATAAACTGTGGTACATTTATACCGTGAAATACTACTCAGCAATAAAAAGCGATGAACTACTGATAGATGCAGCAACTTGGATGGATCTCAAGGGCATTATGCTGAGTGAAAAACAACCAGTCTCAAAAGGTCACATATTCTATGATTCTATTTATATAACATTCTTGGAATGACAAAATTACAGAGATGAGAACAGATTAGTGATTGCCAGGGACTAGGGATGGTGGGTGGGGAAAGTAGGTATGGCTGTAAATATAAAGGAGTAGCATAAGGGAGATCTTTGAGTGATGGAATAGTTCTGTATCTTAATAGCTGTGGTGGCTATATGAATCTACACGTGATAAAAAGGCATAGACCACACACACACACACACACACACACACATTGCATTGTACCAATCAATACAAATTTCCTGGATTTGATATTATGCTATAGTTATGTAAGCCATTGAGGGAAACTGGGTGAAGAGTATAACTTTCTGTACTATCCTTCCAACATCCTGTGAATTTATAATTATTTCAAAATAAAAGTTAAAAACTGAATTAGCTGGAAAAAAAAATTAGTCCAAGTCCCTTACTTTACAGATAGGAAAACTGAGACAGAAAAAGGGCAGGTGACTGGCAACCTTTATTACTGTCCTAAGACCAAATTTTCTTCTTTGGTGCTCTCAAAGTTCAGTCACTTTCACAAGTGTACTTTCCAGGGTCTCTTGCCCACACTTGCATGACATTCTCCTGCACAAAACTTTTTCTAGTTCTTCTTGCTGGTCAGATTTTCCTTGCGATTTCCTCATCCCTACTGTTTTTTTTTTTCCTCCTCTAAATGTCTCAACCTTTTCAGTAGCCATACACTTGAATAAATATTGTTAGGGTGGATTTTCTAACCTCCACTCCTAACCCTTTACATTTATTTAGCCTTAAAGTTTTACTCAGTCATGTTCAAGATTTCATAGACGCCTCCTGATTATTTCATGATCTTTGTTGAGAAATGGCCAGCTCATTAGGTACGTCTGGCAGATTTAAACCCCCTGCTGATCACTACCTGGTGCCACCTATTGAGAAAGGAGGAGGATATTCCACCAGTCTAAACTGCCTGTAGAATACTCAGGTTAAGATGTCCAGCAAACAACTGAGACGGGGGTGGGGGGCAGGAAAGAGTGTCTAAAGTTCCAGAGAGAGATCAGGTCTAGAGATATAGATTTATGAGTCGTTGGAGTATGGGAAATAGTTTAAACCATGGGGGAAATTTCTTCTGTAATTGGAAGATAAACATAAAAGGAAAATACCATGGAGGAGGGTGAAGTTGCCCAGGGAAATAGTGTTAGCTACAGAAAGAAGAATGAAAGACCCAAGAGTGCTTTTTTTCTCTGAGCTAATGATCTTTGATGGCTGAAGCCCTGAATCATTCCAGGCATGTTGAGGAAAGTAGCAGAGCTTTGTGTGGTGGATGGGATAATGTGCGGAGTGGTTCCCTCTGGATGAATTGCCTCAGCGGTTTTTTTGTAGGTTGTCTCTGGCCTAGAAGTAACTTCACTCCTTTTAGAAGAATAAAGAAAAATCTCAGTTCAACTCAGACCTGGAAATGCTGATTGCAGACAGGTTGCTAGATATTGTGTCTAAATGGTTGCCAAAGGATACCTGAGGGCTGCTGTTTCTGGTGAAGAGGATTTCCAAATCATAGGAGGGGAAATAGGAGAAATTCTAGGTAAGACTCTGGTAGTCCCTGGCTTCTGACAAGAGCTCTCCCTGGGCCTAAGATCTATACTTTTCACCTTCTGACTATATGGTCTGTTTCCAACTGAATCAAAGATTTCTTTTTTTAGCATCAGTCGGCATGTGTGGAGTCTTTGTTGAGACACATGTTTTAAAAGAACTGTCTTAACAGGCTTCTTTTGCCAATTGCCCTATTTCACCAGTAGATTATATGCATTTGCAGTTGGTATATCTAATTACTTCCCTATCCAGCTCCTGTTGTAGCCTCTAAATAGTGGCTAGGTGCTGAACAAAAAATGGTTGCCATAGTAACAAATCTTCAGCCATTGATTTGTTGTTTCATGGGCAATTAGGTATAATTCTAGTTTACAACTCCACCTGGTAAAGCAGGGACCTGTTATATGGCTTATTTTTGTTTTTTCCCAGTCACACAATGACAGGTCCCATCTTATTGCAGAACAGCTGTGTCTGTCTTCCTGTCTTTCTTCTCCCCATCAACCTAGTAGACTTCCTTGGGCATCCAAAGAACATTGGTCATCACATTCACCTTTATTGAAGCTGGTATCCCAGACCAAACAGTCTTTTAGAAATGTCTCAAAGTCAGATATACAGATTTCACAGCCACTAGAGGTTGGCCCAGCCACCTCCTCCCATGTTGGGCAGTACTGCTTTTTACCTTATTAATGCTCCATAGAATGTCTTTACCACTAAAATTCTAGGGAATTTACATATATGACCTCTAAGCCTCCCATCAAAGTAGGCATCATTATCCTCTCTTTCCAGAAAGGATAATTGAGACTCAGGATAAATGCCTTATCTAAAACCACATGGCTGGTAAGAAGCATATTAATCTAAGTATGACTGGCTCTTAAACCTGTGTTTTTCCACTGCACTTTAAACATCTCACCTCTCCACAGACCATTTGCTGAATAGGTTCATTGTTGCTTATTACTTTAAAGGTCCTAGACCCTTCTATCACCTCTTAAAGTTCCTGGGGCCATGTGTCCTTATCCAGACACAATTCTAGTAATTCAGTTGGATCGCTAGGTGAATAAATTCTTTTGAAGGAGCAGATAGAGGAAGTTTGAGAGATAAAAACAACGCCAGGAGCCCTTTGTTATAGGAACTCAGGGGACAAGGTTAGAACCAGTAGCTCTCTCCACACCCATCGAACTAGGTAGGGCCTCTTCCCGAAAAGTTGCTGCTTAGCCTGAGAAGATACCTCTGCAGATGAGTCAGGCTCCACATGCACTCACCCAAAGCCCTGAAAATCCCTGGACTTTGCTAGGATGGAGAGAAATGTAGGTATGAAGTCATCGTGAGATCAATATCAAGTTAGTGGTGGCATGGCAGGCAGATGAGGTAGGACTGCAACATAGACCTACCTACCTAGACTTGAGAAGCAATGTACGCCACTATAATGAGCAGAAAGGGAGCCAATTTCCATGTAGCTTGCTCTGATTCCTATGCTGTAGCCTACAACTGCCTTTCCTTTGGCCCCATAGTTTCCCCTGCACCTTTGCTTCTATATCTGAAACTCAGAAGATGAACTAGGAACCTGGACACTGAGATTAGGGCCCCTATTCCCTAGATAACTGGAAACATTCAATCCAGAGTCTCCCATTTTTAGGCTACCAATTTTCTGTCAGAATGGTTTGAGTACAGACTTTACCAGATACATGCAGGTGAATTGGGTGGTTGCTAATCTGTAAGTGTATGTTAAATTTACTAGATTCATCTGAGTTTGTTGCATTTAGTTTACTCACCAGTAAAATCACTTACAAGCAAAGAAATCATCAAGAAGCATCCAATTTGGAGGATTTGTGTAATGAGCTCTTTAAATAATTAAAAATTCAGCCAGCCCTTTGGTTCATTATGTGGGCAACCCTGCCCCCTACAGGTATTAGCAAGGAAAAACAGCAATGTTGGTCCAGTTATTGGTGAGAAAATTGTTCCATTTTACTTGTGACATTTGGTCCCATTACCTGAGGATTTTCTCTGTGATGGCAGAAAAGATTGTTCAAATCAAATTAGACTAAAATGGCACAAAGAGCTGCATTGCTGTTTATATGAACCTCACAAATCAAGTTTCTTAAAAGCTAAGGAAACCTGGAAAGAGAAATCAAAAGAGAGCACTGCAGAGCCATCTCCAAGGTACTGCACTTCCACTTTGGGAAGGAAAGGAGAGAAGAAAGGTAAGGGAGGGAGAGAGGAAAGGTAAGGGGGTGTCTTCTGCTGTGGTGCCATGGAACATGCAGTGACCCGAGTCAGATCTGTGTTCTAGCTGATTCTGCTGCTTAGTAGTTATTTAAGTCAGCACACTTCACTCCCATGATGAAGACTCTCCAACAGCTTCTTGTCTCAGAATAAAATCCCATCTCCCCTCCACAGCCTATAGAAGTCTCATGAACTAGCCCCTGCCTCATCTCTTACTGCTTTTCCCTTTCAATGTTCCCCCTTTTCCTCCCTCCAAACAATAAACTGAGCTCATTCCCTGGGGCTGGAATGCTCTGCCTCCTTCTACTCATTCAGGTTCCAGCTTGTGTCACCTCCTCAGAAAGATCTTCTTCAACCACCCTACCCCATTTCAGTCACAATCACATCACCCCATTTTATTTTCTTCCAAGCATTTAAGCGCTATCTAAATTTGTATTTACAAGTGTATTGTCCGTCTCTCCCTATCAGAATATAAACTCCATGAAAGCAGGGCCCCTTTTCTTGTTCACCACAGTATCCCCTGAACCTAGAATGGTGCCTGGGACATCAATTCCAATAAATATTTTTTTTAAAGATCAATACTAGCAGTGGGACCTGAAGCATGTCAATCCCTGATTCTATTTCATTAATAAAATGAAAATATCCAACTACCCCTGAGTATCAATTAAGAGGACAAATGTGAAGAAGCCTGGCCTGGTGGCTAATAACAAGTACTCAACACATTTTTGGATATGATCTATTCATCAATCTATAAGCATCTCTCCATCTCCTCCTCTCCCTTTCAGCCCATACTGGCAGCTCATGTTAACCTTTCCATGGGACAGTGTGGAGTGGTGGTGACTGGAGGAGGTGAGTGCTGTAAATCACAGCATGCTTTATAATGGGTCCCACAGTACCTGTTTGGAACAGTTGTGGGTAGATATTTCAGTCATTCACAAAGATGTCAGGCAGTCAGGAATCTAGCCCGCTTGAGTTTCTAAGCTCAGGTTTATAAACTGGCATGTCTGAACAGGAAATAAGGCTTAAGCCAGGCCTAGTTAATGTATTCTGTACAGTTAATTTATATGGTGTTTGAAATCAAATGTACCAATAGTGTGTGTGGAATGAAAGAACACCTTGGGATGAGACAGAGGGAAAGAACAAGAAGGCCCTTCCCATCTTCATTTTTTTTTTTTTCTGGGTGGTTTTGACCTCAGTCTTAAAGTGAAAGGAGGAAGGGTCCAGTCTGCCCATGTCTGAACAAGGGCTGTTAAATAACACCTATAGTAAAATGGGGGCCATGATGGTACAGTGGTTAAGCATTTGGCTGGTAACCGTAAGGTCAGCAGTTCAAATCCACCAGCCACTCCTTGGAAACCCTATGGGGCAGTTCTACTCGCTATGAGTTGGAATTGACTCGATGGCAATTTTTGTTAATAGTAAAATGAAGCTTGGAATGTATTTGTTTAGCAGATTAGACTGACTTTCCTATTTAAATATGTGGGTGCTACTCCTCTTCAAATATAGAGAAATGGATTAAACCAGATGCTGGAGAAGATACCTTAATCAACAGGGGAAAGAATTTATTTCTCATCAAAGCAAGAGAGCAAAGTTTGGGGCTAATTGCTGAGTTGGTTTCTCATTCTTAGAAACAAACCTGTACCTTTGTGCTAACAGAGCCTCAGACATTGTTCCATTCCTTTCCTTCTCCCAGGAAAGGGCAGAGCCAAGGCAAGAAGAAATGACTTTTTCTTAATTTTTACCTTTAATCCAGAGGATTACACCCAAAATTCTGTTAAAAAAAAAAAAAAAAAGCTGGGTGATGTGTTCTTTTGGCTTCTTTCAAGTAAGCAGCCAGATTCATGTGATGGAGATAGGTTTGAGTCACACAATCTAGAAACCAACATCTACCTTCTTACTACTAAATCAATTGTCAGATTCTTATAAATAAAAAGCCCACAGAAAATGCTGTTACATTCACACAGAAAATACAAGCCAAGCCAAGCCAAATGAATCAGCTTTTTCCAAAAACCTCAACTCCAAAGGCTCTTTCTTCACAGGACTATTAAGACTTCACTCCATGTTGCCAAACAAAATAAGAACATAATCACCCACTTTCAGCAATGGTACCAGAGACTTGGGAGTTAGGAAATACTTGCTTTCATTGGGGCCTCTGTTCTGAAGTTGTCCCCCCTCCACCCCAAGAAACTCATTTAAACATACATATTATCATTTAAACCATCTAACCAACAAAACTTTGTTAATCTAGGTGAGCTGTTTCTAACAAATGCCAGGAATATTGAAATGTGGCTATTTCAGATGATAAACTGCTTGGAAATTATTTGTATTATTTTAACATCTATTAGGAATTGAACGAAGATTCCATGTAAAAATTTTAGGTGCTCATTCCTGTAATTTGTGACAACTGCTTTCTATTGGCTGCTACATAACACTGCAGTTGTGATGGGCTTCCCTAACTTCTAATCATGGGATCCTCAGCCATTACCAGGTGAGGTCTTTTGCTAATTCATAATAGCTGGATTTTAAGCTTTGTTAAGGAGTGTATTCTTTTAACCTCAAAAGAAGGGGAGGAGATAGTTTTGTAAGCTTGGATAAACACATTTTTTGTCTATGGACACAGTTTTGAGACATAATTAAAAGAATACTTACTTAGTTCTGGGGTAGTGTAGGTGAGCAGATATGACATGCCTATCCGTATCAACAGGTGAACTTTTGAAACTCATTGCCACTTGCATCCTATCCACTTTAATCATTCTCTCCCATATTGCTCTAGAACTGCACTGTCCAGCATGGTAGCCATTAGACACCTGTGGCTATTGAGCAATAGTCCAAATTGGGATGTACTGTATAAGCATAAAACACACATCAGACTTTGAAGACTCAATATGAAAAAAAACTCAATAATTTTTATATAGATTACATGTTGAAATATCTTGTATTTGGTTAAATAAAATTATTAAAATTAACTTGACCTGTATCTTTTTACCTTTTGTAATGTGGCTGCTAGAAAACTTAAAAGTACATATAGCTTGCATTATATTTTCTATTGATGGCGCTGTTCTAGAATATTTGGTGCATATAGGAGATGGATCGTGACTTTAAAAATTAAGTAGATACCACAGTCACCAACACTGTTCACTGAAAAACTCAGTATTTCAGAGACTTCAGGTCCCCATCCTGCCAAAACCAAAAGAAAAACCTCAGACCAGCACAATGCCTAGGATGTAGAAGGAACACAACACACATTAGCTGAGGAAACACTCTTAATTCAGATGAGCCTTTGTTCAACCCATTATCTTTCACTGCTCCCCTCAATATGTTGCACTAGCTCTAGTACGATTATGAAATATTTGAATGGGATGGATATAGGATGTACAACTCTTTAGGTTTTTATGTTTTATCTATTTACATGTCTCCTCACTGAAATGCCTGCTCCTTGTGGGTGGGGATTATATCCCCGTGCTTCAAATGTTGAATGAGGCATGATAGGATCTTTTCAAAGCACTCACTTGGACAGCTGTTTACAAATTCTACATATATTCTTTGAAATGCCTTGTTTGCAATTGCCTTTAGAATGCATGGTATTCTTCTGAATATGCTTAAGGCAGGCAAATCTCCATTGGGAAAAAAATAATTCTTGGAAAACAGCCAAGATTCACCTCAAGGATGACAAAAGGGAGCACACTGAATAAGGCTTTTCTCTGAAAACAATTTTAAACAAGTTCCAAATATACTTTAAGCAATTTTTTAAAAAAGTCAGCCGCAATGACTAGTCATTTCATATTTCAAATCAAATCGTAATTTAGGCCAAGAGCAATATATGCAATAAGGAGCTGAAATGGTCATTGCTAGGTGCCATTGAGTCGATTTCGATGCATAGTGACCTCAAATGACAGAGTAGAACTGCCCCATAGTGTTTTTTAGACTGTAATCTTTACAGGAGCGGATTGCCAGGTTTTTTTCCCATGGAGCCACTGGGTGGGTTCGAACTACCAACTTTTTCATTAGTAGCCGAGCACTTAATTGTTGCACAGCGAGGGATCCATCCATTATTAAAGTCATCCTCAAGCTTTTACTGCAGCCTACTTCCAAACTTTCAGAAACATCTTCATACCTTTTGCACTAGGGCTAATTACAAGATACACTTAACCTACCACGATGGAGGTTCACATTATTCAGAGTGCTAAGGTGTATTTGGTAATGTCCTAAGAGATTTACTGAATTTACGATATATAATCTTTGCTCTTTCTGAGAAATTATTGGCCCTCTTTTTCCTCGGCAAGGCAGCCAAAACCAATGTTTATTCACAGCACAATGAAAATAAGCTCTGGAATCAGAAACCTCAGTGGAAATACACTGCCACTTACTATGTGACCCTGGGCAAATCAAACATCTGTATCTCAGCATCATCATCTGTAAAACAGGGTGGTTAACAATGCTTACACCTCAGTTACTGAGGATTAATTTATATAGAATGGTTAGTACAATGTCTGTTAGCAATGAGTACATTTTAGCTATTTTTAATATAGCTAGTACTAATCCATTTGCAAGGTGTTAGGTTTAAATCTTGCCTGAATTCAAAGACCTCAACAAAACCTGGCCCAAGCTTAGCTTTCATTTCATATTTTTTAGTGACCATTAAGAGTCCAGTTTACAATCCACCTTGATTAGAGCTTCTGTTCTAGGGATCTAAGTCCTTTGCACTTCCTTTCAAAAAAAGAAAAAAAAAAACCTGTGCATTGGTTTACTTTGTTGTCTAGAATGTTAACTTTTCAGTGGTGTTCTTGAGTTTCAAAGAAGAGAATCAGGAAATACACTAAAATTAAAACCCTTGGAAGGTCATGAGTTGACCACATTAAAATTATCATGAGGAACTGAGTTCCGATGCCAATGACAGAGCTACACAGGCACCAGGGGAAACGAAACTATAATAAAATTCACCACCTGCTTAAATGAATACCAACACCAAGGGGAAGTTTCATCTAAGTATCAGAATGTGATGATCCATTAAGAAACAAGGACTTCTTGGTGGCTTAGGGAACATGTGTATGAGGTTGGAGATAGAGATGGAAGACAGAAGCTTCATGACTACACATGCATACCTACAAAGTTTTTGTATAGAGGTCAAGCAAAGGAGTGGTCAGGGCAATGGTGAGAATGTAAGAAACAGCAAAGATGCACTTATTTAAAATGCATTTACATAAATCTTTCCAGGATTCTTGTATTGGAATATATTTTAATTTTTTATTACCACTGAAAGCCATTAAACTACACAACACAGATAAAATGGATGTTATATCACATAAGCCAGTACCTGCCCACAGTCTTAGTAATGAGGGGAATCAAAATCAAGGTTGAACTGTAATTCCACTTGATTCTAAAAATCAAGTCTATTTGACATTGGTTTGAAACAACAGAACCTTTATCAGATTCCCCTTTTAAAAGAAAAGCCCAAGGAGAGATGATCAAGCACAAATGATCACTTCATGCATTTTATTGATAGTCTATATTTTAAATCTGCAGTATGACATCTTACAGAGGGAAAAAGCTTCTTCCTAAAAGATAACTATTAATAATCAAACCAGCTTTAATATGACTGACCTTTCAAGGTCTAGTTTTGCATTAAACAAATTAATTTTAGCAGGTGTAAAGCACTGCACAAAAAAAGAAAACTGGGTACATTCTCAAAATTTAATACAGGGCTTCCCAACCGGGAGTCTGCTGGATAGATAACTGGAGAAGGGTGCTATGTTGAGGTTTAAATTGAAACTGAGAAACCAGATAAAGCAAGCCAACCAAATTCACTTCACTTTGTGCTCCTCTCTGCTTTTTGGAAAGTCTCTCCCAGAGGTCAGGAAGCCCTGGTATAACAATCACTTTCGTCTTTATAGAACATACATTTATGTGCTTCATGTTCAAAGACATAAACGCAGCCTTTGTTACTGTTCTCCCTCCAAATCACTTCAGGTTCTCCAAATCACTTTAGGCTTCAGAAAGCTTTCCAAGATTGCTGCCTAGTTATTTATATGAATCCAAGTAAACATTTATACCAAAGTAGCTGTTCCTGGGAGAAGATAAAACAGGCACAGATACATAACCAGGCCAACCACATACCTACTCAACTTGATACCTGATCACATGGCCCTGCATCTTTAAAAGCAGCACCAGGGACAAATGAAGCTATCAAGAGGTAAAATCCAAACACTGGACAGTTAAAACACATACAAATCAATTGTTTAAAGAATGTTAAAGGGGCACTAAATACAGAGTTAAGGCTGGGTAGCTGGGTCAACCATGCCTTGGAATTGAAATAATCTTCAAGATTAGAAACTGACAGAGAAACCTTGAAATAACTAGGCACAGTGGTATAACGGGGTTAACTTTCACTGCATGTCTTTGAGATATCTATCACTTAACCCAAGTGACAATAAAGCAGCTGTGGGTCTTTATTAAACAAACCCTAATCAAAACCAAATATCTCACTGGAATTTCACTTGAGGGTGTTGGAGGATATGCCTTTTTCCTTCAGAACTGAATGAAAACACCTACGTAGACATTGAAAAAAAAAAACATAAAACTGATATAAACTGTTCTGTTATTATCCTTTGAGAGTTCTAACACCTCAATAACAGCTCTAGTCCAGGCTGTAAACTTATAGATTCAAAGTGGGGTTACTTAAATCAAGTGAGATCACTTTTTGGGAAGATCAGATAATATTTTAGAAATATTCCAGTTAAGAATTTTTAAAGGGCAGGCACCAAACCCACAGCTTTTTAGTTGCTTATAAAAAAATCTGACTTAAAAATAAATGAAACACTGGTTCCTTGGACCTTGCACTTTAACTTTCCAAATGAAGCATGTTATGTTGATTTACTTTTTCAAGTGTTTTTTTCAAAAGCACACAATTTACTAGTTAACTCAATGAATTACACACTGTAATTGAATATTAAACATACTGAAGAATTACACTATTAAAAAAAAACCTGACACTTTAATGTGTGCCTTATCAATCTCTTTCACTACTAAGGTACAGAATACTTCAGAAAGTAGCAATCAGCACAGTCTTACAAGACAAGGAAAGAATAAAAGTGCCCTGCAAACGTGGCTTCTATGTACTTAGTATTGGTAATACATTTGACAGGGAAGCCAGTTAAGGTAAAACTTAAAAAATAAGGCAGATTATGAATTTTTTTGTTCACAAAAGAACAAAGGAGAAAAAGTGGGGGGGGGGGGGAGAAATACATCCTCAGTCTTTAAAAGTATCAATAACAACCACAAGGTGCCACTCTATTCTAGCAAGCTGTTAAAAACGGCCCTTTAAGAGGCATTTCACAACATTCACCTCCCTATCACATGCGTATTTTGGGAAATGACTGAAAGTCATGGCTAATGCCTGACCCACTTCATGTCATGGACATTTGGGAAGCAGGTGGTTAAATACACAGCATATTAAGTGATAACCCTTCATAAATATAATTTGAGACACTGACACTACAGTAGGGAATACTTGGTATGGAAAGGACATGTTTTCCCAGTGGGAAATAAAAATCGACTACTTGAGGTAACACTAATAGCTAATGAGTTTCCTAATCTTAAAGTCTGGATGAATTCCAATAATGTTTTAAAAGAAATATATATGTATATGTATATATACATACATATATACACACACACATGCTAAACGTTTCTGTTAACTGTACAATTATTACCCTACACTCCAACACTAATATGAACACTTTTCTCTCAATCCCAACCTCCAATAACACCAACGAGGTATAACTAATGTGTTCTTTTTAGAGCAAATATTCCAAATTAACAACATGGCTCATTTTCTCATGTTGCTACAGATAAGTCTGCAGACTTTGAACCTAACTTGTTCAATTTTGTTTCTAGTACTAATAAATCTCAATCTTGTCAACAGCTTGGAGTTAAACAACAAAACACTTCAAACATTTCAGACTAGTAAATTTTTGAAAATATCTGAAATATTCAAGGAAATTCAGTTTTTAGTACTTTCCCCTATGCTTTACAATGTAATCTCCTAACATTGTTTTTTCTTACTATTATTGCATGAAGTTCAAACTAAGTCTCAAAGACAGAACCTTTCTATAATAAAGAAAAAGTGCAAAGGTACAAAATGAAATGTAAAGTCTTTTGCAAGAAAATGCTCCCTCAACAGGTGTTTGGACGCTGGTGGGAAAAAAGATTTCTGTTCTTCATTGTACATTTGTTACCTACAAATGGCCTTGTCTTCAAGGTCCACAACCCTAGTAAGTATATATTAGTCATGGACTTCGCAAAATAAAAAAAATTAAGTAGCAAATTCCACTAAACACTTGTATTCATTCTACACAATCCAATGGAAATAAATGAGTGCTAAAAGGTGCCCACATGCACATGTCAAATATGTGCATTCTACTGAAAACTATAAACTTAAATTTCTATTTCCAGTGTTTATGAATAACTTCAATATGTACATTCATAACCAACATTCTGCATGAGTTACCTCTTACTTTAATACTTCACAAATGATTAATACATCTTGGGAGGTTAGGGAGGTACTTGTTGTCAATAACTTTCTTTTATGCTTAGAATGTACTGCAGTTGTTTATAAACTATTTAAAATGAACACCTCTGTAATAATGGAACATTTTTTATCAAGAGGAAAATGATTTGTTTTTAGCCAATCAGGACTACCCTGCAGATCTGAAAACTGTAGATTATACCCTTAGGAAAGGAGACAAGAAGGCTCACAAATATAAAGGAATCCTGACTTTTACGTGGACAATTTTTTAAAAAGATAAAATGTATTACATAAGCGCCATAAACAGTGAAATCTGCTTATATTAAAAAAAATAAGTAAAGCTTTGTTTGGACATTATTTCCTTGCAAGAGCAGTACATATCCTTAGTAAACAACTACCATATTTACAAGTTAATTTCCTTGATACTTAGGTAGGATTGAAAGCCAGAGAAAAGAACGAGCTTTGAAAATATCTTTACAGCTGAAGTGATAACATTTAAGGTAGCCAGATAATTTCTAAAGCAGACTTGTTTATTTGCAGAGTATTTGACTATGTCTGGTTAGCTAGCTCACGTTCTTAAAAGGCCAAGGACGTGTTCAATCCCTTTGGGCCTGTTAGTTTTCTCCCCAGAAAAACATCTGCTCCACAGTAAGACTAATTCTAATCCCAACCAGACTCAAAAGAGAAATTAGGCAAAGAGTTTTGAGGTTCTTCACAAATCTATTCTTACTACTAAGAAAACAATATAAAGTTCACGTCCCATACAGTGAGTAGCATTCTCATCATATATGGACAGCACAATTAAAATTTGAATTTCAAATAAAACGATCTGACTCACTTTCAACAGAGAGTGATCAAAATCCCTCAATCCTTCATCTGGTCTTTAAAAATCAACAAGTGTGCATTGGTACCTTAAATGATAAACCTCGAAAACTACAAATTTGAGATTTGCCTGTTAGCACATTATCTCATTTTTTTGAGAGACAGACTTGTAAAAAATATCAATTTAACTTGTGCTAGGTGATAGTGGTTTTTCTTAAACCAAAACTCTGCCAAATTTGTTGATCTTCTACTTCACCTACTCAAGTAGAATACTTTGTCAAACGTCTGCTGATCTCAGTTTAAATTTTTCAGAGCAGATTTCTTTACTCTTTCCATCTTTCATTTCCTGCCTAAATCCAAGTTAAAATACACAATTTCCATTGGTCTTTAATGCAGTTCAATTCTGCACTGTCCTTTCCTTTGCATGTCACAGTTAACTATTCACATACATTAAATATTATTAGATATGTTCTGCTCTTGACATCTACACACTTACAAAAGCAGCTTTGTACTTTGTTTGGTGTGTGTTTTACTATGCTGGCTCACAAAAAGCAGTTTTCTCATTTCTAAGCATGGTACTTTACAATTTTTAATGCATTAATACAACAGTGCATTGGAAAAAGTACTGAGCCTCTACAAAATAGCTTTACATTTTTAAACAAATGAACATGATTTTTTTCACTTACACAAGCATAGGCTTTTTAATATTTCCACAAGATAAATATCTCAATTAAACTAAAAGCTCACTCTACAGTGTGCCACAAGTGATGGGCTTAGAAGACAGTTATACACTTAGAAGATCCTAACCTTAGTGTTATTTACACTGACATGTCCAATATCACCTAAAATGAAAGGTGAACAAATTATATTCATAATGTAGCTGGATTTGCATCAAATGAATAACTGGAAATAGTACAGCTTTAAGTAATTACTTATGAAACGTGTACTGTAACTTAGTCTAAACTGGGAATTCCCTTCGCCCCTCTCTCCTATGGCGTGGGAAACTTTAAAGATCAACATGAAACAGACAGGAGCCATTGCTAAGGCAGGTCTTTTAACATAACAAGGGAGAAACAAGTATATATGATAAATTATCAGTAATAGAGATGCTATTGATTCAATTGATACTGAAATCAGATTTGTAGGCCCTAAAACGTTGCTTTTTAAATATTTCCTTTTATTCTGGAACAGAAATTGGAGAAAGGACAGTAATTCATTCAGAAAGCAATGACTCAATTCAGGTTGTTACTTTACATTTAAGCACCACTCAAAAAGTGGACATAAAGCAAGTGATTCCTGTTTGCCCATCACTACACCAGCTATATAGCTGAGAGTTCGGATCTTAATTACACAACGCTTTCTCTGTTACCAGAAGCTAAGACTGCTCTGCGACATATAGGACAGGTAGAATTCTCAGATAACCAGCGATCGATGCAGTGGACATGGTACTCATGGGAACAAGGCAGTTTACGAAGTTTGTTGCCTTCTGTATATTCTGTAATGCAAACACTACACGTTTTTAATGCATCATTTTCACCAAAACTTCTCATTGCCAAGTTGTCAATTTGTTCTTTGGTGAGTCCTCTAGGTTGGTCATCATCCTCCTCATTTAAGAGGAAAAACTGAGCCAGACTAAGGAAGGGCAAAGAGCCACTTTCATCAAATGTTACTGGGGCCCTATGTCGACCCTCTCGCCTGGCGCCTGATGATGAGCTTCCTTCATTACTGCTTTCAAACATCTCTGAGCTAGATTCTGAACTTTCACCACTGGAACTGGAACTAGGACTGGAACTAGAACTGGAACCAGAACTGCTATTACCAGCAGAACTCCCTCTTCCATTCCGTGACTCTGCCCTTTCCATATTTCGACTTGGGACTGAGCCACTAGGCTCTGAATCACTATCACTGTACATAAAGTAGCTTAACTCACCAAAACCTGTCATTATCTGCCTTAACATGGTCTGAATGGCAACAGATGTAGTTTCACTTAAGCCAGTATTTAAAATTCTACGAATGGGAATTCTGATGGTACTGACATAGGTTCTCACACCGGCCCGCTCAGAACGTGAAAATGTACGCCTAAAACCTCCTCGTTCACTTTCATAAGTGACGGTGTTGTTTGGTGTCTGAGACCTTGACCGAGTTCTGCTAGCTATGCTATCTCTCTGCCGATATTCTCCAGGACGAACTCTTCTTACTTGAAGATCAAGGACTATGGTTGGAGGTCTCTGTCCTGATCCTGTAGATTCAGTATTGCCAGCTGTGTCTGAAGAACCTGCTCCTTGAGAGGCATTTCTTGTTCCAGAAGCTGCAAAAAGACCCCTGCTGAGCAACTCGGGTCCAGTTATTTGCTGTCTCAATGTCACATGGTGCCGGGTTCTAGAACTTCCCTCAGTCTCATTTACCAAAGGGTGTTCAAAAGTCTGAGATGAGATACTATGATGAGATCTTCGTGAAATTTCACTCATTGGATGCAAAGGTGACCTACTTCTTTCAGCTCTCGCTCTGGTTCTCCGATGGTCTGGGCTTCTGCTTCTCGCTCTTCTCTGACCTCTGGTAGGTGGGGCTTCTCCTGTTAATGCTTCAGTTGAATTCCGTTCTAATCTAGATGGCCTTGCAGATGTCGATTCAGATTGTGGATTTTCCACTTGCCCTTGGCTGTTATTTTCCGTATTTTCTCCACTAGGCCGTCTTGCAGATGGCTCATTTTCATTCTCTGGATTTTGGCTCCCATTATTACGGTTAACATTTATCTCTAAACTGAATCTGAAATCACCACTGTTTGGATTAGTCCGGCTCACTGCTCTCCAAGATTGGTTTCCTCTCTGCCCACTTCTTGTCGTATTTCCAGTTTGTCTGACAGAGTTAAGCCAGTCTATTATAGAGTCACCATTAGATACATCATCTGAGGAGCCTCCACCTGTTTAAAAAAAAAAAAAAAGGAGGGAGAGAGAAAAAGGAACTACCAAAATTAGGACAATTGTAAAACTCTGTATTAAAAAAAAAAAAGAACAAAGTATCTGAACAGATTTCACGTTTACAGATTTTTGTAAACTACACTCCATAGATTTGCAGGTAAGGACAGGGAAGTTTCAATTCCATTTGAAGAGCTATCAAATCCTAGAGAAAGTCAGAGAATTGTTTTCTTTAAAAGAAAATATAGAAGAAGTCTATTTACAGTATTTCATGGTATACAGAGCCTAGCATATCACTGTCGGACTGTTAGAAGACAGTATTTTTTTAGTCCACTAGCAAAACACTAACGCAGTCAAACAAGGTAAACAGCACTTAAGGTATACCTGTTGCCGCTAAATTGGTTCCGACCCATAGCGACCCTATAGGACAGAGCAGAACTGTCCCATAGGGTTTCCAGGAGCAGTTGGTGGATTTGAACCACTGACCTTTTGGTTAGCAGCCGAGCTCTTAACCACTGTGTCACCAGGGTTCACTTAAGGTACAGTGCTGGTATTTTAGTTTAGATTACAAATTTTTTGTCAAATTTTTATTAGTCTACATTACTTCTTCTAGGCTCTTGACTTAAGTGTCTTTGATAATACAAAAGGCTGTTTTAAAATACAAGACTGCTGTAGTCACTGTAAAATATAAACAAGGTTTATAGGTTTAAAAGTATTTGAATACTTTTTAATGCTGCCAAGATTTTAAATTGACATGAAATTGAAGATCAGACCAAATGAACAGTCTGAACCTAGCATAGTATATGTAATGGCATGTTCAAGAACAAAACTGTTATCAAACATAACCTCTGAGGTTACACAGTCAAATTCCCTACTTCTCACTGGGAGGGAAATACCAGACCTGAGGCTAGAGCAGGATTTCTCAGCAGCAGCACTCTTGTCATTTTGAGTCAGTTAATTCTTTGTTGTGGGGGACTGTGCTGTGCATTACAGGATGTTAGGATGTTTAGCAACATCCCTGGGCTCTACCCACTAGATGTCAATAGCACCCCTCCAGTTGTGTCAACCAAAAATGTCTCCAGACATTGCCAAATTTCCCCTAGGGGACAAAGTTGTAACCCGTTGGGAACCACTGGGTTACAGTAAGCAGCCTTTCTTTTTGATGGTGAGGAAGTCACACGTCTATATTAAAGGAATAATTCAGTAAGTAGGAGGAAACTTAGGGAAGAGGTGAAAAACAAAAACAAACAAACAAACAAACAAATCACATTTAAATAGGCTATTTCTCACTACATACATCTCAATACAAACAACCCAAAGGTGAAGTGAAACAAAAACATATTGACATTCTCACCAAATATCAAGTAAACTGTTTTTTATTAAAAGTTAATTTGTGCCATATCTGATGTTTACTATTATAAAGTTCCTTATCCATCCCATCCTCTATCCTCCAAAACCAAACTATACCTCTATTTTCATCTGAGTTTTGTGGTGGTGGTCCCTCTTTAATTTGTTGTAGTCTTCTCAGCAACTCTTCCTCAGTACTTTCACCTGAAAGCAGTTTAAAAATGTTTGCCAAATTACAAATGAAACCCAGCAACTCTTAACCCTCTCTTAGGTGAAAACCAAGGAGTAGCAACTTGGGTAAAATTCACTTCTGTGGGAATGTAATATTACAACTTTTATACAAGTTTCTTTCCAGCTGACAAAGTGCTTTTGCATACAATATCTAATTTTAAAAAGATGTAATTCTGGGTAGACATTGTTATCTGCATTTCAGACTGAGTAAACTGAGACTGACAGACTAACTTCTCAGAATGCACTCCCTCTCATAAGGGTCATGCTAAACCTTACTTTTTAAAATTCAAGCAATCACCCAAAGGTTAGTAGAATTAAACAGAAATGAGGAGGAAAAAAGTCAGTGAGTTTCAAACTGGGATCAGATGGGACCTAAAGCAGTAAAAGAGAACACCAAGCACAAAATTCTGTAGAGTTGACAATTTTCCCAGAGCTAGCCCTGGACATACTTAGGGAATCAGGAATGACATAAAATAGAATAAGCCTGTCTAGGAAGTAAAGTTCCCGTTAGCTATCCCTCACTTGGACCCGTGTCTAGTTAAGTAAAAACAAACAACAACAAAATGTTCAGCTCTAGTCTTTTCAATTTAATTCAATGAAAATTCGTAATATAATTTGTAACTTAAAAATCTCTCCAATACAGGATAAGCCCAAATATGAGCGAATAGAATTAGGTAATAAGTATAGCAGTAAATATGCTTTCATATCCCTTGTACTAAAATTGTATTTTATAATGGCTAAACAAATAGATTTTTAAAACAGGTTTAAGTATTTTTTTAAAGTCAGTTAATTTGCATATATAAATCCTTAAATTACATGTAGCATACCTGGGGTGCCTAGCAAATTGTTATCCCTCATAAGCCTATAATCTTCTTCACTCAGGTTATTTACAAATTGATAGAAAGCTTCTTCCCGATCCAATCGGTCCATCTGACTTCTGCGCTGTGCTGCAGACTGATCACCACTTCCTTTATCATTGGAATCTGAGTTTTCCATCTTGATGAACAAGTGGAAAATTATCTAAAAGGAGAAAGGAGACCACCAATCTTGAAAACAGAATAGTCAGTATGCATTCTACATAACAGATTCAATTATGTGAAAACCCAGAAAGCAGGTCAAGATGTGGATTTTAAGACCTCAAACGAATGAAATTTCATGACAGAAAAACTCTTGAAAAAGCACCATTAAATACTGGGAAAAGGCTAGGCCAGGGTAGGCAAACTATATCTCAGACCAAATCCAGCCCTACTTTTATTCTGCTTCCAATCTAAGAATGTTTTTCATAATTTTAAAGGGTTAAAAAATATTTTGCAACATGTAAAAATTATATGAAACTCAAATTTAAGTGTCCATAGTTTTATTTCAATGCAGTCACACATTCATTTACATATCATCTGTGTCTACTTTTGTGCTACAATGGCAGAGCTGAGTAGTTGCAACAGACACTGTATGCAGCACTCCCATTGCTTTGCACCTCTGATCTGTGCATGATAAACTGCAGTGATGCAGTTATAACCTGACAGCGTTGAGTGCCATAGGTATCACCATACTGTGACATTTTACTACCATTTTACTACTCATCATGTCAAAAGGAAAGTGGACTTTGAATGTCATACTTAAAGGTACAGTGAAGTGTGGTTTATTTTTATCATATCACATGGCAAAGAATTGTGTTTATTTTGCAATGACACTGTGACTGTGCTAAAGTAATAAATATACATTGACATCACCAGACTAAGCACTCATGACAATATTCCCAACTCATAGGACAGCTACAGTCTGAAAAATTAGAAAATTTAAAATGAAATAGCTCATTACAAAATATTTCTTTCTAAAAATAATGACAACAAGGCTTCAACCAAATTTAAGTTTCCAAGTGGCTTTTGTTAGCTAAGCAAGGAAAGCCATTTAACCATGGTGAGTTAAACTGTGTTTGATCGCAGCAACTGAAGAAATGTGTTCAGAAAAAATACATTTAAGATTAACTTTTCAGTGAGTATAGTTGCTCAAAAAGTTGAGGATATTGGGAGCAACATCAATAATCAACTGAAGACAAGGCAAATTATTTTGAGTGGTTTTTCTTGGTTTTTGATAAGTCAACACTACCAATACCGTTGTTTTTTTTATTCAAGGAGTTTGAAGTAACTGAAGTTAGGCTCTATGAGCAGTCTGCCTGGAACAACCTGAGGTGACAACATTTTCAAAGTTGAGGGAACAGTAATTCAGTACAACCTGAAGTGGTATCTGCGAAGATGTGTTACAACTGAGATGGTGGTAAAAATGTATGCAGCAGAAAAAGACAAATTTATAAAGATCGTGAAAATGTTAAGGTGTTTGAAGTCTACGGTTATTCACTATCATATTCATCAGCAGGTACTTTGCAGAAAATATTTAATCTATCATGTTATTGAACCAGTAACCACTCACTCTGTAGACTTAACCATCATCAGTTCTGTGAATTTCTGTCAAAATATAAGCTGAATATCCTGATTTGCCCTACCACACAGCAGTTTCATGGCTTATCAACGGTAGTTTTATTTTGATTTTTTTGGTGCTCAGGGCCAAGACTGAATTTTTTCCCAAATGAACTGACCTCAATTACTATTATTAAACACTGAATGGCTTGGGAAATAAGCTTTTGCTGCAGACTTGATACTGTTTCCTAATGTATTCAGCCTAAAATTACAAGGCAAAATAGTGCTTATATATGCTAAACTTATACTGTGGTAAAGTAATTTCAACAATTAACTAATGTAATCATAAGTAATGTCAAACTGCTTTGTACATTTCTCGTGCTGTCAAAGAAATAAGATCTCCATTCTCACATAATTTGCAGCAGAAATGTTTTCTGAGCTCAAGCTACAGTCAAAACAGTATTTTTTGAAACTCAATGCAATGCAAAGGCAAATTCCGTATCTCAAAAGTAATTTAACTG
The DNA here is from genome assembly GCA_030035585.1 of Dugong dugon. NCBI lineage: Eukaryota > Metazoa > Chordata > Mammalia > Sirenia > Dugongidae > Dugong > Dugong dugon. The sequence continues at coordinate 94,583,732 of CM057483.1, read as the reverse complement.
TGCAACTGAGGAGCTTCTACCTAACCTTCAATTGAAAATGATAACTCTGCAATGTAATGATATGCTAAAAGGCAAATATCAAGAAAACAATCTAACAGAATTCTATAAATGCCTTCTAAGGAATGAATATGTTTCATTAAAAGCATATGCTTATGGACTGATACTAGTATCTGGCAGTACCTGTATGTGTGAAAAGGTACTTTCAAAGATGAAATATGTAAAATTTCATTTCAATTCAGCATCAATAGATGAACACTTGCAAATGATTTTGATAAGGAGCACTAACTTGGAACTCCAATTAAGCGAAATGTTATCCCCTCAAAAAAAGAATGCCATTCTTCTCACTAGTTGACATATATTAAAAAACAATGTACTGAATTATTATTATAGTTTGAATTTTGTTAATAGAAACTTGGTGAAATTTGGTTTCTCTCTTTTTATATAATACTCTCAATTATGCCTTCTGGCCCACAAAAAAAGCCTAAAATATTTACTATCTGGCCTTTTACAGAAAGTTTGCCAACACTTGCTTTAGATAATACGTAAAACTAGCCAAAAATTCTTAATTATCATTCACTACTTGTATGGCTTTAAGGAAATTATAATACTGGTAGGTTTCCATACATTTGCAATTAATTACATAAATAAAAAGCAATGGTAAAGAATCTAAAATATGGAAAGACTCCAAAGAAAACTTCATTCGCTAATCCTTTCCTTTCCCAATGATTTGCTTTAAGTTCACATCAATATAAACTTAATTCTATGAACATATGAAAATGTGATTTATGGAACAGAGATAGTCTAGATTGATGCTAGGATCTAACTACCCCCCCCACAACACATCAAGTACCAGAAAGCTCACAAGTCAATACTAAACAGAAAATAAAAAACCCTCTTCCAGATATAAAAAACAAAGAAGCCTATCTTGCCAAACTCTGCCTTCCTGCTAAGTCTAAACAAATTTTAGTCTAGACATGGGCACACCTAGATCTCTATTCTGTTCTCCTTACATCATCATTCTTAGAACTATTCTATCATTGTTTAAACTAATAGGGTGACCACGTCAAGAAAAGGAAAAGGAGGAGACTGTAACATATTTGGACAAAGCTTCCTACTCTCATAAAAAAAAAGAAAAGAAACCAGTTGCTGCTGAGTCACTTCTGACTCATGGCAACCCCATGGGTGTCAGAGTAAAACTGTACTCCACAGGCTTTTCAACAGTTGATTGGTTGACTTTTCTGAGTAGATTACTAGGTCTTTCTTCCGAGGTACCTCTGGGTGGACTCAAACCTCTAACCTTTTGAGTTAGCAGTAAAGAGTTAACTGTGCCACCAAAGGACTCCACCCAATATCATAACTAAGACTCTTTAATTTTCTAAGTCTAACTTAGAGAAATTTCTGAAATATGTTGTTTTTATAATAACTGGAAACTTTGAGAAGACTGGAAATCAGCAGCTTAAATAAAACATTCTCTTAAAAGTTTTATGGATGAGGCATTTAAAAAAGACAAAAGGAAATCAAATTTTTCTATGTGAACCTCAAGTTCAAAATTTAGCAAGGGTAAACAGCTAATTAAAAAAAAATACAGAACACAACAGCCAAAAGGTAGAAAAAGCAAGTGTCTATCAACAGATGAATGGATAGACAAAATGTGGTTGATCCATACAACAGAATACTATTCAGCCATAAAGAGAAATGAAGTTTTGATACATGCTATGACACGCAGGAACCTTAAAACCATGCTGAGTGAAATAAGTCAGACACAAAAGACAAATATTATAATTTCCCACTTATATGAAATATCTAGAATAGGCAAGTACACAGACATCAAAGTTTATTAGTAGTTACCAGGAGCAGGCAGGTGGGAGGGGAAAATGGGGAGTTGTTGCTTATGGGGTACTGAGTGTGTGCTAAGAGTGATGAAAATAAAATGGAGTGAGTGATGATGGCTGCACAACATGGTGGCACTGGATTTTACATGTAGAAATGGTTGAAATGTCAAATATTTTGTTATATATATATATATTTACCATAATAAAAATTCTTTTAAAAATACAGTAAAGCAGAAAGGAAAAAGAAACCATAGTCAGCCCTCTGTATCGTGGGATCTGCATCCAAAGATTCAACCAACCACAAACAAAATATTCCCAGGAGGGGGGGAATTTCTCTCGTCATTATTCCCTAAACAATACAGTACACCGACTATTTACATAACATTTACATTGTATTAGGTAATATAAGTAATCTAGAGATGATTTAAAGCATATATATAGGTTATATACAAATAGTACGTCACTATATATAAGGGATGAGCATCTGCGTGGGGTCCTGGAACCAATTCCCCATGGATACCAAGGGATGACTGCACAGCCATAATTCCTCAAGCCAAAGAAAACTACCAGTAACATTTCGCTGTTTTTTAGTTAATATTTTGAACACTAATAATACAAAAGTTAGGAAAAAGTCCACTTGTGAAGGATCAGTAAGTAGTTCTGAAAATAATTTATAAAAAAAAGCACAACTTAGTGTGATTGAAGGCTCTAAAAACATAAATCAAAGAAGTAAAAAATGTTTTGAGTTGAAACATTTGAAGATTAAACACGAACCAAAGATAATAGAAAACTCACATACCAAGGGCAGTTACGAGAGTGGTATATATTAAGAAAAAGAGTTAAGGAGGTTAACTATTAACAGAAGATGGAAGGTAGAGGCACTCGACTTCTATCTTTTTTCTACTTCATTCAATAACAGGAGAATCATCTTCTAACTGGAAAAAGTAGAAAAAATAAACTTTTCAAAGAGAGAAGAGCAAAGACTGCAAAACTTCTAATGATAATCTTTGAGAAATCACAGCGAATAGGAGAAACGCTAAAAGACGAGATGTAAAATATAACCCAATTTTCAAAAAAAGGGGAGCCCAGAAACTCCAGAGCAGCAAAATCTGACCTAGGGACAATTCTACAATAGGTTATCAGATATACTGCAAACATGAAGAAGAAAATATGCACACCAGAAGCAGGGTTCAAGCCCTCATTTGCTTTACATAGGAGTGGTTCTCAACCTTGGCTTGCACATTAGAATTACCTGGGGAGCTTTCTCTGGGGTTGGCCAGACACTGATATTTCTAAAACTCCACAGGTAAATTCTATTATGTAGCTGGGGTTGAGAACCTCTGCGATAGATACATCAGGATAATACTGCTTGGTTTCTTCACAGGATCTAACAAAGTTTCTCCTCCCTGGGTTATGGAGAAATGTGGGTTAGATCAGTGCTTCTCATACTTCAGTGTACAGACAAATCACCCTGGAATCTTGTTAAAGTACAGATTCTGATTTAATAGGTCTAGGGTGAGGTCTGAAATTCTGCATCTTTAACTAGCCTCCCTAGAATCACACTTTGAGTAGCAAGAAGCTTGATGACAAAACAGTTAGTTTGTTGCTGAATATCATTCTCAAACATTATGGATCAACGCTAGCCTGCAAAGAGCCCTATAAACTTTTAAAATAAACCATTTGGATGAATCTGTCAAAGACATGATATGACAGCCAAATCTATAGATAACTCAAAGCTGGGAGAGTTAGCATGTAAGATATATATGATAAATAAACATTTTGAATTCTCAGTTGAGTGTGAGGACGAGCTGAAATCAATAAAAATGATGATAAATGTGCTATACTACACACTTTATTAAGAGTCATCAACCTAAAACAACCCATATGTACAAGTATAAGATAGGGGGAAAGTGTGTCTCAACAGTTCACATGAAGAAGACCTGAAGTTTTTAGATAACACAAACTCAATAATGAGCCTGCTTCTGCTAAGAAACCTAACAGAGTTACACGGTGCTTTCAAGGCCAGTGTTAAAATAAAAGCAAGTTAACAGTCCCACTGCAACCTGCTGTTCAGATTACTTGTAGAGTATTTGAAACATTTTAAATACTTCTTAAGAGTGCCAAGATGGGGAGAAGCCTGGGAGCATCATAAAAGAAATGCCTGAATTACCTGGGGTATTTAGCGAGAAGACAAGACTAAAAATGGACATGATTACCATCTTCAAATATGTGGAGAGTTGTAACATGAAAGAGAGCAGAACCATAGGGTAGAGCTAGCGCCAATAGTTGAAGAAATATGGAAGCAGGTAATTCTTCCTTTTAATACAGTCTAACAAAACTGTCCAAAAATGGAGATGCAACCTGCCTCTTAGAAGAAGCAAACAACCTGTCTCTGGAAGTATTCAAGCAGAGGCTGGATATTAAAGAGGAGATTCCTTATTAGGTGGAAGTTTGAACACACTGATTTCAAAAGACCCTTCGGATTAAAATTTCATTAAGGATGGGTAAGTCTCTTGGTCTTCTATTCTGGGCCTGTTAGTTGCGTGAAGTTGACTCTGATTCTCGGTGACCCCATGTACAACAGAACCAAATGTTGCCTGGACCCGCACCACCTTCATGATCATCAGTATTCTTGAGTCCATTGTTGCAGCCACTGTGTACTTTAAGTGCCTTCAGACCTAGGGGGCTTATCTTCTAGCACTATATCAGACAATATTCTGATATAGTTGGCTAATTTTTAGAAGCAGATCTCCAGGCCTTTCTTCCTAGTCTCTCAGTCTGGAAGCTTCACTGAAACCTATGAAGTATGGGTGACCTTGCTGGTATTTGAAGTATCAATGGCATAGCTTCCAGTATCATAGCAACATGAAAGCCACCACAGCAGGACAAACTGACAGACAGGTGGTGGATTCTGGGCCTAGGGCTATACTAAGCTATGTATTCTAGTGATACAATTTTGTTAGAACACATTCTTGGCAAGACCAATCCACTTACTCTGCCCCACTCTGCCCTACAACACACCTTTGTGTTTTACTACCCTCACACTTCTGCTCATGCTGTTCCCTCAGCCCCTTCTTAGTCCCTCTCTAACTCAAAACTCTTTAAAGTTTTAAAAAGCAAAGATATTACTTTGATTACTAAGGTGCATCCAAACCAAGCCATGGTCTTTTCAATTGCCTCATATGCATGCAAAAGTTGGAAAACGAAAAAGGAAGACAGAAGAATCGAGGTGTTGAAACTGTGGTGTTAGCAAAGAATACTGACCATACCATGGAATGCCAGAAGAATGAACAAATCAGTCTTAGAAGAAATACAACCAGAATGTTCCTTAAAAGTGAGGATAGTGAGACTTTTGCTCAATTACTTTGAATACATCAACAGGAAAGACCAACTGCTAGAAAAAGACATCATGTTTGGTAGAGGGCCAACAAAAATGAGGGAAACCCTCAATGAAATGGACTGACACAACAGCCACAACGACTCAAACAAACCAAGGATCATGAAGATGGTGCAGGATGGGGCAAGGTTTTCTTCAGTTATACATAAGGTTGCCATGAGTTGGAGCCGACTTGACAGCCAACTAGCAAAAACGTTTAACTCTACCTTCAAGGTTCAATGAAATCTCACCACCTAAGAAGCTATTACTATCTCAGCTAGCAAATTTCCATTCATTTCCGCATACTGCATTTGTCTATACCACTAGAGTGGCACTTCTTGCCTTACACACACTTTTATATTTTTGAAGTGCACGTGTCTTTTCTTCCGAAGTAGCTCCCTTTAGGGAAAGACCCAGAATTATAATCTTTTAAACTCACTTGCACATTATGTTTAAATGACAACCAAAATTCACTGAAACAATGAGAATATTAAGTTCATTTCCCTTAATAACTTATATAAAGCAGCACTGTCCAATAGAAATAAAATGTGAACTACATATGTAATTTTAATTTTTAAGTAGCCACATTAAAAAAGTTTTTAAAAATGGGTGAAATTAATTCTAATAATATTTTATTTATCCAACATAATCAAAATATTGTCATTTCAATGTGTTACCAGTATAAAAAAAATTACTGAGCTGTTTTACATTCTTTTTTTTAATACTGAGTCTTCAAAATCTGGTGTGTATTTTATACTTACAGCACATCTCAATTCAGATGCTAAAGTTTCAACCATTAAAGTAAAATGAAGTCCTACCAAAACAACACAATTGCGTTTAATGGAAAAATATTTTACACTGCTTCAGTGTTTTATTAAAATTTAATAAAATTAAAAATTCTGTTCCAACAGTTTATAAAGAAAATTTTCTACATTCTAACTTGGTGAGTAGTATCTGGGGTCTTAAAAACCTGTGAGCAGCCATCTAAGATACTCCACTGGTCTCACCTTGTTGGGAGCAAGGGAGAATGAAGAAAACAAGATACAAGGAAAAGATCAGTCCAAAGGACTAATCAACCACAACTACCACAGCCTCCACCAGACTGAGTCCAGTACAACTACATGGTACCTGGCTACCATCACTGACTGCTCTGACAGGAATCACAACAGAGGGTCCCGGACAGAGCTGGAGAAAAATGTAGAACAAAATTCTAACTCACAAAAAAACATCAGACTTACTGGCCTGACAGAGACTGCAGAAACCCCAAGACTATGGCCTCTGGACACCCTTTAGCTCAGTAATGAAGTCATTCCTGAGGCTCACCCTTCAGCCAAAGATCAGACAGCCCCATAAAGCAAAACGAGACTAATGGGACACAACAGTCCAGGGACAAGGACTAGAAGGCAGGAGGGGACAGGAAAGCTGGTGATAGGGAACCCAAGGTTGAGAAGGGACAGTGTTGACATGTCATGAGGTTGTTAACCATTATCATAAAACAATACGTGTACTAACTGTTTAATGAGAAACTATTTGTTCCATAAACCTTCATCTAAAGCACATCTAACTAAATAAATAAAACTTCCGTCCCAGGGCTCTGGGGACCATGATCTCGGGGAACATCTAGCTCAATTGGCATGACACTACTTATAAAGATAATGCTCTACATTCTACCTTGGTGAGTAGTGTCTGGGGTCTTAAAAGCCTATGAGCGGCCATCTAAGATACTCCACTGATCTCATCCCTTCGGGAACAAGGGAGAATGAAGAGAACAGGATACAAGGAAAAGATTAGTCCGAAGGACTAATGGTCCACAGCTACCAAGGCCTCCACGGGACTGAGCCCAGTACAGCTGGATGGTGCCCGGCTACCACCAATGACTCCTCTGACCAGGATCACAACAGAGGGTTCTGGGCAGAGCTGGAGTAGGATGTAGAGCATAATTTTAACTCCCCCCAAAAAAAAAAAAAAAAAAAAAAAGACGACCAGATATACTGGTCTAAAGAATACTAGAGAAACCTCGAGAGTGTGGCCCCCAGACACCCTTTCAGCTCAGAGGGGAAGTTACCTTCAAGGTTCGATGTTAAGCCTGGGAATGGACACCCCAGTAAAACTAAATGGGACTAACGATGTACAGGAGTCCGGTGACAAGGGCCAGAAGGCAGAGGGAGAGTAGGAAACTGATGATAAGGAACACAAATTGAATAAGGACACTGTCGATGTATTGTGAGATTGTTGACCACTGCTATAGGGCAACATTTGTAGTAACTATTAAATGGGAGGCTGTTTTGTCCTGTAAGCCTTCATCTTGGGCGAGAATGGCAGCACAATTGGAAGAGCATAGTCAATATCACTTAAATGTGTAAGTAAAAAGTTTTGAAATGGTGTTTAAATAAAATAAAAATAAATAAATAAATAAATAAACAAATGAGACTAAAGAGGTACAATAGTCCACTGACAAGGTCCAGAAGACAGAAGGGGACAAGGAAGCCCCCTGGTGATAGGGAACACAAGGTGGAGTAAGGATATTCTTGATGTGCTGTGAGATTGTTAACCATTGTCATAGGGCAACATGTGTAGTAACTGTTAAATGAAAAACTATTTTGTTCTGTAAGCCTTCATCTTAAGTGAGAATAACAGCACAGTTGGAAGAGCGTAGTCAATGTCACTGAACTGTGAATGTAGAAAATTTTGAAACGGTGTATCTTTGGCCATCTGTAATTTTCATCAAAAAAAAAAGGTTGAGAATTTAGAGGCTTAATACGTTGTGGGGTTGTTAACCAATGTCAAAAAAAACATGTGTACTACTATTTCATGAGAAACTATTTGCTCTGTAAGCTTTCACCTGAAGTACAATAAAATATATATTTTAAAAAAAAAAAAAAAAAACTTCCATCCCACTAGCCACATTTCAAGTGTTCAATAGCCACACATGGCTAGTGGCTACCATACTGGACAGCACAGCTTTAAAGCTTTGTTTGTAAGGTAGAGAAATCCCACACATGGAGTTTTAAAGCGTTCCCACCATAGTGTTCTTGCTCTATAAACGTATTAATTATACATTCCCTTTATGTTTTTCGAAAGTAAAGTAATAATACTGAGAACTCTACAAATACGCACGGGATAAATAATTCTTCCCAGTGCTCACCAGTGAAGATCCACTCTCGACTTCTTGGAATTTCTGTAATTTCCTACACAGGAACTAGAGACAAAGCATTATACTTCTATTGAAAACTCTGCCAACACTGTCATTTTAGAGATTTCTGAATCCTAAGCAGCTTCTGCCTGACGAGCTTGGAGGTAGTTCCAAAATTCTATGCTAGAGTAATTTTTATTTTGGTTTAGTTTTATTTTTTAATTCAGAATTTTAACAATGAGACATTCACAAAGCAACATGTGAACAAATCCAAATTACTATTACTTCCATAATATGCTGTTCTCCTTTCTCTCTACCCTCCCATACATACAGCAAAGAAAATATTTTCCCTATCCGATATCCCTACAGCACACTAATTTGTTACTTCAAAACGGCAACTGAACTGGCAAGGCTTCGTTTAATAGAACACACATTGTTTTTGCTAAGGTAAAGGTTTCCATAAAGGAAGTAGTTTGTTCCTTGTAGTTGATGAGGAAATGGAGAGAAAAATCCAATTTGCTGCCCTACTTTTGCCCAAAGCCTCCATACTTTCTGCTTTATTCTGCAGTCCCTGGGTGGCACAGTTAAGCAGTTGACTACTAACTGAAAGGCTGGCGGTTGGAACCCACCCAGACATACCGCGGAAGAGCTGGTGATCTGCTTCTGAAAGGTCACAGCCTTAAAAATCCTACGGAGTACAATTCTACTCTGCACGCATGGGGTCGCCATGAATTGGAATCAATTCAATGGCAACTGATTTTTTTTTTTGAGGGGGAGTGAGGGTCAAGACATTTTAGCACTGGCAAGGCATCTCCACACTACAGGGACATTTAAGGAATGAGTCATGGCTGCAAAAACCGAAGAGGTCTCCTGAACTTGAGATAATCCTATTTTGAAAATAAAATCTGAATGCAAGCAACACTTCTAAGATGTATTGTAAAATAATTTTAATCTCTCAGACCCAATGAATCTAGTCTCATTTTAAGCAGCCCTTCACTAAGTAGTACAAATGAAGAAATGTAATAAATCTAACCCACGAGTTCTTCTCCTTGTAGACATAATGTCACTATTGTAAGATAAGTGAAAATCAGTGTTTTAAAGGTTAAAGCATATACCAAAGATGTCAGGGGATCAGTCTTTCGGTATGAAAACATTAGGGACGAAATGTTAACAAAATGGGTCTCCAGATTCTACTCTATGATGAACAACATTGCAGTAGGTTTCCAGTTTAACTATTAAAAGGAAAAAAAAGACTCTCCACACACCCCTGACCTCCTTTAACTTTATGAAAGAAAAAAAATCTTAAACCTATTTAGTTATCTTACTCTCAATTATAATATTCATGTAGCATAAATTAGAAATTTTGGATTATGATTAACATCAGCCATTTTTAAACTTAAATGTTTCTAAGAAAAGCTTATCAATAAAACCCAACTTAAGAGAATGAATATATAATTGCTCTTAAATAACTCAGGCCTCTCCCTAGTTATAAGCAGTACTCACCATCCTGTATTTATACAGCCCTTTCACCGATATTTAATCCTCACAATAATCCTACTTCATAGGAATCCGCACCTCTACTTTACAGATGAGACAGAGCAGAGGGAGGAAGTGATTTACCAAAGGTCACGTGGCTCATAAGAGGCAAGAGCCAGTAATTAAATCCAGGTCTCCTGACTCCAAATTTAGTGTACTATCCACTAAACTACCACTGCCACCTAATATAGCCCAAGACTACATACTTTAAAACATATTCCTTCAATTCCAATAGGCATGCCTAAATTATTCAACCTCACTATGAGCTTTTTGGAGCCCTAGTGGCATAGTGGTTAAGAGCTCAGGCTGCTAACCAAAAGGTCAGCAGTTCAAATCCACCAGCTGCTCCTTGGAAACCCTACAGGGCAGTTCTACTCTGTCCCACAGGGACACTACGAGTCAGAATTGAGTCGATGGCAATGGTTCTAATGGATATGAGCTTTCTGTATCATGCTCATTCCTTGTACAAAAACTTCCAAAATGACAAAAACACCTTTTATAAACAGGATGAATCCATGAGGACTTATTTTTAAGTGTCAACTCAATATATATATATAGTAGCTCCTTGGCTAAACAACATATTTTATTAGCCTCATTTCTCTCAGAGTACTATGTGCCAATATATCCAAATCCATTCCTGGAAGCAAGTAGCCAAATTAGAAATTCTGCCTAGTTGTTTCAAAACACTACTCGTTTTGGTCAAGGAATGTGTGACTGTGTCAAGTAAATTTAATTCTAGGGAAGAAAAGCCAGTAAGAAAACCTGAGATTTAATTACTAATTAGGTAATTTTAAAATGCAGATTTTATTCACCTTGAAAATTTTAAAGCATTGTTAGCGATCGCCATCTCTTATAGCTATTATCATATGTTAATATAATAAATTATGCACATTGCTAATGTTTTGACCACTGCTAAAAGTAGTATCACATTTAATTCTCCTAGTCCATGTACATCAATCTTTTAAAAACATAATTTTGTTATGGGGTTACACTGAAAGTCACTTAAAATACTACTATTCAATTATTAATGGTTCAGGTGACCTGATGCTAAGTATAAGCACACATATTAATTATATTTGATGAACATACTGCATCATAGCAGTAACTACTTAAGGAGACATAAGGCATCAGCATAGACAGTTAATAAAACAGGCTTTACAAAACTGAATTCTAAAACATCAAATCAAATGCTTGTGTAAATATCAATCAAAAAATAAATAAGCCACATCTATTAAATCTGGAAGAAATAACCTCTTTAGGAAAAAAAAAAAGTGGAGGGGGAATGAAGAATCAAGGTAACCTAAACATCAACCAACCACTCAAGCATCCTGTTCACTTTCAACTTTCACATGTTCATCCAAGCTCCGAAATTGTTCTGAAGCAGAACATGTCGGTTTTTAAAAAAAATCATACATAGCAACATAAAAATATATTACACTGAAAAGAAAAGGGCAAACATCATCTGTTTGCGATAGAGCTTCATTAAGAACTTTCTAAAGGAGGTAAGAATTAGTCATTCAATCCTTGTCAATAAAGCAAAGAAAAACGTTAGCTCAAGAACATCATCATCAAAATGAAAAGTACTTAAGGCAGTTTAAAAAAGTTAAATCACAAAGAACTGCTGAATTTGAGGTCAGCATATAAAGTACTATGATATATGTAGACACCAAACGTGTCGGGGAGTCTTCAAATATAGAATGTTTAATTAAAATTTTATGGCATTTGTTGCAGAGACAAAAGTTTATTAGTGGTTATAAGGGGCTGAGGGGAAGAGAAATGAAGAGTTATTACTTAAATGGGTAATGAGTCTTCCTCTAGGAGGATGAAAAACATTTGAAAATGGATAGTAGTGATGGTAACACAATATGGTTAATTAATTAATGTCACTGAATTGTACACTTAAAAATGCCAAATATTTTGTTATGTATAATTTACTACAGCAAAAAAAGAATGACTGACGAACACCATGCATGAACACTGAACACATCAGGCTAAGCGAAAGAAGTCAATCATAAGAGACCACATATTTTATGATCCCATTTAAATAAAATGTCTGTAACAGGCAAATCTATAGAAAGTATATTAGTGGTTGTTTAGGTCTGGTGTACTGGGGGAAGTGGGGGGGGGGTGACTTGCTAAAGGTTTGGGTTTTCTTTTTAGGGTGATGAAAATGTTCTAAAATTGATTGTGGTGACAGTTGCATAATTCTATAAATATGCTAAAAACCATTGAATTACACAGTTTAATGGGTAAACTGTGATTATATCTCAATCAAGTTACAAAAAAAATTTATGGCATTTTCAACAAATAAAAGGTTAATAACAACCAGATAGCTTTTTAACTCCGTACATGGGTTTAAAAAAAAAAAAAAACCATTGCCGTCGAATTGTGGAATTCAGCTCTGTGAAAAAGAAAAAACAGGAAGTATTTGGGTTCTAGTCATGGCTGTAACATTAACTAGCTATGTCAGTTTGGCCAATTCACTCAATCTCTTATGCCTCAGGATCTCCATAAATATTAGAGAATAGGATTAAATCTTCTACAAGGTATCTTCCAGTTCTATGAATCTGTGACTAAGATATAACCCAGGTCACATTACGGTATTAAGTATGAAAAATAAAGTTTAAGAAACAAAATGAATAAATAGGATGTAAGCTTAGATGTGATTTTCTTTTCTCACTGCCATTTCTCTCATTATGTACTATTTCCCTTTTAGTGACTATCTTAGTTTTTTGAAGAAAAATGTAGAGCATTCTTCTTTAAAAAAATAGGGCAGGGTTGCTGTTTCACTATCTTTACTTATCGTATAAGATGCCTCTCACCAATCACATGATTTGATTATTTCCAATACTGGCCTATCACAGGATGCTACCAAAGCACCCACCACTGCTGATGCTATTATAACCATAAGAGATTAGCCTCACCTATAATTCTTGTATTACCACTTGAAGAGGACAAAAAAAAAAAAAAAAAAAGACTCAGAAATGTTCCTTAGGGGTGTAACCTCTTGGCAGGAAATCTACTAACTTATAGCTCAAAAACTACAACAACCTCCAAAACAGTTAAAAACAAAAGAGTATTAAGGACGTCAACAAATGAAAAGACAGAAAACCATGCCAAATGCTGCCAATTCATAGAATCGAGTTAGTATAAAAAAGGAAACCATTATGATGACATTTCATCTCACTCATGTACTTCAATTTAGACTGTGGATTTAATCTTCAATTATCCATTTCATATTCTTTTATTATTGAGCTACATCACTAAATTAGAATTTGGTCTTATCCACGAACTCAATTTTGACTTCTCTAATCATTCCCAAGAAGTAAAAAACGAGATTCAAAAATCCAAAAGATTCATGTGTTTACAAAAGCAAAATATCAAACCAAACTCACTGCCGTTGAGTTGATTCCGACTCATAGCCTATAGTACAGAGCAGAACTTCCCCATAGGGTTTCCAAGGAGTGGCTGGTGGATTCAAACTGCCAACCTTTTGGCTAGCAGCTCTTAACTACCACGCCACCAGGGCTCCAAAAGCAAAACAGTTAATGTAAAATCACTAATTACTAGCAATGTTGGTGTTCACCCATCACTAAACCACACTATTTTAAAAAATAAGAGATTTCCATCAAAACATAACTTCTGTAAAAGTGAAGTCAATTTTAAAAAGTAAAACCACTCGACCAAAAATTACTAGCAGTGTTGGTGTTCACCAACTACTAAACTACACTATTTTAAGGACATAAGAGTTTTCCATCAAAAAATAACTTCTGTAAGAGTGAAATCAATTTTAAAAAGTAAAACCACTTGACCAAAAACAAATAATATAACAAAAACAATGTTATATTATTTGAAGAAAACAGTTTTGTATTTAAGTCCAACCATACTGACAATTCTTTCTGAACCAATGTTCCTACAAAGAACTGTTATCAAAAGTGATCATATATCCCTGGTTTGTGCAGAACAGTAATGGTTTATACCTGCTGTCCTGGAGTAATTAGTAATACGGCCCCCGCTTCCACACTAAAAAACGCCCATATAGATAATTTATAAGGTCATCTGAGTTAAAATTAACACTGAAGGGAACTTTGGTCAATAAAAAAAGAAAACCGTAGCTGTGTGAACTACTTTCTTTCTACAGTCAAGTGGAGATCAAGAGGAAAGGGATCTTCTTTCATTCCAAAAGAAATTTAAAACATTGAACACAAATATTTCCTTTCCCCCCACAAAAAAGTATCATGCCATGTGAATACCATTAGAACATCAAACATCATAACAGAAGCCCAATTTTTAGTCATGAAATTATTACAAGAGGTCCAAGAATCTATATATACACCAAATGCTGTCTACAGACACTTCTCTTGCACATATATAGGTACTATAATGACACAGCGGCTGCAACAACGGGCTCAAACATAGCAACAACTGTGAAGATGGCACCGGACCGGGACAGTGTTTCGTTCTGTTGTACATAGGGTCACTATGAGTCGGAATTGACTTGACAGCATCTAACAACATTATGACTAATGAAAATAAAACTTGGGTTGGAGTACTAAAATATTAGAAAATCTATAGCAAAAACATCAACTACTATTTCAGGAGGAAAACCACACATTCAAAAATGTATTCTCAAATTGTTCAAAATTGCCAAACCTTTTATATTAAATATCTCAACTGATGAAAGGAAAAATAAACCACTTGATTATCTGGGAAGCTTCCATATTCAAGGTTAAGAAAAAAATAATGAAGGAAAAAAATGGACATAGAAGTATTATACTGCTTGCTTACACTGGTTATCAAAACTTCAAGGGATTATGTAAACTGGATAGTTTTTAAAATCAGTGGGCCATAAAGGTTTGGATCTTTGTGTTACACGGAAATGTTAAGGAACTGGACCTACAAAAGAAAACATGTCCCCATCTTAGATAGTGGCCCAAAATTCTAGTACCTCATTGGTCTGGGTTTGACAGAGGATTTTTCACTTTCTAATTTGTTATCCACTCCATGGTAAATCAAGGGACCAAAAGGCCAGTTAGTGATTTGCTCTATTTTCCAAACCACAAGTGCTAAGGAAAAACTAATGTACATGATTCTATAAATGCAGATACCTCATTTGACCTACCGTATTATTTAAGGCCTCCCATGTTCACTAACCTGAAAGAATATCCATCCAGCCTAACAAATCTAGACACCATTTGATTACTAAGCCATTTCTTAAAACCATTTCTGATTTTAAATTAAGTTTATCAGATTACATCAAGAGCGCTAATGGCTGAAACAGGAACTGTAAAAGAAAAAAAGGGGGGGGGAATAATTGCTAGATCAGTCTCACTTGTTTCATAAAGCCTCGAAGTGTTAACAAAAGTTTTTGATGCAACATAACCTACAGATTTTTGACAACCCTTGTAATTTCATTTCTAGTGTATTCCCTATCTAATTAGGGAACAACTAAATCTAGAGGCATTAAAGTTTAGAGATTTCAGTGTCAGACAGACCTGAGGTAAAATGGAGACCTACCATTTACTAGTTATTTAACTGAGGACAAATTACTTAACCTTTTCTCTGAGTCTCAGTTTTCTCTATAGAAGTTAATATACTCATGAAGCTTTGTTTTAAGGACTATATAATAATGCATGTAAAGCACAGGGCCTAGAACATAACCATCCAATAAAATTAGATATGAATGTAGGCCTGGGACAATCCAGGTTTCCACCTGTTGTTCAAGCATAATTATTAATAATGTGCCTTCTGCTCCTAAAAGTGTCCTGGTTAGGGCAATAAATTATGTGGTTATCTTAACCATGATTATGATGATGATGATGAAAATAGTTAATACTAATTAGAATATTATATATCAATTATGACTTTCTGAATCTTGAAGAGAAAAAAATCAAGCACCACACAAAATAGTGTAAGATTACTTTCCTGTAAGATAGTCTACTGATATTTCATTTAGTTATTCAATGAACATTTAAACACTATTTTATTTATCATACCCATCTCATTTCAACAATATTTAAGGAAGCAATTTTCTTTTTTGGTCTTTCTGTTTTATACAGGTACTGGCAAACTTCAGGCATTATTTTAAAAAAGGAAAAATCACAGATAAAGCAATGGTGATTTTCAGCTACTCAGAATATTACTCTTTGAATTCCCAGTGAAAAGTACCCATTCTCATCATGAAGAATGCCCAACACCAACTAACATATATCAATGAGCCCATCCAATTACAGGGCCTGCAAAACAGAACAATATGTTTAAACATGCATTCTACACATAAATCATCAGGAGACGCAACAAAAAATAAATTACCTGACTGTTATGACATAGTATTGAAATACAATAAACTGGATTTTAGTTTTCTTCACTCTCTGCTCTAGAAAAAAAAAGAATCCATTATTCTTCCTCTTTTATAAGATACACATTTTCTTTGTAATAGACACATCCTAAAAAAAATACACATCCCTATGCATTTTAGTTAGAAATACCCCATAACCCAACCTACTTCAATATTAGCATTAGGATACTTGGGGAGACCCAGAAGGTCAGAGGGAACCAAAGATTTCCTTTAAAGGCTGAGAGTCAATCTACCCTTTTAATATAAGCTTGCTTAAAATAGGCCTTTCCTTATCAGACCAGTAATTATTTTCAGATTCAGATGGTCACTTTCAAGGACTTATTCAGGACATTACACTAGCCTAAGGTAGAAACTAAAGCATTAAAAATAATATTTTATTTTCAGGACATCTTAGGCTAAAGAATGTTTGAAAACATTTTTTCAGTCACCAAAGAGTGTCCTAAAACTGTATTTTTAAAAGGGTTTAGACTGGTCTTCCTGGGTACTTAAATCTATTTTTACAATTTAGAAAAGTAACTGGGGGGGGGGGGGGGGCTATAATTGTGCTTGCCTGCTCTCAAGTCATCCAGGATGGACAGACATAATGTACCTGATGGGATAATATTAGTTATTTTCTCTTTAATCATGAAGTCTCAAAGATTAGTAGTAGTTCGTTTAGTATTTCTCCCTCACTTCAATCATCCAAAACCAATGCGGTTAAACTCTAATTCAGGAAATGCGGGCTTCTTATTTCCAGCAAAAAAAATATACATATATACATAAGTATATACATATATACATACACATACATACACACACACACACACACAGTGGGGCCTTGCAAACGGTGGATGACAATCTGATATAAATACTTCCTCTTGTCCAAAGACGAAAAAATGAACCTAAATAACAAGTAAGGCCCTGCTAGGCCTCAGATTCCCGGGCTAACCTGTGGAATAAGTATGGTGAAACTGTCTAGGGAAGGAACGTGGCTGTCTCCTCCATCTTGAAATTAATCAGCATAAGGGAAAAAGGGACTGAGTATTCAGGAAGCAGAAACCCAACCGGTTAATACTAGTAAGTAAGCTATGGCGTACGTGGCAGGTACCGCCCGCAGAAGCCGAGACCCTTTGGCTTTTTTTTTTTTAATGGGGAGGGGTTGGGTTGTTGGCCGAATGAACGGAAATTAACATAAAAATAATTTGGCCCAATTCCTACCCCAACCTAGGGAAAAACAACAAACACGCAACGGCTTTTCCCTCCCTTTTGGGGGATCCTTCTAGTGATTTCAGGCAAAGGACACGCCAGGGTTTTCAATTCTAACAAGGAAGTAAGCCACATTTGCCTCAGATCCTCAGGGAAGATGTCATCGTGACCCCAGGGGGCGCCTAATGGGCAGTGTCCTGCAGAAGGGCTCAAAATGGGGTTTTGAAAAATGTAAATCCTGGGAAATCTAAAGATCCAAGAGTTACCAGCATCTGACTTACAGCGGCCTGATTTTTTTTTTCCTTTTCCCATACCCAAGTCCGCCATGTAGAGGGCGGAGAGGTGAGGGGAAGCCTCAAGAGAACAGAAGGGAGAAAAACCTGGGATGATAAAAGATTCTCACGCCTGAGGTCAACACTCGGAAACTGCCACCCCCAAATTCCTAAGACTTTGGAGGGTCCCGGCTGCGGCATGCGCGGCCACTGAGAGGAAGTACTACCCACCTCCTTCCCCTTCTTCAAAGCGCCCATCGAGTATACCACTCAACTAAAATGGCAGCGGCGACTACGCCACGAAGCCCCCCGCAGCAACGGGCCCTGGGGTTCAGAGGCGGCACTGAGCCTCTGCCACGACGCACCACTCAGGCCATTTTGAGAGAACGCGGCAGCAGTGGCTCCGCGATCTTCCTCTCGCTCTACATCCATTTCTCACGGGATTCCCAAGTCTTCACTTACTCGGTTTTAGTGTCAGGATCCGACTCGGTCGGTTCGGCCTCCGACGCCGAGGCTCCTTGCACCTCCCCTACAGCCGCTCTCAAGCCCGCCTCCGATGAGTCGCTGGTTGAGACCCGCCTCTAGCCCAGCGCCTGCTCGGAGACGTTGCTCAGGCAGCCATTATCTTCCCCATTGTTACCAAGCAGCGACAGGAAACGACTGCCCACAACAGGAAGTGATGATGAAGCGTCCTACTCTGAGCCCCACTCCCAGCCTATTAGCCAATCCGGGTCGATTCCTCGAAAATGCTTGGCGGGAGGAGGAGGGTGATAGCAGACGACGCGGCAAGGCCGGCCAAGGTTTGGAAAAGGAAAGCTGCTGTGACGCCCACAATGTGACAGGCCCCACCCTCCTCCGCCATTTTGAATTGTGGCTAGAAATTCGGGTCTGAGAATTGTGGGAACCTTCGCTTTCCCATTTTGAAAACTGAAAAACGTCACGTTAAAGCCCTTTTGTGAGAACGAAACGTGATACTAGTCTAACCTCACATCCGTTCATATAAATAGTCCAGACCGGTTCAAACAGTATCCCACCTTTTTAAAAACATATTTATTGAGCGCCAACTGTATGTCAAGCACTGTTGTAGGTGCTGAGGATGAAGCAGAAATTAAAACAGACCAAAACCCCAGTTCTCGTGGATCTTAATACTGGGGGGCAATAATAGCAATAAATACTATCTTAAAAAAACCAAACCCGTTGTGGTCGAGTCGATACCGACTCATAGCGACCTTATAGGAAAGAGAACCGCCCCATAGGGTTTCCAAGGAGCGGTTGGTAGATTCGAATTGCCCACTTTTGGGTTAGCAGCGGAACTCTAGGGAGGGGAAAAAAAAAGCGGGCGAAGGGGATAGGAGAGTGCTCTGTGGAGGCAGATAGGAATTACAGTTTTAAAGAGTGGTAGGAGGCCTCTCCCAGATGGTAACTCTCAGAAATATTTGAAAAGAGGGCGGTGTTTGGAAAAGGATGGGAAAATCTGATAAAGTAGGAATTTGTAAAAGGGCGGTTAAGGAAAGCCTTTCTGAGATGGTAATGCCTGAAGGGAGTGAAGGAATGAGCCACACAACATTCAATTACCATTTTCACAGTTAACGGGAATCAACTTGACCCTCATTTTTAGGGTGTTTCCGTGTTTCTTTTTTCATTTTTTCCTCTTTTGTGTGTTTTCCAGTAACATTCCAGCTACACTGGCTTTATTACTATTCTTCCAACAAACTAAACTTGTTTACACGTCAACAATTTTACATGGGCTGGAATATTTTCCCTTCTTATCTTTGCTCTCACCGTCCAGGCCTCTTCTTGTTATCTCCCCAGAGATGCCTTCTCTATCTTACCGATTTAAAATACTTTCCAACATCCCCTTACCTACTTCATTTTCTCTAAAGCACTTAATTTGAAAATATATTATTTGTTTACCGCTCCTTTTAAGAGCAGTAAACTTGTTTATTTTGTTCAGTGTTGTATCCCCAATGAGCTCATACAAGGCCCTTAAATATTTCTTGAGAGAATGCCCCCCACCCCAACATGTTGGCCATTTCATCAACATGGAATATAAATAGAGTATTTCACTTCAAGCAGTTAAAACAAGATCCCTCATACAACTTCCCAGCAGGCTTGGTATTTTCATTTTTGACAGTATGTGCATGTGATTTAGGCGCTATGTCTCTACTCAGTTTTTGTCTAATTTTACATAATCATGTACTAGAATGTACATGTGCTACTAGAACCTTTACCTAGAACATGTAAAACAAATTAATTCTTCAGTGGCCTGCAACCGCTATTAAGTGTGATACTGAGTTTATGGCAATAACAGATAAAATACAGTTTTAAAAACATTCACTCATTCAATAAGTATTTATCAAGCACCGTTTTTCTTCCAGTCATTGTGTTAAGCACTGGGAATAAAGCTGCGAAAAAGAGGAAGACCCTCGATGAGATAGATGGATTGACACAGTGGCTGCAACAATGGGTTCAAACATAGCAAAGACTGTGAGGATGACACATGACCTGAACTGACTCCTTTTCTTCTTACATATTTGTGACCACCTTCAAGTAATTTTTACCTTTCTTGGTCAACTGGCCCTTAATAGGAAAAACAATAATAATTCCCCAACTTTCCTCCTGGTTATATATTCAACAAAATTTATTTATCTCTTACCATGTGCCAGTCACTGTGTTGGTCTCTGGGGCTATATCAAGTAGACCACAGACAAAAAAACAGACATTGAACACATACTTATAAATTCAATGAACATTAATTACAAAGGAGACATGTGGGTACAATGGGGGGGGGCGTATAAAAGGAACATTTAACCTAGAGAAGTTGCCATTTTTAGCTGAGACCCGAAGGAAAATGATGGTTAGGGAAGGAAGCAAGATGAGGAAGGAACCCTGGGAGAGGGACCTGCCTTTACACATACCCTGGGGTGAGAAAGTGGAGCCTGGGGAAACTAAAAAAAATAGCTAATTTTCTCTAACAAATTACTGTATTTGATTTTTCTTCGTAGCACTCGTCACTTCGGAATTCAACATGTCTGTTTATTTTTTATATTGATTGTATTTATACGTTTATATCCATCAATCTTACCACTGGACCCCCTCACCTCTCCAGTGTATTTCCCAAGCCTAAAATACATAATAGGTGCTCAATAAATACTTTTCGAATGAATCAATAAATTAGCTTGTAGATGACATTAGAGGCTTTGGATCTTAAAAGCAATGGGAAGTTGTTGAAGAGTTTTTTGTTGTTGTTTGTTCTTGTTGTTGAAGAGTTAAAAAGAGGAGCCAAATGATCTGATTAAAGTTTTGTTTTGTTTTGTTTTTAAGATCTTTATGGCTGCAGTGTACTTGAGACTGTATTTTCCTTCACAGTGGATAAACTTAGTGTTTTAAGATTCTAATACTCTTACCTTTAAGAAACTCGACTGCTTTTGTTTAAAAAAAATGACACCCACAAAATAATGTATTTATTTAGTTTAGATACTGCCTCTAATATCTAAACTTTCTATCGTTTGAATAAGAATCATTGGCCAAAAGCAATTTAACTAGAAAATCAATGTCTGCCTCCATGCTTCCATTTTGTCACAGTTCACTCCTTTAGGAGTTCACAACAAAATTCAAGTTTTGAATGAATTCAGTTTGCCCCAAGGAAGGGGATTAAAAAAAAACCAAACCCGTTGCCACTGAGTCGATCCCAACCCATAATGACCTTATAGGACAGAGTAGCACTGCCCCATAGGGTTTCCCAAGGAACGGCTGGTGGTTTTGAACTGCCTACCTTCTGGTTAGCAGCCAAGCTCTTAACCTCTGTACCACCAGGGCTCCGAGGAAGGGGATAGCGAGATGGAAAGAGAAAAGTGGAAGAGAAGTCAGTGATTCATTCATTCACTTAGTTAAGTCATTCATTCAACATTTATTGTATGCCATGGCAGTGTGCTAGGCCCTGGGGCTATAGATATAAAAGCTACACAGTAGTCTCTGTCCTGAGGAAGTTCACAGTCCAGGAGAAGGTAGGCATCTGGGAGGATGTAGTTTCATTTCCAGCGATTTTGTAAAGTAAGATCTGTTCTGACCTGAACTCGCAAAAGAGAGTTGCATTGTAAGGGCCTAGGTAACACTTTTTTTTTTTAACTTAGAAAATTTGTATATAAATATATGGATAAATAGATGTCAAATTATTAACAGTGGTTACATTATACATTTTTTGTAATGTTTAATTATTTTTAGCAATAAACTTATATTGTAATAAGAAAAGAAGATTCAAAAAATAAACCAAAATAGTGCATAAGTAGTGTGCTGGGGTTTGCCTCTTTCTACTCTGCTAGGTAGCACTCTTTAGGAAGTCACTTACAAGTTTGTATTTGTAGAATGTCATAGATCTTAAAAATAATTCAAAGCTTAGGGAGTGAAACACACAAAGCACAATAACAAAGCCCATTTATCTTTACCGTTAGTAGAAGGTTTTTTAACCTAAAAGCCTTAAGAACAGCATCTTGTATACCCACGTTGTTGTTGTTAGTTGCTCAGTCTATTAGGCATGTAGAAAAGATTAAATTGTCTTCATTTCTTAGCAGCACAACGCCATGTTTATACTAGCATTGTTACTGAAAATCTTTTAGTTGCTCTAGAACTCAGTTTCTCTCTTTGAAAAAGGTATATAGTGACATGTATTGTTCCTCCCACAATTGCCCTATAAGTTAATTAACTGGGGTTGTTATCCTCCAGCAAAATATACTCTAAAAATAGGACGTATTATTGCAAATACTCAGACATAGTACAAATAAAATACGTATTGATGCCTGGTTAATTGCATTAGTAGCAGGAAAACTCAGAGCAGATTTACTGTCATGCCTGTTTTTTCCAGCTATTAGAGCAGCAGTGAAAGCTCCCTCTTCTTTACATTCTATGCTTTCTGGGAATATGAAAATAACGTGCCTAATGAAGTAAAATCAAGCACCTTACATATCCAAACATAAAGATTTAAGATGCTCTGGTTTAGAAAGCACAGGGCTGTTTTCCAATTCATGCCAAAACAGCTAGAAGTTCATCTCCCTGTAACAAATTAAGAGCAGTATAGCAGGCAGAAGACAGAGGGCTTGGATTTAGAGAAGGTATACCCACCTTATCCTCAATTAGTAATCTACTTTAATAAATAGACTCTCTGTCACTTAATTATTTAAACTACGAAGAATAAAATGCTTAAAATAGACTAGGTTGATAATGCACTATCTCTGACTTCAAGCAACTTTATACTAAGTTTCCCTTTGGAGCCTTGAGACAAGATTTACCATCCCTGCTTCTTATCTTGGTCCTCCTCAGTCACCACAAAAACCTCAGGCCCATCTGGTCTCCCACACTACTAAGCTCTCATCTCCATACAGATCAGCTATATAGTTCCACCTCCATCTCCATATGCGTTGTTCTCCATCCCCCCACCTCCCCACCCCCTCACCCCAACACTTTTCCCTGAGCCCTCTGGGACCTCACATTCAATACTAACACATTTCCCTTCTTTGTCTCTTCATAGAAAAGTCTCTCCTTAGCACTTTGGCTGAAAAATGTCATCTCCCAAAGGACGATTCCTTCCCCAAGGACCCACTGACAAAATAATCTGAAGTGCAGACTTTTCTTTTTTTCTTCGTATCTCAAAACTAGAAGTAGAGGTGGAAGGGGCACTTAATTAAAATCCAGATTCATAGGCCTCGCCCTAGGATTCTGATTCAGCTATTTTAGGATGGAACTCAGGGATCTTCATTTTAAATAAACTCTCTAGAATATTCAGATGTAGGTTATCTGCAAGAAGAGTTTGGAAAATGGACTTAAATTAAAATGATAATTGTTATTGTTGTTAGGTGCCGTCCAGTCGGTTCCAACTCATAGCAACCCTATATACAACAGAACGAAACACTGCCCGGTCCTGCACCATCCTGACAATCATTGCTATGTTTGAGCCCATTGTTACAGCCACTGTGTCAATCCATCTCATTGAGGGTCTTCCTATTTTCACCAACCCTATATTCTACCAAGCATGATGTCCTTCTCCAGGGACTGGTCCCTCCCAATAACATGTCCAAAGTACGTGAGACAAAGTCTTGCCATCATCACTTCTAAGGAGCGTTCTGGCTGTACTTCTTCCAAGACAGATTTGTTTGTTCTTCTGGCAGTCCACGGTGTATTCAATATTCTTCGCCAACATCATAATTCAAAGGCATCAATTCTTCTTTGCTCTTCCTTTTTCATTGTCCAGCTTTCACATGCATATGAGGCAATTGAAAATACCATGGCTTGGGTCAGGCTCACCTTAGTCCTCAAAGAGACATCTGTGCTTTTTAACACCTTAAAGAGGTCTTTTGCAGCAGATTTGCCCAATACAATAGGTCGTTTGATTTCTTGACTGCTGTTTCCATGGGCGTTGATTGTGGATCCAAGTAATATGAAATCTTTTCTCCATTTATCATGATGCTGTTTATAGGTCCAGTTGTGAGGATTTTTGTTTTCTTTATGTTGAGGTGTAATCCATATTCAAGGCTGTAGTCTTTGATCTTCATCAATAAATGCTTCAAGTCCTCTTTGCTTTCAGCAAGCAAGGTTGTGTCATCTGCATATTGAAGGTTGTTAATGAGTTTTCCTCCAATCCTGATACCGTGTTCTTCTTCATATAGTCCGACTTTTTGGATTATTCGCTCAGCATACAGGTTGAATAAGTACAGTGAAAGGATACAACCCTGATGCATATCTTTTCTGATTTTAAACTACGCTGTATCCTCTTGTTCTGTTCGAACAGCTGTCTCTTGGTCTATGGATAGGTTCCAAATGAGCGTAATTAAGTGTTCTGGAATTCCCATTCTTCCCAATGTTATCCATAATTTGTTATGATCCACACAGTCGAATGCCTTTGCATAGTCAATAAAACACAGGTAAACATCTTTCTGGTATTTTCTGCTTTCAGCCAGGATCCATCTGACATGAGCAATGATATCCCATGTTCCACATCCTCTTCTGAATTTGGCTTGAATTTCTGGCAGTTCCCTGTGAATGTAATGCTGCAACCATAATAATAAATAATACTAAGACAATAATAGTTGCCATTTATTGTGTCTCTACTATGTGCCATGCATTTTATGAACATTATCTAATTTAATCCTCACGAAAAAACTTGAAAAGGTTATGAGCATTTTATAGGTGAGGAAAGTGAAACCCAAAGCATTGAAAAACAACCACAAAAGCAAAATTTGCCTGAGATCCCATGACTACTAAGTAATGGAGACAGGCTTGGACTTAAAGGCATATTGCTTCTTACAACCCAGATCTCCCAGCTCCTAAACCAAGGCTCAAGTGAATACAGCATTTTTATTAAAAAAAAAAAATTTAAAGGTGATTACAAAGATAGAAATAGAGTATGTGTCAACCTGCCTGGGTCATGATTCTCAGTGTTTTGGCAGTCGTATAACATTGTGATCACTTCCCCGTTGAGATTTGATATGTGATCACCCCCATGATGAGATCTGCTGTGAGTAGCCAATCAGTTGAAGGGGAGTTTCCCTGGGTGGTGTCTTGCATCGAGTGTGGGTGGACGTTCAGGCATGGCTTGGGGGCTTTTTCTCGTTCTGGATCCTGCAGCTGCCTCCTGTTGGTCTGACCTCCAGTTCTTGGGATTTGAGCTAGCAGGTTACCTGCAGTCTTGCCTGCTGATCTTGGGATTCGTTGATCTTCATAGCCTGTGAGCAACAGCCCTGCTCTCTGACCGGCTGATTTTGGGTTCGCCAGCCCCTGTGGCTACATGAATCAGGAGAAGCCTCTTTCCTTACCCATGGACTTGGGACATTACAGCCTCTACAACCACGTGAGCCATTTTCTTGATATAAATCTCTCTATATATATTTATATACTTTACTGGTTTTGTTTCTCTACAGAACACAGCCTAAGACAAAAAGACCTCTTCAAAGTGTTAAAAAGCAAAAATGTCATTTTGATGATTAAGGTGCACCTGACCTAAGCACCTCATATGCATGCAAAAGTTGGACAATGAAAAAGGAAGACCGAAGAATTGGTGCATTCGAACTGTGATGTTGGCAAAGAATATTAAATATACCAAGGACTTCCAGAAAAAAAAAATCAATCATCAAAGAAATACAACCAGAATGCTCCTTAGAAGTGAGGATGGAGAGACTTCTGCTTACTTACTTTGGACACATCATCAGGAAAGACCAATCACTAGAAAATGGCATCATGTTGGGTAAAGCAGAGGATCAGCAAAAATGAGGGAAACCCTCAATGAGATGGATTGACGAAATAGCCACAACAATGGACTCAAAGATACCAATGATCTTGAAGATTGCACCATGAGTCAGAGCCGACTTGACAGCAACTAACAACAACAACAACAATCTTATTTAAGGCTCACAATAAACGTGTAACGTGTGTACTATTATTATACCCATTTTACAGATGGAAAAATTAAAGCTTAAAGTAACTTTATCAAGGCAATACAGCTATTAAGTGGAAAGTCAAGGATATGAGCCAAATCTATCTGACTTTAGAGTCCAGGTCACGTGCTTTTAACTACTGTATCAAATCTTCGCAAGTCAACCTTTTAGAAAAACAGAACCCCTTAGAAAGAAAAAGAGCTGCAAATGGGTTATATTATGGATTGATGAATTGAATTGTGTCTCCCAAAAATATGTGTTGTAAATCCTAATCCCTACATCTGTGGTTATAATCCCATTTGGGAATGGATTTCTTTGCTATGTTAATGAGACAGGATTAGTGTAGGGTGTGTCTTAAGTCAAACAAGCAATCCAGAGAAGCAGAGACAGGGGAAGACAAATGCCAAGCCATGTGAAGAACACCCAAGAGCAGAAGCTCAAAGAAACAAAGACTTTCCTCCAGAGTCAACAGAGAGACAAAGCCTTCCTTTAGGGCCAGAACCCTGAAATTGGACATCTAGGCTTCTAAATTTTGAGAAAATGAATTTCTGTTTGTTAAAGACACCCACTTGTGGTATTTCTGTTATAGCAGCACTAAATAACTAATACAGGTTATTAAAGAGACACACCCACATAATTCAGAACAATAAGAGGAATACCAAACCCAAACCAAACCCACTGCTGTTGAGTCTATTCCAACTCATAGTGACTCCGTAGGACAAAGTAGAATTGTCTCTTAGGGTTTCCAAGGCTGTAAATCTTTACGGAAGCAGATTGCCACATCTTTCTCCTGAGGAGTGGCTGGTGGGTTCAAACTGCTGACCTTTTGGTTAGCAGCTGAGTGCTCCTTATAGGTGGAATAGAGTAGTATTATTTTGGATGCTTTTGTTCACTCTTCGAACTGTTTTTTTCCGGTTTGACACCTGCTGAGAATTTGCATTTCTAACAAGTTCCTTGCTGAGAATTTTCATTGCCACCTCAGATATACTGGATCAGAATCTACAATTTAACAAGGTCCCAGGTGATTTTTATGTGTAACTTCCTGGAAGCTTGTTGGAAATACAAATTCTCAGCAGGGGTTCGACCCCAAATGAACAAATTCAAAGCCCTCCTTTTGTTTTCCCCATGGATTGCTGGGCCACCACATTTCCCAAATGTTAAGTGCCCACACCTCTTATGCCCTTTCCTATTGAGCGGTGGCTGACTGCACTTGTTTGAGCACTGAGCAGAAAAGAGGAAGTACCTCATGCTCCTTTTCACTCAGTGCAGTATCTTCATCACGGTCTCTCAGTTACTTCCATGCTGGAAGGCACACTTGCACTTTCAAAGGAAGGAAGTATTACTGTTTGAAGCTGCCTGATTTTGAACACTTATAAACTCTCCTTCTTGATAGAGGTGAGCCTATTTCTTTTGTTTTTTTCCTCCCATATTTTATTTTACTTCCTGTATCACTTTATTTTTTTTCCTAACTTTTATTTATTTTATTGTTGTTGAGAATATACACAGCAAAACATACATCAATTCAGCAGTTTCTACATGTACAGCGTAGTAACATTGATTACATTCTTCAAGTTGTGCAACCCTTCTCATCCTCTTTTTCTGAGTTGTTCCTCCCTCATTAACATAAACTCACTGCCCCCTAAGGTTCCTATGTAATCTTTCAAGTTGCTGCTGTCAGTTTGATCCCATATAGATAGTTCTTAAAACAGCACAATGCTCAAGGCAGAACTTTTTACTAGTTAAGCTAAACTATAGTTTGGTTTTAAGATGACTTCAGGGGATATTTTTGGTTTAAGATTTAAAGATTATCTCAGGGCAATAGTTTTCAGAGTGGTAAACTGATTTCTTGAAGAACAAGAGTAAAGAATATTCAGTTCTCTGATCTTGGGTGTCAGAGTCTTCGGTTAGTGTTCTATGTTTTTGAAGAAAGTCCGTAAAAAGATATACGGTAACACAAATATCGTCATACATAACAAGATTTCCTACCCTCTCCTTCAGTTCAGAACTTGATTCAGCAAGAAGCCTAAAGTCATAAATAGAACATCAAACTTAGATAGGCAGCAGTGTAGATGTATCCATTAGTGTCAAGCTGCAATTGTATTTTTACACAAATAACGTGTGACTCCTGTGTTCATTTGCTGGCTGCGCCCTCCTCCCATGAGGCACCCTCACAAGTGCCGTCATGCCAATCCTCTTGCACATGTTGCTGTAAACAAAATAGCATAGCACACTTACGAAAATACCTCATGGGAGCAGGGTTTGGCCTGCAAACAAATGCATAAGGTGCATTATTTGCGTAATGATACAGTACTTGGTATTAGCTCTAACCTTGAGCAAAGTTGCTAGATGTTGCTGTTGTTGTTAGTTGCTTTGGGTGGGGTCAAGATATTAAAAAAACAGAAAAAAAAACTTCTCAAGTAATTTGAATGTGCAACCTGTTTGGGAACTTTTAGTATAACCAAAAGGGGGGTCTTTTTAGGAACCCTAGTAGACTGGTTGGAGTGTTTGATGACATTTGTCAAATCACACTGTAGGCTGTTATTACCAGGCAAGGTTAATTCTATAGACTTGAGTACCTAAATAAGAACTTAATTGGGAGTAGATGAGGTATATTATTACTGTTCTTTGAGAATTTAAGTGAATTATTAGATTAATGGTTAAAGAAGTAGTGCCAGATGCAAGCATGGATAGATTATAGAAAAGAACAGAAAGCCCAAATCAGACCAAGCTAGTAAATATCTGATAAAGATGGCATCTAAAATCAACTGAATAATTATTTTTTAATAGGATGTTGAGACAATTAGTTAACTTTGAACAACAGCAAATAAAAATAGATTCATAATTACCACACGCTACACACAAAAATAAAATCCATATGGATAAAAGTGTTTTATATAAAAACTGAAACTCCTGTAATTGGTGAAACTGTACATTGGTTCAACTTTTTGAAGTAAAATTTGGCAATGTATCCCAGAAGCCATAAAAATGTGCACTCTCTTTCACTCAGCAATTCTACATTTAGGAATTTATCCCGAGGAAGTAATCACATAAATGCGCAAAGCTGCATATATAAGACTGCTAATCAAGTATTGTTAATAATGATGCAAAACTAGAAACAATCTAAATATGCAGAAATATGGTATTGGTTACATGATTTATGGGGCAATTATACAGTGTCAAATATTGCAGAAATGAAATATGATTGTTGTTGTTATGTGCTGTCGAGTCAGTTCCAACTCATAGTGACCCTACGTACGACAAAATGAAATGCTGCTTGGTCCTGCTCCATCTTCACAATTGTTGCTATGTTTGAGTCCATTGTTACAGCCACTGTGTCAATCCATCTTATTGAGGGCCTTCCTCTTTTTCACTGACCCTCTACTTTACCAAGCAAGATGTCCTTCTCCAGGGACTGATCCCTCCTGATAACATGGCCAAAGTACATGAGACAAAGTCTCACTATCCTTGCTTCTAAGGAGCATTCTGGCTGTACATCTTCCAGGACAGATTTGTTTGTTCTTCTGGCAGTCCAGTATATTCAATATTCTTCACCAATACCATAATTCAAAGGCATCAATTCTTCCATGGAGTTCCTTATTCATTATCCAGCTTCTGCACACATATGAGGAGATTGAAAATACCATGGCTTGGGTCAGGCGCACCTTAGTCCTCAAAGTGACATATTTTTTTTTCAACACTTTAAGGAGGTCTTTTGCAGCAGATTTGCCCAATGCAACATGTCCTTTGATTTTTTTGACTCCTGCTTCCACAGGCATTGATT
Organism: Dugong dugon; assembly: GCA_030035585.1. Lineage (NCBI taxonomy): Eukaryota > Metazoa > Chordata > Mammalia > Sirenia > Dugongidae > Dugong > Dugong dugon. The sequence goes on along the minus strand of CM057483.1, from coordinate 94,553,836 downwards.
GTGGATCCAAGTAAAATGAAATCCTTGTCAACCTCAATCTTTTCTCCATTTATCATGATGTTGCTTATTGGTCCAGTTGTGAGGAAGGACAATGGAAGGACACAAAAGTAGAATTGAATCAATGGAAGACAGAATCAGTGAACTAGAGGACAAATCGCTTGACACTAATTTGTTTGAGGAACAATCAGAAAAAAGAATGAAGAAAAATAAAAAAAGCCTAAGAGTTATGCGGGACACTAACAAGAGGAATAATTTACACATGATTGGAATTCCAGAACAGGAGGAGACCAAAAAAAAGCACAGAGAACTTTTGAAGATTTGCTGGCAGAAAATTTCCCTAATATCTTGAAAGACAAGAAGATATTCATCCAAGAAGCTCAACTAACTCCAAACAAGATAGATTCCAAAAGAAAGTCACCAAGGCATACCATAATCAAACTTTCCAAAACCAAAGACAAAGAAAAATCCTGAAGGCAGCTCAGGAAAAACAAACTCTCATCTACAATGGGTAACCAATAAGACTAAGCACTGATTTCTCAGCAGAAGCTATACTGGAAAGGAAGCAATGGAATGACATATACAAAACCCTGAAAGAAAAAAAATTCCAACCAAGAATTATATATCCAAAAAACTGTCTCTCAAATATGATGGTGAAACTAGGACATTCCTTGATAAACAGAAATTAAGGGAATTTGTAAAAACCTGACCAACCTTACAAGAAATATTAAAGAGTCCTTCAGATGTAGAACCAACAACATCAGACAACAAGCTGAGATTAAGACACATGACAGCATCACCCAGATACCAACCCAGATAAAGAATTCTCAAAAACAAAATACAGCTACAAGACTGAAAACAGGGAACCAGAGATGTCAATCTGTAAAAGCTGACAACTTAAAAATAAAAGGGGGAATAAATGTCATAGTTACAGAACTTCCATAAGGAGAGGAAGTCAAGGAGATATAAAGACATCACAGGTTGTTTTAAACGTAGGAAGACAAAGGTAAATTCAGGGTAACCACAAAGAAAACTAATAAACCTACTTACCAAATAAAAAAGAATAAAATCATAAAGACTCAGTAAACACAAAATCAACAATGAAGAAAATGAGAGAAAAATCCATAAACAAAGAAAACTCAGTGCAGAAAAGTAAGCGGAACAAAGAAACGGTCAACACTACAAAACACACACACAACAAAATGACAGTGGTAAATTAATACCTATTGACAATCACATTGAATATAAATGTTTTAAATGCACCAGTCAAGAGAAAGAGAGTGGCAGAATGGTTAAAAAAAAAAAAAGACCCTTCAATATGTTGCCTACAAGAGAACCACCTTAGATATAAAGACAAAAATAAGCTAAAAATCAAAGTATGAAAACAAAACACCAAGCAAACAGTAACCAAAAAAGAGGAGGAGTGGCAACATTAATCTCTGATAAAATAGACTTCAAGGCAGAATCCAGCATAAGAGAAAAGGAAGGACATTACATAATGATTAAAGGGTCAGTTCACCAAGAGGGCATAACCACAGTAAATATTATGCACCGAACAACAGAGCTCCAAAATACATTTAAAAAAAACCCTAACAGTATTGAAAAGAGAAATAGACAATTCCACAATAATAGTAGAAGATTTTAACATACTGCATTAGATGAAGGAAAAAACAACTAGAAAGAAACTCAACAGAGATACTCATGACCTAAACAACACAATCAACCAATGTGACCTCAAAGACATATACAGAACAACTAGCAGCAGTACAGTACATATTCTTCTCCAATGCACATGGATCATTCTCCAGAACAGACCATACTTTAGGCCACAAAGCAAACCTTAATAAATTAAAAAATATAGAAATAATACAAAGCATATTCTCTGATCACAATGCTATAAAATTAGAAATAAATAAGAGGAAGAACAAGGAAAAAATCAAATTCATAGAAACTGAATAACACCTTTCTTAAAAATCACCAGGTAATAGAAGAAATTAAAATTAAATAAAAAAAATTCCTAGAATCAAACAAGAATGAAAATACAACATACCAAAACCCTTTGGACACAGCAAAAGCATCACTCAGCGGTCAATTTATAGCAATAAAAGCACACATCAAAAAAGAAGGGCCAAAATCAATACCTTAACCCTAGAACTCTATGAAATAGAAAAAGAGAAGCAAAAGAAGCCACAGCCACCAGAAGAAAGTAAATAACAAAGCTTAGAGCAGAAACAAATTAAACAGAATATAGAAAAACAATTGAAAGACTCAACAAGACTAGAACTTGGTTCTTTGAAAGGATCAATACAATTGACAAACCACTGGCCAAAATGACAAAAAAAAAGAGAAGATGCAAATAACTCAAATAAGAAGCGAGATGGGTGACATTACAACAGAACCAACTGAAATAAAAAGGATCATAAGACAAGGTTATGAAAAACTATAGTCCAACAAATTTTATTTATTTATTTTTATTGTACTTTAGATGAAGGTTTACAGAACAAACTAGCTTCTCATTAAAGAATTAGTACACATATTGTTTTGTGACATTAATTGCCAATGCCACCACATGTCAACACTCTCCCCTCTCAACCTTGAGTTCCCTATTACCAGCTTTCCTGTCCCCTCCTGCCTTCTTGTCCTTGCCCCAGGGTTGGTGTGCCCATTTAGTCTCATCTTGTTTTATGGGTTTGTCTAATCTTTGGCTGAAGGGTGAACCTCAGGAGTGACCTCACTACTGAGCTAAAAGGGTGTCTGGGGGCCATACCCTCAGGGTTTCTCCAGTCTCTGTTAGACCAGTAAATCTTGCCTTTGTGTGTGTGTGTCTGGGTGAGTTAGAATTTTGTTCTACATTTTTCTCCAGCTCTGTCCAGGACCCTCTATTGGATCCCTGTCAGAGCAGTCAGTGGTGGTAGCTGGGCACCATCTAGTTGTGCTGGACTCAATCTGGTGGAGGCTGTAGTATTTGTGGTCCATTAGTCATTTGGACTAATCTTTCCCTTGTGTCTTTGGTTTTCTTCATTCTCCCTTGCTCCCGAAGGGGTGAGACCAGTGGAGTATCTTAGATGGCCACTCACAAGCTTTTAAGACCCCAGATGCTACTCACCAAAGTAGAATGTGGAACATTTTCTTTATAAACTATGTTATACCAATTGAGCTAGATGTTCCCTGAGACCATGGTCCCCACAACACTTAGCCCAGTAATTGGGTCCTTCAGGGAGTTTGGATGTGTCTATGCAGCTTCCATGACCTTGCCTTGAACAAGTTGTGCTGGCTTCCCCAGTATTGTGTACTGTCTTACCCTGCACCAAAGTTACCACTTATCTATGGTCTATTTAGTGTTTTTCCACCCCCACCTCTCCCTTCCCTCGTAAGCATCAAAGATGGTTTCTTTTTGTGTGTAAATCTTTTCATGAGTTTTTATAGTAGTGGTCTCATACAATATTTGTCCTTTTGTGATTGACTTATTTCACTCAGCATAATGCCCTCCAGATTCATCCATGTTGTGAGATGGTTTGCAAATTCATCATTTTTCTTTATCATTGCACAGTGTTCCATGGTGTGCATGTACCATAATTTGTTTATGCATTTGTAGAAAATTTGAACAGACCCATAACAAAACAAGAAATTGAAAATGTCATTAAAAAAAACTCCCAACAAAAAAAAAACCCCAACCCAGACAGCTTCCCTGGAGAATTCTACCAAACACTCAGAGAAGTGTTGACACAAATACTACTCAAACTATTCCAGTGTATAGAAAAAGAAGGAATACTCCTGAATTCATTCTATGAAGCCAGCATAACCCTGATACCAAAGCCAGGCAAAGACATCACTAAAAAAGAAAATTATAGGCAAATATCCCTCATGACTATAGATGAAAAAATTCTCAACAAAATTCTAGCGAATGGAATTCAACAGCATATCAAAAAATAATACATCATGACCAAGTGAGATTCATACCAGGTATTCAAGGATGGCTCAACATTAGAAAATCGATCAACATAATCCATCAATAAACAAAACAAAGAAAAAAAGTGCATGATCATTTCAATCGATGCTGAAAAGGCATTTGATAAAATCCAACACACTTTCTTGATAAAAAGTCTCTTAGGAATAGAAGGGAAAATCCTCAACATAAGTAAGAGTATATATTCAAAACCCACAGACAACATTATTATCAATGGAGACAGGCTGAGAGCCTTCCCCTTGAGAAAGGGAACCAGTCAAGGATGCCCTTTGTCATCACTCTTATTCAATATTGTACTGGAAGTCCTGGCTAGAGCAATACAGAAAGACAGGGAAATAAAGGGCATCCAAATTGGTAAGGAAGAAGTAAAACTATCTGTATTCACCAGTGATATGATCCTATACTAGAAAATCCCAGAGATTCCACAAGAAAACTTCTGGAACTAATAGAAAGAATCAGCAGAGTGACAGGGTACAATATCGACATACAAAAATCAATTGGATTTCTCTACACTAACAAAAAGAACTCCGAGAGGGAAATCAGGAAAAAATTACCCTTTACAACAGCCCCCGAAAAGATAAAATACTTAGGAATAAATCTAACCAGGGACATAAAAGACTTATACAAATAAAACTATAAAACACTACTGCAGGAAAACAAAAGAGAACTACGTAAATGGAAGAACATACCATGCCCATGGATAGGAATGTTTAACATTGTGAAAATGTCAATACTACCCAAAGCGATCTACAAATATGATGCAATCCTGATCCAAATTCCAACAACATTCTTTAATGAGATGGAAAAACTAATCACCAACTTTATACGGAAAAGAAAGAGGCCCTGGATAAGTAAAGAAGCATTATTGAAGAAGAAGAACAAAGTAGGAGGCTTCAAACTCCCCGATCTCAGAACCTACTATACAGCCATTGTATTCAAAACAGCCTGGTACAGGCACAACTACAGACACACAGACCAATGGAACAGAATTAAATCAATCCACTTATGGACAGCTGATCTTCGACAAAGCATTGACGTCCATTAAATGGAGAAAAACAAGTCTCTTTAACAAATTGTGCTGGCAAAACTGAATATCCATCTGCAGATAAATGAAACTGGATCCATACCTCACACCATACAAAATAACTCAAAATGTATGAAAGACCTTATGTAAAACCTAAAACTATAAAGTCCATGGAAGAAAAAAATAGGGACAAAGCTAGGGGCCCTAATATACAGCATAAATAGAATACCAAGCATAACTACAAATGCACAAATAGCAGAAGATAAACTAGATAACTGGGACCTCCTAAAAATTAAACACTTATGCTCATCAAAAGACTTCACCAAAAGAGTAAAAAGAGACCCTTCAGACTGGAAAAAAATTTTTGGCTATGACATATATGACAAAGGTCTAATCTCTAAAATTTATAGAAAATGTCAACACCTCAACAACAAAAAGACAAACAATTCAATTTAAAAGTGGTCAAAGGACATGAACAGACACGTCACCAAGAAGACATTCAGGTGTCTAACAAACACATGAAGAGATGCTTGTGATCATTAGTCATTAGAGAGATACAAGTCAAAACTACAATGAGACACTGTCTTAGTCATCTAGTGCTGCTCTAACGGAAATACCACAAGTGGATGGTTTTAACAAAGAGAAATTTATTCTCTCACAGTCCAGTAGGCTACAAGTCCAAATTCAGGGCATCAGCTCCAGGAGAAGGCTTTCTCTCTCTGTCAGCTCTGGAGGAAGGTCCTTGCAATGCTATCAGTCTTCCCTTGGTCTGGGAGCATCTCAGTGCAGGAACCTCAGGTCCAAAGGACGCTCTCTGCTCCCGGCACTGCTTTCTTGGTGGTATGAGGTTCCCATGTGTCTCTGCTTGCTTCTCTCTTTTATATCTCAAAAGAGATTGGATTAAGACACTATCCAATCTTGCAAACCTCATCAGCATAACCTCATCACAGTGATAGAATTTACTACACATAAGCAGATCACATATAACCTCATCATAGTGATAGAGTTTTCAACACATAAGGAGATCACATCAGATTACACAATCATACAATACTGGGAATCATGACCTAGCCAAGTTGCTACACACATTTTTGAGGGGACACAATTCAATCCATGACAGATACCATCTCTCCCTGGCAAGAATGGCACTGATCCAAAAATCAGAAAATTGCAAATGCTGGCAAGGTTGTGGGGACATTGGAACTCTTATGTACTGCTGGTGGGAATATAAAATGGTACAACCAATGTGGAAAATGGTATGGTGCTTCCTTAAAAAGCTAGAAACAGAAATACCATATGATCTACCAATTCCGCCCCTAGGTACATATATCCTAGAGAAATAAGAGCCATGACAAGAATAGACATATGCACACCCATGTTCATTGCAGCATTATTCACAATAGCCAAAAGATTAAAATAACCTAAATGTTCATCAACAGATGAATGGATAAACAAACTATGGTACATACACACAATAAAATACTACTCTACCATGAAGAATAGTGATGAATCCGTGAAACATCTCACAACATGGATGAATCTGGAGGACATTATGCTGAGTGAAATAAGTCAATCACAAAAAGACAGTATTGTATGAGACCACTATTATAAAAAGTTTTAAAAAATGTTTACACACAGAAAGTAACATTCTTTGATGGTTACCAGGGATGGGATGGGGAGAGAGGAAAAACCACCAACTAGATAGTAGACACATTAACTTTGGTAAAGGTAAAGGCAATACATGATATGGGGGAAGTCAGCACAACATGACCAAGGGAAAGAAAGACACTGTGAGGTATGCAAGAATAAAAGGCAACTACACTAAATACTACAACATATACAACCCTGTAACAATAGTAATAACAAACAATAATTTATGAGTAGATACATAGGCAGATATGTACACTGAATAGGTATGGGAGGGCATATGTGAGTACACCCACGTGCATATATAGACCAAGTTGTGGATATTTCTATGTATTTATTCGTATGTGCTACATGTATAGTCATATATACAATGGAGCACACAGGAAACATAGTCAAGGAAACTTCTTAGACATAACCTAACACTTCACGGGACAGAGATACTGGGCTTGAGGGCAGGAGACCATAGCCTTGGGAAACATCTAGGTCAATTAGCATAACATAGCTCATAAAGTTAATGTTCTACATCCTACTTTGGTGAGTAGCATCTGGGGTCTTAAAAGCTTGCGGGCAGCCATCTAAGATACAACTATTGGTCTTTTCCCATCTGGAGCAAAGGACAATGAAGAAAACCAAAGACTCAAGGAAGCAACTAGTCCCAAAGGACTAATGGCTCATATGAACCACAGCCTCCACAAGCCTGAGACCAGAAGAACTAGATGGTGGTGCCTGGCTACCACTACCAACAGCTCTGACCAGGATCACAATTCAGTGTTCCAGACAGAGTGGGAGAAGATGTAGTACAAAATCCAAATTCATAAAAATGACTAGACTTACTGGTCTGATAGAGACTGGAGGAACCCCGGAGACTATGGCGCTTAGTGACCCTTCTAACTTGGATCTGAAGCCACTCCTGGAGATCACCTTTCAGACAAATAACAGACAGGCCTATAAAATAAACAATAACACCCATGAGGAAAGGGCTCCTTAGATTAATCAACTAACTATATGAGTCCAAAAGGGCAACATTTGCCCAAAAGCAAAGATGAGAAGGCAGGAAGGACCAGAAAAATGAAACAAGTGGAAACAGGGAACTCAGGGTGGAAATGAGAGCACTGATACATTGTGCAACCAATGTCACCGAACACTTTGTGTATAAATTATTGAATGGGAAACTAATTTGCTCTGTAAACTTCACCTAACCCACAATAAAAAAAGATAACTTTGATCCATAAAAGAAAAAGAAGTATGCCTTTGCATAGTCAATAAAACAGGTGAACATCTTTCTGGTATTCTTTGCTTCAAGCCAATATCCATTTGACATCAGCAATGATATCCCTCGTTCAAGTCCTCTTCTGAATTCGGCTTGAATTTCTGACAGTTGCCTGTCGATGTACTGCTGCAACAGTTTTTGAATGATTTTCAGCATAATCTTACTTGCATGTGATATTAATGATATTGTTTGATAATTTCCACATTCTGTTGGATCACCTTTATTTGGAATGGGAAGAATACGGATCTCTTCTGGACAGTTGGCCAGGTAGCTGACTTCCAAATTTCTTGGCATACAATGCTGCATCTGCTTTTTGTTATTTCTGCCTATATGAATTGTTATGGAAAGATATATATGATATGTTGTAAGACGAAAATGCAGGTTACCCAATATAGCATGTTCCTATTTTAAATATGTATAATGTATATGAATAGAAAAAGTCTGGATAGATATTTACCAAAATATTAATAGTGTTTATCTCTGGTTAGAGGGGTTACAGGTAGCTTTTCATTTCTTTTTTATATTTTTAAATATTTTCTGAAGAAATTACAACAAGCATGAATTATTTTTAAAATAAGCAATAAAGATATTTGTTTTTTGCTCATATCCTTTAGCTCAGCAGTTCTAATTTTAGGATTTTTTTCCTAAAGAGAGAATCAGAGATATGCACACACATGAAAATAACAGTCAAAGATTGTTCATTGTGGAATTACTTATAGCTGCAGAGAAGGAAAACACCCTGTTGTTGTTGTTGTTTGCTGTCAAGTCAGCTCTGACTCATAGTGACCTTATGTGTAACAGAACAAAGCTTTTCCTGGCCCTGTGCCATCTTCATGATTATTGGTATGTTTGAGTACATTGTTATAGCTATGGTGTGGATCCATCTCAGTGCGGGGTTCCCTTGTTTTTGCTGACCCTCTATTTTACCAAACATGATGTCCTTTTCTAATGATTGATCTTTCCTGATGACATATCCAAAGTAAGTGGGCAGAAGTCTTGTCATCCACACTCCAAAGGAGTATTCTGTTTGTATTTCTTCTAAGACTGCTTCATTCATTTTTCTGGAGGTCCACAGTATATTCAGTATTCTTCATCAAATATAATTAATGTATTTGCTGTGGCATATTTTATAATAGAATATTACAGTACCATTAAAAGCTTTATTTTAGAAGGTTTAATGACAGAATATATTTGACATATTGTCAAGTGAGAAAAATCAGTTTACAAGTGATGTGTACAATATGACCCCAATTTTGTTTTGAAAACACTTCATAAGCATAGGAAAATCAAGTCTGGACAGATATGTTTTAAACTGTTAATATATATTTCTGGGTGCTGGCATTACAGGTTTTCCAAAGTTTTTGCAAGAAAAATTCATTGCTTTTGTACTCAGAAGAAAAAAAAATACATTAAATGTTACAAAAAAAGAGAGGTTTTTATCTCTAGAGTGATCAATTTTTAGTCATCTTTCTGTGCATTGTAAATTGTCCATTAGACTGTAACTATCACGTGGGCAGAGGTTAGGTGTATTTTTTTTTAATTTCCTCTGGTATTTCCTGCCACGTAGTGTTCTGCACTAACTGCACTTGTGCGTGTGCATACATATAAGCCTATGTACCTATGTGGGCATGCGTATTTAAATATGCCATCCTTTTTTTCATCAGTGATGAGGATAAAAGTGAAAGAGAGGTGTTTGAAAAGTGCTTTAGGTCTACAAGACTTTTTACCATATATTGGGAAAAGGAACAGTGCCCTCTACTTGCCAAGGCTAAGGGTGCATAGTAACCACTAAAGATTTGGGGGTCATACCAGTCAAGTTTGTTAATTTCAGCCCAAGCAATTATTTTCTTGTATTATCTCTGTGTGAGTGAGATTGGGTCTAACTCTTCTATGGTTCTATAAATTAGCCTGCCTGGACACTTTTCGAAAGGAGCCGTGGTGGCGCTATAGTTAAGCACTGGGCTGCTAACTGAAAGGTCTGCAATTTGAACCCATCGACCCACTCTGAGGCAGAAACATGAGGTGGTCTGCTTCTGTAAAGATTTACAGCTTTGGAAACCCTATGGGGAAGTTCTACTAGGTCCTTTAGGGTCGCTATGAGTCAGAATTTGACTTGATCACAATGGGTTTGGGTTTTTGTTTTGGGCATTGTATTGGAAATATTTGAATAAAAAGCCATATATCACTGCAAGCGGTAAATGGGGTGTCTGTACCGATTATAAGCCAGTGTTAAATGAGCTGAAGTGACAAGGCCCTTGTCCTGTTGGAAGGCTGGCAAGCAGGTCTTTACTTACTTTTCATTTCTTTTTTTCCAGAACTCCATTCTCCGTGTCAAAACTGAGATAAGAGTACAAAGGTAGTACTTCAGGATGTCCACAAGCACCCAAGAGGGAATGAGTGTTAAAATTCCTCAAACCATTGAATTATTAAAAAGCACTCTAACAGACCCTTCAAAATCCGACAGCAGGATTTACATATTTTTTATCGGAGAAAGGAGGACCAGATAAAGGCCCAATCTAAGCCTTGGTGATATGATTGCTTTTAAAATAGTTATGGCTGTGCAAGGAAAGCATGGAAAGTGGAGGACATTTTAAAGGGTCAGATTGTGGCTTGTCCTTAATTATAGCTGCAGCTGAGGAAATGCATGGGGCTTAATCATGACTCCTGCCTTCCCTCAGAGACACATCAGGTAACTGGGTAGGCTTCTTTTGCTTCCTCAAAGCCTATGCTAAAGAATTATTGATTATGAAATCTCCTGTAGGATATGTTTAGCAGTGAAATGGGGACTGAAGAGGTGGGAATTTAGAAGTCTGGGTATATTGTCCAACCGTGAATTTGTACTGCCTCATTACATTAACCTGTTGGAGGCTGTTGTGGATTGAATTGTATCTATCAACTTGACTAGGCCATGATTCTCAGCATTGTGTGGTTGTCCACCATTTTGTGATCTGATGTGATTATCCTATGTGTTGTAAATCCTAACCTCTATGATGTTAATGAGGCAGGATTAGAGGCAGTTATGTTAATGAGACGGGACTCCATCTACAGTATTAGGTGCTATCTTGAGTCAATCTATTTTGAGATATAAAAGAGAGAAGCAAGCAGAGAGGAGAGGGACCTCATACCACCAAGAAAGAAGCACTGGGAGTGGAGCGTGTCCTTTGGACCTGGGGTCGCTGCACTGAGAAGCCCCTAGACCAGTGGAAGATTGATGACAAGGACCTTCCCCAAGAGCCAACCCAGAGAGAAAGTCTTCCCCTGGAGCTGGCACCCTGATTTCAGACTTCTAGCCTAGACTGTGAGAGAATAAATTTCTCTTTGTTAAAGCCATCCACTTGTGGTATTTCTGTTATAGCAGCACTGGATAACTAAGACAGGGGTTATACCTGGGGACACACTAATGCCACTGTCTTCTTACATATTTATTGCACTGTCAAGGTATAAAATGCCACTATTAAAATCCAAAGTGCCATGCAGCAGACCTTGGCTTAATATTCCCTCTGCTCATCAGCAAAACCTGTAAGTCTCCCACACCAAAATCCTGGCAGCAGGGTCCCCACTCTCAGGAAAGATTTAACAGCAGAGATTGCTAGTGAGGTCCCATGGCACCCAGCTTTACTCCTGTTTCAAATTAGCCAGAAAGCATTATTTGTAAATAATTGAAAGTGTAACCCACTTTGAGGCCTCTCAACCACATTAGATCTTATATCGGAAGGGATATCTGCTGAAATCCTATATTTTGCATTTTGTGGGAGATGCAGGGGGTATGCTCATGTGAAGAAAACTTGGGGACTGGTGCAGGAGTCATTGAGAATTCTAGGATTTCTAAGCAATACTTTTACAAAAAAATAAATTTCTTAGTCCACAAGCCTATGACAACACTCACACCCTTGTCCTGTGAACCTCCTATACTATTGGCAAAGTCTGTATCCCTATATATTAGAGTCACAGCCTCTAACCTGGCTACCACCCTCAGTCTCATTCTTGCATACCAGGCACTAAATAAATATTTGTTGGGTGAATGAATAAATTAATCTAGGAAGATGGTATTTTTTGTTGCCTGCTAGAGATAAACTGAGTACACGGGAGCTTTCCAAATTAAGTCCATCTTAAAATGTGTGTCCAGCTATACAGAGTGGATCTTTGAAAAGGTGTCTTGAAGTGACCACTGACCAGCTGAACACCTACCTCAGCACTTTGTCATATCTATTGTTGTTCCTTACTTGTAAATAGAAGTGATAAATTATTCATGGAAGAAGGAATTTACTTCTATTTCCTGACCCAGGTAAAATCTCAGGCTAAAAGGTATTACACTATTTCTTAGTCTGCATATTCCACTTAGTGTAGTAGACTTAAAATGATCACTTGAGAGGTAAGTCAGGTAAATGATGATCGGGCTTGACGGAGACATGAAAATGTCATATAACTCATAGATGTAAATCGACCTGGAAAACCTAGACTATGTTCTGCATTTTTAAGATTTCAAAGAAACAATCTCCCTTAATCATTTGGATCAGTGTCAAATACCTTTGTTATTATAAAATTGTAACATCTAGGTCCTAAAACTCATGGGGGCAAGAGACAGGAGTTCTAGTCCCAGCTCCACAAGTACATAACTCTAGCGTCAAAATAGTTCCTGTCTCTTAACACAGATGTGGAAAAAAAATAGGTAGAAGCACTAAAAGAAAGGAATAATGTCACTCAGAAATTTGGCAGCATTAGCTTTTTCTAGGATTTTTTTTAGATATTTTTCTTTAGCAGCTCAGCTTCTAGTCTGAGCCATTCACTTCACTTTCTTTGGATTCTTATCCTACAGATTTTTTTTAAGAATCAGAAATTTGGCCTTTGTAGTTCTTAAAATCTGCACACTGGCTACTTTTATTGCCTACTGGCAGAGTTATTTTATATTCTGGTATTTTATTTTTATATTATCATTGGTCTGGGCAATGCCCTTCTCCTGTTTATTTATTCTCTTTCATTCCTATATTCAACTCTCATTTCCCTCCCCCACTTTCCATATGCAACTATTGTAATGTGTTTAATGTATGTCTTTTAATTTATAGATATGCTTAGAAAATGTGTTTAACTTGTGTGTCTATTATTTCAATGTGTGTAAATGGAATTGCGTTGTATATTTCATTTTCCTCTCAGGACTCTGTTTTAAAGATGTGTACTTCTAGCCTGTTGCTTCTTTCTGCTGTGTGCTGTTGCATGATGTGCATCCACTCTCCCAGCATCTCCAACTCCCCACCACCACAAACCATGCTGCAATAAACATACATACATGAACGCATGTAAGAATTTCTCTGGGATACCGCCTCAAGAACGGAATTGCTGGGACATGAGTAAGCATTACATTTAACTAACTGCTTCCAGTGGTACAAATCTACACTTCTGTGAGAGTTCCTATAGCCCAATTCCCTGCCAGCACTTGACATCACCCTGCTTTCTAATTTTTACCAGTTTAATAGGTACAAAGTGATATTTTGTTGTTGTTTTAATTTGCATTTCCCTGATTACGAATGAGTTTGAGCATCTCTACATGTGCTTATTAGCCTTTTGGGTTTGCTCTTACATAAATTGCCTGTAAATATCTTTTGTCCATTTTTCCACTGGAGTTGCTATTTTTTGTTGTTGATTTTCCAGAGTTCTTTCATACTTTAAGTATTGATTATTTGTACAATGGAGTACCATACAGCAGAAATAAGCAATACGCATAGGAACATGGATGCATCTTTAAGACACAGTGCTGACAGGAAAATAAGAATATACAATACAAAGACAAAGAATCATATTTAGTGCTTCTGCTCTACCAGTTCATTATGTAGTTCCTGAGGTCTTAAAAACTTGCAAGAGGCCGTCCAAGGTACAAAAATTGGTCTCTATTGACTTGAAGCAACAGATGAAGAAGGAGATCAGGAATAGGAGGAGGAAATGGAATGTGTGGCTAATTTCCTCCTTTGCCATGAGACCAGAAGAACTGAATGGTGCCTGGCTATCATTACTGAACGTTTGGATCAAAGATTCTATAGAAAAATCTTGATCAAAAGGGGGAAAGTGCAGAACAGAATTTTAAAATCTCATGGAATCCAGACTTATGGAGCCATGGAGACTGGATGAACCTGTAAAACTATTGCTCTGAGATAATCTTTAAACCTTAAACCAAAAATATCCCCTGAAGTCTTTAACCCAAACAATAGTTTAGCTTAACTAGTAAAGAATGTCTGCCTTGAGCACTGTGTTCTTTTAAAGAACTATCTGTATGGGATGAAATTGACAACAGCAACTCGAAAGATTAGATAGGAAGCTTAGGGAGCTGTGAGTTTATGTTTTTGGAGGAGGAACAATTTGGAAAAGGAGGGTAAGAATAGTTGCACAACTATAAGAATGTAATCAATGTTACTGAATTGTACATGTAGAAATTGTTGAATTGGTGTATGTTCTGCTGTGTATATTTCAACAACAACAAAAATAAATTTTAAAAACTTTGAATTAATTTTTGGCATTGAAAATATCTTCTCAAATTTCATCATCTCTTTATTAATTTTGTCCATGGTGTCCTATATTAAATGGATATTCTTAATTTTAATATACTTAAATTTATCAAACTTTTGCCTTATGGTTTGACTTTTAGGATTTTGTTTTAAAGTTCTTTCTCCAAACCACTCTCTACCTCCAGGTCACAGATATATTTTTCTACGTCTTCTTGTATCAATATTACAGTGTTACTTTTCACTTTTAGTTCCTTAATTCATTTGTTGTCCACCTTTGTATGTGCTGTTTCTTAGGGATTTAGTGTTATTTTTCTTCATACGGTGCAAAACAATTTTACAAGCAGTAATTAGGTTACTGTATACCTATGAAAGGCAGATCCTGGGGACAAGGGCCACTATGAGGGACCGAAATGGGAAAATAATTTGTTCAGTGTCCTAAGTCATGATGGGAATAGGCCTTCAACCCAGGTACCAATGGCATTCAGAATTCTAGAATTCTCCTAAAAGTACAATTTTTTGAAGCAGAGGTAGAAGAGGTAGAATTCTGTGAGAATTAAAGAGTCCTCAGATTCTTTTGCATTCATCTCTAGTCCCCATGTTCTCTATATCCCCTAATCCATGTAATTATAACTCCTACCATGGTTTCCTGGCTGCAACTGCAGAGTATATCTGGAGTTAGAGACACCAGTGGCAATAGGCATGAACACTGGGATGGCACAGTCAATGCTATAGGTGTGTTTATGACAGGAACCCATCAAGTCACTTCATTTATCACCAGGATTGATTTGGCTGATCTAGCTGACATCTTTGTGCATCTTTTTTGTCAAGGAGGACACTCTTTCCAGTTACCTAATGGTGTCATATCTGATCAAGGAGAAGCCTGATTAACTATACACTTTCTGTTCAAGAAGCAAGTTAATCACATATTGGATAGTATGCTCCATTATTTCATAGGAAAAGGTGAAGATTCCTGGATCAATATGAAAACCCTGTCTTCTCCTCTACTTTGAAATGTAGGATAATGTCTTGGTCATCTTCCCTAAAAGGGTGCTCGTTTCAGTCATCTCTAAGTAAGATAGAACTGCTTTATTTATTTATTTATTTATCTTGACATTGTGATGGCTTCTAGGATCCATTACTTGAAATGATTAGAATTTTAAAAGCAGCACTAAAAAGTGTGTCTGTTAGTGAACATATTATTTCTGAGCACCTTTTCACAAGACTTATTTCCATTCTAAATTCAGAGAAACAAAAAATTCTTCTTAGACAGCCCAGAGTCCATTATGAGAAACATAAGGCTGAATCTAAAAGAGATCAAAACATTGGGAATAAGAGGAAGATGTAACACAAACAGAGGCAGTAATTCTGATAAACCACTGGGCACAAGATAAAAAGCAATCAGATGATCCTCACAATCTTGCGAATGGTCTCAAAGGCAGAGCTATGTTATATTTGTCTCTGTAATTAATCTTATTTTTTTTTAAATTTATTGAAGAATAATTGACACACAATAAATTATACATATTTATAAAGTTTTATAAGTGTTGACAAACTTATACACAGATGAAACCTAGAAGTAAAACGGCATATCCATCACCTCTAAAGTTTCCTCATATCTCTTTGTAGTCCCTCCTTCATACCCATTGTCACTTCCCAACCCCTCACTTCCCTATCCCCATCCATAAGTAACCACTGTTACATTTTTAGATTTCTTTACATTTCTGAGAGTTTTATATAAATGGAAGCAAGCAATAAGTACTTTTATTTTCTGGCTTGTGTCACTCAGTGTAATTATTTTGAGATTCATTCACGTTGTAGTGTTTATCAATAGTTTATTCCTTTTTATTCCTAAGTAGTATTCCATTAAGGAAGACAGAAGAAGAATTGATGCATTTGAACTGTGGTGGCAAAGAATGTTGAATATACCATGGACTACTGGAAAAATGAACAAATCAGTCTTAGAAGAAATACAACCAGAATGCTCCTTAGAAGCAAGGATGGTGAGACTTCAGCTTGCTTACTTTGGACAGGTCATCAGGAAAGGCCAATCTCTAGCAAAGGGCATAATGTTTGATAAAGCAGAGAGTCAGTGAAAATGAGGGAAACTCTTAATGAGATGGATTGACCCAATAACACAATAGTTACAACAATGAACTCAAATATACCAATGGTCATGAAGATGGCACAGGACTGGACAATGTTTTGTTCTGTCATACATAACAATAACAAAACAAACAAAAAAACCTTTGCCATTGGGTCCATTCTGACTCATAGCGACCTTATACAAAGGTCACCATGAACCAGAGCGAACTCCATGACAACTAACAAGAACAACAACAGTATCCCCTTGTATAGCTATACCACATTTTGTTTAACCATGAATCTATTAATTTTTTACTATTATGAAAAATGCCATTATGAACGTTCATGTAAAAGTCTTTGTGTGCACATATGCTTTCATTTCTCTTAGCTATATATCTAGGAGCAGAATTGCTGGGTCATATCTTACCTCTGTATTTAACTGAGGAACTCCCAAATTATTTTCCACTGGAAGCGCTCTTGTCTATGCCAAGAAATTTGAAAGACAGTTACCTGGTCAACTGACTGGAACAGATCCACATATGTGCTAATTCCAAAGAAAGGTGATTCAACGGACTGTGGAAATTATCGAACAATATCATTAATATCACATGCAAGTAAAATTTTGCTGAAGATAATTCAAAAGCTGTTGCAATAGGAGATGGACATGGAACTGCCAGAAATTCAGGCTGGATTCAGAACAGGATGTGTGTCTTAGTTATCTAGTGCTGCTATAACAGAAATACCACAAGTGGATGGCTTTAACAAAGAGAAATTTAGTCTCTCACACTCTAGTAGGCTAGAAGTACGAATTCAGAGCTTCATCTCCAGGGGAAGGCTTTCTCTACTGTGTTGGCTCTGGGGGAAGGTCCTTGTCATCAATCTTCCCTGGTTGAGGAGCTCCTCAGCGCAGGGACCCTGGGCCCAAAGGGCGCACTATTCTCCTGGCTTTTGTTTCTTGGTGATATGAGATCCCATGTCTCTCTGCTCGCTTCTCTCTTTTATATCTCAAAAGAGATTGACTCGGAATACAATCTAATCTTGTAGATTGAATCCTGTCTCATTAACATAAATACTTATAATCCTGCCGCATTAACATCATAGAGGTTGGATTTACAATGCCTAGGATAATTACATCAGATGACAAAATGGTGGACAATCACACAATACTGGGAATCATGGCCTAGCCAAGTTGATAAACATTTTTTGGGGACAGAATTCAATCCATAACATTCCACCCTTTGTTGTTGTTGTTGTTAGGTGCTTATTGGTCCAGTTGTGAGGATTTTTGTTTTCTTTATGTTGAGGTGCAACCCATACTGAAGGAAGTAGTCTTTGATCTTCATCAGTAAGTTCTTCAAGTCCTCTTCACTTTCAGCAAGCAAAGTTGTGTCATCTGCATATGGCAGGTTGTTAATAAGTCTTCCTCCAATCCTGATGCCTGCTTCCTCTTCGTATAGTCCCGCTTCTAGGATTATTTGCTCAGTATACAAATTGAATTAATATGGTGAAAATATACAACACTGACACACACATTTTCTGATTTTAAACCATGCAGTATTCCCTTCTCTTTGAACACTGTCTCTTGGTGTATGTACAGGTTCCTCCTGAGGACAATTATGCATTCAAGAATTCCCATTCTTCCCAATGCTATCCATAATTTGTTATGATCCACACAGTCGAATGCCTTTGCATAGTCAACAAAACACAGGTAAACATCTTTCTGGTATTCTCTGCTTTCAGCCAAGATCCATCTACATCAGTAATAATATTCCTTCTTCCACATTGTTATGGATTGAATTTTGTCCCCCCAAAATGTGTATCAACTTGGCTAGGCCATTATTCCCAGTATTGCGTGATAGTCCACAGTTTTGTCATCTGATGCGATTTTCCTATTGTGTTGTAAATCCTATTTCTATGATGTTAATGAGGCAGGATTAGAGGCAGTTATGCTAATGAGGCAGGATTCAATCTACAAGATTAGATTGTATCTTGAGTCAATCTCTTTTGAGATATAAAAGAGAGAAGCTAGCAGAGAGACAACCCAACTCCCTCTCCCAAAAAAACCCCATTTCCTTCAGGACAATTCCAACTCGTAGCAACCCTATAGGACAGAGTAGAACAGTCCCATAGAGTTTCCAAAGAGAGGCTGGTGGATTCAAACTGCTGACATTTTGGTTAGCAGCCAAACGCTTAACCACTGTGCCACCAGGGCCTCAGCAGAGACAGGGGACTTCATATCACCAAGAAAGCAGTGCCAGGAGCAGAGTGTGTCTTTTGGACCCAGAGTTCCTGCTCAGAGAAGCTCCTAGATCAGGGGAAGATTGATGACAAGGACCTTCCCCCAGAGCTGACAGAGAGAGAAAGTCATCCCCTGGAGCTTGCACACTGAATTCAGACTTCTAGCCTCCTAGACTGTGAGAGAATAAGTTTCTCTTTGTTAAAGCCATCCACTTGTGTTATTTGTGTTATAGCAGCACTAGATAACTAAGGCAGAATTTGGTACTGAGAGATTGGGGTGCTGCTCTAACAAATACCTAAAATGTGGAAGCAGTTTTGAAACTGAATGGGCAGAGGCTGGAAGAGTTTTAAAGTGCCTAATAGTAAAAGCCTAGATTACCTTGAAGAGACTGTTGGTGGAATTATGGACATCGAAGACAATTCTGGTGAGGACTCAGAAGGAAGTGAGGAGAGCTGTTACACTGGAGACAGCACAGACAGTGAGAAGCGGCATCAGAGAAACAGAAGCAGCAGACCCAGGAGACCAGTATGAGACAGCGCTGGAGCTGACCTATGGAGTGAGAGAGCTGAGTGCCTTTGTGCAGGAGGCTTCCTGGTGGAGTGGGGTGCCTCTGGGCACTTAAGGGTGGAGCTAGGATTGTCAACCCGTGGGTCAAGCAAGCTGAGTGCCTTCTGGCTGAAGTTTACTGGCGGAGTGGAGTGCCTCCAGGCACTTATCAGTGGAGTTAAAGAGCTTTGGAACACTTGCCACAGCAGGGCAGGCACGGGCAGTGAGGCCTGAGGGGTTGAGAAGCCAAGGAACCAGGAAGCAGAAGCTGAAGAGACAGTGAACACAGGAAGCAGAGCCGCCTCAGTCTCAAAGGATAGGGCCACAATCTCTGGGGTCTCAAAGGTTGGAGTCGCCACTCAGATGGACTAGGAGAATGGGGCCACCTAAAGTCATGGGAGCAGAGTTGCTGTTCCAGTGGGCCTGGAAGGCAAAGCGGAAGCCCAGGGCCAAGAGGCCTCCATCTAGAACCTGGAGAGTGTGGCCAACACCCAGATTCTGGAGGGCAGGGACATTGCCTAAATGATCTCAGAGAACAGAGGATTATTTTCAAGCCATGAGAGCTAATGTAATATGTTCTGATGACTTGCTTTGTGTCTGTTATCCCTACTTTCCCTCCAATTTCTCCCATTTCTAATGGAAATGTCTACCTTGTGCCTGTTACATCATTGTACTTTGGAAGCAGCTAACTTGTATTCTAGATTTCACAGACAAAGAGGAATTTTGCAGAATATGAGATTTTGGACTTGGAATTGATTTAAGACTTGCTATGATATGATGGGGTGAATGTGTTTTACATGTGGAAAGGACATGAATTTTGGGAGGCTAAAGGGTGGAACCTCCACGTGCCTGTCAGTTTGTCTTACTGTGGGGGCTTGCATGTTGCTGTGATGCTGGAAGCTACGCCACCAGTATTCAGATACCAACAGGGTCACCCTTGGTGGGCAGGTTTCAGCTGAGCTTCCGGATTAAGACAGACTATGAAGAAGGACCTGGCAGTCTACTTCTGAAAAGAATTAGCCAGTGAAAACCTTATGCATAGCAGCAGAACATTGTCTGATATACTGCCAGAAGATGAGCCCCCCAGGTTGGAAGGCACTTAAAAGACAACTGGGGAAGAGCTGCCTCCTCAAAGTAGAGTTGACCTTAATGATGTGGATGGAGTCAAGCCTTTGAGACCTTCATTTGCTAATGTGGCATGACTCAAAATAAGAAGAAACAGCTGAAAACATCCATTAATAATCAGACTGTGGAATGTACTAAGTATGAATCTAGGAAAATCGGAAACCATCAGAAATGAAAGGAATGCATAAACATCAATATCCTAGGCATTACTGAGCTGAAATGGACTGGTATTGGCCATTTTGAATCGGACAACCATATGGTCTACTATGCCGGGAACAGACGACTTGAAGAGGAACGGCGTTGCATTCATTGTCAAAAAGAACATTTCAAGATCTATCCTGAAGTACAATGCTGTCAGTGATAGGATAGTATCCATACGCCTACAAGGAAGACCAGTTAATACGACAATTATTCAAATTTACACACCAACCACTAAGGCCAAAGATGAAGAAATTGACGATTTTTACCAACTTTTGCATTCTGAAATTGATCAAATATGCAATCAGGATGCATTGATAATTACTGGTGATTGGAATTCAAAAATTGGAAACAAAGAAGGATTGGTAGTTGGAAAATATTGCCTTGGTGATAGAAATGATCACATGATAGAATTTTGCAAGACCAATGACTTCATTGCAAATACCTTTTTTCACCAACATAAATGGCGACTATACACATGGACCTCGCCAGATGGAATGCACAGGAATCAAATCGACTACATCTGTGGAAAGAGACGATGGAAAAGCTCAATATCATCAGGCCAGGGGCTGACTGTGGAACAGACCATCAAGTGCTCATATGCAAGCTCAAGTTGAAACTGAAGAAAATTAGAACAAGTCCACGAGAGCCAAAGTACGACCTTGAGTATATCCCACCTGAATTTAGAGACCATCTGAAGAATAGATTTGACTCATTGAATACTAATGACCGGAGACCAGATGAGTTGTGGAATGACATCAAGGACATCATACTTGAAGAAAGCAAAAGGTCATTAAAAAGACAGGAAAGAAAAAAAAAAGACCAAAATGGATTCAGAAGAGACTCTGAAACTTGCTCTTGAATGTTGAGTAGCTAAAGCAAAAGTAAGAAATGATGAAGTAAAAGAACTGAAAATTTCAGAGGGTGGCTTGAGAAGACAAAGTAAAGTATTATAATGATGTCTTAGTCATCTAGTGCTGCCATAACAGAAATACCACAAGTGGATGGTTTTAACAAAGAGAAGTTTATTTCCTCACAGTCAAAGTAGGCTAAAAGTCCAAATTCAGGGCGTCAGCTCCAAGGGAAGTCTTTTTCTCTCTGTCGGCCTTCTCATCAATGTTCCCCCAGTCTAGGATCTTCTTGGCACAGGGACCCCTGTCCAAAGGACATGCTCTGCTCCTGGCACTGCTTTCTTGATGGTATGAGGTCCCCCTGTCTCTCTGCTCACTTCTGTCTTTTATATCTCTAGAGATTGCCTCAGGACACAATCCAGTCTTGTAGATCCAGTCCTGCCTTACTAACGCAACTGCCACCTATCCTCCCTCATTAACATCATAGAGGAAGGATTTACAACACATAGAGAAATCACACAGTACCCAGAATCATGGCCCAGCCAAACTGATATACACATTTTTTGGGGGACATAATTCAAACCATGACAAATGACATGTGCAAAAAGCTGGGGATAGAAAACGAAAAGGGAAGAACATGCTCTGCATTCCTCAAGCTGAAAGAACTGAAGAAAAAATTCAAGCCTCGAGTTGCAATACTGAAGGAGTCTATGGGCAAAATACTGAACAACGCAGGAAGCATCAAAAGAAGATGGAAGGAATACACAGAGTCATTATACCAAAAAGAATTGGTCAACATTCAACCATTTCAAGAGGTAGCACAGGATCAGGAACCTATGGTACTGAAGGAAGAAGTCCAAGCTGCACTGAAGGTATTGGCAAAAAACAAGGCTCCAGGAATTGACGAAGTTCAATTGAGATGTTTCAACAAACAGATGCAGGGCTGGAAGTGCTCATTTGTCTATGCCAAGATATTTGGAAGACAGCTACCTGGCCAACCAACTGGAAGAGATCCATATTTACGCTTATTCCCAAGAAAGGTGATCCAACCGAATGTATCACATGCAAGTAAAATTTTGCTGAAGATCATTCAAAAGCGGCTGCAGCAGTATGTCAACAAGGAACCGCCAGAAATTCAGGCTGGATTCAGAAGAGGACGTGGAACCAGGGATGTCACTGCTGATGTCAGATGGATCCTGGCTGAAAGCAGACAATACCAGAAAGATGTTTACCTGTGTTTTATTGACTATGCAAAGGCATTCAATTGTGTGGATCATAACAAATTATGGATAGCATTGCGAAGAATGGGAATTCCAGAACACTTAAATGTGCTCATGAGGAACCTGTCCACAGATCAAGAGGCAGTTGTTTGGACAGAACAAGGGGATACTATGTGGTTTAAAGCCAGGAAAGGTGTGTGTCAGGGTTGCATCCTTTCACCATACCTATTCAATCTGTATGCTGAGCAAATAATCCGAGAAGCTGGACTGTATGAAGAAGAAAGAGGCATCAGGATTGGAGGAAGACTCATTAACAGCCTGCGATATGTAGATGACACAACCTTGCTTGCTGAAAGTGAAGAGGACTTGAAGCACTTACTGATGAACACCAAAGACCACAGCCTTCACTATGGATTACACCTCAACATAAAGAAAACAAAAATCCTCACAAATGGACCAATAATCAATATCATGATAAACGGGGAAAAGATTGAAGTTGTCAAGGATTTCATTTTACTTGGATCCACAATCAACACCCATGGAAGCAGCAGTCAGGAAACCAAAAGATGCATTGCATTGGGCAAATCTGCTTCAAAAGAACTCTTTAAAGTGTTAACAAGCAAAGATGTCGCCTTGAAGACTAAGGTGCGCCTGATCCAAGCCATGGTGTTTTCAATCGCTTCATACACATGCAAAAACTGGACCATGAATAAGGAAGAAAGAAGAAGAATTGATGCATTTGAATTATGGTGTTGGTGAAGAATATTGAATATACCATGGACTGCCCAAAGAACAAACAAATCTGTCTTGGAAGAAGTACAGCCAGAAAGCTCCTTAGAAGCAAAGATGGTGAGACTTTGTCTCACTTACTTTGTACATGTGATCAGGAGAGACCAGTCCCTGGAGAAGGACATCATGCTTGGTAAAGTAGAGGATCATTGAAAAAGAGGAAGACTCTCAAGGGATGGGTTGACACAGTGGCTGCAACAATGGGCTCAAACAGTGATGATTGTGAGGATGGCGCAGGATCGGGCAGCATTTCGATCTGTTGCGTGTAGTGTCGCTATGAATCGGAACCGACTTGACGGCACCTAACAGCAATAACAACAATGTCTTCAAGTTCCATCCATATTGTAGGATTTATTTAGACTTTATTTCTCCTACAGGCTGTGTTGTATTGTATGTACCACATTTTGTTTATCCATTTGTCTGTTGATGGGCATTTAGGTTGTTTCCACCTTTTGGCTATTATTAATAGTGCTGCAATGAACATTGGTGTATAAGTCTGAGTCTCTGCTTTCAAGTCTGTTGGGTATATACCTAGGAGTTGAATTGCTGGGTCATAACGGTAGTTTTATTTTTAGTTTTTTGAGGAACTGCCACATTTTTCCACAACAGCTGTACCAGTTTGCATTCCTACCAGCAATGGATAAGGGTTCCAACTTCCTCACATTCTCACCAACATTTGTTATTTTCTGGGTTTTTTTTTTGTTTTTTTTTTTTAAATCTTAGCTATCCTACTGGGAGTGAAATGGTATCTCATTGTGATTTTGATTTGCATCTCTCTGATGGCTAATGACATTCAGCATCTTTTCATGCATTTTGTGGCCGTCTGAACGACCTCTTTGGTGAAATGTCTGTTCAAGTTCTTTGTCTATTTTGTGATTGCATTATTTGTTTTTTTCTTAATAAGTTTTTGAAGTTTTATATATGTTTTGGTTATTAGATTCTTATTTGATACATTGTTTCCAAAGATATTCTCCCAGTCAGTAACTTGTCTTTTCATTTTTTTTTGGTAAAATATTTTGATGAAAAAAGTTTTTTTAATTTTTGGGAGGTCTCATTTATTTATTTTGTCTTTTACTGTTTGTGCTTTTGTTATTTTATTAGATAATCTATTGTTAAAAGCTAGGCTTTGCCCCTGTATTTTCTTCTAAGAATTTTATGGTTATAGTTTGCACATTTACGTCCGTAATCCATTTTGCATTTATTTTTTGTGTATGGTGTGAAACATGGATCCTATTTCATTTTTCCTCATGTGGAAATTCAATTTCCCAACACCATTTATTAAAGATGCTCTTATTTTCCCATCGAATAAACTTAGCACTCTTGTCAAAAATCAGTTGACCATAGATGTTTGGGTTTATTTCTGGATTCTCAATTCTATTTTGTTTGTCTATGTATCTATTGTTATACTAGTACCAAGCTGTTTCGATTATATTTAGAAATCAGGAAGTGTGAGTCCTCCTACTTTGTTCTTCTCTTTCAACATTGTTCTAGCTATATTGAGCCTCTTGCCATTCCATATAATGTTGAGGATTCGTTTTAAATTTTTGTAAAGAAGGCTGCTGATATTTTTATCTAGAGATCACTTAGGGTAGTACTGACATCTTAACAACATTAAGTCTTCAAATCCATGAACATGGAACATCTTTCCATTTATTTAAGTATTTTTTAATTTCCTTCAGCAGTGTTTTATAGTTCTCATTGTATAAGTTCTTCACTTCCCTGGTTAGATTTATTTCTAGGTATTTTATTCTCTTAGATGTTACTGTAAATGGAATTGTTTCCCTAATTTCCTTTTCAGATTTCTCACTGTTGGTGTATAGAAACCCTACTGATTTTTGTTTGGTGATCTTGTACCCTGCAACTTTGCTAAATTCCTCTATTAGCTTTAGAAATTTTCTTGTGGACTCCTTAGGATGTTCTGTATATAGAATCATGTTGTTGTTAGGTGCCGTCAAGTCAGTTCCAACTCATAGCAACCCCGTGTGCAACAGAACGGAACACTGCCCGGTCCTGCACCATCCTCACAATCATTGTTATATTTCAGCCCATTGTTGCAGCCACTGTGTCAGTCTATCTCGTTGAGGGTCTTCCTCTTTTTCGCTGACCCTCTACTTCAGCAAGCACAATGTCCTTCTCCAGGGACTCCTGATAACATGTCCAAAGTATGTGAGACGAGGTCTTGCCACCCTTGCTTGTAAGGAGCATTCTGGCTATACTTCTTTTAAGACAGATGTCTTCATTTTTCTGGCAGTCCATGGTATATTCAATGCTCTTTGCCAACATAATTTAAATGCAACAGTTCTTCTTCGGTCTTCCTTATTTATTGTTCAACTTTTGCATGCATATGAGGCAATTGAAAATACCACGGCTTCCGTCAGGCGCACCTTAGTGCTCAAAGTGAGGGTATCTATCTCAGATAGCATCTGTCTTCCCCTTGTTTGTGCGTACATGTCTCCATGTCTATTCTTCTCTTTATATAACTCAGAGGTGATTAGGTTTAGGATACACCTTACACTGATATAGCTTCATTAACATAACAAAGTAAATTCTATTACAGCACATATTTTGAGGGGACACAATTCAATCCATAAGAGTCATTATTTTTTGTTTTAGTCATTCTAATGGGTGTATGGAGTTCCTGGGTGGCACAAATTGTTAAGAGACTGGCTGGTATCTGAAAGGTTGGCACTTTGAGTCCACCCAGAGGTGCCTCAGAAGAAAGGCCTCGTGCTCCACTTTTGAAAAATCAGCCATCAAAAAGCCTATGGAACACAGTTCTACTCTGACACGTATAAGGTTGCCATGCATCAGAATCTACTCTGAAGCAACTGGTTTTGCTATTTTTTTTTAATAGATGTGTAGCAGTATCTCATGGTAGGTTTAATATGCATTTCCCTAATGACTAATAATGTTGAGCATCTTTGCATGTGGTATTTATCATTTCTACATCTCTCCCTAATTCAATCCCTTATAGATTTTTTTCACTGATGTAGGGGCTTTCTGTGGGAGATACTAAATGGTCATAAAAGGAGTGAACCAGGGATGACAAAGGTTCTATGCAGGTTTTAACTATAGACCAGAAAACAATTTATTAGTGATGATTGTTCCAGGTACCAACCCTATTTCTACTCATTTCTAGTCTGCTTGCTAATCACATCCTACTGGATGTGGCTAGTCCTGTAAGCCCTGATCCTACAAGTCCTGCCTGTTAGGAACTAGGGTAAGATTTTTGATGGTAATAATTTGGTATTATGGGCAGGGACTCAGGAATAGTCACATTTTGACTTGATCTAATTACCTCTCCCATGTAAGGTTCGTAAGGGAGCTATACCCACAAGGGACAGGACAGATAGTAATTAAAGTAATACCTTGTGACTAGTGGAGCTACTGTCCAGTACTCTGGTACAGGGTTTTCTGGTAAAGCTAGGTTTCAGCACATAACTTAGACTCAAGATCCAAAAGGGCTTCTCCTTTTCCTGCCAAGTTCCAGTATTATCAGTAGTTGGTCACTGAATCGATAAGAACTACCAAGTACCTGAGTTCCTGGGTGGTGCAAATGGTTAGTTCGCTTGGCTGATGACAGAAAGGTTGGCAGTTCGAGTTGACCCAGAGGTGCCTTGGAAGAAAGTCCTGGCGATCTACTTCTAAAAAATCAGCCTTTGAAAACCCTATGGAGTACAGTTCTCCTGCGGTCACCATGAGTCAAAGTTGACTTGATGGCAACTGGAACTAAGTACCTGAGCAATAAAGTGAAAGAGGCAAGGAAGAAAAATGTCTGGGTACCCCAGAGGCTGTGGTTTAATGTTCCAATCTCTCTGAATGTCAGGAAAGCACCCAAGAGAAAGCCACCCAGATATGAACTTTTAACGCATAGTGATCCTCACCCCTGTGCCCCCTGCAGCATGGCTCAAGGAATCTGAATCAATCAGATTACCAGGCCCTCCTTAGAGAGAGGAATGAAGGAGGGTGTGGGAGTGAGAGAGCTGTGATCCTGCTCTTTTCATTCTCACTTTGTGTTAACAACCAGTCTGAGAGAGAAAACTGTACATATAGGTGGATATCCCCATAAGGGTATGGGAAGCCGATGGTCAAAATTTACTTACAGATGGGAGATTTCTTCAAATGGAGTTGAAGTTCACAAGTTTTGGACTCAGATAGCTGGGATGGACAGGATGGCATCCTGTCTTGTATAATTTAGACATTTGTTGTAATGGTCCCTCCAGTCCCTTAGTATTTCCTAAGAACCCCCTTCCCACTTCCCCTACATTATCCATCCCATATATTTAAACTGTCTTTATGTTCATTTTCCATTGACTCCTGCATTTCTAACAATCTAATGTAGTCCGTCTTGTGAGAAGTCACCCCAAATTTATAACAGGTAGCTCTCCAAGTGAAATTCACAGCCTAGCATTCCCCACAGTCCCAATATCCTGCTCATCTCTGTCTCTGTGTCCTCAGAAAGATCCCAAGGGATTTGTTCTTTTCCACAGTAGTTGCTGCTTCTGTCTCCTCTAGGTTCCTTAGATCTACAAAACCTGCCTTTTAGGCGAAGATCACCCCTTGTCCTCACATTTGATCCAACAGGTAAAGCACCCTAAACAAATCCCTGAACTAAAGCTACTGTTGTTGATACTTCCAATGGCTGTGTTGCCCAGTGAGCAGCAATATGTCCTCAGCCACATTCTCTTTCCCCAATTCTTGCCTTCCCTTGAGTTTTAAATTCTCGAGGTCTTGAGTAACCTCTAGTACAACATTCTTTTGGCAGCCTTTTTTTCCCCAATCAGCAGTGGCATATGCCTCTAGTTGTTCCATTTCCTTCTTTTTCCCCATATTTCTCTCCTAAGGTCTTATGTCTTCTTTACCATGTGTACAGCTAACACTATTTGCTGGACCATAATGTCCTTTGTCTTTCTTGTTCCTTTTTCTTTGTTTTGGGGCCTTGACATTTGCTGTACTATTATTTTTTTTTTTTTTAAAAAGCATTTTATTGTGGTTTTGGTAAAAGTTTACACAGCAAATTAGGTTCCCATTCGATACTTTCTCCACAAATTGTTCAGTGACATTAGTTACATTTTTCACAATGTGTCAACATTCTCTTTAATTACACTCTAGTTGTTCCATTTCTAGTATTAGTGTTTCCCTGTCCCCTTATCTTCTCATCTTTGTTTTAGAATAATTCTTGACCTTTTGGTCTCATATGGATGGTTTTTTAATGGAGCACTGTACTCATGTATAATAACCTTTATTTTGTGTGCCAGTGTATTATTTCACTAAAAGGAGACCTCAGGGGACAGTTTCAGTTCAAGGTTTAAAGGGTATCTCAGGAAGATAGTCTCAGAGAGTCCTCTAGTCTCTAATGGTCCAGTAAGTCTGGACTTTTTAAAATTTGCATTCTTTTTCGCGTTTTTCTCCTGTTCCATCAGCGCCCGTTTATTGTGGCCCTGGTCAGAAGAGCTGGTCGTGGTAACCGGGCACCATTAGTTCTTTTGGTCTCAGCGTATATGAGGCCATGGCTTGTGTAGGTTATTAGCTTGGTGGACTAATTTCTTCTCTGAGACTTTGATTTCCTTCTTTCTCTTTTGCTCCTGACGAGTAGAGACCAATAGTTGTATCTTAGATGGCTGCTTGCAAACTTTGAAGACTCCAGAGGCTACTCCCCTCACTAGGATACAGAACATGAACTTTGTGAACTATATTATGCCAATTGACTGAGTTGTCCCATGAGACTAAGGTCCTAAGCCTTCAAACCTAGAGAATCAACCTCACAAGATGTTTGGTTATGTCAGAGAAGTATCTGTAACTGTGTCCTCTATGAATATATATGTGTGCACACAAATATCTGTATGTACACATTCATATAGGTACTTCTATCTGTGCACACATTTGCACACACCTGTACCTACCCATACAAATATATGCCTATACACCTACTTATGTGACCATACACTCATTTTTTGGTTATTGTTGCCAAATTATATATGTCATATTCTTTAGCAGAAATATCATTTTCTCTTATGTGCTTCTTAGTTGCATTATTTACTTTGGTCAAGCTGTGCTCATTAAACCCACATTCATGCTACTTTTCTCATCACTAAAAATAATAAGTATTTATGATCTAAAGAGTGATTCCTCCCCCCCACCAGCATCCCTGGTAACCACTAATGAACATTAGTTTCTATATATATATTTTTGTCTTCTTATAAAAATGGGATCATACAATATCTGTCCTTATGTAATTGACTTATTTCACTCAGCATTATGGCCTCCAGATCCATCCATGTTATAATATGGTTTGAAGACTCATTATTTATGGTTGCATAGTATTACATTGCATGTATGCACCACATTTTGCTTATCCATTCATCCATTCATCCTCCGAAGGGCACTTAGGCTGTTTGCATTTTTTTTTGCTGTTGTGAATATTGCTGCAATGAACATAAGTGTGCATATGTCTGTCTGTGTCTCTTTTATTACATCTCTAGGGTATATACCTAGGAGTGGGATTGCTGGTTCATAATGTATTTCTGTTTCTAGTTTTTTGAGGAAATGCCCTATCATTTTCCATAGTGGTTGTACCACTTTACAGTCCCACCAGCAATAGATAAGGGTTCCAATCTCCCCACATCCTCGCCAACATTTGTTGCTATCTGTTTTTTTTTTTTTTTTTAATTAGTGCCATTTTAGCTGGGATGTGAGATATCTAATTGTAGTTTTGATTTGCATCTCTCTAATGGTTAATGGTTGTGAGCATCTTTTTCATGTATTTGTTGGCCGCTTGAATGTCCTCTTTGGTCAAGTGTCTATTCATGCACTTTGTGCATTTTTAAATTGGGTTGTCTTTTTGTTGTTGAGTTGTTGAAGTTTTCTATATATTTTAGAGCTAAGACCCTTATTGAATATGCTGTTTCAGAAGATTTTTTCCTAGTCTATAGGCTGTCTTTTTACTCTTTTGATAAAATCTTTTGAAGAGCGTATTTAAATTTTATGAGGTCCCAATTATCTAATTTGACTTCTGCTATTTATGCATTTGTAGTTATATTTGATAGCTTATTTAAAAAAAAATTAGGTCCCGTAGTTTTCTCCCTTTGTTTTCTTCCACTAACTTTATATTTTTAAGTTTAACTTTTAGGTCTTTGATCCATTTTGAGTTAGTTTTCATGTATGGTGTGAGGTATGGGTTCTGTTTCATATTTCTGCAAGTGGATATCCAGTTTTGCCAGCACTGTTCTTCCCCATTGAATGGACTTTGACCCCTCGTCAAAAATCAGTTGTCCATAAATGGATGGACTTTTTCTGGGTTCTCAATTCTATTCCACCGGTCTATGTGTCTATCATTCAACCTATACCAGCTTGTTTTGATTACAGTGGCTGTATAATATGTTTTCACATTGGGGAGGGTGAGGCCTCCTACTTTGTTCTTCTTCAGTATTGCTCTGGCTATTCAGGCCTCATTTTGACATTTATTTTGCTAACACATTCCTTCAGGTTTTGTCTTACTGGATTCCCCATCTTGAGAACAATAGCAAAAGAAGTTCAAAGTCTGCATAAGGCATCCAATGTTCAAATAAAATCACCTTAACCACCTTTATATCCCTGAATACAGTAATTTCTTCCAGGAGATATCTTTGTATCATCCCATTATCTAACCCAGACGAGACACATATATTAAAATCCTGCTTTAGTGAGTTTCATTTTCTCTAGCCTTCCCTCAGAGTCCTAAATCACTAAACGTTCCCTCCTGGCCCAGGCCAAACCTGCTTCCCCTATGACAATCACTGTGTCACCTAAAACTCACTAAATAATGCTCAAAGTGTCCTACACTGCTCATTGTGGTCTTCCTCTTTCTTGATTCCTTCTGAATGTTTTGTAATCAGTCATCAGGAGAAAGATTGTAAATTTCTCTCATTATTGACACTTTGTATGCAGTTTTCAGAAGACACCTCAATAGTTTTCTGGAGCTGGGCTCCCTTGTGGGAGGCAGTGGGGTGATGAAAGGTCATTCCAGTTCACTCTCGTATTTTTTCTTTCCTGTTCTGTTAAATCTCTTTGAGTCTGATTTATCTTCTTTGACCTAATGACAAAAAATACACCTTCCTTTTCCTAGTCCCATATTAAAAAGCTTTTAGACTTGGGGACATCTTTTGGGTGCATCCCTCTTTTTCCTTTCATGTACGCTGAGTTTGACCTCTAAGATCTTAAACCTTTTCTACTTCATTCCCTAATAACCCCCTGGTTTGCCTTCTGACATTTCTAAAGCTGAAACAGTTTCCTGGGTTCTTGTTCTCTGTTCATTTAAAACATGCTGTAGTTGCTCTGCCCTCTTCCAAGGTCCTTAAGCTGTTGCTGTGCCAACCGTATTCTCAAGGCCAAGGCATTACCACCGGTCCTTTTTTCAGTATGTTTTTTTGTTCTGATTTATTTCTTTGGATTTGTGATAATTTCTTTCATTGTTCTTTTTTTCCCCCTGACACTTCAATCCTAAAAGCAGCTATACTCCGCATGTATTCAGGGCTCTCACACCTCTTGAACAGGTTTCCAACAAAGTCCATCACTCTATGAGTCTCTGAAATCCAAAACTTGGATCAGAATCTACCTAAGAAAAACTCAGAACCAATTCAAGAGCTTTTGGTCAGGGAAAGGGAGGCTTAGAAGAATGGCACACAAGCTATACACATGTCCAAGTGAGTCATGCTACATTTCCCGCTTTGAAAATGGATGTAGTTCAAAACAAGGTAAAGAGCAAAATAATTTGAGCAGCTGGTACCACTTGGAGCCCTGGTGGTGCAGTGATTAAAAGCTATGACTGCTAACCAAGAGGTCGGCAGTTCGAATCCACTAGCTTCTCCTTGGAAACCCTATGGGGCAGTTCTGCTCTGTCCTATAGGGTCACTATGAATCGGAATCGACTTGATGGCAACAGATTTGGTTTTTTGGTTTGGTACCACCTACCAACACTTAAAGCCTCAATTCTCACCCATGACAGTTTGAAGCCATTACTCAGTCTGAAGCCATGACAGAGGAACAGAATGGAAAAAGGGGAAAACAAACTATGGTATGCAAAATCACACCACTCTTAAAGAGAAAGGATATTTCAAGAAAAAAAGATTGGGTTACACATTTCTTTTTTAATTGTGCTTTAAGTGAAAGTTTATAGTTCAAGTCAATTTCTCATACAAAAATGTATACACACATTGCTATGTGACTCTAGCTGCTCTCTCGATAATGTGACAGCACACTCCTCCTTTCCATCCTGGATTTCCTGTGTCCATTCAACCAGCTCCAGTCAGTTTTTGCCTTCTCATGTCACCTCTGGACAGGAGATACCCATTTAGTCTCATGTATTTACTTGAGCTAAGAAGCTCTCTCTTCACAAGTATCATTTTATGTCCCATAGTCCAGTCTAATCTTTGAAGAGTTGGCTTCAGGAATGGTTTTAGTTTTGGGCTAACAGAGTCCAGGGGCCATGTTTTTTGAGGTTCCTCCAGTCTCAGTCATACCATTAAGTCTGGTCTTTTTACTAGAATTTGAGTTATGCACCATACTTTTCTCCTGCTCCATCAGGGACTCTCTGTTGTGTTCCCTGTCAGGGTACCATCCAGTTCTTCTGGTCTCAGGCTAATAGAGTCTCTGCTTTATGTGACCCTTTCTGTCTCTTGGACTAATATTTTCAATTTTATTTTATTTTATTTTTTATTGTACTGTAGATGAAGGTTTACAGAACAAATAGTTTCTCATTAAACAGTTAGTACACATATTGTTTTATGACATTGGTTAACCACCCCACAACATGTCAACACTCTCCCTTCTTGACCTTGGATTCCTCATTACCTGCTTTCCCGTCCCCTCCTGCCTTCTAGTACTTGCTCCTGGGCTGTTGTGCCCCTTTAGTCTCGTTTTGTTTTATAGGCTGTCTAACCTTTGGCTGACGGGTGAATCTTGGGAGTGACTTCTTTACTAAGCTAAAAGGGTGTCCTGGGGCCATACTCTTGGGGTTTCTCCAGTCTCTGTCAGGCCAGTAAGTCTGGTCTTTTTTTGTGAGTTAGAATTTTGTTCTACATTTTTCTCTATCTCTGTCCAGGAACCTCTGTTGTGATCCCTGTCAGAGCAGTCAGTGGTGGTAGCCACGCACCATCTAATTGTACTGGACTCAGTCTAGTGGAGGCCGTGGTAGTTGTGGTCCATTAGTCCTTTGGACTAATCTTTCCTTGTATCTTTAGTTTTCTTCATTCTCCCTTGCGCCTGAAGGGGTGAGACCAGTGGAGTATCTTAGATGGCTGCTCACAGGCTTTTAAGACCCAAGACGCTACTCACCAAGGTAGAACGTAGAATATTTTCTTTATAAACTATGTTATGCCAGTTGAGCTAGATGTTCCCCAAGACCATGCTCCCCACAGCCCTCCACCCAGCAATTCGGTCCCTCAGGAAGTTTCTATGTGTCTATGGAGTTTCCATGACCTTTCCTTGTACAAGTTGTGCTGGCTTCCCCAGTATTGTGTACTGTCTTGTTGGGCTAATAGTTTCCTTGTGTCTTTGGTGTTCTTCATTCTCCTTTGCCCCAGGTGGGTTGGGACCAATTGTTGCATCTTAGATGGCCACTCGCTAGCTTTTAAGACCCCAGATGCCACTCACCAAAGTGGCATGCAGAACATTTTCTTAATAAACTTTGTTATGCCAATTGACCTATGTGTCCCCTGAAGCCATGGTCCCCAGATCCCCGCTCCTGCTACTCTGTCCTTTGAAGTGTTTGGTTGTATTCAGGAAACTTCTCAGCTTTTGGTTTAGTCCAGTTGTGCTGACTTCCCCTGTATTGTGTGTTGTCCTTCCCTTTACCTAAGGTAATTCTTATCTACTCTCTAGTAAGTGGAAACTCTGGAGGCTTAGTGGATATGTGCTATGGCTGCTAACCAAAAGATCGGCAGTTTGAATCTAACAGGTGCTCCTTGGAAACTCTATAGGGCAGTTCTACTCTGTCCTATATGGTTGCTATGAGTTGGAATTGACTCGACCAATGGATTTGGTTTTTTTTTGGATCTAGTTAGTGAATACCCATCTCCCTCCCTCCCCACCCTCGTAAACATCAAAGAATGTTTTCTTCTGTGTATAAACCATTTCTTGAATTCTTATGTTAGTGGTCTCATACAATATTTGTCCTTTTGTGACTGACTAACATCACTCAGCATAATATCTTCCAGATTCATCCATGTTATGAGATTTTTCGCAGATTCATCATTGTTCTTGTGTAATATTCCATTGTGTGAATATACCATAATTTTTTTATCCATTCATCTGTTAATGGGCACCTAGGTTGTTTCCATCTTTTTGCAATTGTGAACAGTGCTGCAATGAACATGGGTGTATCTATTCGTGTGATGGCTCTTATTTCTCTAGGATATATTCCAAGGAGTGGGATTGCTGGATCGTATGGTGCTTTTTTTTTTTTATTGTGCTTTAAGTGAAAGTTTACAATTCAAGTTAGTCTCTCATACAAAAATTTATACATATATGTTATGTGACCCTAGTTGCTCTCCCACTCCTCCTCTCCATCCTGGATTTTCCGTGTCCATTCAACCAGCTCCTGACCCTCTCTGCCTTCTCATGTTGCCTCTGGACAGGAGCTGTCCATTTAGTCTCATGTATCTACTTGAGCTAAGGAGCACACTCTTCATGAGTATCATTTTATACCCCATAATCCAGTCTAATCTTTGTCTGAAGAGTTGGCTTCGGGAATGGTTTTAGTTTTGGGCTAACAGAGAGTCCAGGGGCCATGTTTTTTGAGGTTCCTCCAGTCTCAGTCACACCATTAAGTCTGGTCTTTTTACTAGAGTTTGAGTTCTGCACCCTACTTTTCTCTTGCTCTGTCAGGGACTCTCTGCTTTGTTCCTTTTCAGGGCCATTATTGGTGGTAGCTGGGCACCGTCTAGTTCTTCTGGTCTCAGGCTGATGGAGTCCCTGGTTTATGTGGCCCTTTCTGTTTCTTGGGCTAATATTGTCCTTGTATCTTTGGTGTTTTTCATTCTCCTTTGCCCCAGGTGGGTTGGGACCAATTGTTGCATCTTAGATGGCCACTCACTAGCTTTAAGACCCCAGACGTCACTCACCAAAGTGGCATGGTCCCCAGACCCCCACCCCTGCTACTCTGTCCCTCGAAGTGTATTCAGGAAAACTTCTCAGCTTTTGGTTTAGTCCAGTTGTGGTGACTTCCCTTTTATTGTGTGCTGTCCTTACCTTTACCTAAGATAATTCTTGTCTACTATCTAGTTAGTGAATACCCTCTCTCTCTCTTTCCACCCTTGTAACCATCAAAGAATGTTTTCTTCTGTGTTTAAACCTTTTCTTGAGTTCTTATAATAGTGGTCTTATACAATATTTGTCTTTTTGTGACTGACTAAATTCACTTAGCATAATGCCTTCCAGATTCCTCCATGTTCTGTTTCAAGGATTCATTGTTGTTCTTTATCATTGTGTGGTATTCCATTGTGTGACTATACCACAATTTGTTTATCCATTTTTCTGTTGATGGGCACCTAGATTGTTTCCATCTTTTTGCAATTGTGAACAGTGCTGCAATGAACATGGGTGTGCATAGATCTATTCGTGTGACAGCTCTTATTTCTCTAGGATATATTCCAAGGAACAGGATAGCTGGATGGTATGGTACTTCTATTTCTAGCTTTTTAAGGAAGTGCCAAATCAATTTCCAAAGTAGTTGTACCATTTTACATTCCCACCAACAGCATATAAGTGTTCCAGTCTCTCCATAACCTCGCCAACATTTCCTGTTTTGTGTTTTTTGGATTAATGCTAGCCTTGTTGGGGTGAGATGGTATCTCATTGTAGTTTTGATTTGCATTTCTCTAATGGTTAATGATTATGAGCATTTTCTCATGTGTCTGTTAGCCACCTAAATATCTTCTTTGGTGAAGCACCTATTCACATCCTTTGCCCATTTTTTAATTGGGTTATTTGTCTTTTTGTTGAGGTTTTGCAGTATCTTGTAGATTTTAGAGATTAGATGCTGATCGGATTTGTAGTAGCCAAAATTTTTTTCCCAGTCTGTAGGTTGTCTTTTTACTCTTTTGGTGAAGTCTTTTGATGAGCATAAGTGTTTGATTTTTAGGCGCTCCCAGTTAACTAGTTTATTTTCTGGTACTTGTGCATCGTTACTTATGAATTCTATTCTGTTTATGTCAGTGTATTAGGGCTCCTAGCATCGTCTCTATTTTATCTCCCATGATCTTTATC
Organism: Dugong dugon; assembly: GCA_030035585.1. Taxonomy (NCBI): domain Eukaryota; kingdom Metazoa; phylum Chordata; class Mammalia; order Sirenia; family Dugongidae; genus Dugong; species Dugong dugon. Next base: position 94,517,145 of record CM057483.1, on the reverse strand, counting down.
ATTTTTGATTCTATATTTAGGTCTTTGATCCATTTTGAGTTAGTTTTTGTGCATGGTGTGAGGTATGGGTCTTGTTTCAGTTTTTTTGCAAATGGATATCCAGTTATGCCAGCACCATTTGTTAAAGAGACTGTCTTTTCCCCAATTAATGGACTTTGGGCCTTTGTCAAATATCAGCTGCTCATAGGTGGATGAATTTATGTCTGGATCCTCAATTCTGTTCCATTGGTCTATGTATCTGTTGTTGTACCAGTACCAAGCTGTTTTGATTACGATGGTGGTATAATAGGTTCTTAAGTCAGGTAGTGTGAGGCCTCCCACTTTGTTCTTCTTGAGTAATGCTTTACTTATCCGGGGCCTCTTCCCTTTCCATATGAAGTTGGTGATTTGTTTCTCCATCTCATTAAAAAATGCCGGTGAAATTTGGATCAGGATTGCATTGTATCTGTAGATTGCTTTGGGTAGAATTGACATTTTCACAATGTTGTATCTTCCTATCCATGAGCAAGGTATGTTTTCCACTTATGCAGGTCTCTTTTAGTTTCTTGTGGTAGTGTCTTGTAGTTTTCATTGTATAGGTCTTTTACGTCTCCGGTTAGATTTGTTCCTAAGTATTTTATCTTCTTGGGGGCTATTGTAAATCGTATTGATTTGGTCATTTCCTCTTGGAAGTTCTCTTTGTTGGTGTAGGGGAATCCAACTGATTTTTGTATGTTTATCTTGTATCCTAATACTTTGCTGAAGTCTTCTGTTAGTTCCAGTAGTTTTCTTGTGGATTCGTTGGGGTTTTCTGTGTATAAGATCGTATCATTTGCAAACAGAGATACTTTTACTTCTTCCTTACCAATTTGGATGCCCTTTATTTCTTTTTCTAGCCTAATTGCTCTGGCTAGGACCTCCAGCACAATGTTGAATAACGGTGATAAAGAACATCTTTGTCTGGTTCCCATTCTCAAGGAGAATGCTTTCAGATTCTCTGTTTAGGATGATGTTGGCTGTTGGCTTTGTATAAATGCCCTTAATTATGTTGAGGAATTTCCCTTCTATTCCTATTTTGCTGAGAGTTTTTATCATGAATGGGTGTTGGACTTTGTCAAATGCTTTTTCTTTTTCAATTGATAAGATCATGTTGTTCTTGTCTTTTATTTATGTGGTGGATTACATTGATTGTTTTTCTAATGTTGAACCATCCCTGCATACCTGGTATGAATCCGACTTGGTTGTGGTGAATTATTTTTTTGATATGTTGCTGAATTCTATTGGCTAGAATTTTGTTGAAGATTTTTGCATCTATAATCATGAGGGATATTGGTCTGTAATTTTCTTTTTTTGTTATGTCTTTACCTGGATTTGGTATCAGGGTTGTGCTGGCTTCATAGAATGCGTTTGGGAGTACTCCATCATTTTCTATGCTCTAAAATACCTTTAGTAGTAGTGGTATTAACTCTTCTCTGAAAGTTTGGTAGAATTCTCCAGTGAAATCGTCTGGGCCAGGGTTTTTTTGGGGGTGAGTTTTCTAAAATTATCTTTTCAATCTCTTCTTTTGTTATAGGCTTATTTAGTTGCTCTACCTCTGTTTGTGTTAGTTTAGGTAGATATTATGTTTCTAGAAAATTTTCCATTTCCTCTAGATTTTCAAATTTGTTAGAGTACAATTTTTCATAGTATTCTGTTATGATTCTTTTAATTTCAGTTGGGTCTGTTGTGATATTACCCATCTCATTTCCTATATGAGTTATTTGCTTCCACTCCTGTTTTTCTTTTGTCAGTTTGGTGAATGGTTTATCGATTTTGTTGATGTTTTCAAAGAACCAGCTTTTGGTCTTGTTGACTCTTTTGGTTGTTTTTCTGTTCTCTATTTCATTTATTTCCGCTCTAATTCTTGTTCTTTCTGGCACCCAAGGGCTTCTTTTACTGCTGTCTTTCTGCTTGTTCCAGTTGTAGGGTTAATGTTTTGATTTTGGCCCTTTCTTCTTTTTGGATGTGTGCATTTATTGCTATAAAATGACCTCTGAGCAATGTTTTTGCTATGTCCCAAAGGTTCTGGTAGGATGTGTTTTCATCCTCATTTGATTCTGTGAATTTCCTTATTCCATTCTTAATTTCTTCTATAACCCAGTAGTTTTTGAACAAGGTGTTGTTTAGATTCCATTTGTTTGATTTTTTTCCTTGTTTTTTCTGTTACTGATTTCTACTTTTATAGTTTTATGGTCAGAAAAGATGCTTTGTAATATTTCGATGCTTTGGATTATGTTAAGGGCTTGCTTTATGGTCTAATATGTGGTCTCTTCTGGAAAATGTTCCATGTGTGTTGGAAAAGAAAGTATACTTGGCTGCTGTTGGGTGGAATGTTCTGTATATGTCCTGAGATCAAGTTGGTTGACTGTGGAATTTAGATCTTTGGTGTCTTTATTGTGCTTCTTTCTGGATATTCTGTCCTTCACTAAAAGTGGTGTGTTGAAGTCTCCTACTGTTATTGTGAATCTGTTTATCTCTCTTTTCAATGCCGTTAGAGTTTGTTTTATGTATTTTGGAGCCCTGTCATTGGGTGCATAAATATTTATTATAGTTATGTCCTCCTGGTGTACTGACCCTTTAATCATTTTCTAGTGTCCTTCCCTATCTTTTGTGGTAGATTTTACTTTAACGTCTATTTTGTCAGAGATTAATATTGCCTCTCCTGCTCCTTTTTGAGTGTTGCTGGTTGGTATATTTTTTTCCATCCTTTGAGTTTTAATTTCTTTGTGTCTTTAAGTCTAAGGTGTGTCTCTTGTAAGCCACATATTGACAGGTTGTATTTTTTTTTATCCATTCTGCCACTCTCTGTCTCTTTATTGGTGCATTTAGTCCATTTACATTCAGCATAATTATCAACAGGTATGAGTTTAGTCCTGTCATTTTGATGTCATTTTTGTGTGTTGTTCACAGTTTCTTTGTTCCACTTAATTTTCTGCGCCGAGTCATTTTTCTTTATGTATTTTCTTTTCATCTCTTTCATTTTTGTTGATTTTGTGTTTACTGAGTCTTTATGTTGTTCCTGTTTTTTCTTTTGAAGTGTAGGGTTGTTAGTTTCCTTTGTGGTTACCTTTATATTTACCCCTATTTTTCTAAGTTTAAACCAGTCTTCTATTTCTTTATATCACCTTGACTTCCTCTCCATATGAAAAATCTATGTCTACATTTATTAGTCCCTCTGTTTTGTTTTAATGTTGCCATCGTTTACTTATTGATATCTCTGTTTCCCTATTTTCAGTGTTGTAGCTTCCATTTACTTTTGTGTCTTCTGTATCTGGGTTGATATCTGGCTGTTCTGTCCTGTGTTCTAGTCTTGGGTTGTTATCTGACGTTTTTGATTTTCTAACTGGAAGACTCCCTTTAGTGTTTCTTCTAATTTTGGTTTGGTTTTCGCAAATTCCCTAAACTTCTGTTTATCTGGAAGTGCCCTAATTTCACCATCATATTTGAGAGACAGTTTTACTGGATGTATAATTCTGGGCTGGCAATTTTTTCCTTCAAGGCTTTATATATGTCATCCCATTGCCTTCTTGCCTGCTTCATTTCTGCTGAGTAGTCCGAGCTTAGTCTCATTGACTCTCCTTTGTAGATGACTTTTTATTTATCCCTAGTCACTTTTAAAATTATTTATCTTTGGTTTTGGCAAGTATGTCTTGGTGACATTCTTTTGAGATCTACCTTATGTGGGATTCAATGAGCATCTTGGATAGATATCTTCTTGTCTTTCATGATATCAGGGAAGTTTTCTGCCAAAAAAATATTCAACCATTCTCTCTGTATTTTCTGTTATCCCCCCCATTCTTGTACTCCAATCACTCATAGGTTATTCCTCTTGGTAAATTTCCACATATTTCGTAGGTTTTCTTCATTTTTTAAAATTCTTTTATCTGATTCGTCCTCAAAAAGTTTGTGTCAAGTGCTTTATCTTCAGTCTCACTAATTCTCACTTTTATTGCCTCAATTCTGCTTATATGACTTTTTATTGAGTTGTCTAATTCTGAAATTTTATTGTTAATCTTCTGGATTTATGTTTTTTTCTTTTAAAAATTTTTTACTGTACTTTAGATGAAGGTTTATAGAACAAATATTTTCTCATTAAACAGTCAGTACACATATTGTTTTATGACATTGGTTAACAACCCCACGACATGTCAACACTCTCCCTTCTCGAACTTGGAGGACCGTTTTTTTGGTGAAAATATACATAGCCAAAGTTACACCATTTCAGATGTTTCTACATGGACAATTCAGTGACCTCGATTACATTCTTCCAGTTGTGCTGCTATTCTCACTATCCTTTTCCAAATTATTCCAACACCATTATCTTCAACTCACTGTCCCCTGAGCTTCCCATTAAACCTTTTGAGTTCCTATTGTCAGTTTGATCTCACACAGATAATTCTTTTTCTTTTTTGTACCTTAGGTGAAGATTTGCAGAACAAATAGTTTCTCATTAAACAATTAGTACACATATTGCCCTAGGACGATGGTTAACAACCTCACGACATGCCAACACTGTCCCTTCTCAACCTTGGGTTCCCTATATCCAGCTTTCCTGTTCCCTCCTGCCTTTTAGTCCTTGTCCCTGGACTGCTGTGCCTCATTAGTCCTGTTTTGTTTTATGAGGCTGTCCAATCCCTGGCTGAATGGTGAACTTCAGAAGTGACTTCACCACTGAGCTAAAAGGGAGTCCGGGGGCCATACCCTCGGGGTTTCTCCAGTCTGTCACGCCAGTGAATCTGGTCTTTATTTTGTGAGTTAGAATTTTGTTCTACAACCTTCTCCAGCTCTGTCCAGGACACTCTATTGTCAGAGGGTCAGAGCAGTCCAGGCACCGTCTAGCTGTACTGGACTCAGTCTGATGGAGGCCGTGGTAGCTGCGGTCCATTTGTCCTTTGGACTAATCTTTTCATTGTATCTTGTTCTCTTCATTCTCCCTTGCTCCCAAAGGGGTGAGACCAGGGGAGTATATTAGATGGCTCCTCACAGCCTTTTAAGACCCCAGATGCTACTCACCAAGGTAGAATATAGAACATTGTCTTTATAAACTGTGTTATGCCAGTTGAGCTAGATGTTCCCCTAGACCACGGTTCCCGCAGCCCTCCGCCCAGCAGTTCAGTCCCTCAGGGAGTTTGGATGTGTCTATGGAGCGTCCATGACCTTTCCTTGTACAAGTTGTGCTGGCTTCCCCAGTATTGTGTACTGTTTTACCTTCACCAAAGTTACCACTAATCTATTGTCTGTTTAGTTCCCCCCACCCCTCCCATCCCTTGTAACCAACAAAGATTGTTTCTTTTTGTGTGTAAACTTTTACATGAGTTTTTACAGTAGAGGTCTCATACAATATTTGTACTTTTGTGATTGACTTATTTCACTCAGCATAATGTCCTCCAGTTTCATCCATGTTATGAGATGCTTCATAGATTCATCATAGTTCTTTATCCTTGCATAATACTCCATTGTGTGTATGTACTATAGTTTGTTTATCCATTCATCTGTTGATGGGCATCTAGGTTGTTTCCGTCTTTTGGCTATTGTGAATAGTGCTGCAATGAATATGGGTGTGCATATATCTATTCGTGTGATGACTCTTATTTCTCTAGGATATATTCCTAGGAGTGAGTTTGCATTTTTTTTTTTTTAATATATATTTTATTGTACTTCAGGTGAAAGCTTACAGAGCAAATAGTTTCTCATGAGATAGTAGTACACATGTTGTTTTTTTTGACATTGGTTAACAACCCCACAACGTATTAAGCCTCTAAATTCTCAACCTTTTTTTTTGATGAAAATTACAGATGGCCAAAGATACACCGTTTCAAAATTTTCTACATTCACAGTTCAGTGACATTGACTACGCTCTTCCAACTGTGCTGTTATTCTCACTTAAGATGAAGGCTTACAGAACAAAATAGTTTTTCATTTAACAGTTACTACACATGTTGCCCTATGACAATGGTTAACAATCTCACAGCACATCAAGAATATCCTTACTCCACCTTGTGTTCCCTATCACCAGGGGGCTTCCTTGTCCCCTTCTGTCTTCTGGACCTTGTCAGTGGATTATTGTACCTCTTTAGTCTCCTTTGTTTGTTTATTTATTTATTTTTATTTTATTTAAACACCATTTCAAAACTTTTTACTTACACATTTAAGTGATATTGACTATGCTCCTCCAATTGTGCTGCCATTCTCGCCCAAGATGAAGGCTTACAGGACAAAACAGCCTCCCATTTAATAGTTACTACAAATGTTGCCCTATAGCAGTGGTCAACAATCTCACAATACATCGACAGTGTCCTTATTCAATTTGTGTTCCTTATCATCAGTTTCCTACTCTCCCTCTGCCTTCTGGCCCTTGTCACCGGACTCCTGTACATCATTAGTCCCATTTAGTTTTACTGGGGTGTCCATTCCCAGGCTTAACATCGAACCTTGAAGGTAACTTCCCCTCTGAGCTGAAAGGGTGTCTGGGGGCCACACTCTCGAGGTTTCTCTAGTATTCTTTAGGCCAGTATATCTGGTCTTCTTTTTTTTTTTTTTTTGGGAGTTAAAATTATGCTCTACATCCTACTCCAGCTCTGCCCAGAACCCTCTGTTGTGATCCTGGTCAAAGGAGTCATTGGTGGTAGCCGGGCACCATCCAGCTGTACTGGGCTCAGTCCCGTGGAGGCCTTGGTAGCTGTGGACCATTAGTCCTTCGGACTAATCTTTTCCTTGTATCCTGTTCTCTTCATTCTCCCTTGTTCCCGAAGGGATGAGATCAGTGGAGTATCTTAGATGGCCGCTCATAGGCTTTTAAGACCCCAGACACTACTCACCAAGGTAGAATGTAGAGCATTATCTTTATAAGTAGTGTCATGCCAATTGAGCTAGATGTTCCCCGAGATCATGGTCCCCAGAGCCCTCCGTCCAACAACTCAGTCCCTCGGGGGGTTTGGATGTGTCTATAGGGCCTTCATGACCTTTCCTTGTGCAGGTTGTGTTAGTTTCCGCTGTACTATGTACTATCTCATCTCTCACCCAAGTTACCACTTACCTATTACCTATTTAGTATCCCCCCCCCCCATCCCTGGTAACCAACAAGGATTGTTACATTTTGCATGTGAATTTTTTCATGGGTTTTTACAATAGAGGTCTCATACAATATTTGTCCTTTTGTGATTGACTTATTTCACTCAGCATGATGTCCTCCAGTTTCATCCATGTTATGAGATGGTTCACCGATTCATTGTTCTTTCTCGTTGCATAGTACTCCATTGTGTGTATGTACCATAGTTTGTGTATCCATTCGTCTGTTGATGGACATCGAGGTTGTTTCCATCGTTTTGCTATTGTGAATAATGCTGCCATGAACATAGGTGTGCATATGTCTATTCGAGTGATGACTCTTATTTCTCTAGGATATATTCCTAGGAGTGGGATTGCTGGATCGAATGGTACGTCTATTTCTAGCTTTCTGAGGAAACGCCATATCATTTTCCAAAATGGCTGTATCATTTTGCATTCCCACCAGCAGTGTATAAGAGTTCCCGTCTCCCCGCAGCCCCTCCAACATTTGTTATTTCCAGTGTTTTTGATTCGTGCCAGTAATGCCGGGGTGAGATGGTATCTCATTGTGGTTTTAATTTGCATTTCTCTAATGGCTAGTGATCGCGAGCATTTCCTCATGTGTCTGTTGGCCATTTGAATGTCTTCCTTGGTGAAGTGTCTGTTCATTTCCTTTGCCCATTTTTTGATAGGATTGGTTGTCTTTTTGTTGTAGAGGTGTTGGATTTTCTTGTAGATTATGGAGATTAGACCTTTGTCTGACTTGTACTGTCCAAAAATTTTTTCCCAGTCTGTAGGTTCTCTTTTAACTCTTTTGGTAAAATCTTTTGAAGAGCATAGATGTTTGATTTTTAGAAGATCCCAATTATCTAGTTTATCTGTTGGGTTTTTTGTGTTGATGTTTATGGTTTGTATCCTGTTAATGCCATGTATTAAGGCCTGAAGTGTTGGTCCTATTTTTTCTTCTATGAATTTTATAGTTTGAGGCTTTATATTCAGGTCTTTGATCCATTTTGAAGTAGTTTTTGTATATGGTGTGAGGTATGGGTCCTGTTTCATTTTTCTACAAATGGATATCCAGTTTTGCCAGCACCATTTGTTAAAAAGACTGTCTTTTCCCCATTTGATGTATTTTGGGCCCTTGTCAAAAATCAGGTGACCGTAGGTGGATGGATTTACATCTGAGTTCTCAATTCTGTTCCATTGGTCAATGTCTCTGTTGTTGTACCAGTACCAGGCTGTTTTGAGTACTGTAGCTGTATAGTAGGTTCTCAAGTCAGGTAGTGTGAGTCCTCCAACTTTATTCTTCTTCTTCAGTAGTGCTTTACTTATTCGAGGTTTCTTCCCTTTCCATATAAAGTTAATAATTAGTTTTTCCATCTCTTTGAAGAATGTTGTTGGTATTTGTATCGGAATTGCATTGTATTTGTAGATTGCTTTAGGTAGAATTGCCATTTTCACAATGTTGAGTCTGCCTATCCATGAGCATGGTATGTTTTTCCATTTATGTAGATCCCTTTGGGTTTCATGCAGCAGTGTTTTGTAGTTTTCTTTGTATAGGTCTTTTATATTCCTGGTCAGATTTATTCCTAAGTATTTTATCGTTTTAGGGGCTATTGAAAATGGTATTGATTTCCTGATCTCCTTTTCATCGTTCTCTTTACCGGTGTATAGGAATCCAACTGATTTTTGAATGTTTATCTTGTATCCTGCTACTCTGCTGAATCTTTCTATTACTTCCAGTAAATTTCTCGTGGAGTCTTTAGGGTTTTCTATGTATAGTATCATATCATCTGCAAACAGGGAGAGTTTAACTTCTTCATTACCAATTTGGATGCCCTTTATTTCTTTCTCTTGCCTTACTGCTCTAGCGAGAACTTCCAGCACAATGTTAAATAGGAGTGGTGATAAAGGGCATCCTTGTCTTGTTCCTGTTTTCAGGGGGAATGTTTTCAGCCTTTCTCCATTAAGAATGATGTTGGCTGTTGGTTTTGCATAGATGCCCTTTATTATGTTGAGAAATTTCCCTTGTATACCTATTTTATTGAGAGCTTTTATCAGGAATGGGTGTTGGACTTTGTCAAATGCCTTTTCTGCATCAATTGAGATAATCATGTGATTTTTTTCTTTCCTTTTATTTATGTGGTGGATTACGTTGATGGATTTTCTAATGTTAAACCATCCTTGCATACCTGGTATGAATCCTACTTGATCGTGGTGTATTATTTTTTTGATATGATACTGAATTCTATTGGCTAGAATTTTGTTCAGAATTTTTGCATCTATATTCATGAGAGATATTGGTCTGTAATTTTCTTTTTTTGTGATGTCTTTGCCTGGTTTTGGTATCAGCGTTATGCTGGCTTCATAGAATGAATTTGGAAGTGTTGCTTCCTCTTCTATGCTCTGAAATAACTTGAGTAGAACTGGTACGAGCTCTTCTGTAAATGTTTTGTAGAATTCTCCAGTGAAGCCATCTGGGCCAGGGCTTTTTTTGGTTGGGAGTTTTTTTTATTACCTTTTCAATCTCTTCTCTTGTTATGGGTCTTTTCAGATTTTCAATATCACTTTGTTGTAGTTTGGGTAGGCCGTATGTTTCTAGAAATTTATCCATTTCCTCTAGGTTTTCAAATTTGTTGGAATATAGTTTTTCATAATATTCTGTTATAATCCTTTTTATTTCAGTTGGGTCTGTTGTAATGTCCCCCATTTCATTTCTTATTTGGGTTATTTGTGCCCTCTGCTGTTTTTCTTTTGTCAGTCTGGCCAGTGGTTTGTCGATTTTGTTGATTCTTTCAAAGAACCAACTTTTGGTTTTGTTGATTCTTTCTATTGTTTTTCTGTTCTCTATTTCATTGATTTCTGCTCTGATCTTTACTATTTCCTTTCTTCCGGTGGTTGTAGGCTTTTTTTGTTGTTCTCTTTCTATTTCTTTGAGTTCTGTAGTTAATGTTTTGATTTTGTCCCTTTCTTCTTTTTTGATATGTGCATCTATTGCTATAAATTGTCCTCTGAGGACTGCCTTTGCTGTGTCCCAAAGGTTTTGGTATGATGTGTTTTCATTTTCATTTGATTCTAGGAATTTTTTAATTCCATCTCTGATTTCTTCTATTACCCATTGATGTGTAAGCAGATTATTATTCAGTTTCCATGTGTTTGATTTTTTTTCCTTGCTCTTTCTAGTGTTAATTTCTACCTTGATGGCATTGTGGTCAGAGAAGATACTGTGAATTATCTCAGCATTTTGGATCTTGTTGAGGATTGCTCTGTGGCCTAAGATGTGGTCTATTCTGGAGAACGTTCCATGTGCATTGGAAAAGAATGTGTACTTTGCAGCGGTTGGATGGATTGTTCTATATATGTCTATGAGGTCCAGTTGGCTGATTGTGTCCTTTAGGTCTTCTGTATCTTTGCTGAGTTTCTTTTTAGTTGTTCTGTCCTTTACTGAGAGTGGTGTGTTGAAGTCTCCTACTATTATTGTGGAACTGTCAATTTCTCTTTTCAGTGCTATTAGAGTTTTTTTTATGTATTTTGGAGCCCTGTCATTGGGTGCATAGATATTTATTATGGTTATGTCTTCATGATGGATCATCCCCTTAATCATTATATAGTGTCCTTCTTTGTCTTTTATGGTAGATTTTGTTTTAAAGTCTACTTTATCTGAGATTAGAATTGCCACTCCTGCTCTTTTTTGGTAGTTGTTAGCTTGATATATTTTTTTCCAACCTTTGATTTTTAATAAATTCACATCTTTGTTTCTAAGATGTGTCTCTTGTAGACAGCAAATAGATGGATCCTGTTTTCTTATCCATTCTGCCACTCTCCGTCGCTTTATGGGTGCATTGAGTCCATTTACGTTCAGTGTAATTATTGATAGATGTGAATTTGTTGCTGTCATTTTGTAGTGCTTTTTTTTGTGATGCTGAAGTTTTCTTTGTTCTTCTTACTCTCTTGTGCTGAGTTCCTTTTGTTTGTGGATTTTGTGTTCATTTCTTTTGTTTTTGTAAGTTTTGGTTTTGTTGAGACTTTATGTTTTTCGTCTTTATTTTTATGAGTTGGTTTGTTAACTTTTTTTGTGGTTACCATGAATTTTACCCTTATCTTTATAATTTTGAAGCAGTCTACCGTTACTTGGTATCGCCTTGCCTTCTTCTCCTTTAGAAGGTTCTATACCTATGCCGTTTGTTCCCTCTTTCATTGTTTTGATGTTGTTGTCATCCTTTGATTGATTTCTCTGATTCCCTGTTGTATATCTTTTGTTTTTGGAAAGTCCTCTGTAGTTCAGTTCCTAGAATGGTATCTGGTTCATGTTAACCTGCGTCCTAGGTCCTAGGTCCTGCCTGAGGGCTTAAGCTGTTTGTCCTCAGATCGAAGAACTCCCTTTAATAATTCTTGTAAGTTTGGTTTGACTTTTGCATATTCCTTTAGTTTCTGTTTATCTGGAAATGACCTAATTTCACCATCAAATCTGAATGAGAGTTTTGCAGGATATATTATTCTTGGCTGACAATTTTTTTCTTTCAAGATTTTATATATGTCATCCCATTGCCTTCTTGCCTGCATGGTTTCTGCTGAATAATCTGAGCTTAGTCTTATTGTTTCTCCTCTGTATGTGACTTCTTGTTTTTCACGAGCTGCTCTCAGGATTCTTTGTTTGTCTTTAGTTTTAGCGAGTGTGAATATGATATGTCTTGGTGATTTTCTTTTGGGGTCTCTTCTATATGGGGTTCGTTGAGCTTCTTGGATGACCAGCTTTTCATCTTTCATGATATTGGGAAAGTTTTCTGTCAGCAGTTCCTCAATGATCCTCTCTGTGTTTTCTGTTTTCTCCCCCTGTTCTGGTATGCCAATCACTCGTAAGTTTTTGCTTTTAATTGTGTCCCACATAACTCTCAGGGTCTCTTCATTTTTCTTTGTTCTTTTTTCTGAGTTTTCCTGAAACAGAGTTGTATCCAAGTGTTTGTCTTCAGTTCCACTGATCCTGTCTTCCATGGTTTCAAATCTACTTCTCAGCCCTTCTATGACACCGTCCATTTCTGAAATCTTGTTGTTTATCTTTTGGATTTCTAATTGTTGTTTTTGTATAATTTCAAGTTGTGAATTTATTTTGGCATTTTGTTCTTGCATCATCTTCCTGAATTCTTCCAATTTTTTGTCTGTATTTTCCATAAATTTGTCTATTTTTTCCTCATGTTTGTCAGCTTTTTGCCTCAGTTCTTGGAAAATTCCGAGTATTAGTGATTTGAGTTCCGTATCAGGTACTTCTAGTGCATTTTCTTCCACAGGAGAGTTATCTGGTGTTTTAATTTGGACGCCTATTGGAGCCATCTTGTCTTGTTTTTGTAAATGTTTTGATATTGTTTGCTGTTTTCGGGGCATTCAGTAGATATTTCTCTCGTTTATTGATTGTAGATTTTTTTTTTTTTCGTTCTTGTGGTACAGCTGGGCAGATCTAGTTGAGGAGGAGCCACTGGGATGGGTTGCTTGTGGCACTCACCGCAGCCACCAGGACGGTCGGTAGTCAGTGCTGGGCAGGTTCCAATAGGGCGTGCCTGCACCGCTTGGTGATGTGATGTCTAGTGCACGGTGCAGGTAGGTAGGGTGCAGCGGGAAGATGGTTATGTGTGAAGCTAAGCTGGATATGGGAGAGAGGAGAGAGGAGGAGGAGCAAAAAGTGTACAAACATAAAAGAATGCTAGGGGAGCTTGTCGTTGGAATGTACAGATGAGAGACTATGGGATGGAGGAAACCAGAAGGGGGAAGAGAAAGAAAAGGAAAGAATGACCAAATAAAAATCAGAAAAGTTAAAGAACTGCAAAGTTCCCAGGGATCCCACCGATGCAGCTATGAGGTCTGGGGGAGTCGGTCTCAATTTTCACAGCTCAGCCTGGCCAGAAGGTACAGAGGCATACATCGCCTGGAATTCAGGGATCAGAAAGAGAAGGAAGAGATAGAGAGACAAGAAATTAAGCAATGAAGAAAGACAAAAGAAAAAAAGAGGTAAAAGATGACAAAACTAATCAAAAAAGGAAGAAAAATAAAATTGAGAGAAAAAAAAAAAAGGGCAACACCAGCAGTCAGTGCCTACAAATGGGACCCAGAGAGCCCCCACTCAGGGGCGCGAATTCCAAGAAGTCGGTAGTCTCGGGGTTAAGTGACCGTGGCCACGGGAAGTAGAGGGGCCAACGAACAAAGGCCCCAGGATCCCACCCGCGCGGGAGCCCAGACCTAGAAACAGCCACACGCCTGAACGCAGCCCTACAGCCCCGCAGGAGAGAGCAGAGACGGCCCTCGGAACCAGGCACCCAGGCAAAAGGAGGGGGAGGCGGCAGAAAAAGGTTCGCTAGGTGCCAGCAAATGGCTCCCAGAAAGCCTCCAGCCCGGGCGCGCGGAATCTTAGCACCGGTGCCCCCCTGCTCAGGGACTCCGGCCACGGAAAGCAGAGGGGCGAACAAACAAAGGCCCCGGGATCCCACCCACGCGGGGGCCCAGACCTAGAAACAGCCACACGCCCGCACGCAGCCCTACAGCCCCGCAGGAGAGAGCAGAGACAGCACTCGGAACCAGGCACCCAGGCAAAAGGAGGGGGAGGCGGAAGAAAAAGGTTCGCTAGGTCCCAGCAAACGGCTCCCAGAAAGCCTCCAGCCCGGGCGTGCGGAATCCAAGCACCGGCGCCCCCCTGCTCAGGGACTCCGGCCACGGAAAGCAGAGGGGCGAACGAACAAAGGCCCCGGGATCCCACCCACGCGGGGGCCCAGACCTAGAAACAGCCACACGCCCGCACGCAGCCCTACAGCCCCGCAGGAGAGAGCAGAGACGGCACTCGGAACCAGGCACCCAGGCAAAAGGAGGGGGAGGCGGCAGAGAAAGGTTCGCTAGCTGCCAGCAAACGGCTCTCAGAAAGCCGCCAGCCCAGGCGCGCGGAATCCAAGCACCAGCACCCCCCAGCCCAGAGACCCTGGCCACGGAAAGCAGGGGATCCCCAGCTGAGGCGGAGAGGGGTGGGTGGTGGGAGAGCGCGCACCGCAGTTTACCGGTCGTTCTGTCTCCGACCAGATGCTCTGCAAGGCTGCTCTCCCGTTTGCTGGTCTCCGATAGGAATCCAAGATGGTGGATCCGCGCTGCGTTAGCTGGTAAGGAATCTCTGCCTGAGTCTCTCCTCGCTCTCCGTTCTCTTTTAGTATTCTCACTCCGTTTGGTGTTTGGCTGAGTTCTTTATCTCTTCATTTGGTGTTCTAGGGTTTCAGGATTGTTGATTCTCTGTTAGGCTTAGTTTTTCGGATCTTTGCTGTGGAGGGACGGCGTGGTGTTTCTGCCTAGAGCGCCATCTTGCCCCCGACTCAAGTTATTATTTTTCTTAATGCAAACACTCTAATTATGAAAATCCAAGTTTGCCATTAGGATGGCTTTTCCAAAGAGGCAAAAGATCTTGTAAGTGTGACTCTCCCTTCTCACCTCGAGTTTGCATTTTGTAGTGCTTTTTTTTTGTGTGGTGCTGATATTTTCTCTGTTCCTCCCACTCTCCTGTGCTGAGTTCCTTTTGTTTGTGGATTTTTTTTTCTTTGTTTTGGTAGGTTTTGTTTTTACTGAGACTTTATGTTTTTCTTCTTTATTTTGATGAGTAGGTTTGTTAACTTTCTTTGTGGTTACCTTAAAATTTACCCGTATCTTCCTAGATTTGAACCGATCTATTATTACTCGATATTGCCTTGCTTTCCTCTCCATTAGAAGGTTTTATACCTACATCGTTTATCCCATATTTTATTGTTCTGATGCTGTTGTCATTTACAGATTAACTTCTCTGGTTCCCTGTTGTAATTCTTTTTGTTTTGAGTAATCCTTGAGAGTTCGTTTCCTAGGTTGGTATCTGGCTAGTACAATCCTGTGTCCTAGATTCAGCCTGTGGTCTGATGTTGTTTGTTCTCAGATCAAAGGACTCCCTTTAATAAGTCTTGTAAGTTTGGTTTGGTTTTTACGTAGTCCCTTAATTTCTATTTATCTGGAAATGACCTAATTTCACCATCATATTTGAATGAGAGTTTTGCAGGATATATTATTCTTGGCTGGCAGTTTTTTTCTTTCAAGGTTTTATATATGTTGTCTCATTGCCTTCTTGCCTGCATGGTTTCTGCCAAATAATCCGAGCTTAGTCTTATTGTTTCTCCTCTGTATGTGACTTTTTGTTTTTCTCGAGCTGCTCTCTGGATTCTTTGTCTTTGGTTTTAGCAAGTGTGATTATGATATGCCTTGGTGATATTCTTTTTGGGTCTATCCTATATGGGGTTCGTTGAGCTTCTTGGATGGTCAGCTTTTCATCTTTCATGATATTGGTAAAGTTTTCTGTCAGCAATTCTTCAATGATCCTCTCTGTATTTTCTGTGTTCTCCCCATTGTGGAACTCTGATCACTTGCAGACTTTTGCTTTTGATTGTATTCCATATAATTCTTAGGGTTTTTTCATTTTTCTTTGTTCTTTTTTCCGATTTTTCCTCAGAGTTGTATCCAAGTGTTTGTTTTCAATTTTGCTGATCCTGTTTTCCACCGTTTCAAACCTATTCCTCACCCCTTCTATGACACTGTCCATTTCTGAAATCTTGTTTATCCTTTGGATTTCTAATTGTTGTTTTTGTATGATTTCTAGTTGTGAATTTATTTTAGCATTTTGTTCCTGTATTATTTTCTTGAAGTCTTCCATTTTTTGTCTTTATTTTCCATGATTTTGCCTGCCTTTTCCATGAATTTGTCTATTTTTTCCTCATTTTTGTCTGCTTTTTCCTTCAACTGTTGGATAATTCTGAATATTAGCGATTTGAATTCCCTATCAGTTAGATGTAGTGCCTTTTCTTCTACTGGAAAGTCATCTGATGTTTTATTTTGGAAGCCTACTGGAACCGTCCTGACCTGTTTTTGTAAATGTTTTGATATTGTGTGCTGTCTTTGGGGAATTCCGTAGTTTTTTTCGTTTATTCATTGTAGATTAGTTTGTTTTGTCCTGCTTCTTTGTTTTGTTTGGTTATGTCTGAGCAGGTGGGCTGTGCATTCTTTGTTGTTTGCTCATCTGTTGGCTTGATACTTTTCACCTCCTCCAATAGGCAGGGTCAGTCACTCAGGTATGGTACAGCAGGGCAAGTCCAGCTGAAGTGGAGTGTTGGGATGGGTTGTTTGTGGCACATACCAGGGCTGACAGTGTGGACTGGTAATCAGTGCAGGACAAGTTCCAGTATGCCATGCCTGTGCTGCTTGGGAGTGGGATGTTCAGCACATGGTGCAAGTAGGCAGGAAGGAGGGGGTAGATGGTGATGTGTGGAGCTAAGATGGGTATGGGAAAGATGAGAGAAAGGAGAGAGGAACAGGAGCCAAAAACATACACACAAACAAAAAAGAGTGCTAAGGGAGCTTTCTATGGAAGTGGAGAGATGAGAGACTGAGAAATGGGGAAAAACAAAAATGAAAAAAAAAAGAAAAAATGAATAAATCGAGAAACTGGAAATGAAGAAAGACAAAAAGGGAATAAGAGAGAAGAAAAAGCAAAGGAACAAAAATACCAAAAACAAAACAAATAAAAGAAAAGAGCAAGAAAAAAGAAATGCCCCCAGGGAAGTCCCTGTGCTTCTGAGCAGAGTAAGGTAGTAGCTTCCCAGCCTCGCAGTACTGCCCAGCTAGAAGTGTTCCCAAACAGAGAAAAGAAAAATAAAACAAACAAATCAAACAAGAACAAATCAGAGCAAACAAACATAAAAGCCCCAGGAGTCCCACCAACATGGTGGCACCGGCTGGGAAGCAGTTTCACAGCTGAGTGATATTTCGCAGCCATTCGGGAAGAAGCAAAGATGGCACATGGAGCTAGGTATTTGAGAGAAAGGAGGGGGGTGGTGGTGAGAGGTCAGGAAGAAATCTAAAGAGGTGGAAAAAAGCAACACAGCAACCAACAAAAGGCACTCAGGGAGCTGGCCAGTGTGGGCGTGTGGAATCCAAGTGACACCAGGGTGAAGCTGGTGCTTCCGAACAAGACACTGTGGCTTCAGGAAGCAGAGGAGGCTAAGTGTGGGTGAAGAAGGGTGGGGGGTGGGAAAGTGTATATCGCAAATTACTGATTGTTTTGTCTCCTGCTGGAAGCTCCGTGAAGCTGCTTTCTGGTACTCCCTGTTCACTTATCTCCAATAGGAGTCCAAGATGGCGGATACTTGCTGCAGTAGCTCATAGGGGGCCTCTGCTTGTATCTGTTCTTGCTCTCTCCTCTCGGTCAGTTTCTTATTCCATTTGGTGCTTGGCTGAGTCGTTCATCTCTTCATTTGATGCTTATGGTTTCAGGATTGACGTGTGCCTCTGTTTTTCTTAGTTTTTCTGATCTTTTAAATTTGTCATTATGCTCTTGAATAACCTTCTTAAGATCCTCTATTGCTTTGTCTGTGTTTTCCTTTGTTTGGACTGCATTTTGCCTGATCTTCTTCCTGATCTCTTGAAGAGTTCTGTATGTTAATCTTTTGTATTCTGCCTCCAGTAATTCCGAGAAGTTCTCTTCCTCCAGAAAATTTATTGATTCTTTATTTTGGGAGCTTGTTGAAGCCATCATGGTCTGCCTCTTTATGTGATTTGATGTTGACTGTTGTCTCTGAGCCATCAATAAGTTATTTATTTATTTTATATTTGCTTACTGTGTCCTAGCTTTTATTTTTTTTTTGTTTTGATATGCCCAAATAGGCTGCTCATGTGAGCTAGTTTGATTATTGCAGCCTTTGAAGCTCTAACGTCCTGTCACCAGGTGATTAGATCTGCTACTAGGCATCTGAGCCCAGGAGTCTGTTTACTTTTCTTGTATGGATTCAGCTCAGGTGTCCAGGTAGTCAGTCACCAAGTGCGTGGTGCAGGCTCTTACCCACAGTCCTAGATGGGCAAGAGTGATTGGAGTAGGCACAGGTATCTGGCTACAGTAGGGGGTCATGTACTGAGCAAGGCTGGGGGCTGATGCCTGCCCCTGAGTGTCTGAGAGCAAAGCATGTTCCTGTTCCCTAGATCATGTAGGTGGGTGGGTTTTGTAGCTGGACTATGAGCACCCAATGCTGTTGGCTGTAAGGTCTAAGGGACGCCACTTATTCTTCCATCCCTGTCACAGGTGGCTAGGTGGCATGAGTAGGGCCACAAGTCCTCAGGCCTCTTATGTGGGTAGGTGAGGACCCTGCTTAAGGGGCTGAGCAGTGTCAAATGTCACAGACCTGCCACTTCATATAGCTGATACAGTTGAAGTTAGACTTCAGGTGTATACCCTGTTGTACTGTTTAATGAGGGCCTATGCTGTTGAAATGGGCCCACACAGGTCTATGAGGGGTGAAAGACATTCAAAGTCCATGGACCCCTTATGCCTGTGTCTAGGCAAAGGAGCTGTGCCTACCCTGAGTTCCTGACTTAGGGGAGCTGGCAGATTATTTTTTTCCTGTTTGTTAATTTGTTCCCTCTCCAAGGCTGGGAGAATGGCTCAGGGCATGTAATGGGTCCTACTTCCAGCCCAGGGGACTCAGCAATCACTGATGTTGGCTGGGACCAGTGCAGAGCAGGGAGGGGGCAGGTAAATGAGAGAGGTTTTTCCTAAAGGGGGTGTTTTTTGATCCGTGCAGTAGTTCATATGCAAGTACTTATCTTTTTTTTGCCAATAGAGTGCTGCTTTTCACTGATTCTGGATGCCCGAGTAGACTCTGTGTTGCTGGGTCTCTCCCGATGTGGAAAACGCCTCCGGAGCGCCACTGCTTGCCTCACTGCGCACACGAGCCAATCCAGCCCGAAGGGCACTGGCTCCCACTAGGTCAGGTCTGGCAACTCCTTGCTGCTTCCAAACCATCTCTCCCTCCCCCTGCCACTCAGTCTGATTCCTCAACTTTGCCTTTGATGTTCAGGGCTCCTAGATTGTCATAGATAATTGATTCACTTATTTTTTTTGGTCTTTGTTGTAAAAGAGACCACAGGAAGCGTCTGACTTCTCTGCCATCTTGGAACTGCCTCTGAAATCTTTACTATTTTCTGATGTAAACATTTAGTGCTATAAACTTCCCTCTCAGCACTGCTTTAGCTGCATCCAACATATTTTGTATTTTCATTTGCGTTTGGTTCTACGTATTTTTTACCTGTGATACTTTTCTTTGACCTGTGGGTTATTTAGAAGTGTGTTGTTTAATTTTCAGGTGTTTAGTAATCTTCCCGAATCCTTCTGTTATTGATTTCTAGTTTGATTCTGTTATAATCAGAGAACAAACTCTGTGTGACTTCATTTCTTTTGAATTTGTTGAGGTTTGTTTTATGGCTAAGGATATGTTCTACCTTGGTGAATGTTCTATGAGTGCTTAAAAATGTATATTCTGTTGTTTGGTGGAATGGTCTATATATGTCAATTAGGTCTTGTTGGTTGATGGTATTGCTGATTTTCTGTGTAGCAGTTCTATCAGTTTCTGAGCATGAGGTGTTGAAGCCCTCGACTATAGTTGCAGATTTGTCAGTTTCTCCTTTCTGCTGTATAAGTTTTTGCTTCATGTATTTTGAGACTTGGTTGTCTGATACATACACACTAGGATCTTTAAGCCTTCTTGGTGGATTTATCCTTTTATTATATGTAAAGTTCCTCTTTGTCTCTACCAGTTTTCTTTGTTCTGAATCTACTTTACTGATATTATTATAGTCACTCCTGCTTTTTTAAAATGTTTGCATAGTATATATTTTTCCTGTCCTTTCACTTTCAACCTACCTGTAACATTGAATTCGAAGTGAGTTTCTTGGAACCAACACATAGTATTTTGTGTTTTTTTTAATCCACTGTGGCAATCTTTGTCTTTTAAGTGGTGTGTTTATACCATTTACATTTAAGGTGATTATTGATTTGTTATTGCTTGAATCTGCCATTTTATTACTTGTTTTCCATTTGTTTCCACTGTTTCTTGTTACACTATTCCTTTTTTCTTGCCATTTTGTGGATTATTTAACAATGTTTTACAATTACATCTTGAATTGTTTATAGTATTTTTTGGTATATTACTTTGTATAACCTTCTTAGTGGCTGTTCTGAGTATTAGAATATATATGTGACTTTTTACAGCCTACTGTTATCAATATTTTACCACTGTGACTGAAGTGTGGAAACCTTACTTCCATTTGGTGCCTTTACCCTGCCCATGCAGAACTGGGCAGTATTTCATGCAGTTGTACGTAGGGTGGCTATGAGTCAGAACTGACTTGATGGCACCTAACAACAATCCTATTCACTTGTAAATATTGTTTTGAGTATAAGATGAAGTTGTAATTTAAAAAAAAAAATTATTGTGCATTAGGTGAAAGTTTACAGAGCAAATTAGCTTCCCATTCAATAGTTTGTACATAAAGTATTCCATGACATTAGTTTCATTCCCCAAAATGTGCCAGCACTCCCTCCTTTTTCTGTCCTAGCGTCCCTGTTTTCTTTCATCCTGGATTGCTACCCCTTTCTGCCTTCTCATTTTTGTCTTTATGTAAGTGTTGCCTTTTGATCTTGTATAATTGCTTGTTTTAAGGGGCACGTTCCTCTCAGGTGTTATTGTTTATTTTATGGGCCTGTCTATGGGTTGGCTGAAGGGTGGTCTTTGGGAATGGCTTCAATTCCAGGTCAAAAGGGTGTCTAAGGGCCATAGTCTCGGGTGTTCCTCCAGTCTCTGTCAGGTCAGTAAGTGTGGTCTTCCTTGTGAATTTGATTTTTCATTCTGCAATTTTTCTCACATTCTGTCTGGGACCCTCCATTGTGATCCCAGTCAGAGCGATTGGTAGTGGTAGCTGGGCACCATCTAGTTTTCCTGGTCTTGGGGTCATGCAGGTCTGAAATAGTTTGAGTAGTACTGGTGTAAGTTCTCTATATGTTTGGCAGAATTCTCCAGTGAAGCCATCTGGGCCAGGGCTTTTTTTGTTGTTGTTGAGAGTTTTTTTTTTTTTTTTTTAATTACCTGTTCAATCGCTTCTCTTGTTACGGGTCAGTTCAGATTTTCAACTTCAGTTTGTGTTAGTTTGGGTAGGTAGTGTTTTTTCTAGAAATTTGTCCATTTCCTCTAGGTTTCCAAATTTGTTGGAGTACAGTTTTTCATAGTACTCTGTTACGATCCTTTTTATTTCAGTTGAGTCTATTGTAATATCCCCCATTTCATTTCTTATTTGGGTTATTTTCATCCTCTCCTGTTTTTCTTTTGTCAGTTTGGCCAATGGTTTGTCTATTTTGTTGATCCTTTCAAAAAACCAACTTTTGGTTTTGTTGATTCTTTCTATTATTTGTCTATTCTCTATTTCATTTATTTCTGCTCTGATATTTATTATTTCCTTTCTTCTGGTGGCTGTGGGCTTCTTTTGCTGTTTTCTGTTTGTTTCAGTTGTGTAGTTAATGTTTTGATTTTTGTCCCTTTCTTTTTTGATGTGTACATCTATTGCTATAAATTGACCTCTGAGCACTGCCTTTGCTATGTCTCAAAGGTTTTGGTATGCTATGTTTTCAAGCTTGTTTGATTCTAGGAATTTTTTGATTCCCTCTTTAATTTCTTCTGTTACCCAGTGGTTTTTAATCAAAGTGTTATTCAGTTTCCATGTATTTGATTTTTTTTCCTTGCTCTTGTTGTTGTTAATTTCTGCTTTGATGGCATTGTGATCAGAGAAGAAACTTTGTATTATCTCAGTGCTTTGGATTTTGTTGAGGCTTGCTTTGTGGCCTAAGATATGGTTTATTCTGGAGAATGTTCCATGTGCATTGGAAAAGAATGTATACTTTGCTGCTGTTGGGTGAAGTGTTCTATATATGTCTATGAGTCAAGTTGGTTGATTGTGGCCTTTAGATCTTTGTTGAGTTTCTTTTTAGATGTTCTGTCCTTTGCTGAGAGTGGTGTGTTGAAGTCTCCTACTATTATTGTTGAACTATCACTTTCTCTTTTCACTGCTTTTAGAGTTTGTTTTATGTATTTTGGAGCCCTGTCATTGGGTGCTTAGATATTTGTTATGGTTTTTGTCTTCATGGTAGATTGTCCTTTTAATCATTATATAATGTCCTTCTTTGTCTTTTATGGTGTATTTTGTTTTAAAGTCTATTTTATCTGAGATTAGTATTGCCACTCCTGCTCTTTTTTAGTAGCTGTTTACTTGATATATTTTTTGCATCCTTTGATTTTTAATAAGTTTAAGTCTTTGTTTCTAAGTTGTGTCTTTTGTATACAACATATTGATGGGTCCTGTTTTTGTAGCCATTCTGTCAGTCTGTCTCTTTACGGGCTCATTTAATCCATTTACATTCAGTGTGATTATTGATAGGTGTGAGTTTACTGCTGTCATCTTGCAGTGCTTTTTTTTTTGTGGTGCTGATGTGTTCTTTGTTCCTCTTCTGTGCTGAATTCTTTTGTTTGTGTATTTTTTGTAGATTTTGTGTATACAGATACTTTATTTTTTCTTCTTTATTTTGATGAGTAGGTTTGTTAAATTTCTTTATGATTGCCTTGAAATTTACCCTGTCTTCCTAAGTTTAAACCAGTCTTTTATGTCTTGATAATGTCTTGACTTACTCTTCATTTGAAGTTTTTATACCTACGCTATTTATTCCCTCTTTTATTGTTTTGACATTGTTTTCATTTACAGATTGATGTCTCTGGTTCCCTGTTGTAAATTTTTTAGTTTTGTTTTATCCTTAAGAGTTTATTGTCTAGGTTATGTGGCAAATGCTGTCTTATGTGCTAGATTCAGTTTGTTGTCTGATGTTGGTTCTCTAAGCAAAGGTCTCCCTTTAATAATTCTTTAAGTTTGGTTTTTTTTTATGTATTCCCTTAATTTGTGTTTATCTGGAAATGTCCTAATTTCTCCATCATATCTGAGCAAGAGTTTTTGAAGGCTATACTAATCTTGGTTGGCAATCTTTTTCTTTCAAGGTTTATATATGCCATCCTATTGCCTCCTTGCCTGCATGGTTTCTGCCAAGTAATCAGAGCTTAGTCTTATTGTTTCCCCTTTGTATGTGACTTTTTGTTTTTCTCAAGCTGCTCTCAGGATTCTTTATTTGTATTTGGTTTTAGTGAGTGTGATTATGATATGTCTGGGTGCTTTTCTTTTGAGTTCTATCCTATATGTGGTTCATTGAATTTCTTGGATAGTCGGCTTTTTGTCTTTCATGACATTAGGGAAGTTTTCTGTCAGTAAATGTTCAATGATCCTCTCTGTATTTTCCTTTTTGTCCCCCTGTTCTGATCTCTGATCACACGTATATTTTTGCTTTTCATTTTATCCCGTATCATTCTCAGAGTTTCTTAATTTTTTAATTCTTTTCTCTTATTTTTCCTCAAACAAGTTGGTTTCCAAGGATTTGTCTTCAATTTTGCTAATCCTGTCTTTCATAGTTTCAAATTTACTCCTAAAATCTTCTATTGCACTGTCCATTTCTGAAGTTTTATTTTTTATCCTTTGAATTTATAATTACTATTTTTGTATGATTTCTAGTTGTTTTTTTATTTTGACATTTTGTTCCTGTATTATTTTCCTGAATTCTTCCATAGTTTTGTCTGTCTTTTCCATGATTTTGTCTATTTTTCCCTTATTTTTGTCTGCGTTTTCCTTCATGTCTTGGAGAGCTCTGAATATTAGAGTTTCGAATTCCCTATCAGGTAGTTCCAGTGCCTATTCTTCTACCAGAAGGTCATGTGGTGTTTATTTTGGATGCCTTCTGGAGCTATCCTGTTCTGTGTTTTAAGTTTTGATATTTTCTGCAGTGTCTGGGACATTAAGGAATTATTTTCTTCATTTGTTGATTGTAGATTTGATTGTTTCATCCTGCTTTTTTCTTTTATTTGGTTATGTCTGGGGAGGTGGGCTGGGTGTGCTTTGTTGCTTGCTCACTTGTGGGCATGATACTTCTCACCACCTTGTCCAGGTGGCAGGGCTGGTCACTCAGCTATGGTGCAGCAGGGAAGGTCCAGCAGGGTTTGAGGGATGAGGAATGGGTAGTTTGTGGCACAAACTGGTGAAGACAAGGTGTGGTTGGGGGCCAGTGCAGGGTGGGATCCAGGGGATGGCATCAGTACTGCTCAGAGGCATTGCACTTGGTACATGGTACAGATAAACAGGAAGGAAAGAAGAGGATGTGATATGCAGACCTAAGTGAGTGGGTGAAATAAGAGAAATAATGGAGAGAAACAAAAGTAGAAAGTGGCAAAAAATGAAGTTAAAAAAAGAAAAAAGTAAATAAAATGGAAGTGTGGTAGGATTTGGCAGGTGGGGGCAGGGCAAACCCACTGAGGCTGTGTGCTGGTAGCTCTCTAGCTGAGTGGTGTGGCTCGGCCTGTCTATAATCAACATGGGGCTAGGTGGGCTAGAGAAAGGAAAGGAAAGAGGGGAAAGAGCGAAGAAACCAAAACAAAAAAAAATAAACAAATAAATAATAAAAAATAAAAACAACAACAAAAATACGGTGGTGGGGGCACTGGCCATCGGGGGCCGGATGGAATTGGGGTGCCAGTGAACTGATGTCTATCTCACCGGGTGGCACAGCACAGCCTGTCAGGAAAGGGCAAAGACAGTGCAGGGCCTAGGTGGGAGGGAGAATGAAAAGCAGAAAGGAAAAGATAAAGATAAATTAAATATATAGTACTGAAGGAGCTGGCCTGTGGGAGTAGTGCAGACCTGGGGAGGCCATGTGTCAGAGGCTCTCCAGATGAGTGGTACAGCACAGCCCACCATGAAGTTGGGGGCAGCACATGGTGCTGGGTGGATGGGAGAAAGGAAAGGAAGGAAGGGAGAGAGAGAAGAACCAATAACAAAACAAACAAACAAACAAGAAATAAATAAATAAAATGGCACTGAGGGAGTCGGTCGGTGACAGTGGCGCAGATCCGGGGAGGCTGTAAGCAGTAATTCTCTAACAGAACTGTGCAGATGCATCCCTTCAGAAGGGGCAGGGGCAGTGCACAGGCCTGGGTGGTCGGGAGGAAGGAAAGGAGAGAGAGAAGAAACAGGAAAAAAAAAAAAATAACAAAGCAAACAAACCAAAAAATCACAGCTGGTGAAGAAGCGGGAGGGATAGCACATGGAGCTAGCTGGGCAGGAGAAAGGAAAGAAAGGAAGGGAGAGAGGAGCAACAAAAAAGGTAAAAAAAAAAAAATCAAAAAACAAAGAAAAATTCAAAGCAAAAAACAAACAAACAAAAATGAGACTGAAGGGACCAGCTGGTGCGGGTAGGGCATACCCTGCTGGCAGTGAGCTACTGTCTCTCCAGCCTAGCAACCATGGCTCATTGACAAGCAGCAGAGGCCAAATAGAGGGTAGAAGGATGGGGGGTGGGAAAGCATGTATCCCTGGTTACTGGGTGCTCTGTCTCCTGCTGGGAGCTCCTTGGAGTTGCCTTCCTGTACTCCCTGTCCAAAGTCCTTGGTGGCTGAGGTCCAAGATGGAGAATCTGGGCAGCAGTGAGCTGGTATCTGTCCGGCCAATCCACCGTGGCCCTTTGGAAAGCAGTGGAGGCATCATATAGGGAAAAAGGGTTGGGGTGGGAAAGCGTGTGTCCCTGGTTTTGGGGTGCTCTGTCTCCTGTTGGGAGCTAGGTGAAGTTGCCTTCTTGTACTTCCTGTCTGAGTTCTTTGGTGGCTGTAGCCCAAGACGGTGAATCCGGCTGTGTTAGCTGGTATGGGACCTCCACTCCATAGCTCTCCTTGTTCTCTGTCAGTTTCTTATTCCATTCAGTGCTTGATCGAGTTCTTTATTCCTTCATTTGGTACTTAGGGTTCCAGGATTGATGTTTGTATCTGTTTTACTTAGTTTTTCGGGTCTTTGCTGCAGAGGGACCACATGTTGCTTCTGTCTCTGGCGCCATATTGGCTTTGCCTCCCTGCACAAAGCTCTTAATTTCACACTGGAGACACATACGGGCCATCATTATAGAAGGCAGGCTGGACATCTAGGTAGTTAGGTGCTCTAGTATGGAATTGGACTGTCTTGGCTCAAATCCTGGCTCTGTCGCTTACTAGCTCTGTGATCCTGGGCAAGTTACTTAATCTCTCTATGCCTCAGTTTCCACATCCGTAAAGTGGAGTTAATAATAGAACTGACTTCATAAGTTGTTGTGAGATAATAAGTGATGTATGTAAAGAACTTAGTACGAAGCTTGGCAAACAGCTTGCTTGTCTTTTTTCTTTGTCATGGGCAACTTTTGTGCATTCCTTGCAGAGGTACCCACTGAGAATCTCTGACCACAGCTGCCCTGATAGCAGTGACACCACTTTTCAGGCTGCTCACTTTTGTCGCCTTCCTCAGCCTCAGTCTATCCCACACTAATGCTTTTTTTGGCTTATTTGGCCCCTCTGATCAGCATTCCTTTAAAATAAGACCCCTGTATAGCTCTCTATCTCCTGACCACATCTGTTTTCTGGAAAAGCACACTCTATTGGCTTGCTGTCTGGAGCAGGTGTTTATCTCTTCCCATGAAGCCCCTATTTTGTCTCTGCTGTGAAACAGGCAGTGCAATCATAGTCTTCCCAGGTGTGAATTAAATACTCATCTTTATGCTTCCCAAAATTTAAGGGTCACTTGCATGCAAAGGGATCCTCTTGAGCACCCCCCCTCACTTGGCTTGAAGTTGAGGAGATGTACTCCCTACAATTCCCCATAAATAAGGCAGAGGAGGGAAACAGTAAGCCAACAATTCTCCAAAAAAGTCCTCCCCCTAGGTCTCGCCAACATTAACTCCTTATATAAGTGGGAGTTGGGCCATAGGCTAATGCTGTTTTAGAGTATCTTAGAATGTCTTTTAGGTGGTCTGGCACCTCACTTAGGGATATTGCAGGTGGTGGTGATAGTCATTCATGTTGTTCACCAAATACTTACAGCTTTCCTCCTTCTTTGCACATAATAGGATTGTACATCTCTGTCTACCATGTGATCAGATAGGCCACATGACTTGCTTTATCTAATGGAATGTGAATGAAAAGCTTCTAGACAGGAGCTTTAAAAGCCATTGTTGAAGTGTCCATAAAAGTAAGTGTTGAGATGGAGCCTCCATCAGCTGGGTCCCTTTATAAATGACCACAACAAGCAGAGCTCCCTTGCTGTTGCACATTGGACATATTTTGTGAAAAAGAAATAAACTTTTGTTGTGTCAAGCCACTCATATTTTAGGGTTGTTTGTTTTCATAGAAGAACCTGGTCCACCCTGACAAGAATGCATTGAACATTTATTTTTATTGGTCTCTAGGCCTTGCAATTCAAGAAACTCAAGAATGCTGGAAGACTAACATTTTACATTTTGTTAAATTATCATTATCACTACTACTATTATCTCTTTTTACTATTATTATTATCATTATGATCATCACACTGGAACTTATGAAATTGTGCTGTATAGGGGAGAGTCAAAGAAACAGAAAACCTGACTAACTGACATCTATAGAACACTCTACCCAACCACAGTACAATTCACCTTCTTTTCCAGTGCACATTGAACATAATCGAGGATAGACCATATGCTAGGTGATAAAACAAGTGTCAACAAATTCACAAGGACTGAAATCATGCAATGTATCTTCTCTAACCACAAGAATACTAAATTAGAAATCAACAAAAAGATAGATAGCCACATCTTCTCTCACAGTGCCAGCTGTGTCCCTGAGACACAATGGTGAAGGACAGAGTAAATGGATTTGGCAATATTGGGTGATGCAGTGGTTAAGAGCTATGGCTGCTAACCACAGGGTCGGCCGTTCAAATCCACCATCTACTCCTTGGAAACCCTATGGGGTAGTTCTACTCTGTCCTATAGGGTTGCTATGAGTAGGAATCGACTCGACAGCAATGGGTTTGCTTTTTCGGTTACCAGAGCTGCTTTCAACTCTGGCAAAGTGGAGGCTGTTGCTATCAGTGATTCTTTCATTGACATCAACTACATGGTCTACATGTTCTAGTATGATTCCACTCATGGAAATTTCAATAGCACTATCAAGGCTGAGAACTGGTAGCTTGTCATCAACGGGCAGCCCATCTGTATTTTCCAGGAGAAAGATCTGCCAACATCAAGTGGGGTGATGGTGATGCTGAATATGTTGTGGAGTGCACTGGTGTCTCCACTACTTTGGAGAAGGCTTGGGCTAACTTGAAAGGTGGAGCCAAAAAAGTAATAATCTTTGCACCTTCTGCTGATACCCTTATGTTTATGATGGGCATGAACCATGAGAAGTATGACAACTTCCTCAAGAGTGTCAGCAATGCCTTCTGTACCACCAATCACTTGGCCCCTCTCTAGAGAAGGAAAACCAGTGGAGTGGAGATATATATATATATATATATATATATATATATATATACAGAGAGAGAGAGAGAGAGAGAGAGAGAGAGACAGAGACAGAGACAGAGACAGAGACAGAGACAGAGAAAGAAAGAAGAGAAAGAGAGAGAGAAATGTTTATATCAAAGAAATGGCACACTTGGTTGTAGAGGTTGGAAAGTCGCAAGTCCATGGGTCGGACCGGAGGCATCTTCTGATTCACATAGCTGCAGGGGCTGGCGCATGGAAGATCAGCAGATCAGACAGTAGGCCACTAGCTCACAGGCTGCTGAGGCTGACAAATCCCAAGATCGATAGGTAAGCTGCTAGCTCAAGTCCCAAGAACTGGAGGTCAGATGAGCAGGAGCCAGCTGCAGGCTTCAGAGTGAGCAAAAGCCCACAAGCTTTTCCAGAAAGTCCACATATATAGGACCCAGGACACATCCCCAAAGAAACTACTTTTCAACTGATTGTCTGCTCATAGCAGATCTCATAATGGTGGTGATTACATTATATCAGATCTCATTATGGAGGTGATTATGTCATTATATAGCTGCCAAACTACATTATAACTGGCCAACCACTGTTAATCATGGCCCAGCCAAGTTGATGCACAACCTTAGCTATCACAGACCCCCTGGCCAAGGTCATCCATGACAACATTGGCATCATGGAGGGACTCATGACCACAGTTCATGCCATCACTGCCACCCAGAAGAATGTGGATGACCCCTCTAGGAAACTGGCATTATGGCCATGGAGATGCCCAGAACATCATCCCAGCATCTACAGGCCCTGCCAAAGCTGTGGTTAAGGTCATCCCTGAGCTGAATGGGAAGCTCACTGGCATGACCTTCCATGTCCCCAACCCCAATATGTCAGTCATGTATCTGACCTGCCACGTGGAGAAAGAAGCCAAATACACTGACATCAAGAAGGTAGTGAAACAGGCATTGGAGGGTCCCCTAAAAGACACCCTAGGCCATACCAAAGACTTTAACAAGGACATCTACCTTTCCACCTTTGATGCTGGGGCTGACATTACCCTCAATGACCACTTTGTCAAGCTCATTTCCTGATATGACAATGAACTTGGGTACAGAAACAGGATGGTGGATCTTATGATCCACATGTCCTCCAAAGAGTAACAGTCCCGGGACGACGAGCCCCAGCAATAGCATGAGAGGAAGAGAGAGGCCCTCAGCTGTTGAGGAGTCCTTGCTTGCAACTCAGTCCCCCAACACACTGAGATTCTCCCATCTTTGACAGGGTTTCCATCCCAGGTGCCCTGAAGAAGGGGAGGGGTTTAGAGAACCCAACCTTGTCATGTACCATCAATAAAATACACTGTATCCAGCCAAAAAAAACCAGGGGGACATTTGAAAAATTCACAAATATTTGGAAATTCAACAATATGTATCTAAATAATTTATGGATCAAAAAAGAAATCACAAAGGTTATTAGAAAGTATTTTGAACCAAATGAAAATAAAAGCACAATATATCAAAATTTATGAGAAGCAGCTAAAGTGGTGCTTAGAACAAAACTTATAGCTTTAAATGCCTATATTACAAAAGAAGATCTTAAATAAAAAATCTGAGATTTCACCTTAAAACAAACAAACAAAAAGACCCAAACTCATTGCTGTCGAGTCAATTCCGACTCACAGGGACCCAGAGGACAGAGTAGAACTGCCCCCATAGGGTTTCCAACGAGTGCCTGGTGGATTCAAACTGTCAACATTTGGGTTAGCAGCCAAATGCTTAACCACTGCACCACCTTAACAATCACCTTAATAATCTAGAAAAAGAAGAGTGAACAACTCAAGGAAGAGAAGGAAGGAAATAATAAAATTAGATCCAAAGTAAATAAAATATAAAACAGAAAAACAGTTAAGAAAATTGTCTTAGGTTGGGTTCTCTAGAGAAGCAAAACCAGTAAAGCGTATAAATATATATAGAGAGATTTATATCAAAGAAACAGCTCACACTATTGTAGAGGCTGGAATGTCCCAAGTCTGTGGATTAGGATAGAGGTTTCTCCCAATTCACGTAGCCACAGGGGCTGGTGAACACAAGATTGGCAGGTCAGAAAGCAGGACTCTGCTCACAGGCTGTGAAGATCCACGAATCCCAGGATCAGCAGATAAGCTGATAGCTCAAGTCCCAAGAACTGGAGGTCAGATGAACAGGAAGCAGCCACAGGATCCAGAGGGAGCAAAAAGCCAGAACATCTGCTTATATTTGGATGCAGGCCACACTCCCAAGGAAACTCCCTTTCAACTGATTGGCTACTCACAGCATATTCAATCATGGGAGGGATCACATGTAAACACTGAGAATCATGGCCCAGCAGAGTTGACACACAATCTTAACCATCACAAAAGTAAAAAAAAATAAGTTATTTGTAAAGATCAACAAAACTGACGCACATTTAGCTAGACTGACCAAGACAACAAGAAGACAAAGATCAGCAAAATCAAGAATTAAAGAGAGAACATTAGCACAGGAATTAAAACAATTATACAGAAATATCATAAGTAAATTTATTCCAACAAATTAGAAAACTTAGATGAAATGGACAAATTCCTAAAAAGACACAAATTACCAAAACTGAAGAAGAAAGAGAAAATCTGAATAGATCTATAATAACTAAAGTAATTAAATTGTAAATAAAAATTTCCCACAGAGAAAAGCCCAGACCCAGATGGCTTCCCAGGTAAATTAAATCAAATATGTATAAAAGAAATAATACCAATAGTCCACAAAATCTTCTAAAAAATAAAGGAGGAAGGAACACTTCCCAACTCATTCTATAAGGCCAGGATTACCTTGATAATAAAGCCTGACAAAGACATCACAAGAAAAAATACAGTATAATTCCTGAATATAATTATAGAAATCCTCAACAAAATATTATCAAACCCAAAGCAGCAACATATAAAAATAATTATACAACATAAAGAAGTGGGATTTATTCCAGGAATGTGGGATTTATCCCAGGAATGCAAGTTTGTTTTGTTATCTGAAAATCAATTAATTTAGTGCAGCATATTAATAGCATAGAGGACAAAAACACATGATCATCTAAATAGATGCAGAAAAGGCATTTAAAAAAATCCAATATCCATTTACGATAAAAAAAAATTGAACAAAGTATGAGTGGAAGTAAACGTCCTCAATATGATACAGGACATTTATGAAGAGCTTATAGCTAACATCAGTTAATGATGAAAGACTGAATGTTTATTTCATAAAATAGGGAACAAGGCAAATATTTATGTTCTCATCACTTGTCTTCAACATTTTATTGGAGATTCTAGCAGTGGAAATAAGGCCAGGAAAAGAAATAAATGACATTCATATTAAAAAGGGAGAAGTAAAATTACCTCTATTTGTAGATGACACAATGTTGCATATAGAAAATTCCAAGGAATCCACACACTTTTTTTTAGAACTTTTAGACTTTTTTTTAGAGCTAATAAATGAGTTCAGCAAGGTTGCAAGATACAACATCAAAGTACAAAATTCAATTGTTGTCATATATAAACAATGCACAGTCTCAAATTAAGGGAACGACTCTGTTCACAATAGCAACTGAAAGAATAAAATTCTTAGGAATTAATTTAACAAAAAAGTACAAAGCCTGTACAATAAAAATCACAACACATTGTTGACAGAAATTAAAGGAGATCTAAATAAATTGTGACATTCCTTGTTCATGGATTGGAAGACTCACTATTGGCAAATGCAAATATTACCTTAATTGATCTATAGCTATAATGCAATCTGTATGAAAATTCTAGCAGACATTTTTTTTTTGTGAAAATTAACAAGCATTTCCTAAAATTTTTGTGGAAATATGAAGGCCTCAGAATAACAAAAACAGTTTTTAAAATGAAGAACAAAGTTGGAGGAATTTCTCGTCTTGATTTCAAAATTTAATACAAAGCTACAGTTATCAAGAGGGTGATACTGGCATAAGGATAGACATATAGTTAATGGAAAAAAATTGAGAATCCAGAAATAAATCCTTATATTTATGGTCAATCGATTTTCTACAAGGATATCAAGGCAATTCAATGGGGGAAATGATAATCTTTTCAACAAATGGTGTTGGGCTTGCATAACAATGTGAAAAAGATAAATTGAGGCCTTTACCTCACATCATTCACAAAAATTAACTCCACTTGGATCAGAGACATAAATGTAAGATCTATAACAATGAAATTTATGGATGAAAACATAGGAGAAACTCTTCGAGATGTTGGGCTAAGAAAATATTCCTTAGATACAACACTAAAAGCATGATCTATAAAACAAAAAATTGATAAACTGGACTTCATCAAAATTCAAACTTTTGAATTTTGAAAGACAGAATTAAGAGAAAAAGAAGAAGAAGAAGAATGCACATGCTGGGAGAAAATGCAGTCCATCCTCATTATCCACAGATCCCATATGTGAGAATTTGCCTGCTCACTAAATTTATTTTTAACCCCAAATAAATACTCAGAGTTTTTGCAGTCATTTTCAGATATGTGCATGTGTAGAGCTATGAAAAATTTGAGTTGCTTGATACACATGTTCCCAGCTGAGGTTGAACAGTTACCATAATGTTTTTGAGGTTCATACATGTTGTAGCATGGATCAGTACTTCATTCCTTTTTATGGCTGAATAATACTTCAGTGTATGGCTGTAACACATTTTGTTTATCCATTCATCAGTTGATTGGACAATTGGATTGTTTCCACTTTTTGGCTATTGTGAATAGTGCTGCTATGAACATTCATGTACAAGTTTTTGTGTGAACATATGTTTCCAATTCTCTTGGATATACCTAGGTCTGGGTCTTTGGTACCTCTATGTTTAAGAATTTGATAAACTGCTAAACTATTTTCTAAGGTGACTGTGCCATTTTACATTCTCACAAGCGATGACTGAGCGTTTCAGTTTCATTTTGCTTATTAAGGTATCCTTAGTACCTAGCACTGTTCCTGACATACAGTAGATACTCATCAATAATTTGTTGAATTAATTAATTGATTAATGAAAAAGTGTCCATAGATGTTTTACTAATTGCTAATTTAGCCACAGAAGCCTAGATAATAAATAGAACCACGGGTTCTAAATTAAGTGGAAGGGCCCTCCTATTTAATAATAGCTAATACTTATTGAGTACTTTATGTACCAGGCACTATTCTAATTGATTACATGCATTGTCTCATTTGGTTCTCCCCAAAACCTGCAATAAGAACCACAATTATTCTCATTTTGCTGATGAGGAAATTGAGGCAGATCTTGTGGTTAGCAAGAAGAGATGCTTGGATTCAAACCCAGGCAGTCTGACTTCAGACTCCATGCTCTTAAGTGCTAATTCATGTCGTCCAACGGCCTCATTTTCCAGATGGGGAAATTGAGGCCCATAAGGAAAATGACTTGTCCAAGTTCTTACAACCAATTTAGTGGCAAAGTCAGGAATAAAATCCAGGTATCTTGGTTAGTAACTTATAACGACCTCACTCTGATAATAAATTAACTCTAATAATAGATGTTTAATATAATGACTCTTCTAATTTTACCTTTAAAATGGCATATTTCTCCAAATGAAGATCAAAGGCAATTTGAGTCAGGAGTTTACTAATTTTCTCTGTTAGAAATCTAATAAAAAAATACTTGGGATAGGGAGCCGAAGTGATTTCTAAGCAATCAGGAAAACACTTGCACACATCCGTTAAACAATAGCAAGTGTTAAGTATGACTTGACTGCCTACATGGTGCCAAAACTTCAAAAATGTGATCTTCAACCCTCATAAAAAACCTATAGGAGTGATAATGTTGTTATCCTAGTTGTTTTTGGCAGACTCCAGGATACAGAGAAATTAAATTAATTTTCCTCAAATCACACAGCTAGTAAGTGGTGGATCTAGGCTCACTTTCAACTCTGATTCCAGAATAGGGGGGAGGGTGGAAGGTGAGATATTGGCTACTGGGAGTGGCATTTTGTGGGATATTAGTGCCTCCACAACAATGGATGGAGGTCTTTTTCTTCTTAGGTGTTTGTTGTTGTTGTTAGGTGCCGTTGACTAGATTCCGACTCATAGGGACTGAATGTACAACAGAACAAAACACTGCTCGGTCCTGCACCATCCTCACAATCATTGCTATGTTTGAACCCTTGTTGCAGCCACTGTGTCTATCCATCTAATTGAGGGTCTGTCTCTCTTTTGCTGACGCTCTACTTTACTAAGCATGATGTCCTTCTCCAGGGAATGGTCCCTCCTAATAACGTGTCCAAAGTACTTGAGACGAAGTCTTGCCATCCTCGCTTGTGAGGAGCATACGCTCTGTACTTCTTCCAAGATTGATTTGTTCCTTCTTCTGGAAGTCGATAGTATATTCAATATTCTTCACCGACACAATAATTCAAAGGTATCAATTCTTCTTCAGTCTTCTTTATTCACTGTCCCGCTTTCACATACATATGAGGGGATTGAAAATGCCATGGCTTGGGTCAGGCACACCTTAATACTTAAAGTGACATCTTTGCATTTTAGCACTTTAAAGAGATCTTTTGTAGCAGATTTGCCCAATGCAATATGTCTTTTGATTTCTTGATTGCTGCTTCCATGGGTATTGACTGTGGATCCAAGTAAAATGTAGTCGTTGACAACTTCAATTTATTTTTTAAATTTTTTTATTGTACTTTAGATGAAAGTTTACAGAGCAAACTAGTTTCTCATTAAACAATTAATACACATATTGTTTGGTGTTTTCAATAGCCTCATATGCATGTTAAAGCCTAGTGATAAATGAGGAAGGCTGAAGAAGAATTGATGCCTTTGAGAGGAAGACCCTCAATGAGATGAATTGACACAGTGGCTGCAACAATGGGCTCAAGCATAACAATGATTGTGAGGATGGTGCAGGACTGGGCAGGCAGTGCTTCATTCTTGTGTGTAGGGTCGCTATGAGTTGGAACTGACTTGACGGCACCTAACAACAGCTTCCATGGGTGTTGATAGTGAATCCAAGTAAAATGAAATCTTTGACAACTTAGGTGTTTAGGGATAGCAAATCTTTAGTTACTTTATATGTGATTATTTAAGTTAAACTGACCAGTGGATGTTTCTATGTAAATTATTAAATTGTATCTCTCTGTTTCATCTGTGGGTTCCTAGAGGGCAGGATATGTGTTTTATATTTATAGCCTTTGTTTTCCTAGCATCTAGCATAATACCTGACATAGAGTCAAATATTCATTGAATAATGATTAATGTCAGTATTAATATCATATTTTTGAAGTAGTATAGCCAATATGGTTTATGCTTTGTCAGCCCTGGTGAAGGCCTTTGCAAATGTTAGCTATGTGAGCTTGAGCAAGTTTACCTCACTTCTCTGTGTCCCAATTTCCTTACATGTGAAATAACGAAAATACCTTCCTTGCAGGTTGTTGTGAGAATTATAACGCACGTAAAGTGCATGGCACATAGTAGACAAAAAATAAATGATAGTTATTGTCTTGGCCTATAGAGAGGATGAGCTGAGACTCTGTTATGATGTGGGGGAGAAGATGTTTTAGGGAAACCATGCCACTAATTCAGAGGTTTCTAATCTGGATAGAGGTTCTGTGAACCCCCTGAAATTATATGCAAAATTCTGAGTCTGTTCATTTTCCTGGGGAGAAAGCCCATTGATTTCATTAGACTCTCAAAGTGGTATGTGGCCTAAAAAGTTTTTTTTTTTTTACCCTATAATGTATTTTTATTATTATTTTAAAATAATACTTTACTGTGTTTTTGCTGAAAGTGTACACAGCAAATTAGGTTCCCATTTGACAATTTCTACACAAGTAATTTAGGGACGTTATTTACATATTTCACAATGTGTCAACATTCTCTTTAATTGCATTCCAATTGTTTCATTTCCAGTATTCTAGTTTCCCTGGCCCCTTATCTTCTCATCTTTGCTTTAGAGTAATTGTTGACCTTTTGGCCTCATATAGATGGTTTTTTAATGGAGCACCGTACTCACAGGTAATATCCTTTATTTTGTGTGCCAATCTGTTATTTCACTACAAGGTCACCTCAGGGGATAGTTTCAGTTCAAGGTTTAAAGAATATCTCAGGGCAATAGTCTCAGGGAGTCCCCTAGTCTCATCTGGTCTAGCAAGTCTGGACTTTTTAAGAATTTGAGTTCCGTTTGACATTTCCCTCTCTTTCTGTCAGGGTTCATTTATCGTGGTCCTGATCAGAAGGATTGGTAGTGGTTGCCAGGCACCATCTAGTTCTTCTGGTCTCAGGGTAAATGAGGTTGTGGCTTGTGTAGCCTATTAGTCCTGTGGACTAGTTTCTTCTCTGAGACTTTGGTTTCCTTCTTCCTCTTTTGCTCCTGATGAGTAGAGACCAATAGTTGTATCTTAGATAGCTGTTCAAAAGCTTTTAGGACCCCAGACACTACTCACCTCACTAGGAGGAAGAACAAGAACTTTGTGAACATATAATGCCAATTGACTGATTTGTCCCATATTTCTAAGGTCCTAAGCCTTCAAATCCAGAAAACCAATCTCACGAGGTGTTTGGTTATGTCTGAAAAGTATCTGTAACTGTGTCCTCTATGAATATGTATGCGTGCACACACATATCTCTATGTACACATACATATGGCTGATTCTATCTGTGCACATGTATGTACGCACCTGTACCTACCCGTACACATATATGCCTGTATACCTACATTTGTTTTTTCGTTATTCTTGGTGTTATTACCAAATTATGTATGTCATATTCTTTAGCACAAATATCCTTTTCTCTTGTACGCTTCTTAGTGGCATCATTTACTTTGGTCAAACTGTGTTCATTATACCTACATTCTGTGCTACTTTTCCCATCACCAAAAATAACAAGTACCTAAGATCTAGAGAGTGATTCACCCTCCCTTCACCCACACATCGTTGGCAACCAGCAATGAATATTGGTCTCTCTATATATACCTATTCTTGTCTTCTTATAAAAGTGGTATCATATAATATTTGTCCTTAAGTGATTGACTTATTTCACTGAGCATTATGTCCTCCAGATCCATCCATGTTATATGTTTCTCAGATTCATCATTGTTCTTTATGGTTGTGTAGTATTACATGGCGTGTATGTACCACATTTTGCTTATCCATTCATCTGTTGAAGGTCACTTAGGTTGTTTCCTTTTTTTTTCTTTTTTGCTATTGTGAATAATGCTGCATTGAACATAGGTGTGCGTATGTCTCTTTTATTAGATCTCTAGGGTATAAACTTAGGTATGGGATTGCTGGATCATAAAGTATTTCTATTCCTAGTTTTTTTAGGAAGTGCCGTATTGTTTTCCATAGTGGTCGTACCATTTTACAGTCCCACCAACAATGGGTAAGTGTTCCAGTCTCCCCACATCCTCGCCACTATTTGTTGTTATCTGTTTTTTTTTTTTAAGTCAGTGCCATTTTAGCCTGGGTGAGATGGTTTCTCATTATAGTTTTGATTTACATCTCTCTAATGGCTAATGATTGTGAGCATCTTTTCATGTGTTTGTTGGCCACTTGAATGTCCTCTTCGGTGAAGTGTCTGCTCATGTCCTTTGCCCATTTTTTAATTGAGCTGTTTGTCTTTTTACTGTTGAGTTGTTGAAGTTTCTATATATTTTAGAGATTAAACCTTTATCAGATATGTCATTTCCATAGATTTTTTTCCCCAGGCTATAGGTTGTCTTTTTACTCTTTTGATAAAGTCTTTTGATGAATATAAGTATTTAATTTTTATGTAGTCCCAATTATCTAATTTATCTTCTGCTATTCATGCAAAAGCTGGACAATGAATAAGGAAGACCAAAGAAGAATTGACGCCTTTGAATTATGGTGTTGGTGAAGAATATTGAATATACCGTGGACTGCCAAAAGAAGGAGCAAATCTGTCTTGGAAGAAGTACAGCCAGAATGCTCCTTAGAAGCAAGGATGGAAAGACTACAATTCACATACTTTGGGCATGTTATCAGGAGGGATCAGTCCCTGGAGAAGGACATCATGCTTAGTAGAGTGTCAGCGAAAAGGAGGAAGACCCTCAATGAGGTGGATTGACACAGTGGCTTCAACACAGTGGCATAACAACGATTGTGAGGATGGCACAGGACCAGATAGTGTTTTGTTCTGTTGTATATAGGGTTACTATGAGTTGGAACTGACTCAACGGCACCTAACAACAACAATTCATGCATTTGTAGTTATGTTTGTTAGCCTATTTTTCCGAGAAAATTAAGGACGTCCCATAGTTTTCTCCCAGGAACTTTATAGTTTTAGGTTGAACATTTAGGTCTTTGATCCATTTTGAATTAGTTTTTGTGTATGATGTGAGGTATGGGTCCTGTTTCATTTTTCTGCAAGTGAATATCCAGTTTTGCCAGTACAATTTATTAAAGAGACTGTTTCTTCCTCATTGAATGGACATAGCACTCATGTTAGAAATCGGTTGTCCGTAAATGGACGGATTTCTGGTTTCTTGATTCTATTCCACTGGTTTATGTGCCTATCATTGAACCAGTACCAGACTGTTTTGACTACAATGGCTGTATAGTATGTTTTGATATTGGGGAGTGTGAGGCCTCCTACTTTGTTCTTCTTCAATATTGCTTTGGCTATTCAGGGTCTTTTTTCTTTCCATATAAAACTGGCCATTAATTTCCCCATTTTAGTAAAGAATGTTGTTGGGATTTGTATTGAGATTGCATTGTATCTGTAGATTGCTTTAGGCAGTACTGACATTTTCACTATATTAAGTTTTCCAATCCATGAGCACCAAATGTCCTTCCATTTATGTAGGTCTCTTTTATAAAAACTTTAATAACTACAGGTCCAATTACTTTAAAGATAAAACTGAATCAAAAGTTCAAATCCAAGAGAGATCAAATGTCTTTAGACAAGGGATCTGACATCTTCACCCTAAGCTCTGGTACTATCTCAACTTTGGCCAGGGGAGTGAATAGGGATGTGAAACCACAGGGGAAGGAGTAGGACCACTCATCCACCACAACTTTACCATTAGTTTAGTTCAAGAAAAACCTTTCTTTAAGGCCATGTTCACCAGAATACACCTCTGAATCTTGCACAGAGTGAAGAATATGCATTTGGAATATCCATTACACAGGAAACGCCTAGAAATTGGGGGGAAATAAAGCCTCAGAACATTAGAGGGCTCAATCCTGGGGGCTTTAACTGCTTTGACCTTCATTCTCTATCCTTCCCCCGCTTTAGTCCTGAAACCTCTAATCTTTTTTTACTCTTTTAAAGTAATGGGCTGAGAGTATGGTTTCAGTCTCTCATGGTCCATGGTGAAGAGAAAGACAATATAGTGCATTTTAACAAAGGATTGTCTGATATTATGTTTTGGTGTTAAAAATGATCATCTGTGAACCGATAATAAATAGTTTTATTTTTAAAATGCTCTTACTTAACAACAACAAAAGAAGTCGGAACCTATAGAGACTCCGTCTTCCATTTCTTTTTCCTTATTTAAAAATTTCTAGGTGTGAAATCCAAGTCTGGGAATCATTGAATTATAACAATGTTGCAATAGTCAAGGTTGAATACCCTGAAAGCCTGAATTAAGGTAGTAGCAATGGGGATAGAAAGGCAGGAGAATTGAAAGTGACCAGTTGGTTGTGAGGATGGAAGAGAAAGGAGTCACTGGTGAACCTTGGTCTCTGACTTAGGTTACTAATTGGATGGATGGCAGCACCATTTACTGAGCTAGGGCACACTCAGAGAGTAAAGAGATTATGAAATCATCTTGAGAGTACTTGAGTAGAACAAATGGTTGATGAGCTTGCTGCTAACTGAAAAGTTGATTGTTCGAATCCACCCTGCGGCTCCTCAGAAAAAAGGCTGGGCAGTCTACTTCTGAAAAAACAGCCACTAAAAACCCTATGGAGTACCGTTCCACTCTGACACACATGGGGTCTTCATGACTTGGAATTGACTCCATGGCAACTGATAATAACAATAATAATGAAATCTTCCTGAATAGATAAGTCTGAGGAACCTGAAGAATGCCTGTATGGGGATGGCCAGCCTACAGCTGGAAATATAGGTCAGGGACTCAGGATAGATTCTCAGTAATGTATGTGGTGATTGAAGTGGTGAAGTGGATGGGATCTTCCAGTGAGAATAGAGGGCCACTCCCTCATACACATTTTTCCATGTCTTTGAGCAATGATGTTCAAAACCAAGGAAGTGGTTGTTGGTTCAGGTGTGCCATAATGACCTTGCTGTGGTTGGACAGGTCTGGGCATTTGAAGGCAAAATACAGTTTTTCTAGACACTGCAAATATTAAAATTTTGGGCACAGTGGGGATTGAGCTAGGGAAAGTCTTGATTACAGGAAACAAAGTCCATGAGTGAGTGGTAAGTAAAATGATGTAGTAACTGTAAGGAATTATGGAAAATCTGACATCTTTGTGGTAACAGGAAAATCAGCATTTATTACATTCAATAAACATCTTTGACGCTTTGAAAGAACTACATCTCTGCAGAATCCACCTAGACCACAAAGTAAGGACACCATTTGCTCTTACGTCTTTGAAGACTGGCCACACTAGAAAATTATTCCCCAATTTGACGGGCAAAAAAAATCCACTACACAAAATTCTAGTTCAGTGCTTCTCAAACTTTAACATGCATGTAAAACTAGGGATCTTGTTAAAGTTCAGATTATGATTCAGTATTTTTGGTGTAGGGCCTGAAACTCAGCATTTCTAATAAGTTCTCAGATGATGGTAATGCTGTTGGTCCTACTCAAAGCATGGTTAGAAACTTTTATGGCAATTTGACATTGATCAGTGGATGTGTCCCATATTATGTTATGTTTGTTGTTGTTTTTTAATAATTTATTTTTTGTTGTTGATGAGAATATACATAGCAGAACATACACCAATTCAACAATTTCTACATGTACAATTCACTGACATTGATTACATTCTTCGAGTTGTGTAATCATTCTCACCCTTCTTTTCTGAGTTGTTTCTCCTCCATTAACAGAAACTCACTGCCCCTAAGTCCTACTTATCTTTTGAGTTGCTGTTGTCAATTTGATCCCATATAGATAGATCTTAAAAGAGAACATTGCTCATGGCAGACATTCCTTACTAGTTAAGCTAAACTACTGTTTGGTTTTAAAAAGACTTCAGGGAATATTTTTGGTTTAAGGTTTGAAGATTATCTCTGGTCAATTGTTTCAGAGGTTCATCCAGCCTCTGGCTCCAGAATGTCTGGATTCCATGAGAACTGAAATTCTGCTCTATATTTTCCCCCTTTTGATTAGGATTCTTCTATAGACTCTTTGATCAAAATGTTCAGTAATGGTAGTCAGGCACCATCCAGTTCTTCTAGTCTCATGGCAAAGGAGGTAGTTGTTTAGCCGCACATTCCATTTCCTCCTCCTATTCCTGACTCTCCTTCTTCCTCTGTTGCTCCAGGCAAATAGAGACTGATTGTAGTGCCTTGGAAGGCTGCTTGCAAGCTTTTAAGACCACAGGCACGGTGCAAGGAACTAGGAGGTAGAAGAGAAGCACTAAACATGTTTCAGGCCAATTAACTGGAATGTCCCATGAAACCATGACCTTAAACCTCCAAACTGAGGAACCAAATCCCACGAGGTGTGTGGTTGTACATAAGTAGCCTCAGCAGCTACTTTCTCTGTCATTGTTGTAAATATATCTATCACACAACTTTTGCCAATTCAACTTCTTACAAGCGTACAACTTATTGACAGCAATTACATTAATTGGCTGTGCAACCCTACCTTTAACTGATGTGATTTTTCCATCACCATAATCCGAACCTCAGTACTCCATAAGCAATGAACCCCTCTCTCTCGCTCCTGATAACCACAAAAAATGGGCTGAGTAGTATTCCATTGTATGTATGTACCACATTTTGTTTATCCATTCAACCACTGATGGACATTTAGGTTGTGTCCACATTTTAGCTATCGTGAACAATGCTGCAATGAACACTGATGTACAAATCTGTTTGAGTCTCTGCTTTCAAGTCCTTTGGGTATATACCTATGAGTAGAATTGTTGGGTCATATGATAGTTCTATTTTTATTTTTTGAGGAACTGCCACACTCTTTTCCACAACGTTTGTACCATTTTGCATTCCCACCTGCAACTCTTGTTCCAACTTCCCTACATCCTAGGCAACATTTTTTTTTTAATCTTAGCCATCCTAAACCCAAAACCAAAACCCACTGCCGTCGAGTCAATTCTGACTCATAGCCACCCTGTAGGAGAGAGTAGAACTGCCCCATACGGTTTCCAAGGAGTGGCTGGTGGATTAGAACTGCTGACCTTTTAGCTAGCAGCCATAGCTCTTAACCACTGCACCACCAGGACTCCATCCTAGTGGGAGTAAAATGGTATCTCATTGTGGTTCTGATTTGCAGCTCTCTGATGGTTAACGATTTTGAGCATCTTTTCATGTGTTTGGTGGCCATCTGAATGCCCTCTTTGGTGAAATGTCTATTCAAGTCCTTTGCCTATTTTATGATTGGGTTATTTGTCTTTTCATTGTTAAGTTTTTTATATATTTTGGTTATTAGATTCTTATCAGATACACGGTTTCTGAAGATTGTTACGTTTGTTTTGAAATGTAATTTTACATGCAGAATCTATTCTATTTCAAATATCTCCCTTTTCCATTTCATTTTTTTAGAAATTAATTTTTATTGTGTTTTATAATAGTATTGGTCTGTGATGGATTGGAAAAAAACTGGTCCCTCACCACAGATGGTTTGAGGAATACTGCTCTAGACAAGGAATAACATTTTATTTGGGACATAAAATTTAATTAGAAATGGTTTGATTTCTGTCACATATGATTCTAAAGAAGTATTTTAAACTTTTTATTTATTCCATAAACAATAACAAAACTCAGCTAGGTAACATTATGACAGTTTCACCATACACTCAGTCACAAATATTTAAAACCTTTCCAACAAGAACAACAAAACCAGAGGTGTTACAAGAATAATTTACAAGAAAATCTATAAAACAGCAAGCTCACAAATGTTCGTTTTCTTTTGCACAAGATCACTACACTCTTTCACAACATGTTTTGTGTTACAAAATTCCCAACAAAAGTGTATTTTTTCATTGTATTGTGGTTTCTAAAACCAGAAACTTTGAAGTAAATATCCTTTTATTAGCACCTAGTAGTGCAGAAAAAGGAAAACTCTCACATACAGACACTTCACATCACTTTTCTAAGAAAAATATACACTTACAAAATATGTTACAAATTGGCACACTTAAAAATATACAAGATTTTGTAGGCGTCTTAAGAGTGATCCTGAAGCTTTTTACTTCAATTGACTCTACAGATTATATATAAAGCTTAACTCTAAAAGAAAAAAG
Source organism: Dugong dugon (assembly GCA_030035585.1). Classification (NCBI taxonomy): domain Eukaryota; kingdom Metazoa; phylum Chordata; class Mammalia; order Sirenia; family Dugongidae; genus Dugong; species Dugong dugon. Next base: position 94,473,373 of record CM057483.1, on the reverse strand, counting down.
GCAAAACATTTCCTAACATTTTGAAGTTGCAGTGTCATATGTCAAACAGAAACTTAGGTTACATTCATAAAAAGGGCCTCTAACATTTTTATTTTAAATTTTCTGAAATGCTTAAGGTGTTTGGAGGAGGAGAAAACAATGGAAATAATTGTTTTATTTAGCACCATAAATCAGTAACTTACTAAAGAGGTGCATTTAGTTATATGGAAATTAAATTAAGGACTAGTACATTCAAAACTCTAGGCAGCAAACTCCAGTCAGTGCTACAGGTATCCCAGTAAAGCATTTTAATATTTCTTCCTTCCTTACTGGGAGTCAAAAACCAAAGTCCTCTCCTAGTTTTCATTTTAAGCCTTTTCTTTTGTGCTGTAAAGCCAGACATCTCTCAAAGAGGCACAATGATTTAATTATCTCCTTTCTTATTTTTGAATGGAGTGTCATTCTAAGGCTTAAAAACCCCTGAACCCATTAGATGAACAGACATCCTTTCCATGTCATGTTGATGAGCATTTCTTCAGTGTCTTTAGTATCTCTTATTTACCAAGGTACTGATTTTAAAAGCCTTACTCACACCTTAAGCTTTGTACTAAGCCTCTCTTTCTTACACTGTCCTTCTTCAATGCTTTACCCCTTAGTTATGATTTCGAAATCAGTTCATCTCAAGTATCATGTAGCTGCAATAGCAACTCTGCTTCATGCCTGTAGCTATTGATTTTTTTAAAAAAAATGCTCTGGGTTAAAAAATGTGCCTTAAAGGGTAGCCTGAGGACTGTCATCAAAATAATCCCATGCTGGCTGAGGACCCTCAAGATGGTGACAGTATTTCCGAAGTTAAACAGCCCAGCTAAATTTTTTTTTTCCTCTTATTCAGGTCTTTGAGAAATTGTTACAAAATCCCTAGCCTACATTGTGTTGACGAGATTCCTATTTGTTACTAAAATGTTTGGTTTCAGTACTAAACCTTCTAAACATAACCATAGGCTTAGTGAATTTTATCATTAGAAAACAAACAAATCTCACATTATTTTTATTTTATAAAAAGGGCATATTTCTGTAGTGATGGTCAGTCACTAAAAAACCCCTAAACAAAAACTAAAACCCCTTAGATAATTTCTCAACAATACAGGAGAAAACAAACATTTCTAGTTCTAGCACTAGCTAAGACTAGCTAGTGCTCCATTCTTCTCTTCAATGCAGAAAACTGAGCTCTCTTCAATTCTTGGAACCGTTCTGAGAGCATCTTTAAATTGAAGATGTGGTGGATCTGCATCAGACTGTTCAGCTTGGTAAGAGTAAGCTTGGTTAAGATGTCCTTGGATACGGTTTTTCTCCTTTAGGCAGTAAATACTAATTCAAACTCATTAACACAGAAATTCAGTATAACTGCAAACCTCGCATAACAGGATACAGGATGCTAGCCAGAGTTGTTTACAGCTTTCCAAGCATCCTTTATGATTCTCTCTTACACATATATCCCTCCCCAAACAGATGCTTCCCAGAAAGTAAAAAGATCAGAGAAGGTGAAGGTTGTCACGAAAGTCCACCTAGCACCAAGGACTTCAAGAAGATAGCTGAAGAAGTGATGGTCAAGGTAGTGCAGGAGGTTTGAAAACAGGTGGGAAAAGTAAGGCCTTAACACGTAACTGTACAGAGTAACAACAACAACAACAAAGTCAGAAGGGAAAGCTGGGAGGAAGCAACATATGTGAGAAAGCCGGTATATGACTCTGGAGAGGCAGAGAGTAGCTAGCCACTGGATCAAGCCAGTTACCACAGCCCCAAACACAACCCCCAAGGTCTTGAAGAACTTTGGGTCAGGGCCACTGTTTCAACACCCAGTTCCACATTGTACAACACCTAGCAGGGCAGAAAGAAGATCAGACCTATTCTTAACAGATATTCAAGGAAAAGGAGTTTCCAACTTTCCTCAGCCATGCTTGCATGCATGTGTGTTTAAAATTAGATTTGAAAATGGCCATGGAAATTCAAGGTAGTTAAGAATGGGAAGGTTTGACCCTGAACTTCAGGAAGAAAGCAGCCTGGCTAAGGTTCTTATAACTTTCTTATTTGAGGAGGTGGAATATATGATTATAGAAGAAGAAAAATTCTAAGACCAAGGACTGAGATTAAGTAAGAAGAATAGGGGGAGGATACCATTTCCAAGAAAGTAATGATTAAATGGGATCCTGGTGGGGAGGCATTAATAGGCAGAAGCTTCTCAAAGAGAAGTTAGAAAGGTGCATGGTAATCAAGAATTGCAGACCAAGGAAAATTCAGCATTTCTGACTTGAGATATCAATGATAGGACAAAATACTGTTTTTATATCACTCCACTAAGCAGCTGGTTGAATAAGGGATCTCCAAAAAGTATGTCTACTATGTTGTGACAGGATGAAAAAGAATTGTGAGAACAGAGAAGGGACCAACAGAGCCCTAAAAACTGATGAGCTCAGAACATAATGTACTGAGAGGGATGTTAAGTGTAGTCAAGAGAATAAGCACCTTCTGCCCTCAGTCCTTGTCCCACTGCTCACTTCTCAAACTCAGTTTCTTGTTACGCTTCAGTTCAAAGTGATTGGTTATGAGTCACTAATTTATATGTTAAACAACATATAATGCACTGCAGGCCAATAAGAAAGGTGCTTTAAAATGCTGATTGATTCTCTTCAGAGAAAGGGATGTTCCACGCCCTAGAATTGGCCCTTAACTGACTCCATAGGAGTAGCTGAAAGAGTATCCATTCCAAAGGACTCACGACAGCAAGCTCTGACAAGGAAATTGTTTCCAACAGTTCCAGGCTGTCCTCCTACCCCACTTCCACCCCATTCTCCAAAGCTTAACTGATACTGAAAAACTTGGACAACTGCTCCCACTTTTATTTTTATAAAAAACATATTGTATTCATGGAACATTTTCTTTATTTCTTCTTTAACTGCTACATTTTTTATTACATAGAAAGCACTCCATTCTTGTAAGCCAGCAGGTGACAATGAGGTCTGGAGCCTTGGTGATCACAATACAGGCAGAATTGGTGATTCCAAACCAAAATTCAGCTGCAAAACAGAACAAACAAAAACAAAAGAAAGACCCATTCCTAGGAACCAGCCATAGCATTTAGTACAAACAGCTAGCTATCAGAGTAGAGAAACAGAAGAAAGTGTTCCAGTTTGATTATCCCCCTTTGGATGGCAGCTGTAGAACAGGAGAGATATTTCATCTGGTGCCTTTTCATTAAGTAATTTTCCAGGATTCACTGCACATAGGGTGTCAAAGTCTAAGAATGGACCTGAACCAGCCTCGTAAAGAGCTTCTCACCCACTCGTCCCCACACACACAAGAGACTGATGCTGAGAACACACACAATCAAGAACACAGGCTTGTTCATTTTACTACTTATCTGTTAAGTAGTAGAGCAGGCTGGTGAAAGGAATCATGGACTGGGAAGTGTGTATACTTAGGTATGTGATTGACTTCCTTCCATTTCTCTCTGACTACTTTCAAATGTTGCTTCTTTGTGAATATATTTAGGTGGCAATGACTAGGTAGGTTCATATTTTGCTAAAAATTTCCATTTTGAAACATCTTCCTTTTTTTTAATCCCCCTTTTCCCCACCCACTTATTCTCCACCCTCCCATCCCCAGCCTATATATTCCCAAGTTAATAGGTTAGTAACAATATTAGTAAGAATAGTAACAACAACAACAATCAACAACATTAATAATATTAATTCCCTATATCTGTATAGCACTTTATGACCTATAAAGCGCTTTCACATCCATTATCTCATCTGTGCCATAATGCATCAGTCATAAGACACATAGGCCTTCAACTGTGCAAGGAAAATAGATAAAGTGTTAAAGTCAAGTGGTGAATAAAGGGGAAGAAAAGGCTACTAGTAAGGGATGTTGGAGCTGTGAAATTAAAAGAAAAGTGAGGGGAAGGCTGAATTTAAAAAGAGATTTTTTTTTTTATTTATATAAACAAATTAAGATTTAAGTTTAGTGTGTGGCATCAAATACCAGTCATCCTCAGATTAAGTATATATGGCTCAAATTAGTTGTTACCACAAAGTGTTCAGCTTATCTGATATTATATATACTTAACTCACAGGAAGAAACATTTGGTTGAACTGAGATGCCTTAACATTTTCTTTAAATGACATTGGCATTGCAAGATTAAACATATAAAGAACACTAAAGCCATGATATGTGTGCACTTTTGACAAAATTGGAATAAAACATTTAGGGAACTATTTAAATAATAGCAATCTATGTACTTCATTTATCATTCATGTTGCTTTTATAGCTATTTTATAATTTATCCCAGACTAATATAAAATATATAAAACTGAGATATAAAGTATCAGCAATATAACTTTTCACTTTAAATAATTTTCAGCTACAGATTTTGGTTTTAGAAAACAAACTTTCAAAGCAGCTGTTTTGTTACCTTGTAAAAGGTTCTGTAAATGCATATACTTGAGTCCCTGATGGACTTAGCTGCGACTTTCAGACTTTTCCAACATTTTAATCCTTAGACAATGGAACAAACAAACCTTCATTGTGCCTTGTTTTACTGTTCATATTTTCAAACAGGACAATAGAGTTTTAAACTTTAAAATAATGTATGTATGCATATATATTTTTAAGATTAATTAATGAGCTTTAAACTGTGGGGTGAATCTGTGAGATGAGGTAAGGAAATTTGGCACATTTCAAACAGTATTCTTTAAGTTTTAGTAAATTGTGTAACACAACATATTTTCCCACTGTGATCTACAGGTGCTATTCACATAAGTGGGGGTGGGTAATAGCAAGAATCACTGGAATGTTTCTAGTAAATCAACAGGGACAAACTCCCCAAATACAACCAAATGTTGATATAGAAGTAAAAATATATACAGTACAGTCACTTATTTGTAGTTTGGCACAATGTTTTCCATTTTTTCCTTGTGGGTATATAGTGCATAAACTACTTGTGCAACTGTATGACTTTTTAAGTCTTTTACACAGAACATCAGATTAAAGTTTGCTTCCAAAGACTTATTCCCACAATTTAAAATTCTTTTTTTTTTTAAAGCACTTACATGTCAATATACATACCACAAGGCATATTTTGAAAGAAAATAAAAGACAAACATCAAATGTCTTTCTGGAAAATGCGAGTCTCTTCTTCAAACACAGGTAAAACCCAAAATGCTGTTTCTGCTTTTAGGAGATTGTAGTCGGAATCCCTGCAGAAAAATCAAACAATTTATGCCATCTTAGTTAACTTTTGTGTATGTCCCACAAAAGGATCATACAATCTAAATTTGTTTACATCATACTAGATGCTGTATGATGCAAGAAAAAAAAAAGATACAAATAGCAGAGGATACTAGAAAGCACTCCAAATTGACACATGATGAGATTTTATTTTCCAACTAATGCTCTTTTTGTTTCAACGATCTTGACTTTTTGTCTACATAACTTTCTAGTTCTGTTGCTCAAAATGTCTTACTGCAAAGCCCTTTCCTTTCCAAATTCATTCAAGAGCATATTTTAGTACTATTTTCTTAATAAGTAAAAACTAATGCTGAATAGTAGAAAAAGTAGCCTTGTTAGAGCTTATCCCTAGCCAAGCCAAAACAAAATTGCCCAATCTTTTGGGTGGCTTAAAGGTATAGGGATTTTCATGCACTTTTTTCTTTTCTTTTTAATTTGAAAAAGAAGGGAATGGGACAGTTTCTTTCATGCAAACTTTTGCTTTCAATAGGGAAAAAATGAGGGACTGCAGGCTTAGCAGGTGGTAGGAAAGCTAAGGGTACATCATCTCAGCCATTTTGGTGCAGTATTACCTCAGTTTTTCAAAAGAAGCTGTCCCAGCCTCATCCTTGTAGACCTGTTCTCGCTCCATGCGCTTTCCCTTATATTTTTCATCTCTCAGGGCCTTGGAGCTGGATTTGTGACGATATAATTTTTTGTGTGTTGGTCCATTATTGCCTAAAGTGCTCAGGTTATTATACTTTTTATCAAAGAAGGCGGAGCGAGAATCCTCGTTATAACCAGGTATGTTTGCACGGCCAGGATCACCTATTGCTGCTTTCCCATTGCTTTTGCTCACACCTTTGATTGACCTGTGATTCTTAGTGGTTCCTGGGGACCCACTGTTGACCTTTTTCTTACATTCCTGTGGTGTTCCAGCCAATATTTTGAGGGTTTTTAATTTTAGACTATTGGACTCAGGAGAGTAGAATATGTTGGGGTCCCCATGGTGCTCCATGGGTTCCCAAAGGGGCTCTATGGAGGCCATCATGAATCTCTGTACGTCTGCCATACCAGAGGCAATGTTGGACAAGATATACGAAGGCTCCTGGAACTCCCGCTGGTCATCGTCCAGGAGGCTGTTGGTGCTGGTGACCATGCTTATGTCACTCCAGCCTGAGCTGCCCTCTTTTCCCAAAGCCCAATCTCCAGAAAGTCCCTTCTGACTCGGCATCTTCATAGAGGCCATAGGACCACCATGTTGGATACATTCAGCCAATGTCTTCCCAGTGGAGGCTATGTTGTTGATTTGGCCTCCCCCACGGCCGATGCCAATTTGCATTTTCTCTCCATTGATTGCTGCCATGTATTTCCCTTTCTTTGTTGACTTAGAGACCTGGCGGGAGGTTTTGCCAGGTGGCTTTTCAATCCCTTTGTTGTTGGCCTTGGGGGATTTTTTCCTGGTGTTTTTCTGAGAAGAGCTTTGGTTCACAGCCCCACTCTTGCTGGGTGAACTTTTCTTTCTTGATTTTGACACTTTGTTATTGGTGGTAATTTGACCAGATGGCTCATTAAATGTTGACAGGCAAGGGCTTTTTTGGAGCAGGCTGACAGAATCCTCATCATTGAACATATGGAACTGAAACTGATGGTTATTTAAAGTAAATCCATCAGCCACTTGGACCTGCTGTGAAAGGGTATTGCAGTCCCACTTGATTTCATCCATGTTGCCTAGTGATCCTGGGACACCCTCTTGGAACTCCTTCAGTGTTTCTAGTGTTTTGATACTCTCATACCTTGTAATTTGAGGGGAAAGGCTAGGGGTGTCAGGTGGGGACATCTCTGAGAGGGAAGAGTGGCGGAATTTGTCAGGAGTGAAGTTGGAGATATCCAGGAGGTCAGTGGACTCCTTTAGTGGTGTTATCTCATCAATGCTCTGCTGGATCACCAGCTTAGGGCTGCAATGGGCCAGGAAGTCATCAGTGATATCAGCATCAGCATCCTTTTCACAGGACATCAAGCTTAAGGAGCAATAATTACTTGAGCTGACAGAGAGTGAGGCCATTGAATCAAAGCTAAAGAGCCGACTATCATCCATATTGACTGGGCCCTGCTGGATAGGAAAGCAGATCTCTCCATTATTAAAGTGACACAACTGATAAGAGCCATCAGATGGGAGCTGGGTGTCTTGCATGGAGGCATATAGGACCTTCTTGCAACTACTGCCACCACTATGGAGGCAGACTGGATTGTATGTTGTAGCTGTGAGATTATTTTCCATTGAGACTACTTGGGAGACTCCAAATTCATTAGATTGGGTTGAGACTATCTCCCTTGAGACTTCAGCCATGAATTCCTGGGGGCTTGACGTAGCCTTGTTGGTCCACACATTCCCATAGTTGCTTGATTCCATTTTGAAGTTATGGGGTGACTTCTGTAGCTCAGATTCCGAGGGTGAGGGGAGCACAGAGTCCTGGGTAGGCTGGAGAGGTACAAATGATTTTTCTGTTTGAGCCAGAGTGCCATCATTCTGCTCTGGAGAATGATGGGTGAAGTATGAGATACTGGTGTTATTTGACAAGTCAGAAGCATCTAACAATGTTTGCAGATATCCTCCAGGGATAACAGGTATATTGGTGGCAACGTTAGCAGATGATAGAGGCATTTCAGAAGAGCAGGTGGTTGGTAGGAATGTGGAACTCTTAGCAACCTTTGCCTCATGAAATTCAGATAGATGGGGACCGTTTGAGGTCCCAGGAACAGCTTCATTCTTTAAATTGGCCTTGGAGGACTGGTCTTCCAAGAGAGGGCTCATTTGAGCAATTGACTTGTTTTCTTGCCCAGCTTTGATTTTCTTGGATTTTAACCTAGCTTCACTTTTAAATTTGATTTTGTTGAGCACTTTCCTCTCTGGTTCCTTAAACTCTGTGTCTTGAGCTTTGACTTTCACTGATTCAGGGCCTGTGATGTCATTAAAATGTAATCCATTTGTGCAGCTCTGGGTAGTCAGAGCTGTGGGCTTCAGTGTACCTTTCAGGCATCCATCTTCTTTACGATTAGCTTGCTTCTGATCGTTGCAGAATGAAATCTGCTTACTACTTGTTGAAGCTTCCATGGATGGGATTCTTTGAATCCTGTGCCTGTTACCATGTTTAGATTTTCGTTTGCGAGCAGGTGACAGGAATGACACCTCAAAGCTACCTGGTTCAAAGCTTTGCTTTTGGCATAAAGATATCTTGATGGAGTCTGTGTTGCTGTTTCTCAGCTTCTTCTTCTTCTGCCAGAAGCCCTTCAAGGGGGCTAGCTTGGAATATTTGTTGAGCTGATTCTCACTCAAATTCACTGTTGTCTCACTGGCATCCACCTTACCCAACTTCACCAGCATGTTCTTCTCACCTTTAAAGCGGTTGATGATGATATATTTGATAATAACAGGGGGCTCCTTACGGGTTACTTTTCTTCTCTTTTTGGGACACCATTCATCATCATCTTCCTCTTTAGAACCAGCTGGCAGCCATTCCTTCTTCTCATTTATTTTTTCACCCTCTAGTGAGTCGACATCATATAAATAATCTTCACTGTATCTGACTTTTCTCTTGGCTCGCAGCCCGTAGTTCTGCTGGGAGGAGGAACCACCAGAATTAGTGTCCCGAGCCATATAGCGGCTACAGTCCTTGATCTCCCCCATGGCATCATATGAGACCTCAATGAAGGAGCTGTCATCACTGAAATTCACTGATGCCTCTAAGGAATTAACAAGATGGCCCTGCCTTGAATTTTTTAAATGTTGTACCTCAGCCCCACTGCATGGTTTATTTAAGGCAGATTTTTCTCCATTCTCCTTTCTGTCTTTTTTCCCTACATCTTTGTTTTCCTGCCCTTCCTCTTTGCCTTTCTTTTTGTCCAAGATTTTATCTTCTTCCCCCCAGATAATGCTCACGTCAGGGACCTTGAATTGGGAAAGATCGCTGCTCTGCTTCAGGGCCCCACTCTTAGTCTCCCGCTTGGGACAGGTAGTAAAGACACTGGGAAAAAAGTTGAATTGGGCATCTTCCTGCATCAGAAGGGTGGTCTTGTCTCGAACATTGTCCTGGAAGGACTCATATCGAATTTTCAGGGAGCAGACATCACTGCCCAGTGTTGACTCATCATCATCAAACATGTAGTTATCCACATCTTCTTCAGAGAATAGGTTGACAGACAGCTCATTCTTGGAACAGAGGTCAAGCAGTTCAATCTTACTCTCACTAATGAAAGTCTCGAAGTAACCCCAATCCTGATTGGAATTTGCAAGCAAAGCCTCTTCCGTATTGCACTTATCCAACAGTAATGCCTCATAATAATTTTTCTGAGCTGGATCCTCCAAGTCCATGTCAGGTTTCTCAGCTTCTCGTTTATCTCCTGCCTTTGATTTGTGCAGGGGGAAGCCTAGGAGCTGGTCTGAGAGCAGCTGCTCTCCGTATTTTATGTTTTCTCCAGCATTAATACATTGAATCCCTATATCAGAGACTGCACATGTTTCATAATCCCTACTTAGATCACCAACTTTCAGACTGATCCCTGGCTCAGGATCTACTGCATCCTTGGATTCCATGAAGCAGCCCAAGCAAGTCCGACTTGGCTGCATGAGGCAGTCCCCGTTCAGAGCTGACATGCCGGCAGGCTCCATTATGGCAAATGGTGCTTTCTCACACTCAGTGGGGAGTGACCATGTGTTCAGGCCCTTTGCAATTCCAGATGTGAGGGAGATGGCATTCACAGAAGCACTATCAGCAGCATGTTCAGGTGGTTCAATCAAGTTCAAAGGAGACGGAGGGCTCTGTACACAGGGCTTCTTAGAAGGCAGAGGCAGGAGACTCCTGGGATACATCAGGGTCTCTTTTTGTACCACTTGTGTAGGCTGGATTGGTGCAGCAGCTTCTAGAGCTGCAGATGACTTCATTGCCACATCCTGGTCCTCTGAGTCTAGAGAAAAGAAAAATAAATGACAAGAATAAAGTTAAGGGTCTTAGACTAGACTTATTAACTCTTTTTCCCTTGATCAGTTTCTGGCTCTTGATCTTGTTATATAAGCGAAGCCTCATCTTCTCTAGCTTTAAAAATAGAAGCTACAAAGTTAAAGAACAATTTTAATTTTTACTGAACATTCATGTGAGTGAAAAATAATAATTATTTAGGCTCACCTTTTTCCTCAGAGAAAGACAGAGCCCACCTCATAAATTAGGAAAGAAGTGGGCTGTGTGATCAATTGGAATGTCAAGGCTTTCAAACTGGGAAAATGTTCAGATGGGACATTCATGGTTTTGAGCTATAAAGCTCAGTCCCATTCTTCAGATCCATGTTCTGTAAACCTTCTTTAAACCCTCCATTAAATTTCAAGCCTCACATCAGAGCACATTTGTAATTCACTAGGAATTTTGAGAAACTTAGGCATTCATCTGACAGAGATGATTTGGGAGGGCAAAGGGGCCAGATTAATTAACTTCTTAGAGACCCTTTTAGCCCAATTAGTGATTTGGTGGGATAAAGATTAACATCAATCTCAGAGGCATCCTGGGCTCAACCTGCCTCAACTTTGTGGATACTGAAATCCATAGTAATAACAAAGGACTACTGGGAGAGACAGTCTATATTACAATTAAATTCCCTTACCATTTTCTTTGACCCCATTAATCAGAGTGTTTTCTCCATTGGCTGAGGCAACAACAGCCTTATCTTGTTGGTTATCCATGAATGTAGTAACCTCTTATTGTTTCATTCCAAGTCCAAATGCTGTCCAACCTGCACATTTCAAATATATAATACCAGTCATTAAATTTGTTTTACTCTGTGTTTTAATGTTATTTCAGCTAGAAGGGTCTTAAAAGGCTCACTGAAATTTACCTGTCTCCAGACTGGCTTCATTAGGCTATTGTTTTTTGTTTCATAGTTTATACCTACCATATAAGTCAATTTGGAAACTCACACTTCATTCATACATCCTAGATCCTTCTATCCCTTCGAGGTCACCATGCTATTCAAAACTGAAATCTGAGGAAGCAGGCAAACTTATACCTTATACTAGATACTAACGAATTTAACCTAATCATGGTTGCTCAATTAGGAAAGATGCAAAGCAGAGTCCAGACTAACATGAGATGAGGGGTGTGTGCATGTGGAGATTGGCTTTATTTCTGTTTGCCTCATTTCTACTTCAGATTATCAGAAGCTCTTCAAAAACAAGCCAATTCACACATGTACACTTATATACATCACACTCAGATTTTCTCTATGTGTCTTAAAATCTGACTGCTAAGAATAAAAGAAATAAAGAATTCCTTGGTTTCTTGGCTTTCATGACCTTAACTCTGACTCTGACAAGTATTCCTCTACACTCACAGCAAGATTTTTAAATGTGACTACAAAGAAGATTCGGAATTTATGAAAAGGTCCCAGCATTATCTGGTATTTTTAGGGTACAATACACATATCCATAGCCCCTCACCTCCTGCCCACCTACCTGAGTAGTAGGTAATTACAAAGTGACAGAAGACAAAGTGCCACCTGAGATGGGGGCTCCTACCATGTGCCACTACAACATCTATAAACCTCCTATTTATTATAACCTCCCTTTCCCTAGACCTTTTCCCCAGCCAGGTACCCATCCCTTTATTAAAAAGCACAGACTACATTTAGCCAAGCAGATACCACAAGAATCTCAATTTTATACTCATTTATCAGAATACATGCATATACTGGAAAAAGTGGGTCCAGTATTAACAGAACAAGAAGCAGTCAGCAGACACAGTTTCACATGATTCAATTATATAAGATATTTTACCTATCTGGGCCTATTTCCTTATCTATAAAATAATAAATCTGCATTAGGTAATCTTCTAGTTTTAAAAATGTAACATGATTCCCGGTTTCCCTAATATTTATAATCAGAATTACCAAACTTTTATACAAGATCTGACTTGAGAGTAGCCAATAACCATGGGTACCAGAAGAGAAAGAAACACTTACTTGCTATATTTACACAGGAAGAAGGGCTGGAGATTTTTTTAAAGGTAGCGAGGAATGGATACCAAATCAAAGCCCCGATATCTTGTCAGGAAAGGCTCTGTTGTGATGGAATTTAATGAACAAATTGGATGGCTGAGCCTTTGCTTCACAGAGGACCTTATGGGTCAGACTGAATCATACTGCCATCATGGATTGCTCTGTGCATGTTTCTTTTTAAGGAGCTCAATAGCACTTCAGGTATCATTTACCCCTCTTTAACCCCTCCACTAATTCCATATTGGCAGGGAATTGGTAAGCGGCAAATTATTTGTAGATTTCAATAATTTAGTGTCTTCTTGTCTGTTATGCCTATGGTTAACTACAAATAAGTCCATTTTTATCACCCTGAAGACCGAGGCACAGAGAGGCTATAATAGCCAAGGTCGCAAAACAATATAATGGCATAAGGGAAACCAAGTCTCCTGACCCAGAGACCAAGTATTTTTTTAAACATAAGTGCCTTCTCCGTAATTCTTACCCATTCTAGCCCCTGTCAAAACAGGGCTGTAGAGATGTTTCCACGTGTTACTGATCTGTACTTCCACCCCTTTTTGGGTAATGAAATAAAGAACAGCTGCCTCAGACAAGTATTGATTATTATTAAAAATTATATGTACCATGAAATACATACAGGAACAATACACTTAAGTAACAAGAATTATCTAATCTTGTCAGACAGGACAAGAATACTATGTAAGGGGACTTATTAGTGCTGCTGTAACTTTACTCTGGGATGTTATTTCCCTAAGAACATAAATTTCCTCTAATGGAAAATTCTGACCAAGCACCCAGCACGTATGGCTTTGAAGTAAAGGGTTGAGAATAAAGGGGAAATACAATTTGGTAAGAGATAAAGAAGAGATGGAGAAGGGGTATGGGAGCTTGATGAGTTAGGAAGGGGAGAGGAAGGGAATGCGTACTCACTAGGTGCTAGGCTGGATACAGTTACAGATGTTATCTTATCTTGTCATGGTAAATCACTTTGTAAGGTTGGTTCTAGTAGGCCTCCGTGTTTTTCAGAAGGGAAAACCTAGTATCACAAATACTGACTTAGCAATTATTAATACTTTGGGACTTATACTCCAGAATTAGAAGGTTAAATCCTGAGCAGACATAGTCCTTTAGTTTTTCCCTATGACTTTTCATAGCTCACCTCTAAACAAGACATCAGCGTAAAGATATATACAAATTTCCTACATTTTTATTTATTTATACTTTGCCTGCTTATAAGAACGATTTGTGAAAGGGGTTATATATTTTTTTAAGCTACAATACAAACAGCTTTGGGCTTGCTTTAGGTTTTCCCCACCGATCAGCATTTTAGGACAGCAAATTTTGTGGAGTTTTTAAAATCTATTTTGAGCTAAAATTGATTAGCACATTTGGAAGAATGTACAGCAAATTGCTTTGCTGATCATGGTAAATCAAGCAGTGTAATGGCATTAAAATAACATTAGCATGGAGATAGGTATTCTGAAGCAAGAAATTCTCGAATAAACTAGAAGAGCAGCCCCTTCTATCTGCCCCTCCCTTCAGTTGGTCCTGAGGAGGGTTCATAGATCCTGTCCCAGTAGGCTGCTCTGCTGTTTCCCAGAGGTCTTTAAACCTCAGGTTCCAGTGTCTAGATGACCCACAGTAGCGTTTGTACTGGGGGTTGTCCCTGGACTCTTCCAGCTTAAAAAAAAAAAAAAAAGCAAGGCAAGAAAATAAATTATGTTTCTGCCCCGTGGGCCTGGAGTGTCATAGCTTCTGGGTTCTTTTCCCCCCCTAAATTTTATTTATTTTGTTGTTGTTGAGAATATACACAGCAAAACATGCACCAATTCAACAGTTTCTACAGGTACAATTTAGTGACATTGGTTACATTCTTTGAGTTGTGCAACCATTCTCACCCTCCTTTTCTGAGTTGTTCCTCCCTCATTAACATAAACTCACTGCCTTCTAAGGTTTCTATCTAATCTTTCAAATTGCTGTTGTCAATTCGATCCCATACAGATAATTCTTAAAAGAGCATAATGCTCAAAGCAGGTCTATCCTCTTACAACTGCTACAGAATCATAGGTCTGACAACTTGCCTTAAAATTTTGTTAAACTAAACTATCGTTGGGTTTTAAGATGACTTCAGGGGACATTCTGGTTTACAGTTAAAAGATTATCCCAGGGCAATAGTTTCAGGGCTTCATCCAGCCTCTGGGGTTTGAGTAGTGCTGATCTTGGATATCAGTTTAAATCAATTCAATAAATTTACTAGGTACTACCTGTGGTCACATTTTGTACCAAGCACTGGAGTGGAAAACAGATGAATGAGACTAGATATCTGTCTTCAAGGTACTCAGAGTTGAGTGGGGAAAACAAGCCATAGACAAATTCTAATAAAGGTATAATACACTGAAAGGTATAGTACACTGAAAGAGATGCAAATGGGGAGAAAATATTCTATGTATAGAGAAAAGAGGGATCAGGGAAGGCATCACTAGAAGCAGCAGCATTTGAGATGGACCTTGAAAGATGGACTTTCAGGAACTGAGGATGAAGAAACTAGAAAGTCATTCCAGGCTGAAGGAACTTCATGAGATGCCATGAGTTTCTCTCCACTCCAGTCTATCCTCTTACAACTGCTACAGAATCATAGGTCTGACAACTTGCTTTAAAAATTTGTTTTGCCTTGCATAAATACCCTTCTCAATTAATCCTCAACTTACTTTTCCAGCTGTATTCTCCTTTCATTCTGTTTACCTCTCCCCATACTCTCAAAAATTCTAACCCTCTGTGCTCCTCTGACGGAGCCCTGGCGGCGCAGTGGGTGAGAGCTTGGCTGCTAACCAAAAGGTCCGCAGTTTGAATTCACCAGCTGCTCCTTGGAAACACTATGGGGCAGTTCTACTCTGTCCTATAGAGTTGCTATGAGTCAGAATCAACTTGACAGCAATGGGTTACGGGTTACGCTCCTCTAATATGCTAGACTATTTTTTGTGTGTTCCAGGTGTGTCTTGCACTTGATATTCTCTCTGCCTGGAATGCCTCTCCTCCACCCTCTCTCCTTCACTTACTCCCGTTCCCAGTCTCCCTTTCATTTCTCTCTCCTCTTCCCTACTCAATTTTTCCTTCCTTCACTCTTCCTCCCCACACCAAACAAAATTTGTTCCTTTCCTTCTTTGTGTTCCCAAAGAACTTGTTCTCTTCTGTGCTTATCACCCTTTGAAATAC
Organism: Dugong dugon; assembly: GCA_030035585.1. NCBI lineage: Eukaryota > Metazoa > Chordata > Mammalia > Sirenia > Dugongidae > Dugong > Dugong dugon. Next base: position 94,457,878 of record CM057483.1, on the reverse strand, counting down.
TACTTATTTATTTCTGATAACCTCAAAAGAATGAGCTCTCCCCAACTACACAGGGCCTAGTTTACAGAGTCCTTAGAAAACAGTATGTACTCTGTAAAAGTTAGTTAAACAATGATGTTGAATGGTAGAAAAAGATGGGGGAAAATTCAGGGAACAGTAAGCAGTTTGGCTGAAATATCAGGTACACTCAAGAAGATATGGCTGAAAAGATAAGTTGGAGCTATACTGTGGAAGCCATCCAAACTTTAATTCTCTGAAGGGTTTTGAGCACAGTAATGCTATAAACAGAACATTAGGACCAGGGAGAGTGGGGAGAGACAGAGGCAGAGAGATTGGTTAGGAGTCAATGTCTATAGCAGTTCAGATGTCAGATGTCAAGAAGATTAGAATTAGAGAGGAGGCAATGGGAATGGAAAGGTGATGTTAGATTTGAGTAGAACTTCTGAGGTGCTGTGTAGACTTAGAAAATGATTTCGATATGGCAGGTGTGGGAGTAGTTGTCAGCATATAGAGAGAAGAGATAAGTCAAGGAGTTAACAGTCAGTTGTGAAAGGAGCATTAAGTGTGATCAGACCCCAGGCTAGAGTAGCCTCAGAAATAAGGATGCTAGGATCTTCAATGGGAATAAAGCAAGGTGAGCAATAAGTCCAATTGTCAGGTTCAACATGGCTAATGAAGCTAACGAGGGCCTTAGTTGTCACACTGGAAAGGAAGCAATAGACCAGCAAGCTGTTACAGATAAGGAAATCTATAGGTTTTGTTAAGAACTGAAACATGGAGCTAAGGAGATGGAACTGCTGTAGCAAACAGGTCCGTGGAAGGTTTTCTAGGCTAGCCCAGCCTACCTCTGTCTAGTCTGATTCTTCTCAGCCCTGCTCCAGCCAGTATAATGGATGACAGCACCCAGCAACAGCACAGAGAGCACATTCTTATGCAGAATGCTGCTCAGCTAACTCTATTTTCTAAACCTATTAGGATTTCAAGATACTAGGTTAGAAAGACGGATATATGATGCTATTAAGCACAGAAAACACTTAAATGAGCAACCATATAAGTTTAAAAAATATTAAGGGTGAGAGAGACATCAAAAAAAGATAATCAAAGTTAAGCTCTAAATTTGATATATCTCAATAGTACAGTATGAATCCATTTAATCTCTCATGATGATGATTCCAAAATTCAAAAGCTATGCACAAAAATCTCATATAGAAGAAATGATACCATATAATGGACAGAGTACAATCAGAAATTAGCTGAATGTCCTCAGACAAGCTCTTTCCCCTCTCTGGTCTTACATTTTATTAGCTATACAATAAGGGAGTTGAATTAGATTATATCTAAGGGCTATTCTAGCTGTGAAAAATATATAATTCATTTAATTTTTGCTGTTTTTTTCCATTTTAAACATTGGAATTAATTACTTGTACAAGAAAAAATTCACACATATGAAGGAGTTCTGATTTAAGTTTTCTGTGATACTGAAATCAGCCAAAAATACACCCAAAGGAATTCTTTACTCTCTTTCATCGCATGTCTATTCTTGCATTCCTCTGATCTTTGTACATTCCTACTCCAATCCTGTCAGGGACAGCAAGTAGCATGCTGCTGCTGATGACAAGACTCTGTATGTTCCACCTGCCTTCATTCTTTGGCAGCCACCAGACTAAGGGGGATGGGGGATCTTTATCCATCAGGGTCCTAGGCACCAACTACAGTGGCTGGCTGCATTTTTGTCCTAGCTCAGTGGATTAACATCTGGGTCTCTCCTATTCCTTTCCCTCTTCCCTCATTGTTCTTATCTGAACTATCCTTTGTGACATTACCCAAAAGAGATTTCCAAGAAAAGAAGGTGCACAAGACCATAAATCAATGAGAAATATGTGAAAATGTGTTGTCTATGTCAAAGCACTATACAAATGCTACAAAACATAATACTCAGTACAAACGAATGGGGTAGAAAGAACAAGCAGGGGCATTCATGGGCTTAAGTCAGGAAGTACTAGCCTTCCCATTAGTCTTATCTTCTAAACTTTAGTGTTACTGGCACATCTCAGAGTTCCTTTGCCTTGGCAAAATAATTTTATTGTCAGGACTTCTCTTGCTGGTTTTCTCTCTTAGGTATAAGGAAAAGTGGTAGAGAAGTCCAATCACTGTTTGTCAGGCAAAGCATGAGGTTTTTTTTTCCAAAGAGAGCCACTTCCTGCTTGTCTCCAGACCCATATGGGTAGTATAATGGCACATTAGGCACCGAGAAACTGTCATAGATTGAATTGTGTCCCCCAAAGATATGTGTATCAATTTGGCTAGACCATGATTTCCAGTATTGTATGATTGTCCACCATTTTGTCGTCTGCTGTGTTTTTACTATGTGTTGTAAATCCTGCCTCTATGACGTTAATGATGTGGGATTAGCAGCAGCTATGTTAATGAGACGGGACTCAATCTACACGATTAGACTGTGTTTTAAGCCAATATCTTTTGAGATATAAAAGATACAAAGCAATTCCAGGAGCAGAGTGTGTCCTTTGGACTCGAGGTTCCTGTGCTGAGAAGCTCCATGACTAGGGGAAGATTGATGACAAGGACCTTCTCCCAGAACCGACACAGAGAGAAAGGCTTCCTCTAGGGCTGGCACCCTGAATTTGGACTTCTAGCCTCCTAAATTGTGAGAGAATAAATTTCTCTTTGTTAAAGCCATCCACTTGTGGTATTTCTGTTATAGAAGCCCTAGGTGACTAAGACAGAAACTAACCTGGAACACCTGTTGATGTGTGCAAGATGGTGAGTCCTTGGAAGGACCATGCTACTTTAGCCTGAAATTTTGTGAGACTGGGTTTAGATAAGGACGGTGTCCTAATCAGAGTATCTTCATTGCCAGGCAGCACTGAGTTACATTTAATGCTTGAGTGCAATAATTTTAGGCTGGATTATCTTTTGACTTTCTTCTTATAGTTTCTAATCTTTCTTTTCTGACTATTAATCTATCCTGTTAATTACATTTTTAAAATATATTAAATTCATTGCAGGAATATAATCACTGAAATCACAGGGCTAGAAGGATTTTGGAAGACAGTCTAATCCCAAACTCTCCATTTTACAAATGGGGTAATCAAGGCCCAGAAAGAAGAAATTACTTGCCCAAGGTCACACAGTGAATTGGTAACAAATATACATCCTTGGATGTGTTAACTTCTAGTCCAGAAATATCCCCATGATACCAAGTTACCCACCAGGTGGAATATAAATTATAAATAAAAATAGCTACTAATTAGAGGGCTACTAATTTTTTGTTTGCCTTTATTGGAGGAAATGCTGTCACAAGTAAGAAGGTTGTCCCTGCTTATCCCAGGAGCAGAAGTGAAAGGGGATGGAGGAGACACTTCTCTTCCAACCTCTCGATTCTGGAGCTCTGTGTTGTCAGTCTGAGGTATACCAGACCAAGACCCACCTCTCCTCCCTCCACACACAAACACACACACACACACAATGTTCACGTACACTAAAACATCACGGTGCCTTTCTTCTACCACTGTGGAAGCAGGATGTTGCATAAAGAACCAGAAGTTGGAAAACAAAGGGAGTCAGGAAGTCATTTGATCTGAAAGTGCTAAAATAAATTCAACTAATTAATAATGTCCATTTTAAACACAATTTGATTTTTTTTGGGGGGGACGGAGGGACCAGGGATACCATAAGTAGTAAAAAAAATTTTTTAAAGTCCCATGTGATCATAATAGTCTTCTTCTACAGTCTTTTACTCATTTATTATTTCATTCTAACCCTCAAAGCAGGAAACAAGAATATAAAAAATTAACATCAAATTAATTAACATATTTAATCTAAGACCCCTGAAGAATTACAGACATAGCTACTTATTTCCTGACAGATCTGCTATTTATAGGTGAGTAGATAATAAACATCTATAAACGGTTCCAAGTAAATTGAAGAAAACACATAACCAAATAAAAAACATCCTGTGAGCAAAAGTGATACCACTAGCCTGGCCCAGTGTTATGGATTGAATTGTGTCTCCCCAAAGTAAATGTTGGAGCCCTAACCACTATACCTGTGGATGCAATCCCATTTGGGAATAGGGTTTTCTTTTTTATGTTAATGAGGCCATGTCAGTGTAGGGTGTATCTTTTAAACTGGATCACTTCTGAGTTATAAAAAGAGGAGATTAGACACAGGAGAGAGCACAAACTAAGAAAGATAGGTGTCACGTGAAGATAGCCAAGGAACTGAGGAATGCTGGAAAAGAAAGAATCTTTCCCCAGTCACCATAAGTTGGAATCGACTCAACAGCAACTGGTTATAATTAATTTGACCAAGTATTGACAGAGTGCTCTCCAAAAAGGCTGTCCCAGTCTACACTCATACCAGTAGTGAATGAGGGCTTGTTGGTACCTAATTTAAAAGGTATTCTCTTTTAAAATATAAATACATATGCTGAAATTAGCATATTAAATCACATCACATTCAGGATGAACTCATTTCATCAGACCATCTTCCTCAAGAGAAGTAGCTTAAGTATAGGAAGCAAATAGAAACAAGAAGATGGGAGGACCCCTCCCCCCCACCCCCACACACACTAGCAGAATTTCCTTCACTCATGGCTTTGTCATTTTTTTTTTGAGGGGGGTGGGCTCTTTGGTATCTTCCATTATTAAACTTTTTTTTTTTTCTTTTAAAATAATTTCACCTTGAAATGTTCTGCATCCCACTTTGGTGAGTGGCTTCTGGGGTTTTAAAAGCTAGCAAGCAACCATCTAAGATGCAGCAATTGGTCCCAACCCACCTGGAGAAGAACACCAAAGACACAAGGACAATATTAGCCCAAGAGACAGAAAGGGCTACATAAACCAGAGACTCCATCAGCTTGAGACCAGAAGAACTAAATTGTGCCCAGCTACCACCAATGACTGCCCTGACAGGGAACACAACAGACAGCCCCTGACGGAGCAGGAGATAAGTGGGGTGCAAAACTCAAATTCTAGTAAAAAGACCAGACTTAATGGCTTGACTGAAACTGGAGGGAGCCTGGAAGACATGGCCCCCAGACTCTCTGTTAGCCCAAAACTAAAATCATTCCCGAGGCCAACTTTTCAGACAAAGATTAGACTGGACTATGGAACATGGAATGATACTCATGAAGAGTGTGCTTCTTAGCTCAAGTAGATACATGACACTAAATTGGCAGCTCCTGTCCGGAGGCGAGATGAGAAGGCAGAGAGGGTCAGGAGCTGGTTGAATGGAAATGGGAAATCTGTAGTGGAAAGGAGGAGTGTGCTGTCACAGTATAGGGAGAGCAAGTAGAATCACATAACAATGTGTGTACAAATTTTTTGTATGAGAAACTAACTTGAATTGTATACTTTCACTTAAAGCACAATAAAATAATAATAATAATAAAGAATCTTTCCCCAGAGCTGACAGAGAGCCTTCCCCTTTAGCTGGTGCCCTGAATTTGGACTTCTAGCCTCTTAAACTGTGAGAAAATAAATTTCTGTTCTTTAAAGTCATCTACTTGTGGTATTTCTGTTACAGCAGCACTAGGAAACCAAGACACCCAGGAATCTTGGAATCAATCCTGTTCCTACTGTAGTCTTCCCATGAGATGCTATGTTTAGCTGTTACAACTAACTGGGGGCCTCAGTGTCACCATTTGTAAAATCCCTGGCCTTCTCTCCTAATTTCAGAGATAGTTCCAAGGCCTTCCCAGCATGTATACTTCTAAGAGGGATGCCTCTCCTGCAGTCTAGGCGGCAAAGAACATCACAGTTCAACACTGATCTGTGGATCTGGGGCTTTAGTGAAGCACTTTACCTCTCTTAGTTATAGGGAAGCAAAATACAAACAGCTGGATGGGAGGCTGGGACTGTCACATGACTGTGGACATATGTTCATTTTTTCCACATTTATTAAATACCAGTTTTATATGGTAGACTATGCCATGAGGAAAACAGAAGCGAGAAGCAAGCTCTACCCTCAAGGCACTTATAGTCTAGGAGAGGTAGGAGTATATCTGACATAGCAGATCTCTCTCAGTGGGATGAGTCTTGGATTGGCTCAAATCTTTATTTCTGTATTTTGATTGTTACTTTCAAATTATTCTCCTATTCTGGCTGATGCACAAAGCCACACAGATGGCATGCTGGGGCCCTGGACTCATTACAGTCTGTACAGGCAACATCAGTGTGTACACCTTCAAAGCTCACATTTGCTGAACAGCAACAGCTGGCTCTGCAGGACTCTTTCCAATTCTATCAGCCAAGTAAGTTCACAGTAGGGAGAAACTTCTAGGGGCCAGGCTTCTGGAAGTTTATATACTGATGGGCAAAACAAGCCCTGGAGAAGGGAAGGATGAATGCTATTCTTTCCTAGTGATCCTGGTTTTCTTGTGTTCCTTTGCTATCATCTCATCTACAGGTAGAACCAAGTGTTAGAAAAACTTTGCTGCAACTACAGCAGCCATTTACTTTATTCTGTGCCAGTATCTGGGCTCAACTGCAGCTTCTAACCTGTGCTGTCCAATATGGTAGCCAATAGCCATGTGTAGCTATTTAAATTTAAATCTAAATTTAGTAAAATTAAAAATAAAACTTCAGTTCTTTAGTGACACTAGTCACATTTCAAAGGCTCAGTAATCACATGTAGCTAGTGGCTACCCTATTGGACAGTGCAGATATGGAACATTCTCATTATCGCAGAAAGTTCTACTGGATAGCACTGCTATTCTTACTCTGTAATCACACAGTCGCCTTCCCATTTGTACAGGGTGGCGTAGAATTTTATTATTTTATTGGTCTCAGGTGCAGAGGTTTGATGTCATTCATATTCCTCAGATCTTCAGCGATCAAAGCAAAGCTTTTTTTCTTGCCATTATTCATTTTTTTCCCTTATATGCCTGTACTCTTTCATAGGTAGCCATTCTAATGTGGTGAATGTGTATCATAGTTAGGATATGTTCTTTTAAAAGGTGTATATTTATATGTGTATACTAAATTTATGTAAATGGTATCGTGCTGCAGATCTCATTCTTTTAATTTTTACTAAAAACCATGTTTTTAAGACTAATTCATACTTCCATGGGTATACTTAATTGGATGCTTTTATCTGCTGCATAATGGTCTATGGTATGCACCCACCAGATTTTATCTATTTACTCTCACTGTGATAGACATCCAGGATATCTGGCATAGGCCTCCACAGAATTCCTGGCAGAAGTTCCCGGATTCACAGAAAATCTTCAAAGTAGACTATAACTGAAAGTATTCCTTATCACTGTATGAGATCCAACTTTTGACTGTGGGTATCTTAACTCTCTGGATTATAAACCTTTGTGCTGTTCTTCAATATTCTGACTTACTGGTATTGCCCTTTGCCTGTTTCTGATCATTGACCATTTTTTTGTTTGGCTCTGGTCCTGTATGAGGCCTCTTCTCTATTCTTAACTCCTAATAATGGTTTCCCATTTAAATAGTTAGACATGGCCACATTATCTTGACTTAAGTTATTAGTTTATGATAATGAATTCCTTTATCTTTTTTGTTTATTTCTGACTCTTCTTGCTTCGCCTTTCTTTGCCTTGCTGTCACTCAAGATTTAGTGTGATGGGTATTTTCCTAGCTAAAGTTTTCACTGAGCAGTAGAGTTAGGAACCTAGTGGAGACAAGGTTGTTGCACTGACAGCTAGAGATGTTCAGAGCCTAATGGCAGGTTTCATGTTCTCTGTCAGTTTGACACAGCAGGGAAATAATCTTTTAATCCAGTGTAGCATATTTAATTTATCATAGTGTTATCCAGTTTGAAGATGTTATGAAAATCATCCCCAGAGATATTTAATAGTTCAAAAACATCCTGTATTTGAACTTCATTCAACTATTCCAGAAGGCTAAAACAATGAAAGATGACCTTCTAGGTACTTCATATGCCAGGCACTGTTAGGACAGATAATGTCATGCCATATTAGAATGCTTGTCTTCTGGGGGAGAGGAGAGTGGGTGGAAAGGGGTTGAGGGTATGTGTTTAATTAAAATCATCCTGTCAGTACTAATAACCTAATGTTAAAAAATGTAATAATTTACAGAGATTCAAAGAAGGAGCTGAATAGGGGCACGTGATGTCATTAAGGTGGCAGAAAGGAAATAAGTATATGTTCAAATCAACTTTGATGAGGGATACAGACAAAATAGAACTCATTCAGAGGAAAAAAAAATCCAGAACAAGGGGACTTAAAACACATGCTTAGCCCAGGGGATAAAATTCTAGAAATGTGTTTTCTGTCTTCAAGTACCTAAAGAGCTGTCATAATAAGTTCAGTCAGACCACAATGGCATGTAACCTGAGGGAGGAAAACCGCAGCTCAACGTATGGATCAACAGAGATGTCCAAGTATGAAATGGGTGCTTGGGGATGGACATAGGCAAAGAAATGATTTCCCTGTCACTAGAAGTATTCAAGCAGAGGCTGAGCAACAATTTGACAACATTAAAGAATAAATTTAAGCATTGGATGGAGAAGCTGGACTAGATGACTCTAACATTTTTTTTTTTATTTTGCCAAAAGACAGGTATTTTATTCATAGTGTTTACAGACAATTTTGTTTACAATAAAATAATATATAGACAAATGAAAGCAACTAAATGTTATCATTTTATTGTTCAAGATATTGTAGAACATTCAACACTGGAACTTAATTTAAATTCAGTATATTGACTATGAAAAGTCTCTGAATGGTATCATCAATAGTTTTAGAATCGAAATAAAAATAAATTATAAAAATTCCTTAAGGTAATCATTTGAGGTTTTACATTCAACCAAAGATAAATGGAATTTTTTTCTAAAAACAGTTATAACTGGACTTTGTACTCAGCTTTACTATTGTGGCTATATTGTTTGAAACATAAATGGATAACAAAGATGTTTTTGAACAAACACAATTAGCTCATGAGGCAGGTCATAAGAAATCATTTTCTTCTACAACTACTAAGAAGAGTCCCTGGGTGATGCACAAGGTTAATGAACTTATTACTAACCAAAAAGTTGGTGGCTGGAGGCCACCAGAATCTTCTCAGAAGAAAGGCCTGGCAATCTTCTTCCCAAAAAACAGGCACTGAAAACCCCATGGAGCACACATTTCTACACTGACACACATGGGATCATCATGAATTGGAATGAACTCAATGGTAAGTGGTTATTAAGAGCAAAATTTAAAAAATATTATTTTTCTTCAGATTGGAAAATGCCTTTTCTCTCTTGTTAGCTCATAATATTGTTTTCATTTTTGACAAACTTTTTTTTAATTTTTATTTTTTATTGTACTTCAGGTGAAGGCTTACAGAACAAATAGTTTCTCATGAAACAGTAGTACACATGTTGTTTTATGACATTGGTTAACAACCCCACAACATATCAACCCTCTAACTTCTCAACCTTTTTTTATGGTGAAAATACACATAGCCAAAGATACACCATTTCAAAAATTTCTACATGCACAGTTCAGTGACATTAACTACACTGTTCCAATTGTGCTGTTATTCTCACTCAGGCTTACAGAACAAAATAGTTTCTCATTTAACAGCTACTACAAATGTTGCCCTATGACAATGGTTAACAATCTCACAACACATCAACAACATCCTTACTCAACCTTGGGTTCCCTATCACCAGCTTCCTTGTTCCCTTCTGCCTTCTGGCCCTTGTCACTGGATTCCTGTACCTCGTTAGTCTCATTTGGTTTTATGGGCTGTCCACTCCCAGGCTGAACAGTGAACCTCAGAGGTAACTTCACCACTGAGCTAAAACGGTGTCTGGGGGCCATACTCTTGGGGTTTCTCCAGTCTCCTTTAGACCAGTAAATCTGGTCTTTTTTTTTTTTTTTGTGAGTTAGAATTGTGCTCTACATCTTTCTCCAGCTCTGTCCAGAACCCTCTGTTGTGATCCTGGTCAGAGCAGTCACTGGTGGTAGCCAGGCACCATCTAGCTGTACTGCACTCAGGCCGGTGGAGGCCTTGGTAGCTGTGGTCCATTAGTCCTTCGGACTAATCTTTTCTTGTATCCTGTTCTCTTCATTCTCCCTTGCTTCTGAAGGGATGAGACCAGTGGAGTATCTTAGATGGCCGCTCACAGGCTTTTAAGACCCCAGACGCTACTCACCAAGGTAGAATGTAGAGCATTGTCTTTATAAGCTGTGTCATGCCAATTGAGCTAGATGTTCCCCAAGACAATGCTCCCCACAGCCCTCCGCCCAGCCATTCAGTCCCTCAGGGAGTTTGGATGTGTCTATGGGGCTTCCATGACCTTTCCTTGTACAAGTTGTGCTAGTTTCCCCTGTATTGTGTACTGTCTCACCCTTCACCCAAGATACCACTTATCTATTGACTATTTAGTATTTCCCCCCCCACCCCTCCCATCCCTGGTAACCAACAAAGATTGTTACATTTTGTGTGTGAACTTTTTCATGGGTTTTTACAATAGAGGTCTCATACAATATTTGTCCTTTTGTGATTGACTTATTTCACTCAGCATAATGTCCTCCAGTTTCATCCATGTTATGAGATGCTTCACAGATTCATTGTTGTTCTTTCTGATTGCATGGTACTCCATTGTGTGTATGTACCATAGTTTGTTTATCCATTCATCTGTTGATGGGCATCTAGGTTGTTTCCATCATTTTGCTATTGTGAACAATGCTGCCATGAACATAGGTGTGCATATGTCTATTCGAGTGACGACTCTTATTTTTCTAGGATATATTCCTAGGAGTGGGATTGCTGGATCGAATGGTATGTCTAGTTCTAGCTTTGTGAGGAAGCGCCATATCATTTTCCAAAATGGTTGTATCATTTTGCATTCCCACCAGCAGTGCATAAGCGCGATCTCCCCGCAGCCTCTCAAACATTTGTTATTTCCAGTGTTTTGGATTCGTGCCAGTAATGCCAGGGTGAGATGGTATCTCATTGTGCTCTAACGCTAACATTTTATAATTCATTGTGACAACAAAACAATCAGCTGTACAAATCTGAAACAAATTCAATGAACATTTAAAAATATATAATCGAAAATACAGCAAAGCTAATTGGGTCTTATTCAAGCTACCCAGTCATGTATGTGAGAAAGAGAATAACAGAAAACATTCCCACACTCTGATACCAAGTATAGCCTTGGTTATGGGCCCACAGCAACAAGAAGCATGGCCCTCCATGGACTCAAGATATGTTGGGGCACGTTTTTACATAGGACAGAGGAATTTTGTCTGGCTCTGGGTACTGGAGAAATGCTGTAGTTTCACAAAAGATCTTAAAGAACAAATTTATAGTTTTCTCCGCCAAAGTCACGACGGTTTTTCCAAAGCAATTAGGATACATATAAATTAGCCTAGGTAGATGAGAGTTCCTGCCTTTACCACTCTGGCACCACTTACCACCTCACCCCCATCTTAAAAAAAACAAAAACAAAAACATGTGTTTTCTCCAGGAAGACTCTGCCACATTTTTCCAGGGCTCTGCCCAGAATTTGAAAGCCAGATAACATGACACTCCACTTGGCTGGATTTTATTGCTGCTGTACTCTTCATTTTCCCTTCTAGCCCAGACTTGATTACAATCAAGGTTTGCAGAAGGCAAACAACATGCAACGAACCTACCACAGTGCCAATTAAGTAGAAATATACTCCGGAAATTAAAACGAAAATTAAATGACAACAATATGAGAAGAAACTAACAGATTCTTCAGAAATCATGAAGAAATAAAGGCAGATAGAAATAAATTGCTCTTAGCCTTGCAGTGCAGCAACCACAGTCCTGTTACATACCAGTCTATCATCTCCCACATCTGCATCAAATTGTTTATCAATTTTTTTTATATTTTAGCACATTTATAATAAAGATGTCTTAAATTTTATTTCATAAATTTTATTTAGTGGCACATGGCTGCTCTAGGTTTCCAAAATAACAAATGTATTTTGCCTTCGGCACCCAGTAAATCATGACTGTTCACAATCCTCAGTTCTCATCTGTGTGTTGACAGAACAGAGGCACTTTGTGGCCTAGGGAATGGTGCCAGCATGATGGTGGTGGTAGTTAGCATTAGAGTTGATTTGTTTGAAATCCTTTATTTCACAGTTCAGATTTCAGTAAATCTGGGCTATGCAATCGAAGATCCCAAATCAACCTTAGGGTTGTAGTCCAAAAGTAGCTACATCTTACTGTTACACTTTCCCTCAGTGCCTAGTATAGGGCTTAGTTAATATCAATTTCATTTCTTTTTCTCCCTTTCTCTACACCAACTTCAGTTCCAAACACAGGTGATATGTGAGATAATAATAGTGATAATGATAATAATAGCTTAAATTTAAGTAGTACTATCTTCTTTTTGGACATGGGTAGAAGTAGGGGTGAGAGTGGGGAGAAAAACAAATTAATCAGTATCGAATGAAGTCAGTAGCTGGATTCTAGTTCCAGCTCTGCCACTTAGTAGCTATGTGATTCTGGGTAAATCTTCTGAGTAAATCAAACTACCTGAGCTTCGACTTCCTCATCTGTGACATAAAAATAATAATATAGTTACCTCATGAGGTGACTGTGACAATAAAATGGTATAGACAGATATAGTATTTAGTATAGCATCTGGCTCATAGTGGGTCTTCAAAAATGGTAGTTATCTTCTCTTTGCCCCCCTCTACAAGGTACCATTAAAAAAATCCCTGATGGGACATTCAAACTGGGAAGTGGATTTCCAGGATCTTGAGGTAGTTCAAGATGGAGAGCACAGAAACCGGTGTTGAAAGCAATTAAACAGTTTGGTAGAGGAGAAATACATGAATGTAGTCCTTTATCTTTCCTGTTGATCTCTAAGACATTTTATGGTACCAAAGCAGTGGGAATCCTAAGGCTCCTGCCACCTTATTTGATGTCTGCATAGTATTTGCTGAGTGAAGGGGGTGCTGTGAGACATGACAGGGCATGGTTTAAGATAAATTGAAAAACCTTGCCCTCTGCCATGCAGCTGAGCTCCCCCACAGCTGCAGACTGGATGCTTCTATATGGTCCTAGTATAATCTTACTTTTTATCTCCTCATCTTCTAGCATTTCCCCACCAGGACTGTCCTAGAGACTATACCTTGCCTTTCCCCTACATCCTGACCATCTTACTCTGTCAAGTCTCTAAACAGCCTGAGCTAGAATCCAGAATATATTTGGGTGAAGAAGGAGAAGAGAGGTGAGAGGAACCAGTGGTTTTGCTCCAGAAAGTTGATGACAAAAGCCTATGCTGCCTTTCCCCTCCAGCCCCTCCTTGGGGAAAGAGAAAACACTCAACTTCCATTATCTGCTCCACTTAGACTCTTCTACCCAATGGCAGTTTCTATCTTGGTCCTTACCCCACCAAACAATTACAACATGAAGAAATCAAACTTTGATGTAGTATCTGTAGAGTCATGTTCCATGCAGACATGAAAGAAACAGGCCCTTTTGAAAAAAATGAAAACAAAAACAACAATGCATTACTCATTAAAGCTTTCACTCTTGTCTTAGGTATCTAGTGCTGCTATAACAAAAATATCACAAGTGGATGGTTTTAACAAAGAGAAGTTTATTTCCTTACAATGAAGTAGGCTAAAAGTCCAAATTCAGGGTGTCAGCTCCAGGGGAAGGCTTTCTCTCTCTCAGCCTTCTCATCTGTGTTCCCCCAGACTAGGAGCTTCTCAGCGCAGGGACCCCAGTCCAAAGGACGTGCTGTGCTCCTGGCACTGCTTTCTTGATGAATGAGGTCCCCCATTCTCTGCTTGCTTCCCTTTCCTTTTATCTCTTGTAAGGTAAAAGGTGGTGCAGGCCACACCCTAGGGAAACTCCCTTTACACTGGATCAGGGATGTGACTTGGGTAAGGGTGGTATTACAATCCCACCCTAATCCTCTGTAACATAAAATTACTATCACAAAATGGAGGCCAACCACACAATTCTGGGAATCATGGCACAGCCAAATTGATACACACATTTTTTGGAGGACATAATTCAAACCATGACAACTCTGAAGTTCTCAATTTCTTATCTCCTCAGATATCCACTGTCTTCATGTCTTCCAAGTGCTTATTCAGCCTCTTATTCAGATTAGGAAAAAAAGGCAGCTATTTTTGGGAGGATAGCCGGGGTGTGTATGTGTGTGTGTTGGGGAGAGATCAAGCTACAACTATACTTTTTAGTCAGAAAAAAGTAAATCAGATAGTGATGAACTCTCAGGAGAAAACAGATTAAAGCTTATACTTTCTAAATCCATTACTCAACTAAACACAGATGCTAAAGATGATGTCTTTGCAGTACACGTATCTCTATACTAATGCTGTCATTAATATTCAGATATGATGCTGGTAACCCTTGCCAACCCTAACACTGGCACTCAGAAGGACTCGCTCCAGGATGGCGTGATTCTACACTGATTAATCCACAATATCACCTGGTTACCCTTTATGACCACAGTATGGAAAGGGAAGAGAACTAACATTTATTGATACTCTACTAAGTATTTTAAATATATCTTAAAAAAATTATTTTTGGTGAAAATATGTACAGCAAAACTTGCTCCCATTCCAGAGTTACCAAACATAATAACCAGCAACATTGGTTAAATTCTTCACAGTGTTAACATTCTCGTTATTTCTGTTCTAGTTGTTTCACTTCCATTTACTTAATCTCCTTGCCACCTCAACTTTCTCATCTATGGTTTAAAATAGCTGTCGACCCTTTAGTCTTATATAAATATATTTTTTTTAAAGTAACACAACACTAAAGGGTGACAATCTTTACTCTTTGGGCTAAACTGTTACTTAGTTTAAAATTGACTTCAGGGGATAGCTTCAATTCAAGGTTTGAAGAGCAACTCAGGGCCATAGTCTCAGGAACTCCTCCAGACTCAATAGGTCCAGTAAGTCTGAATTCTGTAAAGTTCTGTTCCAAATTTTCCCCCTTTTATCAGGATTTCTCTATTATGTTTCTGATCAGAACATTCAGTAGTGGTAGCTGGGCACCATCTCATTCTTCTGGTCTCAAGGTAAGAGGAGGCAGTGGTTCATGGAGACAATTAGTTCTGTAGTCCAGTTCCTTCTCTGATTCTTGGGTTTCCTTCTTCCTCTTTTGTTCCAGATGAATAAAGACCAATAGTTGTATCTTAGATGGTCTCTCATAAGCTTTTAAGACCCCAGATGCTACTCATCATACTGGGAGGTAGAACATAAACTTTAAGAACTATATTATGCCAACTGACTGGATTGTCCCATGAGACTATGGCCCTAAGGCCCCAAACCAAGAGAACTAATCTTATGAGGTGATTCGTTATGTCTAAGTAGTATCAGTGTCTGTAGTCCCCCCCTCTTTTTGGTTGCTGTTATTGTTGCAAAACTATACAACAACAAAATAATAAATACCTTAGGAAAAAAATAGGTTAGCATAACTAGTAAAAAATGTCTGCCTTGAGCATTATACTCCTTTAAGAACTATCTATATGAGATCAAATTGACAACAGCAACTCGAAAGATTAGATAGGAACCTTAGGGTGCAGTGAGCTTATGTTAATGGGGGAGGGACAACTCAGAAAAGTAGAGTGAGAATGGTTGTACAACTCAAAGAATGTAATCAATGTCACTGAATTGTACATGCAGAAATTGTTGAATTAGTTTATGTTTTGCTGTGTATACTCTCAACAACAAAATAAATAAAATTAAAAAAATAAGAGAAAATGGTCCCTAGTCAAAAAACAAAACAAAACAAAAAAACATACACAAATGCTAGCATTTGTCCATTCATTCCTTTTCCCTATGTAGAGCTTACTGACATCAGCTACACTGGTCATCCTGTGCAAACTTCATCCATATTCGGTGCCACCTTTCCCATTTCTATAAACAAAAAGTGACTACTACCTAAGGAGTACTTCTCCCTTAGTTCACTAATGAGTACTAAGGAGTACTTCTCCTTTAGTTCACTGATGAACTAATGAACTAATGTTCATTAGTAGTTACCAGGGGTAGGGGGGATCCCCCAATCCACGGTAACTACTAATGAACATTGGTTTCTGTATATTTACCTGTTCATGTCATTTCATGAAAGTGAGAATATACAATATTTGTTTTTTTGTGACTGACTTATTTCGCTCAACATAATGTCCTCCAGGTTCATCCATGTTGTGTTGTAAGATGGTTCGAGAATTCATTTTTCTTTATCACTGAATAGTATTCCATGATGTGTATGCACCACATTTTATTATCCATACATCTATTTTTTTATTGTGCTTTATATGAAGTTTTACAGAGCAAATTAGTTTCTCATTAAACAATTACTACACGTATTGTTTTGTGACATTGGCTGCCAACCTCACAACCTGTCAACACTCTCCCTTTCTTGGCTGTGGGTTCCCCATTACCAGCTTTCCTGTCCCCTCCTGCCTTCTCTTCCTTGCCCCTGGGCTAGTGTGCCCATTTAGTCTCACTTTGTTTTATGGGCCTGTCTAATCTTTGGCTGAAGGGTGAGCCTCAAGAGTGACTTCAGTACTGAGTTAAAAGGGTGTCCAGGGGCCATACTCTCGGAGTTTCTCCAGTCTTTGTCAGGTCAGTAAGTCTGGTCTTTTTTTGTGAGTTAGAATTTCTGTTCATCTATTTATGGGCACTTAGGTTGTTTCCATCTTTTATGCTATTGTGAATAGTGCTGCAATGAACATAGGTGTATGTATGTCTGTTCATGTCACTTCTATTAGATCCCTAGACTATATACCTAGGTGTCAAATTGCTGGGTCATATGGCAGCTCTACCTCTAGCTTTTCGAGGAATTGCCAGACTGTTTTCCACAATGGCTGTACCACTTTGCATTCCCATCAGCAATAGATGAGGGCTCCAATTTCTCCACATTCCCTCCAACATTTGTTATTTTCCTTTTTTTTTTTTTAATCTTAGCCATCCTAAAACCAAAAAACCAAACCCATTGCCATGGAGTCAATTCCAACTCATAGCGACCCTATAAGACAGAGTAGAACTGCCCCAAAGGGTTTCCAAGGAGCAGCTGGTGGATTTGAACTGCTGGTCTTTTGGTTAGTAGTAGCTGTAGCTCTTAACCACTGTGCCAAAGTGAAATGGTATCTCAGTGTGCTTTTGATTTGCATTTCTCTGATGGCTAATGATGTAGAGCATCTTTTCATGTGTCTGTTGGCCATTTAAATATCCTCTTTGGTGAAGTGCCTGTTCATACGCTTTGCACAGTTTTTGGTTGGGTTATTTGTTTTTTTGTTGTTAAGTTGTAGAAGTTTTCTATATATTTCAGCTATTAGACCCTTATTGGTTATAGCACTCTTGAAGATTTTTTTCCCAGTATGTAGATTGTTTCTTTACTCTTTTGATAAAGTCTTTTGATGAGCATATGTATTTAACTTTTATGAGGTACCAGTTACGTATCTTGTTTTCTGTTGCTCACACGTTCGTTGTTGTGTTTGATAATCTATCACTGAAAAAATATTAGGTCCCAAAGCTTTGCTCCTATATTTTCTTTCAAGAGCTTATGGTTTTAGATTTAACATTTAGGTCACTGATCCATTTTGAAGTTTTTCTGTATGGCATGAGATATGGATCTTGTTTTATCTTTATGCTTGTGGAAATCCAGTTTTGTCAGCACCATTTATTGAAGAGACTATTCCTTCCCCATTGAATGGATTTGTTTCCCTTGTTGAAAATCGATTGACCATAGATGTTTGGATTTCTTTCTGGATTTTCAATTGTATCCATTGGTCTGTGTGTCTAACATTAAACTAGTACCAGGCTGTGTGAAACCTCCTACTTTGTTTTTTTTCTTCAAAATTGCTTTGGCTATTCGAGGTCTCTTGTCTTTCCATATAAAATAGAGGATTAGTTTTTCCATTTCTGTAAAGAATACTGTTGAAATTTTTATTAGGATTGCATTGTATCTGTAGATCGCTTTGGGTAGTATTGACATCTTGACTATATTAAGTCTTCCAATCTATGAGCATGAAACTTCTTTCCATCTATTTAGGTCTTCTTTAGTCTCTTCCAGCAATATTTTATAATTTTCATTGAATAACTCTTTCACATCCCTGGGTAAATGTATTCCTAGATATTTTATTCTCTTAGATGCTATTGTAAATGGAGTTGTTTTCTTAATCTCCCTTTTAAATATATATCTATTAATTTAATTCAAACATCAATCTTACTAGATAGGTATGATTATCTCCTTTAATATATATAGAAACTGAGACTCAGAACAAGTTAAGTAACTTTCTCGTGTCCACCTAGCTAGCAGGAGGAGAATCAGAATTCAAACCCAGTACTCAGTTACTCCAATGCTGTTGGTCCTGCCACTCACCAAAGGCTTCTGAGATGTCGGAGCTGAGGGCCAGGGTTCAGACTTTGGTGGGGCCATAGAAGTAGACTGATTCATCCCAAGACTGATAGGGCAATCTTCAACTCATTAACATGCTGCTATAAACAATCAAATTGAATTCCTTACATATAAAACATCCCTTGAAAGAAAAGTAAGAAGAAAAGCAAAGAAGAGGTTGTGGTAGGTTTGCAATGTGAAGAACAACTGTCTGAAATCATGAGACCATTTATTTGAATAATTTTTATTAGGTCTAACTTACCAAACGAAACACAATAGTGTCATATCCAAGAACAGATTTTTGCACAACTAAGAAAATCATATTACTCTTTCCAATGCCGGTTCTAATTAAAGTTAAGGAATTAACAAGTGAATATGGCAACACAGTGGCCGCAACAATGGGCTCAAACACAGCAACAATTGTGAGGATGGTGCAGGACTGGGCAGTGTTGTATTCTATTGTACATGGAGTCGTTATGAGTCGGAACCAACCCAACAGTACCTAACAACAACAACATGGTAACTGGACTATAGAGGGCTTTATAGTTCAGTAAAATGATGACATCCATCTTGTCACTTGAAAATCACCACACTGTAAGTCAGGAAAATAAATATCATCAACTTTATTTATAAATAAGAAAACTAAGGACCAAAGAAGTAATAATAAACAGTTGCTGAGATGGGGCTGGGCGGGGGGGTGGGGTGGGGCTGAAGGTCTTGAACTGTCTGCTTTCTTCAATACATTTTTAAGTAAGAAGGTGACATGATCAACGTGGTACTTTAGGAAGATTAGTCAACTCAGAATGAATGACAAGACTCAGGACTGTAGATGAGAGGAATGCTGGACTAGGAGTCAGGGTCTCCTGTGTTCTAGTCATGGCTTATCACTTTTATTACTGTGTGATCCTATAAAATGAAGATGAGGATCCCTGCCATTTCTATTTAACAGGGCTGTTGCAGGCTCAAATGGATATGAGAGTGCTTAATAGGTCATAACCTAACTTGAAAGAAATCAGACCTTTGGTGACTAGAGGAGTTAGTCAGTTTTTAATAAACATTCTGTGGATCATCCGTTTTGTTGTCACAATGCATAACTACATGGTTATGTCAACCTCAAACATTCTTAGTAAAGAAATAAGACAACTCACCTTAAGTATGCTCTATAGCTTTTGGCTACTTTACTTTTCCAAAATTAGTTGAGAATAAGATGAATATGATGGTATTGTTGACTCTCCCCTTATCTGACTATCTCCTTGCCTAACCCAAGTTTCCCCAAATGCAGGGACCACTAGGGTCCAAAGGAAGCAGCTGCATTCAAAGGCCTAGATATCAGCAAGCAGGCAGGCATAGTGGGGTTGTGAGTCACAGGAGAGAGAGGTGTAGCAAAATGTCTCCTAACATCTGATGGGGTGAGAGATGAAGAAAAAGAAATTCTACATATTTACATTTGATCCTTTCCCAGTGCTGGAGATGGTTTAATTAACCTTTTTTATATATCTAGATGGAGACTTGGTGGCATAGTGGTTAAGAGCTCGGCTGCTAACCAAAAGGTCAGCAGTTCCAATCCACCAGCAGCTTCTTGGAAACCCTATGAGACAGTTCTATGCTGTCCTATAGGGTTGCCATGAGTCAGAATCGACTCGACGGCTCCTAACAACAAAACAACAACATATATCTAGATAAAAATTTCATTATATACCTAGATAAAATGCGTCTACTACTAGGCCAGCCTATGGACTATGGACAAACAGCATCACCTTGACACCTATTAAAATATTATTTTGACAGAAAGGAGACTGTTATCCTGATCCAAGTTTTCTTTCTTTTTTAATCCTCTTCCTGCCACAGCCCTTACTGGCCCCTTTTCATTTTGCTACAACTATTTACCCAATTTTCTTATCTCAACCAATTCTGTGCTATCATTCACCTCTTCTAACCACAAAATGTTGCAACCTATTTGGAACACTGTTGAAATAATTGTACCACATTCAGATAGGGCATTCCCATTCCCACCCTACCCCACAATATCCCTGAATTGGTGGTTTCACCAGGATGCTGAGCCTCGAAAAGGTGAGAGCCAGTATTATAAAGATAACATCCTAAATGTGATAAAGTAATTAAAAACCCAGAACCTCTGCTGAGACTAATGAAAGGCACCTTGCCATCTGAAAACATATCACAGAATTAGTTTAGAGCCTGTCATTTTGCTAATGCCTTGCTCATTACTGAGCTCACTCTGCCAAAGTGGCACTCTTGCGTTCTTGGAATATGAATAACTGAGATTAAGGAGCTGGAATTTCTAATCAATGTGTATGGAGAGTTGAAAAATTTTTAGGTGGGTTAACATGACAAAGTTTGCTGATATTTCTTACTCCCACCCCCCAGCCTGAATGCACTAGGACTTAATCCTTTCATGTCAGGACTGCAGCTCTAGCTGCTGACACTAACTAAAATCTCTATAGTCACCCAAACAATTGCCACGAAGAAGATATGGAGCTATAAGGCAATATTATGGTTTTATCCCATTTTGGTGGAATGGCCACAGTAGGCTTAGCATTGTATTACCTGGTAAAATATTGTGGAGAATAATGTGGTACCTTATAGCCAATTGTGGTATCTAAACACTTAACTTGGTGCTAAGCGATTTCTTTGGTATCTTTTGTATGATTTATTTATACTGAAAAACACAGTCTGTCTATTTATCTATCAGTCATCCATCCATCCATCCATCCATTTAGCTATCTATAAATAACCTTATAGCCAATTGTGGTATTTAAACACTTAACTTGGAGCTAAGTGATTTCTTTGGTATCTTTTGTATGATTTATTTATACTGAAAAACACAATCTGTCTATTTATCTATCAATCATCCATCCATCCTTCCATCCATCCATTTATCTATCTATAAATAAAAGTGACCAAGGGCAAGAGGGCATGATGCACACAGAACTTTACCTGGAAAACACCTGGTGGCCTTTCTACTCCCTTAGATCAAATCCTGGCCCTGCTGAACAGAGAGTGAAACCCATCCAAGCAGAAGGGGAATTTCCCTCCAAAATGTGAGAATGCCATCATTTCTCTGTGTACTACAGATAAATGGAGAGTGTTTGTGTGTCTGGTATGCATGAACAGGAAGCACAGACAACACGCACAGGTGAATGGCAATAAACAGCTCTTGCTGCCAACACCTCCCATATGGCAGCCTTCGTTCGTTCTTGAGCTCTTCCAAGTGAAGCTATACTATAGTTAAGTTCCATACGGTAATACAACGATGTAAATTTTGAACGTGTTAAACCGAAGTCACATCAACCTTAGGAGTGGGCTCACTTTATTCCTAGGGAGTAGGATTACCATATGTTACCATGAATAAGCCAACTGTTTAAGATTAAAATATAGTACTTCCCCAGGACAAGTTATACATTGGATTTACTAGCATCTGAGCACATCCCCAAAATAAGCTCCACCCAAATGTAGGCATCCATGTGAACTGAAACCCAGACTGCTATTTAAGCAGCTGCTGATGGAACTGGGTTAAATTCTACACATTAGTGACTACTTAAACAGCAAGCTGGGGAAACATTTGCTGCCTTTAGATGAATGCAAGTAAGTGTCAAAACTAAGCTGACCTATTCCTTCATAATGACTAATGATGAGGATATTAACACTTACCAATTACTATGTGCTAGAAACTTTATATCGACTTGCATTTAACTTTACAAAAATCCTGTGATGTAGGCAGTAATTAGCATTAGTGTTTTCTAGATGAGAAAACTAAAGTTTCTCAGAGAGTTTAAGTAACTTGCTCAAAGTCACGCAACTAGTACATGTCACAGCTAGTCCATCCTCCTCAAATTAAAAACAACAACAAAAACATAACAACCTTACCATCATTCTAGGCCAATATGTTTAGGTCATATATAGAAATTTTAACTTAGGGAAGAGAAGTGTGGTGTGTGTGTGTGTGTAAAAGTGAACAGCATTTTCTTGAGTAAGAACAAATTGCTACTTCAATATTTTTCTCTTGTTTTCCATGTGATTTTCCCTTCATTTACAGTCTTTCTGTGCTGGTGTTTTGTTCAGTTTGTCTTTGGCATTTTGTTAATTTCTTTTCAGAGACAATAGAGGCCTTCACTTTAACCTAGTCACACTTACATAAATGCTGGGTCCTTCAGCTCTGGGAAAGCCTAGACAAGAAAGGTTCTTGCATATCCTTGCTGCTGAAAACAGGTGCAGAAGCCATTCACTGATTCAACTCTAGGAACCTACCACATTTTAATTATATAAATGAATCATTTAATGTTAAAAATTTATTTCCAAAAATAGGCATGTTTTTCACTAAAATGAACTATGATGCTAGAATTCTGACTGATTAAGATAACCTGACCTTCTGGCTCCCACTGCTCTTACTGCTTTTTTTCCTTTGGCAATGTCTTGCTTTCATTAGTCATTTTTCATGTCTACCACCACATCCTACAATGGGAGCTAACAAATGGATTTTTGGCACTAGGTGCCTGTCTCTAGTTCATCCTGTGCCTTGACTCCTAACACAATATTCTTGTATCAATCTCCTGGCTCAAGAACTCACAATGAGTCCTCATTGCTTACCATATCAAATCCAATCTCTTCTGTAAAACATTACTTCCATAATCTGGTCCCATCATACCTCAGCAGCCTTACCTGGCACCATACAGCACCCAACACACTCCTTCCATCTCGGAGAGGCTTCTGCCCTTACTGTCTGCCCCACCATAGGCAAGGTTTCCCTGCCTCTTCCTCTCTAAACCTGATCCTTCAAGTACCAATGCACACTTATCTCTACCTTTTCTGAATGCCTCCTGCTACATACCATTTAACATCAATGTTATCTTAGATTATTTCATTTTCTTCTAATAAAAAACCTTATTTTTTTCTATGTTTTGTATATCCAGCCAGAATACGAGCTCCTGGAACACAAGCTCTGGCTTCAGGATTTTATATCTACCACCCCACCATGCCCATAGCACAGAGCTGGGCATGCAGTAAGGGATCACTAAATCCTTGCTGCTTGATTCCCCCAAAATATTTCCTTTTTTGAATTTAGAACACAGATTTACATAGTTTATACTCAGAAACGGCTGGGGGAATGTAGATTCCATTTTCATCTAAGTTTGTTACGTTTTACTAATTGCCTTTAACATACTTCCTTCCCTGGAGCCAGTCTTCTTTAATTACATTTGGGCATTCTATAGGGAATTTCATCAAGATCCAAAGGAAAATGAAATCTAACTACATTCAAGTTATATAATTGCTACTGACCTTTGTGTCAAACACAGATAAAGGTTGGATTATTTTTTTCTTTTCTAATGTTAATTTTAATCAAAGTGTCCAAATGAGCTGAACGCAAACAAACTCAGGTATTAGTCTATAAATAGGCCTGGAACTATACTACATAATCTGGTTGGAAACATGGTTCATGGATGTGATAAAACTTTGTGTTTTTTGACATTTTTCGAATAATAAAAGCATCTTACATTTGCAGAACACTTTATAGGTTATAAAACATTTCGTATCTGTTATTTTACTTGATCCATGCAATGAAACTATGAAGCAGGTATTATCTCTTTTGCGCAGTGTGGAACAAACTTAGTCAGGAAAGTTAAGAAACCTACCCAAGGACTCAAAGCTAAGAAGTGGTAGAAATAAGACCTGAAGCCAGGGTGTAAAGAAGTTGGTCAGGGGAGTGAGTACAGCATGGTGGGTGCCCTGGCAACTCACCTGAACATCATCTGTGTGCTGGGTACTGTCAGATGATACAAGTATGAACGACAGTCTTTACCCTAAAGACACATAAATGTGTGAGAAATATATGTAAAGTCTGGCAACTGTTAGTTAAAAGAAAACTAAGTCCAAAATGAGGTCTTCAGACCTATGCTCTTCCATTATTCCACAATGCCTCCCACAATTCTGTTGAGAGGGCCCAGCTCCCACTTACCACCTTCTGTCTCTTCTCCCTTTAGCTCTCAGAGGCCGGCTTTTGGAATAGTTACAAAGTAGACTTTGGTGAAGCTCCACTGCTCTCCAGAGAAAGAATAAGAGCATATTGGTTGGAAACGAACATTGGGAGAGGTTGCTAGGATCTCCTGCAGAGAGAACTGAATCAGGAGGTTAGTGGTTTGAACAGATGAGAGCCGGAGTTTTGTACTTTTGTCCGTTGCCAAATATGCAGTTGGTATTGAATAACAAACCATAACAAGTATATTTGAGAGATGGAATCCGAGGGTTAGTGGAGGGAGACAGAAGTGGGGGAGGAGAAGAGGGAGAGAGAAAAAGAGGGAAGCCTCAGTTTTTATGTATGTGAAATTTACACTAAGATTTACCCTCTTACCAGGGTAAAGTGTAGCTTGGTTAGTGGAAGCCAATGGTTTTTCAATACCTGCTATTCTTGAGGACAGAGCAGGAACTGACTGACTGAAAATCTGATAAGTCTTTGCAACATAGGGAACCAACCAGATGACATGGACATTTGAAGGCCTGGAGAGTAGGTAAGAATTTGAGTGTCCTGAACCAAGTGGTGCCCAAAGAACAATGTTTCCCAGAGGATAAACCCAGAGATTAAAAAGGCTGATGGGAAGATGGCTTAAGGATTCATGCTCTCCCTTAGGAGCTGCATCTACTTTAAACTTCTCTGGTGTAGAGTGCCAGAGCGAGGCCTCTAGGAGCTGGCACCTTCTCTTAGGCAAGTCAAAATCCTCATTACCATGACAAAGGGTTCTGAAACCCTTTCATAATTGCAAGAGGGTCCTCTCTCAGATCATGTTTAGTGATTTGGCAACTAACATCTTACGCTACTGAGCAAGTTAGAATCTTTTAGTACAATATACTTCATATTCAGAGAATCAAGCCAGGAGGCAGGAGGTTCAGGGGCTTAGGTCATCCTTTACAACATCCAAAAGGGTCAGCAGACCAGAAAGCCCTAAGTTCTCTCTACTACAGACCATTCACCCTTAGAAGGCTGTCGGTAAGGGCCTTTTTTTTCCTACATCACATCTCAACATGTCTGCATAGCTTTCAATGCCCGTCCCAAACAATTCCTGCTGCTCTGGTTATTAGGCTTGGCCTCATTGCTTGATAGACCATGCTCTTTCTCCCACTCCCCTGCTGGCTCTGTCTGGAACACCCACCCCTCTTAATTTCACTCAGTAAAATTATACCTATCTGTCAAAGTCCGCCTCCTCCTGAAAGCCTTTCCTGACTATTAGAAAATTCACTGATCTCCCTCCTTCTGAAAAGTAAATGTGATCTGCATTAAGAGACCAGGATAAGGGAAGCAGTGTGGTGGAGAATTTAAAATAGTAGTACAGGATTAGGAGAAGATTCGAATTCAAGTTCCAGGCCTGCAAGTAGTTATAGTAAAGAACTTTGGCAAAGTTAGCTAAGCTCCAAGCATTTGTTTGTTTTCTACTCTATTTCTACGCCAATATTCATCACTTGTCTGCTGTATGCTAGTTATTGATGAATCCTATCTACATCTTGCCATTGAGGAGTTTATAGTATAATAAATGAGATACGTATATAAATAATTAGAATAAAAATACAAAAAGTTGTTAAGTACCAGGAAAGTATCACAGAAGTCCCTTAAGATGTCAATGAAGTTAAAATAAATCCCTTTGTAGAAAATAACATTTAAGCTTGGCTTTGGAGCATGACCAAACATATTGCAAGGATCAAATAATGTACAGGAAAATATTAGAGAAGTATAAAATGCTATATAAATGTATTTTAACTGGGTCAAGGTAGGAGAAGCTATTCTTAGGAACGACAAAGTGTTGCAAAGAGTGATTCAATCCCTTAATTTTTTAGGCACATTGTTGTCTAGTTGATTCTGACTCAGAGACACTACAGGACAGATGAGAACTGCCCTATACAGTTTCCAAAGGTGTAATCTTAATTGAGTCACTATGAGTCAGAATCGACTCGACAACAATGGGTTGATCTTTATGGAAGCAGATTGCCACATCTTTCTCCTACAGAGTGGCTGGTGGGTTTGAAGTTTTTGGTTAGCAGCTGAGTGCTTAACCACTGCGTCACCATGGCTCCTTCAATTCTTTAGGCACAACCTGACAAATACTTTACCTCAAAAGAAGCAATGAGCTCCCTTGACTGCAGAGCCTCCATCTAATCTCTGTTCATTTCTGCCAGCATATAAAAGAACCTACATTGCATTGTACAGAAAAACTTTCTAGGGCCACCTGGAGCAGGGGGTTCAGAAAAAGCCTCAGATAGAGCTCCGTAGATCTGACAGCAGAGGGCCAATTTGAGTAGAATCACTGACATGGCTCACCTACCTCAAAGATAAAGGGCAAAAGAATACATCAGTAAGATAAATGACCAATTCTGGCATTCAACTGTGTGTATCACAACAAATTATGGGTAACACTTCTAAGAACGGGAATCCCAGAACACTTAACTGTGCTTATGAGGGACACAAGGAACATCATAGATGAAGAGGCAGTCATTTGAACAGAACAAGGTGATACTCCGTGGTTTAAAGCCAGGAAAGGTGTGTGTCAGGTTGTATCCTTTCACCATACTTATTCAATCTGTATGCTGAGCAAATAATCAGATAATCTGGACTGTATGAAGAAGAAAGGGGCATCAGGATTGGAGGAAGACTCATGAACAACCTGTGTTATGCAGATGACACAACCTTGCTTGCTGAAAGTGAAGAGGACTTGACGCACTTACTGATGAAGATCAAAAACCACAGCCTTCAGTATGGATTGCGCCTCAACATAAAGAAAACAAAAATCCTCACAACTGGACCAATAAGCAATATCATGATAAACAGAGAAAAGTTTGAAGTTGTCGAGGATTTCATTTTACTGGGATCCACAATCAACACCAATGGAAGCAGCAGTCAAGAAATCAAACGATGCATTGCAATGGGAAAATCTGCTGCAAAAGACCTCATGAAAGTGTTAAAAAGCAAAAATATCACTTTAAGGACTAAGGACCTAAGCCATGGTGTTTTCAATCGCCTCATATGCATGTGAAAGCTGGACATTGAATAAGGAAAACTGAAGAATTGACGCCTTTGAATTATGGTGTTGGTGAAGAATATTGAATATGCCATGGACTGCCAAAAGAAAGAACAAATCTGTCTTAGGAGCAAAGATGAGGAGACTATGTCTCACACACTTTGGACATGTTATCAGGAGGGATCAGTCCTTGGAGAAGGACATCATGCTTGGTAAAGCAGAGGGTCAGTCAAAAAGAGGAAGACGCTCAACAAGATGGATTGACACAGTGGTTGCAACAATGCGCTGAAGCATACCAATGATTGTGGGGATGGTGCAGGACCGGGCAGTGTTTGGTTCTGTTGTGTATGGGGTCACTATAAGTCGGAACCAACTCGATGGTACCTAACAACAACAACAGTTTGTATTCGGAATAAAGGCAACTTCCCCAGGTCCTACCTTTTGGGTTGAGGAGGGAGGAATATAGCAGCCATGGGAGTATAAAGCAAAGGAGAAGCCTGATAGCACCTAAAATACTCTGAACATGCACATCCCTCCAGCAGGATGCTTGTTGTCCATCCACCCCCTCAGCTGTTCTCCAATCTACTGGCTGCCATTACCACCGGGCTTCAGATAATCCACACTATCCCTTGGTAAATGCTTCTAGCAGTTTTAGGTAGGAGTATGTGCACCTCCTCAGTATGACCCTCCTTGCCCCCCTCCACATAGGGAAATCATCTGAGAATACAATGCCCAAACTTCCTTTCTATAGTCTTTTTCATCCTTAGAAGGCAAACTTTTTGGAAAAATAATTAGGTTTGGCTGGGTGCCTAGCCCAATAGTTAGACCCAAAGGATATTCCAACAGTATTTGGGTTCACATCAATTCATCTCAATTCAATTTAGACCCAAATTCACTGTTGGTGTTATTGTCACCATTATTACAGTATTATTAACCATAATCTTTCACTGGAGCTTGCTCAGCGTTTGCTCAGAAGATCCTATCTATGCCTTTCTCCAGAGGCTCAATTCTTCACCTTCCGTAGGAGGGATACAACTTTGCCAAAACTCCATTGTGGGTGGTGAGGCAATTTGGATGGTGTGAAAAAAACCCAAGGGACATATAGCTACTGATTAAAAAAAGTACAATGAGAAACTAGAGAGGGAAAAAAGCATGCTGGTGACAAAGTTATCTCTAATCATAGAGAAAATTAAAATTTTCAGTGGGCTTTTCCTACACCTTCCCTATTCACTGCTTTGGGGAGCTGCCTTACAAACTTTCATTCTTACTGCATTCAGTCACAACCTAGAACAGCTCCAGCCCTTATTTTATTCATTTGTAATAATAATAATCCCTCACATTTAATGTATTGCTCTATTATATATATGTATACACACACATATAAAATATTCACAATAATTGAATACCTGTCAGTGTAGGAAAGAGTCAATTCATCAGGTCTGAGTTGCTCAAATCTTGTACACTCTCATTCAAAGGTCCTACTTGTGTGACTGGCCCTTGGCTTGTTCTTGGAAACTGTGGTGTTGGAATGTTCCCTATGCTACTAATAGATAAGGGTATTGTGTATGTTTGAAGCCTGGAACTACACTGTACCAGCTTGTGTAGATAGCCTGTGCAAACAACGTGGGCAATGGTGAACAGTGACCACTGTTACCCCAATAAAAAACTCTGGACTTTTAGGCTCAAGCAGCTTCCCTGGCAGAAAACACTTCACCTGGTGCTGCAGTTCACTGCTGGGCAATTGCGTCCTGTGCAACTCCATTGCAAGAGGACTCTTGGAAGCTTTCACCTGGTATCCTCCAGTCTCTGCTCAGTGTGCCTTTTTCCTCTATTGATCCTACTTTCTATCCTTTTGCTGTAATAAACTATAGCCTGACTATAATGACTTGAGTCCTGTGAGCCCTTCTAGCAAATAAGCAATCTTGGAGGTCATCTTGGGGACCACCAATATACTGTTTTATAATGTTATTATGAGAATTATCACCTCCATTTTACATATTAGGAAACTGAGTTTCAGGGAGATCAAATATCTTTCCCAAAAGCACGGTTTTTGAGCTGGAACTCTTCTTTCCAAATCCCATATTCTTTCTACCAGACTAAACTATTCCTTCTAAAATTTTTGTTGGTGTAGGAAGGGTAGATAAAATGGCACCAGAAGTCCCTTTCAGCTCTGATGGTCCATAACTGTATTTCCAGAAGCCCACATTAAATACACACACATATATAAACCAAATCTCTTGCCGCTGAGTCGACTCTGACTCATAGCAACCCTACAGGACAGAGTAGAACTGCTCCATATGGTTTCTAAGGCTGTAATCTTTATGGAAGCAGATTGTCACATCTTTCTCCCATGGAGCTGTGGGTGGGTTTGAACCACCAACTTTTCATTTATTTATTTGTTTTCCATCATACACAGAAGGAAATATCCGGAGAGAAAGGAGGAAGAGGTGGCTCAATTACTTAGAGATATTTTCAAGCACCAGACTAGCACACAGGGAAGAGTGTCAAGCTACAATGACAAGGTCTAAAAGAATCTGGTCCCAGTTATGGTGACAGTTCTTTGATGACTATTGGTTTCTATGCTGCTGGGAAGAGAGAGGTAGCCCCTCTTTTCCTTTGAGGTCAAACCTTCTTTGAGCTTCAAGCCAGAGCAACTACAAATAATTTCTAAGCTAAAGATGAAGCTACCTCTAGAGCTGGGTTTTTTTGGATTCTGGTGCACACCAAAAGTAGGAGATAACCTCGGCCTACAGTGCCAGAGTCGGTCGGGAATCACGGTTGAAACCCAAAATAGTAATAGCAACTGAATGTGCCATTCTTTACTTGGTAAACTGTAATAATATGGATTTGTGAGAGCAAGGAATCACTCTATAAAAATAAGTTCAATTTGGAGTCAAGCTGATATATTTTCTACAACTGTTGGACCAAATCAAAACAGTTACCCATCCTCTTAGTTCTAAGAGTAATACTGGGTCAGTTTACATAATAAATGTCTACCTCTCCTGGTGAAGCATATTGTATTTTAAAGACTAATTTATTAATGTATGATACAACCTAAACTGTACAATTTCATATTCTGTCTAATTCCGTCTTTAGTAATTCACATTTATGTATGCTTAAATTTATAAAGTACTTTAATACATTTATATTACATATCTTCTGTTGGTCCCTGCCAACAAACTTGTGAGTGTTAATGGGCAGGTGGTAGTATCCCCATTTTACAGATGATAAATATGAGGCCAAGAAAGGTTAAACACTAGATAACTGGCACTGGAACTCATGGATCAAGGCTCCAAGCTTCTTCTATTTTGCAGTTAGGTCAACAAGGGACACAAACATGACATAATGTTGATTCCTCATTGCAGGTTAAAACTCACTATCTAACACAAAGTCTACCATTACACAAATTTATCTGTTGAGAAGCTTGCCAATGTGAAACCCAAGCTTAACTTCCTGAATCAGTAGGGAGAGGTACATGCTAAAAGCCAGAAATCCTGTAACCTATTTCCTGATTTTGGCTTAAGTATTCCTTTGTCAATAAAACAGGTAAACATCTTTCTGATATCCTCTGCTTTCAACCAACATCTATCTGAAAACAGCAATGATTATCTGTCTTATGCTAGGTTCTCTAGAGAAGCAAAACCAGTAAAGCATATAAATATATATACAGAGAGATTGTGGAGGCTGGTACGTGGGTCAGGCTGGAGGCTTCGCCTGATTCACGTAGCCACAGGGGCTGGCGAACTCAAGATTGTCAACGCAGACAGCAGGGCTCTGGCTCACAGGCTGTGAAGACCGACGAATCCCAAGATCAGCAGAGAAGATGGCAGGTAAGCTGCTAGCTCAAGTCCCAAGAACCAGAGGTCAGATGAACAGTAGCCAGCTACAGGATCCAGGGCAAGCAAGAGGCCCTGAGCCTTGGCAGAGAATCCACCTATATTGGATGTAGGCCACACCCCCAAGAAAACGCCCTTTCAGTTGATTGGCTACTCACAGCAGATCCCATCATAGAGGTGATCACATTGTATCAAATCTCATCATGGAAGTGATCACATCATCATATGACTGCCAAACTACATCATAACTGCCAAACCACTGAGAATCATGGCCCAGCCAAGTTGTCACACAACCTTAATGATCACTATATCACTCATTCCACATCCTCTTCTTGAACTTCTGACAGTTCCCAGTCAATGTATGGCTACAGAAATTTTAAAATTATTTTCAGCAGAGTTTTGCTAGTATGTGATATTAATAATAACGTTCAATAATTTCCAAATTCTGTTTGATTGCCTTTCTTTGGAATGGGCACAAATATGAATCTCTTCCAGTTGGCTGGCCAGGTAGCTGCCGTCCAAATTTCTTGACATAGAGAAGTAAACACTTCCAACATTGCTTCATTTGTTGAAGCATCTCAGTTGGTATTCCGTCAATTCCTGGAGCCTTGTGTTTTGCCAATGTCTTCAGTGCAGCCTGAACTTCTTCCTTCAGTACCACTTGGTTCTTGATCATATGCTACCTCCTGAAATTATTATACATTGACCAGTTCTTTTTGGTACAGTGACTCTGTATATTTTTTTCCATCTCCTTTTGATGCTTCCTGCATCATTCAAATTTTTACCCACAGAACCCTTCAGTATTTCAACTTGAGGTTCAAATTTTCTCTTCAGTTTTTTCAGATTGAGAAATGTTGATGATGTTCTTTCCTTTTGATCTTCTAACTCCAGGTATTATACATTTCATCATAATACTTTACCTTGTCTTCTTGAGCCTCTTTGAAATCCTGTGTTCACCTCTTTTACTTGATCATTTCTTCCATTTGCTTTAGATACTTTGTGCTTAAGAGCAAGTTTCAGTCTCTTCTGACATCCATTTTGGTTTTCTATTTCTTTCTTGTCTTTTTAATGATCTTTCAGTTTCTTCATGTATGATGTCCTTGATATCTTCCCACAATTCTTCTCATTTTTTGGTCATTAGTGTTCAGTGCATCAAACCTATTCTTCAGATGGTCTCTAAATTCAGGCAGGAGGTATTCAAGGTCATATTTTGGCTCTCATGGACTTCCTTTGATTTTCTTCAGCTTCAATTTGAACTTACACATGAGCAGTTGATGGCCTGTTCCACACTTGGCCCCTGGCTTTGTCCTAATAGATGGATTTTGGCCAAGTGAAAAGAATACCAGAAAGATGTTTACCTGTGTTTTATTGACTATGCAGTGGGATTAGACTGTGTGGATCATAGCACATTATGGATAACATTACAAAAAATGGGAATTTCAGAACACTTAATTGTACTCATGTGGAACCTCTACATGGATCAAGAGGCAGTCATTTCATCATAACAAGGGATACAGGGTGGTTCAAAATCGCAAAAGGCATGGGGCAAAGTTGTATCCTTTCACTTTAATTATTTAATCTGTATGCCAAACAAATAATCCCAGAAGCCTGACTATATGAAGAAGAACGCAGCATTAGGATTGAATAAAGACTCATTAATAACCTGCAATGTGCAGATGACACAACCTTGTTTGCTGAAAGTGAAGAGGACTTGAAGCACTTACTGATGAAGATCAAAGAGTACAGCCTTCAGTACAGATTACACCTGAACATGAAGACAACAAAAATCCTCACAACTGGACTGATAAACCACATTGTGATAAATGAAGAAGAAATTGAAGTTGTCGATAATTTCATTATACTTGGATCAATGTCCATGGAAGCAACAGTCAGGAAATCAGACGACATATTGCACTGGGCAAATCTCCTGAAAAAGATCTCTTTAAAGTGTTAAAAAGCAAAGATGTGACTTTGATGAAAAAGGTGTTTTGGTCCAAGACATGATTTTTTAATCGCCTCATATGCATGTGAAAGTTGGATAATGAAAAAGAAAGACAGAAGAATAATTGATGCATTCAAATTGTGGTGTTGGAGAAGAATACTGAATATACCATGGACTGCCAAAAGAATGAACAAATTAATCTTAGAAGAAATACAAGCAGAATATTCCTTAGAGGCAAGGATGGTGAAACTTCAACTTGCTTACTTTGGACATCATCAGGAATGACCAATCAGTAGAGAAGGACAGTACGTTTGGTAAAGTAGATAACCAATGAAAATAAGGGAAACCCTCAATGAGATGGATTGACACAATCGCCACAACAATGGACTCAAATATACCAACAATCATGAAGATGGCACAGGACTTTCTTTCAAAGGACGTTCACATAATGTTTCTGTTATACATAAGGTTGCCATGAGTTGGAGCTGACTCAATGGCAATTAACAACAACAGTTCCTTTGTCAAAAAAGGGAGAGGGTGTGGTGATGCATTTTTAATAGTCTCCCAGAATCTCACAAAAATTTCCAGCTCCCAAGGTGCCAGAAAGTACCCAACCATCTAGTAATTTGTGGAAATGTCATATTCCTGGTACCCTTGGGAGGAGCCATCCTGTGGATATTCCATATTACACACATATGGATGTCCCACTTCACTACATACACATCCTTGGAAAAGGATTGTGTTAAAAGTAGTTTAAACACAGACATACCATATGACCCAGCAAGAATACTCCTAGATATTTACTCAGTATTTACTCAAGTGAATCGAAAATTATGTCTATACAAAAACTTGTATGTGAATGTTCATAGAAAATTTATTCATAATTTCCAAAAACTGGAAGCAGTCACGATGTCCTTCAACATGAGAACAGATAAAAAACATCCTTACAATGGAATACTATCCAGTGACAAAAAGGAACAAGTTACTGATTCATGCAACAACATGGATGACTCTTAAATGCACTCTGTTAAGAGAAAGAAGCCAAAACCCAAAGACTACATATTTGTATGATTCCACTGATATGAAATTCTGGAAAATGTAAAACTATAGGAATGGAACACTGATTGGTGGTTGCCAGGTGTTAGGAGAGAAGAGACAGTTGACAACAAAGGGGACACACAGAGGAAGTTTGAGAGTGATAGAATTATTCTATATGGTACTGGGGTAGTGAACACATGACAACATGCTTTTGTCAAAACCCACAGAACTATACTTAAAAACCCAACCCAAACCAAACCCGTTGCTATGGCGTCAATTCCAACTAATGGTGACCCTATAAGACAGAGTAGAACTGTCCCATAGGGTTTCCAAGGAGGGGTTGGTGGATTTGAACTGCCGACCTTTTGGTCAGAAGCCAAGCTCATAACCACTGCACCGCTATGGCTCCAACAGTGAGCATTAATATATGCAAATTTAAAAAATCTACCAGGATGTTGGGGGAATCTAGGATAGAATGCAGTGACAAATGAACCTAACTATATGTGTGACATAACCACACTCAGGAGGTGGTGGTGGTGGGGAGAAATGGAGCTGACTTAAATAACCTTGGAAAATGATATTTTGACTGGAAATTGTAAACATAAAGACAAAAGAACTGTACATAAACACTGTACTCTAGTTGGTAAATTTGTTTCTCTTGGGGGTTCGGGTTAACAATTCTGAAACAGCTTTACATATATACTGGGGTTGAACAAATAAGTAAATGCATGGTAGACAGTGGGAGCCAGGCTTCTCACTGATAGAGAGGGAAGTTGCAGAAACAAAACAAGGCTAGAATGAACTCTGTAGTAATGGATTAAAATTGGAGACATCAGTATGAACTCATGTTTAGCTATATGTTTTAGGTAAGTATAAAAACAAAAACATACATTACTTAACTCTGTCAACTTCTGGAAAAGCCTAGAAGCAAAGATACTGTAGTAACAATGGGCACTCCCAGAGCCCAGATCTTGGTTTCTAAATACCATTCTTCAATAAAAAGAACTAGAGTTCCTTAGGGAAATGGCTGATTCTAGGGCTAGGACAAAGAAAACAGAAGTTGAGTCTGGATTATCTCATAGTACCAGAAAATAAGGACATCCTTAAAAAAATAAAAGGACAGCATCTGTAAAGAGACAGACAGTGACAGAATGGATAACAAAACATGACCCATCAATATGTTGTCTACAATAGACACACCTTAGAAACAAAGACATAAATGTATTAAAAATCAAAGGATGGAAAAATATATCAAGCAAACAGCAACCAAAAAAGAGAAGGAGTGGCAATGCTAATCTCAGATAAAATAAACTTTAAGGCAAAATCCATTATAAAAGACAAGGAAGGGCATTGTATAATAATTAAAGGAACAGTCCACCATGAAGACATAACCATAATAAATATCTATGCACCCAATGACAGGGCTCCAAGATACATAAAACACATTCTAACAGCACTGAAAATAGAAATTGACAGTTCCACAATAATAGTAGGAGACTTCAACACATCACTCTCAGTAAAGGACAGAACATCTAAAAAGAAACTCAGCAAAGATACAGAAGATCTTAAGGCCATAATCAACCATCTTGACCTCATAAACATATATAGAACACTTCACCCAACAAGAGAAAAGTATACATTCTTTTCCAATACACATGGAACATTCTCCAGAATAGACTACATCCACATCTTAGGCCACAAAGCAACCCTCACCAAAATCCAAAATGTTGAGATAATACAAAGCATCTCCTTTGATCACAAGGCCATAAAAGTAGAAATTAATAACAGGAAGATGAAGGAAAAAATCAAATTCATGAAAACTGAATAACACCTTGCTTAAAAGCCACTGGATAATAGAAGAAATCAAAGATGGAATCAAAAAATTTCTAGAATCCAATGAGTATGAAAACACATCATACCAAAACCTATGGGACACAGCTAAGGTGGTGCTCAGAGGTTAATTTATAGCAATAGGTGCACACATCAAAAGAAAGGAACAAAATCAAAACGTTAGCCCTACAACTCAAATAAATAGAAAGAGAATAGCAAAAGAAGCCCACAGCCACCAGAATAAAGGAAATAATAAAGATCAGAGCAGAAATAAATGAAATAGAGAATAGAAAAACAATAAAAGAATCAACAAAACCAAAAGTTCATTCTTTGAAAGGATCGACAAAATTGACAAACCACTGGCCGAACTGACAAAAGAAAAACAGGAGAGAAAGCAAATAACCCAAATAAGAAATGAAATGGGGGACATTACAATAGACCCAACTGAAGTAAAAAGGATCATAACAAAATACTATGAAAAACTATACTCCAACAAATTTGAAAACCTAGAGGAAATGGATAAATTTCTAGAAACACAGTACCTACCTAAACTAACACAAACTGAGGTAGAAAATCTGAAAAGACCCATAACAAGAAAAGAGACTGAAAAGAT
Source organism: Dugong dugon (assembly GCA_030035585.1). Taxonomy (NCBI): domain Eukaryota; kingdom Metazoa; phylum Chordata; class Mammalia; order Sirenia; family Dugongidae; genus Dugong; species Dugong dugon. Next base: position 94,421,231 of record CM057483.1, on the reverse strand, counting down.
CATAAAAAAAAAACAAAAAACAAAAACAAAAAAAAAAAACCCAACAACGACAACAAAAAGTCCTGGCCCAGATGGCTTCACTGGAGAATTCCACCAAACATTCAGAGAAGAGCTTGCACTAGTACTATTCAAACTATTTCAGAATACAGAAAAGAAAGGGATAATGACAAATTCATTCTATGAAACCAGCATAACCCTGATACCAAAACCAGGCAAAGACATCACAAAAAAAGAAAATTACAGACCGATATCTCTCATGAATATAAAACCAAAATCTGTTTCCACAGAGTTGCTTCCGACTCCTAGTGACCTTATAGGACAGAGTAGAACTGCCCAATAGGGTTTCCAAGAAGCTGCCAGATTAGAACTGCGTATCTCTTGGTTAGCAGCCAAACGCTTAACCACTGGTGCCACCAGGGCTCCCTCATGAATACAGATGCAACAAAAATTCTCAACAAAATTCTAGTCAACAGAATTCAGCATCACATAAAAAAAAATACTACACCATAACCAAGTGGGATTCAAACCAGGTATGCAAGGATGGTTCAACATTAGAAAATCAATCAATATAATACACCACATAAATAAAACAAAAGAAGCACATGATCATCTCAATCAATGCAGAAAAAGCATTCTATAAAGTCAGACACGAATTCCTGATAAAAACTCTCAATCAGACAGGAGTAGAAGGGAAATTCATCAACATAATAAAGGGTATCCATACAGAACAAACAACCAACATCATTTTCAATGGAGAGAGGCTGAAAACATTCCTCTTGAGAATGAGAATAAGAGAAAGATGCCCTTTATCACCACTCCTATTTAATATTGTGCTGGAAGTCCTAGCTAGAGCAATAGGGCAAGAAAAAGAAATAAAGGGGATCCAAATTGGTAAAGAAGAGGTAAAATTATCCCTATTTGTGGATGATATGATACTATACATACAGAACCATAAAGACTCCACAAGAAAACTACTGGAACTAATAGAAAGGTTCAACAGAGTAGCCGGATACAAGAAAAACATACAAATTCAGTTGGATTCCTATATACCAATAAAGAGAACTATGAAAGGAAATTAGGAAAGCAATACCATTTATAATAGCACCTAAAAAAATACCTTGTAATAAAGATAAGCAGGGATGTAAAAGACCTATACAAAGAAAACTACAAAACACTACTGCAAAAAACAAAAAGAGACCTACATAAAAGGAAAAACATACCATGCTCATGGATAGGTTAACTCAACATTGTGAAAATGTCAATTATACTCAAAGCAATTTACAAATACAATACAATACCAATTCGAAGACCAACAGCATCCTTTAACGAGATGGAAAAACTAATCATTAAATTTATATAGAAAGGAAAAATGCCTTAGACAAGCAAAGCATTATTGAAGAAAAGGAACAAAGTAGGAGGCCTTGCGCTACCTGACCGCAGAACCTACTACACAGCTATAGTAGTCAAAATAGCCTGGTACTGGTACAACGACAGACACATTGACCAATGGAACAGAATCGAGAACCCAGGTGTAAATCCATCTACCTACGGCCGCCTGATCTTTGACAAAAGCCCAAAGTCCATTAAATGGGGAAAAGACAGTCTTTTCAACAAATGGTGCTGGCAAAACTGGATGTCCATCTGTAAAAAAAATGAAACAGGACCCATACCTTACACCATACACAAAAACTAATTCAAAATGGATCAAAGACCTAAATATAAAACCCAGAACTATAAAGATCATGGAAGAAAAAATACAGTCAACGCTAGAGGCCCTAAGGTACAGCATAAAGAGCATACAAACCACAATTAACAATAGACAAACACCAGAAGATAAGCTAGATAAATGGGATCTCCTAAAAATTAAACCACTTATGCTCATCAAAAGAATTCACCAAAAGAGTAAAAAGAGAACCTACAGAGTGGGAAAAAAAAATTTCACTATGACATATCCAACAAAGGTGTAATCTCTAAAATCTATAGGAAAACCCAACACTTCTACAATAAAAAGACAAAAAATCCAATTAAAAAAATGGGCAAAGGATGTGTACAGACACTTCACCAAAGAAGACATTCATGAGACTAACAGGCACATGAGGAAATGCTTCTGATTACTAGCCATTAGAGAAATGCAAATCAAAACTATAACGAGATATCATCTCACCCCGACATTACTGGCACTAATTAAAAAAAAAAAAAGAAAATAACAAATGTAGGAGAGGTTGTAGGGAGATTGGAATTCTTATGCACTGCTGGTGGGGATGCAAAATGGTACAACCATTTTGGAAAACACTATGGTGCTTCCTTAAAAAGCTAGAAATAGAAATACCATACGATCCAGCAACCCCACTCCTAGGAATATATCCTAGAGAAATAAGACCCATCACACGAATAGACATATGCACGCTCATGTTCACTGCAGCATTGTTCACAATAGTGAAAAGATTGAAACAACCTAAGTGCCCATCAACAGTTGAATCGATAAACAAACTATGGTACATAAACACGATGGAATACTATGCAATGGTCAAGAACAATGATGAATTTGTGAAACATCTCACAACATGGATGAATCTGGAGGGCATTATGTTGAGTGAAAGAGGTCAGTCACGAAAGGACAAATACTGTATGAGACTATTATAAAAACACATGAAAATGTTTCCACACAGAAACAATTCTTTATGGCTACCAGGGAGGGGAAGGATGGGAAGGGAAAAACACTGATTAGATAGTAGATAAGTGATAACTTCGGTGAAGGGTAAGACAGAACACAATACGAGGGAAGTGAGCACAACTTGACCAACGTAAAGTCATAGAAGCCTCACTGACACATCCAAACTCCCTGAGAGACTGAGCTACTAGGCTGAGCTGGGGACCATGGTCTTGGGGGACATCTAGCTCAATTGGCAAAACATAGTCTATAAAGAAAACTTTCTACATCCGACTGTGGTAAGTAGTGACTGGGGTCTTAAAAGCCTGTGAGCAGCCATCTAAGATATATCTACTAGTCCCATCCCGGCTGAAGCAAAAGAGAATCAAGAAGACCAAAGACACAAGGGAAAGATTAGTCCAAAGGACTAACAGACCACAACTACCACAACCTCCACCAGAGTGAGCCCAGAACAACCAGATGGTGCCTGGTTAACACCACTGACTACACTGACAGGGATCACAGTAGAGGGTCCTGGACAGAGAGGGATAAAAATGTAGAACAAAATTCAAATTCACAAAAAAATAAAAAAAAAACAAAAACAAAACCACACTACCTGATCTGACAGAGACTGGAGAAACCCCGAGATTATGGCTCCCAGACACCCTTTTAACTCAGTACTGAAGTCATTCCTGAGGGTCACCCTTCAGCCAAAGATTAGACAGGTTTATAGGGCCAACAATAACACATATGAGGGATGTGCTTCATAGTTCAATCATCTATACAAGACTAATCTGCACACCGATCCAAAAGCAAAGATGAGAAGGCAAGAAGGAACAGGAAAACAGTACGAATGGAAACAGGGAACCTGGGATGGAGAAGGCGAGTGTTGACACATTGCGGGGTTGGCAACCAGTGTCACAAAACAATTTGTGTATTAACTGTTCAACAAGAAATTAATTTGCTATGTAAACTTTCACCTAAATCACAAAATAAATAAATAAAAGGAAAAGAGGTATGTCAAAGAGATACAGGAGTGAATCTGAAAAAATTTCCAATGGTTAAACCTGGAACAATTTGAGCAACAAAATAAACATGGTAGTATTGGATTAAAATCCAAAGTATAATATAAACATACATGATTCCATACATACATAAACAAATTATTAAATAAATTTAAAAAATGGGGGAAGAAGACATCGATCTTCCTTACAGAAGAATTCCAAATAATATATGTAGGTACTCCCCTTTCCAGGAGGTCAAGTTTGAGTGTGGATTTGGCTTAGTAACTTATTTCCAAAGAATAGAGAATGGAAAAGGAAAAACAGCTATTATGCAGTGGAGAAACATGGAAAACATTACCTTAACCATGTGATCAAAGTTAACATCACTAGTGATAAATCATGTTGATATCATGTACCTGTTGATATAATGTGATGAAAAAGGTATTTTACCTCTGTGATACTCTTCTTCAAACCCATAACGCCAGTGTAATCATGAGAAAAACATAAAACTAACCCAAAATGAGGGACATTCTGCAAAATACCTGACCAGTACTCCACAAAATTGTTAAGATCATGAAAAACAAGGGAAAACTGAGAAACTGTCACAAACCAGAGGAGACTAAGGAATATGATGAATAAATGAAATGCAGTATCCTAGATTACCTCCTGACATTTAAAAAAAGGACATTAATGGAAAAACAGGTGAAATGTGAATGAAGTCTGGAGTTTAGTTAATAGTAATATACCGGTGTTGGTTTCTTAGTTTTGATAAACGTGCCACAGTAATGTAATTACATTAGGTGAAACTGGGTGAGGGGTATACAGAAAACTCTTATGTACTATCTTCAGAACTTTTTGGTAAATCTAAAATTAATCCAAAATAAAAGTTTAAACCATATGCAATATGTGAAAATGTTCACACACACACACACACAGTAAGTAGTTTAAACAGATATACAACAACTTAATATACAACTATGCAGGAGGCACAGTCTTCTGAATTCAGAAGTCCACCATTATTTGACTCTATGACCTTGAGAAAGTACTTTATTTAATTCTGGGCTTGAATTTTCCATCTGTACCATAAGGGATTAAACTAAATGGACTCTGTCTTAGTTATCTAGTGCTGCTATAACAGAAATACCACAAGTGGGTGGCTTTAATAAACAGAAAACAGTTTAGGAAGCTAGAAGTCCAAATTCAGCATGCCAACTCTAGGGGAAAGCTTTCTCTCTCTGTTGGCTCTGAGGGAAGGTCTTTGTCCCTTTTCAGCTTCTGTTTCCTGGTTTCTTGGAGATTTCATGTGGCGTGGCATCTATCTTCCCTCATCCATGCTTGCTTGCTCAATCTGCTCTTTTATATCTCAAAAGAGATTAAATTAAGACACTCTTTACACTAATACTGCTTCATTAACATAACAAAGTAAACGTATTCCCGAATGGGATTATAACCACAGGTATAGGGGCTAGGATTTACAACACATTATTTTTGGGGGACACAATTCAATCCATAACAGTCTCCAAAGATCTTTTCAGCTCTAACCTGTTTGGGCTTCTTTTGGCTGTGTGGGAGACAGGAACAGAGCCCCAAAGCTTCCTTTGGCTTTGTCTGCTTAACAAAACCAGCCTCTTTCCCAATACAAGCTCAAAGTGTTCCTTCTGATTTCCAATCATCAGCAACCCCAGAGAGATGGCCTCAGTAAGCAGCAGGATGGAACTGTGCATGGTATAAGCCTCCTTTCTGAGCAGAGTTCTGTGTTCTCCAGGAAATGAGGGCAATGTGAGAGCCATCTACAGGTGGGGTTTAAGAAGGAGAAAGAACCTAAAACTTCTATTTCTACGTTTAAGATATATGTTGCTTCTTGCTGAGCCATGGCTGTCCGATCGAACTGGCTAAGCCAGTAGACCAAAGTGCTTCAAAACGTCACTCTTTGTGTTCACCAGGTATGGGGAGGTGATATCAGAGAGCAAGCCATGCCTACCTCTCAGAGGAGAGTTGGGGCCACTCAGGAAATCACATTATTATTACTCCCTACTCTTGTAGGTCTTCTGTCGGGCTAAACCCTTCAAGGAAGCAACTCCTGGCTCCCTAGAAGCAGAATATGCTAGTTTCAGATCTTAGCATTACTTCAATGGCTTTACAGGAAAGAGATGGCTCAGAAAGATGTGCACCCTCACTTTCGAAGATAGTGACTGTGTGTGATAAATATATATACTCACACACAGTACACCAACCTCAAAACTAAAGGGCTAGATCACCATCTTGTAAAATATTTAAACCACCTATATGTCTTCTTTGCCCATTTCAGCTGGTGTACAGCCTAAGGGAAGATGAGAATAATAGAGGTAGAAAATAGATCTAAAATTCAACATAGATTTCCAAACCTCATCAGTCTGCAAGAGAATTAAGGAGTACTTTACCCACAAAGGCACACAAGGCTATTACTGCCACCACCAGGCTTAGCTGTGCTTAAACTCAATAATTGCTTTTATATTTAATTCTTCCCTCAGTCAGGACTTTCAACAGACCCATCATCAGTGTGATAGACAACTCGAGAAACCCTGGATCTAGCCCGAAGTTCATGGCTTTGAAACTAAAGGGGTTTTCTGCAGAGGCTGTTTCTTAGGGTAGAGTTTTGTTTTCATCTTTGTATTTAGATAATTCTCATAAAGAGCAAAGTGGACATTTGGGCCTAGCTATGATAATTTTCTTATGAGATATTTTTGGTTACTTTATTCCCAGTACATTTTCTGTCAGCACAGAAGCTCCAATTAGATGATGATAAGAGTACAGACTTTTATTTTTATATTTTTTCCTATAGAGAAATAAAATTATGGTTATTTCTTCTATTAACATACCCCTAGTGACCCTAATTTGAAAGATTTAGCCTCACTGCTAGTCTGCAACAATGCAACTGTCACAGGGTAAATGCAATAAAAGTGGAAAAGAAAAATAGAGAACAATACATGGGAGAGAAAGGTAAATAAAAGGAAGTGGAGCAAGGAAAAATGAAATATGGAAAGAAAATAGAGGAAATAAAATAGTTGAAGAAAAAATAAGGGAAGAAAAAGAAGGACTAAAGGAAAGGAGATGATAGAGGAAAAAAGGGAACAATGGAGAAAGTCCTCAAATTGCACCAAAGCTTTTCAATTTTGTTGATGAGTGATACAGTAGACCTAAGAAAATTTGTTGCTGAGTGTGGATTCCAATTGCTATCTGTGTGTAGAAGGGAGATTCACACAAAGGCCTCAATGAAGGTCTGACTCTCCCTCACAATGAGTCCATTGACTCATTCTCAACCCAGCTTTAGGCTCTTATTAGAATAGAGAGCTAATTATCTCAGTCTGTGATGGTTTCAGAGTTGTCAACAAAATTTGCTTCTGACCTCCTATGGAATTAAATGCAAAGTAGCCCTTTTTCCATTTACCTCACCGGCCAGCAGCACATGAACACACACACACACACACACACACACACACACACACACACACACACACACACAAACACACACACACTCCCTCACATTGGGATTTGGCTGGTTCCAAAGAAAAATGAACTCTCAATAACAAGTAAAAGAACATTATATGTTGATTAAAAAAATCAGCCAATCAAGAAGATATAACAATTATAAACATATATGCCTCTAACAACAGGGCCCCAAAATATATAAGGCAAAAATTGAAAGAACTGAAGGGAGAAGTAGAAAACTCTACAATAATAGCTGGATACTTCAATATCCCACTTTCAATAAGGGATAGAACAACTAGACAGAAGATCACAAAGGAAACAGAGGACTTGAACAGCACTATAAACCACCTAGAACTAACTGACATATACAGAACACACCACACAACAACAGAAGACACATCCTTCTCAAGTACACATGGAACATTCTCCAGGATAGACCATAGGTCACAAAACAAGTTTTAATAAATGTGAAAGTATTGAAATAATGCAAAGTATGCACTCCAACTACAGTGGAATGAAACAAGAAATCAATAACAGAAAGAAAACAGGAAAATTCACAGATATGTGGAAATTAAACAACATACCCTTAAACAACCAATAGATCAAAAAAGAAATCACAAGGGAAATTGAAAAATACTTTGAGAAGAATGAAAATGAAAACATGACATACCAAAACTTATGGGATGCAATGAAAGCAGTGATCAAAGGGAAATTTATAGTTGTAAATGCCTACATTAAAAAAGAAGAAACATCTCAAATAACCTAACTTTACAACCTTAATAAAGTAGAAAAAAAGCTAGCGGAAGAAATAATAAAGATTAGAGATATGTGAAATAGAGAATATCAAAACAATAGAGATAATCGGTGAAACCACAAACTGGTTCTTCAAAAATATCAACAAAATTGGCAATCTCTTAGCTAGACTGATTAAGAAAAAAGCAGAAAATTATAGAACAAAACTCTAATTCTTAAAAAACAAAAACAAAAAACCAGACTTACTGGACCAGTGCAGACTAGAGGAACCCCCAAGACTATCACCCTGAAATATCCTTTAAATTTTGAACTGAAACTACTCCTAGAGGTCACCTTTCAGCTAAATAACAGACTGGCTCATAAAATACACACTATCACGCATGAGTACTGTGACCCTTTTTTTTTTTTTAAATCATCTATATGATATCAAATGGTCAACATTTACCCTAAAGCAAAGATGAGAAGGTCAGAGGTGGGGAGGAGGCAGGAAAACTGGATTAAGGGAAGCAGAACAACCAGAACGGAAATAATGGGAATGTTGACACAATGTGAAAAATGTAACCAATGTCATTGAACTGTATGTATAGAAGTTATTAAATGGGAACCTAATTTGCTATGTAAAAGCTCACCAAAAACTCAATAAAATACTTTAAAAAATAGAGAAAACTAAAGTTACTCAAATCAAAAATGAAAGTAGGATATTACTACTGACCTTATAGAAATAAAAAGGACTATAAGAGAATACTATGAACAATTTTACCCCAACAAATTAGATAACTTAGATGAAATGGAAAATTCCTAGAAATGCAAAAACTACCAAAACTGACTAAAGATGAAATAGAAAATATGAATAGATCTAAAGAGACTGAGTCAGTATCAAAAACCTCCTCAAAGCTCAGGATCAGATGGCTTCACTGGTAAATTCCACCAAACATTTAAAGAATTAGCATCAATACTTTTCAAACTCTTCCAAAAAGTAAGAGGAAACATTTCCTAACACATTTTATGAGGCCAAAATTACCCTGGTACCAAAGCCAGATAAACATATCACAAGAAAAGAAAACTATACACCAACATCCCTTATGAATATAGTTGCAAAAACCCTCAACAAATTACTAGGAAGCCAAGTCCAGCAACATATTAAGATGATTATACACCATGACCAAGTAGAATTTATCTCAGGAAATCAAGGGTGGCTCAAAATACAAAAATCAACCAATGTAATAGATCACATTAATAGAATAAAGGAAAACAACCACATAATCTTTTTATTTTAAAATTTAATGTTTTAGGTGAAAGTGTACAGCACAAACTAGTTTTTCATTCAAAAATTTTAAACACACATTGTTCTGTGACATTAGTTGCAGTCCCTCAACGTGTCAGCACGCTCCCCCTTTCCCTTTCCACCCTGGCTTCTCTGCATCCATTCGTCCAGTTTTCTTGTCCCTGCCTGCCTTCTTGTCTTTGCTTTTGGCAGGCGTTGCCCAGTTGGTCTCATATACTTGACTGAACTAAGAAGCCCGCTCCTCATGTGTGTTATTGTTTGTATTATAGGCCTGTCTAATCTTTCATCATATCTTTTGTCAGATATGTCATAGCCAAAATTTTTTTCCCAGCCTGTAGGTTCTCTTTTTACTCTTTTGGTTAAGTCTTTTGATGAACATAGTGTTTACTTTTCAGAAGCTCCCAGTTATCTAGTTTACCTGCTGGAATTTGTACATTGTTAGTTATGGTTTGTGTTGTATTTATGCCATGTATTAGGGCCCCTAGTGTTGTCCCTATTTTTTCTTCCTTGATCTTTATTGTTTTAGGTTTTATATTTAGGTCTTTGATCCATTTTCAGTTGGTTTTGTGTATGGTGTGAGCACATGATAATTTTAACTGATGCAAAAAAATCATGTGACAAAATTCAAAAGAATTTCATGACAAAAACATTAAGAAAAAACTTGGAACTTCCTAACTTGATAAAGCACATTTAGGAAAATTCCACACCTAACATCATACTCCATGATGAAAGAGTGAAAATTTTCCTGCTAATATCAGGAACAAGACAAGGATGCACACTTTCAGCACTTTTATTCAACATTGTACTGGAAGTTTTAGCCTGAACAATTAGGCAAAAAATGAAGTAAAAGGCATCTAAATTGAAAAGGAAGAAGTAAAACAATGTGTATTTGCAGAAGACATGATCTTGTACGTAGAAAAGTCTAAGGAATACACACAAAAAATTATTAGAGCTAAAAGCTAAATTCAGCAAAGTTGCAGGATACAAGATCAATACACAAAAATTAATCTTAAAGAGAAATTAAAAAAAAATTCCATTTACAATAGCATCAAAATGAATACAATACTTAGGGATAAATTTAACCAAAGAGGTGTAAGACTTGTACACTGAAAACTATGAAACACTGCTCAAAGAAATTAAAGACCCAAATAAATGGAAAGTCACTCTATGTTCATGGGTGGGAAGATTTACTGTTACCATTGTTATGATGGCAATACTCCCTAAAGTGATCTGCGGATTCAATGCAATCTCTATCAAAATCCCAATGGCCATTTTGTATAAACGGAAAAGCTGATTCCAAAATTCATATGGAATTGCAAGGGATTCCTAATAGCCAAAACAATCTTGAAAAAGAATAACAAAATTGAGACACCTATACTTCCTGATTTCAAAACTTATTACAAAGCTACAATAATAAAAATAGTGTGCTTCTGGTATAAGGATAGACATATAGATTAATGGAATAAAGTTGAGAGCCCCAAAATAAGCATAATACATAATACGTAAAAACATAATATATAATAAACAGTAATACATCTATGGTCAATTGATTGTTGACAAGGGTGCCAAGGCCATTCAATGGGGGAAAGAACAGTCTTTTCAGGAAATGGTGCTGGAACAAACAACTGAATAGCCACATGCAAAAAATGATGTTGTACCCTTACCTCACATCATATACAAAAATTACCTCAAAATGGATCAAAGACCTAATTTTAAGGGTTAAAACTATAAAACTCTTGGAAGAAAACAGGAGTAAATCTTCAGGTCCTTGGATCTGGCAATGGTTTCTTAGACATGACACCAAAAGCACAAGAAAAAAAAAAAGAAGAAAATAGATAAATTGGATTTCATCAAAGTCAAAAACTTTTCTTGCATTAAGACATTATCAAAAAGATGAAAAGACAACTTACAGAACGGGAGAAGATATTTGCATATCATTTATTTGATAAAGGTCTAGTATCAATAATATATAAAGAACTCTTACTACTCAACAAAAGACAACTCAATTTAAAAATAAGCAAAGGACTTGAACAGATATTTCTCCAGAGAAATACAAATGGACAACAAGAACATGAAAAGATGCTCAACATCATTAATCAGTGACCCGTCACCTGTTGCTGTCGAGTCAATTCCAACTCGTAGTGACCCTAAAGGACAGAGTAAAACTGCCCAGTATGGTTTCCAAGGAGTGGCTCATAGATTCAAACTGCTCTTAACCACTGCACCACCAGGGCTCCATATTAATCAGTAAGGAAATGCAAATCAAAACCACAATGAGATACTACTTCATACCCACTAAAATGGCTATGTTTAAAAAAAAACTAAAAATAACAAGTGTTGGCAAGAATGTGGAGAAACTGGAACCCTCATACATTACTGGTGGGAATTTAAAATGGTACAGTCACTGTGGAAAACAGTTTGGTGATTCCTCAAAGTTAATCATGGAATTTCCATATGACCCAGCAACTCCAGTCCTAGGTATATACCCCAAAAAACTGAAAGCAGGAATGCAAACAGATACTTGTACACGAATGTTCATAGCAACAACATTCACAATAGCCTAAAGGCGGAAATAACCCAAATGTCCATCAGTTGATGAATGGGTAAACAAAATGTGGTACATTCATACAGCAATTAAAAGGAATGAAGTGCTCATACATGCTGCAACATGGATGAACCTCAAAACCTTACGTTAAGTGAAAGAAAGCAGACACAAAAGGCCACATATTGTATGATGCCATTAATATAAAATATCCAGAATAGGCAAATCCATAGAGACAGAAAACAGGTTAGTGGCTACCAAGGGCTGGGGGAGGGGGGAATAAGTAGTGACTGCTTAATGAGTAGGAGGTTTCCTTTTGGGGTGATGAAAATGTTCTAGAACTAGATAGTGGTGGTGATTGCACAACACTGTGAATGTACTGATTGTCACTCAACTGTACACTTTAAAATGGTGGCTTTCTGTGTTATGTGAATTTTATCTCAATCAAAACAGAAAAAAAAAGAGTAAAAGATTCAGCTTTTACAATTTCACAACTTACTGAACTTTGAGGGGGAGTTTGGAACAAAACTCCCTCTGCTTATATTGCTTAACAAACTCAAGTGATTAGGCAAACGTTTACATATAAAATGTGTAGAAAGAGCCCTGAACTAGGAGTGAGGAGGAACCCAAGTTCCAATCCAGCTTTTCACTAATATGCATGTGACCTTGGGAAACTCCCTTCTTTCTGGGTCTCAGTTTCTCCATCTGTAAAATGATGGTGTACTGGGGGAGGGGCTTAATGATCTTTAAGGACCCTTCTGTCCTGAAAATTCTAAGTGAAACCTCTGTTCATTGAAAGCAATGCCTTTAAGCGCTCTGAGAACTTTCACAATTCTAAGTCTACTATTAGCTTTTACATATGGAATTTCAAAGCTCTGTCACATTTAAACAAGGATGTTCCCTTCATTTTACAATAGAAATGGAATTGAGCTTTTTTGTTGTTGTTGGATTCAGTTTCTGCCTTTAAAACAAAACAAAACAAAAACTCAATGCTTCCCTCTCACACCCAGATTGTTGTTTTTACTAGGAATAAAATACAAAAATGAAAAGTCATAATGAAATTAAAACTGCAGGACCATTTCCTGCGCCTAGATGAAGGTAAAGGCAAATGTCCATTCACGGTGTGTAAGTTGGAATATGCGAAGCATGGGACCCTGTCAAGCCAGAGCAGTGCATTCACAGGAAACTTAAACAGAAAATCGCCCCCAAAATCAGAGAACTGTATTTGTATTGTGTTTCTTTCTTCATTTATGAAAGCCTCAGAGGAGTTGATCACTCCCAGAATTCCAAAATTTGGCTTACTAGCCTAACATACCCAATCAAGAATTTTGGGCCAATGTTGGATCAGAGAATACTAAGCAGAGATTTTAGTTCAGTACCCTCATTTAATAGATGGAGAAACTGAGTCATATGACATGCTGGAGCGTGAATCCAGGTTTCGTGATGCAAAATACACTTCTTTCTAGTGTACTACAATACACACTGCCTTTGAAATCACCCCCACTGTGCCCCAATACCCATATCCACATTGCCTAGGTTTCAAGACTTTCCAATATCAGTATCACTTGCATCTTGTGCAGTTTTTAGCACACAGTAGGTGCTCATCTTTTCGCTGAATGATGAAGGTTTTTGGTTTATTTTATGCGAAGGAGCAGAAATGAGAAACCTGGGTAATAAACAGTGGAATCCAGGTAACTCAAAGTCAGTTTTTGGAAGAATTGGATTTTAAACAGGATCACAAAATAAGTCTATGAGAGTACGATTCATCAAGAGGAAGAAAGAATATATATCAACATGGCTTTGGGATTTTAGAAAGTAAGAAAATTTCTCTTCTCTAGACAGAGTAAGATAATGATTGCAAGTTATAAATTCAATCATCCTTGTACTACTTCAAAGCTTCAATCTTCTGTAATTAGAATGTTTTAGAAAATTACAATTACAGAAAGCTTGTCTCAAGGATAAGAAGCCTTTCATTTTAATTTTTAATAAATGCTAGACTTCAAGGATAAAAAAGGGAGAGACGTGGGGATAGGGGCTCCCTACTGAATTTACCATAAATAACACACAACATTAGAATGTACATTGTTGTTCCATTTTCATCTTGTGCCATTTGTGTAGCACTAACTTTAAAAGCTATACAAAATGGTCTACCATAGGCATGGTAGAAACAAATCAAAATAAAAATAACCTAAGCTCTAGTTTTGGGGAGTGTGGTACAATGAAAAGAACATTAAGAGACATGGATTCTAGTCTTAGCTTTGACCCTACATTATTTTTTGTTAACTAATATTTTACTGTGTTTAAGGTGAAAGTTACACAGCAAATTAGGTTCCCATATTATTCAGTGATATTGGCTATATTTTTGCAATGTATCATTATTCTCATTCATTCCGTTCTGGTTGTACCATTTCCAGTACCCTAGTTTCCCTGCCCCCTTATCTTCTCATCTTTGCTTTAGAGTAATCTTTGACTAGTTGGTCTCCTATAGATTATTTTTCTTAAAGAAGCTCATTACTCATGGGTGATATTCTTTATTTTATAAGCCAATCTGTTGTTAGCTAAAAGGTGACTTTAAGGGATAATTTTGGTTTAAGGTTAAAAGCATATCTCAGGGAGGTAGTCTTGAGGATAGCCTCTAGCCTCAACCAGTCCAGTAAGTCTGGACTTTTTAATTCTGTTTTGAATTCTGTTCCACATTTCTCTCCCATTCTATAAGAATCCATCTATTACGGCCCTGATGAGACTGGTTGATAGTGGCAGCCAGGCAGTATATAGTTCTTCTGGTCTCAGGGTAGATGAGGTCATGGTTCGTGTTGACTATTACTCATGTAGACTACTTTCTTCTCTGAGTCTTTGGTTTCTTTCTTTCTCTTTTGTTCCAGATGAGTAAAGACCAATAGTTGTATCTCAGATGGCCACTCGCAAGCTTTTAAGACCCCAGACACTACTCACCACATTGGGATGTAGAAGCTACACTTTATAAACTATGCCAGTTACCTAAGTTGTCCCATGAGACTATGGTTCTAAGTCTTCAAACCCAGAAAACAAATCTCACGAGGTGTTTGGTTAGGTCTAAGAAGTATACATACCAGTGTCCTCTATGTGGTTTATTATAAATATGGACATACATTCATACACACACATACTGGTATGTACATATGCCTATAGATACTTTTATCTATGCATGTATATGTACCAACATATTCATACTCATACTTATATGCCTATATACACATTTCGGTAACCACACACACATTTTTTGGTTGTTGTTGGTATTGTTGCAAAATTATATTTGTCATATCCTTTACCAAAGACATCTTTTTCTCTTTGTACTTCTTAGTGACATCATTTACCTTGGTCAAGCTGTGTGCATTTTATCCACATTCAATGCTACCTTTCCTATCACAAAAAATAACAAGTGTCTACTATCTCAATAGTGCTTTCTCTTCCCCTCCTCCATCTCTGGTAACCACCAATAAGCATAGATCTCTGATATATCTATTCTTGTCTTCTTATAAAAGTGTAATCAAACAATATTTGTCCTTTTGTGACTAACTTATTTCACTCAGCATAATGTCCTCCAGATTCATCCATGTTATAAAATGTTTCAAGGACTCATTATTATTCTTTATAGTTGCCTAGCAATCCATTGTGTGGAGCCCTGGTGGCTCAGTAGTTAAGAGCTATGGCTGCTAACCCAAAAGTTGGCAGTTTGAATCCATCGGGCAGTTCTATTCTGTCCTATAGGGTTGCTATGAGTCGGAATAGACTCGATGGGAAGGGGTTTGTTTTGTTTTTTTATTCCATTGTGTGTATGCACCACATTTTGTTTATCCATTCATCGTTGATGGGCACTTAGGTTGTTTCCATGTTTTTGCTACTGTGAGTAATGCAGCAATGAACAAAGGTGTATGTATGTCTATTCATGTCACTGCTATTATACCTCTAGGGTACATACCTAGGAGTGGAATGGCTGGATCGTAAGGTATTTCTATTTCTAGCTTTTTGAGGAAGCATCATACCATTTTCCATAGTGGCTGTACCATTTTTTACATTCCCACTAGCAGTGGATATGGGTCCCAATCTCCTCACAACCTGATATTTGTTGTTTTCTGTTATTTTTATCAGTGTCCTTTTTTTCAGAGGTGAGATGGTATCTCATTGTAGTTTTGATTTGCATCTTTCTAATGGTTACTGATAGTGAGCATCTTTTCATGTGTTTGTTGGCCGTTAGAATGTCCTCTTTGGTGAAGTGTCTGTTCATGTTCTTTGCTCACTTTCTAATTGGATTGTTTGCCTTTTTGTTGTTGAGTTGTTGAAGTTTTCTATATATTTTAGAAATTAGACCCTTATCAGATATGTCTTTCCCAAACATTTCTTCCTAGTCTGTAAGTTATCTTTTTACACTTTTGATAAAAGTCTTTTGATGAGCATAAGTATTTAATTTTTAGGAGGTCCCAGTTATCTAATTGGTCTTCTGTTGTTTGTGCATTTGTAGTTGTGTTTGATAATCTATTTTTGAAAAAAATTAGGTCCCATAGTTTTGTCCCTAAATCTTCTTCCAAGAACTTTATAGTTTTAGCTTAAACATTTAGGTCCTTGATCCATTTTGAGTTAGTTTTTACGTATGGGGTGATGTATGGATCCTGTTTCATTTTTCTGAAAATGGATATCCAGTTTTGCCAGCACCATTTGTTAACAAGACTGTTTCTTCCCCGTTGAACGGACTTTGACCCCTTGTCAAAAATCAGCTTCCCACAGACGGATGGATTTACTTCCAGGCTCTAAATTCTATTCCATTGATCTATGTGTCTGCCATTGACCCAGTACCAGGCCATTTCGATTACTTTGGCTGTATAGTATATTTTTAAACTGGAAAGTGTGACACCTCCTACTTTGTTCTTCTTCTTCAATACTGCTTTGTCTTTTACCTTTCCATATAAAGTTGCTGATTAGTTTTTCCATTTCAGTAAAGAATGTTGTTAGAATTTGGATTGAGATTTCATTTTATCTATAGATTGCTTTGGGTAGTACTGGCATTTTTACAATGCTAAGTCTTCCAAGCCATAAGCATGGCATGATTCTTCCATTTATGTAGGTCTCTTTTAGTTTCTTTTAGTAGTTTTTTATAGTTTTCTTTGTACAGGCCTTTTATATCCCTGGTTAGGTTTATTCCTAGGTATTTTATCATTTTGGGGGCTACTGTAAATGGTATTGTTTTCTTATTTTCCTTTTCAGAGTTCTTCTTGTTAGTGTAAAGGAAAACAACTGATTTTTTTTGTGTTGATCTTGTACCCCACCACTTTGCTGAATCCTTCTATTAGATCCAGTACCTTTCTTGTGGAATCTCTGGGATTTTCTATGTATAGGATCATGTCATCTGCAAATAAAAATAGTTTTACTTCTTCATTTCCAATTTGGATACCTTTTCTTTCTCTTTCTTGCGTTATTGCTCTGGCTTGGACTTCTAGTACAATATTGAATAAATGTGGGGATAATGGGCATCCTTGTCTCATTCCATTATCAAGGGGAAGGCTCTCAATCTTTCTCCATTGAAAATCACTTTGGCTGTTGGTTTTGCACGTATGTTTTAATTATACTGAGGAACGTCTCTTCTATTCCTATTTTGTTGAGAGTTTTTATCAGGAAACGGTGTTGTATTTTGTCAAATGAATTTTCTGCATCAATTGAGATGATCATGTGATTCTTTTCCTTTGTTTTATTTACGTGGTGAATTACAATTGATTTTCTAATGTTGAACCACCCTTGCATTCCTGGTATGAATCCCACTTGATTGTAGTGTATGATTTTTTTAATATGTTGTTGAATTCTGTTTGGTAGAATTTTCATATCTATATTCATGAGGGATATTGGTCTGTAATTGTCTTTTTTGGTGATGTCTTTACCTGGCTTTGGTATCAGGGCTTCACAGAATGAATTAGGAAGTATTTTTTCCTGTTCTATATTTTGGAAGAGTTTGAGTAGAACTGGTATCAACTCTTCTCTGAATGCTTGTAAAATTCTCCAGTGAAGCCATCTAGGTTGAGACTCTTTTTTGCTGGAAGCTTTTTGATGACATCTTCAATCTTTTCTTTTGTTAGAGGCTTGTTTAGATTTTCTACCTTTATTTGTGTTAGTTTAGGTAGGTAGTGTGTTTCTAGAAATTTGTCCATTTCTTGTAGGTTTTCAAATTTGTTGGAGTACAGTTTTTCATAGTATTCTCTCATGATCCTCTTTATCTCAGTTGGATCTGTTGTAGTGCCTCCAATTTCATTTATTTGCATCTTCTCACTTTTTTCCTTTGTCAGTTTGGCCAGTGGTTTGTTAATTTTATAGTTCCTTTCAGAGAACCAATTTATAGTCTTGTTGATTCTTTATATTCTTTCTCTTGTTTTTCTCTTTTCTATTTCATTTATTTCTCCTCTGATCTTTATTATTTCCTTTCTTGTGGTAGCTTTGGTCTTCTTTTGCTCTTCTTTTTCTATTTGTTCAAGCTGTCAGGTTAAGTTATTGATTTGGACCTTTCTTCTTTTTTAATGTATGCATTTATTGCTATAAATTTCCCCAAAAGCACTGCTTTTGCTACATCCCCAAAATTTCAGTATGTTGTGTTTTCATTCTTGTTTGACTCTAAGTATCTTTTTATTTCACTTTTGATTTCTTCTATGACCCAACAGTTTTTTTTAATAATGTGTTATTTCGTTTCCATGTATTTAATTTTTTTTCTCTTATTCTTCCTGTTACTGGTTTCTAGTTTCGTACCATTATGGTCAGAGAAGATGCTTCATATAATTTCACTCTTTTTAAATTTATTGATGCTTGCTTTGTGGTATGAAATATGGTGTATTCTGGAGAATGTTCCATGTGTGTTGGAGAAGAATGTGTACTGTGCTGCTGTTGGGTTGTGTGTTCTATATATGTCTGTGAGGCCCAGTTGGTTAATAGTGTTATTCAGATCTTCTGTATCTTTATTGATTTTCTTTCTAGTTCTGTCCATTGTTGAAAGTAGTGGGTTAAAATTTCCCACTATTTATTGTAGGTCTGTTTGTTTTTCTCTTCAATTCTGTTAGAGTTTGTTTTATAAATTTTGGGCTTCTGGCATTGGATGCATAAATATTTATAACTATTATGTCTTCTTGGTGATGAACTTACATTATTAGGTCACCTTAGGCAATCCATTCCCTCTCTAGGCCTCAATCTTCTCATGTGTAGAATGGTCCTAACAACTTCTAAAGGTTGTTGTGAAGATCAAATGAAATAACAGAAATTGATAACTGCTCTACAAATTGAAAATGATATAATGGCTAAACAGAGAGCAGCCTCATTTGCTTCTTCCAAAGCTCAATTACCAAACTGAAATTAAAGGAGTGTAATATGAGATCCAAGGACTAATTAGAATACCTACTATTTATCGAGCACCTACAACATGCCAGGCATTAAACCTTATATACATTATCTCATTTAATATTTACAATGTTTAATGCTAACAACTATGCAAGGGACATTATTATTATCCTTATTCTACAAAGGAGAAAAGTGAGGCACTGGAAAGAAGCAGCAACATAGCTACGGTACTATTGTAAGTAGGTAAGAGACACAGGAATTCAGAGTCAGGTTTGTTTAGACTCAAAGCTACACTCTTCTACCCCATTCAGTCTAGATCACAAGAAGACTTTTTCCAACTGTCTATATATACAGTAAAATTTAGATCTCCTTATCCTGGCATTCAAGGTCTTCCAAATAAGGCCTTCATTGTTTACCTTTCCAATATCATGTCCAAATATGACTTCCTCTTTCTTCTTCCCTTCCCTTCCACATAACATCTGCAGGCCACATACCATGGGATTGGCTCTTTCCCATAAGAAGAGTATAAGAAAGCATCTTACTTTGAAGTAAAAGCTGTCTCCATTTCAAGGTCTCATTGTTGATGGCACTCCTTTATGTCTGGCATTAAAACTGCAATTCAAATATTTAGCTTAATCTTACAGACAAATCCAAACTCCTCACCAGCTTAAGGTATTTACTTGTAGCTCTATTCCTTAGCCAGTAGCAGCTGTCACACAGTCTGGACTGAGAAGACTATCAGTCAGGGATAAGACTGAGTTCATATGCTGTCACCAAGAGAGTCATCAATGTTTCTAAGCAAGGCTGGATGATGTTACCCAGCCATTTCTCTGAGCCTGTAGGCTAGTTAGATTCTTCCTACCCACCCTCCAAACTTAGAGAGGAGACCAGCTGCATCATACAGCTAGTTTCCCACTTTCTTGGCTCCCCACTTCACAGTAATAGGATTCCCTTGTTCCCCAGAGGGTCTCAGAATGCTACATTCCTGGATGATGTAAGACTAAAGCCTCTGTGCTCTGAACAACAATATTTAAGGAAGGGGATGGGTGAATATGATAAATTCCCATCTGAATGTAAGAGCAGGAAAACTGTAGCTTCAAAGAGAACATATATGTGGTTCAACTAATCCTTCCCCCTCCAACTAGGTATTTAAATTGTAATTTGCTGAAAAATATGCTATTATTTAGTGAAAATTAGAAAGAAAGAATTGGACCCTGAGAGTAATTAGGAGCTACCATTTCATGCTATCAGTATTTCTAGCATTCAACCTCAGTAAATGTTAACTAACACATCTCAAAAGCTATTTCACTATTAATCACTAACAATTAGGGAGCCCTGGTGACGAAGTGGTTAAACTGAAAGGTTGGCAGTTGAAACCCACCAGCCACTCCATGGGAGAAAGATATGGCAGTTTGCTTCCATAAAGATGTACAGCCCCGGCAACACTATGAGGCAGTTCTACTCTGTCCTATAGGGTCACTTAAGAGTTGGAATCGACTCCATGACAATGGGAATCACTAGCAATAATTCATATAGTACATACAAATTATAAATCGGATCCAAACACTACATAAACTTAGTTAAAATTATACACATACAAACATGCATCCTCCACCCCAAATTAATATATAGCTTCCCTAGCTTGTTCGCTTATTTTTAAAAATGTATTTAAATAAGCTTTGTTTTATTGTTGTAGTTTAAGTGAAAGTTTACAATTCAAGTTAGTCTCTCATAAAAATTTTATACATACATTGTTATATGACCCTAATTGCTCTCCCTATACTATGACAGCATACTCCTACTTTCCACCTCTGATTTCCCGTGTCCATTCAGCCAGCTCCTGACCTTCTCTGCCTTCTCATCTCACCTCTGGACAGAAGCTGCCCATTTAGTCTCATGTATCTACTTGAGCTAAGAAGCACACTCTTCACGAGCATCATTTTATGTCCCATGGTCCGGTCTAATCTTTGTCTGAAGAGTTGGCCTTGGGAAGAATGCTTTTAGTTCTGGGTTGACAGAGAGTCCAGGGGCCATGCTTTTTGGGGTTCCTCCAGTCTCAAACCATTAAGTCTTGTCTTTTTACTAGAATTTGAGTTCTGCACCTCACTTTTCTCCTTCTCCATCAGGGACTCTCTGCTGTGTTCCCTGTCAAGGCAGTCATTGGTGGTAGCCGGGCACCATCTAGTTCTTCTGGTCTCCGGATGATGCAGTCTCTTGTTTATGTGGCTCTTTCTGTCTCTTGGGCTAATACTTTCCTTCTGTCTTTGGTGTTCTTCATTCTCCTTTACTCCAGGTGGGTTAGGACCAATTGATGCATCTTAGATGGCCACTTACTAACTTTTAAGACCCCAGATGGCCACTAACCACAGTAGTATGCAGAACATTTTCTTAATAAACTTTGTTATGCCAATTTACCTAGATGTCCCCTGAAACCATGGTTCCCAGACCCCCGCCCCTGCTACTCTGTCCCTCGAAGTGTCTGATTGTATTCAGGAAACTTCTTAGCTTTGGATTAGTCCAGCTGTGCTGACTTCCCCTGTAGTGTGTGCTGTCCTTCCCTTCACCTAAGATAATTCTTATCTACTATCTAGCTAGTGAGTAACCTTCACACTCCCTCCCCACCCTTGTAACCAACAAAGAATGTTTTCTTCTGTGTTTAAACCTTTTCTTGAGTTGTTACAATAGTGGTCTTATACAATATTTGTCCTTCTGTGACTGACTAAATTCACTCAGCATAATGTCCTCCAGATTCCTCCATGTTATACAATGATTCACAGATTCATCGTTGTTCTTTATTGTTGTGTAGTATTCCACTGTGTGAATATACCATAATTTGTTTATCCCTTCGTCCGCTGATGGGCACCTAGATTGTTTCCATCTTTTTGCTATCGTGAACAGTGCTGCAATGAACATGAGTGTGCATATATCTGTTCGTGTGGCAGTTCTTATTTGTCTAGGATATATTCCAAGGAGAGGGATTGCTGGATGGTATGGTACTTCTATTTCTAGCTTTTAAAGGAAGTGCCAAATCGATTTCCAAAGTGGTGGTATATTTTACTTTCTCACCAATAGTGTATAAGTGTTCCAGTCTCTCCACAACCTCTCCAACATTTATTATTTTGTGTTTTTTGGATTAATGCTAGCCTTGTTGGAGTGAGATGGTATCTCATTGTAGTTTTGATTTGCATTTCTCTAATTGCTAATGATCATGAGCATTTATTCATGTGTCTGTTAGCTGCCTGAATGTCTTCTTTGGTTAAGTGCCTGTTCATATCCTTTGCCCATTTTTTAATTGGGTTATTTGTCTTTTTTGTTCTTGAGGTTTTGCAGTATCTTGTAGATTTTAGAGATTAGATGCTGATCGGATTTGGCATAGCCAAAAATTTTTCCCAGTCTGTAGGTTGTCTTTTGACCCTTTCGGTAAAGTCTTTTGATGACCATAAGTATTTGATTTTTAGGAACTCCAAGTTATCTAATTTCTCTTCTGGTGTTTGTGCATTGTTACTTATGGGTCGTATTCTGTCGATGCCATTTATTAGGGCTCCTAGCATTGTTCCTATTTTTTCTTCCATGATCTTTATAGTTTTCGATGTTATATTTACTTCTTTGATCCATTTTGAGTTAGTTTTTGTACACGGTGTGAGGTATGGGGGGTCTTGTTTCAGTTTTTTGCAGATGGATATCCAGTTATGTGAGCACCATTTGTTAAAGAGACTGTCTTTTCCCCAGTTAACGGACTTTGGGCCTCTGTCAAATATCAGCTGCTCACAGGTGGATGAATTAGCGTCTGGATTCTCAATTCTGTTCCATTGATCTATGTATCTGTTGTTGTACCTGTACCAGGCTGTTTTGACTACCGTGGCAGTATGATACGTTCTAAAATCAGGTAGCGTGAGGCCTCCCACATTGTTCTTCTTCTTAAGTAATGCTTTACTTGTCCGGGGCCTCTTGCCTTTCCATATGAAGTTGGTGCTTTGTTTTCCATCTCATTAAAAAAATGCCTTTGGAATTTGGATTGGGATTGCATTGTATCTGTAGATTGCTTTGGGTAGAACTGACATTTTCACAATGTTGAGTCTTCCTATCCATGAGCAAGGTATGTTTTTCCATTTTTGCAGGTCTCTTTTGGTTTCTTGCAGTAGTGTCTTGTAGTTTTCATTGTATAGGTCTTTTACATCTCTGGTTAGATTTATTCCTAAGTATTTTCTCTTCTTGGGGGCTACTGTAAATGGTATTGATTTGGTGATTTCCTCTTCGAAGTTCTCTTTGTTGGTATAAAGGAATGCAACTGATTTTTGTATGTTTATCTTGTATCCTGATACTTTGCTGAAATCTTCTGTTAGTTCCAGTGGTTTACTTGTGGATTCTTTGGAGTTTTCTGTGTATAAGCTCATATCATCTGGAAATACAGATACTTTTACTTCTTCCCTACCAATCTGGATGTCCTTTACTTCTTTTTCTAGCCTTATTGCTCTGGCTAGGACCTCTAGCACAATGTTGAATAAGAGTCGTGATAAAGGACATCCTTTATGGTTCCCATTCTCAAGGGGAATGCTTTCAGACTCTCTCCACTTAGGATGATTTTGGCCATTGGCTTTGTATAAATGCCCTTAATTATGTTGAGGAAATTACCTTCTAGTCTTAGTTTGTTGAGAGTTTTTATCATGAATGGGTGTCGGACTTTGTCAAATGCCTTTTCTGCATCGATTGATAAGATCGTGTGGTTCTCGTCTTTTGTTTTATTAATGTGATGGATTACATTGATTGTTTTTCTAATGTTGAACCATCCTTGCATACCTGGTATAAATCCCACTTGATCATGGTGAATTGTTTTTTTGATATGTTGCTGAATTTTATTAGCTAGAATTTTGTTGAGGATTTTTGGGTCATTGTTCATGAGGGATATCAGTCTGTAATTTTCTTTTTTTGTGGTGTCTTTACCTGGTTTTGGTATCAGGGTTATGCTGACTTCATAGAATGAGTTTGGGAGTATTCCATCCTTTTCTATGCTCTGAAATACCTTTAGTAGTAGTGGTGTTAACTCTTCTCTGAAAGTTTGGTAGAATTCTCCAGTGAAGCCATCTGGGCCAGGGCTTTTCTTTGTTGGGAGTTTTAAAATTACCTTTTCAATCTCTTCTTTTGTTATGGGTTTATTTATTTGTTCTACCTCTGTTTGTGTTAGTTTAGGTAGGTAGTGAGTTTCTAGAAATTTTTCCATTTCCTCTAGGTTTTCAAATTTGTTAGAGTACAATTTTTCATAGTATTCTGTTATGATTCTTTTAATTTCAGTTGGGTCTGTTGTGATAGCACCCATTTCCTTTCTTATATGGATTATCTGCTTCCTCTCCTGTTTCTCTTTTGTCAGCTTGGCCAATGATTTAACAATTTTGTTGATTTTTTCAAAGAACCAGCTTTTGATCTTGTTAACTCTTTCAATTGTTTTTCTAGTCTCTATTTCAGTTAGTTCTGCTCTAATTCTTATGATTTTCTTTCTTCTGGCACCCAAGGGCTTCTTTTGCTGCTCTCTTTCTACTTGTTCCAGTTTTAGGGTTAATGTTTTCATTTGGGCCCTTTCTTCTTTTTGGTTGTGTGCATTTATTGCTATCAACTGCCCTCTGAGCACTGCTTTTGCTGTGTCCCAAAGGTTCTGGTAGGATCTGTTTTCATTCTCATTTGATTCGATGAATTTCTTTATTGCATCCTTAATTTCTCCTATAACCCAGTAGTTTTTTGAGCAAGGTGTTGTTCAGTTTCCATGTGTTAGATTTTTTTCCATGGTTTTCTGTTATTGATTTATACCTTTATGGTTTTATGGTCAGAAAAGATGCTTTGTAGTATTTCGATGCTTTAGATTCTGTTAAAGCTTGCTTTATAGCCTA
This sequence comes from Dugong dugon, assembly GCA_030035585.1. NCBI lineage: Eukaryota > Metazoa > Chordata > Mammalia > Sirenia > Dugongidae > Dugong > Dugong dugon. The sequence continues at coordinate 94,396,306 of CM057483.1, read as the reverse complement.
ACATGTGGTCTATTCTGGAGTATGTTCCATGTGGGTTGGAAAAGAAAGTATACTTGGCTGCTGTTGGGTGGAGTGTTCGGTACATGTCTATGAGATCAAGTTGGTTGATGGTAGCATTTAGATCTTCCATGTCTTTGTTGAGCTTCTTTCTGGATGTTCTGTCCTTCACCAAAACAAAAGTGTTGTGTTGAATTCTCCTACTATTATTGTAGAGCTGTGTATCTCTCTTTTCAATGCTGTTAGAGTTTGTTTTATGTATTTTGGAGGCCTGCCATTGAGTGCGTAAATATTTATTATAGTTATGTCCTCCCAGTGTATTGACCCTTTAATCATTATACAGTGTCCTTCCTTATCCTTTTTGGTGGATTTTACTTTAAAGTCTATTTTGTCAAAGATTAATATTGCCACTCTTGCTCTTTTTTGAGTGTTGTTTGCTTGATGTATTTTTTTCCCATCCTTTGAGTTTTAGTTTGTTTGTGTCTTTAAGTCTAAGATGTGTCTCTTGTAGGCAGCATATAGACGGATTGCTTTTTTTTTTTTTATCTAATCTACCACTCTCTGTCTCTTTATTAGTGCTTTCAGTCCATTTACATTCAGTGTGATTATTGATAGGTATGAGTTTAGTGCTGTCATTTTGATGTCTTTTTATGTTTGTTGTTGACAGTTTCTTTGTTCCACTTAATTTTCTGTGCTGAGTCGTTTTTATTTATGTATTTTCTGGTCATCTTTTTCAATGTTGTTGATTTTGTATTTGCTGAGTCTTTGTATTTTCCTTGTTTTTTTATCTGACTTGTAGGATCATTCGTTTCCTTTGTGGTTACCTTGATACTTACCCCTATGTTTCTAAGTTTAAACCAGTCTTTTATTTCTTTATTTTGCCTTGACTTCCTGTCTATATGAAAAATCTATGTCTACATTTATTAGTCCCTCTTTTTTGTTTTAATGTTGCCATCTTTTACATATTGACATCTCTGTTTCCCCATTTTCAGTGGTTTAGCTTTGATTTATTTTTGTGACTTCCCTATCTGGGTTGATATCTGGTTGCTCTGTCCTGTGTTCTAGTCTTTTGTTGTTATCTGATGTTATTAATTTTCTAACCAGAGGACTCCCTTTAGTATTTCTTGTAATTTTGGTTTGGTTTTTGCAGATTTCCTAAACTTCTGTTTATCTGGAAATGCCCTAATTTCACCATCATATCTAAGAGACAATTTTGCTGGATATATAATTCTTGGCTGGCAATTTTTTCCTTCAAGGCTTTATATATGTCATCCCATTGCCTTCTTGCTTGCATGGTGTCTTAGTCATCTAGTGCTGCTCTAACAGAAATACCACAAGTGGATGGCTTTCACAAAGCGAAATTTATTTTCTCACAATCTAGTAGGCTAGAAGTCCAAATTCAGGGCATCAGCTCCAGGGGAAGGCTTTCTCTCTCTGTCAGCTCTGGAGAAATGTCCTCATCATCACCAGTCTTCCCCTGGACTGGGAGCTTCTCTGCACAGGAACTTCGAGTCCAAAGGACGTGCTCTGCTCCTGGTGTTTCTTTCTTGGTGGTATGAGGTCTCCAACTCTCTGCTTTCTTCCCTTTCATCTCTTGAGAGATAAAAGGTGTTACAGGCCACACCCTAGAGAAACTCCTTTACATTGTATCAGGGATGTGACCTGGGTAAGGGTGTTGTTATAATCCCACCCTAATCCTCTTATCACAAAATTACTATCACAAAATGGAGGGCAATCACACAATACTGGGAATCACGGCCCAGCCAAATTGATACACACATTTTTTTGGAGACATAATTCAATCCATGACACATGGTTTCTGCCGAGTAGTCTGATCTTATTCTTATTGACTCTCCTTTGTAGATGACTTTTCGTTTCTCCCTAGCCGCTCTTAAAATTCTATCTTTGGTTTCGGCAAGTTTGATTATATCTTGGTGGCTTTCTTTTGGAATCTTCCTTATGTGGGGTGCGATGAGCATCTTAGATAGATATCTTCTCATCTTTCATAGTATCAGGGAAATTTTCTGCCAACAAGTCTTCAACATTTCTTTATGTATTTTCTGTTATCCTCCCCTGTTCTGGTACTCCAATCACTCGTAGGTTATTCCTTTTGATAGAATTCCACATAATTCTTAGGGTTTCTTCATTTTTTTAAATTCTTTGTTATCTGGTTTTTCTCAAAGAAATTGGTGTTAAGTGCTTTATCTTCAGTCTCACTAATTCTGATTTCCATTGCCTCAGTTCTGCTCTTGTGACTTTCTATTGAGTTGTCTAATTCTGAAATTTTATCGTTAATCTTCTGGATTTCTGATTGCTATCTCTCTATGGATTAATGTAGCATGTTAAATTTGTCATTATGCTCTTCTCTAATCTTTTTTAAGTTCCTCCATTGCAAGATCTGCATTTTGTCTAATTTCCTTCCTGATGTCTTGAAGAGTTCTTTATATTAATGTTTTGTATACTGTCTCTGGTAATTCCAAGAAACTTTCTTCCTCTGGAAAATTTCTAGATTGTTTATTTTGGGAGCTGGCCTAAGCCATCATGGTGTACCTCTTTATGCGATTTGATATTGACTGTTGTCTCTGAGATGTCAATAAGTTATTATATGTATTTATTTTATGTTTGCTTACTGTGTCCTAGCTTCTTGTTTTGTTTTGATATGCCCAAATAGGCTGCTCTTGTTAGCTAGCCCAGTCACCAGTGCCCCTGAAGCTCCAACGTCCTGCCACCATTTGGCCAGACCTGCCACTAAGTATGTGAGCCCAGGAGTCTGCCCACTCCTCCTGTATGGATTCAGCTCAGGTATCCAGGTAGTTGGCCACCAAGTGTGTGGTGCAGGCTCTCACCTACAGTCCTAGACAGGCATGGGTGATTGGTGTAGGCACAGCATCCAGCTGCAACAGGGAGACACACACTGAGCAAGGCAGGGGGCTGATGGCCGCCATCGAGTGTCCAGGAGGAATGCGTGTCCCTGTTCCTTAGAGCGTGTAGGTGGGTGGATTTTGCAGCTGGACTGTGAGCACCCAGTGCTGTTGGCTGTAAGGACTGAGGGTCATTTCTTGTTCTTGGGCCCCTGTGGCAGGTAGCTAGGTGGCCTGGGTGGAGCCACCAGTCCTCATACCCCTGATGTGGGTAGGTGCAGAACTTGCTTAATGGGCAGAACAGTGTCAAATGTCAGGAACCTGCCACTTCACAGCTGAAACAGTTAAAGTTAGACGTCAGGAATGTACCCTGTTGTATTGTGATAATGAGGGCCTATGCTGTTGAAATGGGCCCACATAAGTCTAGGCAGGGGGAAAGGCACTCAAAGTCCATGGATCCCTTATGCCTGTGCCTAGGAAAAGGAGCTGTGCCTACCCTGACTTCCTGGCTTAGGGGAGCTGGCAGATTATTTTTTCCCCATTTGTTAGTTTATTCCCTCTCCAAGGCCGGGAGAATGACTCAGGGCTTGTGACGTTCTTACTTACAGCCCAGGGGACTCAGCAATTGCTGAAGCCATCCAGGACACACTGCAGAGCAGGGATCAGGGAGGTAAATGGGAGATAGGTTTTTCCGTAAGGGATGTATTTTTGATCCATGCTATAGGCCAGATGAGAGTACTTATCTTTCGCTGATCGAGGGTTGCTTCTCACTGGTTCTGGATGGCCAAATATACTCTCTGCTGCTGGGTCTCTTCCGATGTGGAAAACACCTTCCGAGCGCTGCTGCTTGCCTGCCTCTCTGCTCACCCCCAAGCTGATCCAGGCTGAAGGGCTCAGGCTCTCACCTGGTCAGGTCTGGCAACTCCTCACTGCTTCCAAATCATCTCTCCCTCAGTCTGATTCCTCAACTTTGCCTTTGATGTTCAGGGCTCCTAGATTGTCATATATAATCAATTCTCTTGTTGTAAGAGGGACCACCAGCAGTGTTGGACTACTCTTCCATCTTGGCCCTGCCTCCAATAAGCTTTTTGTGTTAGCTCCTTAAAGTAAAATAGATTTTTACCATGTTATTTAGAATCTTTAATCTTCACTGTGTTTAATATTTCATATTCTTTTGATAAATAATCATTTAAGGTATTACACCCTCTGTAAAGATGCCAAATCAGGTTCACTTTCTCTTCATTCAAGAATCATGCAAGAAGCTGATCCATTAGATATTACAAAGGATAAATGATACCAAGAGGTGGAGAGGCAGGTCAAAAAAGTAGGAGTCTGGGTTGTAAGATTCAGAGGAAGACTTAGGAGGAAAATAAGTAAGGGAAATGAAAGCTGAGAGTAAAGGAAAATCAGAAGAAAGAGCATAATCTTACAGCAAGATATCTGAAGAGAAAGTGAGAGAGCATTTCAAGAAAAGCTTATCATTTATCCAGTGTTACAGAAGCCCAGAAAGCTGGAACGCTTGTCAAAAGTCATAAAAGTGGTAGATCAGGACCATAAACCAAGTCTTTTGATTCCAAGTCTGATGCAACTGCAGCTTTCTCCCCTAATGTGTCTTAAACAGATGGGTCACTGGCTGGCTGAATTGGGAAAACTTGATGTAGTGAACAAAGCACAAGTCTGACTCAGTAACCCTGACTGCTTTTTAATCCCAGAGAATACTGACCTAGCTATTTAATTTCTCTATACCTTAGTTTTTCCTGCTGTCAAACAGGAAGGAATAACAGGTCCAAAATTCCCAGGGAGGATATGAGACTAAGGAAGAGAGATGAGAAAACACTGAAAAGAATTATTCCATTCGATTGAGATTCTTTAAGGAGCTGCAGTAAATAGATGGCACAGCTTTAATTAAACAGAAAGACAGAAAGCAAACAATTCAGAGCCTCCCTATTATTCTGCATTAAATTCAAAATTTAAACAAATTAAAAATGAAAATGAAAGGCAGATGATAGTATTACGTGCCGAAAAAAAAAAGGAGGTAAAGAATTGTCCCTAGGTCCCTCCATAAGACAAGGTACTTTTCCAAGAGCTGCCCACAGGTGCCACCAGAGACCAGAGCAATTCTATGCATTCTAAAAGTGAGGTTTGTAAAGTTTGACAAAAGGGGGAATTGAATTAGTGTTCTTTTCAAGACAACAAGCATCTTGTGAATTTATCTAGGCGAGAACATGGGCATACATGAATACACACACACATACACACATTTTCTCTTACGACTAGGAGCTAGTAGCTACATCAGAACTAGAATTCAGGTTTCTTCACTCAGAGCTCGATCCACCAGAATATGAGCTCAACAGGAATTTTCATCTGATTAAAATGAAACATTTTCCTGATGTATCACCAGCACAGAGTAGAACTGCCCCATAGGGTTTCCAAGGCTGTAAATCTTTACGGAAGCAGATTGCCACATTTTTCTCCCTTGGAGCAGGGGGTGGGTTCGAACTGCCAACTTTCTGGTTAGCAGCTGAGCACTTAACCATTGAGCCACCAGGGCTCAACAATTTGTTTATTAGGGACTCAATAAATAAATTAATGCTTTTAATGCACTTATTTCAGTTGTGAGGGTCAAATGAGATAAGTGCTGTGAAGAAATTTTGTTTATTGTAAATGGCAATGCACATGAAAAATGGTCATGAAAATTACAACCATGATTATAAGTATAATTTCAGAGCTTGACAGGACCTTAGTACCATAATGTCAGTCATGGATACTGCTACTCAGAATCAGAATTTATGATTAGATTTGTCAGAAAAAAAGATTCATTGTCATCCCTGTAGCAGATCCCAACACCAGTTACCACTCCAAGGAACTGGTACCGCCAGGAAATCGACATGTTATCGTATTCGATCATCATAACCAGTTGCCAGGATAGGAATTATTGCCTCATTTTACAAGTAGGTAAACTCCAAGCTCAGAGAGTTTAATTGACCGTCCCAACTAGAAAAGCCAAGAACTTTAATCAGACAGATCCTCTCATTTTACAGAAAATTATATATTTTTCTACTTTCTAGTTTGTATCCTGCATGATTTTAACACTAACTGTAACTCTGGGAACAACTCTAATAAGAATATAAAGTCATGATGCTGTTGTAAGTCAACATTCACGGTACTATTGTGGAATCCAAAGTGTCATTATAGTGGTCCACAATAGTACTATGGATTTGGACTCAAATATTCGGAAATACCGTATTCTAATTCAGCACTTAACCATGTGCCAGGTCTCATGCTATTCACTAGGGTGAACAAAATAGAAGTATGGTCCCTGTCTCTGGGGAGCTTCCAGTCTACCTAGGAATGCTGTGTCTGATGCACATGAAACAAACAATTTGACAGCACTATAAGGAAGAATATGTAATTGGCACAAACCAATTAGCCAACAGTAAAAGATTGAATATGTAACTGATATGAATCAGTTACAGAACAACGTGAGACTGAATATATAATTGATTTCCTGCTTTTTGACTCTGTGCTGGTTCATAAATGACATCCCCTACATTCTTGTGGTGTCATGGAGCCTCAGGAAACTTTCTATTGGCTTTACTTTCTAGATAAAGTAGGCTGAGCTCTGGGACTGGTTTGGCAATCTTCCAGTTCCTGCTGTTAGTTGAGTTGCCTTGCCTTGCAGACAGACCCTTAGAGGGCACAGAATCCTTGCATTAATGGAATAAATCATGCCTATTTAAATCACTAATTAAGAAAAGTCGATTTTACCAATATTTCTATAAAGAATACATAATCTTTGATTTAACCTTAATACATATTCTTTACAACTCAGATACAGGCTTTATTTTTAGAAGATATGCAGGTATGCAATTAAAGTGGTTATTTATAGTTTACATTTTTTAGATTAATTTTTCAGCTTCATCAGGAACTGAATGATGAATTTGTTATTTTATTTATTATATGCCAAGAAATATGGAAGACAGCTACCTGGCCAGCTGATTGAAAGAGATCAATATTTATGGCTATTCCAAAGAAAGGTGATCCAGTCGACTGGGGAAATTATTGAACAGTATCATTAATATCACACACAAGTAAAATTTTGCTGAAGATCATTCAAAAGCGGTTACAGCAGTACATCGACGGGAAACTGCCAGAAATTCAAGCCAGATTCAGAAGAGGACATGGAACGAGGGATATCATTGCTGATGTCAGATGGATCTTGGACAAAAGCAGGGAATACCAGAAAGATGTTTACTTGTGTTTTATTGACTACATAAAAGCACTCGACTATGTGGATCATAAAAAATTATGGATAACATTGCAAAACATGGGAATTCCAGAACACTTAATTGTGCTTATGTAGAACCTGTATACAGACCAAGAGAACAACAGAACAAGGGGATACTGCATGGTCTAAAATCAGGAAAGGTGTTCATCAGGGTTGTATCCTTTCACCATACTTATCTAATCTGTATGCTGAGCAAATAATCCAAGAAGCTGGACTATAGGAAGAAGAACGTGGCATCAGGATTGGTGGAAGACTCATTAACAGCTTCCAATATGCAGATGACACAACCTTGCTTGCTGAAAGTGAAGAGGAGTTGAAGCACTTACTGAGGAAGATCAAAGACAACAGCCTACAGTATGGATTACAACTCAGCATAAAGAAAACAAAAATCCTCACAACTAGACCAATAAGCAACATCATGATAGATGGAGAAAAGATTAAAGTTGTCAAGGATTTCATTTTACTTGGATCCACAATCAATGCCCATGGAAGCAGCAGTCAAGAAATCAAAAGGAGCATTGCACTGAGAAAATCTGCTGCAAAAGACCTTTTTAAAGTGTTAAAAAGCAAAGATGTCACTCTAAGGACTAAGGTGCACCTGACCCAAGCCATGGTGTTTTCAATTGCCTCATGCGCATGTGAAAGCTGGACAATGTATAAGGAAGATTGAAGAAGAACTGACACCTTTGAATTATGGTGTTGGCAAGGAAAATTGAGTATACCATGGACTGTCAAAAGAACGAACAAATTTATGTAGGAGGAAGTACAGCCAAAATGTTCCTTAAAGGCAAGGATGGTGAGACTTCGTCTCGCATACTTCGGACATGTTATCAGGAGGGGCCAGTCCCCAGAGAAGGACATCATGCTTGGTAAAGGAGAGGGTCAGTGAAAGAGAGGAAGACCCTCAATGATATTGATTGACACAGTGGCTGCAACAATGTGCTCAAGCGTAACAACGATTGTGTGGATGGCACAGGACGGGCAGTGTTTTGTCCTGCTGTACACAGGGTCTCTATGAGTTTGAAGCGACACGACAGCACCTAACAACAATTCATCTGCTGATGGGCATTTAGGTTGTTTCCATTTTGGGGATCACTGGGAAATATCTAGAACTAAAGCCACTACTTTATTTTTGTCAAAGGCACTATCATTTCAGGGTTTCAAATCTGAGTGACTGGTTTCTTAAAACCAAACAATAGTTCAGCTTAACTAGTAAAAAATGTCTGCCTTGAGCATTATGCTCTTTTAAGAACTATCTATATGCAATCAAATTGACAACAGCAACTTGAAAGATTACAGCAGGGGATTTATGTTAACGAGGGAGGGAAAACTCAGAAAAGGAGGGTGAGAATGGTTGCACAACTTGAAGAATGTAATCAATGTCACTAAATGGTACACGTAGAAACTATTGGTGTATGTTTTGCTATGTATATTCTCAACAACAACAAAATAAATAAAATTAAAAATAAAATAATTATCAATATAAAACACTTTAAAAAAAATCTGTGTGACTGGGAGTCATCCTTGAGCCATTCCTTGTGCTCTAAAAATAGCGGAGCAACCAAGTTTAATGTTCTTTGCATCTTTTTGGATTGCTACCAGTGCCCTATGCTAGGTCTCACTGTCTCATTGCTGAGTTAAAGCAATAGCTTTCTAGCTTCTCTCCCTGCCTCCAAAAACACTTTTTACCAGAACACTCTTGAGAAACATCCCTTTGCACGTGCCCCTATTTCCTGCTCAAAACCCATCAATGACTCCCCACTGCCCACAGTGGTTCTTTAGCCCGGCATTAAGACTCTATATGATCTAACCCCGATGCATTCCAACATCCTCTACCACTACTTTTCTTTTTTTTAACTTTTTACAAGTATACAATTTATTGACAGCAATTACAATAATCAGCTGTGCAACCCTACCCTTAATCGATGTGGTATTTCCATCACCTGTTAACCCCCCACTTTCACCCTCCCTCCTGTCCCTGGTAACCACTAACAAACTTTGTTCTCTTCACATTTACCTTTCCTTGTCCTTTTATATAAGTGAAGTCATACAATATTTGTCCTTTTGTGACTGACTTATTTTACTCAGCATAATGTTTTCCAGCTCCATCCATACTGTAGCATGTATTAAGACTTCATTTTTTCTACACTACTTTTTATATGAATTCTAGGCTCCTAATGAAGTGTTTGGAGCCCTGGTGGTGCAGTGATTAAGAGCTATGGCTACTAACTAAAAGGTTGGCAATTTGAATCTACCAGCCACTCCTTGGAAACCCTATGGGACAGTTCTATTCTGTCCTACAGAGTCGCTATAAGTCTGAATCGACTTGACGCCAACAGGGTGGATTTTTTTAAACAAAGTGTTCTGACTCATAGCGATCCTATAGGACAGAGTAGAACTGCCTCATAGTGTTTCCAAGGCTGTAAATCTTTATGCAAGCCGACTGCCACATCTTTCTCCTACGGAGTGGCTGATGGGTTCAAACTGCCAACCTTTTGGTTAGTGGCAGAGCGCTCACTGCGGAATCGACTCGATGGCTACAGGTTTTGTGGAATAAAGTGTTCCACTTACTGCTTCCTTCATATGACACTATTTCCATTTCTGTCTTTGCACCTTAACACCATTCATTAACCATGTAGGGAATTCACTTCTTTTCCTTGTTTAAGTTCTAGTCTTCCCTCACCCTCTTGTTCAAGTCCTACCTTTTCCAGAAAGTTTTCTTCAACTACCCTAGCTTACAATGACCTCTTTCTTCCTTTAAACTCCAGAGCACTTGCTGCCTTTGACCCTCATTTTCCTTAGCTTCTCTCTGTTGTTTTTCTTTTTGTGTAGGCTGAGTATCCCCAACTGGACAAATCCTCACAGTTCTATCCTGGGGATATCCACATCGCCCAAAACAATGAGAATCTGCTATTTTTATTTAGCACAAAATTATGTGTTAAATTAAATGAACATATCCTTGAATCTTACAAATCTGAGTATTTTTTAAAAAAAGAATTTCAAGCCCAGTCAATACAAGAAGAAACTAAAATATTGTCTTTTGTAGCTAATTTATTCAACTGCTTCCCTTTATAGATTGAAAAGAACAAGTTCCTGCTTTTTTTAATTCCCAAATGATTTATTCCATTTAGAATGACTAGATAATGAATAAGCACTCTCTTTACATTCAGCGACAAAAGCACTGCTTTTAAAAGCTAGATTAACATTTTAATGGCTTTTGATAGTCCTAGTGCTTAAGTGTATCCCCCTTTACTTGGTATGACTTTCTTTAAAACCTCATCAGTAAACACAGATTCCTGAATGAGTTATCTTTAACCCTGAAATTTCTTACTTTTGTATAAAGGGATGACAGCAAAATATCCATATCACAAACAACTCCTTTTCTTCAGCAGTTGAGGACTTGGCAAGAAAATGGGTCTGACATAGTATACCATCTGCTGTGACCTATTCAGCTCTTCCAACAACTTAAATGATAATATAATTAAATCTGTAAGCATTAACATGTTAAAATGTATTTTATATTGATTTCTTACACAATGCATTTTAATACACTTTAAAGTCTAGTTTGAAAACTTACTTCTCCATTTAAATTACTGATTTTCATTCACCCTATTCTGTCTTCATTTGCACCATTAGAATATGAAAGCATATTTGTTCACTGGTGTGACATGAAAGATTTTGAGAGGTGTTTCATTTTAGTAAAGCTTTTAATCTAGGCAAACCTCCTCAGTGAAATAAATAATTAGTGTTGGGAATAGAAAGCTAAAGGGAAATTTAATTCATGAATTTGCTATTTTTGCTGTTAATCTGTAGCCATTACAAATGAACCCACAAGAATGGAAGATCACTACAGCATCAAACCTGTGGTCTCTCTTAAACTGCCAATTCCCATTGATGGAGCCCCACACTACACTAGTCATCACACAGGTCATGTAACATCATAGTGCACCTTCCAGAAGATTAAGGCAAGAAAACAAAAGCTTCCCCCACCATATTTTATGAATAGCAAAAGAAAATACACCAGAATGCTTCAACAGTCCATGCACCACAGCATCAGGGAGACCTTAAAAGGTATCTAAACTAAAGCTCCATCTGATGTTGGAGTACTACCTCCAATGAAGACTATGCTCACCAACTCTTGAAAGTAGCCATCCTATTCCATGCTGACCCATGTTGAGAAAAAATTTGTTTTCTTATAGCTTCTGCCACATGGTACAAGTCTAATTCTTCTTTCTCTTGAAGCCTTTAGGATATACAAAGACAGGTAGTCATGTCACTTTCTTCCCGGTCTTCTATTTTCAAGGGTAATCAACTCTGGTTTCTTCAAACTTGCCTACAACTCCTCTTTCTTAATAATAATAGCCCTAGTCCTTTTAGTCCTAGGTGATCTTACGCAGTAGAAATATGACTTTTAATTTCCTATATGTTAGTAGAAAACAACTGTTTGCCTCTTCTAAGAAAGATGCTTTAATGTCCTTTCTTCTTATACTTCTGCCATTTCTTTGACAACATCAATTATCTTATTTTTCTTTTCCCCTCCCTTCTTCTTCTCTATCTGGCCATGATATAAAAGTGAAGAATGTTTAAATTATTTGTTAACCTTACCTTGACTACTGCTCTCAGTTTAAAAAATCAGGTGAGTATATCTTTGTATAGGTCTTAGGGAAAAAAATTACAAAAGGTTATAAATAAAATAGGTTGCTTTTTGACTTTTATTTGGTCTCTGACTAAATTTTGGGTCAGTGGTTCTTAGGAGGGAAAAATTCTTTGTCTCTGCCATGGGCATTTCTTTCAGCAGTATAGGCAGTCCCTGGACTATGAACTAGTTCCCTTCCTAAGTCTATCTTTAAGTCAAATTTGTACGTTAATTGGGAACAGTTGGTACAATTCGTATCTAAGGTCATTTAGTCAAATGTTTGTCTTTGTATATAGTATATAGTGTACCTTTCTAAGCATAAAAGACGTTAAAGAAACACTTCCAGATACACCAAAACATATTTAACATAATAATACAGAAATAATAATAATGTTTTCATGTGCTGCAAAGTAGGACCCGTTTGTTATTTCAAAGCATTGTATATACCTCAAATTTTTAATGTAATAGGCTTTACGAGGGTTGGTTTGTAACCACTGGTTGCACAGAAGTTGGATGTTCGTAACCTGGGGACTGCCTGTACCTAGTTTTCTATTACTACTGTATACAACCAATTTTCAATATCCTGAGATGTTAGGGGACAGACAGAAAATAAATTACAAAAACCACAGTGAATTCTCATTTTACTCATCAGTTTCAACCTCCTCCCTTCCTTCTATTACCAAAGTAGCAAGACTGACTGATTTTATTTTCCCCTTCCCCCTTTGTCTCACTGCTTCCTTTGTGGAAGTGTTAAAAGGAGAACAACAGTGAGAAGCAAGGAGAGAGAAATAGGAAAAACAAAGGAACATGCTAATAAAATTTAGAGTGACTAAAAACTGATCTTAAGCTATCTTTGTACCTGATTATGCAACTTGTTTAGGATTCCTTAAAATGTTTGTTGTTGTCAGGTTGCCGTCGAATCAGTTACGACTCATAGTGACCCTATGTATAATAGAATGAAACATTGCCCAGTCCTGCACCATCCTCACAACAGCAGGTATGTTTGAGCCCATTGATGCAGCCACTGTGTCAATCCACCTTGTTGAGTGAGGGTCTTCCTCTTTTTTGCTGACCCTCTACCTGACCAAGCGTGATGTCCTTCTCCAAGGAGTGGTCCCTCCTGATAACATGTCTAAATTAAGGGAGACGAAGTCATGTCATCGTTACTACTAAAGAGCTTTCTGGCTGTACTTCTTCCAAGACAGATTTGTTTGTTCTTCTGGCAGTCCAGGGTATATTCAGTATTTTCTGCCAACACCATAATTCAAAGGCATCAACTCTTCTTCAGTCTTCCGTATTCATTGTCCAGCTTTCACATGCATACGAGGCTTAGGTCAGGCGCACCTTAGTCCTCAAAATGACATCTTTGCTTTTCAACACTTTAAAGAGGTCTTTTGCAGCAGATCTTCCCAATGCAATATGGTGTTTGATTTGATTGCTGCTTCCATGGGTGTTGATTGTGGATACAAGTAAAATGAGATCCTTGAGAACTTCAGTATTTTCTCGGTTTATCCTGATGTTGCTTATTGGTCCAGTTGTGAGGATTTTTGTTTTCTTTATGTTGAGGTGTAATCCATACTGAAGGCTGTGGTCTTTGATCTTCATCAGTAAGTGCTTCAAGTCCTCTTCACTTTCAGCAAGCAAGGTTGTGTCATCTGCATATCACACGTTGTTAATGAGTCTTCCTCCAATCCTGATGTTGCATTCTTCTTCATATAGTCCAGCTTCTCAGATTATTTGCTCAGCATACAGGCTAAATAAGTATGGTGAAAGGCTACAACCCTGAAACACCCCTTTTCTGATTTTAAACCACACAGTATCCCCTTGTTCTGTTTAAACAACTGCCTCTTGGTCTATGTACAGGTTCCTCATGAGCACGATTAAGTCTTCTGGAATTCTAATTCTTCACAATGTTATTCAGAATTTGTTATGATCCACACAGTCGGATGCCTTTGTGTAGTCAATAAAACAGGTAAACATCCTTCTGATATTTTCTGCTTTTGTCCAAGATCCATCTGACATCAGCAATGATATCCTTTGTTCCAAATCCTCTTTTGAATCCAGCTTGAATTTCCAGCAGTTCCGGTCAATGTACTGCTGCAACAACTTTGATTATCTTCAGCAAAATTTTACTCCTGTATGATATTAACAACAATGTTCCATAATTTCTGCATTCTGTCAATCACCTTTCTTTGAAATGGGCACATATATGGATCTCTTCCAGTTGGTTGGCCAGGTGGCTCTCTTTCAAATTTCTTGTCAGAGACCAGTGAACACTTCCAGCACTGCATCCGTTTGTTGAAACAGCTCAATCCATCAATTCCTGGAGCCTTGTTTTTCACCAATGCTTTCAGTGCAGCTTGGACTTCTTCCTTCCATACCATCGGTTTTTGATCATCTGCTACCTCCTGAAATGGTTGAATGTAGACCAATTCTTTTTGGTACAGTGACTCTGTGTATTTCTTCCATTTTCTTTTGATGCTTCCTGCTTCGTTCAATATTTTGCCCATAGAATCCGTCAATATTGCAAATCAAGGCTTTGATTTTTTTCTTCAGTTCTTTCAGCTGGAGAAATGCCAAGCATGCTTTTCTTGTTTGTTTTCTAAGTCCAGGTCTTTGCACATTTCATTATAATACTCTACTTTGTCTTCTGGGGCCAACTTTTTTAAAATCTTCTGTTCAGCTCTTTTACTTCATCATTTCTTCTGTTCGATTTAGCTACTCTATTTTCAAGAGCAAGTTTCAGAGTGTCTTCTGACATCCATTTTGGTCTTTTCTTTCTTTCCTGTCTTTTCAGTTTCTTCATGTATAATGCCCTTGGTGTCTTCCCACAAATCTTCCGGTTTTCCGTCATTAGTGTTCAGTGCATCAAATCTATTCTTGAGATGGTCTCTAAATTTAGGTCGGGTGTATTCAAAGTTGTACTTTGGCTCTGGTGGATTTGTTTTAAATTGAAGTTGCATATGAGCAATTGATGGTCTGTTCCACAGTCGACCCTTGGCTTTGTTCTGACTGATGATATTGAGCTTCTCCATCATCTCTTTCCACAGATGTAGAGATTTTATTCCTGTGTATTCCATCTGGCGAGGTTCACATGTATAGTCAGCATTTACATTGTTGAAAAAAGGTATTTCCAATGAATAAGTCATTGGTATTGCAAAATTCTGTCATGTGAGCTCCAGCGTCATTTCTATCACCAAGGCTATGTTTTCTAACTACTGATCCTTCTTCTTTGTTTCCAACTTTTGCATTTCAATCACCAGTAATTATCAATGTGTGCTGACTGCATGTTTGATCAATTTCGAACTGCAGAAGTTGGTAAAAATTTTCAATTTCTTCATCTTTGGCACTAGTGGTTGGTACATAAATTTGAATAACAGTCGTATTAACTGGTCTTTCTTGTAAGCATATGAATATTATCTTATCACTGACAGCGTTGTACTTCAGGACAGATCTTGAAATGTTCTTTTTGACAATGAATGGGATGGCATTCTTCAATTTGTCATTCCCAGCATAGTAAACTATATGATCGTCCAATTCAAAATGGCCAGTACCAGTCTGTTTTAGCTCACTAATGCCTAGGATATCAATCTTCAAGTATTCCATTTCATTTTTGACAACTTCCAATTTTCCTTGATTCTTATTGCATACATTCCATATTCCAATTTCTAATGGATGTCTGCAGCTGTTTCTTCTCATTTTGAGTCATGCCACTTCAGCAAATTAAGGTTCTGGAAGCTTTACTCCATCCACATCAATAAGGTCAACTATGCTTTGTGGATGTACAACTTTGAATACATCCCTCCTGAATTTAAAGACCATCTTAAGAATAGATTTGATGCATTGAACACTAATGACAGAAAACCAGAAGATCTTGGGAAGACATCAACGACACAAAGAAACTGAAAAGACAGGAAAGAAAGAAAAGACCAAAATAGATGTGCTCTTCCCCCGTGGTATTCTGAGCGCTTTCCAACCTGAAGGGTTCATCTTCAAGCACTGTATCAGACAATGTTCCACTTCTATCCATAAGGTTTTCACTGGTAATTTCTTTTTTTGGAAGTAGATTGCTAGGTCCTTCTTTTTAGTCTGGAAGCGCCACTGAAATCTGTCCACCATGGGTGACCATGCTGGTATTTGAAATACCAAGGGTATAGCTTCCAGCATCACAGCAACACACAAACCAACACAGTACGACAAACTGACAGACATGTGGTGGTTAAAATAGTCACCTTCTTTAAATTCTAGATGCTTCTTTCTAAAGGTACCTTAGAAAAGCTGGGTCTCCTTACTATCAGAATATATAAGAACAGCCTGAATGAGGAGGAATATGAATACTCAGGGCAGGGAGGGGGTTATTAACCTATGACATTTATTTCCAAGATAAAATGGGATTATTTTTATTGGCATGTGGGCCAGATGCCACAAATTTACCTCCATATTATCAACAGCTAACAGTTTAATGTTTATTATAAGCTAAGCACTGAGCATTAATTCATTTATTCCTCATAAAATCTGTATGAGGTACATATTATAGTTAGTCCCATCTCACAGGTCAAAAAACTGAATCTTAGTGAGGTTAAATAATTTACCCAAGGTCACACAATTACAAAGTTGCAAGGCTAAAATTTGACCCAGATCACCAGATTCCAGAGTTTTCACTCTTTATGCTATATTGCAAAATGATATACCCACCACCCCAGAGAGTTGGTACAATCATGACTTTCCAGGCAATCCAACACAACAAAACAGCAGTAATCAACACCTTGTAAAGCTACTTTTAATGTTTGCTATACGTAGTATCCTAAACGTCAAAGAGAGCTGGCTATACCTTATTTATACAGCTGTATCTTTGCTGCTCTGATCAGTTACAAGTACTGCTCACCTCAGTTACAATTCCAGTGAACCACAATAAGTAACACTTATACCGTCAAAATTAATATTACCAATAATAAGATAAATTGGAATAAGTATCTCTTGATATGATATACCGAGAAGAACATAATATCACTTTTGTGGTATTCTTGCCAAAAATTCACAATCTGTATCTAATCATGAGGAAATATCAGATAAAGCAAAAATGAGAGACATTTTAAAAATTAACTGAACATCTCTTATATATATAGACACAAAAAAATCCTCAACAAAATACCAGTAAATTGAATCCAGCAACATATAAAAAGGATTATAAGTCATGACCAAGTGAGGTTTATCCCAGGAATGCGAGGTCGGTTTACCTCCGAAAATCAATCAGTGTAACAAACCATATTAATACAACAAGGGACACAACCAAATTATCATCTCAATAGGCATAGAAAAGCGCCTGACAAAATCCAACACATTTTCATGATGAAAACACTCAACAAAGTAGAAATACAAGAGAACTTCCTGAAAAGGAGCATCTACAAAAAACTCATAGTTAACATCACATTTAATGGTGAAAGACTGCATGCTACCCCCTAAGATCAGGAACAAGACAACACTGTCCACTCTCTCCACTTTCATTCAACATTATGTTGGAGGTTCTATCTAGGGCAACTAGGCAAGAAAAAGAAATAAAAGACATTCAGATTAGAAAGGAAGAAATAATGCTCTCTATTTGCAGATGGCATAATAATATATATAGAAAATTCTAAGGAATTCACTTAAAAAAACTATTAGAACTAACATATGCGTTCAGCAATGTTGAAGGACACAACACCAATATACAAAAAAAAATCAATTGCACTTTTTTTTTAAATTTTACTGTGCTTTAGGTGAAAGTTTACAGGACAAATTAGTTTCTCATTCAAAAATGAGGTGGATGGATTTACATCTGGGTTCTCGATTCTATTCCATTGGTCTATGTGTCTGTCCCTGTACCAATACTAGGCTGTTTTGACAACCACACTGTATAGTAGGTTCTGAGATCAGGTAATGTGAGGCCTCCTACTTTGTTCCTTTACTTCAATAATGCTTTACTTATCCAGGGCCTCTTTCCTTTCCATATAAAGTTGGTGATTCATTTTTCCATCCCGTTAAATGATGCTATTGATATTAGGATCAAGATTGCATGATATCTGTAGATTGCTTTGGGCAATTGTGTTTTTATACACTTGCAATGAACAATTCAAAAATTAAGTTAAGAAAACAATTACATTTACAATAACATCAGGAGGAATAAAACACAGAAGTAAATGTAGCAAAAGATGTGCAAGAATTGTATACTGAAAATTACAAAACCTTGTTGAAATAAATTTTAAAATGCATAAATAAATTGAAGGATATCATGTTCATTGATGACACAAGGTCCTAATCCTTTCTGAGTGGCATCTTAGAAAAGAGAAGGACAGACATGAAAATAGATTCATACTCAGGGGAAAGATATCTTGTGAACATCTATCTACAAGCCAAGGAACACCAAGAAATTCCCAGGACTATCAGAAGCTGAAAGAGACAAGGAAAAACGTTCTCGAAGAGTGGACAGAGCATAGCCCTACCAAAGCCCTGAATTAGGATTCCTAGACTCCAAAACTGTGAGACAATAAATTTCTCTTCTTTAAAATGACCCACTTGTGGCATTTTGTTATGGCAGCACTAGGTAACTAAGACAGTTACCAAGGCCATTTAGTAGAAGAAATAATATTCTTTTCAGAAAATATGGAAAACTGGATAACCACATGCAAAAAAATGAAGTTATACCCTTTCCTCACACCATACACAAAAATTAACTTGAAATGGATCAAAGACCTAAATGTAAGAGATAAAATTATAAAGCTCTTTGAAGAAAACATAGGAGCAAATCTTCATGATCTTTGGTTTAACATTGGTTTCTTAGATATGTCGCCAAAAGCACAAGCAACAACAAAAAAAAAATAGATAAATTGGACTTCAAAATTTGTGTTGCACAGGACTATATGAAAAAAGTGGGAATATAACCCACAGAATGTGAGAAAATATTTGAAAATCATATACCTGTTAAAGAACATGTATCCATAATATATAAAGAATACCTACAACTCAACAATAAGAATTCGAATAACTCAATTTTAAAATGGACAAATAATTTCAATAAACATTTCTCCAAAGATATACAAATTATCAGTAAGTACATGAAAAGATGCTTGATATCATTAGTCATCATGGCAATGCAAATCTAAAGCACAATGAGATACAACTTCACACACATTGTTATAGTTGTTAGGTACTTTCGAGTCGAGATTGACTCATAGCAACCCTATGTGACAGAGAAGAACGGCCCTATAGGGTTTCCTAAGCTGTAATCTTTATGGGAACAGATCGCCAGGTCTTTCTCCACTGGAGCCACTGGGTGGGTTCCAACTGCCAACCTTTCGGTCAGCAGCTGAGCACTTAACCATTGTGCCACCAGGGTTCCTTCACATTCGCTACCATCACCACTCATTGCTGTCGAGTCACTTCCAATTCATAGAGACTCTATAAAACAGAGCAGAACTGTCCCCACAGGGTTTCCAAGGCTATAAACTTTATGGAAGCAGACTGCCACATCTTTCTCCCATGGAGTGGCTGGTGGATTGAAACTGCCAACCTCTCAGTTAGTAGCTGAGTGCTTTAACCACTGCATCACCAGGGCTCCTTTCACACCCACTAAGATGGCTATAATAAAAAAAAACCCCACATAATAGCAATGTTGGCGAGGAAGGAGAAACTGGAACCCTCACACATTGCTGGTGGGAATGTAAAATGTTGCAGCCACTGTGGAAAAACAGGCAGTTTCTTAAAAAATTAAATATAAAATTACCATGTGACCCAGAAATTCCACTCTTAGGTGTGTGTGTGTATATATATATATATATATATATATATATATATACCCAAGAGAATTGAAAACATATATCCATGCAAAAACTTGTATACAAATCTTGTAGCAGCATTATTCATAATGGCTAAAAAGTGTTAACAATACAAATGTCCCTCAACTTATGAATGGATAAACAAAATGTGGTTTATCCACGCAGTGGAATACTACTTAGCCATAAAAAGGAATGAAGTACTGATACTACAACATGGATGAACCTCGAAAATATTATGCCACGTGAAAGAAGCCAGACACAATGGGCCACATATTGTAAGATTCCATTTATGTGAATGGGCAAATCTATAGAGACAGAAAGTAGATTAATGGATGCATAGTACTGGGGGTGGTGGAGAGTGACTGCTAATGTGTACAGGGTTTATTTTAGCAGGGACTAAAATGTTCTAAAATTAGATTGTGGTGCTGGTTGTACAGCCTTGTGAATATACTAAAAAACATTAAATTGTACACTTTAAATGAGTGAATTGTACGGTATGTTAACTATATCTCAGTAAAGCTGTTAAAAAATAACTAATCTGTACTCTTCAAAAACATTAAGGTCTTAAAAGACAAGAAAAGTTTGAGGAATTCTTCTAGGTTAAAGGAGACTAAAGAGTCATGACAATTGGACGCGACATGTGATCTGGGATTTTCCTTTGCTATAAAAAACATTATTGTGACAATTGATGAAATTTAGGATTACCTTGTTTTTAGGAAATATACACTAAAATATTTAGGAGTAAAAGGATATCATGTACTTTCTACTTATTTTCAAACTCTGAACCAAACCAAACCCATTTCCATCAACTCGGTTCCAACTCATAGCGACCCTACCGGACAGAGCAGAAATGCCCCATAGGATTTCCAAGGAGTGGCTGGTGGATTTGGACTGCTGACCTTTTGGTTAGGAGCTAAGCTTTTAACCACTGATCCATTAGGGCTCCTATTTTCAAATGGTTTAGGAAAGAAACAGAGAGAGAATAAGAATGAGAATATGAATGTGAAAATAGATTAGGGAGGGAGAAGGATAAAATAAATGCAATAAAATGTTAAATTTGGGGGATCTGAGTGAGATTTATACAGTAATTCTTTGTACTATTTATTCTTGCAACTTTTCTCTAAGTTTGAAATTATTTAAAAATAAAAAATTAAAGGAAAAACACTTATATCAACTGTTCATATTTAGAGTTCTGAAATATTCACCCTTCGATTTCTGCCCGAGTTTAATTGGTTCCTCTCCTGTTGGTCCTCATACAAGTATTGAGGACAAGTTTATATACCGGCTTTGTAAGAAGCATTCTGTTCAAGTTGCAGCAGCTCTCCAAGGAACAACAAAATTTAAGAAATATGTCTCTGGGGCATAATAGTAATGCTACAGGTCTTGAGTACCTGGATTTAAAGAGCTCAAAAAAGCTTAACTGCCAGTATCTCATTAATTTTCAAACATCCCTAAGAGTAAGCCAGACAACTAGGATTGCTGTTGTCAGATATTTGGATGAGGAATCCAAGGTACATTAAGAAATTAAAATATCTTAGCCAATCCAGGAAAGCTGAAATCCCAACCCGTAACTGCTATTACCAGTTGAGGGATCTACTTATTAACCCACACTGTCTCTTCAATATACACCTTGAAATATACAAATGTTGTTTATAAACTTTTCCTTATTTCCCACAAATTCCCATCAAGAACCATTTACTTTAGTCATGCCAGTCTCCTTCTTGTCTCTCAAACTCCTAAAGCACTTAAAATTATGCCTCACAATACAGCATTTAATCTTCTTAGGTTACATTAAGCATCTTTCTAACTTTGAGGTTACGTCTAGGGCTTTTAGCACTGGGTTATGCTTCCTTCCAACATAGTACAACAGAAGATAAAGGATTAATTTAAGCAACCCTAAAGTGAGTGTGATGCCAAAAGAAGAAGGAACATTTTTAAAAAGTCAATTTTTCATCCAGTGAAAGGGTGACAACACCAGGTTCTCCTAGTTTCAGATATAGCCTTGAAGCAAGTGTAAAGAAAAACAAGTGTCAAATGACTTGTACTGATATAATGAATGATATGATAGAAAAAGCACTGAAATCATGCCAAATAATGTTACAGAAATCATGTAAGGTCTAAACCAGTCTAGAACTTTGACAGATATCAAAATCACCCAAGGAACTTGGTAACAATACAAAAGCCCACGCCCTATCCTACTTCAACAACCCTTAGACTCTGTTCTTTATTAGCTCTCCAGGTGATTCTGATATACACAGGTGACTCAGTCTCTCACACCTTTGTGTGATCTTGGGCAAGTTATCTCTCAGCCTCAGTTTTCACATATCTTTTAAAATAAAGGGGACTGGGCTAGATGGATTTCTAAAGGTTCCTTTCAGTTCCGAAATGTTATTATTCTGCTATTAAATTAAAACAGTTAATTGTGCTCATACAGAACCTGTACATAGACCAAGAGGGAGTCGTTCAAGCAGAACAAGGGGACAGTAAATAGTTCAAAATCAGAAAAGTATGTGTAAGGGTTGTATCCTTTCACCATACTTATTCAATCTGTATGCTGAGTAAATAATCTGAGAAGCTGAACTGTATGAAGAAGGCAGCAGCATCAAGATTGCAGGAAGACCCATTAAGAACCTGTGATATGCAGAAGACACAACCTTGCTTGCTGGAAGTGAAGAGGACTTGAAGCACTTACAGATGAAGATCAAAGACTACAGCCTTCAATATGGATTACACTTCAAAATAAAGAAAACAAAAATTCTCACAACTGGACCAATAAGCAACATCATGATAAATGGAGAAAAGACTGAAGTTGTCAAGGATTTCATTTTACTTGGATCCATGATCAACGCACATGGAAGCAGCAGTCAAGAAATCAAAAGACTTATTGCATTGGGCAAATCTGCTGTAAAAGACCTCTTTAAAGTATTAAAAAGCAAAGACGTCACTTTGAGGACTAAGGTGCACCTTACCCAAGCCATGGTATTTTTAATCACCTCATATGCAGGCAAAAGCTAGACAACAATAAGGAAGACTGAAGAATTCACCCCTTTGAATTATGGTGTTGGTGATGAATATTGAATACACCATGGACTACCAGAAGAACAAACAAATCTGCCTTGGAAGAAGTACAGCTAGAATGCTCCTTAGAAGCGAGGATTTTTTTGTCTTACGTACTTTGGACATGTTGTCAGCAGGGTCCAGTCTCTGGAGAAGGACATCCTGCTTGGTAAAGCAAAAGGTCAGTGAAAAAGAGGGAGACCCTCAACAAGATGAACTGACACAGTGGCTGCAACAATGGGCTCAAACACAGGAACGATTTTGAGGATGGTGTAGGGACGGGCAGCATTTAGTTCTGTTCTACCTAGGGGCACTATGAGTCCGAACCAACTCCACAGCACCTAACAACAACAGTATTAAATTTATTGTTATAGGAGTATTAGATCCTAATGAGATGCACTTAGTAAATGTCTCTTCAAATATGGTACAGTGTGAAATTAGTCAAAGACATAGATTCTGCCCTCCAGGGACTTATTTGCTAAGAAGGCTAAGTCATACCTTCACCACTATGCCCTGTACTTTCCATTTGTCTACCCAACTGAGTATAAGTCAAGACCTTTCAAATAATGTAATTTTTTTCCTTTATCTTATTTTATTGTTGTACTTTAAGTGAAAGTTTACAATTCAAGTTAGTCTCTCATACAAAAATTTATACATACATTGTTATGTGACCCTAATTTCTTTCCCTATACTATGACAGCACCTTCCTCCTTTCCACCCCTGATTTCCCATGTCCATTCAACCACCTCCTAACCCTCTCTGCCTTCTCATCTCACCTCTGGACAGGAGCTGCCCATTTAGTCTCATATATCTACTTGAGCTAAGAAGCACACTCTTCATGAGTAGCACTTTACATCCCATAGTCTGGTCTAATCTTTGTCTGATGAGTTGGTCTTGGGCATGGTTTTAGTGCCCGGTTGACAGAGAGTCTGGGGGCCATGCTTTCCGGGGTTCTTCCAGTCTCAGTCAGACCATTAAGTCTGGTATTTTTACCAGAATTTGAGTTCTGCACCCCATTTTTCTCCTGTTCTATCAGGGACTCTCTGTTGTGTTCCCTGTTGGGGCTGTCATTGGTGGTAGGCAGGCACCAATTTGTTCTTCTGGTGTCAGGCTGATGCCGTCTCTGGTTTATGTGGCCCGTTCTGTCTCTTGGGCTAATACTTTGGATTATGTTAAGGCTTGCTTTATGGCCTAATATGTGGTCTGTTCTGGAGAATGTTCCATGTGCGTTGGAAAAGAAAATTTACTTGGCTGCTGTTGGGTGGAGTGTTCGGTATATGTCCATGAGACCAAGATGTTGGACTGTAGCATTTGAATCTTCTGTGTCTTTATTGAGCTTATTTCCAGATGTTCTGTCCTTCACCGGAAAAGTGGTGTGTTGAAGCCTCCTACTATTATTGTGGAGCTGTCTCTCTCTCTTTTCAATGCTGTTAGAGTTTATGTATTTTGGAGCCCTACCTTTGGGTGTGTAAATATTATAGTTATGTCCTTCTGGCATACTGACCCTTTGATCATTATATAGTGTCCTTCCTTATCCTTTGTGATGGATTTTACTTTAAAATTTGTTTTGTCAGAGATTAATATTGCCACTCCTGCTCTTTTTTGAATGTTGTTTTGACTGATATAATTTTTCCATCCTTTGAGTTTTAGTTTGTTTGTGTCTTTAAGTCTAAGGTGTGTCTCTTGTAAGCAGCATATAGACGGACCATTTTTTTTTAATACAATCTGCCACTCTCTGTCTCTTTATTGGTGCATTTAGTCCATTTACATTCAATGTGATTATTGATAGGTATGAGTTTAGTGCTGTCATTTTGATGTCGTTTTTTGCATGTTGTTGACAGTTTCTTTGTCCCACTTAATTTTCTGTGCTGAGTCTTTATGTATTTTTTAGTCATCTTTTTCATTGTTGTTGTTTTTGTATTTGATGAGTCTTTATGTTTTTCTTGTTTTTTTTTTTATTTTGATGTGTAGGATTGTTAGTTTTCTTTGTGGTTACCTTAATATTTACCCCTATTTTTTTAACTGTAAACCAGTCTTTTTTATTTCTTTATATTGCCTTGACATCCTCTCCATATGAAAAATTTAAGTCTACCTTTTTTTGTAACTCTTTTTTTGTTTTAATCTTGTCATCTTCTACTTATTGACATCTCTGTTTCCCTAGTTTCAGTGTTTTGGCTTTGATTTATTTTTGTGACTTTCCTATATGGATTGATATCTGGTTGCTCTGTCCTGTGTTCTAGTCTTGGCTTGTTATCTGATGTTACTGATTTTCTAAACGGATGACTCCCTTTAGTGTTTCTTGTAATTTTGGTTTGGTTTTTGCAAATTCCCTAAACGACTTTATCTGGAAATGCCCTAATTTCACCATCACCGTTGAGAGACAGTTTTGCTGGATATATAATTCTTGGCTGGCAATTTTTTTTCCTTCAAGGCTTTATATATGTCATCCCATTGCCTTCTTGACTGCATGGTTTCTGCTGAGTAGTCCGAGATTAGTCTTATTGACTCTCCTTTGTAGATGACTCTTCATTTATCGCTAGCCACTCTTAAAATTCTCTCTTTATCTTTGGTGTTGGCAAGTTTGATTATAATATGTCTTGGTGACTTTCTTTTGAGATCTGCCTTATGTGGGGTTTGATGACCATCTTGGATAGATACCTTCTCATCTTACATGATATCAGGGAAGTTTTCTGCCAACAAATCTTTAACCATTCTCTGTGTATTTTCTGTTAACCCTCCCATTCTTGTACTCCAGTCACTCATCGGTGATTCCTCTTGATAAAGTCTCACACAGTTCTTAGGGTTTCTTCATTTTTTTAAATCCTTTTCTTTGATTTTTGCTCAAATAAGTTGGTGTTAAGTGCTTTATCTTCAATCTCACTAATTCTGACTTCCCTTACCTCAATTGTGCTCCTATGACTTTCTATTATCTAATTCTGAAATTTTATTGTCAAATCTTCTGGATTTCTGACTGCTGTCTCTCCATGGATTCTTGCAGCCTGTTAAATCTGTCACTAAGCTCTTCTCTAATCTTCTTAACTTCGTCTATTGCTTGGACTGCGCTTTGCCTCATTTCCTTCCTGATTTCTTGAAGAGTTCTGTATATTAATGTTTTGTATTCTGCCTCTGGTAATTCCAAGAAATTCTCTTCCTCCGGAAAACTTCTTGATTCTTTACTTTGGGAGCTTGTTAAAGCCATCATGGTGTGCCTCTTTATGTGATTTGTTATTGACTGTTGTCTCTGAGAGATCAGTAAATTATTATATTTATTTATTTAATGTTTGCTTACTGTGCCCTAACTTCTTGTTTTGTTTCGTTTCGATATGCCCAAATAGCCTGCTCATGTGAACTAGCCTGATCACCAGCCCCCCTGAAGCTCTAAAGTCCTGCCACCAGATGGCTATATCTGTTACTAAGTATGTGAGCCCAGGAGTCCACCCACTCCTCCTGTATGGATTCAGCTCAGGTGTCCAGGTAGTCGGCCACCAAGTGTGTAGTGCAGTCTCTCACCTACAGTCCTAGACAGGCATGGGTGATTGGTGTACACACAGGTATCCGGCTGCAGTAGGGGGGGTCACATGCTCAGTAAGGCAGGGGGCCAACGGCCACCCCCGAGTGTCCAGGTAGAAAGCATGTCCCTGTTCCCTAGAGTGTGTAGGTGGGTGAGTTTTGCAGCTGGACTATGAGCACCCAATGCTGTTGCCTTAAGGAGTGGGGAGCATCTGTTACTCTTGGGCCCGTGTCACAGGTGGTTAGATGGCATGGGTGGAGCCACAGGCCTCAGGCCCCTGATGTGGGTAGGTGCAGAGCCTGCTTAATGGGCAGAGTAGTGTCAAATGTCGTGTACCAGTCACTTCACAGCTGAAGCAGTTGAAGTTAGGCTTCAGATATATATCCTGTTGTGCTGAGGTAATGTGGGCTGTTGAAATAAGCTGACACAAGTCTCTGCAGGGAGAAAGGCGCTCAAAGTCCATTGACCCCTTATGACTGTTCCTAGGCAAAGGAGCTGTGCCTACTCTGAGTCCCTGGCTTAGGAGAGTTGGCAGATTATTTCCCCCCCTTTGTTAATTTGTTCCCTTTCCAAGGCTAGGAGAATGGCTCAAGGAGTGTGACAGATCCTACTTCCAGCCCAGGGAACTCGGCAATCACTGAAGCCATCCCAGACCCAGTGCAGAGCAGGGAGCAGGGAGGTAAATGGGAAAGAGGTTTTTCCCTAAGGGGGGTGTTTTTGGTCCGTGCAGTAGGCCAGACGCAAGTACTTATCTTTCTATGATCGATGGCTGCTTCTCACTGGTTTTGGATGGCCGAGGAGACTCTGCCGCTGGGTCTCTCCCGATGTGAACAACACCTCCTGAGTGCCGCTGCTTGCCTAACCGCACACCAGGAGCTGATCCGGCCTGAAGGGCTCTGGCTCCCATTGGGTCAGGTCTGGCAACTCCTCGCTGCTTCCGAACTGTCTCCCCCTCCCCCTCCCCCTGCTACTCAGTTTGATTCCTCAACTTTGCCTTTGATGTTCAGGGCTCCTAGACTGTCATATATAACCGATTAACTTGTGTTTTTTTTCGGGTCTTTGTTGTAAGAGGGACCACTGGAAGTGTTATAACTACTCTGCCGTCTTGCCCCCACCTCCACAAATAATGTAAATTAATGTCCACTCTGTCTCCCTTCCTTGACCAGAATAGTTGAGGCCCAGACAAGTTAAATGATCCCAAGTGCAGTAGTCCTAAAGCTGAGTTAAAATGCTAGTCTGCATTTTGTATCTAGTTCCGATAAAGGGTTAGATCTACCAGCCAGGTTGCTTGATGAATCAACCAGGGAGGGGGGCTGGCCCTAAACTATGCAATTTCTGCCTTGCCCCCACCCTCTAATTCCCACAGCTAAAGCCCAGTCCAAATATGTAGGTCTAGCCCCATTCTAGGTGTTGAGCCAGTTCATTCCCTGTTGTTGTTGTTGTTGTTAGGTGCTGCTGAGTCAGTTCCGACTCATAGCAACCTCATGTACAACAGAATAAAACACTACCCGGTCCTGTGCCATCCTCATAATCGTTATGCTTTAGTCCATTGTTGCAGCCACTGTGTCAATCCGTCTTGTTGAGGGTCTTCCTCCAGTGACCCTCTACTTTACCAAGCATGGTGTTCTTCTCCAGGGACTGATCCCTCCTGATAACATGTCCAAAGTATGTAAGACATAGTCTTGCCATCCTTGTTTCTAAGGAGCATTCTGGCTGTACTTGTTCCAAGACAGATTTGTTCGTTGGCATAGCTTCCAGCATCACAGCAACAAGCAAGCCCCCACAGTACAACAAACTGACAGACGCATGGGTGGTTCATCCCCTAGGGAGGGGAAATAAGTATTCCTGGATCCAGAATTCAGAAGCATAAATTTAAAACAGCTATATTGTTCGTCTGCTCTGCCATGATGCCCTAGTTCTGGTAACTAGGTTCTTGTCTGGTTCATTGCAGCCCAGTCTCTCTATTATGTCCCAAATCCAGTGACTAAGTCCCTGTCCAATACTCCCGTTCTTCCAAGACTGAGGTTCTGGTTTCTTCTATCAATTTTCCTAGGATCTGAGAGGTCCTGTCCCTGAATCCTTCTAATTCCTGTGTGTCGGTTCCCACAACTTTTATATGACCTCCCTACAGATTACTACCTCTCTCTGTCTAGCTCTCTCCTTACCTAGAGGTCTTCCTATTTACTTCCCCTAGTCCCTTTATCGAGCCCTGGCAGCACAGTGGTTAAGAGCCTGGCTGCTAACCAAAATGTCAGCAGTTTGAATCCACCAGTCATTCTTTGGAAACCCTATGGGGCAGTTCTACTCTGTCCTATAGGGTCGCTATGAGTCTGAATTTACTCAATGGCAACGAGTTTTTTGTCGGGTTAGTACCTTTATGAATCTGAATTATCTCAGTGTCCTGGTCATCCTAATCTTGCCCCATCTACATGTGACTGAGTTCCAGTCTGTGAATTTGCTTGTTAGGCTATCAAGGGGAGTAAGATGGCAGACAAGATTGTGCTGCTATGTGGGCTAAAGCATCAGTGGGCTATCCTCCATTACCTGGAATAACTACTGGCCTGCCAGAAGGGGTGAGAAGCAGTGACTAAGGTCAACAAAAATTCTAGCTACTGGGATAGAGCTAGGCAAAGATAGGGTCCAGAACTGCCAGAAACACAGGTCACTCTGCTGGGGAGATTAACATGGAGATAAATGAGAAATTTCACCAAACTGCAGCCCAGGAACCCAAACCACAAGCACAGTCACTGTTCAATATTCTCCTAATCCCAGCTTTATTTTCAATGCATAAAGGTCATCATAAGTGATTTTCTCTAGAGAATACTGTAGCAATTTGAAATCATTTGCAGAAGAGGTATTTATAGTAGTATCAAAGACACAAGAATACAAACATCAGAATAAGAAAGTGTTCTTGTCATGTTGCCTATCATACATAATCTGTAGCTTGGAGAGAAATCCTGTAGGAATGGAACCAAGTTCATTGCTCTCAGTATTACCCTTTGTGTTCAAATATGTAGCATCTCAAATGACTCATCCACCTTACATAAAAGGGGGACACGTTCTTATAAACATCAAACTCATTCTCAGTATCTAATACCTACCTGCTCAATTAAACAGCACCTACCCTGGGTCCACTGAGCATTAGTAATTGTAGATAGTACTGTCCATTAAATTAGATTTTTTACTTGCTGATTTCTTGAGCCCAGTTTTATTTTTTTAAACTCTCAAATTTGCATATAGATAGATATAGATAGATGGCTTTTAGTAACTACTTTTGAAAAATTTTATTGTTTTAGGTGAAAGTTTACAGGACATTAGTTTCTCATTCAAAAATTTATATACACATTGTTTTGTGACAATGGTTGCAATCCCCACAATTTGTCAGCACACTCCCCTTTCCCTTTCCACCCCAGATTCCTCATGTCCATTCGTCCAGTTTTCAGGTCCTTTCCTGCCTTATTGTCTTTGCTTTTGGGCTTGTGTTGCCCATTTGGTCTCCTATACTTGACTGAACTAAGAAGCATGTTCCTCGCATGTGTTATTGTTTGTTTTATAGGGCTGTTTAATCTTTGAATGAAAGGTGGACTTCAGGAGTAACTTCAGTTCTGAGTTAGCAGGGTATCCCGGGGTCAGAGTCTCGGGGGTTCCTCCAGTCTCTTTCAGATCAGTTAAGTCTGGTCATTTTTGTGAATTTGAATTTTGTTCTACATTTTTCTCCCGCTCTGTCTGGGGCCCTCTATTATGATCCCTTTCAGAGAGGTCAGTGGTAGTAGCTGGGAACCATCTATTTCTTCTGGACTCAGTCTGTTGGAGGTTGTGGTTCATGTGTTCCATTAGTCCTTTGGACTAATATTTTCCTTGTGTCTTTGGTTTTCTTCATTCTCCTTTGCTCTGAACTTTATGGGACCAATAGATGTATCTTAGATGGCCGCTCACAAGCTTTTAAGATCACATACACTACTCACCAAAGTAGGATGTAGAACATTTTCTTTATGAACTGTTATGCCAATTGACATAGATGTCCCCCGAGACCATGGTCCCTAGCCCTCAGCCCCAGTAACTCGGTCCCTCAAGGTGTTTAGATGTGTCTAGCAAGCTTCTATGGCTTTGCCATGGTCAAGTTGTGTGTGTGTTGGCTTTCCCTTCACCAAAGTTAACACTTGTCTACTATCTAGTTAGTGATTTCCCCTCCCCACCTATTTCCTCCCTCATTACCATCAAAGATAGTTTTTGTGTGTAAACCTTTTTCTTGAGTTTTTATACTAGTGGTCTCATACAATATTTGTCCTTCTGTGATTATTTTACTCAGCATAATGCTCTCTAGATTCATTCATGTTGTGAGATGTTTCACAGAGTCATTACTGTTCTTTATCGTTGGGTAGTATTCCATTGTGTATATGTACCATAATTTGTTTATCCATTCATCTGTCGATGGGCACTTAGGTTGTTTCTATCTTTTTGCTATTGTGAATAATGCTGCAATGAGTATGGGTGTACATATGGTCTATTCGTGTGATGGCTCTTATTTCTCTAGGATATAGTCCTAGGAGTGGGATTGTCGGATCTATGGTATTTCTATTTATAGGTTTTTAAGGAGGGTCCGTATCATTTTCCAAAGAGGTTGCACCATTTTTCATTCCCACCAGCAGTGCATAAGAGTTCCAATCTTCCCACAACCTCTCCAACGTTTGTTATTTTCTTTTTTTTTTAGTGCCAGCAATGTAGGGTGAGATGTTATCTCATTGTAGTTTTGATTTACATTTCTCTAATGGCTAATGATTATAAGCACTTCCTCATGTGCCTGTTAGCTGCCTGAATGTCTTCTTTGGTGAAGTGTCCATTCATATCTTTTGCCCATTTTTAAATTGGGTTATTTGTTTTTTTGTCACTGAAGCGTTAAAATATTCTATAGATTTTAGAGATTAGACCCTTGTCGGTATGTCGCAGTCAAATTTTTTCCAATCTGTAGGTTCTCTTTTTACTTTTTTGGTGAAGCCTTTTGATGAGCATAAGTGCTTAATATTTAGGAGCTCCCAGTTATCTAGTTTATCTTATGGTGTTTGTGCATTGTTAGTTATAGTTTGTATTGTATTTATGCCATGTATTAGGGCCCCTAGCATTGTCCCTATTTTTTCTTCCATGATCTTTATCTTTTCAGGTTTTATATTTAGGTCTTTGATCCATTTTCAGTTAGTTTTTGTATATGGTGTGAAGTATGGGTTCTGTTTCATTTTTTTTTACAAATGGACATCCAGTTTTGCCAGCACCGTTTGTTAAAAAGGCTGTCTTTTCCCCATTTAGTGGACTTTGGATCTTTGACAAAGATCAGCTGACCATAGGTGGATGGATTTATGTCTCAGTTCTCAATTCTGTTCAGTGGTCTACGTGTTTGTCAATATACCAGTATCAGTCTGTTTTGACTGTGTACTGTTTTGGCTGTGTAGTAGGTTCTGAGATTTTTTCTTCAGTAATGTTTTTCTTACCCTCTTTCATTTCCATATAAATTTGGTGATTCATTTTTCCATCTCATTAAAGAATGCTGTTGGTATTTGAATTGGGATTGCATTGTATCTGTTGGTCGCTTTGGGTAAAACTGAACATTTTCACAATGTTGAATCTACCTATCCATGAGCATGGCATGATTCTTCCATATATGTAGGTCTCTTTTAGTTTCTTTTACTAGTTTTTTATAGTTTTCTTTGTACAGCCCTTTTATATCCCTGGTTAGATTTATTCCTAAGTATTTTATCTTTTGGGGGCTAATACAAATGGTGTTGTTTTCCTGATTTCCTTTTTAAGTTCTCTTTGTTGGTGTATAGGAATCCAACTGATTTTTACATGTTGATCTTGTAGCCTGGTACTCTGCTGACTCTATTAGTTCCAGTAGTTTTCTTGTGAAATCCTTGGGGTTCTCTATGCATAGGATCATATCATCTGTGAACAGGGATAGTTTTACTTCTTCCTTTCCAATCCGGATGCATTTTATTTCTTTTTCTTGTCTTATATTTCTAGCTAGGACTCCCAGCACAATGATAAATAGAAGTGGTGATAAAGGGCATCCTTGTCTTGTTCCCATTCTCTGGGGGAATGCTTTCAGCATCTCTCCATTGAGAATGATGTTAGCTCTTGGTTTTGTATAGATGCTATTTATTATGTTGAGGAATTTCCCTTCTATTCTTATTTTATTGAGGGTTTTTATCAGGAATGTGTGTTAGATTTTATGAAATGCCTTTTCTGCATCGATTGAGATGATCATGTGATTCTTTTCTTTTTTTCTTAGTAACTACTTTTTTATTGTCTTCACAAAGTTCTAAGAACAGACAAGTACATTGTGATCAAGAACGATTATGAAACAAGCAGTCTTATTCTGGTAAATGTTTAACAACTAGCTTGAGTGGTAGGGAGCCCTGATTTATTGCATTTACTTATTTCCATGGAGCAAATACCCCCAACATGGCCATTTTCAAGTTATCAATCACTGTGCATAAACTACTCACTGAACATAAAGTCGTAGTTGGGATGAGAAGTGCACAATTGGCTATCTAGAGCCAGTATAGGCCAACTCCAATAAATCATTGGATATGGACATGAAAAAAATCAGAACAGATCTTTCTTCACCCCATCCCACCCACGGGGGGAAAGAAAAGCTATTGCCAAGATATTTGTCTTGCTTCCTTCACAAGTAGAGAGAACAGAATCCAGATGAAAACAAAGAGATATCCCATATAACTGGTGTATTAAAAACAAACAGCAACCACAAAAAGAAAAGTTACTATCAACTTGATTCTGACTCCTGGCAACCCCATATGTTTCAGAGTAGATCTGCCCTCCATAGAGTTTTCATGGCTGTCACCTTTTGGAAGCAGATCGCCAGGCCTTTCTTCCATGGGACCTCTGGGTGGGGTAAAACAACCAACCTTTTCGTTAGCAGCCCAGCTCTTAACCGTTTGTGCCACCCAGGGACTCCAATTATAATTGGTATATATAGTTTCTTAATTATGTAGTATGTCCATATATATCTCATCTTCAATGAAGAGTTAAAAATAGAGAAAGAAATCCATAAAGATAATGATGAAAACAAAGGCTAAAGATAGGTTCAAGTTCCTTGGATCTTTCAGCATGGAGAAGAAAAGGTTGTGGAGTAGAGAAAGTGGGTGGATTTGTAGAAAGAAAAAAATTCTTGAATAGGAACCATTTTTAACCTGTTTAATATGAAACAAAGGAGAAGGGAGGAGTGTCACTAGTTAATGATCTCCAGTGACGGTAGAAAAAGAAAATGGGGCTTAAATGATAGTGGAAGTTATCTGAGGTACTATGTTGGAATAGGTGACAAAGAAGTTGTAGAAATGTGTGCACACAAAGCTCTAAGTACAACATTTCAAAGATTCCTATTCTGTTCCTATGCTACATGTATCCAGTAGAAGTTAAAGCATTCATGCTGATTAACATATAATTGGCCAACCAACTCTAGGTTTTCAAGAGTAGGAAAGAAAGTGGAAGTCTAGATTGGTATTGTCATAAATTAAATGCTACTAACCTGCTGTGTAATTTCAGGTCAGTTTCTTCTTGGCATCTGATTTCATTTTTAAAAATAACAGACTTTGAATATCAGTAAGACACTCTATCTCACAGACAAGTAGAATAAAATGGCTTATGATAGCTTCTGATTTTAGTGGTCCTCTTACCTACCAGGCAACTGTGAAACAATAAATTAAACCGAAGTTACTCATGGCAACAAGTCACTTCCTGAAAGCAATGTCACCCTGATGTTTTTGTCATCCTAACCTTAAAAAGCAAAATCCCCTATATAATCTCCTCATCTGTGCTATGGAGTCAGGAGCCAACAATTCCCATTAGGGGCCATATCTTCTCCAGTGCACCTAAAATTAAAGCAGCTCATGGTTTACAACATATGCACATGCTGAGAATCCACTTTGCACAATTATCTAGGAAAAGGTCTAGGCAGGACAGGAATTAATCCTCTCCTCCTCCAATCTTCTATATGTTCCAATAGTCCTGTATGCCAGTAAACACAAGAGCTGTTTTTTTGATCTCCCTGACACTGACCAGATTCTCCATTTGGCTACCTAAGAGGGAGGTAAATATTAATTACTTCATAACGAAGCAGATGATTATAATTTTTCTGCTTCCTGCTTTTGTCACACTCTACAATTCAGTCATTCCAACAGAAGGGGAATGAACAGAAGAATCTCTTCACTGTCTTGTACTGTGCCCTCCTTTCTCCCCACTATTTCTGCAAATTTTCAAAGGTAGCTTTTATCTACAAAGGCAGCACTGCAAATGTCAAAGAACAGCTGATCAGACCAATGTGAAGAAAGGAAAACAGGATCAGCAATACAGGTCTGAGAACTAAAGGGTCTGACTATCAGAGAGTAGTCATCCAGGGGGACAATGAGTGCATGTAACTACCAGCTCAGGTTCTTATAAGAGGAAGGAATGAATCAGATATTGAAAGGAAAGCACTGAGATCACGAGAAAGGTACAGTGATTTCTTATTAAATGTGTGTGTGTTTTCCAAATAACTGGTGAAATGAAAAGAGTCATACCCATTGTAGATGGAAGAAATACAGGCATACCTCGGAGATACTGCAGGTTCAGTTCCAGACCACCGCAGTAAAGTGAATATCTCAATAAAGTGAGTCACATGAATTATTTTGGTTTCCCACTGCATATAAAAGTTATGTTTACAGTACACTGTAATCTGTTAAGTGTGCAATAGTATTATGTCTAAAAAACAATGTACATGTCTTAATTAAAAAATAATTTGTTGCTAAAAAATGCTAACCATCATATGAGCCTTCACCGAGTCATAATCTTTTTGCTGGTGGAGGATCTTGCCTCATTGTTGATGGCTGCTGACTGATCAGGGTGGGGGTTGCTGAACGTTGGGGCGGCTGTGGTAATGTCTTAAAATAAGACAACAATGAAGTTTGCTTCATTGATTGACTCCTCCTTTCACGAAAGATTCCTCTGTAGCATGTGATGCCGTTTGATAGCATTTTAGCCACACTAGAACTTCTTTCAAAATTGGACTCAATATTCTCAAGCCCTGCTGCCACTTTTCCAACTCAGTTTATGTAATATTCTAAATCCTTTGCTGTCATTTCAACAATGTTCACAGCGTCTTCACCAGGAGTAGATTCCATCTCAAGAAACCACTTTATTTGCTCATCCGTAAGAGGCAACTCCTCATCCACTAAAGTTTTATGAGACTGCAGCAATTCAGTCACATCTTCGGACTCCACTTCTAATTCTAGTTGTCTTGTTATCTCCACCACATCTACAGTTATTCCTCCACTGAAGTCTTGAACCCATTAAAGTCATCCATGAGGGCTGAAATCAACTTCTTCCAAACTCTTGTCAATGTTGATACTTTGACCTCCTCCCTTGAATCACGAATGTTCTTAATGGCATCTAGAATGGTGAATCCTTTCCAGAAGGTTTTCAATTTACTTTGCCCAGATCCATCAGAGGAATCACTATCTATGACAGCTATTGCCTTATGAAATGTATTGCTTAAATAATAAGACTTGAAAGTTGAAATTACTCTTTGATTCATGGGCTGCAGAAAGGATGTTGTGTTAGTAGGCATGAAAACAACATTAATCTCCTTGTACATCTCCATCAGCACTCTTGGGTCACCAGGTGCATTATCAATGAGTGGTGATATTTTGAAAGGAATCTTTTTTCTGAGTAGCAGGTCTCAACAGTGGGCTTAAAATATTCAATAAACCATGTTGTAAACAGATGTGCTACCATCCAGCCTTTGTTTTTCCATTTATAGAGCACAGGCAGAGTAGATTTAGCTAATTCTTAAGGGCCTTAGGGTTTTCGGAATTGTAAATGAGTATTGGTTTCAACTTAAAGTCACAAGCTGCATTAACCCCTAACAAAAGAGTCAGTCTATCCCTTGAAGCTTTGAAGCCAGGCGGTGACTTCTCTCTAGCTGTGAAAGTCCTAGATGGCATCTTCTTCCAATATAAGGCTGTTTCGTCTACATTGAAAATCTGTTGTTTAGTGTAGCCACCTTCAACAATTATCTTAGCTAGATCTTCTGGATAACTTGCTGCAGCTTCTACATCACCACTTGCTGCTTCACCTTGCACTTCTGTGTTATGGAGATGGCTTCTTTCTTTAAACCTCATGAACCAACCTCTGCTAGCTTCAAACTTTTCTTCTGCAACTTCCTCACCTCTCTCAGCCTTCACAGAATTGAAGAGAGTTAGGGCCTTGCTCTGGATTAGGCTTTCATTTAAGGGAATGTTGTGGCTGGTTTGATCTTCTGTCCAGACCACTAAAACTTTCTCCATATCAGCAATAAGGCTATTTCGCTTTCTTATCATTCGTGTGTTCACTGTAGTAGCACTTCTAATTTCCTTCAAGAAGTTTTCCTTTGCATTCACAACTTGCCTAACTTGTGCAAGAGGCATAGCTTTCAGCCTATCTCAGCTTTCGACTTGCCTTCCTCACTAAGCTTAATCATTTCTAGCTTTTGATTTAAAGTGAGAAACGTCCAAATCTCTTCCTTTCACTTGAGCACTTAGAGGCCATTGTAGGGTTATTAATTGGCCTAATTTCACTATTGTCATATTTCAGGGAATAAGGAGGCCCAAGGAGAGGGAGAGAGACGGGGAATGGCCTGTTGGTTGAGCAGTTAGAACACACACAACAATTACTAAGTTCACCGTCTTATATGTGTGCAGTTCATGGCACCCCAAAACAGTAACAATAATAACATCAAAGATCACTGATCACAGATCACCATAACAAATATAATAATAACGAAAAAGTTTGAAATATTGTGAGAATTGCCCAAATGTGACACAGAGACACAAAGTGAGCACATGCTGTTGGAAAAGTGCCGCCTATAGACTTGCTCAATGCAGGGTTTCCACAAACCTTCAATTTGTAAAAAATGCAATATCTGCAAAGTGCAATAAAGTGAAGCACAATAAAATGAGGAACGTTTACAATGAACATAGGTCCCAAGTAGCATATACCTCAGACTTAAAAGCCTCAAACCTGAAAGGCAAAACTAGTTTCAGTTCAGAATAAACAAGAATATCAGTAGGTATAAATTTTAATTAAAAGAATAAAAAAACGGAACCCAGAAAATCCTGAAGTTTTTAACGTAGGTGTATGTGCATACATAAAGTGTTAAAGCTTGTATATGGATGAACCTGGTTCATACTATCTGGGTGATAACTCTAACCAGCCTGAACATGGGAAAAGCAAAGAGATTATAGAACCCGAAATTTGTAATTTAAAAACATTTTAAACTGACTTTAAAAAAAGAAAAAAATTCTCCTGTTACAAGATGGTTAAGTTAAATAGTAAATTAATTTAAAATGGTTGAATCAAAGTGAGGTAATGTCACATTAAATTTGTTTTTCAAATCAGGTTTCTAAAAAACGCAATAATATTTTTTAATTAACATTTTATTATGCTCTCAATTAAGATTATTCTATATTTGGACTTGTCAGCCCCATCAGCCAGTTTGCCAATGGGCTGTTCCCTGGGTGAGTGCTATTAACAATACATGGCAATAATACATGGCTGTCCTTTGAAACCTGCAGACAGAGTATAAAGCTTTCACTTTGCTCCAAGGTCCTTACTGTTCTTTAAACTGCTGGGCTTTTAAGGTTCTGCCTGAAGTTCTCAGTCATGCTGAAACTGAAGACCTCTTCCCACCAAACTGCATCCTACCCTACCTAGGTATAAAGAAAACATGGTTTTCATGCATCATTTGGTATCATCCTCATACATAATCATAGTATAAAAAGAACACAGAATGGCAAAACATTTCATGAAAACTTAAAAATATGTATGAGTATAAACCTACAATTTTAACTCCTCTGTACAGTTTTCTGGCAAAATTCCATTAACCTGCTCATTCTTTACTTAGGATATAATTCTTCTTTTTACAAAGTTCAGTTTATTTTCAGTATGAACTAAGTCCACTTGCCATTAAAAATAGTTATCCTGGAAGAATATACATGTATCTCCTACTCTGGATAATATCATTTACTGAATCATTACAGATCACTCCAACCACTTCTCATCACTTAGAGAACTACTTAGAGCAGTTAACAGAATTTGTCTTGCATTGTTCTTTATTCCTCTTCTTCTAATTAGACTATGAATCAGTAGGTGGCAAAGGGCCATGTTCCTGTTCATCTCTGCATTTTCCACAATGTTTTGTACACAGTAGGTATTCAATGCATGTTTATGAATGAGCCTTTGGGTCCTTTCCTAGAGATATGACAGAAACATCCCAGCCCCATACTCTTCCTTGGGCCTGTATCACTTGGGGAGCCTTCTAATTATTTACAACTTTGTAACATTTTACATTGCTCAACCTGGGATTTTTAATTATTGTCATGAATCATTAAGCTCCCAAAACTAATTTGTCAAGTTTCAGGTTTCCAATACTTCCCTCCACTTCCCAAGTCCCCTTCCTCCCCACACCAATTACCTCAATATAACCAAGAATAGTTGTTTGCAGTAAACCTCCTCAAACTCCCCTGGCGAGCCTCATGAACACCTAATACAGGGGGGCTAGAGAGGAGAGACTAAGGAGATTTCAAGTTCACGGATGACTTGCCTGATTTCTCTTTAAGTGAGCTAAAGGGCCTTGATTACTCATTTAAACCATAATAACAGACTCTCTCTATACTTTTGGCTGTAACAATATCATAATGCCAAAACATTTTGGAAAAAGTGGTGCTGATGATTTGGTAGTCATGAAGACATCTGATTCAACTCAATAAAATTCAACAACATTTTCTGAATGTCTTCTAGTTACAAGGTGAGGTGGGAAGGAATACAAACATGAGAGAACCCTGATTGGGTTAGTGGATGGCTGGTATGGCAAAAAAGAAAAAAAATAATAATAGCATTAAACAAACCCCACCAAGGTAGCTATTTGTAAAGAGAATTAATTATCATACATACATATCATGTGTGAACTACTGAGCACCACAAGTGCTTAAGTGCTCCTAGGTTCCAAAGAATGTGTCTAGTTCCGGAAGACTTGAATTAGAATCTATTTAACTGCACATTTACTTGTGCATGACTTAGTAATGGGTACTAAGGGGGAGGAGTAACATAGAGGAGTAGTAGTCATGATGAATGAAGATGATTGAATCATAATTTTCCCTATGGTATAAAATAGCACCAACACTCCTTGCTCTACCACTAATATGCTATCCCTTACTATCCCCCTTCAGGAAACTGACAATCTCCTGTGAGGATGGAAAAGGAGCAAAAATAAAAGTGTGGTTTTCAAAACCACAGACAAGTTCTCAATTGAGACCCTGTTCAAATAATTCATATTCTATGTCGTTGCTTGGGGTTGCTGCCATTGTCAGGTGTCGTTGATTCAGTTCTGACGCATAGCGACTCTATGTACAACAAAACAAAACACTGCCTAATCCTGCACCATCCTTACAATCGTTGCTATGCTTAAGCCCATTTTTACAGCCACTGTATCAAGTCATCTCATTGAGGGTCTTCCTCTTTTTCACTGACCTTCTACTTTACCAAGCATGATGTCCTTCTTCAGGGACTGGTCCCTCCCGATAACATGTCCAAACTACGTGAGACAAAGTTTCACCATCAGCTTCTAAGGAGCATTCTGGCTGTACTTCATCCAAGACAGATTTGTTCGTTCTTCTGGCAGTCCATGGTATATTCAATATTCTTTGTCAATACCATAATTCAAATGCATCAATTCTTCGTTTTTGTTATTCATGTCCAGCTTTCCCATGCATATGAGGTGATTGAAAATACCATGGCTTGGGTCAGAAGCACCTTAGTTCTCAAAGTGACATCTTTGCTTTTTAACACCTTAAAGAGGTCTTTTGCAGATTTTTTCATTGCAATATGTCGTTTGATTTCTTAACTGCTGCTTCCATGGGTGTTGATGAAATTCTTGACAACTTCAATCTTTTCTCCATTTATCATGATGTTGCTTATTGGTCCAGTTGTGAGGATTTGTGTTTTCTTTATGTTGAGGTGTAATCCATACTGGAGGCTGTAGTCTTAGATTTTCATCAGTAAGTGCTTCAAGTCCTCTTCACTTTCAGCAAGCAAGGTTGTGTTATCTGCATATCACAGGTTGTTAATGAGTCTTCCTTCAATCTTGATGCCGTCTTCTTCATATAGTCCAGCTTTTCAGATTATTTACTCAGCATAGAGATTGAATAAGTATGGTGAAAGGACACAACCTTGATGAACACCTTTCCTGATTTTAAACCACGAAATATCCCCTTGTTCAGTTTGAAAGGACTGCCTCTCGGTCTATGTACACGTTTCACATGAGCACAATTAAGTGTTTTGGGTTTCCCATTCTTCACAACGTTATCCATAATTTATTATGATCCACACAGTCAAATGCCTTTATGTAAAGGTAAATATCTTTCTGGTGTTCTCTGCTTTTAGCCAAGATCCATCCAATATCAACAATGATATCCCTCATTCCACGTCCTCTTCTGAATCTGGCTTGAATTTCTGGCAGTTCCCTGTCGATGTACTGCTGCAACCGTTTTTGAATTTGTGTAGGGTAGGGGTTAGAAATCTCAGTCAAGAGATTCAAGCATAAATAGATCAAGAGCTGAAGGTATATTGAGGGCTGGGGTGGGGAATGACTGAGGCAGTGAGTAAGAGAAGGAGGGAGGGTGAAGTTGCTAAGTATATGGGTCTCTATGGCCAATCAAGTAACAAGTGAATCAATATATATTGCTCCCAGTACACATAAAGTTATTTCAGCTGTCATACAAACCCATTTGTGATATTACTCAAAAAATTCAAGTGGACAATGTATAATATAACCCTTTTTCTCAAAACATTTCCAATTATCAGCTCCTAAGAACAGTATAATAGAAGAGGAGGCACCAAGCTCATTTCCTTATGTAAGTCTTTCCACACATGTATAGCAGAGACTATTCTTTACTGGCAGCAATTTAGATACCCACCTAATGCTTACTTAATGTGTTTTCAAAAAACACTATTGAGAATTTTCAAATAGAAACAATTAGCATTCATTGTAATTAGCATCTTCTTCCCCAAAGCTAAAAAGTTCTGCTTTGCTAAAAGCCATTTATCTTCCTCCCAGCCACCCTCAACTGATACAGCTGCTAGCTAAGGGGTCCAGCTTTACAGGGTGAAGCTATCTTCGATTTTATATCCCACTACCGTCTTCCTGAGGAGCCCTGGTGGCGTAGTGGTTAAGTACTCAGTTGCTAACGGAAAGGTCGGCGGTTCAAACCCACCAGCCGCTCCGCGGAGAAAGATGTGGCAGTGTGCATCCATAAAGATTACAGCCAATCAACTCAGCGGCAATAGGCACCCTGTCCTCCTTAAAACAAACCCTCTTCTCAGTGGTGTTACTAGGGGGGCATGGGAAGTGCAGGCCACACCCCCTGACACTATCAGAGGGATTGACACCAAAATGACCCCAGGATCCGTGGCGGCAGCAGCAGCCGGCAGGCCGGCACCACCAGGGAAGGGGCCTCCAAGGCAGTGGCGTCAGTACAATTGGTGTTACCCATCACCCAGTGAGGTAACTTGTCACCACCCCCCATCACCTGCCAGTCAGGGTGTGGGCAGCAACGCGTGGTGCCCGCCATAGGGGGGAGAGGAGCTGCGGGCGCCAAGGGTGCAGCGTTGAGAGAGGCGGGGCTGCACAGTGTGGCACTAGGCCCTGCGCTGTCGCAGGACAGGGCTGGACCACTCAGCCCACCGGGCGGGGTTTCAAGCCAACCCCACCCTGGAAGGAGGAAATGGGTGGTAAGGGGGGACAGCATGAGTTAACACACTGGGTGACACCTACCCTAGTGACGCCACTGTCTCTTCTCCAGGCAGATAGAACAAATAATAAACATACCCACCACTGTACAGAATTTAGTTAACAGCCCCTTCACCTCAGTTAAGGGATGTACTCCAGTCTGTTTTCTGTCCATCTAAATCCTGTTTGAATTTTAAGGCCCAGCAGAAGTTCCAGCCCCATCATAAAACCTTCTCAAGACCATTCTGGCCTACGGATATCTCCCCTTCTTATGGACTATTTTATTAGCTTTCTATACCACTCATTTCTCTGTTATCATAGAGTATCCTGTCTAGAAATTTTGACATGTGAACAATGACAGAACCCAAGGGTGTTTGGCTTGAAGGTGAGACGTTTCAGACGCACATTAAATAAATATATTTTTAATCAATTGAAGTGTTGTCGTATAGAAGAAGAATTAAGCTTTGTTGCTCCAGAGGTAGAGTTTGAAGGAAGCACATTTTGGGTCTATATAACCAGGCACTCCTTGGAAACCCTATGGGGCAGTTCTACTCTGTCCTGTAGGGTTGCTACGAGTCGACGGCAGAGGGTGTGTTTGTTTTGGTATAAGCAGGCTATAAATACTAATCATGTACTTATTATGTGCCATGTATTACACTGAGCACCTGCCCATATCTTCTATCATTTAACTGTAAAAGGGTATTCTAGTAACTATAACTGCTCAGAATGGAATAGGGTGCCTTACAAAGTAATCATCTCTTTTCATCAGAACTATTGGAAGCCAGGATCCTAGACTGGGTGAGGGAGGTGGGACTAGAAAATTCAGAATGTCCCATTTCAATGCTGATATCATATGGGTTGTGCCCATAAAGTAACGAAACTGATCTGTCTTTGGGAGAAAAAAAAAAGAGTACATATGTGCATATAAGTATTTTACTTCAAAGAAGTCAACCCGAGGAACTTCAACTTGGTTCCAAACGACATAGCTGCTCCACCCTCAAAGGATAAAGACTTGCCATCTAGAAGTAGATTCTAAACAACATGCTGCAGACTCGAGACAATCTCAAAGGAGGAGTTCCAAAACAAACCACTCTTAAGCAATTGCAGTTTTGTGAGAATAATATGTTTCCCAATGTGACAGTCTGGAAGGGTACAATATCATCTGCATATATAACTGCTCATTTTTGAAAGCAAATACTTATTATTTTATAATCACACACAGCCCATATACCTTGTCTCTCCACCTCAAGGACATTTTCAAGGTGGCAGTATGTACAGTCTGTAATCTCTTGGTAACTCTTAAAAGGTAGCCATGTCAACTCAAGGTTATATATTAATTAATAATCATCATAATAATATAAAAATTAACATTTGAGTACATGTAAGTAAGACACTTTCTGTCTAAACATATATATTCATCTCCTCAAATGGCTCTGTAGTCAATTAAATTGTTAGACAACTTAGAGGCGTGGTTGACACCTTCACCCCTCTCCAACTGAACTGATCAGTTCTAAGGCTTAATTTTTTCTCTAATCACACATACGGTTCACA
Organism: Dugong dugon; assembly: GCA_030035585.1. Classification (NCBI taxonomy): domain Eukaryota; kingdom Metazoa; phylum Chordata; class Mammalia; order Sirenia; family Dugongidae; genus Dugong; species Dugong dugon. Next base: position 94,352,786 of record CM057483.1, on the reverse strand, counting down.
TCTGGTATGGACTGCTTATTTGCCAATTTTCTTCTGCATTCCTATATAGAAAATACCTTCTACTGAATAACATTTAAAGGTTACTATTATTCTCTACACTTTATTTTCCTTCTGTGGTCAAAAACAAGTGCTCTTACTTATTCAAAAAGTAAATGACACTTTCCTTTAACAAAATTACTGGTTGGGAAGTAATTAACACAAATGAGCCTCTCTTTCATGATAAACAAATCAAGCTCAAGCCACCTGAGAAAGAAGCTAGATGCTTAATGTTGGGCCTGTGTCCTCAAAACACTGTGGACTTGAAGCATATTAATAATTGCTATAGCTTTTTGTTGCTGCTGTGACAAATTACTGCAAATGGTAATTTAAAACAACAGAAATTTACAGTCCAAGAGGCCAGAAGTCCAAAATCAAGGTGTTGGCAGAGCCACACTCCTTCTGAAGGCTTTAGGCAAGAATCCATTCCTTCCTACATAAATGGAAAAACATTCCATGTTCATGGATTGGAAGACTTAACATTGTGAAAATGTCAATACTATCCAAAGTGCAATCCAGTATAATGCAATCCAGACTCAAATTCCAACAACATTCTTTACTGAAAAGGAAAAACAAATCACCAACTTTATATGGAAAGGAAAAGGCCCCGAATACCCAAAGAATATCAAAGAAGAACAACAAAGCAGCAGGCCTCACACTTCCTGGTCTCAAATCATACCATACAGTCACAGTAATCAGAACAGCCTGGTACTCATTCAGTGACAGGCACATAGAATAAAACAGAATTGAGAACCCAGAAATAACTACATCCATCTATGGGCAGCTGATTTTAGACAAGAGTGCTAAGTCCATTCGATGGGGAAGAAACAGTCTCCTTAGAAATTGTGCTCGCAAAACTGGACATCTATTTGCAGAAAAATGAGACAAGATCACTACATTACACTATACACAAAAACTAACTCAAGTTAGATCCAAGACCTAAATGTTAAATTTAAAACTATAAAGTTCTTGGAAGATAATATAGGGACAAAATTGTGGGACCTATTTTTTTCAGAAATAAATTATCAAGCACAACTACACATACACGAAAGTGAAGACAAATTAGATAACTGGACCTCCTAAAAATTAAATACTTTTGCTCATTGTGATGGTTAAGGTTGTGTGTCAACTTGGCTGGGCCATGATTCTCAATAGGCTGGCAGTTATGTAATGATGTAGTTTGGCAGTTATGTAATGGTGTACTTTGGAAGTTATGTAATGATGTAATCTGGCAGTTAAGTAATAATGTAGTTATCCTCCATTTTGTGATATAATGTAATTACCTCCATGATGTGATCTGATGTGATCACACAATCAGTTGTAATGGGAGTTTCCTTGGAGGTGTGGCCTGCATTTAATATATATGGATGTTCTGGCAAAGCTTGCTGGCTTTTACTCTGGATCCTTCATCTGGCTCATCATCATCTAACTTCCAATTCTTGGGACTTGAGCCAGTGGCCTGCTATATTGCCTGCTGATCTTGGGATTCACTGGCCTTTGCAGCCTGTAAGACAGCAGCTTGCCATCTTACCCGCTGATCTTGGATTCATCAGCCCCTGTAGCTATGTGAGTCAGGAGAGCTTTCAACCTGTTGCCTGACCCACGAACTTGGGACTTGCCAACCTCTACAACCTGGAGATAAATTTTCTTGAGATAAATCTCTCTCTCTTTCTCTCTCTCTCTCTCTCTATATATATATATATATACACACAGATATACCTACTCTCTCTATATATACAGACACATATACACACTTTACTGGTTTTGCTTCTCTAGAGAACGCAGCCTAAGACATTTGGTACTGAGAGTGGTTCTAGAGAAACAAAATTTTAAGTATGGCCTCGGACAGAGCTGGAAAAATGTAGAACAAAATTTTAACTCACAAAAAAAGACCGGACTTACTGGTCTGACAGACCCTGGAGAAACCCTAAGAGTATGGCCCATGGACACCCTTTTAAATCAGTACTAAAGTCACTCCTGAGGTTCACCCCTCAGCCCATTAGACAGGCCTATAAAACAAAATGAAACTAAATGGACACACTAGCCCAGGGGCAAGGACAAGAAGTCAGGAAGGGACAGGAAAGCTGGTAATGGGGAACCCAAGGTCAAGAAGGGGAGAGTGTTGACACATCAAGGGTTTGGCAACCAATGTCACAAAACAATATGTGTACTAATTGTTTAATGAGAAACTACTCTGCCCCGTAAACCTTCATCTAAAGCACAATGAAAAATAAATAAAGTTAAAAAAACTTTTAAAAAATTGTAAGTATAAGTTTTCTAAATTGGTTCTCAAGTCTGGTTAATCTTAAAGATGTTGATGACTCTACTTCCAGTAGTAAAGAGGGCACTGCTAATGCAAGGTGTACAAGAAAAATATGCAAAATATTACCACCAATAGATCAAGTATTGGTGAGAGGCGAGGCTCTGGGTGATCACATATTTGATACTTTTCTACAATTCTGTCAGCATGAGAAGTGTAAGAAGTTTGTTGGTTGGTCCTACTTTCACTAGACAAAGTGGTGAAAGAAAGAGATGAACTCAGGGTTTCAGTCACAGATCAAGTGTTGTATAAAAGATCTCAAAGTTGCCACTTGTGCCCTGAAAGAAAGTCTTATTTGTTGTAGTAACAGAGCTGATATTGCCAAAAACCAAAAGAAGAGCCTTATTGTAAGAGTGACTGAATTAAAACACCCATTGAATTCTCAAACTCTAATGGCGTCTGAATTTAAAGTTAGGGCATTGACTGGGAAGAAATGGGATCCTGAAACTTGAGATAGGGACATATGGGCAGATAATCAGGAAGTTGGTGACACTGAGCCCCTAAATTCTTGAATCACTCCTACCAACAGAACTAGCAATCTCACTCCCATCTGAAGTGATAACTCCATATTTGTCTGCTAAGCCACCCTCCCCAGTAAAATCTTTAGCCTCTCCACCCTGATCTGGTGAGATTAACCCAGCTGTGTCTGAAGAGCCTTTGCCTGAGTCACCTCCTGGGGTGGAGTCTGAGTCATTGCATGGGGAATCGCCTGAGGCAGACGCCTTACAAGACAATGCTGAATGTACTCAGAACACGTCCCCACAACCCATTTTTGCTTCTAGACCTATAACTAGACTTAGGTCCCAGCAAGCTCCAAAAGGTGAAGTACTCACTGTGACCCAGAAGGAGGTATGCTTCACTCCAAAAGAACTGCTTGGCTTTTCTAATATATACACACAGACGCCTGGAGAATATGTGTGGGAACGGCCACTAAGTGTTGTAGGATAATGGTGCAAGGAACATAAAGTTGGATCAGTCTGAGTTTATTGATATGGGCCCACTAAGCACAGATTCTTCATTCAATGTTTCAGCTGGATAGGTTAGGCAAGGAACTAGCAGTTTATTTGACTGGGTCACTGAAGTGTGGATTAAGAGGTGGCCTACACTAAATCAAGTTAAGTGCAGACCTGCCTTGGTATACTGTAAAAGAAGGTATCCAAAGACTTAGGGAAATTGGCATGTTAGAGTGGATTTATCAGGTTAGACCCACAGACCCACACATGGAGTGCCCAGAGGACACACATTTTACCACAATGTTGAGGAACATACTTGTGATGGGAGTGCCAGCATCCTTGAAGACTGCTGTGATTACTATTTTATTTAAGTCAGATTTGACATTGGGAACTGCTCTAACTGAATCAAGACACTTAACTACAGTGTGGTTGACTGGACCCTGTGGTGGTAGAGGCCAAGTGGCGGCACACAATTTCGACAAAAGACACAGTGGGCGTGGTTACCATACTGGACAGCAGAGGCAAAGCAACAATCAGAATAATCAGAATAGTATGGTATGGAGTCATGGCATTGGCTAATTATTCATGGTGTCCCTAGGAGTAGAATAGATGGGAAATCTACTAAATATTTACTTGATCTGTACAAGCGGAAGAATTCTAGGTCAAGTGAATGGCATTCTAACTCAAATGGCCAGAATAGAGTCACAGCTCCTCAAACAATTCCCAGACTTGAGCCAGTTTACAGAACCACACTCCTTGAATGAAGGGGATGCTGGGTCCCTTGAGGAAGAACCACAGTACACTGCCAAAAATTTATACTGTTAATCTTTCTCCCTGCCTTTCCCAAAGGAATTTACAGCCTTTTACGAGAGTGTTCACTGGGGAAAAGGAAATATAAGACTTTTGGGGGATTACTGGATACTGGCTCTGAACTGACACTAATTCCAGGAGGCCCAAAATGTCACTGTGGCCCACAAATCAGAGTGGCGGCATGTAGAGGTCAGGTTATTAATGGAATATGAGCTCAGGTTCATCTCACAGTGGGTCCAGTGGGTCCCCGAAGCCATCCTGCAGTGATTTCACCAGTTCTAGAATGCATAATTAGAATAGGTACATTCAGCACCTGGCAGAACCCCCACATTGGATCCCTGACAAGTGGACTAAGTTCTATTATTGTAGGAAAGGCCAAGTGGAAACCTTTAGAACTGCCCCTACCTACGAAAATAGTAAAGCAAAAGCAATACTGCATTCCCTGATGGACTGCAGAGATTACTGCCACCATCAAGGACTTGAAGGATGCAGGGATGGTGATTCCCATCACATCCCCATTCAACTCATCTATTTGGCCTCTACAAAAAACAGATGATCTTAGAGAATGACAGTGGATGATTGGAAACTTAACTAGGTGGTGACTCCAATTGCAGCTGTTATTGCAGATATGGTTTTACTGCTTGAGCAAATTAATACATCTCCTGGTACCTGGTATGCAGTTATTGATCTGGCCAATACCTTTTTCTCCATTCTGGTTTTGAAGGAACACCAGAAGCAGTTTGCCTTCAGCTGGCAAGGCCAGCAATACACCTTCACATCCTACCTAAGGGGTATGTCAACTCTCCAGCTCTATGTCATAATTTAGCCCCCAAAGACCTTGATCGCGTTCCCCTTACATAAGACGTCGCACTGGTCAATTACACAGATGACATTATGCTGATTTGACCTAGTAAGGAAGAAGTGTTAATGTCTCTGGACTTATCGGTAAAATATTTGAGTGCTAACCCGAAATCATATCTGTTGCCATTGAGACCATTCCTACTCATAGCAACCATATAGCACAGATTAGGACTACCCCATGGGGTTTCCAAAGAGCAGCTGGTGGATTTGAATTGCTGACCTTTGGTTAGCAGTCGAGCTCTTAACCCCTGTGCCACAGGGCATGGTAGAGGCTGGGACATTAATCCGACAAAAATTCAGGCACCTTCCACCTCAGTGAAATTTCTATGAGTCCAGTGGTGTGGAGCATGTGGAGATATTCCTTCTAAAGTTAAGGATAAGTTACTGCATCTGGCCTCTCTCACAACTAAAAAGTAGGTACAAGGCCTAGTGGGCCTCTTTGGATTTTGGAGGCAACATATACCGCATTTTGGTGAGATACTCTGGCCTATTTTCAAGTGACTGGAAAAGCTGCTAGTTTTGAGTGGGGCCCAGACCAAGAGAAGGCTCTGCAACAGGTTCAGGTTGCTGTGCAAGCCACTCTGCCACTTGAGCCATATGATCTGGCTGATTCAGTAGTGCCTGAAGTGTCAGCGGCAGACAGAGATGCTGTTTTGAGTCTTTGGCAGGCCCCTATTGGTGAATTACAGTGCAGACCCTTAGGATTTTGGAGAAAAGCCCTGCCATCCTCTGCAGATAACTACTCTTCTTTTGAGAAACAGCTTTTGGCTTGTTACTGGGCCTAAGTAGAGACAGAATGCTTAACCATGGGCCACCAAGTCATCATGCTGCCTGAGCTGCCCATCATGAACTGGGTGTTGTCTGACCCACAGAGTTATAAAATCAGATGCGCACAGTAGCACTCCATCATTACATGGAACTGGTATATATGAGATCAGGCCCGAGCAGGACCTGAGGGCACAAGTAACTTGTATGAAAAAGTGGCCCAAATGCCCGTGGTCTCCATTTTTATCACATTACCTGCCCTCTCCCAGTATGCACCTATGGCTTCATGGGGAGTGCCTTATGATCAGTTGACTGAAGAAGGGAAAGCTTGTGTCTGGTTTAAAGGCGGTTCTGCTTTATATCCAGGCACCACTTGAAAGTAGAAGTGGACAGAGTCAGCGCTACAGTCCCTTTCTAAGACCTCCCTGAAGGACAGTGGTGAAGAGAAATCTCAATTTGTAGAACTTTGAGCAGTGCACCTGGTTGTTCACTGCTTGGAAGGAGAAATGGCCAGATTTGTGACTGTATACTGATTCATGGGCTGTGGCCAATGGTTTGGCTGGATGGTCAGAGACTTGGAAGGAACATGATTGGAAAATTGGAAACAGAGTTATGAGGAAGAGGTATGTACATAGACTTCTCTGAATGGGCCAAAGAAGTGAAGATATTTGTGTTTCATGTGAATGCTCACCAAACGGTGACCTCGGTAGAGTAAGATTTTAACAATCAAGTGGATAGGATGATGCGTTCTGTAGCTACCATTCAGTCTCTTTCCCCAGCCACTCCTGTCATTGCTCAGTTGCACATGATAAAAGTGGCCATGGTGACAGGGATGGAAGTTACGCATGGGCTGAGCAACATGGACTTCCATTCACCAAGGCTAAATTGGCTACAGCGACTGCTGAGTGCCCAGTCTGCCAGCAGCAGAGACCAACACTGATTCCCCAATATGTCACCATTCCTCGAGGTGATCAGCCAGCAACCTGGTGACAGGTTGATTACACTGGAGTGCTTCCATCATGGAAAAGGCAGCGTTTTGTTCTTACTGGAACAAACCCTTACCCTGGATGTGGATTTGCCTTTCTTGCACACAATGCCTCTACCAAAAATACCATCTGTGGACTTACTGAATGCCTTATTTACTATCATGATGTCCCACACAGCAACGCCTTGGATCAAGGGACTCACTTCACAGAAAATGAAGTGCAGCAATGGGCCCATGCTTATGAAATTTACTGGTCTTAACATGTTCCTCATCCTGAAGCAGCTGGATTGATAAAACAATGGAACAGCCTTCTAATGACACAATTATGGTGCCAGGTAGGTGGCAATACCTTGCAGAGTGGGTCAATGTTCTCCAGGAGGCTATATATGCTCTAAACAAGCGTCTCATATATGGTGCTGTTTTTCCCATAGCCAGGATTCATGGGTCTAGGAATCAAGGGGTGGAAATGGGAGTGGCACCACTCACTCTTAGCCCTATTGACCTACTCGAAAAATTTTTGCTTCCTGTCCCCACAACCCTATGCTGTATGGGGTCTAGAGTTCTTAGTTCCAAAGGAAGGAATGCTCCCACCAGGAGATGCAACACTGATTCCACTGAACTGGAAGTTAAGAATGTCACCTGGCCACTTTGGACTCCTCATGCCTCTGGATCAACAAGTAAAGAAGAGAGTTACTGTACTGGCTGCTGTTACTGATCCTGATTAACAATAGGAAATCAGCCTGATATTACATAATGGAAGTAAAGAAAAGTATGTCTGGAATGCAGGAGATCCCTTAGGGTGTCTCTTAGTACTACCATGTCCTGTGATTAAAGTCAATGGAAAACTATAGCAACCCAATTCCAGTATGACTGCTAATGGCCCAAACCCTTCAAGAATGAAGGTTTGGGTCACCCCACCAGGCAAGGAACCACGGCCAGCTGAGGTGCTTGCTGTGAGCAAAGGGAATACAGAATGTGTGGTGAAAGAAGGTAGTTCTAAATAGCAGTTATGACCACGTGACCAGTTACAGAAAAGAGGGCTGTAATTGTTATGAGTATTTCTTCCTTGCATGTGTGCATCAAATACTTTTGTTTTCTTCAGTGATAAAATATTTTCTTTACTTATAAAATATAAGATGTAAACAGGACTTACGCGTTTTCAGTTGTACACGTTGGTTGCATCATGTTAGGTGCAAGTATGACTTTGTAATTGTCTTTACTTAGAGACTGTATATGGTTTAAGGAGATGTGTAGTACGAGTGCCATGTTGACAAGGGGTGCATTGTGATGGTTAAGGTTGTGTGTCAAGTTGGCTGGGAAATGATTCTTACCTGTTTGGCAGTTATGTAGTGATGTACTTTGGCAGTTATGTAATGATGTACTTTGGCAGTTATGTAATGATGTAGTTATCCTCCATTTCATGATATAATGTAATCACCTCCATGATGTGATCTGATGTAATCAGCCAGTCAGTTGTAAGGGGAGTTTCCTCAGGAGTGTGGCTTGCATCCAATGTATATGGAGGTTCTGGCAAAGCTTGCTGGCTTTTGCTCCCTCTGGATCCCGCATCTGGCTCATCATCATCTGATCTCTGGTTCTTGGGACTTGAGGCTGTGGCCTGCAGTATTGCTTGTCAATCTTGGGTTTCGTCAGCTTTCACAGCCTGTGAGTCAGAAGCCTGCCGTCTTACCTGCCGATCTTGAATTCGTCAGCCCCTGCTATGTGAGTTAGGAGAGGCCTTCAACCTGACACCTCACCCATGGACTTGAGACTTGCCAGCCTCTACAACTGTGTGAGCCGTCTCCTTGAAATAAATCTCTCTCTTACTCTCTCCACGCGCACGCGCACACACACATATATATAAACCAAACCAAACCCATTGCCATTGAGTGGATTCTGACTCATAGCAACCCTACAGGACAGAGTAGAACTGCCTCATAGAGTTTCCATGGAGTGGTTGGTGGATTCGAACTGCCGACCTTTTGGTTAGCAGCCATAGCTCTTAACCACTGTGCCACCAGGGTTCCACACTTCACTGGTTTTGCTTCTCTACAGAACCCAGCCTAAAACATTCATCAAAAGACTTTATCAAAAGAGTAAAAATAGAACCTACAGACTGGGAAAACATTTGTGAGAACAACATATCTGTTAAGGGTCTAATCTCTAAAACATATAGAAAACTTCAACTACTCAACAACAGAAAGACAAACAATCCAATTTAAAAATGGGCAAAGGACATGAACAGACACTACATCAAAGAGGACATTCAAGTGGTCAACAAACACATGAAAAGATGCTCTCAATCATTATCCATTAGACACATGCAAATCAAAACTACAATGAGATACAATCTCACCCCTGCAAAACTGGCACTGATTAAAACAAACAAACAAAAACAGATAACAACAAATGTTGGTGAGGATATGGCGACACTGGAAACATTTTACCATTGTAAAATGGTACCACCACTATGGAAAACAGTGTGGCACTTCCTCAAAAAGTTAGAAATAGAAATACCTTATGATCCAGCAATCCCACTCTCCTAAGTGTATATCCTAGAGATCTAATAGCTGTAACACGAATAGACATATGCACTATGTTCACTGCAGCATTATTCACAAGAGCAAACAGATGGGAACAACCTAAGTGCCTATCAATGGATGAATGGATAAACAAAACGTGGTATATACATAAAATGGAATACTATGCAACCATAAAAAATGATGAGTTTGCAAAACATAACATGGATGAATCTGGAGGGCATTATGCTGAATGAAATAAGTCAATCAAAAAAGTGCAAATATTGTATGATCCCACCTTTATTAAAGAACAAAAATAGGTATACATACGGAAATCAACATTCTTTGGTGGTTACCAGGGATGAAAGGGGATGGGAGGGAGAATCCCTCTCTAGATAACATGTTTTTTATTTTTGTGGTGGGAAAGGCAATACCAAACATGGGTGAAGTGTGCACAACTTGACCAAGGTTAATGATGACGTTAACAAGTACACAAGAATAAGGGACATTATTGGTAAATACTATAACATATACAGTTCTAAAACAACAGCAGCAACAACCAAAAAATACATGATCTGTATGCATATATGTGTATAGAAAGGTATATGTGTGTATATACATGTGCATGTCTAATTGTACCCATAGGCATATGTATATACATGTTTGTGTGTGCTTCATATATATTCATATATATGTAATAAAGCACATAGGGGACACAGTCACGGATACTTCCTAGACATAACCAAATGCCTTGCAGGATTGGTTTAATGGGTTTGAAAGTTTAGGACCATAGTCTCGTCGGACATCTCAGTCAATTGGCATAACATAGTGCATAAAGTTTTTATTCTACATTCTTGTTTGGTAAGTAGCTTCTGGGGTCTTAAAAGCTTGTGAGCAGCCATTTAAGATACAACTATTGGTTTCTACTCGCTGGAGCAGAAGAGAAAGAAGGAAACCAAACACTCAAAAAGAAGAAACTAGTCTACAGGACTAACAGCCTACATGAACCACAGCCTCATCTATCCTGAGACCAGAAGAACTACTAGATGGTACCTGGCTACCACACTACCGATCTTTCTGACTAGGGACAAAATCGACAGTCCAGAACAGAATGGGAGAAAATTGTAGAACAAAATTCAAATTATTTTCAAAAAAGGCCAGACTTACTGGACTGGTAGAGACTAGAGGAAGCCCTGAGACTATCACCCTGAGATACCATTTAAACTTTGAACTGAAATCATTCCTTGAGTTCACCTTTAAGCTAAATAACAGATGGGCTCATAAAATAAACAATATCACCCGTGACTACTGTTCTCCTTAAAAAAAAATCATCTCTATGAGATGAAACGGTCAACACTTACTCTAAAACAAAGATGAGAAGGTCAAGGTGGGGGGGGGGGGCAGGGAAGATAGATTAACAGAATGGGAATAATAAGAATGTTGACACAATGTGAAAAGTGTAACCAATATCACTTAATATGTATAGAAACTGTTAAATGGGAAACTAATTTGCTGTGTAAACGTTCACCAAAAACACAATAAAACATTAAAAGAAAAAAAAAAATCTGCTCCTTGCCTCTTCTGGCTTCCTGTGGCTGCTGGCACTCTCTGGCTTGTGGCTCCATTTCTCTCTGCTCTGTCTTCACATTGCCCTTCCTCTGTGTGTCTGTATTATTTTCCTTTGCCTCTCTCTTATAAGTACACTTGTGATGGCATTTAGGGCCTACTCAGGTAATCCAGATTGATATCCTCATTGCAAAGTCCTTAACTTAATTATATCTTCAAAGAACCTTTTTCCAAACAAGGTAACAATCACAGGTTTCAGGGATTAGGACATAGACATATCTTTTGGAGGGCCACCATTCATCCCACTATAGTCCACCCTAATGCCTCCTAAAATTCATGTTTGTCCCATGTACAAAATATATTCACCCCATTCCAAAATCCTCAAAAGTCTCAACTCAAGTGCTAAATCTTATCTAAATATCATCAGCTTAAAAGTCCCAAATCTTGTCATCAAAATCACGTATGGGTGAGACTCTTAGTATGATCCATCCTGGGGCAAAATTTCTCTCTATCTGTGGACCTGTGAAGCTAGAACACAAGTTACCTGCTTCTAAAATATAATGGTGGGACAGCCACAGTATAACAATTATAGACATTCCTATTCCAAAAGGGAAAAAAATGGAAGGAATAAAGGGGTCTCAGGCCCCAAGCAATTAAAAAATCCAGCAGGGAAAATTCCGTTAGATTTCAAGGCTTGGGAATAATCCTCTGTGGCTCAAGGCTCTGTCCTCTAGGCCTAGGGCTCTGTCCTCTGGGCCCAAAGTGTCTCCGCAGGCCTCTGGGCCCACAGTAGCTCAGCCAGCCTCTGCTTCTACAACCATGTCTCCAGCCTCTTCCTCTGCCTGTGCACCTGCACCCAGCCTATACTTTGCACCCCTGCCTCTGTGCCGATGGCTCTGCCCCTGGGAGTCATTCTTCCTTTTTCTTGAGTGGTAGCACATGTTTGCAGCTGAGTATATCTATCATCCCATTTCTTGTCTATGGAATTTTGGAAGTCCAACATCCCTCCTTCATTTTGTCCTGTCTCTGTACCCTTTAGTCCAAACAGCAGTGTTTCTGCTAATACAACATTCTCAAAAACCTTGCAAGTCTCCCATGTATGTCACTCCATTAGATAAGTGGGTCCTCCACAGATTTCCGCTGGATAACCCCATCTCTATTCCTGGCTTCTGCTAAGGTGGGTAAGTGGATCCATGAGTCACATGCCTAGTCTCTTTAACAAAAGGTTGTCCAGCCACACCGTTGCCCTTCTCTCCACAGCATGCTTTCTTAATAGTGAATCTTCTAATTTTAGCATGTTTTGCAATCTGGATAGGTTAAGAATTTCCTAGATCATCAAGTGCTGATTTCTTTTTGCTTAAAACTCCTTATTCAACTTAATTCTTTTCCTTTGCATTTTACTGTAAGCAGCAAGGAGAAACCAGGTGTGAGGTGTGGAATCATCTTGCAAGAAGTAATTTGGACTTGTTTTTGTTTTGTTTTCCTAGCCAGATCAACACCTGCGGCTAATGAGTAGGACCTGATCAGATCAAGAGAGATCACCTGGGGGCCTGATGTTGACTAGCCTCAGAGGGTGTTATTGGACTGAATTGTGTTCCCCAAAAATGTGTGTCAACTTGGCTTGGCCATGATTCCCAGTATTGTGTGATTGTCTTCCATTTTGTAATCTGATGTAATTATCCTATGTGTTGTAAATCCTAACCTCCATGATGCTAATGAGGTAGGATTAGAGGCAGTTATGTTAATGAGGAAGGATGCAATCTACAGGATTAGATTGCATCTTGAGTCAATCCCTTTTGAGATCTAAAAGAGAGAAGCAAGCAGAAAGGAGAGGAACCTCTTACCACCAAGCAAGAAGAGCCAGGAGCAGAGCGCATCCTTTGGACCCAGGGTCCCTGCACTGAGAAGCTCCGAGACAAGGGCAAGTTTGATGACAAGGACTTTCCCCTGGAGTCAACAGAGAGAGAAAGCCTGTCCCTGGAGCTGGCACCCTGAATTTGGACTTCTAGCCTCCTAAACTGTGAGAGAACCAATTTCTGTTTGTTAAAGCCACCCACCTGTGGTATTTCTGTTATAGCAGCATTAGATAACTAAGACTGAGGGTATGATATAATCTATCACAACACTGTAGTGAGTCCAATAAAGATGCTCAGCACAGAGGCTCAGAGGAGTTTCCTGGGTGATCATGCATGGGAGAGGGTAGTGTGTTTCTCTTTGGGATATGGAAGCTCTGCACTGTGACTCCTGCCATACCTCACCATATACATCTCTTCACTTGTGTCTTTTTTGGTTGTAATAAATCTGTAGTAAGTATGGTAGCCTCTCCATGAATTTCTGTGAGTCATTACAGCAAATTAACAAACCCGGAGGGGCAGTGAGAGCCAGTAGTGGCTAGCGTCTGCCTATCTGGCAGTCTGAAAGAAGGTGTCATTCTAATGTGTGAGTTCTCACCTAGCTCTGGGTATCTAGGGCTGAAAGATGGTGTCATGGGTTGAATTGTGTCCACAAAAAAATGTGTATCAATTTGGCTAGGCCATGATTCCCAGTACTGTGTGATTGTCCATCATATTGTCATCTGATGTGATTTTCCTATGTGTTGTAAATCCTATCACTATGATGTTAATGAGATGGGATTAGTGGCAGTTATGTTGATGAGACAGGACTCAATTTACAAGATTAGTTGTGTCTTAAGCCAATTTCTTTTGAGATATAAAAGAGATAAGCAAGCAGAGAGACACAGGGGACCTCATACCACCAAGAAAAAAAAGCCAAGGGAATAGCACGTCCTTTGGACCTGGGGTCCATGTGCTGAGAAGCTTCTCGACCAGGGAAGATTGATGACAAGGACCTTCCTCCAGAGCTGACAGATAAAGAAAGCCTTCCCCTGGAGCTAGCACCCTGAATTCAAACTTCTAGCCTCCCCTAGACTGTGAGAGAATAAAGTTCTCTTTGTTCAAGCCATCCCTTGTGGTATGTCTATAGCAGCACTAGATGACTAAGACAGATGGTGTCCGACTAACTTGTGAGCTCTGACGCAGCTCTGAGTGGCTGGAGCTCAGAGAGTGTCACGTGAACTTCTGGTGATGAGGATAGAGAAGTGGGAAGGTGATGACTGGATCCATTTCCACACTTTGAGAATTGGAGTCATGCTGAATTCAGCCATGTTTTCTGCCACCATGTAACAAAGACTGACTGCCTTTTCTCCAGTTTTCAATAACATATTCCTTATTTCCTTCTAAGCTCTTACCAGAATTGCCTTTAGTGTTCATATTTCTATCAACATTTGTGTATGACTACATGTATATTCTCTAAGACAATAGAATCTTTCTTTATTATGCTCCTCACTTTCTCTTGAGCTCTCATTGGCCAAATCATTAACATCCGTATTTCTACCAACAGTCTGCTCAAGACAATCTAGGCTTTTTCTATCATGTTTCTCAAAATTCTACCAGCGTCTAGCCATTAATCAATTCCAAAGTCATTTTCACACTTTTAGTTATTTATTAGAGAAGCATCTGTCTTCCCAGTACCAAAATTTGTATTAGTTTCCTGAGGCTGCAGTAACAAATTACCACAAACTTGGTGGTTTAAAACAAGATAAAATTTATTTTCTCACAGTTTTGGAGGCCAGAAAGCCAAAATTAAGGTGTCAGCAGGGCTGCTCTCCTCTGCTACAGAGGATCTAGGGGAGAATCTGCTCCTTGCCTCTTGCAACTTCTGGTGGCTGCCCCCTGGGGTGGATTATCCAATAGGCAAGGTAAGCACGATTCTTATCTTTTTTACCAGATTATCTGCAGTGGACAGGTTCACATTTTTTTCTACCACATCAAAGATTCTACTTCTAGATATAGCTGGCATCCGTCTCTCTCTCATCCCCACAGCACCTTTCTATAGAATCAAGGCCTCTTTGCAAATTTACAATCCCTGACCGGGGTGGCTGACCCAGTAAGCAAGGTAAGCACAGGCTTACTTGTGCTTATTTACCAATCTGTAGTGAACAATTTCACACGGGTTTCACCACATCAGAGATGAAACTGTTCACTACAGATGATCTGGTAAGCAAGGTAAGCACCATGCTTACCTTGCCTATTGGGTAATCTGTCCCTGGCTGCCTCTGTATTTCTGGGCTTGTGGCTGCACCTCTCCAATCCTTGCCTCTGTCTCCATATCACCTTCTCCTTTGCATGCCTCTTCTCCTCTCTGTGTTTGTGTTATCTTTTTTTTACCTCTCTCACAAGAACATTTTGTGATGGAATTTAGGGCTCACCAGATACTCCAGGGTGATAGTCTCATCTTGAGATCCTTAACTTGATTACATCGGCAAAGGCCCTTTTTCTGAGGACTAAGATGTGAGCATATCTTTTTGGTGGCCACCGTTCAGCCCACTACAATAATCAGTGTTTAAAAAATAAAGACACTTACTAGCATACCCTATAAATTTCAAAGTAAGTGAGAACCTAATAAGTTCTTAATAAAATCAAACATTAAAATATATCAGACTTCTTAATATACTCACAAAGACAATAGGGATATTAGCTAGATGTACAAATGGGTATAAATTTCATATTTTCAGCCATATCTGCCTATAAAATGATACAACTTATAGTGATCCCTATGTTTAAAACAATAAATATAATCCTATTAAAAAGTATAGGCTCTCAGTGAGAGATTATCTTAACTGTTAAAGATGTTAGATGTAAGTATGGGCAACAGGAAGAAGCCAGGACATCTCTGCTTTAAAGATGTCTTTAAAACTAGGTGATAGTCTCATCAGTTTCAGATGAAGGTGCATTTTTTTCAACCCACCTTGATTATATCTCACCTGCCTAAGGATTCTACTGCACAGTTGTAATAAATAAACACAACTGTTTGCTTCTTTTGGAGTATACGAAAAACACAAAAGATGTGCTAAATGTCATAGAACAACAATCTTAAAACTGGGGCCCATGTCATGAAGATTTTTCAAGGGTTATGGGGATAATTATATTTTTAAGGGAATCTGTTTGTAGATTCTCAACTTTCATATGTACTGTTTCCTAAATCTGAACTTCTTGTAAATGTATCTGTGGTTAAGGAGTCCTTGTTCACTATGGCCCTTCCCTTTCTTTACTAAAGAAATGTATACCTCTCATCCATTCTAAATATTAATATGTACAAAGTTTCAAGGTATAAAAACTTCCAGACCACTAAATAAAGGACAATTCCAAACACTGGTGTAGGTGATAAGAAAGTGAATTATTCTATTAACTGGGTAACATACACTTTTGCAATCCAGACTGCTTTGAATTCTTTATTTTCAACAAAACTGAAGAAGAATGTTCAGCTGAAAAATCATTAAGAAATATTTTTTATAATAGACCATTGTGATTTGGGGCAAATAACTTGAAAGGAGTTCAAATTGGGTAGCACTGATAAAACAAAATTTCCATTTTTATTCCATTTACATGAACAAGTTTCTAATCACTTATATCTTACAAACAGAAAAATATGAAGAAAACTGATGCTAAATCTTTCTTACTCTAGCAATAATTAATACTGATCCATAGTTTTATCAACTAACTGGGAAAAAATCTTATCCATTTCACTGAGATAGGTTTTATAATTTTGAAGAAGACTCAATCCAGAAAAACTTTTAATGCTTTGGGATTTAGGACCGCAAGAAAAGTACATATCTACGTACCTACCTATTTATCACCAGTTGCTATCAAGTCAATTCTGACTGATGATGACCCCATGCATGTCAGAGTAAAACTGTGTTATGTAAGGTTTTCAATGGCTGATTTTTCAGAAGTAGATCGCCAGACTTTTCTTCTGAGGAGCCTTTGGGTGGACTTGAATCATCAACCTTTAGGTTAGCAGCTGAGCATGTTAACTGTTCGCACCACCCAGGGAATATATATATATTCCATATACACATATATATTTCAGAAATAAGCTACAACGATCAAAAAAGACTTTTAAGTATAGAATTATATTAGGACAAAATTCTGTGACAAAAGTGGAATGAAAATACAGGTTCAAGGAGAGAGAAACTACGTCAAATTTCTGACTATTAAAAGAGGTTGTCTGGAGGTGAAGCAAGATGGTGAAGTGAATGGACGCTCTCATCTACCCCTCCAGCAACTAACTCACCGAACAATGAATACAAACAAGCACAGACTGAGATCTCAGAACTCCATACAGTTGCTGAGGAATTGGAGAATTGGGGTGAGTCTAGAACCTGAGAGATCCTACCCGCTAACATTAGGAGCATGCACTCATTGTAGTCATTTTGGTATGGGACTGGGTAACACCCCAAGCAAGGAACACAGAAAGTGAGCGTATCTGAGGAAGGTCTAGCTGGATATTTTTAAGGCCGTAAACTGGCTGTGAGAGTCTGCATGGGTTGTGCAAGTGAGAGGGTGTGAAGGAAAACCATAACGCTGCTTGAGAGTACTGCTGAACCTCACTGAAGCCCGAAACAGATGGACACTAGGACCAGGAAGAACTGAAAGAGCAACAGGCCACAGGAGACAGCCCACAGTGGGACATCGTGGGTAGTGGGTGTGCCAATGCAGAGGCACCGGTGAGAAAAAACTAAAAAACCCTCATCATCACCACAGTACAGTTGATCCCCACTGCTCACACCAGTGGAGGTGTCCAGCAAACCCCCTCTCTCCTCCGCATGCCTATTGAATCCCAGAGACCAAGCATACAGATCCCTTGAATCAACCTGGGGGGAGAGAAGGGATTAAAAAAAAAAAAAAAACAAAAGAAAAAACTAAGGATAAGAGTGCCATCTAGTGGTTATCAGGAGACAATGCCAATCCTGCCGCCCCGAAACTTTCTATCTAACAGGCAATCTGTAGGGCTTGAGGCACGCTGCCTCTTGGGGTTCCCAGGCCTGTGAGTTTTGGAGGGGGCGGTCTGCTGCATCTTTCTCCCATGGAGTGGTTGGGTGCAAGTCCTGACCTTTTGGTTGGTAGTCGGATGATGGACAGTGCCCCACCAGGGCACCCAAGCAGAAAATTTTCCCACAGTAAACAGCATAAAAAACTTAAAGATACCAAAATGGCTCAAGTTAAACAAAAGCTAGACGAAAAACCCACAAAAATACAAAGGAAGAAGGAACAATAGAAAGCAAAACATGAAGAAGAGGAAATTTCTCTTATGCAGGCCAGAATAATGCACAGAATTAATAATTTTCAGAATATGGTAATAAATATGTTTAAAGAAAGCAAAAAACATACAGAAAATAAACTAGTGGAGTTCAGGAAGCAAATGGAGAAACAATATGAGACTGTCAACAAGGAATTGGGAAAAAAAAAACAAAAAACAAAGAGAACTACCAGAACTGAAGAATAACACATCTAAATTAGAAAAAGCAAGAGAAACACTCAACAATAGAGTTGAAAAAACAGAAGATAGAATAAATGACCTGGGAGACAAAATAACTAAACTTATAAAGTCTCAAGAGAAAAGAACAAAGAAAAGTGAACAAACCCAAAACAAATGTGGGATTCAATTAAGAAATTTAACATTAGAACTACCGGAATTGCAGAGGACCACGACAACAATAACTACACAAACAATTTTCTAAGAGATAATCAGAGAGAATTTCCCAGACCTGAACAGAGAACCAAGCCTGCAAATACAGGAAGCTACATGAACCCCAATCAGAAGAGACACAAAAAGATAAACTCAGCGACATATTCTTGAAAACCAAAGACAAGGAGAGAATTTTGAAAGCAGCAAGAGAAAAACACAATTTAACATACCAAGGGTCTTTCATAAGAATCAGAGTGGATTTCTCCCAAGAAACTCTAGAAGCCAGAAGACAATGGTGTGAAGTATATAAAATACTGAACCAAAACAATTACCAACCAAGAATACTCTACCCAGCAAAGCTGTCATTCAAAAATGAGGGAGTAATCAAGACATTCCCAAACAACCAGACGCTCTGGGAATTTGCCACGACCAGACTAGCTTTATAAGCATTACTCAAGAG
Organism: Dugong dugon; assembly: GCA_030035585.1. Lineage (NCBI taxonomy): Eukaryota > Metazoa > Chordata > Mammalia > Sirenia > Dugongidae > Dugong > Dugong dugon. The sequence continues at coordinate 94,333,984 of CM057483.1, read as the reverse complement.
AGTACTCCAAATGGAAAGACAAGAACATTAAGAAATAAGTACAAACTAAACCTATCAAATACAGGTTATATATTGATGTTAATGGAGACACACCAACAGAAATGGGGGAAGGAGGAGCGTATCAGGAATAGATTTATTATGTTAAGGTTTTATGTTAACAGTTATTTTTATGCTCGACGTTGTAGTGATTTTAAGTCATATAATGTAATGTATGTGGTAACCACTAAGAAATCACTAAGAAGAAATACTCAGGAGAAAAGAAGCAAGCTAACTAAAAGGCTCATCAAAAGAAAGCACTCAAATACAAACAAAAACATAAAAATCAGTATAATAAACAAACAAGATACAAAACACTCAAAAAAAAAAAAAAACTAAAATGAGTGAGGCAGACAAATTGTTTTCAGTAATAACCTTAAATGTAAATGGTCTAAATGTCCAATGCAAAAGGCAAAGAGTGGCAGAATGGATTAAAAAAAACATGATCCATCCTTTTGCTGTCGCAATAAACCCACCTTAGATACAAGCGTACAAACAGACTGAAAATAAAAGGATGGAGAAAAATATTGTATGCAACCAGTAAACAAAAAAGAGCAGGGGTGGCCATACTGATATCAGAAAAAATAGACTTTAAATCAAAATGTTACAAGAGAAAAAGAAGGACATTACATAATAATAAAAAGGTCAATTCAACAAGAAGACATAACAATTATAAACATATGTGCATCTAACAGCAATGCCCCCCACGTGTCTGTCAGTTTGTCGTACTGTGGGGGCTTGCATGTTGCTGTGATGCTGGAAGCTATGCCACTGCTATTCAGATACCAGCAGGGTCACCCATGGTGGACAAGTTTCAGCTGAGCTTCCAGACTAAGACAGACTAGCAAGAAGGACCCAGCAGTCTACCTTTGAAAGGAATTAGCCAGTGAAAACCTTATGAATAGCAGCGGAACACTGTCTGACATAGTGCCAGAAGATGAGCTCCCCAGGTTAGAAGGCACTCAAAACACAACTGGGTAAGAGCTGCCTCTTCAAAGTAGAGTCGACCTTAATGATGTGGATGGAGTGAAGCTTTGAGGACCTTCATCTGCTGATGTGACACGACTTAAAATGAGAAGAAACAGCTGCAAATATCCATTAATAATCGGGACGAGGAATGTACGAAGTATGAATCTAGGAAAATTGGAAAACGTCAAAAATGAAATGGAACATATAAACATCGATATCCTAGGCATTAGTGAGCTGAAATGGACTGGTATTGGCCATTTTGAATCAGACAACCATATGATCTGCTATGCCGGGAACAGACAACTTGAAGAGGAACGGCGTTGCATTCATTGTCAAAAAGAACATTTCAAGATCTATCCTGAAGTACAATGCTATCAGTGATAGGATACTATCCATACACCTACAAGGAAGACCACCTAATACAACAATTATTCAAATTTACCCATCAACCACTAAGGCCAAAGATGAAGAAATTGAAGATTTTTACCAACTTCTGCAGCCTGAAATTGATTGAACGTGCAATCAGGACACATTGATAATTACTGGTGATTGGAATGCAAAAGTTGGAAATGAAGAAGAATTGGTAGTTGGAAAATATGGCCTTGGTGACAGAAATGATGTTGGAGATCGCATGATAGAATTTTGCAAGACCAATGATTTCTTCATTGCAAATACCTTTTTTCACCAACATAAATGGCGACTACGCACATGGACCTCGCCAGATGGAATAAATAGGAATCAAATCGACTGCATCTGTGGAAAAAGACGATGGAAAAGCTCAATATCATCAGTCAGAACAAGGCCAGGGGCTGACTGCAGAACAGACCATCAATTGCTCATATGTAAGTTCAAGTTGAAACTGAAGAAAATTAGAACAAGTCCACGACAGCCAAAGTACGACCTTGAGTATATCCCACCTGAATTTAGAGAGCATCTTAAGAATACATTTGACGGGTTGAACACTAATGACCGAAGACCAGACGAGTTGTGGAATGACATCAAGGACATCATACATGAAGAAAGCAAGAGGTCATTAAAAAGACAGGAAAGAAAGAAAAGACCAAAATGGATGTCAGAAGAGACTCTGAAACTTGCTCTTGAAAGTCGAGTAGCTAAAGCAAAAGGAAGAAATGATGAAGTAAAAGAACTGAACAGAAGATTTAAGAGGGTGGCTCAAGAAGACAAAGTAAAGTATTATAATGACATGTGCAAAAAGCTGGAGATAGAAAACCAAGGGGAAGAACACACTCGGCATTCCTCTAGCTGAAAGAACTGAGGAAAGAATTCAAGCCTCGAATTACAATAGTGAAGGATTCTATGGGGAAAATATTAAACAATGCAGGAAGCATCAAAAGAAGATGGAAGGAATACACAGAGTTATTATACCAAAAAGAACTGGTCGATGTTCAATCATTTCAAGAGGTAGCATAGGATCAGGAATCAATGGTACTGAAGGAAGAAGTCCAAGCTGCACTGAAGGCACGGGCGAAAAACAAGGCTCCAGGAATTGCTGGAATAGCAATTGAGATGTTTCCTCAAACGGATGCAGCTCTGGAAGTGCTCACTCGTCTATGCCAAGAAATTTGGAAGACTAGAAGGTAGGAGGGGACAGGAAAGCTGGTGATAGGAAACCCAAGGTTGAGAAGGGACAGTGTTGACATGTCCTGGAGTTGTTAACCATTGTCACAGGGCAATATGTGTGCTGTTTAATGAGAAACTATTTGTTCTGTAAACTTTCATCTGAAGTACAAAAAAAAAAAAAAAAGAATTATCTATGCGAGATCAAATTGACAACAGCAACTCAAAAGGTTTGATGGGAAGCCTAGGGGACAGTGAGTTGAAGATAATTGTGATGGAATAATTTGGAAAAGGAAAATGAGAATAGCAGTACAACTGGAAGAATGTAACCAATGTCACTGAATTGTACATGTAGAAATTTTTGAAATGGTGTATCTTTGGCTATGTATATTTTCACAAAAAAAAAAAGTTCTCCAAGGTCGAGAAGAGAGAGTGTTGACATGTTGTGGAGTTGTTAATCAATGTCATAAAACAATATGTGTACTGACTGTTTAATGAAAAACTATTCGTTCTGTAAACCTTCATCTAAAGTACAATAAAAAAATAAAAAAAAATTGGAAGACAGCTACCTGGCCAACTGACCAGAAGAGATCCATATTTATGCCTATTCCTAAGAAAGGTGATCCAACTGAATGTGAAAATTATCGAATAATATCATTAATATCACACTCAAATAAAATTTTCCTAAAGATCATTCAAAAGCAGCTGCAGCAGTATGTCAACAGGGAACTGCCAGAAATTCAGACCGGATACAGAAGAGGATGTGGAACCAGGGATATCACTGCTGATGTCGGATGGGTCCTGGCTGAAAGCAGAGAATACCAGAAAGATGTTCACCCGTGTGTTTTATTGACTATGCAAAGGCATTCGACTGTGTGGATCATAACAAATTATGGATAACATTGTGAAGAATGGGAATTCCAGAACGCTTAATTGTACTCATGAGGAACCTGTACACAGATCGAGAGGCAGTTGTTCAGATAGAACAAGGGGATACTGTGTGGTTTAAAGTCAGGAAAGGTGTGTGTCAGGGTTGCATCCCTTCACCATACCTATTCAATCTGTATGCTGAACAAATAATACAAGAAGCTGGGTTATATGAAGAAAAAAGGGGCGTCAGGATTGGAGGAAGACTCATTAACAACCTGTGATTTGCAGATGACACAACCTTGCTTACTGAAAGTGAAGAGGACTTGAAGCAATTACTGGTGAAGATCAAAGACCACAGCCTTCAGTATGGATTACAATTCAACATAAAGAAAACAGAAATCCTCACAACTGGACCAATAAGCAGCATCATGATAAATGGAGAAAAGATTGAAGTTGTCAAGGATTTCATTTTACTTGGATCCACAATCAACACCCATGGAAGCAGTGGTCAGGAAATCAAAAGACGCACTGCATTGGGCAAATCTGCTGCAAAAGACCTCTTTAAAGTGTTGAAAAGCAAAGATGTCACCTTGAAGACTAAGGTGCACCTGATCCAAGCCATGGTCTTTTCAATCGCATCATATGCATGCGAAAGCTGGACAATGAATGAGGAAGACCGAAGAAGAATTGACGCCTTTGAATTGTGGTGTTGGCGAAGAATACTGAATATAACATGGACTGCCAAAAGAACCAACAAATCTGTCTTGGAAGAAGTACAACCAGAACGTTCCTTAGAAGAAAAGATGGTAAGACTAGGTCTTACATGCTTTGGAAGTGTTGTCAGGAGAGATCAGTCCCTGGAGAAGGACATCATGCTTGGTAAATTAGAGGGTCAGCGAAAGAGAGGAAGACCCTCAGTGAGATGGACTGACGCAGTGGCTGCAACAATGGGCTCAAGCATAATGACTGTGAGCACAGCACAGGCAGTGTTTTGTTCTGTGGTGCATAGGGTCGCTACGAGTTGGAACCGACTTGATGGCACCTAACAACAACAATAGCAATGCATCAAAATACATGAAACAAATTCCGACTAATATGAAAGGAGAAATAGACAACTCCACAATAATAGTAGGGAACTTCAACCCACCACTTTCAATTATAGACAGAACATCTAAAACGAAAATCACTAAAGACATTGAGAACTCAAAACCATAAGCCAATAGACCTAACAGGCATATATAGAACACTCCATCCAACATCAGAACAAAACACATTCTTTCTCAGCACACATGGAACATTTTCCAGAATAGACCATATGCTAGGTCACAAAACAAGTCTTGACAAATTTAAAAAGATTGAAATAAGACAAACCATCTTCTTGGACCATAAAGGTATGAAACTAGAAATTAACAACAGGTTAAATAAGGGGAAAAGTTACATGGAAACTAATTAATACACTACTAAAAAATTATTGGGTCATAGAAGAAATCAAAAGTGAAATTTAAAAATTCCTAGAATCAAATGAAAATGAAAACAACATACCAAAACCATTGGGACCAGAGGGAAATTTATAGCAATAAATGCCAGCATTAAAAAAGAATAAAGATCCAAAATCACTAACTTAAACTCACAACTTGAACAAATAGAAAAGGAAGAGCAAAAGAAGCCAAAAGCAGCCAAAAAAAGTAATAATAAGGATCAGGGCAGAAATAAATGAATTAGAAAACAGAAAAGCAATTCAAAAACAGTTCAATTTCAAAAACAATTGAAAGAATTAAGTTGGTTCTTTGAAAGGATCGATAAAATAGACCAACTACTGGCTAGACTGACAAAAGAAAACATCCAGAAGAGGCAAATAACCAAATTAAGAAATGAAATTGGTGACAGTACAACCAATCCATCAGAGATAAATAAGATCATAATCAATTACTATGAAAAATTATACTCCAACAAATTTGAAAACCTAGAGGAAATGGAAAAATTCCTAGAAACACACTATCTACCCAAATTAACACAGAGGTATAAAATTTAAACAGACCCATCACAAGAGAAGAGATTGAAGATGTCAGTAAAAAAACTACCAACAACAAAAAAAGCCCCAGGTGACAATGAGTTGAAGATAATGGTGAGGGACTAATTTGGAAAAGGATAGTGAGAATAGCTGCACAACTGGAAGAATATAATTGATGTCACTGAAGTGTACATGTAGAAATTTTTGAAATGGTTTATCTTTGGCTATGTATATTTTCACCAAAAAAAGGTCCTCCAAGGTAGAGAAGGGAGAGCGTTGACATGTCATGTGGTCATTAATCAACGTCATAAAACAATATGTGTACTGTTTAATAAGAAACTGTTCTGTAAACCTTCATCTAAAGTACAGTTTTAAAAAAAGAAGCCCCAGGACCAGACGGATACACTGGAGAAATCTACCAAACCTTCAGAGAAGAGCTGACACCAATACTACTCAATCACTTCAAAAACACAGAAGAGGAGGGAACACTACTGAACTCCTTCTATGGAGCCAGCATTACCCTGATACTGAAACGAGGCAAAGACATCAAAAAAAAAAAAAAAAAAGAAAAAAGAAAATTAAAGACCAATATCCCTTATGAACATAGATGCAAAAATTTTCAACAAAATTCTAGCCAACAGACTACAGGAACATATCAAAATGAATCATGATGAAGTGGGATTCATATCAGGATGACAAAGGTGCTTCAACATCTGAAAATCAATCAATGCAATCCACCATATAAATAAAGGAAAAGAACCACATGATCATATCAATTGATGCATAAAAGGCATTTGATAAAATTCAACATCCTTTCCTGATAAAAACTCTCTGCAAAATAGGAATAGAAGGGAAATTCCTTGACATAATTAAGGGCATATATCAAAAACCAACAAGAAACATCATACTCAATGGAGAAAGGCTGAGAACCTTCCCTTTGAGAATGAGAATGAGAATGAGAATGAGACAAGGATGCCCATTACCATCACGCTTATTCAACATCTTACTGGAAGTCCTAGCCAGAGCAATAAGACAAGAAATAGACATAAAAAGTATCCAAATTGGAAAAGAAGTAAAATTATCACTATTTGCAAATGACATTATCCTATATATAGAAGACCCAAAAGATTTCACAAGAAAACTGCTGGAACTAATAGAAGAATTTAGCAACACTGCAGGATACAAGGTCAACACATAAAAATCAGTTGGGTTCCTCTACACTAGTAAAGACTATTCTGAAAAGAAATCAAGGAAACAACACCACTTACAACAGTCCCCAAGTCATTAAATACCTAGGAATTTACCTAACCAAGGACATAAAAGACTTATACAATGAGAACTAAAAAACATTGCTACAAGAGACTAAAAAGGACCTTCAAAAATGTAAAGACAAAAGTGGAGCCAACATGGCGCTATGAACAGAAGCACTCTGCCGTCCCTCCACAGCAAAGACTCGAAAAACTAAGTAAAACAGACATAAACATCAATTCTGGAACCCTAAGCATCAAATGAAGGGATAAAGAACTCAACCAAGCCCCGAATGGAATAAGAAACTGACAGACAACAGAGAGCGAAGAGAGATACAGAGTGGAGGTCCCCTATCAGCTAACGCACACGTATTTGCCATCTTGGACTCCTCATCTACCAAGAAAGGCGGACAGAGAGTACAGGAAGGCAGCTTCATGGAGCTCCAAGCAGGAGACACAGCATCTGGTAACCAGAGATACACGCTTTCCCACCCCCTCCCCTTCTTTCCTCTGCTTGGCCTCAGCCACTTTCCCGAAGGCTGAGGTTGCTGGGCTGGAGAGATGCTGGCTCTTTGCTGCTTGGATTTGCCCTGCCCACACCGGCCAGCTCCTTCAGTGCCATGTTTTGGTTACTGTTGTTGCTTTTTTTGGCTGCTTTTGGTTTCTTCTCTCTCTCACATCTCCCTTCCTTTCTCTCAAACACCTGGCATGTGCCATCTCTGCTCCTTCTTGACAGGCTGTGCAGCACTCTTGTCTTAGGAAACCCTTCCCCAGTCCGTGCCGCCACGCTGGTCAGCTCCCTGGAGGCATTTTTTTTTGTTTTTCTTCATTTCTTGGTTTCTTGTCTCTTTCTATTTTCCTTCTTCCTTTCTCCACAACACCTGGCACTGTGTGCCATCTCTGCTCTTCTAGATGGGCTGTGCAGCACTGCTCGGCTGGGGAGCTCCTTCCTTGGTCCACGCCACCAAGCCAGGGGGCTACCTCAAGGCATTGTTTTTTCTCGATTTCTAATCTCTCTCTATCTCACTTCCTTTTCTTTCTCCTGGACACCTGGTGCCATGTACCATCTCCACTCCTTCTTGATGGGCTGTGCAGCACTGCTCAGCTAGGGAGCCCCTTCCCTGGTCTATGCCACCAAGCCAGTGGGCACCCTCGGGGCATTATCTCTCCTTTTCTTTTCTTTTTCTGTTTCTCGTCTCTCTCTACCTTCCTTCCTTACCTTTCTCCTGAACACCTGGTGCCATGTACCATCTCTACTCCTTCTTGATGGGCTACGCAGTGCTGCTCAGCTAGAGACCCACTTCCAGGGGGTTCCCTTGGGACATTTTTTTCTTCTTTTTTTTCCTCAGTTTCTTGCCTCTCTCTACTTTCCTTCCTTCCAACCACCTGGCATCCCCCTCCCCCCATTTTACTGTCTCTCTCTACCTTCCTTCCTTTCCTTTCTTCCGACCACCTGGCCATGTGTGCCTTACTCTCTTTTTTTAAAATATAGTTTCTTATCTCTCTCTCCCGTCCTTCCTTTCCTTTCTCCTGCCCACCTAGCTGCATGTGCCGTATCTGTCCCTTCTTAACGGGCTGTTCACACCACCCAGCTACAAAGTCACCAACACATGGCTTCCCCAGGTCTGTGCCACTCCAACAGCAGGCTCCTCCAGCATTTTTTCTTTTTGGCTTCTGTTTCTCTCTTCTCTTTCTCATCTTCCCCACACCCACTTAGCTACACATATCACACAATCATCCCTCCCTCCTGCCTATCTGCATCGTGTGCTGAGCATCCCACCTCCGAGTGGCAGAGGCATGATTGACTGGGACCTGCCCTACATTGCCTTCAGCCCTGGCATATCGGCCTCAGTACAAGCCATAAATGACCCAGCCCAGCCCCTCTTCCTCCAATGGACCTGCCCTGCTGCGCCATAGCGGAGTGACTGGCCCTGCACAATGGACAAGGTGGTGAGAAGTACTGTGCTCATGGACGAGCAAACAACAAAGAACACCCAGCCAGCCTGTTCAGATACAACCAAATAAAACAAAAAAGCAGGAAGAAACAAACAAATGTACGATCAATAAAAAAAGGAAATACTGAATGTCCCAAAGACAGCAGACAATATCAAAATGTATAAAAAAATAAGACAGGATGGTTCTAGTAGGCATAAAAATAAAACACCAGATGAACTTCCAGTAGAACAAAAAGTCCTGGAACTACCTGATAGGGAATTCAAATCTCAATTATTCAGGGATATCCAAAAGATGAAGGAAAAAGCAGACAAAAATGAGGAAAAAATAGACAAAATCATGGAAAAGACAAACAAAACAACAGAAGAATTCAGGAAAACAATACAGGAACAAAATGTCAAAATAAACACACAACTAGAAATCATACAAAAACAGCAATTAGAAATCCAAAAGATAAACAACAAGATTTCAGAAATGGACAGTGTCATAGAAGGTTTGAGGAGCAGGTTTGAAACAACAGAAGACAGGATCAGTGAAACTGGAGACAAATCCTTAGATACCACTTTGAGAAAAAATCAGAGAAATGAATGAAGAAAAATGAAACCCTGAGAATGATGTGAGACACAATTAAAAGCAAAAACTGCAAGTGATCAGAGTTCCAGAACAGGGGGAGAAAACGGAAAACAGGACCACTGAAGAACTGCTGACAGAAAACTTCCTTAATATCATGAAAGATGAAAAGCTGACCAGCCAAGACTCAATGAACCCCATATAGGGTAGACCCCCAAAAGAAAATCACCAAGGCATATCATAATCACACTCGTAAAAACCAAAGACAAAGAAAGTACCCTGAGAGCAGCTAAAAAAAAAAAAAAAAAGTCACATACAGAGGGAAAACAATAAGACTAAGTTCTGATTACTCGGCAGAAACCATGCAGGCAAGAAAGCAATGGGATGGTATATATAAAATCTTGAAAGAAAAAAACTGGCAACCGACAATAAAATTTGCTGCAAAACTCTTGCTCAGATATGATGGAGAAATTAGGACATTTCCCGATAAACAGAAATTAAGGGAATATGTAAAAACAAAACCAAACTTACACGAATTACTAAAGGGAGTCCTTTGGTTAGAGAACCAACAACATCAGACAACAACCTGAATCCAGGACACAAGACTGCATCAGCCAGATACCAATCTAGGTAATGAACTCTTAGGGATAAAACAAAACTAAAGAAGTTACAACAGGGAACCAGAGAGGTTAATCTGTGAATGACAACAACATCAGAACAATAAAAAAGGGAAAAAACAGTGTAGGTAATGGAGAGGAAGTCAGGGTGATACCAAGTAATAAAAGACTCATCCAAACTTAGAAAGATAAGGGTAAATTTCAAGGTAACCACATAGAAAGTTAATAAACCTACTCACCAAAATAAAAAAGAAAAACATAAAGTCTCAGTGAACACAAAATCTACACAAATGAAAGAAACGGAAAAAAAAAATCCAAAAACAAAAGGAATTCAGTACAGGAAAGTAAGAGGAAAAAGACAACATCAGAACAATTAAAAAAAACAAACGAACTACAAAATGACAGCAACAAACTCATTTATCAATAATTACACTGAACGCAAATGGCCTAAATGCACCCATAAAGAGACAAAGAGTGACAGGATGGATTAAAGAAACAGGACCCATCAATATGCTGTCTACAAGAGACACGCCTTAGAAACAAAGACATAAATTTATTAAAAATCAAAGGATGGAAAAAATATATTAAGCAAACAGCTACCAAAAAAGCAGGAGTGGCAATACTAATCTCAGATGAAAGAAACTTTAAAACAAAAGACACCATAAAAGACAAAGAAGGGCATTATATACTGATTGAAGGGGCAATTCATCATGAAGACACAACCATAATAAATATCTACACACCCAATGACAGGGCTCCAAAATACATAAACTCTAATAGCACTGAAAAGACAAATTGACAGTTGCACAATAACAGTAGGAGACTTCAACACACCATTCTCAGTAAAGGACAGAACATCTACAAAAAAACTCAACAAAGATACAGAAGATCTAAAGGCCACAATCAGACAACTTGACCTCACAGACATATAGAACACTAAAGCCAACAGCTGCAGAGTACACATTCTTTTCCAACACATATGGAATGGTCTCCAGAATAGACCACATCTTAGGCCACAAAGCAACTCTCAACAAAATCCAAAACACTGAGATAATACAAAGTATCTTCTCTGATCACAACGTTACCAAAGTAGAAATTAATAACAGGAAGAGGAAAAAAAAATCAAAGACAAGGAAATTGAATAACACCTTGCCTAAAAACCACTGGGTAAAACAAGAAATCAAAGATGGGGTAAAAAAATTCCTAGGATGAAACGAGAATGAAAACACATCATACCAAAACCTTTGGGACAGAGCAAAGGCAGTGCTCAGAGGTCAACTTATAGCAGTAGATGCATACATCAAAAAAAGAAGGGAGAATATTAAAACAATAGCTACACACCTCAAACAAATAGAAACAGAAGAGCTAAAGAAGCCCACAGCTACCAGAAGAAAGGAAATAATAAATATAAGAGCAGAAATAAATGAAATAGTGAAAAGACAAACAACAGAAAGAATCAACAAAACTAAAAGCTGGTTCTTTGAAAGGATCAACAAACTCGACAAACCACTGGTGAAACTGACAAAAGAAAAACAGAAGAGGATGCAATAACCCAAGCAAGAAATGAAATGGGGGATATTACAACAGACCCAACTGAAATAAAAAGAATCATGACAGAGTACTATAAGAAACTATACTCCAACAAATTTGAAAATCTAGAGTAAATGGACAAATTCCTAGAAACACACTACCTACCCAAACTAACACAAACTGAAGTTGAAAATCTGAACAGACTCATAACAAGAGAAGAGATTGAAAAGGTAACTTAAAAAAACTCCCAACAACAACAACAAAAAGCCCTGGCCCAGATGGCTTCATGGAGAATTCTACAAAGCATTCAGAGAAGAACTTACACCAGTACTACTCAAACTATTTAAGAACATATAAAAGGAAGGGAAAATTTCAAATTCATTCTATGAAGCCAGCATAACCCTGATACCAAAACCAGGAAAAGACATCACACACAAAAAAATTACAGAGCAATATCTCTCATGAAAGTAGATGCAAAAATTCTCAACAAAATTCAAGCCAACAGAATTCAGCATCATATCAAAAAATAATAATAATACACCATGACCAAGTGGGATTCATACCAGGTATGCAAGGATGGTTCAACATTAGAAAATCACTCAACATAATCCACCACATAAATAAAAGAATCATATGATCATCTTAACTGATGCAGAAATGGCATTTGACAAAGTCCAACACCCATTCCTGATAAAAACTCTCAATAAAATAGGTATAGAATGGAAATTCTTCAACATAATAAAGGGCATCTATACAAAACCAACAGCAAACATCATTCTTAATGGAGAGAGGCTGAAAACATTCCCCTTGAGAACAGGAGCAAGACAAGGATGTCCTTTATCACCACTGTTATTCAACATTGTGCTGGAGGTCCAAGCCAGAGCAGTTAGGCTAGAAAAAGAAATAAAGGGCATCCAAATTTGGGTGAGGAAGAACTAAAACTGTCCCTATTTGTGGATAATATGATGCTACACATAGAAAACCCAAGACTCCACAAGAAAACTACTGGAACTAATATAAAGATTAAGCAGAGTAGCAGGATATAAGATAAACATACAAAAATCAGGTGGATTCCTCTACACCAATAAAGAGAATGATGAAAAGGAAATCAGGAAAACAATACCATTTATAATAGGCCCTAAAAAAATAAAATACTTAGGAATAAGTCTAACCAGGGAAGTAAAAGACCTATACAAAGAAAACTACAACACACTACTGCAAGAAACCAAAAGAGAACTACATAAATGGAAAAACATACCATATTTATGGATAGGTAGACTCAACATTGTGCAAATGTTAATTCTACCCAAGGCAATATACAAATACAATGTGATCTCGATCCAAATATCAACAGCATTCTTTAAAGAGATGGAAGAACTATTCATTTACTTTATGTGGAAAGTAAAGATGCCCCAGATAAGTAAAGCACTACTGAAGAAGAAAAATAAAGTAGGAGGACTCGGACTACCTGACCTCAGCTACGGTAGTCAAAAAAGTCTGCTACTGGTACAACAACAGATACACTGACCAATGGAACAGAATTGAGAATCCAGATGTAACTCCATCCTCCTAAGCTCACCTGATCTTCTACAAGGGCCCAAAGTCCATCAAATGGGGAAAAGACAGTCTTTACAGTCTTCTTAAGAAACAGTGCTGGCAAAACTGGATGTCCATCTGTAAAAAAAATGAAACAGGGTCCATGCCTCACACCATACACTAAAGATAATTAAAAATGGATCAAAGACCTAAATATAAAACCAAAAATTATAACGATCGTAGAAGAAAAAATAGGGTCAATGCTAGAAGCCCTAGTACACGGCATTAACAGGATACAAACTATAACCAACAACACACAAACTCCAGAAGATAAGCTAGATGACTGGGATCTTCTAAAAATTAAACACTTATGCTCATCAAACGACTTCAACAAAAGAGTAAAAAGAGAATCTACAGACTGGGAAAAAAATTGTCTATGACAATTATGAGAAAGGTCTAATCTCTAAATTCTACAGGAAAATCCAACACCTCTACAATAAAAAGACAAATAATTCAATTTAAAAATGGGCAAAGGGTATGAACAGATGCTTCACCAAAGAAGACATTCAAGCGGCTAACAGACACATGAGAAATTCTGGCGATCACTAGCCATAAGAGAAATGCAAATCAAAACCACAATGAGATACCATCTCACCCCAACGTTACTGGCACAAATTTAAAAAAAAAACAGAAAATAATAGGCTTCTCAGGGATTGGAACTCTTATGCACTGCTAGTGGCAAGGCAAAATGGTACAACCATTTTGGAAAATGATACTGTGCTTCCTTAAAAGGCTAGAAATGGAAATACCATATGATCCAGTAATGCCACTCCTAGGAATATATCCCAGAGAAATAAGAGCTGTCACACATATAGACATATGCACACTCGTGTTCATTGCAGCACGTTCACAATAGCAAAAAGATAGAAACAACCTAGATGCCCATCAACAGATGAATGGATAAAAAAACAAATGTTACATACACACAATGGAATACTACACAACAATAAAGAACAATGATGAATCTGTGAAGCATCTCACAACATGGATGAATCTGGATGGCATTACTCTGAGTGAAATAATTAAATCACAAAAGAACAAATATTGTATGAGACAACTACGATAAAAACTCATGAAAAAGTTTACAGACAAAAAGAAACAATCTTTGATAGTTACGAGGTAGGGTAGGGGTGGGGATGGAAAAACACTAAATAAATAAGTGGTAATTTTGGTGAAGGGTAAGACAGTACACAATACTGGGAAAGCCAGCACAACTTTTCCAAGGCAAGGTCATGGAAGCTCCATAAGCACATCCAAACTCCCAGAGGGATGAAATTACTGGGCTGAAGGCTGTGGGGACCATGGTCTCAGTGAACATCTAGCTTAACTGGCATAAAAGAGTTTATAAGAAAACATTCTACATTCTACTTTGGTGAGTAGCGTCTAGGGTCTTAAAAGCTTGTGAACGGCCATCTAAGATACTCCACTGGCCTCACCCCTTCTGGAACTAGGGAGAATGAAGAAAACCAAAACACAAGGGAAAGATTAGTCCAAATGACTAAGTACTACAGCCTCCACGAGACTGAGTCGAGCACAACTAGATGGTGCCCAGCTACCACCACCGACTGCTCTGACAAGGATCACAATAGACAGTCCTGGACAGAGCAGCAGAAAAATGTAGAACAAAATTTTAATTCACACACACACACAAAAAAAAGACCAGACTTACTGGTCTGACAGAGACTGGAGAAACACTGAGAGTATGGCCCCCGGACACCATTTTAGCTCAGTAATGTGGTCATTCCTGAGGTTCACCCTTCAGCCAAAGATTAGACAAGCCCATGAAACAAAATGAGACCAAAAGGGCACACTAGCCCTGGGGTAAGGACAAGGAGGCAGGAGGGGATGGGAAAGCTGGTAATAGGGAACCCAAGATAGAGAAGGGGAGAGGGTTGATATGTCGTGGGGTTGGCAACCAATGTCACAAAACAATATGTGTACTAATTGTTTGATGAGAAGCTAGTTTGTTCTGTAAATCTCCATCTAAAGTACAATTAAAAAAAGGAAAAACATCCCATACTCATGGATAGGAAGGTTTAATATAGTGAAAATGTCAGTACTACCTAAAGCGATTACAGATTCAGTGCAATCCTGATACAAATCCCAACAACATTTTTTAGTGAAATGGAAAAACTAATGACCAACTTTATATGGAAAGGAAAGAAATCCAAATAGCCAAAGCAATATTGAAGAAAAAGAACAAAGCAGGAGGCCTCACACTCCCTGATATCAAAAGATACTATACAGCCACTGTAATCAAAACAGCCTGGTAGTGCTTCAATGATAGATATATAGACCAGTGCAATAGAATAGAGAATTAAGAACTAAACCCAAACATCTCTGGACAAGTGATTTTTGACAAGGGGTCAAAGTCCATTCAGTGGGACAGACACAATCTCTTCCATAAATGGTGCTGGCAAAACTGGATATCCACATGCAGAAAATCGAAAACAGGGCCCATACCTCATACCAAAGACAAAAACCAACTCAAAATGGATCAAAGACCTAAACTTCAAACCTAAAAAACTATAAAATTCCTGGAGGAAAAATATAGGGAAAAAACTACGGGATCTAATCTTTTGTAAAAATAGGATAACAAGCATCTCAACAAATGTATGAATAGAAGAAGACAAAATAGATAAATAGAATCTCATAAAAATATAAACTTCTGATCATCAAAAGCCATTATCAAAAGAGTAGAAAGAGAACCCACAGCCTGGGAAAAAATCTTTGGAAAAGACATATAAGGGTCTAATCTCCAAAATTTATAGAAAACTTCAACTCAACAACAAAAAGACAAACACCACAATTATAAAATGGGCAAAGGGCAGGAACAAAACATTCAATAAGAAGACATCCAAACAGACAACACATGAAAAGATGCCTGCAATCATTAGCCATTAGAGTGATGCAAGTCAAAACTACAATGAGACACCATTTGACTCCTACTAAAATGGCACTGATTAAAAAAACAGAAAAGAAACAAATGTCGGTGAGGATCTGGGGAGATTGGAATCCTTATTCATTGCTAGTGAGATTGTAAAATGGTACAACCACTATGGAAAACGGTTTAGCTCTTCCTCAAAAAGCTAGACGTAGAGCTACCCTATGATCCAGCAATACCACTCCTAGGGCTATACCCTAGAGACCTAAAACTACTGACAAGATCAAATACATGCACTCCTATATTCAATGCAGCTTTATTCACAATAGCAAAACAATGGAAACAATCAAAGGGCCCATCATCAGATGAATGAATAAGCAAATTGTGGTACATACACACAATGGAATACTACCAAGCCATAAAGAACAATGAGTCCATGAAACATACTATAACATGGATGGACTTGGAGGTCATAATGCTAAGTGAGGTAAGTCAAGCATATAAGGACAAAAATTGTATGATCCGTCTTTTATAAGAAGACAAGAACACATAAATATAGAGAAACTAATGTTTATTGGTGGTTACCAGACAGAAGAGGTGGGGAGGGGAATGTACACTTTAGAACTTAGAGACTTGTTACTTTTGGTAATGGGAAATGTGGCTCTGAGTGTGGAATTAATGAACACAGCACAACCATAGTAAAGACAAGTGTTTGACCACAAATAGAAGGGTATAGACACAAAGAGAATGCTGACAAATTGTTATAAATGCAAGTACTGTCAACGAAGAATTTATGTGGAAATTGGTAAAAAAAAAAATTCATTGGGGATATACAATTGTGCAACAACAGTAACAACAACTAAAATATATGTTTGGTTACATATATACGCATGAATATGTGCAGGAAGGTGTATATGAATCTATGGATGTGCAAGTATAGGTGTAATTGTAGGCTTATGTATATACATGTTTTTGTGTGTTGCATATATTTTCAAATATAAAATAAATCATTTAGGAGGCACAGTTATGGATACTTCCTAGCCACAAACAAACACCTCGGGATTAGTCTACTGGGTTTGAGGGCTCAGGATCATAGTCTAGTGGGGCAACTCAGTCAATTGGCAGAATATAGTACATAAAGACAATGTTCTACATCCTAGTTTGGTAAGTAGTGTCTGGGGTCTTAAAAGCTTGCGAGCGGCCATCTAAGATACAGCTATTGGTCTCTACTTGTCTGGAGCAAAAGAGAAAGAAGGAACCAAAGACTCAGTAGTCTACAGAACCAATGGTCTACACGAACAATGACATCACCTACCCTGAGACCAGAACTAGATGGTGCCCAGCTACCACGACCAACCATTCCAAACAGGGACTCAACAGACGGTCCTGGATAGAATGGGAGAAAAGTGTAGAACAAAACTCAAATTCCTAAAAAAAAAAAAAAAGGCCAGACTTACTGGACTGGTAGAGACTAGATGAACCCCTGAGACTACTGCCCTGAGATACTCTTTAAACTTGGCACTCAAACCACTCTGAGATGTCGTCTTTCAGCCAAAGACAGGCTGGCCCATAAAATAAGTAATATCACCAGTGAGTACTGTGTTCCTCAAAATAATTGCCTAGGTGAAACCAAATGGTAAAGATTTACCCTAGACCAAAACGAGAAGACTAGGGGGGACAGGGAAGCTAGATTAATGGAAACAGAACAATCAAATGGAAATAACAAGGATGCTGGTATATTGTGAATAATGTAAACAATGTCACTGAATATATGTATAAAAACTGTTAAATGAGAACCTAATTTTCTATGTAAACTTTCACCAAAAACACAATAACATATTTTAAAAATAAAGTTGCAGAGTTCTGGCAAAATGGCGCTCTAGGTAGAAGCACCACGCCGTCCCTCCACAGCAAAGATCCAAAAAACTAAGCCGAAGAGAGAATACAACAATCCAGAAACCCTAAAACATCAAATGAAGAGATAAAGAACTCAGCCAAGCACCAAATGGAGTGAGAAAACAGACAGAGAACGGAGAGCAAGGAGAGATTCATGCAGAGGTCCCCTACCAGCTAACGCAGCGCGGATCCGCCATCTTGGACTCCTATCGGAGACCAGCAACAGGGGATACGAGAAAGCAGCCTCACGGAGCTTCCAGCAGGAGAAAAAACAACTGGTAATTGGTGATATACGCTTTCCCAACCCCACCCTTCTTCACCCTGACTCGGCCTACTCTGCTTCCAGCAGCCACAGTCTCTTGCCTGGGAAACAGTGGCTGCTTGGATTCCACACACCCGAACGGGTGGCTCTCTGAGTGCCATTTGTTGGCTGCTGGTGTTGCTTTTTTTCCACTTCTTTTTATTTCTTCCTTGCCTCTCCCCACCTCCCCCTCCTTTTGCTCGAGTACCTCGCTCCGTGCGCCATCTGTGCTTCTTCCTGAGGGGCTGCAGAGCTCCTTTCCAGTGAGGAGCTGCTTCCCGGTTTGGGCTGCCACACTGGTGGGATCCCAGCTTTTGTTCATTTGTTTGTTTTGAATTGTTTGTTTTCTTTTCCTTTTCTTGAGTTGGGAGCCCTTTCTGGCCAGGCTGAGCTGCGTGGCAGGGAGACTCCACTTTGGCTTCCAGAGACGTGCAGAGAGATCCCTAAGGGAATTTCTTTTTACGTTGGTTTTTTTCTATTTCTTTTTTTTTCTGTTTCTTTGGAGGCCTTTCTTGTTTTGCTTTTTCTAAGTTGTTTTGTTTTCTTTTTTCTCTTTTTCTCTTTTTGTCTTTCTTCATTGCTCAGTTTCTCCTCTCTCTATATCTTCCTTCTCTTTCTGTTCCCTGAATACCTGGCGTATACCTCTACACCTTCTAGCCAGGCTGTACTGCAACACCTGAGAGCGACTTCCCCAGACCTCATAGCAGCACCGGTGGAATCCATGGGAACTTTGCGGTTCTTTAACATTTCTGATTCTTATTTACTCAGTCTTTTCTTTCCTTCATCCTCCCCTTTCTGTTTTTCTCCATTTCACAGTCTCTCATCTCTCCACTCCAACAGCAAGCTCCCCTAGAATTCTTTTTTTTTTGTGTGTGTGTGTTTTTGGCTCCGGTTCCTCTCTCCTCTCCCCATATCCATCTTAGCTCCACATATAACAATCTCCCTGCTGCATCCTGCCTACCTGCACTGTGCACTTGACATCACACCACCAAGCAGCACAGGCATGGCCTACTGGAACCTGCCCTGCATTGATTACAGATCAGTTCTAGTGGCTGTAGTAAGTGCCACAAACAACCCGTCCCAGTAACTCCTCTTCAGCTAGACCTGCCCTGCCGTACCATATCTGAGTGACTGACCCTGCCAGTTTAAGAAGGAGGTGAAAAGTATTGTGCCCACATACGAGCAAACAACAAAGAACACACAGTCTGCCTGCTCAGACATAGTCAAATTTTTTTTTAAAAAAGGGACGAAACAAAAGAATCTTCAATCAATAAATGAGAAAAATAACTACTGAAAGCCCCGAAGACAGCAGACAGTATGAAAACATATACAAAAACAGGACAGGATGGTTCCAGTAGGTGTCCAAACTAAAACACCAGATGACTCTCCTCTGCAAGAAAATGCACTAGAACTACCTGATAGGGAATTCAAATCTCTACTACACAGAATTCTCCAAGAACTGAGGCAAAAAGCTGACAAACATGAGGAAAAAATAGACAAATTCATGGAAAATATGGACAAAAAATTGGAAGAATTCAGGAAAATAATGCAGGACCAAAATGCCAAAATAAATTCACAACTAGAAATTATACAAAGACAACAATTAGAAATCCAAAAGATAAACAACAAGATTTCAGAAATGGACGATGTCGCAGAAGGGCTGAGAAGCAGATTTGAAATGGTGGGAGACAGGATCAGTGGAATTGAAGACAAACACTTGGATACAACTCTGCTTCAGGAAAACTCAGAAAAAAGAACAAAGAAAAATGAAGAGACCCTGAGAGTTATGTGGGACACAATCAAAAGGAAAAATCTGTGAGTGATTGGAATTCCAGAAGAGGGGGAGAAAACAGAAAACACAGAGAGGATCACTGAGGAACTGCTGACAGAAAACTTCTCCAATATCATGAAAGATGAAAAGCTGGCCATCCAAGAAGCTCAATGAACCCCATATAGAAGAGACCCCAAAAGAAAATCACCGAGGCATATCATATTCACACTCGCCAAAACCAAAGACAAAGAATCCTGAGAGCAGCTCGTGAAAAACAAGAAGTCACATATAGAGGAGAAACAATAAGACTAAGCTCAGATTATTCGGCAGAAACCATGCAGGCAAGAAGGCAATGGGATGACATATATACAATCTTGAAAGAAAAAAATTGCCAGCCAAGAATAATATATCCCGCAAAACTCTCATTCAAAATTAATGGTGAAATTAGGTCATTTCCAGATAAACAGAAATTAAGGGAATATGTAAAAGTCAAACCAAACTTACAAGAATTATTAAAACGAGTTTTCGATCTCAGGACAAACAACTTCAGCTCACAGGCAGAACCTAGGATGCAGGATCGTACCAGCCAGATACCAATCCAGGAAACGAACTCTCGAGGACTATCCAAAACCAAAAGAAATACAACAGGGAATCAGAGCAGTTAATCAGTAAATGACAACAACATCAAAATGATAAAAGAGGGAATAAATGGCATAGATATAGAACCTTCTAATGGAGAGGAAGGCAAGGTGATACCAAATAATGGTAGACTGTTTCAAACTTAGAAAGATAAGGGTAAAATTTATGGTAACCACAAAGAAAGTTAACATACTCATAAAAAAAGAGGAAAAACATAAAGTCTCACCAAAAACAAAACCTTCAAAAACAAAAGAAATGAACACAAAATCCACAAACAAAAGTAACTCAGCACAAGAGAGTAAGAAGAACAAAGAAAGCCTCAGCACCACAAAAAAAGCACTACAAAATGACAACAACAAACCCACATCTATCAGTAACTACACTGAATGTAAATGGAATCAATGCACCCATAAAGAGATGGGGAGTGACAGAATGGATAAAAAAACAGGATCCATCAATATGCTGTCTACAGGAGACACACCTTAGAAACAAAGATGTGAATTTATTAAAAGTCAAAGGTTGGAAAACAATATATGAAGCTAACAACTACCAAAAAAGAGCAGGAGTGGCAATTCTAATCTCAGATAAAATAGACTTTAAAACAAAATCTACCATAAAAGACAAAGAAGGACACGATATAATGATTAAGGGGATGATCCATCATGAAGACATCCATAATAAACATCTACGCACCCAATGACAGGGCTCCAAAATACATAAAACCAACTCTAACAACACTGAAAAGAGAAATTGGCAGTTCCACAATAATAGTGGGAGACTTCAACACACCACTTTTAGTAAAGGACAGAACAACTAAGAAGAAACTCAGCAAAGATACAGAAGACCTAAAGGGCACAATCAGCCAACTTGACCTCATAGACCTATATAGAACACTCCATCCAACCGCTGCAAAGTACACATTCTTTTCCAATGCACATGGAACGTTCTCCAGAAGAGACCACATCTTAGGCCACAGAGCAATCCTCAATAAGATCCAAAACGTTGAGATAATTCAAAGTATCTTCTCTGACCACAATGCCACCAACGTAGAAATTAACAATAGAAAGAGCAAGGAAAAAAAAAATCAACTACATGGAAACTAAATAATACCCTGCTTACTCATCAGTGGGTAATAGAAGAAATCAGAGATGGAATCAAACAATTCCTAGAATCAAATGAGAATTAAAACACATCATACCAAAGCCTTTGGGACACAGCAAAGGCAGTCCTCAGAGAACAATTTATAGCAATAGATGCACATATCAAAAAAGAAGAAAGGGACAAAATCAAAATATTAACTACAGAACTCAAACAAATAGAAAGAGAACAGCAAAAAAAAAGCCCAAAACCACCGGAAGAGAGGAAATAGTAAAGATCAGAGCAGAAATAAATGAAAGAGAGAACAGAAAAACAATAGAAAGAATCAACAAAACCAAAAGTTGGTTCTTTGAAAGAATCAACAAAATCGACAAACCACTGGCTAGACTGACAAAAGAAAAACAGGAGAGGACACAAATAACCCAAATAAGAAATGAAATGGGGGACATTACAACAGACCCAACTGAAATAAAAAAGACTATAACAGAATGTTATGAAAAACTATACTCCAACAAATTTGAAAACCTAGAGGAAATGGATAAATTTCTAGAAACACATGGCCTACCCAAACTACAACAATGTGATGTTGAAAACCTGAACAGACCCATAACAAGAGAAGAGATTGAAAATGTAATAAAAAAAAACTCCCAACCAAAAAAAACCCTGGCCCAGATGGCTTCACTGGAGAATTCTACAAAACATTTACAGAAGAGCTTGTACCAGTACTTCTCAAGCTATTTCAGAGCATAGAAGAGGAAGCAACACTTCCAAGTTCATTCTATGAAGCCAGCATAACGCTGATACCAAAACCAGGAAAAGATGTCACAAAAAAAGAAAATTACAGACCAATATCTCCCATGAATATAGATGCAAAAATTCTGAACAAAATTCTAGCCAATAGAATTCAGCATCATATCAAAAAAATAATACACCACGACCAAGTAGGATTCATACCAGGTATGCAAGGATGGTTCAACATTAGAAAATCAATCAACGTAATCCACCACATAAATAAAAGGAAAGAAATGAATCACATGATCATCTCAATTGATGCAGAAAAGGCATTTGACAAAGTCCAACACCCATTCCTGATAAAAAACTCTCAATAAAATTGGTATAGAAAGGAAATTTCTCAACATAATAAAGGGCATCTATGCAAAACCAACAACCAACATCATTCTTAATGGAGAGAGGCTGAAAACATTCCCCTTGAAAACAGGAACAAGACAAGGATGCCCTTTATCACCACTCCTATTTAACATTGTGCTGGAAGTTCTAGCTAGAGCAATAAGGCAAGAAAAAGAAATAAAGGGCATCCAAATTGGTAACGAAGAAGTTAAACTGTCCCTGTTTGCAGATGATATGATACTATACACAGAAAACCCTAAAGACTCCACAAGAAATCCACTGGAACTAATAGAAAGATTCAGCAGAGTAGCAGGATACAAGATAAACATTCAAAAATCAGTTGGATTCCTATACACCAGTAAGGAGAACGATGAAAAGGAAATCAGGAAAACAATACCATTTTCAATAGCCCCTAAAAAGATAAAATACTTAGGAATAAATATGACCAGGGATGTAAAGGACCTATACAAAGAAAACTACGAAACACTTCTGCATGAAACCCAAAGGGATCTACATAAATGGAAAAACATATCATGCTCATGGATAGGCAGACTCAACATTGTGAAAATGACAATTCTACCCAAAGCAATCTACAAATGGAATGCAATCCCGATCCAAATACCAACAACATTCTTCAAAGAGATGGAAAAACTAATCATAAACTTTATATGGAAAGGGAAGAAGCCCCGAAGAAGTAAAGCACTACTGAAGAAGAAGAAAGTTGGAGGACTCACACTACCTGACTTCACAACCTACTATACAGCTACAGTAGTTAAAACAGCCTGGTACTGGTACAACGACAGATACATTGACCAATGGAACAGAATTGAGAACCCAGATAGAAATCCATCCACCTACGGTCACCTGATCTTTGACAAGTGCCCAAAGTCCATCAAATGGGGGAAAGGACAGTCTTTTTAACAAATGGTGATGGCATAACTGGATATCCATCTGCAGGAAAATGAAACAGGACCCATACCTCACACCGTATACAAAAACTATTTCAAAATGGATCAAAGACCTGAATATAAATCTAAAACTATAAAGTTCATAGAAGAAAAAATAGGACCAACACTTCAGGCCTTAATACATGGTATTAACAGGATAGAAACCATAACCATCAAAGCACAAAACCCAATAGATAAGCTAGATAACTGGGATCTTCTAAAAATCAAACACCTTTGCTCTTCAAAAGACTTCACCAAAAGAGTCAAAAGAGAACCTACAAACTGGAAAAAAATTTTTGGACAGTACAAGTCAGACAAAGGTCTAATCTCCATAAACTACAAGAAAATCCAACACCTCTACAACAAAAATACAAATAATCCTATTAAAAAATGGGCAAAGGAAATGAACAGACACTTCACCAAAGAAGACATTCAAATGTCCAACAGGCACATGAAATGCTCACGATCACTAGCCATTAGAGAAATGCAAATTGAAACCGCAATGAGATACCATCTCACCCCGGCATTAATGGCACGAATCAAAAACACTGGAAATAACAAATGTTGGAGGGGCTGCGGGGAGATCGGAACTCTTATGCACTGCTGGTGGGAATGCAAAATGATACAACCTTTTTGGAAAATGATTTGGCGCTTCCTCAGAAAGCTAGAAATAGACATACCATTCGATCCAGCAATGCCACTCCTAGGAATATGTCCTAGAGAAATAAGAGTCGTCACTCGAATAGACATATGCACACCTATGTTCATGGCAGCATTGTTCACAATAGCAAAACGATGGAAACAACCTAGATGCCCATCAACAGATGAATGGATAAACAAACTATGGTACATACACACAATGGAGTACTATGCAATCAGAAAGAACAACAATGAATCTGTGAAGCATCTCATAACATGGATGAAACTGGAGGACATTATGCTGAGTGAAATAAGTCAATCACAAAGGACAAATACTGTATGAGACCTCTATTGTAAAAACCCATGAAAATGTTCACACACAAAATGTAACAATCTTTGTTGGTTACCAGGGATGGGAGGGGTGGGGGTGGGGAATACTAAACAGATAATAGCTAAGTGGTATTTTGGGTGAAGGGTGAGACAGTACACAATACAGGAGAAACTAGCACAACTTGTACTAGGAAAGGTCATGGAAGCCCCATAGACACATCCAAACTCCCTGAGGGACTGAATTGCTGGGTGGAGGGTGGAGTTGTCACTCCGATGGACTGGGAGAATGGTGTGCCTAAAGCCAAGGGAGCAGAGTTGCTGTCCCAGCGGGCCTGGAAGGCGGAGCTGAAGCCCAGAGCTGAGCGGCCTCCACTCAGAATCCAGAGACGGTGGCCAATACCTAGAGTCCGGAGGCCAGGGCCATTGTGTAAATTGTCTTGGAGAACAGAAGATTATTTTCAAAGCCTTGAGGGTCTAATGTAATGTGTTCTGCTGACTTGCTTGGTGCCTGTTATCACCTCTTTTTCTCTAGTTTCTCCCATGGTTTGAATTATGTCCCCCAAAAAATGTGTGTATCAATTTGGCTAGACCGAGATTCCTAGTACTCCTCTATGTTGTAAACCTACCTCTATGATGTTAATGAGGGAGGATGGGTGGCAGTTGTGTTAGTAAGGCAGGACTGGATCTACAAGACTGGATTGTGTCCTGAGGCAATCTCTGAGATATAAAAGACAGAAGAGAGCAGTGAGACAGGGGGAGCTCATACCGTCAAGAAAGCAGTGCTGGGAGCAAAGCACGTCCTTTGGACCCAGGCGTCTGTGCAGAGAAGCTCCTAGTCCAGGGGAACACTGAAGAGAAGAAGGCCGACAGAGAGGAAAAAGCCTTCCCCTGGAGCTGACGCCCTGAATTTGGACTTCTAGCCTACTTTGACTGTGAGGAAATAAATTTCTCTTCGTTAAAACCATCCACTTTTGGTATTTCTGTTATGGCGGCACTAGATGACTAAGACAGAATGTGGTACCGAGAGAGTGGGGTGCTGCTCTAACAGATACCTAAAATGTGGAAGCGGTTTTAAAACTGTGAATGGACAGACGTGCGGCAGTGACAGAGGACCATCAGCAGCAGAGAACCTACAGCAGCAGAGAAGCAGCAGCAGCAGAGAACCAACAGCAGCAGAACCGGGAGACCAGTGCGAGACAGCACTGGAGCCGACCCACGGAGCAAGGGAGCTGACTGCCTGTGTGCAGGAGGCTTCCTGGTGGAGTGGGGTGCCTCCTGGCACTTATACCGGTGGAGCTACTGAGCTTTAGAACACTTACCCCAGCAGGGCAGATGTGGGCGTGAGGCCCGAGGGCCGAGAGGCCAGAGGAAGCAGAAGCTGAAGAGACAAGGGACACAAGAAGCTGAGCTGCTTCGGTCTCAAAAGGTATGGCCACGACCTCAGGGGTTTCAAAGGGTGGAGCCATGGCCTCTGATGTTTCTAAGGGTGGAGTTGTCACTCCGATGGACTGGGAGAATGGTGTGCCTAAAGCCAAGGGAGCAGAGTTGCTGTCCCAGCGGGCCTGGAAGGCGGAGCTGAAGCCCAGAGCTGAGGGGCCTCCACTCAGAATCCAGAGACTTTGGCCAATACCTAGAGTCTGGAGGCCAGGGCCATTGTGTAAATTGTCTTGGAGAACAGAAGATTATTTTCAAAGCCTTGAGGGTCTAATGTAATGTGTTCTGCTGACTTGCTTGGTGCCTGTTATCACTTCTTTTTCTCTAGTTTCTCCCATTTGTAATGGAAATGTCTAGCTTGTGCCTGTTCTGCCATTGTACCTTTGGAAGCAGATAACTTATATTCTAGATTTCACAGGTGAAGAGGAATTTTTGGATTTTGGACTTGGAGTTAAGACTTTTGCTATGATATGATGGGGTGAATATGTTTTCCATGTTGCAAGGATGTGATTTTTGGGGGGAGAAAGGGTGGCATGTCATGGTTTGAATTATGTCCCCCTAAAAATGTGTGTATCAGTTTGGCTAGGCCATGATTCCTGGTACTATGTGATTTTCCTGTATGTTGTAAACCTGCCTCTATGATGTTAATGAGGGAGGATGGGTGGCAGTTATATTAGTAAGGCAGGACCTGATCTACAAGACTGGATTGTGTCCTGAGGCAATCTCTTGAGATATAAAAGACAGAAGTGAGCAGTGAGACAGGGGGACCTCATACCATCAAGAAAGCAGTGCTGGGAGCAAAGCGCGTCCTTTGGACCCAGGTCTCTGCACAGAGAAGCTCCTAGTCCAGGGGAACACTGAAGAGAGGAAGGCCGACAGAGAGGAAAAAGCCTTCCCCTGGAGCTGATGCCCCGAATTTGGACTTTTACCCTACTTTGACTGTGAGGAAATAAACTTCTCTTCGTTAAAACCATCCACTTGTGGTATTTCTGTTATAGCAGCACTAGATGACTAAGACAGATCTCTAAAGTGCAATGTATACAGTGCTTGAGAAACACTAAGTTCAAGCTACAGAATTCTGTTAGAAAGCAAATTTGGACTGAATCAAACAAAACTAGATAAGGATTAAAATAGTCATTTAAGCACGAATAAAAAATGGACCAATTTTAACCAGGCAGGCTATGGTAATATGAGGAAGTAGATGATGGAAGCCTCCTGACAGTTTATTGGCCTCATGCTATGAATGTGTAGGGGGAGGGGGAGGAATGAGACAACAGGGTGGAAAAAAATCAACAGGAGGGCTAAGTTATACAACATAGGAAAATTGTCTAACATGCTACTCACTAGAAAATACCCATTTCAAATCGATGTTTGGGGAGTAGCAGGGTAGAATATGCAAAAAGGGAACTGAGAGGCAAAGAATAAAACAGAAACATTTCTATGTTAAGGTGTAGACTTTCTCATCATGACAGATTGTTGGTTGGTTTTTTTTTTTTTAAGAAAAGCTATCACACATTCATAACACTAATTGATTTTCACAGAGAAGTGCACAGATGAGGTCTCTTTGGGAAATGCCTGCTACATTTTGGCTTCGGAAAAAAAAAGATCTTTGCTGGCACACCTTGGCTCCTTCATATAAACTTTAATTAATAGGGTCTCCTGGAAGGAAAGCTCACTGTGGTCTCCAGCTCTCTTGTGATGTCCCTTACTCAGACACATCATAACAAATTAAATCAAAGCAAATTGCACCTGTCACATGTTTGGTACCAAAGGGATAGCAGTGAGAAGAGGAAAGAGATGGGTTTGAGACATTAAACTAAAGGAGAAAGGCAAGAAAATGCCAGTGTCAAAGAGGACTCTCAAAATATACCTGAATTCAGAGGGCTACATACCTCCCCTTTCTGCTAACCTGACAACTTTTTTGGACTTGAGGTGAGAGGTTTTGGAATAAAGGAGAAATAGAGACAGTTTCCTAGGCTACAATTTCAGTTGATCTTTTGAAATAGTATTCCTAGAAAAATACTATTTTTCTCCTCTCTTGGGAACTTGCAAGCAAAGAGAGTGATGCATTTAGGAGACTAAAGAGACAGGACAAGTGAATGCAGTACATGATCCTAGAAGGGATCCTGAGCTGGAGAAAAAATACTATGAACGTCATTCGGTCAATTGACAAACTAGGTATATGGAAGACAAAGTACTGAATCAATGTGAAATTTACTGAATTTGGTAACTGTACCATGCTTACGAGAATTTTCTTATTCTTAGAAAACACACACTGAAGTAGATGGGGTAAGGGGCCATGATGTATGCAACTTATTTTGAAATGGTTCAGGGGAAATACATGTGTGTGTGGAAATACACACATACACACACACACACACACACACACATATATACACAACTAGCTGCCGTCGAGTCAATTCTGACTCATAGCAACCCTATAGGACAGAGCAGAACTGCACCCATAGGGTTTCCAAGGCTGTAATCTTTATGGAAGCTCACTGCCATATTTTTCTCCCACGGAGCCACTGGGTGGGTTTGAACCACTAGCCTTTTGGTTAGCAACCCAGTGCTTAAACTTTGCACTACCAGGGCTCCATATATATATAAAGAGAGAGAGAGTCAGAGACAGAGACAGAGATGGAGAGAGGGAGAATGGTAAGTCAAAGAGGGCAAAATATTAACAGTAAGTGAATCTGGCTGAAGGGTATAAAGGTTTTCTTTGTATTATTTTTGCAAATTTTCTGTAAACTTGAAATTATTTTTAGGTAAAAAGTTAAAAACAGTCCCACTCAAAGGACTATCCCATCTCTCCACCAACACCAGAAATGTCAAATCATATACATATGAGTTCAGACTGACCTCAGCAGGAATGCATCTATTCAAATGGCAGAGACTTTTACAAAAGTCAGACTAAAATTAAAGGACTATCTTATTTCCACGTCACCTTAACACCCTTTTCAGGTAAATACTCCCCATGCCCAATGCAGAAACCCCACACAAACTCAGAGAGGACAGCAAAGGAGGAGGAGCAGAAATCAAACATAACTTCTCAAGGAAAGCCACAGCCAGAACTAAATCCCTCTTTGACCAGCAACGGAATTCAGAACTCA
The DNA here is from genome assembly GCA_030035585.1 of Dugong dugon. Lineage (NCBI taxonomy): Eukaryota > Metazoa > Chordata > Mammalia > Sirenia > Dugongidae > Dugong > Dugong dugon. The sequence continues at coordinate 94,304,827 of CM057483.1, read as the reverse complement.
GCATTATGCTACTCCTAAATCTCATCTGACGTAAGGAGGATGGCCTAAGAGAAGAAGGAAGGAGGAAATTAAAAAGGGCCAGGCTTCCAGACCGTTACCAACACTCGTCCTTCGTTACACTTGGTAACTCCCAGAGCCTCGCCTATACCACAAACATTAATCTTCTGTGCACTACAGGTAGAGAATTTACAAAAGCTGACAATTACTTTAGGGCTTTACTGATCCTCCCAACTGGACCAATAAGCAACATCATGATAAACACAGAAAATATTGAAGTTGTCAAGGATTTCATTTTACTTGGATCCACAATTAACGCCCACAGAGGTAACAGTCAAGAAATCAAACGACATTGCATTGGGCAAATCTGCTGCTAAAGACCTCTTTGAAGTGTTGAAAAATAAAAATGTCAGTTTGCGGACTAAGGTGCGCCTGATCCAAACCATGGTATTGTCAATCGCCTCATACGCATGCAAAAGCTGGATAATGAATAAGGAAGACCAAAGAAGAATTGACGCCTTTGAATCATGGTGTTGGCAAAGAATACTGAATATATTATGGATGTCCAGAAGAACAAACAAATCTGTCTTGGAAGAAGTACAGCTAGAATGCTCCTTAGAAGGAAGGATGGCAAGACTTCGTCTCCACGTGCTTTAGACATGTTATCAGGAGGGACCAGTCCCTGGAGAAGGACACCATGCTTGGTAGAGGGTCAGTGAAAAAGAGGAAAACTCTCAGTGAGATGGACTGACACAGTGGCTGCAACAATGGGCTCAAACATACCAATGATTGTGAGGATGCGCAGGACCGGGCAGTGCTTTGTTCTGTTGTACACAGGGTCGTTGTAAGTCAGAACACTTGACGGCACCTAAAAACGACAAGCACTGAGCACATGGAATTCTTATATCAGCCTTTGTTTTATTTTTTTTTTGTTTTTTTTTTAAACTGTACTTTAGGTGAAGGTTTACAGAATAGTTTCTCATTAAACAGTCAGTACACATTGTTTTGTGACATTGTTTAACAATCCCACGACATGTCAACACTCTCCCTTCTTGACCTTGGGGGACTTTTTTTTTTTTTGGTGAAAATATACATAGCCAAAGATACACCATTTCAAAAATTTCTACATGTACACTTCAGCGACATCAATTATGTTCTTCCAGTTGTCCTGCTATTCACACTTTAGATGAAGATTTACAGACAAAAATAGTTTCTCATTAAACAGTACACGCTGCCCTGTGACAATGGTTAACAACCCCACGACATGTCAACACTGTCCTTAATCAACCTTGGGTTCCCTATCACCAGCTTTCCTGTCCCATTCTGCCTTCTAGTCCTTGTCCCTGGACTGCTGTGCCTCATTAGTCCTGTTTTGTTTTATGGGGCTGTCCAATCCCCGGCTAAATGGTGACTCTCAGGAGTGACTTCACCACTGAGCTAAAAGAGTGTCCGGGGGACATAATCTGGGGGTTTCTCCAGTCTCTGTCAGGCCAGTAAATCTGGTATTTTTTGTCTGTGTTAGAATTTTGTTCTGCGCCCTTCTCCAGCTCTGTCCAGGACCCTTTGTTGTGATCCCAGTCAGAGCAGTCAGTGGTGGTAACCGGGCACCATCTAGCAGTACTGGACTCAGTCTTGTAGAGGCCTTGGTAGACGTGGTCCAGTAGTCCTTTGGACTAATCTTTTCCTTGTATCGTGTTCTCTTCATTCTCTCTTGCTCCCGAAGGGGTGAGACCAGTGGAGTATCTTAGACGGCTGCTCACAGGCTTTTAAGACCCCAGACACTACTCACCAAGGTAGAATGTAGAACATTGTCTTTATAAACTTTGTTATGCCAATTGAGCTAGATGTTCCCCGAGACCATGGTCCCCACAGCCCTCCGCCCAGCAATTCAATCCCTCAGGGAGTTTGAATGTGTCTACGGAGCTTCCGTGACCTTTCCTTGTACAAGTGGTGCTGGCTTCCCCAGTATTGTGTACTGTCTTACCCTTCACCAAAGTTACCACTTATCTATTATTACTTGGTATTGCCTTGCCTTCCACTCCATTAGATGGTTCTATACCTACACTGTTTATTCCCTCTTTTATTGTCCTGATGTTTTTGTCATTTACAGATTAACTGCTCAGATTTCCTGTTGTATTTCTTTTGGTTTTGGATAGTCCTTGAGACTTCATTTCCTAGATTGGTATCTGGCTAGCACGATCCTGCATCCTAGATTCAGCCTGTGAGCTGATGTTGTTTGTTCTCAGATTGAAGGACACGCTTTAATAATTCTTGTAAGTTTGGTTTGGTTTTTACATAGTCTCTTAATTTCTGTTTATCTGGAAATGTCCTGATTTCACCATCATATTTGAACGAGAGTTTGGCAGGATATATTATTTTTGCTGGCAATTTTTTTCTTTCAAGTTTCTTTATATGTCATCCAATTGCCTTCTTGCCTGCATGGTTTCTGCCGAATAATTTGAGCTTAGTCTTATTGTTTCTCCCTGTATGTGACACTTTTTGTTTTTCTCGAGCTGCTCTCAGGATTCTTTGCCTTTGGTTTTGATGAGTGTGATTATGATATGCCTTGGTGATCTTCTTTTGGGGTCTATCCTATATGGGGTTCGTTGAGCTTCTTGGATGGTCAGCTTTTCATCTTTCATGATATTGGGGAAGTTTTCTGTCAGCAGTTCTTCAATGATCCGCTCTGTGTTTTCTGTTTTCTCCTCCTGTTCTGGAACTCCCATCACTCATAGACTTTTGCTTTTGATTGTATCCCATATAATTCTCAGGGTCTCTTCATTTTTCTTCATTCTTTTTTCTGATTTTTTCTCAGAGTTGTATCCAAGTGTTTGTCTTCAATTTCCCTGATCCTGTTTTTCACCATTTCAAACCTGCTCCTCAACCCTTCTATGACACTGTTGATTTCTGAAATCTTGTTGTTTATCTTTTGGATTTCTAATTGTGGTTTTTGTATGATTTCTAGTTGTGAATTTATCTTGGGATTATGTTGTTGCATTATTTCCTGAATTCTTCCATTTTTTGTCTGTATTGTCCCTGAATTTGTCTGCCTTTTCCATGAATTTGTCTATTTTTTCCTCATTTTTGTCTGCTTTTTGCTTCAACTCTTGGATAGCTCTGAATATTAAAGATTTGAATTCCTTATCAGGTTTAGTGCCTTTTCTTCTCCTGGAAAGTCATCTGGTGTTTTATTTTGGATGCCTACTGGAACCATCCTGACCTGTTTTTGTAAATGTTTTGGTATTGTCTGCTGTCTTTGGGGCATTCAGAAGTTATTTTCCTCATTTACTGACTGTAGATTTCTTTGTTTCTTCCTGTTTTTTTGTTTGATTTGGCTATGTCTGAGCAGGTGGGCTGTGTGTTCTTTGTTGTTTGCTCGTCTGTGGGCACACTACTTTTCACCTCCTTCTCCAATTGGCAGGGTCAGTCGCTCAGATATGGTGCAGGACAGCAGGTCTAGCTGAAGAGGAGTTGCTGGGATGGGTTGTTTGTGGCACTTACTACGGCCACCAGGGCTCTCTGGTAATCAGTGCAGGGTAGGTTCCAGTAGGCCATACCTGGGCTGCTTGGTGGTGTGATGTTCAGTGCACGGTGCAGGTACACAGGCTGGAGGGGGGAGATTGTGATGTGTGGAGCTAAGATGGGTATGGGAGAGAGGAGAGAGGAACAGGAGCCAAAAACATAAAAACAAAAAAGAGTGCTAGAGGAGTTTGCCATTAGAGTGGAGAGATAAGAGACTATGAAATGGAGATAAAAATAAAAAAAAAAAAGAAAAAAATGAATAAAAATTAGAAAGAAAAAAGAAAAGCTCCCAGGGATCCCACCAGTGTGGCTACGAGGTCTGGGGAAGGTGCTCCCAGGCTGTGAAGTACAGCCTGGCTAGAAGGGGTAGAGGTTTCACTCAGTGAAAGGTATTCAGGGGATAGAAGAGAAGGAAAGTATAGAGAGACAAGAAACTGTGTAATGAAAAAAGACAAAAATGGAAAAAGGGGGGAAGAAAACAAAGCAAACAAATTTAAAAAAAAGAACAAGCAAAAAAAAAAAATGCGCTCAGGGAACCCTCTGCAAGTCTGCACAAACTTGGGGGTAGGTCCCAAGCCACGCAGTACTGCCTGGCTAGAAACGGGCTCCCAATTCGAGAAAAGAAAAAGAAAACAAATAAACAATTCAAAACAAACAAAAAAAAAGCCACGGGATCCCACCAGCATGGCAGCATGGGCCGGGAAGCAGTCTCACATTCAAGCAGCATTTCACAGCCTTTCAGGAAGAAGCAAAGATGGCGAACAGAGCCAGGTATTTGAATGAAAGGAGGGGGAGGTGGTGAGAGGTAAGGAAGAAATCTAAAGAGTGGAAAAAGCAACACCAGCAGCCAACAAATGGCACTTAGGGAGGTGGCCACTGTGGGTGGGTGGAATCCAAGTGACACCAGTGTGAAGCCAGTGCTTCCCGGCCAAGAGACTGTGGCCTTAGGAAGCAGAGGAGGCCGAGTGGGGGTGAAGAAGTGTGGGAGGTGTGAAAGCATATATCGCTGGTTATCGGTTGTTCTGTCTCCTCCTGGAAGCTCCGTGAAGCTGCTTTCTCATACCCCCCGTTCACTGGTTTCTGATAGGGGTCCAAGATGGTGGATCTGTGCTGCGTTAGCTGATAGGGGACCTCTGCATGTATCTCTCCTCACTCTCTGTTCTCTGTCAGTTTCTTATTCCATTTTGTGCTTGGTTGAGTTCTTTATCTCTTCATTTGATGCTTAGGGTTTCAGGATTGCCATTTTCTCTGTTTGGCTTAGTTTTTCAGATCTTTGCTGTGGAGGGATGGCTTGGTGCTTCTGCCTATAGCACCATGTTGCCCGGAAGTCCTATCAGCCATTGTTTCTATTCAAACACAAGCACTGTGGTGAGGCCTAGAAGAATGAGCTAAATTTATTATCTATAATGTCAAAATTGAAAAGGTTAATCACCATTAGTCAATAGAAATTAGAAGTAGAGAGGATATTATTTATCATGCAAATTAAAGGGCTTCAAATTAAAGCCCAGCTACAAGACCACAAACACATACCTAGATACTCAGGCATTCCTTCACACACCAGATAGATGCACTCTTTCCTCCCATGGGCAATGCTCTGTCCTTGGATACCCCACGTCCACAACTGCAGTGGCTAGGCTTGTCTTAATATCTTCTTACATATAAGACGGTGGAGAAAAGGTTAGGCAATCACTACAAGGGCCACCTAACCCTCTGCTTAAGCAGATTTATTCAAGAGAAAGAACTTCACCCATTCCCAAACCCCAAGGGCACCTCTTCAAACAGCTTCTAGGTACTTCCCGCTAGATTTCTGCTCCAAAGCTGCCAGAGTTCCTGTTGCCAGGTTGGCAAGTAGGAATGAGTGTATGAAGTCTGGAAATCACTAGAGAGTTGTAGAGAGACAGACAAAGACACAGGCTCAGAAGAATGTTGGCAGACAGTTCTGTGTCCTCAGGTGTGCACTCTGTACCTACAACACCAGAGAAGCCCAAGTGAATCTCCCCTCAAGTTTATTGTGATGGACAATTGTTTCTTCACAACACAATGACACCATTCAAGTGCTCTGAGGGCCTTTCCTACATTTACTTAAACGGATGGCCCCCACCACTCACACCTACAACTGGAAAATAAAGGGGGAAAAGGCACAAATCAAATCAAAACAACTTCTTTTCGACCCAGGCTCTTCATTTAGACCAGAGTTTCTCAACCTGGGCACTATTAACATCATGGGTCATATAATTCTTTGTTGTATGAGGGGGAGGGGGAGCTGGCAGGGGCTGTTTGGTGCATTGTAGGATGTTTATAACCATTCCTGGCCCCAACCCACTAGATGCTAGTAGCACCCCCCTCCAAACTGTGACCAAAAATGTCTCAAGACATTACCAAACGTCTCAAATGGCAACGCCCATCCCATGGAGAACCACTACCTTAGACAAAAAGTACTACCCGAGTCTGTTCCCAATCAGCATGCAATTTGCCACATTACAAAAACAGAAGCAGGATTAACTAGTTACCCTTATCAATATTTTTAGCAGAGAGTCAGGGAGGAGATTAGGAATTTTCATGACCAGAGTCCCTCTCAGCAATGGGAAAGGGCCCTTGCCACCTAGTAACGAGTCTTCTCAGGAATTCTCATGACCAGAGTCCCTCTCAGCAATGGGAAAGGGCCCTTGCCACCTAGTAACGAGTCTTCTCTGCATATGTCTAATCTAGGATTATCTTGGCTTCCTTTGTGGCATACTTTCTCATGTAGTGTTCAAGCACCAAGTGGTCCCAGTTGGGTCCCTCCAGGCCTGATATCCTGCAAACAATTTTCCACATTTGCCCTTTCAGCAAATTCTCATACTTGCCAAGGAAATTCTTATGTATACTTAGTTTCTCAAAAATAGCAGGAAAGGAATTAATCTGGGGAACTAGTGGTGTTAAGTGTAGTGGAACTCATTCATCTAAAAACTTCATTGGCTCTGCCTTTAGTTAGCCATATGGCCTTGAGTTAGAATAGGGTCACAGCTTCCTTACCTACTGAGGTGTGGAGAGGATCAAATGAGATAATGGATGTGAAAGTACCTTGGAAAATATAAAGCACTATACAATTACAAACTACTTATTATTTTTACTGGACCCCTGGTGGTGCAGTGGTTAAGAGCTATGGCTGCTAACCAAAAGATCAGCAGTTTAAATCCATCAGTCACTCCCTGGAAGCCCTATGGGGCAGTTCTACTCTGTCCTATAGAGTCGCTATGAGTCCAAATCAACTCGATGGCAACAGGTTATGGGTTATTACCTTCATTAATGTCTAGGTCTGCAAAACTGAGAGGAAGAAATAAGCTGTGAGGAGTAGGGTATTTTAATCCATTCACATGGCCAAAGAAAGGCAGAAAAAAATGGAATGGAATGAGAAAGCAACTTGTTGGGCTTTGAAAATGAAAAACCACATTGAGATGGATGGATGCCAAATACTAAAATCAGGCAGCCAAAGGTTTTCTTTTGTGGGGGCACAGAAGTGGTGAAGGCCAAATGGGCATAGGAACAAAAATTATAAAGGAAAATCATTTGATTTAAAAGCTCCAAGCCCTCTAAATTTTAAAAGTAGTGTTTCCCAAACTGCATACCTTGGAACAGAAACATTTCTCAAGATATTACTAATAGGTATTTTCGGCAAATGAGTTTGAGTCACAATACACATTAACAGAATGACTCTGGGAAGGACTGTAGTAAAAAACTTGTCTTATTTTGCTAATCCATTATTTCCTAAACTTATTTGACCTGATAACCCTATTCATTCATTCACTCATTCATTCATTTAAATCTCTGTTAAGATCAGATTGAGAAATGTAATACTCAAAGGTTTTCAGGATCAGAAATAAAGAAAATATGAACTTCTGGACAACACGGTACTATAGTCAGAAGTACCACACAATCCCTCCAGAGCAAAGAGCAGAAAAACTAAATCAGAGTCACACATCAATCCTAAAATCCTACGCATCAAATGAAGAGATAAAGAACTCAGTCAAGCACTGAATGGAGTAAGAAACTGACCATGAACAGACAGAGAGGAGAGATACATGCAGAGGTCCCCTATCACCTACTGCAGCACGGATCCACCACCTTGGACTCCTATCGGAGATCAGCGAACAGTGGGTATGAGAAAGCAGCTTCACAGAGCTTCCAGCAGGAGACAGAACAACCGGCAACCAGCGATATAGGCTTTCCCACACCCCATCCTTCTTCATCCGCACTTAGCCTGCTCTGCTTCCTGCAGCCACAGTCTCTTGGCTGGGAAGTACCCCGGTGTCACTTGGATTCCACCCGCTCGCACTGGCCGGCTCCATGAGTGCCTTTTGCTGGCTGCTTGTGTGGCTTTTTTTTTGCTTCTTTAGATTTCTTCCTTACCTATCACCACCCTCCCCTCTTTTCTCTCACATACCTGGCTCCGTGCGCCATCTTTGCTTCTTCCTGAAAGGCTGGGAAATACTGCTTGACCATTAAACTGCTTCCCAGCCTGTCGCCCTGCTGGTAGGAACCCCGGGGCTTTTTTGTTGGTTTGTTTACTCTGATCTCTTCTGTTTTGATTTGTTTGTTTGTTTTCTTTTTCTTTTCTTGGCTTGGGAGCCTCTTCTAGCTGGGCCGTACCATGTGGCTTGGAAGCTACTCCATTACTCTACGTAGACCTACAGGGACATCCCTGGGAGCGTTTCTTTTTTTTTTGTTCTTTGTTTTGTTTTCTTCTCTCTCATTACCCTTTTCTCTTTCTTCATTTCCAGTTTCTCGATTTGTTCATTTTTTCTTTTACCTTTTTTTTTCATTTTTGTTTTTCCTCATTTCTCAGTCTCTCATCTGTCCACACCAAATAGCAAGCTCCCTTAGCACTGTTTTTTGTTTGTGTGAATATTTTTGGTTCGTGTTCCTCTGTCCTCTCTCTCATCTTTCCCATATCCATCTTAGCTCCACACATCACAATCTACCCCCTTCTTCCTGCCTACCTGCACCGTGCACTGAATATCACACTCCCAAGCAGCACAGGCACGGCTTACTGGAACCTGCCCTGCACTGATTCCCAGTCCACACTGTCAACCCTGGTACGTGCCACAAACAACCAATCCCAGCAACTCCCCTTCAGCTGGACCTGCCCTGCTGTACCATATCTGAGTGACTGACCCTGCCTATTAGAGAAGGAGGTGAAAAGTGTCTTGCTCACAGATGAGCAAACAACAAAGAATGCACAGCCCACCTGCTCAGACATAACCAAATAAAACAAAAGAGGAGGATGAAACAAACCTACAATCAATAAATGAGGAAAATAACCACTGAATGCCCTGAAGACAGCAGAGAATATCAAAACATTTACAAAAACAGGGCAGGATGGTTCCAGTAGGTGTCCAAAACAAAACGCCAGATGACCTTCCAGGAGAAGAAAAGAGACTAGACCTAACTGATAGGGAATTCAAACCTCTAATATTCAGGATTATCCAAGAGTTGAAGTAAAAAGCAGACAAAAATGAGGAAAAAATAGACAAATTCATGGAAAAGGCAGACTAATTCAGGGAAAATACAAAAAAATGGAAGAATTCAGGAAATAATGCAGGAACATAATCCCAAGATAAATTCACAACTAGAAATCATACAAAAACCACAATTAGAAATCCAAAAGATAAACAACAAGATTTCAGAAGTCAACAGTGTCATAGAAGGGTTGAGGAGCAGGTCTGAAATGGTGAAAAACAGGATCAGGGAAATTGAAGACAAACACTTGGACACAACTCTGCTTGAGGAAAAATCAGAAAAAAGAATGAAGAAAAATGAAGAAACTCCGAGAATTATGTGGGATACAATCAAAAGCAAAAATCTACGAGTGATGGCAGTTCCAGAACAGGAGGAGAAAACAGAAAACACAGAGAAGATCATTGAAGAATTGCTGACAGAAAAATTCCCCAATATCATGAAAGATGAAAAGCTGACCATCCAAGAAGCTCAACGAACCCCATATAGGATAGACCCCAAAAGAAAATTACCAAGGCATATCATAATCACACTCATCAAAACCAAAGGCAAAGAATCCTGAGAGCAGCTCGAGAAAAACAAAAAGTCACATACAGAGGAGAAACAATAAGACTAAGCTCATATTATTCAGCAGAAACCATGCAGGCAAGAAGGCAATCGGATGACATATAAAGAAACTTGAAAGAAAAAAATTGCCAGCAAAAATAATATATCCTGCCAAACTCTCATTCAAATATGATGGTGAAATCAGGACATTTCCAGATAAACAGAAATTAAGGGACTATGTAAAAACCAAACCAAACTTACAGGACTTATTAAATGGAGTCCTTCGGTCTGAGAACAAACAACATCAGACAAACCGGCTGAATATAGGACACGTGACTGTACTAGCCAGATACCAACCTAGGAAATGAACTCTTAAGGATTGTGCAAACCCAAAAAAATTACAACAGGGAACCAGAGAAGTTAATCTGTAAATGACAACAGCATCAGAACAATAAAAGAGGGAATAAACGATGTAGTTATAGAACCTTCTAATGGAGAGGAAGGCAAGGCGATACTAATAATAGACTTGTTCAAATCTAGGAAGATAAGGGTAAATTCCAAGGTTACCACAAAGAAAGTTAACAAACCTACTCATCAAAATAAAGAAGAAAAACATAATGTCTTAGTAAAAACAAAACCTACAAAAACAGAAAAATGAACAAAAATCCACAAACAAAAGGAACTCAGCACAGGAGAGTAAGAGGAATAAAGAAAATGTCAGCACCACAAAAAAAAAAAAAAAAAAAAACCCTACAAAATGCAATCCCACTCCTAGGAATATATCCTAGAGAAATAAGAGCCATCACACGAATAGACATATGCACACCCATATTCCTTGTAGCACTGTTCACAATAGCCAAAAGATGGAAACAACCTAAATTCCCATCAACACCTGAATGGATAAACAAAGTATGGTACATACACACAATGGAGTATTATGCAAAGATAAAGAACAATGACGAATCTGTGAAGCATCTCATAACATGGATGGGACTGGAGGACATTATGCTGAGTGAAATAAGTCAGTCACAAAAGGACAAATACTGTATGAGACCTCTACTGTAAAAACTTATGTAAAAGTTTACACACAAAAAGAAACAATCTTTGTTGGTTACAAGGGATGAGGGGGGAACTAAATACACAATAGATAAGTGGTAACTTTGGTGAAGGGTATGACAGTACACAGTACTGGGGAAGCCAGCACAACTTGTACAAGGAAAGGTCATGGAAGCTCCATAGACACTTCCAAACTCCCTGAGGGACTGAATTGCTAGGCGGAGGGTTGTGGGGACCATGGTCTCCGGGAACATCTAGCTCAACTGGCATAACACAGTTTATAAAGACAATGTTCTACATTCTACCTTGGTGAGTAGCGTCTGGGTTCTTAAAAGCCGGTGAGCAGCCATCTAAGATACTCCACTAGTCTCATCCCTTCAGGAGCAAGGGAGAATGAAGAGAAAAGGATACAAGGGAAAGATTAGTCCAAAGGACTAATGGACCACAGCTACCAAGGCCTCCACCAGACTGAGTCCAGTACAGCTAGATGGTGCCCGGCTACCACCACTAACTGCTCTGACCGGGATCACCACATAGAGTTCTGGACAGAGCTGGAGAAGGATGTAGAACAAAATTCTAACTCACACACAAAAAAAGACCAGATTTACTGGCCTGACAGAGACTGGAGAAACCCCGAGAGTATGTCCCCAGGACACTCTTTTAGCTCAGTGGTGAAGTCACTTCTGAGGTTAACCGTTCAGCCAGGATTGGACAGCCCCATAAAACAAAACGGGACTAATGAGGCACAGCAGTCCAGGGACAAGGACTAAAAGGCAGGAGGGGACAGGAAAGCCGTTGATAGGGAACTCAAGTTTGAGAAGGGACAGTGTTGACATGTCGTGGGGTTGTTAACCATTGTCATAGGACAATATGTGTACAAAGTGTTTAATGAGAAACTATTTGTTCTGCAAACTTTCATCTAAGGTACAAAAAAAAAAAAAGAATTATCTATGTGAGATTAAATTGACAACAGCAACTGAAAAGGCTTAATGGGAAGCCTCGGGGTAGTGAGTTGAAGATAATGGTGATGTAATAATTTGGAAAAGGATAGTGAGAATAGCAGCAAAACTGGAAGAACATAATCAATGTCACTAAATTGTACATGTAGAAACTTTTGAAATGGTGTAACTTTGGCTATGTATATTTTCACCAAAAAACAAAGTCCTCCAAGGTCGATGAGAGTGTTGACATGTCGTGGGGTTGTTAACCAATGGCATAAAATGATATGTGTACTTTTTTTTTTAATTGTTGTAATTAAATGAAGTTTACATTTCAAGTTAGTCTCCCATACAAAACTTTTTTTTTACATAAATTGTTATGAGACCTAATTGCTCACCCCATTCTACGACAGCACACTCCACCTTTCCACCCCTAATTCCCCTTGACCATTCAACCAGCTCATAACTCTCTGCCTTCCCATCTCACCTTTGGACAGAAGCTGCCCCTTTGGTCTCTTGTATCTACTTGACTAAGAGGCACACTCTTCACGAGTAACACTTTATGTCCCACAGTCCAGTCCAATCCCTGTCTGAAGAGCTAGCCTCGGAAACTGTTTTAGTTCTCGGCTGATAGAGAGTCTACAGCCCATGCTTTCCAGGGCGCCTCCAGTCTCAGTCAGACCATTAAGTCTGGTCTTCTAACTAGAATTTGCGTTCTGCACCCCATCCTTCTACTGCTCCATCAGGGAACCTCTGTTGTGTTCCCTGTCAGGATGTTCATTAGTGGTAGCCAGGCACCATCTAGTTCTTCTGGTCTCAGGCTGATGAAGTCTCTGGTTTATGTGGCCCTTTCTGTCTCTTGGGCTAATATTTTCCTTGTGTCTTTGGTGTTCTTCGTTCTCCTTTACTCCAAGTGGTTGGGACCAATTGATGCATCTTACATGGCCGCCTGCAAGCTTTTAAGGCCCCAGACGCTGGTCACCAAAGTAGGATGCAGAACATTTTCTTAATAAACTTTGTTATGCCAATTGACCTAGATGTCCCCTGAAAGCATGGTCCCCAGACCCCCTATCCCTGCTACTCTCTCTCTCAAAGTATTTGACTGTATTCAGGAAAGTTCTTAGCTTTGGTTTAGTCCAGTTGTGCTGACTTCCCCTGCAATGTGTGCTGTCCTTCCCTTCACCTAAGATGATTGTTTTCTACTATCTACTTAGTGAATAACTCTCACCCTCCCTCTGCACCCCCGTAACCATCAAAGAATGTTTCCTTCTGTATTTAAACCTCTTCTTGAGTTCTCATAATAGTGGTCTTATACAGTATTTGTCCTTCTCTGACTGACTAAATTCACTCAGCATAATAAGTTCCAGCTTCCACCATGTTATACAATGTTTCACGGTTTCATTGTTGTTCTTCATCGTTGCATAATATTCCATAGGGTGGATATACCAGAATTTGTTTATCCATTCATCCATTGATGGGCCCCTAAGTTACTTTCATCTTTTTGCTGTTATGAACAGTTCTGCAATGAACATGGGTGTGCATATATCTATTCGTGTGACGGCTCTGGTTTCTCTAGGATATATTCCAAGGAGTAGGATAGCTGGATCATATGGTACTTCTATTTCTAGCTTTTTAAGGAAGCACCAAATCGATTTCCAAAGTGGCTGTACCATTTTACATTCCAACCAACAGTGTGTAAGTGTTCCAGTCTCTCCACAACATCTCCAGCATTTATTATTTTGTGTTTTTTGGATTAATGCTAGCCTTGTTGGGGTGAGATGATATCTCATTGCAGTTTTGATCTGCATTTCTCTAATGGCTAATGAGCATTTCTTCATGTATCTGTAAGCCGCCTGAATATCTTCTTTGGTGAAGTACCTGTTCATATCCTTTACCCATTTTTTAATTGCGTTGTCTTTTTATTGTGGAGGTTTTGCAGCATCTTGTAGATTTTAGAGATTAGACACTGATTGGATTTGCCGTAGCCAAAAATTTCTTCCCAGTCTGTAGGTTGTCTTTTTACTCTTTTGGTGAAGTCTTTTGATGAGCATAAGTGTTTCATTTTTAGGAGCTCCCATTTATCTAGTCTCTCTTCTGGTGCTTGTGCATTGTTACTTATGGTTCGTTTTGTGTTTATGCCACGTATTAGGGCTCCTAGCCTTGTCCCTATTTTTTCTTCAATGATCTTTATCATTTTCGATTTTATATTTAGGTCTTTGATTCGTTTTGAGTTAGTTTTTGTACACAGTGTGAGGTATGGGTCTTGTTTCAGTTTTTTGCAGATGGATATCCAGTTATGCCAGCACCATTTGTTAAAGAGACTGTCTTTTCCCCAGTTAATGGACTTTGGGCGTTTGTCAAATATTAGCTGCTCATAGGTGGATGGGCTTATATCTGGATTCTCAACTCTGTTCCATTGGTCTATGTGTCTGTTGTTGTACCAGTACCAGACTGTTTTGACTACCATGGCAGTATAATAGGTCCTAAAATCTGGTAGTGTAAGGCCTCCCACTTTGTTCTTCTTCTAGAGTAACGCTTTATTTATTCGAGGCCCCTTCCCTTTCCACATGAAGTTGGTGATTTGTTTCTCCATCTCATTAAAAAATGCTGGTGGAATCTGGATCGGGATTGCATTTTATCTGTAGATTGCTTTGGTTGAAATTGAAATTTTCACTATGTTGAGTCTACCTATCCATGAGCAAGGTATATTTTTGCACTTATGCAGGTCTCTTTTAGTTTCTTGCAGTAGTGTCTTGTAGTTTTCTCTGTATAGGTCTTTTACGTCTCTGGTTAGATTTATTCCTAAGTATTTTATCTTCTTGGGGGCTATTGTAAATGGTATTGATTTGGTGATTTCCTCTTCAAGGTTCTCTTTGTTGGTGTAAAGGAATCCAATTGATTTTTGCATGTTTATCTTATGTCCTGAACCTTTACTGAAATCTTCTGTTAGTTCCAATAGCTTTCTTGTGGATTCTTTGGGTTTTCTGTGTATAAGATCATATCATCTGCAAATAGAGATATTTTGACTTCTTCCCTACCCATTTGGATGCCCTTTATTTCTTTTTCTAGCCTAATTGCTCTGGCTAGGACCTCCAGCACAATGTTGGATAATAGTGGTGATAGAGGGCATCCTTGTCTGGTTCCTGTTCTCAATAGGAATGCTTTCAAAGTCTCTCCATTTAGGATGATGTTGGCTGTTGGTTTTGTATACATGCCCTTAATTATACTGGGGAACTTCCTTTCTATTCCTGTTTTATTGAGAGTTTTTATCATGAATGGGTGTTGGACTTTGTCGAATGCCTTTTCTGCATTGATTGATAAGATCATGTGGTTCTTGTCTTTTGTTTTATTTATGTGATGGATTACATTGATTGTTTTTCTAATATTGAACCATCCCTGCATACCTGGTATAAATCCTACTTGGTCATGGTGAATATTTTTTTTTTTTTTTGATATTCTATTGCTGAATTCTATTGGCTAGAATTTTGTTGAGGATTTTTGTATCAACGTTCATGAGGGATATCGGTCTGTAATTTTCTTTCTTTCTGACGTCTTTACCTGGTTTTGTATTAGGGTTATGCTGGCTTCATAGAATGAGTTTGGGACTGTTCCATCCTTTTCTATGCTCTGAAGTACCTTTAGTAGAAGTGGTGTTATCTCTTCTCTGAAAGTTTGATAGAATTCTCCAGTGAAGCCGTCCAGGCCAGGGCTTTTTTTTTGTTGGCAGTTTTTTAATAACCTTTTCAATCTCTTCTTTTGTTATGGGTTTATTTAGTTGTTCTGCCTCTGTTTGTGCTAATTTAGGTAGGTAGTGAGTTTCTAGATTTGTCCATTTCCTCTAGGTTTTCAAATTTGTCAGAGTACAATTTTTCATAGTAATCTCTTATGATTCATTTAATTTCAGTTGGGTCTGTTGTGATATCACCCATCTCATTTCTTACATGGTTTATCTGCTTCCTCTCCTGTTTTTCTTTTGTCAGTTTGGCCAGTGGTTTATCAATTTTGTTGATCTTTTCAAAGAACCAGCTTTTGGACTTGTTAACTCTTTCAATTGTTTTTATATTCTTTATTTCATTTAATTATCCTTTAATTCTTTTTATTTCCTTCCTTCTGGTGCTGTGGGCCTCTTTTGCTGCTCTCTTTCTACCTGTTCCAGTTGCAGGGTTAATGCTTTGATTATGACCCTTTCTTCTTTTTGGATGTGCCCATTGATTGCTATAAACTGACCTCTGAGCACTGCTTTTGCTGTGTCCCAAAGGTTCTGGTAGGATGTGTTTTCATTCTCGTTTGAGTCTATGGATTTCTTTATTGCATCCTTAATTTCTCCTATAACCCAGTAGTTTTTGAGCAAGGTGTTGTTCCGTTTCCATGTGTTTGAAATTTTTCCTTGCTTTTTCTGTTGTTGATTTCCACTTTTATGGCTTTATGGTCAGAAAAGATGCTTTGTAATATTTCCATGTTTTGGATTTTGTTAAGGTTTACTTTATGGCCTAATATCTGGTCTGTTCTGGAGAATGTTCCATATGCGTTGGAAAAGAAAGTATACTTGGCTGCTGTTGGGTGCAGTGTTCAGTATATGTCTATGAGATCAAGTTGGTTGATTGTAGCATTTAGCTCTTCTGTGTCTTTGTTGAGCTTCTTTCTGGATGTTTTGTCCTTCACCGGAAGTAGTGTGTTGAAGTCTCCTACTACTATTGTGGAGCTCTCTCTCTCTTCAGAGCTGTTAGAGTTTGTTTTATATATTTTGGAGCCCTGTTGTTGGGTGTGTAAATATTTATTATATTTATGTCCTCCTGGTGTATTGACCCTTTAATCATTTATAGTGCCCTTCCTTATCCTTTGTGGTGGATTTTACTTTAAAGTCTATTTTGTCAGAGATTAATATTGCCACTCCTGCTCTTTTTTGAGTGTTGTTTGGTTGATATACTTTTGTCTATCTTTTGAGTTTTAGCCTGTTTGTGTCTTTAAGTCTAAGGTGTGTCTCTTGTAGGCAGCTGTCATGGTTTAAATTATGTCCCCCAGAAAATGTGTGTAATCAATTTGGCTAGGCCATGATTCCTGGTACTGTGTGGTTTTCCTCTATGTTGTAAACCTGCCTCTATGATGTTAATGAGGGAGGATGTGTGGCAGTTGTTTTAGTAAGGCAGGACCTGATCTACAGGACTGGATTGTGTCCTGAGGCAATCTATTGTGATATAGAAGACAAAAGTGAGCAGTGAGACAGGGGGACCTCATACCATGAAGAAAGCAGTGCCGGGAGCAGAGCGCTTCCTTTGGACCAGGGTCCCTGGGCAGAGAAGCTCCTATTCTGGGGGAACACTGAAGAGAAGGCCGACAGAGAGGAAAAAGCCTTCCCCTGGAGATGACGCCCTTAATTTGGACTTTATCCTACTTTGACTATGAGGATATAAACTTCTCTTCATTAAAACCATCCACTTGTGGTATTTCTGTTTTAGCAGCACTAGATGACTAAGACAGCAGCGTATAGATGGATCATGCTTTTTTATCCAATCTGCCACTCTCCGTCTCTTTATTGGTGCATTAAGTCCGTTTACATTCAGCGTAATAATTGATAGGTATGAGTTTAGTGCTGTCATCCTGATATCTCTTTTTGTGTGTTGTTCACAGTTTCTTTGTTCCCCTTGATTTTCTGTGCTGAGTCGTTTTTCTTTACGTATTTTTTTTTCATCTTTTTCATTGTTGTAGATTGTGTTTGCTGGGTCTTTATGTTTTTCTGCTTTTTTATTTTGATTTGTAGAATTGTTAGATTCTTTTGTGGTTACCTTAATATTTACCCCTATTTTTCTAAGTTGATACCAGTCTTTTATTACTTTATATCACCTTAACTTCCCCTCCATATGAAAAACAATGTCTGCATTTTTTAAGTTCCTTTTTTTTGTTTTAATGTTGTCCTTTTTTACATATTGATATGTTTCCCTATTTTCAATGTTTTAGCTTTGATGTTTTTTTCGATTTCCCTGTCTGAGTCAATATCTGGTTGCTCTGTCCTGTGTTCTATCTAGTCTTGCGTTGTTATCTGGTGTTGTTGATTATCTAACCGTAGGACTCCCTTTAGTATTTCCTGTAATTTTGGTTTGGTTTTTGCAAATTCTCTGAACTTCTGTTTATCTGGAAATGCCCTAATTTCACCATCATATTTGAGAGACAGTTTTACTGGATATATAATTCTTGGCTTGCAGTTATTTTCTTTCAAGGCTTTATATATGTCATCCCATTGCCTTCTTGCCTGCATGGTTTTTGCTGAGTAGTCTGAGCTTATTCTAATTGACTCTCCTTTGTAGATGACTTTTCTTTTATCCCTAACTGACCTTAAAATTCTCTCTTTATCTTTGGTTTTGGTAAGTTTGATTATAATATGTCTTGGTGACTTTCTTTTGGGATCCACCATATGTGGGGTTCGTTGAGCATCTTGGACGGATATCTTCTCACCTTTCATGATATCAGGGAAGTTTTCTGTCAACAAATCTTCAACGATTTTCTCTGTATTTTCTGTTATCCCCCCGTTCTGGTACTCCAATCACTCGTAGGTTATTTGTCTTGATAGTGTCCCACATTAGAGTTTTTTCATTCTTTTTTAATTCTTTTATCTGATTTTTCCTCAAATAAGTTGACGTCAAGAACTTATCTTCAACGTCACTAATTCTAACTTCTACTATCTCAATTCTGCTCCTATGCCTTTCTATTGAGTTGTCTAATTCTGAAATTTTACCGTTAATCTTCTGGATTTTTGATTGCTGTCTCTCTATGGATTCTTGCAGCCTGTTAAATTTGTCATTATGTTCTTGAATAACTTTTTTTAATTTCCGCTACTACTTTGTCTGCATGTTCCCTGGAAAGTTCTGCATTTTGTCGAATTTCCTAATTTCTAGGAGAGTTCTGTATATTAATCTTTTGTATTCTGCCTCTGGTAATTCCAAGAAATTCCCTTTCTCCAGAGAATTTATTGATTCTTTATTCTGGGAGCTTGCTGAAGCCATCATGGACTGCCTCTTTATGTGATTTGACATTAACCGTTGTCTCCGAATCATCAGTAAGTTATTATAATTTTATTTTGTATTTGTTTAGTGAGTCCTAGCTTCGTTTTGTTTTGTTTTGATATGCCTCAATAGGCTGCTCGTGTGCGCTTGTTTGAATATTGACACCTCTGAAGCTCTAGCGTCCTATCACCAGGTAGTTAGTTCTGTAACTAAGTATGTGTCCACAGGGATCTGTTAAATTTTCCTATATGGGTTCAGCTCAGGTGTCCAGGCAGTCAGTCACGAAGTGTATGGTGCAGGCTCTCACCTACAGTCCTAAAGAGGCATGGGTGATTGGTGCAGGAACTGGACTCTGGCTGTGGTAGGGGATCACGCGCTGAGCCATGCAGGGGGCTGACGGTTGCCCCTGAGAGTCGGAAAGGAAAGCGTGTCCCTATTCTCTAGGGTGAGTAGGTAGGTAAGTTTTGTAGTCAGACTATGAACACCCCACTCTGTTGGCTGTAAAGACTCCAGGGCACCACTTTTTCTTGGACTCCTGTAGCAGGTGACTAGGAGATTTATGTGATGCCACCAGTCCTCAAGCCCCTGTTGCGGATCGATAAAAGTGCCTACTTAAGGGGCAGGGCTGTTTCGAGGGTCACAAATCTGTCACTTTGCAGCTGAAACGGTTGAAGTTAAACTTCAGATGTATGCCCTGTTGTATTGTGGTAGTGAGGGCTAGCACTGTTGAGATGGGTCCCCACAAGCCTATACATGGGTTTAAGGCACTCAGAGTCTGTGGACCCCTTATGCCTGTGCCTAGCAAAGGAGCTTTGCCGACCCTGTGTTCCTGGCTTAGGGTATCCAGTAGCTTATTTGTTCCCTCTCCAAGGCCAGGAGAATGGGTCAGGCCACCTTTTGGGATCTACTTCTGGCCCAGTGGACTCCCGGTGCAGAGCGCAGAGGAAGGAGGTCAAAGGGAGAGAGGCTTTTCCCAAATGGGCAGTTTTTTTTTTTTAAATCCCCACGGAAGGCCACACACATTTACTTATCTTTAGCCACTTTGGAGCTGCTTTTCACTGGTTCGGAGTGTCCAAGCAGAATCTCTGCTGCTGGATCTCTCTCGTTGTGGAAACTGCTTTCCGAGTGCACACACAGCTGTTTGCGTGCTTCACTGCTGACCTGGCGCTGCTGAAGAGTTGCCGGCCCGCTGCTGCCACTCTGGTGCTGCTGGCTTCTTCCGAACCATCTCCCTCTCCCCCTGCCACTCAGTCTGATTCCTCAACTTTGCCTTGTTCAGAGCTCCTATATACTCATATATAATCAAATCACTTGTTTTTCCAGGTCTTTGTTGTAAGAGGGATATAGGAAGCATCTGACTATACCACCATCCTGGCTCCACCCCCCCATACTGACTGTTTAATGAGAAACTATTCTGTAAACCTTCATATAAAGTACAATTAAAAAATTTAGAAAAAAAAAGAAAATATGAGTCGGTGAGGTGGATGCTAAGCGTACATGTATGTACAAATAGAAGCCAAAAACGTAAATCCATCTTCCCAGAGCACTGATCAAATTCTTCCTAGTTCTGGGCTCCCAAAGGCCATGAAAAAGAGAGAGCTGTTAAGGAGAATGGAAATGATAAGAATTCACTAAAGGAATGTGTAATGGATTAAACTGTGTCCCCCAAACTATCTGTCAACTTGGCTGGGTCATGATTCCCAGTATTGTATAATTGGGTAGCATTTGGTAATCTGATTGGATTTCCTTATGTGTTGTAAATTCAATCACTATGCTCTAATAAGATAGATTAGCAGCAGTTATACTGATGAGGTATACAAGATTGGATAGTGTCTTAAGCCAATCTCTTTTGATATATAAAAGAGAGAATCAAACAGAGACACATGGGGACCTGATACCACCAAGAAAGCAGTGCCGGGAGCAGAGCGTGTCCTTTGGACCTGAGGTTCCTGCTTAGAGAAGCTCCCAGACCAAAGGAAGTTTGATGACATGGACCTTCCTCCAGAGTCAACAGAGAAGACAAAGCATTCCCTTGGAGCTGATGCCCTCAACTTGGACTTGTAGCCTACTGGAGTGTGAGAGAATAAACTTCTTTGTTAAAGCCATCCACTTGTGGTATTTCTGTTATAGCAGCACTAGATGACTAAGACAGAATGGTACCCAATGTGAAGAGCTACATTGTGTACATCTCAGAGAAAGCTGAAGGGTAACTTAGTAAGGACAGAAAGATCAAAAGGGGAGTTCAGTGAACAGCCATAACCAAAGACAAACTACTCCTGACTCTGCTTGGGTATGTTTCAGGTCCTTCTTGACCCAATGTCTCTCTCCTTCCACCAAACTTACACTTAATTTCTTCTTCCTCCCCACAGCTTACTACAGTACACTTTCCAGCTTTTGTTCCATGGACCTCTATCTGTATACTGGCTACCAAGTCCAATGGTCTTAACCTTGTTCTAGGACTTTGATCCTAGGCTTACATTTTTTTTTCTCTCAACCAACTACAGGAGGGGTATGTGCTGGATGTGTGGAAGATATCCTAACAGAGAGGGTATAGGAGACAGGATTGCATGGACAATATTAAAACAGAATACTCATCTACCCTTATTAATTAGGTGCAATTTTATTTTAAGGAGAAAACACAAAGTAGAAGATAATGGGAGCCAGGCGAGATCAAGAAAATCTAAAATCTCCATTTTGGAGCAGTTGGAAATTGACAACTATTCTGAAAAAAATATCAAGGAAATCAGGCATAGATACTCAAGAGTCCTAGGCAAAAATAAAAATTTAAAACTGGAAACCCCAATATTAAATAATTCAGGTGTGCTCAAAACTGCATCACTTGAATTATGTACATGTTCTCAAACACGTTCTTGATTCCTAGCTTAAAAAGACATTTTATTTCTTTTTCAAAAATCCGCAACAGAACCTGCAACCACATGGGCAAACCCACCCTCCACAGTGACACCTGAATATTTCCAAACTTAGAAACTGAATCTCCAACTCTTTCAAGCCATATGTCAAAAGAATAGTGACTGAATACTGAATGGCCAAGTGTGAGGCCACAAGAGATGGTGAGAAATGTGGCTACAGTAAACCCTGGAAGCTTTGACCCTGATGGCCAGACTGGAGTATCGCATGGGAGAGGAACAAGCAGAACAGTGGCAAGCCTCCACACTGTAATGTGCATCTTGCAGTATACGTTGTGCCACTGCTACAAAGTAAATATGGGCAGGAAAAAAAATTCATTTCTCAAAACAGACCTACAGTGGGTGTATGGCTTCAATCTGACAGTCTCAGTGCTTCTGGGGAGGGTTGGGAGGAAGAAAAGAGAGGAGGAGGTGAGAGAAAAAACACAGCCATTTTTGCAACTAAATTTCAGAATCTTTTCATTATGCAGTTTCAATTCATTGAAAGTTTTCTTTTCCATCCAACCTCCTCTTCCTTCCTTAAAACTCTTGCTCCAGTCACTTCCCTCCTCCCACGCAAACGCACTCACGCGCGCGCGCGCACACACACGCACACGCAATGTTACCCTTGATATGAATCAAAGCAAGCAGAGCAGCTCTGCCTTAGTACTCACCTTTGTGACTAGGGACTGGGGCGGATTATCCAACAGGCAAGGTAAGCACGATGCTTACCTTGCTTAGCAGGTCATCTGTAGTAAATACTTTCACATTTTTTCACCACATTAAAGATTCTGCTCCTAGGTATGGCTGACATCTGTCTCTCTCCCAACCCCACAACACCTTCCTACAGAATCATCAAAGCCTCTTTTCAAATTTACAATGCCTGACAGGGGCAGATGACTCAGTAAGCAAGGTAAGCAAAGGCTTATTTGTGCTTACTTACTAATTTGTAGTAAACAATTTCACTACAGATGATCTGGTAAGCAAGGTAAGTAGTGTGCTTACCTTGCCTATTGGATAATCTGCTCTTGCTAAGGACATAACATCCGGGAGGTTTTTTAGCCTTGAGAACAGTTTAACAATAATGGTATGGTTCCACCTTTACTCAAAAAAAGCTGAAAGGAAACTAAAAGGTTTAATAGGTACAAATATTGTGCTTCTGCTACAATCAATAAATAATGCCAAACTGGAAGAATGGCAGCGCGTGACAACATAGTGAATGACGCTGTTTCTGGTAATCCCTCAGTGAAAGTCTTTGTGAAGTTTTATGCTGCAAATTACACTAAATTGACCTCTGAGGGTCAGAACATAATGTTCTCTTATTGTTGTTTTACTTTTAATGGTTCTCATTTTAAAGCTTAACTTAAGTTAGGGAATGGTACAGACTGAAAAAAAAAAAAAAAGCAAAGTGAGGTTGGACTTGATGAGTCTGTCCAGGAAAGAGTATGAGATTTGGACACAGATGCCTAGGCTTCTGGCCAAGAAGAAATTATTTCTGTGGAGCAGGAGACTGGGGAGGTTAGGCCTTCAGTTTTTAATTACTCAAGTTGTGTTCTCTAGACATTTGACTCAGTCTCTTCTATGCGTCCAAAATGACTCCTGTCCCTCTCACCTTTTCCCATCTCAACCTGGAGTGAAGTCTAAAGAATCCAGTACAGAAAGTTGGATGCTCCCAAACTGGGATACTACAAAATGTTTCCATTGAGTCAGAAACACTTGCATCTACAATAAGACATTTTGAGGAAAGTTTTACTGAGTCCTAAATATGTATTTTTTTCCTCTCAGAAATTAAAGTAAAATTAGTTGATTTGGCCACAGGCCATAACACCTAATTAGTTCTGTGAGGCTGTTTAATGTTTAAGCCAAACCATCAGTGGACAACCCTCAGACACAAGGAGGTCTAAATTCAAAGCCTCAATGCAGAGGGACAAAAGCTAAGCACAGGATAGAAAGGAATTGATTTCTCTTTAACCTGGATACCAAAGGAAAATAAAACCTGAGGAAGGAAAAGAGATATTAGTAACAGGGCTTCTAAGATGCTAAAGGGCTCTGGAGAATTAATCACAGATCTTACAAAGGGCTAATAAAACATCTACATCTTGCTTTCTAGAGGCTCAAGCCACTTTATACATAATATTTTCCTCAGTCTCCCCACAGCGTGGTAAAGTAGGAGAGGCAAATATTTTTATCCGCACAACTCTAATGTAGCTTTAGAAGCTTTGTCCTTCTGTCAGAATCTCAGGGGTTTCACTATTGAGTGACACATAGATACATATTGAATAAGCAGAACTGAAGTGCTGCCTCTAATTCAGCTTCTTCATCAAAGCTCAAATCCACAGAACAATGATAAACTTTGCATTCACTTTTCAACATTAGCCACCTCATTTGAATGACACTATTTTAATGGCAAGAAATGTTGCATGGGCACCGTGAAGT
Organism: Dugong dugon; assembly: GCA_030035585.1. NCBI lineage: Eukaryota > Metazoa > Chordata > Mammalia > Sirenia > Dugongidae > Dugong > Dugong dugon. The sequence goes on along the minus strand of CM057483.1, from coordinate 94,280,932 downwards.
GAAAAAACATCACCTTACTTTACTACCCCATCTGCCTGCCATCCCCCTAAGAAACTGAGGCATGTTTCAAATTCATAGGAAAATTTACACTTAATTAAAACCACAGGAACAGAATGTCACAGGCAGAATTTAGTTTCTTTCTTGGAATTAGACTAATTTTGAAGCATCAGAATACTCTGTCCACCAGACTTGATTGTTCAGTCTCTGAGAGAGAGAGAGAAAAGAAGGAGGAGGAGGAGAATAGGGGAAGTGAGGGGGAGGGGGAAAGAAAAGAGGGAGGGAAGGAGAGAAAGAGGATGAATGAGAATACCCCTGCATAGGAATGGGAGAGTGGGTGATGGGTAAGAAGAGGAAGCTAGAGAGTTTTTTTTTTAACATAAAAATGCTGACTTAGGTCTGAAAGAACAAGAGTACTAGAAAATGGACCGATTTTTACCCCCACAATGTTGTTTCTCCCTACATGCCTATGACTGTTATTCTGGTAGGATCAGAAAAAATATATATATAAATTTTGGTAGAAGTGACACTAAACAGCTGAAGGGTGAAAAAACAAGGGTCTGAATAATCCACAAAGTAGATAACCTCAGATAATAGAAAATTAAAGGTGTCTCATTTTATCATTCAAAAAGACAAGGTACAAGGAGGAAAAGGGACTTGGCCATTTTTTCCCAGTTTGTTGTTGTTGTTGTTAGGTGCCATCGAGTCAGTTCCAACTCATAGTGATCCCATACAAAACAGAAAGAAACACTGCGCAGTCCTGAGTCACTTCCACGATCATTGTTATGCTTGAGCCAATTGTTGCAGCCACTGTGTCAATCTATCTCTTTGAGGCTCTTCCTCTTCTTTACTGACCTCCACCTTACCAAGCATGATGTCCTTCTCCAGGGACTGGTCCCTCCCGATAACATGTCCAAAGTATGTGAGATGAAGTCTTGCCATCCTCTCTTCTAAGGGGCATTCTGGCTTTACTTCTTCCAAGACATATTTGTTCGTTCTTTTGGCAGTGCATGGTATATTTGATATTCTTCGCCGACACCACAATTCAAAGGCATCAATTCTTTGGTCTTCCTTATTCATTGCCCAGCTTTCGCATGCATATGAGGTGGTTGAAAACACCATGGCTTGGGTCAGGCACACCTTAGTCTTCAGGGTGATAGCTTTGATTTTTAACACTTGAAGGAGCTCTTTTGCAGCAGATTTCCCCAATGCAATGCCTCCTTTGATTTCCTGACTGCTGCTTCCATGGGTGTGAATTGTGGATCCAAGAAAAATGAAATCTTTGACAACTTCAATCTTTTCTCCGTTTATCATGTTGTTTATTGGTTCAGTTGTGAGGATTTTTGTTTTCCTTATGCTGAGGTGTAATTCACACTGAAGGCTGTAGTCTTTGATCTTCATCAGTAAGTGCTTCAAGTCCTCTTCATTTGCAGCAAGCAAGGTTGTGTCATCTGCATATTGGAGGTTGTTAATGAGTCTTCTACCAATCCTGATGCCACCTTCTTCTTCATATAGTCCAGTGTCTCAGATTATTTGTTCAGCATACAGATTGAATAAGTATGGTGAAAGGATACAATCCTGACGCACACCTTTCCTGACTTTAAACCACGCCGTATTCCCTTGTTCTGTTTGAACAACTGCCTCTTGATCTACAGATTTCTCATGAGCACAATTAAGTGTTCTGGAATTCCCATTCTTAGCAATGTTATCCATAATTTGTTATGATCCACACAGCTGAATGCCTTTGCATAGTCAATAAAGCACAGGTAAACATGGTTCTGGTATTCTCTGCTTTCAGCCAGGACCCATAGGACATCAGCGATGATATCCCTCCTTCCACGTCCTCTTCTGAATTTGGCTTGAATTTCTGGCAGTTCTGTTGATGTACTGCTGCAATGATCTTCAGCAAAATTTTACTTGTGTGTGATATTAATGATATTGTTCGATAATTTCCATATTTGGCTGGATCACCTTTCTTGGAAACTGGCATAAATATGGATCTCTTCCAGACGTTTGGCCAGGTAGCTGTCTTCCAAATTTTTGGCATAGACGAGTGAGCACCTCCAATGCTGCGTCTGTTTGTTGAAACATTTCAACTTGTATTCCGTCAATTCCTGGAGCCTGGTTTTCCGCCAATGCCTTCAGTGCAGCTTTCACTTCTTCCTTCAGTACCATCGGTTCTTGATGGTATGCTACCTCCTGAAATTATTGAATGCTGACAAATCCTTTTTGGTATAGTGACTTCTGTGTATTCCTTCCATCTTCCTTTGATGCTTCCTGCCTCATTCAGTATTTTGCCAATAGAATCCTTCACTGTTGGAACTCAAGGCTTGAATTTTTTCTTCAGTTCTTTCAGCTTGAGAAATGCCTAGTGTATTCTTCCCTTTTGGTTTTCTAACTTCAAGTCTTTGCACATGTTATTATAATACTTTACTTTGTCTTCTTGTTCTGCCCTTTGAAATCTTCTGTTCAGCTCTTTCACTTCATTATTTCTTCCATTAGCTTTAGCTACTCGATTTTCAAGAGCAAGTTTCAGAGTGTCTTCTGACATCCATTTTGGTCTTTTCTTTCTTTCCTGTCTTTTTAGTGACCTCTTGCCTTCTTCATGTATGATGTCCTTGATGTCATTCCACAACTCGTCTGCTCTTTGGTCATTAGTGTACAATGTGTCAAATCTATTCTTGAGATGGTCTCTAAATTCAGGTGGGGTATACTCAAGGTCATACTTTGGCTCTCCTGAACTTGTTCTAATTTTCTTTAGCTTCAACTTGAACTTGCATACAAGCAATTGACGGTCTGTTACACAGTCGGCCCCTGGCCTTGTTCTAACTGATGATATTGAGCTTTTCCATCATCTTTTCCCACAGATATAGTAGATTTAATTCCTGTGTGTTCCATCTGGTGAGGTCCATGTGAAAAGTCAACGTTTATGTTGTTGAAAAAACGTATTTGCAATGAAGAAGTTGTTGGTCTTGGAAAATTCTATCAGGCGATCTCCAACATCATTTCTATCACCAAGGCCATATTTTCCAACTACTGATCCTTCTTCTTTGTTTCCAACTTTCAAATTCCATTCACCAGTAATTATTAACGCATCCTGATTGCAAGTTCGATCAATTTCAGACTGGAAAAAAAAAAATAAAAAACTAAACCCATTGCCACCTAGTCTATTCTGACTCATGGTGACCCTACAGGACACAGCAGAACTGCCCTGTAGGGTTTTCAAGGAGTGGCTGGCAGATTTGAGCTGCCAAACTTTTGGTTAGCAGCCGTAGCTCACTGTAGCTCTTAACCACTGCACCACCAATGTGTTCATCTTTGGCCTTAGTGGTTGGTGCGTAAATTTGAATAGTCGTATTAACTGGTCTTCCTTGTTAAAAAAAAAAAACAAAACCCAAACCAGTTGCTGTCAAGTCAATTCTGACTCATAGCAACCCTACAGGACAGAGTAGAACTGCCCCATAGGGTTTCCAAGGAGTGGCTGGTGGATTTGAACTACTGACCTTTTGGTTAGCAGCCAAGTTCTTAAACAGCGCGCCACCAGGGCTCCAGTCTTCTCTGTAGGTGTATGGATATTATCCTATCACTGACAGCATTGTACTTCAGGATAGATCTTGAAATGTTTTTTTTTTTGATGATGAATGCAATGCCGTTCCTCTTCAATTTGTCATTCCCGGCATAGAAGACTATATGATTATCTGATTCAAAATGACCAACACCAGTCTGTTTCAGCTCACTAATGCCTAGTATATCAATGTTTATGCGTTCCATTTCACTTCTGATGATTTCCAATTTTCCTAGATTCATACTTTGTACATTTCCCAGTTTAGTGTGTATTTTTGCCACCTAGTTCTTAGTCCTCAGGCTGCAAAGCAAATGGAATGCTGAAAATATGTTTCTTTTTTTTCACCCTGATGTTTTTTTAAAGCCTTAAAGGGTTCATCTAATGAGGGAGTGAAGCTAAGCAAGCCATTTCATTTTGTGCACAATATTAGATTCTTATACTTAATATTGAGCACTCAAAAAGTAGAAAGAGAAGAGATGAAAGAGAGAATCAGGAGAGATGGTGTCCAAGATGAAGATGGGAAGACTAGGTTCAGGCAAGTTACAGGATTTTTTAAAAATATTCAGCATACATGTACACACAATCAAATAATGTCTGTGGATGATGTGGAAGCTTTTCCTCAGTCTCATCTTTGGCTCATCAGATCCACTGCAGAAATTATAGTCTCCTAAATTTATGTGAAGTTGCCCAACCACCAGAGTTTTTCAGGGCCATTTGGACCTGGAGACACTACCTGGTTCTGCCGTTAACTCAGATACCTCTCTAGGGGAGTAGCATGGTAATCAAGCTACAGTGACTAATCCTTCTAGGGGGTAGGAGAGGATTAAGAAGTTCAGGTTTACAAAGGACTTAGTTCTTCTCCATTGAGAAGAATCATATCAGCAGGATTCACATTCTTCATTTAATTCACTTCAGAACCTCTTTCTGGTAGCAAAGGAAATAAAGTTCATAGGTTCAAATACTTAAAACTCCACACCATCTCCCTTTTTCTCTATAGCAGATTCAACTACTTAGCCGTGCTTACCAGGCTCCTCTAATTAGTATTAGAGGAAACAGTAAATATTTCCAGAAGATATTAAAGCTACAAAATCCTTACTCAACAATCCCTACTCTCCAACCAGGGATAGTGTCCATATCCACTTACTCCTCCTCATTTGTCACCACAGTAAAAGAAGCTAGCTTTGATGCTCTCCTCCTTCTCAGGACACAATACTTCCCCTTCCTCAGCCCTGAAATTCAGCCCTTCACATTTGACCTCCAAACCTCAGACAACCGTCTTCCATTCTACCGTGGCCAGTAGGTGGTGCCACAGATAGATAGCTGTTTCTTTTCAAATGATGACTCTTGGAAGACAGCTGATTCTTTGGGAATGGCAACCATTAATTACGGAGAATGATTTGAAATATTCTGTACATATCACAATTTTTGGTTTGTACAAACTGATTATCAGATTGGGGGGGATGGGAGGTTAGGTATAAAGAAAGATGTCTTCTAGCTCTTTTTGTTCTTCCTCCTCAGTCCTAGTCCATATATAAAGTCCTAGTCCATAAATAAAGCAACAAGTAACAAGGATTTTACGACAGTCTTCTTGCCCTGGGTGTGAATGAACAGAGAAAGCCCAGAAATATAAGTTGATGCCATTTTCCAAATCTCCAAGTGCAGTCTCTGCAACCTCCAAAATAAAGAGCACAGACTGGGCATTGGGATGTGTATGTGTGACAGAATACAACTGCCTAAATTATTTTGGTATTATACACTGTTTGGGATTAGACACACCTTAGCACCTTTCTATTAGAACTTGATAAGTGGTGACAAAGAGACAAAGCTAGCTGCTTAATAGCCACAGCAGGCACAAACAATTAGAAAACATTTATTTTGGTTCCGTTCACATCTGACTACTATCTTGACTACCTAATGGATATCTACTAACAAATGAAAATAATTTTGATTTTTAAAAACATTTCTCAAATGTTTGCATTTCAGAGTTACCTTTCATATCTCATTTTACATCAGGAGGCTAAGTTCAGCCCATATGCAAATGTACTGGCAATTCTGATTAAGGCTGAAGGTCTGACAAACAAATATTATCCTACACAGTCAAACTTTAAACAAAATGTAAAGGGTACTGCAATAAGAGTCAGAGACCCCAGTTCTGTCTAACTCATGTGGTGACTTTGGACAAAGAACCCTTTCTGAGCCTTGGTTTTTTGGGCACACCACTACCTGCCCTATCCACCTACAAAGGGGTTGGGAGGGTCAAAGGAATGAGTTCCTGTCTTAGGCTGGGTTCTCTAGGAAACCGAAACCAGTAAAGCATGTAAATACATATATAGAGAAAGAGATTTATATCAAGAAAATAGCTCACGTGGTTGTAGAGGTTGGAACGTCCCAAGTCCGTGGGTCAGGATACAGGCTTCTCCTGATTCATGTAGCTGCAGGGCCTGGTGAACCCAAGATCAGCAGGGCAGAGAGCAGGGCTCTTGCTCACAGGCTGCAAAGATCGACGAATCCCAAGATCAGCAGGCAAAACCACAGGTAAGCTGCTAGCTCAAGTCCCAAGAACCAGAAGGCAGACGAACAGGAGCCAGCTACAGGATCCAGAACAAGCAAAAGCCCATGAGCCTTGCCACAATATCCACTTATATTCGATGCAGGTCACAAGCCCAAGGAAACTCCCTTTCCACTGATTGGCTACTCATAGCAGATCCCATCATGGTAGTGATCACATTATATCAAATCTCATCATGGACATGGTCACAGCATCATACAACTGCCAGACCACTGAGAATCATGGCCCAGTCAAGTTGACACACAACATTAACTATCACAGTACACCCCCTGTCAACTTGGCACCTGTACACATCTTCTTAAACCATACATAATCTCTGAATAAAGACAATTATAAAGTCATACTTGAGCATAACATGATCTAACAAACACATATAACTGAAAATGCACTAGCTCTGTTTACATCTTATAAGTGAAGAAAACAAAAATATTTGATGGATACAAACAAAGGAGAAATACTCAACAATTACAGTCCTTGTTTCTGCAACTGGTCATGTGGTCATAACTGGTATTTAGAACTACCTTCTTCCTCCACCCATTCCATATTCCATTTGCCCTCAGCAAGCACCTCAGCTGGTTGTGGGTCTTTGCCTGGTGGGGTGACTCAAACCTTCATTCCCGAAGAGTCTGGGCCATTAGTAGTCATGTCAGAATTGGGTTGCTCTAGTTTTTCATTGACTTTAATCAGAGGGCATGATAGTACTAAGAGACACCCTAAGGGATCGCCAGCATTCCAGACATACTCTTCTTTACTTTCATTATGTAACATCAATCTGATTTCCTCTTGGTAATCAGGATAAATCACACCAGCCAGTATGGTAACTCCCTTCCCTGCCTGTTGATCCAGAGGCATAAATAAGCAGGACAAAGCAGCCAGGTGACATGCTTAGCTTCCAGTTCAATGGAATCAGTGATGTGTCTCCAGGTGGGTGCATTCCTCCCTTTGGAACTAAGACCTCTAGACTCACAGAGCATAAGGCCACAGGGACAGGAAGTAAAAATCTTGTGAGTGGGTCACTATGCGTAATAATGAGTGGTGCCACTCCCATTTCCAACCCTTGATTCCTGAACCCATGAATCCTGGCTATGGGAGAAACATCATCATACATTGGATGCTGGTTTAGAGCATATACAGCCTCCTGGGGAACACTGCCCCATCCTGCAAGGCATTGCCACCTTGCTGGCGCCGTAACTGTGTCTTTAGAAGGCCATTCCATTGTTCTATCAATCCAACTGCTTCAGGATGATGGGGAACATGGTAAGACCAGAGAATTCCATGAGCACGGGCCTGTTGCCACACTTAATTTGCTGTGAAGTCAGTCCCTTGATCTGAGGCAATGCTGTATGGGATACCATGATGGTGGATAAGGCATTCTGTAACTCTATGGATGGTAGTTCTGGTAGAAGCATTGTGTGCAAGGAAGGAAAATCCATATACAGAGTAAGTGTCTATTCCTGCAAGGGCAAAACACTGCCATGATGTACATGGCCCAATGTAATCAACTTGCCACCAGGTTGCTGGCTGATCACCTCAAAGAATGGTGACATATCGGGAACTTAGTGTTAGTCCTACTGCTGGCAGATTGGGCACACAGCAGTGGCTGTAGCCAAGTAAGCCTTGGTGAGTGGAAGTCCATGTTGCTGGGCCCAAGCATAACCTCCATCACTGCTACCATGGCCACTTTGTTCACGAGCCTACTGAGCAATGATGGGAGTAGCTGGGGAAAGAGGATGACTTGTTTCCACAGAATGCATCATCCTATCCACTTGATTGTTAAAATCCTCCTCTGCTGAGGTCACCCTTAGGTGAGCATTCACATGAGACACAAATATCTTCACTTCTTTGGCCCATTCAGAGAGGTCTATCCACATACCTCATCCCCATACCTCTTTGTCTCTAATTTTCCAATCATGTTCTTTTCAAGTCCCTGACCATCCAGCCAAACCATTGGTCACAGCCCATGAATCAAAATACAACTGCACATCTGACCATTTCTCCTCCAAGCATAGTGAACAACCAAGTACAGTGCTCGAAGTTCTGCCCATTGGGAGGGTTTCCCTTCACCACTGTCCTTCAGGGAGGTTCCAGAAAGGGGTTGTAGGGCTGCTGCTGTCCACTTTCAAGTGCTGCCTCCATATCGCACAGAACCACCTGTAAACCAGGCATGAGTTTTCTCTTCCTCATTCGACTGATCATAAGGAACTCCCCATGAGGCCATAGGTGCCAACTGGGAGAAGGAAAGTAATGTGACAGGAGTGGAGACCATCGGCATTTGGGCCACTTCCTCATGTAGCTTACATGTGCCTTCAGGTCCTGCTCGGGCCCGGTCTCATATATATCAGTTCCATTTAACGATGGAGTGCTGCTGTGCACATCCAACTTTATGACTCTGTGGGTCAGACAACACCCAGTTCATGATGGGTAGCTCAGGCCGCATGGTGACTTTGTGTCCCATGGTTAAGCATTCAGTCTCTACTAAACCTCAGTAACAAAACCTGTTCCTCAAAAGGAGAGTAGTTATCTGCAGAGGATGGCAGGGCTTTACTCCAAAAATCCTAAGGGTCTGCACCGTGATTCACCAATAGGGGCCTGCCAAAGACTCCAAACAGTATCTCTATCTGCCACAGACACTTTAAGCACCATTGGATCAGCCAGATCATATGGCCCAAGTGACAGAGCTGCTTTCACAGCAGCCTGAACCTGTTGCAGAGCCTTCTCCTGTTCAGTGCTCCACTCAAAGCTAACAGATTTCGAGTCACTTGATGAATAGGCTGGAGTAGCACACCCAAATGAGAAATATGCTGCCTCCAAAATCCAAAGAGGCCCACTAGGTGTTGTTCCTCCTTTTTAGTTGTGGGAGGGGCCAGATACAGTAACTTATCCTTCACTTTAGAAGGAATATCTCGGCATGCCCCATACCACTGTACTCCCAGAAATTTCACTGAGGTGGAAGGTGCCTGAATTTTTGTGAGATTAATTTCCCATCCTCTAGCACGCAAAAGTTTTACCAATAAGTCCAGAGTCATTGACACTTCTTCTGTAGTAGGTCCAATCAGCATAATATCATCAAAGTAATGGACCAGTGTGACATCTTGTGGAAGGGTAAGGTGATCAAGGTCCCTGTGGACTAAATTATGACACAGCGCTGGAGAGATGATGCAGCCCTGAGGTAGGCAACTGAAGGTGTATTACCGGCCTTGCCAGCTGACGGCAAACTGCTTCAGGTGGTCCTTCAAAACAGGTATGGAGAAAAAGGCATTAACCAAATCAATAGCTGCATACCCAAATCAATAGCTGCATACCAGGTGCCAGGAGATATATTAATTTGCTCGAGCAATGAAATCACATCTGGAACAGCAGCTGCAATTGGAGTCACCACCTGGTTAAGTTTTCGATAATCCACTATCATTCTCCAAGATCCATCTGTTTTTTCACACAGGCCAAATAGGCAAGTTGAATGAGGATGTGGTGGGAATCACCATCCTTGCATCTATCAAGCCCTTGATGGTGGCAGTAATCTCTGCAATCCCTCCAAGAATGTGGTATTGCTTTTGGTTTACTATTTTCCTAGGTAAGGGCAGTTCTAATGACTTCCACTTAACTTTTCCTACCATAATAGCCCATACTCCAGTTGTCAGGGATCCAATGTGGGCGTTCTTCCAGTTGCTGAACATATCTATTCCAATTATGCATTCCTGAATTGAGGAAATCACTACAGGATGGGTCGGGGACCTACTGGACCTACTGCAAGAAAGACATGAGCCAAGACTCCATTAATAACCTGACCTCCATATGCCCCCACTCTGACTGGTGGGCCACACTGACATTTTGGGCCTCCTGAAATTAGTGTCAGTTCACAGCCAGTACCAGTAATCTGTGAAAAGTCTGATTATTACCTTTTCCCCAACCAACAGTCACTCTCTTAAAAGGCCATAGATCCCTTTGGGAAAGGCTGGGAGAAAGGTTAACAGTATAAGTTTTTGGCAGTGTACTGGAGTCCTTCCTCAAAGTGACCTGGACTTCCCTTCATTCAAGGGGTTGTGGGTCTTTAAACTCACTCAAGTCTGGTAATTGATTGAGGGACCATGACTCTCTATTCTAGCGATTCAAGTTAGACTGCTGTTCACTTGGCCTAGAATTCATCCACTTGTACAGATCAAGTAAATATTTAGTAGATTTCCTGTCTATTTCACTCCTAGGGACACCATGATTAAGTAGCTAACTGCATAAGTCCATACGAGTCAGACTATTCTGTTTACTGCTTTGACTCCACTGTCCATTACAGTAACCACACCTACCTTGTCTTTGTCGAGTGAGTGCTGCCACTTGGCCCCTACCACCACAGGGTTCAATCAACCCTATTGTAGTTAGATGTCTTAATTCAGTTAGGGAAGTTCCCACTGTCAAATCTGACTTACATAAAATAGCAATCACAGCAGTTTTCAAGGATGCTGAGGCTCCCATCACAAGTATGTTCCTCACCATTGTGGTAAAATGTGTGCCCTCTGGGCACTCCATGTGTGTGTCCGTGGGTCTAACCTGACAAATACATTCTAGCATGCCCATTTCCCTAAGTCTTTGGATTCCTTCTTCTGCAGTATACCAAGGCAGATCTGTTACTTCAGCTTGATTTACTGTGGGCCACCGCTTAATCCCTGCTTCAGTGAGCCAACCAAATAAACTATTAGATCCTTTCCTAATCTCTCGAGTAGAAACATTGAATGAAGGATATGTGCTTAGTGGGCCCATATCAATAAACTCAGACTGATCCAACTTTATGTTCCTTGCACCATTATCTCACACCCTTAACAGCCATTCTGACACGTATTCCCCAGGTTTCTGTTTGTGCATATTAGAAAAGTCAAGCAGTTCTTTTGTGGTGTAATGTACCTCTTCCTGGGTCACACTTTGTGCTTCACCTTTTGGGGTTCACTGGGACTTAAGTCTAGTTATAGGTCTAGAAGCCAAAATCGGTGGTGGGGAAATGTTTTGAGAACATTCAGCATTGTCTCGTAAAGCATCTGCGTCAGGCAATACCCCAGGTAATGACTCAGACAAAGGCTTTTTAGATACAGCTGGATTAATCTCATTAGATGGGGGTGGAGGGGCTAATGGTTTTGTTGGCAGGAGTGATTCAATGGAATTTAGGAGCTCAGTGTCTCCAGCTTCCTTATTATCTGCCTATATGTCCCCATCCCAGGTTTCAGGATCTCATTTCTTCCCAGTCAATGCCCTAACTTTAACTTCAGACACCTCTCAAGGTTAGCAATTGAGTTGACGTTGTAATTCAGCCTCTCTTACTATAAGATTCTGAGTTTGGTTTTTGGCAATATCAGCTCTGCTACTACAAAAAATAAGGCTTTCTTTCAAGGTACAAGTAGAAACTTTGAGGTCATTTATGTGGTACTTGAGTTTTGACTCTGAAGCCCTGAGCTCATCTCTTTCTTTCATCAGTTGTCTACAGTTTGTCTAGTGAAAGTAGGACCAACCAACCAGCTTCCTTATACTTCTCATTATGACAAAACTGTAGAAAGGTATCACACATGCAAACACCCAGAGCCTTACCTTTCATCAATACCTTATCTGATCTATTCATGGTGATATTTTGCATATTTGTATTGCCACCTCATGCCATGGATTAGCAGTGCCTTCTTTACTACTGGAAGCTGAGTCATCAATGTCTTTAAGACCTGAGAACCAATTTAGAAAACTCATCCTTATAATTTTGTTTCTCTAGAACCACTCTTGGTACCAAATGTCTTAGGCTGGGTTCTCTAGAGAAGCAAAACCATAAAGTTTATAAATACATATATATGTAGAGATTTATATCTAAAAAATGGATCATGCAGTTGTAGAGGCTGGCAAGTCCCAAGTCCATGGATCAGGATAGAGGCTTCTCTTGATTCACGTAGCTGCAGGGTCTGACAAACCCAAGATCGACATGTCAGAGAGCAGGCCTCTTGCTCACAGGCTGCAAAGATCGACGAATCCCAAGATTGGCAGGCAAGACTGCAGGTAAGCTACTAGCTCAAGTCCCAAGAACTGGCGGTCAGACGAACAGGAGCCAGCTACAGGATCCAGAGTGAGCAAAAGCCCATGAGCCTTGCCAGCATGTCCACTTATATTCGATGCAGGCCACATGTCCAAGGAAACTCCCTTTCCACTGATTGGCTACTCACAGCAGATCCCATCATGGAGGAGATCATATTATATCAAATTTCATCATTGAAGTGATCACAACATCATACGACTGCCAAACCACTGAGAATCATGGCCCAGCCAAGTTGACATACAGCCTCAACCATCACAGTTCTTAAGTGACTTTTAAAAAGATTAAGCTCTGCACAAAGCAGAAGCATTATATTTCCCCTCTAATTCCTAGAGGTCTTCATTTTAATACAGGAGTCATTTATTCATTCAATGACACAGCCTTTGTACTAGGTACTATCACAGATATTTTCCAGATGAGGACCTACTTTTGATTTCTTTTAAATTTTGTAGTTTTTGTGGAAAGTGAGGAAAGTGTGCAGAGGCAGTTCAAGTAACTGACAAAATAGAATGTCTCCAGAAGAAAGCAACCAGGAGAGTAAAAGGTCTATACATCTGTCACATGAGGAATGTCTGAAGGAATGGGTAGGAAATGTTTAGTCTAGAGAAGACTAGAAGGGGTAACAATGGCTGTTTTCAGAAATATGAAGGCCTGTCATATGCAAGATAAAATCTATTCCACATCAGAAAGAAGAACAAAAACCAAATAGGATCAAAAGAAAAAAAAATTAAGCCACAATAATGGAGCTATGTCAAAGGGACACAGGAGCCAATGAAAGAGCGCCCAATAGCCAAAGTTGGAAGAATTTGAACAACAAAATACATAAAGTAGTATTGACTTATAACCCAAAGTTGAAAATAAACACCCATGAGTCAGTACTGATATTAATAAATGACTGAATAAATAACTAGTAGAGAATAGACAAATTTCCCATGCAGAATAGTTCCAAATAATTTATGTAGACACTCCATCCTCAAGGAGGTGGAACATAATTCCTAACTCTTCAAGTGTGGATTGCCCATAGTGACTCCTTCCAAAGAGTACATCATAGAAATAAGGAGAAAAGTAACTTTATACTGAAGAAACCTGACAAACACTACTTGAGCTAGATGATCAGAGTCAACATCAACAGTGATAAGCATATTGATAATACCCTTGATATATGATGAGAATGGCACTTTACCTCTATGGTCTTCCTCCCAAAACACATTACTCCAATCTAATCATAAGAAAAACATAAGATAAATCCCAATTGAGAGTCTACAAAATACCTATTTGTCCTCAAAACTGTCAAGGTAATAAAAAACAAGGAAAGTCTCAGAAACTGTCATAGCCAAACTGAAGCCTAAGAAGACATGATGACTAAATGTAATGTAGTATTCCAGCTAGGACTGAGGTAACATGAATAAATTATAAACTTCAGTTAAAAATAACAATGCGGTTGAGTAAGGATAGTGTTGATGTGTTGTGAGGCTGTTAAACATTATCATAAGGCAACATGTGTACTGTTTAATGAGAAACTATTTTGTTCTGTAAACCTTCATCTAAAGTGAGAATAGCAGCACAACTGGAAGAGTGTAGTTGATGTCACTGAGCTGTGCATGTAGAAATTTTTGAAATAGTGTATCTTTGGTTATGTATATTTTCACAAAAAAAAAAAAAAGATCGAGAAGGGAGAGGGTTGACATGTCGTGGGGTTGTTAACCAATGTTGTAAAACAATATGTGTACTACTGTTTCATGAGAAACTATTTGTTCTGTAAACCTTCACCTGGAGTACAATAAAAAAAATAAATATATAAATAAAAAATAAAAGGACCATACAGACAAAAAAAAAAGTATCAATATTGGTTCATAAATTGTAACGGATATATTACAGTGTCCAAAAAACTAAGCTAAGCCAAACCCATTGCCGTTCAGTTGATTCTGACTCATGGCGACCCCATGTGTTACAGAGTACAACTGTTCCATAGGGTTTTCTTGGCTGTAATCTTTATGGAAGCAGATCGCCAGGCCTTTCTTCCATGGCGGCACTGGGTGGGTTCAAATAGCCAACCTTTAAGTTAGTAGCCAATCACAAACCGGGTGCATCACCCACAGACCTATATCATACTATATTAATAATTGGAGTAACTGAGTGTGGGGTATACAGGAATTCTCTGTACTATCTTCACAATAAGTCTGTAAATCTAAAACTGTTCTAAAATTGAAAGTTTGTTTAAAAAAAACAGGGAAAGCTATAAGAAAACAGATTTCAACTCAATTTAAAAATGAGCTTTCTGGCAGGGACTGCCTTTGGAAGTAGTTTCCTGTCCACAGATATATTCAGGAAAGGTAATCCAGGAAAGGTGATTATTGTATGTATCAGATAAAGATGGTTTAGATGACCTCCTAGGTTGTTTCCAAGAGGTAGAAATTACTTGTGGCCAAGAGGTCAATGTGAGGTTTAATGGATAAACATATAAATAGCCAGGATGCTAGTGCTTCTAAATTTTGTTGTAAATTACCACAAAAGCACTAGAGGCTCAACTTACAACACTTGTCTTCCCCTAGCAGGCAACTGGAAATGCTTACTAGATGAAGTGTATAAATACGTAAACAGAGAAAATCATTAGAAAGAGTGCAGTTGCTGGTTTACCTGGTTGTATTATACACCTTTCAGTTCCAGGGAATCCTGCTGAATAAAGTGTTACATAAGCAATTTACAATCCTCAGATGCACTCACTACCTTATGCTTCGCCTTAGAAATAGTCCCGTGTACATGTATCTCCCCTAATAAAACACAGTTTCCTTGAAGATAAGGGCTACTTATTTATGTTCCACTCAACTGTTATTCCTACCCCTTCCCTCCTCCCAGCTAAAGTATCTTACCCTTGTAGGTAGCCATTAAGTATATTGTATCTATGAATTACTTTGGGCTTCAGATAAATGAAATGAGACAGCTCCTTTAATGCTTTTCCCAGAAATCAAGGGGCCTGTCTCAAATCTCAAGGCAGTTCCAGATTATCCTGTGTGCTTTAAATGTACATTAAAAGCCACAGTCAAATGTCCCCTTCAGGGCATTTTTGAAATTAGATTATGGATGAGTCAAAGTTATAGGCTAGAAATATCATAGGGGATGCCAAGTAAAAGGATACAAACTGGCCCTCAGTGAGGTGAGTTTTAGTCCCAACTCAAAGATTAGCTTTCTATTTGGCCAAAAGTGTTACTTGCTGACTCAAAAATTAGGAGAGGGGGGAGCCTAACTAGATCAGTGGTTCCCATCCTGAAGTCCCGGAACATCTTAGCAAACCACAAAGTTAATCACTGGGATTCTCAAGCCATTTTCAGTATTTCAAAACCTTAAGGAAACAAGCACTTACCTACCATACAGCTGCCCCTGTTAGCTAAATGTCAAGTTTCTTTGATTTTTCCCTGGAATTACAGCAACCAAGCACAACAACATTGGTTAACTCATGCTGATCAGAAGCTCTGATGTGTGTATTTATGTGTGTATATATATGCACATATATACTTATATGGGGACAGTGGTGGTTCTGTGGTAGAATTCTTGCATTTCATGCATGAGACCTGGGTTTGATTACTGGCCAATGCACCTTATGTGCAGCCACCATCCCTCTGTCAGTGGAAGCTTTCATCTTGCTATGATGTTGAACAGGTTTCAGTAGAGCTTCCAGACTAAGACAGACTAGGATGAAAGGCCTGGCATCTACTAAAAATCAGCAAATGAAAACCCATGGATCACCACAGTCTGATCCACAACCCATCATGGGGATGGCACAGGACTAGGCAGGCAGTGTTTTGTTCTGTTGTGCATGGGGTCGCCATCAGTCCAGGCCAATTTGGTGGCAGCTACAAACAGCAACACACACACACACACAGAAGCTATTAATTTAATAAATGCAGGTTTTTTTGGAGAAAAAATATTCTTTAGAGCACCAGGGCCTTATGAAAAAAGATAACAGGAGTTTGAGAGGGTATGTAAAGATTGAGGTCCCTTGCAACTCTAACCGGCTCCCATATCCACTTGTCCCTCTCGTCTTTTCCAATGAGGACTACAATCTTTGCTTACCGAAGACACTGGAAGCACTGGACTACTTGGTCTGCTACCGTCCTTGGATCTGAGGACAGCTGCGAATTTTTTGCAGTCCTCCACCCACCATATCGCTTACACCCATACATTCAAAACCTGATTGGTTAGGTGAGGGCCTTTGGATACAGGCAGAAAATAGCAACATTTCCCACAGTCAAGCTGGTCAGCATGCAGGCAACTTCTTGGGTAGCTAGATGCAGTAAAAGCCACTTCACATTTCCCAAAGTCTGTGATAGGTGTGGCAGATTCTGACTCCCACAAAGAAGCTGTCTGCCCAGTTTCAAGGGGATATGCTACCTCAGCGCCTACAGCCACTCTTTTTGAAGGAGCCCTGGTGGCCCCTTGGCTAAGAGATCAGCTGCTAACCAAAAGGTTGGCAGCTCAAACCCACCAGCTGCTCCACAAGAGAAAGATGTGGCAATCTGCTTCCATAAAGATTACAGCCTTGGAAACCCTATGGGGCAGTTCTACTCTGTCCTATAGAGTCGCTATGAGTTGAGATGGACTCAACAGCAGTGGGTTTCATTTTTGGTTTAGCTCAGCTGTGTCAATCTCCATGGCTGTTGGGAGGAGAAAGGGATGTGGAAAGAGGTTCCCTTGAGTTGAAACCTGAATCTGGACATAAACACAGCTGGGGCTTGTTCCAACATTGGCCTCTATGACCTGGAAACATGAGCACCCTATGTCCCAGAAAAATGCACGTTCTCTGGGTCTCATCCTGCCTATTGCCAAGCCTCAATCAACTGCAGAAATAAGTATCTTTAAAAATAAAATATTTGGGCAGGGGAGAGGGTTCTGTTTAGAGGAATTTGTTTAATTACTTCCGTTTAAAATCTTGAAGATTCCCAATCCTGAAGTTCTCACTTATTCAAAGGTATACACACACAACAACAACAACAACCCTGAATGAGCACAGGGCAGAAATGTCACTAGCAGCTAGTGTGACTCATAGATTTCTCACCCTGCAAGAATGAACTGAACCCAGAGCTAAAAAATTGAAACTGTCAAGTGCTCCAGAACAACTACTGCAAATTGACATTTGGCCAATGCAAAGAGAATCAAAGCCAGGAAGGGCAAGGTAGCGATGAATTAAACTGATTCAAGTAGAAGCATGGCTAAAGTCTGGGTTTCCAAGACCCAAGACCAAGAATAACAGCACTTTCATTTTTTATTTTTTAATCTCAGCATCGTGTGTTCTTGCTGTGTGACCCTGAGCGAATAGCTTGATTTCTGGGTGCATCTTTGCTCCAAACACATCAAACTGTCTAGATTGATAAACCATCACCTCTCTCTCCCAGCAGGTCTTGATTGGTGAATGCAGTTTTGCATGTATTACAATTAAACAATGCAACAAATTTGTACACAATTCTAATCACCTGGGTATGTGCCTGTGTGTGTGTGTGTGTGTGTGTGTGTGTGTGTAGAAGTGGTGTGTAGAACTGGTTTGGCTTTAGGGAAGGGAAAAGGATGGCCTTTCCTCTCATAGTAAGTGCTGAAGAAGTTTAATGACTGTCACCCACTTTGTGCTCCAGCTCTTGAAAAATTGAGCCCCTCATCTCACCCCAGAAAACCTGGTGGCACAGTGGTTAAGAGCCATGGCTACTAACCAAAAGTTGGCAGTTCAAATCCACCAGGCTCTCCCTGGAAACCCTATGGGGCAGCTCTACTCTGTCCCTTAGGATTGCTATGAGTCGGAATCGACTTGATGGCAACGGGTTTGGTTTGGTTTTCATCTCACCCCTAAGATCCAGGAAAATTATCACTGCCTTTTCCTCAGGGCCAGCTCAGGGAGTGGCTCTGAATCCACCCTGTGAGCCTCAAAGGCACACCTTGCCCTTGGCTTGGAGATGAGTATCTATCAGGGTGTCCCTTGGTCACACCCCCATAACTATTTTAGAATGAAATCTAACTGCTCTGAAAGAATCCTTCAGAAGCAGAAATCCTGGAAATATCTATCTAGTTGTATTTTTTGGGGTTGTTTTTGTTTTTTTAAAAACAAGATATGGCTAAAAGACAGGAATAAACTTAATGGGGTATATACCATGGTCCTTGTCTATACTATTTTAATGACTAAATAGCAAAAATGTTCTTTAAAAATTACTCCACTGTCAAAATTTCAATGTACAAATCTGCCTTTTTAAAAATGTGCATCATGATGGCTGGAGAAACCCTGAGAGTATGGCCCTCAAACACCCTTCTAGCCCAGTAATGAAGTCACTCCAGAGGTTTACCTTTTAGCCAAGGATTAGACAGTCCCATAGGACAAAACAAGACTAAAGGGAACACCAGCCCAGGGGCAAGGACTACAGGGAAGGAGGAGGGGACAGGAAAGCTGGTAATGGGAAACCCAAGGTAGAGAAGGGAGAGTACTGACATGTCATGGGGTTGTTAACCAATGCCATAAAACAATATACGTACTGTTTAATGAGAAGCTAGTTTATTCTGTAAACTTTCATCTAAAGTTCAATTTAAAAAAAAAATGTGCATTATGATAATACAACATAAAGCAGGAAAAAAGCAAGATAAAGTCTAATCACAGAAACAAAAACTGTACAGGGAAAAAAGATTAGAAGATAAAAATATTAAAATGGGCAGTCCTTGATTTCTTCATGTTTCTACTTTTTTGTATTTCCCATACTTTTATTAAAATGATTGTTTTTATAATGAAAAATAAACCTTATTTAAAGTATGACTAAGCCTGCAGTTTTAGGTATCTTTTTTTCTTTTCATTTTGGCCATGGAAAGGCTTCAAGTACAGGACAGGGAGCCAGGATTCTTGAGTACAATATTAAATGGATGTGTACCATTGATAAGTCGTTTTTCTTTTCTGGGCCTCTGTTTACTCTTTCATAAAATGGGGTAGGGGACTGGCAAGAAGGTATCCCTAAAGACCCTTCCAATTTTGTTCTTCAGTGTTTTATAACCAGAATCACTGGGCTGGCCAAACTGTCTAGAGCCTTTGAAAACTGAGATCTACAGTAAGACATTAAGTTCTCTGGTCCTAAGAGGCATCAATTGGGTGGATTTTCTAATTTTCCTGCAATGTGATTATGTATTATTTTATCATAAAAATATCATGAAAAAGTAATGTACATGTCTATGGCTCTAGGGCACAGGGAGAATGGAAAAGGAGAAGAAAAATGGAATAAATCCCCAAACAAGATGTTCAGTGAAAAAAAAAACAGTTGCAGAATGATACATACATTAGAATATTACTTATGTAAATTAAAAACATATGCAGAAAAATTCTATAGATTATTTATGGACACATATATATGTAAAAGTATAAAAAATCAAATGGAAGAATATTCACCAAATTCATCTTATTGTTTGCCTCTGGGAGTGGACTGACAGGAATAGGGTTGGGAATAGGGAATGGAATTTAACTTGTCTATAATGCTTTATTTCTCTCACTTGAAAAAAGATCTAAAGCAAACTTTGTTAAAAAATGTTAACAGTTTGTCAGTTCTGAGTAGAGATCCAGGTGTGTTTGCAACATTATTGATTCTCAGCGCTTTTCAGTATTCTTTAATTACTCAAATAAAAACAAATAATTTTTTTTATTGTGCTTTAGGTGAAAGGGTACAAAGCAAATTAGTTCCTCATTAAATAGTTAATACACAAACTGTTTTGTTACATTGGCTGCCAACACCATGATTTGTCAACACTCTCCCCTTCTCCACCCCAGCTTTCCTGTTTCCATCCGTCCAGTTTTCCTGTCCATTCCTGCCTTCTCGTCTTTGATTTTGGGCTGGCATGCCCATTAGTCTCATATACATGATTGAAATATGAAGCATGCTTCTCACATATGTTATCGTTGGCACTATAGACCTGTCTAACCTTTGGCTGAAGGGTGAACCTCAAGAGTGACTTCAGTACTGAGTTAAAAGGGTGTCCAGGGACCATACTCTAGGGGTTTCTCCAGTCTCTGTCAGATCAGCAAGTGTTGTCTTACTATTTATTTATTTTTGGTGAATTTGAACTTTGTTCTACATTTTTCTCCTTCTCTGTCTGGGACCCTCTATTGTGATCCCTGCCAGAGCAGTTGTTGGTGGTAACCAGGTAACCAGGCACCATCTAGTCGTTCTGGGCTCAGTCTGGTGGAGGCTGTGGTAGTTGTGGTCTGTTAGTCCTTTGGACTAATCTTTCCCTTGTGCCTTTGGTTTTCTTCATTGTCCTTTGCTCCAGCCAGGATGGGACCAATAGATGTATCTTACATGGCCACTCACAAGCTTTCAAGACCCCCGACGCTACTCACCACAGTCAGATGTAGAACATTTCTTTATAGACTATGTTATGCCAATTGAGGTAGAATGTCCCCCGAGACCACGGTCCCTAGCCCTCAGCCCAGTAATTTGGTCCCTCAGGGCTTTTGGATGTATTTGTGAAGCTTCTATGACTTTGCCCTGGTCAAGTTGTGCTGACTTACCCAGTATTGTGTTCTGTCTTACCCTTCACCAAAGTCACCAGTTATCTACTATCTAGTGTTTTTCCCTTCCCTCCCTCATAACCATCAAAGATTGTTTCTTTCTGTGTGTGAACCTTTTCATGAGTTTTTATAATAGTGGTCTCATATAGTATTTGTCTTTTTGTGATTGACTTATTTAAGTCAGCATAATGCCCTCCAGATTTATCAGTGTTTCACAGATTCATCATTGTTCTTTATTGTTGTGTAGTATTCCACTGTGTGTATGTACCATAGTTTGTTTATCCATTCATCTGCTTATGGGCACTTGGTTTTTTCCATCTTTTTGATATTGTGAGTAATGCTGCAATGAACATGGGTGTACATATGTCCAGTCATGTGACAGCTCTTATTTCCTTAGGGTATATTCCTAGGAGCTTATCTTCTGGTGTTCGTGTATCATTAATCACGGTTTGTATCCTGTTTATGTTGTATATTATGGCCCCTAGTGTTGACCTTTTCTTTTTTTCTTCCATGATCTTTATAGTTTTTGGCTTTATATTTAGGTCTTTGATCCATTTTGAATTAGTTTTTTGTGTATGGTGTGAGGTATGGGTCCTGTTTCATTTTTTAACGGATGGACATCTGGTTTTGCCAGCACCGTTTGTTAAAAAGAGTGTCTTTTCCCTATTTAATGGACTTTGGGCCTTTGTCAAAGATCAAGTGGCAATAGGTGATGGATTTACATCTGGGTTTTCAACTCTGTTCCATTGGTCAATGTGTCTGCTGTTGTACCAGCACCAGGCTGTTTTGACTACTATAGCTATATAGTAAGTTCTGAGGTCAAGTAGCGCAAGGCCTCCTACTTTGTACTTCTTCAGTAATGCTTTACTTATCCGGGGCTTCTCTCCGTTCCATATAAAGTTAATGATTAGTTTTTTCATCTCATTAAAGAATGCTGTTAGTATTTGGATCAGGGGATGCACTGTATTTGTAGATTGCTTTGGGCAGAATGCGACTCATAGTCGGAATCGACTCCACAGCAATGGGTTTGGGTAGAACTGCCATTTTCACAGTGTTGAGTCTACCTGTCCGTTAGCATGGTATGTTTTTCCATTTATTTAGGTCTCTTTTGGTTTCTTGCAGTAGAGTTTTGTAGTTTTCTTTGTATAGGCTTTGTACGTCCTTGGTTAGATTTATTCCTAAATGTTTTATTATTTTAGGGGCTATTATAAATGGTATTGCTTTCCTGATTTCCTTTTTGTAGTTCTCTTTATTGATGTATAGGAATTCAACTGATTTTTGTATGTTTTTCTTGTATCCTGATACTCTGCTGAATCTATTAGTTCCAGTAGTTTTCTTGTGGCATCTTTAGGGTTCTCTGTGTATAGTATCGTATCATCCATGAATAGGGATAGTTTTACTTCTTCATTACCAATTTAGATGCCTTTTATTTCTTTTTCTTGCCTTATTGCTTGAGCTAGGACTTCCAGCACAATGTTAAACAGGAGTGGTGATAAAGGACATCCTTGTCTTGTTCCTGTTCTCAGGGGGAATGTTTTCAGCCTCTGTCCATTGAGAATGATGTTGACTGTTGGTTTTGTATAGATGCCCTTTATTATGTTCGGGAATTTCCCTTTGATTCCTATCTTATTGAGAGTTTTTAACAGGAATGGGTGTTGGACTTTATTGAATGCCTTTTCTGTATCAATTGATACAATCATGTGATTCTTTTGTTTTATTTATGTGGTGGGAAAAACAAATAATTTTTAAAAGTAAAAGTTTGGATTATTTCTTTTCCTTATTTGTCAAAAGTTGTGAAACAGTCACAGATTATTTTGATAAATAGAAAGTGAATTTAATCTGAAAATGAGAGAACTAGAAAAGAGAAAAAAGTAACAAGAGAAAGAAAAATGAAAGGGGAGTTTCACTGGGATAAGACAGAGAAGGGCCCCAGAAGCCTTGGGACCTTTATGTCCAAAAGTAACTAGCAAATTCCTGTTCTAGATCATAAGCCAAGAATTTAACGAATTGACCTGTTATAAGATGAGGGCTCCCGGGTGTTACAGCCCCCACTCCCTACCATATATATTCAAAAACTCCACCCAATTTCATTGACTTTCTCTGGAAAGAAATTTCTAGCGAGTCTTCTCCAACCACCTAGCCTTTCAGGGACAAATTTTCCATCTTGCCTTCCAAGGCAGCAGTTACAATACCACAAATTATCTTCTGCCATCACTTCTTAAGCTAAATTCCTACTTGTTTCCAAGAATCATATGGGGAATATGGGTCTCTGAATTCATTCCCTCACAATATTCAGCCTACAACATTTCTTAAATGAAATGCCTTACTATGAAAGCTGAACTTCCAGGGTAAATCTCTGTCATAGTCAGAAATACCATGTTTATCCCCCAATTCTGAAGAAATCTCAGTCATCTTGGCCTCTTCCTGCATATTAATTGATCATTAAATCCATTTGCTTTTATCAACTAACTGTCTACCGAGTCCCGCCATGACCCCTTTCATCAGCCCTTTTCTCCCAGACCTAATATAGACCCTCCTTGCTTTTTGAAGGTTCCTCACAATATGATGTTTTTGGCTCTCCACTCTACCCACCCCCCAACCACTTGCTGCACCCTGGAACCACAGCCTCTCTTGGCTGATGTAACTGAAGTGCTGGCTCCAGACTTTGCTCTCTAAGGGTAGCAATGACCTTGAATCCAGCCACACAATATGCTGGGAAAGCAGCTGCATTCAAACAAGATATAGGTCCCAGGCAACAACAAAGGGAAGGTTGAAGGCCCTGCTGATAAGTGAGAGGGGTAGGTTAGAAAGGTGGTCAGGCAGAGAAGAGTGTCCAATTGAATAGGTAAACACAGGCTTTACATGTTCAGAAGCGAGAGTCCCTCTTACCTCAGTATTAAAAAGACAACTGACAGAGAAGTCTAAGGGAAGAGGTCACGGCCTAGGACCAGGGCCTGATCTGTATTCACCACTCTGTACCTGATTTTCAGTGTGACTTTAGACAATTCACTTCAAAGTCTCTGAGACTCAATTCCCCCATCTGGATAACATTACCATCACGGAAACTGTTACTTCTGGGGGGAAAAATACCCTGAGAAACCATCTCTAGACCAAGCTTTCATTTCACAGTTGAAAACTGTGAGGCCCAGGGAGGAGAAGCAGCTTGTCCTGGGTGGTCAATATTTACCCCTTCCAAGTCCAAGGGGATATTTTTGAGGCCAAAGGAAATAACACATAGGAGCCCTTTGAGTCCTTTAGAAGAGACAGGATATTAAGATTATAAACCAAACCAAACCAAAACAAACCCAGTTAGTGTCAACTCAGGTGACCCCACGCATGTCAGGCTGATTTTCAGAAGCAGATCACCAGGGCTTTCTTCCAAGGTGCCTCTGAGTGGACTCGAACTTCCAACCTTTTTGTTAGGAGTTGAGCACCTTAACCATTTGCACCACCGAGGGACTCCGTAGATAAACAAGGTATTATTATTGGCAGCCTTGATGTCCGTTGTTGTTGTTAGTTGCTGTGGAGTCGATTTCAACTCATGGCAACCTCATGTGTACAGAGTAGAAGTGCTCCATAGGATATTCAAGGCTGTGACCTTTCAGAAGCAGATTGCTAGGCCTGTCTTCCGAGGCACTTCTGAGAGGGTTCGAACCACCAACCTTTTGGCTAGGAGTCAAGCACTTACCCATTTGCACCACCCAGGGACTCCACCCTTGATGCCTATGGACCACTGAACACGCAGCTATCTCCCTCAGCTGGTCATCTTAACAACAAGCCCAGAAAACAGCTATCTTTTCTGATTATCCACTGCTCCTGTTCCCATCTTATGCTGTCCCAGCTCCCTGAGCACTCCCTCTGCTCCCCCCAGAATCCTCCTCTGGATTCACAATGGTCAACTCTACCTTTCACTATGTAACACCCAGCATTTCAGTGACACAAGTAGATGACACGGAGCAGGGAGAAGCTCATTACAAAGGGCCTCCTTACAAGATGAGAAGGCAGAAAGGGACAGGAGCTGATTGAAAGGATATGGGAAATCCAGGTGGAAAGGAGGAGTGTGCTGACATATTATACAGATAGCAGCTAGGGTCACATAACAATCTGTGTATAAATTTTTGTATAAGAAACTAACTTGAGCTGTAAACTTTCACTTAAAGCACAATTTAAAAAATGAAAAAAAAAAAAACAACAACAAAGGGCCTCTTTAGAGGGTGTTTGGGAGGGTAATCAGAACCATGAAGATCAGAGAAAGACTGAGAATTCCAAAAGGACGGAGGGTAAAATCAAGAGCATACCTAAGAGTACACTTTTCATTTCTGTGGATATTATACTATAATGGCTTTTCATTTGAAAGAAGAATCTGAGGGTACTCTTCCACAGTATGTGGCCTGGCTGTCTGAGGCAGACCTATGGATTCCTCAGTCTAATAAACTGAATTTTCAGAAAATAAATGGAACCCCATTCTTGGTGTTAACTGCACCCTTTTTAGGCCTCTGTTAGACAATGGTACTCAGTGCCAGAAGATATCAGTCATACCTGAGGGTAGAGTGGTGGAGATTAAATACAAAAGGGAGGAATTAACCCATTTACCTTCTTTTCAACGTCTTTCAGGATTGGTTAGAAGTGACTTGGTCTTGATGAATCATGACATCAACACCTTATTTGGACAATAAACAAATGGGTCCTTTCACTCATTCAGGTGTTAAATACATGTAAGCATAGCTACCAAAGCATTATTGAAATAGGGCAAAAAAAAAAACAGGGGCATGGAAGGCTGATTCCAGGTTCTCTTCCTAGATATGTATGGCAGCATCATGACCCTTTGGCCCCTCAACTCAACTGGTGACCACTGTCTTCAAAAGTAAGTGGAGTATTTGAGGCCTTCTTGAGAAAGTGACAAATCAGGATTTTGGCTACTCCCACTGTAACATCTCCATGCTACTGAGTAACATACCCACCTCCTCGCCACATATGCACGTACCAGAACGGTCTGGGTGAGCCAGTCTAGGATTTTACAACCAACACCTTGGCCTTGGGTGCTATAAAACAAACCTACCTCTCTTTGCAGCTTAACTCCCAAACGTTTTTTTTTTTCTCAGATAAAACAGTTTTTGTTTAGCTTTAATTCAAACTACATAGATCTGAAAAACCCACTGTAACACTGGCACAATTATTCCTTTCATCTATTTGGTCTAATGGATTTGACTGTCATTTATGAAACATCTTAGCATGTCAAGGCAACAGCTTTGCATGTAATGGACTTGCTATGGGAAAAGGCAATGTGTCCTATATACCATATATACAACATAGTCAATGGACATTTTGTATACCTCTTCCCTTGCCAAGAGGTACAGTATATAGGTAGCCCATAAATACAAACACATATAGATACAAGAGACATATACAAACACACAGAGCCACTAAGGGAAAATGTTACTGAACTTCCCTGAGGGGAAACTGAGAAGACTGAACCTACATTGAGGACACCCTCACTAGTCTAAGCAAAGAGAGACTTGAGAAGGCAACAGTTACTCCAGTGCACAAAGAAGCTGTGTAACAGTAACTACTGACTCCCTGGGCCTTGGACGAAAAGTGCCAACAAGTCAACACATAGCTCTGTGAAGGGCAGAGCTTTTTTATAAATGCCCCCCACCTGGCTGAGCATGCTGGAAGCTCGAAGTTCAGAACATCTGGGCCACTAAGATGCTTAATAAACCCTAGAAACTCTGTAAGCCAAATGAATACCCTTTCATGGCCTACTCCTTTCTGTTAATAGTTCCTCAATCAATGGTTACTTCAGTCATGGAGGTGGAGTTTGTTGCTATGAATAAACAAACTAACTGCCCTCCAATAGGAAATATTTTCTCTTTACCCAAATGGAGTAGTACAAGAATGTGCAGCATGTCACTCTACCTCTCTTATAAGGGTTGATAGGAAGAAACTTGGTTAATACAATGGCATAGCTTCTACCAAATCTATTGGTCCATATTGTCCATATTTCTCTAGTACTCACAGCACCTCAGGTTTTGAACCAAACCCCAGCCATGACTTCAGATCCAATAACTAGGTCCTTGTCTTATTCTACCTGTGCTACAGTACTGTCTTAGTCATCTAGTACTGCTAAAACAGAAATACACAAATGGATGGTTTTAACGAAGAGAAATTTATTTCCTCACAGTCAAAGTAGGCTAAAAGTCCAAATTCAGGGCGTCAGCTCCAGGGGAAGGCTTTTTCTCCCTCTGTCGGCCTTCTCATCAATGTTCCCCCAGACTAGGAGCTTCTCGGCATGGGTACCCCAGTCCAAAGGACGGCTCCGCTCCCGGCACTGCTTTCTTAATGGTATGAGGTCCCCCTGTCTCACTGCTCACTTCTGTCTTTTATATCTCAAGACATTGCCTCAGGACACAATCCAATCTTGTAGACTGAGCCGTGCCTTACTAACACAACTGCCGCCCATCCTCCCTCATAAACATCACAGAGGCAGGATTTACAACATATAGGAAAACCACAGAATACCAGGAATCATGGCCCGGCCAAATTGATACACACATTTTTTGGGGGACATAATTCAAACCATGACAAGTACCTAACCCCAAACCGCAATTCCTCTAGGATCAACCTTATTTGCTGTTCCCTTTCCCATCACCAGTCTTCCTAGAACAATGATGGAAATGTTCTACATATGTTTTGTCCAATATGGTAGCCACTAACCACATGTGGCTATTAAGTACTTGAAATGTGGCCCGTTGGAGTAACTGAATTTTTAATTCAATTTAAACTTAAATAGCCCCATCTGTCTACACTCACGTTGTCATAGTGGACAGCACAGCCTTAGAAATTAGATTTCTGTCCCTGAACATCAATCCCCATGGCTAGAATTATCTATGGCTCACTTGGGACATCACCATTTTCTGATGAGAATTACTAAGTACTTGGAATGTTAATCAATTAATTGCATTACCACCAAACTCAAATAATTTATTTTACATCACAATTACAGAATGACAAAATCTCAGTCTTAAAGAACCTTTATGTGCATTCCTTTGCAGTGAAGAATTGTTCTTTGATCATGTAAACAGTCCTGATTAAGAAAGATGGGAGGAGGTCCAGTGTAGCTCAGGGTAGGTGCTATAACTTCTAGGCTTTTATATCAAATCAGGGTGAACATTCATCACTGGGAATTTGAAATAAAACATTTGTGTTCCTTCAGGTTCCATCTTATTGATCAACACATTTGCATTTGCTCCAATCCTATGTAAAGAGCCAGTTCATTATGTATTTCCATGGTAAAGTCATGGGGAGCTATTTACCAATATAAAACTAACAAAATCTTTCAATCATGTAATTTCCTCTAAAGTTACTGATAGAAAAATTGAGGTGGAGTAATCCACCACCCATTACCATATCTGATATTGGGAGCAGAGGGCCAGCAGTGTCACAGAATCCAGTGTCATGTAGTAGAAATACCATGGGAGTGGGATCCCAAAATGAGTTTTAGTCTCAGTACAGCAACCCAAAAATGTTAATTGACACAGACAAAAAAAAGTCTTTCTTCTAGCCAAAGGACCAGGAAATGGACAGCCTAGCAAGACAGAAAATTTTTACACAATAACCACTCTATTCCAGTCAAACATCACAGAAAGACCCATGGCCCTATCTCCATCCCTGCTAGCAAAGTCCAAGTGAGGAACCTCAACATCCACCCTCATCAGGCTGTAATGAGGTGCCCCAAATCTCCCAGTTCTTCCACTAGGGTGGCATCAGAGAAGGCTGAGTAGGGAACCAAGAGTAGACAGTGGATTCCATTTGTGCAACAGTAACAAGTCACCCCTGCCCCTCCCAGCCAGGGTAGTATCAGCAGAGGCCTAGTAGAGCCTGAACTCCCATCTCTGACCAGCAGTAACAAACAGCCACTTCCCCCAGATGTCAGTCTCCCTATGCCCAGGTTTTAATGGACGCTGAGTTGGGAACATGGGCTTCCATCCTCATCTGGTGGTACTGAGGCATCCTTTCCCCTGCCAGTTTGAGTGGTGTCAGAGGAGGCCTAATGAAGAGTCAGAACTTTCACCATTGCCAAGTGGCAGTGAAGTCACTCCCCCAACATGATGCCAGTGGAATCCACATTGGGAGCAGTAATGGGACACTTCTGACCCTCTTAGTCAGGGTTGTATAAGTAGAGCTACATGTGGAGCCAGAATTCTCCCCCTCCCTCACCCAGCAATAATGAGGAGTCCTCCTCTCTAGGAGTCAACAGAAGAAGCCTACAGATTCAAGAAGCTGAGTGTACTCCACATGGATGAACCCAAAGAAATCTATGTCAAGTCACATCATAGTCAAACTTCTGAAAACTAAAGACTAATAAAAACAACAAAAAATCTTGAAAGAAGCAAAAGAGAAATGACACCTTACGTGGAGCAATTTGAATGACAGCAGATTTCTCATTAGAAACCTTGAAGGGTAGAAGAAAGTGGCACAATATGCTTCAAGTGCTGAAAGAAAAGAACTGTCAACCCAGTATCCTATACTCAGTAAAAATAGTCTTCAGGAATGAAGGGGAAATTAAAAATTCTCAGATGAAGGAAAACTAAGAGAATTTGTTGCCAGCAAACCTGCACTAAAAGAATGGCTAATAGAAGTGTTCTAAACAGAAAGGAAACTATAAAAGAAGGAGTCTTGGAACATTAGAAAGGAAAAAAGAACAACACGAAGAGTAAAAGTAAGGGTAAATATAATAGACTTTGCTTCTCCTATTGAGTTGTCTAAATTAGGTTTGATGGTTGAGGCAAAACTATAACACAAATGTGGTTCTAAATATATTTAGAGGAAATATTTGACAATTATATTACAAATGGGGGAGGTAAAGGGCCTTAGAGAGGTAAGGTTTCTACACTTCACTCCAACAGGTAACATATCAATACTACCAGGCAGTGACAAGTTATGTACAGAGACTCTGGAAAATAGTACTGTAGTTTCTGAAAAAAAAAGTAAACATACACTTACCATACAACCCAGCAATTCTTGGGACTCTTTCCCAGAGAAATGAAATTTTACATTCACAGAAAAGCCTGAACACTAATGCTCATAGCAGCTTTATTTGTAATAGGCAAAAACTGAAGATAACCAAAATGTCTCTCAACAGGTTAATGATTAAACAAACCGTGGTACATCCATACCATGGAATACTGTCCAACAGTAAAAAGAAATGAACTACTGATAAACACAACAACTTGGATGAATCTATAGGGCATTATGTAGAGTGAAGAAAGCCAATCTGAGAAGGTCACATACTGTAAGCTTTATTGAAATAAAACTATAGAGATGGAAAACTAATTAATGACTGACAGGGGTTAGGGATGGTGGGAGAGGAGGGTGGTGTTACTATAAAGACTATAAAGGGGTAGCATGAAGGAGATCTTTGTGGTGATGGAACAATTCTTTATCTTGATTATGGTGGAGGTTACACATGTGATAGAATGACATAGAACTATACACACCCTTTGCTTCAATGTCAAGTCCACGGTTTTGATATTATACTATAGTTTTATAAGATGTAACCATGGCAGAAAACTGGGTGAAGGGAACATGGGACCTCTCTGTCTTTGCAAGTACCCTGGCAACTTCCTGTGAATCTATAATATTTCAAAATAAAAAGTTAAAAAAAAGGATTAAGCCACTGTAGTAGGCAAAATAATGGTCTGTCATAGATGTTCACATCCTAATCCCTGGAACATGTGAATGTTAGGTTACATGGCACAAGGGGAATGAAGGTTGCATATGGAATTAAGGTTGCAAATCAACTAACATTGAGGTGGGGAAATTATCCAATCATCTAGGCCCAGTGTAATCACAAGGGTCTTTATAAGTAGAAGATGAAGGTAGAAGACTGAGTGTCAGAGGAGATGTGACAATGGATACAAGGTTGAAGTAACACAATGTGAGGAATCAATCCACTATTGCTGGCTTTGAAGATGGAAGGGAATCACGAGCCAAGGAATGTGGGCAGCCTCTAGAAGTTGAAAAAGGCAAGGAAATGGAGTCTCCCCTAGGGCCTTCAGAAAGGAATATATCTCTGCCTATACCTTGATTTTAGTCCAGTAAGACCCGTTTTAGACTCCTGACCTCCAGAACTGTAAGATAATAAATTTGTGTTGCTGTAAACCACTAAATTTTTTTTTTGTAATTTGCTACAGCAGCTATAGAAAACTAATACAGTCACCCACTAGGGGTTAAAAACTAACCCACTCAAAGATGGACAACTGGCTTTTTGTAGAAGTCAGTAACTCTGGTCTATAATCTTAAGGCAATGGTCAATACACATGGCTAAAGCAATTTGCAATTCCACATTACCAACAATAACAATTATAGAAATATTCCTTCTGAATTGCAGACAAAAAAATAAACATTTTACTCACAACTAGATGGGGCCTGCTAAGTCAATGCAGAGATAAGAATAGAAGCTTCATCTCAGCCTAGTTAGAGATTTGTCAAGGAACTTCTTGCTGTGTTAGGAAAACAGGCTGTCATCTATCAGGCATCTATACCTATTTGTCAATGGGGAGAACTTAGATATACTAATAAAATGCATTGAATTAGAAAAAAGATAGGGTAAATTAATGCAGATGGTAAAAAGACCCAACTAGGAACAAGGCTAATTTCCTTTAAGACAGGAGAATCCATTTTATTCTTTCCTCTGTCCTCAGCATTCCAGTGCTTAGCACATAGTAGATGCTCAATAAATGTTTGCTGAATTGAGTTAGAAATGACCATTAATGGGCCCTTTTAGCCTTAGGATTCTATTAACCCTCATATTCTGTCATACTCCAAACTGCTAAGACAAGAAGCAAAGAGATGGGCAATAATCATATATTCATGGATAGGACTGGTTCTACCACCCCAACTACAAGGCACAGATGTGGCATATATTCATGTTTGCAGAGTTTAAGAAGCCTCACCTTTAGTACATGATGTTAGATCTCCAGGATGAAATCCATTAACTCTCTCCAGAATCTGTAATACTCCAAAAGGCTCATGGGTCCTAAGGGTCCTCATGAAGATGAGGTCTTAACAACACCTCTCTCTCTGACTCCATCACCATACCCAACAACTGGTGCTAGGAAGAGTTCCCCATTTTTGTCAGGTTCTTGGATAAGAGAGGGAGAGAGACAGAGAGAGCCGGGGGGCGGGGGGGAAGTGTGTGCGTGCACACTTTCATGGGATATATTTTATACATTAATGTTGAACTTGTGGGGGAAGTACTGAACAGGCATTTTTAAGAATCTGAGAGTTGACAAGTCAAGCATTTGGGAAAGCTAGTCTTGATTTGTTTTTGGTTAAAACAGTTATGTCAAGGTGAGTGCTAAGTGTCCCTTTCATAATAAAAAATGCTATGAGGGCTAATCAGAAAAATGCTTTTAACATTAGCTGAGGGATATGGACCATAAGTAAACTAATAACATGCTTTCTTGAGAGTCATTTTCATGGCTTCCATTTCAAGCTACTGTGATCATGACAGCCAAGCAACAGGAATCTGCAACAACTAGGGAAAGGCAAAGGTTTTTAACTCACAGTACATGATGCGTTAGGCTTCCTGAAACTGTATGCAAATATTACATACATAAATGTACACTTTTCTGAAGAGTGTATTCTTGGCCTTCATGAGATTTTCACAGGGGTTCATGTCTACCACTTTTTTCTACTCTCCTACTCAGTAAAGCAGCAAGTCTTCAGAACATGTTCCAGTTATTTAGTAACTAAAGAGAAAGTGGGTCTCTGTTCAAGCAAGTTGCTGAGACCTGGTCACTGGTTTACTAAATCACATGTGTGCCTGGAACTACACAGCAAATGCTGGGAAGGAAGGCAGAAAGAACGTAGCAGCACCCCAAAATTTAGGTTTCTGCAAAAGGCAGGAAAGAAAAGATCACTACTGATATTTTGACTCAAACAAATAAATTCATATGTTGATTTCACCTTTTGAGTCATTCTCCCTGCCACTCCACCAGGCCCTGGACAATCTTTCAAACCCTAGATATCAACTGATATGTGGTCAGGAAATGTGGACTTATTTCAACATTGGCCTAAGTGGAGCTCAATTAAGAAGGGAAAGCTTGAAAAAATTTACAAAAGCAACTCTAAATGGTTCCACTTTTTCTTCTGTGTTTATTTCTTTTTCCATGGCACTAGAAAGGAAAAGTTGTTTGAGAACTAAAGAACTTAAAACTGTAAGATTGGGAGTGGGGTTGGGGGCGGGGGGGGGGAGGAAGGAGAAAAGAAAGGAAAGAGAGAGAAAGAAACCAAAGATGTGTTATTTTCCTATGGGAGATCCACTCTAAATCAATAAGGTTCAGCAATCTGTTTCTGTAAAGAGATAATAAATATTTTAAGTGTGTGGATCTCTAATGCAACTACTCATCTCTACCCTTATAGCACTGGAGCTACAATAAATATGTAAATGAGTGAGGGTGGCCGTGTTCTAATAGAACTTTATTTACAAACACAAGTGGCAGGCCAGATTTGGCTCATTGGCCATAGTTTTTTGGACTCCTGCCCTAGATCAATGAATGCCTATCACAGATACCTAAGGCTGAAAGGCAGTTTAAAAAGTCATGTTGGCTATTATAGAAAAGGCAAAAAAATATATATATATAAGGGGGGAAAAGGCAAGGTCACATGCAAACTATCCTGGACATAGTTGTTTGTGTACTTCTCAAACATATTCTGAAAAGAATTCCACTTCCCTTGGTACCACCCTCTTTTGTCTCACGACTACCATAGTCAAGATGTTCTTTCTAAATCTAAATGCCTCCTGATAAAACTTAAGCTCATTATCTCTTACCAGTCTTCCACGAAAGTAAGAAGAGCCACTTTCCAGCATACAGATAGTACCAACACCTCTTTATGTGTATACTGTGTGTGCCTGTGTGAGAACACACATGTGCATTTTGGAGAAAAGTCTTTGCACCCAATAACCCAATCTTTCAAGTCCAAAGTCAGAATCATTCCTGAAATTTTTCCCCTCCAGAAAGACCTCACATCTACGAAAAGGATAGGTTGAGCTGAGTTAAGGGATTATGACATCTCCAAAACTCATTACCATCCCGTGTTTGCAAAGATAACCATCTCCCCAGATTAAGGAGAATAGTTTGATTCAAAGGTGGCTTATAGTTAGGGTAACCACAGAGTTTTCTGTCCAAGCTGGGACACTTGTGAGAGTGAAATAAGTATGTTGAAACAGCAGGTATAAATCAGGATGAGGCACAAAAGGTTAAGCACTCAGCTACATTTCCCCAAGGTGGTGATGTGCTTACTGTTGCACAAAGTCCAGTGTTGTTTGAAAAGAGAATAATGTTCACCTCCGCCTAAAAATAAGTTTTCTGGACAAGAGAAAATGTCTGAAGGTAAAGGTAGCCCAAGTGATTTGGTCTTGTTCAAATCTCTTTGTTTTGTTTTCAAGCAGCCCTGGAGAAGCGGCATAGAGAGCCTGACAAGTCCTTTGTGACCAGCCCAATGACTCTGGTTTTAAAAGGTGCTTTCCAGTGGAGAAACTGTCAATTAGGGAGCTGATGGGCAACTTTTCAGAGGAGGTGAAAGGAAAAAAATTAAAGAAAAAATTAAAAATTCCCAAACCTGGAAATCTCTAGGAAGCTAAAAGCAGGGAAGCCAGATAACCTATTCCTTAAGTGCATCATCCCTCTTCCCCATCACCGGTTTTCGTCTTTCTCTCCTTTTGCTTACTGCAAGCAGAAACACTTAAACCATCTGTGTGCCACCAGATAAATGAATTTAAGATAATGTGACAGAGTCAAAGGTCAATTAGAGTCTCCTTTCCTTTCTTTACTAAGGGATTTAGAGAAAAACAATTATTCATTAGAACTGGACTTAAGAACAAGAAGCTGCAATCAATGCTCGTTTGGCTAGGCCAGTCCCTCTCCTAAGCAAACACTTCAGTGAGACCTGGACTTTCCACTGTGATTGTGTCAAGGATCCATGAGCATATTTTTAACTGTTTATAATTCAGCACTTAATCACTTTTCTCATCTTTCTTTTCCTACCTTCTCAACACAGGCAACACCACCACATCTTTAGGTCTCTCTGCTCACTGCTAGCTTACAGGTAATCAGAATATTGTGCAAAAAAAAAAGAAAGAGAGAAAACAGACTCTGAGTAAGAAACAGAAAGCACCAGTATTCTGCAGTTCTTTGACTTTGGAAAATGATGTTGTAGGTTTGCTTCTGTGTATTTTTTTTTTTAAAGCATCGATGCATTGAAGATATATTCACTGAACAGGCTGATTTATTTAAAAAACATGACATATGTCAAATTCTACCACGTGGTTACATAATTGTTACCAATTTATCAGAGCTGTTATTTAGCCAAATATTTGTTTTAAAAGTATTTCTCTTTAAATTACTTTCTGTAGCCCACTACACAATCTGTGGTTCATTTTAATTATGTTCTGACAACAGCTATTTGGTGATGGTTTCTGAAATTTAATCTTCCTAGTGATAGCTCATCTCCGTCCAAACTCTACTCCTTTTCTTTCTAGTAATAAATTTTTGGTTAAAATCACACCTAAGGGAAATTTTTAAAAATACGCACAATGCCCTTTCATGTCATGGTATTTTAGACTTCTGATTTCCTTAAAAAGTAATTCCCAATATATTGTTAAAATCACATACCTGAATACTCTTAACCTTTAAAAAAACGACAAAAGGTTGTGATTTTTTGGGGTATGAGTGTGTATCTGTAGGATGTGGGAGGGTGGTTGGGATAGCTAGGGGAGAGCTAGATAGAGAATTAGGTAGAATAATAGAAAGTAAATTGAGTCGAATTTCAAGTCTAACAAATTTTGTTGAATCACCCTACCACACTTGAATACATATGCACAAATAATTGTATCTTTTTAACTCAAATGGATGCAATCTATCTAGGTTCTGTGGGAAATAAAATGTTGGATGGTATTTCCAAGAAACAAAAATGTCTAATTACTAACTGCTAAGGCTGGTTTAGTTCCTCTATTGTAAATATGTCCTTTGCAAAGCTAGAGGCTTATTTTGACCTCTCAGGTCAAGGAGTGTGGGGAAGTAGGAAAGATGTG
Source organism: Dugong dugon (assembly GCA_030035585.1). NCBI lineage: Eukaryota > Metazoa > Chordata > Mammalia > Sirenia > Dugongidae > Dugong > Dugong dugon. The sequence continues at coordinate 94,245,134 of CM057483.1, read as the reverse complement.
GGGGAGCGGGAAAGAAGGTAAGGGGAATACCATCAATACACAAGTAAATCCTTGACCTAGTAAGCAAACACGTTTTTGTTGTTACTGCTGGGTAAAATGTACAAGTTTTCCAGAAATTAGACACTGTAATAAAAATGTACCAGCCCAAATTCAAATTGCTCACTAGACAGATGGTTGATTATATTCACAGCCGTGTATTTCACTGGGAGAGTTTCAGACATTCAGCCAGTTTTATTTGATTAGCCTGTTTCCCAGCTAATATGTAAAATGACAGTTACTTAGGGCCTTTTTGTTCCCTTCTAAAAATATTTTTTTAAGTAAGTGTAAATTCTCTTCAGCCATAAGAACGTCATTGCTGTAAATAAAACGTTTACTCAAATATTACCCTATGTGTAGAGATGTAAGGGAGATTCACCCCCTGAAAATACAAATGGTCTTTAGTAGTTCAGAGAAGACCACCGGAGCCTCTTTTCTCACCGAGCAAAATATTTCAGGAACTATCTGCACACTTTGCTCCTCTTCCAAAAACAAACGAAAAGATATTCAATTCCCGGGTTAAGGTGCTTTTTTAAAACAGCCCTGCCAGCCCTATTCACAAGTCATGCTTTTGAGATAACGGTCTAGAAAATGGAACGTTAGGAAAAGGCCACATAGCTAAGTATACTGCTGTGCACAGAATTCAACAATATGCTGGGAGCTAAAACCCAGAAGCAAAATATGAAACCCACTCAATTTCAAAATGCAATCAGAACCTCAACAAAAATCAAGTGTGCTTGTGTCGAAATGAGGGTGCTTTTTTTTTTAACTTCCAAAAAGACAGAAAACCTTGCGCGGGTGATTCGGTCCCTCACGAATTAGACAGAAGCAGTCATGCTGAAACCCCTGGATTCCTCAGCAGAAACGGCGCCAACTCCGCAGCGCGTATTCCACACTTTTCCTGAGCAAGGCCCAGCTCCCCGAGCCGGCTCGCGGCCTCACCACCCTACAGGGGTATATGAGACCCGAGACCCGAGTGGACGTCTGCTGTTGGGCGCGGCAGAGAAAAGCGCGAGAAGCCGCGCAGGGAGGCGTCAATTCAACTGCCGCCTAGAGCGGGAAGGGGCCAGGGCCAATTTCCGCAAAGGTGGCAAGCTGGAAGAAGGTCGATAGGGCCTGTAACTTACCCGCCCGCAGCCCCAATTGGGTGGTGTGTGCTCCCAGTGCGCTCTGTGGTCTGCAGGGCCGCCTCGCGCGGGAGCTGCCGGCGGAGGAGGTGCCGGCGAATCGGCTTCGCACCTCTGCCTCTTCGGCTGAGGCGCCCGGCCTCGGCCGCCGCGTGGGTTTTCCCGCTCTCGCCAAACTGTGCTATTCTGTGCCCCATCCCCTGGCCAAGCCCTCACGGGCAGCAGCCGGAAGGGAAGCGGCACTCTGCCAGTTCCCCGCTGCTCCGCTGTGTGCGTGTGTGTGCGCCGCGGTTCCAGCCCACTCGATCCCTCCCCCACCGCCCCCCCACCCCCGCAAGCATAGCGGCCTTTCCTAGATTGCAGTGCCTGGCAGGGACAGCTGAGATCTCTGGCGGCCTCGCTCCCTCGTACACAGACACACACATGCACGCCATTCGCACACAAACGTTCTCCCCTCCGTTTTCCCTTCCTCTTCTCGCTCGGCTTCCTCCAATTCGTTCCACCCCCCGCCGCCGCCGCCACCCCGAGCCAGCCAGGGAGCCGGCGAGAAGGCCTGGGCGGGGCGGGGCGGGGGGTGGCTGGCAGGCAGCGATCGTACTCACCTCACAGGCCGACTCCCGAGGCGACGTCGCTGGCGGGCTCAGGCTGCGGGAGCTAGAGGTGGCGCGGCCGCAGTCAATGCTGTGGTGTCGCTGTCGGTGCAGCTGCTCGAGCTGCCGCCGCAGCCTCTGCTGCTACTGCTACTGCTACTGCTGCCGCCGCCGCCGCCGCCGCCTCTGCCTCAGCTCCATGCGCGGGGCCGCCAGGTGGACGCGCCTCTCTCCCTCACGCTCTCCCTTAGGCTCAGCCGCCGCCTTAGTAGATGGAGTCAGGGCTGTCGGGCTCTGGTTCTGATACTCAGCGCCTCAGTGGCTGCAGGGCTGCTCCCAGTGTCCGTGCTTCGCACGCACGGCCGCTCGCTCTTGCTGGGGCTACCTCACCAGCGGACTGCGTGCGGCGCTTGCAGCCCGCTCAGTGCGGCTGCTGCGGCCGTCTGCGGAAGGGAAAGAGGAGGAGGGCGGCTGCTACTGTCGCTATCGCTGTTAAAGCTATTGCTAAATGCTGCTACTGCCGCCACTGTCGCTACTGCTACTGCTGTGGCTGCTGCTGCTGCTGATGATGATGATGCTAGTGGCTTTCCTTCCTGGGTTCTCCCTCTGCCTCGTCCCCCCTTCTCCCACCCCCCTTTCTCCTCCTCCTCCCCCTTCTCCTCCCTCTGCTGCTTTTCTCAGAGCCCCTGCGGGCGCTGTCTCGCCTCCTTTCCCTGAGCTGCCTCTTGTCCATTCAAAAAGGTGCCCAGAGTGGGGCTGCAGCGGCTGCCACGATCGCTATTGCCCCTGCCATTGTTTCCTCCAACGCAACTGTTCTTGCTGGACGCGTTCCCCCCTCTACTCCTCCTTCCCACCACAGCCCTCCCTTTCCCTCCAGCTCTCTCCTTACCCTCTCTATGGTCCCTTCCCCTTGTGCCCCCTCCCACTCTGTCAATACGTCCCTCCCTCCCTCCCCTCAGGAGCCCGGGAGCGCGCACCGCGCAGCCACCTGTCATAAAGGGCGCACACTCCGGTTCCCCAAACCACACCACCACCCACTCGCATTCTTGCAGCGGGTCCAGTCCACTGCGCCACTGGCCACTGGGGCGTTCTTTCTTCGGGCAGATTCGCAACCGGACACCGTTCTCTCATGCCTTTTAGGTCAGTTGTGTGTGCGGAGAGGGGCGCTCTGAAGTTTAGGGAAGAATATTTTAATGGCTTTTTCCACCAAGCATCTAACCATTCAACCTCCGCCTACCCTTAACTTCAGGACTTAAGCCCCTGGGAGGGTGGGTCGTGTTGGAAGGGATGGATGAAGGGCCATTCCCTGGAGAATTGGAGAGAGGTGTTGTGTGCAGTAAGGAATAAGATAGCCTGAATATGGCCAGAAAGAAAATGGGATCTGCCTGACTGCTATCATTTCCCTTCAGATTTCCTGGGAACCCAACAGGAAACAGCAAAAGATTGGAGAATAGCTTGGGACCATTTAGTGCAGGGGACCCCTGGGTGTAAGGTTGTGGCTTGAGCCACTGAGCCGTCACCACCAGGATCCAGGGCAAGCGATTGAAAGGATGGGGCTAGAACAGAACTGAAACTACTTTGTGTGCACCATCTCCAGCAAGCCATTACCAAAGCACAGCTTCTCCAATCAGGCAGAGCCCAATTTCAGGTTTTTCTGCTGCCACAGCTGTGAACTCATTTAGCTGTCAAGGCTCAAGCTTTGAGATTTGACGTGTATAACTTCTTACCATCACCCTCAACAGAGCCTCTATGGCCTGTCACACACTCCCTCACCAGAAGTAGCCCCAGGGGGCTAATTCGCTCCCCCTGGCAAAGTACAGGAGACAAATGTTCCAGATACCGCATTGCCAACAAGGTCTGGATTACCTTATTAAGTTTGAGGCACTCTTCCATGGTTCTTTCATCCCTGAGCTGGAAAGTGTCTGTCTGAGCACAGAGGGCCCTTTCACAGGTCCTCTTTTCTGTGCCGTTGCTTCTGCCATTTCACCTGCTTGGAATACTGTTATCATTTTCCCCTCTCGTTTTATATTTGTGAAACTGCCATGCATCCTTAAATAATCATTAACACTTATTGAGTCCATGTACCAGACACTGTGTTAAGCAATTTACATGAATTATTTTATTTAATCTTCACAAAAAAAAAAAAGAATTTTATTACCCCGGTTTTACAGATGAAGAAATTGAGCCACAGAAACGTTAGGTATATATATACATATATATCTTGAGAATAAGAACAATGTCTTATTTATCTTTGCATCTGTCAGGCCCTGTGTAAGTACATTTGCATCTTTCAGGCACTGGAGCAAATATGAAGAGAAACAAGATTTCGCCTCTGTCCTCAAAAAAAAAAAAGGTTGAGCGGTGAAATGCCAGTCCTCTATTGGCTGGATCGCAATTGCCAGAATGGATTGCTCTTTTTCCATTGTTGTAAAGCACGTTGTTTGTTTTCACCTGTATTAACGACCTCTGCTATTCTTCCTTTTTAAGTTAGTCACTTGTTAGTTACCAGTTGTAATTTGTGTTAATGCCCTCTAGCCAAAGACTACTATTAAAAAGGACTTATTACAGGATTTGGTCGGATAATTTAGGGGAAGGTCTAAGGAAGCAGGGGTTCATTCTATATTGTATGCTGTCAGAAAGTTAAGGCAATTCTGTGATTGGGCATCTTAATAAATATCTATAGGGAGGGCAGACTAAAGTGAGGATAAAATTTTATGGGTGGCACAGTGATCTTATTTTTGTCTGTGCTTAAATAAAACTATGAAGTGGACTTGTTTTGACTCACTTTATCATGTTCTCAGAGTAACTTTTTCTGATGTTGCTATTTTGTGAGATTGTTTATGTCCAACAGGAAAATAACATGGCCTACCTGTGAGTTCTAGGCCATCTCCCAGATGTCAGAGGATGTTTTTTTTCCCCCTTTCTTATTGGTAACTACTTAACACCACTCATTAGTTGCGTGGCTTTAGGCAAGTTACTTTACCTCTCTGTACCTCAGTTTTCTTACCTGTAATTGACAAAAATGGGCTTAAACATGGGGTTGTTGTGGGAATTAAATGAGGGAGTGTATATATAAGGTCCTTAAAGTAGCACTTGGTACATAGGTAGCATTTACTGAATGTGGGCTATTATCCATGTATGTCTTCCCCAAAGGACCATTATAGCATGAATTACATAGTATAATAGTTATTTGTTGATATTTTCTCCCTTGCTATTTTGTAAGCTCCTTGAGGGAAGGGACAATGTCTATTGTCACAGTTATAATAGCTAACTTTTATTGAATGCTTTCAGTGTGCCAGGCACTGTTATTAGTACTGTAGTTATTCCAAGAAAACTTCTGAAGCCCCTACCAGCTAGCCTGTGTGTCTTCCTCTGTACTCTCATAAAAAAAGACAAATGATTCCAACTCATAGCAACCCTGTAGGACAGAGTAGAACTGCCCCCGCATAGGGTTTCCAAGCAGCAGCTGATGGATTCGAACTGCTAACCAGGTAGGCCATGTTATTTTCCTGTTGGACATAAACAATCTCATGAAATAGCAACATCAGAAAAAGTTACTCTGAGAACATGATAAAGTGAGTCAAAACAAGTCCACTTCATAATTTTATTTAAGCACAGACAAAAATAAGATCACTGTGCCACCCATAAAATTTTATCCTCACTTTAGTCTGCCCTCCCTATAGATATTTATTAAGATGCCCAATCACATTCTAACTGTTAACCACTGCACCACCAGGGCCCCTGTATTCTCATAGCACCTATATTTCCCTTAATCACTACATATAGCACATGCTAATGACAATGACTGTCTTCTTTCCCTACTAAACTGGAGAGGCAGCAGGTAATTTTAGCTCTGGTGTCCATGTCCGAGCACAGTGCCCAGCACAATGGAGGCACTCAATATGAAGGCATTGATTGGGTTTTTACTACATTCTTTGCATTTCTAGAGTGGAACTCAGATGAAGGCAGTGTCTTAGCCCCATCATCCATTTCCCTGGGGTTTATTGACTAAAGAAGTAACAAATGATCTCCTATAGAGTGATCATCCCTCTAAGGTTAATCTAAAGGAATCACTATGAGACTTCAATGCAAGAAGGTGCCATTTGGGAACAATTGGCCCCTGCTATTTAACAGCCAATGGTAGCATACCCATTAGGGCAAAGTGGAGTAGTGAAGGAGTGAGACTTGTTGTTAGTTGCCATCAAGTTGTTTCCGACTCACGGCAACCTCGTGTGTGCAGAATAGAACTACTCCATAGGATTCTCAAGGCTTTGACCTTTCTGAAGCAGATCACCAGGCCTGTCTTCCGAGGCTCCTCTGGATGGGTTTTAACTGCCAACCTTTTGGCTAGTTGTCAAACGCTTAAATGTTTGTGCCACTGAGTGACCTGAGTATGAGACTAGGACCTAAAATCTTGGGTTCTGAATTTAATTCTTCAATAGACAAACTGTGTGATTTTCAGCAAGTCACTGAAAATCTCTGACTCCCAGTTTCTCCGTAGGGGAACTGGAGAGCATAATCTCTTTATTAATTGACTAAAATAGAGCTTGATAACAATGATTAAAGAGAATTTATTGGAGTTCCTTTTTGGGAAAAACATATAACCCCTCCATTACTTTCGTGCTACATGCTTGGATGATTCATAGCCTCTGGAACTGGGCATCCAAAATGGCCACAGCCTTTCAGATGCCAACCAAGGGCCAAAGGTGTTATGGTTTTCAGCCTGCCATCCCCCCATCCTAACAGCCCCATAACTCAACCTGTTCCCAGTGAATGGAGCTACAGAGTCTGGAAATTTCTGAGGCTGCCACCCTAGAGCTGGCCCCAGAAAGTCTCTTTTCATCATACTGAGGCCAGACACAGGATGTTTATTAGCCCAAATTTATGCTCTGCCTTCGCTCAAGAGAGATAAAATAAGGTGAATGACAGAATAACATTTTTATGGTATCATATGCATATAAAGGGAGGGAACGATCATATTATTTCTCATATAATGTACCACTATTATGCCCAGAGACTAAACAATAATAATAATGGCCTCTGACTGGGACTTTATAACACCTTTCCCTGGTGCATCTCAACAAGTGGCCCAAAGGAACTCAGAGAAGTCAGATGAATTGAAACCAGCATTGGCTGTTTCTCTTGTTTGAGGGGTAGCCCTCAGCACGTACAAGTCTTTGGGTGTCACAAAGTTAAGTGCTCGGCTACTAATTGAAATGTTGACGGTTCGAACCCACATGGAAGCACCTTGAAAGAAAGACTTGACAATCTTCTTCTGAAAGGTCACAGTCATGAAAATCCCATGAAACACAGTTCTACTCTGAAATGCATGGGGTCACCATGAGCTGGAATCGACTCGACAGCAACTGTTGCTTTTTTTTTTTAATCAAACACATAGAGGGCTCCCATTAAATATAACAGAATCGATGAGCTGCCTTAATAATTCTCTCCTTTGTCTTAAACAGGGTTAGAAAACTATGGCTCTCATTCTCCTGACGATAGACAGATGTTTCATTTTCTTCCTTTTAGCGGCCCTTGGATGGGAAAGGGAATCCTCATTCTATGAGTTATTCAGATAGTGTTTGGTTTGAGGCCCTGTTAGGTCTCAGAAGGAGAAAATAGACAATTAAAGGCACAGTCTTTGCCTCCAAGCAGCCTATAGTCTAGTAGCAGAGATAGAAACACAGGAAAGCAGTACTCTCAAGCTGTGGAGAATGAGGGCCAAGAGAAAGGCAATAATAAGTTAAGGCTTCAGTAGATGAAAGGAGTTTGGGGGTTCCTGGGGATGCACCAGGTGCGGTGGCCATGGGACAGAACTAGGACTGTGCTGGACAGAGATGAGGAGAAGAGCATATTGAGCATGGAGAAGAACATGAGCTCCAGGGAGCAAGAAAAATTTGAAGAGGTTGAGTGGAGCCAGACTGGGGAGACTTTGGAACTCCAGGATGTTTTACCCTTAAATTCTCACTTTTTACTTTATAAATATAGAAAAGAAAGCCATGAAGTGATGGTTAAGATTGTGTGTCAACTTGACTGGGCCATGATTCTCAGTGGTTTGTCAGTTGTATGAGTTGTGATCACTTCCATGATGAGATTTGGTATAATATGATCACCTCCATGATGGGCTCTGCTGCGAGTAGCCAATCAGTTGAAAGGGAGTTTCCTTAGGCATGTGGCCTGCATCAAATATAAGCAGACATTCTGGCAAGGCTTGGCAGCGTTTTACTCACGCTGGATACTGCAGCTGGTTCTTGGGACTTGAGCTAGCAGCTTAACTGTGGTCTTGCCTGCAGATCTTGGGATTCATTGATCTTCGCAGCCTCTGAGAAAGTGCCCTGCTCTCTGATTTGCTGATCTTGGGTTTGTCAGACCCTGCAGCTATGTGAATCAGGAGAAGCCTCTATCCTGACCCACGGACTTGGGATGTTCCAGCTTCTACAACTGCGTGAGCCATTTCATTGATATAAATCTCTATGTATATATTTATACATTTTACTGGTTTTGCTTCTCTAGAGAACCCAGCCTAAGACCCATGGAAAGGTCATGGCCACACAGTAGATGGGTTAGTGACCCTTAAGGCTCAAATGATAGCAATGATGAACATTTATGGTTCATGATGTGCATACATTATTGCCATTTGTTCATGGCAACCTATCCAAAAAAAACCTCACTACAGACATTCCTTCCCTTTGCTTCCTTGAAGTCTTAAAATAAACAAACCTGTTGGTTGAGCTCATTGTCCTAGATAGGTGGAGATGAGTTGTTAGAAGGTGGGGCAATGGTTGGAGGATCAAAACCCGTAAAAACCCATTGCCTTTGAGTCAGTTCCGACTCACAGTGACCCTACAGGACAGACTAGAACTGCCCCATAGGGTTTCCAAGGAGCGTCTGGTGGATTCAAACTGCCTACGTTTTGGTTAGCAGCCAAACTCTTAGCCACCAGGGTTTCCAGCTGGAGGGCAGAAGAGCAAAATGATGGCTCTAATCCAGAGTGCCTTGAGTATCTTGCCCCCATTTGTCCAGCATGTTCAGGTGCCTTGGCTGCTGTGCTCAAAGCCAGCCTGGACAGGGACAGTTCCTGCAATTTGAGCAATTCCTCTCTCAGAGTGGGCCTTTGAAAGAGACTGGGACAGGCTGAGTGACTCGAGGAAACCATTTTTATTGTCAGTTGTCAAGGGTCACTGGAGAAGCTCCAGATGAAGCCAGGACAAACAACCCAGCACACAGAGAGCCCTATTACACAGTTCAAGTCACAAACCTCACATGTTTGTGGACTAGCAGCACTGAGAAGGCCTAAAAAATGTAGAAGTAGCAGTAGGTCAAGGGAGGGAGGGGTGAGGATATGTGGCCAGGCTGAGGACAGGACCATGGACAGAGATCAGCAAGCATGTTTAATTAACAAGATCCCACAGTTGAAATGCAGCCTTCCACCATGGGGTTGTGTGCCTGGGTGGCGCTGTAGCTGTAGGGATAATGTATGGCATATGTGATGTGGGGTTTGGGCCTCGCTGGTTAGGGCACCATCACAGTGCCCTGCACAATGTGAGTTCTCTCTCAGGCACAGACTCACAGGCCTTATTCAGCATGGGTGGTATTGTTTTTAGGTGCCATAGAATTGATTCTAACTCATAGTGACCTCATGTGACAGAGTAGAACTGTCCCATAGGGTTTTTCTAGGCTGTAATATTTATGGGAGCAGATTGTCTGGTCTTTCTCCTGCAGAGCTGCTGGGTGGGTTTGAACTGCCAACCTTTCAGTTAGCAGCTAAGCTCTTATCCGTTGCACCATCAGGGCTCCTTGTGGATAGTATTAGTGGTGCCAAATGTGTACTGTTAGAAATTTAAATGTTGTTTCGTGGTTAGAACAGTAGTCCCAAAGTGAGGAGACCCAGAAAGACAGCTCAGCTAGCCCTAGAAACATCTTATCTGGGCATCCTGGACACTATTACCCCTGTGCTTTAAGGAAAAGGGCCTCAAAGGATCCCTCTTCATATAAAATCCAACATCTCAGAGTGTACCCCACCCCCTACTCCTACCAACCCAGGTAAAGGAAAGGAGGAAGATCTGTTTCGTAGTGGAAAAATCAGAATCAAATGACCTTGGGTTCTGTCTTTTACTAACGTGATCCTGGGCAGTTTATTGAGTCTTCTCAAAACCACGGTCTCTTAATCTGTAAAAGGGGGCTTGATGGTTAATCTTATGTGAGAGCTTGGCTAGGCTATGTCCCAGTTGTTTGGTCAAACACTAGATGTTCCTGTGATAATATTTTGTACATGTGATTAACATTTACAGTCAGTTGACTTTAAGTGAAGGCGATCACCCTCGATAATTTCAATGGATCTCAGCCAATCAGTTGAAGGCCTCAAGGGCAAAAAAAAAAAAAAAAAAAGTTTACCAGAGAAGAAGGAATTCTGCCACAAGACTGTAATCCCGCCTGAGTTGCCAGCTTGCCATTCTGCCCTACAGATTTCAGGCTTGCCAGCCCCCACAATTGTGTATGTCAATTCCTTAAAATAAATCTCTCTTTAGATAGATGATAGGTGGATGGATGGGTAAATGGATCACTAGATAGATAGTTAGATAGACAGACAGATAGATAGTATAATGTGAAAAATAATGACTGGCTGAGACCGTGGAATAAATAATTAAGTCATACAGGTAAAAGGAGAGTGAAGGAAGGAAACAGGAGCTCTGGCTAGATTTGAGGCCCAGCCTTCCCTGAACTAGCTTCTCCAGCTCTATCCACGTAGGCATTCATGCCAAACCCCCAAGGACATTGCACTGTGGATTATCCACAAAATATGTCCTAAATAGCTCCTTCCTGGAATGGAGGGTGTATTTCAAAAGAATGCAAAATGAGGCAGGAAAAGAGATGTTCCCATTCGTTCAAAACAAGTGCACTCTGAACACCCTGTTTGGATACATAGAAACCAACCCACTGGCATCTAGGAAATGTGGAGTTAATTCATACCCAGTGCAGCTATTGTTCAAAGCAGTCAATGAGTGTCCTCAGCCTTGTTAAATAACAGAGCATTTCATCTTGCTATTTCAAACATCCAAAGCCTTCAATGGCTCCTTAAAGTCTGAATAACAAATATCAAAATCCCTAAGTTAATTATTATAAAATAACCCCCACCTATTTTTCCAGCTCCAATAGCTGATGCTCCAACCACACAATGTTCCAACCATTTTATATCTCCATGCCTTTGTTCATGCTGTTCCCTCAGCCTGGAATGTCCTTAATGCTACTATGCACATTAAAATCCTTCTCTTTCTTTAAGGTCTAGTTGGCATGTCGTATCCTCTGTAAGGTCTTTCTCTATTCCCGCTGTATTAGTTTCCTAGGGCTGCTGCAACAAATTACCACAAACTTAATGGCTTAAAACAAAGGAAATTTATTCTCTCATAGTTCTGGAGGCTAGAAGACCAAAATCAAGATGTTGGCAGGGCCACACTCCCTCTAAGGAGTTTCTAGGGAAGAATTCTTCCTTGACTCTTTCAGCTTCTGGTGGCTCCTAATGTTAACTTGGCTTATGGCAGCATAACTCCAATCTCTGCCTCTGTCTTCACATGACCTTCTTCCCTGTATCTCTGTGTTTCTTTTCTTCTTACAAGGACGCTTGCCATTGGACTTAGGACCTGCCAGTGAATCTAGGCTGATCTCATCTCAAGATCCTTCATTTAATTACATATGCGTCTTAGTTATCTAGTGCTGCTATAACAGAAATACCACAAGTGGATGGCTTTAACAGAGAAATTTATTTTGTGACAGTAAAGTAGGCTAAAAGCCCAAATTCAGGGCGTCAGCTCCAGGGGAAGACTTTCTGTCTCTGTTGGCTCTGGAGGAAGGTCCTTTTCATCAATCTTCACTTGGTTTGGGAACATCTCAGCACAGGAAACTCAGGTCCAAAGGACGCACTCTGCTCCCAGCTCTGCTTTCTTCTTGGTGGTATGAGGTCCCCAACTCTCCGCTTGCTTCTCTTTCCTTTTATCTCTTGTAAGATAAAAGGTGGTGCAGGCCACACCCCAGGGAAACTCCCTTTACATTGGATCAGGGATGTGAGGGTGTTACAATCCCACCCTAATCTTCTTTAACATAAAATTACAATCACAGGATGGAAGACAATCACACAATACTGGCAATCATGGCCCAGCCAAATTGATACACATATTTTTTGGGGGACACAAGTCAATCCATGACAATATGCAAAGACCTTTTTCCAAATAAGATTACTTCGTGAATAGGTTGTTGGTCTTGCAAAATACTATCACGCAATCTCCACAGTTGTTTCTATAAACAAGACCATTTTTCAACTACTGATGCTTCTTCGTTTCCAACTTTCACATTCCAATCACCAGTAATTATGCATCTTGATTGCATGTTTGATCAATTTCAGACTGCAGAAGTTGGTAAAAATCTTCAATTTCTTCATTTTTAGCGTTAGTTGTTGTTGTTGTTAGGTGCTGTCAAGTCGATTCCAACTCCTAGAGAACCCTATGCACCACAGAATGAAACACTGCCAGGTCCTGTGCCATGCTCACAATCATTGTTATGCTTGAGCCCATTGTTGCAGCCACGATGTCACTTCATCTCGTTGAGGATCTTCCTCTTTTTCGCTGGCCTTAATATTAGTAGTTAGTGAGTGAATTTGAATAATTGTTTTATTAACTGGTTTTCTTTGTAGGCTTTGGATATTATCCTATCACTGACAGCATTGTACTTCAGGAAAGATCTTAAAATATTCTTTTTGATGATGAATGTGACACCATTCCTCTTCAATTTGTCATTCCCGGCATATTAGACCATATGATTGGCTGATTCAAAATGGCCAATACCAGTCCATTTCAGCTCAGTAATGTCTAAGATATCAATCTTCAAGTGTTCCATTTCTTTTTTGACAACTTTCCATTTTTCTTGATTCATACTTCGTACATTCCAAGTTCCAATTACTAACTGATGTTTGTAGCTGTTTCTCCTTATTTTGAGTTGTGCCACATCAGCAAATGAAAGTCCTGAAAGCTTTACTCCATCCATGTCATTTTACTCCATCCACTCTAATATGAGGAGGCAGCTCTTCCCCAGCCGTGTTTTGAGTGCCTTCCAACCTAAGAAGCTCATCTTTCAGCACTATACCAGACAGTGATCTGCTGATGTCTTTTCACTGGCCAATTTTTTTGGAAGTAAATCTCCAGGTCCTTCTTCCTAGTCTGTCTTAGTCTGGAAGCACTGCTGAAATCTATCCACCATGTGTGAACTTGCTGGTATTTGAAATATCACTGGCATACCTTCTAGCATCACAGCAACATGCAAGCCACTACTGTATGACAAACAGACGAGTGGTGGGCCATCAATTACTTATATGTAAGTTTAAGTTGAAGCTGAAGAAAATTAAAACAAGTCTATGGGAGCCAAAGCATGATCTTGAGTTTAGAGTCCATCTCAACAATAGATTTGATGCACTGAGCACTAGTGACCAAAGACCAGATGAGTTGTGGGATGACATCAAGGGAATCATACATGAAGAAAGCAAGAGGTCATTAAGAAGACAGGAAAAAAAGAAAAGACCAAAATGGATGTCAGAAGAGACTCTGAAACTGGCTCTTGAACATAGTGTAGCTAAAGCAAACAGAAGAAATGATTAAATAAAAGATCTGAACAGAAGATTTCAAAGGGTGGTTCAAGAAGATAAAGTGTTATAATGAAATGTGCAAAGACCTAGAGTTAGAAAACCAAAAAGGAAGAACATGCTTGGCATTTCTCAAGCTGAAAGAACTGAGGAAAAAATTGAAGCCAGGAGTCGCAACATTGAAGGATTATATGGGCAAAACACTGAACGACGCATGAAGCATCAAAAGAAGGTGGAAGGAATACACAGAGTCACTATACCAAAAAGAATTGGTTGAGCTTGACCAAGGCAAAGTCATAGAAGCTTCATAGACACGTCCAAACTCCCTGAGGGACCAAATTACTGGGCTGAGGGCTGTGGGGACTATGGTCTCAGGGAACATCTAGCTCAATTGGCATAACATATATTATAAAGAAAGTGTTCTACATCTTACTTTGGGGAGTAGTGTCTGGGGTCTTAAAAGCTTGTGAGTGGCCATCTAACATACTCCGCTGGTCCCACCTTATCCGAAGCAAGGGAGAATGAAGAAAACCAAAGGTACAAGGGAAAGATTAGTCCAAAAAAACTAATGGACCACAACTACCACAGCCTCCACCAGACTGAGTCCAGCACAACTAGATGGTGCCTGGCTACCACCACGGACTGCTCTGACAGTGATCACAATAGAAGGTCCTGGGCAGAACTGGAGAAAAATGTAGAACAAAATTCTAACTCACAAAAAAAAAAACCAGACTTACTGGTCTGACAAAGACTGGAGAAACCCTGAGAGCATGGCCCCTGGACACCCTTTTAATTCAGTACTGAATCCACTCCTGAGGTTCACCTTTCAGTCAAAGATTAGACAGGCCCATAAAACAAACAATAATACATGTAGCTTAACCATGTATATGAGACTATATGGGCACACCAGCCCAGGGGCAAGGATGAGAAGTCAGGAGGGCACAAGAAAGCTGGACGAATGGAAATGGGGAACCCAAGGTTGAGAAGGGGAGAGTGTTGACACATCACAGGGTTGGCAACCAATGTCACAAAACAATATATGTATTGTTTAATGAGAAACTAATTTGCTCTGTAAAACTTCCTCTAAAACACAATACAAAAAAAAAAAAAAAGAATTGGTTGACATTCAACTGTTTCAGGAGGTAGCGTACGATCAAGAACCAATGATATTGAAGGAATAAGTCAAAGTTACACTGAAGGCATTGGTGAAAAACAAGGCTCCATGAATTGACGGAATACCAATTGAGATGCTTCAGCACACAGATGCAATGCTGGAGCCATTCATTCATCTATGCCAAGAAATTTGGAAGACAGCTACCTGGCCAATCGACTGGAAGAGATTCATATTTGTGCCAATTCCAAAGAAAGGCGATCAATCGGAATGCAGAAATTATCGAACAATATCATTAATATCACATGCTGGCAAAATTTTGCTAAAGATAATTCAAAAGCAGCTACAGCCAAGCATCGATAGGGAACCGCCAGAAGTTCAAGCCAGATTCAGAAGAGGACGTGGAATGAGGGATATCATTGCCAATGTTAGATGAATCTTGGCCAAAAGCAGAGAATACCAAAAAGATGCTTACCTATCCTTTATTGATTACCCAAAAGCATTTGACTGTGTGGATCATAACAAATTATGGATAACATTGGGAAGAATGGGATTCCAGAACACTTAACTGTGCTCATGTGGGACCTGTAAGTAGACCAAGAGGCAATTGTTCAAACAGAACAAGGGGTTACTGAGTGTTTTAAAATTAAAAAATGTGTGTGCCAGGGTTGTATTCTTTCACCTTACTTATTGAGTGTATATGCTGAACAAATAACTCTAGAAGCTGGACTATGTGTAGAAGAATTGGCATCAGGATTGGAGGAAGACTCATTAACCACCTGATATATGCAGATGACACAGTCTTGCTTGCTGAAAGTGAAGAGGACTTGAAGCACTTAGTGATGAAGATCAAAGACTACAGCCTTCAGTATGGCTTACACCTCAACATAAAGGAAACAAAAGTCTTCACAACTGGACCAATAAGGAACATTATGATAAACAGAGAAAATATTGAAGTTGTCAAGGGTTTCGTTTTATTTGGATCCACAATCAATGTCCATGGAAGCATCAGTTGAAAAGTCAAACGACGTATTGCATTGGGAAAATCTGCTGCAAAAGACCTCTTCAAGGTGTTAAAAAGCAAAAATGTCACTTTGAAGACTAAGGTGCACCTGACCGAAGCCATGGTATTTTCAATCACCTCATATACATGCAAAAGCTGTACAATAAATAAGGAAGACCAAAGAAGAATTGATACCTTTGATTTGTGGTGTAGGCGAAGAATATTGAATATACCATGGACTGCCAGAAGAACAAACACATCTGTCTTGAAAGAAGTACAGTCAGAATGCTCCTTGGAAGGAAGGATGGAGAGACTTCATCTCATGCACTATGGACATGTTATCAGGAGGGACAGTTCCTGGAGAAGGACATCATGCCTGGTAAAGTAGAGGGTCAGAGAAAAAGAGGAAGATGTTGAATAAGATGGATTGATACAGTGGCTACAACAATGGGTTCAAACATAAGAACTATTTTAAGGATGGCGTAGGACTAGGCAGCATTTCATTCTGTTGTACATCGGGTCGCTAGGTGTTGGAACCAACTTGATGGCACCCAGCAACCACATATCTATACAATTGAATATTATTCAGGTTTAAAAAGGAATGAAGTACATGCTTCAACATGGATGGACCAGGAAAACATGTCAAGTGAAAGAAGCCAGAGGAAAGTTCACATATTGTGTGATTCCATTTCTAATAAGTGTCCAAGGTAGGAAAATCTATAGAGACAGAAAGCAGATTGGCTGCCTCCACTGGCGATGGGGGATTTGGAGGGAAATGAACAGTTACTGCTAGTAGGTATAGGATTTCCCCTCCCTTTTTGGGTCAATGTCAGTGTGCTAAAAGTGATTGGGATGATGGTTGCACAACTCTGTAAATATACTAAAAATCATTGTATTGTACATTTTCAAAGTATGGCTTGTGAATTATATCTCAGTAAAGTTGTTATTAAAAAAAAAACATTTGAAAGCATGGTAGATGTGAGTGTTGCTGGAAATTGCCGGATTGACTGGGGCAGTCCCTGTGGTGCCAAGAAAGGGTGGTGATTACAGAAGGAGAGAGAATATCTTAGAGTTGGCAAAGTTCTGTTCTACAAAGTAAATTACTATGCAGGAATTCAAATTTTGTAACCTAATTATTTCCCGGTAATGCCAGGAAATGTGTTCACAACACAGACCTCTCAGCCGAAGAGGTCCCTCGGTGTAGGGCATAGCTACAGGCCTCTGGTATTCCATAGCTGTTGCTGCCATTGCTGCTACCACTGCCAGTCTGCCACCACCACCAGTGTACACCAGGGATAGTGCTGCCACTAGGAGCTTATGTTGAAGGCCTTATTGTCTCCACCATGGATCTTCTTTTGAATCAGACTTTGCCTACATTTTTAGGCTTCATTTAACAGGAAATCTCCCAAAGCAGGGCTACCTCATATTTCCTATATCTGCTCTGTTTTTGGTGAAAGAGCTCTCACTGTTTTTCATCCTGCTCACACTGTTTCAACTCTCCTTAAAACTCAGGCTTGAGTGTCTCAGGATTTGGACCAAAGAACAAGCTGAGCTTTAGGCACTGCGACCATTGCTCTATTGAGTTTCACTCCTCTCTCAAGCTGCCCACTACTGCTGAATCAGCTTTGTGGGCCTCCACTTGTTTTCCTTAGGCTGAATTCTTTCCCAGAAGGCTTCTGAGTCTCTCATCTAAACAGATTCCTAAAGAGACCACTTCATGAGTCCTCTAGTCATGTCTGAAACCTATGCTAACAGTATGTGCTTAAGCTGAGACACCCTGCTCCATAATATAACTGACACAAACTTCATTCAAACATTCATCCCTTATTTATTAAATCAAAGGAGCCCTGGTGGCTCAGTGGTTAAGTGATCGGCTGCTCACCAAATGTCAGCAATTCAAACCCACTAACTGCTCTGCAGGAAAAAGATGTGTCAGTCTGCTTCCGTAAAGATTACAGCCTTGGAAACTCTATGGGGCAGTTCTACTCTGTCCTATAAGGTCACTATGAGTCAGAATGGACTCGACGGCAATGGATTTTTTTTTTTAATGTGTCAATCCCTATTGTAGGCACTGAAAATACAGAGTTGAGAAAAATGCAATCCTGACTTCACGGAGTTTTTTCTTGGGGTGTGGGCCAGACAATAAACAATAAATTACATAAATAAATACTTAATTGCAATTGTGCTCTATAGGAGAAGTACAGGCTGCTGTGACAAGATATAATAGAAGGATTCAACTAAGGCTAAGGCAGCAAGAAATCTCCCTTGAGGAAGTGATATTTCAGATGTTTTCAAGAGGCTTTGGAAGAATTAACTAGATGAAGGGGGTTTAGGCAAAGTGATGAGCTTTCCAGATAGAGGGAAAAACATTCAATCATTTGTTCATTCAGCAAATATTTGATGAGCACTTACCTTCTAACAGACACCATTCCAGGCACTGAGGATACATTAGTGAAAAAAAATCCGTGTTCTCACATTACTTATATTCTAATGGGAGGGAGCAGAAAATAAACAACATAGAT
This sequence comes from Dugong dugon, assembly GCA_030035585.1. NCBI lineage: Eukaryota > Metazoa > Chordata > Mammalia > Sirenia > Dugongidae > Dugong > Dugong dugon. The sequence continues at coordinate 94,227,119 of CM057483.1, read as the reverse complement.
ATGTAAAATAATTGGTTTATTAGATGATGTTTAGTGCTATGGAGGAAAAAAAAAGCAACAAAGGGTCATAGGGAGTGCAGATGGTAGGTGTTGGAGGGTGACATGCAGTTTGCAAAGACCTAAGATAGGGAGGATCCTAATACTTTCCAGAAGCTGAAAGTAGGCAAGCATGGCTGTGGGATCAAGAGTGGATGTTTGTCCTACTGCTACTACTAGAACTATCTTCTGTTTATATAGCACTTTGTTTTCATGTATATCATTTCACACACTGCCCAGTCTTGCCTAGTTCTTGCCAGCATAACATGGTTGGCCTTTCTTCACCAAAGGCTTTTCATTCAGCATGTTGTGGGGACAGTTTCCATGGAAACACACCTTCAACTTTATAATGGAAGTCAATAGAGAGCTAAGATTCTCTTCACAGAAATGTGTTTTAGCTAACTTTTCTGGGTTACAAATGTGTTTGTGGAAATTAATATCTTAGAGCTTTAAATTCTAGCTGATTAGGCCAGACAAAGGTGAAAGCATGTTGACAGAATGACCAAATGTGCAGAGGAAGAGAATTCTGATTTCCGGGGGGTGGGGGGAAAGGGAGGGGATGGGAGGGAGGAAGGCAATTCTCAGTGACTTCTGCAAAGCAGAGAAGCAGTGAATCTGGCTTTCATAGAAGGTGATATGTAGCTGAGTATTCAGAAGCCATGTCTCCTTTAACAAGTAGCAAGTCAAAGCCCATCAGCATGTTTGTTGAGCGTGAGATTATATTGCATTTCCAGAATGAGCTCCTGACACATCTGACACACTAAGTGGCATTCAAGGAACAGTACTGAGAAATAGTGTATAAATTGAGGTTTAAGTGGAGGAGAAGAGAGAGACATTATAGCTACTTGGAAAACACCTTTTAGTCTGGGCTTCCCTCTTACTACCTATGTGAGCTTGGACAAATCCAAGCCTCGGTTTCCTCTTCTGTAAAATGAGAATCCACCACCCTTCTGTCAGTTTGTCGTACTGTAAGGGCTTGTGAGTTGCTACGACGCTGGAAGCTATGCCACCGGCATCTCAAATACCAGTACGGTCACTCATGGTGGACAGGTTTCAGTGGAGCTTCCAGACTAAGACAGACCAGGAAAAAGACCTGATGTTCAACTTTTGAAAATTAGCCAATGAAAATCTTATGATAATAACAGAATATTGTCTGATGTAGTGCTGGAAGATGAGCTCCTCAGGTTGGAAGTCATTCAAAATATGACTGGGGAAGAGCTGCCTCCTCAGAGTAGAGTAAGCCTAATGACATGGATGGAGTAAAGCCTTTTAGACCTTCATTTACTAATGTGGCATGACTCAAAGTGAGAAGCAACATCAGAATGTAGAACACACAAAGTATGATTCAAGAAAAATTGGCCATGGCTATTTTTGAGTTTTGTCATCTGCAGGTAGTTTTTTTTCCTTTGCTGACTCCCTGAAAGTGCTTGACTAGAGTATTTCAATGAAAATGGACTGTGTATCATCGATTCATGGAAAAAACTGTGGTATTTTGACATTCATGGAAAGGACGTGGATACAACTGGACTGAATCAAGATTTCTAGAACTCCTGTGTAGAAGCTGATGGATTCACAGACTACTGATGATCAAGAATTTCGTGGAACAGAAATTAACTACATAGGGCTGAGTGGATTAAAAGATTATTATGGGTTTTACGTGGGGAATATTAGTGATATTTTAATATTCTATTTTCTGGATATAATAAACCATTTTCTCCTTTCTCCTAAACTATTTAATGTTTTTTTGTTTTTTTACCTGCAGATTAGACTGCTTCTTGTTATACTATTCCTGTGTGTTTACATACAATCAATTAACCAAAAGGGAAAATAAGAATTATGAGAAGAGCTTTAGAATTAAGACCAGAAAAGAAACTTTAAGAGGATTTAAAAAAAATTAGGAGATGAGAAAAACCCCTACTGTAGGATACTTTGTAGTTAGCATAGTGCTGTTAGTTACTGAAATAGCTGATTCTTGCATTAAAGTAAATAATCAGACTTTAAATGGTTTTAGATATTGTAACTCTTGAATTAGAAATTTCCATTGATAAACTTAGCAAAGTTGTAAAGACCGTAACTAGAGAAGTATTTGAAGCTTGGGCTATGACTTTACAAAACAGAATAGCATTAGATTTCCTGTTAGTCTCCCAAGGAGGAGTTTGTGCCTTAATAGATAAATGTTGCTGTGTTTATATTAATACTATGCAATCGGAGGTTTTGCAGAATGTAGTTGCAGCTGAAGCACATGAAAAGCAGTTGCTGATACTGCTTATGTATAAACAAACATCTCATGGGATTCATTTCCTTGGTTCAAAGACCTAGGTTCTGGGTTTCGTGGGTCGTTTTAGTCAATTGGCCTAATAGTGTTCTTAATATGTCTGTTCTACCTCCTAGTTCATTCTGTAGTGTCTGGGGTCTTAAAAGTTTGCAAGCAGCCATTCAAGGTGCAGCAGAGAAAAGGAGAGCAAGGTGGAGGAGAAACTAGACTCCATGTCTGATTGTCTTCATTAACAACTGTCTCCTTTGGCACAAGGCCAAAAAAATCAAATGGTGCCTGGCTACCATCACTGAACGTTTTTGATCTAAGATTCTATAGTAGAATCCTGATCAAAAGGTGGGAACTGAGAAAAAGTTTTAATTCTCCTGGAATTCAGATTTCTGGGGTTCATGGAGTTGAGGTGACCCACCCAGACCATTACCTTGAGATCTTCTTTCAAATTTTGAGCTTTGAGAAAACTGGTTTCCTGAAGCCACCTTCGGGTCGAATAATAGCCTACTAAGCAGTTCAGTGGAGACTGTTTTGCCTTAGGCATTGGACTTTTTTGAAGAATTATCTATGTGCAGTCAGTTTTGTGAAATAAGAACTCCAGGGTAGGCCTAGAAGCTGTGTTTTAGGATAAATTGTTACTATGTAAACACTGCTCCCCAGGTGTTAAGATGGGGCATTGAGTCTGAAAGAGTCTTTAGAAGATCTCTCATCTTTGGAGCATTTTTGACTCCTGGTGGCTCAATGGTTAAGTGCTCAGGTGCCAACTGAAAGGACACCCACCAGCTGCTCCATGGGGGAAAGATGTGGCAGTCTGCTTCGGTAAAGATTACAGCCTTGGAAACCCTATGATGCAGTTCTACTCTGTCCTATAGGGTCGCTATGAGTTGAAATCCCAGTGAGAGGTGGGAGAAGGAGTTGAAATGTTTGCAAATCATATATTCAATAAACTTCAGTCAATTTCTTTCTTTTTTTATTGTGCTATAGATGAAGATTTACAGAGCATATTAGTTTCTCATTAGACAATTAATACACATACAGTTTTGTGACATTGGTTGCCAACCCGGTGAAGCGTCAACACTCTCCTCTTCTCAACCTTGGGTTCCCCAGTACCAGCTTTCCTGTACCCTCCTGCCTTCTAGTCCTTGCATCTGGGCTGGTGTGCCCATTTAGTCTTATTTTGTTTTATGGGCTGTCTAATCTTCGGCTAAAGGGTGAACCTCAGGAGTGACTTCAGTACTGAATTAAAAGGGTGTCCAGCGGCGACACTCTCAGTGTTTCTCCAGTCTCTGTCAGACCAGTAAGTCTGGTTTTTTTTTTTTGTGAGTTAGAATTTTGTTCTACATTTTCCTGCAGCTCTATCTGGGATCCTCTATTGTGATCCCTGTCAGAACATTTGGTGGTGGTAGCCGGGCACCATCAAGTTGTGCTGGACTCAGTCTGGTGAAGTCTGTGGTAGTTGTGGTCCATTAGTCCTTTGGACTAATCTTTCCCTTGTGTCTTTGGTTTACTTCATTCTCCCTTGCTCCAGATGGGGTGGGACCAGTGGAGTATCTTTAGATGGCCACTCACAAGCTTTTAAGACCCCAGATACTAACCACCGAAGAAACTTAGGTCAATTTCTAAAAGAAAGAAAGAAAAATTGAAAGTTGTTAAAAATGAAATGGGATGCTTGCAGATCAATATCCTAGGAATTAGTGAGTTGAAATGGACTGTTATTGACCATTTTTAATCTGAGAATTATATGGTTACTATGCTGGGAATGGAAACCCTTGTGATGTAGTGGTTAAGTGCTATGGCAGCTAACCAAAAGGTCGGCAGTTCGAATCCACCAGGTGCTCCTTGGAAACTCTGTGGGGCAGTTCTACTCTGTCCTATAGGGTCGCTATGAGTTTGAATCGACTGGATGGCTCACAACAACAACAACAACAACAATCTTTAATGAAGCAGAGCTCCAGGTCTACAAGGAAGACCAGTTAATGTGAATATTATTCAAATTTATGCACCAACCACAAATACCAAGCTGGAGAAATTAAAGATTTTTCACAAATTGCTGCAGCCTGAAATTGATCAAATGTACAATCAAGATGCACTGATAATTACTGGTGATTGGAATGCAGAAGTTGGAAACTATGAAGAAGGATCGGTAGTTGGAAAAATATGGCCTTGTTGATAGGAATGATGCCAGAGATTACAAGATAGATGTATGCAAGACCAATGACTTATTTATTGGAAATACCTTTTATCAACAACACAAATGATGACTGTGATGGTTAAGGTTGTGTGTCAACTTGGCTGGGCCATGATTCTTAGTGGTTTAGCAGTTATGAAGTAGTTTGGCAGTTACGTAATGATGTAATTAGGTAATTATGTAATGATATAATCAACTCTATGATGAGATCTGCTATGAGCAGCCAAACTGTTGAAAGGGAGTTTCCTTGGGGGTGAGTCCTGCCTCCAGTATATAAATGGATGTTCCAGCAAGGCTCTTGCTCTGGATCCTGCATCCGGCTCATCATCATCTGAACTCCAGTTACTGGGACTTGACACAGCAGCTTACCTGCCGATCTTGGGATTCATCAGCCCCTGGTGCCTGTGAGCCAGTGGCCTGTTGTATTGTCTGCCAGTCTTGGGATTCATTGGCCTCCATAGCCTGTGAGCCAGTGGCCTGCTGTCTGACCTGCCGATCTTTGGTTCGTCAGCCCCTGCAGCTATGTGAGTCAGGAGAAGCCTCCAGCCTGATGCCTGACCATGGGCTTGGGACTTGCCAGCCTCTACAACCACATGAGCCATTTCCTTGCGATAAATCTCTCTCTCCCTGTATATATGTATGTGTATATATGTATATATATAAGCTTCACTGGTTTTGCATCTCTAGAGAACCCAGCCTAAGACAATGACTATATACGTGGACCTCACTGGATGGTTTATACAGGAATCGAATCAACTAAATCTGTGAAAAGAGACAATAGAGAAGCTCAATATCAGTCAAGACAAAGCTAGAGGCCTACTGTGGAACAGACCATCAGTTGATCATATACAAGTTCAAGTTGAAGCTGAAGAAAATCAAAGCAAGCACAAGAGAGTCAAAGTGTGACCCTGAGTACATCCTACCTGCATTTAGAAACCATATCAAGAATAGATTTGACACACTGAACACTAGTGACCAAAGACCAGAAGAGTTGTGGGATGGTATCAAGGACTTCATAAGTGAAGAAAATAAAAGGCCATTTAAAAGACAGGAAAAAATGAAAAGACCAAAATGGATGTCAGAAGAGACTCTGAAACTGGCTCTTGAGCACAGAGTAGCTAAAATGAACAGAAGAAATGATGAAACAAAAGAGCTGAACAGATTTCAAAGAGCAGCTTGAGAAGACAAGGTAAAGTATTACTGTATAGTGAAATGTTCAAAGACCTGGAGTTAGAAAACTAAGATGGAAGAACATGATTGGCATTTCTCAAGCTGAAAGAAATGTAGAGAAAATTCAGGCCTCAAGTTGCAATATTGAAGAATTCTATGGGCAAAAAATTGAATGGCGCAGAAAGCATCAAAAGAAGATGGAAGAAATACACAGGGTCACTGTACCAAAAAGAATCGGTGGACAGTTAACCATTCCAGGGGGTAGTATATTATCAAGAACTGCTGGCACTGAAGGAATAAGTACAATCGATGTTGAAGTCATTGGTAAAAAACAAGACTCCATGAATTGACAGAATACCAATTGAGACACTTCAGCACACAGATGCAATGCTGGAAGCGCTCATTCATCTATGCCAAGAAATTTGGAAGACAGCTACCTGGCCAACCAACTGGAAGAGATCCATATTCATGCTGATTCCAAAGAAAGATGATCAAACAGAATGAATAAATTATCAAACAATATAATTAATATCACACGCTAGCAAAATTTTGCTGAAGATAATTAAAAAACAGCGACTGCCATACATCAACAAGGAACTGCCAAAAGTTCAAGCCAGATTCAGAAGAGGAGGTGGAACAAGGGATATCATTGCTGATGTCAGATGGATCTCGGCCAAAAGCAGAGAATACCAGAAAGAGGCTTATCTATGCTTTATTGAATACCCAAAAGCATTCGACTGTGTGCATCATAACAAATAACATTGGGAAGAATGGGAATTCCAGAACACTTAATTGTGCTCATGCAGAACCTGTAAGCAAATCAAGAGGCAATTGTTCAAACAGAACAAGGGGCTACTGCGTGTTTTAAAATTGAAAAAGGTGTGTGGCAGGGTTGTATTCTTTCATCTTACTTAATCAGTCTATATGCTGAATGAATAACTCGAGAAGCTGTACTATATAAAGAAGAACACAGCACCAGAATTGGAGGAAGACTCATTAACAACCTTCGATAGTCAGATGACACAACCTTGCTGAAAATGAAGAAGACTTGAAGCACTTACTGATGTAGGTAAGACTGCAGCCTTCAATATGGATTACACCTGAACATAAAACGAAAATTCTTACAATGGGACCAATAAACAACATCAGGAAGTTGTCAAGGATTTCATTCTTCTTGGATCAACAATCAATGCCCTTGGAAGCATCAGTCAAGAAATCAAACGATGGACAAATCTGAGGCAAAAGACCTCTTTAAAGAGTTAAAACGCAAAAGTGTCACTTTGATGACTAAGGTGCGCCTGACTCAAGCCATGGTATTTTCAATCACCTCATGTGCATACAAACCTGGACAATAAATAAGGAAGACCGAAGAAGAACTGATGCATTTGAACTGTGGTGTTGGTGAAGAATATGGAATATACTGTGGATTTCCAGGAAGAATGAACAAATCTCTCTTGGAGGAAGTGCAGCCAGAATGCTGTTTAGAAGCTCGGATAGCGAGACTTTGTCTCGCTTACTTTGACATGTCATCAGGAGGGTCCAATCACTGGAAAAAGACATCGTGTTTGGTAAAATAGAGTATCAGTGAAAAAAGACGGAGACTGAGATGGATTAACACAGTGGCTACAACAATTGGCTCAAATATAGCAATGATTGTGAGTATCGCACAAGACATCCTGTTCTGTTATACATAAGTTTGCTATGAGTTGAAGGCAACTTAATAGCACTCAACAACAACAACAAAATGAGAATGAGAATACACATTTCACGGGATGTTGTAAGAAATAAATGAGGTGATGAATGTGGAAAGTATTTTAGGGTGACAATAGCTAATTTTTGTTGAGATCTTACTATCTGCCAGATACAATTGTAAAGATACAATTTTAAGCATTTGACATGAATTAATTCGTTTAATTCTCACAACAACACTAGAAAATTGGTACTATCATTATCATTCATACTTTACAGATGGGGAAGCTGGGGCTCAGAATTATTAGGTAATTTATTCAAGGTCACACAGTAAGTAGCAGAGCCAGGACTAGAGATCATTCTCCTAACCCATACACCACACTGCCTATGTAGCAGTTCAAGAGGTGAGGAATTTAATTTCTCAGAAGCAGGATATGAACTCTAGCTAGTAAAAAGCAAAAATGGAATTCAAACCCAGGTCTGACTCCAAAGTGTGTGTGTGTTTTTTTTTTAACTGTGCATCCACCTTATATCACAGTAATAATAGTAGCTATCATTTGTTGACTGCCTATTTACCAAGCATTTTATTTACTGTACCAATATTCACAAGGTAGATAACCCTACAAGGTAGATATTATTATCCTCATTTGGCAGATGAGGAAAATGAGTCTCAAAGAGTTGTTCCTTGTCAAAAGTCACACAGCTTAGGGTTGAATCTACATCTGCCTCACATGAGAGCCTATGTCTACTGCACCTTGCTGCCATTTTTGCAAATTGTTATAGCACAAGCATACTTTGTCACTATTGTATGGGTCAGAGCGCATGACTAGAAGCATCAGCTATATTCCTTTGGGAACTCTATTGACCTTACTGATAGATGAGGATGATGCCAGTTAGTGTTATCTTCCAACTTCCTACAACATCTACCATCTGATTTAAGGTGGCACATCTACCTCTTTCTGGCATCCCCTCCCTTCAAGCTTTCTTTTTCTCCCTCCTATCTCTTCCTCTCTTGTCTCCCTTCTTTTTCTTTTCCTACTCTCCTCTTTTTTGTCTTCCTATTTCCTCATCCAAACTCCTCTCCATCTTTAGGACCATCTGAGTTCAGGCAGGAAGACATGAGGGCATCTTCTGTGGGCTGGGTCATATTCAGGGTCACCAACCCTGGAACTGTACCTCTTGCAGAAACAGTGGTCCCAGTCACAGCGACTCATATTGAATGAGGATTCTAGCAATTGGCCAAGCGTCATCAGGTTTTTGACAAACATGTTGACTGAGTCAGGCTCAAGAGAGAATCCATTGTTCTTTGGAGACATTCATTGGGAGTACTCATTTGTAGGGCTATGACTGGCATAAACTGTACATGAACTCTTCAGCTCTTTCACTTATTTAGACATTTTATTCTTCAAATGTTAAGTGCCTGGCACTGTCTGAAGAATGGAGAGACAAAGAAGGAAGAAAAGTCCCTGCCCTCAAGGAGCTAGAAAATCTCAGTCTAGTGCCCAAATACTTACAATACACAAAGATAAGTTCTTTAATGGAGATTTATACTATACAAGGTGTCATAACAGCCAAGAGGAAATAGCTACTCCTTCTTATTGGGAGAGTAGGAAGAGTTGGGGAAGATTTCAGTAAGAAGGTGGCATTTAAGCTAGGCCTTGATAGGTGAACAGCAAATCACCAGAGAAGGAAGGAAGGACATTCCGGGTAGAACAAAGAGCTTGTGCAAAGGCATAGAAACATGAAAGATCATGCAGCTTCTGGGAACAGCAAGTAGTTTGGTATTTCTGGTAAAGACTCAACTCCATCACTTACCAACTGTGTGACTGGGTCCAAGTCACTTATCCGTTTTGGCTTGCTTCCTACTCTGTTAAATGGTAAGTATAATAATAATGATCATTGTATCCACACTATGTACCTCACTGAGATTGTATGAGGGGGAAATGAAACGGTTAACGTGGACATCTCGTGGGGGTATGGATTTAGCTATTCTTTCCACCTTGACAGGCTATGTGATAGTAGATGCAAAATTTATTTGTAAATTGTAAAGCACATGTACATTGGTAGTATTGTAAATTTCATGGACCAAAGCCGCGACCCAAGAGGAAAACTCGAGTTGAGTTTTCAATCATCTGGCTTTCACCCCTCCCTACCTAGTTTGGTGCTAGAGCTCTCAACTCTATCCCCTCATCCCCACGACTGATTTTGATCAGCTTATGTTGGGGAATATATGAGCAAGAATCTTTCCCCTGCACTCACCCACCGTCCCATTCTTACCTTCTTACCTTTTTGTCCCTGGGCCCTAAAAGAGGACATAAATCCTTCAACTCTTCCCTACATAGGACTAAGTCCCTGGCCTTCCTGGAGCCATCTACCCTCCCCCACTTCATACCAGGAGTTTCAGGCAGCCTTTAACTCCATGCTTTATTCAAGCATCTTAATTCCAGCATCTGGGACTACAAATGTCAGTTCCAAAGTCCTACTCACAGTGTCTTCAAGGAAGTTATGGGGAACATCATGCAAATTTACCTCCCAGAGTTGAAATATAGAATGAAGGGTTGGGTTTCCCTTGTATTCAATGAGTCAGTGGTTAGGCAGAAGTTGGAAAGCAGGCATATTTTATTTTGATCTATTAAATAGGCAGGAAATATGTACCCTGAGTAATTAGTATTCTGTCACAGGAAGCCCAAAGAGAATGGATGTTTCAGAAAGAAATGGCAGGCTTTCCTGGCTGAGTCCATGGTTCTAAGTTCTGTTGAAGCAATGAGATCTCTAATTTATCTGTTTTAGAAGTCTATCAGTTACATCTGTGGGCAGATGATCATAACTGGGTCAATAAATGCCATTTAACCATGCCATATGTATGTGCCTTTCCTGTCTGGATAAACTATAAGCTCATAAAGGACAATACCCTAATCTTGTGAGTGAATGAATGATAGCTACTTGAGTAAATCAGTAAATGTTGAAAGATGTGCTAAGGTTGGAAGACAGGATAGCTTGACTTGAAAATTCTCAAGACAATTTTTTTTTTGGTCTTTAATACTGCAGGGAGTTACAGATGCCTCCTGGTGCTAGAGGGCCAATAGTTTCCCAGAAGCAGGCACTTATTCTACATCATAATTCTGATGGTTAGGTAGTACATTGTACACAGTCTTCTTTACACAGCTGCTTCTCTGTATCCTGGAAGTGGAAGGCAAACCAGCCATTTTTTTAAATTTCAACAGACAATTAATTGAACACCTATTATATGGCAGGCACTAGGATAAGCAATGAGTTATACAGAGATAAATAAGACATAGTCCTTGACCTTAAAGAGTTTGCCCTCTGGTCATAGAGACAGAATTGTGTTCACACACCTATAAAATAGAAGGGAGAATTAAGCCAAGCTCTTACTAACAAAAATATGTGTGAGGACAAAATAAGAAGATATTAATTTGATTGGGGGGGGTTTTCAACAACATAAATGGCGATTATACACATGGACCTCGCCAGATGGAATAGAAAGGAATTAAATGGACTATATCTGTGGAAAGAGACGACGGAGTAGCTCAACATCATCAGTAAGAAAACAAGGCCAGGGGCCAACTGCGGAACAGATCATCAGTTGCTAATATGCAAGTTCAAGTTGAAGCTGGAGAAAATTAAAATTATATAGATATACCATATTTTATTTATCTATTCCTCAACTGATGGAGATTTGGGATATTTCAGATTTGGCTACTATGAATAATGCTGCTGTGAACATTCAAGGACAAGTTTTTGTTTTCATATCTCTTGGGTCTTACCTAGGAGTGGAATTTCTGGTTCATATGGAAACTCTATGTTTCACCATTAGAGTAACCGCCAGAATGTTTTCAAATGTAGCTGTGCTACTTTACTTTCCCACCAGGAATATATGAGGGTTCCAATATCTGCACATCCTTGCCATTATTGTTATTATTATTTTTTATTATAGCCATCCTAGTGAGTGTGAAGTGGTATCTCATTGTGGTTTTCATTGAATTTTCCTAATGGTTAATGTACCTATTAGCCAGTTGTACATATCCTTTAGAGAAATGTTTATTCAGGTCCTTTACACTTTTTTAAAAATTTTGGTTATATGTATTTATATTATTGAGTTGAAAGAGTTCTCTATATATTCTATATTAAAGTCCTTTTCAAACAAGTGGTTTGCAGATATTTTCTCTTATTATGTGGATTGCCTTTTCACTCTCTTGATAGTGTCCTTTGAAACACAAAATATTTTAATTTGGTGAATTTCAATTTATTTTTTGTTTTCATAGCTTGTGATTTTGATGTCATATCTCAGAAACTATTGCCTAATCCAAGGTCACAAAGATTTACTCCTATGTTTTCTTCTAAGAGCATTTATAGCATTTACATTTAGGTCTATGATTCATTTTGAGTTAATATTTTATATGGTTTGAGGTAGATGTCCAATTTCATTTTTTTTTTTTGGCAGAGGAATATCCAGTTGTCCCAGCACCATTTGTTGAAAACACTATTCTTTCCTCCATTGAATTTTCTTGACATCCTTGTTGAAAATCAAATGTACATAAATCAATTTTTTTCTGGACTCTGAATTCTATTTCATTGGTCTATATTTATAAAACTAAATATATAAAGAAGCCAGAACCACACTGTCTTGATTACTGTACCTTTGTATAAGTTTTGAAATCGGGAAGTGTGAGCCTTCCAATTTTTTTCATTTCCAAGAATGTTTTGGCTATTCTAGATCCATTAAATTTTCATATGAATTTTAGGATCAGCTTATCAATTTTTATAAATAACCCAGCTGGAATTTTGTTAGGCACCTATAGATCAATTTGTGGAGTATTGCCATCTTAACAATATTAAATCACTCAATCCATGAACGTGGGATGTCTTTTCATTTATTTAGCTCTTCTTTCAATAATGTTTTGTAGTTTTCAGAATACAAACTTTATACTTCTTTTGACAAATTTATTCCTAAGCATTCTATTCTTTATGATACTATTGTAAATGGAATAGTTTTCATTTCCATTTCAGACTGCTCATTGCTATTATATAGAAATAGCAGTGACTTTTATGTGATGATCTTATATCTTGCAAGTTTGCTGAATTCGTTTATTAGCTCTAATAGTTTTTTTGTAAGTTCTTTACCATTTTCTATATATAAAATCATGTCATCTGTGTATAGAGATCATTTTACTTCTTCTTTCTAATTTGGATGCCTTTTACTTCTTTTTAGCTTTGCCTAAGTACTCTGGCTAGGACAGCAGTACAATACTGAATATCAGCGGTGAGAGCTGACATCTTTGTCTTGTTCCTGATCTTAATGGGAAAGTTCTCAGTCTTTCTTCATTGAATATGATGTTAGCTGTGGGTTTTTCAAAAATTCTGTTTATAAGATTAAGGAATGTCTTTTCTTTTCCTAGCTTTTTGAGTGTTTTTATCATGATAGGGTGTTGGATTTTGTCAAATGCTTTTTCTGCATCAATTGAAATGATCATATGGTTCTTTTCTTTTGTTCTGTTAATGTGGTGTATTACACTGACTGATCTTCTAATGTTGAGCAACTCTTGAATTCTTGGGATAAATTCCACTTGATCATGGCATATAAGGAGCCCTGGTGATGCAGTGGTTAAGCATTCAGCTGATAACCAAAAGGTTGGTGGTTTGAACCCACCAGCAGCTCTGCGGGAGAAAGATGTGGCAGTCTGTTTCCATAAAGATTACAGCCTTGGAAACCCTATGGGGCAGTTCTACTCTGTCCTGTAGGGTTGCTATGAGTCGGAATTGACTTGATGGCAATGGGTTTGGTTTTGGTAGGCATGGTGTATTATCCTTTTAATACGTTTTTGGATTTGTTTGCGAGTATTTTGTTGAGGATTTTTGCATCTATGTTCATAAGGGATATTGGTCTGTAGTTTCCTTGTGGTGTCTTTTTCTGGCTCTGTTATCAGAGCAATACTGGCCTCACGGAATGAGTTAGGAAGTGTTCCCATTTCCTCTATTTTGGGGGAAAGTTTAAGAAGGATTGAGGTCACTTCTATATATGTTTGATAGAATTCACCAGTGAAGCCATTTGGTCCAGGAGTTTTGTTGTTGTTGAGATGTTTTTCACTACTGATTCAATCTCTTCACTTATTATGGGTTGGTTGAGATGTTTTATTGCTTCTTGAGTCAATGCAAGGTTTATATGTTTCTAGGAATTTGTCTGTTTCATCCAGGTTATCTAATTTGTTGGTATGCAGTTGTTCATAGTATTCCCTTATGATCCGTTTTATTCCGGTTTGGTCAGTTGCAATATCCCCACTTTTATTTCTATTTATAGATTTTCTCTCTTTTTCTTCTTCAGTCTAGCTAAAGGTTTGTTGATTTTACTGTTCTTTGCAGAAAACAAACATCTGGTTTGGTTGATTCTTTCTCTTGTTTTTTTTTGTTTTTTTTTTAATCCTCTATTTATCTCTGTTCTGATCTTTGTTATTTCCTTCCTCTGGTTGCTATGGCCTTAGTTTTCTCTTCATTTTCTACTTCCTTAAATTGTAAAGTTAGGTTATTGATTTGTGATCTTTCTTCTCTTTTAATATAGGTGTTTACAGCTATAAATTTCCTTCTGAGAATCGCTTTCTTTGTCTCCCATAAGTTTTTGTATGTTGCGCTTTCATTTTCATTCAACTCTAAGTATTTTCTGATTTCCCCTTTGATTGCGTCCATTGGTTATTTAACAGTGCACTGTTTAATTTCCATATATATGTTCATTTTCCAGTTTTCTTCTGTTATTAATTTTAACTTCACTCCATTGTGGTCAGAGAAGATACTTCTATGATTTCGATCTTTTTAAAACTTGCTTTGTTACCTAACATATGGTCTGTCCTGGAGAATGATTAATGTGCACAGGAGAAAGAATGTATATTGTGCTGTTGTTGGGTGGAGTGTTCTATATAGCCATTTGGTCTAGTTGTTTTATAGTGTCATTCAGGTTCTCTATTTCCTTATTGATCTTCTTTCTAGATGTTCTATTCATTCCTGAAAGTGTGTATTGATGTCTCCAACTATTGTTGTAAAGCTGTTTATTTCTCCCTTAAATTCTATCAGTTTTTGCTTTCTATATTTAAGAGCTCTGATATTAGGTGCATATAATATTTATAATTGCTATAACTTCTTGATCAATTGACCCTTTTATATAATGTCTTTCGTCGTCTCTTATAACAGATTTTGACTTAAAGACGATTTCATCTGATATTAAAATTGCCACACACCTGGTCTTTTTTGATTACAGTTTGCATAAAATGTTTTTCCCCCATATTTTCATTTTCAATCTATTTGTGTCTTTGTGCCTTAAGGTATGTCTCTTGCAGACAGCATATAGATGAGTTATATATTTTTATCTAATCTGCCACTCTTTGCCTCTTGATTGGAATGTTTAACACATTTACATTCATGGAAATTACTGATAAATGACTTATTGCTGTCATTTTGTTATTTTTTTTTTGTGACTTATGCCTTCCATGTCCCTCTTTTTCTCCAGTGCAGACTTCTTTTGTGTACAGGGTTTTTGTTTGCGTGTGTGTGTTCAATCATTTTGTTTCCCTTCTTTCTTATTTTTGTGTGTATTTTTCAGATATTTTCTTTGTGGTTACTATGTGTATTACTTTTAACATCTTACATTTATAACAACCCAGATTAAAGTGATACCAACTTAATTTCAGTAGCCTACAAAAACGCTATACTTATACCACTATACTGTTTCTCCTCCACCCTCCATTTATGCTGTTGTTATCACCAGTTACATATTTTTATACATCATGTGCCCAGTAATATTTTTATGAATTTGTCATAGTAAAGCATGAGGACATAACCACTAGACTTACTAAGCAAATAGACCTTAAAACCTGCCTTTATACTTGCTCCAGCAATTACCTTTAATGGATATCTCTTTTTTTTTTTTTTTTTTTGCTACGTACAGCTTCAAATTATTGTCTAGTGTCCTTTCTTTCCTATACGAAGGACTCCATCTGGCAATTCTAGTAAGGCAGGTCTAGTGGTTATGAACTCTCTGAGTTTTTGTTTATCAAGGAAAATCTTAATTTTGTCCTCATTATTAAAGGGAAGTCTTTTTAAAACATTTTATTGTATTTTTGGTGAAAATACACACAGCAAAACACATTCCCAGAGGGCGGGGCCAAGACGGTAGAGTAGTCAAATGCTTCCGGTGTTCCGTCTTACAACAAAGACCCCAAAAAACAAGTGAATCGATTATATATGACAATCTAGGAGCCCTGAAAATCAAAGGCAAAGTTGAGGAACAGGACTGAGTGGCGGGGGAGAGAGACAGTTCGGAAGCAGAGAAAAGTTGCCAGACCTGACCCAGGGAGAGCCTGAGCCTTGCAGCCTGGATCAGCTCAGGGGTGAGTGGTGAGGCAAGCAAGCAGCAGCGCTTGGGAGGTATTTTCCACACCAGGAGAAACTCAGTGGCAGAGAGTCTCCTCGGCCATCCAGAACCAGTGAGAAGCAGCCCTTGATTGGCGAAAGATAAGTACTTGCATCCGGCCTACTGTGCAGATCAAAGACAACCCCCTTAGGGAAAAACCTCTCTCCCATTTACCTCCCCGTTCCCTGCTCTGCACTGGGTCCCTGACCAGCTTCAGCAATTACTGAGTTCCCTGGGCCAGAAGTAGGATACCTCGTGGGCCCTGAGCCATTCTTCCAGCCTTGGAGAGTGAACAAATTAACAAACGGGAAAAAATACTCTGCTGGCTCCCCTAAGCCAGGAACTCAGGGTAGGCACAGCTCCTTTGCCTAGGCACAGGCATAAGGGATCCAAGGACTTTGAGTGCCTTTCACCCTACATAGACTTGTGTGGGCCCATTTCAACAGTGTAGGCCCTCATTACCACAGTATAACAAGGTATACACCTGAAGTCCAACTTCAACTGTTGCAGTTGTGAAGGAGCAGGTTCGTGACATTTGACACTGCTCTGCCATTAAGCAGGGTCTTCACCTACCTACATCAGGGGCCTGAGGACTGGTGGCTCCACCCATGCCACCTAGCACCTACTACAGGGGCCCATGAATAAGAGGTGCACTCTAGTCCTTATAGCCAATAGCATTGGGTGCTCATAGTCTGGCTGCAAAACCCACCCATCTATGTGCTTTAGGGAACAGGGACATGCTTCCTTCTGGACACTCAGGGGGTAGGCCCCTGCCTTGCTCAGCCTGTTTCCCGCTGCTGCAGCCAGAAGCCTGTGCCTACGCCAATCACCCATGCCTGTCTAAAACTGTATGTGAGAGCCTGCAACACACACTTGTTGGCCAACTACCTGGACGTGTGAGCTGAATCCATACAGGAGGAGTTTGCAGACTCCTGGGCTCACATAGTCAGTGGCAGGTCTGGCCACCTGGGGCAGGATATTGGAGCTTCAAGGGTGGTGACTGGGCTAGCTCACAAGAGCAGACTATTTGGGCATATCAAAACAAAACAAGAAGCTAGGGCACAGTAAGCAAACATAAAATAAACACATATAGTAACTTATTGATGGCTCAGATACAACAGTCAATATCAAATCACATAAAGAGGCAGTCCATGATGGCTTGAGCCAGTTCCCAAAATAATCTAGTTTTCCAGGGGAAGAAAAATTCTTGGAATTACCGGAGACAGAATACAAAAGATTAATACACAGAATTCTTCAAGAGATTAGGATGGAAATTAAGCAAAACGCAAGACACGAAATAGAGGAAATTAAAAAGACTAGAGAAGAGCATGATGCCAAATTTAACAGGCTACAAGAATCCACAGAGAGACAGCAATCAGAAATCCAGATTAACAATAAAATTTCAGAATTAGACAATTCAATAGAAAGCCATAGGAGCAGAATTGAGGCAATGGAAGTCAGAATTAGTGAGCTTGAAGAAAAAGCACTTGACACCAACTTATTTGAGGAAAAATCAGATAAAATGATTTTAAAAAATGAGGAAACCATAAGAATTATGTGGGATTCTATCAAGATGAATAACCTATGAGTGATTACAGTACCAGAATGGAGGGATAACAGAAAATACAGAGAATGGTTGAAGATTTGTTGGCAGACAACTTCCCTGATATTGTGAAAGACGACAAGATATCTATCCAAGATGCTCATCGAACCCCACATAAGGTAGACCCCAAAAGAAAGTCACCAAGAGATACTATAATCAAACTTGCCAAAACCAAAGATAAAGAGAGAATTTAAGAGCTGCTAGGGAGAAATGAAAAGTCGTCTACAAAGGAGAGTCAATAAGAATAAGCTTGGACTACTGAGCAGAAACAATGCAGGCAAGAAGGCAATGGGAGGACCTATATAAAGCACTGAAGGAAAAAAACTGCCAGCCAAGAATTATACATCCAGCAAAACTGTCTCTCAAATATGATGGTGAAATTAGGGCATTTCCAGATAAACAGAAGTTTAGGGAATTTGCAAAAAACCAAACCAAAATTACAAGAAATACTAAAGGGACTCCTCTGGTTAGAAAATCAATAACATCATATAACTACCCAAAACTAGAATAAAGGACACAGCAAACAGATATCAACCCAGACAGGGAAGTCACAAAAATAAATCAAAGCTAAAAAACTGAAAATAGTGAAACATATCAATATGTAAAAGATCACAACATTAAAACAAAAAAGAGGGACTTAAAAAATGTAGACATAGATTTTTCATATGGAGAGGAAGTCAAGGTGACATAAAGAAATAAAAAACTAGTATAAACTTAGAAAAATAAGGGTAAATATTAAAGTAACCACAAAGGAAACTAACAATCCAACAAGTCAAAATAAAACACAAGAAAAATATAAAGACTCAGCAAATACAAAATCAACAACAATGAAAAAGGTGAAAAAAATACATTAAAAAAAAGACTCAGAACAGAAAATTAAGGGGAACAAAGAAACCTGTCAACAACACATGAAAAAAGACATCAAAATGACAGCAGTAAACTTATACCTATCAATAATCACACTGAATGTAAATGGACTAAATGACAAAAAAAGACACAGAGAGTGGCAGATGGAATAAAAAAACATGATCTGTCTATATGCTGCCTACAAGAGGCACACCTTACATTTAAAAACACAATCAAACTAAAACTCAAAGGATGGAAAAAAATCAAGCAAACGACACCCAGAAAAGAGCAGGAGTGGCAATATTAATCTCTGACAAAATAGATTTTAAGGTAAAATCCACCACAAAGGATAAGGAAGGACACTATATAATGATCAAAGTGTCAATACACCAGGAGGACATAACTATAATAAATATTTACACACCCAACAACAGGCTCCAAAATACATAAAACAAACTCTAACAGCATTGAAAAGAGAGATAGACAGCTCCACAATAGTAGTAGGAGACTTCAACACACCACTTTCGGTGAAGGACAGAACATCCAGAAAGAAGCTCAGCAAAGACACAGAAGATCTAAATGCTACAATCAACCAACTTGATCTCATAGACATATACAGAACACTCCACCCAACAGCAGCCAAGTATACTTTCTTTTCCAACGCACATGGAACATTCTCCAGATTAGACTACATATTAGGCCATAAAGGAAGCCTTAACAAAATCCAAAGCATCGAAACATTACAAAGCATCTTTTCTGAACATAAAGCCATAAAAGTAGAAATCAATAACAGAAAAAGCAAGGGAAAAAATCAAACATATGGAAACTGAACAACACCTTGCTCAAAAACTACTGGGTTATAGAAGAAATTAAGGATGGAATAAAGAAATTCATAGAATCAAACAAGAATGAAAACACATTCTACCAGAACCTTTGGGACACAGCAAAAGCAGTGCTCAGAGGTCAGTTTAAAGCAATAACTGCACACATTGAAAAAGAAAAAAGAGCCAAAATCCCTACAACTGGAACAAGTAGAAAGAGAACAGCAAAAGAAGCCCTCAGGTGCCAGAAGAAAGGAAATAATGAGAATTAGAGCAGAATTAAATGAAACAGAGAATAGAAAAACAATTGAAAGGGTTAACAAGTCCAAAAGCTGGTTCTTTGAAAAGATCAACAAAACTTTGAAAAGATCAACAAAACTGATAAACCACTGGCCAAACTGACAAAAGAAAAACAGGAGAGGAAGCAAATAACTCATATAAGAAAGGAGATGGGTGATATCACAACAGAACCAACTGAAATTAAAAGAATCATAACAGAATACTACGAAAAACTGTACTGTAACAAGTTTGAAAACCTATAGGAAATGGGCAAATTTCTAGAAACTCACTACCTATCTAAACTAACACAAACAGAGGTAGAACAATTAAATAAACCCATAACAAAAGAAGAGACTAAAAAGGTACTTAAGGTCTCCCAACAAAAAAAGCGCTGGCCCGGATGGTTTCACTGGAGAATTCTACCAAATTTTCAGAGGAGCGTTAACACCACTACTACTAATGGTATTTCAGAGCATAGAAAAGGATGGAATACTCCCAAACTCATTGTATGAAGCCAGCATAACCCTGATACCAAAACCAGGTAAAGACATCACAAAAAAAGAAAATTAGAGACCAATATCCCTCATGAACGTTGACGAAAAATTCTCAACAAAATTCTAGCCAATAGAATTCAGCAACATATCAAAAAAAATAATTCACCATGATCAAGTGGGGTTTATACCAGGTATGCAGGGATAGTTCAACATTAGAAAAACAATCAGTGTAATCCATCAGGTTAATAAAACAAAAGACAAGAACCACATGATCTTATCAATCGATGCAGAAAAGGCATTTGACAAAGTCCAACACCCATTCATGATAAAAACTCTCAACAAAATAGGAATAGAAGGGAAATTCCTCAACATGATTGAGGGCATTTATACAAAGCCAACAGCCAGTATCATCCTAAATGGAGAGACTTTTAAAGCATTTCCCTTGAGAACAGGAACCACACAAGGATGCTCTTTATCACCACTCTTATTCAACATTGTGCTGGAGGTCCTAGCCAGAGCAATTAGGCTAGGAAAAGAAATAAAGGGCATCTAAATTGGTAGGGAAGAAGTCAAAGTATCTCTATTTGTAGATGATATGATCTTACACACAGAAAACCCCAAAGAATCCACAAGAAAGCTACTAGAACTAACAGATTTCAGCAAAGTTTCAAGACACAAGATAAACATACAAAAATCAGTTGTATTCCTT
Organism: Dugong dugon; assembly: GCA_030035585.1. Lineage (NCBI taxonomy): Eukaryota > Metazoa > Chordata > Mammalia > Sirenia > Dugongidae > Dugong > Dugong dugon. The sequence continues at coordinate 94,206,602 of CM057483.1, read as the reverse complement.
TATACCAAAAAAGGGAACTTTGAAGAGGAAATCACCAAATCAATACCATTTACAATAGCCCCCCATAAGATAAAATACTTAGGAATCAAACTGGAGAGGTAAAAGACCTATACCATAAAAACTACAAGACACTACTGCAAGAAACCAAAAGAGACTTGCATAAGTGGAAAAACATACCTTGCTCATGGATAGGAAGATACAACATTGTGAAAATGTCAGTTCTACCCAAAGCGATCTACAGATACAATGCAATCCCGATCCAAATTCCAGTGGCATTTTTTAGTGAGATGGAGAAACAAATCACCAACTCCATATGGAAAGGGAAGAGGACCCAGATAAGTAAAGCATTACTTAAGAAGAAGAATAAAGTGGGAGGTCTCACAGTACCTGATTTTAGAACCTATTATACTGCCACCGTAGTCAAAACAGCCTGGTACTGGTACAACAACAGATACATACACCAATGGAACAGACTTGAGAATCCAGACATAAATTCATCCACCTAAGAGCAGCTGATATTTGACAAAGGCCCACAGGCTGTTAATTGGGGAAAAGACAGTCTCTTTAACAAATGGTGCCCCTGGCATAACTGGATATCCATCTGCAAAAAACTGAAACACGACCCACACCTCACACCATGCACAAAAACTAACTCAAAATGGATCAAAGACCTAAATATAAAATCGAAAATGATAAAGATCACGGAAGAAAAAATAGGGGCAACGCTAGGAACACTAATACATGTCATAAACACAATACAAACCATAAGTAACAATGCACAAGCACCAGAAGAGAGAAAAGATAACTGGGAGCTCCTAAAAATCAAACACTTATGCTCATCAGAAGACTGCACCAAAAGAGTAAAAAGACAACCTACAGACTGGGAAAAAAATTTTGGTTACGACAAATCCGATCAGCATCCAATCTCTAAAATCTACAAAATACTGCAAAACCTCAACAACAAAAAGCCAAATAACACAATTAAAAAGTGGGCAAAGGATATGAACAGGCACTTCACCAAAGAAGATATTCAGGCGGCTAACAGACACATGAAGAAATGCTCACGATCATTAGCCATTAGAGAAATGCAAACCAAAACTACAATGCATGAGATATCATCTCACCCCAACAAGGCTAGCATTAATCCAAAAAACTCAAAATAATAAATGCTGGAGAAGATGTGGAGAGACTGGAACACTTATACACTGTGGGAATGTAAAATGGTACAACCCCTTTGGAAATCGTTTTGGCACTTCCTTAAAAAGCTAGCAATAGAAGTACCATAGGATACGGCAATCCCGCTCCTTGGAATGTATCCTAGAGAAATAAGAGGTGTCACAGGAATAGATATATGCACACCCATTTTCATTTCAGCATTGTTCACAATAGCAAAAAGAAGGAAACAACCTAGGTGCCCATCAACGGACAAATGGATAAACAAACTATGGTATATCTACACAATGGAACACTACACAACTATAAAGAACAAAGATGAAGTCGTGAAACATCTTATAACATGGAGGAAGCTGGAGGGCATTATGCTGAGTGAATTTAGTCAGTCACAGAAGAACAAATATTGTATAAGACCACTATTATAAGAACTCAAGAAAAGGTTTAAACACAGAAGAAAACATTATTTTATGGTTACGAGGATGGGGAGGGGGAGTGAGGGCTATTCACTAACTAGATAGTAGACAAGAATTATCTTAGGTGAAGGGAAGGACAGCTCACACTACAGGAAAAGTCATCACAACTGGACTAAACCAAAGCTAAGAAGTTTCCTGAATACAATCAAACATTTCGAGGGACAGAGTAGCGGGGGTGGGGGTATGGGGACCATGCTTTCAGGGGACACGTAGGTCAATTGGTATAACAAATCTTACTAAGAAAATGTTCTGCGTCCTACTTTGGTGAGTGGCACTTGCAAGCCGCCATCTAAAATGCATCAATTGGTCCCAACCACCTGGAGTAAAGGAGAATGAAGAACACCAAAGACACAGGGAAAGTATTAACCCAAGAAACAGAAAGGGCCACATAAACCAGAGACTTCATCAGCCTGAGACCAGAAGAGCTAAATTGTGCCTGGCTACCACCAATGACTGCCCTGACAGGGAACACAACAGAGAATCCCTGATGGAGCAGAAGAAAAGTAGGGTGCAAAACTCAAACTCCAGTAAAAAGACCAGACTTAATGGCCTGACTGAGACTGGAGGAACCACGGAAAGCATGGCCCCCGGATTCTCTCTCAGCCCAGAACTAAAACAATTTCTGAAGCCAACTCTTCAGACAATCGGACTGGATTGTGGGACATAAAATGATACTCGTGAAGAGTGTGCTTCTTAGCTCAAGTAGATACATGAGACTAAACGGGCAGCTTCTGTCCAGAGGTGGGATGAGAAGGCAGAGAGGGTTAGGAGCTGGCTGAATGGACATGGGGAATCAGGGGTGGAAGGTAGGAGGGTGCTGTCACAGTATAGGGAGAGCAATTAGGGTCACATAACAATGTATGTATAAATTTTCGTATAAGAGACTAACTTGAAATGTAAACTTTCACTTAACTACAACAATAAACAAACAAAAAAACACACTGCCATCCAACAATTTCTACACATAATGTTCAGTGACATTGGTTATGTTCTTCACATTGTGTCAGTATTTTCATTATTTCCGTTCTAGTTGTTTCACTCCTATTAACTTAGTCTCACTACCGCCCCCCCCCCACAACTTCTCATCTATACTTTAGAGTAACTTGTTTATTTGGTCTCATATAGATAATTTTTTAAAAAAGCACAGTACTCAAGGGGAACATTCTTTAATTTTTGAGCTAACCTGCTATTTAGTTAAAAGGTGACTTTAGGGCATAGTTTCACTTCAAGTTTTAAAGAGTATCTCAGGGAGTCCTCCCATCTCAATGGGTCCAGTAAGTCTGGATTCTTTAAGAATTTGAAGTTCTGTTCTACATTTTTCTCTCTTTCTATAAGGATCCATCTATTGTGTTCCTGATCAGACCATTCAATAGTGGTAGCTGGGCATCCTCTAGTTCTTTGTGTCTCAAGGTAGAGGACACAGTGGTTCATGGAGACAATTAGTCCTGTAGTACGGTTCTTTCTCTGATTCATAGGTTTCCTTCTTTGTATTTTTCTCCAGATGAATAGAGACCAACAGTTGTATCACAGATGTTCACTAGTAAGCTTTAAAGGCCCCAGACACTACTTATCAAACTAGGAGGTAGAACATAAACTTTAAGAACTATATTATGCCAATTGCCTGAATTGTCTTACCTGACCAAGACCCTGTCTTCAAACCAAGAAAACTAATCCCATGAGGTGATAATTTGTGTCTAAGAAGTATCAGCATCTGTAGCTGCTATTTGCTTTATTATATGTTTTTTTGGCTGTTGTTGTTGTTGTTGCAAAATAATAAATAACATACCATTGGACAATTTATCCTGTTTCTTGTGTACAACTTAGTGGCATCAATTACATTATTCAAGCCACACAAACTTTATCCATATTTGGTGCCACCTTTCCAATCACCATAAACAAAAAGTGACTACTACCTAGAGAAAGATTCCCTCTCTACCCCTTCCCACCTCCGGTAGCCACTAATGAACACTGGTCTCTGTATATTTCCTATTCTTATCATTCCATAAAAGTGAGATCATACAATATTTGTATTTTTGTGATTGACTTATTTCACTCAGCGTAATGTCCTCCACATTTGTCTATGCTGTGAGATGACTCGGGAACTCCTTTTTCTTTATAGCTGAGTAGCATTCCATTATGTGTATGTACCACATTTTGATTATCCATTCATCCGTTGATGGTCACTTAGGTTGTTTCCATCTTTTTGCTATTGTGAATAGTGCTGCAATGAACATAGGTATGCATATGTCTGTTTGCGTCACTGCTATTAGATCTCTAGGGTATAGTATATACCTAGGAGTGGGATTGCTGGGTCATATGGTAGTTCTATTTTTAATTTTTTGAGGAATTGCCATACTATTTTCCACAACAGTTGTACCATTTTACATTCCCACCAGCAATAGATAAGGTTCCAGTCTCCTCACATCCCCATCAACATTTGTTGTTTTGTGTTTTTTTGATCAATGCCATTTTAGCAGGGGTGAGGTGTATCTCATCGTAGTTTTGATTTGCATCTCTTCAATGACTAATGATGATGAGCATCTTTTCATGTGTTTGTTGGCTGTTTGAATATCTTCTTTGGTGAAATGTCTGTTCATGTCCTTTGCCAATTTGCTGATTGGGTTATTTGTCTTATTGTTGTTAAGTTGTAGAACTTTTATATGTATTTTGGATATTAGACCCTAATCGGACATATTGTTCTCAAAGATATTTTTCCCAGTCTGTAGGTTTTCTTTTTACTGTTTTAATAGTCTTTTGATGAGCATAAGTATTTATTTTTTATGAGGTCCCAGTTATCTAATTTGTCTTCTGCTGTTTGCCCATTTGCAGTTGTGTTTTGATAATCAATCATTTTAAAAAATTATGCCTCATGGTTTTGCCTCTATGTTTTCTTTCAAGAACTTCATGGTTTTAGCTTTAACATTTAGGTCCTTGATCCATTTGTAGTTAGTTTTTGTGTATGGTGTAAGGTATGTGTCCTGTTTTATTTTTCTGCATGTGGTTATCTAATTTTGCCAGTATCGTTTGTTGAAGAGACTGTTCCTTCCCCAATGAATGGACTTAGTACCCTTGTTGAAAATCAGTTGTCCATAAATGGATGGATTCATTTCTGGGCTCTTTATTTTATTCCATTGGTCTATGTGTCTATTGTTGAACCAATATCAGAATGTTTTGATTACTGTAGCTGGATAGTATGTCTTGAAATTGGGAAGTGTGAGGCCTCCTACTTTTTTCTTCTTCAGAATTGCTTTGTCTGTTTAGGATCTCTTTCCATATAAAGTTGATTATTAGTTTTTCTACTTCAGTAAAGAATACTGTTGGATAGGCAAGGATTGCATTGCATCTATAGAACATTTTGGGTAGTATTGATATTTTCATTGTATCCATAATCAAGGAATGTCCTTCCATTTATGTAAATCTGCTTTACTCTCTTGTGGCAGTGTTTTATAGTTTTCATTGTAGAAGTCCTATATTCCTGGTTAGGTTTATTCCTAGGTATTTTATTATTTAGGTGGCATTGTAAATGGTATTGTTTTCTTGATTTCATTTTCAGATTTCTCCTTGTTGGTATAAAGAAACCCAACTAATTTTTGTGTGTTGGTCTTGTACCCTGTGATGGTTAAGGTTGTGTGTCAACTTGGCTGAACCATGATTCTCAGTGGTTTGGCAGTTATGATGTAGTTTGGCAGCTATGTAATGATGTAATCAACTCCATAATGAGACCTGATATAATGTAATCACATCCATGATGAGATCTGTAATGAGCAGCCTATCAGTTGAAATGGAGTTTCCTTGGGGGTGTGGTCTGCATCCAATATAGGCAGACTTTCTGTCAAAGCTCCCTGGTTTTTGCTCTCTCTTAATCCTGCAGCTGGCTTCTGTTCATCTGACCTCTGGTTCATGGGACTCAAACTAGCAGCTTACCTACCAATCTTAGGATTCATCAGCCTCCACAGTCTGTGAGCCAGAGGCCTGCTGTCTGACTTGATAATCTTGGGTTTGCCAGTCCCTGCAGCTACATGAGTCAAAAGAAGCCTGCAGCCTGACCCATGGACTTGGGACTTGCCAGTATCTACAATAGCATGAGCCATTTCCTTGAGAAATCTCTCTATGTATGTATTTAAGTAGCTCTGGTGGTACAGTGGGTAAGAGATCAGCTGCTAACCAAAAGGTCAGCAGTACGAATCCATCAGTCAATCCTCAGAAACCCTATGTGGCAGTTCTACTCTATCCTATAGGGTCACTATGAATTGGAATCAACTTGACAGCAACAGGCTTGGTTTTTTTGATATATATATATATATATATATATATACACATATATATGTATATGTATATATATATATACACACTTCATTAGTTGTGCTTCTCTCGAGACCCAGCCTAAGAAATTTGGTACTGAGAGTGGTTCTAGAGAAAAAAAATTTTAAGGATGAGTTTTCTAAATTGGTACTCAAATCTGGTTAGTCTTAAAGTTGTGGATGACTCTGCTTCCAGTAGTACAGAGGGCACTGCTAATCCATGGCATGACGTCACAATAGAAATACACAAGACATCAACACCAATAGATCAGGTACTGGTGAGAGGAGAGGCTCTAGGTGATTATATGTTTGATACCTGTCATGGATTGAATTGGGTCCCCCAAAAATATGTGTATCAATTTGGCTAGGCCATGATTCCCAGTATTGTGTGATTGTCCACCATTTTGTCATCTGATTTGATCTTCTTATGTGTTGTAAATCCTACCTCTATGATGTTAATGAGGTGGGATAGGGGGCAGTTATGTTAATGAGGCAGGGCTCAATCTGCAAGATTGGATTTTGTCTTGAGCCAATCTCTTTTGAGATATAAAAGACAGAAGCCAGCAGGGAGACAGGGGGACCTCATACCACCAAGAAAGCAGTGCCAGAGCAGAACACATCCTTTGGACCCAGGGTTCCTACGAGAAGAAGCTCCTAGTCCAGGGGAAGATTGATGAGAAAAACCTTCCTCCATAGCTGACAGAGAGAGAAAGCCTTCCCCTGGAGCTGACACCTGAATTTGTACTTCTAGCCTACTAAACTGTGAGAAAATAAATTTCTCTTTGTTGAAGCTATCCACTGGTAATATTTCTGTTATAGCAGCACTAGATAACTAAGACAATACCTTTCCACAATTTTGTCAGGATAAGTATAAGGAAGTTGGTTGGTTGGTCCTTCTTTCACAAGAGAAAGTGGTGAAAGAAAGAGATGAGCTTAGGGCTTTCGAGTCACAGCTCAAGCACCACATAAATGACCTAAAAAGTTCCACTTGTGTCTTGAAAGAAAGTCTTATTTCTTGTAGTAACAGAACTGATATTGCTGAAAACCAAACCCAGGGTCTTATTGTAAGAGTGGCTGATTTAAATGTCGATTGAATTCCCAACCTTGAATGGAGTCTGAAGTTAAAGTGAAGGCGTTGATTGGGAAGAAATAGGATCCTGAAACTTAAGATGAGGATGGGAAGATAATCAGTAATCTAAGGACACTGGACCCCTAAATTATGTTGAATCACTCCTACCAACAGAACCAGCACACTCACTCTCATCTGAAGAGATTACTCCATCTTTGTCTGTTAAGCAACCCTCACCAGTAAAACCATTAGCCCCTCCACCTCCATTTGATGAGATTAACCCAGCTGTGTCTGAAAAGACTTTATGTGAGTCATCCCTGGGGAGTCTTCTGACTCATTGCCTGGAGCATTGCCTGAGGCAGATGTCTTACAAGACATTGCTGAATGTTCTCAGAACACATCCTCACCACCCATATTGGCTTCTAGACCTATAACTCATCTTAAGTCCCAGCGAGCCCCAAAAGGTGAAGTACAAAGAATTACCCAGGAGGAGATATGCCACACTCCAAAAGAACTGCTTGACTTTTCTAATATGTAAAAACAGACACCTGAGGAATATGTGTGGGAATGACTATTAAGGGTGTGGGATAATGGTGCAAAGAACATAAAGTTGGATCAGTCTGAGTTTATTGATATGGGCCCACTAAGCACATATCCTTCATTCAACGTTTCTACTTGAGAGATTAGGAAAGGATCTAATAGTTTATTTGGCTGGCTCACTGAAGCAGGGATTAAGGGGTGGCCCACAGTAAATCAAGTTGAAGTGCAGAAACTGTCTTGTTATATTGTAGAAGAAGGAATCCAAAGGCTTAAGGAAATTGGCATGTTAGAGTGAATTTATCAGGTTAGATACACAGACTCAGCCATAAAGTGCCCAGAGGACACACCTTTTACAACAAAGGTGAGGAACAAACTTGTGAAGGGAGCTGTAACATCCTTGAAGACTGCTGTGATTGCTACTTTATGTAAGTCAAATTTGACAGTGGGAACTGCCTTAACAGAATTAACACACCTATAACTATAAGGGGGCCGACTGAACCCCAGTGAGGTAGGATCCAAGTGGTGGCAATCAGTCAACAAAGACAAGGTGGGCGTGGTTACCATAATGCACAGTGGAGTCAAAGCAATAATCAGAATAGTCTGACACCTATGGATTTATGGAGTTGGCTATTTTGTCATGGTGTCCCTAGGAGTGAAATAAATCAGAAATCTGCTAAATATTTAGTTGATCTGTACAAGCGGAAGAATTCTAGGTCAAGTGAATGGCAGTCTAACTCAAATCACCCCAATAGAGAGTCACGGCTGCTCAATCAAATCCCAGACATGAGCCTGTTTACAGAACCACACCCCTTGAATGAAGATGATAGGTCCCTTGAGGAAGGATCACACTACACAGCCAAAAATTTATACTGTTAATCTTTCTCCCTGCCTTCCCCAAAGGAATTTACAGCCTTTTACGAGAGTGACTGTTCATTGGGGAAAAGGAAATAATCAGACTTTTCAGCGATTACTGGATACTGGCTCCGAACTGACACTAATTCCAGGAGATCCAAAATGTCATTGTCACCCACCAGTCAGAGTAGGGGACTATGGAGGTTAGGTTATTAATGGAGTCTTAGCTCAGCTTCGGTTCACAGTGAGTCCAGTGGATCCCCAAACTCATCTTGTAGTGATTTCCCCAGTTCCAGAATGCATAATTGGAATAGATATACTCAGAAACTGACAGAACCCCTACATTGGATCCCTGACAAGTGGAGTGAGTTCTGTTACGGTAGGAAAAGCCAAATGGAGGTCATTAGAACTGCCCCTACCTAAGAAAATAGCAAACCAAAAGCAATACTGCATTCCTGGAGGGACTGCAGAGATTACTGCCACCATCAAGGACTTGAAGGATGCAGGAGTGGTGATTCCCACCACATCCCCACAACTCGCCTATTTGGCCTGTGCAAACAACATATGGATCCTGGACAATGACAGTGGGTTATCAAAAATTTAACCAGGAGGTGACTCCAATTGCAGCTGCTGTTCCAGAAGTGGTTTCACTGCTTGAGCAAATTAATACAGCTCCTGGTAGCTGGTATGCAGCTATTGATCTGGCTAATACCCTTTTCTCTATCCCTGTTTTGAAGGATCATGAGAAGCAGTTTGCCTTCAGCTAGCAAGGACAAAAATACACCTTCAGTTGCCTACCTCAGGGATATATCAACTCTCCAGACCTATATCATAAATTTAGTCCACAGGGAACTTGATCACCTTTCCCTTCCACAAGATGTCACACTGCACCATTACACTGATTGCATTGTGCTTATTGGTCCTAGTAAGGAAGCAGTGTCAATGATTCTGGACTTACTGGTAAAACATTTGAATGCCAGAGGGTGAGAAATTAATCAGATAAAAATTTATGTGCCTTCCACCTCACTGAAATTTCTAGGGGTTCAGCAGTGTGGGGCATGTCGAGATATTCCTTCTAAAGTGAAGGATAAGTTATTGCATCTGGCTCATCCCAGAACTAAAAAGGAGGCACAAAATCTGGTGGACTTTTTTGGATTTTGGAGGCAACTTACCTCTCATTTGGGTGTGCTACTGAAGTCTCTTTATCAAGTGACTTAAAAAGTTGCTAGTTTTGAGTGAGGCTCAGAACAAGAGAAAACTCTGCTACAGGTTCAGACTGCTGTGAAAGTGGCTCTGTTACTTGAGCCATATGATCCAGCTGATCCAATGGTGGTTGACTTGTTAATGGCAGATAGAGATGCTGTTTGGAGTCTTTGGCAGGCCCCTGTTGGTGAACCACAGTTCAGACCCTTATGATTTTGGAGCAGAGCCCTGCCGTCCTCTACAGATAACTACTCTACTTTTGAGAAAGGGCCTTTGGCTTATTACTAGGGCTTAGTAGAGACTGAACACTTAACCATGGGCCACCATATCACCATGCAGCATGAGCTGCCCATCATGAACTGGGAGTTGTCTGACCAACAGAGTCATTAAGTCAGATGTGCATGGCAGAACTTCATCACTAAATGGAAGTCATATATAAGAGATTGGGCCTGAGTAGGACCTGAAGTCACAAGTAAGTTGCACCTTGAAGTGGCCCAAATGCCCATGGTCTCCATTCCTGTCATATTATTTTCCCTCTCCCAGTCTGCACCTATGGCCTCATGGGGAGTTCCTTGTGATCAATTGACTGAGGAAGAGAAAACTCATGCCTGCTTTACAGATGGTTCTTTGCAATATTCAGGCACCACTCAAAAGTGGACAGCAGCTGCACTACAGTCCCTTTTTTGGATCTCCCTGAAGGGCAGTGATGAAAGGAGATCCTCCCAATGGGAAGAACTTCCAGCAGTGCACCTGGTTGTTCACTTTGTTTGGAAGGAGAAATGGTCAGATGCGTGACTGTATATTGATTCATGGGCTGTGGCCAATAGTTTTGCTGGATGGTCAGGGACTTGGAAGGAAAATGATTGGAAAACTGGTGACAAGGAGATATGGGAAAGAGGTATTTGGATAGACCTCTTTGAATGGGCCAGAGAAGTGAAGATATTTCTGTCTCATGTGAATGCTCACCAAAGGGTGACCTCAGCAGCAGAGAATTTTAACAATCAAGTGGATAGGATGACCTGTTCTGTGGAAATCAGTCATCCTCCTTCCCCAGCCACTCCTGTCGTTGCCCAATGGGCTTATGAACAAAGTGGCCATGGTGGCACGGATGGACGTCATGCATGGGGTCAGCAACGTGGACTTCCACTCACCAAGGCCGACTTGGCTACAGCCACTGCTGAGTATCCAATCTGTCAGCAGCAGAGACCAACACTGAGTCCCCGATGTGGCACCATCCCTCAAGGTGATCAGCCAGCAATCTGGTGGCAGGTTGATTACATTGGAACTCTTCCATCATGGAAAGGGCAGCATTTTGTTCTTACTGGAACAGAAACTCTGGATACGGATTTGCCTTCCCTGCATGCAATGCTTCTGCCAAAACTACCATCTGTGGACTTACAGAATGCCTTATCTACCATCATGGTATCCCACACAGCATCACCTTGGATCAAGGGACTCACTTCACAGAAAATGAAGTGTGGCAATGGGCCCATGCTCATGGAATTCACTGGTCTTACCATGTTCCCCATCATCCTGAAGCAGTTGGCTTGATTGAAAGATGGAAAGGCCTTCTAAAGACAATTACGGTGTCAGCTAGGTGTCAGCTGGGTTTGGGCAATGTTCTCCAGGAGGCTGTATATGCTCTAAATCAGCATATATGTTGCTGTTTCTCCCATAGCCAGGATTCATGGGTCCAGGAATCAAGGGGTGGAAATGGGAGTGGCACCACACACTTATTACCTCTAGTGACCAACTCTCAAATTTTTGCTTCCTGTCCTTGTGACTCTATGCTCTGCGGGTCTAGAGATCTTAGTTCCAAAGGGAGGAATGCTCCCACCAAGAGACACATAACTGATTCCATTCAACTGGAAGTTTAGAATGCCACCCGGCCACTTTGGTCTCCTTATGCCTCTGGATCAACAGGCAAGGAAGGGAGTTACTGTACTGGCTAGTGTGATTGACCCTGACTACCTAAGGGAAATCAGATGGATATTACATAATGGAGGTAAAAAAGAGTATGTCTGTAATATAGGAGATCCCTTAGGACATCTCTTAGTACTACCATGCCTGGTGATTAAAGTCAATGGAAAACTACAGCAATTCAATTCCAACATGACTACTAATGGCCCAGACCCTTCAGGCTGACCCACCAGTCAAAGAACCACGATCAGCTGAGGTGCCTGCTGAGGGTAAAGGGAATATGGAATGAGTAGTGGAAGAAGGTAGTTATAAATACCAGCTACAAGCACATGACTAGTTGCAGAAACGAGAACTGTAATTGTTATGAGTATTTCTTCCTTGTACGCGTGCATCAAATATTTTTGTTTCCTTCACTTATAAAATATAATATGTAAACAGGGCTAGTGCATTTCCAGTAGTACCCATGTTAGTTTTATCATGTTAGGAGCAAGTATGACTTCATAATTGTCTTTATTTAGAGATGCGTATGGGTGCCAAGTTGACAAGGGGTGGACTATGACGGTTAAGGTTTTGTGTCAACTTGGCTGGGCCATGATTCTCAGTGGTTTGGCAGTTATGATGTGGTTTGGCAGCTATGTAATGATGTAGTCAGCTCCATGATGAGATCTGTTACTATTAGCCAATCAACTGAAAGGAATTTTCTTTGTAAGTGTGGCTTGCATCCAATATAGGTAGACTTTCTGGCAAAGATTACTGGCTTTTGCTCACTCTGGATCCTGCAGCTGGCTCCTGTTCATCTGACCTCTAGTTTTTGGGACTTGAGCTAGCAGCTTACCTGCCAATCTTGGGATTCATCAGCATCTGCAGCCTGTGAACCAGAGGCCTGCTGTCTGACCTGCCAATATTGAGTTTGCCAGCCCTGCAGCTATGTGAGTCAGAAGTCTCCAGCCTGACACATGGACTTGGGACTTTCCAGCCTCTGCAATCAAGTAAGCCATTTCCTTGATATAAATTGCTCTCTCTATGTAGTTATACACTTCAGTAGTTTTTCTTCTCTAGAGAACCCAGCCTAAGTCATACCCTGAAGGAAAGTCTTGCTATATACACTATTTTTGGTTGAAAGTTCTTTTTTTTCAGTATTATAAATATGTCATTCAATTTCCTTGTGGCTTCCAAGATTTCTTGGGAGAAACTGGCACTTAATCTTATTGGGGATCCTGTCTTTGTGACTATTCATTTTTCTCTAGTTGCTTTCAGGATTCCACCTTTGTCTTTGGTTTTTTTGAGACCTTGATTATAATGTCTCTCAATGTGGATCTCTTTTGGTTTATCCTACCTGAAGTTCATTAAGCTTCTTGAATTTGTAGGTTTATGTTCTTTGCCATATTTGGAAAAAAATTTAAATAATATTTTATTGTGCATTTGATGAAAGTTTACAACAGAGTTTGGGTTCCCACTCAAAAATTTCTACATAAATTCTTTTTTTTACTGTGAGTTAGATGAAGGCTACAGAGAAAATTAGTTTCTCATTAAACAATTAACACACGTATTGTTTTGCAGCTTTGATTGCCAACCCCATGATGCGTCAACACTCTCCCCTTCTTGACCTTGGGTTCCCCATTACCAGCTTTTCTAATTCCCTCCTGTGTCCTCATCCAAGCCCCTAGGCTGGTGTGTCCATTTACTCTCATTTTTTTATGGGTCTGTCTAATCTTTCACTGAAGGGTGAACCTCAGGAGGGACTTTAGTACTGAGTTAAAACGGTGTCCAGGGGCCTAACTCTCTGGGCATCTCTAGTCAGTCTGGTAATTCTGGTCTTTTTTGTGAGTTAGAATTTTGTTCTACATTTTTCTCCCACTGTGTCTGGAATCTTCTATTGTGATCCCTGTCAGAGCAGTTGGTAGTGGTAGCTGGGCACCATCTAGGTGTGCTGGACTCAGTCTGGTGGAGGCTATGGTAGCTGTGGTCCATTAGTCCTTTGGACTAATCTTTCCCTTGTGTCTTTGGTTTTCTTCATTCTCCCTTACTCCAGATGGGTCGAGACCAGTGGAGTATCTTAGATGGCTACTCACAAGCTTTTAAGACCCCAAACACTATTCCCAAAGTAGGATGTAGAACATTTTCTTTTTAAACTTATGCAAATTGAGCTAGCTGTCCCCCAAGACCATGGTCCCCAGCCCTCAGTCCAGTAATTTGGTCCCTCAGGGAGTCTGGATGTGGCTATGAAGCTTCCATGACCTTGCCAAGGTCAAGTTGTGCTGACTTCCCCAGTATTGTGTACTCTTACCCTTCACCAAAGTTACCACTTATCTGTTGTCTAGTTAATGTTTTTTCCTCCCCATGCCTCCCATCCCTTGTAACCATAAAAGATTGTTTCTTTCTGTATGTGAACCTTTTCATGAGTTTTTATAACAGTGGTCTCAAACAATATTAGTCATTTTGTGATTGACTTATTTCACTCAGCATAATACCCTCCAGATTCATCCATGTTTCACAGATTCATCATTGTTCCTTATCGTTGTGTAGTATTCCATTGTGTGCATGTACCATAGTTTTCTTATCCATTCATTGGTTGATGGGCTCTTAGGTTTTTTTCTATCTTTTGCTATTATGAATAATACTGTAATGAACATTGGTGTGCATATGTCTATTTGTGGGATGGCTGTTATTTCTCTAGGATATATTTCTAAGAGTGGGATAGCTGGATCGTCTGATATTTCTATTTCTACCTTTTTAAGGAAGTGACATATCATTATCCAAAATGGTTGTACCATTTCACATTGCCACCAGCAGTGCATAAGAGTTCCAATCTCTCTGCAGCCACTCCAACAATGGTTATTTTCTGTTTTCTTGATTCGTGGCAGTAATGTCAGAGTGAGATGGTATCTCATTGTAGTTTTTATTTGAATTCCTCTAATGGCTAGCGATTGTGTGCATTTTCTCATGTGTCTGTTAGCCACTTGAATGTCTTCTTAGGTGAATTGTCTGTTAATTTCTTTTGTACATATTTTTAATTGGATTATTTGTCTTTTTGTTGTATAGGTATTGGATTTTCCCATAGATTTTAGAGATTAGACCTCTGTCAGATTTGCATAACCAAAATTTTTTTCCAAGTCTGTAGGTTCTCTTTTCACTCTTTGGTGAAGTTTTTGATAAGAATAACTGTTTAATTTTTAGAAGATTCCAGTTATCTATCTTATCATCTGTTGTCTGTGTATTGTTAGTTAGGGTTTGTATCCTATTTATGCCATATAACAGGGCCTCTAGTGTTGACCCTATTTTTTATTCTATGATCTTTATAGTTTTGGAATTTATATTTAGGTCTTGATCCATTTGAGTTAGTTTTTGTGTATTGTATGAGGTATTGGTTCTATTTCATTTTTTTACAGATGGACATCCAGTTTTGCCAGCACCATTTGTTAAAAAGACTGTCTTTTCCACATTTAATGGACTTTGGGGCTTTGTTGACTATCAGGTGACTGTAGATGGATGGATTTACATCTAGGTTCTCAATTCTGTTCCATTGGTCAATGCGTCTGTCATTATACTGGTACCAGGGTGTTTTGACTACTGTAGCTGAATAGAAGGTTCTGAGGTCAGGTAGTGCAAGTCCTACTTTATTTTTCTTCTTCAATAGTGCTTTACTTATCCTGGGCCTCTTTCCTTTCCGTATAAAGTTAATGGTTAGTTTTTCAATCTGGTTAAAGAATGTTATTGGTATTTGGATCAGGAATATGTTGTATTTGTAGATTGCTTTGGGGAGAATCGACATTTTCATAATGTTGAGTATACCTGTCCACGAGCATGGTATGTTTTTCCATTTAGGTAGGTCTCTTTTGGTTTCTTGAAGTAGTATTTTGTAGTTTTCTTTGTATAGGTCTTTTACATCTCTGGTTAAATTTATTCCTAAGTATTTTATTTTTTTAGAGGCTATTATAAATAGTATTTCTTTCCTGATTTCCTTTTTCATAGTTCTCTTCATTGGTGTATAGGAATCCAACTGATTTTTGTATGTTTTTCATGTGTCCTGCTACTCTGCTGAATCTTTCTATTAGTTCCAGTAGTTTTCTTGTGGAGTTTTTGGGTTCTCTATGTATAGTATCATATCATTAGCAAATACAGACAGTTTTACTTCTTCATTACCAGTTTGGATGCCCTTTATTTCTTTTTCTTTCGTTGTTGCTGTGGCTAGGACTTCCAGCACAACGTTAAATAGGCATGGTGATTAAGGGCACCCCTGTCTTGTTCCTGTTTTCAAGGGGAATGTTTTCAGCCTCTCTCCATTAAGAATGATGTTGGCTGTTGGTTTTGCATAGATGCCCTTTATTATGTTGAGAAATTTCCCTTCTATACCTATTTTATTGAGAGTTTTTATCAGGAATGGGTGTTGGACTTTGTCAAATGCCTTTTCTGCGTCACTTGAGATGATCATGTGATTCTTTTCTTTCCTTTTATTTATGTGGTGGATTACATTGATTGATTTTCTAATGTTGAACCATCCTTGCATAGGGAAAGTTTAACTTCTTCATTACCAGTTTGGATGCCCTTTATTTCTTTGTCTTGCCTTACTGCTCTAGCTAGGACTTCCAGCACAATGTTAAATAGGAGTGGTAATAAAGGGCATCCTTGTCTTGTCCCTGTTCTCAAGGGGAAGGTTTTTTTTTTTTAATATCTATTTGTATAAATTGACCTTTGAACACTGACTTTGTTTTGTCCCAAAGGTTTTGGTATGATGTGTTTTCATTCTTGATTGTAGGAATTTTTTTTTCCATCTTTGATTTCTTCTATTACCCAGTAGTTTTAAAGCAAAGTGTTATTCAGTTTACATGTATTTGATTTTTTTTCCTTGCTCTTTCTATTGTTAATTTCTACATTGATGGCATTGTGGTCAGAGAAGATGATTTGTATTATCTCAATGTTTTGGATTTTGTTCAGGGTTGCTTTGTGGCCTAAGATGTGGTCTATTCTGGAGAATATTCCATGTGCGTTGGAAAAGAATGTGTACTTTGAAGCTATTGGGTGGTGTGTTCTATATATGTCTATGAGGTCAAGTTGGCTGATTGTGCCTTTTAGGTCTTCTGTATCTTTGCTGAGTTTCTTTCTAGATGTTCTGTCCTTTATCGAGAGTGGTGTGTTGAAGTCTCCTACTATTATTGTGGGAGTCTCAGTTTCTCTTTTCATTGCTGTTAGAGTTTGTTTTATGTATTCTGGAGCCCTGTCATTGGATGCATAGATATTTATTATGGTTATGTCCTCATGGTGGATTGTCACTTTAATCATTATATAATATCCTTCCTTGTCTTTTATGGTAGGTTTTATTTTAAAGTTTATTTTATCTGAGGTTAGTATTGCCACTCCTGCTCTTTTTTGGTTGCTGTTTGCTTATTTTTCTCCATCCTTTGATTTTTAATATATTTATGTCTTTGTTTCTAAGGTGTGTCTCTTTTACACAGCATACTGATGGGTCCTGTTTTTATCATCCATTCTGTCACTCTCCATCTCTTTATGGGTGCATTTAAGCCATTTACATTCAGTGTGATTATTGATAAGTGTGTGTTTATTGTCATTTTGTAATGTTTTTTTTGTGGTGCTGATGTTTTCTTTGCTCCTCTTACTCTCCTGTGTTGAATTCCTTTTGTGTGTGGATTTTTTGTTGTTGTTTCTTTCATTGTTGTAGATTTTGTGTTTACTGAGACTTTATGTTTTTCTTCATTTTGATGAGTAGGTTTGATAACTTTCTTTGGGGTTACCTTGAAATTTACCCATATCTTCCTAAGTTTAAACCAGTCTTTTATTACTTGATGTTACCTTGACTTCCTCTCCATTTGAAAGTTCTATACCTACACTATTTATTCCGTCTTTTATTGTTCTGACGTTGTTGTCATTTACAGATTGACCTCTGTGGGTCCCTGTTGTTAATCTTTTAGTTTTATTTTATCCTTGAGAGTTCATTACCTAGGTTGGTATCTGGCTGACATCCTAGATTCAGATTGTTGTCTGATGTTGTTGGTTCTCTATACAAAGGACTCCCTTTAATAATTCTTGTAAGTTTGGTTTGGTTTTTACATGTTCTTTTTATTTATGTTTATCTGGAATTGTCCTAATATCACCATGATATTTGAGCAAGAGTTTTGCAGGATATATTATTCTTGGTTGGCAATTTTTTTCTTTCAAAGTTTTATATATGTCATCCCATTGCCTTCTTGTCTGCATTTTTCTGTGAGTAATCAGAGCTTAGTCTTATTGTTTCCCCTTTGTATGTGACTTTTCATTTTTCTCAAGCTGCTGTCAAGATTCTTCCTTTGTCTTTGATTTTAGTGAGTGTGATTATGATATGTCTTGGTGATTTTCTTTTGGGGTCTGTCCTACAGGGTTTCGTTGATCTTCTTGGGTGGTTAACTTTTCATCTTTCATGTTATTAGGGAAGTTTTCTGTTAGTAAATCTTCAATGATCCTCTCTGTGTTTTCCATTTTCTCCCCCTATTCTGGAACTCCAATCACATGCAGTTTTTTGCTTTTGATAGTATGCCACGTTTTTCTCAGGGTTTCTTCATTATTTTCTCTGTTTTTCCCCAAAGTAGTATCCAAAGATTTGTTTTCAATTTCTCTGATCCTGTCTTCCATTGTTTCAAATTTGCTCCTAAAACCTTCTATTGCAGTGTCCATTTCTGAAATCTTGTTGTCTTTTGAATTTCTAATTGCTGTTTTTGTATGATTTATGTGTCTATTTTAACAGCTTGTTCCTGTGTTATTTTCCTGAATTCTTCCATTGGTTGTCTGAATTTTCCCTGATTTTGTCTGTATTTTTCATGATTTTGTCAGTTTTTCATTATTTTTGCCTGTGTTTTTCTTCATCTCTTGGAGTGCCCTGATTATTAGAGTTTTGAATTCCCTATTAGGTAGTTTCAGTGTCTTTTCTTCTACCAGAAGGTCTTGAGATGTATTATTTTGCCACTTTCTGGATCCATCTTGTCCTTTTTTTAAAATATGTTTTAATATTGTTTACTGTCTTCAAGGAATTCAGAAATTATTTTATTTGTATATTGATTGTAGATTTGCTTGTTTCATCCTGGTTTTTTGTTTTATTTGGTTATGTCTGGGCAGGCGGCTTGGGCGTGCTTTGTTGCATGCTCATCTTTGGGTACGATGCTTCTGACCACCTTGTCCAGTTGGGCAGGGCAAGTCTCTCAGCTATGGTGCATCAGGGCAGGTCTAGCAGGAGCTGACCTGGGCGGGGCCAGGAGCAGTGCAGGGAGGAGTCCGATGGTCCACGCTGGTGCTGCTCAGGGGTTTGGCACCTGTTGCACAGTGCAGATAGGCATGAGGGAAGGGAGAGGATGTGATGTGTGGCTCTAAGTGTGTGAAACAAAAGAAAGAAGAGAGGGAAATAGAAGGAAAACAAAACGAAAAAAGTAAATAAAATGGCAGTGTGGTAGGAATCAGCAGGTGAGAGTGGGGCTGCCCCGGCAAAGCCACGTGCCAGTGACTCTCTATTTTGTGTCTTGGCCTGTTGAGAAGAGGCATGGGTGGCTCACAGGGCTAAGTGGGCAGGAGAAAGGAAAGGAAAGAAGGGAAAAAGAAGAAACAAACAAAAAAAAAGAATACCAAAAATTATGGTGCTGAGAAGCTGGTCAATGGAGATGGGGCGGAATTGGGGTGGTGGTGAGCTGATGTCTCCCTCACTGGGTGGCATGGCACAGCCTATCAGGAGGTGGCAGAGGCAGCACAGGGCCTTGATGGGATGGAGAAGTAAAGGGGAGAAGGGGAAAGATAAAGAAATATAAAAAATATGTGGCACTGAGAGAGCCAGCCTATGGGGGCAGTGCAGACCCAGGGACGCCATGTGTCAGAGGCTCTCTAGTCAAATGGTACAGCACAGCCCATGGTGGGGGGGGGGTGTATGGGGATAGGTGAGTGGAAGAAAAGAAAGGAACGAAGGGAGACAGAGAGAGAAGAAACAAGAAGAACAACAAAAAGGAAACAAGAGCAAAAACAAACAAAACAAAACAAAAAATCTCACTAAGGGAGCCTGTCAATGGGGGTGACGCAGACCCGGGGAGGCTGTGTGCCGGTGGCTTTCCGGCTGAGCTGTGTGGTATAGCCCATCAAGAAGGGGCAAGGACAGCACATGGGGCTAGCAGAGCCAGAGAAAGGAAAGGAAGGAAGGAAGAGAGAAGAAACAAACAAAAAAAAAATCCAAAAACACTATGACAAAAAAAACAGTGCTGAAGGAGCCAGTCGGTGGGGGCGGGGTCGACCCTGGCAGTGGTGAGCTTATGTCTGTGGCCCATTGGAAAGCAGTGGAGGCTGCATAGAAGGAAGAAGGGTCAGGGGTGGGAAAGCGTGTATCCCTGGTTACCAGGTGCTCTGTCTCCTGTTGGGAGCTCCATGAATTGCCTTCCTGTACTCCCTGTCACCATTCTTGATGACTGAAGTCCAAGATAGCGGATCTGTGCGTTGTTAGCTAGTAGGGGACGTCCACTCCGTAGCTCTCCTCATTCTGTGTTCTCTGTGAGTTTCTTATTACATTCAGTACTGAACAGAGTTCTTTATCCCTTCATTTAACACTTAGGGTTCCAGGATTGACGTTTGTATCTGTTTTAATTAGTTTTTCGGGTCTTTGCTATACAGGGACAGCATGGTGCTTTTGTCTATAGCACCATGTTGGCTCTGCCTCTCTACACAAATTCTTCAGTGACATTGGTTACATTCTTCACAATGCCTGTACATTCTCAGGCATTGAGAATGTTCTGGTTCCGTTTCCATTAATCTATTTTTCCTGCTCCCTTACGTCCTTGTCTTTGTTTTAAAGTAATTGTTGACTGTGGTCTCATATAGGTGATTATTTAAAGGAGCACAGTACTTATGAGTGATATTCATTGTTTTGTGTGCCAATCTGTTCTTCGGTTACAAGGTAATCACAGGGGGTATTTTTTGTACAAAGTTTGAAGAGTATCTCAGCGCAACTGTCTCAGGAAGTCCCCCAGTCTCAACTTGTCCAGTAGGTCTAGGTTATTTATTTATTTTTAGGAATTTGAGGTTATGGTCCACATTTTTCTCCCGTTCTATCAGGGTCCGTCTATTGTGGCCTTGATTAGAATGGTTGGTATTCATAGCTGGGCATCATCTAGCTCTTCTGGACTCAGGATAGATGAGGCCATGGTTCGTGTAGACTATTTGTCCTGTAGACTAGTTTCTTCTTTGAGTCTTTGATTTCTTTCTTTCTCTTTTTCTCTGTAAAAGTAGAGACCAATAGGTGTATCTTAGATGGCTGCTTGCAAGCTTTTAAGACCCAAGACTCTACTCACCAAACCAGGACTTTATGAACTATATTATGCTAATTGACTGAGATGTTCCACAAAGACTATGGTCCTAATCCTTCAAACCCAGATATCCAATCCTGTGAGGTGTTTGTTATGTCTAAGAAGTATTCATAACTCTGCCCCCTGTGAGCTTTATTATATATATGAATATATGTGCATATAGTCACAGAGACACATATACACATGCATACACCTATATATACACAAATATATACTCACATATACGTATCTCATATATATATATATATACTCACATATATGCCTACATACCTACATATATACCCACACATGTAGTTTTTGGTTGTTTTGCTTTGTTTCAGTATTATATACACTATAGTAATTACCAGCAGGTCCTTTTTCCTTGTGTACATTTCAGTGACATCATTTATCTTCCTCAAGCTGTGTACACTTCATTTTCATTTGGTGTTACCTTTCCCATCACCAAAAATAACAACTGTCTACTATCTAGAGACTAGATCCCCCTCCCCCCCACCACTAATGAACATTAGTTTCTATGTATTTTCCTGTTCATGTCATTTCATAAAAGTGAGAACATACAATATTTGTTTTTTGGTGACTGACTTATTTCACTCAACGTAATGTCCTCCAGATTCATCCATGTTCCAAGATGTTTTGGGAACTCATTTTTCTTTATCATTGAGTAGTATTCCATTGTATGTATGTACTACATTTTACTTATTTATTCATCCATTGATGGTCACTTAGGTTGTTTCCATCTTTTTGCTATTGTGAATAGTGCTGTGATGAACATAGGTGTGCATAGGTCTGTTAGTGTGACTTCTATTAGATCCCTAGGATATATACCTAAGAGTGGAATTTCTGGCTCACATGACAGCTCTACCTCTAGTTTTCTGAAGAACTGTCAGACTGTTTTCCTCAGCAGCTGTACCACTTTGCATTCCCACCAGCAATGGATGAGGGCCCAATTTCTCCGCATCCCCTCCAACACTTGTTATTCTGTTTCTTTATCTTAGTCATCCTAATGGGAATGAAATTGTATCTCACTGTGGTTTTGATTTGCATTTCTCTGATGATTAATGACATTGAGCATCTTATCATGTGTCTGTTGGCCATTTGAATATCCTCTTGGTGAAGTATCTGTTCATGTCCTTTGCCCATTTTTTGATTGGTTACTTGTCTTTTTGTTGTTAAGTTGTAAAAGTTTTCTACATATTTTAGATATTAGACGCTTATCAGTTATACTGTTCCCAAAGATTTTCCCCCAGTCTATAGGATGTCTCTTTACTCTTTTGATGAACACAAGTATTTAACTTTTATGAGGTTCCAGTTATCTATTTCATTTTCTGTTGTTTGTGCATTTTTTGTGTTTGTTCTTTTTTTTTTTTACCTTTCTGTATAACTTTGTTTTATTGTTCTCACATAAAGAGAGAGACAAAAAGAGAAAGGACTTTTAAAGGTCACAAGTGTCAGCCAGTGGTTGCTATAGATTTTAGATGTCAACTTAGATTTATAAACTTAATTTCACTCTGTGATTGATTCTTCACTATAGGAGGTAGGAAAATGGCCTTTTCATTTCACTTCACACAAATAAGAAATAGGATAAGAATCAGTGGTTTAAATTGTAAACAGTAAAAGAAGTGATTTATTCACTGAACAAGTATTTATCTCATGTCTATTATGAACATTAATCCAGAGATCTTAACTGAAGACCCAGAATGTTGCTACTATCTACTTGTTTTCAATGAAAAGAGAGATTAGGTCCATCCACGCAAATAGAGAAGGGAGGAAAGTTCTCACATAAGCCAAAGATCTTACTTTTTATAATGATTTCAGCTGCTTTCCCACACCGTTCTGTTGTTACATATTGTTACTAGTATTTCCACAGACAGCCAAATGTGCTGCCATTTTTCTGGCAGGTTCATTCTGCTTCTTTGAATTAAATTGGGCAAATTAACAGGTTGCTACATCTGACTGATGTAGTGGAGGTGGTGCTCTGTGGTGGTATGGACAAGCACAGTATTGAAGACCTGAGTTTGAGTACTGGCTCTGACACTAACCAGCTGTGTAACATTGGGAGAGTCATTTCCCTCTCTAGGCTTTTAATTTCTCATCTATAAAAATGGGGATAGTAATATTAATCTCACAGAGTTTGTGTGAGGCTCAAATATGAAAGTGCTTCATAACTGACACAATTGTGTGTGTGTGTTCATGTGGGTGGGGGTTGTTTTGTTTTTTGGGATCAAAGTGGTCTTCTCCAGCACAAGTATCTAACAATCATTGGGGTTTCTCATCCAAATTGAGTGTATTCTTTATTAAATCAGGGCTGTCATTATCCTAAAAGAAGTCTGCATATTCTTCACTAAAGTTTGCTAATACGGATGAAATATTTAAATGCCTAGTGATCACTTCTTCTAACTTCTCTCTCTGTGTAAAAAGCCAAACTTTTCACCGCTTCAGAGGTGGGGTTTTTGGATAGCATAGTACAGGAGAGAGAAAAAGATGGTGATAATAAATAGTATTGAAGGTGTCAAGGGACTTTAGAAATTAAATAGTCCAACTTTCTCATTTACAGCTGAGGAAACAAGAGTTTGAAGATAGAGATGAATTGTTATGATGATGATAATAATAGCTAGCATTTACAAACTGCTTACTTTGTGACAGGCACTGTTCTAACTTCTTTACATGCATTATCTCATTTAATCCTCACAATAATCCTCTGGAGTAGATACCATTATTATAAGCAGGAGAGGTTAACTTGCCCAATGTCACGTGATTAGAGAGTAACACAACACAAACAATGCAAGGAATTTCTGGCATTTTTTTTCTCATTTAAAAAAAAATTTTTTTGTACTTTAGATGAAGGTTTACAGAACAAATAGTTTCTCATTAAACAGTCAGTACACATATTGTTTTATGACATTGGTTAACAACCCCATGACATGTCAACACTCTTCTCGACCTTGGAGGACCTTTTTATTTTGGTGAAAATATACGTAGAAAAGTTAAACCATTTCAAAAGTTTCTACATGTATAATTCAGTGACATCGATTATAGTCTTCCAGTTGTGTTGTTGTTCTCACTATCATTTTCCAAATTATTACATCACCATTATCTTCAACTCACTGCCCCCTAGGCTTCCCATCAAACCTTTTGAGTTGCTGTTGTCAATTTGATCTCGCATAGATAATTCTGCGTTTTGTACCTTAGATAAAGGATTGCAGAACAAATAGTTTCTCATTAAACAGTTAATACACATATTGCCCTATGACAGTGGTTAACAACCCCATGACATGTCAACACTGTCCCTTCTCAACCTCGCGTTCCCTATCACCAGCTTTCCTGTCCCCTCCTGCCTTCTAGTCCTTGTCCCTGGACTGCTGTGCCTCATTAGTCCCATTTTATTTTATGAGGCTGTCCAATCCCCGGCTGAACCAACTTCGGGAGTGACTTCACCACTGAGCTAACAGGGTGTCCAGGGGCCATACTCTAGGGGTTTCTCTAGTCTGTCAGGCCAGTAAATCTCACCTTTTTTGTGAATTAGAATTTTGTTCTACATCCTTTTCCATCTCTGTCCAGGACCCTCTATTGTGATCTCGGTCAGAGCAGTCAGTGGTGGTAGCCGGGAACCATCTAGTTGTACTGGACCCAGTTTTGTGGAGGCCTTGGTAGCCATGAAGATTGGATGAACCCCTGAAACTATTACCCTGAGATAATCTTTAAACTTGAAAGCAAAAATATTCCCTGAAGTCTTAAGAAGACTTCAATAGTTTAGCTTAACTAGTAAAAATGTCTGCCTTGAGCATAATTCTCTTTTAAGAACTATCTATATGGGATCAGATTGACAACAGCAACAGGAAAGATTAAATAGGAACCTTAGAGGGCAGTGAATTTATGTTAATGGGAGTGAAACAACTCAGAAAAGGAGGATGAGAATGGTTACAAAACTCAAAGAATGTAATCAATTTCACTAAATGGAACATGTAGAAACTTGTTGAATTGGTGTAGGTTTTGTTGTGTATAGTCTCAACAACAATAAAATAAATAAAATTATGTATTTTAAGAAACTACACTGTCTACTTAAAACTACACTTTTAAATATGACTTCAAGAACTTTCATGATCTGGTCCCATTCTATCTCTCCGGTTTTGTTTCCTACAATTCATCCTCATGTTACTTGCACTCCAGCAAACAGTTTGCTGGACTTGTAACATATTTTCCCAACTCATTACTTTGGCTGTAATACTTTCTATTCCTACCCCTTTGCCATCTCTACACGTCCAAATGTTAACCATTCTTCAAGACTCAGCTCAAGTGTTATTCAGTTCACTTAATGATGACCTCTACCTCCTCTATGCTTCTGAAACTCTTCAGCCTGGACTTACTCACCAGAAAGGGCTTTTATTCTAGTTCAGCCAGGGAGAGAGGATGACAAGAGAACCTATACTTTTTATCAGTTTCCTAGACCCCTGCCTGCCTCACAAGTTTGTCATAAGGGTATAATGAGACAACAGGTGTCAAAGGGCCTGATGAACTGGGGAGCACCGTAAGGGTCATTACTGCATTTTGGATATCCCATTATTTTTTAGGTGTTAGAAAGAAAAGTCCTTTCAATGTGTGCCTATTTGTAGGAAGGCAAAATTCCATTTCTTATCCATATTAAATAAAATTTAAAATGTCAAAATTGAATAAGCAAAAGGGCAAGAAATAGAAGGTAACATGGCCAAATGAAAATAATGATTTTTATTAGGTGAGGAGAGTGTGGACAATTATGGTCTTGAATTTCTGTTGTTTCTACTATATAAAGGAAAACAAAACGATGCAAAAAGTGAGAGGATAGTTGCATGAAATTAGATGTGTGTGTGTTCATAGAATTTGTTTGATTAGTAAAATCTGTGTTCATTTAGAAGCCCAAGAGAGGTCTTATGTTCTTTGTGAATAGAGGGCAAAAGTGCTATAAAATGAAGCGTGGCTACAGGCCCAGGTTTTATTTATATGTCTATGTGTGTATGTATAAAACCCACCTCCATGCTAAAGGATGACACTCAAAAGCCTTTAGAGATACAGTGACATCTGCTATGGGGGAGTCACACTTGGGATAACTTGATTGACCATTTTTGGCATATGCTGGTCTAAATTGGCTCTTCCATTGGCTAAGAGTCTTTTCTGAATTTTGTCCAACTCTCAGCAGGCACATTTCCATCTGGTTAAATTTAGAACTCAAGCTGTTTTTTTTTTTTTTTAAGTATCTTACACTAATATCAGTCTCAGCAAAAGGTTCTTACATACATCACCCCTCGTCCTCCTATAAAAAGCATTTTTATTTCCTTTTGTTTTAAACCAGGGCTGAATGGTATGGTTGCTGGGGCTGTTGGAGACTGGACTTTGAAGAATATTAAGGATAGATTGTATATATGTATATGGAGCCCTGGTGGCGCAGTGGTTAAAGTGATCAACCGCTAACCAAAGGGTAGCAGTTCAAAACCACCAGCAGCTCCGCAGAAGAAAGATGTGGCAGTCTGCTTCCGTAGAGATTTTCAGCCTCAGAAACCCTATGGGGTCACTATGAGTTGGAATTGACAGCAGTGGGTTTGGGTTTTGTTTTTCTCGGTTTTATATATATACATATATACGCATATATGTATGTATACATATGTGTGTATATATACACACAAATGAATACATCTGCAATATACCCATATATATATAACAGATGACACAACATTTGCCAATTCAGCATCTTAAAAAGACACAAAAGGGGATCAGGAGGAAGAAAATGCAGACATCTGCAGAAACTAGTGTGTTTAAATGGTAAAACAAGAAGCTAACATGTTAGGTGCCTGCATTCTTTCAGTGGAAGGAGGTAGCCCTGATGAATAGCTGCTTAGTGCAGACAGAGCCTTCTGCTGCATGGGTCTTGCATGGTTTCTACATTAAGCGACAGATTTTGGGACAGTGAATCATATTATCAAGTCATGTAGATGATTAGAAGATAGTTGATGATAAGCAAAGTCATATGATTTCCACCCTAGATATACTAAATCAGAATCTACATTTTACCAAGATCCCCAGGTTCCTGGGAACTTGTTAGACCTGCAAATTCTCAGCAGGGAACTTGTTAGAAATGCAAATTATCAGCAGAGGTTCCAACCGGAACCAACTGGTTTGAAGCCTTTCTCTGAGTGGGTTCAAGCCACCAACCTTTCTGTTAGTAGTCAAGCATTTAACCATATGCACCACCCAGGGACTCCATGGCATGTTCAACTACTGTGTAAATAAATTTTAACCTAGCTGGAGTGGCCTGTATCAGGAAACACTCTCTTAAAATCTGTCTTCCAGTTCAAACCTCCATGCCTGGCCTCCAGAGGAACACTATTTTCCCATTAAATCTCTGGCCTCATTGTGAACAATTTCCTCTTAGCTTGGTTTCCTTTATCACAGCTGTGAAAGGCTGAAATTTTTTTAAAAAGACTTGAAAAAATATGAAGGAAGAACACAAGGAAAATAAAGTATACTAAATGAAAAATGATCAAGCATCCAAAGAACTTGTTTCTAATTCCACACTAGTTAACTTGCTTATAAGGCTCTTAAGTCATGTCTCATATCTTCGTCTGTCTTCTTAGATATTTGCACTTCAGTCCCTAGGTACTGGCCAATACAACTTCCCAGACACCTTGACTGCTTTCCCATCATCCATGTGGCAAGTACCGATGTATGGATAAGGATGACTTATACTTCCTTTCCTTTCTTCCATCAAGTATTCACACCTCCAACCATATATGGCTATCAACTCAGTTGTAGTTTCCTATCTGACATTTTGTCCACAACTGATTGGTTACTGACATAACTAATACTACTACATTATTGCTGTCAGGTGAGACCCTGACAGCAGTAATAGAGGAGTAACATAAAGCCTTGATAAATTATTTTATTACAGACTCCTATAAAATAACCACAGCATTGCTAAGAATTATAGGGCCTTTTGTCATAGATTTGTCTCTACGAGAGTCTTCTCTATAGATCTGAACTCATCAGGGAAAAGGTCTATATTAGTTTTCCATTGCTGTGTAACAAATTACCACAAAAGTAGCAGCTTAAAACAACATCCATTCATTACCTCAAGGATCTGTAGGCCAGACATCCAGGCATGGTATAGCTGGCTTCTCTGCTCAAGGTCTTATAAAGTCAAAATTAGGGTGTTTGCTGGACTACTTTCTTTCCTGGAGACTTCAGGGAACAGTCCACTTCCAAGCTCATTCAGGTTGTTGGAAAATTCATTTCCTTGTAGCTGCAGGATAGAGATCCTTATTTTCCAGCTATCTGTTCACTGAAGACCGCTCTCATCTCCTAGAGGCTGCTTCTCTCAATCAACAGTTTACAACATGGGTGTTTGTTTTATTACAAGCCAGCTGGAGTACATCTCTCTGAATTCTTCTTTTGCTTCCAGTTGAAAAAAACTCTACTTTTAAAGGGCTCATGTGTGATTAGGACAGGCCTACTAGATAATCTCTCTATTTTAAGATAGACTGTACCATAAGACTTAACCCAATCATAGGAATCAAAAACCTCATCTTCACAGTCCCAGGAATTATGCAGGGCATGTACACTGGCGGGGGCGGGGGGGGGGGGAAGGAATCTTGGGGGATATCTTACAATCCTGCCTGCAGCAAAGATATGCTGTTTTTCCTTTTTTAAAAATTCCCTTGAATGGTTGATTCTCCATTTAGAATAAAGGCTGAATACAGTTTCCCAACTGATGTGCCATGAACAGGTAACAGGTAAGATCAAATATTGGTTTCCTCACCCATTGGGAAGCTCACTCAGAGCTTGGGTGACATGAGCCACTAGTCTCAGTGAACTCCAACTGTGAACTGCCTTGGTCACATACTCCAAGAAGTTGTGCTAATACTAGAATTTTCTATGTGGTATTGACGTGAAAAAGATCAGGAAGCATGATTGCAGTATTTTTAGAAAACAATAACAAGTTATTTAGACCAATATGAAAGGTTCTAAGAACTTAGATCTGATAACTCTCTATTCTAGACAAGGACAGTATGATATTTTACTGTGCCTTCAATAGGCAAGGTGATACTTAGAATATAAACATGCTACTCAAGATTTGTGGGTGGGATGGACATTATACTTTAGTTAAAACTGAATTGATTTACGCATAAAGCAGTAATTACAAATCTACGTTAATGGGCATGAAATATATAAAGATGTAATTTGTGACAATAACAATATAAGAGGTAAGGGAAGGAGCTGTATAGGAGGAGACTTTTTGTATACTATTGAGGTAAAGTTGATATTAATTCAAACTAGATTGTTATAAAATTTAAGATGTTAATTGTAATCCTCAGAATAACCACTAAGAAAAAACCTAAAAAATATACAGAAAAGGACATGAGAAGGGAATTAAAAAGGTACACTACAAAAAATCAATTAAACATAAAAGAAGGCAATAATGTTGAAAATTAGAAGAAAAAAAGGTACAGCCGCTGTGGAAAACAATGTGGCAGTTCCTTAAAAAACTAAAAATAGAACTACCATATTATCATACAATTTCACTCCTAGGTATATATCCAAAAGACTTGAAAGCAGAGACTCAAAAAGAGACTTGTACACCAGTGTTCATTGCAGCACTATTTACAATAGCCAAAAGGTGGAAACAACTTAAATACCCGTCAACAAATGAATGAATAAACAAAATGTGGTACATATGTACAATTAAATACTACTCATTCAGTAAAAGAAATGAAGTCTTGATATATGCTACAATATGGATGGAGCTTGACAACATCACGCTGAATGAAATAAGGCAATCACAAAAGGACAAATAATGTATGACCTCACTTATATAAAAAGAAAATGTGAACTTACAGAGACTAAAATTTATTAGTGGTTACCAGGGGCAGGAGGGAGGGTGAAAAGGGGGATTAATGGTGATTAAAAAAAAATCACACTGATTAAGGGTAGGGTTGCACAGCCAATTATTGTAATTGCTGTCAATAAGTAGTACACCTGTAAAAAGTTGAATTGGTAAAAGTTGTGTGATAGATATATTTACAACAGTGACCAAAAAAAAAAAAAAAGAGTAGCTGCTGAGGCTGCTTATTTACAACCAAACACCTCATGGAATTTGGTTCCTTGGTTTGAAGGTTTAAGGTCATGGTTTCATGAGCTATCCCAGTTAATTGGACTAATAATGTATTTAGTGCTTCTATTCTACCTCCTAGTTTGTTGTGTAGTGCCCGCGGTTTTAAAAGCTTGCGAACGACAATTCAGAGCACAACAATTGGTCTCTATTCACCTGGAGCAACAGAGGAAGAAGGGGAGTCGGGAATAGGGGAAGGATATGGAATATGTGGCTAATTGCCTCCATGAAACACTGCCTCCTTTTCCATGAGACCAGAAGAACTGGATGGTGCCTGGCTACTATTACTGAACATTTTGATCAAAGAATCCATAGCAGAATCCTGATCAAAAGAGCGGAAAAGTAGAACAGAATTTAAAATTTTCATAGACTCTAGACTTTCTGGAGCCACAGGGGGGTGGATGAGCCCCTGAAACTATTGCCTTGAGATAATCTTTGAACTTTGAATCAAAAATATCCCCTAAAGTCTTAAAACCAAACAATAGTTTAGATTAACTAGTAAAAAAGGTCTGCCTTGATCATTATGCTCTTTTAAAAACTATCTATATGGGATCAAACTGACAACAGCAACTCACAGGATTGGATGGGAATCTTAGGGGGCAGTGAGTTTATGTTAATGAGGAACAACTCAGAAAAGGAGGGTGAGAATGGTTGCACAACTCGAAGAATGTAATTGAAGTCACTAAATCGTACATACAGAAACTGCTGAATTGGTGTATGTTTTGCTGTATAAATTCTCAACAACCGCAACAAAATAAATAAAATTTAAAGAAAAAAATTAAGGAGCAAAACCTACAGTAACTATTTTACCTGTAAATAAGTTAACCTCTCAGCTAAAAGGTCAAGATTGACAGAATGGCTAAAAAAAGGTATAACTATATGCTGTATATATGAGACTTATTTAAATACAAAGATATAAATAGGTTGAAAGTGAAAAAATGGAAAAAGATATTCCATCCAAATAGTAACCAAAAGAGAGCTGGGGTGGCTATATCAATATCAGATGAAATAGGCTTTAGGTTAAAAAAAAATTGTTACAATAGACAACGAAGCACATTATATATTGATGAAAGCATCAACCAATCAAGAAGATATAACAAGTATAAACATATACACCCCAATAGAGCCTCAAAATATATGAAGCAAAAACTGACAGACTTGAAGAGAGAAAAAGAGTTCTACAATAATAGTTGAAGAATTCAATACCCCACTTTCAATAATGGATAGAACAACAAGAAAGAAGATCATTAATGAAATAGTGTACTTGAACAACACTATAAACCAACTAGACCTAACAAACATATGCAGAGCACACCACACAACAACAGCAGAATACACAGTCTTCGCAAGTGCACATGGAAGATTCTCCAAGATAGACCAATGTTAGGTTCCAAAACAAGTCTCAAAAATTTAAAAAGATTGAAATGATATGTGATGGTTAATTATATTTGTCAGTTTGGCTAGGCAATGATTCCCAGTGGTTTCGCCAATCACTAGTCAGACATTGGCCAGACTTTGCTGCTCCATAGTGTAATGTAATGTAATGTAATCATTTTCCATGGTGTGATCTGATATAGTCAACCAATTAGCTGAAAGGGGACTGTCATTGGAGGTGTGGTCTGCCTCCAGAATATAAATGGATATTCTGGCAGAGCTCACTCTCTATCTCATCTCTGTACTCTCCTTGCCACCTGACCTACAGATTTTGGGATATAAACCTGCAGAAGTCTCCAGTCTGCCACCTGACCTACGATTTTGGACCTGCCAGCCCCAACAATTGCATGAGCCATTTCCCTGAAGTAAATCAATCTCTCTCTCCCTCTCCTCTCTCTCTTTCTCTCCCTGGTTCTGTTTCTCTAGAGAACCCTAAGGCATCACAAAGTATTTTTTCTGACTACAATGGCATGAAACTAGAAATCAATAACAGAAAGAAAATTGTAAAATTCACAGATATGTAGAAATTTAACAACATACTCTTAAACAACCATTGGGTCAAAGAAATCACAAGAAATATTGGAAAATACTTTGAGATGAATGAAAATGAAAACACAGTATATCAAAAATAGGCAGATAAGGAATTTACAAATTTTTTAAGGTAAATACTCTTTACTTTAGAGAAAGATCTCTACCATTTTTTTAAACAGGGAGAATTAAGCCTCTTTTTTTCCTATCTTACTTTTAATTTGTATTTTTCCTTACAGCATGTCCACGAATGACCACTAAAGTGCCATAAGTATTGATTTTGGGGTTACAAATAAATTTTAGTGAGTAGGCAAATTTACAGATAAGCAATCCATGAATAATGAGGATCAACTGTACTAGCAAACAGAATCCCAGCAACATATTAAGAGGTGGGATTTATCCTGGGAAGAAAAGGGGTGCTTAACGTACAAAAATCAGTCACTGTATACACCACATTAATTAAATGAAGGAGAAAAAAACCCCACCACATGGTTCTCTCAATTAATGCAGAAAAAGCATTTGAGAAAATCTCAAACCTCTTTAATAATAAAAAATACTCAAGAAACTAGGAATAGGTGGGAACTTCCACAACTTTGTAAAGGGCATCTATGAAAAACCCACAGCTAACATCATACTTAATAGTGAAAGACTATGTTTTCCCTGTAAGATCAGGAACAAGACAAGTATGCTTGCTTTCACCATTTCTATTTCAACATTGTGATGGAAGTTCTAAACCAGAGAAATTAGGTAAGAAAAAGAAATAAATGGCATCCAAATTGGAAAGAAAGAAGTAAAACTACTCTATTTGCAGAATACATTAAAAACCATTAGAATTAATAAATGAGTTCAACAAAGTCGCAGGATACAAGATCAACACACAAACATCACTGCTATTTATGTTCACTAGCAATGAACAATACTAAAAGTAAAGGAAGAAAAAAAGTCATTTACAATAGCATATAAAAGGAATAAAATACTTAGGAATAAATTTAACCAAGGAGGTCCAAGACTTGTACTGAAAACTACAAAGCATTGCAAAAAAAAAAAAAAAAATTAAAGAAGACCTAAATAAATGGAAAGAATCCCTTGATCATGGATTGGGAGATTTAAGATTATTAAGATGACAATAGTCTTCAAAACTATCTACAAGTTCAATGCAATTCCTATCAAAATACCAATGGCCTGTTTTGCAGAAAGGAAAAGCTGACCCTAAAATTTATATGGAATTTCAAAGAACCCTGAACAGCCAAAACACTCTTGAAAAAAGAACAAAGCTGGAAGGCTAAAACTTTGTGATTTCAAAACTTACTACCAAGCAACAGTAGTCAAAACTGGCATAAGGATAAACAAAACCCATTGTTGTTGGGTTGATTCTAACTCATAGCAACCCTATAGGACAGAGTAGAACTTCCTCATAGGGTTTCCAAGGAGTAGCTGGTGGATTTGAACTGCCAACTTTTTGATTAGTAGCTGAACGCTTCACCACTGCACCACCAGATCTCTGGCATAAGGATAGACATATAGAAAATGGAATAAAATTAAGACTCAGTAAACCCATATGTCTATGGTCAATTGAGTTTCAACAAGTGTTCCAAGGCCATTAAATAGGGGAAAGAATAGTCTTTTCAACAAATGGTCCTAGAACACTGGATACATACATGCGAAAGAATGAAATTGTACCCTTGCTTCACATCATATACAAAAATTAACTCACAATCAATCAAAGACCTAAATGTAAGAGCTAGCCCTAGAAAATTCTTAGAAGAAAACATAGGGGTAAATATTCATGACTTTTGATTAGGCAATGACCTCCTAGATATAACATCATAAGAACAAGCAACAACAACAGAAAAACACAGATAAATTTGGACTTCATCAAAATTAAAAACTTTTGTGCATCAAAGGACACTACCAAGAAATTGAAGAGACAACCCACAGAACAGGAGGAAATATTTTCAAATCATATATCTGACAATGGTCTAGTATCCAGAATATATAAAGACCTCTTACCACCCAACAACAAAAAGACAAAATAATCTAATTTTTAAAAATGGGCAAAGGACATAAATAGATATTTCTCTCAAAAAAGATATAAAAATGGCCAACAATCACAAGTAAAGATGTTCAGTGTTATTAGTCATTGTCATTTTTGTTGTGTGCTGTCAAGTTGATTCCGATTCATAGCTACCCTATAGGACAGAGCAGAACTGCCCCACGGGGTTTTCTAGGTTGTAATCTTTACGGGAACAGATCACCATGTCTTTTCTCCAACGGAGCTGTTGCTGGCTTCAAACTGCTGACTTTTTAATTAGCAGCCGACGGCTTAACCATTGTGCCACCAAGGCTCCTTCGTTAGTCATTAGGGAAATTCTAAACAAAATCACAGTGAGACACCACTTCACACCCGCTAAGATGGCTATGATAACAATAATAATAAAATAGAAAATAACACGTGTTGGTGTGGATGTGGAGAAATCGTTAACACTTACACATTACTGGTGGGAACTTAAAATGGCCCAGCCACTGCGATAAACAGTTTGATGGTTCCTCAAAGAGTTAAACATAGAATTCTGTATGACACAGAAATTGCACTCCTAGGTATATACCCCAAAGAATTGAAAACAGGCCTCAAACAAAAACTTGTCCACAAACGTTCAGCCCTATTCACAATAGCCCAAAAGTGGGTATAACCCAAATGTCCATCAACGGATGAATGAATAAGCAAAATATGGTAAATCCATAAAATGGGATATTACTCAGTCATAAAGAGACTGTATTTTTATATACTAACAAAAAAAATCCAAAAATAAATTTTAGAAATATTGCAATCACACCAAAAAGTATAAAATACTTGGAATAAATTTAACAACCAAAATGCAGGACATGCACCCTTCAAAACTACCAAACATTGATGAGAAAAATTAAAGCAGATCTAAATAAATGAAGAGACATTTCATGTTAATGTGAAGACTCACTCAGCACTGTCAAGATGGAAAGTCTCCTTAATTTATAAATTCAATGCCATCCTTATCAAAATCCCAGTAGGCTTTTTTTTTTATTGGTAGAAATTGATAAGCGATCTTAAAATTTTATGGAAATAAAAAAGACCTAAAACAGTCAAAACAATTTTGAAAAAGAACAAATTTATACAACTTAATTTCAAAACTACTGTAAAGCCACCATAATTAAAGACAGTGTGCAAGGATAGGCAAATAGATGAGTGGAACACAATTGAGCATCCAGAAATAAACCTTAACTTTTATAGTCACCTGATTTTTGACAAATACTGCAACAGCCTTTTGATGAGGGGAAAGGATAGTCTTTCCAACAAACAGTTCTGGGGCAATTAAATTTCCATATATAAAAGAAGAACTTAGATCCTTACCTCACACCATACAAAAAATAACAAATAACTGTAGACTGAAATCTAAGAGCTATAACTTTAAAGATTTTAGAAGAACACATAGGAGAAAATCTTGACCGTAGGTTGGGCAGAGTTCTTAGATATGATACCAAAAGTATGATCCATAAGAGAAAAAAATTGATAAACTATGACTTTACCAAAATATAAAACTTTTGCATTTCAAAAGACATCATTAAAAAATTTTAAAGAGGAACCACAGACCGGGAAAAATATTTTCAATACATATGTATCATAAAGGACTTGTATCCAGAATATATAAAGTCTTACAATTCAATAACAAGAAGACAAACACCTACTTTTTAAAATAGACAAAAGATATGAATATTTAACTAAATAAGATGTACAAATGTCTAAAAAGTACATGAATAGATGATCAACATCCTTAGGCATTATAAAAATGCAAATTAAAGAACCACAGTGAGATACCACTACATACTATTAGAAAGGCTAAAAGTAAAAAGACCGACCATACCAAGTGTTGCTGAGGATATGGAGAAAATGAATTCCTCATACTTTGCTAGTGGGAACATAAAATAGCAAAGCCATTTTGGGAAATAGTTTGGCAGTTTCTTAAAAAGACAAAAACATACTATGCTGTTGTTAGGTTCCCTTGAGTTGGTTCTGACTTACAGCGACCCTATGTGCAACAGAACGAAAGACTGCCCTGTCCTGGGCCATCTTCAAAATCTTTGTTATGCCCATTGTGGCAATCACTGTGTCAATCCATCTTGTGGAGGATCTTCCTCTTTTTCCCTCACCATCTAGTTTACCAAGCATGTCCTTCTCCAGGGACTGATCCCTCCTGATAACATGTCCAAATTATGTAAGACAAAGTCTCTCCATCTTTGCTTCTAAGGAGCATTCTGGCTGTACTTCTTCCAAGATAAATGTGTTCATTCTTCTGGAAGTCCATTGTATATTCAATATTCTTCGCCAAGACCATAATCGAAAGGCATCAATTCTTCTTCGGTCTTCCTTATTCATTGTGCAGCTTTCGCGTGCATATGAGGTGACTGGAAAGCACCATGGCTTGGGTCAGGCACACCTTAGTCCTTAGAGTGATGTCTTTGCTTTTTAAGGCTTTAAAGATGTCTTTTGCAGCAGATTTGCCCAAGGCAACAGGTCGTTTGACTTCTTGACCACTGCTTCCATGGGTGTTGATTGTAGATACAAATAAAATGAAATCCTTGAGAACTTCAATCTTTTCTCCGTTTATAATGATGTTGCTTATTGGTCCATATGTGAGGATTTTGGTTTTCTTTATGTTGAAGTGTAATCCATACTGAAGGCTGTAGTCTTTGATCTTCATCAGTAAGTGTATCAAGTACTTTTCACTTTCAGCAAGCAAGGTTGTGTCATCTGCTTATATCAGATTGTTAATGAGTCTTCCTTCCTGCCACATTCTTCTTTATATAGTCCAGCTTCTCGGATTATTTGCTCAGCATACAGATTGAATAAGTATGGTGAAAGGATACAACCCTGACGCACACCTTTCCTGACTTTAAACCACACAGTATCCCCTTGTTCTGTTAGAATGATTGCCTCTTAGTCTATGTACAGGTTCCTCATGAGCACAGTTAAGTGTTCTGGAATTCCCATTCTTCACAATGTTATCCATAATTTGATATGATCTACACAGTCGAATACCTTTGCGTAGTGAATAAAACACATGTAAACATCTTTCTGGTAGTCTCTGCTTTCAGCCAAGATCCATCTGACATCAGCAATGATAGCTCTTGTTCCAGGTCCTCTTCTGAATCCGGCTTGACTTTCTGGCAGCTCCCTGTCGATGTACTGCTGCAACTGCTTTTGAACTATCTTCAGCAAAATTTTTACTTGTGTGTGATAATATTATTATTTGATAATTTCGACATTCTTTTGGATCATCTGTCTTTGGAATGAGTACAAACATGGATCTCTTCCAGTCAGTTGGCCAGGTAGCTGTCTTCCAAATTTCTTGGCATAGATGAGTGAGTACCTCTAGTGCTGCATCCATTTGTTAAAACATCTCAATTGGTATTCCATCAATTCCTGGAGCCTTGTTTTTTGCCAATGCCTTTAGTGCAGCTTGGACTTCTTCCTTCAGTACCATTGGTTTCTGATCATATGCTAACTCCTGAAATGGTTGAACGTTGACCAATTCTTTGTGGTACAGTGACTCTGTGTATTCTTTCCATCTTCTTTTGATGTTTCCTGCATCGTTCAAAATTTTCCCTGTAGAATCCTTCAATATTGCAACTCGAGGCTTGAATTTTTTTCTTCAGTTCTCTCAGCTTGAGAAATGCCAAGCGTGTTCTTCCTTTTTGGTTTTCTAACTCCATGTCTTTGCATATTTCATTATAATACTTCACTTTGTCTTTTCCAGCTGCCCTTTGAAATCTTCTGTTCAGCTCTTTTACTTCATCATTTCTTGCTTTTGCTTTAGCTACTCTATGTTCAAAAGCAAGTTTCAGAGTCTCTTCTGACATCCATTTTGGTCTTTTCTTTCTTTTCTGTATTTTTAATGACCTTTTGCTTTCTTCACGTATGATGTCCTTGACGGCATTCCACAATTCGTTTGGTCTTCGGTCATTAGTGTTCAATGCATCAAATCTATTCTTGAGATGGTCTCTAAATTCAGGTGGGATATACTTAAGAACATACTTTGGCTCTCATGGACTTGTTCTAGTTTTTTTCAACTTCAATTTGAACTTGCATATGAGCAATTGATGGTCTGTTCCACAGTTGGCCCCTGGCCTTGTTCTGACTGATGATATTGAGCTTTTCCATCCTCTCTTTCCATAGATATAATCAGTTTGATTCCTTTGTATTCCATCTGGTGAGGTCCATCTGTACAGTCATTGTTTATGTTGGTGAAAAAAGGTATTTGCACTGAAGAAGTCGTTGGTCTTGCAAAATTCTATCATGTGATCTGTGGCATGATTTCTAACACCAAGGCCATATTTTCCAACTACTGTTCCTTCTTTGTTTCAAACTTTCTCATTCCAATCACTAGTAATTATCAGTGCATCTTGATTGTATGTTTTATCAATTTCAGACTGCAGAAGCTGGTAAAAATCTTCAATTTCTTCATTTCTGGCCTTAATGGTTGGTGTGTAAATTTGACTAATAATCATATTAATTGGTCTTCCTTGTAGGCATATGGATATTATCCTATCACTCACATTGTACTTCAGGATAGATCTTGAAATGTTCTTTTTAATGATGAATGTGACTTCATTCCTCTTCAATTTGTCATTCCCAGCATAGTAGACCATATGATTGTCTGATATAAAATGGCCAACACCAGTCCATTTCAGCTCACTGATGCCTAGGATGTCAATCTTTATGTGTTCCATTTCATTGTTGATGATTTATAATTTTCCTAGATTCATACTTCGTACATTCCATTTTCCTATTATTAATGGATGTTTGCAGCTGTTTCTTCTCATTTTGAGTCATGCCACAGCAGCAAATGAAGACCTGAATGCTTGACCCCATCCATGTCATTAAGGTCGACTTTACTTTGAGAAGGCAGCTCTTCCCTTGTCTTATTTTGAGTGACTTCCAATCTGAGGGGCTCATCTTCTGGCATGGTCTGTCAGTTTGTCACACTGTGATGACTTGCTTGTTGCTGTGATGCTGGAAGCTATGCTACCAGTATTTCAAATACCAGCAGGGTCACCCATGGTGGACAGGTTTCAGCTGAGCTTCCAGACTAAAGTAGATTAGGCAGAAGGACCTGGCAGTCTACTTCTGAAAAAATTAGCCAGTGGAAACCTTATGAATAACAGCAGAAACTTATCATATGACCTAGCAGTTCCACTCCTAGGAAGCTTCTCGAAAGAAATGAAAATATATGTCCACACAAAGACTTGTATACAAATGTTCATAGCAGTATTATTCA
This sequence comes from Dugong dugon, assembly GCA_030035585.1. Taxonomy (NCBI): domain Eukaryota; kingdom Metazoa; phylum Chordata; class Mammalia; order Sirenia; family Dugongidae; genus Dugong; species Dugong dugon. Next base: position 94,167,343 of record CM057483.1, on the reverse strand, counting down.
TGATAGTCCCAAACTGGAAACAATCCAAATGTTTTATTAATTGATGTATGGATAAACAAAATGTGGTATATCCACATAATGGAATACTCTTTAGTAATATATAGGAACAAACCGATACATGTTACAACATGGATGACCCTCAAAATATTATCCTAAGTGAAAGAAGCCAGAAGCAAAAGATTAGCTATTGTATGATTCCAATTATATGAAAGGTCCAGAAAAGACAAATTTATTGATAGAAAGCAGATCTGTATTTGCCTAGGGCTAGGAGTGGGAGTGGAGATTAATTGCAGACATTCTGGAGGGAGTTCTTTTGTGGTGATGGAAATGTTATAATACTGGATTGTGGTGATGGTTGTAGAATTCTATACATTTATTAAAAATCACTGAATTGTGCACTTTCAATAGATGAATTTTTAGGCATATAAATTATTCTTCAATAAAGTAAAAAAGCTGAATTGAGCTGTAATAACTTTCAGTGAGCTTTTGAAGTCTTGCTTTCCAAAGAACAACAGATTATTGATTACCTTGAACCTATGGTCTCCCTTTCCTGTCCTAGACTCATGTAAATTTATTGACAAAGCTCTTAGCACATATTAAGTTTTGTTTTTAATTATAATATTTTATTGTGTTTTTGGTGAAAGTTTACACAGCAAATTAGGTTCCCATTTAATAATTTCTGTAGATTTTATTCAGTGACATTGTTTACATTTTTCAAAATGTGTCAGCATTCTCATTATTTCCATTCTGGCTATTCTGTTTCCATTAGTCTAGCTTCCCTAACCCCTCTTGCCTTCTCATCTTTGCTTTAGGGTAAATGTTGACTGTTCGGTCTCATACAGATGATTTTTCTAAAGAAGCATGGTACTCACAGGTGATATTGTTTATTTTACGAGCCAATCTATTATTTAGCTGAAAGGTGACCTCTGGGTGTGGTTTCACTATAGAGTTTAAAGGGTATGTATCTCAGGGCAAATAGTCTCAGGGGTTCTCTGGTAACCACCAATGAACATTGATCTCGGTATATTTCTTATTCTTGTCATTTCATAAAAGTGACAGCATACAATATTTGTATTTTTGTGATTGACTTATTTCACTCCGCATAATGTCCTCCAGCTCTATCCATGTTGTAAGATGACTTGGGAACTCCTTTTTCTTTATAGCTGAGTAGTATTCCATTATATGTATGTACCATATTTTGATTATCCATTCATCCATTGATGAGCACTAGGGTTGTTTCCATCTTATTGCTATTGTGAACAGTGCTGTAATGAACATAGTGTGCATATGTCTGTTTGTGTCACTTCTATTAGATCTCTGGGGTATATACGTAGGAGTGGGATTGCTGGACCATAAGGTATTTCTATTTCTAGCTTTTTGAGGATACACCATAACATTTTCCTTAGTGATTATATCATTTTACAATCCCACAAGCAGTGGATAAGTGTTCCAATCTCCCCACAACTTCAACAGCATTTGTTGTTTTCTATTTTTATCAGTGCCATTTTAGCAGAGGTGAGATGGTATCTCATTGTAGTTTTGATTTGCAGCTCTCTGATGGCTAATGATTGCGAGCATCTCTTCATGTGCTTGTTGGCTGTTTAAATGTCTTCTTTGGTAAAGTATCTGTTCATGTCTTTTGCCCATTTTTTAATTGGGTTGTTTGTCTTTTTGTTGTTGTTGGGTTGTTGAAATTTTCTATATATTTTAGAGATTAGACCCTTATTAGCCATGTTGTTCCCCCCAATTTTTTCCCAGTCTGTAGGTTCTCTTTTTACTCTTTCCATAGTCTTTTAATGTGCACAAGTATTTAATTTTTAGGAGGTCCCAGTTATCTAATTTATCTTCTGTTGTTTGTGTATTTGTTGTTGTGTTTGATAATCTGTGAAAAAAATTAGTTCCCGTTGTTTAGTCCCTATATTATCTTCCAGGAACTTTATAGTTTTAGCTTTAACATTTAGGTCTTTGATTTATTTTGAGTTAGTTTTTGTGTATGGGGTGAGGTATGGATACTGTTTCATTTTTCTGCAATTGATATCCAGTTTTGCCAGCACCATTTGTTAAAGAGACTGTTTCTTCCCTATTCAATGGATGTTGACCGCTTGTTGAAAATCATCTGCCTATAGATAGATTTACTTCTGGGTTCTCAATTCTATTTCATTGATCTATGTGTCTGCCATTGAACCACTACCAGACCATTGTGATTACAGAGGCTGTATAGTATATTTTGAGATTGGGAAGTGTGACACCTCCTACTTTGTTCTTCTTCTTCAATGTTGCTTTGTCTTTTTCCTTTCCATATAAAGTTACTAATTAGTTTTTCCATTTAAATAAAGAATGTTGTTAGAATTTGGATTGAGATTGCATTATATCTATAGATTGATTTGGATACTATTGACATTTTCACAATGTTAAATCTTCCAGTCCATGAGCATGGCATGGTCTCCCATTTATGTAGGTCTCTTTTAGTTTCTTACAGTAATGTTTTATAGTTTTCATTCTATAGGTCTTTTACATCCCTGGTTAGGTTTATTTCTAAGGTATTTTACCTTTTGAGGGCTATTGTAAATGGCATTGTTTTCTTGATTTCCTTTTCAGAGTTCTCCTTGTTAGTGTAAAGGAACCCAAATGATTTTTGTGTGCTGATTTTGTATCTTGCCACTTTGTTGAATCCTTCTATTAGATCCAGTAGCTTTCTTGTGGAATCTCTGGGATTTTCTGTGTATAGGATCATGTGATCTATGAACAGAGATAATTTTACTTCTTCCTTTCCAATTTGAATAATCTTTATTTCTCTTTTTTGCCTTATTGTTCAGGCTAGGACTTCCAGAATAAGAGTGGTAATAATGGGCATCCTCTTCTTGTTCCTGTTCTCAAGGGTAAGGCTCTCAGTCTTTAATTTCATTGAGAATAATGTTGGTGGTTGGTTTTGTACATATGCCCTTAATTATGTTGAGGAATTTCTCTTCTATTCCTATTTTTCTGAGTTGTTATCAGGAAAGGGTGCTGACTTTTATCAAATGCCTCTTTTGCATCAATTGAGATGATCATGTGATTCTTTTCCTTTGTTTTATTTATATGGTGAATTACATTGATTGATTTTCTAATGTTGAACCACTTTGGCATTCCTGGTATAAATCCCACTTGATCAAAGTGTATGATTTTTTAAAAATATGTTGTTGAATTCTGTTCGCTAGAATTTTGTTGAGAGTTTTTGGGCCTTTATTCATGAGGGATATTGGTCTGTAGTCGTCTTTTTTTTGTGATGTCTTTCCTGGCTTTGGTATCAGGGTTTCATAGAATGAGTTAGGAAGTATTCCTTCCTGTTCTATGTTTTGGAAGTGTTTGAGTAGAATTGGTATCAACTCTTCTCTGAATGTTTGGTAAAATTCCCCATGAAGCCATCTAGGCTGGGGCTCTTTTTTGTTGGGAGTTTTTGATGACATCTTCAATCTCTTCTTTTGTTATGGGTCTGTTTAGAATTTCCACCTCTATTTGTGTTAGCTTAAGTAGGTAGTGTGTTTATAGAAATTTGTCCATTTCTAGGTTTTCAAACTTGCTGGAGTATAATTTTTCATAGTATTCTGTTATGATCCTCTTTATCTCAGTTGGATCTGTTATGAAGTTTCTAATTTCATTTCTTATTTTGGTTATTTGCATCTTCTTATTTTTTTCATTTGTCAATTTGGCTAGTGGTTTGTTAATTTTATAGATCCTTTCAGAGAACCAACTTCTAGTCTTGTTGATTCTTTCTATTGTTTTTCTGTTTTCTATTTCATTTATTTCTCCTCTGATCTTTATTATTTCCTTTCTTCTGGTAGCTTTGATACTCTTTTGCTCTTCTTTTTATGTTTGTAGAAGTTGTCAGATTAAGTTGTTGATTTTGGACCTTTCTTCTTTTTAATGTATGCATTTATTGCTATAAATTTCCCCTTGAGCACTGCTTTTGCTGCATCACAAAGATTTGGGTATGTTGTGTTTTCTTTCTGGTTTGATTCTAATTATTTTTTAATTTCACTTTTAATTTCTTTTATGACCCAATAGTTTTCTAGTTGTGTGTTATATAGATCCATGTATTTAATTTTCTTTGTTCTTCCTCTTATTGATTTCTAGTTTCATACATTTATGGTGAAAGGGGACGCTTTGCATAATTTCAATCTTTTTATATTCACTTATGCTTGCTTTATGGCCTAAAATATGGTCTATTCTGGAGAATATTCTATGTTTGTTGGAGAAGAATGTGTATTGTGCTGCTGTTGAGTGGTGTGTTCTATATGTCTGTGAGGTTCAGTTGGTTAATAGTGTTATTTAGATTTCTGTATTTTTATTGATTTTCTTTCTAGTTATTCTGTTCATCATTGAAAGTGGTGTTTTAAAATCTCCTGCTATTATTGTAGATCTATTTCTCTCTTCAATTCTGTTAGGGTTTGTTTTATAAATTTTGGAGCTTTTTCATTGGGTGCATAAAATTTATAATTATTATGTCTTCTTGGTGAATTGATCCTTTAATTATTATGTAACGTCCTTCTTTGTCTCTTTTAATGGACTTTGACTTAAGGTCTATTTTTTCAGATATTAATATTGCCACTCCTGCTCCCTTTTGTTTACTGTTTGCTTGGTATATTTTTTCCATCCTTTTATTTTTAGCCTCTTTATATCTTTGTGTCTAAGGTGTGTCTCTTGTACACAACATGTTGATGGGTCATGCTTTTTTATCCATCTGCCTCTTGACTCATGCATTTAGTCCATTTACTTTCAGTGTGATTATTAATAGGTAAGAATTTACTGCTGCCATTGTGGTGGTAACCATTTCTTTGTTCTTTACTTTCTGTGCTGAGTTCTTTTTGTATATGGATTTTCTTTTCTTATAATTTATTACTGTTTTTGTGTTTACTGATGCTTTTTGTTTTTCTTCTTTATTTTGGTTGAGTAGATTTATTAATTTTCTTTGTGGTTACTCTGATGTTTACATTTATCATCCTATATTTAAAACAGTGTGTTATATCTTGAAATTGCCTTGACTTCCTCTCCATATGGAAGTTGTATAACTACACCATTTGTTCCCTGTTTTGTTTTGAAGTTGTTGTCATTTACAATTTAATATCTCTGGTTCCCTGTAATCAATTTTGTAGCCTTATTTTGCTTTTGCAAAGTCTTTTTCTGGCTTGCTATCTGGGTGATGTTGTTAAGTGTCTTTATCTCAGGTTGTCTGATATTGTTGGTTTTCTATCTGAAGGACTTCCTTTTATATTTATTGTAGGGTTGCTCTGGTTGTTTCAAATTCCTTTAATTTCTGCTTATCTGGGAATGTCCTAATTTCACCCTCTTTTTTAAAAACAGTATTTCCTGGATATATGGTTTTTGGTTGGCAGTTCTCTTTCAGGGATTTGTAAATGTCATCCCATTGCCTTCTTTCTTGCATGGTTTCTGACTAGAAATCTATGCTTAATCTTATTGAGGCTCCTTTGTGATATTTTGCTTTTCATGAATTGCTCTCAAAATTCTTTCTTTGTCTTTGGTTCTGGGAAGTTTGATTATGATATGTCTTGATAAATTTCTTTTGGGGCCTATCCTGTATGGGATTTGATGAGCTTCTTGGATGGAAATCTTGTCTTTCATGATATTTGGAGAGTTCGCTAACATTATACCTTCAAAAATTCTCTCTGTATTTTTTCCTCTCTTCCCCTTCCTGTATTCCTAATATGCATATATTATTCCTCTTGATGATGTCCCACATAACCCTTAGGCTTTCTTCATTTTTCTTCAGCCTTTTTTTCTGTTTGCTCCTCAAACAAATTAGTGTCAAGGGATTTGTCCTCTATTTCATTGATTCTTTCTTCCATTGATTCAATTCTACTTCTGTGGCCTTCCATTGAGTGGTTTATTTCTGATATTTTATTGTTAAGGTTCTGAATTTGTAGATGTTGTTTGTATATGGTTTCTATTTCTCTGGTGAGTTTGCCATTTTGTTCTTGTACTGTTTTCCTGAATTCTTCTAGGTTGTTTTCTGTGTTTTCCTTGATATCTTTGAATAGCCTAAATATTAGTCTTTTGAATTCTTTGTCGGATAGTTCTGTTATTAGTTCTTCCTCAGAAAGGTTTTCCATCCCTTTATTTTGCTCCTTTGCTTGACCCATCTCATCCAGGTTCTTCATATGATTTGTAGTTGAATGCTGTTTTCAAGACTTTAAGGTTCTATTTTATTTGTTTATATATTTCTTTGTTGATTGTATGTTTACTTGTATTTTTGCACTGTTTTGCTTTTGTTTTGATACATCTGGAATTTAGCTTTTTCCCTTTCTCTTTATATTGTCTACTTTCTTTTGTATTGTTTTCTTTGATGTTGCTTTGTAGTATTGGTCTGTGTATGACTATGATGCTGCCAGTTGGTTGGGAGTAGCTTTCTCTCACTGGTAGGTATGTTGGGTCACATACACATAGGAATCCTCTGTCATTGTATATGTATGTCTTCCCTTGTAGGATTGCATGAAGTTGTGTGAGCAGGACTCTTCCCTGTTGTGGGGCTCCAAGTGTCCAGTGGCCAGGATCCCGCCACAGCACTTGTGGGAACTTGTGGTTCTTCCATGTTGGAGTGTGCTGTTAGTGAAGCCTTTGGAGAGGCCTGCACCACCACCACCACCACCACCTGTACCACTGCCACTACCTGCACTGCTGCCACCACCTGTACCCCCCACCCAAACTGCAGCCTCCACCTGCACTGCTGCCACCACCCACAACTCAGTCACCACCTATACTGCCTCCATCACCTATATAGCTGTCACCAGCCATTCTGTTGCCACCACCCATACTGCCACCACAACCCATACCACTACAACAACATACAATGCTGCCACCACACACTCTGCTGTTGTTTTTGCAGACCCAGGGATGCAGTACAACTGTAAAGGGTGAGGAAGTCCCTCTGCTTAGTTATGGGGGTCTCTGTATATGCTTAGACAGCCTGAGGGAATAGGTAGAGTGTAGGATGGGCATGTGGTGGACATGTATTCTAGGGCACCTTGCCTCAGGGGCCAGGAGAGGTATATGGTGAGCTTTGGCAGGGTGGGGAGAGTGGCGAGAGCTGCCTAGATATATCGCTGCACAGGTCAGGTGAGGTGCATGGTGGGCTTAGGCCAGGCAAAAGAAGCAGTGGTCAGTTCTCTGAGGCTCCTTGCTTTGCAGGCTGGGTGATGGGAGCAATAAGGTGTTTCTGGTGCTCCTTGCTGTGCAGGCTGGGCAGTTGGAGCTATGGGCATGTCTCTGGGGATCCTCTCTGTGTGGTCCAGGCAAGGGGAGACATGGTAGTGTCAAGTGTTGGGGAGTTGCTGAAGGCACCTTACCACATAGGTGATGAAGGCAGGGATGCCTACTCAAATGGGAAGGGAAAGAGAATCGGTATGATGCTGGTCAAGGAGGAAACTTCTGATTATTACTCTGCTATTTCACTATTCAGTGGATGTCTCCCACCCAAATGGATGTGCACCACCACTGATAGGAAGTTCTGTCACTAGCTTCTAAGTCTCTCACTTCTCTGCATTCACTTGCAACTCTGAAGCTCTCGCCCACCTTCCTGCACTCACCCTTGTCCTTCCACAGAATTTCACTTCCTGTCTTATCAATCCCCTGTCCTGAGGCTCCAATGATTCAGTCCACCCCACTTCGCTTCAGTGACACTTCCCTGTGTTTTCCTAGTTTCAAAGCTGTGGGACTCCCTTGCATTTCCTTCTCAGGCTAGTTTGGACCCAGCAGATGACTTGCGTACCTTGTTTATTTCTAGGTTTGTTCATTCAGTATCTTTGCCTCCAGTTGTGTTTTTTGTGAGGTTTCCTTCCTGAGCTCCTCACCTGGGTATGTGGCCTGCTGCTGTCTCAAAATGGCCACATTGTGCCAGGCCAGCCAGCCGGGCATGGACTCTGAGAATCTCCATGCTCCTGATGGTTTCTTTCTAAATCTCTTTCCAGTCAGTGCTCAGTCCAATTCTTCAAACTTACCTTTGATGTGCAGGGATCCAGGGCCATTGTATCTGTTTCACTTGGTTTCTCAAGTCTTTGTTGTAAAGGGAATATTAAGATCATCTATCTAAGCTGCCATCTTTTTCCCGTCCTACATAGTAAGCTCTTGATAAAGGCTAGATTTTATTATTATTATTACAGGACGTCAGAGCCATAAAGAACTTGAGAAATGAACTAGTTCAACTTTCTTCATTTTAAATATGAAGATACTAAGGTTCAGTCAAGAGAAAGTACTTGCCAATGGTCTCAAAACTTACAAGAATATGACTCTCTTCTTTATCCAGTGTCCTTTTCGTTTTAAAAAAAGACTGAAAACATGTAGATGTCTCAATCTTTGATCCTCTCACTAGAAAACTCTACTGGTTTAGATCAGGGGGCTTCACCCTAGATAAAACAAAACTGGTTGGGTTCTGGTTTGATGCACATATCTAAATTTGTGAAGACCCTGTCGAAATCGAGCTCACTTTTCTTCAAGGGGAGAGGGCCATGGCCAAGGTTCGCACATCCACACTTTACTGATCCCTTCTTCTCCTTTTTATTTGAAGGACTTAGTTAAATTTTTTATTAGATCTCAACAAGGCAGAATGAAAAATCAGAAAAGATGGTATTGGTAATTAACTAAATTATGCATTCCTCATCCAGCACAAGGAAGTAGGGGAATTGGAATCAAGTGCTGGAGCTTACAACTGTGACTTGTTAGCTATTTCGGGTGGGGCATTGCAGAAGAGAAGGATGAATTTAAAGGCCTAAGCGTCCACAACTCACCATCAGTGAGCTTTGTAGGCAACCAGTTCACAATGCCCAGGACTTTGTAGCTGCATCTTGGTCCTGCTTGAGTGATGAAAGTATTTTGATTAGGAAAAGGCATTATGCTTTATGTAATTATCTTGCTTTTTTCTTGAATCAAAAAACGTAATCAAGTGTGCCTAAAAATCTGCTAACAAAAGGGTGAAGTTTAATAGCTGTGACTTAAGACCAAGTCACAATGCGTTTAATCACAATAAGAGGAGAACAACAAGAACACATCATTTAGGAAATAGGTCTTACGAAGAAAGGCTAAAGAATGAGGCTGATTTCACTAAGTGAAGAATTTGGGGTATCATTCAGTTGACAAGTATTTACTGAGAACTTACTATGTGCAAAGCATTGTGCTATACTAATTGTTATGGATTAAATTGTGTCCCCCCAGAATATGCATTGTAAATCCTAACCCCTATACATATGGGAATGGGTTTTCTTTGTTATATTAATGAGGAGCATTAGTTTAGGGTGCATCTTAAGTCAATCTCTTTTGAGAGTATTGACAGGTAGTTAGGAAGCTTGCATTCCAGTCTTGGCTCTGCTATTGATTGTTGTCAAGGGGCCATGTTACATACGTGGCCAGTAATACATGGGGAATACATACATACCTCTGCCTTCAAGAAGCCTACAGTTCAGTAGGGGAGATAAGAATACATACACAAAAAATATATATAGAAATTTACAGAAATTATGGTTTAGTGTCATGTTAATGGTACAAATGGCTGTGGCAGTTCAGAAGGGAAAAATAATTTCCTAATAGAATGATTAGGGAAGGTTTCACAGAAGGGATGGACAGGATTTCATGTGTGCATATATTAGAAGGTCTTTGAAAATTTGAAAGGAAACCTATGGAGGATGATGGTGTATCTGTTCCTAGTTTCCAGGAACAGTAAGAAGAGAATAGGCTGAAAATACATCAGAGGGGTTTGGAGGAAGATATGAAAATTAGCTTCCTAATTCTATGGACAGTGAAGCACTGGAAGACACAAGAAAAGAGAAAATTAGCAACTTTTTTAAGATGAAGATTGGACAATCATATACCTGTGATGGTTTAAAATTACTACTTCCTACAGGCAGGTGGATAGGATTAGATGAATGCTTACTTTTTTCATTCCATGTAAAGGTGCACATTACACATGCCTCCTTGAATATCTTCCATAAACACCTCAATTATAACATATTTGAAAAGGAAGTTATCTCTCCAAAGTCCCTCAACAACAATCAATAGCAGAGCCAAGACTGGAATGCATGCTTCCTAACTTCCTCTCAATACTCCATAGTCCATACTCCTTCTCAGATGATGCGTTAATTTTTTTTTAATCCTCTTCATTAGGAACTGTCAACTATGCTTTGCTTATGACATTTTTGCTCATTCCAAATTTTAGTTCCTGGAAACCTTTTAAAGACATTGCACTGGAATTTATTAGAGATTGGTTCTTGATCCTAGACAGAGTTGGGAGGGTCTGTAGATTGAATTACAAAAAAGTCCCACCATTAACATTGACATTTTAAAGTTTGAAGTGTGTGATAGTCCTTGTGAATTCACCAAAGGGCAGGGCAAAACCTGATCTTAGTAGTTGCTTTCTCTTAAAAATCAGAGCTCATTTTGATAAAAGGAATAACCAGATGAATTAGTCATGTTAATATAAGATTAGTCATTCAAACAACAAATTGAGCTCCTATTATGTGCTAGGCATGCATAAATTAGAATTTCACTTTTTCTTTTTAATAATTGGGCCAAGACACATGTAAGCAAAGAGAAATTGGGACTCTATATCTGGGTTACCAAACATTGCCCCTTTATTTTGGTTGTAAGTTCTTGAACATTGTTTATGGATGGTGTCTTAGTTATCTAGTGCTGCTATAACAGAAATACAAGTGTATGACTTTAACAAACATAAATTTATTCTCTCATAGTCTAGTAGGTTTCAAGTCTGAATTCAGGGCACCAGCTCCAGGGGAAGGCATTCTCTCTCTGTTGTCTCTGGAGAAAGATCCTAGTCATCAATCCTTCCCTGCTCTAGGAACTTCTCAGTGCAGGGACTCCAGGTCCAAAGGACGTGCTCTGCTCCTGGCACTACTTCCTTTGTGGTATGAGGTCACCATTCCAAGTTTCAGGATCCCATTTTTTCCCAATCAATGCCCTCATTTTAACTTCAGACACCAGTCGTGGTTGGGAATTCAATTAGCATTGTAATTCAGCCACTCTTACCATAAGACTCCAGGTTTGGTTTTAGGCAATATCAGCTCTGTTACTACAAGAAATAAGGTTTTATTTCAAGGCACAAGTGGAAACTTTGAGGTCGTTTATGTGATACTTGAGCTTGATTTTGAAGCCCTGAGCTCATCTCTTTCTTTCACCATTTTGTCTGCTGAAATAGAACCAACCAACCAGCTTCCTTATACTTCTCATTATGACAAAATTATAGAAAGGTATCAAACATGCAATCACCCAGAGCCTTGTCTCTCACCAATACCTGATCTATCGGTGGTGATATTTTGTGTATTTGTATTGCCATCTTATGCCACGGATTAGCAGTGCCCTCTTTACTTGGAAGCAGAGTCATCAACAGCTTTAAGACTAACCAAATTTGAGAACCAGTTTAGAAAACTCATCCTTGCAGTTTTGTTTCTCTAGAACTGCTCTCAATACCAAATGTCTTAGGTTGGGTTCTTTAAAGAAGCAAAACCAGTAAACCATATAGATATATATACCAAAACCCAAAAAGCCCATTGCTGTCAAGTCGATTCCAACTCATACCAACCCTATAGGACAGAGTAGAACTGTCCCATAGGGTTTCCAAGGAGTGGATGATGGATTCAAACTGCCAACCTTTTGATTAGCAGCCAAGTTCTTAATGACTGCACCACCAGGGCTATATATATATATGTATGTATATATATATATATATATACACACACACAGATATTTGTATCAAGGAAAAGGCTCATGTTGTTGTAGAAGCTGGAGCGCCCCAAGTCCATGGGTAAGGATAGAGGCTTCTTCTGATTCATGTAGCTGCAGGGACTGGTGAATCCGAGATCAGCAGGTCAGGCAGCAGGGCTTTTGCTTGCTCTGGATCCTGCAGCTGGCTCCTGTTTGTTTGACCTCTAGTTCTTGGGACCTGAGGTAGCAGCTTACTTACCACCTTGCCTGCTGATTTTGGGATTTGTCGACCTTCACAGCCTGTGAGCAAGAGTCTGCTGTCTGACCTTCCAGTCTTGGGTTTGCCAGCCCCTGCAACCATGTGGATCAGTAGACGTTTCTATCTGACCCACGGACTTGGGACATTCCAGCCTCTAGAACCACAGGAGCCATTTCCTTGATATAAATCTTTGTCGCTGTCTATATATATTTATATACTTTACTGGTTTTGTTTCTCTATAGAACCCAGCCTAAGACAGACGATTACATTGTGTTTGTGTGCATGTGTGTGTACACATATACAAATATACTTGAAATGTTAGTTCTGATGAAAAGGGATTTTATTATGATAACATGGGTGTAAGAATACTCGATCAACAGTCTATAATTCCAAGTAAGATAGACCAATAGGGTTACTAGGAGGATAAAGTATAAATTGTCCTAAGTTTTTCTCTTGTTCTGAAAAGATTTGGGTATATATTTAGATAAAAGACTAGGATGAGCCTAAAATTACCAAAAAGATTTTTTATTATGAATAAACTCAATCTTTACTGCTGTAAGACAAGAATATTTACTCTTGTTTTACATTAATAATAAGAGGAGGCTGTGTAAGAGTAGGAAAAAGTTAGCCTCATAATGAGGAGGAGTCTTGGTTTCTTCAAACTTTGTAATTCATTTATTCATTCACTCACTCAGATATGCATACAACAAATACTTATTGAGTATCAACATTGTGCTAGTTGCTGGAGATACAATGGTGACCACCACTATGTGACTTTAGGTGAGTCACTTCTCTTCTTGGGCTTGAATTTTCTCATCTATAAAATGAAAGTCTGGGACTTGGGTCTTTAAAAAACACCTTTAATCCTTTTTTAAAAACACCTTTAATCCTGAAGGAAAGAGATAACTGTGTGAAAATGCTTTATTAATGGCAAAATACTATAAAAATGTAAGAGTATATTGCTAGGTTGTCCAAAGATAACATACACTACAATTGGTTTTCCCACACTTAAGTTCAAGGGTGGTTACTTTATTTGTTGTTGTTGTTATTAGGTGCCATCGAGTTGGTTCAGACTCATAGTGACCCTATGTACAACAGAATAAAACACTGCCTAGTCCTGCACCTTGCTCACAATAGTTGCTATGTTTGAGCCCATTGTTGCAGCCACTGTGTCAATCCTTCTCGTTGAGGGTCTTCCTCTTTTTCACTGACCTTCTAATCAGACAATGTTCTGCTGCTATTCATAAGGTTATCATTGGCCAAGTTTTTTCGAAGTAGATCACCAAGTACTTCTTCCTAGTCTGTCTTACTCTGGAAGGTCCACTGAAACCTGTCCACCATGAGTGACCTTGCTGGTGTTTGAAATACTGGTGGCATAGCTTCCAGTATAACAGCAAAACACAAGCCACCATAGTATAACAAACTGACAGACGAGTGGTACTTTATTTATGGAGCTCATATAGCTTACTCCAAGTCATAGTTAAGACCATGACCCACTCTGTTTTCAGAAACGAATTTCCTTGTTTGACAGGAGGCCACATTTCTAATAAGCCTTGGAGCTTCAAGTCATGAATCGAAATTCAACATCTAGAACCCTTTTCAAATATTTTGGTGTCAGCAAAGAAAAACAGGAGAGGATGCAAATAACCCAAATAAGAAATGAACTTGGGGACATTACAATAGACCCAACTGAAATAGAAAGGATCACAATAGAGTATTATGAAAAATTATACTGTAACAAATTTGAAAACCTAGAGGAAGTGGATAAATTCCTAGACACTCACTCCCAAAGGTATGTTGAAAGTCTGAACAGAACCATAACAAGAGAAGATATTGAAAAGGTAATTTTAAAAAATTCCAACAAAAAAGCTCTGGCCCAGATGGCTTCGTTGGAGAATTCTACAAAACATTCAGAGAGGAGTTATACCAGTACTACTCAAAATATTTCAAACTAGAAAAGGAAGTGACACTTCCAAATTCATTCTATAAAGCCAGCATAATCCTGATACCAAAAACCAGGCAAAGATACCACAAAAAAAGAAAATTACAGATCAATATATCTTATGAATATAGACGCAAAAATTCTCAGCAAAATTCTAGCCAATAGAATTCAGCATCATATAAAAAAAAAAATAGACCACGACCAAGTAGGATTCATACCAGGTATGCAAGGATTGTTCAACATTAGAAAATTGATCAACGTAACCCACTACATAAATAAAAGGAAAGAAAAGAATCACATAATCATCTTAATTAATGAACAAAAGGCATTCGACAAAGTCCAACACCCATTCCAGATAAAAACTCTCGATAACAAAGGTATAGAAGGGAAATTTCTCAACATAATAAAGGGCGTTTATGAAAACAAATGGACAACGTCATTCTTGCTGGAGAGAGACTGCAAACATTCCCCTTGAGTACAAAAACAGGACAAGGATGCCCTTTATCGCCACTCCTATTTAACATTATGCTGGAAGTCCTAGCTAGAGCAATAAGGCAAGAAAAAGAAATAAAGGGCATCGAAATTGGTAATGAATAAGTTAAACTATCACTGTTTGCAGATGATATGATACTATGCATAAAAAACCCAAAAGACTCCGTGACAAAACTACTGGAACTAATAGAAAGATTCAGCAGAAAAGCAGGATACAAGATAAACAAAAAATCAGTTGGATTCCTATACACCAACAAGGAGAACGATGAAAATGAAATCGGGAAAACAATACCATTTATAATAGCCCCCCCAAATAAAATATTTATGAATAAATCTAACCAGGGATTTAAAACACCTACATAAAGAAAACTGCAAAACACTACTGCAAGAAACCAAAAGAGATTCACATAAATGGAAAAACACACCATACTCATGGATAGGTAGACTAAACATTGTGAAAATGACAATTCTAACAAAAGCAATTTACAAATACAATGCAATTCCAATCCAAATACCAACCACATTCTTTAAATAGATGGAAAAACTAATCAATATCTTTATATGGAAAGGCAAGAAGCCCTGGACAAGTAAAGCACTATTAAAGAAGAATGAAGTAGGAGGACTCGCACTACCTGGCCTTAGAAACTACTATACAGCTACAGTAGTCAAAACAGTCTGGTACTGGTACAATGACAGCTACACTGACCAGTGGAACCGGATTGAGAATCCAGACGTAAATCCATCCACCTACACTAACCTGATTTTCGACAAGGGCCCAAAGTCCATCAAATGGGGAAATGACAGTCTTTTTAACAAATGGTGCTGGCAAAAGTGGATGTTCATCTGCATAAAAATGAAAAAAGACCCATACTTCACACCATATACAAAAACTAATTCAGAATGGATCAAAGACCTAAATATAAAGACAAAAACTATAAAGTTCATAGAAGAAAAAACGCAAGAGGCCCTAATACACAGCATTAACAAGATACAAACCATAACCAACAACATACAAATTCCAGAAGATAAGCTAGATACCTGGAATCTTCTAAAAATCAAACACCTATGCTCTTCAAAAGACTTCACCAACAGAGTAAAAAGCGAGCCTACAGACTGGGAAAACATTTTTGGACATTACAAGTGAGACAAGGTCTAATCTCTATAATCTGCAAGAAAATCCAACACCTCTACAAAAAAAAAGACAAATAATCCAATTCAAAAATGGGCAAAGGAAATGAATAGACACTTCATCAAAGAAGACATTCAAGTCGCCAACAGACAGATGAGGAAAAGCTCGTGGTCACTAGCCATTAGAGAAATGCAATTTAAAACCACAATGAGAAGATACCATCTAATCCTGGCATTACTGCCAAAAATCAAAAAAACTGGAAATAACAAACGTTGGAGAGCTTGCGGGAAGATCGGCACTCTTATGCACTGCTGGTGGGAATGCATAACGATATAACCATTTTGGAAAATGATATGGCGCTTCCTTAGAAAGCTAGAAATAGAAATACCATACGATCCAGCAATCACACACCTAGGAATATATCCTAGTGAAATAAAAGCCGTCACAAAAAGAGACATATGCACACCGATGTTCACTGTAGCATTGCTCACAATAGCAAAGACATGGAAACAACGTAGATGCCCATCAACAGATGAATGGATAAACAAACTACGGTACATACACACAATGGAGTATTATGCAACGATAAAGAACATTGATGAATCTGTGAAACATCTCATAAGACGGATGAAACTGGAGGACATTATGCTGAGTGAAATAAGTCAATCCCAAAAGGACAAATATTGTATGAGACCTCTACTGCAAAAACTCATGAAAAAGCTTACACACAAAAAGTAACAATCTTTGTTGGTTACGAGGGATGGGAAGGGTGGGGGGAAATACTAAACAGACAATAGATACGTGGTAACTTTGGTGAAGGGTAAGACAGTACACTATAATGGGGAAGCCAGCACAACTTGTACAAGGAAAGGGCATGGAAGCTCCATAGACACATCCAAACTCCCTGAGGGACTGAAATGCTGGGTGGAGGACTGTGGGGACCATGGTCTCGGGGAACATCTAGCTCAATTGGCACGACACAGCCTATAAAGACAATGCTCTACATTCTACCTTGGTGAGTAGTGTCTGGGGTCTTAAAAGCCTGTAAGCGGCCATCTAAGATACTCCACTGGTCTCACTCCTTCGGGAGCAAGGGAGAATGAAGAGAACAGGATACAAGCAAAAGATTAATCCAAAGGACTAATTGTCCACAGCTACCAAGGCCTCCACCAGACTGAGTCCAGTACAGCTAGATGCTGCCCGGCTACCACCACTGACTGCTCTGACCAGGATCACAACAGAGGGTTCTGGACAGAGCTGGAGAAGGATGTAGAGCATAATTCTAACTCACAAAAAAAGACCAGATTTACTGGCCTAAAGAAGACTGGAGAAACCCTGAGAGTATGGCCCCCAGACACCCTTTTAGCTGAGTGGTGAAGTTACCTCCGAGGTTCACCGTTCAGCCTGGAAGTGGGCAGCCCCATAAAACCAAACGAGACTAACGAGGTACAGTAGTCCAGTGACAAGGGCCAGAAGGCAGAAGGGGACAAGGAAGCTGGTGATAGGGAACCCAAGGTTGAATAAGGATATTGCTGATGTGTTGTGAGATTGTTAACCATTTTCATAGGGCAACATTTGTAGTAACTGTTAAATGAGAAACTATTTTGTTCTGTAAGCCTTCATCTTAAGTGAGAATAACAGCACAATTGGAAGAGCGTAGACAATGTCACTGAACTGTGTATGTAGAAATTTTTGAAACGGTGTATCTTTGGCTATGTGTATTTTCACCAAAAAAAAAAAAAATGTTGAGAAGTTAGAGGGTTAGTATGTTTTGCGGTTGTTAACCAATGTCATAAAACAACATGTGTACTACTGTTTCATGAGAAACTGTTTGTTCTGTAATCCTTCACCTGAAGTACAATAAAATATTTTAAAAAATAATAAATAAATTAGGTATTGATAAACCTAAAAAAACAAAAGTAACAATCTTTGTTGGTTACGAGGGATGGGAGGGGTGGGGGAAATACTAAACAGACAATAGATACGTGGTAACTTTGGTGAAGGGTAAGACAGTACACTATAATGGGGAAGCCAGCACAACTTGTACAAGGAAAGGTCATGGAAGCTCTATAGACACATCCAAACTCCCTGAGGGACCAAATTGCTGGGTGAAGAGCTGTAGGGACCATGGTCTCAGGGAACATCTAGCTCAATTGGCATAACACAGTTTATAAAGACAATGTTCTACATTCTACCTTGGTGAGTAGTGTCTGGGGTCTTAAAAGCCTGTGAACGGCCATCTAAGATACTCCACTGGTCTCACCCCTTCGGGAGCAAGGGAGAATGAAGAGAACAGGATACAAAGAAGAGATTAGTCCAAAGGAGTAATGGACCACAGCTACCAAGGCCTCCACCAGACTAAGTCCAGTACAACTAGATGGTGCCCAGCTACCACCACTAACTGCTCTGACCGGATCACAACAGAGAGTTCTAGACAGAGCTGGAGAAAAATGTAGAACAAAATTCTAACTCACAAAAAAGGACCAGACTTACTAGCCTGACAGAGACTGGAGAAACCCCGAGAGTATGAACCCCGGATACCATTTTAGCCCAGTAATAAAGTTACTCCTGAGGTTCACCCTTCAGCCAAAGATTAGACATGCCCATAAAACAAAAAGATTAATGGGCCACAAGAGCGCAGGGACAAGGACTAGAGGGCAGGAGGGGAGAGGAAAGCTGGTGATAAGGAATCCAAGGTTGAGAAGGGAGAGTGTTGACATGTCATGGGGTTGTTAAACATTGTCATAAAACAATATGTGTACTAACTGTTTAATGAGAAACTATTTGTTCTGTAAACCTTGATCTAAATACAATTTAAAAAAATTTTTTTAATTTGGGTCTCAGGAACACTTTATATGTTTAAAATTATTGGGGAACATATATAGCTTTTGTTTATATGGAAAATAGCTGTCAATATTTACTGTATTGGGAGGAGGTCCGGCAAAATGGCACTCTAGACAGAAACACCAAGCCGTCCCTCCACAGCAAAGATCCAAAAAACTAAGCTGAAGAGAGAATACAACAATCCTGAAACCCTAAAACATCAAATGAAGAAATAAAGAACTCAGCCAAGCGCCAAATGGCGTGATAAAACTGACAGAGAACGGAGAGCAAGGAGAGATTTATACAGAGGTCCCCTACCAGCTAACACAGCGCGGATCTGCCATCTTGGACTCCTATCAGAGACCAGCAAATGGGGTACGAGAAAGCAGCCTTATGAAGCATCCAGCGGGAGACAAAACAACCGGTAATTGGCGATATATGCTTTCCCACATCCCAACCTTCTTCACCCCCACTCGGCCTCCTCTGCTTCCCGCGGCCACAGTCTCTTGACCAGGAAACACCGGCTGCTTGGATTCCACACACCAGAATGGGCCGGCTCTCTGAGTGCCATTTTTTGGCTGCTGGTGTTACTTTTATCCACTTCTTTTGATTTCTTTCTTACCTCTCACCACCTCCCCCTCCTTTCGCTCAAATACCTGGCTCCATGCACCATCTTTGCTTCTTCCTGAGGGGCTACAGAGCTCCGGTAAATTGTGATATACACTTTCCCACTCCCTACCCTTCTTCACCCACACTCGGCCCCCTGTACTTCCTGCAGACACAGTCTCTTGTCCGAGAAACACCAGCCCGCACTAGCTGGCTCTCTGAGTGCCATTTGTTGGCAGCTAGTGTTACTTTTATTCTGCTTCTTTTGATTTCCTCCTTACCTCTCACCACTTCCCACTCTTTTTGCTCAAATACTTGGCTCTGTGCGCCATCTTTGCTTCTCCCTGAGGGGCTGTGGAGCTCTGTTCGAGTGTGGAGGTGCTTCCTGGTCTGGGCTGCCGCACTGGTGGGATCTGGGGGCTTTTGTTCATTTGTTTGTTTTAAATTGTATGCTTGTTTTATTTTCCTTTTCTTGAGTTGGGAGCCCTTTCTGGCCAGGCGGTGCTGCGTGGCAAGGAGACTTCCCCCTCGGCTTGCACAGACGTGCAGAGGGATCCCTAGGGCATTTCTTTTTTGTAGGTTTTTTTTTCTTCTGTTTTTTAGGGGACCTTTCTTGTTCTTTTTATTTTAATTTGTTTTGTTTTCTTTTCCCTCTTTTTCCCTTTTTGTCTTTCTTCATTGCTCAGTTTCTTGTCTTTCTATATCTTCCTTCTCTTTCTGATCCCTGAATACCTGGCATTGTATACCTCTATGCCTTCTAGCCAGGCTGTACTGCAACACTTGAGAGCAACTTCCCAAGACCTCATAGCTGCACCTGTGGGATCCCTGGGAACTTTGCGGTTCTTTAACCTTTCTGATTCTTATTTATTCATTCTTTTCTTTTCTTCCTCTTCCCCTTTCTGTTTTTCTCCATTTCATAGTCTCTCATCTCTCCATTCCAACAGCAAGCTCCCCTCGCATTCTTTTTTATTTGTTTGTGTTTTTTGCTCTTGTTCCTCTCTCCTCTCTCCTATATCCATCTTAGCTCCACACATAACAATCTCCCCACTGCATCCTGCCTACCTGCACCGTGCGTTCGACATCACACAACCAAGCAGCACAGGCAAGGCCTACTGGAACCTGCCCGGCACTGATTACCGACCTGCTCTGGTGGCTGTTGTAAGAGCCACAAACAACCCATCCCAGTAACTCCTCTTCAGCTAGACCTGCCCTGCCGTACCATATCTGAGTGACTGACCCTGCCAATTGGAGAAGGAGGTGAAAAGAATTGTGCCACAGACGAGCAAACAACAAAGCACACACAGTCCGCCTGCTCAAACTTAGTCAATTTTTTTTTAAAAAGGGACGAAACAAACAAATCTACAATCAATAAACGAGAAAAATAACTACTAAATGCCCCGAAGACAGCAAACTATATCAAAACATTTACAAAAACAGGTCAGGATGGTTCCAGTAGGCATCCAAAATAAAACACCAGCTGACTTTCCAGTAGAAGAAAAGGCACTAGAACTACCTAATAAGGAATTCAAATCCCTAATGCTCAGAATTATCCAAGAGTTGAAGCAAAAAGCAGACAAAAATGAGGAAAAAATAGACAAATTCATGGAAAAGGCAGACAAATTCATGGAAAACACAGACAAAAAAATGGAAGAATCAGGAAAATAATACAGGAACAAAATGCCAAAATAAATTCACAACTAGAAATTATACAAAAACAACAATTAGAAATCCAAAAGATAAAAAACAAGATTTCAGAAATGGACAGTGTCATAGAAGAGCTGAGGAGCAGATTTGAAATGGTGGAAGACAGGATCAACAAAACTGAAGACAAACACTTGGATACAACTCTAAGGAAAAATCAGAAAAAAGAACGAAGAAAAATGAAGAGACCTTGAGAATTATGTGTGATACAGTCAAAAGCAAAAATCTGTGAGTGATCAGAGTTCTAGAACAGGGGGAGAAAACAGAAAACACAGAGAGGATCATTGAAGAACTGCTGAGATAAAACTTCTCCGATAACAGGAAAGAAGCTCAACGAACCCCATATAGGAGAGATCCCAAAAGAAAATCACCAAGGCATATCATAATCACACTCGCTAAAACCAAAGACAAAGAATCCTGAGAGCAGCTCAAGAAAAACAAAAAGTCACCTACAGAGGAGAAACAATAAGAGTAAACTCAGATTATCTGGCAGAAACCATGCAGACAAAACCTTGAAAGAAAAAAATTGCCAGCCAAGAATAATAATCCTGCAAAACTCTCGTTCACATATGATGGTGAAATTAGGACATTTCCAGATAAACAGAAATTAAGGGAATATGTAGAAAACAAACCAACGAGAGTCCTTTGATCTGAGAACAAACAGCTTCAGCTCACAGGCTGAATCTAGGATGCAGGATCCTACCAGCCAGATACCAACCTAGGAAATGAAGTCTCAAGGACTATCCAAAACCAAAAGAAATACAACAGGAAATCTGAGCAGTTAATCTGTAAATGACAAAAACATCAGGACAATAAAAGAGGGAATAAACATTGGAGAAAATAACACCCTTTCATAATAAAAAACACTCAATGATATAGGAATAGAAGTGAAATTCTTCAATATAATAAAGGGCATTTATAAAAACCCACATCTAACATTATACTCCATGGAGAAAGACTGAGAGCTTTCCCATTAAGACCAGGAACAAAACAAGGATGCCCACTCTCATTGCTGCTATTCAACATCGTTCTGGAAGTTCTAGCCAGAGTAATTAGGCAAGAAAAAAAAAAAGTATCCAAATCGAGAAGGAGGAAACAAAACTATCCTTTTTCGCAGATAATATGATCCTATACATAGAAAACTCCAAACTTTCCACAAGAACTATTAGAACTAATGAATAAATTCAGCAAAGTGGCAGGGTACAAGATCGACACACAAAAATCAGTCAAGTTTCTATACACCAATAATAAGCAAGCTGAAAAGGAAATTAAGGAAACATCACCATTTAAAATAGTATTTATCAATACTATCCACAATAGTCAAAATGTGGAAACAACCTAAATGCTCATCAATAGATTAATGGATTAACAAAATGTAGTACATATATACAATAGAATACTCCTCAGCCAGTAAGAGAAATGAAGTCTTGATACATGCTACAATATAGATGGGACTTGAAGACACTATGCTGAGTGAAATAAGTCAATCACAAAAGAACGAATATTGTATGACCTCACTTACATAAAAATACGAAAACAGGCAAATGTATAAAGACCAAAGTTTATTAGTGGTTAGAAGAGCAGGAGGAAGGGGGAAAGGGGGAGGTTATTGCTTATGGAGTACTGAGTTTCAGTTTACAGTGATGGAAAAAAATTGCATTGATTAAGGGTAGGGTTGCACAGGCAATTTAATTAATGTAATTGCTGTCAATAAGTTGTACACCTGTAAAAAGTTGAATTAGCAAAGTTGTGTGTTGTATTTACAATGACAAAAAAAGGAGTAGTTGCTGAGGCTGTTTATGTACAACCAAACACTTCATGGGATTTGGTTCCTTGGTTTGGAAGTTTAGGATCATGGTTTCATGGGTCATCCCAGTTAATTGGTTTAATATTGTGTTTAGTGTTTCTGTTCTACTTCCTGGTTAGTTGCATAGTGCCTGGGGTCTTAAAAGCTTGCAAGCAGCCATCTGAGGTACAATTGGTCTCTATTCACCTTGAGCAACAGAGGAAGAAAGAGAGTCGAGAAAAGGAGGAGGAAATGGAATGTGGGACTAATTGTCCCCATGAACAACTGTCCTCTTTGCCTTGAGACCAGAACTGGATGGTGTCCAGCTACCACTACTGAATATTTTAATCAAATATTCTAAAGAAGAATCCTGATCAAAAGGGGGAAAATTCAGAACAGAATATAAAATTCTCAAGGACTTCAGACTTTCTGGAGCCATGGAGTCTATATGAACCCTTAAAATTATTGCCCTGAGATAATTATTAAACCATAAACCAAAAATATCCCTTGAAGTCTAAAACAAACAATAATTTAGCTTAACTAGTAAAAAATGTCTGCCTTTAGCATTGTGCTGTTTTTTTTTTTTTTCTTTTTTGGAATTTTTTTCTTTTTTTTATCGTGCTTTAGGTGAAAGTTACAGCTCAAGTTAATTTCTCATACAAAAATTTATACACATATTGTTATGTGACACTAGTTGCAATCCCTATAACATGACAGCACACTCCCTCTTTCCACCCCGGGTTTCTGGTGTCCCTGCAACCAGCTCCTGTCCCTTCCTGCCTTCTCATCCCGCCTCTAGACAGGAGCTGCCCATTTTGTCACCTGTATCTGCTTGAACTAAGAAGCACACTCTTAAAGAGTATTATTTTACGTTTTATAGTCCAGTCTAATCTTTGTCTGAAGAGTGGGCTTCAGGAATAGTTTTAGTTCTGGGTTAACAGAGCATCTGGGGCCATGGCTTTGGGGGTTCATCCAGTCTCAGTCAGACCATTAAGTCTGGTCGTTTTACACGAATTTGAGTTCTGCTCCACATTTTTCTCCTGCTCTGTCAGGGACTCTGTTGAGTTCACTGTTAGGGCAGTTATTGGTGGTAGCCAGACACCATCTAGTTCTTTTGGTATCAGGCTGATGGAGTCACTGGTTTACGGGGCCCTTTTGTCTCTTGGGCTAATATTTTCCTTGTGTCTTTTGTGTTCTTCATCCTCCTTTGCTCCAAGAGGGTTGGGACCAATTGATGCATCTTAGATGGCCGCTCCCAACATTTTAAGACCCCAGCCACCACTCACTAAAGTGGGATGCAGAACATTTTCTTAATAAACTTTGTTATGCCGATTGACCTAGAAGTCCCCCAAAACCATGGTCCCCAAAACCCTGCCCCTGATACTCTGTCCCTCAAAGTGTTTGTGTTCAGGAAACTTCTTAGCTTTTGGTTTAGTCCAGTTGTGCTGACTTCCCCTGTAGTGTGTGTCGTCCTTCCCTTGGCCTAAGATGATTCTTGTCTACTATCTAGTGAATTCCCCTCCCCATCCCTCCACCCTTGTAACCATCACAGAATGTTTTCTTTTGTGTTTCAAACTTTTCTTGAGTTCTTATCATAGTGGTCTCATACAATATTTGTCCTTTTGCGACTGACTGTAGGGTCGCTATGAGTTGGAATTGACTCGTTGGCAATGGGTTCGGTTTTCTTTTTTAATTTCACTCAGCATAATGCCTTCCAGATTCATCCATGTTGTGAGATGTTTCCCAGCTTCATCATTGTTCTTTATCATTACTTAGTATTCCATTGTGTGTATGTACCATAATTTGTTTATCCATTTGTCTGTTGATGGGCACCTAGGTTTTTTCCATCTTCTTGCTATCGTGAACAGTGCTGCAATGAACATGGATGTGCATATATCGATTCGTGTAATGGCTCTTATTTCTCTAGGATATATTGCAAGCAATGGGATTGCTGGATCGTATGGTACTTCTATTCCTAGCTTTTTAAGGAAGCACCAAATCGATTTCCAAAGTGGTTGTACCATTTTACATTCCCACCAGCAGTGCATAAGTATTCCAGTCTCTCCACAACCTCTCCAACATTTATTATTCTGTGTTTTTTGGATTAGTGCTAGCCTTGTTGTGGTGAGATGATATCTCATTGTAGCTTTGAGTTGCATTTCTCTAATGGTTAATGATTGCGAGCATTTCCTCATGTATCTGTTAGCCGCCTGAATGTCTTCTTTGGTGAAGTATCTGTTCAAATACTTTGCCCATTTTTTAATTGGGTTATTTGTCTTTTTGTTGTTGAGGTGCTGCAGTATCTTGTAGATTTTCGAGATTAGACCTTTATTGGATATGTCATAGCCAAAAATTTTTTCCTAGTCCGTAGGTTGTCTTTTCACTCTTTTAGTGAAGTCTTTTGATGAGTGTGTTTGGTTTTTAGGAGCTCCCAGTTATCTAGTTTCTCTTCTGGTGTCTGTGCATGGTTAGTTATGGTTTGTATTGTATTTATACCATGTGTTAGGGATCCTAGCATTGTCCCTATTTTTTCTTCCATGATCTTTATCATTTTAGATTTTATATTTAGCTCTTTGATCCATTTTGAGTTAGCTTTTGTACATGGTGTGAGATGTGGGTCTTATTTCATTTTTTTCCAGATGAATATCCAGTTATGCCAGCACCATTTGTTCAAGAGACTGTCTTTTCCCCCGTTTAACGGACTTTGGGCCTTTGTGAAATATTAGCTGCTCATAGGTAGATGGATTTACTTCTGGGTTCTCAATTCTGTTCCATTGGTCTATATATCCATTGTTGTACCAGTATCAGGTTGTTTTGACTACCAAGGAAGTACGTTGTTGTTGTTAGGTGCAGTCAAATTGGTATACCGTGGCAGTAAAATAGGTTCTAAAACCAGGTAGTGTGAGATCTCCCAGTGTGTTCTTCTTCTTCAGTAATGCTTTACTTATCCGGGGTCTCTTCCCTTTCCATATGAAGTTGATGATTTGTTTCTCCATCTGGATAAAAAATGTAATTGGAATTTGGATAGGGATTGCATTGTATCTGTAGATTGCTTTGGGTAGAATTGACATTTTCACCATGCTGAGTCTTCGTATCCATGAGCAAAGTATGTTTTTCCACTTATGCAGGTCTCTTTTGGTTTCATGCAAGAGTATCTTGTAGTTTTCTTTGTATGGGTCTTTTATGTCTCGGGTTAGATTTATTTCTAAGTATTTTATCTTCTTCGGAGCTATGGTAAATGGTATTGATTTGATGATTTCCTTTTCGAAGTTCTCTTTGTTGGTATAGAGGAATCCAAATGATTTTTGAATGTTTGTCTTGTATCCTGATACTTTGCTGAAATATTCTATTAGTTCCAGTAATTTTCTTGTGTATTCTTTGGAGGTTTCTGTGTATAAGATCATATCATGTGCAAATAGAGATACTTTTACTTCTTCCTTATCAATTTTGATGCCCTTTATTTCTTTTTCTTGCCTTATTGCTCCGGCTAGGACCTCCAGCATAATGTTGAATAAGAGTGGTGATAAAGGCCATCCTTGTCTGGTTCCTGTTCTCAAGGGGAATGCTTTCAGACTCTCTCCATTTAGGATGATGTTGGCTGTTGGCTTTGTATAAATGCCCTTTATTATGTCGACGAATTTCCCTTCTATTCCTATTTTGTTGAGAGTTTTTATCATGAATGGGTGTTGGACATTGTCAAATGCCTTTTCTGCATCGATTGATAAGATCACACGGTTCTTATCTTTTATTTACATTTGATTACGTTGATTGTTTTTCTAATGTTGAGCCATCCCTGCATACCTGGTATGAATTCCACTTGGTCATGGTGAATTTTTTTATATATATATATTGTTGAATTCTATTGTCTAGAATTTTGTTGAGGAATTTTGTGTATATATTCATGACGGATACTGGTCTGAAATTTTGTGGGTGTGTGTGTGTCTTTACCTGATTTTGCTATCAGGGTTATGCTGGATTCATAGAATGAGCTTGGGAGTATTCCATCCTTTTCTATGCTCTGAAATATCTTTAGTAGTAGTGGTGTTAACTCTTCTCTAAAAGTTTGGTAGAATTCTCCAGTGAAGGTGTCAGGGCCAGGACTTTTTTTTGTTGGGAGGTTTTTTTTTTTTTTTATTACCTTCTTTATATCTTCTTTTGTTATAGGTTTATTTATCTGTTCCACCTCTGTTTGTGTTAATTTAGGTAGGTAGGGTGTTTCTAGAAATTTGTCCATTTCCTCTAGGTTTTCAATTTTGTTGGAGTACAATTTTTCGTAGTATTCTGTTATGATTCTTTTAATTTCAGATGGGTCTGTTGTGATATTTTACATTTCATTTCTTATTCAGGTTACTTGCTTCCTCTCCTGTTTTTCTTTTGTCAGTTTGGCCAGTGATTTATCAATTTTGTTGATCTTTTCAAAGAACCAGCTTTTGTTCTTGTTGACTATTTCAGTTGTTTTTCTATTCTCTGTTTCATTTATTTCTGCTCTAATTTTTATTATTTCCTTTCCTTTGGTGCTTGAGGGTTTCTTTTGCTGCTCTCTTTCTATTTGTTTGAGATGTAGGGTTAATGTTTTGATTATGGCCCTTTCTTCTTTTTAGATGTGTGCATTTATTGCTATAAATTGACCTCTGAGCACTGCTTTTACTGTGCCCAAAGGTTCTGGTAGGATGTGTTTTGATTCTATGAATTTTTTTATTCCGTCCTTGATTTCTTCTATAACCCAGTAGTTTTTAAGCAAAGTGTTGTTCAGTTTCCATGTATTTGATTTTTGTTCCTTGAGTTTTCTGTTATTATTTCTACTTTTATGGCTTTAGTGTCAGAAAATATGCTTTGTAATATTTTGGTGTTTGGATTCTGTTAAGGTTTGTTTTGTGGCCTAATACGTGGTCTATTATGGAAAATGTTCCATGTGCATTGGAAAAGAAAGTATACTGGGCTGCTGTTGGGTGGAGTGTTTTCTATATGCCTATGAGATCAAGTTGGTTGATCATGGCATTTAGATCTTCATGTATTTATTGAGCTTCTTTCTAGATGTTCTGTCCTTCACTGAAAGTGGTGTGTTGAAGTCATCTACTACTTTTGTGGAACGGTCTATTTCTCCTTTCACTGCTTGTTTGTTTTATGTATTTTGGAGCCCTGTCGTTGGGTGCATAAATATTTATTATGGTTATGTCCTCCTAGTGTATTGACCCTTTAATCATTATACAGTGTCCTTCTTTATCCTTTGTGGTGGATTTAGCTTTAAAGCCCACTTTTTCAGAAATTAATATTGTCACTCCTGCTCTTTTTTGAGTGCTGTTTGCTTGATATATTTTTTCCATCCTTTGAGTTTTAGATTGTTTGTGTCTTTGAGTCTCAGGTGTGTCTCTTGTAGGCACCATATAGCTGGATCATGTATTTTTTATCAATTCTGCCACTCTGTCTCTTCATTGGTTCATTTAATCCATTTACATTCAGCATAATTATTGATAGGAATGAGTTTAGTGCTGTCATTTTGATGTATTTTTTGTGGTGTTGACAATTTCTTTGTTCTACTTAATTTTCTTTGCTGAGTCTTTTTTCTTTTTATCTTTTTCATTGTTGATTTTGTATTTGCTGAGTCTTTATGTTTTTCTTGTTTTTTATTTTGATGTGTAGGTTTTTAATTTTCCTTTGTGGTTACCTTAAAATCTACCTCTATTTTTCTAAGTTCAGATCAATTTTTTATTTCTGGATATCGCCTTGATTTCCTCTCCATATGAAAGTTCTATGACTGCACTATTTAGTCTCTATTTTTTTGTTTTAGTGTTGCCATCTTTTACATATTGATGTCTCGGTTTCCTATTTCAGTGTTTTAGCTTTGACTTATTTTTGTGACTTCCCTATGTGTGTTGATATCTGGTTGTTCTGTCCTGTGTTCTAGTCTTGGGTTATCTGATATTATTGATTCTCTAGCTGGAGAACTCCCTTTTTTATTTCTTGTAATTTTAGCTTGGTTTTTACAAATTCCCTTAACTTCTGTTTATCCGGAAATGCCCTAATTTCACCTTCATATTTGAGACACAGTTTTGCTGGATATATAATTCTTGGTTGGCAATTTTTCTCCTTCAAGGCATTATATATGTCATCCCACTGCCTTCTTGCCTGCATGGTTTCTGCTGAGTAGTCTGAGCTTAGTCTTATTGACTCTACTTTGTAGGTGACTTTTCGTTTATCGATAGCCACTCTTAAAATTCTCTTTTTATCTTTGGTTTTGGCAAGTTTAATTATACTATGTCTTGGTGACTTTCTTTTGGGATCTACCCTGTGTGGGGTTCGATCAGCGTCTTGTATAGATATTTTCTTGTCTTTCATGATATCAGGGAAGTTTTCTGCCAACAAATCTTCAACAATTTTCTCTGTATTTTCTGTTATCTCCCCCTGTTCTGGTACTCCAATCACTTACAGGTTTTCCCTCTTGACAGAGTCCCACATAATTCTTAGAGTTTCTTCATTTTTTAAAATTCTTTTATCTTACTTTTCCTCAAATAAATTGGTGTCAAGTGCTTTATCTTCAATCTCACTAATTATAACTTCCATTGCCTCAATTCTGCTCCTATGACATTCTACTGAGTTGTTTAATTCTGAAATTTTATTGTTAATCTTTTGGATTTCTATTTGCTGTCTCTCTATGGATTCTAGCAGTCTGTTAAAATTTGTCATTTTGCTTTTGTATAGCTTTCCTAAATTCCTCTATTGCTTTGTGTGTTCCTGGCTTGACTGAGTTTTGCATGATCTCCTTCCTGATATCTTGAAGAGCTCTGTATATTAATCTTTTGAATTCTACCTCTGGTAATTCCAGGAAGTTCTCTTCCTCTAGGAGGTTTCTTGGTTCTTTGTTTTGGTAGCTTGCTGAGGCCATCATGGTCTACCTCTTTATGATTTGATATTGACTGTTGTCCCTGAGCCATCAAAGAGTTATTATATTTATTTATTGTATATTTGCTTGCTGTGTCCTAACTTCTTGTTTTGTTTTGATGTGCCCAAATAGGCTGGGTGTGTGAGCTACTTTGGTTATTGGCATCTTTGAAGTTCTCACATCGTGTCAACAGGTGGTTAGAATTACTATTAGGTATGTGAGCCCAGGAATCAATTTACTTTTCTTGTATGGATTCAGCTCAGGTGTCTAGATCATCAGTCACTGAGTGTGTGCTGTATACCCTGACCTAAAGTCCTAGATGGGCAAGACTACATAGGGGTGATTGAATCAGGCACAGGTATCTGGCAACAGTAGGGAGTTATGTTCTGAGCAAGGTAGGGGGCTGACTGCTGCCCTGAGTTCCTAGGTGGAAGGCATGTCCCTGTCCCCTAGAGCACATGGGTGGGTGGATTTTGCAACTGTACTTTTGACACCCAATGCTGTTGGCTATAAGGACTGGGAATCCCTACTTATTCTTGGTCCCCTGTCATGGGTGGCTAGGTGGAGTGGGTGGAGCCACCAGTCCTCAGGCCCCTGAAGTGGGTAGGTGAGGACCCTACTTAATGGGCAGGGTGGTGTCAAGTGTCACAAATCTGCCACTCCACCTTAGCTGTTGCAGTTGAAAATAGGCTTCAGGTATATACCCTTTTTTACAACCTGTTGAATGGGCCCACACAGGTCTAGGGAGGGGTGAAAGGCATTCGAAGTCCATGGACCCCTTATGCCTGTGCCTAGACAAAGGGGCAGTGCCTGCCCTGAGTTCTCAGCTTAGGGGAGCTGGAGGTTTCTTTTTACGTATTTGTTTGTTCATTTTTTCCCTCCCCAAAGCTAGGAGACTGGCGCAGGCTCACAATAGGTCCCACTTCTGGCCTAGGGGCCATGACAACTGCTGAACACTGCCAGACCAGGACAGAAGCAGAGTGGGGTTGGGAAGATGAGGGGAAGAGAGGCATTTCCCAGATGTGGAAGTGTTATTTTGATCCTGTGCAGTAGGTTACATGCTTGCACTTAACTTTCACAGATCCAGCACTGATTCTCTCTGGCTCCAGAGGCTTGTGCAGACTCTCTGCTCCTCGGTTTCTCCCGATGTGGAAAATGCATCCTAAGCACTACTGCTTGCCTCAATCCACATGCGCCAAATGATCCAGCCTTCAGGGTGCTGGCCAGGTCAGGTCTAGCAAATCCTTGCTGCTTCTGAACTGTCTCTCCCTTCCCCTGCTGCTCAGTCTGACTCCTCAACTTTGTCTTTGATGTCCAGGGCCCCTAAAGTGTCATTTATAATCAATTCACTTGTTTCTTAAGGTCTTTGTTGTAAGAGGGACCACAGGAAGTGTCTGACTATCCCGCCATCTTGGCCCCACCTCCACATTGTGCTCTTTTAAAGTCTATTTGTGACCAAATTGACAATAGCAACTCAAAAGATTAGATAGGAACCTTAACGGGCAGTAATTTTATGTTAACGGGGGAGGAACAACTCAGAAAAGGAGGATGAGAATGATTGAACAACTTGAAAAATGTAATCAATGTCACTAAATGGAATGTAGAAATTGTTGAATTGGTGTATGTTCTGCTGCATATATTCTCAACAAGAACAACAATGAAAATAAATTATAAAATAGCATCTAAAAGAATAACATACCTAGGAATAAATTTAACCAGAAAGATGGGATTGGAAGGCTCGATATAGTTAAAATGTCAATACTACCCAAGGCAATCTATAAATTCAATGGAATTCCCACCAAAATTCCAACAGCCTTCTTTGCAGAAATGGAGAAGCCAATCCTCAAATTTATACAGAAGGGTAAAGGACCCCGAATAGCTAAAGCAATCTTAAAGAAAAATAAAGTAGAACTCACACATCCTGATTTGAAAACATACTATAAAGCTGGAGTAATCAAAACAGCCTGGCACTGGTATAACAGACACATAGACCAATGGAATACAATTGAGAGTCCAGAAATAAATCCATACACATATGCTCAACTGACTTTGACAAGGGTGTTAAGTTCAGTAAATGAGGGAAAGAAGAGTCTGTTCAATAAATGATGCTGGGAAAATTGGGTTTCCACATGCAGAAGGACGGATGAATTAAGACCCATGCCTCAGACCATACACAAAAACCAATTCAAAATGGATCAAGGACCCAAACGTGAAAACTAAAACCATAAAATTCTTAGATGAAAATATGGGAGCGTGGCTGTAGGACCTATTTTTAAAGAATGGATTATCAGGTATGACAACAAAAACATGAGTAGCAAAAGAAGAAATAGCTAAATGGGACCTCATAAAATGTAAATGCTTTTGTTCATCATAGGACTTTATCAACAACCTACAGACTGTAACAGAAATTTTCAGGAACAATATATCTGATAAGTGTCTAATATCCAAAATATATAAAATCTTCTACAACTTAACAACAAAAAGACAAATAACCCAAGGAAAAAATGTACAAACAATTTAAACAGACATTTCACCAGAGAAGATATTCAAATGGCCAAAAAATACAACAAAATATGACTAACATCATTAGCCATTGTTGTTGTTAGGTACTCTCAAGTTGATTTCGACTCATAGTGACCCCTTATCACAGAGTAGAACTGCCCCGTAGGGCTTTCTAGGCTGTAATTTTTACGGGAGCATATTGCCACGTCTTTCTCCCATGGAGCTGCTGAGTGGGATCAAACATCCAACCTTTCTTCAGTTAGCAGCTGAGTGCTTAACCATTGCCCCACCATGAGATACCACCTCACGCCCATTAGAATTGCAATGATTTAAAAAAAAAAAAACGACAGAAAACAACAAGTGTTGACAAGGGTGTGGAGAAATTGGAACCCTCATTCATTGCTGGTGGGAATGTAAAATGGTATAGTCACTGTGGAAAACAGTTTGGCAGTTCCTCAAAAAGTTGAAGGTAGAAATACTATGTGACCCAGTAATCCCAATCCTAGGCCTATACCCCAAAGGAGTGAAAGCAGGAATGCAAACAGAAACCAGTGTTCACTGCAACACTTTTCACAATAGCCAAAAGGTGGAAACAACCAAAATGCCTATCAACAGACGAATAGATAAACAAAATGTACCATATACATACAATGGAATATTACTAAGCATAAGGAGAAATGAAGTCCTGATACAAGCCTGTTATGGACTGAATTGTTTCCCCCACAAAATGTGTGTCAACTTGGCTAGGCCATGATTCCCAGTATTGTGTGATTGTCCACCATTTTTTCATCTGAGGTGATTTTTTCTATGTGTTGTAAATCCTACCTCTATGATGTTAATGAGGCAAGATTAAAGGCAGTTATGTTAATCAGGCAGGACACAATCTATAAGATTAGGTTGTATCTTGAGTCAATCTCTTTTAAGATATAAAAGAGAGAATTGAGCAGAGAGACAGGAGAACCTCCTACCACCAAGAATGAAGAACCAGGAGGGGAGCATGTCTTTTGGACCTGGGGTCCCTGTGCTGAGAGGCTCCTAGACCAGGGAAAGATTGATGACAAGGATCTTCCCCCAGAACAGACAGAGATAGAAAGCTTTCCCTGGAGCTGGCCCCCTGTATTCGGACTTCTAGACTCCTAGACTGTGAGAGAATAAAATTCTGTTTGTTAAAGTCATACACTTGTGGTATTTCTGTTATAGCAGCACTAGATAACTAAGACAATGCTACAACATGAATGAACCTTGAAAACATGTTGAGCAAAATAAGTCAGTCACAAAAGGATGAATTATATGAAATACACAAATATATAGAAACCAAAGATTATTAGTGTTACCACGAGGGAGGTAAGAGGAGGAAACGAGGAGCCTTTGCTTATGGGGCATTGCATTTATGTTAATGGTGGTGGAATAATTCTGAAAAGGATAGTGATAATGGTTGTACAACATGAAGAATGTAATCAATGTCACTAAAGTTTACATGTAGAAATTATACATTATCATTTTATATTTTACCATTTTACAAATTATATTGTAAAATTTTACATTTCCACCAGCAATGAATAAGGATTTCAATTTCTCCACATCCTTGTGAACACCGATTGTTTTCTGTTTGTTTAATCATTGCACTTCTAATGGGGGGGGTGAGGTGATATCTCATGGTGCTGAAACGGTTAAGCACTCGACTGCTAAACCAAAAGGTTGGCAGTTTGAGTCCACCTAGCAACTCCACGGGAGAAAGATGTGGCAATCTGCTCCCATAAAGACTCTTGAATTGGCAAAAGTTTTGTTGTGTGTATTTTCACCACAATAAAAACTTTTTTAAAAATATGAATAATCATAGAAAGTTCTTATGTCAAAAAATGTTGTTCCATAAAAAAGTAGCTAGTTCAGCTCTCAAAGAACTGCACAAGTACTTTTCCTTGAGACAACCATCCAGTGTGTGGCCGAAGTGCATACTTCTCATTTCATCTCACAGAATATTTTTAAAAATATGTGGTCAACATTTAATAAAATAACTTATACTGCTTCATCAGGAGTATTCTTAAATGAAACTAGCAAATTTTTAAACTGTAAATACATGACAGTGAAGAGTACAATAGCCAGTAGTACAGTGTCATGCCACTGTCTTGATTCATGTACTAGCAGTTTTACCTACCATTACTTTTGCACAATCAGTGCAAATGTCAACAGTTGTTCCAGGATAAACCATGAGATTCAAAAAAAAGTTATTCAACACTTTGCTTATTTCAGCAACAATTGTGTTTTTTTCCAAGCATTCACAGCAACTTCAGCCACATTTGTAGATTCATCCATTTGCAAGGCAAAATTATAATTCTGCACATGAGAATATAAGTCATTCTTCACATTTGCAGCAAAAAATTTAATTAGATGAGTTACTGTATCATTGAAAAGTGGCAGCTCCATGATTTCTTTTACTGACTTTTCATTCAGTAGGCATTAATTCAGCAATGTCAACTGTACAAAGCTTAGTCTCTTAGTTACTGGGTATGCTTTTCCAGACAATGAAATATGGTAATTTACCCATAAGATGCTTTGGTGGCTTTATTTCTAATTTGTAAAGCTGTAACTAACAATTTTTAGCTTTAAAGGGCTTATCATACCTGTTTAAAACATTCAATTTCTTTTTCTATAAACTTTGAGCAACTTAAATGGCACCATAATACTATCTGAAAATGTTCCGTTACATGAAACAGTTATGTAAATGTCTTATGTAACTATTAAAATCTATAAAGATGAGAGAAATATAGTTTTCATCATAATTTTATTTACAGTTTTGCCCCGTTTCCTTGGAATATATTCCTCCCTTCCTTGAGTCAAAAAACTCTCTGATACATCAGCTTCAAAATGAAAAAGCTTTTTAGCATCTTTTAGAGATGGTTGGTGCAACCGTGGGTTAAAAAAGTGATTCTTCCAGTCTCCCTTTTGTAAGTCAATGATCCATTTCTAAATAGAAAAATATATATTATAAATAAAACTTTTTAAAAATTTAGCACAAAATATTAAATTCTAAAATAAGCTCTAAATAAAATTTTAAAATCTGGAAGAAAAAATTTTAAAATATTACTGCAAAACAAGACAAAAAAGTATATTTCCTGTGTTTTCTCATAGGCATGAGGAAAACTCCAGGATTTAAAAACAGTGATTTAATGGATGATGAGGTTACAGAGATTATAGCAGGTATAACCACAGATAGCTAGTGAGAGTACAGTATAAGCACTGACATCAAACTGAGTAAATTTCTGAATATACCCATATTTATACCCTAAACCTATTACCTTAAAAAATTCTAGAAAATACAACATACACACATTAGCTGTCAGAACAATGACATCATAACATCACGTAGCCTCTGAAAAACACTGTATACTTGTAAGAGAACGAGAACGAAAAATGCAAATAATATCTTAGTATAATTATGAAAGTTGCTTTGACTTCACAGACACTGAAATTGTCTCAGGAACTGCCAGACTATATTCTGAGAATCCCTGATCTAGACTTTCTACTTCCCAATATGACATGGAGCCACTCATTTCATCAATTTCTACATGTTTCCTCACTGGCAAAATGAAGGAAAATTAGACTGGGCCACCTTATGAAATTGCTTAGAAATCTTAGATATGAAGGTGAGGGAGGGATTAACAGTATAATTATAATCATAGTGTGAACCACTAGCAAAAGCGGTCTTTCTAAAAAGTCAAAGAGCCTTTCTTGTGGTATGAAGAAAAAAGAAAACCTGGAATTCAATCATTCCTACACATAGACATAAATATTATGTGTTACCATAATGTCTTTTGTCACAAAGTGGTAAGGTGGTTTTTTTTTTTGTCATTTATGCAAGAAAAAGGAGTTATTCTGATGACTGATACTGTACTTCCAAGACCTTGAGGAGACATTTGCTTAAAGAAGAAGCACTTGTATTCTCTCTCCCAGGAATGGACTTGTCCTCAAATTTTTACATTTTTTCCCCATGATTTTTACTGAGTGAATGATATTACTATGAAGTCTTTCACACAAGCACTAGGCACCAGGGTCTGAATAGTTTTAACTGTTAACCAGGTCTCATTGGAAATCTCTACCGCGTACGTGGTAATAAAACTAATATGCAGTTTAATTTGCTCAGGTATTTTTAAGAGACAAATATTAATCATCCCTTCTTAAACACATTAACTATAATTTCAATTATTAAATTAGAATAACTACACAAATCGATGCAGAGAGCATGCAAACAAGTTGTACTATGAGCTACAGGTTAAATGGTACATCAATGCATAGCATATGATCTTGAAATACGAAGATGAGTGTAATACCTCTGAGATCTTAGAGAGGGCATGACTATGTCGGAATTATACTTCAATTTTTCCTTAACATAGACCATGAGAAATGTCAGGACCTTAGGGAAACCAAAATCCTGTGCATGTAAATATCATTTTTGAAAAGGATATTCAGCAAGAAATCTAGAAATCTGTTCTTTTCATTCTGTTTTGATTATTCAACCCCAAGAATTCTACCACATTTGAAACAAAGTGGTTATATCTGCTTAATAAAGCCTTACCACCAGAGTTTTATCAGGAAAGGAAGTCATCTGGGAAATAACTCATTCAACCAAGGGTTCACCTAGTCAATTCCTTTTTATTCAGTATCTGAAAATTTGATTCCTGGATTATCAATGCCTAAACTTTCATCTTCTTCTGGACTTTAGACCTTTGGTCATTCTGCTGCTCCCCATCTATGAATGGGCTAAAGAAAGATAAAAGGGTGAAAGGATAAATTATCAGTTTTCATGTTAATGAGTCTGGTTAATAGATATGAGGGTGAAATGAGATTTGATAATTATTTATGGATTCCATGTGTTTCTGAGACTTCCTGACTACCATGAAGTTAGCTAATAGTTGTTTTAGTGCTAGTTATTGTTGTATGAATGAGTGCTAGGTATTGCCTAAAAGGGAAAATAAATAGAAGAAAAGAACACATCTAGCCACAAAACTTTCAAGCTATATTAAGAAGGACAAACATGGGGGAAATTAGGTTTCAAGACTGTGGAATATTTAGAGGCATTATGTATTTAGATGGGTTTTCTACAGAAAGGAGATCAGAATATGTTCTGAGAACAAAGTATTAGAGGAAGATAAGAAAACACCTTCAGAGAATGAATTCAGTTACAGAAAAGGGGAAAAAAACAGCTTCCCATGATTTACAGGACAAAGATATTCAGTGTTATACGTAACATTTGGTGGCATTATATTCATTCGTACAATAGGTAAATATGAATCAGCTGTCTAGGTTGTATTTACTTGATGCCAGTTAACTGGTACTTGGGAATACTTTACGTGGTTCCACCTTTTAAAAGGTCTAAGGGGGACAGCAGTGGGCATTGCTACCTTAGTATGATACGTGAAATCTTCGACAAGATTCAACGTATGACAGGACAACAGGAACACGTTATTTTTCTTTGATTACTGAAAGCCCAACTGTTTTCGCATTAAATTCTTTCTTGGCTACAACTAAGTCAGAAATGATAAAAATCCATGGCCTTCAACTCCTGAAGATGGTAGTTCCCTTGTTAGGAGGAGAAATGCTTCGAATGAAGAAGAATCATCATTTTTTTCTGTCACCTGTTGCTGTGTGCTGTGGAGTCGATTGTGACTCATAGTGACCCTATAGGACAGAGTAGAACTGCCCCATAGGGTTTTCTAGGCTGTAATCTGTACAGGAGCAGATTGCCAGGTCTTTTCTCCCACAGAGCGGCTGATGGGTTTGAACTGCAGACCTTTTGATTAGCAGCCAAGTGCTTAACCACTGCACCACCAGGGCTCCTTTTTTATCACCTAGAGGGGGGAAATGGTCTAACTTTGGCTTAATGAGTTCACAACTTTGCCGAATCAATTGCTACGCTTAGCCTATACATTAACAGCATCTACTCTGTGGCATTTTCTTGTTTCTGGTACACTGATCCATTATCAATTCCATAATTAAATTCACACTGAACATCTCCTCCTTTAGTAGCTGCATTATGTGGTGTTAACTCAGAAAACTGCTTGTAAAGGAACGTCTGTCTAGCTCCTAAAACCGTGTAGGTCTATTTTTAGCTTTTTGAGGAATTGCTAAACTGTTTTCCACAGCAGTTGTACCATTTTGCATTCCCACCAGCAATGGATGAGGGTACTGATATCTCCACATCCTTGCCAAAATTTGTTATTTTCCTTTTTTTTTTTTTAAATCTTACCCATCATAGTGGGGGTGTAGTGGAATCTCATTGCGGTTTTGATTTTCATTTCCCTAATGAGTAATGACACTGAGCATCTTTTCATGTGCTTGTTGGCCATTTTCATATATTATTTGGCAAAATGTTTATTCAGGTCCTTTTCCCATTTTTCCATTGTGCTATTCGCATTTTCTTAAGTTGTTGGAGTACTTTATATACACTCCCTCCTCACTTATTGACATGGTTAGGTTCCAAAGACCAGGTTGTTACATGAAAATTGACATTATGTGAAAATGGAGGATGACCACATCAGATCACAAAATGGAAAATGACTACATCATTACATAACTGCCAAATTACATCACTACATAACTAACTGCCAAACCACTGAAAATCATGGTTAGCCAAGTTGACACATAATCTTAACCATCACAACCAGTCTTACTCTCACCTTGCACCTTGGCATTTGTTACTGCCAGACGCATGCCGTTAAAGCACAAAATAGTTGGATAGATTTTTTACTATTGTTATAAATGCAAAATGTCAGATAATGAGATAGTCAATAAGTGAGGAGTAGGTGTAGTCCAGATATTAGACATTTATCAAATATATAGTTCCCCCAAATTTTCTCCCAGTCTGAAGTTTATTTCTTTACTTTGCTGATAAATTCTTTTGGTGTACAGTAGTCTTTAATTTTGATGAGATCTCATCTACCTATTTTGCCTTTTGCTTCCCGTGCCTTTGGTGTCACGTATAAGAATTCGTTCTTGAGGTCTAGTTCTCTAAACAGTGCCCCAACATTTTCTTCTAAGAGTTTTATGGTTTTAGGTCATACATTTAAGTATTTGACCAATTAAAGTTAATTTTTGTATATGGTGTGAAATCTAGGTCTATGTTCATTCTTTTGCATGTGAAAATCCAGTTGTCCCGGCATTATTTATTAAAGAGATTTTTTTCCCATTTAATGGATTTAGCACTCTTGTCAAAGATTAATTGAACATAGATGAGTGCATTTAACTCTGGGCTGTCAGTTTTATTCCATTGGGCTATATGTCTATCATTATGCCAATAACATACTGTTTTGATTACTGTAGCTTTATACAATAAAACGTGTGTAAGCTGAAACCTGTGTAACACAGAAACCTGTCAGAGAAGGAAAACTCAAATATTTTTCACTAAAATCAGTGACATAAAAGTGGTAAATCTGCACCCTGCTAAAGGTGGAAAAATTGCAAGACCCAGAAAAACAAGGCAGTCCTGTCCAGTTCTGGCTCTCACAGGTTTCACTGTAATATGTTTTGAGATCAGGAAGTGAGCATTCTTCTACCCTATTCTTCTTTTTAAGGATTGCTTTGGCTATTCGGGGCACTTTTCAGTTCAATGAACCCAATGACAAGGCTTCAAAATACATAAAACAAACTTTAACAGTGCTGAAAAGAGAAATTGACATTTCCAAAATAACAGTAGAAGACTTCAACACGTCACTGTCGGTAAAGGACAGAAAATCTAGAAAGAAACTCAACAAAGATACAGAAGAGCTAAAGGCCACAATCAGACAACTGCCCTCATAGGCATGTATAGAATACTCTACCCAACAGCTGCAAAGTACACATTCTTTTCCAACGCACATGGAATGTTATACAGTATAGACCACATCTTAGGCCACAAAGCAACCCTCAACAAAATCCAAAACATTGA
This sequence comes from Dugong dugon, assembly GCA_030035585.1. Classification (NCBI taxonomy): domain Eukaryota; kingdom Metazoa; phylum Chordata; class Mammalia; order Sirenia; family Dugongidae; genus Dugong; species Dugong dugon. Next base: position 94,127,602 of record CM057483.1, on the reverse strand, counting down.
GATAATACAAAGTGTCGTCTCTGACAACAATGCCATCAAAGTAGAAATTAATAACAGGAAGAACAATGGAAAAAACCAAATACACGGAAACTGAATAACATCCTGTTTAAAAACCACTGGGTAATAGAAGAAATCAAACATAGAATCAAGAAATTTCTAGAATCAAAAGAGAATGTAAACACATCACACCAAAATCTTTGGGACACAGCAAAGGCAGTGTTCAGAGGTCAATTTATAGCAATAGAAGCACACATAAAAAAGAAGAAAGGGACAAAATCAAAACATTAGCTACACAACTTGAACAAATAGAAAGAGAGCAGCAAAAGAAGCCCACGGTCACCAGAAGAAAGGAAATAATAAATATCAGAGCAGGAATAAATGAAATAGAGAATAGAAAAACAATAGAAAGAATCAACAAAACCAAAAGTTGGTTCTTTGCAAGGATCAACAAAATCCACAAACCACTGGCCAAACTGACTAAAGAAAAACAGGAGAGGAGGCAAATAACCCAAATAAGAAATGAAATGGGGGACATTACAACAGACTCAACTGAAATAAAAAGGATCAGGACAGAGTACTATGAGAAACTATACTCCAACAAATTTGAAAACCTAGAGGAAATGGACAAATTCCTAGAAACACACTACCTACCGAAACAAACACAAACTAAAGTTGAAAAATCTAAACAGACCGATAACAAGAGAAGAGATCGAACAGGTAATTAAAAAAAACTCCCCAACTCCCCCCCCAAAAAAAACAAAAAACCTCACCCAGATGGCTTCACTGGAGAATTATATCAAACATTCAGAGAAGAACTTACACCAGTACTAGACAAAATATTTCAGAACATAGAAAAGAAAATGATACTTCCAAATTCATTCTATGAGGACAGCATAACCCTGAAACCAAAACCAGGCAAAGACACCACACAAAGAAAGAAAATTACTGACCAATATCTCTCTTGAGTATACATGCAAACATTTTAAAAAAAAATTCTAGCCAATACAATTCAGCATCATATAAAAAAAAAATAGTACACCATGACCAAGTGGGATTCGTACCAGTTATGCAAGGATGGTTCAACATTAGAAAATCAATCAACATAATCCACCACATCAATAAAAGAAAAGAATCACATGATCATCTCAACCCATGCAGAAAAGGCATTTGACAAAGTCCAACAGCCATTTCTTTTTTTTTTTATTGTACTTCAGGTGAAGGCTTACAGAACAAATAGTTTCTCATGAAACAGTAGTGCACATGTTGTTTTATGACATTGGTTAACAACCCCACAACATATTAACCCTCTAACTTCTCAACATTTTTTTTTTTTTGGTGAAAATACACATAGCCAAAGATACACCATTTCAAAAATTTCTACATGCACAGTTCAATGACATTGACTACGCTCTTCCAATTGTGCTGTTATTCTCACTTAAGATGAAGGCTTACAGAACAAAATAGTTTCTCATTTAACAGTTACTACAAATGTTGCCCTATGACAATGGTTAACAATCTCACAACACATCAACAATATACTTACTCAACTTTGGGTTCCCTATCACCAGCTTCCTTGTCCTCTTCTTCATTCTGGCCCTCGTCACTGGACTCCTGTACCTCGTTAGTCTCATTTGGTTTTATGGGGCTGTCCACCCCAGGCTGAATAGTGAACCTCGGAGGTAACATCACCACTGAGCTAAAAGGGTGTCTGGAGGCCATACTCTTGAGGTTTCTCCAGTCTCGTTTAGGCCAGGAAATCTGGTTTTTTTTTTTTTTTTTTTTTTTTTTTGTGAGTTAGAATTATGCTCTACATCCATCTCCAGCTCTGTCAAGAACCCTCTGTTGTGATCCTGGTCAGAGCACTCAGTGGTGGTAGCCGGGCACCATCTAGCTATACTGGACCCAGTCCGGTGGAGGCCTTGGTAGCTGTGGACAGTTAGTCCCTCCGACTAATCGTTTCCTTGTATCCTGTTCTCTTCATTCTCCCTTGCTCCCGAATGGATGAGACCAGTGGAGTATCTTAGATGGCTGCTCACAGGCTTTTAAGACCCCAGACACTACTCACCAAGGTAGAATGTAGAGCATTTTCTTTACAAGTTGTGTCATGCCAATTGAGCTAGATGTTCCCCGAGGCATGGTCCCCATAACCTTCCGCCCAGAAATTCAGTCCCTCAGGGAGTTTGGATGTGTCTATGGGGCTCCCATGACCTTTCCTTGTACAGGTTGTGCTAGTTACCCCTGTATTGTGTACTTTCTCACCCTTCACCCAAGATACCACTTATCTATTGCCTATTTAGTATTTCCGCCCCACCCCGCCCATCCCTGGTAACCAACAAAGATTGTTACATTTTGTGTGTGAACTTTTTCATGGGTTTTTACAATAGAGGTCTCATACAATATTTGTCCTTTTGTGATTGACTTATTTCACTCAGCATAATGTCCTCCAGTTTCATCCATGTTATGAGATAGTTCACAGATTCATTGTTTTTCTTTCTCGTTGCATAGTACTCCATTGTGTGTATGTACCATAGTTTGTTTATCCATTCATCAGTTGATGGGCATCTAGGTTATTTCCATTGTTTTGCTATTGTGAACAATGCTGCCATGAACATAGGTGTGCATATGTCTATTCCAGTGACTACTCTTATTTCTCTAGGATATATTCCTAGGAGTGGGATTGCTGGATCGAATGGTATGTCTATTTATAGTTTTCTGAGGAAGTGCCATATCATTTTCCAAAATGGTTGTAACATTTTGCATTCCCACCAGCAGTGCATAAGTGTTCCGATCTCTCCGCAGCCCCTCCAAAATTTGTTATTTCCAGGGTTTTTTATTCGTGCCAGTAATGCCGGGGTGAGATGGTATCTCATTGTGGTTTTAATTTGCATTTCTCTAATGGCTAGTGATCGGGAGCATTTCCTCATGTGTCTTCTGGCCATTTGAATGTCTTCTTTGGTGAAGTGTCTGTTCATTTCCTTTGCCCATTTTGTAATGGGATTATTTGTCTTTTTGTTGTAGAGGTGTTGGATTTTCTTGTAGATTATGGAGATTAGACCTTTGTCTGACTTGTACTGTCCAAAAATTTTTTCCCAGTCTGCAGGTATTCTTTTTACTCTTTTGGTGAAGGCTTTTGAAGAGCATAGGTGTTTGATTTTTAGAAGATTCCCAGTTATCTAGCTTATCTATTGGGGTTTGTGCATTGATGGTTATGGTTTGTATCCTGTTAATGCCGTGTATTAAGGCCTGAAGTGTTGGTCCTATTTTTTCTTCTATGAACTTTATAGTTTTAGGCTTTATATTCAGGTCTTTGATCCATTTTGAAGTAGTTTTTGTATACGGTGTGAGGTATGGGTCCTGTTTCATTTTTTTGCAGATGGATATCCACTTTTGCCAGCACCATTTTTTAAAAAGATTGTCTTTTCCCCATTTCATGGACTTTGGGCCCTTGTTGAAGATCAGGTGACCATAGGTGGATGGATTTCCATCTGTGTTCTCAATTCTGTTCCATTGGTCAATGTATCTGTCGTTGTACCAGTACCAGGCTGTTTTGACTATTGTAGCTGTATAGTAGGTTGTCAAGTCAGGTAGTGTGAGTCCTCCAACTTTATTCTTCTTCTTCAGTAGTGCTTTACTTATTCGGGGCTTCTTCCCTTTCCATATAAAGTTAATGATTGGTTTTTCCATCTCTTTGAAGAATGTTGCTGGTATTTGGATCGGGATTGCATTGTATTTGTAAATTGCTTTGGGTAGAATTGTCATTTTCACAATGTTGAGTCTGCCTATCCATGAGCATGGTATGTTTTTCCATTTATGTAGATCCCTTTGGGTTTCATGCAGTAGTTTTTTGTAGTTTTCTTTGTATAGGTCTTTTACATCCATGGTCAGATTTATTCCTAAGTATTTTATCTTTTTAGGGGCTATTGAAAATGGTATTGTTTTCCTGATTTCCTTTTCATCATTCTCCTTACTGTTGTGTAGGAATCCAACTGATTTTTGAATGTTTATCTTGTATCCTGCTACTCTGGTGAATCTTTCAATTAGTTCCAGTAGATTTCTCGTGGAGTCTTTAGGGTTTTCTATGTATAGTATCATATCATCTGCAAACAGGGACAGTTTAACTTCTTCATTACCAATTTCAATGCCCTTTATTTCTTTTTCTTGCCTTATTGCTCTAGCTAGAACATCCAGAACAATGTTAAATAGGAGTGGTGATAAAGGGCATCCTTGTCTTGTTCCTGTTTTCAAGGGGAATGTTTTCAGCCTCTCTCCATTAAGAATGATGTTGGCCGTTGGTTTTGCATAGATCCCCTTTATTGTTTTGAGAAATTTCCCATCTATACCTATTTTATTGATAGCTTTTAACAGGAATGGGTGTTGGACTTTGTCAATTGCCTTTTCTGCGTCACTTGAGATGATCATGAGATTCTTTTCTTTCCTTTTATTTATGTGGTGGATTACATTGATTGATTTTCTAATGTTGAACCATCCTTGCATACCTGGTATGAATCCTATTTTGTGGTGGTGTATTATTGTTTTTATATGATGCTGAATTCTATTGGCTAGAATTTTGTTCATAATTTTTGCATGTACATTCATGAGAGATATTGGTCTGTAATTTTCCTTTTTGTGACGTCTTTGCCTGGTTTTGGTATCAGTGTTATGCTGGCTTCATAGAATGAATTTGGAAGTGTTGCTTCCTCTTCTATGCTCTGAAATAGCTTGAGTAGTAGTGGTACAAGCTCTTCTGTAAATGTTTTGTAGAATTCTCCAGTGAAGCCATCTGGGCCAGGGCTTTTTTTGGTTTGTAGTTTTTTTATTACCTTTTCAATCTCTTCTCTTGTTATGGGTCTGTTCATATTTTCAACATCACTTTGTTGTAGTTTGCGTAGATAGTGTGTTTCTAGAAATTTATCCATTTCCTCTGGGTTTTCAAATTTGTTGGAGTATAGTTTCTCATAGTACTCTGTCCTGATCCTTTTTATTTCAGTTGGGTCTGTTATATTGTCCCCCGCTTCATTACTTATTTGGGTTATTTGTGTCCTCTCCTATTTGTCTTTTGTCAGTCTGGCCAGTGGTTTGTCGATTTTGTTGATTCTTTCAAAGAACCAACTTTTGGTTTTTGTTGATTTTTTCGATTGTTTTCTGTTCTCTATTTCATTTATTTCTGATCTGATCTTTACTATTTCCTTTCTTCCGGTGGTTGTTGGTTTTTTTTGCTGTTCTCTTTCTATTTGTTTGAGTTCTGTAGTTTATGTTTTGATTTTGTCCCTTTCTTCTTTTTTGATATGTGCATCTATTGCCATAAATTGTCCTCTGAGGACTGCCTTTGCTGTGTCCCAAAAGTTTTGGTAGGATGTGTTTTCATTCTCATTTGATTCTAGGAATTTTTTGATTCCATCTGTGATTGCTTCTATTACCCACTGATGTGTAAGCAGGGTACTATTCAGTTTCCATGTAGTTGATTTTTTTTCCTTGCTCTTTCTACTGTTAATTTCTACCTTGATGGCATTGTGGTCAGAGAAGATACTTCGAATTATCTCAACGTTTTGGATCTTGTTCAGGATTGCTCTGTGGCCTAAGATGTGGTCTATTTTGCAAAACGTTCCATGTGCATTGGAAAAGAATGTGTACTTTGCAGCAGTTGGATGGAGTGTTCTATATATGTCTATGAGGTCAAGTTGGCTGATTGTGCCCTTTAGGTCTTCTGTATCTTTGCTGAGTTTCTTCTTAGTTCTTCTGTCCTTTACTGACAGTGGTGTGTTGAAGTCTCCTACTATTATTGTGGAGCTGTCAATTTCTCTTTTCAGTGTTGTTAGAGTTTGCTTTATGTATTTTGGAGCCCTGTCATTCGGTGTGTAGATGTTTATTATGGTTATGTCTTCACAATGGATCGTCCCGTTAATCATTATATACTGTCCTTCTTTGTCTTTTATGGTAGATTTTATTTTAAAGTCTTTTTTATCTGAGATTAGAATTGCCACTCCTGCTCTTTTTTGGTAGTTGTTAGCTTCATATATTGTTTTCCAACCTTTGACTTTTAATAAATTCACATCTTTGTTTCTAAGGTGTGTCTCTTGTAGACAGCATATTGATGGATCCTGTTTTCTTATCCATTCTGTCACTCTCCATCTCTTTATGGGTGCATTGAGTCCGTTTACTTTCAGTGTAATTATTGATATATGTGGGTTGGTTGCTGTCATTTTGTAGTGCCTTTTTTTGTGGTGCTGACGTTTTCTTTGTTCTTAGTACTCTCTTGTGCTGTGTTACTTTTGTTTGTGGATTTTTTTCATTTCTTTTTTTAATTTTTTTTTCTGAGACTTTATGTTTTTCCTCTTTATGTTTATGAATATGTTTGTTAACTTTCTTTGTGGTTACCATGAAATTTACCCTTTTCTTTCTAAGTTTGAAGCAGTCTACCATTACTTGGTATCGCCTTGCCTTCCTCTCCATTAGAAGGTTTCATACGTATGCCGTTTATTCCCTCTTTTATTGTTTTGATGTTGTTGTCATTTATTGATTTACTGCTCTGATTCCTTGTTGTATATCTTTTGTTTTTGGATAGTCCTCGAGAGTTCATTTCCTAGATTGGTATCTGGCTGGTATGAGCCTGCATCCTAGGTTCTGCCTGTGAGCTGAAGGTGTTTGTCCTCAGATTGAAGAACTCACTTTAATAATTCTTGTAAGTTTGGTTTGACTTTTACATATTCCCTTAATTTATGTTTATCTGGAAATGACCTAATTTCACCATCAAATTTGAATGAGAGTTTTGCAGGTTATATTATTTTTGGCTGACAATTTTTTTCTTTCAAGATTTTATATATGTCATCCCATTGCCTTCTTGCCTGCATGGTTTCTGCCGAATAATCTGAGCTTAGTCTTATTGTTTCTCCTCTGTATGTGACTTCTTGTTTTTCATGAGCTGCTCTCAGGATTCTTTGTTTGTCTTTGGTTTTGGTGAGTGTGAATATCATATGCTTTGGTGATTTTCTTTTGGGGTCTATTCTATATGGGGTTTGTTGCACTTCTTGGATGGCCAGCTTTTCATCTTTCGTGATATTGGGGACGTTTTCTGTCAGCAGTTCCTCAATGATCCTCTCTGTGTTTTCTGTTTTCTCCCCCTGTTCTGGAATTCCAATCACTCGAAAATGTTTGCTTTTGATTGTGTCCCACGTAATTCTCAGGGTCTCTTCATTTTCCTTTGTTGTTTTTTCTGAGTTTTCCTCAACCAGAGTTGTATCCAAGTGTTTGTCTTCAGTTCCACTGATCCTGTCTTTCACCATTTCAAATGTGCTTCTGAGCCCATCTATGACACTGTCCATTTCTGAAATCTTGTTGTTTATCTTTTGGATTTCTATTTGTTGTCTTTGTATAATTTCTAGTTGTGAATTGATTTTGGCATTTTATTCCTGCGTCATCTTCCTAAATTCTTCCAATATTTTGTATATATTTTCCATGAATTTCTCCTTTTTTCCCTCATGTTTGTCAGCTTTTTGCCTCAGCTCTTGGAGAATTCTGAGTATTAGAGATTTGAATTCCCTATCAGGTAGTTGTAGTGCATATTCTTCCAGAGGAGAGTCATCTGGTGTTTTATTTTGGACGCCTACTAGAACCATCCTGTCTTGTTTTTGTAAATGTTTTGATATTGTCTTCTGTTTTCAGAGTATTCAGTAGTTATTTTTCTCATTTATTGATTTTAGATTTGTTTGTTTCGTCACTTTTTTTTTAAATAAAATTTCACTACGACTGAGCAGGTGGACTGTGTGTTCTTTGTTGTTTGCTTTTCTGTGCGTTCAATAGTTTTTGCCTCCTTCTCCAACTGGCAGTGTCAGTCACTCAGATATGGTATGGCAGGGCAAGTCTAGCTGAAGAGGAGTTACTGGGATGGGTTGTTTGTGGCACTTACTACAACCACCAGAGTGGGTCGGTAATCAGTGCAGGGCAGGTTCCAGTAGTCCGTGCCTGTGCTGCTTGGTGGTGTGATGTCAAGCGCATGGTGCAGGTAGGCAGGATGCAGAGGGGAGATTGTTATGTGTGGAGCTAAGATGGACATGGGAGAGAGGAGAGAGGAACAGGAGCCAAAAGCATACAAACAAACAAAAAAGAATGCTAAGGGAGCTTGCCGTTGGAGTGGAGAGATGAGAGACTATGAAATGGAGAAAAACAGAAATGGGAAGAGAAAGAAAAGAAAAGAATGAATAAATAAAAATCATAAAGTTTAAAGAACCACAAGGTTCCCAGGGATCCCACCGGTGCTGCTATGAAGTCTGGGGAAGTCACTCTCAGGTGTTGCAGTACAGCTTGGCTAGAAGGCATAGAGGTATACAATGCCTGGTATTCAGGGATCAGAAAGAGAAGGAAGATATAGAGAGATGAGAAACTGAGCAATGAAGAAAGACAAAAAGGGAAAAAGAAGGAAAAGAAAGTAAAACAAATTTAAAAAAAAAGAACCAGAAAGGCCCCCCAAAAAAAACAGAAAAAAAAAAAACCAACGTAAAGAGAAATGCTCTCAGGGATCCCTCTGCATGTCTGTGGAAGCCGAAGGGGAGTCTCCTTGCCACGCAGCTCTGCCTGGCCAGAAAGGGCTCCCAACTCAAGAAAAGGAAAAGAAAACAAACAATTCAAAACAAAAAAATGAACAAAAGCCACGGGATCCCACCAGTGCTGTAGCCCAGACCGGGAAGCAGCTCCACACTCGAATGGAGCTCCGCAACCCCTCAGGAAGAAGCAAAGATGGCACACGGAGCCAGGAACTTGAGCGAAAGGAGGGGGAGGTGGCGAGAGGCAAGCAAGAAATCAAAAGAAGCAGGAAAAAGAAAAAGCAACACCAGCAGCCAACAAATGGCACTCATAGAGACAGCTAGAGTGGGCTGGTGTTTCTGGACAAGAGACTGTGTCCACGGGAAGCGGAGTGGGCCAAGTATGGGTGAACAAGGGTAGAGAGTGGGAAGGCATATGTCACAAATTACCGGCGCTCTGAAGCCCCTCAGGAAGAAGCAAAGATGGCGCACGGAACAAGGCACTCGAGCAAAAGGAGGGGGAGATGGTGAGAGGCAATGAAAAAATCAAAAGAAGTGGAAAAAAGCAACACCAGCAACCAACAAATGGCACCCAAAGGGCCGCCCACTTGGGTGTGTGGAATCCAAGCAGCCGGCACTTCCCTGTCAAGAGACCATGGCCGCAGGAAGCAGAGGAGGCCGAGCCGGGGTGAAGAGGGGTGGGGAGTGGGAAAGCACACACTGCAAATTACCGGTTGTTTTGTCTCCTGCTGGAAGCTCCGTGAGGCTGCTTTCTCGTACCCCATTTGCTGGTCTCTGATAGGAGTCCAAGATGGTGGATCCACGCTGGGTTAGCTGGTAGGGGACCTCTGCATGAATCTCTCCTCATTCTCCGTTCTCTGTCAGTTTTCTCACTCCATTTGGTGCTTGGTTGAGTTCTTCATCTCTTCATTTGATGTTTTAGGGTTTCAGGATTGTTGTATTCTCTGTTCGTCTTAGTTTTTCAGATCTTTGCTGTGGAGGGATGGCATGGTGCTTCTGCCTAGAGCGCCATTTTGCCATAACTCCTCCCAACTTCCGTTTCTGATAAAAACTCTCAATAAAGCAGGTATAGAAGGGAAATACCTCAACATAAGAAAGGGCATCTGTACAAAACCAACAGCCAATATCATTCTTAATGGAGAGAGGCTGAAAACATTCCCCTTGAGAATAGGAATAAGACAAGGATGCCCTTTATCTCCACTCCTATTTAACGTGCTGGAAGTCCTAGCTTGAGAATTAAGGCAAGAAAAAGAAATAAAGGGCATCCAAATTGGTAATGAAGAAGTAAAACTGTCCCTATTTGTGGATGATATGATACTATACACAGAAAACCCAAAAGACTCCAAGGAAAAACCACTGGAACTAATAGAAAGAGTCAGCAGAGTAGCAGGATACAAGAGAAACATACAAAAATCAGTTGGATTCCTATACACCAATAAAGAGAACGATGAAAAGGAAATCAGGAAAACAATACAGTTTTTAAAAGCCCCTAAAAAAATAAAATACTTAGGAATAAATTTACCCAGTGATGTAAAAGACCTATACAAAGAAACTTACAAAACACTACTGCAAGAAACCAAAAGAGATCTACATAAATGGAAAAACATAGCATGCTCATGGATAGGTAAACTCAACATTTTGACAATGACAATTCTATCCAAAGCAATTTACTAATACAATGCAATCCCAATCCAAATACCAACACCATTCTTTAAAGAGATGGAAAAACTAATCATTATCTTTATATGGAAAGGCAAGAAGCCCTGGATAAGTAAAGCACTATTGAAGAACAAGAATAAAGTAGGAGGACTCACACTACCTGACCTCAGAACCTACTATACAGCTACAGTAGTCAAAACAGCCTGGTACTGGTACGACAGACACAATGACCAATGGAATAGGATTGAGAACCCAGATGTAAATCCATCCACCTGCAGTCACCTGATCTTCGACAAGGGCCCAGAGTGCATCAAATGGGGAAGAGACAGTCTTTTCAACAAATGTTGCTGGCTACACTGGATGTCCAACTGCAAAAAAAAAAAAAAATGAAACAGGGCCCATACCTCACACCATACACAAAAACTAATTGAAAATGGATCAAAGACCTAAATATAAAACCAAAAACCGTAAAGATCATAGAAGAAAAAATAGGATCAACACTAAAGGCCCTAATACACGGCATTAACAGAATACAAACCATAACTAACAACACACAATTTCCAGAAGGTAAGCTAGATAACTGGGATCTTCTAAAAATTAAACACCTATGCTCATCAAAAGACTTCACCAAAAGAGTAAAAAGAAAAACTACAGACTGGGGAAAAAATTTTGGCTATGACAAATCTGACAAGGTTCTAATCTCTAAAATGTACGGGAAAATCCAACATCTCTCCAACAAAAAAACAAATAATCCAATTAAAAATGGGCAAAGGAAATGAACAGACACTTCACCAAAGAAGGCATTCAAGTGGCCAACAGACACATGAGGAAATGCTAGGAATCATTAGTCATTAGAGAAATGCAAATCAAAACCACAATGAGATACCATCTCACCCTGGAATTACTGTCAAAAATCAAAAAAACTGGAAATAACAAATGTTGGAGATATCGCGGGAAGATTGGAACTCTTATGCACTGCTGGTGGGATAATGATACCACCTTCTGGAAAACGATATAGTGCTTCCTTAGAAAGCTAGTAATAGAAATACCATATGATCCAGCAATCTCACTCCCAGGAATAAGTCCTAGAGAACTAAGAGCAGTCACACCAATAGACACATGCACACTCATGTTCATTGCAGCACTGTTTACAATAGCAAAAAGATGAAAACAACCTGGACGCCCATCAACATATGAATGGATAAACAAACTATGGTACATACACACAATGGAGTACTACACAACGATAAAGAACAGTGATGAGTCTGCAAAGTAGATTCTAACATGGATGAATCCGGAGAGCATTATGCTGAGTGAAATAAGTCAATTACAAAAGGACAAGTATTGTATGAGAACACTATTATTAAAACTCATGAAAAGTTTTACACACAAAAAGGAACAATCTTTGATGGTAACGAGAGGAGGGATGGGAATGGAAAAACATTTAATAGACAATAGAGAAGTGGTAACTTTGGTGAAGGGTAAGACAGTACACATTACTGGGGAAGCCAGCACAACTTGTCCAACTTGTCGAAGTTCCATAGACACATCCAAACTCCCTGAGAGACTGAATTACTGGGCTGAGGGCTGTGGGGACCATGGTCTTGGGGAATATCTAGCTCAATTGGCATAACACAGTTTATAAAGAAAATGTTCTACGTTCTACTTTGGTGAGTAGCATCTGATGTCTTAAAAGCTTGTGAGCAGCCATCTAAGATATTCCATTAGTCTCATCCCTTCGGGAGCAAGGGAGAATGACGAAAACTAAAGACACAAGGGAAAGATTAGTCCAAAGGACTAATGGACCACAACTACCACAGACTCCACCAGACGGAGTCAAGTACAAATAGATGGTGCCCGGCTAGCGCCACTGACAGGGATGACAGTAGAGGGTCCCAGAGAGAGCTAGAGAAAAAAAGACCAGACTTACTGGCCTGACAGACTGGAGAAGCCCCGAGAGTATGGCCCTTGAAGACCATTTTAGCTCAGTTATGAAGCCACTCCCGAGGTTCACCCTTCAGCCAGAGACTAGACAGACCCATAAAACAAAATGAGACTAATGAGGCACAACTGCTCAGGGACAAGGACTAGAAGGCAGGAAGGGACAGGAAAGCTGGTAATAAGGAACCCATGGTTGAGAAGGAGAGAGTATTGACATGTCGTATGGTTGGTAACCAATGTCACAGAACTATAAGTGTACTACTTGCTTAATGAGAAGCTAGTTTGTTCTGTAAACCTTCATTTAAAACACAATAATAAAAAATAAATTTGTGGATTGGCTTTTCCACTTCTGAAAAGAAGGATGTTGGAATTTTGAGAGGGATTGTGTTGAATTTATAGATTTTTTTTAGGTACTATTGATATCTTGACAATATTGAGACTTCCTATCCATGAGCATAGAGTGTCCTTCCATTTATTTAGGTCATCTTTAATTTCTTTTAGCAATGTTTTATAGTTTTTTGTGTACAAGTCTTTCACTTCCTTGATTAAACTTATTCCTAGGTTTTTATTATTTTAGTTGTTATTGTAAATGAGATTGTTTTCTTAATTTCCTTCTCAGCTTCTTCTTTGCTGATGTATAAAAACCCGACTGATTTTTGCCAGTTGACCTTGTATCCTGCCATTTTTCTTAATTCATTTATTAGCTCTAGTAGCTTTCTTGTGGATTTTGGGGGGTCTTCTACAAATAGGATCATGTCGTCCACAAAAAGGGATAGTTTTACTTCTTCCTTTCCAATATGGATGCCTTTTATGATCCACCAGTACCACTCTTAAGTATATACCCAAGAGATTTGAAGTTAGTGACACTAAAAAATACCTGTACAAAAATGTTCATCACAGCACGATCTATTCGCAGTAGCCAAAAGATGGGGGGGGGAAACCCCAAATTTCATGAACAAATGAATGGATTTTTTAAAAATGTGATATATACACACAATGGAATATTACTCTGCCATAACCAGAAATGAAGTCCTGATACACGTCACAACATGGATGAACCTTGAAAACATTATGCTGAGTGAAATAAGTCAATCACAAACAGACAAATATTGTATGATTTCATTAATATGAAACACTTAGAATAGGCAAAGGTATAAAGATCAGAGTTTAACAGTGGTTACCAGGAGCAGGAAGGAAGTAGAAAGAGGGAAATCTGTGTTTAGCTAACATTGAATTTCTGTTGATGGAGATGGTTACCCAACATGATTGATGTAATTGGCTTCATTGAATTGTACAAGTTAAAAATGTTGAATTGGTAAATGTGTTACCTATATTTTTACAATAAAAAAAAGGAAAAATAAAACGCAGATTGGTGGAGACAGCACAAAATAAGACCTCTGCTTTCTTCTTTGAAGGATCTCTGGTGGCGCAGTGGTTAAGAGCTGGGCTGCTAACTGAAAGGTCAGCTGTTCAAACTAACCAGCTGATCCACAGAAGAAAGATGTGGCAGTCAGCTTCCATAAACATTACAGCTTTGGAAACCCTATAGGGCAGTTCTACTCTATCCTATAGGGTCGCTGAGTCGGAATTGACTCCACAGCAACAGGTTTGGTTTGGGTTTTTTCTTCATTGACTAGGCAATAATTAGTCCTTTCATATGCATAGCTCGTTACAAATTGCAAGTAATCTCACACCCATTATCTCAATTAAACCTAGCTAGAATTCCACTCGTCTGTCAGGTTGTCATACTATAGTGGCTTGTGTGTCGCTAAAATGCTAGAAGCTATGTCACCAGTATTTCAAATACCAGCAGGGTAGCCCATGGTAGACAGGTTTCAGAGGAGGTTCCAGACTAAGACTGACTAAGAAGAAGGACCTGGCAGTCTACTTCTGAAAAAATTGGTCAGTGGAGGAGCAGAACATTGTCTGATATAGTGCCTGAAGATGAGCCCCTCAGGTTGGAAGGCACTCAAAACATGACTGGGGAAGAGCTGCCTCCTCAAAGTAGAGTCGATCTCAATGACGTGGATGGAGTAAAACTTTTGAGACCTTCATCTGCTGATGTGGCATGACTCAAAATGAGAAGAAACAGCTGCAAACATTCATTAATAATAGGAACATGGAATGTACAAAGTATGAATCTAGGAAAATTGGAAGTCGTCAAAAATGAAATGGAACACATAAAGATAGATATCCTAAGCATTAGTGAGCTGAAATGGACTGGTATTGGTCATTCTGAATCAGACAATCATACGGTCTACTATGCCAGGAATGATAAATTGAAGAGGAATGGCATTGTATTCATCATCAAAAAGAACATTTCAAGATCTTTCCTGGAGTAAAATGCTGTCAGTGATAGGATAATATCCATAACCTACAAAGAAGATGAGTTAATACAAATATTATTCAATTTTACACACTGTTATGGATTTAATTGTGCCCTGAACAAAAAAATGTATGCCAGCTTGGCTAGTCCATGATTCCCAGTATTGTGTGTGATTGTCCACCATTTTGTCATCTGAGGTGATTTCCCTATGTCGTAAATCCTACCTCTATGATGTTGATGAGGTGGGATTAGCTGCAGTTGTGTTAATGAGGGAGGACTCAATCCACAAGATTAGGTTGGGTCTTAAATTAATCTCTTTGGAGATATAAAAGAGAGACTAGGGACCTCATACCACCAAGAAAGTAAGTCAGGAGTGTGCGTCTTTTCGACCTGGGATCCCTGCGCTGAGAAGCTGCTAGAGCAGGGAAAGATTGGTGACAAGGACCTTCCTCCAGAGCTGACAGAGACAGAAGGCCTTCCCCTGAAGCTGGCACTCTGAATTCAGACTTCCAGCCTCCTAGCTGTGAAAGAATAAATTTCTCTTTGTTAAAGCCATCCACTTGTGGTATTTCTGTTATAGCAGCACTAGATAACTAAGACATGCACCAACCACTAATGCCAAAGATGAAGAAATTGAAGATTTTTACCAACTTCTGCAGTCTGAAATTGACCAAATATGCAATCAAGATGCATTGATAATTACTAATGATTATAATGCGAAAGTTGGAAACAAAGAGGAAAGATCAGTAGTTGGAAAATACAGCATTGATGATAGAAATGACACTGGAGATCACATGATAGAATTTTGAAAGACCAACGACTTACTCATTACAAATACGTTTTTTCAACAACATCACCAGCGACTATACACATGGACCTCACCAGATGGAATACACAGGAATAAAACAGACTACATCTGTGGAAAGAGATGATGGAGAAGCTCAATATCATAAGATAGAACAAGGCCAGGGTCCGAATGCCAAACAGACCATCAATTGCTCCTATGCAACTTCAAATTCAAGCTGAAGAATATTAAAACAAGTCCATAAAAGCCAAAATAGGACCTTGAGTATATTCCACCTGAATTTAGAGATCATCTGAAGAATAGATTTGACACATTGAACACTAATGACAGAAGACCATATGAGTTATGGAATGACACCAAGGATATCATGTATGAAGAAAGCAAAAGGACATTTAAAAGACAAGAAAGAAAGAAAAGACCAAAATGGATGTCAGAAGAGACTTTGAAACTTGCTCTTGAACATAGAACAGCCAAATCGAATGGAAGAAATGATCAAGTAAAAGAGCTTAACAGAAGATTTCAGAGAGTGGCTTGAAAAGACAAAATAAAGTATTATAAAGAAATGTGCAATGACCTCGAGTAAGAAAACCAAAAGGGAAGAACATGCTTGGCATTTCTCAAGCTGAAAGAACTAAAAAAAAATTCAAGCCTCGTGTTGCAATATTGAAGGATACTATGGGCAAAATATTGAATGACACAGGAAACATCAAAAGAAGATGGAAGGAATACAGTCACTGTACCAAAAAGATTTGGCCAATGTTCAACCATTTCAGTAGGTAGCATATGATCAAGAACTGATAGTATTGAAGGAAGAAGTCAAAGCTACACTGAAGGCATTGGCAAAAAAATAAGACTCCAGGAATTGATGGAATGCCAATTGAGATGTTTCAACAAATGGATGCAGTGCTGGTGGTGCTCACTCATCTATGCCAAGAAATTTGGAAGACACCTACGTAGCCAACCTTCTGGAAGGGATCCATATTTGTGCCCATTCTGAAGAAAGGTGATCTAACAGAACGGGGGAAATTATCGAACAATATCATTAGTATCACATACAAGTAAAATTTTGCCAAAAGATAATTCACAAATGGTTGCAGCGATACATCAACAGGGAACTACCAGAAATTCAAGCCAGATTTAGAAGAAGATGTGGAATGAGGGATATCATTGCTGATGTCAGATGGATCTTGGCTGAAAGCAGAGAATACCAGAAAGGTGTTTACCTGTGTTTTATTGATTATGCAAAGGCATTCGACTGTGTGGGTCATAACAGATTATGGATAACATTTCGAAGAATGGGAATTTCAGAACACTTAATTGTGCTCATGAGGAACCTGTACATAGATCAAGAGGCAGTCGTTCTAACAGAACAAGACGATACTGTGTGGTTTAAAATCTGGAAAGGTGTATGTCAGGGTTGTATCCTTTCACCATGCTTATTCAATCTGTATGCTGAGCAAATAATCTGAGAACCTGGAGTATATGAAGAAGAATGCAGCATCAGGATTGGAGGAAGACTTATTAACAACCCGTGATATGCACATAACACAACCTTGCTTACTGAAAACGAAGAGGACTTGAAGTACTTACTGATGAAGATCAAAGACTCCAACCTTCCGTATGGATTACACCTCAACATAAAGAAAACAAAAATCCTCATAAGTGGACCAATAAGCAACATCATAATGAATGGAGAGAATGTTGAAGTTGTCAAGGATTTCATCTTGGATCCACAATAAAAGCCCATGAAGCAGCAGTCAAGAAATCAAACGATGTGTTGCATTAGGCAAATCTGCTGCAAAAGACCTCTTTGAAGTGTTCAAAAGTGAAGATGTCACCTTGAAGACTAAGGTGCACCTGACCCAAGACATGGTATTTTCAATGGTCTCATACGCATGGGAAAGCTGGACAATGAGTAGGGAGACCAAAGAAGAACTGATGCCTTTGAATTATGGTGTTGGCAAAGAATATTGAATATACGATGGACTGCCAGAAGAACGAACCAGTCTGTCTTGGAAGGAGTACAGCCAGAATGCTCCTTAGAAGCGAGAATGGAAAGAATTCTACTTTGGACATATTATCAGAAGGGACCAGTCCTTGGAGAAGGACATCATGCTTAGTAAAGTATATGGTCAGCAAAAGAGAGGAAGACCCTCAATGAAATGGACTGACACCGTGGTTGTAATGATGGGCTCAAGCATAGCAATGATTGTGAGGATGGTGCAGGACTGGGTAGTGTTTTGTTCTGTTGTACATACAGGGTCGCTATGAGTTAGAACCAACTCGATGACCCCTAACAACAGCAACAACCGAAATCTATGAAAAAGAGTGTATTATCTCTCTTTTGTAGATAAGCGAATTGATGCTAGGTTAGCTTAAGGGACTACACCAACATTCTATATTTAGCCAATGGAAGAAGTAGAGCTCTAATTCAGATGTTTGGATTACAAGTTCATTTCTTTCTATTACATGTACTCTTTTTCTGGATTTGTTCTGTTGTGGCTTCAAAACTCTCTGTGATTTATGTCACACTACCTATTGTGCTATAAGTTCCCTGAGAAAGTAGGACTATAGTAATTTCTTAAATATGTGCCCTAAATATGCTACATAACCTGATGCTATTAACTGAATACACATCAATTTCTAAGACTCAGCAGGTGACCAAAAAGAGGGAAAAATTAATTATGTATTCCAATTACTTAGTAGATTGAAAGAGATAATAAATTCAATTTGGGAAAAAATATGATTCAATTATTGGGGACAAAGCTTAAACATGGCTTCCCCTCTATGGTGAAAAGGAGCATCTAAATGAGCTCTAGTCTAGCTGTGCTACTGATCAGCTTTGTGAACTTAGCTGGGGTAGTCACATTCCCTCTCTGTACTTCAGTTTCCTAAACGGGGAAATGAAGGATTTTAAATAGAATAGGGTCTGGCAAAATCTGTCTCGTAGCCTGTTTTCGTAAATAAAGTTTTATTGGAACACAAACACTCTCATTCATTTATGTATTGTCTATGGCTGCTTTTGCACTACAAAGGCAGAGTCAAGTAATTGTGACAGAGCAGATATGGCCATCAAAGCCTCAAATATTGACTAAAAATGTTTGCCAATCTCTGGACTACATTATCTCAGATTTCTTCCAACTCTGATACTCTATTGGACTGTGAAATCATTAATTAAAAAGTCTTTACAATCGCATCCTTATATGTAATAAACGTGCAGCTTCTAATTTTTGCAGGGGGTCTTCTTTATAAGCAACCTAACATCTAATATTACTATTAAAAGAAGGGTTTGTTCTTCATTTTTCCTGGCTACAGTTAAAGACAACATCTGTAGAGTTTTTTTTTTAAATCATTATCACCACCATTAAAAAAAAACTTTAAATGTGGTAAATGAACCTTTGGAAACAGCAGTTGGAGACTTCTATAATTAAAGTCAAAAGAAAAACAGCTCGAGGATACTAATTTTCTAGTTCAATGGCATGACTGCTTGGAATGTAAAAGTAACATACTAGCAACAAACTACAATGTCATGATATGTATGAAACACATCATGAACCACATAACCACACAGGCTACAGTTAATATACTTACCCCTCACTCTATCTCCAGGAAACCCTGGCGCATAGTGGTTAAGAGTTCGGCTGCTAACCAAAAGGTCGGCAGTTTGAATCTAGCAGGCCTTCCTTGGAAACCCTAGGGGCAGTTCTACTCTGCCCTATTATAGGGTCACTATGAGTCAGAATTGACTTGATGGCAACAATTTTGGTTTTGGTTTTATATTTTACCAGTAACTCCCTATTCCCCTACCACATCCAAGCCCTAGGCAACCACTAATCTACTTTCTGTCTCTATGGATTTGAATACTCTGGAATAGAAGCATGTACTATGAAGTCTTTTGTGACTGGATTATTTGACTTAGCACGTTTTCAAAGTTAATTTATGTTGTAGCATGTATCAGTACTTCATTCATTTTTTATTGCCAAATAATAGTCCGTCATCTGGATATGCATGATTTTATTTATCCATTCATCAACTGATGGACATTTGGGTTGTTTTCACTTTTTGGCTATAATGGATGATGCTTCTGTAAACGTTCATACACAAGTTTTTGTGTGGACATATGTTTTCAATTCTCTTGGGTATATACCTAGGAGTGGAACTGATGGATCACACGGTAACTCTATGTTTATCTTTTTGAGGAACTGAAAGACTGTTTTCCGAAGTGGTGGCACCATTCTACATTCTCATAAGCAATGGATGAAGATCCCAATTTTTCCATATCCTAACCAACATTATTATTATCTGGTTTTTTTTAATTATAGTCATTCTAGTGAGTGTGAGGTGATATCTCACTGTGGTTTGGATTTGCATTTCTCTAATGGTTAATGATGTTGAGCATCATTACTGGCCATTTGTATATCTTATTTAGAAATTTTATTCAGATCCTCTGTCAATTTTTAACTTAGATTTTTACACTTATTGAGTTTTAATATATATTCATTTTTATATTCCAAAAACAACCCCTTAACAGATATATGATTTGCAAATATTTTCTCAAATTCTAAGCGTTGTCCTTTCATTTTGTTGATGGTATCCTTTGAGGCACAGAAGTTTTAAATTTGACGATGTCCAGCTTAACTATTTTTGTCTTTGTTGCTTGTGCTTTTGGTGTCCTATCTAAGAAATCATTGCCTCACCCAAGATCAAGAATATTTACTCATGTTTTCTTCTAAGAGTTTTGTAAATTGAGTGCTTACATTTATGGTTATGATCTATTTTGAATTAATTTTTATATATAAGGTGAAGAGGCCCACCTTTATTTCTTTGCATGTGGATATCCAATTGTTCTAGCACCATTTGTTAAAGAGAATGTTCTTTCCCCACTGAATGTTCTTTGCACACTTGTCAGAAATCAATTGACCATAAAATATAAGGTTTTATTTCTAAACTCTCAATTCTATTCCATTGATCTATATTTCCATGCCAGTACCTCACACATAAAGGATCCCTGGTTGCACAGTGGTTAAGCACTTGGATGCTAACCAAAAGTTTGGCTGTTCAAACCCACCAGCAACTCCGAGGAACAAAGCTGTGTCAGTGTGCTTCCATAAAGATTACAGCCTTGGAAACCCTATGGGGCAGTTATACTTTGTCTTACAGGGTCGCTATGAGTTGGAATCAACTCACTGGCAAAGGGGGTACCATAGCCATATTGATTACTGCAGCATTAGGGGTAAGTTTCTGTGATGGTTAAGACTGTGTCAATGATGTAATCATTCCCATAATGAGATCTGCTATAATGTCATCACCTCCATGATGAGATCTTTTATGAGGAGCCAATCGGTTGAAAAACAGTTTCCTTGGGGTGTGGCCTGCATCCAATGTAGGTGGACTTCCTGGCAAAGCTCATTGGCTTTTTCTCGCTCTGGATCCTGAAGCTGGCTCCTGTTCATCTGACCTCCTGTTCTTAGGACTCGAGCTAGCAGCTTACCTGCTGATCTTGGGATTCATCAGCCTCTGCAGCCTGTGAGCCAGAGGCTTGGTGTTTGACCTGCCAATCTTGGGTGCACCAGCCCCTGAAGCTACGTGAGTCAGAAGAAGTCTCCAGTCTGATGCACAGATTTGGGACTTTCCAGCCTCTACAACTGTGAGAGCCATTTCCTTGATATAAATCTCTCTATATATATATTTATATGCTTCACTGGTTTTGCTTCTCTAGAGAACCCAGCCTAAGACGTTTGGTTCTGAGAGTGATTCTAGAGAAACAAAATTGTAAGGAAGAGTTTTCTAAATTGATTCTCAAGTCTGGTTAGTCTTAAAGATGTTGATGACTGCTTTCAGTAGTAAAGAGGGCATTGCTAATCTGTGGCATGATGTGGCAATAGAAATAGGCAGAATATCGCCACCAGTAGATCAGGTATTGGTGAGAGATGAGGCTCTGGGTGATCACTTATTTGATACCTCTCTGAAAATTCATCAGAATGAGAAGTATAAGGAAGTTGGTTGGTTGGTCCTACTTTCGCTAGACAAAGTGGTAAAATAAACAGATGAGCTCAGGGCTTCAAAGTTCAAATGCCACATAAACGACCTGAAAGTTTCCACTTATGCCTTGAAAGAAAACCTTATTTCTTGTATAACAGAGGTGATATTGTCAAAAATCAAATGCAGGGTCTTAGCGTAAGAGTGGCTGAATTACAATGCCAATGAATTCCTAACCTTGAATGGTGTCTGAAGTTAAAGTGAGGGCATTGATTGGGAAAAATTGAGATCCTGAAACTTGGGATGGGGACTTATGGGCAGATAATCAGAAAGCTGGGGACGCTAAGCACCTAAATTCTGTTGAATCACTCTTGTCAGCAGAGCCAATCCTCTCACTCCTGTTGGAAGTGATTACTCCATCTTTGTCTGCTAAGACACCCTTCCGAGTAAAAGTATTAGCCGGGTTCCCTTGAGGAAGGACCACACTACACTGCCAAAAGTTTATACTGTTAATATTTCTCCTAGCCTTCTCAAAGGGATCTATGGCCTTTTACGAGAGTGACTGTTCACTGCAGAAAAGGAAATAATCGGAATTTTGGGGTTACTGGACATTGGTTCTGAATGGACATTAATTCCAGGAAACCCAAAACATCACTGTTGCCCACCCGTCACAGTGGGAGCATGTGGAGGTCAAGTTATTAATGAAGTCTTAGCTCAGGTTCAGCTCACAGTGGGTCCAGTGGGTCCATGAACATCCTGTAGAGATTTCCCCAGTTCTAGAATGCATAATTGGAATAGATATACTCAGCAACTGGCAGAACCCCCACATTGGATCCCTGACAGTGGTGTAAGGGGTATTATGGTAGGAAAAGCCAGGTGAAAGCCATTAGAACTTCTGCTACCTAGGAAAATAGTAAACCAAAAGCAATACCACATCCCTGGAAAGATTGCAGAGATTAGTGCCACCATCAAGGTCTTGAAGGATGCAGGGGTGGTGACTCCCATTATAACCTCAATTCAACTCCCCTATTTTGCCTGTGGAGCCCTGGTATCATAGTGGTTAAGAGCTCAGCTGCTGACCAAAAGGTCGGCAGTTCGAATCCACCAGCCACTCCTTGAAAACCCTATGGGGCAGTTCTACTCTGTCTTATAGGTTTGCTATGAGTCAGAATTGACTCAACAGCAACAGGTTTGGGTTTTTGTTTTATTTTGCCTGTGCAAAAAACAGATGGATCTTGGAGAATGACAGTGGATTATCAAAAAATTAACCAGGAGGTGGCTTCAATTACAACTGCTGTTTTAGACGTGGTTTCATTGCTTGTACAAATTAATACATCTCCTGGTAACTGGTATGCAGCTATTGATCTGGATAATGCCTTTTTCTCCATACCTGTTTCAAAGAACTACAGAAGCAGTTTGCCTTCAGCTGGTAAGGCATGCAATACACCTGCACTGTCCTAACTCACTGTTAAAACTCATTGCCATCGAGTTGATTCTGACCCACAGTGACCCTATAGGACTGAGTAGAGCTTCCCTCAAAGGGTTTCCAAGGAGCAGTTGGTGGATTCGAACTGCCAACCTTTTGTTTAGCAGCCAAGCTCTTAACCACTGTGCATACCTCAAAACAAAAACAAAAACAAAAAAAGTTGCTGTCAAGTTGATTCCCACTCTTAGCTGGTACGCAGCTATTGATCTGGATGCCTTTTTCTCCGTACCTGCTTCAAAGGACCACCAGAAGCAGTTTGGCTTCCGCTGGCAAGCACAGCAATACACTTTCATTGTTCTACCACAGAGGTATATCAACGTTCCAGCCCTATGTCATAATTTAGTCTGCAGGGAACTTGTTCAGCTTTCCCTTCCAAAAGACTTCACACTGGTCCATTACATTGATGGCATTATGCTGACTGGACCTTGTAAGGAAGAAGTGTCAATGACTCTGGACTTATTGGGAAACTTCTGCATGCCAGGTGGGAAATTAATCTGACAAAAATTCAGGTGCCCTCCACCTCAGTGAAATTTCTAGGGATCCAGTGTTGTGGGGCATGTTGAGATAGTCCTTCTAAAGTGAAGGATGGGGGGGGGGCAAGATGGCAGAGTAGTCAGACTGCTTCCTATATCCCTCTTACAACAAAGACCTGGAAAAACAAGTGGGTTGATTGTATATGAATATGTAGTAGCCCTGAACAAGGCTAAGGTGAGGAATCAGACTGAGTGGCTGGAGCAGAGGGAGACAGTTCAGAAGAAGCGAGGAGCACCAGACCACACTCAGCGAGAGCCACAGCTCTTCAGCCTGGAACTGCTTGGGGTGCGCAGGGGGGCAGGCAAACAGCTCCATGTGCTTGCTCGGGAGGCAGTTTCCACAAGAGAGATCTTGAAGCAGAGATTCTGCTTGGACACTCCAAACCGGTGAAAAGCAGCACCCAAGTGGCTAAAGATAAGTACATGTGTGGGACCTTTCATGGGGATTTAAAAAAAAAAATTTGGAAAATACCTCTCTCCCATTTACCTCTTCCCTCCTGCTCTGCACCAGGCACAGCTGGCTCCACCGGTCTCTGAGTTCCCTGGGCCAGAAGTAGATCCCATAAGGCACCTTGACCTATTCTCCTGGCCTTGGAGAGGGAATAAATTAACCAACAGGTAAAAATAAGCTACTGGCTTCCCTAACCCAGGAACTCAGGGTTGGCATAGCTCTTTTACCTAGGCAGAAGCATAAGGGGCCCACAGACTTTGAGTGCCTTCCACCCCATGCAGATTTGTGTGTACCCATCTCAACAGCATAAGTCCTCACTACCACAGTACAACAGGGTAAACACCTGAAGTCTAACTTCAACTGTTTAAGCTGTGAAGTGGCAGATTTGTGACACTTGACTCTGCTCTGCCCTTTAAGCAGGTGACCTATTGGTCCACATCAGGGGCTTGAGGACTGGTGACTCCATCCACGCCACCTAGCCACCTGCTACAGGGGTCCAAGAATAAGTGGTGCCCCCAAGCATTTACAGCCAACAGAGTAGGGTGCTCATAGTCTGATTGCAAAACTCACCTACCTACTCACTCTAGGTAACAGGGACACAATTTCCTTAAAGACACTCAGGGGCAGCCATCAGCACTCTGTCTTGCTCAGCTTGTGACCCCCTACTGCAACAAGATACCTGTGCCTACACCAATAACCCATGCCTCTCTAAGACTGTAGGTGAGAGCCTGTACCACACACTGGGTGACTGACTGCCTGGACACCTGAGCTGAATCCATACAGGAAAATATAACAGACTCCTGGGTGCACATACTTAGTTACAGAACTACCTGGTGACAGGACATTACAGCTTCAAAGACGCCAATAATCAAACTAGCACACATGAGCAGCCTATTTGGGCATATAAAACAGAACAAAACGAGAAGCTAGGACACACTAAACAAATATAAAATAAAATTTTAATAAATTATTGATGGCTCGGAGACAATAGTCAATATCAAATCACATAAAGAGGCAGTCCATGATGGCTTCAGCAACCTCCCAAAATAAAGAATCAATAAATTCTCTGGAGGAAGAGAATTTCTTGGAATTACCAGAGGCAGAATACAAATGATTAAACTACAGAACTCTTCAAGAAATTAGAAAGGAAATTCCTCAAAACGTAGAGGCAACCAAAGAACAAAGTAGTAGCGGAACTTAAAAAAGTTATTCAAGAGCATAATGACAAATTTAATAGGCTGCAAGAATCCATAGAGAGACGGCAATCAGAAATCCAGAAGATTAACAATAAAATTTCAGAATTAGACAACTCAATAGAAAGTCATAGGAGCAGAATTGAGCCAGTAGAAGCCAGAATTAGTGGCATTGAAGATAAAGCACTTGACACCAAATTATTTGAGGAAAAATCAGATAAAAGAATTAAAAAGAATAAAGAAACTCTAAGAGTTATGTGGGACTCTATCAAAAGAAATAACCTATGAGTGATTGGAGTACCAGGGGGGGGGGAATAACAGAAATACAGAGAATTGTTGAAGATTTGTTGACAGAAAACTTCCCTGATATCATGAAAGGTGAGAAGGTATCTATCCAATATGCTCATCAAACCCCACATAAGGTAGATCCCAAAAGAAAGTCACCAAGAAATAGTATAATCAAACTTACCAGAACCAAAGATAAAGAGAGAATTTTATGAGTGGCTAGGGATAAAAGAAAAGTCATCTACAAAGGAGAGTCAATTAGAATCAGCTTGGACTACTCAGCAGAAGCCATGCAGGCAAGAAGGCAATGGGATGACTTATATAAAGCCTTGAAGGAAAACAACTGCCAGCCAAGAATTATATATCCAGCAAAACTGTCTCTAAAATATGGTGGCGAAATTAGGGCATTTCCAGATAAACAGAAGTTTAGGGAATTTGCAAAAACCAAATCAAAATTACAAGAAATAATAAAGGGAGTCCTCCAGTTAGAAAAATCAATAACATCAGATAACAACCCGAGACTAGAACACAGGACAGAGCAACCAGATATCGACTCAGATAGGGACGTCACAAAAATACATCAAAGCTAAAACATCGAAAATAGGGAAACAGAGATATCAATATGTAAAAAAGGGCAACACTAAAATAAAAAAGAGGGACTTAAAAATGTAGACATAGATTCTTCATATGGAGGGGAAGTCAAGGCTATATAAAGAAATAAAAGACTGGTATAAACTTAGAAAAATAGGGTAAATATTAAGGTAACCACAAAGGAAACTAACAACCCTACAAGTCAAAATAAAAAACTAGAAAAATATAAAGACTCAGCAAACACAAAATCAACAACAATGAAATATATGAAAAGAAAATACATAAAGAAAAACGACTCAACACAGAAAATTAAGGGGAACAAAGAAACTGTGAATAACACACAAAAAAAGCATCAAAATGACAGCACTAAACTCATACCTATCAATAATTACGCTGAATATAAAGGGATTAAATACACCAATAAAGAGACAGAGAGTGGCATATGGGATAAAAAAGCACAATCCATCTATATGCTGCCTACAAGAGACACACCTTAGACTCAGAGATGAAACAAGCTAAAACTCAAAGGATGGAAAAAAACATATCAAGCAAACAACACGCAAAAAAGAGCTGGAGTGGCAATATTAATCTCTGACAAAATAGACTTTAAAGTAAAATCCACCACAAAGGATAAGGAATGACACTATATAATGATTAAAGGATCAGTACACCAGGAGGACATAACTATAATAAATATTTATGCACCCAAGGACAGGGTTCCAGAATACGTAAAACAAACTCTGACAGCATTGGAAAGAGAGATAGAAAGCTCCAAACTAGTGCTAGGAGACTTCAAAACGCCATTTTCAGTGAAGCGCAGAACATCCAGAAAGAAGCTCAACAAACATAAGGAAGATCTAAATGCTACAATCAACCAACTAGATCTCATGGACATATACTGAACACTCCACCCAACAGCAGCCAGGTATACTTTCTTCTCAAAATCACATGGAACATTCTCCAGAATAGACCACATATTAGGTCATAAAGCAAGCCTTAACGAAATCCAAATATCAAAATATTACAAAGCATCTTTTCTGACCATAAAGCCATAAAAATAGAAATCAACAACACAAAAAGCAAGGAAAAAAATTCAAACACATGAAAACTTAACAACACCTTGCTCAAAAACTACTGGGTTATAGAAGAAATTAAGGATGGAATGAAGAAATTCCTAGAATCAAGCGAGAATGAAAACATATCTTACCAGAACCTTTGGGACACAGCAAAAGCAGTGCTCAGAGGTCAGCTTATAGCAATCATAGCACACATCCAAAAAGAAGAAAGGGCCATAACCAAACATTAACCCTACAACTGGAACAAGTAGGAAGAGAGCAGCAAAGGAAGCCCTCAGGCTCTAGAAGAAAGGAAATAATAAGAATTAGAGCAGAATTAAATGAAATAGAGAATAGAAAAACAAATGAAAGAGTTAACAAGACCAAAAGCTGGTTCTTTGAAAAGATCAACAAAATTGAGAAACCACTGGCCAAACTGAAAAAGAAAAACAAGAGAGGAAGCAAATAACCCATATAAGAAATGAGATGGGTGATATCACAATAGACCCAACTGAAATTACAAGAATCAAAACAGAATACTATGAAAAATTGTACTCTAACAAATTTGAAAACCCAGAGGAAATGGACAAATTTCTAGAAACTCACTACCTACCTAAATTAACACAAACAGAGGTAGAACGACTAAATAAATGCATAACAAAACAAGACATTGAAAAGTGTATTTAAAAAACTCCAAACAAACAAACAAAAAAAGCCCTGGCCCAGATGGCTTCACTGGAGAATTCTACCAAACTTTCAGAGAAGAGTTAACACCACTACTACTAAAGGTATTTCAGAGCATAGAAAAGGATGGAATACTCCCAAACTCATTCTATGAAGCCAGCATAACCCTGATACCTAAACCAGGTAAAGACACCACACAAAACAAAATTACAGACCAATATCCCTCAAGAACATTGACACAAAAATCCTCAACAAAATTCTAGCCAATAGAATTCAGCAACATTTCAAAAAAATAATTCACCATGATCAAGTGGAATTTATACCAGGTATGCAGGGATGGTTCAACATTAGAAAAACAATCAATGTAATCTATCACATAAATAAAACAAAAGATAAAAACCACATGATCTTATCAATCGATGCAGAAAAGGCATTTGAAAAAGTCAAACACCCATTCATGATAGAAACTCTCAACAAAATAGGAATAGAAGGGAAATTCTTCAATATAATTAACAGCATGTATACAAAGTCAACAGCAAACATCATCCTAAATGGAGAGACTTTGAAAGCATTCCCCTTGAGAATGGGAACCAGACAAAGATGCCCTCTATCACCACTCTTATTCAACATTGTGCTGGAGGTCCTAGCAAGAGCAATTAGGCTAGAAAAAGAGATAAAGGGCATCCAAATGGGTAGGGAAGAAGTCAAAGTATCTCTATTTGCAGATGATATGCTCTTATACACAGAAAACCCCAAAGAATCCACAAGAAAACTACTGGAACTATTAGAAGATTTCAGCAAAGTGTCAGGATACAAGATAAATGTACAAAAATCCGTTGGATTCCTTTACACTAACAATGAGAACTTTGAAGAGGAAATTAACAAATCAATACCATTTAAAATAGCACTCAAAAATATAAACTACTTAGGAATAAATCTAACCAGAGACGTAAAAGATCTATACAGGGAAATCTACAAGACGCTACTGCAAGAAACTAAAAGAGACATGCATCAGTGGGAAAACATACCTTGCTCATGGATAGGTAGACTCAACATAGTGAAAATGTCAATTCTACCCGAAGTAATCTATAGATAGAATGCAATCCCGATCAAAATTCCACCAGCATTTTTTAATTAGATGGAGAAACAAATCACCAACTTCATATGGAAAGGGAAGAGGCCCTGAATAAAGCATTACTCAAGAAGAAGAATAAAGTGGGAGGCCTCACACTACCTGATTTTAGAACTTATTATACCACCACCATAGTCAACACAGCCTGGTATCAGTACAGCAACTGATACGTAGACCAATGGAACAGAGTTGAGAATCGAAACATAAATTCATCCACCTATGAGCAGCTGATATTTGACAAAGGCCCAAAGTCTGTTACTTGGGGAAAAGAGAGTCTCTTTAACAAATGGTGCTGGCATAACTGGATATCCATTTACAAAAAACTGAAACAAGACCTATACCTCACACCATGCACAACAAGTAACTCAAAATGGATCAGAGACTTAAATATAAAATAAAAAACGATAAAGATCATGGAAGAAAAAATAGGGACAACGCTAGGAGCCCTAATACATGGCATAAACAGAATACGAACCATAAGTAACAATGCACAAGTATCAGAAGAGAGACTAGATAAATGGGAGCTCCTAAAAATCAAACACTTACACTCATCAAAAGACTTCACCAAAAGAGTAAAAAGACAACCTACAGAATGGGAAAAAATTTCTGGCTATGACAAATCCGATCAGCATCTAATCTCTAAAATCTACAAGATACTGCAAAACCTCAACAACAAAAAGCCAAATAAACCAATTAAAAATGGGCAAAGGATATGAACAGGTAATTCACCATAGAAGATACTCAGGCGGCTAACAGACACATGAAGAAGTGCTCACGATCATTAGCCATTAGAGAAATGCAGATCAAAACTACAATGAGATATCATGTCACCCCAACAAAGCTAGCACTAATCGAAAAAACACAAAATAATAAATGCTGGAGAGGTTGGAACACTGATACATTGTTGGTGGGAATGTAAAATGGTACAACCACTTTGGAAATCGACTTGGCGCTTCCTTAAAAAGCTAGAAATAGAAGTACCATACAATCCAGCTATCTCGCTCCTTGGAATATATCCTAGAGGAATAGGAGCTGTCACACGAATATATATATGCACACCTAAGTTCATTGCATCACTTTTCAACATAGGAAAAAGATGGAAAAAACCTAGATGCCCATCAATGGACGAATGGATAAACAAATTCTGGTATATCCACACAATGGAATACTACACAATGATAAAGAACAACGATGAAACCATGAAACATAACATGGAGGAAGTTGGAACTCATTATGCTGAGTGAATTTATTCAGTCACAGAAGGACAAATACTGTATAAGACCACTATTATAAGAACTCAAGAAAATGTTTAGACACATAAGAAAACATTCTTTGATAGTTGCAAGGGTGGGGAGGGAGGGTGAGGGTTATTTACTAACTAGATAGTAGATAAGAATAACCTTAGGTGAAGGGAAGGACAGCACACAACTGGACTAAACCAAAGCTAAGAAGTTTCCTGAATACAATAAAACACTTTGAAAGACAGAGTAGCCGGGATAGGGGCCAGGGGACCATGCTTTCAGGGGACATCTAGGTAAATTGGTATAACAAAGCTTATTAAGAAATGTTCTGCATCCGACTTTGGTGAGTGGCGTCTGGGGTCTTAAAAGCTTGCAAGCGGCCATCTAAGATGTGTCAATTGGTTCCAAAAACCTGGAGTAAAGGAGAATGAAGAACACCAAAGACACAAGGAAAATAGTAGCCCAAGAGACAGAAAGGGCCACATAAATCAGAAACTTCATCAGCCTGAGACCAGAAGAGCTAGATGGTGCCCGGCTACCACCAGTGACTGCCCTGACAGGGAACACAATAGAGAGTCCTTGATGGAGCAGGAAAAATGTGGAGTGCAGAACTCAAATTCTAGTAAGAAGACCAGACGTAATGGTCTGCCTGAGACTGGAGGAACCCTGGAAAGCATGGCCCCCGGATTCTCTATCAGCCCAGAAATAAAACAATTTCTGAGGCCAATTCTTCAGACAGTGTTTGACCTGGACTGTGGGACATAAAATGATACTCGTGAGGAGTGTGCCACTTAGCTCAAATAGATTCAAGAGACTATGTGGGCAGGCTCTGTCTGGAGGTGAGATGGGAAGGCAGAGAGGGTTAGGAGCTGGTTGAATGGCCATGGAGAATCAGGAGTGGAAAGGAGAAGTGTGCTGTTGCAATGTGGGGAGAGCAATTAGTGTCACAGAACAATGTATGTATAAATTTTTGTATGGGAGACTAACTTGAAAGGTTAACTTCATTTAAACTGCTGTGGGGATATATGCCATTTAAACATGGTGGCACTGTTGACAACTGCAGCCCCCACAGGCCTCTATGCTGCACAACATGTTGAGACTTGTCATGACTTGTTTTCCCAAACCTATTGTCCCTTTACTGATTGGCTTGTTTACCTGAATTCCTTCTCCCTTGCCCGCATCCAAAGCCCATTGTTCTGTTATTTGCTTCACTGCTTGCTGTATTGACTATAAATAAACTCCTGGGACTGAAGCCGGGGTCGACTCCTCAGAGTGACCCTCCTGGCCCCACTTCTCTGTAAGAGTTGTGCTTGGTTACTGTCTCCGCCACCCTGACATTCGCCGCCACTGCGACAGATGGTGCCCCATGTGAGGAGCTGCGACAACTACAACAATAAAAAACAAATTGAAGGATAATTTATTTCATCTGGCCACTCCCACAAGTATAAAGTAGGCTCAAAGCCTGGTGGGCTTCTTTGGGTTTTGGAGGCAACATCTCCCTCATTTGGGTGTGCTACTGCAGCCTATTTATCAAGTGACTGGGAAAACTGCTTTTTTTAAAAATTTTTTTATTGTAGTTTAGATGAAGATTTACAGAACAAATAGTTTCTCATTAAACAGTACACATACTATTTTATGACATTGGTTAACAACCCCACAACATGTCAACATTCTCCCTTCTCGACCTTGGAGGACCTTTTTTTGGTGAAAATATACATAGCCAAAGTTACACTGTTTCAAAAGTTTCCACATGTACAATTCAGTGACATTAATTACATTCTTCCACTTGTGCTGCTATTCTCACTATCCTTTTCCAAATTATTCCATCACAATTATCTTCAAATCACTGTCCTCTAGGCTTCCCATCAAACCTTTTGAGTTGCTGTTGTCAATTTGATCTCATCATAGATAATTTTTTTGTACCTTAGAGGAAGGTTTACAGAACAAATAGTTTCTTATTAAACAGTACACATATTGCCCTATGACAATGGTTAACAACCCCACAACATGTGAACACTGTCCCTTCTCAACCTTGGGTTCCCTATCACCAGCTTTCCTGTCCTCTCCTGCTTCCAGTCCTTGTCCATGGACTGCTGTGCCTTATTAGTCCCGTTTTGTTTTATGAGGCTGTCCAATCCCCGGTTGAACGGTGAACTTCGCGAATGACTTCACCACTGAGCTAAAAGTGTGTCCAGAGGCCATACTCTCGGGGATTCTCCAGTCTGTCAGTCCAGTAAATCTGGTCTTTTTTTGAGTTAGAATTTTGTTCTACATCCTTCTCCAGCTCTGTCCAGGACCCTCTATTGTGATCCTGGTCATAGCGGTCAGTGGTGGTAGCCAGGCACCATCTAGCTGTACTGGACTCAGTCTGGTGGAGGCCGTGGTAGCTGTGGTCCATTA
The DNA here is from genome assembly GCA_030035585.1 of Dugong dugon. Classification (NCBI taxonomy): domain Eukaryota; kingdom Metazoa; phylum Chordata; class Mammalia; order Sirenia; family Dugongidae; genus Dugong; species Dugong dugon. The sequence continues at coordinate 94,095,304 of CM057483.1, read as the reverse complement.
GTTCTTTGGACTAATCTTTCCCTTGTATCTTGTTGCATTCATTCTCCCTTGCTCCTGAAGGGGTGAGACCAGTAGAGTATATTTGATGGCTGTTTACAGGATTTTAAGACCTCAGACGCGACTCACCAAGGTAGAATGTAGAACATTGCCTTTATAAACCGTGTTATGCCAATTGAGCTAGATGTTCCCTGAGACCATGGTCCTCACAGCCCTCTGCCCAGAAATTCAGTCCCTCAGGGAGTTCAGAAGTGTCTATTGAGCTTCCATGACTTTTTCTTGTACAAGTTGTGCTTGCTTCCCCAGTATTGTGTAATGTCTTACCCTTCACCAAAGTTACCACTTATCTATTGTCTATTTAGCTCCATCTCACACCCGTCCCATCCCTCGTAATCAACAGAGATTGTTTCTTTTTTTGTGTAAACTTTTACATAAGTTTTTACAGTAGAGGTCTCATACAATATTTGTCGTTTTGTGATTGACTTATTTCACTCAGCATAATGTCCTCCAGTTTCATCCATGTTATGAGATGCATCACAGATTCATCATTGTTTTTTATCTTTGCATAATACTCCATTGTGTGTATGTACCATACTTTGTTTATCGATTCATCTGTTGGTGGGCATCTAGGTTGTTTCCATCTTTTTGCTATTGTGAACAGTGCTGCAATGAATATCGGTGTGCGTATGTCTATTCGTGTGACGGCTCTTATTTCTCTACGATATATTCCTAGGAGTGGGATTGCATTTTGTAGTGCTTTTTTTTTTTGTGGTGCTGACGTTTTCTTTGTTCCTCTTACTCTCCTGTGCTGAGTTCCTTTTGTTTGTGGATTTTTTTTCATTTCTTTTGTTTTTGTAGGTTTTGTTTTTACTGAGACTTTATGTTTTTCTTCTTTATTTTGATGAATACGTTTGTTAACTTTCTTTGTGGTTACCTTGAAATTTACCCTTATCTTTCTAAATTTGAACCAGTACTATCATTACTTGGTATCACCTTGTCTTTCTCTCCATTAGAAGGTTCTATACCTGCATCGTTTATTTCCTCTTTTATTGTTCTGTTGCTGTTTTCATTTACAGATTAACTTCTGGTTCCGTGGTGTAATTCTTCTGATTTTGCATAATCCTTAAGAGTTCACTTCCTAGGTTGGTATGTGGTTAGTACAATCCTTTGTCTTATATTCAGCCCGTGGTCTGATGTTGTTTGTACTCAGATCGAAGGACTCCCTTTAATAAGTCTTCTAAGTTTGGTTGGTTTTTACATAGTCCTGTAATTTCTGTTATCTGTAAATGACCTAATTTCACCATCATATTTGAATGAGAATTTTGCAGGATATATTATTCTTGGTTGGCAATTTTTTTTCAAGCTTTTATATATGTCATCCCATTGCCTTCTTGCCTGCATGGTTTCTGCTGAATAATCCGAGCTTAGTCTTATTGTTTCTCCTCTGTATGTGTCTTTTTGTTTTTCTCGAGCGCTCTCAGGATTCTTTGTCTTTTGTTTTATCAAGTGTGATTATGATATGCCTTGGTGATGTTCTTTTCGGGTCTATCCTGTATGGCATTTGTTGAGCTTCTTGGATAGTCAACTTTTCATCTTTCATGATATTGGGAAAGTTTTCTGTCAGCAATTCTTCAATGATCCTTTCTGTGTTTTCTGTTTTCTCCCCTTGTTCTGGAACTCCGATCACTCGAAAATTTTTGTTTTTGATTTTATTCCACATAATTCTCAGGATTTCTTCATTTTTCTTCATTCTTTTTACTGATTTTTCCTCAAACAGAGTTGTATCCAATTGTTTGTCTTCAATTTCGCTGTTTCTATCTTCCATCCTTTCAAACCTGCTCCTCAGCCCTTCTATGACTGTTGTGGTTTGAATAATGTCCACCTAAAAATGTGTGTATCAATTTGGCTGGGCCATGATTCCCAGAATTGTGTGGTTGGCCTCCATTTTGTGATTGTAATTTTATGTTAAAGAGGATTAAGGTGGGATTGTAACACCACCCTTTCCCAGGTCATATCCCTGATCCAAGGTAAAGGGAGTTTCCCTAGGGTGTGGCCTGCACCATATTTTACCTTACAAAAGATAAAAGGAAAGGGAAGCAAGCACAGAAGGAAGAACCTCATACCACCAAGAAAGAAGCACCAGAAGCAAAGTGCATCCTTTGGAACCGAGGTTCCTGTGCAGAGAAGCTCCTAGTCTGGTGGAACATTGATGAGAAGGCCGACGGAGAAGAAAAGCCTTCCCTTGAACTGACACTCTGAATTTGGACTTTTAGCCTACTTTACTATAAGGAAATAAATTTCTCTTTGTTAAAACCATCCACTTATGGTATTTCTGTTAGAGCAGCACTAGATGACTAAGACAGAATTTGGTACCGAGAGAGTGGTATGCTGCTATAACAGATACCTAAAATGTGAAAGCGGTTTTGAAACTGTGACTGAATAGAGCAGTGGAAGCAGCAAAGGACCACCAGCAGCAGAGAACCTGCAATGGCAGAGAAGCAGCAGCAACAGAGAACCTGCAGTGGCAGAGGAGTGGCAGTGGCAGAGAAACAAGAGCAGCAGAACCAGGAGACCAGTGCGAGACTGTGCTGGAGCCGACCCACAGAGCGAGAGAGCTGAGTGACTGCGCACAGGAGGCTTCCTGGCGGAGTGAGGTGCCTCCAGGTACTTATCGGTGGAGCTAGGCTTGCCAACCCACGGAGTGAGAGAGCTGAGTGCTGGTGTCACGAGGATTTCCGGTGGAGTGGGGTGCCTCCGGGCACTTATTGGTGGAGCTACCGAGCTTTGGAACACTTGCCCCAGCAGGGCAGATGCAAGCATGAGGCCCGAGGGCCAAGAGGTCACGGGAAACTGAAGCAGAAGCTGATGAAACAAGGGACACAAGAAGCTGAGCTGCCTCAGTCTCAAAAGTATGGTCATGACTTCAGGGGTTTCTAAGGGTGGAGCCATGGCCTCTGGTGCTTCTAAGGGTGGAGTTGCCACTCAGAGTAGGAGAATGGTGTGCCTAAAGGCGGGGGAGCAGAGTTGCTGTCCCAGGGGGCCTGGAAGGCGGAGCTGAAGCCCAGGGCTGAGGGGCCTCCACTCAAAATCCAGAGACTGTGGCCAATACCTAGAGTCTGGAGGGCAGGGCCATTGTGTAAATTGTCTCAGAGAACAGATGGTTATTTTCAAATCCTTGAGGGCTAATGTAATGTGTTCTGCTGACTTGCTTGGTGCCTGCTATCCCTTCTTTCCCTCCAGTTTCTCCCATTTGTAATGGAAATGTCTAGCTTGTGCCCTTTCAGCCATTGTACCTTTGGAAGCAGATATCTTGTGTTCCAGATTTCACAGATGAAGAGGAATTTTTGGATTTTGGACTTGGGGTTAAGACATTTGCTATGAAATGATGGGGTGAATATGTTTTCCATGGTTCAAGGATGTGATTTTTGGGGGCCAAAGGGTGGAATGTCATGGTTTGAATTATGTCCCCCAAAAAATGTGTGTATCAATTTGACTGGGCCATGATTCCCAGAATTGTGTGGTTGGCCTCCATTTTGTGATTGTAATTTTATGTTAAAGAGGATTAAGGTGGGATTGTAACACCACCCTTTCCCAGGTCATATCCCTGATCCAAGGTAAAGGGAGTTTCCCTAGGGTGTGGCCTGCACCATATTTTACCTTACAAAAGATAAAAGGAAAGGGAAGCAAGCACAGAAGGAAGAACCTCATACCACCAAGAAAGAAGCACCAGAAGCAAAGTGCATCCTTTGGAACCGAGGTTCCTGTGCAGAGAAGCTCCTAGTCTGGTGGAACATTGATGAGAAGGCCGACGGAGAAGAAAAGCCTTCCCTTGAACTGACACTCTGAATTTGGACTTTTAGCCTACTTTAGTGTAACGAATAAACTTCTCTTTCTTAAAACCATCCACTCATGTTATTTCTGTTAGAGCAGCACTAGATGACTAAGACAATGACACTATTTCTGAAATCTTGTTTGTCTTTTGGATTTCTAATTGTTGTTTTTGTATGATTTCTAGTTGTGAATTTATTTTAGCATTTTGTTCCTGTATTATTTGTTTGATTTATTCCATTTTTTGTCTGTATTTTCTATGAATTTGTCTGCCTTTTCCATGAATTTGTCTATTTTTTTTATCATTTGTATCTGTTTTTTGCTTCAACTCTTGGATAATTCTGAATATTAGAGATTTCAATTCTCTATCAGTTAGATCTAGTGCCTTTTCTTCTACTGGAAGGTTATCTGGTTTTTTTTTTTTTTTTTTTTTTTTTTTGGATGCCTACTGGAACCATCCTGTCCTGTTTTTGTAAATCTTTTGTTATTGTCTGCTGTCTTCAGGGCATTCAGTGGTTATTTTCCTCATTTATTGATTGTAGATTTGTTTGTTTTGCCCTGCTTTTTTGTTTTTTTTGGTTATGTCAGGCGGGCTGTGCATTCTTTGTTGTTTGCTTGTCTGTGGGCACGATACTTTTTACCTCCTTCTCCAATGGACAGGGTCAGTCACTCAGGCATGGTACAGCAGGGCAGGTCCAGCTGAAGGGGAGTTACTGGGATGGGTTGTTTGTGGCCTGTACCAGGGCTGACAGTGTGGACCGGGAATCAGTGCAGGGCAGGTGCCAGTAGGCCGTGCCTGTGCTGCTTGGGAATGTGATGTTCAGTGCACGGTTCAGTTAGGCAGGAAGGAGGGGGTAGATTGTGATGTGTGGAGCTGAGTATGGGAAAGATGAGAGAGAGGAGAGAGAAACAGGAGCCAAAAACATACACACAAACAAAAAAGAATGCTAAGGGAGCTTGCTATTGGAGTGGAGAGATGAGAGACTGAGAAATGGGGAAAAACAAAACGAAAAAAAAGAAAAAGGGTAAAAGAAAAAAATGAATAAATTGAGAGACTGGAAATGAAGAAAGGTAAAAAGGGAGAAAAAAAGAGAGAGAAGAAAACAAAACAAAGAAACCAAAAGAATGAAAAAAAGAAAAAAGAAATGCCCCCAGGGATATCCCTGTGCGTCTGCGCAGAGTAAGGGAGCAGCTTCCAAGCCGTATGGTACTGCACTGTTAGGAGGGGCTCCCAAGCCAAGAAAAGAAAAAGAAAACAAACAAACAAATCAAAACAGAACAAATCAGAGCAAGCAAACAAGCAAAAAAGTCCCAGGGGTCCCACCAGTGTGGCAGCACGGGCCGGGAAGCAGTTTCACAGTCGAGTGGTGTTTTGCAGCCTTTCAGGAAGAAGCAAAGATGGCACTGGGAGCCAGGTATTTGAGAGAAAGGAGGGGGAGGTGGTGAGAGGTAAGGAAGAAATCTAAAGAGGCAGAAAAAAGCAACACCAGCAGCCAACAAAAGGCACTCAGGGAGCTGGCCAGTGCAGGCGGGTGGAATCCAAGTGACACTGGGGTGAAGCTGGTTTTTCCCAGCCAAGAGACTGTGGCTGCAGGAAGCAGAGGAGGCTACGTAGGGGTGAAGAAGGGGCAGGGGTGGGAAAGCCTATATCCCTGGTTACCGGCTGTTCTCTCCTGCTGGAAGCTCCATAAAGCTGCTTTCTCATACTTCCTGCTTGCTGATCTCTGATAGGAGTCCAAGATGGCAGATCCATGCTGCAGTAGCTGATAGGGGACCCCTGCATGTATCTCTCCTCACTCTCTGTTCTTGGTCAGTTTCTTATCCCATTTTGTGCTTGGCTGAGTTCTGTATCTCTTTGATGCTTAGGGTTTCAGGATTGACGTGTGATTCTGTTTGACTTAGTTTTTTCTGATCTTTGCTATGGAGGGACAGCTTGGTGCTTCTGACTATAGCACCATGTTACCAAGAAGCTAAAAGCTGCTAGTTTTGAATGGGGCTCAGATCAAGAGATGGCTCTGCAACAGGTTCAAGCTGCTGTGCAAGCCACTCTGTCACTTGGGCCATGTGATCTGGCTGATCCAGTGGTGCTTGAAGTATCAGTGGCAGATAGAGGTGCTGTTTGGAGTCTTTGGCAGGCCCCTATTGGTGAATCACAGCACAGACCCTTAGGATTTTGGAGCAAAGCCCTGCCATCCTCTGCAGATAACTACTCTCCTTTTGAGAAGCAGCTTTTGGCTTGTTACTGGGGCTTAGTAGAGACTGAACTCTTAACCATGGGCCACCAAGGCACCATGCAGCCTGAGCTGCCCATCATGAACTAGGTGTTGTCTGACTCACAATGTCGTAAGATCAGATGTGCACAGCAGAACTCCATTATTAAATTGAAGTGGTATATATGCGATCGGGCCCAAGCAGGACCTGAAGGCACAAGTTGCATGAGGAAGTGACTCTAATGCCCATGGTCTCCACTCCTGTCACATTATCTGCCCTCTCCCAGTCTGCACCTATGGTCTCATGGGGAGTTCCTCATGATCAGTTGACTGAGGAAGAGAAAACTCGTGCCTGGTTTACGGATGGTTCTGGGCAATATTGAGGCATCCTCAAAAGTGGACAGCGGCCGCAGTACAGCCCCTTTATGAGACCTCCCTGAAGGAGCATGGTGAAGGGAAATCCTCCCAATGGGAAGAACTTTGAACAGTGCACCTGGTTGTTCACTTTGCTTGTAAGGAGAAATGGCTAGATGTGTGATTGTATACTGATTCATGGGCTGTGGCGAATGGTTTGGCTGGTTGGTCAGGGACTTTGAAAGAACATGATTGGAAAATTGGTGACAAGGAGGTATAGGGAAGAGTTATGTGGATAGACCTCTCTGAATGGGCCAAAGAAGATATTTGTGTCTCATGTGAATGCGCACCAAAGGGTGACCTCGGCAGAGGAGAATTTTAACAAACAAGTGGATAGGATGATGCATTCTGTGTAAATCAGTCATTCTCTTTCCCTAGCCAATCCTGTCATTGCCCAATGGGCTTATGAACAAAGTGGCCATGGTGGCATGGATGGAGGTCATGCATGGGATCAGCAACATGGACTTCCACTCACCAAGGGCGACTTGGCTACAGCTACTGCTGAGTATCCAATCTGTCAGCAGCAGAGACCAACACTGAGTCCCCGATGTGGCACCATCCCTCGAGGTGATCAGCCAGCAATCTGGTGGCAGGTTGATTACATTGGAACTCTTCCATCATGGAAAGGGCAGCATTTTGTTCTTACTGGAACAGAAACTCTGGATACGGATTTGCCTTCCCTGCATGCAATGCTTCTGCCACAACTACCATCTGTGGACTTACAGAATGCCTTATCTGCCATCATGGTATCTCACACAGCATCACGTTGGATCAAGAGACTCACTTCACAGAAAATGAAGTGTGGCAATGGGCCCATGCTCATGGAATTCACTGGTCTTTCCACGTTCCCCATCATCCTGAAGCAGCCGGCTTGATTGAAAGATGGGATGGCCTTCTAAAGACAATCACGGTGTCAGCTAGGTGGCAATACCTTGCAGGGTTAGGGCAATGTTCTCCGGGAGGCTGTATATGCTCTAAATCAGCATCCAGTATATGGTGCTGTTTCTCCCATAGCCAGGATTCATGGGTCCAGGAATCAAGGAGTGGAAATGGGAGTGGCACTACTATTACCCCTAGTGACCCACTGGCAAAATTTTTGCTTCCTGTCCCCACGACCCTATGCTCTGGGAGTCGAGAGGAATGCTCCCACCAGGAGACAGAACACTGATTCCGTTGAACTAGAAGTTCAGAATAACACCCAGCCTCCTTGGTCTCTTCACGCCTCTGGATCAACAAGGGAGCTACTCTATTGGCTGGTGTGATTGATCCTGAGAACCAAGGGGAAATCAGATTCATATTACATAATGGAGGCAAAGTACGTCTGGAATACAGGAGATTCCCTAGGGCGTCTCTTAATACTACCATGCCCTGTGATTAAAGTTAATGGAAAACTACAGCAACTCAATCCCAACATGACTACTAATGGCCCAGACCCTTCAGGAATGAAGGTTTGGGTCACCCCACCAGGCAAAGAATCAGGTAAATGGAATACAGAATGGGTGGTGAAAGAAGGTAGTTCTAAACATCAGCTACGACCACATAACCAGTTGCAGAAATAAGGACTGTAACTGTTATGAGTCTTTCTTCCTTGTATGTGTGCATCAAAAAGTTTTGTTTTCTTCACTTATAAAATATAAGATATAAACAGAGCTAGCACATTTTCGGTTGTACACATTAGTTGTACCAAGTTAGGCACAAGTATGACTTTATAATTGTCTTTATTTAGAAATGTGCATGGGTGCCAAGTTGACAAGGTGTGGATTGTGATGGCTAAGGTTGTGTCAACTAGGCTGGACCATGATTCTCAGTGGTCTGGCAGTTATGATGTAGTTTGGCAGCTATGTAGTAATCACCTCCATGATAAGATCTATTATGAGCAGCCAGTCAGTTGAAAGGCAGTTTCCTTGGGGTGTGGCCTGCATCCAATGTAGGTGGACTTTCTGGCAAAGCTCACTGGCTTTTGCTCGCTTTGGATCCTGAAGCTGGCTCCTGTTCATCTGACCTCCTGTTTTTAGGACTCGAGCTAGCAGCTTACCTGCTGATCTTGGGATTTGTCGGCCTTTGCAGCCTGTGAACCAGAGGCCTGCTGTCTGACCTGCTTATCTCGGGTTTGCTGGCAACTGCAGCTACGTGAGTCAGGAGAAGTCTCCAGCCTGATCCACTGACCTGAAACTTTCCAGCCTCTACTCCGCATGAGCCATTTCCTTGATATAAATCCCTCTGTCTCTCTCTATATATGTTTATACACTGCACTGGTTTTGCTTCTATACAGAACCCAGCCTAAAACAGTTTTGCAATTGGGAACTGTGAGTCCTTGTACTTTGTTTTTACTGCCTAATTGCCCTGGGTAGAACCTCTACTACAATATTAAATAAAAGTGGTGAATGCAAACATTTTTATCTCATTCCTTATCTTTGGGAGAAAGCATTAAGTCTTTTGCTATTTAGTATAATGTTAGGTGTGAGTTTTTTGTAGATGGCCTTTATCCTTCTATTCCTACTTTATTAAGCATTTTTATCACGGATTTAGTAAAATGTTTTTTCTGCATTTATTAAAATATTGTTTTTCTATTTTATTCTGTTAATTTGGTGTATTACATTGATTTTTGGTTGCTAAATCAACCTTGCATTACTGGGATAAATGTTGCTGGATTCAGTTGGCTAGTATTTTGCTGAGGATTTTTGCATCTATATATACATAAGGGATATTGTTCGGTAGTTTTCTTTGTCTGGTTTTGGTTTCAGGGTAATACTGGCCACAGAGAATGAATTGGGAGGATTTCCCTCTGTCACGGTTTAAATTATGTCCCACCAAAAATGTGTGTATCAGTTTGGCTGGGCCATGATTCCTGGTATTGTGTGATTTTCCTGTATGTTGTAAATCCTGCCTCTATGATGTTAATGAGGGGGGGATGGGTGGCAGTTGTGTTAGTAAGGCAGGACCTGATCTACAAGACTGGATTGTGTCCTGAGGTGATCTCTTGAGATATAAAAGACAGAAGTGAGCAGTGAGACAGGGGGACCTCATACCATCAAGAAAGCAGTGCCGGGAGCAGAGCGTGTCCTTTGGACCGGGGTCCCTGCGCTGAGAAACTCCTAGTCCAGGGGAACACTGATGAGAAGGCTGACAGAGAGGGAAAGCCTTCCCCTGGAGCTGACGCCCTGAATTTGGACTTTTAGTCTACTTTGACTGTGAGGAAATAGACTTCTCTTCGTTAAAACCATCCACATGTGGTATTTCTGTTATGGCAGCACTAGATAACTAAGACACCCTCTTTTTTCATTTTTTGGAAATGTTTGGAAAGTGTTGGTATTAATTCTTTTAATGTTTTGAAGAATTCACCAGTGAAGTCCTCTAGGCCTCTGGCCTTTTCTTTGTGGAATATCTTTTTTTAAATTAGTAATTCAATTTCTTTGCCAATTATAGGTTTATTCAGATTTTCTATTTTTTATTCCGTTTGGTAGTCTTTCTATGAATTTATCCATTTCATCTAATTTGTTGGCATAGAGTTCTTCATAGTCTGCCTTTGTAAACTTTACCTCTGTAACTTTGGTGGAGATGTCACCTCTTCCATTCCTGATTTTAGAATTTGAGTCTTAACTATTTTGTCACTGGTTAGTATATTTAAAAGATTTGTCAATTTTGTTGATCTTCCAAAGAACCAATTTGTTGTTCTGTTAATTTTCTCTATTTTCTATTCTCTATTTCATTGATTTCTGCTCTAGTCTTATTCCTTTACTTCTGCTTACTTTTAGTTTGCTCTAATTTTTCTAGTTTCTTAAGGTGGAAGATTAGCTTATTAATTTGAGGTCTTCCTTCTTTTTAAATATTGGCATTTACAGCTATGAATTTCCTTCTAATGACAGCTTTAACTGCATCCCGTAAGTTTTTGTATTGTTTTCATTTTCACTAACCTCGAAGTATTTTCTAATTTCCCTTTTGATTTCTTCTTTGACCCGTGAAGTGTATTCTTTAATTTCCATATATTTCTGAAGCCCACAGATTTCCCTATTGATTTCTAATTTCATTCTATTGTGATCAGAGAAAATAATTTGGATGAATTTTAGCATTTCAGTTTATTGAGGCTTGTTGTATGGCCTACCATACAATCTACCCTAAAGAATATTTCATATGCACTTGAGAAGAATATGCATTTTGTTGCTGTTGGCTGGAGTGTTGTATAGGTGTCTGTTATGGATTGTGTCCCCCCCAAAATATGTGTTGTAAATCCTAATCTCTATCCCTTGTGGTTACGATCTCATTTGGGAATGTGTTGTCTTTGTTATGTTAATGAGGTAGGATTAGTGTAGGGTGTATCTTGAGTCATTCTCTTTTGAGATATAAAAGAGATTAAATGCAAAGTAGAGAGCAGAGAAGGGGTAAGAATAGATGCCAAGACACATGGAGATCTCCAAGTAACCAGGAAGCAGAAACTGAAGAGACAAGGACCTTCCTCCAGAGCCAACAAACAGAAAACCTTCCCCTAGAGCTGGTACTCTGAATTCAGACTTCTAGCCTCCTAAACTGTTATCAGAAGGGACCAGTTCCTGGAGGAGGACATCATTCTAGGTAAAGTACCAACCAAAAAAACCAAACCCGTTGCTGTCGAGTGGATTCTAACTCATAGCGACTCTACGGAACAGAGTAGAATTGCCTCATAGGGTTTCTGAGGAGCGTCTGGTGGATTCAAACTGATGAACTTTTGGTTAGCAGTAGAACTCTTAACCACTACGCCACCAGGGTTTCCTGGTAAAGTACAGGGCCAGTGAAAAAGAGGAAGACCCTCAGCGAGGTGGATTGACACAGTGGCTATAACAATGGGCTCAAGCATGACAACGATTGTGAGGATGGTGCGGGCCTTTGTTTCATTCTGTTGTACACAGGTTTGCTATGACTCAGAACCGATGTGACAGCACCTAACAACAACAATCTGTGAAAAGATAAATTTCTGTTAGTTGAAACCACCCACTTGTGGTATTCTGTTATAGCAGCTATGGCTGCTAACCAAAAGGTCTGCAGTTTGAATCCACCAGGCGCTCCTTGGAAACCCTATGGGGCAGTTCTACTCTGTCCTATAGAGGGTCACTGTGAGTCAGAATCGACTCGATGACAACTTTTTTTTTTTTAAAGATAACAAAGACAATGTCTGTTAGGTCTAATTGCTGTATAGTGTTGTGCAAGTCTTCTATTCCTTGTTGACCTTCTGCCTCATTCAATCCATTATTGAAAGTGGTGTCTTAAAATCTCCCACTATGATTGTTGTTACGTATATTGTCCCTTCAGTCCTGTCAGTCTTGCTTCATGTATGCTGGGGCTCTGTTTTAGGGGCATAAAAACCAAAAATCCAAACCCCTTGCCATCGATTCTGACTCATAGCGACCCTATAGGACAGAGTGTATAATTGCCCCTAGGGTTTCCAAGGACTGGATGGTGGATTCAAACTGCCATTTGGTTAGCAGCTGAGCTCTTAACCACTGTGCCACCAGGGCTCCGTTTGGGGCATATATGATAATTGTTTAATCTTCTTGATGAATTGACCTTTTAATCATTATTAAATGTCCCGCTTAATCTTTAACAACATTTTTGTTTTAAAGTATTTTTTTCCTGATAATAGTATAGCCACTTCAGCTCTTTTATGGTGGTGTTTGCATATTGTTGGTTTTTTTTCTCAGCCTTTTACTATCAACCTATGTGTACCTTTCAATCTAAAGTGAGTCTCTGATAGACAGCATACAGTTGGCAATTTCTCCCTTTTGATTTAATGCACTTATAATTGTTATTATTGATATGGTTGGGTTTACATTTTCCATTTTTGATTTCTAAAGGTTGGAGGTTCAAGTCCACCCAAAGGTCTGCCTAGGAATAAAGGCCTGGGATCTACTTCTGAAAAGCCAGCCATTGAAAACCCAATGGAGCGTAGTTCTACTCTGACACACAAAGGGTCATCATGAGTCTAAACTGACTCAATGGCAACTGGTTTTATATGCCTCATATCTTCTTTTATATTCCTCCTTTATTAACTTCTATTTTATTAAGTGGATATTTTCTAGTGTAACATTTTGATTCAATGATTTTTTTGTATTTTTTTATTGTGGTAGATACACAAGTAACCAAACATTTGTCGTTTCAACTTTTACATGTACAATTCAGCGACATTAATCACATTATCGTGTTGTTCAACCATAACCACTATCGTTTCCAAATTTTTCCATCACCATTAACAGACACTCAGTGTCCCCTAAGCAATGACTTCCCTTTCCCCTCTCCCTGCCACCCATGGTAATCACCAATAAACTTAGGTCTCTATACACTTACCTATACTAGGCGTTTCATGTAAATGGGATCATAATTGTATTTGTCTTTTTGTAACTGTCTTACTTCACTCAGCAGGATGTTTTCAAGGTACAAACACATTGTGGTATGTATCAACACATCATTTCTCTTTATTGCTGAGTAATATTCCATTGTATGTGTGTATACCACATTTTGTTTGTCCATATGTCTGTTGATGAACATTCTACCTTTTGACTATTGTGAATAGTGCTGCAATGGACATTGGGGTACAAGTATCTGTTTGTGTTCCTGCTTTCAATTCTTTGGGTATATACCAAGGAATAGAATAGCTAGAAAATTTTAACTCTTTGAGGAACTGACAAATCATTTTCTACAGTGGCTGTACCATTTTACAACCCCAGCAGCAATGAATGAGGGTTTCAATATCTCCAGATCCTTGCCAACACATGTAGCCGGTTTTTAAATCATATCATTTTAGTGAGGGTGAAGTGATACTGCATTGTAGTAATGACGCTGAGCATCTTCCCATGTCCTTGTTGGCCATTTGTATTTCCTCTTTGGTGAGATATCCATTCAAGTCCATTGCCCATTTCTTGATTGGGTTGTCTGTCTTTATGTAGTTAAGTTGGAGTTCTTTATATATTCTGGATATTAAATCCTTATCAGACATATAGTTCAGAAATTTTTTCTCCCAATCTGCAGGCTATCTCTTCACTTTGTTGATAAAGTCCTCTGATGCACAGAAGCTTTTAATTTTGATGAAGTCCTATTTATCTATTTTGTCTTTTGTTGCTCGTGCTTTCGGTGTCATATCTAAAAATCCATTGTTAAAACCTAGGCTCTGAACCATTATCCTTATGTTTTCTTCTAAGAGTTCTATGGTTTTAGTTCTTTTAGATCCTTGATCCATTTTTAGTTTTCATGCGGTGTGAGGTATGGGTTCAGATTTATTCTTTTGCTTGTGGGAATACAGTTGTCCCAGCATCATTTATTAAACAGAGTATTTTCCCCCATTGGACAGACTTAGCACCCTTGTTGAAAATGAACTGACTATAGATATACAGATTTATTTCTGGACTCTTGATTCTATTCCATTGGTCTACATATCTATCATTATACAAGTACTAGACTATTTTGATTACTGTAGCTTTATAATTTGAAATTAGGAAGTGTAAGTCCTCTTACTTCTTTTGAAGATTGCTTTGGCTATTCCAAGCCCCTTGGAGTTCCAAATCAATTTGAGGATTGGCTTTTCATTTCTACAACGAAGGCTGTAGGAATTTTTATGGAAATTGCCTTGAATCTATAGTTTTAGGTAGTATTGACATCTTAACAATATTAAGTCTTCCAATTCATGAACACAGAATTTCCTTCCATTTATTTATGTCTTCTTTAATCTTTTTCAGTAATGTTTTATGTGTACTCGTCTTACACTTCGTGTTATGAATTATTTTCCCCCAAAATATGTGTTGTAAATCCTAACCCCTACACCTGCGGTTATAATTCTGTTTGGCAATGCGTTTTATTATTTTAATGAGGCAGTATTAATGCAGGGTGTGTAGTAAGTCAATCTCTTTGAGAAATAAAAAAAGACTGAGCAACCAACCAAGCAAGCACAGATGGGGGAAGATAGGTGCCATCCTACATGAGATCTCCAAGCAATTTCTCCCAGAGCTAACAGAGACAGAAAGCCTTCCCCTAGAATGGTCACCCTGAATTCAGACTTCTAGCCTCCTAAACCGTGAGAAAATAAATTTGTTTGTTAAAGCCACTACTTGCGGTATTTGTTGTAGCAACACTAAGAATTTGGTACCAGAGAGTGGGGTGCTGCTCTAATTACACCTAAAATGTGGAAGTGGTTTTGCAATTGGGAATAGGTAGAATCTGGAGGAATTTTGATGTGCTTCGTAGAAGGCCCTAGATTGCCTTGAAGAGACTGTTGGTAGAATTATGGACGTCAAAGGCAAGTCTGGTGAGGGCTCAGAAAGAAGCAAGGAGCACTACAGAGAAAGTATCATCTTAGAGAATACATTTAGCGCTATCAACAGAATGTTGCTAGATGTGTGGACATTAAATGTGCTTCTGGTGGAGACTTTAAAAGAGAGATGAGCATGTGATTGGACAATGGAGAAAGGGAGATGCTTTTTATGGAGTAGCAAAGAACATGTCTGAATTATGTTTGGTGGAAGGTAGAACTTGTAAGTGATGAACTTGGATATTTGGCTGAGGAGATTTCTAAGCAAGATCTTTAAGGGATCACATAATTTCTCCTTGCCACTTATAGTAAAATGCGGGAGGAAAGAGATGGACTTAAAATGAACTGTGCAAAATGAAACCAGAACTTAAAGATTTGGAAAATTCTGTTAGAGAAACTAAGGACCCATGCTCTAAAACTCTCACCAAGGACTTGGTGACTCAATCTTTTGTTAAAGATATTTAGCCTGTGACGGATGGATCCATCTAACTACAAATCCATCATCTTAGCCTGAAGGGGGCAGAGACAGGACGAAAGGAAGGAAAGCTGTCTGCCTCCTGGAATTCTACAAGCAGGAAACAGGCCAGAGGAGATACATCTCTTGCCTCCCAAGAATAAGACTATGTCTGAAGCAGCTTGCTCAGCATAATTGTTGGAAAACTGGAAGCAGGGCTGCCTCAGTTTCAAAGGGTGGAGCCACTCAGCCCCTAGGTTTCAAAGGGTGGAGCCAAGGTCTCCTAGGTTTGAGTCAGATCTCCATCAGTTCAGTTCTGGAGTGTGGGGCTGCTATTTAGGTGGGCCAAGAGAATGGAGACGCTGCCCAAAGCTGAGGGGGAAGAGTCGCCATGCCCAAGGGGGCATATGAATGGAGACTACTGGGGCTTGTGTCGCCACTCAGATGGACTAGAACAGGGCCATGCAAAGGTGAGGGGGTGAGGTGTCCATACCAGTGGGCCTGGAGGGTGGGGCCTCTGCCCAAGGCTAAGGGGCCCACAGCCAGAACCTGGAGAGCATGGCCAGAGTCTGGAGGGCAGGGCCATTGCCCAGATGGCCTCAGAGAACAGAGGATTATTTTCAAGCCTTGAAAGCTAATGAAATTTATTCTGCTGGGTTTTGGACTTGTTTGGTGCCCTTTATCCCTTCTTTCCCTCCAATTTCTCTCATTTGTAATGGAAATGTCTACCTTGTGCCTGTTCCATCACTGTACATTGGAAGCAGATAATTTGTATTCTAGATTTCACACGTTCACAGAAAAAGAATTTTGCCCCAGGATGGAATACTCCTAAAGTCTCACCAGTGTTTGATTTATATGAATCAGAAGATGGTATTTTGGACCAGGAGTTGGACTTCTAGGATGGTGTAATGGGGTGAATGTGTTTTGTGAGAAGGACATGAATTTTGGGGGCAAAAGGGTGTAATGTTATGAACTGTGTCCCCCAAAATACGTGTAATCTTGACCCCTATACCTGTGGTAATAATCCCCTTTGAAATGGGTTTTCTTTCTTATTTCAATGAGACATTATTAGTGTAGGGAGTGTTTTATCCATTCCCTTTGAGTCAATTTCGACTCATAGTGATCCTACCAAAAAAAAAAAACCACTATGCTACCAGGGTTTCCAAACAGCAGTGTCTTAAGTCAATCTCTTTAGAGATTAAAAAAAAAGAGCAGATTGAGTAAGCAACCAAGAAAACAGAGATAGGGGAAGATAGATGCCATGCCACATATCTCCAAGAAACTAAGAAACAGAAGCTGAAAAGAGACAAAGACATTCCTCCAGATCCAGCAGAGAACATTTTCCCCCAGAGCTGTAACCCTAAATTAGGACTTATAGTCCCCTAACCACCACTCGTCTATCAGTTTGTTGTACTGTGGTGGCTTGCATGTTGCTGTGATGCTGGAAGCTATGCCACTGGTATTTCAAATTCCAGCAGGGTCGTCCAGGGTGGACAGGTTTCAGCGGAGCTTCCAGACTAAGACAAACTAGGAAGAAAGACCTGACATGTACTTCTGAAAAACTGGCCAGTGAAAACCTTATGAATAGCAGTGGAACACTGTCTGATATAGTGCCGGAAGATGAACTCAGATTGGAAGTCATTCAAAATACGACTGGGGAAGAGCTGCCTCCTCAAAGTAGAGACGACCCTAATGACGTGGTTGGAGTCAAGCTTTTGGGACCTTCATTTGCTGATGTGTCACAAATCAAAATGAGAAGAAACAGCCACAAACATCCATTAATGGTCGGAATGTGGAATGTACAAAGTGCGAATCTAGGAAAATTGGTTGTGGAATGATATCAAGGACATCATATACAAAGAAAGGGGTCATTAAAAAGACAGGAAAGAAAGAAAAGACCCAAAATGGATGTTAGAAGACACTCTGAAACTTGCTCTTGAATGTAGAGTATCTAAAGCGAATGGAAGAAATGATGAAGTAAAAGAGCTGAACAGATTTAAAAGGGCAGCTTGAAAAGAAAAAGTATTATAATTAAATGTGCAAAGACCTGGAGTTAGAAAACAAAAGGGAAGCACACTCTCAGCATTTCTCAAGCTGAAATAACTGAAGAAAAAATTCAAGCCTCCAGCTGCAATATTGAAGGATTCTACAGGGAAAATATTGAAGGTGCATAAATCATCAATAGAAGATGGAAGGAATACAGTCACTGTACCAAAAAGAATTGGTTGACATTCAACCATTTCAGGAGGTAGCATGTGATCAAGAACCAATGGTACTCAAGGAGTCCAAGCTGTACTGAAGGCACTGGTGAAAAACAGGGCTCTAGAGATTGATGGAGAACCAACTAAGACGTTTCAACAAACGGATGCCACAAATATGGATATCTTCAAGTCAGTTATTCCAAGAAATCTGTAAGAAAGTTACCTGGCTAAGCGACTTGAAGAGATCCATATTTGTGGCCATTTCAAAGAAAGGTGATTCAACAGAATGTGGAAATTATCAAACAATATCACACACAAGTAAAATTTTGCTGAAGATCATTCAAAAGCAGTTGCAGCAGTACCTTGACAGGGAACTCCCAGAAATTCAAGCTGGATTTAGAATAGGATGTGGAATGAGGAGTATCAGATGGAAATTGGCTGAAAGCAGAGAATACCAGAAAGATGTGTACCTGCGTTTTACTGACTATGCAAAGGCATTTGACTGTGAGCATCGTAACAAATTATGGATAACATTGCAAAGAATGGGAATTCCAGAACACTTAATTGTGCTCATGAGGAACCTGTATATAGACCAAGAGGTAGTCGTTCTAACAGAATAAGTGGATACTGCATGGTTTAATAGCAGGAAAGGTGTGCGTCAGGGTTGTATCCTTTAGCCATACTTATTCAGTCTGTATACTGAGCAAATAATCCGAAAAGCTGGATTATATGAAGAACGTGGCATTAGAATTGCAGGAAGACTCACTAACAATCTGCGATACGCACATGACACAATCTTGCTTGCTGAAAGTGAAGAGGACTTGAAGTACTTACTGATGAAGATCAAAGACTACAGCCTTCTGTATGGATTGCACCTCAACATACAGAAATCAAAAATCCTCACAAGTGTACCAATAAGCAACATCATGATAAATGCAGAAAATGTTGTCAAGGATTTCGTCTTACTTGGATCCACAATCAACCCCCATAGAAGCAGCAAAAAATCAAACGATGTATTTCGTTTGGCAAATCTGCTACAAAAGACCTCTTTAAAGTATTCAAAAGCAAAGATGTCACTTTGAGGACTAAGGTGTGCCTGACCCAAACCATGGTATTTTCAACTGCCTCATATGCATGTGAAAGCTGGACAATAAATAAAGAAGACTGAAGAACAACTGACACCTTTGCATTATAGTGTTGGTGAAGAATATTGAATATACCATGGACTGCCAGAAAATCGAACAAATCTGTCTTGGAAGTACAGCCAAAATGCTCCTTAGAAGCAAGGATAGTGAGACTTCATCTCACTTACTTTGAACTTGTAATCAGAAGGGACCAGTCCCTGGAGAAGGACTTCTTGCTTCGTAAGGTAGAGGGTCAGCAAAAAAGAGGAAGACCCTTAAGGAGATGGTGGCTTCAACAATGGACTCAAGCATAACAAAGACTGTGAGGATGGCGCAGGACCAGGCAGTGTTTTGTTCTGTTGTAGACAGGGTCACTATGAGTCGGAATCCACTTGATGGCACCTAACAGCAGCCTCCTAAACTTTGAGAAAATAAATTTGTTAAAGCCACCCACGTGTGGTATTTCTGTTATAGCTGCACTAGACAACTAAGACACTTGGTTATATTGTTAGCTATTTTACTCTTTTAGCTGCGATAATAAATGAAACTGTTTCCTTAATTTCCTTTTCTGATTTCTCATTGCTGATGTATAAAAACCCAGTTTTTATGTGTTGACCTTGTATCATGCCACTTTGCTGAATTCATTTATTAGCTCTAGTAGTTTTCTTGTTGATTCTTGGGAATCTTCTATACATAGCATAATGTCATCTGCAAAAAGGGATTAGTTTTACTTCTTCCTTAGCAATTTGGATACTTTTATTTCTTTTTCTCCCCTAATTACTCTGGCTATAACTTCCAGCACAACATTGAATAGCAGTGGTTAGAGCAGGCACTGAACCAAGAGTGGTCTTCTTCTTGATCTTAAGGGGAAAGCACTCAGTTTTTCTGCATCGAGTATGATGTTAGCTGTAGGTTTATCATAAATGCCCTTTATCAGACTGAGGAATTTCTTCTCTTTTTTTTTTTTTTTGTAATATTATGAAAGTGTGTTGGAATTTTTCAAATGCCTTTTCTGCGTCTATTGAGATGATTATGTGGTTCATTTCCTTTGTTCTATTAATGTGGTGTATATCACACTGATTTTCTAATGTTGAAGCACCCCTTCATTTCTGGAATAAATCTCACTTGATCATGGTTAATAATCCTTTCAGCATGCTTTTAAATTCGGTTTGCTAACATTATGTTAAGGATTTTTACATCTATTATCGTCAAGGGATATTGGTCTGCAGTTTTATTTTCCGGTGCTGTCTTTGTCTGCATTTGTCATCACAGTAGTGCTCACCTCAGAGAATAAGTGTGCCTTCCTCTTCTCTTTGGGGGTGGGGTGGGAGAATTTTAAGAAGGATTGGGATCATTTCTTCCATAACTGTTTGAAGAATTCCCCAGTGAATTCACCAGGTCTGGAACTTTTCTTGGGAGATTTTCATTATTGATTCAATCTCTTCACTTGTTATGTGTTTGATGAGATGTACTTTACTTATTCTTCAGTCAATACACAAAGTTTTATGTTTCTAGGAATTTGTCCATTTATATCTAGGTTATTTTCATGGCATACAAGTTTTCTTAGTATTCTCTTCTGAACCTTTTTATATCTGTAGGGTTGGCTGTAATGTTCCCATTTTATATATTTGCATCTTTTTTTTGTCAGTTTATCTAGAGGTTTGTCCATTTTATTGATCTTTTCCAAAACCAAATTCTGGTTTCATTGATGCTATTGTTTTTCTGTGCTTCATTTCTCTCTGCTCTGATCTTTGTTACTGCCTTCCCTGTTGCTTTGGGTTTTGCTTTGTTCTTCTTGTTCAAGTTGTAAAGTTAGGTTATTGATTTTCTCTTCTTTTTTAATGTAGGCATTTACAGCTACAAATTTTCCTCTGAGCACTGCTTTTTCTGTCTCACTGCTACTTTGTGGTTTCATTTTCATTCTACTCTTATTTTCTGATTTCTTCCTTGACTCACTGGTTTTAATATTGTGTTATTAATTTCCATGTATTTGTGTACTGTCCAGTTTTCTTTGTTATTAATTTCCAATTTCAATCCTTTTTGGTTGGAGCAGATACTTTGTATAATTTTAATCTTTAAATTTATTTGGTTTGTGATCTACCATATGTCCTATCCTGGAGAATGATTCATGTGTACTGCAGAATAATGTACATTGTGCTCTTGTTGGGTGGAGTGTACCTATATGTCTGTTAGATTTAGGTGATTTATAGTTTTGTTCAGTTTCTTTATTTCCTTACTGATCTTCTTTCTAGATGATCTGTCCATTATTGAAGTATCCAACTATTATTGTAGAGCTGACTACTTCACCTTTTGATTCTATCAGTTTGCTTTCCAGAGTTACAAAGTTAGGTGCATATATAATTGTCTTCTTGATGAACTGAGCCTTTCATCATGAAACATCATCCTTCTTTGTTTCCTATAACAGATTTTGAGTTAAAGTCTATTTTGTCTGATATTAAATTCATCGCCCCAGCTCTTTTTGATTACCAGTTCCATGGAGTATTTTTTTCCATCCTTTCACTTTCATTCTTTATGTGTCCTTGAGTCTAAGATGTGTCTCTTGTAGACACTACGTAGTTGGGTCATGCTTTTTTTAATGCATTCTGCCACTATCTGCCTTTTGAGTGGAACATTTAGTCCATTTATGTTCACTGTACTTACTGGTAAGAAAAAAACTTACTTTTGACTTTTTTTTTTCCCCTACCTTTATTGTCCCTTATTTCCTCTAATACTGCCAGATTTTGCAGGGCTTTCTTTTTTTTTTTTTTTTTTTTTTGGGTAGCCTAGCTCCACTGATAAGTAACCAGAGGCACCTCACTCTGCCAGGAAGCCGCCTGCACACAAGCACTCAGCTCTCTCGCTCCGTGGGTCGGCTTCAGCGCCATCTCACACTGGTCTCCTGGTTCTGATGCTGTTGGTTCTCTGCCACTGTTGCTTCTCTGCTGCTGGTGGTCCTTTGCTGCTGCCACTGCTCTAACCATTCAGTTTCAAAACTGCTTCCACATTTTAGGTATCTGTTAGAGCCGCATCCCACTCTCTTGGTACTAAATTCTGTCTTAGTCATCTAGTGCTGCTATAACAGAAATACCACAAGTGGATGGCTTTAACAAGAGAAGTTTATTTCCTCACAGTAAGGTAGGCTAAATGTCCAAATTCAGGGCATCAGCTCCAGGGAAAGGCTTTCTCTGTCGGCCTTCTTCTCATCAGTGTTTCCCCAGAGTAGGAGCTTCTCCGCACAGGGACCCCAGGCTCCTGGCAGTGCTTTCTTGGTGGTATGAGGTACCCGTCTCCGCTCACTTCTCTATCTCAAGAGATTGCCACAGGATACAATCCAGTCTTGTATATTGAGTCCTGCCTCACCAACAACTGCTGCCCATCCTCCCTCATTAACGTCATAGAAGCAGAATTTACAACATATAGGAAAATCACACACCACCAGGAGTCATGGCCCAGCCAAACTGATACACACATTTTTGGGGGGACATAATTCAATCCATGACACCAACTTACCTTTAGGTACAAAAATTCTACACCTATATTGGTCCCCCACCCCACCTCCTTTATGTTGTTGCTATCATTACATCTTTATACATCATGTGCCTTGGCACATTTGTTTATTTTTCATTCATCACTGTAAAGTATAAAAGACATAACCACTAGAATTACCAAAGAAAAAAGCAAGAACACTTTAAGACTTGCCCTTATATTTGCCGCTGGAAACATCTTTTTCCTATGTATGTCTTCAAATTATTGTCTAGATACCTTTCTTCTCCATCTGAAGGACCCCCTTTAGCATGTTTAAAGGTAGGTCTAGTGGTTCCAAACTCCTTTGAGCTTTTGTTTAGCTGTTTTTTTTTTTTTTTAAATTTCACCCTAGTTCTTCAGTTTTGCTGCATATAGAAATCTTGGTTGAGTTTTATTCTTTCAGCACCTTGAACGTATCACTGCATTACCTTCTGGCTTCCAAGTTTTCTTAGGAGAAATCTTATTAAAGTTTCTTTGTATAGAACTATTCATTTGTCTGTAGCTACTTGCAGAATTCTGTCTTCAGTTCTAGAAAGCATGATTAAAATGTGTCTCAGTGTGGATTTCTCGGTTTATCTTACTTGGAGTACGTTGAGCTTCTTGGATTTATACGTTTATGTCTTTCACCATATTTGGAAAGTTTTCTGTCATTTTTTTCAAATATTCTTTGTCCTTCTTTCTCTTGTCCTCTTCTTGGATTCTCATGATGTATATGCTGGTTTGGTTGATACTATCTCAATAATTCCATTAAACTGTGCTCAGGAGTGTTGAGTCTTCTTACTAGTTGCTCTTCAGCTTATATAATTTTGATGCCTTATCCTCTAGTTAAGAGTCTTTCTTCTGCCTGCTCAAATCTGTTGTTCAATTCTTTCAATGAGCTTCTCATTTCAGTCATCTCTTTTAGTTACAGTGTTTATTTTTCTACAGTCTATATCTTAAATACTCATTTGTGCACTATTTTCCTTTCTTCCTTTAGTTCCTTGTCTGTGTTTTCTCTTAGCTCTTTGAGCTTCATTAATATTGTTGTATAATCTTCCCATCTGTTCATTATTTGGAGTTCTATAAATGAGAATTGTCTCCCACCGTCCTGTTCACTTGGATGGGCCATCGTTTTCAGTTTATGTGCTGTGATTTTTTGTTGAGGCTGGGATATTACAATTTTACAAGGTATTAGCTACCTCAATTCTCTCAAGTATTCAGTAGAACTTACATTGCTACTTTCTGCAACTCTTAGGTGGCAGAGCATTCAAACTTTACTTACCATTCCCTCTCCCCATTTTAAAAAGTCCAGACGAAGGTTTCCATCTTTCAACACTCCCAAGAACAAAGAACACACGCTAATCAATCCTTTCTCCAGGGGCACAGCATTTTTTCTTTGGTTACTGCTCCCTCCCCTTCTACCCCTGCTCTGTGTGGATTGTTTCTGTGACCACATTTTCAGTCATTTAGTAGCTCCAAAACTGGTCAAAAATAGCCCACATCAAATGAACCACCTGTAGGCTCAGATGCAGCATTCTTTCATTGTTTGCCACTCCTTTCCCCACTCTGTGAGGGACCACTTATCTCAGAGCCAGATATTAGGACCGTTCCCATGTTCGGGTGAGCCGTGGGTTGACTGAATGCAGCAAGTGTCTTTCGGTTGCACTGAGAAGGGGTGGGTTGGTCGGGAGAGTGGGCTCCACCAGTGCTGTCTGTACGCCACTACATGGCTATCTGTAAGTCTGCAGTGCCAGAAGGGGGAGAGGGAGGGGCAGGAAGTGGACAAAGCACTTTTCCTATCATATGCTACTCACTGTTGACTTCAACGCATCTGCAGCTCCATGTCCTCTGCCCACCAATTCAAAGTCCCTCAAGGCCAAGTACAAATCTCTCCTTGTGTTTCTTGGTGTACATGTGGGGAGGCTCAGGAACTTACACCTACTCACATCATCTTTCCAGAATTCTCCTTTAATGATTTTTTAAGTATATTTTTTAGAATTATTTTCTTAGTGGTTGTTCTAGGGGTTATAATGTACATCCTAACTGATCAGAATTTACTTCGTATTTATACTGATTAGGTACAGTGAAATATAGAAACTTTACTGCTATATAGCTTCATTCAGTCTTCCCTTTTTTTGTACCATTATTGTTACACAAAGGAGCCCAGGTTGCTCAATGGTTAAGCACTCAGCTTCTAACCAAAAGGTCAAACATTGTTATGGATTGAATTGCATCTCCAAAAACATGTCATATTGACTAGAGAGAATCATGATTCCAGTATTGTGTGACCACCATTTTTTCATTTAATGTGATTTTTCCTATGTGTTGTAAATCCTAACTCTACGATATTAATGAATCAAGATCAGAGGTAGTTATGTTAATGATGCAGGACTCAATTTACAAGATTAGGTATCTTGAGTCAATCTCTTTTGAAATATAAAAAGAGAGAGGTGAGCAGAGAGACACGGGGACCTCATTACCACCAAGCAAGAAGAGCCAGGAGTGCACATCCTTTTGACCCAGGGTCCCTGCGCTGAAAAGCTCCTAGACCAGGGAAAGACAGATGACAAGAACCTTCTTCCAGGACCAGCAGAGAAAGAAAGCCTTCCCCTGGAGCTGGCACCCTTAATCTGGAATTCTAGCCTCCTAAACTGTGAGACAATAAATTGCTGTTTGTTTAAGCCATTCATTTGTGGTATTTCTGTTACAGCAGCACTAGATAACTAAGACAGTGGTTCAAACCCAGCTCTGCAGGAGAAATGAACTGATGATCTGCTACTATAAAGATTACAGCCTAGGAAACCCTATGGGGCAGTTTTACTCTGTCCTATATGGTTGCTATGTGTCAGAATCAATTCGATGGCACACAATAACAACATTGTTACACATATTATATCTGTAAAAAGCCCAACAATACACTGTTGTTGCAATTATTATTTTATATAATCTTATGTAGTTTTAAAAAGCTGAGAGAAGAGAATGTATATATTCACAGAGTTTGTGATATTAACTTTGTTATATACTATTTCTGGTTTTCTTCATTTGTTCTTGTGGATTCAGGATATCATCTGGTGTCATTTCATTACTCCAAGTCAACTTTGTGTCCTCCTCCAACAAAAGAATAATATAATTTTATGCAGATGCTTTTAAAGTAATTTAAAAGAAAAAAGAAGAAACATGCAATCATACTGTTTTCTTTAACTACCTATGATTGCCTTTATTGGTGTTGATTTTTTGAGTGGATTTGAATTACTGTTTGCTGTCACTTGCTTTTTGTCTGAAGGATTTTCTTTGTATTTCTTGTAATGCAGGTCTGCTAGCAATGAATTTTATTTTTATTAGGAATGACTATCACACCTTCATTTTTGAAAGACAGTTTTCCTGGATATAATATTCCTGGTTGACAGTTTTTTACTTTCAGCAATGTGAATATGTAGTCCCTCTACCTTCTAGTCTTCACTGCTCCTGATGAGACTTCAGCTGTTAATCATATTGGGGTTTCCTTGTATGCAATGAGTCATTTTTCTCCTGCTGCTTTCAAGATATTTTCCTTATCTTTAGCTTTCAACACTTTGACTATGACATGTCCGAGTGCTGAGTGTGAATCTCTTTGTGTTTATCTCACTTGGAATTTGTTCAGCTTCTTTTATTTGTAGATAGTTTTTCATCAAATATAGAAGTTTTGGCCACTTATTTGAATATTTTTTTTCTCTCACTTTCTTCTCTCTTCTGATACTTCCATTATGTACTGGTGTACTTAATGTTGTCCTACAGTTCCCAGAGGTTCTATTTTTCACCATTCTTTTTCCTCTGTGCTCTTCAGATTGTATCATCTCTATTTTCTTTCTTTAAGTTCACTGATTCTTTCTTCTGGTAGCTCAAATCTGCTATTGAGCTCCTCAGTGAAAATTTCATTTCAATTATTGTACTTTTCAACTCCAGAGTTTCCATTTGATTCTTTATAATTTCTCTCTTTATTGATATTCTCTATTTGATGAGGCATTGTCATCACATATTTTAATTCTTTTAGCATGAGTTCCTTTAGTTTTTTAAACAGATTTTAAAAAGATATTTAGAAATTTTTGCTACATTTATCATCTGGGTCCCTTTAAAATCAGTTTCTACTGCCTGTTTTCCTGTCTATTGTTCACACTTTCCTATCTCTTTGCATGTCCTGTAATTTTTTTTTTATTGTAGACTGGATATTTTAGATAAATTTTGTAGCAACTCTGGATACTGATCTTCCTTCCCTCCATAGGAGGTTGTCATTTGGTGGTTTACTTGTTCAGTGACTTAGCTGCACTAATTTTGTGAAGTCTATTTACCGTCCACTGTGCAGCCTTACATGTTTCTGCTTAGACTCTTTCCCCCTCTTATTTCTATAATTTAGTCTCGCTAGCTAGGGGTTGCCCCTGGGTCAGAGTAAGGCATTAAATGGACAGTAAGTCTTACTCTTTACCATTGGATGTGTGTGTGCTTACAGGCTGCTATTATAATTGAGAATTTACACTTTTTGCCTCATGTTCAGCTAGGAACTAGTAGCTTGGAGGTTTCCTCTGATTGTTCCCAAGCATGCACAGCCTTGGACATGAACATAGTCTTCCAGACAAACAGGGATGAGTGTGATTTTATTTTTTAGCCTGTGTTCTTGGGAGTCAACCCTGGTCAGAGTAGCTTATTGTTTAGTGTTTGGCCAGAGGTTGTTTTAAAACCCATGTGCGAGTGAAGATTTTGCCCTGTGTTGATGGGTCTGTGTATACTAGGAATGCTTTAAAGTCTGCCCTATGTCCTCCTCTGATTATTCCTGAATGAGTGCAAAAACCAAAACCAAACCTTTTGCTGTCAATTCTGACCCATAGCGACCCTATGGAACATAGTAAAACTACCCCATAGGGTTTCCAGGGCTGTTAAGTCTTTACAGAAGCAGACTGCCACATCTTTCTCCTGCAAAGCAGCTGGTGGGTTTGAACCACTGACCTTTTGGCTTGCAGCTGAGCACTTTAACCACTGCACAACCAGGGCTCCTCTTGAATGGGTGCAGCCTAGTGCATATGTACAACCTCTTCAACTTCAAAGTTGTCTGTGCTACCAGGAGAGTTCTTCTTGGCTCCCTCTTTTCCTATTTCTCTCTATTAAACTTCTGGCTGCTCTGAGGTTTTGCTTGTACCAGCTCCTCCCAATTGATCTCCATCGCTTTCGACAATGTCTTTAGGGATAGAGTTCTCCAAGTGCTGTTCCAAATAGTCCCCTCAAACAGACCCGTGGAGTTTTTTGGCTTTATGGACTGTCTTTTCCCCTTTTGCGGAACCCCCGCACCACTGAATTGCAGCTGGGGATAGGGGTACACTTTCTCTGGCAGGGGTCAGGGATGGCTGCCTCTGGTATTCTCAGTTTGCCTCACCTATGTGAAACTTTTAATCTATGAGCAAGCTGGGGTGGGAGAGACCAAGGCCCCCATATTCTTGGCCTTCTGCATATTAAGTGATGCTTCCACCCTACAAGTGCTGCCTGAATTATGTTTAACATGAGGCTGATGGGAGGAAGGGAAACATAGGCAGCCTGCCCCTGCCATGGTGAAATCACAGCCCCAAACTGGGAGCTAGGGGAAGACGGAAGCCCTTCTCCCCACTCCCCATCGTCTTTATCACACCTGCCCAGAATAAAGTGCCTGGGACAGATCTTCTTTAACAAATGACCTGGTTTGGGGGAGTACGGGAGCAGGTTGTAGCTTAAATGCCACACTCTTGCTCTTCTTACTAAAATTTAGTAGATTTTTCTTGAATGAATGTTTCTCCATTTGCTGTATGCCCTTAGGACAATTTCCAGAGGCTTTAAATTTTTTTGCTAGAGAGAGGGTCCACTGAGTTCCCTACTCCACCATTCTAGAAGTCCTGCCCTTCAATATTCTTCTGAATGTAACTTCTTAGTGGAAATGTGGTGCAGCATAAAGAGAAATTGACTGGATGTCAAGAGCCCAGGGTTTTCATCCCAACTTGGCCTCTAGCAAGCTCAATGACTTTACGTCAAGTTCTTTTTCCTCATTTGTAGAATGAAGAAATTGTATTAGGTGACTTCTAAATTCCTTCCAATTTCAAAATCCTAAGATTTTATGAAATATAAATGGAAATGAAATAGAAAGTCATAAATACATCAGTGAAAAACATTCTATGGTAGCTGTGTGAGAACAGGGCATATGGAAACTAATCCATTGACTTGTTTTTAAACAAAAAATGTTCTAACTTGTTTTTAATTAGAATATGCACTTCATTTTCCAACTCTACCTAGCTAATCAAAATGCTACTTCAATGCAGTTTTCAGTCAAGACATTCCTCTTTCCCAAAGGTTTTCTTCCTAATCATTAGAACTGAGAAGCCAGGGGTAATAGAAACTAGTCTTCCACTGATTGGTCATCAAAAATATGACTGCTTAATGCTAACTGAAAGCACTGTAATTTGCTACCAATTTACCCACATCGTGAACTCTGCAAACAATTACTTTCTCTCAAACAATTCCAAGATCTTACCTTCTGCAGAGGGCTGTAAGGATATACTCCCAGAGTGTGTATTAATTATCTCTACTTATTCTGAGTACATGAATGATAAAATATCAGTTTTACCTGTGTATTTCAGAAAAGAGTTGCTTTAATGGGACACTCATTTCTAGTCACAAAGTTTATGCTATAATGATTATCTTTACAGATTACTATGAACAATTAAAACTAAGGTAAAGGGCCTCCTCTGCTGAGTATTTTAACTAGTTTTTAATAAGCTTATCTGATTTAATACTGTCATTTACTACACAATTTACATTCAAAATCTATATACTCAAAGGAGAGAAAGCATATTTCTCTAATTTAAAAAAACTGCAATTGCAAACATTTTTAAATGCTGTCAACTACTAATCTACAATAGAACATCTGGGGGTTAATCTACAAGGCAAGAAAATTATGAATATACACTGGCAAAAGTTGCTACTCACTGACATATTCAGCAATTAGGAAGGTAAGATGGGCAGTATGGGCAAAGTGATCCAGGAACAAGGAATCATAAACACTTTTTAAATACCTTGCCTTTAAAGCAAAACATATTAAAACTGCCACTTTCACAAACTAAGCTTTGTCAACATATAAGAGAAAGACAAACAAAAATTTATCTTAAGATATCTAAAAGGTGCAAATCCCTGCCGAAGAAAAGTAAATGCATTTCTTGAGTTTGTTCGTTCAAATGCTAAGTGAACCTCAGACTTGAGCTGTTCCAGAATTTCCAAATAAGCCCATCTGCTCACCAAGATATTTCTATGTTCAGAACCTTCAGGAAGGCATCTGGCCCTGTTTTAATGGTCCCAAATCACCTTGGTTTTAATTTAATTTTGTAAACTGTGATTCCCTTAGGAAGAAAGTAAATTTTTAATCTTTAAAATAAAGGGATATAAGAAATAAAAGCCAATCAACTTGCTCCATTTTGAGATCCATATTCCAAGATTGTAGCTTATTAATTCTTATACATTAAAAAAATTATTTTGCAACACTGATCTAGAAGTTTATACACCTTGTCCTTTCATGTGAATATGTAATACTGTAATGTATAATTAATACATTATAATTAAATGCCCTTTTTCTTGGTATTTCTTCTGAGCGAATAATCCTAGGAAGCTTTTCTTTCATTTTAATCTATTATTTTATTGTACAGAACTGCCTTAATATAATGGGGTTAAGAGAAAAGCTTTTAAAACTTAATTATGACCCTTATAATAACTGAGTTTTTCAGGTAATTTAGTTTTTATTAGTTAAAAATACTACTTAATGACCACAATGACCCAATGGCCTAGGGACCATCTCCAATTATATGAAAATAGCTTCAAATCTCTTAGTGGAGAAACTGCCATCCTAAAACATTCCTACTCTTCCTTGACTAAATGTTCCCAATATCACAGAATCACTTACTTTGAACATTGCTATTCACACTTCAAAATGAATATTACTAATAGTTACTTCACTCCCAGTAGCTTGATTATACAATTAAGATAAATTATTTTCATCAGCATATTTGGAAATATATAGAAGGAATTAACAGAGAAGCAAAATTTCTAACTAGACTTTAACCACATTTCCAGTAATGCAGCTCATTTAATCAAAGGAAGTACCTTTTGTCTCAGAAGAATAATGACTATGGCTTCAGAGTAAGTAGTGTCCAAAAAAACATTTTGCAGTTGATTAAGCACCTCAGTGTTAACTCCAACTTCAAAATCAAGATCCATCCTGTGCCAAATATTATGACATCAAAGACTATGAAATAATGGCTTCTGGTTACTTACCCAGACTTGCTTTTACATCTAACGAAACTGGACATCCAAGTAAGGTAAGTTTAGCTATCCACCCGCCAATTGCAACAATACAAAACAAAACACAAATATATTAGTCTTTTCAATTCCAAATTATTATTTAAAACACATTAAAATCACAAATCAATAAAATAAGTACCTTAGGCCCTTTTCTGAGAAAATAAAACCTTATTACATATAGCTATGTAGAAGCCCTGATGACACAATGGTTAAGTGCTCAGCTGCTAGCCAAAAGATTGGCAGTTCGAACCCAACGGCTGCTCCACAGGAGAAAAGACCTGGTAATCTGCTCTTGTAAAGATTATAGCCTAAGAAACCCTATGGGGCAGTTCTACTCTGACCTATAGGGTCGCTATGAGTCAGAATCAACTTGACAACACACAACAACTATGTGGCCATTCATGATACACACAAGTTTTGCAAATTGAATGATTATTACCAAACAAAGCAAATTAAAACTGGAAATGAGGAGATTACTGAGTAAATACATATCAACATTATATTAATTATTTCTAGCAGGTAAAACTTGATTATATTCTTTGGGTTCCTCCTTGCTGCTAACATCAAGCTGAAAGGAACTCATTAAAGTACTGAAAAAGGAAGATAAGTTCTCATAATCAAGTATAATTCTGAAGTATCAACAAAGATTCACAATCCTCTCCTATTTCCCTAAAGGTCTTTATAATTAAGTGAATGTTGCTTTATACACATGCGTGAGCATGTGCACACACACGTATGTATGCACACACCTCCTTCAGTTGTTTCTCTGTATAATTTCAGATAGTGAAAGCAGTGCATTTAATATGGAAATGGAAAATGCCATTAAGTTCCCAAGCTTTTTAGATCATTCCCAGTGTAGCAACTGTCAAGTTACCTCAGGGCTTATGAGACTTATAAGAAAACTATACACTTTGGTCAAAAACAAAAGCAATATCTCACTTTGATAGAAAAATAAAATTCCAATTACTAGATGACAGCTACGGTGCTAGTTAATGATGAATATTCTACATGCCAATATGAAAATTAAAGTTTTTCTGCAAAATGGTATGTAATCACAAAAACTTTTTAAAAATGTAAGCATATATATCTATCAAGTAAAACATTTGAATTAAATGCGTGTCTATTTCTGACAAGTTTAGATGTGCTTATGAATTCATTTTCAGATCACTGAAGTATTTCAACTGGGAAGGAGGAGAAACAATAAAACTACACTGTCCTTTTTTTCTTTCTCTCTTTTTTTTTAATTTTAAGAAACAGACATTTTCCATTTAAATTGTCAGCATAAAGGAGATTTTTAAAAACTATACAAACATTTAGAAACCAATCTGATTCATCCGGTGATGGATATCAAATGGATGTTGGGCCTCAAAAATGGAAATAGGGTAAAATCAAATGCTAACAAAAATTATTCGTTGAGCACAACTGAGACAGTAATAAGAAAATACTTTGGGGATATAGATAACACATTTAATAGATTAGGAAAGATGTAAAACTAAAATCCCTTTCCAAATAAATCTTATCTAAAAGAAGGGTTACAGAAAATGGGAATGTATGATTTTTAAAAATAAAACAATTCTGCTTCAGTGCAAACGTACAGTCAAAAAAAAAAAAAAAAAGAAAGAAAGAAAAGTTGTTTCATGTGACTTAGCAGGAACAGTTTCCACAGCCTTTCACACTGTTGACAATTTCTTCTTGTAGTTTCTTCCTTTCCTCCTCTTTGGACATATTTTCTCTCTTTGCATCCCATTTGGGGTTATCATGGTTCTGCACACGACTGCTTTGTGTATGCCACATTTCTGAATAGATACTGCCAGAGTTAGCAAGCAAGCCATGGTGGGTACCACGTTCAGCTACCTTTCCCTAAGAAGTAAAAACAAAATAAACAAAGAAAGAAGTCATATAACTAGCACAATAACTGAAAATAATCTCTAAGGATTTTCAAGGATTTGCATTCATTAAAATACCTCTCACAATTCCTCCCCATCCATAGTACAAGTGGAAAGAAAATTGAGGTAGGTCTCCATTTGTCAAACTACCCAGTCCAGTGAACAAATAGCTATGCAATTCCATACACTGTAACCATTTTATTTAAAGGAAATAAAATTTTAAAGTTTTATTTTTCATTTTGAAGGGCAGAAAGAGAAGGTTAAATGTTTTTAAAGGTGATATTTTCTGTAATCAGCAAATATTGAAATCAAAAGCACTTTTAGTTATATCAACATTTAAAGGATGTAAAACTAATACCCCAAAATCCTCATGTGATCTTTGAAATAAAAAAGATAACCTCCATGAAAAGTTCCCTTCATCAGTAGCTATTTTGTTAATAAAGACAAAGTTAACACCACGTAGACATGGTACAGGTTCTGTTATGGATTAAACTGTCCTCCAAAAAGACATGTTCAAGTCCTAACCCCTATACCTTTGAATGTGATGTTGTTTGGAAACAGGGTTTTTTTTTTTTTTTGTGGTTGTTTTCAGTTAAATTAAAAGAGGTCATACTCAAGTAGGGTGGGTCCTAATCCTAATCCCTTCTGAGTAGAATCTTACAGAAGGGGAGAACAGACAGGGAGAAAAAGTCACACAGGAGAAGACAGCATGTGAGGATCTCTCTACAAACCAGAAACTGAAAGAGACAAGGAAAGATCTTCCCCTAGGGCCAACAGAGAGAGAGAGAGCATAGCCCTGTCAACATCCTGAATTCAGACTTCTAGTTTCCAAAACTGTGAGACAATAAATTTCTGTTCTTCAAAGCCACTCACTTTGTGGTATTTTGACATGGCAGCCTTAAACTAGGACAGATTCTAAACTGTGATCTACATTTACTTTGCCTCTTAATAGCTACTGTTAAACATGCTGGGAGACAAAAGGAAGTTTGTCACCTTAACTGGTACTCCTGATTATAGAACTTTTACAAATATTTCCTTAAGTAAAATAACTTTGAAATCTGTCTGTGCCCACTTCTGAATAGTTATTTTAAGGCTCCCGATTGGCTGGGAAGTCTAAAAAAGGACTATCTAGCTCAGCTATTTGAAATCCTTTGGAACCTTAAGAGTTTAGCCCTCAATCTTTGTATGTATGGGTCACTTCATTGGCACAAAAGTCCCCATGGATTATGTATTTTATACTTTTCTATTTATCAAAACAAACAAACAAATCTCTAAAGAAAACCTTATAAAAAACTAATAGAAACTGATTTCCTGGAAGATGGTGACATAAGCAGTTCCACATTCTTACCCTTACCACCACCATGACCACTAAGAAAAACAACCAGAAATCGGTAGTCTCAACTCTGTAAAAACTCTAGAAAACAACTGGAGGGTTGCAGCAACTATGTGAACACTAAATTAAGAAAAAGACAACTTTTAAACAATAGGAAAACCTTTTTTCCCCTCTACTGCCAGCATCCCTCCCTCGTCTTGGATTTGCTGCAGTGGCAGCAGTGGCAGACCACGTACCACACTCTCAGAGAGGGTACATGATCTCTTGCTCTGGAGTAAGCAGAGCATACTCTGCTAGTGGACAATTGTACATGTCTCCTCTGATATGTCTAAGAGGTGCCTGAAATGACTAAAGCAAGGTAAACTCTTGGTTTGGCCTTCCTTGGAGCTGACATGGGGGAGGAGGGCTTGACAGAGGAGCAGCGAGCAATGCCTAAAGTCTGTGACTGCCCTTAACTGCCAGGGACTGAGCAGTATGCATGGAGCACACAATTAAATTCTATGGGCTGAAGGAGAAGCCAATATGAGGTTTCTTGCAGAATTTAGTGCTTCACAAACAGTGTGTAAACATGAGAATTGAGAAACCCACATGCATGATCAAGATAAAACACGCACACACCAAATACCTAAGAAGAACCTATGCTTTCACCCTGGGCTGATCCCTTAGCACAGACCCAAGAGGCAAAAACTGGGTGAGGTGTTTTTTGTTTTGTTTTTTTCCCCTCTTCCCCTGCCCCTTTTCCTCTTTCTTCCTGAAGTACAAGGAAATCTCTTTTGAAACAAAAGCAGTGCACAGGCTGGGAAACAAGAGTCCTCAGTGTCCATGCACAACCAGGAGGAAGTCATTACAAAAATAGCTGGGGAGGTCACTGAGCACACAAGACTACTACACATTCTCCATCAATTAAAAAAAAAATCAAAACCCTGTAGAAGGGGAAAAATCTGAGTCCTCAGAGCTAACAAACTCAGAAGAGAGGAAACAGGTTGTCCTTTTTCCTTACTTTCCCCATAAAGAAAAACAATGAAATAAAAACGGCCATGTGTGAAAATGACCAGTTTATTTTACAGTATTTTTTTTTAGACATCAAGGGCATGTATAGGTATTAGAAAAATGAGGATTTAATGCTTTCCTGTTCTAACTTCATGAGCCCTAGTGGTGCAGTGGTTAAAGCATTCAGTTGCTTAATGAAAGGTCAGGAGTTCGAACCCACCAGCCGTTCCTAGGGAGAAAGATGTGGCAGTCTGCTTCAATAAAGTTTTACAGCCTTGGAAACCCTACGGGGCAGTTCTAGTCTGTCCTTTAGGGTCACTACGAGTCGGAATCCACTCAATGGCAACAAGTTTTGTTCTAACTTTTGCTTTTAATACTTTAATAAACAATGAGTTAATACAGTTTACTCCTTTTTGGAACTGACATATATTATTTCTTATCAAAAGGGTCTAAAAATGGAATCCTATCAGGATTCAATCTCATCCAAAGAACACAAATTCTGTATATTTCATTAGAAACAATTTTTCAGTTGCCTGTATTTGTAACAATTTACAATGTTCTTCAACTAATAAACATTAAAGTTAAAATCTCTTACCTGGTCCAGGACAATGATTTCATCTGCATCAACCACTGTTGACAATCTATGTGCTATGAAAATAGAAGTTCTGTGTTTGACTACATCCTTCATGGCACCAAGAATGGTCTGCAAGTTTGACAGGAAGGGTAGGGGGGATAAAAAAAGTATATGTAAATTAAAATAATCATACATTTTCTAAATGAACATATAAAATGTCAATTAACCTTTTACTATATAACTTTACACCAGTACCAAATATTTGACCCATTCTCATAATCTAGTAATAATTACTAAAAATAAGAGGAGAAAATCAAGTAAAAAGAGAAGGCAAATATGAACACATTGTCATGGAAAAAATTTATCTTTAAGATAGGCAACATTTCTCTAAATCACAAAGTCTGGAGGAGGGGAGATATTTGATATACTTAAAAACAAAACAACAACAAACAGGAAATCCAGAACTATCAGGAGCATAGCTAGATATGATGTTGATCTGATTAATAAGAACAAAAATAAAATGAAGAGTGACTCCTGTGATGGGACACAGAGAAATTCAAGATCATTAGAAGAAAGATATGGAGACTCAAGAGTATCGGAAAATTTCCTTTCCATTAGTCCAAACTTAGAGGACAGAAGCGGAGACAAAGACAATTGTGTATTTTTAACTTGAGAAAACCACTTTTTCAAAAGCAATTTTACTTTCTAATGCATTCTAGAAAATGCATTTTTGTTTACTGCCTGTAAAGTATAAAAGAGTTGTACATATATTCAGCTATACTTAGAAACCTGGATCTAAGTACAGCTGTTGTTAGTTGCCATTGAGTTGATTCTGACTCATGGTGACCCCATGTGTTACAGAGTAGAACTGCTCCATAGGGTTTTCTTGGCTGTAATCTTAATGGAAGCAAATTGCCAGGCCTATCTTCTGTGGTACTGCTGGGTGGGTTCAAACCCCCAACCTTTAGGTTAGCAGTCCAGTGCAAACTGTTTGCGTCACCTAGGGACCTGTCTAAGTACAGCCAGCTAGATGTAAATAGCAGTGTGGGGGTTGGGGATACACTAAATGACTTCCTATAGATATTTTTGAACACTGCATTTATTAAAGATATAAAATTACGGAGAGTAGGTGGTTACCCAAGAAAAGAAGATCTTATATTTTACTAGGGCAGACTGATAATTAATGGCAGCGCCAACCCTTAGAAAAACTATGATGTTTGTATGGCCTATTCTTTCTTAACCATAAGAACTTAAACTCTGACATTCTACTGAGTATTCTGGACCTTTCAAAAAAGTCCATTAAAACTTAACAAATCTTCTGGTGACTCACTCCCTTGGGGGGTTCTCTGCTAGCTCTCAATGGGTTATGCTGAGATAATGAAGCTATATGACTCAAGGAGTCCTGGTGGCACAATGGCTAAGTGCTCGGCTGCTAACTGAAAGGTTGGCGGTTCGAAACCACCCAGCAGCTCCACAAGAGAAAGACCTGGTGATCTGCTCCCATAAAGATTACCACTGAGAATTTATACAAAGCCAACAGCCAACATCATCCTAAATGGAGAGAGACTGAAAGCATTCCCCTTGAGAATGGGAACCAGACAAGGATGCCCTCTATTACCACTCTTATTCAACTTTGTGCTGGAGGTCCTAGCCAGAGCAATTAGGCTAGAAAAAGAAATAAAGGGCATCCAAATTGGTAGCGAAGAAGTCAAAGTATCTCTGTTTGCACATGATATGATCTTATACACAGAAAACCCCAAAGAATCCACAAGAAAACTACTGAAACTAACAGAATATTTCAGCAAAGTTTCACAGGATACAAGATAAACATACAAAAATCAGTTGGATTCCTTTACATCAACAAAGAGAACCTCGAACAGGAAATTACCAAATCAATACCATTTACAATAGCCCCCAAGAAGATAAAATACTTAGGAATAAATCTAACCAGAGACGTAAAAGATCTATACAGGGAAAACTACAAGACACTACTGTAAGAAACTAAAAGAGACATGCATAAGTGGAAAAACATATCTTGCTCATGGATAGTTAGATTCAACATAGTGAAAATGTCACTTCTACCCAAAGCAATCTACAGATACAATGCAATCCCGATCCAAATTCCACCAGCATTTTTTAAAGAGATGGAGAAACAAATCACCAACTTCATATGGAAAGGGAAGAGGCCCCGAATAAATAGAGCATTACTCAAGAAGAATAACAAAGTGGGAGGCCTCACACTACCTGATTTTAGAACTTACTATACTGCCACGTTAGTCAAAACAGCCTGGTACTGGTACAGCAACAGATACATAGACCAATGGAACAGAGTTGAGAATCCAGATGTAAATTCATCCACGAATGAGCAGTTGATATTTGACAAAGGCACAAAGTCCGTTAATTGGGGAAAAGACAGTCTCTTTAACAAATGGTGCTGGCATAACTAGATACCCATCTGCAAAAAACTGAAACAAGACCCATACCTCACACCATGCACAAAAATTAACTCAAAATGGATCGGACTCAAATATAGAATCAAAAATGATAAAGATTATGGAGAAAAAAATAGAACACTAGGAGCTCTAATACATGGCATAAACACAATATGAACTATAAGTAACAATGCACAAGCACCAGAAGACAGACTAGATAAACGGGATCTCCTAAAAATCAAACACTTATGCTCATCAAGAGACTTCACCAAAAGAGTAAAAAGACAACCTACAGACTGGGAAAAAATTTTTGGCTATGACAAATCCGATCAGCGTCTAATCTCTAAAATCTACAGGATACTGCAAAACCTCAACAACAAAAAGTCAAATAACCTAATTCAAAAATGGGCAAAAGATATAAACAGGCACTTTGCCAAAGAAGATATTCAGGTGGCTAACAGACACATAAAGAAATGCTCATGATCATTAACCATTAGAGAAATGCGGATCAAAACTACAATAAGATATCATCTCACCCCAACAAGGCTAACACTAATTCAAAAAACACAAAATAATAAATGCTGGAGAGGTTGTGGAGAGACTGAAACACTTATACACTGTTGGTGGGAATGTAAAATGGTACAACCACTTTGGAAATCGATTTGGTGCTTCCTTAAAAAGCTAGAAATAGAAGTACCATACGATCCAGCTATCCCACTACTTGGAATATATCGTAGACAAATAAGAGCCGTCACACAAATAGATATATGCACACCCATGTTAATTGCAGCACTGTTCACAATATCAAAAAGATGGAAACAACCTAGCTGCCCATCAACGGACAACTGGATAAGCAAATTATGGTATACCCACACAATGGAATATTATGCAACGATAAAGAACAACGATGAAGCTGTGAAACATAACATGGAGGAAACTGGAACTCATTTTGCTGACTGAATTTAGTCAGTCACAGAGGGACAAATATTGTATAAGACCACTATTATAAGAACTCAAGAAAAGGTTTAAACAAAGAAGAAAACATTCTTTGATGGTTACAAAGGTGGGGAGGGAGGGTGAGGGTTATTTACTAATTAGATAGTAGATAAGAATTATCTTAGGCAAAGGGAAGGGCAGCACACACTACAGGGGAAGTCAGCACAACTGGACTAAACCAAAGCTAAGAAGTTTCCTGAATACAATCAAACACTTAGAGAAAGAGTAGCAGGGGTAGGGGTCTGGGGACCATGCTTTCAGGGGACATCCAGGTCAACTGGCGTAACAAAGCTTATTAAGAAAATGTTCTGCATCCTACTTTGGTGAGTGGCATCTGGGGTCTTAAAAGCTTGCAAGCAGCCATCTAAGATGTATCAGTTGGCCCCAACCACCTGGAGTAAAGGAAAATGAAGAACACCAAAGACACAAGGAAAGTATTAGCCCAAGAGACAGAAAGGGCCACATAAACCAGAAACTTCATCAGCCTGAGACCAGAAGAACTAGATGGTGCCCGGCTACCACCAGTGACTGCCCTGACAGGGAACATAACAGACAGTCCCTGATGGAGTAGGAGAAAGGTGGGGTGCAGAACTCAAATTCTAGTAAGAAAACTAGACTTAATGGTCTGAGACTGGAGGAGCCCTGGAAAGCATGGCCCCTGGATTCTCTATCAGCCCAGTAATAAAACAATTTCCCAGGCCAACTCTTCAGACAGGGATTGGACTGGACTGTGGGACATAAAGTGACACTCCTGAGGAATATGCCTCTTAGCTCAAGTAGATACAAGAGACTAGGTGGGCAGCTTCTATCTGGAGGTGAGATGGGAAGGTAGAGAGGGTTAGGAGCTAGTTGAATGGACATGGGGAATCAGGGGTGGAAAGGAGAAGTGTGCTGTCGCAGTATGGGGTGAGCAATTAGTGTCACATAACAATGTATGTATTAATTTTTGTATGGGAGACTAACTTGAAATGTAAACTTCATTGAAACTACAACAATAAAAAAAATTTTTTTTTAAAAAGATTACACCTAGAAAATCCTGTGGGGCAGTTCTCTGTCACATGGGGTCACTGTGAGTCAGAATTGACTCAACGGCCCCTAACAACAACAGTAGAACTTTTAGGGGTTACTTGAAATATAATATATCCCTATACTAAACAGTTTACTTTGGAATTAAACTGTTTTAAATACACTGCAGATCAAATAATGTGTCACGAAACTTAACTCCATATGCAAGTATCATGTCACGTAGCCTTTAAGGCCAAAATTAGGCCTATCCTTCAATACTAGGTTTCCACTGTATATTAAATAAAAAGGTAGATGATTTGCAGGCAATTGGCAGATAATATTTGCTTATCTTCAGTTCTAGATTAAGGGGATTTGTTTATGAAATTACCATTGCTGTTGAGACCATTGCTATATTTAATGCAAAGATGTGATTATGAAGTCTAATGAAGTTGCTGAGGTAGTGTCATGACATCAGTGTCACAACATCTTGATGTTTCACAATGAATATAAACTGATACAAGCACTGCAGGTTGTGTGTGCCTAACTTGCATTTCAGTGAGTTCCTTCATGATAAGTGAAAGGCTTTCTGGTATGGACTGTTTCACAATTATTTACATGATTTATTTTAATGAGTGCCATAAGAAAAAGACTAAAACCTTTCTCTGTCAGCATATCAGCCAATTTCTACAGCTTTGCAAGATGCAAGGTTAATACAACAGTATAAGGTCTCACACAGTTGCAAAAGGAGACACATTTGAAAATGGACTTAACACTGATATCTAGTTCAATGCAACATGGTAATCTTACCATCAACACTTGCTATATGGGGAAGAGCTGAAATTCATTCAAAATACAATGTAATGCAGCCATTTTACTTAAATTTCCAGGAAGAAAAGTTAAACACTGAGAGTTGAAGAGCTTTATATTTTCATCATTTACCTCTTCAGTAATTGAATCTAATGATGAGGTAGCTTCATCATAGAGAATGACTGGGGGGTCCTTCAAAATTGCCCTTGCAATTGCTACTCTTTGCTTTTCTCCTCCTGGTAAAGAAAAATTTTAGCGTAAGGAAGCAAAGTGCAAAGACGTAATTTTGTTTCTAGTATATTCATTAATTACAACCACCAAGTATACCTTCAACATTTACCTCTACTCCTGATAACTTATTTTACTGAGTTGTAGAGTCTAAGTTCATATGTGATATCCTTTGACAAACTATATTCCCTGGAACATAAACATAATACTAGATTCTGACTTCATGGCAGGAGAAAAGAATGAGGAAGGGAGTTAACAACTTTGACTCTACAATTATTCCTCTCACTAGAAATATGCTCATCATACATGCTACTTTATGTTACAGATACTTCCCAATTAACAGCAAGCTCAGATAGAAAATTTCAATATTAATCAACAAAGCCAAAAACAAACTCAATATGTGAAACCTGAAGATATGAAATTATGATTATCTAAATTTACCTCTTAATATAAAACAAAATACCATTCAGTCAGTATTCACAAGGGTTTTTTTTGACATAGTTATTTTTCACAGCATTCTTTAAAATTAAGGGTATGTGCTAGAAACCTCTTACTTCCTCTTGGTTATTTGCTATAGGTCTCTAGCAGGCAGAATTATAAACATAAATTATACTAAAGATTGAACAGACTTCTTTCTTTCATGGCTGAGACTCCTATAGGTCTAAGGTATCAAACTTACATAGAACTATGGTTGGAAGTATAGAAGATGGTGCTTTGTTGAATATGTCCCTTTTGGCTTCTTGTCTATTATCAATTAATTTATCAACACATCAGAAAAAGCTTTTATTTTTCAGCTCGAGTAACCCCTTCAGGAAGCAAGTTCTACCTGGTTCACCAACTATTATTTTATTTTTACATATTCTAGGTTTATTATCTTCAACCTGTAAAGGGTGTTACCTATGTTTAGTATTGGCTTTATTCATGTTATCCACACCATTCCTCATTTCATAAGATCAAAATTCTCCTATCAAAACAGGCACCATGCCAGACCTATCGGCCTGCCCTCCTATAAGCACAGTAGCAGAAAACTTCTAAAAGAGATAGATACTCAGAGGAAGGACTAGTTTGACTAGTCTCAAATTTCAAGGGGAGACTAACTTAGTTGAAATTCTGTTCAATAGTATTTTGGAACTGGGAGAAGATATATCTGTGTATTCTTTAACATAATTATTAGCATAGAAGCTAAATAATAGATCGCTCATTTTGGGAGGTTTGCAAGACACTGAGTATAAGGTAAGAAGAAAATTTCTTTAGCCATTCCTACCCCCTAAGGCATGCAAAGAGGGAGGAAAAAAAAAGATTGGAAAACAAAATATGGCATAGCTAGCTGAGACAAGGTCATGTATTGAGAGGGCTAGGCTACATTACATGATAAACTAGGGATCGCTAGAATTAGACATAATTTGGGGATGGGCTAGTTATTTGGAAGTTATTTCTATTATGAGCAATAGTAAAGTATAAAGGTAGATTGGAATGATACAGGCATCTTATACTACCAGGTAACAACCAAATAAATGCCACAAACCAACTTAACTTGAAAATTATCTTTGCTTAACATTTTCTAAACCTAGATCAAAACTTTCTAATAGACTGCAAACTCCTTGAGAGCAGACCCGTGTATGCTTCATCTTTTTAACTGTAAATCATGTAACACAGTAGCTTGCACATAGTATGCACCTAATAAATGTTTTGAATAAATGAATCCAGTTTGTATTGAGAGGAATGGGAATTCATTAAATTCATGCAGACTATTCTTCATTCTCTTTTTTCCTTCCCACATCCCTAACCTATACATTTCCTCCTAAAACTAAACTAGAATGAAGAATAAATACAGAGGGTGTAGTATGTTTGTATAAGCTACACTAATACTTTCAGGTATTAGTTATACTTTTGGAATTCAAATGATTTGGGACAAAGAAACATTTTTACAGATTCTCAAAAAAACTTCAAAGTCATTTTAGGATAATTCATTATTAAACCTAGCAATCTCATAATTAAACACTTAAAGAGAAATGGAAATGTATAAGTCTCAAAAATTACTTGACCACTGAACCAGTAAAAACATGAAAATGAACTTGACTGTAAGGTAAGCATAGTAATTAACAGGATCAAGTATAAGAATGTCTAAAGTACTGAAAACATCTCCTAATGACCTAGGAAATTATGAAAGAGGTAAATATTCACTATCAAATTACTTCTCCTTACTCTCACTACTTTCCCAGGTGAATAATGACCTCAGTTTTCCTTTAATATAAAGAACATGGATAACAAGTTAACACTGATTAGAACACATATCAATAACTTACTATGAAGCACCAAGAGTGCTTGTAGTTGCAAGTGAAGGAAAAACAAAAACAAAACTAGTTAGTTCTAGTATAAATTGTTTACCACGAGGGGTAGGAAATTGGAGGACCCCTTCTAAAGTAACTGCATGGTACTAAGTTTGAACTCAAAGTCATTACATTTTCTAGAAAATGAATCTCACAAATTAGAGTTTGATGGGAGTACACAAGTGGTTTTGCAGCTCTAAAATCTTTGATTACCTGAAAGCTTGAGCCCTCGTTCCCCTACTTGAGTGTCATATCCATGTGGCATTCGAAGAATTGCATCATGGAGTCCAGCTAATTTTGCCACTGCATATACTTCTTCAGGTGAAGCACTGATGTTCCCATATAAGAGGTTGTAGTAAATGGTATTATGGAAGAGGACAGCATCCTGGAGCAGATTTATACATATATACATATAGATGCATGTTCATTATTAAAAAATTTAAACAACACAGGTGCAAAGAGTAAAACATGACAATCCCCTTTTATCACCCCCCTTATCCCTGCAATCCCATTTTCTTCCCAGAGGTAACAAACTATATTTGTTGTGTATTATTCTAAACTTTATTCTACATGTTTTGTGCCTAAAGATACACACTTCGTCAACACAAGTGGGGTCATACTATACATATTATTTTGCAAATCACTTATTTCATTTAACGTATCCTGGAGACTGTCCATGTCAGTAACAGACACCTACATCTCATTCTTTTTAATGGTTCTTTATTCCATACTATGGATGTATAATAATTTATTTATCCATTCCCCTACTGATGGACATTTATGCGATTTCTGATTTTTTGCTATTACAACAGTATTGCAAGAAAATATCAATGTATACATGACACTGTGCACCCATGTGAGTATTCTGTCAGGTAGATTCCTAGATGTAGACTGATGGGTTAAAAAAACAAAACAAACAAACAAAAAGGCTAAGCATATACTTTATCTTTGACAGTACTACCAAAGTGTTTTCAAAAAAATGCTCTACCAGCAGCATAACCTCCAGCCAATACTATTTGAGGGTACCAGTTCATCATATCCTCAGTAATCCTAGATCTTAACAATTGAATTTTTGCTACTTTTAGGGGTAAAATGTACTTTTGTTTAAATTAGCATTTCCCTAATTACTAATCAGGTTGAATATATTTTGAAGAAGCTTTTAAATTTAACTTAAAAAACAGAAAACAAATAATTTATGCATTTTTTTTAGAAAGTTGACTGCAAGCATTCATTAGATATTTCAACCTATTCTGACATGACACACTAAAGCTAATTTATTGAAAATGACCATCTATCTCCCACTTTTCTATCAATCTCTAAAAGGCTGGAAGTCTATAGTTGGTAAGGTGAAACAGAGTGATTCTGTTAGTTCACATTAATCAGGATACCCAATTAATTAAGATCTTCTTTAACATCATAATGAGCTCCAGAATTTCAGATATTATTTTAAGTAATATTTTAATCATTTATGTATCTACTAATATAAAAAATTTACTGTATTGGCATGGTACTTAATGAGATCAAAGTTCTATAAATAGGGAATAATTTTTTTAAATACTTTATATTCAGAAAAAAGTTAAGAAACAAATGCTAACTGGAAAATCTGAAAATACAAAAAATACAGTAAAATAAAAATTAATTAAATAACCCATAATCTCAATACCCTGTAATAACTACCATTTGAATTTGGGTGCATTTTCTCCTTTTTTCTCACTTACAATGTCTATTTACTATTATAAGATTGAGATATTGTATTTTGTTTGGTATCTTTTTTTTTTTCAGCAAACTTTATATGAGTATTTTTACATGACAATATTCTGTA
Source organism: Dugong dugon (assembly GCA_030035585.1). NCBI lineage: Eukaryota > Metazoa > Chordata > Mammalia > Sirenia > Dugongidae > Dugong > Dugong dugon. Next base: position 94,050,560 of record CM057483.1, on the reverse strand, counting down.
ATAATTTGACATTTAAAAATGGCTATATAACATTTGATCCTACGATGATAATTTAACTGTCTACTTATTGTTGGGTATTTAGACTGTTTCCAACTTTTTATTATTATTAATACTATAATGAATGTAATGTAATGTAATATAATGCAATGCTATAAAGAATATCTTTGCATATAAAGATTTGTCCACATCTCTATTTATTGTCTTAATAAGATTTCCTAGAGGCAAAAATATTGGAGTAAAGGGTACAAATATTTTTCAGGCTCTTGATAAATGTTGCCAATTTTAGAAAACCTGTATACTTTTACTAGCAAAACAGACTATTTTATGTGTCTGCCAGTTTGTAGTACTGTGGTGGCTTGCGTGTAGCTGTGATGCTGGAAGCTATGCCACTGGTACTTTAAATACCAGCAGGGCCACCCATGGTGGACAGGTTGCAGTGGAGCTTCCAGACTAAGACAGACTAGGAAGAAGGACTTAGTGGTCTACTTCTGAAAAAACTGGCCAGTGAAAACCTTCTGAATAGCAGCGGAACACTGTCCGATACAGTGCCATAAGATGAGCGCCTTAGGTTAGAAGGCACTCAAAATACGACCAGGGAAGAGCTGCTTCCTCAAAGTAGAGTCAATCTTAATGACATGGATGGAGTCAAACTGTTGGGATCTTCATTTGCTGATGTAGCATGACTCAAAATGAGAAACAGCTGCAAACATCCATTAGTAATTAAAACATGGAATGTACGAAGTATGAATTTAGGGAAATTAGAAGGCATCAAAACTGAAATGGAATGAATAAAGATCAATATCCTAGGCATTAGTGGGCTGAAATGGACTGGCACTGGCCATTCTGAATCAGACAATCATATGGTCTACTGTATCGAGAATGACAAATCGAAGAGGAACGGCATCACATTCATCGTCAAAACTGGAGGAAGACTCATTAACAACCTGCGATATGCAGATGACACAACCTGGCTTGCTGAAAGTGAAGAGGACTTGAAGTACTTACTGATGAAGATCAAAGACTGATTACAGCCTTCAGTATGGATTACAGCTCAACATAAAGAAAATAATCCTCACAACTGGACCAATAAGGAACATCATGATAAACAGTGAAAAGACTGAAGTTGTCAAGAATTTCATATTACTTAGATCCACAATCAACGCCCATGAAAGCAGCAGTCAAGAAATCAAACGACGTATTGCATTGGGCAAATCTGCTGCAAAAGACCTCTTTAAAGTGTTGAAAAACAAAGATGTCACTTTGAAGACTAAGGTGTGTCTCATATGTATGCGAAAGATGGACAATGAATAAGGAAGAACGAAGAACTGATGCCTTTGAACCATGGTATCAGTGAAGAATATTGAATATACCATGGACTGCCAGAAAAACAGACAAGTCTGTCTTGGAAGAAGTACAGCCAGAGTGCTCCTTGGAAGCAAGGATGACGAGACTTCATCTCATGTACTTTGGACACGTTATCAGGAGGGACCAGTCCCTGGAGAAGGAGATCATGCTTGGCAAGATAGACAGTCAGGGAAAAAGAGGAAGACCCTCAACGAGATGGACTGACACAGTGACTGCAACAATGGGCTCAAACATAACAACGATTATGAGGATGGTGCAGGACTGGGCAGTGTTTCGTTCTGTTGTACATGGGGTTGCTATAAGTCGGAATCGACTTGACGGCACCTAACAACAACAATTTTACACAGCCTTGGTCAAACTGGATATTATAAATTCCAAAATCCTTGCTAATCTGATAGGCAAAAATGGTATCCCATTGTTGATTGGATTTATATAGCTAAAACCTCCAATGAGGATGAGCATCTTTTCACTTCTTTATTGACTATGTATATTTTTCCTTTGGGAATAAAATGTTTTATTTTTCAAAAAGATGAGAGTAATTCTTAAACAGCCCTAGATAAAGGCATGAATCTAGTGACACAGATGAGAGGACATTGAACCCTAAGTAGTTACAACCCAGAACCCAGTTCACTTGACATACAATTTAGGTCGGTGTTTCTCAGCATATAGTCTGTGAACCACCTATATAGCATCACCTAAGAGGGCTATTAAAAAATCTGGGTTTCTGGGTATCACACAGATCTCTTAAATCAGAATTAGGGTGTGTGAAAGAATGCAAGAATTTAAAACATCTGCTAAGGTGACTTAAGCACACCAACATTTGGGATTCTCACAAAAGAGGACAGGGCAGAGTGGCACGTGTCAGATCACTTCGTGATATTTTATAAGCTACATATCCTTGTCTGATCCATTTTTTATAGCTCTTCTCCTCCCATCTTTCAAATTTTGATCTGTCCTCCCAGGGATTAGATTCTAAGGATCAGCTTTATAATAAGTATTAGCTGTACTGAATTCCAGGTCTTTCAGTATAAGAAAAACTCACATTCTATATGTATCTTCTTGTCTTCTTAGATCTCCCTTTGAATTTATCTCCCCACCACCAACCACCAAGGTCACTCAGCAAATACTAAGTGCATACTATGGGTCAGGCATTGTGCTTGGTATTGAGGGTATAGTAGTGAACTAGACATAAAAACTTGAGGTTGGCAGCCAAGGTGCTTTGTAATCATTATAAATTGACTATGTCAAAAATTGTTTAAAATTGCAATAATAATTTTCATTTACTCAATCAAGTATGAGCTGGACATTGTGCTTGGTGCTTTACGTATATTATCTCTAATCTATAATTACAATCCTAACCTATAAGATAAATGGTATCCTCGTTTTATAGGTGAGGAAACTGAGAACCAAGACCACAGAACTAATAAGGGTTAGAGCTGGGGTTAGAATCCAGATCTGTTTGACTCTACAGTCTGTGCTCTTTCTACTATATTATGCTACCATTTTAGGGTTTAGAAATCTTTGCATCATGTAAATTTCCCCGAAGTTTTTTCTTCTTTTTGGTAACAGAATTTGATTTGGAGGCTGAATACTACCCAGCTCATTAGCATTTGTTGACTCCTTGACATCAAATTATTCTATTTATAGATCCACCAATCCAATAAATATTTCAAAAAATAGGTTTTTAACAAATACCTGAGGCACCACTCCTACTGCCCTCCGAAGGCTCTCCAGGCTCACATCTTGTATATTTTGACCAGCAAGGTAAATGTTACCCTTTTGAGGTTCATAGAAGCGAAATAACAGTCTCACTATTGTGCTTTTCCTGAAATTAGAGATGAGAAAAGGTTGCTTAACTCCTACTGGCATTAGGGGATCCCTCTTTTAAACAACAGTAATCATTTTATCATGATAAAAAATATTACATTGGGAATCATCAGTCAATGATGTAGAATTTTATAAATAACTAAATACCCACCCTGACCCACTACCTCCTACAATGGCCACTTTCTTTCCTGCAGGGACTTCAAAAGATATTCCACTGAGGACTTTCTGTCCCTCAATGTATTCAAAATGCACATTATCAAAGGTCACCGTAGCTGTCTGTGGTGTAATCAGAAGGGGAGGTGCCATTGCTTTGTCCTAGCAGGGAAGAGAAAAAACAAACCACATTATATATCATCTAGAGTATAAGTCTATACAGACAATTTTATAATTTACAGAGAGAAAAAGGAAAATAATGGGGAAGGAGGAGATTTATAAACAGAATTAGACTACTTCCAAGCATGTTTTCTAAGATTTCTTTTTTTCACCCCTCACGCTTAGGTCAACAATTCTGAAAGCTTTGGTTTTTCAGCACTTTTTATTGGGGGTGGGGTAAAGAGGACAAATAGTGGATAGGGAAGTAAGGAGGTGGAGGATGTAAGGAGAGGCAATTACACATTCTGCGTCGTTAATTATTAGCAAAAGTAAACCAAGCACAAGTACAAAATTACAAGTTAACAAAATTTAGTTTCTGGGTATAATATACTTTGCTAACATTGTAAGGTTTCTAAACAGAAGTAAAAGCTATAACCACCTCTTAATACACAAGATAAACTCAATTTCTGTAAGAAAGAAACTGGTTTACAAACATGGTGATGTAAGAATACTTCCCTAGAATAATCTTATTGATGGGATGATGCTCACGTACTTTTGAAAAGGTACTATATAGATTACTTACTTTAATTCGGGTGTCTACCTTGAGTAGAGTAAATAAGGTGTTCATATCTATAAGTGCTTGTCTAGTCTCTCTATATACAGTTCCCAGAAAGTTAAGGGGTAGTGAAAGCTGAAAAAGCAGTCCATTCACCATTACTAGATCTCCAACAGTAAGTGTACCTTAAAAAAAGAAACAATTGGCAGAAGGAAAAAAAAGAATATTTTAGATGACTGTTATAAATGTTTCCATTTTAAGATACAGTAGTTTGATACGTATTACTCTGGAATACAGTTCAAAATACACATAATCAGCAACTCTTAGACCTACTCAAATTTCAAAGCATTTTAATTCCTGATTTAGGTAATATAAGAAACTTGGTATATGCTAAATGGAATGGAAAAAATCCTCAGCCATGCAATATATTTAATATATCAAAAGATAATCGTTTAAGTGGGGACAGAAATGGAAAGCTAAAAAAATCTCTCCTTTCTTCCTAAGACACAATCAACAGTTACTGTGTAGTGTAAAATAGAAATTTAAAAAGAGTATATATTAAAAAATCGGAGGAAATGGATATCATGACTAGGAATGATAAACCAAGTATTAAGGTCACAATGAATAAATAAATCCTAATTGAGTAGGGGGTTACAGAAAAAAGACACAGACATTATTTATTTTTGAAATGTTTTGCACATGAGGAACTAATAGAAAGATGAAAAGATTACTGGTAATACTAAAAGAAGACTGTTTGCATTTTAGTCTGTTGAACTAAACATTAAATTAATTACACTGCTTTACAGGTCTACAGGAGAAATTAGAAATACTAGATGCTAAAAAAAGTTTCTCATGAAAGAATCAAGTTGTAGACCCACAAAATGTATAAACAGTAATCCCAATCAATGAGCATGCCAATGCTAAACTGGCAGTATTAAACAAAATTTAAAAAAAAAATCAAACAATCAAGAAAATGCATTCTAGTACAAAAAAGAAAAGTACTCCAATGAATGTTAAAGTTCTTTATTGATCATGCTTTATACTTAAGACTAGTAAACACATTCCTCTCAGTAATCCTTATTTATAAAGGTTAAGTAGAACAGTCTATAAATGTGATAATCACAGATCCATTACCTGCCACAATTCCCTGACTGGCGAGCACCATGATAGCCGTTAAACCAATACTGAAAATAGCACTTTGACCAAAGTTCAGCATAGCCAGAGTAGAGGTACTTTTCAATGAAGCAGTCTCATATGTCTTCAAAAATCCATCATATCTCTGTGCTTCATATTTTTCATTGTTAAAATACTGCAGAATATACAAAATTAGTAACTTATGTACAAATATAATTAAAATTTATCCTCTTAATTGATTAGTATACTTTTCACCAGACTTCATGTATGGATATAATAATTTTGTACTGCATAATAAATTTTAAAAAACTGACTTTCAATATATTGGGCTATGGCACTCCTGCCGTTTTACATCATGGGTTGTATTTGAAAAGCCTGTAAAATTCATCCAATAAACTTTTACTGAATGCCTAAATAATTTAAACCAGTATCTTAAAAAAGCCTTCAATAACACTTCCTTTACAAAGACTTTCCCTGATCCCCTGAACTGGTATTTCTCATTGTCCCCACTACATTATCTCTTACTGTATAGTCACCTGCATACTTACCTTAACTCTCCCAGTAGATAACAAAGTTCTGGTAGAGCAGGGATTATATATTAATCTTTTTTTTTTTTTTTAACCACCACCTCCCCCCCAATCACAGCACTTAGCATAGTGGTTTGCATACAAGAGGCATTCAGTAACTAGTTCTTGAATAGAAAACTGAACAAATAAATGAAATAATGAAAAGCACTATGCTACACACTCTGAGAGACAGAAGGAGACTCAAGCACTTATAGGCCAGTTTGATTAGGTTAGTGTCCACTCTGAATCAAGATGCTAACCACACTCCTATCACTTACAAATTAATTCAAAAGGTAAAATTATGATGGTGTCAAACAAAAACCAAGGAAAAAAGAACTGCAATTTCTAAACAAAAGAAAAGCAATATAGTACTATTACTTCATCACAGCTAGAGCCCATCCTAAAACTACTTGAGAATATGAAGTTCTAACTTACAGCACCTATTAAATTAAATGGCAGAACAAATCTTGGTGCAGTGTGAAAGGTAGAGGAAAATATAATTAAACATATTACCTTCACAGTTTCATAATTCAGCAGTGAGTCTATGGCAGCATTACCTGCATCATTATCCGCTTTGTTCATTTCTATTCTAAATCTAGTTCTGCAAGACAAAGATTTGCATAGTCATAACACGTTTGTTATAAAAGCATAACTAATTTCTAAACCTTGACTAGCCTCTGGCGAATACCTTACCTCCACCGTGTGATTGCAACTGTGAAAGCTGTGTATGCACCAAGTGTTCCAAGGGTTACCAGCGCAAACTGGGCACCACATTTATAATACTGGAAAAAGCAAAAGAAGAATGAGAAACAGTCATTGTTCTTGCCAAATAATTTATAATATACAACAGCAATTTTTAGTCAAAATATTTGAATAAATGCTAAGTTATGTAACTAAATAATTTGGTAAGACATCAAAGTAAAACCTAGAAAATCTACTCTAGGTAACAAGGGAAAAAAGTCAATCTTCACTTACCACGTTGATTAAAAATTTTAAAAAAATAAAAAAAAACCAGTTGCCATCAAGTCGATTCTCGCTCATGACAACCCCATGTGTGTCAGAGTAGAACTGTGCTACATAGTTTTTAATGGCTGAATTTTCAGAAGTAGATCACCAGGCCATTCTTCTGAGGTGCCTCTGGGTTGACTGGAATCTCCAACCTTTTAGTTAGCAGCTGAGTATGTTAACTATTTGCATCACTCAGGGACTCCTGCCACACTAATATTACCCTTAAATGTTGATAGCAAAATAGTGCAATAAGCCTAAAGGGGAATAAAAGAGAGCCCTGGTGGCACAGTGGTTAAGAGCTTGGCTGCTAACCAAAAGGTCGGCAGTTTGAATCCATCAGTTGCTCCTTGGAAACCCTATGGGGCAGTTCTACTCTGTGCTACAGGGTTGCTATGAGTCGGAATCGACTCGATGACAATAGGTTTGGTTGGTTTTTACATACTTTTAGCTATAAAATATGAAGTTGCTTAAAATGTTATGAACGGTGAACAGAAACCTAGATATTCTGAGCATACCAGGCCAATGCCATACACAAAAATCTCTGCTAATAAAAATTTGACAGCACTACTTAATGACTGATTTATGTGTAGAACTGAACTGTTTTTACAATTATAACACAATAGAAAATTTGGACAGTCCCTTAAAGCTTGTGGCAAGAAAATTTAAGAACTGCATAATCCTTCTTGCATCATGAAATTTTGCTTTCAAATCCATAGGCATGTAACAGCACAACAGCTTCAGTACTAAATAGCTACTAATGAGAAGGCAAAGATAAAAATTTATTAGGAAAAATGTTTTACTTACCAAAACACCACTGACAAGAGTCACCTCAAACATGATGGGAAGAAGATTAAATACTAAAGCACTCAGGACAAAACTGATACCCCTTGTTCCTCTGTCAATAGCCTTAGATAAAGCTCCTGTCTGTCTGCTCAGGTGGAAACCCAGATCCAAGTTGTGAAGATGAAGAAAGACATTTTTGGCTATTCTTCTAATTGAATTTTGGGCTACTTTGCCAAATACTGCATTTCGAACTTCATTAAAAAAGGCAGCTCCAGCTCTTGATACACCATCTAACAATACATTTAAAAAAAAAGAGTGTAAAAACATTAGACTCACAGGAGCGTAAAAATGGTAATGGTTCAGAAAATGTTTACACAATGAATAATTCAATCAATGAGTGTATCACAGGTACTTACACTAAAAAAAAAAGCAAACAAACTAGAAATCAGCCTAGTAAATACCAACCTTTCCGCCATGAAAAATCCCTTTCAGTGTTATTTTCCCTCATAGATTCAGGATGTTAAAAGATTTCTTTTTTCCAATTAAAATGTTTTTAATAAATAGCTCATATAGCCTTATTGTGGATAATCGTATAGTATCTATTAAGGTTTCTGATCTAATATAATTCCCCAAATAACAAAAAATAATAAAGTTGAGGTCCTGAAAACTCAAGCGCCTTGACGAAAGCATGACCCACTCGTGTCCCGAGTCTCATAAAGTGTCATTTCTAATGCATTCATATTCTGCTGTTTTGAAACTGTAGATTTGTGTCGTTGCTATTGAACAGATTTTAATAAAGCACTAAGCACTAATGTGTGTGTGCGTGTATAAATTATTTAGCTATTTCCTATTTAACAGCCAACAACAACAGCAACAAAATAACTAAGCTTACTGGAAAAGTATCTTAGAAGGTGCCTAACTTATTATAAGAGATGGCTGTTATGAATTTAATGTCTTCTTTTATACCAGTTTTTGAGAACATGAAAAATACAACTGATATCAGGGAATTTTTAGAAAGTATATCATACGAAGAATTAAAAACCCTCAAATAAAATAATAAATATCCAAAATTCTAAGCTGTGCTGTGGTGTGGTGAAAAGGTCATCTGCCCAAGTATGATGAAACCCTCTTGAAGAAAGTCAACATCTGTAGACAGATTAAAAAATCACACATACAGCCAATCAGAACTGCTGTTGCCATGGTTGCAACTGTATTTGGAGCATCACTCAGGTTCAGCATGTTTCCCGACATCTGGTTGAGGCTGTCTACAGCATATTTAAACATGAAGGGAACCACAATATTCATGGCCTAAAAACATAAAAATAGCAATTACCCATCATATGCAAAATATTTATTTATAAAAGTATAAATATTTAAATTAGTATTTGTAGTAAAGTTTAGCTATCAATAACCACTTACTGATATTGAAATGGTTCTCCTAATTTAAAGATAGAATCTTTGGCAATGGGAGAGCTGTCATTTCAGGATTCTTACATCATACTGACTGTCATTTAAATACTCACAAGCTACACGGATTAGTCCAATGCCTCTACTTTCATGGACTCATCCCTGATCACCACTCAAAAATGCTCTTTATGCTATCTGAAATTCTGAAGAGCTTACAGCACCTATGGCAAACTGCCTTATATTGTATTTATATACGTTTTCCTTTCCTAGTAGATCCTTTGAAAGTCTGTATCATATTACTCTTTTTGCTCCACCCATGCTGAGTAAAATACTTTGTATACAGTAGGTATTCAATAAATACTTGTTGAATTATTTATTCGGCAAAATAATTGTAAAACTGATATTATACAGCAACAAGGATCTCAAAAGAAGTGGATTTCCAGTTTCCAGTCTGGTATGTCAAAAGTTTGGAAGTTGTTACTCCCTTCTCACAACAAGAAAAAAGCTGAACAAACTGACAATCAACAACTCTTCTTAGATCCATCAGAGAACTGAGGTTACAGGGCACACTGCTACCCCAAACAGTGGCAAGACAGAAAGGTAGATACAGAGAATCACAGCTTACTGGGAGCGTTCTGCCCAGGAACAAAAGCTTGCAGCTGGAGTCAGTGCCAGTAGAAACACTTTAAACTTTATTTGCCAATTGCTAATTGCTCAGTGTGGACTAGTTTCAGAGTTAAAAATTCTAGTCCTAGGTGAGCCAACTACTTTCATGAGTTTTCCTTCTAGGAGTCCAAAGAGTTCTCACTGTGTAGATCAAAGAAATATCCCCTCATGCTTCTAGTAGGGGGAGAGGAAAAGTAACTACTTTGAAATATGTCCAGAGCTCTCTGTTCTCCTTAACAAGGCCTGCCCTCAAGGGAAACTATTTTACCAGAGCCCAACCACCTTGAGTCCCTGAGTGGTGCAACTGGTTAACGTGTTGGCTGCTAACTGAAAGGCTGGCGGTTCAGGTCCACATAAGGCATCTCAGAAGAAAGGGTGGTGATCTACTTCTGAAAAATCAGCCATTGAAAACCTTATGGAGGACAGTTCTGCTCTGACACGTGTTGGAATCAACTCGAAGACAACCGGCTTTTTAACCGCCTTGAGTTTTACCAAAGCCTAACCAACCCTACCCATCGCTGTCGAGTTGATTCCGACTCACAGTGACCCTATAAGACAGAGTAGAACTGCCCCATAGGGTTTCAAGGAGTGCTTGGTGGATTCAAACTGTCAACTTTCTGGTTAGCAGTTGTAGTTCTTAACTACTATGCCACCAGGGTTTCCTAACCAAACTGGGGGAAGGAAAATACCCAACTCCAGCCCCCTCTAGCATTCCTGTCGTATCCAAGGGGTTGGGGGTGAGGATAGCTGAGAGGCAACTGTGAAGTTCACAGTCCAAGGGCGCAGAGTCACAAGAACACTGAGACCTAATCACAGGACTAAAGAACACTCCTCCTCCTCCAAAATCTTTCCACCACAGCAATAACAACCGATATTATTGTAAAATAAAAAGAGATTACAGCTTTAAGAACTGCAAACATCAGATCCTATTTAAGAAGGAGTCTCTAGGGAAACCCAAAGACAACAGGGAAAACAAAAACAAAGACACTAGTGGAAATTTTAGCCTCTGACACATACAGCTACAGCAGACAGTAAACACAGCTGAACTCCTAGCGAGATAAACATATAAATTCACGCTAAAGGTTTAATTTCCTTGGTTACTTTTACATCATGACCAGCTTAAAAAAGAAGTAATTACATGGCATGCTAAAACGCAAAAAATACATTCTGAAGAGAAAAAGCAAGCACCAGAACCAGACTCAGAAACAGAAGAGATTCTGGAATTATCAGACCAGGAATTTAAAATTAATGATGATTAATATGCTCTAATGGAAAAAGTAGACAACATGCAAGAGCAGATGGGTAACATAAGTAGAGAGACAGAAACTCTAAGGAAGAATCAAATGAAAATTCTAGATATCAAAACACACAGTAAAAGAAATGAAGACTGCCTTTGATGGGCTCAAAAGCAGACTAGACATAGCGGAGGAAAGAATCAGTGACACTGAAGACACATCAATAGAAACCTCCAAAACTGTAAAAGCAAAAACAAAAAAGAATAAAAAAGGAAACAGAGTAAGTGGAATAATTATAAAAGGTATAACATACATGTAATGGGAATACCAGAAGTAGAAGAGAAAAAGGAATAGAAAAAATATTTGAAGTAATGATGGCTGAGAATTTTCCAAAATTAATGACAGATACCAAATCACAAATCCAGTAAAGTCACAAACACCAAAAAGGATCAACACCAAAAAATCTACTTCTAGGCATATCATACTCAAACTGCAGAAAATCAAAGGCAAAGAGAAAATCTTAAAAGAAGTCAGGATAAAAACAGCTTGCCTACAGAGGAACAAGGATAAGAATTATATTGGATTTCTCTTTAGAAACCACAACAAGAAAAAGTGAAGTGAAATATTAAAAATGTTGAAAGAATAAAACCACCAACCTAGTACAGTAAAACCTGCGAAAACTGGGACCTGTGTAAGGTGGAAACCTGTCAGACAGGGAAAACTCAAATATTTTCCACTAAAGAGAGAGCGATAGAAAAGTGGTGACTGTACCCCATCAAAAGCAGAAAACTTGCGAGACCCAGAAAAACAAGGTGGTGCCTTCAAGTTCTGGCTCTTACAGGTTTCACTGTGCTCTGTATTCAGCGATATTATCCTTCAAAAGTAAAAGAGAAATAAAGACATCCTCAGACAAACAAAAATTGAGGGAATTTGTTGCCAATAGACCTGTCTTCCAATAAATGTTAAAAGAAGTTCTGCAGAGAGAAGAAAAATTATACAGGTCAGAAGAAAGAAAATAATAAAGATTAGAGCAGAAATTAATGAAATATAAAACACAAAAACAGTAGAAAGAATCAACAAGACTAGAAGTTGGTTCTTTGAAAGAATTAATAAAATTGACAAACCACTGCCTAAATTGACAAATGAAAAAGAAGGAGAAGATGCAAATAAGAAATGAGATGGGTGTGGTTACAACAGAACCACCTGGGGAAAGAAAAGGATCATAACAGAATACTATGAAGAACTATACCCAACAAATTTGAAAACCTAGAAGAAATGGACATATTTCTATGAAGAACTATACCCAACAAATTTGAAAACCTAGAAGAAATGGACAGATTTCTATGAAGTACTATACCCAACAAATTTGAAAACCTAGAAGAAATGGACAGATTTCTAGAAACACTACCTACCTAAACTAACACAAACTGAGGGAGAAAATTTGAACAGGCCCAAAACAAAAGAAGAAATCGAAGAGGTCATAAAAAAAAACTCCCAATAAAAAAAAGCCCTGGCCCAGACAGCTTCACTGGAGAATTCTACCAAACATTCAGAGAAGACCTGACACCAATTCCACTCAAACTATTCAAGAACATAGAAAAGGATGGAATACTCCTGAATTCATCTATGAAGCAAGCATAACCCTGATACCAAAGGCAGGCAAAGACATAACTAAAAAAGAAAATTATAGACCAGTATCTCTCATGAATATAAAGACAAAAATTCTCAATAAAACTCTAGCCAACAGAATCCAACAACATATCAAAAAAATAATACATTATGGCCAAGTGGGATTCATACAAAGTATACAAGGATGGTTCAACATTAGAAAATCAATCAACATAATCCACTACACAAATAAAACAAAGGAAAAGAACCACGTGATCCTATCAATCAATGTGGAAAAGGCATTTGATAAAATCCAACACCAATTCCCGATAAAAATTCTCAGCGAAATAGGAATATAAAGGAAATTCCTCAACATAATAAAAGGTATACATATAAAACCAACAGCCAACATTACTCTCAATGGAGAGACGCTGAAAGCATTCCCCTCAAGAATGGGAACCAGACAAGGATGCCCTTTATCACCACTCTTATTCAACATTGTACTGGAAGTCCTAGCCAGAGCAGTAAGGCAAGAAAGGGAAATAAAAGGCAACCAAATTGGTAACGAAGTAAAACTATCCCTATTTGCAGATGATATGATCTCATACATAGAAAATCCCAAAGATACCCGAAGAAAGCTACTGGAACTAATAGAAGGATGGAGCAAAGTGGCTGCTGGTACAAGATCAACATACAAAAATCAGTCAGATTCCTCTACACTAACAAAGAGAACTCCGAAAAGGAAATCAGGAAAACAATACAATTTATAATAGCCCCTAAAAGATAAAATACTTAGAAATAAACCTAACCAGGGATGTAAAAGACTTATACAAAGAAAACTACAAAACACTATAGCAAGAAATCAAAAGCAATCTACATAAGTGGAAAAACATACCAAGCTCATGGATAGGAAGACTTAACATTGTGAAAATGTCAATACTACCCAAAGCGATCTACAGGTACAATGTAATCCCGATACAAATTCTATCAACATTCTTTAACAAGATGGAAAAACTAATCACCAACTTCATACGGAAAGGGAAGAGGCCCCAGATAAGCAAAGCCCTACTGAAGAAGAACAATGTAAGAGGCCTCACACTTACTGATCTCAGAGCCTACTATAAATCCAGTACAACCACAGTAGTCAAAACAGCCTGGTACTGGTACAACAACAGACATATAGACCAATGGAACAGAATTGAGAACCCACAAGTAAATCCATCCACCTATTAACAGTTGATCTTAGACAAAGGATCGAAATGAATTAAATGTGGAAGAGACAGACTCGTTAACAAATGGTGCTCGCAAAACTCGTTATCAACTTGCAGAAAATGAAAACAGGATCGATCCATACCTTACACCATACACCAAAACTAATTCAAGACGGATCAAAGACCTAAATGTAAAACCTGAAACTATAAAGATCATGGAAGAAAAAATAGGGGCAAACCTATGAGCTCTAATGTATGACATAAATAGACTACCAAACATATCTAAAAATATACAAACAGCAGAAGGCAAACTGGACAACTGGGATCTCCTAAAAATTAAACAGTTATGTGTATCAAGGCTTCTCCAAAAGAATATAAAGAGAACCTACAGACTGGGGGAAAAAACTGGCAACAACATATCTGACAAGGGACTAATCTCTAAAATTTATAGAAAACTTTAACACCTCAACAACAAAAAAACAATCCACTTAAAAAATGGGCAAAGGACATGAACAGACACTTCACCAAAGGCAGCCAACAAATACATGAAGAGATGCTCGCTGTCTTAGTCATCTAGTGCTACTCTGACAGGAATACCACACGTGGATGGCTTTAACAAAGAGAAATTTATTCTCTCACAGTCCAGTAGGCTACAAGTCCAAATTCAGGGCATCAACTCCAAAGGAGTTGGCTTCAAAGGAAGGCTTCAAGCCCAAATTCAGGGCATCAGCTCCAGGGAAAGGCTTTCTCTGTTGGCTCTGGAGGAAGGTCCACATCATCAATCTTCCCTTGGTCCGGGAGCTTCTCTGCACAGGAACCTCAGGTCCAAAGGACACGTGCTCTGCTCCCGACACTGTTTTCTTGGTAGTATGAGGTTCCCAGTTCTCTGCTTGCTTCCCTTTCCTTTTATCTCTTGTAAGGTAAAAGGTGCTGCAGGCCACACACTAGGGAAACTCCCTTTACATTGGATCAGGGATGTGACCTGGGTAAGGGTGGTGTTACAATTCTACCCTGATCCTCTTTAACATAAAATTACAATCACAAAATGGAGGCCAACCACACAATTCTGGGAATCATGGCCCAGCCAAACTGATACACACATTTTTTGGGGGACATAATTTAAACCATGACATTCGTGATCATTAGCCAGAGAGATGCAAATCAAAACAACAAGATATCACCTCACCCTGGCAATAATGGCAATGATAAAAAAAACAGAAAACAACAAATGCTGGTGAGGATGTGGGGAGATTGGAACTCTCATACACTGCTGGTGGGAATATAAAATGGTACAACCACTGTAGAAAACGGTATGGTGCTTCCTTAAAAAGTTAAGAGCCATGACACAAACAGATACATGCACACCCATATTCACTGCAGCATTACTCACAGTAGCAAAAAGATGGGAACAACCTAATGCCCATCAACAGATGAAGGGAGAAACAAACTGTGGTATATACACACAATGGAATACTATGCAATGTTAAATAACGATGAATTTGCAAAACATAACACAACATGAATGAACCTGGAGGACATTATGCTGAGTGAAATAAGTCAATCACAAAAGGACAAATATTATATGAGACTTGTGTGAAGGGAAAGACAATACACAATATGGGGGAAGTCAGCACAACACGATCAAGGCAAAGGAAGACACTGAGAGGTACACAAGAGTAAAACCAACAACAGTAAATACTATTACATACGCAATCCTACAGTAACAGTGATAAACAATAATTCACGAGTGGATACACAGGTAGATATGTAAACTGAATAGGTGTGAGATGGCATATGAGAGTACACCAACTAGCATATATAGGTTTGGCTGAGAATATATGTATTGCAAATATAGCCATGTATATAGTAGAGCACACAGGGGGCACAGTTATGAAAACTTCTTCGCCACAACCAAACACCTCGAGGGACTGAGTCACTAGACTTGAGGGCTTAAGAACATAGTCTCAGGAGACACTGAGATCAACTGACATAACACAGTCCATAAAG
Source organism: Dugong dugon (assembly GCA_030035585.1). Classification (NCBI taxonomy): domain Eukaryota; kingdom Metazoa; phylum Chordata; class Mammalia; order Sirenia; family Dugongidae; genus Dugong; species Dugong dugon. Next base: position 94,034,875 of record CM057483.1, on the reverse strand, counting down.
ATAACGTACATCCTACTTTGGTGAGTAGAGACTGGGGTCTTAAAAGCTTGCAAGCAGCCATCTAAGATACAACTATTGGTCTTTTCTTGTCTGGAGCAAAGAAGAGTGAAGAAAATCAAAGTCTCAAGGAAACAGTCCAAAGGACTAATGGACCACACAAACCATAGCCTCCACTAGCCTGAGACCAGAACTAGATAGTGCACGGCAACCACTACCAACCGCTCTGAGTGGGATCACAGTAGAAGTCCCTGGACAGAGTGGGAGAAAAATATAAAACAAAATTCAAATTCATAAAAAGGACTAGACTTACTGGTCTGATAGAAACTGGTGGAACTCCCGAGACTAAGGCCCTTAGACACCCTTCAGGCCTGGAACTGAACCCATTCCTGGAGATCACCTTTCAGCCAAACAATAGACAGGCCTATAAAGTGAACAATAACACCTGTGAAGAATGTGCTCCTCAGAACAATCAACCATATAAGACCATAATGGCAGCATTTGCCCAGAAACAAAGTTTAAAAGGTAGGAAGGGGCAGGAAAGAAGGATGAATGGAAATGAGGAACTCAGGAAGTTGGAGTGCTGTCACATCGAGGGGATTGCAACTAATGTCATGAAACAAAATGTGGATCAACTGTTAAATGGGAAAGTAATTTGCTCTGTAAACTTTCACCCAAACCACAATAAGATGTTCAAAAAGAGAAAAAGAATTACACAGCACAACCAATTTGGATTTATTCCAGGTATGCAAAGCTGCTTCAACATTAAAAAATCAATTTATGTAATCCAGCACTTCATCAGGCTAAAGAAGAAAAATCATATAATCATATCAACTGCTGGTATTGTTGTTAGGTGCCATCGAGTCGATTTTGACTCATAGCAACCCCATGTGACAGAGTAGAACTGCTCCATTGGGTTTTCTAGGCTGTAATCTTTATGGGAGCAGAACACCAGGTCTTTCTGCCATGGAGCCGCTGCAAGGGTTTGAACCAACAACCTTGCAGTTAGCAGCCGAGCGTGTAACAACTGTGCCACCAGGGCTCCTTGATCTTATCAATAGATGCAGAAAAACCATTTGACAAATCCAACGCCCATTCACAAGAAAAACTTTCAGCCAACTATGAACATCCACAAAAATCTAAATCTAACATCATAGTTGAGGGTGAGAAACTAGATGCTTTCCCCTAAGATTGGGAGTTAGGCAAGGATGTCCCCTCTCACCACTCCTATTCCATATTGTACTAATAAGTGATTATAGCAGTGTTGCAGGATAAAAGATTAATATACAAATGTCAATTGCTTTCTTATATTACCACCAATGAACAACTGGAATTTGAAATTTAAAACACAATACTATTTATATTAGCACCAAAAATATGAAACACTTAGGTATAAATCTAACAACACATATATAAGATCTATGTAAGGAAAGCTACAAAACTCTGATGAAAGAAATCAGACAAGATCTAAATAAACGAAGAGATAGTCCATGATCATGAATTTTAAAAAATTTAAAAAAATCCAAACCCGTTGCCATCAAGTTACTTCTGACTCATGGTGACGCCATGTGTTACAGAGTAGAACTGAGCTCCAAATGGTTTTCTTGGCTAAAATCTTTTTGGAAGCAGCCAGCCAAGCCATTCTTCCACAGAGCCACTGGGTAGGTTCGAATCGCCAATCTTTAGGTTTGTAGTCAAACGCAAACTGTGCCACCCAGACACCAAGGAAGACTCAATATAATGTCAGGTCTTCCCAACTTGATCTATAAAATCAACGTAATCACAATCAAAATACCAGGAAGTTATTTTGTAGGTATTACCAAATTTATTCTAAATTTTACATGGAATGGCAAAGACCCACAATAGCCAACACAATATTGAAGAAAAGCAACAAAGTCCAAGGAATGGCACTGTCCAACTTCAGAACTTACTACAGTCATGTGTCCCTTAACATCCATGATACGTTCTGTGAAATAGGACGTTATGTGATTTGGACATTGTGCAAACACCATATTATATACTTAGCAAAGTTATATGGGGTACTGTGGTGCACCTGTATTGACCGAATAACCAAGATACTGTACACAAACAGTACTGTATTTTGGCTAATGTATCAGGCAAGGTTAATATATGGGTTAAGTAGATTAATACTGTACAATGCTGTATACATAATATAACAATGTATTGTAAATATACATTACTGTATACTGTATACAGGTGCTGTGGCGCATGGGACCCAGGCGGCTGGTGGCGGTCCCAGGGCTGGGGGGTGTCCAGCCTGGACATTGAGTGCACCCATTGAGAAAAGCAAAACTCTTGTGTGTGTGTCTCAAATAGTCCACAAGATGGCCATCAATGTGCATCGATGTTTCAGTATTGGAAGCGATTTGATCTACAGCAACTCCAAGTTAGTGCAGGCAGCAGTGGCTGCATGGCTGTGGGGAGTCCCCAGGTATGCCCTGGGACACTGGGGAGGTCCCTGATGGGCGGGCAGGCACCTTGGAATGGTGGGTGGCGACTTCCAGGGCTCAGCTGCCCACTGCCCATCAAGAGATACACCGTAAATATACACTACTGTATACATAGGCTAATATATAATCTGTACATCCGGTACATCCGGTTATGTCCACTACCTCCCGTTCTCTATTATAATCTTATGGAACCACAGACGTATATGCAGTTGGATGTAGCCCAAACGGACATTATGCAGCACATGACTGTATAAAGCTACAGTAATCTAGACAGTGTGGTACTGGTGAAAGAAGAGACAAATAGATCAATGGAAAAAAAATAGAGAGTCAAGAAACAGATCCACACAAATGTAGTCAACTGATTTTTGACAAAGTAGCAATGGCAATCCAATGGAGAAAGGACAGTCTTTTCAATAAATGGTGGTGGAACATCTGGACTTCCATATGAAAAAAGGAAAATAAATTAATTAGACCCCGTCTTTACACTTTTCACAAAAATTAACACAAAAGTCATCATAGACCTAAATGTAAAACGTAAAACTGTAAAACTTTTAACAGAGGAGAAAATCTATGTGACCTTGGGTTTGGCAATGACTTTCTAGATACAACATCAAAAGTACAATCCATGAAAGAAAAAACTGATAAGCTGGACTTAAATAAAAAACTTTTGCTCTGTAAAAAACACTGTTAAGAGAAGGAAATGACAAACCAGACTGGGGAAAAATATCTGCAAAACACATATCCAGTAAAGTACCTGCGTCTAAAATATACAAGGAGCTCTAAGACTCGATGATAAGAAAACACCACAACTACAAAATGAACAAAAAACAGACACCTCACCAACGAAGACACTGTTGTTGTTAGCTGTCATCAAGTTGGCCCTGACTCATGGCAACCCCATGAAAAATGGAATGAAGGCCGCCTGGTCCTGTGCCATCCCCATGATCGGCTTGGGATCAGACCATTGTAATCCACAGGGTTTTCACTGGCTGATTTTCAGAAGTAGATTGCCAGGCTTTTCTTCCTAGTCAGTCTTAGTCTGGAAGCTCCCTTGAAACCTGTACAGCATCACAGCAACACATAACCCTCTACTGACAGACGGGTGGTGGCTGGCATGAGGTACACTGGCCAAAAATTGAACTTGTGTCTCCCGCCTGGAAGACGAGAATTCTACTACTAAACTACCACTGTCCTCATAAAAAAGATAGACAGATGGCAAATGTTTTAGTTTCCTACGGCTGCCGTAACAGACTACAACAAACTAGGTAGCTTAAAACAGTGGAAATGTATTTTTTCACAGTTCTGCAGGCTAGAAGTATGAAATCAAGGTGTCAGTGAGGCCATGTTCTCCTTGAAGGCTCTAGGGGAGAATCTGTTCCATGTCTTTCTCTTATCTCTTGGTATTTCTGGCAATCCTTGGCATTCCTTGGCTTGTAGATGCATCACTCCAATCACTGCCTCCGTCATCACATGGTATTCTCCCTACGTGTCTCTTATCTTCTTTTTATAAGGACAGAAGTTGTATTAGATTTAGGGCCCATCCTACTCCAGTAGGACACCGTCTTATCTTAACTAATTACATCTGCAAAGACTATTTCCAAATAACTTCACATTTTGAGGTTCTGGGAAGGACATGAATTAGAATAAGGTAGGACTATTCAACTCAGTATGGCAAATAAGCATACGAAAAGATGTTCAACATCAATGTCAGTAGGGAAATGGAAAATTAAAATAACAATGAGATACCACTACATACCTATTAGAATGGCTAAAATCCAAAACACTGACAATACCAAATGCTGGTGAAGATGTGGAGCAAAAAGTACTTTCATTCACTACTGGTGGGAACGCAAAATGGTACAGCTAATTTGGAAGAAATTTTGGCAGTTTCTTACAAAACTAGACAAAGTCTTACCATATGATCCAGCAAACTGCACTCCTAGGAATTTACCCAAGTGAACAGAAAACTTATGTCCATACAAAAACCTACACACAAATGTTCATAGTCTTTATTCAAAACTGCCAAAAAATGGAAGCAACCAAGATTTCACTCAATAGGTGAATGGATAAACACATTGTGATACATCCATACAATGGGATATTCAATAATAAAAGAAAAGAGCAATCGAGCCTTGAAAAGATATGCAGGAATCTTAAATGCCAAATTGCTAAGTGAGAGCAGCCATTCTGAAAAGGTAGCATCATTCCAAATACACGACATTCTGGAAAAACCAAAACTATGGAAATAGTAAGAAGATTACTGGTTGCCGGGGACTTGGGAGGGAGAGTTGTTGTTAAGTGCCATCGAGTCAGTTCCAACTCACAGAGATCCTATGTATAACAGAATGAAACACTGCCCAGTCCTGCGCTGTCATGGATTGAACTGTGTTCCCCCAAAATATGTGTCAACTTGGTTAGGCCATGATTCCCAGTATTGTGTGGCTGTCCTCCATTTTGTGATTTTCCTGTGTGTTATAAATCATAATCTCTGCCTGTGGGTAAAGAGGATTAGGGTGGGATGTAACACCCTTGCTCAGGTCACATCCCTGGGAGTTTCCCTGGGGTGTGGCCTGCACCACCTTTTATCTTACAAGAGATAAAAAGAAAGGGAAGCAAGCAGAGAGTTGGGGACCTCATACCACCAAGAAAGTAGTGCCAGGAGCAGAGCGTGTTCTTTGGACCTGGGGCTCCTGCATGGAGAAGCTCCTAGTCCAGGGGAAGATTGATGACAAGGACCTTCCTCTAGAACCAACAGAGAAAGCCATCACCTGGAGCTGATGCCCTGAATTTGGACTTCTAGCCTACTAGGCTGTGAAAAAATAAATTTCTTTGTTAAAGCCATCCACTTGTGGTATTTCTGTTACAGCAGCACTAGATGACTATGACATATGCCATCCTCACAATTATTTCTATGTTTGAGCCCACTTTTGCAGCCACTGTGTCAATCCATCTCATTGAGGGTCTTCTTTTTTGCTGACACTCTACCAAGCATGATGTCCTTCTCCAGGGATTGGTCCCTCCAGAGAAGGATAAATAAGTTGGGAACAGAAGATTTTTAGGGTGGTGAAACTATACTGTACAATACTGTAATTGTAGATACATGACGTTAAATATTGGCAAAACCCATAGCACTGTACAACACAGAGTGAGCACTAATATAAACTATAGACTTTACTTAATAATAATGTATCAATACTGGTTCATCAATTGCAATAATTGTGCCACACTAATGCAAGATGTTAATAATAAACTGTGGGGTGGCGGGAAAAGAGGCATCTGGGAATACTCCCTGTACTTTCTGCTCAATTTTTCTGTAAACCTAAAAAAAGCTTTAAAAAATAAAGTCTATTAGTTAAAAAAAATTATAGGGTATAAATCATACTTTTCAACTTTATTAAAGGCTTCAGGTAGTATTGTTTCATTTAAAAAAAGTATTTTTCAGAAAGTTTTCAATAAATCAAAGTCAAGCAAAACATGCATGTATTTTCCGATGTTACTGGATAGTAGTTTTTGGCAACATAGTAGCTACTGGAAAATGTCAGCTCTTCCTTACATCCTTCCCTAAGTGCCTAATTACAACTTGATTTGTATCTCCCTTGGGATGTTTTGCTTGTTTGCCTTCCAGGAGGGCAAAACCCACATTTTCTTCTTTTTTTGTATTCCCCACCTCCTTAGCACAGTGCCTAATATCTAGTAAACACTCAATAAACATTTGTTCAATGCATACAATATTACCTTTTTATATATAGATGCATTCCTGGAAAAAAATGGGCATTGATTTTCTTTCTATAAATCACTTGTGATGGTTAAGGTTATATGTCAACTTGGCTAGGCCATAATTCTCAGTAGTTTGGCAGATATTATATAATCATCCTCCATTTTGTGGTCTGATGTGAGCAGCCAATCAGTTGAAAGGGGAGTTTCCTTGGAAGTGTGCCCTGCATCCAATATATATTGATATTGTGGCAAAGCTTGCCCTCTCTGGATCCTGCATCTGACTCGTCATCATCTGACATCCGGTTCTTGGGACGTGAGCAAGCAGCCTGCCCTCTGACCTGCAGATTTGGGATTTGCCAGCTCCTGTAGTCATGTGAGCCAGCAGCCTACCATCTGATCTGCCGATTATGAGTTCGTCAGCCCCTGCAACCATGTGAGTCAGGAGAAGTCTCCAGCCTGATGTCTGATCCACTGATTTGGGACTTGCCAGCCTTCACAACTGTGTGAGCCATTTCCTTGAAATAAATCTCTCTCTCCCCACCTCCCTTTTCCTCTCTTTCTCTCCCCCTCCCCCTCTATATATATACACACACGTTTCACTGGTTTTGCTCCTCTAGAGAACCCAGCCTAAGACATCACTCTTGTTGAATTTGTTTTATAAATTTACAGTTTATTTTCATTTCTAACAGATTATTAATTGAAAGTACCTTGATACTTTAATTTCCTTTGCCCTCACTTTCTCTATTAAACTAAGTGGTTTTTCAAGATGGTGTTAATTAGCAAGTATGAACAGACTTTTAGAAATATTAACATCTATTTTATAAAATCAGATTATTTCAGTAAACGTGTTTTATGTTTTCCTTAAATCCTGGCATAGTTGTATATAAAATATTAGTAGAAAGGTTGAAGTAAAAAAAAACTCTTTAGAAGATCTCAAAATCCCCGGACTAGAGATGATGCAGTATTACTATGATATATATTTGAATGGTAAGAAAAGACATTGCATAAGATTTGTACAGATTTAAGGAATAAAAACAAGTAATGTGCTCTCTCTGTCTGTATAATACAGTTTCCTTTTTAAGTCTTTGGTAGAAACAATGATAACCTTAAAATTCTCAGAAGCAAAACAGCATCAAAAGGTTTATAAGCAAGGCATATACATAGGGTACGCTGTAGCCTCATATGTTAAGTATGAAATCCTCCTGCCTTTTTCTTCTTCACACTTCAAATTTCTCTCGTTTCTTCTACCTCACCTATGTTTCTCAGGCCTAGTTACAAAACCACCAGACAGTGCTCAGATGGCTGTGTGGCATTTATAGCTGAGAAGGTTCCTGAATCTTGCAATAAAATTCCCAGAAGTATGTGGAGGAGTTATAGAAGACCAGAGTATAAAGAGGCCTGGATTGGTCCAAAGTGTTTATATGCCAAAGCATTTATCAGGGTTGAGGAAAAAGTAGGAAGCCAAGGGAGTAGAAGTGGCTAACAATCCATCTTTGCACACCAATTGTAAAACACAACCTGTAATACTGTTCAAAAATAAATAATGATCAGTTTTTAAAGATTTGGGAGACTAATCACTTTCAAACTGAGGATAGTACAGAAGTTGAAAAAACGCTGTTAGGAATGGTTAAATGATAATACTATGCTCTACATTCCTAATGTTATTCTATGGTCTGGTTCATGTCTAATAAAAAGAAACCTGTTTTTCCATATGCTCCAAAAGCACTAGCAGGCACTCATCATAACATCTGCCAATTTCTTCCTCTTCCTGATTCAAAAGCAATCAAACATTCTTTTTGAGTACTGCATTTTCTATACTAATTTCTGTTTACTTGAAATTAGTTCACATGAATTTAGTACAGTGCTTTCCATTCTATGGGTGTTGAGTATTTGCTGACTAAAGAGCCAATTATTAGCCTTCTAAAAATATTTCAGTCCTTAAGGAAGTTAGCTTAGATCTAGATTTCACACCTTGATATTGACCTGTCAGCAAGCAACAGCAATCCGTATTTTGAAGGACTGGAACTGACTCTAAAAATAATTCCTAATACTAATGTCATTATTTAAGACTCCTCTCTCTGGCTAGCTTAATTAGTCATGTTCTAACCTGTTCTCTTCGATTCAAAAGAAAAGTCCAGAAAAGAATCTGCCTTTAACTTGCCAGCAAGGTACTTTTATTCAGCTAATAAAGGAATAAAGGCCAATTTGCTAATTCTGCCTCATGTAAGAGCTCAGAGTTATCTTTACCCTTAAACAGTTTGCATGTAAAAGATAATTCAGTAACTCATACTGTACTAATAATGAACATAAGAATGAAAAAATTTCAACATTAGCCACCAAAATTAGATTTGTAATACAGTTTTCTCTGTTTGGTGTAAACAAACAGAATAAAGTATGGATTCTTGGTTTGTTGCTCAGCAACTTAAGTACTCTACCAGGGAATGGGTCAGGTTCATTGGGAGAGTTGTCAACAGACCCCAAAGGTGAGAAAGGAGACAAGAAAATGGGTGGAGTCTATGAGTTATTTTGGTTTTACTCTTACCTTTCCAGTCACTACCGTTGTCTTTGTTTCCTTTAATTTCCCTACAAGAACACATTAATCAAAGGCTCTGTCCTTGATCTTCTCCTATTTCTACTCTTTCTTTGATGAATGCACAAATTTATGTTGTTTCAACTATCACCTCTTAATCTGTCTGGCCCAGGGCTCCTTCCTAAACTTGTTCTGCATTTTGTATTACCTGCTGAATATCTGGATGTTCCATTCCACTAGCACCTCAAACTTAACATGTCCAAAACCCAAATCTTCATCTTCCTAAACAAGATCTCTTGACTTACCTTCCTACTTTTGTTAAAAGCATTATCATTCTCTCATCCTTGGCATCATCTTTGAATCCTATTCTTCATTTATTTCTAATATCTGATCAGTTGCTAAATCTTGTTGACTCTTATCTCCCTACCTCACAGTATCTCTTACATCTATCAGCACTCTAGTACAGACTGCTATTAATTCTCATCAAGACTATATTAGCTTCATAACTGGTCAGTAAATATTTGCAGAATGGTCAATGCATGAAATGAATGGTATCTCTACTTTAGGTCTCTCACCACTCTAATACATCTTATACACCAGGGCCGATTTATTTCCTAAAGCACAGCTCTAACCTTATTACTCTTCTACTCAAAATATAGGTTCCTCTCTTATGCATTGTTGGTGGGAATGCAAAATGATACAACCATTTTGGAAAATGATATGGCGCTTCCTCAGAAAGCTAGAAATAGACATACCATTTGATCCAGCAATCCCACTCCTAGGAATATATCCTAGAGAAATAAGAGTCGTCACTCGAACAGACATATGCACACCTATGTTCATGGCAGCATTGTTCACAATAGCAAAACGATGGAAACAACCTAGATGCCCATCAACAGATGAATGGGTAAACAAACTATGGTACATACATGCAATGGAGAACTACGCAATGACAAAGAACAACAATGGATCTGTGAAGCATCTCATAACATGGATGAAATTGGAGGACATTATGCTGAGTGAAATAAGTCAATCACAAAAGGACAAATATTGTATGAGACCTCTATTGTAAAAACCCATGAAAAAGTTCACACACAAAATGTAACAATCTTTGTTGGTTACCATGGATGGGAGGGGTGAGGGGAAATACTAAATAGGCAATAGATAAGTGGTATCTTGGGTGAAGGGTGAGACAGTACACAATACTGGGGAAACTAGCACAACTTGGAAAAGGAAAGGTCATGGAAGCCCCATAGACACATCCAAACTCCCTGAGGGACTGAATGGCTGGGCGAAGGGCTGTGGGGACCATGGTCTCGGGGAACATCTAGCTCAATTGGCATGACACAGCTTATACAGACAGTGCTCTGCACTCTACCTTGGTGAGTAGTGTCTGGGGTCTTAAAAGCCTGTGAACAGCCATCCAAGATACTCCACTGGTCTCATCCCTTCGGGAGCAAGGGAGAATGAAGACAATAGGATACAAGGAAAAGCTTAGTCCAAAGGACTAATTGTCCACAGCTACCAAGGCCTCCACCGGACTGAGTCCAGTACAGCTAGATGGTGCCCATCTACCACCACTGACTGCTCTGACCAGGATCACAACAGAGGGTTCTGGACAGAGCTGGAGAAGGATGTAGAACAGAATTCTAACTCAGACTTACTGGTCTAAAGGAGACTGGAGAAACCTCAAAAGTATGGCCCTCAGACACCCTTTTAGCTCAGTGGTGAAGTTATCTCCGAGGTTCACCATTCAGCCTGGGAGTGGACAGCCCTGTAAAACCAAATGAGACTAACGAGGTACAGGAGTCCAGTGACAAGGGCCAGAAGGCAGAAGGGGACAATGAAGCTGGTGATAGGGAACCCAAGGTTGAGTAAGGATATTGTTGATGTGTTGTGAGACTGTTAACCATTGTCATCGGGCAACATTTGTAGTAACTGTTAAATGAGAAACTATTTTGTTCTGTAAGCCTTCATCTTAAGTGAGAATAACAGCACAATTGGAAGAGCGCAGTCAATGTCACTGAACTGTGCATGTAGAAATTTTTGAAATGGTGTATCTTTGGCTATGTGTATTTTCACCAAAAAAAAAAAAAAAGGTTGAGAAGTAGAGGGTTGACAAGTTGTGGGGTTGTTAAACAATGTCATAAAACAATATGCGTACTACTGTTTCATGAGAAACTATTTGTTCTGTAAGCCTTCACCTGAAGTACAATAAAAAAATTATATAGATTCCTATTTGCCACATAAATAAGCTTTTCTGTTCCACAGTTAAGGAGCTCTGCCTTTCTAAACTTACCTGCAACTCCTCTGAAACATTTCCACTCACTGGAACCAAGCTCAAGTACTCACTTCTCCACAAATATAGTATGCTCTCCCATATCTAGGCCATTGTTCATGTTATTCCTATACCTATAACAATCCTACCCATTAATCGAGGTCTATTTCAGATGTCACCTCTGTGAAACCTTTCCCAACTCCCCCTCATGATGGTTCCTTTTTTTGAAACCCCATAACACTTGACTGATACTTCTTTTAAATCATTTATGATCTACTTTGCATTATGGCAATAAAATAAAACGTCTTATCCTGATGATTTGAGGAAAGACATTTGCTTTACTCATATTTGAAAACCTCACAGTGCCAAGAACAATAGTTTGTAGGACAAGTTCTCAATAAATATTTTCAGGGTAGAGAAAAGAATAAGTAAAAAAGAGAACATATAAAGAAGAAATAAAGTGATAAGACCTGGGCTCTAAAACAAAATATCTGCTCTTATGTGTAAGAGTGGTAACCAAATTATAGCCAAATCTCATTTATGCTTTTGAGCAGAAATTTTTTATTAGTGTATTTTTTATGGAAACCTAAATTTACTTATTTTTAGTTTACCACTTACATTGTGCTTCACTATGTGCTGGGCACTGTTCTAATCCATTTATGTGTTAACTTATTTAATCTTCTTAACAACCCTATTTTACTTTACTTTACAAATGAGGAAAATGGGTCACAGAGACTATGAAACTTGCGCAAGGTTAGAAGGTTATTGAGTGGCAGAGCCCAGACAATTTTACTCCAAAGATCACACTATTCACCATGACAATATCTGTACCAAAAGATAAATACGTCCCTGATTCAAAATCTAAATAAACTGAAAATAAGTCCTTTCTTGAAAACTCAGGGTCATCACTATAACTTTGCCTTAATAAAATGTGTTACAGTACAGTGAGACACTGAAGAGGCTGCTGAACTGTAGAGGGTCCCTACACTGAATGGTACCAAAATACCCAGCTTTTGTAGCTGTTTTTTAGTTAGTTTTTTTTTTTTCCCTTGATACCATACCCATACCCGTTGCCGTCAAGTCAATTCTGACTCATAGTGACCCTACAGGACACAGTAGAACTTCCCCAAAGGGTTTCCAAGGATGTAAATCTTTATGGGAGCAGACTGCCACATCTTTCTCCTGCAGAGCAGCTGGTGGGTTCAAACTGCCGACCTTTCGGTTAGCAGCCCAGCACTTAACCACTCAGTTACCAGGGCTTCTTTTCTCTCTGATGTTAACTGTTATTTACCACTTACGTTACCAATATGCCTATAATGCCTTCATCATCTTTCCAATTACTGGGAACTAGGATCCCGGCTTACCAGAAATATATATTAAATAAGAGTCAACAAGGCTCGAAGGAGCTTTTTATAAAGTTCATTGTGCTTTGTTACAACCAATGATCTGTATCAGGAGTAACTGAGTTTGCTATAAGTAGAGGCTGCTAGAAGTTTGATCCACAGGAAAATCAGGCATTACCATATGCTTTCTGTTGACTGCATAAAATAATTATGTAAACTAAATGAGGGTCCTAAAAGTTGGCAGTGCTCCCTCAAACGTAGCTTACATCAGCCCACGGGGTCATAACCAGAAAATGTCGTAGTATTTCTTAGTTATAGCAACAAACAATCCATTAATTTCTCCTATTACCTTTGCACCACCCAAAAATCCCAGGGAAATGGCAACTCTAGCTCGTAGATCAGGCCTGTCCTCGGGCCACACATAAGAAAGCATTGCTTTTATGATTTTCCGAGTATCAACATCTTTCAGCTGTTGAAAGAGAAAACAAAGCAGTGAGTAACATGTTGTTTCAGATGTAACCATACTTCAATAATGTGGAATTGAATATTTGAGAGCTATATGAAAACATTACAAATATAACTGTTATTCTCAAATTCTTTCAAATTCAAACTACTTTATAGAAAAATTAATTCAATAGCTTTTTAAAAAGCTACTCATTTCTCTTAATTTCTTACTTTCAAGTATAGCCACCTCATATTTCCAAAGTTATTCAGTAAGGTTGAGGGGACTTGTACTATAGTTTTTTTTAATCCATTAAGCTATCAAAAAATTACATAAAATTTTAGAAACATTTCCATATTCCCCCCTCTGTGGTCGAAAGCTTTATCTACTTTTTAAAAAATATATTTTGTTGTGTTTTTGGTGAAAGTTTACACAGGAAATTAGGTTCTCATTTAAGAATTTCTATACATATTGTTCAGTAACATTGGTTACATTCTTCACAATATATCAGCATTCTCATTATTTCCAGTTTGATCATTCTGTTTTCATTAATGTAGCTTCCCTGTCCACCCTTGCCTTCTCACCTTTGGTCGAGAATAAATGTTAACCATTTGGTTCCATCTAGATGATTATTTTCCGTAGCACAGTACTCACAGGTGATGTTATTTATTTTGTGGGCCCATCTGTCATTTGGCTGAAAGGTAACCTAAGGGAATGGTCTGAGTTCCAAGTTGAAAGAGTATCTCAGGGTGACAGTCTCGGGGACTTGCCTAATCTCTACCGCTCTGGTAAGTCTGGCTTTTTTTTTTTTTTTTAGGAATTTGAGTTTGGTTCTACAATTTTTTCCTATTCTCTCCAGAACCATCTATTGGGCCCCTGGTTGGAATGCTCAGCAGTGGTTGCCAGGCACCATCTAGTTCTTCTGGTTTCAAGGTGGGTGATGTTGTTGTTCATGCAGACTATTGATCCTGTAGACTATTTTCTTCTTTGAGTCTTTGGTTTTCTTCTTTCTCTTTACTTCCGGACAAGTAGAGACCAATGGTTGTATCTCAGATGACCACTCACAAGCTTTTAAGACCTCAGACACTACTTACCAAAGTAGGATGTAGAACATTGTCTTTATGGACTGTATTATGCCAACTGATTGAGCTGCCCCATGAGACGATGGTCCTAAGCCCTCAAACCCAGTAGAGTAATCCCGTGAGGTGTTTGGTTGTGTCTAGGAAGTATCCATAACTGTGCCTCCTATGTGTAAAAGCTTTATATACTTTTGAGCTCTTTACTAGCATTTTTATTTAAAATATTTTGGAGTTGTAAGTGGAAACTCATGGTAGACCAAAATTACAATACAGCTTAGAAAACTAGAGGCCTTGACATTTACTATATAAAACAGGTGTGTCATGGATTGAATTATGTCCCCCCAAAAATGTGGGTATCAATTTGGCTGCGCCATGACTCCTGGTATTGTGTGATTTTCCTATATGTTGTAAATCCTGCCTCTATGATGTTAATGAGGGAGGATGGGTGGCAGTTGTGTTAGTAAGGCAGGACTCAATCTACAAGATTGGATTGTATCCTGAGGCAATCTCTTGAGATATAAAAAGACAGAAGTGAGCAGACAGATGGGGGGACCCTCACACCACCAAGAAAGCAGTGCCAGGAGCAGAGCGTGTCCTTTGGACCCAGGATCCCTGCACGGAGAAGCTCCTAACCCAGGGGAACACTGATGCGAAGGCTGACAGAGGGAGAAAGCCTTTCCCTGGAGCTGATGCCCTGAATTTGGACTTTTAGCTGACTTTACTGTGAAGAAATAAATTTCTCTTTGTTAAAGCCAACCACTTGTGGTATTTCCGATGTAGCAGCACTAGATGACTAAGACAGACAAGGTGTTAGGGTAATTAAAATTTTAAACAAAAATGCCATTTTCTAGGGTAACGTGTACTGTTTAATGAGAAACTATTTTGTTCTGTAAACTTTCATCTATAGTGAGAATAGCAGCACAATTGGAAGAGCGTAGTCGATGTCACTGAACTGTGCACATAGAAATTTTTGAAATGGTGTATCTATGGCTATGTATATTTTCACCAAAAAAAAAAAAAAAACCAGGTCGAGAAGGGAGAGGGTTGACATGTTGTGGAGTTGTTAACCAATATCATAAAACAATATGTATACTACTGTTTAATGAAAAACCATTTGTTCTGTAAACCTTCATCTAAAGTACAATAAAAAAAGAAAAAAATGCAATTTTTCAATCATGCCTAATCTGATCTAAACACATCTCACATTTTTCTTTTTACCATGCTCCTCAAGCAACATTCCCATTAAACCCTTTTGTTTTCACTTTTTTATAGATGGAATATTAAGAATTAAAACCAAACCTCCAAAAACCAAAATATGATTAATACATTGTACAGTTGGTGCAACAATCATCATTCAAAACACTGAAATATAACTCAACTTTTAGCAAAGGTATTTTAAAAAAAAGATAACGCTCATTGTTGGTGAGAGCATTTGAAAATGGGTACTCTTTAAATATACTGTTAATAGGAAAGTACACTAAACAACCTTTCTGGAAAGCAATTTGATAGTATCTACTTTTAAAATAAGTCCACCCTTTGATTCAACAATTCCCCTTTTGAGTATTTATTCTAAAAAATACTTAAGAATATGCTCAAAGTGGAATCAATTTTACCTTCTAAAAATATTTTTAATCGTTCTACTTTTTTTTCCATTTCCACCACCAACCTAATCTGTTACCATTTCTGACCTAAACCAGTGCAACAACCTCCTGATTTTCCAGCATCCACTCCAGTCCCTCTCCAAGTAATTCACTCTGCAATCATGTATTACTCTCAGCTTAAAACTCTGTTATGGCATCCTATTAGTCTTAGGGTAATATGGCTTACAAGGCTTTGCTTGGTCTGGCCTCTACCTAATTCTCCACTATGTCTTACACCACTGCTTTCAGTGTTCATGCCATGCTGGCATTATCACAATCCTCAAACATGCCATAATCCCTTCCGTCACAGGAACTTTGCAAAATAATGTGACCTCTGCCTGGAATAGTCTCTATTTCTACAACACCTCGCCCGCCCCCTCCCACCACCTATCAACTAGCTAACTGCCAGCTCCAGTAGTAGTTCTTCAATGAGGCTCTCCCTAACCCTAGTCATGATCCTTTGCTGCATTCTCACAGAACAGTGGCCCTTTCTTTCAGAGTATCCATTTTAGTTATAACTACACATACAGCAGTATATTACACTAATATCTGCTTCTTCACTAGAATATAAATTCTGTGTGAGTAGTAAATGTGTGTTTCATGCCCACAGTTATAAACCAGTATCAAATACAGAGGTTAACATGTAGTACAAACCAATATTTATTGAATAAAGGAATGAAAAATTTAGCTACAAGAATATTTTTGCCTATACTGTTTTAATAGGAAAAAATTGGAAACCACCTAAGTGATCAACAATGGAGAACTGTGTAAATAGAGTGAATGAGTACAACTAAATACAGCCATTCAGAAACATATGCAGTAACATGGAAACTTAAGTGAAAAAAGCAGACTACAAAACTTATTTTTTGTGGTAAAAAAATGTGATGTATATATGAGTTTGCATGTGCATACAAGTGGATCTGGAAAGCAATATCCCTAAAAGTGTGAGCATCAGTGACAGTGAGGGAGTAGAACTATGCAGAATTTTTTATGTTCTTTTTACTTGTTTTCTGCAATTCACATATAATAAGAAAAAAGTTAATTCATTTAGAGAGAAAAAAGTTACATGATTTTAAGTAGATTTCTACAGCAAGGAATGGTATCAATGTATAAGAAACCCAGAAAAGCACATTATGTAATACAAGGTAGTTTTAAATTATGGTTATATCCCAGGGCTCAGCAAACTGCCTTTCTAGTCTCTTTTAGTCAGTTTACTGAGTAAAAAGTAAGAGAAATACAGAAACCTCCAGCAAAATGGCGCTCTAGGCAGAAGCACCACTCTGTCCCTCCAAAGCAAAGATCCGAAAAACTAAGCCAAACAGAGAAAACAGCAATCCTGAAACCCTAAAACATCAAATGGAGATAAAGAACTCAGCCAAACACCAAATGGAGTGAGAAAACTGACAGAGAATGGAGAGCGAGGAGAGATGCATGCACAGGTAACCTATCAGCTACCGCAGTGCGGATCCACCATCTTGGACTCCTATCAGAGACAAGCAAACAGGGGGTATGAGAAAGCAGCTTCATGGAGCTTCCAGCACGAGATAAAACAATCAGTAATTTACGATACACGCTTTCCCAACCCCCACCCTTCTTCACCCACACTCGGCCTCCTCTGCTTCCTGCGGCCGGTCTCTTGTCCGGGAAGCACCGGCTGCTTGAATTCCACCTGCCCACACTGTCCGGCTCCCTGAGTGCCATTTGTTGGCTGCTGGTGTTGCTTTTTTCCTCTTATTTTGATTTCTTCCATACCTCTCACCACCTCCCCCTCGTTTCGCTCAAATACCTGGCTCCGTGAGCCATCTTTGCTTCTTCCTGAGGGGCTACGGAGCTCCGTTTGAGTGTGGAACTGCTACCCGGTCTGGGCTGCCACGGTGGTGGGATCCCAGGGCTTTTGTTTGTTTTGAATTGCTTCCTTGGTTTCTTTTCCTTTTCTCGAGTTGGGAGCCTGTTCTGGCCAGGAGGTGCTGCGTGGCTTGGGACCTAACCCCTCCGGTGCACAGACATGCAGAGGAATCCCTGAAGGCATTTCTTTTTTCGTGGGTTTTTTTCCTGTTTTATAGGGGTGTTTCTTGTTCTTCTTTAAAAATTTGTTTTGTTTTTTCTTGCCCTTTTTGTCTTCCTTCATTACTCAGTTTCTCGTCTCTCTATATCTTCCTTCTCTTCCTGTTCCTTGGAAACCTACGCCTTCTAGCCAGGCTGTACTGCAACACCTGAGAACAACTTCCCCAGACCACGTAGCTGCACCAGTGGGATCCCTCCGAGCGTTGCTCTTTTTTTTCTAATTTTTATTTATTCATTCTTTTCTTTCTTCTTCTTCCCCTTTTAGTTTTTCTCCATTTCATAATCTCTCATCATTCCACAACAATGGCAAGCTCCCCTAGCACTCTTTTTTGTTTCTTTGTATGTTTTGGGCTCCTGTTCTTCTCTCGTCTCTCCAATATTCATCTTAGCTCCACAAATCACAATCTCCCCCACCCCATCCTGCCTACCTGCACCGAGCACTAAACATCACACCACCAAACAGCACAGGCACAGCCTACTGGAACCTACCCTGCACTGATTATCGACCCGCCTTGGTGGCTGTACTAAGTACCACAAACAACCCATCCCAGTAACACCTCTTCAGCTAGACCTTCCCTGCTGTACCATATCTGAGAGACTGATCCTGCTAATTGGAGAAGGAGGCAAAAAGTATCGTGCCCACAGATGTGCAAACAACAAAGAACACACAACCCGCCTGGGAGGACATAGCCAAATAAAAAACAAAAGAATGAAACAAACAAATCTACAACCAATAAGTGAGAAAAATAACTACTGAATTCTCTGAATACAAGTGACACTACCAAAACATTTACAAAAACAGGACAGGATAGTTCCAGTAGGCATCCAATATAAAACACCAAATGACATTCCAGTAGAAAAAAAGGCACTAGAACTAACTGACAGGGAATTCAAATATCTAATACTCAGAATTATATAAGAGTTGAATCAAAAAGCAGACAAAAATGAGGAAAAAATAGACAAATTCATGGAAAAGGCAGATAAAATCATGGAAAATATAGACAACAAAATGGAAAAATTCAGGAAAATAATGCAAGAACAAAATGCCAAAATGAATTCACAACTAGAAATTATACAAAAACAACAATTAGAAATCCAAAAGATAAACAACAAAGTTTCAGAAACAGACAGTGACACAGAATGGCTGAGAAGATTTGAAACGGTGGAAGACAGGATCAGTGGAATTGAAGACAAATACTTGGATACAACTCTGATGAAAACTCAGAAAAAAGAACAAGGAATAATGAAGAGACCCTGACAGTTATGTGGGATACAATCAAAAGCAAAAATTTGCAAGTGATCAGAGTTCCAGAACAGGGGGAGAAAACAGAAAACACAGAGACAATCACTGAAGAACTGCTGACAGAAACCTTCCCCAGTATCATGAAAGATGAAACACTGGCCATCCAAGAAGCTCAACGAATCCCATATAGGATAGACCACAAAAGAAAATCACCAAGGCATATCATAATCATAATTGCCAAAACCAAAAACAAAGAATCCTGAGAGCAGCTTGAAAAAAGAAGTCGCATACAGAGAAGAAACAATAAGACTAAGCTCAGATTATTCGGCAAAAACCATGCAGGCAAGAAGGCAATGGGATGACATATAGAAAACCTTGAAAGAAAAATATTACCAGCCAAGAATAATACATCCTGCAAAACTCTCATTCAAATATGCTAGTGAAGTTAGGTCACTTCCAGATAAACAGAAATTAAGGCACTATGTAAAAACCAAACCAAACTTACGAGACTTATTAAGGAAGTCCTTAGATCTAAGGACAAACAATATAAGACAAAAAGCTGAATATATGACACAAGATTGTACTAGCCAGATACCAAGCTAGGAAGTGAACTCTCAAGGACTATCCAATACCAAAACAAGTACAACAGGGAATCAAAGCAGTTAATCTGTAAATGACAACAACATCAGAACAATAAAAGAGAAAATAAACAGTGTAGGTATAGACCCTTCTAATGGAAAGGAAGGCAACACGAAACCAAGTGATAATAGACTGCTTCAAACTTAGAAACATAAAGGTAAATTTCACGGTAACCACAAAAAAAGCTAACAAACATACTAATAAAAATAAAGAGAAAAAACATAAAATCTCAATAAAAACAAAACCTACAAAAAAAAAACAAAGAAATGAAAAAAAATCGACAAACGAAAGTAATTCAGCACAGGAGACTAAGAAGAACAAAGAAAATCTCAGCACCACAAGAAAAAGCACTACAAAATGACAACAACAAACTCACATCTGTCAATAACTACACTACATGTACCTGCACTTGATGCACCCATAAAAAGACGAAGAGTGACAGAATGGATAAGAAAACAGGATCCATCAATACGCTGTCTACAAGAGACACACCTTCGAAACAAAGATGTGAATTTATCAAAAGTCAAAAGTTGGAAAAAATATATCAAGCTAACAACTACCAAAAAAGAGCAGGAGTGGCAATACTAATCTCAGATAAAATAGACTTTAAAACAAAATCCACCGTAAAAAACAAAGAAGAACACTATATAATGATTAAGGGGAGGATCCATCATGAAGACGTAACCATAATAAACATCTACGCACCCAATGACAGGGCTCCAAAAGACATAAAACAATCTCTAACAACACTGAAAAGAGAAATTGACAGTTCCACAATAATAGGATACTTCAACAGACCACTCTCAGTAAAGGACAGAACTACTAAAAAGAAACTCAGCAAAGATACAGAAGACCTGAAGGGCACAATGAGCCAACTTGATCTCAAAGACATATATAGAACAATCCATCCAACATCTGCAAAGTACACATTCTTTTCCAATGCACATGGGACGTTCTCCAGAATAGACCACATCTTAGGCCACAGAGCAATCCTCAACAAGATCCAAAACGTTGAGATAATCCAAAGTATCTTCTCGGACCACAATGCCATCAAGGTAGAAATTAACAATAGAAAGAGCAAGAAAAAAAATTGATTACATTGAAACTGAATTATACCCTGCTTACACATCAGTGGGTAACAAAAGAAATCAGAGATGGAATCAAAAAATTCCTAGAATCAAAGGAGAAAGAAAACACATCATACCAAAACCTTTGGGACACAGCAAAGACAGTCCTCAGAGAACAATTTATAGCAATAGATGCACCTAACAAAAAAGAAGACAGGGACAAAATCAAAACATTAACTATACAACTCAAACAAACAGAAAAAGAACAGCAAAAAAAAAAAAAAAAGCCAACAGCCACCGGAAGAAAGGAAATAATAAAGATCAGAGCAGAAATAAATGAAACAGAGCACAAAAAAATAATAGAAAGAATCAAAAAAACCAAAAGTTGGTTCTTTGAAAGAATCAACAAAATTGACAAACCACTGGCCAGACTGACAAAAGAAAAACAGGAGAGGACGCAACTAACCCAAATAAGAAATGAAATGGGCAACATTACAACAGACCCAACTGAAGTAAAAAGGATCATAACAGAATTTTACAAAAAACTATACTTCAACAAATTAGAAAACCTAGAGGAAATGGATAAATTTCTAGAAACACAACACCTACTCAAAATACAGAAAAGTGATGTTGAAAATATGAACAGACCAATAACAAGAAAAGAGATTCAAAAGATAATAAAAATACAACAAAAAAAAGCCCTGGCCCAGATGGCTTCACTAGAGAATTCTACAAAACATTCACAGAAGAGCTTGTACCAGTACTACTCAAGCTATTTCCGAGCACAGAAAAGGAAGCAACACTTCTGAATTCATTATATGAAACCAGCATAACCCTGATACCAAAACCAGTCAAAGATGCCACAAAGAAAGAAAATTACAGACCAATATCTCTCATGAATATAGATGCAAAAATACTCAACAAAATTGTAGCCAACAGAATTCAGCATCATATCAAAAAAATAATACACCATGACCAAGTAGGATTCATACCAGGTATGCAAGGATGGTTCAACATTAGAAAATCAATCAACGTAATCCACCACATAAATAAAAGGAAAAAAAAGAATCACGTGATCATCTCAATTGATGCAGAAAAGGCATTCGACAAAGTCCAACACCCATTCCTGATAGAAACGCTCAATAAAAGAGGTATAGAAGGAAAATTTCTCAACGTAATAAAGGGTATCTATGCAAAACCAATGGCCAACAGCATTCTTAATGAAGAGAGGCTGAAAACATTCCCCTTGAAAACAGGAACAAGACAAGGATGCCCTTTATCACCACTCCTATTTAACATTGTGCTGGAAGTGCTAGCTAGAGCAATAAGGCAAGAAAAAGAAATAAAGGGCATCCACATTAGTAATGAAGAAGTTAAACTGCCCCTGTTTGCGGATGATATGATACTATCCATAGAAAACCCTAAAGACTCCACGAGAAATCTACTAGAATTAACAGAAAGATTCAGCAGAGTAGCAGGATACAAGATAAACATACAAAAAACAGCTGGATTCCTATACACCAATAAAGAGAACAATGAAAAGGAAATCAGGAAAACAATACCATTTTTAATAGACCCTAAAAAAATAAAATACTTAGGAATAAATCTAACCAGGAATGTAAAAGACCTATACAAAGAAAACTACAAAACACTACTACAAGAAATCTAAAGAGATCTACATATGTGGAAAAATATACCACGCTCATGGATAGGTAGGCTCATCACTGTGAAAATGACATTTCTACCCAAAGCAATTTACAAATACAATGCAATCCCAGTCCAAATACCACCAACTTTCTTCAAAGAGATAGAAAAACTAATCATTAACTTCATATGGAAAGGGAAGAAGCCCTGAATAAGTAAAGCACTACTGAAGAAAAAGAAGGTTGGAGGACTCACACTACCTGACTTCAGAACCTACTATACAGCTACAGTAGTCAAAACAGCCTGGGACTGGTACGACAGATACATTCACCAATGGAACAGAACTGAGAATCCAGATGTAAATCCATCCACCTACGGTCACCTGACCTTCGACAAAGGCCCAAAGTCCATCAAATGGGGAAAAGACAGTCTTTTTAACAAATGGTGCTGGCAAAACTGGATATCCACCTGCAAAAAAATGAAACAGGACCCATACCTCACGCCATATACAAAAACTAATTCAAAATGGATCAAAGACGTAAATATAAAAACTATAAAGTTCATAGAAGAAAAAACAGAATCAATGCTATAGGCCCCAATACACAGAATTAACAGGATACAAACCATAACCACCAACACACAAACCCCAGAAGATAAGCTAGATAACTGGGATCTTCTAAAAATCAAACGCCTACGTTCTTCAAAAGACTTCACCAAAAGAGTAAAAAGAGAACCTATAGACTAGGAAAAAATTTTTGGACAGTACAAGTCAGACAAAGCTCTAATCTCCATAATCTACAAGACAATCAAACACCTCTACAACAAAAAGGGGATAATTGTATTAAAAAATGGGCACAGGAAATGAACAGACACTTCACCAAAGAAGACAGTCCAGCAGCCAACAGACACATAACGAAACGCTTGCGATCGCTAGCCATTAGAGGAATGGAAATTAAAACCACAAGGAGCTACCATCTCACCCCAGCATTACTGGCATGAATCAAAAACACCAAAAATAACAAATGTTGGAGAGGCCGTGGGGAGTTTGGAACTCCTATGCACTGCTCATGGAAATGCAAAATGATACATCCATTCTGGAAAATGATATGCGGCTTCCTTAGAAAGCTAGAAATAGAAATACCATACGATCCAGCAATCCCACTCCTAGGAATATATCCCAGAAAAACGAGTCGTCACTTGAACAGACATACGCCCACCTATGTTCATGGCAGCACTGTTCACAATAGCAAAACGATGGAAACAACCTAGATGCCCATCAACAGATGAATGGATAAACAAACTATGGTACATACACACAATGGAGAACAATGATGAATCTGTGAAGCATCTCATAACATGGACGAAACTGGAGAACATTATGCTGAGTGAAATAAGTCAA
Organism: Dugong dugon; assembly: GCA_030035585.1. Taxonomy (NCBI): domain Eukaryota; kingdom Metazoa; phylum Chordata; class Mammalia; order Sirenia; family Dugongidae; genus Dugong; species Dugong dugon. The sequence continues at coordinate 94,011,322 of CM057483.1, read as the reverse complement.
TCACAAAAGGAAAAACATTATATAAGACCATTACTGTAAAAACTCATGAAAAAGTTTACACATAAAAAGTAACAATCTTTTTTGGTTACCAGGGATGGGAGGGGTTGGCGGGAATACTAAATAGGCAATAGACAAGTGGTATCTTTGGTGAAGGATGAGACAGTACACAATACTGGGGAAACCAGCACAACTTGTACAAGGAAAGGTCATGGAAGCTCCACAGACACATCCAAACTCCCTGAGGGACTGAATTGCTGGGCAGAGGGCTGCATGGTCTCTGAGAACGTCTAGCTCAATTGGCATAACACAGTTTATAAAGACAACGTTCTACATTCTACCTTGGTTGAGTAGCGTCTGGGGTCTTCAAAGCCTGTGAGCAGCCATCTAAGATACTCCACTGGTCTCATCCCTTCAGGAGCAAGGGAGAATGAAGAAAACAGGATACAAGGAAAAGATCAGTCCGAAGGACTAATTGTCCACAGCTACCAAGGCCTCCACCAGACTGAGTCCAGTACAGCTAGATGCTGCCCGGCTACCACCACTGACTGCTCTGACCGGGATCACAACAAAGGGTTCTGGACAGAGCTGGAGAAGGATGTAAAACAAAATTCTAACACATACAAAAAAGACCAGATTTACTGGCCAAAAAGAGACTGGAGAAACCCCAAGAGTTTGGCCCCCAGACACCCTTTTAGTTCAGTGGTGAATGCACTTCCATGGTTCATCGTTCAGCCGGAGACTGGACAGCCCCATCAAACAAAACGGGACTAATGAGGCACAGCAGTGCAGGGACAAGGGCTAGAAGGCAGAAGGGGACAGGAAAGCTGGTGATAGGGAACCTAAGATTGAGTAAGAACAGTGTTGACATGTAGTGTGGTTGTTAACCATTGTCACAGGGGAACACGTGTACTGTTTAATGAGAATCTATCTTGTTCTGTAAACCTTCATCTAAAGTAAGAATAGCAGCACAACTGGAAGAGTGTAGCTGATGTCACTGAAGTGTGCATGTAGAAATTTTTGAAACGGTGTATCTTTGGCTATGTATATTTTCACCAAAAAAAAAAAGGTCGAGAAAGGAGAGGGTTGAAATGTCGTGGGATTGTTAACCAATGTCATAGAACAATATGTGTACTAGTGTTTCATGAGAAATTATTTGTTCTATAACTCTTCACCTGAAGTATAATCTAAAAAAAATTTTAAGAAATTAAATATTGTTACCTACCCCCCAAAAAAGAAAGCAACCGAAATAAAACCTTCATATTATCCTGAAAACAGTACGACTACCTCCTTGAACTGGTTTAAAAATTTAAGATTGCAAAGACATAAAATGTTGAATGTATAGTTCTTAAGGCTTGATTTTATACACAAAAACACACACATGCTCTCGTAACTGGTAAAGTATTTTTTAAAAGGAAAATATGGCTGTAATTTAAAAATTAACTTTTCCAATTGAGCGATTACTAAATAAATATAATTTAATGCATTATAACACAAACTGGGGCATTTCAACCATTTTCACATTTTACAAGTTTTTCCACCTTATTTTTCTTGATTGACTAATGACAAAAAGGCCGTTTCTGTACATCTTTACAAACATCTCACTTGTCAAAACCTTCTACAACATACCCCAGAATTTTTTCAATACGAACACAGAAAAATTATGGCTATGAACAAGAAAATTATTCTAGTTGGCTTAATAGTGCATAAAATGTCACCACTTCATTTAACAAAATGGGTTCTGAGGTTGTGTAAACATGCATCATGAGTCCATTAAGCTGTAAAGTACATGACTTCAGGTATACTTTAGATAAACTATAAAACTTGAAAAATTATGTCATTTTTTAAAGAGGAGTCCAAATCAAAGGTATTTCAGAGGCTAAGGCACATTTTTGAAGAATTTTAAACAAGTTTATTCCGGCTGAACAAGAATAAAGTAAAATTGGTGGTCTCAATTCAAATCATGAAAGACAATATACCTCATTTTAAAACCACAACAGTTAATTCATACTGGACACTCAACGGTAATCGTAAAAGACAAAAGGGTTATCTAAACCTGAAAATAGACCACATTCTAGAAACTCAATTAGATATCACCTTTACATCAGCTACTTTTTCATTTCAGATTAGGCAAACAAGAAAAATAGCAGACAATAAAACCATATTCTTAAAACAAAGGATAGAAAATGGTTAAGGAGAACAAGAAATTAGGTTATTTTAAAAATCACTGTCTAAACTCAACAGAAAATCATAGGAGCAGAACTGAGGCAGTAGAAGTCAGAATTAGGGACAATGAAGATAAAGCTCTTGATGCCAACTTATTTGAGGAAAAAATCAGATAAAAGAATTAAAGAATGAAGAAGCTCTAAGAGTCATGTGGGACTCTATCAAGAGAAGTAACCTACAAGTAAATGGAGTAACAGAACAGGGGGGATAACAGAAAATACAGAGAAAATTGTTGAAGATTTGTTGACAGAAAACTTCCCTGCTATCATGAAAGATGAATCTATCCAAGATGTTCATTGAACCCCACATAACGTAGATCCCAAAAGAAATCACCAAGACATATTATAATCAAACTTACCAAAACCAAACATAGAGAATTTTAAAAGTGGCTAGGGATAAAATAAAAGTCATCTACAAAGGAGAATCAATTAGAATGAGCTTGGACTACTCAGCAGAAACCATGCAGGCTAGAAGGCAATGGGATGACACTTTTAAAGACTTGAAGGAAAATGACTGTCAGCCAAGAGTTATATATCCAGCAATACTGTCTCTCAAATATCATGGCAAAATTAGGGCATTTCCAGATAAACAGAAGTTCAGGGAATTTGCAAAAACCAAACCAAAAGTACAAGAAATACTAAAGGGAGTCCTACAGTTAGATACTCAATAACACCAGTTAACAACGCAAGACTAGGACACAGGACAGAGCAACCAGATATTGACTCAGATACGGAAATCGAAATTACATCAAAGCTAAAACACTGCAAATAAGGAAACAGGTATCAATATGTAAAAAAAAGGATAATATTAAAACAAAAAGAGGGACTTAAAATAGAGACATTCAATTTCTACATGGAGGAGAAGTTAAGGCGATATAAAGTAATAAAAGACTGGTATGAACTTAGAAAAACAGGAGTAAACATTAAGGTAACCACAAAGAAATCTAACAATCCTACAAATCAAAAGAAAAAAGAAAAACATAAAGACCCAGCAAACACAAAATCTACAACAAAGAAAAAGATGAAAAAAAATAAAGAAAAACGACTCAGCACAGAAAATTGAGAAAAAAAAGAAACTGAACAACACACAAAAAGAGATATCAGGATGACAGCACTAACCTCATACCTATCAATAATTACGCTGAATGTAAACGGAATTAATGCACCAAAAAAAAAGACAGAGAGTGGCAGATTGGATAAAAAAGCATGATCCATCTATACGCTGCCTACAAGAGACACACCTTAGTCTTTAAAGACAGGAACAGGCTAAAACTCAAAGGATGGAAAAAAATATATCAAGCAACAACACTCAAAAAAGAGCAAGAGTGGCATTACTAATCTCTGACAAAATAGACTTTAAACTAAAATCCACCACAAAGGATAAAGAAGGACACTATATAATGATTAAAGAGTCAATACACCAGGAGGACATAACTATAATAAATATTTACGCACCTGACAACAGGGCTCCAAAATACATAAAACAAAATCTAACAGCTCTGAAGAGAGAGATAGGCAGCTCCACAATAGTAGTAGGAGACTTCAACACTCCACTTTTGGTGAAGGACAGAACATCCAGAAAGAAGCTCAAGGAAGACACAGAAGAGCTAAATGCTACAATCAACCAACTTGATCTCATAGACATATACTGAACTCTGCACCCAACAACAGCAAAGTATACTTTCTTTTCCAACACCGTGGAACATTCTCCAGAATAGACCACATATTAGGCCACAGAGCAAGCCTTAACAAAATCCAAAACATCGAAATACTACAAAGCATCTTTTCTGACCATAAAGCCATAGAAGTGGAAATCAACAACACAAAAAGCAAGGAACAAAAAATCAAACACATTGAAACTGAACAACACCTTGCTCAAAAACTACTGGGTTATAGAAGAAATTAAGGAGGGAATAAAGAAATTCATAGAATCAAATGAGAATGAAAATCCTACCAGAACCTTTGGGACACAGCAAAAGCAGTGCTCAGATGTCAGTTTATAGCAATAAATGCACACATCCAAAAACAAGAAAGGCTCAAAATAAAAGCATCAACCCTACAACTAGAACAAGTAGAAAGAGAGCAGCAAAAGAAGCCTACAGGTGCCAGAAGGAAGGAAATAATAAATATTAGAGCAGAATTAAATGAAACAGAGAATAGAAAAACAATTGAAAGAGTTAACAAGTCCAAACGCTGGTTCTTTGAAAAGATCAACAAAATTGATAAACCATTGCCCAAACTGACAAAAGAAAAGCAGAAGAGGAAGCAAATAACCCATATAAAAAATGAGATGTGTGATGTCACAACAGACCCAACTGAAATTACAAGAATCATAACAGAATACTATGAAAAATTGAACTCTAACCAATTTGAAAACCTAGAGAAAATGGACAAATTTCTAGAAACTCACTCCCTACCTAAATTAACACAAACAGAGGTAGAACAACTAAATAAACCCATAACAAAAGAAAAGATTGAAAAGGTTATTAAAAAACTGCCAACAAAAAAAAACCCTGCCCCAGATGGATTCATTGGATAATTCTATCAAACTTTCAGAGAAACGATAACACCACTTCTTCTAAAGGTACTTCAGAGCATAGAAAAGAATGGAACACTCCCAAACTCATTCTATGAAGCCAGCATAACCCTGATACCAAAACCAGGTAAAGACACCACAAAAAAATAAACTTACAGACCGATATCCCTCATGAACATTGACGCAAAAATCCTCAACAAAATTTTAGCCAATAGACTTCAGCAACATATCAAAAAAATAATTCACCATGACCAAGTGGGATTTACACCAGGTATCCAGGGGTGGTTCAACATTAGAAAAACAATCAATGTAATCCATCACATAAATAAAACAAGAACCACATGATCTTATCAATCGATTCAAAAAAGGCATTCGACAAAGTCCAACACCCATTCATGATAAAAACTCTCAAAAAAAATAGGAATACAAGAGAAATTCCTCAGTATAATTAAGGGCTTTTATACAAAACCAAAAGCCAACATCATCCTGAATGGAGAGACTTTGAAAGCATTCCCCTTGAGAACAGGAACCAGACAAGGATGCCCTTTATCACCACTATTATTCAATACTGTGCTGGAGATCCTAGCCAGAACAGTTAGGCTAGGAAAAGAAATAAAGGGCATCCAAATAGGGAAGGTCAAAGTATCTCTATTTGCAGACGATATGATCTTATACACAGAAAACCCCAAGGAATCCACAAGAAAACTACTGAAACTAATAGAAGCTTTCAGCAAAGTTTCAGGATACAAGATAAACATACAAAAATCAATTGGATTCCTTTACACCAACAAAGAAAAACTTGAAGAGAAAATCACCAAATCAATACCATTTACAGTAGCCCCGAGGAAGATAAAATACTTAGGAATAAATCTAACCAGAGATGTAAAAGATCTTTACATAGAAAACTACAAGCACTACTACAAGAAACTAAAAGAGACCTGCATAAGTGCAAAAATATACCTTGCTCATGGATAGGTAGACTCAACATAGAAAAAATTTCAATTCTACCAAAGCAATCTACAAATACAATGCAATTATGATCCAAATTCCAGCAGCTTTTTTTAATGAGATGGAGAAACAAATCACCAACTTCACATGGAAAGGGAAGAGGCCCCAAATAAATAAAGCACTACTCAAGAAGAACAAAAAAGTGGGGGCCTTACACTACCTGATTTTAGGACCTATTATACTTCCACGGTAGTCAACACAGCCTGGTACTTGTAAAACAGATACATAGACCAATGGAACAGAGTTGATAATCCACATATAAGCTCATCCACCTATGAGCCGCTAATATTTAACAAAGGCCCAAAGTCCATTAATTGGGGAAAAGACAGTCTCTTTAACAAATGATGCTGGCATAATTGGATATCTATATGCAAAAAACTGAAACCAGACCCATATCTCACACCATGTACAAAAGCTAACTCAAAATGGATCAAAGACTTAAATATAAAATCGAAAACGATAAAGATCATGGAAGAAAAAATAGGAAGAACACTAGGAGCCCTAATACATGGTATAAACACAACATGAACCGTAAGTAACAATGCACAAGCACCAGAAGAGAGACTAGATAAATGGGAGCTCCTAAAAATAAAACACTTATGCTTATCCAAATACTTCATCAAAAGAGCAAGAACACAACGTACAGACTGGGAAAAAATTTTTGGCTACGACAAATCCGGTAAGTGTATAATCCCTAAAATCTACAAGATACTGCAAAACCTCAACAGCAAAAAGACAAATAACCCAATTAAAAAGTGAGCAAAGGATATAAACAGACACTTCACCAAAGAAGATATTCAGGCAGCTAACAGACACGTGAAGAAATGCTTATGATCATTAGCCATTAGAGAAATGCAGATCAAAACTATAATGAGATATCATCTCACCCCAACAAGGCTACCATTAATCCAAAAAACACAAAATAACAAATGCTGGAGAGGTTGTGGAGAGACTGGAACACTTATACACTGTTGGTGGGAATGTAAAATGGTACAACCACTTTGGAAATTGATTTGTTGCTTCCTTAAAAAGCTAGAAATAGAAGTACCATACAATCCAGCTATCCCACTCCTTGGAATATATCCTAGAGAAACAAGAGCCCTCACACGAATAGATATATGCACACCCATGTTCACTGCAGCACTGTTCACAATAGCCAAAAGATGGAAACATCCTAAGTGCCCATCGATGGACAAATGGATAAGCAAACTATGGTATATCCACACAATGGAATATTATGCAACGATAAAGAACAATGATAAAGCTGTGAAACATCGTATAACTTGGTGAAAGCTAGAACTTATTATACTGACTGAATTTAGTCAGGCACAGAAGGACAAATAAGAACTCAAAAAAAGGTTTAAACACAGAAGAAAACATTCTTTGATGGTTATGGGGGTGGGGAGAGAAGGTGAGGATTATTCACTAACTAGATAGTAGATAAGAATCATCTTAGGTGAAGGGAAGGACAGAACACACTACACAGGAAGCCAGCACAACTGGACTGAACCAAAGCTAAGAAGTTTCCTCAATACAATCAAATACTTTGAGAGACAGAGTAGCAGGGATTGGGGGTCTGGTAACCATGCTTTCAGGGGACATCTATGTCAACTGGCATAACAAAGCTTCTTAATAAAATGTTCTGCATCCTACTTTGGTGAGTGGCGTCTGGGGTCTTAAAAGCTTGCAAGCGGCCATCTAAGATGCATCAATTGGTCCCAACCACTTGGAGTAAAGGAAAATGAAGAACACCAAAGACACAAGGAAAGTATTGGCCCAAAAGACAGAATGGGCCACATAAACCAAAGACTTCATCAGCCTGAGAACAGAAGAACTAGATGGTGCCCAGCTACCACCAATGAAAGTCCTGACAGGGAACACAACAGAGGGTCCCTGATGGAGCAGTAGAAGGATGGGGTGCAGAACTCAAATTCTAGTAAGAAGACCAGACTTAATGGTCGAAGACTGGAGGCGCCCCGTAAAGCATGGCCCCTGGTCTCTCCATCACCCCAGAACTAAAACAATTTCCGAAGCCAACTCTTCAGACAGGGATTGGACTGGACTGTGGGACATAAAGTGATACTTATGAAGAATATGCCTCTTAGAGAAGTAGATACAAGAGACCAAAGGGGCGGCTTCTGTCCAGAGGTGAGATGGGAAGGCAGAGAGAGTTAGAAGCTGGTTGAATGTTCATGGGGAATCAGGGGCGGAGGGGAGGAGTGTGCTGTCGCAGAATGGGGTGAGCGGTTGAGGTCTCATGACTATGTAAAAAAAAATTCTGTATGGGAGACTAACTTGAAATGTAAACTTCATTTAATTACGACAATTAAAAAAAAAAGAAGGACTTCACTCACTATTGCTGGCTGTGAATATGGAGGAAGGGGCCACTAGCCAAGGAATTCAGGGGCCCCTAGAAGCTGGAAAAAGTTGTCAGCTCACAGCCAGCAAGAAAACAGGGACCTTGGTTCTACAACCACAAGGAATGGAATTCTGCAAACAACCCAGATGAGGATAAACAGATTCTCCCCTACAGCCCTGGGAAGGAAGGCAGCCTAGGACCCCTGGACTTTAGGTTGGCAAGACTGTAAGTGACTCCTGGCCTCCAAAACTGTAAGAAAATAAATTTGTGCTGTTTCAACCCGCTACACTGTGGTCATTTGAGGACTCTAGCTGTTATGGATTGAATTGTGTCCCCCAAAAATGTGTGTCAACTTAGCTAGGCCATGATTACTAGTATTGTGTGGCTGTCCACCATTCTGTGATCTGATGTGATTAGCCTATGTGTTGTAAAGCCTAACCTCTATGATGTTAATGAAGCAAGATTAGAGGCAGTTATGTTCGTAAGGCAGGACACAATCTACAGGATTAGGTTGTATCTTGAGTCAATCTCTTTTGAGATATAAAAGAGAAAATCGAGCAGAGAAGAGAGGGACTTCATGCCACCAAGAAAGAAGCACCAGGAGAGGAGCGTGTCCTTTGGATCCAGGGTCCCTGTTCTGAGAAGCTCCTAGACCAGGGGAAGATTGATGACAAGGACCTTCCCCCAGAGCTGACAGAGAGAGAAATCCTTCCCCTAGAGCTGGCACCCTGAGTTCAGACTTCTCGCCTCCTAAACTGTGAAAGAATAAACTGTTTGTTAAAGCCAAAAAAAGAAAAAGAAAAAAGAAAATGAGGGTGAAGAATAGGGGAGAATTGAATAGTTTATAAAAAAGTTAAAAATAGATTTAGGACTTGAGTTATGGATTGAATTGTGTTCCAAAAAATATGTGTTGAATTCCTAGCCCTTGTACCTGGGGATGTGATTCTGTCTAGAAATAGGATTTTTCTTTTGTTATGTGAATTAGGTTTTGCCAGTGTAGGGTGGGTCCTAAACCTAATCACCCGGAGTTACAAAATGACCAGAATAGACACAGAAACACACAAGACAGAGGCCATGGAATGCCAATGAATGCCAAGGATCACCAGCAGATACCAGAAACAGAGAGAGGCTCACAGAAGGAATAGATGTGGCCAAGACACTGATTTGGACTTTTAGCCTCCAGAACTGTGAGAAAATAAATTTCTGTTCTTTAAAGCCAGAGAGGAAAAAAAAAAAAAAACACTGTCTAAAGAGTAATGGAAACCCTGGTGGCATAGTTGTTAAGAGCTACAGCTGCTAACCAAAAAGTCGGCAGTTCAAACCCACCAGGCGCTTCTTGGAAACCCTATGCAGCGGTTCTACTCTGTCCTTTAGAGTTGCTATCAGTCAGAATCGACTCGATGGCAACAGGTAAGGTTTAAACAGTAATGATATGATAGTATAGTAAAAAAAAATCACACACAGTGACTTAAGGAAAGGAAGTTATTCCTCAAGGGTAAAAATTCCAGAAGTAACCAATGGTTAATATCTTAAGTTTTTTTTTAAGCTCTCGTACATAATAAACCCAAAGTATGAAATTCTTTGATGTTTATCATTTTCACAGTAAATAGAATTTAAAAGATATTTTAAAAACATAATTGTAATGAATATACCATAACATAGCTCCCTAAAATTTAATTAGAAAGAGTATAATTAAAACGCCTGCAAAAGTAGGAGTAAGTTTATTTTCCTAATGGAATATACACAATGTGTACTTCGGAGCTATAGCTAAATACCCTCAAATTTAAAACATAGTTGGAACTGATACTTTATGCCTCATTACAATATAAAACTAGTACCATGTTAGTATGATGGATAAAAGTTTTTAGAAAGGTAGTAGTTAAGCACTTGGCTGCTAACCCCAAGATCGGTGGTTCAAACTGACCAGCCGTTCAGGAGGAGAAAGATGTGGCAGTCTGCTTTCAAAGATTCATAGCCTTGGAAACACTATGGGGCAGTTCAGCTCTGTCCTTAGGGTTACTATGAGTTGCTCCAACTCACAGCAACCCTATACTGGAATTAGGTAGCCATAAATAAAAGAAAGTAGATTCAGGAAGAAAACACAAAGATGACTAAGATCTCTGAAAAGTAACAAAATCTTATTTTTTTTTTAAAAAATGAGTTTGGAAGAAAAAGTAAAGAGAAGATGAAAGTAACTGAAAACAAAGCACAGCAAAAGAAAAAATGTGTGACAGAAAAAGAAACTTGACTGATATCAGAAAACAATATTTATTCAATTAATAAATTTATCTATTGTTAAACACACGAGGACAAATTCTTGTTAATATCCCAGAGGTATACCTAATATGTGATTTATTAAACCACACGATTTTTGACAGATTTTAAAATATTTATTTATTTGGTATTAATATATAACTTCATAAGTTTTACGAGACTGGACAGGTAAGAACAACTTGTACACTGGAAGACAGAACAACACAATCACAGCAAGATGGACCAAAAACGAATATATATGAGGGAATGCTCAGTTCAACAGTGTGAACTGAGGGAGGGATGTAGTGCCGTACAGCCCTAAGCTCTGTAAGTAAACATTTATAACTCATAAACATGTGAACAGGGCACAAGAAGAAAAATAAAAAAATAACATATCTGGAGCAGCTCATCTGGTAGCATTTTGAGATATAATATAACTATGTATTAACAAATTTAATGCATGTACTGCTTCTAAGATTAGTAACTTTATATCTCTAATCAGAAAGGCTTGTCAAGCACTAAAGCAATAGCAATTTTTTCTATCAAGAGCCCATTCCCTCCAAAGGGAATGAAGCCTACTGGGCTTTGATAAAAAAAACGAAAAGAAAAAGAACTTTAATAAAGGTAGTATCTTTTCTTTAGCTGATAAGGAATTTATCCATGGATTCTGATTTTATACACATTCCTGATTCTTTTTAAGTTTTGGCTTCAAAAAATTTTCTTATTGTTGTTAAAATAGATACAGCACAACATTTACAAGTTCAACATCAAACATTCCCAATTCTAACAGCAAGCAACGTACTAACTCACAGAATCAAGAGACTGGTTTAAGAAGAAATTGCCTCCTTTGCCATCAAACCAGAAGAACTGGGTGGTGCCCAGCCACCATTAATGAACATTTTCATCAAAGATTCTACAGAAGAATCCTGATCAAAAGGGGGAAAATGTACAACAGAATTTAAAATTCTCATGGACTCCAGACTTTCTGGAGTCACGAAGGCTGGATGAATCCATGAAACTACTGCCCTGCGATAATCTTTAAACCTTAAATCAAAAATATCCCCCAAAGTCTTCTTAAAACCGAACAACAGGTTAGCTTAACAAGTAAAAAATGCTCTTTTAAGAACTATCTATATGGGATCAAACTGATAATAGCAACTTGAAAAATTAGATAGAAAACGAGAGTGAGAACAGTTGCACAACTCAAAGAATATAATCAATGTCACAGAATTATACATGTAGAAACAGTTGAATTGGTGTGTTTTGTTGTGTATGTTCTCAACAACCATAACCAAAAAAAAGTACTTGGGGGGCAAAACTAGTGGAAAGGATGAAAAAATATACATAAAAATTTTGGAAAGCTATTTGTTTTGTATAACAAAACATTTGGCTATAGGCCAAATGTTTGCTATCTAAAGGACTAATTCAGCAGAGAACTTGGAACTAAAATCAAACCAAACCCGTTGGTGTCAAGTTGATTCTGACTCATCGTGACCCTATAGGACAGAGGAGAACTGCCCCATAGGGTTTCCAAGGAGCGGCTGGTGGATTTGAACTGTTAACCTTTTGGTTAGCAGTCAAGCTCTTAACCACTATGCCACTTGGAAATGCCCACAATTTCTGGGATAAGCAAACTGTTCAGAGAAGAGAACATCTCCTCGACTCAAGCAATGTGAGAAATAATTTTAACCACTACTTAAATCCTGTTAGGGATAATAAAGGATTGATGAAAGCCACTTTTCAAAAAAAGACAAGCAAGTTGAGTAGATTTCTAACTAAAAAATCCAGAGAAGCAACTGGAAAACTTTTACCACATTACTGGGCATATAAGTATAGTGCATTTATGGATGGAAGAGGAAAGGATGCATTAATTGTTAGGAAAAGCTTTGCAATTATTGTTACCTCTCTGTACCTAAGTGTGTGTTCTCCAAGCTCTGTTGTCTGAAACCTCAAAGAAGAGCTTATCCAGTGGTGATTAGACCATAAGAAAAAATGGCTCATGCTACACATGAGATGAATTTGTACCCAACGGTCAATTTAATAATTTACAATAAAAAGTAACTGCCAAGGAGACTGATATTTGCATTGGCCAATCAGTGAATTTTCTATCTCCAAAGGAAGTCAGTTTTAGAAATCAAATGAAGATCAGAAGGCTGCCTAATGGTATATGAATTCAGAGCTAGAAAACAACCTCCAAACGTAAACCTGGTATTCTTGGACACTGGTCTGTGTGTGCTCACTTATTTTGTCAAGCCTGGAGACTCGTTAGTCTATTATCGCCCTAATCCTCCAATATTTAATATATCAAGCCACTGTTTCACTTCTTCTGATTACATCAAGATTTATGCTAAAGTTCTCTGATTCCTCTAGTAAGTGGTAATGGTGGTAATGTTTTTTTAAAACCACTAACTTCTGTCTCCAATCAATGAGGATGTGTTTCTAGCATAAAAAGAGTATGCTGACTTCTGGGGACATGGTGGCATGAGCAGGTCTAAAATCCTGACCCTCCCACATGAGCACCAAGAAAAGCAAGTAGAAATCTGCAATCTCAATGTAGGAAATCTCAACTTTGAAAAGTAAGCAAAGGATTGAGACAGCTGACCACACACAGAAACAATAAAAAAGTGACTTTACAACATTGACAAAACTCTTTGTGCTGTCTCAGTCCTTTCCCCTACCACCACCTAAACAGTGAATGCAGTGGAGGCAAAACACAGCTTGCATTCTCAGATAGGAGGCCTGATTTCTGCCTTTGAAGTAAACAGGGTAGACTTTGATGGTGGACTGATCAGTGTGTCTGTTCGGATCTGTCTGGAACTGAAGGACTGAAGCCATGATCTGGCCTGAATCAGAGCTCACATACAATAAGAGAGGAAGCAGTAAGCAAAAACTGAAGGCTGTGACTGCCTCAGAGTCTCTTGTAGAAATTAGCGCTTCCAAAGGCACTGGGTATATACACAGATATGAAGAACTAACATATTGTAATATTCTGATGTGCTAACTTCAACAAAAAATCGTAAGGCACACAAAGAAACTGGAAACAATGGACCATTTGAAAGATCAAGGTAAAGGGAGAGAAACTATCTCTATGGAAGCCCCAATAATGGACAAATTAAACCAAAACAAAAACCAAACCCGTTGCTGTCGAGGTGATTCCAGCTCATACTGACCCTATAGGACAAATTAGAACTGCCCCATAGGATTTCCAAGGAGCAGCTGGTAGATTCGGACTGTCAACCTTTTGGTTAGCAGTCAAACGCTTAACCACTGCACCACCAGGGCTCCATGGATAGATCAGAAGAATTTAAAACAATATTAAATAACCAAAAAACTAACTAAAGAAAAACACAAAGAACTAAATGAATCAGGAAAACAAAACACAAACAAAATGAGATTAATAAAGCCATTAAAAAAAAAAACCAAACCCACTGCCGCTGAGTCAATTCCTACTCATAGCAACCCTATAGGACAGAGTAGAACTGCCCCATAGGGTTTCCAAGGAGCACCTAGTGGATTCGAATTGCCGACTTTTGGTTAGCAGCTGTAACTCTTAACCACTACGCCACCCGTGTTTCCAAAGAGATAGATACTATAAAAAAGAAGGCAAACAGAAATACTAGAACTGAAAAATAAAATAACTGAAATAAAAAATTCAGTGGAAGAACTCAACAGCAGATTTCAGCTGGCAGAAGAAAGAATCAGTGAACTAGATGATAAGGCAATTGAAATTATTCAGTCTGAAGAGCAAAAAGAGAAAAGGATCAAGAAATCTGAGCAAAGCCTAATGGAATTGTGGGATACCATCAAGTAAACCAACACACCCATCATGGGGATCCAGGAATAAGATAGCGAAAAGGACAGAAAGAATATATGAAGATATAACAGCAGAAAACTTCCTAAATTTGACCAAGGGCATGAAGCTACAAATCCAAGGAGCTATACAAACGCCAAGTAGGATAAACTAAAGAGATCCACACCAAGACAGATTATAATCAAACTCTTGAAAAACAAAGTGAGAATCCTGAAAGAAACTAGAGAAGTGAATCATCGCACACAAGCGATCCTCAATAAGATTAAGTACAATTTCTCCTCAGAAACCTTGGAAGCCAAAAGGTAGTGGAATGACATATTTAAACTGCTGAAAGAAATGTCAACCAAGAATTCTATATCTGGCAAAACTGTCTTTAAAGAATGAACACAAAATTTAGACATTCTCAGACAAACAAAGCTGAAAGAATTTGTGATGACTAGACCTGCATTGGAAAAAAACGCCAACAGGAGTTCTGCAGATAGAACTGAAAGGACACTAGACAATTACTCAAAGCTCTAGGGAAAAAAGAAAGATCTCCATTAAAGGTAATTTTATAGGCAAATAAAGGACAAGTTTCGTGACATTTTTTGTTTGTAACTTTAGTAGTTATGTCCTACATGATTCCAAAAAAAATATATATAAGATATAAATTTATTAGGCACATAATGTATAAAGATGTAATTTTTTATAATAACAAGTACATGGACGATAAGATAGTGGTATAGGAATAGTTTTAGTATGTTACTGAAGTTTAAAAAAAATTTTAAAAAACCAAACCTGTTGCCGTCAAGTCGATTTCAACTCATAGTGATCCTGTAAGACAGGGTAGAACTGTCCCATAGGGTTTTCAAGGAGTGGCTGGTGGATTCAAACTGCCAACCTTTTGGTTAGCAGCCAAGTTCTTAACCACTGTGCCACCAGGGCTCCTACTGAAGTTAAGGTGGTATCATTGCAAACTAGGAGGTTATAAATTTAAAATGTTAAATAAAATCCTCATGATAGCTACAAAGAAAATATCTAAAAAATACACATAAAAAGAAAAGATTACGGAATCAAAAAGATTCACAATAACACAAATGATGGTAATATTGGAGGAAATGAAGGCAAAAGAGGCACAAAACACACAAAAAACAAATAACAAAATGGTAGAATTAAGTTGTACCTTATCAGTAATTACTTTCAACGCAAAAGGATTAAACTTTCCAATCAAAACGCAGAGAGAGGTACAATAGATTTAAAAAGTATATACTGCAATTAAATCTTTTTGTATCAGTGACCTTAGTGTTTAGCATGTCTGTATAATGATAACAATCATGATAATGATAAAAATCATGGATAAAACCTGTACATCAATGTTGACTGCAGCACTTTTCACAGCAACCAAAACATGGAAACAACCGAAACGTCTATCGACAGATACATGGAAAACAAAATGTGGTATGTACACGCAATGGAATATTATGCAGTCAGAGAGAAATTAAGTTCTGATGCATGCCACAATGTGGATGAACCCTGAAAACATCATGCTGAGCAAAATTAAGTCAGTCACAAAAAGACATATACTGTATGATCTCGTTTACGTAAAGTAAGCAAATATATATAAACCAAAGATTATTAATTGTTACCAGGCATGGGAGAGAATGGGGAGATTTGTTTTGGCGGGGGGCGGACAGTGAGTTTATGTTGATGGTGGTCGAGTATTTTGGAAAAGGAAAGCAATAACGGTTGTATAGCATGAAAAATGTAATCAATGTCAGTGAATTGTAAACGTGGAAGTTGTTATATTGGCCAATGTTTTGGCGTGTATTTCCACCACAAAGAAAAAAAAAGAATATGGATAATTAAGTAAATGGATCAGGTAGATGGAGGATTTACCATGAAGTTGGGAGATACCCAAGGATCTTTCTAAACTAAGTGTATAGAAGAGGAAAAATTAATCTTAAAACATAGGCACATGCATGCACACACACACACAAATTACTTGTAAGTGCTAAATCTAATTAATCCACTTATTTATAAGGCTACATTACATAATAATCTCAACCAAAACTATTTTAAAGAACTAAAGGTTTGAGTTGATAATTTATACAAGTTTTTTCTTTTGTAGTGAATAATAATTTTTTATTTGTTTTAAACCTGTGAAAGTATCACCTATATAATTAACCTTGGTCAAATAATAAGTTTTACATTAGAAAACCTGAAGTTATATAAGTCAATCAAAATATTTTGGAACATAAAACTCTTAAACATATACCTTCTTTGTAAGCACAACCATCAACAAGAATTTCCAGTTACTTGTTATTGTCTCTTACCCCTTCTTTTGGGTCTGTGTGGAGTCCTCCTCCTGCATGACCATGCCAACATGTCCGCTTTTCTATCAGTGGCCATGCCTGGAGAGCCTAGTTGAAGATAAGACCAAGAAGTCCATTAACTATTATAGAATTTCAGATCTTTAAAAAGGTGGATAATTTGCTAAAGCATATAAACCGAGGATAATTAGAAATACCTCTTTAACAAAACTTAATTCTCGCAAGTTACTTAGAATGACTTTGAAATTAATGTTTAAAAGATTTAATTTGTATTACACTTCTATTTGACTTATGGTGGCTTTTTTACTGTCAATCACTACTTTAGTGCTGGTAATCTGTTACTCCACCATTGGCAAGCAAAATACAATATATAGTTAATTATACTCCACTTCCTTTTCATGTATATATACTTTTGTTTTATAATTAATGTAGCTGAGCACAAAACTGACTCTTTTGTTATTATTCTGATTCATATACATATCCAGAAACAAAGTTTCTAATACTTAGCAGTCTCTCTTAAGCTATAGTCATTTGCATACATGTTTCTGTTTTTCATTTTATACTGAATATTTCTTACAATTAGGAACAGTCTCTGTTATCTTTGTGGATACATAGCACAGTGTCTTGCATAAGGGCAGGGTATGCTTCAATGCTTGCTGGATAAGCTTAAAAAATAAAGCTAATCAAATCTCACAACTATTTTTGAAAATGTGCAAACATCTTACCTATTATAAATGCATTAAAAAAATTGAAAAAGGCCTTAAGACTACTGCTCAGATTAGAGAAATCAAAAAATTAAATAATTTGGGAAAAATGCAGTAAGACAGTAAAAAAGATTAGGCTTAAAATTTAGGCTTGTTAATATCTGAAGTGTTTTCATAATTAAAAAATTCTTAATAAAATTCACGGACTTAATGATGTCAGTATTCACAATAATCAATAACTAGCCAACAAAAGCAGTTGTTCACAAACACAAATGTGTATCAATACTGAATTATAATAGTACCAGCTCTGGGCCAATCTATAAAAACGGAATTACAAAAACCAAACGTGCCTTCTTGTTCTCATTGGTTGAGATACAAAAGTAATTGCCATAAATGGGTTACTTAATTTTGGATCAACAATCTTAAAACATGTTGTAAAGGAAAGACATCAAAAGGTGATTTTTAGTTTGACAATGTCTCTTTGTGACATTATTTCCTCTAAAAGACTAAGCAACAAGCTATATCAAGGAGTCTGGTGAATACCACATAAGATAATGAGGTCTTCAACAAAGACTATAGTATAAATAAATCTAATAGTGTCGTGTACAATGAGAAGATCAAACACATTTTGTCTCTTAAAACTCTAATTTAATAATGAGATACTAATTCATTTCTATAACCACTGCATCAATTACAATTCCTTGTATATTAATGGAAAATATTTGTAAATTAAAAAGAAAAAATAAAGGACGTACTCAGGATTTAGACTGTCTTCTAATTTTCTAGCACTTCTCTATCATGGAGAATTATTTGGCTCATATTAAATCAGGAAATTTTTAAAGCTATCTTTCACTTACAATGTAAAATAACGCTCATCAATATGTAAACTGAGCATCACTTACACCATGGGCTCTAATAAGCTTTGAGTCCCTTGGTATTCTGCAATCTGAACATCTTCTAAGGTAAAGAAATATCACTCACTTGAAAAACTTAGAGCATTCCATAATATTAGATAGAAATTACCAGGATAAACTGAAGTGTCAATAGCTTCCACTACATTTATCAAAGCTTTCTGTAAACATTACTCTAGTTGACATTGACTGCAAGAGATTGACAAATTTCTCTAGAAGTAAAAAAATACAAAGACTTTCTTCCTCCATTTCTAGCAGCAGAAACATACCTTCTTATTCAACTCACGAGTAAAGAGAAAAACATGAAAAGAGAAAACACTCAGGAAATGTAAAATAGGTAGTAAATTAGTATAAACTGGAAAATGCTCCAAGGGCTTGTACATTTTTCCTAGATATATGTAGAAGTGTTGACTTAGTCTTACCTTTGAAGTATCTAATAACTGCCTTGAATTGTCCTTCCCCAATCTCTGCCATGTAGCATGTCTTAATGACTCTGGGATCTGTTGAAGAAAATGGTGAGGAGAGGGTAGAGGATCAGAGTGGACGGTTAATATTCAAAGACTATTTCTATTATCGTCCATAAACATACATAAAGTCATAGCCATAGCCATTATTAGATACTTTCAATACATGACTAAAAAAACAAAAAATAACATTTATAGTCTAGGTATAACGCAATTTATATTACTCGTTAAAAACGTCAAATTGTATTTTCTTTTCATCCTCTTACTCTCGAGGTTTCACTGTTTCATAAAGTCTTCAACAGCATTTCTTTCTAAAATTGCTGTTATGCTCTTTAAAAACATTGTTCTTTTGTTCTAACTCTACTTATTGCATTTTCTTATGCTCTACCTTCTGTCTGTTTCATTTTTGGGTTTAATCTGAACGTTAGATACTGATAACAAAATCAGTTCGCCAAATATTTTCGATGAATTCCACTGAAAGTTTCCCTGGGGCATTTATTTTCTTGGTAATGTTACAAAAGTGGAGTTGAAAGCAGGCAGAATAAAGAACAGACACACATACTTCAGAAATACACTATTAATTTAGCAAGAAAAACTCCCTTCTTCAGTCAAGTCCCTCCCAAAAGGGAGATAATAGGCCTTCCCTAAATACGGCTGGACCAAGGTCTAAATATAAAAATCAATGTTGCCCAAAGGGATCTACATAAATGGAAAAACATACCATGCTCATGGATAGGCAGACTCAACACTGCGAAAATGACAATTCTACGCAAAGCAATTTACAAATACAATGCAATCCTGATCCAAATACCAACAACGTTCTTCAAAAAGATGGAAAAAACTAATCATTAACTTTATATGGAAAGGGAAGAAGCCCCGAATAACTAAGGCACTACTAAAGAAAAAGAAGAAAGTTGGAGGACTCACACTACCTGACTTCAGAACCTACTATACAGCTACAGTAGTCAAAACAGCCTCGTACTGGTACAATTACAGATACATTGACCAATGGAACAGAATTGAGAACCCAGATGTAAATCCATCCACCTACGGTCACCCGATCTTCGACATGGGCCCAAAGTCCATCAAATGGGGAAAAGACTGTCTTTTGAACACATGGTGCTGGCAAAACTGGATATCCATCTGCAAAAAAAAATGAAACAGGACCCATACCTCACACCGTATACAAAAACTACTTCAAAATGGATAAACCTGAATACAAACCCTAAAACTATACTATAAAGTTCACAGAAGAAAAAATAGGACCAACACTTCAGGCCTTAATACATGGCACTAACAGGATACAAACCATAACCATCAATGCACAAAACCCAATAGATAAGCTAGATAACTGGGATCTCCTAAAAATCAAACACCAATGCTCTTCAAAAGACTTCACCAAAAGAATCAAAAGAGAACCTACAGACTAGGAAAAAATTTTTGGACAGTACAAGTCAGACAAAGGTCTAATCTCCATAATCTACAAGAAAATCCAACACCTCTACAACAAAAAGACAAACTATCCTATCAAAAAATGGGCAAAGGAAATGAACAGACACTTCACCAAAGAAAACATTCAAATGGCCAACAGACACATGAGGAAATGCTCGCAAGCACTAGCCATTAGAGAAATGCAAATTAAAACCACAATGAGATACCATCTCACCCCGGCATTACTGGCACGAATCAAAAATACTGGAAATAACAAATGTTGGAGGGGCTGCAGGGAGATCGGAACTCTTATGCACTGCTGGTGGGAATGCAAAATGATACAACCATTTTGGAAAATGATATGGCGCTTCCTCAGAAAGCTAGAAATAGACATACCATTCGATCCAGCAATCCCACTCCTAGGAATATATCCTAGAGAAATAAGAGTCGTCACTCGAATAGACATATGCACACCGATGTTCATGGCAGCATTGCTCCCAATAGCAAAATGACGGAAACAACCTAGATGCCCATCAAAAGATGAATGGATAAACAAACTATGGTACATAAACACAATGGAGTACTACGCAATGAGAAAGAACAACGATTAATCTGTGAAGCACCTCATAACGTGGATGAAAGTGGAGGACATAACGCTGAGTGAAATAAATCAATCACAAAAGGACAAATATTGTATGAGACCTCTATTGTAAAAACCCATGAAAAAGTTCACATACAAAATGTAAGAATCTTTGTTGGTTACCAGGGATGGGATGGGTGGGGGGGGAATACTAAATAGGCAATAGATAAGTGGTATCTTGGGTGAAGGGTGAGACAGTACACAATACAGGGGAAACCAGCACAACTTGTACAAGGAAAGGTCATGGAAGCTCCATAGACACATCCAGACTCCCTGAGGGACTGAATTGCTAGGCGGAGGGCTGTGGGGACCATGGTCTCGGGGAACATCTAGCTCAATTGGCATGACACAGCTTATAAAGACATTGTTCTACATTCTATCTTGGTGAGTAGCATCTGGGGTCTTAAAAGCCTCTGAGCAGCCATCTAAGATACTCCACTGGTCTCACCCCTTCGAGAGCAAGGAATAATGAAGACAAGAAGACATAAGGAAAAGATTAGTCCAAAGGACTAATGGATCACAGCTACCACGGCCTCCACCAGCCTGAGTCCAGTACAGCTAGATGGTGCCCGGCTAACACCACTGACTGCTCTGACCAAGATCACAATAGAGGATCCTGGACAGAGCTGGAAAAGGATGTAGAATAGAATCCTAACTCACAAAAAAGACCAGATTTATTGGCCTAAAGGAGACTGGAGAAACCCCGAGAGTATGGCCCCCAGACACCCTTTTAGCTCAGTGGTGAAATTATCTCCGAGGTTCACCGTTCAGCCTGGGAGTGGACAGCCCCCTAAAACCAAATGAGACTAACGAGGTACAGGAGTCCAGTGACAAGGGCCAGAAGGCAAAAGGGGACAAGGAAGCTAGTGATAGGGAACCCAAAGTTGAGTGAGGATACTGTTGATGTGTTCTGAGATTGTTAACCATTGTCATAGGGCAACATCTGTAGTAACTGTTAAATGAGAAACTATTCTGTAAGCCGTCATCTTAAGTGAGAATAACATCACAATTGGAAGAGCGTTGTCAATGTCACTGAACTGGGCATGTAGAAATTTTTGAAGTGGTGTGTGTGTTTGGCTATGTGTATTTTCACCAAAAAAACAGGGTTGAGAAGTTAGAAGGTTGACATGTTGTGGGGTTGTTAACCAATGTCATAGAACAATATGTGTACTACTGTTTCATGAGAAACTATTTGTTCTGTAAGCCTTCACCTGAAATATAAAAAAAGTAAAAAATAAAGAAAAAAACCAAAATATCAATTAAAACAAAATCTACAAAACCAAAGGAAATGAAAAAAAAAATCCACAAGCAAAAGAAATTCAGCACAGGAGAGTAAGAGCAACAAAGAAAACATCAGCACCATAAAAAAGCACTACAAAATCACAGAAATAAACTCACACCTACGAATAATAACACTGAGTGTAAATGGTATAAACGCACCCATAAAGAGATGAACAGTGACGGAATGTATTAAAAAACAGGATCCATCAATATGCTGTCTACAAGAGACATACCTCAGAAACAAAGATGTAAGTTTATTAAACATCAAAGGATGGAAAAAAATGTATCAAGCAAACAGCTACCAAAAAAGAGCAGGAGTGCCTATATTAATCTCAGATAAAATACTTCAATACAAATTTTCTATAAAAAATAAAGATAGACACTACATAATGATTAAAGAGACAATCCATCATGAAGACATAACCATAATAAAAACATCTACGCACCCAATGACAGGGATCCAAAATACCTAAAACAAACTCTAACAACACTGAAGAGAGAAACTGACAGTTCCGCAATAATAGTAGAATACTTCAACACTCCACTCTCGGTAAAGGACAGAACATCTAGAAAGAAACTCAACAATGATACAGAAGACCTAAAGGGCACAATCAGCCATCCTGACCTCACAGACATATATACAACACTACACCCAACAGATACAAATTACACATTCTTTTCTAATACACATGGAACGTTCTCCAGGATAGACCACATCCTAGGCCAACGAGCAATTCTCAACAGATCAAAAACTTTGAGATGTTACAAAGTATCTTCTCTGACTACCACACCATCAAAGTAAAAATTAACAACAAGAAGAGCAAGGAAAAAAAAATCAATTACATGGAAACTGAAAAACACCCTGCTTATAAACCACTGGAAAAAAGAAGAAATCAGATACGGCATAAAAAAAATTCCTAGAATCAAATAAGAATGAAAACACATTATATGAAATCCTCTGGGACACAGTAAAGACAGTCCTCGGAGAACAATTTATAACAACAGAATCACACATCAAAAACGAAGGGACAAGACCAAAACATTAACTACATGACTTGAACAAATAAAAAGAGAACAGCAAAAAAAAAAAAAAAAAAAACCCAACAAAACAAAAACAAAAACAAAAAAAAAACCCCAAAGACACCAAAAGAAAGAAAATAATAAAGAACACCGAAATAAATGAAATACATTTATAAATAAAATCAACAAAACCAAAAGTTGGTTCTTTGAGGGGATCAACAAAATCGACAAACCACTGCCAGAATGACAAAAACAGGAAAGGACGCAAAAAAACCAAATAAGACACGAAATGGGGAGCATTACAACAGACCCAACTGAAATAAAATGGATCATAACAGAGTACTATAAAAAACTATACTCCAATTTGAAAACCTAGTGAAAATGGATAAATTTCTAGAAACACGCTACCTACCCAAACTAACACAAAGTGATGCTGAAAATCTGAACAGACCCATAACAAGAGAAAAGATTAAAAAGGTAATTAAAAAAACTCCCAACAAAAAAACCCTGCCCCAAACGGCTTCACTGGAGGAGTCTGCCAAACATTAAGAAAAAAGCTTACAGCAGTACTATTCAAATTATTTCAAAACACAGAAAAGAAAATGGCACCTCCAAATTCATTCTATGAAGCCAGCATAACCCTGTTACCAAAACCAGGCAAAGATACCACAAAAATGAAAATTACAGACCAATATCTCTCATGAATATAGATGCAAAAATTGTCAACAAAATTCTAGACAATAGAATTCAGCATCATATCAAAAAAATAATACACCATAAACAAGTAGGATTCATACCAGGTATGCAAGGATGGTTCAACATTAGAAAATCGATCAATGTAATCCACCACATAAAAGGAAAGAAAAGAATCACCTAATCATCTCGATGCAGAAAAGGCATTTGACAAAGTCCAACACCCATTCCTGATAAAAACTCTCAATAAAATAGGTATAGAAGGGGAATGTCTCAACATAATAAAGGGCATCTATGCAAAACCAACGGCCCACATCATCCTTAGTAGAGAGAGGCTGAAAACATTCCCCCTGAGAACAGGAACAACACAAGGATGCGCTATTTCTCCACTGCTATTCAACAGTGTGCTGGAAGTTCTAGCTAGAGCAATAAGGCAAGAAAAAGAAAGAAAGGACATCCGTGCTGGTAATAAAGAAATTAAACTGTCCCTGTTTGCAGATAATATGATACTATACATACAAAACCCCAAAGACTCCACGAAAGAACTACTGGCACTAATAGAAACATTAAGCAGAGTAGCAGGATACAAGAAAACATACAAAAATCAGCTGGATTCGTATATACCAATAAAGAGAATGACGAAAAGGAAATCAGGAAAACAATAACATTTCTAATAACCCCTAAAAAAAATAAAATACTTAGAACTAAATCTAGCCAGAGAAGTAAAAGACATATACAAAGAAAACTACAAAACACTACTGCAAGAAACCCAAAGGGATCTACATAAATGGAAAAACATACCAAGCTCATGGATTGACTCAACATTGTGAAAATGACAATTTTACCCAAAGCAATTTACAACTACAATGCAATCCCGATCCAAATACCAACAACATTCTTCAAAGAGATGGAAAAATTAAGTTTATAAGGAAAGGGAAGACGTCCCGAATAACTAAAGCACTATTGAAAAAGAAGAATAAAGTAGAAGGATTCACACTACCGACCTCAGAACCTACTATACAGCTACAGTAGTCAAAACAGCCTGGTACTGGTACAACGACACATACATTGACCAATGGAACAGAATTGAGAATCCAGACGTAAATCCATCCACCTACAGTCACCTGACCTTCAACAAGGGCCCAAAGTCCATCAAATGGGGAAAAGACGGTCTTGTTAACAAATAGTGCTGGCAAAACTCGATGTCCATCTGCAAAAAAATGAAACAGGATCATATCTCATACCATATACAAAAAAACTAATTCAAAATTGTTGAAGACCTAAATATAAGGCCAAAAACTATAAAGTTCATAGAAGAAAAAATAAGATCAATGCTACAGACCCTAACACACAGCATTAACCAGATATAAAGCATAACCAACAACACACAAACTACAGAAGATAAGCGACAAAACTGTGATCTTCAAAAAAATACACACTTATGCTCTTTAAACGACTTCACCAAAAGATAAAAACAAAAACCTACAGACTAGGAAAAAAATTTTGGACATTACATGTCAGACAAAACTCTAATCTCTAAAATCTACAAGAAAATCTAATACCTCTAAAACAAATAGACAAATAATCCTATTAAAAAATGAGCAAAGGAAATGAACAGACACTTCACCAGAGAAGACATTCAAGCGGCCAACAGATACATGAGGAAATTCTCCCGATCACTAGCCATTAGAGAAATGCAAATTAAAACCACAATGAGATACCATCTCAACCCAGCATTACTGGCACGAATCCAAAAAAATGAAAATAACAAATGTTGGAGAGGCAGTGGGGAGATCGGAACTCTTATGCACTGCTGGTGGGAATGCAAAAATGATACAACCATTTTGGAAAATGATATGGCACTTCCTTAGAAAGCTACAAATCGAAACACCGTAAGATCCAGTAAACCCACTCCTAGGACTATAACCTAGAGAAATAAGAGCTGTCACACAAATAGACGCATACCCGTGTTCACTGAAGCATTGTTCAGAACAGCAAAAAGATGGAAACAACCTAGAAACCCATCAACACATGAATGGATAAACTATGGTGCACACACACAATTGAGTATTATGCAAACATAAATAACAATGATGAATCTGTGAAGCATCTCATAACATGGATGAAACTGGAGAACACTATGCTGAGTGAAATAAGTCAATCACAAAAGGACAAATACTGTATAAGACCTCTACTGTAAAAACTCATGCAAAAGTTTACACACAAAGAGGAACAATCTTTCTGGTTACAAGGGATGGGGGTGGGGTGGGGGAAAACGAAATAGAAAATAGGTAAGTGGTAACTTTGGTGAAAAATAAGACAGTACACAGTACTAGGGAAACCAGCACAACTTGTCCAAGGCAAGGTCATGGAAGCTCCCTAGACACATCCAAACTCCCTGAGGGACTGAACTGCTGGGCGGAGGGCTGTGGGGACCATGGTCTTGGCGAACATCTAGCTCAACTGGCATAACACAGTTTATAAAGAAAACGTTCTACATTCTATCTTGGTAAGTAGCATCTGAGGTCTTAAACACCTGTGACCAGCCATCTAAGATATAAGATACTCCACTGGTCTCACCCCTTCGGGAGCAAGGGAGAATGAAGAAAACAAGATACAAGGGAAAGACTATTCCAAAGGACTAACGGAACACAACTACCACGGTCTCCACCAGACTGAGTCCATTACAACTATGATGGTGCCCAGCTACCACTGAGTGCTCTGACCAGTATAACAATGCAGTCCCGGATAGAGCTGGAGAAAAATGTAGAACAAAACTCCAACTCACAAAAAAGACTAGATGATGAACTTCCAGGCAACATGGCGCTATACTCAGAAGCACCAGGCTGTCCCTCCGCAGCAAAGATCACAAAAACTAAGTCAAACAGAGTCACACGTCAATCCTGAAACCCTAAGCATTAAATGAAGAGATAAAGGACTCAGCCAAGCACCGAATGGAATAAGAAACTGATCGAGAACATACAGTGAGGAGAGATACATGCAGAGGTCCCCTATCAGCTATGGCAGCACGGATCCGCCATCTTGGACTCCTATAGGAGATCAGCGAACAGGGGGTATGAGAAAGCAGCTTCACGGAGCTTCCAGCAGGAGACAGAACAACCAGGAATCAACAATATACACTTTCCCACCCCCTACCCTTCTTCATCTCCACTTAGCCTCCTCTGCTTCCTGCAGCCACAGTCTCTTGGCCGGGAAGAACCAGCTTCACCCCGGTAGCACTTGGATTCCAGCTGCCCGCACACACAAGCTCCATGAGTGCCTTTTGTTGGCTACTGGTATTGCTTTTTTCCACCTCTTTAGATTTTCTTCCTTATCTCTCACCACCTCACCCTCCTTTCTATCAAATATCTGGCTCCATGTGCCATTTTTGCTTCTTCCTGAAAGGCTGCAAAACACCACTGAACCGTGAAACTGCTTCCCGGCCCGTGCCGGCATGCTGGTCAGACCCCCAGGGCATTTTTGTTTGTTCTGATTTGTTCTCTTTTATTTGTTTTCTTTTTATTTCTGGGCTTGGGAGCCCCTTCTGGCCAGGCAGTACCACACTGTTTGGAAGCTATTCTCTTACTCTCTGCAGACCCACAGGGCCATCCCTGCGTGCGTTTTTTTTTTCTTTCCATTTTTGGCTTTTTTGTTTTGTTTTTTTCTGTCTCTTATTGCCTATTCATCTTTCTTCATTTCCAGTTTCCTGATTTATGCTTTTTTTATTACACTTTTTTATTCTCATTTCTGTTCTTCTCTATTTCTCAGTCTCTCATCTTTCCACTCCAAAAGCAAGCTCGCTTAGCACTCCTTTCTTTGTGTATATGTTTCTGGGCCCTGTTCCTCTCTCATTTTTCCCATACTCAGCTCCACACATCACAATCTACCCTCTCCTTCCTGCCTACCTGCACCGTGCGCTGAGCATCACACTCCCTAGCAGCACAGGCACGGCCTACTGGAACCTACCCTGCACTGATTCCCAGTCCACACTGTCAGCCCTGGTATGTGCCACAAACAACCTATCCCAGCAACTCCCCTTCAGCTGGGCCTGCCCTGCTATACCATACCCGAGTGACCCTGCCCATTAGAGAAGGTGAAAAGTACTGTGCCCACAGACAAGCAAACAACAAAGAACGCACAGCCCACCTGCTCAGACATAACCAAATCAAAAAAGCAGGATGAAACAAATTTACAATCAATAAACAAGGAAAATAACATCTGAATGCCCTGAAAACAGCAGACAATATCAAAACATTTATGAAAACAGGACAGGATGGATCCAATAGGCATCAAAAACAAAAAAAACACCAGATGACCTTCCAGTAAACTAAATCTAACTGATAAGGAATTCAAATCTCTAATATTCAGAATTACCCAAGAGTTGAAGCAAAAAGCAGACAAAAACAAGGAATAAATAAACAAATTCATGGAAAAGGCAAACAAATTCATGGAAAATACAAAAAAAAATGGAAGAATTCAGGAAAATAATACAAGAACAAAATGCTCAAATAAATTCACAACTAGAAATCATACAAAAACAACAATTAGAAATCCAGAAGAGAAACAAGATTTCAGAAATGGAGAGTATCATAGAAGGGCTGAGGAGCAGGTTTGACATGATAGAAGACAGAATCAGTGAAATTGAAGACAAACACTTGGCTACAACTCTGAGAAAAAATCAGAAAAAAGAATGAAGAAACCCTGAGAATTATGTGGGATACAACGAAAAGTAAAAGTCTGCAAGTGATCAGAGTTCCAAAATAGGAGGAGAAAACAAAAAACACAGAGAGGATCACTGAAGAATTGCTGACAGAAAACTTCCCCAATATCATGAAAGATGAAAAGCTGGCCATCCAAGAAGCTTAATGATCCCCATATAGGATAGACCCCAAAAGAAAATCACAAAGGCATATCATAATCATACTCGATAAAACCAAAGACAAAGAATCATGAGAGCAGCTCGAGAAAAACAAAAAGTCACATACAGAGGAGAAAACAATAAGACTATGCTTGGATTATTCAGCAGAAACTATGCAGACAAGAAGGCAATGGGATGACATGCAGAAAACCTTGAAAGAAAAAACTCACCAGCCAAGAATAATATATCCTGCAAAACTCTTGTTCAAATATGATGGTGAAATTAGGTCATTTCCAGATAAACAGAAATTAAAGAATTATGTAAAAACCAAACCAAACTTACAAGACTTATTAAAGGGAGTCCTTCGATCTGAGAACAAACAACATCAGACCACAGGCTGAATATAGGACACAGGATTGTACTAGCCAGATACCAACCTAGGAAATGAACTCTCAAGGACTATCCAAAACCAAAAGAATTACAACAGGGAACCAGAGAGGTTAACCTGTAAATGACAACAGCATCAGAACAACAAAAGAGGGCATAAACGGTGTAGGTATAGAATCTTCTAATGGATAGAAAAGCACGGTGATACCAAGTAATAATAGACTGGCTGAAATCTAAGAAGATAAGGATAAATTTCATGGTAATCACAAAGAAAGTTAACAAATCTACTCATCAAAATAAAGAAGAAAAACAAAGTCTCAGTAAAAACAAAACCAACAAAAACCTAGAAATGAAAAAAAAAAATCCACAAACAAAAGGAACTCAGCACAGGAGAGTAAGAGGAACAAAGAAAACGTTAGCAATCTGACTCCTAGGAATATATCCTAGAGAAATAAGAGCCGTCACTCTTATAGACATATGCACACCGATGTTCATTGCAGCACTGTTCACAATAGCAAAAACAGGGAAACAACCTAGATACCCATCAACAGATGAATGGATAAACAAACTATGGTACATACACACAATGGCGTATTATGCAAAGATAAAGAACAATGATGAATCTGTGAAGCATCTCATAACATGGATGAAACTGGAGAACATCATGCTGAATGAAATAAGTCAATTACAAAAGGACAAATACTGTATGAGACCTCTACTGTAAAACCTCCTGTAAAAGTTTATACAGAAAAAGAAACAATCTTTGTTGGTTATGAGGGATGGGAAGGGTGGGGGAGGAACTAAATAGAAAATAGATGAGTGGTAACTTTGGTGATAATATGTAAGTAATATTTAAACGAATGAGTGTGGCTGTGTTCCAAAAATGCTTTATAAATTTTATTACACATAAATTTGAATTTCATATAATTTTCATCTGTCACAAAATATTATTCTTCTTTTGATTTTTTTCCCCAACCAATAAAAACTGGAAAAATCATTCTTTGTACAGGGGTCTTGCAAAAGTACACGATGTGCTGGATTTGCCCCAGTGTCTGTGGATGACTTCTAAATCCCTTCGACCTCCCAAGTATTCTATGAATGCCACAGCAAAACAAAACAAAGCACCACCACCAGCAAAAAAAAAAAAAAAAAAAAAAAAAAAAAAACCCACAAAAAATACTCACAGAATCCCCCTATTTTTCAACCATTTTTCCCTTTATCTGTAAGATTTTTACATCTCTAGGATATATAACACCAGCAGCAAAGCTTAATATTTAGCAGACACCACAAATAATTCTTCGTAGACTTTTTATGTTTGTTTAGGAAACTTCTGTGAAGTAAGTATGGGCCTTAATCCCATTCAAAGAAGCTCACTTATCATGACATTTTTACTATCATGAAACTTGGTCACCATCTTATATGTTTCAACTACGTGGTGTGAGATTCCAAGCTGCTTGCTAATGGCGTAACAAAGAATTACAAGGCATTTCCCAAATTCAGAGCAATAAAAACCAATGACTGAATTTTAAAAGGTAAGAAAAAAAACTTCAAAATCAATTCGTTTTAAATCACAAAATTAACAATTCACAAATGGGCAAAGAGAACTTTCTTTATCATATTAAGACTAATTTACCAAGAATATATTTTAGATACACTTAGTACTGAATTATTTTATTGGGCTGGCTTATCAGAAGCCAAGAACTTTAGAAAATTGGTATGAATCTCTCAGTACTTCTAAGATTTTTAGTCCTATTGTGTTTGTGCACATAATGAGGAATTATCACATACTTCACAATGCAGCTGGAATGCTGAGATAATGTGAAAGTTGGGAAAGTAGAATTGGACCTATTTTCTGCTACTTTACAGTTTAAATTCTCCGTAATGTAATAATCTTGTTTTTTATGTTTACTAATGTGAACTTGGAAGAAAACCCACAAGCACATTTCTTAACTCTCATTTCCACAGGTGGACAATTTAAATCAGTAGCAGACTGTCACCTTGTGTAGTTTTATTTTTTGTAAATAATTGTTTACATCTGCTGCTTTTTATCGATGTGTCAGATTGCCACTGATGAGTAAATTACCTGGAGAATTATCCTAAACTCATAAAAAATAACATTTTCGTTTACATGGGTCATTCTACAAAGTTCACTATGCAGGTCATATCCAAAACACCTCCATTCTCTTTATAAGCATTCCAACAGTCTGATAACAGTAGGTCCTTTGGCAGGAAATACATGACAAAACTCTTTGCTTCTAACAGAGGTGTAGAATAAGAGAATACTGATGTAAACATAAACCCAACTCAGGAGCTTACAAATGATACCTCTTGAATTGCCTGCTCAGCACTAGATGGAAAAGGTATTTTAAAGAAGGTATTTGGTTTTGTGAATTTTAAATTCTTTTTGTCTTATCCATAACTAGTCTCTTTTTTTTAACTAGCTTGTTGAAAGTTCACTTCTACTACGTTGTTGTTAGCTGTTCTCATGGTAACCCCATGCACAATGGGATTGGATGATTATGATCCACATGATTTTCATTTGTTGATTTTTCATAAATAGATCACCTGGCCTTTCTTTCTAGTCTTAGTCTGGAAGCTCTACTGAAATCTCAGTATCACAGCAACATACAAACCTCCAAAGAAGACAGGTGGTGGATGTGCTTCAGGTACACTGGCTAGAAATCAAACCCAGGTCTCCCACATGGAATGTGAGATTTCCACCATTGAGCCACCACCACACCACCACCACCAGCTGTTATCGAGTCGATTCTGACTCATGGTGACCCCACGTGTGTCAGAGCAGAACTGTGCTCCATAGAGTTTTCAATGGCTGATTTTTCAGAAATAAACCACCAGGCCTTTCTTCAAAGGTGCCTCTGGGTGGACACAAACCTCCATCCTTTTGAATAGCAACTGAGTCATTAACCACCACTGCTCCCTAATTTCTATTGAGGTAGGTGGGCACTCATTGGATATTTGGGACAATTTCTGATAGCAATCTGCCACTCCCTTCAACATGCGTGTCTTGTGATCTCCTTGCTATCTCTATTTTATTTCTCTCATTTTTTGTCCTTTGATGCCTCTTTTTCTTCTTTCTGCCGATTTTTTGTTAGTTTACTACTGCTAATGGCATTCAAGCCTGAGAAGGTTGCTAACCCCTATTCCATTACCTCCTCACGGTCTAATTAAATAAAGACATGATATAGAATGGAACTGTGTGTTTCCAAAAACATTACTATCACCCAAATCAACTGAATTAGCTCAAGCGAAAAAAGGAACCTTTTTAAAAGATACTGCAACACTCTCCCCTCTACACAAAATGTCTTAATTTTGCCGCCTCTCATTTTTCTTCAGATTTATTTGAGCCTTGAATCCTGTCAGAGTTTTATATAAATATCCACTCTTCGTTTCAACTGCACTTTAAAAATTCCAAAAGGTGACCATAATTCATATAACGGCTAGAACATAATGCCAGGATGAAAACTGACAATTCTACTAGAGGCATTTTAAGAACTGTATTAAAAAAAAGAAATGCTTTGAAAAGAAGCATCTAGAGATTTAAAGTCACTCTAGAATGCTTGAAGAGTAAATAAACCTTATACTAAATTGTCACAGTAATCTTTTTAAATTCGACTCACTGTTTCTATACAAAAGTGTTCTCTTAAACAATTTAAAAATAAAATTTTAAATACATGATCCTTACCCTCTAGGAGTTTATAATCTAAAACTGACAGATGCAGGCATTAAAGTCATAGCAAGACAAACGCTACGGTAAAATATATCTTGACTGCCTTCCCACAATCACCCACAAAAAAAATAATAATAATCCTTGAATTTTAGTTCATCCCCAGAGATGCTAAGTCCAGACCAGTATTGCAGATTCCCTGAAGATCAGGAAAATTAACATTTTATCCACTTACCATATTTTCACTTTGATCTTGGCTTTAGCAAAAGGAATACCAGCTACTATTCACTGAGCACTTACTATTTGGTTGGCCTTTTGCCCAATACTACATTACCTCATTTCATTCCCACTACAACCCTATGAGGAAACTTTTATGATCCCTATTTTACAGACTAGAAACTGAGGCCAGAGAGTCTGACTTGCTGAAGTTCACACAGCTAGTGAGTGGAGATATCCATTCCTAACACTACTGACACTAACAATATCAGCAATGTCACTAGTCCTAGTGAATTTATTAATCATCTTCCTTACTGATAATGCTGAAACATTCAGGCTGTTTTTTGTGTTGTTAAGGCTTACACGACTTTTTTTTTTACAAGAATCAGTCTAGTTGTGAGGTTAAAAATTTAATATACAGAAGTGACATCACTGAAAATGGTAGAGTACACAACTCCAAAAATTTGTCCTTCTAATAAAGCAATGATTAAGCTGGCAAAAACTGTCAGGATCAATATTTTAAAAGCTCTAGAATCTAATGAAAAACATAAAACAACCAGAGGGGCTTAAAAAGAAGCTCCTAAATTTCAGTATGAGAGCATTGTGTCATTTTCACTTACCACCTACAATACTCCACTCCCCAAATCAGAAGTGCCCTTGGTGTGGCTTACTGAAGCTAGTGGGGGCAATATGGACCTTCATCTCAAATAACTGTGGTAGTGACTTTTTACGTTTCTGGTAGCTCCTTGATCGGCTCAGGAGCATGACTTTCTTTTGCCACCGGAGGAACGCATTCAGGGATGGGGTGTCCTCCCAAGTGGTGTTTGTTGCTAAGCGTGTAAAGACATACACTAGCTGCAGATTCCTAGGGCAAGTGAGAAATATGGGGCAAGTAGCAGATAGACCAAAATGTCTACAAAGGAAGAGGCTAAGGAAAGAGACACAGGAGAATGAGAACTTTGGAAAGCTCCTGCATATACTGCAGAATCTAGAAGACCACACACACATCCAGGGATAAACACGCTAGGAATATACCTGAGATAACCCTAAGATTTCATCACTAACCTTTAGATTCTACAAAAGCAGGAAATAAAGACTAAGGCAGAGTTGTAAGTGGCCCTGGCAAACACTGGAGTACGGCAGCAGTGGTGGTTCAGTGGAAGAATTCTTGCCTTCTATGGGGGAGACCCATGGGAGAGACCCAGACTTGATTCCCAGTCAGTGAACCTATTATGTAACCACCACCCATGTCAATAGAGGCTTGTGTATTGTTTTGTTATGACCACGAACAGGTTTCAGCAGAGCTTCCAAACTAAGACAGACTAGAAAGAAAACCCTGGCAATGTAATTTTGAAAATCACCAAGTGAAAACTATATAAATCACAATGGTTTGATCCTCAATTGATAATGGAGATGGCACAGAATCAGGCAGCATTTCACTCAGTTGTGCATGACATCACCTTGAGTCGGGGGCCGACTATGGCAGCTAAAAACAAGTGATAGAGTGTCCAACACAGAGCCAATCTATAAAGTCTGGGAGAGTATTTTTGTATTGTTTTGTTTCTTTTTGGCTCTAAGTACTTAAAGAAATCTCTGTCAAATCAGTAGCTAATCGCTAAGCTAACAGAAAAGAGACTTCAATGGCCCCAGGTGACAAAGAATACAGACGTTACAAAAATAGATTAGAGAGAACTTCTGGCAACATGGTGCTCTAGGCAGAAGCACCACGCTGTCCCTCCATAGCAAAGATCCAAAAAACTAAGCTAAAGAAAACAGCACTCTTGAAACCCTAAAATATCAAACGAAGAGGTAAAGAACCCAGCTAAGTACCAAATGGAATAAGAAAACTGACAGAGAACGGAGAGCGAGGAGAGGCTAACGCAGAGGTCCCTATCAGCTAACGCAGCGCGGATCCACCATCTTGAACTATCAGAGATCAGCAAACGGGGGTACGACAAAGCAGCTTCACGGAGCTTCCTGCAGAAGACAGAACAACCAGTAATTGGTGATATATGCTTTCCCACCCCCCACCTTTCTTCACCCCCACTCAGCCTCCTCTGCTTCCCATGGCCACAGTCTCTTGGCCGAGAAGCACTGGCTGCTTGGATTCTAACTGCCCGCACTGACCAACTCCCTGAGTACCATTTGTTGGCTGCTGGTGTTGCTTTTTTCTGCTTCTTTTGATTTCTTCCTTACCTCTCACCATCTCCCCCTCCTTTCACTCAAATACCTGGCTCCGTGCGACATCTTTGCTTCTTCCTGAGGGGCTGCGGAGCTCCATTCGAGTGTGGAACTGCTTCCCAGTCTGGGCTGCCACACTGGTGGGATCCCGGGGCTTTAGTTTGTTCGTTTTGAATTGTTTGTTTGTTTTCTTTTCCTTTTCTCGAGTTGGGAGTCCGTTCTGGCTGGGCAGTGCTACGTGGCATCCCTGAGAGCATTTCTTTCCGTGGTTTTTTTTTCCTGGTTTTTTTTGGGGGCTTTTCTTGTTTTTTTTAAATTTGTTTCCTTTTCCCTCTTTTTCCCTTTTTGTCTTTTTTCATTATTCAGTTTCTTGTCTCTCTACACCTTCCTTCTCTTCCTGTTTCCTGAATACCTGGAGCTGAATTCCTCCATGCCTTCTACCCAGGCTGTACTGCAACAACTGGGAACAACTTCCCAAGACCTCATACCGCACCAATGGGATCCCTGGGAGCTTTGCTGGTCTTTTTACTTTCTAGTTTTTATGTATTCATTCTTCTTTTTTTTCTTCTTCCACTTTTTGTTGTTCTCCATTTCATAGTCTCTCATCTCTCCACTTCAACGGCAAACTCCCCTAGTACTCTTTTTTGTTTGTATGTTTTTGGCACCTGTTCTTCTCTTCTCTCTCCCACACCCATCTTGGCTCCACACGTAACAGTCTCCCCCCTCCATCCTGCCTACCTGCACCATGCGCTTAACATCACACCACCAAGAAGCACAGGCACAGCCTACCAGAACCTGCCCTGCATAGATTACCGACCTGCCTTGGTGGCTGTAGTAAGTGCCACAAACAATCCATCCCAGCCACTCCTCTTTAGCTAGACCTGCCCTTCTGTACCATATCTGAGCGACTGATCCTGCCCATTGGAAAAGGAGGCAAAAAGTATCGTGCCCACAGACGAGCAAACAAGAACACACAGCCTGCCTACTCATAGACAAATTAAAAAAAAAAAAAAAAGATGAAAAACAAATCTACAATCAAGAAACGAGAAAAATAACTACTAAATACGCTGAAAACAGCAAAAAATATCAAAACATTTAAAAAACAGGACAGGATGGTTCCAGTAGGTGTCCAAAATAAAACACCAGATGACTTTCCAGTAGAAGAAAATGCACTAGAACTACCTAATAAGGAATCCAAATCCCTAATACTCAAAATTATCCAAAAGTTGAATTAAAAAGCAGACAAAAATAAAGAAAAAAATAGACAAATTCATGGAAAATACAGACAAAAAAAAGGAAAAATTCAGAAAAATAATTCAGGAACAAAATGCCTAAATAAATTCACAACTAGAAATTATACAAAAACAACCATTAGAAATCCAAAAGATAAACAAGATTCCAGAAATGGACAGTGTCATAGAAGGGCTGAGAAGCAGATTTCAAATGGTGGAAGACCGGATCAGCGGAATTGGAAACAAACACTTGGATACAAGTTGGTTTGAGGAAAAATCAGAAAAAAGAACAAAGAAAAATGAAGAAACCCTGAGAATTACGTGGAATACAATAAAAAGCAAAAATCTACGAGTGATCAGAATTCCAGAACAGGGGGAGAAAATAGAAGACACAGAGAGGATCATTGAAGAATTGCTTACAGAAAACTTCCCCAATATCATGAAAAGCTGACCATCCAAGAAGCTCAACGAACCCTATATAAGAGAAACCCCAAAAGAAAATCAACAAGGCATGTCATAATCACACTCACTAAAACCAAAGAAAAAGAATCCTAAAAGCATCTCAAAAAAAAAAAAGTCACATACAGAAGAGAAACAATAAGACTAAACTCGAATTATTCAGCAGAAACCATACAGACAAGAAAGCAATGGGATGACATATATAAAATCTTGAAAGAAAAAATTGACAGCCAAGAATAATACATCCTGCAAAACTCTCAAATATGATGGTGAAATTAGGTCATTTCCAGATAAACAGAAATTAAGGGAATATGTAAAAACCAAACCAA
Source organism: Dugong dugon (assembly GCA_030035585.1). Classification (NCBI taxonomy): domain Eukaryota; kingdom Metazoa; phylum Chordata; class Mammalia; order Sirenia; family Dugongidae; genus Dugong; species Dugong dugon. The sequence goes on along the minus strand of CM057483.1, from coordinate 93,974,333 downwards.
ACTTACAAGATGTATTAAAGGAAGTCCTCTGAGAACAAACAATATCAGACCACAGGCCGAATATAGGACATGGGATTGTACTAGCCAGATACCAACCTAGGAAATAAACTCTTAAGGACTACCCAAAACCAAAAGAATTATAAAAGGGAACCAGAGAGATTAATCTGTAAATGACAACAGCATCAGAACAATAAAAGAGGGAATAAACGGTGTAGATACAGAACCTTCTAATGAAAAGGAAGTCAAGCGATATCAAGTAATAATAGACTGGTTCAAATCTAAGAAGATAAGGGTAAATCTCATGGTAACAACAAAAAAATTTAACAAAACTACTCATCAAAATGAAAAAAAAACATGAAGTCTAAAAACAAAATGTACAAAAAACAAATGAAATAAAATTCACAGACAAAAGGAACTCAGCACAGGAGAGTAAGAAGAACAAAACTGGAAAACATGCTGAATGAAATAAGTCAATCACAAAAAAACAAATATTGTATGAGACCTCTATTATATAACTCATATAAAAGTTTACACACAAAAAGAAACAATCTTTGTTGGTTATGAGGGATGGGAGGAGTGGGGGGGACTAAATAGATAACTGGTAACTTTGGTGAAGAATAAGACAGTACACATTACTGGGGAAGCCAGCACAACCTGTATAAGGAAAGGTCATGGAAGCTCCATAGACACTTCCAAACTCCCTGAGGGACTGAATTGCTGGGTGGAGAGCTGTGGGGACCATGGTCTCAGGGAACATCTAGCTCAACTGGCATAACACAGTTTATAAAGACAATGCTCTACATTCTGTCTTGGTGAGTAGCATCTGGGGTCTTAAAAGCCTGTGAGCAGCCATCTAAGATACTCCACTGGTCTCACCCCTTCGAGAGTAAGGAAGAATGAAGACAAGAAAACATAAGGAGAAGATTAGTCCAAAGGACTAATGGATCACAGCTACCACGGCCTCCACCAGCCTGAGTCCAGTACAGCTAGATGGTGCCCGGCTACCACCACTGACTGCTCCGACCAGGATCACAATAGAGAATCCTGGACAGAGCTGGAAAAGGATGTAGAATAGAATTCTAACTCACAAAAAAGACCAGATTTACTGGCCTGACAGACTGGAGAAACCCCGAGAGTATGGCCCCCAGACACCCTTTTAGCCCATTGGTGAAGCTCCTCCAAAAAGTCACTGTTCAGCCGGGGACTGGACAGCCTCATAACAGAAAACAGGACTAATGAGGCACAGCAGTCCAGCGACAAGGACTAGAAGGCAGGAGGGGATAGGAAAGCTGGTGATAGGGAACCCAAAGTTGAGAAGGTACAGTGTTGACATGTCATGGGGTTGCTAACTATTGTCATAGGGCAATATGTGTGCTGTTTAATGAGAAAGTATTTGTTCTGCAAACCGTCATTTAAGGTAAAAAAAAAATTATGTGAGATCAAACCGACAACAGCAACTCAAAAGGTTTGATGGGAAGCCTAGGAGACAGTGAGTTGAAGATAATGGTAATGGAATAATTTGGAAAAGGATAATGAGAATAGCAGCAGAACTGGAAGAATGTAATTGATGTCACTGAATTGTACATATAAAACTTTCAAAATGATGTAACTTTGGCTATGTATATTTTCACCAAAAATAAAAGGGTCCTCAAGGTCGAGAAAGGAGAGTGTTGACATGTTGTGGGGTTGTTAACCAATGTTATAAAACAATATGTCTACTGACTGTTTAAGGAAAAACTATTCTGTAAACCTTCATCTAAAGTACAATAAAAAAAATTAAAAAATAGATTAGAAAAATTACTAAACAAATAACTACAACCCACATCAAGTTACAACAAACTCTGGGAAGGAGAGAGATCCTGATGTCCAAAGTTAACACATTTTAATATTCAAAATGTCCAGTTTTCAACAAAAAAATCTGAGACATGCAAAAGAAACAAGAAAATATGCCCATTCAGAGGAAAAAGAAATCAACAGAAACTGTCCCTAAGGAAACTCAATCACTAGACTTACTACACAAAGACTTTAAATCCAATGTTTTAAATATTTTTAACTAGCTAAAGAAAACTACAGGCTAAAAACTAAAGGAAACCAGGACAATGATGTCTTAACAAAAAGAAAAGATGAAGCGGGGGTGGAGCAAGATGGCAAAGCGGATGCTCCCATTTACTCCCCCGCCAACTAACTTACTAAACAACGAATAAAAACAAGCACAGACTGAGATCTCAGAACTCTGGACAGCAGCTGAGGTACTGGAGTGTCAAGGTGAATACAGAAGTGGGGGAGAGGAAGACTGGGACTGATATACAAGCCAAGAGATCCCACCTGCTGACTTCAGGAGTGCTCACTCACCACAGCCATTTTGGGATGGGGCTGGGTAACACCCTAAACAGGGAACACAGAAAAGGAGATAATCTGAGAAAGCTCTAGCCCGATTTTTTAAGGTGGCACAAATCTGCTGTGGGAATACACGGGACACACAATTGGGAGGGGTGAAGGGAGACCGTGGCGCTGTGTGAGAGTACTCCTGAATCTCGCTGAGGCTTCAGATGAACAGGAACTGTGACCAGGAGAAACAGCAAGGACAGCAGAGCAAGGGAAATACTTTAAACTGACTGGTTACACAGGAAATGGCCCACAACAGGATACTGAGTAAGTGCCTGTGTGAAGTCGCCCATGAAAGAAAGACATAGAGAGCCCCCCAACCCCGCCATCATCACGGTAGGGTAGAGCCCAAGCACTCAGGTCAGTGTCTGTGACAGCTAATCCCCCCTCCAGCACGTATGTACTGGATTCCAGAGACAAAGCATCCAGAACACCTGAAACAGTACTGCAAAAAAACTAAGAATAAGAGTGCCATCTAATGGTTCTCAGGAGAAGATACCAAGCCCACTGCAGCTGGGTCATTCTGTCTCAAATGGAACCCGCAGGATAGAGGAGAACTACCTGTGGGGTTCCCAGGGATGTGAATCTTTGCAAAGATGGTCTCCCGCATCTTTCTCTCACAGAGTCTGGTGGGTGCAGGCCCCAGTCTTTTGGTTGGCAGCCAGTTGCCTGGCTGCTGCACCACCAGGACACCCAATCAGAAAATTTTCCCACAGTAAAAAGAATACAAAATTTAAAGAAAAAAAAAGCTCAAATTCAACAAAAGACAGTAAAACACAAAAAATCCCAAGAAGGAACAATCAAAAGCAAAACATGAGGAAATCTCCCCGAATGAGGCCATAAAACTGCAAAGAATTGATAACTTTCCAACGGTGCTAAATATGTTTACAGACAGAAAACCAACTAGTGGAGATTAGAAAACAACTGGAAAAACAAAATGAGAGACTTAATAAGGAAATTTTAAAACATCAACAAAAAAAAAAAGAGTACTACTGGAACTAATAAAACTTCTGAATAAGAAAAAACGAGATATGAGCTTGTAACCAATAAGATAGAATAGACACTTCGTGTCGTCTATCTTACAACAAAGACCCCAAAAAAACAAGCAAATCAGATATATATAACAATATAGAAATCCTAATCATCAAAGACAAAACCAAAGAATTGGACTGAGCAACAGGTAGGAGAGACAATCCAAAAACAGCAGAAATGGGGAATTACGGATGTGGGATCACCAGCGTCCATTTAGCTGAATCTGCACAGTGGACACAGGTGGAGGCAAGCAGTAACATCCCAAGCCAAAACCCACCCCATCTGGTGCAGTCAAACAGCAGCAAACATGCATGCACCTCCAGAACCAAACAGGAGCAACAGAACTGTGAAAGCCATGTGCAAGCTCCCAACCAACCATGCGTACACACCATAACCCTTCCCTTACCAGAGTTCATGGCCAAGAAGCACTTCCTTCTCCTCATCCATCCTCCTCCCCAATCTGACATACATCAGTCTGGGGGCATTCAACACAGCCACACCCCCTAAACTGGGAATTCACAAACCAGTCTGGAGGCATGCTCCCCTTTGCCCAGCCACTGGTGTAGGGGGTCCACAGACTAGCAGTGTCCTTCACCACCCCCCAATCACCTGCACCAGTGCCTTGCTGGTCAACCCCACATGGCAGGCCTTCTTAGATCAAAAGAGGCAGAGCATCCACCAGAAGCCTGTTATCACCTGCTGCATCCAAGTCAAGTCGGAGCTGCAAATTTGTGACATTCAACACCACCCCACCCTCTAAGAAGGGGCCTCACCCACCCAAACTGGAGGCCTGAGAGCCAGCAGTACCACCCACTCCATCTAGCTGCCTATGACAGGGGCCTGAGAATTAGTGATCCCCCAATCCCTTCAGCTAACAGAACCAGGCGCTCAAGGACTGGCTGCAGTACCCCCACTCACTACGAGCTGTAGCAGACAGGGGCATGCCCTTCATCCAGGCACTGGGGGGCAGCCGACAGTCCCCTGCCTTGGCACCCACATTGCCCCCCACTGCAACCAAAGACCTGTGCCTGCTCCAAACACACCCAAGCAGCTGTGCCCACCCAGGACTATAGGTGAGAATCTCCACACCACACACTTGGTGAGCAAAAATCCAGGCACCTGCACCCCAACAAACCGGTAAGTGGCAGAGCACACACACAACCTCCAATCCAACATACAGGGAGAACACCCCCTGCATCCACAGCCAGGTGACCAGCAGGACAGATTCATCACTTCATCAAAAACTCCGCCTACATCTTCAGCACCCCCGCAAGAACAATGAACAGACTCCTGGGCTCACACACCTAGTAGCTGCTCCGATCACCTGGAGATAGGAGGTTAGAGTTTAAACAAACCAGGTTAAGAATGAAAGTAACACACATACTCAGCCTACTTAGATATATCAAAACAAAACAAAAACTCAGAATGCAGTAAACAAAAAAGTATGATAAACGAATATACTAACTTATTGATGCCTCAGAGACAACAATCAATATCAAATCACATAAAGAAGCAGGACAAGATGGCTCCAGCAAGCCACCAAAATAAAGAACCAGAAAACCTTATGGAGAAAGACAAGGCACTGGAACTACCTGATAAAACATTCAAAAGACTAATATACAGAGCTCTCCAAGAGATCAAGAAGGAGATCAGGCAAAACACAGATCAAACCAAGGAAAACACAGACAAAGCAAAAGAAAAATTCAGGAAAAGAATACAAGAACAAAACGACAGAATAAACAGCCTACTAAAAACCATACAAAACTAGTAACTAAAAATCCAAAACATCAACAATAAAAGTTTAGTACTAGACAACTTCATAGAAGGTCACAGGAGCAAAACTGAGACAATGGAAGTCAGAATTAGTGAGTCTGAAGATAAATCCCTTGACACAAATTTGAGGAAAAATCAGAAAACAGAATGAAGACAGCCTAAGAATTACGTGGGATACTATCTAGAGAAAAAACTTATGAGTAACCAGAGTACCAGAACGGGGGAAAACGGAAAACACAGAAAGAATGGTTAAAGATTTGATGGCAAAAAACTTTCCTAACATCATGAAAGACAAGAAAATATCTATCCAGGAAGCTCTATGAACCACATACAGGATAGACCCCAGAAGAAAGTCACCAAGACATATCATAACCAAATTTGCCAAAACCAAAGACAAAGAATCCTGAGAGTGGCTAAGCAAAAAGTCACCTTCAAGGGAGAACCAATAAAACTAAGCTCTGATTACTCAGCAGAAACCATACAGACAAAAAAGCAATGAGATGACATACATAAAACCTTGAAGAAAAAAATTACCAGCGAAGAATTACGTATCCAGCAAAACTGTCTCTCAAATACAACAGCGAAATAAGGTAATTTCCAGATACGTAGAAATTAAGGAAATTTATAAACAACCAGACCAAAATTGTAAGAAATATTAAAAGCAGTCCTCTGGTTAGAGAATCAACAACATCAGATAGACAACAGTCCAAGACTAGGGCACAAGACAGATCAACCAGATAGGGAATTCACAAAAACAAAACAAAGCTCAAAGACTGAAAACAAGGAACCAGAGACATCAATATGTAAAAGACGACAACATCACAACAAAAAAGAATAAACGGTGTACATATAGAACTTAAACATGGAGAGAAAATCAAGGCATTATCAATAAATAGAAGGCTAGTAGTAACTTAGAGAAATAAACTTAAATTTCAGGGTAACCCCAAAGGAAGCTAACAAACCTGCCCATCAAAAGAAAAAAACAGAAAAACATAAAAGACTCACCATAAAATCAACGATAATGAAAGAGATGAAAAAAAATACATAAACAAAAACAACTCAGCACAGAAAGTTATGTGGAACAAAGAAAACATCAACATCACAAAAAAATGGCAGCAGTAAATTCATACCTATTATTAATTACACTGAATGTACATGGCCTAAATGTACCAGTGAGAGTGGCAGAATGCATTTTAAAAAAAAGGATCCAATTATATGCTATCTACAAGAGACACACCTTAGACACAAAGACACAAAACTCAGAGAATGGAAAAAAATATATTAAGCAAGCAATAACCAAAAAAGAGCAGAAGTGGCAATATTAATCTCTGATAAAATAGACTTTAAAGCAAAATCCACCATAAACGATAAGAAAGAACAAGGTATGATGATTAAAGGGTCAATATACCAGGAGAACATAACCATAATAAATATATACGCATCCAATCACAGGGCTCCAAAATACATAAAACAAACTCTAACGGCATTGAAAACAGAAGTATAAAGTTCGACAATAGTAGAAGACCTCAACACACCTCTTTCGGTGAAGAACAGAACATCTAGAAAAAAACTCAATAAAGATACAGAAAATCCAAATGTCACAATCAACCAATTCAACCTCACAGACATATACAGAACACTCCACCCAACAGCACAGCAAAGTACATATTCTTTTCCAACGCATGTGGAACATTCTCCAGAACAGACAATATTTTAGGCTGCCAAGTAAGCCTTAACAAAATCCAAAATATTGAAATAATAGAAAGCCACCTTTCCTGATCATAAGTTCATAAAAGTAGAAGTCAATAACAGAAACAGCAAGGAAAAAAAAATCCAATACATGGAACTAAACACCTTACTTAAAAACCACTGGGTAATAGAAGCAAACACGGAATCAAAAAATTCCTAGACTCAAACAAGAATGAAAACACATCATAACAAAATCTTTGGGATACAGCAAAGGCAGAGCTCAGAGATCAATTTATAGCAACTGATATACACATAAAAAAAAGGGATAAAATCAAAAAGTTAGCTATACGACTCAAATAGAAAGAGAGCAGCAGAAGAAGCCCACAGCCATCAGAAGAAATGAAATAAGAAAGATCAGAGCATAAATAAATGAAATAGAAATAGAAAAACAATAGGCAGAATCAACAAAACCAAAAGTTGGTTCTTTGAAAGGATCAACAAAATCAACAAATCATTGGCCAAACTGACTAAAGAAAAACAGGAGAGAACACAAATAAATAAGTAATGAAATGGAGACACTACAACAGACTTACTGAAATAAAAAAGTATCATAACAGAGAACCATAAAGAATTGTATTTAAACAAAATTGAAAACACAGAAGAAATAGACAAATTTCTAGAAACACACTACTTACATAAACTAACACAAACTAAGATAGAAATCCTTAACAGACACAAAACAAGAGAAGACATTAAAAAGGTAACAAATAAACTTCCAACAAAAAAAAAAATCCTGGCCCAGGTGGCTTCACTGGAGAATTAATCAAACACAGTGAGAAGACCTCACACCAGTACTACTCAAACTATTTCAGAACACAGAAAAGGAAAGGATAATTAAGAATTCATTCCATGAAGTCAGTATAATCCTGATACCAAAACAGGCAAAGAGACCACAAAAAAGAAAATTACAGATCAATATCTCTCGTAAATACAGACACAAAAATTCTCAACAAAATTCTAGCCAATAAAATTCAGCATCATATTAAAAAAATAATACACAACACAGTAGGATTCATACCAGGTATGCATCTAAACAAGGAGCCCTGGTGACAGAGAGGTTAAGAGCTCAGCTGCTAACCCAAAGGTTGGCAGTTTGAATCTACCAGCTCCTCCTTGGAAACCCTATGGAGCAGTTCTACCCTGTCCTATAGGTTCACTATGTGTTGGAATAACCCGACGGTAACGAGTTTGGTTGTTTTTTTTTTTTTCTTTTTGGTAATGCAAAACCAACAACAGCCAACACTATTCTCAAAGAAGAAAGGCTGACAAAGTTCACCCTGAGAATGGGAACAAGACAAACATGCCTTTTATCATCACTCCTGTTTAACATTATACTGGAATTACTGGCTAGACAATAAGGCAAGAAAAAGAAATACAGCGTATCCAAATTGTAAGAAAGAAATAAAACTATCCCTAATTGTGGAAGATATGAGACTATACATGGAGAACCCTACAGACGCCACGAGAAAACTACTGGAGCTAACAGATACACCAGAGTACAGGATATAAGATAAAGATACAAAAATCATTTGAATTCCTATACACTGATAAAGAGAACTATGAAAACGGAATCAGGGAAGTAATACCATTTATAATATCCCCTAAAAAATAAAACAGGAATGAATCTAACCTGGGAGGTGAAAATGTATAGAAAGAAAACTACAAAACACTATGGCAAGAAACAAAAAGAGACCTACGTGAGTGGGCATCAGTAGGATACAAACCATAAATAACAATACACAAACACTAGAATATAAGCTAGATAACCAGGATCCTCTAAAAACTAAACACTTAAGCTCATCAAAAGACTTCACCGAAAGAGTAAAAAGAGAACCTACAAACAGGGAAAAAAAATTGCCTATTACAAATCCGGAAAAGGTCTAATTTCTAAAATCTATAGGTAAATGCAACACCTCTACGACAAAAAGACAAATAACCCAGCCAAAAAATGGGCAAACGATATGAAGAGACATTTCACCAAAGAAGACATTCAGGCGGCAAAGAGACATGAGGAAATGCTCGTGATCGCTAGCCATTAGAGAAACCCAAAACTACAATGAAATACCACCTCACCCCAACATTACCGGCACGAATCAAAACAAGAGAAAATAACAAATGTTGGAGAGGCTCCAGGGATACTGGGACCCTTATACACTGCTGGTGGGAATGCAAAATGGTACAACCATTTTGGAAAATGATATGGTGCTTACTTAAAAAGCTAGAAATAGAAATACCATGTGATCCATCAATTCCACTCCTAGGAACATATCCTAGAGAAATAAAAGCCATCACACAAATAAATAGCACACCCATGTTCATTGCAGCATTATTCACAATAATAAAAGGACAGAAACAACCTAACTGCCCATCAACAGATGAATGGATAAAGAAACTATGGTACACACACACAATGGACTACTACGCAATGATAAAGAACAATAAGGAATCTGCGAAACATCTCACAACGTGGATGAATGCAGAGGGCATTAAGCTGAGTGAAATAAGCCAATCAAAAAAAATGAATATTGTATGAGACCACTATTATAAAAACTCATGAAAAGGTTTACATGGAGAAACAATCTTTGATGATTTCAAGAGAAGGAAGGGGTGGGGAGGGAAAAACACTAACTAGACAATAGATAAGTGTTAATTTTGACGAAGAGTAAAACAGTACACAATACTTGGGAATTCAGAATAACTTGACTAAGGCAAAGACACAGAAGATTCATAGACACATCCAAACTCCCTGAGGGACTGAGTTACTGGGCTGAGGGTTGGGGACCATGGTCTTGGGGGATACCTAGCTCAGCTGGCATAACATAGTTTATAAATAAGATATTCTACATCCTACTTCGGTGAGTAGCATCTGGGGTCTCAAAAGCTTCTGAGCAGCCACCTAAAGATACTCCACTGGTTGCACCCCATCTGGAGCAAAGGATAATGAAGAAATCAAAGACAAAAAGAAAATACTAGTCCAAAGAACTATTGGACCACATAAACTCTGGTCTCCACAAGACTGAGTTCAGCACAGCTAGATGGTACCTGGCTACCACCACCAACTGCTCTGAAATGGATCACAATAGAGTATGCCAGACAGAGGTGGAGAAAAATGTAGAAAATTCAAACTCACAAAAAAAGACCCGACTTACTAGTCTGACACAGACTGGAGAAACCCCGAGAGTACAGCCCTGAGACACCCTTTTAATCCAGTACTGAAGTCTCTCCTGAGGTTCACCCCTCAGCCAAAGACTAGACAGGCCCATAAAAACAAACAATAATGCACATGCGTCAACCATGAATACGAGACTAAATGTATACACCAGCCCAGGGGCAAGGACGAGAAGGCAGGAAGGGGCAGTAAAGCTGGACAAATGGAAATGGGGAACCCAAGGTCAAGAAGGGGAGAGTGTTGACACATTGTGGGGTTGGAAACCAAGATCACAAAACAATATGTGTATTAATTGTTTAATGACAAACTAATTTGCTCTGTAAACCTCCACCGAAAGCACAATTAAAAAATAATAGTAACTGAAACATGGAATGTACGAAATATGAATCTAGGAAAATTGAAAGTCATCAAAAATGAAACGGAATGCATAAAGGTCACTATCCTAAGCATTAGTGAGCTAAAATGGACGGCCACTTGTCATTTTGAATCAGACAATCATGTGGTCTTCTATGCTAGGAATGACTGATTGAAGAGGAATGGCATCACATTCATCATCAAGAGAAACATTTCAAGATCTATCCTGAAGTACAACGCTGTCTGTGATAAGATATCCATATGCCTATAAGGAAACCCAGTTAATACGACTACTACTCAAATTTACGCACCGTTAATACCAAACACAAAGAAATTGAAGATTTTTCCCAACTTCTGCAATTTGAAATTGATTAAACATGCAATCAAGATGCACTGTAATTACTGGTGATTGTAATTCGAAAGTTGGAAACAAAGAAGGAGGACTGGTAGTTGGAAAATATTGCCTTGGTGATAGAAATAATGCAGGAGATCGCATGACTGAATTTTGCAAGACTGACTTATGCATTGCAAATACCTTTTTTCAACAATAGCCAATATAGACCTGGGCCTCATGGGATAGAATACACAAGAATCAAATAGACTACATCTATGGAAAGAGACAATAGAGAAACTCAGTATTATCAGAACAAAGCCAGAGCTGACTGGAGAACAAGCCATCAATTGCTCATATGCAATTTCAAAATGAAGCTAAACAAAATTAAAACAAGTCCACTAAAGCCAAGTATCACCTTGAGTATATCCCACATGAAGTTAGAGACCATTTGACTGTGTGGGTCATAACAAATTATGGATAACAATACAAAGAACTGGGATCCCAGAACACTGAATTGTGCTCATGCAGAAACTGTACATAGACCAAGAGGCAGTAACAGAAAAAGAGAATACTCCGTGCTTTAAAATCATGAAAGGTCTATGTCAGGGTTGCATCCTTTCACCATATTTACTCAATCTGTGGAGCCCTGGTGGCACAGTAGTTAAGTACTCCACTGCTAACTGAACCATCGGCAGTTTGAAACGACCAGCCGCTCTCCTGCAGAAAGATGTGGAAGTCTGTGTCCGTAAAGATTTATAGCCATAGAAACCCTATGGGGCAGTTCTACTCTGTTCTACAGGGTTGCTATGAAATCGACTCCATGGCAGTGGGTTTTTTTTTTTTTTTAATTCAATCTGAATGCTGAGCAAATAATCTGAGAAGCTGAACTATGTGAAGAAGAATGTGGCATCAGGATTGGAGAAAGACTTATTAACCACCTTCAATATCAGATGACACAACCTTGCTTACTGAAAGTGAAGATGACTTTAAGCACTTACTAATGAAGATCAAAGACTACAGCCTTCAGTATGGATTACACTTCAACATAAAGAAAACAAAGATCCTCACAACTGGACGAATAAGCAACATCATGATAAACGGAGAAAATATTAAAGTTGTCAATAATTTCACTTAACCTGGATCCACAAAAAAACACCCATGGAAGCAGCAGTCAAGAAATCAAACGACATACTGCATTGGGTAAATGTGCTGAAAAGACCTCTTTAAAGTGTTATAAAGCAAAGAAATCACTTTGAGAACTAAGGTGCACTTGACTCAAGCCATGGTATTTTCAATCGCCTCGTGTGCATGTGAAAGCTAGACAAAGGACAAGGAAGACGAAAGAATCGATGCCTTCGAATTATTGTTGGTGAAGAATACTGAACATACCGTGGACTGCTAGGAGAATGAACAAATGTGGCTTGGAAAAAGTACAGCCAGAATGCTCCTTAGAAGTGAGGATGGCAAGACTTCATCTCATGAACTTTGGACCTGTTATAAGGAGGGACCTGTCCCTGGAGAAGGACATCATGCCTGGTAGAGAGTCAACCAAAAAGACGAAGACTCAATGACATGGACTGACAAAGTTTAACATATTCAGCATTTCTCAAGCTGAAAGAACTGAAGAAAAAATTTGAGCCTTGAATTGCAACACTGAGGGTAGTAAAATTGAATGATGCAGGAAGCATCAAAGAAAGATGAAAGGAATACACAGTCACTGTACCAAAAAGATTCATCAATGGTTAACCATTTAAGCGGGTAGCATATTATCTCAAGAACTGATAGTACTGAAGGAAAAAGTTCAAGCTGCACTGAAGGCACTGGCAAAAAAGAAGCTCCAAGAATTGATGGAATAGCAATTGAGGTGCTTCAACAAATGGATGCAAAAAATGGAAGCACTCGCTCATCTATGCCAAGAAATTTGGAAGACAGCTAGCTGGCCAAGCGACTGGAAAAGATTTACATTAGTGCCATTCCAAAAAAAGATGATCCCATCGAATACAGAAATTATTGAACAATATCATTAATATCAGATGTAAGTAAAATTTTGCTGAAGATCATTCAAAAACAGCTGCAGCAGTACATCGACAAGGAACTGTCAGAAATTCATGCTGGATTCAGAAGAGGACGTGGAACGAGAGGTATCACTGCTGATGTCAATGGATCTTGGCTGAAAACAGAGAATACCAGAAAGATGTTTACCTGTGTTTTACTGACTATGTAAAGGCATTCAACTGTGTGGATCATAACAAATTATAAATATCATTGCGAGGAATGGAAATTCCAGAACACTTAAATGTGCTCATGCGGAACCTGTACGTACACCAAGAAGCAGTCATTTGAACAGAATAAAGGGATACTGCATGGTTTAAAACTGGAAAAAGTGTGCAGCAGGGCTGTACCCTTTAACCTTACTTATTCAATCTGGGTGCTGAGAAAATCTGAGACGCTGGACAATATGAAGAACAACGTGGCATTAGGTTTGGAGAAAGACTCATTAACAACCTGCGATATGCAGGATGACACAACCTTGCTTGCCAAAAGTGAAGACAACTTGAAGCACGCACTTATAAAGATCAAAGACTACAGCCTTCAGTATGGATTATGCCTCTACATAAAGAAAACAAAAATCCTCACAACTGGACCAATAAGCAACATCACAATAAATGGAGAAAATACTGAAGTTGTCAAGGATTTCAATCTTCTTGGATCAAGGATCAATATCCAGTCAAGAAATAAAACGACATATTGTATTGGGCAAATCTGCAAAAAAACCTCTTTTGAATTTTAAAAAGTAAAAGTGACACTTTGATGACTAATGTCCATCTGACCCAAAGCATGGTATTTTCAATCACCTCATTTACATGCAATAGCTACATAATGCAAAATAAGACTGAAGAATAACTGATGCATTTGAATTATAGTGTTGGTGAAGAATATTGAATACAAAAACGAACAAATCTGTCCTGGAGGAAATTAGAGCAAGAATGTTACTTAGAAATGAAGGACCCTGGAAAAGGACATCATGCTTGGTAGAGGGTCAGAGAAAAAGAGAAAGACCCTCAACAATGTAGACTGACACAGTGGTTGCAATGATGGGCTCAAACATACCTACAATTATGAGGATGGCACAGGACCGGGCAATGTTTCATTCTGTTATACGTAAGGTTTGTATGAGTCAGAGCCAACGTAATGGCACCTAACAACCATACACCCTAACGTCATATAATTTTCTCCTATATTACTGTCTAAACGTTTAATAATTTTGCTTTTCACAATTAGGTTTTAAAATCAACTAAAGCTAATTTTTTATAATATGAGTTAGGGGGCCTATTTTCATTTTCTTTTATATAGATAACCAGGAATCCCAGCATCACTTTTCAAAAAATCCATCTTGTCTCCACTGATCTACAATTACAGCTCTATCACAAATCAAGTTTTCATATGCATATAGGTCTATGTCTTAATCCTCTATTTTGTTTCATGGAGAAATGTGTGTCTACACTGGGCCAATACCACAATGTCTGAATTACTATATTTTTATAATTCTTGATATTTGGTAAGGCGAGACTCTCCACCCTGTTCTTCAATACCGTCTGACCTACTCTTAGTCCTTTGCACTTCTACGTCAATTTTAGAAGAAGATTGTCACTTTCCATAAAATATACCCATCAGGATTTTTAAAAATTTTATTGTGGTAGAATATATATGTAACAAAATATTTACCATTTCAACCATTTTTTATATGTACAATTCAGTGACATTACGTTCACCATGTTGTGCAACCATCATCATCTGTTTCCAAATCTCCCCTTAACAGAAACTTAGCACCCTTTAAGCAATAACGCCACAATTTCTGCCTCCCGTGTGCCCCTAGTAACCACTGATAAACTTCGGTCTCTATACATCTGCCTATTCTAGATATTTCATGTAAATAAGATTATATAATACTTGCGCTTCTGTGTCTGATTTATTTCACTCAATGTTTTCAAGGTTCATTCATGCCATAGCATTTATTAGAACTACATTTCTCTTTATGGCTGAGAAATACTCCATTACGTGTACATACCACATTTTGTTTATCCATATGATAAGCACTGCATTTTAATATTGTTAACATTGTACTCTCCAAACTGATCTATAGATTCAGTGAAATTCCTATCAAAATTCCAACTATCGTAAGAAGAACAAAGTAGGAGGCCTCACATTACCTGATCTCAGAGCCTACTATACAGCCACGGTATTCAAAACAGCCTGGTACTGGTACAATAGACATACAGACCAATGGAACATAATTGAGAACCCAGACGTAAATCCATCTACCTACAGTCAGCTGATCTTGACAAAGACCAAAGACCATTAATAGGGAAAAAGACAGTCTCTTTAACAAATGGTACAGGCAAAACTGAATGTTGATCTGTAAAAAAACGAAACAGGACCCATACTATACACAAAAACTAACTCAAAATGGATCAAAGCTCTTAATATAAAACTTAAAATGATAAAGATCATAGGAAAAAAAATGGGGACAACCCTAGGGGCCCTAATATATAACATAAATTGGATAAAAATCATAACTAACAATGCACAAACACCAGAAGACAAACTAGATAAGCAGGAGTGACTAAAAATTAAATACTTATGCTCACCATAAGACTTGGGACAGAGTGGGAGAAAAATGTAGAATAAAATTCAAATTCACACATGCAAAAAATGACCAGACTTATTGGTCTGACAGAGACTGAAGGAACCTTCAAGACTATGGCCCCTAGATACCCTTTTAACTCAGAACTGATGCTGCTCCCAAAGACTGCACTTTAGCCAAAGATTAGTAACAGGTCTATATAACAAATAACAAATAACAAATGTGAGGAACATGCTTCTTAGTTCAATCATGTATACGAGACCAAATGTGCAATACCTGACCAAAAGCAATGATGTGAAGGCAGGAAGGGACAGGAAAAATGGAGGGATGGACGTGGGGAGCCAGGGGTGGGGAAGGAGAGAGTTTTGACACATCAAAGGGATTGCAACCAATTTCACAATATAATTTATATATAAATCGTTGAATGAATAACTCATTTGCTCTGTAAACTGTCCCCTAAAGCACAATAAAAAATAAATTCTGACTATATTTTAGAAATGAGAAATATGATCCTAAACTTTGCATGGAATGGCAAGGGACAAACAATAGCCAAAACAATCATGATTTTAAAAAAAGAAAAATGTTTTTTGTTCTTTTTGGACAACTCAAACTTCCTAATTTCAAAACTTACTATAAAGCTATCATAATCAAGACAGTGTGTACTAGCATAAAGAAAGACATATACACCCATGGAATAGAGTGGAGAGTCCAGAAAGAAACCCGTTCTTTATGGTCTGTTTATTTCAACAAGGATGCCAAGACTATTCCATGGAGAAATGATACTCTTTTCAAGAAATCATGCTTTGAAAACAGGATATGTAAATAAAAAGAGTAAATTTGGAACCTCTACCTCAGACAATATACAAAACTTAACATAAAAAGGATCAAAGGTCTAATTATAAGAACTAAAACTATAAAACTCTTAGCAGGAAACAAGTGAAAATCTGCATGACCTTAATATAAGGCAATTTTTTAAAGGTATGAAACCAAAGGCACAAGCAATCAAATAAAAAAACAAAAACAGATAAACTAACCATCATCGAAATTAAAAACTTTTGTGCATCAAAGGACACTATCAAGAAAAAGAAAAGACAATCCACTGAATAGGACAAAATATTTGCAAATCATATAGTTGATAAGGGTTTAATACGCAAAATATATAAAGAACTCCTACAACTCAACAATCAAAGGTGCAGCAAGCTACGGCTGCTAACCAAAAGGTCGGTAGTTCAAATCCACCAGCTGCTCCTTGCAAACCCTATGGGGCAGTTCTACTCTGTCCTACAGGGTCACTATGAGTCAGAATCGACTCGACGGCAACAGGTTTGGTTTTCTGATTTAATTTAAAAATAGCAAAGCATTTGAATAGACATTTCTCCAAAGAAGATATACAAATGGCCAATAAGCACATGAAAAGATTCTCAACTTCACGAGTCATCAGGAAAATGTAATACCAATGAGATACCACTTCACACAAACTAGAATGCCTATAGTAATAATATAAAAATGGACTACATGCTACTTAACAAAAAAAGACAAAGAACCCAATCGAAAAATCAGGCAAAGGACTTGAAACAGTTCACCAAAGAGGATATTCAAATGGCCAACATAAAAAGATGCTCAACAACATTAGCCATTTAGGGAAATGCAAATCAAAACTATAGTGATATATCACCTCACCCCCATTAGAATGGCAATGATAAAAAAAGAAAAACAAGTATTGGTGAGGTTGTGGAGAAACTGGAACCCTCAACCAGCGCTGGTGGGAATGTAAAATGGTACAGCCATTGTGAAAAAGTTCGGCAGTTCCTCAAAAAGATGAACGCAGAATTACCATATGATCCAGCAATCCCAATCCTACATCTGTACCCAGAAGAAATGAAGGCAGGAACACAAACAGAAACCAGTACACCAATGTTCACTGCTGGCTTTTCACAGTAGCCAAAAGGTGGAAACAACCAAAATGTCCATGAACAGATGAATGGATAAACAAAATGTGTACATACATAAAATGGAATACTACTCACCTATAGAAAGCAATGAAGTTCTGATGCATACCACAACATGGATGAACCTTAAAAACATCATGCTGAGTGAAATAGATCAGTTACAAAATGACAAACACTGTATGATTCCACTTACGTGAAATAAGCAAATATAAAGAATCCAAAGATTATTAATTGTTATCAGGGGTGAGAAGGAGGGGGAAAGGGAGAGTTTTTGCTTGATGGGCACTGAGTTTATGTTAATGGTGGAGGAATGTTTTGGAAAAGGATAGCAATAATGGTGGCACAACATGAAAAATGTAATCAATGTCACTGAATTTTTTTTATTAATATTTTTATTTTTGGTGAAAATATACATAGCAAACCCCACTCGCATTAAACACTTTCTAGACATAATGATCAGTGACACTGGTTACATTCTTCACATTGTGTCAACATTCTCGTTATTTCTGTTCTAGTTGTTTCATTCTCATTTATTAAACTCCCTGCCCTCCAACCTCCTTGTCTATGCTTTAAAAACTGGTGTAGCAATAGACACATAGACCAATGGAACAGAATTGAGAGTCCAGAAATAAAAACCCACACGTCTACCGTCAACTAATTTTTGACAAGGGTACTAAGTCCATTCGATAGGAAAAGAACAGTCTCTTCTTTAAATGGTGCTGGGAAAAATGGATTTCTACATGCAGAAAAATGAAACAGGATCCATGCTTCACACCATACACAAAAACAAATTCAAAATGGATTAAGAACTTAAAGTGCAAACTAAAACCATAAAATTCTTAGAAGGCAAGCAGAGACAACGCTGTCAGGCCTAGCTTTCAACAATGGATCATCTAACATAATAACAAAAGCAAAAACAGCAAAAGACAAAATGAATAAATGGGACCTCATAAAAATTAAAACCTTTTGTTCAGGAAAAGACTTTACTAAAAAAATTAAGACACGCTACTGACTGGGAGAATATCTTTGGAAATCATACACCTGACAAAAATCTAGTAACCAAAATATATACAAAGCTTTGACAACTAAACAACGAAAAGACAAAAACCCAATCATAAAATGGGCAAATGACTTGAACAGACATTTCACCAAAGAGGACACTGAAATGGCCACCAAATACATTAAAAGATGCTCAGTGTCAATAGCCATCCAAAAAAAAAACCCACCTGGCTACCACCAATGACCTCCCTGACAGGGAACACAACAGGGAGTCCCTGATGGAGCAGGAGAAAGATGGGGTGCAGAACTCAAATTCTAGTAAAAAGACCAGACCTAATGGTCTTGAGACTGGAAGAACCCCAGAAAGCATGGTCCCCGGACTCTCTCTCAACCCAGAACTAAAACCATTCCCAAGGCCAACTCTTCAAAGATTACACTATACTATGAGATATAAAACGATACTCATGAAGAGTGTGCTTCTTAGCTCAAATAGATACATGAAACTAAATGAGCAGCTTCTGTCCGGAGGTGGGATGGGAGGGCAGACAGGGTCAGTAGCTGGTTGAATGGACACGGGAAATCACGGGTGGAAAGTGGGAGTGTGCTATCACAGTATAAGGAGAGCAATTAGGGTCACATAACAATGTATGTATAAATTTCTGTATGAGAGACTAACGTAAATTGTAAACTTTCACTTAAACTACAACAATTAAAAAAAAAACCAAACCCATTGCCATCAAGTCAATTCCGACTCACAGCAACCCTACAGGGCAGAGAAGAACTGCCCTGTAGAATTTCCAAGGAGCGCCTGGTGGATTTGAACTGCCGACCTTTCGGTTAGCAGCCATGGCACTTAACCACTATGCCACCAGGGTTTCCTGTTAGCCATGAGAGAAATGCAAATCAAAATCAAGATGAGATACCATTTTATTCCCACTAGAATGGCTAAAATAAAAGAAAGAAAATAACAAATGTTGGCAAAGATGTGGGGAAACTGGAATCCTTACCCATTGCTGGTGGAAATGCAAAATGGTACAGCTGTTGAGAAAAAGTGTGGCGGTTCCTCAGAAAACTAAAAATAGAACCACCATATGACCCAACAATTCCACTCATAGGTATATACCCAAGACTCAAATAGAGACTTGTACACCAATGTTCATTGCACGCTATCCACAATAGTCAAAAGGCGGAAACAACCTAAATACCCATCAACAGATGAAATGGATAAACAAAATGTGGTACATACATACAATGGAATACTACTCAGCCAGTGGGAGAAATGAATTCTTGATACATGCTACAGTACGGATGGAACTGGAAGACATTATGTTGAGTGAAATAAATCAATCACAAAAGGACAAATATTGTATAGCTTCACTTATATAAAAAGATAACAAAAGAATGTATAGAGAACAAAGTTTATTAGTGGTTACTGGGTGGGGGGGGAGGAAGGGTTAACAGTGATGGAAAAATCACACTGATTAAGGATAGGGTTGCATGGCCAATGATTATAATTGCTGTAAATAAGCTGTACACCTGTAAAAAGTTGAATTGGCAAAAGTTGTGTGATACATATACTTACAACAATGACAAAAATAAAAAGCTGCCGAAGCTGCTTATGTTCAACCAAACACCTCATGGGATTTGGTCCCTTGGTTTGGGATATCCCCGTCAACTGGACTAATAACATGTTTAGTATCTGTTCTACCTCCTAGTCCGATCCGTAGTGCCTGGGGTTTTAAAAGCTTGCAAGTGGCTATCCAAGGCACAACAATTAATCTCTATTCACCTGGAGCAACAGAGAAAGAGGGAGAGTCAGGAATAGGAGAAGGATATGGAATGTGTGGCTAATTGCCTCCATGAATAACTGCCTCCTGTCAGGAGACCAGAAAAACTGGATAGTGCCAGGCTACTATTACTGAACATTTTGATCAAAACTTCCATAGAAGAATCCTGATGAAAAGGGGGAAACGCAGAAAAAGAATTTCAAATTCTCATGGATTCCAGACTTCCTGGAGCCATGAAGGTTGGATGAACCCCTGAAATTATATCCCTGAAATAATCTTTAAACCTTAAACCAAAAACATCCTTTGAAGTCTTCTTAAACCAAACCATTTGTTTAGCTTAACTAGTAAAAAATGTCTGTGTTTTCTTTTAAGAACTATATAAGATTAAATTGACAGTAACAACTTGAAAGATTTGATAGGAACCTTAGGGGGCAGTGAATTTATGTTAATGGAGGAGGAACAATTCAGAAAGGAGGGTGAGAATGGTTACACAACTCGAAGAATGTAAATCAATGCCACTAAATGGTATATGTAGAAACTGCTGAACTGGTGTATGTTTTGCTATGTATAGTCTAAACAACAACAAAATAAAATTATATTTAAAAAGTAAGGATAATATGATGATAATGCTGCATCAACCAGAAATATCAACAAAGAGAAATTTCCAAAAGAACTAAATGAAAATTCTGGAGGTGAAAAGTACAATAATTGATTAAAAAAAAAAAGTTCACTAGAGAAGCTCAACAGTAGGTTTGAACTGGCAGAACAAAGAATTAGCAAACTTGAAGACAGATCAATAGATTATGCAAATCAAAGAACAGAAAAAAATTGAAAAAAATGAACAGAGCCTCAAAGAGTTGTAGAACACCATTAAATGCACCAACATACGTGCAATGGGAGTGCCAGAAGTGGAAAGAAATTAGAAGAAAATTATTTGGAAAACTTTTCAAATTTATTGAAAAAAGAATGACCTACACAACCATGATGCTCAACAAACACAAGTAGGATCAACATAAGGAGACTCATAGACACATCAAAGGAAAAATGCTGGAAGTCAAAGAAAAGGAGAAAATCTTAAAAGCAGCAAGAGAAAAAAATGACGTTACTGAAAAGGGAACCATTAACACCTGACTTCTCAGTAGAAACACTGGATGTCAGAAAGCAGTAGGACAACATAAAGTGCTCAAAGAAAACAACTGTTAACCAAAAATCCTATACCTAGCAAAATTATATTTCAAAAATAAAAATGAAAAACTTACCCAGATAAATAAAAACTGAGAGAATTTTATGTCAGTAGGCCTGCCTTACAAGAAATACTAAAGGAAGTTCTTCAGGCTAAAGCAAGTGACCACAAACAATAATATGAACACACACAAACAAAAAACAAATATCAATAAAGGTAATTACATAATTACATTAGACAGTATACATGCATATTTTTCTCCTCTCCTTTCTAAATGATTTATAAAGCAAACATGGAAAATAATATGTAGAGAATGTATTGTTGGGCCCCGACATACAAGATATGTAATATATGCATAATACATTTGCCAATAACAACATAAAGTCAATGAAAGCAATGCCATAATGGTTTAAGGAAAAGACCACAAATGGTAGAGTAATAATTGTAACAATTTATCATTGACTTTTTAACATTAATATAGTATGTAAAAATAACACCACCAGAGGGGGGGAAAAGGAATAGAGCTGTACAGAAGTAACATTTCTACACATTACTGGAATTAAGCCAGTATAAATCTGAAGCTGATTCTGGTAAGTTAAATATGGTAAGCCCTAGAGCAACCACTAATAACTAAAAAAATACTTGCAGAAGAACCATAGATGAAATTTAAATGCTACTTTAGAAAATATTCACTCAATAAAGCAATAAAGGAGAAATAGAGGAGAAAAAAAAGAATGACATACAGAAAACAAAAATAAGATGGCAGGCATAAATCCAAGTGTATCAGTAACATTACAAGTAAACAGATTAAACCAATCAAAAAGCAGAGATTGTCAGGCTACATAAAAACCATGGTCCAAATATATGTTGTCGACAAGACACATACTTTAGATTAAAAGATACAAATAGATTGAAAGTAGGATGGGAAAATGTATCAGGCAAACAGGATAAAATAGATTTTAAAACAAAAAAAGTTATATAAAGAGTGACATTTTATGATGATAAAATGGTCAATCTATTAGAAAAACATAATAATTATAAACATATATGCACCCAATAACAGAGCACCGAAATACGTGAGGCAAAAACTGAAATTAAAAGACAATTCGATAACAGTTGGAGACTTTAATAACCCACTTTCAAAAATGGCTAGAACAACTGGACAGAAAATCAAAAATGAAAAAGACCTGAAAACACTACAAACCAACTAGACATAACAGGCATCTATACAACATTCCACCCAACAACAGAATATACATTCTTCTCAAGAGCACATGGAACACTCTCTAGGATAGATCATATACTAGCCTATCAAATGAGTATCAGTAAGTTAAAAATGATAGAAATAATGAAAATCATGTTTTCTAAACACAATGAAATAAAGTTAGAAATCAGCAAGAAGGAAAAATTTGGCAAACTCACAAATACGCAAAAATTAAATGGCAAATGCCAAAATAACTAATGAGTGAAAAAAAGGAATCAAAAGGGAAATCAGAAAATACTTTGAGATGAATGAAAATCAAGACACAACATACCAAAACTTATGGGATGCAGTTAAGGCAATCTTGGAGGGAAATTTATATCTGTAAATGCGTACATTAAGAAATAAGAAAAATTTCAAATCAATAATCTAAACTTCTGCATTAAGACACTGGAAAAAGAAGAGCAAACTAAACTTAAAGCAAGCAGAAGGAAAGAAAGAATAAAGATTAGAGCAGAAATGAATAAAATAGACAATAGAAAAACAATACAGAAAATCAATTAAGCCAAAAGCTGGTTCTTTGAAAAGATCAACAAAATGGCAAAACTTTAGCTCCACTGACTAACAAAAAAGAAAGAAGGCTCAAATTACTACAATCAAAAATGAAGGGGGGGACACTACTACAAACCTTACAAAAATAAGAAAGATTACAAAAGAATACTATGAACAATTCTGAGTGTCACAAGCAGTTAAGCTGGACTACTAGCCAAGGGTTGGCAGTTCGAACCCACTCAGAGGCACCTCAGAAGACAGGCCTGGTGATTTTCTTCCAAAAGGACACAGCCTTGAAAACCCTATGGAGTTCTACTCTGCACATATGAGGTTGTTATGAGTCAGAAAAGATTTGATGGCAACTAAATAACAACATGAACAATTGTATCCCAACAAATTAGGTTACTTAGGTGAAATGGTTAAATTCCTAAAAAGACATAAACCAGTGAAACTGACTCAGAAGAAAATAGACAACCTGAATAAACTTATAACAAGTGAAGAGACTGAATCAGTAATAGAAAAACTACAAAGAAAAGCCCAGGCCCAGATGGCTTCACCACTGAATTCTACCAAACATTCAAGAAACAATAGAAATTCTCCACAAACTCTTCCCGAAAGTAGAAAAGAGAACACTTATCAACCCATTCTATGAGGCCAGTATTACCCTCATACCTGACAACGACATCATAAGAAAAGTACAGACTCTTCTGAATATGGATGCTGAAGTCAACAAAATACTAGCAAACGGAAACTAGTAACAAAAAACAAGAATTATACATCATATCCAAATGGGATTTATTCCAGGGGTGAAAGGTTGGTTGAATATCTGAAAATCAATTCATGCAATGTATCAATAGAATAAAAAACAAAAATCATATGATCATCTCAAATAGATCCAGAAAGGGCATTTGACAAAACCCAACCCCCTTTCATAATAAAAACACTCAACAAACTAGGAATAGACGGGAACTTCCTCAACCTTGTAAAGGGCATTTATAAAAAATCCACAGCTAACATCTCACTCAATGGAAAAAGACTGGATGCTTTCCCCCTCAGGTCAGGAACAAGACAAGGATGCTCACTCTCACAACTCATATTCAACACGGTACTGGAGTTTCTAGCTAGGGCAAACAGGCAAGAAAAAGGGGGAAAAAAGCATCCAGATTAAAAAGTAAAACTCTCTCTGTTCACAGATGACATGATCTTGTGTATAGAAAATCCTAAGGAATCTACCAAGAAACTATTAGAACTAATAAAAGAGTTCAGCAAGGTTGCTGAATACAACATCAATAATAAAAATCAATTGTACTTCTATCCACTTGTAATCAACAATCCGAAAATGAAATTACGCAATTTCACTCACAACAGCATCAAAAAAAAATCTTAGGAATAATTTTAACAAAAGAATTGCAACACTAGACAGAAGTTGTTACTCTGCAACTATAAAACACTGTTGAAAGAAATTAAGAAAGCACTAAATACACACCCCATTTTCATGGATCAGAAGGCTTAATATTGCTAAGAAGGCAATACTCTACAAATTCCCTACAGATTCAAAGCAATTCCTACCATAATCCCAGCTGCCTTATTTGTACAAATTGCCAAGCTGATTCTAAATCTGTATAGAATTGGAAAGGATCCAGAATAGCCAAAACCCGTTGCCCTGGAGTCAATTCTGACTCATAGCAACCCTATAGGACAGAGTAGAACTGCTCCATAGAGTTTCCAAGGAGCGATGGGTCGATATGAACTGCTGCCTTTTTGGTTAGCAGCCACAGCACTTAACCACTACACCACCAGGGTTTCCAGAATAGCCAAAGCAATCCTGAAAAAGAAGAATAAAGTGGGAGAACTCACACTTCCCAATTTCAAAATTCATGACAAAGCAGAAAAAATATCAAAATTAAAAACTTTTGTGATTCAAAGGGCATGATCAAGAGAGTGACAAGACAACCCACAGAATGGGCGAAGAAATTCAGAAATCATATATCTGATAAGGGACCTGTATCTAGAATATATAAAGAACTCTTACAACTTAATAATAAAAAGATAAATAACTCAATTAAAAAATGGGAAAAGAACTTAAATAGACATTGCTCCAAGGAAGATACACAAATGGCCAAATAGCACATGTAAACATACTTGACATCTTTAGTCATCAGGGAAATGAAAATGAATACCACAATGAGATACCACTTAACATCCAATAGGATGGCTAGAATCAAAATGTCAGATAATAATAACAAGTGTTGGTGAGGATGTGGAGAAATTGAAACCCTCATACACTGCTGGTGGGAATGGAAAACAATCTAGCAGTTCCTCAAATGATTATACATAGTTACATTTACCAGTTGCTGTCAAGCAATTACAATATGACCCAGTAATTTTACTCCTAGGCATATACCCAAGAAAAATGAAAACACATGTCCACACAAAAACATGTACACAAAAGTTTCTATCAACATTATCTGTAACAGTCAAAAGTTGGAAATAATCCAAATGTCCATTAACTGATGAATGGATGAAGAAAATGTGGTGTATCCATACAATGGAATATTATTCAACCAGAAAAAAGAAGTACTGATATATGCCACAAAGTGGATGACCCCTGAAAACATGCAAATATACAAAGTGAAAGAAGCCAGTTACAAAAGACCACATATGCTATGACTCCATTTATATGTCCAAAATAAGCAAATTTATGGGGACAGAAAGTAGATTAGTAGTTGCTTAAGGCTGGGAGGGGTGGGGGCACAGAGAGGTGATAGCCAAAGGGTACAGAGTTTCTTTTTGAGGTGATGAAAGCATTCTAAAATTTACTGTGGTGATGGTTGTACATATCTATGAATATACTAAAATCCACTGAATTGTACACTTTAAATGGGTGTATTGTTTGGTATTTGAATTATATCTCAATAAAGCTGTTTAAAAAAAACAAATGAAGAAAAAGCATGATCCGTGTCAGGATCAATACAGCAGAGTTCTTTAAACTTGGATAAATGGTGCTATCATTTAAATATTTATAAAATAACTTTTATTAATATTCTATAAAGGCTCAGGCTGCTAACCAAAAGGTCAGCAGTTCGAATCCACCAGCTGCTCCTTGGAAACCCTATGAGGCAGTTCTACTCTGTCCTGTGGGGTCACTGTGAGTTGGAATCGACTTGACAGCATACTACAACAGTAGAGAGGACACTATATAATAAATATTATCATACAAAATCTTCTACTTAAGGATCATTTTAATTAAGGCATTTCCCTCCATTACTAGTACCTTAGTAATTATTAGACAAGTATCTTTATAACTCAACCAACATTTTGTGGGGCTACTGTGTCAGTCTTATTTACCCTTATATAAGTACCTGACACACAGAAAGCAATAAATGAATAAATAAATGGCCTTGAAGCCTTGTTATTTATCCACACAGGGACTTAGTTTCCTCATCTGCAAAATTAGAGGGGCTGGATATGATAGTCTCTAAATCAGCACTGCCCAACAGAACTTTCTGAAATGATGGAAATATATATCTGTGCTATCCAATACAGCAGCTACTAGTTGCATGTGGCTATTGAGCACTTGAAATGTTCCCAGTGCAACTGAGGAACTAATTTTCTCTTATTTTATTTAAATTTAAATAGTTACATGAGGCTATACCAATATACCTATTGTTGTTGTTAGTTGCTGTTGAGTCAGTTTGACTCATAGTGACCCCATGTAACAGAGCAGAACTGCTCTATAGGGTTTTCTTGGAGCCCTGGTGGCGAAGTGGTTAAGAGCTCTGGATGCTAACTGAAAGGTTCGGCAATTCGAATCCACCAGCCGCTCCTTGGAAACCCTGTGGGGCAGTTCCACCTTGTCCTATAGGGTCACTATGAGTCGGAATCGACTGGATGGCACACAACAACAACAACAATCTTTAACGAAGCAGAGCTCCAGGTCTTTCTCCCACAAAGTTGCTGGGTAGGTCTGAGCCACCATTTCAGTTAGCAGCCGAATGCTTAACCATTGCGCTACCAGGGCTCCTTCATATGAGGCTAGTGGCTACCATATTGTACAACACAGCTCTACTGCATGATTCTGGGTGAAAAAATACATCTTGCAATGCATTCCAGTAATCACATACATGTGGGTGTGTGTATATACACATGAAACAAAAGTTCCTAAAACAATACTTCCTTTACTATATATGAAGCACCGACATTTTCTTTTCCAGTCTACTGAATTTCATCTAAGAAAAGTGCTGATTCGACTCATTAAAATATTTTCATAACACTGTGTACTAAAGTTCCTTTCAGCTATAAAATACTCTGCTATATACTAATGATTATCCTAAAAGTATGCATTCAATATTTATTTTGTAATCTTAATGACAGGTCACTAACTAAGTTGAAGGTGCCTCAGGTTACATCAGCTTCAACTCTGAAAGCTTTATAATCATTCCTTGATCCCTGTTAAATGCACATTTAAAAAAATCAAATGATGCAATGCATTGGGCAAATGTGCTGCAAACGATCTCTTTAAAGTGTTAAAAAAGCAAAGATGTCACTTTAAGGACTAAGGTGTGCCTGACTCAAGCCATGGTGTTTTTAATCGCCTCATACGCATGTGAAAGCTGGACAATGAATAAGGAAGACCAAAGAAGAATTGATGCCTTTGAATTATGGTACTGGCAAAGAATATTGAATATACCATGGACTGCCAGAAGAACAAACAAATCTGTCTTGGAAGAAGTACAGCCAGAATGCTCCTTAGAAGCAAGGATGGCAAAACTTCATCTCACATACTTTGGACATGTCATCAGGAGGGATCAGTCCCTGGAGAAGGACATCATGCTTGGTGAAGCAGATGGTCAGCAAAAAAAGAGGAAGATCCTCAAGGAGATGGATTGACACAGTGGCTGCAGCAATGGGCTCAAGCATAACAACGATTGTGAGGATGGTGCAGGATCCAGCAGTGTTTCCTTCTGTTGTACACTGGGTCGCTGAGTCGGAACCGACTCGATGGCATCAAACAACAACAGTCTAGTGTCATCCACTATTCTCCCTGCTTGGAATGTTTTCCCCAGTTCTATTAGCAGCATGAGAGCTTCCCTATAATCTGATCCTAATTATCACTATTTCCTCTGGATGCCTATAACCCTTTATTGTTCATACTATGTATTTGATATTTAACTTAATATCTCAGTTTGTTAATTATTCTTGTAATGAACAGGTTCAATCTCCTTAACTAAATTGTACAATTTTTGAAGGCATAACTGATCTGTTTCTCTTGGTACCATTAACAGACGTTAAATATTTGTCGTCGTAGAATAAAAATTTAAGAGGTTATCTGTTCCTCTTACAAAGCTGACAATACTGTAAAGTCATACTGATGAACAAGTAGGGGCAATTCTGCTTTTTGTCAATATATAGAAAATAAAAAGATATACTGAAATACATCAAGTACAAATAATCAAAAATCTGTTCTTGAGTGAGAGGTAGTAACAGATGCAAACATAAAGAGACGTGCTACAACCACAGATAGCTACATTCATTAGTTAAGGACAAGCAGCCTTATGGCTCCCAAAGGGATCCGTGCACACAGAAAAACAACTGTATTTTCAGATCAACGGGCAGTCATGTTTACATATGAATTCGGGGCGGTCTATCTTTTGGAGAAAAAGATAATTACAGTTTTGGCCTATCAAGGAGCACTGCCTGTCAACAAGGGAGCTAACTGGTGCTAACTCAATTTGCCACTTATTTATAAGTAGCTTGCCGTCATTCTACAGTGTCCAAGTTGGTACTTTCGACTGAGTTAAATCTGAACCACAGGCAAATTGGTCCCAAGTTCCAAACTCTGGGAAGTTGCCCAGTTTGCTTTTCATTTAGAAAGGTAAGCAGCCGGGAATGGTATCTATCCCAACTCTTAAAGAAAATTCTACGAGTCACCAGGGCCCTACGCGCCCTCTGCCTGGTCACCCCCGCTCCCATTCCCATTTGCAGTCCCCAAAGGTTTTCTTCACCCGCTCTTCTAATTACTAACCCTAACTTCCTTCACTTACTGCTGCTCTGGGTTAGCTCTGACAATCTTCTTGGAACTCTCTCTGACCCGAGGTCACCAGGGCAACCTCTTTCCCCGGAGGTCCCGTTACCCTTCACTCCATGTGAACGCCATCTCACCTGGTAAATTCCAGCGCTTCCCGAGGCGCCTAGCTGACGTGACCTCCATTGCGGAACTGACCCGCGAACAGAGACTAGATGCCGGATCAGAATCTCTGAGCGTCGGCGTTTTTCGAAAGTAGCCGCCGCGGCTGCCCAACGCCAAAAAGGTACAGCGAGCAGCGCCATCTTGAGCGAGGAAAGAGGAACCGAAAGCAGAGGATTGTGGGACATGAGCGGACCAAACACGGCTCCCTTAATCGTCTCTCCCATCCCCCCTCGTTTTCCCAGGACCCAACACCTGCAACAGCTTTTATCTGAGGTGTTTTTTCTTACAAAACCTGGAATATCGAGGAAGCGTTTTCTTTCTTTTTTGTCTTAGAGTTAAATTTGAACGACCAGTTAAATTTGAATTTCACATAAACAACACATCATTTTTTAGTATGAGTATCTCCCAAATACTGCGTTTGCTAAATCGGGCAACCCTATCGTGTCCTTCATTCAACTCTTCTCTTACTGCTTCCAACTCAGTACCATGCTCCACTCTCCATTTTCCCTATGCATATTCTTATCTTCACTACTCCGTGGACAATAGTTAGAGTCACATTAAACTACAGGCATTAATTTCGACCAGGAGGAGGCTTCGTCTGTTAGATTCACCGTCTCTCCACCTGGTAAGCGCTTTTACTTGGCTAATAGTTCTTCCCTTTCGCGCAAACTTTGCGACGGTTTTCCTTTAGGTCTATTGCCCTTGAGACAGCTACAAACACACACATCTTTACTCACCTTAATTTGCCTCTCTTTCTAGCTCTACCCTTTGCTTTCTGCAGCGTGCCTAATTATTGCCAAACAGCTAGATTGACAGAGGGATGGTAAAGTGAAAATGTATGTAGAGAAGTCCATGTTTAAAGATAAATTTATATTCTTTTGTCATCACTGCCATCAAATAAAATAATGTCAAAATACGTTTACAGTTGCCTGGGAAACTTTGTTTCCAAGTGTAAATGTCACCTGAAACCCTGGAGGTCGTAATGCAATTGCAATTTTATGTTCATTGCTGTATCCTTAAATCTTTCACATTGACGGACAAATAATTATGAACTCCTATAGGGTCACTATGAGTCAGAATCTACTGGGCGGCAACAGGTTTGGTTTTCTGGTTTCTGTTTTTTTTTTTTTTTTTTTTTTTTAGAGGCACTGTGGACTAATGATAAGTCTGATGAAGACATAGCAAGCATTTTGAGGATGGCGCAGGACCAAGCAGTGTTTCTTCCGTTGTACTTAGGGTTGCTATGAGTTGAAACTGATTCGATGGTACCTAATGACAGCAACATGTGTAGCCCCTGCAGTTAGCTTTACTTTGTTCCAAGATTCATATTACACACCAGGTTTCCAGGGGAAGGAATGATTCAGCTGAGTTATTTAAAGAACAATATAGAATTTTATAATTGAAGAGGTTGAACGAAATTCCATGTTAAGGAGGTGACATGTTTAAAACCAAGAAGGCATAAGAAAACAGCGTTTTCACACAGCCTCCCCCAGACTGAGTCCAGCACAACTAGATAGTTCCCAGCTACCACCATCAACTGCTCTGACAGGGATCACAATAAAAGGTCCAGGGCAGAGATGGAGATAAATGTAGAACAAAATTCTAACTCACAAAAAAAGACCAGACTTACTGGTCTGACAGAGACTGGAGAAACCCCGAGAGTATGGCCCCTGGACACCCTTTTAACTCAGTATTGAAGTCACTCCTGAGGTTCACCCTTCAGCCAAAGATTAGACAGGCCCATAAAACAAAAGGAGACTAAAGGGGTACACCAGCCCAGGGACAAGGACAGGAAGGCAGGAGAGGACAGGAAAGCTGGTAATGCGGAACCCAAGGTTGAGAAGGGAGAGTGTTGACACATCGTAGGGTTGGCAACCAATGTCACAAAACAATATGTGTATTAATTGTTTAATGAGAAATTAATTTGCTATGTAAACCTTCATCTAAAGCACAATTTTTTAAAAAAAGAAGGAAAGAAAACTGTTTTCAGATTCAGGAGTCCAGGGAGTGTGTGGCAGTGTAGAAGGAGATGAGCCTGGGTGAGCAGAGGCATGATGGTGAAGGACCTTGTATTTCATTCTAAGAAGCTAATACTTTATCCTGTAGCCAGTGAAGGGTTTTAATCAGGAAAGTAACAGGGACAGATTTATATGTACGTTAAACTACTCTGGCTTAAACAGGAAGGCTGGATTGGAGAGAGTTCTGATTGGAGTCATGAAGTTAATGCAATAGTTCAGCCATAAAATAAAGGCCTGAGCCTGGCAGGAGCAGTGACAGTAGGTCAACTGCATAGATATTAAAGAGGTAGAATTGACAGGACTTGATGACTAATAAGGAGCCCTGGTGGCACGGTGGTTAAGTGCTGGGCTACTAACCGAAAGGTTGGGGGTTCGAACCCACCAGTCACTCTGAGGAAGAAAGATGTGGCAGCCTGCTTCCATAAAGATTACAGCCTTGGAAACCCTATGGGGAAGTTCTCCTCTGTCCTATAGTGTCACTATGAGCTGGAATCGAGTTGACAGCAATGGGTTTGGTGACTATTGGGTGTTTCTGGCTTCATATCGTCTCGTTGACGGTAGATCAGTAATGGCCTCTTCTATCGGTGACCACATCATCATCAGTAAATATTTATTCATCTAGTCTATGTAAAACAGAACAGTCTACACTAGGATGTGTACCAAGGATTTCTATCAAGGATGCACACTGCCCCAAGTAAGCCATTGTCCAGTAATGTTCTACTTTTTGAAAAAATGTAGGAACCCAACCAACATATACTGTCATATATAATGTGACAACATAATATCTTACATTTTTAGGAGCAATATAGAATCATAAGATTTTAAATTAGGAAAGACTGCAGAAATCTTACCCTACAGGTGATTGCTCAAGAACCTTAAGTTTCATTAAAATCACCTACAGAAATTATTGGTATGGGACAACAACTGTGAGGTCTTTGAATGGAATCAATATATTTTTACTGAAGTAGTTCTCATTGTAAGCCAAGTCTTCTGATTAAGAAATATGAATAACATTGGAATACACAAACAGCTACTCTATCATTAACTAAGGTGGATCAGACTTGATCCAAATAAGAAAATTTCCAGTGCACCCAGAAATAGAACATGAAGTATAGTGATAGAGTTGTGCACCACTGGGGAACAGAAGCAACACACAGGTCAACTTTATTTGCAGTAAGAGTCAGACATAAAGAGGCAGAGGTACACACAATAAAAGCCTCTATAAATAGATGCTACAGCCACAAATCACATGCTAGAACTTAATGTATGCAATAATTATACCTATATGTGTATAATATTTTACAATTTACAAAGTGCTTTTTCATACCTTATTTAATCCTCACATCAACCCTGGAGAATAGGAATTGTTTATTAATTTATTACATTTATTCCCATGTTTATGAGGAAACTGAGGCTGAGATAGTTTTTGACTGGATATAGATCACAGAGCTAATGGGACAGAAACCAAATCTAGGTTTTATGACTTGACTCTAAATCCAGTGCTCTTTAAATTACACCTGAAATGTGGAAGAAACACTTGAGTACTTCAAGAAGGCCACAGTTTTACATAGGCTAGTTGAATAAATATTTATTGATGATGATGTGGTCACTGATAGAAGAGGCCATTACTGATCTACCATCAACAAGACAACATGAATCCAGAAACACCCAATAGTCACCAAACCCATTGCTGTTTCTAGAAATTATTCCCACCACAGGGTCTTTGTACTTGTGTTTCCCTCTACCTGGAACATCCTTCCTGTAGACTTTCTAATGGATAGCGTTTTCTTGACATTCAGGTCTCAACTCAAATTTCACCTGCTTAGAGAAGCTTTCCAAGAGCACCTTATGTGAGGAAGTCCCTGCAACTCTCTATCACATTTCCTTGTTTAGTTTCCCTTAAAATCTTGCTATTCAAAGTGAAGTCCATGGATTAGTAGCATTGGCCTGGGAGCTAGCTGGAAATGCAGAATTTCAAGCCCCACTCCAGACCAACTAATTCAGAATCTGAATTTTAGCAAGATTCCCCAGGTTATTGATATGCACATTAAAGTATGAGAAGCAGTGTTTTAGAGCAGGTATCACTTTTTGAAACTATCTTTTTATTTTTCATGTCTTTTTTGACATTAAGAAATATTTAATCATAACTGAAAATTGTGAAGAAAATATAATACACAACCATGTACCTACAACCCAGCTTAGTCATAGCTTAATATTTTACTATATTTGCTTTAGGTCTTAAAAAATAATAATTAATATAGTTGAAGATCCATCAGACACCTCTCTCTAATCCAATTTTCTTTGTCCTTATGGGTTTATTCCTGTTTTATTCCTTTACTGTTAATTAGTTGAGGTTTTCAAAAGAAGAGGAGATAATGGGTTTGATTAATCCACCATGATTATTTGTATGTCCCACATATTTTATGAGGCTAGTATAAACTTAATATCAAATGTGAACAAGGACTGTACAAGAAAATTATAGGTCAATCTTACTTACGAACATAAATGAAAAACTAAAAAATAAAACACTGAATTCAATGCAGCATTATGTAAAAAAATTATATACATATGTATATTATATATGTACATATACATATGTATATTTATATATGTACATATACATATGTATAGTTATATATGTATATGTTTATGTATGTGTGTGTATACACACACACACAACATGGCCATAACCAAACCAAACCCATTGCCATTGAGTCAATTCTGACTCATAGCGACCCTATAGGACAGAGTAGAACTGCCCCATAGGGTTTTTAAGGCTGTAATCTTTATGGGAGCAAACTACAACATCTTCTTCCCACGGAACAGCTGGTAGATTGGAACTGCTGACCTTTCAGTTAGCAGCTGAGCACTTAACCACTCTGCCACCGGGGCTCTTTACATGACTAAGTAGGTTTTTTATCCAGGAATGCAAAGTTGGCTCAATATTTTAAAAAATATATTAATACGTATTCTATACCTGTTGAGAGTAGTGTACCATATATGCCCATTAGATCAAGGTTAAATGTCCATATGCTAGACAAATTTTATAGATATAGAAAAACAAAGTGATTCAGAAAAAGTATTCAATAGAATTCAACATTCATTCAAGATTTTAAAACTCTTAGTCAAATAGAAATAGAAAAGATTTTCTCTAATCTGATAAAGGGAATCACCCCTCTGCCCCCCAAAAATTATTCTACTTATTCAAGCATTCTACTTAAAGATGACAATTTATTAGTGTTCTCCTTAAAGATAGGACTATACCAAGAATTATCTCTTCTCACATTACTATCTGACATTGTTTTGGATGGAAGTAATATAAGTAAGATAAGAAATAGAATCAAAAGGTATAAGAATTGAAAGAGAGAAAATCTTAATTATGTATAGATGATACAATTTCCCACATAAAAAAAGATAATTTGTAGAGAAACTAATAAAAACCAATAAGAGGAGGTGAAGCAACATGAAGGAGCCCAGGTGTCAAGTGCTTAAGCACTCGGCTGCTAACCACCAGCCACTCCGCAGGAGAAAGATGTGGAAGTCTGCTTCCCTAAAGATTACAGCCTTGGAAACCCTATCGTGGCAGTTCTACTCTGTTTTACAGGGTCGCTATGAGTCAGAATCAAATCTATGGCAGTGGGTTTGGAGCAAGATGACTGGTAAACAGTCACAGGCCTGAACCCCCACAACAATTATAGAAGAAAACAGTGATAAAATCGATATTCTCAGTACCAACGGGAACACTGAATCAAGCAAAAGGTGGCATACACACCACGGAAGAGCAGTGCAGCCCAGACTTTGTGAACAGCCAGGCCATGGTGAACGCAGCTCAGGGAAGGACGGAGAACTAAGAATGGGCTCTGTGGTGCTTGGCAGGCCCAAGACCTCCCGGCTCCTGGAAGGAAGCGGCATGAGGAGCACACTGTCACCCGGACTTTGTAAACAGCTAGGGTCCAGGGGAAGGCACTATGGAGAGGAGGGACGCCGGAGCATGCAGACCTGAGAAAGGGCACCGTGGCGCCTTGCAGGCCTGAATCCTCTTGAGTCCTGGGAGGGACCTGTGTGGAGTGCGCAACGCAGCCTGGACTGTGTGAGCAGCCAGGCCTGGGAAAGAGAGACACAGTGAACAAAGCGCGGCTGAAACTCCTGAGCAGGCGACTTCGCATAGGTGTTGCGGGGAGCACACAGGTACAGGAGTCCTGGTTGAGTCCTGGGGAAGAGAAATACAGTGAGCACAGTGCGGGCCTGAATACATGAACAATGAGGACACTTGGTGAATTGACAGCAGCTGCCACTTTAGGGGTGGGACTCTGAGGCTAGTGCTGCACAGCTAACACCCCCAGAGGGGAGAATTGTGGTGAGTCTGGGACAACTGCAGCTCCTGGGGGAGAGTCTTGGGCCAGAGTTGCATGGCTAGTGCTGACAGTGGGGGGAATTCTGCAGTGAGCATTCAGTGACAGCTGGTAAACCCAAACAGGAGGGCAGGCACAGGGTGTGGGCACAGACAACATCCTTCAGGGGCAGGGAGAGTCCAGTGCCAGAGTAAGATGATCAACGTCGCTGAAATCTGGTGGTAAGGCAACCACAAGAGGTGTTACAAGCCAGAGTTTGGTGCTGCAGGGGCACTGCCAGCACCCCTAACCAGGGAACCTAGACATAAAGTGTATCAGAGTAATGTGGGCAGTGGCCCCAATATTTTGTAGATAGGCAACCACAGATGCTACCAGCCATAAAGTTTGGTGCTGAAGTGGCCCCCCACTGGGGGATCTTAGAGGTGAAATGGTGATGGCCAGCACCCCTGGACATGAAAAACAGCAGGAAAGAGACAACAGCAGGCGCACCTAGAAGGGGAGTCTGGAGTTGAGGCAGAGAACTACAACCTTCAATAATTTAAAATAATAACAATAATAAAGAAGAAGAGCAAACTATAGAGAAGGGGTAGAATCTAATCTCCAGACTTGTTAGATGCCGTAGAGTCGGTTATGACTCATAGCGACCCTATGTACATCAGAATGAGACACTGCCCGGTCCTGTGACATCCTCACAATTGTTGCTATGTTTGAGCCCCTTGTTGAAGCCACTGTGTCAATCCATCTCGATGAGAGTTTTCCTTTTTTTCACTGACCCTCTACCAAGAATGATGTCCTTCCCCAGGGACTCATCTCTCCTGATAACATGTTCAAAGTATGTGAGATGTAGTCTCGCCATCCTTGCTCCTAAGGGGCATTCTGGTTGTACTTCTTCCAAGACAGATTTGTTCATTCTTTTGGCAGTCCATAGTATATTCAATATTCTTCACCAATACTACAATTCAAAGGCATCAATTCTTCTTCAATCTTCCTTATTTATTGTCCATCTTTCGCATGCATATGAGGCTATTGAAAACACCGTGGCTTGGGTCAGACACACCTTAGTCTTTGAGGTGACATCTTTGCTTTTCAACACTTTAACGAGGTCTTTTGCAACAGATTTGCCCAATGCAATGCGTCTTTTGATTTCTTGACTGCTGCTTCCATGGTTGTTAATTGTAGAGCCAAGTAAAATGAAATCCTCAACAACTTCCATCTTTTCTCCATTCATCATGGTGTTGCTTATAGGTCCAGTTGTGAGGATTTTTGTTTTCTTTATATTGAGGTGTAATCCATAGTGAAGGCTGTGTGTGGTCTTTGATCTTCATCAGTAAGTGCTTCAAGTCCTCTTAACTTTCAGCAAGCAATGTTGTATCATCTGCATATCACAGGTTGTTAATGAGTCTTCTTCCGATCTTGATGCCCTGTTCTTCTTCATATAGTCCACCTTCTCGGATTATTTGCTCAGCATACAAATTAAATAGGTATGGTGAAAGGATGGAGTTCCCATTCTTCACAATGTTATCCATAATTGGTTATGATCCACACAGTCGAATGCCTTTGCATAGTCAATAAAACACAGGTAAACATATTTCTGGTACTCTCTGCTTTCAGCCAGAATCCATCTGACATCAGCAATGATATCCCTGTTTCCGCATCCTCCTCTGAATCCAGCTTGAATTTCTGGCAGTTCCCTGTCAATGTACTGTCGCAGCCGCTTTTGAATTATCTTCAGCAAAATTTTACTTGCTTGTGATATTAATGATATTGTTCGATAATTTCCGCATTCTGTTGGATCACCTTTCTTGGGAATAGGCATAAATATGGATCTCTTCCAGTCGGTGGACCAGGTAACTGTCTTCCAAACTTCTTGGCATAGACGAGTGAGCACTTCCAGTGCTGCATCTGTTTGTTGAAACATCTCAATTGGTATTCCATCAATTCCTGGAGATTTGTTTTTCACCAATGCCTTCAGTGAAGCTTGGACTTCTTCTTTTAGTACCACTGGTTCCTGATCATATGCTACCTCCTGAAATAGTTGAATGTCAACCAATTCTTTTTGGTATAGTGACTCTGTATATTCCTTCCATCTTCTTCTGATGGAACGTCAAGTAGCTAACGCAAAAGGAAGAAGCAATGAAATAAAAGAGCTGAGCAGAAGATTTCAAAGAGTGGCATGAGAAGACAACGTAAAGTATTATAAGGACATGTGCAAAGACCTGGAGATCTCCAGACAGCACAGTAAAATAGCTTAATGGATCATAACAGGATCCATACCTCACACCATGCACAAAAACCAATTCAAAATATATCAAGGACCTAAATGTGAAAACTAAAACCATGAAATTCTTAGAAGCAAACGTAGGGGCAAGGCTGTGGAACCTAGTTCTTAATGATGCGTCATCAGATATGACAACAAAAGCAGAACAACAGAAGACAAAGTAGATAAATGGTACCTCATAAACATAAAATACTTTTGTTCGAAGGAATCTATCAATAAAGTGAGTAGATAACCTACAGACTGGGAGAAAATTTGGGGGAACCATATATCCAATAAAGGTCTAATATCCAAAATATGTATAAAACTTTCACAACTTAACAACAAAGAAAGACAAATCACTCAACCAAAAAATGGACAGAGGACTTGAACAGACATTTCACCAAACAATATTCAAATGACCCAATAAACACATGAAAAGTTGCTCAACATCATTAGCCATTAGGGATATGCAAATGAAAATGTCAATAAGATACCACCTCACACCTATTAGAATTGCAATGATTAAAAAAAAAGGAAAACAACAGGTGTTGGTGAAGTTGTGGAGAAAGTGGAACCCTCATCAATTGCTGGTGGGAATGTAAAATGGTACAACCACTGTGGAAAATAATTTGGCAGTTCCTCAAAACGTTGAACATAGAACTACCATATGACCCAGCAATCCCAATCCAACGTCTATACCCAGAAGAAGTGAAGGTAGGAAAACAAACAGAAACCTGCACACCAATATCCATTGTAGCACTTTTCACAGTAGCCAAAAGGTGGAAACAACCAAAATGTCCATGAATAGATGATTGGAAAAACAAAATGTGGTATATACACACAATGGAATACTACTCAGCCATAAAGAGAAATGAAGTCCTGACGTGTGCCACCAAAAACAAACAAACAAACCCATTGCCACTGAGTCAATTCTGACTCATAGTAACCCTATAGAACAGAGTAGAACTGCCCCATAGGGTTTCCAAGGCTGTTATCTTTAAGGAAGCAGACTGCCACATCTTTCTTCCAAGGGGCAGCTAGTGGGTTCCAACCGCTGACCTTTGGATTAGCAGCTGAGTTCTTAACCACTGTGACACCAGGGCACACTTTGATGCATGCCACAACATAGATGAATCTTGAAAACATCACGATGAGCAAAATGACAAATATTATATGAACTCACTTATATGAAATAAGTCGGAGTCAACTCAACAGCAAGGGTTTTTTTGTTTTTTGTTTTTTGTTTTTTTTTGGTTTATAGAAACCAAAGATTATCGGTGGTTATGGCAGAGCAGGGGGAGAGTAGAGGGGAAAAGGGGAAGTGTTTGCTTGGGAGGCATTGAGGTATGTTAATGGTGGTGGAATGATTTGGCAAAGGGTATAGAGAATGGTTGCACAACTTGAAGAATGTAGTTAATGTTACTGAATTGTACTTGTAGAAATTGTTGTGATATCACGTGTTTTGTTATGTATATTTTCACCATGATAAAAAAAAAATAAGCGAGTTAAACAGGTTGCTAAATAGAAGATCGACCCAAAATAACCCAGTAATGAATATCAAAAATTTAGAAACTGTTTAATTTTTCTGAATTTTTACTACTTATTTGTGTGCTTCCTGTATAAGTGTTAAAATTCTCCCAGTATGAATGTGGATTTGTTGATTTCTCATTGTAATCTGGTCAACTATTTATATATTAAGCAGATATTATGAGGTGCATACAGGTTCATGATAGTAGTATCTTCTTGGTGGTTGGTAAAATATTATCATTAAGTTATTTCCCTTTTATTTATATTAATACTTCTTGCCAAGAATTCTCTCTTGCCTAATACTAATATTGCCATATCTTTGCCTAATATATCTTTTTATACTCCTTTATTGTTAGTCTTTTTGTGTGGTTGTGTTTTACTTGTGTCTTTTGTAAGCAACTTGCACTTAGATTTTTTCTATCCAATCTGAGATTCTCTTTTAATAGGCAAACATTTATTTATTAATTTTAAACATATTTGTGGTTGTTTCTATCATCTTATTTTGTGTTTTATTTTTGCCATAGTTTTTGTTTGCTTCTTTTTCCCTCCTTTTTTGCCTTTAGATGAAATGACTGAATATTTCCCCCTACTGATTTGAAAGTTACACACGGATGACACTTTCATGGATTACACTTAAAATTTTAAAGATGCATATGTTACTATACATTTTTCTAACAGAGTCTAAGTTAATTAATATTTCTAGTGTACTCCCAAAAGAGACAAGAATTTTAGAACTCTGAACTTTTCCCTCCTATGTTCCATGTTATAGTAGTTTAGAATTTTAATTCTATAAGCCTCTTCAAATTCGTCGCTGCTGTCTAGTTGATTGCGAATCATAGGGACCCTACAGGACAGACTAGAACTGCTCCATAGGGCTTCCAAGGCTGTAACCTTTACGGAAGCAGACTTCCCTCAGAGCGGCTGGTGGGTTCAAACCGCTGACCATTTGGTTAATAGCCGAGTGCTTAACCACTACGCCACGACAGCTCCTTCTCTTTGAATTGGTTAGTATTATCATGTTGCTTTTTTTTTTTCTGAGTGATTGCTAGGGTTCTTTTTATTCGTCGCTAATTTTTGTGTGTGTGTGTGTTTTTTGTTGTACTGTAGATGAAGGTATACAGGGTATAACTACAGCTTCTAGTTAAACAATATACCTATTGTTTTATGACATTGGTTGCCAACCCCGCTATATGTCAACCCTCTCCCCTTCTCAACCTTAGGTTCCCCATTACGAGCTTTCCTGTCCCTTCCTGCCTTCTTGTCCTTGCCCCTGGGCTGGTGTGCCCATTTAGTATCATTTTGTTTTGTGGGTCTGTCTAATCTTTCGCTGAAGGGTGAACCTCAGAAGTGACTTCATTACTGAGTTGAGAGGGTGTGGGGGGGGCGCTATACACTCGGGGTTTCTCCAGTCTCTGTCAGACCAGTAAGTCTGGTCTTTTTTTTAGTTTTTCGTGAGTTAGAATTTTGTTCTACGTTTATCTCCATCTCTGCCCAGGACCTTTTATTGTGATCCCTGTCAGAGCAGTTGGTGGTGGTAGCTGGGCACTATCTAGTTGTGCTGGACTCAGTCTGGTGGAGGCTGTGGTAGTTGTGGTCCATTAGTCCTTTGGACTAATCTTTCTTTCACTTGTGTCTTTGGATTTCTTCATTCTCCCTTGCTCCAGAGGGAGTGAGAACAGTGGAGTATCTTGGATGACTGCTCACAAGCTTTTAAGACCCCATACGCTACTCACCAAAGTAGAATGTAGAACATTTCTTTATAAACTATTTTATGCCAGTTGAGCTAGATGTTCCCCAAGACCATGGTCCCCACAGCCCTTAGCCCAATAATTTGGTCCCTCAGGGAGTTTGGATGTGTCTATGGAGCTTCCATGACCTTGCCTTGGACAAATCGTGCAGGCTTCCCCGGTGTTGTGTACTGTCTTACCCTTCAACAAAGTTACCACTTATGAGTTGTCTATTTAGTGTCTTCCCTCCCTAGCCCTCCCCTCCCTCATAACCATCAAAGATTCTTTTTGTGTTTAAATCTTTTCATGAGTTTTTATAGTAGTGGTCTCATACAATATTTGTCATGTGATTGACTTACTTCACTCAGCATGATGCCCTCCAGATTCACCCATGTTGTGAGATGTTTCACAGATTCATCATTGTTCTTTACAGTTGCATAGTATTCTATTTTGTGTATGTATCACAGTTCGTTGATCCATTCATCTTATGGATGGGCACCTAGGTTTTTTCCATCTTTTTGCTATTGTGAATAATGCTGCAGTGAACATGGGTGTGCATATGTCTATTTGTGTGATGGCTCTTATTTCTCCAGGATATATTTCTAGGAGTGGGATTGCTGGATCAAATGGTATTTCTGTTTTTAGCTTTTTAAGGAAGTGCCATATTGTTTTCCAGAATGGTTGTACCATTTTGCATTCCCACCAGCAGTGCATAAGAGATCCAATCTCCCCACAGCCTCTCCAACATTTATTTTCCGATTTTTTTTTGATTCCCGCCAGTGATGTCGGGGTGAGATGGTACCTCACTGTGGTTTTCATTTGCATTTTTCAAATGGCTAGTGATCGCGTGCATATCCTCATGTGTCTGTTAACTGCCTGAATGTCTTTTTTGGTGAAGTGTCTATTCATATCCTTTCCCCGTTTTTAGTTGGATTATTTGTCGGGGTTTTTTTTTTTTTTTTTTTTTTTTGTAGAGGTGTTGGATTTTCCTATAGATTTTAGAGATTAGAACTTCTTCGGATTTGTCATAGCCAAAAAATTTTTTTTTCCCAATCTGTACGTTCTCTTTTTACTCTTTTGGTGAAGTCTTTTGATGAGCATAAGTGTTTAGTTTTTAGAAGATTCCAGTTATCTAGCTTATCTTCTGGTTTTTGTGTATTGTTAGTTATGGTTTGTATTCTGTTAATGCCATGTATTAGGACCGCTAGCATTGACCCTATTTTTTCTTCTATGATCTTTTTAGTTTTATATTTAGGTCTTTGATCCATTTTGAATTAGTTTTTGTGTATGGTGTGAGGTATGGGTCCTGTTTCATATTTTTGCAGATGAACATGCAGTTTTGCCAGCACCATTTGTTAAAAAGACCGTCTTTTCCCCATTTTATGGACTTTGGGTCTTTACCAAAGATCAGGTGACATTAGGTGGATGAATTTACATCTGGGTTCACAATTCTGTTCCATTGGTCAATATATCTGTCATTGTAAGAGTACCAGGCTGTTTTGACTACCGTAGCTATATAGTAGGTCCTAAGGTCAGGTAGTGTGAATCCTCCTACTTTACTCTTCTTTTTCTATAGTGCTTTACCTATCAGCGGCATCTTCCCTTTCCATATAAAGTTAATGATTAGTTTTCCCATTACTTTAAGGAATGCTGTTGGTATTTGGATCAGGATTGCATAATATTTGTAGATTGCTTTGGGTAGAATTGACATTTTCACAATGTTGAGTCTATCTATCCATGAGCATGGTATGTTTTTCCATTTATGTAGATTACTTTTGGTTTCTTGCCATAGTGTTTTCTAGTTTTCTTAGTAAAGAAATTTACATACCTGATTAGATTTATTCCAAAGTATTTTATTTTTTTAGGGACTATTATAAATGGTATTGTTTTCCTGATTTTATTCTCATCATTCTCTTTGTCGGTGTATAGGAATCGAACTGATTTTTGTATGTTTATCTTATATCCTGCTGCTCTGCTGAATCTTTCTATAAGTTCCATTAGTTTTCTCATGGAATCTTTCGGGTTTTCTATGTATAGTATCATATCATCCACAAACAGGGACAGTTTTACTTTCTTCCTTACCAATTTGAATGGCCTTTATTTCTTTTTTTTTTGCCTTATTGCTCTAGCTAGGACTTCCAGCACAATGTTAAGTAGGAGTGGTGATAAAGGGCATCCTTGGCTTGTTCGTGTTCTCAGGGGGAATGTTTTCAGCCTCTCTCCATTAAGAATGATGTTGACTGTTGGTTTTGTATAGATGCCTTTTATTATGTTGAGGAATTTCCCTTCTATACCTATTTTATTGAGAGCTTTTATCAGAAATGGGTGTTGGACTTTGTTGAATGCCTTTTCTGCATTGATTAAGATGATCATGTGATTCTTTTCTTTCCTTTTATTTATGTGGTGGATTACATTGATTGATTTTCTAATGTTGAACCATCCTTGCGTACCTGGTATGAATCCTACTTGGTCGTGGTGCATTATTTTTTTGATACGATGCCAAATTCTATTGGCTAGAATTTTGTTGAGATTGTTTGCATCTATTCTCATTAGAGATATTGGTCTGTAATTTTCTCTTTTTGTGGTGTCTTTGCCTGGTTTTAGTATCAGGGTTATGCTGGCTTCATAGAATGAATTCAGAAGCATCCCTTCCTTTTCTATGTTCTGCAATAGTTTGAGTAGTACTGGTGTAATTTCTTCTCTAAATATTCGGTAGAATTCTCTGGTGAATCCATCTGGGTCAGGACTTTTTTGTTGGGATTTTTTTTTTATTATTACCTTTTCAATCTCTTCTCTTGTTATGGGTCTGTTCAGATTTTCAACATCACTTTGTGTTAGTTTGTGTAGATAGTGTGTTTCTAGAAATTTGTCCATTTCCTCTAGGTTTTCAAATTTGTTGGAGTATAGTTTATCATAGTACTTTGCTATGATCCTTTTTATTTCAGTTGGGTCCATTGTAATGTCCCCCATTTCATTTCTTATTTGAATTATTTGCATCCTTTCCTATTTTTACTTTGTCAGTTTGGCCAATGGTTTGTTGATTTTGTTGATCCTTTCAAAGAACCAACTTTTGGTTTTATTGATTCTTTCTATTGTTTGTCTATTCTCTATTTCATTTATTTCTGCTCTGATCCTTATTATTTCCTTTCTTCTAGTGGCTGTGGGCTTCTTTTGCTGTTGTACTTTCTATTTGTTTGAGTTGTATAGCTAATGTTTTGATTTTGTCCCCTTCTTCTTTTTTGATGTGTGCATCTATTGCTATATATTGACCTCTGAGCACTGCCTTTTGCTGTGTCCTAAAGGTTTTGGTATGGTGTGTTTTCATTCTCGTTTGATTCTAGGAATTTTTTAATTTCATCTTTGATTTCTTCTATTACCCAGTGGTTCTTAAGCAGGGTGTTATTCAGTTTCCATGTATTTGATTTTTTTCCCTTGCTCTTCCTGTTATTAATTTCTACTTTTAGGGTATTGTGATCAGAGAAGATACTTTGTATTATCTCAATGTTTTGGATTTTGTTGAGGGTTGATTTGTGGCCTAAGATGTGGTCTATTCTGGAGAACGTTCCATGTGGTTTGGAAAAGAATGTGTACTTTGT
Organism: Dugong dugon; assembly: GCA_030035585.1. Lineage (NCBI taxonomy): Eukaryota > Metazoa > Chordata > Mammalia > Sirenia > Dugongidae > Dugong > Dugong dugon. The sequence goes on along the minus strand of CM057483.1, from coordinate 93,929,554 downwards.
GGCTGTTGGGTGGAGTTTTCTATATATGTCTGTCATGGATTGAATTGTGTCCCCAAAAAATATCTGTCATGATTCCCAGTATTGTATGATTGTGTACCATTTGGTAATCTGATGTGATTTCCTTATGTGTTGTAAACTCTATCACTATGATGTGTGGCAGTTATACTGATGAGGTCTACAAAATTAGATAGTGTCTTAAACCAATCGTTTTGAGATATAAAAGACAGAAGTGAGCAGAGGCACATGGGGACATCATACCACCAAGAAAGCAGTGCCTGGAGCAGAGCGCATCCTTTGGACCTGAAGTTCCTGCGCTGAGATGCTCCCAGAACAAGGGAAGACTGATGACATGGACCCTCCTCCAGAGTGGACACAGAAAGCCTTCCCCTGGAGCTGACTCCCTGAATTTGGACTTGTAACCTACTAGACTGTGAAAGAATAAACTTCTCTTTGTTAAAGCCATCCACTTGTGGTATTTCTGTTATAGCAGTACTAGATGACTAAGACAATGTCTATGAGGTCAAGTTGGTTGATTGTGGCCCTTAGATCTTCTGTGTCTTTGTTGAGTTTGTTTCTAGATGTTTTGTCCTTCATTGAGAGTGGTTTGTTGAAATCTCCTACTATTATTGTGGAACTGTCAATTTCTCTTTTCAGTGCTGTTAGAGTTTGCTTTATGTATTTTGGAGCCCTGTCATTGGGTGTGTAGATATTTATTATGGTTATGTCTTCATGATGAAAGGTTTTTTTAATCATTATATAATGCCCTTCTTAGTCCTTTATGGTGGATTTTGTTTTAAAGTTTATTTTATCTGAGATTAGTATTGCCACTCCTGCTTTTTTTTTTTTTTTTTGGTACCTATTTGCTTGATATATTTGTTCCGTCCTTTGATTTTTTTATATATTTATGTCTTTGTTTCTAAGGTGTGTCTCTTATAGACAGCATATTGATGTGTCTCTTTTTTTATTCATTCTGTCACTCTCTATCTCTTCACAGGTGCATTTATGTCATTTATGTTCAGTGTGATTATTGATAGGTGTGAGTTTATTGCTGTTATTTTGTAGTGCTTTTTTTGTGGTGCTGACATTTTCTTTGTTCATCTTACTCTCCCATACTTCCATTTGTTTGTGGATTTTTTTTTAATTTCTTTTGTTTTTGCAGATATTGTGTTTACTGAGACTTTATGTTTTTCTTCTTTATTTTGATAATTAGGTTTGTTAACTTTCTTAGTGGTTACCTTGAAATTTACCCCTATCTTCCTAAGTTTGAACCAGTTTTCTATTACTCGGTATTGCCTTGACTTCCTCTCCACGTGAAAGTTTTATACCTACACTGTTTATTGCCTCTTTTATTGTTCTGAATTTGTTGTCCATTGCAGATTAACCTCTCCGGTTCACTGTCATAATTCTTTTGGTTTTGTTTTATCCTTGAGTGTTTATTACCTAGTTTGGTATCTGGCTGATGCAGTCTTGCATCCTAGATTCAGGCTATTGTCTGATGTTGTTTGTTCTTTAACCAAGGACTCCCTTTAATAGTTATTGTATGTTTGGTTTGGTTTATACATATTCCCTTAATTTTTGTTTATCTGGAAATGTCCTAATTTTGCCATCATATTCGAGTGAGAGTTTTGCAGGTTGTATTATTCTTGGTTGCCAATTTTTTTCCTTAAAAGTTTTATATCTGTCATCCCATTGCCTTCTTGCCAGCATGGTTTCTTTCAAGTAAGCAGAGCTTAGTTTTATTGTTTCCACTCTGTATGTGACTTTTTGTTTTTCTCAAGCTGCTCGCAGGATTCTTCCTTTGTCTTTGGTTTTAGTGAGTGTGACTGATATGTCTTGGTGATTTTCTTTTGGGTTATATCCTATATGGGGTTTTTTGAGCTTCTTAAATTGTCAGTTTTTCATCTTTCGTGATATTAGGGAAGTTTTCTGTCAGCAATTCTTCAATGATCTTATCTGTTTTTCCATTTTTTCCTCTGTTCTGTAACTCCAATCACTCGAAAATTTTTGCTTTTGATTGTATCCCATATTGTTCTCAGTGTTTCTTCATTTTTTCGTTCTTTTCTCTGATTTTTCCTCAAACTGGTATCCAAGGATTTGTCTTCAATTTCTCTAATCCTGTCTTCCATTGTTTCACACTTTCTCTTCTAACCTTCTATGACACTGTCCATTTCTGAAATCTTGTCATTTATCCTTTGGATTTCTAATTGCTGTTCTGTATGATTTCTAGTTGTGTGTTTATTTTGACATTTTATTCTTGTATTATTTTCCTGAATTCTTCCATTATTTTGTCTGCCTTTTCCATGATTTTGTCTATTTTTTCTGTATGTTTGTCTGCTTTTTCCTTCATCTCTTGGATATCCCTGAATTTTAGAGTTTTGAATTCCCTATGAGGTAATTCCAGTGCCTTTTCTTCTACCGGAAGGTCATCTATTGTTTTATTTTGTACGCCTACTGGAACAATCTTCTGCTGCTTTTTTTAAGTATATTTTGATATTGTCTGCTGTCTTCAAGACATTCAGTAATTATTTTCATCATTTATTGGTTGTAGATTTGTTTGTTTCGCCCTGCTTTTTTGTTTTATTTGGTTATGTCTGGGCTGGTGGGCTGGGCTTGCTTTGTTGTTTGCTCACCTGTGGGCAGGATAATTTTTACCACCTTGCCCAATTGGCAGGGCCAGTTGCTCAGCTATGGTGCAGCAAGGCAGAGCCAGTGGAGGAGTAGGGACGTGGATGGGCCTTTCATTGCGTGTACTGGGGCTGACAGGGTGAGGCCAGTGCATAGTGCAGAGCAGGGTCTGATGGTCCGAGTCTGTGACCCTCAGGGGTGTGGTGCTCAGCATGTAGTGAAGATAGGCAGGCAGGAATGGGAGGATGTGTTGTGTGGTGCTACGTGGGTGTGGGGAAGAAGAGAGAGAAGCAGAAGCAAAAAAAAAACTAAACTAAAAAACAACAAAAAATGCTGTGGGAACCTCCACTGGAGTGGCACAGACCCAGGGAAGCCATGTGCTGGTAGCTTTCTAGCTGGGCAGCATGGCACAGCCCGTCAAGAAGGAGCAGAGCTGGCACATGAGGCTAGGTGGGTGGGAGAAATGAAAGGAAGGAAGAGAGAGATAAGAAACTGGAAAAAACAAGAAAAGAAAGGCAAATGTGGCTAAGTCGTCAGAAGAAAGGAAAGGAAGGAAAGTAGAGAGAGACAAGATATTGAGGAAAAAACCAGGTGGTCAGGAGAAAGGAAAGGAAGGAAGGTAGAGAGACACAAGAAACCAAGAAAAAAAAAAAGAAAAGAAAAAACAAAAAATGCCCTTAGGGGGTCCATCAGAAGTGGCTTCCCAGCTGAGCAGTGCTGCACAGCCTGTGAAGAAGGAGCAGAAATGGCACACGGTGCCAGGTGTTCTAGAGAAGGGTAAGTAAGGAAGGTAGAGAGAGATAAGAAACTGAGAAAAGGGAAAAAAATGCCCCAAGGGAGCCCACTGGCATGGTGGCATGGACTAGGGAAGTGGCTCCCCAGCCAAGTGGCACTGCACAGCCTGTCTAGGAGTGGAGTTGGCACACGACGGCAGGTTTTCAGGAGAAAAGGAAGGAAGGTAGAGAGAAAGAAGAAACCAAGAAAAGAAAAAAAATCCCCAAGGGAGCACACTGGTGTGGTGGCACGAACTGAGAAAGTGGCTCCCCATCTGAGTGTTGTGGCATAGTCCATCTAGAAGGACTGGAGATGGCAAATGGCACCAGGTTTTTGGGAGAAAGGAAAGAGAGGGAGGTAGAGAGAGACAAGAAACTAAGAAAAGAAAAAAGCCCCAAGGAGCCCACTGGCATGGTGGTGTGGACTGGGGAACTGGCTCCCTAGCTGAGTGGCTCTGCACAGCCCGTCAAGTAGGAGGGGAGATGGCACATGGTGCCAGGTATTTGGGAGAGAGGAAAAAGAGTAAGGTAGAGAAAGACAAGAAACTGAGAAATGAGGAGAAAAAAATGCCCCCAGGCAGTCCACTAGCATGGCGGCGTGGACAGGGAAAGGGGTTCCCCAGGCGAGTGGTACTGCACAACCTGTCAAGAAGGAGTGGAGAACGAACAAGGTGCAAGGTGTTCAGGGGAAAGGAAAGGAAGGAGGTGAGAGAGAGAGAAGAAACCAAAAGAAGCCAAAAAAGCAAAACAGGAGTTCCGGCAAGATGGCGCTCTAGGCAGAAGCACCACGCTGTCCCTCCACAGCAAAGATCTGAAAAACTAAGCCAAACAGAATACAACAATCCTGAAACCCTAAAACATCAAATGAAGAGATAAAGAAAGGCAAGCACCAAATGGACTGAGAAAACTGACAGAGAACGGAGAGCGAGGAGAGATTCATGCAGAGGTCCCCTACAGCTAACGCAGCGCAGATCCGCCATCTTGGACTCCTATCGGAGGCCAGCAAACAGGGGTACAAGAAAGCAGCCTCACGGAGGGTCCAGCGGGAGACAAAACAACCAGTAATTTCTGGTGTGTGCTTTCCCACCCCCCACCCCTCTTTGCCCCAGCTCTGCCTCCTCTGCTTCCCGCAGCCACGGTCTCTTGACCAGGAAGCGCAGCTGCTTGGGTTTCACACACCCAAGTGGGCGGCTCTCTGGATGCCATTTATTGGCTGCTAGTGTTGCTTTTCTTTCCTGCTTCTTTTGATTTCTCACTTGCCTCTCGCCACCTCCCCCTCATTTCACTCGAGTGCCTGGCTCCGTGCGCCACCTTTGCTTTTTCCTGGGGGGCTGCAGAGCACCAGCAACTTGTGATATACGCTTTCCCACTCTCCACCCTTCTTCACCCACACTCGGCCTCCTCTGCTTCCCGCGGACACAGTCTCTGGTCCAGAAACACCAGCCTGCACTGGCTGGCTCTCTGAGTGCCATTTGTTGGCTGCTGGTGTTGCTTTTTGTTTTTCTGCTTCTTTGGATTTCTTCCTTGCCTCTCGCCACCTCCCCCTCCTTTCGCTCGAGTGTCTGGCTCCGTGCGCCATCTTTGCTTCTTCCTGAGGGGCTGCGGACCTCCATTCGAGTGTGGAGCTGCTTCCCGGTCTGAACTACCACGCTGGTGGGATCCCCGTGCTTTTGTTCATTTGTTCCTCTGCTTCCCGCGGCCACAGTCTCTTGACCGGGAAGCGCCGGCTGCTTGGATTCCACACACCCAAGCGGGCGGCTCTCTGGGTGCCATTTGTTGGCTGCTAGTGTTGCTTTTTTTTCTGCTTCTTTTGATTTCTCACTTGCCTCTCGCCACCTCCCCCTCCTTTCACTCGAGTGTCTGGCTCCGTGCGCCATCTTTGCTTCTTCCTGAGGGGCTTCAGAGCTCCATTCAAGTGTGGAGCTGCTTCCTGGTCTGGACTATCGCGCTGGTGGGATCCCGGGGCTTTTGTTCATTTGCTCCTCTGCTTCCTGCAGCCACAGTCTCTTGACAGGGAAGCACTAGCTGCTTGGATTCCACACACCCAAGCGGGCGGTTCTCTGGGTGCCATTTGTTGGCTGCTAGTGTTGCTTTTTTTTTCTGCTTCTTTTGATTTCTCACTTGCCCATCGCCAGCTCCCCCTCCTTTCACTCGAGTGTCTGGCTTCGTGCGCCATCTTTGCTTGTTCCTGAGGGGCTGCAGAGCTCCATTCGAGTGTGGAGCTGCTTCCCGGTCTGGGCTACCGCTCTGGTGGGATCCCGGGGCTTTTGTTCGTTTGTTCGTTTTGAATTGTTTCTTTGTTTTCTTTTCCTTTTCTTGAGTTGGGAGCCCTTTCTGGCCAGGCGGAGCTACGTGGCAAGGAACTCCCCTTCAGCTTCCACAGATGTGCAGAGGGATCCCTGAGGACATTTCTTTTTTCATTGTTTTTTTTTTCTGGTTTTTTTTGGGGGGGGGCTTTCTTGTTCTTTTTTTATTTTTAATTTGTTTTGTTTTCTTTTCCCTCTTTTTCCCTTTTTGTTTTTCTTCGTTGCTCAGTTTCTCGTCTCTCTATATCTTCCTTCTCTTTCTGATCCCTGAATACCAGGTGTTGTATACCTCTACGCCTTCTAGCCAGGCTGTAACACAACACCTGAGAGCGACTTCCCCAGACCTCATAGCTGCATCGGTGGGATCCCTGGGAACTTTGTGGTTCTTTAACCTTTCTGATTTTTATTAATTCATTCTTTTCTTCCTCTTCCCCTTTCTGTTTTTCTAAATTATAGTCTCTCATCTCTCCATTCCAATAGCAAGCTCCCCTAGCATTCTTTTTTGTTTGTTTGTATGTTTTTGGATCCTGTTCCTCTCTCCCATATCCATCTTAGCTCCACACATAACAATCTCCCTGCTGCATCCTGCCAACCTGCACTGTGTGCTTGACATCACACCACCAAGCAGTACAGGCACGGCCTACTGGAACCTGCCCTACACTGATTACTGACCCGCCTTGGTGGCTGTAGTAAGTGCCACAAACAACTCGTCCCAGTAACTCCTCTTCAGCTAGACCTACCCTGCTGTACCATAACTCAGTGAGTGACCTGCCAGTTGGAGAAGGAGGACAAAAATTATTGAGAGCACAGACAAGCAAACAACGAAAACACAATCCACCTGCTCAGACATAGTCAAAATTTTTTTAAAAAGGGATGAAACAAACAAATCTACAATCAATAAATGAGAAAAATAACTACTGAATGCCCCCAAAACAGCAGACAATATCAAAACACTTACAAAAACAAGACAGGATGGTTCCAGTAGGTGCCCAAAATAAAATACCAGATGACTCTCCTATGGAAGAAAATGCACTAGAACTACCTCACAGGGAATTCAGATCTCTAGTATTCGGAATTCTCCAAGAACTGAGGCAAAAAGCTGACAAACATGAGGAAAAAATAGAGAAATTCATGGAAAATACAGAAAAAAATTGGAAGAATTCAGGAAGATGATGCCGGAACAAAATGCCAAAATAAATTCACAACTCGAAATTATACAAAAACAACAATTAGAAATCCAAAAGATAAACAACAAGATTTCAGAAATGGATGATGTCATAGAAGGGCTGAGAAGCAGATTTGAAACTGTGGAAGACAGGATCAGTGGAACTGAAGACAAACACTTGGATACAACTCTGTTTCAGGAAAACTCAGAAAAAAGATCAAAGAAAAATGAAGAGACCCTGAGAGTTATGTGGGACACAATTAAAAGCAAAAATTTATGAGTGATTCGCATTCCAGAACAGGGGGAGAAAACAGAAAACACAAAGAGAATCCTTGAGGAACTGCTGACAGAAAACCTCCACAATATCATGAAAGATGAAAAGATGGCTATCCAAGAAGCTCAACGAACCCCATATAGAAGAGACCCCAAAAGAAAATCACTAAGGCATGTCATATTCACACTCGCCAAAACCAAAGACAAACAAAGAATCCTGAGAGCATCTCGTGAAAAACAAGAAGTCGTACACAGAGGAGAAAAAATAAGTCTAAGCTCAGATTATTCGGCAGAAACCATGCAGGCAAGAAAACAATGGGATGACATATATAAAATCTTGAAAAAAAATTGTCAGCCAAGAATAATATATCCTGCAAAACTCTCGTTCAAATTTGATGGTGAAATTAGGTCATTTCTAGATAAACAGAAATTAAGGGAATATGTAAAAGTCAAACCAAACTTACAAGAATTATTAAAGGGAGTTCTTCGATCTGAGGACAAACAGATTCAGCTCACAGGCAGAACCTAGGATACAGGATCATACAAGCCAGATACCAATCTAGGAAATGAACTCTCAAGGACTATCCAAAACCAAAAGAAATACAACAGGGAATCAGAGCAGTCAATCGATTAATGACAACAACATCAAAACAATAAAAGAGGGAATAAACTGCACAGGTATAGAACCTTCTAATGGAGAGGAAGGCAAGGTGATACCAAGTAATGGTAGACTGCTTCAAACTTAGAAAGATAAGGATAAAATTTATGGTAACCACAAAGAAAGTTAACAAACCAACTCATAAAAATAAAGACAAAAAACATAAAGTCTCAGCAGAAACAAAACCTACAAAAACAAAAGACATGAAAAAAAAAAACCACAAAAGTAACTCAGCACAAGAGAGTAAGAAGAACAAAGAAAACTTCAGCACCACAAAAAAAGCACTACAAAATGACAGCAACAAACTCACATCTGTCAATAATTCCACTGAATGTAAATGGACTCAATGCACTCATAAAGAGATGGAGAGTGACAGAATGGATAAAAAAACAGGATCCATCAATACGCTGTCTACAAGAGACACATCTTAGAAACAAAGATGTGAATTTATTAAAAGTCAAAGGTTGGAAAAAAATACATCAAGCTAACAACTACAAAAAAGAGCAGGAGTGGCAATTCTTATCACAGATAAAATAGACTTTAAAACAAAATCTACCATAAAAGACAAAGAAGGACACTATATAATGTTAAAGGGGACGATCCATCATGAAGAGATAACCATAGTAAACATCTACACACCAAGTGACATGTCTCCAAAATACACAAAACAAACTCTAACAACACTGAAAAGAGAAATTGACAGTTCCACAATAATAGTAGGAGACTTCAACACACCACTCTCAGTAAAGGACAGAACAACTAAGAAGAAACTCAGAAAAGATACAGAAGACCTAAAAGGCACAGTCAGCCAACTGGACCTCATAGACATATATAGAACACTCCATCCAACCGCTGCAAAGTACACATTCTTTTCCAATGCACATGGAACGTTCTCCAGAATAGACCACATCTTAGGCCACAGAGCAATCATCAACAAGATCCAAAACACTGAGATAATTCAAAGTATCTTCTCTGACAACAATGCCATCAAGGTAGACGTTAACAATAGAAAGAGCAAGAAAAAAAATCAACTACATGGAAACTGAATAATACCCTGCTTACACATCAGTGGGTAATAGAAGAAATCAGAGTTGGAATCAAACAATTCCTAGAATCAAATGAGAATGAAAACACATCCTACCAAAACCTTTGGGACACAGCAAAGGCAGTCCTCAGAGGACAATTTATAGCAATAGATGCACATATCAAAAAAGAAGAAAGGGACAAAATCAAAATATTAACTACAGAACTCAAAAAAATAGAGAGAAAACAGCAAAAAAGCCCACAACCACCGGAAGAAAGGAAATAGTAAAGATCAGAGCAGAAATAAATGAAATAGAGAACAGAAAAACAATAGAAAGAATCAACAAAACCAAAAGTTGGTTCTTTGAAAGAATCAACAAAATCGACAAACCACTGGCCAGACTGACAATGAAAAACGGGAGAGGACACAAATAACCCAAATAAGAAATGAAATGGGGGACATTACAACAGATCCAACTGAAATAAAAAGGATTATAACAGAATATTATGAAAAACTATACTCCAACAAATTTGAGTATCTAGAGGAAATGGATAAATTTCTAGAAACACACGGCCTACCCAAAATACAACAAAGTGATGTTGAAAATCTGAACAGACCGATAACAAGAGAAGAGATTGAAAAGGTAATAAAAAAACTCCCAACCAAAGAAAGCCCTGGCCCAGATGGCTTCACTGGAGAATTCTACAAAACATTTACAGAAGAGCTTGTGCCAGTACTACTCAAGCTATTTCAGAGGATAGAAGAGGAAGCAACACTTCCAAATTCATTCTATGAAGCCAGCATAACACTGATACCAAAACCAGGCAAAGACATCACAAAAAAAGAAAATTACAGACAAGTATCTCTTATTAATATAGATGCAAAAATTCTGAACAAAATTCTAGCCAATAGAATTCAGCATCACATCAAATAAATAATACACCACGACCAAGTAGGATTCACACCAGGTATGCAAGGGTGGTTCAACATTAGAAAATCAATCAATGTAATCCACCACATAAATAAAAGGAAAGAAAAGAATCACATGATCATCTCAATTGATGCAGAAAAGGCATTTGACAAAGTCCAACACCCATTCCTGATAAAAACTCTCAATCAAATAGGTATAGAAGGGAAATTTCTCAACATAAAAAAGGGCATCTATGCAAAACCAATGGCCAACATCATTCTTAATGGAGAGAGGCTGAAAACATTCCCCTTGAAAACAGGAAGAAGACAAGGATGCCCTTTATCACCACTCCTATTTAACATTGTGCTGGAAGTTCTAGCTAGAGCAATAAGGCAAGAAAAAGAAATAAAGGGCATCCAAATTGGTCATGAGGAAATTAAACAGTCCCTGTTTGTGGATGATATGATACTGTACACAGAAAACCCTAAAGACTCCACGAGAAATCTACTGGAACTAATAGAAAGATTCAGCAGAGTAGCAGGATACAAGATAAACATTCAAAAATCAGTTGGATTCCTATACACCAGTAAGGAGAACAATGAAAATGAAATCATGAAAACAATACCATTTTCAATAGTCCCTAAAAAGATAAAATACTTAGGAATAAATCTGACCAGGTATGTAAAAGACCTATACAAAGAAAACTACATAACACTACTGTATGAAACCCAAAGGGATCTACATAAATGGAAAAACATACCATGCTCATGGATAGGAAGACTCAACTTTCTGAAAATGACAATTCTACCCAAAGCAATTTACAAATACAATGCAATCCCGATCCAAATACCAACAACATTCTTCAAAGAGATGGAAAAACTAATCATTAACTTTATACAGAAAGGGAAGAAGCCCCGAATAAGTAAAGCACTACTGAAGAAGAAGAATAAAGTTGGAGGACTCACACTACCTGACTTGACAACCTACTATACAGCTACAATAGTCAAAACAGCCTGGTACTGGTACAACGACAGATACATTGACCAATGGAACAGAATTGAGAACCCAGATGTAAATCCACCCACCTACGGTCACCTGATCTTTGACAATGGCCCAAAGTCCATCAAATGGGGAAAAGACAGTCTTTTTAACAAATGGTGCTGGCAAAACCGGATATCCATTTGTAAAAATATGAAACAGGACCCATACCTCACACCGTATACAAAAACTACTTCAAAATGTATCAAAGACCTGAATATAAAGCATAAAAGTATAAAGTTCATAGAAGAAAAAATAGAACCGACACTTCAGGCCTTAATACATGGCATTAACAGGATACATACCATAACCATCAATGCACAAAACCCAACAGATAAGCTAGATAACTGGGATCTTCTAAAAATCAAACACCTATGCTCTTCAAAAGACTTCACCAAAAGAGTCAAAAGAGAACCTACAGACTGGGAAAAAATTTTTGGACAGCACAAGTCAGACAAAGGTCTAATCTCCATAATCTTCAAGAAAATCCAACACCTCTACAACAAAAAGACAAATAATCGTATTTAAAACTGGGAAAGGAAATGAACATACACTTCACCAAAGAAGACATTCAAATGGCCAACAGACACATGAAATGCTCGCGATCACTAGCCATTAGAGAAATGCAGATTAAAACCACAATGAGATACCACCTCACCCCAGCATTACTGGCACGAATCAGAAACATTGGAAATAACAAATTTTGGAGGGGCTATGGCGAGATGGGAACTCTTATGCACTCCTTGTGGGAATACAAAATGATACAACCATGTTGGAAAATGATTTGGCGCTTCCTCAGAAAGCTAGAAATAGACATACCATTCGATCCAGCAATCCCACTCCTAGGAATATATCCTAGAGAAATAAGAGTCATCACTCGAATAGACATATGCACACCTATGTTCATGGCAGCATTGTTCACAATAGCAAAACGATGGAAACAACCTAGATGCCCATCAACAGATGAATGGATAAACAAACTATGGTACATACACACAATGGAGTACTATGCAACGAGAAAGAACAACAATGAATCTTTGAACCATCTCATAACATGAATGAAACTGGAGGACATAATGCTGAGTGAAATAAGTCAATCACAAAAGGACAAATATTATATGATACCTCTATTGTAAAAACCCATGAAAAAATTCACACACAAATTGTAAGAATCTTTATTGGTTACCAGGGATGGGAGGGGTTGGGGGAAAATACTAAATAGGCAATAGATAAGTGGTATCTTAGGTGAAGGGTAAGACAGTACACAATACAGGGGAAACCAGCACAACTTGTACAAGGAAAGGTCACGGAAGCCCCATAGACACATCCAAACTCCCTGAGGGACTGAAATGCTGGGCGGAGGGCTGTGGGGACCATGGTCTTGGGGAATATCTAGCTCAATTGACACAGCTTATAAAGACAATGTTCTACATTTTACCTTGGTGAGTAGTGTCTGGGGTCTTGAAAGCCTGTGAGCAGCCATCTAAGATTCTCCACTGGTCTCATCCCTTCGGGAGAAAGGGAGAATGAAGAGAACAGGATAGAAGGAAAAGATTAGTCCAAAGGACTAATTGTCCACAGCTACCAAGGCCTCCACCGGACTGAGTCCAGTACATCTAGATGGTGCCCGGCTACCACCACTGACTGCTCTGACCAGGATCACAACAGAGGGTTTTGGAGAGATCTGTAGAAGGACGTAGAGCATAATTCTAACTCACAAAAAAAAAAAAAGACCAGATTTCCTGGCCTAAAGGAGACTGGAGAAACCTCGAGAGTATGGCCCCCGACACCCTTTTAGCTGAGTGGTGAAGTTACCTCCGAGGTTCACCATTCAGCCTGGGATTGGACAGCCCCGTAAAACCAAATGAGACTATTGAGGTACAGGAGTACAGTGACAAGGGCCAGAAGGCAGAAGGGGACAAGGAAGCTGGTGATAGGGAACCCAATTTTGATTAAGTATATTTTTGATGTGTGTGTAAGCGTCAAATGAAAGGGATAAAGAACTCAACCAAGCACCAAATGGAATAAGAAACGGACACAGAACAGAAACGAGGATAGCTACAGAGTGGAGGTCCCCTATCAGCTAAGACAGCATGGATTTGCCATCTTGGATGTCTTAACCACCAAGAATGGTGGATAGGGAGTATGGGAAGGCAACTTTACGGACCTCACAGCAGGAGACAGAGCACCCGGTAACCAGCGACACACGCTTTTCCACCCCCCCACCCTTCTTCCCTATGTGCAGCCTCCACTGCATTCTGGTGGGCCATGGTCCCTTGGCTGGGGAGAAACCAGCTCCTTGCCAGTTGGAATCACCCTTCCCCCACCGGCGGGCTCCTTCAGTGCCATATTTTTGTTGCTGTTTTGCTTTTTTTTTTTAAATTGTATTTCGGGTGAAGGCTTACAGAACAAATAGTTTCTCATGAAACAGTGGTACACATGTTGTTTTATGACATTGGTTAACAACCCCACAACATATTAACCCTCTAAATTCTCAACCTTTTTTTTTGGTGAAAATACAGATAGCCAAAGATACACCGTTTCAAAAATTTCTACATACACAGTTCAGTGATATTGACTATGCTCTTCCAATTGTGCTGTTATTCTTACTTAAGATGAAGGCTTACAGAACAAAATAGTTTCTCATTTAACAGTTACTACAAATTTTGCCAGAACCAAAACTTATTCTGAAAAGAAATTGCATTTGAGAATAATGATATTGCAATGATAGATAAAAATACAAATGTCACGATTTCCACTCAGTAGGAATCAAGTCCTTTCCAACTCAGAGCCATCCTATAGGACAGAGTAGAACAGCCCCATAGGGTTCCTAAGGAGTGGCTGCAGCCGGAACCTTGAAAAAGCATTTTGCAAGAGAAGATATACCAATTGCTGATGAATATTAAAAAATGCTCAACTGTATTTTTGACTTTTTTTCTAATAAGTTTTACATATTTTTTATTTGTAAGCTTGTTTACATATTCTGAAATAAGTTATTTGTTAGTTTATACATGTTACAAAAATCTTCTCCCACACCGAATCTACTGAAATGATATGGATAGCTTTAAGTATAAAACTTTGGTATGGCTCTTGTCTCAGTCATCTGGTGCTGCTCTAACAGGAATACCACAGGTGGATGGATTTAGCAAAGAGAAGTTTATTCTCTCACAGTCAGTAGGCTACAAGTCCAAATTCAGGGCTTGAGCTCCAGGGGAACGCTTTCACCACCTGCTCTGGAGGAAGGTCCATATCATCAGTCTCCCCTTGGTCTGGGAGCTTCTCTGCGCAGGAACCTCAGGTCCAAAGGACGCGCTCTGCTCCCAGCACTGCTTTCTTGGTGGTAGGAGGTTCCTACGTGTCTCTGCTCACTTCTCTCTTTTATATCTCAAAAGAGATTGTATTAAGACACTGATCTTGTCAACCTCATCAGTATAACCTCATCACAGTGATAAAATTTACAACACATAAGGAGATCACATATAATCTCATCATTGTGGTAGAGTTTACAACACATAAGGACATCACATCAGATAACACAATCATACAATACTGGGAATCATGACCTAGCCAAGTTGCTACACACATTTTTTGGGGGACACAATTCAATCCATGACCGCTCTCTCTCCTCTTTAAGCAGCTAAGCATCATATAAAACCTGTAAAAGGAGGTCAATTGATATTTATCGAATTCAATCATTGAAGAATATAGGAAATTTATTTCTTTGTGGAATATAAATGCTGTACTCAACTTTGCATATACATTCCTGCAGGGTATGTATACAGATACAATGAAATCCTGACACAAATTCCAACATTCTTTACTGAAATGGTAAAACTAACGACTGACTTTATGTGGAAAGGAAAGAGGCCTCGAATAGCCAAAGCAATATTAAAGAAGAAGAACTAAGTAGGAGGCCTCACACTCCCTGATATCAAAGACTATACCGCCACCATAATCAAACATCCTGGTTTGGTTCAATGATAGACACATAGACCAGTGGACTAGAATTGAGAACCCAGAAATAAATCCATCCATTTATGGACAACTAATTTTTGACAAGGGGTCAAAGTCCATTCAATGGAGAAGAAACGGTCTCGTTAATAAATGGTGCTGGGAAAACTGTATATTCACCTACATAAAAATTAAAACAGGACCCATACCTCACATCATACACAAAAACTAACTCAAAATGGATCAAAGATGTAAATGTTAAACCGAAAACTATAAAGGGCCTGGAAGAAAACTTAGGGAAAAACTATGGAACCTAATTTTTTTAAAATAAGCTAACAAACATAATTACAAAAGCATAAATAGGAGAAGACAAATTAATTACTGGTACCTCATAAAAATTAAAAAATTATGCTCATCAAAAGACTTTATCAAAAGAGTAAAAAGCCAGCCTACAGAATGGGAAAAAACCTTCAGAAACAGCATATCCTTTAAGGGTTTAATCTCTAAAATATATAGAAAACTTCAAAAACTCAACAACACAAAGACAAACACCTCAATTAAAAATGGGCAAAGTACATGAACAGACACTTCACCAAAGAGGACATTCAAGTGGCCAACAAACACATGAAAGATGCTCAAGATCATTAACCATTGTTGTTGTTAGGTGCCATCGAGTCATTTCCGACTCATAGCGACCTTATGTACAACAGAGTGAAACACCACCCAGTCCTGTGCCATCCTCACAATCGCTGTTACGCTTGAGCCCATTGTTGTAGACACTGTGTCAATCTATCTCACTGAAGGCCTTCCTCTTTTTCACTGACCCTCCACTTGACCAAGCATGATGTCCTTCACTAGGGACTGATCCCACATGATAACATGTCCAAAGTATGTGAGATGTAGTCTCGCCATCCTTGCTTCTAAGGAGTATTCTGGCTGTACTTCTTCCAAGAGACAGATTTATTCGTTCTTTTGGCAGTCCATGGTATATTCAATATTCTTTGCCAACACCAAAATTCAAAGGATTGAATTCTTCTTTGGTCTTCCTTATTCATTGTCCAACTTTCGCATCCATATGAGGTGATTGAAAACACCATGGCTTGGGTCAGGCACACCTTAATCCTGAAAGTGACATCTTTGCTTTTTAACACTTTAAAGAGGTCTTTTGCAGCAGATTTACCAAATACAATGCATGGTTTCATTTCTTTTCTTTTTTTTTAATTATTGTGCTTTAGGTGAAAGTTTACAGCGCAAGTTAATTTCTCATACAAAAATTTATACACAGAACATTATGTGATACTAGTTGCAATTACAATAATGTGACAGCACACTCTCCCTTTCCACCCCAGGTTTCCCGTGTCCATTCAACCAGCTCCTGTCCCTTTTTGCTTTCTCATCCTGCCTCCGGACAGCAGCTACCCATTTAGTCTCGTGTATCTACTTGAACTAAGAAGCACACTCTTCACGAGTATTATTTTATGTTTTATAGTTCTGTCTAATCTTTGTCTGAAGAGTGGGCTTTGGGAATGGTTTTAGTTCTGAGTTAACAGAGAGTCCGGGGGCCATGTCTTCGAGGGTTCCTCTAGTCTCAGTCAGACCATTAAGTCTGGTCTTTTTACTAGAATTTGAGTTCTTCACCCTACTTTTCTCCTGCTCTGTCAGGGACTCTCTGTTGTGTTCCCTGTCAGGGCGGTCATTGGTGGTAGCTGGGCACCATCTAGTTCTTCTGGTCTCATGTTGATAAAGTCTCTGGTGGCCTTTTTGTCTCTTGGGCTAATAGTTTCCTTGTGTCTTTGGTGTTCTTCATTCTCCTTTGCTCCAGGTGGGTTGGGACCAATTGATGCATCTTAGGTGGCTGCTCCCAAGCTTTTAAGACCCCAGACGCCACTCATCAAAGTGGGATGCAGAATATTTCCTTAATAAACTTTGTTATGCCAATTGACCTAGATGTCCCCTGAAACCATAGTCCCTAGACCCCAGCCCCTGCTACTCTGTCCCTCAAAGTGTTTGGTTGTGTTCAGGAAACTTCATAGCTTTTGGTTTAGTCCAATTGTGCTGACTTTCCCCGTATTGTGTGTTGTCCTTTCCTTCATCTAAGATCATTTCATTTCTTGACTGCTGCTTCTGTGGGTGTTGATTGGGGATCCAAGTAAAATTAAATCCTTGACAACTTCAATCTTTTCTCCGTTTATCATGATGTTGCTTATTGGTCCATTTGTTAAGACTTTTGTTTTCTTTATGTTGAGTTGTAATCCATACTGAAGGCTGGAGTCTTAGATCTTCATCAGTAAATGCTTCAAGTCCTCTTCACTTTCAGCAAGCAAGGTTGTGTCATCTGCATAACGCAGGTTGTTAATGAGTCTTCCTCTAATCCTGATGTCCTGTTCTTCTTCATATAGTCCGGCTTCTTGGATTATTTGCTCAGCATACAGATTGAATAAGTATGCTGAAAGGATACAACCCTGATGCACACATTTCCTGACTTTAAACCACGCAATATATCCTTGTTCTGTTTGAACGACTGCCTCTTTATCTGTGTACAGGTTCCTTATGAGCACAATTAAGTGTTCTGGAATTCTGATTCTTCAAAATGTTATCCACAATCTGTTATGATCCACACAGTCAAATGGATAGTCAATAAAACACAGGTAAACATCTTTCTGGTATTCTCTGCTTTCAACCAGGATCCATCTGACATCAGCAGTGATATCCCTCAATGCACGTCCTCTTCTGAATCCAGCTTGAATTGCTGGAAGTTCCCTGTCAATGTACTGTTGCAACTGCTTTTGAATAATCTTTAGCAAAAATTTACTTGCTTGTGATATTAATGATATTGTTCAATAATTTCCACATTCAGTTGCATCATCTTTCTTGGGAAGAGGGATAAATATGGATCTCTTCCAGTCGGTTGACCAGGTAGCTGTCTTCCAAATTTCTTGGCATAGACGAGTGAGCACTTTCAACACTGCATCCATTTGTTGAAACATTTCAGTTGGTATTCCGTCAATTCCTGGAGACTTGTTTTTCGCCAATGCCTTCAGTGCAGCTTGGACATCTTCCTTCAGTACCATCGGTTCCTGACCATATGCTGCCTTCTGAAATGTTTGAACATCCAACAACTCTTTTTGGTACACTGACTCTGCGTATTCCTTCCATCTGCTTTTGATGCTTCCTGTGTCGTTCAATATTGAACTCCAGGCTTGAGTTTTTTCTTCAGTTCTTTCAGCTTGAGAAATGCCGAATATGTTCTTCCCTTTTGGTTTTCTAACTCCAGGTCTTTGTACATGTCATTATAATACTTTGTTTTGTCTTCTTGAGCCACCCTTTGAAATGTTCTGTTCAGCTCTTTTACTTCATTTCCTCCTTTCACTTTAGCTACTTGACGTTCAAGAGCAAGTTTCAGAATCTCTTCTGACGTCCATTTTGGTCTTTTCTTTCTTTGCTGTCTTTTTAATGATCTCTTGCTTTCTTCATGTATGATATCCTTGATGTCATTCCACAAGTCTTCTGGTCTTTGGTCATTAGTGTTCAACGAGTCAAATCTATTCTTGAGATGGTGTATAAATTCAGGTGGGATATACCTAAGGTCGTACTTTGGCTTTTGTGGACTTGTTCTAATTTTCTTCAGCTTCAGCTTGAACTTGCATATGAGCAATTGATGGTCTGTTCCACAGTTGACCCCTGGCCTTGTTCTGACTGATGATATTGAGCTTTACCATTGTCTCTTTCCACAGATGTAATCTATTTTGATTCCTGCATATTCCATTTGGGGACGTCCAGTCTCCGTTTATGTTGTTGAAAAAAGGTATTTGCAATGAAGAAGTCGTTGGTCTTGCAAAATTCTATCATGCAACCTCTGGCATCGTTTCTATCATCAAGGCCATTCTAGGTTAATGAACCAGCACAAGCAAAGGCATAGAAGGGTGTATTGCAATATGATGAGAGGAATGTAGTGGCAGATGGGGCTTTAGAAGGACAGATAAGATTTGGGAGAGCTAAAAGTAATATTAGTAATAGCTAACATTTACTGAGACCTTATGTTATACTAAGCACACTGTATAATCTCATTTAGTTCTCATATCAACTCTGTGGTGCTGGTATTATTCTTAAGCTCATTTCATGGATAAGGAAATTGAGGTAAGGAGAGGTTAATAGCCTTAGGTCTAACAACAAGGAAGTCCAGCAAAGATTCAAATCCAAATATACTTTACTTGAAAACTTGTGCTCTTATTGACTCGACAGCAGTGGGTTTTGGTTTTTTGGTCTTAACCACTAGGCTCTATGACTTAAGGAATTTGAAGTTTATTTTGTAAGCAGTGGGAGGCCATTCAGGAGGGGGAGTTTATATGATTCAACTTGTGTTAGGTAGCTAACCTGTAACAGCAGAAAAGATGGATTGGAAGGGAGAGATTAGAGACAAGGAAACCAGTTAGGAGGTTATGGCAACAGTTCAGTTGAGAGGTGATGAGGAATTGAAATAAGGTAGGGACAGAGGAAATGAGGAGGAGAGGACAGATTTAATATTGTGGAGGTAGATTGGTCAGCATTTGGAGACTGCTCAGATGGGAATTGTGAAAAAAAACAAGGGGATTTCTGCTCAGGATGACTAGGAATATAGTGATGCATTTAAAAAGAGGGGAGACACACAGAGAAGAATAGGTCTTGGGGTATATGGTGGAGGTTGAATGGAAGAAGATAATGAGTATGGTGTGGAGGACATTGCATTTGACGTGCTGGCAGAGCACATGGATAGAAATTGAAATTTGGAGTAACTATTTTTAAAGCTCTTCCATCACAAACACACAAGATTGCAGAATTTCAATTATAACCTTCATTTAAGTTGGGGTAATAACTCATTCATTTTACTTGACATTTTAAACCATAAATATCTGCTATGTCATAACTGCCACAATCTGAAGGGCTCAACACTAATCAGCTGCGAGTTGTGTCCAAGTGATTTAATTCATTATCTCATAATTCGCGGTACAATTCCTAGTGCCAGATATAGCCTCTCAAATGTTGGTGATGATATTGATGCTGATGAGTTTGAATTTTAATATTTCAATGGGTTCTTCTAGAAGCTTTTCTTCTTTAAAAACATTTGGTAATTGTGATTGCAAAATATTACTTGAGGAAATTTTTCCCACAATACTTACTGCAATGCTTTGCCTAGGGGACCTGTATATAGCTATTGAAAATACCTGTATTTAATGTAAGAAAACATAAAGGCAGGCCACCTAAATAAAATAATGTAAAATTTTGAAAAAAGGATAAGAAATGATACATGGATTGTCTGTGGAGAATTTTGATGATCAAGAGAGAAATGAAAGTAACTATAAAAATGGAATAAAATATATTTCCTAAGTAAATTAGTAATAATGAGCCTTTACACAGCATGAATTAATCTTCATATGAGGTAAAGAATCTTAGTCTTGTACATACTAGGAGTTTTCTTTTCCTTTTTTATAGTAGTGGTCTCATACAATATTTGCCCTTTTGCGATTGACTTATTTCACTCAGCATAATGTCCTCCAAATTCATTCATGTGTGAGATGTTACGCGGATTCATCATTATTCTTGATTGTTGCATAGTATTCCATTGTGTGTACGTATCACAGTTTTCTAATCCATTCGTCTGTTGATGGTACTTAGGTTGTTTCCATCTTTCTGCTATTGTGAATAATGCTGCAATGAACATGGGTGTGCATGTGTCTATTTGTGCCACAGCTCTTATTTCTTTAGGGTATATACTTAGGAGTAGGATTAATGGATCATATGGTGTTTCTATTTCTAGCTTTTTGAGGAAGCTCCAGACTGTTTTCCAAAGTTGTTGTACCATTTTACATTCCCACCAGCAGTGTATAAGAGTCTCAATCTCCCCGCAACCTCACCAACATTTATTATTTTCAGTTTTTTTGATCAGTGCCAGTAATGTTGGCGTGAAATGGTATCTCATTGTAGTTTTGATTTGTATCTCTCTAATAGCTAATGATTGCGAGCACTTCATTTTTTTTTTTTGTAAATTGTGTTTTAGGTGAAAGTTTACAACTAAATTTCTCACACAAAATTTATACACATATTGTTTTGTGACATTAGTTGTAATCCCCACAATGTGACAGCACACTTCCCCTTTCCACCCTTGGTTCCCTGTGTGCATTTGACCAGTTTCTGTCCCTTCCTGCCTTCTCATCCTCCCTCCAGACAGAAGCTGCCCATTTGGTCTTGTGTATCCGACTGAACTAAGAAGCACACTCCTCACGTGTATTATGTTTTGTTTTATTGTCCTGTCCAATCTTTATCTGAAGAGTGGGCTTCGGGAATGGTTTCAGTTCTGGGTTAACAGTGCATCTGGGGGCCATAGTTTCAGAGGTTCCTCCAGTTCCTGTCAGACCATTAAGTCTGGTCTTTTTATGTGAATTTGAGTTCTGCTCCACACTTTTCTCCCTCTTCTGGGACTGTCTGTTATGTTCCTTGTCAGGACGGTCATTGGTGATAGCCTGACACCATCTAGTTCTTCTGGTCTCAGGCTGGTGGAGTCTCGGGTTCATGTGGTCCTTTAGTTTCTTGGGCTAATATTTTCCTTGTGTCTTTGGTTTCCTTAGAGTTTTCTTTTCTTATAGCATTTTTTATTGAGATGTACTTTGCATAACGAAATTCACCGTTTAAAAGTCAACACTTTAGTGGTTTTTAATATATTCACTATGTTGTGCAACTATCACCACTATCTAATTCCAGAATGTTTTCATCACCCCCCCCCATAACTCCAGACCTATTAACAGTTACTACTAATTCCCTCCTTACCCCATCCCATGGCAAACACTGGTATACTTTATCTATGGATTTGCCTATCCTGGACATTTCATATAAATGGCATCATACAATATGTGAGTTTTTGTGTTTGTCTTATGTTATAGATTGAATTGTGTCTCCTCCCAAAATAGGTGTTACAATCCTAACCCTATACCTGTGGATGTAATCCTGTTTGAAAACAGGGTTTCCTTTGTTAACTAGATCATATATGAGTAGGGTGGGTTCTAAATCTAATCACTCTGAGCAATAGAAAGAGAAGATGAGACACAGAGACACACACACAGGGTGAGACAGACACCATGTGAGGATTATCTACAAGCCAAAGAACTCCAAGGAACCAAGGAATGCCTGGGGCTACCAACAAGGAAGAAATCCACACAGCTGAGATGCTGATTTGGATTTTTAGCCTCCAGAATTGTGAGAAAATAAATTTCTGTTCTTTAAAGCCACTCATTTGTGGTATTTGTATTACAGTAATACTAGGTAATTAAGACAGCTTATTTCACTTAGCATAATGCTTTCAAGATTTACCAACAGTATGTAACAGTACTTCATTCTTTTTATTGCTGAATAATATTCCAGTGTATGAATATGCCACACTTTGTTTACTTATTCATCAACTGATGGGCATTTGTGGGGTTTCCAATCTTCAACTATTATGAATAATGCTGCTACAAACATTTGGATAAAAGTTTTTGTGTGGTCATATGTCTTTTATTTCTCTCAGGTTTATACCTAGAAGTGGAACTCCTGGGTCATATGGTAATTCTATGTTTAACTTTTTGAGGAACTGCCAAACCGTTTTCCATAGCAGTTGCACCATTTTAGATTTCCACTAACAATGTATGAGAGTTCCAATTTCTCCACATCCTCATCAACACTTGCTATAGTTCATTTTTTTTACTGTGGTGAAAATATACACACCAAAATAATGACAATCACAAGAACTTCCACATTTAAAATTCAATGACATTGATGGAGGAGGGGCAAGATGGCACTATAAACAGTTGCATCTTCACATTCCCCTACAACTATGCCAGTAAACAACAAATAAAAATTAACATAGAAAGAGATTTTGGAGCGCTGTACAGCAGATAAATTGTTGGAGAACCGAGGTGAATGCTGAATCAGGAGAGAAATAGAGTAAGGATGGTAGAAAGGCTGATATTCACTGACTACCCACCCACACCCTACCTGCCGTCTTAGCCCATTGTGGCCATTTTGGGATAAGACAGGCTGCACCCCTGAACAAAGATCACAGGACAGGAGCTGCACTGAAGACACAGAGCAGCTCAGAGATACTGGGTAAATAGCCTTGGAAAGGAGAGGCAAGAGGGGTAAGTGCGTACTTGGTCTGGGTAGAACTGAGAGAGAGTAGCATATCAGTGCAATATAGATTTGAAATCTGGGAAACAAATGAAAGTGCAGCCCGATTAAAATAGTGCAGGGAGCAAGGCCAAGATGTGGGATAGTCAGATGCTTCATGTCGTCCCTCTTAAAACAAAGACCCAAAAAAAAAACAAGTGAATTGGATACATATGACAATCTAGGAACCCTAATCATCAAAGACAAAGCTGAAGAATCGGACTGAGCAGCAGGTGGAAGGAGAGACAACTCAAAAACAGTGGAAATGGGGAATTATGGATCGTGGGATCGCCAGCATCCAGCTAGCTGAATCTGCACAATACACACAGGCTGAGGCAAGCAGCAACATCCCAAGCCAAAATGCACCCCATCTAGTGCAGCCAAGCAGCAGCAAATCTGCAGGTACCACCAGAACCAAACAAGAGCAATACTAGACTATCAAAAGTTAAGTGCAAGCTCCCAACCCACTGTGTGCCCTTCACCCACCAGACCCCACAGCTGAGGAGCACTTCCCTCCCCCAGCCATCCTCCTCCAGGCTCCAGCACCAGTCCCACTGCATTCAACAACACCACACTCCCTAAGCTGGGAACTTATGGCTGGGTCAAGAGGCACCAGCTCCTTTGCCAAGCAACTGGCATAGGGGGTCCACAGACTTACAGCACTCTTCACCCCTGCCCCAGTGACTTGGGGCCATTTGAAATACCTCACACCCTCATTAGGACAACACGGGCAAGACATCCACCTGAAGCCCATTTTCACCTACAGTAGCCCAGTGGGCACTGCAGATTTGTGATATTCGACACCACCTCAGCCCCTAAGAAGGGGCCTCACTAACCCACACCATGGGCCTGAGGGCCTGTGGTACCACCCACTCCATCTAGCCACCCATGACAGGGGCCGGAGAATTAGTGGTGCCTCCCAACCCCTCCAGCCAATGGCACCACCCAAGGACCAGCTTTACTACCCCCCCAAATGTGCTCTAGTGGACAGGGGCATGCCCTTCATCTGTGCAACTGGGAGCATCTAACAGCCCTTTGCCTAGCCCACCACATCACGCCCTATTGCAATCAGAGACGTATGCCTGCTTTAAATGCCCCCACACAGCCCTGTGCACTTTGGACTGTAGGTAAGAGTCTCCGCACCACATACTCAGTGACATCAGGCATCTGTGACCCAAACAACTGCACCCCCACAAGAACAGTGAACAGACTCCTGGACTCACACACCTAGGAGTTGCTCTGACCACTTGGAGACAGGAAGTGAGAGCTTCAGTGATGCCAATGATCAGAGTAGCACACACGCCCAGCCTGCCTGGACATATCAAAATAAAGCAAAACAAAAATACAGGACACAGTATACAAAACATAATAAATATAATAACTTATTGCTGCCTCATAAACAACAGTCAATATCAAATCACATAAAGAAGCAGGACAAGATGGCTCCAGCAAGCAACCAAAATAGAGAACCAGAAAATCTTCCAGAGGAAAATAAGGCAATGGAACCACTTGATAAAGAATTCAAAAGACTAATATACAGAGCTCTCCAAGAGATCAGGAAGGAGATCAGTCAAAACACAGACTAAACCAAGGAACACAGAGACAAAGGAATAGAAGAATTCAGGAAAACAGTATAAGAACAAAACGACAGAATAAACAGGCTGCTGGAAACCATACAAAGATAGCAACTAGAAAGCTAAAAGATTAACAAGAAAATTTCAGAATGAGACAACTTAATAGAAGGTCATAGGAGCAGAATTGAGACAATGCGAGTCAGAATTAGTGGGATTGAAGATAAATCCCTTGACACCAACTTGTTTGAGGAAAACCAGAAAAAAAGAATGAAAAAAAAAAAATGAAGAAACCCTAAGAATTATGTGGAACATTATCAAGAGGAAAAACCTATAAGTGATTGGAGTACCAGAACGGGAAGGATAACAGAAAACACAGATAGAATTGTTGAGGATTTGCTGGCAGAAAACTTCCCTAATATCATGAAAGATGGGAAGATATCTAATCAAGAAGCTCAATGAACCCCATACAGGGTAGAAACCAAAAGAAAGTCACAAAGACATATCATAATCAAACTTGCCAAAATCAAAGACAAAGAAAAAATCCTGGGAGCAGTTAGGAATAAATGAAAAGTTACTTACAAAAGAAAACCAATAAAACTAAACTCAGATTACTCAGCAGAAACCACAGAGGGAAGAAGGCAATGGAATGACATATATAAAGCCTTGAAGGAAAAAAATGGCCAGCCAAGAATTATACATCCAGCCAAACTGTCCCTCAAATATGATGGCAAAATTAGGTCATTTCTATATAAACATAAGTCAAGGGAATTTGTAAAAACCAGACCAAAACTACAAGAAATATTAAAGGGAATCCTCTTGTTAGAGAACCAACAATATCAGACAACAATCCATGAATAGGACACAGGACAGATCAACCAGATATCAACTCAGATAGGAAATTCACAAAAACAAATCAAAGCTAAAAGACTGAAAATAGAGAACCAGAGACATCAATACGTAATCAATAACAACGTCAAAACAAGAAAGAGGGAATAAGCAGTGTAGTCATAGAACTTCCATATGGAGAGGAAGCCAAGGTGATATCAAGAAATAAATGACTGGTTTAATCTTAGAAAAATAAAGGTAAATTTCAAGGTAACCACAAAGGAAGTCAACAAACCTGCCCATCAAAAGAAAAAAGAAAACCATAAAAGACTCAGCAAATACAAAACCAACAATAAATAAAGAGATGAAAAGAAAATACATAAACAAAAACAACTCAGCACAGAAAATTAAGCGGTACGAAGAAAGCTTCAACATCACCAGAAAAACATCAAAATGACAACAGTAAACTCATACCTATCAATAATCACACTAAATGTAAATGGCCTAAATGCATTAGTAAAGAGATAGACAGTGGAAGAATGGATTAAAAAACACAATCCTTCTATATGCTGTCTACAAGAGACACAGCTTAGACACAAAGACATAAACAAACTAAAATTCAAAGGATGGAAAAAATAATTGAAGCATACAATAATCAAAAATTAGTGGGTGTGACAATATTAATCTCTGATAAAATAGACTTTAAAGCAAAATCCACCATAAAGGATAAGGAAGGACACTTTATAATGATTAAAGGGTCAATATGTTAGGAAGACATAACCACAATAAATATCTATGCACCCAATGACAGAGCCCCAAAATACATAAAACAAACTCCAACAGCATTAAAAAGAGAAATTCACAGTACCACAATAATAGTAGGAGACTTCAACACACTACATTCGGTGAAGGACAGAATATATAGAAAGAAACTCAATAAAGATATGGAAGATCTAAATGCCACAATCACCTTGACCTCAGACATACGCAGAACACTCCACCCAACAGCAGCAAAGCATACATTCTTTTCCAACTCACATGGAACATTCTCCAGAATAGACCACATTTTAGGCCACAAAACCAGCCTTAACAGTATCCAAAATATCGAAATATTACAGCATCTTTTCTTACCATAAAGCCATAAAAGTAGAAATCAATAACAGAAACAACAAGGGAAGAAAATCAAACACATGCAAACTGAACAACACCTTGCTTAAAAACTACTGGGTAATAGAAGAAATCAAGGATGGAAGAAAGAAATTCATAGAATCAAATGAGAATGAAAATACATCTTACTAGAACCATTGGGACACAGCAAAAGTAGGGCTTAGAGGTCAATTTATAGCAATAAATGCACACATCCAAAAAGAAGAAAGGGCCAAAATCAAAACATTAACCCTACAACTCAAATAAAAAAAAAAAAAGAGATCAGCAAAAGAAGCCCTTGGGCACCAGAAGAAAGGAAATGATAAAGATTGGAGCAGAAATAAATGAAATAGAGACTAGAAAAACAATTGAAAGAGTCAACAAGACCAAAAGTTGACTCTTTGAAAAGATCAACAAAATTGACAAACCATTGGCCAAACTCACAACAGAAAAACAGGAAAGGAAGCAAATAACCCAAATAAGAAACAAGATGGGCGATATCACAACAGATTCAAATGAAATAAAAAGGATCATAACAGAATACTATTTAAAATTGTACACCAACAAATTTGAACACTTAGAGGAAATGGACAAATTTCTAGAAATACACTACCTACCTAAACTAACACAAACTGAGTTAGAAAAACTAAATAAACCCATAACAAAATAAGAGATTGAAGAGAGAATTTTAAAAAAAACTCCCCAAAACAAAAAAAAAGTCCTGGCCAAGATGGCTTCACTGGCAAATGCTACAAAACTTTCAGAGAAGAGTTAACACTAGTAATACTAAAGGTATTTCAGAGCATAGAAAAGGAAGGCATACTCTCAAACTCATTCTATGAAGCCAGCATAATCCTGATACCAAAGCCAGTCAAAGACACTACAAAAAAAAGAAAATTACAGACCAATATCCCTCATGAATATAGACGCAAAAATCCTCAACAAAATTCTAGCTAATAGAATTCAACAGCATATCAAAAAAATAATACATCGTGACCAAGTGGGGTTCATACCAGGTATGCAGGGATGGTTCAATATTTGAAATCAATCAATGTAATCCGTCACATAAATAAAAAAGATAAGAATCGTGTGATCTTATCAATCCATGCAGAAAAGGCATTTGACAAAGTCCAACGTCCATTCCTGATAAAAACTCTCAGCAAAACAAGAATAGAAGGGAAATTCCTCAACATAATAAAGGGCATTTACACAAAGCCAACAGTCAACATCTTTCTAAACAGAGAAGACTGATAGCATTTCCCTTGAGAATGAGAACCAGACAAGGATGCCCTTTATCACCACTCTTTTTCAACATTGTGCTGGAGGTCCTAGCCAGAGCAATAAGGCAAGAAAAATAAATAAAGGGCATCCTAATTGGTAAGGAAGAAGTAAAAGTATCCCTATTTGCAGATGATATGATCTTATACACAGAAAACCTTAAATCCACAAGAAAACTACTGGAACTAATAGAAGATTTCAGCAAAGTATCAGGATACAAGATTAACGTAAAAAATTCAGTAGTATTCCTGTACACCAACAAAGATAACTTCAAAAAAGAAGTGACAAAATCAGTACCATTTACAATAGCCCCAAGAAGATAAAGTACTTAGGAAAAAATCTAACCAGAGATGTAATAGATCTATACAAAAAAAACTACAAAACACTACTGCAAGAAACCAAAAGAGACCTACATAAGTGGAAAAACATACCATGCTCATGGATAGCAAGACTCAACATGGGGAAAATGTCGATTCTACCAAAAGCTATGTACAAACACAATGTAATCCCGATCCAAATTCCAATGGCATTTTTTTAACGAGATGGAGAAACAAATCACCAACTTTATATGAAAAGGAAAGAGGCTTTGGATAAGTTAGCATTACTGAAGAAGAAGAACAAAGTGGCAGGCCTCACACTACCTGATTTTAGAACCTATTATACCACCATAATAGTCAAAACAGCCTGGTACTAGTACAACAAGAGACACATAGACCAACGGAAAAGAATTGAAAACCCAGACGTAAATCCATCCACCTATGAGCAGCTGATATTTGACAAAGGCCCAAAGTCCATTAAGTGGGGAAATAACAGTCTCTTTAACAAATAGTGCTGACATAACTGGATACTCATCTGTAAAAAAGTGAAACAGGACTCATACCTCACACCATACACAAAAACTAACTCAAAATGGATCAAAGACCTAAATATAAAATCTAAAACGATAAAGATCATGGAAGAAAAAATAGGGACAACTCTAGGGGCCCTAATACATGGCATAAATAGTATACAAACCATAACTAACAATGCGCAAACACTAGAAGAGAAACTAGATAACTGGGAGCTCCTAAAAATCAAACACTTATGTTCATCAAAAGACTTCACCAAAAGAGTTAAAAGATAACCTACAGACTGGGAAAACATTTTTGTTTTCAATAAGGGTCAAACCTTTAAAATCTACAAGGTACTGCAACACTTAAACAACAAAGAGACAAATAATCCAATTAAAAAATGGGCAAAGGATACGAACAGACACTTCACCAAAGAAGGCATTCAGATGGCTAACAGACACACAAGGAAATGCTCACTATCATTAGCCATTAGAGAAATGCAAATCAAAACTCCAATGAGATACCATCTCACCCCAAGGCTGGCACTAATCCAAAAAAACACAAAATAGCAAAAGCTGGAGAGGTTGTGGAGAGATTGGAACTCTAATGCACTGCTAGTGGGAATGTAAAATGGTGCAACCACTTTGGAAAACAATATGGCGCTTCCTTAAAAAGCTAGAAAAAGAAATACCATATGATCCATCAATCCCGCTCCTAGGAATATACCCAAGAGAAAAAAGAGCCATCAGACGAATACACATATGCACATCCATGTTCATTGCAGCACTATTCACAATAACAAAAAGATGTAAACAACCTAAATGCCAATAAACAAATGAATGGATAAATTATGGTACATACACACAATAGAATACTATGCAACGATAAAGAACAATGATGAATCCTCGAAACATCTCACAACATGGATGAATCTTGAGGACATTATGCTGAGTGAAATAAGTCAGTCACAAAAGGACAAATATTGTAGGAGACTACTATTATAAGAACTCAAGAAAAGGTTTAAATATAGAAAAAAGCATTCTTTGATGGTTATGAGGGTGGAGGGGAGGGAAATAACTAACTAGATAACACACAAGGATCAATTTCAGTGATGGGAAGGACAGCATACAATATAGGGGAAGTCAGCACAACTGGACCAAAGCAAAAACAGAGAAGTTTCCTGGACACATCCAAACACTTTGAGGGATAGAGTAGCTGGGGTGTGGGCCTGGGGACCATAGTCTTTGGGGACATCTAGGTCAATTGGCATAATATAGTTTATTAAGAAAATGTTCTACATCACACTTTGGGGAGTAGTGTCTGGGGTCTTAAAAGCTTTCGAGTAGCCGTCTTAGATACATCTATTGGTCCCATTCCACTCAGAACAAAGGAGAATGAAGAAAACCAAAGACACAAGGAAAAAATGAGCCCAAAGGGCTACAGGACCCTATGACCCAGAGACTTCACCAACCTGAGAACATAAGAACTAAATGTTGCCTGGCTACCACCAATGACCACCCTGACAGGGAACACAACAGAGAGTCCCAGACAGAGCAGGAGAGAAATGTAGAATAGTACTCAAATTCACCTAAAAAGACCAGACCTAATGGTCTGACAGAGACTGGAGGAACCACTGAAGCTAGGGCCTCTGGATGCACTGTTAACCCAGAACTGAAACCATTTCCAAAGCCCACTCTTCAGACGAAGATTAGACAGGTTTATAAAACAAAAAATAATACACGTGAGGAATGTGCTTCTTAGTTCAATCAATTATAAGAGACCAAATGGGCAGCTACTGTCCAAAAGCAGGATTAGAAGGCATGAAGGGACAAGAAATGGTCGAATGAACACAGGGAACCAGGGGTGGAAAGGGGGAGTGTGCTGTCACATTGTGGGGATTGCAAATAATGTCACAAAACAATATGCATATAAATTTTTGAATGAGAAATTAACTTGTGCTGTAAACTTCCACCTAAAGCACAATAAAAAAAATCAAACAACGCATTGCATTGGGCAAGTCTGCTACAAAAGACCTCTTTAAAGTGTTAAAAATGGAAGATGTCACCTTGAAGACTAAGGTGCACCTGACTCAAGCCACGGTGTTTTCAATTGCCTTATATATATATGCAAAATCTGGACAATGAATAAGACCAAAGGAGAATTGACACCTTTGAATTTTGATGTTGACAAAGAATATTGAATATACCATGGCCTGCCAAAAGAGCAAACAAATTTGTCTTAGAAGAAGTACAGCCAGAATCTTCTCAGATGCAAGGATGGCAAGACTATGTCTCACATAGTTTGGACATGTTATCAGGAGGGATCAGTCCCTAGAAAAGGACATCATGCTTGGTAAAGTAGAGGATCAATGAAAAAGAGGATGACCCTCAACGAGATGGACTGACACAGTGACTGCAACAATGGGGTCAAGCATAACAGCAATTGTGAGGATGGCACAGGACTGGGAAGTGTTTCCTTCTGTTCATAGGGTCGCCATGAGTCAGAACTGACTCGATGGCACCTAACAACAACAGTTGCATGGAATATTTCTTTCCATCCTTTTACTTTCAGTCTGTGTGTATTCTTGGGTCTAAGACGTGTCTCTTATAGACAGCATAAAGATGGATCATGGTTTTTTGTTTGTTTTTTTTTTTAAATCCATTCTATCACTCTCTGCCTTTTGAATGAATAATTTAAACCATTTACATTTAGACTAATTACGGAAAATGAAGAACTTCATTCATTTTGCTGATTTTTTTTGTGTGTGTCTTGTGTCTTCTTTGTCCCACTATTCCCATACTTTGTTATTTTTTGTGTTTAGTTGATTTTTGCATTGAGTCTTTTTGATTTCTTCCTTCTTCTGTGTATATTTTCTAAAATTTTCTTAGTGGTTACCACAAATATTACCTTGAACATCTTACAGTTGCACTGACTTATTTCAGCTTGATGCCAACATTTAACATACAAACAAGTAACAACATTAACATACTAAAACTCTATTTCTGTTTTTATCTCCTCCCATTTCTGTTGTTGAGTATCTAGTCACATCATTATACATCCTATATCCAAAAGATTTAATTTATACTTATTTCTTACACACTTGATGTTGTTTTGCTTGTGGAACTTAACTACTAAGTTTACTCCCTGGAAATACCATGTACCTGACCATTGTATTTGCCCATGCAATTACCTTTATTGGAGATCTCTCTCATTTTTTCTTTCCTATGTGTAGATTCGAGTATTTGTCTAGTGTTCTTTCCTTTCCATCTGAAGGCTCCCTTAAGTAACACTTGCAAAGCAGGTCTATTAGTAACAAGTTCCCACAGATTTTGTTTATTTGGGAATGTCTTGATTTTCTTCATGTTTGAATGCCAACTTTTCTGGGTAAAAAATTCTTGGTTGTCGATTGTTTTCCTTCAGTACTTAGTATATGTTGCTCCACTGTCTTCTGGCTTCCAGGATTTTTGAGGAGAAATTTGCACTAATTCTTAAGAAGAATCCTTGATATGTTTGTTATACTGTGTTTTTCTCTTGCTGCTTTCAGAATTCTCTCCTTGTCTTTGTAGTCTTCCTGCTTGGAGTTCACCTAGCTTCCTCTATTTGCAGACTTGATTTCTTACTCATGTTTGGGAAATTTCCTATCATTATCACTTGGAAAATTCTTTCTATGTCTTTTTCACTATCTTCTTGTTCTAGAGCTTCAAAAATCCTAAAGTTGGATTTCTTAATTGAATTCCACAGTTTCATTTAACTTTGTTTGCATTTCTTTGTTATATTCTCTTATTTCTCCTGATCTTGATAAATTCAATTAACTTGTCTTCTACTTCACTTATTCTATCTTCTATCTGCTCAAGTCTATTGCTGAATGTTTCTCTTGCATTTTCCAATTCAGTTATTTCATTCTTCAACTCAAGTATTTCTGTTTTTTTAAATGTTTTCAATCTCCTTATTGAGTTTCTCTTTTTTTAAATTTTGTTTCCTGATCTCCATTAGTCTGTTTTATGTGTGTTGTTTGCTTTCTTTGAATATATTTAACATTGTTTTCTGGTGATACTCTATTTTTCCCTTTAAACTGGTCTCCATCAGAGTCATGTCCACTTCTTCAAGGTTTTCTTTTGATTGGGTCATCTTCTCCTGTGATCTTGTATGTTTTATAATTTTTTGTTGAACGTGGGGCATTTGAGTACCTTACTGTGATAAACTGGAACTCAGAATTTTCCCTATTTCCATTGATTTTTTTTTCCCTTTATTTCCACTATCTTCCCTAAATTCCACTAGAGGGCCCTCGGGCCCTGGTTCTTGCAGCACTGACTCAACCATTCTGGGGATTGTGCATACCTTCCCTCTTCTGTGGCTGGCCCTCAGATTTTCCCTTTGTTGATATAAGGTTCTACTCTGGTTCCACAGACTTTAAGTGTTTTGGAAATTTTTAAGTCTCTGGGTGCCGGCTCTTAAAATCACCTGTGGTTTTGTATTGGATTTTTCCCATGGTGGCTGACATCACTGGGGTATGACCTTCCCTCTGTGGTCTGTGCACTGGGGTGTGGCCTTCCCAAGGTGATTGCAACACTGAGGTGGGATTTTCTGACTTCTGTCTTTGGGGTGAGGCTTGGTTTTCTCTCTGTGGCTAACTTTGCTTGTGTAGGACTTTGCCTTTGGCTGTGGGCTAAAGGGTTGGGGCATGGCTTTTCTGAGGTGGTAGTTACTGCTGTGTGCCCTTCCTGCATGGGTGACACTGAGCAGGCTGTCCAACAGTGATTGATTGTTGGGTATGGAGCTAGCTGGTTCCAGGTGGGCTGCCTGTTTGATGTACATTTCTCACCCTGGCTGATGGGTGAGTTCCCGCAGCTGCACTGCATACCCGGGTCCTAGTGCCTTCCCACCTCTGCTCTCAGTGAGACACAATAGCAATCACCCGCACCATTGTAACTTCTTGTGTTTCTCTCCCCAAGTGTGTATTTGGGCTTCCCTATGCCCTGATCATGAATTTCCACAATCCACTTTGCACTATTTAATTTATTTTTTGTTTTTGTTTTAGTGATCTTTGTCTGTCCTTTGAATTGCTGTAACTTTTTTGTGTGCTTTAGGTGAAAGTTTACAGCTCAAGTTAATTTCTCACGCAAAAATTTACACACATATTGCTTTGTGACATTGGTTGGGATCCCCAAAATATGACAGCATGCTCCCCCTTTCCACCCTGGGTTGCCTGTGCACAATCGTCCAGTTGCTGTCCCTACCTGCCTTCTCGTCTTGCTTTTGGACAGGAGTTGCCCATTAGGTCTCATATATATGATTCAACTAAGAAGCATGTTCCTCAGGTGTGTTATTTTTTGTTTCATAGACCTGTCTAATCTTTGTCTGAAAAGTGGCCTTCAGGAATGGTTTCAGTTCTGGGTCAGCAGACTGTCCAGGAGCCATAGTTTTGGGGGTTCCTCCAGTCTCTGTGAGACCAGTAAGTCTGGTCTTTTTTCGTGAATTTGAATTCTGTTCTACATTTTTCTCAAGCTCTGTCCGGGACTCTCTGCTGTGATCCCTGTCAGAGTGGTCGTTGGGGGTAGCCAGGCACCATCTAGTTCTTCTGGTCTCAGGCTGATGGAGTCTCTGGTTCATGTGGTCCTTTAGTTCCTTGGGTTAATATTTTCCTTGTTTCTTTGGTTCTCTTCATTCTCCTTTGCTCTAGACAGGATGGGACCAATAGATGTATCTAAGATGGCCACTTGAAAGTTTTTAATATCCCAGACACTACTCACCAAGTGGTATGTAGAACATTCTCTTTATGAACTAAGTTATCCCAATTGACCTAGATGTCCCCTGAGACTATGGTCCCCAGCCCTCAGCCCCCAGCCCTAGCTACTCTGTCCCTCAAAGTGTTTATATGTGTCTAGGAAACTTCTATGCTTTTGCTTTGGTACAGTTGTGCTGACTTTCCCTATATTATGTGTTGTCCTTTCATTCACCGAAGTTGACACTTGTCTACTATCTAGTTAGTGATTTCTCCTCCCCCTCCCTCCCTACCTTTGTAACCATCAAATAATTTTTTTTCTGTGTGTAAACCTTTTCTTGAGGTCTTATAATGGTGATCTCATGCAATATTTGTCCTTTTGTGACTAATTTATTTCATTCAGCATAACGCCCTCCACATTCATCCATGTTGTGAGATGTTTCACGGATTCATCATTGTTCTTTATCACTGCATAGTATTCCATTGTCTGTATGTACCATAATTTGTTTATCCATTAATGTGTTTATGGCCATTTAGGTTGTTTCCATCTTTCTGCTATTGTGAATAATGCTGCAATGAACATGGGTGTGCATATGTGTATTTGTGTGATGGCTCTTATTTCTCTAGGGTATATTCCTAGGAGTGGGATTGATGGCTTGTATGGTATTTCTATTTCTAGCTTTTTACATTCCCACCAGCAGCACATAAGAATTCCAATAGCTCCACAACCTCTCCAACATTTGTTATTTTGTGTTTCTTAGATTAGTGCCAGTATTGTCAGAGTGAGATGGTATCTTAATGTAGTTTTGATTTGAATTTCTCGAATGACTAATAATTGCGAGCATTTCCTCATATGTCTGTTAGCCATATGAATGTCTTCTTTGGTGAAGTGTCTGTACATATCCTTTGCCAATTTTTTAATTGGATTATGTGTCCTTTTGTTGTTGAGGTGTTGAAATATTCTATAGATTTTGGAGATTAAACCCTTGTTGGATATGTCATAGCCAAAATTTTTTTCCTCAGTCTGTAGGTTCTTTTTACTCTTTTGGTAAAGTGTTTTGATGATCATAAGTGTTTAATTTTTAGGAGCTCCCAGTTATCTGGTTTATCTTCTGGTGTTTGTGCATTGTTAGCTATGGTTTGTATACTACTTATGCCTTGTATTAGAACCCCTAACATTATCCCTTTTTTTTCTTCCATAATCTTTATCATTTTAGATTTATTTTGATGGGTAGATTTGTTAGCTTCCTTTGTGGTTACCTTAAAACTTACCTCTATTTTTCTAAGTTTAAACCAATCTTTTATTTCTTGATATCACCTAACTTCCTCTCCATATGGAAGTTCTTTGACTACACTGTTTATTACCTCTTTTTTGTTTAATGTTGTCATCGTTTACTCATTGACATCTCTGTTTCCTTATTTTCAGTCTTTTAGCTTTGACTTATTTTTTGCAACTTCCCTATCTGGGTCAATATCTGGTTGTTCTGTTCTGTGTTCTAGTCTTGGGCTGTTGTCTGATATTGTTTGTTGTGTCTAACTGGAGGACTCCCTTTAATATTTCTTGTAATTTTGGTTTTTTTTTTTTTCCAAATTCCCTTACCTTCTGTTTATCTGGAAATGCCCTGATTTCACCAACATATTTGAGAGACAGTTTTGCTGGATATATATAATTCTTGGCTGGCAATTTTTTTTTCCTTCAAGGCTTTATATATGTCATCTCATTGCCTTCTTGTCGCATAGTTTCTGCTGAGTAGTCAGAGCTTAGTCTTATTGATTCTCCTTTGTAGGTAACTTTTCGGTTTTCCCTTGCCATCTCAAGATTCTATCTTTGTCTTTGGTTTGGGTATGTTTGATTTGGTATGTCTTGGTGACTTTCTTTTGGGGTCTACCCTGTATGGGGTTTGTTGAGCTTCTTGGATAGGTATCTTCTTGTTTTTCATCACATCAGGGAAGTTTTCTGCCAGAAAATCTTTAAAAATTCCCTCTGTGTTCTCTGTTATCCTCCCCATTCTGGTACTCCAATCACTCGTAGGTTTTTGAAAATGGGCTTCAGGTGTATGCTCTGCTGTTCTATGCTAATGAGGGCATGCAGTGTTGAATCAGCCCACACAGGTCTGGACAGGGGTGAAGGGTTCTGCAAGTCCATGGACCACTTATGCCAGTAGCTGGGTGAAGTGGCTGCGAGACTGGTGTGGGAGTGGAGAGCCCTAAGTTTCTGGCTTAAGGGGCATGGAGTTTTTTTTTTTTTTAGTACACCTATTCTTTTATGACATTGATTAACAATCCCACAACATATCAACCCTCTCCCTTCTCGACCTTTTTTTTTTTTTTTGGTGAAAATATACATAGCCAAAGATACACCATTTCAAAAATTTCTACATGTACAGTTCAGTGATATTGACTACACTCTTCCAATTGTGCTGCTATTCTCACTTAAGATGAATGTTTACGGAACAAAATAGTTTATCATTACACAGTTAGTACACATGTGGGGCATGGAGTTTTTTTAATACTGTGAGACTGCTGTCTGAGTGGAGTGGAGTCGGGGGGGGTGGATGAAGGGAAGGAAGCACTTCTCCACTGCGAAACTCTGGGAGGAGGAGGGATTATTTTGCCCGAGTGCAGTAGGTTAGAAGCTTGTACTTAACTTTTACAGGTCCAGCCCCACCCCTTAAATTTGCTTCATTTGATTTCTTGACTGCTGCTTCCGTGGGTGTTGATTGTGGATCCAAGTAAAACGAGATCTTTGACAACTTCAATCTTTTCTCCATTTATCATGATGTTGCTTATTGGTCCAGTTGTGAGGATTTTTGTTTTCTTTATGTTGAGGTGTAATCCATACTGAAGGTTGTGGTCTTTGATATTCATCAATAAGTGCTTCAATTCCTCTTCACTTTCAGCAAGCAAGGTTGTGTCATCTGCATAATGCAGGTTGTTAATGAGTCTTCCTCCAATCCTGATGCCCTGTTTTTCTTCATATCGCCCAGCTTCTTGGATTATTTTCTCAGCATACAGATTGAATAAGTATAATAAAAGTATACAACACTAACACACACATTTCCTGACTTTAAACCACACAGTATCCATGCACCTAACATCAGTGCAAGGTGCCCTGTTGGTACAGTGGTTAAGCACTCGGCTGCTAACCAAAAGGTTGGCAATATGAACCCACCAACCACTCTGCAGGAGCAAGATGTGGTGATCTACTTCTGTAAAGAGTACACCTTGGTAACCCTATGGGCCAGTTTTACTCTATCCTATAGGGCTGCTATGAGTTGGAATCAACTCGACAGCATGCAACAACATCAGTGCTTCAAAATGTATGAAACAAATACTGTCTGATATGAAAGGAGTTATAGACAACTCCACAAAAATAGTTGGGGACCTCAATACATCACTTTCAATTCTGGAAAGAACATCTAAAAATATTCTGGAGAGAATATTTAAAGAGATTAGTAAGGACATACAGGACTTAAACAACACCATAAACCAATTAGACATAGTGGATATATATAGAACAGTCCACCCATCATCAGAACATACACAGTTTTCTCTTGTGCACATGGATCATATTCTAGAATAGACCATTTGCTAGGCCACAAAACAAGACTCAACAAATTTAAAAAAGATTGAAAGTATCTTCTCTGACCACAGAGGAATAATATTAGAAATTAACAGTGGAAGCAAAACTGGAAAACACACAAATTCATGGAAATTAAACAACACACTATTAAACAACCATTGGATCAAAGAAGAAATCAGGAGTGAAATTTTAAAAATACCTGGAGAAAAAGGAAAATGAAAACAAGTCATATAAAAAATAGTGGGATGCAGGGAAGGCAGTCCTGAGAGGAAAATCTATAGCAATAAACACCTACATTAAAAAAGAAGAAAAGTCTCATGTAAACATTCTAGCTCTATAATTTGAAGAATTAGAAAAAGAAGAGCATACTAAACCTAAATTTACTAGAAGAAATAATAAAGATCAGAGAAGTAAGAAATGAAATAGAGACTAGAGAGAGTCAACAAATCCAGAAGCTAGTTCTTCAAAAAGATCAATAAAACTGACAAACTGTTAGCTAAGCTGACAAAGAAACAAAGAGAGAAGATTTAAATAACAAAAATAATAAAAGAAATCGGAGACATTGCAACTGACCCAACAGAAGTGAAAAGGATCATAACAGAATACCAT
This sequence comes from Dugong dugon, assembly GCA_030035585.1. Lineage (NCBI taxonomy): Eukaryota > Metazoa > Chordata > Mammalia > Sirenia > Dugongidae > Dugong > Dugong dugon. The sequence goes on along the minus strand of CM057483.1, from coordinate 93,891,089 downwards.
GAACAACCATACTCCAACAAACTTGATAACTTTAATGAAATGGACGAATTCTTAGTAGCACATAATCTACCTAAACTGACTCAAAGGGAAGCAGAAAACCTCAACAGACCCATAAGCAGGGCTGGATTAAGGCATGTGAGGGCCCTAAACACTGATAATCTGTTGGTGTCCTCTCCTTTGCTTACTTAAGCATTTGAACAGGATATGTGCGTTTTATATATACGTATATATGCACATATATATATATACATATATACACATAAATATACGTATATACATATATATACATACATATATGTGTGGTGTCTTAGCTATCCACAATGTAACTTCTTTTCAGATGTGACTGTAATATTAGTGCTTGAATGCAAAAGTGGTATATGCCATTTTAGCAGAATGAGATGAACTGGATTATAAAATTTCTAATGGTGCAGGTTACTAAAAATTTTACTATATACCACATTTTCTACAAAAAGAATATTCCATGTATTCTACAACAAAGAAAATGAGTCAGTGAACTTAGTTCTCAAAATGGATCAGAAACCGTTATCTACTAATATAATCCGTACTTGTCCACGAGACGGGACTGTAGGAGACAGATGTCAAAGAAGGTGTTGAAGTGATAGGGGCCTCATAGCTTAAACAACCTTGCAAGTGGGCGCCATTGTGACCCTTCGTGAACTTTATTTCTGGCCAGCACATTCTCAGCACTGGAGCTGGTATCAATTTCATTTAGTGCCCTGCCAGTAACCTTTGCGGCACTTGCTTTTCTTTGTGTCCTGTCTGCTTGGCTTCTATAGGTCTTTGTTTGGACAACTGATGTCCCTGTTGTGTTCATGCCCTAAGCACATTCTTACCTTGCTTATTGGGTAATCTGTCCCTGCCCATAACAAGTGAAGAGATTGCATCAGTAATTTAAAAACCTCCCAAGAAAGAAAAGCCCAGGACCGGACGGCTTCACTGGGAAATTCTACTGATCATTTAGAGAAGAATTGACACCAATCCTGTTTAAACTGTTCCAAACAATAGAGGAGGAAGGACTACTCCTTAACTCTTTGTATGAAGCCAGCATTACCCTGGTACCAATGCCAGACAAAGTCACCACAAGAAAAGAAAACTGCAGACTAATATCCCTTATGAATATTCTGTTGTCATTGGCTCGATTCTGACTCATAACAACCCTACAGGAAAGAATAGAACTGCCCCATAGGGTTTCCAAGTAATCTTTAAAGATGTGGACTGCCATATCTTTCTCCTGTAGAGCAGCTGGTGTGTTCTTACCGCCGACCTTTTGGTTAGCAGTGGAGCATTTAACCACTGCAGCACCAGGGCTTCCCTTATGAATACAGGTGAGAAAATTCTAACAAAATTCTAGCAAACAGAATCTAACAGTCTATTAAAAGAATTATACATCATGATAAAGTGGAATTTATGCAAAGTTGGTTAAATGTGAGAAAATCAGTCAATGTACATTAAAAGAACAAAGGATAAGAATCACATGATCATCTCAATTGATGCAGAAAATCATTTGATAAAATCCAGCACCCTTTCTTGATAAAAATGCTCAACAAGATAGGAATAAAAGGGAAGTTCCTCAACATGATTAAGGGCATTTATGAAAAACCAAGAGTCAACATTATATTCAATGGAGAAAGATTGCGAGTTTTCCCCCTTGAAAATGGCAACAAGATAAGGACGCCTGCTCTCACTACTCCCATTTAATATTGTACTGGAAGTCCCAACAAGAGCAATAAGGAAAGAAAGAGAAATAAAATACATCTAAATTGGAAAGAAAGAGGTAAAACTATCCCTATTCACAGATGACATGATACCTCCTATATATACAAAATGCCAAAGAATACGTTAGAAATATTCTAGAGCTAATAGAAGAATTAAGCAAATCTGCAGGATACAAGGTCAACACACAAAAATCAGTTGGGATTTTATACACTAGCAATGAGAAATCTGTAAAGGAGATTAAGAAAACGACTGCATTTACAATAGCATCTAAGAGAGTAAAATGTCTAGGAGTAAACTTACCCAGGAATGTGAAAGACTTATAAAACACTGCCAAAAGAGACTAAAGAAGACCTAAACAGATGGAAAGACATTCTGTGCTCATGGATTGGAAGACATAATATAGTCAGGATGTCAATACTACCCAGAGTGACATATAGATACAATGTAATCCCTATAAAAATCCCAACAGTATTCTTTACACAAATGGAAAAACTAAACATCAGTTTTGTATGGAAAGACAAGAGACGCTGAATAGCCAAAGCAATTTTGAAGAAGAAGAATAAGGTAGGAGGCCTCACACTTCCCAACTTCAAAACATATTACACAGCTACTGTAATCAAAACAGCCTGGTACTGATTTAATGATAGACACATAGACCAATAGAATAGAACTGAAAACCCGGAAATAAATTTAAACATCTATGGTCAATTAATTTCCAACAAGGGAGCAAATCCATTTAATGGGGGAAGAAACAGTCTCTTCAACAAATGGTGCTGGAAAAACTGGATTTCCACTTGCAGAAAAATGAAGCAAGATCCATACCCAGGCCATACACAAAAAACTAATTCAAATTGGATCAAGGATCTAAATGTTAAATCTAAAACCTTAAGTTTTCAGAAGAAAATATAGGAGTAAAGTTATGGGACTTACTTTCTTTTTCAATGATAGATCATCAAACACAACAACAAATGCACTAGCAACAGAAAACAAAATAGATAACTGGACTTCATAAAAGTTAAATATTTATGTTAATAAAAAACTATCAAAAGAATAACAACACAACATACAAACTGGGAAAAAATCTTTGGAAAAAATATAACTGATATGGGTCTAATATCTAAAATGTATATAAAGCTTCTACAACTTAAAAACAAAAGAGAAATAATCCAATCAAAAATGGGCAAAGGATGAAACAGACACTTCACCAAAGAGGATATTCAAATGCCAGCAAACACGAAAACATGAAAAGATGATCAGCGTCATTAACTGTAAGAGAAATTCAAATCAAAACCACAATAAGATACCCTTTCAATCCCACTAAGATGGCCAAGATAAAAAACAAACAAACAAAAACAATGGAAAATAACAAATGTTGGAGGGAATGTGGAGAAACTGGAACCCTCATCCATTGCTGGTGGGAATGCAAAATGGTACAGCCGTTGTGGAAAACAGTGTGATAGTTCCTCAAAAAATTAGAAATAGAACTACCATATAACCCAGCAATTCCATTCCTAGGTATATACACTGAGGGTCTAATAGAAGTTACATGAACAGACATATGCACACAGCAGCATTATTCACAGTAGCAAAAAGATGAAAACAACCTAATTGTTAATCAACGGATGAACAGATAAGCAAAATGTAGTACATACATATAATGAAATACTACTTAGCCATAAAGGAAAATGAGTTCCCAAAACATATTGTAACATGGATGAACCAGGAGGAGATTATGTTGAGTGGAATAAGTCAATCACAAAAAAACAAACATTGTATGTTCTCACTTTTATGAAATGTCATGAATAGGTAAGTATACAGAGACTAAAGTTTATTGGTGGTTACCAGGAGTAGGGGGAAGAGAGGTAGGAATTCCCTAGGTAGTAGTCACTTTTTGTTTATGGTGATGGGAAAGGTGGCACCAAATGTGGGTGAAGTTTGCACAGCTTGACTAACATAATTGATGTTAATAAGCAGTAAATAAGAAGAAAATATGAACTGGCAAATGCTAGATTATATATAATTTTGCAACAATAACAATAACCCAAAAGGGGGAGGGGCTAAAGATGCTGATACTAATTAGACATAACCAATCAATCCCCCACATATCTGTCGGTTTGTCATACTGTGAGGGCTTGCCTGTTGCCGTGATGCTGGAAGCTATGCCACCAGTATTCAAATATCAGCGGGGTCACCCATGGTGGACAGGTTTCAGCAGAGCCTCCAGACTAAGACAGACTAGGAAGAAGGACGTGGCGGTCTACTTCTGAAAAAAATTAGCCAGTGAAAACCTTATGAATAGCAGCAGAATATTGTCTGATATACTGCCAGAAGATGAGCCCTTCAGGTTGGAAGGCACTCAAAATATGACTGGGGAAGAGCTGCCTCCTCAAAGTAGAGTCAACCTTAATGATGTGGATGGAGTCAAGCTTTCAGGAGCTTCATCTGCTTATGTGGCATGACTCAGAATGAGAAGAATAGCTGCAAACATCCATTAATAATCAGAATGGAATGTACGAAGTATGAATCTAGGAAAATTGGAAATTGTCAAAAATGAAATGGAATGCATAGAGATCAATATCCTAGGCATTAGTGAGCTGAAATGAACTGGTATTAGCCATTTTGAATTGGACAATCGTATGCTCTACTATGCCAGGAATGATAAATTGAAGAGGAATGGCATTGCATTCATCGTCAAAAAGAACATTTCAAGGTGCATCCTGAAGTACAATGCTGTCAGTGACAGGATAATATCCATATGGCTACAAGGAAGACCAGTTAATATGACGATTATTAAAATTTATGCACCAACCACTAAGGCCAAATATGAATAAATTGAAAATTTCTACCAACTTCTGCAGTCTGAAATTGATCGAACATGCAATCAGGATGCATTGATAATTACTGGTGATTGGAATGTGAAAGTTGGCAATAAGAAGAAGGATCAGTAGTTGGAAAATATGACCTTGGTGACAGAAATGATGCCGGATTCACACGATAGAATTTTGCAAGACTAACGACTTCTTCATTGCAAATACCTTTTTTCAACAACATAAACGTTGACTATACACATGGACCTTGCCGGATGGAATACACAGGAATCAAATCAACTACATCTGTGGAAAGAAACAAAGGAAAAGCTCAGTATCATCAGCCAGAACAACTCCAGGGGCTGACTGTGGAACAGAGCATCAATTGCTCATATGCAAGTTCAAGTTGAAGCTGAAGAAATTTAGAACAAGTCCACAAGAGCCAAAGTATGACCTTGAGTATATCCCACGTGAATTTAGAGATCATCTCAAGAATAGATTTGATGCATTGAACACTAATGACTGAAGACCAGAAGAGTTGTGTAATGACGTCAAAAACATCATACGTGAAGAAAGCAAGAGGTCATTAAAAAGACAGGAAAGAGAGAGAAGAAACAAAATGGATATCAGAAGAGACTCTGAAATTTGCTCTTGAACTTCGAGTAGCTAAAGTGAAAGGAAGAAATGGTGAAATAAAAGAGCTGAACAGGAGATTTCAAAGGGCAGCTCGAGAAGACAAAGTAAAGTATTATAATGACATGTGCAAAGACCTGGAGGTTGAAAACCAAAAGGGAAGAACACACTCAGCATTTCTCAAGCTGAAAGAACTGAAGAAAAAATTCAAGCCTCTCATTGCAATAGTGAAGGATTCTATGGGCAAAATACTGAACGATGAATGAAGCATTAGAAGATGGAAGGTTTACATAGTCACTGTACCAAAAAGAATTGGTCAGCGTTCAATCTTTTCAGGAGATAGCATAGAATCAAGAGCCGATGGTACTGAAGAAGTCCAAGATGCACTGAAGACATTGGTGAAGAACAAGTGTCCAGGAATTGATGAAATACCAATTGAGATGTTTCAAAAAATGGATACAGTACTGGAAGTGCTCACTCTTCTATGCCAAGAAATTTGGAATACAGCTACCTCGCCAACCGAGTGGAAGACATCCATATTTATGACTCTTCCCAAGAAAGATGATTCAACAGAACAATATCGAACAATATCATTAATATCACATGCAAGTAAAATTTTGCTGAAGATCATTCCAAAGCAGTTGCAGCAGTACATCAACAGGGAGCTGCCAGAAATTCAAGCTGGATTCAGAAGAGGACGTGCAATGAGGGTTATCATTGTTGATGTCAGATGGATCCTGCCTGAAAGCAGAGAATACCAGAAAGATGTTTACTTGTGTTTTATTGACTATGCAAAGGCATTCAACTGTGTGGATCATAACAAATTATGGATAACTTAGTGAAGAGTGGGAGTTCTGGAACACTTAATTGTGCTCATGAGGAACCTGTACATAGATCAAGAGGCAGTTGTTCGAACAGAACAAGAGGATACTGTGTAGTTTAAAGTTAGGAAAGGTGTGCATCAGGGTTGTGTCCTTTCAGCATACTTATTCAATCTGTATGCTGAGCAAATAATCTGAGAAGCTGGACGATATGAAGAAAAACGGCATCAGGATTGAAGGATGGCTCATTAACAACCTGTGTTATGCAGATGACACAACCTTGCTTGCTGAAAGTGAGAGGACTTGAAGCACTTACTGATGAAGATCAAAGACCACAGCCTTCGGTGTGGATTACACCTCAACATTAAAGGAAACAAAAATTCTCACAACTGGACCAATAAGCAACATCTTGATAAATGGGGAGAGACTGAAGTTGTCAAATATTTCATTTTACTTGGATCCATGGTCAACACCCATGGAAGCTGCAGTTAAGAAATGAAATGATGCATTGCATTGGGCAAATCTTCTGCAAAAGACCTCTTTAAAGTGTTAAAAAGCAAAAATGCCACCTTGAAGACTAAGGTGCACCTGACCAAGCCGTGGTGTTTTCAATCACCTCATATGCATGTGAAAGCTGGACAGCGAATAAGGAAGAGCAAAGAACAATTGACACCTTTGGATTATGGTGTTGGCAAAGAATATTGAATATACCATGGACTGTCAAAAGAACGAACAAATCTGTCTTGGAAGAGGTAGAGCCAGAATGCTGCTTAGAAGCAAGGATGGTGAGACTTTGTGTCACATACTTTGGACACGTTATCAGGAGGGATCAGTCCCTGGACAAGGACATCATACTTGGTAAAGTAGAGTGTCAGCAAAAAAAGAGGAAGACCGTCAGTGAGATGAATTGACACAGTGGCTGCAACAATGGGCTCAAGCTAACAACGATTGTGGGGATGGTGCAGATCTGGGCAGCGTTTTGTTCTGTTCATAGGGTGGCTATCAGTCAGAATCGACTTGATGGCACCTAAGAACAACAACAATCAACTCACAGGTTTTGTTTTCTTGGTTTGAAGGCTTAGGGTCATGGTCTTGTTGGACAATCCAGTCAATTGGCATAGTATAGTTCTTAAAGTTTTTTTACCTCCCAGTATGGTGAGTAGGGTCTGGGGCCTTAAAGCTTACCAGTGGTCTCTATTTATCTGGAATAAAAGAGAAAGAAGGAAACCCTAGAATCAGAAAAGGAGCCAGACTACAAGACTGATTGTCTCCATGAACCACTGCTTCCTCTACATTGAGATCAGAAGCACTAGATGGTGCCCAGTTTCCAGTGCTGGACGTTCTGATCAGGGACACAATAGATGGTTACTAATAGAAAGGGAGAAGAATGTGGAAAAGATTTTCAAATTCTTAACGAATCCAGACTTTCTGGACCTGTTGAGGATGGAGGAGTCCCTAAGATTATTGCCCTGAGTTACTCTTCAAACTTTAAATCAAAACTAGCTCCTGAAGTCACCTTTAACTAAGTAACAGTTTAGCTCAAAAAGTAAAGATTGTCATTCTCGAGTATTGCACTCTTCAAAAAAAAAATTATCTATATAAGACCAAATGGACAACAGCTATTTTTAAATATAATTTTATTTATTTTGTTGTTGATGTTGAGAATATACACAGCAAAATATACACCAATTCAACAGTTTCTACATGTACCATTTAGTGACATTAATTACATTCTTTGAGTTGTGTAACCATTCCCACCCTCCTTTTCTGAGTTGTTCCTTCTCCATTGACATAAATTCACTGCCCCCTAAGTTTCCTATTCAGTCTTTCAAGTTACTGTTCTCAATTTGATTCCATAGTGATAATTCATAGAAGAGCATAATGTTCAAAGCAGACCTTTCTTACTAGTTAAGCTAAACTATTGTTTGGTTTTAAGAAGACTTCAGGGGATATTTTTGGTTTAAGGTTTAAAGATTATCTCAGGACAATAATTTCGGGGCTTCATCCGGCATTCATGGCTCCAGGAAGTCTGGAGTCCATGAGAATTTGAAATTCTGTCCTGCACTTCCCCCCCTTTGATCAGGATTCTTCTATGGAGTCTTTGATCAAAATGTTTGTAATGGTATTCAGGCACCATCCAGTTCCAGTCTCATGGCAAAGGAGGCAGTAGTTCATTGGAGGCAATTAGTCACACATTCCACATCCTCCTCCTATTCCTGACTCTCATTCTTCTCTGTTAAAGGCGAATAAAGGCCAATTTTTGTGCTTGGATGGCCATTTGCAAGCTTTCAAGACCCCAGGCACTACACAGTCAACTAGGAGGTAGAACAGAAGTACTAAACACGTTATTAGGCCAATTAACTGGGATATCCCATGAAACAATGACCCTAAACCTCTGAACCAAGGAACCAAATCCCATGAGGTGTTTGTTGTACACACAAAAAAAAAAAATGCCATTGAGTCGATTCCAATTCATAGCAACCCTATAGGACAGAGTAGAACTGCCCCCATAGAGTTTCCAAGGAATGCCTGGTGGATTCGAACTGCAGACCTTTTGTTTAGCAGCCATAGCACATAAGCATCCTCAAAAGCTACTCTTTTTTGTCGATGTTGAAATATATCTATCACACAACTTTTGTGAATTCAACATTTTACATGTATACAACTTATTGACAGCAATTACAATAATCAGCTGTGCCACTCTACCCTTAATCAAGGAAATATTTCCATTACCATTAACTCCCCCATCCTCCTCCTTCCTACCCCTGGTAACCACTAATAGGCTTTGTTCTCTATACATTTGCTTGTCTTTTTATATAAGTGAGGTTATACAATATTTCTCCTTTTATGATTAACTTATTTGACTCAGCATAATGTCTTCCAGCTCCATCCATATTGTAGCATGTATCAAGACTTCATTTCTTCTACTGGATGAGTAGTATTACATTGTAGGTATATACCACATTTTCTTTATCTATTCAACTACTGATTGTCATTTAGGTTGTTTCCACCTATTGGCTATTGTGAATAGTGCTGCGATGAACATTGTTGTACAAGTCTCTGTTTGAGTCTTTGCTTTCAAGTCTTTTGGGTATGTGCCTAGGAGTGGAATTGCTGGGTCACATGGTAGTTCTATTTTTAGTTTTTTGAGGAACCGCCACACTGTTTTCCTCAACAGCTGTACCATTTTGCATTCCCACCAGCAATGGGTAAGGATTCCAATTTCCCTACATCCTTGCCAACATTTGTTATTTTCTTTCTTCTTCTTCTTTTTTTTTTTATCTTAGCCATCCTAGTAGGAGTGAAATGATATCTCATTTGATTTGCATCTCTCTGATGGTTAATGATGCTGAACATCTTTTCATGTGTTTGGTGGCCATTTGAACGTCTTCTTTGGTGAAATGTCTATGGAAGTCCTTTGCCCATTCTATGATTGGGTTATTTGTCTTTTTGTTGTTTAGTTGTCGAAGTTTCATATATATTTTGGTTATTAGATTTTTGTTGGATATGTAATTTCCAAAGATATTGTACCAGTCAGTAGCTTGTCTTTTCACTTTTTTGGTAAAGTCTTTTGATGAACAAAAATTTTTAATTTTTATGAGGTCTCATTTATTTATTTTGTCTTTTGCTATTTTTGCTTTTGTTATTATATTAGACAATTCATTGTTGAAAGCTCGGCCCGACAGCATTGTCCCTGTTTGTTTTCTGAGAATTTTACTGTTTTAGTTTGCACATTTAGGTCCTTAATCCATTTTGAATTTGTTTTTGTGTAGGGTGTGAAGCATGGATCCTGTTTCATTTTTCAGCTTGTGGAAATCCAATTTTCCCAGCACAATTTATTGAAGAGACACTTCTTTCCCCATCGAATGGACTTAGCACCCTTGTCAAAATTTAGTTGACCGTAGATGTGTGGGTTTATTTCTGGACTCTCCATTGGTCAATGTGTCTATTGTTATACCAGTACCAGGATGACAACGGTTATTTTAAAGCATAGAAGAGAAGGTTGGAGGGCAGGGAGTTTAATCAATGGGAGTGAAACAACTAGATACAAATAATGAGAATGTTGACACAACATGAAGAATGTAACCAATGTCACTGATCCTTATGTCTAGAAAATGTTTAATGTGAGCTGGGTTTGCTGTCTATATTTTCACTAAAAATAAAATAAAATATTAATAAAAAAAATTCAGTGACATTGATTATATTGTTCATGTTGTGCCCCCATTATCGCTATCCTTTTCCAAAACATTCCTCCACCATTAATATAAACTCAATGTCCACCAAACAAAAACTCTCCCTTCCCCACCCTTCCCACCCCTGATAACATTTAATAATCTTTGGGTTCTTTATATCTGCTTATTTCATATAAGTGGGATCATACAATATTTGTCATTTTGTGACTGACTTATTTCACTCAGCATAATGTTTTTAAGGTTCATCCATGTTGTGGCATGCATTAGAACTTCATTTCTCTTTATGGGTGAGTAGCATTCCATTGTATGTATGTACCACATTTTGTTTATCCATTCATCTGTTCATGGACATTTTGGTTGTTTCCACATTTTGGCTATTGTGAAAAGCCTGCAGTGAACATTGGTGTACTGGTTTCTGTTTGTGTTCCTGCCTTCACTTCTTCTGGGTACATATGTAGGATTGGGATTGCTGGATCATGTGGTAATTCTGTGTTTATCTTTGTGAGGAACTGCCAAACTGTTTTTCACAATGGCTGTACCATTTTACACCCTCACCATCAATTGTTGAGGGTTCCAGTTTCTCCACAACCTCACCAGTTTTTGTTATTTGACTTTTTTCTTTTTTAGCATTGCCATTCTAATGGGGATGAAGTGATATATCACTGTAGTTTTGATTTCCATTTCCCTAATGCTGATGATGTTGAACATCTTTGCAAGTACTTCTTGGCCATTTGAATATCCTCTTTGGTGAACTGTTCAAGTACTTTGCCTAATTTTTTGATTGGGTTGTTTGTCTTTTTTTGTTAAGTGGTATATAGTCCACTTTTAAATTATAATTATTATAAGCATCCTAGTTTGTGTGGTATCTCATTAGTATTACATTTTCCTGATGACTAATGAAGTTGTGGATCTTTGCATGTACTTATTGGTCATTTGTATATCTTCTTTGAAGAAATGTCTGTTCAAATGCTTTGCCTATTTTTAAATTGGGTTATTTATATTTTGATCATTGAGTTGTAGGAGTTCTTTATATATTCTGCATATTAGACCCTTATCAGCTATATGATTTTCAAATATTTTGTCCCATTCTGCAGATTGTGTTTTCCTTTTCTTGATAGTGTCCTTTGATATACAGAAGTTTTTAGTTTTGATAATGTCCAATTTATCTGTTTTTTTTCTTTTCTTTGATTGCTTGTGCCTTTGGTGCCATATCTTTAAAAAATTGCCTTATTCAAGGTCATGCAGATTTTCACCTATGTTTTCTGCTAAGAGTTTTATAGTTTTAGCTTATACATTTAGATCTTTGATCCTTTTTATGTTAACTTTTGTATATGGTCTGTAGTAGAGGGTCCAAATTTACTCTTTTCATTTACATATCCAGTTTTCAACGCATGATTTCTTGAAAAGAGTATCCTTTCTCCATGGAATGGTCTTGGCATCCTTGTTGAAATGAATGGACCATAAAGATACGGGTTTCTTTCTGGACTCTCCACTTTATTCCATGGTTGTATATGTCTTTCTTTATTCCAGTACACACTGTCTTGATCATGGTAGCTTTGTAGTAAGTTTTGAAATCAGGAAGTTTGAGTTGTCCAAAAAAAAAACATTGTGAGTGGTGGAGCCAACATGACGCTATAGACAGAAGCACCACACCATCCCTCCACAGCAAAGACCGGAAAAAAAAAAAGTAAAACAGAGACAAACGTCAATCCTGGAACCCTAAGTGTCAAATGAAGGGATAAAGAACTCAACCAAGCACCAAATGGAATAAGAAACTGACAGAGAACAGAGAGCAAGGAGAGATATGGAGTGGAGGTCCCCTATCAGCTAACACGGCATGGATGCGCCATCTTGGACTCCTCAGCCACTGAGATCCGCAGACAGGGAGTACAGGAAGGCAACTTCACGGAGCTCCCAGCAGGAGACAGAGAACCCAGTAAGCAGCAATACACGCTTTCCCACCCCGACCCTTCTTCCCCGTGCTCAGCCTCTGCCACTTTCTGGCTGGCTTCAGTTGTTTGGCTGGGGAGGCAGCTCCTTGCCATTTGGATTCACCCTGCCCACACTGGCCAGCTCCTTCAGTGCCATTTTTTTGTTGCTGTTGTTGCTTCTTTTGGCTTCTTCCTTCTCTCACTTCTTTTTTTTCCTTTCTCTTGAACACCTGGCTTCGTGTGCCATCTCCGCTCCTTCTTGACAGGCTGTGAAGTGCCGCTCGGCTGGGGAGCCCCTTCCCTGGTCCATGCTGCAATGCTGGTGGGCTCCCTGGGAGCTCTTTTTTTTTTCTTTTTTCCTTTTTTTCTTCATCTCTCAGTTTCTCTTCTCTCTACCTTCTTCTTTTCCTCTCTCCTGAATACTTGGTGCTGTGTGCCATCTCCACTCCTTCTAGACAGGCAGTGCAGTGCCACTTGTCTTGGAAGCCACTTCCCTGATCTATGCCACCAAGCCAGTGGGCTGCCTTGGGGATTTTTTTCCCTTTCTTTTCTTGATTTCTTGTCTCTCTCTACCATACTTCCCTTCTTTTCTCCTGAACAGCTGGCGCCACGTGCCATCTCTACTCCTTCTATATGGGCTGTGTAGTGCTGCTCAGCTGGGAACCACTTCTGGTGGGCCCCCTTGGGGCATTTTTTGTTTTGTTTTTTCTTCTTTTTTTCTTGGTTTCTTGTCTTTCTCTACCTTTCTTCCTTACCCTTCTCCTGAACAATTGGTGCTGTGTGCCATCTACACTCCTTGACAGACTGTGCAATGCCACTTAGCTAGGGACCCACTTCCAGTGGGCTCCCTTGAGACATTTTTTCCTTTCTTCTTTTTTTTCCCTCGATTTCTTGTCTCTCTCTAACTTCCTTCCTTTCCACCCTCCCAACCACCTGGCACCTTTTTTTTTCTTTTTATCAGTTTCATGTCTCTCTCTACATTCCTTCCATTCCTTTCTCCCAATTACCTGGCTGCATTTGCCTCTCTCTATCTCTTTTTAAATCTATTTTTATCTCTCTCTTTCCCTTCCTTCCTCCTCTTTTGCCTGCCTGCCTAGCTGTGTGTATCATATCTGTCCTTGATGAACTGTGCCTCACAGCCTGGATAGAAAGCCACTAGCACACAGCTTCCCCAAGTCTGTGCAACTCCAATGGCAGCCTCCCTCAGCACTTTCTTTTTCTTTTTGGCTCATGTTTATCTCTCCTCTTTCTTTTCTTTCCCAAACACACTTAGCTCCACACATCACAACCTCCTCCTACCTCCTGCCTATCTGCACCATGTGCTGAGCATGGCCAAACTGAGCAGCACAGGCAGGGTCTACCAGAACCTGCCCTGCACTGACCCCTGGCCCAGCCCTGTCAGCCACAAACAACCCATTCCAGCCCCTCCCCATCCACTAGACCTCTCCTTTTGTGCCATAGCTGAGAGACTTGTCCTGCCAATTGAATGAGGTGGTGACACATATCGTGGCCACAGATGATGAAACAACAAAGAAAGCTCAGCCCGCCTGCTCAGACATAACCAAATAAAACAAAAAAGCAGGGAAAAAAATACAACCAATAAAGGACAAAAATAACTACCGAATGCCCCAAAGACAGCGGACAATATCAACACATATTTAAAAAAAAAAAGGGTGGTTCCAGTAGGCATCCAAAATAAAACACCAGATGATCTTCCAGTAGAAGAAAAGAAACTGGAACTACCTGATAGAGAATTCAAATCTCTAATATTCAGGAATATCCAAGAGATGAAGGAAAATGCAGAAAAAATGAGGAAAACATAGACAAAATGATGGAAAAGACAGACAAAACAATGGAAGAATTCAGGAAAATAATACAGGAACAAAATGTCAAAATAAACATACAACTAGAAATCATAAAAAACAGCAAATAGAAATCCAAAAGACAAACAACATGATTTCAGAAATGGACTTCCAGGCAACATGGCACTATAGACAGAAGCACCACGCCATCCCGCCACAGCAAAGATCCAAAAAACTAAGTCAAACAGAGACACATGTCAATCCTGAAAACCTATGCATCAAATGAAGAGATAAAAAACTCAGCCAAGCACCGAATGGAATAAGAAAGTGACAGAGAACAGTGAGGAGAGATACATGCGGAGCTACCCTATCAGCTAATGCAGCATGGATCTGCCATCTTGGACTCCTATCAGAGATCAGTGAACAGGGGGTACAAGAAAGCAGCTTCATGGAGTTTCCAGCAGGAGACAGAACAACCAATAACCAATGATATACACTTTCCCAACTCCTACCTGTCTTCACCCCCATTCGGCCTCCTCTGCTTCCTGTGGCCACAGTCTCTTGGCCAGGAAGTACTGGCTTCACCCCGGTGTCACTTGGATTCCTCCCGCCCACTCTGGCCTACTCCCTGAGCGCCATTTGTTGGCTGCTGGTGTTGCTTTTTTCCACTTCTTTAGATTTCTTCCTTACCTATCACCACCCACCCCCCTTTCTCTCAATACCTAGCTCCATGTGCCATCTTTGCGTCTTCCTGAAAGGCTGGGAAAAACTGCTTGACTGTGAAACTGCTTCCCGGCCAGTGCCGCCACAATGGTGGGACCCCGGGGCTTTTTTCATTTGTTTGATGGTTTGTTCTGACTTGTTCTGTTTTGATTTGTTTGTTTGTTTTCTTTTCTCAGCTTGGGAGCCCCTTATAGCCAGGCAGTACTCCATGGCTTGGGAGCTACTCCCTTACTGTGTGCAAACAGTGACATCCCTGGGGGCATTTCTTTTTTCTTCTTTTTGTTTTTGTTTTTTTTTTGTTTCTTTGTTTTGTTTTCTTCTCTCTCTTTTCCCCTTTTTGTCTTTCTTAATTTTCAGTTTCTCGTCTCTCTATGCTTACTTTCTCTTTCTGTCTCCTGAATACCTGGCACTGTGTGACATCTCTATCCTGTCTAGCCAGGCTGTACTTCACAGCCTGGGAGCAACTTCCCCAGTCCTACCAGCCAAACTGGTGGGATCCCTGGGGGCTTTTCTTTTTCTTTCTTCTTTAATTATTATTTATTCATTTTTTATTTTACTCTTTTTCTTTTTGTTTTTCTCCATTTCTCAGTCTACACTCCAACAGCAAGCTCCCTTAGCACTCTTTTTGTTTGTTTCTTTGTGTGTATGTTTTTGGCTCCTGTTTTTCTCTATCTTCTTTCCCATATGCATCTTAGCTCCACACATCACAATCTCCTCCCTCCTTCCTGCCACCTGCACTGTGCACTGAACATCACAACACAAAGCAGCACAGGCACGGACTACCGGCAACTGCCCTTCACAGATTACCAGCCTACCCTGTCAACCAAGTACGTGACACAAAAACCCATCCCAGCAACTCCCCTTCAGCTGGACCTGACCTGCTGTATCATACCTGAGTGACTGACCCTGGCCATTGGAGAAGGAGGAGAAAAGTATCGTGAGCACAGAGGAGCAAACAACAAAGCACACAGCCCGCCTGCTCAGACATAACCAAATAAAACAAAAAATCAGGATGAAACACACAAATCTACAATCAATAAATGAGGAAGATAACTAGTGAATGCCCTGACAACAGACGACAATATCAAAACATATACAAAAACAGGACAAGATGTTTTCAGTAGGCATCAAAATAAAACAACAGATGACTTTCCAGTACAAGAAAAGACACTGGGACTACCTGAGAGGGAATTCAAATCTCTAATACTCAAAATTATCCAACAGTTGAAGCAAAAAGCAGACAAAATGAGGAAAAAATAGACAAATTCGTGGAAAAGGCAGACAAATTCATTGAAAATGCAGACAAAAAATGGAAGAATTTTAAAAAATACAGAAGCAAAATGCTAAAATAAATTCACAACTAGTAATTATACAAAAAACAACAATTAGAAAGCCAAAAGATAAACAACCAGATTTCAGAAATGGACAGTGTCATAGAAAGGCAGAGGAGGAGGTTTGAAATGATGGAAGACAGGATAAGTGAAGTTGAAGACAAACACTTGTATACAACTGTTTGAGGAAAAATCAGAAAAAAGAACAAAGAAAATGAAGAAACCCTGAGAATTATGTGGCATACAAACAAAAGCAAAAATTTTCGAGTGATCAGAGTTCCAGAACCAGGGAGAAAGCAGAAAACACAGAGAGGATCATTGAAGAATTGCTGACAGAAAACTTCCCCAATATCATGAAGGATGAAAAGCTGACCATCTAAGAAGCTCAATGAACCCCCTATAGGAGAGACCCCAAAAGTAATTGACCAAGGCAAATAATACTCACGCTCGCTAAAACCAAAGACAAACAAAGGATCCCAAGAGCAGCTCAAGAAAAACAAAAGTAACATACAGAGGAGAAACAATAAGACTAAGCTCAGATTATTTGGCAGAAACCATGCAGGCAAGAAAGCAATGAGTTGACATACATAAAACCTTGAATGAAAAAAATTGCCAGTCAGGAATAATATATCCCACAAAACTCTCATTCAAATAAGATGGTTAAATTAGGTCATTTCCAGATAAACAGAAATTAAGGGACTATGTAAAAACCAAACCAAACTTACAAGAATTATTAAAAGGAGTCCTTCAATCTGAGAACAAACAACATCAGCTCACAGGCTGAATCAAGGACACAGGATTGTATTAGCTAGATACCAGTCTAGGAAATGAACTCTCAAGGACTATCCAAAACCAAAAGAATTAAAACAGGGAACCAGAGAGGTTAATCTGTAAATAACAACAGCATCAGAACAGTAAAAGAGGGACTAACCGGTGTAGGTATACAACCTTCTTATTGAGAGGATGGCAAGGTGATACCAAGTAATACCAGACTGGTCTAAACCTAGGAAGATAAGCGTAAATTTCAAGGTAACCACAAAGAAAGTTAATAAACCTATTCATCAAAATAAAGAAGAAAAACATAAAGTCTCAGTAAAAAAAAACTGATGAAAACAAAAGAAATGAAAAAAACACAAAAGGAATACAGTACAGGAGAGTAAGAGGAACAAAGAAAATATCACCACAACAAAAAAAGCACTACAAAATGACAGCAATAAGCTCACACCTCTCAATATTTACGCTGAATGTAAATGGGTTAAATGCACCCATAAAGAGATGAAGAGTGACAGAATGGATAAAAAAACAGGAACTATCAATATGCTGTCTACAAGAGACACACTTTAGAAACAAAGACATATATTTATTAAAAATCAAAGGTTGGAAAAAAATATATCAAGAAAACAGCTACCAAAAAAGAGCAGGAGCGGCAGTACTAATCTCAGATAAAACATACTTTAAAATAAAATCCACCATAGAAAACAAAGAAGGACACTATATAATGATTAAGGGGACGATCCATCTTGAAGACATAACCATAATATACATCTGTGCACCCAATGACAGGACTCCCAAATACATAAAACAAACTCTAACAGCACTGAAAAGAGAAACTGACAGTTCCGCAATAATAGTAGGAGACTTCAACACACCTCTCTTGGTAAAGGACAGAACACCTAGGAAGCAACTCAACAAAGATACAGAAGACCTAAAGGGCACAATCAGCCAACTTGATCTCATAGACATATATAGAATACTCCAACCTACAGCTGCAAAGTACACATTCTTTTCCAAATCACATGAACGTTCTCCAGAGCAGACCACATCTTAGGCCACAGAGCAATCCTCAACAAGATCCAAAACGTTGAAATGATATAAAGTACCTTCTCTGACCACAATGCCATCAAGGTAGAAATTAACAACAGGAAGAGCAAGGGAAAAAAATCAATTACATGGAAATTGAATAACACCCTGCTTACACATCACTGGGTAATAGAAGAAATCAGAGATGGAATAAAAAAATTCCTATAATCAAATGAGAATGAAAACACATCTTACCAAAACCTTTGGGACACAACAAAGGCAGTCCTCAGAGGACAATTTATAGCAATAGATGCACACATCAAAAGGGAAGAAAGAAACAAAATCAAAACGTTAACTACAGAAGTCCAACAAATAGAGAACAGCAAAAAAGCCCACAGCCACCAGAAGAAAGGAAATAATAAAGATCAGAGCAGAAATAAATGAAACAGAGAATAGAAAAACAATAGAAAGAATCAACAAAACCAAAAGTTCGTTCTTTAAAAGGATCAACAAAATTGACAAACCACAGGCCAGACTGACAAAAGAAAAACAGGAGAGGATGCAAATAACCCAAATAAGAAATGAAATGGGAGACATTACAACAGACCCAGCTGAAATAAAAAGGATTATAACAGAATATTATGAAAAACTATACTCCAACAAATTTGAAAACCTAGAGGAAATGGAAAATTTCTAGAAACGCACTACCTACCCAAACTAACATAAAGTGATGTTGAAAATCTGAACAGACCCATAACAAGAGAAGAGAATAAAATGTAATAATAATAAAAAAAAACTCCTGACAAAAAAAAAAAAACCCTGGCCCAGATGCCTTCACTGGAGAATTCTACAAAACATTCAGAGAAGAGCTTATACCAGTACTGCTCAAACAATTTCAGAACATAGAAAAGTAAAGCATACTTCCAAATTCATTTTATGAAGCTAGCATATCCCTGATACCAAAACCAGGCAAAGATTCCACAAAAATAGAAAATAACAAACCAGTATCTCTCATGAATATAGATGCAAAAATTCTCAACATAATCCTAGCCAAAAGAATTCAGCATCATATCAAAAAATAATACATTATGACCAAGTAGGATTCATACTGGTTATGCAAGGACGGTTCAACATTAGAAAATCAATGTAATCCACCACATAAATAAAAGGAAAGAAAAGAATCACATGATCATCTCAATTGATGCAGAAAAGGCATTTGACAAAGTCCAACACCTGCTCCTGATAAAAATTCTCAATAAATTAAGTATAGAATGGAAATTTCTCAACATAATAAAGAGCATCTATGCAAAACCAATGGCTAGCGTCATTCTTAATGGAGAGTGGCTGAAAACATTCCCCTTGAGAACAGGAACAAGACAAGGATGTCCTTTATCATCACTCCTATTTAACTTTGTGCTAGAACTCCTAGCTAGAGCAATAAGGAAAGAAAAAGAAATAAAAGGCATCAAAACTGGCAATGATGAAGTAAAAGTATCCCTATTTGTGCATGATATGATACTATACATAGAAAAGCCAAAAGACTCCATGAGAAAACTACTGGAACTAATAGAAAGATTCATCAGAGTAACAGAATGTAAGATAAACATACAAAAATCAGTTGGGTTCCCATACACTAATAAAGAGAACGATGAAAAGGAAATCAGGAAAACAATACTTTTTATAATAGCCCCTAAAAAAATGAGATACTTAGGAATAAATCTAAATGGGGATGTAAAAGATCTATACAAAGAAAACTACAAAAGACTACTGCAAGAAACCCAAAGGGATCTTCATAAATGGAAAAACATACCATGCTCATGGATAGGTAGACTCAATATTGTGAAAATGTCAATTCTACCAAAAACAGTCTACAAAATACAATGCAATCCCGATCCAAATACCAACAGTATTCTTTAAAGAAATGGAAAAATTAATCATTAACTTTATATGGAAAGGGAAGAGGCCCCAGATAAGTAAAGCACTATTGAAGAAGAAGAATAAAGTAGGAGGACTCACACTACCTGACCTGAGAACCTCTATACAGCTACGGTAGTCAAAACAGCCTGGTACTGGTACAAAAAAAGATACGTTGACCAATAGAACAGAATTGAGAAACCAGATGTAAATCCATCCACCTTTAGTCAACTGATCTTTGACAAGGGTCCAAAGTCCATCAAATGTCTTTTTAACAAAACTGCATGTCCGACTGCAAAAATATGAAACAGGACCCATACCTCACACCATACACAAAATCTAACTCAAAATGGATCAAAGACCTAAATCTAAAACCAAAAACTGTAAATATCATAGAAGAAAAAGATAGAATCAATGCTAGAGGCCCTAATGCACGGCATTAAAAGGACACGAACCATGGCTAACAACACACAAACTCCAGAAGATAAGCTAGATTACCGTGATCTTCTAGAAATTAAACACTTATGCTCATCAAAAGACTTCACCAAAAAAGTAAAAAGAGAACCTGCAGACTGGGAAAGAAATTTCGACTATGACAAATATGACAAAGGTCTAATCTCTAAAATCTACAGGAAAATCCAGCGCCTCTACAACAAAAAGGCAAATAATCCAGTGTAAAAATGGGCAAAGGAAATGAACAGACACTTCACCAAAGAAGACATTCATATGGCTAACAGACATATGAGAAAATGCTCATGATCACTAGCCATTTAGAGAAATGCAAATCAGAACCGCAATGAGATACCATTTCACCCCGGGGTACTGACACGAATTCAAAAAACAGAAAATAATAAATGTTGGCGAGGCTTTGAGAAGATTGGAAGTCTTATGCAATGTTGGTGGGAATGTAAAATGGGACAACCATTTTGGAAGGTGATATAATGCTTCTTTAAAAAGCTAGAAATGGAAATACCCTATGATCCAGCAATCCCACTACTAGGAATACATCCTGGAGAAATAAGAGCCATCACATGAATAGACATATGCACACCCATGTTCATTGCAGCATTATTCATAATAACAAAAAGATAGAAACAACCTAGATGCTCATCAATAGATGAATGGATAAACAAACTATGGTACATACACAAAATGCAATACTATGCAGAGATAAAGAACAATGGTAAATCTGTGATGCCTCGCATAACATGGATGAATCTGGAGGGCATTATGCTGAGTGAAATAAGTCAACTACAAAAGGACAAAAAAAAAGCACAAAAAAGACCACTAGTATAAAAACTCATGAAAAGATTTACGCCCAAAAAGAAACAATCTTTGATGGTTACAAGGTGGAGGGGAGGGAAAAACACTAAATAGACAATAGATAAGTGGTAACTTTGGTGAAGGGTAAGACAGTACACAGTACTGGTGAAGCCAGCACAATCTGATGAAGGCACTGTCATGGAAGCTCCATAGTCACATCCAAACTCCCTGAGGGACCAAATTACTGGGTTGAGGGCTTAACCATCTAGCTTAACTGGCATAACATAGTTTATAAAGAGACTGTTCTACATTCTACTTTGGTGAGCAGCACCTGAGGTCTTAAAAGCTTGGGAGCGGCCATCTGAGATACTCCACTCGTCTCACCCCGTCCGGAGCAAGGGAGAATGAAGAAATCCAAAGGCACAAGTGAAAGATTAGTCCAAAGGACTAACCGACCACAGCTACCGAGGCCTCCACCAGACTGAGTCCAGAACAACTAGAAGGTGCCTTGCTACCACCACTGACTGCTCTGACAGGGATCACAATAGAGGGTATTGGACAGAGCTTGAGAAAAATGTAGAACAAAATTTTAACTCAAAAAAATAAAAAAGACCAGACTTACTGGTCTGACGGAGACTGGAGAAACCCCAAGACTATGGCCCCCGGCTACACTTTTAGCTCAGTAATGAAGTCACTCCAAAGGTTCACTCTTCAGCCAAAGATTAGACATACCCATAAAACAAAACCAGACTAAATGGGCACAACATCCCAGGGGCAAGGACAAGAAGGCAGGAGGATACAGGAAAGCTGGTAATGGGGACCTAAGGTCGAGAAGGGGAGAGTGTTGACATGTTGTGGGTTGACAACCAATGTCACAAAACAATATGTGTATTAACTGCTTAATGAGAAGCTAGTTTGCTCTGTAAACCTTCATCTGAAGTACATTAAATTTTTTTAAAAAAACTCCGTTAAAAAAACAACACATTGTTCTTTTTTTAAATCAAAAATTGTTCTAGCTATTGTTTGTCCCTTTCCATTGCATGTAAATTTTAGGATCATATTTTCCATTTCTGAAAAAATGGTATTTGGAATTTATTTTTTACTGTGCTTTAGGTGACAGTTCACAGAACAATTTAGTTATTCATTTAAAAATTTATACATAAATTATTTTGTGTAATTTGTTGCCATCCCTGCAATGTGTCAATACTCTCCTCTTCTCCACCTTGGGTTCCCCGTATCCATCCATCCATTTTTCCTATCCCTTCCTGCCTTTGCGTCCTTGTTTTTGGGCAGATGTTGCACATTTGGTCTCATACACATGAATGAACTAAGAAGCACATTCCTCACATTTGTTATTGTTTGTTTTATAGACCTGTCTAATCTTTGGCTGAAGGCTGATCTTCAGGAGTGGCTTCAGTTCTGAGTTAAAAGGGTACCTAGGGGCCATAGTCTTGGGGTTTCCTCCAGTCTCCGTCAGACCAGTAAGTCTGGAATTTATGTGTGTGTGTGAATTTGAATTTTGTTCTACATTTTTCTCCCACTCTGTCCAGGTCCATCTATTGTGATCCCTGTCATAGTGGCTGGTGGCAGTAGCTGGGCACCATGTAGTTGTTCCGGGCTGAGGCTGGTGGAGACTGTGGTACTTGTGATCCATTAGTCCTTTGGACTAATATTTCCCTTGTGTCTTTGGTTTTCTTCATTCCACAGCATGAGATCAATAGAAGTATCTTAGATGGCCTCTTGCAAGCTTCTAAGACCACACACGCTACTCACCAAAGTTGGATGCAGAACATTTTCTTTATCTACTGTGTGATGCTAATTGACCTAGATGACTCCTGGGACCATGGTCCCCATCCCTCAGCCCCAGTAACTCAGTCTCTCAAGGTGTTTGGATGTGTCTATGAAGCCTCTATGACTTTGCTTTAGTTCAGTTGTGCTGACTTCCCCTACACTGTGTACTGTCTGCCCCATTCACCAAAGTTACCACTTATCTGCTGTCTAGTTAGTTATTTCACCTCCCCACCACTCCCCTCCCTCGTAATCATCAAAGATTGTTTTTTCTGTGTGTAAACCTTTTCTTGAGTTTTTATAATAGTAGTTTCATACAATATTTGTCCTTTTGTGATTGATTTATTTCACTAGAATAATGCCCTTCAGATTCATCCATGTTGTGAGATGTTTCGTGGCTTCATCATTGTTCTTTATCATTGGGTAGTATTCCATTGTGTATATGTACCATAATTTGTTTATCCATTCTTCTGTTGACGGGTACTTAGGTTGTTTCCATCTTTCTGCTATTGTGAAAAATGCTGCAATGAACATGGGTGTGCATATGTCTATTCATGTGATGGCTCTTATTTCTCTAGGAAATATTCTTAGGAGTGGAATTGCTGGATCATATGGTATTTCTATTTCTAGTTTTTAAGGAGACACCATATCATTTTCCATACTGGTTATACCATTTCACATTCCCATCAGCATTGCATAAGAGTTCTAATCTCCCTGCAACCTCTCCAACATTTGGTATTCTATGTTTGTTTGATTCGTGCCAGTAATGTCGGGGTGAGATGGTATCTCAAAGTAGTTTTGATTTGAATTTCTCTAAAGGCTAATGATCGGAAGCATTTCCTCATGTATCTGTTAGCTGCCTGAATGTCTTCTTTGGTGAAGTGTCTGTGCATATCCTTTGCCCATTTTTTAATTGGATTATTTGTCTTTTTGTTATTGAAGTGTTGATGTTAGAGATTAGACCCTTGTCAGATATGTTGTAGTCAAAATTTCTTTCCCAGTCGGCAGGTTCTCTTTTTACTCTTTTGTTAAAGACCTTTGATGAGCTTAAGTGTTTACGTTTTAGGAGCTCCCAGTTGTCTAGTTTATCTTCTGTGTTTGTGAATTGTTAGCTACGGTTTGTATTCTATTTAAGTCATATGTTAGGACCCCCAGCGTTGTCCCTGTTTTTTCTTCCATGATTTTATCGTTTTACATTTTATATTTAGATCTTTGATACATTTTGAGTTAGTTTTTGTGTATGGTGTGAGGTATGGGTCCTGTTTCATTTTTTACATATGGACGTCCAGTTTTGCCAGCACAATTTGTTAAAAAGACTGCCTTTTCCCCCATTTAATGGCCTTTTGCCTTTGTCAAGATCAGCTGACCATAGGTAGGTGGATTTATGTCTGGGTTCTCAATTCTGTTCCATTAGTCTATGTGTCTGTTGTTGTACCAGCACCAGGCTGTTTGGAATATATGGCTGATAGTAGGTTCTGAAATCAGGTAGTGTGAGTCCTCCTACTTTGTTCTTCTTACGATAGTTCTTCTTATGATAGTTGGAATCTTGATAGGTATTGCACTGAATCTATAGATAAATTTGGAGGGTACAGTATTAACAATATTAAGATTGAATCCCTATCAAATGAACAAAATCTGGTATATACATATACTGGAATATTTCTCAGCTATAAAGAGAAATATAGTTTGAATACATGCTACGGCATGGATCAACCTTGAAAACATTATGTTGAGTGAAATAAGTCAGACACAAAAGGACAACTATTGTATGATCACACTTATATGGAATATCTAGAATACAAAAATGCATAGAGGCCGAAGTTTATTAGTGGTTACTACGGGCAGGTGGGAGGCAGAAATGAGGGAGTTATTCCTTAAAGAGTGCTGAGTTTCTGTTAAGGGGAGATGAAACAATTTGGAAACAGATAATGATGATGGTTGCACAATATGGTGAACACAGTTAATTTCACTGAATTGTACACATAATAATTGTTGAAATGGCAAATATTTTGGTATATATGTATTCTACCACAATAATTTAAAAAAAAAATTTTTATTGTACTTTAGGTGAAGGTTTACAGAACAAATAGTTTCTCGTTAAACAGTCAGTACACATATTATTTTATGACATTGGTTAACAACCCGACGACATGTCAACCCTCTCCCTTCTTGATCTTGGAGGACCTTTTCTTTTTTTTTTTTTTTTTGGTGAAAATACACATAGCCAAAGATACATCATTTCAAAAATTTCTACATGTACAATTCAGTGACATCAAATACGTTCTTCCAGTTGTGCTGCTATTCTCACTTTAGATGAAGGTTTACAGAACAAAACACTTTCTCATTAAACACTTAGTACACATATTACACTATGACAATGGTTAACAACCACACTAAAAGTCAACACTGTCCTTACTCAACCTTGGGTTCCCGATCACCAACTTTCCTGTCCCCTTCTGCCTTCTAGTCCTTGTCCTTGGACTGCTGTGCCTCATTAGTCCCATTTTGTTTTATGGGACTGTCCAATCCCCGGCTGAACGGTGAACCTCGGGAGTGACTTCCCCACTGAGCTAAAAGGGTGCCCGGGGGCATACTCTCTGGGTTTCTCCAGTCTCTTTCAGGCCAGTAAATCTGGTCCTTTTTTTGTGTTACAATTTTATTCTACATACTTCTCCAGCTCTGTCCAGAACCCTCTGTTGTGTCCCAGTCAGAGCAGTCAGTGGTGGTAGTCGGGCACCATCTAGCTGTACTGGAATCAGTCTGGTGGAGGCCTTGGTAGCTGTGGTTGGTTAGTCCTTTGGACTAATCTTTTCCTTGTATCCTGTTCTCTTCATTCTCTCTTGCTCCCGAAGGGGTGAGACCAGTAGAGTATCTTATATGGCTGCTCACAGGCTTTTAAGATCCCAGACGCTACTCACCAAGGTAGAATGTAGAACATTGTCTTTATAAACTGTGTTATGCCAATTGAGCTAGATGTTCCCCGAGACCATGGTCCCCACAGTCCTCCACCCAGCAATTCAGTCCCTCAGGGAGTATGGATGTGTCTATGGAGCTTCCATGACTTTTCCTTGTACAAGTTGTGCTGGCTTCCCCAGTATTGTGTACTGTCTTACCCTTCACGGAAGTTACCACTTATCTATTGTCTATTTAATATTCCCCCCAGACCCCTCCCATCCCTCATAACCAACAAAGATTGTTACTTTTTGTGTGTAAACTTTTTCATGAGTTTTTACAATAGAGGTCTCATAAAATATTTGTCCTTTTGTGATTGACTTATTTCACTCAGCATAATGTCCTCCAGTTTAATCCATGTTATGAGATGCTTCTTTTCTTTGTGGTGCTCACATTTTCTTTGTTCCTCTTACTCTCATGTGCTGAATTCCTTTTGTTTGTGGATTTTTTTTCATTTCTTTTGTTTTTGTAGGTTTTCTTTTTACTGAGACTTTATGTTTTTCCTCTTTGTTTTGATGAGTAGGTTTGTTAACTTTCTTTGTGGTTACTGTGAAATTTACCTTTATCTTTCTAAGTTTGAGGCAGTCTATTACTACTTGGTATTGCCTTGCCTTCCTCTCCATTAGAAGGTTTTATACCTACACCGTTCATTCCCTCTTTTATTGTTCTGATGTTGTTGTCATTTACAGATTAACTGCTCTGATTCCCTGTTGTATTTCTTTTGGTTTTGGATAGTCTTTAAGAGTTTGTTTCCTAGAGTGGTATCTGGCTGGTATGATCCTGCATCCTAGATTCAGCCTGTGTGCTGCTGTTGTTTGTTCTCAGATCGAAGGACTCCCTTTAATAATTCTTGTAAGTTTGGGGAGACTTATGGCAACATGGCGCTCTAGGCAGAAGCACCAAGCTGTCCCTCCACAGCAAAGATCCGATTAACTAAGCCAAACAGAGAAAACAGCAATCCTGAAACTGTAAAACATCAAATGAAGAGATAAAGAACTCAGCCAAGCACCAAATGGAGTGAGAAACAGACAGAACGGAGAGCAAGGAGAGATTCATGCAGAGGACCCTATCAGGTAACGCAGCATGAATCCACCATCTTGGACTCCTATCAAAGACCAGCAAATAGGGGGTATGAGAAAGCAGCTTCACGGAGCTTCCAGCAGGAGACAGAACAACCGGTCACTGGCAATATATGCTTTCCCACCCCAACGTTCTTCACTCCCCCTTGGCGTCCTCTGCTTCCCGCAGCCACAGTCTCTTGGCTGGGAAGCACTGGCTGCTTGGATTCCACCTGCCCACACTGGCTGACTCCCTGAGTGCCATTTGTTGGCTGCTGGTGTTGCTTTTTTCCACTTCTTTTGATTTTTTCCTTACCTCTCACCATCTCCCCCTCCTTTCACTCAAATACGTGGCTCTGGGCGCCATCTTTGCTTCTTTCTAAGGGGCTGTGGAGCTCCCTTCGAGTATGGAACTGCTTCCCAGTCTCTGCTGCCACACTGGTGGGATGCCAGGGTTTTCTTTGTTTGTTTTGAATTGTTTGCTTGTTTTCTCAAGTTGGGAGGATGTTCGGGCCAGGCAGTGTTATGCAGCTTGGGACATACCCCCTCAGCCTGTGCAGATGCACAGAGGGATCCCTGAGAACGTTCCTTTTTTCGTGGGTTTTTTTCTGTTTTGGGGGGGGCTTTTCTTGTTCTTTTTTTAAAATTTGTTTTGTTTCTTTTTTCCTTCTTTTTCCCTTTCTGTCTTTCTTCATGACTCAGTTTCTCATCTCTCTATAGCTTCCTTCTATTCCTGTCCCCTAAATACCTGGCGATGAATACCTCTACGCCTCCTAGCCAGGCTGTACTTCAACATCTGGGAACAACTTCCCCAGACCGTGTAGCCACACTGGTAGGAACCCTGGGAAATTTGCTGTTCTTTTTTCATTCCAATTTTTATATATTCATTCTTTTCTTTTTTTCTTCTTCCTCCCCCCCCCCTTTTTTTCTCCATTTCGTAGTATCTCATCTCTCCACTCCAACGGCAAGCTCCCCTAGCACTCTTTTTTGTTTGTATGCTTTTGGCTCCTATTGCTCTCTCCTCTCTCTGATACTCATCTTACCTTGACACATCACAGTCTTCTCCTTCCATCCTGCCTACCTGAACCATGCACTTAACATCACACCACCAAGAAGCACAGGCACAGCCTACTGGAACCGGCCCTGCACGGATTAGCAACCCGCCCTGGTGGCTAAAGTACGTGCCACACACAACCCATCCTAGCAACTCCTCTTCAGCTAGACCTGCCCTGCTGTAGCATATCTGAGCAACTGACCCTGCCAATTGGAAGAGAAGGCAAAAAGTATCGTGCCCACAGATGAACAAACAACAGAGAACACACAGACCACCTGCTCGGACATAGCCAAATTAAAAAAAAGGACAAAACAAACAAATCTGCAATCAATAAATGAGAAAAATAACTACTGAATGCCCCGAAGACAGCAGACAATATCAAAACATTTACAAAAACAGGACAGGATGGTTCCAGTAGGCATCCAAAATAAAACACCAGATGACTTTCCAGTGGAAGAAAAGGCACTAGAACTACCTGATAGGGAATTCAAATCTCTAATACTCAGAATTATCCAAGAGTTGAAGCAAAAAGCAAACAAAATGAGGAAAAAACAGACAAATTCATGTAAAATATAGACCAAAAAAAGGAAGAATTCAAGAAAATAATGCAGGAACAAAATACCAAACTACATTCACAATTAGAAATTATACAAAAAAAAACAATTAGAAATCCAAAAGGTAAACAACAAGATTTCAGAAATGGACAGTGTCATAGCAGGGCTGAGGAGCAGATTTGATATGGTGGAAGACAGGATCAGTGGAATCGAAGGTAAACACTTGGATACAACTCTGAGGAAAACTCAGAAAAAAGAACAAAGAAAAATGAAGAGACCCTGAGAATTATGTGGGATACAATCAAAAGCAAAAATCTGACAGTGATTGGAATTCCAGAACAGGGGGAGAGAACAGAAAACACAGAGAGGATCACTGAAGAACTGCTGACAGAAAACTTCCCCAATATAATGAAAGATGAAAAGCTGGCCATCCAAGAAGCTCGAAGAACCCCATATAGGATAGACCCCAAAACAAAATCACCAAATCATATCATAATCACACTTGCCAAAACCAAAGACAAAGAATCCTGAGAGCAGCTCATGAAAAAGAAGAAGTCACATACAGAGGAGAAACAATAAGACTAAGCTTAGATTATTCGGCAGAAACATTGCAGCCAAGAAGGCAATGGGATGACAAAAATAAAACCTTGGGGGAAAAAATCGCCAGCCAAGAATAATATATCCTGCAAAACTCTCATTCAAATATAATGGTGAAATTAGGACATTTCCAGATAAACAGAAATTAAGGGAACATGTAAAAACGAACCCAAACTTACAAAATTTATTAAAGGGAGTTCTTGGATCTGAGAACAAACAACTTCAGCTCATAGGCTGAATCTAGGATGAAGGATCATACCAGCCAGAAACCAATCTAGGAAATGAACTCACAAGGACTGTCCAAAACCAAAAGAAATACAACAGGGATTCAGAGCAGTTAATCTGTAAATGACAACAACATCAGAACAATACAAGAGGGAATAAACGGTGTAGGTATACAGCCTTCTAATGGAGAGGAAGGCGAGGTGATACCAAGTAATAATAGACTGCTTCGAACTTAAAAAGATAGGGGTAAATTTCACAGTAACCACAAAGAAAGTTAACAAACATACTAATAAAAATAAAGAGGAAAAACATAAAGTCTCAGTAAAAACAAAACCTACAAAAACAAAAGAAATGAAAAAAAATCCACATACAAAAGTAATTCAGCACAGGAGAGTAAGAAGAAGAAAGAAAATATCAGCACCACAAAAAAAGAAAAAAAAAAAAAAAGCACTACAAAACGACAGCAATAAATTCACATCTATCAATAATTACACTGAATGTAAAGAGACTCAATGCACCCATTACGAAATGGAGAGTGACAGAATGGATAAAAAAACAAGATCCATCAATATGCTGTCTACAAGAGACACACCTTAGAAACAAAGACGTGAATTTATTAAAAATCAATGGTTGGAAAAAATATATCACTCTAACAACTATCAAAAAGAGAAGGAGTGGCAATACTAATCTCAGATAAAATAGAGTTTAAAACAAAATCCACCATAAAAGACAAAGAAGGACACTATATAATGATTAAGCGGATGATCCATCATGAAGACATAACCATAATAAACATCTACACACCCAATGACAGGGCTCCAAAATACATAAAACAAACTCTAACAGCACTGAAAAGAGAAATTGACAGCTCCACAATAATAGCAGGAGACTTCAACACACCACTCTCAGTAAAGGACAGAACAACTAAAAAGTAACTCAGCAAAGATACAGAAGACCTAAAGGGCACAATCAGCCAACTTGACCTCATAGACATATAAAGAACACTCCATCGAACAGCTGCAAAGTGCACATTTTTTTCCAATGCACATGGAACGTTCTCCAGAATAGACCACATCGTAGGCCACAGAGCAATACTCAACAAGATCCAAAACGTTGAAATGATACAAACTATCTTCTGTGACCACAATGCCATCAAGGTAGAAATTAGCAACAGAAACAACAAGGAAAAAAAATCGATTACATGGAAACTGAATAACACCCCGCTTACCAACCACTGGGTAAGAGAAGAAATCAAGAAATCTAGAATCAAACGAGTCTGAAACACATCATACCAAAACCTTTGAGACACAGCAAAGGCAGTCTTCAGAGGACAATTTATAGCAATAGAGGTACACATCAAAAAAGAAGAGGACAAAATCAAAACATTAACTACACAACTCAAATAGAAAGATAACAGCAAAAGAACCCCACAACCACCAGAATAAAGAAAATAATAAAGATCAGAGCAGAAATAAATGAAACAGAGAATAGAAAAACAATGAAAAGAATCAACAAACCAAAAGCTGGTTCTTTAAAACAATCAACAATATCGACAAACCACTGGCCAGACTGACAAAAGAAAAATAGGAGAGGACGTAAATAACTCAAATAAGAAATGAAATGGGGGACATTACAACAGACCCAACTGAAATAAAAAGGATTATAACAGAATATTATGAAAAACTATACTCCAACAAATTTGAAAACCTAGAGGAAATGGACAAATTTCTAGAAACACACTACCTACCCAAACTACAACAAAGTGATATTGAACATCTGAACAGACCCATAACAAGAGAAGGGATTGAAAAGGTAATAAAAAAGCTCCCAACAAAAAAATGCCCTGGCCTACATGGCTTCACTGGAGAATTCTACAAAACATTCAAAGAAGTGCTTATACCAGTACTACTCAAGCTATTTCAGAGCACAGAAAAGGAAGCAACACTTCTGAATTCATATTATGAAGCCAGAAAACCCTGATACCAAAACCAGGCAAAGACACCACAAAAATAGAAAATTACACGCCAATATGTCTCATGAATATAGACGCAAAAATTCTCAACAAAATTCTAGGTAATAGAATTCAGCATCATATCAAAGAAATAATACACCACGACCAAGTAGGATTCATACCAGCTATGCAAGGATGGTTCAACATTAGAAAATCAATCAACATAATCCACCACATAAATAAAAGGAAAGTAAAGAATCACATGATCATCTCAATTGATGCAGAAAAGGCATTTGACAAAGTACAACACCCATTCCTGATAAAAACTCTCAATCAAATAGGTATAGAAGGGAAATTTCTCAACATAATAAAGGGCATCTATGCAAAACCAACAGCCAACGTCATTCTTAATGGAGAGAAGCTGAAAACATTCCCCTTGAGAACAGGAACAAGACGAGGATGCCCTTTATCACCACTGCTATTTAACATTATGCTGGAAGTTCTAGCTAGAGCACTAAGGCAATAAAAAGAAATAAAGGGCATCCAAATTGGTAATGAAGAAGGTAAACTGTCCCTGTTTGCGGATAATATGATACTATCCATAGAAAACCTAAAGACTACACGAGAAATCTACTGGAACTAATAGAAAGATTCAGCAGAGTAGCAGAATGTAAGGTAAACATGCAAAAATCAGTTGGATTTTTATACACCAATAAAGGGAACGATGAAAACGAAATCAGGAAAACAATACTGTTTATACTAGCTCCTAAAAAAGAAAATACTTAGGAATAAACCTAACCAGGGATGTAAAAGACCTATAAAAAGAAAACTACAAAACACTACTGAAAGAAACCCAAAAGGATCTACATAAATGGAAAAACATACAATGCTCGTGGATAGGTAGACTCAACATTGTGAAAATGAGAATTCTATCCAAAGCAATCTACAAATACTATGCAATCCCGATCCAAACACCAACAACATTCTTCAAAGTGATGGAAAATCTAGTCATTAACTTTATATGGAAAGGGAGGAAGCCCCGAATAAGTAAAGTACTACTGAAGAAAAAGAATAAAGTGGGAGGACTCACACTACGTGACCTCAGAACCTACTATATAGCTATGGTAGTCAAACCAGCCTGGTACTGGTACAACAACAGATACATTGACCAATGGAAGAGAATTGAGAACCCATATGTAAATCCATCCACCTACAGTCACCTGATCTTCGACAAGGTCCCAAAGTCCATCAAATGGAGAAAATACAGTCTTTTTAACAAATGGTGCTGGCATAACTGGATATCCATCCGCAAAAAAATGAAACAGGACCCATACTCACACCATATACAAAAAATAATTCAAAATGGATCAAAGACCTAAATATAAAGCCAAAAACTATAAAGTTCATAGAAGAAAAAATAGGACCAATGCTACAGGCCCTAATACATGGCATTAACAGGATACAAACCATAACCATCAACACACAAACCCCAGAAGATAAGCTAGATAACTGGGATCTTCTAAAAATCGAACACCTATGCTCTTCAAAGGACTTCACCAAAAGAGTAAAACCAGAACCTACAGACTGGGAAAAAATTTTGGACAATACAAGTCAGACAGAGGTCTAATCTCTATAATCTGCAAGTAAACCCAACACCTCTACAACAAAAAGACAAATAATCCTATCAAAAAATGGGCAAAGGAAATGAACAGACACTTCACCAAAGAAGGCATTCAAGCGGCCAACAGACACATGAGGAAATGCTCGCGATCACTAGCCATTAGAGAAATGCAAATTAAAACCACAATGAGATACCGTCTCACCTGGGCATTACTGGTACAAATGAAGAACACCGAAAATAACAAATGTTGGAGGGGCTGCGGGGAGTTCGGAACTCTTATGCACTGCTGGTGGGAATGCAAAATGATACAACCATTTTGGAAAATGATATGGCGCTTCCTTTGAAAGCTAGAAATAAAAATACCATACGATCCAGCAATCCCACTCCTAGGAATATATCCTAGAGAGATAAGAGTCGTCACTCGAGTACACATATGCACACCCATGTTCATGGCAGCATTGTTCACAATAGCAAAAAGATGGAAACAACCTAGATGCCCATCAGCAGATGAATGGATAAACAAACTATGGTACATACACACAATGAAGTATATGCAACGAGAAAGAACAATGATGAATCTGTGAAGCATCTCCTAACATGGATGAAACTGGAGGGCATTATGCTGAGTGAAATAAGTCAATCACAAAAGGACAAATATAGTATGAGTCCTCTATTGTAAAAACCCATGAAAAAGTTTACACACAAAAAGTAACGATCTTTGCTGGTTACGATGGATGGGAGGGGTCTGAAGAAATACTAAATAGGCAATAGATAACTGGTATCTTTGGTGAAGGGTGAGACAGTACACAATACTGGGGATATAAGCACAACTTGTACAAGGAAAGGTCATGGAAGCTCCCTAGATGCATCCAAACTCCCTGAGGGACTGAATTGCTCAGCGGAGGGCTGTGGGGACCATAGTCTCAGGGAACATCTAGCTCAACTGGCATAACACAGTTTACAAAGACAATGTTCTACATTCTACCTTGGTGAGTAGCGTCTGGGGTCTTAAAAGCCAGTGAGCAGCCATCTAAGATACTCCACTGGTCTCATCCTTTCGGGAGCAAGGGAGAATGAAGAGAACAGGATACAAGGAAAGGATTAGTCTGAAGGACTAATTGTCCACAGCTACCAAGGCCTCCACCGGACTGAGTCCAGTACAGCTAGATGGTGCCCGGCTACCACCAGTGACTGCTCTGCCCAGGATCACAACAGAGGGTTCTGGACAGAGCTGGAGAAGGATTTAGAGCATAATTCTAACTCACAAGAAAAAAGACCAGATTTACTGGCCTGAAAGAGACTGGAGAAACCCCCAGAGTATGGCCCCCAGACACCCTTTTAGCTCAGTGGTGAAATTATCTCTGAGCTTCACCGTTCAGCCTGGGAGTGGATAGCCCCATAAAACCAAATGAGACTAACGAGGTACAGAAGTCCAGTGACAAGGGCCAGAAGGCAGATGGGGACAAGGAAGCTGGTGATAGGGAACCCAAGGTTGTGTAAGGATATTGTTGATGTGTTGTGAGATTGTTAACCATTGTCATAGGGCAACATTTGTAGTAACTGTTAAATGAGACACTGTTTTGTTCTGTAAGCATTCATCTTAAGTGAGAATAACAGCACAATTGGAAGAGCGTAGTCAATATCACTGAACTGTGCATGTAGAAATTTTTGAAATGGTGTATGTGTATTTTCACCAAAAAAAAAAAAGGTTGAGAAGTTAGAGGGCTGACATGTGGGGTTGTTATCCAATGTCGTAAAACAACATGTGTAGTACTATTTCATGAGAAACTATTTGTTCTGTAAGCCTTCACCTGAAGTACAATAAAAAAAAAAAAAGAAGGGAAAAAAAATTCTAGCACACTCAAAAAGACCAGATTTACTGGCCTGAAAGAGACTGGAGAAACCCCCAGATTATGTCCCCCGGACACTCTTTTAGCTCAGTGGTGAAGTCACTCCTGAGAGTCACCGTTTAGCCAGGGATTGGACAGCCCCATAAAACAAAATGGGACTAATGAGGCACAGCAGTCCAGGGGCAAGGACTAGAAGGCAGAAGGGGACAGGAAAGCTGGTGATAGGGAACCCAAGGTTGAGTAAGGACAGTGTTGACATGTAGTGGGTTTGTTAACCATTGTCATAGGGCAACATGTGTACTGTTTTATGATAAACTATTTTGTTCTGTAAACCTTCATCTAAAGTGAGAATATGAGCACAACTGGAAGAGTGTAGTCGATGTCTCTGAATTGTGCATGTAGAAATTTTTGAAATGGTGTATCTTTGGCTATTTATATTTTCACCAAAAAGAGAAAATAAAAGTCAAGAATGGAGAGGGTTGACATTTCCTGGGGTTGTTAACCAATGTCATAAAACAATATGTGTACTACTGTTTCATGAGAAACTATTTGTTCTGTAAACCTTCACCTTAATTACAATTTAAAAAATTACAATAATTGCAACTAAATACACACAAATTACAGTTTTAAAAAAATAATTCTTGTAAGTTTCTTTCGGTGTTTACATATTCCCTTAATTTCTGTTTATCTGGAAATGTCCTAATTTCACCATCACATTTGAATGAGAGTTTTGCAGGATATATTATTCCTGGCTGGCAATTTTTTTCTTTCAATGTTTTATATATGTTATACCATTGCCTTCTTGCCTGCATGGTTTCTGCCAAATAATCTGAGCTTAGTGTTATTGTTTTTCCTCTGTATGTGACATTTTGTTTTTCTCAAGCTGCTCTCAGGATCCTTTGTTTGTCTTCGGTTTTAGTGAGTGTGATTATGATATGCTTTGATGATTTTCTTTTGGGGTCTATCCGATATGGGGTTCATTGAGCTTCTTGGATGGTCAGCTTTTCTTCTTTCATGATATTGGGGAAGTTTTCTGTCAGCAGTTTTTCAACGATCTTGTCTGTGTTTTCTGTTTTCTCCCCCTGCCTCTCTGTGTTTTCTGTTTTCTCCCCGTGTTCTGGAAGTTTTTGCTTTTGATTGTATCCCACATAATTCTCAGGGTCTCTTCATTTTTCTTCGTTCTTTTTTTCTGATTTTTCCCCATAGTTGTATCCAAGTGTTTGTCTTCAATTTCGCTGACCCTGTCTTCCACTGTTTCAAACCTGCTCCTCAGCCCTTCTATGACACTATTTCTGAAATCTTGTTGTTTATCTTTTGGATTTCTAATTGTTGTTTTGTTTTGTTTTTTTGGTGTGATTTCTAGTTGTGAATTTATTTTGGCATTTTGTTCCTACATTATTTTCCTGAATTCTTCCATTTTTTTGGTCTGTATTTTCCATGAATTTCTCTGCCTTTTCTGTGAATTTGTCTATTTTTTCCTCATTTTTGTCTGCTTTTTGCTTCAACTCTTGGATAATTCTAAGTACTAGAGATTTGAATTGCCTATCAGGTAGTTCTAGTGCCTTCTTTTCTACTGGAAAGTCATCCGGTATTTTATTTTTGACACTTACTGGAACCATCCTGTCCTGTTTTTGTAAATGTCTTGATATTGTCTGCTGTCTTCGGGGCATTCGGTAGTTATTTTTCTCGTTTACTGATTGTAGATTTGGTTCTTTCATCCTTTTTATGTTTTATTTGTCTATGTCTGAGCAGGTGGGCTGTGTGTTCTTTGTTGCTTGCTCATCTGTAGGCATGATACTTTTTGCCTCCTTCTCAAATTGGCAGGGTCAGGCACTGAGATATGATACGGTAGGGCAGGTCTAGCTGAAGAGTAGTTGCTGAGATGGGTTGTTTTTTGCACTTAATACAGCCACCAGGGCGGGCAGGTAATCAGTGCAGAGCAGGTTCTGGTAGGCCGTGCCTGGGCTGCTTGGTAGTGTGATGTTCAGTGCAAGGTGCAGGTAGGCAGAATGGAGGGGGGAGATTGTGATGTGTGGAGCTAAGATGGGTATGGGAGAGAGGAGAGAGGGGAGACAGTAACAGGAGCCCAAAACAAACAAACAAAAAAGAGTGCTAGGGGAGCATGCCATTGGAGTGGAGACATGAGATACTATGAAATTGAAAAAAACAAAAAGGAGAAGAAGAAAAAAGAATAAATAAAAATTAGGAAGAAAAAAGGAAAGTAAGGCTCCCCGGGATCCCACCGATGTGGCTACGTGGTCTTGGGAAGTTGCTACCTGGCCATGAAGTACAGCCTGGCTAGAAAGGGTAGAGGTGTTACTCAGTGCCAGGTATTCAGGGGACAGGAAGAGAAGGAAAGTATAGAGAGATGAAAAACTGAGTAATGAAGAAAGACAAAAAGGGAAAAAAGAAGGAAAAGGAAACAAAACAGATTTTAAAAAAAGAACAAGAACCCCCCCCAAAAAACAGAAAAAAAAACAAGAAAAAAGAAATGCCCTCAGGGATCCCTCTGCACACCTGCACAAACAAAGGGAGTAGGTCCCAAGCCGCTCAGTACTGCCCTGCTAGAATGGGCTCCTAATTTGAGAATAGAAAAATAAAACAAGCAATGAATTCAAAACAAACAAACAAAAAAAGCCCCAGTGTGGCAGCACCAGCCTGGAAGCATTCTTGCATTTGAGCAGCGTTTCTTGGCCTTTCAGGAAGAAGCAAAGATGGCACATGGAGCCAGGTATTTGAGAGAAAGGAGGTGGAGGTGGTGAGAGGTAAGTAAGAAATCTAAAGAGCAGAAAAAAGCAACACCAGCAGCCAACAAATGGCACTTAGGGAGCCAGCCAGTGCGGACAGGTGGAATCCAAGCGACACTGGGGTGAATCTGATGCTTCTTGGCCAAGAGACTGTGGCTACAGGAAGCAGAGGAGGCTGAGTGGGAGTGAAGAAGGGTAGGGGATGGGAAAGCATATATCGCTGGTTTTTGGTTGTTCTGTTTCCTGCTGGAAGCTCCGTGAAGCTGCTTTCTCATACCCCCTGTTCACTGGTCTCCGATAGGAGTACAAGATGGTGGATCCATGCTGTGTTAGCTGATAAGGGACCTCTGCATGTATCTCTCCTTGCTGTCTGTTCTCTGTCAGTTTCTTATTCCATTCTGTGCTTGGTTGAGTTCTTTTTCTATTCATTTGGTTCTTAGTGTTTCAGGATTGCTGTTTTCTCTGTTTGGCTTAGTTTTTTGGATCTTTGCTGTGGAGGGACGTCATGGTGTTTCTGCCTATAGCACCATGTTACCCGGAGGTCTACCACAGTAAATTTTTAAAAAATTCAAATGGGTATATTTTATGGAAAATGATAAGCTTCTTCTAAAATTAATATAGAAGTGCAAAGGACCAAGAGTAGGTAAGACAATACTGCAGAAGAACAGGGTGGAGAGCCTCGCCTTACTAGATACCAGGAATTATAAAGCTATAGTAATTCAGACGTTGTCATATTGGTTCAGTGTAGACACAAATTTACTCATGAAACTAAATAGAGGGTTGAGACATAGACCTATACACATATGAAAACTTGATTTGTGATAGAGCTGTAATTGTATATCAGTGGAGACAAGATGGACTTTTTAATGAATGATGCTGGGATTCCCGGTTATCCATATGAAATAAAATGAAAATAGGCCCCCTAACTCATATTATAAAAAATTCACTTTAGTTTATTTTTAAACCTAATTGTGACAGGCAAAATTATTAAACGTTTAGACAATAATATAAGGGAAAAATTATATGACCTTAGGATGTTTTGGTTGTTAGGTGCCATTAAGTCGGCTCCGACTCATCTAAATCTTATGTATAACAAAACAAAACATTGCCCAGTCCTGTGCTATCCTCACAATAGTAGGTATGTTTGAGCTCATTGTTGCAACCACTGTCAGTCCATCTTGTTGAGGGTCTTTCTGTTTTCTCTGACCCTCTACTTTACCAAGCATGATGTCCTTCTCCTGTGTCCCTTGTTTCTAAGGAACATTCTTGCTGTACTTCCTTCAGGACAGATTGTTCTTATGGCAATCCATGATATAGTCAATATTCTTTGCCAACACCATAAGTCAAATGTATCAGTTCTTCTTCAGTCTTCCTTTTTCATTGTCCAGCTTTTGCATGTAAATGAGGCGATTGAAAATACCATTGCTTGGGTCAGGTGCACGTTAGTCATCAAAGTGACACCTTTGTTTTTTAAGATCTAAAAGAGGTTTTTTGAAGCAGATTTGTCCAATGCACTATGTTTGGTTTCCTGACTGCTGCTTCCATGGGTATTGATTGATGATCCAAGAAGATTGAAATCCTTGACAACTTCAGTATTTTCTCTGTTTATCATGATGTTGCTTATCGGTCCAGTTGTGAGTATTTTTGTTTTCTTTATGTTGAGGTGTAATCCGTACTGAAGGCTGTAGTCTTTGATCTTCATAAGTAAGTGTTTCAATTTGTCTTCACTTTTGACAAGCAAGGTTGTGTCATCTGCATGTCAGAGGTTGTTAATGAGGTTTCCTCCAATCCTGATGCCATGTTCTTTTTCATATTGTCCAGCTTCTCGGATTATTTGTTCAGCACACAGATTGAATAAGTAAGGTGAAAGGATACAACCCTGAGGCACACTTTTCCAGTTTTAAACCATGCAGTATCCCCTTATTCTGTTTGAACGACTGCCTCTTGGTCTATGTACAGGTTACATATGAGCACATTTAAGTGTTCGGGAATTCCCATTCTTCACAATGATATTCATAATTTGTTGTGATCCACACAGTTGAATGCCTTTGCATAGTCAATAAAACACAGGTAGACATCTTTCTGGTATTCTCTGCTTTCAGCCAAGATCCATTGACATCAGCAATGATATCTCTCATTCCACGCCCTCTTCTGAATCTGGCTTGAATTTCTGGCAGTTCCCTGTCGATGTACTGCTGCAACCATTTTTTAATGATCTTCAGCAAAATTTTAGTTGCGTGTGATATTAATGATATAGTTCAATAATTTCCGCATTCCATTAGATCTTCTTTCTTTGGAATGACATTAATATGAATCTCTTCCAGTCGGTTGGCCAGGTAGCTGTCTTCCAAATTTCTTGGCATAGACAAGCAAGCACTTCCATTTGTTGCATCCATCTGTTGAAGTATCTCAATTGGTATTCCATATTCCTGTTGCCTTGTTTTTTGCCAATGCCTTCAGTGCAGCTTGGACTTCTTCCTCCAGTAGTATAGGTTCTTGATCTTATGCTATCCCCTCAAATGTTTGACCATTGACAAATCTTTTTGGTACAGTAACTCTGTGTATTTCTTCCATCTTCCTTTGATGCTTCCTGCATCATTCAATTTTTTACCCATAGAATCGTTCAGTATTGCAACTCAAGACTCAATTTTTTCCTTCGGTTCTTTCAACCTGAGTAATGTTGAGCATGTTCTTTGCTTTTAATTTTCTAACTTGAGGTCTTTGCACATTTCATTATAATACTTTACCTTGTCTTCTTGATCCACCCTTTCCGATCTTCTGTTCAGGTCTTGTACTTCATCATTTCTTCGATTTGCTTTAGATACTCTCCACTCAAGAGCAAGTTTCAGAGTCTGTTATGACATTCCTTTTGGTCTTTTTTTCCTTTTTTTAAAATGACCTCTTGTTTTCATCATGTATCATGTCCTTGATATCATTCCACAACTCTTCTGGTCTTTGGTCCTTAATGTTTAGTGCATCAGACATATTCTTAAGATGGTCTCTAATTCAGGTGAGATGTATTCAAGGTTTTACTTTGGCTCTCTTTGATTTTCTTCAGCTTCAATGAACAATTGATGGTCTGTTTTGCAGTTGGTCCCTGGCCTTGTCCTGACTGATGATATTGAGCTTCTCCATCAACTCTTTCCACCGATGTAGTCAATTTGATTCCTGTGTATTCCATCCAGCGAGCTTCAAATGTATAGTCGTCATTTGTGTTTTTGAAAAAAGTTGTTTCTGATGAGTAATTCGTTCTGCAGATCTCCACCATTGTTTCTTTTACCCAAGCTTTAATTTCTGACTACTGATCCTTCTTCTTTGTTATCAACTTTCACATTCCAATCACCGGTAATTATCAATGCATTTTAATTACATGTTTGATCAATTTCAGACTGCAGCAGTTCATGCAAGTCTTCTTTTTTATCTTTGGCATTAGAGATTGGTACATAAATTTGAATAATAGTTGTATTAACTGGTCTTTCTTGTAGGTATATGGATATTATTTGATCACTGACAGCATTGTACTTCAGGATAGATCTTGAAAAAAATTTTTTTGACAATGAATGTACACCATTCCTCCTCAGTTTGTTATTCCCAGCATAATATGATTGTTTAATTCAAAATGGCCAATACCAGTCCATTTCAGCTCACTAACGCCTAGGGTATTAATCTTCAAGCATCCGTTTCAATTTTGACAACTTCCACTTTTCTGATTCATATTTCATACATTCCATATTTGGATTACTAATGGATGTTTGTAGCTGTTATTTTTCATTTTGAGTCGTGCCACATCAGCAAATAAAAATCCTGAAAGCTTTACTTCATCCACATCATTAAGGTCAACTCTGCTTTGAGGAGGCAGCTCTTCTCTGTCGAGTGTCTTCCAACCTGAGGGGCCAAAACTACATTGGACAATGTTCTGTTGTTATCCATTAGGCTGTCATTGGCTAATTTTTTCAGAAGTAGATAGCCAGGTCTTTCTTCCTAGTCTGTCTTAGTCTGGAAGCTCCGCTGAAACCTGTCCACCATGGGTGACCCTGCTGGTACTTTAATTACCAGTGGCATAGCTTCCAGCATCACAGCAACATGCAAGCCATCACAGTACAACAAACTGACAGACATGGGTTAGAACCTTAGGGGAAGGAAGGATTTACCAACCAAAGACACCAAAAGTACAAGTCATAAATGAAAAGAATGGAAATTGTAGTTACATTGAAATGAAGACTTACCTTTATTAAAATAATAAATAAATAAAGAGGGAAAACAGAAGACACAAACTAGGAAAAGATATTTGTGACACATATAACTGACAATCAATGTGCTGAACATGAACAACTTTTAAAATCCATTAAGAAAAATTGGTAATGGATCTGAATAGTCACTTCACAGTAGAGGAAATATGAATTACCACTTAATATGGGAAAATAGGCTCAACTTCATTAATAATAAAGGAAATACAAGTTAAAATGCAACAAGATACCATGTTACAGTTACAAGATTGGCAAATGTGAGAAAGTCTGGCAATATCAAGCATTGGGAAGAAGGATGTATAACAACTGGAAAATTTTACACTGCTGAAAGGGGTGTAAATTTGCACAATCATTTTAGAAAACAATAGGGCATTAGCCAATAAAATTTAAAGTGTGCATACACTATGACCCAGCATTTTTATCTCTAGGTAAAATTCTAAAGAATTTTTTTCAAACCATAGATCACAAACCATTAGTGGCTCACAGAATCAGTTTTTTAAAGCAACATTGAAAAACTTAAAGTGAATAGTATAGAAAAGAAACTATCAGAGTGCATCATAGGAAGAAAAAATTAGTATGGGTTACTAAAACTATTGATCCAGTTATATACTGATATACTCTGTGTGTGTGTGTGAGTTTGTGTGTAAAATGTATTCCCTTGTGTGAGTTGTAGTCCTTATTAATTTTCCATTGCTATGTAAAAATAACCACGCATTTACTATCTCATAGTTTCTATGGGTTAAGAGTCCAGGCACAGTTTAGCTAGGTCATCTGCTTAGAATATCACAAGGCTGCAATCAAGACATTGGTTGGGGCTGTGGTCTTATTTGAGGGTCGACTCAGGTTGTTGTCAGAATTCATTTGCTCGCAGCTGAAGGATTGATGGCCTCTCCTAGAGGCCACCCTCAATTCCTTTCCATATATGGTTCACCAACGTGGCTATTTGCTCCCTCGAAGCCAGTAAAAGAGACAGAGACTCCAGCAAAACAAGTGCTACAATTCTATGTACATAATCACACACATTCTGTGACCTCTACTTTATTCTATTGGTTAAAATCGTCATAGGTCCTGACCACACTCAAGTGAAAGAAGATACATAAGTGCCCGAACATCAGGAGGTGAAGATCACGGGGGGCCATCCTAGAGTCTGTTCACTACACAGTCAGAAACGTTTGAAATCCACTTCCCTAGAGAAATTCTCGCACATGTATACCAAGAGAAATGGAGCATCACTATTTGTAATCATTAAAACTTTTAAACAATTCAGATGTTTGCTAGAGGACTGGGTATAAAAATGTGTTGTATTCATTAAATATAATTTTTTAGCAGTGAAAATGAATGAAATACAGCTACATTGAACAGCACAAATGAATCTCAGGAACATGACATCAAGTGAAAAAGCAGATCTCCCCAAATTCAGCATGATTCCACTCATATAAAGCTCATCGACACTAAAAACTAAATAATATATGGTTTAAAGATACAATATATGTGGCAAAACCATAAAGGAAAATAAGGGAAAGAATGATAAGCACAAAATTCAAGCTACTGGTTACCTCTGACAAAGGAGGGAAGGGAAAGGAATTGGGCAGTCACATGAGTCATAAACTGGGTAAAGGAATTGAGGGTGTTTGAGGTATATACCTTACATATCTGCCACACGTCTGTCAGTTTGTTGTCTGGTAACTTGGATTTCAGGAGGGCTGCCACCATTCCCTAAATGATAAGAGTGACTTACTGTGCCTAAACAGTTTGTACAAATAATGTGATTTATGCTGAACATTTACTTTCCTTCTGGGAGTCTGGAATTTTGATATGTGCTAGGCAGAGGGTGCATTATGTGACCAGCCCCCAATAGAAACGTTTGGCACTGAGTCTCTAGTGAACTTCTCTAGTAGACAACATTTCATATGCCCCCTGTTTGACTCCACTTGGAGAGAATTCTTAGAAGCTTGTGCTTGGCTATCTCTCGACTCTGTCCCATGCACCTTTTTCCTTTGTTGATTTTGCTTTTATTTCTTTGCTACAATAAATCTTAGCCATGAGTATGACTGTATTCGGAGTACTATGAGTCCCTCTAGTTAATCACTGAACTTAAGGGTGGTTTTGTGGACCCCTAAACACTGTACAATTTTTTTAACAACTTTATTGAGGAAAATTGAATTACAACAAACTCATATATTTAAAATGTACAATTTGATCAGTTTTGACATATGTATATACCATGAAACCATCACCACAATTAAAGTAACAAACATTTCCATCACTTCCAAAAGTTTCCCACTGCCCCTTTGCAGTCCATCCTTCCCACAGTCCATCCCCAGACAACCACCAATCTGCTTATTGTCACTAAAATTATGTCAGCCTGATTTTTCTCAAAATGTATATTCCAAAATTTATACATGGATAAAATTTGAATTTTGAGGGTTTTTTTTTTTTGCAGGTACATGTTTCTTTATCTATATTATGGTTTAATACAAAGTTAAAGCTATAAAGCTATGGTCATTGAACTCATCTTGTAAGATAAGACACTTAAAATCCTGCTACAAGGAAATGGAAACCATATCCCTCCTGATTTCCTCAGATAATGCCCTGACTTCTATAAATGGGAAGAAATAAAGGCATTTTGGACATTTAAATTTTATGTCAATCTTTATCCAGTTTGCTGTTCTTGTGTGCTGTTGAGTTGATTCTGACTCATAGGGATCCTATATGACACAGTAGACCTGCCCCATAGGGTTTCCTAGGCTGTAATCTTTTTTTTCCTCTAAACTTTATTTATTTTGTTGTTGTTCAGAATATGTACAGCAAAACATACACCAATTCAATAATTTCTAC
The DNA here is from genome assembly GCA_030035585.1 of Dugong dugon. Classification (NCBI taxonomy): domain Eukaryota; kingdom Metazoa; phylum Chordata; class Mammalia; order Sirenia; family Dugongidae; genus Dugong; species Dugong dugon. Next base: position 93,846,652 of record CM057483.1, on the reverse strand, counting down.
ATGAATAATTTAATGACATTGATTACATTCTTTGGTATGTGCAACCATTCTCATCCTCATTTTCTGAGTTGTTCCTCCCTCGTTAACATAAACTCACTGCCCCCTAAGGTTCCTATCTGATCTTTCAAGTTGCTGTTGTCAATTTGATCCCATATAGATAGTTCTTAAAAAAGCACAGTACTCAAGGCAGAACTTGTTTACTAGTTAAGCTAAACTATCGTTCTGTTTTAAGGTGACTTCAGAGGATATTTTTGGTTTAAGGCTTAAAGAGTATCTCAGGGCAATAGTTTCAAGGGTTCATCCACCCTCCATAGCTCCAAGACGTCTAGAGTCCATGATAATTTGAAATTCTGTTCTGCATTTTCCCCCTTTTAATAAGGATTCTTCTGTGGAATCTTTGATCAAAATGTTCAGTAATGGTAGCCGGGCACCATCCAGTTCTGGTCTCATGACAAAGGAGGCAGTGGTTCATGGAGGCTATTAGCCACACATTCCTTACCTGCCTCCTATTTCTGATTCTCCTTCTTTTGTTGCTCCAGGTGAATAGAGACCAATTGCTGTGCCTTGGATGGCCGCTTGCAAGCTTTTAAGACCCCAGTCACTACGTAATGAACTAGTAGGTAGAACAGAAGCACTAACCTCATTTTTAGGCCAGTTAACTGGGATATCTCATGAAACCATGACCCTAAACCTCCAAACCAATGAATGAAATCCCATGAGGTGTTTGGTTGTACATAAGCAACTTCAGCAGCTACTCTTTATTTTTGTCGTTGTTGTAAATATATCTGTCACACAATTTTTGCCAATTTAACTTTTTATAGGTGTACAACTTAGTGACGGCAATTACAATAATCAGCTATGCAACCCTACCCTTAATAAATGCAATTTTTCCATCACCATTAACACCCCTCACCCCTCTCCCGCCCCTGGTAGCTACTAATAATCTTTGTTCTCTATACATTTGCCTTTTTTGTCTTTTTATATAAGTGAAGTCATACCATATTTGTCCTTTTCTGATGGGCTTATTTCACTCAGTATAATGTCTTCAATCTCCATCCATACTGTAGCATGTATCAAGACTTCATTTCTCCTACTGGCTGAGTAATATTCCATTGTATGTATGTACCACATTTTGTTTATCCATTCATCTGTTGATGGGCATTTAGGTTGTTTCCAACTTTTGACTATTGTGGATAGCCTGCAATGAACGTTGGTGTACAAGTCTCTGAGTCTCTGCTTTCAAGTCTTTTGGGTATATATACCTATGAGTGGAATTGTTGGGTCATATGGTGGTTCTATTTTTAGTTTTTGGGGGAACTGCCACACCATTTTCCTCAACAGCTGTACCATTTTGCATTTCCACCAGCAATGGGTAAGGATTCCAATTTCCCCCCATCCTTGCCAACATTTGTTATTTTCTTTCTTTTTTTTATCTTAGCCATCCTAATGGGAATGAAATGGTATGTCATCATGATTTCAATTTTCATCTCTCTGATGGCTGATGATGCTGAGCATCTTTTCATGTGTTTGATGGCCATTTGAATGTCCTCTTTCATGAAAATTCTATTCAAGTCTTTTGCCTGTTTTATGATTAATTATATGTCTTTTTGTTATTAAAGTTTTATATATATTTTGGTTACTAAATTCTTGTCAGATATATGATTTCCGAAGATATTCTCTTGGTCAGTAGCTTGTCTTCTCACTTTTTTGCTAAAGTCTTTTGATGAACAAAAGTTTTAAATTTTTATGAGGTATGGTAAAATTTTATCTTTTACTGTATTTGCTTTTGTTATTATGTTAGATAACCCATTTTTAAAAAATTAATTGTGCTTTAGGTGAAAGTTTACAGCACAAGTTATTTTCTCATTCAAAAATTTATATGCAAACTGTTTTGGGACATTGGTTGCGATCCCTGCAACGTGTCAGCACTCTCCCCCTTTCCACATTGGTTTCCCTGTGTCCATTTATCCAGTTTTCCTGTCCCTTCTTGCCTTCTTGTCTTTGCTTTTGGTCAGGTGTTGCCCATTTGGTCTCATATAATTGATTGAACTAAGAATCACATTCCTCTTGTGTGTTATTGTTTGTTATATAAAAAAACCAAAACCAAATCCATTGCTGTCGAGTCAATTCTGACTCATAGCAACCCTATAGGACAGAGTAGAACTGCCCCATAGGGTTTCCAAGCAGCGCCTGGTGGATTCAAACTGCCACCTTTTTGGTTAGCTGCCAAACTCTTAACCACTATGTCACCAGGGTTTCCTGTTTGTTATATAGGCCTATCTAATCTTTGGCTGAAAGGTGGACTTTGGGAGTAGCTTCAGTTCTGAGTTAAAGGGTGTATGGGGGCCTAGTCTCAGGGGTTCTTCCAGTCTCTGTAAGACCAGTAAGTCTGGTCTTTTTTTGTGAGTTTGGATTTTGTTCTATATTTTTCTCCTGCTCTGTCCAGAATTCTCTATTGTGATCCTTGTCAGAGCTGTGGGTCGTGGTAGCTGGGCACCATCTAGTTATTCTGGGCTCAGGCTGGTGGAGGCTGTGGTTCATGTGGTCATTAGTCCTTTGGACTAATATTTTTCTTCTGTCTTTGGTTTTCCTCATTCTCCTTTGCTCTGATGGGATGGGACCAATAGAAGTATCTTAGATGGCCACTCACAAGCTTTTAAGACCCCAGACACTACTCACCAAAGTAGGATGTAGAACTTTTTTGTTTTATAAACTATGTTATGCCGGTTAACCTAGATGTCTCCCAAGACTATAGTCCCCAACCATCAGCCACAGTAACGTGGTCCATCAATGTGTTTGGCTCAGTCTAGGAAGCTTCTATGACTTGCTTTGGTCAAGTTGTGCCAACTTCCCCTATATTGTGTGTTGTCTTTCCCCTCACTGAAGTTAACAGTTGTCTACTATCTAGTTAGTGATTTTCCTTTCCCACCCCTCACCACCCTCGTAACCATCAAAGATTGTATTTTTCTGTGTGTAAACCTTTTATTGAGTTTTTTAAATATTGGTCTCATACAATATTTGTCCTTTTGTGATTGATTTATTTCACTCAGCATAGTGCCCTCCAGATTCATCCATGTTGTGAGATGTTTTGCAGATTCATCATTGTTCTCTATCTTTGTGTACTATTCCACTGTGTTTATGCACCATAATTTGTTTATCCATTCATCTGTTGATGGGCACTGTCTTAGACTGGGTTCTCTAGACTGGGTTCTCAGTGAAGCATATAAAATTTATATCAAGCAAATGGCTCATAGAGTTGTAGAGGCTGGAAAGTCCCAAGTCTGTGGGTCACGCTGGCGGCTTCTCCTGACTCATGCAGCTGCAGAGGCTTGCAAACTCAAGATCAGCATGTCAGACAGCAGGCTTCTGGCTCACAGGATGTGGAGGTTGACGAATCCCAAGATCGGCAGGCAAGACGGCAGGTAAGCTGCTAGCTCAAGTCCCAAGAACCAGAGGTCTAGATGAACAGGAGCCAGCTGCAGGTTCCATAACAAGCAAAAGTCCATGAGCTTTGCCAGAAAGTCCACATATATTGGATACAGACCACACCCCCAAGGAAACTCCCTTTGAAGTGATTGGCTTCTCGTAACAGATTTCATCATAGAGGTGACTGAATGATACCACATCTCTTTATGGAGAGGATTACATCATTACATAGCTGCCAAACTACATTTTAACTGCCAAACCACTGAGAATCATGGCCCAGCCAAGTTGACACACCACCTTAATGATCACAGTCCACCCCTTGTCAACTTGGCACCCTTACACATCTCTAAATAAAGACAATTATAAAGTCATACATGTACCTAACATGATACAACTAAGATATGTACAGCCAAAAATGCACTAAACCTGTTTACACTTTATCTTTTATAAGTAAAGAAAACAAAAATATCTGATGCATACATACAAGGAAGATGTACTCATAACAATGACAGTCTTCATTTCTGCAAGTGGTCATGTGGACAGAAATGGTATTTAGAACTGCCTTCTTCCACCACCCATTCTGTATTCCCTTTACCCTCAGCAAGCACCTCAGCTTGTCATAGTTCTTTACCTGCTTTACCTGCTGGGGTGACCAAAACCTTCATTCCTGAAGGGTCTGGGCCATTAATAATCATGTTGGAATTGAGTTGCTGTAGTTTTCCATTGACTTTAATCACAGGGAATGCTAGTACTAAGAGACACTCTAAGGGATCTCCTCTATTCCAGACATACTTTTTTTTTTACCTCCATTATGTAATATCAATCTGATTTCTCCTTGATAAACAAGAACAATTACAACAACCAGTACTGTAACTCCGTTCTTTACCTGTTGATCCAGAGGCATGAGAAGCCCAAAGTAGCTGGGTGGCATTCTTAACTTTCAGTTCAATGGAGTCAGTGTTGTGTCTCCTGGTGGGAGCAGTCCTCCCTTTGGAACTAAGACCTCTAGACCAATAGAGCATAGGGTTGCAGGGACAGGAAGCAAAAATTTTGTGAGTAGGTCAATAGGGGTAATAGTGAGTGGTGCTACTCTCATTTCCACCCCTTGATTCCTGGACCCATGAATCCTGGCTATTGGAAAAATAGCACCATATATTGGATGCTAATTTAGAGCATATACAGTGTCCTGGAGAATATTGCTGCAACTCTGCAAGTTACTGCCACCTAGCTGGCACTTTAATTGTGTCTTCAGAAGGCCATTCCATTATTCTATCAAGCCAGCTGCTTCAGGATGATGGGGAACATGTTGAGACCAGTGAATTGTATGAGCATAGGTCCATTGGTCACTTCACTTGCTCTGAAGTGAGTCCTTTGATCAGAGGTGTTGCTGTGTGGGATACCATTATAGTGGATAAGGTATTTGGTAGGCCCACAGATGTTGGTTTTAGTAGAAGCATTGTGTGCAAGGAAGACAAATCTATATCCAAAGCAAGAGTCTATTCCAGTAAGAACAAAATGCTGCCCTTTCCATGATGGAATCAGTCTAATGTAATCAACCTGCCACCAGCTTGCTGGCTGATCACTATAGGATAGTTTCAGGGACACACTGGACTCAGATGTGAGACAACCCTGAGCTGAGACTCCATTAAATGTCTGACTTCCACATGCCCCCACTCTGGTGTGCTACAGTATTGTTTTGGGTATCCTAGAATTAGAGTTCAGAGCCAGTATCCAGTTATTCCAAAAAAGTCTGATTATTTCCTTTTCCCAACAAACAGTCATTCTCATAAAAGGCCATAGATCCTTCTGGGAATGCTGACAGAAAGATTAACAGTATAAATTTTTGACAGTTTAGTGGGTTCGTTCCTCAGGGGGACCTAACCTCCCCTTAATTTAAGGGGCTGTCGGTTTGTAAACTGGATCACCATCAAATGTCAATTTCTTGTACTATGGTGGCTTCCTTGTTGCTGTGGTACTGGAAGCTTTGCCACGAGTACTTCAAATACCAGCAGGGTTACCCTTGGTAGATAGGTTTCAGCAGAGTTTCCAGACTAAAACAGACTAGATAGAAGGACCTGACAGTCTACTTCTGAAAAATTAACCAGTGAAAACCTTATTAATAGCAGTGCAACATTGTCTGATATAGTGCCATAAGATGAGCCCCTGAGGTTGGAAGGTATTCAAAACATGACTGGGGAAGAGCTGCCTCCTTAAAATAGAGTTGACCTTAGTGATGTGGATGGAGTCAAGCTTCTGGGACTTTCATCTGCTTATGCAGCATGACTCAAAATGAGAAGAAATAGCTACAAGCATCTATTAATAATCGGAAGATGAATGTATGAAGTATGAATCTAAGAAAATTGGAAGTCATCAAAAATGAAGTGGAACACATGAACATCGACATCCTAGGCATTACTGAAGTGAAATGGACTGGTATTGGCCATTTTGAGTCAGACAATGATATGGTCTATTATACCGGGAATGACAAATTGAAGAGGAATGGCGTTGCATTCATCGTCAAAAAGAACATTTCAAGATCTATCCTGAAGTGCAACGCTGTTAGTGATAGGATAATATCCATATGCCTACAAGCAAGACTAGTTAATATGACTATTATTCAAATTTATGCACCAACCACTAAGGCCAAAGATGAAGAAATTGAAGTTTTAACCAACTTCTGCAGTCTGAAATTGATCAAACATACAATCAACTTGCACTTATCATTACTGACGATTGAAATGTGAAAGTTGAAAACAAAGAAGGGTTGGTAGTTGGGAAATATGGCCTTGGTGATAGAAATTATGCCAGAGATCGCATGATAGAATTTTGCAAGACCAACGACTTCTTCATTGCAAATACTTTATTTTTCAGCAACATAATCAGCAACTATACTTGAGGACCTCGCCAGATGGAAGACACAGAAATCAAATCAATTACATCTGGGGAAAGAGACAATGGAAAAGCTCAATATCATTAGTCAGAACAAGGCCAGTGGCCAACTGTGTAACAGATCATCAATAGCTTATATGCCAGTGTCATGGATTGAATTATGTCCCTGTAAAAATGTGTGTATCAATTTGGCTGGGCCATGATTTCCAGTATTGTGTGATTTTTCCCATGTGTGGTAAATCCTGCCTCTATAATGTTAATGAGGGAGAATGGGCGGCAGTTGTGTTAGTAAGGCAGGACTCAGTCTACAATATTGGATTGTATCCTGAGGCAATGTCTTGAGATATAAAAGACAGAAGTGAGCAGACAGACAGGGTGACTTCATACCATCAAGAAAGCAGTGCAGGGAGCAGAGCACATCCTTTGGACCGAGGTCCCTGTGCAGAGACGTTCCTAGTCCAGGGGAACACCGAAGAGAAGAAGGCTGACAGAGAAAAAGCCTTCCCCTGGAGTTGATGCCCTGAATTTGGACTTTTAGCCTACTTTAACCGTGAGGAAATAAACTTCTCTTCGTTAAAACCATCCACTTGTATTTCTGTTATATCAGCACTAGATGTCTAAGACAGCAAGTTAAAGTTGAAGTTAGAGAAAATTAGAACAAGCCCATGAGAGTCAAAGTATGACCTTGAGTATATTCCACTTGAGTTTAGAGGTCATCTCAAGAATAGATTTGATGCACTGACTACTAATGACCAAAGACCTGACGAGTTGTGGAATGACATCAAGGATATCATACATAAAGAAAGCAAGAGGTCATTAAAAAGACAAGGAATAAATAAAAGATCAAAATGGATGTCAGACAAGATGCTGAAACATGCTCTTGAAGGTAGAGTAGCTAAAGAGAAAGGAAGAAATGATGAAAAGAGCTGAACAGGAGATTTCAAAGGGTGGCTTGAGAAGACAAAGTAAAGTATTATAATGAAATGTGCAAAGACCTGAGGTTAGAAAACCAAAAAAGAAGAACATGCTCGGCATTTCATAAGCTGAAAGAACTGAAGAAAAATTCAAGACATAAGTTGCAATATTGAAAGACTCTATGGGGAAGCATCAAAAGAAGATGGAAAGAATACACAGAGTCACTGTACCAAAAAGAATTTGTTGACATTCAACCATTTCAGGAGGTAGCATATGATCAAGAACCAATAGTACTGAAGGAAAAGGTCCAAGCTGCACTGAAGGTATTGGTGAAAAACAAGGCTCCAGGAATTGATGGAATACCAGTTGAGATGTTTCAAAAAATGGATGCAGTGCTGGAAGTGCTCACTTGTCTATGCCAAGAAATTTGGAAGACAGCTAACTGGCCAACTGACTGGAAGAGATCTATATTTATGCCAATTCCAAAGAAATGTGATCCAACATAATGTGAAAATTATCAAACAATATCATTAATATCACACTCAAGTAAAATTTTGCTAAAGATTATTCAAAATTGGTTGCAGCAGTACATCCACAGGGAACTGCCGGAAATTTAAGCCGGATTCAGAAGAGGACATGGAACAAAGGATATCATTGCTGATGTCAGATGGATTTTGACTGAAAGCAGAGAATACCAGAAATATGTTTATCTATGTTTTATTGACCATGCAAAGGCATTCGACTGTGTGGGTCATAATAAATTATGGATAACATTGTGAAGAATGGGAATTCCAGAGCACTTAATTTGTGCTCATGAGGAACCTGTACTTAGACCAAGAGGCAGTTGTTCAAACAGAACAAGGGGATACTGTGTGGTTTAAATTTAAGAAAGGTGCATGTCAGGGTTGTGTCCTTTCACCATAATTATTGTCTTAGTCATCTAGTGCTGTTATAACAGAATACCACAAGTGGATGACTTTAACAAAGAGAAATTTATTTTCTCACAATCTAGTAGACTAGAAGTCAAAATTTAGGGTGTCAGGTCCAGCAGAAGGCTTTCTCTTTCTGTCAGCTCTGGAGGAAGTTCCTTCTTGTCAATCTTTTCCTCAACTAGGAGCTTCTCCGCGCAGGAACCCTGGGTCCAAAGAACGCACTCTGCTCCTGGTGCTGATTTCTTGGTGGTGTGAGGTCCCCACTGTCTGCTTGCTTCCCTTTCCTTTTATGTCTTGTAAGATAAGAGGTGGTAGAGGCCACACTCCAGGGAAACTCCCTTTACATTGGATCAGGGATGTGACCTTAGTAAGGGTGTTACAATTCCACCTTAATCCTCTTTAACACAAAATTACAATCACTAAATAGAGGGCAACCACATAATACCGGGAATCATGGCTTAACCAAGTTGACACATATTTTCGAGGGACACAATTCAATCCATGACACTTATTCAACCTGTATGCTGAACAAATAATCAGAGAAGCTGTACTATATGAAGAAGAATGCGGCATCAGGATTGGAGGAAGACTCATTAACAACCTGCAATATGCAGATGACACAACCTTACTTGCTGAAAGTGAAGAGGACAAGAAGCACTTACTGATGAAGATCAAAGACCACAAGCCTTCAATATTGATTACACTTCAACACAAAGAAAACAAAAATCCTAACAACTGGACCAATAAGCAACATCGTGATAAACGGAGAAAATATTGAAGTTGTCAAGGATTTCATTTTCCTTGGATCCACAATCCACGCCTATGGAAGCAGCAGTCAAGAAATCAAATGAAGCATTACATTGGATAAATCTGCTGCAAAAGACCTCTTTAAAGAGTTGAAAAGCAAAGATGTCACTTAAAGGACTAGGTGGCCCTTGACCCAAGCCAAGGTGTTTTCAATAGCTTTATATGCACGTGAAAGCTGGACAATGAATAAGGAGGCCTGAAGAAGAACTGATGCCTTTGAATTATGGTGTTGGTGAAGAATATTGAATATGCCATGGACTGTCAGAAGAATGAACAAATCTGTTTTGGAAGAAGTACAGCCAGAATGCTCCTTAGAAGCAAGGATGGTGAGACTTCATCTCACATACTTTGGACATGTTATCAGGGGGGACCAGTCCCTGGAGAAGGACATCAAGCTTATTAAAGTGGAGAGTCATCAAAAAGAGGAAGACTTTCAATGAGATGGGTTGACACGGTGTCTGCAACAATGGGCTCAAGCTTAACAATTGTGAGGATGGCACAAGACCGGGCAGTGTTTCGTTCTATTGTACACAGGGTCACTGTGAGTTGGAACCGACTCAACAGCACCTAACAACAGAAAACTGGCTGAAGTCTGAGAACTGATTGAGGGGCCATGACTCTCTATTCTGGTGATTCGAGTTAGACTGCCAGTCACTTGACCTAGAATTCTTCTGCCTGTACAGATCAAGTAAATATTTAGTAGATTTCCCATCTATTTCACTCTTAGGGACAAGTGAGTAATTAGCCAATGCCATAACTCCATATGAGTCAGACTATTCTGATTACTGCTTTGACTCCACTGTCTGTTATAGTAACCACGCCCACTGTGTCTTTGTCAATTCAGTGCCACCACATGGCCTCTACCACCACAGGATCCAATCAACCCCATTGAAGTTAGGGCAGTTCCAATGTCAAATCTGACTTACATAAAATAGCATTCACAGCAATCTTCAAGGATGCTGAGGCTTCCTTCACAAATATGTTCCTCACCATTGTGGTAAAAGGTGTGTTTTCTGGGCACTCCATGTGTGGGTCTGTGGGTCTAACCTGATAAATCCACCTCTAACATGACAATTTCCCTAACCCTTGGGTACCTTCTTCTACAGTATACCAAGGCAGGTCTGGCACTTCATCTTGATTTAGCGTAGGCCACCACTTAATTCTTGCTTCAGCAAACCAATCAAATAAAGTATTAGATCCTTTCCTAACCTCTCAAGCTGAAACATTGAATGAAGAATCTCTGTTTAGTGGGCCCATGTCAATAAACTCAGACTGACCCAACTTTATGTTCTTTGCACAATTATCCCACACCCTAATAGCCATTCCCACACATCTTCCCCAGGTTTCTGTTTGGACATGTTAGGAAACTCAAGCACTCATCAAAAGACTTCACCAAAAGAGTAAAAAGACAACCTACAGACTGGGAAAAAAATTTTGGCTATGACAAATCCGATCAGCGTTTAATCTCTAAAATCTACAAGATACTGCAAAACCTCAACAGCAAAAAGACAAATAACCCAATTTAAAAAATGGGCAAAGGATATGAACAGGCACTTCACCAAAGAAGATATTCGGGCAGCTAACAGACACATGAAGAAATTCTCACAATCATTAGCCATTAGAGAAATGCAGATCAAAACTACAATGAGAAGGACAAATACTGTATAAGACCACTATTATAGGAACTCAAGAAAAGGTTTAAACACAGAAGAAAACATTCTTTGATGGCTACTGGGGTGGGGAGGGAGGGTGAGGGTTATTCACTGACTAGATAGTAGATAAGAATCATCTTGAGTAAAGGGAAGGACAGTGCACACTGCAAGGGAAGCCAGCACAACTGGACTAAACCAAAGCTAAGAAGTTTCCTAAATACAAATACTTTGAGAGACAGAGTAGCAGGGATGGGGGGTCTGGGGACCATGCTTTCAGGGGACATCTATGTCAGTTGGCATAACAAATCTTATTAAGAAAATGTTCTGCATCCTACTTTGGTGAGTGGCATCTGGGGTCTTAAAAGCTAGCAAGCGGCCATCTAAGATGCATCAATTGGTCCCAACCACTCGGAGTAAAGGAGAACAAAGAACACCAAAGACACAAGGAAAGTATTAGCCCAAGACACAGAATGGGCCACATAAACCAGAGACTTCATCAGCCTGAGACCAGAAGAACTAGATAGTGCCTTCCTACCACCAATGAACGTCCTGACAGGGAACACAACAGAGGGTCCTGATGGAGCAGTAGAATGATGGGATGCAGAACTCAAATTCTAGTAAGAAGACCAGACTTAATGATCTGACTGAGACTGGAGGTGCCCCGGAAAGCATGACTCCTGGACTCTATCACCCTGGAACTAAAACAGTTTCCGAGGCCAACTCTTCAGACAGAGATTGGACTGGACTGTGGGGCATAAAATGATACTCATGAAGAGTGTGCTTCTTAGCTTAAGTGGATACATGAGACTAAGTGGGCAGCTTCTGTCCAGAGGTGAGATGGGAAGGCAGAGAGAATTAGGAGCTGGTTGAATGTTCATGGGGAATCAGGGGCAGAGGGGAGGAGTGTGCTGTCACAGAATGGGGTGAGCGGTTGTGGTCTCATAACAATGTATGTAAAAAAAATTTCTGTATGAGAGTCTACCTTGAAATGTAAACATTTAATTACAACAATAAAAAAAGGAAAAAGAAAGAATCTGGGAACATCTGCCTCCCTTTGATATGTGGGTGGAAGAGCATGTGAAGGGCTGTTGTACAAACCTCGTATGATCATATTAAATGCACTAATTGCTGCTACATATGCTGAAATTCAGTGATCTTGGTAATTGAGGTAGAAATATTTTCTGAGTAGACACAAAAGCAGAATTCTCCTACCAACACAGCTTTGGTCTTTATCCTAATAATTATTCTACGTAGTAAGCCCTTGAATTTTTTTTTCCTGTTGAGGACAGTTTTACTTAATCAATACAGATACACTGCAGATGAATCAATGGTATATTGGACTCTATAAATCAATAATTAAAATGGAAAACAAAAGTAAGCATTTTGTCCTTCCTGAGGATAGATGCATTATATGGCCATATATGAATAGATTCATTGATTTCTTTGTACATAAAATAAAAATGGAGTATGTATTTGAGGTGAAATAGAGAAATATATCCCTTTTCCCCCTAAAAAAAAGAAAGAAAGAAAACTCAAGCAGTTCTTTTGGAGTGTAGTGTCCTCCTCCTGGGTCATGCTTTGCACTTCACCATTTGGGTCTTTCTGGGACGTAAGTCTAACTATACATATAGAAGCAAAAATGGGTGGTGGAGATGTGTTCTGAAAATATTCAGCAATGTCTTATAAGGCATTTGCCTCAGGCAATGCCCCAGGCAATGACTCAGACAAAGGCTTTTCAGACACAGCTGGGTTAATCTCATCAGATGGAGGTAGAGGGGTTAATTATTTTACTGGGGAGAGCGGCTTAGCAGCAAACATGGAGTAATCTCTTCAGATGAAGAGTGAGAGGGCTGGTTCTGTTGGCAGGAGTGATTTAACGGAATTTAGGGACTCAGAGTCCCCAGATTGCTGATTATCTGCCCATATATCCCCATTCCAAGTTTCAGGATCCCATTTCTTCCCAATCAATGACCTCACTTTAACTTCAGACACCATTCGAGGTTGGGAATTCAAATGATGTTGTAATTCAGCCACTCTTACAGTAAGACTCTGGGTTTGGATTTCGGCAATATCAGCTCTGTTACTACAAGCAATAAGGCTTTCTTTCAAGGAACAAGTAGAAACTTTGAGGTCGTTTATGCTGTGCTTGAGCTGTGACTCTGAAGTCCTGGGCTCATCTCTTTCTTTCACCACTTTTTCTACCAAAAGTAGGCCCAACCAACCAGCTTCCTTATACTTCTCATTCTGATGGAATTGTAGGGAGGTATCAAACATGTGATCACCCAGAGCCTCTCCTCTCACCAATACCTGATCTATTGGTGGTGATATTTTGTATATTTCTATTACCACCTCATGCCATGGATTAGCAGTGCCCTCTTTACTACTGGAAGAAGAGTCATCAACATCTTTGAGACTAACAAGACTTGAAAATCGATTTAGAAAACTCATCCTTACAGTTTTGTTTCTCTGGGAACACTCCTGGTACCCAATGTCTTGGGTTAGGTTTTCTAGACAAGCAAAACCAGTGAAGCACAGCTGGTGGATTAGCGATGCCAACCTTTTGGTTAACAGCTGAGCTCTTAACCACTGGGCCACCCTGGCTACAAATATATATATATAAAGAGAGAGATTATATCAAGGAAATGGCTCTCATGGTTGTAGAGGCTGGAAAGTCCCAAGTCTGTGGATCAGGCTGGAGGCTTCTCCTGGCTCACAGCTGCAGGGGCTGGCAAACCCAAGATTGGCAGGTCAAACAGCAGGCCTCTGGATCACAGGCTGTGGAGGCTGATGAATGCCAAGGTTGGCAGGTAAGACAGCAGGTAAGCTTCTAGCTCAAGGCCCAAGAACCAGAGTTCAAATGAACAGGAGCCAGCTGCAGGATCCAGAGCAAGCAAAAGCTCATAAGCTTTGCCAGAAATTCCACCTATATTTGATGCAGGCCACACCCCCCAAAAAATTCCCTTTCAAGTAATTGGCTGCTCATAGCAGAGCTCATCATAGAGGTGATTACATTATATCAGATCCCATTATGGATGAGATCACACCGTTACATAGCTGCCAAACTACATCATAACTGCCAAACCACTGAGAATCATGGCCCAGCCAAGTTGACACACAACCTTAACCTCCCAGGCAGTTAGACTATGTTAAGAAAAGGAGGATGAAGAAAAGGCATTCGACAAAGTCCAACACCCATTCCTGATAAAAGCTCTCAATACAATAGGTATAGAAGGGAAATTTCTCAACATATTAAATGGCATCTATGCAAAACCAACAGCCAACATCATTCTTAATGGAGAGAGGCTGAAAACATTCCCCTTGAAAACAGGAACAAGACAAGCATTCCCTTTATCACCACTCCTATTTAACATTGTGCTGGAAGTTCTAGCTAGAGCAATAAGGCAAGAAAAAGAAATAAAGGGCATCCAAATTGGTAATGAAGAAGTTAAACTGTCCCTATTTGCGGATGATATGATACTATACATAGAAAACCCTAAAGACTCCACGAGAAATCTACTGGAACTAATAGAAAGATTCAGCAGAGTAGCAGGATACAAGATAAACATTCAAAAATCAGTTGGATTCCTATACACCAGTAAAGAGAACGATGGAGATCAGGAAATCAATACCATTTTCAATAGCTCCTAAAAAGATAAAATACTTAGGAATAAATCTGACCAGGAATGTAAAAGACCTATACAAAGAAAACTACAAAACACTGCTGCATGAAACCCAAAGGGATCTACATAAATGGAAAAACATACCATGCTCATGGATAGGCAGACTCAACATTGTGAAAATGGCAATTCTACCTAAAGCAATCTACAAATACAATGCAATCCCGATCCAAATACCAACAACATTCTTCAAAGAGATGGAAAAACTAATTATTAACTTTATATGGAAAGGGAAGAAGCCCCGAATAAGTAAAGCACTACTGAAGAAGAAGAATAAAATTGGAGGATTCACACTACCTGACCTCAGAACCTACTATACAGCTACAGTCGTCAAAACAGCCTGGTACTGGTACAACAACAGAGACATTGACCAATGGAACAGAATTGAGAACCCAGATGTAAATCCAACCACCTACGGTCACCTGATCTTTGACAAGGGCCCAAAATACATCAAATGGGGAAAAGACAGTCTTTTTAACAAATGGTGCTGGCAAAACTGGATATCCATTTGTAGAAAAATGAAACAGGATCCATACCTCACACCATATACAATAACTACTTCAAAATGGATCAAAGACCTGAATATAAAGCCTCAAACTATAAAGTTCATAGAAGAAAAAATAGGAGCAACACTTCAGGCCTTACTACATGGCATTAACAAGATACAAACCATAAACATCAACACACAAAACCCAACAGATAAACTAGATAACTGGGATCTTCTAAAAATCAAACAACTATGCTCTTCAAAAGCCTTCACCAAAAGAGTCAAAAGAGAACTTACAGACTGGGAAAAAATTTTTGGACAGTACAAGTCAGACAAAGATCTAAATCTCCATAATCTACAAGAAAATCCAACACCTCTACAACAAAAAGACAAACAATCCTATCAAAAAATGGGCAAAGGATATGAACAGACACTTCACCAAAGAAGACATTCAAATGGCCAACAGACACATGAGGAAATGCTCGCAAGCACTAGCCATTAGAGAAATGCAAATTAAAACCACAATGAGATACCATCTCACCCCGGCATTACTGGCACGAATCAAAACTACTGGAAATAACAAATGTTGGAGGGGCTGCGGGGAGATGGGAACTCTTATACATTGCTGGTGGGAATGCAAAATGATACAACCATTTTGGAAAATGATATGGCGTTTCCTCAGAAAGCTAGAAATAGACATACCATTCGATCCAGTAATCCCACTCCTAGGAATATATCCTAGAGAAATAAGAGTCGTCACTCGAATAGACATATGCACACCTATGTTCATGGCAGCATTGTTCACAATAGCAAAATGATGGAAACAACGTAGGTGACCATCAACAGATGAATGGATAAACAAACTATGGTACATACACACAATGGAGTACTATGCAACGAGAAAGAACAATGAATCTGTGAACCATCTCATAACATGGATGAAACTGGAGGACATTATGCTGAGTGAAATAAGTCGATCACAAAAGGACAAATATTATATGAGACCTCTATTGTAAAAACCCATGAAAAAATTCACATACAAAATGTAACAATCCTTGTTGGTTACCAGGGATGGGAGGGGGGGAATACTAAATAGGCAATAGATAAGTGGTATCTTGGGTGAGAGGTGAGACAGTACACAGTACAAGGGAAACTAACACAACCTGCACAAGGAAAGGTCATGGAGGCCCCATGGACACATCCAAACTCCCCGAGGGACTGAGTTGTTGGACGGAGGGCTCTGGGGACCATGGTCTCGGGGAACATCTAGCTCAATTGGCATGACACTACTTATAAAGATAATGCTCTACATTCTACCTTGGTGAGTAGTGTCTGGGGTCTTAAAAGCCTGTGAGCGGCCATCTAAGATACTCCACTGGTCTCATCCCTTCGGGAGCAAGGGAGAATGAAGAGAACAGGATACAGCGAAAAGATTAGTCCAAGGACTAATTGACCACAGCTACCAAGACCTCCACCGGACTGAGTCCAGTACAGCTAGATGGTCCCCAGCTACCACCGCTGACTGCTCTGACCAGGATAACAACAGAGGGTTCTGGACAGAGCTGGAGAAGGATGTAGAGCATAATTCTAACCCCCCTCCAAAAAAAGACCAGATTTACTGGCCTAAAGGAGACTGGAGAAACCTCAAGAGTGTGGCCCCCAGACACCCTTTCAGCACAGAGGTGAAGTTACCTTCGAGGTTCACTGTTCAGCCTGGGAGTGGACAGCCCAGCAAAACTAAATGAGACTAACGAGGTACAGGAGTCCAGTGACAAGGGCCAGAAGGCAGAGGGGGAGTAGGAAGCTGTTGATAAGTTGAGTAAGATTACTGTTGATGTGTTGTGAGATTGTTAACCACTGTTATAGGGCAACATTTGTAGTAACTGTTAAATGGGAGGCTATTTTGTCCTGTAAGCCTTCATCTTGGGCGAGAATGGCAGCACAATTGGAAGAGCAGAGTCAATGTCACTTGAATGTGTACATAAAAGTTTTGAAATGGTGTATGTTTAGCTATGTGTATTTTCACCAAAAAAAAAAAAAAAGCTGAGAATTCAGAGGGTTAAAATGTTGTGGGGTTGTTAACCAAAGTCATAAAACAGCATGTGTACTACTGTTACATGAGAAACTGTTTGTTCTGTAAGCCTTCACCTGAAGTAAAATAAAATATTTAAAAAAAAAAGAAAAGGAGGATGAGACTGGTTGCACAAGTCAAAGAATACCATTAATACCCCTGAATTGTACATGTAGAAACTGTTGCATTGGTGTATGTTCTGCTGTGTATATTCTCACCAACAACTAAATAAGCTAAATTATATATAAAGAAAACCACAAAGAGATAACACTTCACCCCCAGTAGGATGGCTAAGATTTTAAAAAACGGAAAATAACAAATATTGTCCATGATGTGAAGAAATTGAAACATTTATCCATTGCTGGTGGGAATGGTACAGGTGCTGTGGAAAACAGTTTGGCCGTTCCTTAAAAAGTTAAACATAGAACTACTACATGACCCAGCAATTCCACTCCTAGGTGTATGTCCAAGATACTTGAAAGCCGCAATGCAAACAGACACACGTATGCCATTGGTCATTGCAGCACTATTTACAACTGACAAAAGGTGGAAACAACCTAGATTTCCATCGACAGATGAATGTGTAAACAAAATGTGGTATATATGTACAAGTGACTATTACTCAGCCATAGAGAGAAATGAAATCCTAGTACATCCTATAACATGGATGAACCTTGAAAATATTATGCTGAGTAAACTAAGTCAATCATAAGAGGACAAATATTGTATGATCTCATTCATACGAAATATCTAAAATAGGCAAATGTATAGAGACCGAAGTTCATTAGTGGTTAGCAGGGGTGGAAGTGAAGGAGAAGTCATTGTTTAGGAAGCATTGAGTTTCTGGTAATGGAAAATTTGGCAATAGATATTGGTGATGGTTACACAATATAATTAATGTAATTGATTTCACTAAATTATACACGTGAAAAATGTTAAATTGGCAAATGTTATTGTCATGGATTGAATTGTGTCCCCGCCAAAATGTGTGTATCAATTTGGCAAGGCCGTGATTCCCAGTGTTGTGTGGTTGTCCTCTATTTTGTAATTGTAATTTTATGTTAAGGAGGATTAGGGTGGAATTGTAACACCACACTTACCCAGGTCACATCCCTGATCCAATGTAATGGGAGTTTCCCTGGGGTGTGGCCTGCACCACCTTTTATCTCTCAAGAGATAAAAAGAAAGGAAAGCAAGCAGAGAGTTGGGGACCTCATACCACAAAGAAAGAAGCACCGGGACCAGAGCGTGTCCTTCCGACCCGAGGTTCCTGCGCAGAGAAGCTCCTAGTCCAGGGAAAGACTGGTGATGACGAGGACCTTCCTCCAGAGCCGACAGAGAGAGAAAGACTTCCCCTGGAGCCGTTGCCCTGAATTTGGACTTCTAGCCTACTAGACTGTGAGAAAATAAATTTCTCTTTGTGAAAGCCATCCACTTGTGGTATTTCTGTTGTAGCATCACTAGATGACTAAGACAGTTATGTTATATACATTTTACAATAATAAATAATATATAAGTTCCAAAAAATCCCACTGCTGTACCTTGTCTATTTGAGTTAGTTTTAAGTCTTTTTACTGTCTATCAAACATATTAAATTCATTCTTCCTCTCTTATGTGTATTCATGTTTTTTTTCTTGCTTGAATGTTCTCCACTCCACTCTCTTCTTAGCCCCAAGATCCTGTCTAGTCCAATTCAAGAACGCATTGATCTCTCTGTTCTTTGGATTATTATTGCTCAATATAATCTGCATCATACTGTTTAATCTTTTAAGTTATTTGCTCTTACTTCATGCATGCGATTTGTATCTCCAATAATATAAATATCTTCAGGGCACGAATTATATTTTATTTTCTCTGCATTTTCCACAGACAGAGCCTAGAACAAGGCTGAACACATATTATCTGTTTAATAATTACTTAACTTATTGATTTGTATGGTCAGTGGCATACATTTTGATTGTGAAATCATATGTTTTTCATTCTGTTTATAACTAGACACTGGTGAAGGTAATAATCCCAGAGGTCCAACTTCTGCCTTCACCTTACACTCAGAAGCAGTACAACTGTCATGCCTTCAGAGTGACTATCATTTGTTATATCGTTCCATTTTTTGTGCCTATCTTAATGCACTCAGAATTACAGGTCAATGACTATTACAGAAGATACTACATAGAAAAATGTGCATGATTGCAGCCTTGTACTTAATGGCAAATGGTAGCTGATTGTTTCATTCTGCCTTAGAGTGAGGAAGAATGGAGTAGAATACAGTTTGATGTTTGACTGCTGTTTCTGAAGATTTCTTATACTTCAAGTGCCTCCAACATTTATCACTCTGGCAGACAGCCAGGAGACATACATTATGTTTAACTCCATGTAGAAGGGTTTGCAAATTTGTTTCTTCAGTCTCTGTTGCTGTTATGGAGCAAAGGATGTGGCTATCTTTTCAGGTTTAGATAACAAAGACTTTGCTGAATTTATTTAATGGCATGTCATTCAGTGCAAAATAAAAAAAATGGAAATGGAACTGGGAGGCAAGAAGGTGCATATGTGGTTGCACAATCACATCCCCCTGCAGCAACGTCAGAAGTAGACATTAAAGAAGTGATGTAACCAAAGATATCAGAACCCCAGACAGCAGCTGAAGATTTGGAGAACCAAAGAGAAAGCTGAATCAAGAAGAAAGTAGAATACACAGAGTGGGAAAGAAAGCTTGGAGGAACATACACACCCAACTTGGCAGCCCGGCACAAAGTGGCCATCTTGGGATGGAGACAAAAGGCACCTCCGAACAGAGAGCACAGAGCAGGAGCAATGTGGAGAAAAAAATACTGAGATGGAGATATTAAGAAAATGGTCCTGGAACAGAGCAACAAGGCAGGTGGGGCATGTAATGGGACTGGGCAGACCTGGGACAGAGCAGGGCTCAGGTGTAGCATAGAGTCCCAGAAACTCCAGGGGATTGCTACACAAGGAGAGTGGTGTGGACTGAACTGTAGGAAAACCCAGACAAGGAAAGGGAAGGCTGGTAGAAGTGCCACTGGGGAGGGGTGTAGAGAAAGTGCAACAGTATGGGTTTGTGCTCCCCCAGCCTGGGGGAGTGCAACAAAGGGTAATCACCAGGAATTGGTCCTGTAAACATACATCATTCAGGGAACTCATCTGTTGGAGGTGACAGGGGACACTCCTCAGCCCAGCCATCCATCAGAGGCTAGCCCAGCCATCTATGGTGGGAGGCATCCATAGGCTGAGCTCCTCATCTGGAGCCAACTGAGCTGAGGCAGGAATTCTGCCCAGGCACCCATGGCAGAAACATCACCCAGGTGGCCTGCACCCAGCTGGGCCCACCCTCATGAGGTGTGCTCAAAACAAGCTGATGTCATAAACATGCCCACACCAAACTACTGTTGCAAGAACAACTGTCCTGATACTGTGGACATGCCCCCCCAAAACCAACACCACAGGCACACACACTTGTCCAGAAGCCTGAAGTGCCTAGTCCTGACCAGCAGAGAACTGGCTGCCCAATCTCTAACATGAACAGAGCCAGCAGCCTTAGCTTAGATCTGTGCAGTACCAGTGGCCCCACCTCCGGACCCATGAAGCAATCATGGCTTCCTGTCCCTGGAACCACGTGGCACCATGGTTCCTTGCTCCAGACTCATGTTGTACCATGGTACCCCACCCTGCCCCAATGGGCGCAGCACCTGAAGTCCCACCTCTGGACCAATGCCGAGCACATGATCCCACCCACAAACCAGTACAACACCACAGACTGCACCCCCAGACTGGAGACTTACCAGATGGCCCACCCTGAACTGGTACAGCAGCAATGTCCCATCTCATCCCAGCACTGCTAATACCCCCACCAAATCCCAACACCACAAGCACACACACCCCACACTGACACCAGAAGTGCCCAGACACAGAGAAATGAGGTTGAAGTAGTGCAAGCCAAGGCACCAGAGCAAGCTGCCCTGAGATGAGTATGGCTAGGATAGGAGAAACTGTGAACACTGGGAAGAAGACACAAGCAAGAAGAGCAATCTAAAGAGGTAAAGAAGCTAATCTCTCAATCTACTAAAGCAAAAATAAATAAATAAATCTCAGTGTCACACAGACAACAGACAATTATAAAACATACAAAGAGACAGAAAAAGATGGCACAAACAAACGAACAAAGGAATCAGAAATAATCCCTGAGGAAGAACAAATAATGAAATTACCCAACAAAGATTTCAAAGCATCAGTACTAAGAATGCTCAAAGACATAAAGGAAAAAGAGCTAAAAGAAATTAGGAAAACAATTCAAGAACAAGGCAAAAAAATTAATAAACACAGAAATCTTTTAAAAAATTAGAAATATTGGAGCTTAAAAGTAAAATAACAGAAATGAACAACACCATGGAAGAACACAGAAATAGAATTGAAATGACAGAAGAAAGGATCAGCGAACTCGAAGACAGGGTCTTTGAGATTGCTCAGTCTGAAAAGTGAACAGAAAAAGGAATGAAGAAAAGTGAACAAAGCATAAGGGATATGTGGGAAACCATTAAGAGGAATAATTTATGCATTATGGGATTTCCAGAGGAAGAAGAGAGGGTGATAGGCCCAGAAAGAATCTTTGAACAAATAATAGCAGAAAACTTCCTAAACATCACAAAAGGCGAGAATGTTCCCTTCCAAGAAGTACAGCAAATTCCATACAGGATAAATCCTAAAAGAAACTCACTGAGGCATTTCATAATCAAACTCTTGAGAACCAAGAAGAAAGAGAAAATTTTGAGAGCAGCACAAGAAAATCAAAGTACCATATACAAGAGATCCCCAATAAGATTATGCCGACTTCTCTTCAGAAACCATGCAATCAAGAAGGCAATGGGATGACATATTTACAGCGATGAAAGAAAAGAACTGTCAGCCAAGAATAATATACCCAGCAAAATTATCATTCAAAAATGAGGGTGAAATCAAGACATTTCCAGATAAATAAAAATTAAGGAAATTTTTTACCACCAGATCAGCCCTCCAAGAAATATTTAAGGTAGTCCTCCAGAAATAATAGTAATGAAACCTAAAAACCACCTGAAATGATACATACATGGGAGGAGGGGGGACTCTATTAAAGGGAACAATTGACAATATAAAGATCAGACCTAAGATACTTTTGGTTGATAAATACATGCTTTAGAATGATAAAATTACAGGATAGGATTTTAAACAGTGAAAATTAGGAACTAAAGACATAACAATATAATATATTTAAACTTAGATTACAGGGAAAGCAATATACAAAGATGTAATTGATGACAACATCAAAATAAAAGGAGGGATGATTGGTGTAGATACAGAATTTTTTCTTCTTTTTTTTTATTGCACTTTAGATGAAGGTTTATAGAACAAACTAGCTTCTTATTAAACAATTAGTACACATATTGTTTTGTGACATTGGTTACCAACCCCACATCATGTCAACAGTCTCCCCGTCTTGACCTTGGGTTCCCTATTACCAGCTTTCCTGTCTCCTCCTGCCTTCTAGTCCTTGCCCCTGGGCTGGTGTGCCCTTTGAGTTTCATTTTGTTTTATGGGCCTGTCTAATCTTTGGCTGAAGTTTGAACCTCAGGAGTGATTTCATTACTGAGCTAAAAGGGTATCTGGGGGCCATACTCTTGGGGTTTCTCCAGTCTCTTTTGGACTAGTAAGTCTGTTTGTTTGTTTGTGTTTTGTGAGTTAGAAGTTTGTTCTACATTTTTCTCCAGCTCTGTCCAGGACCCTCTGTTGTGATCCCTGTCAGAGCAGTCAGTGGTTGTAGCTGGGCACCATCTAGTTGTGCTGGACTCAGTCTGGTGGAGGCTGTGGTACTTGTGGTCCATTAGTCCTTTGGACTAATCTTTCCCTTGTGTCTTTGGTTTTCTTCATTCTCCCTTGCTCCAGATGGGGTGAGACCAATGGAGTGTCTTAGATCACCACTGTCATGGATTGAATTGTGTCCCCTAAAAATATCTGTCAACTTGGCTGGATCATGATTCCCAGTATTGTATAATTGTGCACCATTTTGTAATCTGATGTGATTTCCTTATGTATTATAAATTCAATCACTATGATCTAATAAGATGGATTAGTCGCAGTTATACTGATGAGGTATACAAGATTGGATAGTGTCTTAAGCCAATCTCTTTTGAGATATAATAGACAGAAGTGAGCAGAGTCACATGGGAACCTCATATCACCAAGAAAGCAGTGCTGGGAGCAGAGCGCATCCTTTGAACTTGAGGTTCCTGTGCAGAGAAGCTCCCAGACCGAGGGAAGATTGATGGCATGGACCTTCCTCCAGAACCAGCAGAGAAAGCATTCCCCTGGAGCTGATGCCCTGAATTTGGACTTGTAGCCTACTAGACTGTGAGAGAATAAACTTCTCTTTGTTAAAGCCATCCACTTGTGGTATTTCTGTTAAAGCAGCACTAGATGACTAAGATGGCCTCTCACAAACTTTTAAGACCCCTAGATACAGAATGTTCGTATATTAAGGAAGTTAAGGCAGTTTCAAGATATAGCAGGTTCTATTAAATGTAAGATGTTGGATGTAATCCTCATGGTAACCACAAAGAAAATAAATAAAACTACTCATCAAAAGAAAGAAAAAGGGAAACCAAAAGACTCAACAATCACAAAAACAACAATAATAAATAAAAGAAAAAGAAAATCTATATTTAAAAAGAACTCAGCACTGAAGGTAAAGAGGAACAAAGAAGTCATTAATCTCACACAAAAAAGTATAATCAAATGGCTGGAGTAAATCCTCCTCTATCAGTTATTACAGTGAATGGAAATAGATAAAACACCTCAGCCAAGAGACAGAGAATAACAGAATAGATTTTTTAAAAATGACCTATATGTTGTCTAAAAGAGACATTCATTAGGCA
Organism: Dugong dugon; assembly: GCA_030035585.1. Lineage (NCBI taxonomy): Eukaryota > Metazoa > Chordata > Mammalia > Sirenia > Dugongidae > Dugong > Dugong dugon. The sequence goes on along the minus strand of CM057483.1, from coordinate 93,822,876 downwards.
CAAAGAAATAATCAGGTTAAAAGTCAAAGGATGGAAAAATACACTCCAAGCAAACAGTAACCAAAAGAGAGCAGGAGTGGCAATATTAATATCTGACAAAATAAGTCAAAATCCACTATAAGAGACAAAGAATGTCACTATCTAATTATAAAAGGATCAATTCACTAAAAAATTATAACAATTATAAATATCTATGCACCTAACATCAGTGCTCCAAAATTTATAAAGCAAATTCTAACAAAATTAAAGGGAGAAATAGAAAGAGCTACAATAATACTAGGCAACATTAATACAACACTTTAGATGATGGGTAGAACAACTAGAAAGAAAATCAATAAAAAAGAGAAGACTTGAATACACTATTAACCATTTGGACCTAACAGACATATATAGAACATGCCATCCAACATCATCACGATATACATTCTTCTCCAATGCACATGGATCATTCTCCAGAATAGACCATATTTTAGAGCATAAAGCAAATCTCAATAAAGTTAAAAATATTTACATCACGCAAAGCATTTTCTCTGACTGTAATGGAATTTAGCTAGAAATCAATAACAGGAAGAATAATGGGAAAAAAATCAATATGTGGAATTGAAATAACACACTGCTTAAAAAACAATGGATCATAGAAGAAATCAATATTGAAATTAAAAAATACTTAGAATCAAATGAAAATAAAAACACAACATATCAAACAATGCAGGGAAAGCAGTGCTCAGAGGGAAATTCATACCCATAAATACTTTCATAAACAAAGAAAAATCTCAAATCAATAGTTTAACTCTACAACTGGAGGAAATAGAAAAGGAAGAGCAAAAGAAGCCCAAAGCTACCAGAAGAAAGGAAATAATAAAGATCAGAGCTGAAATAAATGAAATAGAGAATAGAAAAACAATAGAAAGAATCAATGAGACCAGAATTTGGTTCTTTGAAAGGATCAATAAAATAGATAAACCACTGGCTAGATTTACAAAGAAAAAAGTGAGAAGATGCAAGTAATCAAAATAAGAAATGAAATTGGAAACATTATACTAGATTTGTTAGTTATCTAGTGCTGCTATAACAGAAATACCACAAGTGGATGGCTTTAACAAACAGAAATTTATTCTCTCACAGTCTAGTAGGCTAGAAGTCCAAATTCAGGGCACCAGCTCTAGGGGAAGTCTTTCTCTCTTCGTTGGCTCTGGGGGAAGGTGCATGTAATCAATCTTCCCCTGGTCTAGGAGCTTCTCAGTGAAAAGACCTTGGGTCCAAAGGACACACTCTACTCTTGGCACTACTTTCTTGATTGTATGAGGTCGCCCTGTCTCTCTGCTCAATTCCCTCTTTTATATCTCAAAAGAGATTGACTCAAGATACAACCTAATCTTGTAGATTCAGTCCTGCCCCATTAACATAACTGCCTCTAATCCTGCCTCATTAACATCACAGAGGTAGGATTTATAACACATAGGAAAATCATATCAGATGACAAAATGGTGGGCAATAACACAATACTAGAAATCATGGCCTAGCCAAGTTGACACACATTTTGGGGGGACACAATTCAATCCATAACAAGATCCAACTGAGATAAAGAGGATCATAACAGAATACTATGAAAAATTGTACTCCAACAAACCTCAAAACTTAGATGAAATGGACAAGTTCCTAAAGACACATAAACTACCTAAACTAACACAAATAGAGGTAGGAAATCTCAACAGACCCATAACAAGAGAAGAGGTTGAAAAATCATCAAAAATATCCCCCTAAAAAGCCCTGGATTAGATGACTTCACTGAGGAATTTTACCAAACATGCAGAGAAGAATTGACACCAGTCCTACTCAAATTCTTCCAAAACACAGAAGAGGAAGGAATACTTCCTAACTCATTTTATGAAGCCAGCATTACCCTGATACCAAAGCCAGACAAAGATATCACACAAGAAAAGAAAACTACAGACCAATATCCTTCATGAATATTGATGCAAAAATTCTCAACAAAATCCTAACAAACTGAATCCAACAACGTATTAAAAGAATTATACACCATGACCAAGTGAGATTTATTCCAGGAATGCAAGGATGGTTCAACATTAGAAAATCAATCAATGTAATACACCACATTAATAAAACAAAGGAAAAGAGCACTTGATTATCTCAATGTACACAGAAAAAAGGCTTGTGATAAAATACAGCAGCCTTTCCTAGCCAGGGATATAAAGGACTTATAAAACGAAAACTGTAAAACACAGCTAAAAGAGACTAAAATAGACATACCTAAAAATGGAAGGACATTCTGTGCTCATGGATTAGAAGACTTAATATTGTCAAAATGTCAATACTACCCAAAGTGGTCTATAGATTCAATGAAATCTCAATCAAAATTTCAAAAGAATTCTTTACTGAAATGATAAAACTATTCATCAACTTTCTATGGAAAGGAAAGAGGCCCCAATTAGCCAAAGCAATTTTGAAGAAGAACAAAGTAGGAGGCCTCACACTTCCTGATTTCAAAACACACTCTACAGCTATAGTAATCAAAACAGCTAGTACTGGTTTAATGATAGACACATAGACCAATGGAATAGAGTTCAGATCCCAGAATTAAATCCATACTTCTACAGACAACTCTTTGCTCACTTCCCTCTCCTTTTATCTCTTGTAAGATAAAAGGTGGTGCAGGCCACACCCCAGGGAAACTCCCCTTACATTGGATCAGAGATTCTACCTGAGCAAGGGTGTTACATCCCACCCTAATCCTCTTTAACATAATCTAATCTTGCCTCATTAACCACAGGCAGAGATTAGGATTTACAACACATATGAAAATTATATCAATCACAAAATGGAGGACAACCACAAAATACTGGGAAATCATGGCCTAACCAAGTTGACACATATTTTGGGGGGACATAATTCAGTCCATGACACTCCACCTTTTGGCCCCCCAAAATTCATGTCCTTGTCACATGTAAAACACATTTACCCCATCATATCATAGCAAAAGTCTTAACTCCAAGTCTAAAATCCACAAATTTCTCTTCATCTGTGAAATCTACAATACAAGTTATCTGCTTCCAAAGTACAATGGCAGAACAGGCACAAGCTACACATTTCCATTACAAATGGGAGAAATTGGAGGAAAGAAGGCATAACAGGCACCAAGCAAGTTAGCAGAACACATTACATTAGCCCTTAAGGCTTGAAAATAATCCTCTGTTCTCTGAGACTTTTCACACAATAACCCTGCCCTCCAGACTCTAGGTATTGGCCACACTCTCTGGATTCTGAGTGGAGGCCCCTCAGCCCTGGGCTTCAGCTCTACCTTCCAGGACCACTGGAACGGCAACTCCATTTTCTCGGCTTTAGGCACACCATTCTCCTCGTCCATCTGAGTGGTGACTCCACCCTTAGAAACACCAGAAGCCATGGCTCCACCCTTTGAAACCCCAGAGGTGGAGGCCGTACCTTTTGAGACTGAGGCAGCTTGGCATCCTGTGTTCCTTGTCTCTTCAGCTTCTGCTTCCTGGTTGCTTGTCCTCTTGGGCCTCACTACCCACATCTGCCCTGCTGAGGCAAGTGTTCCAAAGCTCTGTAGCTCCGCCAATAAGTGCCTGAAGGCACACCACTCTGCCAGTAAACTTTGGCCGGAAGGCACTCAGCTTTCTTGCTCCATGGGTCGGCAAGCCTAGCTCCACTGATAAGTGCCCAGAGGCACCCTACTTCACCAGGAAGCCTCCTGCGCAAAGGCACTCAGCTCTTTCACTATGTGGGTCAGCTCCAGCGCTGTTGATTCTCTGCCGCTGCTGGTTCTCTGCTGCTGCTTCTTGCAGCCTCCATCGCCTCCAATGTAACAGCTCTCCTCACTTCCTTCTGAGTCCTCTATCCATTCACAGTTTCAAAACTGCTTCCACATTTTAGATATCTGTTAGAGCAGCACCCCACTCCAGGTACCAAATTCTGTCTTAGTCATCTAGTGGTGCTATAACAGAAATACCACAAGTGAATGGTTTCAACAAACAGAAGTTTATTCTCTCATAGTCTAGTAGGCTAGAAGTCCAAATTCAGGGTGTCAGCTCCAGGGCAAGGCTTTCTCTCTCTGTTGGCTCTGGAGGAAGGTCCTTCTTATCAATCTTCCCCTGGACTAGGAGCTTCTCTGCACAGGAACCTCAAATCCAAAGGACACACTCTGCTCCAGGCACTGCTTTCTTGGTGGTATGAAGTCCCCACCTCTCTTCTCGCTTCCCTCTCCTTTTATCTCTTGTAAGATAGCAGGTAGTGCAGGCCACACCCCAGGGAAACTTCCCTTACTTTGGATCAGGGATTCAACCTGAGCAAGGGTGTTACATCCCACCCAAATTCTAACATATTATAATCTAATCTTGCTTCATTAACCACGGGCAGAGATTAGGATTTACAACACATACGAAAATTATATCAATCACAAAATGGAGGACAACCACACAATACTGGGAATCATGACCTAACCAAATTGACACATATTTTGGGGGGATGCAATTCAATCCATGACACCACCTGAATATCTTCTTTGGTGAAGTGTCTGTTCATATCCTTTGCCCATTTTTTAATTGGATTATTTGTCTTTTTGTTGTAGAAGTGTCGGATTTTCCCATAGATTTTAGAGATTAGAACTTTGTCCGGTATGTCATAGCCAAAATTTTTTTCCTAGTCTGTAGGTTCTCTTTTTACTCTTTTGGTGAAGTCTTTTGATGAGCGTAAGTGTTTAATTTTTAGAAGATCCCAGTTATCTCCCTTATCTTCTGGTGTTTGTGTATTGTTAGTTATGATTTGTATCCTATTTATGCAGTATATTAGGGCCCCTAGCATTGACCCTATTTTTTTTCCATGATCTTTAGAGTGTTTGGTTTTATATTTTAGGTCTTTGATCCATTTTTAGTTTTTGTGTATGATGTAACGTATGGGTCCTGTTTCTTTTTTTTATAGATGGACATCCAGTTTTGCCAGCACTATTTGTTAAAAAGATTGTCTTTTCCCCATTTAATGGACTTTGGGCCTTTGTCAAAGATCAAGTGACTGTAGGTGATGAATTTACATCTGGGTTCTGGATTCTGTTCCATTGGTCAATGTGTCTGTCATTGTACCAGTACCAGGCCGTTTGACTACTGTAGCTGTATGGTAGGTTCTGAGGTCAGGTAGTGTGAGGCCTCCTGTTTTATTATACTTCTTTAGTAATGCTCTACTTATCCAAGACCTCTTTCCTTTCCATATAAAGTTAATGATTAGTTTTTCCATCTCATTAAAGAATACTATTGGTATTTGGATCAGGATTGCATTGTATTTGTAGATTGCTTTGGGTAGAATTGACATTTTCACAATGTTGAGTCTACCTATCTGTGAGCATGATATATTTTTCCATTTACGTAGGTCTCTTGGTTTTTTGCAGTACTGTTTTGTAGTTTTCTTTGTATAGGTGTTTTACATCCCTGGTTAGATTTATTCCTAAGTATTTTATTTTTTTGTAGGCCTTATTGTAAATGGTACTGCTTTCCTGATTTCCTTCTCATAGTTCTCTTTATTGATGTATAGGAATCCAACTGATGTTTGTATGTTTATCTTGTACCTGCTACTACTCTGCTAAATCTTTCTATTAGTTCTAATAGTTTTCTTGTGGAGTCTTTAGGGTTCTCTATGTGTAGTATCATATCATCTGTGAATAGGGATAGTTTTAGTTTTTTCTTACTAATTTGGATGCCCTTTATTTCTTTCTTACCTTATTGCTCTAACTAGGACTTCCAGCACAATGTTAAACAGGAGTGGTGATAAAGTCTTGTTCCTGTTCTCAGGAGGAATGTTTTCAGCCTCTCTCCACTGAGAATGATGTTGGCTGTTGCTTTTTTATAGATGCCCTTTATTATGTTGAGGAATTTTCTTCGATCCCCTATCTTACTGAGAGTTTTTATCAGCATTGGGAGTTGGACTTTATCGAATGCCTTTTCCGCATCAGTTGAGATGATCATATGGTTCTTTTGTTTTATTTATGTGGTGTATTACACTGATTGGTTTTCTAATGTTGAACCATCCTTGCATACCTGGTATGAATCCCACTTAGTTGTGGTATATTATTATTTTTTGTATGATGCTGAATTCTGTTGGCTAGAATTCTGTTGAGAATTTTTGCATCTATATTCATGAGAGATATTGATCTGTAATTTTATTTTTTTTATGTAGTTTCTTTGCCTGGTTTTGGTATCAGGGTTATGCTGGCTTCATAGAATGAATTCGTAAGTATCCCTTCCTTTTCTATGTTCTGAAATAGTTTGAGTAGTACTGGTGTGAGGTCTTCTCTGAATGTTTGGTAGAATTCTCCATTGAAGCCATCTGGACCAGGACTTTTTTTTTGTTGGGAGTTTTTTTAGTTACCTTTTCAATCTCTTCCCTTGTTATGGGTCTATTCATATTTTCTACCTCAGTCTATGTTGGTTTAGGTAGGTCACGTGTTTCTAGAAATTTGTCCATTTCCTTTAGGTTTTCAAATTTGTTGAAGTAGTTTTTCATAGTACTCTGTTATGATCCATTTTATTTCAGTTGCGTCTGTTGTAATGTCTCCCATCTCATTTCTTATTTAGGTTATTTGCTTCCTCTCCTATTTTTCTTTTGTCAGTTTGGCCAATGGCTTGTTGATTTTATGAATCCCTTCAAATAACAAACTTTTGGTTTTGTTGATTCTTTCTATTGTTCTTGTATTCTCTATTTCATTTATTTCTGCTCTAATTGTTATTATTTCCTTTCTTCTGGTGCCTGAGGGCTTCTTTTGCTGCTCTCTTTCTATTTGTTTGAGTTATATGGTTAATGTTTTGAGTTTGATCCTTTCTTATGTTTTGATGTGTGCAGCTATTGCTATAAATTGATCTCTGAGCACTGCCCATTACTGAGCATTTTGATCAAGGATCCAAGACTTGGATCATCAAGGATCCAAGACTTGGATCATCAAGGATCCAAGACTTGGATCCTTGATCAAAAGGAGGAAAAGCATGGAACAGAACTTAAAACTCATATGGAAACCAAACTTACTGGATCTTTTGAGACTATGGGAACCCCCTAATCTAGTGCCCCCCAAATGATCTTTAAATCTTGAACTGAAACTATCCCATGAAGCTATTGTTAAAAAAAAAACAATAGTTTAGGCTAATAAATAAAGAATGTCTGCCTTGAGGATAGCACTTTCATAAGGAATTATCTGTGTGAGTGTAAACTGACAACAGTTAATCTAAAGCATAAATGAAAACTTTAAGGGGCAGACAGCCTAAATTAATGGTGATTAAACAATATGGGTAGAGATAGAATGTTGACACAATGTGAAATATGTAACCAATGTTATTGAAATGTTCATGTAGAAATTTTGAATGGATTTATGTTTGGTTATGTATATTGCTACCAAAAATAAATAAAATATTTAAAAATATATGGACATCAGTCATGAATATCAACTATTTGCTTTTATATCTGACTGTCATAATTGTACTAAATCTCAACAAGGATTAGAGAAAGTATAGCAATATTGCATTCAAGGATAATGGTGTGTTTTCAATGATTTCTGCATTGTTTCTCTGTAATAACATGGTTTCCCTTTATCACAATAAACCGGGCAAAGCAGCACCACTTTTTCACTCTGTTCTACAGAGTGGAAAATTGTGTGTTTTCATAGAATTTATTTACTTATTAAGTCTCAAAACTTAAGATTTTTAAAAAAAGTACCTTGGGTTGTATTTTCATAAAACATATAAATACTTTAAACAGCAGCAACATGAAAACAGGTTTTGTTCTTGTTACAAGCTTAGCTTTGTAGTAACATAAAAAGAAGGGTTTTCTTTTATACTGTTCTCCGAAGAGCTGAATATCAGCTCACAGGTCAAGGGATTGCAAAAGACAGTGCTACAACATGAATAGTTAACAAAATATATTCAGTAAACATTTGTCGATGCAATCAAGCCCAGCAGGTTATCTGGAACCCTTGTCCATAAGGGCAGTGTCTGGACAAGTTCTAGTGTTGATCTGTGGTTACCTGTCTGGAAATGGAAGATCTAAGGAGGAAGGTTCTCTTCAGTTTAGAGCCACCCTGGGAGATTCAATCTTGTCCCCTAGATGAAAGAATCATGTGGATGTATGGGTTATGTGTCCTAGTGTACCTAAGTGTTTGTACTTATGTAAATATAGTCCTAAAATGTATTATATATTTATAATATAAATGTGATATCTTATAACAGGAGTAATTATCACTTACTATATGCTTGCCACTTTATATGTATTAACAAATTTAATCCTGACAGTAACCCTATGATGTACCAAAACCAACCCATTACCATAAAGTTGATTACAAATCATAGCTACCCTATAGGACAGAGTAGAACTGCCCCATAGGGTTTCCAAGGAGTGGCTAGTGCATTTGAACTGCCAACCTTTTGGTTAGCAGCCAAGCTCTTTACCACTGTACCACCAGGGCTGCACCCTATGATGTAGATAGTATTATTACCCTGTTTTACCGATGAGGAAACTGAAGTACAGAGAAGTTATTTAAATTTCTTACAGTGAGTGTCCCCTTAAGTTAACATTTACACTAGAGATGGTTTAATAGTTCTATTTTCTTAGAAAAGCATACTTGAGAAAAAAGCACACTCCTCTTTTCCACTCAATCATGCCTAGTTGTTGAGATGGTATGACTACAAAAGAATTACCACCATTTACTTGATGACAGTGCATCCTAATTGGAGGCAAAGTATATAGAAGGAAATTAGTAGGTTCTCTAAGTGCTTGCCTTTTCAAATCTGAACACATAAAATCATAGGATAGGAAAGGCCTTGAACGATGGTGGGAGATACAATAACCATGTATTTAAGCATATGGGCTCCAGAGTGAGACTAAATTCCAATTCCAATGCCATCTCTTACTACCTCTGTATCCTTGACCAAATCATTTCACTTCTCTAAGCTACAGTTTCCTGAGCTATAAGACTGGAGGAGGGCAGGTAATTAGGATACCTATCATATCAGACTGTTGTGAGGATTGTTTGAACTATGATGCATGTTAAATGCTTAGCCCAGTGTTTGGCACCTGGTAAATGCCTAAGAAATCATTTATCAGAAAATGACATTCCAGGTAGGAGAACAAAATAAACACAGGCCCGGTATTAGGTATATGAGGAACAGTAACAGCAGATAAGACTGGAAAAGTTTCAGTATAGGTCCTGAAAGGCCTGGATGTCATGCTAAAGAATTGGGATTTATTTCATAGTCACTGGAGAGGTACAGAAGGTTCATGACCAGGCAAGTCCCAACACCATCAAATACAGTCTCAGAAAGAAGAGTCGATTTTAAAATGGAAAAATAAACTAATTCCTTTAGGCAGCCCAAACTCAAAAGAGTGGTCGTATTATGTCTGTCCATACACATTATCGGTTTTGCTTATGATTGTTAACATATTCGATGGTTATTATTATATAATTATTACAATAGTAATTCACATTTACGTTTTACACTTTCTACTGAAACTTGAAAGTACTGTCTTTTACAAGTGATTGTGAACCTGCAATTATGGAAGAGTAGAAATTGTTTAGGAGCCCTGGTGGCACAGTGGGTAAGCACTCAACTGTTAACCAAAAGGTCGGCGGTTCAAACCCACTAGCTGCTCCATGAGAGAAAAATGTGGCAGTCTGCTTCCGTAAAGATTATAGCCTTGGAGACTCTATGGGGGCCGTTCTACTCTGTCCTATAGGGTTGCCATGAGTCATAATCAACTTGACTGCAACGGGTTTTTTTTTTTTAACCACTGTTACCCTGACAATCTAAATTGTTTCCCAGAGTTGGAAGGTGCAGAGGAGTAAAAGGCAAATGAAAGTAGTGCTTGGAGGGAAGAGAGATTCATTAAGAGGAAGTCAGAAAATTACAGCTCAGTACCTGATACTGCCAGATCCAGGAATGCTGGCCTCACTTGCCAGAGAGCATTTTGGAGGTCATTCTTAAGATGGTTCTGAGGCCAAACCAGAGAAGTCCAAAACTAGAGAGTCAATCTGAGGAACATTAATCCAGGAGGGAAAAGAAAGGGGGGAGGATGGAAGAGACAAACCATAAACAGAAGGATGAAGCAATGAGTTGAGAGCTAGAGGAGCAAATAAGTGAAAGAGCTAAAACTGGAGATGAGACCAAAACATATGCAAGCTTGAAGAACAAATATTTTGGCGGGTTGAGAGGGCAGTACCCAGAAGCTGAGGGCAGAGTTAGGCAGAGTAGGTTTGATTTAGGATGATATGAACCAAGGGATTATCCGAAGACCTGTCTCAGAACATATTGAGGGAGATGAGTGGGAGGTTGCTGTTTATAAGCTCTGAATAAACTGTGAAATTACAGAAACTTAAAGACATAGTCTTATAATTGAACTGTAGAAACTTGTCTGGAAAGAAGAATTTTAAATTACAGATAGGGTTATAATTGAAACAGTTTTCTCTGAGAATAATGGCTACTTTGATTTTTATGCTATGAAATTATTTTCAGACTAGCATTGTCCCTCGCTCTCAGCACTGCACTTAGGAGAGAATGAGATAAAGCTGTATTAACCATTTTTCTAGCTTCTGTAGTATGATGTTTTAACATCGACACAATCATAGTTTCCTAGTGCTGCTGTAATAGAAATATCATAGTTCAGGAGGACAGAAGTCTGAATTCAGGGTGTGGCTCTAAGGAGAAGGCCCTCTTTCTGTTGGCCCTGGGGGAAGATCCTTGTCTCTTCCAGCATTCCTCCCTTCCTTGGCCATCTTCACTTGACATGGCATCTATCTTCCCCCCATTTGTGTTTGGTCCTGTGTTTAATCTGCTCTTTTGATAGCTCAAAAGTTAGTAGGTTTAAACACTTCTACACTGATATGGATTCATTAACATAACAAAGAAGATCCTATTCTCAAATGGGATTACATTCATAGGTATAGGGGTTAAGATTCCAACACATATTTTGGGGGCATGCAATTTAATCCATAACACACATCAAGTAACCCTTCCTCATCCATGTCTGCTATACCTAGATAAGAAGCTTCTTGAATTTTCCCTTTGGTAAATGCTCCAAGCCCCAAAGCATGAGTTTCAAATATAGCTGACCAATAAAATCCCCATGTGCTCTGACCTCTCTGTCATGTTTTCCCCCCAAATCACAGTAAAGGTACTTGCCACAGTTCTGCTCATTCTCTGCCTTGTTACTGCCCCTGCATTTCTGCTGTGTGGCCCTGCCAGATGTGCTGTGAACACCAGGGACTGTGAGTGTAATAAATCTTTAAGTGTTTCCTGCCTCCCTCTCTTGATTTCTGTTCGACTTTACCATACCTCAAACATTACTTTATCAAGTTAAAAATCATCTTATTGATGATTGTGAAATAATATTTGGCACAAAAAAGTAATATTTGGCACAAGTAGAAGTCAAGAAATCAAAGGACATATTGCATTGGGCAAAACTGCTGCAAAAAACCTGTTTAAAATGTTAAAAAGCAAAGATGTCATTTTGAGGACTAAGGTGCACCTGACCCAAGTCAAGGTATTTTCCATCGCTTCAAATGCATGCAAAAGCTGGACAATGAATAAGGAAGACCAAAGAAGAATTGATGCCTTTGAATTATGGTGTTGGTGAAGAATATTGAATATACCATGGACTGCCAGAAAAACAAACAAATCTGTCTTGGAAGAAGTACAGCCAAGAATGCTCCTTAGAAGACTTTGTTTCACATGCTTTGGACATGTTATCAGAAGGGACCAGCCTCTGGAGAAGGACATCATACTTGGTAAAACATTGGTTCAGCAAAAAAGAGGAAGACCCTCAAAGAGATGAATTGACACAGTGGCTGCAACAATGGGCTCAAATGGGTAGTGTTTTGTTCTGTTGTACATAGGGTCGCTATGAGTCAGAACCGACTCGACAGCACCTAATACACACACACACACACACACACACACACACACACACACGGCACATAAATAGGGAGATAGCTAAGTAAACTATGGTACTTCCATACAGTATGAAAAAGGATATATATGAAAACTGTGAATTAAAATGAAAAACTAAATTTTAAAAAGGGCATGAATTCCAATTACAGCCATGTAAATGTTGTTGTTAGCTGCGGTCGAGTCGATTCAGAATCATGGTAGCCCCATGCGTGCAGAGTAGCACTGCTTCATAGGGTTTTCTTGGCTGTGAACATTTGGAAGCAGATTACCAGATCTATCTTCTGAGGTGCCTCTGGGTGAGTTTGAACGGCCAACTTTTCGGCTAGTAGTTGAGCACTTAACCATTTGTGCCACGAAAGAATGACAGCCATGTGAATACATCTTTATAAATATATGGATAGAGACTGGAAAGAAACATGAGAAAAAAATAGCTTTGTTATAGTTGTGGGAATATAAGTATTTTTTTCTTTTCATAAAATTTATAATGTATTCCTTTAATATAATACTTTGTCTGAATTTTTTTTTTCATTTGCAAGAGTAATTCATGCGTGTGGCAAAAATTTAAAGAATAAAGAATTGTGTAAAGGAAAAAATAAAATTTCCCTAATTCAGTTTTTGCTCACATTTGTTCACATATATTCATGCATATAGTAGAAAGATAAGCCCAAACTCCAGTTTTAGAAAATCAGAGGATCATTGAAGATTGCACTTTTGGCTTCCTTCTTTTTTCATCCATTCTCTCTCTCTGGCTGGTGTCATACAATGACTTCATCTGCCGACTCTGTTTTAACGACTCTCAAATCTTGACAGCCTAGCTTGCTCTTCTGGGCTCCAGGCCTCTATATCCATTAGCTAACCACACGATTTCCACCTGATTATACCATAGACCTCTCAAACACAACATTTTTATCATCTTCCCACCTCCCAAACCTGTTCCACTTCCTTATTCCCTACTTTAACTAATCATGGTTCAATTAGTTATGCAGATGAAATTCCTTGGCTCCTTCTTCTCCCTTACTAGCAACACTAATTTGCCTATTCCATCCATTTTACTTCCACAGTATCTTTGTGATCTAGTTCTTTTCTGACATCTCCACTGCAATTGCCCTAGCCAAAGCCATCATCACCCTTCACCCGGGTTATTGTAATAGCTTCTCCCTGCTTCTACTCTTATTGCCATTTGCTACAAACTCCACATTGCTTTCAGAATTATTCTTTTGAAATAGATTTTGAATTGCATCATTTTTTTTCTCAAAAATTTGCCTGCAGAGGAGTCCAGCAAGATGGCGCTCTAGGCAGAAGCACCACGCCGTCCCTCCACAGCAAAGATCTGAAAAACTAAGCCAAACAGAGAATCAACAATCCTGAAATCCTAGAACATCAAATGAAGAGGTAAAGAACTCAGCCGAGCACCAAATGTAGTGAGAATACTGAAAGAGAACAGAGAGTGAGGAGAGATTCATGCAGAGGTCCCCAACCAGCTAACGGAGTGTGGATCCACCATCTTGGACTCCTATCGGAGACCAGCAAATAGGGGTATGAGAGAGCAGCCTCACGGAGCGTACAGTGGGAGACAAAACAGCCGGGATGAAACAAAAAAATCTACAATCAATAAAAGACAGCAATATCTACTGAATGCCCCGAAAACAGCAAACAATATCAAAACATTTACAAAAACAGGACAGGATGGCTCCAGTAGGCGTCCAAATTAAAACACCAGATAACACTCCTGTGGAAGAAAATGCACTAGAAGTACCTGATAGGGAATTCAAATCACTAATACTCGGAATTTTCCAAGAACTGAGGCAAAAAGCTGACAAACATGAGGAAAAAATAGACAAATTTATGGAAAATACAGACAAAAATTGGAAGAATTCAGGAAGATGATGTAGGAACAAAATGCCAAAATAAATTCACAACTAGAAATTATACAAAAACAACAATTAGAAATCCAAAAGATAAACAACAAGATTTCAGAAATGGATGATGTCACAGAAGGGCTGTTAAGCAGATTTGAAACCGTGGAAGACAGGATCAGTGGAACTGAAGAAAAACACTTGGATACAACACTGTTTCAGGAAAACTCAGAAAAAAGAACAAAGAAAAATGAAGAGACCATGAGAGTTATGTGGCATACAATTAAAAGCAAAAATTTATGAGTGATTGGCATTCCAAAACAGGGGGAGAAAACAGAAAATACAGAGAGGATCATTGAGGAACTGCTGACAGAAAACTTTCCCAACATCATGAAAGATGAAATGCTGGCCATCCAAGAAGCTCAACGAACTCCATATAGAAGAGACCCCAAAAGAAAATCACCAAGGCATATCATATTCACACTCGGCAAAAACAAAGACAAACAAAGAATCCTGAGAGCATCTCGTGAAAAACAAGAAGTTGTATACAGAGGAAAAACAATAAGACTAAGCTCAGATTATTCTGCAGAAACCATGCAGGCAAGAAGGCAATGGGATGCATATATAAAATCTTGAAAGAAAAAAATTGTCAGCCAAGAATAATATATCCTGCAAAACTCTCGTTCAAATTTGATGGTGAAATTAGGTCATTTCCAGATAAACAGAAACTAAGGGAATATGTAAAAGTCAAACCAAATTTACAAGAATTATTAAAGGGAGTTCTTCGGTCTGAGGACAAACAGCATCAGACCTCAGGCAGGACCTAGGACGCAGGATTGTACGAGCCAGATACAAATCTAGGAAATGAACTCTCGAGGACTATCCAAAACCAAAAGAAATACAACAGGGAATCAGAGCAGTCAATAGATGGATGACAACAACATCAAAACAATGAAAGAGGGAATAAACGGCATAGGTATAGAACCTTCTAATGGAGAGGAAGGCAAGGCGATACCAAGTAACGGTAGACTGCTTCAAACTTAGAAAGCTAAGAGTAAAATTCATGGTAACCACAAAGAAAGTTAACAAACCAACTCATAAAAATAAAGATGAAAAACATAAAGTCTCAGCAAAAACAAAACCTACAAAAACAAAAGAAATGAACACAAAATCCACAAATAAAAGTAACTCAGCACAAGAGAGTAAGAAGACCAAAGAAAACTTCAGCACCACAAAAAAAGGCACTACAAAATAACAGCAACAAACTCACATCTATCAATAATTACACTGAATGTAAATGGACTCAATGCACCCATAAAGAGACGGAGAGTGACAGAATGGATAAGAAAACAGGATCCATCAATATGCTGTCTACAAGAGACACACCTTAGAAAAAAAGATGTGAATTTATTAAAAATCAAAGGTTGGAAAAAAAATATATCAAGCTAACAACTACCAAAAAAGAGCAGGAGTGGCAATTCTAATCTCAGATAAAATAGAGTTTAAAACAAAATCTACCATAAAAGACAAAGAAGGACACTATATAATGATTAAGGGGACGATCCATCATGAAGACATAACCATAATAAACATCAACACACACAATGACAGGGCTTCAAAATGCATAAAACAAACTCTAACAGCACTGAAAAGAGAAATTGACAGTTCCACAATAAAGTAGGAGACTTCAACACACCACTGTCAGTAAAGGACAGAACAACTAAGAAGAAACTCAGCAAAGATACAGAAGACCTAAAGGGCACAATCAGCCAACTGGACCTCATAGACATATATAGAATAATCCATCCAACTGCTGCAAAGTACACATTCTTGCCCAATGCACATGGAACGTTCTCCAGAATAGACCACATCTTAGGCCAAAGAGCAATCCTCAACAAGATCCAAAACGTTGAGATAATTCACAGTATCTTCTCTGACCACAATGCCATCAAGGTAGAAATTAACAGTAGAAAGAGCAAGGAAAAAACAACAACTACATGGAAACTGAATAATACCCTGCTTACACATCAGTGAGTAATAGAAGACATCAGAGATGGAATAAAAAAATTCCTAGAATCAAATGAGAATGAAAACACATCATACCAAAACCTTGGGGACACAGCAAAGGCAGTCCTCAGAGGACAATTTATAGCAATAGATGCACATATCAAAAAAGAAGAAAGGGACGAAATCAAAACATTAACTACAGAACTCAAACAAATACAAAGAGAACAGCAAAAAAAGCCTACAACCACCGGAAGAAAGGAAATAGTCAACAAAACCAAAAGTTGGTTCTTTGAAAGAATCAACAAAATCGACAGACCACTGGCCAGACTGACAAAAGAAAAACAGGAGAGGACACAAATAACCCAAATAAGAAATGAAATGGGGGACATTACAACAGACCCAACTGAAATAAAAAGGATTATAACAGAATATTACTAAAAACTATACTCCAACAAATTTGAAAACCTAGAGGAAATGGATAAATTTCTAGAAACACACGGCCTACCCAAACTACAACAAAGTGATGTTGAAAACCTGAACAGACCCATAACAGGAGAAGAGATTGAAGAGGTAATAAAAAAACTCCCAACCAAAAAAAGCCCTGGCCCAGATGGCTTCACTGCAGAATTCTACAAAACATTTACAGAAGAGCTTGTACCAGTTCTACTCAAGCTATTGAAGAGCATAGAAGAGGAAGCAACACTTCCAAATTTATTCTATGAAGCCAGCATAATGCTGATACTGAAACCAGGAAAAGATGTCACAAAAAAAAAAAAAAGAAAATTACAGACCAATATCTCTCATGAATATAGATGCAAAAATTCTGAACAAAATTCTAGCCAATAGAATTCAGCATCATATCAAAAAAATAATACACCACGATCAAGTAGGATTCATACCAGGTATGCAAGGATGGTTCAACATTAGAAAATCAATCAAAGTAATCCACCACATAAATAAAAGGAAAGAAAAGAATCACATGATCATCTCAATTGATGCAGAAAAAGCATTTGACAAAGTCCAACACCCATTCCTGATAAAAACTCTCAATCAAATAGGTATAGAAGGGAAATTTCTCAACATAATAAAGGGCATCTATGCAAAACCAATGGCCAACATCATTCTTAATGGAGAGAGGCTGAAAACATTCCCCTTGAAAACAGGAACAAGACAAGGATGCCCTTTATCACCACTCCTATTTAACATTGTGCTGGAAGTTCTAGCTAGAGCAATAAGGCAAGACAAAGAAATAAAGGGCATCCAAATTGGTAATGAAGAAGTTAAACTGTCCCTGTTTGCAGATGATATGATACTATACATAGAAAACCCTAAAGACTCCACGAGAAATCTACTGGAACTAATAGAAAGATTCAGCAGAGTAGCAGGATACAAGATAAACATTCAAAAATCAGTTGGATTCCTATACACCAATAAGTAGGATGCTGAAAAGGAGATCAGGAAAACAATACCATTTTCAATAGCCCCTAAAAAGATAAAATACTTAGGAATAAATCTGACCAGGGATGTAAAAGACTTATACAAAGAAAACTACAAAACACTTCTACATGAAACCCAAAGGGATCTACATAAATGGAAAAACATACCATGCTCATGGATAGGCAGACTCAACATTGTAAAAATGGCGATTCTACACAAAGAAATTTACAAATACAATGCAATCCAGATCCAAATATCAGCAACATTCTTCAAAGAGATGGAAAAACTAATCATTAACTTTATATGGAAAGGGAAGAAGCCCCAAATAAGTAAAGCACTACTGAAGAAGAAGAATAAAGTTGGAGGACTCACACTACCTGACTTCAGAACCTGCTATACAGCAACAGTAGTCAAAACAGCCTGGTACTGGTACAACGACAGATACATTGACCAATGGAACAGAATTGAGAACCCAGATGTAAATACACCCACCTATGGTCACCTGATCTTTGACCAGGGCCCAAAGTCCATGAAATGGGGAAAAGACAGTCTTAACAAATGGTGCTGGCAAAGTGGATATCCATCTGCAAAAAGATGAAACAGGACCCGTACCTCACACCGTATACAAAAACTACTTCAAAATGGATCAAAGACCTGAATATAAAGCCTAACACTATGAAGTTCATAGAAGAAAAAATAGGACCAACACTTCAGGCCTTAATACATGGCATTAAAAAGATACAAACCATAACTATCAACGCACAAAACCCAACAGATAAGATAGATAACTGGGATCTTCTAAAAATCAAACACCTATACTCTTCAAAAGACTTCACCAAAAAAGTTGAAAGAGAACTTACAGACTGGGAAAAAATTTTTGGACAGTACAAGTCAGACAAAGGTTTAATCTCCATAATCTACAAGAAAATCCAACACCTCTACAACAAAAAGACAAATAATCCTATCAAAAAATTGGCAAAGGAAATGAACAGACCCTTCACCAAAGAAGACATTCAAATGGCCAACAGACACATGAGAAAATGCTCGCGATCACTAGCCATTAGAGAAATGCAAATTAAAACCTCAATGAGATACCATCTCACCCCGGCATTACTGGCACGAATCAAAACTACTGGAAATAACAAATGTTGGAGGGGCTGCGGGGAGATGGGAACTCCTATGGACTGCTGGTGGGAATGCAAAATGATACAACCATTTTGGAAAATGATATGGCGTTTCCTCAGAAAGCTAGAAATAGGCATACTATTCGATCCAGCAATCCCACTCCTAGGAATATATCCTAGAGAAATAAGAGTCGTCACTCGAATAGACATATGCACACCTATGTTCATGGCAGCATTGTTCACAATAGCAGAACGACGGAAACAACGTAAGTGCCCATCAACAGATGAATGGATAAACAAACTATGGTACATACACACAATGGAGTACTATGCAACGAGAAAGAACAACAATGAATCTGTGAAGCATCTCATAACATGGATGAAACTGGAGGACATTATGCTGAGTGAAATAAGTCAATCACAAAAGGACAAATATTGTATGAGACCTCTATTGTAAAAACCCATGAAAAAGTTCACATGCAAAATGTAACAATCTTTGTTGGTTACCAGGGATGGGAGGGGTTGGGGGGGGGGAAATACTAAATAGGCCACAGAGAAGTGGTATCTTGGGTGAAGGGTGAGACAGTACACAATACAGGGGAAAATAACACAACCTGTACAAGGAAAGGTCATGGAAGCCCCATAGACACATCCAAACTCCCCGAAGGACTGAGTTGCTGGGCAGAGGGCTCTGGAGACCATGGTCTTGGGGAACATCTAGCTCAATTGGCATGACACAGCTTATAAAGACATTGCTGTACATTCTACCTTGGTGAGTAGTGTCTGGGGTCTTAAAAGCCTGTGAGCGGCCATCTAAGATACTCCACTGGTCTCATCCCTTCGGGAGCAAGGGAGAATGAAGAGAACAGGATACAAGGAAAAGATTAGTCCAAAGGACTAATTGTCCACAGTTACCAAGGCCTCCACCGGGCTGAGTCCAGTACAGCTAGATGGTGCCCGGCTACCACCACTGACTGCTCTGACCAGGATCACAACAGAGGGTTCTGGACAGAGCTGGAGAAGGATGTAGAGCATAATTCTAACTCACACACACACAAAAAAAGACCAGATTTACTGGCCTAAAGGAGACTGGAGAAACCTCGAGAGTATGGCCCCCAGACACCCTTTTAGCTCAGTGGTGAAGTTACCCCCGAGGTTCACTGTTCAGCCTGGGAGTGGACAGCCCAGTAAAACCAAATGAGACTAACGAGGTACAGGAGTCCAGTGACAAGGGCCAGAAGGCAGAAGAGGAGAAGGAAGCTGATGATAGGGAACACAAGGTTGAGTAAGGATATTGTTGATGTGTTGTGAGATTGTTAACCATTGTCATAGGGCAACATTTGTAGTAACTGTTAAATGAGACACTGTTTTGTTCTGCAAGCCTTCATCTTAAGTGAGAAATACAGCACAATTGGAAGAGCATAGTCAATGTCACTGAACTTGTGTATGTAGAAATTTTTGAAATGGTGTATCTTTGGCTATGTGTATTTTCACCAAAAAAAAAAAAAGGTTGAGAATTTAGAAGGTTAAAATGTTGTGGGGTTGTTAACCAATGTCATAAAACAGCATGTGTACTACTGTTTCATGAGAAACTATTTGTTCTGTAAGCCTTCACCTGAAGTACAATAAAATAAAATAAATAAATAAATAAAATTTGCCTGCAGATTTAAGTCCAAACCTTTTAGCATGGCTTTTCTAGTTTTCCATGATCTGGCCTTGCCAAAGTCATTTTCTACAAAATCCCTCCACTCATGCATAACTCCTGTAATTCCTGTTTGGGGCTAGGTCAGTGCATTTCACACCTCCTGGCCTTTGTCTCCAGCAATTCTGAAGCCTTAAATGCCCTTGCACTTGTTCTCCAGTCACTAAAATCTTTATCCTTCAGAGCCTAACTTAAATGCCACCTTTTTCTTGAAGTCAATCCTGTTTGCCTCACTCAGGATTAACTTCTCCTTTTTTTTTTTCTGCTCCACGTCAGACTACTTGGGTTTCTTTTATCACACTTGTTTCAAACTGCTTTGCATAATAATGAGTTGTGTTTACTATACTCTAAGTTCCTTGAAGACAAAAACAGTGTTGTGTTGATTATTGTATCCCTGGAGGTAGCACAGTGCTTGGAACATTGAAGCTACTCTTTTGAATTGAATTGAATTTGGTGAACTGAGATTGACCAGAATTTGTCTTTCTTTGCCTCTTCTCAGAACTTGAGGCCCCAGGATACAGTTTGGTTATAAACAAACCTGTATATCAAAGAGCTATTCTTTAGCTTCAACAGAATGTGTTCTGTTGGCCTCTGACATGGAGACAACTTAAGAAAGCTAGCCCCAGGCCTACATCTCTAAGTGTTCCTTTTTACCACTAATAAGCCTAGCCTGAATTCAGGGAGGTCAGAGGAAACAGCAGCAATCCTCTCAGAGTGGTGAGAAAGACAGGATTCGTTTACTAACTGGCTGGAGTTTAGAAAGGGATTGAGAAATCCATCTGTCGAACTCTATCTATCGGCAGTACATTACCCTGGGCAGCCAGGCTGCTGTTAGCTACTTACTAATTTTAGTTTGTTTTGCTTTTCTTACAAAAGTTTCTTGGGTTAATTTATGGACAATATAAAAGCCACCACAAATTGTGAGATTAACATTGCTTCGAGTATTAGGAAACCTGGATTCTAATCATAATTCTACTACTATCTTGCTATGGAATATTGGGTAAGTGACCTCCTCCTTGTAGGCTTTAGTTTTTCTAATCTATAATAGGATGAGGTTGGACCTGGTCATACCTAAAATTTCTTCATGCTGTGGCGTTGTGTGGGGTTATGACTATGATAACGATCCCAGCAAATTAGTAGGTGCTCAATAAATTCTTATTGACCTACTGGGTGAAAATGATTAAGTGCTTGAAGTTATAGCGAAGGTTGTAAATGTTGAAGACATTCAGATAGAAGGTTTGGAGAAGCAGAGGGAGGGGAAGGTATTCCAACCAAGAACATAATTTGTGTGGTTAACTTCGGATTTTGGGGTAAATTCTTGAGATAGTTACTGTCATAGTTTCCTAGTGCCACTGTAACAGAGATACCGCAAGTAGGTGGCTTTAAAGAAGGGAAATTTATTTTCTCACAGTTTATAGGAGGCTAGAAATTCAAATTCAGAGCATCGACTATAGAGGAAGGCTCTCTCTGTCGACCTTGTGGAAGATCCTTGTCTGAACTTGTGTAGCATCAACTTTCCTCAGTTCCTTGGTTATCTTCCTTGGCATGTATATCTTCCTCCATTTGTGCTTCCTTGCTTCTTTGTCTAATCTGCTCTTTTTATAACTTAGAAGTGATTAGGTTTAAGACACACCCTACACTGACATGGTCTCATTAACATAACAAAGAAAATCCTCTTCCCAAAAGGTATTACATCCAAAGGTATAGGGGGTTAGGATTCCACCACGTATTTTGGGGGGACACAGTTCAATCCACAACAGTTATCAAAGGTCCAGATGATGGGTGATTATTTTATTTTTCTAAGGTAAGTCAAAAGAAAGGAGAAGATGACACTTACATATATGAAGAGAATTCTATGTGCTAGGAACTTTACATATTACATCATATATAAATTCCCCAAGTTCACTTTCCTAATAAGGGGAAGATCCGGGAATCAAACTCAGGTCTGATTAAGTCCAAAACCCTTGTTCCTTCCACTACAGTGCTACTTCCAACCACTTGTTTCTTGAAGACATTCTTCTCACATCATTTCAGTGTGAACAACCAGAATCTTCAGATAGAGTTTTAGAGTTGAAGAACTAACGCACTCATTCACAGAGACTCAATGGGCTTATTTAAAACACTTAGTACTCTAATTCCTGAACCTAATCCCAAGCTCTGAGGAGCCTGATGAGTTGAATAGATCCACTCATTAATTTTCCAAGATACTATTAGTATATCCCTCAAAGGAAATGAAAATTAAAAAGTATGATAAACACACTTTGTTTGTAAGGTTGTAGGGAAATAGCTCTGGTGGTGTAGTGGTTAAGAGCTCGGCTGCTAACCAGAAGGTTAGTAATTCAAATCCACCAGCTGCTCCCTGGAAACCCTGTGGTGTAGTTCTACTCTGTCCTATAGAGTCTCTGTGAGTAAGAACTGACTCGATGGCACTTAACAACAACAGGGAAATAGCTACTCTTACATATTGCTATAATTCAAATGATACAATCCTATGGAGGGACAATTGACAGTACTTAATAAAACTATACTGCACTTACATTTTGACCAGGCAATCTTTGTTCTAGGAATCTACCTTGAAGATACACTTCCAACAACATGAAAATACATATGCACAAAGTTATTCATTGCAACATTGTTTGTAATAACAAAATATTGGAAACAACCTAAATGCTTACACATGGGAAAGTGGCCACATAAACTATGGTACATCCACACAATGATGTACTGTATTCATTATACATAACAAATTACCACAAATTTAGGAGCTAAACACACACACACACACACACACACACACATATTTATTATCTCACTGTTCCTGTGGTCCAGGAATACTGGCATGTCTTACCTGTGTTATAGAGAAAAAACTTGAACACTGTTTCAAGTTAAAACAGGTTTATTAAGGGTTTAAAACAATTGTAACTGGGGAACTATGCAGCCCACTGAAAATGAAACCAGGTAGTCCTGTGGCAGTTTCGTTATACGAGTATTCTTATGGGGTAAAAAGAGGAACCAAATCATAGAGAAGGCAATTACAGGAAAAATCAATGAATGTTCTAATAATCACACTCTGATTGGTTACTGATTATTTATAGTATAGTTAATGATTGCAGACAGTTTCACAGAATGCTTACATCATGGTCACAAGATGCTTACATATATTTTCGTTGTCTATCTTGCAAAAGTATCTTGTTGGCAACAGCACCCAGACAGCACTCTTCTGGAGTACATGTCTTTTGAGGGGTGCAGATGGTCACTTGGTTAAGACCCCTCACTGACTGCACAGAAAGTTGTGTTTTCCTGACACACCTGGGTCATCTTCTTCAGGGTCTCTTACAAGACTGAAAACAAGTTGTCAGCCAAGACGGGAACTCATCTGAGGCTTGAACAGTGAAGAATCCACTACCAGGCTCATATGGTTATTGGCAAGATTAATTTCCTTGAAGACTGTCAGTCTGAGGGCCTCATCTACTTGTTGGTTGACAATTATAGGCTGTCCTCAGCTCCTAGAGATTTCCCACAGTTCCTTGCTATGCGGGCCTCTCCTTGCAGTTGGCTTACTTCATCAAAGCCAGCAAAGGAGAGAGTCAAGTGAAGAGTATGCTAGCAAGATGGAAGTTATAATCTTATTGTTACCGGGTAGAAACCCCAGGTTCTTGATCGCCATAACTCATATTGGACAATAAGCGAGAGACTGAGGTGGGAGAACAGGAGAGGCACTTTTATTTTGCTGTACAAGGAAAAAGAGTTAGTCAGAGCTGCTGCTGACAAGACTGCTCCCTAAGGGCGGACAGGCAAGTTACTTTTAAGGGGTTTACAAGTAAGGAGTTCATACAGGTTACGCCAGCAACATTCTTAATCATACTATGCAGGCACAATGGGGTTTACATATAACCTCCAGGCAAAAGCGGGATTCAAATGCAAAGCTGGGCGGGGAGGAAGCCCAGCAAAGGAAACGGGATTTTTAATACAACAATATGGGGGGAGGAAGTCAAGCAAAGAAAACAGGATTTTTAATACAGCACTGCGGGGGCTCTGTCTCACTCTGAAACTTAATCGTGAAAGTCAAAGTGACATTCTGTCACCTTTGTGGTATTCCATTTATTAGAGGCAAGTTACAGATCATGCCCACATTCAAGAGGAGGGAATCACATAAGGGTATGAATATTGGGAGGCAGAGATCAAGGGGGTACCTTAGAGTCTATCTGTCGTAAGTCCTAGGTAGCTGTGAAAAAGAGAGGAAGACCTGTATGAACTGATGATCTCCAGGACATACCATTAAGTGAAGAAAAGTCATACACAAAAGAGTATCTATGGTATATTACTCTTCACATAAGAAAAAATGAAATATAAAAAAATCAGCATGTATGTGCTCATTCGTGCAAAAGAAATACAGGGAGGATGAATCAGAAATGGTTCCCTACATTGGCTTGATTATAAAAGGGGTAGACAAAATGAAGAAATGGGAATAAGGTAGTAAGGCTGAGGGAGGAGTGACACTTGTCTGAGTATGCCGTTTTGTATAACTTCTACTCTTAGTACCACAGTAATGTTTCACCTACTTCCAAAATAAATAAGTATTGAAAGTCAACCAGAACCCAAGATAGACTACAAACAGTAACAAATGTTCATGACTGTATTACAAATGCACAATATAACCACACTAAAGTGGGTACGGGAGAAAAGAACTAACGTAAGTAACTTTGGAAAACAGTATCTTGATAGCATACTATAAGGCTAAAGACAAAAAGAATTGTACACAAATACTGTGATGTACTTTGTAAATTTGTCTTTCATAGGGGCAAGTGTTAGCAATTTTGAAACTATTTTGTGTGTACACTAAGATCAAACAAATACACAAATAAATTGTAGGTAATGAGAGACAGATTTCCCACAGTCAGAGAAAGAAGTTACCAATATAGATAGAGGGAAGATGAGAATAAATTCTGCGGTGTTGGATCAGAATCAGAATCAGAAGTATCTGTATGAACTCGTAGATTTTTAGATACTATTAGACATTAGTTTCCTAGAGCTGCCATAACAAAATACCACAAAGTGGGTGGCTTTAAACAACAGAAATGTATTATCTCGAAGTTCTGGAGGCTAGTAGTCTGAATTCAGGGTGTTGGCAAGTCCATGTTCTTTCCGAAGTAGAAGAATCCTTAAGGTCTTATCTCTCCTGGCTTCTGCTAGCCCCAGGTGTTCCTTGGCATGTAGATGCAAATTCTTGAGGCCGTATTTCCTCTGTGTCTCTGTCCATTCTCCTCTTTTAGAAGGACACCACTATGATTTAATTGGGAACCACCCTACTCTGGTATGACCTCATGTTAACGTAACTGATAACATCTTCAAAGACCCTATTTCTAAACAAGGTCATGTTCACAGATGGGGGCGGGAGAGATGTTAGGACTTCAACATATCTTTTGATGGGGGGACAGAGTTCAATCCATAATAGATGATAGAGAGATAGATGAATATAAAAATACAGATGTGTGTGTGTTAGTATACATACATATATTTCCTAGCTCTGTCTATTGAGATGGCCTAAACCAACAATAAGCAAACCCACTGCTGTTGAGTCAACTCAGACTTGTAGCAACCCCATAGGGTTTCCAAGGCTGTAAATCACTATGGAAGCAAACTGCCACATCTTTCTCTCGCAGAGCTGCTGGTGGTTACGAACCTCCAACCTTTCGGTCAGCAGTCCAGCACTTTAACCACTGTGCCACCAGGGCTCCTTGTGCCATGAAATCTCAGTAACAATGAGTACACCTACAGCCCATATCTTGGTTTCTAGACACCATTTTCCCCAAAAAGAAACCAGGGCTCCTTAGAGAAGTGGTTAAATCCAGGATTTTGACAGGAAAAGTATTTAAGATGAACCTGACTGACTTGGTGGTGCTAGAAAATAAGAAAAATACTTGAAAAAAGATCGGGACATACTGCAAAGACAAGTAGCCAACCTGAAGGAGGTCCTAATGGCCAAAGCTGTAACTATTTGAACAATAAAATAAATAATGATAGTATTGAAGTATATCCCATAAAATAAAACAAATACCAATGAATCCATACTGATATAAATAAATAATTTAATTGACTAAATAAATAAATGGGGGTAGGGAGAACTCTTCCTTACAGAAGAATTCCAATTAATATAAGTACAAGGAAGAAGAGAAATAGAAAATCACAATTAGGCAAATTCCACAGTAATAATTGTTGTAGACAAGATCCACTGATGCATGCTAAAACAGAAGATGAAAGTTTGAGGAGAAACAGGATATATGCATAGTCTCAAAGTATTCCCTAAAATATATTTATTAATTACAAAGGGAAAATCAGTAAATTTTCAGTCGAGAAAACAGGCAGACACTACCTTTACCAAGAGATTAAGATTAACATCACCAGAGATAAAATATATCAACTTCATGTTGATATGATATAGTATGATGGACAATATCACTTCTGCGGTATTATTACCAAAAACCCATAACCTCAATCTAATCAAGAGAAAATATTGGACAAACCCAAATTCAGAGACATTGTACAAAATAATTGACAAGTACTCATCAAAAGTGTCAAGATCATGGAAGACAAAGACTAAGGAACTGGCACAGATTGAAGACTAAAAAGTATCAACAACTTAATGCAATGTGGCTTCTTGACTTAAATCCTGGAACAGAAAGAGTACATTCAAGGAAAAACCAGGAAAATTAGAATAACATCTGAAATTTAGTTAATAGCATTGAATTAGTTAATTTCCTAGTTTTAATAATTATATCCTGGTTATAAAAGCTGTTACCATTAGGGGTACCTGGAGAAGGATATGTGTGAATTCACTTTTTTTTAAATTTTTTAATTTTATTTTTTTATTGTACTTCAAGTGAAGGCTTACAGAACAAATACTTTCTCATGAAACAGAAGTACACATGTTGTTTAATGACATTGGTTAACAACCCCACAACATATCAACCCTCTAACTTCTCAACATTTTTTTTTTTTTTGGTGAAAATACACATAGCCAAAGATACACCATTTCAAAAATTTCTACATGCGCAGTTCAGTGACATTGACTACGCTCTTCCAATTGTGCTGTTATTCTCACTTAAGATGAAGGCTTACAGAACAAAATAGTTTCTTATTTAACAGATACTACAAATGTTGCCCTAGGACAATGGTTAACAATCTCACAACAAATCAACAATATCCTTACTCAACCTTGGGCTCCCTATCACCAGCTTCCTTGTCCCCTTCTGCTTTCTGGCCCTTGTCACTGGACTCCTGTAACTCGTTAGTCTCATTTGGTTTTACAGAGCTGTCCACTCCTAGGCTGAGCAGTGAACCTCGGAGGTAACTTCACCACTGAGCTAAAAGGGTGTCTGGGGACCATACTCTCGGGGTTTCTCCAGTCTCCTTTAGGCCAGTAAATCTGGTCTTTTTTTGTGTGTGTGTGAGTTAGAATTATGCTCTACATCCTCTCCAGCTCTGTCCAGAGCCCTCTGTTGTGATCCTGGTCAGAGCAGTCAGTGGTGGTAGCCGGGCACCATCTAGCTGTACTGGACTCAGCCTGGTGGAGGCCTTGGTAACTGTGGACAATTAGTCCTTTGGACTAATCTTTTCCTTGTATCCTGTTCTCTTCATTATCCCTTGCTCCTGAAGGGATGAGACCAGTGGAGTATCTTAGATGGCCGCTCACAGGCTTTTAAGACCCCAGACACTACTCACCAAGGTAGAATGTAGAGCATTGTCTTTATAGGCTGTGTCGTGCCAATTGAGCTAGATGTTCCCAGAGACCATGGTCCCCACAGCTTTTGGCCCAGCAGTTCAGTCCCTCAGGGAGTTTGGATGTGTCTATAGGGCTTCCATGACCTTTCCTTGTACAGGTTGTGTTAGTTTCCCCTGTATTGTGTACTGTCTCACCCTTCACCCAAGATACCACTTATCTATTGCCTATTTAGTATTTCCCCCCCACCCCTCCAATCCCTGGTAACCAACAAAGATTGTTAAATTTTGCGTGTGAACTTTTTCGTGGGTTTTTACAATAGAGGTCTCATACAATATTTGTCCTTTTGTGATTGACTTATTTCACTCAGCATAATGTCCTCCAGTTTCATCCATGTTAGGAGATGCTTCACAGATCCATTGTTGTTCTTTCTCGTTGCGTAGTTCTCCATTGCGTGTATGTACCATACTTTGTTTACCCATTTATCTGTTGATGGGCTTCTAGGTTGTTTCCATCGTTTTGCTATTGTGAACAATGCTCCCATGAACATAGGTGTGCATATGTCTATTTGAGTGACGACTCTTATTTCTCTAGGATATATTCCTAGGAATGGGATTGCTGGATCGAATGGTATGTCTATTTCTAGCTTTCTGAGGAAGCGCCATATCATTTTCCAAAATGGTTGTATCATTTTGCATTGCCACCAGCAGTGCATAAGAGTTCCCATCTCCCCACAGCCCCTCCGACATTGTTATTTCCAGTGTTTTAGATTCGTGCCAGTAATGCCGGGGTGAGATGGTATCTCATTGTGGTTTTAATTTGCATTTCTCCAATGGCTAGTGATCGCGAGCATTTCCTCATGTGTCTGTTGGCCATTTGAATGTCTTCTTTGGTGAAGTGTCTGTTCATTTCCTTTGCCCATTTTTTAATAGGATTATTTGCCTTTTTGTTGTAGAGGTGTTGGATTTTCATGTAGGTTATGGAGATTAGACCTTTGTCTGACTTGTACTGTCCAAAAATTTTTCCCCAGTCTGTAGGTTCTCTTTTGACTCTTTTGGTGAAATCTTTTGAAGAACATAGGTGTTTGATTTTTAGAAGATCCCACTTATCTAGCTTATCTATTGGGTTTTGTGCGTTGATGGTTATGGTTTGTATCCTGTTAATGCCACGTATTAAGACCTGAAGTGTTGGTCCTATTTTTTCTTCTATGAACTTTATAGTTTTAGGCTTTATATTCTGGTCTTTGATCCACTTTGAAGTAGTTTTTGTATATGGCGTGAGGTATGGGTCCTGTTTCATTTTTTTGCAGATGGATATCCAGTTATGCCATCACCATTTGTTAAAAAGACTGTCTTTTCCCCATTTGATGGACTTTGGGCCCTTGTCGAAGATCAGGTGACCGTAGGTGGGTGGATTTCCATCTGGGTTCTCAATTCTGTTCCATTGGTCAATGTATCTGTCGTTGTACCAGTACCAGGCTGTTTTGACTACTGTAGCTGTATAGTAGGTTCTGAAGTCAGGTAGTGTGAGTCCTCCAACTTTCTTCTTCTTCTTCAGTAGTGCTTTCCTTATTCGGGGCTTCTTCCCTTTCCATATAAAGTTAATGATTAATTTTTCCATCTCTTTGAAGAATGTTGTTGGTATTTGGATCTGGATTGCATTGTATTTGTAAATTGCTTTGGGTAGAATTGTCATTTTCACAATGTTGAGTCTGCCTATCCATGAGCATGGTATGCTTTTCCATTTATGTAGATCCCTTTGGGTTTCATGTAGAAGTGTTTTGTAGTTTTCTTTGTATAAGTCTTTTACATCCCTGGTCAGATTTATTCCTAAGTATTTTATCTTTTTAGGGGCTATTGAAAATGGTATTGTTTTCCTGATCTCCTTTTCAGCATCCTACTTATTGGTGTATAGGAATCCAACTGATTTTTGAATGTTTATCTTGTATCCTGCTACTCTGCTGAATCTTTCTATTAGTTCCAGTAGATTTCTCGTGGAGTCTTTAGGGTTTTCTATGTATAGTATCATATCATCTGCAAACAGGGACAGTTTAACTTCTTCATTACCAATTTGGATGCCCTTTATTTCTTTGTCTTGCCTTATTGCTCTAGCTAGAACTTCCAGCACAATGTTAAATAGGAGTGGTGATAAAGGGCATCCTTGTCTTGTTCCTGTTTTCAAGGGGAATGTTTTCAGCCTCTCTCCATTAAGATTGATGTTGGCCGTTGGTTTTGCATAGATGCCCTTTATTATGTTGAGAAATTTTCCTTCTATACCTATTTGATTGAGAGTTTTTATCAGGAATTGGTGTTGGACTTGGTCAAATGCCTTTTCTGTGTCAATTGAAATGATCATGTGATTCTTTTCTTTCCTTTTATTTATGTGGTGGATTACGTTGATTGATTTTCTAATGTTGAACCATCCTTGCATACCTGGTATGAATGCTACTTGATCGTGGTGTATTATTTTTTTGATATGATGCTGAATTCTATTGGCTAGAATTTTGTTCAGAATTTTTGCATCTATATTCATGAGAGATACTTGTCTGTAATTTTCTTTTTTTTGTGACATCTTTTCCTGGTTTCAGTATCAGCATTATGCTGGCTTCATAGAATGAATTTGGAAGTGTTGCTTCCTCTTCTATGCTCTGAAATAGCTTGAGTAGTACTGGTACAAGCTCTTCTGTAAATGTTTTGTAGAATTCTCCAGTGAAGCCATCTGGGCCAGAGCTTTTTTTGGTTGGGAGTTTTTTTTTATTAACTTTTCAATTTCTTCTCTTGTTATGGGTCTGTTCATATTGCAACATCACTTTGTTTTAGTTTCGGTAGGCTGTGTGTTTCTAGAAATTTTTCCATTTCCTCTAGATACTCAAATTTGTTGGAGTATAATTTTTCATAATATTCTGTTATAATCCTTTTTATTTCATTTGGGTCTGTTGTAATGTCCCCCATTTCATTTCTTATTTGGGTTATTTGTCTCCTCTCCCGTTTTTCTTTTGTCAGTCTTGCCAGTGCTTTGGCGATTTTGTTGATTCTTCCAAAGAACCAACTTTTGATTTTGTTGATTCTGTCTATTATTTTTCTGGTCTCTATTTCATTTATTTCTGCTCTGATCTTTACTATTTCCTCTCTTTTGTTGGTTGTGGGCTTTTTTTGCTGTTTTCTTTCTATTTGTTTGGGTTCTGTATTTAATGTTTTGGTTTTGTCCCTTTCTTCTTTTTTGATACGTGCATCTATTTGTATAAATTGTCCTCTGAGGACTGCCTTTGCTGTGTCCCAAAGGTTTTGGTATCATGTGTTTTCATTCTCATTCGATTCTAGGAATTTTTTTATTCCATCTCTGATCTCTTCTATTACCCACTGATGTGTAAGCAGGGTATTATTCAGTTTCCATGTAGTTGATTTTTTTCCTTGCTCTTTCTAGTGTTAATTTCTACCTTGATGGCATTGTGGTCAGAGAAGATACTTTGAATTATCTCAACGTTTTGGATCTTGTTGAGGATTGCTCTGTGGCCTAAGATGTGGTCTATTCTGGAGAACGTTCCATGTGCATTGGAAAAGAATGTGTACTTTGCAGCGGTTGGATGGAGTGTTCTCTATATGTGTGTGAGGTCCAGTTGGCTGATTGTGCCCTTTAGGTCTTCTGTATCTTTGCTGAGTTTCTTCTTAGTTGTTCTGTCCTTTACTGAGAGTGGTGTGTTGAAGTCTCCTATTATTTTTGTGGAACTGTCAATTTCTCTTTGCAGTGTTGTTAGAGTTTGCTTTATGTATTTTGGAGCCCTGTTATTCGGTGCATAGATGTTTATTATGGTTATGTCTTCATGATGGTTCATCCCCTTAATCACTATATAGTGCCCTCTTTTGTCTTTTATGGTAGCTTTCGTTTTAAAATCTATTTTATCTGAGATTAGAATTGCCACTCCTGCTCTTTTTTGGTAGTTGTTAGCTTGATAGATTTTTTCCAATCCTTTTCTTTTAATAAATTCACATCTTTGTTTCTAACGTGTGTCTCCTGTAGACAGCATATTGATGGATCCTGTTTTCTTATCCATTCTGTCACTCTCCGTCTCTTTATGGGTGCATTGAGTCCATTTACATTCAGTGGAATTATCGATAGATTAGTTTTGTTCCTGTAACTTTGTAGTGCTTTTTTTTTTGTGATTCTGAAATTTTCTTTGTTCGTCTTACTCTCTTGTGCTGAGTTACTTTTGTTTGTGGATTTTTTTTTCATTTCTTTTTTTTTGTAGGTTTTGTTTTTGCTGAGACTTTATGTTTTTCCTCTGTTTTTTATGAGTATGTTTTTTAACTTTCTTCGTGGTTACCATAAATTTTACCCTTATCTTTCTAAGTTTGAAGCATTCTACCCTTACTTGGTATTGCCTTGCCTTCCTCTCCATTAGAAGGTTGTATACCTATGCTGTTTATTCCCTCTTTTATTGTTTTGAAGTTGTTGTTATTTATTGATTTACTGCTCTGATTCCTTGTTGTATTTCTTTTGGTTTTGGATAGTCCTCGAGAGTTCATTTCCTAGATTGGTATCTGGCTGGTATGATCCTGCGTCCTAGGTTCTGCCTGTGAGCTGAAGCGGTTTGTCCTCAGATCAAAGAACTCCCTTTAATAATTCTTGTAAGTTTGGTTTGACTTTTACGTATTCCCTTAGTTTCTGTTTATCTGGAAATGACCTAATTTCACCATCAAATTTGAACGAGAGTTTTGCAGGATATATTATTCTTGGCTGACAATTTTTTCTTTCAAGATTTTATATATGTCATCCCACTGCTTTCTTGCCTGCATGGTTTCTGCCGAATAATGTGAGCTTAGTCTTATTGTTTCTCCTCTGTATGTGACTTCTTGTTTTTTGAGCTGCTCTCAGGATTCTTTGTTTGTCTTTGTTTTTGCCGAGTGTGAATATGATATGCCTTGGTGATTTTCTTTTGGGGTCTCTTCTATATGGGGTTCATTGAGCTTCTTGGATGGCCAGCTTTTCATCTTTCATGATATTGGGGAAGTTTTCTGTCAGCAGTTCCTCAATTATCCTCTCTGTGTTTTCTGTTTTCTCCCCTGTTCTGGAATTCCAATCACTCGAAGATTTTTGCTTTTGATTGTGTCCCACATAACTCGCAGGGTCTCTTCATTTTTCTTTGTTCTTTTTTCTGAGTTTTCCTGAAACAGATTTGTATCCAATTTTTTGTCTTCAATTTCACTGATCCTGTCTTCCACCATTTCAAATCTGCTTCTCAGCCCTTCTATGACTGTGTCAATTTCTGAAATATTGTTGTTTATCTTTTGGATTTCTAACTGTTGTCTTTGTATAATTTCTAGTTGTGAATTTATTTTGGCATTTTGTTCTTGCATTATTTTCATGAATTCTTCCAATTTTCTGTCCATATTTTCCATGAATTTGTCTATTTTTTCCTCACGTTTATCAGCTTTTTGCCTCAGTTCTTGGAGAATTCTGAATATTAGAGATTTGAATTCCCTATCAGGTAGTTCTAGTGCATTTTCTTCCAAAGGAGAGTCATCTGGTGTTTTATTTTGGACACCTACTGGAACCATCCTGTCTTGTTTTTGGAAATCGTTTGTTATCGTCTGCTGTCTTCGGGGCATTCTTTAGTTATTTTTCTCGTTTATTGATTGTAGATTTGTTTGTTTCATCCCTTTAAAAAAAATTTTGCTATGTCTGAGCAGACAAACTGTGTGTTCTTTGTTGTTTCCACGTCTTTGGGCACAATACTTTTTGCCTCTTTCTTCAACTGGCAGGGTCTGCCATTCAGATATGGTACGGCAGGGCAGGTCTAGCTGAAGAGGAGTTACTGGGATGGGTTGTTTGTGGAACTTACTACAGCCACCAGAGCAGGTCGGTAATCAGTGCAGGGCAGGTTCCAGTAGGCCATGCCTGTGCTGCTTGGTGGTGTGATGTCAAGCGCACGGTGCAGGTAGGCAGGATGCAGCATGGAGATTGTTATGTGTGGAGCTAAGATGGACATGGGAGAGAGGAGAGAGGAACAGGAGCCAAAAACATACAAACAAACAAAAAAGAATGCTAGGGGAGCTTACCTTTGGAGTGGGGAGATGAGAGACTATGAAATCTAGAAAAACAGAAAGGGGAAGAGGAAGAAAAGAATGAATAAATAAAAATCGGAAAGGTTAAAGAACCACAAAGTTCCCAGGGATCCAACTGGTGCCACTCTGAGGTCTGGGGAAGTCCCTCTCAGGTGTTGCTTTACAGCCTGGCTAGAAGGCGTAGAGGTATACAGTCACAGGTATTCAGGGAACAGAAAAAGAAGGAAGATATAGAGAGACAAGAAACTTAGCAAGGAAGAAAGAAAGGGAAAAAGACAAAAAAGAAAACAAAATAAATTAAAAAAAAACAAGAAAGGCCTCCAAAGAAACAGGAAAAAAAAAAAACAACATAAAAAGAAATGTCCTCAGGGATCCCTCTGCACGTCTGTGGAAGCCGAAGGGGAGTCTCCCTGCCACGCAGCTAAGCCTGGCCAGAAAAGGCTCCCAACTTAAGAAAAGGAAAAGAAAACAAACAAACAATTCAAAACAAAGAAACAAACAAAAGCCCCGGGATCCCACCAGCGCAGCAACCCAAACTGGGAAGCAGCTCCACACTCGAACGGAGCTCCGCAGCCCCTCAGGAAGAAGCAAAGACGGCGCACGGAGCCAGGTACTTGAGCGAAGGGAGGGGGAGGTCGCAAGAGGCAAGTAAGAAATCAAAAGAAGCAGAAAAAATAAAAGCAACACTAGCAGCCAACAAATGGCACTCAGAGAGCCAGCTAGTGCGGGCCGGTGTTTCTGGACAAGAGACTGTGTCCATGGGAAGCAGAGGAGGCTGAGTCAGGGTGAAGAAGGATAGAGAGTGGGAAAGCTTATATCACAAATTACCGGAGCTCTGCAGCCCCTCAGGAAGAAGCAAAGATGGCGCACGGAGCGAGGTACTCAAGGAAAAGGGGGGGAGGTGGAGAGAGGCAAGGAAGAAATAAAAAGAAGTGGAAAAAATGCAACACCAGCAGCCAACAAATGGTACTCAGAGAGCCACCCATTCGGGTGTGTGGAATCCAAGCAGCCACTGCTTCCCGGTCAAGAGACCGTGGCTGGGGGAAGCAGAGGAGGCCGAGTCGGGGTGAAGAAGGGTGGGGGGTGGGGAAGCATATATCCCCAATTACCAGTTGTTTTGTCTCCTGCTGGAATCTCCGTGAGGCTGCTTTCTCGTACCCCCTGTTTGCTGGTCTCTGATACGAGTCCGCGCTGCATTAGCTGGTAGGGGACCTCTGCATGAATCTCTCCTTGCACTCCAGTTTCTGTCAGTTTTCTCACTCCATTTGGTGCTTGGCTGAGTTGTTTATCTCTTCATTTGATGTTTTAGGGTTTCAGGATTGTCGTATTCTCTGTTCGGCTTAGTTTTTCGGATCTTTGCTGTGGAGGGACAGCGTGGTGCTTCTGCCTAGAGTGCCATTTTGCCGGAACTCCTCACTTTTTTTTTTAAGAGAGGAAAGAATGCGTTAATCACAACTGTACCAACATCTTCCATGCACTCCTTATACTTTTGCAATTCATTTTTAATATTCTTTTAAAAATTTTTATTGTGAGATATAACAAAACATTTGTCACTTCAACCATTTTTACATGTACAAGTCAGTGACATCTATTACATTCACCATGTTGTGCAACCATCACCAGTATCTGCTTCCAAATGTTTTCATCACCCTTAACAAAATCTCTGTACTGCTTCAGCAATATCCTCATTTACACCTCCACTCACCCCTGTAACCACTAATAAACTTTGGTCTCTATACATTTGCCTTTTCTAGATATTTTATTTAAGCTGGGTGGTACAATATTTGTCCTTTTGTATCTAACTTATTTCACTCAGCATAATGTTTTCAAGGTTCATCCGTGTCATAGCCTGTATCAGAATTTCATTTCTATTTATGGCTGAATAATATCCCGTTGTATGTATATGTATGAACAGGAGCCCTGGTGGCATAGTGGTTAAGAACTCAGCTACTAACGAAAAGGTTGGCAGTTCGAATCCAGCAGGTGCTCTTTGGAAACCCTATGGGGCAGTTCTACTCTGTCTTATAGGGTTGCTATGAGTCAGAATTGACTCGATGGCAAATTTTTTTTTTTTTTGGAATGTATATAGCATATTTTATTTATCCATTCATCTGTTGATGTACAATTGGGCTGTTTCTACCTTTTGGCTATTGTGAATAGTGCTACAATAACATTGGTGTATAAATATCTGTTGAGTTGCTGCTTTCATTTCTTTGTGTTATATACCTAGGAATGGAATTTCTGGGTCATACAGTAGTTCTATGTTTAACTTCTAGGTGGCACAAAAAGTTAAATGCTTGGCTGCTAAGCAAAAGATTGGTAATTCAACTCCACCCAGAGGTGCCTCAGAAGAAAGGCCTGGCAATCTACTTCTGAAATACAAGCCATTGAAAACTCTATGGAGCACAGTTCTACTCTGATACACATAGGGTCTTCATGAGTCAGCATGAACTATAACTTTTTTTTTAGTTTTCTTGTGGATTCTTTGGGATTTTCTATATATATGATCAAGTCATCTTTGAACAGGGATAATTTTACTACTTCCTTACCAATTTAGATACATTTTATTTCTTTTTCTTGCCTAATTGCTTTGGCTAGGATTTCCAGTAAAATATTGTATAGCAGTGGTAAGAGTGTTCATCTTTGTCTTGTTCCTGGTCTTAAGGAGAAAGCTCTCAGTTTTCCTCCATTGAGTATGATGTTAGCTGTGGGTTTTTCATAAATGCCCTTTATTAGATTGAGAAATTTTCCTTCCACTCCTAGGAGTTTTTTTTTTTTTTTTTTTTTTAGAGTTTTTCTCATGAAAAGCTGTTGGATTTTGTCAAATGCATTTCCTTCATTGACTGAGATGATCATGTGGTTCTTTTCCTTTGTTCTATTAATGTGGTTTATTACATTGATATAAGAGCCATGGTGGTGCAGTGGTTAATCACTCAGCTGCTAACCAGAAGGTCCACAGTCTGAATGCACCAGCTGCTCGGTGGCAGAAAGATGTGGCAGTCTGCTTTAGGTAAAGATTTACAACCCTGGAAACCTTATAAGGCATTTCTACTCTGTCCTATAAGGTTGCTATGAGTTAAATTCAACTATACAGCAACAGGTTTATTACATTGATTGAACTTCTAATGTTGAACAACCCTCACATTACTGGGATAAATCCCACTTGGTCATGGTGTATAATCTCTTTAATATGGTATTGGATTCTGTTTTCTAGTATTTTGTTAAGGATTTTTGCATCTACGTTCACAAGGAATATTATTCTGTAGTTTCCTTGTGGTTCTGTCTAGCTTTGGCATCAGGGTAATGCTGGCCTCATGGAATGAGTTAGGTATGTTCCCTTCTCTTCCACTTTTTGGAAGAGTTTAACAAGGATAGGAGTCACTTTTTCTACAAATGTTTGGAGAGAGAGAGATTTATTTCAAGGAAATGGCGCATGCTGTTGTGGAGGCTGGCAAGTCGCATATCATGGGTCAGGTGTCAGGCTGGAGGCTTCTCCTGACTCACATGGTTGCAAGGGCTGATGAACTCAAAATCAGCAGGTCAGATGGCAGGCTGCTGGCTCACAGGGCTAAGGGAGCTGGCAAATCTCAAAATCTGCAGCTTAGGCGACAGGCTGCTGGCTCACGTCCCATGAATTGGAGGTCAGATGATGGTGAGTTGGATGTAGGATTGAAAGAGAGAGAGAGAGAGAACTTTGCCAGAACGTCCATATATATTGAATGCAGGCTGCACCCCCAATGTAACTTGCCTTACAACAGATCAAAAAATGGAGGATAATTACAGAATACTGAGAATCATGGCCTAGCCAAGTTGACACATAACATTAACCGTTACACTAACACACACTTATTAGAGTGGCTGAAATCCAAAACACAGACAAAACCAAATGCTGACGAGGATGTTGAGCAAGAGGAACTCTTAACATGTCTAAAACGAAACTCTTGATCTGTGCCTCACCCTAAATCCTACTTTATCCACAGTCCTCTCCATCTTAGTTAATAGATTCTAATATTCCTGTTGGTCTGGTCATGTCATCCTTGACTCTTTTCTTTCTCTCCTACCTCACGTCCATTCTGCCAGCAAATTTTATAGGTTTTTTCTTTAAAATATATCAGGATTTGATCACTTCTCACACACTCCTCCACTACCATCTAGGTCCAAGCCACCATTATCTCTCTCCTGGATTATTGCGATACCTTCCTAACTGGTCTTGAGTTTACTCTCAACATGGCTCTCCCTCTTTTTTTATTTTTTTTAAATTGTACTTTAGATGAAGGTTTACAGAACAAACTAATTTCTCATTAAACAGTTAGTACACATACTGTTTTATAACATTGGTTAACCCTTTCCCTTCTCGACCTTGGGTTCCCTATTACCAGCTTTCCCATCCCCTCCTGCCTTCTAGTCCTTGTCCCTGGGCTGTTGTGCCCCTTTAGTCTTGTTTTGTTTTATGGGCCTGTCTAATCTTTGGCTAAATCGTGAACCTCTGGAGTGACTTCATTACTGAGCTAAAAGGGTGTCTGGAGACCATACTCTCGGGGTTTCTCCAGTCTCTGTCAGGCCAGTAAGTCCGGTCTTTTTTTGTGAGTTAGAATTTTGTTCTACATTTTTCTCCA
The DNA here is from genome assembly GCA_030035585.1 of Dugong dugon. Taxonomy (NCBI): domain Eukaryota; kingdom Metazoa; phylum Chordata; class Mammalia; order Sirenia; family Dugongidae; genus Dugong; species Dugong dugon. The sequence goes on along the minus strand of CM057483.1, from coordinate 93,784,398 downwards.
ACTCTGCCTGGGATCCTCTACTGTGATCCTTGTCAGTCAGTGGTGGTAGCTGGCACCGTCTAGTTGTACTGGACTCAGTCTGGTGGAGGCCGTGGTAGATGTGGTTCATTAGTCTTTTGGACTAATCTTACCCTTGCATCTTTAGTTTTCTTCATTCTCTGTTGCTCCTAAAGGGGTGGGATCTCCCTCTTTCTACCTTCTGTCATGTCAGCCAGAGTTATCCTGAATCCTATCATGCCGCTCCTCTGCGTAAAGCCATCTGATGGCTTCAAATATCACTCAGAACAAAAGCTTAAGCTCTTACAATGGCCTAAAAGGCTCCACAAGATCTGCCCTGCCCCTGCTTAATTTACTCTGTGATCTCAATCTGCTATTACTGTTGTCCTTCATTCACTCTACTCCACCTTTGCTCACTGCTCCTTGAACACACCAACCTCACTTCTACCTCAAGGCCTTTGTACTTTTTATTCCTTCTGCTAGGAACACTCTTCCCTCAACTATCTCCATAGATTGTTTCCTTATTTTCTTCGGGTCTTTGTTCATATGTCATCTTCTCAACGAGGCCTTTTCTGACCACCTCATTTAAAATTGTTGCCCTCTCTCTGCCATCACTCCCTGTTCTCCTTCCCTGCTTGCCACCACAAAATACAAGTCATGTATATTTTACTTACTTTGTGTATTGTCTGTCTCTCTGCCTATAGAGTGTAATCTCCATGAGGGCAGAGATTTTTTTATTTCTCTGTTTTGTTTACCACCCAATAGCTAAGAAGAGTGTCTGATACAAAGTTGATTATCAGTATATATTTGTTGAATGAATGAATGGACAGATTTGACAGGAGGGAGGAAGCAGGACAGTTTCTAGGATGGAAGAGTTGGGCAGAAAAAAAAGGCTTGAGATCTCTATTCTTCTCACAGTTTGGGCACAAACCAGCTTTGGGCATGTATACGAGCTCAGGTGTGCCTCAGTGCCCAGTATTGCCTTTCTCCTCATCATCCAGTGAAGTCATTAGGTATCTGATCTGTAGATCACTTGACTTGGGCCATGGCAATGCTTCCTAATGGCCATGGGCACAGACCCCTACTCACCAGGTCTAGACAAATTGGTGGATTTCCAATTACTTCCATATTCCATCAACTGTTGAGGTCACATAACTTTATATGTATGCATGAGATTAAGGAGAAGAGGATGAGGGTTGTGAGGGTGGTAAAGTTGGTGTTTAGAATATGACTACTGTGGGGCTGGAGCCAGAGTTCAGCCCCAGTCAGCACTTTTCTCAGAACTTCAGTATCCCACCCAAGGATCCTTCACAGGCATGCCATTGTGCAGATATCTTACTAATAGATTAGAATGAGAAATCTGCAAGGGACTTTAAAACCCTATTTTTACATTTAATGAATGAAGAACCCAAGGCCCAAAAAGAGGAAGAAAGTTGCCCAAATTCCTATACCTAGCAAGTGGTATAAATGAAAATCCTTGCTTTTTTCTCCTACTCTGTGCTCTTTCAAGTAATAGACACTAAATTCTTTCTTGTGGGGTACTCCAACTGCAGAGAATCTCTAAAATCAGCAGAAGGATTGCAATAGAAGCCAAACGTAATATAATACATGCTGCCTATACTTACCCAGAGAATTCTAACTGGGCAATAATTAAGGGGTGTGTCAGGACTTTTGCAAGCAGGTGCGTGTTAGTTCATAGCCTTCTAATTTCATTTTAACAAATAAAAACAAACGATATTCAATTAATCTTGTAAATCCAATTCACTGACAACTAGGCTTGATACTGAAATTGTAGAGTAGGGGTTTAATCAACTGCTCCATTGCCTCTTTTGATTTATTTTTTGATATGTTGAAGCATTGAGTTTAAAAGATACTTTGATAGCAGGATTATTTGGAATTATATTTCTTTCTGTCATAGGTTGGGTGCTTCTGGATACAGACTCTGAAATAGAGATTTACGTGCATGAAGTTTATTGGCCTATGTTTTAGTTATCTGGTGCTGCTATAACAGAAATACCACAAGTGGATGGCTTTAACAAACACAAGTTTATTCTCTCACAGTCTAGTAGGCTAGAAGTCCAAATTCAGGGCGCCAGCTCAAGCGGAAGGCTTTCTTTCTCTGTCGGCTCTGGGGGAAGGTCCCTATCATCAATCTTCCCGTGGTCTAGGAGCTTCTCAGTGCAGGGACCCCGAGTCCAAAGGACGTACTCTGCTCCTGGCACTACTTTCTTGGTGGTATGAGGTTCCCTTGTCTCTCTGCTCAATTCTCTCTTTTATATCTCAAAAGAGTTTGACTCAAGATACAACCTAATCTTCTAGATTGAATCCTGTCTCATTAACAACTGCCTCTATTCCTGCCTCATTAACATCCTAGAGGTAAGATTTACAATACATAGGAAAATAATGTCAGGTGACAAAATGGTGGACGATCACACAATACTGGGAATCATGGCTTAGCCAGACTGACAAGTATTTTTTGGGGGACACAATTCAGTCTGTAACAGGGAGTGCTCTTAAGAACAGCACTTGAGAGGGAGTAATGGATGCAGAATTGTGCAGAGGGAAAAGTCGCAACAGCGGGCTCAACCAATTTCATGAGGAGCTCTGAGATTAAGATGGACCTCTAGAGATGTTCCTAACTGAGGCAGATGGGCTGGATCTTTGTCTACCCACATGGACCTATCAAAGGATATAGGCTGCCCCTGGGGAGAAGGGCACATAACATGGAGTAGGGCAGATCCTTCAGCCCAGGAAAACTCCTGGGAAGGAAATCAGTTGTGAGCCTTGGTGGGCAGCATTCCAGCTGTAGGAATGAGGAGTGCTTTTCTCCTTAAGGGGGGTGTTATGGATTGAATTAAGTCTCCAAAAACTATGTGTTGTAAATCTTAGCCTTTATGCCTGTGGTTATAATCCCATTTGGAAATGGGTTGTCTTTGTTATGTTAATGAGGCAGGATTAGTGTAGAGTGTATCTGAGTCAATCTCATTTAAGATATAAGAGAGATTAAACAAAAGCTAGCAAGCAGAAATGGGGGAAGAGAGATACCAAACTACATGAAGATCTCCCAGGAGCAGAAGCTTAAAGAGACAAGGATCTTCCTCCAGAGCTGACAGAGAAAGAATCCCCTAGAGCCAGTACCCTGAATTCAGACTTTTAACCTCCTAAACTGTGAGAAAATAAATTTCTGTTTGTTAAAGCCATCCATTTGTGGTATTTCTGTTATATCAGCACTAGATAACTAAGACAGAATTTGGTACAGAGAGTGGGATGCTGCTCTAAAAAATACTTAAAATGCGGAAGTGGTTTCAGAATTGGGTAATGTGTAGAGGTTGGAAGGTTTTTTTTTTTTCTAAATTCTATTTAGTTTGTTGTTGTTGAGAAAACATACAGCAACACATACACTGATACAACAGTTTCTATAAATACAATTTAGTGACATTGATTGCATTCTTTGAGTTGTGCAACCATTCTCACCCTTCTTTTCTGAGCTATTCCTCCCTCATTAATATAAACTCACTGCCCCCTTAGGTTCCTGTCTAATCTTTCGAGTTGCTGTCGTCACTTTGATCCCATATAGATAGTTCTTAAAAGAACAGGTTTTAAGATGACTTCAGAGGGGATATTTTTGGTTTAAGGTTTAAAGATTATCTCAGGGCAATAGTTTCAGGGGTTAATCCACCCTCCATGGCTCAAGAAAATCTAGAGTCTATGAGAATTTGAAATTCTGTTCTGCATTTTTACCCTTTTGATCAGGATTCTTCTATGGAATCTTTGATCAAAATGTTTAGTAATGGTAGCCCAGCACCATCCAGTTCTTCTGGTCTCATGGCAAAGGAGGCAGCAGTTCATGGAGGCAATTAGCCATACATGAGGCTGGAAGAGTTTTAAGGTGCCTAATAGTAAAAGCCTGGATTTCCTTGAAGAGACTGTTGGTAAAATTACGGATGTCAAAGGCAATTCTGGTGAAGGCTCAGAAGGAAGTTAGGAGATCTATAGAGAAAGTCTCTATCATCTTAAAGAATACATAGGATGCAAGAAGCAGAATGTTGCTAGAAATGTGGACATTAAATGTGCTTCTGGTTGAGACTTTAAAAGAAAATGATGAACGTGTGATTGGACAATGGAGAAGTGGTGATACTTTATATGCAGTAGCAAAAAAAAAAAGCTTGTCTGAGTTATGTTCAAATGTGAGGTGGAAGATAGAACTTGTAAGTGATGAACTTGGATATCTGGCTGATGATATTTCTAAGTAAGTTCTTAAAAGGGCCATGTGGTTTCTCCTTGCTATGTATAGTAAAATGCGAGAGGAAAGAGATGGACTTAAAAATGAACTGTGCAAAATGAAAATAGAACTTAAAGATTTGGAAAATTCTGTTGTACAAACTAAGGACACATGTCTTAGGATGTTCATCAAGGACGTGGCTACACAATCTTTTGTTAAAGAGATTAAGCCTGTGACTGATGGATCTAACCAACTACCACAGCAGAAAATTCCTCAGCTTAGACTGAAGGGAGCAGAGAAAGAACAAAAGGAAGGAACTCTGTCTTCCTCTTGGAATTCTACAGGCAGGAAACAGGCCAGAGAAGCTACATCCTTTGTCCTCCAAGAAAAGAAAAGGACCATCTCTGGAGCAGTTTGGAGATCAGCAGAACTGTTGGAAGGATCATGGGAAGCAGGGCCTTCTTGGTTTCAAACGGTGGGGCCATGGTCTCCTGGATCTCAAAGGGTGGGGCCCGAGGTTTCAAAGAGTCAGATCTTCACCAACTTGGTTCTGGAATGTGGGGTTGCTGTTAGGGTGTGCCAGGAGGATGGAGCTACCTTCCAAAGCTGAGGAGGTGGGGCTGCCATGCCCAAGGGGCAGAAGAACAGGGCCTACCAGGGCTGAGGAGGTGGGATTGCCACTCAGATGGACTAGGAGAATGGGGCTGCCCAAAGCAGTGGGAGCAGAGTTGCCATCCCAGGGGCCCTGAAAGGTGGAGCTGAAGTCCAGGGCCAAGGGGCCTCCACCCAGACTCCAGAGAGCGTGACCAACACCCAGAGTCTGGAGGGCAGGGTCATTGCATAGATGGTCTCAGATAACAGGATTATTTTCAGGCCTGGAGAGCTAATGTAAATCGTTCTGCTGGAATTTGGACTCCTTTGATGTCTGTTATCCCTTCTTTCCCTCTAATTTCTCTCATTTGTAATGGAAATGCATAACTTGTGCCTGTTCCACCACTGTATCTTGAAAGCAGATAACCTGTTTCACAGGTTCTCAGATGAAGAGGAATTTTGCCCCAGTATGGAATATGCCTGCTGTTTCACCCATATTTGATTTAGATGATTCAGAAAATGGTATTTGGGACTTGGAGTTGATTTATGACTTTTGGGATGATGTGATGGGCTAAGTGTGTTTTGCATGTGGCAAGAACATGAAATTTTCACAGCCAAAGGGTAGAACGTTATGGATTGAATTAGGTACCGCCAAAATATGTGTTGTAAATCCTAACCTCTATGCCTGTGGTTATAATTTCATTTGGGAATGGGTTGTCTTTGCTATGTTAATGAGACAGGATTAGTGTAGGGTATATTTTGAGTCAATCTCTTTTGAGATATAAAAAAGATTAAATGCAAGCTAGCAAGGAAAGATGGGGGAAGAGAGATACCAAGCTACATGAAGATATCCCGGGAGCAGAAGCTGAAAAGAAACAAGGACCTTCCTCTAGAGCCGACAGAGTGAGAAAGCCTTCCCCTAGAGCCAGCACCCTGAATTCAGACTTCTAGCCTCTTAAACTATGAGGAAATAAATTTCTGTTTGTTAAAGCCATCCACTTGTGGTATTTCTGTTATAGCAGCACTAGATAGCTAACACAAGGGGGAGCAGAGTGGCACACCTCAGAGTCCATTATACTTTCCTTCCTTTAGAAGCTGACCTCCCACCCCCCACCCCCATGCACTACCAGCTTCAAATGATTCCTTTCACTCATTCCTTGCCTTATTCTCTGCTCTGTTAAGCCTGTAGCAGGGTTCATCAGAATCTCTCTCTCTTTGGTTTTGAAATATGGCTTTTATTGATTACTTAAGAGTTGCATGCAGGAGTGAGTGAGGAAGACTGATCAGTAGTAGCCAGAAGCCATCACACCTCAGTTCTTTATATATCAATTTTGCAGGTTATCTTTTTTAAATTTTCTCTTTGTAAAAATATATATAACAAAAAGTTGCCATTTTAACCTTTTCTAAGCATACAATTTGATGACATTAATTACTTTCACCATGTAGTGCCACCATCACCACTATCCATTTCCAAAAGTTTTACATCACCCCAAACAGAAACTCAGTACCCCGTCAGCTATAACTCCCACTCCCTCCTTCCCCTGGGCCCTGATAACCATTAATAAACTTTTATCTCTATGCATTTGCCTATTCTAGATATTTCATGTAAGTAGGACCATACAATATTTGTCCTTTTGTGTCTGACTTATTTCACTCATCACAATGTTTTCAAAGTTCATCCATGCCATAAAAGAATTTCATTTTTCTTTATGGCTGCATAAGATCCCATTGTATGTATACATCACACATTGTTCATCCATTCATCTGTTAGTGGACATTAAATTGTTTCCATCTTTTGACTATTGTGAATATACTGCAATGAACATTGGTGTACACATATTTTACAGGTTATCTTTTATATCTTTTGCACAAGGTATAAGGAGCCCTGGTGGTGTAATGGTTAAGCAGCTTGACTGCTAACCAAAAGGTTGGCTGTTCGAACCCACCCAGAAGGTTTACGGAAGAAAGACCTGGTGATCTGCTTCTGTAAAGACTACAGCCAAGAAACCACTATGGGGCTAGTTCTACTCTGTTATGTGGGGTTGCTATGCTCAATGTCACCCAATAACAACAGAAGATATATTCTTTTATACAAGATCTGCCTGCCTTGTACCACACACCTTATCAGGAATTGTTTAGGATATACAGGGGAGGCTTTGCATTCACAACTAACTTGAAAAGGTTGGAAATATATATTTAAAAAGTTATTAAATATTTTGAAAACAGAGGAAGTAAACAATAAAGAAGATAAGACACACATTTGAATATACATGTTGAGATCATTGGAAGCCACAGAATCAAGGTAAGGTATATATCTGAAAGATGATACAGATGTTCATTTGGAAAGAAAAGCAAATCACAGTATTTATTCAAAGCATTGGCTACCTTTTTAATTAATAGATTTTTGCTCATAAGAAATTTAAAATTACAGTGCAGTGGCTTAAACATCAGCAAAGTCAGCTTAAATTAAGGAATTCTGGGAGTTTAGGGCACAAAAGGATTGCCAAAGAGCTCATTAGAGAATTAAACATCAACAGAAAATGATGTCAGGATTCCCCAGCTCAGTCATATTGTACAATTTTTGGTTCATGGATTTAATCAGGTATTGCAGGTGAGACACCATCTAGTAGAAGTATGAAGTGTGGTATACAGTAAAGGAATATAACTTGCACTAATTTGAGGACCTGGGTTATTGAAAGAGCCAGATTCACCGGATTAGACTTGAGTTCAAATCCCTGCTCCTGCACTTAATGCCTGTGTGACATTATCAAATTACCTAATTTCGCTAAGTCTCAGTTTTCTCATCTGTTAAAATGGGGATAACAACAGGCTCTACCTCCTAAGGTTGTTTAAAGGCTTAAATGAGATCATTAAACTATGTTGTTGTTGTTGTTAGTTGCTGTCAAGTTGGCACCCCGACTCACGGTGACCCCATGCACAACAGAATGAAACCCTGCTTGGTCCTGCACCATCCCCACGATTGTTTGCGGATCAGACCATTGTGATGCATGGGGCTTTCATTGGCTGATTTCTGGAAGTAGATCGCCAGGCCTTTCTTCCTAGTCCATCTTAGTCTGGAATCTCCAGTAAAACCTATTCAGCATCATAATAACACAAGTGCCTCCACTGACAGACAAGTGGTAGCTATGCATGAGTTGCATTAGCCAGGAATCAAAACTGAGTTCCCTCATGGAAGACCAGAATTCTACAACTGAACACCAAGCATACTGCATAGAAAATTGGGGTTTAATATTCATTCTCTTTTGTCTTTACCTAACTCTTCTACTTACAATGTGACTTTAAACAAGGCTCCTAAGTCTCAGTTTGCTCATCTGTAAAGCAGGAATAATAATATTGGGCCTAACTACACCACAGTGTCAAATTAGATAACCTGTATAAAAGCATTTTGTAAAGTAAAGGATACCTATTAACACACGTAATTAATTGGTTTGCTGATTTCCATAATTTTTAGGGATCATCTAAAATTTAGAGTTCAGAACTTAAAAAGAAGTTTATAGTCATCTCAATTATTCCAGGAGAATTTTCAAGCTTGTTGCTTTATCTGGCTTTCGATAATCTTACTACCTCCATCAGAAAGTGGAAGCCAAAGAGCTAAACTCAATTTTTTAAAATTCTGCTCTTAGTATCTGTGGTGAAGTTTTCCATGCTAACATTATCCTTTGGTTTTCAAAGAGCCATGCTTTCTATGACTTCCATGACCTTTATAACCATGGAGAAATTTAAGATCCACATTTATCTTTCTTTGTGTCTGATCTAGCACCTAACAACATGTCTGGTACATAGTAAGTGCATAACCAGTGTTTGTTGACTGAATTATTTCATAAATTTGAAGGCATGGGTAAAGAAGACTGGATTTTTTTTTATTGTGCTTTAGATGAAAGTTTACAGAGCAAATTAATTTTCCATTCAATAATTTATACACAAAGTGTTCCGTGTCATTGGTTGCAATCCCCACAACGTGTTGGCACTCTCCCCATTTCTTTTCCAAGTTCCTCGTTTCCATTCATCAGGTTTTCCTGCCCTTCCTTCCTTCTCATTTTTGCTTTTGGGCAAATGCTGCCCTTTTTGTCTCATATAGTTGATTGTTCTAAGGAGCACTTTCCTCATGGGTGTTATTGTTTATTTTACAGGCCTTTTATTTGGCTGAAAGGTGATTTCCAGGAGTGGCTTCAGATCCAAGTTAGAAGAGTGACTGAGGACCATAGTCTCAGGGGTTCCTCCAGAAGACTCTACTCCAAGAGATCATCTGTAAATGAGGATTGTTAATCCTCAAGAGTTTTTGGAGAATCAAATGAGAGAATGCATATGAATCTCTTTGTAAATTATAAAGCACCAAATTTAAGGTGTTATTATGATTAATCATTATGAAATTTTGCTTTTATACTGCCTTAAATAATTAAACTGACTAGATAAATAGAACTGCTAATGCTTATTGGTTAACATAGGTAAGTGTATGCATGAGTGTTTCCTATAAAAGTGAAAACAGAAGACATACTGGCAATTGTACTGTTCTAATTCATATTCTGTGTCATTGAGAACAAGGCCACTTGCCTGATGATACACTAGACAAAGATGACTACAGAACAGTTTCAGTCCTGGGATGTCTTTCAATACCATTTAAAATTCATTACTTTATTTAAATTGCTGATAATAATACAATACTGTATTTGTGTTTTCCCTTAGAATATTCACTGGCAGAGTAGCCATTTGATTTTTCCTGCCCACTTCAAGTTAACAGATGCAGCTTTTAAACTCAGAGACCTTTTGAACCACATTTTTTGCTAGGTTAAAAAATGCAGAGGCTTTCAAAAGTGGGTGGATTATAATCCTGGGCTGCAATTCTTATCACCCAATCAAATTTAAACTCTCTATTTTATAACTACACTTAGTAGTACACTGACCTGGAGGGTCAGGCACAAAGGCGTGGGGGGGGGGGGTAGAAAAATACCACAAACCAACACAACAAATATACAAACAAAAATGGAAAACAGTTTCCTATTATCTGTTACTCATATTTTTCTGAATCTCTGCATGTGTTGGTTATGTTCCTGTGTGGAAGAAGGAAATTTAAGAATTGGTTTTTTGAAAGGGTAAATAGAATTATAGAATGTTGTCAAAATTCGAAGAACATTTAAGGTCAAATATTTAACCTACCTCACTCTATAGATGGGGAAAGTCAAATCCAGAAGGTGGAAGGGACTTGTCAAATATCGTTCAATAATTTTTTGGCAGAATTAGCAAGTTTCCTGACTTTCAGTTTATAGCTCTTTAAAAAGGGTCCTGTAAACCACTGTTTTTCAAAGAATAATATTTTTATCAGAATTTCTGGGTTACTTGTTAAAAATAAAGATTCTTGGATCTCATCTCAGATATACTGAATCAAAATCTCAACAGTGGGCCATGACACTGAATTTTAACAAGTTCTGTAATTTGTGATTCACTGATGTTTGAAAAACACTGCTCTAGATGCTCTTACCTCAGGCCTCCATACAATAATAAAAGTGTCTTTTCAAGTATTTAAAAGAAACAAAGTGGTAGTGGATCTGAAATGCTGCCAGAATCTCCATAGTAACGTGTATGCTGTAGGGCCCAACTAATAAATATTAAGAAAAACTCTAGCGCTGAAGCGTATTTGGGAAGCTGCAGCTCTTTAGCAGCCTGCTATGCATTTTGGGGCAGTGGTCAAGAGTTCGGCTGCTAACCAGAAGGTCAGCAGTTGCAATCCACCAGCCGCTCCTTGGAAACCCTATGGGGCAGTACCACTCTGTCCTACAGGGTGACTATGAGTCTGAAACGACTTGGTGGAAATGGGTTTCGGTTAGACAGACAAGCTAACTGAAGATGCAGTTTGCCAAGACACTAAGTCTAAAAACATGGGCCTTACGCATGTAACAATTTTTCCTGGCCGGAAACCCCACAATCAAGCACCCTTGGCCTTGCCGGATCTGCCTGGCAAGATAGAGGAAGCCACACAGCGGGAGTGACTCAAAGGGTTAACAAGCAGTGCTCCGCGGAGTAGCGGAGAGAGAAGCCAATAGATTGCTGAGGCAGGCAATACGTCTGGTGTGGGCGGGCGTGGGACAAAGCGTGCGGAAGGGAACTGACTTCGGCCTAAGCTTGAGACGGCTTCCAGGGTTAGATTCCGAGGAGGTGGTAGCGAACGGAAGTGGGGAGGGGGCACGTGTAGGTAGCATCAGCCACTTCTCTTTGCTCTCCTTTATCCTTAGGGGTCGATAGCAGCGGGGACAGCCCGGGCTCAGTGTATGGCTACGGAGTTACGTTTTCCAGACTCCATGCCTTGTCACAACCAGCAAGTAAATTCTGCCTCTACCCCAAGCCCCGAGCCACCGACCCCTGATGACCCGATCCTGGACTATGCCGGGGGAAACAGCGCCTCCATGGCCAAGCTGGCTCTTTTCACAAGGCACACCCCTTCCAGTGTACCAGCTGAGCGGGGCCCCCAGGTCTGTGGCGGCGCCAGCCTCAACTCGGAGAGCAACGGTGACAGTGGCAACTATGACGCACTAGCCGGCGACACCCTCCTAGGGGACTGCGAACTCTCCCGGCAGATGGGGGCGCAGCTTAAGCTGCTGCCTATGAATGATCAGATCCGGGAGCTGCAGACTATCATCCGGGACAAGTGAGCATAAGAGCGGAAGGGGAAAGGGAGGTGGAGAGACTCGCAGGGGGTGGGCGGGGATTAGAAGTCGAGTCGATTTCGACTCATAGCGACCCTATACGACCGAGTAGAACTGCTGCATAGGGTTCCAAGGAGCTGCTGGTGGATTTTAATTGGCGGCCTTTCATTAGCAGCCGAGCTGCTAAGGGGTGGTATTTTTTGGCCTTGGCTTAGGTCTTGGCAAACAGTCTTGGGAGATTGGGGCAGGGTGGTTGGGCCTTTTCTTTGGGTGGGGGTGGGGGGTTATGTGACTCAGGCCTCTAAGCCTCTCTGTTCCTAGTCTCTGTGTTTAACATCTCTTTGTGTAGGGAGGAAGCCTCTTAGGAAGCCATCGGCCTCCTCTTCCATTTCTGAAAGATGACGAATCCTCAGCCTTTGTTGTTAGTTGCTCTCTAGTGGATTCCGATTCATGGGACCTCATGTGTGCAGAGTGGAACTGCGCCATATGGTTTTCAAGGCTGTGACCTTTTGGAAGCAGATCGCCAGACCTGACTTCCTAGGGGCCTCTGGGTGACTTCTAACACCAATGCTTAACCGTTTGCCCCCCCACCCCCCTCAGCACAACCCGGAAGTGGTTATCTTATGCCTCCAATCACCTCAGGCTCACAAATGGAGTTAAAGCAACGTCAGACGTACTATTGTAGTCAACAGATATTCTGGCCTTTTAATGTCTGCTACTGCAAATATGTCATTTTGTCTAAGGTCTTTTAGTCTTGGAGTTCAGGTTTACTTGGTCACATGAACGTGCTCTTGTCAAGATTGTTTAACTGTAAACTTATATAGAACATCAAATGTTTAGTCTATAATTAGAGGAGCAAAAGGAGCCTAAAGGAGTCTTTGGTCCCTCCTAATCGCACAACCAGTGTGGCCAAAACTTCATGTTCTATTTTGAGGAGGTTTCTAAACCCATGTTGTAGGTGGGTTTTCTCAAGGAAGAATATTTTTAGTGGTTAACTACGCCTGATTTCCTTATTGGCAACACTTTAAGTGAATAGCTACAGCATGTCATACTCTGTCCTATAGGGTCGCTATGAGTCAAAATCCACTCGACAGCAACGGGTAACAGCATGTCAAAACAACTATTTTTCAGTGGAGAGCATGCCTTGATCTTTTAAAAGTGGCTACTGAATGTCAGGATACTACTTTGTGTATCAGACTCTAGTAATTTTTTCTTTGGACTGTTGTAATATGCTCCTAATTTGTTTCCCTGCCTCCAGTCTTTTTCTTTTCCACATGCATTCACACATTACTGCATAGTCTTCCTAATATATGGTTTTGATTAGGTAACTGCCCTGCTCAGCAGCCTTCTTTGGCTCCTCACAATCTACAAATAAGTCCAGGATCCTTACCTTGATATGATAACCCCTCCTTATGGTTCCCAGGAACCATTCTGAAACATCCTGCTTCTGCTCTCATCTGGAATTTCCTTCTACTCCTTCACTGCATGTTCAGATCCTACTTAGTTTTCAAGATCAAACCCAGCATTAAAAGTCCACTTCTGCCAAGAAGTTTTCTTTAATCGTTCTTCCCTGCTGATTTTCCTGGCCTTTTAAAGGCAAGATTCACCTTCTATTTTGTAAACTGTTATTTGTGTACCTATCTTATCTCCTCTATTAGATTTTAAGCTCCTGAGGGCAGAAACTGCATTTTTTACATGTTTGAATTTCAACCATGCCTTGTGAATAATCGATGCTCAGTTACTAAGACTTCCTAGCTGTTAAAAATATATTTATGAACTATACTATTTAACATTTTCTGTAATTTATTTTATTTTGTTGTTGAGAATATACACAGCAGAACATACACCGATTCAATAATTTCTACAGTTACAATTCAGAGACATTGATTACAGTGTCGTTCTCACCTTCCTTTTATGAATTGTTCTTCCCCAATTAACATAACTTACTGCCCCCTGTACTTCCTATCTAATCTTCTGAGTTGCTGTTGTCAATTTGATCCCATATAGATAGTTATTAATATTTTTAATCAATCAATATTGAAAACTACTGGGGTCATGTGTGCTAATAGATGGAGTAGTGACCTTCAAAAAATAGGAGAATGTTTACACATTGCGAAGAATGTAACCAATGTCATTGAACAATTTGTATAGAAATTGTTGAATGGGAAATTAAACTTATGTGAAAACTTTCACCGAAAATACAATAAAATGTCATTTTAAAAAATAGGCATAGAGTCTGGGGTCTTAAAAGCCTGTGAGCAGCCATCTAAGATACTCCACTGGTCTCACCCCTTCGGGAGCAAGGGAGAATGAAGAGAACAGAATACAAGGAAAAGATTAGTCCAAAGGACTAATGGAACACATCTACCAAGGCCTCCACCAGACTGAGTCCAGTACAGCTAGATGGTGCCTGGCTACCACCACTGACTGCTCTGACTGGGATCACAACAGAGGGTTCTGGACAGAGCTGGAGAAGGATGTAGAACAAAATTCTAACACACAAAAAAAAGACCAGATTTACTGGCCTGAAAGAGACTGGAGAAACCCCGAGACTATGGCCCCCAGACACCCTTTTAGCTCAGTGGTGAAGTCACTTCCGAGGTTCACAGCTCAGCCAGGGATTGGACAGCCCCATAAAACAAAACGGGACTAATGAGGCACAGCAGTCCAGGGGCAAGGACTAGAAGGCAGAAGGGGACAGGAAAGCTGATAATAGGGAACCCAAGGTTGAGTAAGGACAGTGTTGATGTGTAGTGGGATTGTTAACCATTGTCATAGGGCAACATGTGTACTGTTTAATGAGAGACTATTTTGTTCTGTAAACCTTCATCTAATGTGAGAATAGCAGCACAACTGGAAGAGCGTATTTGATGTCACTGAACAGTAGATGTAGAAATTTTTGAAATTGTGTATCTTTGGCTATGTATATTTTCACCAAAAAAAAAAAAAAAGGTCGAGAAGGGAGAGGGTTGACATGTCATGGGTTTGTTAACCAATGTCAGAAAACAATATGTGTACTACCGTTTAATGAGAAACTATTTGTTCTGTAAACCTTCACCTGAAGTACAATAAAAAAAATAGAAGAGAAAAAAAAAAATAGGCTTCACTCAAAAAAAAAAAAAAAAAAAATAGGCATAGACTTGGTAATTGTGGTGAGGGCCCATTGCTGTTAAGTTGATTCCAACTCAGTGACCCTGTAGGACAGAATAGAACTGCACCATAGGGTTTGTGGTGAGGGCAGCTGAAATAAAACTTATCTGTAAAACAAAGAAAATAGAACAATGATTTCTGTTTCTACAGAGTGGGAGTTCCTAACCTTAGGTCTTGGACACCACTGCACCTGTAGATGGGCTTCAGGGCTTCAGTGAACCCTCAGAAATTATCTGGGAAATGTTATTTGTATGTGCATTTAAAAAGATTTATTGCAGTAAAATATATATAACAAAATATGCCGTTTTAACCATTTTTAGGTATACAATTCAGTGACATGAATTACATTCACTGTGTTGTGCAGCCATCACCTGTATGTGCATTCTTTTAATGGTTGATTTTTAATGGCCTCTTTATTGAGATATAATTCACATATTATACAGTTCACTCATTTGAAGTGTACAATTCAGTGGTTTTAGGTATATTCACAGCTGTGTAACCATCACTGCAATAAATTTTAGAATATTTTCATCACCTCAGCAAGAAACCCCATACCCATTAGCAGCCATTCCCCATTTCCCCCCTAGCCTCCCCAAAGCCCTAGGCAACCACTAATCTACTTTTTGTCTCTTTGATTTGCCTGTTCTGGACATTTCATATAAATGGAATCATACAATTATAGTCTTTTGTGGCTTCTTTCATTTAACAATGTTTTCAAGGTTTATCCATGTTGTAACATCTATCAGTATTTCATTCCTTTTTATAGCTTAATGATATTCCATTTTATAAATATAAGACGTTTGTTAATCCATTCATCAGATGATGGACATTTGGGTGGTTTCTATTCTTTGGCTATTATGAA
Source organism: Dugong dugon (assembly GCA_030035585.1). Lineage (NCBI taxonomy): Eukaryota > Metazoa > Chordata > Mammalia > Sirenia > Dugongidae > Dugong > Dugong dugon. Next base: position 93,768,917 of record CM057483.1, on the reverse strand, counting down.
TAATTCTACTATGAACATTCATCTATGTGCATTTTTATGGGGTGAGGATTCCTTAGCTTTCATTAGATTTCAAAAAGGGGTCTCCATGAAAATGTAAAGGCTAAGAACCATTGCTGTAGAACATGGAGAGGCCATGGCATTCAGCATTCATAAATGAACAATACCTGATTACACTGTATTACTCCAAAAAACATGGGTTGTATAGTACACCTGGGTGTAAGTGGAATCGTTTTTTGTTTCTTCTTTTTTTTCCTGATTTTGGAGAGAGAGAGCAGTATCCAGAGGAGAGACCACACGCTGTGTGATCTTAGGCAAGATGTTTAGCATCTTCAACTTCATCCTGTGTAAAATGAGAGTATTGGTGATATCTCATGGAGCTCCTAGGAGGCTAAAATAGAATACTGTCTGTGAACATTTATTATGAATGGCAAAGAGCTGCACACATTTAAGGCACTAATATTAGCAAGCCTTCATGTTTGGATTTGTGTGTGGTTCTAATTGCATTATAAGTGCTGGCTTCTTGAGCTTTTGGAAGACAGTAAAAGGATTTAACTATATGTAGACCTCAAGTTCTTATTTTATAAAGCAACACTGAGAGATCCCAGATTAATTTTTATCCTGTTGTGATATAATATAGAAAGACCCACTACAATTTTTGATAATGAATTGATGTTAGTTATTTATACTGTAGACAATGTTTTTAGTTTTGGTTTTGTTAAACCAAGTCTGATAACAAGAGGCTTTTGTTCCTTTATCTTCAAAAATTGGCACCTTCTGACACAAACAACACTAGTTTCAGGGCCATTAGGGGGCTGGTGTATGGTGTTTGTGGTTAAGCACTCGACTACTGACTGAAAGGTTGGCGGTTTGAACCCACCCAGAGATGCTTTGTAAGAAAGGCCTGGTGGTCTACTTCCAAAAGGTCACAACCTTGAAAGCCCTATGGAGTGCAGTTCTACTCTGCAACACATGAGATTACCGTGAATTGGAACTGACTCAATGGTAACTGGTTTGGGTTTTTTTGTTTTAGTTATGGAAGGTGCCATCAGTTATCATACCCTGTTCTCCTTGGGACTTAAGCTCTTTGCTATTTTGACGTGACATATATATGTGCATTATATGGAGCTGTCTGATAATAGAGGCCATTGGAACACATTGTTTTCCTTTTATTGTTCCTGGCCCTTAGTATCTGTCTAGTGAAGGGATTGCATTATGAATTAACTTTGGCATGGGGAAATGGGATTGAGCCAAGGAGACTGCCTGTTGGTGTTTAGTTATTAATAAAAAAGGCAAGATTGAGAACATTATCTGGGCTGATTTAAAATATCTTTTTTATTTTTTGAAACATGCAGTATTGAAACATAATATGTTGGTTGTATTATTGAATTTCAAGGAAAAGGTTTTCTCTGTCTTTGAGAATGCAGTAATTTAAACACCAAATGATTAGATAATCTACTCAGTCATACAGGGGTCACTGGTGCATTTGGGAAAAGAAGTGACTCCTTTATTTCCAGTTCTATTTGTTGCCGTGGATTAAACCTCACATCCTTCCCTTTCCACCTCCTTTATATACTAAACCTAGCAAAATCTGAGCATAATATATTTTTTTTCTTTAAACATAGTCCACCACTTTATATTCAAGAAAATGCAGTGTATTTAAAAGATCATCCCCACCCTTCCCCAGAAGAATTGCGTTAAGGGAAGGGTTGCACAACTGATTATTGTAATTGCTGTCAATAAGTTGTACACCTGTTAAAAGCTGAATTGGCAAAAGTTGTGTAATAGATATATTTACAACAATGACAAAAAAAAAGCTGCTGAGGCTGTTTATGTACAACCAGCACCTTATGGGATTTGATTCCTTGGTTTGGAGGTTTAGGGTCATGATTTCATGGGACATCCCAGTTAATTGGCCTAATGTGTTTTGTGCTTCTGTTCTATCTCCTAGTTTGTTTGATAATGCCTAGGGTCTTAAAAGCTTGCATGCAGCCATCCCTGGCACAACAATTGATCTCTGTTCACCTGGAGCAACAGAGAAGAAGGAGAGTCAGGAATAGGAGGAGGATATGGAATGTGTGGCTAACTGCCTCCGTAAACAACTGCCTCCTTTGCCATAAGACGAGAAGAACTGGATGATGCACAGCTACCGTTACTGAACATTTTGATCAAAGATTCTATAGAAGAATACTAATCAAAGGGTGGAAAATGCAGGACAGAATTTCAAATTTTCACGGACTCCAGACTTCCTGGAGCCATGGAGGCTGGATGAACCCCTGAAACTACTGCCCTGAGATAATCTTTAAACCTTAAACTGAAAATATCCCCTGAAGTCTTCTTAAAAACCAAACAATTGTTTAGCTTAACTAGTAGAAAAGGTCTGCTTTGAGCCTTATGCTCTTTTAAGAACTATCTTTTCGGGATCAGAGTGACAACAGCAACTTGAAAGATTAGATAGGAACCTTAGGGGGCAGTGGGTTTATGTTAATAAAGGAGGAACAACTCAGAAAAGGAGGATGAGGATGGTTGCACAACTCAAGAATGTAATCAATGTCACTAAATTGTACACGTAGAAACTGTTGAATTGGTGTATTTTTCTGTGTACTTTCTCAAGAACAACAACAAAATAAATAGAATTTAGAGGAAAAAATAACCACAATTATAAAAAAAAATCACCCCCCCCCATTCTGCCCCCTAGTTTTCTGTTTTGTTTTGTCTCCTGAAACATTAAAGTAAGAGTGATTTGTGAGCTGTTGGATGTTTCCTGTATACCTGTTCTAGGAGGGGCTTTGGAATGGCCTTAGCAGGCAGCTTGGATGGAAGTTGAGTAATCTTGAAATATTTCAGTCTGTGAAATAGCACTTAAGCTTTGTAACTTTCTTTTTGAGTCACCTGGAGGGGAGAGAATTAATCTCAGGATGGATGAACATGTTTCTGTTGAATGTAGCCTAATGTGATTTGAGTCATCTGACTAATGTAATGAATGGTCTTAACCAAGGCTATACATCTGAATCACTTGTGGAGCATTTTGTTTTTGTTTTTAAAATACACGTTTCAAGCCCTCATTGTTTCTAATGAACTGGTTTGTTCTGGTTTGAACCCCTGCTGAGAATTTACATTTCCACCCCAGATGTACTGAATCAGAATCTACAGTTTAACAGGATCCCCAGGTGATTCTTATATATAATACATTTTGAGAACCACTGTTCTACTAGTGGTTCTCAGAATTGGTCCCTAACCAGCAGTGTTAGCATGGCCTGGGAACTTGTTAGAAATGCAAGTTAGAAATGGTTTGAGTAGTCTTGGGTGAAACCTGGCATCTGTAGTTTTACAAATACCACAGGTGATTGTGCTGTGCTCAGGCTGAGCCCCTACCCTTGGCAGAATTGCCGGTCTCCCTTGCTTGATTTGTCCAGCTTTGGATTGGGGGTGTAAGAAGAGCCGGAGATCTTACATATTAAACACAACCAGCCTAGGGGTCTGGCCTGCCATCACCCGGAGACTGGAGGGATCTCAGAAGTTTTCCTCTTTTCAACTTGTACAAAACCAAAATGCTGACCACAGAAAAAATTGATCTGCAAATTGCTTAAAACATGGACATGTTTTTGGTGTTTGTTTTCCATGTGTATTTTCTAACTGACTTTTAGGCCAGGAGGGGGGAAGTTTCCTCTTTAAACCATACATACCCCTGTCATACTATTTATTGGGCATATACTAACACTGTCTCGCCAACTAGACTGGACCTGGGGGAGACAGGAAGAGGGTTTGGCCTGGTACAGTGCCTGGCACATTGGGGTATTAATGTAACAACAACAATAATAAAATATTAATTAATATCTGAGTGATCCAGGCCTGGGTTCTAGAGGAAAATGTTTTGATAGTTTCTCTTATTTTCTGCTTGATTTTAAATGTTCACATTGAACTCTACTTTGAGGTGCAAGTAAATGATTAATGAAGCTCTATTTTAAAAGCTTATTGTTGTTGTTGTTGTTAGTTGCCTTCAAGTTGACGCTGACTCATGACAACCTCATGTGTGCAGAGTAGAACTGCTCCGTAGGGTTTTTAAAACTGACCTTTCAGAAGCAGATCACCAAGACTGTCTTCCCAGGCACCTCTGGATGGGTTTGAACCACCAACCTTTTGGCTAGTAGTCAAGTGCTTAACTGTTTGCACCACAGGGACTCCTATAAGCTTATTAAGAAGGTGCTAAAGATTTGTGAAAGTCCCTGGGTGGTACAAGTGGTTAACACACTTGCTGCTAACCAAAAGGTTGGAAGTTTGAGCCTACCCAGAGGTACCTTGGAAGAAAGACCTGGAGATTTACTCCCAAAAAATCAGCCATTGAAAACGTTATGGAGCACAGCTCTACTCTGACAGACATGAGGTTGCCATGACTTGGAACTGACTGATGGAAACTGATTTTTTTTTAAGACTTGGGGACTTTGTGGCTTATACCTGGCAGGTAGTTAAAGATTTTTTTTACCTTTTCACGTCTGATTAGCTTTGCTCAAAGTACTTCACTGGGGATTTCCTTTTATAAGGGTGAAGGGAGGAGGAAAATCATTTATAAATCGTTTGCATACCATACCAAACCTATGAAAGTAGAGCTTATGCTTTCAGAGCTTTCACTAAAAATTAATTATAAATGAAATATTCCTTTAGTTTAAACCTGCCTGTAAAGCTTTTATGTTCTACTTCCCTTTAACCTGTCGCTTAAAAAACAAAAACAAAGAAAATAAGAAAAACATATGAGAGCTGAGTTTGAGTCCATTTAATTCTTCCCTCTCAAACTTAAGCTGCCAGGTAAAGTACAGGATGCCCAATGTTACAGATTTAATTGTGTCATCCAGAAATACATGTTGAATTCCTGGCCTTGTGCCTGTGGATGTGACCCTGTTTGGAAATAGGGGTTTTCTTTTGTTATGTTAATGTAGCCTTACAAGTTTAGGGTAGATTCTAAACCTAATCACTTCTGAGTTATAAAAAGATGAAAATAGACACAGACACACACACAAGAAAAGACAGACAACATTGTGAGGATCGTTTACAAGCCAAAGATTGCCTAGCTGACACCAGAAACTTTGAGAGAGGTTCACAGAAGGAACTGACACGCTGAGACCCTGATTTGGACTTTCTTAGCCTTCGGAAGTGTAACCAAAAAAAAATTTCTATTCTTTAAAGTCACCCATTAGTGGTATATCTGTTACAGCAGCACTAGCTAACTAAGACACCGAGTTAAATTTGAATTTAGATAAACAATGAATGATTTTTTAGTATAAGTATACCCTAAATATTGTATGAGTTATAATCCTGAAATTCAAATTTAACTGGGTATCTTGTATTTTTATTTGCTAAATCTGGCAATCCTATGCCCAGCCCCAACTTCCCTTGCGACAAATACTGAAAACAACCCTTGTTTATAATTCACTTAGAGAAAGAGTAGTGTATTTAAATTTTTGAAGTGACACCTAATACAGTGCTATTAGGCTTTGATTTCAGTTAAGTCAATTTAAATTATGGCTCAGAGGTTTTGATTTAATAATTTTTATAAATTCTTGTATACAATAACCTTAGTATATACTCTTTCCAATCCATATTTTCATAAAAACTGATACCTCTTCAGAAGGAACATTTTTCATGATGTTTTATTTGCCTACTAGCTCTTTATTTCATTGTTTAATTGTCTGCATTTTATATACATGCCAGTCTGATTTACAGGGAGAGAAATGTCATTCAAATGAATATAAAAATTGATTACCTTTTTTTTTTTATTGTACTTCAGGTGAAGGCTTACAGAACAAATAGTTTCTCATGAAACAGTAGTACACATGTTGTTTTATGACATTGGTTAACAACCCCAAAACATGTCAACCCTCTAACTTCTCAACCTTTTTTTTTTTTTGGTGAAAATACACATAGCCATTGATACAGCATTTCAAAAATTTCTACATGCACAGTTCAGTGACATTGACTACGCTCTTCCAATTGTGCTGTTATTCTCACTTAAGATGAACGCTTACAGAACAAAATAGTTTCTCATTTAACAGTTACTACAAATGTTGCCCTATGACAATGGTTAACAATCTCACAACACATCAACAGTATCCTTACTCAGCCTTGGGTTCCCGATCACCAGCTTCCTTGTCCCCTTCTGCCTTCTGGCCCTTGTCACTGGACTCCTGTACTTCGTTAGTCTCATTTGGTTTTACGGGGCTGTCCACTCCCAGGCTGAACGGTGAACCTCGGAGATAGCTTCACCACTGAGCTAAAAGGGTGTCTGGGGGCCGTACTCTCGGGGTTTCTCCAGTCTCCTTTAGGCCAGTAAATCTGGTCTTTTTTTGTGAGTTAGAATTATGTCCTACATCCTTCTCCAGCTCTGTCCAGAACCCTCTGTTGTGATCCTGGTCAGAGCAGTCAGTGGTGGTAGCCGGGCACCATCTAGCTGTACTGGACTCAGTCCGGTGGAGGCCTTGGTAGCTATGGACAATTAGTCCTTCGGACTAATCTTTTCCTTATATCCTGTTCTCTTCATTCTCCCTTTCTCCCAAAGGGATGAGACCAGTGGAGTATCTTAGATGGCCGCTCACAGGCTTTTAAGACCCCAGACACTACTCACCAAGGTAGAATGTACAGCAATGTCTTTATAAGCTGTGTCATGCCAGTTGAGCTAGATGTTCCCCGAGACCATGGTCCCCAGAACCCTCCGCCCACCAATTCAGTCCGTCAGGGAGTTTGGATGTGTCTATGGGGCTCCCATGACCTTTCCTTGTACAGGTTGTGCTAGTTTCCCCTGTATTGTGTACTGTCTCACCCTTCATCCAAGATACCACTTATCTATTGACTATTTAGTATTTCCCCCCCACCCCTCCCATCCCTGGTAACCAACAAAGATTGTTACATTTTGTGTGTGAACTTTTTCATGGGTTTTTACAATAGAGGTCTCATACAATATTTGTCCTTTTGTGATTGACTTATTTCACTCAGCATAGTGTCCTCCAGTTTCATCCATGTTATGAGATGCTTCACAGATTCATTGTTGTTCTTTCTCATTGCATAGTACTCCATTGTGTGTATGTACCATAGTTTATTTATCCATTCATCTGTTGACGAGCATCTAGGTTGTTTCCATCGTTTTGCTATTATGAACAATGCTGCCATGAACATAGGTGTGTGTATGTCTATTCGAGTGATGGCTCTTATTTCTCTAGGATATATTCCTAGGAGTGGGATTGCTGGATCGAATGGTATGTCTATTTCTAGCTTTCTGAGGAAGTGCTATATCATTTTCCAAAATGGTTGTATCATTTTGCATTCCCACCAGCAGTGCATAAGAGTTCCGATCTCCCCGCAGCCCCTCCAGCGTTGTTATTTCCAGTGTTTTTGATTCGTGCCAGTAATGCCAGGGTGAGATGGTATCTCATTGTGGTTTTAATTTGCATTTCTCTAATGGCTAGTGATCGCAAGCATTTCCTCATGTGTCTGTTGGCCATTTGAATGTCTTCTTTGGTGAAGTGTCTGTTTATTTCCTTTGCCCATTTTTTAATAGGATTACTTGTATTTTTGTTGTAGAGGTGTTGGATTTTCTTGTAGATTATGGAGATTAGAACTTTGTCTGACTTGTACTGTCCAAAAATGTTTTCCCAATCCGTAGGTTCTTTTTTTACTCTTTTGGTGAAGTCTTTTGAAGAGCATAGGTGTTTGATTTTTAGAAGATCCCAGTTATCTAGCTTATCTATTGGGGTTTGTGCATTGATGGTTATGGTTTGTATCCTGTTAATGCTGTGTATTAAGGCTTGAAGTGTTGGTCCTATTTTTTCTTCTATGAACTTTATAGTGTTAGGCTTTATATTCAGTTCTTTGATCCATTTTGAAGTAGTTTTTGTATACAGCATGAGGTATGGGTCCTGTTTCATTTTTTTGCAGGTGGATATCCAGTTTTGCCAGCACCATTTGTTAAAAAGACTGTGTTTTCCCCATTTGATGGACTTTGGGCCCTTGTCGAAGATCAGGTGACCGTAGGTGGATGGATTTACATCTGGGTTCTCAATTCTGTTCCATTGGTCAATGTATCTGTCGTTGTACCAGTACCAGGCTGTTTTGACTACTGTAGCTGTATAGTAGGTTCTGAAGTCAGGTAGTGTGAGTCCTCCAACTTTCTTCTTCTTCTTCAGTAGTGCTTTACTTATTCGGGGCTTCTTCCCTTTCCATATAAAGTTAATGATTAGTTTTTGCATCTCTTTGAAGAATGTTGTTGGTATTTGGATCTGGATTGGATTGTATTTGTAAATTGCTTTGGGTAGAATTGTCATTTTCACAATGTTGCGTCTGCCTATCCATGAGGATGGTATGTTTTTCCATTTATGTAGATCCCTTTGGGTTTCATGTAGAAGTGTTTTGTAGTTTTCTTTGTATAGGTCTTTTACATCCCTGGTCAAATTTGTTCCTAAGTATTTTATTTTTTTAGGGGCTATTGAAAATGGTATTGTTTTCTTGCTTTCCTTTTCATCATTCTCCTTACTGGTGTATAGGAATCCAACTGATTTTTGAATGTTTATCTTGTATCCTGCTACTCTGCTGAATCTTTCAATTTATTCCAGTATATTTCTTGTGGAGTCTTTAGGGTTTTCTATGTATAGTATCATATCATCTGCAAACAGGGACAGTTTAACTTCTTCATTACCAATTTGGATGCCCTTTATTTCTTTGTCTTGCCTTATTGCTCTAGCTAGAACTTCCAGCACAATGTTAAATAGGAGTGGTGATAAAGGGCATCCTTGTCTTGTTCCTGTTTTCAAGGGGAATGTTTTCAGCCTCTCTCCATTAAGAATAATGTTGGCCATTGGTTTTGCATAGATGCCCTTTATTATGTTGAGAAATTTCCCTTCTACACCTATTTTATTGAGAGTTTTTATCAGGAATGGGTGTTGTACTTTGTCAAATGCCTTTTCTGCATCAATTGAGATGATCATGTGATTCTTTTCTTTCCTTTGATTTATGTGGTTGATTACGTTGATTGATTTTCTAATGTTGAACCATCCTTGCATACGTGGTATGAATCCTACTTGGTCGTGGTGTATTATTTTTTTGATATGATGCTGAATTCTATTGGCTAGAATTTTGTTCAGAATTTTTGCATCTATATTCATGAGAGATATTGGTCTGTAATTCTCTTTTTTTGTGACATCTTTTCCTGGTTTCGGTATCAGCGTTATGCTGGCTTCATAGAATGAATTTGGAAGTGTTGCTTCCTCCTGTATGCTCTGAAATAGCTTGAGTAGTACTGGTACAAGCTCTTCTGTAAATGTTTTGTAGACTTCTCCAGTGAAGCCATCTGGGCCAGGGCTTTTTTTGGTTGGGAGTTTTTTTTATTAACTTTTCAATCTCTTCTCTTGTTATGCGTCTGTTCAGATTTTCAACGTCACTTTGTTGTAGTTTGGGTAGGCCGTGTGTTTCTAGAAATTTATCCATTTCCTCTAGGTTTTCAAATTTGTTGGAGTATAGTTTTTCATAATGTTCGGTTATAGTCCTTTTTATTTCAGTTGGGTCTGTTGTAATGTCCCCCATTTCATTTCTTATTTGGGTTATTTGTGTCCTCTCTTGTTTTTCTTTTGTCAGTCTGGCCAGTGGTTTGTTGATTTTGTTGATTCTTTCAAAGAACCAACTTTTGGTTTTGTTGATTCTTTCTACTGTTTTTCTGTTCTCTATTTCATTTATTTCTGCTCTGATCTTTACTATTTCCTTTCTTCTGGTGGTTTTGGACTTTTTTTGCTCTTCTCTTTGTATTTGTTTGAGTTCTGTAGTTAATGTTTTGATATTGTCCTTTTCATCTTTTTTGATATGTGCATCTATTGCTATAAATTGTCCTCTGAGGACTGCCTTTGTTGTGTCACAAAGGTTTTGTAAGATGTGTTTTCATTCTTATTTGATTTCTAGGAATTTTTTGATTCTATCTCTGATTTCATCTATTACCCAGTGATGTGTAAGAAGGTTATTATTCAGTTTCCATGTAGTTGATTTTTTTCCTTGCTCTTTCTAGTGTTAATTTCTACCTTGATGGCATTGTGGTCAGAGAAGATACTTTGAATTATCTCAACGTTTTGGATCTTGTTGAGGATTGCTCTGTGGCCTAAGATGTGGTCTATTCTGGAGAACGTTCCACGTGCATTGGAAAAGAATGTGTACTTTGCAGCAGTTGGATGGAGTGTTCTATATATGTCCATGAGGTCAGGTTGGCTGATTGTACCCTTTAGGTCTTCTGTATCTTTGCTGAGTTTCTTCTTAGTTGTTCTGTCCTTTACTGAGAGTGGTGTGTTGAAGTCTCCTACTGTTATTGTGGAAATGTCAATTTCTCTTTTCAATGTTGTTAGAGTTTGTTTTATGTATTTTGGAGCCCTGTCATTGGGTGCATAGATGTTTATTATGGTTATGTCTTCATGATGGATCGTCCCTTTAATCATTATATGGTGTCCTTCTTTGTCTTTTATGGTATATTTTATTTTAAAGTCTATTTTATCTGAGATTAGAATTGCCACTCCTGCTCTTTTTTGGTAGTTGTTAGCTTGATATATCTTTTTCCAACCTTTGACTTTTAATAAATCCACATCTTTGTTTATAAGGTGTGTCTCTTGTAGACAGTATATTGATGGATCCTGTTTTTTCATCCATTCTGTCACTCTCCGTCTCTTTATGGGTGCATTGAGTCCATTTACATTCAGTGTAATTATTGATAGATGTGAGTTTCTTGCTGTCATTTTGTAGTGCTGTTTTTGTGGTGCTGATGTTTTCTTTGTTCTTCTTACTCTCTTGTGCTGAGTTGCTTTTGTTTGTGTATGTTTTTTAAATTTGTTTTTGTAGGTTTTGTTTTTGCTGAGACTTTGTGTTTTTCCTCTTTTTTTAAATAAATGAGTATGTTTGTTAACTTTCTTTGTGGTTACCATGAATTTTACCCTTATCTTTCTAAGTTTGAAGCAGTCTACCATTACTTGGTATCGCCTTGCCTTCCTCTCCATTAGAAGGTTCTATACCTATGCCGTTTATTCCCTGTTTTATTGTTTTGATGTTGTTGTGATTTTCTGATTAATTGCTCTGATTCCCTGTTGTATTTCTTTTGGTTTTGGATAGCCCTCGAGAGTTCACTTCCTAGATTGGTATTTGGCTCCTACGATCCTGCATCCTAGCTTCTGCCTGTGAGCTGAAGCTGTTTGTCCTCAGATCGAAGAATTCCCTTTAATAATTCTTGTAAGTTTGGTTTGACTTTTACATATTCCCTTAATTTCTTTTTATCTGGAAATGATCTAATTTCACCATCAAATTTAAATGAGAGTTTTGCAGGATATATTATTCTTGGCTGACAATTTTTTTTTTCAAGATTTTATAAATGTCATCCCATTGCCTTCTTGCTTGCATGGTTTCTGCCAAATAATCTGAGCGTAGTCTTATTGTTTCTCCGCTGTATGTGACTTTTTGTTTCTCACGAGCTGCTCTCAGGATTCTTTGTTTGTCTTTGGTTTTGGCGAGTGGTATTATGATATGCCTCGGTGATTTTCTTTTGAGGTCTCTTCTATATGGGGTTCGTTGAGCTTCTTGGATGGCCAGCTTTTCATCTTTCATGATATTGGGGAATTTTTCTGTCAGCAGTTCCTCAATGATCCTCTCTGTGTTTTCTGTTTTCTCCCCCTGTTCTGGAATTCCAGTCACTTGAAATTTTTTGCTTTTGATTGTATCCCACATAATTCTCAGGGTCTCTTCATTTTTCTTTGTTCTTTTTTTCTGAGTTTTCCTGAAACAGAGTTGTATCCAAGTGTTTGTCTTCAATTCCACTGATCCTGTCTTCCACCATTTCAAATCTGCTTCTCAACCCTTCTATGACACCGCCCATTTCTGAAATCTTGTTGTTTATCTTTTGGATTTCTAATTATTGTCTTTGTATAATTTCTAGTTGTGAATTGATTTTGGCATTTTGTTCCTGCATTATTTTCCTGAATTCTTCCAATTTTTTGTCTGTATTTTGCATGAATTTGTCTATTTTTTCCTCATGTTTGTCAGCTTTTTGCCTTAGCTCTTGTAGAATTCTGAGTATTAGAGATCTGAATTCCCTGTCAGGTAGTTCTAGTGCAATTTCTTCCACTGGAGAGTCATCTGTTGTTTTATTTTGGACGCCTACTTGAACCATCCTGTCCTGTGTTTGTTAATGTTTTGGTATTGTCTGTTGTCTTCGGGGCATTCAGTTGTTATTTTTATCGTTTATTGATTGTAGATTTGTTTGCTTTGTCCTTTTTTTAAAAATTTGACTGTGTTTGAGCAGGCGGATTGTGTGCTCTTTGATGTTTGCTCATATGTGGGCAGAATACTTTTCGCCTCCTCCAGTTGGCAGGGTCAGTCATCAGATATGGTACAGCAGGGCAGGTCTAGTTGAAGAGGAGTTACTGGGATGGGTTGTTCGTGGCACTTACTACAGCCACCAGAGTGGGTCGGTAGTCAGTGCAGGGCAGGTTGCAGTAGACCGTGCCTGTGCTGCTTGGTGGTGTGATGTCAAGCGCATGGTGCAGATAGGCGGTATGCAGCGGGGAGATTGTTATGTGTGGAGCTAAGATGGATATGGGAGAGAGGAGAGAGGAACAGAAGCCAAAAATATACAAACAAAAAAGAATACTAGGGGAGCTTGCTGTTGGAGTGGAGAGATGAGAGACTATGAAGTCGAGAAAAACAGAAAGGGGAAGAGGAAGAAAAGAACGAATAAATAAAAATCGGAAAGTTTAAAGAACCACAAAGTTCCCAGGGATCCCACCAGTGCAGCTGTGAGGTCTGAGGAAGTAGTTCTCATGTGTTGCAGTACAGCCTGGCTAGAAGGCGTAGAGGTATACAATGCCAGGTATTCAGGGAAAAGAAAAAGAAGGAAGATACAGAGAGATGAGAAACTGAGCAATGAAGAAAGACAAAAAGGGAAAAAAAGGGAAAAGGAAACAAAACATATTAAAAAAAAAGAACAAGAAAGGCCCCCCCAAAAAAACAGAAAAAGAAAAACCAACGAAAAAAGAAATGCTCTCAGGGATCCCTCTGCATGTCTGTGGAAGCTGAAGGGGAGTTCCTTGCCACGCAGCTCCACCTGGCCAGAAAGGGCTCCCAACTCAAGAAAAAGAAAAGAAAACAAACAAACAATTCAAAATGAACAAACGAACAAAAGCCCCAGGATCCCACCAGCACGGTAGCCCAGACCGGGAAGCAGCTCCACACTCGAATTGAGCTCCTCAGCCCCTCAGGAAGAAGCAAAGATGGCGCACGGAGCCAGGAACTCGAGCGAAAGGAGGGGGAGGCGACGAGAGGCAAGCAAGAAATCAAAAGAAGCAGAAAAAAAAAAGCAACACCAGCAGCCAACAAATGACTCTCAGAGAGCCAGCTAGTGCGGGCTGGTGTTTCTGGACCAGAGACTGTGTTCGCGGAAGCAGAGGAGGCCGAATGTGGCTGAAGAAGGGTAGAGAGTGGGAAAGCGTATATCACAAATTGCCGGCGCTCTTGAGCCCCTCAGGAAGAAGCAAAGATGGTGCACGGAGCCAGGCACTCGAGTGAAAGGAGGGGGAGGTGGCGAGAGGCAAGTGAGAAATTAAAAGAAGCAGAAAAAAAAAAGCAACACTAGCAGCCAACAAATGACACCCAGACAGCCGCCCGCTTGGGTGTGTGGAATCCAAGCAGCAGGCATTTCCCGGTCAAGAGACCATGGCCGCAGGAAGCAGAGGAGGCCGAGCAGGGGCGAAGAGGGGTGGGGGGTGGGAAAGCGCACACCGCAAATTACCGGTTGTTTTGTCCCCTGCTGGACGCTCCATGAGGCTGCTTTCTCGTACCCCCATTTGCTGGTCTCCGATAGGAGTCCAAGATGGTGGATCCACGCTGCGTTAGCTGGTAGGGGACCTCTGCATGAATCTCTCCTTGCTCTCCGTTCTCTGTCAGTTTTCTCAGTCCATTTGGTTCTTGGTTGAGTCTTTATCTCTTCATTTGATGTTTTAGGGTTTCAGGATTGTTGTATTCTCTGTTCGGCTTAGTTTTTCGGATCTTTGCTGTGGAGGGACGGCGTGGTGCTTCTGCCTAGAGCGCCGTTTTGCCAGAACTCCAGATTACTCATTCTTGAAAGTAATAGCAAAAGTAGAGGATCTATGCCTTTGTTTGTACACATTCTTATCTAAAAATATTAGAAACAAAGTAGATGGGTTACTTACCTTGATAATATGGATTTTAAATCAAGGTGAACTGAGGGGAATGATGGGGAAAACCTGGTTTTCTTACTGCAGAGTGCCCTCTTAACTTGAGCTGTGGGCTTGCTGCCATCTTCCGGGGGGACCTTTTTTCATTTTCTAGTTGAATAATATGTGGGGGACTGATGATCTTTTCAATTTCTGTCTCTGAGTGTTGATATCAAATAAGCATTTTCCAATAATATCCAGTCAATCCATTTAGGTTCTTGTATCCTAGTGAAAAATAGTTTGCCTCAATAATAGTCTGTACATGTAAGTGTTCAAGCTTTTAGTATGTAGTAGGTCTTAATATATCACTGTATGTCTTAAGTAATATTTTACCTTAAAGCTCTATTTAGATTAAAACTTGTGCTACTTTTTTTTTTTTTAGGACAGCCAGTAGAGGGGACTTCATGTTTTCTGCGGATCGTTTGGTAGGTGGAGGCTTTCCATTTTCATTTCATTGTTGTACCTGGTACAAAAGGCCAAGGGCTTTTTTGTTCTAGAGCATTCTGGGAGTGAGAGCGATTATACCAAATAACTATTATCTTGTTAGGCTTCTGAGGTGTTGTTTCTACTGCTGACTAAACCTCTGTGTCAATATCCTTTCATCCCAAACCATTGCCCATGAACTCATTCCCTATAGTCCTCAGGTACCACTACTTCTCAAAATGGTTCTTTGTAATTTGTTCCTCAGCAACCTGTAAATGCCTCATCTTAGGGCAATGAAGTGAAGTATGCATTAAAAGAAAAGCAAGGATGTAAAGAGACTAGTGGTTAACCTTTGTGGTATCCAGTAATGCATAAAGACGAACATTTTCTTGTAGTTTATATGAAAACAAACACAAAAAAACAAACAAACACTTTGCCATCAAGTCGATTCCGACTCATAGCCACCCTATAGGACAGAGTAGAACTGCCCCATAGGGTTTCCAAGGAGCAGCTGGTGGATTCGAACTGCCAACCTTTTGGTTAGCAGCTGAGTTCTTAACCACTGCCCCACCAGTTTACATGAAGGGTTTTTTAAATTGCCTATTCTTTTCTGTACTATCCTCACATATGAAATACTAAGTTGGACTGTCTGCACTTTCCTCAGGGACTTCTTATTAGAAATGACCAAGCCCAATTCTGTTTAACTAGTATAATCTGAGAAGATCTCAGGCCAAATTGGCTTTTCTTCAGGGTAAGCACTGTGTTTCTTTCTTTTGTTTATATTTAATCATCATGCTCAGTGCTTGGGATGAGGTTGACACATTTTCTGCTGTGGTTATTGGTGTTCATTCATTCATGAAGTATATTCTAAAATCACGTGTGTCAGGCACTTGCTAGGCTGTGTTCAGGGGAAGGGGGTACAGCAGTGAAGACTATAGACATGGTTCTGGCCTTTGTGGAGCATACAGTCTAAATACTGTTGCCAGTATTTAGTTTGGGAAGGAAAGAAATGTGGTTTATTAACCTCTCAGTTATAACCAGAGAGTAGAAGATAGGTTATTAAAGGGAATGTAAGAAAAACTTTTAATTTAACTTTTACTTGGGGAATTCATTCCAAAAGAGCGTAGACAACCCCATTCTACTTTTGGCATTAAATATTCTTGGTTCAGAGACCAATTTATTTAAAATTATTTGAGCCTCCAGGGCACTAATATACCTTGGATTATACCAAGATAAATGTAGTTGACTTTCTTGGGGTAATAGGTCATTCTGTCTTATATGCTTTTATGAAACCAAAGAACAGATTCAGGGAGGAAGGAACTTATGACTTAATAGATTCTGGGGAGAGAAGAGGGATCTTGGTGGCCACTGGTAGAAAATGTATCCTCTTTTTTTCTTTTGCTTTCCTTGTGGCCTTTTTCTACAGAAAGTATGAGTTAGGTTCATGCCTATTGTAAAATTCTTCCCTGAAAGGGCGGGCATTATATCTTAGTCAAATAAGATAATAAGAATCTAGGGCATAATTTAGCTGAAGGAATGGTAATTTGGATCTCTCTGTTCTCTGCAGTTAGCTCTGAGGATTGTGGTATTTTGTGTGGGGGGAGGGAGTAGATGGTCCTTTGTGGTGGGAGTAGGGACTGGAGCTGTTTAGGTTTCCATTGTTGAGGATTTCTAGTACACTATCTCATCTAGCACAAGAATCCCATTATAATTGACTTTAATTTTATCCTGAATTTGCCAGGGTTGGCTTTCCTGGCCCTCGGATCCTTGGGTTCTCTACGTTTTAGTCACTCTTGTTCTGGTTTTTTATGTTTTCCTGTAAGGCTTGCATACATTATCATTTCTGTCCCAGGGTTGCAGGGGATGGGGTGGGAGATAAAGACTCTTGGAGGAATGTTTCTAGGTGGAGGCAATCTAAGCTCTTTAAAGAAAAGAATCCTCTTCTACACTTGTAATTTGCTAATAAGAGATATATATCTCCACAGAAGATGGTGGCTAGAGATGAGTGTGCACACACTTGTGCACACACATAGTATTCATGAGGTTCTTGGGCCCTCTGTCTGTTGCTGTGGGCTGACAGAGTGCTGAACCATTTAGCACTGATCTTTTTTAATTGCAGCAGAGTGTTGTGTTGTGATAACAGAGCGTTGGGCCTGGCAATTCTCCCCGCTGTTCCTGATTCTCAATCAATAATGTAATGTTGATTGGGGAAAATGTGCATTGTATTAGGTTCTGGTTGCTTATAGAAATACCATATCTGGTTTTTGAAGGCTGTTCTTAGTAGTTCTGAGTGATTCCTTCCTCTGTACCATATATCAAGATTGTTGGGAGCCTTTTCTTTAACTGAGAAGCTCCAGTGCATTTATCTGGAGCCTACTTAAAGCTCAGTAAATTGGTTCAGCCTATCTGCTAATTTAAATAGGAAGTTTTAGGCTTTATTTACATTGTGGTGGTCCTTTATTAAAAAAGAATCCAGCTTAGCAACTTCAAAGGTACTGAACAAGGCCGAGCAGTTCCCAATGAACACTATTTCCAGAGTAACCAGGAGTATATTACTTCCAAGGGTGCCTGTCATGACTATTGCCACTTGTAATTTTGCATGTCTCATAATATAGCCTAGATGAAGTGAATCAGAATCAGAAGGCATACTTCAATATTTTAGTGGCTATTATGTGCCTAAAAGAGGGTGGATACCTAGCAGCAAGCAGCCTGGCATTTGGAGAATCCCTGCATCTAACAAGTGATGGGGAGCCACTTCCTACTTCCAAAAGCTGAAGTTTTGCCTAGCATGCTACTGACTCTCTACCTAGTGTTCAGCTCATGAGACTAACAGCTAACAAGAGGTTCTCAGCAGGTTCTCAACTTATTCTTTTTTTGATTCTCTAGATCAGACTTGTTGTGGAAGAGGGATTGAATCAGCTGCCATATAAAGAATGCATGGTAACCACTCCAACAGGTAACCAGAGCCATTACTCTCATATTTTCCTCATAAGTATTCTGAGATGGACTTGGGGGAAAACGGAAAGAAAGCAGTCTGATTAAAATCAATATGCAAAATGAGGAGTCTAGGTGGAGCTATTCTTCTTAACATCTTAATAAACTTGGAAACATTTAGTAAAGAAATATATGTGGGTGACTTCTTGTTAATGGCTTGCTTGTCAATTCAAGTTAAAGGTTAATTAATATTCTTCACCATACAGGTATTTCCTGTTATGATGGTCCATTGGGATCAGAGTTAAGAATTGCTGGCAGCTTATCTTCCTCTGTGGGGAAGCTGCTGGTGTTAACAAATGATTTGGCATTGAAACTCCAGGTAAAAGGATGAGACCTCAGACAAACACAACACAACACAACAAAACAAAGAAAAGCAATGAGAATTGGAAAAGGTGCTTTGTTTTACTATTTAAAAGAAAGCAGCCAAAGATCCATGTATCGGTCTTGAAGTTCTGATTTGGTTCTTTAGTAAATAGTGGAAAATTGTTCTATTCAGAGGGTTGACTTTATGAAAATTGAGGGTTGAGCTTATTGCATTATAATTGACACAAATTCAGGATGAGACCAAGGTTTCAGCATGTCTTGGTAACTGCTTCAGCTTCTCTGCTTTTAAGGAAGAATCAAGGCTCATAAAAAGGGATGAAATGAGGATGCTTTCTGCTGTGGGTCACAGTTGGGTTCCATTTTGAATTGATGGGCATTACAGCATTCTGAGTGCAGTGATTCTCTTCTGAATTCAACTTGAGAAATGTGTATGAATATCATGCTATAATAATACCCGTTCTCACCTGATGAAGCCTGCCTTTCCCAATTTATCTCCACAAGTTTTTATGAAGAATTAAGAAATACGAAAAAAGCATGACTAATTTCATTACTTTCACAGGGAACCTAAGGTGTTATACAGTGTGTCTGGAGAAGAGTTGCTCTGTACCCATCTGATTTAAACTATAGGCACCTTTTAAAATAAGTAGGTTGCTCCAGTGATGAAAGATAAACTCTTTGGTTTTATTCCTCCTCAACAGGGTACAAATATGAAGGAGTGAAATTTGAGAAGGGAAATTGCGGGGTCAGCATAATGAGAAGCGGTAGGTTTGCATGTTTCCATTTTGTCTTTTTTCACGCATACAGACAGTTGCTGTTTTTCAGAAGGAAGGTGTGCTTGTTTGTCATAATTGCAGCCTGTTTTAGCTTAAATCTCACCACCTGTGTTGTCTGTCCTCCTGGTGCCTTGTAGTTATGACTGTTGTGTTGCTGAGTTCAGCTAATTTTAACTGTAGAGCATCTTCCCTAGTGGCATGCCTCCATGACAAGCCAACTTTTAAAACGATTCAGGGGAGGGTATGCTGGAAAGAGATGAATTCTTTTTTTAATGTATAAAAATTCCTTTTTCTCTTCTGGCTATGAGGTTATATTTGTGAACAGTTGAATACTTCCAATAAAATTGGAACTTTAAGGTTGTTTTTTTTTTTTTTTAGGAGACCTCTCTTAAGCAGTGGTAGGATTCTCAGGACAATGTTGTTCAATCTTTTAAAATTGGTGAATAGAGATGGACTTTTCACCCAGCAAAATGTTTTCAAGGTTCGGCTCCTTTCCAAAGGCAGGTTTTCCCTAAGTGTGGTTCTTGCACTCCTAGAGTATACCAAATGACTTGGAGTGGTGCACAGACAGAATTGTTTTTAACTTTAATATTTATTTGTTGATTTTCATATATATTAGAAAGAAAATAGTTTTTTATGTTTACAGTAATGATATAAAATTTATTCGTAAATTTAAGTTAAAAGTTATTTAAAGGAAAATATTAAGTAATAATAATATAGGTAGAATTCTGATATAGCCTAAAATCTTGAAGATGGTATGAGAATGGCTGACTTTTGGAAAATACTTCCTGAAAGGAATTCAGACTCAAAAATAGCTCTGTGTTCACAGAAACCAAGGGGGGTCATGGTAGTGCTTCTGCAGCCTGGGTTGTTATTGTTGTCAGGTGCCATTGAGTCAGTTCCGACTCATCGACCCAATGTACAAAAAAACAAAACGCTGCCTGCTCCTGTACTATCTTCACAATTGTTGCTATGCTTAAGCCCATTGTTGCAGCCACTGTGTCAGTTCGTCTCATTGAGAGTCTTCCTCTTTTTTGCCGACTCTCTGCTTTACTGAGCATGATGTCCTTCTCCAGGGACTGCTCCCTCCTGATAACATGTCCAAAGTACATGAGATGAAGTCTCCCCATCATTGCTTCTAAGGAGCATTCTGGCTGTACTTCTTCCAAGACAGATTTGTTTGGTCTTCTGGCAGTCCAAGGTGTATTCAATATTTTTTGCCAACACCATAATTCAAAGGCATCGATTTTTCTTTGGTCTTCCTTATTCATTGTCCAGCTTTTGCCTGCATATGAGGCGATTGAAGATACCATGGCTTGGGTCAGGTGCACCTTTGTCCTCAAAGTGACATCTTTGCTTTTTAACACTTCAAAGAGGTCTTTTGCAGCAGATTTGCCCAATGCAATGCGTCTTTTGATTTCTTGACTGCTGCTTCCATGGGTGTTGATTGTGGATCCAAGTAAAATGAAATCCTTGACAACTTCAATGTTTTCTCCGCTTATCATGATATTGCTTATTGGTCCAGTTGTGAGGATTTTTGTTTTCTTTATGTTGAGGGGTAATCCATACTGAAGGCTGTAGTCTTTGATCTTCATCAGTAAGTGCTTCATGTCCTTTTCACTTTCAGAAGGGAAGTTGTGTCATCTGCGTAATGCAGGTTGTTAATGAGTCTTCCTCCAATCCTGATGCCGCATTCTTCTTCATGTACTCCAGCTTCTCAGATTATTTGTTCAGCATACAGGTTGAATAAGTATGGTAAAAGGATACAACCCTGGTGCACACCTTTCTTGCCTATAAACCACGCAGTATCCCCTTGTTCTGTTTGAACAACTGCCTCTTGGCCTATGTACAGGTTCCGCATGAGCACAATCAAGTGTTCTGGAATTCCCATTCTTCGCAATGTTATCCATAATTTGTTGTGATCCACACAGTTGAATGCCTTTGCATAGTCAATAAAACACAGGTAAACCTCTTTCTGGTATTCTCTGCTTTCGACTAAGATCAATTTGACATCAGCAGTGATAACCCTTGTTCCACATCCTGTTCTGAATCCCACTTAATTTCTGTCAGTTCCCTGTTGATGTACTGCTGCCACCATTTTAAAATGATCTTCACCAAAATTTTGCTTGTTTGTGATATTAATGATATTGTTTGATAATTTCCGCATTCTGTTGAATCACCTTTGTTTGGAATGGGCACAAATATGGATCTCTTCCAATCAGTTGGCCAGGCTACTGTCCTCCAAAGTTTTTGGCATAGACGAATGAGCACCTACAGCGCTGGATCCATTTGTTGAAACATCTCAGTCGGTATTCCGTCAGTTCCTGGAGCCTTGTTTTTTGCCAATGCCTTCACTGCAGCTTAGACTTCTTCCTTCAATACCATCGGTTCTTGATTATATGCTACATCCTGGAATGGTTGAATGTCAACCAATTCTTTTTGGTACAGTGTCTCTGCGTATTCCTTCCATCTTCTTTTCATGCTTCCTGAGTCGTTCAGTATTTTCCCAGTAGAATCTTTCAGTGTTGCAACTCGAGGCTTGAATTTTTTTCTTCAGTTCTTTCAGCTTGAGAAATGCTGAGCATGTTCTTTCCTTTTGATTTTCTAACTCCAGGTCTTTGCACATTTCGTTATAATACTTTTTCTTTGAAGTCTTCTCTTCAGCTCTTTTACTTCATCATTTCTTCCCTTCTCGTTAGCTACTCTACATTTGAGAGCAAGTTTCAGAGTCTCTTTTCACATTCATTTTGGTCTTTTCTTACTTTCCTTTCTTTTTAATGACCTCTTTATTTCTTCATGTATAATGTCCTTGATGTCATTCCATAACTCTCCTGGTCTTCAGTCATTAGTGTTCAGTGTGTCAAATCCATTGAGACAGTCTCTAAATTCAGGTGTGATATACTCAAAGATCATATTTTGGCTCTTGTGGACTTGCTGTAATTTTCTTCATCTTCAACTTGAACTTGCGTGTGAGCAATTGATCTGTTCCACAGTTGGTCCTGGCTTGTTCTGACTGATGATTTTGAGCTTTTCCATCATCTCTTTGCACAGACATAGTCAATTTGATTCATGTGCATTCCATCCGGTGAGGTCCACGGGTATAGTAGCAGTTTATGTTGTTGAAAAAAGGTATTTGCAATAAGGAAGTGCTGGATCCATTTGTTGAAACATCTCAACTGGTGTTCCGTCAGTTCCTGGAGCCTTGTTTTCTGCCAGTGCCTTCAGTGCAGCTTGGACTTCTTCCTTCAGTACCATCGATTCTTGATTATATGCTACATCCTGAAATGGTTGAGCATCAACCAGTTCTTTTTGGTACAGTGACTCTGTGTATTCCTTCCATCTTCTTTTGATACTTCAAAATTCTGTCATGCGATCTCCGGCGTTGTTTCCATCACCAAGGCCATATTTTCCAACTACCAATACTTTTTTGTTTCTAGCTTTCGCATTCCAATCACCAGTAATTATTAGTGCATCTTGATTGCATGTTTGATCAATTTCACACTGCAGACTTAATAAAAATCTTCAATTTCTTCATCTTTGGACTTATCGATTGTGCGTAAATTTGAATAATAGTTGTATTAACTGGTCTTCCTTGTAGGCATATGGATATTATCCTATCACCAGACAGTGTTGTACTTCAGGATAGATCTTGAAATTTCTTTTTGATGATGAATGAGACACAATTCCTCTTCAATTTGTCATTCCTGGTATAGTAGACTTTATGATTGTCCAATTCAAAATGGCTAATACCAGTTCATTTCAGCTCACTGATGCCTGGGATATCAATCTTTATTTCATTTTGATGACTTCCAATTTTCCTAGATCCATACTTTGAACATTCCACATTCTGCTTATTAATGAATGTTGGCAGTTGTTTCTTCCCATTTTGAGTCGTGCCACATCAGCAAGTGAAGATCCCAGAAGCTTGACTCCATCCATGCCATTAGGGTTGACTCTGCTCTGAGGAGGCAGCTCTTCCCCAGTGGTAATTTGAGTGTCTTCCAACCTGAGGGGCTCATCTACCGGCATGATATCAGACAATGTTGTGCTGCTACTCCGAGGAGGCAACTCTTCCCCAGTGGTAATTTGAGTGTCTTCCAACCTGAGGGGCTCATCTTCCGGCATGATATCAGACAATGTTGTGCTGCTATTCATAATGTTTTTATTGGCCAATTTTTTCAGAAGTAGACTGCCAGGTCCTTCTTCCTAGTCTTTCTTAGTCTGGAAGCTCTGCTGAAAACTGTCCACCATGGATGACCCTGCTTATATTTGAAATACCAGTGGCATAGCTTCCAGCATCACAGCAACATGCAAACCACCACAGTACAAACTACACCCTGGGTGGGAGAAACAATCTACTACTTTTTCACTGTTTGCCTGCAAAGCCTCTGTCATTGAACTCAGTGCTGAGTTAAGGTATGTCTTCTGATGCCACCTTGATCTAAAAGATCCTTTGGTCTTCATCTCCCATTCTTTCATAAATCTTTTATATTTTTTTCAGATTAAATGGACGTGGTCACATAAGTTGAGTCCCAAGTTTAGACAGTTTAAAGGCTTCTTCAAAATATAGAATAAAAGTATTCCTGATATTAAACAGCTCAGCAGTAGCTTACCAAACCATTTTATTTTCTGTAATCATGGAGGCATGGCAACTTTAATCTTGGAAGCCAGCAATAAAACTAGCTTACCCTAGTTTCATGGACCAGCCCTTAACCTAATGTATGACCAGCCCTAAGTATAAAATATGAATACATCAGAAGTAAAAGCTGTTGACTTTAAGAAGAATTTCTTCCTTCTTGACAATGCCCTTTTTATTAATAGTCGTGAAGTCTGTTTTGTCCTATTCTTGGACTTTCACTCCATCTCCCTTCAACCCTTTTTTACTTCTTTTTTTATTGTTGTACTTTAAGTAAAAGTTTACAATTCAAGTTAGTCTCTCATACAAAAATCTATACATACGTTGTTATGTGACCCAAGTTGCTCTCCCTATACTGTGACAGCACGCTTCTTTTACTTCTTTTTTATTTTCTTCTTTAAGGTGAGGCAATGGAGCAAGGTTTACGAGACTGCTGTAGATCCATAAGAATTGGAAAGATCCTGATTCAGAGTGATGAGGAAACACAAAGAGCCAAAGTATATTATGCCAAGTTCCCCCCAGACATTTACCGGAGAAAAGTCCTTCTGATGTATCCAATTCTGAGTGAGTGGCTTGAATTTGAAATCTGTAACATTTTGGTTAGGGTTTAAATTCAACTTAGTGTCTGCCTCCTAAGTACCCTTATATACAGGTAAAAACAGTTTCTAAATATATTTGTTTTTCTCAGTTGGATTTGGAGTTACTGGGGAATTTTTATTGTATGATAAGAAAATGTACATTAGTCAAACTTTATTAGCTCCAAATAGCTTCTATCTTGAACACATAGAAGCAAAAGATTTCTTGTGGATTGAATTGTGTCCCCTCAAAATATGTATTGAAGTCCTGGCCCCTGTATCTGTGGATGTGATCCTGTTTGGAAATAGGAGTTTTCTTTTTTTATGTTAATGAAGTCATACCAGAGTAGGGTGGGTCCTGAACCTAATCCCTTATGAGTAGTCTCTTATAAAAAGGGAAAGTGGACATGGAGAGTGACACATAGGGAGAAGACCAACACCAAGTGATGATAGAAGCAGATGCATCTACAAGTCCAGGAATGCCAAGGATTGCCAGCAGCTAGTGGAAGCTGAAAGAGACAAAGAAGGACCTTTCCTTAGAGCTGACAGCCTGAATTCAGACTTCGAGCCTTCTGAACTGTGAGAAAATAAATTTCTGTTCTTTAAAGCAACCCACTTGTGGTATTCTGTTATGGCAGCACTAGGTAACTGTGATGGTTAAGATTGTGTGTCAACTTGGCTGGGCCATGATTCTCAGTGTTTTGGCAGTCATATAATGTTGTGATTACTTCCCTGTTGAGATTTGATACGTGATCACCCACATGATGAGATCTACTGTGAGTAGCCAGTCAGTTGAAGGGGAGTTTCCTTGGGCATGTGGCCTGCATCAAGTGTGGGCAGACGTTCAGGCAGGGCTCGGGGGCTTTTGCTCATTCTGGATCCTGCAGCTGGCTCCTGTTCGTCTGACCTCCGGTTCTTGGGACTTGAGCTAGCAGCTTACCTGTGGTCTTGCCTGCCAATCTTGGGATTCGTTGATCTTCACAGCCTGTGAGCAACAGCCCTGCTCTCCGGCCTGCTGATCTTGGGTTCACCAGCCCCTGTGGCTACGTGAATCAGAAGAAACCTCTTTCCTGACCCACGGTCTTGGGACATTACAGCCTCTACAACCACATGAGCCATATCCTTGATTTAATCTCTCTCTCTCTCTGTGTGTGTGTATATATATATATATATATACACACTTGTACACTTTACTGGTTTTACTTCTCTAGAGAACCCAGCCTAAGACATGTGGTACTGAGAGTGGTTCTAGAGAAACAGAATTGCAAGGATGAATTTTTTAAATTGATTCTCAAGTCTGGTTAGTCTTAAAGATGTTGATGACTCTGCTTCCAGTAGTAAAAAAGGCACTGCTAATCCATGGCGTGAGGTGGCAATTCAAATATGCAAAATATCACCATCAATAGATCAGGTATTGGTGAAAGACAAGGCGCTCGGTAATTGCATGTATAATACCTTTCTACAATTTTGTCATAAATGAGAATTATAAGGAAGCTGGTTGGTTGGTCCTACTTTTGCTAGACAAACTGGTGAAAGAAAGAGATGAGCTCAGGTCTTCATAGTCAAAGCTCAAGCGCCACATAAACAACCTTGAAGTTTCCACTTGTGCCCTGAAAGAAAGCCTTATTTCTTGTAGTAACAGAGCTGATATTGCCAAAAACCAAACCTAGAGTCTTATTTGTAAGAGTGGCTGAATTACAACACCAACTCAACTGCCAAACTCGAGAGGCATCTAAAGTTAAAGTGAGGGCATTGATTGGGAAGAAATTAGGATCCTGAAACCTGGGATGGGGATATATGGGCAGATAATCAGTAAGCTGGAGATACTGAGCCCCTAAATTCCATGGAGTCACTCCTGCCAACAGAACTATTTAGCTCCTCCACTTCCATCTAATGAAATTAACCTAGCTGCATCTAAAGCACCTTTCTCTGGTCATTGTCTGGGACATCACCTGAGGCAGATGCTTTACTAGATAATGCTGAATGTTCTCGAAACATTTCCCCACCGATTTTTGCTTCTAGACCTATAACTAGACTTAAGTCCCAGTGAGCCCCAAAAGGTGAAGTACAAAGTGTAACCCAGGTAGAGGTATGCTATACTCCGAAAGAACTGCTTGACTTTTAATATGTACAAACAGAATACTGGAGAATATGTGTAGGAATAGCTATTAAGGGTGTGGGATAATGGTCCAAGGAACATAAAGATGGATCAGTCTGAGTTTATTGATGTGGGCTCACTAAGCACAGATTCTTCATTCAGAATAGTCTGACTCGTATGGACTTAAGGTGTTAGCTACTTAATCATGTTATCCCTAGGAGTGAAATAGATAGGAAATATACTAAATATTTACTTTATTTGTACAAGTGGATGAATTCTAGGTCAAGTGAACATCAGTCTAACTTGAATTGCCAGAATAGAGAGTCATGGCCCCTCAATCAATTCCCAGACTTGAGCGAGTTTATAGACCCACAACCCCTTGATTAAAGGGGAGGCTGGATCCCCTTGAGGAAGGACTCCAATATGCTGCCAAAATCTTAAACTGTTCATCTTTCTCCCAGCCTTCCCCAAAGGGATCTACGGCCTTTTATGAGAGTGACTGTCATTGGGGAAAAGAAAATAATCAGACTATTTGGGGATTACTGGATACTGGTTCTGAACTGACACTAATTCCAGGAGACCAAAAACATTACTGTGGCCCACCAGTCTGAGTGGGGGCATATGGAGGTCAGGTTATTAATGGAGTCTTAGCTCATGTCAGTCTTACTGTAGGTCCAGTGAGTTCCTGAACCCATCCTATAGTGATTTCCCCAGTTCCAGACTGCATTATTGGAATAGACATACTCAGCAACTGGCAGAATCCCCACACTGGATCCCTGACAAATGGATAAGGGCTATTATGGTAGGAAAAGCCAAGTGGAAGTCGTTAGAACTGCCCCTACCTAGGAAAATAGTAAACCAAAAGCCGTACCACATTGCTGGAGGGATTGCAGAGATTACTGCTACTATCAAGGACTTGAAGGATGCAGGGTTGATGATTCCCACCACATCCCCATTCAGCTCACTTCTTTGGCCTGTGCAAAAAAACAGATGGATCTTGGAGAATGACAGTGGATTATCATAAACTGAACCAGGTAGTGACTCCAGTGACAGCTGCTGTTCCAGATGTAGTCTCACTGCTTGAGCAAATTAATATATCTCCTGGTACCTGGTATGCATCTGTTGACCTGGCTAATGCCTTTTTCTCCATACCTGTTTCAAAGGACCATCAGAAGCAGTTTGTCTTTAGCTGGCAAGACCAGCAATACACCTGCAGTTGCCTATCTCAGAGCTACGTCAACTCTCTAGCCCTATGTCATAATTTAGTCCACAGGGACCTTGATCACCTTTCCCTTCCACAAGACATCACACTGGTCCATTACATTGATGACATTATGCTGATTGGACCTAGTAAGGAAGAAGTGTCAATGAGTGTGAACTTACTGGTAAAACATTTGCATGCTAGAGGGTTGAAATTAATCCCATAAAAATTCAGGCACCTTCCACCTCAGTGAAATTTTTAGGGGTCCGGTGGTATGGGACATGTTGAGATATTCTTTTTAAAGTGAAGGAAAAGTTATTGCATATGGTCCCTCCCACAACTAAAAAGGAGGCACAACACCTAGTGGGTCTCTGGATTTTGGAGGCAGCATATTCCTCATTTGGGTGTTCTACTCTAGCCTATTTATCCAGTGACTTCAAAAGTTGCAGTTTTGAGTGGGGCCCAGGACAGGTTCAGGCTGCTACGCAAGCTGCTCTGCCACTTGGGCCATATGATCCAGTTCATCCAATGGTGCTTGAAGTGTCCATGGCAGATAGAGATGCTGTTTGGAGTCTTTGGCAGGCCCCAACTGGTGAATCACAGCACAGACCCTTAGGATTTTGGAGCAAAGCCCTGCCATCCTCTGGAGACAACTACTCTCCTTTTGAGAAACAGCTTTTGGCTTTTACTGGGCCTTAGTAGAGACTGAACGCTTAACCATGGGACACCAAGTCACCATGTGGCCTGACCTTCCCATCATGAACTGGGTGTTGTCTGACCCACAGAGTCATAAAGTTGGTCATGCACAGCAGCACTCTGTCATTAAATGGAAGTGGTATATACGAGATCGGGCCTGAGCAGGATCTGAAGGCAGAAGTTGCATGAGGAAGTGGCTCAAATGCCCATGGTCTCCACTCCTGTCACGTTACTTTACATCTCCCAGTCTGCACCTATGGCCTCATGGGGAGTTCCTTATAATCAGTTGACTGAGGAAGAGAAAACTCGTGCCTGGTTTACAAGTAGTTCTGTGCAATATGCAGGCACCACTCGAAAGTGAATGGTGGCAGCACTGCAGCCCCTTTCTGAGAACGCCCTGAAGGACAGTGGTGAAGGGAAATCCTTCCAATGAGCAGAACTTTGAGCAGTGCACCTGGTTGTTCGCTTTGCTTGGAAAGAGAAATGGCCAGATGTGCAATTGTATACTGATTCGTGGGCTGTGACAAGTGATTTGGCTGGATGGTCAGGGACTTGTAAGGAACATAATTGGAAGATTGGAGACAAGGATTTATGGGGAAGAGGTGTGTGAATAGACCTCTCTGAATGGGCCAAAGAAGTGATGATATTTGTGTCTCATGTGAATGCTCACCAAAGGGTGACCTCAGCAGAGGAGGATTTTAACAATCAAGTGGATAGGATGACACGTTCTGTGGAAACCACTCATCCTCTTTCCCCAGTTACTCCCGTCATTGCTCAATGGGCTCATGACAAAGTGGCCATGGTGGCAGGGATGGAGGTTACGCAGGGGCCCAGCAACATGGTCTTCAACTCACCAAGGCTACAGCCACTGCTGATTGCCCAATCTGCCAGCAGCAGAGACCAACATTGAGTCCCCAATATGGCACCATCCCCTTGAGGTGATCAGCCAGCAACATAGTGGGTAACTTCCATCATGGAAAGGGCAGTGTTTTGTTCTTACTGGAATAGACACTTACTGTGGATATGGATTTGCCTTCCCTGCATGCAATGCTTCTGCCAAAACTACCATCCATGGACTTACAGATTGCCTTATGCATCATCGTGGTATCCCACACAGCATTGCCTGGGATCAAGGGACTAACTTCACAGAAAATGAAGTGCAGCAGTGGGCCCATGCTCATGGAATTCACTGATCTTACCATGTTCCCCATCATCCTGAAGCAGCTGTCTTGATAGAACGATGGAGTGGCCTCTTAAAGACACGATTACTGTGGCAGCTAGGTGGCAATACCTTGCAGGGTTGGGGCAGTGTTCTCCAGGAGGCTGTATATGCTCTAAACCAGAGTCCGCTATATGGTGCTGTATCTCCCATAGCCAGGATTCAGGGTCCAAGATTCAAGGGTGGAAATGGGAGCGGCACCACTCACTATTCCCCCTAGTAACCCACTCGCAAGAGTTTTGCTTCCTATCCCCATGACTTTATGCTCTGCAGGTATAGAGGGCTTAGTTCCAAAGGGAAGAATGCTCCCACCTGGAGACATATCACTGATTGTATTGAACTGGAAACTAAGAATGCCACCTGCCACTTTGGGCTCCTTTTGCCTCTGGATCAACAGGCAAAGAAGGGAGTTACCATACTGATTGGTGTGATTGATCCTGATTACCAAGAGGAATTCAGATTGATATTATATATTGGAGGTAATGAAGAGTATGTCTGGAATGCAGGAGATCCCTTAGGGCATCTCTTGGTACTACCATGCCCTGTGATTAAAGTTAGTGGAAAACTACATCAACTCAATTCCGATATGACTATTAATGGCCCAGACCCTTCAGGAATGAAGGTTTGGGTCACCCTGCCAGGCAAAGAACCATGACAAGCTGAGGTGCTTGCTGAGGGCAAAGGGAATATGGAATGGGTGGTGGAAAAAGATAGTTCTAAATACCAGTTATGGCCACGTGACCAGTTACAGAAACGGAAGTTATGAGTGTTTCTACATTGTATGTATGCATCAAATATTTTTGTTTTCTTCACTTATAAAATATAAGATGTAAACAGGACTATAGCATTTTTGATGGTATGTGTGTTGATTGTATCATGTTAGGCCCAAGTATGACTTTCTCATTGTCTTTATTCAGAGATTATGTATGCTTTAAGGGGATGTGTATAGGTGCCAGGTTAACAAGGTGTGTACTGTGATGTTTAAGATTGTGTGTCAACTTGGCTGGGCCACCATTCTCAATGTTTTGGGAGTCGTATAATGTGATCACTTCCCTGTTGAGATTAGATATGTGATCATCCCCATGATGGGATGTGCTGTGAGTAGCCAATCAGTTGAAGGGGAGTTTCCTTGGGCATGTGGCCTGCATCGAGTGTGGGCAGAGTGTGATTGATCCTGCTCAGGGGCTTTTGCTCATTCTGGATCCTGCAGCTGTCTCCTGTTTGTCTGACCTCTGGTTCTTGGGACTTCAGCTAGCAGCTTACCTGTGGTCTTGCCTGCCAATCTTGGGATTCGTTGATCTTCACAGCCTGTGAGCAACAGCTCTGCTCTCCGGCCTGCCAGTCTTGGGTTCACCAGCCCCTGCATCTACGTGAATCAGGAGAAGCCTCTTTCCTGACCCACAGACTTGGGACATTACAGCCTCTACAACCACATGAGCCATTTCCTTGGTATAAATCTCTCTCTCTATATATATATATTTGTACACTTTACTGGTTTCGCTTCTCTAGAGAACCCAGCCTAAGACGGTAACTAAGACAGTATTAGGTACCAGGGAGTGGGGATGCTGCTCTAACAAATACCAAAAGCGTTGAAGTTGTTTTGGAATTGGATAATTGGCAGAGGCTGGAAGAATTTTGATGCACTTGGTAGTAAGAGCCTAGACTGCCTTGAAGAGAGTTTTGGTAGAATTTTAGATATTAAGGGACATTCTAAGGAGGGATCAGAAAGAATGAGAGCTGTGAGGAAAGCTCCTGTTATCATGAACACAGTGTTGCTAGAAATGTGGGCATTAAATGTGCTTTTGGTGAGTTTTTAAAAGGATATGATGAACATGTTTTTGAACACTGGAATAAAGGTGATGCTTGTTATAAAGTAAAAAAAAAAAACTTGTCTGCAGTATTAGAATGTTTTGCTGAAAGTGGAACTTGTTAAGTGATGAATATTTAGCTAAGGAGATTTCTAAGCAAAATCTTGGAGATGCAATGTGGTTTCTCCTGTTGCTTATAGTAAAATACGGGAGGAAAGAGATAGACTGAGAAATGAAGTGTGTGAAAAAAACCCAAACTTTAAGATTTAGAAAATTCTATTGCAAAAACTAAGAGAACATGCCCTGGAAAGGATACTAAGGCTTTGGCAACACAACCATTTGCTAAAGAGATTAGGTCTGTGAGCAATGGATCTAATCAACCATCTCAGCAGAAACCCTGCCATCTTAGATTGAAAGGGACAGAGACAGGATAAAATGAATTAAAGCTGTCTGTCTCTTAGAGTTTTATAGGCAGGAAACAGGCCAATGGAGCTGTTTCATTGCAAACATCTGTTGTCCTTCAAAAAAAGGAAGGGACTATCCCAGGAGCAGTTCAGAGACCAGCAGAACTGTCCAAAGGAGCATGGGGGACAGGGCCGCTATTTCCTTGGTTTTATAGGGTGGAGCCACTGTGCCCTAGATTTTAAAGTGTTTCAGAGTGGGTTTGCTGCCAGCTTGTTTCTGGATGGTGGGCCTGCCATTCCAATGGGCCAAGAGAATGGGCTGTTGCCCAATGTTGAGAGGGCAGGGCTGCTGTGCCAATGGGTCAAGAGACATAGCCACCCAGGGCTGAGGGGTTGGGGTCACTGCTCCAGTGGGCCAGAAGAATGGTGCCTCCCAAAACTAAGGGCACAAGGATGCCATCTCAGTGAGCTGACACCCAGGGCCGAGGGGCTGCTCTGTCCGGGATCTGGAGTTTAAGGCCAGTACCCTGAGTTTGGAGGATGGGGCCATTGCCCAGATGTGCCTGGAAAACAGAGGATTAGTTTCAGAACTTGAAAGCTAACGAGATTTTCCCTGCTGGGATTTCGACTTGCTTGGTACCCTTGACACCTTCTTTGCCACCAATTTCTCTCTTTTGGAATGGAAATGTCTACCTATTCATGTCCCACCATTTTATTTTGGAAGCAGATAACTTGTATTTTAGTTTTCACAGGTCCACAGATGGAAAAGAATTTTGCCCCAGGACAGAACACACCTGGAATCTCACCCATACTTGATTTAGATGATTCAGAAGATAAGATTTTGGAATTAGAATTGATGTTGGAATGGGTTAAGACTCTTGGTGATGATATGATAGGGTAAATGTGTTTTTCATGTGAGAAGGACATGGATTTTGGGGGGCCAAAGGGTGGCCCCTATAATTTTGTGTACCCTAAAAATATGTATTAAAGCCCTGGCCCCTGTACCAGTGAATGTGATCCTGTTCAGAAATAGAGTATTCTTTTGTTATATTAATAAGATCATACTAGACTTGCATGGGTCCTGAAACTAATTATTTCTGAGTTATAAAAAGAGTGGAATAGACACAGAGACACATACACAAGGGGAAGACAGATGCCAGGGAACACCAAAGAACACCAAGGAACTCATGGGACTGCTGACAAAGACTAGAGCCATGCCCTGAATTCGGACTTTTAGCCTCCAGAACTGTGTCCAAACTGTGCTTTAAAGTCACCCACTTGCAGCATTTCTGTTATGGCAGCACTAGGTAACTAAGACAGGATTTAGTGATATATAGAACACAGAACACTGACCCCTCTGTAGCCCAATGAGTACACCAGTGATTTTCTCAAGGATTTATTCTCTCTTGAGGTCGTATTTTTTTTTCCTGTTTCCTAGGCTTACTCAGATCATACATGGCATAGTCCCAAGAGGGGATTTAAATTTGATATTTCAAATATTGCATGAATTTAGGGCATGTCATGTATTTGATAACTGCAAAGTGTATGTGTCATATCCATTACTGAAAATAACATTGTTGATAAAGAATGTTGTTGTTAGGTACCATCCAGTTGATTGCAATTCATAGTGACCCCATGTGACAGAGTAGAACTGCCCCATAGGGTTTCCTAGGCTGTAATCTTTACAGGAGCAGATTGTCAGGTCTTTCTCCCATGGGCTGTTGGGTGGATTCAAACTGCCAACCTTTGATTAGCAGCCAAGCACTTAACTGTTGAGCCACCAGGGCTCCGTTGATAAAGAATAGGTACCTTCAAATGAAGCTTTGCCTTGTGATGTCTTATGTTAGATTGCTGAACTTTTTGAGATTAATGTTAAAGTTGCTACTAATGCATTTGGTTGTCATTTGATTTCAGGCACTGGAAATACTGTAATTGAAGCTGTAAAGGTTCTTATAGAACATGGAGTTCAACCCAGTGTTATCATCTTACTCAGTCTGTTCTCCACTCCTCATGGTGAGTTCAGAATGGGGCAGTAACTGGGATTCCAGATGGTTGTGGAATGGTTAAGTCTGCATCTGTCTAACCTCTCATTTGGAAAAAAAAGTTTATTTAATCTCAAATTAAATACAAATATTATTTTGGTAGTTATAACTTAAATTTGTCATTTCTAGGCTTGGTGATAATATTTTACAGCATTCTGATGTTGTTCAAATTCAAATGGAGAAGTATGAATTAACCCCGTTGAAAGAAATTACAATTGTTTTCTTGGTGACCTAGTTTGGGTAGAGCATGAAAATGGCTGAAATCCCCTTATTTCCCTTGATTCCTTGTTTGAGCCTGAGAACTCCTCTGAAACAGCAAGAAGCTTGAGGTTCTAGTTAGCACTCTGGTCTTAGCTAAAGTAGGCTTTGTAGTGTGAAGTGAAGAGCAGAAGTTTTTATAAGTTAGACTTCTTTTTTTATTATGCTTTAGGTGAAAGTTTAGCGAGAAAATTAGTTTCTCATTCAACAATTTATACACAAATTGTTTTGTGACATTGGTTGCAATCCTCCCAATGTGTCAACACTCTCCCCTTCTCTACTGCAGATTCTCCATTTCCATTTGTCCCATTTTCCTGTTCCTTCCTGCCTTCTTGTCTTTACTTTTGGGCAGGTGTTGCCCATTTGGTCTCATTTACATGGCTGAGCTAAGAGGCATGTTCCTCATGTGTGTTATTGTTTGTTTTACAGACTTGTGTAATTTTTGGCTGAAGGGTGAACTTTAGGAGTGACTTAAGCTCTGAGTTAAAAGGGTGTCTGGGTGCCATAGTCTCGGGGTTCCTCCAGTCTCTGTCAGAAACTAAATCTGGTCTGTTTTTGAGAATTTGAATTTTGTTCTACATCTTTCTCCAGCTCTGTCTGGCACCCTCTATTGTGATTCCTGTCAGAGCGGTAGGTGTGGGTAGCCCGTCACCATCTAGTTGTTTTGGGCTTAGGCTGGTGGAGGCTGTGGTACCTGTAGTCCATTAGTCCTATGGACTAACATTTCCCATGTGTTTTTGGTTTTCTTCTCCTTTGCTCTGAATGGGATGGGACCAGTAGATGTATCTTAGATGGCCACTCACAAGCTTTTAAGACCCCAGACACTCACCAAAGTTGGATGGAGAACATTTTCTTTATGAACTATGTTATGCCAATTTACCTAGATGTCCCCTGAGACAATGGTCCCCAGCTCTCAGCCTAGTAACTCTGTACCTCAGGGTGTTTGAATGTGTCTATGAAATTCTATGACTTTGCCTTGGTCATGTTGTGCTGACTTCCCCTATATTGTGTGTTGTCTTTCTGCTATCTAGTTAGTGATTTCCCCTCCCCACCCTTGTAATCATCAAAGATTGTTTCTTTCTATGTGTAAACCTCTTCTTGAGTTTTTATAACAGTGGCCTCATACAGTATTTGTCCTTTTGTGATTGAATTATTTCACTCAGCTTAATGCCCTCCAGATTCATCCACTTTGTGAGATATTTTGCAGATTTATCATTGTTCTTTATCGTTGCATAGTATTCCATTGTGTGTATGTACCATAGTTTGTTTATCCATTCATCTGTTGATGGGCACTTAGGTTGTTTCCATCTTTTTGCTATTGTGAATAATGCTGCAATGAACATGGGTGCACATACGTCTATGCTTGTGATGGCTCTTATTTCTCTAGGATATATTCCTAGGAGTGGGATTGCTGGATCATATGATATTTCTATTTCTAGCTTTTTGAAGAGGTGCCATATCATTTTCCATAGGGTTTGTAGCATTTTACATTCCTACCAGCAGTACACAAGAGTACCAGTCTCCCCACAACCTCTCCAACATTTGTTATTTTCCATTTTATTGATTCATAACAGTAATGTCAGAATGAGATATTATCTCATTGTAGTTTTGATTTGCATTTCTCTAATTACTAGTGATGGCAAGCATTTCTTTGGTGAAATGTCTGTTGATATCCTTTGCCCATTTTTTAATTGAATTATTTGTCTTTTTATTGTTATGGTGTTGCAGTATATTACAGATTGTAGAGATTAGACCCTTGTCAGATATGTCATGGCCAAAATTTTTTTCCCAATTGGTAGGTTCTCTTTTTTCTCTTTTGGTGAAATTTTTTGATGAGCATAAATGTTTAATTTTTAGGAGATCCCAGTTATCTAGTTTATCTTCTAGTGTTTGTTCATTGTTAGTTGTGGTTTGTGTTATAGATGGTAGTGTCCCCCTAAAATGTGTGCCAACTTGGCTAGGCCATGATTCCCAGTATTGCGTGATTGTCCACCATTTTGTCATCTGATGTGATTTTCCTATGTGTTATAAATCCTACCACTATGATGTTAAGAGGTAGGATTAACGGTGGTTATGTTAATGAGGCAGGTCTCAATCTACAAGATTAGATTGTATCTTAAGTCAATCTGTTTTGAGATATAAAAGAGAGAAGTGAGCAGAGATACAGGGGGACCTCATACCACCAAGAAAGAAGCACTGGGAGCATAGTGTGTCCTTTGGACCCGGGGTCTTTGTGCTGAGAAGCTCCTTGACCAGGGGAAGATAGGTTACAAGGACCTTCACCCAGAGCTGACAGAGACAGAAAGCCTTCCCCTGGAGCTGGCACCCTGAATTTGGACATCCAGCGTCCTAGACTGTGAGAGAATAAATTTCTCTTTGTTAAAACCATCCATTTTGGTATTTCTGTTATAGCAGCATAGATGACTAAGACAGTTTGTATCCTGTTTATGCCAATATTAGGTCCCCTAGCCTCCTCAAAGTAGAGTCGACCTTAATGACATGGATGGAGTCAGGCTTTCGGGACCTTCATTTGCTGTTGTGGCACAGCTCAAAATGAAAAGAAACAGCTGCAAACATCTATTAATAATCAGAACCTGGAATGTACAAAGTATGAATCTAGGAAAATTGGGAATCGTCCAAAATGAAATGGAATGCATAAAGATCGATATCCTAGGCATTAGTGAGCTGAAATGGACTGGTATTTGTCATTTTGAATTGGATGATCATATGGTCTACTATGCCGGGAATGACAGCTTGAAGAGGAATGGTGTTGCGTTCATCAGCAAAAAGAACATTTCAAGGTCTATCCTGAAGTACAGTGCTGTCAGTGTTAGGATAATATCTATACGGCTACAAGGAAGACCAGTGAATACAGCTATTATTCAAATTTATGCACCAACCACTGAGGCCAAAGATGAAGAAATTGAAGATTTTTACCAACTTCTGCAGTCTGAAATTGATCGAACATGCAATCAAGATGCACAGATAATTACTGGTGGTTGGAATGTGAAAGCTGGAAATGAAGAAGGATCAGTAGTTGGAAAATATGGCCTTGATGATAGAAATGATGCAAGAGATTGCATGATTGAATTTTGCAAGACCAGTGACTTCTTCCATACAAATAAATTTTTTTCACCAATATAAATGGTGACTATACACATGGACCTTACCAGATGGAATACATAAGAATCAAATCGACTAAACCTGTAGAAAGAGATGATGGAAAAGCTCAATATCATCAGTCAGAACAAGGCCAAGGGCCGATTGCAGATCAGACCATCAATTACTCATATGCAAGTTCAAGTTGAAACTGAAGGAAGTTAGAACAAGTACACGAGAGCCAAAGTTCAACCTTGAGTATATCCCACCTGAATTTAGAGACCATCTCAAGAATAGATTTGACGGGTTGAACACTAATGACTAAAGACAAGATGAGTTGTGGAATGACATCAAGGACATCATACATGAAGAAAGCAAGAGATCATTAAAAAGACAGGAGAGAAAGAAAATACATAAATGGATATCAGAAGAGACTCTGAAACTTGCTCTTGAACATTGAGTAGCTAAAGTAAAAGGAAAAAATGATGAAGTAAAAGAGCTGAAAAGAAGATTTCAAAGGGCAGCTCCAGAAGACAAAGTATTATGATGACATGTGCAAAGACCTGGAGTTAGAAAACCAAAAGGAAAGAACAAAATTAGCATTTCTCAAGCTGAAAGAACTGAAGAAAAAATTCAAGCCTTGAGTTGCAATATGGAAGGATTATGCGGGGAAAATATTAAACGATGCAGGAAACATCAAAAGAAGATGGAAGGAATACACAGAGTCACTATACCAAAAAGAATTGGTCAACGTTCAACCATTTCAGGAGGTAACATATCAGGAAACGATGGTACTGAAGGAAGAAGTCCAAGCTGCACTGAAGACATTGGCGAAAAACAAGTCTCCGGGAATTGACAGAATACCAAGTGAGATGTTTCAACAAGTGGATGCAGCACTGGAAGTGTTCACTCATCTATGCCAAGAAATTTGGAAGACATCTACCTGGACATCGACTGGAAGAGATCCATATTTATGCATATTCTCAAGAAAGATGATCCTATCGAATGCGGAAATTATTGAACAATATCATTATTATCACTCGCGAGCAAAATTTTGCTGAAAATCATTCAGAAGTGGCTACAGCAGTATATCAACAGGGAACTGCCAGAAATTCAACCCAGATTTAGAAGAGGACGTGGAACCAGGGATATCACTGCGATGTCAGATGGATCCTGGCTAAAAGCAGAGAATACCAGAAAAATGTTTACCTGTGTTTTATTGACTATGCAAAGGGCATTTGACTGTGAGGATCATAACAAATTATGGATAACATTGCAGAGAATGGGAATTCCAGAACACTTAATTGTGCCCATGACGAATCTGTACGTGGATCAAGAGGCAGTCGTTTGAACAGAACAAGGGGATACTGCATGGTTTAAAGTCAGGAAGGGTGTGCATCAGTGCTGTATCTTTTCACCATACCTATTCAATCTGAACGCTGAGCAAATAATCCGAGAAGCTGGACTATATAAAGAAGAGTGGGGCGTCAGGATTGGAGGAAGACTCATTAACAACCTGCGCTGTGCAGATGACACAACCTTGCTTGCTGAAAGTGAAGAGGACTTGAAGCGCTTACTGATGAAGATCAAAGACCACAGCCTTCAGTACGGATTACACCTCAACATAAAGCAAACAAAAATCCTCACAACTGGACCAATCAGCATAATCATGATAAACGGAGAAAAGATTGAGGTTGTCAAGGATTTCATTTTACTTGGAACCACAGTCAACACCCATGGAAGCAGCAGTCAAGAAATCAAAAGACGCATTGCACTGGGCAAATCAACTGCAAAAGACCTCTTTAAAGTGTCAAAAACCAAAGGTGTCAAGGACTTCCAGCAACAAAGCGCTCTAGGCAGAAGCACCATGCCATCCCTCCACAGCAAAGATCCGAAAAACTAAGCCAATCAAAGAAAACAGCAATTCTCAAACCCTAAACATTAAATGAAGAGATAAAGAACTCAGCCAAGCATCAAATGGAGAAAGAAACTGACAGAGAACAGAGAGGGAAGAGACATACATGCAGAGGTCCCCATCAGCTAACGCAGCACAGATCCACCATCTTGGACTCCTATCAGAGACCAGTGAATACGGGGTATGAGAAAGCAGCTTCACGGAGCTTCCATCAGGAGACAGAACAACCGGTAACTGGCGTTATACGCTTTCCCACCCCCCCACCCTTCTTCACTCCCACTCGGCCTCCTTTGCTTCCCGCGGCCACAGTCTCTTGGCCGGGAAGCACCGGCTACTTGGATTCTACCCACCTGCACTGGCCGACTCCCTGAGTGCCATTTGTTGGCTGCTGGTGTTGCTTTTTTCCACTTCTCTTGATTTCTTCCTTACCTCTCACCACCTCCCTCTCCTTTCGTTGAATACCTGACTCTGTGCGCCATCTTTGCTTCTTCCTGAGGGGCTGTGGAGCTCCGCTCGAGTGTGGAACTGCTTCCCAGTCCGTGCTGCCATGCTGGTGGGATCCTGGGGCTTTTTTGTTTGTTTTCATTTTCTTTTCTCAAGTTCGGAGGCAGTTCGGGCCAGGCAGTGCTATGTGGCTTGGGACCTACCCCTTCAGCTTGCACAGATGCACAGAGGGATCCTTGAGAGCATTTGTTTTTTTCATGTTTTTTTTTCTTTTTGGGGGGATTTTTCTTGTTCTTTTTTTTTTAATTTGTTTTGTTTTCTTTTCCCTCTTTTCCCCATTTTGTCTTCTTCATTACTCAGTTTCTAGTTTCTCTATACCTTCTTTCTCTTCCTGTCCCCTGAATACTGGCGCTGAGTGACACCTCTACACCTCCTAGCCAGGTTGTACTTCAACACCTGGGACAACTTCCCCAGACCTTGTAGCCGCACCGGTGGGATCTCTGGGAGCTTTTCTTTTCTTTTTTCTTTTTATTTATTCATTCTTTTCTTTTTTTCTTCTTCCCCTTTTGTTTTTCTCCATTTCATACTTTCTCATCTCTCCACTCCAACGACAAGCTCCCTAGCACTCTTTTTTGTTTGTATGTATGTTTTTGGCTCCTGTTCCTCTCTCCTCTCTCCCATACCCATCTTAGCTCCACACATCACAATATCCCCCCTCCATTCTGCCTACCTTCACCATGCGCTTAACATCACACCACAAAGCAGCACAGGCACAGCCTAATGGAACCTGCCCTGCACTGATTACCGACCTGCACTGGTGGCTGTAGTAACTGGCACAAACAACCCATCCCAGCAACTTCTCTTCAGCTAGACCTGCTCTGCTGTACCATATTTGAGCGACTGACCCTGCCAATTGGAGAAGGAGGTGAAAAGTATCGTACCCACAGACGAGCAAACAACAAAGAACACACAGCCTGCTGCCTGTTCAGACATAGCCAAATAAAAAAACAAGGACAAAACAAACAAACCTACAATCAGTAAACAAGAAAAATAACTGCTGAATGCCCCGAAGACAGGAGAAAATATCAAAACATTTACAAAAACAGGACAGGATGGTTCCAGTAGGCATCCAAAATAAAACACTAGATGACTTTCCAGTAGAAAAAAAGGCACTAGAACTACCTGATAGGGAATTCAAATCTCTAATACTCAGAATTATCCAAGAGTTGAAGCAAAAACAAGACAAAAAATGAGGAAAAAATAGACAAATTCATGGAAAAGGCAGACAAATTCATGGAAAATACAGACAAAAAAATGGAAGTATTTGGGAAAATAATGTAGGAACAAAATGCCAGTACAAAAACAACAATTAGAAACCCAAAAGATTAACAACAAGATTTCAGAAATGGACAGTGTCATAGCAGGGCTGAGGAGCAGATTTGATATGGTGGAAGACAGGATCAGCGGAATTGAAGACAAACACTTGGATACAACTCTGTTTGAGGAAAACTCAGAAAAAATAACAAAGAAAAATGAAGAGACCCTGAGAATTATGTGGGATAAATCAAAAGCAAAAATTTGCGAGTGATCAGAGTTCCAGAACAGGGGAGAAAACACAGAGAGGATCATTGAAGAACTGCTGACAGAAAACTACCTAAATATCATGAAAGAAGAAAAGCTGGCCATCCAAGAAGCGCAACGAACCCCATGTAGGATAGACCCCAAAAGAAAATCACTAAGGCATATCATAATCACATTGGCCAAAATCAAAGACAAACAAAGAATCCTGAGAGCAGCTCATGAAAAACAAGAAGACACAGAGGAGTAACACTAAGACTAAGCTCAGCTTATTCGGCAGAAACCATGCAGGCAAGAAGGCAATGGGATAGCATCTGTAAAACCTTGAAAGAAAAAAATTTTCATCCAAGAATAATATATCCTGCAAAACTCTCGTTCAAATATGATGGTGAAATTAGGATATTTCCAGATAAACAGAAATTAAGGGAATATGTAAAAAGCAATCCAAACTTACAAGAATTATTAAAGGGAGTCCTTCAGTCTGAGAACAGACAAGCTCACAGCCTGAATCTAGGACGCAGAATCGTACCAGCCAGATAACAATCTAGGAAATTAACTCTCAAGGACTATCCAAAACCAAAAAGAATACAACAGGGAATCAGAGCAGTTAATCTGTAAATGACAACAACATCAGAACAATAAAAGAGGGAATAAATGGTGTAGGTATAGAACCTTCTAATGGAGAAGAAGCCAAGGCAATACCAAGTAATAATGTACTGCGTGAAACTTAGAAAGATAGGGGTAAATTTCACGTAACCACAAAGAAAGTTAACAAACCTACTCATCAAAATAAAGAGGAAAAACATAAAGTCTCAGTAAAATAAAAACCTACAAAAACAAAAGAAATGAAAAAAAAATCCACAAACAAAAGGAATTCAGCACAGGAGTGTAAGAAGAACAAAGAAAACATCCGCACTATAAAATGACAGCAAGAAACTCACATCTATCAATAATTACACTGAATGTGAATGGACTCAGTGCACCCATAAAGAGACAGAGAGTGACAGAATTGATTTAAAAAAACAGGATCCATCAATATGCTGTTTACAAGACACACACCTTAGAAACAAAGATGTGAATTTATTAAAAATCATAGGTTGGAAAAAATATATAAAGCTAACAATACCAAAAAAGAGCAGGAGTGGCAATACTAATCTCAGATAAAATAGACTTTAAAACCAAGTCCACCATAAAAGACAAAGAAGGACACTATATAATGATTAAGGGGACAATCCATCATGAAGACATAACCATAATAAACATCTATGCTTCCAATGACAGTGCTCCAAAATACATAAATCAAACTCTACCAGCACTGAAAGGAGAAATTGACAGTTCCACAATAATAGTAGGAGACTTCAACACACCACTCTCAGTAAGGGACAGAACATCTAAAAAGAAACTCAGCAAAGATACAGAAGACCTGAAGGGCACAATCAGCCAACTTGAACTCATAGACATATATAGAGCGCTCCATCCAAAAGCTGCAAAGTACAGATTCTTTTCAAATGCACATGGAACGTTCTCCAGAACAGACCACATCTTAGGCCACAGAGCAATACTCAACACTATCCAAAACGTTAAAATAATTCAAAGTATCTTCTCTGACCACAATGCCATCAAAGTAGAAATTAACAACAGAAAGAGCAAGGAAAAAAATAAATTACATGGAAACTGAATAACAGCCTGCTTACAAACCACTGGGTAATAGAAGAAATCAGAGATGGAATCAAACAATTCCTAGAATCAAATGAGAATGAAAACACATCATACCAAAACCTTTGGGACACAGCAAAGGTAGTCCTCGGATGACAATTTATAGCAATAGATGCACTCATCAAAAAAGAAAAAAGGGACAAAATCAAATCATTAACTACACTACTCAAACAAATAGAAAGTGAACAGCAAAAAAAAAGCCCACAGCCACCAGAAGAAAGGAAATAATAAAGATCAGAGCATAAATAAATGAAACAGAGAATAGAAAAACAATAGTAAGAATCAACAAAATCAAAAGTTGGTTCTTTGAAAGAATCAACAAAATCGACAAACCACCGGCCAGACTGACGAAAGAAAAACAGGAGAGGATGCAAATAACCCAAATAAGAAATGAAATGAGCGACATTACAACAGACCCAACTTAAATAAAATGATCATAACAGAATATTATGAAATACTATACTCCAACAAATTTGAATACCTAGAGGAAATGGAAAAATTTCTAGAAACACACTACCTACCCAAACTACAGCAAATTGATATTGAAAATCTGAACAGACCCATAACAAGGGAAGAGATTGAAAAGGTAATAAAAAAAAAAAACTACTTCCAAAAAAAAACCCGTGGCCCAGACAGCTTCACTGGAGAATTCTACAAAACATTCAGAGAAGAGCTTGTACCAATACTACTCAAACTATTTCAGAGCATAGAAAAGGAAGCAACACTTCCAAATTCATTCTATGAAGCCGGCATAACCCGTATACCAAAACCAGGCAAATATGCCACAAAAAAGAAAATTACAGACCAATATCTCTCATGAATATAGATGCAAAAATCCTCAACAAAATTCTAGCCAATAGAATTCGGCATCATATCAGAAAAATAATACACCACGACCAAGCAGGATTCATACCAGGTATGCAAGGATGGTTCAACATTAGAAAATCAATCAACATAATCCACCACATAAATAAAAGGAAAGAAAAGAATCACATGATCATCTCAATTGATGCAGAAAAGGCATTGGACAAAGTCCAACACCATTCCCGATAAAAACTCTCAATAAAATAGATATAGACGGGAAATTTCTCAACATAATAGAGGGCATTTATGCAAAGCCAACAGCCAACATCATTCTTAGTGGAGAGAGGCTGAAATCATTCCCCTTGAGAACAGGTACAAGACAAAGATGCCCTTTATCACCACTCCTATTCAATATTGTGTTGGAAGTTCTAGCTAGGGCAATAAGGCAAGAAAAAGAAATAAAGGGCATCCAAATTGGTAATGAAGACGTTAAACTGTCCCTGTTTGTGGATGATATGATAGTATACATTGAAAACCCTAAAGACTCCCCAAGAAATCTACTGGAACTAATAGATTCAGCAGAGGAGCAGGATAAAAGATAAACATACAAAAAGCAGTTGGATTCCTATACACCAATAAGGAGAATGATGAAAAGGAAATCAGGAAAACAATACCATTTTCAATAGCCCCTAAAAAGATAAAATACTTAGGAATAAATCCGACCAGGGATGTAAAAGACCTATGCAAAGAAAACTACAAAACACTACTGCAAGGAACTGAAAGGGATCTACATAAATGGAAAAACATACCATGCTCATGGATAGTTAGACTCAACTTTCTGAAAATGACAATTCTCCCTAAAGGAATTTACAAATACAATGCAATCCCGATCGAAATACCAACAACATTCTTCAAAGAGATGCAAAAACTAATCATTAACTTTATTTGGAAAGGGAAGATGCCCCGAATAAGTAAAGCACTATTGAAGAAGAAGAATAAAGTAGGAGGACTCACACTACCTGACCTCAGAACCTACTATACAGCTCCGGTAGTCAAAACAGCCTGGTACTGGTACACCAACAGATACATTGACCAATGGAACAGAATTGAGAACCCAGATGTAAATCCACCCACCTATGGTCACCTGATCTTCGACAAGGGCCCAAAGTCCATCAAATGGGGAAAAGACTGTCTTTTTAACAAATTATGCTGGCAAAA
Source organism: Dugong dugon (assembly GCA_030035585.1). Lineage (NCBI taxonomy): Eukaryota > Metazoa > Chordata > Mammalia > Sirenia > Dugongidae > Dugong > Dugong dugon. Next base: position 93,724,461 of record CM057483.1, on the reverse strand, counting down.
CTGGATATCCATCTGCAAAAAAAAAAAAAAAAATGAAACAGAACCCATACCTCACACCATATACAAAAAGTAATTCAAAATGGATCAAAGACCTAAATATAAAGCCAAAAACTATAAAGTTTATGGAAGAAAAACTAGGACCAACGCTACAGGCCCTAATAAATGCATTAACAGGATACAAACCATAAACATGAACACACAAACCTCAGAAGATAAGCTAGATAATAGGAATCATCTAAAAATCAAGCACCTATGCTCTTCAAAAGACTTCACCAAAAGAGTAAAAAGAGAATCTATAGACTGGGAAAAAATTTTTGGACAGTACAAGTCAGACAAAGGTCTAAACAACATAATCTATAAGAAAATCCACCTCTGCAACAAAAAGACAAATAATCCTACTAAAAATGGACAAAGGAAATTAATAGACACTTCAACAAAGAAGATATTCAAGCGGCCAACAGACACATGAGGAAATGCTCGCGATCACTAGCCATTAGAGAAATGCAGAGTAAAACTACAATGAGATACCATCTCACCCCGGCATTACTGGCACGAATCAAAAACACCAAAAATAACAAATGTTGGAGAGGCTGCGGGGAGATTGGAACTCTTATGCACTGCTGGTGGGAATGCAAAATGATACAACCATTTTGGAAAATGATATGGCGCTTCCTTAGAAAGCTAGAAATAGAAATACCATACGATCCAGCAATCCCACTCTTAGGAATATATTCTAGAGAAATAAGAGCCATCACTCGAATAGACATATGCACACCCATGTTCATGGCAGCATTGTTCACAATAGCAAAAAGATGGAAACAACCTAGATGCCCATCAACAGATGAATGGATAAACAAAGTATGGTACACACACACAATGGAGTACTATGCAACGAGAAAGAACAATGATGAATCTGTGAAGCATCTCATAACATGGATGAAACTGGAGGACATTATGCTGAGTGAAATAAGTCAGTCACAAAAGGACAAATATTGTATGAGACCTGTATTGTAAAAACTCATGAAAAAGGTATACACAAAAAGTAACAATCTTTGTTGGTTAGGAGGGATGTGAGGGGTGGGGGCAGAATACTAAATAGGCAATAGATAAGTAGTATCTTTGGTGAAGGATGAGACAGTGCACAATACTGGGGAAACCAGCACAACTTGTGCAAGGAAAGGTCATGGAAGCTCCATAGACACATCCAGACTCCCTGAGGGACTGAATTGCTGGTTGGAGGGTTGTGGAGACCATGGTGTCAGGGAACGTCTAGCTCAATTGGCCTAACACAGTTTATAAAGACAATGTTCTATATTCTACCTCGGTGAGTAGCGTCTTGGGTCTTAAAAGCCTGTGAGTGGCCATCTAATATACTCCACTGGTCTCATCCCTTCAGGAGCAAGGGAGAATGAAGAGAACAGGACACAAGGAAAAGATTAGTCCAAAGGACTAACCGACCACAGCTACCAAGGCCTCCAGCAGTCCGAGTCCAATACAGCTGGATGGTGCCTGGCTACCACCACTGATTGCTCTGACCGGGATCACAACAGCGGGTTCCGGACAGAGCTGGAGAAGGATGTAGAACAAAATTCTAACACACAAAAAAAGACCAGATTTACTGGCCTGAAAGAAACTGCAGAATCCCCAAGAGTATGGCCCCGACACCCTTCTAGCTCAGTGGTGAAGTCGCTTCTGAGGTTCACCATTCAGCTGGGGATTGGACAGCCCCATAGAACAAAATATGACTAAAGAGGCACAGCAGTCCAGGGGCAAGGACTAGAAGGCAGAAGGGGACAGGAAAGCTGGTGATAGGGAACCAAGGTTTGAGTAAGGACAGTGTAGACATGTAGTGGGGTTGTTAACCCTTGTCATAGGGCAGCATGTGTACTAACTGTTTAATGAGAAACTGTTTTGTTCTGTAAACCTTCATCTAAAGTGACAATAGCAGCACAACTGGAAGAACATAATGTCACTGAACTGTACATGTAGAAATTTTTGAAATGGTATATCTTTGCCTATGTATATTTTCACCAAAAAACAAAAGAAGTCGAGAAGGGAGAGGGTTGACGTGGCGTGTTGTTTACCAACGTCATAAAACAATATGTGTAGTGACTGTTATAATGATAAAGTATTTGTTCTGTAAACCTTCACCTAAAGTACAATTAAAAAAAAGGAAGGATGTCACCTTGAGGACTAAGGTGCGCCTGACCCAAGCCATGGTGTTTTCCATCACCTCATATGCGTGAGAAAGCTGGATAATGAATAACCGAAGAAGAATTGATGCCTTTGAATTGTAGTGTTGGCAAAGAATACTGAATATACCATGAACTGTCAAAAGAAGAAACAAATCTGTTTTGGAAGAAGTACGTCTAGAATGCTGCTTGGAAGCAAGGATGGTGAGACTTCATCTTATGTACTTTGTACATGTTATTGGGAGGGATCAGTCCCTGGAGAAGGACATCATGCTTGGTAAAGTAGATGGTCATCGAAGAAGAGGAAGACCCTCAAGGAGATGGATTGACACAGTGGCTGCAGCAATGGGCTCAGCATAACAACGATTGTGAGGATGGTGCAGCACCAGGCAGTGTTTCTTTCTGTTATGAATAGGGTCACTGTGAATCGGAACCGACTCGACGGCACCAAACAACAATAAGCATTGTCCCTACTTTTTCTTTCATCATCTTTATAATTTTAGGTTTTATATTTAGGTCTTTGAGCCATCTTGAATTAGTATTTGTGTATGGTGTGAGGTATGAGTTCTGTTTCATTTTTTTACAGATTGTCATCTAGTTTTGCCAGCACCATTTGTTGAAGAGACTTTCTTTTCCCCATTTAATGGACTTCTGGTCTTTCTGAAAGATAAGCTGACCACGGGTGGATAGATTTACATCTGGGTTCTCAATTCCGTTCCATTGGTCTATGTGTCTGTCATTGTATGAGTACCAGGCTGCTTTGTCTACCATGGGTATATAGTAGGTTCTGAGATCAGGTAGTGTGAGACCTCCTACTTTGTTCTTCAGTAATGCTTTACTTATTTGGGGCCTCTTTCTTTTCCATATAATGTTTATGAGTAGTTTTTCTATCTCGTTAAAGAATGCTGTTGGTATTTGAATTGGGATTTCATCCTTTCTGTAGATCGCTTTGGGTAGGATTGACATTTTTACAATGCTGATTCTTCCTACCCATGAGCATGGTATGTTTTTTCATTTATGTAGGTCTTTTTTAGTTTTTTGCAGTAGTGTTTTGTAGTTTTCTTTGTATAGGTCTTTTACATCCCTGGTTAGATTTATTCCTAAGTATTTTATTTTATTAGGTGCTATTATAAATGCTATTGTTTTCCTGATTTCCTTTTTGTAGTTCTCTTTGTTAGTGTTTAGCAATCCAGCTGATTTTTGTATGTTGATCTTGCATCCTGCTACTCTGCTGAATCTTTCTATTAGTTCCAGTAGGTTTCTTGTGGAATGTTTAGCATTCAAAATGGCCAATACCAATCCATTTCAGCTCAGTAATGCCTAGTATATTGATGTTTATGCATTCCATTTCATTTTTGACGATTTCTAATTTTCCTAGATTCGTACTTTGTACATTCCACATTCCTATTATTAATGGATGTTTGCAGCTATTTCTTCTCATTTTGAATTTTTCCACATCATCAAATGAAAGATCACCAAGCTTAGAGGTGACAAATACAAATTATGACTATGATTTGACTTGAACTACCCTAACAAATTATGACAAATACAATAAATGACTAACCAAATCAGACTTGGATTTAACATGGAACCAAATCAATCTTTTCTCAGGATGAGAGGCTAGACAAATGTACAGTATTATTTCAATTTCGGTTTTAAATGCAAACACAGTATTAATAGTGATTATCTCAGGATAGTGGGATTCCAGGTGATTTTCACTTTATTTTTAAGCTTTTTTTGTATTTTCTAAATGTTCTACAATGAATTTCTATTTGTTTCGTAATTGAACATAAAGAGAAATATATAGCTATTAGCCAAGATGTTTCTTCATTTCCAAAGGTTTTAAGTCTCAGCCAACCCTGAAGAGGCTCTAGAGTATCTTGTTGAGCAGGCTGTCTTTAGTAGGCCTTTGTGTAGGAATTTAGGCCTATTTGATTGCTTTCGTATGTCATAACCAAAAATTGCCTGTGTTTCAAATGTGGTTTGCCTAGTCATCCTTGTATACTAACGCAGGTAGCACTGAAAACATTAAAATAAGCAAATAATTATAGTGCTTTCTGCCTTTGGGAGTAGAAAAGTAAGCTCTTTAATGTTAGTATGAGAAGTCTTCCTTTAGTCCTAATTGTCTGCAGTAGAATAGTATACTATTCTTTCACATCACAGGTGAAAAAATCTTATTCTGTGGCACTCTTGCTACGGCTTTTCATTTTGACTGGAATCCTCTCAGTTGCTGTCGTGTCGATTCCAACTCATGGCGACCCCACGTGTGTCAGAGTACAGCTCTGCTCCATAGAGTTTTCAATGACTGATTTTTCGGAAATAGATTGCCAGGCCTTTCTTTTCAGGCTCCTTTCAGTTAGCAGCCAAACACATTAACCATTTGCACCTAGCCAGTCCTAGTTCACTTGTTCTTCTCATCCATTTCCCCAAAACTAGAGTCATAAGTTCTAAAAAGCTAGCTTGCTCTGACACACCAAAGAAGTCGTGTACTTGTTACATAGTGTTCCAATTGGGAAACTAATCATCTCATCTAGGATCCTGTTTCCAGAAAGGATTGTATTCTCTCATTTCAGCTACCTTTAAAACAAAACAAAACAAAACAAAACAAAAACTCTTCAGAGAAAAAGTTGCTATAACTGAATAACTACATTTTTCAAATCTTGAAAATGAAACAATTTGATTCTAAGAATTTATTAGTAGGTGGGAGTATAGTCTGACTGCTATCAAAGTTTTTCAGATATCAAACATTATATAAACTAAGTAGAGATTAACTGAGTCTGATTAGGTATCCAAAGGTCATTGCTCTCTGTCCTCTGCCAATATTATACCTAGTGACTGATTGCAAAATTCCTGAATTCTGACTACTGTTACCAAAAAATTCTGGCATAACAACAATTTTCCTTTTATCTTTTGAAGGTGCTAAATCAATCATTCAGGAATTTCCAGAGATCACAATTTTAACTACTGAAGTTCATCCTGTTGCACCTACACATTTTGGACAGAAATACTTTGGAACAGACTAAGTTATTGAAGAAAAATGAATCATCTTGTATAATATTATAGTTATGTTTTGAGTTTTTACTTGTTTTACTAATTTACTGAGGAATGGTAAAGAAAATTGTGTTAGAGATGCTTTTTAATTTTGGAAATAGGTATAGTAAAAAGGAACTATATGAGGTTTATTTTATTTGGTTGGCACTAAATTCAGTAATGAGGTACATACAACTCTTAGAAAAGATGGAAATTTTAATAATATGCTTATGCAAATTGCTAGACCCTCAGTGCATTGAAATTGTTCCCTAATCTGTGAACTGCTTGGTTTGAAGGTTGCTTGCAGCCACATATAAAACCCAAATGAGAGTCAGTTCTTTGGCCCACTATAGTTTGCATTTTGCTTTTAGCTCTAGAGAGATTACATGTATGTGGCTCTTGTCACCTCCCTCTACTGTTTGCTTCCCGGTACCGTACATGCTGGTAACTTGGAGAGGAGAAAAAAGAATGCCTCCTGGAATTTTACATTTCCATTACTGTTCTAACACAGTTGGCAGACCCAGGATGTATGGTTGACTCTTCAGTCAGGCATTATGTTCTTCATGGCTCATTTCCCAAACAGTGCCTTGCCAAGCTATACTGCCATATAGAAGATGGTGGGGCATTTTCAGCAACTGAAACTGTAACACAGACTGAACCAGGGATGTCGGGATGCTGATAAGGGAGAGCTAAGTACTATTAATGTCATCAATCCTCTAGAAGGGAATTGGTGGTTGATTTTCTGAGGTGTGGGGGAAAAGGGTGGTTTGTTTCTGGGTTTTATGGACAGTAAGTTTTTTTTTTAATTTCGATATTTCTACTAGAGACCTTTATTTGGAAGTTAGTTATTTTGCATATTTGTCAACTGTATATGTATTAAAATGGAAAAAAAATCATGTTTTAAAAGAAAATCCCTAACATTTATGTGTTCATATTTAGACTTCTGAAAGGGAGAGAAACCATTTTAGAAATCAATGTTTGTGTTCTGAAACCTGCTTATAAAACCCCAATCTTGTTTTACTTTGATATTAAAACATTTTAACAGTGGTGGTTCGTTGATTACTTGGTTGATTATATTCTCATAGCCCCATAAGCAGCTGTTGTGGGCCTCTGTTCTTTTAGAGCAGAAGGTAATGTCTCAGAAAGAACCAAAGCTTGATGAAAGTGAGCACAGGTTGGGGGAGAGAAAGGAAGCCTGTGTAGAATGGGCTACATTTTCCCTTTGGAACCTAGGAATACTTGGAGAATTTTGCTAAATTTTTCCCTTTATTTTTGAAGTCTGTCATATAATCAAACTGAGATTAACTGATAGATTAGTTCTTCATATTCTATCATATTAAAATTCTTCCACTGCAAATGTTACTTTCAAGTTCTTATTGAAATTGCCATCTATACTTGTCAGTTAATTGTTTTGATGCAATATGGATTTTGTCTGCTCCTGATTTGCAGAAGCTATAACTAGAGCCCATTAAAGCCAAACTATTTATCCTTTTGTCCCAGTAAAGATGTGAGCTGCAAAATTAAATAGAGACAAGATCTACTTTAGATCAATGCATTGAAGTAATTGGAAAGGTGCTATCGCTGTTGTGAGTTAGTTCTTATGTTAGGACTTTGTTTGAAGTGACTTTCCAGAACATCAGAAACGTTCATATTCAAATGTACGTATAACCACATTTCAAGCAATTTATTTTTATATCATCAGCCAGGTTATATTTAACATGTCTCTGTTTCTTTTCATCAGGGAACATGATTGGTAGTTGATTACATTTGATTCCACATGGAGGACCTAGCAGGTACAGTAGGAATTATTCACTGGGGTCATATTCCCCACTGATGTTTGTCCTCTACCCTCCTTCAGATTTCAAGAAAAATTGTAACTACATCTTTTGAAATTTGAGTCTTTTTAGCAAATGAGGCATTATTTGTAGGGCTAATCATCTGCAAGATTCTTTGGACCTAGGAAATTTACTAAACTTGACATAAGATTAACAGACTTTTCAAAACAAGATTGTTTTTAATGAATGATTATTGAAGAAAGAAACCCTAACAAGAAAAATGACACTCGAATAGCATATAGCAGTGATTCTCAAATTGAGTATGCATCAGAATCACCTGGAGGGCCACAGATTGCTGGGCCATAACCCAAGTTTCTGAGTCAGCAAGTCTGGGGTAGGGCCTGAGGATTTGCATTTCTAGTAAGTTTCCAGGTGATGCTGATGTTGCTGGTTTGGGGACCACACTTTGATTTCAAACATTTCTTCATTTCTAATATAAGCATTTAGTGATATAAATTTCTCTACAAACACTGATTTAGTTGTATCCCACAGATTTTGATATGTTGTGTTTTTCTTTCAGGTCAAATACTTTCTCATATATTTCCCTTTTGATTTCTTCTTTGATCCAGAGTTAATTATAAATGTTATTTAACTTCCAAATATTTATAGGATTTTTCAGACTTCTGTTATTGATTCCTAATTTAATTCCATTGTGATCAGAGAATATACTTTGTATGATTTGAATCCTTTTAAATTTACTGAAACTTGCTTTATGTCCCAAAATATGGTATCTCTTGTTAAATATTTTGTATGCACTTGAAAAGTACGTGTATGCTGCTGTTGTTGGGTAGAATGTTCTATAAATGTCAGTTAGATCAAGTTATTAAGATCTTCTATTTCCTTACTGATTTTCTGTCTCCTTGTTCTACCAGTTATTGAAAGAGAGGTGTTGAAATCTCTGACTAAAATTGCAGATTTGTCTGTTTTTCCTTTCAGTTCTATCAGTTTTTGCTTCATGAACTTTGGAGCTCTATTTTTAGGTGCATAAACTTTTAGGATTATTGTATCTTCATGGTAGATTGACCTTTTATCATTATGAAATGTCACCTTTTATCCCTGATCATATTATTTGCTCTGACATCTAGTTTGTCTGATATTAATATAGACATTCTAGATTTCTTTTGAATAGTGTTAGCATGGCATATCTTTTTCCCTCCTTTTAACTTTAACCTATTTGTGTTTCATACTTAAACTGGGTTTATTTTTAGGCAGCCTAAAGTTGGATCTTGGTTTCTTTTTAATCCATTTTGACAGCCTCTGACTTTTAACTGGGATGTTTAGACCATTTTCATTGAATGTGATTATTGATATGATTGGAATTAAATCTATTATCTTCCTGTTTGCTTTATATTTGTCCCATTTGTTCTTTTTTCAGTTTTTCTTCTCTTTTTACCTTCTTTTGAATTATTATCTATGATTCCGTCTTATTTCGTTTGTTGTCTTATTAGATATAATGCTTTGTTTTTTCAGTTGTGTCTTTAGTGTCTGTAGTATACATCTTTAACTTATCACAGTCCACATACGATATAAGAACTTAAACAATATATTTTCATGTTCCTCTCCCCAGCCTTTGTGCTATTATTGCCATACATTTTACTTCTACACATTATAAACCCCACAGTACATTATTATTTTTGCTTTCAAAAGTTGTTTCTTAAAGAGATGTAAAAAGGGATAAGAAAAAAATGTATTTTTTATTTACCCGCATACTTAACATTTTTGGTGTTTTCCATTTCTTTGTGTAGATCCAGATTTTCATTTTGCATTATTTTCCTTCTGCCTGAAGAACTTTGTTTAATATTTCTTGTATTGTAGTTCTCCTACTGATGAATTCTTTTAGCTTTTGTGTGTCTCGAAAACTCTTTATTTCGCCTTCACTCTTGAAAGATATTTCACTGGTATAGAATTCTAGGTTAGTAGCTATTTTTCTTTCAGTGCTTTAAAGCTTTGCTCCCCTGTCTTCTTTTTTTAAATTGCTTTGATGAGACGTCTGCTGTTATTCTTCCATTTACATTTAATGTAATCATTGCTGAGGTAGGATTTTTATCTGCCATTTTGCTATTTGTTTTCTATGTCTTATGCCTTTTTGTTCCTCTGTTCCTCCATTACTGCCTTCTTTTCCATTAATTAGATATTTTCTAGTGTATCTGTGTCAGAGGTACCCTAGGCCACCCCAGGACTCACAGTCATTATATTCGCTGTTATGTTTTATTACAGCAAAAGGATACAAAGCAAAATCAGCAAAGGGAAAAGACACATGGGGCAAAGTCTGGAGAAAACCAGTTGCAAGCTTCCAAGAAGCCTCTCCCAGGGGAGTTGCACAGGATGCTCTTAATTCCTCTAGCTGCAAATTGTAGTACCACGGGTGAAGTGCTGTCTACCAGAGAAGCATTCTTGAGACTAAGAGTCCAAGGTTTTTATTAGGGTTTGGTCACATAGGAACACATTACCTGTATCATTTATCACAGTTACTGAAACTCCAGACCACCAGAAGGAAAGCAGGTATTCACCATAAATCACGTTGTTTATGCAGACTGTCTAGACAAACTGGTACAGTATGGTTCAAAGCTTTGAGCGTACAAAACACTCTTATCAGTCAGAACATTCTAAGAACCCAATTCCCAGGAACCAGACAAGGGCCATTCATGAAAACAGACCCCTCTGGGAATATGTAGGGTTTGAGCAACTCAGACCTGCTGAGTCAACTCTTTCCTGCACAGTCCACCCTCCTGGTCCTTGGTCCAGATTCTGTTACAGGAAAATGATCATATTTTTCTGAGCATCTGTATTTAGTATAGCATTTGTATAACAGATATAGTAATAATATCAGCGTATGTCCAGCATTTGGAGGAGCCAGTGTAGGGCAGGGATACATGAAGAAGCAGCTAATCGATCTTTTAAAGCCATTGCATATATCTTCATATCTTTGAATTATTTGTTTCCAGTTTGTCTACAGCTATTTTTACTTTTTAATAAACTTGTGCAGAACTATTTTGCATATTAATTAGGTGATAGTTAATTAGATCTAGTTCAACCTCAGGCCAGTCATTTTCCATTGATATCACATCCTGAGGAGGTGTTAATTCCCAATACATTTGATTATTAATATCTGTATTATCATATGGCTTATTTACATAAGATAAAACCAGCAATGCCAGTGTTACATCATATCACATTATGGTTATGGTACGATTCAGTTTCATTGCACAATAAGTAAGACTTAGAGAACTATTTATTATACCTTCTCAACAGAATTAGCTCTTTCCCATAGACTAGATATTATGGATATGCATTGCCACAATTGGCCAGGATTTGGCTATTTCCAAGTTCTAAGTCAGGTGGAGACAAAGCCAGTCATCTTGTCTCACTCAGTACACATGATTATACTGAGACTGTTTCCATTGTGTGCTGTTATATAGCAGGGCCTGTTTCCCTCCTATGAGGAGTACCAAAAAAACAAAAACAAAAACAAAAACAAAAACCAAACCCATTGCTGTTGAGTCAATTCCGACTCATAGTGACTCTATAGGACAGAGTAGAACTGCCCCATAGGGTTTCCAAGGAGCGCCTGGTGGATTTGAACTGTCAACATTTTGGTTAGCAGCCATAGCTCTTAATTACTACTCCACTAGAGTTTCCCCTATGGGGAGTACAAGGGTTTAATTCAGATGGTTCCTATTCTTGCTAACTGCACTACAGAGTATGTCTTACTGTAATATCCATTCTTGGGTCAGGCGTTCTTGAAGTCAGGCAGAGTGCATTAATGCAAATTACAGTTGTGTCCAAAAACTTCCATAAGTTTGGGGGTCCATAAGATTTTCAGAGTGTGCCCTAGGATGAAGGGTCATTGCCTCTTTGACCTACATCTGTTTTTAAATAGGCAAGAGACACTGTTGGGTCAGGATACAAGCCCTTTCCCAACACTGAGTCCTAGCATTGTCCAGCATTATTCATTGAGTCTACCTGACTCAATTCTGTCTTTTCAGACTGATTCCCATCTTTTCCTTCCTCCTGGAAAAGCATTCCTTCTAATTGGTCTAGTCTAGCTAACAAATCTTTTTCTTCTGAATACCACTCATTAAAAACAAATTCAGTTTGTCCTACAATGCCTGAACTGGCACCTATATCTCTTAAAGCTCTTTTCTGACTTGTGGGCCAATGTCTAATCTGCCAGGCATGTTGCTGCCATTGTATAATGAAGGCCCGAGTGCAATTAGCATACATTTTGTGTACCCCCAAAATGTTGGGTCCCCCATACTAAGGTGAGATGGGTAGTAGTCACACCTAGATGTAATGTAGTCACAACTAGATGTAATTTACTCTAAATATGCCATAAAGGCCTCCTCTAGCCTTCCTTGTCTCAAGGTCGGGTCATTTCTGTTGGAGATTTGAGCCAACCATGTGATGCCTACTGCCTTACTCTGATCAGAAACCCATTGTTTCTATTTTATTTAATAGCTTCCACCCACAGAAACAAAGGTGACGTGTACTTATACACAGCACACTGTGGCATTATGGCATTCAGCTGCTATATTCTGTCCATAATAGACAGGAAACTTTCTAAGTATTTGGTTATCAAGGATTACAGTTACACAGAGATCAGTCTGCCAAAAGTTTATACTGCATCGTTTGATGATCTGGCAAGGAGTAATTCCTGAAAAGTTATTTCCCAAATGGTATCCTTTATAGCAGATGTAATGTGAAAAATCACTATGAATCAGAACCAACTCAATGGCAACTAACAACAACAACAATGTGAAAAATAATAATAAAAACAATACTGGCACGTTACTAGGATTCCATCAACAATTGGTCCTGTTTATCATCATAATGCATGAACAGAATGTTTTCCAGTGTGATGCCACTCATGTTTGCAGACTTCCATTTGACCTTGTCAAGTACCAAAAGTGGAGATAGTCTCAGCAAACATAGAACTTCAGCCTCTCAAGCATCTGTTATAATCGTGCTAAGAGACAATATTATTCTCTTGCTCTGAACATTTCTTGAGGAACCAATGTAATGTTGGCTTTCCCTTATTGTGTAGGACATTTAATTTCTTTACCTTCAGCTACTATTTTTCTTTTCTGTATTCGTCATTGATTTTAACTTGAATCTTTATATCTTTGGAAGGAACATTGATTTCAGTGGCAGTGCAAGCCCAGATTGCTAGCAGCAGCAATGTGAGTCTAGCAAGTGCTTCACCTTTGGTCCATTCCTATTTGTATAGAGTAAGGTTACACAAATAAAAAAACTATTGGGCTATCTTGGCCACTAAGCAGTACAGCTGCAATCATATCAATCCCAATTTTGCAAGATGGGGTGAAGATATAATCCATCCCAACAGGCCCTTACATATTCTGGTATAAAGGATGAAAGGTATAATTACAGTTTCTTGCTTAGGGATCATCCCTGATTCCAGCAAATGCAGTTTATAGCCCCGGTCCTGAAACTACTGCATCAGGTAGGAAAAAAAAAATTGAGGTGATATGGGGAAAAATTGTACAGTTGTACCAATATCCTCCCCCTTTCCCCATATCCACCATGAAAACAGAGGAATCCATCCTAGTGGAGACCCTCCCTTGGTCCCGTCATGTTGAGTGTGAGCGCATACTGAAAAAGGCATGTAAGCCATCCCTTCATTCCTTGTCTCCCCCCAATTTTTTATTGAGATACAATTCATGTACCATAAAATAATGCTTTTAAAATGTTCAATTAATGATTTCTAGTATGTTCACAAAGTTGTGCAACCATCACCACAATCTAATGCTAGAACTTTTTCATCAACCCATTAAGAAACCCTATACCCACCAGAAGAACTGTATGGTGCCTGGCTACCATTACTGAACATTTTGATCAAAGATTCTATAGAAGAATCCTGCTCAAAAAGGGGAAAATGCAAAACAGAATTCCAAATTCTCATTAAATCCAAACTTTCTGGAGCCATAGAGGCTGGATTCACCCTGAAACTATTACCCTGAGATAATCTTTAAAACTTAAATAAAAATTATCCCCTGAAGTCTTCTTAACACCAAACAATAGTTTAGCTTAACTAGTAAAGAATGCCTGCCTTGAGCAATGTGCTCTTTTAAGATCTATCTGTATGGGATCTAATTGACAACAGCAACTGGAAAGATTAGATAGGAAACTTAGGGGACAGTGAGATTATGTTAATGGGGGAGGAAACACTTGGAAAAGGAGGGTGAGAATGGTTGCACAACTCGAATGTAATCAATGTTACTGAATTGTACATGTAGAAATTGTTGAATTGTGTACTGCTGTGTATATTCTCAACAACAAAGTAAAATAAATTATATTAAAAAAAAAGAATCAATTAACGATAAACATGTTTATTTCTGGACTTTCAGTTCTGTTCCATTGGTCCATATGTCTATCCTTATGCCAGTACCATCCTTTCTTTTTTGTGTGTATGTATGTGTGATTTTTTATTTTATTTTTTTATTGTGCTTTAGATGAAGGTTTACAGAGAAAATTATTTTCTCATTAAACAATACATATATTGTTTTGTGACATTGGTTGCCAACCCCATGACATGTCAACATTCTCCCCTTCTCGACCCTGGGTTCCCCATTATCAGTTTTCCTGTCCCCTCCTGCCTGCTTGTCCTTCTCCCTGGGCTGATGTGCCCATTTAGTCTCATTTTGTTTTATGGGCCCATCTTTGGCTGAAGGGTGAACCTCGGGAGTGACTTTGGTGCTGAGTTAAAAGGGTGTCTGGAGGCCATACTTTCGGGGTTTCTCCAGTCTCTGTCAGACTGTAAGTCTGGTCTTTTTTTGTGAGTTTGAATTTTGTTGTACATTTATCTTCAGCTCTGCCTGGGACACTCTTGTGATTCCTGTCAGAGCAGTTGGTGGTGGCAGCTGGGCACCATCTAGTTGTACTGGACTCAGTCTGGTGGAGGCTGTAGTAGTTGTGGTCCATTAGTCCTTTGGACTAATCTTTTCCTTGTGTCTTTGGTTTTCTTCATTCTCCCTTGCTCCAGATGGGGTGGGACCAGTGGAATATCTTACGTGGCCGCTCACAAGCTTTTAAGACCCCAGACTCTGCTCTCCAAAGTAGGATGTAGAACATTTTCTTTATAAACTATGTTACGCCAGTTGAGCTAGATGTCCCCCAAAACCATGGTCCCCAACCCTCAGCCCAGTAATTTGGTCCCTCAGGGAGTTTGGATGTGTCTATGAAGCTTCCGTGACCTTTCCTTGTACAAGTTGTGCTGGCTTCCCCAGTATTGTGTACTGTCTTACCCTTCACCAAAGTTACCACTTATCTATTGTCTGGTTAGTGTTTTTCCCTTCCCTCATAACCATCAAAGATTGTTTCTTTTTGTGTGTAAACCTTTTCATGAGTTTTTACAATACTGGTCTCATACAATGTTTGTTCTTTTGTGATTGACTTATTTCACTCAGCATAATACCCTCCAGAATCATTCATTTTGTGAGATGTTTTGCAGATTTATCATTGTTCTTTATTGTTGCGTAGTATTCCATATGACACTTCCTTAAGCAGCTAGAAATAGAAATACCAAACTATCCAGCAGCTTGGACTTGTTCCTTCTGTACCATCGTTCTTGATCATATGCTGCCTCCTGAAATTAAATGTCGACCAGTTCTTTTTGGTACAGTGACTCTGTGTATTCCTTCCATCCTCTTTTGATGCTTCTTGCGTTGTTCAGTGTTTTGCCCATAGAATTCTTCAATATTGCAACTGAAGGCTTGAATTTTATCTTCAGTTATTTCAGCTTGAGAAATGCCAAGCATGTTCTTCCCTTTTGGTTTTCTAACTCCAAGTCTTTGCACAATACTTTGTCTTCTCGAGCCACCCTTTGAAATCTTCTGTTCAGTTCTTTTACTTCATCATTTCTTCCTTTCACTGTAGCTACTTGATGTTCAAAATTAAGTTTCAGAGTCTCTTCTGACATCCATTTAGGTCTTTTCTTGCTTTCCTGTCTTTTTAATGACTTTTTGCTTTCTTCATGTACGATGTCATTCCACAACTCATCTGGTCTTTGGTCATTAGTGTTCAATGTGTCAAATCTGTTCTTGAGATGGTATCTAAATTTGGGCGGGATATGCTCAAGATCATACTTTGGCTCTTGTGGACTTGTTCTAATTTTCTTCAGCTTCAACTTGAACTTGCATATGGTTAATTGATGGTCTGTTCTGAAGTTGGACCCTGGCCTTGTTCTGACTCATGATACTGAGCTTTTCCTTTGTCTCTTTCCACAGATGTAGTTGATTTGATCCCTGTGTATTCCATCCAGTGAGGTCCATGTGTATACTCTCCGTTTATGTTGGTGAGAAAAGGTATTTGCAATGAAGAAGTTGTTGGTCTTGCAAAATTCTATCGTGATTTTTGGCGTCATTTCCATCACCAAGGCTATATTTTCCAACTAGCAATCGTTCTTTGTTTCTAACTTTCGCATTCCAATTACTAGTAATTATCAGTGCATCTTGATTGCATGTTTGATCAATTTCAGACTGCAGATGTTAATAAAAATCTTCAATTTCTTCATCTTTGGCCTTATCAATTGGAGCATAAATTTGAATAATAGTTGTATTAACTGGTCTTCCTTGTAGGCATATGGTTATTATCCCATCACTGGACAGTGTTGTACTTCTGGATAGATCTTGAAATTTCTTTTTGATGATGAATGCAACACCATGCTTCTTCAATTTGTCATTCCTGGCATAGTAGACTTTATGATTGTCTGATTCAAAATGGCCAATACAAGTTCGTTTCAGCTCACTAATGCCAAGGATATCGATCTTTATGTGTTCCATTTCATTTTGACAACTTTTCCTAGATTCATACTTTGTACATTCCATATTTTGATTATTAATGAATGTTTGCAGTTGTTTCTTCTCATTTTGAGTCATGCCACATCAGCAAGTGAAGATCCCAGAAACTTGACTTCATCCATGTCATTAATGTTGACTATACTCTGAGGAGGCAGCTCTTCCCCAGTGGTAATTTGAGTGCCTTCCAACCTGAGGGGCTCATCTTCCAGCAATATATCAGCAATGTCCCGCTGCTATTCATAAGATTTTCACTGGCTAATTTTTTTCAGAAGTAGACTGCAAGGCCCTTCTTCCTCGTTTGTCTTAGTCTGGAAGCTCAGCTGAAACCTGTCCACCGTGGATGATCCTGGTGGTATTTGAATGCTGTTGGCATAGCTTCCAGCATCACAGCAACCCACATGCCATCACAGTACAACAAACTGACAGACTCATGGGGATATATATATATAGTTTTCACTGGTTTTGCCTCTCTAGAGAACATAGCCTAATACAATGCCCCAGATTTTTTTAGCTCTATTCATTTTTCTTCATTTATTTTTCTCTCTGTTCTTCAGATTCCATAATCTCCATCATGTCTCTTCATGTTTGCTGATTCCTTCTTCTGCTAGATAAAATCTATTGTTGAGCACTTTCAGTGTATTTTTCATTTCAAGTATTGTACTTTTCAACTCCAGAATTTCCTTTTTAAAAAAATAATTCCTATCTTTATTTATTGTCTCTGTTTGATGAGACATTGTAGGTAATCCTTACTTTATTACTGTAAGCATTTTTTTAACATATTTATAATTACTGCTGTGAAGTCTATGCCTATATGTCCAACATATGGACCCTCTCAAAGGCATTTTTTGTTGCCATCTTTTTTCCTATGTATGGCTCACACTTAACTACTTTTCTGCATGTTTCATAATTTTTTGTTGAAAACTGAGCATTTCAGACAATATATTTTAGCAACTCTGTACTGATCTCCCTACATTTGTATTTCCTTGTTGTTTGCTGGTTTGTTTAGTTTAGAGACTTGGCAGGACTCTTTAACTGAAGTATATTTCCCCTGGAATGTGAAGCCTCTGATGTTACTATTGAGAGATTGCAGCCTTGGGCATGCACACAATCCCTGTGAGAGAACAGTGATTTTACTTATTTCTTCTTTTTTTTTAAATTGTAATTTAGATGAAGGTTTACAGAACAAATAGTTTCTCATTACACATTTAGTACACATATTGTTTTATGACAATGGTTAACAACCCCACTGCATGTCATCACTGTCCCTTCTCAACATTGTGTTCCCTATTACTGGCTTTCCTGTCCCATCCTGCCTTCTAGTCCTTGTCCCTGGACTGTTGCACCCCATTAGTCTCATTTTGTTTTATGGGGCTTTCTAATCTTTGGCTGAATGGCGAACCTCAGGAGTGATTTCAGTACTGAGTTAAAAAGATGTCCAGGGAACATACTCTCGGGGTTTCTCCAGTCTCTGTCAGACCAGTAAGTCTGGTCCTTTTTTGTGAGTTAGAATTTTGTTCTACATTTTTCTCCAGCTCTGTCTGGGACCCTCTGTTGTGATCCCTGTCAGAGCAGTCAGTGGTGGTAGCCAGATACCATCTAGTTGTACTGGACTCAGTCTGGTGGAGGCTGTGGTAGTCGTGGTCCATTAGTCCTTTGGACTAATCTTTCCTTGTATCTTGTTTTCTTCATTCTCCCTTGCTCCTGAAGGGGTGAAACCAGTGGAGTATCTTAGATGGCTGCTCACAGGCTTTTAAGACCTCAGATGCTACTCACCAAGGTGAAATGTAGAACATTTTCTTTATGTCAATTGAGGTAGATGTTCCCCAAGACCATGGTCCCCACAGTCCTCTGCCCCGGAATTCAGTCCCTCTGGGAGTTTGGAAGTGTCTATGGAGCTTCCATGACCTTTCCTTGTACAAGTTGTGCGGGCTTCCCCAGTATTGTGTACTGTCTTCCCAGAGAACAGTGATTTTTATCAGTGCTCTATTTTTTTATTAAACCAACTTTGTGATTTTTATTGATGGGTGACAACTTTATACTCCTAGATATCACTAAACTGTGTACAATTAGAGACACAGCATTATAGGAAGCAGACAGCAGAGTTACAGAGTAGACTTAAGGAAATATCAATCTTCATTGTTTTGCCCAGTTTTCATTACGTGTACACAGAAGCATGAATGCAATTCGTAATCTTTTAATGGCAATAAAGTTACAATCACCCATCTATGTAGACTAACATATTAGCTCCAAATATTTCATCTGCAATATGTATGTAAGCAGTTTCTCATTGTGCAATTATTAAAATGTGTTTTTCTCGTTGGGAAGCAGCAACTTACTTTTTGTGTTTGTTTTTTGAAGAAAGAACTATTTCTCCTGTGATAACTGGCTTATTTTTATCATTTATCAAAAACCAAAGGTGGAGGAGGAAAGTGTGATGGATTAAAAAATTTATTTTTTAAGGAAAGATAAAATTCCTTTTCACATATTTACAAGTGTTGTTGCTGGTGCAGTATTTATTCTACTAAGCGATTAGACTGGGAATCAAATGCAAATCCCCTTCCTCATCTCAGGAATCAGCATTATTTCAGAAATGTGGGTTTTTGTGTATTGTTGTCTTTTTTAAAATCAAGTGACAGTCTGTTTCAACCAAATGATTTGGATTTGTAAGTTAAAAGTCAACGTACACTATATGTTGCGCACAAACCCCAAAGAGTTTCCTTTCATTCTAGCCCATTTTTGCAAAAGAGAGAAAATTTCTCTCTAAAGAGCCATTAAAGAGTAAGAAAGTTCATGAGAGTTATTTTGTGAAGTGGGTGTCAGGTGTGCAGTGTGGGGCTACAGCAGGTCCACGTGGTGGTAGTACAGGAGGTAGGCTGTGCGCTCAGCCATCAGCTTCACCACCTGGTACTGGGTGATTACCTTGACTGACTGGTCATCAGTGCGGAGCCAGCCATTCAGATCGATCTGGAAAACGTCTGTCGTGTAATGGCCACCTATCACACTGTTTCCATGATGGTATACCACTGCAAATAGCCTATAGGTTCTGTGGCATTTAAAATTCTTATTTTTGACCCCTGGAGAAAGCAGTTTTTTGCTAATTTCTAAGTCCACGGGATATTTGACATTTTTAATGAGCTTCTGACATTCACTAGTCTTCTCATAAACAAATCATTTAAGGTGTAACACAAGGACAGGAGGCAGTTTTTCCAGAGTCACTCTTTGACTTACCTCTACCTTTTGAGACTGAGGCAGCTTGGCTTCTTTTGTCCCTTGTCTCTTCAGCTTCTGTTTCCTGGTTTCTTGGCCTCTTGACTCCTCAGGCCTCATTCCCACATCTGCTGTTCTGGGGCAAGTGTTCCAAAGGTCTGTATCCCCACTGGTAAGTGCCTGGATGCACCCTACTCTGCCAGGAAGCCTCCTGCGCACAGCCACTCAGCTCTTTTGCTCCCTAGGTCGGCTCCAGTGCCGTCTAGCGCTGGTCTTCTGGTTCTGCTGCTACTGGTTCTCTGCTGCTGCTGGTTCTCTGCCACTGCAGCTAGTCCTCTGCCGCTGCTGCAGCTCTGTCCATTCACAGATTCAAAACTGCTTCCACATTTTAGGTATCTGTTAGTGCAGCACCCTACTCTCTCAGTACCAAATTCTGTCTTAGTCATCTAATGCTGTTATAACAAAAATACCACAAGTGGGTGGCTTTAACAAAGAGAAATTTATTTCTTCACAGTAAAGTAGGCTAAAAGTCCAAATTCAGGGCATCAGCTCCAGGGGGAAGCCTTTCTCTCTCTGTTGGCCTTCTCATCGATGTTCCCCTAGACTAGGAGCTTCTCTGCACAGGGACCCCTGGTCCAAAAGATGCACTCTGTTCCCAGCACTGCTTTCCTCTTGGTATGAGGTTCCCTGCAGTGCTCTCTTTTACTGTCTTTTTCCCTAATCTCTCTTAAGATGTATGCCTCTGTTAGTATCATACCCATTTGTTTGCCTCCACTAATTGCTGGATGATTGCTGTATGTTTTCAAAAGTGGCCTGGGTCATAAATTTCTCCACAGTCTGATCAAATCAAATTTGGGCCTTTTTGCAGTGATAGTCTTTGAGGCTAGTCTTTGAGGTTTATTCCAACCACAGAAGGGCTTTTCTTAGGTGTCTTTCCCTGATTCTCTCTGTTAAACTTCTAGCTGGTCTACAGGTTAGCTTGCTGCTCTAATAGGGCAACAACCTCCTCTTAATTTCTTACCATAAAAATCTTTATTATCTTCAGGAACACCTTTAGACTTGAATTCCCCCACATTGTATTCCAAATAAATTCAATTCCCTTGTGGAGAGCGTTGGAGCAATCTGTTCTTATTGCCTGTCTCTCCCTCTGAGCAAAATCTCTGTGCCACTGCTCCAGATCTGTTGGTGGGGAAAGTGGCCTGCTTCTCTTGAAGTGAGACTCCCACTTTATGAGCAGGCCATTGGGTAGGGACAGTAGCCTCTGGTCTTTTCAGCTTGCATTTCCTGGCTTTGAACCTCTGTCATACAAGTGAGCTCGGGTGAGGGCAATTGGATTCCTGGTATTCTCAGCCTGCCTTGCCGGGGGTAGAACTTTTGCCCCACAACTGGGGGATTGGTGAACAAAGACAATTCCAAACCTCTTAGCCACTCTTGCCTAGAATAGAGCTTCTGCCACACAGAACTTGGAGTGGTGGGTGATGAGAAATGCTAGTGGCCAATCCCCCCAGGGGAGATACCGTAGCCTTCACTGGAACTGGCATGAGAGGGAACCCTGTGTTCTTGACTGCACATGCTTGAGGTAAGGCTTCCATTATGCTGAGCTTATGTGAGGGGTAAATGGAGGAAGCAGGTTTTGTCTCAAATGCCAGAGACTCTCAGTGTTCACACTGAAATTTAGTTTGTTTTCTTGGTCATTGTTTCTTTATTTGCTATATGCCTTTCTTGTTGTCTTGCGCCTTTGAGTCATTTTTGACTCATGGCAACCCCATGTGTTACAGAGTAGAACTGCTCCATAGGGTTTTCTTGGCTGTAATCTTTATGGAAACAGATTGCCAGGCCTTTTCTTCTGCGGCACTGCTGGGTGGGTTCAAACTACCAACCTCTCAGTTATCAACCATATGCCCTTAGTAATTGTTTTAAAAATAATTTTTACCAGTTGTATGGTTCTTTTTATGGGGAGAGTGTTTGCAGAGCTCCTCACACTACTGTGAGGAAATTCATCTCCTTTGGCCATTATTTCTTCAAAATATTTTTATGCTCCCTCCACTCGAGTACTTATATTAAGCAGCTTGAAGTTGTTCCACAGCTTACTGATTATTCTTTTTATTTCAGTCTTTTTTTCTCCTTCTGTATAATTTTAGATAGTTTCCATTGCTATGACACCAAGTTCACCCATCTTTTTTCTGCAGTGTCTAATATGCTGTTAATTCCATTCAGTGTATTTTTCATCTTTGTCATTTTTTAACTCTAGAATTTCAATTTTTATATCCTCCACATTTCCCCTTAACATGCTTATGTTTTCTTCTACCCTTTTCAACATATGAAATATAGTTATAATAACTGTTGTAATATTCTTTTCTACAAATTCTATCATCTCAGCCATTTTGGATCTGTTTTTATTGATTTCTTTGTTGGTTATGTTATGTCTTAATTTTTTAAAAAAGTTATTTCTTGTGCTTTAGATGAAATTTTACAGAGCAAACTAGTTTCTTATTACACAGTTAATATACATATTGTTTTGTGACATTGGTTGCTAACTCTACGACATGTCAACACTCTCCCCTTCTCAACCTTGGGTTCCCCATTCCCAGCTTTCCTGTCCCCTCCTGCCTTCTCGTCCTTGCCCCTGGGCTGGTGTGCCCCTTTAGTCTCGTTTGTTTTATAGGCCTGTCTAATCTTTGGCTGAAGGGTGAACCTCAGGAGTGACTTCATTACTGAGCAATAAGGGTGTCCAGGGGCCATACTTTCGGGGTTTCTCCAGTCTCTGTCAGACCTGTATGTCTGGTCTTTTTTTTTTTTTGTGAGTTAGAATTTTGTTCTACATTTTTCTCCAGCTCTGTCCAGGACCATCTATTGTCAGAGCAATTGGTGGTGTTTGCCGGGCACCATCTAGTTGTGGCTGTTATTTTTGAAATTTATTTTGTTGTTGTTGAAAATATATACAGCAAAACATACACCAATTCAACCGTTTTTACATGTACAATCCTGTGACATTCATTACATTGAGTTGTGTAACCATTCTCAGCCTCCTTTTTGAGTTGTTCCCCCCATTAACATAATCTTACTGCCCCCTAAGCTTCTTTTCTAATGTTTCAAGTTGCTGTTGTCACTTTGATCCCATAAAGATAGTTCTTAAAAGAGCATAATGCTCAAGGCAGACATTTTTTACTAGTTAAACTATTGTTTGGTTTTAAGAAGTCAGAGAATATTTTTTGTTTAAGTTTTAAAGATGATCTCAGGACAATAGTTTCAGGGGTTCATCCAGCCCCCATGGCTCCAGAATGTCTGAAGTCCATGAGGATTTTAAATTCTGTTGTACATTTTCCCCCCTTTGATCAAGATTCTTCTATGGAATCTTTGATCAAAATGTTCAGTAACGGTAGCCAGGCACCATCCAGTTCTGGTCTCATGGCAAAGGAGGCAGTGGTTCGTGGAGGCAATTAGCCACACATTCCATATCCTCCTCTTATTCCTGATTCTCCTTCCTTTGTTGCTCCAGGTGAATAGAGACCTATTGTCATGTCTTGGATGGATGCTTGCAAGCTTTTAAGACCCCAGACACTGCAACAAACTAAGAGGTAGAACAGAAGCATTAAACATGACACTAAACCAATTAACTGAGATGACCCATGAAACCATGACCCCAAACCTCCAAACCAAGGAACCAAACCCCATGAGGTTTTTGGTTGTACACAAGCAGCCACAGCAGCTTTTTTTTTGTCATTGTTGTAAGTATATCACACAACTTTCGCCAATTCAACTTTTTACAGGTGTAGAACTTATTGCTATCAATTACAACAATTGGCTTGCAACCCTACCCTTAATCAATCTACTGGTTATGTTTTATTGCTCCTTTGAATGTCTGGCAATTTTTTATTTTTATTTTTGACTTCCCACCCCTCCCCTCCCTCATAACTATCAAAGATGGTTTCTTTTTGTGTGTAAACCTTTTCATGAGTTTTTACAGTGATGGTCTCATACAATATTTGTCCTCTTGTGATTGACTTATTTCACTTAACATAATGTCCTCCAGATTCATCCATGTTGTGAGATGCTTCGCAGTTTCATCATTGTTCTTTATTGTTGCGTAGTACTCCATTGTATGTATGTACCATAGTTTGTTTATCCTGAATGTCTGGTAATTTTTTATTGGATGCCAAGTATTGTGAATTTCACCTTGTTGGTTATTAGATATATGTGTTACCATTAATATTCTTGAGCTTCATTCTTGTGAGCAGTTACTTGTGAAAAGTTTGATCCTTATAAGGCTTGTTTTTAAGCTTTGTCAGGCAGTTCCAGAGCAGCTTCTCATCTAGGGCAATTTTCCTCACTACTGACAAAAAACACTTGTGAGTAATCTGCTCGATTGTCCATGAATTGCAACGTTTTTACCATCTGCCTGGTGGCAAAATTAACTGTTCCTGGCCCTGTGTGAGATCAAGAGATTATTTCCCATGTTCTTTTTGTGTGGCTCTTTAGGGACCCCACTTTGAGAACTACTGCCATATAGTATTAATCCATACACAATTAAAAGAACTATTAAAACTTAAGCCATGCCCAAAATTCAATAAACGATAAGGGGTTTGAGAATGAAAATGATTGTAATGCTTACAATAGAAAATTCTCTTAAAAATCCCTTCTGAAATTTAAAAACTGATGTCAATGTCACTAAAAATATCATGGACATGAGCTAAATATCCCAACAGTTGTCATCTTAAGACTCCTTTAATTTGATGGGAAATATTTGGTCATTTGTTGTCTGAAGAGAGGGCTTTATATAAAACCCAACCAAACCACACCCATTGACATCAAACTGATTCCAACTCATAGCGACCCTGTAGGACAGAGTAGAACTGCCCCATATGGTTTCCAAGGCTGAAATCTTTATGGAAGCAGACTGCCACATTTTTCTCCCATGGAGCAAATGGTAGATTCGAACCACCAATCTTTTGGTTAGCAACCAAGCACTTAACCAACGTGCCAACAGGGTTCCTTGGACTTTATATAGTGCCTACTACATACATAGCCCATCTCTCTGGTCATGCTGTATTCACAGCCCATCTCTCTGATAGCTTTAGCAATGCATGCTGCTGCTCATCCAACTGCTCCAAACCTCGGATAGTGGGGTGGAAGGTTATGGAAACAGAATATTCTGAAAATATAATAAACTCAGTAATGCATTAATTAGTAACCTGTAGCCAGTTTGGTAATGTAGCACAGTGTCACACAAAGGTGCACTTATATTATTTACTTTGACAATTCTATAAAGATGGTATACAGTTTAAGGTAGGAGTTGTTAACTTGGGCTATGTGAGTATATTTCAGAGTGTCTGCAAACCCTCTGAAATTGTTTCCAAAGTTCTCTGGGTATATGCGTGTGCATGTATGTTTATGTGGAGAGTGTCCATAGCTTTTGTTTAGATTCTCAATGGGGTGCATAATCTAAATAAGGTTTAGGGACCTTGGTTAAAGGCAACCTCAAGTGGGTTCAAACAACTTCCCTCTCTGCCTCCCCTTCCTTTCCTAGCACTGTCACCCTCCCTGAATTTATTTTATCTCAATAGTGTTCACAAAGACGATAGTTCATTGCAGTGCGAATGATTATCATGAAGAAGTAGATTTAAAAGCTAGATTGGGTAGCACCAGAAAGACTCCATATAATATATACTTTTTTTTTTAACCTATTAACTGGAACTGTAGTGTCTACACTCTTTGAAAATAGTCATATAAATGCAAAATTGTTTCTGATTACTTCGGCTGAACTGAAGTTGCCCAAAACTTTCAGGTGAATAAAAAGTAGAAAACTTTCTAAGTCCATGATAAATGAAAGTATTTAAAAATAATGTTTAGAAATGGGTGCTCTAGCTAGTCCAGTTAAGCTAATCAGACAAAAGCAATTTTAGAAATGCAAATCTTAAGTTTTCTCTGGATCACTCACCTAATAGGATCAACATAGAAGAGGTAAATTAATTTTATCCCCAACAAAACTGCAATTTTTTTAGACTGGAAATATGTTGATAGAAAATAGAAGACTTTAGGGTTTAGGGTAAACCACAATCAAGTGGAAAAGGAGTTAAAAATGTTAATGCTTCCTATATCATCTTAGCTTAAAAGAAAAGTTGCCATGGAGTCGATCCCCACTCATGTTGCTGCTGGGTGGAAACCCCAGGTTTTGCTTGGTGCGACTTGTCTCAGCCAATAAACGAGAGACTGAGGTGGGAAATCAGAAAGGTGATTTTATTTCATTGTGCAAGGAAAGGAACAGTCAGGGCTGCTGCCACCAAGACTGCTCACTGAAGGCGAGAGGACAGGTTACTTTTATGGGGTTTACAAGCAGGAAGTTCATACAAGTTACATCAGCAACATTTTTAATCATACTACGAAGGTGCGATGGGGTTTACATATAACTTCATGCATTACATGTTCAGCAAATGGTAGTTAAATTCCACCAAGAAGTGGGGAAGTTACTATGTGTGAGGTACTTAATGAGCTAAAAGGTTATGCAGAATGTCAACACGGTTTACCTAAACCTGTTTCTGCCAATTTCCAGGCAGCAGTTAAGAAAAGGGGAACCAGGATGTTAATGTAAAGCTACAGGGTGTGCCAAGCAAGCTGCTTGAGGCAGTGGAATTTTCCACAGTCTGGGGACGTCTGTCTTATTCCTTCTTTTCTTTTTGGACATTGGTCATTCAGGACCAGTGTCCATTCTGAACTATAGCCCGGCTAGGAGTTACTTGGTATGCTCTTGGGGAGGGGACAAATATTGGACATAGGCTTGAACAGTTGGCCTTTTTAACCAGGACATGCAGGCGGGGATACATTGCATACAACAGCAGGAGCATACACCTGTGATTATTATTAACACTATAAAAGCAACCAATGATTTCAACCATCCTAGGTTGGGTAACCATGATGTCAGCCAGCTGAAATCAGGACCCGAAGGCATCATTAATTGTTTGGCGGTGGCATGATCTCGTTGTAGTTGTCTAATTACTGAACTCAACTTTTCTTGGTCATGTTCAATCTGTCCAAATGCATTGACTAAAGAACAACAGCTAGCACTGATGTATATAGAAATTTCTCCATAAGAAGCTAACATTAGATCTAAGGAATCTCAATTTTGAATCATGGTTTCAGTGGAGTCTACTTCAGACTGCAAAGTCTAGGTCAAGTTTTCGGTGGTATTGGCTACTATCTCAAGCCACAGAAACACATTCTTAATGAACTGGTACAGGGAATGAATGTTATCATAGTTTTGCCAACCCCAAGCATTGGAAGTAGCACCCTCTGTGCCTTTTCTCAAGTGCTCTTAGTAATATCTGTAGTTTCTCTTTTAAACCTATAGATGCTTCTGGTGGAATACAGAACCTCTTCTAGGGAGGAGTAAATTTATGCTTCCTGCCCATATCCAGCCGAGCGTACATGTGCCAGTATGATTAGCTGGCCATGTCTTATAGGCTGAATGCCCACAAACAAATAAAGTCCTTGGTGTCTTAATGAGTAGGCTGTAGGGGGAAATTAGAAGACTGCTTTATAATGCTTTGATTGGTTACATTGTGCTCTAATTTTTCTGACATAACCTTGCTAGTGCTGTCCCATTCAAAAGAGATGTTGGTATTGAATTTAGTCCATGTTTGGTTAGCACAGACCCAGGTTGTATTGCATCGTGGCCACTGTCCCACTGTTGCGGCATTATAGGTAGGATGCCACTGTACGTACCAAGCTGCTGGATAGTGAGACCTCACGGTGGTGTATTGGATTCTGTCTAGGGTTTTGATTTTATTTATTAATTGTGCTCCCTCTTCTTTTAACCAGTAAGTTGGATGGAGAGGTACAGGGATTATGGGTAACCCTTGCCCTACATGTGAAGGGGATTGTGAACAAATGCAGCAATTGTTAGCCCATGCAGTATGGTTTACAAGTGCCTGGTGCAACCTATTAATAACACTGAAATCCCATCCAGCATTTACACAGAGCGACCCCTAGGACTAACCACGTCACCCTGTTCATGGTTGATTCTGCTCACTCAAAGGTCTAGAGCAATCTAATCTGTTCAAGTAGAGTATACAGGTATAGGAGACAGAATACTAACACCAAGGTTATTAGTAGTGTTAAGAGTCTTTGGAGGATCTTACCTATGCAGGAGGGTGTCGGGAAAACAAATACTTAAGGTCCTTGACTGGCTCACAAGTGCAGTTCTCACATTCTGACGAGTTTGTCCCTTGGCGTCCAGTTGTGTGGTTTTCTTTACTTGAGTATGGTGGATCCAAGCTTTAAGCCTGTTGAGTTTGACAGCTGTTGGTGTAGCCAAGACGACTTCAAAGGGGCTGGTCCACTTCTGAAGTGGGTTGGCTTTCCACACCTTGAGAAGGGTCCAATTGCCAGGCTGGAATGGATGGAGGGGCACCTCTGGCTCAGGTGGGCTCTTCAGGTGAGCATATCTGGAGAGAAGACAAGAGTCGCCCAAAGAGACTGCAAGTATTTAGTAACTTGAACATCTCCAACCTAGTGGAGGGACGGAGGTTGGTCATTATTAAGGCAAGCTATGTTGGTCATATTGGGGTTCTCTAATAAAGGGCGCCTGTATAATAGCTCAAATGGACTAAGTTTTAGTTTGTGTCTAGGGGCAGACCAAACTCTCAAAAGGGCCATAGGCAGTGCCTTTGTCCATAACAACTTGTTCTCTTGGCACAGCTTTGCTAGGTGTATCTTCAGAGTCTGGTTAGCCTGCTCTACTTTACCCCTGGACTGGGGTCTCCAGGTTGTGTGTAAGTTCCAATTAATGTTCATGGTGGTTGCCACTGATTGCACCACTATGACCACAAAATGGGGCCGTTATCACTGCCAATGGAGATGGGAAGCCTGAATCAAGGGGTGATTTCATTTAGGTGGTGTTTCACATCCTCGGTGCACTTTTCAGTCCTGCAAGGAAAAACTTCAACCCAGTTAGTGAAGATGTCGATGAAGACTAGCAGATATTTGTAATTCTTGGGAGCTGGAGGCATCTCAGTGAGACCCACCTGCCAGTTGTCTCCAGGCACTGCCCCAGTTCACTGGACCTCTGGGGGTGCTTCAACAGTGTTCTTGGGATTATTTTTCACATAGGTGGAGCAGCTCCTTACCACTACAGAAATAGTGGTGTGGAGCTTTGGTCCAATTAAATGTCTCTTAACCCAACCATGTAGTCCATCACATACATAATGTCTGTAGGATAGGGTGCATGAGTTTTGATGGAATGAAATCTTTTCATGAAGGGTGTACAGCCATCCATCCAGGTCTTGGCAATGTCTTTATCTTGTTGGGAATAGTCTGAACGGAGGTCAGGTGGAGGTAACTCCAAATGGAGAATTAGCTGGGCTACTATGATAGGTTTCTGTTGGATTGCAGCTTTCTTTGCTGCTGCATCTGCTTTTTAATTACCCCTGGCCACTGTGGTGTCCCCTTTCTGATGCCCTCTGCAGTGTACTACCACTACTTGGGTGGGTAGGAGAATGGCTTGTGAAAACTGTACGATCTCTTGAGAATATTTAATGTCCTTATCTCCTGCTGTTAGGAGCCCTCTTTCCTTCCAGATTGCCCCGTGTGCATGCAATACCCCAAATATGTTCTTGGAATCAGTATAAATAGTTGCTTGCTTACCTTTGGCGATTCGAAGGGCCTGCAGCATGGCAATGAGCTCGGCCTTCTGGGCAGAGGTACCTGGGGGAAGTGCTAGCCTCTAGAACCTCCTCCAAAGTGATCACCACATACCCAGCTTTCCTTTTTCTTTGTTTCATGTAACTGCTTCCATCAGTGAACAGTTCAAGGTCTGGGTTTTGGAGAGGCTGGTCAGGGAAGTCAGGCTGACTGGCATACACCAGGTCAATGACCTTTAGGCAATCATGTTCCTTTTCTTGCTTTGGTAAGGTGGGCAGTAGGGTGGCTGGGTTTAAACCAGTGGTTTCTCCTAGGGTGATGGCAGGGTCATCTAACAGCACTGCTTGGTACTGGGCCATTCACCCTAAGGAGATCCAATAAACCCTCTCTGCTCTAAGTTGGTCAGAACTGAGTGGGGCATGGTCACCAAGAGAAGTTGGCTAAGGGTGAGTTTCTTGGCTTCCTTGATCATTAATACTGCTGCCACTACTGCCCGAAGGCATGCTGTCCATCCTCTGGTGACTGGGTCTAGCTGCTTTGAGAAGTATGCCACTGGCTGCTTCCAAGTCCTGTTAGTCTTGGTAAGTACTCCCGCCACCACTACAGCAGACTTATGTATGAACAGGTCAAAAGATTTATTCATACTGGGGAGTCCTAAGATGGGGGCCTCTATCAACTTTGTTTTAATGGTATCAAAAGCCTGTTGCTCCATCTCAGTCCATTCTAAGGGGTCTGTGTCTTTTCCCTGTAAGGATTGGTATAAAGGCTTGGCAATAAATCTGAAATTTGAGATCCAGATGTGGCAAAAACCAGCCATTCCCAAAAATCCTCGGAGCTGTCTCCAGTTGGTAGGGTCTGCCAATCTGACTTTTCTCCTCCACTCAGATGCAAAAGAAGGCATCCTTCAGCTCTAGCACAGTACAGTGAGCCTGGAAAAGGTGGGCAACAAGGTCAACAGCAGGGTATACAGGTTAGGAACTACAGAGTGGATCATGACTGTTACCTGCTTGATGGCTCGCAGATCCTGAACGAAACAGTATTCTCCATTTTTCTTCTTCACCAGCAGGATGGAGATATTGAACTGTGATTGACATGGTCTGAGCAGTCCATGTTTCACATGTCTGGTGAAGATTTTGTCCAGAGCCTGCTGGGCCTCCGCCCGGATAGGGTATTGCATAAATCGGGTGGGGGGGATATGCCAGGTATGAGCTCAACTGCTACTGGGGGAATGTTTTTGGTGCATCCTGGCACCTTGTTGTTTCATACCCATGGGACCATTGCATCCTTGATGTCTAGCCCTACTGATCCCTGGTAGTGTCCTTCCACACTATAATTGGTGGCTGACTCAGCAGTAAAGGCTATCTGCAGTGGCCATCCATTTTCTGGTGGTACCTGCATCTGCATGATCCCATTATCAAAAGATATTTGAGCTTGCAGTTTGCACAACACATCTTTAACAGCAAGGGAATGTGACAGTCAGGCAGGTGGAGAAAAGAATGTGTTAATGATTTCTCTTGTATGGAGCAGGTTAGAGGCTAGAGGAAGGGAGGTTTCTCCCTCTTACCTGAGACTCTCACGACTGACCCACAGTTTTTGTCAGGCTGTCTTTTTCTGGGTCAGGACGGAGTGGGTTGCTCTGGTATCCACTAGAAACCATACAGGTTCTTTCCCCTACCTTCATTATAACCAGAAGCTCAGGTGGGGGACTCGCCTCCTGTCCTCCTCAATCTGAGTCTGCCCGCATTGGCATCATGGGCCACTGGGCAGCCCCAGGGTCTTTCTTACCTCTGGGTAGGAATTTAGGGCACTCTCTCTTCCAATGTCCTCTCTTCTTGCACCAGGTGCACTGGTCTCAGACTATTGGGGGTGGGGGCCTCTCACCTCCCTCTCTACTCAGGAACCCTCCTCTTCTTGGGCTGCTGGGAGACAGGTCATTTCCCTTCAAGGCAGTGGCCAGGAATGTGGCCTGTCTTCTGATTGGTGATGTTTCTCTTTTCCTGTTCCCAGTCCCAATTAGAATATACCTGGTAGTCAAGCTCAACAAGCCGTGAGATCCCCAACTCCACACCTCCCTCAAGTTTCTGGAGTTTTCTCCGTATGTATGGGGCACTCTGCCCAGTGAAAATCATATCCACTGTGCAAGCACTTTTGGGCCTCTCAGGGTCCGTGTATTTGAACTGTCTAAAAGCCTCATAAATTCTTTCCAGAAACTTAGAGGGATCTTCTGTTGGTTCTTGTTTGATCCTGTATATTTTACTAAGTTTTTTGTTTGTTTAGGCACCCCTTTCTCCAACCCTTCTAAAAGGCACTCTCTATGATAAGCAATGCAGATCCATCCCTTGGCAGTATTCTGATCCCAGCCAGGGTCCCCCACGAGGAAAGTCTCTGCCCCCAGCTGATTTACTGTCTGCACTTCATGGTGCCTGTCAGCCTCGGCCCTACCCTTTTCTAGGACCATGCGCCTTTCTTTTGGGATCAGGAGTACATCTAGCAGTGCCTGACAATCTGCCCAATTAGGGTTATGAATGCGGAAGATGGAGGCAAAAAGATCCTGCATTCACTTAGGGTCTTCCCAATACTCGGGGCAATGGTTTTTCCAGTTATAAAGGTCACTTGTTGAAAAAGTTTGGTGGACCCAGACCATGCCAATAGCTCCTGCCGGGACTTGTCGGGGGGGTGGTGCATGCCCCTGGGCTTGGCTGTGCTATGGCTGTCCCAAGAATCAGTCACTCTCGTGTTACTTTCGAACAGAAGCATAAGGGGGCGGTGATGGGGCTGCCAAAACAGCAGACAAGGGCAACAAGGATTCTTCCTCAGGGTCAGAGGGGAGGATTGGCAGTTGCAATCTACCAGCCCTCTTCTGGACTAGAATTTTACATTTCTTCTGCAATCCTTTGTCCTGATACAGAGTCATAAAGCCTTCCACATAATACTTCTCACCCCAGTTTACCGCATGAGTACAGAAAAGGTCTAACTGAAGGATGATATTATAATTTAGGGACCCATTCTCTAGCCACTCCTCTCCATCTGACAGTTTATATTGTGGCCAGGCAGTGTTGCAAAGGAAAATAATTTTCTTCTTTTTCAAGGGGTTTGGCCGGAAATATTTCCAATTCATAAGGATACATCCTAAGAGGCTGCAATCTGGGATCCCTTGAATGGTCCCTATTCTCTGGACACACTCACACAACCCAATCAGTGCACCAACTTAGCAGATACTTAGAGCCTTCAATGCCCTCAACAGTCAATTCTCCCCTCTTCTTGGGACTCTTCTAGGGACTTAACTAGGAATTACCGTGCTACTTGCCAAATAACTCAGATGTGTTTTGTGTCTCCCATGGAGTCACCATTGGGTCCAAGGTGGATTAGCTTTCAGGGCTGCTTCAAGGTCTCTGGGAGAAATCTCCTGGTGGTGCTAGACATTGGGGCTGCTCTCTTGTCCGATCTGCCTCCAGAACTGAATGGATGACTTCTGGCTGGCTGGCCAGAAATGTTGCCAGGTGGAAACCCCAGATTTTTCTCAGTGTAACTGGTCTCAGCCAATAAACAAGAGACCAAGGTGGGAGATCAGAAAGACACTTTTATTTCATTGTGCAAGGAAAGGAACAGTTGGGGCTGCCGCCGCCAAGACTGCTCAGTGAAGGCGAGAGGGAAGGTTAATTTTATGGGGCTTACAAGCAGGAAGTTCACACTAGTTACATCAACAACATTCTTAATCATACTATGCAGGTGCAATGGGGTTTACATATAACTTCTTGCATTGCATGTTCAGAAAATGGCATTAAATTCTACCCAGAGGCAGGAAAGTTACTATGTATGAGGTACTTAATGAGCTAAAAGATTATCTAGAATGTCAACATAGTGCTTAAACTGGTTTCCACCACTTTCTTCTAGTTCTGGGCAGCAGTTAAGGAAAGGGGAGTCAAGATGTTAATATAAGGCTACGGGGCGTGTCAAGCAAGGGAACCAGAATGTTAATGTAAAGCTACAGGGCGTGCCAAGCAAGCTGCTTGGGGCAGTGGAATTTTCTGCAGCCTGGAGACCTCTATATTAATGGCAACCCCATGTGTGTCATAGAGTTTTCAATCGCTGACTTCAGAAGTAGATCGCCAGGCCTTTCCCATCTTAGCTTGTTGCAGTTGTTGTGGGGTGTTCTTATTCCCCTTTGAGATTTACATCTCACAGGATCTTCAACCCCTCACTACACCCAAAGACTTGCCACATGCTTTGTGAATCTGTGATTCAGTGGCAACTTCAGATTTGCATTTGTATGGGGTCCCTCTGAATCACATTAGTCTAAAAAATGCTTTCTATTTGATCTGATTAATTTATGTGTGGTATGACAGTAGATTGGTAAGTATAACCTAATGCCAATTTTTGACTAATTGGTATCCTACATTTTTAAACATTCCAACAGCAAAACTTTTGCTTTCCCTGTACAGTGAATTGTATTTTATTTTAATTCAAATTCTTACATGCTACAGTCAGATTTATTTTTTAGAGTTTGTCAACATTGTGAGATCAGGGCCTGAGACTGTTAATTTGCAAAAATGATTTGAGTATTTCAGTTAAGGTTTATGAGGAAAATTTCTTTCAAAACCGTAACTTGTTGCTGTTGAGTGGGTTCTGAACACTGACACTGTAGGACAGAGTAGAACTGCCCCACAGGGTTTCCAAGGTTGCAATTTTAAGGAAGCGACTGCCACATCTTTCTCCAGTGGAGTGGCTGGTGGATTCGAACCACTGATCTTTTGGTTAGCAGCTGAGTGCTTTAAACACTGCACCACCAGGGCTCCTTCTTCAAAATCATAAATACATTCAACTACTTCTTTAAAAACAAGTTTTCTTAAAATGTGCTTTTTGCCATCATAAATCTTCCACCCTCATAGAGTCAGAAGTCTAAACATTAAAATCTTATGTACTATGTGAGAATGAATCTTTTAATATTTCAAGAGAAACTGACTACTTTTTGAATGTCACTGCGTATGGTGAAAAAATTAGATTTGAATAATTTTGTTACTTATGAAGAAAATGCTATCAATGGTTATACATTCCTGTATGAAACATTATAAATATATCTTTATATCTATGTGTATAAATTAAAATTTCTTTTTAAATATATAAGCCTTCAATTTCCTAGGTAACCTCAACTCAAAGTTCTTGTATAACTTTCTCCTATTTTGTGCTTTTTTTAAAAAAAAGAACTATTATGCTTTGGGTGAAAGTTTACAACACAAATTAGTTTCCCATTCAAAAATGTATACACTAATTTTTTTGTGGCATTGGTTGCAATCACACAATGTGTCAGCTCTCTCTCCCTTTCCAACCCAGGTTCCCCGTGTGCATTTATTCGGTTTTCCTGTTCCTTCCACCTTCCTGTCTTTGCTTTTGGGCAGGTGTTGCCCATTTGGTCTCCTATACTGATAGAAATAAGAAGCACGTTCCTCACCTGTGTTGTTTGTTTTATAGGCCTGTCTAATCTGGCTGAAAGGTGGACTTTGGGAGTGGCCTCAGTTCTGAGTTAGCAGGGTGCCTGGGGGCCATAGTTTCGGGGGTTCTTCCAGTCGCTGACAGACCGGTAAATCTCGTCTTTTTTTTTTTGTGAATTTGAATTTTGTTCTACATTTTTCTCCTGCTTTGTCTGGGACCCTCTATTGTAATCCCTGTCAGAGTGGCTGGTGGTAGTAACCAGGCACCATCTAATCGTTCTGGGCACAAGCTGGTGGAGGCTGTGGTTCATGTGGTCCATTAGTCCTTTGGACTAATATCTTCTTTGTGTTTTTGGTTATCTTCATTATCTTTTGCTCCGGATGGGATGGGACCAATAGATGTATCTTAGATGGCTGCTCAAAAGCTTTTAAGACCCCAGACGCTACTCACCAAAGTAGGTTTTTAACATTTTCTTTATGAACTATGTTATGCCAATTGACCTAGATGCCCCCCTGAGACCATAGTCCCCACCTCTCAGCCCTAGTAACGCCATCCCTCAAGGTGTTTGGATGTATCTAGGAAGTTTCTACGACTTTAACTTGGTCAAGTTGTGCTGACTTCCCCTATATTGTGTATTCTTTCCCTTCACTGAAGTTAACACTTGTCTACTATCTAGTTAGTTATTCCTCCCTCCCACCTATCCCCTCCCATGTAAATGTCAAAGATTGTTTTTCTCTGTGTTAACCTTTTCTTGGGTTTTTATAATAGTAGTCTCATACATTTGTCATTTTGTGATTGACATATCTCATTCAGCATAATGCCCTCCAGCTTCATCCATGTTATGTGATTTTTTTCACGGATTCATCATTGTTCTTTATCACTACAT
The DNA here is from genome assembly GCA_030035585.1 of Dugong dugon. Classification (NCBI taxonomy): domain Eukaryota; kingdom Metazoa; phylum Chordata; class Mammalia; order Sirenia; family Dugongidae; genus Dugong; species Dugong dugon. The sequence continues at coordinate 93,689,429 of CM057483.1, read as the reverse complement.
AGTTCCATTTTGTGTACGTACCATAATTTATCCATTTATCTTTTGATGGGCATTTAGGTTGTTTCCATCTTTTTACTATTGTGAATAGTGCTGCAATGAACATGGGTATGCATGTGTCTAGTTGTGTGATGGCTCTTATTTCTCTAGGACATATTCCTAGGAGTGGGATTGCTGGATCATGTGGTATTTCTATTTCTAGCTTTTTAAGGAGGTACCATATTTTTTTTCCATTGTGGTTTTACCATTTTACATTCCCACCAGCAGTGCATAAGAGTTCCAATCTCCCCGAAACATCTCCAACATTTGTTATTTTATGTTTTTGTCATTTGTGCCAGTAATGTCGGGGTGAGATGGTATCTCATTGTGGTTTTGATTTGCATTTCTTTAATGGTTAATGATTGTGAGCATATCCTCATGTGTCTGTTAGCTGCCTGAATATCTTCTTTGGTGAAGTGTCTGTTCATATCCTTTGCCCATTGTTTAAATTGGATTGTCTTTTTTTTTTTTTTTTTTTTGCTGAGGTGTTGAAGTGTTCTACAGAGTTTGGAGATTAGACCCTTGTGGGATATGTCTTAGCCAAATTGTTTTTCCCAATCTGTAGGTTCTCTCTTTTCTCTTTTGGTCAAGTCTTTTGATGAGCATAGGTGTTTAATTTTTAGGAACTCCCAGTTACCTAGTTTATCTTATGGTGTTTGTGCATTGTTAGTTATGGTTTGTATTGTATTTATGCCATCTATTAGGGCCCCTAGAGTTGCCCCTATTTTTTTCTTCCACGATATTTATCATTTTAGGTTTTATATTTAGGTCTTTGACCCATTTTGAGTTAGTTTTTGTGTATGGTGTGATGTATAGGTCCTGTTTCATTTTTTTACAGATGACATCCAGTTTTGCCAGCACCATTTGTTAAAAAGACTGTCTCTTCCTCATTTAATGGACTTTGGGCCTTTGTTGAAGATCAGGTGATTGTAGGTGGATGGATTATGTCTGGGTTCTTGATTTTGTTCCATTGGTCAATGTGTCTGTCATTGTACATGTACCAGGCTTGACTACTGTGGCTGTACAGTAGGTTCTGAGATCAAGCAGTGTGTGGGGGCAGCACTTTTTTTGTTGGGAGTTTTTTTTTTTTTAAATTTTTTCTTCAATCTCGTTTGGGTCTGTTCAAATTTTCTACCTCAGTTTGTATTAGTTTAGGTAGGTAGTGTGTTTCTAGAAATTTGTCCATTTCCTCTAGGTTCTCAGACTTGTTGGGAGTACAGTTTTTCATAGTATTTTGTTATGATCCTCTTTATTCCAGTTGGGTCTGTTATAATGTCATCTCATTTCTTATTTGGGTTATTTGCTTCCTTTCCTGTTTTTCTTTTGTTACTCTGGCCAATGGTTGTCTATTTTATTGATCTTTTCAAAGAACCAACATTTGGTCTTGTTGATTCTTTCTATTGTTTTTCTGTTCTCTATTTCATTTATTTCTGCTCTAATCTTTATTATTTCCTTTCATCTGATGCCTGTGGGATTCGTTTGCTGTTCTCTTTTTATTTGTTCAAGTTGTAGGGCTAAAGTTTTGATTTTGGCCTGTTCTTGTTTTTTGATGTGTGTGTTTATTGTTATAAATTGACTTCTGACCACTGCCTTTGCTGTGTCCCAAAAGTTTTGGAATGATATGTTTTCATTCTCATTTGATTCTAGGAATTTTTTATTCCCTCTTTGATTTCTTCTATTACCCAGTTGTTTTTAAGCAAGGTGTTATTCAGTTTCCATATATTTGATTTTTTTTCCTTTGCTTCCTGTTATTGACTTTTATGGTGTCGTGATCAGAGAGAATGCTTTATATTATTTTGATGTTTTGGATATTATTGAGGCTTGTTTTGTGGCCTAAAATGTGGTCTATTCTGGAGAATGTTCCTCGTGTGTTGGAAAAGAATGTATACTTTGCTGCTGTTGGGTGGGGTGTTGCATATATGTCTATGAAGTCAAATTGGCTGATTTTGGCATTTAGATCTTCTATATCTTTGTCGAGTTTCTTTCTAGATGTTCTCTCCTTTACCAAGAGTGGTGATTTTGCCTTTTTTAAATTGAGAAAGAAATCAGTTCTCCTTTGTTTCTAGTAAGATTTGAAATTTTTTGCATTGTGTTTGTTATGTAAATTCTACCTGTTTGTAAGCTGATGCATTGAAATAAATGAAATAGAATTTTCAGCAGAGATGTTTGAGATCTTTACCTAGGGCAAGGTAAGTACTTTTTTATAGTACTTTTTAAAATAAGCTTATTATTAATGGAATGAAAGATTTCTTTCTGGTTTTGTGTTAAGCCTGACCTCTATGGGTTGGGCCTCCCCTAAGTGATTCAAGTTCTCCATGATTATTTAGTCAGATGGTCAGCAATGACCCAAAAATTAGCTTTTGAAGCTGTGCATTTTTAATGACTTCTGCCTTGGTGGACTAATTGAGGAGCTTTTCTCCTTTCTGTCTGAAAAGGCTTTTTTTATAAAAATAGTGCACCTGTTAAGGAAAGCCTTGTTTGGAGCTTGTTTAAGAAAGAAATTTTGAAATATTTTTCTGTGGGTAATGTATAATTTTGGATCAAGTGGGCCACTGTGTTCTTTTCTCAAGACCATTGTATTATTTTTTCAGGTGACATGCAACTGGAGAAAAACATAGTCTTCAGTGTCAGAAAAAGCAAACCAGAGTTCACATCACCCTTAGGCACATAAGTTCTTTCTTTTTTTTCTTTTCACTTACCACAATGGCATTGTGAAGGGCAAAAGATGTCTGAGGTCGAGCAGAGACTGAAAATGATTAAGTGCCATCAGACTGGTCAGCTTTCTATCTAAAAGCCATGGCTGTTAATTTGCTAACTCACATCTATCTAGGAACATAAGAGACACTGAACACATCTTGGGGGGGGCATTCAAAAGACAGATGTTACAGAGAATCTACATACCACACGTACATACCAACCAAACTGGCAGTGAATAAACTCCACTATACCCCATGAAATGAGATGTATAAAAACTTACATAAAAGCAATCTGATTGTGTGTCAACTTGGCTGAGCCATGATTCTCAGTGTTTATATGTGATCACTTCCATGACTGACTCTGCAGTGAGTAGCCAGTCAAAAGGCTTTTTGCCCGCTCTGGATCTTGCGGCTGCCTCCTGTTCGTCTGACCTCTGGTTCTTGAGACTTGAGCTATCAGCTTATCTGCTGATCTTGGATTCATTGACCTTCACAGCCTGAGTGAGAGCCCTGCTTACTGACCTGCCAATTATGGGTTTGCCAGCCCCTGCAGCTACGGGAATCAGGAGAAGCCTTGTGGTGTTGCCCGCCAATCTTGGGATTCATTAATCTTCACAGCCTGTGAGCAAGAGCCCTGCTCTCTGACCTGCCAATCTTGGGTTCGCCAGCCCTGCAGCTGTGTGAGTCAAGAAAGGCCTCTATCCTGATTCACGGACTTTTATATAAATATCTAAATATATATATGCTTTGCTGGTTTTGCTTCTCTAGAGAACCCAGCCTAAGACAGAATTTGGTACTGGGAGTAGGCTGCTGCTCTAACAGATACTCAAAATGTGTATTGGTTTTGAAACTGTGAATGGATAGAAGACTCAGATGGAAGTGAGAACTGTTAACACCAGTGTCTTTAGTCATCTAGTGCTGCTATAACAGAAATACCACAAGTGGTTTGTTTTAACAAAGAGAAGTTTATTTCCTCACAGTCAAAGTAGGCTAAAAGTCCAAATTTAGGGTGTCAGCTCCAAGGGAAGGCTTTCTCTCTCTGTCGGCCTTCTCATCAGTGTTCCCCTGGACTAGGAGCTTCTCAGCACAGGGACCCCAGTCCAAAAGACACGCTCTGCTCCTGGCGCTGCTTTCTTGATGGTATGAGGTTCCCCTATCTCACGTTCACTTCTGTCTTTTATATCTCAAGAGATTGCCTCAGGACACAATCCAGTCTTGTAGATCAGGTCCTGCCTTACTAACACAACTGCCACCCATCCTCCCTCATTAACATCATAGAGGCAGGTTTACAACATACAGGAAAATCACACAGTACCAGGAATCATGGCCTAGCCAAATTGATACACATTTCTGGGGGGACATAATTCAAACCATGACAACCAGAGAAAGTGTAGATGGTGAGAAGCAGCAGCAGACGACTGGCAGCAGCAGAGGACTGGAAGCTGCAGAACCAGGAGACCAGCGTGACACAGTGCTGGAGCTGACCCATGGAGCAAGAGAGCTGAGTGCCTTTGTGCAGGAGGCTTCCTGGTGGCGTGGGGTGCCTCTGGGTACTTATTGGTGGAGCTAGGCTTGCTGACCCACGGAGCAAGAGAGCTGAGTGCCTTCCAGCTGAAGTTTACTGGCGGAGTCGGGTGCTCCCAGGCACTTATCGGTGGAGCTGCAAAGTTTTGGAACACTTGCCCCAGAAGGGCAGTTGCAGGCGTGAGGTCCGAGGGCTGAGAAGCCACAGGAAGCAGAAGCTGAAGAGACAAGCAGCTGAGCTGCCTCAGTCTCGAAAGGTATGGCCATGACCTCTGGAGTTTTAAAGGGTGGAGCCATGGCCTCTGGTGTTTCTAAGGGTGGAGTTACCACTCAGATGGACTGGGAGAATGGGGCCGCCTAAAGCAGAGGGAGCAGAGTTGCTGTCCCAGTGGGCCTGGAAGGCAGAGCTGAAGCCCAGGGGCGAGGGGCCTCCACTCTGAATCCGGAGAGTTTGGCCAATACCTAGAGTCTAGAGGGCAGGGCCACTGTGTGAATGGTCTCAGAGAACAGAGAAATATTTTCAAAGCCTTGAGGGCTAATGCAATGTGTTCTGCTAACTTGTTTGGTGCCTATTATGCCTTCTTTCCTTCCAATTTCTCCCACTTGTAATGGAAATGTCTAGCTTGTGCCTGTTCAGCCATTGTACTTTGGAGCAGATAACTTGTATTCTAGATTTCACAGATGAAGAGGAATTTTTGGATTTTGGACTTGGAGATGATTTAAGACTTTTGCTATGATATGATGGGGTGAATATGTTTTACATGTGGCAAGGACATGAATTTGGGGGGGGGCAAAGGATGGAATGCCATGGATTGAATTGTGTCCCCCAAAAATATCTGTCAAATTGGCTAGGTCATGATTCCCAGTATTGTATGATTGTCTACCATTTTATCATCTGATGTGATTTCCCTATGTGTTGTAAATGCTATCACTATGATGTAATAAGATGGATTAGCGGCAGTTATATTGATGAGGTCTACAAGATTAGGTAGTGTCTTAAGCCAATCTCTTTTGAGATATAAAAGAGAGAAGCGAGCAGAGAGACACGGGGACCTCATACCACCAAGAAAGCAACGCCAGGAGCAGAGTGCGTCCTTTGGACTCAAGGTTCCTGTGCTGAGATGCTCCCAGAACAAGGGAAGACTGATGACAAAGACCTTCCTCCAGAGTCAACAGAGAAAGCTTTCCCCTGGAGCTGACACCCTGAATTTGGACTTCTAGCCTACTAGACTGTAAGAAAATAAATTTCTCTCTTTGTTAAACCCCTCCAGTTGTGGTATTTCTGTTATAGCAGCACTAGATGACTAAGACACACATGTACCAACCAAACTGAGAGTGAATAAACTCCACTATATCCCATGAATGAGATGTATAAAAACTTCCATAAAAGCAATCTGAAATTTTTGGTTATGTCAACATTGTTTAACAAAACCATAATATATAAAAAAAAAACAATTTTATGCAGATACTTTTAATAAAGGATATAGAAAGATAAAGCTGGCCAACATTTGTCAGTATTTCTGCAGCAAGACCCATGGTTTTAAGAATACTATATACAATCACTTTTTTATATATAATTTATTTTTGTTGTTGTTATTTAGAATATACACAACAGAACATACACTAATTCAACCATTTCTACATGTACAATTCAGTAACATTGATTACATTCTTTGAGTTGTGCAACTATTCTCACCCTTTTTCAAGTTGTTCCTCCCCATTAACATAATCTCACTGCCCTCTAAGTTTCCTATCTAATCTTTTGAGTTGCTGTTGTCAATTTGATCCCATATAGATCAATCTTAAAAGAGCACAATGCTCAAGGCAGACATTTTTTTACTAGTTAAGCTAAACTACTGTTTGGTTTTAAGAAGATTTCAGGGGATATTTTTGGTTTAAGGTTTAAAGATTATCTCAGGGCAACAGTTTAAGGGGTTCATCCAGCGTCCGTGGCTCCAGAAAATCTGATACAATCACTTTTGAGCAGACTGATGGAAAAAAAGGATTTGTAGCAAATTGGCAACTTGAGCTTAATTTCTGAAGCCTCCAATGCCTTTCTTCTTCTGGCTCTCCAATGCATTTCATATATTACCAAGACCCAGCCCCAGATTTTCTGCTGTGTCCCTTTGTTGATTTAGCCAATAAGGTGAAAGCAATTATTCCTTGAATGCATCTGATATCATTTTTTTTTTTTTTGCTTTAATGCCATTTCCTACTAAGAATCTATTTCCTGATTTATTGCATTCATTGTCTTTTTTTAACTAACTCATTCTGCAGAGGACTGTGTACCAGGCTGCTCCAAAAAACACATTTAATAGTTTTGAATACTGTGCAGGACACAGACTTAGCCCTTTTGGAGAAGTAAACAGTCATGGGCTACATGCTATTAGAAACCACCCATTCGTTATTATATTACATCATACCTGCATGCAAAAGGCTACAATTTAATATGGTACATTACAGCTATGGTTAAAGAAATACAGATGTACCATACCTTGTAAACAATTTCCTGCTGATTAGATGGAGCTCATGAATTTTTTAAGAAAATGGGACTCGTATAAGGGTCTAATAATTTTGTTAGATGCCCTCTGACTGACAGAGGCACAGAACATGTCTTTCGCACTGAGCATCTTCGCTACTCTGGGGCAGAGGTTCTGGAATGTATTACTGGAATTTTCTTTGCTTGTAGAGACTGTTAGACTTTTTTTCTGAAAGGAGAGGACAGAGAGAATCATTTCTTTAAAGTATTCGCTTCTGGTGACCAGTCAGCCTGATCTGGGGCCAGTGTTCATGTGTTTTTGTGTGTGTGTGTCTGAGCATACACACACAATTGTGTGTTTGTGTGCACGTGTGTTTGTATATATGTGTGATGAGAGGTGAAACTGATGGGATTTGCATGACTGTTACATTTCAGTGCATGTAACAATAACGTATATTCAATATTCTTAAAACATACCTGCTAGGATTGTGCTTAAATCTCCATTAATGTCAATGTTTACACTTTGTGCAATTTGGCATAAACATGAGAAGCACATTCTTTTCCCTGGCAAAGACAGCCCTGAGATTTGGCTCTATGAGGGCCACAGGAGATAATGGCACTGGCTGGTGCCACATAGTGTGAAATATACATGTCACATAGGGCCAGTGGGGGAAAGAGGCACATATTACATTTCTATCACATAGAAAATAAGAGTTGTATAAATTGCATACTTTCAGAATTTGGACGAAGTGGGACTCTTTTGGACTGTGACCCTGTCCTAATTCCTCTCAGAGTTCTAAGCTGCTCCCTGATAATTCCACTAATGGGAAATCAAGTCTCTTTAAAAGAGTGCACTGGACACGGTAACTGTGAGCTCTTCCCAAGACAGCGATGTGCCTTTGGAGGTCATTTCATTTCTTTTGCCCTTAATTTTTCCAGCTGTACCATGCAGAAAATAATTTTTATTCTGTCTCTTCTTCCAAAGACATTGCTGGAATGAATGGAACATTAACAAAATCGTCTAAGCTCTGCCAGAACAAATCAGCAATGATAGTATTGAAGAAAGAATGGAGCACACCAGTTTGCTTAGAAATACTGTGGTGGTTAAACTTTTCAATGCAGTCCTGCAATTAAAGACATATAAGAGCACTAGGAAGTTACATAGCACCTTTCAGCTGTAGGATCCTGACAATGAACATCTTCATTTTGCAAATGGAGAAGATGAGTACCAAAGATTTAGGGGAATGAGATCCTACAGAAGTTACTGGGCAGAGCCCCAAAGATGAGCAAGCACAGGAATCGGATCAGGGTGCACTAATTATCAAACAAATCTTTCTGTCTTCTTTACCAATAATCAACCAGTTTGTGGGTGGTGCCTATGTCCATTAGTCAATACTCAGATGATCTATGAGTAGGGATATTTATGCTCATGTATTATCAGAATCTGCAAATTAGTGGGATCAAGGTACGAAGATAGGAATAGAGTTTCTTTTTCCTCCAAGACTCCAGGTAAAACTCTGATTTGGCCTTTTGAAGATGTGTAAGTCTGTAAGACATTAATTAGCTCTACATTATAGCTCTCCTGAGATTTACCTTCCCAGTGCTTCCCTGTAGTTTACTGATGCTGTCTTTTGTGACCTGATATTTGTGAAAGGTGAATGCTCATACACTTTATGCATCAAAGAAGTTCTTGATGCCTTCGTGACTTTAGATCATAGTTAGCAGCCGCACTAAAACCCTTGGCAGAAGATGATAGACAGGAAAAGAGAAGACTGCTTTGAGGGCCACTGACTGTGACGTATGTAAGGGCCCTACCTTTAGAGAAAGGTGCATTTCTATATAAATAGAAAGCAAGGCTTGTCTGTCATAAGACCATGTGGATGGCCAAATAAGCTGTCAAGAGAACTCTAAACAAGAGAGTGTTTTTGGAGGGAGAGAAGAAAGGGAGAAAAAATCTTCCCACCTGAACATATACAATTTCATTGTGAAACCCAACGTGCACAGTCTTTTAGGCTGCTTCTGAGCTTCTGAGTTTGAGGAACAGTCTCTGGCTCTAATAGATCTAGTTATGTCTATCTAACCTCTAAAAAAGGAACCCTGGTGGTGCAACAGTTAATCGCTAGACTGCTTACTGAAAGGTGGTTTGAACCCATCAGCTGCGCGTCAGGAGAAAGATGTGGCAGCCTGCTTCCTTAAAGATTACAGCCTTACAAACCCTCTGGGGCAGTTCTACTCTGTCCTAAGGGTCACTATAAGTAGGAATTGACTGGACTGCACACAACAACAACAATTATCTCTCAAAAAGGAGCCCTGGTGGTGCAGTGATTAAGTGCTCTGCTGGTAATCGAAAGGTTGGATCTTCAAACCCACCTAGCAGCTTCACGGGAGAAAAGACCTGATGATCTCCTTCCCTAAAGAAGGGAACCCTATGGGGCAGGTCTACTCTGTCACATAGGGTCGCTATGAGTTGAAATCAACTCGACGGCATCCAACAATAATCTCGCAAATGAAATGCTGATCACAACCCATTAATTTATGCTAAAAGTCTTATTTTGGTCAAAATCACCAGGTTCTGTTGCTTTAAGTAGCTGGATTGCTCACTTTCTCAGGTCCACTGGAGTCCAGACTACTGATTGTTTGTGGTAGGCAACTTTCTCTCTCTTTTTTGTTTTTTTTTTTACTCAAAAAAAGGTTTCAGGGGAGATAATTTAGTAAACCTCACCATCCCTCTAGGAACTCAATTCCTTGATATCAGTAAGATGCCTCTAACTCCTACTGATCTCTGTAACAGTTAGGGCTTCTCTTGTCAGCAGCTGGGCCCTAGTGCACTGGTTGAAAAATGAAAAACATCAATACTCTTAGGTATTATAATTATAAAGAAGCAGCATTAGTGTCCATACTCATTGATTCAGGTACTAGGGCTAAAAGAATGGATGATTATAAATAAATAGGGAAATGGATGTAAGCTATCTTAATGGCTGAGCTATCACTGAGGCTAAAAGAAAGGATTGACATATTACTGTTAGTTTACCAATATCTGTACATTCACCCCTGCTGTGAAAACAGATATTTAGTGCTAGTCCTTGGGCTTATGTCAGCTGTGAAATTTTACCCTTATTAACAGAATCGTAATTAAACCTGAAAATTACTCTTGAACCTTTTTAAAAAACTTTTGGCCCATAACTGAGGCTTATATATTTTTTTTCTTTCATCATAAATGTAATTCATACAGACTAAAATAAAGTCAGGTAGTAGAGAAAGGAATAAAATTAGGTAATTTGGCCATAGCCTGGCATTAAAAGTCTTTAAAACACCAATTGTTATGTTTAATAAAGTGGAAATCTGATTTGATCTGATCTCATCTATTAGCTGCAGTGTTTCAGGAACCTCTAGGACAGATATTTTCCCAGGACAGAGAACAGGTTTTACATTGTTGTTCAATTTCCAATTTGAAGACCTTGGTACCAGTATGTTGAATCTTCCTCTACAATTTTAGGTACCTGATATAGGATGGTGTTCAAATCTCAGCAAATATTCAAATTGCTATTTAGGGAAAAAGCATGATGAAACAAAAGCTTCAGACTCCTGTTTTTTTTTTTACCTAGATTTACACAACACCACCATAAAATTTTGTGTATATATATATGCTGCACATATGTTTATAAATGCACATGCTACAAGCAGCAAACTTAGTCTGATTCTCCTCAATACCACAAAGACCCTTTAGGTATGATTAACAGTCTTTCCAGGGTAATGAAAGACTCCAAGGAAGTCTTCTGAATTCCCCTTTATCTGACAGAATGAATGAAAAGAGCCTCCAGAAAGATACAGTTATTACATTTAGGCTTTCATGGATTAGGGGAGGGGAAATGAAATGAAGAAAGAAAAAGAGGAAGACTAGCTTGAATTAATTGCTACCAAATTGATGAGTTGAGTCAATAAATTAAATAACTTGTAAAGTCCTGAAACATCTGCACAGCAAGTATTTGACGGAATGATTTTAAACTGTCAAGATTTCGATCCACCATGGTGATTTATTTTGAAGACTGAATGGTTCCCAATATATAACTCTGTAAGCCTCATGGGAGGTGGTGGGTCCTGGGAATGAAAACAAGAAATTCACAGGTGAGCTGAACAACTGTAAATATGCACATGTTAACTAACATCCACCTGACAGTAATATGCAGCCATTAAAATTACATTTAGGAAGAGTATGGATCAGCATTGGAAACTGTTAATTATTTTTAACCCAGATATTGTATCTGGAACCAAAGATCAAGAAAATATACTAAACTTGAAATTCATGGGTAATTTATTTTCACTTTCTCTTTCTACTTGTATTTTCTACATTTTTTTTAGTAAATATATAGTAATTTGATAATTCTAAAATATTTATTTTAAAAATTCACACAGAAATAAGATGTTTTGGAATTACACAATTTTGAATCTGAATTCTAGCTTTGCCACTTGCTATCTCTGTGACTCTGAGCAAACAGTATCAATGGACCTTAGTTTTCTCATCTATAAAATAGGCATAATAAAATCTACGTAATACAATATCTGGTACATAGTAGGCACTCAAGTAGCTATTACTAGTATAACCTTTATGGAAAACAATTCAAGAGTCTTTACAAAGTTCATACCAGTAATTTAGCTTCTAGGATTCTATCATAAGGAAATGATTATAAATGAGGTAAAAGATTCACGTTCAATTATATTATTCACAGCCTTATTCATAATAGTGAAAAATTGGATAAAGTCTTAATGTTGGACATCAGAGAAATGGTTATATAAACAACAGTACCTTGATGTAATAGGAAATTATTTTTGGTATTAGTGAAAAAGCAGAGTTGCAAACTGAACACAGACAGTAAAGACTTAATGTTTAAACAACACTGGAAATGATACAACAAACTGTTAACAAGAGTTGTCTTTATGTTAGGTTAGGAGAAGGAGCAAAACATGAAATGGGTTTTTTAGGGGGGTGAGGTTGAAAGACACTTTGTTATTCAGGTCTGGAGCTCAGAAAAGAGTTCTGAGCTGGAGATACATACTCAGTAAACAGCGTATATATGTTTTTTAGTCAAGGAGTCGATAGATTCCCTAAGGAATGAGTAGATTTATGTGATAGGCAGTAGAGAACCTAGCAAAGTTTGAGAATGTATATTTAGATTATGGGTGATTTTAATTTTCTTCATAGTTTTGTCTGTTTTCTATTATAAGTATGTTTAATATACTTTTAAAATGAATTCTAACGTGTTATTATTTTCTGATTATAAAAGTAACTCATATTCATCATAGAATAATTGGAACATATAGAAAGAAAGAAATTTAAAAAAATAACATGACCTATGATCTCTGAGACTGTTTTCCATTTCCCCTCCTCATTCATTCAACAAATATTTATTGAATGCGCTTACCATATGCCAGGCACTGTGCTAAGTACTGGTACTAAAATGAGAATAAGACACAGTCCCTTGCCCTCAAGGAGCTTACAATCTAGTGTGGGAGACAGACAATTTAATAGACTATTACAACACATAATAAAAGTGCTGTCATAGGAGAGTTAAGGTAGCTGTGGGGGTCAGTCAGTGATACCTAAGTAAGTGATGTGAAAGCTAAAACCTGGAGGATAAATATAATATAGTCAGCTGAAGGGGACTGGGGGAAAGGAGGTGAGAGGTTGCTAAGGAAGCTTCCCAATCAGGGGAAACAGCAGGAACATGTTTGAGGGATTGAAAGGAGTGTGGCTCAAGTGGGAGTGTGGGGATAGGACTAGTGGAGAGGAAGCTTCAGAGTCAAGAATTATGAGAGATAAGCCTGGAGAGATGAGTATAGAGGCCAGATCATGAAAGGGCTTGTAAACTGTGTTAAGGGATTCAGATTATGCTGAAACCAATGGAAGAGTGATTAAACAGAATTGAGTTTTTGATCATTCTAGAAGTAATGTGGAGAATGGACTGGGGGGTGTAAGACTGGCGGCAGGGAGAGCAGTTAAGAGGCTACTGCAGCAATACAGGTGATACATGAGCTAGGGGTCATGGTAATCAGGATAGAGAAATGTGAGCAGCTTCCAAAGATATTTAGGAAATGCATCAAACATGCCTTGTTGATTAATTAAATATGGGAGGGGATGAAGGAAAGGGAGCGATACAAGAAATATTTATATGGCATGTGAAAGACACTTGGTTATTTAGATCTGGAGCTCAGGAAAGTGTTCAGGGCTGGAAATACATTTTCAGTAGTTATCAGCATATACATGCTTTTTCAGTCAAGGAGTGGACAGATTCCCTAGGGAATGAGTAGATTTATGTCATGGGCAGGAGAAAACCTAGCAAAGTTTAGGAAAATACTGTTTTAAGAAAAAAACTTCTGGTGGTGTGGGGGGAGGAGGAAAAGAGTTTAAGAGATTTGAGAGAAGCATGAAAGAAGTTTTTTAATTTAACTACAGTAAAACTAACTTTTTTTGGTGTACAGTTTTGTGAGTTTTTGCACATGCAAAGATTCTTGTAACCATCACCAGAGACAGAATGCAGAACCCCCAACATCCCCACGCCTAACCTTGGCAACCATGGGTCCGTTTTCTCTCCATATATTTTTGCTTGTTCCAAAATGTCATATAAATAGAATCATACATTATATAGCCTTTTTTACCCATTCAAGTATGGTTGTAATGGAATCTCCTTGTGGTTTTAATTTGCATTTTCTTAATGGCTAGCGATTTGAGCAACTTTTCTTCTACGTATTTGCCATTTGTATATCTTCTTTGGTGAAATGTCCCTTCAAACCTTTTGCCTATTTTCACTGGGTTGTTTATTTTCTTATTTTTGAGCTTTTAGAGCACTTTACGTATTTTGGATAAAAGTCTTCTGTCAGATACATGTTTTGCAATATTTTCTTCCAGTGCATGACTTAAAAAAAAATTCTTTTCAGTGTTCTTCACAGAGCAAAAGTTATAAATTTTGTTGAAGTCCAATTTGTAAATGTTTTCTTTTATGGATTTTACTTTTGATGTCATATCTAAGTACTATTTGCCTAACTCAACGTGATGTAGATTTTCTCCTGTATTTTCTTCTAAGAGTTTTATAGTTTTATAAGTCTATGATTCATTTTGAGTTAATTTTTATATACGGTGTGAGGTATATATGGTGTGAGGATATCCAGTTGTTATGGTACCATTTGTTGAAAAAAACTGTCTTTTCTTCATTGAATTGCCATTACATGTTTGTGTAAAAATCCGTTGACCACATTTATGCGGGCCTATTTCTGTATCTGATTTTCTATTCCTTTCCATTGGTTTATGTGTCTATCCTTTCTTCAATACCAGACCGTCTGGACTACTATAGTTGTATAATATGTCTTAAAATTGGATAGTTTGAGTTCTTTGACTTTGTTTTTCTTTTTTAGGAATTGTTTTGGCTATTCTAGTTCCTTTTCCATATAAATTTTAGAATCAGTTTGTCTATATCTACAGTTTATCGTCTATCCCATGAATATGGTATGTCTCTCCATTTATTTAGGTCTTTTTAGGTCTCTCTCATGTACTTTGTAGACTTCAGGATACAGATTTATACCTAGGTATTTAATTTTGGGGAGTTATTATAAATGGTATTGTGTTTTTATTTTGGTTTCCCAATAGTGCATTGCTAGTATACAGAAACACAACAGGTATTTGTGTGTTGAACTTGTATCCTGTGAACTTGCTAAACTCACTTATTAGTTACAGGAGTTTTTGCATAGTCCTTGGGATTTTCTATGTAGACAATCATGTCATCTGTGAATAAGGATAGTTTTCTTTCTTTCTTTCCAATTGGAGTGCCTTATATATATTTTTCTAGCCTTATTGCATTTGGTAGGACTTTCACTACGATATTGAATAGGAATGATATGAGAGAAGCTCTGAAGTTCTCGTTAATAGAAGAACGAACCAACAGTAAGTAAGTAAATAGTGAAGACTTATCAGGCCAGTCGAGGCTGAAGACCACAAATCTGTAATCTGTTCAGTTGTGTTATTTTTGTAGTAGTCCTTAGCAGCCTGGGTGCAGGAGTGGAGAAGGCAGATACTTGGATTGAATCTAGTATTTGGGTTTTGCTGGCTGGGGAAATAGAGTTAGGGAGATAAGAATATTGGCAAGATAGAGGTTGAAGTGTCTTGGCTGGATAGAGAAGGAAGTAGCCCATGTAAAATTTTGTTTTCCTTATATTTTGGTTTATTTCCTTCCTGTGTGTATGTATTTAAACAGTTTTAAATTAAAATTAAAAAATGTAATTTTACAGTGTTTTCAAAGTTCACTCATGTTGTAACATGTATCAGTACCCCATTCTTTTTTGTTGCCATACTGTATTCAATTGTATGGATATACCACATTTTATTTATCTGTTCATCAATTGACGGACATTTGGATTATTTCCACCTTTTGGCTACTATGAATAATACTGCTAGGAATATTTGTTTACAAGTTTTTATGTGGACATACGTTTTTATTTTTTACTTTATTATTTTTTTATTGTTCTTTAGATGAAGGTTTACAGAACAAATAGTTTCTCATTAGTACACATATTGCTTTATGACAATGGTTAACAACCACATGACATGTCAACACTATCCCTTCCCAACCTTGGGTTCCCTATTACCAGCTTTCCTGTCCCCTCCTGCCTTCTAGAGTGGACATATGTTTTAATTTCTCTTGGGTATATATGTAGGAGTGGAATTACTGAGTCATATGGTAACCATGTTTAATATTTTGAGGAACTGCCAGTCTGTTTAAGTGGCTGTACCATTTTACATTCCCACCAGCAATGTATGAGGCTTCTAACTTCTCCACATCCTTGCCAACATTTGTTATTTCTGATAATGATGATGATAATGATGATTACCATCCTAGTGGGTGTGAAATAATATCTCATTGTGACTTTGATTTGCATTTCTGTGATAGCTAATGATGTTGAGTAGCTTTTCATGTGCTTATTGGTCATTTGTATATTTTAGAAATGTCTGTTCAGATCTTTGTCTATTTTAAAAACTGAGTTATTTGACTTTTTATTATTGAATTGTAAGAGTTGTCTATATTCTGCATACAAATCTGTATGCATAATAAGATTCCATTTTGTATGATTCCACTGATATAAAATGTGCAAAATAGGCAAATTTATAGAGACATAAAGTAGATTGGTGGTTGCCTAGAGCTAGGAGGAAGGAGCTCTGGTTAAAACAGTGGTTAAAGCTCTCATTCAAATTCACCGTCCAGTCCATGGGAGAAAGATGTGGCAGTCTGCTTCCGTAAAGATTTACAGCCTTGGAAACCCTATGGAGAAATTCTACTCTGCCCTATAGGGTCGCTATGAGTCAGAATCTATTGGACAGCAGCCGGTTTAGAGTTAGGAGTGGGAAGAATAGGGAGTGACTGCTAATGAGTATGGGTTTCTTTTTGAGTGCTGGAAATGTTCTAAAATTGATTGTGGTGATGGTGCACAACTCTGTGACTATACAAAAAACCACTGAATTGTATACTTTAAGTGGGTGAATTATATGGCATGTGAATTATATCTCAATAAAGTTGATAAAAATGTACTTTCAAAATTAAACTGTACTCATATAGCTTTTTCACATAACCCTACTATTAATTATTCTTCAAAATCATTATTTTTAATGGCTGCATATTTCATGATAATGATGTAGCAGTTTATTTCACCATTTTCTATCGTCAGACATTTAGTTTTGTTTCCAATTTTCTGTTATTATAACAAATTGATGATGAATAGTTTTGCAGATCTCTGATTATTTCCTTAAAAAATTAATGTCCTAAATAGAATTACCAGATAAAATTGTATGAACAGTTTAAGTTTTTTTTGTACATTTTGCCAAATTGCCCTCAAGAAATGATCTATGAATTTAACCTTCAGCAGCTATAAGAGTGACTGTTTCAACATATCCTGTTGACACTATAATTTGTAAAAATTGAATGATTTAATGGAAAAAATGGCATTTTGGGTTAATTTAATTTGTATTTCTTTATACTGAAGTTGGTAACCTC
The DNA here is from genome assembly GCA_030035585.1 of Dugong dugon. NCBI lineage: Eukaryota > Metazoa > Chordata > Mammalia > Sirenia > Dugongidae > Dugong > Dugong dugon. The sequence continues at coordinate 93,672,660 of CM057483.1, read as the reverse complement.
ACGTGTGTTAGAGTAGAACTGTGCTCCATAGTGTTTTCAATGGCTGATTTTTTGAAAGTAGACTGCCAGGTCTTTCTTTCAAGGTGCCTCTGGGTGGACTCCAACTGCCAATCTTTCAGTTAGCTGACGATGTTAACCATTTGCACTACCCAGGGACTCGCCATGAGTCAGAACCTACTTGATGGCAACTTTTTTTTTTAAATACTGAATTGAACAATTTTCATGTTTATTCTTCATTTTAATTTTTTATTTTGATTATTGTCTGTTTGTATCCTTTGCCCATTTTCTAACGTTGTGTTTTTCTTTTTTCCTGATTTCTAAGAGATTTGTAAATTAACGATGCTAATGATTGTGTGTTGTGTGTTTTGCAAATGTTTTTCCAAATCTGTCTTTTAATTTTAGAGAAAATATCACCTAGAGTCAGTGCATTTTTTGTGTAAAAATTGTGGTAATAATTTCTTACATACAAAAATTTGAGACAAAACAAAAAAATGCTAGCATTTGTTAGTTCTATGTTATAAATACATGGTATTTTTTTTACTTTATCCTTCTTTTCTTTAATTTAAAAAATTTTTCGTAAGAAAATCAAAGGAAAATAAATAGAAGATATCTAATAATTTGTACATTCATAACTTATCCAACCATTTTCCTATCAGTAGACATTCAGATTGTTTCCAGTTTGGAATTTTTACATTACTGTAATAATTATCTTCATACATGTAAAAAAAAATTCTTCATATCATAAGTTTTGAAATGTTTCTCCCACTCTTTTCTCCTGTGTTCCCAAATACTTTTCTATTATTGTCAGAACATGACGTTGTTGTTCCCATAAAATTAATCAGTTAATTTATTTGAACAGAATGCTCTGGGAAAAAGGCATTTCTTAAAGCCAAATTTGCTTATCTAGGGAAGAATATCACAAATGTATTTCATGGTTCAATATTCACTCAAAATATTCTTAGAAAAAAGGGTTACATGACCAAATAAACTTGAAAAATAAATTATTCCACTTTTGGAGATTCACAAAGTTCTTTAGCATATTAAAAGTTCTGATAAGTACTACACTAAAGATGAGGTTTCATGATCTGCACAAAAAAAGAGTTCCTTAGTCAAATGAGTTCAGGGAAGTACTATATCCTCCTCTTGGAGATTTATAATACCTATTATTTTGCATAGTACAGTAAAAGATATGGGAATTCTTACACTGAAGATATCACTCTAATTTTGCTTATACAGAGTTTCCTAAATTTATTTCAGCAGAGAACTTTTTTTCCCTTTAACATGTATTAACATTTATTCCATAGAACGCCCTTAGTAAAATGTTAAAATAAGAAAATGAAAGAAATGAGCACCATGGATAACTGATATCTACATACTACTACCATGCAGTCTGTCTTACCTAAAAATAAAAAAATTCCATCAGAGCTTTGAAAAAGAAGATAGACTTGCTTATCCCCTCTTTTCAACCTTTGATTATTAAGTGAAGATGCATATTAAATAGCCCAAGTAGGTTTTTTAATGTAGTGCCATAGTGGAAAGAACACACTTTTTAGGTCAGACAGACCTGCGCTGATAGCTTATGTTGGCGACTTACGAGTTATGTGACCTCAGATAAGTGGTTTAACCTCTCTGGACCTCAGTTTTCTTGTAAATAAATAGGAATCTCAATATTCACCTCACAGAGCTGTTGTGAGGAATAAATGAGATAACATGTATCAAGTACATAACAAAGTGGCTGGCACATACAAAGTCTTATACAGTGTCTATACTGGTATACAGCAGGAGTTATATAAGGGAAAGAAGTGAAGAGTTGAGAGCCCACAAATATATGGATAGGCTACTGAATAACAGTTATCTTTTTCATGGGAATAGAATTAGAAGGCTTATGAGATCAGAGCTTTGAGTTCCATGGTATTTCTATTACCAAAATTCTCCTTTCAATACTTAACTATACTGGGTTTATTTACTTGTGAGTGTTGCAAAGAGAAAACTGTTCACTTTTTCACTAGGAAGAGCATACCAAAGAGAATCCTATGGGTAAGGCAGCCTGCCACTGATTAACAAATTAGTAGCATTTTAGGTGGAGTGGAGTGGAGTATAGGGAGGGTGCTTTTTACCTGTGAGTGGGTGAGAGTAAGTTATTAACCAACATAATGGAGTAAGGCAAAAAGAACCTATTTGTAATCCATGTAATTTCAGAGACCCGGAGTGTACCAGGACAAGGTTTATAATTCACAGTATGAAGTAAGTAACCCTAATGGGATGTTTGACTGTTTCTGGATCCCCTGGGGTGTTTTAGCCCAAGTGATGTAAGTGAGAGTTTGTAGGGAATATGGGCATCTTTTTCAGTACATTGCACAGGGAAATTATGTGTAGAACTTCTGTTTATGTGAGCAGTAGTACAGTGAAGAATTTAACACCTTGTTTACCAGGGTGAGAACTTACCCCTTTTCTAATTCTGCTCCCAAGGCTGCTTCTTAGCAGTGCAGGTGGCACTGTACGTGCCTCCCTCAGAATACTGACCTGTCTGAGAGATGCGAGGAATGTGAAAACTGCTATGTTTCTGTTTCCACAGCAAGAGATGATGAGCCTTCTGGATAATCTGTAAAGTTGAAAAGTGAAGGTGATCACATGTCCCTGTCTCTTACATGGGTGGATATTCATTCACTGGCATATTTTCTTTTTGTCCAATTCCTGGAAGCAGCAAACACCTGCAAATCTCTAAAGCATTTATAACCAGTTCAGACATGCACATTCTAAAATAGTCCATCTGCTGTACTATGAACTAAGATTTTTAAAAAAATATATCAGCATAATCTGATCTATAATACTGGCTGGTATTTGACTTAAATAGCTATAATAACAGCTCAACATCATCTGACTTTAATGGAATATTTTGGGTCTTGCTACTCACAAAATTATCATTTTCCTGTTATTCCACTGGACATTGAGATAGCTATTATAGTACTTTAGGTGTTGGTGTGTTTCTAAAAAGGAATGAGGTTTCTAGAAAATAAGAGGCTTTGGGATTAACAACATCATTTATGGTATAAATGTTTTTGTTTCTAACATCCAGTCTTTTGGGGGAGCAAAGTACACTCTGAATCAGCTTGTTTAATGTACAGATAATCACTTTCTTCATACTCCCTACATAATAATGTGCTTGGCACTTTAAGATAAAAAATGTTGACAATAGTTGTCTCTTACACTTTCTACCTAGTATATTTTCTTTTATGAAATCAATGTGTCATTCAAAGTGCTCCCATAGGTGTAAGGTCTGGGTTACCCCTGCCACAACATGCTGGCAGACTCCCATGCCACTGAGCCAACCAGGCAGATTTCCAGCAACAAGGTTGTTTTCTTCCAGGAAGAGGGGAAAAGTAAAAGTGGCTCTGAGAAAGCCTGTCTTTGGAACCACAGTCCCATGATTGGCACAATACTGTCACGTCTGGAATACCAGCCTTTTGGCTATTCTTAACCCTAAGTCTGAACAGAAAAGCAGCTGAATTGGCCCAACTGTTCAGTGAAGAACTATAGAGAATAACTCATTTATATTTGTCAAAAACTCAAAGAGAAAAAAAGGCAGCTAGTGCTTAAATATCCATCTCATCCCACCTATGCAACAATTCTACCAAGGGGACTGACAAAGAGTGAAAGGCAATGCTGGAAGTGCAGTGCAGTATTTGCTTTTCCACTCCAGGGAAGTGATGCTAATTCTTTCTGTGTTCACTCCTGGCTAATTGTTGGCTGTCTCAGAATTTGTAGGTGTGGTCTGGCAAAGCACCTTTCCAAAAGTTGGCTTTCAGCATTCTGCTAAGTGGGTTTGTTCTACTTTCTTCAACCGCAGCCCACAGTCTTATTTGGCACAGAACACTTCCTCCTGGAAATTATTTGAATTAAAACTAGGCCCTTGCAGACATTGAAGCCTGAGCTGAAAAACCCAATTATCAACTTCCTTCATGGTTTCACTCCCAGGTGAGATTAAGCTGATACTGCAGGGGTAGGCTCATCATCTGGTGAGGACCAAACTGAAAAGTGCAGATACCTCAAAGAATCAGGCTCTGCATAATTGAAGACAAATGCAGAATTTAGGAAGTCAATTAATCTTCTCCTTCTACCATCTGCACCTGTGCTGCTCCCTACAACCCCTACTAGCTCTTGCTGTCCTACGTTGTAGTGATTTCACCACTGTTCAATAGATGTCTCCTTGAACCAAGAATTATGTCATTTTAATCTTCATGTAAGCTGGTTTGGTTCTGGTTCTATTCCCATCTTGTCCTAGATCTCCTCCCTTCCTTTAAAATTCTAGGCTTCCACATAATCTTTTGATACTATGGGAAGTGACAGTGACAGTATGTGTATCCTTTCCAGCCATTGGTTCTCAGAGACTGGGAGGAGTAGGGAAAGGACACAATGTGGAGTCTGGAAGAACCTAGGTTTAGTAGTGACTGCATTATGGCCTTACATAAGTCACCTTACCTCCCAGCCTCAGCGTTTTAAATCTGTAAAATAGGGGAGTACTTTCACATTCATTGCATTTTTGTCATATTCTCCCCCAAACTATGAATGTCCTCTAAGTTTCTATCCTTGACCCTCTGACTTTCTCTTACACCCTTCATTTCCTTGCCCACAAGGATGTATATTAGGACAATGTTTAGGTGATTCCAAATTTTATATTTCATCTCCTTCCCCTAGTTTCATTATCTCCCTAGATTATCTCCTTTGCCTTTCATAGGTTTAACTGCCATCTCTGTACAAATGACTCCTAGATCTCCTTACTCACCAAGACTATTTCTAGTTACTTAAAATGTCTCCTGGTTTTCATTCTTCCTCTCTATTTCTAGTGTTACCACCACTCATGAAGCCAGTGTGACACGTGCCTGGCTTTCTGCTGCTCTTTCTGGTTCTTGTCTCCCCAAATTCCAAATGATCCTGCATACCAGAACCTAAGCAATCTTTCTAAAATTTACTTTTCATTATATTAATAAATCACTTAAGAAAAGAAAACTGATAGCTATTTCCTACTGTACCAAGTCTACAAAGCCTTCTATTATCTGGCCATATCTTACCTCTCTAAGATTACTGCTGACAACCCACATGCTGTGCTTCAGAATGATGATCGTTCAGTGTTCTTACCACAATCATGTTGTATCTCCTACCTGGAATGCTACTTCCTTCTTCCTAGCATCTATCCCAATGTTACCCATCCTAATAACACCTAGCTTAAGTCCTGCCTCTTCCTCAAAACCTCGTAACCACTACAGGCCATACTCCTTTCTCCTGTATTTATATACTCAGAGTTTAAGCATCACTAATAATCACATTCTTATTATGTGTATCACACAGTACTTAGCACAGGGCTAAGCCTACATTAGATATGTAATTATTGGCATCATTTTTATGGCAATGAGTACATCAAGTCTTGTATTAGACTTATGTGTTTTTTTTACCCTTCCTTACAATTGAAAATTCTTTGATAGCAGAGGTCACCTTTTATTTGTATTTATATTTCTCCAAAGTACTTAGTCTAAGGTGTTCCCTGAGAAAATGCTTTACGAACTGAATTGCTTGTTTGAAGACCATTATTGAAGGGACACATACCAATTCAGAGTCCAAGGATGGATAACATAGGTAAAGCTGTAAAATAAACAACCATGATATTATTCCATGAGGTAAGGTTTCCAGGAAGTGAGCGCATGCATATTCCCTTATTTTCTAGAAACATGGGGAATGAGTCACTTGGAAAATACCTAGCTACCCAAAGGAGTACTTCTCTCTAACCCAGTGTGTATTATCTTTGATGCTTTCAGTGATGAGACCTAGGATTCCTTCTCTTGGACAAAGGCAAATGACACGTGTAAGAATAGGTTGTTTATAGCCTGGTGGTCAATACACTAGGTGGAGTTGAGAAGAGGGAGCAACTGGGTGTATATATAGAGGATACTTGAAGAAACAAATTTGCTTCCAGAATGTGGAAGGTATATTAATAATGTAAGCTTACGTTAAAAAAAAAATAAAAAAGGAAAGGAGCCATTTGGTGAAAGACGTCAGGTTGTAATTATTTGGCTTGACTTCTGACTCCTCAGTATCAAATGGGGGTCACAGAATATCACATTGTAGAGCTGAAGACTGCCTAGATATCACGAAGTTGAAAATCAGGTCCAGAGAAGAAAAGGGACTTTCCAAAAGCCACATAGTAAACTTTGTGGCAGAGCTGGGAAATGATTCTCATACCAGTGCTCTATCCATATTTTTCCATCCTTCTCTATTTCTGGTTAAAGAGGCACAGGAACTGAGATAATCTCTTTTCCAAATGGACCTTAAAAAGGTCTATCAACAAAAAAGTAAATAGGAGAAACGAGCGATAGTGGTGATATAGTGGTTAATGGTTTGAACTTTGGAGCCAGTTTCTGTCACTTATTAGCTGTGTGACTTTGGGCTTCTCTGAGCTTGAGTTCCATCATCTATAAAATGGGGTTATTTAGTATTTATATTTCACGATGTGAAATATTATGACTATTAAGTGTGAAAATGCCTACAAATCACCTGGCATATAATAGGCATTCAACAAAATGTTAGTTTCTCCCTTTTCCCCCTTCCTTTTTCTATTATATTCTTGATCAACCATCCAGACTTCCTACCCAAGAATGGCACTGGGGTAGGAATATATGTAGGAATAGGAGAATAAATAACCTTTTGAAAAAGAACCATTCACTTAATCATCCTAAATGTATAATCATAAGTGTATGTCTCCTCCAAAGATCAGGCTGGTAAAATGTTAGTACAGGACAATGTATCTTGAATTCCTATACAGAAAGCTGGAAAAGAATTGACTGAGACTAAGGACTCTGAGCAAATAATCCAAGAAGCTGGACTATATGAATAAGAATGTGGCATCAGGACTGAAGGAAGACTCATTAACAACCTGCAATATGCAGATGACACAACCTTGCTTGCTGAAAGTGAAGAGGACTTGAAGCACTTACTGATGAAGATCAAAGACTACAGCCTTTAGTATGGATTACATCTCAACATGAAGAAAACAAAAATCCTCACAACTAGACCAATAAGCAACATCATGATAAATGGAGAAAAGATTGAAGTTGTTAAGGATTTCATGTTACTTTGATCCACAATCAATGCCCATGGAAGCAGCAGTCAAGAAATCAAACAACATATTGCATTGGGCAAATCTGCTGCAAAAGACCTCTATAAAGTGTTAAAAAGCAAAGATGTCACTTTGAGAACTAAGGTGCACCTGACCCAAGCCATGGTATTTTCAATCGCCTCATATGTGTGCGAAAGCTGGACAATGAATAAGGAAGAATGAAGAATTGATGCCTTTGAATTATGGTATTGGCATAGAATATTGAATATACCATGGACTGCCAGAAGAATGAACAAGTCTGTTTTGGAAGAAGTACAGTCAGAGTGTTCCTTAGAAGTGAGGATGGTGAGACTTTGTCTCATGTACTTTGGACATGTTATCAGGAGGGACCAGTCCTGGAGAAGGACATCATGCTTGGTAAGGTAGAGGGTCAGCAAAAAAGAGGAAAACCCTCAACAAGATGGACTGACACAGTGGCTGCAACAATGGGCTTAAACATATCAACGATTGTGTGGATGGCAAAGGACTGGGCAGTGTTTCGTTCTATTGTACATGGGGTCGCTATGAGTCAGAACCAACTCGATGGCACCTAACAACAACAACAACAACAAGGCTCTTCCGTAGTTGGCCCTGCCTGTCTATGCATGGGAATAAAAAAGTGCAGTTAGGTGCTCCTGAAGGAATAGATTCTTTGAGGTAGAAAGCATGGGTTTAACTCAAAACCCTGCCTAAATCTTGTGGCAGTGTCTTAAAGAGGCTTCTAAAGAACAAACTCTTGATGTGAAAAGCCTCTTATCTCTGAACCAGAGCACTTGTATACAGGATGTACTGGGAGAATCTGAGTTCTGATGAGGAGATGAGCTCTTACTAATCCTCTCAGAAGGCCCAGGGATTAGAACAATCTCTGGCATAGGATGGAAGCGTGCTTTGATAGGAGTATTACTTCATCATCTTTCTAAAACATATTCCTCATATCATGTCCCTGCTCAGAAACCTTCAGTTTTTCCCCATCACGCATAGAATAAAGTTCTTAGTCTTGTATCTAAGGTCCTATCCAATTTGATACCAATTTACCTTTTGAATCAATCTAACAATCTTTTTCTATATGCAACCTAATTTTGCTAGGGTTGCAGAGAATACTGAAATGAAGGTGACATGGTCTCTGACTTCAAGGAGTTCCCATCCAATCCCTTATTGCCCAAATATTTTGCTGGGACCAGGTTACTTTTTTTCATGTCCCCCTCACTTAGCTTGGGGTCTAACCTGTGACTTTGCCTATAACCTCTGTCTCTCCATTCCTTGCCACCAATCCAAATATCTTATCTTTAAGGCTCAAATTCTACCTCCTCTGTGAAGCCATTCTTGACCAGTCCAGCCCACAGGAATCACTCTCTTCCTTGAATTCCGATCACACAAACTTCATGGTCCCACTTATTTGGTCAATAACATATCCTGTGTTGTGTTTTGTTAGGCATCTTTTCATGTATAGGTTTTATCTCCCCAAATAAATGCAAGACCCTTGAGTTCAGAGACCATACTGCATAACAACCCTTATGGGTCCAATGTCATATTCTAAATACACTCTCAATAAATACTAACTTATTTCTTCTGTTATTCTTTCTGACAGGCTATTTATCATGGCCACAGAAACCACCTGATTAAAAATAAACCAGAAACCCCTTCTACTTTGAGCAGTTACTAATGACTGTCATACAAAGAAAGCTTTACTGAAATAAAGGAGTAGGAAATTTAGCCTATATATAAAAGCACTTAATACACTGGAAAGGAGGCCTGGTGGCACAACAGTTAAATGCTTGACTGCTAACCAAAAGACTGATGGTTTGAACCCACCCAGTGGCTCCGTGGGAGAAAGACCTGGTGATCTGCTTCTGTAAAGATTAAAGCCAAGAAAACCCTATGGGGCAGTTCTACTCTGTCACATGGGGTCGCTATGAGTAGAGAATTGACTTGATGGCACCTAACAACAACGACAATACACTGGAGTCTGAAGTCAATATTTTTCTGGATAAGTATCCAGCAGCATTTGACAGGAAGAAGCTTCGAATTCCTCCAAGCCTTGGTTATCATTAACACCAGAAGGCTTATTAGTAAATTCAAACATTTTTTTTTTATTAAAGTTTTTTTACTCAATAAAAATATATATATATATATCCCTCCTGGGATATACTCTTAAAAATAATCAAAATAGAGTCCATTTCCAGCCTCATTAGCTGGAGCTAAAAGCAGTTTTGGCTACTTAAGAAAAGCTCAATTCTTTTTCCACATCATTCTTTTTAAAATGTTTTTCTTGTCATAGTTAATACACCAGTATAGAGTAACTGGCATAGGCTGTGCATAGTTATTGTGTACGCTGGGGATTAGTCCTCTCTATTAGATTCTCAAACCAGGCTGATGAGGAGCTGAATGAGAATAAGGAAAGGAACTGGCTCTATCTTCTTTGTTAGGAAATAAGCCTAATGGACAGAGATCATGTGGTTACAATCGACAGATGCTAACCTTGGTACTTCTATCAAAGCCAAAACTGAGTTTGGGTCCTGTCAAATAACCACAATGTAGATGTTCTTGGAAATCATTTTTTACAGCTCTGATCTGTGGGTCAGGACAGGGTAATCATTGAAAGGCAGATTGGTATGTGTTTAAGTTTGTTCTAGATGATAGGGGGAACTGGGAAGTTCCCTGTAAACTCTGGGACAACTTTTCTCTGGAACTCTCTGACCCTCTCTATCAGAGTTAAGCTTAGAATCTGAAGAAGTTTTAGGCTACTATCCTGAGCTCAGATGACTCGCTTTCCTTATAGCCTAGGCAAATCCACACCTACGAAAACAACCTTATGGGAGATTGTTGAGGAAGATGCTTTATGGCCAATCATAATACATTATTATATAGTTCTATTTGGGTTTCTCTGTGGGAGGAACAGCTGTTTCCCCAGTATGAGGACTGCAGGTCACTTGAGGTTGCTTATTTGAGTCAATGTGAAAACAAACCTCTTATGCCTCCTTGGTAAGATCTTGCAGAGTAAATTTTCCTAAGAAGTGGTCTGTATTTCTATTTATCCTAAAGTATTTGCAGATGCAAACCTCTCTGGAGCAAGCTAATAATATCATTATTCAGTCAGTGGTGTCGATTAAAGAGTTATTCCCTTGTAAATAGAAAAAGCCATTGCTCTGCTGCTGGAGTCTTTCCCAATGTCTCTGTTAGGTTCACTGCCTAGAGAATCTTGACCGTGGCTACATACTCTGAATTTTCAGGGATGCTGCATCTCAAATAAATGTCCAAGGTCAAAGCTATAGCAACTAATTTGAAAGGGATGACGGTTGGAAAATGGCTTTGTTACTTATGGAAACAATAATAAAAGGACATAGAACATTCAGAAAGATGTCAGGGCCATAAAGGTAAAAATAATATTGTGAAATCAGTTCTATAAGGAAATGTTAAGGAGCTAGGACTCCTCTCCTCTGGGAAGGCTAAGGGGGTTCTTTATGGGTCTCACATACAGGCAGGTTTTAATGTACAGCAGTTTGCATTTAAGAATTACTCTGACAATCACATCCACCTTAGTATTCACGACACTTAATGGCAGGCAGGTCATAGATGTCACTCAGCCAATCTGGAGGAAATGGATTCCAATTTTGAATAGAGCAGAAAGACTTATATTGTAATCGCTGTTTTTTATGCAAGCTACAGGAAAATTATGATGAACAAAAGATAGTAATAGAACAGACATATCTGGGTCGTTTCCTCAGAAAGCTAAAATGCTAAAGCTAAGTCTCTCAGAAGTCTTTAAAATCTCCTCATAACAATAAACTGACCTGTACACTTTTGATTTGTGCATTTTTCTGTGTTTGTACATTAAACACTTTATTTTTAAAATCTCAGAGAAGCCTATTTAAATACTTTGATTTCATAAAGGTGTTTCTTTACCTAATGCTTTGTTGTACTAAAATAAGTCAGAAATTTCAAAGAAGATAAAGACTTTATTTAGTTCCTGACTGTGATAGTACATTTTTACTTAACGAGTTACTGTTTTACCCTATTCATCCATTTATATACAACTTACAATGCTTTATATTATGCAGTGTACACCACTTATAGAGAACTAAATATATTTTGGTCTAGGAACCAAACCCTGGCATTATTCTTATAAGAAATTAAGTTCAACCCACATAATTTTAACTTACAGCACCCAGGAATTGAAGTTTTTAGAAGTGTAAAGACTGCCTGTATATGATAGGTTATGCACAGAAAATGGGGACAACTGAGGATAACACAGAAGGATCTGGACAAATAGTGCAGCATAACTTATGTTAGGGAAAAGTACAGTTTTCTAATAGTTAAAGTTGTTAGATACTGGAATTGGTGATAAAGGAGGGTTGTGGAATTTTCATCAATGGATTTTAAAGAAAATAAACTAATCTGTATGGGATGGCATCATGGTCTTGTTAAAGCTAAAGGTCGCTTATAGTCTATTATGATTTAAGTAAGAAGTAGTTGAATGCTTCAGACAGCAAGCTGGCATCCAATCATAGCACTGTGTCTCACATGTATTTGTCCAAAGGAGAGATACAGCATGGTACTGGAAAGAACATAGGATTTGGAATCAGGATACTTTAAGTCCAAGATCTACCTTACTTTAAATCCAAGCCCTGCCTCTTTCTTGCTATATGATCTTGGATAAGTTATTTAACATCTCCGAGTCTCAGTTTCTTCACTGATAAAATGGGGATGGTATTAATAATAATGCCTACCTAACATGACAGTTGTAAGAGTAAAAGGAAATAAGGTATATGAAAGTACTTTGTAAACTATAAAATGATATACACATTTGTTATGATTAAATACTTTTGAAGAAGTCCGAAATTATTATTAGCACTGATGGTGCAGTGATTGAGAGCTTGGCTGCTAACCAAAAGGTTGGCGGTTTTAATCCACCAGCCGCTCCTTGGAAATCTTACGGGATACTTCTACTCTGTCCTATAGGGTTGCTATGAGTCAGAATTGACTTGACGGCAAGGGGTTTGGTTTTTTCGTTTTTTTAAGAAAGGAACCTTTTTATGATGTAGGGCTACATCTACCCTTTAAGTGTTCTTTCCTCTTGCCAACACAAAGCTCAGATATGAATATTTTTTCCATTGTGGAGATATTTCAAACCAGGTAAGACCCTATAAGTCTCTGATTTGTGTTAGAGTTTGGGTTTCTTAATATCAAAATAAGAGTTCTTATCACTGTGACTTCTGTAAGTAAAAGTCTATTTGGAAAGGATGAAGGCTGAAGGAAGATAGGCCAAAACTACAGTCAATTTTCCAATAAAGAGTCAGCAAGAGGCGGTAAGGGAGTTGCTTATAAGTTCTTTGGGCTGGGCAAGAACTGTGAGAATGTAATGTGCCGGTGTAACTATGGATTTGGGACTGGTTTGCCTTGCTTAGTCCTAGTTAAGAGCCTTACTCTGAATCTGGACTTCTAGGTAGAGAACCTGGGCCTGGATAATCTAACCGGATGAAAATTTAGAAAGGTTTGTTTCCTACTTCTGATCCCCACCTCAATGCTCTTCCATGTCCTAGCTCCATTCCACAGCCTCATTAACCCCAGGTACTGTTTGTGGTAACTACTACAAGCTCCCACTCAGAATTGCAGCCAGTTACTGCCTTATTAGGACCAGCAGGTAAAAACTACTATCTGATGACTGGTATTATCAATATAAGCAAATGTTGAGGGCACAGCAGTAGGCATAACATCACGTGGAGACAAAGAATAGGGCTGATAATGGAAATATAGGGCACGATAACTTAATTTTCAGCTCCCCACAAAAAGTCTCAAAATGACCGAATGATATGGTGAAAAAATGTTGGGAGGGCAAAGCTCTGCTTCCTTATTCTTCCTTTGCCCCTCTGCCTTTTAGAAACGTAGACTACATGCACATGTAGGCTTGCCCTCCCATATACTATCTTTTATTCTTTAGTGTATTTAAACCATTCTAAAAGAGAATGGAATAAGACTTTAAAAGAATAATGCACCAATGTGAATGAAGGAGAGTAGAGGAAGGTGAGCTGTTGCCTAGTGATTGAAATAATTCAAGCAAAGCACCATGAGTGACCTCGTAGTAGGATTGTTTACAAACATGCACAGCACTGTTTATTAAGTTTCCTGAATGATCTGACTGGTCATGAATCATAGTATCACAAAACTAGTAAGGGACCTCCCAATACCATCAGATCTTATCTAAGCCACTTACGTTTGCTAAACAAATCTGGCCATATTTGACCTTCTCCATCCAAAGGGCAATTATAAGGACGACATAGTATAAAATATTTTTGGACATTGTTGTCTTACCACACTGTATTTGTTGTGTTAACACAGATTTTATTAGTACTTGGTCTGCTGAGTAAAGAAATGGCTTCCTTCTGGGCCTACTTACCTCGGCTGTCATCCTCATCTTCCCAGGGCTCTTCATTTGCTAGCAATGGATTCTGTGACTCATTCATAGACCTCATAGGGAAGGAGTGTCCATCACCAGGGCTGATGGGGAAAAAGAAGGCAGTAAGCTCTTTCAGCTGACATAGACTTTTTGTGACAATAATATTCTTTTTAGAAATTGGAGGGGGGTGGTTAATTAGGAAAATTTAGGCTTATTGACTAAAGCCATGGTAGAATAGACTCTTAAACAGCATCATTTACTTGCTGTATTGTTCTCTATTTCTATTAATTAATTTATTTTTAGCAGCACTACACAAAACCAAACATACATCCATTCACAATTTCTACATGTACAGTTCAATGGTATTGTTACATACTTCACATTGTGTCACCATTCTCAGTATCTCTACCCAAATTGTTTCATCATCATTAATTTAGACTCTCTGCCCCTTAAAGTTCTCTTCTGTGCTTTAGATTAACTGCTGTCAGTTTGAACTGATATAGATACTTCTTTATAAAAGCGCAATGCTCAAGGCAAACATCCTTTGTTAACTGAGCTAAACAGTTGTTTAGTTTAGTGATGGCTTCATGGGATAGTTTTGGTTCAGAGTTTAAAGATTATTTCTATGCAATATATTCGGAGGCTCCCCCAGTCTCAATGGATCCAGTAAGTCTGGTTTCCATATGAATTTGAAATTCTTGTCCACAATTTTCTTGCTTTTGGTCAGGATCTATCTATTGGGTCTATGATAGTTAATGTTATGTGTCAACTTGGCTAGGGTATGATTTTTAGTGATCTGGCAGACACTATATAATCACTTTCCATTCTGTGATCTGATGTGGGGAGCCAATCAGTTGAAAGGGGAGTTTCCTTCAGGGTGTGGCCTGCCTCCAGTATATAAATGGATGTTCTGGCAAAGCTCTCTCCCTCTCCTTTGCATTTGTCATTGCCTGACCTCCAGCTCTTGGGATGTAAGCCTGAAGAAGTCTTCAGCCTGCTGCCTGACCTGCAGATTTTGGATTTGCCAGCCCCCACAACCCTGTGAGCCAGCAGAGGCCTCCAGCCTGCCACTTGATCTACAGATTTTGGGTTTGTCATCCCCTGCAACCACATGAGCCAGCAGAAGTCTCCAGCCTGCCACCTGACCCACGGATTTGGGACTTGCCAGCCCCCACAATTGTGTGAATCATTTCCTTGAAGTAAATCACTTTATATATATTTATACATATGCTTCACTGGTTTTACTTCTCTAGAAAACCCAGACTAAGACAGGGTCCTTGATCATAACATTCAGTAATGGTAGCTTGACACCATCCATTTCTTCTGGTCTCATGGTAACAGAGGTAGTAGTTTATGGAGGTAATTAAACCTACAGTCTACTTCTTTCTCTGATTCCTGGGTATTCTTCTTCCTCTGCTGTTCCAGGCAAATAGAGACCAATTGTTGTATCTTAGGTAGCTGCTCACAAGCTTTTAAGACCTGAGGCGCTACTCACCAAACTAAGAGGTAGAACAGATACTCTAAAACAATGTTAGGACAATTGACTGGATAGACCCACAAAGTCATGACCCTAAGCCTTCAAACCAAGAAAACTAAACCCATGAGATCAACAAGAATCAATAAGTGTTGGCTTTTTTTTTTTTGGTGGGGGTGGGGAGGCTGCTGTTGTAATTGTAAAATTATATAAAACACTTTATTTGCCATTTTGCCGTTTGTTGTGGTGTACAGCTTAGTGATAACAGCTACATTTGTCAAGTTGTGTAACCATTACCCTTAGTTGATGCCTATTTTTCCATCACCATAAACAAAAATTCACCACTTCGCAGAGAGTTATTCCCCTCTCACTCCCCCCTCCCACCCGTGGTAATCACTAGTAACCACTGGTCTGTATATAATTATCTATTCTTGTCATTTCATATGAGTTAAACCATACAATATTTAGGAGCCTGGTGGTACAGTGGTTAAGTGCTTGGCTGCTAACCTAAAGGTTGGCAGACAGAACCCATCAGTGACTCCGTGGGAGAAAACATCTGGCGATCTGCTCTCACAAAGATCACAGCCTAGGAAACCCTATGGGGCAGTTCTACTCTGTCCTACAGGGTAACTATGAGTATGAATCGACTCGACAGCACATGACAACAACAACATACAATATTTGTCCTTTTGTGATTGACTTATTTCAGGCAGTATAATGTCTTCGAGGTTCATCTATGTTGTAATGTATATCAGGACTTCAACTGTATGTATGTACCACATTTTGTTTATCAATCCATCCATTGATGGGCAGCTGGGTTGTTTCCACATTTTTGCTATTGTGAATAATACTGCAGTGAACATCAGTGTACATGTGTCTTTTTGTATCATTATTTTTAGGTCCCTAGAGTAAATACCTAGATGTGGAATTGGTGAATTATATGGTAGTTCTATTTCTAATTTTTTTTTTATTTTGGGAAACCAGCCTGGTATTTAATTGTGACACTTTAAAACTATACAATTGTATCCCTTCCTCCCACCCCATACTTAGTCTCCTAAAATGACAAGAACAAAAGCTAACCAATCATAGGTTCAATGTGTTTAATAAATTTACCCCTTCAGTTACTATTTGCAGCACCTAATATTCCTTTGAAATATAAGACAGATCCAGCAGTGACCAACAGTAAATTTTAATCTCCAGAGTTTAAAATTTCAGGTTCTCTGAGCATTCTGTGTTGCAGTGGCACTTGTCCAGAATTAGTACCTACCTATAGTTGGGGAATTTTATGTACCAGTGTAGAAAGTCTTTCCCCTTCAAAAGGAAGAAAGAAAATCACTGCTCAAAACCCAACAGATCTGGCTGTGAGGTCTTTCCTCCTGTCGCATTATTCAGACTCATTTTTTTTTTTTTTTTTGCAGTGGAGCAAGAGAGACCAAAACCTAACCTGAGTTACATGAAACAAGACAGTGGTGGCTATAAAGGGAGTGACCAGGAGCAACTGAGATACTCCTTCACCAGTCACATCCAATGTATGTGCTTCACGGAAAAACAACAAAAATAACAAATCCACAAATTACAACAGCTAGATTTACAAAATCCATTCATCCAAGTGTATAAGGCAGGAAGGGGAGGTGGTGGTGGGGTAAATGGCACAGGGAGAAAAACAAAGTATTCAATCAATCCAGGTACAAGGTCCAGCAAATACTAGAAAATAGCTACAGAAAAACCTCTGGTCCTTTCAGACTCATGGTGTTAAAAATCCTTATACTGGTGTCGGGAAGATTCTGCCTAAATGTACCAGACACAAAATTCTACTTCCTCAGAGAGAAGGGAAATATGCAAAGGGCCCTTGGCAGAGTGGATCCTGCCTTCCCTGGTGTTTCAGTTATCTAGTGCTGCTACAACAGAAATACCACAAGTGGATGGCTTCAACAAACAGAAGTTTATTCTCCCACAGTCTAGTAGGCTAGAAGCCCAAATTCAGGGTGTCAGCTCCAGGGCAAGGCTTTCTCTCTCTGTCGACTCTGGAAGAAGGTCCTTATCATCAATTTCCTGTGGTCTAGGAGCTTTTCTGTGCAGGAACCTCTGGTAAAATGACACGCTCTGCTCCAGCGCTGCTTTCTTGGTAGTATGAGGTCCCCAACTCTCTGCTTACTTCCCTTTCCTTTTATCTCTTGTAAGATAAAAGGTGACACAGGCCACACCCTAGGGAAACTCTCTTTACATTGGATCAGGGATGTGACCTTAGTAAGGGTGTTACATCCCACCCTAATTCTCTTTAACAAATCTAATCTTGCCTCATTAACCACAGGCAGAGATTAGGATTTACAACACACAAGAAAATTACATCAATCACAAAATGGAGGACAACCACACAATATTGGGAATCATGGCCTAACCAAGTTGACACATATTTTGGGAGGACACAATTCAATCCATGACACCTGGGTAGGGGGAGGTGAACACAGAAAAGAGCTGCTACATCCTCCTTCCAATCCCACCCATCCCCTCTGGATGGAAGGTGGTCAGTGGCCTGCAGCAAGCAGCCTTCAGTTGGGCAGGAGATGGATGTGGTGAAGGGAACTTCTCTGCAGAGGTTGAGCTACTCAGAGCAGACTGCAGGTAGACTGTCTGTGAAGAGTCTGTTGCTTAAAAAGACCACCAAGAAGAAGAGGCACAACTGAAAAAGGTATGCTTTGCCAGGGGTCTTTGCTTCATTGGTGCTGATAATGAATAAAGGAAAGAAGATGGAGAAGAGGCAGCCACTAATAATGTATGAGGATTGCATTGCTGTGAGGAAAGCCAAGGGCAAATCAAATCCAAAGCAGGAAGGCCAGTTCTTTTCTATGTTACAACTGCCGGTACATTTCAATTCCTTTACTGAACCAGCCAAATTCAAAGCAGTATAGTGAATACAGAAAGGACATATGCAGGAGACTAACCAGGTGATGGAGCCCTGGTGGCATAATGGTTAAGAGCTTGGCTGCTAACCAAAAGGTTGGCAGTTCGAATCCACCAGCCACTCCTTGGAAACCCTATGGGGCAGTTCTACTCTGTCCTATAAGGTCTCTATGAATCAGAATCAACTCGATGGCAATGGGTTTGGTTTTTTAACAAAATAACCAACAAGATGGATGGGTAAGACACTCACAAATGTCTCCTGGATAAGGAAAAGAACCTGCAGCAAAAGGGTGAAGAGCATATCAATATTTATTTTGCTGACACTAGGGAAGGGGTGAGGCTTCCTCCCTGATACCTCAAATGCCAGAGCAGCTACTTGGAACCAAATGGCACTGACAGCTTTGCTAAGCACAAACAGGGGGAGCACCCAAAGAGCACAGAAAATTGACATGAGGAAGAATTCCAGCCACGACTAAGTATTTTCATGAAGTGATGGATCACCAATAATTTGTGCTGTTACAGACTGAAGCACAGGAATAAATACTCAGTAAAACAAGATGAGGCTCAATCAGAATACTCCTCGATTCCAAGCACAGCACAGGAAAATTCTATTAACAATACGTGGCTCATTCTCTTGCTTCTGGGCTATACCCTGGGCTCTCCTCTGCGCCAGGACACTACTTGCCCTTGTTTGACGCTGTTCCTCCCTCTTTGGCTGTATTCGAGCATTCAGCTTTGAGATGGTACGGATGCCCCAGATGGAGTCCTTAATTCCCCTGGCAAGGTCCTAGAGAAAAATTTTTAACACTGTCAGCCATCTCTTCACCACCCAAACTATGAACTACACAGAGGAGAGATAAGTGTCTCAAACTATCTCATCAGGAAAGCCCTTGCCCGCCACAGGCCACTTGCTTCTCTGTGTCCTGCCACCATTCCCACCATGGCACTCCCAAGCCTGGCAGCTGCACCTGCACTGGGCATGCATGGGGCCTCTGGGAAGCCGGCTCTATTTCTAATTTTTTGAGGAAGTGCCATAACATTTTCCACAGTGGTTGTACCATTTTACATTCATACCAGCAGTGGATAAGGGTTCTAATCTCCCCACATCCTCACCAACATTTGTTGTTTTCTATTTTTTTGATCATTGCCATTTTAGCAGGGGTGAGGTGGCATCTCATTGTGGTTTTGATTTGCATCTTTCTAATGGCTAATGGAGGAGCACTGGCGGCATAGTGGTTAAGTGCTTGGTTGCTAACCAAAATGTCGGTGGTTCGAACTCACTAGATGCTCTGTGGGAGAAAGAAGTGGCAGTCTGCTTCCATAAAGATTTACAGTCGTGGAAACCCTATGGGTCAGCTCTGCTCTGTCATATAGGGTTGCTATGAGTCAGAATTGACTCGCTGGAAGTGGATAATGGCTAATGATGTCAACCATCTTTTTATGTGTTTCTTGGCTGCTCGAATATCCTCTTTGGTGAAGTGTCTGCTCATGTCCTTTGCCCATTTTTTGAATGGGTTATTTGTCTTTTTATTGTTAAGTTGTAGAAGTTTTATGTATATTTTGGATATTAGACTGCATTGTTATCTATTTCTATATCTTATTTGTAGGTCTGCATCAGTGCTGCTTTTGTTTGTAATTAACTCTTTAGCTTGCTTTCCACAGTACCCCGTATGGCAACATGCATACACAGCAAGCTTCATAAATATCATTTGATGATGATGATCACAATTTATATTCCATTATTTTAGTGCTTTGATTCTGAATTTTCAAGAAAGATTAGAAGATTCAAAATCATTTGATAAAGATAAGCTGCTGTGAACTGGTGATAATAATGTCTGAGTGTCCTGCTATTTATTTGGCTTGTTCAAGGTTATTGGAAGCTGGGGAGGAGAGCCAGACTGAGGCATCTCTAGTATGCCCGTTCTGGGGAAAATTACCTGCATATAGGGTCTATTCTGTGGATATCTATGGTAACCTAGAGTCACTTCCCTGGTTAATCTCTGGCAATTAACAGATGGGATTCATTGGAGGAAATTAAGCTGGCCCTGGCTAGAGTGAGTTACAATTTGAACATTTGAGTCTATATATCTGACTGCATTCCAGATTTAAATCTGAGTGATTTACAGATTATTCATTTGATATTATCGATAACTTTGCTCCTGTCCATGAATGTAGTTAATTGAATGTTGACAGATTATTGATAGTAATCTAGAGAGAATGTAAGTATTCTGAATTTAAGTCAGTGGACTTTGATTTTTGGTTTCTATTCCAGAGAAGACTCATTTTAGACCTCCCTTTGACCTGGGGATGGTGTGTGTATATTTGTGTGTATGGGTTTAATAGGGCATAATTGCTGGAACCATTATTAATTAACATTACCCACCGACACAGTTTAGTCTTAGGATTTATTGCCAGGATAGTAGGATATACCACAGCTCTTAAATAAATGAGAGAGCCTGTAAGATACTAAGTGGTGCAGAGGAAGAACCAAGGCAATGAATGAAGGGGAGGAGAAAATTTTCCTTAATTACCACTGCTCCCCCAAAAGTTTCCTCAAATAAATGAACAAATGAATGTATCCTTGTCTGAGAAACTGATCTAAAGGGAGCTGCAAGAAAGCTGTAAACAAGCTCTGCTTCATAACTAGTTTAGTTGATGGTGGTTCAATCTGGTTCACAAAGTCACTCAGAGGATACAAGCTTTGCTCTTCTCATCACTCCTTCACAGCTTTCCCTGCATTCCTGATGCAGTCCCAAGAATTATCTACAACGTCTAAATAAATCTTTGTTCTGGCTTTTTATTTTAATATTTTCTTCATAAAAGTAATATAAGCATTTCACCCCCAAATATGAAAAATAGAGGAAAGAAAACTAATTTCTAATACTACTGCCCTTACCACTTATAGCATGTTTGGTATATTTCCTTTCTGCTGTTTTTCTCCTATATGTATTTATACATTTTTTTTAGAAAATTTTTTTATTGTTGTAGTTTAAATGAAGCTTACATTTTCAAGTTAGTCTCCTATATAAAAATTTATACATACATTGTTATGTGACCCTAATTGCTCCCCCATACTGTGACAGCACACTCCTCCTTTCCACTTGATTCCCCATGTCCATTCAGCCAGCTCCTAACCCTCTCTGCCTTCTCATCTCACCTCTAGACAGAAGCTGCCCCTTTGGTCTCTTGTACCTACTTGAGCCAAGAGGCACACTCCTCAGGAGTATCACTTTATGTCCCACAGTCCAGTCCAATCACTGTCTGAAGAGTTGGCCTCGGAAATGTTTTAGTTCAGGGCTGATGGAGAATCCAGGGGACATGCTTTCTGGGGTTTCTCCAGTCTCAGACCATTAAGTCTGGTCTTCTTACTAGAATTTGAGCTCTGTACCCTATCTTTCTGCTGCTCCATCAGGGACTCTCTGTCGTGTTCCCTGTCAGGGCGGTCATTGGTGGTAGCTGGGCACCACGTAGTTCTTCTGGTCTCAGGCTGATGAAGTCTCTGGTTTATGTGGCCCTTTCTGTCTCTTGGGCTAATACTTTCCTTTGTCTTTGGTGTTCTTTACTCTCCTGTACTCCAGGTGGTTGGGACCAACTGATGCATCTTAGATGGCCACTTGCAAGCTTTTAACAACCCAGATGCCACTCACCAAAGCAGGATGCAGAATGTTTTCTTAATAAGATTTGTTATGCCAATTGACCAAGATGTCCCCTGAAAGCATGGTCCCCAGACCCCTACCCCTGCTACTCTGTCCCTTGAAGTGTTTGATTGTATTCAGGAAATTTCTTAGCTTTGGTTTAGTCCAGTTGTGCTGACTTCCCCTGTAGTATGTGCTGTCCTTCCCTTCACCTAAGATAATTCTTATCTACTACCTAGTTAGTAAATAATCCTCACCCTACCTCCCCACCCTCGTAACCATCAAAGAATGTTCTCTTCTGTGTTTAAACCTTTTCTTGAGTTCTTATAATAATGGTCTTACACAATATTTGTCTTTCTGAGACTGACTAAAATCACTCAGCATAATGACCTCCAGATTCCTCCATGTTACGTTTCACGGATTCATCGTTGTTCTTTAACGTTGTGTAGTATTCCATTGAGTGGATATACCATAATTTGTTTATCCATTCATCTGTTGATGAGCACCTAGGTTGTTTCCATCTTTTTGTTGTTGTGAACAGTGCTGCAATGAACATGGGTGTGCATATATCTATTTGTGTGACGGCTCTTATTTCTCTAGGATATATTCCAAGGAGCGGGATAGCTGGATTGTATGGTACTTCTAGCTTTTTAAGGAAGCGCCAAATCGATTTCCAAAGTGGTTGTACCATTTTACATTCCCACCAACAGTTTATAAGTGTTCCAGTCTCTCCGCAACCTCTCCAGCATTTATTATTTTGTGTTTTTTGGATTAGTGCTAGCCTTGTTGGGGTGAGATGATATCTCATTGTAGTTTTGATATGCATTTCTCTAATGGCTAATGATCGTGAGCATTTGTTCACGTGTCTGTTAGCCGCCTGAATATCTTCTTTGGCGAAGTGCCTGTTCATATCCTTTGCCCATTTTTTAATTGGGTTATTTGTCTTTTTGTTGTTGAGGTTTTGTAGTATCTTGTAGATTTAGAGATTAGACGCTGATCGGATTTGTCATAGACAAAAATATTTTCCAAGTCTGTAGGTTGTCTTTTTACTCTTTTGGTGAAGTCTTTTGATGAGCAAGTGTTTGACTTTTGGAACTCCCACTTATTTGGTCTCTCTTCTGGTGCTTGTGCATGTTACTTATGGTTCGTATTGTGTTTATGCCATGTATTAGTGCTCCTAGTGTTGTCCCTATTTTTTCTTCCATGATCTTTATTGTTTTCGATTTTATATTAAGTCTTTGATCCATTTTGAGTTAATTTTTGTGCATGGTGTGAGGTATGGATCTTGTTTCAGTTTTTTGCAGATGGATATCCAGTTATGCCAGAACCATTTGTTAAAGAGACTGTCTTTTCCCCAATTAACGGACTCTGGGCCTTTGTCAGATATCAGCTGCTCATAGGTGGGTGAATTTATGTCTAGATTCTCAGTTCTGTTCCATGGGTCTATGTATCTGTTGTTGTACCAGTACCAGGCTGTTTTGACTACTGTGGCAGTATAATAGGTTCTAAAAATCAGGTAGTGTGTGGCCTCCCACTTTGTTCTTCTTCTTGAGTAACGCTTTACTTATTCAGGGCCTCTTCCCTTTCCATATGAATTTACTGATATGTTTCTCCAACTGATTAAAAAATGCTGGTAGAATTTAGATCGGGATTGCATTGTACCTCTAGATCACTTTCGGTAGAAATGACATTTTCACAATGTTGAGTCTACTTATCCATGAGCAAGCTATGTTTTTCCGCTCATGCAGGTCTCTTTTGGTTTCTTGTAGTAGTGTCTTGTAGTTTTCATCGTATAGGTCTTTTATGTCTCTGGTGAAATATATTCCTGCATATTTTATCTTCTTGGGGGCCATTGTAAATGGTATTGATTTGGTGATTTCCTTTTCGAAGTTCTCTTTGTTGGTGTAAAGGAATCCAACTGATTTTTGTATGTTTATCTTGTATCCTGAAACTTTGCTGAAATCTTCTGTTAGTTCCAGTAGTTTTCTTTCAGGTTGTTTACAATTTCTCATTAATAAATTATTACAAACATTTTTGTCTGTATCTCTGATTAGGACAGGTTATAATCTTAATATGTGCTAAGCACTTACATATTTTATTAATCTTCACAACAACCTTCTGAGGAGGTTGTTATTATTATTACCATTTTACAGATAAGAAAAGCAGAGGCTAAGTCTCATTCAGACCATTAAGTCTGGTATTCTTACTAGAATTTGAGTTCTGCACCCCACCTTTCTCTTGCTCCATCCGGGACTCTCTGTTGTGTTCCCTGTCAGGGCGGTCATTGGTGGTAGCTTGGCACCATCTAGTTCTTCTGGTCTCAAGCTGATGAAGTCTCTGGTTTATGTGGCCCATTCTGTCTCTTGGCTAATACTTTCCTTGTGTCTTTGGTGTGCTTCGTTCTCCTTTACTCCAAGTGGTTGGGACCAATTGATGCATCTTAGATGGCCGCTTGTAAGCTTTTAAGACCCCAGACACCACTCACCAAAGGAGGATGCAGAATATTTTCTTAATAAGCTTTGTTATGCCAATTGACATACATGTCCCCTGAAAGCATGGTCCCCAGACCCCTCAACACTGCTACTCTGTCTCTCAAAGTATTTGATTGTACTGAGGAAACTTCTTAGCTTTGGTTTAGTCCAGTTGTGCTGGCTTCCCCTGTAGTGTGTGGTGTCCTTCCCTTCACCTAAGATGATTCTTATCTACTATCTAGTTAATGAATAACACTCACCCTCCCTCCCCACCCCCGTAACAATCAAAGAATGTTTTCTTCTGTGTTTAAACCTTTTCTTGAGTTCTTATAGTAGTGGTCTTATACAGTATTTGTCCTTCTGTGACTGACTAAATTCACTCAGGATAATAAGTTCCAGCTTCCACCATGTTATACGATGTTTTACAGCTTCATCATTGTTCTTTATCGTTGCGTAATATTCCATTGTGTAGATATACCATAGTTTGTTTATCCATTCCTCCATTGATGGGCACTTAGGTTGCTTCCATCTTTTTGCTATGTGAACAGTGCTACGATGAACATGGGTGTGCATATATCTATTCGTGTGATGGCTGTTGTTTCTCTAGGTTATATTCCAAGGAGCAGGATAGCTAGATCATATGGTACTTCTATTTCTAGCTATTTAAGGAAGCGCCAAATCGATTTCCAAAGTGGTTGTACCATTTTACATTCCCACAGTGTTATAAGTGTTCCGGTCTCTCCACAATCTCTCCAGCATTTGTTATTTTGTGTTTTTTGGATTAACGCTAGGCTTGTTGGGGTGAGATGATATCTCATTGTAGTTTTGATCTGCATTTCTCTAATGGCTAATGATCATGAGCATTTCTTCATGTGTCTGTTAGATGCCTGAATATCCTCTTTGGTGAAGTTCCTGTTCATATCCTTTGCCCATTTTTTAATTGGGTTATTTGTCTTTTTTTCTTGAGGTTTTCCAGTATCTTGTAGATTTTAGAGATTAAACGCTGATCAGATTTGTCGTAGCCAAAATTTTTTTCCCAGTCTGTAGGTTGTCTTTTGACTCTTTTGGCGAAGTCTTTCAATGAGCATAATTGTTTGATTTTTAGGAGCTCCCAGTTATCTAGTCTCTCTTCTGGTGCTTGTGCATTGTTACTTAGAGTTCGTATTGTGTTTATGCCATGTATTAAGGCTCCTAGCATTGTCCCTATTTTTCTTCCACGATATTTATCGTTTTCGATTTTATATTTAAGTCTTTGATCCATTTTGAGTTAGTTTGTATACACGGTGTGAGATATGGGTCTTGTTTCAGTTTTTTGCATATAGATATCCAATTATGCCAGCACCATTTGTTAAAGAGACTGTCTTTTCCCCAATTAATGGACTTTGGGCCTTTGTCAAATATTAGCTGCTCATAGGTGGATGAGCTTATATCTGGATTCTCAACTCTGTTCTACTGGTCTATGTGTCTGTTGTACCAGTACCAGGCTGTCTTGACTACCGTGGCAGTATAATAATAATCAGGTAGTGTAAGGCCTCCCACTTTGTTCTTCTTCTTGAGTAATGCTTTATTTATTCGGGGCCTCTTCCCTTTCCATATGAAGTGGGTGATTTGTTTCTCCATCTCGTTAAAAAGTGCTGCTGGAATTTGGATCGGGATTGCATTATATCTGTAGATTGCTTTGGGTAGAATTGACATTTTCACTATGTTGAGTCTACCTATCCATGAGCATGGTATATTTTTCCACTTATGTAGGCCTCTTTTAGTTTCTTGCAGTAGTATCTTGTAGTTTTCTCTGTAAAGATCTTTTACATCTCTGGTTAGATTTACTCCTAAGTATTTTATCTTCTTGGGGGCTAGTGTAAATGGTATTGATTTGGTGCTTTCTTCTTAGAGGTTCTCTTTGTTGGTGTAAAGGCATCCAACTGGTTTTTGTAAGTTTATCTTGTATCCTGAAACGTTGCTAAAATCTAATATTAGTTCCAGTAGTTTTCTTGTGGATTATTTGGGGTTTACTATGTATAAGATGATATCATCTGCAAATAGAGATACTTTGACTTCTTCCCTACCAGTTTGGATTCTCTTTATTTCTTTTTCTAGCCTTATTGCTCTGGCTGGACCTCCAGCACAATGTTTAATAAGAGTGGTGATAGACGGCATCCTTGTCTGGTTCCTGTTCTCAAGGGGAATGCTTTCAAAGTCTTTCCATTTAGGATGATGTTGGCTGTTGGCTTTGTATAGATACCTTTAATTATATTGAGGAATTTCCCTTCTATTCCTATTTTGTTGAGAGTTTTTATCAGGAATGAGTGTTGGACTTTGTCGAATGCCTTTTCTGCATCGATTGATAAGATCATGTGGTTTTTGTCTTTTGTTTTATTTATGTGACGGATTATATTGATTATTTTTCTGACGTCGAACCATCCCTACATACCTGGTATAAATCGCACTTGATCATGGTGAATTAGTTTTTTGATATGTTGCTGAATACTATTGGCTAGAATTTTGTTGAGGAGTTTTGCATCAACGTTCATGAGGGATATTGGTCTGTAATTTTCTTTTTTTGTGGTGTCTTTACCTGGTTTTGGTATCAAGATTTTGGTATCCTTTTCTATGCTCTGAAATACGTTTAGTAGTAGTGGTGTTAACTCTTCTCTGAAAGTTTGGTAGAATGCTCAGGTGAAGCCATCTAGGTCAGGGCTTTTCTTTGTTGGGAGTTTTTAAATTACCTTTTCAATCTCTTCTTTTGTTATGGGTTTATTTAGTTGTTCTACATCTGTTTGTGTTAGTTTAGGTAGGTAGTGAGTTTCTAGAAATTTGTCCATTTCCTGTAGGTTTTCAAATTTGTTAGAGTAGAATTTTTCATAGTATTCTGTTATGATGCTTTTAATTTCAGTTGGGTCTGTTGTGATATCAACCATCTCATTTCTTACATGGGTTATCTGCTTCCTCTCTTGTTTTTCTTTTGTCAGTTTGGCCAATGGTTTATCAATTTTGTTGATCTTTTCAAAGAACCAGTTTTTGGTCTTGTTAACTTTTTCAATTGTTCTTCTATTCTCTATTCAATTTAATTCTGCTGTAATTCTTATTATATCCTTTCTTCTGGCATCTGAGGGCTTCTTTTGCTGCTCTCTTTCTACTTGTTCCAGTTGTAGGGTTAATGTTTTGATTATGGCCCTTTCTTCTTTTTGGATGTGTGCATTTATTGCTATAAACTGACCTCTGAGCACTGCTTTTGCTGTATTCCAAAGGTTCTGGTAAACACATGAAAATTCATGAGATGAGTTTTCATTCTCGTTTGATTCTATGAATTTCTTTATTCCATCCATAATTTCTTCTATAACCCAGTAGTTTTTGAGCAAGGTGTTGTTCAGTTTCCATGTGTTTGATTTTTTTTCCTTGCTTTTTCTGTTGTTGATTTCTACTTTAATGGATTTATGGTCAGAAAAGATCCTTTATAATATTTTGATGCTTTGGATTTTGTTAAGGCTTGCTTTATTGCCTAATATGTGGTCTATTCTGGAGAATTTTCCATGTGTGTTGGAAAAGAAAGTATACTTGGCTGCTGTTGGGTGGAGTGTTCTGTATATGTCTATGAGATCAAGTTGGTTGATTGCAGCATTTAGCTCCTCTGTGTTTTTGTTGAGCTTCTTTCAGGATTTTCTTTCCTTCACCAAAAGTGGTGTGTTGAAGTCTCCTACTACTATTGTGGAGCTGTCTATCTTTCTTTTCAGTGCTGTTAGAGTTTGCTTTATGTATTTTGGAGCCCTGTCATTGGGTGTGCAAATATTTATTATAGTTACGTCCTCCTGGTTTATTGACTCTTTAATCACTATATAGTGTCCTTCATTATTCTTTGTGGTGGATTTTACTATTTTGTCAGAGATTAATATTGCCACTCCTGCTCTTTGTTGAGTGTTGTTTGCTTGATATATTTTTTTCCATTCTTTGAGTTTTAGTTTGTGTCTTTGAGTCTAAGGTGTGTCCCTTGTAAACAGCATATAGATGAATCATGTTTTTTTTATCCAATCTGCCACTCTCTGTCTCTTTATTGGTGCATTTAGTCCATTTACATTCAGCATGATTATTGATAGGTATGAGTTTAATGCTGTCATTTTCATGTCTTTTTTGTGTGTTGTTCACAGTTGTGCCACTTAATTTTCTTTACTGAGTTATTTTTATGTGTTTTCATCTTTTTCATTGTTGTTGATTTTGTGTTTGTTGAGTCTTCATATTTTTCTGGTTTTTTATTTTTACACGTAGAATTGTTAGTTTCCTTTGTGGTTACCTTAATATTTACCCCTATTTTTCTAAGTTTATACCAATCTTTTATTTCTTTATATCACCTTGACTCCCTCTCCATATGAAAAATCTATGTCTACATTTTCTAATTCCCTCTTTTTTGTTTTAATGTTGTCATCTTTTACATATTGTTATCTGTTTCCTTATTTTCAGTGTTTTAGCTTTGATTTACTTTTGTGATTTCCCTATCTGGGTTGATATCTGGTTGCTCTGTCCTGTGTTTTAGCTTTGGGTTGTTATTTGATGTTACTGATTTTCTAACTGGAGAACTCCCTTTAATATTTCTTGTACTTTTGGTTTGGTTTTTGCAAATTCCCTAAACTTCTGTTTATCTAGAAATGCCCTAATTTTGCCATCATATTTGAGAGACAGTTTTGCTGGATATGAAATTCTTGGCTAGCAGTTTTTTCCTTCAAGGGTTTATATATGTCATCCTATTCCCTTCTTGCCTGCACAGTTTCTTCTCAGTAGTCCGAGCTTATTCTTATTGACTCTCCTTTGTAGATGACTTTTCTTTTACCCCTAGCCTCTCTTAAAATTCTCTCTTTACCTTTGGTTTTGGCAAGTTTGATTATGTCTTGGTGACTTTCTTTTGGGATCTGCCTTACGTAGGGTTCGATGAGCATCTTGGATAGATATCTTGTTACTTTTCATGAGATCAGGGAAGTTTTCTGCCAACAAATCTTCAAAAATTCTCTCTGTATTTTCTGTTATCCCCCCTGTTACGGTACTCCAATCACTCGTACGTTATTCCTCTTGATAGAGTCCCACATAATTCTTAGGGTTTTTTCATTTTTTTAAATCCTTTTATCTGATTTTTCCTCAAATAAGTTGGTGTCAAGTGCTTTATCTTCAATCTCACTAATTCTGACTTCCATTGTGTCTATTCTGCCCCTATGACTTTCTATTGAGTTGTCTAATTCTGAAATTTTATTGTTAATCTTCTGGATTTTTGATTGCTCTCTATGGATTCTTGCAGCCTGTTAAATTTGTCATTATGCTCTTCTTTAATCTCTTTAATTTTCTGTATTGCGTGTCCTGCATTTTGCTTAATTTCCTTCCTAATTTCTTGAAGAGTTCTGTATATTAATGTTTTGTATTCTGCCTTCAGTAATTTCAAGAAATTTTCTTCTTCTGGAAAATTTCTAGATTCTTTATTTTGGGAGATTGCTGAAGCCATCATAGATCACCTCTTTATGTGATTTGATATTGACCATTGTCTCCAAGCCATCAATAAGTTATTATATTTTTTTATCTTATGTTTGCTTACTGTATCCTGGCTTCTTGTTTTGTTTTGTTTTGATATGCCCAAATAGGCTGCTCGTATGAGCTAGTTTGATTATTGGCACCTTTGAAGATCTAATGTCCTGTCACCAGGTGGTTAGATCTGTTACTAGGTATTTCAGCTCAGGATTCCACCCACTCTTCCTGTATGGATTCAGGTCAGGTGCCCAGGTAGATAGCCACCAAGTGTGTGGTGTAGGCTCTCACTTACAGTCCTCCTAGACAGGCATGGGTAATTGGTGTAGGCACAGGCTTCTGGTTGCAGCAGGTGGACACACTCTGAGCAAGGCAGGGGGCTGACGGCCGCCCCTGAGTGTCCAGGAGGAAGGCGTGTCCCTGTTCCCTAGAGCGCATAGGTGGGTGGGTTTTGCAGCTGGACTATAAACACCTAATGCTGTTGGCTGTAAGGACTGGGGGGCACCTCTTATTCATGAGCCCCTCTCACAGGTGGCTAGGTGGCGTGGGTAGAGCCACCAGTCCTCAGGCTCCTGATGTGGATAGGTGAAGACCTTGCTTAATGGGCAGAGCAGTGTCAAATGACAAGAACCTGCCACTTCACAGCTGAAACAGCTGAAGTTAGAATTCCGGTATATACCCTGCTGTACTGGGTAATGAGGGCCTATGCTGTTTAGATGGGCCCACACAAGTCTATGAAGGGGGAAAGGCACTCAAAGTCCATGGATCCCTTATGCCTGTGCCTACCGTGGGTTCCTGGCTTAGGGGAGCCGGCAGTTTATTTTTTCCCGTTTGTTAATTTGTTCACTCTCCAAGGCTGGGAGAATGGCTCTGGGCATGTGACGGATCCCATGTCTGGCCCAGGGGGACTCGGAAATTGCTGAAGCTGGTCTGGACCCAGTGCAGAGCAGGGAGCAGGGAGGTAAATGGCAGAGAGGTTTTCCCTAAGGGGGGTGTTTTTGATCCACGCAGTAAGCCGTATGCAAATACTTATGTTTTGTCGATGAGGGCTGCTTCTCACTCGTTCTGGGTGGCCATGCAGACTCTCTGGCACTGGGTCTCTCCTGGTTCGGAAAATGTGTGCCGAGCACGGCTGCTTGCCTGCCTCACCGCTCACCCCCAAGCTGATCAGGTGTGAAGGGCTCAGGCTCTCGCCAGGTCAGGTCTGGCAACTCCTCGCTGCTTCTGAATCATCTCTCCCTCCCCTTGCCACTCAGTCTGGTTCCTCAACTCTGCCTTTGAGGTTCAGGGCTCCCAGATTGTCATATATAATCGATTCACTTGTTTTTTTTGGGTCTTTGTTGTAAGAGGGTTCACTGGAAGCGTCTGACTACTCTGCCATCTTGGCCCTGCTTCTATTTATACATATTTTTAATCGCAATGAACATACCATTTTGTATTCTACATTTTTCACTTAAAATATGGTAAGCATTTCCCCTTATTGTGACACAATCTTTATAACCATTACTTTTGCTTACATAATATTCCATCCAGTGGTTATATATCTTTATCCATTCTCATATTGTTGGTTAGTGAGGTTGTTTCCTAATTATTGGCTGTAAATAGCACTTTGATGAATATTTTTGTGCATGAAGTTTGTTTTTGCCCCTAGAATATATTCCCACAAATGGAAATACTGGATCAATGGACACATACATTCTTATGGTTTTTTGATATATATCACTAAATTCATTTCTAGAAGAGTGGTACCAGTTTACATCACCACAAACAAAGCATGGAAATGTCTATTTTACCATACGCTTGCCTCTAGCTTTGTCTTCACTATCCTAGAAATGAAAAACTTGGGGAATAATGGAATTGATATCACTAACCTCTACACTCAAAAAATGCTGAATTGGAAATGTCGTGTTATATATATTTTTACAAAAATAAAAGCAGCTGTTGAGGCTGATTATGAACAACCAAACACCTCACACGATTTGTTTTCTTGATGTGGAAGTTCAGGGTCATGGTTTTGAGGGACATCTCAATCAACTGTCCTAAAATTGTTTCTCAGTACTTGTGTTCTACCTCTTAGTTCCTTGTGGAATGACTGAGGTTTTAAAGCAATCAAGTGGCCATCCAAGGTACAACATTTGGTTTCTATTTGCTTGGAGCAGTAGAGGAAGAAGGAGAGTCAGGAATCAGAGGAGGAAATCGAATGCATGTCTGGTTGTCTCCATGAACAAATGCCTCTTTTTTTTTTATTGTGCTTTAGGTGAAAGTTTACAGAGCAAATTAATTTCTCATTAAACAATTAATACACATTGTTTTGGGACACTGGGCACCAACCCCGTGATGTGTCAACACTTTCCCCTTCTTGACCTTGGGTTCCCCATTTCCATTTGTCCAGCTTTCCTGTCGTCTCCTGCCTTCTCATCCTTGCCCCTGGGCTGGTGTACCCATTTAGTCTAGTATACATGGTTGAGCTATGTATATTACTGTTTGTTTCATGGGCCTGTCTAATCTTTGGCTGAAAGGTGAACCTCAGGAGTGATTTCAGTACTGAGTTAAAAGGTTGTCCGAGGGCCATACTCTCAGGATTTCTTCAGTCTCCATCAGACCAGTAAGTCTTGTCTTTTTTGTGAGTTGAATTTTGTTCTACATTCTTCTCCAGCTCTGTCTGGGACCCTCTATTGTAATCACTGTCAGAGTAATCAGTGGTAGCCGGGAAACATCTAGTTATGCTGGATGGCTGTAGTAGCTGTGTTCCATTAGGTCTTTGGACTGATCTTTCCCTTGTGTCTTTTGTTTTCTTCATCTCTTCTTGGTGTAGATGGGGTGGGACCAGTAGACATATCTTAGATGGCCACTCACAGGCTTTTAAGACCCCAGACACTACTCAAAGTAGGATGTAGAACATTTTCCTTATAAACTATGCAATGCCAATTGAGCTAGATGCCCCTGAGACCATGATCCCCAGCCCTCAGCACAGTACTCGATCCCTATGGGAGTTTATCTATGAAGCTCTGACGACTTTATCTTGGTCAAGTTATGCTGACTTCCCCACTATTGTGTACCTGTCTTACCCTTCACCAAAGTTACCACTTATGTACTATCTAGTTAGTGTTTTTCCTTCCCCATGCCTCGCCTCCCTAGTAACGATAAAAGATTGTGTCTTTCAGTCTGTAAACCTTCTCATGAGTTTTTATAATAGTGGTCTCATACAGTATTTGTCCTTTTGTGACTAACGTATTTCACTCAGCATAACGCCCTCCAGATTCATCCATGTGGTGAGATGTTTAGCAGATTCAGCATTATTCTTTATCCTTGCGATAGTATTCCATTGTGTGTATATACCATAGTTTGTTTATCCATTTATCTGCTGATGGGCACTTAGGTTGTTTCCATCTTTTTGCTATTGTGAATAATGCTGCAATGAACATGGGTGCGCATATGTCTATTCGTTTCACAGCTCTTACTTCTCTAGGATACATTCCTAGAAGTGGGATTGCTGGATCGTTTGGTATTTCTAGCTCTAGTTTTTTAAGGAAGTGCCATATCGTTTTCCAACATGGTTGGACCATTTTGCATTCTCACCAGCAGTGCATAAGAGTTCCAATCTCCCCGCAACCTCTCCAACATTTGTTATTTTCTGTTTTTTTCAGTTCATGCCAGTAATGTCGGGGTGAGACGGTATCTCATTGTAGTTTTGACTTGCATTTCTGCAATGGCTAGTGATCACAAGCATTTCCTCAAGTGTCTGTTAGCCACCTGAATGTCTTATTTGGTGAAGTGTCTGTTCATATCCTTTGACCATTTTATAATTGGATTATTTGTCTTTTTGTTGTAGAGGTGTTGGATTTTCCTATAGATTTTAGAGATTAGACCTTTGTCGGATATATCATAGCCAAAAAAATTTTTCCCGGTCTGTCGGGTCTCTTTTTACTTTTATGGTGAAGTCTTTTGATGAGCATAAGTGTTTAATTTTTAGAAGATCCAAGGTATCGAGCTTATCTTCAGGTATCTGTGTATAATTACTTATGGTTTGTATCTTATTTATGCCATATATTAGGACCCCTAGCATTGATCCTATTTTTTCTTCTATGACCTTTATAGTTTTTGGTTTTATATCTAGGTCTTTGATCCATTTTGAGTTAGTTTTTGTGTATGGTGTAAGGTATTTACCCTGTTTCATTTTTTTTTTACCAATGGACATTCAATTTGCTAGCATCATTTGTTAAAAAGACTGTCTTTTCCCCATTTGATGGACATTGGGTCTTTGTCGATGATCAGGTGACCATACGTGGATAGATTTACATCTAGGTTCTCAATTCTGTTCCATTGGTCAACGTATCTGTCATTGTACCAGTATCAGGCTGTTTTGACTACTGTAGCTGTACAGTAGGTTCTGAGGTCAGGTAGTGCAAGTCCTTCTACTTTGTTCTTCAACAATGCTTTACTTATATGGGGCCTCTTTCCATTCCATATAAATTAATGATTCATTTTTCCATCTCATTAAAGAATGCTGTTGGTATTTGGATCAGGATTGCATTGTATTTGTAGATTGCTTTGGGTAGAATCAACATTTACACAATGCTGAGTCTACATTTCCATAAGCATGGTATGTTTTTCCATTTATGTAGGTCTCCTTTGTTTCTTGCAGCAGTGTTTTGTAGTTTTATTTGTATAGTTCTTTTACATCCCTGGTGAGATTTATTCCTAAGTATTTTATTTTTTTATGGGCTATTATAAATACTATTGCTTTCTGTAGATCTCTTTATTGGTGTATAGGAATTCAACTGATTTTTGTATGTTTATCTTGTATCCTCTACTCTGCTGAATCCTTATATTAGTTCCAGTAGTTTTCTTGTGGAGTATTTTGGGTTGTCTATGAATAGTGCCCCCACATGTCTGTCAGTTTGTTTTACTGTGGTGGCCTGCGTGTTGCTGTGATGCCAGAAGCTATGTCACCAGTATTCAAGTACCAGCAGGGTCACTCATGATGGACAGGTTTCAGCTGAGTTTCCAGACTAAGACAGACTAGGAAGAAGGACCTGGTAGTCTACTTCTGAAAAAAAATTAGCCATTGAAAACCTTATGAATAGTAGAAGAACACTGTCTGATACAGTGCCACAAGATGAGCCCCTCAAGTTGGAGGTCACTCAAAATAAGACTGGGGAAGAGCTGCCTCCTTAGAGTCAACCTGAATGATGTGGATGGAGTTCAGCTTTCAGGACCTTCATCTGTTGTTGTGGCAGGACTCAAAATGAGAAGAAACAGCTGCAAACATCCATTAATAATAAGAACACATTGATAATTACTGGTGTTTGGAATGCAAAAGTTGGAAACAAAGAAGAAGGATTGGTAGTTGGAAAATAAGGCCTGGGTGATAGAAACGATGCCAGAGATCTTATGATAGATATTTTCAGGACCAACCACTTCCTCATTGCAAATACCCTTTTTCAACAACACAAACGGCAACTATACACGTGGACCTTGCTGGACAGAATACACAGGAATCAAATTGACTATATCTGTGGAAAGAGATGATGGAAAAGCTCAGTATCAGTCAGAACACATCCAGGGGCCGACTGAGGAACAGACCATCAATTAATCACATGCAAGTTTATGTTGAAGCTGAAGAAAATTAGAACAATTCCATAAGACCCAAAGTACGATCTTGAGTATATCCCACCTGAATTTTGAGACCATCTCAAGAATAGATTTGATGCATTTAACGCTAATGACTGAACGCCAGATGAGTTATGGAATGACATCAAGGACATCATAGATGAAGAAAGCCAGAGGTAATCAAGAGGGCAGGAAAGGAAGAAAAGACCACAATGGATGTCAGAAGAGACTCTGAAATTTGCTCTTGTATGCCAAGTAGTTAAAGTGAGAGGAAGAAATGATAAAGTAAAAGAACTGAAGAGAAGATTTCAAAGGGTGGCTTGAGAAGACAAAGTCAAGTATTATAATGACATGGGTAAAGACCTGGAGTTGGAAAACCAAAAGTGAAGAACATGCTCAGCATTTCTCAAGCTGAAAGAACTGAAGAAAAAATTCAAGCCTTGAGTTGCAATATTGAAAGTTTTTATGGGCAAAATACTGAATGATGTAAGAAGCATCAAAAAAGATGGAAGGAATACACGGAGTCACTGTACCAAAAAGAACTGGTCACTGTTCAATCATTTCAGGAGGTAGCATATGATAAAGAACCGATGGTACCGAAGGAAGAAGTCCAAGCTGCACTGAAGACATTGGCGAAAAACAAGGATCCAGGAATTGACGGAAAGCAATTGAGATGTTTCAACAAACAGATTCAGTGCTGGATATGCTCACTTGTCTATGCTAAGAAATTTGGAAGAGAGCCACCTGGCAAACTGACTGGAAGAGATCCATATTTATGCCTATTCCAAAGAAAGGTGATCCAACAGAATGTGGAAATTATCGAACAATATCATTAATATCACATGCAAGTAAAATGTTGCTGAAGATCATTCAAAAGCGGTTGCAGCAGTACGTCAACAGGGAACTTCCAGAAATTCAAGCTGAATTCAGAAGAGGACGTGAAAAAAGGGATATCATTGCTGATGTCCAATGGATCCTAGCTGAAAGGAGAAAATACCAGAAAGATGTTTACCTGTGTTTTATTGACTATGCAAAGGCGTTGAACTGTGTGGAACATAACAAATTATGGCTAACATTCTGAAGAATGGGAATTCCATAACAGTCAATTGTGCTCGTGAGGAATCTGTACATAGATCAAGAGGCAGTTGTTTGAACAGAACAAGGGGATACTGTGTGGTTGAAAGTCAGGAAAGGTGTGTGTCAGGGTTGCATTCTTTCACCACACTTATTCAATCTGTATGTACGCTGAGCAAATAATCCGAGAAGCTGGACTATATGAAGAACACAGCATCAGCATTGGAGGAAGACTCATTAACACCCTGTGCTATGCAGATGACACAACCTTGCTTGCTGCAAGTGAAGAGGACTTGAAGCACTTACTGATGAAGATCAAAGACCACTGCTTTCAGTATGAATTACACCTCAACATAAAGAAAAGAAAAATCCTAACAACTGGACCAATAAGTAACATAATGATAAACAGAGAAAAGATTAAAGTTGTCAAGGATTTCATTTTACTTGGATCCACAATCAATGTCCATGGAAGTAGCAGTCAAGAAATCAAACGATGCATTGCACTGGGCAAATCTGCTGCAAAAGACCTCTTTAAAGTGTTAAAGAGCAAAGATGTTACTCTAAGGACTGAGGTGCACCTGACCCAAGCCACAGTGTTTTCAATTGCCTCATATGCATGCGAAAACTGAACAATGAATAAGTAAGACCAAAGAAGAATTGATGCCTTTGAATTACGGTGTTGACAAAGAATACTGAATATACCATGGACTGCCAAAAGAACGAGCAAATCTGTCTTGGAAAGAAGTACAACCACAATTCTCCTTAGAAGCAAGAACGGTGAGACTTTGTCTCACATATTTTGGACATGTTATCAGGAGGTACCAGTCCCTGCGGAAGGACATCATGCTTGGTAAAGTAGAGTGTCAGTGAAAAAGAGGAAGACCCTCAATGAAGATGGATTGACACAGTGACTGCAACAATGGCCTCAAGCATAACAATGATTTTAGGATGGTACAGGACCAGGCAGTGTTTCGTTTTGTTGTATGTAGGGTCACAATGGGTAGGAACCAACTCAATGGCACCTAACAACAACAACAACATGTATAGTAACATACCATTGGCAAATAGGGATAGTTTTACTTCTTCCTTACCAATTTGGATGCCCTTTCTTTTTCTTTCCTTATTGCTCTAGCTAGAACTTTCAGCACAATGTCAAATAGGAGTGGTGTTAAAGGGTATCCTTGTCTTGTTCCTGTTCTCAGGGGGAATGTTTTCAGCCTCTCTCCATTGAGAGTGATGTTGGCCATTGGTTTTGTATAGATGTCCTTTATTATGTTGAGGAATTTCCCTTCTATTCCTCTTTTATTGAGAGTTTTAATCAGGAACAGGTGTTGGACTTTGTCGAATGCCTTTTCTGTGTCAATGGAAATGACCATGTGATTCTTTCCTTTCCTTTTATTTATGTGGTGGATTACGTTGATTGATTTTCTAATGTTGAACCATCCTTGTATATCTAGTATGAATCCCACTTGGTAGTGGTGTATTATTTTTTTGATATGATGCTGAATTCTATTGGCTAGAATTTTGTTGAGAATTTTTGTATCTATATTCATGAGAGATATTGGTCTGTAATTTTCTTTTTTTGTGGTGTCTTTGCCTGCTTTTGTTACTAGGGTTATGCTGGCTTCATAGAATGAATCTGGAAGTACCCCTTCCTTTTCTATGTTCTGAAATAGTTTGAGTACTATTTGTATGAGCTCGTCTCTGAATGTTTGGTAGAATTCTCCTGTGAAGCCATCTGGGCTGGGACTTTTTTTTGTTGGAAGTTTTTTTTTTTTTTTTTTTTTTTACCTTTTTAATCTCCTGTTACGGGTCTGTTCAGATTTTCGAACTCAGTTTGTGTTAGTTTACATAAGTAGTGTGTTTCTAGAGATTTTTCCATTTCCTCTAGGTATTCAAATTTGTTGGAGTGCAGTTTTTCACAGTACTCTGTTATTATCCTTTTTACTTCAGTTGAGTCCGTTGTAATGTCTCCCATTTCATTTCTTATTTGGGTTATTTGCACCCTCTCCTGTTTTTCTTTAGTGAATTTCACCAGTGGTTTGTCGATTTTGTTGATCCTTTCAAAGAACCAACTTTTGGCTTTGTTGATTCCTTTATTGTTCTTCTATTCTCTATTTTGTTAATTTCTGCTCTGATCTTTATTATTTCCTTTCTTCTGGTGGCTGTGGGCTTCTTTTGCTGTTCTCCTTTATTTGTTCCAGTTGTATTGCTAACATTTTGATTTTGTCCCTTTCTTCTTTTTTGATGTGCTCGTCTACCGCTATAAATTAGCCTCTGAGCACTGCCTTTGCTGTTTCCCAAAGGTTTTGGTATGATGTGTTTTCATTATCATTCAATTCTAGGAATTTTCTGATTCCATCTTTGATTTCTTCTGTTACTCAGTGGTTTTTAAGCAGGCTGTTATTCAGTTTCCATGTATTTGATTTTTTTTTCCTTGCTCTTCCTTTTATTAATTTCTACTTTTATGGCATTGTGATCAGAGAAGATGCTTTGTATTATCTTAATGTTCTGGATTTTGTTGAGGGTTGCAATGTGGCCTAAAATGTCTATTCTGGAGAATGTTCCATGTGCGTTGGAAAAGAATATATACTTTCCTGCTCTTGGGTGGAATTTTCTACATATGGCTATGAAATCAAGTTAGTTGACTGTGGCCTTTAGATCTTCTGTATCTTTGCTGAGTTTCTTTTCAGATGTTCTGTCCTTTACCAAGAGTCATGTGTTGAAGTCTCCTACTATTATTGTGGAACTGTCAGTTTCTCTGTTCAATGCTGTTAGAGTTTGTTTTATGTATTCTGGAGCCCTGTCATTGGGTACGTGGCTATTTACTATGGCTATGTCCTCATGGTGGATTGTCCCTTTAATCATTATATGAGGTCCTTCCTTGTCTTTTCTGGTGGACTTTGTTTTAAAGTCTATTTTATCTGAGGTTACTGTTGCCACTCCTTCTCTTTTTTGGTGGCTGTTTGCTTGATATATTTTTTCATCCTTTGATTTTTAATATATTTACATCTTGTTCCTAAGGTTTGTCTCTTGTAGACAGCATATTGATAGGTCTTGTTTTTTATCCATATTGACAACAACTGCCTCCTTTGCCATGAGACCAGAACTGGATGGTGCCTGGCTACCATTACTGAATTTTTTGATCAAAGAGTCTATAAAAGAATCCTGATCAAAAGGGGAAAAATGCAGAACAGAATTTAAAATTTTATGGAATCCAGATTTTCTGGAGCCACTGAGGCTGGATGATACCCCCAAACTATTTCCCTGATATAATCTTAAAACTTAAAACAAGAAAACTATCTCCTGAAGTCTTCTTTGAACAAAAAAATAGCTTATCTTAATTAGTAAAGAGGAGATCTGGTGGCATAGTGGTTAAGAGGTTGGCTGCTAACCAAAACGTCAGCATTTCAAATCCTCTAGCTGCTCCTTGGAATCCCTATGGAGCAGTTGTATTCTGTCCTATAGGGTTGCTATGAGTCAAAACTATAAATTCCTTGGAGCCTTGGTGGCACAGTGGTTAAGAACTATGGATGCTAACCAAAAGGTTGGCTGTCCGAATCCACCAGCCGATCCTTGAAAACCCTATTGGGGCAGTACTACTCTGTACTATCGGAATTGACTCGATGGCAACAGGTTAATTAGTAACATACATCTACTTTGAGCATTGTGCTTTTAAAGAATTATCTATGTGAGATCAAATTGACAACAGGAATTTGAGAGGTTGGATGGGAAGCTTAGGGGGCAGTGAGTTTAAGATAATGGTGGTGGAATGAATAATCTGGAAAAGGATAGTGAGAATGGTAGCACAACTTGAAGAATGTGACCAAGGTCACTAAATTGTACATGAAGAAATTGTTGCAACGGTGTATCTTTGGCTGTGTATAATGTCACCAAAATAAAAATATTAAAAAAAAAATTGGGGGAAGAAAGTTTCATATTGGACTGATACATGGTACATATTATAATCAAAACTGGTTTGCCACTTCAAGGCATGGTCCAGCATCAACTTCTTTCAGTAGTTATAATTACTTACCTGGACCCAATTGGTATTAACCAGAACTTCTTGTTATTTCCAAACACCTGCTGGATATTTTTGATGAAGCCAAGGTTGAACCCATTTTTCTCTGGGCCACTTGTAAACACTGGAGTGCAGAAGGCCTCTAGGGAAGGGCAGGGAAGTTGGAGGAAAGAGGAAGAAGCAACAAAGAAACAAATTTCAGGACAGTTACGATTTTATAGTTCTCCATAAATGTGACTTGGTACTATAATATCTTTTTGCTGTGGTAACACAGGCCTCTCATTCTTAGTTATTGCTAAATTACATAGCAAAATCCAGTTTAATCACATAACATAAAATAAGATTACTATTCAATATAAACAACTAGTATTTTGGTTTTTTGTTTGTTTGTTTAAAGGCAGAGGAAACATGATGGTAGAAATAATTAAGCAGCCATGGGGGCAGTATGTATTTTGAACTGCTGGATGCGAAGGGTGAAAAAGCAAAATTAACAGCACTTTATTTGACTCTTAGTGGCAATAGCCAATTGGTCTCCATCTTTAGAGCTGGGAAACAAAGTAATGACACATAAAGAGATGGTAATGACATCGATTTGGTTTTGAAACATTTCAGGAATGAAAACATTCACACTGAGGGCTGCAATGTAAGAAACCAAGCTTTACTCCAGAGAAAATGTCAATGGGTGAACTATAATCACCTCAAAGAACATGAGGACTTGGACCATGTTGGCGCACATTATTTTTAGACACATATCGCATTAAACAAATACTTTCGCTGTTGGACTCTGGCTGCATCTGACCATTTCCCATTTGTTCTTTGTTTTCAAAGACTCAGTTATCATGAAGCTTTTAGTAGTTTTCTACTTTGGAGCTGATCTCTAAGCCAAATGTGCTTATCTACCACTAAGTGCTACGTATATATTTGGTTTACAAAATGGGTGCAAATACTTTCTTAGCTTTTAACATTAACAAATGAATTCCCAAAGTGTAGTGGCTTGTGCATTAAACTTTCCTCAATTGTATCCTAGGTAAACATTCAACTCTTGGACACTTTCTTCTCACATCTCATGCACTGATTTGTACACAATGATGAAAAAATTGTTGCAGTGGAACCCATTAGAAATATAGATCTCCAAATAACAGCCCAGACTATGCAGTCAGTAATGGACCAAAAGAATGGTCATTTCTTGTGCTCATTTTCTAGAGACTCATTTGTTTCATATAATGTGTTTTGTCTCATTCCTTTTTGAGTTCAACATTTGCCCTCATGGGTCCTTTGTGTTGCTGTTGTCGCTTTTTATCCCTCTCTAAACAAGCAGTAATCTCTTTCTGGAACACTTACTGATGGCTCTACTTATTTATCAAAAATATATTACTTTATTTTGCTAGTTACTTTTTTATATGTCTGTCCTGTATCCCAACTATTTTGTAAGCTTTCTGAAGGCAGGAACTTAGATATATAAACTTAGACAAGTAACCTTAAAGTTTTTCTTTGATAATGACCAACTGCATATCTAATAAACAACCGAGCCTTGTATATCCTTTTGTTGTCGTTGCAATGTTTCTTGCATCATTCCATCTATTATATCTCCAGTGCCTTTCTTTCAGTTCTAACTTGTCTAGATTCTTGCAGTGATCTCCTAGAGTCATCCCCCCTCAGGCCATCTTATATGCCCTTACAAAGCTAAGTTACCTAAAATATTACTCATTATGTCTTCCTAGCCTGGCACTTACTAATTTTTTTATCCCATATACCTTTCTGAACTCTCTGCTGATGCCAAACTTACTTACTTCCCCTCATCTCATTTCAACA
Organism: Dugong dugon; assembly: GCA_030035585.1. Lineage (NCBI taxonomy): Eukaryota > Metazoa > Chordata > Mammalia > Sirenia > Dugongidae > Dugong > Dugong dugon. The sequence goes on along the minus strand of CM057483.1, from coordinate 93,630,619 downwards.
CACATCTGACCTATTCCTTTCCACCACGTGTCTGCTTTTGAATCCCAATCCCATTTTCTAGTCAAATCCTACCTATGCTTCAAGATATAGCTCAGACCTCCCTCTCAAATCTGTAATAGTGCTTATGGAAGACATAGTTTGTATTATAATTAAGCACTGAATTTTTATCTAGTATGTTTCTTTTCATGTGTGTATGTCTCATCTCCATGGAAAGACTGTAAGCTCACTGAGGATAGGAATTTGTTTATATATTCTAGTATCTTTCATAGTCTCTACACAGCTCTTTGATGATTGTAGACATTCAGTGATTTATTGATTTGGATTCTTTCTCAGGGTTCTGTTTTTGGATATGTTTTATCTTTTATTGACCTTCGACCCCCTTTTCTGATGTTTTCTTCTGTACTGATTCTTTCTTTTCTTCTTTCACTTCCTCACATAAACACCTTTTAGAAATCTTTTGAGCTGTAATTCTGGGGTGCTATTACCCAATAGGAGCCTTGGTGGTGTAGTGGTTAAGAGTTCGGCTGCCAATCAAAAGGTCAGCAGTTTGAATCCACCAGCTGCTCCTTGGAAACCCTATTAGGCAGTTCTACTCTGTCCTATGGGGTTGCTATGAGTCAGAATCAACTCAACAGCAATGAGTTTGATTTGGTTTTGATATTACCCAATATGAACTATAAAGAGCACCAGTCATTTTTGTTTTGTGTGGGGTTTCATTCACAAATACACTCTTTAGTCTGTAAACTTCATTCACTATGGCTCTCCAGTTTGATAAAAAGTATTTTCATCTGTCTCAGTTTGGAGCCAAAAGGATGACACTGCACCTAAAATGCTTCACTGGAAAATTTTCTCTTCCTTGGGAACAATCTATAGGTCATTCTGCTATACGTTAATGTTTGTTTTTTTCCTAGTCTAAATATCCAGTCTTACCTAAGGTGGTTTTGTTTCTGCTGACAAGCCAACAGTGGTAACCAAAGAGAATCACAAGGCTGACAAAAAACATGCAGGCCACAAAGAGGAGAAAAAGGACATGGAACTTGGAGCGAACACTGGGCAATTCCCCCTAGAAAAGAAATAATAAACAAACTAACAAACAAAACCAAAAGATTAAAGTGGCAAGGCTTGGCTAGTTTTTCTATCGACTTACAGTGACCCTATAGGACAGAGTAGAACTGCCCCATAGAGTTTCCAAGGAGCGCCTGGTGGATTTGAACTGCCGACCTTTTGGTTAGCAGCCATAGATCTTAACCACTACACCACCAAGGTTTCCATTTTTCTATATAGGTTAGTCATATCTTGATATGTATAAAATGTCTAGCTGTCATTTAAAATATAGATTTTGTAAAATATTTACAAAACAATTCCTTCTATTGATAACCTGAATACCTCATCATGGATATGCTCTCAGCCTACAAAGCCTGAAATGGATCCTTGTTTAAATGCAGTTCAGTGTAAAATAATGTAAACTGTACCAGTTAGAAAAGGGTAATATGAGAAGGATATACTTAGGCCAAAATTGACATGCAACCTCTTTAAAGCTTGTACTCCATTTAATTTGATAATTATGAATCATTGGCTAATGGTGATCTTGAAGCAATATGGTTCATCCTCTTGTCTCAAGGTGCGCTATTCTAGAATTCTTTATATGTCACGTTTCTTTGAACATATGTGTGTTGAAAATGTCACAGTAGTATATGGAGGAAGTTAAAGCACATAGGTAGAATTTTAAAATGTCCTACCTGTAAGTCATGACTTGATTCTAAAGCTGCTGCAAATTTTGTGTAGCTGAAGTGGAATGTGTTGGTATACTACATCTCGTGGAACAGTTGCTTAGACAGTAAAAATCAAGTGAGATTTTGTAGACAATTTTGAAAGTAAGTGGCTAAACATTTCAATAAGAAGCTGGGGCATTTTTTTTCCATGTGGCATTGTTTTGGTCTGATGAATCTCTTTGAAATATTTTCAAATGCTTTCTAGTAGTAAAGTTAAAAAGTGATTCTTGAATGAGGTGGGCCTGCCTCAACATTCAGATCTGGTTCTACTCTAGTTTGGAAGGAGAAATTTAAGGGTTAGCAAGATGTGGTAAGATCAGATATTACAGATTTTTTTCTTCTCTTATAGGAGATTTTTTATTCATTTTGATGTCAGGAAATATTGGGAATCATCCAGGATGTATATGTTTGAAGGATGACGATAAGGGGGAGTAAGCCAGCCAGATGCTTTCAGCTGAGGGGTGCTCTGGTTGAAATTTTCCTAGGGGAACAGCAGCCCAGAAAATAGCTACAGGAAGGACTTCAACCTTCAGTAGTCTTTCTCAGAAACTAGGAGCACAGCTAGTTTCCCTGATATATGGCTTTAAAAATACACGGCATTGTTTACTTTTCATTTTAAGGGCAGACTCAATTTGGCCTAAGCATACAAGATGGATTTTATTGCTATTTTTGTTTGGTTTTGAATTTATAGGAAAGACTCCATGTATCAGTTTGTAGTGGTTTTTGCCTGGTTGGGTTTTTGCTTTCATAATCTAATTTTTGAGTATTTTTTAAAAGCTTTAAAAAAATCACTTGTTTTACTTCTTTCACTTTTAAATGAGCAATAGAAAATGGGCAAGAGGGACCAATAGAAGGCCAGTCCACACCCTGTGTAGCTGAGCAGGAAGTCTCCACCCCCACCCCCTGCATCTAATTACTCTTGTAGAGTTCCCTTCTGTCAATGCATATCTACTGTGCTGTCCCTTGATAAAGCCCTTAATATTGAACTTTTTGTGTTAGAAGAGGATGATAGCCCTATGTTCAGAATTACTTTCTCAAGAGATTACCAAACTAAATTAATCAAAGCAATACCCATATTCAGAGGAATACTGGTAGAATAATGCAATTATCTTTTTTTCTAAAATAATTTATAGCCTTTCTGAGGACATTCATGGCTATGTATTACTGAATCTTTTTTGCATAAGGTAAAGATCAATCTCCCATCAAAGTTGCTATTCTTTAAGTTAATATTGAGAAGGGAGAAATTATCTGATGATCTTCTGAATTCTTTATTCCAAAAGAGCTAGAGCTTCTCCATAGCAGACTAGAAGCATAATGAGCAATAGGACATGGTACAGTGTTTAAGATCACTGGAATTAGGGCCAGACTTAGATTCAAGTCCTGACTTTGAAACTTATAAACTGTGTGGCCCAGGGAAAGACACTTTACTATCAGCCTTGGTTTAGTCATCTTTAAATGAGACTAATTCCTGCTTTGCCTACTTCACAGGGTTGTGGTGAGGATCAGATGATATAATGGATATGAGAGTACTTTGAAAAATGTAAAGTACCATATGGATGGAAGTGTTCTTAGGAGTACAGCTAGTCCCTGATATATGGCTTTAAAAATACATGGTATTGTTTACTTTTTGTTTTAAGAGTGGACTCAATTTAAACTGAGAAAGGCATCCCTAAACCACACTAAAGTACTTTCTGGCTGGAGAGAGTGCAAAGAAGCATTTCCCTGAACTGTCAATGCCCTTTTCATTATGAGGGCAAGCCAACACAGGTTTCCTCACCTCTCATCTGTCAGGCATCAGTTAGTCTATTGTGGAGAAGAAATGAGGGAATAGGAAAATGACAAGACTATATTCACCCAGGATACTGCTTGTGAATACTGGCACATTTCTGGTGATTATTTCATATCTAAATATCATCTTTCAAGAGTGAAGATAGCATACAACACCTGGCTGACATTGTGGTATTTGATTATTGGCTGACTAGGAAAGCCCTGGTGGCGCAGTGGTTAAACATTAGGCTGCTAACCAAAAGGCTGGCAGTTTGAATCCACCAGCCACTCCTTGGAAACCCTATGGGGCAGTTCTACTCCGTCCTGTAGGGTTGCTATGAGTCAAAATCAATTCGACAGCAATGGGTTTGGGTTTGATTTGGTTTAGGAGAGCCAAAAGCAAAAAGTGTGAGATGCAACATTGTTTACTCTGTTATTGGGGTAAGGGTTGATTCTTAAACAGTAACTTACTGTGTTAAGGACCAGCAAAGGTCTTAAGAGAATGCTGTAGTGAAGATCAAGGTTGGTACTTTCCCTGACGAATGGATGAGGCAGATTTTCTTCACATCTAGGGTAGGAGCTCAGCACAGGGACAGAATGCCAAACAGGTCATAGAAACCTGAGCAATATATAAGACATCCTGTGCTGTGGAAAAGGGCCAAAGAAAAGATGCCAAGATAGCACGGTGAAGCATCTTGTATTTGAAGAAAATTTATGAGAAAATTTCATTTCTGCATAAATTTTTGTTTGTATCTTTGAGCTGAAGATTTTATAATTCCTGATTATTAAAGTTATTAAATATCTGAATTGATTAGGCAAGTTGAAGGAAGAATGGAAAGCACACATTACTATAATTTTCTATAGTCTTAATCAACGGACTAATTAGTAATTTAAATATTCTCAACTATTTAGGTTCTCACTGTCTTCCTTTTTTTCCCTCCAGCTTATTATAATCTATATTGTGGTGACAAGATTCATGTTCTTTCTCTGATGCTTTACCTCCCTACCTGACGTGAGATATGCCTGCTCTTGTGCAGTTATAGTAATTCTGCCCATATCTGTCTTCTGCTATTCAGGTTCAGTTTGGACAATCATCATGGCAAGGTTATGATGTCTTAGTAATTGTACTGGAATTGTGAAGAAGGGATATCTTTTGGAGCTCACTGGCATGAAATTAAAAATATATATATTTCTACTATACTGCTGCCAGACTATGGATACATATATGAACTAGAAAGCTGCCTTCACTTGTTTGGAAATAGATGGGAGATGACTGATAAAACTCAAGTAGAAGAAAGAGGAAAGTAGGATTTTTTTTTTTTTTGAGATTTGATGATAATTATTGGAAGCACATTTTGAAAGGTAAAGCACTTTTAACATCTATTTTACTTAGTCTTGGCAATGAGCCTGTGAAGCTGCTAACAGAGCTATCATTAACATCCAGTTCTCCTAATTCTCAAACTAGTGTTCTTTTCGCACAAAGTTCAAATGAGACTCACCATTTCATTTTGGTCATATGTGAAGATGATCAGTGAATCTTTCTGTTCTGTGGGAATGCTGCAATTCTCCTTTGAACAGGGAATTAGAAAGTATTTTCTAACAATGGGGGAGTGGTTTGTTACTCTTTTTCTTGTGAAACTAGGTATTTAGAATTAGTTTTAATATTTGTCAAATATATAATTGATAAGAAGTAGATTTTTAAAACTTGGCTAGTGAAGTACATTGTAAAGTACCAGTAGAATTCAAGAATTCCTGAAAGCCTTAAAAAGATTCTCTTGTGTTACAGAAACTTGACTGGAATCTTTAAATAACATCCTTCTCATAAATCTCAAAGTATTAAACACAGAAAACTTGCTTTTGGTGGCTTCCTTTTTGGTTACTTCAGTATTAGCTACTCCAAAACATAAAAAACCTAGGGTAAACTATTTCATAGATTGGAGTGTGTGTGGGGGAGTGGGGTGGGGGCGGGACTTCAGGAGTTTTAAACTTACTCTCCAGTATTTGATGAAATAGCTGAAGACTGTTGTAGCAATGTACAGGCAATAGAGAACAGAGTAAGCTAAGAATTGAAGGAAGAATTTGTAGTTGGAAAATCCAATGCAGTTATTAACCCTAAAAAAAAAGAAGAAAGAAAAACTAATTTGAAATCAGAACCCATTGATTGAGAACACACAGATATGTAAGTGAACTAAACAATGGGCACATGTTACTCCTGCTGCTTCATTATGTGTCGTGTAGGAACACACAGAGATTGAAATCTCTTAATAGGAACAGACCAGAAAAACAAGTTCACATATTACTTGTTTCTCCTTTCATTTATAGGCACAGAGATACCTGGCCTACCTAATAGTTCTGATTTCTGACACACCCAAGCAAAGCTGGATCCTGGATACTGAAAACATATTACAGTCTTAGCAGCTGTACTTAGCATAGTGTGGTCTCTCTGTGATTAGATGATTTGAAACTGATTCTCTAGGTGTGTCATACAAAATTTGGAGAACTGCTGAATTTAACAATCCTACCACAGAGTGGATTCAAACATCAAACCAGTTAAAAACAACTGAATTGTTTAATATCAACGAGAAGGAGTTGTGCTTTATTTCATTACTATGCCCCGTTGCTAAAGCTAATGGACAGGAGACTATTAGCTTTGTGACCCCAGAAATGCACTACCATAGCTTTGGTGGTATATTTATTCTTGCTGTAAAATGTTACTCCTCCTCTGTTCCCCCCCACAAATACAAAGCCCAGTGAATTATGGTGGCAGAAACAGGCACATTACAACGGTGCTTAGGAAAGCGGGCATATTAAGAAATTTTGACCCTTTTAGAGTAGAGAAATGAATAAAAGGGACATACCATGGGCAGTGATGGTCCATCTTTAATACACACCTACAAAAGGGACAAAATACAGTGTGATAAATGAGGCTATGGAAATGAAGCAACACCTTATAATTGCACTCAAGGTCTCACCAGTATTTTTACATATTTCCAGTACACCTATCCCCAGGTTTCCACTATGGCTACACCAAAACTATGTGTCCTCAGTTATTCCTAGATTAGGCAATCACAACAATACTTTATAAAGTCATACTGGCCTCAACTTACATGCCTAGAAGTCCAACCTTTTAAAAGGAATTAAGAACTCCAGGATATTGATACAGAGAAAAGGTCCAAGATGACTCGTCTCATTTTTTTTTCAATACTCAATTTAATAAAAGTACTGAAGAAGGCATATGGCTATAACCTATGTTTGAATCAGGGGTAAGGGAAAAATAGTGGAACAAGTACCCAAGAAAAAAGGTGTGAAGATTATATTTATTAACATACAAATAGGGTTTTACAAAGCTGTAATGATTTGAGCAACCAAATAAATACAGTAGCATTGGGTTATAACACAAAGTACAAAATAAATACTCATGAGTCCATACTTATACAAATAAGTGAATGTCTTGGTTATCTAGTGCTACTCTAACAGATATACAATTGGATGGCTTTAACAAACAGAAACTTATTTCCTCACAGTACAGTAGGCTAGAAGCCAAATTCAGGGCTTCAGCTCCAGGGGAAGGCTTTCTCTCTCTGTCGGCTCTGGAGGAAGGTCCTTCTCATCAATCTTCCCCTGCGTAGGAACCCCGGGTCCAAACGATGCTCTCTGCTCCCAGTACTGCTTTCTTGGTGGTATGAGGTCCCCCACTCTCTACTCACTTCCCATTTCTTTCATCTCTTGTAAGATAAAAGGTGGTGCAGGCCACACCCCAGGGAAATACCCTTTACATTGGATCAGGGATGTGACCTGAGCAAGGGTGTTACATCCCACCCTAATCCTCTTTAACATAATCTACTCTTGCCTCATTAACCACAAGCAGAGATAGGACTTACAACACATAGGAAAATTGTATCAATCACAAAATGGAGGACAACCACACAATACTGGGAATCATGGCCTAACCAAGTTGACACATTTTTGAGGGACACAATTCAATCCATGACAGTGACTGAATAAATAAATGTGGGGAAAGAGACAAATCTACCATGCAGAAGAATTCCAGATAATTTTTGTAGATATACCACCCTCAAGGAGGTGGAGCATAACTCTCCATTCCTTTAGTGTGGGCTGCACATTGTGATTTCCTTCCAAAGAGTGCAGTATGGAAAGAGAGAGAGAGAGAAAAAGAGTCATCTTGCAGTGGGAAAACCTGACAAATACTATCTCAGCCAGGTGACTGAGATTAATATTGAAAGTGATAAATCGTGTTGATAGTAAGTATCCTTAATGTTATGTCATGAGAATGGTACTCTACCTCTGTGGTCTTCCTCCCTAAAACACATTTTTGTGTTGTTGTTATGTGCCATCGAGTCGGATCTGACTCACAGTGACCCTACATACAACATAACAAAACACTGCCCAGTCCTGCACCATCCTCACAATCATTGATATGTTTGAACCCATTGTTGCAGCCACTTTGTCAATCCATCTCCTAGAGAGTTTTCCTCTTTTTCGCAGACCCTCTACCTTACCAAGCATGATGTCCTTCTCCAGGGACTGGTCCCTCCTGATAACATGTCCAAAGTACATGAGATTAAGTCTTGCCATCCTTGCTTCCAAGGAGCACTCTGGCTGTACTTCTTCCAAGACAGACTTGTTCGTTCTTCTGGCAGTCCACGGTAAATTGAATATTCTTTGCCAACACCATAATTCAAAGGCATCAATTCTTCTTAGGTCTTCCTTATCCATTGTCTAGCTTTCAGGTGCATATGAAGCAATTGAAAATATCATGGCATGGGTCAGGCACACCTTAGTCCTCAAAGTAACATCTCTGTTCTTCAACATTTTAAAGAAGTCTTTTGCTGCAGATTTGCCCAATGCAAAATGTCATTTGATTTCCCGACTGCTGCTTCCATGGGCATTGACTGTGGATCCAAGTAAAAATGAAATCCTTGACAATTTCAGTATTTTCTCCATTTATCATGATTTTGGAAACCCTGGTGGTGTAGTGGTTAAGAGCTATGGCTGCTAACCAAAAGGTCCGCAGTTTGAATCCATCAGGTGCTCCTTGGAAACCCTCTGAGGCAGTTCTACTCTGTCCTATAGGGTCGCTATGATTTCTTTATGTTGAGGTGTAATCCATACCGAAGACTGCAGTCTTTGATCTTCATCAGTAGGTGCTTCAAGTCCTCTTCACTTGCAGCAAGCAAGGTTGTGTCATCTGCTAATCGAAGGTTGTTAATGAGTCTTCCACCAATCCTGATGTCATGTTCTTCTTCATATAGTCTGGCTTCTCAGATTATTTGCTCAGTATACAGATTAAATGAGTATGGTGAAAGGATACAACCCTGATGCACACCTTTCCTGATTTTAAACCATGCAGTATCCCCTTGTTCTGTTTGAAAGGCTGCGTCTTAGGCTATGTACAGGTTCTGCATGACTACAATTAAGTGTCCTGGAATTCCCATTCTTTGCAATGTTATCCATAATTTGTTATGATCCACACAGTCGAATGCCTTTGCATAGTCAGTAAAACACAGGGAAACATCTTTCTAGTATTCTCCACTTTAAGCCAAGATCCATCTGACATAGGCAATGATAACCCTCCTTCCACGTCCTCTTCTGAATCCGGCTTGAAGTTCTGGCAGCTCCCTGTCGATGTACCGCTGCAATCGTTTGTGTGTGTGTGTGTGTGTGTTTTAGGTGAAAGTTTACAGTGCAAATTAGTTTCTCATTCAAAAATTTATACACAAATTGTTTAGGGACATTTGTTGCAATCCCCACAATGTGTCAGCACTCCCCCTCTCCCTTTACACCCTGGGTTCCCCTTGTCCATTCGTCTAGGTTTCCTGTCCCTTCCTGCCTTCTCATCTTTGCTTTTGGGCAGGTGTTGCTAATTAGGTCTCCTATACTTGACTGAACTTATGTATGTTATTGTTTGTTTTATAGTCCTGTCTAATCTTTGGCTAAAAGGTGGACTTTGGGAGTGGCTTCAGTTCTGAGTTAGCAGGGTGTCCGGGGGCCATAGTTCTGGGGGTCCCTCCAGTCTCTGTCAGACCAGTAAGTCGGGTCTTTTTTTGTGAATTTGAATTTTGTTCTACATTTTCTCCCTCTATGTCCGGAAGCCTCTATTGTGATCCCTGGTCAGAGAGGTCGGTGGTGGTACCAGGCACCATCTAGTTCTTCTGGGCTCCGGCTAGTGGAGGCTGTGGTTCATGTGGTCCATTAATCCTTTGGACTGGTATTTTCCTTGTGTCTTTGGTTTTCTTCATTCTCCTTTGTTCTGAATGTGATGGGACGAACAGATGTATTTTAGATGGCTGCTTGCAAGCTTTTCAGACCCCAGATGCTACTCACCCAAGTAAGATGTAGAACATTTTCTGTAAGAACTATGTTATGTCAGTTGGCCTATATGTCCCCCAAGATCATGGTCCCCAGCCCTCAGCCTCAGTAACTCAGTTCCACAAGGTGTTTGGATGTGTCTAGGAAGTTTCTCTTTGCCTTGGTCAAGTTGTGCTGACTTTCCCTATATTGTGTGTTGTCTTTTCCTTTCACCAAAGTTAACAATTGTCTACTATCTAGTTAGTGATTTCCCCTCCCCACCTCTCCCCTCCCTTGTAGCCATCAAAGATTTTTTTCTGTGTGTAAACCTTCTCTTGAGTTTTTATAATAGTGGTGTCATGAAATATTTGTCCTTTTGTGAGATTGACTTATTTCACTCAGCCTAATGCCCTCCAGATTCATCCACGTGAGATATTTTGAAGATTCATCATTGTTCTTTACCATTGCTAGTATTCCATTGCGTGTATGTATCATAATTTGTTTATCCATTCATCTGTTGATGAGCACTTAGGTTGTTTCCATCTTTTTGCTATTGTGAATAATGCTGCAATGAGCATGGATGTACATGTCTATTCGTGTGATAGCTCTTATTTCTCCAGGATATATTCCTAGGAGTGGGATTGCTGGATCTACGGTATTTCTATTTCTAGCTTTTTAAGGAGGCTCCATATCATTCTCCATAGTGGTTATACCATTTTACTTTGCCACCAGCAGTGCATAAGAGTTGCAATTTCCTCACAACCTCTCCAACATTTGTTATTTTCTGTTTTTTTTAATTCATGCCAGTAATGTTGAGGTGAGATGGTATCTCATTGTAATTTTGATTTACATTTCTCTAATGGCTAATGATTGTGAACATTTCCTCATGTGTCTGTTAGCTGCCTGAATGTCTTCTTTGGTGAAGCGTCTGTTCATATCCTTTGCCCATTTTTAAACTGGATTATTTGTCTTTTTGTTATTGAGGTGTTGAAGTAGTCTACAGATTTTAGAGATTAGACACTTGTTGGATATAGTGTAGCCAAAATTTTTTTTTTGCCAGTCTGTAGGTTCTCTTTTTACTCTTTGGTGAAGTCTTTTGATAAGCATAAGTGTTTAATTTTCAGGAGCTCCCAGTTATCTAGTTTATCTTCTGGTGTTTGTGCACTGCTACGGTTTGTATCGAATTTATGGCATGTATAAGGGCCCTTATAGGGTTGCTGCAAGTCAGAATCGACTCGACAGCAGTGGGGTTTTTTTTTTTTTGTTTGTTTGTTTGTTTGGTATCAGGGCCCCTAGCATTGTCCTTAATTATTTTTCCATGATCTTTATTGGTTTTTAGGTTTTATATTTAAGTCTTTGATACATTTTGAGTTAGTTTTTGTGTATGGTGTGAGGTATGGGTCCTGTTTCTTTTTTTTTACAGATGGACATTCAGTTTTGCCAGCACCATTTGTTTAAAACAAACAAACAAACCTGTCTTTGCCCCATTTAGTAGACTTTATGGTGGATGGATTTACATCTGGGTTCTCAATTCTCTTCCATTGGTCTATGTGTCTTGTGTGAGGCCTCCTACTTTCTTATTTTTCTTCAGGACTGCTTTGCTTATCCGGGGCCAGTTTCCTTTCCATATAAAGTTATTGACTAGTTTTTCCATCTCAATAAAGAATGTTGTTGGTCATTAGATTGGGATTGCATTATATCAGTAGATCGCTTTGGGTAGGATTGGCATTTTCACAATGTTGAGACTTCCTATCCATGAGCATGGTATGTTTTTCAATTTATGTAGGTCTCTTTTGGCTTCTTACAATAGCGTTTTGTAGTTTTATTCATAAGGGTCTTTTACTTCCCTGGTTAGATTTATTCCTATGTATTTTATCTTTTTAGGGGCTATTATAACTGGTATTGCTTTCCTGATTTCCTTTTTGAAGTTCTCTTTGTTGGTGCATAGGAATCCAGCGATTTTTGTATGTTGATTTTATATCCTATTACTCTGTTGAATCTTTCTGTCAGTTCCAGTAGTTTTCTTGGGGAATATTTGGGGTTCTTTATGTACAGGATCATATAATCTGAAAATAGGGATAGTTTTATTTCTTCCTTTTCAATTTGGATGCCCTTTATATCTTCTTCTTGCCTTATTGCTCTAGCTAGGACTTCTAGCACAGTGTTAAATAGGAGTGGTGATAAAGAGCATCCTTTTCTTGTTCCTGTTCTCAGGAGGAATGCTTTCAGTCTCTCTCCATTGTGAATGATGTTGACTCTTGGTTTTGTATAGATACCCTTTATTATGTTGAGGAATTTCCCTTCTATTCCTATCTTGTTGAGAGTTTTTATCAGAAATAGATGTTGGACTTTACCAAATGCCTTTTCCGTGTTGATAGAGATGATCATGTGATTTTTTCTTCTGTTCTTTTTATGTGGTAGATTATGTTGATTGATTTTCTAAAGTTGAATCATCCTTGCATACCTAGTATGAATTCCACTTGGTTGTGGTGTATTATTTTTTTTGTATGTTGCTGAATTTTACTGGCTAGAATTTTGTTGAGAATTTTTGCATCTATATTCATAAGAGATATTGGTCTGTAAGTTTCTTTTTGTGGTGACTTTGCCTGGCTTTGGTATCAGGGTTATGCTGGATTCACAGAATGAATTCAGGAATGAATTCAGAATGAATTCTGAAATAATTTGAGTAGTACTGGTGTGAGCTCTTCTCTGAATATTTGTTAGAATTCTCCCAGTGAAGCAGTCTGGGCCTGGGCTTTTTTTTTGTTGGGAGTCTTTTTATTGCCTCTTCAATTTCTCCTCTTGGTATGGGTCTGTTCAGATCTTCTTCATCAGTTTGTGCTAGTTTAGATAGGTAGTGTGTTTCTAGAAATTTTCCATTTTCTCTAGGTTTTCAAATTTGTTGGAGTATAATTTTTCATGGTATTATGGTATGATCCTTTTTACTTCATCTTGGGTCTGTTGTAATGTCTCCCATCTCATTTCTTATTTGGGTTATTTTCTTCCTCTCCTGTTTTTCTTTTTGTCAGTTTGCCCAGTGGTTTGCTGATTTTGTTGATCTTTTCAAGGAAACAACTTTTGGTCTTGTTGGTTCTTTCTATTGTTTTTCTGTTCTCTATTTTATTCACATCTGCTGTAATCTTTATTATTTCCTTTCCTCTGGTGGCTGTGGGCTTCTTTTGCTGCTCTCATGCTATTTATTTGAGTTGTAGGGCTAACGTTTTGATATTGGCTCACTTTTTTTTTTTTTTTTTGATGTGTGCATTTATTGTATAAATTGACCTCTGAGCATTGCCTTAGCTGTGTCCCAAAGGTTTTGGTATGATGTGTTTTCATTTTTGTTTGATTCTAAGAATTTTTTTTTATTTTCTCTTTGATTTCTTCATTACCCAGTTGGTTTTAAGAAAGGTGTTTTTCAGTTTCCAAGTATTTGTTTTTTTTTCCTTGCTCTTCATGTTATTGATTTCTACTTTTATGATGTTGTGGTCAGAGATGATGCTTTGCATTACTTCAGTGTTTTGGGTATTATTGAGGGTTGCTTTGTGGCCTAACATATAGTCTATTCTGGAGAATGTTCCATGTGCTTTGGAAAAGAATGTATACTTTGCTGCTGTTGGATGGAGTGTTCTATATATATCTATGAAGTCAAGTTGGTTGATTTTGGCCTTTAGATCTTCTGTATCTTTGTTGAGTTTCTAGATGTTCTGTCCATTATCATGAGTTTTGTGTTGAAGTCTCTTACTATTATTGTGGAACTATTTCTCTTTTCAGTGCTGTTAGAGTTTATGTATTTTGGAGCCCTGTCATTGGGAGCGTAGATATTTATGTTATATCTTCTTGGTGGAGTGTTCCTTTAATTATTATATAATGTCTTTCCTTATCTCTTATGGTTAATTTTACCTTAAAGTCTATTTTATCTGAGATTAGTTTTGCCACTCCTGCCGTTTTTTGATTATTGTTTGCTTGAAATATTTTTTCCATTCTTTTATTTTTAATATATTTATGACTCTGTGTCTAAGATGTGTCTCTTGTAAATAGCATATTGATGAGTCTTTTTTAAAATCCATTTTGTCACTCTCTCTCTCTTTACAGGTGCATTTAAGCCATTTACATTCACTGTGATTATTGATAGGTACGATTTTATTGCTGTCATGTTGGTGTGCTTTTTTTTTGTGGTGATGACGTTTTCTTTGTTCGTCTTACTTTCCTGTGTTGAGTTCCTTTTTTTGTGTATTTTCTTTCTTTCTTTACTAGATTTTATGTTTACTGACACATTATGTTTTCTTTGTTTTTTATTCTGATGAATAGGTTTGTTAGCTTTCTTTGTGGTTACCTTGAAATTTACCCTTATCTTCCTAAGTTTGAACCAGTCTTTTATTACTTGATATCACCCTGACTTCCTTTCCATTTGAAAGTTCTATATCTACACTGTTTATCCCCCCTATTATTGTTTTCACATTGTCATTTATAGATTGATGTCTCTGTTTCCCTGTTTTAAGTCTTTTTAGTTTTATTATTGAGAATTATTTACCTAGTTGGTATCTGGCTGATGCTGTCCTGTGTCCTAGACTCCAGTTGTTGCTTGTCTAACCAAAGGACTCCCTTTAATATTTCTTTTAAATTTAGTTTATTTTTCACAAATTCCCTTAATTTCTGTTTATCTGGAAATGCCCTTATTTTATCATCATATTTGAGAGAGTTTTGCAGGATATATTACTTTTGGTTGGCAGTTTTTTTTCTTTCAACGTTTTATATATGTCATTCCATTGCTTTCTTGCCTGCATAGCTTCTGCTGAGCAATCAGAGTTTAGTCTTACTGTTTCTCCTTTGTAAGGTACTTTTTGTTTTCCTCAAGGTGCGCTCAGGATTCTTTCATGTTTCGTTTTGGTGAGTGTGATTATGATATGTCTTGGTGACTTTATTTTGGGGTCTATCCTGTATTGGGTTTGTTCAGCTTCTTGGATGGTCAGCTTTTCTTTTATATCTGGAAAGTTTCCTGCCAGCAAATCTTCAGCAATCTTCTCTGTGTTTTCCACTTCTCCCCGTTTTGGAACTCTTGATCACGTGCAAATTTTTGCTTTTGATTGTGTCCTACATAATTCTTAGATTTACCTCATATTCATTCTTTTCTATGATTTTCCCTCAAAATGGCATCCAGGGATTTGTCTTCAATCTCACAGATTCTGTTTTGCATTGTTTTAAATTTGCTTGTAAAACCTTCTATTGAGTTGTCCATTTCTGAAATTTTGTTATCTTTTGGATTTCTAGTTGCTGTTTTGTACGATTTTTAATTGTTTGTTTATTTTTATGTTTTGTTCTTGTATTATTCTCCTGAATTCTTCTATTGCTTTATGTTATTCTTGATTTTGGCAATGTTTTCATTGGTTTTGTCTGTGTTTTCATGATTTTTGTTTATTTTTTCCTTGGTTTTGTCTGTATTTTCCTTAATCTCTTTCCTAATCTCTTGGAGAGCCCTAAATATCAATCTTTTGAATTCCATATCAGATAGTTCCACTGCCTTTTCTTCTACTGGAAGGACATCTGTTTCTTTATTTTGATCATTTGCTGGAGCCATATTGTCCTGGTTTTTTACATGTTTTGATAATATCTGCCGTCTCCAAGACAATTAGGTACTATTTTCTGTATTTATTGATTTTGTGCTTGTTTGTTTTGTCCTGCTTCTTTGTTTTGTTTTGATATGTCAGGGTGGGTTGGGCTGGGCGTGCTTTGCTATTTGCTTGTCTGTGGGTACAACAGCTCTCACCACCTTGTCTGGGTGGGCAGGGCAGCAGCAGGCAGGTCAAGCTCACTTCACTGTACACCAGTTTGACAAGGTGACTGAGGGTAGACTGGGCATGTGTTGTTTGACTCCTGGTGTTGGTCCAGCAATGTGGGAGCAGTCATAACTCCTCACCTGAGAGGTGAGGGTGTCAGAGAGGGAGTGGTATGGGCTCACGTCCCTCCATTCAGCAGCTAGTCGACTGGTGGAAGGGGAGGGGTAGTGTTAGTTTGGTTCAGTGGTGGGCCTGAGCCAAGGATGCTCTAGTGTCATCAGTACTGTGAGGGAGGGAAGGAGCGGGGTGGTATACAGGGTTAGGTAGGGGGAACAAAGAAAAGAGAGAAAGAAAAGGTAGCTGGTAGGTGGGGGTGGGGCAGATCTGGGGGCTGGTGGAAGAGGGTGTGAGATGTCATATGGCACTAGGTGCGGGTGAGGGAGAAAGAAAAGAAGGAATGAAAAGAAGAAAAAATAGTGTGGCAGGATCCAGTGGATAGGGGCAGGGTGAACCCGGGATGGCAGTGGGCTGTTGGCTCTCTAGCTGTGGTGGTCTGGAATGGCTCAGTGTAAGGAGTTAGAAGTGATATATGGGCTAGGTCAGAGGGAGAAAGAAAAGGAAGAAGGGAAAAAAAAGAAAAGTGCAGTGGGAGCCAACAGGTGGGGGTGGGGGTAGGGCAGACCCAGGCTGGTGGCAAGCTGGTGGCTCTCTACCCGTGGCTGTGCTATGTGGCCTGGTGGGAGGGGGTAGAGGTAGCATACGGGGCTAGATGGGAGAGAGAAAGAAAAGGAAGAAAGAGAAAAATGGCACTGTGGGAGCTGGCAGGTGCAGGCATGGGGGACCCAGGGCTGTGGCAGGCCAGTAGCTCTCTACCCATGCCGATGTGGCAAGGCCTGGCAGGAAGGAGTACAGGTAGTGTACATGGCTAGGTGTGGGGCAGAAAGAGGAAGAATGGGGAAAAAGAGAGAAGAATTTGAAAAACATGTGCAGCAGGAGCCAGGGGGTGGGGGCGGGGCAGACCCAGGGTAGTGGTGGGCTGGTGGCTGTCTAGCCAAGGCAATGCTGTGTGGCCCAGCAGGCATGGGTAGAGGTGAGTTATGGAGCCGGGTAGGGGCAATCTACTAAATATTTACTTGATCTGTACAAGTGAAAGAATTATAAGTCAAGTTAACAGGAGTCAAACTTGAATTGCCAGAATAGAGAGTCACGGACCCTCAATGAATTCCCAGACTTGAGCCAGTTTACAGACTCACAACCCCTTGAATGAAGGGGAGGCCGGGTCCCTTGAAGAAGGACTTCAGTGTACTGCCAAAAACTTTAATATTTCTTTCTCCCAGCCTTCCCCAAAGGGGTCTCCATCCTTTTACTAAAGTGACTTTTCATTGGGGAAAAGGAAATAATCAGACTTTTCAGGGAATACCTGACACTGACTTTGAATTGACACTAATTCCAGGAGACCCAAAATGTCACTGTGGCCCACCAGTCAGAGTGGGGGCATACAGAGGTCAGGCTATTAATGGAGTCTTAGCTCATGTCAGTCTCACAGTAGGTCCAGTGGGTTCTGGAATCCATCTTGTAGTGATTTCTCCAGTTCCAGAATGCATAGTTCTCAGCAAATGGCAATGCCTCCACAATGGACCCCTGACAAGTGGAGTAAGGACTATTATGATAGGAAAAGCCAAGTAGAAGCCATTAGAACTGCCCTTACCTAGGAAAATAGTAAACCAAAAGCAATAGTGCATTCCTGGAGGTATTGCAGAGATTACTGCCACCATCAAGGACCTGAAAGATTCAGGGATTGTGATTCCCACCACATCCCCATTCAACTAACCTATTTGGCCTGTGCAAAAAACAGATGGATCTTGGAGAATGACAGTGGGTTATCAAAAATTAATCAGGTGGTGACTCCAATTGCAGCTGCCATTCCAGATGTGGTTTCATTGCTTGAGCAAATTAATACATCTACTGGTACCTGGTATGCAGCTACTGATCTGGCTAATGCCTTTTTCTCCATACTGTTTTGAAGGACCACCAGAAGCAATTTGCCTTCAGTTACCAAGGCCAGCAATTCACCTCAGTGTCCTAACTCAGTGGTATATCAACTCTCTGGCCCTATGTCATAATCTAGTCCGCAGAGACCTTGATCACCTTTCCCCTCCATAAGATGTCACACAGGCCCATTACATTCATGCCACTATGCCGACCAGACCTAGTAAGGAAAAAGTGTCAATGACCCTGGACTTATTGGTAAAATATTTGCACGCTAGTGGGTAGGAAATTAATCCGCAAAAATTCAGGTGCCTTCCCAAGGTCATGGAAGCTACACAGACATATCCAAACTCCTTGAGGGACTGAATTGCTGGGCTGAAGGCTGTGGGGATCATGGTCTCAGGGAACATCTAGCTCAACTGGCATAATATTCTACTTTGGTGAGTAGCGTCTGGGGTCTTAAAAGCCTATGAGCGGCCATCTGAGATACTCCACTGGTCTCACCCCTTTGGGAGCAAGAGAGAATGAAGAAAACTAAAGATACAAGGGAAAGATTAGTCCAAAGGACTAATGGGCCACAAGTACTACAGCCTCCACCAGACTGAGTCCAGCACAACTAGATGGTGCCCGGCTACCACCACTGACTGCTCTGACAGGGATCACGATAGAGGGTCCTGGACAGAGCTGGAGAAAAATGTAGAACAAAATTCCAAGTCACAAAAAAAGACCAGACTTACTGGCCCAATAGAGACTGGAGAAACCCCGAGAGTATGGCCCCCGGACACTCTTTTAGCTCAGCAATGAAGTCACCCTTGAGTTTACCCTTCAGCCAAAGATTAGACAGGGCCATAAAACAAAATCAGACTAAAGGGGCACACCAGCCCAGGGGAAAGAACTACAAGGTAGGAAGGGACAGGGAAGCTGGTAATAGGGAACCCAAGGTCAAGAAGGAAGAGTGTTGACATGTCATAGGGTTGTTAATGAATGTCATAAAACAATATATGTACTAACAGTTTAATGAGAAGCTAGTTTGTTCTGTAAACCTTCATCTAAAGTACAATTTAAAAAAATTCAGGTGCCTTCCACCTCAGCGAAATTTCTAGGGGTCCAGTGATGTGGGGCATTTGAGATATTCCTTCTAAAGGGAAGGATAAGTTATTGCATCTGGCCCCTCCCACAACTAAAAAGGAGGCACAACACCTAGTGGGTTGTCTTAGTCATCTAGTGCTGCCATAACAGAAATACCACAAGTGGATGGTTTTAATGATGAGAAGTTTATTTCCTCACAGTCAAAGTAGGCTGAAAGTCCAATTTCAGGGTGTCAGCTCCAGGGGAAGGCTTTTCATCTCTGTCAGCCTTCTCTTCAGTGTTCCCCCAGACTAGGAACTTCTCGGTGCAGGGACCCCTGTCCAAAGGACGCGCTCTGCTCCTGGCACTGCTTTCTTGATGGTATGAGGTCCCCCTGTCTCACTGCTCACTTCTGTCTTTTATATCTCAAGAGATTGCCTCAGGACACAATCCAGTCTTGTAGATCAGGTCCTGCCTTACTAACACAACTGCCACCCATCCTCCCTCATTAACATCATAGAGGCAGGTTTACAACATACAGGAAAATCACACAGTACCAGGAATCATGGCCTAGCCAAACTGATACACACATTTTTTGGGGGACATAATTCAAACCACGACATGGGTGTCTTTGGATTTTGGAGGTAACATATCCTTCATTTGGATGTGCTATTCTGGCCTATTTATCAAATGACTCGAAAAGCTGCTAGTTTTGGATGGGGCCCAGAACAAGAGAAGGCTCTTCAACAGGCTTGGGCTGCTGTGCAAGCAGCTCCGCCACTTGGGCCACATGCTCTGGCTGATCCAATGGTGCTTGAAGCGTCAGTGGCAGATAGAGATACTGTTTGGAGTCTTTGGCAGGCCTCTATTGGGTGTATCACAGTGCAGCCCCTTAGAATTTTGCAGCAGAGCCCCGCCATCTTCTGCAGGTCACTACCTTCCTTTTGAGAAACAGCTTTTGGATTGTTACTGGGCCTTGGTGGAGACTGAACGCTTAACCATGGGCTACCAAGTCACTATGCGGCCTGAGCTGCCCATCAGGAACTGGGTGTTGTCTGACCCACAGAGCCATAAATCTGGATGTGAACAGCAGCACTCCATCATTAAATGAAAGTGGTATATACAAGATCAGGTCCCAGCAGGACCTGAATGCACAAGTAAGTTGTGTGAGGAAGTGGCCCAAATGACCGTGGTCTCCACCCGTCACATTACCTTCCATATCCCAGTCTGCACCTATGGCCTCATGGGGAGTTTCTTATGATCACTGGACTGAGCAAGAGAAAACTGGTGCCTGGTTTACAAATGGTTCTGTGTGATATGCAGGCACCGCTGGAAAGTAGACCGCAGCAGCACTACAGTCCCCTTCTGGGACCTCATACCACCAAGAAAGAAGAGCTGGGAGGAGAGCTTGTCCTTTGGACCTTGGGTCTCTGCGTTGAGAAGCTCCTAGACCAGGGCAAGATTGATGACAAGAATCTTCTTCCAGAGCCGGGAGAGAAGAAAAGTCTTCCCCTGGTGTTCATGCCCTGCATTCAAACTTCTAGCCTCCTAAACTGTGAGAGAATAAATTTTTCTTTGCTAAAGCCATCAACTTGTTCTATTTCTGTTACAGCAGCACTAGATAACTAAGAAAGAATTTGGTCCCACTTTCTGCAGACCTCCCTGAAGGACAGTGGTGAAGGGAAAGCCTCCCAGTGGGCAGAACTTCGAACAGTGCACTTGATTGTTCGCTTTGCTTGGAAGGAGAAATGGCCAGATGTGTGATTGTATACTGATTCATGGGCTGTGGCCAATGGTTTGTCTGGATCATCAGAGACTTAGAAGGAACATGACTGTAAAATTGGAGACAAGGAGGTATGGGGAAGAGGCATGTGCCTAGATCTCTTTGAATGGGCCAAAGAAGTGAACATATTTGTGTCTCCTGTGAATGTTCACCAAAGGCTGACCTCAGTAGAGGAGGATTTTAACAATCAGGCGGATAGGATGACACATTCTGTGGAAACCAGTCATCCTCTTTTCCTAGCCACTCTCGTCATTCCCCAATGGGCTCATGTACAAAATGATCACAGTGGCAGGGATGTAGATTGTGCATGGGCTCAGAAACATGGACTTCCACTCACTAAGACAGACTTAGCTACAGCCACTGCTGAGTGCCCAATCTGCCAGCAGCAGAGACCAGCACTGAGTCCCCGACATGGCACTATTCCTCGAGGTGATCAGCCAGCAACCTGGTGGCAAGTTGATTACATTGGGCCACTTCTATCATGGAAAGGGCAGCATTTTGTTCTTACTGGAATAGACACTTGCTCTGAATATGGATTTGCCTTCCCTGCACGCAATGCTTCTGCCAAAAGTACCATCCATGGACTTACAGAATGCGTTATCCACCCCCATGGTACCCCAAACAGCATCACCTCGGACCAAGGGATTCGCCTCACAGCAAATGAAGGGCCCATCCTCATGGAATTCACTGGTCTTACCATGTCATCCTGAAGCAGCTGGCTTGATAAAACCATGGAATGCCCTTCTAAAGACACAATTACGGTGCGAGCTAGGTGGCAATACCTTGCAGGGTTGGGGCAATATTTTCCAGGTGGTTGTATATGCTCTCAACCAGCATCCAGTATATGGTGCTGCTTCTCCCGTAGCCAGGATTCATGGGTCCAGGAATCAAGGGGTGGAAATAGGAGTGGTACCACTCACTATTACCCCTAGTGACCCGCTCATAAAATTTTTGCTTCCTGTGCCCACCATCCTATGCCCTGTAGGTCTAGAGGTCTTAGTTACAAAGGGAGGAATGCTCCCACCTGGAGACTCATCACTGTTTCCATTGAACTGGAAGTTAACAACGCCACCTGGCCACTTTGGGCTCCTTATACCTCTCGATCAACAGGTAAAGAAGGGAATTACCATATTGGCTGGTGTGACTGATCCTGATTACTGAAAGGAAATCAGATTGATATTACATAATGGAGGTAAAGAAGAGTGTGTCTGGAATGCAGGAGATCCCTTAGGGCGTCTCTTAGTACTATCATGCCCTGTGATTAAAGTCAATGGAAAACTACAGCAACCCAATTCTGACATGACTACTAATGGCCCAGGTCCTTCAGGAATGAATATTTGAGTCACCCCACCAGGCAAAGAATCACGACCAGCTGAGGTGCTTGCTGATGGCAACAGGAATACGGAATGGTTGGTCAAAGAAGGTAGTTCTAAATACCAGTTATGACCATGTGACCAGTTGCAGAAACGAGGACTGTAATTGTTATCAGTATTTCTTCCTTGTATGTGTGCATCAAATATTTTTCTTTTCTTCACTTATAAAATGTAAATAGGATTAGTGTGTTTTTGGTTGTACGCATGCTAGTTGTATCATGTTATGTGCAAGTATGACTTCATAATTGTCTTTATTCAGAGATTACGTATGGTTTAAGGAGATGTGTACAGGTGTCATGTTGACAAGGGGTGGACTATGATCATTAAGGTTGTGTGTCAACTTGGGTGGGCCATGATTCTCAGTGGTTTGGCACTTATGATGTAGTTTGGCAGTGGTATAATGCCATAATTACCTCTATGATGAGATATGATACAGTGTGATTACCTTCACGATGGAATCTGCTGTGAATAGCCAATCAGTTGAAAGGGAGTTTCCTTGGGGTGTGGCCTGCATCCAATATAGGTGGACTTTCTGGCAAGGCTTGTGGGCTTTTTGCTCACTCTGGATCCTGCAGTTGGCTCCTGTTCATCTTACCTCTGGTTCTTGGGAGTTGAGCTAGCAACTTACCTGCCATCTTGCCTTCCAATCTTGGTATTTGTTAGTCTCTGCAGCCTGTGAGCCAGAAGAAGCGTCCAGTCTGACCCACAGACTTGGGGCTTTCCAGTCTCTACAACCTTGTGAGCCATTTCCTTGATATAAAACACTTTCTATACATATTTATACACTTTACTGGTTTTGCTTCTCTAGATAACCCAGCCTAAAACACCAGCATAGTAGATCATATGATTGTCTGATTCAAAATGGCCAGTACCAGTCCATTTCAGTTCACTAATGCCTGGGATATTGATCTTTATGCATTCTATTTAATTTTGATGACTTCCAATTTTCCTAGATTCATACTTTGTACATTCCATATTCCAATTAGTAGTGGATGTCTGCAGCTGTTTCTTCTCATTTTGAGTCATGCCACATCAGTAAATGAAGGTCCAGAGAGCTTTACTCCATCTGCATCATTAGGGTCGACTCTACTTTGAGGAGGCAGCTCTTTCCCAGTCGTATTTTGAGTGCCTTCTAATCTGAGAGGTTCATCTTCTGGCACTATATCAGATAATGTTTTGCTTCTATTCAAAAGGTTTTCCTGGCCAATTTTTTCAGAAGTAGACTGCCAGGTCCTTCTTCCTAGTTTTTCTTAGTCTGGAAGCTCAGCTGAAACCTGTCCACCATGGGTGACCTTGCCGGTATATCAATACTGGTGGCATAGCTTCTAGCATCACAGCAACATGCAACCACCACAGTATGACAAACACACTACCCCAGTCTAATCATGAGAAAACATTGACAAACTCAAGTTGAGGGACATTATACAAAATACCTGACTAGTACTCAAAACTGTCAAGGTCATCAAAAACAAGTCTGAACTGTCACAGCCTAGAAGGACTGTAAGGAGACATGACTTCTAAATGTAATGTAGTATCCTAGATCTGATCCTGGGACAGAAAAAGGACTTTAGGGAAAATCAGAAACACTAAATATGGTATGGATTTTAGTTAAAAAACAATGCATCAATATTGGTTCTTTAATTGTAACAAATGTACCATACTAACATAAAATGTTAATAATAGGGGAAATGGTTGTAGCGTATAAGGGAACTCTTTAGATTATCTTCACAATAATTCTGTAAATCTAAAAATGTTCTAAAATAACTTATTTTTAAAATGCGAGTTTTATTTCTCTATCCTATCTTTATAATAGGTGAATCATCCTGATCTCCATAAAGGTATTTGGCATGTGTTCATCATGACTGAAAGGAAATGTTCTTAATCCAGGCAAGGCTGTATGTTAGGATCAGCTCAGGAGAAATATGGCTGTCACTTACATGGCACAGACAGAGCAGTGGTGGCAGCGGTCTGGCTTGATTAGATGGCATCGGTCACAAAATCGTACAGCTGTAGGTAAAATAAGATGGTTAGCACTGATTCTAGCTCAATATGAGACCATATATCTTACTAGCCTAGCTGGATGGCTTGTTATACACTGATTAAGGGTAGTCAACTAAATGTATTTAAAGTTATCAATCAAAAGGAAGATCACATAGGTAAATTGTGTTATGTATTTTTTCCCTGTTGGATTAATCTAGAAAGCACCTTTTGGGGGACATAGGTGGAATGGAAAAGCTTTCATATATGGATATATGATCATAAGATTTTTGTATTATGAAACAAACTATACTATCAATTGCTTGAGTGATCTTGGGCAAATTATTCAGCCTCTGTTTAACCCAACTTCCCTATCTGAAAACAAATATTCATAATTTATCTCTTATCTTTAGAGGCTGGATTTTATCAGGTAGATAAAACTCCAACAACATGGTAAAGGAAGTGGTTCTCAGAACAACAGTTTGGAAAATAGAAGAGGCATTCTAGAGCAGTCAGTTCAAATGATGATTTTACAGATAAACACGTAGGCCATGTCAAGTGACTTGCCCAAGGTCACACAGCAAGTGAGTGACAGAGCTGGGACCATCAGAGTTTTTCTGACTCATTAGTTCAGGGTTCTCTTCAACCCATAAGTCTGATACAAAAAATCATTTTTCAACAATACTATGCCAACAAATTAGATAACTTAGATGAAAGGAGCAAATTCCTAAAGCACATAAATTGACTCATGAAGAAATAGAAAATCTCAAAAGACCCAAAACAAGTGAAGAGATTGAATCAATAATCACACACCTTTTCCCCAAAAAAGTCCTGGACCAGCTGGCTTCACTGGTGAATTCTACTAAACATTTAAAGGAGAATTGACACAAATCCTTCTTTAACTCTGCATGAAATATAATATGGAATACTTCCCTAACTCATTCAAGAGGCAAACATTACCCTGATAGCAAAGCCAGACAAAGAAACCACAAGAAAAGAAAACTACAGACCAATATCCCTTATGAATATAGATGCAAAAATTCTCAACAAAACACTAACAAATCGAGTCCAACACCATATTAAAAGGATTATATACCATGACCAAGTGGGATTTATTCCAGGAATGTAAGGGTGGTTCAACACTATAAGATAAATCATTGTAATATATCATATTAATAGAACAAAGGAAAAGAACTACATAATCATCTGGATCAACACAGAAAAGGCATTCAACAAAATCCAACACCCTTTCATGATAAAAATACTCAACAAACTAGTAATAGAAGAAAAATTCTTCAATCTGATGAAGGCATTTATGAAAAACCCACAGCTAACATCATACTCAATGGAGAAAAGACTAAGAACTTTCCCCTTAGGATCAAGAACAAGACAAAAATGCCTGCTCTTACCACTGCAGTTCAATATTGTACTGAAAATTCTAGTCAGACAAGGAAGAAGTAAAACTATCCCTTTTTACAGATAACATTATTCTATATATGGAAAACTCCAAAGAATCCACAAGAAAGCTACTAGAGCTAATAAATGAATTCAGCAAAATCACAGGGCACAAGGTCAACGTGCAAAAATCAGTTGTGTTTCTGTACACCAGAAATGAACAATCTGAAAAGGAAATTAAGAAAAACAGTTTCATTTACAATAGCATATAAAAGAATAAAACACTTACAAATAAATTTAACCAGGGAGGTGAAAGACTTGTACATTAAAAGTTTAGAACATAAGTGAAAGAAATTTAAAAAGAGCTAAATAAATGGAAAGACATTCTGTGTTCATGGATTGGAAGACTTAATATTGTTAAGATGTCAGTACTACCCAAAGTGATCTATAGATTCAATGCAAAATCTCAAACCAAAACCACACCCCTGAAGTCTTCTTTGAACCAACAATAGTTTAGCTTAATTAGTAAACTATGTCTTCCTTGAGCATGTGCTTTCTTAAAGAATTATCTACGTGGGATCAAACTGACAATTCAAAAGGTCAGATGATGTCTTCGTTATCTAGTGCTGCTATAACAGAAATACCACAAGTATGGCTTTAACAAAGAGAAATTTATTTCCTCACAGTAAAGTAAGCTAAAAGTCCAAATTCAGGGTGTCACCTCCAGGGGAAGGCTTTCTCTCTGTCGGCTCTGGAGGAAGGTCCTTCTCATCAATCTTTCCCTGGACTAAGAGCTTCTCCCTGCAGGAAACCTGCGTCTAAAGGATGTGCTCCGCTCCTGGCACTGCTTTCTTGGTGGTATGAAGTCCCCCCATCTCTCGGATCGCCTCTCTCTTTCTTATCCCAAAAGAAACTGTCTCAAGACACAATCCAATCCGGTAGATTGAGTACAGACTCATCAACACAACTGCCACCCATCCTCTCTCATTAACATCATAGAGGCAGGATTTACAACACATAGGAAAATCACATCAGATGACAAAATGGTGGACAATCACACAATACCAGGAATCATGGCCCAGCCAAATTGATACACACATTTTTTTTGGGGACACGATTCAATCCATGACAGATGAGAAGCCTAGGGGCTGTAAGTTTATATTAATGGTGCTGGAATTATTTAGAAAATGATAGTGAGAATGGTTGCACACCCTGAAGAATGTTATCAATGTCACTGAATTGTACAGGCAGTCCTGTATTACAAATGAATTCCATTCCTAACTCTGTCTTTAAGTCGAATTTGTATGTAAATCAGAAGTTAGGCATAGTTCGTATCTAATGTCAGTTTGTCAAATGTTTGTCTTAGTATATAGTATATAATGTACTTTTCTATGCATGAAAAACATGAAAGAAACACTTCCAGATACACTAAAACATCTTTAACATAATAATAATAATGTTTTGATGCATGTTGCAAAGTAGCGCCCGTTTTTGTTATTATGAACCATTATATGTACCTTTTCCACAGTTGAAGAGATACTTACAGGGCAAATGTGACTTAAAATACTCAGAAAATTTTCTTCTGTAAAATCTTTGAGACCAATTAGATATTTTATTGTAGACTCTGAACTAAAAAATCTACGTTGTACCACCAGGCTGCATTTCTGTTGAGTTTTGAACCCTTCTCATCAGAGGCAGGGAGGGTTGGGTGTATGGGTAGGATGATGCTGGGACAAGACAGATCATTCCCCCATCACCTCCTCACTAGACCTGTCAACCCCACACAGCAACTATGAGGCCTCTGCCTCAAGGTGCAAGGGAGAAAGTGCCGCTCAGGATGTGCTAAGAGTGAGCCTGGGGCTCAAGGGTTGTGAAGAGGACACTTTAGGAAACTCAAGTCTGAAGTTCTCCACGGACCCCTGGAAACCATATGGACGTACAGAGGTCAGGAATCTAAGACTGCCCCCCCCCCCCCACTTCCAGCCACCAAAAGGCAAAGAACCACTGCAACAGTGAAATTCCATACGTGGTAGTGGAAACAGAAGCCTTGAGAGTTGCTGCCATGACTCTGGGCTGCAGAGAGGGTCGAGCAGGATGGGGTGGGCTGAGCTGGGTAAGGATGTGCTGCGGAGGTGCCTTGACCATATGCTCAGCGCAGCGCACTGACCGGTTGTACTCGGAGAACACGCAGAGCGAGGCACCCACATCCCACCCTCTGGCTGCCACCACCTGCGAGCCCGCCATGTGGAGTGGAGCAGCGGTAGTTGGGCCACGCAGACAGTAGGGCCAGCCCTTTCCGAGCACCAAGGGAGAAGGGTGCAGGTGGTCTCTCTGCTCACTGCTGCCAGCCCACGGCTGGACACACCATGTCGCAAGGGTCTGCAAGCCACCAGTGGCTGCCCAAATACCCGCTGCCGCACCTGCGCATGTGGGAGGGAGAAGCACAGCCCATCCTGTGAGTGGCAGCCAAACAGTCAGTTTTTTCCTGATAGGCTTTACAAGGATTGATTCATAACTATGGGTTGTACTAAGTCAGACGTTCATAACCCGGGGGCTGCCTGTACATGTACACATTGTTGAAATGGTGTATCTTTTGCTGTGTATATTTTCACACACACACACACACACACACACACACACACAATTCATCAGCCTTCTTTGCAGAAATGGAAAATCCAATCCTCAAATTTATATGGAATTGCAAGGACCCAAAATGGCCAAAAGCAATCTTAAAAAGAACAAAATAGGAGGACTCACATCTCCTGATTTCAAAATGTACTATAAAACTACAGTAATCAAAACAGTCTGTCATTTGCTATAATGACAGATGCATAGATCAGTGGAATACAATTAAGAATCCAGAAATAAACCCACAGATCTATGGTCAATTGATTTTTGACAAAAGTGATAAATCCATTCAGTATAGAAAGTATAGTCTCTTCAACAAATAGTGCTGGGACAACTGGATCTCCATATGCAAAAGAATGAAGTTGGACCTATACCTCACACCATATACAAAAATTACCTCAAAATAGATCTATGACCTAAATGTAAGAATTAAAACCATAAAACTTTTAGAACAAAACGGTAATGCTTTGGGACCTAGTTTTTGCCAACGGATTCATAGATAGAACACAAAAAGCATGAGCAACAAAAGACAAAATAGATAAATTGGACTTTATCAAAATTAAAAAATTTTGTGCATCAAAGGACTTCATTAACAAAGTGAAGAGAAAACCTACAG
Organism: Dugong dugon; assembly: GCA_030035585.1. Classification (NCBI taxonomy): domain Eukaryota; kingdom Metazoa; phylum Chordata; class Mammalia; order Sirenia; family Dugongidae; genus Dugong; species Dugong dugon. The sequence goes on along the minus strand of CM057483.1, from coordinate 93,602,168 downwards.
AGGGGTAGAAAACATTTGGGAACCATATATCTGATAAATTTTATATCCAGAATATATATAGAATTCCTACAACTCAATAACAAAAAAGACAAACCCAATCAAAAAATGGGCAAAGGACTTGAACAGATATTTCACCAAAGAAGATATACAAATGGCCATTAAGCACATGAAAAGATGCTTTATGTCATTAGTCATTAGGAAAATGCAAACCAAAATCACAATGAGATACCACTTCACCCCTACTAGGATGGCTATTATCAGAAAAAAGGAACATAACAAGTGTTGACGAGGATATGGAGAAATTGGAACCCTCATCCATTGATGGTGGGAGTGTACAATGGTACAGTCACTGGGAAAAAGTTTGGTGGTTCTTTAAAAAGTTAAACAAAGAATTACCACATGAATCCAGCAATTCTACTCTTATGTACATACCCAAGAGACTTGAAAGCAGGGGCCCAAACAGACACTTGTACAACAATGTTCATTGCAGTATTATTCACAACAGCCAAAAGGCGGAAACAACTCAAGCGTCCATCAACAGATGAATGGATAAATAAAATGTGCTACATCCATACAAACTTGTTGCTGTCAAGTTAATTCTGACTCATGGCGACCCCATGTGCTACAGAGTAGAACTGCTCCACACAGTTTTCTTGGCTGTAATCTTTATGAAAGCAGATCACCAGGCCTTTCTTCCATGGTGCCACTGGTTAAGTTTGAACCATCAACCTTTAGGTTAGTAGTTGAGTGCAAACCATTTGCAATATTATTAAGCCATAAAGTGAAATGAAGTTCTGATACATGCTACGACACAAATAAACCTTTAAAACATTATGCTGAGTGAAACAATTCAGACAGAAAAGGGCAAATATCGCATGACCCCATTTATATGAAATATCTAAAATAGGCAAATGCATAGAGACCAAAGTTTATTAGTGGTACCAAGGACAGGTGGGTTGGGGAAAAGGGGAGTTATTGCTTACGGAATTCTGAGTTTCTGTTAAGGGTGATGAAAAAAATTTGATTGTTGCACATGTTGAATGTAATTAATGTCACTGAATTGTACATGTGAAAATGGTTGAAATGGAGAATGTTTTGTTATATATATTCTACCACAATAAAAAAAAATCATTTCTCTCTCCGTCTCTCCATCCCTCCGTCCATTCCCCTCTCCTGCCCTTTCTTTACCTTTCCCTCTCATTTTCTCTGTGTTCACTGATAGAGTGTGACTGTATTTGATTGTAGAGTATGATTGTGTTTTTAAGTGTGACAATGAAAATATATGAGTAATCTGAGCTAATAAAATAATTCCACACGTAACTGATTCAACATGTTGTTAACATCTGTTGAATCAGCCCCCAATTCATGGCAACCCCATGCACAACAGGATGGGACTGTTGTGATCCATAGGGTTTTCATTGGCTGATTCTTTTTTGAGATTCAGCATAATGGACTGCTAATTCAGCAGTTTTGTGTTCTAGAAATGGGGGGAGGGGAGGTGTTGACCAGACTATGAGTATAATTGAGGTTTAGCTCCTTCAGAATATTTTTAAAAGTATCTTCTATGAGAATACTCTAGTTAAAGCTACCATCATCTCTCACCTAGACGACTGCAATAGCTGCCTAATTGATCACTCTGCTTTCATTCTTGCCCTGTGGAATACATTCTCTACAGAGTAGCCAGGTGATCTGTTAAAAACAGATGATCATATCACTCTCCACTTAAAATGCTCAGTAGATTTCCAACATCCTTCGATAAAATTCAGAATCCTTACCATGGCCTGCATCATGTGCCCTTTGCCTACTGCTTCAATCTCATCTTGTCCCACTCTCCACCTGCTATGCTCCAGCAACACTGGCTGTCTGCTCTTCTAACATTTCAAGCTTGATCCTGTCTCGGGGCCTTTTGCACTTGCAGTTCCTTCTGACTGGAATGCTCATCTGTCTGCTCTTTGCATGGCTAGATCCTCTTTATCATTCAGTTCTCAGTTCAAATGTTATTTCCTCAGAAAAGCTTTTCTTATTACACTCTATCATAGGGGCTGCAAAGATATGCCTCAAGGGGTCAGGCAATAGTGAGTAGTGAGTGAAGCAGCCAATTTGGGATTGTGGTAAAAGACGAGAATTCATGCCCTATCTAAAAAGAGCAGCCGTCACTCAGCTTCAGCTAATTTTTGCCATGTGGTAATGCAAATCAAATGTTGACAGAGCATCTGAATTTTCAAGAGTAACTATAAATCTGGATTTTTATGTGGAAATAACATAACTGTTAAAAACTTCTAACAAATGTGAAGTTTAAAAAGACATACATAGATAAAACAAAATATATCTCTGGGTCCAATTCAGCCCATATGCCTCTAGTTTGTGACCTTTGCTCTATTACATCATGCTGTTTACTACTGCCTGACATAATTTCCTGTCTCCCTTTCACCAAAATTAAAACTCCCTAAGGGCTGGGACCTTGCCTGTCTTGTTCAACCCTGTATTCCCAATGCATGTAAGAGTGGCTCACACATAGTAGGCACCTTTTAAAAATTAGTATTATGCCAATTCAACTTTTTACAGGTATACAATTTATTGACATCAATTACATTAATCGGCTGTGCAACCATTACCTGTAACCAGTGTGATTCTTCCATCACCATAAACAGAAACTCAGTGCTCCATAAGCAAAAATGATCCCCATTCCCCCTCCCTCCCACCCCTGGTAACCACTAATAAACTTCAGTCTCTATACATTTGCCTGTTATTGTGTTTTTATATAAGTGAGGTCATACAATATTTGTCCTGTTGTGATTGACTTGTTTTACTCAGCATAATATGTTCAAGTTCCATCCATGTTGTAGCATGTATCAAGACCATTTCTCCTTCTGGCTGAGTAGTATTTCATTGCATATATGTACTACATTTTGTTTATCCTTTCATCTGTTGATGGGCATTTAGGTTGTTTCCACCTTTTGGCTATAGTGAATAGCGCTGCAATGAACACTGGTGTACAAGTCTCTGAGTCTCTGCTTTTAAGTCTTTTGGGTATATACCTAGGAGTGGAATTGATGGGTCATACAGTAGTTCTATTTTTAGTTTTTTGAGGAATCACCACACCATTTTCCACAACAACTGTGTCATTCTGCCCTCCCCCCAGGAATGGGTAAGGGTTCCAATTTCCCCAAATTCTCCCCAACATTTGTTATATTACAGTTTTTTTTTTCAATCTTAGCTATGCTGTTGTTGTTTTGTTGTAAGGTGCTGTCGAGTTGGTTCTGACTCATAGTGACACTATGTACAACAGAACAAAACACTGCCTGGTCCTGTGCCATCCTCACAATCATTGTTATCTTTGAGCCCATTGTTGCAGCCACTGTGTCAATCCATCTTGTTGAGTGTCTTCCTCTTTTTCCCTGACAGTCTAGTTTACCAAATGTGATGTCCTTCTTCAGGGACTGAGCCTTCCTGATAACGTATCCAAAGTATGTGAGACGTAGTCTCACCATCCCTGCTTCTAAGGAGCATTCTGGCTGTCTTTCTTCCAAAATTTGTTCATTCTTCTGGCAGTCCATGATATATTCAATATTCTTCACCAATATCATAATTCAAAGGTGTCAATCCTACTGGGAGTGAAATGGTATCTCATTGTGGTTTTGATTTGCATCTTTTCATGTGTTTGATGGCCATATGAATGTTCTCTTTGGTGAACTGTCTATTCAAGTCCTTTGCCTATTTTATGATTGGTTATTTGTCTTTTTGTTGTTGTCAAAGTTTTATATATATATATAATTTGTACACCTGTAAAAAGCTGAATTGGCAGATGTTGTGTGATAGATATAGCTACAACAATAACAACAAAGAGCAGCTGCTGAGGCTGCTTAAGTACAAACAAACACGTCATGGGATTTGGTTTCTTGGTTTGGAGGTTCAGGGTCATGGCCTCGTGGAACATCCCAGTTAATTGGTCTAATATTGTCTTTAGTGATTCTGTCCCACCTGCTAGTTGGTTGCAAAGTGTCTGGGGTTTTAAAAGCTTGCAAGCAGTCATCCAAGGTACGGTTAGTCTCTATTTACCTGGAGCAATAGAGGAAGAAAGAGAGTCAGGAATAGGAGGAGGAAATGGAATGTGTGGCTAATTGCCTCCATGAGCAACTGCCTCCTTTGCCATGAGACCAGAGGAACTGGATGGTGCCTGGCTACCATTACTGAACATTTTGGTCAAAGATTGTATAGGAGAATCCTGATCAAAAGGGGGTAAAATGCAGACTAGAACTACAAATCCTCATGGAATCCAGAATTTCCGGAGCCACTGAGGCTGGATGAACGCCCAAAACTACTGCCCTGCGATTATCTTTAAGCCTTGTACAAAAAAAACACCCTGAAGTCTTCTTAAAACCAAAGAATAGTTTAGCTTAACTAGTAAAGGAATGGCTGCCTTGAGTACTGTCCGATCTTAAGAACTATCTATATGGGATCGAATTGACAACAGCAACTCAAAAGATTAGATAGGAAACTTAGAGGGCAGTGAGTTTATGTTATTGGGGGAGGAACAATTTGGAAAAAGAGTGTGAGGATGGTTGCATAACTCGAAGAATGTAATCAATGTTACTGAATTGTACATGTAGAAACAGTTGAATTGGTGTATGTTCTGCTGTGTTTATTCTTAACAAGAAAAAAATGAAATAAAATTAAAAAATTAGTATTATAGAAATTTTCACAATACACTAAAAGTAGATATAATGGTGTAATGAACTCCATATAGTGCTACCCAACTTCAACAATTATCAACATTGTACCATTTTGTTTAATTTATTCCCTCCACTGGCGCTTTGACTTGAAAATTTTAAAGGAAATCTCAGACACTGTACCACTTTAAACTAAATACTTCAGTATACATGAAGACATTTAAAATTTCAACCACCATGCCATTGACTCCCTAACTAATTAACAATAAATAGTTAATATCACCTAATGTTGTTGTTGTCAGGTGCCGTTGAGTCAGTTCTGACTCATAGCGACCCTGTGTACAACAGAAGGAAACCATGCCTAGTCCTGCGCCATCCTCACAATAGCTATCATGCTTGAGCTCATTGTTGAAGCCGGTGTGTTGATACATCTTGTTGAGGGTCTTCCTCTTTTTTGCTGACCCTCTCCTTTACCAAGCACGATGTCCTTCTCCAGGGACTGATCCCTCCTGATAACATGTCCAAAGTATGTGAGATGTAATCTCACTAAACTTGCTTCTAGGGAGCATTCTGGTTATAATTCTTCCAAGACAGATTTATTTGTTCTTTTGGAAGTCCATGACATATTCAATATTCTTCGCCAACACCATAATTCAAAGCCATCAATTCTTTGGTCTTCCTTATTCATTGTCCAGCTTTCACACACATATGAGGTGATTGAAAACACCATGGCTTGGATCAGGCGTACCTTAGTCCTTAGAGTGACATCTTTGGTTTTTAACACTTTAAAGAGATCTTTATTTTATTATTATTTTTTGTATGTTACAGTGGACATTTATTTGAGTCTCTTGGCTGGGGTTTCTCCATCGTATAAGGCAGAACCATTACTCTAAAGCTGCAAAGGTCAGATGTTCACTTTCCCATCCACCTTGGTGGTCAGAAACCAGGGACATGGCTTAGATTCATCAGTTAGGCACACTCGCCTCTGAGTTCAGCAGTGGCAGCCACCGCACTGGCTCTGCGGTATGATTTTAGCTGTGCCTCATCTACTTCTGTATTCTTTGCCTAGGGCTGCCATAACAAATTACCACAAACTGGGTGGTTTAAAACAACAGAAATTTATTCTCTCACAATTTGGGAGCCTAGAAGTTCAAAAACAAGGTATGGACAGGGTCATATTCTCTCTGAAGGCTCTAGGGGAGGATCCTTCCCTGCCTCTTCCAATTTCTGGTAGTTGCAAGCATTCCTTTGTGTTCCTTGGCTTATAGACACACCACTTCAATACATGCCTTCATAGTGTTCTCCCTGTGTATCTATCTCTGTGTTTCTTCTCTTCCTATAAGGACATTAAAAAAAATTGACTTTGAGTCAATTCCGACTCATACCAACCCTATAGGACAGAGTAGAACTGTCTCATGGAGTTTCAAGGCTGCAAATCTTTTTTTTTTTCTTTTTATTGTATTTCAAATGAAGGTTTGCAGAGCAAATCAGTTTCTCATTAAACAATTAATATACATATTATTTTGTGACACTGGCTGCCAAACCCACAACATTTCAACACTCTCCACCTCTCAACCTTAGGTTCTCTGTTACTAGCTTTCCTGTCCCCTCCTTCTTGTCACTGCCCCTGGGCTGGTGTGCCACGTTAGTCTGGTTTTGTTTTATGGTCCCGTCTAATCTTTGGCTGTACAGTGAACCTCAGGAGTGACTTCAGTACTGAGTTAAAAAGGTGTGGGGGGCCACACTCTCATGGTTTCTCCAGTATCTGTCAGACCAATAAGTCTGGTCTTTTTTTTTGTGAACTAGAATTTTTTCTACATTTTTCTCCAGCTCTGTCCGGGACCCTCTATTATGATCCCTATCAGAGCAGTCGGTGGTGGTAGCTGGGCACCATCTAGTTGTGCTGGACTCAGTCTGGTGGAGGCTGTGGTAGTTATGTTCCATTAGTTGTTTGGACTAATCTTTCCCTTGTGACTTTGGTTTTCTTCATTTTCTCTTGCTACAGATGGAGTGGGACCAGTAGAGTATCTTAGATGGCTGCTCACAAGCTTTTAAGACCCAAGATGCTACTCACCAAAGTAGCATGCAGAACATTGTCTTTATAAACTATGTTATGCCACCTGAGCTACATGTCCCCGGACACCATGGTCCCCAGCCCTCAGCCCAGTAACTTGGTCCCTCAGGGAGTTTGGACGTGTCTATGAAGCTTCCATGACCTTGCCTTGGTCAAGTTGGGCTGACTTCCTCAGAATTGTGTACTGTCTTACCCTTCACCAAAGTTACCACTTATCTATTGTCTAGTTAGTGCTTTTCCCTCCTCACCCCTACCCTTCCTAGTAACTATCAAAGATTGTTTCTTTCTGTGTGTAAACCTTTTCATGAGTTTTTATAATAGTGGTCTTATACAGAATTTGTCCTTTTGTGATTGACTTATTACACTCATCATAATGCCCTACAGATTCATCCACATTGTGAGATGTTTTGCAGATTCATCATTGTTCTTTATTGTTGCATAGTATCCCATTGTGTGTACGTATCATAGTTTGTTAATCCATTCATCTGTTGATGGGCACTTAGGTTGTTTCCATCTTTTTGCTGTTATGAATAATGCTGCAATGAACATGGGTGTGCATATGTTGATTCACGGGATGGCTCTTCTTTCCCAAGGATATAGTCTTAGTAATAAGATTGCTGGATCATATGGTATTTTGATTTCTAGCTTTTGAAGGAAGCGTCATACCGTTGTCTAAAACAGTTGTACCATTTTACATTCCCACCAGCAGTGCATAAGAGTTCCAAGCTGCCCACAGCCTCCTCAGCATTTGTTATTTTCTGTTTTTTTTTGATTCATGCTAGTAATGTTGGGGTGAGATGGTATCTCAATGTAATTTTGATTGCATTTCTCTAGTGGCTACTGAACTCGAGCATTTAAACATGAATGTCTTCTTGGGTGAAGTCTGTTCATACCCTTTGCCCATTTTTTAATTGGATTATTTAACTTTTTGTTGTAGAGGTGTTGGATTTTCCTATAGATTTTAGAGATTAGACCTTTGTCGGATTTGTCATAGTCAAAAAAATTTTCCCAGTCTGTAGGTTCTCTTTTTACTCTTTTGGTGAAGTCTTTTGATGGGCATAAGTGTTTAATTTTTAAAAGATCTCAGTTATCTAGCTTATTTTCTGGCATTTGTGTATTGTTAGTTATGGTTTGCATGATATTTATGGTGTATATTAGGTCCTTTAATGTTGATCCTATTTTTTCTTCTATGCTCTTTATAGTTTTGGATTTTATATTTAGATTTTTAATCCATTTTGAATTAGTTTTTGTGTATGGTGTAAGGTATGGGCCCTGTTTCATTTTTTTACACATGGACATAGAGTTTTGCCAGCACCAATTGTTTAAAAAAGTGTCTTTTTAGGTTCCAGCAAAATGGCGCTCTAGGCAGAAGCACCACGCCGTCCCTCCACAGCAACGATCTGAAAAACTAAGCAGAACAGAGACTACAACAATCCTGAAACCCCGAAACATCAAATGAAGAGATAAAGAACTCAGCCAAGAACCAAATGGAGTGAGAAAACTGACAGAGAACGGAGAGCGAGGAGAGATTCGTGCAGAGGTCCCCTACCAGCTAACGCAGCACGGATCCACCATCTTGGACTCCTATCAGAGACCAGCAAACGGGGTATGAGAAAGCAGCCTCACGGAGCATCCAGCGGGAGACAAAACAACTGGTAATTTGTGGTGTGCGCTTTCCCACCCCCCACCCCTCTTCGCCCCTGCTCGGCCTCCTCTGCTTCCCGCAGCCATGGTCTCTTGACTGGGAAACGCCGGCTGCTTGGATTCCACAAACCCAAGCGGGCGGCTCTCTGGGTGCCATTTGTTGGCTGCTGGTGTTGCATTTTTTCCTCTTCTTTTCATTTCTTTCTTGCCTCTCGCCATCTCCCCCTCCTTTCACTTGAGTGCCTTGCTCCGTGCGCCATCTTTGCTTTTTCCTGAGGGGCTGCAGAGCACCGGCAATTTGTGATATATGCATTCCCACTCTCTACCCTTCTTCACGCATACTCGGCCCCCTCCGCTTCCCGCGGACACAGTCTCTTGTCCAGAAACACCAGTCCTCACTAGCTGGCTCTCTGAGTGCCATTTGTTGGCTGCTAGTGTTGCTTTTTTCTTCTGCTTCTTTTGATTTCTTACTTACCTCTCGCCACCACCCCCTCCTTTCGTATGAGTGCCTGGCTCCGTGTGGAATCTTTGCTTCTTCCTGAGGGGGCTGCAGAGCGCCGGCAATTTGTGATATACACTTTCCCACTCTCTACACTTCTTCACCCACACTCGGCCTCCTCTGCTTCCCACGGACACTGTCTCTTCTCTAGGAATACCAGCCCGCACTAGCTGGCTCTCTGAGTGCCATTTGTTGGCTGCTGGTGTTACTTTTTTTTTCTGCTTCTTATGATTTCTTACTTACCTCTCGCAGCCTCCCCCTTCTTTTGCTCGAGTGCCTGGCTCCGTGCACCATCTTTACTTCTTCCTGAGGGGCTGCAGAGCTCCATTTGAGTGTGGATCTGCTTCTCGGTCTGGGCTACTGCGCTGGTGGGATCCTGGGGCTTTTATTCGTTTGTTTGTTTTGAATTGTTTGTTTTCTTTTCCTTTTCTTGAGATGGGAGCCCTTTCTGGCCAGGCAGAGCTGCGTGGCAAGGAACTCCCATTCAGCTTCCACAGACATGCAGAGGGATCCCTGAGGGCATTTCTTATTTCGTTGGTTTCTTTTTTCTGTTTTTTTTTTTGGGGGGGCTTTTCTTGTTCTTTTTCTTTTTAATTTGTTTTATTTCCTTTTACCTCTTTTTCCCTTGTTGTCTTTCCTCATTGTTCAGTTTCTCGTCTCTCTATATCTTCCTTCTCTTTCTAATCCCTGAATACCAGGCATTGTATACCTCTATGATTTCTAGCCAGGCTGTACTGCAGCACCTGAGAGTGACTTCCCCAGACCTCAAAGCTGCATCGGTGGGATCCCTGGGAACTTAGCAGTTCTTTAACCTTTCTGATTTTTATTTATTAATTCTTTTCTTTTCTTCCTCTTCCCCTTTCTGTTTTTCTCCATTTCATAGTCTCTCATCTCTCCATTCCAAAGGCAGGCACCCCTAACACTCTTTTTTATTTCTTTGTAGGTTTTTGGCTCCTGTTCCCCTCTCCTCTCTCCCATATCCATTTTAACTCCACACATAACAATCTCCCCGCTGCATCCTGCCTACCTGCACCGTGCGCTTGACATCACACCATCAAGCAGCACAGGCACGGCCTACTGGAACTTGCCCTGCACTGATTACCCACCTGCTTTTGTGGCTGTAGTAAGTGCCACAAACAACCCGACCCAGTAACTCCTCTTTAGCTAGACCTGCCCTGCTGTACCACATCTGAGTGATTGATCATGCCAGTTGGAGAAGGAGGTGAAAAGTATTGAGCGCATAGACGAGCAAACAACAAAGAACACACAGACCGCCTGCTCAGACATAGTCAAATTTTTTTTTAAAAAAAATTGGATGAAACAAACAAATCTACAATCAATGAATGAGAAAAATAACTACTGAATGCCCCCAAAACAGCAGACAATATCAAAACATTTACAAAAACAGGACAGGATGGTTCCAGTAGGCGTCCAAAATAAAACACCAGATGACTCTCCTCTGGAAGAAAATGCACTAGAACTACCTGATAGAGAATTCAAATCTCTAATACGCGGAATTCTCCAAGAACTGTGGCAAAAAGCTGACAAACAGGAGGAAAAAATAGACAAAATCATGGAAAATACAGACAAAAAATTGGAAGAATTCAGGAAGATGATGCAGGAACAAAATGCCAAAATAAATTCACAACTAGAAACTATACAAAGTCAAAAATTAGAAATCCAAAAGATAAACAACAAGATTTCAGAAATGGACGATGTCAGAGAAGGGCTGAGAAGCAGATTTGAAATGGTGGAAGACAGGATCAGTGGATCCGAAGACAAATACTTGGATACAACTCTGAGGAAAACTCAGAAAAAAGAACAAAGAAAAAAGAAGAGACCCTGAGAGTTATGTGGGACACAATTAAAAGCAAAAATTTACGAGTGATTGGAATTCCAGAACAAGGGGAGAAAACAGAAAACACAGAGAGGATCACGGAGGAACTGCTGACAGAAAACTTCCCCAATATCAGGAAAGATGAAAACCTGGCCATCCAAGAAGCTCAAAGAACCCCATATAGAAGAGACCCCAAAAGAAAATCACCGAGGCATATCATATTCACACTAGCCAAAACCAAAGACAAACAAAGAATCCTGAGAGCAGCTTGTGAAAAACAAGAAGTCACATACAGAGAAGAAACAATAAGACTAAGCTCAGATTATTCGGCAGAAACCATGCAGGCCAGAAGGCAATGGGATGACATATATAAAATCTTGAAAGAAAAAAATTGCCAGCCAAGAATAATATATCCTGCAAAACTCTCGTTCAAATTTGATGGTGAAATTAGGTCATTTCCAGATAATCAGAAACTGAGGGAATATGTAAAAGTCAAAACAAAATTACAAGAATTATCAAAGCAAGTTCTTTGATCTGAGGAGAAACAGCTTCAGCTCACAGGCAGAACCTAGGACGCAGGATCGTACCAGCCAGATACCAATCTAGGAAATGAACTCTCGAGGATTATCCAAAACCAAAAGTAATACAACAGGGAATCAGAACAGTTAATCAATAAATCACAAAAACATCAAAACAATAAAAGAGAGAATAAACAGCATAGGTATAGAACCTTCTAATGGAGAGGAAGGCAAGGCGATAGCAAGTAATGGTAGACTGCTTCAAACTTAGAAAGATAATGGTAAAATTCATGGTAACCCAAAGAAAGTTAACAAACCAACTCATAAAAGTAAAGATGAAAAACATAAAGCCTCAGCAGAAACAAAACCTACAAAAACAAAAGAAATGAAAAAAAAATCCAGAAACAAAATTAACTCAGCACAAGAGAGTAAGAAGAACAAAGAAAACTTCAGCACCACAAAAAAAACTCTACAAAATGACAGCAACAAACTCACATCTATCAATAATTACACTGAATGTAAATGGACTCAATGCACCCATAAAGAGACGGAGAGTGACAGAATGGATAAGAAAACAGGATCCATCAATATGCTGTCTACGAAACACACCTTAGAAACAAAGATGTGAATTTATTAAAAGTCATAGGTTGGAAAAAAATATATCAACCAAGCTAACAACTACCAAAAAAGAGCAGGAGTGGCAATTCTAATCTCAATAAAATAGACTTTAAAACAAAATCTACCATAAAATACAAAGAAAGACACCATATAATGATTAAGGGGATGATCCATCATGAAGACATAACCATAATAAACATCTACGCACCCAATGACAGGGCTCCAAAAGACATAAAACACACTCTAACAACACTGAAAAGGGAAATTGACAGTTCAAAAATAATAATAGGAGACTTCAACACACCACTCTCAGTAAAGAACAGAACAACTAAGAAGAAACTCAGCAACGATACAGAAGACCTAAAGGGCACAATCAGCCAACTTGACGTCATAGACATAGAGAACAATCCATCCAACTGCTGCAAAGTACACATTCTTTTCCAATGCACATGGAACGTTCTGCAGAATAGACCACATCTTAGGCCACAGAGCAATCCTCAACAAGATCCAAAACGCTGAGATAATTCAAAGTATCTTCTCTGACCACAATGCCATCAAGGTAGAAATTAACACTAGAAAGAGCAAGGAAAAAAAATCAACTACATGGAAACTGAATAACACCCTGCTTACACATCACTGGGTAATAGAAGATATCAAAGATGGAATCAAAAAATTCCTACAATCAAATGAGAATGAAAACACATCATACTAAAACCTTTGGGACACAGCAAAGGCAGTCCTCAGAGGACAATTTATACCAATAGATGCACATACCAAAAAAGAAGAAAGGGACAAAACCAAAACATTAAATACAGAACTCAAAAAAATAGAAAGAGAACAGCAAAAAAAGCCCACAACGATTGGAAGAAAAAAAATAGTAAAGATCAGAGCAGAAATAAATGAAATAGAGAACAGAAAAACAATAGAAAGAATCACCAAAACCAAAAGTTGGTTCTTTGGAAGAATCAACAAAATCGACAAACACTGGCCAGACTGACAAAAGAAAAACAGGAGAGGACACAAATAACCCAAGTAAGAAGTGAAATGGGGGACATTACAAGAGACCCAACTTAAATACAAAGGATTATAATAGAATATTATGTAAAACTATACTCCAACAAATTTGAAAACCTAGAGGAAATGGAAAAATTTCTAGAAACACAAGGCTTACCCAAACTACAACCAAGTGATGTTGAAAATCTGAACAGACCCATAACAAGAGAAGAGATTGAAAAGGTAATAAAAAAACTCCCAACCAAAAAAAGCCCTGGCCTAGATGGCTTCACTGGAGGATTCTACAAAACATTTACAGAAGAGCTTGTACCAGTATTACTCAAGATATTTCAGAGCATAGAAGAGGAAGCAACACTTCCAAATTCATTCTATGAAGCCAGCATAACGCTGATACCGAAACCAGGAAAAGATGACACAAAAAAAGAAAATTACACACCAATATCTCTCATGAATATAGATGCAAAAATTCTGAACAAAATTCTAGCCAATAGAATTCAGCATCATATCAAAAAAATAATACACCACAACCAAGTAGGATTCATATCAGGTATGCAAGGATGGTTCAACATTAGAAAATCAATCAACGTAATCCACCACATAAATAAAAGGAACCAAAAGAATCACATGATCATCTCAAGTGACGCAGAAAAGGCATCTGACAAAGTCCAACACCCATTCCTGATAAAAACTCTCAATAAAATAGGTATAGAAGGAAAATTTCTCAACATAATAAAGGGCATCTATGCAAAACCAATGGCCAACATCATTCTTAATGGAGAGAGGCTGAAAACATTCCCCTTGAAAACAGGAACAAGACAAGGATGCCCTTTATCACCACTCCTATTTAACATTGTGCTGGAAGTTCTAGCTAGAGCAATAAGACAAGAAAAAAAATAAAGGACATCGAAATTGGTAATGAAGAAGTTAAACTGTCCCTGTTTGCAGATGATATGATACTATACATAGAAACCCCTAAAGACTATATGAGAAATCTACTGGAACTAATAGATTCAGCAGAGTAGCAGGATACAAGACGAACATTCAAAAAACAGTTTGATTTGTATACACCAGTAAGGAGAACGATGAAAAGGAGATCAGGAAAACAATTCCATTTTCAATAGCCCCTAAAAAGATAAAATACTTAGGAATAAATCTGACCAGGGATGTAAAAGACCTATACAAAGAAAACTACAAAACCCTACTGCATGAAACCCAAAGGGATCTACATAAATGGAAAAACATACCATGCTCATGGATAGGTAGACTCAACATTGTGAAAATGTCAATTCTACCCAAAGCAATTTACAAATACAACGCAATCCCAATCCAAATACCAACAACATTCTTAAAAGAGATGGAAAAACTAATCATTAACTTTATATGGAAAGGGAATAAGCCCCGAATAAGTAAAGCACTACTGAAGAAGAATAAAGTTGGAGGACTAACACTACCTGACTTCAGAACCTACTATATAGCTACAGTAGTCAAAACAGCCTGGTACTGGTACAACAACAGATACATTGACCAATGGAACAGAATTGAGAAGCCAGATGTAAATCCATCCACCTACAGTCACCTGATTTTCGACAAGGGCCCAAAGTCCATCAAATGGGGAAAAGACAGTCTTTTTAACATGGTGCTGGCAAAACTAGATATCCATCTGCAAAAAAATGAAACAGGACCCATACCTCACACCGTATAAAAAAACTACTTCAAAATGGATCAAAGACCTGAATATATACCCTAAAATTATAAAGTTCACAGAAGAAAAAATAGGAACAACACTTCAAGCCTTAATACACGGCAGTAAGAGGATACAAACCATAACCATCGATGCACAAACCCCAATAGATGAGCTAGATAACTGGGATCTTCTAAAAATCAAACACCTATGCTCTTCAAAAGACTTCACCAAAAGAGTAAAAAAAGAACCTACGGATTGGGAAAACATTTTTGGACAGTACAAGTCAGACAAAGTTCTAATCTCCATAATCTACAAGAAAATCCAACACCTCTACAACAAAAAGACAAATAATCCTATTAAAAAATGGGCAAAGGAAATGAACAGACACTTGACCAAAGAAGATATTCAAATGGCCAACAGACACATGAGGAAATGCTCGCGATTACTAGCCATTAGAGAAATGCAAATTAAAACCACAATGAGATACCATCTCACCCCGGCATTACTGGCACGAATCAAAAATACTGGAAATAACAAATGTTGGAGGGGCTGTGGGGAGATGGGAACTCTTATGCACTGCTGGTGGCAATGCAAAATGATACAACCATTTTGGAAAATGATATGGCGTTTCCTCAGAAAGCTAGAAATAGACATACCATTTGATCCAGAAATCTCACTCCTAGGAGTATATCCTAGAGAAATAAGAGTCGTCACTCGAATAGACATATGCACACCTATGTTCATGGCAGCATTGTTCACAATAGCAAAAAGATGGAAACAACCTACATGCCCATCAACAGACGAATGGATAAACAAACTATGGTACATACACACAATGGAGTACTATGCAACGAGAAAGAACAACAATGAATCTGTGAAGCATCTCATAACATAGATGAAACTGGAGGACATTATGCTGAGTGAAATAAGTCAATCACAAAGGACAAATATTGTATGAGACCTCTATTGTAAAAATCCATGAAAAAGTTCACACACAAAATGTAAGAATCTTTGTTGGTTACCAGGGATGGGAGGGGTGGGGGGGAAATACTAAATATGCAATAGATAAGTGGTATCTGGGGTGAAGGTGATACAGTATACAATACAGGGGAAACTAGCACAACCTGTACAAGGAAAGGTCATGGAAGCCCCATAGACACATCCAAACTCCCTGAGGGACTGAAGTGCTGGGCGGAGGGCTCTGGGGACCATGGTCTTGGGGAATATCTAGCTCAATTGGCATGACACAGCTTATAAAGATAATGCTCTACATTCTACCTTGGTGAGTAGTGTCTGGGGTCTTAAAAGCCTGTGAGCGGCCATCTAAGATACTCCACTGGTCTCATCCCTTCGGGAGCAAGGGAGAATGAAGAGAACAGGATACAAGGAAAAGTTTAGTCTGAAGGACTAATTGTCCACAGCTACCAAGGCCTGCACCAGACTGAGTCCAGTACAGATAGATGGTGCCTGCCTACCACCACTGACTGCTCTGACCAGGATCACAACAGAGGGTTGGGGACAGAGCTGGAGAAGGATGTAGAACATAATTCTAACTCACAAAAAAAAGACCAGATTTACCGGCCTATAGGAGTCTGGAGAAACCTCTAGAGTATGGTCCCCAGACACCCTTTCAGCTCAGTGGTGAATTTACCTCCGAGGTTCACTGTTCAGCCTGGGAGTAGACAGCCCCGTAAAACCAAATGAGACTAACGAGGTACAGGAGTCCAGTGACAAGGGCCAGAAAGCAGAAGGAGAGAAGGAAGCTGGTGATAGGGAACCCAAGGTTGAGTAAGGATATTGTTGATGTGTTGTGAAATTGTTAACCATTGTCATAGGGCAACATTTGTAGTAACTGTTAAATGAGAAACTATTTTGTTCTGTAAGCCTTCATCTTAAGTGAGAAGAACAGCAGAATTCGAAGAGCGTAGTTAATGTCACTGAACTGTCCATGTGGATATTTCTGAAACGGTGTATCTTTGGCTATGTGTATTTTCACCAAAAAAAAAAAAAAAAAAAAGGTTGAGAAATTAGAGGGTTAATATGTTGTGGGGTTGTTAACCAATGTCATAAAACAACATGTGTACTACTGTTTCATAAGAAACTATGTGCTCTGTAAGCCTTCACCTGAAGTAGAATAAAATTTTAAAAAAGTGTCTTTTCCCCATTTAATGGACTTTGGGCCTTTGTTGAAGATCAGGTAACCATAGGTGGATGGATCTACATCTCGGTTCTTGATTTTGTTGCATTGGTCAATGTGTCTGTCATTGTACCAGTACCAGGCTCTTTTGACTACTACAGGTGTATAGTAGGTTCTCAGGTCAAGTAGTGTGAGTCCTCCTACTTTATTCTTGTTCTTCAATAGCACTTTACTTATCTGGGGCCTATTTCCTTTCCATATAAAGTTAATGATTAGTTTTTCCATTTCATTAAAGAATGTTGTTGGTATTTGGTTCGTGATTACCTTGATTTGTAGATTGCTTTAGGTAGAATTGACATTTTCACAATGTTGAGTCTACCTATCCATGAGCATGCTATGTTTTTCCATTTATGTTCGTCTTTTTTGGTTTCTTGCAGTAGTGTTTTGTAGTTTTCTTTGTATAGGTCTTTTACGTCCCTGGTTAGATTTATTCTTAATTATTTTATTTTTTAGGGGTTATTATAAATGGTATTGCTTTTCTGATTTCCTTTTTGTAGTTCTCTTTATTGGTGTATAGGAATCCAACTGATATTTGTAGGTTTATATTGTAACGAGATATTCTGCTCAATGTTTCTATTAGTTCCAGTCATTTTCTTGTGAAGTCCTTTGGGTTCTCTATGTATAGTATCATATCATCTGCAAATAGGGATAATTTTACTTCTTCCTTACCAATCTGGATGCCCTTTATTTCTTTTTCTTGTCTTATTGCTCTAGCTAGGACTTCCAGCACAATGTTAAATAGGAGTGCTGATAAAGGGCATCCTTGTCTCCTTCCTGTTCTTACGGGAAATTTTTTCAGCCTCTCTCCATTAAGAATGATGTTGGCTGTTTGTTTTATATAGGTGTCCTTATTTGAGGAATTTCCTTTCTATACCCATTTTTTTGAGAGTTTTTCTCAAGAATGGGTGTTGGACATTATCGAATGCCTTTACTGTGACGACTGAGACGATCATGTGATTCTTTTTTTCTGTGTATAGGAATGGGTGGATTATGTTGATTGATTTTCTAATGTAGAACCATGCTTGCATACCTGGTATGAATCCTACTTGGTTGTGGTGTATTTTTTTATATGATGCTGAATTCTTTTGGGTAGAATTTTGTTGAGAATTTTTGCATCTATATTCATGAGAGATACTGTTCTGTAATTTTCTTTTTTTGTGGTGTCTTTGTCTGGTTTTGGTATCAGGGTTATGCTAGCTTTATAGAATAAATCTGGAAGTTTCCCCTTCTTTTCTACGATTTAAAATACTTTGAGTAGTACTTGTGCAAGCTTTTCTCTGAATGTTTAGTAGAATTCTTCAGTGAAGCCATCAGGGCCAGGGCTTTTTGTTGTTGTTGTTGTTAGTTAGTTGATTCATTACATTTTAAATCTCTTCTCTTGTGATGAGTCTCTTCCGATTTTCAACCTCAGTTTGTGTTAGTTTAGGTATGTAGTGTTTTCAAATTTGTTGGAGCATAGTTTTTTATAGTTCTCTGTTAGAATTTTTTTTTTAATTTCAGCTGGGTCTGTTTTAATGTCCCCCATTTCATTTCTTATTTGGATTATTTGTGTCCTCTCCTGCTTTTCTTTTGTCAGTTCAGCCAATGGTTTGTCAATTTTGTTGATCCTTTCAAAGAACCAACTTTTGGTATTGTTGATTCTTTCTACTGATTTTCTATTCTTTATTTCATTTATTTCTGCTCTCATCTTTATTATTTCCTTTCTTCTGATGGCTGTGGGCTTCTTTTGCTGTTTGCATTCTATTTGTTCTACTTCTATAGCTAATGTTTTGATTTTGTCCCTTTCTTTTTTTTTTGATGTGTGCATCTGTTGTTACAAACTGACCTCTGAGTACTGCCTTTGCTGTGACCCAGAGTTTTTGGTATGATGTGTTTTCATTCTCGGAATTTTTTGATTCCATCTTTGATTTTCTTTTATTACCCACTGTTTTTTAAGTAAGGTGTTATTCAGTTTCGATGTATTTGATTTATTTTCATTGTTCTTCCTGTTCCTAATTTCTTCTTTTATTGCATTGTGATCAGAGAATAGGCTTTTTATTATCTCAATGTTTTGGAATTTGTTGAGGGTTGCTTTGTGGCCTAATATGCAATCTATTCTGGAGAACGTTCCATGTGTGTTGGAGAAGAATGTGTACTTTGCTGCTGTTGGGTGGAGTGTTCTATATATCTCTGTGAGGTCAAGTTGTTTGATTGTGGCCTTTAGATCTTCTGTATCTTTGCTGAGGTTCTGTCTAGATATTCTGTCCTTTACTGGCGGTGTGTTGAAGTCTCCTACTATTATTGTAGAACTGTGAATTTCTCTATTCAGTGTTGTTAGAGTTTGTTTTATGTACTTTGGAGCCCTGTCATTGGGTGTGTAGAAATTTATTATTGTTATGTCCTCATGGTGGATTGTCCCTTTAATCCTTATATAATGTCCTTCCTTGTCTTTTATGGTGGAATTTGTTTTAAAGTCTATTTTATCTGAGATTAGTATTGCCACTCCTAAGCTTTTTGGTTGCTGTTTGCTTGATATATATATTTTCTATCCTTTGATTTTTAATATATTTATGTCTTTGTTTCTAAGGTGTGTCTATTGTAGACAGCATATTGATGTGTCCTGTTTTTTCATCCATTGTGTTACTCTCTTTATGGGTGCTTTAAGTCATTTACATTCAGTGTGATTATTGATAGGTGTGAGTTTATTGCTGTCATTTTGTAGTGCTTTTTTGCGGTGCTGATATTTTCTTTGTTCCTCTTACTCTTCTGTGCTGAATTCCTTTTGTTTGTTGATTTTTTTCTATTTCTTTCATTTTTGTAGATTCTGTGTTAACTGAGACATGTTTTTCTTCTTTATTTTGATGAGTAGGTTTGTTAACTTTTATGGTTACCTTGGAATTTACCCCTATCTTCCTAATTTTACACTAGTCTTTTATTATATGATAATGCCTTGACTTCCTCTCTATTTGAAAATTCTATACCTACACCATTTATTCCCTCTTTTATTGATCTGATGTTGTTGTTATCTACAGATTGACCTCTCTGCTTCTCTGTTGTAAATTTTTTAGTTTTGTTTTATCCTTGAGAGTTCATTATCTAGGGTGGTATCTGGCTTATGCCGTCCTATGTGCTAGATTCAGGCTGTTGTCTGATGTTGTTGGTTCTCTAACTGAAGGACTCCATTTAGTAATTCTTGTAAGTTTGGTTTGGTTTTTACATAGTCCCTTAATTTCTGTTTATCTGGAAATGTCCTAATTTTACCATCATATTTGAATGAGAGTTTTGCAGGATACATTATTCTTTGTTGGCAGCTTTTTTCTTTCAGGTTTTATAAATGTCATCCCATTGCTTTCTTGCTTGCATGATTCCTGCTAAGTAATCAGAGCTTAGTCTTTTTGTTTCCCCTTTGTATGCAACTGTGTTTCTTGAGCTGCTCTCAGGATTCTTTCTTTGTCTTTGGTTTTAGCAAGTGTGACTGTGATATGTCTTGGTGTTTTTCTTTTGGTGTCTATCCTATATAGGGTTCGTTGAACTTCTTGGATGGTCAGCTTTTTGTCTTTCATGATATTAGTGAAGTTTTCTGTCAGCAAATCTTCAATGATCCTCTCTGTTTTTTCTGTTCTTTCCCTGTTCTGAAACTACAATCATATACAAATTTTTGCTATTGATTGTATCCCACATCATTCTCAGGGTTTCATTTTTTCTTCATTCTTTTCCCTTATTTTTCCTCAAACAAAGTGGTATCCAAGGATTTGTTTTCAATTTCGCTCATCCTGTCTACCATTTTCTCAAATTTGCTCCTAAAAGTTTCTATTGCACTATCCATTTCTGAAATCCTGTTGTTTATCTTTTGAATTTCTAATTTCTTTTTTGTATGATTTCTATTTATTTATTTTGACATTTTGTTCCTGTATTATTTTCCTGAATTTTTCCATTGTTTTCTCTGTTTTTTCTATGATTTCTTGTATTTTTTCCTTATTTTTTCTGGATTTTCCTTAATCTGTTGGAGAACCCTGAATATCAGAGATTTGAATTCCCTATCAGGTAGCTCCAGTACCTTTTCTTGTAGAGAAGGTCATCTAGTGTTTTATTTTGGATACTTTCTGGAGCCAATCTCTCCTGTTTTTTATATGTTTTTATATTGTCTGCTGTCTCTGGGAAATTCAGGAATTATTTTCCTTGTTTATTGACTGTGGATTTGATTGTTTTGGCATTCTTTTTGGTTTTATTTGGTTATATCTGAGCAGGTGGGATGGGTGTGTTTTGTTGCTTGCTCGCCTGTGTGCACGATATTTCTCAACACCTTGTTCAGATGCGCAGTGCCAGTCACTCAGTTATGGTGTAGCAGGGAGAGTTTAGTGGGGGTGGAGGGGTGTGGATGGGTAGTTTGCAGCACCAACTGGGGGGCAGTGCAGGCGGGGTCTGGGGTGTGGCTCTTGGTGCATGGTGCAGATAGGCAGGTGGGAAAGGAGAGAATGTTATGCGCAGAGCTATGTGGGTTGGTGAAAGAAGAGAAATGAGAGGAACAAAAGCAAAAAAAGCAAAAAATGAAGTTAAAAAAATAATTATAAAAAATAAATGGTGGTGTGGTAGGATTTGCTTGGTGGGGGTGGGGCAGACCCAGAGAGGCTGTGTGCTGGTGGCTCTCTAGCCAAGTGCTGTGGCTCTCTAGCCAAGCGCTATGGCTCAGCCTGTTGAAAAGGGGTGTGGTTGGAACACGGGGCTAGGTGGACAGGAGAAAGGAAAGGAAAGGGAAAGAGAGAGAAGAAACAAATAAAAAAATATATAATAAGAAGAAATGAAAACAATAACGAAAAAAGTGTGGTGGGGGAGCCGGCCATTGGGGGTGGGGCTGAACTGGGGTGGTGGCGAGCTGATGTCTCCCTTGCCAGGAGGCATGGCATGGCCCATCAGGAGGGGTTGGAGGCAGTGTAGGGCCTAGGTGAGAGGGAGAAGGCAAAGGAGAAGGGGGAAGATAAAGCAAAAAAAAATATGGCATTGAGGGGGCAGCATAAACTGGGGAGGCCATGTGCCAGCAGGTCTCTATCCAAGTAGTACAGCACAGCCTGCCAAGAAGTTGGGGGTGACACATGTTGCTGGGTCAATGGGAGAAACAAAAGGAAGGAAGGGAGAGAGAAGAAACAATAAAAAAAATCCTATAAACAATAAATAAGTAAATTAGTAAAATGGTGCTCAGGAAGCTGGTCAGTGGTGGCAGCACAGACCCGGGGAGGCCGAGCACAGTGAGTCTCCAACTGAGCCATGCAGTATGGCCTCTCCAGAAGGGGCAGGGAAGGTGCATAGGGCTGGGTGGTTGGGAGAAAGGAAAGGAGAGAGAGAAGAAATAGAAAAATAGAAAAAGGAATAAAAAGCAAACCAAAAAAATCACAGCCCATCAAGAAGGGGAGTGGATTCCACACAGGACTAGCTGGGTGGGAGAAAGGAATGGAAGGAAGGGAGAAAGAGAAGCAACAACAACAACAACAACAAAAAAAAAAAAAACCCAAAAGCCAACAAATAAACAAAACACAAAGAACAAAGCAAATGAACCAAAACTTATAGCCCGTCAAGAAGGGGAGGAGATTGCACACAGGGTTAGCTGTGCGGGAGAAAAGAAAGGAAGAAAGGGAGAGGGAGAGAAGCAACAAGAAAAACAAAAAATAATTAAAAAACAAACACACAAAAGTACAAACCAAAAATCAAAATGACGCTGAAGAGGCTGGCAGATGGGGGCAAGGCGAACCTCTGTGACAGTGAGCCAGTGTCTCTCTGGCTGAGCAACCATGGCCCATTGGAAAGCTGCAGAGGCTGTGTAGAGGAAAGAAGGGTAGGGCATGGGAAAGCGTGTATTCCTGGTTACCAGGTGCTCCATCTCCTGCTGGGACCTCCGTGAAGTTGCCTTCCCATACTCCCTGATCGTGTTCTTTGGTGGCTGTAGTCCAAGATAGCGAATCCAGCCACATTAGCTGGTAGCGTAGTCCAAGATGGCGAATCCAGCCACATTAGCTGGTAGCGGACTTCCACTCCATAGCTCTCCTCGTTCTCTGTTCCCTGTCAGTTTCTTATTCCATTCAGTGCTTGATCTGTTCTTTATTCTTTCATTTGGTGCTTAGGGTTCCAGGACTGACATTTGTGTGTGTTTTACTTAGTTTTTCAGGTCTTTGCTGCAGAGGGACTTCATGGTGCTTCTGTCTATAGCACCATGTTGGCTCAGCCTACAAGGCTGTAAAATATTAAAGAGATCTTTAGCAGCAGATTTGCCAAATGCAAATGATTTCTTGACTGCTGTTTCATGGGCATTGATTGTAGATCCAAGTAAAATGAAATCCTTTACAACTTCAATCTTTTCTCCATTTATCATGATGTTGCTTATTGGCCCAGTTGTTAGGATTTTTGTTTTCTTTATGTTGAGGTGTAATCCATAGTGAAGGCTGTGGTCTTTGATCTTCATCAGTAAGTGCTTCAAGTTCTCTTCACTTTCAGCAAGCAAGGTTGTGTTATCTGCATATCACAGGTTGTTAAAGAGTTTTCCTCCAATCCTGATGCCACATTCTTCTTCATATAGTCCAGCTTCTCTGATTATTTGCTCAGCACACAGACTGAATAAGGATAGTGAAAGGCAACAACCCTGACACTCACCTTTCCTGACTTTAAAACACGCAGTATGCCCTTGTTCTGTTCAAACAACTGCTTCTTGGTCTAAGTGCAGGTTCCTCATGAGCACAATTAAGTGTTCTGGAATTCCCATTCTTCGCAATGTTACTCATAATTTGTTATGATCCACACAGTTGAATGCCTTTGCATAGTCAATAAAATGCAGGTAAACATATTTCTGGTTTTCTCTGCTTTCAGCCATGATACATCTGACATCAGCAATGATACACCTCATTCCACGTCCTCTTCTGAATCTAGCTTGAATTTCAGACAGTTCCCTGTCAATGTACTGCTGCAACCATTTTTGAATGATCTTCATAAAAATTTTATTAATTTTGATATTAATGATATTGTTTGACAATTTCTGCATTCAGTTTGATTAACTTTCTTTAGAATGGATACAAATATGGATCTCTTCCAGTTGGTAGGACAGGTAGCTGTTTTCCAAATTTCTTGACATAGATGAATGAGCATTTCCATCACTGCATCCATTTGGTGAAACATCTCAATTGGTATTCCATCAGTTCCTGAAGCCTTGTTTTTTGCCAATGCCTTAAGTGCAGCTTGGACTTCTTCCTTCAGTACCATCGGTTCTTGATCATATGCTACCTCCTGAAATGGATGAATGTTGACCAATTCTTTTCAGTACAGTGACTCTGTGTATTCCTTCTATCTTCTTTTGATGCTTTTTCTGTTGTTTAGTATTTTCCCTGTAGAATCCTTCAGTATGGCAACTCGAGGCTTGAAATTTTTTCTTCAGTTCTTTCAGCTTCAGAAATGCCGACCATATTCTTCCCTTTTGGTTTTCTTTCGCCAGGGTCTTTGTACATGTCATTGTTAATACTTTGTCTCCTCGAGCTGCCCTTTGAAATCTTCCATTCAGCTCTTTTACTTCATCATTTCTTCCTTTAGCTTTAGTTACTCTACATTCAAGAGCAACTTTCAAAGCCTCTTCTGACATCTATTTTGGTCTTTTCTTTCTTTCCTGTCTTTATAATGACACCTTTCTTTCTTCATGTATGATGTCCTTCATGTCATTCCACAACTCCTCTGGTCTTCAGTCATTAGTGCTCAATGCATCAAGTCTATTCTTGAGATGGTCTCTAAATTCAAGTGGGATATACTCAAGGTCGTACTTTGGCTCTCGTGGATTTGTTCTAATTTTTTTCAACTTTAACTCGAACCTGCATATGAGCAACTGATGATCTGTTCCATAGTTGGCCCCTGGCCTTGTTCTGACTGATGATATTGAGTTTTTCCATCATCTCTTTCCACAGATGTAGTCGATTTGATTCCTGTGTATTCCATCTGGCTTGGTCCACATGTATAGTTGCCATTTATGTAGATGAAAAAAGGTATTTGCAATGAAGAAGCTGTTAGTCTTACAAAATTCTATCATGCGATCTCCAGTGTTGTTTCTATCACCAAGGCCATATTTACTAACTAGCAATCCTTCTTTGTTTCCAACTTTTGTATTCCGGTCACCATCAATGCATCTTGATTGCATGATCAATTTCAGACTGCAGAATTTGGTGAAAATCTTCAGTTTCTTCATCTTTGGCCTTAGTGGTTGGTGCATAAATTTGAATAACAGTGGTATTAACTGGTCTTCCTTGTAGGTGTATGGATATTATCCTATCACTGACATCTGAACTCTCCATATGCATGCTGAAGTACTTAGGATGGTGTATATTATTGTTTGTTATTTACTTCAAAATGCATCAAAAATAAGATGGTGGAGAGGTAGAGTCAATATGACACTATAGACAGAAGCACCTTACCTCTGCAGCAAAGTCCCGAAAAACTAAGCAAAACAGATACAAACATCAACCCTGGAACCCCAAGCATCAAAGGTATAAAGAACTCAATCAAGCACTAAATGGAATAAGAAATTGACAGAATACAGAGAACAAGAGCTAAGGAGTGGAGGTCCCCTACCATGGCATGGATTCGCCATCTTGGAATACAGCCACCAAGGAATGCTGACAGAGTATGGGAAAGCAAGTTCATGGAGCTCCCAACAGGAGACAGAGCACCCGGTAACCAGGGATACATGTTTTCCCATCCCCCACCCTTCTTCCCCTTACGAGGCCTCTGCCACTTTCCAACGGGACACAGTCACTTGGCTGGAGAGATATCAGCTCGTTCCCACCCTGGTCTGCCCTGCCCCCACTGGAAGGCTCCATCAGCACCATTTTTTTTTTGTTTCTTCTCTCTCTCTCCCTTCCTTTCCTTTCTCCCACCCAGCTAGCCCCGTGTGCCGTATCCATCCCTTCTTTATAGACTGTGCCACACACCTTCACTAGAGAGCCACCAACCCGGCCTCCCCAGTTCTGTGCTGCCCCCACCAGCTAGGTCCCTCAGCACTATTTTTTCAATTTCTTCTCTCTCTCTCTCCCTTCCTTTCCTTTCTCCTGGCCACCTAGCCTTGTGTGCTGCCTCGCCCCTTCTCGATGGGCAGTGTTCCACCACTTGACAGAGAGCCACTGGCACATGGCTTCCCCATATCCATGCCATCCCCAATGCCCAGCTCTTTTAGTGTGATATTTTTGTTCGTTTGTTTTTTGTTTCTTTTCTCTCTTTCCCTTCCTTCCTTTCCTTTTTCCCGTCCACCTAGCCCTGTGTGCCATCCCCGCTCCTTCTTGATGGGCCATGCTGCACTGCTTGGCTAGAAAGCCACCAGCACACAGCCTCCTTGGGTCCATGTCAGCCCCACTGGCCGGCTCCCTCAGCGCCATGTTTTTTGTTTCTTTTTTTGTTTTGTTTGTTTCTTCTTTCTCCCTTCATTCCTTTCCTGTCTCCTGCCCACCTAGCACTATGTGCTGTCCCTGCTCCTTCTCGAAGGGCCTTACCCACCAGTCGACTAGAGAGACACTGGCACATGGCCTCCTTGGGTCTGTGCTACCACCACTGGCAGCTACCTTAGTGCCACATTTTTTTATTTTGGTTGCTTTGTTCTTTTTTTTGTTGTTGTTTCTTCTCTCTCTCTCTCCCTTCCTTCCTTTACTTTCTCCCACCTACCTAACCATGTGCAACTCCCTTGTCCCTTCTTGAAGGGCAGTGCTGAACAACTCAGCTACAGAGCTAGTGGTACGTGGCTTCCCAGGTCTGCACTGCCGTCACCTACGGGCTCCCTCAGTGCCATTTTTTGTTTGTTTTTGTTTTTTTCTTTCTTTTGGTTGTTGTTGGTGCTGTTTCTTCTCTCTCTCTCCCTTCCTTCCTTTCCTTTGTCCCACTCACCTAGCCCCATGCCCGCTCCCCCCCCCCCCACCTTAACAGGCTGTGCTAAACTGCGGGGCTAGACATCCTCTGGCACACAGACTCCCCAGGTCTACAGGCTGGATTTCTCAGCACCATATTTTTTATATTTCTTTATCTTTCTCCTCCCCCCTTTTCCTTCTCCCTCCCATCTAGGCCCTGCGCTGACTCTGCCACTTCTTGATGGGCTGTGTCGTGCTGCCCAGCGAGAGAGACATCAGCTCACTGCCACCCCAATTCTGCCCCACCCCAAAGAGCTGGTCCTCAGCACCATATTTATTTTTGTTGCTGTTTTTGTTTTTTGGTTCCTCTTTCCTTTCCTTTCTCCTGCCAACCTGGCCCCAAGCACTGCACACGCCCATTCTTGACAGGTGAGCTGCACTGTTCGGATACAGTGCCACCAGCACATGGCATCCCCAGGTCCACCCCGCTCCCACCCACTGAATCCTGCTGCTGTGCCATTTTATTTACATTTTTAAAAATGTCCTTAATTTTATTTTGCTTCTGTTTCTCTCTCTTCTTTCTCTCATCCACTTAGCTCCGCAAATCACATCCTTTCCCTTCCCTCCTTCCTATCTGCAGCATGCACTGAGAACCATGCTCCCGAGTGGCAGTAGTGCAGTCCCCCAGAACCCTGGACCCTGCCCCAAACTGTACCCCGGCTTGGCCCTGTTGGCCCAAATTTGTGCCACAAAAGACCCATCAGCGCCACTCCACCCTGCTGGAACTGCCCTGTTGCACCATAGCTGAGCAACCAGCACTGCCAACCTGCACAAGGTGGTGAGAAGTATCCTGCCCACAGACGAGCAAGCAACAAAACACGCCCAGCCCACCTGCCCAGACATAACCAAATAAAACAAAAAAGCAGGATTAAAGAAATATACAATCAATAAATGAAGAAAATAATTCCTGAATGTCCCAGAGACAGCAGACAATATCAAAACATATTTTAAAAACAGACAGGATGGCTCCAAAAAGCATCCAAAATAAAACACTAGATAACTTTCCAGTAGAAGAAAAGGCACTGGAACTACCTGACAGGGAATTCAAAAGTCTAATGTTCAAGGATCTGCAAGGAATCAGGAAAGAGATGAAGGAAAATGCAGGAAAAAATAAGGAAAAAATAGACAAAATCATGGAAAATATAGACAAAGCAAAGGTACAATTCAGAACAATAATACAGGAACAAAATGTCAAAATAAATAAACAATTAGAAATCATACAAAAACAGCAGTTAAAAAACCCAAAAGATAAACAAAAAGATATCAGAAGTGGACAGTGCAATAGAATGTTTTAGGAGCAAATTTGAAACAATGGAAGGCAGGATCTGTGAATCAAAGACAAAACATTAGATACCATGTTGTTTGAGGAAGAATCAGAGAAAAGAATGAACAAAAATAAAGAAACCCTGTGAACAGTGTGGGATAAAATCAAAAGTAAAAATTCGTGTGTGATTGGAGTTCCAGCACAGAGGGAGAAAATGAAAAAAAAAAAAAAAACCACGATCATTGAAGATTTGCCGACAGAAAACTTCACTTATATCATGAAAGACAAAAAGTCGACCATCCAAGTTCAACGAACCCCATATAGGATAGACATCAAATAAAATCACCAAGACATATAACCACACTCACTAAAACCAAAAACAAAGAATCTTATGAGCAGCTCGAGAAAAGCAAAAAGTCACATACAAAGCGGAAAAAATAAGACTAAGCTCTGATTACTTGGCAGACACCATGCAGACAAGAAGGCAATGGGATAACATATATAAAACCTTGAAAGAAAAAAATTACCAACCAAGAATAACATATCCTGCAAAACTCTTGTCAAATATAATGGTGAAATTAGGACATTTCCAGATAAACAGAAATTAAGGGAATATGTAAAAACCAAACCAAACTTACAAGAACTATTAAAGGGAGTCCTTTGGTTAAAGAACCAACAACATCAGACAACAACCAGAATCTAGGATACAGGACAGCATCAGCCAGATACCAACGTGGGTAATGAACTCTCAAGGACAAAACAAAAGTAAAAGATTTACAACAGGAAACCAGAGAGGTAAATGACAAAGTCAGAACAATAAAAAAGGGAATAAATGGTGTAGGTATAGAACTTTTAAATGGAGAGGAAGCCAAGAGGATATCAAGTACTAAAAGACTGATTTAAACTAAGGAAGATAGGGGAAAATTTCAAGGTAACCACAAAGAAAGTTAACAAAACTACCCATCAAAATAAAGAAGAAAAGCATAAAGTCTCAATAAAAACAAAATCTACAAAAACAAAAGAAACAAACAAAAAATCCACAAACAAAAGGAATTCAGCACAGGAGAGTAAGAGGAACAAAGAAACACAGTACCACACACAAAAAAGTACTACAAAATGACAGCAAGAAACTTACACCTATCAATAATCACACTGAATGTAAAAGGCTTAAATGCACCCATAAAGAGAGAGAGTGAAAGAATGGATAAAAAAAAAACAGGACCCATCAATATACTGTCTACAAGAGACACACTTTAGAAACAAATACATAAGTATATTAAAAATCAACGGATGGAAAAAAATACATCAAGCAAACAGTAACCAAAAAAGAGCAGAAGTGGCAATTCTAATCTCAGCTAAAATAGACTTTAAAACAAAATCCACCATAAAAGACAAGGAAGGACATTAATATAATGATTAAAGGGATAATCCTCCACGAGGATATAGCCATAATAAATATCTACACACCCAATGACAGGGCTCCAAAATTCATAAAACAAACTAATAGCACTGAAAAGACAAAGTGACAGTTCTACAATAATAGAGACTTGAACGTACCACTCTCGGTAAGGGACAGACCATCTGGAAAGAAACTCAACAAAGATACGGAAGATCTAAAGGCCACAATAAACCAACTTGACCTCATATACATATATACAACATTCCACCCAACATCAGCAAAGTACAAATTCTTTTACAGCGTACAAGGAATGTTCTCCACATCTTCAGCCACAAAGCAACCCTCAACAAAATCCAAAATATTGAGATAATACAAAGCATCTTCTCTGATCACAATGCCATAAAAACAGAAATTAATAACAGGAAGAACAAGGGAAAAAATCAGATGTATGGAAAATGAATAACACCTTGCTTAAAAACTACTGTATAATAGCAGAAATCAAAGATGGAATAAAAAAATTCCTAGAATCAAATGAGAAAGAAAACACATCATACCAAAACCTTTGGGACACAGCAAAGGTAGTGCTCAGAGGTCAATTTATAGCAATAGATGCACACATCAAAAAAGAAGAAACTATTTGTTCTGTAAACCTTCATCTAAGGTACAAAAAAAAGAATTATCTGAGTGAGATCAAATTGACAGCAACTCTAAAGGTTTGATGGGAAGCCTAGGGGGCAGTGAGTTGAAGATAATGGTGGTGGTATAATTTGGAAAAGGATAGTGAGAATAGCAGCACAACTGGAAGAATGTAATCGATGTCACTGAATTGTACATGTAGAAACTTTTGAAATGGTGTGATTTTGGCTATGTATATTTTCACCAGAAAAAAAAGTCCTCCCAGGTCGAGGAGGGAGAATGTTGACATGTTGTGGGGTGGTTAACCAACATCATAAAACAATATGTGTACTGACTGTTTAATGAGAAACTATTTGTTCTGTAAACCTTCATCTGAAGTACAGTACAAAAAAATCAGTGTTATAAAAAAATTTAAAAAATAAAAAAGAAGAAGAAAGGGACAGAATCAAAACATTAGCTATACAACTCGAACAAACAGAAAGGGAACAGCAGGTGGGGGGCCAAGATAGCAGAATAGTCACATGCTTCCTGTCATCCTTCTTACAACAAATGCCTGAGAAAACAAGTGAATCGACTGTATATGACAATCTAGGAGCCCTGATCATCAAAGACAAAGCTGAAGAGTCTGACTGAGCTGTAAGGGGAAGAAGAGACCATTAAAAAGCTGCAAAGAAGTGCCAGTCATGAGGTTGCCAGCACCCTGTTCGCTGGGTTGCCCGGCACATGAGGGCTGAGGTGAGCAGTAGCATTTGGGAGGCGTCTCACCACATCGGGAGAGGCTGGGCAGCGGCATGTCTGCACAAGCCTCTGGAGACGGGTGGAAGTGGTGCTGGACCTGGGAATGTTAAGTGCCAGCATCTAATACCATGTAGAGGTAAAATAACCCCTCCCCCTCCAGGACATTCACAACGGAGAAGCGCTTCCTTCCCCTCACCCACCTCCCACCCTGCTCATTCTGACACCAGTCCAGCAGTATTCACCAACTGCCATGCCCCCTAAGCTGGGAACTCAGGGCTATGTGCACCCACACCAGTCTCGATGCTTTAAAAAATGCCAAGGCCCCTAAGCCAGGAACTCAATACTGCCCTTTTGTCTAGTCACTGGCATAAGGGATTCACAGACTTGCAGCACGCTTCACCCCTGCCTAAATTTGTGTAAACCGATTCATCACCACATGCCCTCATTAGTATAAAACAATAGAGCACAGCCTAGACTTGTGTGAACCAATTCATCACCGCATGCCCTCATTAGTATAAAACAATAGAGCACACACCTGAGGCCCATTTTCAACTGCAGCAGCCAAGAGAGTGCTGCAGATTTGTGACATCTTACAATGCACTACCCATTAAGCAGGGACCTCATGCACCTGCATCAGGGGTCTCAGGGCTGGTGGTATCACCCACCCCATCTAGCCACCCACGACAGGGGTCTGAGAATAAGTGGTACCTCCCAGTCCCTCCAGCCAACAGCACCGGATGCCAAGGACCAGCTGCAATACCCCACCTACTACGCACTCTAGGGAACAGCGACATGCTCTCTACCCAAGAACCCAGGGGCAGCCATAAGCCCCTTGCCTTGCTCAGCACATAGCCCACTACAACAGCTAGATACTTGTGCCTGCTGTGAACACCCCTATGTAGCCTTGCCTGTCTAGGACTGTAGGTGAGAGTCTGCACCACACACTCGGTGACCGATAACCTGGACACCTGTGGCACACTTGCACAATAAAAGTGAACAGACTCTTAGGCTCACACACTGAATATCTGCTCTAACGACATGGAGACAGGGCATGAGAGCTTCAAAGATGCCAATAACCAAAGTAGCTCACATGCCCAGCCTACTTGGGCATATCAAAACAAAACAAAACAAAAAGCTAGGACACAGTGAACAAACATACAATAAATAAATACAATAACTTATTGATGGCTTGGAGACAATGATCAATATCAAATTACATAAAGACGCAGGTTAATGTGGCTCCAGCAAGCGACCAAAATAAAGAACTAGAAAACCTTCTGGAGGAAGATAAGGTCATGGAATTACTTAAGTTAGAATTCAAAAGACTAATATACAGAGCTCTCCAAGAGATCAGGAAGGAGATCATGCAAAACTCAAACCAAGCCAAGGAACACACAAAGGAGCAGAGGAATTCAGGAAAACAATACAAGACCAGAACGACAAATTTAACAGGCTGCTAGAAACCACAGAGAGACAGCAACTAGAAATCCGAAAGTTTAATAATAAAATTTCAGAATTATACAACTTGACAGAGGGTCACAAGAGCAGAATTGAGACAATGGAAGTCAGAATTAGTGAGATTGAAGATAAATCCCCTGACACCAATTTATTTGAGGAAAAATCAGAAAAAAGAATTTAAAAAAAAGAAGGTCTTAGAATTATGTGGGACACTATCAAGAGAAAAAACCTAGGAGTCATTGGAGTACCAGAACAGCGGGGAATAAAAGAAAACACAAAGAAAATTGTTCAAGATTTGCTGGCAGAAAACTTCCCTGATATCATGAAAGATGAGAAGATATATATCCAAGAAGCTCAATGACCCCAATACAGGATAGAACCCAAAAGAAAGTCACAAAGACATATCATAATCAAACTGGCCAAAACCAAAGACAAACACAGAATCTTGAGAGTGGCTAGGGATAAACGATGTCACCTACAAAGGAGAACCAATAAGACTAAGCTCTGACTACTCAGCAGTAAACATGCAGGCAATAAGGCAATGGGATGACATATATAAAACCATGAAGGAAAAAAATTGCCAGCCAAGAATTATATATCTAGCAAAACTGTCTCTCAAGTTTGAGGGCAAAATTAGGTCATATTCAGACAAACAGAAGTTAAAGGAATTTGTGAAAACCAAACCAAAATAATAAGAAATATTAAAGGGAGTCCTCTGGTTAGAGAAACAACAATAACAGACAGCAACCAAGACTAGAACACAGGAGAAATTAACCAGTTATCAACCACTACAGGTAAGTTGCAAAAACAAGTCAAAGCTAAAAGACTGAAAATAGGGAACAAGAGACGTCAATATGTAAACGATGATAATGTCAAAACAAAAAAGAGGGTATAAATAATAGAATTTCCACATGGAGAGGAAGTTAAGGCGGTGTCAAGTAATAAAAGATAGGTTTAAACTTAGAAAAATAAATGTAAATTTTAAACTAAGCACAAAGGAAGCTAACAAACCTACAGATCAAAAGAAAAAAGAAAAAGAAGACTCAGCAAACAGAAAATCAACAATAATGAAAAAGATGAAAAGAAAATACACAAAGAAAAATGACTCAGCATATAAAATTAAGTGGAACAAAGAAACTGTCAACACCACACACACACACACACAAAAACATCAAAATGACAGCAGTAAACTCATACCTAACAATAATTACACTGAATGTAAATGGCCTAAACGCACCAAAAAAGAGACAGTGAGTGGCAGGATGGGCAAAAAACATGATCCATCTATACACTGCCTACAAGAGACACCTTAGACTCAAAGACACAAACGAACTAAAACTCAAAGGTTGAAAAAATATATCAGGAAAACAACAACCAAAAAAGAGCAGGAGTGGCAATATTAATCTGTGGCAAAATAAACTTTAAAGTAAAATCCACCACAAAGGATAAGGTAGGACACTATATAATGATTAAAGTGTCAACACACCATGAGGACACAACCACAATATAAGCACTCAATGACAATGATCCAAATAAAACAAATTCTAACAGCATTGAAAAGAGAAATAGACAGCTCTGCAATAATAGTAGGAGACTTTAACACACCACTTTCAGTGAAGGACGGAACATCTAGAAAAAAAAACCTCAATAACAATATGGGAGATCTAAATGCCGAAATCAATCAACTTGACCTCATAGACATATACAGAACTCTCCACCCAAGACCACCCTAGTATATATTCTTTTCCAACACACACAGAAAATTCTCCAGAACAGACCACATTTTAGGCCACAAAGAATGCCTTAACAGAATCCAAAACATTGAAATATTACAAAGCACATTTTGTGACCACAGTGCCATAGAAGTAGAAATCAACAATAGAAAAAGCAAGGAAAAAAAAAAATATGGAAACTGAACAACAGCTTGCTCAAAAACTACCGGGTTATAGAAGAAATCAGTGATGGAATGAAGAAATTCATAGAATCAAATGAGAATGAAAACACATCTTACAATAATATTTGGGAAACAACAAAAGCAGTACTTAGAGGTCAATTTATAGCAATAAATGCACACATCCCAAAGAAAGAAAGGGCTAAAATCAAAACATTAACCCTACAACTCGAATAAATAGAAGGAAAATAGCAAAAGAAGTCCTAAGTCACTAGAAGAAAGGAAATAATAAACATTAGAGCAGACATAAATGAAATGGAGAATAGAAAAACAATTCAAAGAGTCAACAAGACAAGAAGTGGCTTCTCTGAAGAGATCAACAAAATCAACAAACCACTGGCCAAACTGACAAAAGAAAAACAGGAGAGGAAGCAAATAACCTGAATAAGAAATCAGAAGGGCGATATCACAACAGACCCAATGGAAATAAAAAGGATCATAACAGAAAACTATGAAAAACTGTACTCCAACAAATTTGAAAACCTAGAGGAAACAGACAAATTTCTAGAAACACACTACCTACCTAAACTAACTGAAACTTAGGTAGAGAAACAAAACAAATCCGTAACAAGAGAAGAAATTGAAGAAGTAATTAAAAAAAAGAAAAACTCCCAACAATAAAAAGCCAAGGCCCGGATGGCTTCACTGGAGAATTCTACCAAACTTTCAGAGAACAATTAACACCACTACTACTAAAGGTATTTCAGAGCACAGAAAAGGGAAGGAATACTCCTGAACTCAATCTATGAAGCCAGCGTAACCCTGATATCAAAGCCTGACAAAGACGTCACAAAAAAAGAAAATTACAGACCAATATCCCTCATGAACATTGATGCAAAAATCCTCAACAAAATTCTAGCCAACAGAATTCAACAGCATATAAAAAAAAAAAAATACATCATGACCAAGTGGGATTTATACCAGGTATGCACGGATGGTTCAAAATTAGAAAATCAATCAATGTAATCCATCACTTACGTAAAACGTAAAATTACGTAAAACAGAAGATAAGCGTATGATCTTATCAATTGATGTAGAAAAGGTATTTGACAAAGTTGAACACGCATTCTGACAAAAACTCTCAGCAAGATAGGAATAGAAGGGAAATTCCTCGACCTAATAAAAGGTACTTATGCAAAGCCAAGAGCCAACATCATTCTAAATGGAGAGAGACTGAAAGCATTCCCCTTGAGAACATTAATTGGACACGGATGCCCTTTATCACCACTCTTATTCAACATTGTGCTGGAGGTCCTAGCCAGAGCAATAAGGCAAGGAAAAGAAATAAAGGGCAACCAAAATGGTAAGGAAGATGTAAAAGTATCCCTATTTGCAGATGATATGATCTTATACAAAGAAAACCCAGAAAGTATTCACAAGAACACTACTGGAACTAATAGAAGATTTCAGCAAAGTATTAGGATACAAGATAAACATACAAAATCAGTTGGATTCCTCTACACCAACAAAGAGAACTTCGAAAAGGAAATCACCAAATCAATACCATTTACAATAGCCCCCAGGAAGATAAAGTACCGCACAACAATAAACAACAATGATGAATCTGCAAAACACGTCACAACATTGATGCATCTGGAGGGCATTATGCTGAGTGAAATTAGTCAATCACAAAGCGACAAATATTGTATAAGACAACTATTATAAGAAATCAAGAAAAGGTTTAAACACAGAAAAAAGTATTCTTTGATCATTATGAGGGTGGGGAGGGGAGGGTATGGGAATTCACTAACTAGAAACTAGACAAGGATCAACTTCAGTGAAGGGAAGGCATCACACAATACAGGGGAAGTCAGCACAACCGGACCAAAGCAAAAGCTAAGAAGTTTCCTGGACACAGCCAAACATTTTGAGGGACAGAGTAGCTGGGGCTGGGGCCTGGAGACCATAGTTTCAGGGGGCATCTAGGTCAACTGGCATAACAAAGTTTATTAAGAAAATGTTCTGCATCCCACTTTGGTGAGTGGCGTCTGGGGTCTTAAAAGCTTGCGATCGGCCATCTAAGATGCATCAATTGGTCCCATCCCACTTGAAGCAAAGGAGAATGAAGAAAACCAAAGACACAAGGAAAATATCAGCCCAAGAGACTAAAGGACCACATAAACCAGAGACTCCACCAGTCTGAGACAAGAAGAACTAGATGGTGCCTGGCTACCACCAATGACCACCCTGACAGGGAACAAAACAGAGACTTCCAGACAGAGCAGGAGAAAAGTGTGGAGCAGAACTCAAATTTACATAAAAATACCAGACTTAATGGTCTGACAGAGACTGGAGGAACCCTCAAAACTGTGGCTCCTGGATGCTCTGTTAATCCAGAACTGAAACCATTCCAGAAGCCCACTCTTCAGACAAATACTAGACAGGAGTATAAAACAAAAAATAATACATGTGAGGAGTGTGCTTCTTCTTAGTTCAATAAGATACACGAGACCAAATGGGTGGCTCCTGTCTGGAGGCAGGATGAGAAGGCAGGAAGGGACAGGAACTGGTTGAATGGACACAGGGAACACACGGTGGAAAGGGAGAGTGTGCTGTCACATTGTAGGGATTGCAACTAATGTCACAAAACAATATGTATATAAATTTTTGTATGAGAAATTAAAAAAAAGAAAGAACAGCAAAAGAAACCCACAGCCTCCAGAAGAAAGGAAATAATAAAGATCAGAGCAGAAATAAGTAAAACAGAGAATAGAAAGATAGAAAGAAACAACAAAACTAAAAGTTGGTTCTTTGAAAGAATCAACAAAATCGACAAACCATTGGCCAAACTCACAAAAGAAAAATAGGAGAGGAAGTAAATAAGCAAAAAAACAAAAACAAAAAAAGAAATGAAATGGGGGACATTACAACAGACCAAACTGAAATAAAAAGAATCATAACAGAGTACTATGAAAAACTATAGTCTAACAAATTTGAAAAACCAGAGGAAATGGACAAATTTCTAGGAATATATTACCTACCTACCTAAACTAACACAAACTGAGGTCAAAAATCTGAACAGGTCCATAACAAAACAAGATACTGAAAAGATAATAATAATAATAAAAATCCCAACAAAAAACAGCCCTGGACCTGATGAATTCACTCAAAAACTCTACCAAACATTCAAATAAGAGCTCACACCAGTACTATTCAAACTATTTCAGATCATAGAGAAGGAAGGAATACTTCTAAATTGATTCTATGAAGCCAGCATAATCCTGATACCAAAATCAGGCAAAGACATTACAAAAAAAGAAAATTACAAACCTATATGTCTCATGAATATAGATGCAAAATTTCTCAACAAAATTCTAACCAATAAATTCAGCATCACCTCACAAAAAAAAAAAAAATACCACAACCAAGTGTGATTCATATCAGGCACGCAAGGATGATTCAACATTAGAAAATCAGTCAACGTAATCCTCCACATAAATAGGACAAAAGAAAAGAATCACACGATCATTTAAATCGACGCAGAAAAGGCATTCAAAAAAGCCAACACCCATTCCTGATAAAAACTCTCAATAAAAAAGGAATAGAAGGGAAATTCCTCAACATAATAAAGGCATCTATACAAAACCAACAGCCAACATCATTCTCAATGGAGAGAAGCTGAAAATATTCCCCCTGAGAACAGGAACAAGACAAGGATGTCCTTTATCACCACTCCTATTTAACATTGTGCTGGAAGTCCTAGCTAGAGCAATAAGACAAGAAAAGAAATAAAGAGCATCCAAATTGGTAAGGAAGAAGTAAAACTATGCCTATTTGCA
Organism: Dugong dugon; assembly: GCA_030035585.1. NCBI lineage: Eukaryota > Metazoa > Chordata > Mammalia > Sirenia > Dugongidae > Dugong > Dugong dugon. The sequence continues at coordinate 93,564,295 of CM057483.1, read as the reverse complement.
GATGATATATTATATATAGAGAACCCTAAAGACTCCACATTAAAACTACTGGAACTAATAGAAGGAATCAGCAGAGTAGCAGGATACAAGGTAAACATACAAAAATCAGTTTAATTCCAATACATCAATAAATAGAACTATAAAAAGGAAATCAGGAAAGCATTACCATTTATAATAGCCCCTAAAATAATAAAATACTTAGGAATAAATCTAACCATGGATGTGAAAGACCTATATGAAGAAAACTACAAAACTCTACTGCAAGAACCCAAAACAGACCAATATAAATGGAAAAACATACCAAGCTCATGAATAGGTAGATTCAATATTGTGAAAACTTCAGTTCTACCCAAAGTAATCTAAAAATACGATGCAATCTCAATCCAAATATCAACAGAATTCTTTAATGAGATGGAAAAACTAATCATTATATGGAAAGGAAAGAGGCCCTGTATAAGTAAAGCACTATTGAAGAAGAATAAAGTAGGATGCCTCACACTACCTGACCTCAGAACACTACTCTACAGCTACGGTAGTCAAAACACCCCGCACTGGTACAACGACAGACACACTGACCAATGGAACAGAATCAAGAATCCAGATGTAAATCCACCCACCTACAGTCACCTGATCTTCGACAAAGGCCCAAATCCACTAAATACGGAAAAGACAGTCTTTTTAACAAATAGTGCTGGCAAAACTGGATGCCCATCTGCAAAAAAAATGAAACAGGACCCATACCTCATATCATACGCAACAACTAATTCAAAATGGATCAAAGTCCTAAATATAAAACCCCAAACTATAAAGCTCATAGAAGAAAAAACAAGGTCAATGCTAAAGGTCCTATGCTAAAGGCCCTAATACACAGTAGAAGAAGTATACAAACCATAAGTAACAATACACAAATGCCAGAAGATAAGCTAGATAACTGGGAGCTCCTAAAAATCAAACACTTATGCTCATCAAAAGACTTCACTAAAAGAGAACCTACAGACTGGGAAAAAAGTTTTGGCTATGATATATCCAACAAAGGTCTAATCTCTAAAATCTATTGGAAAATCCAACACCTCTGTCATGGATTGAATTATGTCCCCCAAAATATGTATCAGTTTGGCTGGGCCATGATTCCTGGTATTGTGTGGTTTTCCTATATGTTGTAAACTTGCTTCTATGATATTAATGAGGGAGGATGGGTGGCAGTTGTGTTAGTAAGGCAGGACCTGATCTACAAGACTGGATTGTGTCCTGAGGCAATCTCTTGAGATATAAAAGACAGAAATAAGCAGTGAGACGGGGGACCTCATACCATCAAGAAAGAAGTGCCAGGAGCAGAGCACGTCCTTTGGACAGGGGTCCCTACGCCGAGAAGCTCCTAGTCTGGGGGAATGCTGAAGAGAAGGCCGACAGAGAGAAAAAGCCTTCCCCTGGAGCTGACACCCTGAATTTGGACTTTTAGCCTACTTTGACTGTGAGGAAATAAACTTCTCTTCATTAAAACCATCCACTTGTGGTGTTTCTGTTATAGCAGCACTAGATGACTAAGACAACCTCTACAACAAAAAGATGAATAATCCAATTAAAAAATGGGCAAAGGATATGAACAAACACTTCACCAAAGAAGACATTCAGGCAGCTAACAGACACATGAGGAAATGCTCACGAGCATTATCCATTAGAGAAATTCAAATCAAAACTACAGTGAGATACCATCTCACCCAGACATTACTGGCATGAATCAAAAAAACAGAAAATAACAAATGTTGGGGAGGCTGTGGGGAGATTGGAACTCTTATGCACTGGTGGTAGGAATGTAAAGTGGTCCAATCATTTTGGAAGATGATATGGCACTTCCTTAAAAAGCTAGAAATAGAAATACCATATGATCCAGCAATCCTACTCCTTGGAATATATCCTATAGAAATAAGAGCCTTCATATGAATAGACATATGCACATCCATGTTCATTTCAGCATTATTCACAACAGCAAAAAGATGGAAACCTTAGTTCTCATCAACGGATAAATGGATAAACAAATTACGGTACATACACGTAAGGGAATACTATGCGACAATAAAGAACAATGATGACTCTGGGAAACATCTCACAAGATGGATGAATCTGGAGGGCATTATGCTGAGTGAATTAAGAGACTCATAAAAGTACAAATACTGTATGAGACCAGTATTATAAAAAGTCATGAAAAGGTTTATGCACAAAAAGAAACAATCATTGATGGTTACTAGGGAAGGGAGGAGAGCCCTGCTGTCACAGTGGTTAAGAGCTCAGGATGCTAACCAAGAGGTCGACAGTTCAAATCTACCAGCCGCTCCTTGGAAACCCTATGGCGCAGTTCTACTCTGTCCTACAGGGTCGCTATGAGTCAGAATCAACTCGATGGTAAAGGTTAAGAGCTTAGGGAGAAGAGGGGCAGGGAGGGAAAAACACTAACTAGACAGTAGATAAGTGGCAACTTTGGTGAAGGGTAAGACAGTATACAATTCTGGGGAAGTCAGCACAACTTGACCAAGGCAAGGTCATGGAGGCTTCATAGACATATCCAAACTCCCATAGGGATCGAATTACTGGGCTGTGGGCTGGGGACCATGGTCTTGGGGGACATCTAGCTCAATTGGAGTAACATAGTTTATAAAGAAAATGTTCTACATCCTACTTTGGTGAGTAGCATCTGAGGTCTTAAAAGCTTGTGAGCGGCCATCTCAGATACTCCACTGGTCTACCCGTCTGGAGCAAGGGATAATGAAGACAACTAAAGACACAAGGGAAAGATTAATCCAAAGGACTAGTGGACCACAACTACCACAGCCTGCGTTAGACTGAGTCGAGCACAACTAGATGGTGCCAGGCTACCACCACCAACTGCTCTGAGAGGGATCACAGTAGAGGGTACCGGACAGATTTGGAGAAAAATGTAGAACAATATTCTAACTCACAATAAAAGACCAGACTTACCGGTCTGACAGAAATTGGAGAAACCCTGAGAGTATGCCCCTGGACACCCTTTTAACTCAGCACTGAAGTCACTCCTGAGGTTCACCCTTCAGCCAAAGATCAGACAGGCCCATAAAACAAACAATAATAAATGTAGCTCAACCACGTATCCAAGACAAAATGGGCATACTGGCCCAGCAGCAAGGACAAGAAGGCAGGAGGGGACAGGAAAGCTGGACGAATGAAAATGGGGAACCCAAGGTCGAGAAGGGGTGAGTGTTGACACATTGTAGGTTTGGCATCCAATGTCACAAAACAATATATGTATTAATTGTTTAATGAGAAACTAATTTGTTTTGTAAACCTTCATCTAAAACACAATAAAAGAGGAAGAAAATGGATATTATTAAATGTATGTTAAATTTTTATTTAGTGCAACTGTGAAAAATTATTTTATTAACATTTATTAATAAAAATGTTGTTAATTAAAAAAATAAGATGGCTTGATGGATGATGCAGAGAGCGATGCATATATGGACAGATATGTATGCTGATAGAGTGGTCTGTCTTTAATATTCCCACCCAGGCTCCCTAACCTGAATCCTTGGGCTCAAAGCATTCTCTGATATGGAGGGTGGGAACTGAGTCTCTGTCTCTCTCTTCTAGTCCCCTCTGCCTGTCAGAGAAACATTCCTCCCTGTTCTGAACCCACAGTAACTTTCTCTGTCTCTATGACTACTTAATTGTACCAAAGTATTTAATCTTGTAGCTAGTGGGGGAAGAAATGTTTTTTCTGGTCATATACCCACGGTCACAGCACTGCCATGCTATCTGAATTTGAACAAAGCTTGGCAACAAAATGGTCAGACCAGGTGCAGCTGAACAAAGGCCTCTTCCTCTTCCTCCCCTTCCCTGTTCCCATGCATTTTGAGGTATAAAACCCCTAGACCCCTTTGCCTTGTAGAATTTTGCCTTCAACGTAAACTTGGAGCCTGTATGTGTCAACTCACCCTGAGACAGAATTCTGAGGGAGACCACTGCAAGATGAACCTTACCCTATTCATCTGTGTCCTAACCACTATGTAAGTAAATAAAAGCTTGTAAAATGCCACTGGGTAATGTCAATTAATTACTGAGAGCTACAGCCCTCTGTAAGCCAATTTTTCATCGCGGCTCATCTCAGTATGATAAAGCAATATAGTAAAATATTAATGGTAGACTACAGTGGTGTATATACATATGTTCCTTATACAATTCTTTCAACTTTGATACAAGTTTGAAATTTTTATAAAATGTTGGGGGAAAAACCTCACAATGGTTTTCAGAAGATGGAAGAAAAAGAGGCTAGCCTGAGAACATACATGACTTAGCCTTTGTGACATTCTTGCTGTGTTGCCTCTCCTTTTCTAGCTAACCTTGGATGAACTAACCTCCACTCCCGGTTCTTGTGTAAACTGGTAGCTTCTTGGCCATTTCAACAAGCATCTGCTTCTGTACCTCAGGTCTCTCTTCATTTTCATAGCGCTCCTTGTCTGTATAAGACAAGTGAAACTGGAAGCAGAAGTAACAGACAAAACTTTATTTTCCAAGTTTCACAGAAAAGATTAACAGTAACAGTAACAGTAAGAACTATTTAAATGGAAATAGTAATTATCTACCCTTGCAGCCCAGGTACCAATCTGGCTTATTATTTTCTCTGGCTACTTATCTCAATTATCTCAATCCCCGTAAGTCTATGAGTTTTGTGGTACTATCTTTATTTCATAAAACAGAAAAATAACACTTAGCGAGATTAAGTACCTTGTCCAAGGTTGTATTCATTCAACTAGTAAGTATCAGGGCTGGTCCCCAAACCCATGTCATCTGACTCTAATTCATGTGCCCTTTCCCCTCCCTTGGAGCCCTGGTGGTGAAGTGGTTAAGAGTTTGGCTGCCAACCAAAACTTTGGCTGCTAACCACCAGCTGCTCTTTGGCAACCCTATGGGTCAGATCTACTCTGTCCTATAGGGTTGCTGTGAGTTGGAATCAACTTGATGGCAATGGGTTTGATTTTGGTTCCCCTCCCTTATACCATAATATGATATCATATACAGTGTGGCTGGTTAACCATGTTTTGTTATTAAGTGCTAAGTATGGTTCATAAGTGACACTGATGATACTCTTGGAGAAGCTGGATGTGACTGCTTGTAACATTGTCTGTATATTCTAATCTTACAAATGAGTAGAAATTTAGACATTATTACTATTTCAGTAATTTTTAGTTTGTTAGGGAGAAAGACGTGGCAGTCTGCTTCCATAAAGATTTACAGCCTTGGAAACCTGATGGGCATGTCATGAATTGAACTGTGTCCCCCCAAAATATCTATCAACTTGGCTAGTTCATGATTCCTAGTATTGTGTGATTGTCTACCATTTTGTCATCTGATGTGATTTTCTTATGTGTTGTAAATCCTACCTGTCTGATGTTAATGAGACAGGATTAAAGGCAGTTATGTTAATGAGGCATGACTCAATCTACAAGATTAGGTTGTGTTTTAAGCCAATCTCTTTTGAGATATAAAAGAGAGAAGTGAGCAGAGAGACATAGGGACCTCATAACACCAAGAAAGCAGCTCCAGGAGCAGAGCGCGTCCTTTGAACCCGGGGTTCCTGCGTGGAGAAGCTCCTAGACTAAGGGAAGACTGATGACAAAGACCTTCCTCCAGAGCTGACAGAGAAAGAAAGCCTTCCCCTGGAGCTGGTGCCCTGAATTCAGACTTTTAGCCTACTAGACCGTGAGAGAATAAACTTGTGTTTGTTAAAGCCATCCACTTGTCGTATTTCTGTTATAGCAGCACTAGATAACTAAGACAGGACAATTCTACTCTGTCCTATAGGGTCACTATGAGTGAGAATCCACTCGATGGCAGTGAGTTTGTTTGTGGGATGGACCTTGTTACCACACTTTGCTAATTTTGCAAAAGATATGCCAAAGATTTTCCATAGTAATGCAGACTGGGAAGCTTTCTTCTGTGTTGGCAGAAGGGTAGGCAGAGGTGAAAAGCAGAAGGATCTGCAGTCAGAATCTCTTGGTTTAAACCTCATCTCTGCCACATAGTAATTAGAAAATCACTTTGGAAAAATCACTTATACCTAGCTTCTTCATCTGTAAAATAGGGGAATTAATATTTACTTCACAAGATTAGTGTAAAAGTGCAAGATAATAACAAGCAATTAAAAGTCTCTTTTATATGTCCAATTTTTTTATCATTTAAAAATATCTGATATTGCTAATCTTTTAAATTTTAAATATTTTGGTGGGTATATAGTGGTATCTTATTGTGATTTTAATTTGCACTCCCCTGATTACTAATGGTATTGAGCACCTTTTCATTTGTTTATTAGCCATTTGGATATCCTCTTGCGAAAAGCCTATTCAAGTCTTATGTTCATTAAAAAAGAAGTGGACCTAAATAAATGGAAAGTCATCTGTGTTCATGGACTGGGAGATTTACTATTGTTAAGATGGCAATACTAACCAAAACAATCTACAGATTCGATGCAATTGCTATAAAAATCCCAACAGCCTTTTTTTTGCAAAAATGGAAAAGGTGATCTTCAAATTCATATAGAATTGCAAGACAAACATAGATTAGTAGCTACCAGAGACTGGGGAGAGGGAGAAATGGGGGGACGTTGCTTAATGGGTACTGAGTTTGTCTGGAGTGAGGAAAATTTTGGAAATAGATAATGGTGATAGTTGCACAACATTGTGATTGTAATTAATGTCACTGAATTGTACATTTAAAATTGTTATAATGGAATGCACAAACAATAGAAGACAAATTAGATAAATGGGACCTCCTAAAAATTAATTATTTATTATGCTCATGAAGAAACTAACAAAAGAGTAAAAAGAGAACCTACAGAGTGGGAAAAAAATCTTCAGGAATGACATATCTGATAAAGGTCTAATCTCTAATACATAGAGAAAACGTCAACAACTCAACAACAAACAAACAATCCAATTAAAAATGGGCAAGGACATGAACAGACATTTCACCAAAGAGGACATTCAAGTGGTCAATAAACACATGAAAAAATGCTCATGATTAGTAACCATTAGAGAGATTCAAATCAAAACTACAATGAGATACCATCTCAACTCTGCAAAAATGGCACTGATTAAAAAAACAGAAAACAACAAATGCTGGTGAGGTTGTGGGAAGATAGGAACCCTTATCCACTGATGGTGAGATTGTAAAATGGTACAACCACCATAGAAAACAGTATGGCACTGCCTCAAAAAGTGAGGGGAAAAAAAGCGAGAAATAGAAATACCTTATGATCCAGCAACCCTACTCTTAGGAATACACACTAGAGATCTAATAGCAGTGACAGAAGTAAACATATACACACCTATGTTCGTTGCAGCATTATTCACAATAGCAAAAAGATGTAAATAACCTAAGTTCTTATCAATGGATGAATGAATAAACAAAATGTGGTATACACATACAGTGGAATACTACGCAGCTATAAAGAATGATGATAAGTTCGTGAAACATAATGTGGATGAATCTAGAGGATCTTATGCTGATGTAAATAAGTCATTCAGAAAAGAACAAATACTGTATGATCCCACTTTTATAAAAAGACAAAAATAGATGTCTTAGTTATCTAGTGCTGCTATAACAGAAATACCACAAACGGGTAGCTTCAACAAACAGCAGCGTATTTTCTCATAGTTTAGGAGGCTAGAAGTCCAAATTCAGGGTGCCATCTCTAGGGTAAGGCTTTCTCTCTCTGTCAGCTCTGGAGGAAGGTCCTTGTCTCTTTCTGAGCTTCTGCTCTTAGGCAATCTTCATGTGGCTTGTCATCTCTCTTCCTCCATCTATGCTTTTCCCATGCTTGTTTAATCTCTTTTATAACTCAAAAGAGATTGACTCAAGACACACCCTACACTAATTCTGTCTCATGAACATAACAAAGATCACCCACTCCTAGATGGGATTATAACCACAGGCACAGAGGTTAGGATTTACAACATATTTTAGGGGAACACCCACACTTCAATCGATAACAATAAGTATACATACAGAAATCAATGTTCTTTGGTGTGTACCAGGGATGGGAGGTGGAGGGAGGGAGAATCCCTCTCTAGACAGTAGACACGTGTTATTTTTGGTGATGGGAAAGGCAATACTGAATGTGGGCAAAGTGTGCACATCTTGACCAAGGTTAATGATGACTCTAAGAAGTACACAAAAATAAGGGAAGTTATTGGTACATGCTACAACATATACAATTCTGAAACAACAGCAATAACAACCAAAAAATACGTGAGTAGTTACATGGGTAGATAGGTATGCATATATGTATATAGGAAGGTATATGTGTGTATATACAAGTGCATATATAGGTGCATCTGTAGGCATATGCATATACATGTTTGTATGTGCTAAATATATATTCATATATATAATAAAGCACATAAGGAACACAGTCACGAAATACTTCCCAGACATAAACAAACACCTTGCAGGATTGGTTCAATGGGTTTGAAGGCTTAGGACCGTAGTCTCATGGGACAACTTGGTCAATTGGCACAACATAGTCCATAAAGTTTATGTTCTACACCCTAGTTTGGTGAGTAATGTTTGGGGTCTTAAAAGCTTGCGAGCAGCCATCTAAGATACAACTATTGGTCTCTACTCCTCTAAAGCAAAAGAGAAAGAAGGAAACCAAACTCAAAGAAGAAACTAGTCTACAGGAATAACTGCCTACACAAATCACAGCCTCTTCTATTCTAAGACTAGAAGAACTAGATGGTACCAGGCTACCATTACTGACCATCTGACCAGGTACACAATAGATGGTTCCAGAGAGAATGGGAGTAAATAATAGAACAGAACTCAAATTCTTTAAAAAAGGTCAGACTTACCGGACTGGTAGAGACTAGAGGAACCCCCAAGATTATCACCCTGAGATACCTTTTAAACTTTGAACTGAAACCATTCCTAGAGATCATCTTTCAGCTAAATAACAGATTGGCTCAAAAAATAATATCTAAAAAAATTCTTATAATGGCAAACATAATTTTTAAAAGGAATTGGATGGATTGTCTGTCTCTTTTGTATTGATTTTTAGGAATTCTTTATATATTTTGATAGGAATTTTTTTATTTTGGATACTAGTCCTTTGTTGTATATATGTATTTTGAATATTTTACCCCAGTCTGTGGCTTGTCTTTTCCCTTCCTTAATAATGCATTTTGATGAACAGAACATCTTGGTTGGAATGTTAATTTATACAATCACTTTGGAGAATTGTTTGACATTATCAACTTAAGCTAAATATACACCTACCCACTATGACCCAAGAATTCCATTTCTAGTTATATACCCAAGAGAAATTAGTGTGTGTGTGTGCATGAATGTGGGTGTGTTTTTATTTATTATATATAATGTGTGTGAGTGTGTGTAAAAAGACATGTAGAAGAATGATCATAGAAGCTTTATTTATAATAGAAAAGATGGCAATAACACAAGTTCAATGGATGAATTGATAAAGCAACTGTGGCATATTCATAAAATGGACAAAAGGGAATAACTAACAGCAATAAAACAGAATTAATTACTTAAACATGCATCAACATGGATGAATCTGAAAAGCATTATGTTGGGTGAAGGATTACACAGAACAGTGCATACTATGGCTATTTTTTTTAATGGAGTTTAAAAACAAGTAAGACTAATCTATAGTGATAGAATACAGATTAGTGGTTATCTCTGAGGGGAGTTTTATTCAGAAGGTATATGAAGGAGATTTCTGTGGTGCTAGAGATGTTCAAAATCCTAATCTGGATGGTAGATTACATGGGTTTAGATATAGGTAAAAATTCACCAAGTTGTATAATTTACAGCATGATTCTGGGACTACAGTATGTATACAGACTTTCTGGAGCTGTGGAGGCTGGTTGAACTCCAGAAACTATTGCCCTGAGATAATGTCTAAACCTTAAACCAAAAATATCTCCTGAAGTCTTCTTAAAACTAAACATTAGTTTAGCTTAACTAGTAAAAAATGTCTGCCTTGAGCATTATGCTCTTTTAAGAACTATCTATATGGGATCAAATTAACAACAACTGAAAAGATAAGATAAGAAGCTTAGGGGGCAATGAGTTTGTGTTAATGGGGGAGAAAAGGAGGATGAGAATGTTTGCACAACTCGAAGAATGTAATTAATGTCACTGAATTGATGTAGAAACTGTTGAATTGGTGTATGTTTTGCTGTATATATTCTCAACAACAACAAAATAAAAAAACAAAAAAAATAAAACTAATAAATTATTTAAGATAATTTAAATTTAAAAGACTATCTTGCTTATCTAGTGCTGCTATAACAGAAATTTATTTTCTCACAGTTTAGGAGGCTAGAAGTCCGAAATCAGAGTCCCAGTTCTAGGGGAAGGCTTTCTCTATCTGTTGGCTCTATGGGAAGGTCTTTGTCTTCTTTCAAATTCTGTGGGCTCAGCATTCCTTGGAGATCTCCATTTGTCTTGGCATCAGTCTTCCCCCGGGTCTAGGAGGTTGTCGGCACAGAACACCAGGTCCAAAGGACATGCTTCACTCTGGGCTCTTCTTTCTCGGTGGTAGTGAGGTCCCTCTCTTCTCTGCTCACTTCTATCTCCTTTTATCCTTGTAAGATAAAAGGTGTGACTCAAGCAAGAAAACAAAAATCCTCACAACTGGACCAATAAGCAACATTATGATAAATGGAGAAAAGACTGAATTTGTCAAGGATTTCATTTTACTTGGATCCACAATCAATGCCCATGGAAGCAGCAATCAAGAAATCAAAAGACAGATGAGGCAGAGCCAACATGGTGCTATAGACAGAAGCACCATGCTGTCCCTCTACAGCAAAGACCAAAAAACTAACTAAAACAGATACAAACATCAATCCTGGAACTCTAAGCATCAAATGAAGGGATAAAGAACTCAACTAAGCACCAAATGGAATAAGAAACTGACAGAGAACAGAGAACGAGGAGAGCTACGGAGTGGAGGTCCACTAACAGCTAATGCAGCATGAACTCACCATCTTGGACCCCTCAGCCACCAAGAACGGTGGACAGGGAGTACAGCAAGGCAACTTCATGGAGCTCCTAGCAGGAGACAGAACACCCGGTAACCAAGGATACACACTTTCTCACCCCCACCCTTTTTCCCTCTGTGCGGCCTCTACCACTTTCCGGTGGGCCACAATCACTCGGCCAGAGAGAAGCTGGCTTCTTGCCACTTGGATTGGCCCCACCCCCACCAGCCGGCTCCTTCAGTGCCATTTTTGTTGTTGCTGTTTTGGCTACTTGTTGTTTCTTCTCTCTCTCTCACCTCCTTCCTTTCCTTTCTTTCGCCTAGTTGGTGCCATGTGCCATCTCCTCTCCTTGACAGGCAAGCCATGTTACTTGGCTGGGGAGCCGCTTCCCCAGTCTGCACTGCCATGCCAGTGGGCTCCCTTGTGGCATTTTTTTTCTTGCTACCTTGTCTCTCTCTCCTTTCCTTTCTGCCGACCACATGGCCACGTGTGCCATTTACACCACTTTTTGACAGGCTGTGCCACAATGCTCAGATGGGAAGCCACTGGCACATGGCTTCCCCAGTCTGTGCCACCATGCAGGTGGGCTCCCTTGGGGTAATTTTTTTTCCCTTGGTTTCTTGACTCTCTCTACCTTCCTTTCCTTTCTTCTGACCACCTTGCCATGTGTGCCGTCTCCACTGCTTTTTGGCAGACTCTGCCCCACCACTCTGCTGGGGAGGTGCCAATGCATGGCTTCCCCATTCTGTGCCACCACGCCGATGGCTCCCTTGGGCATTTTTTTTTTTCATTTTTTTTCTCAGTTTCTTGACTCTCTCTACCTTCCTTCTTTTCCTTTCTTCTGACCACCTAGCCAGTATGCTGTCTCTGCTGCTTTCTGATGGGCTCTGCCATGCCACTCAGCAGGGGAGATGCCAGTACACAGTTTCCCCAATCCGCCCTGTCATGCTGGTGGGCTCCCATGAGGCATTTTTTTTCATGGTTTCTTCTCTCCCTTTACCTTCCTTCCTTTCCATTCTCCGGAACACCTGGCCACATGTGCTGTCTTGGCCACTTTTTGATGGGCTGTGCCACACTGCATGGCTGGGGAATTGCTGACATATGGCTTGCCTGGTCTGTGCTGTCATGCTAGTGGGCTCCCGTGGAGCACTTTTTTTTTCTTGGTTTCTTGCCTCATTCTACCTTCCTTCCTTTCCTTTCTCCTGACTGAACTGGCTATATGTGCCATCTCCGCCACTTTCTGATGGGCTGTGCCACAATGCTCAGCTGGGAAGCTGCTGGCACACGGCTTCTCCGGTCCATGCTGCCATGCCAGTGGACTCCCTTGGTATATTTTTTTTCTTGGTTTCTTGTCTCTCTCTACCTTCCTTCCTTCCCTTTCTCCCCAACACCTGGCCATGTGTGCCTTTTATTTTCTTTTTTCTTTTTTTGGTTTCTTACCTCTCTTACCCTTCCTTTATTTTCTCCTGCCCACTAAGGCATGTGTGCTGTCTCCACCCCTTCTTGATGGGCTGTGCCACACCATCCAGCTAGAAAGCCACTGGCACGTGGCTTCCTTGGGTCTGCACCATTCCACTGGCAGGCTTCCTCAGAACCTTTTTTTTGCTTCTGTTTCTCTCTGTTCTTTCACTTCTTTTGAACACCCACTTAGCTCCACACATTAATCCTCCCCTTTCCCTCCTACCAATCTGCACCGCACACTGACACTGCACCCCCGAGCGGCACAGGTGTGAACAACCAGACACTGCCCTGCACTGCCCTCAGCCCCAACCTGTCAGCTTAAGTACATGCTGCAAATGACCATCCCCACCTGTCCCCCTCTGCTGCACCTGCCCTGCTGCACCACAGCTGAGTGACCAGCCCTGAACACCTGGAAAAGGTAGTGAGAAGTATCATGCTGAAAGATGAGCAAACAACAAAGAACACCCAGTGTCTTAGTCATCTAGTGCCGCCATAACAGAAATACCACAAGTGGATGGTTTTAACAAAGAGAAATTTATTTCCTCACAGTCAAAGTAGGCTAAAAGTCTAAATTCAGGGCGTCATCTCCAGGGGAAGCCTTTTTCTCTCTCTGTCGGCCTTCTGATCAATGTTCCCCTGGACTAGGAGCTTCTCGGTGCAGGGATCCTAGTCCAAAGGACGCACTCTGCTCCTGGCACTGCTTTCTTGATGGTATGAGGCCCCCCGTCTCACTGCTCACTTCTGTCTTTTACATCTCAAGAGATTGCCTCAGGACACAATCCAGTCTTGTAGATCAGGTCCTGCCTTACTAACACAACTGCCACCCATCCTCCCTCATTAACATCATAGAGGCAGGTTTACAACATACAGGAAAATCACACAGTACCAGGAAACATGGCCTAGCCAAACTGCTACACACATTTTTGGGGGGACATAATTCAATCCATGACATTCCACCCTTTGGCCCCCAAAAAATCACATCCTTACAGCATGGAAAACATATTCACCCCATCATATTATAGCAAAAGTCTTAACTCCAAGTCTAAAATCCAAAAATTCCTCTTCATCTGTGAAATATAGAATACAAGTTATTTGCTTCCAAAGGTACAATGACAGAACAGGCATAAGCTAGACATTTCCATTACAAATGGGAGAAACTAGAGAAAAAGAAGTGATAACAGGCACCAAGCAAGTCAGCAGAACACATTACATTAGCCCTCAAGGCTTTGAAAATAATCCTCTGTTCTCTGAGACAGTTTACACAATAGCCCTGCCCTCCAGACTCTAGGTATTGGCCACAGTCTCTGGATTACCAGCGGAGGCCCCTCGGCCCTGGGCTTCAGCTCCACCTTCCAGGCCCCCTGGGACAGCAACTGTGCTCCCTTGGCTTTAGGCGCGCACCATTCTCCTAGTCCATCAGAGTGACAACTCCACCCTTAGAAACACCAGAGGCCATGGCTCCACCCTTTGAAACCCCTGAGGTCATGGCCATACCTTTTGAGGCTGAGGCAGCTCCACTTCTTGTGTCCCTTGTCTCTTCCGCTTCTGCTTCCTATGGCCTCTCGGCCCTCGGGCCTCATGCCCACATCTGCCAGGCTGCAGCAAGTGTTCCAAAGCTCAGTAGCTACACCGGTAAGTCCCAGAGGCACCCCACTCCGCCAAGAAGCCTTCTGAGCACAGGCACTCGGCTCCCTTGCTCTGTGAGTCGGCAAGCCTAGCTCCACCGATAAGTGCCCAGAGGCACCCCACTCCACCAGGAAGCCTCCTGCTCACAGACATTCAGCTCTCTCGCTCTGTGGGTCAGCTCCAGTGCCGTCTTTCACTGGTCTCCTGGTTCTGCTGCTGTTGGTTCTCTGGTGCTGCTGCTTCTCTGCTGCTGTAGGTTCTCTGCTGCTGTTGGTCCTCTGTCACTGTCGCATGTCTATCCATTCACAGTTTTAAAACCGCTTCCACATTTTAGGTATCTGTTAGAACAGCACCCCACTCTCTCAGTACCAAATTCTGTCTTAGTCATCTAGTGCCGCCATAACAGAAATACCACAAGTGGATGGTTTTAACGAAGAGAAATTTATTTCCTCACAGTCAAAGTAGGCTAAAAGTCCAAATTCAGGGTGTCATCTCCAGGGGAAGCCTTTTTCTCTGTCGGCCTTCTGATCAATGTTCCCCTGGACTAGGAGCTTCTTGGTGCAGGGATCCCGGTCCAAAGGACGCACTCTGCTCCTGCTTTCTTGATGGTATGAGCCCCCCCCCCCCCATCTCACTGCTCACTTCTGTCTTTTATATCTCAAAAGATTGCCTCAGGACACAATCCAGTCTTGTAGATCAGGTCCTGCCTTACTAACACAACTGCCACCCATCCTCCCTCATTAACATCATAGAGGCAGGTTTACAACATACAGGAAAATCACACAGTACCAGGAATCATGGCCTAGCCAAACTGCTACACACATTTTTGGGGGAACATAATTCAATCCATGACACCCAGACTGCCTACCCAGACATAAAACCAAATAAAAAAAGCAGGATGAAACAAACAAATCTACAGTCAATAAAGGAAGAAAGTAATTCCTGAATGTCTTAAAGACAGCAGATAATATCAAAACATATTTTTAAAAAAAAAGGGACAGATGGCTCGAGAAAGTGTCCAAAATAAAACACTAGATAACCTTCTGGTAGAAGAAAATGCGCTGGAACTACCTGATAGAAAATTTAAAAGTCTAATATTCAGGGCACTCCAAGAGATGAAAGAAAATATAGGTGAAAATAAGAAAAAAAATAGACAAAATCACAGAAAATACAGACAAAATCATGGAAAAAACAGACAAAAAATGGAAGAATTCAGGAAAATAATAAAGGAAAAAATGCCAAAATAAACACACAACTAGAAATAATACGAAAAACAGCAATTAGAAATCCAAAAGATAAACAACAGATTTCAGAAATGGACAGTGCCATAGAAGGTTTTAGGAGCAAATTTGAAACAATGGAAGACAGGATCAGAGAAATTGAAGAAAAATCCTTGGATACCACATTGTTTGAGGAAAAATCAGAGAAAAGAACGAAGAAAAATGAAGGAAGCCTGAGAATGATGTGGGATACAATCAAAAGCAAAACTACACATGTGATCAGAGTTCCAGTACCGGGGGAGAAAGTGGAAAACACAGAAAGGATCATTGAAGATTTGCTGACAGAAAATTTCCCTAATATCATGAAAGATGAAAACCTGACCATCCAAGAAGCTCAACAAACCCCATATAGGACAAGCTCCAACAAAAAATCACCAAGACATATCATAATCACACTTGTTAACACCAAACACACATACACAAAAAAAAAAAGAATCCCGAGAGCAGCTTAAGAAAAACGAAAAGTCACATACAGAGGGGAAACAATAAGACTAAATTCTGATTACTCAGTAAAACCATGCAGGCAAGATAGCAACGGGATGATATATATAAAACCTTGAAAGAAAAAAAAAACTGCCAACCAAGACAATATATCCTGCAAAACTCTAGCTCAAATATAATGGCAAAATTAGGATATTTCCCGATAAACAGAAATTAAAGGAATATGTAAAAACCAAACCAAACTTACAAGAATTATTAAAGGGAGTCCTTTGGTTAGAGAATCAACAACATCAGACAACACCCTGAATCTAGGATGCAAGACTGCATGAGCCAGATATCAACCTAGATAATGAACTCTCAAGGATAAAACAAAACTAGAAGACTTACAACAGGGAACCAGAGAGGTCAATCCATAAATCCGTAAATGACAACAACGTCAGAACAAAAGAAGAGGGAATAAATGGTGTAGCTACAGAACTTTCAAATAGAGAGGAAGTCAAGGCGATATTAAATAGTAAAACACTGGTTCAAACTTAGGAATATATGGGAAAATTTCATGGTAGCCACAAAGAAAGTTAACAAACCTACTCATCAAAATAAAGAAGAAAAACAAAGTCTTAGTAAACACAAAATCTACAAAAATGAAAGAAACACACAAACAAAAAATCCACAAACGAAAGGAATTCAGCACAGGAGAGTAAAAGGAACAAAGAAAACATCAGCACCACAAAAAAAAAAAGAAATGCTGTAAAATGTCAGCAATAAACTCACATCTATCTATAATCGCAGAGAACATAAATAGCTTAAATGCACCCATAAGGAGACAAATAGTGACAGAATGGATAAAAAAAGGACCTACCAATATGCTGTCTACAAGAGACAAACCTCAGCAACAAAGACATGAATATACTAAAAATCAAAGGATGGAAAAAATATATCAAGCAAACAGCAACCAAAAAAGAGCAGGAGTGGCAATATTAATCTCAGATGAAATAAACTTTAAAATAAAGTCCACCATAAAACACAAGGAAGGACATTAGATAATGATTAAAGGGACAATCCACCATGAGGTTACAACCATAATACATATCTATGCACCCAATGACAGGGATCCAAAATACATAAAACAAACTCTAACAACACTGAAAATAGAAATTGATAGTTCTACAACAATAGCAGGTGACTTCAAAACACCACTCTCAGTAAAGGACAGAACATCTAGAAAGAAACTCAACAAAGATACAGAAGATCTAAAGGCCACAATCCACCAATCTGACCTCTATAGACCTATATAAAACACTCCACCCAGCGTCAGCAAGGTACACATTTTTTTGAACTCACGTGGAATGTTTTCCAGAATAGACTACATCTTAGGTCACAATGCAACACCCAACAAAATCCAAAATATTGAGATAATGCAAAGTATCTTCTCTGATCAAAATGTCATCAAAGTAGAAATTAATAACAGGAAGAGCAAGGAAAAAAGATCAAATATATGGAAACTGAATAACACCTTGCTTAAAAAACACTGGGTAATAGAAGAAATCAAAGATGGAATCAAACTGCTAGAATCAAATGAGAGCAAAAACACATCATACTAAAACCTTTGGGACACAGCAAAGGCAGTGCTCAGAGGTCAATTTATAGCAATGGATGCACACATCAAATTAGAATAAAGGGACAAAATCAAAACATTAGCTATACAACACGAACAAATAAAAAGAACAGCAAAAGAAGCCAACAGCCATCAGAAGAAAGGAAATAATAAAGATCAGAGCATAAATAAATGAAATAGAGAATAGAAAAACAATAGAACCAATCAACAAAACCAAAAGTTGGTTCTTTGAAAGGGTCAATAAAACCAACAAATCATTGGCCAAACTGACAAAAGAAAAACAGGAGAGGATGCAAATAGCCCAAACAAGAAATGAAATGGGGAACATTACAATACATCCAACTGAAATAAAAAGGATTATAACAGAGTACTATGAAAAACTATATTCCACCAGATTTGAAAACTTAGAGGAAATGGACAAATTTCTAGAAAAACACTACCTACCCAAACTAACATATACTGAAGCTGAAAATCTGAACAGACCCATAACAAGAGAAGCTATCGAAAAAGTAGTAAAAGAAAAACTCCCAACAACAACAACAAAAAGCCCTGGCTCAGATGGCTTCACTGGAGAATTTTACAAAACATTCAGGGAAGAGCGTACACCAGTACTACTCAAAATTTCAGAACATAGAAAAGGAAGGAATACTGCTGAATTCATTCTATGAAGTCAGCATAACCCTCATACCAAAACCAGGCAAAGGCACCACAAAAAAGAAAATTATAGACCAATAGCTCTCATGAATATAGATGTAAAATTTTTCAACAAAATTCTAGGCAATAGAACTCAGCATCATATCAAAACAATAATACACCAGGACCAAGTGGGATTCATACCAAGTATGCAAGGATAGTTTAACATTAGAAAATCAATCAATGTAATCCACAACATAAATAAAATAAAATAATCACATAATCCTCTCAATAGAAAGCAAAAAAGGCATTCGACAAAGTCCAGCATCCATTCCTGATGAAAACTCCTTAATATAATAAGTATAGAAGGGAAATTCCTCAATATACTAAAGGGCATCTATAGAAAATGAAGAGCCAACATCATTCTTAATGGAGAGAGGATGAAAACATACCCCTTAAGAACAGGAAAAAGACAAGGATGCCCTTTAACACCACTCCTATTTAACATTGTGCTGGAAGACCTAGCTAGAGCAATAAGGCAAGAAAAAGAAAAAAAGGGCACCCAAATTGGTAAGGAAGAACTAAAACTGTCCTTATTTGCAGATAATATGATACTATACAGACTTCCAGCAACATGGCACTCTAGGCAGAAGCACCACACCATCCCTACACAGCAAAGATCTGAAAAACTAAGCCAAACAGAGAAAACAGCAATCCTGAAATCCTAAACATCAAATGAAGATATAAAGAACTCAGCCAAGCAACAAATGGAATAAGAAACTGACAGAGAACAGAGAGCAAGGAGACATACATGGAGAGGTCCCCTATCAGCTAATGCAGCACAGATCTGCCATCTTGGACTCCTATCAGAGACCAGCAAATAGGGTGTATGAGAAAGCAGCTTCACGGAGCTGCCAGCAAGAGACAGAAGCAGTAAACAGCGATATATGCTTTCCCACCCCCCACCCTTCTTCACCCCCACTTGGCCTCCTCTGCTTCCCGCAGTCACAGTCTCTTTGCCGGGAAGCACTGGCTGCTTTGATTCCACCCGCCTCCACTGGTCGACTCCCTGGTGCCATTTGTTGGCTGCTGGTGTTGCTTTTTTCCACTTCTTTTGATTTCTTCCTTACCTCTCACCACCTCGTCCTCCTTTTGCTTAAATACTTGGCTCTGTGTGCCATCTTTGCTTCTTCCTGAGGGGCTGTGGAGCTCCATTCGAGTGTGGAACTACTTCCCAGTCCGGGCTGCCATGCTGCTGGGATCCCAGGGCTTTTGTTTGTTTGTTTTCTTTTTCTTTTCTCAAGTTGAGAGCCTGTTCTGGCCAGGCAGTGCTGTGTGGCTTGGGACCTACCCCCTCAGCTTGCGCATACATGCAGAGGGATCCCTGGGAGCATTTCTTTTCTCTGGGGTTTCTTTTCTATTTTTTGGAGGGGTTTCTTGTTTTTTTTTAAATTAGTTTTGTTTACTTTTCCCTTTTTTCCCCTTTTGTCTTTCTTCATTACTCAGTTTCTCCTCTCTCTATAACCTCCTTCTCTTCCTGTCCCCTGGATACTTGGTGCTGAATACCTCTATGCCTCCTACCCAGGCTGTACTTCAACACCTGGAAACAACTTTGGCAGACCTTGTAGCCGCACCAGTGGGATCCCTGGGAGCTTTGCTGTTCTTTTTTCTTTCTAATTTTTATTTATTCATTCTTTTCTTTTTTTTCTTCTTCTTCCCCTTTGTGTTTTTCTCCATTTCATAGTCTCTCATCTCTCCACACCAAAGGCATGCTCCCCTAGCACTCTTGTTTGTTTGTTTTTATGTTTTTGGCTCCTGTTCCTCTCTCCTCTCTCCCATACCCATCTTAGCTCCACACATCACAATCTCCCCCCTCCATCCTGCCTACCTGCACCGTGCACTTAACATCATACCACCAAGCAGCACAGCCACGGCCCACTGGAACCTACCCTACACTGATTACTGACCCGCACTGCTGGCTGTAGTAACTGCCACAAACAACCCATCCCAGCAACTCCTCTTCACCTAGACCTGCCCTGCTGTACTATATCTGAGCGACTGACACTGCCAATTGGAGGAGGTGGAAAGTATCGTGCCCACAGATGAGGAAACAACAAAGAACACACAGTCCACCTGCTCAGACATAGCCAAATTAAAAAAAAGGACAAAAAAAAAAAACAAATCTACAATCAATAAACGAGAAAAATAACTACTGAATGCCCCGAAGACAGCAGACAATATCAAAACATTTACAAAAACAGGACAGGATGGTTCCAGTAGGAATCCAAAATAAAACACCAGATGACTTTCCAGTAGAAGAAAGGCAGTAGAAATACCTGATAGGGAATTCAAATATCTAATACTCGGAATTATCCAAGAGTTGAATCAAAAAAGCAGACAAAAAAGGAAAAAATAGACAAATTCATGGAAAAGGCAGACAAAATCACAGAAAATGCAGACAAACCATTGGAAGAATTCAGGAAAATAATGCAGGAACAAAATGCCAAAATAAATTCACAACTAGAAAATATACAAAAACAACAATTACAAATCCAAAAGACAAGCAACAAGATTTCAGAAATGGACAGTGTCATAGAAGGGCTGAGGAGCAGATTTGATATGGTGGAAGAAAGGATCAGCGGAATTGAAGACAAACATTTGGATACAACTCTGTTTGAAGAAAACTCAGAAAAAAAGAACAAAGAAAAATGAAGACACTCTGAGAATTATGTGGGACACAATCAAAAGCAAAAATCTTCGAGTGATCGGAGTTCCAGAACAGGGGGAGAAAACAGAAGACACAGAGAGGATCATTGAAGAATTGCTTACAGAAAACTTCCCCAATATCATGAAAGATGAAAAGCTGACCATCCAAGAAGCTCAACGAACCCCATATAGGATAGACCCCAAAAGAAAATCACCAAGGCATATCATAATCACACTCACTAAAACCAAAGACAAAGAATCCTGAGAGCAGATCAAGAAAAACAAAAAGTCACATACAGAGGAGAAACAATAAGACTAAGTTCGGATTATTCAGCAGAAACCATGCAGGCAAGAAGGCAATGGGATGACATATATAAAACCTTGAAAGAAAAAAGTTGTCAGCCAAGAAAAATATATCCTGCAAAACTCTTGTTCAAATACGATGGTGAAATTAGGTCATTTCCAAATAAACAGAATTTAAGGGACTATGTTAAAACCAAACCAAACTTACAAGACCTATTAAAGGAATTTCTTCAATCTGAGAACAAACAATATCAGACCACAGACTGAATATACGACACAGGACTGTACTAGCCACATACCAACCCAGGAAATGAACTTTTAAGAACTATGAAAAACCAGAAGAATTACAAAAGGTTAATCTGTAAATGACAACAGCATCAGAACAATAAAAGAGGGAATAAATGGTTATGTGACCCTAATTGCTCACCCCATTCGACGACAGCACACTCCTCTTTTCTACCCGATTCCCCATGTCCATTCAACTAGCTCCTAACCCTCTCTGCCTTCCCATCTCACCTCCAGACAGAAGCTGCCCGTTTAGTCTCTTGTTTCTACTTGACCTAAGAGGCACACTCCTCACGAGTATCATTTTATGTCCCACAGTCCAGTCCAATCCCTGTCTGAAGAGTTAGCCTCAGAAATTGTTTTTGTTCTGGGTTGATAGAGAATCCAGAGGCCATGCTTTCCAGGGTTCCTACAGTCTCAGTCAGATCATTAAGTCTGGTCTTATTACTAGAATTTGAGTTCTGCACCCCAGCTTTCTGCTGCTCCATCAGGGACTCTCTGTTATGTTCCCTGTCAGGGCTGTCATTGTGGTAGTCAGGCACCATCTAGTTCTTCTGGTCTCAGGCTGATGAAGTCTCTGGTTTATGTGGCCCTTTCTGTCTCTTGGGCTAATACTTTCCTTGTGTCTTTGGTGTTCTTCATTCTCCTGTACTCCAGGTGGTTGGGACCAATTGATGCATCTTAGATGGCCGCTTGCAAGCTTTTAAGACCCCAGACGCCACTCACCAAAGTAGGATGCAGAACATTTTCTTAATAAGCTTTGTTACCCAACAGCATTCTTTAAAGAGATGGAAAAACTAATCACTAACTTTACATGGAAAGGTAAAAGGCCACGGATAAGTAAAGCACTATTGAACAAGAAGAATAAAGTAGGAGGACTCACACTACCTGACCTCAAAACCTACTACACAGCTACCGTAGTCAAAACAGCCTGGTACTGGTACAACGACAGACACATTGGCCAACAGAATAGGCCAATAGAATCCAGATGTAAACTCATTCACCTACGGTCACCTAATCTTCAACAAAGGCCCAAAGTCCAACATATGAAGAAAAAATAGTCTTCTGAACAAATGGTGCTGAAAAACTGGATGTCCATCTGCAAAAATATGAAACAGGACCCACACCTCATACTATACACAAAAACTAATTCAAAATGGATCGAAGACCTAAATATAAAACCAAAAGCTATAAAGATCATAGAAGAAAAAATGAGGTCAATGCTAGAGGCCCTAATACATGGCATAAAAAGTATACAAACCATAATAAAAAAATACACAAAAAACAGAAGGCAAGCTAGATAACTAGGATCTTCTAAAAATTAAATACTTATGCTCATCAAAAAGACTTTACCAAAAGAGTAAAAAGAGAACCTACAGACTGGGAAAAATTTTTTTGTCTATGACAAATCAGAGAAAGGTCTAATCTCTAAAATCTACAGGAAAATCCAACACCTCTACCATAAAAAGACAAACAATCCAATTAAAAAATGGGCAAAGGATATGAACAGAAACTTCACCAAAGAAGACATTCAGGCACTTAACAGACACATGAGGAAGTGGTCACAATCATTAGTCATTAGAAAATGCAAATTAAAATCACAATGAGATACCATCTCACCCCAACGTTACTGGCATGAATCAAAAAAACAGAAAATAAATGTTGGAGAGGCTGCAGGGAGACTTGGACTCTTATGCACTGCTAGTGGGAATTCAAAATGGAATAACCATTTTGGAAAACAATACGATGCTTCCTTAAAAGAGCTAATAATAAAAATACCATATAATCCAGCAATCTCACTCCTAGGAATGTATCCTAGAGAAATAAGAATCCTCTCAAGAATAGACATATGCACACCCATGTTCACTGCAGCATTATTCACAATAGCAAAAAGATGGAAAAAACCTAAGTGCCCATCAACAGACGAATGTATAAACAAACTATGGTACACACACACAATGGAATACTATGCAATGATAAAGAACAGTGAGGAATCTGCAAAACATCACACGACAGGGATGAATCCGGAGTATATTATGCTGAGTGAAATAAGTCAATCACAAAAGGACAAATATTGTGTGAGACCACTATTATAAAAACTCATGAAAAATTTACACACAAAAAGAAACAATCTTTGATAGTTACGAGGAAGGGGAAGGGTACAGAGGGAAGAACACTAACTAGACAATAGATAAGTGGTAACTATGGTGAACGATAAGACAGTACACAATATTAGGGAAGCCAGCACAACTTGATCAAGGCAAGGTCACGAAGCTTCATAGACACATCCAAACTCCCTGAGGGACCGAATTACTGGGCTGAGGGCTTGCGACCATGTCTCCTAGAACATCTAGCTCAACTGGCATAACATACTTTGTAAAGAAACTGTTCTACATCCTACTTTGGTGAGTAGCCTGTGGGGTCTTAAAAGCTTGTGAGCAGTCATCTAAGTACTCTACTGGTCTTATCCTGTCTTGAGCAAGGGAAAATGAAGAAAACCAAAGATACAAGGGAAAGATTAGTCCAAACAACTAATGGACCACAACTCTCACAGCCTTCACCAGACTGAGTTCAGCACAACTACCACCACCGACTGCTCCGGCAGGGATCACAATAGAGGGTCCCGGACAGAGCTGGAGAAAAATGTAGAACAAAATTCTAACTCACATACATACACACAAAAAAGACCAGACTTATAGGTCTGACAGAGGCTGGAGAAACTCTGAGTGTATGGCCCCTGGATACCCTTTAAACTCAGTACTGAAGTCACTTCTGAGGTTCACCCTTCAGTCAAAGATTAGACAGGCCCATAAAACAAAATGAGACTAAATGGGCACACCAGTCCAGGGCCAAGGAAGAGAAGGCAGGAGAGGACTGGAAAGCTTGTAATGGGGAACCAAAGGTCAAGAAGGGGAGAGTGTTGACATGTTGTGGGGATGGCAACCAATGTCACAAAATAGCATGTGTATTAATTGTTTAATGAGAAACTAATTTGTTCTGTAAACCTTCATCTAAAGTACAATAAAAAAAAAGTTCAGATGCTATGAAAACTGTAAACTATAAATAACACACCTTGGAAAAAGTAAAATGAGAAATAAATTTTTCTGATAATCATACAAAAAAAGAGAGAAAAGGAAAAAGAAATCAAATGATGCATTGCATTGGGCAAATCTGCTACAAAAGACCTCTTTAAAGTGTTAAAAATCAGTGATGTCACTTTAACGACTACAGTGCGTCTGACCCAAGCCATGGTGTTTTCAATCACCTCGTGTGCGTGTGAAAGCTAGATATGAATAAGGAAGACCAAAGAAGAATTGATGTCCTTGAATTATGGTGTTTGCGAAGAATACAGAATATACCACGTACTGCCAGAAGAAGGAACAAATCTGTCTTGGAAGAAGTACAGCCAGAATGCTTCTTAGAAGCACAGATGGTGAGACTTTGTCTTACATACTTTGGACATGTTATCAGGAGGGACCTGTCCCTGGAGAAGAACATCATGCTTGGTAGAGTACATGGTCAGCGAAAAAGAGGAAGACCCTCAACAAGATGTACTGACACAGTGGCTGTAACAATGGGCTCAAGCATAACAATTGTGAAGATGGCACAGGACTGAGCAGTGTTTTGTTCACTATGAGTCGGTACTGACTTGAGGGCACCTAACAACAACAACCAAGGATGTGACTTGAGTAAGGCTATAATTTAAATAAGGTGGTGAATTGAATAAGGCTGTGAACTGAATCACGCCCTTTAGTACAAGATACACCCCATGCTAATCCTGCCTCATTAACATATAGAGGTTTAGGATTTACAACACATAATTACACAATTCCACAAAATGTAGGACAATTATACATTACTGGGAATCATGCCCTAGCCAAGTTGACACATATTTTCGGGGACATAATTCAATCCTTGACAATGACTTATAAAATTTTTAAGAAGCATACCTAGTAATGCATTTTTATAGTATAATGTCATTCTCAATTAGAGTTTTCAACTTAAGGTACTACCCCCAGGGGGCATTTAGAAATGTGTAGGACATTTTTGGCTGTTATAATAAATGCAGTGCACTATGGGCATTTAATGGACGGGGGCCCAGGATGCTAAGTATTTTGCAATGAGCTGGTCAGACCCACTGTGATGGTTAAGATTGTATGTCAACTTGGCTGGGCCATGATTCTTAGTGTTTTAATGTAATCACTCCCATGATTGAATATACTGTGAGTAGCCAATCAGATGAAAGGGAGTCTCCTTGGGGGTGTGGCCTGCATCTGTATATAAGCAGACGTTCTGGCTTTTTGCTCTCTCTGGATCCTGCGGCTGCTTCCTGTCGTCTCATCTCCTGCTCTTGGGACTTGAGCTGTCAGCTTATGTGCCGAACCTGGGATTCATTGATCTGCACAGCCTGTGAGTGGGAGCCCTGCTCTCCAACCTTCTGATCTTGGGCTTGCCAGCTTCTGCAGCTGTGTGACTTGGGAGAGGGCTCTACCCTGACCCACGGACTTGGGACTTTCTAGCCTCTACAATCGCGTGAGCTGTTTCCTTGAGAGATATATATATATATATATATATATATATATATATATATATATATATATATATATATATATACATATATATACACACACACTTTACTGGTTTTGCTTCTCTAGAGAACCCAGCCTAAGACACCCACATAATTAAGATCTGTCCCAACTAAAAGGCTAAAGGGCAGTGTTCTAAAAGAGCAACTAAAATAGCGAAAAACACCCAGCTAATTTGTTGTCTTAGAAGAACAATGTATACCGAGTAACATGAAAGCATAAAGTTTTTGAAAATTCTTTTTAATTTTGATAATTAAAAGTAGTACCTTCGGGTGGCCCTTTAATTTCTGGGATGTCCTTGGGAATATAATTTCTTATGGTATACAATGTTGAATAAAATTGACAACAAGGACATCATACGTGAAGAAAGCAAAGAGTCATTAAAAAGACGGGAAAGCAAGAAAAGACCAAAACGGATGTCAGAAGAGACTCTGAAACTTGCTTTTGAATGTCAAGTAGCTAAACCGAGAGGAAGAAATGATGAAGTTAAAGAGCTGAACAGAAGATTTCAAAGGGTGGTTCAAGAAGACAAAGTAAAGTATTACAATGAAACGAGCAAAGACCTGGAGTTACAAAACCAAAAGGAAAGAATATGCTCGGAATTTCTCAGTTTGAAAAAAATGAATAAAAAAATCAAGTCTTGAGTAGCAATATTGAAGGATTCTATGAGGAAAATATTAAACAACGCAGGAAGCATCAAAAGAAGATGGAAGGAATACACAGAGTCACTATACAAAAAAGAATTGGTTGATGTACATCCATTTCAGGAGGAAGCATTTGATCAAGAACCAACGGTATTGAAGGAAGAAGTCTAAGTTGCACTGAAAGCATTGGCAAAAAACAAGGCTCCAGGAATTGACGGAATACCAACTGAGTTGTTTCAACAAACAGATGCAGTACTGGAAGTGCTCACCCATCTGTCAAGAAATTTGGAAGACAGCTACCTGGACAACTGACTGGAAGAGATCCATATTTATGCCTATTCCAAAGAAAGGTGATCCAACCAAATGTGGAAATTATCGAGCAATATCATTAATATCACACACAAGTAAAATTTTGCGGAAGATCATCCAAAAGTGCTTGCAGCAATACATCGACCCAGAACTTCCAGAAATTCAAGCCAGATTCAGAAGAGGACATGGAGCCCGAGATATCATTGCTGATGCCAGATAGCACCAGGCTGAAAGTAAAGAATACCAGAAAGATGTTTACCTGTGTTTTATTGACTATGCAAAGGCACTCAACTGTGCGAATCATAACAAATTATGGATATCATTGCAAAGAATGGGAATTCCAGAACACTTAATTGTGCTCATGAGGAACCTGTACATAGACAGAGAGGCAGTTATTCACACAGAACAAGAGGATACTGCGTGGTTTAAGGTCAGGAAAGGTGTGTACCAGAGTGGTATTCTTTCACCATACTCATTCAGTCTGTATGCTGAGCAAATAACTAGAAACGCCGGAGTATATAAAGAACGGGACATCAGGATCGGAGGAAGACTCATTAACAACCTGCGTTATGCAGATGACACAACCTGGGTTGCTGAAAGTGAAGAGGACTTGAAGCACTTACTGATGAAGATCAAAGACCACAGCTTTCAGTATGGATTACACCTGAACATAAAGAGAACAAAAATCCTCACAACTGGACCAACAAGCAACAACATGATAAACGGAGAAAAGACTGAAGTTGTCAAAGATTTCATTTTACTTGGATCCACAATCAACATCCACGGAAACAGCAGTCAAGAAATCAAACGATGCATTGCATTGGGCAAGTCTGCTGCAGAAGACCTCTTTAAAGTGTTAAAAAGCAAAGATGTCACTTTGAAGACTAAAGTGCGCCTGACCTGAGCCATGGTGTTTTCAATCACCTTACATGCATGCGAAAGCTGGACAATGAATAAGGAAGACTGAAGAATTGATGCCTTTGAATTGTGGTGATGGTGAAGAATACTGAATATACCGTGGACTTCCAAAAGAACGAACAAGTCTGTCTTGGAAGAAATACAGACATAGTGCTTACTGGAAGCAAGGATGGCGAGATTACGTCTCACATACTTTGGACATGTTATCAAGAAGGATCAGTCCTTGGAGAAGGACATCATGCTTGGTAAAGTAGAGGGTCAGAGAAAAAGGAAGACCCTCAATGAGATGGAATGACACAGTGGCTGCAACAATAGGCTCAAGCATAACAAGCATTGTGAGGATGGTGCAGGGCCAGGCAGTGTTTCGTTCTGTTGTACGTAGAGTCGCTTTGAGTTGGAACCAACTTGACAGCATCTAAAAACAGCAACATGGTACACTCTATCTAGTTGGAAGGCACAAACAGAATTGTTTCTGCTTGTGTGTGAAAAAAACCTTGTGGTGATTCAACAAACAGGCTTTGGTTTAGAATAAGATGTCTGTCCTAGATGCCCTATTTCTAGCACTTGTCGAGCCTTACTGAGGATTACAGTGCAATGAGCCAATAATGCGTTTTGGATGGGACACTTGCTGATAGACTGAGATATATTTGGTATTGGGAAAATTAATGTTTTGACTATCAAATATGCCCTAAGAATTTTCTTGTTTCTACAAATTAAAAATGATGAAGATGTGGATATTAAATGTAAGATATTTGCAATGCTTTTCTAAATCCTGTCATCATCTCACCCAGTTTGTTGTTGTTGTTGTTAGGTGCCATCAAGTCGGTTCTGACTTATAGCACCCCTATGTACAACAGAACAAAACTCCACTGGTCCGGAGCCATCCCCACAATCCTTGCTATGCTGGAGCCCATTGCTGCAGCAACTGTGTCAATCCACCTCATTGAGGGTCTTCCTCTTTTTTGCTGACCCTCTACTTTACCAAGTATGATGTCCTTCTCCAGGGACTAGTCACTCCTGATAACATGTCCCAGTTTATTCCTTTAAAATTCCCAACCACTTAGTCTTTCCTTCTATTGGGCTACAAGCTTCACAAATAGTGTAAAGCAGTTAATTGTTTTTATTGAAGTAAAATTCATATAACAGTAAATTCATCATTTTAACCATTTTAAACTGTACAATTCAGTGGCATTTAGTACATTTACAGTGTTGTGCAACCATAACCACTATCCATTTACGTATCATTTTCATTTCCCCAAAAAGAAACCCCTACCCATTAAGCAGTCATTCCCTATTCTTCCCTCCTCCCAGTCCTGGGCAACCACTAATCTGTATTCTGTCTCAGTGTATTTACCTATTCTGGATGTTTCATATAAATGTAATCATACAATAGGTGTCCTTTTGTGTGTGATGTCTTTCACTTAGCATGATATTTTCAATATTCATCCATGTCGTAGCATGTATCAGTACTTGATACCTTTTTATGACCATATAATATTCCATTTTATGACTATTCCACATTTTGCTTATCCATTCATCAGCTGATGGACACTTGGGTTGTTTACACCTTTTGGATATTGTGAATAGTGTTGCTATGGACATTTCTGTATAGGCATTTGTTTGAACATTGGTTTTCAATTCTTTTGGGTGTATACATCAGAGTGGAATTGCTAGGTCATATGATAATTCTATGTTTAACTTTATGAGGACTGGTCAAACTGTTTTCCAAGTGGCTTCACCATTTTATATTCCCAGCAGGAATGTATAAGACTTTTAATTTCTTCACATCCTCACTAATAGGTTTTTTTTTCCTCTCTTTTTTTTAATTATAGCTATCCTAGTGGGTGTGAAGTGGTATATCATTGTGTTTTTGATTTGCATTTCTGTGATTGCTAATGCTATTAAGCATCCTTTTGATGTGCTTTTTGGACATTTATATATCTTTGAAGAATAGTCTATTCATGTCCTTTCACGATTTTAAATTGGAGAGTTTGTCCCTTGGATATTGAGTTTTAAGTGTTGTTTATATATTCTGAATCCTCGATCCTTATTAGATATATGACTTGCAAATACTGTCTCACATTCTGTGTGTTGTCTTTTCAGTTTCTTGATAGTGTCCTTTGATGTACAAAAGGTTTTAATTTTGATGAAGTCCACTTTATCTATTTTTGTTGTTGTTTGTGCTTTTGGTATTGTACCTAAGAACACATCCATTGCCAAATCAAAGGTCATAAAGATTTACAGGTATATTTTCTTCTAAGTATTTTATAGTTTTAGCTCTGACATTTAGGTCTTTGGTTCATTTTGAGTTAATTTTGTATATGGTGTGAGGTATGGTTCAACTTCATTCTTTTGCATATGGATATCCAGCTGTCCCAGCACCGTTATGTTGAAGAAACTAGTCTTTCCTACATTTAATGGTCTTGGCACACTCACTGAAAATCAACTGGTCATAGATGCATGGGTTTATTTCTGGACTCTCAATTATATTCCATTGACCTATACGTCTGTTCTTTTGCCAGTACCTTATTGTTTTGATTATTGTAGCTTTTCAGTAAATTTTGAAATCGTCAAGTGTGAATCCTCCAACTTTGTTCTTTTTTGGCTATTCTAGGTCTCTTGCCATTCCATAAAATTTCTGCCAAAAAAAAAAAAAGCCATTGAGATTTTGATGGGATTGCATCGAATCTATAGATTGCTTTGGGAAGTATTGCCAAATTTTGTCTTCCAATCTATGAATGCAGGATAGCTTTACATTTATTTAGGACTTCACTAATTTCTTTCAACAATGTTTTATAGTTTTCAGTGTACAAGTCTTGCACCTCCTTTGTTAAATTTCTTCCTAAGTATTTTTGGATAGTATTGTAAATGTAATTGTTTTATTTCCTTTTATAATTGTTGTTAATGTATAGAAAACAACTGGTTTTTGCATGTTGATCTTATATCCTGAAACTTTGCTGAATTAGTTTATTAGCTATAGTAGGTTTTTTGTGGATTGTTTTTAGGATTTTCTACATGTAAAATCATGTCATCTGTGAATAGAGATAATTTTATTTCTTATCCAACCTAAATGTCTTTTACTTCTTTTCCTTGCCTTACTGACCTGGCTAGAACTTCAGGTACAATGTTGAATAAAATTGGACAAAGTGGGTATCCTTGTCTTGTTCCTGATCTTAGGGGGAAAGGTTTCAGTTTTTTACCATTGAGTATGATGTTAGCAGTGGGTTTTTCATAAATGCCTTTTGTCATCTTGAGGAAGTTCCCTTCTATCCC
This sequence comes from Dugong dugon, assembly GCA_030035585.1. Lineage (NCBI taxonomy): Eukaryota > Metazoa > Chordata > Mammalia > Sirenia > Dugongidae > Dugong > Dugong dugon. Next base: position 93,533,182 of record CM057483.1, on the reverse strand, counting down.
TAGTTTCTTGAATTTTTTTTTTTAATCATAAAAAGGTGTTGGATTTTGTCAAATGCTCTTTCTGTACCAATTGAGATGATCATATGGGTTTTTTTTCCTTCATTCTATTAATGTACTATATTACATTGATTGATTTTTTTCTGTTGAGCCAGCCTTGCATTCCTGGGATAAATCCAGTTGGTTATGGTGTATTATCCTTTTAATCTGCTGCTGGATTCAGTTTGCTGTTATTTTGTTGAGGATTTTTGCATCTATATTCTTAAGAGATATTGGCTTGTAGTTTCCCTGTGGTATCTTTATCTGGCTTTGGTGATCAGTGTAATGCTGGCCTCATCGAATGTGTTGGGAAGTGTTTTTCTCTCTTCTAGTTTTTGATAGAGAGAAGGAGTGGTATTAATTCTTTACATGTTTGGTAGTATTCATCTGTGAAGCCATCTGGTCCTGGATTTTTCTTTGGAGTTTTTTTTATTATTATCATTACTGATTCAATCTCTATACTTGTCATATAGATCTGTTCAGATTTTCTATTTCTTCTTGAGTCAGTTTTGGTAAATTATGTGTTTTTAAGAATTTGTCTATTTAATCTAGGTTATCTAATTTGTTGGTGTACAATGATTTATCACATTCTCTTACAACCCTTTTTTATTTCTGTAGGGTCACTAGTAATGTCCCCACTTTCACTTCTGATTTTACTGATTTATATTTTGTCTCACTCTCTCTTTTTATCCCATCAAGCTAAAGGTTTAACTTTACTGATCTTTTCAAAGAACCAACTTTTGGTTTTGTTGATTCTATTTTTCTATTCTCAATTTCATTCATATCTGCTCTGATCTATATTATTTCTTCCTACTGCTCTTCTTTTTCTAGTTCCTTAAAATATAAAGTTAGGTTATTGATTTGAGATTTTCTTTTTTAATGTAGGCACTTACAGCTGTAAGTTTTTCTCTGAAAACTGCTTTTACTTCATCTCATAAGTTTTGTTTTGTTATGTTGTTTTTTTTTTTTCGTTCATCTCAAAGTATTTTCTAATTTCTCTTGTGATTTTTTTCTTTGACCCACCAGTTGTTTAAGAGGGGGTGTTTTTAAATGTCCACACATTTGTGAATTTTTCTAGTTTTGCTTGTGTTATTGACTTCTAGTTTCATTCCAGTGTGGTCAAATAAAGTACTTTGTATAATTCCAATCTTTTAAAATTTATTGAGACTTGATTTGTGGTCTAACATATGGTCTGTCCTGGAGAATGTCTCATGTGTATTTAAGGATGTTTATTCTATTGCTGTTGGGTACAATGTTCTATACATGTGTTAGATCTAATTGCTTTATAGTGTTTTTCAAGTCCTCTATTTCCTTATTGATCTTCTGTCTACTTTTCTATCCATTACTGAGAGTTGTACATTGAATTCTGCTATTATTGTAGAACTCCTTTGAATTCTGTCAATGTTTGCCATTTGCTTTGTATATTTTGGGTCTCCTTTGTTAGGTATGCATATGTTTATAATTGTTATATATTTGTCTTAGTTATCTAGTGCTGCTATAACAGAAATACCACAAGTAGATTACTTTAACAAAGAGAAATTTATTCTCTCACAGTCTAGGAGGCTAGAAGTCTGAACTCAAGGTGCCAGCTCCAGGGGAAGGCCTTCTCTCTCTGTTGGCTCTGGGGGAAGGTCCTTGTCATCAATCCTCCCAGGTTGAGGAGCTTCTCAGCACAAGGACCCTGGGTCTAAAGGATGCACTGTTCTCCTGGCTCTTGTTTCTTGATGGTATGAGGTCCATGTCTCTCTGCTTGCTTCGCTCTTTTATATCTCAAAAGAGATTGACTGAAGACACAACCTAACCTTGGGTTGAGTCCTGCCTCATTAACGTAACTGCTGCTAATCCCACCTCATTAACAACAGAGGTAGGACTTACAACACGTAGGAAAATCATATCAGATGACAAAATGGTGGACAATCACACAATACTGGGAATCATGGCCTAGTCGATACACATTTTGGGGGACACAATTCAATCCATAACAACATTCTTGATGAATTAACTGTTTTGTCAATATATAATATCCTTCTTTGCCTCTTGTAACGATTTTTGACTTAGTCTATTTTGTCTGATACTCGTATAACTATGCTAGGTTACTTGGTTACTAATCGCATTGAATACTTTTTTCCATTATTTCCTTTTGAACCTATTTGTCTCTTTGATTCTAAAGTGAGTCTTCTGTAGACTGCACATAGTTGGATGATATTTTTAAATCTATTCTGCCTATTTCTTCCTTTGTTTGTAGGGTTTAATCCATTTAATGTATGTAGTTACTGACAAGGTAGGATTTCTATATGCCATTTTGCTATTTGTATTCTATGTCTTATATCTTTCTTTATGTTCCTCCATTCCTGCATTATTGCCTTCTTTTGTGTATAATTGTCTTCTTCTAGTGTACCATTTTGATCTAATGAAGGGGACAATTTAAACCAGTATGTCCTAATGTTTGGAGACTGAAAATCTCTTCCACTGTTTGTTTTTACTTTGGAATCTAACTTGGTTTAAAGTAGTTACACATTATGAATATGATCACATACTCTTTCATGGAATTCCTCCAAATACTACATAAAACACTTGGATTCAAGCAATTCAGTTTGAAAACGATTTATTCAACTATTGATTTTTTTCTCTGAGTTGACTTCCAGAGTCTTGTTGAACACTAAAGTAATAGTTTCATAGAACTGAAAAGGTGGGTCCTCAGAATCCAAGTGGATTCTTGCATCTCTAATTATATCCACTAATGCAAATAGTAGTTTCTTAGTCTTAAAAATATCCAGGGCTGGTGATTACACAAATTCCTTCAATTGTCTATCTGCCTTTTAATTTACCTTTATCACTAAGAATTCCCCATTAAGACTACCCTCAATTTCTCTTTTATACTGGAAGGTTATTTGCTCTACTTTCTGCCCACTCTCCTGCTTTATTAGCATCTCTACTTTCTTCTGTTCTTAGCTTTATAAAGTAACCAGTATTCTTACCTTCTGGTTTGGCTGCTGTGGTAGTGTAAAGATAGACTTCCAGTAGGTCCAGGCAAAGAACACAAAGATAGCATGGTAGAGTATGAGGTAGACAACTGAAATAAGAAAAATTTCAAGGTTTATATTATATTTTTATCCATTTATAAAGGTTCAAAAAGACATAAAGCTCAACGACGGATTTCTATTTTGTTTTCCTATTACCAAGTACTCTCTGCTCATTCTTATCATTTTCCCATGCCTGGAAGCAACAGAAGTGCAAGAAACCAGGTATAATGCTAAATTTTGAACCAGGGACTTTCTGTTTCATGTTTTAAAAGTTGCCACATGATTCTGGAGTAGAGGGAGAAATATCCTTCATGACAATATCGGGGAAACGACTATAGCCAATTGTCATTATCTCTGCCACTGTGGGTACTGAAAGATGATAGTATTTGCACACCACTTTAGAGTTTACAATATACTTTCATATATATTATATAGTTTGATTTTCTTAATAACCTTGTGAGATAGATAATAGGACAGAAATTATCTTCCCCGTTTTTTAGTACATGAAGGAACTGAGACTGTTAGAGGTAGTTGATTAACTGAAGTCCACAGCTAGTACATAATGTAGCAGGCCTTAAACATAAGCCTTCTGACTCCAAACCCCAAGTTCTTTCCCATAGACCCAAAGTCTAAACACTTCTGAAGTCTGAGTTGCGCCTTTGAGTGAACTGTGAAAAGGGCTATCCACTCCCTTTCTTTTTATATTCTGTCCTCAGATATGGGAAAATTTGATATTCTTCACAGAGGTGGTTTTAAGAGTGAAGGTCAGTTTACTGTATCATTGTGAAGCCTTAGATGCCAGTCTTATTACCTCACGCCATTAGAAAGATTCAAAGGAATGATGTGACTCAACACCAAGTGCATAGAACTGAGCCTCTCATACATTTATGACTGGACTGAAAAAAGCCTTATTCTTGTGACCCAGTATTCGCATCCCTACAGTACAAGACTTTTTTTATGTGCTTGTTATTTTTTCCTTTTTGTAATTATGAAATCTCATTTTAAAAATAGAGCAATATAAAAAGTAAATGTCCACACCCCACCCCCCCACCCCCCGCCATCCATCTACATACCTCTAACCTCCCACCTCCCTCTCTTAAGGCATAATATCTGTTTGGTGTGTATACTTCCAGATATTCTTATTTCTATGTTGTTGTTATTGTTAGGTGCGGTGGAGTTTGTTCTGACTCATAGTGACCATATGTACAACAGAATGAAACACTGCCCGGCCCTGCACCATCCTCAAAATCGTTGTTATGTTTGAACCTGTTGTTGCAGCCACTGTGTCAATCCATCTCGTTGAGGGTCTTCCTCTTTTTCGCTGACTCTCTACCTTACCAAGCATGATGTCCTTCTCCAGGGACTGATCCCTCCTGATAACACGTCCAAAGTATGTGAGACAAAGTCTCCCCAACCTTGCTTCCAAGGAGCACTCTGGCTGTATTTTTTCCAAGACAGACTTGTTCTTTTGGAAGTCCATGGTATATTCAATATTCTTTGCCATCACCACAATTCAAAGGCATGAGTTCTTCAGTCTTCCTTATTCATTGTCCAGCTTTTGCATGCATATGAAGCGAGTGAAAATATGGCTTGGGTCACACTCAACTTAACATCAAAGTGACATCTGCTTTTTAACACTTTAAAGAGGTCTTTTGCAACAGATTTGCCCAATGCAATATGTCATCTGATGTCCCGACTGCTGCTTCCATGGGCGTTGATTTTGGATTCAAGTAAAATGAAATCCTTGACAATGTCAATCTTTTCTCCATTTATCATGATGTTGCTTATTGGTGCAATTGTGTGGATTTTTGTTTTCTTTACACTGAAGTGCAATCCATACTGAAGGCTGTAGTCTTTGATCTTCATCAGTAAGTGCTTCAAGTCCTCTTCACTTTCAGCAAGCAAAGTTGTGTCATCTGCACATCACAGGTTATTAATGAGTCTTCTACCAATCCTGAAGCCACATTCTTCTTCATATAGTCCAGTTTCTCAGATTATTTGCTCAGCATACAGATTGAATAAGTATGGTGAAAGAATGCAACCCTGGTACACATCTTTCTTGATTTTAAACCATGCAGTATCTCCTTGCTTTGTTCGAATGACTGCCTCTTGGTTTATGTACAGGTTCCATGTGAGCACAATTAAGCATTTTGGAATTCATATTTCTATGTTGATATGAATATATGCACACAATATACATGCAGTTTTTATATTTAAAATTTTCATTATATTTTTGAAGGGTAATACATTCACATGGTTGAAAATTCAAAGGTATAAAAAAGTATACAGTGTAAAGTTTCCCTCCTATCCCTGTCCCTTAGCCACCCAGTTCCCCTCCTTGGGGGCAACCAGTGTCATAATGTCATGAGTTTATTGTTTATCCTTTATGATATTATACATGTAAAAGCACACAGGTAGTATGCTTTTTTTCACAAAAAGCAATATCCTTACACACTGTTTTACATCTTACTTTTATTTTTCATTCACTGTAAATTGAAGATCATCTCACTCACTTAATATAACTCTGAGAGAATGAGTTTTCTCACTCTTTAAGAAAAATTTGCAGGGGATTCCACTGTATGAATATACCATAATTTATTTAACTAGACTATCTCTGATGGACATTTACTTTCCCCCCTTCTCTTACTAATAAAAATAATGCTGCAATGAATAACTTTATATATGTCATTGGCACATGTACAGAGAACACCTATAGTATCAATTCCCTGAAGTGGGATTGCTGGGCTAAAGGGTATGCCTTTTGGTAGATATTGCCAAATTCCCCTTTAGAGAAGTTGTATTTAATTTACATTCTCATCACCAATGAATGAGAGTGCTTCTTTCCCCAGCCTAGCCCACGTGAACTGTTATCAGAATTTTTGATCTTAGGCAAGACCTTTAGACCATTCTCAATGTATTAGCTTCTGCTGTTTTTTTTTTTCCCCTTTTTTTTTAATGTTTCTTGAGTTTTAAGAGGCTTGTGCAGGGAAGATTACATGATTAAGTTTGAAGGGATATATATTAACTCATGTTCATTTAGTATGGAATGAGAGTATGAAACCTTTGGTGGCAAAGAAATTAGAGGAACAATTTTATGTTTATCATTGGCATTTCAAGGGTAATGAGATTCAGCAATTTGGGTCACCTGAATGGTGAGACCAAAACTCTTACACCTGGCAGTATTTTAAGGGCATTAGCTTAATTTTTATTTCAATGATTGAGGTGGGAAGTGTGAAACTTTAACTTGATTCAGGTGATACTATAAGTAAATAACTGGTTTTATCATGGAACCTGAAATGGCTGGTTCCCATTCCTGTATCCTAGTGTTTGGTAGAGGTAATAAGTAGGGGTTTTTTTGTTTGTTTGTTAGAGACGAGTGGAAAATGAGGCAACTTGAAGTTAAGTGACCAAGCCAAGGTCATTCAGTAGATTGGTAGAATAGGGAATATACTGTAGATTTAAAAAAATACTAGAGTTAGATGAGACCACAAAGATCATCTAATTCAACTCCCTCATTTTACAGATAGGTAACTGAGGCCCAGAGAGAGCAAGGGGCTTGCTCAGGGTCACCCAGCAAAGTTATGGAAACAATGGAACCAAAATTCAGGTTTCCTGACTCCTAGCCCAGAGCTCTTTTCCTTAAGAGCAGGGGTTCTCAAACTTTAGTGTGCATCAAAATCACCTAGGGAGGTTTTTAGAATTCAGATTCCCAAACCCTACACAAACAATTCTGAGTCAGCAGTCTGAGATGGGGTCCAATAATCTAGCAACTCCCTAGATGATTCTGAGGCAGATGAACCATGAGAAATAAGGCCTTAGAGGTCATTTGGTTGTTCAGCCTACCATCCCAAGGAGGAAGCTTCTCCTCAACATCCCTGGCAGGTGATTGCCTGCCTCTGCCACATCTCACTCTGGAGTGAGTATTCTTGAAATCTGGGCAGAACTCATGATTCCCAATCATGATTCCCGATTTTGTTTTTTCCTATATATATGATGTCCGTAAGCTATGGTTCACAGATGTGTGGAAGTCTATTCTTTTTTTGCCTTAAAAAACATGCAACATATGTCTTTATAATTAATTCTTTTTCACCTAGAATAGTCCTCTTTGTAAACGCAGGGACTCTGATCCTTTCTTTTTTAAGTGTCATGCTCCAGTGACATTTCAGATCACTGGAAAAATGAAACAGCTTGTGAACTGCATGCTTGAACTACCACTACTCACTGACATCAGAATGAAGTGAGAAAACATCTTTTTTTAAGCAAACAGGCACAGTAGAGCCTTTTACTTAACTGGCAATGACCACGGTCATGGGTCATCAGGAGCTGCTGAAGCTGTGATTACCACATGAAAGCCAAAAACCTTTCAAGTGTTTTTTTTTTTTTTTTTTCTTTCCACAGGTGTAAAGGTTTTCAGGAGTAGCAATCAACCATAAGGAACAAGACCAACTGCCAAGAAGAATGCACCTAAGCACGCAGTCCGTCTGAATTTAGTCTCTCTGTTGCAATGTGACTATCTCGGTATGGAAACAGCTTCTGAAATGAGAGTGACTATTTGAGATTATTTCCTGAAATAATCACTCATAGACACCTTGATAAAAATTACGGAATCTGAAATTACACAGTGGAAGTAGCATAAAATTGTTATTAGCAACATCTTTCATCAGCAGGATGGCTTTTCTAGGTGTTACTCCCAGGGACTAATGGGAAGTGAGTGATTTTGTGTGTGTGTGTGTGTGCGCACGTGCACATGCGTGCTTATGTGAATACGTTTGAATGCAACAAATGAACTGCCCTGAATGTAGCAAGATGAGCAACAAAATGGGGAAAGGAGGAAAGTAACGCAGCTTTACTACATACATTCAGACACATATACACTAAAGCTGTTACTGTGGCAATTACCTAAAATACCTATTTCTTTAAAAGCTAATGTTGGAAATCATGTTTAGCTTAAAAAGATACTATTTTCTATAATATCTTTCATATCAATTGATAACTAAATGCATTTGGGTTGGTAGATGGGGGTTAATAGGGAGAGAGGCATACCTTGCAACTACACGCTACACTTCAACAGAAGCTGTAGCTTTAGCAGTTGAGAGTCCTCACTAAAATCCTCATTTTTGCTCAGGATAGAAATCTGGCTGTTATTTGTCAGCAGACAGTCACTTCTCTCTTTGAGTAGAACACCTAGCAATGAGGTATTGATTCCAATATTCAAGTTCTCTGATCCATACAGGTGATTTGTCTTTCTTTTACTGCCTTAGAAGTGCTAACAAAGAGCTGCATCTTGCTATTTGAATAGCTATTTGAAGGAGAGTTTGGAAAGCAAAAGAGGCCCATAGGTTGTGCCCAAGGGTGTAAGGTTTCTACAAGAATTGATCAAAAGTTGTTTCCATGATTTAACTAGCCCCCAGGAGAATTCAGGAGCCCTGGTGGCGCAGTAGTTAAAGCACTTGGCTGCCAACCAAAAGGTCAGCAGTTTGAACCCACCAGCTGCTCCGCGGGAGAAAGATGTGGCAGTCTGCTTCTTTAAAGATTTACAGCCTTGGAAACCCTAAGGAGCAGTACTACTCTGTCATATAGGGTCGCTATGAGTCGGAATTGACTTGACAGCAGTGGGTTTGGTGTTTGGTTAGGTAGGAGAATTCAAGATTTTCCCAAGAGTTGTTTCCCTGGTTTAGTCAGCCAACCCCTAGGAGTCTCTCTGATACCAAAAAACCAAACTCGTTGCCGTCAAGTCAATTCTGACTCATAGCGACCTTATAGGACAGAGTAGAATTCCCCCTATAGGGTTTCCAAGGTGAATTTGAACTGCCGACCTTTTGGTTAGCAGCCAAACTCTTAACCACTATGCCACCAGGGTTTCCAGGAGTCTCTCTGATAGTGGGATCAAATTCTGGTGCCAGCATATAGCATCTTGTTTTGAACAGGCATGGTTTTCCTCATTGATGTCAACTTCGAAAGTTAGAGTTGACTCTCAAGAATCTTAATTTCTCTTAGTTATCAATTAGGCATCTGTTATTGTTGTTAGCTGCCTCAGAGTCTCCATCTGACTCATGGCAACCCATGCACAATGGAATGAAATGCTGCCTGTTCCTACTCCATCTCCATGATTGGTCGTGAATTGGACCATTGTGATTCATACGGTTTTCTTTAGCTGATTTTCGGAAGTAGATCACCAGGCCTTTCTTCCTAGTTTGTCTTAGTCTGGAAACTCTGCTGAAACCTGTTCAGCATCACAGCAACACACAAGCCTCCACTGACAGGTGGTGGCTGTGCATGAGTTTCATTGGCTGGGAAATCAAACCCAGGACTCCCACATGGAAGGCGAGAATTCTACCACTGAATCACCAATGACCTCTCTGGTCATTAAGCATCTACTAATCATCAATTTATATAAATCTTATAAACGTTTTCAGTCTGTACCAATTCTTGGGGGGTATTGAGTCTCGTAAGTTTGCCACCCACTGGAAAAACAGGGCTTTTATTTTATATGTCTTAAACTTTTCTAAGTTTCAAAGAGCTTTATGGTCCTAGTATATTGGAATTTGGTGAACAACACCAATCTAACAAAATCCATAGTCTTCATGTTTATAAACTTAGATTATTATAGCCCCTTTCAGTTTTTGTTTTTCCATGCTGAAGAGGTTTTCTCTTTTTGGTCTGCTGGGGGCATTGAGGTGTCATGCAAAATACAATGGATTTGGAATCAGATGACCGGAGTTTGAACTCTGGATCAGCCACTTAATAGCTGTTTGAGTCTTTAGAAAGCTGGTTAACCTTGCTGATCACCAATCTCTCTCAATAGATAGATTAGAGAGATAGATAGACAGACAGATAGATAGATACCACTAATACCTATCTGACAAGCTTGTAAGGTTGTGAGAACTAATTGACTTAAATGTGGAAGTCTGACATACTATAAGCACTTAATAAACATCAGTTTTCTTCCTCCCCCCTCCTTCTTCTCGAATCTTAGTGATTTGGTTTTTGAGATATGGCGGTAAAAATTACACAGAGGACTCTAGGGGCATAAACACCATAGATTGGTTCAAAGGAGGAAAATGGTTTGTTTCTAATCCTCTTCTTAACAATGTCCACCCAACCTTTCATTGATCTTGGGTATACAGAAGTACAGAGGGCAACATCCCTCGGGAACAATTTTTGGCTTATTTTCTGGTTTAAAATGGATATTTAAGAGATCATCACTCCGTATATATACTTTGGATTAAGTACAGCCCAATGGCTCCACGTTGTAAGGGACACTAAAGTAGACTCTGAAAGGGAACAGAGAATCTCTGTTGTCTATATGGTGGGTAGGGATTTGTGTGCCAATTCTCTGCTGGCTGAGAGGGTGGCAGGGGTATTCCCAATCACAGCTTGATTCCCTCAGAATGATTACCTTCTGCTGATACACCAAGACATCCTCTACATCATTAACATGATGTTGACTTGATTTATTTTAATTTCATAAAATTTGAGAGTTGGAAGATCTTAGACACCATTTGGTCCAATGGTCTATATGATGCATAAATCTGCTTTACATTATCCCTAATAATTGGCTACCCAGCTTTTGTTTTAATACCTTAAATGATGGGAAACTTATCAACTCCTGGGGTTGCCCATTCTATTGCTGGAACACATCTTCCTCATATTAAGCAGAAATATGCCTCCTGGTAACTTCTTCCCATTGGTCCTAATTTTGTCATCTGGGAGTAATCAGGTTTGCTTAAAAACAAAGAGACTTATATCCAGAACATTTAAAGATCTCTTAAAACTCAATAATAAGAAAACAACTCAATAAAAAATGGGCAAAAGACTTAGATACTTCACAAAAGAAGATATATAAATGATAAATAAGCACATGAAAAGACGCTCAGCATCATTAGTCATTATGGAATTGCAAATTAAAACCACTTCATACCCATTAGAATGATTAAAAAAACACTGACAACACCAAGTGTTAGTGAAGACATGGAGCAACTGGAACTTTCACATATCACTGGTGGGAATGCAAATAGTAAACAACTTTGGACAGTTTGGCAGTTTCTTATAAAGTTAAACACACTTACCACACGACTTAGCAATCCCATTCCTAGGTATTTACCCAAGAGAAATAAAAACATACATCCCCACAAATACCTGTACCTATATATTATTATCATCTTTATTCATAATAGCTAAAACTGAAAACAACCCAAATACCCATCAACTGGTGAATGAATAAGCAAACTGTGGTACGTTTGTAATACAGAATACTACTCAGCAATAGAAGGAACAAACTTCTCATACATACACCAACATGGATGAATCTTACATGCTAAATGAAAGAAGCCAGATACAAAAGGCTATATACTGTATGATTCCATTTATATGCTATTTTGGAAAAAGGCAAAACTATAGGGACAGATAGCAGATCTGAGGCTGCCAGGGGTAGCAGCAAAGGGTATTGCTTGCAAAGGGGCAGAGGGAATCTTTTGGGGTCATGTAAATATTCTCTGTCTTGACTGTGGTGGTGGTTACATCATTGTACATACCTGTCAAAACTCATCAACCAGCATACTTAAAAAAGGCAATTTTTATTTTGTATAAATTACACCTCAAAAAAACTGGCAAAAACAAAACCAAAGACACCTAAAAATGGGCCTTTTCCCTTGATGTCTTTTTATCTTAGATTTTCTGATATTTAGCAGAACAGATGATGGCTATTTATTCTGACTTCCCAGTCCAACATTTTTATTTTCCTCAACAGCCATACTCTAATGTATTGGGACATTATAGACTGTAGAATTTAAAGCAGTGTACACAGGCACACAGCTAAGATGGGAAGTAAAATTATGACTCTGAAACCTGGTGTTGGTGGCATTCTAGCTGATCTTTCTTTACACATAAAGAGCTCATAATTTTTGGCTCTGGATCTGCCCCCACCCAGAGGTAACTTGATACAAATGGGAGTTGCTGGGACGTAGAGGGAAGGGTACAGGACCACAGAAGTTCCAGCTCATCCCACTGGGGAGAGATGAGTTGAGGCATGGAGGTGTCATAGCTTTGAAATGGTGTATTAAGATGTAGCTGTATCAAAAGAGACATGTCAAAATGTAAAGAGGCAAACTCACTTTTAAAAAATGTACCAAGTGATGTGAACAAATGGATACCACAGAACCTTACTTCATCCCTAACCTTTGCAGTGCAGTAATGACAAAGAATTTATACTTTCTACTTTATCTATTTCTGTATTGTTTGCATTTTATAAGGTTCCATTACTTTTATAATGAAGAAAAACAATAAAGATTTTTTTTAAGTTCACCATTGGGAAATGGTCAAATAAATATTAGTATATCCATATTATAGAATACTCTGAGATTATTAAAAGATAAAATACCTTGGTATATGTTAAAATGGAAAGATATCAATGTTATATTATTAAATGAAAAAAGCAAGTTATAAAACAATATGCATAGTGTCATCCAATTAAAACAACAACAAAGCCTATATAAATATATGCATCTGTACTCATGTTTGTATGCAATTGTAGAGAAAAAGATCTAGAAGAATACAAATCAAACTAAATATATTAGTTACCTGTGAATAGTGATAAAGAGGGGGACAGTGTGAAGAAAACTTTAATTTTTTATCTTATTTCTATATTGTTTAAATTTTCAATAAACATTATTTTTGTAACAAAAAATAATATTAATATTAAACAGTCTTTTAGAAGTGGGCTAGCATCTAAAGGGGAATTTTGTCTGGTTCCCAAAACCTGCATTATAAAGTAATTCTACAAAAATAAATATAAAATAGTATATTACTGAGAGCACTGAGATAACTGCTCAAAACCTAATTGAGGATTCCCTATACAGTCTGGAGGTGAATATTAAACATCATATTATGGCTCAAAACTTTTTCCTTTAAGTGCCCTTCCACCCTCCCAGTGTCTAATATGTCTCCAATAAATTAAGGTTAGTATAATCGAGAAGCCAGCACAAAGCAGATATTTCCATGCTCTGGATTTTCAAATGGAAAACTGGATAAGTTCAGTAAATCATTATAACCATTTTAATTTTAAGGGAGAAATCAGAGAATTTAGGATGGCAACAATTCAAAACACAAATGAATTCTCAGAAAATGAGCTGACCTTTTGCTTAAAATGATTAATGGCCCTTTTAAAGATGAGCAACTGTAGTCATTACATGACTCTTGATTATATGTATGTTGTCTGACAATGTCCATCTCATTCCTAAATTCATATCTGAGCCTCACCCCGTCCTTGGCCCCTACTAAATCCCTAATCCCCAGTTCACCCTAGATCCTCACCCCAGGAACAGAGGCGAGAGGATCTCCTAATCTAAGATCTTAGAAATACGGAAAACATGATGCTGAATGAGATCATCTATGCAAAACACTCCTATGAAAACAAAATATATGTATCATTAGCAAGTTTTCTTGTATGATCTATGGAAGAAGACATAGACTCATGTTTTAAAAAAAAAAAAAGAATTTCTGAGTCCTGTGTAACCATGGCTGATTCATTTATAATATTCTGGACTATGGTTCAAATGACCCAGGCTTTAGGTCTTTTGTGCACTAGAATCAGTATGACTAGGTAAACATTTATTACTTCTTTGAGTCTCAGTTATTCTACCTATAAAATATTAACACATGAGTTTTGAAAATCTATTCACAAAGGGTGTTGTAGAGAATTATAGTCCTGAAACACATAATACTTCTTAGAAAAAATAACTTTTAGGTACTCTCCAATACTAATAACGATAGCAATGACAATAATAGTGTCTGCTACTATTTATTTTGTGCCAAGCACTATGCTAAGAGATTTATATGCATCATCTCATTTAGTGCTCAAAACAACCATGAAAGGTAGGTATTTGTCATGGATTGAATTGTGTCCCCCAAAAAATGTGTGTAGCAACTTGGCTAGGTCATGATTCCCAGTATTGTATGATTGTGTTATCTGATGTGATTTCCTTATGTGTTGTAAATTCTACCACTATGATGAGATTATATGGGATCTCCTCATGTGTTGTAAATTCTATCACTGTGACGAGTTTACACTGATGAGGTTGACAAGATTCGTGTCTTAATGCAATCTCTTCTGAGATATAAGAGAGAGAAGCGAGCAGAGATACATGGGAACCTCCTACCACCAAGAAAGCAGTGCCGGGAGCAGAGCGCGTCCTTTGGACCTGAGGTTCCTGCGCAGAGAAGCTCCCAAATCAAAGGAAGGTTGATGACATGGACCTTCCTCCAGAGCCGATGGAGAAAGTGTTCCCCTGGAGCTGATGCCCTGAATTTGGACTTGTAGCCTACTGGACTATGAGAGAATAAATTTCTCTTTGTTAAAACCATCCACTTGTGGTATTCCTGTTAGAGCAGCACCAGATGACTGAGACAATATTGTTATCTACATTTTACTGAGGAAGAAAGTGAAGCTTACCAAGGTTAATTCTCCAAGGTCATAAACGTGGTGTCAAAATCAAGACTTGATCCCAGATAGGTATGACAATGAAGTTTATATTCTATTGTTATATTCTACTGTTACAATGCTGCTAAAAGTGCAGTAGAGATTAAAATTTATCAAGAACCATCAAGCAGACAGGAAATTGAAAAACTTCTGTAGAATGTTTGACTATGTTTTTCTATGCTTTAAAAACTGAATGAAGGTTATAAGATTTGAGGCTTTCATTTATTTGCCCTTATATTTTCTATGTCTATGCTAAACGATGTTCCTACTGGCAGTTATATACTGCACTATATTCTGGTTTAATAGTGCAGTATAGTTTAAAACAAGTCACAGATTCACAGAATTAGAAGGAACCTGTCTTAGGCTTGTTTTAATAGAGGAGCAAAACCAGTGAAATGTATATATATAAGTATATAATACAAGGAAATGTCACACAGTTGTGCAGGCTGGCAAGTCCCAAATTCATGGGTTAGGCATCAGGTTTGTCTTAAGCTGGGTTCTCTAGAGAAGCAAAACCAGTAAAGTATATATATATATATATGTATAAACCCATTGCCATTGAGTCAATTCCAACTCATAGCAACCTTATAGGATAGAGTAGAACTGCCCCATAGGGTTTCCAAGGAGCAGCTGGTGGATTCAAACTGCCGACCTTTTTTGGTTTGTAGCAATAGCTCGTAAACATTGTGCCACCACATGTATATATAGATACATATATACACACACACATACACACACACACATATATACACACACATACATAGAGACAGAGATTTAGATCAAGGAAATGGTTCACACAGTTGTAGAGGCTGGAAAGTCCCAAGTCCGTAGGTCAGGCTGGAGGCTTCTCCTGACTCACGTAGCTGCAAGGGCTGGCAAACCCAACATCGGCACGTCAGACCACAGGCCTCTGGCTCACAGACTGAGGAGGCCAACAAATCCCAAGATCGGCAGTAAGAGGGAAGGCCACTGGCTCACAGGCTGTAGAGGCTGATGAATCCCAAAATCAGCAAATAAGCTGCTAGCACAAGTGCCAAGAACTGAAGGTCAGATGAACCGGAGCCAGTTGCAGGACCCAGAGTGAGTAAAAGCCAGCAAGCTTTGCCAGAAAGTCCACATATATTGGATGTAGGTCACACCCTCAAGGAAACTTACTTTCAACTGATTGGCTGCTTATAGCAGATCTCATCATGGAAGTGATTACATTATATCAGATCTCACATGGAAGTGATTACATTGTAACATAGCTGCCAAACTACCTCACAACTTCAAAACCACTGAGAATCACAGACCAGCCAAGCTGACACACAACCTTAACCATCATAAGGCTAGAGGCTTTACCTGACTCACGTTGCTGCAGGGGCTGATGAACTGAAAATTGGCAGGTCACGTGGCAGGCTGATGGCTTACTTCCCAAGAACTGTAGGTCAGATGATGACGAGTCAGTTACAGGATCCAGAGTGACAGTGAGACTTACTGGGACATCCATTTATATACTGGAGACAGGCTACACCCCCAAGAAAACTCCCCTTTCAACTGATTGGCTGTTCATAGCACATCTCATTGCGGAGGTGATTACATTATATTAGATCTCATTATGGAGGTGATTACATTCTATCAGATCTCAACATGGAAGTGATTACATTATGGAAGAGCAATCAGCCCAATGTCTGCCAAACTACTGAGAAATCATAGCCTAGCCAAGCTGACACATAACATTACCCATCACAGTCCACCTTTTGTCAACTTGGCATCTCTACACATCTCCTTAAACCTTACATAATTTCTAAATAAAGACAGTTTATAAAGTCACACTTGAACCTAACATGATATGACTAACATGTGTAAAACTGAAATGCACTAGCCCCATTTACATCTTATATTTATTAAGTAAGGGGATAAGGGAGAGAAGAACACAAAAATATTTGCTATACGTATATTTATTTTTGTGTTCTTCCCTCCCTTATCCTATATATAAATATACATGTATATATATATATATTTTATTTATTTATTTATTTATTTATTTATTGTTGTTGTTGTTTTCTTCCCTCCCTTATTCCATTACATATAAAATATAAGATGCAAACGGGTCTAGTGTGTTTTCCATTGTATGCATATTGGCTGTATCAGGTTAGGCACAAGTACGACTTTAAAAATTGTCTTTATTTAGAAATTATGTATGGTTTAAGGATATGTGTACAGATGTATGCTCTTGAACGTAAAGTAGCTAAAGCAAATGGAAGAAATGATGAAGTTAAAGAGCTGAACAGAAGATTTCAAATGGCAACTAGAGAAGACAAAGTATTATAATGAAATGTACAAAGACTTGGGGTTAGAAAACCAAAAGGGAAGAACATGCTCGGCATTTCTCAAGCTGAAAAAACTGAAGAAAAAATTCAAGCCTTGGGTTGCAATACTGAAGGATTCTATGGGCAAAATATTGAATGATGCAGGAAGCATCAAAAGAAGATGGAAGGAATACCAGAATCACTGTACCAAAAAGAACTGGTAAATGTTCAACCGTTTCAGGAGGTAGCATATGATGAAGAACTGATGGTATTGAAGGAAGAAGTCCAAGATGTTCTGAAGGCATGGGTGAAAAACAGGCTTCAGAAATTGACAGAATACAAGCTGAGGTGTTTCAACAACCAGATGCAATGCTGGAAGCGCTCATTCGTGCATGCCAAGAAATTTGGAAGACAGCAACTTGGCCAACTGACTAGAAGAGATCCATATTTGTGCCCATTCCAAAGAAACGTGATCCAAAAGAATGCAGAAATTATTGAAAAATTAATCTCACATGCAAGTAAAATTTTGCTGAAGATAATTCAAAAACAGTTGCAGCAGTACAACGACAGGGAACTGCCAGAAATTCAAACCAGATTCAGAAGAGGACATGGAATGAGGGATATCATTGCTGTTGTCAGATGGATCATGGCTGAAAGCAGAGAATACCAGAAAGATGTTTACCTGTGTTTCATTGACTACGCAAAGGCATTCGACTGTGTGGGTCATAACGAATTATGAATAACACTGCGAAGAATGGAAATACCAGAACACTTAAATATGCTCATGGGGAACCTGTACAAAGTAAAAAACAAGGGGATACTGTGTGGTTTAAAATCAGAAAAGGCGTATCAGGGTTGTACCCTTTCACCATACTTATTCAATCTGTATGCTGAGGAAATAATCTGAGAAGCTGGACTGTAAAAAGAAGAATGTGGCATGAGGACTGGAGGAAGACTCATTAATAACCTGTGATATACAGATGACACAACCTTGATTGCTGAAAGTGAAGAGGACTTGAAGCACTTACTGATGAATATCAAAGACCACAGCCTTCAGTATGGAGTACAACTCAACATAAAGAAAACAAAAATCCTCACAACTGGACCAATAAGAAACATCATGATAAACAGAGAAAACACTGAAGTTGTCAAGTATTTCATTTTACTTGTATCTACAATCAACGCCCATGGAAACATCAGTCAAGAAATCAAATGACGTTTTGCATTGGAGAGATGTGTTGCAAAAGACCTCTTTAAAGCATTAAAATGCAAAGATGTCACTTTGAGGACTAAGGTGTCCCTGACCCAAGCCATAGTATTTTCAATCACCTCATATGCAGGTGAAAGCTGTACAATGAATAAGGAAGACCAAAAGAAGAACTGATGTCTTTGAACTATGGTGTTGGTGAAGAATATTGAATATACCATGGACTTCCAGAAGTATGAACAAATCTGTCTTGGAAGAAGTACAGCCAGAATGCTCCTTAGAAACAAGGATGGGGAGACTTCGTCTCACATAATTTGGACATGTTATCAGGAGGGACCAATCCCTGGAGAAGGACATCATGCCTGGTAAAGTAGAGGGTCAACAAAAAAGAGGAAGACCCTAAATGAGATGGATTGACACAGTGGTTGCAACAATGGGCTGAAACAGCATCAATTGTGAGGATAGGTCAGGATGAAGCAGTGTTTCATTTGTTGTACATGCAGTCACTATGAGTCAGAACCGACTTGACGGCACTTAACAACAACAACATATATACACACATACATGTCTAATAAAACAAGGAATAAACACTCATAACAATTACAGTCCTTGTTTCTTCAGTGGGTCATGTGGTCATTGCTGGTATTTAGAACAATCTTCCACCACCCATTCCGTATTCTCTTTGCACCTCAGCTAATCATGGTTCTTTGCCTGGTGGGATAACCCAAACCTTCATTCCCGTAGGGTCAGGGCCATTAGTAGTTGTCATAGGCTGGGTTCTCTAGAAAAGCAAAACAAGTGAAGTGTGTATATATATATATATATACATATATATATAAATATATATATATATTTATTTATTTATATTTATATATTTATTTATATATATATATATATAAAGAGAGAGAGAGATTTATATCAAGAAAATGGCTCTCACAGTTATAGAGGTTGGAAAATCCCAAGTCCATGGGTCAGGCTGGAGGCTTCTCCTGACTCACAGCTGCAAGATCGAAAGGTCAGACAGCAGGCCTCTGGTTCACAGGCTGTGGAGGCTGACGAAACGCAAGATCGGCACAGAAGCTGCTAGCTCAAGTCCTAAGAACTGGACGTCAGATGGGCATCCAGAATGAGCAAAAGCCAGGGAGCTTTGCAAGAAAGTCCACATATATTGGATGCAGGCCACACTCCCGAGGAAACTTTCTTTCAACTGATTGGCTGCTCGTAGCAGATCTCATCAGGGAGGTGATTATATCATTACATAGATGCCGAACTACATCATAAATGCCAAATCACTAAGAATCAAGGCCCAGCCAGGTTGACACACAACCTTAACCATCACAGTAGTCATGTTGGAATTAGGTTGCTCTAGTTTTCCAATGACTTTAATCACAGGGCATGGTAGTTCTAAGAGATGTACTAAGGGATTTCCTGTATTCCAGACATACTCTTCTTCATCTCCACTATGCAGTATCAATCTGATTTCCCATTGGTAATCACAATCAATCACACCAGCCAATATAGTAACTACCTTCTTTGCCTGTTGATACAGAGGCATGAGGACCCCAAAGTGGCCGGGTGGCATTTTTAACTTTCAGTTCAATGGAATTAGTGTTGTGTCTCCTCGTGGGAACATTCCTCCCTTTGGAACTAAGACGTCTAGACCTGCAGAGCATAGCGTTGCAGGGACAGGAAGTAAAAATTTTGCAAGAGTGGGAGACCTCATACCATCAAGAAAGCAGTGCCAGCAGCAGAGTGCGTCCTTTGGACTGGGGTCCCTGTGCCGAGAAGCTCCTAGTCCAGGGGAAAACTGAAGAGAAGAAGGCCGACAGAGAGAAAAAGACTTCCCCTGGAGCTGACACCCTGAATTTGGACTTTTAGCCTACTTTACTGTAAGGAAATAAATTTCTCTTTGTTAAAGCCAAAAAAAAAAAAAAAAAACTTTTTTCGAGTGGGTCACTAGTGGTAATAGTGAGTGGTGCCACTCCCATTTCCACTCCTTGATTCCTGGATCCATGAATCGTAGCTACGGGAGAAACAGCACCATATATTGGATGCTGGTTTAGAGAATATACAGCATCCTGGAAAACACCGCCCCAATCCTGCAAGGTATTGCCACCTAGCTGGCACCATAATTTTGTCTTTAGAAGGCTATTCCATTGTTCTATCAAACCAGCTGCTTCAGGATGATGGGAACATGGTAAGACCAGTGAATTCCATGACCTTGAGCCCACTGCCACACTTCATGAAGTGAGTTCCTTGATCTGAGGCAATGCTGTGTGGGAGATACTATGACGGTGGATAAGACATTCTGTAAGTCCACGGATGGTAGTTTTGGCAGAAGCACTGCATGCAGAGAAGGTAAATCCATATTCAGTGTGTCTATCCTAGTAAGAACAAAATGCTGTCCTTTCCATGATGAAAATGGTCCAATGTAATCAACTGGCCACCATGTTGCAAGCTGATAGCCCCTAGGAATGGTGCCATATACAGGATAAGCGTTGGTCTCTGATTCTGGCAGGTTGGGCACTCGGCAGTGGCTGCAGCCAAGTTGGCCTTGGTGAGTGCAAGTCCATGTTACAGAGCCCATGCTTATCCTCTATCCCTGCAACCATGGCCACTTTGTTCATGAGCCTATTGGTCAATGACAGGAGTGGCTGGGGGAAAGAGGCTGACTTGTATCCACAGAACATGTCATCCTACTCACTTGATTGTTAAAATCCTCCTTTGCCAAGATCACCCTTGATGAGCATTCACATGAGACGCAAATATCTTCACTTCTTTGGCCCATCCAGAGCGGTCTATCCACATGCTTCTTCTCCATACCTCCTCGTCACTAATTTTCCAGTCATGTTCCTTCGAAGTCCCTGACCATCCAGCCAAACCATTGGCCACAACACATGAATCAGTATATAATCTCATATCTGTTCATTTCTCCTTTCAGAGCAAAATGAACAACCACGTGCACTGCTAGCAGTTCTCTGCCCACTGGGAGAATTTCCCATCACCACTGTCCTTTAGGGAGGTCCCAGAAAGGAGTTGCAGTGTTGCCATTGTCCACTTCCAAGTGGTGTCTGCATATCATACAGAACCATCTGTAAACCAGGCATGAATTTGCTATTCCTCAGTCAACTGATCACAAGGAACTCCACATAGGTGCCAACTAGGATGAGGAAGGTAATGTGACAGGAGTGGGGACCATGGGTATTTGGCTACTTCCTCATGTAACTTACTTGTGCCTTCAAGTCTTGCTCGAGCCCAATCTCGTTTATACCACTTCCATTAAATAATGGAGTGCTGTTGTGCACATCCAACTTTATGACTCTGCGGGTCAGACAACACCTAGTTCATGACGGGCAGCTCGGACTGCATAGTGACTTGGTGGCCAATAGTTAAACAATCAGTCTCTGCTAAGTCCTAGTAACAAGCCAAAATCTGTTTCTCAAAAGGAGAGTAGCTATCTGTAGAGGATGGCAGAGCTTTGCTCCAAAATTCTAAGGGCCTGTGCTATAATTCACCAGTAGGGGCCTGCCAAAGACTCCAAACAGCATCTCTATCTGCCACTGACACTTCAAGCACCACTGGAACAGCCAGATCATACATCCCAAGTGGCAGACCAGCTCGCAGGGCAGCGTGGACCAGTTGCAGAGCCTTCTCTTGTTCTGGGCCCCACTCGAAAGTAGCAGCTTTTCAAGTCACTTAATAGGCCAGAGTAGCACACCCACATGAGGGATATTGTTGTTGCTGTTGTTTCCAGTTGATTCCAGTTCATAGTGACACTGTACAACAGAACAAAACACTGCCCAGTCCTGTGCCATCTTCACAATCATTGTTATGTTTGAGCCCACTGTTGCAGCCACTGTGTCAATCCATTTCATTGACAGTCTTCCTCTTTTTTGCTGACCCTCTACTCTACCAAGCATGATGTCCTTCTCCAGGGACTGGTCCCTCCTGATAACATGTCCAAAGTATGTAAGATGAAGTCTCTTCATCTTTGCTTCTAATGAGAATTCTGGCTGTACTTCTTCCAAGACAGATTTTATTCTTCTGGATATCCATGGTATATTCAACAATCTTCGCCAACACCATAATTCAAAGGTATCAATTCTTCAGTCTTCCTTATTCTTTGGTCAGCTTTCACATGCATATGAGGTGACTGAAAATATGGCTTCGTTCAGGCACACCTTAGCCCTTAAAGTGACATCTTTGCTTTTCAACACTTCAAAGAGGTCTTTTGCAGCAGATTTGCCCAATGCAATGCGTCTTTTGATTTCTTGACTGCTGCTTCCATGGGTGTTGACTGTGGATCCAAGTAAAATGAAATACTTGACAACTTCAGTGTTTTCTCCATTTATCATGATGTTTCTTATTGGTCCACTTGTGAGGATTTTTGTTTTCTTTATGCTGAGTTGTACTCCATACTGAAGGCTGTGGTCTTTGATCTTCATCAGTAAGTGCTTCAAGTCCTCTTCACTTTCAGCAAGCAAGGTTGTGTCAGCTGCATGTCGCAGGTTATTAATGAGTCTTCCTCCAATCCTGATGCCCCATTCTTCATATAGTCCAGCTTTTCAGACTATTTGCTCAGCATACAGATTGAATCAGTATGGTGAAAGGATACAACCCTGATGTACATCTTTCCTGACTTTAAACCATGCAGTATCCCCTGGTTCTGTTCGAATGACAGCCTCTTGGTCTATGTACAGGTTCCTCATGAGCACAACGAAGTGTTCTGGAATTCCTGTTCTTCACAATGTTATCCATAATTTGATACGATCTACACAGTCAAATATCTTTGCACAGTGAATAAAACACAGGTAAATATCTTTCTGGTATTCTCTGCTTTCAGCCAGGATCCATCTGACATCAGCAATGATATCCCTGCTTCCATGTCCTCTTCTGAATCCAGCTTGAATTTCTGGCAGTTCCCTGTAGATATACTGCTGCAGCCGCTTTTTAATGATCTTCAGCAAAATTTAACTTGTATGTGATATTAATGACATTGTTTGATAATTTCCACATTCATTGGATCACCTTTCTGTGGAATGGGTACAAATATGGATCTCTTCCAGTTGGTTGGCCAGGTAGCTGTCTTCCAAATTTCTTGGCATAGACGAGTGAGCGCTTCCAGTGCTGCATCCATTTGTTGAAACATTGGTGTTCCGTCAACTCCTGGAGCCTTGTTTTTCGCCAACGCTTTCAGTGCAGCTTGGACCTCTTCCTTCAGTACCATCGGTTCTTGATCACGTGCTACCTCCTAAAATGACTGACTGTTGACCAATTTTTTTTGGTACAGTGACTCTCTGTATTCCTTCCATCTTCTTTCGATGCTTTCTGCATTGTTTATTATTTTCCCCACAGAATCCTTCAGCTGTGCAACTTGAGGCTTGAATTTTTTCTTCTGTTCTTTCAGCCTGAAAAATGCCTAGCATGTTCTTCCCTTTTGGCTTTCTAACTCCAGGTCTTTGCACATCTCATTATAATACTTTACTTTGTCTTCTCGAGCTGACCTTTGAAGACTTCTGTTCAGCTCTTTTACTTCATTATTTCTTCCTTTTACTTTAGCTACTCTATGTTCAAGAGCAACTTTTAGATTCTCTTCTGACATCCATTTTGGTCTTTTCTTTCTTTCCTGTCTTTATAATGACCCCTTTCTTTCTTCATGTATGATGCCCTTGATGTCATTCCACAACTCCTCTGGTCTTCGGTCATTAGTGCTCAATCCGTCAAATCTACTCCTGAGATGGTCTCTAAATTCAGGTGGTATATACTCAAGGTTGTACTTTGGCTCTTGTGGACTTGTTCTAGTTTTCTTCAGTTTCAAATTGAACTTGCATATGAGCAATTGATGGTCTGTTCCACAGTCAGATCCTGGCCTTGTTCTGACCAATGATATTGAGGTTTTCCATTGTCTCCTTTCACAGATGTAGCTGGTTTGATTCCTGTGTATTCCACCTGGTGAGGTTCATGTGTATAGTCGCCATATATTGGTGAAAAAAAGATATTTGCAATGAAGAAGTCATTGGTCTTGCAAAATTCTGTCATGTGATCTTCAGCATCATTTCTATCACCAAGGCCATATTTTCCAACTCTCAATCCTTCTTCTTTGTTTCCAACTTTTGCATTCCAATCACCAGTAATTATCAATGCATCTTGACTGCATGTTTGATCAATTTCAGACTGCAGAAGTTGGTAAAAATCTTCAGTTTCTTTGTCTTTGGCCTTAGTGGTTGGTGTGTAAATTTGAGTAATATTTGTATTAACTGATCTTCCTTGTAGGCGTATCAATATTTTCCTATCGCTGACAGCATAGTACTTTAGGATACATCTGGGTATGTTCTCTTTGATGATGAACGTGATGCCATTCCTCTTCAATCTGTCATTCCCAACCATATGACTGTCTGATTCAAAACTGCCCATACCAGTCCGTTTCAGCTCAGTAATGTCTAGGATATCGATGTTTATGTGTTCCACTTCATTTTTGATGATTTAAAATTTTCCTAGATTCATACTTTGTACATTCCATGTTCCAGTTATTAATGGATGTTTACAGCTGTTTCTTCTCATTTTGAGTCATGCCACATCAGCAAATAAAGGTCCCAAAAACTTGACTCCATCCATGTCACTGACATCAACTCTACTTTGAGGAGGCAGCTCTTCCCCAGTCATATTTTGAGTGTCTTCCAACCTGAGGGGCTTATCTTCGGCACTGTATCAAACAACATGCTGCTGCTATTCATAAGGTTTTCACTGGCTAATTTTTTTCAGAAGTAGATTGCCAGGTGCTTCTTCATAGTTTGTCTTAGTCTGGTAGCTCAGCTGGAATCTGTCCACCATGGGTGACCCTGCTGGTATTTGAATACCGGTGGCATGGCTTCCAGCGTCACAGCAACACATAAGCTGCCAGAGTACGAGAAACTGACAAATGCATGGGGGAAATGAGGGATAAGTTGGCTCCAAATTCCAAAGAGGCACAATAGGCTTTGTGCCTCCTTTTTAGTTGTAGGAGGGGCAAGATGCAACAACTTATCCTTCACTTTAGTAGGAATATCTCAACATGCCCCACACCACTTGATGCCTAGAAATTTCACTGAGGTGGAAGGCCCTGAATTATTTTGGGTTAATTTTCCACTCTCTAGCATGAAAATGTCTTACCAGTGAGTCTAGAGTCATTGATACTTCTTTCTTTCTAGGTCCAATCAGCATAATGTTATCAATGTAATGGACTAGTGTGAAGTCTTGTGGAAGGGAAAGGCGATCAAGTTCCCACTTTAATATGCCAATTTCTGTAAGCCTTTGGGTATCTTCTTCTGCAATATACCAAGGCAGGTATGGCATTTCAACCTGATGTAGCATAGGCCACCGCTTAATCCATACTTCAGTGAACTAACCAAATAAACCATTAGATCCTTTTCTAACCTCTCAAACTGAAACGCTGAATGAAGACTCTGTGCTTAGTGGGCCCATATCAATAAACTCAGACTGATCCAACTTTATGCTCTTTGCACCATTATCTCACAAGCTTAATAGCCATTCCCGTATATATTCCCCAGGTTTCTGTTTGTATGTATTAGACAAAAAATTGAAAAACTTTTGTAAATTGAAAAAACATAGTTTTACTATGGTTTTCTTATGCTTTGGAGACTGAATGAAAAGTTACATGATTTGAGGCTTTCACTTATTTGCCTTTGTATTTTCTATGCCTATGCCAAACAATGCTCCCACTGGCAGTTATATACTGTGTTATTTTCTTTAATAGTGCAATATAGTTTAAAACAAGTCACAGATTCACAGAATTAGAAGGAACCTCTGATGGTCATTAGGCCTATTAGTTTGCTTCTAGGTAAGACTCACTGATTTAAACCACATAGTTGGGTGTCTGATACTTTCTGCAATGAAGATTCCACAGCATCCCTTAGTAACTTGCTCTAGTGGTCAGAAGTTCTTTATAAGTCTAACCTTCAACTTCTGGTTACAACTGAAACCAACTTTAGTTTCTAAATCCCACTGTCTTTGAGAATCAAGATATATAAAAAAGTTTAACAACTGAGATTATTAATAGTTAACATTTACAAAGCAGTTTATTGCTCTGTATTTTCACTCTCACTAAACCAGTTTCTCGAGTCAATTCCAACTCATAGCAACTCCATGTATGTCTGAGTATAACTGTGCTCCATGGGGTTTTCTATGGCTGATTTTTTTTTTTTTTTTTCAGAAACCAGGCCTTTCTTCCAAAATGCCTCTGGGTAACTTGAACCTCCAACCTTACAGTTAGCAGCAAGCGCATGTTAACTGTCTGCATCACTCAGGGAGTACACTAGTTTACAATAAATCTCTAAGATATTATTAAATTAGCTTCATTTTACAGCAATTGAGGTTCAGAGAAGTTGAGCTACTTTCCAAAGGTCATAGAGGTATTAATTGATAGAGCTGGAACTCCAAGCCAGATAATCTATCTCTAAATCCTGTGCTTGCACCATTATGCCCCACTACAGAATAAAGAAGCAAAATATAAGCTTATTCTTTACTGTGCTGATAAATTTAAGAACTATCAGGAGAAAAAGTACTCTGGAACCATAGAATCCTAGAGTGACAAGGGACCTTAAAAATCATATATTGTTGTAACATAATCTCCTAGAGAGCTCAAATTCTGGAAATTGGATGTATGCTACTAGGAAGGCTTTCAGCTGGGTTAGGCTTAATAATGACATCTCACATTGGTGTAGTTCAGTTTGCTGATAATACAAAAAATAATAAAGATAGGGTACTTAGGACACTGGAAAAAACAGCATCTGAACATCAAGTTACTGAGTAGGAAGTTCAACTAAACAAATCTTGGAGTTGCAAATTGAAAAGTAAAAGGACAAGTGCAGGTTTGCTTAAGAGCATGTACTTTGGAGTCAGACAATTCTTGGTTTAAATCCTACCACTTACTAGCTGTAAATCAAAACCAAATCCGTTACTGTAGAGTTGATTCCGTCTCATAGTGACCCTATGGGACAGAGTAGAACTGCCCCATAAAGGACCTGGCAAAAATTATTTAACCTTTCTAAACTTCAGTTTCTTTTTCTACAAAATGGACATAAGAGTATCTATATCACTATATTGATGTAAATAATGAAGAACAATATATGTACAATACTTAGCAGGGTACTCAGCATAATAAATTGTAGTTTTCAATAATAATAACAATATTATTATCATTATTATTATGGTAGAGCATCATCTAAGCCCCCACCAAACCTATCATGAAAATTTATTGTGGGAAATTTGTTTATAATTATTTCATATATGTGTACAGAAGATGATCCTTGGCCTTAAGAACCACATATAAGAATAAGAGGTAACTCAAGACTTGCTCTAAGACTAATAATTTAACCAACATTTATTGAGTCATCAG
This sequence comes from Dugong dugon, assembly GCA_030035585.1. Lineage (NCBI taxonomy): Eukaryota > Metazoa > Chordata > Mammalia > Sirenia > Dugongidae > Dugong > Dugong dugon. The sequence continues at coordinate 93,505,755 of CM057483.1, read as the reverse complement.
TATATGCTTTATTAATTACCGTTACAAGTGCTTTATTAAGTTCTAAGTCTTCTAAGTTGATACATGTATTAACTAGTTAAATTTTTACAACTCTATGAAATAGTATTATTATTTCCTATTCTACACATGAATAAACCAAGCAGAAGGAAGTCAAATAATTTACTAGGAAGTAGAACTAAGATTTGAATTCAGATGGTCTAGCTCCAGAACTGACACTTTTAACTAGTGTAGTCTACTGTTTCCCACCCACTCTGCTGTTTTGCCTCTATAGTCAACACCTGTGTTAAATGAGTAATAGCAAACTGGAGTTTTAAAACATTATAATATGAGGGCTAGGTTGGTCAACAAATTACAACAGTTATTTCTCATAAAGTGAGAATTAAAAGTGGGTACATAAATACTTAGGACTACTACTGATATAATACTATAAAGCTAAAGGTCTGTTAAGATTCATGCATAGCTTACACTTTAAAAAAAAAACCTCAATTTTTTAAGAAAGGTAGTATAGATTGAAGGTCAAGCCAAGATGGGGATGAGGGGTGGAGAGGAGTAAGGTAAGTATTCTGGAATAGCGCTGGTAAAGGACTTAGTTCTTAAAATTCCACTGTGGGTCCCTTACCCTAGGCCTTGAAAAGGAGACGGAAAGGACAGAAAGGCAAGGTACCTAGAACAACAGTTAAGGACCGAGAAAGAGGCTAAGATCGCTACTGCAGACAGGGTGGTTATCTTTGCCCTTCTCTGTCATAAATCCTAGTAGTTTGCAATCTCTGTCCTACAGTCAAAGGAGCCAGTGAAAATATGTTCTGTTCTACCACCTCTGGGTACACTTCCTGAAAACCATCATCCTAAACTTTCCAGTCATCTAAGTGTATTCCTGGAAAAGTTGCTCAATTTATAAGCTTTTATATAATTCACTTTTAGATAGAAGAATATAGTCCTGACCAATACAATTTACAACATCTTCTTACCTTTTTCTGCTGGGCTCAACACAGTCACTGTGAAAAGACAGAGAGGTAAATATTAGTGATATTTAAAAAAACTCTTCTTCTAATACATTGTCCATAGGATCAATTTTGAGCAATCTATTCAAAGGTACTTTAGTAAACCACCAGTGTGTTAAGATGAGGGAAGGCACGAATGATTAATTTCCATCTTTTGCTATCTTCCTTCATTTTAAATCTCATTAATTAAGAACTTCCAGTCATTCTACAAATACAAGTATAACTTGGTTTTTAAAAAACTCAACAAATGTAAACACTCAAGCTATAGAATATGGCACTAAGAACTTTAAAAGCTGGTAAGTTAGGAGATGATTATTTACTTTCCCAAAGTTTTCACTGTAGGATGTCTCTCAATAGTAATACCAAGCCTCTGTTGTATATTTAGAGGTATTACAGTGTGGAGGTTGTGTGTTTGCTCTGGAGTCAGACTGTCTGGGTTAGAATCCCTGTTCCACTATTTTGTGGCTCTGGGCAATTCCTTAATTTCCCTAACTACCTAGCTGACAAGATTACTTGAGAATTAAATGTGTTAATGAATGTAAATGCTGCTTAACATAGTATCTAGCACAAGGCAAGTACCTAATGAATATTAATTATTACTATATTTGAACTAAGGTTTCATAGAATATCAGAACAGGAAGGTAATTTGGTGATTATCTGGTTTATCTGTCTCATTTTAAAGATGGCAAAATAGGACATTAATAGCAAATGATTTGCCCCAAGTCAGAGAGAAAGTTAGTGGTACAGTTGTGACTAGATTCCAGCCTCCCGGGCTGGTGGCGAAGCGGTTAAGAACTCAGGCTGCTAACCAAAAAGGTCAGTAGTTCAAATTCACCAGTTGCTCCCTGGAAACCCTCTGGGGCAGTTCTACTCTGACCTATAGGGTTTCTATGAGTCGGAATTGACTCAATGGCAATGGGTTTGGTTTTGTTATGGGTGTCTACCTCCTCCAATTATTCCTTGCTGTCTTACTTTGATGTATGTTATAGATTAAATTGGAGCCCTGACAGTGCAATGATAAAGAGCTATGGCTGTTAATCAAATGGTTGGCAGTTCGAATTCACCAGCCACTCCTTGGAAACCCTATGGGGCAGTTCTACTCTGTCCTATAGGGTTGCTATGAGTCGGAAATGATTCAACAGCAATGAGTTATAGAATAAATTGTCTCCCCCTAAAGAGGTATATTGAAGTCCTAACCCCTATCCCTGTGAATAATACCCTGCTTGGAAGTAAAGGTTGTCTTCTGTTATGTTAATGAGGTCATACCAGAGTAGGGTGCCTCCTAAACCTAATCCTTCTTTTTTTTTTTTATTGTACTTCAGGTGAAGGTTTACAGAACAAATAGTTTCTCATTAAACAGTCAGTACACATATTGTTTTATGACATTGGTCAACAACCCCACCACATGTCAACACTCTTCCTTCTCCACCTTTTTTTTTTTTTTTTGGTGAAAATATACATAGCCAAAGATACATCATTTCAAAAATTTCTACATGCACAGTTCAGTGACATTAACTACACTCTTGCAGTTGTGTTGCTATTCTCACTTTAGATGAAGGTTTACAGAACAAAATAGTTTCTCATTAAACAGTTAGTACACATGTTGCCCTATGATAATGGTTAACAACCCCACTACACATCAACACTATCCTTACTCAACCTTGGGTTCCCTATCACCAGCTTTCCTGTCCCCTCATGCCTTCTAGTCCTTGTCCCTGGACTGCTGTGCCTCATTAGTTCCGTTTTGTTTTATGGGGCTGTCCAATCCAAGGCTGAATGGTGAACCCTGGAAGTGACTTCACCACTGAGCTAAAAGGGTGTCTGGGGGCAATACCCTCGGGGTTTCTCCAGTCTCTTTTAGGCTAATAAATCTGGTCTTTTTTGTGTGTGTGTTAGAATTTTGTTCTACATCCTTCTCCAGCTCTGTCCAGAACCCTCTGCTGTGATCCCGGTCAGAGCAGTCAGTGGTGGTAGCCAGGCACCCTCTAGCTGTACTGGACTCAAGTCTGGTGGAAGCCTTGGTACCTGTGGTCCATTAGTCCTTTGGACTAATCTTTTCCTTGTATCCTGTTCTCTTCATTCTCACTTGCTCCAGAAGGGGTGAGACCAGTGGAGTATCCTAGATGGCTGCTCACAGGCTTTTGAGACCCCAGACGCTACTCACCAAGGTAGAAAGTAGAACATTGTCTTTATAAACTGTGTTATGCCAATTGAGCTAGATGTTCCCTGAGACCATGGTCCCCACAATTGTTGGTCGCCCAACAATTCAATCCCTCAGGGAGTTGGGATGTGTCTACGGAACTTCCATGACCTTTCCTTGTACAAGTTGTGCTGGCTTCCCCAATATTGTATACTGTCTCGGCATTCACCAAAGATACCACTTATCTATCGTCTATTTAGTATTACCCCCCACCCCTCTCATCCCTCGTAACCAACAAAGATTGTCACTTTTCGTGTGTAAACTTTTTCATGAGTTTTTATAATACAGGTCTCATACACTATTTCTCCTTTTATGATTGACTTATTTCACTCAGCATAATGTCCTCCAGTTTCATCCATATTATGAGATGCTTCACAGATTCATCGTTCTTTGTCATTGCGAAGTACTCCTTTGTGTGTATGTACCATAGTGTGTTTATCCATTCATTTCTTGATGGGCATCTAGGTTGTTTCCATCTTTTTGCTATTGTGAACAATGCTGCCATGAACATGGGTGTGCATATGTCTATTCTAGTGATGACTCTTACTTCTCTAGGATATACATTCCTAGGAGTGGGCTTGCTGGATCATATGGTGTTTCTGTTTCTAGCTTTCTAAGGAAGTGCCGTATCATTTTTCAAAATGTTTGTATCATTTTGCACTCCCAGTGCATAAGAGTTCCAATCTCCCCACAGCCTCTCCAACATTTGTTATTTCCAGTGTTTTAGATTCATGCCAGTAATGCTGGGGTGAGATGGTATCTCATTGTGGTTTTAATTTGCAGTTCTCTAATGGCTAGTGAACGCGAGCATTTCTTCGTGTCTGTTGGCCGCTTGAATGTCTTCTTTGGTAAAGTGTCTGTTCATTTCCTTTGCCCATTTTTTAATAGGATTATTTGTCTTTTTGTTGTACAGGTGTTGGATTTTCTTGTAGATTATGGAGATTAGACCTTTGTCTAACTTGTAATGCCCCAAAATTTTTTCCCAGCCTGTAGGTTCTTTTTTTTATTGTTGTAATTAAATGAAGTTTACATTTCAAGTTAGTTTCCCATACAATTTTTTTTACATGCATTGTTATGAGACCCCAACCGCTCACCCCATTCTTCGACAGCACACTACTCCCCTCCGCCCCTGATTCCCCATGAACATTCAACCAGCTCCTAACTCTCTCTGCCTTCCCATCTCACCTCTGGACAGAAGCTGCCCCTTTGGTCTCTTGTATCTACGTGACTAAGAGGCACAGTCTTAATGAGTATCACATTATGTCCCACAGTCCACTCCAATCCCTGTCTGAAGAGTTGGCCTCAGAAATTGTTTTAGTTCTGAGGTTCTCTTTTTACTCTTTTGATGCAGTCTTTTGAAGAGCATAGGTGTTTGATTTTTAGAAGATCCCAGTTATCTAGCTTATCTTCTGGGGTTTGTGTGTTGATGGTTATGGTTTGTATCCTGTTAATGCCGTGTATTAGGGCCTGTAGCGTTGGTCCTATTTTTTCATCTATGAACTTTACAGTTTTTGGCTTAATATTTAGGTCTTTGATCCATTTTCAATTAGTTTTTGTATATGGTGTGAGGTATGGGTCCTGTTTCATTTGCTTGCAGATGGATATCCAGTTTTGCCAACACCATTTGTTAAAAAGACTGTCTTTTCTCCATTCGATAGACTTTGGGCCCTTGTCGAAGATCAGGTGACCATAGGTGGATGGATTTACATCTGGGTTCTCAATTCTGTTCCATTGGTCAATGTATCTATTGTTGTACCACTACCAGGCTGGTTTGACTACCGTAGCTGTATAGTAGGTTCTGAGGTCAGGTAGTGTGAGTCCTACTTTATTCTTCTTTAACAGTATTTTACTTGTGTGGGGTTTCTTCCCTTTTCATATAAAGTTAATGATTAGTTTTTCCATCTCTTTAAAGAATGTTGTTGGTATTTGGATTTTGATTGTATTTGTAAATTGCTTTGGGTAGAATTGTCATTTTTACAATGTTGAGTCCACCTATCAATGAGCATGGTATGTTTTTCCATTTATTTAGATCCCTTTGGGTTTCTTGCAGTACTATTTTGTAGTTTTCTTTGTATAGGTCTTTTATATCCCTGGTCAGATTTATTCCTAAGTATTTTATTTTCTAGGGGCTATTGAAAATGGTATTGTTTTCCTGATTTCCTTTTCATCATTCTCTTTACTGGTGTATAAGAATCCAACTGACATTTGTATGTTTATCTTGTTTCCTGCTACTCTGCTTAATCTATCAGTTCCAGTAGATTTCTCATGGAGTCTTTAGGGTTTTATATGTATAGTATCATATCATCCGCAAATAGGGACAGTTTAACTTCTTCATTACCAATTTGGATGCCCTTTATTTTTCTTGCCTTATTGCTCTAGCTAGAACTTCCAGCACAATGTTAAATAGGAGTGGTGATACAGGGCATCCTTGTCTTGTTCCTGTTTTCAAGGGGAATGTTTTCAGCCTCTCTCCATTAAGAATGATGTTGGCTGTTGGTTTTGCATAGATGCCCTTTATTATGTTGAGAAATTTCCCTTCTATACCTATTTTATTGAGAGTTTTTATCAGGAATGGGTGTTGGACTTCGTCGAATGCCTTTTCTGCATCAATTGAGATGATCATGTGATTCTTTTCTTTCCTTTTATTTATGCAGTGGATTACATTGATGGATTTTCTAATGTTGAACCATCCTTGCGTACCTGGTATGACTCCTGCTTGGTCACGGTGTATTACTTTTTTGATATGGTGTTGAATTCTATTGGCTAGAATTTTGTTCAGAATTTTTGCATCTATATTCGTGAGAGATATTGGTCTCTAATTTTTTTTGTGGTGTCTTTTTGTGGTTTTGGTATCAGGGTTATGCTGGCTTCATAGAATGAATTTGGAAGTGTTGCTCCCTTTTCTATGTTCTGAAATATTTTGAGTAGTACTGGTAAAAGCTCTTCTCTGAATGTTTTGTAGAATTGTCCAGTGAAGCCATCTGGGCCAGGGCTTTTATTTGTTGGGAGTTCTTTATATTACCTTTTTAATCTCCTCTTGTTATGGGTCTGTTCAGATTTTCAACATCACTTTGTTGTAGTATGGGTAGGTAGTGTGGTTCCAGAAATTTATCCATTTCATCTAGGTTTTCAAATTTGTTGGAGTATAGTTTTTCATAATATTCTGTTATGATCCTTTTTATTTTAGTTCGGTCTGTGGTAATGTCGCCCATTTCATTTCTTATTTGGGTTATTTGTGTCCTCTCCTGTTTTTCTTTTGTCAGTCTGGCCAGTGGTTTGTCGATTTTGTTAATTCTTTCAAAGAACTAACTTTCGGTTTTGTTGATTCTTTCTATTGTTTTTCTATTCTCTATTTCATTTATTTATGCTCTGACCTTATTTCCTTTATTCTGGTGGCTGCGAGCTTTTTTTGCTGTTCTCTGTTTGTTTGAGTTGTGTAGGTAATGTTTTGATTTTGTCCCTTTCTTCTTTTTTGATATGTGGATCTATTGCTATAAATTGTCCTCTGAGGACTGCCTTTGCTGTGTCCCCAAGGTTTTGGTATGATGTGTTTTCCTTCTCATTTGATTCTAGAAATTGTTTGATTCCATCTCTGATTTCTTCTATTACCCAGTGGTTTGTAAGCAGGGTGTTATTTAGTTTCCATGTAATTGATTTTTTTTCCTTGCTCTTTCTGTTGTTAATTTCTACCTTGATAGCACTGTGGTCAGAGAAGATACTTTGTATTATCTCAACGTTTTGGATCTTGTTGAGGATTGCTCTGTGGCCTAAGATGTGGTCTATTCTGGAGAACGTTCCATGTGCATTGGAAAAGAATGTGTACTTTGCAGTGGTTGGATGGAGTGTTCTATATATTTCTATGAGGTCAAGTTGGCTGATTGTGCCCTTTAGGTCTTCTGTATCTTTGCTGAGTTTATTTTTAGATGCTCTGTCCTTTGCTGAGAGTGGTGTGTTGAAGTCTCCTACTATTAGTGTGGAACTGTCAGTTTCTCCTTTCAGTGCTGGTAGAGTTTATTTTGGAGCCCTGTCATTGGGTGCGTAGATGTTTATTATGGTTATGTCTTCATGATGGATCATCCCCTTAATCATTATTTAGTGTCCTTGTCTTTTATGGTGGATTTAGTTTTAAAATCTATTTTATCTGAGATTAGAATTGCCACTCCTGCTCTTTTTTGGTATTTGTTAGCTTTATATTTTTTTTCAAACCTTTGATTTTTAATAAATTCACATCTTTGTTTCTAAGGTGTGTCTCTTGTAGACAGCAAATTGATGGATCCTGTTTTTTTTATCCATTCTGTCACTCTCCATCTCTTTATGGGTGCATTTATGCCATTTACATTCAGTATAATTATTGATAGATGTGAGTTTATTGCTGTCATTTTGTAGTGCTTTTTTGTGGTGCTGATGTTTTCTTTGTTCCTCTTACTCTCCTGTGAATTCCTTTTGTTTGTGGATTTTTCATTTCTTTTGTTTTTGTAGTTTTGTTTTTACTGAGACTTTATGTTTTTCCTCTTTATTTTTAGGGATTTCACGATTCTTCACTTGCATGTTGCAACTACATCAGCTCCACTAGGCCTTGAACTGGGTTAGAAGCCCTGGTGGTGTAGTGGTTAAGAGTTTGGCTGCTAACCAAAAGGTCAGCAGTTACAATACACCAGAGGCTCCTTGGAAACCCTTTGGGGCATTTCTACTCAATATCTCTTTAAAATGGAGTGAGAGACCTCCAGTGCGGGTGGGATTGGAAAATTGTATAACCATTCACGAAAACATCTGGGCAGTTCTTTTAAAAATGCCTCATTCATTTACAACTGGACCCAGCATTCCCACTGGGACATAACTGTTCTACAGATATGAAAACTTATGTTCACAGAGAAAACCTAATGCAGATGATGAAGCAGCTATATTCAAAGACAAAATATGGGAGTATTCTACTGTCCTTCATCAGGACAAATAATGTAAGTGGTTTTCATCCCTATAATGAGCTATGATTCAGCAATAAAAAGAGTGGGATTTCTTATCTGATTAAATTTCATCTAGTGTAAATTCAACTCTAATTGCGATGTTTGATTCAATGATTGAAAAATTTTAAGACAGTTTGGCTTTGAGAATTACCTCTTATATTGATTTTCTGAAATCTAAATGAACATCAAGTGTATTAGGTCAAATTTAACTTCCAAATTGAGATATGCTGAAGTTGTGAACCACATTTTGGATTTAGAGGGTCGGTATGAATAAAAGGACATAATATCTTATTCATCCTTCTGATGGGGATTATATTTTGAAATGACAATACTTTTAATATTTGAGTTAATGACCTTACTTATATAAAAAGACAAGAACAGGCAAATGTATAGAGACCAAAGTTTATTAGTGGTCACCAGGGTGGGAGACGAAAGGGGGGGTAGTTCTTATGGAGCACTGACTTTTGCTTTATGGTGATGGAAAAATTGCATTGATTAAGGGTAGGAATGCACAGCCAATTAATGTACTTGCTGTCAATAAGTTGTACACCTGTAAAAAATTGATTTGGCAAAAGTTGTGTGATAGACATATTATTTGGAAGTTTATGGTCAGGGTTTCATGTGACATCCCAGTTAATTGGCCTCATATCATGTTTAGTACTTCTGTTCTACCTCCTAGTTCACTGCATACATAGTACCTGGGGGCTTAAAAGCTTACAAGCGGCCATCCAAGGTACAATTGGTCTCTATTCGCCTGGTGCAACAGAGAAAGGAGAGTCAGGACTAGGAGGAAGAAATGGAATATGTGGCTAATTGACTCCATGAATAACTGCCTCCTTTGCCATGAGACCAGAAGACCTGGATGGTGCCTGGCTACCATTACTGAATGTTTTGATAAAAGATTGTATAGGGGAATTCTGATCAAAAGGGGGAAAACGCAGAACACAATTTCAAATTCTCACAGAATTCAGACTTTCTGGAGACACCGAGGCTGGATGAACCCCCAAAACTATTTGTCCGGAGATAATCTTTAAACCTTAACCCAAAATTATTCCTTGAAGTCTTCTTAAAACCAAACAGTGGTTTAGCTTAACTAGTAAAGAATGTCTGCCTTGAGTATTGTGCTCTTCTAAGATCTACATAGGATCAAACTGACAACAGCAACTCAAAAGATTGATAGGAAATTTAGGGGGCAGCAAGTTTATGTTAATGTGGGAAAAACAATTAAGAAAAGGAGTGTGAGAATAGCTGCACAACTTGAAGACTGTAATCAATCTCACTGAATTACAGATGTAGAAATAGTTGAACTGGTGTATGTTCTGCTGTGTATATTCTTAAAAACAAAAAATAAAACAAATTAAAAATATTATGAAAATGAAAATAAAAGATAGAGTGAGAGAGCAGGATTGCTTGAAGATCAACCTTAATGAAGAGTAGCTGATAAATTGTTCTTTGGTATACCTCCTCCCTCTGTGGCTGAACACTCACTGCTAAACAAGTGGAAGTCCTAATCCCCATTTGCTTGGGACAGCACTATTGGTAAGGGAAAGAGATCACCCAGTGCTTGCAAGATGTTGGGATGTAACAATAGGTATACAAAAGAATGAGTTGGAACCCAGGAAGTCTCCAGGTAGGGGGCAGCTGTCTTTAAGTAATTGCTGGACTGTCATGTGAAAGCAGGATTGGTTTATATGGTCCCAGAAGAGAAGACAGAAATAGAATCAATGGGTAAAAGCTGCAGGTAGACACATTTTAGCTCATTATAAAAAAAAATGATGATGATGACAACTGCCACTAGCCAGAGTATTTCAAGGTGGACTGACAACCTTGAGAAATAGCAAGTTTCTCATTACCAAACCCATACCACACCTGTTGCTGTTGAGTCAATTCTGACTCATAGAGACCTTATACGACAGAGCAGAACTGCTCCCATAGGGTTTCCAAGGCTGTAAATCTTTACGGAAGTAGACTGCCACATCTTTCTCCTGTGGAGTGGCTGGTGGGTTTAACCACTGGTGGGCACTTAACCACTGCGCCACCAGGGCTCCTTTCCCCATTACAAACATTTGAAAATGTTATAGAGGAAATTCAGACATTAGGCAGTGGACTTGTTTCCTAAAGTATTTCTCATCCTTGAAATTCTATAAAACGTCAAGTCTAAGGGAAGAAGTTACATACTTGTGAGGAAGTTACATGCTTCTGAGGAGAAAAGAAAAACAACACAGTTGCCATTGAGTTGAGTCCAACTCATGGCTACCCCATGTGTGTCAGAGTAGAACTGCTCCATAGCGTTTTCAATGGCTGATATTTCAGTAGATCGCCAGACCTTTCTTCTGAGGTGCTTCTGTGTGGACTCTAACTGCCCACCTTTCGGTCAGCAGCCAAGTGCATTAACCATTCATACCACCCAAGGACACATCTGAGGGGCAAATAAAAGAGACCCTTTATTCCAAAAGATCATGGTACTTATCTTAGTAGTTCTGCCTTTCCTTTATTTTTCTAATATTCACTTTTGCATTATTAAGAGGGAGATGCTAGAAATACTTCAGTCATATTTAAAATGAAAATGTTACAAAAGTCATACTAAACTTTTACAGAATGAATCCTTTATCATGAATCTCTTGGGTAAGTATACACTTAGCCATTCTATGAGTACCTTGCCATGCATAATTATACAGTGATTTAGTGATATGTGTAATTATACACCCGCTCTATTCTTTCAAATTTCAACTCACTACTGGGAAGTTAAATGACTAGAATTATCATCAAAAAGCTTTTTCACTCCACTCTTTTCTCTCATCTATTTACTTATTCTTTGCAACCCAGGTGCTATGGGTTGAATTGTGTCCCCACAAAAGATACACTCAAGTCCTAGCCCCAGGTACCTCTGAACATGACCTTATTTAGAACTGGATTGTTGCAGATATAATTAATTAGGTTAAAATGAGGTCATTAGGGTGGGCCCTAATCTCTTTATAACTGGTGTCCTCATACAAAGAAGAGACGAGACACAGAAAGAAACAGAAAAGGGAAGAGGGAGACAGAGACAGGGCTTTCACTGTTACAAGCCAAGGAATGCCCCGGGGCTAAGAGAAGCTGGAAAGAGACAAGGAAGGATCCTGCCCTAGAGATTTTGGAGGGAGCATGGCCCTGCTAACACCCTGATTTGGCTTCTAGCCTCTATAACTGTGAGAGAATAAATTTCTGTTGCCACTCAGTTTGTGGTACTTTGTTATGGCAGCCCTAGGAAACTAATATACCAGGTATGAAGAAAAAGGTGAGATAAGAGCTTTTCATCGTAGAAACCTGGTGTTAAATCCAAGCATATCTCATGACTTCCCTTAAGCAGATGCATGTTGTAGGGTTCACAGAGGTTATCAATAGAATAAACCTAGTTTGGAGCTAGATAGGGATAATCAACAAATGTAGTAAAAAGGACGTGGAAGAAACTCCAGAGCACTACTATGTAATAGAAATATAACGTGAGTCATGTAATTTAAAGTTTCCAGTAGGTACATTAAAAACAGTTTTAAAAAACAAGTGAAATTAAGTTTAACAATATATTTTATTTAATCCAGTATATTAAAAAAAATCATTTCAACAAGTTATCCATATAAAAATAATTGAGATATTTCACATTCTTCTTTTTGTACTAAGACTTTGAAAGTTGGTGTGTAGTTTACATTTCCAGCACATCTCAATTCAGATGCCACATTTCAAGTGCTTAACAGCCACATGGGTCTAGTGGCTACTGTATCAGACAAGGCAGTTCAGAAGTTTTTAAAAGGGTAGTAGCGAAGCCAAAAAATTAGGAGTCCATTAAGATGAGTGCTTGCTTACAATCCAAAGTTCTCCTTTAATTAATGACCTGTTTGGGGAGGTAGTCTATTGTAGTGATATACACCATATACTTTGGTGTCAAATAGGTATGTATTCAAATTCTGAATTTGCCATTTACTTGTTGCGTGACCTTGGACAAGTTATTTCATCTTTCTGTGTTTCGGTTTCCCATCTGTAAAACTGGGATACAACAAAAGAATTTGTGCTATAAAGTTATTATAGGGATTAACTGATAAAATGTGTAACGTGTTTGGGTGTCTGGCACATAGTAAGTATTCAATTAATTTTAGCTATTTATTATTATTTTTCTGAGGACAGTAAACTGTTCACTGAGGGTTTTTTTAACAGTAAGTATGCAACAAACAAAAAAACCTCCTGCCACTGAGTTGATTCCAAGTCATAGCGACCCTATAGGGCTGAGTAGAACTGCCCCATTGGGTTTCCAAGGCTGTAATCTTTACAAAAGCAGACCTCCACACCTTTCTCCCATGAAGCGGCTGGTGGGTTTGAACTGATGACCTTTTTGTTAGCAGCCGAGCGCTTTAACCACTATGCCACCAGGGCTCCTTAGTTTGGGACAACACAAGGCTTATTCAAAAAATGTTACTTATGATATTGATTCCCAATATTATATATTATGATTTTAAAATAATTTATTCAATGTCAAAATTAATATCATCGATTCCCAATTTTTCACTTACACGTTCCTTAGATGCAAGGTTAGAGGAGGGAATAGAATTTGAAATAGGGAACTGAGATACATTTCTATTTTTTTTTTTCATTTTCCTTTATTTATTCTCATACAAAAATTTATACATACATTGTTATATGACTCTAATTGCTCTCCCCAAACGGTGACAGCACACTCATCCTTTCCACCCCTGGTTTCCCCATGTCCATTCAACCAGCTCCTAACCCTCTCTGCCTTCCCATCTCACCTCTGGACAGAAGCTACCTGTTTAGTCTCTTGTATCTACTTGAGCTAAGAGGCACACTCCTCACGAGTATCACTTTATGTTCCACAGTCCAGTCCAATCCCTGTCTGAAGAGTTGACCTCGGAAATTATTTTAGTTCTGAGCTGATAGAGAATCCAGGAGCCATGATTTCCGGGTACCTCCAGTCTCAATTAGACCATTAAGTCTGGCCTTCTTATTAGAATTTCAGTTCTGCACCCCACCTTTCTCCTGCTCCATCCAGGACTCTGTTGTGTTGCCCGTCAGGGCGGTCAATGGTGGTAGCTGGGCACCATCTAGTTCTTTTGGTCTCGGGCTGATGAAGTCTCTGGTTTATGTCGCCCTTTCTGTCTCTTGGGCTAATACTTTCCTTGTATCTTTGATGTTCTTCAATCTCCTTTACTCCAGTGGTTGGGACCAACTGATGCATCTTAGATAGCCACTTGCAAGCTTTTAAGAACCCAGACGCCACTCACCAAAGTAGGATGCAGAACATTTTCTTAATAAGCTTTGTTATGCCAACTGACCTAGATGTTCCCTGAAAGCGTGGTCCCCAGAGCCCTATCCCTGCTACTCTGTCCCTCAGTGTTTGACTGTATTCAGGAAACGTCTTAGATTTGGTTTAGTCCAGTTGTGCTGACTTCCCCTGTAGTGAGTGCGGTCCTTCCCTTCACCTAAGATAATTTTTATCTAGTTAGTAAATAACCCTCACCTTCCCACCCCACCCTCTTAAGTTCTTATAATAGTGGTCTTATATAACATTTATGCCTCTGTGACTGACTAAATTCACTCAGCATAATGACCTCCAGCTTCCTACATGTTATGTTTCACTGCTTCATCATTGTTCTTTATCATTGTGCAGTATTCCATTGTGTGGATATACCATAATTTGTTTATCCATTCATCGGTTCATGGGTACCTAGGTTGTTTCCATCTTTTTGCTACTGTGAACAGTTATGCAATGAACATGGATGTGCATGTATCTATTCATGTGACAGCTCATATTTCTCTAGGATATATTCCAAGGTGCTGGATAGTTGGATTTTATGGTACTTCTATTTCTAGCTTTTTAAGGAAGCGCCAAATTGATTTCCAAAGTGGTTGTACCATTTTACATACCCACCAACACTGTATAAGTGTTCCAGTCTCTTCACAACCTCTCCAGCATTTATTATTTTGTGTTTTTTGGATTAATGCTAGCCTTATTGGGGTGAGATGATATCTCATTGTAGTTTTGATCTGCATTTCTCTAATGGCTAATGATCGTGAGCCTTTCTTAATGTGTCTGTTGGCCACCTGAATATCTTCTTTGGCAAAGTACCTGTTCATATCCTTTGCCCAATTTATAATTGGATTATTTGTCTTTTTCTTGTTGAGGTTTTGCAGTATCATGTAGATTTTAGAGATTAGACACTGATCAGATTTGTCGTAGCCAAAAATATGTTCCCAGTCTCTAGGTTGTGTTTGTACTCTTTTGGTGAAGTCTTATGATGAGCATAAGTGTTTGAATTTTAGGAGCTCCCATGTATCTGGTCTCTCTTCTGGTGCTTGTGCATTGTTACTTACGGTTCATATTGTGTTTATGCCATTTATTAGGGCTCCAAGCGTTGTCCCTATTTTTTCTTCCATGATCTTTATCAGTTTTGATTTTATATTTAAGTCTTTGATCCATTTTGAGTTAGTTTTTGTGTGTGGTGTGAGGTATGGGTCTTGTTTCAGGCTTTTGCAGATGGATGTCCAGCCATACCAGCACCATTTGTTAAAGAGACTGTCTTTACCCCCAGTTAACTGACTTTAGGCCTTTGTCAAATATCACCTGCTCATAAGTGGAAGAATTTATGTCTGGATTCTCAATTCTGTTCCACTGGTTTACGTATCTGTTGTTGTACCAGTACCAGGCTGTTTTGACTACCCTGGTGGTATAATAGGTTCTAAAATCAGGTAGTGTGAGGCCTCCCACTTTGTTCTTCTTAAGTAATGCTTTACTTATTCGGGGCCTCTTCCCTTTCCATATGAAGTCGGTGATTTGTTTCTCCATCTCATTAAAAAATGCCAGTGGAATTTGGATCGGGATTGCATTGTATCTGTAGATCGCTTTGGGTAGAATTGACATTTTCACGATGTTGAGTTTATCTATCCGTAAGCAAGATATGTTTTTCCACTTATGCAGGTCTCTTTTGTTTACTTGCAGTAGTGTCTTGTAGTTTCCGTTGTATAGATCTTTTACGTCTCTGGTTAGATTTATTTCTAAGTATTTTATCTTCTTGGGGCTATTGTAAATAGTATTGATTTGGTGATTTCCTCTTTGAGATTCTCTGTCGGTGTAAAGGAATCCAACTGATTTTTGCAGCTTATCTTGTATCCTGACACTTTGCTGAAATCTTCTATGAGTTCCAGTAGTTTTCTTATGGTTTATTAGGGGTTTTCTGTGTATAAAATCATATCATCTGCAAATAGAGATACTTTGACTTCTTCCCTACCAATCTGGATGCCCTTTCTTTCTTTTTCTAGCCTAATTACCCTGGCTAGAACTTCAAGCACAATGTTGAATAAGAGTAGAGATAAAGGGCATCCTTGTCTGGTTCCTGTTCTCAAGGGGAATGGTTTCATTTTAGGATGATGTTGGCTGTTGGCTTTGTATAAATGCCCTTGATTATACTGAGGAATTTCCCTTCTATTCCTATTTTGTTGAGAGTTTTTAATATGAATGGGTGTTGGACTTTGTCAAATGTCTTTTCTGCATCAATTGATAAGATCATGTGGCTCTTGTCTTTTGTTTCATCTATGTGACGGATTACTTTGATTGTTTTTCTAATGTTGAACCATCCCTTCATACCTGGTATAAATCGCACTTGATCGTGATGAATTATTTTTTTGATATGTTGCTGAATTCTATTGGCTAGAATTTTGTTGAGGATTTTTGCATCAATGTTCATGAGGAATACTGGTCTGTAATTTTCTTTTTTTGTGGTGTCTTTACCTGGTTTTGGTATCAGGGTTATGCTGGCTTCATAGAATACGTTTGGGAGTATTCCATCGTTTTCTATGCTCTGAAATACCTTTGGTAGTAGTGGTGTTAACTCTTCTCTGAAAGTTTAGTAGAATTCTCCACTGAAGCCATCCAGGCCAGAGCTTTTTTTCGGTTGGGAGTTTTTTAAATACCTTTTCAGTCGCTTTTGTTATGAGTTTATTTAGTTGTTCTACCTCTGTTTGTGTTAGTTTAGGTAGGTAGTAAGTTTCTAAAAATTTGTCCATTTCCTCTAGGTTTTCAAATTTGTTAGAGTACAATTTTTCATAGTATTCTGTTATGATTCTTTTAATTTCAGTTGGGTCTGCTGTCATATCACCCATTTCATTTCTTATAACGGTTATCTGCTTCCTCTCCTATTTTTATCTATCAGTTTGGACAGTGGATTATCAATTTTGTTGATCTTTTCAAAGAACCAGTTTCTGGTCTTGTTAACTCTTTCAATTGTTTTTCTATTCTCTATTTAATTTAATTCTGCTGTAATTATTATTTCTTTTGCTGCTCTCTTTCTACTTCTTCCAGTTGCAGGGTTAATGGTTTGATTATGGCCCTTTCTTCTTTTTGGATGTGTGCATTTATTGCTATAAACCGAACTCTGAGCACTGCTTTTGCTGTGTACCAAAGGTTCTGGTAGGATGTGTTTTCATTCTCAATTTATTCTATGAATTTCTTTATTGCATACTTAATTCCTTCTATAACCCAGTAGTTTTTGAGCAAGAAGTTGTTCAGTTTCTATGTGGCTGATTTTTTCTCCTTGCTTTTTCTGTTGTTGATTTCTACTTTAATGGCTTTGTGGTCAGAAAAGATGCTTTGTAATATTTCAATGGTTTGGATTTTGTTAAAGCTTGCTTTATGACCTAATACGTGGTCTATTCTGGAGAATGTTCCATGTGGGTTGGAAAAGAAAGTATCCTTGGCTGCTGTTTGGGTGGAGTGTTCGGTATATGTCTATGAGATCAAGTTGGTTGACTGTAGCATTTAACTCTTCCGTGTCTTCGTTGAGCTTCTTTCTGGATGTTCTGTCGTTCACCAAAAGTGGTGTGTTGAAGTCCCCTACTACTATTGGGGAGTTGTCTCTCTCTCTTTTCACTGCTGTTAGAGTTTATGTATTTTGGAGCCCTGTCATTGGGTGCATAAACATTTATTATAGTTATGTTCTCCTGGTGTATTGACCCTTTAATCATATATAGTGTCCTTCCTTATCCTTTGTAGTGGATTTTACTTTAAAGTCTATTTTGTCAGGGATTAATATTGCCACTCCTGCCTTTTTTGAGTGTTTTTTGCTTGATGTATTTTTTTTCCATCTTTTGAGTTTTAGTTTCTTTGTGTCTTTAAGTCTAAGGTGTGTCTCTTTTAGGAAGCATTCATGTTTTTCTATCCAATCTGACCCTCTTATCTCTTTATTGGTGCATTTAGTCCATTAACATTCAGTGTAATTATTGACAGGTATGAGTTTAGTGCTGTCATTTTGATGTCTTGTTTTGTGTGTTGTTCACAGTTTATTTGTTCCACTTAATTTTCTGGGCTGAGACATTTTTATGTGTTTTTTTTTTTTTTTTTTCCATCTTTTTCATTGTGGTTGATTTTATGTTTGCTGAGTCTTCATATTTTTCTAGTTTTTTATTTTGACTTGTAGGGTTGTTAGCGTCCTTTGTGGTTATGTTAATATTCACCCCTATTTTTCTAAGTTTATACCAATCTTTTATTTCTTTATATCACCTTGACTTCCTCTCCATATGAAAAATCTAGGTCTACATTTTTAACTCCCTCTTTTTTGTTTTAATGTTATCATCTTTTACATATTGACATCTGTTTCCCTATTTTCAGTGTTTTAGCTTTGATTTACTTTTGTGACTTCCCTATCTTGGTTGATATCTCGTAACTCTGTCCTGTGTTCTAGTCTTGGGTTGTTATCTGATGTTACTGATTTTCTAACCAGTGGACTCCCTTTAGTATTTCTTGTAATGTTGGTTTGGTTTTTGCAAAGTCCCTAAAGTTCTGTTTATCTGGAAATGCCCTGATTTTGCCATCATAGTTTAGAGACAGTTTTGCTGGATATATATTTCTTGGCTGGCAGTTTTTTTTTTTCCTTCAAGGCTTTATATATGTCATGCCATTGCCTTCTTGCCTGTATGGTTTCTGCTCAGTAGTCTGAGCTTATTCTTATTGACTATCCTTTGTAGATGACTTTTCGTTTTTTCCTAGCTGCTCTTAGAATTTTATCTTTGCTTTTAGCAAGTTTGATTACAATATGTCTTGTTGACTTTCTTTTCGGATCTACCTTATGTAGGGTTCAATAAGCATCTTGCGTAGAACACCTTTCACGATATCAAGAAAGTTTTCTGAAAACAAATCTTCAACAATTCTCTCTGTATTTTCTGTTATCCCCCTGTTCTGGTACTCCAATCACTCGTAGATTATTCCTCTTGATAGAGTCCCACAGAATTCTTAGGGTTTCATTTTTTTAAATCCTTTTATCTGATTTTTCCTCAAATAAGTTGGTGTCAAGTGCTTTAACTTCAGTCTCACTAATTTTGACTTCCATTGCCTCATTTCTGCTCCTATGACTTTCTATTGAGTTGTCTAATTCTGAAATTTATTGTTAATCTTCTGGACTTCTGATTGATGTCTCTCTATGGATTCTTGCAGCCTGTTAAATTTGTCATTATGCTCTTCTCTAATCTTTGTAATTTCCTATATTGCATGTTCTGCGTTTTGATTAATTTCCTTCCTAAATTCTTGAAGAGTTCTGTATATTAATCTTTTGTATTCTGCCTCCGGTAATTCCAAGAAATTTTCCTCCTCTGGAAAATTTCTAGATTCTTTATTTTGAGAGCTTGCTGAAGCCATCATAGATTGCCTCCTTATGTGATTTAATATTGACAGTTGTCCCTGAGCCATCAATAAGTTAATATATTTATTTATGTTTGCTTACTGTGTCCTAGCTTCTTGTTCTGATTTGATATGCCCAAATAGGCTGCTCGTATGAGCTAGTTTGTTTTCGGCACCTTTGAAGCTGCAATGTCCTGTCACCAGATGGTTAGATGTGTTACTAGGTATGTGAACTTAGGAGTCTGCCCACTCCTCCTGTATGGATTCAGCTCAGGTGCCCAGGTAGATAGCCACCAAGTATATGGTGTAGGCTCTCACTTACAGTCCCAGACAGGCACGGGTGATTGGTGTAGGCACAGGTATCTGGCTGCAGTAGGGGCCACATTCTGAGCAAGGCGGGGGGCTGACGGCCACCCCCAAGTGTCCAGGAGGAAGGCGTGTCCCTGTTCCCTAGAGTGCATACGTGGGTGGGTTTTACAGCCAGACTGTGAGCACCTAATGCTGTTGGCTGTAAGGACTGAGGGGCACCTCTTATTCATGGACTCCTCTTGCAGGTGGCTAGGTGGCGTGGTTGGAGCCAGCAGTCCTCAGGCCCCTGATGTGGGTAGGTGAAGACCCTGCTTTATGGGCAGAGCAGTGTCAAATGTCACAAACCTTCCACTTCACAGCTGAAACAGTTGTAGGTAGAGTTCCGGTATATACCCTGTCGTACTGCGGTAATGAGGGCCTTTGCTGTTGAGATGGGCCCACACAAGTCTATGCAGGGGGAACGGCACTCAAAATCCGTAGATCCCTTATGTCTGTGCCTAGGCAAAGGAGCTGTGCCTACCCTGGTTTCCTGTCTTACAATAGCTGGCAGTTTATTTTTTCCCATTTGTTAATTTTTTCACTTTCTAAGGCAGGGAGAATGGCTCCAGGCATGTGATGGATCCTACACCCGGCCCAGGGGATGCAGTAATTGCTAAAGCCAGTCAGGGACCCAGTACAGAGCAGGGAGCGGGGAGGTAAATGGGAGAGAGGTTTTCCCCTAAGGAGGGTGTTTGTGATCTTTGCGGTAAGCCGTACGGAAGTACTTATCTTTCGTTGATGGCTATTTCTCACTGGTTCTGGGTAGCCGTGTAGAGTCTCTGGTGCTGGGTCTCTCCCGGTATGGAAAACGTGCCTCCCAAGAACCGCTGTTTGCCTGCCTCACTGCTCACCCATGAGTTGATCAGGCCTGAAGGGCTCAGGCTCTCGCTGGATCAGGTCTGGCAACTTCTCACTGCTTCCAACCCATCTCTCCCTCCCCTGCCACTCAGTCCAGTTCCTCAACTCTGCCTTTGATATTCAGGGCTCCCAGATTGCCATACACAACCGAATCACTTGTTTTTTTGGGTCTTTGTTGTAAGAGGGCCCACCGGAAACGTCTGACTACTCTGCCATCTTGGCGCCACCTCCTCTGATTATTTTCTGCTTGTTCAAAGGAAGCTAATAACCGCAGTCTTCATGACTCCTTTAAAAAACATTTACTCATACTAGTCATTCATTTACTTTAGTGAGTCATTCCCAAATCTGGATGATGTTTATAACCACATTATTTAGGAAATAATACTGGAGTTATTATTCCCTGTCCTTGAACATAGAGAATGTGACACAGCTGGAGCTGGACTCACAAGGGCTCACAAGGACACATCAACGTAGCCCTGAGGTATAAAGACAATAACTAAGACAATCTTGGAAAATATCTTTTAGGGAACGTTTCACATAAAGCTAATCAAATGTAATACAAAAGACTTTCTACTGTTTTTTTTTTCTATTAGCATTTAGTGAATAGAAATTTGTTGGACCAATGAAGACCCTCCTGACTGTCTTTACTGAAACCTGTACCAATGATTGTTAGGAAAGACAATTCAAAATGTAGGATCACAGTTTCTAGCCAATCTGTGAAAAGGTGAAGCTTTCAATGGTTTTGCCCATTTGTAATGATATATATACTGATAACTCTATAATGGTCTCTGGACTCTGGGCAGACATGGCTGTGGCAGCATGCTTGTCCATTTTCCCACTTTTGTCTGTTATGTGATATTTCCTTGGACTTGGGCAGACATGGCTCTGGAAGCATGGTTGTCCGTTTCCCACTTTTGCCTTTCTGAATATATGCTGAATAGAACTTTCTTTTTGCTTTACTAAAATTTGTGATTTTTTTCCCCTACAACACACCTAAGGACCATTACAAAAATATAGATTTCAAGACCCTCTTCACATAACAAATCTCTGGACAGAGGTCCAGGAATTTGTACTTTAAATGCTCAGCAGATGATTCAGACTATCAGCCAGGTTTAAGAACCATTGGAGTTAATTTAGAAGTTTGTATGGTATCTTACTACTAAAGTGTGATACATTTAACTGTTCGACATATGGTTGACTTATAAAACTATTTTAAAAGTGGTTAATAACTTGATTCATACACCTTTTACTTCTGTAGGAACTTGTTTCTAAAAAATGTTCCTTCTGATTTTTTGTTTTATCAGTTTTCCATTTCTTCTGACTCTCTCAAGAGTTTCTAGTTTCTGAGTAGAATTATTGCCTGGCCTTTTTTGTTTTTTAAGCTCAAAATTAATAATGTTGGTCACCAAAAAGGCAGAGCAGAAAATTCCAGGACTCTATTCTTCCCCAAAAGCAAGTAATAAGCTGTAAAAAACTGTCAAAATCAACTTTTCCAGAACTCCGGAATTTACTGAAAAACTTAAACCAACCAGGAGAAGACTTGGTGAAGAAAGGAGCTCCAGTTTGTGGTAAGAGAGTGCTATGACATTTTAAATTGCCTGGCTATCATCCTCCACACTATGGATTGTCAGCGGCCATAAGGATGGCAATCCACACTCCTCATGCAGGCTGTTAGAGCCAAAAGGAGAAATACAGAGCTTATTCTCAAAGAATTATTATTGAGGGTTTTCATCTGTATGGCATCTCCTTCAAGGGCTAGTGCAAAGGTTTCTCTTTGTTTTGCTTAACTTTGTGCATTCCTAGGATGGGGCAAATTCCTGTGAGGCTTTTGCCAACAGCATTTAAAGGCACAGGTATCAAGCACAGCAGCCTGGGACAAAGGACAAACTTGGGACAAGCAATAGACAGGCTGAGAAGCCTGGGGAGGAAAAAGTTGGGAGTGGATATTTGTGGATGGAATAAGGGCTTTTAAAAGCTCCTGTGTACACTGGGGAATTGAGAGGGCATCCACATGGCCACGGTGGGACACATGCTCAGAGCTTTCGCCTTTGACTGGATTTCAGGCTTCACACAAGCAGAAAAGGAAGGCTAAGTCAGAGTTGCAAACAGCCTGAATATAAGTTGAAGATGTGCCTCCACAGAGCCAACCTGCAAAGACTAGAAGCGTGCCGTTTTTCTTATTTTTTTTTTCTTTTTGAGTGCAAGTGATTATAAAAATATCTGTCAAACCATTAGCTGAACACAGGCTAAAGGAACAAAGATTTCAGAAAATACACATGACAATACAGTCTTTAAAAAACAGGTAATAAAAATCATTAAACAAGCAAACAGCTATAACCCACAACAGGCAGCAACAAAAAACCCCAGGGAGGGGGAAGAATCTGATTGCCAGACTTAATATTTTATAATACTCAAAATGTCCAGTTTTCAAAAAAAAAAATCAAAGCATGTAAAGAAACAAGACAGTATAGCCTGTTGATAGAGAAAAAATGAAATTAACAGAAACTATTCATTAGGCATTACACTTACTAGACAATGACTTTAAATCAACTGTCTTAAATATGCTCAGGGAGCTAAAGGAAACCATGAACAAAGTGAAGGAAATCAGTAAAACAATGTCTCACCAAATAGAGAATCACAATAAAGAGACAGAAATAAAAATAAACAAAATAGACGTTCTGGAGCTGAAAAGTACAAAACTGAAATAAAATTTCACAAGAGGGGTTTAACAGCAGATTTCAGCAGGCAGAAGAAAAAATCAACAATTATAAATACATATATACCTAACATCAATGCTCCAAAATAAATGAAACAAATACTAATATAAAACGAGAATTAGATAACTCCACAATAATAGTTCGGAAATTCAACACAACACTTTCAATTCTAGACAGAACATCTAAAAAGAAGATCAGTAAGGACATTGAAGACTTAAATAAAACCATAACCCAATCTGACCTAATGGACATATATAGAACTCTCCACCCATCATCAGAACAATACACATTTTCCTCCTGTGCATATGGATTATTTCCAGAACAGACCATACGCCAGGCCACAAAATAAGTCTCAACAAATTTAAAAAGACTGAAATCATACAAAGCATCTTCTCTGACTGTAATACTACAAAGCTAGAAATAGACAACAGGAATAATAAAGAAAAAAATTACATAGAACATATCACAACTAAAAAAACTATTGGGTCATAGAAAATATCAAAAGTGAAATTAAAAAAATACTTAGAATCAAATGAAAATGAAAACACAATATAACAAAATCTTTGGGACATAGCTAAAACAGTGCTCAGAGGGAAAATCATAGCAATAAATGCCTTTGTTAAAAAAGAAGAAATGGAGAGTGGGACAAAATGGTGAAATAAGTGTTTGCTCCCTTTTATCCTACAGCAACTAACCCACTGAACAACAAATAAAAACAAGCACGGACTGAGATCTCGGAACTTCAGACGGCAGCAGGGGTGTTGAAGAGAGTTGAGGTGAGTCCAGAAATGGGAAAGGAGGAGCAGGGGCAGCACAGAAGCTGGGATATACTAGCTGCTGGCACACGGAAGACTCAGCTCATCACAGCAATTTTGGGACGAGGACAGGCAACTCCCCGAAGACAATAGGATGGGAGTTAAATTGAGAAAGCTGTACCCCAATTTTTAAGGTGGCACAGACTGCCTGTGGGAGTTCACAGGCCGTGCACTTGGGCAGGGGTGAAAGGAGGCCGAGGTGCTACTCGTGAGTGATGCTGAATCTCACCAAGTCCCGACCGAAGTGGACAGGCTCTAGAACCTAGAATACTAGGGATACGCACTACACAGCCTTCAGCCAGGGTGAGAAAAATATATCAGACAAACAACACGGAGGGAAACAACTGACTCCCTGCCCACAGAGGGACACTGTGGGAGAGCCTTTGAGAGAAAGACATACACCGCTCCCCACCTTTGCCTCAGGAGAGCTGAGCCTTACAGCTTACATTAGCATTCGCAGCCAGAGGAAACCCCCCGACAAATGCTCATTGAGCTGCAGAGCAATAAACATCCCAATCTCAGGTTGGAAAGGAAAACCAACCCCAGAGGTACACCCAGGGCCACAGCCAAAATCATAAAAGACAGACAGAGCTATCACACCAGCAAAGTCAGCCACGTCACAAGAACAAGCCAGAATAAACACTCGGAGACTTAAACATCAACATAAAATCTCACTCTGAACTCATTACTCAGCACTGAAAAAACATAAGGACAAGAATGCCCTCTAGCAGTTCTTCGGAAAACCAGAAACTTTGACTTTAAAATATTTTTTAAAAAGAAAAGATATCAAAATGGCCCAAGTTCAACAAAAAAACAGTAAAACACATAAAATCACAAGAGAAGAAGGACCAATCAAAAGGAAAACATGAAGAAGAGGAAATTTATCCTGTGGAGATCTGAGTAATGGAAAGAATAGAAAACTTTCAGACAGTAATACTAAACATGTTTAAAGAAAGCAAAAAGCATATGGAAAACAAACTAACAGAGATCAGGAAAAAAACTGAGGAACAAACTGAGAAATTCAATAAGGAAATTGAAAACACACACACAAAAAACAAAGAGAATTACTGGAACTGAAGAATAAAGCAACTGAATTTAAAAAATGCAAAGGAAACACTCAACAGCAGTCAAACAGAAATAGAATAACTAAATTAGAACACAGAGCAACTGAGCTTATCAACTCTCAAGAAAAACAGGACAAAAGAACAAAAAAAAACCAAACAAAGCCAAATATAAATATGGGATTCAATCAATAAATCTAACATTCGAGGACTTCCAGCAAAATGGTGCTCTAGGCAGAAGCACCACACCGTCCCTCCACAGCAAAGATCCAAAAAACTAAGCCTAACAGAGAAAACAACAATCCTGAAACCCTAAAACATCAAATGAAGAGGTAAAGAACTCAGCCAAGCACCAAATGGAGTGAGAAAACTGACAGAGAACAGAAAGCGACATCCTCTATCAGCTAACACAGCGCGGATCTGCCACCTTGGACTCCTATCATTAGACCAGCAAACATGGGGTATGAGAAAGCAGCTTCCCAGAGCTTCCAGTGAAAGACAAAACTGGTAATTTTCAACATACACTTTCCAACACCCCACCCTTCTTCACCCCTACTCGGCCTCCTCTGCTTCCTGTGGCCACAATCTCTTGTCCGAGAAGCACCGGCTGCTTGGATTCCACAAACCTGAAAGGGCCGGCTCTCTGAGTGCCATTTGTTGGCTGCTGGTGTTCCTTTTTTCTGCTTTTGATTTCTTCCTTACCTCCCACCACCTTCCCCTCCTTTCGCTCAAATACCTGGCTCCGTGCTCCAACTTTGCTTCTTCCTGAGGGGATGCAGAGCTCCAGTAATTTGTGATATACGCTTTCCCAACCCCTACAGTTCTTCACCCACACTCGGCCTCCTCTACTTCCCGCGAACACAGTCTCTTGTATGGGAAGCACCGGCGGCTTGGATTCCACCACCCCGCCCTAGCTGGCTCTCTGAGTGCCATTTGCTGGCTGCTGGTGTTGCCTTTTTTTATACTTCTTTTGATTTATTCCTGATCTCTCACCACCTCCCCCTACTTTCGCTCGAATACCTGGCTCCGTGCGCCATTTTTGCTTCTTCCTGAGCTGCTGCGGAGTGCTGTTCAAGTGTGGAGCTACTTCCCAGTCTGGGCTGCCGCGCTGGTGGGATCCCGGGGCTTTTGTTCGTTTGTTTGTTTTCAATTGTTTGTTCTCTTTTCCTTTTCTTGAGTTGGGAACCCGTTCTGGCCAGGAGGTGCTGCGTGGCTTGAAACTACCCCCTCAGATTCCACAGACGTGCATAGGGATCCCTCAGGACATTTCTTTTTCCATTGGGTTTTTTTTTTTATTTGTTTTTTGGGGGGCTTTTCTTGTTCTTTCTTTTTTTAAATTTCTTTTCTTTTCCTTCTTTATCCCTTTTTGTCTTTCTTCATTACTTAGTTTCTCGTCTCTCTACATCTTCTTTCCCTTTCTGTTTCCTGAATACCTGGCATTGTATACTTCTACACCTTCTAGCCAGGCTATACTGGAACACCTGAGAACAACCTCCCCAGACCTCACAGGCACACTGGTGGGATCCCTGGGAACTTTGCTGTTCTTTTCCCTTTCTGATATTTATTTCTTCATTCTTTCTTTTCTTTTTCTTCCTCTTCCCCACTCTGTTTTTCTCCATTTCATAGTCTCACATTCCTCCACTCCAACAGCAAGCTCCCCTAGCATTCTTTTTTGTTTGTATTTTTTTGGGTCGTGTTCCTCTCTCCCGTATCCATCTTAGCTCCACACATAACAATCTCCCCACTACATCCTGCCTACCTGCACCATGCAGTTAACATCACACCACCAAGCAGCACAGGCATGGCCTACTGGAACCTGCCCTGCACTGATTACTGACCCACCCTGGTGGCTGTAGTAAGGGCCAAAAAAAACCTGTCCCAGTAACTCCTCTTCAACTAGACCTGCCCTGCTGTACCATATCTGAGTGACCCTACCAATTGGAGAAGGAGGTGAAAAGTATTCTGCCCACAGACAAGCAAACAACAAAGAACACACAGCCAGCCTACTCAAACATAAGCAAATTTAAAAAAGGGAGATAAAACAAACAAATCTACAATCAATATATAAGAAAAATCACTACTGAATGCCCTGAAGACAGCAGACAATATCAAAACATTTACAACAACACGACAGGATGGTTCCAATAGGCGTCCAAAACAAAACACCAGATGACTTTCCAGTGAAAGAAAAGGCACTAAAACTGCCTGATAGGAAATTCAAATCTCTAATACTCAGAATTCTCCAAGAGCTGAACCAAAAAGCAGACAACAATGAGGAAAAAATAGACAAATTCATGGAAAATACAGACCAAAAAAACTAGGAAAAAATAGACAAATTCATGGAAAATACAAAAAAAAAAAAAAAAAGAATTCAGGAAAATAATACAGGAACAAACAGCCAAAATAAATTCACAACTAGAAATTATACAAAAACAACAATTATAAATCCAAAAGATAAACAAGATTTCAGAAAGGGACAGTGTCATACAAGGGCTGAGAAGCAGATTTGAAACAGTGGAAGACAGGATCAGTGGAATTGAAGACAAATACTTGGATAAAACTCTGTGGAAAACTCAGAAAAATGAACAAAGAAAAATCAAAAGACCCTGAGAGTTATGTGGGACACAATCAAAAGCAAAAATTTTCAGGTGACTGGAGTTCCAGAACAGGAGGAGAAAACAGAAAACACAGAGAGGATTATTGAAGAACTGCTGACAGAAAACTTCCCCAGTATCATAAAAGATGGAAAGCTGACCATCCAAGAAGCTCAATGAACCAAACATAGGACAGAACCCAAAAGAAAATTACAAAGGCATACCATAATCACACTCACCAAAACTAAAGAAAAACAAATAATCCTGAGAGCAGCTCATGAAAAACAAGAAGTACATACAGAGGAAAAACAATAAGACTAAGCTCAGATTATTCGGCAGAAACCATGCAGGCAAGAAGGCAATGGGATGACATATATAAAATCTCAAAAGAAAAAAATTGCCAGCCAGGAAAAATATATCCTCCAAAACTCTCATTCAAACATGATGGTGAAATTACACCATTTCCAGATAAACAGAAATAAAGAGAATATGCAAAAGCCAAACTAAATTTACCACAATTATTAAAGGGAGTTCGTCGATCTGAGAACAAACAACTTCAGCTCACAGGCAGAATCTAGGACACAGGATCACACCAGCCAGATACCAATCTAGCAAATGAACTCTCAAGGACTATCCAAAACCAAAAGAAATACAATAGGGAATCAGAGTAGTTAATCAGTAAATGACAACAACATCAAAACAATAAAAGAGGGAATAAATAGCATAGGTATAGAACCTTCTAATGGAGAGAAAGGCAAGGCGATACCAAGATATGGTAGACGGCTTCAAACTTAGAAAGATGAGGGTAAAATTGATTGTAACCACAAAGAAAGTAAACCAACATACTCATAAAAAAAAGAGGAAAAACATAAAGTCTCAGCAAAAACAAAACCTACAAAAACAAAAGAAATGAAAAAAAAAGTCCACAAACAAAAGTAACTCAGCACACGGAGTAAGAAGAACAAAGAAAACGTCAGCACCACAAAAAAGCACTACAAAATGACAGCAACAAACCCACATCTATCAATCATTACACTGAATGTAAATGGACTCAATGCACCCATAAAGAGACAGAGAGTGACAGAATGGATAAGAAAACAAGACCCATCAATTTGCTGTCTACAAGAGACACACCTTAGAAACAAAGTTGTGAATTTATTAAAAGTCAAAGGTTGGAAAAAAATATATCAAGCTAGCAACTACCAAAAAGAGCAGGAATGCCAACACTCTCAGATAAAATAGACTTTAAAACAAAATCCACCATAAAAGACAAACAAGGACACTACATAATGATTAAGGGGACGATCCATCATGAAGACATAACCATAATAAACATCTACGCACACAATGACAGGACTCCAAAATACATGAAAAAAACCCTAACAACACTGAAAAGAAAAATTGACAGTTCCACAATAATAGTAGGAGGCTTCAACACACCACTCTCAGTAAAGGACACAACAACTAACAAGAAACTCAGCAAAGATACAGAAGACATAAAGGGCACAATCAGCCAACTTGACCTCATAGACATACATAGAACACTCCATCCAACCGCTGCAAAGTACACATTCTTTTCCAATGCCCATGGAACGTTCTCCAGAATAGACAACATCTTAGGCCACAGAGCAATCATCAACAAGATCCAAAATGTTGCAATAATGCAAAGTATCTTCTCTGACCACAATGCCATCAAGGTAGAAATTACAAACAAACAGCAAGGAAAAAAAATAAATTACATGGAAACTGAATAATACCCTGCTTACACATCACTGGGTAATAGAAGAAATCAGAGATGGAATTAAAAAATTCCTAGAATCAAATAAGAATGAAAACACATCATACCAAAACCTTTGGGACACAGCAAAGGCAGTTCTCAGAGAACAACTTATAGCAATAGATGCACACATAAAAAAAGGAGAAAGGGACAAAATCAAAATTTTAACTACACAACTCAAACAAATAGAAAGACAACAGCAAAAAAAGCCCACAACCACAGAAAGAAAGGAAATAGTAAAGATCAGAGCAAAAATAAATGAAGTAGAGAACAGAAAAACAATAGAAAGAATCACCAAAACCAAAAGTTGGTTTTTTCAAAGGATCAACAAAATCGACAAACCACTGGCCAGACTGACGAAAGAAAAACAGGAGAAGACAAAAATAACCCAAATAAGAAATGAAATGGAGGACATTACTACAGACCCAACTGAAATAAAAAGGATTATAACAGAATATTATGAAAAACTATACTCCAACAAATTTGAAAACCTAGAGGAAATGGATAAATTTCTAGAAACACATGGCCTACCCAAACTACAACAAAGTGATGTTGAAAACCTGAACAGACCCATAACAAGAGAAGAGATTGAAAAGGTATAAAAAAAACTCCCAACCAAAAAAAGCCCTGGCCCAGATGGCTTCACTGGAGAATTCTACAAAACATTTACAGAAGAGCTTGCATCAGTATTACTCAAGCTATTTCAGAGTACAGAAGAGGAAGCAACACTTTCAAATTCATTCTATTAAGCCAGCATAATGCTGATACCAAAACCAGGAAAAGATGTCACAAAAAAAGAAAATTACACACTGATATCTCTCATGAATATAGATGCAAAAATTCTGAACAAAATTCTAGCCAATAGAATTCAGCATCATATCAAAAAAATAATACACCATGACCAATAGGATTCATATCAGGTATGCAAAGATGGTTCAACATTAGAAAATCAATCAACGTAATTCACCACATAAATAAAAGGAACCAAAAGAATCACATGATCATCTCAAGTGATGCAGAAAAGGCATCTGACAAAGTCTAACACCCATTCCTGATAAAAACTCTCAATAAAATAGGTATAGAAGGAAAATTTCTCAACATAATAAAGGGCATCTATGCAAAACCAATGGCCAACATCATTCTTAATGGAGAGAGGCTGAAAACATTCCCCTTGAAAACAGGAACAAGACAAGGATGTCCTTTATCACCACTCCTATTTAACATTGTGCTGGAAGTACTAGCTAGAGCAATAAGGCAAGAAAAAGAAATACAGGGCATCCAAATTGCTAATGAAGAAGCTAACCTGTCCCTGTTTGCAGATGATATGATACTATACACAGAAAATCCTAAAGACTCCACAAGAAATCTACTGGAATAGAAAGATTCAGCAGAGTAGCAAGATACAAGACAAACATTCAAAAATCAGTTGGATTCCTATACACCAGTAAGGAGAACGATGAAAAGGAATCAGGAAAACAATACCATTTTCAATAGCCCCTAAAAAGATAAAATACTTAGGAATAAATATGACCAGGGATGTAAAGGACCTATACAAAGAAAACTACGAAACACTTCTGCATGAAACCCAAAGGGATCTACATAAATGGAAAAACATACCATGCTCATGGATAGGCAGACTCAACATTGTGAAAATGACAATTCTATCCAAAGCAATCTACAAATGGAATGCAATCCCGATCCAAATACCAACAACATTCTTCAAAGAGATGGAAAAACTAATCATAAACTTTATATGGAAAGGGAAGAAGCCCCGAATAAGTAAAGCACTACTGAAGAAGAAGAAGAAAGTTGGAGGACTCACACTACCTGACTTCACAACCTACTATACAGCTACAGTAGTCAAAACAGCCCGATACTGGGAGAATTACAGATACATTGACCAATGGAACAGAATTGAGAACCCAGATGGAAATCCATCCACCTATGGTCACCTGACAGTCTTTTTAACAAATGGTGCTGGCAAAACTGGATATCCGTCTGCAAAAAAATGAAACAGGACCGATACCTCACACCGTATACAAAAACTACTTCAAAATGGATCAAACACCTGAACATAAAGCCTAAAACTATAAAGTTCATACAAGGAAAAATAGGACCAACACTTCAAGCCTTAATACATGGCATTAACAGGATACAAACCATAACCATCAACGCACAAACCCCAATAGATAAACTAGATAACTGGGATCTTCTAAAAATCAAACACCTATGCTCTTCATAAGACTTCACCAAAAGAGTAAAAAGAGCACCTACAGATTGGGAAAAAATTCTTGGACAGTACAAGTCAGACAAAGGCCTAATCTCCATAATCTACGAGAAAATCCAACACCTCTACAGCAAAAAGACAAATAATCCTATTAAAAAATGGGCAAAGGAAATGAACAGACACTTCACCGAAGAAGACATTCAAATGGCCAACAGACACATGAGGAAATGCTCGCGATCAGTAGCCATTGGAGAAATGCAAATTAAAACCACACGAGATACCATCTCACCCCGGCATTACTGGCACGAATCCAAAACACTGGAAATAACAAATGTTGGAGGGGCTACGGGGAGATGGGAACTCTTATGAACTGCTGGTGGCAATGCAAAATGATACAACCATTTTGGAAAATAATATGGCGTTTCCGCAGAAAGCTAGAAATACACGTACCATTCGATCCAGCAATCCCACTCCTGGGAATATACCCTAGAGAAATAAGAGTCGTCACTCGAATAGACATATGCACACTTATGTTCATAGCAGCATTGTTCACAATAGCAAAATGATAGAAACAATCTAGATGCCGATCAACAGATGAATGGATAAACAAACTATGATACATACACACAATGGAGTACTATGCAACGAGAAAGAACAATGAATCTGTGAAGCATCTCATAACATGGATGAAACTGGAGGACATTATGCTGAGTGAAATAAGTCAATCACAAAAGAACAAACATTGTATGAGACCTCTGTTGTAAAAACCCATGAAAAAGTTCACAGATAAAATGTTACAATCTTTGTTGGTTACCAAGGATGGGAGGGGTGGGGTGGAAATATTAAATAGACAATAGATAAGTGGTATCTTGGGTGAAGGGTGAGACAGTACACAATACAGGAAAAACGAGCACAACTTGTACAATGAAAGGTCAGGGAAGCCCCATAGACACATCCAAACTCCCTGAGAGACTGAATTGCTGGGCAGAGGGCTCTGGGGACCATGGTCTCGGGGAACATCTAGCTCAATTGGCATGACACAGCGTATAAAGGCAATGCTCTACATTCTACCTTGGTGAGTAGTCTCTGGGGTTTTAAAAGCCTGTGAGCAGCCATCTACGATACTCCACTGGTCTCATCCCTTCGGGAGCAAGGGAGAA
Organism: Dugong dugon; assembly: GCA_030035585.1. NCBI lineage: Eukaryota > Metazoa > Chordata > Mammalia > Sirenia > Dugongidae > Dugong > Dugong dugon. The sequence continues at coordinate 93,473,382 of CM057483.1, read as the reverse complement.
TGAAGAGAACAGGATACAAGGAAATGATTAGTCCGAAGGACTTATTGTCCACAGCTACCAAGGCCTCCAACGGACTGAGTCCAGTACAGCAAGATGGAGCCCGGCTACCACCACTGACTGCTCTGACCAGGATCACAACAGAGGGTTCCGGACAGAGCTGGAGAAGGATGTAGAGCATAATTCTAACTCACAAAAAAAAGACCAGATTCACTGGCCTAAAGGGACTGGAGAAACGACGAGAATATTGCCCCCAGACACCCTTTTAGCTCAGTGGTGAAATTACCTCCAAGGTTCACTGTTCAGCCTGGGAGTGGACAGCCCCGTAAAACCAAACGAGACTAATGAGGTACAGGACTCCAGTGACAAGGGCCAGAAAGCAGAAGGGGACAAGGAAGCTGATGATAGGGAACCCGAGGTTGAGTAAGGATATTGTTGATGTGTGGTAAGATTGTTAACCATTGTCACAGGGAAAAATTTGTAGTAACTATTAAATGAGAAACTGTTTTATTCTGTAAGTCTTCATCTTAAGTGAGAATAACAGCACAATTCGAAGAGCATAGTCAATATCACTGAACTATGCATGTAGAAATTTTTGAAATGGTGTATCTTTGGCTATGCGTATTTTCACCAAAATAAAAGGTTGAGAACTTAGAGGGTTGATATGTTGTGGGGTTGTTAACCAATGTCATAAAACAACATGTGTACTTCTTTTTCATGAGAAACTATTTGTTCTGTAAGCCTTCACCTGAAGTACAATAAAAAATAAAAATAAAAAAAAATCAAATGATGTACTGCATTGGTCATATCTGCTGCAAAAGACGTTTTTAAAATATTAAAAAGCAAAGATGTCACTTTAAGCACTAAAGTGGGCCTAACCCAAGCCACAGTGTTTTGTATCGCCTCATATGCATGTGAAAGCTGGGCAATGAATAAGGAAGAGCAAAGAAGAATATATGCCTTTGATTTACTACTGACTATACTATAGACTGCCAAAAGAACAAACAAATCTGTCTTGAAGGAAGAACAGCCACCATGCTGCTTAGAATCAAGGATGGTGAGACTTCATCTCACGTACCTTGGACTTGTTAACAGGAGGGATCAATCCCTGGAGAAGGACATTATGCTTGGTAAAGTAGAGGGTCAGTGAAAAAAAGGAAGACCCTTGATGAGATGGCTGAAACAATGGGCTCAAGCATAACAACAATCATGAGAATGGCGGAGGCCCGGGCAGTGTTTTGTCCTGTTGTACATAGGGTCACTAGGAGTCAGAACCGACTTGACTGCACCTAACAACAACAACAACTATAAGAGATAAAAAGAGATTAACATAAATGGAAGGACATTTCATGCTCACGGATTGAAAGATTTAATATAGTAAAAATGTCAGTACTACCTAAAATGATCTACAAACAAAATGCAATTCGACACAAATCTCAACAACATTCTTTACTGAACGGTAAAAATAACGACCAACTTTATATGTAAAGGAAACAGGACTCGAATAGCCAAAGCAATATTGAAGAAGAAAAACAAACAGGAGGGCTCACACTCCTCCATATCAAAACATACTATACAGCTACTGTAATCCAAACAGCCTGGTATTAGTTCAACAAAAGACATAGACCAGTAAAATAAATTGAGAAATTAGAAATAAATCCAGCCATCTATGGACAACAGATTTCGAAAAGAGGTCAAAGCCCATTCAATGGGAAAGACACAGTCTCTTTAATAAATGGTGCTAGCAGGAGGCGGGGCAAAATGGCAGAGTAGTCAGATGCTCCTGGTGGACCCTCTTACAACAAAGACCCAAAAAAGCAAGTGACTCAATTATAATGGCAATCTGGGAGCCCTGAACATCAAAGATACAGTTAAGGAACCGGACTGAGTGGCAGGGGGAGGGAGAGATGGTTCAGAAGCAGCGAAGAGTTGCCAGACCTGACCAGGCGAGAGCCTGAGCCCTTCAGGCCTGAGCAGCTCATGGGTGAGTGGCGAGGCAGGCAAGCAGCTGTCCTCGGGAAGCGCGTTTTCCACACTGGGAGAGACCCAGGGCCAGAGAGTCTACACGGCCACCCAGAACCAGTAAGAAGCAGCCCTCATCGGCGAAAAATAAGTACTTGGGTACGGCTTACCGTGCAGATCAAAAACACCCCCCTTAGAGAAAAACCTCTCTCCCATTTAACTCCCCGCTCCCTGATCTGCACTGGGTGCCAAACCGGCTTCAGCAACTGCCGGGTCCCCTGGGCCGGAAGTAGGATCCATCACATGCCTGGAGCCATTCTCCTTGCCTAGGAGAGTGAACAAATTAACCAACACGTGAAAAAATAAACTGCCGGCTCCCCTAAGCCAGGAACCGTGGGTAGGCACAGCTCCTTTGCCTAGGCACAGACATAAGGGATCCACGGGCTTTGAATGCCTTTCCCCCTACGTAGACTTGTGTGGGCCCCTCTAAACAGCACAGGCCCTCATTACCGTAGTACACCAGGGTATATACCGGAACTCTATCTACAACTGTTTCAGCTGTGAAGTGGAAGGTTTGTGACATTTGACACTGCTCTGCCCATAAAGCAGGGTCTTCACCTACCCACATCAGGGGCCTGAGGACTGCTGGCTCCAACCACGCCACCTAGCCACCTGCAAGAGAGGCCCATGAATAAGAGGTGCCCCTCAGTCCTTACAGCCAACAGCATTAGGTGCTCACAGTCTGGCTGCAAAACCCACCCACGTATGCACTCTAGGGAACAGGGACATGCCTTCCTCTTGGACACTCGGGGGTGGCCGTCAGCCCCCTGCCTTGCTCAGAATGTGTCCCCCTACTGCAGCCAGATACCTGTGCCTACACCAATCACCCGTGCCTGTCTAGGACTGTAAGTGAGAGCCTACACCATATACTTGGTGGCTATCTACCCGGACACCTGAGCTGAATCCATACAGGAGGAGTGGGCGGACTCCTAAGCTCACATACCTAGTAACAGATCTAACCATCTGGGGACAGGACATTAGAGCTTCAACGGTGCCAAAATCAAACTAGCCCATACAAGCAGCCTATTTGGGCAAATCAAAACGGAAGCTAGAACACAGTAAGCAAACAAATAAATATAATAACTTATTGATGACTCAGGAACAATAGTCAATATAAATTACATAAGGAATCAATCTATGATGGCTTCAACAAACTCTCAAAATAAAGAATGTAGAAATTTTACAGAGGAGAAATATTTCTTGGAATTACCGGACGCAGAATACAAAAGATCAATATACAGAACTCTTCAAGAAATCAGGGAGGAAATTAAGCAAAGCGCAGAACACGCAATACAGGAAATTACAAAGATTAGAGAAGACCATAATGACAAATTTAACAGGCTGCAAAAATCCTTAGAGAGACAGCAATCAGAAATCCAGAAGATTATCAATAAAATTTCAGAATTAGACAACTCAATAGAAAATCACAGGAGCAGAAATGAGGCAATGAAAGTCAAAATTAGTGAGATTGAAGATAAAGCATTTGACCCCAACTTATTTGAGGAAATATCAGATAAAAGGGTTTTAAAAGACAAAGAAACCCTAAGAATTATGTGGGATGCTATCAAAAGGAATAACCTATGAGTGACTGGAGTACCAGAACAAGAGGGGATAACCAAAAATACAGAGATAATTGTTGAAGATTTGTTGGCAGAAAACTTCCCTGATGTCGTGAAAGATAAGATATCTATCCAAGATGGTCATCGAACCCCACATAAGGTAGATCCCAAAAGAAAGACAACAAGACATATTAAAATCAAACTTGCCAAAACCAAAGATAAAGAGAAAATTGTAAGAGCGTATAGGAGAAACGAAAAGTCATCTATAAAGGAGAGTCAATAAGAATAGGCTTGGACTACTGAGTAGAAACCATGCAAGCAAGAAGGCAATGGGATGACATATATAAAGCCTTGAAAGAAAAAAAACCTGCCATCCAAGAATTATATATCCAGAAAATCTGTCTCTAAAATATGATGGTGAAATTACGGCATTTCCAGATAAACAGAACTTTAGGGAATTTTCAAAAACCAAACCAAAGTTACAGGGAATATTAAAGGGAGTCCTCCGGTTAGAAAATCAGTAACATCAGATAACAACCCAAGACTACAGCACAAGACAGAGAAACCAGTTATCAACCCAGATAGAGAAGTCACAAAAGTAAATCAAAGCTAAAACACCGAAAAGAGGGAAACAGATGTCAATATGTAAAAGATGACAACACTAAAGCAAAAAAGAGGAACTTAGAAAATGTAGACATAGATTTTTCATATGGAGAGGAAGTCAAGGTGATTAAAAAAAAGACTGGTATAAAATTAGAAAAATAGGAGTAAATATTAAGGTAACCACAAAGAACACTAACAATCCTACAAGTCAAAATAAAAAACTAGAAAATTATGAAGACTCAGCAAACATAAAATCAACCACAAAGATGAAAAGAAAACACATAAAGAAAAACGACTCAGCACAGAAAATTAAGTGGAACAAAGAAACTGAAAAACACACAAAACAAGACATCAAAATGACAACACTAAACTAATACCTATCAATAATTATGCTAATGTAAATGGACTAAATATACCAATAAAGAGACAGAGAGTGGCAAATTGAATAAAAAAACACAATGCATCTATATACTGCTTACAAGAGACACACTGTAGACTCAAAAACACAAACAAACTAAAACTCAAAGGATGGGAAAAATACATCAAACAAACAACACTCAAAAAAGAGCAGGAGTGGTAATATTAATCTGTGACAAAATAGACTTTAAAGTAAAATCCACCACAAAAGAAAAAAAGAGCACTATATAATGATTAAAGGGTCAATACACCAGAGGGACATAACTATAATAAATATTTACACACCCAAGGAAAGGGCTCCAAAATACATAAAACAAACTCTAACAGCACTGAAAAGAGAGACAGACAGCTCCACAATAGAAGTAGGAGACTTCAACACACCACTTGTGGTGAAGGACAGAACATCCAGAAAGAAGCTCAGCGAAGACACGGAAGAGCTAAATGCTACAGTCAACCAACTTGCTCTCATAGACATATACCAAACACTCCACACAACAGCAGCCAAGTATACATTCTTCTCCAACCCACATTGAACATTCTCCAGAATAGACCACATATTAGGCCATAAAGCAAGCCTTAACAAAATCCAAAGCACTGACTTACTACAAAGCATCTTTTATGACCGTAAAGCCATAAAAGTAGAAATCAACAACAAAAATGCAAGGAAAAAAAATCAAACACATGAAAACTGAACAACTCCTTGCTCAAAAACTACTGGCTTATAGAAGAAATTAATGATGCAATAAAGAAATTCATAGAATCAAATGAAAATGAAAACTAATCCTACCACAACCTTTGGGACACAGCAAAATGAGTACTCAGAGGTCAGTTTATAGCAATAAATGCACACATCCAAAAAGAAGAAAGGGCATAATCAAACCATTAACCCTACAACTGGAAGAAGTAGAAAGAGAGCAGCAAAAGAAGCCCTCAGGAGCCAGAAGAAAGGAAATAATAAGAATTAGAGCAGAATTAAATGCAATGGAGAATAGAAAAACAATTGAAAGAGTTAACAAGACCAAAAGCTGGTTCTTTGAAAAGAGCAACAAAATTGATAAACCATTGGCCAAACTGACAAAAGAAAAACAAGAGAGGAAGCGGATAATCTTATAAGAAATGAGACAGGTGATATCAAAACAGACACAACTGAAATTAAAACAATCATAACAGAATACTATAAAATATTGTACTCTAACAAATTTGAAAACCTAGAGGAAATGGACAAATTTCTAGAAACTCACTACCTACCTGAACTAACACAGAGGTAGAACAACTACATAAACCCATAACAAAAGAAGACATTGAAAAGGTAATTAAAAAACTCCCAACAACAACAAAGAAAAAGCCCTGGCCCTGATGGCTTCACTGGAGAATTCTACCAAACTTTCAGAGAAGAGTGAACACCACTACTACTAAAGGTATTTCAGAGCATAGAAAAGGATGGAATACTCCCAAACTGATTCTATGAAGCCAGCATAACCCTGATAACAAAAGCAGGTAAAGACATTACAAAAAAAGAAAATTACAGACCAATATCCCTCATGAACATTGACACAAAAATCCTCAACACAGTTCTAGCCAATAGAATTCAGCAACATATCAAAAAAATAATTCACCATGATCAAATGGGATTTATACTAGGTATGCAGGGATGGTTCAACATTAGAAAAACAATCAGTGTAATCCATCAGATTAATAAAACAAAAGACAAGAACCACATGATCTTATCAATCGATGCTGAAAAGGCATTTGACAAAGTCCAACACCCATTCATGACAAAAACTCTCAACAAAATAGGAATAGAAGGGAAATTCCTCAATATAATCAAGGGGATTTATACAAAGTGAACAGCCAACATCATCCTAAATGGAGAGACTTTGAAAGCATTCCCCTTGAGAATGGGAACAAGACAAAGATGCCCTTTATCACTACTCTTATTCAACACTGTACTGGAGGTCCTAGCCAGAGCAATTAGGCTAGAAAAAGAAATAAAGTGCATCCAAATTGGTAGAGAAGAAGTCAAAGTATCTCTATTTGCATATGATACGACCTTATACACAAAAAACCCCAAAGAATCCACAAAAGAACTACTGGATATAAAAAAAGATTTCAGCAAAGTTTCAGGATACAAGATAAACGTACAAAAGTCAGTTGGATTCCTGTACACAAAGAGAACTTCCAAGAGGAAATCACCAAATCAATACCATTTATAATATCTCGCAAGAAAATAAAATACTTAGGAATAAATCTAACCAGAGATGTAAAAGACCTATACAATGAAAACTACAAGACACTACTGCAAGAAACCAAGAGACCTGCATAAGTAGAAAAACATACCTTGCTCATGGACAGGTAGACTCCACATTGTGAAAATGTCAATTCTACCCAAAGCGATCTAGAGATACAATGCAATCCTGGTCCAAATTCCACCAGCATTTTTCAATGAGATGGAGAAACAATCACCAAATTCATATGGAAAGGGAAGAGGCCCTAAATAAGTAAAGCATTACTTAAGAAGGAGAACAAAGTGGGAGGCCTCACACTACCTGATTTTAGAACGTATTATACCGCCACTGTAGTCAAAACCGCCTGGTAGTGGTACAACAAATACACAGACAAATGGAACAGAATTGAGAATCCAGACATAAATTCATCCACCTATGAGCAGCGGATATTTGACAAAGACCCAAAGTCCGTTAATTGGGGAAAAGACAGTCTCTTTAACAAATGGTGCTGGCATAACTAGATATCCATCTGCAAAAAACTGAAAAAAGACCCATACCTCACACCATGCGCAAAAACTAACTCAAAATGGATCAAAGACTTAAATATAAAATCGAAAATGATAAAGATCATGGAAGAAAAAATAGGGACAACACTAGGAGCCCTAATACATGGCATAAACACGATATGAACCATAAGCAACAATGCTCAAGCACCAGAAGAGAGACCAGATAAATGGGAGCTCCTAAAAATCAAACACTCATGCTCATCAAAAGACTTCACCAAAAGAGTAAAAAGACAACCTACAAAGTGGGAAAAAAATTTTGGCTATGACAAATCCAATCAGCGTCTAATCTCTAAAATCTACAAGGTACTGCAAAACCTCAACAACAAAAAGACAAAAACCCAATTAAAAAATGGGCAAAGAATATGAACAGGTACTTCACCAAAGAATATTCAGGTGGCTAACAGAAACATGAGGAAACGCTCACGATCATTAGCCATTAGAGAAATGCAGATCAAAGCTACAATGAGGTATCATCTCACCCCAACAAGGCTTGCATTAATCCAAAAAAAAAAAAAAAAAACAATGCTGGAGAGGTTGTGGAGAGACTGGAACACTTATACACTATTGGTGGGAACATAAAATGGTACAACCACTTTGGAAATCGATTTGGCGCTTCCTTAAAAAGCTAGAAATAGAAGTACCATACGATCCAGCTATCCTACTCCTTGGAATATATCCTAAAGAAAAACCATCAAAGAAATAGATGTATGCACACCCATGTTCATTGCAGCACTGTTCACAATAGCAAAAATATGGAAACAACCTAGGTGCCCATCAACGGATAAATGGATAAACAAATTATGGTATATCCACACAATGGAATACTACACAACAATAAAGAACAACGATGAAGCCATGAAACATCTTGTAACATGGAGAAAGCTGGAGGTCATTATGCTGAGTGAATTTAGTCAGTCACAGAAGGCCAAGTATTTTATAAGATCACTATTATAAGAACTCAAGAAAAGGTTTTAACATAGAAGAAAACATTCTTTGATGGTTAGGAGGGTGGGGAGTGAGGGTGAGTGTTATTTACTAACTAGATAGTAAAAAAGAATTATCCTAGGTGAAGGGAAGGACAGCACACACTACAGGGGAATTTAGCACAACTGGACTAAACCAAAGCTAAGAAGTTTCCTGAATACAATCAAACACTTGGATGGACAGACTAGCAGGGGTAAGGGTCTGGGGACCATTCTTTCAGGAGACATCTAGGTCAGTTTGCATAACAAAGCTTATTAAGAAAATGTTCTGCATCCCACTTTGGTGAGTAGCATCTGGGGTCTTAAAAGCTTGCAAGTGGCCATCTAAGATGCATCAATTGGTCCCAACCACCTGGAGTAAAGGAGAATGAAGAACACCAAAGATACAAGGAAAGTAGTAGCCCAAGAGGCAGAAAGGGCCACATAAACCAGAGACTTCATCAGCCTGAGACCAGAAGAACTAGATGGTACCCAGCTACCACCAATGACTGCCCTGAGAGGGAACACAACAGAGAGTCCCTGATGGAGCAGGGGAAAGATGGGGTGCAGAATTCAAATTCTAGTAAGAAAACCAGACTTAATGGTCTCACTGAGACTGTAGGAACCCCGGAAAGCATGGCCCCTGGATTCTGTATCAGCCCAGAACTAAAACAATTTCCAAGGCCAACTCTTCAGACAGGGATTGGACTAGACTGTGGGACATAAAGCGATACTCGTGAGGACTGTGCCTCTTAGCTCAAGTAGATACAAGAGACTAAATGGGCAGCTTCTGTCTGGAGGTGAGATGGGAAGGCAGAGACCATTAGGAGCTGGTTGAATGGACATGAGGAATCGGATGGAAAGGAGGAGTGTGCTGTCGCAAATGGGGTGAGCAATTTGTCAGATAATAATGTATGTATAAACTTTTGTATGGTAAATAAAGAAAAAAAATGTTGCTAGCAAACCTAGATATCCACTTACAGAAAAATGAAACGAGACCATACCTCACACCACAAACAGAAACTGACTCAAAATGGATCAAAGACCTAAATGTTAAACCTGTTGTTGTTAGGTGCCCTTGAGTCAGTTCTGGCTCATAGCGCCCCTATGTACAACAGAATGAAACACTGCCTGGTCCTGTGCCCTCCTCACAATCATTCCTATGCTTGAGCCCACTGTTGTAGCCACTGTGTCAGTCCATCTCGTTGAGTGTCTTCCTCTCTTTGGCTGACCCTCTACTTTACCAGGAATGATGTGCTTCTCCAGGGACTGATCCCTCCTGTTAACATGTCCAAACTACCTGAGATGAAGTCTCGCTATCCTTGCTTCTAAGGAGCATTCTGGCTGTACTTCTTCCATGACAGATTTGTTCATTCTTCTGGCAGTCCATGGTATATTCAATATCCTTTGCCAATACCATAATTCAAAGGCATCAATTTTTCTTTTGGTATTCCTTATTCACTGTCCAGCTTTCATATGTACATGAGGGAATTGAAAATACCATGGCTTAGGTCAGGCACATATTAGTCCTTAAAGTGACATCTTTGCATTTTAACACTTTAAAGAGTTTTTCTGCAGATTAGCCCAATGCAATCTGTCATTTGATTTCTTGACTGCTGCTTTCATGGGTGTTTATTGTGGATCCAAGTAAAATGAAATCCTTGACAACTTCAATCTTTTCTCCGTTTATCATGATGTTACTTATTAGTCCAGCTGTGAGGATTTTTGTTTTATGTTGAGGTGTAATCCATACCGAAGGCTGTAGTCTTTGATTTTCCTCAGTAAGTGCTTCAACTGGGCACTTCGTTTTCAGCAAGCAAGGCTGTGTCATCTGCATATTGCACTTGTTAATTCTCAAATACTGATGTCACATTCTTCATATAGTCCAGCTTCTTGAATTATTTGCTCAGCATACAGATAAAATCAGTATGGTGAAAGGATACAATCCTGATGCACACGTTTCCTGACTTTAAACCACGCAGCATCCCCTTCTTCTGTTTGAAAAACTATCTCTTAATCTATGTACACGTTCCTCATGAGCACAATTAAGTATTCTGGCAATGTTATTCAAAATTTATTATAAGCCACACAGTCGAATGCCTTTGCATAGTCAATGATACACAGGTAAACATCTTTCTGGTATTCTCTGCTTTCAGCCATGACCCAGCCAACATCAGCAAAGATAATCCCTCGTTCCATGTCCTCTTCTGAATCCAGCTTGAATTTCTAGCAGTTCCCTGTCGATGTAATGCTGCAACCGCTTGTGAATTATCGTCAGCAACATTTTACTTGCATGTGATATTAATGATATTGTTCAATAATTTCTGCATTTTGTTGGATCGCTTCTCTTTGGAATGAGCAAAAATATGGATCTCTTCCAGTCGGTTGGTCAGGTAGCTGTCTTCCAAATTTCACAGCATAGAGGAGTGAGCACCTCTAGCACTGCATACATTGTTGAAACATCTCAACTGGTATTCTGTCAATTCCTGTAACCTTGTTTTTCGCCTTAGCCTTCATTGTAGCTTGGACCTCTTCCTTTAAAGAGGTCTTTAAAACTATTGGTTCTTGATCATATGCTACCTCCTGAAATGGTTCTTTTTGGTACAGTGACTGTGTATTTCTTCCATCTTCTTTTCATGCTTCTTGCGTCATTCAATATTTTCCCCATAGAATCCTTCAATATTGCAACTCAAGACATGAATTTTTTTTTTTCAGTCCTTTCAGCTTGAGAAATACTGAGCCTGTTCTTCCTTTTTGGTTTTCAACCTCCAGGTCTTTGCACATGTCATTATAATATTTTACTTTCTCTTCTCAAGCCGGCCTTTAAAATCTTTGGTTCAGCTCTTTTACTTCATTATTTCTTCCATTCACTTTAGCTGCTCTAGGTTCAAGAGCAAGTTTTAGAGTCTTCTGACATCTATTTTGGTGTTTTCTTTCTTTCTTGTCTTTTTAATGACCTTTTGCTTCATTCATGTATGATGTCCTTGATGTCATTCCACGACTCTTCTGGGCTTCAGTCATTAGTTTCAATGCATCAAATCTATTCTTGAGATGGTCTCTAAACTCAGGGTTATACTCAAAGTTGTATTTTGGCTCTCATGGACTTAATTTTCTTCAGCTTCAACTTGAACTTGCATATGGGTAATTGATGGTCTATTCTGCAGACAGCCCCTGGCCTTGTTCTGACTGATGATATTGAGCTTCTCCATCGTCTCTTTCCACAGATGTAGTCGATTTGGTTCCTGTGTATTCCTTCTGGTGAAGTCCATGTGTATTGTCACCATTTATGCTGTTGAAAAAAGGTGTTTGTAATGAAGACGTCGTTGGTCTTGCAAAATTCTGCCACGTGATCTCCCACCTCGTTTCTATCACCAAGGACATATTTTCCAACTACTGATCTTTGTTCTTTGTTTCCATCTTTCACATTCCTATCAGAGTAATTATCATTGTACCTTGATTGAATGTTTGGTAAATTTCAGACTGCAAGAGTTGGTAAAAATCTTCAATTTCTTCATCTTTGTCATTATCAGTTGACATGTAAATTTGAATAACAGTTGTATTAACTGGTCTTCCTTCTGGCATATGGATATTATCCTATCACTGACAGTGTTGTACTTCAGGACAGATCTTGAAATGTTCTTTTTGACCATGAATGCTACAGCATTCTTCTTCAATTTGTGATTCTTGGCATAGTAGACCATATGATTGTCCAATTCAAAATGGCCAATACTAGTCCATTTCAGCTCACTATTGCCTAAGATAGTGATCTTTATGCATTCCATTTCATTTTTGATGACTTCCAATTTTCCTAGATTCATACTTCGTACATTACATGTTCTGATTATTAATGGATATTTGCAGCTGTCTCTTCTCATTTTGAGTTACGCCACTTCAGCAAATAAAGGTTCTGAAAGCTTTAATCTATCCACGTCATTAAGGTCGACTCTCTTTTGAGGAGGCAGCTGTTCCCAGTTATATTTTGAGTGCCTTCCAACCTGAGGGATTCATCTTCCAGCACTATATCAGACAGTGTTCCACTGCTATTCATAAGGTTTTCACTGGCCAATTTTTTCAGAAGTAGACTGCCAGGTCCCTTTTCCTAGTATCTCATAGTCTGGAAGCTGCTGAAACCTGTCTACCATAGGTGACCCTGCTGGTATTTGAAATACTGTTGGCATAGCTTCCAGCAACACAGCCACACGCTGGTGACCACAGTACAACAAACTGACATGACACTACAATGTTAAACATAAAAATATAAAATTCCTGGGAGAAAACTACGGGATCTAATCTTTGTAAAAACAGGATAACAAAAATAACAACAAATGAACAAATCAAAAAAGACAAAATAGATAAAAAGACCTCATAAAAATTAAAAACTTATGCCCATCAAAAGATATTATCAAAAGAGTAAAAAGACAACCTTCAGACTGGGGAAAAAATCTTCCGAAATGTCATATTTGATAAAGGTCTAATCTCTAAAATATACAGAAAACTTCAACATTTCAACAATGAAAGGACAAACAACCCAATTTAAAAATGGTCAAAGGACATGAACAGAACCTTCACTAAAGAGGACATCCAAACAGCAAAGACATGAAAAAATGCTCATGATCATTAGCCATTAGAGAGATGCAAATCAAAACTACAAGGAGATACCATCTAACCCCAGCTCAAATGGCACTGATAAAACAACAGATAACACGAAATGTTGGCAGTGACGTGGGGAGATTGGAATACTTATCCATTGCTGGTGGGACTGTAAAATGGTATAACCCCTATGGAAAATGTTATGGCACTTCCTCAAAAAACTAGAAATAGAACTACCTTATGATCCAGCAATCCCACTCCTGGGTATGTACCCTACAGATCTAAAAGTAGTGATACAAATGTATATATGTACACCTACGTACATTGCAGCTTTATTAACAATAGCAAAACAACGGAAACTACTGAACTACCCATCAGATGATGAATGATTAAGCAAAATGTGGTACATACATACAATAGAATACTATGCAACCATAAAGAACAATGATGAGTCCGCGAATCATATTATAATATGGGTGGACCTGGAAGGCATAATACTAACTGAAATAAGTCAAGCACATAAGGACAAATATTGTATGATCCCTCTTAAAAGAAGATAAGTAAAGATATACTGTATATTTATGCAAATAATGCATGCCTTCCATTTTTGTTTGCCACCTGCTCCTTCCCCCATGAGGTATTTACAAAAACACCGCTATGCCAATTTTTTTTTACATGTTCCTGTAAAAAATGTTACCATAGCACACTTACGAAAATACCTCATTGGGGAGGGAGCAGTTGGCAAACAAATATAGAAGGTGCACATTATTTATGTAAAAATACAGCATATAAAGAGACAAATGTTTAGTGGTGGTTACCAGGGTAAGGTGGGGAGGGAGGGGGAAGCACACTCTAGATCATAGATACTTGTCATTTTTGGTGACGGGAAAAGTAGTACCAAATGCGGATTTTGTAAGCACAGTATGACCAAAGTAAATAATGTCACTGAGAAGTGCTCAAGACAAAAGGATGCCTGTACTAAAAAATCTGACATATGTAAGAGGATAACAACTCCAGCAAAGACCAAAAAACGACTCTAGGATCACATATGGATGGGTACAGGCAAATACATATATGAGTAAGTACAGGTGTATACATCTGTGAGAACAGATACAAGTATCTATATGGGGGTTGGGGCCAAGATGGTGGAGTAGTCAGACACTTCCAGTGGACCCTCTTACAACAAAGGCCTGAAAAAACAAGTGATTCTATTGTATATGGCAATCTGGGAGCCCTGAACATCAAAGGCAGAGCTGAGGAACCGGATTGAGTGGCAGGTGGAGGGAAAGATGGTTTGGAAGCAGCGAGGAGTTCCCAGACCTGACCTGGTGAGAGCCTGAGCGCTTCAGGCCTAAACAGCTCGGGGGTAAGGGGTGAGGAGGTAAACAGCCTTACTCCGGAGGCACATTTTCCACACTGGGAAGCCCCAATGCCAGAGACTCTACACGGCCACCCAAAACCAGTGAGAAGCAGCCCTCCACGAAAGATAAGTACTTGCATAGGGCTTAACCAGCAGATCAAAAACACTCCCCTTAGGGAAAAACCTCTCTCCCATTCACCTCCCTACTCCCTGATCTGCACTGGGTCCCTGACTGGCTTCAGCAATTGCTGAGTCTCCTGGGCTGGAAGTAGGATCCGTCACATGCCCTGAGCCATTCTCCCGGCTTTGGAGAGTGAACAAATTAACAAAGAGGGGAAAAAATAAACTGCCCGCTCCCCTAAGGCAGGGACCAAGGGTAGGCACAGCTCCTTTGCCTAGGCACAGGCATAAGGGATCCAGGAACTCTGACTGCCTTTCACCCTGCATAGACGTGTGTGGGATTATCTCAACAGCGTAGGCAATCATTCCCCAGTACAACAGGGTATATACCAGAACTCTAACTTCAACTGTTTCAGCTGTGAAGTGTCAGGTTTGTGACATTTGACACTGCTCTGCTCATAAAGAAGGGTCTTCACCTACCCACATCAGAGGCCTGAGGACTGGTGGCTCCACCCACGCCAACTAGCCATCTGTGAGAGGGGCCCATGAATAAGAGGTGCCCCTCAGTCCTTACAGCCAACAGCATTAGGTGCTCATAGGCTGGCTGCAAAACCCACCCACCTACACACTCTAGGGAACAGGGACATGCCTTCCTTTTAGACACTCGGGGGCAGCCGTCAGCCCCCTGCCGTGCTCAGAGTCTGTCCCCCTGCTACAGCCTGATGCCTGTGCCTACACCAATCACCCAAGCCTGTCTAGGACTGTTAGTGAGAGCCTACACCACACACTTGGTGGCTATCTCCCTGGGCACTTGAGCTGAATCCATACAGGAGGAGTGGGCAGACTCCTGAGTTCACATACGTAGTAACAGATGTAACCACCTGGTTGCACGACATTAAAGCTTCAAAGGTGCCAATAATCAAACTAGCTCATATGAGCAGCCTATTTGACCGTATCAAAACAAAACAAGAAGCTAGGACACAATAAGCAAATATAAAATAAATGAATATAATAACTTATTGATGGCTTGGAGACAATAGTCAATATCAAATCACATAAAGAGGCAATCCATGATGGCTTCAGCAAGCTCCCAAAATAATGAATCTAAAAATTTTCCAGAGGAGGAAAATTTCTTGGAATTACTGGAGAAAGGATACAAAAGATTAATACACAGAACTCTTCAAAAATTAAGAAGGAAATTAAGCAAAATGCAGAACACGCAATAGAGGAAATTAAAAAGATTAGAGAAGAGCACAATGAAAAATTTAATAGGCTACAAGAATCCATGGGGAGACAGCAATCAGAAATCCAGAAGATTAACAATCAAATTTCAGAATTAGACAACTCAATAGAAAGTCACAGGAACAGAACCAAGGCAGTGGAAGTCAGAATTAGTCAGATTGAAGATAAAGTACTTGACACCAACTTATTTGAGGAAAAATCAGATAAAAGGATTTTAAAAAAATGAAGAAATTCTAAGAACTATGTGGGACTCTATCAGGAGGAATAACCTACGAGTGATTGGAGTACCAGAACAGCGGGGGTATAACAGAAAATACAGACAAAATTGGTGAAGATTTGTTGGCAGAAAACTTCCCTGATATCGTGAAAGATGACAAGATATCTATTCAAGATGCTCATCGAACCCCACATAAAATAGATCCCAAAAGAAAGTCACCAAGACATATTACAATCAAACTTGCCAAAACCAAAGATTAAAAAGAGAATTTTAACAGTGGCTAGGAATAAACAAAAATTCATCTACAAAAGAGAGTCAATAAGAATAACCTCGGACTACTGAGCAGAAACCATGCAGGCAAGGTGGCAATGGGATGACATATATAAAGCCATTAAAGAAAAAAACTACCAGCCAAGAATTATATATCCAGCAAATCTGTCTCTCAAATATGATGGTGAAATTAGGGCATTTCCAGATAAACAAAAGTGTAGACAATTTACAAAAACCAAACCAAAATTACAAGAAATAATAAAGGGAGTCCTCAGAAAATCAGTAACATCAGATAACAATTCAAGACTAGAGCACAGGACAGAGAAACCTGATATCAACACAGATAGGAAGTCACAAAACTAAATCAAAGCTAAAACACTGAAATTAGGGAAACAAATGTCAATACACAAAAGATGACAACATTAAATCAAAAAACAAGAAATTAAAAAATGTAGACACAGATTTTTCACATGGAGAGAAAGTCAAGGCGATATAAAGAAATAAAAGATTGGCATAAACTTGAAAAAAAAAGGGGGTAAATATTAAGGTAATCACAAAGGAAACTAACAATCCTAAACGTCAAAACAAAAAATTAGAAAAATATGAAGACTCAGCAAACACAAATTCGAAAAAGATGAAAAGAAAATACATAAAGAAAAATGACTCAGCACAGAAAATTAAGTGGAACAAAGAAAGTGTGAACAAACAAAAAAAGACATCAAAATGACAGCACTAAACTCATATGTATCAATAATTACACTGAATGTAAATGGACTAAATGCACCAATAAAGAGACAGAGTGGCAGACTGGATAAAAAAACATGATCCGTCCATATGCTGCCTACAAGAGACACATCTTAGACTTAAAGACACAAACAAACTAAAACTCAAAGGATGAAAAAATATATATCAAGCAAACAACACTCAAAAAAGAGCAGGAGGAGCAATATTAATCTCTGACAAAATAGACTTTGAAGTAAAATCCACCACAAAGAATAAGGAAGGACACCACATAATGATTAAAGGGTCAGTATCAGCAGGACATAACTATAATAAACATTTACACACCTAACGACAGGGCTCCAAAATACATAAAACAGACTCTAATAGCGCTGAAAAGAGAGACAGACAGCTCCACAATACTAGTAGAAAAAGACTTCCAACACACCACTTTCAGTGAAGGACAGAACATCCAGAAAGAAGATAAAGACACAGAAGATCTAAATACTACAATCAACAACTTGATCTCATAGACATATACTGAACACACCACCCAACAGCAGCCAAGCATACATTCTTTTCCAACCCACATGGAACAGTCTCCAGAATACACCACATATTAGGCCATAAAGCAAGCCATAACAAAATCCAAAGCACTGACATATTACAAAGCATCTTTTCTGACCATAAAGCCATAAAAGTAGAAATCAACAACAGAAAAAGCAAGGAAAAAGAAATCAAACACGTGGCAACTGAACAATACTTTGCTCAAAAACTACTGGCTTATAGAAGAAATTAAGGATGCAACAAAGAAATTCATAGAATCAAACCAGAATGAAAATTAATCCTACCATAAACTTTGGGACACAGCAAAACCAGAGCTCAGTGGTCAGTTTATAGCAATAAATGCACACATCCAAAAAGAAGAAAGGGCATAATCAAACCATTAACCCTACAACTGGCAGAAGTAGAAAGAGAGCAGCAAAAGAAGCCCTCAGGCGCCAGAAGAAAGGAAATAATAAGAATTAGAGCAAAATTAAATGCAATGGAGAATAGAAAAACAATTGAAAGAGTTAACAAGACCAAAAGCTGTTTCTTTGAAAAGATCAGTGAAATTGATAAACCATTGGCCAAAGTGACAAAAGAAAAATAGGAGAGGAAGCAGATAACCCGTATAAGAAATGAGATGGGTGATATCACAACAGACACAACTGAAATTAAAACAATCATAACAGAATACAATGAAATATTGTATTTTAACAAATTTGAAAACCTAGAGGAAATTGACAAATTTCTAGAAACTCACTATCTACCTAAACTAACACAAACAGAGGTAGAACAACTAAATAAACCCATAACAAAAGAAGACATTGAAAAGGTAATTAAACAAACCCCAACAAAAAAAAGCCCTGGCCCTGATGGCTTCACTGGAGAATTCTACCAAACTTTCAGGGAAGAGTTAACACCACTACTACTAAAGGTAGTTCAGAGTATAGAAAAGGATGGAATACTCCCAAACCCATTATATGAAGCCAGCATAACCCTGATACTAAAAGCAGGAAAAGACACCACAAAAATAGAAAATTACAGGCCAATATCCCTCATGAACACTGACGCAAAAATCCTCAACAAAATTCTAGCCAACAGAATTCAGCAACATATCAAAAAAATAATTCACTATGATCAAGTGGGATTTATACCAGCTATGCAGGGATGATTCAACATTAGAAAAACAATCAGTGTAATCCATCACATAAATAAAACAAAAGAACCACATGATCTTATCAATCGATGCTGAAAAGGCATTTGACAAAGTCCAACACCCATTCATGATAAAAACTCTCAACAAAATAGGAATAGAAGGGAAATTCCTCAGTATAATTAAGAGGATCTATACAAAGCCAACAGCCAACATCATCCTAAATGGAGAGACTTTGAAAGCATTCCCCCTGAGAACGGGAACCAAACAAGGATGCCCTTTATCACCATTCATATTCAACATTGTGCTGGAGGTCCTAGCCAGAGCAATTAAGCTTGAAAAAGAAATAAAGGGCATCCAAATTGGTAGGGAAGAAGTCAAAGCATCTCTGTTTGCAGATGATATGATCTCATACACAGAAAACCCCAAAGAATCTACAACAAAACTACTGGAACTAACAGAAGATTTCAGCAAAATTTCAGGATACAAGATAAACATACAAAAATCAGTTGGATTCCTTTACACCAACAAAGAGAACCTCAAAGAGGAAATCACGAAATCAATAGCATTTACAATATCCCCCAAGAAGATAAAATACCTTGGAATAAATCTAACTAGAAATGTAAAAGATCTATACAATGAAAACTACAAGACACTACTGCAAGAAACCAAAAGAGACTTGCATAAGCTGAAAAGCATACCTTGCTCATGGATAGGAAGACAAAACATTGTTAAAATGTCAGTTCTACCCCAAAGAGATCTACAGATACAATGCAATCCCAATCCAAATTCCAGCGGCATTTTTTAATGAGACGGAGAAACGAATCACCAACTCCATATGGAAAGGAATGAGGACCCAGATAAGTAAAGCATTACTTAAGAAGAAGAATAAAGTGGGAGGTCTCACACTACCTGATTTTAGAACCTATTATACTGCCACGGTAGTCAAAACAGCCTGGTACTGGTACAACAACAGATACATACACCAATGGAACAGACTTGAGAATCCAGACATAAATTCATCCATCTACGAGCAGCTGATATTTGACAAAGGCCCACAGGCTGTTAATTGGGGAAAAGACAGTCTCTTTAACAAATGATGCCCCTGGCATAACTGGATCTCCATCTGCAAAAAACTGAAACAAGACCCATACCTTACACCATGCACAAAAACTAACTCAAAATGGACCAAAGACCTAAATGTAAAATCGAAAATGATAAAGATCACAGAAGAAAAAATAGGGACAATGCTAGGAACCCTAATACATGTCATAAACACAATACGAACCATAAGTAACAATGCACAAGCACCAGAAGAGAGAATAGATAATTGGGAGCTCCTAAAAATCAAACACTTACGCTCATCAAAAGACTTCACTAAAAGAGTAAAAAGACAACCTACAGACTGGGGAAATGTATTTGGCTATGACAAATCTGATCGGCATCTAAACTCTAAAATCTACAAGATACTGCAAAACCTCACCAACAAAAAGACAAATAGCCCATTTAAAAAATGGGCAAAGGATATGAACAGGCACTTCGCCAAAGAAGATATTCAGGTTGCTAACAGACACGTGAAGAAATGCTCATGATCATTAGCCATTAGAGAAATGCAGATCAAAACTACAATGAGATACCACCTCACCCCAACAAGGCTAGCATCAATCCAAAAAACACAAAATAATAAATGTTGGAAAGGTTGTGGAGAGACTGGAACACTTATACACCACTGTTGGTGGGAATGTAAAATGGTACAACCACTTTGGAAATCAATTTGGCGCTTCCTTAAAAAGCTAGAAATAGAAGTACCATACGATCCAGCTATCTCACTCCTTGGAATATATCCTAGAGAAATAACAGCTGTCACATGAGTAGATACATGCATACCCATGTTCATTGCAGCACTGTTCACAATAGCAAAAAGATGGAAATAACCTGGGTGCCCATCAATGGATGAATGGATAAACAAATTATGGTATATCCACACAATGGAATACTACACAATGATAAAGAACAACGATGAAGTAGTGATACATAACATGGAGGAATCTGGAGGTCATTATGCTGAGTGAATTTAGTCAGTCACAGATGACACAATCCTATACATAGAAAATCCTAAAGATTCCACAATAGCATAGCTGGATCCAATAGAAGAATTCAGCAATGTTGCTGGATACAAGACTGACCTACAAAAATCAGTTGGTTCCTTTACACTAACAAAGAGTATTGTGAAAAGTAATTCAAGAAAATAATACCATTTACTATAGTCACAAAAATGATAAGATACCTAGGAATTAACCTAACTAGGGACACAAAAGACTTATACAATCAAAATTACAAAACACTACAAGAGACTAAAAGAGACCTACATAAATGGAAAAATGTTCCATGTTTATGGATTGGAAGACTTAATGTAGTGAAAATGCCAATACTACCTAAGGTGATCTACAGATAAAATGCCATCCCAATAAAACCTCAACAACATTCTTCATTGAAATGGAAAAACTAATGACCACCTTTATATTTAAAGGAAAGAGGCCCCAAATAGCCAAAGCAATACAGAAGAAGAACAAAGTAGGAGGCCTCACACTCGCCAATAGCAAAACATACTATACAGCCAGTGTAATCAAAACAGCCTGGTATCCGTTCAATGACAAACACATAGACCCGTGGAGCAGAACTGAGAACTCAGAAATAAAGCCAACCATTTACAAACAACTGATTTTCTACAAGGTGTCAAAATCCATTCAATGGGGAAGAAACAGTCTATTTAATAAATGGTGCTGGAAAAACTGGATATCTAATCGCAGAAGTGGTTGAAAGTCAGGAAAGGTGTGCATCAGGGTTATATCCTTTCACCATACCTATTCAATCTGTATGCTGAGCAAATAGTCCGAAAAGCTGGACTATATGAAAAAGAATGGGGCATCAGGACAGGAGAAAGACTCATTAACAACCTGCGTTATGCAGATGACACAACCCTCCTTGCTGAAAGTAAAGAGGACGTGAAGCACTTACTGATGAAGACCAAAGACCACAGCCTTCAGTGTGGATTACACCTCAACATAAAGAAAACAAAAATTCTCACAACTGGACCAATAAGCAACATCATGATAAACGGAGAAAATACTGAGTGCCTTTGGGAGAGGCCTAGGGCCAGGGAGAGGTGTACCTGCAAGCATGGTTGAGAGGAGGCTGTCCTGATGGAAGAACTGTATCCTGAGTGTTCCTGAGCCTGAATTGTAACTGTTACTTCCCTAATAAACCCCATAATCATGAGTATGGTCTGTGAGTTCTGTGTGGCCACTGCAATGACTTATTGAACCCAGTAGAGAAGTAGAGGGTACCGTGTGAGGGACGGTTGGTGTCAGAATTAGAAAAGATGGTGGACAGAGGAGGCTTGTCTGGCCTCCACCTCATGAGAGTCAGCCTTGCACTGTTGATCCTTGTTCTCCTTCCCCCTTGTGGGGTTGCAGGAGGACAGACACTGCCCCCAAGTCATTTTTATACATATTATAAAATGGATGGATCTGGAAAACACAATGCTGAGTGAATTAAGTCAATCACATAAGGACAAATATTGTTTGATCCTACTTTTATAAGACAAGTATATATATACAGAAACCAATGTTCATTGGTGGTTACCAGGGATGGAGGGGGGGACAGGGATTCACTTACTATAGATACTTGTTATTTTTTGTGATGCACCAAATGTGGGTGTAATAAGCACAGCTTGACCAAAGTAAACAATGCCACTAAGAAGTGCCGAAGATAAAGGGATGTTTGTGCTAAGTAATATCACATACATAATTTGGTAACAACAAGGGAGGGTGTTGTGCTCTCTTTGAGACATGGAAGCTCTGCACTGGGGACCCTCCCAGATCTCACCATGTGTGTATTCCTTCTGACTATCCTGCTCTGTATCCTTTTGCTATAATAAATCTATAATCATAAGTATAGTACTTTCCCTGAGCTCTGTGAGTTGTTCCTACAAATTATCAAACCTAAAGGAGAAAGGAGAGCCAGCAGGTATACATGAGGATGCTGTGTGGACTGACAATTTTGTAGCTGGTGTATGCTTATCTGGCAGTCTAAAGGATGATGTCCTTTTAACTTGTGAGCTATGCCCTAGCTCCAAGTGACTAGGGTTAGAGAGAGAGAAAGTGTACTACCTGGGTGGCTGGTGTCAGCAATTACTGAAAAGTGGAAAAGTGGGGACTAGATCAATCTCCATATTCTGGGCATTGGATTCATACTAATTCTTATCCACAAATATATAATTGAGAGTCCAGAAGTAAACCCCTACATCTATGGTCAACTGATGTTCAATAAGGGTGCAAATCCATTCAATGGAGAAAGACTAGTGTCTTCAACAAATCGTGTTGTGACAACTGGATATCCATATGCAAAAGATTGAAGTTGGACCCTTACCTCACAACGTATACAAAAATTAACTCAAAATGGATCAAAGACATAAATCTCATAGCTAAAACTATAAAACTCTTAGAAGAAAACATATGGGCAAATCTTTGTGACCTTTGATTTGGCAATAGATTCTTAGATATGATACCAAAAGCATAAGAAACAAAAGAAAAAATAGATAAATTGGACTTATCAAAATTATAACCTTTTGTACATAAAGAACACTATCAAGAAAGTGAGAAGACAACCCAAAGAATGGAAGAAAACATCTGCAAATCATGTGTCTACTAAGGATGGAATATCCAGGATATATAAACAATTCTTAAAACTCAACAAGCAAGAGATGAACAACCCAATTTTAAAAATGGGCAAAGGACTTGAAT
Organism: Dugong dugon; assembly: GCA_030035585.1. Lineage (NCBI taxonomy): Eukaryota > Metazoa > Chordata > Mammalia > Sirenia > Dugongidae > Dugong > Dugong dugon. The sequence continues at coordinate 93,450,008 of CM057483.1, read as the reverse complement.
AGACATTATTTCAAAGACATACAAATGTCCAATAAGTACACTGAAGAGATGCTCAAGATCATCAGTCATTAGAAAAATGCAAATCAAAAGCACAATGATATACCACTTCACACCCACTATGATGGCAACAATAATAATAATAAACATAAAATAAAAAGTGTTGGAGAGAATGTGGAGAAACTGGAAGTCTCATATATTGCTGGTGAGAATGTAAAATGGTACAGCTGCTGTGGAAAACAGTTGGGTGGTTGCTCATAAAGACAAACATAGAATTATCATATGGCTCATCAATCCCCATCATGGATTGAATTGTGTTCCCCAAAAATATGTGTATGAATTTGGCTGGGCCATGATTCGCAGTATTTTGTGATTGTCAACCATTTTGTCATCCAATGTGATGTGTTGTAAATCCTATGTCTATGATGTTGATGAGATGGGATTAACAGCAGGACTCAATTAGAGACAGGACTCAATCTACAAGATCAGATTGTGTCTTGAGCCAATCTCTTTTGAGATATAAAAGAGAGAAGCAAGCAGAAAGGAGAGGGACCTCATACTCCCAAGAAAGTAGTTGCCAGGGGCAGAGTGCATCCTTTGGACCCAGGATTCCTGCGCGGAGAAGCTCCTAGTCCAGGGGAAGATTGGTGAGAAGGACCTTCGTCCAGAGCTGACAAAGAGAGAAAGCCTTTCCCCGGAGCTGACACCCTGAATTTATACTTCTAGCCTACTAGACTGTGAGAGAGTAAACTTGTTTGTTAAAGCCATCCACTTGTGGTATTTCTGTTATAGCAGCACTAGATAACTAAGACACCCCCAACTCAAGTAAATACACAAAAGAATTGAAAACAAGTATTCAAACAAATACTTGTACACAAATGCTTATGACCATATCATTTAGAATACCCAAAAAAGAGGAAACAACCAACTGATGAATAAACTGTGGCATATCCATACAATGGAATATTATGGAATATTATTCAATCATAAAAAGGAACGAAGTACTGATACATGTGATAACACAGACGAATGTTGAAAACATTATGCTAAGTGAAAGAAGCCAGACACAAAAGAACATAGATTGTATGATTCTACTTATATGAAACATCCAGAATGGGTAAATCCATATAGACAGAACACAGATTACTGTTTTCCACAACCAGGGTAGGGAGGAGGTAGAATGGGAAATGACAACTTAATAGGTATGAGATTTCTTTTGGGGGTGATGAAAATGTTTGGAACTAGATAGGTGTGATGGCTGCACATTATGAAGGTACTCAACACCACCAAATTATACACTTTAAAATGGTTACTTTTGTACAACGACAGATACATTGACCAATGGAACAGAATTGAGAACCCAGATATAAATCCATCCACCTACGGTCACCTGATCTTAGACAAGGGCCCAAAGTCCATCAAATGGGGAAAAGACAGTCTTTTTAACAAATGGTGCTGGCAAAACCGGATATCCATCTGCAAAAAAATGGAACAGGACCCATACCTCACGCCGTATACAAAAACTACTTCAAAATGGATCAAAGACCTGAATATAAAGCCTAAAACTATAAAGTTCATAGAATAAAAAATAGAACCAACGTTACAGGCCTTAATACATGGCATTAACAGGATACAAACCATAACCATCAATGCACAAACCCCAATAGATAAGCTAGATAACTGGGATCTTCTAAAAACCAAACACCTATGCTCTTCAAAAGACTTCACCAAAAGAGTCAAAAGAGAACCTACAGATTGGGAAAAATTTTTGGACAGTACAAGTCATAAAAGGTCTAATCTCCATAATCTACAAGAAAATCCAACACCTCTACAACAAAAAGACAAATAATCCTATTACAAAATGGGCAAAGGAAATGAACAGACACTTCAACAAAGAAGGCATTCAAATGGCCAACAGACACATGAGGAAATGCTCCCGATCACTAGCCATTAGAGAAATGCAAATTAAAACCACACTGAGATACCATCTTACCCCAGCATTACTGGCACGAATCAAAAACACTGGAAATAACAAATGTTGAAGGGGCTGCGGGGAGATCGGAACTCTTATGCACTGCTGGTAGGAATGCAAAATGATACAACCATTTTGGAAAATGATATGGCGCTTCCTCAGAAAGTTAGAAATAGACATACCATTTGATCCAGCAATTCCACTCCTAGGAATATATCCTAGAGAAATAAGAGTCGTCACTCGAATAGACATATGCACACCTATGTTCATAGCAGCATTGCTTACAATAGCAAAATGATGGAAACAACCTAGATGCCCATCAACAGATGAATGGATAAACAAACTATGGTACATACACACAATGGACTACTATGCAACGAGAAAGAACAACAATGAATCTGTGAAGCATCTCATAACATGGATGAAACTGGAGGACATTATGCTGAGTGAAATAAGTCAGTCACAAAAGGACAAATATTGTATCCTGTTCTCTTCATTCTCCCTTGCTCCCTTACAATAACCATAGAAGGCAGGTACTATTTTCATTCCCATTGTGCAGATGTATAAACTTAGGCAAAGATGAGCAAACTGAAGTAAAGACCAAGTTAGAATCAGTGCAAATAATCAGCTTTCTTATAAGTTCTTATAGAATAATGTAATACTTATAGCTGCAAGGAGCTTAGAGTTTGTTTTTATTTTATTTAACATATTTGCTCGCTGCATGGCAGACACTGTTTCTGACTAAGTGCACACACATACACACACCCACACACCACTTAATCCTTACAACAACCTTATGAGGTATGTACTATTATTATACCTGTTTCACAGATGAGTAAACTGAGATACAGACAGATTATGTAGCTTGCCTCAAGTCACAGAGCTAGTAAGTGGTTGAGCTTGGATTAACAACCCAAGCAGTGTGGCTCCACAGTCCATGCCCTTAACCACCACACTATCTTAACTCCCCATCTCCTCTCGGCTAATACAGAGGTCAAACTGGTGACCCACAGACTAAATGCAGCCTGCAGATAACCCGTATAAGAAATGAGATGTATTTGATTTGGCCTGTGCAGTGTTTTCTTAACATTTTGTGTCATTTTCTATTATTTAAAAATCAGGAGAGTAAGGCAGCCTTGACTTCCAATTCTGGATCCACCAATTCATCTTGCCATCCTCAGCTGTACTGGACTCAGTCTGGTGGAGGCCTTGGTAGCTGTGGACAATTAGTCCTTCGGACTAAACCTTTCCTTGTATCCTGTTCTCTTCATTCTCCCTTGCTCCCAAAGGGATGAGACCAGTGGGGTATCTTAGATGGCCGCTCACAGGCTTTTAAGACCCCAGATACTACTCACCAAGGTAGAATGTAGAGCATTGTCTTTATAAGCTGTGTCATGCCAATTGAGCTATATGTTCCCCGAGACCATCGTCCTCACAGCCCTCTACCCAGCAATTCAGTCCCTCAGGGAGTTTGGATGTGTCTATGGGGCTTCCATGACCAAGGAAATGAACAGACACTTCACCAAAGAAGACATTCAAATGGCCAAAAGACACACGAGGAAATGCTAAATAGGCAATAGATAAGTGGTATCTTAGGTGAAGGGTGAGACAGTACAGAATACAGGATACAAGGAAAAGATTAGTCCAAAGGACTAATTGTCCACAGCTACCAAGGCCTCCACGGGACTGAGTCCAGTACAGCTAGATGGTGCCTGGCTACCACCACTGACTGCTCTGACCAGGATCACAACAGAGGGTTCTGGACAGAGCTGGAGAAGGATGTAGAACAGAATTCTAACTCACAAAAAAAGACCAGATTTACAGGCCTAAAGGAGACTGGAGAAACCCCGAGAGTATGGCCCCCAGACACCCTTTTAGCTCAGTGGTGAACTTATCTCCGAGGTTCACTGTTCAGCCTGGGAGTGGACAGCCCCGTAAAACCAAATGAGACTAATGAGGTACAGGAGTCCAGTGACAAGGGCCAGAAAGCAGAAGGGGACAAGGAAGCGGATGATAGGGAACCCAAGGTTGAGTAACGATACTGTTGATGTGTTGTGAGATTGTTAACCATTGCCATAGGGCAACATTTGTAGTAACTGTTAAATGAGAAACTATTTTGTTCTGTAAGCCTTCATCTTAAGTGAGAATAACAGCACAATTGGAAGAGCGTAGTCAATGTCACTGAACTGTGCATGTAGAAATTTTTGAAATGGTGTCTCTTTGGCTATGTGTATTTTCACCAAAAAAAAAAAAAAAAAAAGGTTGGGAAGTTAGAGGGTTTACATGTTGTGGGGTTGTTAACCAATATCATGAAACAATATGTGCACTACTGTTTCATGAGAAACTATTTGTTCTGTAAGCCTTCAGCTGAAGTACAATTTAAAAAAAAGGTTAGTTTTATGTTATGTGAATTTTATCTAAATTAAAAAAATAATAATACTCTTCCTTTCCTCCCTGTCTAAAACCCCAACCCTCTTATTCTGAGCCAAGCAGAACCCTTATATATTCATGAACAATAGTAATAATAAGTTACTAGTTAATGAGCTCTTACAATGCGTTGTGAAATGTGATACATGCTCTTCACACACCATATTATTTAAACCTTACAACAATGCTTTGCATACAGTATGTACTAAGCAAGTGTTTGTGGTTTCAATGAACAACCCTATAACCAAGGCACATGTGAGGCAACCGAGGTTGAAAGATATTAGGTAACTTGCCCCAGGTTTCCTAGCTAGTGACAGAATCCAAACTCTAAGATTTATAGGACAAAAATACCACTTTTGGCTTCACCTCTAACCTGGCATTAGGGATAAGACATCAGGTGCTATTCCTAGAGAGACATAATGTCCTTAATATTACCTTTTTAGTCATGTTGAAACTCAAACCTGTTAATTCAGTTGTAATGGAAAAAGGCATGGCCTTAATATCAGGCGGCCTTAATTTCTAATTCTATCTCCATTATTTATTATATGTGCAACTTTTAAATTTCATTTAACCTTTTTGAAAGCCAGGTCCCTCATTTGCTGAAAGACTGTAAAATGAAGATGGCAAGATGAATTGGTGGATCCAGAATTGGAAGTCAAGGCTGCCTTACTCTCCTGATTTTTAAATAATAGAAAATGACACAAAATGTTAAGAAAACACTGCACAGGCCAAATCAAATACATCTCATTTCTTATACGGGTTATCTGCAGGCTGCATTTAGTCTGTGGGTCACCAGTTTGACCTCTGTATTAGCCGAGAGGAGATGGGGAGTTAAGATAGTGTGGTGGTTAAGGGCATGGACTGTGGAGCCACACTGCTTGGGTTGTTAATCCAAGCTCAACCACTTACTAGCTCTGTGACTTGAGGCAAGCTACATAATCTGTCTGTATCTCAGTTTACTCATCTGTGAAACAGGTATAATAATAGTACATACCTCATAAGGTTGTTGTAAGGATTAAGTGGTGTGTGGGTGTGTGTATGTGTGTGCACTTAGTCAGAAACAGTGTCTGCCATGCAGCGAGCAAATATGTTAAATAAAATAAAAACAAACTCTAAGCTCCTTGCAGCTATAAGTATTACATTATTCTATAAGAACTTATAAGAAAGCTGATTATTTGCACTGATTCTAACTTGGTCTTTACTTCAGTTTGCTCATCTTTGCCTAAGTTTATACATCTGCACAATGGGAATAATAATGGTACCTGCCTTATATGGTTATTGTAAGAATTGAACGAGTTAATATATATAGAGGTAATATATCTACTTAGAACAGTGCCTGGCACAGAATAAGCACTATATAAGTGTTACACATTATATTTATTAAATTTTTTAAAGATTTTTTGGCAAAGCTCATGTGAGTGTACTGAAAAACTCCTATTTTAATAGTGGTTACAATATAGCATTGATCCTAGGAACAAAAGTCCACACCGTAATAATGGTATTGAACTTTTGATTCTTCAATCAATCACTTAAAAAAGCTAAAGTGGTAAGGTTTGCGAACAGAAAAACTTGCAGTCACTGGGAAGCTTTGAGGCTTAGTGAACCTCAATTCCAGATTTAGATTTTAAAAAGCCTAAATTTGTATTATGAAAGCAACTAATTGAATTAATTTTTTAAAAATATCTTTCTGTACTTTCCATAATATCTCTAAGAAGGAGGTGAGAAAATTCAAATTCTAAGCTGAGTAGAAGAAAGTTCCATTTTGGAAGAGATGGTTCTCTCATGCCTCCTTAGTTAATCCCAATCTACCTGGGGTAGACTACTGCTTTGTCAATTCTATAAGAGAAGGAAGTTATAAGTGGATTCAGGTCCTGGAACGGGGGAAGTGGCACCCCAAACATAATTTGCAAGGTTAAGACGAGTCTGGTGTGAATAAATAAAGGAGTCTTGGAAGGACTTGGGAGTGAAGGGATATCCAGTGGGACAAGTAGGAGTCCTACTGTGAGAGGACTGAAAATATGCTGAATTCTCACACTGAATAAATAGGGAACACTGAGGGATACAAGTTTAACAGCAATAGTAGTGGAATTCTAGTGTTGAAGTGACAATAAATGTTAGTGGAATATCCAGTGGGAGGAGATGGAAATTCTTCAATATGACAGGACAGGGGCAAGATAAGAAAAAATAAGGGTCTTGTCATGAGAAGACGGGATATAATATGAAAACTCCATTGTGAATCAATAAGAACACTATAAACCTGTTAGTGATAAGGACCAGGGACTAGAGGAAATCCAAGTGGGGAAAAAATAGAGGGTGGGGGTCTTGGGGTTTGTGTCAGGAAATATTGTGGAATTCTGAGTTTGAAGGAATAAGATATACTGGGAAAATCATTTAATAGCTAAAGAATGGGGTGTTCCCCAATGTAACAGGACAGAGTACAAGAGGAGACCTCAGATTTATAAAAGAGGTGGTCTAATAAGACGGAAAAAGAAATGAGGTCCCCACTGAGACGGGTAGGAAATAATATTAGAAATCCCAGGGGAAAAGAATGGGGTTCCCCAGTTTCAGAAGATAGGGGATAAGTGTAATCCTATAGGGAAGGAAGAGGAAATAATATCTAGGAACCCCAGAGAAAGGGGATGGAAAAATGTGCAGCTAACAGTAGAAGACTGTAGGAGATGAGAAGTGGGTTTCCCAGGAGAAAGAAAGGATAGCAAGGGCCCTTTGAAGGAGTATGAGAGAGAACCCTTGTTGGAGGGTGTTATAGATTGAATTGTTTCCCCAAAAAAATATGTGTTGTAAATCCTAACCCTTATACCTGTGGTTATAAATCCATTTAAGAATGGGTTTTCTATGTTATGTTAATGAGGCAGTATTAGTGTAGGGTGTGTCTTAAGTCAACCTCTTTTGAGATATAAAAGCAAATAAGCAAGCAAGCACAAATGGAGGGGAAGATACACGCCACATGATCACCAAGGAACCTAGGAACAGAAGCAGAAAAGAGACAAGGACCTTCCCACAGAGCAAACACAGAGAGAGAGCTTTCCCCTAGAGCCGAGCCCTGGATTCGGACTTGCAGCCTCCAAAAATGTGAGCAAATAAATTTGTTTGTTAAAGCCACCCCCTTGTAATGTTTCTGTTATAGCAGCACTAGATAAGTAAGACAGAATTTGGTACCAGCGAGTGAGGTATTGCTCTAACAAATACCTAAAATGCGGAAGTGGTTTTGGAATTAGGTAATGGGTGGAGGCTAGAAGACTTTTAAGGTGCCTAATAGCAAAAACCTAGATTGCCATGAAAAGACTGTTGGTAGACTTACGGATGCCAAAGGTAATTCTGGTGAGGACTCAGAAGGAAGTGAGATCTACAGTGAAAGTCTCTATATCTTAGAGAATACATAGCGCACCATCAACAGAATATTTCTAGATATGTGGAATTTACATGTGCCTCCGGTGAGGTTTTAAAAGAAAATGATGAACATGTGATTGGACAATGGAGGAAGGGCAATGCTTTTTACACAGTAAAGGACTTGTCTGAATTATGTTCAAAAGTCTGGTGGAAGGTAGATCTCATAAGTAATAAACTTGGATATTTGGCTGAGGAGATTTCTAAGGAAGATCTTAAATGGGCCACATGGTTTCTCTTTGCCACTTATAGTAAAATGTGAGAGGAAAGAGATGGACTGAAAAATGAACTGTGCAAAATGAAACCAGAGCTTAAAGATTTGGAAAATTCTGTTGTACAAACTAAGGACACATGTCCTAGAATTTTCACCAAGGATGTGACTACACAATCTTCTGTTAAAGACATTAAGCCTGTGACTGATGGCTCTAACCAGCTACCACAGCAGAATACACATCAGCTTATACATAAGAAGACAGGGACAGGACTAAAGGAAAGAAAGCTGTGTGCCTCTTGGAATTCTACAGGCAGGAAACAGACCAAAGGAGCTGCATCTGTCGTCTTCCAAGAAAAGAAAAGGACGATTCCTGCAGCAGCTCAGAGATCAGCAGAACTGTTTGAAGGACCGCAGGAAGCAGGGTTGCCTCAGTTTCAAAGAGTGGAACGAGGGTCTCCTAGGTCTCAAAAGGGGGAGCCATAGCCTCTGAGGTTTCAAAGTGTGGAGCCATGGCCTCCTGGGTTTCAAAGGGTGGGGCTACGGCCTCCTAAGTTTCAAAGAGTCAGATCTTACCAACTCAGTTCCAAAGTGTGAGGCTACCACAGAAGGTGTAAGAGTACACTAGTGTGAGAAGACAGTGAACAAGGCAGGATCATAGTGTGACAAAAGTAGGGTCACTAGTATGAGGTGTTAGGAAATGGTGTGGGGCCCCTAATGGGAAGAAGTGAGTGCTCTTCAAAGCGGGAAGGTAGAAGACTATGGTAAACTCCAGTGTGAATAAATCAGGGGCTGAAGTGTGAGAGGACAGGATATACTAAAGGACTCCCATCCCATTGGAGAGGATGAGAAAATGGTGAAGCCTACAAAGAAAGAGAATTGAGGGCCTACCACTGTATGAAAAGATGGCATCCCAGTGGGATAGGACAGGGTGTACTGTGGGATCCCAAGTGGGAGAAGATGTGAAACTCTTCAGCCAGTGTGACAGGATTGGGGAGAAAAGGACGGATGCTCAGAACTGAAACCACTCCCGGAGCCCACTTTTCACACAAAGATTAGACAGGCCTACATGACAAAAAATAACACACGTGAGGAATGTGCTCCTTAGTTCAGTCAAATATACGAGACCAAATGGGCAACTCCTGTCCCAAAGCAAGACAGGGAGGCAGGAAGGGAGAGGAACTGGATGAATGGACACAGGGAACCCGGGGTGGAAATGGGGAGCATGCTGTCACGTTGTGGGGACTGCAACCAATGTCACAAAACAATATGTGTATAAATTTTTGAATGAGAAAAAAGGTTTATACAACAACAACGAAAAAAAGGATAGATCCCAGTGTGGGTAAAGGGGAGGTAGTAAAAGAGGACAGAAAATATTTTGGGGTTCCTATAGGAGGGAATGGCAAAATGGTGGAGCTCCTAATTGGATGCAATGATGGGATTCCTAGTGAGCAAGGAAAATTTAAGGATACAGGCTATGTTGTTTCCTCAGTTAGGTAGGGTGCCCTCCTCCCCGAATGAGGGTACAAGGCACAAGTGTTTGTCCTGTAGGAGAAAAGGGAGCTCTAGTGGAAAAGTAAGAAAATTACTGTGGGTAGAGCCAGGAAATAATGTAAGAAACCCCAGGTGGGAGGCGATGGCGACATGGTGGGACCCTAATGGGAGGACGCAGGAAATATTGGGAGGCCAGAGGTTAGAGGCACGGAGCTCTCCAGGGAGCGAAAGGAAAACCGCAGTATGATGGCTGAGAACCCAGGGGGACACCAGTGTGAAGGATAGGGCAGGCGATTATGCTGGAGCATAATCTCCCTACCTTAAGTGCCCAGTCCCACTTACCCAGGCAGAGCTCAAAGACGTAGGCATAGTAGGACCAGAGCACGACGAGGACGATAACGAGCACTGGCACCCAGGACAGTACCTGGCGGCAATACCGCAATCCCCCCGACAGAGCCATCTTCCAGCCCCGCCGCATCTTCGGCTCGAAGATCGATCGAGCAGGCCTGCTGGCGCAGGGTCGGAACTGCTAGGGCGGTGGCCGGGAGGCGGGTAGGTGCGTCGTGCGGCACTCCACTGCCTAGCCTGGCGGGGACCGTTTTACGGAGCAGATGACACTTGTGGGGCTGCACGGTAGAGTGCGCCCTGCCTGGTACAATAAGCATGAGTCAAGGCGAGGAGGAACTGGCCTTGGTGGAGCAGAAGGTGATCCGCCAGGCTGTGAAGGCTAGGCGCTCTTAGAGGGCGTGCAGTCCCTCCCCTTTCCGCCCCCCTTCACCTTCCGTGCCACAGCGTTTGATGTAAAGGGGAAGAAATTTGGGTCCGCCTATCTGCTCTTACTGCACTGCGTTTCCCTCTTATCTCCTCTCTCATCTCTGCCTGTTTCTATTTCGCTGTCTCTTTCTCTAGCGCTCTCTCACACACACACAAACGCGCGCGCGCGCACACGCACGCGCGAACACAGTGTGAAAGATGCGAGCCATAGCATCTCATGATCATCCAGCCTCATCTTACCATTGCTGCTTGACAATATGCTTAACACGTAGCGCTGCAGTCACCGCTGTATAAGTCTAGTGACAGCGCTCCCCCCTTCCCTTTCTTGTTCCCTCACTTATGAGTTAGCCTAGACCATTTTCAGAATAAATAAGTACATTGCTACAGAGAAACTGATAGAATAAATAAATACATTGCAATCTGGAGGGCATCAACATAAAATAATACTCGTGAAGAGTGTGCTTCTTAGTTCAAGCAGATACACGAGACCAAACGGGCGGCTCCTGTCTGGAGGCAGGATGAGAAGGCAGGAAGGGACCGGAACTGATTGAATGAACGCAAGAAACCCAGGGTGGAAAGGTGGAGTGTGCTGTCACATTTTCGGGATTGCGACTAATGTCACATAACAAAGTATGTATACATTTTTGTACGAGAAATTAACTTGAGCTGTAAACTTTCACCTGAAGCACAATAAAAAAAAAAGATGAAGAGTTAAAAGCATAAATTAAAAATCTAGACTTAAATAAATACATTGCTACAGAGAAACTGATGGAGGAGACACTGATTATTTGAGGGATCAGGGAAAACTACAAAGATTGTGCTATGTAAGCTAAGCTTTAACGATAAATAAAGAGTTTGCCAGGCAAATGAGAAGAAAAGGACCTTTCAGACAGAGGAAACAGCCTTCGCAAAGGCAAAGAGTAATGAAAGTCAAAAGTGTTCAAGGAGGATAACAGCACAATTGGAAGAGCGTGGTCAATGTCACTGAACTGTGCATGTAGAAATTTTTGAAATGGTGTATCTCTGGCTATGTGTATTTTCACCAAAAAAAAAAAAGTTGAGATGTTAGAGGGTTGACATGTTGTTGGGTTGTTAACCAATGTCATAAAACAATATGTGTACTATTGTTTCATGAGAAACTATTTGTTCTGTAAGCCTTCACCTGAAGTACAATAAAAAAAAAAAAGTGTTCAAGGAACAGCTAATGTGGCTTGAGGAGAGCATATGTGAAGAGGAGAGGCTGAGTGTAGGACTGGGAAGACAGACTGAGGCCAGGGTCTGAAGGCCCTTACATGCCATTCCAAAGTATGTGGACATGATCCTGTAAAGCATGTTTTGAAGAGCCATCCAAAGTTTGGGGACAATGCAGTGAGATTATCAGAGATGTGTTTTTGTAAAGTAACTGACAGGATTATGGAGAGGATGATGGCCTGGTAGCTCTGTGGGTGCAAGGATCTCAACAAGGTTACTCTCTGTTCTTTATTTATGGTTATCTAAACAGTGATTTTCCTGAAGTGATAAGACCTTTGTTGTTGTTTTCAGATTAAGTTAACTTCATGGTTGATGTGTTCCCATATGCTAATGAAAGTTTATTTTAGTTGCAATATTTAATACTCTGGTTATTTGAGTCCTAAGTGTCTGATGTGGGACCTTAAATTTTCCATTATTCATAAATTCTGGGTTCTTGGAACATATCCCTTGGGAACACCAAATGTATACTATTTACATTAGGTAGCCCTGAGGAGACAGTGGTTAAATGTGAAAGGGCAAATTTTTTTTATTTTTTAAATTTTTTTACTGTACTTTAGGTGAAGGTTTACAGAACAAATAGTTTCTCATTAAAAAGTCAGTACACATATTGTTTTATGACATTGGTTAACAACCCCACGACATGTCAACACTCTCCCTTCTCTACATAGGAGGAGCTTTTTGGGGGGGGGGGGTGAAAATATACCTAGCCAAAGATATACAATTTCAAAAATTTCTACATGAACAATTCAGTGACATCGATTACCTTCTTCCAGTTGTGCTGCTATTCTCACTTTAGATCAAGGTTTACAGGACAAAATAGTTTCACATTAAACAGTACACATATTGTCCTATGACAAAGATTAACAACCCCACTACATGTCACCACTGTCCTTACTCAGCCTTGGGTTCCCTATCACCAGCTTTCCTGTCCCCTTCTGCCTTCTAGTCCTTGTCCCTGGACTGCTGTGCCTCATTAGTCCGCCTTGGTTTTATGGGGCTCTCCAATCCCCTGCTGAACCAGAGTGACTTCACCACTGAGCTAAAAGGCTATCCGGGGGCCATACTCTTGGGGTTTCTCCAGCCTCTGTCAGGCCAGTAAATCTGGTCTTTTTGTGTGTGTGTGTGTGTTAGAATTTTGTTCTACATCTTTCTCCAGCTCTGTCCAGAACCCTCTGTTGTGATCCCAGTCAGAGCAGTCAGTGGTGGTAGCCAGGCACCATCTAGCTGTACTGGACTCAGTCCGGTGGAGGCCTTGGTAGCTGTGGTCCATTAGTCCTTTGGGCTAATCTTTTCCTTGTATCCTGGTCTCTTCATTCTCCCTTGCTCCCGAAGGGGTGAGACCAGCTTCTTAGATGGATGTTCACAGGCTTTTAAGACCCCAGGTGCTACTCACCAAGGTAGAATGTAGAACATTATAAACTGTGTTATGCCAACTGAGCTAGATGTTCCCCGAGACCATGGTCCCCACAGCCCTCCGCCCAGCAGTTCAGTCCCTCAGGGAGTTTGGATGTGTCTATAGAGCTTCCATGACCTTTCCCCGTACAAGCTGTGCTGGCTTCCCCAGTATTGTGTACTGTCTTACCCTTCACAAAGTCACCACTTAGCTATTGTCTATTTAGTATTTCCCCACCCACACCTCCCATCCCTCGTAACCAACAAGGATTGTTACTTTTTGTGTGTAAACTTTTTCATGAGTTTTTACAATAGAGGTCTCATACAATATTTCTCCTTTTGTAATTGACTTATTTCACTCAGCATAATGTCCTCCAGTTTCATCCATGTTATGAGAAGCTTCACAGATTCATCATTGTTCTTTACGTTGCATAATACTCCATTGTGTGTATGTACCATAATTTGTTTATCCATTCATCTGTTGATGGGCATCTAGGTTGTTTCCATCTCTTTTTGCTATTGTGAACAATGTTGCAATGAATGTCGGTGTGCATATGTCTGTTTGTGTGATGGCTCTTATTTCTCTCGGATATATTCCAAGGAGTGGGCTTGCTGGATCGTATGGTATTTCTATTTGTAGCTTTCCAAGGAAGTGCCTTATCATTTTCCAAAATGGTTGTATCATTATGCATTCCCACCAGCAGTGCATAAGAGTTCTGATCTCCTCACAGCCTCTCCAACATTTGTTATTTCCAGGGTTTTTGATTTGTGCCAATAATGCCGGGTGAGACGGTATCTCATTGTGGTTTTAATTTGCATTTCTCTAATGGCTAGTGATCGCGAGCATTTCCTCATGTGTTTGTTGGCAGCTTGGATGTCTTCCATGCTGAAATGTCTGTTCATTTCATTGCCCAATTTTAAATTGGATTATTTGTCTTTTTGTTGTAGAGATGTTGGATTTTCTTGTAGATTATAGAGATTAGACCTTTGTCTGAGTTGTAATGCCCAAAAATTTTTTCCCAATCTGTAGGTTCTCTTTTTACTCTTTTGGTGAAGTCTTTTGAAGCACATAGGTGTTTGATTTTTAGAAGATCCCAGTTATCTAGCTTATCTTCTGGAGATTCTGTGTTAATGGTTATGGACTGTATCCTGTAAATGCCGTATATTAGGGCCTCTAGCGTTGATCCTATTTTTTCTTCTATGAACTTTATAGTTTTTGGCTTTATATTTAGGTCTTTGATCCATTTTGAATTAGTTTTTGTATATGGTGTGAGGTATGGGTCCTGTTTCATTTTTCCGCAGATGGACATGCAGTTTTACCAGCACCATTTGTTAAAAAGACTGTCTTTTCCACATTTAATGGACTTTGGGCCCTTGTCGAAGATCAGGTGACCGTAGGTGGATGGATTTACATCTGGGTTCTCAATTCTGTTCCATTGGTCAATGTATCTGTCGTTGTACCAGTACCAGGCTGTTTTCACTACCATAGCTGTACAGTAGGTTCTGAAGTCAGGTAGTGTGAATTCTCCTACTTTATACTTCTTCTTCAATAGTGCTTTACTTATTCGGGGCTTCTTCCCTTTCCAAATAAAGTTAATGATTAGTTTTCCCATCTGTTTATTAAAGAATGTTGTTGGTATTTGGATCGGAATTGTTTTGTATTTGTGAGTTGCTTTGGGTAGAATTTTCATTTTCAAAACTTTGAGTCTACCTATCCATGAGCATGGTATGTTTTTCCATTTAAGTACATCCCTTTGGGTTTCTTGCAGTAGAGTTTTGTAGTTTTCTTTGTACAGGTCTTTTACATCCATGGTTAGATTTATTCCTAAGTATTTTATATTTTTAGGGGCTATTATAAATGGTATTGTTTTCCTGATTCCCTTTTCGTTGTTCTATTTATTGGTGTATAGGAATCCAATTGATTTTTGTATGTTTAGCTTGTATCCTGATACTCTGCTGAATCTTTCTATTAGTTCCAGTCGTTTTCTCAAGGAGTCTTTAGGGTTTTCTATGTATAATATCATATCATCTGCAAACAGAGACAGTTTAACTTCTTCATTACCATTTTGGATGCCCTTTATTTCTTTTTCTTGCCTTATTGCTATAGCTAGAACTTCCAGCACAATGTTAAACAGGAGTGGTGATAAAGGGCATCCTTGTCTTGTTTCTGTTCTTAAGGGGAATGTTTTCAGCTTTTCTCCATTAAGAATGTTGTTGACTGTTGGTTTTGCATAGATGCCCTTTATTATGTTGAGAAATTTCCCTTCTATACCTAGTTTATTGAGAGTTTTTATCAGGAATGTGTTTTGGACTTTATTGAATGCCTTTTCTGTGTCAGTTGAGATTATCATGTGATTATTTTCTTTCATTTTATTTATGTGGTGGATTATGTTGATTGATTTTCTAAAGTTGATCCATCCTTGCATACATGGTATGAATCCTACTTGGTCGTGGTGTATTATTATTTTTGATATGATGCTGAATTCTATTGGCTAGAATTTTGTTGAGAATTTTTGCATCTATATTCATGACAGATATTAGTCTATAATTTTCTCTTTTGTGGCATCTTTGCCTGGTTTTGGTATCAGGGTTATACTAGCTTCATAGAATAAATTCAGAAGTGTCACTTCCTTTTCTATGTTCTGAAATAGTCTGTGTAGTACTGGTACAAGCTCTTCTCTCAATATTTGGTAGGATTCTCCAGTGAAGCCATCTGGGCCAGGGCTTTTTTTCTTTTGTTGGGAGTTTTTTTAATTACCTTTTCAATCTCTTCTCTTGTTACGGGTCTGTTCAGATTTTCAACATCACTTTGTGATAGTTTGGGTAGGTAGTGTTTTTTCTAGGAATGTATCAGTTTCCGCTAGGTTTTCAAATTTGTTGGAGTATATTTTTTCATAATACTGTTATGATCCTTTTTATTTCAGTTGGGTCTGTTGTAATGTCCCCCATTTCATTTCTTACTTGAGTTATTTGCATCCTCTCCTGTTTTACTTTTGTCAGTCTGGCCAGTGGTTTGTCGATTTTGTTGATTCTTTCAAGGAACCAACTTTTGGTTTTGTTGATTCTTTCTATTGTTTTTCTATTCTCTATTTCATTTATTTATGCTCTGATGTTTATTATTACCTTTCTTCTGGTGGCTGTGGGCTTTTTCTGCTGTTCTCTTTCTATTTGTTTCAGTTGTGTAGTTAATGTTTTGATTTTGTCCCTTTCTTCTTTTTTTATGTGAGCATCTGTTGCTATAAATTGTCCTCTGAGGACTGCCTTTGCTGTGTCCCAAAGGTTTTGGTATGATGTGTTTTCATTCTCATTTGATTCTAGGAATTTTTTGATTCCATCTCTGATTTCTTGTATTACCCAGTGGTTTGTAAGCAGGGTGTTATTCAGTTTCCATGTAATGGATTTTTTTTTTTACTTATTCTTTCTGTTGCTAATTTCCACCTTGATGGCACTGTGGTCCGAGAATATACTTCGTATTGTCTCTACGTTTTGTATCTTATTGAGGATTGCTCTGTGGCCTAAGATGTGGTCTATTCTGGAGAACATTCCATGTGTGTTGGAAAAGAATGTGTACTTTGCTGCTGTAGGGTGGGGTGTTCTATATACGTCTATGAGGTAAAGTTAGCTGATTGTGCCCTTTATGTCTTCTGTATCTTTGCTGAGTTTCTTTCCAGATGTTCTGTCCTTTACCGAGAGTGGTGTGTTGAAGTCTCCTACTATTATTGTGGAACTGTCAATTTCTCTTTTCAGTGCTGTTAGAGTTTGTTTTATGTATTTTGGAGCCGTGTCATTGAATGCATAGATTTTTATTATGGTTATGTCTTCATGACTGGTTGTCGCCTTAATCATCATATAGTGTCCTTTGTCTTTTATGGTGGATTGTATTTTAAAGTCTATTTTATCTGAAATTAGTATTACCACTCCTGCTCTTTTTTGGTAGTTGTTTGCTTGATGTATATTTTTCTAACCTTTGATTTTTAATAAATTTACGTCTTTGTTTCTAAGGTGTGTCTCTTGTACACAGCATATTGATGGATCCTATTTTTTTTTATCCATTCTGTCACTCTCCATCTCTTTATGGGTGCATCTAGGCCTTTTACATTCAGTGTAATTATTGGTAGGTGTGATTTTATGGCTGTCATTTTGTAGTGCTTTTTTTGTGGTGCTGACATTTTCTTTGTTCCTCTTACTCTCCTGTGATGAAATTTTTTTGTGTGTGTGGATTTTTTTCATTTCTTTTGTTTTTGTATGTTTTGTTTTTACTGAGACTTTATGTTTTTCCTCTTTATTTTGATGAGTAGGTTTGTTAACTTTCTTTGTGGCTACCATGAAATTTACTCTTATCTTTCTAAGTTTGAAGCAGTCTATTATTACTTGATATCGCCTTGCCTTCCTCTCCATTAGAAGATTCTATACCTACACCGTTTATTCCCTCTTTTATTGTTCTGATGTTGTTGTCATTTACAGATTAACTGCTATGATTCCCTGTTGTATTTCTTTTGGTTTTGGATAGTCCTTGAGAGTTCATTTCCTAGATTGGTAACTGGCTGATATGATCCTGCGTCCTACGTTCTGTCTGTGAGCTGAAGTTGTTTGTTCTCAGATCAAAGGACTCCCTTTAATAATTCTTGTAAGTTTGGTTTGGTTTTTACATATTCCCTCAATTTCTGTTTATCTGGAAATGTCCTAATTTCATCATCATATTTGAATGAGAGTTTTGCAGGATATATTTTTCTTGGTTGGCAATTTTTTTCTTTCAAGGTTTTATGTATGTCATCTCATTGCCTTCTTGCCTGCATGGTTTCTGCCAAATAATCTGAGCTTAGTCTTATTGTTTCTTCTCTCTATGTGACTTTTTCTCGAGCTGCTCTCAGGATTCTTTGTTTGTCTTTGGTTTTGGCGAGTGGTATTATGATATGCCTCGGTGATTTTCTTTTGAGGTCTCTTCTATATGGGGTTCGTTGAGCTTCTTGGATGGCCAGCTTTTCGATATTGGGGAATTTTTCTGTCAGCAGTTCCTCAATGATCCTCTCTGTGTTTTCTGTTTTCTCCCCCTGTTCTGGAATTCCAATCACTTGAAATTTTTTGCTTTTGATTGTATCCCACATAACTCTCAGGGTCTCTTCATTTTTGTTCGTTCTTTTTTCTGAGTTTTCCTCGAACAGAGTTCTAGCCACGTGCTTGTCTTCAGTTTCGCTGATCCTGTCTTCCACCATTTCAAACCTGCTCCTCAGCCCTTCTATGACACTGTCCATTTCTGAAATCTTGTTGTTTATCTTTTGGATTTCTAATTGTTGTTTTTGTATGATTTATAGTTGTGAATTTATTTTGACATTTTGTCCCTGCATTATTTTCCTGAATGCTTCTATTTTTTTGTCTGCATTTTCCATGAGTTTGTTTGCCTTTTCCATGAATTTGTCTATTTTCCCTCAGTTTTGTCTGCTTTTTCCTTCAACTCTTGGATAGCTGTGAATATTAGAGATTTGAATTACCTATCAGTTAGGGCTAGTGCCTTTTCTTCTACTGGAAAGTCATCTGGTGTTTTATTTTGGACGCCTACTGGAACTATCCTATCCTGTTTTTTTTAAATGTTTTGATATTGTCTGCTGTCTTTGGGGCATTCAGCAGTTATTTTTCTTGTTTATTGATTGTAGGTTTGTTTGTTTCATCCTCTTTTTGTTTTATTTGGCTGTGTCTGAGCAGGCAGGCTGTGTGTTCTTTGTTGTTTGCTTGTCTGTGGGCACGATACTTTTCACCTCCTTCTCAAATTGGCAGGGTCAGTCACTCAAGTATTGTACAGCAGGGTAGGTCTTAGCTGAAGAGGAGTTGCTGGGAAGAGTTGTTTGTGGCACTTACTACGGCCACCAGGGTAGGCCAATAATCAGTGCAGGGAAGGTGCTGGTAGGCCATGCCTGGGCTGCTTGGTAGTGTGATGTTCAGCGCATGGTGCAGGTAAGAAGAATGGAGTGGGGAGATTGTGATGTGTGGAGCTAAGATGGGTACGGGAGAGAAGAGAAAGGAACAGGAGCCAAAAACATACAAACAAAAAAGAGTGCTAGGGGAGCTTGCCATTGGAGTGGAGAGATGAGAGACTATGAAATGGAGAAAAACAAAAAGGAGAAGAATAAAAAAAGAAAAGAAAAAAGTGAATAAATAAAATTTAGAAAGATAAAGGAAAAGAAAAGCTCCCATGGATCCCACCGGTGTGGCTGTGAGTTCTGGGGAAGTTGCTCCCAGGCCGTGAAGTACAGCCTGGCTGGAAAGCGTGGAGGTGTCACTCAGCACCAGTATTCAGGGAACAGGAAGGGAAGGAAACTAGAGAGAGACAAGTAACTGAGTAATGATGAAAGACAAAAAGAGAAAGGAAAACAAAACAAACAAAATTTTAAAAAAGAACAAGAAACCCCCCCAAAAAAATCTGAAAAAAAAACCAAGAAGAAAATGCACTTATGGATCCCTCTTTGCGTCTGCACAAACTGAGGGGGTAGATCCCAAGCCACGCAGTACTGTCTGGCTACAACAGGCTCCCAATTCGAGAAAAGAAAAATAAAACAAAGAAACAATCCAAAACAAACTAAAAGCCCCCAGATCCCTCCAGCATGGCAGCACAGGCCGGGAAGCAGTCTTACATTCGAGCAGCATTTCACAGACTTTCAGGAAGAAGCAAAGATGGATCACAGAGCCAGGTATTTGAGAGAAAGGAGGGGGAGATGGTGAGAGGTAAGGAAGAAATCTAAAGAGCCAAAAAAAGCAACACCAGCAGCCAACAAATGGCACTTAAGGAGCTGGCCAGTGAGGGTGGGTGGAATCCAAGCTGCACTGAGTTGAAGCCATTGCTTCCCGTCCAAGCGACTATGGCTGCAGGAAGCAGAGGAGGCAGAGTGGGGGTGAAGAAGGGTGGGGGGGTGAGAAAATGTATATTGCTGGTTACCGGTTGTTCTGTCTCCTGCTGGTAGCTCCGTTAAGCTGCTTTCTCGGACCCCCTGTTCACTGGTCTCTGATAGGGGTCCAAGATGGCAAATCTGTGCTGCATTAGTTGATAGGGGGCCTTTGGATGTATGTCTCCTCGTTCTTTGTTCTATGTCAGTTTTTATTCCATTCAGTGCTTGGCTGAGTTCTTTATCTCTTCATTTGAAGCTTAGGGTTTCAGGATCGCCGTTTTCTGTGTTTGGCTTAGTTTTTCAGATCTTTGCTGTGGAGGGACGACATGGTGAGTCTGCCTATAGTGTCGTGTTGCCCAGAAGTCCGAAAGGGCAAATTTGAGCTGGGTTTTGAATAATGAGTAGGAGTTCAATAAGAAGAGATGGGGATAGGAGTTAAGGGGAAAGGGACTCCAGGTAAATAGGAAATGTTTAGTGGTAAAGATTGTGAAACATCACAGCATTTTTAGAAGACTGCAAGTAATTTGGTCTTGTTTGAAGATATTACAGTAGTCTAATCAAGAGGTAGTAAAAGCCTGGCCCTAAGACAAGATAAGTGGGAAAGGAGAATAGGTAACAGATGTAAGAGTGTTTTGCAGAATCAACAGAACTTGTTGACCAACTGGCGGGTGAAGAGTTGCATAAGTCAAAGCTAACAACCAGATTTCTGACTTCAATGCCTGGATGAACAGTGTTGCCAATCACCACGATAGGGATTATAGTGAGAAGAACAGGTTTAGAGGATGGGGGAAGGTGATAAATTTAATTTTTGGACATAGTAAATTTTGTTTAAATCTTCCTCTTCTAAGGTGGCCTGGCACCAATCAAGTAGTCTGGGACAGGGTTTTCTTATAGGGGATAATTTCCAGAATTGCATGGAGAGCCAAGAGTTGAAGAGACAAACCAAGTCCAAGCGTCTATGGCAGGAGATGGCAAACTATGTCCATGGGCCAACTATAGCCCACTGCCTGTTTTTGTAAATAAAGTTTTATTGGAACACAGCCATGTTCATTCATTTAGTATAGTGTAAGACTGCTTTTGTACTACAATGGCAAAGTTGAGTAGTTGTAACTGAGATCATATGACATGCAAAGCCTAAAATATTTACTATCTAGCCATTTATGGGGAAAATTTGGCAACCCATGGTCTATAAAAAAAAGACAAGGTTCAGACACCAAAAATGCCCAACAACAGATACAAATACTAGAGGGTCAAAATCCCTCTCATCCTCTGTAAGAAACTAGGTGGAGATTGGCCAGGCTGGATCTGTGGGTTTCATGGGACCCAAGGTGGGAGCATGGAGTTTTCACCCAAGGCACCTTGGGATTACCAAAGTAGACAACAAGCTGAGATGAAAACAGTGTAGGAAATATGAGGGCTAAGCAGAAGCAAGAATTGACTGGAGGTTATCCCAAGTAAAAGAGTGCTAGAGACAGGAATTGAAGCTGAGCCACAGAATCAGATACCCTGGGCCAGGGTCATAAAAAGACGAGAGCAAGCACAAATGCAAGCAAGTTGGGATCAATGGCAATATGCAGTGGAAAGGATGGGTGATTGGAGTAGTGGGAAAGAATGTGGAAATGAGAGTGTGTGTTGAGAGGTGATGAGGGAGGTCTGAGGTAATAGTTATAATTCCTATTAGCATTAGCAGCTAGGTTTTATGAATCAACTGAAGTGTGATACTTAGGTGGATCAGTCAGATTTAAAGGAATAATGGCAGAACAGACACTCCTTTCCTGGATTAGGGAGCACTTTTCCTAGGTTTGTCTAAAGGAAAATTGTGACATATTCTGGAGTGTTTTGTGGTGGCAGGCAAGTTCCCACGAGTGCTCTTCTAGCTTATACCCATCCAATTGCGCCAAATATTAGAAATGATTAGTGTCAGTGGAAGTCTAACACTTGCTTCACCATGTATTTTAGTTTTCATATAGAGTTTCCCAGGCAGGTAGAGAGGCATGGGATGGCTTTAATGGGTAGGGCCTAGCAGGGAGTGGTGGAAGAGAGATTATAACTATATGGGTGGGAAGCAATTGGAAATTAAAAGGCTAACATGGTCTTAAATAGCCACAGGTATTTTGGCAGGGTTAGTTAATGCCAGTGTGTCTGAAAGGGAGCAAGACAGCATGTCATTCTTTATATAACCCCTGGTTAATATACTGGAGCCCTGGTGGTACAGTGGTTAAGAGCTTGATGGCTAACCCAAAGACTGGCAGTTCAAATCCACCAGCTGCTCCTTGGAAACCCTATGGAGCAGTTCTACTCTGTCCTGTAGGATCGCTATGAGTCGGAATCGACACGACAGCAACAGGTTTTGTTTTGTTTTTCAGTTAATACACTGTCTGCATACTATCAGCATACTGTCTTGTAGATCTTCTTGAGTGGCCTGTAACTCTTCTGGATATTGTCTGGACTTCCAGGGTTGTGGAATTTCTCAGTGGTATGGTGAAGTTGTGGGGATAAAAGCCAGAGGTGTGGATCCATGTTTTGGGTTAAACAGTGTAGTGAATTGTTATAAACAAAATCAGTGTAGTAAAGTACAAGAACTAATCATATTGTTCAAGGAGGTATGACAGTTCAGGTACACTTTTAGAACTTTGTTAAAGCATGCCTGTTGCTTTACCTGTTTGTCTGTGGGTATTAGATGATATATAAGTGAATCTGCACGTGGAGGACTCTAAATTGTGCTTTTCAGAACCAGGATATTAAATGAGGGCCTTGGGAGGTGGGGCCAAGATGGAGGAGTAGTAAGACGTTTCCAGTGGTCACTCTTACAACAAAGACCTGAAAAAACAAGTGAATCGATTATATATGACAATCTAGGAGCCCTGAACATCAAAGGCAAAGTTGAGGAATCAGACTGAGTGGCAGGGGGAGGGAGAGATGGTTCAGAAGCAGTGAGGAGTTGCCAGATCTGACCTGGCGGGAGCTGGAGCCCTTCAGGCCAGATCAGCTCATGGTATGAGGTGAGGCAAGCAGCAACTCTTGGGAGGCGTTTTCCACATCGGGAGAGACCCAGCAGCAGAGAGTCTACTCGGGCATCCACAAACAATGAGAAGCAGCCCTCGATCAGTGAAAGATAAATACTTGCATCTGGCCTAACAGGTGGATCTAAAACACCCCCTCTTTGGGAAAAACCTCTCTTCCATTTACCTCCCTGCTCCCTGCTCTGCACTGGGTCCAGGACAGCTTCAGCAATTGCTGAGTCCCCTGGGCCAGAAGTAGTACCCTGAGCCATTTTCCCAGCCTTGGAGAGGGAACAAATTAACAGAGGAAAAAATAATCTGCAGGTTCCCGTAAGCCAGGAACTCATGGTAGACACACCACCTTTGCTAGGCTCAGGAAAAAGGGGTCCTTGGACTTTGAGTGCCTTTCCCCTTGCATAGACCTGTGTGGGCCTATTTCAACAGCATAGGCCCTCATTACCACAGGAAACAGGGTATACACCTGAAGTCTAACTTCAACTGTTTCAGCTGTGAAGTGGCGGGTTGTGACATTTGACACTGCTCTGCCCATTCAGCAGGGTCTTCACCTACTCACATCAGGGGCCTGAGGACTGTTGGCTCCACCCATGCCACCTAGCCACCTGCTACAGGGGCCCAAGATTAAGTGATGCCCCCCAGTCTTTACAGCCAACAGCACTGGGTGCTCATAGTCCAGCTTAAAAACTTACCCACCTATGTGCTTTAGGGAACAGGGAGAGGCTTTACTCCCAGACACTCAGGGAAGCTGTCAGTCCCCTGCATTGCTCAGCACGTGACCCCCTACTGCAGCCAGATGCCTGTGCCTACACCAATCAACTATGCCAGTCTAGGACTGTAGGTGACATCCTGCACCACACACTTGGTGACCTACTACGGAGTCACCTGAGCTGAATCCCTACAAGAAAAGGAAACGGAATTCTGTGCTCACATACTTAGTAACAGATCTAACAACCTGGTGACAGGATGTTAGAGCTTCAAACGTGCCAATAATCAAACAAGCTCACACAGACATCCTATTTGGGCATATCAAAACAAAACAAAAAAGAAGCTAGGACAAAGTAAGCAAACATAAAATAAATAAATATAATAACTTATTGATGGCGCAGAGACAACAGTCAATATCAAATCACACAAAGAAGTGGACCATGATGGCTTCAGCAAGATCCCAAGAAATTTTCTGGAAGAAGAGAATTTCTTTGAATTACCAGAGGAGGAATACAAAAGATTAATATACAGAACTCTTCAAGATATCGGGAAGGAAGTCAATCAAAATGCAGACCAAGCTAAGGAACATACAGACAAAGCAATAGAGGAGCTTAAGAAGTTTGGAGAAGAGCATAATGACAAATTTAACAAGCTGAAAAAATCCATAGAGAGACAGCAATCAGAAATCCAAAAGATTAACAATAAAATTTCAGAACTAGACAACTCAATAGAAAGTCATAGGAGCAGAATTGAGGCAATGTAAGTCAGAATTAGTGAGATTGAAGATAAAGCACTCGACACCAACTTAATTGAGGAAAACTCAGATAAAAGAACTTTAAAAAATGAAGAAACTCTAAGAATTATGCAGGACTATCAAGAGGAATAACCTACGAGTGATTGGAGTACCAGAACATGGGGGTGGGGGTGGGGGAATAACAGAAAATACAGAGAGAATTGTTGAAGATTTGTTGACAGAAAACTCCCCTGATATCATGAAAGATGATAAGATATTGATCCAAGATGTTCATTGAAACCTCCATAAGGTAGATCCCAAAAGAAAGTCAACAAGACATAGTATAATCAAACTTGCCAAAACCAAAGATAAAGAGAGAATTTTAAGAGCAGAGAAGGATAAACAAAAAGTCAACTACAAAGGAGAGTCAATAAGAATAAGCTCGAACTACTCAGCAGAAACTATGCAGGCAAGAAGGTAATGGGATGATCTATATAAAGCCTTGAAGGAAAAAAATTGCCAGCCAAGAATTATACCCAGCAAAACTGTCTCTCAAATATGATGGTGAAATTAAGACATTTCCAGATAAACAGAAGTTTAGGGAAGTTGCAAAAACCAAACCAAAATTACAAGAAATACTAAAGGGAGTCCTCCAGTTAGAGAATCAATAACATCAGATGAAAACCCAAGACTAGAGCACAGGACAGAGCAACCATATATCAACCCAGATATGGAATTCACATAAATAAATCAAAGCTAAAACACTGAAAAAGGGAAATAGAGATGTCAATATGTAAAAGATGACAACATTAAAACAAAAAAGAAGGACTAAAAATGTAGACATAAATTTTTCATATGGGGAGGAAGTCAAGACAATACAAAGAAATAAAAGACTGTTTTAAGCTTAGAAAAATAGGGGTAAATATTAAAGTAACCACAAAGGACTAACAATCCTACACATCAAACTAAAAAACAAGATAAATAGGAAGACTCAGCAAATACAAAATCAACAACAATGAAAAAGATGAAAAGAAAATACATTAAAGAAAAACAACTCAGCACAGAAAATTAAGTCGAACAAAGAGCCTGTCAACAACACACAAAAAAAGACATCAAAATGACAGCACTAAACTCATACCTATCAATAATTATGCTGAATGTAAATGGACTAAATGTACCAATAGAGAGAGAGTGGCAGAAGGGATTAAAAAAACACGATCCGTCTATATGCTGCCTACAAGAAACACACGTTAGACTTAAAAATGCAAACTAAAACTCAAAGGATGGAAAAAAAATATATCCAGCAAACAACACTCAAAAAAGAGCAGGAGTGGCAATATTAATCTCTGACAAAATAGACTTTAAAGTAAAATCCACCACAAATGATAAGGAAGGACGCTATATAATGATTAAAGGATCAATACACCAGGAGGACATAACTATAATAAATATTTACACACCCAACGACAGGGCTCTAAAATACATAAACCAAACTCTAACAGCATTGAAAAGAGAGATAGACAGCTCCACAGTAATAGTAGGAGATTCAACACACCACTTTCAGTGAAGGACAGAACATCCAGAAAGAAACTTAATAAAGACACGGAAGGTCTAAATGCTACAATCAGCCAACTTGATCTCATAGACATATATCAAACACTCCACCCAACAGCAGCCAAGTATACTTTCTTTTCCAATGCACATGGAACATTCTCCAGAATAGACCACATATTAGGCCATAAAGCAAGCCTTAACAGAATCCAAAGCATTCAAATATTACAAAGCATCTTTTGTGACCATAAAGCCATAAAAGAACAAATCAATAACAGAAAAAACAAGGGAAAAAAAAAAAACAAACACGTGGAAACTGAACAACACCTTGCTGAAAAACTACTGGGCTATAGGGGAAATTAAGGATGGAATAAAGAAATTCATAGACTCAAATGAGAATGAAAACACATCCTACCAGAACCTTTGGGACACAGCAAAAGCAGTGCTCAGAGCTCAGCTTATAGCAATAAATGCACACATCCAAAAAGAAGAAAGGGCCAGAATCAGAACATTAACCCTACAACTCAAACAAGTAGAAAGAGAGCAGCAAAAGAAGCCCTCGGGTGGCAGAAGAAATTAAATAATAAGAATTAGAGCAGAATGAAATAAATGAAATAGAGAATAGAAAAACAATTGAAAGAGTTAACAAGACCAAAAGCTGCTTCTTTGAAAAGATCAGTGAAATTGATAAACCATTGGCCAAAGTGACAAAAGAAAAATAAGAGAGGAAGCAGATACCCCGTATAAGAAAATAGATGGGTGATATCACAACAGACCCAACTGAAATTAAAACAACCATAACAGAATACTTTGAAAAATTGTACACTAACAAATTTGAAAACCTAGAGGAAATGGACAAATTTCTAGAAACTCGCTACCTACCTAAACTAACACAAACAATTAAATAGAACAATAAAATAAATCTATAACAACGGAAGAGATTTAAAAGGTAATTAAAAAACTAACCAAAAAAAAAAAAAAAAAAGCCTGAGCCCGGACAGTTTCACCAGAGAATTCTATCAAACTTTCAGAGAAAAGTTAACACCACTGCTACTAAAGGTATTTCAGAGCATAGAAAAGTATGGAATACTACCAAACTCATTCTATGAAGCCAGCATAACCCTGATACCAAAATCAGGTAAAGACACCATAAAAAAAGAAAATTACAGATCAATAGCCGTCGTGAACGTTCATGCAAAAATCCTCAACACAGTTCTAGTGAATAGAATTCAGCAACATATCAAAAATATAATTCACCATGATCAAGTTGGATTTATACCAGGAAGGCAGGGATGATTCAACATTAGAAAAACAATCAATGTAATCCATCACATTAATAAAACAAAAGACAAGAGCCACATGATCTTATCAATCACTGCAGAAAAGGCATTTGACAAAGTCCAACACCCATTCATGATAAAAACTCTCAACAAAAAAGGAATAGAAGGGAAAT
The DNA here is from genome assembly GCA_030035585.1 of Dugong dugon. Taxonomy (NCBI): domain Eukaryota; kingdom Metazoa; phylum Chordata; class Mammalia; order Sirenia; family Dugongidae; genus Dugong; species Dugong dugon. Next base: position 93,422,745 of record CM057483.1, on the reverse strand, counting down.
TCCTCAATATAATTAAGGGCATTTATACAAAGCCAACATCCCACATCATCCTAACTGGAGAGACTTTGAAAGCATTCCCCCTGAGAACGGGAACCAGACAAGGATGCCCTTTATCACCACTCTTATTCAACATTGTGCTAGAGGTCCTAGCCAGAACAATTAGGCTAGAAAAAGAAATAAAGGGCATCCAAATTGGTAGGGAAGAAGTCAAAGTATCTCTATTTGCAGATGATATGATCTTATACACAGAAAACCCCAAATAATCCACAAGAAAACTACTGGAAGTAACAGAAGATTTCAGCAAAGTTTCAGGATACCAGATAAACATACAAAAATCAACTGGATTCCTGTATACCAACAAAGAGAACTTCAAAGAGGAAATCACCAAATCAATACCATTTACTATAGCCCCCAAGAAGATAAAATACTTAGGAATAAACCTAACCAGAGATGTAAAAGATCTACACAATGAAAACTACAAGACATTACTGCAAGAAACCAAAAGAGACCTGCATAAGCGGAAAAACATAACTTGCTCGTGGCTAGGAAGACTCAACATTGTGAAAATGTCAATTCTACCCAAAGCTATCTACAGATACAATGCAATCTTGATCCATATTCCAACGACATTTTTTAATGAGATGGAGAAACAAATCACCAGCTTAGTTTGGAAATGGAAGAGGCCCCAGATAAGTAAAGTATTACTCAAGAAGAAGAACAAAGTGGCAGGCCTCACGCTACCTGATTTTAGAACCTATTATACCGCCAAGGTAGTCAAAACAGCCTGGTACTGGTACAACAACAGATTCATAGACCAATGGAATAGAATTGAGAATCCAGACATAAATTCATCCACTTATGAGCAGCTGATATTTGACAAAGGCCCAAAGTCTGTGAATTGGGGAAAAGACAGTCTAACAAATGGTGCTGGCATAACTGGATATCTATCTGCAAAAAGCTGAAACAAGACCAATACCTCACACCATGCACAAAAACTAACTCAAAATAGATCAAAGACCTAAACATAAAATCGAAAACAATAAAGATCATGGAAGAAAAAATAGGGACAATGCTAGGAGCCCTAACACATGGTAGAAACAAAATACAAACCATAAGTAACAATGCACAAACACCAGAAGAGAAACTAGATAACTGGGAGATCCTAAAAATCAAACACTTACGCTGATCAAAAGACTTCACCAAAAGAGTAAAAAGACAACCTACAGACTGGGAAAAAAATTTTGGCTATGCCAAATCGGATCAATCCAAATTGGTAGAGAAGAAGTCAAAATATCTCTATTTGCAGATGATATGATCTTATACACAGAAAACCCCAAAGAATCCACAAGATACTATTGGAACTAATAGAAGATTTCAGCAAAGTTTCAGGATACAAGCTAGACATACAAAAATCAGTTGGGTTCCTGTACACCAACAAAGAGATCTTCTAAGAGGAAATCACCAAATCAACACAATTTACACAATTTACAATAAGTCCCATCTGTAAAAAACTGAAACAAGATCCATACCTCACACCATGCACAAAAACGAACTCAAAATGGATCAAAGATCTAAATATAAAATTGAAAATGATAAAGACCACGGAAGAAAAAATAGGGACAACGATAGGAGCTCTAATAGAGGGCATAAACAGAATACGAACCATAAGTTACAATTCACAAACACCAGAAAAGAGACTAGATAACTGGGAGCTCCTAAAAATCAAACACTTATGCTCATCAAAACACTACACCAAAAGAGCAAAAAGACAACCTACAGACTGGGAAAAAATTTTGGTGACGACAAATCCGATCAGTATCTAATCTCTAAAATCTACAAGACACTGCAAAACCTCAACAACAAAAAGACAACCCAATTAAAAAATGGGCAAAGGATACAGGCACTTCGCCAAAGAAGACATTCAGGCGGCTAACAGACACACGAGGAAATGCCACGATCATTAGCCATTAGAGAAATGCAAATCAAAACTACAATGAGACATCATCAAAACTACAATGAAGTATCATCTCACCCCAACAAGGCTAGCATTAATCCAAAAAACACAAAATGATAAATGTTGGAGAGGTTATGGAGAGACTGGAACACTTATACACTGTTGATGGGAATGTAAAATGGTACAACCACTACGGAAATCGGTTTGGCACTTTCTTAAAAAGCTAGACATAGAAGTACCATATGATCCAGCAATCCCACTCCTTGGAATATATCCTAGAGAATTAAGAGACATCACACGAATAGATATATGCACACCCATGTTCATTGTAGCATTGTTCACTATAGCAAAAAGATGGAAACAACATAGGTGTCCATCAATGGACGAATGGATAAACAAACTATGGTATATTCACACAATGGAATGCTACGAAATGATAAAGAACAATGATGAATCCGTGAAACCTCTCATAACATGGAGGAATCTGGAAGGTATGCTGAGTGAACTTAGTCACAAAAGGACATATGTTGTATAAGGCCAGTATTATAAAAACCCAAGAAAAGGTTTAAACACAGAAGACAACATTCTTTGATGGTTACGAGGGTCGGGAGGGAGGAAGAGGGGTATTCACTAACTAGAAAGTAGACAAGAATTATCTTAGGTGAAGGGAAGGACAGCACACACTACAGGGGAAGTCAGCACAACTGGACTAAACCAAAGCTAAGAAATTTCCTGAATACAACCAAATAAGTCAAGCGACAGAGTAGCAGGGGCAGGGTTTGGGGACCATGCTTTCAGGGGACATCTAGGTCAATTGGCGTAATAAAGTTTTTAAAGAAAATGTTCTGCATGCCACTTTGGTGAGTGGCGTCTGGGGTCTTAAAAGCTAGCGAGTGGCCATCTAAGATGCATCAATTGGTCCCAACCCACCTGGAGCAAAGGCGAATGAAGAACACCAAAGACACAAGGAAAGTACTAGCCCAAGAGACAGAAAGGGCCACGTAAACCAGACTTCATCAGCCTGAGACCAGAAGAACTAGACGGTGTCTGACTACCACAATGACAGCCCTGACAGGGAACACAACAGAGAGTCCCTGACAGAGCAGGAGAAAAGTGGGGCGCAGAACTCAAATTCTAGTAAAAAGACCAGACTTAATCATTTGATTGAGACTGGAGGGACCCTGGAAGATGTGGCCCCCGGGCTCTCTGTTAGCCCAAAAGTAAAACCATTCCTGAGGTCAGCTCTTCATACAAAGGTTAGACTGGACAATGGGACATAAAATGATACTCGTGAAGAGTGTGCTTCTTAGTTCAAGTAGATACAAGAGATTATATGAGCAGTTCTCATCCAGAGGCAAGATGAGAAGGCAGAGAGGGTCAGGAGCTGGTTGAATGGACACGGGAAATCCAGAGTGGAAAAGAAGAGTGTGCTGTCACAGTATAGGGAGAGCAAGTAGGGTCACAAAACAATGTACGTATAAATTTTTGTATGAGAGAATAACTTGAATTGTAAACTTTCACTTAAAGCACACCAATAAAAAGAAAAAAAGCAAAGTACTTAGAGGAGGCGGAGCCAACGTGGTACCCTAGACAGACACATCATGCTGTCCCTCTGCAGCAAAAACTTGAAAAACTGATACAAACATCAATCCTGGAACCCTAACCATCAAATGAAGGTATGAAGAACGAAATTAAACACTGAATAGAAGAAGAAACTGAAGGATAACAGAGAACAAGGAGAGATATGGAGTGGAAGTCCCCTGCCAACCAGCACAACACAGTATATCCATCTTGGAGCACAGCCAACAACTACCCTGGGCAGGGAGTACAGGAAAGCAACTTCACAGAGCCTCCAACAGGAGACAGAGTACCCAGTAACCAGAGAAACATGCTTTCCCACACCTCACCCTTCTGCCCTATATGCCACCCCCAGCCTTTCCTGAGGGGCCACGTTGCACCACCTGGCTAGAGAGTTGCCAGCCTGCTGCCAGGCTGAGTCTGCCCCACCGCCAAGTGTCGGCTCCTGCTTTGCCATTTTTTAAATTTTTATTATTTTTTCCCTTTCTTCCTTTCCTTTCTCCCTCCCACCTCACCCCTTCCCCACACTGGTTAGCTACAGATACTGGCTCATGGTCACCGTGGGTCCACCCCAACCACACTTGCCAGCTACTGCTGTGCCATTTTTATTTTTATTTTCATTTTCTTTCTCACTCCCACCTAGACCCATATGCCACCCTCACCCCTTCCCCATGAGCCATGCTGCACCGCTCAACTATAGACCTGGTACCATGGGTCCATCCTGCCTGCACCCACCAGCCTCTGCCATGCTATTTTTCCCTCCCTTTTCTTTATCCCTCCTACCTAGCCCCATATGCCACCCTCACCCCTTCCCCACAGGCCATGCTGTGCCACTTGGCTAGAGAGCTTCTGGCCCACTATCACCCTGCATCTGTCCTGCCCCACCCACCAGCTCTTGCCATGCCATTATTTTCTTTTCCCTTTCTTTCTTTTCTCTCTCCTTCTCACCTATTCCTGTATGCCACCCTCACCCCTCCACACTGGCCATGCCACATTGCTTGGCTAGAGAGCTACTGGCCTGCCATCACCCCGCTCTGTCCTGCCCCCACCTGCTGGCTCCCTCCACACCATTTTCCCCCTCCTTTTCTTTCTTCCTCTCAACTAACCCCATATGCCACCTCTACCTCGTCCCACTGGGCCATGCCAAATCACCATAGCTAGAGAGCCACTGGTCGGCCACCACCCCAAGTCTGCCTCACCCCACCTGCCAGCTCCCACTGTGCCATTTTTTCTCTTAGTTTCCCTTTCTTACTCTTATTTCTCCCTCCAACCTCAGCTCGCACACCACCTCCCCTCTTCCCACCAGGCTACAGTCCACCACTGCAGCTAGAGACCCAGTGGTCTGCTACTTTCTACCTCCCACCTAGGCCCATACTCTACCTTTCCCCCTTTCTGCCCACCCCCCAGGTCCACCCCACCCCCACCCACTGGCTACTCTTATTTTTTCCTATCTCTCTCTTTTCTTCCTTCTTCCCACTTAGCTCCATATGCCACCCCCTTTCCCACCAGCCTTACTGTGCTGCCTTGGCTGGAGCATCCCTGGCTCATTCTCGCTGCCTCATTGGGCCTGCTCTGCCCCTCCCCTCCCGCCACTTGACTAGTTGCTGAATGGTGGGAAGTGATCCCGTACCACTCCCTGTTGGACACCCTAGCCTATTTGGCGAGGGGCTGTGAATGCTCCCATACCACTGGACCAACATGAGGAGGCAGACAGCACTTGCCCTGCCCACCCTCAGCCACCTCACAAACCAGTGTATAGCCAGATGGGCTTGCCCTGCCTGCTGCTCCCCTCCCCACCTGGACAAGGTGGTGGGAGCTATCATGCCCAAAGATGAGCAAGCAGCAAGGTACACCTGACCTGCCCATGCTAACATATAAAAACAAAAGAAAGAAGCAGGACAAAACAAATAATATACAATCAATAAATAAAGAAAACAATACCTTAATATTTCCAAGACATCAGGCAATATCAAAACATATAAAAAAGCAGGAAAAGGTGGCTCCAGCAAGCAACCAAAATAAAGAATCAGATGACTACCTAGAAGAAGAAAAGGCAGTGGAACTACCAGACATGGAAGTAAAAAGACAAATATTTAGGGCTCACCAAGAGGTTAGGTAAGAGATCAGGAAAACAAAGACAAAACCAAGAGAAAAAATAGACAAAATTAGACAAAGCTAATGAAAACAGAGCCAAAACCAAGGAAAACAGAGGCAAATCAATAGACAAATTGAGGAAAATAATACAAGAACAAAAGGTCAAAATAAATAAACAATTAGAAATCATACAAAAACAGCAACTAGAAATCCAAAAGATAAACAACAAAATTTCAGAAATGGACAATGCAATAGAAGGTTTTAAAGGCAAAATTGAAAAACAGAAGACGGAATCAGCAAGACTGAAGACAAATCCATGCACACCAACTTATTTGAGGAAAAATCATAGAAAAGAATGAAGAAAACCTAAGAATTATGTGGGACACAATTAAGATAAAAAATTTGCATGGTTGTGGAGAGATTGGAACACTTACGCACTTTTGGTGGGAATGTGAAATGGTGCAACCACTTTGGAAAACGTTTTGGCGCGTCCTTAAAAAGCTAGAAATAGAAATACCATATGATCCAGCAATCCCACTCCTAGGAATATACCCTAGAGAAATAAGAGCCACCACAAGAATAGACATATGCACACCCTTGTTCATTACAGCACTATTCACAATAGCAAAAAGATGGAAACAACCTAGATGCCCATCAGCAGATGAATGGATAAACAAATTATGGTACATACACACAATGAAATACTATGCAACAAAAAAGGAGAATGATGAATCTCACAACATGGATGAATCTGGAGGGCATTATGCTGAGTGAAATTAGTCATAAAAGGACAAATATTGTATGAGAGCACAATTATAAGAACTCAAGAAAAGGTTTAAACACAGAAAAAAGCATTCTTTGATGGTTAAGAGGGTGTGGAAGGAAAGGAAAGGGAAATTTCTAACTGGATCATAGACAAGGATCAACTTCGGTGAAAGGAAGGACAACACACAATACAGGGTAAGTCAGCACAACTGGACCAAAGCAAAAGCTAAGAATTTTCCTGTACATATCCAAGCACTTTGAGGGACAGAGTATCTGGGACTGGGGCCTGGGGACCATAGTTTCGGAGGACATCTAGGTCAATTGGTATAACAAAGTTTATTAAGAAAATGTTCTGCATCCCACCTTGGTGAGTGGCATCTGCGGTCTTAAAAGCTTGCAAGCGACCCTCTAAGATACATCTATTGGTCCCATCCCACTTGGAGCAAAGGAGAATGAAGAAAACCAAAGACACAAGGAAAATACTAGCCCAAAGGACTAAAGGACCACATGAACCAGAGACTCCACCAGCCTGAGACCAGAAGAAATAGAAGCTGCCTGGCTACCACTAACGACCACCCTGACAGGGAACACAACAGAGAGTGCTGGACAGAGCAGCATAAAAATGTAGAACAGAACTCAAATTCACGTAAAAAGACCAGACTTAATGGTCTGACAGAGACTGGAGGAACCCCCGAAACTGTGGCCCAGAACTGAAACCATTCCCAAAGCCCACTCTTCAGACAAAGATTAGACTGTACTATAAAACAAAAAGAATACACGTGACGAATGTGCTTCTTGGTTCAATCAGATATACTAGACCAAATGGGCGGCTCTCATCCAAAAGCAGGATGAGACGGCAGGAAGGGACGGGAACTGGTCGAATGGACACTGGAAAACTGAGGTAGAAAGGGGGAGTGTGCTGTCACATTGTGGAGATTGCAAATAATGTCACAAAACAGTATGTGTATAAATCTTTGGATGAGAAATTAACGTGAGCTGTAAACTTTCACCTAAAGCACAATAATAATAAAAAGAATGAAAAAAGATAATACATAAAATAAATGGAAAGAAAGAGGGTTTTTTACTACAGACCCCATAGACATAACGTATACAATCAAGGAATACTACGAACTTCTATGCACATAAACTCAACAACTTAGATGATATGGACCAATTACTTGACAAAACAAACTACCAAAACTGCCACTATACAAAAGAGGCAATTTGAATAGCCGTATAAAACTTAAGGAAATTTTTGTTAAAAACCTGAAGAAAAAAATCTTTAGGCCCAGTTAGTTTCACTAGCAAATTCTACCAAATATTTTAAAAAGAAATAAGACTATTTCTACACAATCTCTTCTAGAACATAGTAAAGAAGCTAGCACTTCCCAACTCATTTTATGAGGCTAGCATTCCAAATCAAGACAGTACAATAAATGAAAATTATAGACCAGTATCCCTCAGAAACATAGATGGAAAAGCTTTCAGAAAAGTATGCACAAATGGAATACAGCAACATATTATAAGAATAATACATCAAGGCTAAGTAGGGTATATTCCAGGAATGTAAGGTTGGTAAAATACAAAAAAAAAAAAAAAAATCAATGTCATTCACAATATAGAATGCCTAAAGCAGCAAATATACATATTAGTAAATTCAGAAAACCTATGTGAAAAAGTACAACCCCCATTCATGATAAAAATCCTCAGCAACTAGTCATATAAGTGATCTTCCACAACTTGATAAAGGGCATCTACAAAAAGCCTACAATTATCATCATACTCATTGGTGAAAGACAGAATTCTTTTCCTGCTAAGGCTGGGAACAAGGCAAGGATGCATGATCTCACCACTCCTATTAAACATTGTTCTGGATCTGCAACCAGGTGAGAAAAAGAGAAGACATGTTTATTGGCAAGAAAGAAAAAAAATTGTCCATATTTTCAGATGACATGATTATCTGTGTAGAAAATGCCAAGAAATGTACAAAGAGCTCCTGAAATAAGCAATAATTGCAATTATTTATTTGATCCAAAGTCAACCAACAAAAATCATATTTCTATATATTTGTGTCTTAGTTATCTAGTGCTGCTATAACAGAAATACCACTAGTGAATGGCTTTAACAAATAGAAGTTTATTCTCTCACATTTTAGCAGGCTAGAAGTTCAAAAAAAAATCATACTATCTTATTTTTATTTTTACTGTAAAGCTAAAGTAGGGAATTCTGGGAAGATTATGGCAAGAAAAGATCTAAGATCCCTCCCCTCCCCACAAGAACATCAAGAAAAGCAACTAGAGGCTCATACTTAACCCTGTAAGAACTTTGAAATTATGGGCAACGGACCACAGCAAGGAACTTCAAACTGAATTAAGACAAGGACAAATCCCCTATGGCAGGATAAGCACTTCTACTGCCTTCTCTCCTCCCACCCTTGGCTTGGTAGATGTACAGCTGCAACAATGCCACAGCTGCTCCCACACCACCAGCCAATGCAAGGCTCTCTTGTGCACTGGGAAGGGCCCTGAAATCAGGCTCTGTAAATAATAGGACAGCTCTCCAAGGTGGAACATTCATGGTGTCCCAATCCCTCCCTCTCCTAGAATGGCAGACGTACTATGTCACTTCTATGCACCAGGAAGAGCCTTGATCACTGGATCCAAAATAAATTGCACAGTTCTTGCTAGTAGACTGTTCAGGACTGTTCTGACTGGTTTGGAGGTGGTCTGAAATACTGAACTGAGGTCTGGTGGGACTTGGAGCCTTCACAGGGTGGAGGATGGAGCAAGGACTCAGGGCTATATCCACCTGAAGGTAGTTTATTCAGAGTGTTCTTCCTTACCAGTTTTCTAAAGAACTAAAACTTGGGTGTGGTTGGGGTTGGAGCTCTCACAGAGCAGGGCGGGAGAGGTAACCAAAGACTTACACCTGTGCTCCTTCAATGGCAGATTGAGTAGTGTGTGTTTTCTGAACTATCTGGGAGCCACTGAAGGAGAGAAATCTGGGTCTGGCCTGAACTGGAGTTATCAAAGAGAAAGTGAGGGAGTGGTAATCAAAGTCTGAAAGCTGTGCCCGCCCAAGTTTCTTCCAGAAATTAGCACTTTCAAAAGCACCATATAGTCAGGGAAATTGAGAAGCTAACACCTTGTAAAATTCAAATGTAATGGCTTCAACAACAGCAACAACAAAATCACAGGGCACACAAATAAACTGAAAATGATGACCCATTCAAGTGAAAAAGATGAAGGGAGAGAAATCGTATTTATGGGGGCCTAGATAATGAACAAATTGAAAGAATATAATACAACAATGTTAAACGAGCTCAAAGAACTAAAGGAAAATGCAGATAAAGAACTAAGAAAAATCAGAAAAACAACCCACAAACAAAACAAAAATATAAATAAATAGACAGCATTAAAAAAAAAAACACACAGAAACATTGCAACTGAGAGACACAATAACTGAAACAAAAAAAAATCAGTGGAAGAATTTAACAACAGATTTGACCTGGCAGAAAATAATCAGTGATCTAGAGGATAAGATAATCAAAATTATGGATGTTGAAGAGCAGCAAGAGAGAAAGCTCAAGAATGTTGAGCATAGCCTAATGGAAATGTAGGATACCATCAAGCAAACTAACATGTGCATCATGGGAATCCCAGAAGGAGATAAGAGATAGAAAGGAAGATAAAGAATATTTGAAGAAATAATGATGAAAAACTTTCCAAATTCAAGAAACTCAACAAACTTCAAGTAGGATAAACCCCAAGAGGTTCACACTGAGACACATTATAATCAAAGTCTCAAAAACTAAAGATAAAGAGAGAATACTTAAAGCAGCAAGAGACAAGCAAACAGTCACATACAAAGGATTCTCAATAAGGGTAAGTACTGATTTTTCCTCAGAAACCTTGGAGGCCAGAGGCAATAGAATGACATACTTAAAGTGCAGAAGAAAGAACCATCAACCAAGAATTCTATATCTGGCACAATTATCCTTCAAAAAATGAAGGTGAAATTAAGACATATGCAGATAAACGAAAACTGAGAATCCATAACGACTAGTCCTGCCCCACAAAAAATGCTGAAAGGAGTCCCTCAGATAATAAAGAAAGGACACTAGAAAGTAGCTTGAAGTCATATATAGAAAAAAAAATCCATTAAAGGTAATAGCATGGGCAAGTAAAAGGACAAGTCTTTAGTTTCATATTTATTTTATTTTTGGTGAAAATATACACAGCAGATCATACACCCATACAACAATTTCTACATGCACAGTTCAATGACCTTGGTTACATTATTCATGTTGTGTCACCATTCTTGCTATCTCTCTCCATATTGTTTCACCACCATTGACTTAAACTCACTCCCCCATAAACTACTCATCTATGCTTTAGAGTTACTGTTGTCAATTTAATTTGACACAGATAATTCTTTAAAAGGGTGCAATGCTGAAGGAGAACATTTTTTTTTTTTTTACCAATTCAGCTGAACTGTTGTTTAGTTTGAAGATGACTTCAGGGGATAGTTTCAGTTCAAGGTTCAAAAATTTTCCCAGACCAATAGATTTGAGGGTTCCTCCACCCTTACTGTGTCCAGTAAGTCTGGATAGTATAAGAAATTTTCAATTCTGTTCCACATTTTCTAACCCCTTTTGGTCAGGACTCCTCTGTTAAGTCCTTGATCAAAATGTTCAGTAATGGTGGTCAGGCATCATCTAGTTCTTCTGGTCTCATGGCAAAGGAGGCAGTAGTTCATGGAGGCAACTAAGACCTGCAGTCCAGTTCCTTCTCCGATTACTGGGTCTCCTTCATCTTCTGCTGCTTCAGGCAAACAGAGACCAATTGTTGTATCTTCAATGGCCACTTGCAAGCTTTAAGACCCTAGGTACTAGTCACTGAACTGGGGGTAGAACAGAAACTCTACAGTGTTAGCCCAGCTGGCTGGACACTCCCAAGAAGCCATGTCACTAAGCCTTTGAACCAAGAGAGCTGTATTTGGTTGTACCTAAGTAGCTTGTGGTACAGTGGTTAAGAGCTATGGCTGCTAACCAAAAGGTTGGCAGTTCAAATCCACCATTGTCTTTTCAATCACCTCATATACATGCAAAAGCTGTACAATGAAAAAGAAAAACAGAAGAATTGATGCATTTGAGTTGCGATGTTGGTTAAGAATATAGAATATTCTGTGGACTGCCACAGAATGAACAAATCAGTCTTAGAAGAAATACAACTAGAATGCTCCTTAGCAGCAAGGATGGCAAGACTTCGGCTCTCTTACTTTGGACACATTATCAAGAAAGACCGATTTCTAGAAAATAATATCATGATAGGAAAAGTTGAAGGTCAGCAAAAATGAGGGAAACCTTCAATGAAATGGATTGACACAATAGCCACAACAATGGTCTCAAACATAGCAATGATCATGAAGATGATGTAGCATGATAAGGTAAAGTCTCATTCTGTTATACATAAGGTCACCATGAGGTGGAGCCAACTTGATGGCAACTAACAACAACAAATAACAATAATAGTAGTAGCTGGAGATTGCAACATATGACTTTCAAAAATGGACAGAACATCTAGAAAGAAAATCAAAAATCAAAGGATGTGAATAACACTATTACCCAACTAGACCTAATAGACATATATAGAACACTCCACCCAAAAGAGCATGGTATACATCCCTCCCCAGTGCACATGGATCATTCTCCAGAATAGAGCATATGTTAGTTCACAAAGCAAGTCTCAGTAAACTTGAGTTTGAATTACACAAAGTATCTTCTCCAAACACAACAGAATGAAATTAGAAATTAATAACAAAAGAAAATCTGGAAAATACACCAATATGTGGAAATTAAACAACATACTATTAAGCACTCAATGGGTCAAGGAAGAAATTAAGACAGAAATCAGAAAATACTTAGAGTTTAGAGAAAATGGAAACACAACATACCAAAACTTATGGGACACAGTGAAGACAGTGCTGAGAGGTAAATTCATAGTGGTAAACACAAATTAAAGAAGAAAGATATCAAATCTGTAACCTAAGTTTACAACTCAAAGAACTAGTAAAAAAACAAACCAATCCCAAATCTACCAGCAGGAGAGAAATAATAATGACCAGAGCAGAGATACATGAAATAGAAAATAAAAATGATAAAGACTAGAACAGTAATAAATGAAACAGAGAATTTAAAAAAACAACTACAAAAAGAATCAGTAAAACCAGGTTTATGTTTTGAAGAGATCAATAAAATCAAAACTTTAGTGAGACTGACAAAGAAAAAAAAGAGAGATGTGAATATCTAAAATCAGAAATGGAAGTGAGACATTACAACAGATTCTACAGAAAGAAAAGGATCATAAGAGAATACTTTGAACAATTGTATGCCAACAAATTAAACAACCTGGGTGAAATGGACAAATTCCTAGGAACACGTAAGCTTTCTACATAGACTGAAAAGAAACAGAAGATCTCAACAAACCACTAACAAGTGAAGAAATTGAATCAGTAATCAAAAATCACTCAAAAAAAAAAAAAAAAGAGAAAGATCCTGGACTACATGGCATCACTGGAAAATTCTAGCAAACATTTAGAGAAGTGACACCAATTTTTCTTAAACTCTTCCAAAAAAATGAAGAGGAGGGAAGACTTCCTAACTGATTCTGTGAGGCTAACATTATTCTGATACCAAAGATAGACAAAGACATCACAAGAAAATAAAACTGCAGGTCAATATCCCTTATGAATATAGATGCAAAAATCTTCAAAATAATACTAGTAAAACAAACTCGAAACCGTATTAAAAGAATCATACACCATGATCAAGTGGGATTTATCCCAGGAATGCAACATTATAAAATCAATTAATGTAATACATCACATTAAAAGAACAAAGGAAAAGAACCAAATGATTATTTCAATCAATGCAGGGAAGACATTTGACAAAATCCAACACCCTTTCATGATGTAAACACCCAACAAGCTAGGAATAAAAGGGAACTTTCTCAATATGATAAAGGGCATTTATAAAAAACCCACAGCTAACATCATACTCAATGGAAAAAAACTAAGAGCTTTCCCCTTAAGATTAGGAAGAAGGCAAGCATGTCCACTCTCACCACTGCTTTTCAATATTGTAATGGAAGTCCTTGCCAGAGCAATTAGACAAGGAAAAAACAAAACAAAAACAAAGATATCCTACTTGGGAGGAAGACATAAATCTATCCCTTTTGAGAGATGGCATGATCCCATACATAGAAAACCCCAAAGAATTCACAAAAACGTTTCTAGAGGTAATAAATGAATTCAGCAAAGTGGCAAGATACAAAGGTCAACACACAAAATTCTGCTGGGTTTCTATACATCAGCAGTCAACATTCTAAAAAAGAAATTATGAAACAATTCCATTTAAAATAGTAAATAGTTGGACCAGAGTCAGGAAATAAAAAAAAAAAAAAAAGCTCTTCAAGTGTCTCTTCTAGATGAATTCCCTTGGTTTCCCTCTTGTTTACCTCCCTTATGTGCAGCGGTTCCAGGAGGAAACAATAATGATGATGATGGTGATAGCTGTCATTTATTGAGCAACCATTGTGTGCCAAGCACATAGTTCTTTATATCATGAGAATAATCAGATTTAAGTCTCACAACAACCCTATGAGGTATGTAGTAATTTTGTCTCCAATTTATAGACAAGCATTTTAAGGCACAACGAAGTTAGGTATCATACAAAAGTAACCCACATTAGAGGTGGCTGAGACAGAAATCTAACTCGGTCAGTCTGGGTACAGAAATAACTACATTACAGAGTAAAATGAAGAAATAATGTGTTTTGATATCCTGGACACAGTGGAATTGGAGTTTGCTACTTCTCCTCAGGAGAGATAATCGTTAAATACTCCGGAATTTTGTGAGCTGGTTGTTAAATTGTTAGTAGCTTGAAATTGGCCATGCTGGGAGTATTTACACATGAAAATGGGCAAACACTGCAAATCAGAAATCTTTCTTTTTTTTGGACAACCAGTTTACCGACACACTACTGCCTGGATGTGATCTTGAGAAAGGATAGGCGAATCCCATAGACTCTTTCCAAAAAAACCAAACCCGTTGCCATCGAGTCGATTCCAACTCATAGTGAGACCCTATAAGGCAGAGTAGAACTATCCCATAGGGTTTCCAAAGAGTGGCTGGTGGATTCGAACTGCAGACCTTTTTGGTTAGCAGCTAAACTCCTAACCACTATGCTACCAGGGCTATAGAATCTTTACCAAAAGCCAAACCAAACCTGTTGCTGTTGAGTTGATTCCAACCCATAGCAACCCTATAGGACAAAGTAGAACTGCCCCATAGGATTTCCAAGGAACAGCTGATGGATTTGAACTGCTGACCTTTTTGGCTGGCAGCCAAATTCTTTACCACTCTGCCACCAGGGCTCCGTGGACCCTTTAGGAGCCTTAAATCCTAAATCCCACTTCCCAGGCTCTACTAATATTGCCTGGGAAGAGATTTAATCCCAGCCTGTTTGGGGATTGGAATTGACTGGAACACAATGCCCAGCACAGAAACCAAATGCCTCACTTTTCTTTTCTTGTACTCTTGTTGCCAGATATTTTACTTCTACACATGGTATAACCTCCACAATGCAGTGATTTCATCTTTGTTTTAAGAAGTCTATATAACATTAAAGTGTTAAAAAGCAAAGTTGCCACCTTGAGGACTAAGGTGTGCCTGACCTGAGCCATGGCATTTTCAATCACCTCATATGCCTGTGAAACTGGACAATGAATAAGGAAGACTGAAGAATTGATGCTTTTATATATATATATATATATATTATTGTACTTCAGGTGAAAGCTTACATAGCAAATAGTTTCTCATGAAATAGTAGTACACATGTTGCTCTATGACATTGGTTAACAACCCCACAACATATTAAGCCTCTAAATTCTCAACCTTTTTTTTTTTTTTTGATGAAAATACAGATAGCCAAAGATACACCATTTCAAAAATTTCTACATTCACAGTTCAGTGACATTGACTACGCTCTTCCAACTGTGCTGTTATTCTCACTTAAGATGAAGGCTTACAGAACAAAATAGTTTTTCATTTAACAGTTACTACACATGTTGCCCTATGACAATGGTTAACAATCTCACAGCACATCTAGAATATCCTTACTCCACCTTGTGTTCCCTATCACCAGGGGACTTCCTTGTCCCCTTCTGTCTTCTGGCCCTTGTCACTGGACTACTGTACCTCTTTAGTCTCATTTGTTTTTTATTTTATTTTATTTTATATTAACACCATTTCAAAACTTTTTACTTACACATTTAAGTGATATTGACTATGCTCTTCCAATTGTGCTGCCATTCTCGCCCAAGATGAAGGCTTACAGGATAAAACAGCCTCCCATTTAATAGTTACTACAAATGTTGCCCTATAGCAGTGGTCAACAATCTCACAATACATCGACAGTGTCCTTATTCAATTTGTGTTCCTTATCATCAGTTTCCTACTCCCCCTCTGCCTTCTGGCCTTGTCACCGGACTCCTGTACCTCGTTAGTCCCATTTAGTTTTACTGGGCTGTCCACTACCAGGTTTAACATTGAATCTCGAAGGTAACTTCACCTCTGAGCTGAAAAGGTGTCTGGGGGCCACACTCTTGAGGTTTCTCCTGTATTCTTTAGGCCAGTAAATCTGGTCTTTTTTTTTGGGGGGGGAGTTAAAATTATGCTCTACATCCTTCTCCAGCTCTGTCCAGAACCCTCTGTTGTGATCCTGGTCAGAACAGTCAGTGGTGGTAGCCGGGCACCATCTAGCTGTACTGGACTCAGTCCAGTGGAGGCCTTGGTAGCTGTGGACAATTAGTCCTTTGGACTAATCTTTTCGTTGAGTCCTGTTCTCCTCATTCTCCCTTGCTCCCGAAGGGATGAGACCAGTGGAGTATCTTAGATGGCCGCTCACAGGCTTTTAAGACTCCAGACACTACTCACCAAGGTAGAATGTAGAGCACTATCCCCATAAGTAGTGTCATGCCAATTGAGCTACATGTTCCCCGAGACCATGGTCCCCAGAGCCCTCCGTCCAACAACTCAGTCCCTTGGGGGGTTTGGATGTGTCTATAGGGCCTCCATGACCTTTCCTTGAGCAGGTTGTGTTAGTTTCCCCTGTACTGTGTACTATCTCACCTCTCACCCAAGTTACCACTTATCTATTACCTATTTATTATTTCCCCCCCCCCCTCCCATCCCTGGTAACCAACAAGGATTGTTACATTTTGCATGTGAATTTTTTCATGGGTTTTTACAATAGAGGTCTCATACAATATTTGTCCTTTTGTGATTGACTTATTTCACTCAGCATAATGTCCTCCAGTTTCATCCATGTTATGAGGTGGTTCACAGATTCATTGTTGTTCTTTCTTGTTGCATAGTACTCCACTGTGTGTATGTACCATAGTTTGTGTATCCATTCATCTGTTGATGGACATCGAGGTTGTTTCCATCGTTTTGCTATTGTGAACAATGATGCCATGAACATAGGTGTGCATATGTCTATTTGAGTGATGACTCATTTCTCTAGGATATATTCCTAGGAGTGGGATTGCTGGATCGAATGGTATGTCTATTTCTAGCTTTCTGAGGAAGCATTATATCATTTTCCAAGATGGTTGTATCATTTTGCATTCCCACCAGCAGTGTATAAGAGTTCCCATCTCCCTGCAGCCCCTCCAACATTTGTTATTTTCAGTATTTTTGATTCGTGCCAGTAATGCCGGGGTGAGATGGTATCTCATTGTGGTTTTAATTTGCATTTCTCTAATGGCTAGTGATCGCGAGCATTTCCTCATGTGTCTGTTGGCCATTTGAATGTCTTCCTTGGTGAAATGTCTGTTCATTTCCTTTGCCCATTTTTTGATAGGATTGTTTGTCTTTTTGTTCTAGAGGTGTTGGATTTTCTTGTAGATTATGGAGATTAGACCTTTGTCTGACTTGTACTGTACAAAAATTTTTTCCCAGTCTGTAGGTTCTTTTTTGACTCTTTTGGTGAAGTCTTTTGAAGAGCATAGATGTTTGATTTTTAGAAGATCCCAGTTATCTAGTTTATCTGTTGGGTTTTTTGTGTTGATGCCATGTATTAAGGCCTGAAGTGTTGGTCCTATTTTTTCTTCTATGAATTTTATAGTTTGAGGCTTTATATTCAGGTCTTTGATCCATTTTGAAGTAGTTTTTGTGTATGGTGTGAGGTATGGGTCCTGTTTCATTTCTCTACAAATGGATATCCAGTTTTGCCAGCACCATTTGTTAAAAAGACTGTCTTTTCCCAATTTGATGGATTTTGGGCCCTTGTCAAAGATCAGGTGACCGTAGGTGGATGGATTTACATCTGGGTTCTCAATTCTGTTCCATTGGTCAATGTCTCTGTTGTTGTACCAGTACCAGGCTGTTTTGAGTACTGTAGCTGTATAGTAGGTTCTCAAGTCAGGTAGTGTGAGTCCTCCAACTTTATTCTTCTTCTTCATTAGTTCTTTACTTATTCGGGGTTTCTTCCCTTTCCATATAAAGTTAATAATTAGTTTTTCCATCTCTTTGAAGAATGTTGTTGGTATTTGTATCGGGATTGCATTGTATTTGTAGATTGCTTTAGGTAGAATTGCCATTTTCACAATGTTGAGTCTGCCTATCCATGAGCATGGTATGTTTTTCCATTTATGTAGATCCATTTTGGTTTCATGCAGCAGTGTTTTGTAGTTTTCTTTGTATAGGTCTTTTACATCCCTGGTCA
This sequence comes from Dugong dugon, assembly GCA_030035585.1. Classification (NCBI taxonomy): domain Eukaryota; kingdom Metazoa; phylum Chordata; class Mammalia; order Sirenia; family Dugongidae; genus Dugong; species Dugong dugon. The sequence continues at coordinate 93,404,566 of CM057483.1, read as the reverse complement.
GATTTATACCTAAGTATTTTATCTTTTTAGGGGCTATTGAAAATGGTATTGTTTTCCTGATCTCCTTTTCAGCATCCTACTTATTGGTGTATAGGAATCCAACTGATTTTTGAATGTTTATCTTGTATCCTGCTACTCTGCTGAATCTTTCTATTATTCCAGTACATTTCTTGTGGACTCTTTAGGGTTTTCTATGTATAGTATCATATCATCTGCAAACAGGGACCGTTTAACTTCTTCATTGCCAATTTGGATGCCCTTTATTTCTTTGTCTTGCCTTATTGCTCTAGCTAGAACCTCCAGCGCAATGTTAAATAGGAGTGGTGATAAAGGGCATCCTTGTCTTGTTCCTGTTTTCAAGGGGAATGTTTTCAGCCTCTCTCCAGTAAGAATGATGTTGGCCGTTGGTTTTGCATAGATGCTCTTTATTATGTTGAGAAATTTCCCTTCTATACCTATTTTATTGAGAGTTTTTATCAGGAATGGGTGTTGGACTTTGTCAAATGCCTTTTCTGCAACAGTTGAGATGATCATGTGATCCTTTTCTTTCCTTTTATTTATGTGGTGGATTATGTTGATTGATTTTCTAATGTTGAACCATCCTTGCATACGTGGTATGAATCCTACTTGGTCGTGGTGTATTATTTTTTTGATATGATGCTGCATTCTATTGGCTAGAATTTTGTTCAGAATTTTTGCATCTATATTCATGAGAGATATTGGTGTGTAATTTTCTTTTTCATGACGTCTTTGCCTGGTTTTGGTATCAGCATTATGCTGGCTTTATAGAATGAATTTGGAAGTGTTCCTTCCTCTTCTATCCTCTGAAATAGCTTCAGTAGTACTGGTACAAGCTCTTCTGTAAATGTTTTGTAGAATTCTCCAGTGAAGCCATCTGGGCCAGGGCTTTTTTTGGTTGGGAGTTTTTTTATTACCTTTTCAATCTCTTCTCTTGTTATGGGTCTGTTCAGATTTTCAACATCACTTTGCTGTAGTTTGGGTAGGCTGTGTGTTCCTAGAAATTTATCCATTTCCTCCAGGTTTTCAAATTTGTTGGAATATAGTTTTTCATAATATTCTGTTATCATCCTTTTTATTTCAGTTGGGTCTGTTGTAATGTCCCCCATTTCATTTCTTATTTGGGTTATTTGTGCCCTCTGCTGTTTTTCTTTTGTCAGTCTGGCCAGTGGTTTGTCGATTTTGTTGATTCTTTCAAAGAACCAACTTTTGGTTTTGTTGATTCTTTCTATTGTTTTTCTGTTCCCTATTTCATTGATTTCTGCTCTGATCTTTACTATTTCCTTTCTTCCGGTGGTTGTAGGCTTTTTTTGTTGTTCTCTTTCTATTTGTTTGAGTTCTGTAGTTAATGTTTTGATTTTGTCCCTTTCTTCTTTTTTGATATGTGCATCTATTGCTATAAATTGTCCTCTGAGGACTGCCTTTGCTGTGTCCCAAAGGTTTTGGTATGATGTGTTTTCATTTTCATTTGATTCTAGGAATTTTTTAATTCCATCTCTGATTTTTTCTATTACCCATTGATGTGTAAGAATATTATTATTCAGTTTCCATGTTTTTGATTTTTTTTCCTTGCTCTTTCTAGTGTTAATTTCTACCTTGATGGCATTGTGGTCAGAGAAGATACTGTGAATTATCTCAGCATTTTGGATCTTGTTGACGATTGCTGTGTGGCCTAAGATGTGGTCTATTCTGGAGAACGTTCCATGTGCATTGGAAAAGAATGTGTACTTTGCAGCGGTTGGATGGAGTGTTCTATATATGTTTATGAGGTCCAGTTGGCTGATTGTGTCCTTTAGGTGTTCTGTATCTTTGTTGAGTTTCTTTTTAGTTGTTCTGTCCTTTACTGAGAGTGGTGTGTTGAAGTCTCCTACTATTATTGTGGAACTGTCATTTCTCTTTTCAGTGCAGTTAGAGTTTTTTTTTATGTATTTTGGAGCCCTGTCATTGGGTGCATAGATATTTATTATGGTTATGTCTTCATGATGGATCATCCCCTTAGTCATTATATAGTGTCCTTCTTTGTCTTTTATGGTAGATTTTGTTTTAAAGTCTATTTTATCTGAGATTAGAATTGCCACTCCTGCTCTTTTTTGATAGTTGTTAGCTTGATATATTTTTTCCAACCTCTGATTTTTAGTAGATTCACATCTTTGTTTCTAAGGTGTGTCTCTTGTAGACAGCAAATTGATGGATCCTGTTTTCTTATCCATTCTGCCACTCTCCATCTCTTTATGGGTGCATTGAGTCCATTTACGTTCAGTGTAATTATTGATAGATGGAAGTTTGTTGCTGTCATTTTGTAGTGATTTTTTTTGTGGTACTGAAGTTTTCTTTGTTCTTCTTACTCTCTTGTGCTGAGTTACTTTTGTTTGTGGATTTTGTGTTCATTTCTTTTGTTTTTGTAGGTTTTGTTTTTGTTGAGACTTTATGTTTTTCGTCTTTATTTTTATGAGTTGGTTTGTTAACTTTTTTTGTGGTTACCATGAATTTTACCCTTATCTTTATAATTTTGAAGCAGTCTACCCTTACTTGGTATCGCCTTGCCTTCCTCTCCTTTAGAAGGTTCTATACCTATGCCATTTGTCCCCTCTTTCATTGTTTTGATGTTGTTGTCATCCTTTGATTGATTTCTCTGATTCCCTGTTGTATTTCTTTTGTTTTTGGAAAGTCCTCTGTAGTTCAGTTCCTAGAATGGTATCTGGTTCATGTGAACCTGCATCCTAGGTCCTAGGTCCTGCTTGAGGGCTGAAGCTGTTTGTCCTCAGATCGAAGAACTCCCTTTAATAATTCTTGTAAGTTTGGTTTGACTTTTGCATATTCCTTTAGTTTCTGTTTATCTGGAAATGGTGTAATTTCACCATCAAATTTGAATGAGAGTTTTGCAGGATATATTATTCTTGGCTGACAATTTTTTTCTTTCAAGATTTTATATATGTCATCCCATTGCCTTCTTGCCTGCATGGTTTCTGCCGAATAATCTGAGCTTAGTCTTATTGTTTCTCCTCTGTATGTGACTTCTTGTTTTTCACGAGCTGCTCTCAGGATTCTTTGTTTGTCTTTAGTTTTAGTGAGTGTGAATATGATATGTCTTGGTGATTTTCTTTTGGGGTCTCTTCTATATGGAGTTCGTTGAGCTTCTTGGATGGCCAGCTTTTCATTTTTCATGATATTGGGAAAGTTTTCTGTCAGCAGTTCGTCAATGATCCTCTCTGTGTTTTCTGTTTTCTCCCCCTGTTCTGGTATGCCAATCACTCGTAAGTTTTTGCTTTTAATTGTGTCCCACGTAACTCTCAGGGTCTCTTCATTTTTCTTTGTTCTTTTTTCTGAGTTTTCCTGTAACAAAGTTGTATCCAAATGTTTGTCTTCAGTTCCACTGATCCTGTCTTCCATGGTTTCAAATCTGCTTCTCAGCCCTTCTATGACACCGTCCATTTCTGAAATCTTGTTGTTTATCTTTTGGATTTCTAATTGTTGTTTTTGTATAATTTCCAGTTGTGAATTTATTTTGGCATTTTGTTCCTGCATCATCTTCCTGAATTCTTCCAATATTTTGTCTGTATTTTCCATAAATTTGTCTATTTTTTCCTCATGTTTGTCAGCTTTTTGCCTCAGTTCTTGGAAAATTCCGAGTGTTAGTGATTTGAGTTCCCTATCAGGTACATCTAGTGCATTTTGTTCCACAGGAGAGTTATCTGGTGTTTTAATTTGGACGCCTATTGGAGCCATCTTGTCTTGTTTTTGTAAATGTTTTGATATTGTTTGCTGTTTTCGTGGCATTCAGTAGATATTTCTCTCGTTTATTGATTGTAGTTTTTTGTTTGTTTGTTTCGTCCTTGTGGTACAGCTGGGCAGATCTATCTGTGGAGGAGCCACTGGGACGGGTTGTTTGTGGCACTCACCGCAGCCACCAGGATGGTCGGTAGTCAGTGCTGGGCAGGTTCCAATAGGGCGTGCCTGCACAGCTTGGTGGTGTGATGTCTAGTGCACGGTGCAGGTAGTTAGGGTGCAGCGGGAAGATGGTTATGTGTGAAGCTAAGCTGGATATGGCAGAGAGGAGAGAGGAGGAGGAGCAAAAAGCGTACAAACATAAAAGAATGCTAGGGGAGCTTATCGTTGGAATGTACAGATGAGAGACTATGGGATGGAGGAAACCAGAAGGGGGAAGAGAAAGAAAAGGAAAGAATGACCAAATAAAAATCAGAAAAGTTAAAGAACTGCAAAGTTCCCAGGGATCCTACCGATGCAGCTATGAGGTTTGGGGGAGTCGGTCTCAGTTTTCACAGCACAGCCTGGCCAGAAGGTACAGAGGCATACAGCGCCTGGTATTCAGGGATCAGAAAGAAAAGGAAGAGATAGAGAGACGAGAAATTAAGCAATGAAGAAAGACAAAAGGGAAAAAGAGGGAAAAGATGACAAAACTAATCAAAAAAGGATGAAAAATAAAATTAAAAAAAGAAAAAAAAAGCAACACCAGCAGTCAGTGCCAACAAATGGGACCCAGAGAGCCCCCACTCAGGGGCACAAATTCCAAGAAGCCGGCAGTCTTGGGATTAAGAGACCGTGGCCACGGGAAGCAGAGGGGCGAACGAACAAAGGCCCCGGGATCTCACCAGCGTGGCAGCCCAGACCTGGAAGCAGCTATACGCCCGAACGCAGCCCCACAGCCCCGCAGGAGAGAGCAAAGACGGCACTCGGAACCAGGCACCCAGGCAAAAGGAGGGGGAGGCGGCAGAAAAAGTTTCGCCAGCGGCCAGCAAAAGGCTCTCAGAAAGCCGCCAGCCCGGGTGCGCGGAATCCAAGCACCGGCGCCCCCCAGCCCAGGGGCCCTGGCCACGGAAAACAGGGGAGCCCCAGCTGAGGCGGAGAGAGGTGGGGGGTGGGAAAGCGTGCACTGCAGTTTACCGGTCGTTCTGTCTCCCACTGGATGCTCTGCAAGGCTGCTCTCCCGTTTGCTGGTCTCCGATAGGAATCCAAGATGGTGGATCCACGCTGCGTTAGCTGGTAAGGAATCTCTTCATGGGTCTCTCCTCGCTCTCCGTTCTCTTTTAGTATTCTCACTTCGTTTGGTGTTTGGCTGAGTTCTTTATCTCTTCATTTGGTGTTCTAGGGTTTCAGGATTGTTGATTCTCTGTTAGGCTTAGTTTTTTGGATTTTTGCTGTGGAGGGACGGCGTGGTGCTTCTGCCTAGAGCGCCATCTTGTCCCGCCTCAGAATTGATGCTTTTGAATTATGGTGTTTGCAAAGAATGATGACTATACCACGAACTGCTTGGAAGAAATACAGCCAAAATGCTCCTTAGAAGCAAGGATGGCAAGACTTCATCTTACATGCTTTAGACATGTTATCAGAAGGGACCATTCCCTGGAGAAGGACATCATGCTTGGTAAAGTAGAGGGTCAGCAAAAGAGAGGAAGACCCTCAGTGAGATGGAGTGGCACAGTGGCTGCAACGATGGGCTCTAGCATAGCAATGATTGTGAGGACAGCGCAGGACCTGGCAGTGCTTTGTTCTGTTGTACATAGGGTCACTATGAGTCAGAACTGACTTGATGGCACCTAACAACAACAACGTATATATATATATATATATACATATACACACACCTAACAACAACAACGTATATATATATATATATATATATATATATATATATATATATATATATATACACACACACACACAAAAAAAGGTACTTTTAAACATCCTTTATATTTACTGTTATATTTATCATTTGTGGTGAATTTTATTCCTTCCTGTAGATATGGACTTCCATCTGGTAATGTTTTCCTTCATTCTTAAGAATTTCTTTTAATATTTATTTTAGGCAGGCTTGCTGGAGACAAAAAATCTCTCATCTTTTATGTCTGAAAATATTTTGCCCACTTTGGAGTGATCTTTTTGGTTACATGCGGAATTCTAGGTTGACAGAAGTTTTCATTTACCACTTTAAAGTTACTATTTCATTGTGTTTCAAGCTCCATGGTTTTTGATGAGAAGTCAGGGTCAACTTATCATTATTCCTGTACATATGAGTTATCTTTTTGCCACCAGCTGCTTTTTTGGTTTTCAGAAGTTTGTGTCTCCATGTGGTCTTCTAAGTATTTGTCCAGATGAAATTCCCCATTTGTTCATGTACATTGTCCATCTTTTCTACTACATCCTTTAACATATTTATCATAGTTATTTTAAAATCTATCTTGTAATTCCAACATCTGTGGTATCTCTTGTATAAGTATGTTGACTATTTCCTTTCTTGACCATGAGTCATCTTTGCTTCTTCATACATCTAATATTTTAAAAAGGTATGTTGCATATTTATGTAAAATAAAAGTAGGCTCCAGGAAAGGACATGGCTTTTTTTTTCTGTCAGGCTACTAGTATGAGGAGTTGATTCAATATAATCTGTGTTATAGCTGAATCTGTGCTTTGTTGGAGCAATAGTTAAATTCAGTTCACCATGGGTCCTGGTGGCACAGTGCTTAAGAGCTTGACTGATAACCAAAAAGTCGGCAGTTTGAATCCATTGGCTGTTCCTTGGAAACCTATGGGGCAGTTGTACTCTGTCCTATAGGGTCACTATGAGTTGGAATCAACTCAGTGGCAAAGGGTTTGGTTTTGGTTTTACAGGCTTCAAGTATTTTGACAGCAAATCAGGACATAGAATATTTTAAAAACACTATCAAGCAACTTGACCTAGCTGGTATTTATACAGCACTACACCCTGCAATACAGATTATACGTTATTTTCGAGTGCATACAGACCAGTCATCAATATAGACCATATGCTTGGCAAAGAACAAGTCTAAATATATTTAAAAGGATTTAAGTTAGGCAGGGTTTTCTTTCAGAAAATAATAAAACTAAAATAACAATAAATAACAATTAGCTATCTAGACAATTCCCATACATTTAGAAATTTAGTAACATAGTCTGAAATAACAAAATGGCCAAAGAAGAAATGACAAGGGAAATAAGAAAATATTTTAAAATAAATGATAATGAAAACAAAACAGTAAAATTTGGTAGATGCAGCTGAACGAGTTCCTACTGGGAAATTAATAACTTTTATTCATATATTATAAAGGAGAAATGTATAAAATAAATGATTGAAACTTCCATCATAAAAACCTGGAAAAACAACAAATTAAACTGAACATAGTAGAAAGAAAATTGAAAAAGAATAAAAGTAGAAATCAATTTAGTATAAAATAAAGAATAAATAAAATAACAAAGAAGAGATGGATTTTTAAAAAAAAGATTATTAATATTGACAAAAAATTCTGTTGCTGTGGAGTCAATTCCAACTCATAGCGACCGTACAGGACAGAGTAGAACTGCCCCATAGGGTTTCCAAGGAGCGGCTGGTGGACCAGCCGACCTTTTGGTTAGCAGCTGAGCTTTTAACCACTGTGTCACCAGGGCTCCAAGAACTTGCTATACTCATTTATTATTTGCAGGAATTTTATTTTACTGATTCTTTGGCATATTCTACATAAACAATCATGACTTCTGTTAACAAACACAGTTTTATTTCTTCCTTCTCACTCTGTATACACCTTATTTCTCTTTCTTGTTTTATTGCACTAGCTAGGACTTCCAATACAGTGTTGAATAGAAGTTGTGAAAAAGGACATCCTTGTCTTATTCCTGATCTTGGAAAGTGTCCAGTTTTTCACCATGAAGTATGATGTTAGATGGAGTTTTATTGTAGATATACTTCATCAAGTTGGGGAAGTTCCTCTCTATTCCTAGTTTATTTTTTATTTTTTGAGTTTTTTAATCATGAATTTGTGTTAGATTTTGTCAAATGCTTTTTCTACTTCAACTGGTATGTCAGATGATTTTCTTTTTTAGCCTGTTGTGGTGAATTACATTTATTGATTTTTGATCCAGCCCTGCATACCTGGGAAAATTTCCACTTGGTCGTAGTGTATAATTCTTTTTGTACATTGTTAGATTCAATTGCTAATATTTTCTTGAGGATTTTTACATGTATGTTCAAGACAGATGTTGGTCTGTAGTTTCCTTTTCTCATATTCTCTTTCCTTGTTTAGGTATTAGGGCAATACTTGCTCATAGACTAAGATAGGAGGTGTTCTATCTTCTGTTTTCAGTAAGGGATTGGTATAATGTAAAGCTATCTAGGCCTGCTACTACATTTTTGGAAGATTATGAATTCTTCATTACATTTCTATGGCTATTGAGATTATCTGCTTTTCCTTGCGTGAGTCTGGTAGTTTGTGTCTATTAAGGAATTGGACAATTTCATAGAAATTATCAAATTTGTGGGCATAAAATTATTTCAGAGTGTTTCTTTATGATCTTTTTAATGTCTGTGGGAGCAATACTGATGACTTATCTTTCATGTCTGATGTTGGTAATTTGTGTCTTTTCTGGCTCTGCCTGAAACTAATATAGCTACTCCATCTTTCTTTGCTTAGTGCTTAATTAGTGTGAGTGTAGTATGTCTTTCTATATTTCTTTATTTTCAACTCATCTGAGTTTTTATATTTAATTTGGGGTTCTTGCAGTCCTTGGGTGGTGAAAATGGTTAAGTTCTCAAATACTAGTCAAAATGTTGGCATTTTGAACCCACCCAGAGTGCCTTGGAAGACAAGCCTGATGATCTGCTTCCAAAAGGTTACAGCGTTGAAAACCCTATGAAGCAGTTCTACTCTGCACACATGGGGTTGCGGTGATTCAGAACTAACTCAGAGGCAACTAACAACGGCAACAATAACATACGTCATCCAGTTTGTGCTACTTTGTCATGGCAGCCCTAAATTGGGGTTCTTATAGACAACAGGGAGTTTTATCTATTTTATATATATGTATATATACACTTTGACTATCTCTTTGAGGTAGTGTTATTAGACCATTCACATTTAATGTTATTGATATACTTGGATTAACATGTACCATGTCTGTGACTTGTTTCTGAATCTTGCATTTGTTCTTTTTTTCTCTCTTCTTCTTTCTGCCTTCTGCAGTTTTATTTAAGCATATTATTTGATTCCATTTTATCTCCTTTGTTTGCATACAATTAATACTTCCTTAAAAGAATTGTGGTTTCCCTACAGTTTAGAATTACATTTTAAAATAATCTATGTCCTCTATTAAATAACAATATACCACTTCACATGCAGCGTAGGAACCTTATAACAGAATTTCCCCCTCTGGCCTCTTGTGACATTGCTATCATTCATTTCACTTATCCATATGTTATAATCATGCAATACATTTTTACTATTATTGCTTTAAACAATTATCTTTTAGATCAATTAAGATTAATAAAAATAAAATATTTTTATACCTTTTTAATTTCTTTTCAGGCACTTGTTCTATCCATATATAGATTCAAGTTTCTGACATATAATTTTCCTTCTGCCTGAAGAGTTTCTTTTAATATTTTTTTTCAGGAAGTATCTCTTGGTGATAAATTTCTTCTTCTTCTTTTTTTTGTAATCTGAGAAAGTCTTTATTCTCCTTCATTTCTGAAAGATAATTTAGCTGGCTATGGAATTCTAGGCTGGTAGGTTTTTTTTTTTTTTTCCTTTCAGTACTTTAAATATCTCACTTCACTCTTTTCCTGCTTGCATGATTACAGATGACATTTGCACTGTAAGTCTTGTCTTTGTTCAACTATAGATAAGATTGCTATTTTTCTCTCTAGCTTTTCTTATAATTTTCTCTTTGTCTTTGAGTTTCTTTGATTTAAATATGATATGCCTAGGTGGGGGATCTTTTGTACCTATTTATCCTACATTTAAAAATGTTTGGAAAAAATAAAAATATTTCATGATACATGCAATCTATATAAAATTCAAATTTCAGTGTCCACAGATAAAGTTTAATTCAAACATAGCCAAAAAAAAGTAAAAATAAAAACAAGCTCTGTTACTCACCACCCTCTGCTTCCACAATCAAATCTTTTGGCATTGGGGTGTGCACTTGTCATATAACAGACTGGGGAACTGTGCAGGTTGCAAGCAGTTCGATGGGATACAAGGACATAAGGAAGACTGGACTTCAAAACTGTCTATAAATCTACTGCACTGGATTGTATGTGCTCAATTTCCATTGCCTGTGTTTCTTTTAGAAAGGATATAGGCCAAGACAGTGATGTATTGACTTTCTCCATTCCTTTATTCTACCTAGAGTAATCAGGGTACAGTAATCCAGACACTGTGGTATTGGCATATGAATGGAACAATGCTCAATGGACCAGAAAAGAGAGTGCAGAGATAGAGTTGCCTGTATGGTCCGTTTATTTTCAACAAAGCTGCAATGGCAATTCAACAATGAAAGTTAACTTTATTTTTTCCTACAAATGGTGCTAGAACCAACCAAGGAAAATAAAAAGGAACAACCTAACTATGTCACTCTGTATGCAAAACATAATAACAATAATAATCCAAGATGGATCTTATAACTTAATGTAAAAGCTAAGAACATAAATATTCTAAAAGAAAACATAGAGAATATCTCTGTGACCTTTGTGTAGGTCAAGAGGTCTTAGATAGGACATGAAAAATGTTAAGTGTAAAAGGAAAATTTGGTAAATTGAACTGTCAAAAGTTAAAATCTTATCTGCTCATCCAGTAACATCATTAACACATGTAATAGACTAAAATAGAAAAAAAAGCTTACCATGGCAAGTGTATGGAACAATTGTAATGCTCATACACTGTTGGTGAGAATGTAAAATAATAAAACTGCATTTGAAAGCTGTTTGCAGGTTTCCTAAATAGTGGAACATACACCTACCATCAGATGACCCATCCATTACACCACTAGGTATTTACCCAAGAGAAATGAAAACATATATCCACACAAAAACATGTACACAAATATTCATAGAGGCTTCATTCATATGACTCCAGAATGGTAAACAACCCAAATGCCTATCAATAGGTAATGGGAAAAACACAATGTGGTATATCCATACAATAGAATAATGCACAGTAATGAAACAGAAAGTAATACCGGTACACTCAGTAACATGGTTGAAATTCAGAATTATTATCCTGAGTGAGTGAAGCAAAAGAGTGAATACTGTATGATTTCATTTGTATAAATTCTATAGACTGTAAACAAACAAATAGTTACAAAAAGCAAATCAGTGTCTGTCTGGGACCAGGGATGTTATAGGGATGTAAAGATAAATGGACTGTGAAGGGTACTATAAATCTTTTAGATAAGGTGATTTTTTTTGGGGGGGGGTATCTTGATTGTGGCAGTTCTTTCATATGGTATGCACTTAAGACAACAGAAGAGGGATTATCAGGGAGACAGGTCAAATTTCCCATAAAAACTGTGTATCTGTATCTGTGCTTTGGCATGCAGAGTGGTTTATTTCTAAAGGGTGGGAAACATCTGGTAATATGCAGTTAAGACAAGGTGAGGTGACGGGGCCATGAATGAGCTCAGAGTCTAGCCTGGGAGACTGACAAACTATCACAGTTCAAAGGGGTAGAATAGAATCAGTGCTAGTATCAGAAGTTACCCATTGCCAGTGAGGCCATGGCAGGGCTGGGCCAATAAGATGATCCACTGGTTTTAGACAGAATCCTGGAAATGGAGTCCAGGGATCATCAGCAACAGACCTTACGATAGAGACAACACAATGCAAGGGAATAGGATCACATCAACCCTAGCTGGGCATAGCTGGCTATGCATGATTCAGGGATCAGCACCATGAAGTCAAATAAGCGTGATGCCATAGCCCAGCTGGCACCTCTGAGGGGAGTAGTGGTAAGACAGAATCTGAAAGACCAAGAAATTAACACAAGGAGATAAAATGTTTCCTTAATAGGTTCCTTTCAAAATACCATGACCCATAAAAACCAAAAGAAATATGATGATATTTTAAATTATGACTACTAATTCTTTGATACTCTCTTCAATAGACAGAGTCTAATTCACCACCCTTTGCCTGTGGGCTAGACTTAATGACTTTCTTCTAATGAATAGAGTGAAGCAGAAGTCGCAGCATGTCACTTCCAAGACTAGGTAATAAAATATACTGTGGCTTGGTCTGTCCCTCTCTTGGATGACTTACTCTTGGCAAAGCTAGATGCACTCAAGCAGCCTATGGTAAGGCCCATATGGCAAGGAACTGAGAGCTTCTGCTAATAGTCATGGAGGTGAGCCATCTTAGAAGTGGATACTACCATCCCAGTCAAGCCTTCAGATGACTGCATCTCTGACCAACATCCTGACTGCAATCTCCTGAGAGACCCTGAGCCAGAACCACCCAACAGCTAAGCTTCTCCTGAATTCCTGATCCACAGAAACTGTGAGATAATAAATATTTGTTGCTTTAAGCCACCAAGTTTTGGGGCACTTGATCACAGAGCAATAGTTAACTGATGCAAATGCCAAAACATGTATTTGTAGTTTGGTTAGGAGCTTGGATATGTCAATATATAAGAACAACAGGGTTTTCTAAAATTAGTAATAATCAGAAATTGATATAGAGAAAAAAATTCCTTTAATTTTGAGCTCCTGGAAAAGGAAGACAGTATCATCACCACTTTTCCTCACTGTGCCAGTAAAAGGCCTTATGTCCATTTAGTTGCTCATTAAGTGTTCCTTGGATGGAAGAGAATCATAGGAATCTAGAGTTCTAAGGGGCCTTGAGATCGTGTATTTCAACCTTTATTTTTTTTAACCTATGATAAAAATGAGTTTCAGAAATGTGAGGTTATTCTCCCAAGGTCTCACAGCTGGTTAGAAGTAGAACTAGGAGTAGAATTTTGGTCTCCTGGTTCCTAGTCCATCAGGCTTAAGAACTCACAGGATAATTCTACATTAGAAGATTGTGGGGAAGGTTGGAAATTTGTGGGTTCAATGGAAGGTTAGGAGGAAAGAGTGAAGAGGATACATTGAAAGGAGGGGAATGTGGACTATCTTTGTGAACCCTCACTATCTTCTATATTTTTTAATGTGTGTGTAGATTTGAGGGCAAGACCAGAACACAAGAAACCATTGACAGTTCAGGCCACTGAAGACTTAAAGTGCCTGTGAGTTACACTGCCTGATTCTGAGAGGAACTCACTCCCCACAAGTCCTTCTTCCTCTGTGTTTGTCTGTGTCTTTACTTCACCACCAGGGACCTTATCAGGGATGGGATACTGTATCATATGCAACTGCATATGGGCTGAACTTAAGGAAGGGTGCTAACCTCTGAGGAAGATTTTCACAGAATTCTGCCACATCAGGATGCTGCTATCTTTGATAGTAGCAAACTCACTCAATGAAAAACACTCTTCTCTTTAGTGAAATGTGGGTGCTTAGATAGGCTGGACCCCTTAGGCTAAGGATGTATCACAAGCTATGATGACTCATTTTCTGGTTCTCTTGATGCCTGCTCAACAACCAAGACTTGGAGACACCAAGAACAGAGTGATTATATACATGAAGAAAGCAGTGAAGAAATGGCCACTGTGAATGGAGTTTCAGGAAGACTAGGGAAGATGTAGGGTAGGGTGGGGGGTCAGCAAGGATCTCCTCATTGCCCTGTAAAGCATTGTTGCTGGTCCATGATTTGAGCTGTGGTCTCTCATCCCAGGATACCTGGTAGATGTGTGTCCCAAAGGCAGGCTCTGTGGGGCAGAGAGATAGGTTAGGTGAACTCATGGTGTGTCTGTGTAGTGAAGGTGGCTACCACTTACATCCCTAATTAAATGTGTAGATAGGAAGAAATTAACCCAGGGTCCAGAAGGCCCATTCACAGGCAGCTGGAAAATGCACAGCCCTTCAATATGAAAGTGCTTTTTACATGTAGCGACTGCCTCAGCCCCTGGAGCCTAGTGTTGTAGCTGGGTTCCTGAGAGAGAGAGAGAGAGAGAGAGAGAGAGAGAGAGAGAGAGAGAGAGAGAGAGAGAGAGAGAGAGAGAGAGAGAGAGAGAGAGAGAGAGAGAGAGAGAGATTTACTTTAAAGAAATGGCTCACGCAATTGTCGGGGCTGGCAACTCCCAAATCCATAGGTCAGGGAGCCGGCTGGAGACATCTGCTGTATCACAGGATTGCAGGAGCTGGTAAATAAGTAATAATAATAACATTTACTACAAGTAATAATCAGAAATGGATATGGAAAAATGAATTCCATTAATTCTGAGACATACTTCAGACATACTTTTCTTTACCCCCATTTTGTAAGAACAGTCAAATTTCCCCTTGGTAATCAGGATCAATCACACCAGACAACATTGTAACTCTCTGCCCATTGATTCAGAGTCAAGAGGAGCTGAAAATGGCCAGGTGACATTCTTAACTTCCAGTTCAATGGAATCAGTGCTGTGTTGCCTGGTGGGAGTATCCCTCCCTTTGGAACTAAGACTTCTAGACCAGCAGAGCATAGGGTCAAGAGAACAGGAAGCAAAAATTTTGCTAGTGGATCACTAGGGCTAATATTAAGTGGTGCCAGACCCATTTCCACCCCTTAATTCTTCGACATGTGGATACTGGCTAGGGGAGAAACAGAAACATATATTGGATGCTGATTTAGAGCATATACAGCCTTCTGGAGAACATCTCAATCAGCCCTGCAAGGTATTGCCACCTAGCTGATGCCGTAATTAGTCTTTAAAAGGTCATTCCATTGTTTTATCAAACGAGTTGCTTCAGGGTAATGCGGAACATGTGAAGACCAGTGAATTCCATGAGCGTGGGCCCACTGTCACACTTCATTTACTGTGAAGTAAGTTCCTTGATCTGGGGCAATGCTTTGTGGGATACCATGATGGTGGAGAAGGCTTTCTGTAAGCTGAAGGATGGCAGTTTTGGCAGAAGCATTGCGTGGAGGGAAGGCAAGTCCACATCCAGAGTAAGTGTCTATCCTAATAAGAACAAAATGCTGCCCTTTCCAGGATGGAAGCAGTCCAATGTAATCAGCCTGCCACCAGATTGCAGGCTGATTGCCCCAATGAATAGTGCCATGCCGGAAACTCAATGTTGGTCTCTGCTGCTGGCGGATTGGGCACTTAGCGGTGGCAGTAGCCAAGTCAGCTTTGGTGAGTGGAAGTCCCTATTGCTGAGCCCATGCATAACTTATTTCAATTATGTATTCTGGAACTGAGGAAATCACTACAGGATGGGCTCAGGGACACACTGGACCCACAGCGAGATGGACCTTAGTTAAGAATTCATTAATAATCTGACCTCCATATACCCCTACTGTTACTGGTGGACTACAGTGACATTTTGGGTCTCCTGGAATTAGTGTCAGTTCCAGAAAAGTCTGATTTTTTTTTCTTTTCCTCTATGAACAGGTATTCTCGTAAAAGGCTGTAGATCTATTTGGGGAAGGCTGGGAGAAAGAATAACAGTATAAATTTTTTGGCAAGGCAGTGAGGTTTTTCCCATAAGGAGAACAGCTTCCCCTTCATTCAAGGGCTTGTGGGTCTGTAAACTGGTTCTAGTATGGGAGTTGATTGAAAATCGGAGACTCACTATTTTTGTGATTCAGTCTAGACTGTCATTCTCTTGACCTAGAACTCTTCTGCTTATACAGATCAACTGTATATTTAGAAGGTTTTGCATCTATTTAACTCCTTGGGACACCAGGAGTAATTGGCCAATGCCATAAGTCAGTGTGAGTCAGAGTACTTTGATTACTGCTTTAATGCTACTGTCCATTATGGAAAAAATGCCCCCCTTCTTTTTGGCTATTAAGTGCCACCACTTGGCCCCTGCCACTGCAGGATCCAATTACACTTATTGTAGTTTGGTTTCCCAATTCAGTGAAGGCAGTTCCCACAGTAATATCTGACCCACATAGAAGAGCAATCAAGGGCACTCTTCAAGGATGTTGGGGCTCCCCTCACAAATTTATTCCTCACAGTTGTGGGAAAAGGTGCGTCCTCTGAGCACTTCCTGGGTGGGTGGGCAGATCTGACATGATAAATCCACTCTAGCATTCCAATTTCCTCAAAGCTTTGGATACCTTCTTCTACAGTATACAAAGTAAGTTCTGGTATTTCAAAGTCATTTAGTGTAGGCAACCTTTTGGTTCATACTTCAGCCAACCAAATAAATAAACTGTTAAATCCTTTTCTAACTCCTTCAGCTGAAACATTGAATGAAGAATCTCTGCTTAGTAGCCCCATATCAATAAATTCAAACTGATTCAACTTTATGTTCCTTGCACCATTATCCCACATCCTTAATAACCATTCCTACACGTGTTCCCCAGGTCTCCGTCTGTATACATTAGAAAATTCAAGTAG
This sequence comes from Dugong dugon, assembly GCA_030035585.1. Lineage (NCBI taxonomy): Eukaryota > Metazoa > Chordata > Mammalia > Sirenia > Dugongidae > Dugong > Dugong dugon. The sequence continues at coordinate 93,388,316 of CM057483.1, read as the reverse complement.
TTCTTTTGTAGTGTAGTGCACCTCTTCATGAGTCACACTTTGTATCCCACCTTTTGGTACATGCTGGGACTTAAATCTAGTTATTGGTCTAGAAACAAAGATGAGTGATGGGAGTGGGTCCTGAGGACATTTAGCAATGTTTTGAAAGTCATCTGGCCCAGGCACTGCCTCAGGCAAAGTTTCCTCAGACAAAGCTGGATTAATCTCCTCAGATGGGGGTGGAAAGGGTGATTCTACTGGCAATGATGACTCAGCAGATAAAGCTGGATAAATCTCTTCAGATGGAGATGGAAAGACTAGTTCTACTTACAAGCGTGTTTCAACAGTTTAGAAGCTCAATGGCCCCAGCTTCAAGATTATGTACCCATATATTTCCATCCCAATTTTCAGGATCCCATTACCTTCCAATCAATGCCCTCACTTTAAACTCTTTCTTTCAGGGCACAAATAGCCACTTTCAGGTTCTTTATACGGTCCTTGGGCTGGGACTTTGAAGCACTTAGCTCATCCTTTTCTTTCTCCACTTTGTCTAGTGAAAGTAGCAGCAACCGGTCAACGTCATTATACTTGCCAATTTGACAAAAATGTTTGAAGGCATCACAAGATCAATCAGAGCCTTTCTTTTACAAGTATTTGATTAAGAGTATCCAATGACGGTGATGTTGTTGTTGTTAGGTGCCATTGAGTCGGTTCCGACTCATAGCAACCCTATGTACCACAGAATGAAACACTGCCCGGTCCTGCACATTGTTATGTTTGAGCCCATTGATGAAGCCACTGTGCCAATCCATCTCGTTGAGGGTCTGCCTCTCTTTCGTTGACCCTGTACTTTACCAAGCACGATGTCCTTCTCCAGGGACTGATCCTCCTGACAACATGTCCAAAGTATATAAGACGTAGTCTCGTCATCCCTGCTTCTAAAAGGAGCATTCTGGTTGTACTTCTTCCAAGACAGATTTGTTTGTTCTTTTGGCAGTCCATGGTATATTAAGTATTCTTCGCCAACACCACAGTTCAAAGGTGTCAATTCTTCTTCGGTCTTCTTATTCCTTATCCAGCTTTCACATGCATATGATGCAAGTGAAAAATACCATGGCTTGGGTCAGGTGCACCTTAGTCTTCAAGGTGACATCTTTGCTTTTCAACACTTTAAAGAAGTCTTTTGCAGCAGATTTGCCCAATGCAATGTGTCTTTTGATTTCCTGACTGCTGCTTCCATGAGTGTTGATTGTGGATCCAAGTAAAATGAAATCCTTGACAACTTCAATCTTTTCTCCTTTTATCATGTTGTTTATTGGTCCAGTTGTGAGGATTTTTTGTTTTCTTTATGTTGAGGTGGGAAACCCTGGTGGCGTAGTGGTTAAGAGCTATGGCTGTCAACCAAAAAGTCGGCAAGTTTGAATCCACCAGGCGCTCCTTGGAAACTTTGGGGCAATTCTACTATGTCCTATAGAGTCACTATGAGTAGGCTCAACTCGACAGCAACGGGTTTTTTCTTTTTATGTTGAGGTGTAATCTATACTGAAGGCTATGGTCTTTGATCTTCATCAGAAAATGCTTCAAGTCCTCTTCACTTTCAACAAGCAAGGTTGTGTCATCTGCATGACACAGGTTGTTAATGAGTCTTCCTCTAATCCTGATGCCCCATTCTTCTTCATATAGTCCAGCTTCTTGGATTATTTTCTCAGCATACAGACCGAACAGGTATGGTGAAAGGATACAACCCTGATATACATCTTTCCTGAGTTTAAACCACACAGTATCCCCTTGTTCTGTCCTAACAACTTCCTCTTGATCTATGTACAGGTTCCTCATGAGCACAATTAAGTGTTCTGGAATTCCCATTCTTCGCAAAGTTATCTGTAATTTGTTATGATCCACACAGTTAAATGCCCTTTCATAGTCAATAAAATGCAGGTAAACATCTTTCTGGTATTCTCATCGGCAGTGATATCCCTGGTTCCACGTCCTTTTCTGAATCGAGACTGAATTTCTGGCAGTTCCCTGTCGACAGACTGCTACAGCCACTTTTGGATGATTTTCAGCAAAATTTTACTTACGTGTGATATTAATGATGTTGTTCGATAATTTCCGCATTTGGTTGGATCACTTTTCTTGGGAATAGACATAAATATGGATCTTTTCCAGTCAGTTGTCCAGGTAGATGTCTTCCAAATTTCTTGGCATAGATGAGTGAACACTTCCAGTGCTGCATCCACTTGTTGAAACATCTCACGTGGTATTCTGTCAATTCCCGGAGACTTGTTTTTCGCCAATGTCTTCAGTGCAGCTTGGACTTCTTCCTTCAGTACCATCGTTTCCTGATAATATGTTACCTCCTGAAATGGTTGAACGTTGACCAATTCTTTTTGGTATAATGACTCTGTGTGTTCCTTCCATCTTCTTTTGATGCCTCCTGTGTCGTTTGATATTTTCCCCATAGAATCCTTCTCTATTGCAACTCTAAGCTTGAATTTTTCTTCAGTACTTTCAGCTTGAGAAATGCTGAGCGTGTTCTTCCCTTTTGGTTTTCTATCTCCAGCTCTTTACACATGTCACTATAATACTTTACTTTGTCTTCTCGAGCTGCCCTCTGAAATCTTCTGTTCAGTTCTTTTACTTCATCATTTCTTCCTTTCACTTTAGCTACTTCACGTTCAAGAGCAAGTTTCAGAGCCTCTTCTGACATCCATTTTGGTCTTTTCTTTCTTTCCTGTCTTTTTAATGACCTCTTGTTTTTTTCATGTATGATGTCCTTGATGTCATTCTACAACTCGTCTGGTCTTTGGTCATTACTGTTCAAAGCATCAAATCTATTCTTGAGATGGTCTCTAAATTCAGGTGGTATATGCTCAAGGTCATACTTTAGCTCTCGTGGACTTGTTCTAATTTTCTTCAGTTTCAACTTGAATTTGCATAGGAGCAATTGATATTCTGTTCCACAGTTGGCCCCTGGCCTTGTTCGGACTGATGATATTGAGCTTTTCCATCGTCTCTTTCCACCGATGTAGTCGGTTTGATTCCTGTGTATTCCATCTGGCAAGGTCCATGTGTATAGTTGCCGTTTATGTTGGTGAAAAAAGGTATGTGAAATGAAGACGTCGTTGGTCTTGCAAAATTCTATCATGCGATCTCCAGCACTGTTTCTATCACCAAGGCCATATTTTCCCACTACTGATCCTTCATTTCCAACTTTCGCATTCCAATCACAAGTAATTATCAATGCATCCTGATTGCATGTTCGATCAATTTCAGACTGCAGAAGATGGTAAAAATCTTCAATTTCTTCACCTTTGGCCTTAGTGGTTGGTGTGTAATTTTGAATAATAGTTGTATTAGCTGGTCTTCCTTGTAGGCATATGGTTACTATCCTATCACTGACAGCTTTATACGTCAGGACAGATCTTGAAATGTTCTTTTTGACAATGAATGCAATGTCATTCCTCTTCAAGTTGTCATTCCCATATGTAAACCATATGATTTTCTGATTCAAAATGGCCAATATAGTCCCTTTCAGCTCACTAATGCCTAGGATATCAATGTTTATATATTCCATTTCATTTTTGACAATTTCAAATTTTCCTAGATTCATACTTCATACATTCCAGTTTCTGATTATTAATGGATGTTTGCAGCTGTTTCTTCTCATTTTGAGTCTTGCCACATCAACAAATTAAGGTCCCAAAAGCTTGACTCCATCCATGTCATTAAGTCTGACTCTACTCTGAGGAGGCAGCTCTTCCCCAGTCCTCTTTTGCGTGCCTTCCAACCTGGGGGGCTCATCTTCCAGCACTTTATCGGACAATGTTCTGCTGCTATTCATAAGGTTTTCACTGGCTAATTCTTTTCAGAAGTAGACTGTTGAGTCCTTCTTCCTAGTTTGTCTTTGTCTGGAAGCTCAGACTAAGAAATCTGTCCACCATGGGTGACCTGTCCCCCATGGGTGACCCTGCTGGTGTCTGAATACTGGTGGTATAGCTTCTAGCATCACAGCAACACACAAGCCTCCACCGTACGAGAAACTGACAGATACATGGGGGATGGTGATTATATTTTGCGTATATCTATTATTACATCATGCCACGGATTAACAGTGTCCTCTTTACTACAGGAAATAGAATCACTGGAGCCTTTAAACATAGCCAGACTTGAGAACCAATTCAGAAAACTCATCCTTAAGATTTTGTTCCTCTAGAACCACTCTCAGTACCAAAATAGTTAGTTCTCCAGAGGAGCAAAACCAGTGAGACGTGTACATATAAATATATAGAGAGGAATTTACTTCAAGGAAATGACTTACACAGTTGGGGGTTGGCAAGTCCCAAATCCATACGTCAGGTGGCAAACTGGAGACCTCTGATGACTCACAAGATTTCAGGGGCTAGCAAATCCAAAATCTGCAAGTCAGGCAGAAGGCCTGAAATTTATCCAGGCTTTCATCCCAGGATCCGGAGGTCAAGTGTAGAGAGTGAAGGGTTGTGAGAGAGAGAGGGCTTTCCCAGAATATTCATTTATATTCTGGAGGCAGGCCACACGTCCAAGGAAAATCCCCTTTCAACTGATTGGTTGATCATAAGATATCACATCACAAAAAGTATTTACATTACGTTACATTACTAAAGTGCAACCAGTCCTGTATCTAGCCAAACCACTGAGAACCACAGCCTAGCCAAGATGACACATAAAATTAATCATCACACCTAGGTCCAGAAATGAATGACACACCTGTCTGATTCAGTCTCTCTTCCAGCCCTCAGTTATGTTCTCTGTCTCCTTGAGCCTAGCCAGTAAGGCTGCATTTTCTTCCACAGTAGCTGTGGAGGTTGTGGAGCACCCTAAAATAAGAAAGCCCTGTGAACTCTCAGCTCTTACACTTTCCCCATTCTAGTTTTTTTTTTTTTTCCAAGAGTAAACTCTCCTTGGCTTTTGTCTGCTTTTGAATATTTTCCAACACTTTCAAATACTTGTTTTCTTGTATTCTTTTCCAGATTTCATAATTGTTATGTGTGAGTTGGTTCATGCAAACTCTCTGTCATGGATTGAATTGTGTCCCTCAAAAATATGTGTATCAATTTGGCTAGGCCATGATTCCCAGTATTGTGTGGTTGTCCACCATTTTGTCATCAGATGTGATTTTCCTATGTTTTGTAGGAAAAAAGGATGTTGATGAGATGGGATTAGTGGCAGTTATGTTGATGATGCAGGACTCAAGATACAAGATTGGATTGTGTCTTGAGCCAATCTCTTTTGAGATATAAAAGAGAGAAGCAAGCAGAGAGACATGAGGACCACATACCACCAGGAAACAAGATCCAGGAGAATAGTGAGTCCTTTGGACCCAGGGTCCCTTTGCTGAGAAGTTGAGAAGCTCCTCAACCAGGGGAAAATTGATGACAAGGACCTTCCCCCAGAGCCAAGACAGAGAGAAAGCCTTCCCCTGGAGCTGACGCCCTGAATTTGGACTTCTGGCCTACTAGACTGTGAGAGAATAAACTTCTGTTTGTTGAAACCATCCATTTGTGGTATTTCTGTTATAGCAGCAGTAGATAACTTAGGCACTCGCATACAGCATGTATGTAATGTTTACAGTATTGATATCACATTATAAATATTAATAAAACTTTTCCTAGTGAGACTTTCTCTTTTCCTTCCTATCCCATTGAGTCTGAACAAATGAAATGTGTATATTGTAGAAGCAGCAGCAGTACAAATATGGAGTCTGGCAGGTCCATTCTCCTCCCTATATCCTTGTTCAGTCCAGGAATGGGCCTGGATCCCTGGAGCTCCAAGGCTTGCCGGTCCCCTTGATGCAGAATGCCTTGGAATGAGTTCCGTTTGCACCAGGCTTTGCCCCCTAGCTGTACTGAGCTGTGTCTCTGAGAGGCCTTGAAGACAAGGTTCAGACCTTGGCAAGTGTCTCTGGGACAGTGGGGAAACTCTTACCTCATAGTATCCAACTCTTTGTAAGGGCACATTGTCTTCGTGCTCTATTTCTTGCTTTTTGAAGTTACAGGTGAGAGACAGTCCCCACAGGGTCATTTTATAAATCTTTCTGCCCTCTGTCTCTAGATTATGTGTCTTTCTTGTTTGACCAACAATTCTTCCATTTAGGTACATTTATTCAGTACAATGAAAGAAAGGCCTGGCAATCTGCTTCCATAAAAGATTGCAGCCAGGAAAACCATGTAGGAGTAGATTTTCATAAATGACAAAAATGCTGGAACACAGAGACCCATGGGAGACATTTGGGTTAAGATTTAAAATGGTGAGCGGGACCATCTCTCAAAAGTTCTCACTTGAGACGGGGGCAAGATGGCGCTCTAGGCAGAAACACCACGTCGTCCCTCCACAGCAAAGATCCGAAAAACTAAGCCTAACAGAGAATCAACAATCCTGAAACCCTAGAACACCAAATGAAGAGATAAAGAACTCAGCCAAACACCAAACGGAGTGAGAATACTAAAAGAGAACGGAGAGCGAGGAGAGACTCAGGCAGAGATTCCTTACCAGCTAACGCAGCGCGGATCCACCATCTTGGATTCCTATCGGAGACCAGCAAATGGGAGAGCAGCCTTGCAGAGCATCTGGTCGGAGACAGAACGACCGGTAAACTGCGGTGCGTGCTCTCCCACCACCCACCCCTCTCCGCCTCAGCTGGGGATCCCCTGCTTTCCGTGGCCAGGGTCCCTGGGCTGGGGGGTGCTGGTGCTTGGATTCCGCTTGCCCGGGCTGGCGGCTTTCTGGGAGCCGTTTGCTGGCAGCTAGCAAACCTTTTTCTGCCGCCTCCCCCTCCTTTTGCCTGGGTGCCTGGTTCCGAGTGCCGTCTCTGCTCTCTCCTGCGGGGCTGTAGGGCTGCGTGCGGGCGTGTGGCTGTTTCTAGGTCTGGGCTCCCGCGTGGGTGGGATCCCGGGGCCTTTGTTCGTTCGCCCCTCTGCTTTCCGTGGCCAGAGTCCCTGAGCTGGGGGGCGCCGGTGCTTGGATTCCGCGCACCCGGGCTGGAGGCTTTCTGGGAGCCGTTTGCTGGCCGCTAGCAAACCTTTTTCTGCCGCCTCCCACTCCTTTTGCCTGGGTGCCTGGTTCCGAGTGCTGTCTCTGCTCTCTCCTGCGGGGCTGTAGGGCTGCGTGCGGACGTGTGGCTGTTTCCAGGTCTGGGCTCCCACGCGGGTGGGATCCTGGGGCCTTTGTTCATTGGCCCCTCTGCTTCCCGTGGCGACGGTCACTTAACCCCGAGACTACCGGCTTCTTGGAATTCGCGCCCCTAAGTGGGGGCTCTCTGGGTCCCATTTGTAGGCACTGACTGCTGGTGTTGCCCTTTTTTTTTCCTCAATTTTATTTTTCTTCCTTTTTTGATTAGTTTTGTCATCTTTTACCTCTTTTTCTCTTTTGTCTTTCTTCATTGCTTAATTTCTTGTCTCTCTATCTCTTCCTTCTCTTTCTGATCCCTGAATACCAGGCGATGTATGCCTCTGTACCTTCTGGCCAGGCTGAGCTGTGAAAATTGAGACCGACTCCCCCAGACCTCATAGCTGCATCGGTGGGATCCCTGGGAACTTTGCAGTTCTTTAACTTTTCTGATTTTTATTTGGTCATTCTTTCCTTTTCTTTCTCTTCCCCCTTCTGGTTTCCTCCATCCCATAGTCTCTCATCTGTACATTCCAACGACAAGCTCCCCTAGCATTCTTTTATGTTTGTACGCTTTTTGCTCCTCCTCCTCTCTCCTCTCCCCCATATCCAGCTTAGCTTCACACATAACCATCTTCCCGCTGCACCCTACCTACCTGCACCGTGCACTAGACATCACATCACCAAGCGGTGCAGGCACGCCCTATTGGAACCTGCCCAGCACTGACTACCGACCGTCCTGGTGGCTGCGGTGAGTGCCACAAGCAACCCATCCCAGTGGCTCCTCCTCAACTAGATCTGTCCAGCTGTACCACAAGAACGAAAAAAAAAAAAAAAACCTACAATCAATAAACGAGAGAAATATCTACTGAATGCCCCGAAAACAGCAAACAATATCAAAACATTTACAAAAACAAGACAAGATGGCTCCAATAGGCGTCCAAATTAAAACACCAGATAACTCTCCTGTGGAAGAAAATGCACTAGAAGTACCTGATACGGAACTCAAATCACTAATACTCGGAATTTTCCAAGAACTGAGGCAAAAAGCTGACAAACATGAGGAAAAAATAGACAAATTTATGGAAAATACAGACAAAAAATTGGAAGAATTCAGGAAGATGATGCAAGAACAAAATGCCAAAATAAATTCACAACTCGAAATTATACAAAAACAACAATTAGAAATCCAAAAGATAAACAACAAGACTTCAGAAATGGACGGTGTCATAGAAGGGCTGAGAAGTAGATTTGAAACCATGGAAGACAGGATCAGTGGAACTGAAGACAAACACTTGGATACAACTCTGTTTCAGGAAAACTCAGAAAAAAGAACAAAGAAAAATGAAGAGACCCTGAGAGTTATGTGGGACACAATTAAAAGCAAAAACTTACGAGTGATTGGCATACCAGAACAGGGGGAGAAAACAGAAAACACAGAGAGGATCATTGAGGAACTGCTGACAGAAAACTTTCCCAATATCATGAAAGATGAAAAGCTGGTCATCCAAGAAGCTCAACGAACCCCATATAGAAGAGACCCCAAAAAAAAATCACCAAGACATATCATATTCACACTCGCTAAAACTAAAGACAAACAAAGAATCCTGAGAGCAGCTCGTGAAAAACAAGAAGTCACATACAGAGGAGAAACAATAAGACTAAGCTCAGATTATTCAGCAGAAACCATGCAGGCAAGAAGGCAATGGGATGACATATATAAAATCTTGAAAGAAAAAAATTGTCAGCCAAGAATAATATATCCTGCAAAACTCTCATTCAGATTTGATGGTGAAATTAGGTCATTTCCAGATAAACAGAAACTAAAGGAATATGCAAAAGTCAAACCAAACTTACAAGAATTATTAAAGGGAGTTCTTCGATCTGAGGACAAACAGCTTAAGCCCTCAGGCAGGACCTAGGACCTAGGACGCAGGTTAACATGAACCAGATACCATTCTAGGAACTGAACTACAGACGACTTTCCAAAAACAAAAGATATACAACAGGGAATCAGAGAAATCAATCAAAGGATGACAACAACATCAAAACAATGAAAGAGGGAACAAACGACATAGGTATAGAACCTTCTAAAGGAGAAGAAGGCAAGGCGATACCAAGTAACGGTAGACTGCTTCAAAATTATAAAGATAAGGGTAAAATTCATGGTAACCACAAAAAAAGTTAACAAACCAACTCATAAAAATAAAGACAAAAAACATAAAGTCTCAACAAAAACAAAACCTACAAAAAGAAAAGAAATGAACACAAAATCCACAAACAAAAGGAACTCAGCACAAGAGAGTAAGAAGAACAAAGAAAACTTCAACATCACAAAAAAAAGCACTACAAATGACAGCAACAAACTCACATCTATCAATAATTACACTGAACGTAAATGGACTCAATGCACCCATAAAGCGACGGAGAGTGGCAGAATGGATAAGAAAACAGGATCCATCTATTTGCTGTCTACAAGAGACACATCTTAGAAACAAAGATGTGAATTTATTAAAAATCAAAGGTTGGAAAAAAATATATCAAGCTAACAACTATCAAAAAAGAGCAGGAGTGGCAATTCTAATCTCAGATAAAATAGACTTTAAAACAAAATCTACCATAAAAGACAAAGAAGGACACTATATAATGATTAAGGGGATGATCCATCATGAAGACATAACCATAATAAATATCTATGCACCCAATGACAGGGCTCCAAAATACATAAAAAAAACTCTAACAGCACTGAAAAGAGAAATTGACAGTTCCACAATAATAGTAGGAGACTTCAACACACCACTCTCAGTAAAGGACAGAACAACTAAAAAGAAACTCAGCAAAGATATAGAAGACCTAAAGGACACAATCAGCCAACTGGACCTCATAGACATATATAGAACAATCCATCCAACCGCTGCAAAGTACACATTCTTTTCCAATGCACATGGAACGTTCTCCAGAATAGACCACATCTTAGGCCACAGAGCAATCCTCAACAAGATCCAAAATGCTGAGATAATTCACAGTGTCTTCTCTGACCACAATGCCATCAAGGTAGAAATTAACACTAGAAAGAGCAAGGAAAAAAAATCAAACACATGGAAACTGAATAATAATCTGCTTACACATCAATGGGTAATAGAAGAAATCAGAGATGGAATTAAAAAATTCCTAGAATCAAATGAAAATGAAAACACATCCTACCAAAACCTTTGGGACACAGCAAAGGCAGTCCTCAGAGGACAATTTATAGCAATAGATGCACATATCAAAAAAGAAGAAAGGGACAAAATCAAAACATTAACTACAGAACTCAAACAAATAGAAAGAGAACAACAAAAAAAGCCTACAACCACCGGAAGAAAGGAAATAGTAAAGATCAGAGCAGAAATCAATGAAATAGAGAACAGAAAAACAATAGAAAGAATCAACAAAACCAAAAGTTGGTTCTTTGAAAGAATCAACAAAATCGACAAACCACTGGCCAGACTGACAAAAGAAAAACAGCAGAGGGCACAAATAACCCAAATAAGAAATGAAATGGGGGACATTACAACAGACCCAACTGAAATAAAAAGGATTATAACAGAATATTATGAAAAACTGTATTCCAACAAATTTGAAAACCTAGAGGAAATGGATAAATTTCTAGAAACATACGGCCTACCCAAACTACAACAAAGTGATATTGAAAATCTGAACAGACCCATAACAAGAGAAGAGATTGAAAAGGTAATAAAAAAACTCCCAACCAAAAAAAGCCCTGGCCCAGATGGCTTCACTGGAGAATTCTACAAAACATTTACAGAAGAGCTCGTACCAGTTCTACTCAAGTTATTTCAGAGCATAGAAGAGGAAGCAACACTTCCAAATTCATTCTATGAAGCCAGCATAACGCTGATACCAAAACCAGGCAAAGACATCACAAAAAAAGAAAATTACAGACCAATATCTCTCATGAATATAGATGCAAAAATTCTGAACAAAATTCTAGCCAATAGAATTCAGTATCATATCAAAAAAATAATACACCACGACCAAGTAGGATTCATACCAGGTATGCAAGGATGGTTTAACATTAGAAAATCCATCAACGTAATCCACCACATAAATAAAAGGAAAGAAAAAAATCACATGATTATCTCAATTGATGCAGAAAAGGCATTTGACAAAGTCCAACACCCATTCCTGATAAAAGCTCTCAATAAAATAGGTATAGAAGGGAAATTTCTCAACATAATAAAGGGCATCTATGCAAAACCAACAGCCAACATCATTCTTAATGGAGAAAGGCTGAAAACATTCCCCCTGAAAACAGGAACAAGACAAGGATGCCCTTTATCACCACTCCTATTTAACATTGTGCTGGAAGTTCTAGCTAGAGCAGTAAGGCAAGAGAAAGAAATAAAGGGCATCCAAATTGGTAATGAAGAAGTTAAACTCTCCCTGTTTGCAGATGATATGATACTATACATAGAAAACCCTAAAGACTCCACGAGAAATTTACTGGAAGTAATAGAAAGATTCAGCAGAGTAGCGGGATACAAGATAAACATTCAAAAATCAGTTGGATTCCTATACACCGGTAAAGAGAACGATGAAAAGGAGATCAGGAAATCAATACCATTTTCAATAGCCCCTAAAAAGATAAAATACTTAGGAATAAATCTGACCAGGAATATAAAAGACCTATACAAAGAAAACTACAAAACACTGCTGCATGAAACCCGAAGGGATCTACATAAATGGAAAAACATACCATGCTCATGGATAGGCAGACTCAACATTGTGAAAATGGCAATTCTACCTAAAGCAATCTACAAATACAATGCAATTCCGATACAAATACCAACAACATTCTTCAAAGAGATGGAAAAACTAATTATTAACTTTATATGGAAAGGGAAGAAACCCCGAATAAGTAAAGCACTACTGAAGAAGAAGAATAAAGTTGGAGGACTCACACTACCTGACTTGAGAACCTACTATACAGCTACAGTACTCAAAACAGCCTGGTACTGGTACAACAACAGAGACATTGACCAATGGAACAGAATTGAGAACTCAGATGTAAATCCATCCACCTACGGTCACCTGATTTTTGACAAGGGCCCAAAATACATCAAATGGGGAAAAGACAGTCTTTTTAACAAATGGTGCTGGCAAAACTGGATATCCATTTGTAGAAAAAATGAAACAGGACCCATACCTCACACCATATACAAAAACTACTTCAAAATGGATCAAAGACCTGAATATAAAGCCTCAAACTATAAAATTCATAGAAGAAAAAATAGGACCAACACTTCAGACCTTAATACATGGCATTAACAGGATACAAACCATAAACATCAACACAAAAAACCCAACAGATAAACTAGATAATTGGGATCTTCTAAAAATCAAACATCTATGCTCTTCAAAAGATTTCACCAAAAGAGTTAAAAGAGAACCTACAGACTGGGAAAAAATTTTTGGACAGTACAAGTCAGACAGAGGTCTAATCTCCATAATCTACAAGAAAATCCAACACCTCTACAACAAAAAGACAACCAATCCTATCAAAAAATGGGCAAAGGAAATGAACAGACACTTCACCAAGGAAGACATTCAAATGGCCAACAGACACATGAGGAAATGCTCGCGTTCACTAGCCATTAGAGAAATGCAAATTAAAACCACAATGAGATACCATCTCACCCCGGCATTACTGGCACGAATCAAAAACACTGGAAATAACAAATGTTGGAGGGGCTGCGGGGAGACGGGAACTCTTATACACTGCTGGTGGGAATGCAAAATGATACAGCCATTTTGGAAAATGATATGGCGTTTCCTCAGAAAGCTAGAAATAGACATACCATTCGATCCAGCAATCCCACTCCTAGGAATATATCCTAGAGAAATAAGAGTCATCATTCGAATAGACATATGCACACCTATGTTCATGGCAGCATTATTCACAATAGCAAAACGATGGAAACAACCTCGATGTCCATCAACAGACGAATGGATACACAAACTATGGTACATACACACAATGGAGTACTATGCAACGAGAAAGAACAATGAATCGGTGAACCATCTCATAACATGGATGAAACTGGAGGACATCATGCTGAGTGAAATAAGTCAATCACAAAAGGACAAATATTGTATGAGACCTCTATTGTAAAAACCCATGAAAAAATTCACATGCAAAATGTAACAATCCTTGTTGGTTACCAGGGATGGGGGGGGGGAATACTAAATAGGTAATAGGTAAGTGGTAACTTGGGTGAGAGATGAGATAGTACATAGTACAGGGGAAACTAACACAACCTGCACAAGGAAAGGTCATGGAGGCCCTATAGACACATCCAAACCCCCCGAGGGCCTGAGTTGTTGGACGGAGGGCTCTGGGGACCATGATCTCGGGGAACATCTAGCTCAATTGGCATGACACTACTTATAAAGATAATGCTCTACATTCTACCTTGGTGAGTAGTGTCTGGGGTCTTAAAAGCCTATGAGCGGCCATCTAAGATACTCCACTGATCTCATCCCTTCGGGAACAAGGGAGAACGAAGAGAACAGGATACAAGGAAAAGATTAGTCCGAAGGACTAATGGTCCACAGCTACCAAGGCCTCCACGGGACTGAGCCCAGTACAGCTGGATGGTGCCCGGCTACCACCAATGACTCCTCTGACCAGGATCACAACAGAGGGTTCTGGGCAGAGCTGGAGTAGGATGTAGAGCATAATTTTAACTCCCAAAAAAAAAAAAAAAAAAGAAGACCAGATATACTGGCCTAAAGAATACTAGAGAAACCTCGAGAGTGTGGCCCCCAGACACCCTTTCAGCTCAGAGGTGAAGTTACCTTCAAGGTTCGATGTTAAGCCTGGGAATGGACACCCCAGTAAAACTAAATGGGACTAACGAGGTACAGGAGTCCGGTGACAAGGGCCAGAAGGCAGAGGGAGAGTAGGAAACTGATGGTAAGGAACACAAATTGAATAAGGACACTGACGATGTATTGTGAGATTGTTGACCACTGCTATAGGGCAACATTTGTAGTAACTATTAAATGGGAGGCTGTTTTGTCCTGTAAGCCTTCATCTTGGGCGAGAATGGCAGCACAATTGGAAGAGCATAGTCAATATCACTTAAATGTGTTTGTAAAAAGTTTTGAAATGGTGTTTAAATAAAATAAAAATAAATAAATAAATAAATAAACAAATGAGACTAAAGAGGTACAATAGTCCACTGACAAGGTCCAGAAGACAGAAGGGGACAAGGAAGCCCCCTGGTGATAGGGAATACAAGGTGGAGTAAGGATATTCTTGATGTGCTGTGAGATTGTTAACCATTGTCATAGGGCAACATGTGTAGTAACTGTTAAATGAAAAAACTATTTTGTTCTGTAAGCCTTCATCTTAAGTGAGAATAACAGCACAATTGGAAGAGCGTAGTCAATGTCACTGAACTGTGAATGTAGAAATTTTTGAAACGGTGTATCTTTGGCCATCTGTAATTTTCATGAAAAAAAAAGGTTGAGAATTTAGAGGCTTAATACGTTGTGGGGTTGTTAACCAATGTCAAAAAACAACATGTGTACTACTATTTCATGAGAAACTATTTGCTCTGTAAGCTTTCACCTGAAGTACAATAAAATATATATATAAAAAATAAAAAAATAAAAAAAAATAAAAAAAAAAAAGTTCTCACTTGAACACATATTGTCACTGCCCTACACTGACCATGCCTATCTCTTCCCCCACTTCAAAGTCAGAGGGAAAGAGGCTCTCCTGTCACTGTGGTCTTGGTAGCTCTGATATCGTGGCCTCCCCAGAAGAAAGACTGAATTGGATGACTATTTTGTGGTTGTGAAGGGTGAGGCTGTTCAGTTGTGCTGCGGAAAAAGTTGGGAAGGTGGCTTTTATGTGTGTGATCCAGTAGATCCTCCCTGCCTGCCCACCCTGGCTGTCTGCTCTTTTCACATCTCTTTGGCCCTGGTTTGCATGACTGGTCACAGGGTCTCTAGAACAACCTTTCTGAGTATGGTTCTGATCCGGGTTTGAAAGGATCAGGGCTGCCCACCAGGAGGAGGACAGGAGGAATCTGGAAAGAATTTCTAGAAAAATGCTGTAACAGGAGCAGGGGAGGAGGATCAAGGGAATAAAGGAAGGAAATTTTCCTTAGAGAGGGAAATAACAGGCAAAGTGTCATCCATTTCCTTCTGAATCCCTATCTTTTGTATCCTGAGAGGATAACTGGAAATACATATATATGTATGTGTACACACACACACACCTAAAAATCAGTTCTACCTGCTGTGGGGGTGGGCAGTGGTGTGTGTTTGACTTTTAAAAACAAATATCAGAGTAATAGACAAAGTTATCTCTTATGGTCTCCTCTTCCTCTTCCATCTTCTTCTTCCTCTTCTTTCATGTCCTAGTCCTCATCATCTGTGTCCTTCTTGTCCTCCATGTCTTCCTTTATCTCCTCATCCTCCTCCTCGTTCTCCTCACCCTTGTCCTCTTCCTCTTCTTCCTTCTCCTCCTTCTTTTTTCTCTCCCTCCTTCCATCCTTCCATCCCTCCAGGTCTCCTGCCTTCCCTCCTCTCTCACTCCATCTGTTGTTCTTTTCTTTCCATGAACCCTGGTGGTGGAGTGGTTAAGAGCTATGGCTGCTAACAAAAAGGTCAGCAGTTCCAATCTACCAGCCGCTCTTTGGAAACCCTGTTGGGGAGGTTCTACTCTGTCCTATAGGTTCACTATGAGTCAGAATTGACTTGACAGCCACATTTTTTTTTTATAGCTAACGAAAATACCAATCTACTGCTGTGTAGTTAGTCAATTCTGACTCATGTCTCATCATCTTTTTGTTCTCACTGTTTGTTTCAAAGCCAGTTCTGACCAGAGTCACCATTTTCATCTACTCTACTTGGACATATTCCTCATTAAAGCCATGTAACCTTTTCCTGCAGGCCAGAGGGAGTCGCCCCAGACCCTTTCAGAAAAGTACATGGGAGATACCTCTCCCTCACCATGTCCCCTGAGATGCAGGCTGTGAGCATACCCTCCCAGTGGTTTATACCCAGAGCTGTATGCCCAGTGCCTAGAGCAGTGTAAAGCACATAGTACATGGTCTTACTGCTGCCTGGCACTCCTACTAGACAGAGCCTTGGAAAGGTCATCATGAATCCTGGGATACACTCACAGCTCTGCGAGTAATCCAGAGTCTGATTTGGTAGGTATCATTTCCTCACTATATGTATACTTGTTTCTCCATTTATACACTGATGGGGACCTCTTAGACCCCTTCAAATTAAGACCGTACTTCCCTAAGTTGTTTAGCAAGATATCCTGGAGAAAAAAATCGCTGTGGATCAGTTCCAGTTACTGCACAAGGAAGGGACTGTTTCCAAAGAAAATCATAGTACGTAATAGGTAAGGAGGGGTTTGTCTCTCTCCTTTATACCTTTGTTCCTTTATTCCCCTTCCCTCTTAATGGCACCAGTCCCCTCCCATCACTTACGTGGGAATCTTTCTGTCCTTGACTTACAAATCCTGTAGAGTCCCCTATAGAGTAACGAGCTCCATTCTCCATTCTCACTGTCCCTGTCCTAATTCTCAACCCACCCCCATTTATCTAGTCTATATTATAAGCCAGGAGAGTTGGGTTCTCATCCTCATTCTGCCCAAAAGGGACTGTGTGGCTCTGGGCCAGTTGCTTTCCCTCTCTGGGCTTCATCCCTTTGTAAGATGAGGGATTGACCACCCTGGTCTCCAACTGGATGCAGATTGGCATCATGGAGAGAACCCTGCCATGGTCATCAGCAGCTCTGGACTTTAGTCATGTCTCCGCCGCTAACCCAGCAAATGGTTTAGATCCAGTCCCTTCCCACTTCTGAGACTCAGTTTCCCATATCAACAGCTGTGACTGATGATTGAGGGGTCTTAGATTCCTGCATATTTGGGCCTTGGTCCTCTAACCTGTCTGTGGCTTTCCAAAACCTGTATCTTTATATCCTAAGCAGATGGAGCCTTTTCTTATTGTCTGGATTACATCTTAGAAACATCTCTAACGAAAAGCCTTTTCCTTTGTGTTTGATGCTTCATTTTCCCAGGTATGCCTCCAGCTTCCTTTGCCTTGGACCCTGGGGGCCTGTATTTATGGGCTTTTAATCACAAAAGGCTTTCAATTAGTGTAATTATTTTCATTTTTAGTCTTGCCCCTCTCCCTGCCTGTCCCCCTCCCACCTAAGATTTCCTCTTATTTTAACTTAGAGAGCAGAGATCCTGGCTGCATCACCATAGCAACAAGCAGCTAGGGCCAATTAAGCCATAACTGAGTCATTAGACACCTAAGCTGATTATAAATTCCAGAATATTGGCTGGAGGAGAGACACTAACAGGAAGGAAAACAAAGTAGGTCTTAGCAGGAGGGAAGTGGGTAGTTGAGTAGCTGAGTGCTGCAAACCATCTTCCACCTTGCTTCCACTTGAGCCATGTGCCTGGGTGTCTGTGGACACCATAGCATGTTCCCTCAACCAGCAAGCCAGAGGTAGGGGCAACCAAGCCCCTTCCACCCTCAAGAAAATAAATCTGGATAACTCCCTGCCAACATGGCCCAAACAGAGGGACCTGGGTCTCAATTTTCAAATAAAATTGAGAGTAACGGGCAGAGTCTATTACAGATTTCACCCTGAGTCCTAATCTGGTGGAGCCTTTCCTTACCCCACAATTACTCTTTGGAACTTTCTCTAATGAAAAAGCCTATTCCCTCCTGTTTGATGCTCCATTTTCCCAGTCAAGTCCCCCGTTCCCCTGGCCTGTGTTCATGGGATTTTAATCACAAAATATTAAAAATTTTTATAATTAGAATATTCAAACTACAATTCTTCTCCATCCCACACAAGACCTACTACCCCACTTTCAAGCTCCCTTTTTATTTTATTTAGTGAGGAAAGCTCTTGGCAGGATTGTTATAGCAACCAGCCACCAGGTAGATTAAGCCATTTAGTATCTGGACACTGACACTCAAAGTTGATTATGGGCCTAGAAACTTGGAAGGTAGAGTGAGACTGCTGGAATGAAGACAAAGTGGCTCTTAGCTGGAGAGAAGGGGAAGCTGAACTCCTCAGGGCTCCAGCCAAAACCCTACCCCCTCATCCTTAGTCCCTTCCACCTGACTTCATCTTTGCCCCCTGTACCCTTCAGGAGAGTAAGGAAAGGAGAGAGAGGCAGTGAAGTGGGGTAGTTATCCCCTATGAAGGATAATGGCCTA
This sequence comes from Dugong dugon, assembly GCA_030035585.1. Classification (NCBI taxonomy): domain Eukaryota; kingdom Metazoa; phylum Chordata; class Mammalia; order Sirenia; family Dugongidae; genus Dugong; species Dugong dugon. Next base: position 93,369,921 of record CM057483.1, on the reverse strand, counting down.
GGTTAGGACACTAGAACTTGTGCCCTTAGGCTAACAACTACCCACCCCCCTCCATGTCTCTAAACTCACATCTGCAAGCATGCCCTCCCCATTAGGTATCCCCAGTTCCTAAAAAATTACCTAGCACAGAGGAGGTGCTCTTAGTACTTGCTGCTCTGCAGTCCCCTCAGAGAGAACATTACTAGAGGGAGCACACTGAAACCACCCTGGAAAGTGATCAAGTGAAGGCTTCCTAATCCAGTGGATTCTTTTGGGAAATGACTGTAATGAAAAGTCTCTGCCATCTGGTTTAAGGCTTCCAGTTCATTCACAGTCTGGCTCCTCTGCCTTCTAATGATGGTGGTGAGGGGGGATGGGATGAGGAATGTTAGGCTGTTAATCACCAAACACATTAATTGTATCAGGATGTTCTCACCTGCCCTTCTCCTTCAGTGCCCCTTACAGTCATAGGATCCCACTAGGTTTCACTGAGAGAGCAGAGCTCCTAGCTGCATTGTCATAGCAACCAGAAGCAAGACAGTATAAAAGGTGAGGGAATCATTTGACCCCAAAGCTTACTGTAAGGTCTGCAGGAGAAGGGCTAAAAGGGAGGGAAATACATTCACTCTCAGCTGGAGAGAAGTGGGTAGCTAAGCTTCTCAGTGCTCCAACATTGTCCCAATCCCATCCTCCACCTCTGTGCCTCCAAGTTAAGACGGATAGTCAGAGTGGGTTTTGCTCTCTTTGGGGCCATGACCTGTGTCTGGACACTGAAACACATGTCCTTAACACCACGCACAAGTTACCTCCCCCATTCATTTTCCGAAAGCAACACACAAGAGTGAACATAGGTTACGCATGTGCATTACCACTCCTAGAACAGTGTCAGAAATACAGTAGGTGTACTCGGTGCAGTCCATTCACTCCATCTTAGACATTGCACTTGACACCTTTTCCTCTCTCCTCAAAACTCCACCTACTCCTCTACCAGCCACACTCTCAGCTAATGATACTGATTCCTATTTCTCTGAAAACATGGAAGAAAAGGAAAAAAAACCTTCCAAAACTTCCCACTTACTGCATCTGTGAATTGATACTCTGCCTTTCCTCTTGTCACTATGGATGAACTGTACATGCTCCTATTAAAATCCAGCCCTACACTTGGGCACTAGATTCCACTTTTTTGCCTATTCAACTCATGGCCCCAGAAATGCTCCCCATGTTTTCTCCTGATTCACCAATTTACCCCTCTCTACTGAATGATTCCCATCAGTACACAAACATACTGCAAATTCTCCCGTCTTAAAAACAAAACAGCAAACACACCAAAAAACAAACAAAAATCCCTACCTTGACTACACGACCCCTTCCATCCGCTGCATCATCATCTCTCTATTTGCCCTTTACAGTAAAACTCCTTAAAAAATCATTGTCTATTCTTGTTTTCTCCATTTCCTCTATTCTCACTCTCTCCTGAACCCACCCCAATCAAGCTTTCAACTGTACCACTCCACTGAAATAACTATTCTCAAGGTCCACAGATGACCTCCATATTGCTAAATCTAGTGGTTAGTTTTCAGTCCTGTTCTTCCTTGGCTGATCCATATCATTTGGCACTGTTGATCACTTCCTCCTCCTTGCAATACTTTCTTCACTTGGTTTACAGGACACTTCTGTCTCTTGGTTCTCCCTTTGCCTCAGTGTCTATTACTTTTCAGTGTCCTGACTAGTTACTCCTCATCTCATTGACTTCTCTGTGTTGGAGTGCTCCAGGGTTCAGCTCTCAGACTTGTGTACTTCCCTACCTACTCTCACTTCCTACAGAATCATGTACAGTTTCTTGACTTTCATCCCACCTACACATAGATCAATCACACATTAATTTTCAAGCCCGCTCCTCTCCCTGAACTCTAGACTCATATTCAATTGCCTCCTCAACATCACCACTTAGATGTGTAATATTTATCTCAAATTGAAATTCATCATACCCTGAACAAAATCCCTGAGTAAGTACCCTTCCTGTCAACCTTACTCCTCCCATCGTTTTCCCCATCTTAAGAAATGACAACCCCATCCTTCTACTTGCTCAGGCCAAAAACCTTAGCAGTATCTTTGATTCCTCTCATCCTCACCCCACATTCTTGGATACTGTCATTTCTTCCTTCAAAATAGATTCCAAATCCCCACACTTCTCATCCTCTTCCACATGTATCACCCTGGTACATCCACCTTCATTTTTCACTTCTGTTACTGCAATAGCCTCCTAACTGGACTCCTCATTCCTGCCTTACTCCCTTACAGTCTATCATAGACACACAAGACTGGGCCTATTACTATGTGAGATCATGTCACTTCTCTGCTCAGAGCCCTCCAATGATTTCCTGTCACACACATTCAATGGCCTACCAAACACTGTACAATCCCATTAACTTCTTTATCTCATCTCCTGCTATGATATTTTTTCTTCACAAGGCTCTAACCATACTGGCATTCTTGGAAAGCAACAAGCAGAGGAGGAAAGGGGGCTGGCATGGTATCGGTGCCGACAGCTATTCTCCTGTGAAATCCAGAAGCAGAAGAGCGCCTCTTACATCCATGTTCCAGAGGGGAGTGGTGAAGTCAGGAGAGAGCAGACTGGTGGGGACCCTCTGCCCAGGGGCCTGGCCTCTGGAGGATGGAGTAGGCAGTCATGGGAGGGTCCTACCTTGAACATCTATGTGTATGAGCTATCTTAGAGGAATCATGCCAATTCTCTCCCAACAATCAAGCCAGCAGATGAGTATACACTTACATACTTGAGCAGCCATGTTTCCTTTCCATACCCTTTCACAGAGGTGATTACATGATTACATGCGTGTGGGGGGATATGTTTTCTCCCAAGACCATATGCAATCTTTTTTTTTTATTGTACTTTAGATGAAGGTTTACAGAACAAACTAGCTTCTCATTAAACAGTTAGCACACATATTGTTTTATGACATTGGTTAACAAACCCACGACATGTCAACACTCTCCCTTCTCAACCTTGGGTTACCTATTACCAGATTTCCTGTCCCCTCCTGCCTTATAGTCCTTGCCCCTGGGCTGGTGTGCCCCTTTAATCTCATTTTATTTTATGGGCCTGTCTAATGTTTGGCTGAAGGGTGATCCTCAGGAGTGACTTCATTATTGTTCTAAAAGTGTGTCCAGGAGCATAATTTGCTGGATTATATTTGAATGTGTTGTGGAAATTAGAACTTGTAAGAGATAAATTTGTATTTAGCAGAGGATATTTCTAAGTGAAATCTTGAAAGGAAAGTCTGGTTTCTCTTTGCTGCTTATAGTAAAATGTGGGAAGAAATATAAATGAAAGAATGAATTGTGCAAAAGAAATCAGAACCAGATTTTCACATTTCTCAGCATATCCATGTTGTAAAAATTATAAGAAAATTTGCTCTGAAGAGAACAACAAGGATGTGAATATACAACCATTTGCTGAAGAGATTAGAGGTGTGACCTATGAATCCAATCAACCACCCCAGCAGAAATTCTGTCTTAGAAGGGGACAGAGGTAGGATAAACTCAAAAAAGGCTGCCCAATTCTTGGAATTCTATAGTCAGGAAACATCAGGATGGAGCTACTTGGTTGCAAACATCTGTTGACCTCCAAGCAAAGGAAAGGATGATGCCAGGACTAGTTCAGAGAACAGCAGGACTTCCAGCAAGAGAATGGAGGATGAGACCATTACCTTGGTTCTAGAGGGTGGGTTTACCACCCCAGTGGGTTGGGAGAGTGGATGGGGCTGCCATCCAAACCTGAGGTGGCAGGGCCATCAACCTGGTGAGCTAAGAGAATTGGGCTGCTGTGCAAAACTGAGGGGGCAGGGAGAGTGCCCAGGGCCAAAAGGCCACTATGGAGAGTCTGAATGGCAGGGTCATTGACCAGATGAGTCTGGAAACTAGAGGATTGTTTTCAAGACTTGAGATTTACTGAAAATTTTCCTTTTGGGCTTTGGTACCTATCTTAGTTATCTAGTGCTGCAATAACAGAAATACCACAGTGGATGGCTTTAACCAACAAAAATTTATTTTCTCGAAGTTTAGGAGGCTTGAAGTCCGAATTCAAGGTGCCAGCTGTATGGGAAGGTTTTCTTTCTCTGTCAGCTCTGTAGGAAGGTCTTTAACTCTTTTGATCTTCTGCTCCTGTGTGATCTTCATGTGGCTTGGGAATCTATCTTCCCCCATCTCTGTTTCTGTCACTTGCATGTTTAATATCTTTTATATCTCGAAGAGATTGACTTAAGGCACACCCTACACTAATCCTATCAATTAACATAACAAATAAAATCCATTCCCAAATGGGATCATAATCAAAGATATAGGGGTTTGGATTTACAACACATATTTTGGGGGGACATAATTCAATCCATAACAGTACCTGTGACCCCTTCTTTTCTTCTGATTTCTCCCTTTTGAAAAGGAAATGTCTACCTTATGCCTGTGCTACTATTGTACTTTGGAAACAGATCATTTACATTCTAGGTTTCACAAGTCCACAGATGGAAAGAAATTTTGCCCCAGTATGGACCATGCCCAGAGTCTCATCAATTCCTGATTTAGATGATTCAAGAGATGAGATTTTGGATTTAGAGTGGATTATGGAATAGATTAATACCTTTGAGGATGCTGAGATGGGATGGGATAGGATGAATGTATCTTGCACGGTGGCAAGGACATACTTTAGGGGGTCTGAGGGTGGAATTATTCTGCACCAAAAAAATATGTTAAATCCTGACCCCTGTATCTGTGACTGTGACTTGTTTGGAAACAGGATTTTTCTTTTGTCATCTGTTGTGTCATATTGCAGTAGGGTAGATCCTAGTCCTAATCTCTTCTGAGTGATGTTTTATAAAAGGTTATGTATAACCAAACACCCCATTGGCTTTGATTTCATGGTTTGGAGGTTTCATGGGACATCCTAGTTAATTGGTTTAACAAAGTGTTTAGTGCTTCCACTCTACCTGCTAATTTGTTGCATAGTACCTGAGGTCTTAAAAGCTTGCAAGTGGCCATCCAAGGTACAACAATTACTCTCTATTTGCTTGAAGCTACAGCAGAAAGGGAGTTAGGAATAGGAGGAGGATGTGGAATATGTGGCTGACTCAATGAACAAATACCTCCTTTGTCATGAGACCAAGAACTGGATGGTGCTTGGCTACCGTTACAGAATATTTTGATCAAAAATTCTATAGAAAAGATCCTAACATGGTGCTAAAGACAAAAGTACCATGCCGACCCTCTACAGCAAAGACCAAAAAAAAAAAGCTAAGTAAAACAGTTACAATTGTCAATCCTGTAACTCTAAGCAGCAAATGAGGGAATAAAGAACTCAACCAAGCATCAAATGGAGCAGGAGGCTTCCAGAGAACAGAGAATAAGGAGATCTGGGGAGTAGAGGTCCCCTGCCAACTGGTGCAGCATGGACACGCCATCTTAGACCCCTCAACCACGAAAAGTGGTAGACAGGAAGTACAGGAAGGCAACTTCATGGAGCTCACATCAGGAGATAGAACACCTGCTGAGTGAGTGGCCCTGCCCACCTGGACAAGGTGGTGAGAAGTATAGTGTCCATAGACAAGCAAACAACGACAAAGAATGCCAGGCCTCCAACCCAGAAATAACCAAATAAAACAAAAAAGCAGGACAAAAAAATCTACAATCAATAAATAAAGAAAATAATTCCAGAAGTCCTGAAGACAGCAGAAAATATCAAAACATATGAAAAAATAGGACAGGATGCTCCAGAAAGCATCCAAAATAAAACAACAGATGACCTTCTGGTACAAGAAAAGGTACTGGAACTACCTGATAGGGAATTAAAAACTCTAATATTCAGTGCTCTCCAAGAGATGACACAGCCCTGGTGGTGCAGTGGTTAAGAGTTCAGCTTCTAACCAAAAATCAGCAATTAGAATCCACCAGCGGCTCCTTGGAAACCCTATGGGGCAGTTTTACTTTGTCCTATAGGGTCACTATGAGTCAGAATTGACTTGAAAACAACAGCCTGGTTTTTTTTGGTTTGGTTCCAAGAGATGAAGGAAAATGTAGAAAAAAATAAAGAAAAAATAGACAAAATCATGGAAAATACAGACAAAACCAGGGAAAAGACAGACAAAACAAAGGAAGAATTCAAGAAAATAATACAAGAACAAAATGTAAAACTAAGCAAACAACTAGAAATCATACAAAAAATAGCAATCAGAAATCCAAAAGAGAAATAACAAGATTTCAGAAATGGACAGTGCCATAGAAGGTTTCAGAAGCAAATTTGAAACAGTGGAAGACAGGGTCAGTGATATTGAAGACAAAGCCTTGGGTAGCACTTTGTTTAAGGAAAAATCAGAAAAAAGAACAAAGAAAAATGAAGAAACCTGAGAACAATGTGGGATACAATCAAATGCAAAGATTTGCATGTAATAGGAGTTCCAGAACAGGAGAAGAAAACGGAAAATGCAGAAAGGATCATTGAAGATTTCCTGACAGAAAGCTTGCCTAATATCATGAAAGAGGAAAAGGTGACCATCCAAGAAGCTCAGTGAACCCCATATAGGATAAATCCCAAAAGAAAAACACCAAGACATATCATAATCACACTTGATAAAACCAAAGACAAAGAACCCTGAGAGCAGCTTAAAAAAAACCCAAAAAGTCAATACAAAGGGGAAACAGTAAGACTAAGTTCTGATTACTCGGCAGAAACAATACATGCAAGAAGGCAATGGGATGACATATACAAAACTTTGAAAGAAAAAAATCGCCAAACAAGAATAATATACCCCAAAAAACTCTCCCTCAAATATGATGGTGAAATTAGGACATTTCCAGATAAACAGAAATTAAGGGAATATGTAAAAACCAAATGAAACTTACAAGAATTATTAAAGGGAGTCCTTCTGTTAGAGAATCAACAACATCAGGCCACAGCCTGAATCTAGGACACAAGATTGCATCAGCCAGATACTGACCTAGGTAATGAGCTCTCAAGGATAAAACAAAACTAAAAAATTTACAACAGGGAACCAGAGAGGTCAATCTGTAAGTCACAACAACATCAGAAAAATAAAAGGGGGAATAAATGATTTAAGTGCAAAACTTTCAAATGGAGAGGAAGTCAAGTCAATAACAAGCAATAAAAGACTGGTTAAAATTTAGGAAGATGGGGTAAATTTCAAGGTAACCACAAAGAAAGTTAACAAACCTACTCATCAAAATAAAGAAAAATAACATAAAGTCTCAGTAAACACAAAATCTAAAAAAACAAAAGAAATGAAAAAAAAATCCACAAACAAAAAGCATTCAACACAGGAGAGGAAGAGGAATAAAGAAAACATCAGCATCACAAAAAAAAACACTACAAAATGGCAGCAATAAACTCACACCTATCAATAATCACACTGAATGTAAATGGCTTAAATGAACCCATAAGGACACAGAGAGTGACAGCATGGATTAAAAAAAAAGAAACAGGACCAATCAATATGCTGTCTACAAGAGACACACATTAGAAACAAAGACATAAATATATTAAAAATCAAAGGATGGAAAAAAATATGTAAAGCAAACAACAACCAAAAAAGAGTAGGAGTGGCAATACTAATGTCAGATAAAACAAACTTTACAAAAAATTCACCATAAAAGACAAAACAGGACATTATATAACGATTAAAGGGACAATCCACCATGAAGACATAACCATAATAAATATCTATGCACCCAATGACAGGGCTCCAAAATACATAAAAGAAACTCTAACAGCACTGAAAAGAGAACTTGACAGTTCCACAATAATAGTAGGAGACTTCAACACACCTTTCTCAGTAAAGGACAGAACATCCAGAAAGAAACTCAACAAAGATACAGAAGACCTAAGGGCACAATCAGCCAACTTGACCTCATAGACATATATAGAACACTCCACCCAACAGCTGCAAAGTACACATTCTTTTCCAATGCACATGGAACTTTCTCCAGAATAGACCATATCTTAGACCACAGAGCAATCCTCAACAAGACCCAAAATGTTGAGATAACACAAAGTATCTTCCCTGATCACAATGCCATAAAAATAGAAATTAATAACAGGAGGAGCAAAGGAAAAAAATCAAATACATGGAAACTGAATAACACTCTGCTTAAAAACCATTGGGTAATAGAAGAAATCAAAGATGGAATCAAAAAATTCCTAGAATCAAATGAGAATGAAAACACATCATACCAACACCTTTGGGACATAGCAAAGGCAGTGCTCAGAGGTCAATTTACAGCAATAGACGCACACATCACAAAAGAAGAAAGGGACAAAATCAAAACATTAGCTACACAACTCAAACATATAGAAAGAGAACAGCAAAAGAAGCCCACAGCCACCAGAAGAAAGGACACCATAAAGATCAGAGTAGAAATAAATGAAATAGAGAATATAAAAACAATAGAATCAACAAAACCAAGAGTTGATTCTTTGAAAGGATCAACAAAATCGACAAACCACTGGCCAAACTGAAAAAAGAAAAACTGAAGGAGATGCAAATAACCCAAATAGTAAAAGAAAGGGAGGACATTACAACAGACCCAACTGAAATAAAAAGGATCACAACAGAGTACTATGAAAAACTATACTGCAACAATTATGAATCAACACTACATGTCGTAACACTCGGCATAAATAGTATACAAACCATAACTGACAGCACACGAACACCAGAAGATAAGCTAGATAACTGGCATCTTCTAAAAATAAAATACTTATGCTCATAAAAAGACTTCACCAAGAAAGTAAAAGGATAAACTACAGACATGGAAAAAAATTGGGGCTATGACAAGTCCTACAAAGGGCTAATATCTAAAATCTACAGGAAAATCCAACACATCTACAACAAAAAGACAAATAATCCAATTAAAAAATGAACAGAGGATATGAACAGACACTTCACAGAAGAAGACATTCAGGTGACTAATAAACACATGCTTGTGATCTCTAGCTATTAGAGAAATGCAAATCAAAACCACAGGGAGATAACATCTCATCTCGACATTACCGGCATGAAGCAAAAAAACAGAAAATAACATGTTGAAGAAGCTGTGGGGAGATTGGAACTCTTATACACTGCTGGTAGGAATGCAAAATGGTACAACCATTTTGGAAAAAGATATGGTGTTTCCTTAAAAAGCTAGAAATACAAGGTGGGGCCAAGATGGCAGAGTAGTCAGATGTTTCTGGTGAACCCTCTTACAACAAAGAACCAAAAAAAAAAAAAAAAAAACAAATGAATTTAGTATATATGGCCATCTGGGATCCCTGAACATCAAAGGCAGAGTTGAGGAAATGGACTGAGTGGTAGGGGGAGTGATAGACGGTTCGGAAGCAGCCAGGAGTTGCCAGACCTGACCTGGTGAGGGCCTGAGCCCTTCAGGCATGATCAGCTCCAGGGTAAGCAGTGAGGCAGGCAAGTAGCAGTGCTCGGGAAGCGCATTTTCCGCACTGGGAGAGACCCAGTGCAAGAGAGTCTACACGGCCACCCAGAAAAAGTGAGAAGCAACCCTGGATTGCCGAAAGATAAGTAATTGCGTATGGCCTACTGCACAGATCAAAAACACTTCCCTCAGGGAGAAACCTCTCTCCCGTTTACCTCCCCACTCCCAGCTCTGCACTGGGTCCTGGACTGGCGTCAGCAATTTCCAAGTCCCCTGGGCCAGAAGTAGGATCCGTCACACATCCGGAGCCATTCTCCCTGCCTTGGAGAGTGAACAAATTAACAAACAGAGGAAAAAATAATCTGCTGGCTCCCTTAAGCCAGGAACCCAGGGTAGGCACAGCTCCTTTGCTTAGGCACAGGCATAAGGGATCCATGGACTTTGAGTGCCTTTCCCCCTACATACACTTGTGTGGGCCCATCTCAACAGCATAGGCCCTCATTACCACAGTACAACAAGGTATATACCAGAAGTCTAACTTCAACTGTTTCAGCAGTGAAGTGGCAGGTTTTTGTCATTTGACATTGCTCTGCACATTAAGCAGGGTCTTCACCTACCCACATCAGGGGCCTGAAGACTGGTGGCTACACCCATGCCACCTAGCCACCTGCGAGAGGGGCCCATGAATAAGAGGTGCCAGCCAGTCCTTACAGCCAAATACATTAGGTGCTTATAGTCCGGCTGCAAAACCCACCTACCTAAGCGCTGTAGGAAACAGGGACACACCTTCCTCCTGGACACTCAGGGGTGGCCGTCAGCCCCCTGCCTTGCTCATAGTGCGTATCCCTGCTGAAGCCAGATGCCTGTGCCTACACCAATCATACATGCCTGTCTAGGACTATAAGTGAGAGCCTACACCACACACTTTGTGGCTATCTACCTGGACTCCTGAGCTGAATACATACAAGAGCAGTGGGCAAACTCCTGAGCTCACATACCTAGTAAAAGATCTAACCACTTGGTGACAGGACATTAGGGCTTCAAACGTGCCAAAAATCAAACTAGCTCATACGAGCAGCCTATTTGGGCATATCAAAACAAAACAAGAAGCTAGGACACGGTCAGCAAACATAAAATAAATAAATATAATAACTTATTGATGGCTCGGAGAAAATAGTCAATATCACATCACATAAAAAGACAATCCATGATGGCTTCAGCAAGCTTCAAAAATAAAGACTCTAGAAATTTTCCAGAGGAGGAAAATTTCTTGGAATTACCAGAGGCAGAATACAAAAGATTCATAAACAGAACCCTTCAAGAAATTAGGAAGGAAATTAAACAAAACGCAGAACACACAAAGGAGGAAATTAAAAAGATTAGAGAAGAGCATAATGACAAATTTAACAGGCTGCAAGAATCCATAGAGAGACAGCAATCAGAAATCCAGGAGATTAACAATAAAATTTCAGAATTAGACAACAGACTAGAAAGTCATAAAAGCAGAATTGAGGCAATGGAAGAGAAAATTAGTCAGACTGAAGATAAAGCACTTGACACTAACTTATTTGAGGAAAAATCAGATAAAGGATTTAAAAAAATGAAGAAATCCTAAGAATTATGTGGGACTCTATCAAGAGGAATAAACTAAGAGTGATTGTAGTACCAGAAGAAGGGGGGATACCAGAAAATACATAGAGAATTGTTGAAGATTTGTTGGCAGAAAACTTCCTTGATATCATGAAAGATGATAAGATATCTATTCAAGAAGTTCATCAAACCCCACATAAGGTAGATGCCAAAAGAAAGTCACCAAGACATATTATAATCAAACTTGCCAAAACCAAAGATAAAAAGAATTTTTAGAGTGGCTAGGGATAAACACAAAGTCATCTACAAAGGAGAGTCAATTAGAATAAGCTCGGACTGCTCAGCAGAAACCATGCAGGCAAGAAGGCAATGGGATGACATATATAAAGCCTTGAAGGAAAAAAACTGCCAGCCAAGAATTATATATCCAGCAAAACTGTCTCTCAAACACGATGGAGAAATTAGGGCATTTCCATATAAACAGAAGTTTAGGGAATTTGCAAAAACCAAACCAAAATTACAAGAAATACTAAAGGGAGTCCTCCAGTTAGAAAATCAGTGACATCAGATAACAACCCAAGACTAGAATGCAGGACAGAGCAACCAGGTATCAACCCAGACAGGGAAGACACAAAAGTAAATCAAAGCTAAAACACTGAAAATAGGGAAACAGATGTCAATCTGTAAAAGACGACAACATTAAACCAAAAAAGAGGGACTTAGAAAATGTAGACAAAGATTTTGCATATGGAGAGGAAGTCAAGGCAATATAAAGAAATAAAAGACTGGTATAAAATAGAAAAATAATGGTAAATATTAAGGTAACCACAAAGGAAAATAACATTCCTACAAGTCAAAATAAAAAACTAGAAAAATATAAAGATTCAGAAAACACAAAATCATCAACAATGAAAAAGATGAAAATACATAAAGAAAAATGACTCACCGCTGAAATTAATGTGGAACAAAGAAGCTGTGAACAACACACAAAACAGACATCAAAATGACAGCACTAAACTCATACCTGTCAATAATTACTCTGAATGTAAATGGAATAAATGCACCAATAAAGGGAGAGACAGTGGCAAAATGGATAAAATACATGATCAGTCTATATTCTGTATACTTTAGACTTAAAGACACAAACTAAAACTCAAAGGATGGAAAATATATATCAAACAAACAACAGTCAAAAAAGAGGAGGAGTGGCAATATTAATTTCTGACAAAATAGATTTTAAAGTAAAATCCACCACAAAAGATAAGGAAGGTCACTATATAATGTTTAAAGGGTCAATACACCAGGAGGATATAACTATAATAAATATTTACACACCAAATGACAGGGCTCCAAAATACATAAAACAAACTCTAACAGCATTGAAAAGAGAGATAGCTTCACAATAGTAGTAGGAGACTTCAACACACCACCTTTGGTGAAGGAAAGAACATCCAGAAAGAAGCTCAACAGAGAAATGGAGGAGTTAAACGCTACAATCAACCAACTTGATCTCAGAGACATTTACTGAACACTCCACCCAAAAGCAGCCAAGTGTACTTTCTTTTCCAATGCACATGGAACATTCTCCATAATAGACCACATATTAGGCCATAAAGCAAGCCTTAACAAAATCCAAAGCATCAAAATATTACAAGCCATCTTCTCTGAACACAAAGCAATAAAAGTAGAAATCAACAACAGAAAAAGCAAGGAAAAAATTAAACACATGGAAACTGAAAAACACCTTGCTCAAAAACTACTGGGTTATAGAAGAAATTAAGGATGCAATAAAGAAATACATAGAATCAAACGAAAATGAAAACACATCCTACCAGAATCTTGGGGACACAGCAAAAGGAGTGATTACAGGTCAGTTTACAGCAATCAATGCACACATCCAAAAAGAAGAAACGGCTATAATCAAAACATTAACACTACAACTGGAACAAGTAGGAAGAGAGGAGCAAAAGAAGCCCTTGGATGCCAGAAGGAAATAATAAGAATTAGAAGAGAATTAAATGAAATAGAGAATAGAAAAACAATTGAAAGATTTAACAAGACCAAAAGCTGGTTCTCTGAAAACATCAACAAAATTGATGAACCATTGGCCAAACTGACAAAAGAAAAACAGGAGAAGAAGCAGATAACCTGTATAAGAAATGAGATGACTGATATCACAACAGACCCAACTGAAATTAAAAGAGTCATAACAGAACACTATGAAAAATTGTACTCTAGCAAATTTGAAAGCCTAAAGGAAATGGACAAATTTCTAGAAACTCACTACCTACCTAAACTAACACAAACAGAGGTAGAACAACTAAATAAACCCATAACAAAAGAAGAGAATGAAAAGTAATTTAAAAACTCCCAACAAAAAAAAGCCCTGGCCTGGATGGCTTCACCGGAGAATTCTACCAAACTTTCCAAGAAGAGTTAACACCACTACTACTAAAGGTATTTCAGAGCATAGAAAAGGATGGAATACTCCCAAACTCATTCTATAAAGCCAGCATAACCCTGATACCAAAACCAGGTAAAGACACCACAAAAAAAGAAAATTACAGGCCAATATCCCTCATGAACATTGATGCAAAAATCCTCAACAAAATTCTAGCCAATAGAATTCAGCCACATATAAAAAAAAATAATAATTCACCATAATCAAGTGGGATTTATACTAGTTATGCAGGGATGGTTCAACATTAGAAAAACAATCACTGTAATCCATCACATAAGTAAAACAAAAGACAATAAACACATGATCTTATCAGTCGATGCAGAAAAGGCATTTGACAAAGTCCGACACCCATTCATGATAAAAACTCTCAACGAAATAGGAACAGAAAAGACATTCCTCAGTATAATTAAGGGTATCTATACAAAGCCAACAGTCAACATAATCCTAAATGGAGAGACTTTGAAAACATTCCCGATGAGAATGGGAACCAGACAAGGATGCCCTTTATCACCACTCTTACTCAACATTGTGCTGGAGGTCCTAGCCAGAGCAATTAGGCTAGAAAAAGAAATAAAGGGCATCCAAATTGGTAGGGAAGAAGTCAAAGTATCTCTATTTGCAAATGATATGATCTTATACACAGTAAACCCCAAGGAATCCACAAGAAACCTACTGGAAGTAATAGAAGATTTCAGCAAAGTTTAAGGATACAAGATAAAGATACAAAAATCAATTGGATTCCTTTACACCAACAAAGAGAACCTCGAAGAGGAAATAACCAAATCAATACCATTCATAATAGCTCCCAAGAAGATAAAATACTTGGGAATAAATATAACTAGAGGCGTAAAAGACCTATACAATGAAAACTGTAAGACACTACTGTAAGAAACCAAAAGAGACCTGCATAAGCAGAAAAACATACTTGCTCATGGATAGGTAGAATCAACATTGTGAAAATGTGAGTTCTACCCAAAGCAATCTACAGATACAATGCAATCCCAGTCCAAACTCCAACGGCATTTTTCAATGTGATGGAGAAACAAATCACCAACTTCAAGTGGAAATGGAAGCGGCCCCAGATAAGTAAAGTATTACTCAAGAAGAAGAACAAAGTGGGAGGCCTTACACTACCTGATTTTAGAACCTATTATACTGCCAAGGTAGTCAAAACAGCCTGGTACTTGTACAACAACAGATACATAGACCAATGGAACAGAACTGAGAATCCAGACATAAATTCATCCACCTATGAGCAGCTGATATTTGACAAAGGCCCAAAGTCCAATAAATGGGGAAAAGACAGTCTTTTTAACAAATGGTGCTGGCATAACTGGATATCCATCTGCAAATAACAGAAACAAGACCCACACCTCACACCGTGCACAAAAACTAACTCATAAATGGATCAACGACTTAAATATAAATGATAAAGATCATGGGAGAAAAAATAGTTACAAAGCTAGGAGTCCTAATACATGGCATAAACATCATATGAATCATAAGTAAAAATGCACAAGCACCAGAAGAGAGACTAGATAACTGGGAGCTCCTAAAAATCAAACACTTATGCTCATCAAAAGACTTCACCAAAAGAGTAAAAAGACAACCTACAGACTAGGAAAAGAATTTTGGCTATGACAAATCTGATCAGCATCTAATCTCTAAAATCTACAAGATACTGCAAAACCTCAACAACAAAAGACAAATAACCCAGTTAAAAAATGGGCAAAGGATATGAACAGGCAATTCATCAAAGAAGATATTCAGGCGGCTAACAGACACATGAAGAAATGCTCACCATCATTAGCCATCAGAGAAATGCAGATCAAAACTACAATGAGACAACATCTCACCCCAACATGGCTAACATTAAGCCAAAGAACACAAAATAATAAATGCTAGAGATGTTGTGGAGAGACTGGAACACTTATACACTGTTGGTGGGAATGTAAAATGGTACAACCACTTTGGAAATCTATTTGGCGCTTCCTTAAAATGCTAGAAATAGAAGTACCATATGATCCCCTTATCCTGCTCCTTGGAATATATCCTAGAGAAATAAGAGCCATCACACGAATAGATATATGCACACCCATGTTCATTGCAGCACTGTTCACAGTAGCAAGAGATGGAGACAACCTAGGTGCCCATCAACGTACGAATGGAGAAACAAATTATGGTATAGCTACACAATGGAATACTACGGAGTGATAAAGAACAACCATGAAGCCGTGAAGCATAACATGGAGGAATCTGGAGGTCGTTATGCTGAGTGAATTTAGTTTGTCACAGAAGGACAATTATTGTATAAGACCACTATCATAAGAACTCATGAAAAGGTTTAAAAACATAAGGAAACATTCTTTGATGATTACATGGATGGGGAGGGAGGGTGAGGGTTATTTACTAACTAGATAGTAGATAAGAATTATCTTAGGTGAAGGGAAGGACAGTACACACTACCAGAGAAGTCAGCACAACTGGGCTAAACCAAAGCTAAGAAGTTTCCTGAGTACAATCAAACACTTTGAGGGACAGAGTAGCAGGGGTAGGGGTCTGGGGACCATGCTTTCAGGGGACATCTAGGTCAATTGGCATAACAAAGCTAATTAAGAAAATTTTCTGCATCCTACTTTGGTGAGTGGCATCTGGGTCTTAAAAGTTTGCAAGCGGCCATCTAAGATGCGTCAGTTGGTCCCAACCACTTGGAGTAAAGGAGAATGAAAAACACCAAAGACACAAGGAAAGTATTAGCCCAAGAGACGGAAAGGGACACATAAACCAGAGACTTCATCAGCCTGAGACCAGAAGAACTAGATGGTGCCTGGCTACCACCAATGATTGCCCTGACAGGGAACACAACAGAGAGTCCTGGATGGAGCAGGAGAAAGGTGGGGTGCAGAATTCAAATTCTAGTAAGAAGACCAGAGTTAATGGTCTGGCTGAGACTGGAGGAACCCCAGAAAGCAAGGCCCCTGGATTCTCTATCAGCCTAGAACTAAAATAATTTCCAAGGCCAACTTGTCAGACAGGGATTGGACTGGACTGTGGGACATAAAGTGATACTCGTTAGGATTGTGCCTCTTAGCTCAAGTAGATACAAGAGATTAAACAGGCAGTTTCTGTCCAGAGGTGTGAAGGGAAGGCATAGAGGGTTAGGAGTTGGTTGAATGGACATGGGGAATCAGGGGTGTAAAGGAGGAGTGTGCTGTCACAGTATGGGGAGAACATTTAGGGTCACATAACAATGTATGTATAAATTTTTGTATGGGAAAAATATAAAAAAGATGTAACCAACAGCATTCAATAATTTGTGCAGAAATTGTTAAATGGAAACCTAATTTGCACTGTAAACTTTACCTTAAACACAATAAAATATTATTTTTTAAAAAAGCTAGAAATAGATATACTATATAATCCAGCAATCCCTCTGCTAGAGAAATAAAAGCCGTCATACGAACAGACATATGCACATCCATGTTCAGTGCAGCATTATTCACAACAGCAAAAAGATGGAAACAACCTAAGTGCCCATCAATAGATGAATGAATAAGCAAACTATGGTACATACACACAATGGAATACTATGCAACAGTAAAGAACAATGATGAATCTGCAAAACATCTCACAAAATGGATGAATCTGAGTGAAATAAGTCAATCAGAAAAGGACAATTATTGTATGCGACCACTATTATAAAAGCTCATGAAAAGGGTTACACACAAAAGGAAATGATCTTTGATGGTTATGTCAGAGGGGCGGTATGGAGAAGGCAAAACACTAAGTAGAAAATAGATAAGTGGTAACTATGGTGAAGGATACTGGGGAAGCAAGCACAACTTGATCAAAGCAAGGTCATGGAAGCTTCATAGACACATCCAAACTCCCTAAGGGATAGAATTACTGGGCTAATGGCTGGGGATCATTGTCTTGAGGAACATCTAACTCAATTGACATAACATAGTTTATAAAAAAAATGTTATTCATCCTACTTTGGTGAGTAGCTTTGGGGTCTTAAAAGCTTGTGAGAGGCCATCTAAGATACTCTGCTGGTCTCACCCCATCTGGAGCAAGAGAATGAAGAAAACCAAAGACACAAGGGAAAGATTAGTCCAAAGGACTAAAGGACCACAAGTACCACAGACCCCACCAGACTGAGTCCAGCACAACTAGATGGTGCCTGGCTATCACCACCCGCTGCTCTGAAGGAGATCACAGTAGAGGGTCCTGGACAGAACTGGAGAAAAACGTAGAACAAAATTCTAACTCACAAAAAAAGACAAGAATTACTGGTCTGACAGAGATTGGAGCAATCCTGAAAGTGTGGCCCCTGGACACCCTTTTAACTCAGTACTGAAGTCACTTCTGAGGTTCACCCATCAGATAAAGATTTTAGACAGGCCCATAAGAAAAATGAGACTAAATGGGCATACCAGCCAAAGGGCAAGGATGAGAAGGCAGGAAGGGACAGGAACGCTGGTAATGGGAATTCCAAGGTCAAGAAGGGGAGAGTGTTAATATGTTCTGAGGGGGGCAACCAATGTCACAAAACAATATGTGTGTTGTTTAATGAGAAACTAATTTGCTCTGTAAACCCTCATCTAAAATACAACTAAAAATTTAATAAGCATAAAAAGATTCTGTGGAAGAATCCTGATCAAAAGGGGGAAATGCAGAACATAATTTCAAAATCTCATGAAATCTAGACATTCTGGAGCCATAGAGAATGGATAAAACCCTGAAACTATTGCCCTGATATAATCTTTAAACCTCTATACAAAATTATCCCCTGAAGTCTTCTTAACATCAAACAATAGTTTAGCTTAACTAGTAAAGTATGTCTGTCTTGAGCTGTACTCTTTTAAGAACTGTCTGTATGAGATCAAATTGACAACAGCAACTCGATAGATTAGGTAGGAACCTTAGGGGGTAGTGAGTTTATGTTAATGAGGGAGGAAAAATTCAGAAAAGGAGAATGAGAATGGTTGCACAATTTGAAAAATGTCATCAGTGTCACTGAATTGTTCATGTAGAAATTGTTGAATTGGTGTATGTTCTGCTGTGTATATTTTCAACAACCACAACAAAAAATAAAATTGAATTTAAAAAACTGGGTAGAATAGACATGAAGAGACAGTGACACAGGGAGAAGGTGCCATGTGTAGATACATCTGCAAGCAGCAAAGGAACAGCAAGGGTTGTCAGCACCCACTGGAAGGTAGGACACAGGCATAGAGCAGTTTCTCTTAGAACCCTCATAAGGAATCAACACAGTCAATAAGATAATTTGGATTTCTAGCCTCTAGAACTGTGAGGCAATAAATTTCTGTTCTCCAAAACAACCCACTTTGTGGTATTTTGTTATGGCAGCCCTAGGAAACTAAGATATACTGAAAATATTGGAATTGTTAGACACAGTATATAACTATGCATGACTAACACATATGCCAAAAAATTCAATAGCCTAGAGGAAATGGAAAAATACCTAGAAATAAACAAACTACCAAAAATGACTCAAGAAGAATGAAATCTGAATAGGCCCATAACAAATAAAAAGATTGAATTACTTATCAAAAAACTTCCTACAAAGAAAAGCCCAGGACCAGATAGATGGCTTCATTGTATACTTTTACCAATATTTTACAGGGAATTATCACAAATGCTACACAAAACATCTAACATTCACGTTATCAGAGTGCTGGTTGGAAAAAATAAAGAGAGTGGGCTGAAAAATATTCCAAAAAATAATGGCTGAAAGTTTCCCACGTTTGCTGAAAGACAGATTCAAGGAGCTGAGCACACCACAAACAGCATAAATTCAAAGAACCATGCAACATCATAAATCATAGTCAAACTGTGGAAAATTAAAGAAAAATATCTTGAAAGCATTCAGAGAGAAATGAAGTATTATGTATAGGGGAAAAAATTCAAATCTATCAGAAACTATGAAAGACAGAATGAAGCAGCACAACATATTTCTGTGTTAAAAAAAATGTCATATCAGAATTCTATATCCAGCAGAAACAGTCTTTAGGAATAAAGAATCAAGACAGTGTTAGATGAAGAAACTAAGAGAATTTTTCTCCAAAAGGCCTACCCTAAAAGATGTTTGTTGGAAGTTGTCTAATAAGAGAAGAACTGGCAAAGGAAGAATCCTGAAATACGATAAAGAAAAAAAAAATGAATTGAGCAAAAATATGTGTAAATAAACTATCCTTCTCTTGAGTTTTAAAATTATGTTTGAGGTAAAAGCAAAAATTGTAACACAATCTGTGTTAGTTCTCCTTGTATATAGAGGAAATGCTTATGACAGTTATATCTGGAGGGGTGTAGAAATATGTAAAGGAAGGTAAGTTTTTATACATCATTTGAACTGGGAAAATGTTCACACCAGTAGACAGTAATAAATTATGTATATATATTACTATGTTTAGAATTGGTCAAAAGTGGCATAACATATAAAACTAACCCAAAATTGATCAAAGACCTAAATATAAAAGCTAAAACGATAAGGATCATGGAAGAAAAATTAGGGACAACGCAAGGGGCTCTGATATAGGGCATAAAGAGAATATAAACCATAACTAACAATGCACAAACACCAGAAGATAAAATAGATAACTGGGAGCTCCTAAAAATTAAATATTTATGCTCATCAAAATACATCACCAAAAGAGTAAAAGAGAACCTACAGAACAAAACACTGCCCAGTCCTGGGTCATACTCAAAATCGTGGCTATGCTTGAACCCCTGTTGCAGTCACTGTGTCAATCTATCTCACCGAGGATCTTCCTCTTTTTCGCTCACCTTCTACTTTACCAAGCATGATGGCCTCCAGGGACTGGTCTCTGATAACAAGTTCAAAGTACGTGAGATAAAGTCTTGCCATCCTCCCTTCTAAGGAGCATTCTGGCTGTACTTCTTCCAAGACAGATTTGTTCGTTCTTCTGGCATTCCATGGTATATTCAATATTCTTCACCGACGCCATCATTTGAAGGTGTCAGTTCTTCTTAGGTATCCCTTATTAATGTCACATGCATATGAGGTGATTGAAAACACCATGGCTTGGGGAAGGCGCACCTTAGTCCTTAAAGTGACATAGTAACTTTTTAACACTCCAAAGAGGTCTTTTGCAGCACATTTCCCCCGATGCAGTGCGTCCGTTGATTTCTTGATTGCTGCTTCCATGGGTGTTGATTGTGGATCCAAGTAAAATGAAATCCTTGACAACTTCAGTCTTTTCTCCTTTTATCATGATGTTAATTATTGGTCCAGTTGTGAGGATTTTTGTTTCCTTTATGTTGAGGTGTAATCCATACTGAAGGCTGCAGTCTTTGATCTTCATCGCTAAGTGCTTCAAGTCCTCTTCTCTTTCAGCAAGCAAGGTTGTGTCATCTGCATAATGCAGGTTGTTGGTGAGTCTTCCTCCAATCCTGATGCCACGTTCTTCTTCATACAGTCCAGCTTCTTGGATTATTTGCTCATCATACAGATTGAATAAGTATGGTGAAAGGATCCTACCCTGACGCACACCTTTCCTTATTTTAAACCACGCAGTATCTCCTTGCTCTGTTTGAATGACTGTCTCTGTATCTACGTACAGTTTCCTCATGAGCACAGTTAAGCTTTCTGGAATTCCCATTCTTAACAATGTTATCCATAATTTGCTGTGATCCACACAGTGGAATGCCTTTGCACAGTTAATAAAACGCAGGTAAATGGCCTCCACCATACTGAGTCCAGTACAGCTAGATGGTGCCAGGCTACCACCACTGACTGCTCTGACCAGGATCACAACAGAGGGAACATGACAGAGCTGGAGAAAAATGTAGAAGAAAATTCTAACTCACAAAAAAAGATCAGACTTACTGGCCTGACAGAGACTGAAGAAACCCTGAGAGTATGGCCCCTGGACACCCTCTTAGCTCAGTAATGAAGTCACTCCTAAGGTTCACCATTCAGTCAAAGATTAGACAGCCACATAAAACAAAACGAGACTAATGGGGCACAACAGCCCCGGGACAAGGACTAGAAGGCAGAACGGGACAGGAAAGCTGGTAATAGGGAACCCAAGGTTGAGAAGGGACAGTGTTGACATGTTGTGGGGTTGTTAACCATTGTCATAAAACAATATGTGTACTAACTGTTTAATGAGAAACTATTTGTTCTGTAAACTTTCATCTAAAGTACAATAATAAATAAGTAAATAAAGTAAAAATAAAACACAGGTAAGCAGTCCAAGCTGCACTGAAGACATTGGTGAAAAACAAGGCTCCAGGAATTGACGGAATACAAATTGAGATGTTTGAACAAACAGATGCAGCACTGGAAGTGCTCATTTGTCTATGCCAAGAAATTTGGAAGGCAGTTATGTGGCCAATAGACTGAAAGAGATCCATATTTATGTCCATTCCAAAGAAAGGTGATCCAACAAAATGCAGAAATTATTGAACAGTATCATTAATATCGTACACAAGTAAAATTTGGTGAAGAGCATCCAAAAGCGGCTGCAACAGTATATTAGCAGGAAACTGCCAGAAATTCAAGACAGATTCAGAAGAGGACATGGAATGAAGGATATCATTGCTGATGTCAGATTGATCTTGGCTGAAAGCAGAGACTACCAAAAAGATGTTTACCTGTGTTTTATTGACTATGCAAAGGCATGCGACTGTGTGGACCATAACAAATTATGGTTAACATTGGGAAGAATGGGAATTCCAGAACACTTAATTGTGCTCATGAGGAAGCTGTACATAGACCAAGAGGCAGTCGTTCGAACAGAACAAAGCGATACTATGTGGTTTAAAATCAGTAAATGTGTACATGAGGGTTGTATCCTTTCACCATACTGATTCAATCTGTATGCTGAGCAAATAATCCAATAAGCTGGACTATATGAAGACGTTGGCATCAGGATTGGAGGAAGACTCATTAACAACCTGTGATAGGCAGAAAGCACAGCCTTGCTTGCTAAAAGTGAAGAGGACTTGAAGCACTTACTCGTGAAGATCAAAGACTACAGCCTTCAGTATGGATTACAACTCAACATAAAATAAACAAAAATCCTCACAACTGGACCAATAAGCAACGTCATAGTAAATGGAGAAAAGACGAAGTTGTCAAGGATTTCATTTTACTTGGATCCACAATCAAAACTCATGGAAGCAGCAGTCAAGAAATCAAATGAGAGTTCTGGCAAAATGGCGCTCTAGGCAGAAGCACCACACCGTCCCTCCACAGCAAAGATCCAAAAAACTAAGCTGAACAGAGAATACAATTCAGAAACCCTAAAACATCAAATGAAGAGATAAAGAACTCAGCCAAGCACCAAACGGAGTGTGAAAACTGACAGAGAACGGAGAGCAAGGAGAGATTCATGCAGAGGTCCCCTACCAGATAACACAGCACAGATCCGCCATCTTGGACTCCTATCGGAGACCAGAAAACAGGGGGTACAGGAAAGCAGCCTCACAGAGCGTCCAGCAGGAGACAAAACAAGTGGCAATTTGCGATATATGCTTTCCCACCCCCCACCATTCTCCACCCAGACTAGGCCTCCTCTGCTTCTTGTGGCCACAATCTATTGACCGGGAAACAGGCTGCTTGGATTCCACACACCCAAATGGACCGGCTCTCTGAGTGCCATTTGTTGGCTGCTGGTGTTGCTTTTATCTGCTTCTTTCGATTTCTTCCTTACCTCTCACCACTTCCCCACCCCCTTCGCTCAAATACCTGGCTCCGTTGCTTCTTCCTGAGGGGCTGCAGAGCTCCGGTAATTTGTGATACACGCTTTCCCACTCCCTACACTTCTTCACCCACGCTCAGCCCCCTCTGCTTCCCGTGGGCACAATCTCTTGTCTGAGAAACACCAGCCCGCACTAGCTGGCTCTCTGAGTGCCATTTGTTGGTTGCTAGTGTTGCTTTTTTTCTGCTTCTTTTGATTTCTTGCTTACCTCTCACCACCTCCCCCTCCTTTCGCTCAAATACCTGGCTCCATGCGCCATCTTTGCTTCTTCCTGAGGGGCTGCGGAGCTCCATTCGAGTGTGGAGCTGCTTCCCGGTCTGGTCTGCCATGCTGGTGGGATCCCTGGGCTTTTGATCGTTTGTTTGTTTTGAATTTTTTGTTTGTTTTCTTTTCTGTTTCTTGAGCTGGGAGCCTGTTCTGCCCAGCCGGTGCTGCGTGGCAAGGAGGCTTCCCCCAGGCTTGCACAGGCGTGGAGAGGGATCCCTGAGGGCATTTCTTTTTGTTGTTTTTTTTTTCTGTTTTCTTGGGGGCCTTTCTTGTTCTTTTTTTAATTTGTTTTGTTTTCTTTTCCCTCTGTTTCCCTTTTTGTCTTTCTTCATTGCTCAGTTTCTCGTCTCTCTATATCTTCATTCTATTTCTGTTCCCTGAATACCCGGCATTGTATACCTCTACGCCTTCTAGCCAGGCAGTACTGCAGCACCTGAGAGCGACTTCCCCAGACCTCATAGCTGCACCGGTGGGATCCCAGGGAACTTTACAGTTCTTTAACCTTTCCGATTTTTATTTATTCATCTTTTTCTTTTCTTTTCTTCCTCTTCCCCTTTCTGTTTTTCTCCATTTCATAGTCTCTCATCTCTCCACTCCAATAGCAAGCTCCCCTAGCATTCGTTTTTGTTTGTTTGTATGTTTTTGGCTTCTGTTCCTCTCTCCTCTCTCCCATATCCATCTTAGCTCCACACAAAACAATCTCCCCGCTGCATCCTGCCTACCTGCACCGTGTGCTTGACATCACACCACCAAGCAGCACAGGCATGGCCTACTGGAACCTTCCCTGCACTGATTGCCAACCAGCTCTGGTGGCTGTAGTAAGTGCCACAGAAAACCCATCCCAGTAACTCCTCTTCAGCTAGACCTGCCCTGCAGTACCATATATGAGTGACTGACCCTGCCAATTGGAGAAGGAGGTGAAAAGTATTGTGCCCTCAGACAAGCAAACAACAAAGAACACACAGTCCGCCTGCTCAGACATAGTCAAATTAAAAACAAAAAAGAAGAAACAAACAAATCTACAATAACGAATGAGAAAAATAACTACTGAATGCCCCGAAGACAGCAGAAAATATCAAAACATTTACAAAAACAGGACAGGATGGTTTCAGTAGGCATCCAAGATAAAACACCAGATGGCTCTCCAGTGGAAGAAAATGCACTAGAACTACCTGATAGGGAATTCAAATCTCTAATACTCAGAATTCCCCAAGAGCTGAGGCAAAAAGCTGACAAACATGAGGAAAACATAGACAAATTCATGGAAAATACACACAAGAAAATTGGATGAATTCAGGAAAATAATGCAGGAACAAAATGCCAACATAAATTCACAACTAGAAATTATACGAAGACAACAATTAGAAATCCAAAAGATAAGAAACAGGATTTCAGAAATGGACAGTGTCATAGAAGGGCTGAGAAGCAGATTGGAAATGGTGGAAGACAGGATCAATGGAATTGAAGACAAACACTTAGATACAAATCTGGTTGAGGAAAACTCAGAAAAAAGAACAAAGAAAAATGAAGAGACCCTCAGAGTTATGTGGAATATAATCAAAAGCTAAAATTTGCAAGTGACTGGAATTCCAGAACAGGGGGAGAAAGCAGAAAACACAGAGAGGATCATTGAAGAACTGCTGACAGAAAACTTCCCCAATATCATGAAAGATGAAAAGCTGGCCATCCAAGAAGCTCAATGAACCCCATATAGGAGAGACCCCAAACGAAAATCACCAAGGCATATCATAATCACACTCACAAAACCAAAGACAAACAAAGAATCCTGAGAGCAGCTCATGAAAAACAAGAAGTCACATACAGAGGAAAAAAAAATAAGACTAAGCTCAGATTATTCAGCAGAAACCATGCAGGAAAGAAATCAATGGGATGACATATATAAAATCTTGAAAGAAAAAAATTGCCAGCCAAGAATAATGTATTCTGCAAAACTCTCATTCAAATTTGATGGTGAAATCATGTCATTTCCAGATAAACAGAAACTAAGGGAATACGTAAAAGTCAAACCAAACTTACAAGAATTATTAAAGGGAGTTCTTCGATCTGAGGATAAACAACTTGAGCTCACAGGGAGAACCTAGGATGCAGGTTCATACAAGCCAGATACCAGTCTAGCAAACGAATTCTCAAGGACTATCCAAAACCAAAAGAAATACAACAGGGAATCAGAGCAGTTAATAAGTAAACGACATCAACATCAAAACAATAAAAGATGGAATAAACAGCATGGGTATAGAACCCTCTAATGGAGAGGAAGGCAAGGTGATACAGAGTAATGGTAGACTGCTTCAAACTTAGAAAGATAATGGTAAAATTCATGGTAACCACAAAGAAAGTTAACAAAGATACCAATAAAAAAAGAGGAAAAAAATAGTCTCAGCAAAAACAAAACCTACAAAAACAAAAGAAATGAAAAAAATTCACAAACAAAAGTAACTCAGCACAAGAGAGTAAGAAGAACAAAGAAATCTTCAGCACCACAAAAAAAGCACTACAAAATAACAGCAACAAACTCACATCTATCAATAATTACACTGAATGTAAATGGACTCAATGCACCCATAAAGAGACAGAGAGTGACAGAATAGATAAGAAAACAGGATCCATCAATATGCTGTCTACAAGAGACACACCTTAGAAACAAAGATGTGAATTTATTAAAAGTCAAAGGTTGGAAAAAAATATATCAATCTAACAACTATCAAAAAAGAGCAGGATTGGCAATTCTAATCACAGATAAAATAGTCTTTAAAATGAGATCTACCATAAAAGACAAAGAAGGACACGATATAATGATTATTGGGATGATCCATGAGGAACACATAACCATAATAAACATCTATGCACCCAATGACAGGGCTCCAACATACATAAAACAAACTCTAACAACACTGAAAAGGGAAATTGACAGTTCCACAATAATAGTAGGAGACTTCAACACACCACACTCAGTAAAGGACAGAACAACTAAGAAAAAACTTAGCAAAGATACAGAAGACATAAAGGGCACAATCAGCCAACTTGACCTCATAGACATATATACAACTCTCCATCCAACCACTGCAAAGTACACATTCATTTCCAATGCACATGGAATGTTCTCCAGAATAGACCACATCTTAGGCCACAGAGCAATCCTCAACAAGATCCAAAACGTTGAGATAATTCAAAATATCTTCTCTGACCACAACGCCATCAAGGTAGAAAATAACAATAGAAAGAACAAGGAAAAAAAAATCAATTACATGGAAACTGAATAATACCCTGCTTACACATCACTGGGTAATAGAAGAAATCGAAGATGGAATCAAAAAATTCCTAGAATCAAATGAGAATGAAAACACATCCTACCAAAACCTTTGGGACACAGCAAAGGCAGTCCTCAGCGGACAATTTATAGCAAAAGATGCACATATCAAAAAAGAAGAAAGGGACAAAATCAAAACATTAACTACAGAACTCAAACAAATAGAAAGAGAACAGCAAAAGAAAGAACACAACCACTGGAAGAAAGGAAATAGTAAAGATCAGAGCAGAAATAAATGAAATAGAGAACAGAAAAACAATAGAAAGAATCAACGAAACCAAAAGTTGGTTCTTTGAAAGAATCAACAAAATCGACAAACCACTAGCCAGACTGACAAAAGAAAAACAGGAGAGGACACAAATAACCCAAATAAGAAATGAAATGGGGGACATTACAACAGACCCAACCTAAATAAAAAGGATTATAACAGAATATTATGAAAAACTATACTCCAACAATTTTGAAAACCTAGAGGAAATGGATAAATTTCTAGAAACACACGGCCTACCCAAACTACAACAAAGTGATGTTGAAAATCTGAACAGACCCATAACAAGAGAAGAGATTGAAAAGGTAATAAAAAAAGACTCCCAACCAAAAAAAGCCCTGGCCCAGATGGCTTCACTGGAGAATTCTACAAAACATTTACAGAAGAGCTTGTACCAGTACTACTGAAGCTATTTCAGAGGATAGAAGAGGAAGGAACACTTCCAAATTCATTCTATAAAGCCAGCATAATGCTGATACCAAAACCAGGCAAAGACGTCATGAAAAAGAAAATTACACACCAATATCTCTCATGAATATAGATGCAAAAATTCTGAACAAAATTCTAGCCAATAGAATTCAGCATCATATCAAAAAAATAATACACCACGACCAAGTAGGATTCATACCACGTATGCAAGGATGGTTCAACATTAGAAAATCAATCAACATAATCCACCACATAAATAAAAGGAAAGAAAAGGATCACATGATCATCTCAACTGTTGCAGAAAAGTCATTTGACAAAGTCCAACACCCATTCCTGATAAAAACTCTCAATAAAATAGGTATAGAAGGGAAATTTCTCAACATAATAAAGAGCATCTATGCAAAACCAACGGCCAACATCATTCTTACTGGAGAGAGGCTGAAAACATTCCCCTTGAAAACAGGAACAAGACAAGGATGCCCTTTATCACCACTCCTATTTAACATTGCGCTGGAGGTTCTAGCTAGAGCAATAAGGCAAGACAAAGAAATAAAGGGCATCCAAATTGGCAATGAAGAAGTTAAACGGTCCCTGTTTGCAGATGATATGATACTATACATAGAAAACCCTAAAGAGTCCACAAGAAATGTACTGGAATAATAGAAAGATTCAGCAGAGTAGCAGGATACAAGATAAACATTCAAAAATCAGTTGGATTCCTATACACCAATAAGTAGGATGCTGAAAAGGAGATCAGGAAAACAATACTATTTTCAATAGCCCCTAAAAAGATAAAATACTTAGGAATAAATCTGACCAGGGATGTAAAAACTTATACAAAGAAAACTATAAAACACTACTGCATGAAACCCAAAGGGATCTACATAAATGGAAAAACATACCATGCTCATGGATAGGCAGACTCAACATTCTGAAAATAACAATTCTACCCAAAACAATTTACAAATACAATGCAATCCCGATCTAAATACCAACATTCTGCAAAGAGATGGAAAAACTAATCATTAACTTTATATGGAAAGGAAAGAAGCCCCGAATAAGTAAAGCACTACTGAAGAAGAAGAATAAAGTTGGAGGGCTCACACTACCTGACCTCAGAACCTACTGTATAGCTACAGTAGTCAAAACAGCCTGATACTAATACAACGACAGATACATTGACCAATGGAACAGAATTGAGAACCCGGGTGTAAATCCATCCACCTACGGTCACCTGATCTTCGACAAGGACCTAAAGTCCATCAAATGGGGAAAAGACAGTCTTTTTAACAAATGGTGCTGGCAAAACTGGATATCCATCTGCAAAAAAATGAAACAAGACCCATACCTCACTCCGTATACAAAAACTACTTCAAAATGGATCAAAGACCTGAATATAAAACCTAAAAGTATAAAGTTCATAGAAGAAAAAATAGTACCAACACTTGAAGCCTTAATACACAGCATTAACAGGATACAAACCATAACCATCAAGGCAGAAACCCGAATAGATAAGCTAGATAACTGGGATCTTCTAATAATCAAACACCTATGCTCTTCCAAAGACTTCACCTAAAGAGTCAAAAGAGAACCTACAGGCAGGGAAAAAATTTTTGGACAATACAAGTCAGACAAAGGTCTAATCTCCATAATCTACAAGAAAATCCAACACCTCTACAACAAAAAGACAAATAATCCTATTAAAAAATGGCAAAGGAAATGAAGAGACACTTCATCAGAGAAGACATTCAAATGGCCAGCAGACACATGAGGAAATGCTCGCGATCTCTATCCATTTGAGAAATGCAAATTAAAACCACAATGAGATACGATCTCACCCCGACATTACTGGAACAAATCAAAAAACACTGGAAATAACAAATGTTGGAGGGGCTGCGGGGAGATTGGAACTCTTATGCACTGCTGGTGGGAATGCAAAATGATACAACCATTTTGGAAAATGATACGGCGCTTCCTCAGAAAGCTAGAAATAGACATACCATTCGATCCAGCAATCCCACTCCTAGGAATATATCCTAGAGAAATAAGAGTCGTCACTTGAATAGACATATGCACACCTATGTTCATGGCAGCATTGTTCACAATAGCAAAACGATAGAAACAACCTAGATGCCTATCAGCAGATGAATGGATAAACAAACTATGGTACATACACACAATCGAGTACTATGCAACGAGAAAGAACAACAATGAATCTGTGAATCATCTCATAACATGGATGAAACTGGAGGACGTTATGCTGAGTGAAATAAGTCAATCACAAAAGGACAAATATTGTATGAGTCCTCTATTGTAAAAACCCATGCATGAAAAAGTTCACACACAAAATGTAACAACCTTTGTTGGTTACCAGGGATTGGGGGGGGGATACTAATTAGGCAATAGAAAAGTGGTATCTTGGGTGAAGTGTGAGACAGTACACAATACAGGGGAAACTAGCACAACTTGTACAAGGAAAGGTCATGGAACCCCACAGACACATCCAAACTCCCTGAAGGACTGAACTGCTGGGTGGAGGGCTGTGGGGACCATGGTCTCGGGGAACAGCTAGCTCAATTGGCATGACACAGCCTATAAAGACAATGCTTTACATTCTACCTTGGTGAGTAGTGTCTTGGGTCTTAAAAGCCTGTGAGCAGCCATCTAAGATACTCCACTGGTCTCATCCCTTCAGGAGCAAGGGAGAATGAAGAGAACAGGATACAAGGAAAAGATTAGTCCAAAGGACTAATTGTTCCCAGCTACGAAGGCCTCCACGGGACTATGTCCAGTACAGCTAGATGGTGCCCGGCTACCACCACTGACTGCTCTGACGAGGATCACAACAGATGGTTCTGGAAAGAGCTGGAGAAGGATGTAGAACAAAATTCTAACTCACACACACAAAAAAAGACCAGATTTACTGGCCTAAAAGAGACCGGATAAACCCTGAGATTATGGCCTCCAGACACCCTTTTAGCTCAGTGGTGAAGTTATCTCTGAGTTTCACCGTTCAGCCTGGGAGTGGACAGCCCCGTAAAACCAAATGGGACTAATGTGGTACAGTTGTCCAGTGACATGGGCCAGAAGGCAGAAGGGGACAAGGAAGCTGGTGATAGGGAACCCAAGGTTGAGTAAGGATATTGTTGATGTGTTGTGAGATTTTTAACCATTGTCATAGGGCAACATTTGTAGTAACTGTTAAATGAGACACTGTTTTGTTCAGTAATCCTTCATCTTAAGTGAGAATAACAGCACAATTGGAAGAGCTTAGCCAATGTCACTGAACTGTGCATGTAGAAATTTTTGAAATGGTGTATCTTTGGCTATGTGTATTTTCACCAAGAAAAAAGGTTGAGGAGTTAGAGGGTTGATATGTTGTGGGGTTGTTAACCAATGTCATAGAACAATATGTGTACTACTGTTTCATGAGTAACTATTTGTTCTGTAAGCCTTCACCTGAAGTATAATAAAAAAAGAAAAAAGAAAAAAAAAACTAAAAAATAAAAAGAAATCAAATGACACGTTGAGCAAGTCTGCTGGAAGATACCTCTTTAAGTGTTAAAAAGCAAAGATGCCACCCTGAGGACTAAGGTCTGCCTTACTGAAGTCATGGTATTTTCAATCACCTGATATACATGTGAAAGCTGAACAATGAAGAAGGAAGACAGAAAAACTGATGGCTTTGAATTATGGTTTTGCAAAAAATTTTGAATATGCCATCCACTGCCAGAAGAACGAACAAATTTGTCTTGGAAGAAGTACAGTCAGAGTGCTCCTTAGAAGCGAGAATGGCAAGTCTTCATCTCACATACTTTGGACATGTTATCGGGGGAGACAAGTCCCTGGAGAAGGACATTATGCTTGGTAAAGCAGAGAATCTGAAAGAGAGGAAGAGAATCAATGAGAAGGATTGACACAATGCTGCAACAATGGGCTGAAGCATAGCAACACTTGTGAGGATGGCGCAGGATCGGGAAGTGTCCCGTTTTGTTACTCATAGAGCCGCTATGAGTCAGAACTGACTTTATGGCACCTAACAACAACAAGCTACAATTGAAAGTGGTTTGTTCAACTCCCCAAGTATTATTGTGTAGGTATCTATTTCTTCTTTCATATTAGTCAATATTTGTTTCATGTATTTTGGAACATAGATGTTATGTGCATATATATTTATAAGTGCTGTGTCTTCTTGATGGATTGGCCTTTTTATTATTATGTAATGTCCTTCTTTAACTATTGGAATAGGTTTTGGTTTAAAATCTATTTTGGGTGTTATTAATATGGCCACCTGTCTTAGGCCGGGTTCTCTAGAGAAGCAAATCCAGTAAAGCTTATAAAAATATATAGACAGAGATTTATATCAAAGAAATTCTCACGTGGTTGTAGAGGCTGGAATGTCCCAAGTATGTGGGTCAGGATAGAAACTTCTCCTGATTCACGTAGTCACTGGGGCTGGTGGACCATAGATCAGCAGATCAGAGAGCAGAACTCTTGCTAAAAGGCTGCAAAGATTGATGAATCCCAAGATCAGCAAGCAAGACAGCAGGTAGGCTGCTAGCTCAAATCCCAAGAACCAGAGGTCAGATGAACGGGAGCCAGTTGCAGGATCCAGAGTGAGCAAAATCCCACAAGCCTTGCTAGAATGTCCACTTATATCTGATGCAGGCCACGCACCCAAGGAAACTCCCTTTCAAATGATTGGCTACTCACAGCAGATCACATCAAAGAAGTGATCACATTATATCAAATCTCATCATGGAAGTCATCATAATTATCATATGACTGCCCAACTACATCATAACTGCCAAACCACTGAGAATCATGGCCCAGCCAAGTTGATAACACAACCTTAACCTTCACACCACTCTTGTCCTTTTTTGGTTACTAGTTGCATGGATATTTTTTTTCCATCCTTTTAGTTTCAGTCTGTTTGTGTCCTTGCGTCTAAGGTGCATTTCTTGTAGGCAGCAAAAGGATGGATCATGATTTTTTATCCATTCTGTCACTCTCTGTCCATTTACATTTAAGGTAGTTACTGAAAATAAAGTGCCTACTTCATTTTGCTTATTGTTTTTTCAGTGTCTATATCTTCTTTGACTTTTTATTCTCATTTTCTGTTATTTTTTGTGTTTAGCGGTTTTTTTTGTGATAAGTCTTTTTTATTTTTTCCATTTTTTGTTCTGTGTATTTTGTGCTGGTGTTTTGTTAGTGGTTACCACATGTATTATATTACATGACTTGTAATTGCAACAACATTTAGCAGACAAACAACAAGTAACATACAACATTAACATACTGCAACTATTCATGTTTTGCTTTTCTCCCCCTTTTCTGTTGGTGAGTCTCCACTGACATGATTATATATAGTATATCCAATTGGTTTAATTTGTACTTATTTCTTATACACTTAATATTGTATTGCTTGTGGAACTTAACTATTGAGTTTATTCCCTGAAAATATCATATACTTGATCCTTATATTTGCCCATGCTGGATTATTTTTTAGAGCTCTCTCTCTCTCTCTTAATTTTATTTTTATTTCCAATGTGTACATTTGAGTATTTGTTTAATGCTCTTTCCTTTGCACTTGGATAACTCCCTTAAGTAATACTAGCAGAGCTGGTCTAGTAGTGGTAAATTCCCAGAACTTCAATTCAGTGACATCACTAGGGTTGGTGTCACACAATGTGGTAACTCATGGTGTCATCCCCCCAATGGACCTCCTCCTACACCAGACCATACAGAATCCTTAGTAATATTTTTTATACTAACGTTACTTATAAATCACAATTCACGCATATCACTGAATGTAATGGCAGTAGTAGTGACATAAACAACTAGCAAAATTAAAATTACACCTTTAAATTGCAGTATCACATGCTCAGTCTAAATGTATTTACACTTACATCGTTTCATGTGGTTAAAGTGAAAATTCGGTAAGAAAACAATAGAGTGTAAAGTAAAAACAGTTAAGAACTACATCAAAATTATGATCATTTTAATGTTAAACTTTACGATTACATGAGATACATTAATGGATTAGGTTTACATAATCAATAATGGCCCAAATAATGTAGAAGTTGTAGAAAAATGCATATGGAAATATAGTCATAAATGAAATAATACCATAAGAATAAGCAGGAAAAAATACACAAGCATTTCAGCACTTAGTGAAGATCTCGACTAAATCAGAACTTTCTTTCCCTGGCCTTCAAAGTTGTGAACTGTGAATGACTTCATCGACATCAATGCCTTTCACCAACTCACTTTTTAATGTGTTACTATTTTTTCAAACCATAATTCAAACTTAAATCCTGAAAATTTCATTAAAGTCAGATATATATTTGCAAGACAGTGATATTTCTGAAGAAAATTTAAAAAGGACTAAAATTTTTTAAAAACTGAATTTAAGATTTAAGTTATATTTTCAGACAGGTATCAAGAAACACAGCATTTCCCCCACTTCATGTTTTAGACTGTGGATTTCTCTATTTAGTTATCAAAGAGTTATATAATCAATAATTGTTATACACCTAAGTTTATTGTCAATTTTAATCATAGAATAATATGTGATAAACAAACCAAACCCACTGCTGTCGAGACGATTCTGACTCACAGCGACCTTGTAGGGTTTCCAAGGCTATAAATCTCTATGGAAGCAGACTGCCACATATTTCTCCTGCGGAGTCACCGATGGTTTCAAACTGCTGACCTTTCAGTTATCAGTCAATTGCTTTAAGCATTGCACCACCAGGGCTCCTTAATATATAACAAATATAGTTGTAAATTGCTTAAATGTAGTATTTCTTAGATTATGTGAATACTAACAACAAAATTGTTTTGGAAAATCTTTCTACCTTGAATTACAATGTTATTAGTTACACCATTATTAGTAACTGAGCGGAAGCCTTTTATTATTTTTGTCCTTTTTTCCTTTAACTATTTCTTCATTCTCAAAAAGCTTATTGATATATGCTCACAGATACTAATTACCACACTAGTGTAGCTAAAACAGCAAAAAATTTGACAAAATCAGAGTTTACAAAAACACTGGCAGCAACAATAGTGCATGTTTGTAGCTTGTGCAGATGAAACCACATGATTTGAAGCATCATTGTAATTAAATAATAATGATAGCTCTGACTGAAGCACATTAGAATGTTCAAAATGTAAATTAGCATAGAGTTTTAGCCTTGTAGGTGTACCGATACATGTAGACTGGGCTTATGAAAAAAAATTTTGTTGTTCTAACTACAGGGATATTGTTATAAAAAATAATACATTTCTGCTGAAACACTACACAAAAATTTTATACACAGTCATTTTGCTGTCACCCCCTCCACACCCCCCTGCACTCCCTCGTTACACCACTGCTTCAGTTTATTTTGGAATGTCTTGACTTCCCCCTAATCTTTGAATGACAACTTTGCTGGGTAAAGAATTCTTGGTTGGCAACTGTTTTTCTTCAATATTTTATACATGTTGCTCTATTGTCTTCAGTCCTCCAGGGTTTCTAGAAGAAAAATCCACACTCATGGTGGACCCTTGATACGTTATATTGTGCTTTCAGAATTCTCTCCTTGTCTTTGGTTTTCAAGAATTTTATTACAATCTCTCTTGGAATGGACCTTCTTGTATTTCTTCTGTTTGAAATTCATGGAGCTTCCTGTGTTTGCAGGCTTGGTTCCTTATTCAGGTCTCTATGATTATCTCTTAGAAAATTCTATGCCTTTATTATTATCACAATGCTCTGGAATTCCAAAAATTTTAATGTTAGATTTCTTATTTGAATCCCACATTTCAGTTTGGCTTTGTTCACTTTTCTTTGTTCTTTTCTCTTGTTTCTCTTCAGACTTAATAAGTTCAGTTACTCTATCTTCTAGTTCACTTATTCTATCTGCTGTCTGCTCACATTTATTATTTAATGTTTTGCTTCCATTTTCTAATTCAATTATTTTAGTCATCAGTTCCATTATTTCTCTCTTTTTTAATGTTTTCAATCTCCTTATCGAGTTTCTCATTTTGTATTTCATTTTGTTTCCTGATCTCTGTTAGTTTGTTTTCCGTATGTTCTTTGTTTTTGTTAAATGTATTTAAGTCTACTGTCTGGAAATGTTCTATTTTTTTTTCCATTATCCTGGTCTCCATGGAAGAAATTTCTACTTCTTTATATTTTTCTTTTGACTGGGCCTTCTTCTCTTGTGATCTGGTATGTTTTATTATTCTTTTGTTGAATGTGTGGAATTTTAATATCTTATTGTAGTAATTTGAAATTCAGAATTTTCTCATTTCAAGGAATTCCTTAGGTATACCTCCACTATCTTCTCCGAAGTTCCACTAGAGGGTACTCTGGCCCTTTGGTTCCTTCAGTGCTGGCTCAGCAGTTCTGTCTGAGGATTTATCTCTATTACTATTGGGTTCTGTTTTGTCTCCACAGGTTTTAGGTGTTTCGGAAAGTTTTAAGTCTCTGGGTGCTTATTCTGGCTGGTTTTCACTAAGGTGGTTGAATTTATTGCATAAAGGTCCCTCTGTCTTCTGTGGATTTGACTGAAGGCTTCCCCAGATGGTTGCACTCCCAGGGATTCCTTCACTTCCCTTTGTAGGATTGGGACATGGCTTTCCCTCTGTGACTAATTGTGCATGCACAGGAGTTTTCTGCTGGCCGTGGGTAAAAGTGGTGGTATTCATTTTTCCCAAAGTGAGGGAAGGGAGCACTTTATATCTTCCTCTCACAGGTGAACCTGAACAGGCTCTCCTACTGTGCCTATTTGTTGGGAGGGGGCCAGTTGTTTCCACTGTGTTACTTGTTTGATGGATGTATCTCATGGCACTTCTGGTTCCCTGGGTCCTAGAGATCGTCAGCCTCGGTTGTCAGTTAGAGTCAATAATCCTCAATCACAATGTCTCTCTTCCCTGTGTGCCTTCTCAAGTACATGCCTTGTGAATTCCCCTAGCCAATCTGCACCACCTTAATCAGACTACATTTGGCTTTGTTTAGCTCCCTTACTACGTTCTTTGTTCAGGTTGTTGCTGTCCTCATCGCAAAATGGCCACAGTGAGCCAAGCCCCTTGGATGCCTGCAGCCAGAAACTCCCAGCTCCTATGTCAACCCTGCTCCTCCCCTCCCCTATTTCATTAGTCGCCTCAGCTCTCCAACACTTCAACTGTCATCCAGAGCTCTGAGATCTCAGTCTGTGCCTGTGTTTGTTCATTGTTCAGTGTAATGTATTGAATTGTGTCCCTCAAAAATGTCTGTCAACTTGGCTAGGCCATGATTCCCAGTATTGTGTGATTGTCCACAATTTTGTCAACTGAGGTGATTTTCTTATGTGTTGTAAATCTTAAGTCTATGATGTTAATGAAGTGGTATTAGTGGCAGTTATGTTAATGAGGCAGGACTTAATCTACAAGATTAGGTTGTATCTTGAGTCAATTTCTTTTGAGATATAAAAGACAGAAGCGAGCAGAGAGACAGGGGGACCTCATACCACCAAGAAACAAGATCCAGGAGAATAGCACATCCTTTGGACTCTGGGTCCCTGTGCTGAGACGCTCCTTGACCAGGGAAGATTGATGACAAGGACTTTCCCCCAGAGCTGACAGAGAGAGAAAGACTTCCCCTGGAGCTGGCACCCTTAATTAGGACTTCAACCCTCCTAGACTGTGAGAGAATAAATTTCTCTTTGTTAAAGCTATCCACCTGTGGTATTTCTATTATAGCAGCACTAGATAAGTAAGACATTCAGTGAGGTGTAGGAGCTTTTAAAATTGAGGTGCCTGGAATATCTGAAATGGTTAGTTCAGGTTTGGGCCTGTCTCCATTTTGTAACTTCAGCTTTTGTCTTAGCATCAGTTAACCTTTGTATAGACCTAATCATGCAGCCAAGGAAATGTTTTTCTCCATAGTTAGGCCACAGAGTTTCAAAAGTACATCATGGAAAGCCAGAGGAAATACATCAAAACTCTCTGTGTAATAAGTTCCAAAAGAACTTTCCCTTAAGCAAGCTAATTTTTACCATTTGTTCCCAGAAAATATATCATGTAATCATCGTGTGCTCACCTTGTGACCTTCTGCAATTATGCACTGTATCCAATTCTGTTAGCCTACATATACTTTGCAAACCTATCCTAGCAAAACCCCGCTACAAGATGTCCCGTCTTCTACCACCTTACCTCACAAAACACCAATCAGAATATTGGTAGCTAGTTCCCAGGGAGCCTTGAAACAGACAGCTCGTCTGCAGCTTGTTCCCCAGGAGACTTGAAACACACAGCTTAACTATAAGCCACCAATCCAGAATACCCACATACCTCTGATAAACCAATCTATTTCGAGCCCTCGCTTCTAATGATGTAAATTTTTAACTTCCAATCAAAACAATGTACCTTAAGTTCTTTGTTCTCATCCTATAACATGTCTCTGCAGCTTCAGCACAGTGGAGCCAGGTTTTTGCTTTGTGAGATCTAATGTGTCCCCAGCTTGAGTTGCCTGTGCTTTCAAAAAGTCTCTCTTGATATTATTTTAAACAGAGTATGCTTCATGACTCTAAGACAATGTGTTAGTTGAAGGATAAATGGGAGCAACTGTTTACTCTGCCATCTTGCCCCACCTCCCCCTAGGCTGTAATCTTTATGGGATCTGATTGCTAGGTCTTTTCTCCTAGGAAGTGGTTGGTGGGTTTGAACCACTAATCTTTTGGGTTGCAGCTGAGCATTTAACCATTGCACCAGCAGAGCTCCTCCATTAGCCATTAGGGAGATGCAAGTCAAAACCACAAGGAGATAATACTTCACTCCCATCAGGAGGGCTAAGATAAAAAACAAAAACAAACGTTGGCAAGGAAGTGGAGAAAACTTAAACCTCATCCATTGCTAGGGGAAATGCCAAAATGGTACAGCCTGTGTGGAAAATGATTTGGCAGCTTTTCAAAAAGTTAAAAATAGAACTACCTTATGATCCAGCAATCCCACTCTTAGGTATATACCCAAAATACTTGAAAGTAGTGATGCAAACAAACACATGTACACCGATGTTCATTGCAGCATTATTCACAATAGCCAAAAGGTGGAAACAAGCCAAATGTCCATCGACAGATGAATGGATAAACAAAATGTGCTATATAAACAAAATGAATATTACTCTTCCATAAAGAGAAATGAAGTCATGATATATTCTACAACCTGGACAACCTTGAAAACATTGTGTTGAGTAAAATAAATAAAACACGCAAAGACAAATATTGTATGATACCACTTTTATAATATATCTAGAGTAGTAATATGCATAAATACCAAAGTTTATTGGTGGTTACCAGGGTCAGGTTGGATGGGGAAACTGGTAGTTACTGTTCTTTAAGAGGGAACGAGTTTCTGTTAAGGGTGATGAAAAAAATTAGAAATGGATAGTGATGATGGTTGCACAACATGGAGCATGTAATTAACGTCACTGAATTGTACACCTAAAAGTGAATGAAATGCCAAATGTTTGTTATATATATTCTACCACAATTTTAGAAAAGATTAATATGAATAATAAAAAGTAGAATCCCCCAAATCAAAGTAAATAAAAAGAAAACTCACAGAAGGAGGAACAGATAATCTGAGTAGGTGAATATCTATTAAAGACATTGACTCAACAATTAATAACCTTCCAAAACAGAAAGCATCAAGCCTAGATGGTTATACTGGTGAATTCTAACAAATATTTATGTCAGAAATGATACCAATTTTCTACAGTTTCTTTCAGACAGTGGAAGCAGACAGTCAATTAACAAAAACATTACAAAAAAAGAAAATTACGAGCAAATATCTCTCATGAACTAAGATGCAAAAATCCTCAACAAAATATTAGCAAATCCAATGCAACAATGTATAAAAAAATCATACATCACATTCAAGTGGATGTATTCCAGATATGCAAGGCTGTCTCAACCTTTGAGAATTACTTAATGTAGTCCATAAACTCAACAGGATAAAGAATAAAAATCATATGATTATATCTATAGATGCATAAAAACCATTTAACAAAATACAACACTTATTCATGATAAAAATTTTCAGTAAACAGAAAATAGAGGGAAACTTTCTCTACATGATAAAGAATATCTACAAAAAAATCTACCTCTACCATCACAATTATTGGTGAGAAACTAGATGCTTTTCCTCTAAGATCAGGAACAAGGCAAGGCTCTTCCTTCTCACCATTCTTGTTCAGCGTCATATTGGAAGTCATGCTGTGGTTGTTAAGTGCCATTGAGTCAGTTCCCTATGTACAAGAGAACGAAACACTGCCCACTCCTGCGCCATTCTCACAATCATTGTTATGCTTGAGCCCATTGTTGCAGCCACTGTGTCAATCCATCTCCTTGAGTCTTCCTCTTTTTCACTGACCTCTACTTTACCAAGCATGATGTCCTTCTCCAGGGACTGTTCCCTCCTGAAAGCATGTCCAAAATATGTGACATGTAGTTTTGCCATCCTTGCTTCTAAGGAGCCTTCTGGATGTACTTCTTCCAAGAAGGTCTGTTCTTTCTTTTGGCAGTCTATGGTGTATTCAATATTCTTCACCAACACCACAATCCAAAGTCATCAGTTCTTCGGTCTTCCTTATTCATCGTCCGGCTTGCACATGCATATGAGGTGATTGAAAACACCGTGGCTTGCATCAGGAACACCTTAGTCTTCAAGGTGGCATCTTTGTTTTTTAACACTTTAAAGAGGAAGTCATAGGTAGTGCAATAAGATAAGAAAATTAAATAAAATGCATAAAAATTGGGAAGGAAGAAATAAAATTGTCTTTGTTCAC
This sequence comes from Dugong dugon, assembly GCA_030035585.1. NCBI lineage: Eukaryota > Metazoa > Chordata > Mammalia > Sirenia > Dugongidae > Dugong > Dugong dugon. Next base: position 93,329,589 of record CM057483.1, on the reverse strand, counting down.
AGACGACATGATTGTCTCTGTAGAAAGTCCTAAAGAATGGACAGAAAAATGCCTAGATCTAATAAGCAATTATGCCAACTTTGCAAGGTACAAGATTAATGTACATATATCAGTTACTTTCATATATGCCTGCATTGGACATTTGGCATTTGAAATTAAAAGCACAACACCATTTACATTAGCACCAATAAAATGAAATATTTAAGTACAAATCTAACAAAATATTTACAAGTTCTATATGAGGAAAACTACAAAATGTTGATGAAAGAAAACAAAGGTCTAAATAAATGGAGAGATATTCCATATCCATGAATAAGAAGATTCAATATTGTTAAGATGTCAGTTATTCCTAAATTTATCTATAGATTCAATGCAATTCCAAGTAAAATGCCAGTGAATTATTTTGTGAATATTGACAAACTTATTCTAAATTTTATATGGAAAGGAAAAGACCCAGAATAGCCAACATAGTACTGAAGAACAAAGTCAGAGGACTGGCGCTACCCAACTTCGGTACTTTATATAATGCTATCATGATCAAAACAGTGTAGTATCGGTAAGTGTAGACAAATAGATAAATTGAACAGAATAGAGAACCCAGAAATAGAACCAGCAAAATATAGTTTTGTTTTGACAAAGAAGCAAAGGTAATTCAATAAAGAAAAGATACTCTTTACAACAAATGGTGCTGAAACACCAACACGGTAGACATCAACATGGAAGAAATGAATCTAGATACAGACCATACACCTCTCACAAAAATTAAGTCAAAATGGATCACAGATCTAAGTGTTAAATGAAAAACTATAGAACTACTAGAAGATAGCGTAGGAGAAAATCTAGGAGACCTTGGGTTTAGTGATGTCTTTTTAGATACAACACCGAAAGTATGACACAAGAATGAAAAATTGCTAAGTTTAATTTCATTAAGATGAAAAACTTCTGCCCTATGAAAGACACTTTTAAGAGAATGAAAAGACAAGCTACAGACTGGGGGAAAATAATTGAAAAACACACAACTAATAAGAAATAAAAAAATCCCATTTAATCAAATGGGCAAAATATCTGAACAGAACCTCACCAAAGAAGACATACAGACGTCAAACAAGCATATGCAAATATGCACAACATTATATGTTATTAGAGAATCTTAAATTAAAAAATTGGGATACCACTATAAAGCTATTGGAATGGCTAAAATCCAAAACACTGACAACACCAAATGCTGACAGGGATGTGGAACAGCAGGAGCTCTTTTTCATTGCTGGTAGTAATACAAAATTGTACAGCCACTTGAGCAACTTTCCATATGCTTATTTGCTATCTGTATGCCTTCTTTGGTGAGGTTCTGCTTCAGACCTCTTGCCCATATCTTTAAATGGATTTTTTTTTATTTTATTTTTTTATTATACTTTAAATGAAGGTTTACAGACCAAATGAGTTTCTCATTGAATAATTAATACACATATTGTTTTGTGACGTTGGTTGCCAACCCCACCACATGTCAACACTCTCCTCTTCTTGACACTGGGCCCCCATTACCAGCTTTCCTGTCCCCTTCTGCCTTCTTGTCCTTACCGCTGGGGTGGTGTGCCCATTTAGTCTCATTTTGTTTTATGGGTCTGTCTAATCCTTGGCTGAAGGGTGAGCCTCAGGAGTGACTTCAGTACTAAGTTAAAAAGGTGTCCAGGGGCCTTACTCTCGGGGTTTCTCCAATCTCTCTCAGATCAGTAAGTCTGGTCCTTTTTTGGGAGTTAGAATTTTGTTCTACATTTTTCTCCAGCTCTGTCTGGGACCCTCTATTGTGATCCCTATAAGAGCAATCGGTGGAGGTAGCCAGGCATCATCTAGTTGTGCTGGACTCAGTCTGGTGGAGGCTATGGCAGTTGTGGTCCATAAGTCCTTTGGACTAATCTTTCCCTTGTGTCTTTGGTTTTCCTCACTTTCCCTTGCTCCAGATGGGGTGGGACCAGTAGAGAATTTTAGATGGCCACTCAGAAGCTTTTAAGACCCCAGATACAACTCAACAAAGTAGGAAGTAGAACATTTTCTTTATAAACTATGTTATCCCAATTGAGCTAGATGTTCCCCAAGACCATGGTCCCCAGCCCTCAGCTCAGTAATTTGGTCCCTCAGGGAGTTTGGATGTGTCTATGAAGCTTCCATGGCTTTGCCTTGGTCAAGTTGGTCAAGTTGTGCTGACTTCCCCAGTATCGTGTACTATCTTACCCTTCACCAAGTTACCACTTATCTATTGTCTAGTTAGTGTTTTCACTCTCTGCCCTTCCCTTCCCTTTGTTGTAAGAGGGACGACAGGAAGTATCTGGCTATTCCGCCATCTTGGCCCCGCCTCTGTTTGGCAGTTTTTTTCTTTCAGCGTTTTATATATGTCATCCCATTGCCTTCTTGCTTGCATGGTTTCTGCTGAGTAATCAGAGCTTAGTCTTACTGTTTCCCTCTTTGTATGTGACTTTTTGTTTTTCTAGAGCTGCTCTCAGGATTCTTTGTCTTTGGTTTTAGTGAGTGTGATTATATGCCTTGGCAATTTTCTTTTGGGATCTATTGTATATGGGGTTCATTGAGCTTCTTGGATGGTTGGCTTTTCATCTTTTATGATATTAGGGAAGTTTTGTGTCAGTAAATCTTCAATAGTCCTCTCTTGTTTTGCACTTTTTCCCCCTGTTCTAGAACTCTGATTACTGGAAAAATTTTGCTTTTGGGTGTATCCCATATTGTTCTCAGGGTTTCTTCATTTTTCTTCTCTGATTTTTCCTCAAACAAAGTGGCATCCAAGGATTTGTCTTCTATTTTGCTGATACTGTCATCCATTGTTCAAATTTGCTCCTAAAACTTTTTATTGCACTGTCCATTTCTGAAATCTTGTTGTTTATCTTTTGAATTTCTAATTGTTGTTTTTGTATGATTTATAGTTGTTTATTTATTTTGACATTTTGCTCTCATATTATTTTCCTGAATTCTTCCATTGCTTTGTGTGTGTTTTGTCTATTTTCCATGATTTTGTCTATTTTTTCTTTATTTTTGTCTGCATTTTCCTTCATCTGCTGCAGAGCCCTGAATATTAGAGCTTTGAATTCCGTGTCAGGTAGTTCCAGTGCCTTTTATTCTACCATAAGGTCATCTGGAGCTATCCTGTCCTTTTTTAAAAAATATGTTTTGTTATTTTCTGCTGTCTCCAGAACACTCAGAATAATTTTTTTTTGTTTATTTATTGTAGATTTGTTTGTTTCATCCTGTGTTTTTATTTTATGTGGTTATGTCTGGGCAAGTAGGCTGGGCATGTTTTGTTGCTTGCTCATCTGTGGGCATGATAGTTCTCACCACCTTGTCCAGGTGGGCAGGGCCAGTCTCTCAACTATGGTTCGGCAGGATGTGTCTGATGCGGGGAGGGGCAGAGATGGGTCGTTTTTGGCATGAATTGGGACTGATGGGGCAGGGGCAGGAAGCAGTGCAGGGCAGGGTCTGTGGGACTGCACTGTTCAGGGGTGCAGCAATTGGTCCTGGTGCAGATAGACAGGAGGGAAGGGAAAGGATGTGATGTGCAGGGCTGAGTGAAAGAAAAGAGAGGATCAAAAGCAAAAAAAAAGCAAAAATAAAGGGAAAAAGTACATAAAATGGTGGCATGGTAGGATTCGGCAGGTGGGGTAGGGCAGACCCAGCAAAGCCTTGTGCCAGTGGCTCTCTAACTAAGCAGTGTAGCTTGGCCTGTTGAGAAGGGGTGTGTGTGTTGCACAGGGCCAGGTGGGTGGGAGAAAGGAAAGAAAAAAAGGGAAAGAGAGAAGAAACCAATCAACAAACAAAAAATTAAATTAAAGCAACTACAACAAAACAGAAAAATAAATATGCTGGTGGGGGTGCCAGCCATTGGCGGCAAGGCAGAATTGGGATGGCGGTGAGCTGATGTCTTTCTTGCTGGGTGGTACAGCTTGGCCTGTCAGGAAGGGGTGGAGGCAGTGCAGGGTCTAGGTGGGGGGGAGAAGGAAAAGGGAGAAGGGAAAAAATAAAGAAAAAAATACAACACAGAGGGAACTTCTCTGTGGGGGTGGCGCATACCTGGGCAGGTCATGTGCCAGATGTTCTCCAACTGAGCATTACAGCACAGCCCACCAAGAAGGGGGGGCAGCGCAGGAGGCTAGATGGGTGGGAGAAAGGAAAGGAAGGAAGAGAGAGAGATGAAAAAACAACAAAAAAGAAAAAACAAATAGTAAATAAATAAATAAAATGGCTCTGAGGGAGCCAGTTGGCGATGGTGGTGCAGACCTGGGGAGGCCGTGTGCCAGTGACTCCCCAGATAAACGGTGTAGTACGGCCTCTCAAGAAAGGGCAGTGGTGGTGCACAGGGATTGGTGGGTAGGAGAAAGGAAAGGACAGAAAGGAGAGAGAGAAGAAACAGAAGAAAAAAAAGAACAAAGCAAACAAACCAAAAGTTACGGTACTAAGCAAGCCAGTTGGTGGGGGTAGTGCATATCCAGGGAGGCCATTGCCAGTGTCCTCGTAGCTAAGTGGTGCAGCAAAACCCATTGAGAAGGGGTGGGGATGGCACATGGGGCTAGCTAGGCAGGAGAAAGGAAACGAAGGAAGAGAGAGAGAGAATCAACAACAACAACAAAAAAAAACCTAATGACAAAAAACAAAAAAAATGGCACTGAAGGGGCTGGCCAGTGGGTGCAGGGTAGACCTGGAGGGCAGTGAGTTGGGGAGGGGAAAGTGGGTATCCCTGGTTACCAGGTGTTCTGTCTCCTGTTGGAAGCTCCATGAAATTGCCTCCTTGTACACCCTTTCTGTGTTCCTTGGTGGCTGTAGTCCAAGATGGAGAATTTATGCCACATTAGCTGGTAGGGAACCTCCACTCGTTAGCTCTCCTCTTTCTGTGCTCTCTATCAGTTTCTTGTTCCATCTGGTGCTTAGGGTTTCAGGATTAACATTTGTATTACTTAGTTTTTATATTATTTATATTTACTTAGTTTTTACTAAATTTTTTGTATTAGTTTTTACTTAGTATTTATATTTACCTAGTTTTTTGGGTCTTTGCTACAGAGGGACAGCATAGTGCTTCCATCCATAGCACTATGTTGGCTCTCCCTCTCTAAATGGCATTTTTTGTTTCTTATTGTTGAGCTTTAAGTGTTCTTTGTAGATTTTGGAAACAATTTTATAATTAATAATATAGCTACAATATTCATCTGGTACTGGTGAAGGGACAGATACATAGATCAATGGAACTTAATAGAGAACCTAGTCTACACAAGTACAGGGAGAAAGAAAAGGAAGGAAAAATACCTCTCAGCAGGAGGGATGCGGGTGGCTGGGGGTGCTCTTGTTGTGAACCTTGGTGATGGGGGCTTCCAGGATAGGGGTTTCTCACTTCTACTCACCAGAATTGTGAAAACGTGTTTCTCTGGTTACCTGGTGCTCTGTCTCCTGTCGGGAGCTCCATGAAGTTGCCTTCCTGTACTCCCTGTCCTGGGCCATTATTGGCTGTGTTCCTAGATGGCCATGCTGCTCCATGTTACTTTGAGAACACCTCCATTCCGTATCTCTCCTCCTTTTCTGTTTTCCTTCAAATTTTTCTTCCATTCACTGTTTGATATAGTGAATTGACCTTCATTTAATGCTTAGTGTTTCAGGATTGACATTTGTATCTGTTTTACTTAGTTTTTCAGGTCTTTGCTGCAGAGGGGTGGCATGGTGTGTCTGACTAGGGCGCAATGTTGGCTCCACCTACCCTGAGATACTATTTAAACCTTGAACTGAAACTACTCCAAGAGGTCATCTTTTATCAAAAAAAATAGGTTGTTAGTTAGGTGCCATCGAGTCGGTTCCGACTCAGAGCAACCTTATGTACAACAGAACAAAATACTGCCCAGTCCTGCACCATCCTCAGGACAGTTGTGCTTGAGCCTATTGTTGCAGCAACTGTGTCAATCCATCTCGTTGAGGGTCTTCCTGTTTTTCGCTAACCCTCTACTTTATCAAGCATAATGTCCTTCTCTAGGGACCAATTTCTCCTGATAACATGTCCAAAGTACAAGAGACAAAGTCTCATCATCCTCACTTTTAAGGAGTATTCTGGTTGTACTTCTTCCAAGACAGATTTGTTTGTTCTTTTGGCAGTCCATGGTATATTCAATATTCTTTGCCAACACCATAATTCAAAAACATCAGTTCTTCTTTGGTCTTCCTTATTTATGGTCCAGCTTTTGCATGCATATGAGGCTTGGCTCAGGTGCACCTTAGTTCTTAAAGTGACATCTTTGTGACCACTTTAAAGAGGTCTTTTGCAGCATATTTGCCCAATGCAATGCATCTTTTGATTTCTTGACTACTGCTTCCATGGGTGTTAATTGTGGATCCAAGTAAAATTAAGTCCTTGACATCTTCAATCTTTTCTCCGTTTATTATGATGTTGCTTATTGGTCCAGTTGTAAGGAGTTTTGTTTTCTTTATGTTGAGGTATAAGCCATACAGAAGGCTGTGGTTTTTTATCTTCATCAGTAAGTGCTTCAAGTCCTCTTCCCTTTCTGCAAGGAAGGTTGTGTCATCTGCATAACACAGGCTGTTAACGAGTCTTCCTCCAATCCTGATGCCCCATTTTAATTCATATAGTCCAGCTTCTTAGATTATTTGCTCAGCAGGCGGATTGAATAAGGATGGTGAAAGGATACAGCCCTGATGCACACCTTTCCTGAGTTTAAACCACGCAATATCCCCTTGTTTTGGTCGAATGACTGCCTCTTGATCTATGTACAAGTTCCTCATGAGCACAATTAAGTGTTCTGGAATTCCCATTCTTCACAATGTTATTCATAATTTGTTATGATCCACTATGGGTACAATTATTGCTTTAGTATTCTTAGCCATAAAATATGGCTGCACTTACGCTAAGTGCAGCTCCCTACAGGTCTCTGTGTTATCTACGTCAGTATAAATGACTAAGGCCAGCCACGTTTTGTTTAACTGCCCTGTTTTTCTGAAACTGTCTTGTGATCTGTTTTATTGCTTGCCATATACATACCCAAATTCCTTTCCCCTTACCCAAAACTGATTGTTATCCACCTGAAAACTCACTGTCTTGTGATCTGCTTTATTGCTTGCTGTATCTATTATAAATAAAGGCCTGGGACGGTGGGGGTCGACTCCTCAGAATGACCCTCTTGGCCCCACTTCTCTGTAAGAGTTGTGCAGTTGGTTACTGTCTTTGCAGTCCGGATTACCGTCGCCGCAGCGACAGATGGTGCCCTGTGTGAGGGGTTTTCTAAGAGAAAAAAGAGAGACCTAGATCCTCGCACTCCAATCCATTCAGAAAGTTTCAGGCTAGGATTCATAGCCTGAGAGTGGCGAGGCTTTCCGGAGGCCTTTCCGAACGCTCTCAATTCAGGCTGGGTTTTACAGCTCAAGGGCGGCGGGGCTTTCCCGAACGCTCCCAAGGGATTTAGGCTTCAGGCCAGGAGCTTTCCTATCATTCTTTTCTTCATTTTTCCGTTTCCTCCTCGCTATGGGGAATTCTCTTTCTCCTGAGCAGAGTCAACACAAAACCCAGTTGTTGGGATTGTTAAAGGCCTCTAAGCTTAAGATGCCAGAAAAAGCTCTTACCCAACTTCTGCTTTTAATTGAGTCTGCCTGTCCTTGGTATCCCCTGCGGGGAAACCTTGATGTGGAGGCATGGGAACGTATTGGCAGTATCATTCGAGACATGAACATCCCAGCTTCAGTTCTTATTGCTTGGCATCACTGCCGGCTCGCTTTACAGCCTGTACAAACGGCTCCCTCAGCTCCCTCAGCTCCTCCTCCCACTACAAAAAAATCTCATGATTCTAGTCCTCCTGATCCTTCCTCTTCTTCGGCTTCCTCCCCTAACAAAGATACTTCTAATTCTTCCTCTGATGCTTCTTCTGATCCTACTTCCCCCTCAGAGACTGCTTCCTCACAACATGAGTCCCTTATGGAGAAATGTTTGCGGGAAGGCTGTGAGAGGGATGGACTTTCTGTCTTTCCTGTCCTACGAGGAGCAGGTCCTCCTCGACATGGTCACCTTCCTTATGATGTCTTTAAAGAACTTCGCAAAAGCATAGCGACTGATGGTTTACAAAGTCCGTTTACAAAGGGGCTAATAGAACAGGTAGGGTCAAGTTATGAGACGACCCCCTGGGACTGGAACATCTTAATGAGAACAATCCTAACTCCTGCTCAGTTTAGTGTCTGGAATCAAGAATATAAAGAACACTGTCGCCTCTGTGCAATAGATAACATAGACAATAATATTCCTGTTGATATTGATACGCTTTGGGGACAAGGGCGTTACACTACGCCTCAGGCACAGAGTCAGATGAATAAACAGGCGTTCACACAAGCCTCTGCTGCTGCTACTAAGGCTTGGAGTAAAATCCCTGATTCCAGAACGCCTACTGGTTCCTTCGCTACTATTCGTCAGGCAGCGAACGAACCTTATATTGATTTTGTTAACCGCCTTCAAACAGCTATTTCCCGACAAATTGATAATCAACAGGCAGCTGAAGTCCTCTGTCTCCAGCTTGCTTATGAAAATGCTAATTCTGCCTGTCGGGCTGTTTTAACTCCCTTGAAGGCAAGAGATCCTAGTCTGGCTGATATGATCAAAGCATGCCAAAATGTTGGCACAGAGACCCATAAAGCTCAGATTTTAGCAGCAGCTCTCCATCCATCTACTGCTACCTGTTTTGGGTGTGGTAAGCCTGGACATTTTAAGAAAGACTGTCACAGCTCAAAAAATAAAAATGCCAATACTAAACTTCCATCTCGAAAATGTCCTCGCTGTGGCAAAGGTTTTCATTTGGCTAATCAATGTAGATCTCAATTTGACAATCAAGGAAACCCATTGTCAGGGAAGGAGAGGAGGGGAGAGAGCTCTCGCGCCCGGAAAAATCCGGAGAGCCCTTAGGCATGGAATGTAGAAACCGCAACATAGATTCCAAACAACAGCACCTACAATTTAATGATTTAAAGGCTGCTACAGAAGAAAGTGCAAGACTAGATTTACCTTTAGCAGAAGGGGCTGTATTAGACGAGGCAGGAAAAGTTTTTCTGATTGCAACTCAAGTTTGGGGACCCCTGCCTCGGGGTTATGTGGGACTTTTACTGGGTCTTTAGGAAGTTACATCTCAAGGGCTAAGTATACATCCTAGTGTAATAGATTCTAAATATAAAGGTCAAATAAAGATTATGGTTTCCAGTCTGTCTTGTTGGAATATTACCCCTTCTAACAAAATAGCGCAACTGCTTTTACTCCCTTTTGTTGTCCCCTCCGCCCATACTACACCAGGGCGGGGGGAGGGTTCTGATCACACAGATGCCTTCTGGGTCACCAAATTACAATCTTCTCGACCATATCTCACTGTCTGGGTCAATGATCGCATGTTTAAAGGATTGGTAGATTCTGGAGCAGATGTAACTATTTTCTCCTCTGATACTTGGCCTTCTTCATGGCCTAAAACACAGTCTACTAAAACCCTTACCAGGGTTGGAGGAGTACAATGTCCTTTTCAAAGCGCATTTCCAGTTATTTTTTATAGCCCTGATGGACAGCCTGCTTCTATCGGCCCTTTTATTCTCCCTTTGCCTATTACATTATGGGGACGAGATCTACTTTCTCAGTGGAATGTTCAGATTGGCACTTCTCGGGATTTTTTGTAGGGGCCACTGCTCACACAGACCCTTTACTAAAGTTAACTTGGATATCTGGCCTCCCTGTTTGGGTTGAGCAGTGGCCCATTAAAGAAGAGAAGTTAAAACATCTAGAAAAACTTGTTCAGGAACTATTAGAAGCCGGACACATCCGGCCTTCTTGTGGCCCTTGGAACACACCTATTTTTTGCATTCCTAAAAAGTCTAACAAATGGAGACTCCTACAAGACATAAGGGCTATTTATCAGCGCCTCGTCCCTATGGGACCTCTTCAACCTGGAGTCCCCAATCCGGCTTGCATTCCTCAAACATATCATATTATCATTATTGATCTTAAAGATTGTTTTTTACAATCCCACTTCATCCTGACGATTGTGCTAAATTTGCTTTCTCAGTCTATTCAAACAGCTCATCAGCTTAATACTTATATGCAAAATGTTACTTCTGAAATGCAGGCTATAACACACATTGATCAAGAAATTCTTAAACGCCTGGGTGCTTTAGAAGCCTCAGTCCTTTGGCTTGGAGAATGGCAAGAAGCCCTGTGGGAACATTCCCAATTAACCTGTGATGCAGAATACACTCACTTCTGTGTTACAGCCTTTCTATATAATGAATCCTGGAAGGATATTAAAAATAATCTTTTAGCCAGCTTTGCCTCTCCGTTGAAAAGTGATATTCAAAGGTTACGATTCCAACTGCATGAGCAGTTATTAAAATTACAAACAGAATCTAATAAAGCTACACTTACTACACTTAATGATTTTGCCTACTGGCTTAATCCCACTCATTGGTTTTCTGGACTCAATCTTCGTATTTGGGTCCTTTTTGCTATAGGCTGTTTAATAGTTTTGTGCCTCCTTATAGTCGTCCGGTGTTTTTATGTCCTGAAGCTTTCTCATCACCAACAGAAGTCAGCCTTCTACGCCTGGACCATCCACTACCAGCCACTTCAAAGATTGGAGTGATGAAAACTTCCCCATGACCTGTCTCCTTTGATTGACTTATGCGTGTCGGGTATTGGTCAGGCTACTACCCACAGCTGTAACAGTCGAGTTGCGGAGAGCTGACTGATGAGAATCAGTCTTGTGTCAACTCTTTCTCTTTTATTACAAATTACCTCTGTTGAACAAAGCATGGATAGGTTTTCATTTGGGTTACCCTAGACATCTTTTATATTAAACTTCCAGTGGTGATCTGATGAGAATTAGCTTTATATATATCCTCTTTTATGTAATTATATAAATGTTTACCAAGTTGATAAAAATTGTTATAATAATTTTATGTTTATATGAATTATTCTATTAATCTTATTGAAATTATTTTAAATTATTTAAATTATAATGTATTAATGATTCTGATTAATATATATGTATTTTATTTTAATTTTATTCAAATTAAAGAGAGATTCATTGATTCAACAAGCTATAGGTAGTAAAGATATAAAATCAACAAGGTTTTTTTAAGCTGTTACATACACCTATGGGCCTTGGACCAATAACTCTGTTCCTATACAATGAGTCCACTCCAGTTATGCAGTTGATAGAGACGTCTCTTCTCTTCGATACAATAACCTGGCGAAGAACCAGATGGTATCCAGTGGAAAATTAGCACCGTGAGTTTAAAGAGCCTGCAACAGCCGCCATCTAGGAAATTTAAGACCAGGCATTAAGTAACAACCTGGTGAAAAACCAGATGTTATCTGGTAGAAAACTAGCACTGTGAGTTTAAAGAGCTTGCCATAAGCTGTCATCTAGGAGCTTGACTAAGTCCAGGTATTACTCATAACCGTGCTATTTTTCTTCCTTAAAGCATATGGAGTGTGGCCCGGCTAAAGCTAAGCTTATTGAAGATCTATGTATTCAGCCAGGCCTTGAGGTGTAATATAATTATTTATATTTTCATCAAATATTTGATTTTTAATATATAATAAGATGCTTGATGAATCAATGAAAATCCTGCTTTTAAATAAACAAAAGGGGGGAAATATGGGTACAATTATTGCTTTAGTATTCTTAGCCATAAAATATGGCTGCACTTACGCTAAGTGCAGCTCCCTACAGGTCTCTGTGTTATCTACGTCAGTATAAATGACTAAGGCCAGCCACGTTTTGTTTAACTGCCTTGTTTTTCTGAAACTGTCTTGTGATCTGTTTTATTGCTTGCCATATACATACCCAAATTCCTTTCCCCTTACCCAAAACTGATTGTTATCCACCTGAAAACTCACTGTCTTGTGATCTGCTTTATTGCTTGCTGTATCTATTATAAATAAAGGCCTGGGACGGAGGTGGGGGTCGACTCCTCAGAATGACCCTCCTGGCCCCACTTCTCTGTAAGAGTTGTGCAGTTGGTTACTGTCTTCGCCGTCCTAATTACCGTTGCCGCTGCGATAGATGGTGCCCCGTGTGAGGAGCTGCGACAATCCACACAGTTGAATGCCTTTGCAGAGTCAATAAGACACAGGCAAACATCTTTCTGGTATTCTTTGCTTTCAGCCAGGATCCATCTGACATCAGCAATGATATCCCTGGTTCCACATCCTCTTCTGAATCTGGCTGGAATTTCTGGCAGTTCCCTGTTGATGTACTGCTGCAACCACTTCTGAATGATCTTCAGCAAAATTTTACTTGTGTGTGATATTAATGATATTGTTTGATGATTTCTGCATTCGGTTGGATCACCTTACTTTGGAATAGGCATAAATATGGCCAGGTGGTTGTCCAGGTAGCTGTCTTCTAAATTTCTTGGCATAGATGAGTGACCACGTCCAGTGCTGCATCCGTTTGTTGAAACATCTCAATTGGTATTCCGTCAATTCTTGGAGACTTGTTTTTCGCCAATGCCTTCAGTGAAGCTTGAACCTCTTCCTTCAGTACCATCTGTTCTTGATCATATGCTACCTCCTGAAATGGTTGAATGTCAACCAATTATTTTTGGTATAGTGACTCTGTGTATTCCTTCCATCTTGGTACACAAAATAAAGGACATTACCCTTGAGTATGGGGCTCCATTAAAAATCCGTTTATATGGGACCAAAAGGTCAACAATTACTCTAAAGCAAAGTTGAGAAGGTAAAGGTGGAAGGGAAACTAGAGTATTGGAAACAGAACAACTAGAACTCAGTGAGAATGTTGACACATTGTGAAAGTTGTAACTAACGTCACTGAACAACTTGTGTAGAAATTGTTAAATGGGAACTTATTTTGCTGTGTTAAAGTTTACTGAAAACAATGAAATGCATTAAAAAAATGCTTATAACCTAGAATATCCTATGGGGTACTTCTACTCTGTCATATACGGTTGCTAGGAGTCAAAATCGAATCAAGAACTCACAAAAACAACAATGACTAGTGACATTGAGTATCTTTTTGTGTGTTTGTTGGCAATTTGTATATTCTCTTTAGTGAAATTTCTATTCAGGTCCTTTGCCCATTTTTTGAGTTGTTCTCTTTTTTTTTTTTTTTTTTTAAGTTGTAGGATTTCTTCGTATATTCTGGATATTAAACCCTTGTGTGATATATGGGTCACAAAAATTTTCTCCCCGTCTATTTTTTGTCTCTTCATTTTGTTGAAAAAGTCCTTTGATGCACATAAGTTTTTAATTTTAATGAGATTCCCATATATCCATTTTATCTTTGTTTCCTGTGCCTTCAGAGTCAAGTCTAAGAATCTGTTGTTGAAGACTAGGTCTCAAAGCAGTACCCTTACATTTTCTTCTAAGAGTTTTATCTTTTTAGGTCATACATTTTGGCCTTTGATTCATTTTAATTGGTTTTTGTATATGGTCTGAAATATGGGTCTAACTTCAATTTTTTGCATGTGGAAATCTAGTTGTCCCAGCACCACTTATTAAGGAAACTATTTTTTATTATTTGAGGGATTTAAGAATCTTGTCAAAGATTAACTGACCATAGATGTGGACGCTTAACTCTGGGCTCTCAATTCTATTCCATTATTCTATATACCTATCTATTACATTTATTTTTCATGTTGTGCCTTTTTTTCCACTATCGTTTTCCAAAATATTCCACCACCATTAACATAAACTCAATGCCCCACTCCCAAACAAAACTCCCTTTTTCCTCCTCTCTCCTGCCCCTGGTAACAATCAAGGATGTCTAGTTTCTATGTATTTGCTTATCTCATACAAAAATCATATAATATTTGTCTTTTTGTGACTGTCTTATTTCACTCAGCATGTTTTCAAGGTGCATTCATGTTGTGGCATGCATTAGAACTTCATATCTTTTTCTGACTGTGTAACATTCCATTGTATGAATACACCAAATTTTGTTTATCCATTTATCTGTTGATGAACATTCCAGTTGTTCCCATATTATGGCTATTGTGAAAAGTGCTGCAATGAACTTTGGTGTACAGGCTTCTGTTTGTATTCCTGCCTTCACGTCTTATGGTTACATACTTAGGACTGGCATTGCTGGGTCATATTATAGTTCTATGTTCAATTTTTTTAGGAACCGCAAAACTGTTTTCTACAATGGCTGCACCGTTTTAAATTTCTACCAGCAAGAGATAAGGGTTCCAGTTTCTCCACAACTTTGTCAACACCTGTTGTTTTCTGTATTTTTTTTATCTTTGTCATTCTAATGGATGTGAGGTGATATCTCACTGTGGTTTTGATTTGCATCTCCTTAATGGCTAATGACTAGAAGTCTCTGGGTGGTGCAAATGGTTAAGCGCTTGACTAGTAGCAGAAAGGTTGGCAGTTCAAACCCAACCAGAGGAGACTTAGAAGACAGGCCTGGCAATCTGCTTCTGAAAGGTCACAATCTCAAAAACTCTATGGAGCCATTCTAATTTGCACACGTGGAGTCACCATGAGTTGGAATCGACTTGATAGTAACTAACAACAACAACAACATCTAATGATATTGAACATCTTTTTGTGTGCTTGTCGGCCATTTGAATATCCTCTTTTTTGAACTCTCTGTTCAAGTTCTTTGCCCATTTTTTTCATTGGATCGTTTGTCTTTTTGTTGTTAAGTGGTAGAAATTTTATACATTTTTTTAGATAGTAGGCCCTTATCAGATATATGATTTCTGAAAATTTTCTCCCGATCTGTAGACTGCCTTTTCCCTTTGTTGATAATTCACATACACTTTTAAGAGATCATATTGACACTATATGTATTATTCATAACTTTGTTTTTGAACTTAAACTATATCTAGCTACTAAACACCATTTAATATTCTTTAATAGTCTTCCACTACATCATTCCAAAAAATTAATATAGTTCATTGAAAGTCAGGGCCCAAATTCTATTAACAAGCAAGAACAAAACATTTGCTCTGAAAATATAGGCTGACTTCAAGTTTTACCTATTAAAATGAATGTTGTGTTTTGGTCAAAATGTGAAATTATGTCCCTATTTTCCCCACCTTTCCAAAATCCCATTGAAATTACAAAAAAGTATAAAAGGAGTAAACAATAAAAGCAATGAGTCAGGGAGAGCAGTAGATGTTTGGATAAATATCTACTAGACATTGGCAAGAATATGTGCAGGAAAAGGCCCCAATGAGGCAAGAGGTATTCTCTCCAGGAGGGTGCCTAGAGAGCCTCCAAGCTCAGAGTCATCATGTTCAGAAAGACATTTTCTGAGAAGTTGTAATCAGTTTAATGGAAAGACTGAAGTAGAACCAGTCTGCATGTCATTCCATCTTCCCCTTCCTCCTCCTCCGAGAGATTGGCAACAGAGGCAGCCCAAGAGTCTTTCACAGACCATGTCTGCTAAATATGACACAAAGACACAAGTTATAAAGCACTTACAAAAAGTCATCACCATAAAATACTGCGTAGACTCAACAAATGGCAGAATTCACAAGTAAAGAAATGAACAATAGTAGACAAATACGAAACCTTAAAAATAAGACTGCCTAAAATTTTTAGAGATGAAAAAAGACTGGAATCCATAAGACAAGAACAGAGACCTTGTTTTAAAAAATAAGGTATATTTGACAAAAAAACTCTAGAAGTAAAAATTGTATGCATTGAAATAAAAACCTTAAGAGATTGGTCATACAGTTGACCACACTCAAAGCGGAATAGTGAGTTAGAACACAGATCCGATGGGAGTCACATCTGATTCCTCACTGTACCCCAGTGCCTAGTATAGGAAGGCCAGCATAGAGCAGGTTTTCAGCAGTTGGTTATTGAATTGAACTAGTTAGGTAGACTTTGGACAAGCCTGACATCTAGGGACTCCTCCAGTGTAGATGGGTCTCAAGAACCAGGGAAGCCTCAGGTAGAGCTATGGCCTCATGAGCTGTGCTGTGCTGGGTCTGGCTCCTAGTGTGTGGGGTTGGCAGTGAAAGCATATAGTAAAGAGGTATTGGGACTTCCATTCACTTCAAGGACCCATTTTTCCGTCAGAGCTTCAGCCCAACATCTCTTCACCCAGCATGTCTCTGGCTACTGTCCTTCCTCATTTTTATGAACTATGAGAATGTCTGCAGTCATATTTGTGTGGCGAGATGTTAAATAAATGGCTGATGTTAGCAGTTGTGCCAAAACTCCCCATCCTCACTCCTTCCCTCCTAAGCATTGCACCACTCCCCAGTCCACAGGTGGCATTCCTGTGTACAACCAGCTCTGCACACTTATATCTCAGGGTGGTCTCCTCCACAGGTTGGAATGGTGAACACCTTCTCACTGAACAATATTCTTGTGATGGTTAATTTTATATGTTAACTTAGCTAGGCTGTGGTGTCCAGTTGTTTGATCAAACACTATTCTAGATGTTGCTATGAAGGTACTTACAAGTGATCAGCATTTAAATCAGTTGACCTTAAATAAAGCAGACTTCCGTCAATAATATGGGTGGACCTCATCCAACCAGCTGAAAGCCTTAAGAGCAAAAACTGAAATTTCCTGAGGAATTCTGCCTCAACACTATAAATAGATATCCTGCTGGAATTTCCAGACTTTTGTCTGACAAACTGATTTCAGACACAAGACTCCTAGAGTTTATAGCCTGTTGCCTCACCTGTGAATTTTGGACTTGCCAACCCCCACGATAACATGAGCCAATTCCTTAAATCTCTCTCTCTCTGTATATGAACGTAAACATAAACATATATAAAACTGGTTCTGTTTCTCTAGAGAACCCTGACTAAGACAGCCCTTTTTGTCTTGAAGAAAAGTAACTCAGGCTGGAGCCTTTCTAGGGCACCATGTTGCTTTTTAGTCCTCACAGGCAGGGAAGCTTCTCTGAGCTGTGGTCCAAGCAAGCCAGGGTTTCATAACAAAAAGCAGTTTCAGAAGCAATGGTCTTGATAGTATTCCCCCTTTATCCATGCCCTTTCCCTAACTAGGGAAGTGGATGCTCAAAGGACAGAGGCCCTACCATGGCCAGCCCATGCCAAACCAAGTGCTCTCAGGAGAAGGACAGTTTAAAAAACTTCTTGGACCTTCGGACTCAGCTTCCAACTCCCTCCCTAACCTTGCACCTTGAAAATGGAAGTCATCTTCACTGACTGAGAACCCTGAGTGTTAAGTAAGACAAGTGGTTCTTCATGATACACTGAGGCCTGCTAGAGACCATGAACCTGCAGTAAAGATGTCTTGTGGCTGGGTGTTTGCAAAGCATATATTACTGATGCAGCTAAATATCACTAATTCATAACGACCTATTGTTAACATTTACTTAAGAATTTATTAAAGAAAAGAAAGACTAGTAAATCTAAGAACCCAGTATCCATTCAAACTCAGCTACCACGGTGTTGACAAGTAGCAGTCTTAAGAACAGTGGTGTAGCATGGAAATATCACTACACTAGGAGGCAATTGACTGGGTTACAGTTCTGACATCACCAAATAGTAGACTTGTGATCCTGGGCTTTTCTATCATTTTCTTGAAAACAGCTTTAAATGGTCAAAAAAGAGATTTCAAGTAACTTGCCCAAGGTCAGTAAGTGAAAAAGAACTGCATCTCTGCCCAGATCTGATATACTGTGCCTCTTTATCATATGCTTGGTTTAGTCCATGGGGACTAGAACAAAAGCATTTCAAGGAGCAGGTCACACCCTGATAATTACTTTCCAACTTTCTTTGCAATTAGACTCAAACCCCTGCCTGCAAAGAGCTCCTTAAGATGTTGCTGAGTATTCACTGAAGGAGCAGAGAAAACCTGTTCAGTGAGAAATTTCACTGTTTGGAGATCCTCTCTAGGAAGGGGAAGGAGAGATTCGAGGTCTTTGTATGAACCTGAAGGGTGTTTCAGGGCTGGTCTAGATAGTAGATATCATAAGATTTAGGGGCAGCAATCCTGGGGCTGAGAGAATTGCTTTGAAGCTCACACTTACAAATCCAACTCAGCTTTTCCTTGGATTGTATGTTTATTTAGGGGATAACTTGAGTGTGTATACAGAAGCTGGTGGAGAGATAGTACACGGAGAAAGCTTCCCTAACAACGCATCTTCTCTGAAAGAGAGTATTCATGGGAATCAGGAATAGAAAGTGAGTGTGTTCTCAACTTTCTTTCCCCAGGAAGGACCCAATCATAGGTCGAAAGGCATTCTGGATAGCACTGAATGTACAAGATGATGAGGTATCCTTGAGCCCTTATCTAATCAACACCCATTCTGGAAGCTCCAACTTGGTCAAAACTTCCATATTTGGTGAGTATTGATGGCTGGTAGAGTCTGGAAATGAACTCAGACCTTTCCCTTTTCCAAATGAATTCACACAGATAAGAAAGACATTTGGTTCAGTGTTTTAAAGGCTTAATAGTGATTATACATTGGAGTGATTTGTAGAGCATCCTCTGTAAATCTTGCTTACCAGATACCCACCTCTACGCTGTCATTGATTGAGTTGTGTCCCCCCAAAATGTCAACTTGGCTAAGTCATGATTCCCAGTATTGTATGATTGTCTACCATTTTGTCATCTGATGTGATTTCCCTATGTGTTGTAAATCCTAATCTCTGCCTGTGGTTGATGAGGCAAGATTAGATTATTTTAAAGAGGATTAGGGTGGGATGTAGCACCTTTGCTCAGGTCACATCCCTGATCCAATGTAAAGCGAGTTTCCCTGTTGTGTGGCCCGCATTATCTTTTGTCTTACAAGAGATTAAAGGAAAGAGAAGCGATCAGAGAGTTGGGGACCTCATACCACCTAGAAAGCAGTGCTGGGGACAGAGCGCATCCTTTGGACCTGGGGTTTCTGTGCGGAGAAGCTCCTCAACCAGGGGAAGTTTGATGACAAGGAACTTCCTCCAGGGCTGACAGAGAGAGAAAGACTTCCCCTGGAGCTGATGCCCTGAATTTGGACTTGTAGCCTACTAGACTGTGAGAGAATAAATTTCTGTTTGTTAAAGCCATCCACTTGCAGTATTTCTGTTACAGTAGCACTAGATGACTAAGACAACCCCTAAGTGTTTTTCCCAGGAGATGCTAATTCTAAGTTGGTGCCTATCTTAGTTACCTAGTGCTGCTACAACAGAAATACCACAAGTGGATGGCTTTAACAAACAGAAGTTTATTTTCTCACAGTATATTAGGCTAAAAGTCCGAATTCAGGGCACCAGCTCTAGGGAAAACTTTCTCTCTGTGTTGGTTCTGGGGGAAGGTCCTTGTCATCAATCTTCCCCTGGTCTAGGAGTTCTCAGTGTAGGGACCTCAGGTCCAAAGGACATGCTCTGTTCTCGGTACTTCTTTCTTCATGGTATGAGGTACCTCTGTCTCTCTGCTCGCTTCTTTTATATCTCAAAAGAGATTGACTCAAGATACAACCTAATCTTGTAGATTGAGTCCTGCCTCATTAACATAACTGATTCAATCCATAACAGTGCCTGAAAGAAGGAGAGTACCCAGGCCTCTCTTGGCCTTCATAAGAATGGCTATAGCCACAGAGAGCCTACACCCTTTCCTTGACCATGGGCATGTGCCCAAAACTGTTACCCTTGTCATTTCTGAGAAACTGCAAGTAGCACCTGTGACACAGGGACTATTTCTCCCTTCTGCTCTTGCATCCTGAGGTTGCTTGGGCAAGGCAGGAACTGTCAGGTCATCATTCCTTCAGTACTGCAAAAAACATCACAAAACATTTCTAGAGGTCCTTAAATTGTAATGTCTGACTCTCCTTGGGTGAAAGCCATCAGATAAGGCTGTTGACTTGTGGAGGAGAGCATACTGGGGAAGCATCATTGGACAGTGTCATGGATTGAATTGTGTCCCCCCAAAATATCTGTCAACTTGGCTAGGTCATGATTCCCAGTATTGTATGATTGTCTACCATTTTGTCATCTGATGTGATTTCCCTATGTGTTGTAAATCCTATCACTATGATGTAATGAGATGGATTAGTGGCAGATATATTGATGAGATCGACAAGATTAGATAGTGTCTTAAGCCAATCTCTTTTGAGATATAAAAGAAAGAAGCAAGCAGAGAGACATGGGGACCTCATACCACTAAGAAAGCAATGCCAGGAGCAGAGCACATCCGTTGGACCTGAGGTTCCTGTGCTGAGATGCTCCCAGACCAAAAGTAGACTGATGCATCACAAGGACCTTCCTCCAGAGCCTACAGAGAGAGAAAGACTTCCCCTGGAGCCAGCCCCCTGAATTCGGACTTCTAGCCTACTGAACTGTGATAGAATAAACTTCTCTTTGTTAAAGCCATCCACTTGTGGTATTTCTGTTATAGCAGCACTAGATGACTAAAACAGACAGGAAAGGAAGATTAGACAGAAATGCATATACTACACCTGGATAGCTCTTAGCTTTACTTTCAACCTTTTTCTGAAGGCTTTCTTCTTGCCCCTCTGACCCTGGCCACACAACTCTTCTTTGTATCTCCTGAGAGTCAGCAAACTGTAGTAGGAACATAGTACAAGTTTGGAGGAAGCCTGTGATGCAATTCGCTAGAAACAGGGTGGAGGTTAGCCAAACACATCCTTGGACTCCATTCTCAGCTTTCATTGATGGCTGTGTGGCCATGGTCATGTTATTTAAGGCTCAGTTTCTTGTAGTGTCAAATGGAACTATTAAAATGCATCTTTGAGAAATGATAGAAAGATTAGAGCTAAAGCACGTGAAGAACCCAGTGGAGTGTCTAGCACATATTCAGTACTAAAAATATGGCAACTTTACTTTGATTGTTGTTGGCCCAGACCCTACACCTTCCCCTTGGCAGGTTTCTGTCCCCTGCAGCCCCCAGAAGACCCAGAAACTGTATCCATCCCAAAAGTCAGAGCAAGAGAAACTTGGCACCTTAATCTGCTTGCCCTCCAACTCCCTCCTCCCCACCCCACGACCATGTAAAGGTTAAGGATATAAGTAGGCTGAAGAATGAAAGGCTCCCGGCTTAGAGCTCAGGCAGGACCCCACTCCAAGGTCCCAAATTTCAAGTAAATGGTTGGATACACTCCTGCCTCATGATCCCACTCCCTGTCTCATTTTTCAGAACCCTCTTCAGCTCAGGCTCTCTAGTCACTCATTTTCTCCTAACCGAAAATCCCGTCCTAGCATTCAGTTCTCCACCGAATACTACTATAGGTGAGATCCCCGCGACTGAGTAGAGGTTGTAGCTCCCTGGCGACCGTGGAGTGTGCCTGGGCAGTGACTTTCTCAAGCTTGTAGCTCTAATAAGGCAACTGGACTTGGGGGATAAAAGACTCCTGCCGCCTCCTCGCCTGGCTAGATGATTGTGTCATTCTCTTTCTGAGGCTGACAAAAATGTAAGAAAAGTTTCCCTACCGCATCTAATAGGAGGTGGCAGTTGGGGGTAGCCCTTGTGATTTAAATGTATGAAAAGGGCAGAAAGCTTGCTGGTGCCAGGTGGTCAGGGAGCATACAACCTATGCTATTGGTAGACTGCGTCCATCCCTACTGTTTCATCGGTGTCTTTTCATATAACACCACAACTGTGCCAGCGTTCTCTCTCAGAAATTGTTACCTGCCGGCTTTCTAGGGAAGGCTTGGGGAGAGTTGTGAAACGGGTTAGAAGCTGTGAGAGGTATCAAGATGAAGAGAGCCAAAATACTAACACCTTAACAGTTTGGGTGCTGAAATAACCTGGCAAAGGTTATAAAGGTTATAAAAATGTATGGCAAAGACAAGATCCCTTGCAGAACTCCTCCAGGTGAATTGTTTGGTCTGATCCAAGTTGCCTTCAGGAGAGCCATTCTTGATTCCCAAGACCCACTCTCTGAGGATATGTGCCCTTGTTATCACTTCCACAGGCTCATCTCTCCCACTTCCCCCTTGAACTCAACCTTGTCTTTGAGTTTTCAAACGTCTCATTGCACAATGTCCCTGTCACAAACAGTCCCTCCCTCTGTCCAACCTAGGTCTCCAATAGATGTCACTACAGCACACCTTGCCCCTAGCCCTCCATCCACCTCATCCTCCCCACCATCATCCCTGATCACTCCCTCACTCATTTTCTGCTTGACACCTCTGCTCCTTCCCAGCCCTTCTTGGACGCCATCACCTCCACTGTTTCCTCCCAGAACCTAAAGTTTAGTTGAGAGTTTTTCTTGTAGACTCCCACAGCACTCTGAGCTTACATATATCCCTTGCGAAAGCATAATATAATTGCTGATTTACTCCCATGACACCCCCCTCAAGCCTTGGGGCCTTGCTAGGTCTTCTTCACCCTTATATTTCCAGCAAATAACACTGTGCTCAGAGCACGGCAGGTGCTTAATAGAAGTTTGTTGAATAAATGAATGCATAAGCATAGTTTCTAACTCATTATGCTTTTATTTTTCACTATACTCTGGAACAGCAAAGTGAATACAGGTAAATGCCAGTCCTTTTTTTACATACAACACTAGACACAAAAGGTGGACAACAACAGATCTATGGTTTTTGTGTTTTTTTTTTTTTTTGGTGTATGTGTGTTATTATTTTACTCCTATAGCCAGATCTTTTTAGGGATTATTTCAAACTATCAAGAAACAACTATATATTCTCCTCCACATCATAGAATAAGATGTAAGTACATTTTACACAGCTATCTGAACTTTTGTACTGAATCAAGACAGAAATGGTAAATGAGCAATTTCATTTAAAAGCACTAATCATAAACCTAATTCAGGGCTAAAAAGGAAGAAAATACTACTAGAACTGGAACACAACAACACAAATAGCAAGGAATATGTGTACCCCCCCAATCCCACCCAATTTTTTATTTGGGGCTCCAGGGCCATTTTCCAGGGCCCTTTTAAATGACACCACCTATCTGAAGTTATACATCTTTACCATATTTCACACAGGGCCAAAGAAGAACCTGGCAGTTGCCTCAGATCTGGCTCTGACCTCCTCATCTTCAACAGCCTCCCTGTATTGCTCTGGCCAGTCCTGTGGTCGCTTTCTGTAGAGCCTGGCCATGTACTCCAAAGCTTTCATTTTGGTTGTTTCAAGGTGAGCTCGGGGACCCCACAGAAGCTCATATTCAACTGGATTACAGTAAGACAGCAGCCTGCATTCCAGATAGCGCTGCCTCATAAGCTTACAGGTGATGGCATGCTTTCTCCCTATATCCATTCCAAATCTACAAAGCAAGTTCCAGACATTGGACTCTTTGACATGATTGCCCATCAGGAAGATTAAACCCAGGATCGGCATCACATATTCTTGAGTGGGTCTCCCCAGGCTCTCTAGCATTACTTGCTCTTGTTCTGATTCTGGTTGCTGAACAAGGAGATAAATGTGCTCACTGGTATCAACCTCAATCAGAGAGAACCCATAGAATAGATCCAGGATTAGGGTAGCTCTGCTGAGGATATTTGGGAACACGTCCTCAAATTCTTTGCCAGTATGAGCCAATAGCTCATCCTGATGTATAGGCAGAAGTTCCTCTGTGACATTAATGGCTAGCTGGACCAAATCATTTGCCTTATCATTCATAGTGTCCTCTGACCAGAACTCTAAGCCAGCAATCTGGCTTCTTTCTTTGGCCTTGTCAGCTTCCAGAGCCTTGTTATATTCCTCTAGCCAGCTCCAGGGTTCTTCATCATGGGCTTCTGCCACATATTTCAGGGCTTCCATCTTTGTGATTTCCCTGTGGGCTCTAGAGCCCCACAAGAACTCAAATTCGAGGGGATTAGTGCCATACACCGGCCAGTACTCCAAGAACCGCATGTGTACAAAGTCAGTAGTGAGGAGGTTCCTTGTGCTCCCAAAGAGATTGCTGATCCTCTGGGACTCATTCAACACATCAGCCTTTAACAGAAGGTCCCAAATGGAGGCCTCTCTTGCCCGGTTGCCATTCAGGAGGATATGGCCCAGGACCAACGCCAGAAGACTTGTCTTGGGTGTGTCCAGGGACTCTGCCATCAGACCTGTGGTCTGGGAATCCCGTTTGCTAATCAGGTTGTAGGTGTGGGCCTGGGGATCAAGAACCCTCAGGTTCAACCCGAAGACCTGATCCAGGTGGGCTGAGGCATGTCTGAGGATTTCAGGGAACTGATTTGAGTATTCTCTGAGGAATTCCAGCATCTCTGTCTGCTGGATAGATCCCTCAGTTTGGCTTTTCATTCGCATGAAATTCACCAGAGCAATCGACCTGTCCTCTAGAGGGTCGTGGAACCTGAGAGCTCCCAAACGTCGGGACTGCTCATCGATCAGGACCTCGAGGTCATTCGGGTCCTGCGGGGCCAGGGAATCGCTGGCACCTTGAGGGTAGATTGGGGCCTGAGGGCCTCCAAGGCCCTGAGGGGCGTCAGCGACTAGCATGGAGGTAGGGGGCCCAGAAATGTTAGGAGCCTGCATTTCATCCTGGCGGTCGCTGGAATCTGCAGTGGTCTCTGCGTTGCCACCGCGAGCATTCTGGCTTACCGGAGACATGGTTCCGGGAGACAGGAGCAGGAACCCGCAGGCCAGCGATCCGTCGGAGACAGAACGGTTGATGCGTCGGCGACTCGAAACAAAAGCAGAAGCCGGGATCCAGGAACTGTGTGGATGTGGAGTGAGAGCTGATGAGAAGGCGATTTTCCTACACAAGCACCTGCTAGCAGTGATTGTAATCCTCAGAGCGCTTAGCTTTGCCGGCAGGGCAGTTTACGCAGGCGCGGTCGTGCTCTGCCATGTGGTGGCCACGCCCCTCTCCCAGCTCCCAAAATTCTGCCTGGCAGACGTGGCTGATTTAAGTGGTTGTTGCTGGACTCAAACTTGTTAGAGAAGAGAATTCAAGAAACGGAGTTAACAAAGAGGGACAAAGCAAAGGGGTTAAGGGATAGGGGGTGTCGAATGACTCTTCACTTGAAGTTTTTATGTTGTATATAAAGCACTATGCTAATAGGCAGTAGAGAAATCAGAGAGGAGGAGAAGGGGAGAGTCCTAACCATAAGAATTTTTACTGATTCATTAATTCATCCACCCACTAGACAGACACTTCTTGAGCACTTGCCACTTGCCAGGCACAGCAGTGGGTACTCGGGCTATTTCAAAGGACAAACATGATGATGGTCCCTTTCCGTGTGGAGTTTACAGTCAGGGGCTGATTTAAACAGTAGTGGTAATAATGAGAGCTAACCCTTACGGGGCCGTTATTCGGTGCCAGGCACTTTTTCCAGCGCTTTTGCTTTCTGCATATTAAATCCTTTAATACTATGCCATGAAGTAGTTAATCTTAGTGGTCCTCATGTTACAGATGAGGAAACTATCAGAGAGGTGAATTTACCTGTCCAAAGTCAGGTGGAAGAGACCAGGATTTGAACCCAAATCTGTCAGATTCTTAAGCATAAGTACTTTCTCTCACACTGTCTGCCCTTCAAGGAATGCTTAGCTTTATTTATTTTTAAAAATGACTCTTACGTAGGTAGATTATGCTCTAATAGAGGGTCAATTAACACATAGTACAAACACACAGGAAGGAGGAAGCAATGAATTACGGTTTATTCTGAGGTGTCTTGCATTGGGGACAGTTGCCAAGAAAGCCCCAAGGAGGCGTTGAGCTCTAAATGATGAATAGGATGGGAGGGTTATAAGAGCAGGGTTATAAGGCCGAAGGAACAGCATCAGGAAAGGCACAGAGGTGTGAAAGTACAAAATAAGTTAGCGTAACAACCAGTCACCCAGACTGGATAGAGCCAGAGTGCTCTAGGATGGGTGGGAAATGAGGATTAAAATGATGAAACAGGAAGGTTCGAATTTCCTGTTTCTTTGGTTGGCAGTATGTCAGAGATGGTCAGGGAGCCACAGCGTAGAAATGGTAGCACCAGGGTAGGGCCTGGTCATTCAGGGGGTTGGCTATCCCTCAGCCATCAAGGTATGCAGTAGGAAGAGAAAAAAGCTACATCGACTTGCCATATGCAGCCACAATTGAAATCCTTCCCTAAATTCTTGATGGTACTTAATAGGATTACATGTAGTAAACCAATACCCTGGAGTTCTTTCCAGGGGCACTGCCTTCAGATGTCAGGGATAAACACTCACATCTGACATTTTAGACATCACAGTGCTTTCTATAGTAGCAAAGAAGGCAGTTCAGGACTTTGGATTTGGCCAGATTGAGCTAAAGAGATCAATGTTTATGAAAACCACTGTGCATGTTTTACAAGGTAGAAATGTCAAGTTTGTGTGCTAATTGCTCCTTGGAAGAATCTTGTGGACGGCAGGACCATCTTCTGAGCTGCTACAATAGTGTGATTGAGGGCAAATCTAATGGATTACCTTACTGTGGTCTTTCTGTTTCTCCAGACAGGGCTCCATGTTCCTTCTCTTAGACAGGTGCTACCCAGGGATAAACTCAGAGAGGATGATTTTTCTTTTCTTTTTTTTTATTGTGCTTCAGATGAAGGTTTACAGAGCAAATTAGTTTCTCATTAAACAGTTAATACACATATTGTTTTGTGACATTGGCTGCCAACCCCACCACATGTCAACACTCTCCCCTTCTCGACTTTTGGTTTCCCATTACCAGCTTTCCTGTCCCCTCCTGCCTTCTTGGCCCCTGGTCTGGTGTGCCCCTTTAGTCTCGTTTTGTTTTATGCACCTGTCTAATCTTTGGCTGAATGGTGATCCTCAGGAGTGACTTCAGTACTGAGTTAAAAGGGTGTCCAGGGGCCATAATCTCAGGGTTTCTCCAGTCTCTGTCAGACCAGTAAATCTGGTCTTTTTTTTGTGAGTTAGAATTTTGTTCTACATTTTTCTCCAGCTCTGTCCAGAACCCTCTACTGTGATCCCTGTCAGAGTAGTCAATGGTGGTAGCTGGGCACC
This sequence comes from Dugong dugon, assembly GCA_030035585.1. Classification (NCBI taxonomy): domain Eukaryota; kingdom Metazoa; phylum Chordata; class Mammalia; order Sirenia; family Dugongidae; genus Dugong; species Dugong dugon. The sequence continues at coordinate 93,302,721 of CM057483.1, read as the reverse complement.
ATCTAGCTGTGCTGGACTCAGTCTAGTAGAGGCTATGGTAGTTGTGGTCCATTAGTCCTTCGGACTAATCTCTCTCTTGTGTCTTTGGTTTTCATCATTCTCCCTTGCTCCAGTCTGGGTGGGACCAATAGAGAATCTTAGATGGCCACTCAGAAGCTTTTAAGACCCCAGCCACTACTCAACAAAGCAGGATGTAGAACATTTTCTTTATAAACTATGTTACGCCAGTTGAGCTAGATGTCCCCTGAGACCATGGTTCCTAGCCATCAGCCCAGTAATTAGGCCCCTCAGGGAATTTGGATGTGTCTATGAAGCTTCCTTGACCTTGCCTTGGTTAAGTTGTGCTGACTTCCCCAGTATTGCATACAGTCTTACCCTTTGCCAAAGTTAACACTTATCTATGGTCTAGTTAGTGTTTTTCCCTCCCCACCCCTCTCCTCCTTCATAACCATCAAAGATTGTTTCTTTCTTTTCATGGGTTTTTATAATAGTGGTCTCATACAATATTTGTCCTTTTGTAATTGACTTATTTCACTCAGAAAAATGCCCTCCACATTCATCCATTTTATGAGATGTTTTGCAGATTCTTCATTGTTCTTTATTAATGTATAGTATTCAACTGTGTGTATATACCATAGTTTGTTTATTCATTCATCTGTTGATGAGCACTTAGGTTGTTCCCGTCTTTTGCTATTGTGAATAATGCTGCAGTGAACATGGGCTTGCATGTGTCTATTCACCTGATGGTTCTTATTTATCTAGGATATATTTCTAGGTGTGGGATAGCTGGATTGTATGGTATCTCTATTTCTAGCTTTTTAAGGAAGTGCCATATCGTTTTCCAAAATGGTTATACCATTTTGCATTCCCATCAGCAGTGCATGAGAATTCCAATCTCCCCACATCCTTTCCAACATTTGTTATTTTCTGTTTTTTTTTTTTATTCTTGCCAGTAATGTTGGGGTGAGATTGTATCTCGTTGTAGTTTAGATTTGCATTTCTCTAATGGCTAGTGATTGCAAGCATTTCCTCATGTATCTGTTAGCCAGCTGAATGTCTTCTTTGGTGAAGTGTCTGCTCATTTCCTTTGTCCATTTTTTAATTAGATTATTTGTCTTTTTTTTTTTTTGTAGAGGTATTGGATTTTCCTACAGATTTATAGATTAGAACTTTGTCAGGTTTGCCATAGCCAATTTTTTTTCCCAAACTGTAGATTCTCTTTTTACTCTTTTGATGAAGTCTTTTTACGATCATAAAAGTTTAGCTTTTAGATGATTCCAGTTATCTAGCTTATCTTCTGGTGTTGGTGTGTTTAGTGTTAATTACAGTTTGTATCCTGTTTATGCCGTGTATTATAGCCTCTAGCATTGACCTTATTTTTTCTTCTATGATCTTTATAGTTTTTGGTTTTATGTTTAGGTCTTTGATCCATTTTGAATTAGTTTTTGTGTATGATGTGAGGTATGGGTCCTGTTTCTTTCTTTTTTTCTTTTTTTTTCAGATGAACATCCCGTTCTGCCAGCACTATTTGTTTAAAAGACTGTCTTTTCCCCATTTAATGGACTTTGGGCTTTTGTCAAAGATAAAGTGACTGTAGGTGGATGAATTTACATCTGGGTTCTTGATTCTGTTCCATTGGTCAATGTGTCTGTTGTTGTACCGGTATCAGGCAGTTTTGACTACAGTAGCTGTATAGTAGTTTCTGAGGTCAGGTAGTGTGAGCCCTCCTACTCCATTTTTCTTCTTCAGTAGTGTTTTACTTATCTGGGGCCTCTTTCCTTTCCATGTAAAGTTAATAATTAGTTTTTCCATCTCATTGAAGAATGCTGTTGGTATTTGGATCGAGACTGCATTGTATTTGTAGATTGCTTTGGATAGAATTGACATTTTCACAAAATTGAATCTACCTATCCATGAGCGTGATATGTTTTTCCAATTATGTAGTTGTCTTTTAGTTTCTTGCAGTAGTATTCTGTAGTTTTCTTTGTATAGGTCTTTTACATCCCTGGTTAGATTTATTCCTAAGCATTTTATTTATTTAATGGCTATTATTGGTTTCCTGATTTCCTTTTGGTAGTTCTCTTCATTGATGTATAGGAATCCAACTGATTTTTGCATGTTTATCTTGTATCCTGCTACTCTGATGGATCTTTCTGTTAGTTCCCAGTGGTTTTCTTGTGGAGTCTTTTGGGTTTTCTATTTATAGTATCATATCATAGGCAAAAAGTGACAGTTTTACCTCTTCCTTACCAATTTGGATGCCCTTTATTTCTTTTTCTTGCCTTATTGCTCTTGCTAGGATTTCCAGCATAATGTTAAATAGGAGTGGTGATAAAGGGCATCCTTGTCTTGTTCCTGTTTTCAGGGGGAATGTTTTCAGCCTCTCTCCATTAAGAATGATGTTGGCTGTTGGTTTTGTATAGATGCCCTTTATTATGTTGAGGAATTTCTCTTCTATACCCATTTTATTGAGAGTTTTTATCAGAAATGGGTGTCGGACTTTGTCAAATGCCTTTTCTGCATTGTTTAAGATGTTCATGTGACTCTTTTGTTTCATTTATGTGGTGGCTTATGTTGATTGGTTTTCTAATGTTGAACCATCCTTGCATACCCGATATGAATCCCACTTGGTCAGGGAGTATCATTCTTTTTACATGATGCTGAATTCTACTGGCTAAAATTATGTTGAGAATTTTTGCATCTGTATTCATGAGAGATACTGGTCTGTAATTTTCTTTTTTGTGTGATGTCTTTGCCTGGTTTTGGTGTCAGGGTTATGCTGGCTTCAATGAATGAATTCAAAAGTATCCCTTCTTTTCCTATGTTCTGAAATAGTTTTAGTAGTACTGGTGCAAGCTCTTCTCTGAATGTATGGTAGAATTCTCCAGTGAAGCCATCTGGGTCAGGGCTTTTTATTTTTTATTGGGAGTTTTATTACCTTTTCAATCCCTTCTCCTTGTTATGGGTCTGTGCTGATTTTTTACTTCAGTTTGTGTTAGTTTAGGTATGTAGTGTGTTTCTAGAAATTTGTCCATTTCCTCTATTATTTCAAATTTGTTGGAATATAGTTTTCCATAGTACTCTGTAACAATCCTTTTTATTTCATTTGGGTCTGTTGTAATGTCCCCCATTTCATTTCTTATTTGCATCCTCTCCTGTTTTTCTTCTGTCAATTTGGCTAATGGTTTGTTGATTTTGTTGATCTTTTCAAAGAACCAACTTTTGGTTTTGTTGATTCTCTTGATTGTTTTTCTATTCTCTATTTCATTTATTTCTGCTCTGATCTTTATTATTTCTTTTTTTCTGGTGGCTGTGGGAAAACCCTGGTGGCATAGTGGTTAACAGCTACAGCTGCTAACCAAATGGTCGGCAGTTTGAATCCATCAGGTGCTCCTTGGAAACCCAATGGAGCAGTTCTACTCTGTCCTATAGAGTCGCTATGAGTCGATGGCAGTGAGTTTGGTTTTTTTTTTTTTTCTTTTTTGGTGGCTGTGGGCTTCTTTTACTGTTCTCTTTCTATTTGTTTGAGTTGTATAGCTAATGTTTTGATTTTGTTCTTTTCCTCTTTTTTGATGTGTGCATCTATTGCTGTAAATTGACCTCTAAGTACTGCCTTTGTTGTGTCACAAAGGTTTCAGTATGATGTGCTTTCATTCTCATTTGATTCTATGAATTTTTTGATTCCATCTTTGATTTCTTCTACTACTCAGTGGTTTTTAAGCAGGGTTATGTAGTTATTTATTTAGTTTCCATGTATTTGATTTTTTTCCTTGCTCTTCCTGTTATTAATTTTGACTTTTATGGTGTTGTGATCAGATAAGACGCTTTGCATTATCTCAGTGTTTTGGATTTTGTTGAGGGTTGCTTTGTGGACTAAGATATGGTCTATTCTGGAGAACATTTCATGTTCATTGGAAAAGAATGTGTACTTTGTTGCTGTTGAGTGAAGTGTTCTGTATATGCCTATGAGGTCAAGTTGGTTGATTTTGACCTTTAGACCTTCTGTATCTCTGTTGAGTTCTTTTTTAGATGTTATGTCCTTTACAGACAGTGGTGTGTTGAAGTCTCCTGTTGTTATTGTGGAACTGTCAATTTTTTCTTTTCATTGCTGTTAGAGTTTGTTTTAAACATCTTGGAGCCCCGTCAGTGGGTAGGGAGATATTTATTATGCTTATGTCCTCATGGTGGATTGTCCCTGTAATCATTATATAATGTCCTTCTTTGTCTTTTGTGGTGGATTTTATTTCAAAGTCTATTTTATCTGAGATTATTATTGCTATTTCTGCTCTTTTTTGGTTGCTGTTTGCTTGATGTGTTTTTAATATATTTATGTCTTTGTTTCTAAGACGTGTTTCTTCTAGACAGCAATATGATGTGTCTTTTTCCCCCCATTACATCACTCTCTGTGTCTTTATTGGTGCTTTTAAGCCATTTATATTCAATGTGATTATTGATGAGCATGAGTTTACTGCTGTCATTTTGTAGTACTCTGTGTGTGTGTCTGGGGCGGGGGGCTGATGTTTTCTTTCTTCCTTTTACTCTCCTGTTCTGAACTCCTTTTCTTTATGGATTTTTTTTCATTTTTGTAGATTTTGTGTTTACTGAGACTTTATGTTTTTCTTCTTTGTTTTGATGAGTAAGTTTGTTTGCTTTCTTTGTGGTTACCTTGAAATTTAGCCCCATCTTCTTAAGTTTAAACCAGTCTTTTATTAGTTGATATCTCCTTGACTTCCTCTCTGTTTGAAAGTTCTATACCTATACCGCTTATTCCCTCTTTTATTGTTCTGACCTTGTCATTGTTTACAGATCTCTCTGGTTCCCTGTTGTAAATATTTTTGTTTTGTTTTATCCTTGAGAATTCATTAACTAGGTTGGTATCTAACTGATGATGTCCTATGTCCTAGATTCAGGTTGCTGTCTGATGTCATTGGTTCTGTACCTGAAGGACTCCCTTTAATAATTCTTGTACATTTGGTTTGGTTTGTACATATTCCCTTAATTTCTGTTTATCTGGATATGTTCTAGTTTTGCCATCATATTTGAGCTAGCGTTTTGCAGGATATATTATTCTTGGTTGACAATTCTTTTCTTTCAATGTTTTATATGTGTCATCTCATTGCCTTCTTGCCTGCATGGTTTCTGTTGAGTAATCAGAGCTTAGTCTTATTGTTTCCCCTTGGTATGTGACTTTACATTGTTTTTGATGTATTCTCAGGATTCTTTCTTTGTCTTTCGTTTTAGTGAGTGTGATTATGATACACTTTGGTGATTTTCTTTTGGAGTCTATTGTATATGGGGTTCCCTGAGCTTCTGGATGGTCAGCTTTTCATCTTTCATAATATTAGGGAAGTTTTGTGCCAGCAAATTTTCAATGGTGTTCTCTTGTTTTCTGTTTTCTCTCCCTGTTCTGGAACTCTGATCACCCACAAATTTTTGCTTTTGAGTGTATCCCCCATCATTCTTAGGGTTTCTTCATTCTTTTCTCTGATTTTTCTTCAAACGAAGTGGTATACAAAGATTTGTCTTCAATGTTGCTGATCCTGTCATCCGTTGTTCAAATTTGCTCCTAAAACCTTCTATGGCACTGTCCATTTCTGAAATCTTGTTGTTTAGCTTTTGGATTTCTAATTGCAGGGGTTTTTTTTTTTGTTTGTTTGTTTGTTTTTTGTTCTTTTTTTTTAGTGATTTCTAGTTATTTATTTTGACAGTTTGTTCCTGTATTATTTTTCTGAATTCTTCCATTGGTTTGCGTGTTTTACCTGATTTTGTCTGTATTTTCCATGATTCTGTCTATTTTTTTCCTTATTTTTGTCTGCATTTTCCTTCCCCTCTTGGAGAGGCCTGAATATTAGAGTTTTGAATTCCCTATCAGGTAGTTCCAGTGCCCTTTCTTCTACCAGAAAGTCAACTGATGTTTAATTTTTGCCACTTTCTGGAGTCATCCTGTCCTATTTTTAAAAAATATTTTGATATATCTACTGCCTTTGGGACATTTAGGAATTATATTCTTTTTTATTTATTGTAGATTTGTTTGTATCATCATGCTTTTTTGTTTTATTTGGTTATGTCTGAGCAGGCAGGCTGAGTGTCCTTTGCTGCTTGCTCATTTGTGGGCATGATAGTTTTCACCATGTTTTCCAGGTTGGCAGGGCCGCTCATTCAGCTATGGTGCAGCAGGTTAAGTCCAGCAGGGAGGGAGGAGTGGGGATTGGTCTTTTGCAGCATGTACTGCTGCCAATGGGGTGCAATGCATGTAAGGGTCTGGTGGTTCACCCCAGTGCTGCTCGGGGGCACAGTGCTTGGCATGCAATGCAGATAGGCAGGAAGGAAAGTAAAGGATATGATGTGTGGAGCTAAGTGGGTGAGAGAAATAAAATAGAGAAATAGAAGCAAAAAAATAAAGAAAATGGTGGTATGGTAGGATTCAGCCAAAGGATGCAGGGAAGACCCTGCGAGGCCCTGTGCCAGTGTCTCTCTAGCTGAACAGTGCAGCTTGACTTGTTGAGAAGGGCTGTAGGTGTTGCACAGTGCTAGGTGGGCGGGAGAAATGAAAGGAAAGAAGGGAAATAGAAAGAAGAGAAAACAACAACAAAAATAAAGAAACAAAATAAAAAACAACAACAAAAATAAATATCGTGCTGGAGGAGCTGGGCATTGAGAGTGGGGTAGAATTGGGGTGGTGAAATTAAAATGGTTCTGAGGGAGCCTATCCATAGAACAGTGTGGACCCAGGGAGGCTGTGTGTTGGTGGCAGGCTGTGTGCTGGTGGCTCTCTAGCCAAGCAGTGTGGCACAGCCCATCAAGAAGAGGAGGGAACAGCACATGGGGCTAGCTGGGTGGGAGAAAGGAAGGGAGAGAGAGAAGAAATCAAAAAGAAAAGAAAAGACTCTGAGGGAGCCTGCTGGTTGGGTGGCATGGACCCTGGGAAGCTGTGTGCCAGTGGCTCTCTAGCTGAGAGGTGTGGCACAGCCTGTTAAGAAGGGATGTGGATGGCACACGGGGCTAGCTGGGTGGGAGAAAGGAAAGGAAGGAAGAGAGGGAGGGGAAACAAACAATCAAAAAACCAATAACAACAACAACAGAACCATTTTCTTCTTTCTTTCTGTTTTCTTTGCTCTCTCTCGTTTCCTTCTTTTCCTTTCTCCTACACAGTTAGCCTTATTGCCATCCCCTCCCCTTTTTGACAGGCTGTGCCACATCACTCAGCTAGAGAACCACAGTCACATGACCTCCCTGGGTCCTTGCCTTGCCCACCGGCAGGCTCCCTCAGCACCATTTTTTTTGTTTGTTTTTTGCTTTTGTTTTCTTCTTTTTGTTGTTTTTGTTTCTTCTCTCTCCTTCCTTCCTTTCCTTTCTCCCACCTACCTAGCCCCGTGTGCCACCCCACCTTCTCTACAGGCTGTGCTGTACTGCTCAGCTAGAAAGCCTCTGGCACATGACCTTCCTGGTTCTGAGGTGCCCCCACAGGCTGACTTCCTCAGCACCATATTTTTAATTTTTCTTTATCTTTCCCCTGCTCCCTTTTCCTTCTCCCTCCCAACAAAGAATGGCGCTGAAGGAGCCAGCTGGTGGGGGCAGGGCAGACTGGGCAGCAGTGAGCTGATGTCTTTCCAGCTGAGCGACCATGGCCTGTTGTAAAGGAGTGGAGGCCGCATACAGGCAAGAAGGGTGGGGGGTTGGAAAGTGTGTATCCCTGGTTACCGGGTGCTCTCTCTCATGTTGGAACTCCCCAAAGCTGCCTTCCCATACTCCCTCCCAACTGGGCCCTGCACTATCTCAGCCCCTTCCTGATGTCCTGTGCTGTGCCACCTGCCAAGAGAGACATCAGCTCACCTCCACCCCAATTCTACCCTACTCTCAATGCCCAGCTCCTCCAGCACGATATTTATTTTTGTTGTTGTTGATGAAATTAAAACCATGGTGTCATATTCTCCATTCTAAATTCCTTTTGATACTTTCTGACCTCCTTTTCATACTTAAAAAATGAATATTTTTCCATAAAATTGTCTTGTTCATCTTCAACATATTATTTTTTTTACTTTAATATTATTTTTACTGAAATATGACATAAACACGTAGTAAAGTGCACATATTATGACCATAGAGCTTGATAAATTAGGACAAATTTAACACACCACCTGACCCCCATGAACACAAAGAAACAGACATTATTGGCATCTCAGAAGAAACTCTGTTGCCCCTTCCCAATCTTTTCTCTCTCCCTATTGCCAAGTGGTAACTTTTATTCTGACTTCTAACACCACATATTGGTTTTGCTTGTTTCTAGATTTTATATTATATCAATGGACTTATGCAGTATGCACTTGTTTGTATCTTTCCTTTTTCCAAAAGGAAAAAAAAAACTATGCTGTGTTATTTATCCATGTTGTCTATAGCAGTAGTTGTTCTTTTTTCATTACTATATAGTTTACTGTTGTATGAATGTACCACAGTTTATCTTATCAACTATTGATGAGTATTTACCTTGCTTCCAGTTTTGGGCTATTACAAATAATGTTATTATGAACTTTCTTGGTACAATGTCTTTTGGTTTGTGTGTACATTTATGCTGGAAAAAATCTATGAGTGGAATTGTTGGATCATAAATATGCATATATTTACTTTTCATAGATATCGTCGAACAGTTTTTCAAAATTGTTGCACCAATTCACACTCCCACTGGTAGTGTATAAGGGAATCCTGGTGACACAATGGTTAATTGCTCAGCTGTTAACCTAAAGATTGGTGGTTTGAACCCACCCAGAGGCTCTGTAGGAGAAAAACCTGGAAATCTACTTCCATAAAGATTACAGCCAAGAAAACACTATGGGGGCAGATTTACTCTGTCACACGGGGTCACTACGAGTCAGAAATGACTCGACGGCACCCAACAACAACAACAGTAATGTATGAGGTGTCCCTGGGTGATGCAAATGATTAACACAGTCGACTGCTAAACAAAAGGATTGAGTCCACCCAGAGAAACCTCACCTGAAAGCTTGGTGATCTGTTTCCAAAAAGATCAGCTATTGAAACCCTATGGAGCACAGTTCTACTCGGACACATATGGGTTCACCATAAGTAGGAATGAACTCAATGGCAAATTTTTTTTTTGGTGTTATTGTTTCTTTTAAAAAAAAACCCTTATTTATTTTTGTTGTTATTGTTGAGACTACATACAGCAAAATATACAATTCAACAGTTTCTATATGTACCATTTAGTGACACTGATTACATTCTTTGAGTAGTGCAACCATTCTCACCCTCTTTTTCTGAATTGTTCCTCCCCTATTAACATAAACTCACTGCCCCCTAAGGTTCCTATCTAATCTTTCAAGTTACTGTTGTCAATTTGATCCCATATAGATAGTTCTTAAAACAGCATAATGCTCAAGTCAGACATTTTTTACTAAGTTAAGCTAAACTAAAGATTTATAGAAGAATCTTGATCAAAAGGGGGGGAAATGCAGAACAGAATTTAAAATTTTAATGGACTCCAGACTTCTGGGAGCCATGAAAGTTTGACGAATCCCTGAAAAGACTTCCCTGAGATAATCTTTAAACCTTAAACCAAAAACATCCCCTAAATCTTCTTAAGTGTTGTTTTTTAAGTAGTGTATGAGCATTCTTAGTACTCGATATTCTTGTCTACACTAGGTATTATCAGTCTGTTTAATTGTAGGCATTCTGATGGTTGTGCTGTTGCATATCATTGTGGGCTTTTTGTATACTCATATTTAACAATTTATATTTTTTATCCCTTTTCAAACAAGACTGGTCATTTGTTTTTCCAGGCCAATAGATAGTAAAGGCAGAAAATTAAGAATAATGGAAAATACTACAAGTCAGATCACAGACAGCATCAAGAAGTGATAACTGGTGTACAGTCAGAGGGAAGGAAATGGAAACAATATTGAAAACTGACATTAGAATTAAAATACTATAGTTTTTTTAGGGCCTTCAGTGCAAGGACAAAAAGACTTAGATGTCCTAATTGTTCTAAATTCTTCACTGTGTAGTATAATTGTCAATGATCTATATTTATCAGGAAAAGTTAACTTCTGCTTAAGAAGGCACATAAGTATATATTATAGAATTATTAAGCCATAAAAATAACATTTTTAAAAAAAAAATGTTGGTATTCAAAGGAATATATAGAAACATCACGTATGTAGAACCTCACTCCTAAATGATGCTGGATGAATATAACATTGTTGTGTAACTCTATCCAGATTTTTTATAATATTTGTTCCTTAATATCTAAAATTGTGAAGATCACTTAGACTCTATTTTTAACAATCATATTTTACTCATATTCTAATAACAAGACCTATTATTTAAGTTAGAATATATAAAAACATGTCAAAAATGAAAGAAAATTATCCATGTTACCACTAACTAGTGATATTTACTGTTAGCATTTTAGTATGTCTTGCTAGTCTCTTTCCTCCTATTTTTTATTAATATATAACATTTCTATAGAAAAGTGCATAAGTCATAAGTGTACTGATCACTGAGTTTTCAGAAATTGGCCATACTAAAGTAACCAGTCAACAAACAGAATATTACCAGCAACCAGAAGTCTCTCTTATGCCTCCTTCCAGTCACTACCACATACTCTGCCCCATGTGTAAAACACCATCCTAACTTTTAACACCATAGATTCATGTTGCCTATTTTTGAACTTTATATAGTTAGAATCCTACACGATAATTCTTTTTGTGTCTAGTTTCTTTTGATCAATATTATGTTTGTGAGATCCATCCATATTGTTGCTTGTAGCTGTCAATCATTCATTTTCCTTACTCTTTAGTATTCTATTTTGTGAATGCCTTTTAATCCATTTTACTGTTGTTGGGCATTTGGGTATTTTACATGTATTGTAATAAATAGTGCTGCTATGAATATTCTAGTACATGTCTTTTCATGAACATATGCATGCATGTTCATTGAGTACCTAGGAATGTATTTTCTGGATCATAGGTTACACATACGTTCAGCTACGTATGGCCAAAGCATTTTATAAAGCAGTTGTACCAGTTTATATACCATGAGCAGGGAATGAGTGTTCTGGTTGCACTGCATCTTAAACAACATTTGGTATTTTCTTTCTTTTCCATTATAACTATTTTTATTTGTTCATGACCAAGGTTAAATTTCTCATAAAATTTTCTATATTCGATTTATGAGTTTAAAAAGTTTCCAATATTTCCTAATTTGTGTAAAATTAAAAATTATGTGTAGAAAAGTGCATTCAACTGAACAAAATAATAATATAGTGCCTTTCTGAAGGGTTTAATTTTATGAAAGCTTTTACATTGATATAATTCATAAAGAGTTAATGTGTTAGCTAAATTGCAACTTCCAGATAATTAACTAATTTTAAGGATTTAGACTTAAGTTAATAAACAACTTTTAAATGCCTGTACAGTTCCTAAATAAAAAAAAGATGCAAAAACTAATTACTAAATATAATTTTTAATTTACTTAACTTCTTAAAATATCATTTATTAAGAATATACAAATACCTTTGAATGACAATGTGTGAAAGTCTAAACTTTTTGCCTCCTCAAAATTTTAAAGCAGAGGGGGTGAGGCCAAGATGACGGAGTAGTCAAATGCTTCCAGTGGTCCCTCTTACAACAAAAACATGAATTAAAAAGTAAATCAATTACATATGACAACCTAGGAGCCCTGAACATCAAAGGCAAAGTTGAGGAACTGGACTGAGTGGTGGGGGAGGGAGAGGGAGTTCAGAAGCAACAAGAAGTTGCCAGACATGAGCTGGCAGGAGCTGGAGCTCTTCAGCCGGAATCAGCTCTGGGTGCATGGTGACATAGGCAAGCAGCTGCACTTGGGAGGCATTTTCCACATCGGGAGAGACCCATTGGCACAGAGTCTACTTGGCTATCCAGAACCAGTGAGAAGCAGCCCTCGACTGGCAAAAAATAAGTACTTGTGTCTGGACAACAGTATGGATCAGAAACACCCCACTTAGGTAAAAACCTCTCTCCCATTTACCTCCACGCTACCTGCTTTGCCCTGGGTCTGGGACCGTGTTCAGCAATTGCTGAGTCCCCTGGGCCAGAAGTACGACCTGGTACATGCCCTGAGCCACTCTCCCAGCTTTGGAGAAGGAACATATTAACAAACAGGGAGAAAAAATAATCTGCCACCTACCCTAAGCCAGGAACTCAGGGTAGGCATAGCTCCTTTGCCTAGGCACAGGCATAAAGGATCTACAGACTTCGAGTGCTTTTCCCCCAAATAGACTTGTGTGGGCCCATTTCAACAATGTACACCCTCGTTACCACAATACAACAGGGTATATACCTGAAGTCTAACTTTAAAAGTTTCAGCTGTGAAGTGGCAGGTTCATGACATTTGACACTACTCTGCCCATTAAGCAGGGTCTTCGCCTGCCCACATTGGGGGCCTGAGAACTGGTGGGTCCACCAACACCATCTAGCCGCCTGCAACAGGGGCCCAAAAATAAGAGGTGTCCCCCGGTCCTTACAGCCAACAGCATTAGGTGCTCATAGTCCAGCTGCAAAACCCACCCACCTACATACTCTAGGGAACAGGGACACACTTTCTGCCTGGGCACTCAGGGGTGGCTGTCAGCCCCCTGCCTTGCTCTGCATGTGTCCCTCTGCTGCAGCCAGATGCCTGTGCCTATACCAATCACCCTTGCCTGTCTAGGACTGTAGGTAAGAGCCTGCACCACACAGTTGGTGGCCGACTACCTGGACACCTGAGCTGAATCCATACAGGGGGAGTGGATGGAATTCTGGGCTCAGGTACTTAGTCGCAGTTCTGGCCACCTAGTCGCAGGACGTTAGAGATTCAGGGGTGCTGGTGATTGGGCTAGTTCACACGAGCAGCCTATTTGGGAATATCAAAACAAAGTGAAACAAGAAACTAGGACACAGTAAGCAAACATAAAATAAATAAATATAATAACTTACTGATGGCTTGGAGAAAACAGTCAATATCAAGTCACATAAAGAGGCGGGCCATGATGGCTTCAGCAAGCTCCCAGAATAAAGAATCTAGAAATTTTCTAGAGTAAGAAAATTTCTTGGAATTACTGGAAGAAGAAATACAAAAGATTAATGTGCAGAATTCTTCAAGAGATCAAGAAGGAAATTAGGCAAAATGCAAAACAAGCAGTAGAAGAAGAAGATTAGAGAAGAATATAATGACAAATTTAACAGGCTGCAAGAATCCATAGAAAGGCAGTAATCAGAAATCCAGAAGATTAACAATAAAATTTCAAAATTAGATAACTCAATAGAAAGTCATTGGAGCAGAACTGAGGCAATGGAAGTCAGAATTAGGGAGATTGACGATAAAGCACTTGGCACCAACTTACTTGAGGAAAACTCAGATAAAAGGATTTAAAAAAATTAGGAAACCCCAAGAATTATGTGGAATTCTATCAAGAGGAATAACATACGAGTGACTGAGAACCAGAACAAGGGGGAATAACAGAAAATACAGAGAGAATTTTTGAAGATTTGTTAGCAGAAAACTTCTCAATATCGTGAAAGGTGAAAAGATATCTATCCAAGATGATCATCGAACCTCACATAATGTAGATCCCAAAAGAAAGTCACCAAGGCATATTATAATCAAACTTGCCAAAAACAAAGAGAATTTTAAGAGTGGCTAGGGATTAAAAAAAAAGGTCATCTACAAAAGACAGTCAATAAGCATAAGCTCAGATTACTCAGCAAAAACCATGCAAGCAAGAAGGCAATGGGATGACATATATAAACACTTGAAGGAAAAAAATTGCCAGCCAAGAATTATATATTCAGCAAAACTGTCTCTCAAATATGATGGTGAAAATAGGGCATTTCCAGATAAACAGAAGTTTAGGGAATTTCCAAAAACCAAACCAAAATTACAAGAAATACTAAAGGGAGTCCTTCAGTTAGAAAATCAGTAACATCACATAACAACCCAAGACTACAACATAGGACAGAGCAACCAGATATCAACCCAGATAGGGAAGTCCCAAAAATAAATCAAAGCTAAAACACTGAAAATATGGAAACAGAGATGTCAATATGGAAAGATGACAACATTAAAAAAAGAGGAACTAAAAGTGTAGACATAGATTTTTCATATAGAGAGGAAGTCAAGGCTATATAAAGAAATAAAAGACTGGTATAAACTTAGAAAAATAGTGGTAAATATTAAGGTAACCACAAAGGAAACTAACAATCCTACAAGTCAAAATAAAGAACAAGAAAAATATAAAGACTCAGCAAATACAAAATCAACAACAATGAAAAAGATGAAAAGAAAATACATAAAGAAAAATGACTCAGCATTAAAAATTAAGTGCAACAAAGAAACTGTCAACAGCACACAAAAAAAGACATCAAGATGACAGCCCTAAACTCATACCCATTAATAATTATGCTGAATGTAAAGGGACTAAATGCACCAATGAAGAGACAGAGAGTGGCACATTGGATAAAAAAACACGATCCGTCTATATGCTGCTTACAAGAGACACACCTTAGACTAAAATTAAATTAAATTAAATCTCAAAGGAGGGAAAAAAATATATCAAGCAAATAACACTCAAAAAACAGCAGAAGTGGCAATATTAATCTGACAAAATAGACTTTAAAGTAAAATCCACCACAAAGGATAAGGAAGGACTGTATATAATGATTAAAGGGCCAGTACATAGGAGGACATAACTATAATAAATATTTACACACCCAACGACAGGGCTCCAAAATATATAAAACAAACTCTAACAGCATTGAAAAGAGAGATAGACAGCTCCACAATAGTAGTAGGAGATTTCAACACACCACTTTTGGTGCTTTTGGTGAAGGACACAACATCCAGAAAGAAGCTCAAAAAAGGCACGGAAGAGCTAAATGCTACAAGCAACCAACTTGATCTCATAGACATATACTGAACACTCCACCCAACATCAGCCAAGCATACTTTCTTTTCCAATGCACATGGAACATTCTCCAGAATAGACCACATATTAGGCCATAAAGCAAGCCTTAACAGAATCCAAAGAATTGAAATATTACAAAGCATCTTTTCTGACCATAAAGCCATAAAAGCAGAAATCAATAACAGAAAAAGCAAGGAAAAAAAATTAAACACATGGAAAGTGAACAACACCTTGCTCAAAAACTACTGGGTTAGAGAAGAAATTAAGGATGGAATAAAGAAATTCAGAAAACCAAACGAGAATGAAAACACATCCTACCAGAACCTTTGGGACACAGCAAAAAGCAGGCTTAGAGGTCAGTTTATAGCAATAAATGCACACATCCAAAAAGAAGAATGGGCCAAAATGAAAACATTAACCCTACAACTGGAACAAGTAGAAAGAGAGCAGCAAAAGAAGCCTTCGGGTGCCAGAAGAAAGGAAATAATAAGACTTAGAGAAGAATTAAATGAAACAGAGAATAGAAAAATAATTGGAAGAGTTAACAAGACCAAAAGCTAGTTCTTTGAAAAGATCAACAAAATTGATAAACCATTGGCCAAAATGACAAAGAAAAACAGGAAAGGAAGCAGATAACTTGTATAAGAAATGAGATTGGTGATATCATAACAGACCCAACTGAAATTAAAAGAATCATAACAGAATACTATAAAAATTGTACTCTAACAAATTTGAAAACCTTGAGGAAATGAACAAATTTCTAGAAACTCACTACCTACCTAACCTAACACAAACAAAGGTAGAATAACTAAATAAATCCATAACAAAAGAAGAGATTGAAAAGGTAATTTAAAAACTCCCAACAAAAAAAAAAGCCCTGGCCCTTTTTTGGCTGTTACAAATCCTATCAGCATCTAATCTCTAAAATCTACAAGATAAAGCAAAACCTCAACAACAAAAAGACAGATACCCCAATTAAAAATGGGCAAAGGATATGAACAGGCACTTTGCCAAAGAAGACATTCAGGCGGCTAACAGATACATGAGGAAATGCTCATGATTATTAGCCATTAGAGAAATGCAAATCAAAACTACAATGAGATACCATCTCACCACAAAAAAGCAAGCATTAATCCAAAAAACACAAAGTAATAAATTTTGGATTGGTTGTAGAGAGACTGGAACACTTATACACTTATATACACTGTTGGTGGGAATGTAAAATGGTACAACCACTTTGGAAATCGATTTGGTGCTTCCTTAAAAAGCTAGAAATAGAAGTACCATACGATCCAGCAATCTCGCTTCTTGGAATATATCCTAGAGACATAAGAGCCATCACAAGAATATATATGTTTATACCAATGTTCATTGCAGCACTGTTCACGATAGCAAAAAGACGTAAACAACCTAGATGCCCATCAACAGACGAATGGATAAAGAAATTATGGTATATCCACACAGTGGAATACTACGCAATGATAAAGAACAATGATGAAGCTGTGAAGCATCTTATAACATGGAGGAAGCTGGAACTCATTATGCTGAGTGAATTTAGTCAGTCACAAAAGGACAAATATTGTATAAGACCACTATTATAAGAACTCAATTAAAGGTTTAAAGAGAGAAGAAATCATTCTTTGACGGTTACGAGAGTGGGGAGGGAGGGTGAGGGTTATTAACTAACTAGATAGTAGACAAGAATTATCTTAGGTGAAGGGAAGGACAGCACACACTACAGGGGAGGTCAGCACAACTGGACTAAACCAAAGCTAAGAAGTTTCCTGAGTACAATCAAACACTTCGAGGGACAGAGTAGCAGGGGCAGGTATCTGGGGACCATACTTTCCGGGGACATCTAGGTCAATTGGCATAAGAAATTTTATTAAGAAAATGTTCTGCATCCTACTTTGCTGAGTGGCATCTGGGAACTTAAAAGCTAGCAAGCGGCCATCTAAGATGCATCAATTGGTCCCAACCACCTGGAGTAAAGGAGAATGAAGAACACCAAAGATACAAGGAAAGTATTAGCCCAGATAGAAAGGGACACATAAACAAGAGACTGCATCAGCCTGAGACCAGAAGAACTAGATGGTTCCCGTCTACCAACAATGACTGCCCTGACAGGGAATACAGTAGAGAGTCCCTGATGTAGCAGGAGAAAGGTGGGGTATAGAACTCAAATTCTAGTAAAAAGACCAGACTTAATGGTCTGACTGAGACTGGAGGAACTCCAGAAAGCATGGCCCCCAGACTGTCTGTCAACCCAGAACTAAAACAATTCCCTAGGCCAACTCTTCAGACAAATATTGGACTGGACTGTGGGGCATAAAATGATACTCGTGAAGCATGTGCTTCTTAGCTCAAGTAGATACATGAGACTAAATGGGCAGCTCCTGTAAAGAGGTGAGATGAGAAGACAGAGATGGTTAGGAGCTGGTTGAATGGACATGGCGATCAGGGGTGGAAAGGAGGAGTGTGCTGTCACAGTATAGGAAGAGCAATTAGGGTCACATAACAATGTATGTATAAATTTTTGTATGAGAGTTTAACTTGAATTGTAAACTTTCACTTAAACGACAACAATAAAAAAAAGAAAAAAATTTAAAGTAATGTGAAGTCAGTGCTCATGGGAAAAATATATAGATGATCTTTGACTTTCTGTCCTATGAGTTTCTATTGTATATAGACAGATGGAGGAAATATGGATGACTTTAATTCAATACGGTATATAGTGTAGTATACTGGGCACATTAATTGCAGAGAGATATGGTTACGTATGCAGGATGGTGGATGTGATTTTCTCTTTATTATAAATTTGTTACAGTTTTCCAAAAAATAGAAGAGTAAGGAACACTCACCTAGCCAGTTTTGTGAGGCTAGCATTATCCTGATACCAAAACTTGACAACACACCACAGGAAAAGAAAACTGTGGGCCAATATCTCTTATGAATACAGATGCAAAAATCCTCAATAAAATACTGCCAAACTTAATGCAAAAGTATGTTGAAGGATTATCATTTGTGCTTTATCCCAGGAATACAAGGATGGTTCAACATTAGAAAATTAACCAATATTAGACATCATATTAATAGAACAAAGGAAAAGAACTACATGGTCATCTCAATTGATGCAGAGAAAGCTTTTGACAAAATCCAACACACTTTGATGATAAAAACACTCAAAAAGACAGAAATAGAAGGGAAATCCCTCAAGTTGATAAAGGGCATTCTCAATGGAGAAAGAATGAGAGTTTTCCTGTTAAGATCAGTAACAAGACAAGGATGCCTGCTCTCATCACTGCTATTCAATATTGTACTGAAAGTTCTAGCTAGAGCAATTGGGCTAGAAAAAATAAATGTATGAAAACCATGAATGAAAAAATAAAACTATCCCCTTTTGCAGATGACATGATCCAATATATAGAAGACCCCAGAGAATCCACACAAAAAAGCTACTACTAGAGCTAAAAAATGAATTCAGCAAAGTAGCAGAATTTTAATGTCAACGTGCAAAAATTAGTTGGTGCAATGAGCCATGATGACAAGTGGGCACGTAGAGGGCTGTAGCTCTCAGTAATGAATTGACATTAGCCAGTAACATTTTACAAGCTTTTATTTACTTACATAGCGGTTAGGATACATATGAATGGGGTAAGGTTCATTGTGGGGTTGGCCTCCTTCAGATCCCCATCCCAGGGTGAGTTGACACAGAAAATCTCATCTTCACATGTAAGGTTTTAAGTTTATGTTGCAGGTGAAAGGCTGAGAGGCAAAGGGGTCTAGGGGTTTTGTACCTCAGTATGCATGGGAACAGGAAAAAGGAGTAAGAGGAAGGACATTTGTTCAGTTGTACTTGGCCTGACCATCCTGTTGCCAAGCTATGTTCAAACTCAAACAGCATTGCAGTCTTGTGACCATGGGTGCATGACCAGAAAGAACATTTCTTCTCCTACTAGCTAAGAGGTTAATTACTTTAGTACAATTAAGTAATCATAGGAGCTTTGGTGATGCAGTGGATAAGCACTCAGCTGCTAACCAAAATGTTGGCTGTTTAAACCCACCAGCTGCTCCGAGGGAGAAAGATGTGGCAGTCTACTTCTCTAAAGATTTACAGCCTTGGAAACGCTGTGCAATAGTTCTATTTTGTCCTATAGGGTTTCTATGAGTTGGAATCAACTCAAGGCAATGGGTTTGATTTGGTTAGGCACTCCTAGAGAAACAGAAAGTTACTGTGGTTTCAGAAGAGGGAGGAAGCTTTCTGTGACAGGCAGAGGGTACTGGGAGAGAGAGATCTAACTCCCAGCCTCCTTATCAGAGAATGGTCTGAGTCCAAGGCTTGAGCTTGGGTATTCTCGATGGGAAGTGTAAAGGAAGACCACCCTCCCAGCAGCTGGGTTTCTCTACATTGGCAATGAACATTCTGAAAAAGAAATTTAAAGAAACAATTTCATTTGCAATAGCATCTATAAGAATAAAATGCCGAGGAATAAATTTAACCAGAAAGGTGAAATACTTGAACTCCGAAAACTATAAAACATTACAGAAAGAAATTAAAGAAGATCTTAACAAATGGAAAGACATTCCATCCTCAGGGATCAGAAGACTTAACATTGTCAACATATCAATACTACCTAAAGCAATCTATAGATTCAATAAAATACCTATCAAAATTCAAACAACCTTCTTTGCGAAATGGAAAAGTCAATTTTCAAATTTATATGGAACTTCAAATAGCCCCGAAAAGCCAAAGCAACCTTGAAAAATAAAAACAGAATAGGGGGACTCTCACTCCCCCAATCTCAAAACATATTATAAAGCTACAGTAATAAAAACAGTCTGGTACTGGTATAATGACAGACCAATGAAATAGAATTAAGAGTCCAGAGAGAATCATGCACATCTATGGTCAATTGATCTTTGACAAGTGTGCTAAATTCATCCAATAGGGAAAAAATAGTCTCTTTAATAAATGGTGGTAGGACAACAGGACTTCCATATGCAAAAGAATGAAGTTGGACCCATACCTCACATCATATATGGAAACTAACTAAATACAAGACCTAAAACCATAAAACTCTTAGAAGATAACATAGGGGTAATGCTTTGGGACCTAGTCTTCAACAATAGATTCTTAGATATGACACCAAAGGCACAAGCAACAAACAACAAAATAGATAAATGGGATTTAATCAAAATTGCAAACTTTTGTACATCCAAGGACTTTATCAGCAAAGTAAAGAGACAACATACAGACTGGGAAAAAATTTTTTGAACCATATATTGGATAAAGTTTTAATATTCAGAGTATATAAAGAGCAACAATGGGCTCAAGCATAATGATTGTGATGATGGCACAGGACTGTCAGAACCCAATTGATGGCACCTAATAACAAGATATAAAGAACACCTACAGAGGCAGAGCCAACATGGCACTATAAACAGAAGCACTGTGCCATCCCTCTGCAGCAAAGTCCCGAAAAACTAAGTAAAACAGATACAAACGTCAATCGTGGAATCCTAAGTATCAAACAAAGGGATAAAGAACTAGATCAAACACTGAATGGAAGAAGAAACTTAGAGACAACAGAGACCTACAGAGTGGAGGTCCTCTGCCACCTAAAGTGGCACGGATTCACCATATGGGGGCAGAGCCACCAACTACCTCAGACAGGGAATATGGGAAGGCAACTTCACAGAGCTCCCAACAAGAGACAGAGCACCCGGTAACCAGAGATGCGTGCTTTCCCACCCCCTACCCTTCTGCCCTATACGTTGCCTCTGCCACTTTCCAATGGGCCATGGTCACTCAGCTGGAGAGACACTGGCTCACTGCTGCATTGGGTCCACCCTGCCCGCTATGGTCAGTTCCCGTAGCACCATATTTTGTTTTGTTTCTTCTCTCTCTCTTCCTTCCTTTCCTTTCTCCCACCCACCTAGCCACGTATGCTACATCTGCCCCTGCTTGATAGGCCATGCCTCACTGCTCTGCTAGAAAGCCACTGGCTCACGACTTCCCTGAGTTTGTACCACCCCCACCGGCCAGCTCCCTCAGTGCCGTATTTTTTATTTTTCTTTATTTTTTCCTTTCTCCTTTTTCCTTCTCCCTCCCATCTAGACCTGAAATGCCTCTGCCCATTCTTGATGGGCTGTATTGAGCCACCCGGCAAGAGAGACACTAGCTTGCCACCACCCCAGTTCTGCCCCATCCCAACAGACAGTGCCCTCAGCTCCGTATTTGTTTGTTGTTTTTGTTTCCTCTCTCCTTTCCTTCCTTCCTTACCTTTCTTCTGCTCACCTAGCCCCATGCGCTGCCCTCACACCTTCTTGATGGGCTGTGCTGCACAACTTGGCTAGAGAGCCACCTGCACGTGGACTTCCCAGGTCTGTCCCACACTCACCTGTAGACTCCCACTGTGCCACCATTTTATTTATTTATTTTTCTTCACTTTTTAAATTCTGTTTTTCTCTCTTCTTTTTCCCACTTAGCAATACACATCGCATACCTTTCTTTCCTCCTGCCTCCTGCATCACTTGCTGAGTACTGTGCCACCAAGCAGCACTTGTGTGGACCTCCAGACCCCCGGACCCCATCATGTGCATCACCCCAGCCCCACCCCGCTGAGTGCTCTGCCCCCGAGAAGCACTAGTGAGGACCACAGACCTTGCCCCATGCTGCCCCGGCCCCATCCTGCTGAACTCCATGCCCCCAAGCTGAATCGACACAGACCTCCTGACCCCCAAGTCCTGACCACTGTGGTGCCCCCAGACCAACCCCTCCAGCAAATGATCCATCCATGCCTATCTCCCCCACTGTACCTGCTCTGCTGCACCATAGCTGAGGGACTGGCACTGCCCACCTGGACAAGGTGGTGAGAACTACAGTGCCCACATAAAAGCAAGCAACAAAACACACCCAGCCCACTTGCCTGCCCAGACGTAACCAAGTGGAATAAAAAAGCAGAAGGAAACAAACAAACCTACAATAAATAAACAAAAAAAAAAATTCCTGAATGTCTCAAAGAGACAGAAGACAATATCAAAACATAAAAGAAAAGAATAGGATGGCTCCAGTAAGTGACCAAAATAAAATACCAGATGACCTTCCAGTAGAAGAAAAGGCACTGGAACGTCCAGATAGGGAATTCAAAAGTCTGATATTCAGGGCTCTCCAAGAGATTAGGAAAGAGATCAAGGAAAACACAGACAATACAAAGGAAAAAATGGACAAAATCATGGAAAATACAGACAAATTTAGGGAAAACAGACAAAGCAATGGAAGAATTCAGGAAAATAATACAAGAACAAAATGTCAAAATAAATAATTAGAAATCATATAAAATCAGCAGTTAAAAATCCAAAAGCTAAACAAGATTTCAGAAATAGACAATGCAATAGAAAGTGTTAGGAGCAAATTTGAAACAATGGAAGACAGTTTCAGAGAAATTGAAGACAAATTCTTGGATATCACTTTGAGGAAAAATCAGAAAGAATGAAGAAAAATGAAGAAAATATAAGAGCTATGTGGGATATAATCAAGAGCAAAAATTTGCATGTGATCTGAATTCCAAAACTGGGGAGAAAATGGAAAACACAGACAGGATCATTGAAGATTTGCTGACAGAAAACTTCCCTAATATCATGAAAGAAGAAAACCTGAAAATCCAGGAAGCTCAAAGAACCCCATATAGGCTAGACCTCAAAAGAAAGTCAACAAGACATATCAAAATCACATTCATCAAAACCAAAGTCAAAGAAAGAATCCCAAGAGCAGCTCAAGAAAAATGAAAAGTCCCACACAAAGGGGAAACAATAAGACTAGGCTCTGATTACTTGGCATAAACCATGCAGGCAAGAAGGCAATGGGATGACATATATAAAACCTAGCAAGAAAATTACAGACCAATATCTCTCATGACTATAGATGCAAAAATTGTCAAAAAATTCTAGCCAATAGAATTAAGCATCATAAAAATAATACACCACCACCAAGTGGGATTCATGCCAGTTATGAAAGGATGGTTCAACATTAGAAAATCAATCAACATAATTCACCACATAAATAAAACAAAAGAATCACATGATCATTTTAATCAATGCAGAAAAGGCATTCAATAAATTTCAATATACATTCCTGATAGAAACTTTCAAGAAAATAGGAACAGAAGGGAAATTCCTCAACTTAATCAAGGGACTCTATACAAAACCAACAGCCAACATCATTCTCAATGATGAGAGGATGAAAACATTTCCCCTGAGAACAGGAACAAGACAAGGATGCCCTTTATCACTACTTCTATTTAACATTGTGCTGGAAGTCCTAGCTAGAGCAATAAGGCAATAAAAAGAAATAAAGGGCATTCACATTGGTAAGGAAGAAGTGAAACTATCCTTATTCACTGATTATACGATATTATACATAAAGAACCCAAAAGACTCCACAAGAAAACCACTGGAAGTAATAGATTCAGTAGAGTAGCAGAATACAAGATAAACAAGCAAAATTCATTTGGATTCCTATACACCAATAAAGAGAACTATGAAATGGAAATCAGGAAAGCAATATCATTTATAATGGTCCCTAAATAAATAAAATACTTAGGAATAAATCTAACCAGGGATGTAAAAGACCTATACAAAGAAAACTAGAAAACACTGCTTCAAGAAACCTATGTAAATGGAAAAAGATACCATGCTTATGGACACATAGACTCAGCATTGTGGAAATGTCAATTCTACCCAAAGCAATCTACAAATACAATGCAATCATGATCCAAATATCAACTGCAATCTTTCATGAGATGGAAAAACCAAACATTAACTTTATATGGAAAGGAAAGAGGCCCCAGATAAGTAAAGCATTGTTGCAGAAGAAGAGCAAAGTAGGAGACCTCGCACTACCTGACTTCTGAAACTTCTTTACAGCTATGGTAGTCAAAACAGCCTGGTATTGGTACAGCAACAGACACACTGACCAACGGAACAGAATCGAGAACACAGATGTAAATCCATGCATCTGCAGTCACCTGATCCTTCACAAAGGCCCAAAGTCCATTAAATCAGGAAAAGGCTGTCTTTTTAACAAATGATGCTGGCGAAACTGGATGTTCATCTGTAAAAAAATGCAACAGGACCCATATCATACAACATACACAAATACTAATTCAAAATGGATCAAAGACCTAAAAATAAAACCCAAATCTATAAAGATCATGGAAGAAATAGGGTCAACACTAGGGGCCCTAATATATGGCATAAACAGGATACAAACCGTAACTAACTATACACCAATACCAGAAGATAAACTAGATAACTGGGATCTTCTAAAAATTAAACACTTATGCTCATCAAAAGACTTCACCAAAAGATAATCTACAGACTGGGAAAAAAATTTGACTGTAACAAATCTGACAAAAGACTAATCTCTAAAATCCATAGGAAAATCTAACACTTCTACAACAAAAAATCTATAGGAGTATCCAATACCTCTACAACAAAAAGACAAATAATCCAATTTAAAAATGGGCAAAAGATATGAACAGACACTGCACCAAAGAATACATTAAATTGGCTAGCAGACATATGAGGAAATGCCTGCAATGACTAGCCATTAGAGAAATGCAAATCGAAACTCCAATGAAATACCATCTCACCCTGACATTACTGGCATGAATTAAAAAAAAAAAAAAACAGAAAATAACAAATGTTGGAAAGGCTGCAGGGAGATTGGAATTCTTATGCACTGCTGATGGGAATGCAAAATGGTATAACCATTTTGGAAAACGATATAGCACTTCCTTAAAAAGCTAGAAATAGAAGTACCATAAAATCCAGCAATCCCACTCCTAGGAATATATCTTAGAGAAATAGAGAAATAAGAGCCATCACATGAATAGACATATGCACACCCATGTTCATTGCAGCATTATTCACGATAGCAAAAAGATGGAAACGACCTAAGTGTCCATCAATATATGAATGAATAAACAAACTATGGTACATACACACAATGAAATACTATGCAACGATAAAGAACAATGATGAATCTGCAAAACATCTCACAAAATGGATGAATCTGGTTGGCATTATGTGTGAAATAAGTTAATCACAAAAGGACAAATAGTATATAAGACCACTATTATAAAAAGTCATGAAAATGTTTACACACGAAAAGAAACAATCTTTGAAGGTTACGAGGGAGGGGAGGGGTGAGGAGGGGTAGTAGGTAAGTGGTAACTTTGGTGAAGGGTAAGACAGTACACAATACTGGGGAAGTCAGCACTTGAACAAGGCAAAGTCATAGAAGCTTCACAGACACATCCAAATGCCCTGAGAGACCGAGCTAAAGGGCTGAGGGCTGAGGACCATGGTCTCCGCGGACATCTAGCTCAATTGGCATAACATAGTTTATAAACAAAATGTTCTACATCCTGCTTTGGTGAGTAGTGTTTGGAATCTTAATAGCCTGTGAAAAGCCATCTAAGATACATCTACTGGTCCCATCCCGGCTGGAGCAAAGGAGAATGAAGAAAACCAAAGACACTAGGGAAAGGTTAGTCCAAAGGACTAACAAACTGCAACTACCACAACCTCCACCAGACTGAGCCCAGCACAACTAGACGTTGCCCGGCTACCACCACCGACTGCTCTGACAGGGATCACAATAGAGGTACTGGACAGAGCAGGAGAAAAATGTAGAACAAAATTCAAATTCATGAAAAAAAGACCACACTTACTAGTCTCACAGAGACTGGAGAAACTCCAAGAGTATGGACTCCGGACACCCTTTTAACTCAGTACTGAAGTCACTCTTGAGGTTCACCCTTCATTCAAAGATTAGACAGGCTATAGGGCAAACAATAACACACGTCAGGAAACTGCTTCATAGTTCAATCATGTATACGAGACTAAATTGGCACTACAGCCGGAAAGCAAAGATGAGAAGGCAGGAAGGGACAGGAAAACTGGACGAATAGAAACAAGGAACCCACGGTGGAGAAGGGGAGAGTGTTGTCACATCACAGTGTTGGCAACCAATGTCACAAAACAATTTGTGTATTAATTGTTAAATGAGAAATTAATTTGCTCTGTAAACTTTCACCTAAAGCACAATAAAAAAGAAAAACAAATTGAAAGAAATGAAATAAATTGAATCTCAGATAAATGTTTCTTTGCCACAAAAAAAGGACACCTACAACTTAACCGGAAAAAGATAAACAACACAATCCAAAAAATGGGCAAAATATTTGAATAGACATTTCACTAAAAATCATATTCAAATGGCCAGCAAGCACATGAAAAGCTGTTCAAAACCATTAGCCATTAACCAAAGCAAAACCAAACCCGTTGCCATCCAGTCAATTCTGACTCATAGCGACCCTATAGGACAGAGTAGAACTGCCCCATAGGGTTTCCAAGCAGTGTCTACTGGACTCGAACTGCTGAACTTTTGGTTAACAGCCAAGCTGTTAACCACTGCACCACCAGATCTCCAATCAAAACCATAATGGGATACCACTTCACTACCACTAGGATGGTTAAGATAATAATAAAAAAAAAAAGGAAAACAACAAATGTTGGTAAGAATGTGAAGTTGAAATGCTTATCCATTGCTGCTGTGAATGCAAAATGATATAGCCTCTGTGGAAAACAGACACCTCATCAAAAAGTTAAACATAGAACTGTCATATGACCCACAAACAATTAAGCACTGAACTACTAGCCAAAAGGCTGGAGATTCGCATCTATGCAGAGGCCCTTCAAAAGGCAGGCCTGGTGATCTGCTTCTGAAAGGTCACAGCCTTGAAAACCCTATGAAGTAGTTCTACCCTGCACACATGGGATCGTCATGAGTTGGAATCAACTCAACAGCAACTAACTACATCATATACTATATAATATATTATGTTTTATAACTATACTATATTATATACAGTGTAAATATATATAATAATATATGTATCATAGTAATACTTTAGCTGACCATTATCCCAAGAAAGCACCATTAACTCAGAGATAGTTTCTATAATCACAGAACATGGAGAATCCTTGAAGGAATTCAAAGAGGCTATTATTAACTGTCAAAGACAAGCTCCTGATTCAAAGGAAAAAGGAAAAATTAAGATAATATTGTGTGCGCTCAGGATGGCTGACTGGTAGAGCAAAATCATTTAAAATGGAGTTAGCAAAATTCTTAATGATAATACCCCACGATGTTGTTATTGTCGTGGCTGCCAGAGAGCTGGTGACCCTATGCACAACAGAACTAAACACTGCAAAGCTCTCATAAACCCTTAAACTTCCAAGCCTCAATATATTGCTATTAGCCTTATGTCAATAAGACCAAACATTCTGGAATCCACAGATTATCTCCTTATGAATTAATTATAGGATGACCCATGTTTTTTGAAATTTCATTCCTCCCTCAGTCTTAGATTCTACTCTATTGCAAGCCAAAACCAAAACCCCCAACCCATTGCCATCGAGTCAATTCTGACTCATAGCAACCCTATAGGACAGAGTAGAACTGCCCCATAGTGTTTTGCAAGGAGTGGCTGGTGGATTCAAACTGCCGATCTTTTGGTTAGCAGCCCAACTCTTAACCACTAAGGCCAGCAAATATGATTAATTACTACAAGGGACTCATACTACACATTCAGCTTTATCACCAATAGGTATGAATTATATTTCCAAAACTTTCGCCTAAAGAGCGTCTGCATGATGTGTAATCTGGATATTTTTTCTTCTGGAAAAGACACCAGAGAAAAGTACCCACTTGGTGGACACAAAATTGGGTCTCTCCTATTGTAATAAATGATACTTATACTCTCAATACAATCTGTGGCCCACTAGGATACTGCTTCTTATATGGACATCAGGCTTATTCCTGCCTATCCTGCATATTTAGAATAATTGTTAGAGATTTTCAGATATTTAAAACTACCATCCCTCCAGTGGATCATATTTTCTTGACGAGGATACACAGAAGCCCTTTGAAATGAGGTAAGTGCAGGTTATTTGGGAGAATTTCCCTTCATGCGTACTTTTCGAACTGCAGTTACCACAGGGGGAATAATAAAACTAACATATGTTTTGAAACTTGTCTCTGATCCTAGCAGAAGTCATAGGTAACACTATTTCTGCTCCAGAAGGCCAACAAGCAAGTATAAATTAATTATCTAAAGTAATAGTAATAATAAAAACTAACTTAAATTCATTAGCTAGAATATTCATGGATAATCACATAGCCACTAATTTTCTCTTGGATAACCAAGGGAAAATTGTACTATAGCAAATACTTCTTTTTACACCTATGTAAATACTACAAGACAAGTATAACACTCTGTGACTAGGCTGAAATAAAAAAGCAATCTGAATCTCTAAAATAGATCCAACTGCATTTTGGAAAATGATTTCATTGCCTGAGTTTCATAATCTAAGCCCCTGGGTTTGAGACCTGTTACAAGAATCAACATTCATTTTGTTTCTGGTAATTTAGTGTATTAAGTTTGGCTGATATATTCTGTCCAGTCTGAAATGCTACTTCACAGCCATTTTCATGTCAGATAGTTCAACAACTCATCTTACAACAGAACGAGAAGGAAGAATTAATTTAAGTTCAACTACAGACTATGTTCAATGGACACTCTTGTGATCTTGATCAACAAAATCTCAGCAATGTTGAAAATCTGGTTATCATGAATTAGTTTTACAGCCTAACTTCTTCTGCCTTTTGTCAAAGGAAGAACTGAGAAAGAACAAAAACCAGCCACTGACATTTGTAAATTGATCCAATGTTTATAGCTAAGCCTCAATGTAATTGCAAACTCATCTGAGACAGGTAAGTCATACTGTTCTCCTGTTGGACACAAACAGTCTTATAGAATGTCCATTTCAGACAAGGTCACCATAACATCCCCCCTCCAAATACGTGACTATGACTTATTTACCAGTTACAGCTTTATCCCCACTTTAGTTTGTCATCTCTATAGTTACGATTTATTGAGATGCTCTGCTTTCTGACATCACTTAATCTAGAGCAAACCTCTGCTCTCTTAGACCCTCCCCAAAATTACCCAATCAAAGTCCAGATCCTATAATATGCTGTTTTCTAACAACCTCTTCCTGAGAAGCACCATAGTTTCAAATGGTGTGTTCTCCCTCATTGCAATGTGTAATAAATCCAACTTGTTCAACTACAAGTATATCCTGATGGTCTTTGACTGAAGGGCATTGGCAAGCTAAAATCCAAAGTTAGGTTGAGAGTTTTAACTGCAGTGAATAACTTCTTTCTGAATTTTAATGATTAATTGTAATATGAAAACATACAGGAATCAAGTGTTGGAGGACACCAATTGTCTTAGGCTGGGTTCTCTAGAGAAGCAAAACCAGTAACGAGTATAAATATACATATAGAGAGATTTATATCAAGGGAATGGCTGATGCGGTTGTAAAGGCTGGAAAGTACCAAGTCTGTGGGTCAGACTGGAGGCTTCTCCTGGCTCACAGGCTACAGAGACGGATGAATTCCAAGATCAGCAGGCAAGACAGTAGGTAAGTGCTATCTCAAGACCCAAAAACTGGATGTCAGATGATCAGGAGCCAGCTGCAGGATCCAGAGTGAGTAAAGCCCACAAGTCTTGCCAGAAAGTCCACCTATATTGGATTCAGGACATAATCCCAAGGAAACTCCCTTTCAACTGATTGACTACTCATAGCAGGTCTCATCATGGAGGTGATCA
The DNA here is from genome assembly GCA_030035585.1 of Dugong dugon. Lineage (NCBI taxonomy): Eukaryota > Metazoa > Chordata > Mammalia > Sirenia > Dugongidae > Dugong > Dugong dugon. The sequence continues at coordinate 93,273,045 of CM057483.1, read as the reverse complement.
CACTATATCAGATTTTATCATGGAGGTGATTACATCATTATAGAACTGCCAGACTACATCATAACTGCAAAAGTACTGAGAATCATAGCCCAGTCAAGTTGACAAACAACCTTAACTATCACAGTCCACCCTTTGTCAACTTAGTAACTACACATCTCCATGAATCGTATATAATATCTGAATAAAGACAATTATAAAATCATACTTGCACCTAACATGATACAACTAACATGTGTACAAATGTAAATGCACTAGCCCTGTTTACATCTAATATTTTATAAGTAAAGAAAACAAAAATGTTTGATGCACACATACTGTTGTTGTTAGGTGTCACTGTGTTGGTTCTAACTCATAGCAAACCTATGTACAACAGAATGAAACACAGCCCCGTCCTGTGCCATCCTCACAATCATTGTTATGTTTGAGCCCATTGTTGCAGCCACTGTGTCAATCCATCTCATTGAGGATCTTCCTCTTGATGCACACATACAAGGAAGAAATACTCATAACAATTACTGTCCTCATTTCTGTAACTGATCATGTGGTCATAATTGGTATTTAGAAGTACTTTCTTCTGCCACCTATTCCATATTCCCTTCGCCCTCAGCAAGCACCTCAGCTGATGGTGGTTCTTTGCCTGGTGGCATGACCCAAACCTTCAGTTTTGAAGGGTCTGGACCATTAATAGTCATGTTGGAATTAGGTTGCTATAGTTTTACATTGACTTTAATCACAAGGCATGGTAGTACTAAGAGATGCCCTAAGGGATCTCCTGCATTCCGGGCATACCCTTCTTTGCCTCCATTATGTAATATCGATCCTATGTCCTCTTGGTTATCAGGATCAATCACACCAGCCAGTATGGTAACTCCCTTCTTTGCCTGTTGATCCAGAGACATGAGAAGCCCCAAGTGGCCAGGTGGCATTCTTAGCTTCCAGTTCAATGGAATCAGTGATGTGTCACCAGGTGAGAGCATTCCTCGCTTTGGAATGGAGACCTCTACACCCACAGATTGTAGGGTCATGGGGACAGGAAGCAAAAATCTTGTGAGTGGGACACTAGGGGTAATAGTGAGTGGTGCCACTCCCATTTACACCCCTTGATTTCTGGAGCCATGAATTCTGGCTATGGGAGAAAAAGCACCATATATATTTGACTCTGGTTTAGAGCATATACACCCTGCTGGAAAATATTGCCCCAATCCTGCAAGGTATTGCCACCTAGCTGGAGTCATAATTGTGTCTTTAGAAGGACATTCCATCGTTCTATCCAGCCAGCTGCTTCAGGATGATGGGGAACATGGTAAGACCAGTGAATTCCATGAGCATGGACCCATTGCCACACTTCATTTGCTGTGAAGTGAGTCCTTTGATCCCAGGCTATGCAGTCTGGGATATCATGATTGTGGATAAGGCATTCTGTAAATCCACCGATGGTAGTTTGGCAGAAGCATTATGTGCAGGAATGGCAAATCCATATCCAGAGTGTCTACTCCAGTAAGAACAAAAGGTTGCTCTTTTCATGATGGAAGTGGTCCAATGGAATCAACCTGCCACCAGGTTGCTGGCTGATCACCTCAAAGAATGGTGCCATATCGGGGATTCAGTGGTCTCTGCTGCTGGCAGATTGGGTGCTCAGCAGTGGCTGTAGCTGACTCGGCCTTGGTCAGTGGAAGTTTACGTTGCTGAGCCCATGTATAACCTCCATCCCTGCCACCATGGCCACTTTGTTCATGAGCCCATTGAGCAATGACAGAAGTGGCTAGGGAAAGAGGATGACTGGTTTCCACAGAATGCGTCATCTTATCCACTTGATTGTTAAAATCCTCCTCTGTTGAGGTCACCCTTTAGAGACCATTCACATAGGATACAAATATTTTCACTTCTTTGGCCAGTTTATAGAAATCTATCCACATACCTCTTCCCCATACCTCCTTGTCTCCAATTTTCCAATCATGTTCCTTCCAAGTCCCTGACCATCCAGCAAACAATTGGCCACAGCCCATGAATCAGTGCACACCTGGCCATTTCTCCTTCCAAGCAAAGTGAACAATCAGGTGCACTGCTCGAAGTTCTGTCCATCGGAAGGATTTCCTTTCACCACTGTCCTTCAGGGAGGTCCCAGAAAGGGACTGTAGCACTGCCATTGTCCACTTACAAGTAGTGCCTGCATATCACACAGAACATCTGTAAACTAGGAGTGAGTTTTCTCTTCCTCAGTCAACTGATCATAAGAAAATCCCCATGAGGACACAAGTGCAGACTGGAAGATGTAAGGTAATGTGACAGGAGTGGAGACCATGGGTATTTGGGTCAGTTCTTCATGAAACATACTTGTGTCTTCAGGTCCTACTTGGGCCCATCTTGTATATACCACTTCCATTTAATGGAGTGCTTCTGTGTACTTCCAACTTTAGGGCTCTGTGTGTCAGACAAAACCCAGTTTATGACAGCAGCTCAGGCTGCATGATGACTTGGTGGTCCATGGATAAGCGTACAGTCTCTATTAAGGCCCAGTAACAAGCCAAAAGCTGTTCTCAAAAGGAGAGTAGTTATCTGCAGAGGATGGCAGGTCTTTGCTCCAAAATACTAAGGATCTGCACTGTGATTCACCATTAAGAGCTGGCCAAAGACTCCAAACTGCATCTCTGTCTGCCACTGACACTTCAAGCACCATTTGATCAGCTGGGTCATATGGCCCAAGTGGCAGAGCTGCTTGCATAGCAGCATGAACCTGTAGCAGAGGCTTCCCTTGCTCTGGGCCCCACTCAAAATTAGTAGCTTTTTGAGTCACTTGATAAGTAGGCTGGAGTAGCACACCCAGATGAGAGAGATGTAGCCTCCAAAATCCTAAGGGGTCAACTAGGCATTGTGCCTCCTTTTAGTTGTGGGAGGAGCCAGATGCAATAACGTATCCTTTATTTTAGAAAGAATACTTTGACATGACCCACACCACTGGGCCCCTAGAAATTTCACTGAGGTGAAAGGTGCCTGAATTTTTCTCAGATTAATTTTCCAAACTCTAGCCCGCAAATGATTTACCAGTAAGTCCAGAGTCATTGACACTTCTTCCTTACTAGGTCCAGTTGGCATAATGTCATCAATGTAGTGAACCAGTGTGAAGTCTCATGGAAGGGAAAGGTGATCAAGGTTCCTGTGGACTAAATTATGATGTAAGGCTGGAGAGTTGATGCAGTCCTGAGGCAGGACACAGAAGGTATATTGCTGGCTTTGCTTCTGGTTGTCCTTTGAAAACTGCTTCTAGTGGTCCTTCAAAACAGGTGTGGAGAAAAAGGCATTAGCCAGATCAATAGCTGCATACCAGGTACCAGGAGATGTATTAATTTGCTCAAGCAATGAAACCACATCTGGAACAACATCTGCAATTGGAGTCACCATCTGGTTAAATTTTTGATAATCCACTGTCATTCTTCAAGATCCATATTTTTTTTAACACAGGCCAAAGAGGTGAGTGGAATAGGTATGTGGCGGAAATCACCACCCCTGCATCCTTCAAGTCCTTGATGGTGACAGTAATCTCTGCAATCCCTCCAGGAATGCAGTATTGCTTTTGGTTTACTATTTTCCTAGGTAGGGGCAGTTCTAATGACTTCCACTTGGCTTTTCCTACCATAATAGCCCTTACTCTAATTTTTAGGGACCCAATATGGGGGTTCCAGCAGTTGCTGAGTATATCTATTCCAATTATACATTCTGGAACTGGGAAAATCACTACAGGATGGATTTGAGGACCCACTGAGCCTACTGTGAGACGGAAATGAGCTAAGATTCCATTGAGAACCTGACCTCCATATGCCCTCACTCTGACTAGTGTGCTACAGTGACATTTTGGGTCTCCTGGAATTAGTGTCAGTTCAGAGCCAGTATCCAGTAATCCCCAGAAAGTCTGATTATTCCTTTTCCCCAATAAACAGTCACTCTAGTAAAAGGCCATAGAGCCTTTTGGGGAAGGCTGGGAAAAAGATTAACAGTATAAATTTTTGGTAGTGTAGTGGAGTCCTTCCTCAAGAGGACTCAGCCTCCCCTTCATTCAAGGGGTGTGGGTCTGTAACATGGCTCAAGCCTGGGAATTGATTGAGGGGCCATGACTCTGTTCTGGTGATTTGAGTTAGATTGTTGTTTGCTTGACCTAGAATTCTTCTACTTGTACAGATCAAGTAAATGTTTAGATTTCCTATCTATTTCACTTCTAGAGACACCATGACTAAGTTGTCAGTTCCATAAGTCCCTACGATCAGACTATTCTGATTAGTGCTTTGACTCTGCTGTCCATTAGGGTAACTATACCCACGTTGTCTTTGTTGATTGAGTGCTGCCACTTGGCATCTACTACCACAGGCTCCAATCAGCACCATTGTGGTTAAGCATCTTAATTCAGTTAGGGCAATTCCCATTGTCAAATCTGACTTGCATAAAACAGAAATCACAGCAATCTTCAATGATGCTGGGATTCCCTTCACAAATTTGTTCCTCACAGTTGTGGTAAAAGGTGTGTCCTCTGGGCACTCTATGTGTGGGTCTGTGAGTCTAACCTGATGAATCTACTGTAACATGTCAATTTCCCTAAGCTTTTGGATACTTTATTCTACTGTATACCAAGGAAGTTCAGGTATTTCAACTTTTGTAATGTAGGCCACCTTATAATCCAAGCTTCATCGATCTAACCAAATAAACTATTAGAACCTTTCCTAACTTCTCGAGCTGAATCATTGAATGAAGAATCTGTGCTTAGTGGATGCATAACAATAAACTCAGACTAATCCATCTTTATGTTCTTTGCACCATTATCTCACACCCTTAATAGGCATTCCCACACATATTCCCCAGATTTTTGTTTGTCCATATTAGAAAAGTCAAGCAGTTCTTTTGGAATGTAGTGTACCTCCTCCTGGGTCACACTTTGTTCTTCACCCTTTGGGGCTCACTGGGACTTAAGTCTAGTTATAGGTAGGTCTAGAAGCTAAAATGGGTGGTGGGGATGTGTTTTGAGAACCTTTAGCATTGTCTTGTAAGGCATCTGCCTCAATCGGTGCCCCAGGCAATGAGCCAGACAAAGGCCCATCAGAAAGAGCTGTGTTAATCTCATCAGATGGGGGTGGAGGGGCTAATGGTTTTACTGGTGAGAGTGACTTAGCAGACAAAGAAGGAGTAATATCTTCATATGGGAATAAGAGGGCTGATTCTGTTGGCAGGAATGATTCAACAGAATTTAGAGGCTCAGTTTCCCCAGCTTCCTGATTATCTACCTGTATGTCCCTGTCTTAGTCATCTAGTGCTGCTATAACAGAAATACCACAAGTGGATGGCTTTAACAAAGAGAAATTTATTCTCTCAAAGTCTAGTAGGCTACAAGTCCAAATTCAAGGTGCCGGCTCTAGGGGAAGGCTTTCTCTCTTTGTTGGCTCTGGAGGAAGGTCCTTGTCATCAGTCTTCCCTTGGTCTGGGAGCATCTCAGCACAGGAACCTCAGGTCTAAAGGACGCTCTTTGCTCCCGATGCTGCTTTCTTGGTGGTACGAGGTCCCACATGTCTGTGCTCACTTCTCTCTTTTATATCTCAAAAGAGATTGGCTTAAGACACTACCTAATCATGTAGACCTCATCCATATAACTTCTGCTAATCCATCTTATTACATCATAGTGATAGCATTTACAACACATAGGGAAATCACATCAGATGATAGAATGGCAGACAATCATACAATACTGGGAATCATGACCTAGCCAAGTTGACAGATATTTTTGGGAAGCACAATTCAATCCATGACATTCCACCCTTTGACCCCCAAAATCTATGTCCTTGCCACATGTAAAACATATCCACCCCATCATACTGTAACAAAAGTCTTAAATCAACTCCAAGTCCAAAATCTAAAAAATTCCTCTTCAACCATGAAATCTAGAAAACAAGTTATCTTCTTCCAAAAGTACAATGGCAGAACAGGCACAAGCTAGAGATTTCCATTACACATGGGAGAAACTGGAGGAAAAGAAAGGATAACAGGCACTAAGCAAGTCAGCAGAACACATTACATTAGCACTCAAGGTTTGAAAATAATCCTCTGTTCTCTGAGACAATTTACACAACGGCCCTCCCTCCAGACTGTAGGTATTGGCTACACTTTCCAGATTCTGAGTGGAGGCCCCTTGGTGCTGTGCTTCAACTCCACCTTCTAGGCCCACTGGGACAGCAACTCTGCTCCCTCATCTTTAGGTGCACCATTCTCCTAGCCCGTCTGAGTGGCAACTCCACCCCTTAGAAACACCAGGGCCCATGGCTACACCCTTTGAAACCCCAGCAGTCTTGGCCATACCTTTTGAGACTGAGGTAGCTCAGCTTCCTGTGTTCCTTGTCTCTTCAGCTTCTGCTTCCTGTGACCTCTCAGCTCCTTGGACCTCATGCTCACATCTGCCTTGCTGGGCCAAGTGTTCCAAAGCTCTGTAGCTCCACCAATAAGTGCCTGTCGATAGAATGCTGCAGCCACTTTTGAATCATCTTCAGCAAAATTTTTCTTGAGCGTGATATTAATGATATCATTCAATAATTTTCACATTTGGTTGTATCACCTTTCTTGGGAATAGGTATAAATATGGATCTCTTGTCGTCAGTTGGCCAAGTAGCTGTCTTCCAAATTTCTTGGCATAGATAAGTGAGCACTTTCAGCATTGCATCCGTTTTTTGAAGCATCTCAGCTGATATTCTGTCAATTCCTGGAGCCTCGTTTTTCTCCAATGCCTTCAGTGCAGCTTGGACTTCTTCCTTCAGTCCCATTGGTTCCTGATCATATGCTACCTCCTGAAATGGTTGAATGTCTACCAATTCTTTTTGGTATAGTGACTCCGTGTATTGCTTCCATCTTCTTTTGATGCTTTCTGCATGGTTTAATATTTTCCCCCATAGAATACTTCACTATTGCAACTTGAGGCTTGAATTTTTTCTTTAGTTCTTTCAACTTGAGAAATGCCAAGTGTGTTCTTCCCCTTTGGTTTTCTATCTCCAGCTTTTTGCACATGTCATTGTAATACTTTTCTTTGTCTTCTCTTGCCACCCTTTGAAGTCTTCTAATCAGCTCTTTTACCTCATCATTTCTTCCTTTTGCTTTAGCTACTTGACTTTCAAGAGCAAGTTTCAGAGTCTCTTCTGGCATCCATTTTGGTCTTTTCTTTCTTTTCTGTCTTTTTAATTACCCCTTGATTTCTTCATGTATGATATCCTTGATGTTATTCCACAACTTGTCTGGTCTTTGGTCATTAGTGTTCAACGCATCAAACCTATTCTTGAGATGGTTTCTAAATTCAGGTGGGATATACCCAAAGTTGTACTTTCACTCTCATGGACTTGCTCCAATTTTCTTCAGTTTCAACTTGAATTTACATATGAGCAATTGATGGTTTATTCCACAGTCGGCCCCCGGCCTTATTCTGGCTGATGAAATTAAGCTTTTCCATGGTCTCTTTCCACAGATGTAGTCAATTTGATTCCTGTGTATTCCATCTGGTGAGGTCCACGTGTATAATCGCTGTCTATGTAGGTGAAAAAAGGTATTTGCGATGAAGAAGTCGTTGATCTTGCAAAATTCTATCATGTGATCTCCAGCATCGTTTCCATCACCAAGGCCATATTTTCTAACTACTGATACTTCTTTGTTTCGTTTTCTGCATTCCAATCACTGGTAATTATCAATGCATCCTGAGTGCATGTTCAATCAACTTCAGACTGCAGAAGTTGGTAAAAATCTTCAGTTTTTTCATCTTTGGCCTTAGTGGTTTGTGCTTAAATTTGAACAATAGTCATATTAACTGGTCATATTAACTGTAGACATATGGATATTTTATCCTATCACTGACAGCGTTGTACTTCAGGATAGATCTTGAAATGGTCTTTTGGTTGATGGACGCAAAATCATTCCTCTTCAAGTTGTCATTCCCAGCATAGTATATGGATTCATAATGGCCAATACCAGTCCATTTCAGCTCACCAATGCTTAGATATCAACGGTTATGTGTTCAATTTCATTTTTGATCATTTCCAATTTTTCTGGATTCATACTTTGTACATTCCACTTTCTGATTATTATTTTTTATTATTGTGCTTTAGATGAAGGTTTACAGAACAAACTAGCTTCTCATTAAACTGTTAGTACACACATTTATTTTGACATTGGTTATCAACCCCACAACATGTCAACATGCTCCCTTTCTCTACCTTGGGTTACCTATTACCAGATTTCCTGTCCCCTCCTGCCTTCTAATCCTTGCCTCTGGGCTGATGTGCCCGTTTAGTCTCATTTTGTTTTGTGGGTTTGTCTAATCTTTGGCTGAAGGATGAACCTCAAGAGTGACTTCATTACTGAGCTAAAAGGGTGTTTGGGGGCCATACTCTCGGGGTTTCTCCAGTCTCTGTCAGACCAGTAAGTGTGTGTGTGTGTGAGTTAGAATCTTGTTCTACATTTTTCTCCAGCTCTGTCCGGGACCTTCTATTGTGATCCCTATCTAGTTGTACTGGACTCAGTCTGGTAGAGGCTGTAGTACTTATCATTATCAGTCATTCTGACTAATCTTTCCCTTGTGTCTTTGGTTTCTTCATTCTCTGTTGCTCCAGATGGGGACAAGATTCCAATTATTATTGATATTTGCAGCTGTTTCTTCTCATTTGGAGTCCTGCCATGGTATTTTCATGATCACAGAAGATGTTTTGTATTATTTCGATGTTTTTGATTGTGTTAAGGCTGGGTTTGTGACCTAAAATGTGGTATGTTCTGGAGAAGGTTCCATGTGGGTTGGAAAAAAAATGTATACTTTGCTGCTGTTGGGTAGAGTGTTCTATATATGTCTATGAGGCCAGTTTGGTTGATCGTGGCACTTAGATCTTCCATATCTTTATTATATTTCTTTCCTGATGTTCTGTCCATCACTGAAAATGATGTGTTAAAGTCTCCTACTATTGCTGTGGAGCTGTCTATTTCTCTTTTCAATGCTGTTAGAGTTTGTTTTATGTATTCTGGTGCCCTGTCATGGGGTGTGTATATGTTTGTTATGGTTATGTCCTCCTGGTATATTGACGCTTTAGTCTTTATATAATGTCCTTCTTTATCCTTTATAGTGGATTTTGCTTTAGTCTATTTTACAGAAGATTAATATTGCCACTCTTGCTCTTTTTTGGTTGTTATTTTCTTGATATATTTTTTTCCCATGCTTTGAGTTTTAGATTATTTTTGTCTTTGTGTGTCTAAGGTGTGTCGCTTGTAGACAACATGTAGACAGATTGTGTTTTTTTAATCCATTCTGCCACTTTCTATCTCTTTACTGGAGAATTTAATCCATTTGCATTCAGTATAATTATTCATAGAGATGAGTTTACTGGTGCCATTTTGATGTCCTTTTTTGTGTTGTTGACAGTTTCTTTGTTCCATTTAATTTTCTGTGCTGAGTTTTTTTTCTTTATGTATTTTCTTTTCATCTCTTTCATTATTATTGATTTTGTGTTTGTTGAGTCTCTATGTTTTTCTCCTTTTTTATTTCAGTGGGTAGATTTGTTAGCTTCCTTTGTGGTTATCTTGAAATTGACATTTACTTTCCTAAGTTGAAACCATACTTTTATTTCTTTTTTATTGTACTTTAGATGAAAGTTTACAGAACAAATAGTTTCTCCTTAAACAGTTAGTACACATATTGTTTTATGACAATGGTTAACAACTCCACTACCTGTCAACACTGCCCCTTCTCGACTTTGGGTTCCCTATTACCAGCTTTCCTTTCCCCTCCTGCTTTCTTGTCCTTGTCCCTGGACTGCTGTGCCCCATTAGTCTTGCTTTCTCTTATGGGGCTGTCTAGTCTTTGGGTGATGGGAGAACCTTGGGAGTGACTTCATTACTGAACTAAAAGGGTGTCCAAGGGCCATACTCTCGGGGTTTCTCCAGTCTCTGTCAGGCCAGTAAGTGTGGTCTTTTTTTGTGAGTTAGAGTTTTATTCTAAATTTTTCTCCAGCTCTGTCCAGGAACCTCTGCTGTGATCCCTGTCAGAGCAGTCAATGGTGGTAGCCGGGGACCATCTAGTTGTACTGAACTCAGTCGGGTGGAGGCCGTGCTAGTTGTGATCCATTAGTGTTTTGGACTAATCTTTCCCTTGTATCTTGTTTTCTTCGTTCTCCCTTGCTCCCGAAGGGATGAGACCAGTGGAGTATCTTAGATGGCTGCTTACAAGCTTTTAAGACCCCAGACACTACTCACCAAGGTAGAATGTAGAACATTTTCTTTATAAATTGTGTTATGTCAATTGAGCTAGATGTTCCCTGAGACCATGGTCCCCACAGCCCTCTGCCCAGCAGTTCAGTCCCTCAGGGAGTTTGTATGTGTCTATGGAGCATCCATGGCCAAGCCTTGTACAAGATGTGCTGGATTCCCCAGTATTGTGTAATGTCTTACCCTTCACCAAACGTACCACTTATCTATTGTCTACTTAGTATTTCGCCCCCACCCCTCCCATCCCTAGTAACCATCAAAGGTTGTTTCTTTTTGTGCGTAAACTTTTTCATGAGTTTTTACAGAAGTGGTGTCATACAATATTTGTCCTTTTGTGATTGACTTATTTCACTCAGTATAATTTCCTCTAGTTTCATCCATGTCATGAGATGCTTCACAGATTCATCATTGTTCTTTATCGTTGCATAATACTCCATTGTGTATATGTACCATAGTTTTTTTATCCATTAATCTGTTGATGGGCATCTAGGTTGTTTCCGTCTTTTTGCTATTGTGAACAATGCTGCCATGAACATGGGTGTGCATATGTCTATTCATGTGGCGGCTCTTATTTCTCTAGGATATATTCCTAGGAGTGGGATTGCTGGATCATATGGTATTTCTATTTCTAGCTTTTTAAAGGAGCACCACATCTTTTTCCAAAAAGGTTGTATCATTTTGCATTCCGACCAGCAGTGCATAAGAGTTCTGATCTCCCCACAGCCCCTCCAACATTTGTTATTTCCAGGGTTTTTGATTCGTGTCAGTAAAGCCGGGGTGAGATGGTATCTCATTGTGGTTTTAATTTGCATTTCTCTAATGGCTAGTGATCGCGAGCATTTCCTCATGTGTCTATTCTCTGCTTGAATGTCTTCTTTGGTGAAGGGTCTGTTCATTTCCTTTGCCCATTTTTAAATTGGATTATTTGTCTTTTTGTTGTAGAGGTGTTGGATTTTCTTGTAGATTTTAGAGATGAGACCTTTGTCTGACTTGTAAGGTCCAAAATTTTTTTCCCAGTTTGTAGGTTCTCTTTTTATTTTTTTGGTGAAGTCTTTTGATGAGCATAAGTGTTTAATATTTAGAAGATCCTAGTTCTCTAGTTTATCTTCTGGAGTTTGTGTGTTGTTGGTTATGGTTTGTATCTTGTTAATACCGTGTGTTAGGGCCTCTAGTGTTGATCTTATTTTTTTCTTCTATGAACTTTATAGTTTTTGGTTTCATATTTAGGTCTTTGATCCATTTTGAATTAGTTTTTGTATATGGTGTGAGGTATGGGTCTTGTTTCTTTTTTTTTGTCAGTGGGTGTGTAGATGTTTATTACGGTTATGTTTTTATGATGGATCATCACCTCAATCATTATATAGTGTCCTTCTTTGTCTTTTATGGTGGATTTTGTTTTAAAGTTTATTTTATCTGAGATTAGTGTTCCTACTCCTACTCAATTTTGGTAGATGTTTGCTTATTTTTTCCATCCTTTGATTTTTAATAAATTTACATCTTTGTTTCTAAGGTGTGTCTCTTTCACACAGCATGTTGATGTTGATGGTTCCTTTTTTTTTTTTTTTTTTTTTTGTTATCCATTCTGTCACTCTTTGTCTCTTTATGGATGCATTTAGGCCGTTTACATTCAGTGTAATTATTGATAGGTGTGAGTTTATTGCTGTCATTTTGTAGTACTTTTTTTTGGTGGTGCTGACATTTTCTTTGTTATTCTCACTCTCCTGTACTGAATTCCTTTTGTCTGTAGAATTTTTCATTTCTTTTGTTTTTGTAGGTTTCGTTTTTACTGAGACTTTATGTTTTTCCTCTTTATTTTCATGAGTAGGTTTGTTAACTTTCTTTGTGTTTACATTGAAATTTACCTGTATCTTCCTAGGTTTGAACCGGTGTATTATTGCTTGGTATTGCCTTGCCTTCCTCTCCACTAGAAGGTTCTATACCTACACCATTCATTCCTTCTTTTACTGTTCTGATGTTGTTGTCATTTACAGAGTGAGCTCTCTGGTTCCCTGTTGTAATTCTTTTGGTTTTGGATAGTCCTTGAGAGTTTTTTTCCTAGGTTGGTATCTGGCTGGTACAATTATATGTCCTAGATTCAGCCTGTGGTCTGATATTGTTTGTTTTCAGATTGAAGGACTCCATTTAATAATTCTTGTAAATTTGGTTTGGTTTTTACATAGTGCCTTAATTTCTGTTTATCTAGAAATGTCCTAATTTCACCATCATATTTAAATGAAAGTTTTGCAGGCTATATTATTCTTAGCTGGCAATTTTTTTTCAAGGTTTTATGTATGTCATTCCATTGCCTTCTTGCCTGCATGGTTTCTGCCGAATAATCTGAACTGAGTCTTATTGCTTCTCCTCTGTATGTGACTTTTTGTTTTTTGTGAGCTGCTTTCAGGATTCTTTGTCTTTGGTTTTAGTGAGTGTGATTATGATATGCCTTGGTGATATTCTTTTGGGTTCTATCCTATATGGGGTTTGTTGAGCTTCTTGGATAGTCGGCTTTCTGTCTTTCATGATATTGGGGAGGTTTTCTGTCAGCAGTTCTTCAATGATCCTCTCTGTGTCTTGTTTTCTCCCCCTGTTCTAAAACTCCAATCACTTGCGAATTTTTGCTTTTGATTGTATTCCACATAATTCTCAGGGTTTCTTCATTTTTCTTTGTTCTTTTTACTGATTTTCCCTCAGAGTTTTACCCAAGTGTTTGTCCTCAATTTCTCTGTTCCTATCTTCCATCGTATCAGACATGCTCCTCAGCCCTTCTATGACACTGTCCATTTCTGAAATCTTTTGGATTTCTAATTGTTGTTTTTGTACCATTTCTAGTTGGGAATTTATTTTGGCATTTTGTTCCTGTATTATTTTCCTGAATTCTTCCTTGTTTTTGTTCTGTATTTGCTGTCAATTTGTCTGCCTTTTACATGAATTTGTCTATTTTTTCCTCATTTTTGTCTGCTTTTTTCTGAAACTCCTGGATAGCTCTGAATATTAGACATTGGAATTTCTTATCAGGTAGTTCTAGTGCCTTTTTCTTCTACTGGAATGTCATCTGGTGTTTTATTTTGGATGCTTACTAGAATCATCCTGTCCTGTTTTTTGTATGTTTTGAAATATTATTTGCTGTTTTCAGGACATTCAGTAGTTATTTCCCTCTTTTATCTATTGTATATTTGTTTGTTTTGCCTTACTTTTTTGTTTTATTTGGTTATGTCTGAGCAGGTGGGCTGTACATTCTTTGCTGTTTGATCATTTACAGGCACAATACTTTTCACTTCCTTCTCCAATGGGCAGGATCAATCGCCCAGGTATTGTATAGCAGTTCAGGTCCATTGGAAGGGGAGTTTCTGGGATTGGTTGTTTGTGGCAAGTGCTAGGGCCAACAGGGCAGGCCAGAAATCAGTGCAGGGCAGGTTCCAGTAGGCTGTGCCTGTGCTTCTCAGAGGTGTGATATTCAGTGCATGGTGCAGGTAGGCAGGAAGGAGGGGAGAGATTGTGATGTGTGGAGTCAAGACGGGTATGGGAAAGAGGAGAGAGAGGAGAGGGGAATAGGAGCCAAAAACATGCAAAAAACAAAAAAGAATGCTAAGGAAGCTTGCTGATGGAGTGGAGAGATGAGAGTCTGAGAAATGGAGAAAAACAAAAGTAATAAAGAAAAAGGGTAAAAGAAAAAAATGAATAAATAAAAATTAGAAAAACAGAAGAAAAGCAAAGCTCTCAGGGATCCTGCCAGTGTAGCTGTGAGGACTGGGGACTTTGCTCCCAGGCTGTGAAGTACAGCCTTGCTAGAAGGTGTAGAGGTGTCATACAGTGCCAGGTATTCAGGAAACAGGAAGAGAAGGTAAGTATAGAGAGATGAGAAACAGAGAAATGAAGAAAGAAAAAAGGGAAAAGAGAAAAGAAAAGAAAACAATCAAAACAAAAACAACAAGAAAAAAATAAATGTCCCCAGGGATCCCACTGCACAGCTGGGCAGACTAAGGGAGTACCTCCCAAGCTGCCTGGTGCTGCCCTGCTAGACAGGGCTTTTAAGCTGAGAAAATAAAAAGAAAACAAACAAACAAATCAAAACATACAAAATGCCCTGGGGATCCCACCACAATGGCAGCACGTACCAGGAAGCAGTTCCACAGTCGAGTGGTGTTTCATAGCCTTTCAGGAAGAGGCAAAGATGGCACACAGATCCAGGTATTTGAGAGAAAGGAGGTGTATGTGGTGAGAGGTATGGAAGAAACCAAAAGAAGCGCAAAAAAGCAACACCAGCAACCAACAAATGGCACTCAGGGAGCCGGCCAGTGTGGGTAGGTGGAATCCAAGTGGCACAGGGGTGAAGCTTTTGCTTCCCAGCCAGGAGACTGTGGCTGCAGGAAGCAGAGGAGGCTGAGTGGGGGTGAAGAAGAGTGGGGGGGCAAAGCATATATCACTGATTACTGGTTGTTCTGTCTCCTGCTGGGAGCTCCATGAAGCTCAATACTTTTATTTCTTGACATCACCTTGACTTCCTATCCGTATGTAAGTTCCATTGCTACACTCTTTAGTCCCTCCTTTTTGTTTTCACATTGTCATCGTTACATATTGACATCTCTGGTTCCCTATTTTCAGTCTTTTAGTTTTGATTTGTTTTTGTAAATTCCCTATCTGAGTTGCTAGCTGGTTGATGTGTCCTGTGTCTTAGCCTTGGATTGCTGTCTGATGTTGATTCTCTAACTGGAGGACTCACTTTAATATTTCTTGTAATTTTGGTCTGGTTTTTACGAATTCCCTTAATTTCTGTTTATCTGGAAGTGACCTAATTTCGGCATCATATTTGAGAGAAACTTTTGCTGGATATAGAATTCTTGGCTGGAAATTTTTTTTCCCTCTATGGCTTTATATATATCATCCCATTGCCTTCTTACTTGCATGATTTCTGCTGAGTAGTCAGAGCTTAGGTCTTATTGGTTCTCTTTTGTAGGTGACTTTTCATTTATCCTTAACCACTCTCAAGGTTCTTTCTTTGTCTTTGGTTTGGCCAAGTTTGATTACGATATTTCTTGGTGACTTTCTTTTGGGGTCTACCCTGTATGAGGTTTGTTCTACTTCTTGGATAGATATCTTTTCATCTTTCATGATATCTGGGAAGTTTTCTGCCATCAAATAGTCAGCAATTCTCTGTGTTTTCTGTTATCTTGCCCATTGTTACTCCAATCACTGGTAGGTTTTTCCTCTTGATAGTGTCCCATATAATTCTTAGAATTTCTTCTTTTTTTCATTCTTTTTTCTGATTTTTCCTCACATAAATTGGTGTCAAAGGGTTTATCTTCAATCTCACTAATTCTGATTTCCATTGTCTCCGTTCTGCTTCTATGACCTTCTATTGAGTTGTTAATTCTGAAATTTTATTGTTAATCTTTTGGATTTCTAGTTGCTGTCTCTGTATGATTTCTAGCAGTCTGTTTATTCTGTCATTTTATTCTTGTATTTTTTTTTCTGACTTCTATTGCTTTGTTTATATGTTCCTTGGCATGGTCTGAGTTTTGCATGATCTCCTTCTCATCTCTTGGAGACCTCTGTATATAAGTCTTTTGAATTCTTTTTCACATAGTTCCATTGTCTTATCTTCCTCTGGAAACTTTTCTGGTTCTTTAGTTTGGTCACTCGCTGGAGCATCTTGTCCTGCGTCTTTATTTGATTTGTTGTCTCTGAGGCATCAATAAGTTATTATATTCATTTATTTATTGTATTTTTGTTTACACAACTGCTTGTATTTTTGTTTTGTTTTGTTTTGTTTTCATATGCCTAAGTATGTTGGGTGTGTGAGCTATTTTGGTTCTTGGTGTCATTGAAGCTCTCACATCCTCTCTCCAGGTGGTCAGAGCAGCTACTAGGTGTTTGGGCCCAGGAATCTGTTCACTGTTACTGCAGGGGTGTGGATATTCAGGGCACAGATATTCATGTCATTGGTCACTTAGTGTGTGGTGCACTCTCACCTACATCCTACATGGGCAGGTCTACATGGAGGTGTTTGGAGCAGGCACAGGTCTCTGGTTGCAGTTGAGAGCAATGTGTGGGGTAAGACAGGGGGCTAATGGCTGCCCCCAGGTGCCTGGATAGAGTGTGTGGCCCTGTCCCCTAGAGTGCATAGTGAGGGATAGTGCAGCCGATCCCTGGGCACCTGGTGCCATTGGCTGGAGGAATTGGGAGGCACCACTCATTCTCAGATCCCTGTCATGTGTGGCTAGATGAAGTGGGTGTTACTGCTGGCCCTCAGGTCCCCAGTGTGGGTGGGTAAGGCCCCTCTTGGGGGAGGGGGTGTGTCAAATGTCACAGATATTCAGCTCCCCCTTGGATGCTTCAAGTGAAAATGGGCTTCAGGTGTATGCTCTGCTGTTTTGTGCTAATGACTGCGTTTGGTGTTGTATTGGCTCACAAGGGACTGGGCAGGGGTGAAGCATCCATGGACCCCATATTCCAGTGGTTGAGTGAAGGAGCAGGGCCTCCCAACCACCCCTGAGTTCCTGGCTTAGGAGGTGTGGCATTATTGACTGCCTTGAAACTGGTGTAGGAGCTAGGTGGGGTCAGTGAGGGGAAGGGAGTGCTTCTCTGCTGTAAAGCTTTGAGGGGGGAGGGGTTATTTTACCAGCTGGCACTGTAGGTTGGGAACTTACACTTAACTTTTGCGGGTCTAGTGTTGCTCTTGTTTGGTTCTGGAGGTGTGTGCAGATTTGCTATTGTTTGGCTGCACCAGATGTGGTGGGCCTTGGCTTGGGATGTTGCTGCTTATCTCAACCTATGTGTGTTGTGCAGACTCAGCTAGCAGGACACTGGTGATCCTGCTATCTGTAGCTCCCTGTTTCCATCACTTTTTAATTATCTCTCCTTCCACCTACCATGCAGTCCAATTCTTCAAGCTTTTCTTTGATGATTAAGGTTCCTAGATTGTCATATATATTTTATTCATTTTTTGGGGGGGTCTTTGTTGTAAGAGGGCTGCATCTGACTATTCTGCCATCTTGGCCCCGCCTCTCACAGACTTTATTCTTAATTAACTGTGGTTCTGTGTTGCAACCTGTCTGACAGCTCCCTAAAAGAATGGAACAAGGGCTTGCATTTGTTTTGTCAAACTAAGAGTATCCCCAAAGGACAGCTTCCACGGGGCCATTGTAAAGGCATTTGAAGGCAAAAGTAATGGCCACAACAGCCTGGGACAAGAGATAGTAGTCAAGATGAGGACTAGACTAGAAAGTCTAGGAAGGAAGAGATTGAGGGACGATTGAGGGAATAATGGCTGGAATTGAGAAGGCCATGCTCATGCTCAGGACTGGATTCATACTCAGAAAAGGCTTGAAAAGACTCTAAGCTTTTACATCAGGCTGACCTTCAGGCTCCATGTAATCAGGAAATGATGGCTAAGATACTGTTTTAAACAGCCTTGCTAAGTGTTGAAGGAGTGACACAACAAAGACCTGTTCTTCAAATACTTGGAGAGTATTTTTTATTTCTTTCTTTTATTTTTCTTTTTGGCTCCATGTGTTTAAGGTAGTTTGCCACCAATATAATGGAACACAGACTTCACTGGCAAAACACAACAAATAATACAGGCTACAAAAATAGTTTAGAAAAATAACTAAACAAAAAATAAAAACTCACAACAATCAGCAACAACTAATCCCAGGAAGCGGAAAGGATTTTATTTCCATAATGACCACATTACAATATTAAAAATGTCTGGGTTTTACCCCCCAAAAAATGCAGTTCATGGAAAGAAAAAATATAGGCCAGTCACAGGAAGAAAAGAAATTAAACAAAATTGTTCCTACGATGCCCAGGCATTGGAATTACTAGACAAAGACTTTAAATCAACAGTCTTAAACATGCTCAAGGAGCTAAAGAAAACTATCAACAAAGAACTGACAGAAACCAGGAGAATGACATCTCACTCACTAGAGAATATAGTCAGTAAATATAAAAGTAACAAAATATAAATTCTAGAACTTTAAGGTACAATAACGTAGATGAAAATTCACTAAACCCAAACATATCAGTTGCCGTCTAGTTGATTCTGACTCATAGCCACCCTATAGGATAGAGTAAAACTGCCTTATATAGTTTACAAGGAGAGGATGGTGGATTCGAACTGCTGACCTTCTGGTTAGCAGTCGAGCTCTTAACCACTACACCACCAGGGCTCTGAAAATTCACTAAAACCTGTTAACCATTGCTGTTGAGCCAATTCCAACTCATAGCACTCGTATAGGACAGAATAGAACTGTCCCATAAGGTTTCCAAGGAGCACTTGGTGGATTCGAACTGCTGACTTTTTGGTTAGCAGCCGAACTCTTAACCACTACGCAACGAGCTTTTTTTAAAATTCACTGGAGGGGTTCAAAAGCACGTTAAGTAGGCAGAGGAAAAAATAGGCAAACTTAAAGATACTTCAGATGAGATTTTTCCAAAGATCACAAAGAGAAAAGAATAAAAGGAGAAAAAATGAAGACAGCCTAAGAGAACTGTGGGACACCATCAAATGCACAACATATGGAATAACGGGAGACTCAGAAACAGAGGAAAAAGAATATTTGAAGAACTAATGGCTGAAAACTTCCCAAATTTATTGAAAGACATGTATCTACACATCCAAAAAGTTAAACAAGCTCCTATCAGGATAAATTCAAAGAGATTCACACTGAAATCATTATACTCAAATTGTCAAAAGACGAAGAGAGAATCTTGAAAGCAGCAAGAGAGAAGTGACTCATCACGTACAAGAAATCCTCAATAACATTAACAGCTGGTTTCTGATTAACTACCACAGAGGCAAAAGGTAGTGGCTTGAAATATTTACAGTACTAAAAGAAAAAAACAAAACAAAACAAAAAACCTATCAACCAAGAATTATATATCTGACAAAACTGTGCTTCAAAAATTAAGGATAATTTAAAACTTTCCCAGATAAACAAAAAAGGCGTTTTTCTCTAGTAGATCTACCCTACTAGAAATGCTAAAGGGAGTCCTTGAGTCAGAAATGAAAGGAAATTAGACAGTAACTTGAAGTCATGCAAAGAAATAAAGAACAATGGTGAAGGTACTTTCATAGATAAGTATAAATGCCAGTGTTATGGCATTTTTGGTTTGAAACTCCTCTGTTCTTCTATATGATTTAAATGGAAAATGCATAAAAATAGTAATCATGAATATATGTTAAGGACAACAGTGTATAACAATGTAATTTGTGACAATAACATCACAAAGGGGTAAGGAGCTATAAAGGAGCAGAGGCTTTGTATACTATTGAACATAAGTTGGTATTAGGACAAACCTGATTGTTATAAGGTTAAAATGTTAATTGTAATCCCTAGAATAACCACTGAGAAATATATATATACGTAAAATAGAACATGAAGACAATTAAAAGGATATACTAAAATAAATAAGTCACAAAAGAAAGTTGTAATGGAGAAAATGAGGAACAAAAAAGATATGCCATAGAGAAAACAAATAGAAAAATGGCAGAAATAAGTTCATCCTTACCAGCAAATATTTTAAGTGTAACTGGACTCAACACTCTAACTAAAGACAGAGATTGGCAGACTATATAGATAAAACACTATCTAACTATATTCTGTCTATAAGAGACTCAATTTATATTCAAAGATACAAATAGGTTAAAAGTGGAAAGATGGAAAATAATATTCCATGCAAATAGTAACCAAGAGACAGCTGGAGTGGCTATACTAATGAGACAAGATAGACTTTAAAACAAAAAATTTTAAAAAAGAAAAAAAGGACACTATATATTGATTAAAAAGTTCAATTCATCTGGAAGATATAACAGTTATAAACATACATACACAGAAAAAAAAAGAGCCTCAAAATACATGAAGTAAAACGGCAGTCCTACAATAATAGTTGGAAACTTCATACCACACTTTCAATAATGGATAGAAATTTACAGAAGATAAATAAGTAAATATAGGAATTGAAAAACACTATAAATCAACTAGATCTAACAACCATATATAGAACACTCCACCCAATAACAGCTGAATACACATTTTTCTGAAATACACCTGGAATAAACCCTATATTAGGCCACAAAAGAAGCCTTAACAAATATAAAAGGATAAAAATCATTCCCAAGGAGCGTTCCGGCAAAATGGCGCTCTAGGCAGAAGCACCACGCCGTCCCTCCACAGAAAAGATCCAAAAAACTAAGCCGAACAAAGAATACAACAATCCTGAAATCCTAAAACATCAAATGAAGAGATAAAGAACTCAGCCAAGCACCAAACGGACTGAGAAAAGTGACAGAGAACGGAGAGTGAGGAGAGATTCATGCAGAGGTCCCCTACCAGCTAACACAGTGCAGATCCACCATCCTGGACTCCTATCGGAGACCAACAAACAGGGGGTACGAGAAAGCAGCCTCAAGGAGCGTCCAGCAGGAGACAAAACAACCAGTAATTTGTGGTGTGCGCTTTCCCACCCCCCCCCCCCACCCCTCTTCGTCCCAGCTAGGAATCCTCTGCTTCCTGTGGCCACGGTCTCTTGACCAGAAAGCGCCGGCTGCTTGGATTCCACACAACCAAGTGGGCAGCTCGCAGGGTGCCATTTTTTGGCTGCTGGTGTTGCTTTTTTATGCTTCTATTGATTTCTTCCTTACCTCTCACCACCTCCCCCTCCTTTTGCTCAAATACCTGGCTCCGTGTGCCATCTTTGCTTCTTCCTGAGGGGCTGCAGAGCTCTGGTAATTTGTGATATACGCTTTCCAACTCTACACTTCTTCACCCACACTTGGCCCCCTCCGCTTCCTACGGACACAGTCTCTTGTCCAAAAACACTAGCCAGCACTAGCTGGATCTCTGAGTGCCATTTGTTGGCTGCTAGTGTTGCTTTTTTTTTTTTCCTGCTTCTTTTGATTTCATACTTGCCTCTTGCCACCTCCCCCTCTTTTCGCTTGAGTGCCTGGCTCTGTGCGCTATCTTTCCTTCTTCCTGAGAGGCTGCGGAGCTCCATTAGAGTGTGGAGCTGCTTTCTGGTCTGGGCTACCGTGCTGGTGGGATCCCTGGGCTTTTGTTCATTTGTTTGTTTTGAATCGTTTGTTTGTTTTCTTTTCCTTTTCTTGAGTTGGGAGCCTTTTCCAGCCAGGCTGAGCTGCGTGGCAAGGAAACTCTCCTTCAGTTTCCAGAGAAGTGCAGAGGGATCCCTGAGGGCATTTCTTTTTACATAGTTTTTTTTTTCTTCTGTTTCATTTGGTGTCTTTCTTGTTTTTTTTTTTTAATTTGTTTTGTTTTCTTTTTCCTCTTTTTCCGTTTTTCCCTTTCTTCATTGCTCAGTTTCTCATCTCTATATATCTTCCTTCTCTTTCTGTTCCCTGTATACTCGGCATTGTATACTTCTATGCCATCTATCCAGGCTGTACTGCAACACCTGAGAGCGACTTTCCCAGACCTCATATCTGCACCAGTGGGATCCCTGGGAACTTTGCAGTTCTTTGACTTTTCTGATTCTTATTTATTCATTCTTTTCTTTTCTTCCTCTTCCCTTTTCTGTTATTCTCCATTTCATAGTCTCTCATATCTGCACTCCAATGGCAAGCTCCCCTAGCATTCTTTTTTGTTTGTATGTTTTTGGCTCCTGTTCCTCTCACCTCTCTCCCATATCCATCTATCTCCACACATAATAATCTCCCCTCTGCATCCTGCCTATCTGAACCATGTGCTTGACATCACAACACCAAGCAGCACAGGCACGGCCTACTGGAACTTGCCCTGCACTGATTACCAACAGGCTCTGGTGGCTGTAGTAAGTGCCACAAACAACCCACCACAGTAAATCCTCTTCAGCTAGACCTGCCCTTCCGTACCATATCTGAGTGACTGACCCTGACTGTTGGAGAAGAAGGCAAAAAGTATTGAGCACACAGATGAGCAAACAACAAAGAGCACACAGTCCACCTGCTCAGACATAGTAAAAAAATTTTTTAAAAGGGAAGAAACAAACAAATCTACAATCAATAAAAGAGAAAAATAACTACTGAATGCCCCGAAGACAGAAGACAATATCAAAACATTTACAAAAACAGGACAGGATGGTTCCAGTAGGTTTCTAAAATAAAACACCAGACGACTCTCCTCTGGAAGAAAATGCACTAAAACTACCTGATAGGGAATTCAAATTTCTAATACTCAGAATTCTCCAAGAGCTGAGGCAAAAAGCTGACAAACATGAGAAAAAATAGAAAATTCATGGAAAATAGCGACAAAAAATTGGAAGAATTCAGGAAGATAATGCAGGAACAAAATAGCAAAATAAATTCACAACTAGAAACTATACAAAGACAACAATTAGAAATCCAAAAGATAAACAACAAGATTTCAGAAATGGACAGTGTCATAGAAGGGCTGAGAAGCAGATTGGAAACGGTGGAAGACAAGATCAGTGCAATTGAAGACAAACACTTGGATACAACTTTGTTTGAGGAAAACTCAGAAAAAAGATCAAAGAAAACTGAAGAGACCCTGAGAGTTATGTGGGACACAATCAAAAGCAAAAATCTTCGAGTGACTGGAATTCCAGAACAGGGGGAGAAAACAGAAAACACAGAGAGGATAATTGAGGAACTGCTGACAGAAAACATCCCCAATATCATGAAAGATGAAAAGGTGGCCATCCAAGAAGCTCAGCGAAACCGATATACAAGAGACCCCAAAAGAAAATCACCAAGGCATATCATATCCACACTCGCCAAAACCAAAGACAAACAAAGAATGGTGAGAGGAGCTCGTGAAAAACAAGAAGTCACATACAGAGGAGAAACAATAAGGCTAAGCTCAGATTATTCAGCAGAAACCATGCAAGCAAGAAGGCAATGGGATGACATATATAAAATCTCGAAAGAAAAAAATTGCCAGCCAGGAAAAATATATCCTGCAAAACTCTCATTCAAACATGATGGTGAAATTAGGTATTTTCCAGATAAACAGAAATTAAGGGAATATGGAAAAGTCAAACCAAACTTACAAGAATTATTAAAGTGAGTTCTTTGATCTGAGGACAAACAGCTTCAGCTCACAGGCAGAACCTAGGAGGCAGGATCGTACCAGCCAGATACTGATCTAGGAAATGACCTCTTGAGGACTATCCAAAACCAAAAGAAATACAACAGGGAATCAGAGCAGTTAATCAATAAATGACAACAATATCAAAACAATAAAAGAGGGAATAAAAGGCATAGCTATAGAACCTTCTAATGGAGAGGAAGGCAAGGTGATACCAAGTAATGGTAGACAACTTCAAACTTAGAAAGATAAGGGTAAAATTCATGGTAAACACAAATAAAGTTCACAAACATACTCATAAAAAAAGAGGAAAAACATAAAGTCTCAGCAAAAACAAAACCTACAAACACAAAAGAAATGAAAAAAAATCCACAAACAAAAGTAACTCAGCACAAGAGAGTAAGAAGAACAAAGAAAACGTCAGCAACACAAATAAAGCACTACAAAAAGGCAGCAACAAACTTACATCTATCAATAATTACACTGAATGCAAATGGACTCAATGCACCCATAAAGGGACGGAGAGTGACAGAATTGATAAGAAAACAGGATCCATCAATATGCTGTCGACAAGAGACACACATTAGATACAAAGATGTGAATTTATTGGAAGTCAAAGGTTGGAAAAACATATATCAAGCTAACAACTACCAAAAAAGAGCAGGGGTGGCAATTCTAATCTCAGATAAAATAGACTTTAAAACGAAATCTAGCATAAAAGACAAAGAAGGACACTGTATAATGATTAAGGGGTTGATCCATCAGGAACACATAACCATAATGAACATCTATGCACCCAATGACAGGGCTCCCAAATACATAACACAAACTCTAACAACACTGAAAAGAGAAATTGACATTTCCACAATAATAGTAGGAGACTTCAACACATCACTCTCAGTAAAGGACAGAACAACTAACAAAAAACTCAGCAAAGATACAGAAGACATAAAGGGCACAATCAGCCAACTTGATCTCAAAGACATATATACAACACTCCATCCAACCACTGCAAAGTACACATTCATTTCCAATACACATGGAACTTTCTCCAGAATAGACCACATCTTAGGTCACAGACAAATCCTCAACAAGATCCAAAATGTTGAGATAATTCAAAGTATCTTCTCCGACCTCAATGCCATCAAGGTAGAAATTAACAATAGAAAGAGCAAGGAAAAAAATCAAATACATGGAAACTGAATAATACCCTGCTTCCACATCACTGGGTAATAGAAGAAATCAGAGATGGAATCAAAACATTCCTAGAATCAAATGAGAATGAAAACACATCCTACCAAAACCTTTGGGACACAGCAAAGGCAGTCCTCAGAGGACAATTTATAGTAATAGATGCACATATCAAAAAAGAAGAAAGGGACAAAATCAAAACATTAACTACAGAACTCAATCAAATAGAAAGAGAACAGCAAAAAAAGCCCACAACCACCGGAAGAAAGGAAATAGTAAAGATCAGAGCAGAAATAAATGAAATACAGAACAGAAAAACAATAGAAAGAATCAACAAAACCAAAAGTTGGTTCTTTGAAAGAATCAACAAATTCGAGAAACCACTGGCCAGACTGACAAAAGAAAAACAAGAGAGGACACAAATCACCCAAATAAGAAATGAAATGGGGGACATTACAACAGACCCAACAGAAATGAAAAGGATTATAACAGAATATTATGAAAAACTATACTCCAACAATTTTGAAAACCTAGAGGAAATGGATAAATTTCTAGAAACACACGGCCTACCCAAACTACAACAAAGTGATGTTGAAAATCTGAACAGACCCATAACAAGAGAAGAGATTGAAAAGGTAATTAAAAAACTCCCAACCAAAAAAAGCCCTGGCCCAGATGGCTTCACTGGAGAATTCTACAAAATATTTACAGAAGAGCTTGTACCAGTACTACTCAGGCTATTTCAGAGCATAGAAGAGGAAGCAACACTTCCAAATTCATTCTATGAAGCCAGCATAACACTGATATGGAAACCCGGCAAAGATGCCAAAAAAAAGAAAATTACACACTAAAATATCTCTCATGAATATAGATGCAAATATTCTGAACAAAATTCTAGCCAATAGATATCAGCATCATATCAAAAAAATAATACACCATGACCAAGTAGGATTCATACCAGCTATGCAAGGATGGTTCAACATTAGAAAATCAATCAACGTAATCCACCACATAAATAAAAGGAAAGAAAAGAATCACTTGATGTTCTCAATTGATGCAGAAAAGGCATTTGACAAAGTCCAACACCCATTCCTGATAAAAACTCTCAATAAAATAGATATAGAAGGAAAATTTCTCAACCTAATGAAGAGCATCTATGCAATACCAACGGCCAACATCATTCTTAATGGAGAGAGGCTGAAAACATTCCCCCTGAAAACAGGAACATGACAAGGATGCCCTTTATCACCACTCCTATTTAACATTGTGCTGGAAGTTCTAGCTAGAGCAATAAGGTAAGAAAAAGAAATAAAGGGCATCCAAATTGGTAATGAAGAAGTTAAAGTGTCCCTGTTTTCAGATGATATGATGCTATACATAGAAAACCCTAAAGACTCCACGAGAAATCTACTGGAACGAATAGAAAGATTCAGCAGAGTAGCAGGATACAAGATAAACATTCAAAAATCAGTTGGATTCTTATACACCAGTAAGGAGAACGATGAAAAGGAAATCAGCAAAACAATACCATTTTCAACAGCCCCTAAAAAGATAAAATACTTAGGAATAAATCTGACCAGGGATATAAAACACCTATACAAAGAAAACTACAAAACACTACTGCATGAAACCCAAAGTGATCTACATAAATGGAAAAACATACCATGCTCATGGATAGGAAGATGCAACATTGTGAAAATAGCAATTCTACCCAAAGCTATTTACAAATACAACACAATTCCGATCCAAATACCAACAACATTCTTCAAAGAAATGGAAAAACTAATCATTAACTTTATATGGAAAGGGAAGAAGCCCCGAATAAGTAAAGCACTACTGAAGAAGAAGAAGAAAGTTGGAGGACTCACACTACCTGACTTCAGAACCTACTATACAGCTACAGTAGTCAAAACAGCCTGGTAGTGGTACAACAACAGATACATTGACCAATGTAACAGAATTGAGAACCCAGATGTAAATCCATCCACCTACAGTCACCTGATCTTCGACAAGGGCCTAAAGTCCATCAAATGGGGAAAAGACAGTCTTTTTAACAAATGGTGCTGGCAAAACTGGATATCCATGTGCAAAAAAATGAAACAGGACCCACACCTCACGCTGTATACAAAAACTACTTCAAAATGGATCAAAGACCTGAATATAAAGCCTTAAACTATAAAGTTCATAGAAGAAAAAATAAGACCAACACTTCAGGCCTTAATACATGGCATTAACAGGATACAAACCATAACCGTCAATGCACAAACCCCAATAGATAAGCTAGATAACCGGGATCTTCTAAAAATCAAACACCTATGCTCTTCAAAAACCTTCACCAAAAGAGTAAAAGAGATCCTACGGCCTGGGAAAAAATTTCTGGACAGTACAAGTCAGAGAAAGGTGTAATCTCCATAATCTACAAGAAAATCCAACACCTCTACAACAAAAAGACAAATAATCCTATTACAAAATGGGCAAAGGAAATGAACAGACACTTCACCAAACAAGACATTCAAATGGCCAACAGACACATGAGGAAATGCTCACGATCACTAGCCATTAGAGAAATGCAAATTAAAACCACAATGAGATACCATCTCACCCCAGCATTACTGGCACGAATCAAAAACACTGGAAATAACAAATGTTGGAGGGGCTACGGGGAGATGGGAACACTTATGCACTGCTGGTAGGAATGCAAAATGTTACATCCATTTTGGAAAATGATATGGCGCTTCCTCAGAAAGCTAGAAATAGTCATACCATTTGATCCAGAAATCCCACCCCTAGAAATATATCCTAGAGAAATAAGAGTCGTCACTCGAATTGACACATGCACACCTATGTTCATGGCAGCATTGTTCACAATAGCAAAACAATGGAAACAACCTAGATGCCCATCAACAGATGAATGGATAAACAAACTATGGTACATACACACAATGGAGTACTATGCAACGAGAAAGAACAACAATGAATCTGTGAACCATCTCATAACATGGATGAAACTGGAGGACATTATTCTGAGTGAAATAAGTCAATCACAAAAGAACAAATATTGTATGAGACCTCTATTGTAAAAACCCATGAAAAAGTTCACACACAAAATGTAACAATCTTTGTTGGTTACCAGGGATGGGAGGGGTGGGGGGAAAATACTAAATAGGCAATAGATAAGTGGTATCTTGGGTGAAGGGTGAGACAGTACACAATACAGGGGAAACTAGCACAACTTGTACAAGGAAAGGTCATGGAAGCCCCATAGACACATCCAAACTCCCTGACAGACTGAATGGCTGGGCGGAGGGCTGTGGGGACCATGTCTCGGGGAACGTCTAGCTCAATTGGCATGACACAGCCTATAAAGAGAATGCTCTACATTCTACCTTGGTGAGTAGTGTCTGGGGTCTTAAAAGCTTGTGAGCGGCCATCTAAGATACTCCACTGGTTTCGGAGAATGAAGAGAACAGGATACAAGGAAAATATTAGTCCAAAGGACTAATTGTCCACAGCTACCAAGGCCTCCACTGGACTGAGTCCAGTACAGCTAGATGGTGCCCGGCTACCACCATTGACTGCTCTGACCAGGATCACAACAGAGGGTTCTGGACAGAGCTGGAGAAGGATGTAGAACATAATTCTAACTCACAAGAAAAAAGACCAGATTTATTGGCCTAAAGGAGACTGGAGAAACCCTGAGAGTATGGCCCCCAGACACCCTTTTAGCTCAGTGGTGAAGCTACCTCCGAGGTTCACTGTTCAGCCTGGGAGTGGACAGCCCCGTAAAACCAAATGAGACTAACGAGGTACAGGAGTCCAGTGACAAGGGCCAGAAAGCAGAAGGGGACAAGGAAGCTGGTGATAGGGAACCCAAGGCTGAGTAAGGATATTGTTGATGTGTTGTGAGATTGTTAACCATTGTCATAGGGCAACATTTGTAGTCACTGTTAAATGAGAAACTATTTTGTTCTGTAAGCCTTCATCTTAAGTGAGAATAACAGCACAATTCGAAAAACATAGTCAACGTCACTGAACTGTTCATGTAGAAATTTTTGAAATGGTGTATCTTTGGCTATGTGTATTTTCACCAAAAAAAAAAAAGAATTTGAGAAGTTAGAGGGTTGATATGTTTTGGGGTTGTTAACCAATGTCATAAAACAATATGTGTACTACTGTTTCACGAGAAACTATTTGTTCAGTAAGCCTTCACCTGAAGTACAATTTAAAAATAAATAAATTAAAAAAAATCATTCTCAGTATCTTCTCCAACCACAATGGAATGGAACCAGAAATAGAATATAGTAGGAAATCTTGAACATTCACAAATATGTAGAAATAAAGTAACACTCTTAAGCAACTACCAGACCAAAGAATAAAATACAATTAAAATTAGAAAACATTTTGAGATGAATGAAAAATGAAAACACAACAAAAGTTATGGAATGCAGCAAAAGCAGTACTCAGAGGAAAATACATAACTGTAAAGCCTATGTTAAAAAAGAAGAAAGATCCCAAATCAATAACCTAACTTTAATCCTTATGGAACTATAAAAGATGAGCCAGCTAAATACAAGTCTAACAGAAGAGTTGAAATAATAAAGACTAGAGATAAATAACATACAGAATAGAACAGGAAAAATCAGTGAAGCCAAAAGTTGTTTCTTTGAAAGTATCAGCATAATTGACAAAACTTCATCTAGATTTATGGAAAAAAAAAGAGAGAAAACTAAAATTACTAAAATCAGAAATGAAAGTGGGGACATTAATATGGATTTTGGAGAAATAAAAGGATTATAAGAGAATACTATGAACAATTGTACACAAACAAGTTAGGTAACATAATTAAATGGACAAGTTCCTAGGAACACACAAACTGTTACATTGGACTCAATGACAGACAAAACCTGAACAGACCTGTAACAAGCAAGGAGATCTAATCAGTAATCAAAGGCCTCTCAGCAAAGAAAAGCCCAGGAACAAAGGCTTCACTGGTGAATGCTACCATTTAAAAAATTAACACCAATCCTTCTCAAAATTTTCCAAAAAGTAGAAGAGGAGGAAGTTCATAACTCATTTCATGAGGCCAACATTACCCTGATATCAAGCCAGATAAATTCATCACAAGAAAAGAATGCTATAGACCAATATCCCTTATGAATAAATATGCAAAAAGTCTCAACAAAATACTGGAAAACCAAATGCAACAGCATATTAACATCATGACCAAGTGGGGTTTATCCTAGGAATGCAATGGTAGCTCAAAATAAGAAAATCAATCAATATAATGTACCACATTAATAGAATGAAGGAAAAGAAGCACATGATCATCTCAACTGACTCATAAAAGGTATTTGACAAAATAACACACATTTTTATGGAAAAAAAAGAATAGAGGGGACTTTCCTTAGCATGATAAAGGACATTTATGAAAAACCCACAACTAATATTATACTCAGTGAAGAAACTGAAAGCTCTTCTCCTAAAATCACGAACAAGACAAGAATGCTTACTTTTGCCACCTTCATTTAACATTGTACTGGAGGGTCTAGCCAGAACAATTAGGCAAATAAAGGAAAACAATTAAAGTCATCTGAATCAAAAGAGAAGTAAAATTATCTGTATTTACAGAAGTCACGATCTTATATATAGAAAATCCTAAAGAATTCACAAAATACTACTGGAACTAATAAGCAAATTCAGCAAAGTTGCAGGATACAAGATCAATACACAAAAATCAGTCATATTTCTATACACTAGCAATGAAGAATCTGAAAAGAAAAATAATAAGGAAAACAATCATACTTATAAGAGCATCTAAAAGAATAAAAGATCTAAAAATAAATTTAATCAAGAAGGTGAAAGACTTGTGTACTGACAACTACAACATATTTATGTAAGTAATTTAAAAAAATGGCAAGACATCCCATGTTTATGGTTTGGAAGACTTAATAATGTGAAGATTGCAATACTACCCAAAGTGATCCACAGATTCAATGCAATCACTATCAAAATTCTCATGGCCTTTTTTTTTTTTTTAAGAAATAGAAAATTCGATCCAAAAATACATATGGAATTATAAAGGCCCCAAATAGCCAAATAATCTTGAAAAAGAAAAACAAAGTTGAAGGACTCACACGTCCCAATTATAAAGCTTACTACAATGCTACAGTAGTCAAAAAAATGTGATAATCACACATCATGACAAAGTGGGATTTATTCCAGGAATGCAAGGATGATTCAAAATTAGAAAATCAATCAACGTAATACACCACATCAATAGAACAAAGGAAAAGAACCACATTATTATCTCTATGGATGCAGAAAAAGCATTTGATAAAATCCAACACCTTTTTTTTTTATTGTGCTTTAGGTGAAAGTTTACAGCTCAAGTTAATTTCTCATACAAAAATTTATACACATATTGTTTTGTGACATTAGCTGCAATTCCCACAATGTGACAACGCACTCTCCCTTTCCACCCCAGGTTCCCTGTGTCCATTCAGCCAGTTCCTGTCCCTTCTTGCCTTCTCATCTTGCCTTGGACAGGAACCGCCCATTTGGTCTCATGTATCTAATTGAACGAAGAAGCACACTCCTCACGTGTATTATTTTTTGTTTTATAGTCCTGTCTAATCTTTGTCTAAGAGTGGGCTTCAGGAATGGTTTCAGTTCTGGGTTAACAGAGCGTCCAGGGGCCATAGTTTCAGGAGTTCCTCCAGTCTCTGTCAGACTATTAAGTCTGGTCTTTTTAAGTCCAAAACCCTTTCTTAATGAAAATCCTAAAGAAAATTGGAAAAGAAGTGAAATTCCTCCATATGATTCAAGGCATATATGAAAAGCCAACAGCCAACATTATATTTGGTGAAGAAAGACTGAGAGCTTTCCCCGTGAAATCAGGAAAAAGACAAGGGTGAAACTCTCAGCACTTCTATTCAATATTGTATTATAAGTCCTAACTAGAGAAATAATACAAGAAAAATAAGTAAAAAAAGTGTTCAAATTGGAGAAGAAAAAGTAAAATTATCTCTTTTGGGGGGGTGATAAGATTCTATATATAGAAAATTGCCAAGAATCCACAAGAAAACTTCTAGAGCTAATAGAGGAATTTAGCAAAGTTGCAGGGGACAAGGTCAACAAAAACCAGTTTGATTTCTATACAACAGCAATGAGAAATCTGAAAGGAAATTAGGGAAACAATTCCATTTACAATAGCATCTAAGAGAATAAAATACCTAGGAATAAATCTAACCAGGGATGTGAAGGACTTATACAATGAAAATTATAAAACACTGGTGGAAGAGATCAAAGAAGACTTAAAAAACTGGAAAGATATTCCTTGTTCTTGGGTTGGAAGACTTGATATTGTTAAGATGTCAATACTACCCAAATCAATCTATAGATTCAATGTAATAACAATCAAAATTCCAACAGCCTTCTTTACAGAAGTGGAAAAACCAACCCTCAACTTTGTGTGGAATGGCATGAGGCCCCGAATAGCAAAAGCAATGTTGAAAGAGAACAAAGTAGGAAGACTCACAGTGCTAGATTTTAAAACATATTATACAGCTACAGTAATCAAAACCACAGGCCAATGAATAGAATTGAAAGTCCAGAAATAAACCAACACATCTATGGTCAATGATTTTGAGAAGAGTACTAAGTAAGTCCATTCCATGGGGAAAGAAGAGTCTCTTAAATAGATGGTGCTGATAAAACTAGATTTCCACGTGCAGAAAAATGAAACAGGATCCATACCTCACACTATGCACAAAAACAAATTTAAAATGGATTAAGGACCCAAATGTGCAAACTAAAACCATAAAACTCTTACAATAAAATGCAGAGGCAGGGCTGTCTGGCCTAGCTTTTAACAACGGGATTAGCTAATATAACAAAAGCAAGTACAGTAAAAGACTAAATAAATGGGACCTCATAAAAATTAAAAAACTTTTGTTCATAAAAAGACTTTATCAAAAAAGTGAAAAGACAAAATAGCTATTGGGAGAATATCTTCAGAAAACATCTATCTTATAAGAATATAAACCAAAATGTATATAAAACTTTGACAACTTAACAACAAAAAGACAAATAACCCAATCATAAAATGGGCAAAATACTTTAATAGACATTTCACCAAAGAAAACATTCAAATGGCCACAAAACACATGTAAAAATGCTCAGAGTCATTATCCATCAGAGAGATGCAAATCAAAACCACAAGGAAATTCCCTCCCACTAAGATGGCTAAGACAAAAATAAAAACAAACAAACAGAAAATAACTAACATTGGTGAGGTTGTGGGGAAATTGGAACCCTTATCCATTGCTGATGGGAATGACAAATGGTATAAGAGTTGTGGAAAACAGTATGGCAGTTCCTCAAAAACTAAAAATAGAATAACTATAACCCCCCCAAAAAACCTATTGTCGGTTGAGTCGATTCCAACTCATAGCGACCCTATAGGACAACGTAGAACTGCCCCATAGGGTTTCCAAAGAGCTGCTGGTGGATTCGAACTGCCAGCCTTTTGGGTAGCAGACAAGCTCTTAACCACTTTGCCACCAGGGCTCCAGAACTACCAGATGACCCAACAATTCCACTCCTAGGTACATAGCCGAAAGACTTGAAAACAGAGACTGACTTATACACCAATGTTCATTGCAGCACTATTCATAATAGCCAAAAGATGGAAACAACCTAAATGCCTATCAACTGATGAATGAATAAACAAAATGTGGTACATACATACAGTTGAATAGTACTCAGCCAGTACGAGAAACAAAGTCTTTTTTTTATTATTATTATTGTGTTTAGGTGAAAGTTTACAGCTCAAGTTAATCTCTCACACAAAAATTCACACACATATTGTTATGTGACATTAGTTGCAACTCCTATAATGGGACAGCACACTCCCCATCTCCACCCCAGGTTTCTTGTATCCATTCAACCAGTTCCTGACCCTTCCTGCCCTCTCATCCTGCCTCCGGACAGGAGCCGCCCATTTGGTCTTGTGTATCTGATTGCATTAAGAAGCACACTCTTCACGAGTATTATTTTATGTTTTACACTCCAGTCCAATCTTTGTCTGAAGAGTGGGCTTTGTGAATGGTTTCAGTTCTGGGTTAACAGGGTTTGGGGGCCATGGTTTTGGGGATTCCACCAATCTCAGACCATTAAGTCTTGTATTTTTACGTGAATTTTAGTTCTGCTCCACACTTCTTTCCCACTCCATCAGGGATTCTCTGTTGTGTTCCTTGTCAGGGCGGTCACTGATGGTAGCTGGGCACAGTCTAGTTCTTCTGGTGTTAGGCTGATGGAGTCTCTGGATTATGTGGACCTTTTGTCTCTTGGGCTAATATTTTCCTTGTGTCTGTTGTGTTCTTCATTCTCCTTTGCTCCAATTAGTTGGGACAAATTGATGCATCTTAGATGGCTGTTCACAAGTTTTTAAGACCCCACATGCCGCTCACCAAGGTGGGATGCAGAACATTTTCTTAATAAACTTTGTTATACCAATTGACCTAGATGTCCCTTGAAACCGTGGTCCCCAGGCCCCGGCCCCAACTACTTGGTCCCTCAAAGTGTTTGGTTGTGTTCTGGAAAATTCTCAGCTTTTGCTTTGGTCTTGTTGTGCTGACTTCCCCTGTATAGTGTTGTCCTTCCCTTCACCTTCACCTAAGATGATTCTTGTCTACAACCTAGTTACTGAATTCCCCTCCCCTCCTTCCCCACACTCATAACCATCAAAGAATGTTTTCTTCTGTGTTTAAACCTTTTTTTGAGTTCTTATAATAGTGGTCTCATGCAATATTTGTCCTTTTCCAAATGACTGATTTCACTCAGCGTAATGCCCTCCAGATTCATCCTTGGTGTGAGACATTTCGTGGATTCCTCATTGTTCTTTATCGTTACATAGTATTCCATTGTGTATTTGTTTATACATTTGTCAACTGATGGGCACCTAGGTTGGTTCCATCTTTTTGCTATTGTGAACAGTGTTGTAATGAATATGGGTGTGCATATATCTATTCATGTGATGGCTCTTATTTCTCTAGGATATATTCGTAGGAGTGGGATTGCTGGCTCATATGGTACTTCTATTTCTAGCTTTTTAAGGAAGCAACAAATCAATTTCCAAAGTGGTTGTACCATTTTACATTCCCAGCAGGAGTACAAAAGTGTTCCAGTCTCTCAAAAACCTCTCCAACATTTATTATTTGGTGTTTTTTGGATTAATGCTAGCATTGTTGGGGTGAGATGGTATCTCATTGTGGTTTTGATATGCATTCTCCATAGGCTAATGATCATGTGCATTTCCTCATGTGTCTATTAGCCCCCTGAATGTCTTCTTCGGTGAAGTATCTGTTCATATCCTTTGCCCATTTTTTAGTTGGGTTGTTTGTCTTTTAGTTGTTGAGGTGTTGCAGTATCTTGTAGATTTTAGAGATTAGACCCTTATCAGATATGTCATAGCCAAATTTTTTTTCCCAGTTTGTAGGTTATCTTTTTACTGTTTTGGTGAAATATTCTGATGAGCATTAAGTGTTTGATTTTTAGGAGCTCCCAGTTATATAGTTTCTTTTCTGGTGTTTGTGCATTGTTACTTATGGTTTGTATTGTTTATGCCATGTCTTAAGGCTCCTAGCATTGTCCCTATTTTTTCTTCCATGATCTTTATCGTTTTAGATTTTATATTTAGGTCTTTGATCCATTTTGAATTAGTTTTCGTACAGGGTATGAGGTATGGGTCTTGTTTCAGTTTTTACAGATGGATATCCAGTTATGCCAGCACCATTTTGTAAAAGAGAGTGCCTTTTCCCCTTTAACAGACATTGGGCCTCTGTCAAATAGCAGCTGTTCATAGGAGAGTGAATTTACGTCTGGGTTCTCAATTCTGTTCAGTCGGTATACGTATCTGTTGTTGTACCAGTACAAGGCTGTTTTGACTACCGTGGCGGTATAATAGGTTCTAAAATCAGGTAGTGTGAGGCCTCCCACTTTATTCTTCTTCAGTATGATTTACTTATCTGAGGCCTCTTTCCTGTCCACGTGAAGTTGGTGATTTCTTTCTCCATCGCATTGAAAAATGTCATTGGAATTTGAATCGGGATTGCATTGTATCTATAGATCGCTTTGGGTAGAATTGACATTTTCACAATCTTGACTCTTCCTATCCATGAGCATGGTATGTTTTTCCACTTATGTATGTCTCTTTTGGTTTCTTGCAGTAGTGTCTGTAGTTTTATCTGTGTAGGTCTTTTATTTCTCTGGTTAGGTTTATTCCTAAGTAATTTATCTTCTTGGGGGCTATTGTAAATTATATTGATTTGGTGATTTCCTTTTCAAAGTTCTCTGTTGGTGTAGAAGAATCCAACTGATTTTTGTATGTTTATCTTGTATCCTGATACTTTGCTGAAATATTCTATTAGTTCCAGGAGTTTTCTTGTGGATTCTTTGGAGTTTTCTGTGTATAAGATCATGTCATCTTCAAATAGGGATAATTTTATCTCTTCCTTACCAATTTTGATGCCCTTCATTTCTTTTTCTTGCCTTATTGGTCTGGCTAGGACCTCCAGCACAATGTTGAATAAGGGTGGTGATAAAGGGCTTGCTTGTCTGGTTCCTGTTCTCAAGGGGAATGTTTTCACACTCTCTCCATTTAGGAAGATGTTGGCTGTTGGCTTTGTATAAGTGTCCTTTATTATGTTTAGGAATTTCCCTTCTATTCCTATTTTGCTGAGAGTTTTTATCATGAATGAGTTTTGGACATTGTCAAATGCCTTTTCTGCATCAATTGATAGGACCATGTGCTTCTTTTCTTTGTTTTACTTATGTGATGGATTACATTGATTGTTTTTCTAATGTTGAACCATCCCTCCGTACCTGGTATGAATCCCACTCAGTCGTGGTGCATTATTTTTTTGATATGTTGTTGAATTCTATTGACTAAAATTTTGTGGAGGATTTTTGCATCTATGTTCATGAAGGATATTGGTCTGTGATTTCTTTTTTGTGGTGTCTTTACCTGGTTTTGGTATCAGGGTTATGCTGGCTTCATAGAATGAGTTTGGTAGTATTCCATCCTTTTCTATGCTCTGAAATACCTTTAGTAGTAGTGGTGTTAACTCTTCTCTGAATGTTTGGTAGAATTATCTGTGAAGCCATCAGAGCCAGTGCTTTTTTTTGTTGGGAGTTTTTAAATTACCTCTTCATTCTCTTCTTTTGTGTTAGGTTTATTTAGTTTCTCTACCTCGGTTTGTGTTAGTTTAGGTAGGTGGTGTGTTTCTAGAAATTTGTCCATTTCTCTAGGTTTTCAAATTTGTTGGAATACAATTTTTTGTAGTATTCTGTTATGATCCTTTTAATTTCAGTTGGGTCTGTTGTGATATTGCCCATCTTATTTCTTATTCGGGTTATTTGCTTTATCTCTGTTTTTCTTTTGTCAGCTTGGCCAATGGTGTATCAATTTTGTTGATCTTTTCAGAGAATCAGCTTTTGGTCTTGTTGACTCTTTCCATTGTTTTTCTATTCTCTATTTCATTTAATTCTGCTCTAATCTTTATTATTTCCTTTCTTCTGATGCCTGAGAGCTTCTTTTGCTGCTCTATTTGCTGGCGTTGTAAGGTTAATGTTTTGATTTTGGCCCTTTCTTCATTTTGGTTGTGAGCATCTATTGCTATAAATTGACCTCTGAACATTGCTTTTGCTGTGTCCCAAAGGTTCTGGTAAGATGTGTTTTCATTCTGTTTTGATTCTATGAATTTCTTTATTCTGTCCTTGATTTCTTCTATAACTTGGAAGTTTTTGAGCCAGGTGTTCAATTTCCATGTATTTGATTTTTTTCCTTGATTTTTGGTTATTGATTTCTCCTTTTATGACATTATGGTCAGAAAAGATGCTTTGTAATATTCTGATGTTTTGGATTCTGTTAAGGCTTGCTTTGTGGCCTATTAGGTGGTCCATTCTGGAGAATGTTCCATGTGTGCTGGAAAAGAAAGTATACTTGGCTACAGTTGGGTGGAGTGTTCTGTATATGTCTGAGATCAAGTTGGTTGATTGTGGCATTTAGATCTTCCTTGTCTTTACTGAGTTTCTTTCTAGATGTACTGTCCTTCACCAAATGAGGTGTCGTGAAGTCTCCTACTATTATTGTGGAGCTGTCTATTTCTCTTTTCAGTGCTGTTAGAGTTTGTTTTATGTATTTTGGAACACTGTTGTTGGGTGTTATATATTTATTATGGTTATGTCCTCCTGGTATATTGGCCCTTTAATCATTGTTTAGTGTCCTTCCTTATACTTTGTGGTGGATTTTGCTTTAAAGTCTATTTTCTGAGAGATTAATATTGCCACTCCTGCTCTTTTTTGGTTGTTGTTTGCTTGATATATTTTTTTCATCCTTTGAGTTTTAGTTTGTTTGTGTCTTTGAGTCTAAGGTATGTCTCTTTTAAGCAGCATGTAGACGGATCATGTTTTTTTTATTATCCATTCTGCCACTCTGTCTCTTTACTGGTGCATTTAGTCCATTTACTTTCAGTGTAATTATTGATATGTATGAGTATAGTGCTGTCATTTTGATGTATTTTTTGTTGTGTTAACAGTTCTTTGTTCCACTTAGTTTTCTGTGCTGAGTCGTTTTTCTTTATGTATTTTCTTTTCATCATTGTCGATTTTGTATTTGCTGAGTCTTTATGTTTTTCTTCTTTTTTAGTTTGATGGATAGGTTTGTTAGTTTCCTTTATGATTACCTTAACATTTACCTCTATTTTTGTAAGTTTAAAGCAATCTTTTACTTCTTGATATCACCTTATCTTACTCTCCATATGAAATTGCTATGACTATACAATTTAGTCTCTCTCTTTTTTTTTAATGTTGTCATCATTTACATATTGATGTCTCTGTTTCTCTACTTTCAGTTTTTTAGCTTTGAATTAATTTTGTGACTTCCTTATCTGGATTTATATCTGGTTGTTCTGTCCTTTGTTCTAGTCTTGGGGTTGTCATCTGATATTGTTGGTTCTCTAGCCAGAGGACTCTGTTTAATATTTCTTGTAATTTTGGTTTGGTTTTAACAAATTCCCTTAACTTCTGTTTATCTGGAAATGCCCTAATTTCACCCTCATATTTGAGAGACTGTTTTGCCACATTTTTAATTCTTGGCTGGCAATTTTTTTCCTTCAAGGCTTTATATATGTCATCCCATTGCCTTCTTGCCTGCATGGTTTCTGCTAAGTAGTCAGAGCTTAGTCTTATTGACTCTCCTTTGTAGGTGACTTTTTGTTTATCCCTAGCCACTCTTAAAATTCTCTCCTTATCTTTGATTTTGGCAAGTTTGATTATAACATGCCTGGTGACTTTCTTTTGGGATCTACCCTGTGTGGGGTTCAATGAGTTTCTTGGATAGATATCTTCTCATCTTTCACAGTATCAGGGAAGTTTTCTACCTGTAAATCTTCAACAGTTATCTCTATTTTCTGTTATCCCCCCTCTTCTGGTACTCCAATCACTTGTAGGTTATTCCACTTGATAGTGTCCAATAGAATTCTTAGTTTCTTCATTTTTTAAATTCTTTTATCTAAATTTTCCTTCAAATAAATTGATGCCAAGTGCTTTATCTTCAGTTCACTAATTCTGACTTCCATTGCCTCAATTCTTCTCCTATGACCTTCTACTGAGTTGTCTAAATCTGAAATTTTATTGTTAATCTTTTAGATTTATGTTTGCTGTCTTCCTATGGTTTCTAGCAGCCTGTTAAGTTTGTCGTTCTGATGTTGTATTGCTTTCCTGAATTCCTTTATTGCTTTGTCTGTATGTTCCTTGGCTTGGTCCGAGTTTAGCATGATCTCATTCCTGATGTCTTGAAGAGCTCTGTGTATTAATCTTTTGAATTCTACCTCTGGTAATTCCAAGACCTTCTCCTCCTCTGGTTCTTTGTTTTGATCACTTGCTGGAGCCATCTTGATCTGTTTCTTTATGTGATTTGATATTATTGACTGTTAAAATAGTCAAATCATCAATAAATTATTAAATTTATTTATTGTGTATTTGCTTACTGTGTCCTAGCTTTTCATTTTGTTTTGTTTTGTTATGCCCAGATAGGCTGGGCATGTGAGCTACTTTGGTTTTTGTTGTCTTTGATGCTCTCACGTCCTGTCAACAGGTGTTTAGAGCTGCTACCAGGTGTGTGAGACCAGGAATCTGTTTAATTTTCTCATGTGGATTCAGCTCAAGTGTCCAGGTCATTGGTCATTGAGTGTGTGGTGTAGAATTTCACCTAGTCAGTCAGGGCTATGTAGGAGTGTTTGTAGCAGGTACAGGTGTCTGGCTGCAGTAGGGGGCTATGTGCTGATCAAGGTAAAGGGCTGATGGCTTCCCCTGAGTGCCTAGGTGAAAGACATGTCCCTGTCCCCTGGAGTGTATAGGTGGGTGGGTTTTGCAGCTGGACTTTGAGTACCTAGTGCTGTTGGCTGTAAGGGCTGTGGGCACCACTTATTCTTGGACCCTTGTCATGGGTGGCTAGATGGAATAGGTGAAACAGCCAATCCTCACGCCCCTAATGTGGGTGGGTGAGGACCTTGCTTAATGGGCAGGGTGGTGTCAAATGTCATGAATCTACCACTCCTACTTAGCTTCTGCAGTTGAAAATAGGCTTCAGGTATATACCCTGTTGTTCTATGCTAGTAAGGGCTTATGCTGTTGAATCGGCCCACACAGGTCTAGGCAGGGGTGAAGGACATTCAAAGTTCATGGACCCCTTATGCCTGTGTCTAGGCAAAGGGTCAGTGCCTTCCCTGAGTTCCTGGCTTAGGGGGCATGGCATTTTTTTAAGCCACAAGACTGGTTTGGGCACTCGGCAATTGTTGAATAGTGCCAGACTGGTATCGAAGTGGAGCAGAGAGGTGGGTGGGTGAGTGGAAAGTGACACTTCCCATTAGGAAAGTCCCAGAGAGGGTTTATTTTGATCCTGCAAGGTAGTTTAGATGCTTGCACTTAACTTCTGCAGATCCAGTGCTCTTCCCCCTGGTTCCAGATGCTTATTCACACTCTCAGCCATCCAGTCTCTCCAGAAGTTGTGAAACTAGTCCCGAGTGCTACTACTTCCTTCAGCCCACATGCACCAGCCCATCCAGCCCACAGGATGTTGGCTAGCTCAAGACTGGCACTTCTTAGCTGCTTCTGAACTCTCTATCCCTTCCCCTGCCACTCAGCCCAACTCCTCAACTTTGTCTTTGATTATCAAGGCTCCTAGGCTGTCGTATATAATTGATTCACTTGTTTTCTTCTGGTCTTTCTTGTAAGAGGGACCACAGGAAGCATCCAACTATTACGCCATCTTGGCCCCACCTCAGAAATGAAGTCTTGGTACATGCTACAATATGGATAGAGCTTGAAGACATTATGCTGAGTGAAAGAAGCCAATCACAAAAGAAGAAATATTATATGAGCTCACTTATATAAAAAGACAAGAAAA
Source organism: Dugong dugon (assembly GCA_030035585.1). Lineage (NCBI taxonomy): Eukaryota > Metazoa > Chordata > Mammalia > Sirenia > Dugongidae > Dugong > Dugong dugon. The sequence continues at coordinate 93,232,086 of CM057483.1, read as the reverse complement.
GGCAAATATATAAATACCAAAGTTTATTAGGAGTTACCAGGTGTGGGAGGGAGAGGGAAAGGGGGGTTAATGGTGATGGAAAAATTGAATTGAATAAGGGTAGGGTTGCACAACTTATAAGTTCTGTGTAACCCTAGGGTTTTAAGTGTTGTCTATAAGTAGTACACCTGTAAAAAACTGAACTGGCCAAAGTTGTGCCATAGGTATATTTACAAAAAAAAATAGCTGCTGAGACTGCTTATATATGCACAAAGTCCCCATGGGATTTGGTTTTTTGGTTTGGAGGTTTAGAGTCATGGATTCATGGGACATCCCAGTTAATTGGCCTAATAAAGTGTTTAGTGCTTCTGTTCTACCTCCTAGTTTGTTGCATAGTGCATGGGGTCTTAAAAGCTCACAAGCAGCCATCCAAGGCACGATAATTGATCTCTATTCACCTGGATCAACGTAGGAAGAAGGAGAGTCAAGAATAGGAGGATATAGAACATGTGACTGATTGTTTCCAAGAACAATCCCCTCCTTTGTCATGAGACCAGAAGAACTGGATGGTACCCGGCCACCATTACTGAACATTTTAATCAAAGATTTTATAGAAGAATCCTGATCAAAAGGGGAAAATTCAGGACATAATTTCAAATTCTTATGGACTCCAGGCTTTCTGGACCCATGTAGGCTGGATGAACTCCTGAAACTATTTCCCTGTGATAATCTTTAAAACTTAAACTAAAAATTTCCCCTGAAGTCTTCTTAAAACCAAACAATAGTTTAGCTTAACTAGTAAAAAAAAGTCTGCCTTGAGCATTATGCTCTTTGAATAACTATATGGAATCAAAGTGACAACAGAAAATTGAAAAATTAGATAGGAATCTTAAGGGACAGTGAGTTTATATTAATGGGGGAAGAACAACTCAGAAAAAGAGAATGAGAATGGTTGCACAACTCAAAGAATGTAATCAATGTTACCGAATTGTACATGTAGGAATGATTGAATTGTTGTATTTTTTGCTGTGTATGCTCTCAACAGCAAAATAAAATTTAAAAAACAATGTGGTAATGACATAAAGGATAGATCATAAAGGATATAGATCAATGCAATAGAATTGAGGGTTCAGAAATAACCTCCTTGATATATAGTCAATAGATTTTCAAGAAGGGTACCAAGAACTATTCATTGGTGCAAAGAATAGTCCCTTCAACAAACGGTGTTGGAACGATACCCAGTTGGACAGCCAGACACAAAAGAATGAAGTTGGAGCCCAATCTAATACCATATACAAATAATATTTTAAAACTGATTAAAGACCTAAATGATAGAGCTAAAACTATAAAATTCAGAAGAAAATATAGGGTTAAATCTTCACAAAATTGACAATGTTCTAAAAGTACAGTTTAAAACAGTTTTATATTATTTAAATTTTAACTCAATAATAAAAATCAAGCATTTTTGTGGGTCTATTTCTGGGTTTTCTATTCTCTCCCTTTGATCTATTTTCTATCCATCCATTTGTCTGTCCATCCACCACTAGTACACAATCTTGATTACTGTAGTTATATAATAACGAAAGTAGGTAGATTGATTTCTTCCACTTTATTCTCCTTTTCCAAAATTCTTTTAGTTACTCTAGTCCCTTTGTTTTTCCAAATAAATTTTAGAGTAATATTGTCTACAGATACAAAAAAATCTTCCTTGAATTTTGATAAGGATTTTATCCAATCTGTATGTCAATTTGTGAAGAATTGATATCTTTACTATAGTAGGTCTTTCAATCCATGAACCAGGTGTGTCTCTCCATTTATTTAGACTTTGATTTCTTTCATCACAGTTGTGTAATTTTCGGCTTAAAATTTATGTATATATTTTGTATAATATACACCCAAGTTTTCACTTTTGACCAATTATAAATAATACTGTATATTTTTAATTTTGGGGTGCACGTATTCAATGCTAGTATATAGAATTACAATTATTTGTAGTGTGCTTATATCCTGTGACCTTGCTGAACTCAACTGTTAGTTCTAGAAAGGATTTTTGGTGTATTCCTTGAGATTTTCTACATAGATCATTGTACCATCTGCAAATAGGGACAGTTTTATTTCTCCCTTTCCAATCTATATGTCTTTTTCTTGCTGTAATCCCTATGGGGCAGTTCTACTCTGTCCTATAGAGTCACTGTAAATTTAAATTGACTCAACGGCACCTGACAACAATAATTGCACTAGTTAGGACTTACAGCACTACATTAAATAAAAGTGATGAGGGTAAACTTACCTTGTTCCCAATCTTAAGGTGAAAGAATTCAGTCTTTCACCATTAAGTATAATGTTAGCTTCAGGTTTTTTGTACTTGCTCCTAATAAAATTGTAGGAGTTCCCCTCTATTCCCATTTTTCTAAGTGTTTGTAACATAACGGGCATTTAATTTTGTCAACTGCTTTTCTGCTTTGATTGATATGATCATGTGATTTTTCTTCTTATCCTGTGAATATGGTGGATTACACTGATCGATTTCCAAATCTTGAACCAGCCTTACATCCCTTGAATAAATCCCAGTTCGTCATGGTGTATTTTATATATATATATGAAATCTATTTAATAGTATTTTCTTACGTTATTAGTGTCTCTATTAATGAGGGATATTGGTCTATAGTTTTCACTTTTTGAACTGTCATTGTCTGGTTTTGATATCAGAGTAATACTAGCTTCATAAAATGAACTGGAAAGTGTTCCCTCCTCATCTATTTTCTAGAAGAAATCACGTAGAATTGTTGTTATTTCTTCTTTAAACTTTTGATAGAATTGGCCGGTGAAATCATATGGGCCTTGGCGATTTCTTTTTGTAGAGTTTTTACATTTGGAGTTCAGTTTTCTTAATAGTTACAGGGATAATTAAATTGTTCATTTCTTATTTTGTGAATTAGTTTGTTTTTGAGGAATTGAACCATTTTGTCTAAGTTGTTAATTTTACGTGTGACCAGTTGTTCTTAGTATTCTCTTAATATCTTTCAGAAGTCTGCAGAATCTGTAGTGACATCACCTATTTCATTCCTAATATTGGTAATTTGTGTCTTCTCCCTTATTTCCTCTGTCAGCCTTGCTAGTGGTTTGTTAATTTCATGGATCATTTCAAAGCACCATCTCTTTTTTTTTTTTTCATTCACCAGTAAGTGCTTCAAGTCCTCCTCATTTTCAACAAGCAAGGTTGTGTCATCTGCATATCGCAGGCTGTTAATGAGTCTTCCTCCAATCCTGATGCGGTGTTCTTCTTCATATGCTCCAGCTTCTCCGAGTATTTGTTCAGCACACAGATTGAATAAGTATGGAGAAAAGATACAACTCTGGTGCACACCTTTCCTGACTTTAAACCATGCAGTATCTCCTTGTTCGGTTCCAACGACTGCATTTGGTCTAAGTACAGGTTCCTCATGAGTACGATTAAGTGTTCTGGGATTCCCATTCTTCGCAATATTATCCATAGTTTGTTATGATCCATACGGTCTAATGTGTTATGTTGATAGCTGTGGGTATGTGAGTATGATGTTAGCTGCAGGTTTTTCATAAATATTCTTTAACAGATTGAATAATTTCCTTTCTATTCCTAACTTGTTTAGTTTTTTAATCGTGGAAGAGTATTGGATTTTGTCAAATGCCTTCTCTGCATTGATTGAAATGATCATGTCTTTCTTTTCCTATATTTTATTAATGTGGTGTATTATACTGATTTTTCTAATGTTGAACCACGCTTCCATTCCTAGGATAAATTCTACTTGATCAAGGTATATAATCCTTTTAATACGCTTTTGGATTTGGTTTGCTAGCATTTTGTTAAGAATCTTTGTATCTATATTCATAAGGTATATTGGTTTTTAGTTTTGTTTTCTTGTGATGTATTTGTCTGGCTTTGATATGAAAATAATACTAGCCTCACAGAATGGTTAGGAAGTATTCCCTCCTCTTCTATTTTTAAAAAAATTTTAAGAACAATCAGAGTCAAATCTTCTATAAATGTTTGGTAGAATTCCCCAGTGAAGCCATCTGGTCCCGGACTTTTCTTTTTTGGGAAGTGTCTTAGTTATCTAGTGCTGTTATAACAGAAATGCCATAAGTGGGTGGCTTTAACAAACAGAAATTTGTTTTCTCACAATTTCAGAGGCTAGAAGTTCAAATTCAGAATGCTGGCTCTAGAAAACCAATAGGTTTTCTCTCTGTTGGCTCTGGGGGAAGGTCCTTGTCTCTTTTCGGAGTCGGTTCCTCAGTTCTTTGGCAATCTTCATGTGACGTATGTCTTCCCTTTCAATTATGCCTACTTGCTTTCTTGCTAAACTTGCTCCTACGTTTCTCAAAAGAGATTGATTTAGAGATTGACACACCCTGCACTAACACTGCCGCATTAACATAACAAATAAAACCCATTCCCAAAAGGGATTATAACCACAGGTGTAGAGTTTAAGATTTATAACACTTTTTTTTTGGGTGGGACACAATTCAATCAATAACAGGAGGTTTTTGATTACTGATTCCATCTCTTGATTTCTAATAGGTTTCTTGAGATCTTGTATTCCTTCTTGAGTCAGTGTAGAAATTTAATGTTTCTAATAATTTGTCCATTTTTTCTAGGTTATCAAATTTGTTGGCTTAAATTGTTCATAGTATTCTCTTATGATGCTTTTGATTTCTCTAAGGTTGGTTGTAATGTCTTCACTTTCATTTCTGATTTTAGATATTTGCATCTTTTCTCTTTTTTTCTTCGTCAGCCTAGCTAAAATTTGTCAAGATTATTAATCTTTAAAAAAATTCTGATTCATCAATTCTGTCTATTGTTTTTCTATTCTTGATTTCATTTTTCTTTGCTCTAATCTTTATTATTTCCTTCCTTTTGGTTGTTTTGTGGTTAGTTTTACTCTTCCTTTTGTAGTTCCACAAGTTGTCCAGTTAGGATATTGATTGAGATCTTTCTTCTCTTTTAATGTAGGTGTTTACTGTTATGGATTTCCCTCTGATCACTGCCTTCACTACATCACCTAAGTTTTGATGTTTTGTGCTTTCATTTTTGCTTGACTTTAAGTATTTTCTTATTTCCTTCTCAACACACTGGTTGTTTAATAGTATACTGCTTAATTTCCACATACTGGCGTATTTCCAATTTTCCTTCTGTTATTAATTTTTAATTTTACTCCATTGTGGTTGGAGAATATACTTTGTATGATTTCAGTCTTTTAAAGTTTATTGTGACTTGCTTTGTGAACTAGCATATAGTCTATCCTGTGGAATGATCCATATGCATTGGAGAAGAATATATAGTGTGATATTTTTGGGTGGAGTGTTCTATATATGTGTGTTAGATCTAGTTGGTTTATAGTGTCATTCATGTCCTAATTTCCTTATTGATCTTCTTTCTTGATGTTCTTCCCGTTATGGAAAATGTTGTATTAAATTCTCCATCTATTACTATAGAAATATCTATTTCTCCATTCCTTTCTGCCGGTGTGTACTTTATACATTTGGGGTCTCTCATGTTAGGTGCATATATATTTATAATTTTTATATCTTCTTGATGGGTTGGCACTTTTATCATCATATAATGTCCTTCTTTGTCTCTTATAACAAATTTTGACTTAAATTATATTTTTCTAATATTAAAATTTCCACCTAGGCTCTCTTTAGTTAATATTTGCATGGAAAAATCTTTTCATCCTTTTACTTTTAACCTATTTTTGCCCTTTGGCCTAAGATGTATCTCTTGTAGACAAAATGTAGTTGAGTCTTTGCTTTTTTCTTTTTTTAAAATCTATTCTGCTACTCTCTGTCTTTTGATTGGAGCATTTAGTCCATTTACATGCACGGTAACTACTGATAAGTAAGAACTGCTTCTGCCATTTTAGTATTTTGTGTGTGTGTGTTTCTTAGGCCTCCTTTGTTTTTGATTTTGTCCAATACCACCAACTTTCATGTTTCATTGATTTTTTTTTAGTGGATCATTTTGATTCCCTTCTCCTTTTCTTTGTGTGTATTTTTTAAAGATATTTTCTTTGTGGATTATATTTAATATCATATTACATGTACACACTGACAGAAATTCATACTATATTTTGCTTTTGTCATCATAAAGAATGAAGGGTATAACAACTACAATTACCAAACAAAAATATTTTCAACCTGGCCTTTGTATTTGCCCATGCAATATCCTTTCATGGAGAACATTTTTTTTTAATATAAGGCTTCAATTTACTTTCTAGATCCTTCTTTCCCATCTGAAGGGCTCCCTTTAGCATTTCTTTTAGGGCAGGTGTAGTGATTATAAACTCTCTTAGCTTTTGTTTATCTGGAAATGTCTTAATTTCACCCTCATTCTGGAAGGATAGTTTTGCCAGATGTAGTATTCTTGGAGGACAGTTATTTTCTTTCAGCACTATATCATTCCATTGCCTTCTGGCCTCCAAAGTTTCGGAGGAAAAAATTGCAATTTATCATACTGAGGATTCTTTGCATGTGACTGTTTGCTTCTCTCTTGCTGCTTTCAATATTGTCTCTTTATTTTCAGTTTTTGAGAGTCTGAATATAATGTGTCTCAGCGTGAATCTCTTTGTATTTATCTATTTTGATTTTGTTGAGCATCTTGGATTTGTAGATTCAAGTCCTTAATCAAATTTGTAAAGTTTCCTGCCATTATTTCTTCAAATATTCTTTCTCTTTCTTTTCTCCTTTGGAAGTTCTCATGATGCATATGTTAGTTTGCCTGATGGTGTTCCATGTTTCTATTAGGCTATGCTCAGTTGTCTTGAGCCTTCTCTCTTGTTGCTTCTCAGCCTCCATAATTAACATTACCTTATCATCTGATCTCTGATTTATTCTTTTGCCAGCTAAATCTGTTGGCAAATCATTCCAGTGAGTTTTTTATTTCAGTTAGTGTGTCTTTCAGGTTCAGTATTTCTGTTTGGTTTCTTTTTACACTGTCTGTCTCTTTATTAATATTCTCATTTTGTTCATGCATTGCTTTCTTGATGTCTTTTAATTCTTTGTCTGTGTTTTTCTTAGCTCTTTGAGCTTTTTCAATATTGTGTTATATCCTTCCAATTCATTCATTACTTGGGCTTCCTTAAATATGATTTCTCTCCCTTCATCTTGTTCATCTGAATGAGCCACCTCTTCAGTTTCTTTGTGTGCCTTTTCATTTTTTGTTCAAACTGAGACATTAGAATTGGACAAGGTGTTAGTTTTCTCAAAACTCCTGAATATACAGTGCTTTCAACGGCACTAATTCCTTCAAGAAATTCTTAGGCATGCATAGCCTTCTGACTTTGATTACTGCTGTGCAAGTTGTAGAACTCCCTTGTAGTAAAAAAGAAAATTGGCCTTTGGTCCTAGTTTCTGAGAGGTGGATCACACCTGAAGCCAATGAGGAACACCTGGGGCATAATGCTGACTAAGCCTCGGGAGGCATTATGTAATCTGTTATGGGCATCTGGTGAGGCCAATAAAGGCCTTGGAAGATGGAGGCCCAGGGGAACTTCCTGGCTGGTAAGAACAAACATTTGCTATCAGGAGGGTAAGTGTATTCCCTGGGGACATGGATGTTCTGAGCCAAGATTCCTCCCAGACCTCACCCTATGTGTTTGTATGTTTTATTTTGTTTTATTTTATTTTATTTTATTTTGTCAGATTAAAAATAGCCCTTTCCCTGGAGTTTATGAGTTGTTCCAATGGATTATCAGACCTAAGAAACAGAGGAGGGGTTAGAATCCACTAACCTAGCCCTGGATGAATGGGGATTAGAAAGAAATGATTTTGCTGACATCTGGGATATGAACTGATCAGGAAAGAGAATCTGAGATTTCTGCAGGATGTAGTTCTCATTTGGAGTGGGATTTACTATCCACCACACATTTGGTGTCAGTGGTGAGTGATCTCAGCCTCCCTGGATTGGTTTGATAAATTGGTGGTGTGGCAAGCAGGGTTAGCTATAGAGAATCCTGGCTGCTTATGCTCCTTCTCCCTCCCTGTGAAATCTTCAGTTCAGGCCAGACTCAGCTTTCAGTGCTTTAACAGCTCGCAGACATATCATAAAGCACACACTAATTAATCCAGCCTCAGTGTGATATAGCCTTCTGTCTTAAGCTACTGCTCCTATCCCCATTCTGTGAGGGCTCCAATTTCAGCCAGATCTATGATATATATATGTATTTGATATATATATATATATATATATATATATATATATATAGCAAAACATTCCACCTTTTCATAGAATCTTATTAATTAAATTGTGTCCCCCCAAAATATATGTGCAAATTCTAAGCCCTATACCTGTGAATGTAATCCTGTTTAAAAATACGGTTTTCTTGTTATGTTAATTATATCATACCTGAGCTGAGTGGATTCTAAATCTAATCACTTTTTCATTATAAAAAACAGTAGATTACGGGGGGACCTCATACCATCAAGAAAGCAGTGCCAGGAGCAGAGAGCATCCTTTGGACAGGGGTCCCTGCGCCGAGAAGCTCCTAGGCTGGGGGAACACTGAGGAGAAGGCTGACAGAGAGGGAAAGCCTTCCCCTGGAGCTGACACTCTGAATTTGGACTTTTAGCCTACTTTGACTATTAGGAAATAAATTTCTCTTCATTAAAACCATCCGCTTATGGTATTTCTGTTGTAGCAGCACTAGATAACTAAGACAGAATTTGGTACCAAGAGAGTGGGGTGCTGCTCTAACAGATACCTAAAATGTGGAAGCAGTTTTAAAACTGTGAATGGATAGACGTGCGGCAGTGACCAGAGGACCAGCAGCAGCAGAGAACCTACAGCAGAAGAGAAGAAGCAGCAGCAGAGAACCAACAGCAGCAGAACCAGGAGACCAGTGCGAGATGGGCACTGGAGCCGACCCACAGAGAGAGAGAGCTGAGTGCCTGTGCACGAGAGGCTTCCTGGTGGAGTGGGGTGCCTCTGGGCACTTATCAGTGGAGGTACAGAGCTTTGGAACACTTGCCCCAGCAGGGTAGATGCTGGCATGAGGCCCGAGGGCCAAGAGGCCATAAGAAACAGAAGCTGAAGAGACAAGGGACAAAAGAAGCCGACCTGCTTCAGTCTCAAAAGGTATGGCCACGACCTCAGGAGTTTCAAAGGGTGGAGCCATGGCCTCTGGTGTTTCTAAGGGTGGAGTTTTCATTCTGATGGACTAGGAGAATGGTGCGCCTAAAGCCAAGGGAGCAGAGTTACTGTCCCAGTGGGCTTGGAAGGCGGAGCTGAAGCCCAGGGCCGAGGGGCCTCCACTCAAAATCCAGAGACTGTGGCCAATACCTAGAGTCTGGAGGGCAGGGCCATTGTGTAAATTGTCTCAGAGAACAGAAGATTATTTTCAAAGCATTGAGGGCTAATGTAATGTGTTCTGCTGACTTGCTTGGTGCATGTTACCACTTCTTTTCCTCTAGTTTCTCCCATTTGTAATGGAAATGTCTAACTTGTGCCTGTTCTGCCACTGTACCTTTGGAAGCAGATAACTTGTATTCTAGATTTCACAGATGAAGAGGAATTTTTGGATTTTGGGCTTGGAGTTAAGACTTTTGCTATGATATGATGGGGTGAATATGTTTTCCATGTTGCAAGGATATGATTTTTGGGGGCCAGAGGGTGGAATGTCATGGTTTGAATTATGTCCCCCCAAAAATGTGTATATCAGTTTGGCTGGGCCATGATTCCTGGTATTGTGTGATTTTCCTATATGTTGTAAATCCTGCCTCTATGATGTTAATGAGGGAGGATAGGTGGCAGTTGTGTTAGTAAGGCAGGACTGGATCTACAAGACTGGATTGTATCCTGAGGCAATCTCTTGAGATATAAAAGACAAAAGTGAGCAGTGAGACAGGGGAACCTCATACCTTCAAGAAAGCAGTGCCAGGAGCAGAGCGGGTCCTTTGGACCGGGGTCCCTGTGCAAAGAAGCTCCTAGTTTGGGGGAACATTGATCAGAAGGCCAACAGAGAGAGAAAGACTTCCCCTGAATTTGGACTTTTAGCCTACTTTGACTATGAGGAAATAAACTTCTCTTCATTAAAAAAAAAAAATAGTAGATTACACAGAGGCATGCACACTTGGGGGAATGCAGTTACTATGTGAGGATCATCAAGGAACCAACAAGAAGGAATCAACATGGCCGAAGCACTGATTTGAACTTTTAGTTTCCAAAACTGTGAGAAAATAAATTTCTGTTTTTTGAAGCCACCCGCTTGTGGTATTTGTATTACAGCATCATTAGGTAACTAAGACACTTGGCATGAGTTTCTTTTGTTTTAACTCGATTTGATTTTTCTCCAGCTTCTTGAATCTGTATGTCTTTCCCCATATAGGTAAATTTTTAGACCTTATTTTTTTTAAATACTTCTTCAGCTTCACCCACTTTCTTCTCGCAATCTGTGACTTTGATGTTATGAATGTTAGATCTTTTGCTATTGTCTCACAGACTCCAGAGGTTCTGTTAATTTTTTTCAGACTAGCTTTTCTCTGTTTTTCAGACTGAGTAAATTATATTGCTCTGATTCTGTATTCTGTCATCTCCACTGTACTATTGAGCTAATCAGAAAGTTTTTTTTTAACTTCAGTTATTGCATTTTTTAGTTTTATAAAGTCCATTTGGTTCTTTTTTATACATCTACTTCTTTGATTAAATTTTCTAATATTTTTAAATGTTTCAAGAGAATTTATAATTGATAAAATAGTTTTATGATGCCAGCTTTTACTTCCTTTTCAGATCTGTTGGAAACCTCATACATTTCTGGTGTAAATGCAAATTTGTGCCGCCACTTTGGAAAATGTTTTGGCAGTTCCTCAAAAAGTTACCTATATAGTTATCATATGATCTAGCAATTCCATTCTTAAATATACATGCCAAAGAAATGAAACTATATGTCCATGCAAAATCTGCTACACCAATATTCATGGCAGCATTATTTCTACCAGCCAAAAAGTGAACACAGTTCAAATGTCCACCAACTAATGAATGAATAAATAACATGTGGTATATCAATATAATGGAATGTTATTCCCCAATAAAAGGAATGAAATATTAATATACACTATAATATGAATGATGCTTATAAACATTATTTTAAGGGAAAGGAGGTAGTCACTAAGCACCACATATTGTATGATTTCATTTATATAAAATATCCAGAATAGGAATATTTATAAAGACAGAAAGTAGATTAGTGGTTGCTTAGGGCTGGTGGTGGGGTGAAGATGGTGACTGACTGCTAATGGATATACGATTCTTTTAGGAGGGGTGAAATGTTCTAAAATTATATTGTGGTGATTGTTGTAAAACCTTGTGAATACACTAAAAAACATTGGCCTGTACACTTTAAATGAGTTAATTGTACATTATACTTATTATATCCCACCAGATCTGCTTTTAAGAATATTTGTCAGATAATTTCAACATCTGATTCATCTTGGTGTTGTTACCAGTTGATTGTCTTTCTCATTCAAGGTCTGGTTCATGGTATGATGAGTGACTTTTAATTTTGTCCCATACATTTTGGTTATTATGTTAGGAGAATACTGAAGTACATTAAATATTTTATTTTAGCAGGAAATTGCTCTGTTTAGGTTTAGCATATTGGCTCTAGCCTACTTATTTTGACTGTATTTCCACTGACAATTTAATTTTATGAGGATTTTAATTCTGTTCTCGTCTGCTTCATTATTCTGGTACTCCTTGATCTCCTGTTGTATCCCTGCTAGTGCCATTTGTGAGGACAGAAGTTTCTTTAACTGGCCTCTTAGTATCTTTAGGTGAGAGGTAGAGTATGCCAGTCCCACTCAATGGACAACATTTCCCCTGACTTGTTCTCCAGCTGCCCAATGCCAGTGGACTACAGCTCTTTCTCTGCTGGAAACACCAGGGAGGAAAGGCACCAATCTGTACCATCTTCTTCCACTGATAGGAGCACAAAGAGCTTCAAGGTATGTATAGATGAAGCTTCAAGAAATAATGGGCCTTTTTCAACTTACACTAATTGAGTGGAGGGTCAGGAAGCGGGCCTGGTTGCTTTTTGCTATTGGATGTCGGACCAGGAGACTTCTGTCTTGGATTTTCTTCTTCTGCTGGTTCCAGGAGACTAAGGCAACTAGAATTTGCAGAACAGACTAAAGAATAAGAGGGATCAGGCTGTACACAGAGAAAATAACAGAGATCAACAAAGGTTTCCTCTGAAGTATTCAGATTACTTAGCAGTGCTTGTATGTGAAGCAAGTACTTAAGGCAAGGGAAAGAATCACATGAAAATATCAGAGGAAAACTACTCAGTACTGACTCAGAAATAGTGCCTCTTACAATTAGTTAGATTGAAAAAGTGTAACTTATAGGGTATTGGGTAGAGAACTCAGAAGAGTCTAGCCTCAGTGTTGTTGTTGTTAGGTGCCATCAAGTCGATTCTGACTCATAGTGACCCTGTGTACACAGAACAAAACACTGCCTGGTCTCATGTCGTCTTCACAATGGTTGCTATGTTTGAGCCCACTGTTGTAGCCACTGTGCCAATCCATCTCATTAAAGGTCTTTTTCTTTTTCACTGACCCTCTACTTTACCAAGCATGATGTCCTTCTCCAGGGTCTGGTCCTGCCTGATAAAATGTCCAAATTATGTGGAACTAAGTCTCACCATTCTCGCTTCTAAGGAGCATTCTGGCTGTACTTCTTCCAAGACAGATATGCTTGTTCTTCTGGAAGTTCATGATATATTCAGTATTCTTTACCTACACCATAATTCAAATGTATCAATTTTTCTTTGGTCTTCTTTAGTCATGGTCCAGTTTTTACACGCATATGAAGCAATTGAAAATACCATGGCTTGGTTCAGGCACATCTTAGTCCTCAAAGTGACATCTTTGCTTTTTAACACTTTAAAGTAGTCTTTTGAAGCAGATTTGCCCAATGCAATATATCATCTGATTTCTTGACTGCTGCTTCCATGGGTATTGTTTGTGGATCCAAGTAAAATGAAATCCTTGACAATTTGAATATTTCTCCGTTTATCATGATATTGCTTATTGGTTGAGTTGTGAGGATTTTTGTTTTCTTTGTGCTGAATTTTAATCCATATTGCAGGCTGTAGTCTTTGATCTTCATCACTAAGTGCCTCAAGTCCTTTTCACTTTCAGCAAGCAAGGTTGTGTCTTCCGCATATCGTAGGTTGTTAGTCTTCCTCCAATCTTGAGGCCTCATTCTTCTTCATATAGTCCAGCTTCTCAAATTTTCTAAGTACCAAAAAACAAAAACAAAAAACCAAAGCTGATGTGGTCAAGTCAACTCCGACTCATAGTGACCCTATAGGAGAGAGTAGAACTGCTCCATTGGGTTTCCATGGAGTAGCTGGTGGATTTGAACTGCTGGCCTTTTGGTTAGCAGCCAAATGGTTAACCACTGCACCACCAGGGCCCCATTTTCTCAGTAGTGAGGAATAATTAGCCTTAGACTAAACAGTGCTCTAATGTCATGTAAAATATTATAAAAACTGGACTAAAAATGATAAAACTATTTCTAAGTAACTTAATAACAGAGAGAAAAGCTCGAGAATATTTATAGAAATGCAAAAATATCCAGCATCCTAAAGGTAAAATCCACAATGTCTGCCATGCAATGAAAAATTATGAAGTATGCAAAAAAGCAGGAAAGTGTGAACCATAATGAAGGAAAACAATAAATCAATTGAAACTGACCAAGAACAGACACAGAATTAAGAATTAGCAGACAAGGAGATTAAACATTTCTTTCAATTGTATTTTATATGTTCAAGAAGATAAGTAAAGCTAAGGAAGATTGTAAGAAAGAACCAAATTTGAACTTCTAGAGATGAAAACTACAGTATTCGAGATGAAAATACACTGGTTGGTATTAACAGCATTTGAGACATTGTAGAAGAAAAGGTAAGTGAACTTGAAGATATAACAATAGAAACAATCTTAAATATAGAAAGAAAAAAATGTTAAAGAACAAAGCAACCATTATTTAAAAAAAAAAAAACAGCATCAGTAACTCAAGGGATGAAGTCAAGAAACTTAATATGCATGTAATTGAAGTTCCAGAAGTAGGGGATACAAAGGAAAGGGAAAAAAAGTTTGAAGACTAATGGCTAAAAGTTTTCTAAATTTGATGAAAATAGATTCAAGAAGCTCAGCTACTCCTAAGCACAAAAAACATGAAGAAAACTAAACAAAGCCATATCATAATCAAATTTTTCAAAACAAATAAACAGGAAAAAATCTTAAAATCAGCCAGAGGGGAAAAATGTTTTATACAGACTAACAAATGTAAAGATGACAGAAGATTTCTCATTATAAAGAATTAAAACAAGAAGATAGTGCATCAACATATTTAAAGCACTAAAAGGAAAAAAAAAAGCAGCTTAGAATTCTATATTCAAGAAAATATCTTTCAAAGCTGAAGGTGAAATAAAGACTTTTTCAGACATACAAAACGTGGACGATTTCATCAGCAACAGATCAACACTACAAAAAAGTTAAGGGAAGTCTTTCAGGCAGAAGGGAAATGATTCCAAGTGGAATTATGAATGTACTGAAAGGAATAAAAGATCATAAACAACAACTGCATTGGGTACATATGTAAGGTAATTTTTATTATTTAAATCTCTTTTAAAGGTAATTAATAACCAGAAGGTTGGAAGTTCAAGTCCACCCAGAGGCACCTCAGAAGAAAGGCCTAGAAATCTACTTTGGAAATATTAGCCATTGAAAACCCTATGAAGCACAATTCTACTCTGACACACTTGGGGTCTCCATGAATCAGAATAGACCCAATGGCAACTGGTTTTTTTTCCTTTTATTTTTCTTTTTTTACCTGATAACCCTGTTATTTATATACTGTACCAACTTAGGAAAAATGCATCAGGAACAATACCAGATTATTTCCAAATTTTATTTATTTTTTCTTGGCCTTTGTTCTGTGGATAGTGACCAGTAATGATATAAACTTCAGGAGGTAAAAAAAAAGATAAACAGTTATTTTTGCTTATAAAAACTGGACCCATGACTATTAGATCAAGATATAAAAAGTAATCAAATCATCTCTATAGTTGTACATTCATTATTTTTCAAATTTCTGATAAAATGTATCTAGCACATACTAGGCACTCTGTAAATATTCATTAAGTCATTAAGACAATAACTGAGAATGAATAGTCTCCCAAAGAAGTAGGAATAGAATCATGCAGTAGGAAAATCACTTCTTCCACCCTTCCCAAACCTCTCCTCTCAGCACAGATCTCTCAGGTGGACTGTTCAGGGTGTCCATTCCACTTCCTCTTGCAGGATGGCAGAGCTGCCCTGCACTACCGGCTTGTGCATGGGTCTTCTGTGTACTAGGAATGGCCCCTAATCTCTGGCCCCAAAACTAGTAGTACAGATCTCCTGGGTGGACTGTTCAGGGTGTTCTCACCACTTCCCCTACTGGCATGACAGAGGGATGACCCCAGTGGCCCAGGACTCGTTCTGCTGTACAAGCTAATATATGGATCTCCTGTGCAGATCTTTCAGATGGACTATTTAGGGTGCTCCTGCCCATCACCTTGCCAGTGCAGCAGAGGGATGGCCACAGTGGCCTGGGAGCTGCCCCACACCACCAGCCATTGCACATACCTACTGTGGTATTGGAAGGGCCCTTGATCTATGTCTCTAACATTAAAAACACAGATATCCTATGTAGACTGTTTCGGGTGTCCCTGTTCCTCATCCTCCCATCATGGCAGAGGGATGGCTTCAGTGGACCAGCAGCCAATCTGCACCACCAGCTAACACAGGCCTCTACTGTGCACTGTGGAGGCCCTGATTTCTGGCTCTGCAACTAACACCACAGATCTCCCAGGAGGACTGTTCAGGGTGAACCTGCCCCTCTCCTTCCTGGTACAGTAGATGACAACAGCAGCTGCAGCCCTAGTCAACCCATAGCTTTCTTGTGCACAGGGAAGGGCCTGATCTCTGACTTTAAAATAAACTGGACAGATATTGCTAGTGGAATCTTCAGTAATTATATTCTAAGCAGTCAGGATGTGGCCTGAAAGACTGAAACTATGGTCTAACTGGACTCAGAGCCCTCATACAGTGGAGAAGGGAGCAGCAACAAAACACTGAAGATATACCTACCTGAGGGCAGTCTATCCTGTGTGAACTTTCTGATCAGTCTGGGAGTTACTAAAGAGGCCCTCACAGAGCAGGGGATGAAGTGGTAACCCAAGGACTATAGCTACACTCTCTTGAAGACATATTAATTACTATGTGTTTTTGGATCTTTCTGGGAGCCTCTGAAAAACTGAAATATTAGTCTGCCTTGCATTGGAGCTACCACAGGGAGAGAAGGAGAGTGACAATCAAAGTCTGAAGAAGGTGACCCCCTAGAGTTCTGGCATAAATTTTTTATGTCAAAAGCACCATATAATTGAAGTTATTGAGAAAACTAACATCATGTAAAATTATAATATACTGGACTCAACAAAAAATAACAAGGCACGCAAAGAAACTGGAAATGATGGTCTATTCAAGTGAACAAGATGAAGAGAGAGAAATTGTATTGATTGAAACACAAATAATGAACAGATTGGGAGAATACGATACAAAATATTAAACTAACTCAAAGAAAACATAAAGAACTAAAGAAAATTAGGAAAATGAAGCATGAACACAATTAGGATATAAAAAAGAGATAGACACTATAAAAAGAAATCAAACAGAAACACTGGAGCTGAAAGACAAATAACTTGTTAAAAATAATCAAAACTCAACAAAATTTGAACATAAGGTTTATTCTGAGCAGTTATTCTGTATGCATATAGGGAGACCATTTTGATTCCAGAAAAAGCAAATGGCTCAAAGAAGCTAGGTACAATGAGGCTTATAAAGAGAAGAAAAGGGAGAAATATAAAGGATCAACCACTGGCTAATCTTAACACGATTGATTCAACCTGCCCTCCCCCTTTTACTGAGATCAGTGGATATCAGGTCACAAGATGGTCTCTGGCACTCCACACAGCCATATATTTTGAAATTCAAATTTAGTAAGCCTAGCTTCAAACAGAAAAGAAAGAATTTGTCACTTTTGGTGAAAAAGCATCCTCTGGAGGATTGACTTTGGTCAGGGATTTCTTTAAAGTGAATATTTGGTTTGGTGAGTAAGACAACCCCCAAATCAAAGCAAGTTATCTGTCATTAATCTCTCTTTGACATCTCCCACCTCTTGATTATGATTCAATTAGAATCTTTGATCACTAAGCATTGGCTGGAAACCAATCTAGGTTCTTCTGATTTCATAGATACTGCTCTATGGTGTACCCTTTTGTAAAGAATGCTGTTCTTGTTGCTTCTTTAACTTCTTCATTGTTCTTCTAGTCAGAATGAGACCATTTTCTGTACCTTAGATGACCCCAGATGCCAAGCAGCTTAGTAGTTTGATAATAATATAAAAGAACAGAATGAGGAGAATGTATAACCCAACGGTCTGAAAGGTTTGTCTGGCCCATGAACCCAAATTTCCTAAGCATGACCACAAATCACAAGGAGATTCAAGAGGAGTATCTGCAGCATGCATTGCATCTCTAGTCATAAATTTCAGCTAAAAATATTACCCAAAAATTTTCTATTACCAAAGTACAAACTCCTCCTTGGGAAGTAGGTAAATAATCAAGAGTTAATCTATTTTATAATGGAATTATCTTTATCTATACTATTTCAGACAGAGAAAGAGTATAGCATTGTCTAGATTATTAACAGAGCCACCTCTTCTAATATCATTTGTAATCTTAAATATATATACATTTCTACATAGTTTAAACGAAGTTCAGTAGCTAGGGGTATTTATGGCTGTTACAGAACAACCAATTAACACTCTCTTTACCAATAGATCCTGATTTGATAGCAGGTTATTCAACTGTTTGATGTCTTTCAGGCTTAGTCTTTCTCATATTTCTAAATCTTCTTTTGACTAATTGATTATGTAGAGGTACACAGAACAACATAAAACAGGTAAGAAGAACAATTCTAATCTGCAGGTAGGAAACAAACTCATTAGCTGTCTGTGGTTTCTCAGACAATGAACCAAAAACAGAATTCAATAACCCACAAAGGCTTGCTGTAATTTTCTATGGAAACATAAAATTTTTCTATAGGGTCACCCCCTTCTCAATCAAAAGACAATCTCAAAGCAAAGTTTTTCTTGATCTAAAATGTGACTGTTCATTATTATTTACATATATGCAACAAGAATGGTAATTTATCATATAGCTTTTTAAACTGCTTTGATGGAAGTTTTCATAAGGAGCTTCAGCTTGAGTTTGTAAAAGCCTCTTGATGCCAGGAAGCCAAGTCAAGAGCTTGCCATTAGAAGCACTGGCTGCATAAAGTCAATCTTAGTTTTCTTATAAGTGTCTGGTCATATCTGATTCTCTGAGCACTATTCCCAAATATGATATTCCAGTTAAAGCTTGGTTATATAACAGAAATTTCCAATTATGCCCTGTTAACAAGGGGAACAGATTCTTACTGAACATATGCAAATAATTATATTGCAAATAATAATAATAAGAGCACTCATTAAGAGTTTTCCAATTCTGAAGGGATTAGGAATAGAGAAAAAATGTTTCATCTTTGTTTGCATAGTCTATTAAATTATCATAAAGTTAGAGATAGTTTAGGAGAAGAGAGAAAATGTTTTCTTATAGCCAGAAAATAGAACATTAAAACATCACGTAATATCCTCTCTCACAGAAAACCCATAACAACCTTTTAGTCCACTCAGTCCTGTAATTAATTTCTGCTCCATTTATCGTCAGTCAACAGTCATGAACCTATCAACTTCTTCGTAAGAATTCTGGAAATCTTGATGCCTTCCAGTGGTATGAACAGTGCCATTTGGAAGTCTATGCCCAAATATCTGGCATAGTCCTTTTTATGGGTCCCTTTTGGTGCAAAAACTCTGGCCTGTGGTTTATTGCAGGTACCTTCAGGACATCAAAATAAGAATATTCTGCAGATGATGATAATACATAAAAGTGAAAAGACCTGATCAGAAATCATTACAAAAGTAATGCAAAATAAAACAAAAGTTAACCCCAAATAAAACTTTAGACAAAATAACTCTAAACATAGTGATTAACCTTATTTTCAAACTTTTGAAAGGGATGACCAAAATCCTTAGTGAGAAAAAACTTTGGATGTGATATATAATAATCCTGAGATACAACATAATATAGTTAGGATATACCAAGAATATACCTGGCTTATCAAATTTCTAAACTTCTGAATACTAATTAAACTCTAGAGGTAAGCAAAATAAATCTTTAGCTGAAACCTATAGACATCGAGGTTGCTAGATTTAAATTAAAGAACAAAGTTGTAACCAAGTTAGCAATAAAAAAACAAAAATTATAACGGATAATAGTATACTTTTGTTGTATAATATTAAGCAAAATATAAGAAAAACTTACACCAGTTTTTAACCCAGATAAAATTAGACATTTCTCCTGATTTGACCACACAGAATAGGCAAGAATGGGAAAACGGACAAGCATGCTGCCACAGCCATGTCTGCAGGAGTCCAAAGATCAGTTACACAGGCATCAGTATATATTAACATTACAAATGGGCAAAACCATTGAAAGCTTAGCCTTTCCAGATTGGCTAGAAACTGTGATCCTACATTTTGAATCGTCTTTCTTAACAATCATTGGCACAGGTTTCAGTAACGACAGTCAGGAGGGTCTTCATTGGTCCAGCAAATTTCTATTCACTAAATGCTAATAGAAAAAGATAAGAGTAGAAAGTGTTTTGTGTTCTGTTTGATTGGCTTTATGTGAAAGTTTCCCTAAAAGATATTTTCCAAGATTATCTTAGCTATTGTCTTTATACCTCAGGGCCCAGTTGATATGTCCTTGGGAGCCCACCTCCAGCCGGGTCACATTCTCTATGCTCAAGGACAGGGAATAATAACGCCAATATTATTTCCTAAATCACACATTATGTAAGTCTCATTTTTTTCTAGCACCTTTCGCCTTACAAAGCAGGAACAAACCTTATGTGGCTTTCCACAAAGTTTCAAAATTGCCAGGATTTATCATAGGTCACAGAGATGGATACCTATTTAACCAAAATGACAACAAAGAATTCTAAGGGTAAGCACCTTAGCTTTTTCAAAGCCATGTGGCTTGCTATTCAACATGAACTCAGGAATTTATTCTGAGACACTGAACCCTTACCTCTTAGGCAGGTTACACAGAAGAATAACTTCATATTATAGGTGAAGGCAATAAACAGTATTTCAAGGAAACAAGATCATCAAAATTGTGCAAAGCAACTGTGCTAAGATTTTAACGTAATTCATAGTTTTCTAAACTTTGGTATTATAAACCAAAGCAGATACATTGTTTCAAGTTTTTTCCTTTAGCATGCTCTTTTATATTTTGGAAAAAAATGACACTTTATTTTAGGTTTGTTCTCAGAAGGTATGCAAGTTCATAACCAATTTCACAATGTTATCAAGATATTGGAGCCCTGGTGGTGCAGTGGTTAAGAAATTGGCTGCTAACCAAAAGACTGACAGTTCAGATCCACCAGCCTCTCCTTAGAAACCCTATGAGGCAGTTCCAGTCTGTCCTATAGGGTCTCTATGAGTCTGAATTGACTCAACAGCAACGGATTTTTTTAATCAAGATGTTATCAGCATGCAATGTATTCATTGTGGCTATCTCTAAAAGATATACTAAAGGAGCATTTTAATTAAAAGTTTCTTAATTTTAATTTCTGATATGGTTAATGAGGATAGTTACCCCTCTTACCAATGCACTGATAAACTCTTTTCTATCCCCAAAGTTTGAAGAGTGCATTGACATTCGGAGAAAAAAATAAATAAAATAAAATAAAGCAAACATTCCTTTTGGGAAATAAAATAATAAATAATCCTTTTCCTAAAAAAAAAAAAAGAAGCATTTAACACTTGTATTCCTCTGAAACTGTTTCTTCTCAGTATAGTCTCAACTCCTAACTAATATCATAACTTTTAAGAAAAGTAATTTAGTTCTATTACACAGAGAAAAGTGAGGGGGGTGGATTTTTTCATTGTGATTCTTATCTTTTTAAAGATCTTGACCTCTTTGGGAGGGGACCTTGCTTCAAAAGCACCCCTAGGTAGGGCTAGATGGGTAAGCTTCAAGCCTGAGGATGTGGGGGCCATGGAGGCCTGATTCAGTCCCCTTCACTTTCTAAGACTCACTGTCAAGAAGAATTTGTGCAATTTCAATTCATTTACATATGTTTAAGTTAGTCTAGGTATTTTGAAGGACAAAAGATAGCCTTAATTGCTCAGGCTATTTTCAAAAACCACCTTTTTTTTTCTTTACTATTCTTTTGGTAAGCAGTTTTGCCTTCTCATTTTCTAACCTTCTTTATCCACCCAAGTTTT
The DNA here is from genome assembly GCA_030035585.1 of Dugong dugon. Lineage (NCBI taxonomy): Eukaryota > Metazoa > Chordata > Mammalia > Sirenia > Dugongidae > Dugong > Dugong dugon. The sequence continues at coordinate 93,210,638 of CM057483.1, read as the reverse complement.
TTTTTTTATGCCTTTCCCTTTCTCATTCTAAAGCAACAAGTTTCTTTCACTTCAGGAAAAAATTACTGTCTTTTTCCCTTAACAAAACACATTCCATATGCTTAATCTCACTTAAATTGCTTGGGAATTGTTTTTAAGTTGACATAAAGACTTTGTCAGAAGGAATTCATTTTCATCAATTTCTGGGAATATTTGGACTATGAAATTTATGTAAGCACTTATTTATCATTAAACCAACCATAATAAAGTTCTCTGAAGGAATATTATAATTTAATAATACTATCTAAAGGTAGGAGAAATATTCATTTTCATAACCCTATCTTCTGCTTTAAAGAATCTTTTAGAGAAGTAAATTTAGAATAATTTTTATCTTTTTGAGGCCTCTGTTATACCAGTCAAAATAAACAATCCATCATTTTCTTCAGTGTACTTTTCCACTTAATCAGTTTGTAACAAAGTTTCTCAGAGTAGCTACTGAACGCCCAAGTCATAAGACAGGCAGTTTTTGTTGGAGTTGAGGTTTAGAGTGACATCATGATACTGAACAGGGGGAAAAAAGCCACATATCAAATGCTTCCTCTTGATTTAGAAAATAATATTGGAGTTATTATTCCCTGTCCTTGAACATAGAGACTGTGACCCAGATGGAGCTGGGCTCACAACTGCTCACAAGGACTCACAAGGACACATCAACTGGGCTCTGAGGTATAAAGACAATAGCTAAGATAATCTTGGAAAATATCTTTTAGGGAAACTTTCACATAAAGTCAATCAAACAGAACACAAAACACTTTCTACTCTTATCTCTTTCTGTTAGCATTTAGTGAATAGAAATTTGCTGGACCAATGAAGGCTCTCCTGACTGTCATTACTAAAACCTGTACCAGTGATTGTTAAGAAAGACGATTCAAAATGTAGGATCACAGTTTCTAGCCAATCTGTGAAAAAGTGAAGCTTTCAATGGTTTTGCCCATTTGTAATGTTAATATATACTGATGCCTGTGTAACTGATCTTTGGACTCCTGCAGACATGGCTGTGGCAGCATGCTTGTCCATTTTCCCATTCTTGCCTGTTCTGTAATAGTCTTCGAACATGGACAGACATGGCTCTAGCAGCATGCTTATCATTTTTCCCACTTTTGTCTGTTCTGTGATATTTCCTTGGCCTTGGGCAGACATGGCTCTGGCAGCATGGCTGTCCCCTTCCCACTTCTGCCCTTTTGAATATATGCGGAATAAAACTTTCTTTTTGCTTTACTAAAATTTATGATGTTTTTCCCCTACGACACTCCATGTCAAAATCGAAGTTCTCAAGCTAAAATCTCAACCACCTTTTTAGGTGACCCACCACAAAATGCATAAAAGTGGATGACATCTTTGTTGAGAAGCACACATTCGCTGGTCGGTGGAGACAGCTCAAACAATGGGATTATAGGGCCTATACATATGTTCTCCCCCACATATCTGTCAGTTTGCCGTACTGTAGGAGATTTTGTGTTGCTGTGAAGCTAGAAGCTACACTACCAGTATTCAAATACCAGCAGAGTCACCCATGGCAGACAGGTTTCAGCTGACCTTTCAGACTAAGACACACTAGGAAGAAAGACCTGGCAGTCTACTTCTGAAAAAGAATTACCCAGTGAAAACCTTATGAATAGGAGCAGAACACTGACTGATATACTGCCAGAAGATGAATCCTAAGGTTGAAAGGCACTAAAAGGAAGAAGAGCTGCCTCCTTAAAGTACAATCAACCTTAATGATGTGGATGGAGTCAAGCTTTTGGGACCTTCATTTGCTGATGTGGCATGACTCAAAATGAGAAGAAACAGCTATAAACATCCATTAATAATCAGAACGTGGAATGTAAGAAGTATGAATCTAAGAAAATTAGAAAATCACCGAAAATGAGATGGAAAGCATAAACATCCACATCCTAGGCATTAATGAGCTGAAATGGACTGGTATTGGCCATTTTGAATCAGACAATCATATGGTTTACTATGCCAGGAATGACAGCTTGAAGAGGAATGCTATAACGTTCATCGATAAAAAGAATATTTCAAGATCTATACTGAAGCACAACGCTGTCAGTGATAGGATAATATCCATATGCCTACAGGGAAGACCAGTCAAAATGACTGTTATTCAAATTTACCCGCCAACCACTACGGCCAAAGATGAAGAAACTGAAGATTTTTACCAACTTCTGCAGTCAGAAATTGATCGAACATGCACTCAGGATGCATTGATAATTACTGGTGATTGGAATGCCAAAGTTGTAAACAAAGAAGAAGGATCGGTAGTTGTAAGTCAACAACTTCTTCACTGCAAATAACTTTTTTCAACATAAATGGTGACTATACATGTGGACCTCATCAGATGGAATACACAAGAATCAAATCAACTACATCTGTGCAAACAGACAATGGAAAAGCTCAATATCATTAATCAGAACAAGAACAGGGGCTGAAGAAAATTAGAACAACATTTAGAAGAACATTTCAAGAACAGATTTGATGCATTGAATACTAATGACAGAAGACCAGACGAGTTGTGGAATGACATCAAGGACATCATACATGAAGAAAGCAAGAGGTCATTAAAAAGAAAGAAAAGAACAAAATGGAAGTCAGAAGAGACTCTGAAACTTGCTCTTGAACATAGAGTAGCTAAAGCAAATGGAAGAAATGATGAAGCAAAAGAGCTGAACAGAAGATTTCAAAGGGTGGCTCAAGAAGACAAAGTACTATAATGACATGTGCAAAGATCTGGAGTTAGACAACCAAAAGGGAAGAACATGCTCATAATTTCTCAAGCTGAAAGGACTAAAGAAAAAATTCAAACCTCAAGTTGCAATATTGAAGGATTCTATGGGGAAAATATTAAACAACACAGGAAGCATCAAAAGAATATGAAAGGAATACACAGAGTCCCTATACCAAAAAGAATTGGTGGACAGTCAAACATTTCAGAAGGTAGCATGTGATCAAGAAGTGATGGTACTGGAGGAAGAGATCCAAGCTGCACTGAAGGCACTGGCGAAAAACAAACCTCCAGGAATTGACAGAATACCAACTGAGATGCTTCAAAAAACAGATGCAGCCCTGGAAGTGCTCACTCATCTATGTCCAGAAATTTAGAAGATAGCTGCCTGGACAACTGACTGGAAGAGATCTATATTTGTACCCATTCCAATGAAAGGAGATCCAACAGAATGTGGAAATTTTCTAACAATATCATTAATGTCACACAGAAGTAAAACTTTGCTGAACATCTTTCAAAAGCAGCTGCAGCAGTACATCAACAGGGAACTGCCAGAAATTCAAGACAGATTCAGCAGAGGATGGGGAACGAGGGATATCACTGCTGATGTCAGATGGATCCTGGCTGAAAGCAGAGAATACCAGAAAGATGTTTACCTGTGTTTTATTGAGTATGCAAAGTCATTTGACTGTGTGAATCATAACAAATTATGTATAACATTGTGAAGAATGGGAATTTCAGAACAATTAATGTGTGTGTATATACATATATATATATATGTGTTTGTGGGTGTGTATGTATATATACATATGCTGAGCAAATCATCCCAGAAGCTTGACCACATGAAGAAGAACAAGGCATCAGGATTGGAGGAAGACTCATTAACAACCTGCATTATGCGGATCACACAACCTCACTTGCAGAAAGTGAAGAGGACTCAAAGCACTTACTGATAAAGATCAAAGACTACATCCTTCAGTATGGATTACACCTCAAGATAAAGAAAACAAAAATCCTCACAACTGGATCAATAAGCAATATCATGATAAATGGAGATAAGATTGAAGTTGTCAAAGATTTCATTTTACTTGGATACAAAATCAATATCCATGGTAGCAACAGTCAAGAAATCAAACGATGTATTGCACTGGCCAAATCTGCTGCAAAAGACCTCTTTAAAGTGTTAAAAAACAAAGATAAAGGCGGGGCCAAGATGGTGGAGTAGACAGACGCTTCTGATGGACCGGCTTACAACAAAGACCCGAAAAAACAAGTGATTCGATTATATATGGCAATCTGGGAGCCCTGAACATCAAAGCAGAGTTGAGGAACTGGACTGAGTGGCAGGGGGAGAGAGAGACAGTTTGGAAGCAGTGAGGAGTTGCCAGACCTGACCCAGCAAGAGCCTGAGCCCTTCAGGGCTGAGCAGCTCAGGGGTGAGTAGTGAGGCAGGCAAGCAGCCATGCTCGGGAGGTGCAATTTCCGCACCGGGAGAGACTCAGCCACTGAAAGTCTACATAACCACCCAGAACCAGTGAGAAGCAGCCCTCACTAGCAAAAGACAAGTACTTGCGTATGGCTTACAAAAACACCCCCCTTAGTGAAAAACCCCTCTCCCATTTACTTCCCTGTTCCCTGCTTTGCACTGGGTCCCAGAACAGCTTCAGCAATTGCCGAACCCTCTGGGCCGGAAGTAGGATCCATCACATGCCAGGAGCCATTCTTCCTGCCTTGGAGAGTGAACAAATTAACAAATGGGAAAAAATATACTGTCAGCTCCTCTAAGCCAGGAACCCAGGGTAGGCACAGCTCCTTTACCTGGACACAGGCATAAGGGATCCATGGACTTTGAGTGCCTTTCTCCCTGCATAGACTTGTGTGCACCCGTCTCAACAGTGTAGTCCCTCATTACTGCAGGAAAACAGGGTATATACCAGAACTCTAACTTCAAATGTTTCAGCTGTAAAGTGGCAGGTTCTTGACATTTGAAACTGCTCTGCCCATTAAGTAGGGTCTTCACCTACACACATCAGGGGCCGGTGGGGACTGGTGGCTCCACCAGTGCCACCTAGCCACCTGAGAGAGAGGCCTGTGAATAAGAGGTGCCCCCCAGTCCTTACAACCAACAGCATTAGGTGCTCATAGTCCGCCTGCAAAACCCACCCACCTACGTGCTCTGGGGAACAGGGACACGCCTTCCTCCTAGACACTCGGGGGCTACCATCAGCCCTCTTCTTTTCTCAGAGTGTGTCCCCCTGCTGCATCCAGATGCCTGTGCCTATACCAATCACGCATGCCTGTCTAGGACTCTAAGTGAGAGCCTACAGAACACACTTGGTGGCTATCTACCTGGGCACCTGAGCTGAATCCATACAGGAGGAGTGGGCGGACTTCTGAGCTTACATACCTAGTAACAGATCTAACCAGCTGGTGACAGGACATTAGAGCTTCAAAGGTGCAAATAATCAAACTAGATCATATAAGCAGCCTATTTAGGCATACAAAACAAGAAGCTAGGACACAATAAGCAAATATAAAATAAATGAATATAATAACTTATTGATGGCTTGCAGACAACAGTCAATATCACATCACATAAAGAGGGAATCCATGATGGCTTCAACAAGCTCCCAAAATAAAGAATCTAGAAATTTTACAGAGAAGGAAAATTTCTTGGAGTTACCAGAGGCAGAATACAAAAGATTAATATACAGAACTCTTCAAGAAATTAGGAAGGAAATTAAGCAAAACGCAGAACACAAAATAGAGGAAATGAGAAAGATTAGAGAAGAGCATAATGACAAATTTAACAGGTTGCAAGAATCCATAGAGAGACAGTAATCAGAAATCCAGAAGATTAACAATAAATTTTCAGAATTAGACAATGCAATACAAATTCATAGGAGCAGAACTGAGGCAATGGAAGTTATAATTAGTGAGACTGAAGATAGAACACTTGACACCAACTTATTTGAGGAAAAATCAGATAAAAGGATATTAAAAAAATGAAAAAACTCTAAGAATTATGAGGGACTCTATCAAGAGGAATAACCTACAAATGATTGGAGTACCAGAACAGGGAGGATAACAGAAAATACAGAGAGAATTGTTGAAGATTTGTTGGCAGAAAACTTCCCTGATATCGTGAAAGATGACGAGCTATCTATCCAAGATTCTCATCGAACCCCACATAAGGTAGATCACAAAAGAAAGTAAGCAAGACATATTATAATCAAACTTGCCAAAACCAAAGACAAAGAGAGAATTTTAAGAGCGGCTAGGGATAAACGAAAAGTCATCTACAAAGGAGAGTCAATAAGAATAAGCTCGGACTACTCAGCAGAAGCCATGCAGGCAAGAAGGCAATGAGATGACATATATAAAGTCTTGAAGGAAAACAACTGCCAGCCAAGAATTATATATCCAGCAAAACTCTCTCTCAAATATGATGGCGAAATTAGGGCATTTCCAGATAAACAGAAGTTTAGGGAATTTTCAAAAACCAAACCAAAACTACAAGAAATACTAAAGGGAGTCCTCTGGTTAGAAAATCAATAACATCAGATAATAATGCAAGACTAGAACACAGGACAGAAAAACCAGCTATCCACTCAGATAGAGAAGTCACAAAAATAAAGCTAAAACACTGAAAATAGAGAAACAGAGATATCAACATGTAAAAGATGACAACATTAAAAGAAAAAAGAGGGACTAATAAATGCAGATATAGATTTTGCATACGGAGAGGAAGTCAAGGCAATATAAAGAAATAAAAGACTGGTATAAAATTAGAAAAATAGGGGTAAATATTAAGGTAACCACAAAGGAAACTAACAACACTACAACTCAAAATAAAAAACTAGATAAATATAAAGACTCAGCAAATACAAAATCAACAATGAAAAAGATGAAAAGAAAATACATAAAGAAAAACGACTCAGCACAGAAAATTAAGTGGAACAAAGAAACTGTGAACAACAAATAAATAAAGACATCAAAATGACAGCACTAAGCTCATAGCTATCAATAATTACACTGAATGTAAATGGAGTAAATGCACCAATAAAGAGACAGAGAGTGGCAGATTGGATTAAAAAAACATGATCCATCTATATGCTGCCTACAAGAGACACACCTTAGACTTAAAGACACAAACTAAAAATCAAAGGATGGAGAAAAAAAGTATCCAGAGAAAAACAGTCAGAAAGAGCACGAGTGGCAATATTATTCTCTGACAAAATAGACTTTAAAGTAAAATCCACCACAAAGGATAAGGAAGGACACTATATAATGATTAAAGGGTCAGTACACCAGGAGGACATAACTATAATAAATATTTACGCACCCAATGACAGGGCTCCAAAATACATAAAACAAACTCTAACAGCACTGAAAAGAGAGATAGACAGCTCCACAATAGTAGTAGGAGACTTCAACACACCACTTTCAGTGAAGGATAGAACATCCAGAAAAAGCTCAACAAAGACAAGGAAGAGCTATATGCTACAATCAACCAGCATGATCTCATAGACATATACCGAACACTCCACCCAACAGCAGGAAAGTATACTTTCTTTTCCAACCCATGTGAAACTTTCTCCAGAATAGACCACATATTAGGCCATAAAGCAAGCCATAACAAAATCCAAAGCATCGAAATATTACAAAGCATTGTTTCTGACCATAAAGCCATAAAAGCAGAAATCAACAACAGAAAAAACAAGGAAAAAAATTAAACACATGGAAACTGAACAACACCTTGCTCAAAAACTACTGGGTTATAGAAGAAATTTAGGATTTAATAAAGAAGTTCATAGAATAAATGAGAATGAAAACACATCTTACCAGAACCTTTGGGACATAGCAAAAGCAGTGCTATGAGGTCAGTTTATAGCAATAAATGCATACATCCAAAAACAAGAAAGGGCCATAATCAAGACATTAACCCTACAACTGGAACAAGTAGAAAGAGAACAGCAAAAGAAGCCCTCAGGTGCCAGAAGAAAGGAAATAACAAGAATTAGAGCAGAATTAAATGAAATGGAGAATAGAAAAGCAATTGAAAGAATTAACAAGACCAAAAGCTGGTTCTTGGAAAAGATCAACAAAATTGATAAACCATTGGCCAAACTGACAAAAGAAAAACAGGAGAGGTATCAGATAACCCGTATAAGAAATGAGATGGGTGATATCACAACAGATCCAACTGAAATTAAAAGAATCATAACACAATACTATGAAAAATTGTACTCTAACAAATTTGAAAACCTAGAGGAAATGGACAAATTTCTAGAAACTCACTACCTACCTAAACTAACACAAACAGAGGTAGAACAACTACATAAACCCATAATGAAAGAAGAGATTGAAAAGGTAATTGGAAAAAAAAAAAAGCCTTGGCCTGAATGGCTTCACTGGAGAATTCTACCAAAGTTTCTATTTCAGAGAACTCATTCTATGAAGCCAGCATAACCCTGATACCAAAGCCAGGTAAAGACATCGCAAAAAAAAAAAAAAAAAAAAAGTACAGACAAATATCCCTCATGAACATTGATGCAAAAATCCTCATCAAAATTCTACCCAATAGAATTCAGCAACATATCAAAAAAATAATTCACCATAATCAAGTGGGATTTATACCAGGTATGCAGGAATGCTTCAACATTATAAAAACAATTAATGTAATCCATCACATAAATAAAACAAAAGACAAGAAACACATAATCTATCAATCGACGGAGACAAGGCATTTGACAAAGTCTAATATCCATTCATGATTTAAAAAATCTCAACAAAATAAGAATAAAAGGGAAATTCCTCAATATAATTAAGGGCGTTTATACAAAGCCAACAAACAACATCATCCTAAATGGAGAGACTTTGAAAACATTTCCCTTGAGAACGGGAACCTGACAAGGATGCCCTTTATCATCACTCTGACTCGACATTTGGCTGGCGGTCCTAGCCAGAGGAATTAGGCTAGAAAAAGAAATAAAGGGCATCAAAATAGGTAGGGAAGAAGTCAAAGTATCTCTATTTGCAGATGATATGATCTTATACACAGAAAACCCCAAAGAATCCACAAGAAAACTACTGGAACTAATAGAAGATTTCTGAAAAGTTTCAGAATGCAAGATAAACATATAAAAATCAGTTGAATTCCTTTACACCAACAAAGAAAACCTTGAAGAGGGAATCGCCAAACCAATACCATTTACAATAGCCCCTAAGAAGATAAAATACTTAGGAATAAATCTAACCAGAGATGTAAAAGATCTATACAATGAAAACTACAAGACACTACTGGAAGAAACAAAAAGAGACCTGCATAAGTGGGAAAACATACCTTGCTCAGGGATCAGTAGAAGTCAACATTGCGAAAATGTCAATTCTACCAAAGTGATCTACACATATAATGCAATCCTCGTCCAAATTCCACGGCATTTTTTTAATGAGATAAAGAAACAAATCAGCAACCTCATATGGAAAGGGAAGAGGCCCCGAATAAGTAAAACCACTACTAAAGAAGAAGAACAAAGTGGGAGGCCTCACACTACCTGATATTAGAACCTATTATACACCACTGTAGTCAAAACAGCCTGGTACTGGTACAACAACAGATACATAGACCAATGGAACAGAATTGAAAATCCAGACATAAATTCATCCACCTATGAGCAGCTGATATTTGACAAAGACCCAAAGTCCATTTATTGCGGAAAAGACAGTCTCTTTAACAAATGGTGCTGGCATAACTGGATATCCATCTTCAAAAAACTGAAACAAGACCCATACCTCATACCATGCACAAAAACTAACTCAAAATGGATCAAAGACTTAAATATAAAATCAAAAATGATAAAGATCATGGAAGAAAAAACAGGGACAATGCCAGGAGCCCTAATACATGGTATAAAAACAATAGGAACCATAAGCGACAATTCAGAAGCACCAGAAGAGAGACTAGATAACTGGAGCTCCTAAAAATCAAAACTTGCGCTCATCAAAAGACTTCACCAAAAGAGTAAAAAGACAACCTACAGACTGGGAAAAAAAATTTTTTTAAAAAATATTTTATTGTACTTCAGGTGAAGGCTTACAGAACAGTTTCTCATGTAACAGTAGTACACATGCTGTTTTATGACTTTGGTTAACAACCCCACAACATTTTAACCCTCTGAATTCTCAGCTTTTTTTTTTTTTTTCGGTGAAAATACACATAGCCAAAGATACATCATTTCAAAACTTTTTACGTACACATTTAAGTGACATTGACTATACTCTTCCAATTGTGCTGCTATTCTCACCCAAAATGAAGGCTTACAGGACAAAATAGCCTCCCATTTAACAGTTACTACAAATGTTGCCCTATGACAATGGTTAGCAATCTCACAACACATCAACAGTATCCTTACTCAACTTGTGTTCTTTATCATCGGCTTCCTACTTCCCCTCTGCCTTCTGGCCCTTGTCACTGGACTCCTGTACCTCGTTAGTCTCATTTAATATTACTGGGCTGTCCACTCCCAGGCTGAACAGTGAACCTCGAAGGTAACTTCACCTCTGAGCTGAAAGGGTGTCTGGGGGCCATACTCTTGAGGTTTCTCCAGTCTCCTTTAGGCCAGTAAATCTGGTCTTTTTCAGTGTGTGTGTGTTAGAATTATGCTCTACATCCTACTCCAGCTCTGTCCAGAACCCTCTGTTGTGATCTTGGTCAGAGCAGTCAGTGGTGGTAGCCCGGCACCATCTAGCAGTACTGGACTCAGTCCGGTGGAGGCCTTGGTAGCTGTGGACAATTAGTCCTTTGGACTAATCTTTTCCTTGTATCCTGTTTTCTTCATTCTCCCTTGCTCCTGAAGGGATGAGACCAGTGGAGTATCTTAGATGGCCGCTCACAGGCTTTTAAAACCCCAGACACTACTCACCAAGGTAGAATGTAGAGCATTATCTTTATAAGTAGTGTCATGCCAATTGAGCTAGATGTTCCCCGAGACCATGGTCCCCACAGCCCTCAGTCCAACAACTCAGTCCCTCGGGGAGTTTGGATGTGTCCATGGGGCCTCCATGACCTTTCCTTGTGCAGGTTGTGTTAGTTTCCCTTGTACTGTGTACTGTCTCACCTCTCACCCAAGAAACCACTTATCTATTGCCTATTTAGTATTTCCCCCCCCCCATCCCTGATAACCAACAAGGATTGTTACATTTTGCATGTGAATTTTTTCATGGGTTTTTACAATAGAGGTCTCATACAATATTTGTCCTTTTGTGATTGACTTATTTCACTCAGCATAATGTCCTCCAGTTTCATCCATGTTATGAGATGGTTCACAGATTCATTGTTGTTCTTTCTCATTGCATAGTACCCCATTGTATGTATGTACCATAGTTTGTTTATCCATTCATCTGTTAATGGGCATGTAGGTTGTTTCCATTGTTTTGCTATTGTGAACAATGCTGCCATGAACATAGGTGTGCATATGTCTATTCGAGTGACGACTCTTACTTCTTTAGGATATATTCCTAGGAGTGGGATTGCTGGATCGAATGGTATGTCTATTTCTAGCTTTCTGAGGAAACGCCATATCATTTTCCAAAATGGTTGTATCACTTTGCATTCCCACCAGCAATGTATAAGAGTTCCCATCTCCCCGCAGCCTCTCCAACATTTGTTATTTTCAGTATTTTTGATTCGTGCCAGTAATGCCAGGGTTAGATGGTATCTCATTGTGGTTTTAATTTGCATTTCTCTAATGGCTAGTGCTCGCGAGCATTTCCTCATGTGTCTGTTGGCCATTTGAATGTCTTCTTTGGTGAAGTGTCTGTTCATTTCCTTTGTCCATTTTTTGATAGGATTGTTTGTCTTTTTGTTGTAGAGGTGTTGGATTTTCTTGTAGATTATGGAGATTAGACCTTTGTCTGACTTGTACTGTCCAAAAATTTTTTCCCAGTCTGTAGGTTCTCTTTTGACTCTTTTGGTGAAGTCTTTTGACTTTGATTTTTAGAAGATCCCAGTTATCTAGTTTATCTGTTTGGTTTTGTGTGTTGATGTTTATGGTTTGTATCCTGTTAATGGCATGTATTAAGGCCTGAAGTGTTGGTCCTATTTTTTCTTCTATGAACTTTATAGTTTTAGGCTTTATATTCAGGTCTTTGATCCATTTTGAAGTAGTTTTTGTATATGGTGTGAGGGATGGGTCCTGTTTCATTTTTCTGCAAATGGATATCCAGTTTTGCCAGCACTATTAGTTAAAAAGACTGTCTTTTCCCCATTTGATGGACTTTGGGCCCTTGTCGAAAATCAGGTGACTGTAGGTGGATGGATTTATATCTGGGTTCTCAATTCTCTTCCATTGGTCAATGTCTCTGTTGTTGTACCAGTACCAGGCTGTTCTGACTACTGTAGCCGTATACTAGGTTCTCAAGTCAGGTAGTGTGAGTCCTCCAAATTTATTCTTCTTCTTCAGTAGCGCTTTACTTATTCGGGGCTTCTTCCCTTTCCATATAAAGTTAATAATTAGTTTTTCCATCTCTTTGAAGAATGTTGTTGGTATTTGGATCGGGATTGCATTGTATTTGAAAATTGCTTTCTGTAGAATTGCCATTTTCACAATGTTGCGTCTGCCTATCCATGAACGTGGTATGTTTTTCCATTTATGTAGATCCCTTTGGGTTTCATGCAGCAGTGTTTTGTAGTTTTCTTTGTATAGGTCTTTTACATTCCTGGTCATATTTATTCCTAAGTATTTTATCTTTTTAGGGGCTATTGAAAATGGTATTGATTTCCTGATCTCCTTTTCATCGTTCTCTTTACTGGTGTATAGGAATCCAACTGATTTTTGAATGTTTGTCTTGTATCCTGCTACTCTGCTGGATCTTTCTATTAGTTCCAGTAGATTTCTCGTGGAGTCTTTAGGGTTTTCTATGTATAGTATCATATCATCTGCAAACAGGGACAGTTTAACTTCTTCATTACCAATTTGGATGCCCTTTATTTCTTTCTCTTGCCTTATTGCTCTAGCTAGAACTTCCAGCACGATGTTAAATAGGAGTGGTGATAAAGGGCATCCTTGTCTTGTTCCTGTTTTCAAGGGGAATGTTTTCAGCCTCTCTCCATTAAGAATGATGTTGGCTGTTGGTTTTTCATAGATGCCCTTTATTATGTTGAGAAATTTCCCTTCTATACCTATTTGATTGAGAGCTTTTATCAGGAATGGGTGTTCGACTTTGTCAAATGCCTTTTCTGCATCAATTGAGATGATCATGTGATTCTTTTCTTTCCTTTTATTTATGTGGTGGATTATGTTGATGGATTTTCTAATGTTAAACCATCCTTGCATACCTGGTATGAATCCTACTTGGTCGTGGTGTATTATTTTTTTGATATGATACTGAATTCTATTGGCTAGAATTTTGTTCAGAATTTTTGCATCTATATTCATGATAGATATTGGTCTGTAATTTTCTTTTTTTGTGACATCTTTTCCTGGTTTTGTTATCAGCGTTATGCTGGCTTCATAGAATGAATTTGGAAGTGTTGCTTCCTCTTCTATGCTCTGAAATAGCTTGAGTAGTACTGGTACAAGCTCTTCTGTAAATGTTTTGTAGAATTCTCCAGTGAAGCCATCTGGGCTAGGGCTTTTTTTGGTTGGGAGTTTTTTTATTATCTTTTCAATCTCTTCTCCTGTTATGGGTCTGTTCAGATTTTCAATATCACTTTGTTGTAGTTTGGGTAGGCCGTGTGTTTCTAGAAATTTATCCATTTCCTTTAGTTTTTCAAATTTGTTGGAATATAGTTTTTCATAATATTCTGTTATAATCCTTTTTATTTTGGTTGGGTCTGTTGTAATGTCCCCCATTTCATTTCTTATTTGGGTTATTTGTGCCCTCTGCTGTTTTTCTTTTGTCAGTCTGGCCAGTGGTTTGTCGATTTTGTTGATTCTTTCGAAGAACCAACTTTTGGTTTTGTTGATTCTTTCTATTGTTTTTCTGTTCTCGATTTCATTTATTTCTGCTCTGATCTTTACTATCTCCTTTCTTCTGGTGGTTGTAGGCTTTTTTTGCCGTTCTCTTTGTATTTGTTTGAGTTCTGTAGTTAATGTTTTGATTTTGTCCCTTACTTCTTTTTTGATATGTGCATCTATTGCCATAAATTGTCCTCTGAGGACTGCCTTTGCTGTGTCCCAAAGGTTTTGGTAGGATGTGTTTTCATTTTCATTTGATTCTAGGAATTTTTTAATTCCATCTCTGATTTTTTCTATTACCCATTGATGTGTAAGCAGAGTATTATTCAGTTTCCATGTGTTTGATATTTTTTCCTTGCTATTTCTAGTGTTAATTTCTACCTTGATGGCATTGTGGTCAGAGAAGATACTGTGAATTATCTCAACGTTTTGGATCTTGTTGAGGATTACTCTGTGGCCTAAGATGTGGTGTATTCTGGAGAACATTCCATGTGCATTGGAAAAGAATGTGTACTTTGCAGCGGTTGGATGGATTGTTCTATATATGTCTATGAGGTCCAGTTGGCTGATTGTGTTCTTTAGGTCTTCTGTATCTTTGCTGAGTTTCTTTTTAGTTGTTCTGTCCTTTACTGAGAGTGGTGTGTTGAAGTCTCCTACTATTATTGTGGAACTGTCAATTTCTCTTTTCAGTGCTCTTAGAGTTTGTTTTATGTATTTTGGAGCCCTGTCATTGGGTGCGTAGATGTTTATTATGGTTATGTCTTAATGATGGATCGTCCCCTTAATCATTATATAGTGTCCTTCTTTGTCTTTTATGGTAGATTTTGTTTTAAAGTCTATTTTATCTGAGATTAGAATTGCCACTCCTGCTCTTTTTTGGTAGTTGTTAGCTTGATATATTTTTTTCTTGCCTTTGATTTTTAATAAATTCACATCTTTGTTTCTAAGGTGTGTCTCTTGTAGACAGCATATTGATGGATCCTGTTTTATCCATTCTGCCACTCTCCGTCTCTTTATGGGTGCATTGAGTCCATTTACATTCAGTGTAATTATTGATAGATGGAAGTTTGTTGCTGTCATTTTGTAGTGATTTTTTTGTGGTGCTGAAGTTTTGTTTGTTCTTCTTACTCTCTTGTTCTGAGTTACTTTGGTTTGTGGATTTTGTGTTCATTTCTTTTGTTTTTGTAGGTTTTGTTTTTGCTGAGACTTTATGTTTTTTATCTTTATTTTTATGAGTTGGTTTGTTAACTTTCTTTGTGGTTACCATGAATTTTACCCTTATCTTTCTAAGTTTGAAGCAGTCTACCCTTACTTGGTATCGCCTTGCCTTCCTCTCCGTTAGAAGGTTCTATACCTATGCCGTTTGTTCCCTCTTTCATTGTTTTGATGTTGTTGTCGTCCTTTGATTGATTGCTCTGATTCCCTGTTGTATTTCTTTTGGTTTTGGATAGTCCTCGATAGTTCATTTCCTAGAATGGTATCTGGTTCGTATGAACCTGCATCGTAGGTCCTATGTCCTGCCTGAGGGCTGAAGCTGTTTGTCCTCAGATCAAAGAACTCCCTTTAATAATTCTTGTAAGTTTTGTTTGACTTTTGCATATTCCCTTAGTTTCTGTTTATCTGGAAATGACCTAATTTCACCATCAAATTTCAACGAGAGTTTTGCAGGATATATTATTCTTGGCTGACAATTCTTTTCTTTCAAGATTGTATATATGTCATCCCATTGCCTTCTTGCCTGCATGGTTTCTGCCGAATAATTTGAGCTTAGTCTTATTGTTTCTCCTCTGTATGTGACTTCTTGTTTTTCAAGAGCTGCTCTCAGGATTCTTTGTTTGTCTTAATTTTGGTGAGTGTGAATATGATATGTCTTGGTGATTTTCTTTTGGGGTCTCTTCTATATGGGGTTCTTTGAGCTTCTTGGATGACCATCTTTTCATCTTTCATGATATTGAGAAAGTTTTCTGTCAGCAGTTCCTCAATGATCCTCTTTGTGTTTTCTGTTTTCTCCCCCTGTTCTGGGATGCCAATCACTCGTAAGTTTTTGCTTTTAATTGTGTCCCACATAACTCTCAGGGTCTCTTCATTTTTCTTTGTTCTTTTTTCTGAGTTTTCCTGAAACAAAGTTGTATCCAAGTGTTTGTCTTCAGTTCCACTGAACCTGTCTTCCACGGTTTCAAATCTACTTCTCATCCCTTCTATGACACCGTCCATTTCTGAAATCTTGTTATTTATCTTTTGGATTTCTAATTGTTTTTGTATAATTTCGAGTTGTGAATTTATTTTGGCATTTTGTTCCTGCATCATCTTCCTGAATTCTTCCAATTTTTTGTCTGTATTTTCCATAAATGTGTCTACTTTTTCCTCATGTTTGTAGCTTTTTCCCTCAGTTCTTGGAAAATTCCAAGTATTAGTGATTTGAGTTCCCTATCAGATACTTCTAGTGCATTTTCTTCTACAGGAGAGTTATCTGGTGTTTTAATTTGGACGCCTATTGGAGCCTTCTTGTCTTGTTTTTGTAAATGTTTTGATATTGTTTGCTGTTTTGGGGGCATTCAGTAGATATTTCTCTCATTTATTGGTTGTAGATTTTTTTTGTTTCGTCCTTGTGGTACAGCTGGGCAGGTCTAGCTGAAGAGGAGCCACTGGGACGGGTTGTTTGTGGCACTCACTGCAGCCACCAGGACGGTCGGTAGCCAGTGCTGGGCAGGTTCCAATAGGGCATGCCTGCACAGCTTGGTGGTGTGATGTGAAGTGCATGGTGCAGGTAGGCAGGATGCAGCCGGGTGATGGTTATGTGTGAAGCTAAGCGGTCATTCCGTCTCCCACTGGATGCTCCACGAGGCTGCTCTCCTGTTCTCCCGTTTGCTGGTCTCCGATAGGAGTCCAAGATGGTGGATCCGCGCTGCGTTAGCTGGTAGGGGATCTCTGCATGAGTCTCTCCTCGCTCTCCGTTCTCTTTCAGTATTCTCACTCCGTTTGGTGTTTGGCTGAGTTCTTTATCTCTTCATTTGATGTTCTAGGGTTTCAGGATTGTTGATTCTCTGTTTGGCTTAGTTTTTCGGAACTTTGCTGTGGAGGGATGGCGTGGTACTTCTGCCTAGAGTGCCATCTTGCCGCTGGTCTGGGAAAAAAATTTTGGCTATGACAAATCTGATCAGCGTCTAGTCTCTAAAATCTACAAGATACTGCAAAACCTCAACAACAAAAAGACAAACAACCCAATTACAAAATGAGAAAAGGATATGAACAGGAGACACAACTCTGATTCCATTGAACTGGAAGTTAAGAATGCCACTTGGCCAATCTGGGATTCTCATGAGTTTGGAGTAACAGGCAAAGAAGGAAGTTACCATATTGGCTTGTGTGATTGATCCTGATTACGAAGGGAAAATTGGATGGATATTACATAATAGAGGTAAAGAAGAGCATGTATGCAATATAGGAGATCCTTTTGGACATCTCTTATTACTACTATGCCCTGTAATTAAAGCCAAAGGAAAACTACAGCAACCCAATTCTGATATGACTACTAATGGCTCAGACCTTTCAGGAATGAAGATTTTGGTCACCTTATCAGGCAAAGAACCACCGCCAACTGAGATGTTTGCTTAGGGCAAAGGAAATAGGGAATGGGTGATGGAAGAAGGTAGTTCTAAACACCAGTTATGACAACATGACCAGTTGCAGAAATGATGACTGTAATTGTTTTTAGTATTTCTTCCTTGTTTTGTTGTACATGTACGTGTGTGTGTGTACTTACATAGAAAATATCTTTTTTTTTCCCTCCCTTATTCTATTACTTATTATAATATATAAGATGTAAACTGAGCTAATGTGTTTTCGGTTGTACACATGTTAGTTGTACCATGTTAGGTGCAAGTACAATTTATAATTGTCTTTATTTAGAGATTATGTATGGTTTAAGGAGATGTGTACAGGTGCCAAGTTGACAAGGGTTGGACTATGATGGTTAATACTACGTGTCAAATTAGCTAGGCTATGATTCTCAATGATTTGTCAGATATTATGTAACCATCCTCCATTTTGTGATCCAACGTGAGCAGCCAATCTGTTGAAAGGTGAGTTTCCTTGGGAGTGTGGCTTGTATCCAATATATATTGATGTTCTGGCAAAGCTTGCTGTCTCTCGATCCTGCATCTAACTCGTCATCCTCTGACCTCTGGTTCTTGGGACATGAGCCAGCAGCTTGCTGTCTGATCTGCAGATTTTGAGATTTTCCAGCTCCTGCAGCCCCATGAGCCAGCACCCTGCCATGTTACCTGCCAATTTTGGTTTCATCAGCCCCTGCAACCACATAAGTGAGGAGAAGCCTCCAGCCTGATGCCTGACCCATGGATTTGGGACTTGTCAGACTCCCCAGCTGCATGAGACATTTTCTTGAAATAAATCTCTCTTTATATATATATATATATATACACACACACATATACATATGCTTGGTAAAGTGGAGGGTCAGCAAAAAAGAGGAAGATCCTCAATGAGATGGATTGACACAGTGGCTGCAACAATGGGCTCATGCATAACAATTATCATGAGGATGGTGCAGGACCAGGCAGTGTTTCATTCTGTTGTACATAGGGTAGCTATGAGTCGGAACCGACTCAATGGTACCTAACAACAACAGAGTGCTTCACTGGTTTTGCTCCTCTAGAGAACCCAGCCTAGAACACCGGGGCAAGTATTCAAATAAAATTACCTGAGGCCTACCTTAGATCAAATACAACAAATTTTATTGAGCTCAGTTTAATATTCCTTGTAGCCAGCCCAAGGAAATTATTCAAATAATGCAAATGGGAAAACTCCCTACAAAACTCGAGTACCAAATAGAAATTCCCCAAAGTGGATAGAGGAGGACAAAGCACAGGGGAACCTGGTTTTACAGACAGTGTGAAAGGGTAACTTACCAAGGAAAAGACATTCATAAGTGCTCATATATAAATTCAGAAAGTTCAATGCAAAAGGAGTGGAACTCAAACCTAGGGTTGTTTTTTTTTTTTCAACCAAGTTCCCCAACCATGGTGTCTTAGGCTGGGTTCTCTAGAGAAACAAAATCAGTAAAGTGTATATATAAAGAGAGATTTGTATCAAGGAAATGACTCATATGATTGTAGAGGCTGGAACGTCCCAAGTTCATAGGTCTGGTTGGAGGCTTCTCCTGATTCATGTAGCCACAGAGGCTGTCAAACTGAAGATTGGCAGTTCAGACAGCAGGGATCTTGCTCACAGGCTTCAAAGACCAACGAATCTCAAGATCGACAGGCAAGACTGCAAGTAAGCTGCTAGCTCAAGTCCCAAAAACAGGACGTCAGATGAACAGGAGTCAGCTGCAGATCTAGAGTGAGCAAAAACCCACAAGCCTTGCCAGAATGTCCACTTACATTCAATGCAGGCCACACCCCCAAGGAAAATGCTTTTCAAATGATTGACTACTCACAGCAGATCCCATCATGGAGGGTGATCACATTATATCAAATCTCATCATGGGAGTGATCACATTATCATACCGCTGCCAAACTACATCACAACTGCCAAACCACATCATAACTGCCAAACCACATCATAACTGCCAAATCCCTAAGAATCATGACCCAGCCAAATTGACACACAACTTTAATGATCATACATGGTGAGGGAATAATTGGACACACGGGGCCCATGTTTGGTACTGTATGTTTGATCTCTTACCACAAAATGAAACACTTGGCAATTTTCCTTTAGGTCCCACTTCTGACACCAAACTGTTAAAAATAATCAAAACTCAATGAAATTTGAACATAAGATTTATTCTGAGTAGTTATTCTATATGCATGTAGGGATAGCACTTTGATTCCAGAAAAAGCAAATGGCTCAAAGAAGGTAGGTACAATGAGGCTTATAAAGAAAAGCCCAAGCCCAAGTCCATTGCCATCAAGTGGATTCCGACACATAGCGACCCTATATGACAAAGTAGAATTGCCCTATAGAGTTTCCAAGGAGTAGCTGGTGGATTAGAATTGCCAACTTTTTGGTTAGCAGCTGAGCTCTTAACTACTGTGCCACCAGGGCTCCCTATAAAGAGAAGAGGAGGAAGAAATATAGATCAACCATTGACTAATCTTAACACGATTTCTTGAACCCTGTCCTCCCCCTTTTACTGAGATCAGTGGATACAGGTCACAAGATGGTCACCTAACCATATCTTTTGAAATTCAAATTTAATAAGCCTGGCTTCTTACAGGAAGATAAGGATTTTCAATTTTGGGTAAAAGAAAAGCTACTGGTGGATTAATTTTGGACAGAAATTTCTTTAAAGTGAATATTTGGTTTGAGGAGTAAGACAACCCCCAAATCAAAGCACGATATATGCCCATCACTGTCTCCTTGACAAACTGAAATTTAAAACTCACTGGTAGGATTTTTTTAAAAATTGTGCTGGCATAAGAAAGAATGAGAAATCTAGAGTATAAGGTGACCAAAATCATGGAGGCTGAAGATCAACAAGAGAGAAGGCTCAAGACTCCTAGAAGAGCCTACTGGTATTGTGGTAAATAGCAAGTGAATAAACATGTGCATAATAGGAATCTGAGAAGAGAGAAAGGGATAGAAAAAATATTTGACTAAATAATGACAGAAAATTTTCCAAATTTGATGAATAACATGAATCTACAAATCCAAGAAGCTTAACAAACTCCAAGAAGGAAAAATTCAAACAGATCCACACTGAGACATTTTGTAATCAGACTCTCAAAAACTGAAGATAAAGAGAGAAACCTGAAGGCAGCAGGAAAGAAGCTAATAGTCACATGCAAAGGATCCTCAATAAGAGTAAACAATGAGTTTTCCTCAGAAACTTTGAAGGCCAGAAGGCAATGGAATAACATATTTAAAGTACTGAAAGAAAATAACCGTCAACCAAGAGTACTATATCCTGCAGAACTGTCCTTCAAGAATGAGGATGAAATCAAGACATTCCAAGATAACCAAAAGCTGGGAGACTTCATGTCTACTAGAATGGCTCTACAAGAAATGCTAAAGGGAGTCCTTCAGGTAAGAAAGAAAAGACATTAGAAAGTAGCTTGAAGCTGTACATAGAAAGATTTCCATTAAAGGTAATAGCATGAACAAGTAAAAGGGCAAGTTTTAAGATATTTTTCCTTGATAATTCAAATTGTTATATCCTTAATGTCCAAAGAAGGACATTATATAATGATAAAAGGATCGATTCATCAAGCAGATATAACAATTATGAACACATATGAACCTAATATCGGAGCCCCAATATATATAAAGCAAAGACTAATAGAATTAAAGGGATAGACAGTTCTACAGTAATAATAGTATACCCCAATATATTACTTTCAATAATGGACAAAACATCTGGAAAGATCAATAAAGAACTAGAGGATCCAAACAATACTATAAATCAATTAGACCTAGCAAACATGTACAGAACACTACACTCAACAACAACACAATACTATTCTGCAGTATACATGTATAACTCTTTAGGGTAGACCATATGTTAGGTTACAAAGCAAGTCTCAATAAATTTCAAAAGTTTGAAATCCTACAGAGTACATTCTCCATCCACAACAGAGTTAAATTAAAAATTAATAACAGAAGAAAAACTGGAAAATACATCAAGATGTTGAAAGTAAGCAACACACTACTATTTTTAAAAAATGGGTCAAGGAAGAAATCAAGAGAGAAATTGAAATGAAAATAAAAACACAACATACCAAAACTTATGGGGCACACAGCAAAAGGCAGTGATCATTGTGAAATTTATAGCAATAAATACTGATACTATAAAAGAAAAAAAGATCTCAAGTTAATAACTCAACTCTACAACTTGAGGAACTAGAAAAAGAAGAGCAACCCAAGTCTAAATCTACCAGAAACAGGGAAATAATAAAGATCATAGCAGAAATAAATGAAATAGAGAGTAGAAATTCACAGATTCAATAAGGCAGAAGTCAGTTTTTTGAAAAGATCAATAAAATTGACAAACAGTGGCTGCAACAATGGGCTTAAACAGCAATGATTGCGAAGATGGTGCAGGACCAGGCAGTGTTTTGTTCTGTTCTACATAGGGTTGCAATCAGTCATAACCAACTTGACAGCTCCTAACAACAACAGATGAAATGGACAAAAAAGACAAACAACCCAATCAAAAAATGAACATAGATGTTGAATAGACATTTCTCCAAAGAAGATATACAAATGGCCAAGAAACACGTGAAAAAAATGCTCAAAATCATTAGTCATTAGGAAAATATAAATCAAAACCATAATGAGATACCACTTCATGCTCTCTAGGATGGCTATTATCAAAAAGCAGAAAATAATAATTATTGGTGAAGATTTGGAAACATTTTTACCCTTGTTCATTGTTGGTGAGAATGTAAAATAGTGCAGCCATTGTGGAAACTAACTTGATGATTCCTTATAAAGTTAAACATAGAATTATCATATGACTCAGCAATTTTATTCCTAGGCACATACCCAAAACAATTGAAAGCAGGGTCTCAAATAGATACTTGTACACCAATGTTTATAGCAGCATTATTCACAATAGGCAAAAGTTAGAAATAACCCATGTCCAACAGCGGATAAATGGATAAACAATATGTGGCATATACAGTAAAACCTGCAAAAGCTGGAATCTGTGTAAGGTAGAAACCTGTCAGAGAAGGAAAACTCAAATATATTCCACTAAAACGATTACTTGAGCCTAATAAATATTCTCTGAAAGCCGGAACCTATGAGATGAAGACGGAATCAGAAAATTGTTGGTATTGCAACCCCAATATGAGGAAGTGCAGATTTGAAAGCCAGAAACAGTTCCAAGAAATACAAGAGTCAGAGACGAAGGCTCAGTCCTCCACTTCCTTTTGCATTATTACTGTCTTCGAGTGGGTACTGTGCATCACTACTGTTCTCTGAGTACATCTATTCTTTAGATTTTTACCTTTTTTTTTTGTGTGTGTGTGTGTGTAAATTTTTTCTAGCAAAGAACAACATCCGTAAGTTTGGAAGAAAGTAAAGGATACTAATAAATTCCTTTATTTTCATTAAAATCTATCAAAGCACACTTTTTTCCCACGTCTTGAAGGGATTTACTCTTCTCCTTATCTTTAATTTTTAGTTTTTGCTTTAGCTATTTGTAATTTTGATTCACGTTATTACAATTTTCATAATCCACTCCTTCATTTCCTTGAAATTCTTTTCTTCAAAATTTCTTGTTTTGCCCCAAAAACAGAGAAGTATTTCCTCACTTAGCACATTCAATGTGTGTACAAACGCAAAAACATTCTTCTCACATATTTTTTCTTACATATTTTACTTAAGTGTGCTAACTTTATCATATAATAATGTTGACAGTTTTCATTTTTTTCTTTTTGTCTGAGATACAGTTGGCCCTCTGTATCTGTGGTTCCACATCTAAGGATTCAACCAACAGCAGATGGAAATATTCGGAAAAAAAAGTTCCAAAAAGCAAAATTTATACTTGCCGGGGGCCCGGCACTACGCTGAATCCATGTGAATAAAAGGATGTGTAGACACACCTTGCTGTAGGCTCCCACCATTTCACAGATCCTCAGTCTCTCTCCAGCACTCATTGTTTGAGCATTGTTCACCTTGCGTCTGGTCATTATTCCCTAAAGAATACATTATAACAAATATTTATGTTGTATTAGGTATTATAAGTAACCTAGATATGTTTTAAGGTATAAGGTAGGATGTGTGCAGTTTATATGCAAATACTACCCCATTTTATATAAGGGACTTGAGCATCCACGAATTTTGGTATCCGTGGGGTGGGGGAGTCCTGGAACCAATCCCCCACAGATACGGAGGGACAACGTTAGTCTCATTTCCCAGAAGATAAGATCATGAATTCCTTAATTTTTATAAGAACTTATTTCCTTTTTTCTCTTTTTTTAAAAGCTTATTCCTTCACAGTCATGGACAAGAGAGTGAGAAATTTATCTCTGAAAGAAAAGTTTGATGTTGTCAAAATGATAACCAGAGAAAGACCATCAAGGAAGCTGTAATTCAGTTCAAATGCAGCAAAACGCAAATTTATTCAGTTATGAAATAAAAGGATAAAATAATTGAAAAATACATGAGCAGCACCAACAGAAACATCAAGAAAGAAAGGGGTGGAAATTATGCAGAAATCAACAAATCTATTTTCTTGAAGCCTCCACCAAAAATGTTCCCATTTCAGGACCTATCCTGAAAGCAAAGGCGAAGGAAACAGCGACACTTTTAAAAGCTGATGTTTTCTCAGAGTCTAACAGGTGGTTTCAGAGCTTCAAAAAACAAAACAAAACAAAAACATGGAATCACTTGCCATGTAGCTTGTGGGGAGTCAAACGAGGTTGACAAAGACGTTGTTCAAAACTGTTTCACAAAATTAAAAGAAATCATAAAGGAGTATGATCCTAAAGACATTGCAAAAGCTGACGAGACTACTTTATTTTATAGTGCAATACCTAATAAAAAACAAAAACCAAACCCGTTGCTGTGGAGTCGATTTCAACCCATAGCGACCCTATAGGACAGAGTAGAACTGCCCCATAGGGTTTCCAAGGAGGGTCTGGTGGATTCGAACTGCCGACCTTTTGGTTACCGGTGGAACTCTTAACCACTACGCCACCAGGGTTTCCGCAATACCTAACAGGACCCTGAAAATGAAGGGGAAAAATTCTGTAATTCGGTTTTCAAAAGAGCAGCTTACCTTCCTCTTGACCACGTTTGAAGATGGGACATTTGAGAAATCATGGGTAATTTGAAAAAGTGAGAATCCACAGTGCTTCAAAAATATCGACATTAATCAGCGTTCAGTAGAATAGAAATGGAATAAAAAACCTTGGGTGATGGGAGAAATTTACAAAGAGTTTTTAAATATATTCAACAATAGCATGAAAAAACAAAATCGAAGCGTTCTTTTGTTCATTGACAATGCTACTTGTCATTAGTCATTGTTCCTGTCCAATATTAAATTAATTTTTTCCACCATCCATGACGTTGGTCCTACAAACTCTGGATAATGGCATTATCCAAAATAATAAAGGAAGCGCTTGCTTCAAAAAGTGATTGCCAACAATGAGGTGTGTAAGATGGCATCAGAGATTTTGGGGAATATTGATGTCCTTGATGGAGTTTCATTTCGTAAGCAATCAATGAACATGATTAAGGAAGAAACCATAAGGAAATGTTTTAAGAACTGTGGTTTCTTATTTGGCAGTGGCGATAGTATACAAAACGAAACAGTTATCGAGCCCTACAAACAACATCATGCAGATTCAGGACGCAATAAATGACATTTATAATGGTTTTTCAGAAAATAGTGTCAGTGCTACTCTTACATTGATATTGACAAAAATATTGCCACAGAAATGGACAATATAAACCTGCAATAAACTGTGGACTTACAATCTAAAGATGTTCATGATGAAGATGATGAAGATCTACCATTAGAAAAACCTAGACCTTTAAGTCGAACACAAGTTTTCAACTATTTAAAGGTTTTGAAGGAATTTGGAAAAGTTAGAGACCAAGAGTTTTTTGATAATGCTACAGACTTAGAAATTTGTTTCAATAATTTCATCAAAAAAACAAAACAAACTAAACAGTTGATGTTAAATGTTTTTATTAAAAAGTGAATTTTACCCATATCTTTGACTAGTACAGTATATGCACATATCTGTACATAATTTGAATAATCATGCAAATCATAAAAAAAAGGTTTAGTTTCTTTTCCAGTCCCATAAAATCGAAAAGAAACACTTTCTGAGTGTTTATGAGGTAGAATTCTTAATAGAGAGCAATAGAAAAGTGGTAAGTACCCTGTCAAAGGAAGAAAACTTGAGAGACCCCGGAAAAACAAGGTAGTCCTGTTGAGTTCTGGCTCTTGCAGGTTTCACTGGAATATTACAATGAAATATTATTCAGTCATAAAAATAAATGAAGTTCTGATACATGTTACAACATGGATGAATCTTAACAACATTTTGCTAAGTGAAATAAGTCAGATACAAAAGGACAAATATTGTACGGTCCCACTTATATGAAGTATCTAGAATAGGTAAAATCATAAATACAGAAAGCAAATTAGTGTTTATCAGAGTCTGGGAGAAGAGGGAGTGAGGAATTATTGTTTAATATTCACAGAGTTTCTGTTAGGGGTGATGAAAAAGTTTTGAAAATAAATAGTGGTGATGGTTGCACAAAATTGCGAATATAATTAATGCCACTGGATTTTACATTTTAAAATGGGAATTTTATACTATATATGTTTTACTACAATTTTAACAAAAGTTGATTCACAGTAGTTTCTGATTTCAAGTGGGAGATATAAAGATACGGAAAAAGCATCACTGTGATTTATACAACAAGAAAACCGTTGAACAAAATGTAACTTAAATAATTTTCTTAATTTCATTAGAGAACTGAGGTTAAAGGACAGACAACTAACTTGAAATCTGGAGACAGGTGCCTTCAGAGATAAACAGGAGCCGGTCATTGTCTACCTAAAATAAATGCCACTGAATGCCATATGAGCTGGCAGGAATACTAAATTTGACATTTTTAATGAACTGCAAAAGTTGATCGTGGGCTACAGTGTGAACTGAAGCCTTTGGGAGCTGCTGGCATAAGTGGTTTCCACTCTTTTGCAAGTCTTTCTTCCAGAGCCCCCACTAGATGCCCACAGGAAAAGACTGGGGAGGATTCTAAGCAAGCTTCACCTCCATGTTTCTGGCTAGAGAAAGGAATAGCAGCTTCTGCCAAAATTCACACAGATCAACACACCCATATCTGCACTACAGAACAAAATAATTCTTCTGCAGGGCAGTGCATGTGTGGAATCTCATTGCAAATGAGTGAGAAGGATGAAGCTCACCACCAAATCTCAATGCTTATCCATCTTCCCTATCTTCCTTAAGTAAAATCAAAACCTTTAATCAGCAGGGAGACGGGCTTCAAAACCATAGCCTAAGGAAACTGTGGGATTCTCACTGATGCTTGGGGAGGGGAACAGATGGGAAAATTACAGCTTATGTATTTGGAGGAAAGATTGGAATACTAGTGAAGATAGTACCCCAGAACTCATGTTCCAAATACTTGTCTAAGACTGAGATTTAAAAAGAACATAAGAGAATGCCTTCTCTTCACCCTCCACAACCCTGCTAAGAATCCTTGAGTAAAAATAATAGTGGACTACAGCTGGGAGAATGGCAGGAGATAGACTCTCTATAGGTAGCAAAAAAAAAGAAATATCCAAAGCCAAGTGAGGAGACAAAACAAAATAGCAGAAGAGGAATATAAAATCTCTGGTGCCCACAGCAGCAATGAAATCCAACTCTGGTAACCATAGCAACCATAGTAACCAAGGAAATTTCAAACCCATTCCAACTCCTGACTAGATCAACACAAACGCCCACACTAGAGGCCCAGCAGAAGAAAAATTATGAAAATCTCCAAGTATTAAAAAAAAAAACCTCAGTATCTACTGTCCTATACAAGGAGTCTTGGTTGTGTAATGGTTAAGCGTTTGGCTGCTAATTAAAAGGTAGACAGTTTGAACCCACCAGCTACTGTGCTGGAGAAAGATGTGGCAGTCTGCCTTTGTAAAGATTACAGCCTTGGAAACCATATGGAGCAGTTCTACTCTGTCCTATAGGATCACTATGGGTCGGAATCGACTCGATGGCAACATGTTTCGTTTGACTGTACTATACAACACGTCCATCTTTCAACAAAAAAAATTACGTGGTATGCCAAAAGACATTAAAAAACACTATGTGGCCATACCAGTAAGAGTAAAGCACACCCAACCAACTGACATCACCAAAACCATACACAGACCAATAACACAAATTACAATTAAAACAATACAAAGGAAAGTAACCAATTCAAAGAAAATGGGAAGAAGCTAAGCTCATGATAAATCAGAACAAAAGCAAAGCAAGAAAATTATATGATAGTTTTTGTTAGGTGCCTTCAAGTCAATTCCAACTCATAATGACCCCCTGTACAACAGAACAAAGCACTGCCCGGTCCTGCACCATCCTCACAATCCTTGCTATATTGAACCCATTGTTGTAGCCACTGTGTCAATCCATCTCGTTGAGGGTCTTCCTCTTCTTCACTGACCCTCTACTTTACCAAGCATGTTGTCTGTCATGGGTTGAATTCTGTCACCCAAAAAATGTGTGTATCCATTTGGCTGGGCCATGATTCCTGGTATTGTATGATGGTCCACTATTTTATCATTTGATGTGATTTTCCTATGTGTTGTAAATCCTGCCTCTGTGATGTTAATGCTGAGTTGTGTTGATGAGGCAGAAGGCAATCTATGGGACTGGATTGCATCTTGAGCCAATTTCTTTTGGGATATAAAAGAGAGAAGCCAGCGGAGAGACACGGGGACTTCATACCACCAAGAAAGCAGTGCCGGGAGCAGAGCGCGTCCTTTGGACCTGAGGTTCCTGTGAGAAGAAGCTCCTAGTCCAGAGGAAGATTGAAGAAAAGGACCTTCCTCCAGGGCTGACGGAGAGAGACCCTTCCCCTGGAGCTGACGCCCTGAATTTGGACTTCTATGCTACTTTACTGTGAGGAAGTAGATTTCTCTTTGTTAAAGCCATCCACTTGTGGTATTTCTGTTATAGCAGCACTAGTTAATTAAGACAATGTCCTTCTCCAGGGACTAGTCCCTCCTGATAACATGTCCAAAGTGTGTGAGACAAAGTCTCGCCATCCGTGCTTCTAATGAGTATTCTGGCTGTACTTCTTCCAAGACAGATTTGTTCATTCTTCTGGCAATCCATGGTATATTCAATATTCTACACTAACATCATAATTTGAAAGCATAACTTCTTCTTCAGTATTCCTTATTCATTGTCCAGCTTTCACACGCACATGAGGCGATTGAAAACACCATGGCTTGGGTCAGAAGCACCTTAGTCTTCAAGGTGACATGTTTGCTTCTTAGTACTTTATAAGGATCTTTTGCAGCAGATTTGCCCAATGCAATGTGTACTTTGATTTCTTGATTGCTGTTTCCATGGTGTTGATTGTGGATTCAAGGAAAATGAAATCCTTGACAACTTCAATCTGTTCTCCATTTATCATGATGTTGCTCATCAGTCCAGTTGTGAGGATTTTTTTTTTTATGTTGAGGAGTAATCCATACTGAAGGTTGTGATCTTTGATCTTCATCAGTAAGTGCCTGAAATCCTCTTCACTTTCAGCAAGTGAGGTTGGGTCATCTGCATAACGCAGGTTGTTAATGAGTCTTCCACCAATCCTAATGTGGTGTTCTTTTTCATATAGTCGAGCTTTTCGGATTATTGGCTCAGCATACAGATTAAGTATGGTGAAATCATACAACCCTGACACCACTTTTTCTGACTTCAAACCATGCTGTATCCCCTTGTTCAGTTCGAACGACTGCCTCTTGGTCTAAGTACAGGTTCCTCAGGAGCACAAATAAATGTTCTGGAATTCCAATTCTTTGCAATGTTATCCATAACTTGTTATGATCTACACAGTCGAATGCCTTTGCAAAGTCAATAAAACACAAGTAAACATCTTTCTGGTATTCTCTGCTTTCAGCCAGGATCCGTCTGACATCAGCAATGATATCCCTTTTTCCACGTCCTCTTCAGAATCTAGATTGAATTTCTGGCAGTTCTGTGTCCATGTACTGCTGCAGCCACTTTTGAATGATCTTCAGCAAAATTTTACTTATGTGTGATATTAATGATATTATTTGATAATTTCTCCATTCTGTTGGATCTCCTTTCATTGGAATGAGTACAAATATGGATCTCTTGCCATCAGTTGGCCCGGTAGCTGTCTTCCAAATTTTTTGGCATAGATAAGTGAGCACTTCCAGTGCTGCATCTGTTTGTTGAAACATCTCAATCGGTATTCTGTTAATTCCTGCAGCTTGGATCTCTTCCTTTAGTACCGTCTGTTCTTGATCATAGGCTAACTTCTGAAATGGTTGAACGTCAACCAATTCTTTTCAGTATAGTGACTCTGTGTATTCCTTCAATCTGTTTTTGATGCTTCCTGGGTCATTTAGTATTTTCCCCATAGAATCCTTCAGTATTGCAACTCAAGGCTTGAATTTTTTCTTCCATTCTTTCAGCTTAAGAAATGCTGAGCGTGTTCTTCCCTTTTGGTTTTCTATTTCCAGGTGTCGTGGATTGAATTGTGCCCTCCAAAAATATCTGTCAACTTGGCTGGGTCGTGATTCCCAGTATTGTATGATTGTGTAATCTGATGTGATTTCCTTATGTTTTGTAAACTCTATAACTATGATGTGATTATGTGATCTCCTTATGTGTTATAAATTCTGTCACTGTGATGAGGTTATACTGATGAGGCTGACAAGATTAGATAGTGTCTTAATGCAATCTCTTTTAAGATATAAAAGAGTGAAGTGAGCAGAGACACATAGGAACCTCATACCACCAAGAAAGTAGTGCCGGGAGCAGAGCATGTCCTTTGGACCTGAGGCTCCTGCACAGAGAAGCTCCCAGAACAAAGGAAGACTAATGACATGGACTTTCCTCCAGAGCCAGTAGAGAAAGTGTTCCCGTGGAGCTGATGCCCTGAATTTGGACTTGTACCCCCCTGGACTGTGAGAGAATAAATTTCTCTTTGTAAAGCCATCCACTTGTGGTATTTCTGTTGGAGCAGCACTAGATGACTACGACACCAGGTCTTTGCACATTTCATTATAATACTTTTCTTGTCTTCTCGAGCCACCCTTTGAAATCTTCTGTTCAGCTCTTTTACTTCATTGTTTCTTCCTTTAGCTTTAGCTATTCTATGTTCAAGAGTAAGTTTCAGAGTCTCTTCTGACATCCGTTTTGTTCTTTTCTTTCTTTCCTGTCTTTTTAATGAAGTCTTGCTTTCTTCATGTATGATGTCCTTCATGTCATTACACAACTTGTCTTGTCTTCAGTCATTAGTGTTCAGTGTATCAAATCTATTCTTGAAATGGTATCCAAATTCAGATGGGGTATACTCCAAGTTTATTTTGGCTCTCATAGACTTTTTATAATTTTCTTCAATTTCAACTTGAATTTGTACATGAGCAATTGATGGTATATTCCACTCTCTGCCCCCAGCCTTCTTCTGACTGATGATACTGAGCTTTTCCATCATCTCTTTCCACAGATGTAGTTGATTTGATTCCTATGTATTCCATCTGGTGAGGTCCACGTGTATAGTCACCATTTATGTTATTGAAAAAAGGTATTTGCAATGAAGAAGTCGTTGGTCTAGCAAAATTCTATCATGTGATCTATGCCATTGTTTCCGTCACCAAGGCCATATTTTCCAACTACTAATCTTTCTTTGTTTCCAACTTTCGCATTTAAGTCACCAGTAGTTATGGGTCTTGATTGCATGTTTGACCAATTTCAGACTGCAGAAGTTGGCAAAAACTTCAGTTTCTTCATCTTTTGCCTTAGTGGTTGGTGCATAGATTTGAATAATAGTCATATTAACTGGTATTCCTTGTAGGCATATGGATATTATCCTATAACTGACAGTGTTATACTTCAGGATAGATGCTGAAATGTTCTTTTTGATGATGAATGTGATGCCATTCCTCTTCAATTTATCATTCCCGGCATCGTAGACCATACAATAGTCTGATTCAAAATGGCCAATGCCAGTCCATTCTGGCTCATTAATGCCTGGGATATCAATGTTTATGGATTCTGTTTAATTTTTGATGATTTTCCAATTTTCCTAGCTTATGCTTAGTATATTCCACATTCCTATTATAATGGATGTTGGCAGCTGTTTCTTCTCTTTTTGAGTCTTGTCACATCAGCAAATGTAGGTCCCAAAATCTTGACTCCATCAATGTCATTAAGTCCAACTCTACTTTAAGGAGGCAGTTCTTCCCTAGTTGTACGTTGAGTTTCTTCCATCCTGAGAGGCTCATCTTCCAGCACTATATCAGACAATGTTTCACTTCTATTCAAAAGGTTTTCACTAGCCCATTTTTTCAGAAGTAGATTTTCAGGGCCTTCTTCCTAGTCTAGCTTAGTCTGGAAGCTCAGCTGAAATCTCTCCACTAAGGCTGACCCTATTGGTATTTGAAAGACCAATGGCAAAGCTTCCACACACAAGCCACCACAGTACAACAAATTGACAGACATTTGGTGGATCATATGATTATATATAGAGAGAGATAGATAGATATGGACATACAATCATATATATACCCTTAAAACCTCAAAGACAGCAGTCAATTACAAATTACATGAAGAGACAGAAAAAGATGGATCAAGAAAATGGACAAAATTAAAATACAGAAATGATCTATGAGGAAGAACAGATAATGGAGCTGCTGAACAAAACTTCAAAAAGCTAGTAATAAGTCTCCTCAAAGAGATCAAGGAAAACACAGAAAAAGAATAGAAGAATTCAGGAGAACAAGAACAAAACAAAAATTAAATAAGCAAATAGAATCCTTACAAATACAAGAACGAGAAATTCAGAAGCTTAACAAAAAATAATTGAAACGAATAATTCTATGGATGGCTGCAGAAGTAGATTTGAAACAATAGTAGGAAGAAACAAGGAAATAGAGGACAAAAAAATTTTATATTGCTTATATGAGGAACAAACAGAAAAAAGAAGAAGAAAAATGAAGAAATCATACAGGTTATGTGGGACACCATCCAGAGGAATAATATATGCCCGTAGGGAATCCTGGAACAGAAAGAGAAAAAAAAGTACAGAAAGAATCTTTGAATATTTAATGGCAGAAAACTTTCTAAATATCATGAAAGCCAAGAAGTTTTCATCCATGAAGCTCAAAGAACTCCATATAACATAGACACCAAAAGAAAATCACCAAGATATATCATAATCAAACTTTCCAGATCCAAAGAGAAAGAATTTTCAGAGCAACACATGAAAAGCAAAATATCACCAACAAAGGGGTCCCAATGTGATTAAATGCCGACTTCTCATCAGAAACTATTCAGACAAGAAGACAATGAGATGACATATACAAAGCCCTGAAAGAAAAGAACTGTCAACGAAGAATTAAATATCCAGCAGGATTATCATTTAAAAATGAGGGAGAAATTAGGACATTCTAAGATAAGCAGAAATTAAGAGAACTTATAAAAACCAGATCAGCCCTGCAAGAAATATTAAAGGAAGTCCTTCAAATCGAAAACCAACCACAACAGAAAACAACCTAACAAAAAGACACATGAAAGTATCACCTGGATACCAAGCCATCACAACAGTAAAATAAAGTTAAAAAATGATTACTGGGAGCCAACATGGTGGTATAGACAGAGCATCATGCCAGCCCTCTGTAGCAAAGACCTGAAAAATTAAGTAAAACCAATACAAACATCAAGCCTGGCATCTTCAGCATCAAATGAAGGGATAAAGAACTAGATCAAGTGCTGAATGGCAGAAGAAACTGACAGAGAATGGAGAACAAGGAAAGATATGGAGTGGAGGTTCTCTGCAAGGTAACATGGCACAGACAGCAACAACCCCAGACAGGGAGTACAGGAAGGCAACTTCACAGAGCTCCCAATAGAAGAGAGAGCTCCCTTCCCATAAACCAACCACCCTTCCCACCAGCACCTGATGTGCTGCCACAGATAGAACACCCCGAGTGCTCAGGCCAGCTGCCACACCGTGAAAGTACTGCCCACCCTCCCACCACTTGAAGAGCTGCTGAACAGTGGGAAATGAGCCCGCACCACTCCCCATCCATAACACCTGCCTATCTGGCGAGGGGCTGGAAAAACTCTCACAGCACTGGACCAAAATGAGGAAATGGACAGTGCCTGCCCAGTCTGCCCTCAGCCACCTCGCCAATCAAGTGTACAGTGCAGCAGCCTCACTCAAACTTTTGCTGCCCTGCCCACCATGACAAGGTGGTAAGAACTATCATTTCCACAGACAAGCAAGCAGCAAAACAAGCCTGGCACACCTGCTGTGATATAGCAAAACAAAACAAAAAAGCAGGATGAAACAAATGAACACACAATCAATAAATAAAGAAAATAACATCTTAGTGTCTTGGAGACAGCAGACAATATCAAAACATAAAAAAGAAGGACAAGATGGCTCCAACAAATGACCAAAATAAAGAATCAGAAGACCTTGCAGTAGAAAAAAAAAGCAGTGGAACTACCTGATATGGAATTCAAAAGACGAATGTTTAGGACTCTCAAGAGATCAGGGAAAAAGATCAAGGAAAACACTGACAAAACCAATGAAGCATAGCAAAAATCAGGAAAACACAGACAAATCAATAGAATTCAGGAAAATAATACAAGAACAAACATCAAAATAGACAATTAGAGATCATGCAAAAACAGCAACTAGAAAACCAAAAGAAAAATAACAGAATTTCAGAAATGGAAAACTCAATAGAAAGTCTTAGGAGCAAATTTGAAACAATGGAAGACAGAATCAGTGAGATTGAAGACAAATCCATGGGTGCCACTTTGAGGAAAAATCAGAGAAAAGAATGAATAAAAATGAAGAAAACCTAAGAATTATGTGGGATACAATCAACAGCAAAAATTTGCATGTGATTGGAGTTCCAGAACAGGAAGAAAAAACAAAAAACACAGAGAAGATCATTGAAGATTTGCTGGCAGAAAACTTCCCAAATAACATGAAAGACAAAAAGCTCACAAACCCCATACAGGACAGACCTTAAGAGAAAGTCACCAAGACACATCGTAATCACACTTGACAAAAACGAAGACAAAGAAACTTGAGAGAATCTAGAGAAAAACTAAAAGTTACTTACAAAGTGGAAACAATAAGACTAAGCTCTGATTACTCAGCAGAAGCTATGCAAGCAAGAATGCAGTGGGATGACATATATAAAATCTTGAAAGAAAATAACTGCCAACCAAGAATAATATATTCTGCAAAACCCTCTCACAAATATGGTGAAAAAAATAGGACATTTCCAGATAAACAGAAATTAATGGAATTTACAAAAACCAAACCAATCTTACGAGAAATATTAAAGGGAGTCCTTCAGTTAGAGAACTAACAACATCACACAACAGCCAGAGTTTAAGACACAGAACAGCATCAGCCAGACACCAACCTAGATAAAGAAATTTCAATAATAAAACAAACATAAAATACTTAAAACAGACACATCAATCTGTAAAGGACGACAATATCAAAACAATAAAAGGGGAATAAACAGTGGAGATACAGAACTTTCAAAATGGAGAGGAAGTCAAGGCAATATCAAGTAACAAAAGACTGGTTCAAACTTAGGAAGATAAGGATAAATTTCAAGGTAATCACAAAGAAAGTTAACAAACTGCCTCATCAAAATAAAAAAAAGAGAAACACAAAGATTCAGTAAACACAAAATTTGCAATAACAAAAGGAAAGAAAAGAAGATCTAGAAACAAAAAGAACTCAGCACAGGAGAGTTAGAGGAACAAAGAAAACGACAGCACTGCAAAAAACAAACAAACAAACAAAAGCAACAATATGACAGCAATAAATTCATACCTATCAATAAGCACACTTAATGTAAATGGTTTAAATGCACCTGAAAACAGTGAGAAGGTGGCAGAATGAATTAAAAAAAACAGGAGCCATCAATATGCTCTCTACAACAGAAACACTTTAGACATAAATTTATAATTTATAATTATAATTATAAGTTTATAATTTATACATAAATTTATGAAAAATCAAAGGATAGAAAAATATATATCAAGTATACAGTAACCATAAAACGGCAGGAGTGGAAATACTAATCTCAGATAAAATAGACTTTAAGGTAAAATCAACAATAAAAGACAAGGAAGGACATTATATAATGACTACAGGGAAAATCCACAAAGAAGACATAACCTTAATAAATATCTACACACCCAACAACAGGACTTGAAAATACATAAAACAAACTAACAGCACTGAAAAGAGAAATAGATAGTTCCACAATAATAGCATGAGACTTCAACAAACCACTCTCAGTAAAGGACAAAACATCAAGAAAGAAACTCAACAGTGATACATATGATATAAAGGCCAAATTGGAACAACTGGACCTCACATACATTTATAGAACACGCTATCAACAGGAGTAAAATATACATTCTTTTCCAATGCACATGGAACATTCGTTCTCCAGAAGAGACCACATTTTAAGTCACAAAGCAATCCTCAGTAAAATCCAGAACATCAAAATAATACAAAGCATTTTCTCTGATCACAACACCATAAAAGTAGAAATTTACAATAGGAAGAGCAATGATAAAAGATGAAACACATGGAATTGAATAATATCTTGCTTAAAAACAACTGGGTAATAGAAAAAATCAAAGAGGAAATAGAAAAATTCCCATAATCAAATGAGAATGAAAACACATCATACCAAAACTTTTGGGATACAGCAAAGGCAATGCTCAGAGGTCAATTCATAGCAATAGATTCACATATCAAAAAAGAAGGGAAAAAATCAAAATGTTAGCCTTACAAGTCGAACAAATAGGAAAAGAACAGCAAAAGAAGAAATGAAATAATAAAGATTAGAGCAGAAATAAATGAAATAGAGAATGGAAAAACAATAGAAAGAATTAACAAGACCAAAAGTTGGTTCTTTGAAAAGATCAACAAAATTGATAAACCACTGGCCAAACTGACAAGAGAAAAACAGGAGAGGAAGCAAATAAACCAAATAGGAAATGAGACGGGGGACATTACAATAGACCCAGCTGAAATGAAAAGGTTCATAACAGAATATTATGAAAAATTGTACTCCAACAAATTTGAGAACCTAGAGGAAATGGACAAATTTCTAGAAACACACTATCTACCCAAACTAATACAAGTTGAGGTAGAAAAACTAAACAACTCATAACAAAAGAGATTGAAAAGGTAATCAACAAAATTCCTAACCAAAAAAAGTCCTGACCCAGATGACTTTGCTGGAGAATTCTACCATTCAGAGAAGAGCTCACACCAGTACTACCCAAACTATTTCAGAACATAGAAAAGGAAGGAATACTCCCCAAATCATCCTATGAAGCCAGAATAAACCTGATATCAAAGCTAGACACACTACCAAAAAAGAATTACAGACCAATGTCTCTCATGAATATAGATGCAAAAATTTTTTTAAGTTTTTTTATTGTTGTACTTTAAATGAAGTTTACATTTCAGGTCAGTCTCCCATAAAAAATTTTTATACATACATTGTTATGTGACCCTAATTTCTCACCCCATTCTGTGACAGCACACTCCTCCTTTCCACCGCTGATTCCCCATAACCATTCAACAAGTTCCTAACCCTCTCTGCCTTCCCATCTCACCTCCGGACAGAAGCTGCCCCTTTGGTTTCCTGTATCTACATGATTAAGAGGCACACTCTTCATGAGTATGACTTTATGTCCCACAGTCCAGTCCAATCCCTGTCTGAAGAGATGTCCTTGGAAATTTTTTACTTCTGGGCTAATAGAGAATCCAAGGGCTATGCTTTCCGGGGTTCCTCCAGTCTCAGACAGACCATTAAGTCTGGTCTTCTTACTAGAATTTGAATTCAGCACCCCATCTTCCTGCTGCTCCATCAGGGACTCTCTGTTGTGTTCCCTGTCAGGGCGGTCATTGGTGGTAGCCAGGCACCATCTAGTTCTTCTGGTCTCAGGTTGATGAAGTCTCTGGTTTATGTGGCCCTTTCTGTCTCTTGGGCTAACACATTCCTTGTGTCTTTGGTGTTCTTCATTCTCCTTTACTCCAGGTGGTTGGGACCAATTGATGCACCTTAGATGGCCGCTTACAAGCTTTTAAGAGCCCAGATGCCACTCACCAAAGTAGGATGCAGAACATTTTCTTAATAAGATTTGTTATGCCACTTGACCTAGATGTCCCCTGAAAGCATGGTCCTCAGACCCCCACCCCTGCTACTCTGTCTCTCAAAGTGTTTGATTGTGTTCAGGAAATTTCTTAGCTTTGATTCAGTCCAGTTGTGCTGACTTCCCCTGTAGTGTGTGCTGTCCTTCCCTTCTCCTAAGATGATTCTTATCTACTATCTAGTTAGTAAATAACCCTCACCGTTCTTCCGCACCCTCATAACCATCAAAGAATGTTTTCTTCTGTGTTTAAACCTTTTCTTCAGTTCTTATAATAGTGGTCTTATACAGTATCTGTCCTTCTGTGACTGACTAAATTCACTCAGCATAATAAGCTCCAGCTTCCTCCATGCTATACGATGTTTCACGACTTCATCTTTGTTCTTTATTGTTGCATAGTGTTTTATTTTGTGGATGTACCTCAATTTGTTTATTCACTCGTCCCTTGATGGGCACCTACGTTGTCTCCATCTTTTTGCTATTGTGAACAGTGCTGCAATGAACATGGGTGTACATATATCTATTAGTGTGATGGCTCGTATTTCTCTAGGATATATTCCAAGAAGCAGGAGAGCTGAATGGTATGGTATTTCTATTTCTAGCTTTTTAAGGAAGTGCCAAATCGATTTCCAAAGTGCTTGTGACATTTTACATTCACACCAACAGTGTATAAGTGCTCCAGTATCTCCACAACATCTCCAGCATTTATTATTTTGTGTTTTTTGGATTAAGGCTAGCCTTGTTGGGGTGAGATGATATCTCATTGTAGTTTTGATCTGCATTTCTCTAGTGGCTAATGATCAAGAGCATTTCTTCATGTGTCTGTTAGCCCCCTGAATATCTTCTTTGGTGAAGTGCCTGTTCATGTCCTTTGCAGTTTTTTACTTGTGTTATTTGTCTTTTTGTTGTTGAGGATTTGCAGTATCTTGTAGAGTTTAGAGATTAGACGCTGATCGGATTTCTCTTAGCCAAAAATTTTTTCCCAATCTGTAGGCTGTCTTTTTACTCTTTTGGTGAAGTCTTTTGATGAGCATAAGTGTTTTATTATTAGGAGCTCCCATTTATCTAGTTTTTTTTCTGGTGCTTCTGCATTGTTACCTATGGTTCGTATTGTGTTTATGCCATGTATTAGGGATCCTAGCTTTGTCCCTATTTTTTCTTCCATGATATTTATCGTTCTTGATTTTATATTTAAGTCTTTGATCCATTTTGAGTTACTTTTGTGCATGGTGTGAGGTATGGATCTTGTTTCAGTTTTTTGCAGATGGATATCCTGTTATGCCAGCACCATTTGTTAAAGAGACTGTCTTTTCCCCAGTTGACGGACTTTGGGCCTTTGTCAAATATCAGCTGCTCATAGGTGGATGAACATATGTCTGGATTTTCAACGCTGTTCCATTGTTCTATGTATCTGTTGTTGTACCAACACTATGCTGTTTTGACTACTATGGGGGCATAATAGGTTCTAAAATCAGGTAGTGTGGGGCCTCCCACTATGTTCTTCTTGAGTAATGTTTTATTTGGGGCCTCTTCCCTTACCATATGAAGTTGGTGATTTGTTTTTCCATCTCATTAAAAAATGCCAGTGGAATTTAAATCGGGATTGCATTGTATCTGTACATTGTTTGGGGTAGAATTTACATTTTCACGATGTTGAGTCTACCTATCCATGAGCAAGGTATATTTTTCCACTTATGCAGGTCTCTTTTAGTTTCTTGCAGTAGTGTCTTGTAGTTTTCTCTGTATAGATATTTTACGTCTCTGGTTTAGATTTATTCTTAAGTATTTTATCATCTTGGGGACTATTGTAAATGGTATTGATTTGGTAATTTCCTCTTCGAGGTTGTCTTTGTTGGTGTAAAGAAATGCAAATTAGTTTTGTATGTTTATCTTGTATCCTGATACTTTGCTGAAATCTTCTATTAGTTCCAGTAGTTTTCTAGTGGATTCTCTGAGGTTTTCTGTGTATAAGATCATATCATCTGCAAATAGAGATACTTTGACTTCTTCCCTACCAGTTTGGATGCACTTTATTTCTTTTTCTAGCCTAACTGCTCTGGCTAGGAGCTCCAGCCGAATGTTGAATCAGAGTGGTAATAGAGGGCATCGTTGTCAGGTTCCCATTCTCAAGGGGAATGCTTTCAAGTCTCTCCCTTTAGGATGATGTTGGCTGTTGGCTGTGTATAAATGCCCTTAATTATTGAGTAATTTCCCTTTTATTCCTATTTTGTTGAGAGTTTTTATCATGAACGGGTGTTAGACTTTCTCCAATGCCTTTTCTGTATTGATTGATAAGATCATGTGTTTCTTTCTTTTGTTTTATTTATGTGATGGATTACATTGATTGTTTTTCTAATGTTGAACCATCCCTGCATACCTGGTATAAATCCAACTTGATCATGGTGAATTATTTTTTTTGATATGTTGCTGAATTCTATTGGCTAGAATTTTGTTGAGGATTTTTGCATCAATGTTCATGAGGGATATTGGTCTGTAATTTTCTTTTATTGTGGTGTCTTTACCTGGTTTTGGTATCAGGGTTATGCTGGCTTCAGAGAATGAGTTTGGGAGTATTCCATCCTTTTCTATGCTCTGAAATACCTTTCGTAGAAGTGGTGTTATCTCTTTTCTGAAAGTTTGGTAGAATTCTCCAGTGAAGCCATCGGGGCCAGGGCTTTTTTGTTATTGTTGTTGGGAGTTTTTTAAATAATCTTTTCAATCTATTCTTTTGTTATGGGTTTAATTTGTTGTTATGCCTCTGTTTGTGTTAGTTTAGGTAGGTAGTGAGTTTCTAGAAATTTGTCCATTTCCTCTAGGTTTTCAAATTTGCCAGAGTACAATTTTTCATAGTATTCTGTTTTGATTCTTTTAATTTCAGTTGGGTCTGTTGTGATATCACCCATCTTATTTCTTATACATGTTATCTGCTTCAGCTCTTGTTTTTCTTTTGTCAGTTTGGCCAATGGTTTATCAATTTTGTTGATCTTTTCAAAGAACCAGCTTTTGGTCTTGTTAACTCTTTCAATTGTTTTTCTATTCTCTATTTCATTTAATTCTGCTCTAATTCTTACTATTTCCTTGTTTCTGGCACCTGAAGGCTTCTTTTGTTGCTCTCTTTCTACTTGTTCCAGTTGTAGGGTTAATATTCTGATTATGGCCCTTCTTCATTTTGGATGTGTGCATTTATTGCTATAAGCTGACCTCTGTGCACTGCTTTTTCTGTGTCCCAAAGGTTCTGGTAGAATGTGTTTTCATTCTCGTTTGATTCATTGCATTTATTTATTCCATCCTTAATTTCTTCTGGAACCCAGTAGTTTTTGTGCAAGGTGTTGTTCAATTTCCATGTGTTTGATTATTTTTTCATTGCTTTTTGTGTTGTTGATTTCCACTTTTATGCGTTTATGGTCAGAAAAGTTGCTTTGTAATATTTCGATGTTTTGGATTATGTCAAGGCTTGCTTTATGGCCTAATATGTGGTCTATTCTGGAGAATGTTCCATGTGCATTGGAAAAGAAAGTACACTTGGCTGATGCTGGGTGCAGTGTTCAGTATATGTCTATGAGATCAAGTTGGTTGATTGTAGCATTTAGCTCTTCAGTGTCTTTGTTGAGCTTCTTTATGGATGTTCTTTCCTTCACCAAAAGTGGCACGTAGAAGACTCCAACTATGATTGTGGAGCTGTCTATCTCTCTTTTCAGTGCTGTTAGAGTTATTTTTATGTATTTTGGAGCCCTGTCGTTGGGTGTGTAAATATTTATTATAGTTATGTCCTCCTGTTGTATTGACCCTTTAATCATTATATAGTGCCCTTCCTTATCCTTTGTGGTGGATTTCACTTTAAAGTCTATCTTGTCAGAGATTAATATTGCTACTCCTGCTCTTTTTTGAATGCTGTTTGCTTGATTTTTTTTTTCCATCCTTTGAGTTTTAGCCTGTTTTCCTCTTTAAGTCTAAGGTGCGTCTCTTGTAGGCAGCATATAGACAGATCGTGCTTTTCTATCCAATCTGCCACTCTCTGTCTCTTTATTGGTGCATTTAGTCCGTTTACATTCAGCATAATTATTGATAGGTATGAGTTTAGTGCTGTCATTTTGATGTCTGTTTCTGTGTGCTGTTCACAGTTTCTTTGTTCCCCTTCATTTTCTGTGCTGAGTCATTTTTCTTTATGTTTTTTTCATCTTTTTAATTGTTGATTTTGTGTTTGCTGAGTCTTTATATTTTTCTAGTTTTTTGTTTTGATTTGTAGGATTGTTAGTTTCCTTTGTGGTTACCTTAATATTTATCCCTATTTTTCTAAGTTAATACCAATCATTTATTTCTTTATATTGCCTTGACTTCCCATACATATGAAAAATTTATGTCTGCATTTTTAAGTCCCTCTTTTTTGTTTTTTGTTATCCTTTTTTACATATTGATATCTCTGTTTCCCTATTTTCAATGTTATAGCTTTGATGTATTTTCGACTTCCTTATCTGAGTCAATATTTGGTTGCTGTGTCCTGTGTTCTAGTCTTGCACTGTTATCTGACGTTATTGATTTTCTAACTGGAGGACTCCCTTTAGTATTTCTTGTAATTTTGGTTTGGTTTTTGCAAATACCCTAAACTTGTGTTTATCTGGAAATTCCATAATTTCACCATCATATCTGAGAGACAGTTTTGCTGGATATATAATTCTTGGCTGGCAGTTGTTTTCCTTCAAGGCTTTGTATATGTCATCCCATTGCCTTCTTGCCTGCATGGTTTCTGCTGAGTAGTCCGAGCTTATTCTAATTGACTGTCCTTTGTAGATGACTTTTCTTTTATCCCTACCTACTCTTAAAATTATCTTTATCTTTGATTTTTGTAAGTTGGATTATAATATGTCTTGCTGACTTTCTTTTGGGGTCTACCTTATGTGGGGTTCGATGAGAATCTTGGATAGATAGCTTCTCATCTTTCATAATGTCAGGGAAGTTTTCTGCCAACAAATCCTCAATAGTTTTCTCTGTATTTTCTGTTATCCCCTACCACCATCCATTCTGATACTCCAATCACTCTTAGGTTATTTCTCTTGATAGAGTCCCACATAACTCTTAGAGTTTCTTCATTCTTTTAAATTTTTTTATATGACTTTTCCTCAAATAAGTTGACGTCAAGTGCTTTATCTTCAGTGTCACTAATTCTGACTTCTACTGCCTCAGTTCTGCTCCCATGACTTTCTATTGAGTTGTCTAATTCTGAAATTTTACTGTTAATCTTCTGTATTTCTGATTGCTTTCTCTCTATGGATTCTTGCAGCCTATTAAATTTGTCATTATGTTCTTCAATAACTTTTTTAAGTTCCCCTACTACTTTGTCTATGTGTTTGGCTGTCTCTATGCTTTGACAAATTTCCTTTCTAATTTCTAGAAGAGTTCTATAGATTAATCTTTTGTATTCTGACTCAGGTAATTCCAAGAAATTCTCTTCCTCCAGAAAATTTATTGATTCTTTATTTTGGGAGCTTGCTGAAGCCATCATGGACTGCCTCTTTATGTGATTTGATATTGACTGTTGTCTCCGAGCCATCAATAAGTTATTATAATTTTATTTTATATGTGTTTAGTGTGTCCTAGCTTCTTGTTTTGTTTTGTTTTTCTAAAATGCCCAAATAGGCTGCTCGTGTGTGCTAGTTTGATTATTGACGCCTTTGAAGCTCTAACGTCCTGTTACCAGGTAGTTAGTTCTGTAACTAAGTATGTGTACACAGGAGTCCATTATATTTTCGTGTCTGAATTCAGCACAGGTGTCCAGGCAGTTGGTCACCAAGTGTGTGGTGCAGGCTCTCACCTACAATCCTAGAGAGGCATGGGTGATTGGTGTAGGCCCAAGTATCTGGCTGCAGTAGGGGGTCACGTGCTGAGCAAGGCAGAGGGCTGATGTCTGCCCCTGAGTGTCTGAAAGGAAAGTGTGTCCCCATTGCCTAGAGTGAGTAGGTAGGTGAGTTTTGCAGCCAGACTATAAGCACCCTACTCTTTTGGGTGTAAAGACTCTGGGGCACCACTTATTCTTGGACCCCTGTAGCAGGTGACTAGGTGGCATAGGTGGAGCCAACAGTCCTCAAGCCCCTGGTGCAGACCAGTAAATATGCCTGCTTGAAGGGCAGGGCTGTGTCTAACATCACAAATCTGCCACTTCACAGCTGAAACAGTTGAAGTTAGACTTCAGGTGTTTACCGTGTTGTACTGTGGTAGTGAGAGCTTACACTGTTGAGATGGGTCCACACAAGTCTATACAGGGGTGGAAGGCACTCAAAGTCTGCAGACCCCTTATGCCTGTGTCTAGCAAAAGAGCTGTGCCAACCCTGAGTTCCTGGCTTAGGGGAGCCAGTAGCTTATTTGTTCTTTCTCCAAGGCCAGGAGAATCGATAAGAGTGCCTTATGGGTTCTACTTCTGGCCCAGGGGACTCAGAGTTTTCAGAAGCCTGCCGGA
Organism: Dugong dugon; assembly: GCA_030035585.1. NCBI lineage: Eukaryota > Metazoa > Chordata > Mammalia > Sirenia > Dugongidae > Dugong > Dugong dugon. The sequence continues at coordinate 93,166,544 of CM057483.1, read as the reverse complement.
CTGGTGCACAGAAGGGAGGGAGGAGGTGAAAGGGGGAGAGGTTTTTCCCAAACGGGCTTCTTTTTTTAAATCCCCATGAAAGGCCACACACTTGTACTTATCTTTAGCCAATTAGGAGCTGCTTTTCACTGGTTCGGAGTATCCAAGCAGAGTCTCTGTTGCCGGATCTCTCTCTATGTGGAAACTGCCTCCCGAGTGTGCGCTTGGAGCACTATGCCTGCTTCACTACGTACCTGGGAGCCGGTCAGGGCTGAAGAGTTGCGGCTCCAGCCGAGTCCATTCTGGTACTTCTCGCTTCTTCGGAACCGTCTCCCTCTCCCCTGGTCACTCAGTCTGATTCCTCAACTTTGCCTTGTTCAGGACTCCTAGATATTCATATACAATCAAATCACTTGTGTTTCCAGGTCTTTGTTGTAAGAGGGATATAGGAAGCTGTCTGACTACTCCGCCATCTTGGCCCTGCCCCTCTTAAGATTTCTTTAAAATTATTTTTTATTGTACTTTAGATGAACGTTTACAGAACAAATAGTTTTTCATTAAACAGTCAGTACACATATTGTTTTATAACACTGGTTAACAACCCCACGACATGTCAACACTCTCCCTTCTCTACCTTGGAGAACCTTTTTATTTTTGTGAAACTATAAACATAGCCAAAGTTACACCATTTCAAGTTTCCACATGTAAAATTCAATGACACTGATTACCTTCTTCCCGTTTTGCTGCTATTCTTACTATCCTTTTCCAAATTACTCCATTACCGTTATCTTCAACCCACTGCCCCCTGGGCTTCCCAGCAAACCTTTTGAGTTCCTGTTGTCAATTTGATCTCACGTAGATAACTTTTTTTTGTACCTTAGATGAAGGTTTACACAATATTTTCTCACTAAACAGTACACATATTGCCCTATGACAGTGGTTAACACACCCATGACATGTCAACACTGTCCCTTCTCAACCTTGGGTTCCCTATCACCAGCTTTCTTGTCCCTCCTGCCTTCTAGTCCTTCTCCCTGGACTGCTGTGCCTCATTAGTCCCATTTTGTTTTATGGGGCTGTCCAAACCCCAGCTAAAGGGTGAACTTCATGAGTGAATTCGCCACTGACCTAAAAGGGTGTCCAGAAGTCATACTCTTGGGGTTTTTCTAGTCTTCAAGCCAGTAAATCTGGTCTTTTTTGTGAGTTAAAATTTTGTTCTACATCCTTCTCCAGCTCTGTCCAGGACCCTTTGTTGTGATCCCGGTCAGAGCAGTCAGTGGTGGTAACCGGGCACCATCTAGCTGTACTGGACACTGTCTGGTGGAGGCTGTGGTAGCTGTGGTCCGTTAGTCCATTGGACTAATCTTTTCTTTGTATCTTGTTCTCTTCATTCTCCCTTGCTCCTGAAGAGGTGAGACCAGTGGAGTATCTTAAATGGTTGCTCACAGGCTTTTAAGACCCAAGACAATATAAACCAAGGTAGAATGTAGAACATTTTCTTTATAAATTGTGTTATGCCAATTGAGCTAGATGTTCCCTGACAGCATGGTCCCCAAAGCCCTCTATCCAGCAATTTAGTCCCTCAGAAAGTTTGGATGTGTCTATGGAGTTTCCATGACCTTTCCTTGTACAAGTTGTGCTGGCTTCCCCAGTATTGTGTACTTTCTTACACTTCACCAAAGTTAGCACTTATCTATTGTCTGTTAGTTGCAAAAATTCTTAATGAAATTCTAGCCAATAGAATTTAGCATCGTATCAAAAAAATAATATACGACGACCAAGTAGGATTCATACCAGGTATGCAAGGATGTTTCAACATTAGAAAATCAGTGAACGTAATCCACCACATAAATAGAACAAAAGGAAAGAATTAGGAGAGGTGGTTTCAAGATTGCAGAGTAGTCAAATGCTTCCTGTGGTCCCTTTTACAATAAAGACCCAAAAAAACAAGTGAATCAATTGTATATGACAATCTAGGAGCCCTGAACATCAAAGGCAAAGTTGAGGAATCAGAATGAGTGGCAGGGGGAGGGAGAGGCGGTTTGGAAGCAGCAAGGAGTTGTCAAACCTGACCCAGTGGGAGCCACCAACCTTCCAGCTGGATAAGCTGGCATGTGTGGTGAGGCAAGCAGTGGCACTCAGGAGGCATTTTCCACATCGGGAGAAGCCCAATGGCAGAGAGGCTACTCGGACATCCAGAACCAGTGAAAAGGATTGCTCAGTCGGCAAAAGATAATTACTGCATCTGGCTTACGGTGAGGATCAAATAGTGTTTCCTTTGGGAAAAACCTCTCTCCAATTTCTCTCCCACCTCCCCACTTTGCACGGGGTCCCAGCACAGCTTCAGCAATTGCCACGTCCCCTAGGTGGGAAGTAGGCATGTCACGGGTCCTGAGCCATTCTTCCGGCCTTAGAGAGGGAACAAATTAACAAACGGAGGAAAAATAAACTGCTGACTTTCTTAAGCCTGAACTTAGGGTAGGCACAGCTCCTTTGCCTAGGCACAAGTATAAGGGGTCCACAGACTTTGAATGCCTTTCACTCCTACATAGACTTGTGTGGGCCCATTTCAACAGCATAGGCCCTCAATACCACAGTACAACAGGGTATATACCTGCAGTCTAATTTAAACTATTTCAGCTGTGGGGTGGCAGGTTCGTGACATTTGACACTGCTCTGACCATTAAGCAGTTTTCTTGCCTGCCCACATCAGGGGCCTGAGGACTGGTTGGTCAACCCATGCCACATAACCACCTACTACAGGGGTCCAAGAATAAGTGATGCTCCCTAGTCCTTAAAGCCAACAGCATTGGGTGTTCATAGTCTGGCTGCAAAACCTACCCACCTACATGCTCTAGGGAACAGGGAATGCTTTTCTCCCAGACACTTGGGGGCTACCACTAGTCCCCTGCCTTCCTCCACGTGTGGTCTCTTGCTGCAGCTGGATGCCTGTGCCTACATCAAGCACCCATGCCTGTCTAGGACTGTAGGTGACAGACCTGAACCACATACTTGGTGGCTGACTACCTGGACATCAGAGCTGACTCCATACAGGAAGATTGGGTGAACTCCTGGGCTCACATACTTAGTGGCACTTCTGACCAACTGGTAGCAGGACGATGGAAATTCAGAGATGCTTGTGATCAGGACATCCCACAGGAGCAGCCTACATGGGCATATCAAAACAAAACAAAACAAGAAGCTAGGACACAGTAAGCGAACATAAAATAATTAAATATAGTAACTTACTGATGGCTTGGAGATAACAGTCAATATAAAAGCACATAAAGAGACAGACCATGATGGCTTCAGCAAGCTCCCGCAATAAGGAATCAAAAAACTTTCTGGAGGAAGAGAATTTCTTGGAATTACGGGAAACAGAATAGAAAAGTTTAATATACAGAATTCTTCAAGAGATCAGAAAGGACTTTTGGGCAACGTGGTGCTATATGCAGAAGCACCACGCCTTCCCTTCACAGCAAAGATCTGAAAAAATAAGCCAAACAGAGAAGACAGCAATTCTGAAACCCTAGGCATCAAATGAAGAGATAAAGAACTCAGCAAATCACAAAATGGAATAAGAAACTGACAGAAAACAGAGAACAAGGAGAGATACAAGCAGAGGTCCCCTATCAGCTAAAGCAGCACAGTCTCCTATCAGAGACCAGCGAAAAGGGGGTACGAGAAAGCAGCTTCACAGGGCCTCCAGCAGGAGACAGAACAACTGCTAACCAGCAATATACACTTTCCCATTCCTCACCCTTCTTCACCCCCACTCGGCCTCCTCTGCTTCCTGCAGCCACAGTCTCTTGGCCATGAAGCATTGGCTTCACCCCGGTGTCGCTTGGATTCCACCCCCACCCCCTCACTAGCCGGCTCCCTAAGTGCCATTTGTTGGCTGCTGGTGTTGCTTTTTTCTGCTATTTAGAGTTCTTCCTTACCTCTTACCACCTACCCCTCCTTTCTCTCAAATACCTGGCTCCTTATGAAATCTTTGCTTCTTCCTGAAGGCTGTGAAACTCCGCTAGACTGTGAGACTGCTTCCTGGCCCATGCTGCCAAGCTGGTGGGATCACGGGGCATTTTTTAATTTGTTTTGAATTGTTTGTTTGTTTGTTTTCTTTTTCTTTTCTCGAATTGGGAGCCCGTTCTAGCCAGGCAGTACTGCATGGCTTGGGACCTACCCACTCAGTTTGCGCAGACGCAGAGAGGGATCCATGAGGGCATTCCTTTTTCTTGTTTTTTTTTTGGGGGGGGGATTTTTTTCCCTTTTGGGGTGGGTTTCTTATTCTTTTTTAAAAATTTGTTTGTTTTGTTTTCTTTTCCCCCTTTTACCCTTTTTGTCTTTCTTCATTATTAAGTTTCTCGTCTCTACCTTCTTCTTCTCTTTTACTGTCCCCTAAATACCTGGTGCAGAGTGACACCTCTACTCTTTCGAGCCAGTCTGTACTTCGCAGCTTGGGAAAAACTTCCCCAGACCTCGTAGCCACACCGGTGGGATTCCTGGGAGCTTTTCTTTTCTTTTTTCTTTCTAATCTTTATTCATTTTTTTCTCTCCTTTTCTTTTCTTTTCCTTTTTGTTTTTCTCCATTTCTAGTCTCTCATCTCTTTACTCAAACAGCAGGCTCCCCTAGCACTCTTTTTTGTTTGTTTGTATGTTTTTGGCTCCTGTTTCTCTCTCCTCTCTCCCATACCTACTTGAGCTCCACACATCACAATCTCCCCCCCTCCATCCTGCCTACCTGCACTGTGCACTGAACATCACACCACCAAGCAGCCAAGGCATGGCCGGCCAGACATCTGGGTCAATTAGCTTAACAAAGCTTATTAAGAAAATGTTCTGCATCCTACTTTGGTGAGTGGCGTCTGGGCTTCTAAAAGCCTGTAAGCAGCCATCAAAGATGCATCAATTGGTCCCAACTACCTGGAGTAAAGGAGAATGAAGAACACCAAAGACACAAGGAAAGTATTAGCCCAAGAGACAGAAAGGGCCACATAAACCAGAGACTTCATCAGCCTGAGACCAGAAGAACTAGATGGTGCCAGGCTACCACCAATGACTTCCCTGACAGGGAACGCAACAGAGAGTCCCTGGTGGAGCAGAAGAAAGGTGGGGTGCAGAACTCAAATTCTAGTGGGAAGACCAGACTTTATGGTCTGACTGAGACTGGAAGAACCCTGGAGAGCATGGTCCCTGGATTCTCTATCAACCTGGCACTAAAACAATTGCCGAAGCTAGCTCTTAAGACAGGGATTCGACTGGACTGTGGGACATAAAGTGATACTCGTGAGGAGAGTGGGCAAAAGAAATGAACAGACACTTCACCAAAGAAGACATTCAAACAGCCAACAGTCCCATGAGGAAATGCTTCCTATCACTATCAATTAGAGAAATGAAAATTAAAACCACAGTGAGATACCATCTCACGCCAGCCCTACTGGCACGAATCAAAAACTTTGGAAATAACAAATGTTCGAGAAACTGTGGGGAGATCGGAACCTTTATGCACTGCTGATGGGAATGCATAATGATATAACCATCTTGGAAAATGATATGGCGCTTCCTTAGAAAGCTAGAAATAGAAATATCATATGATCCCACAATCCACTCCTAGGAATATATCCTAGAGAAATAAGAGCCGTCACACGAATAGACATATGCACATCCATGTTCATTGCAGCATTGTTCACAATAGCAAAAAGATGGAAACAACTTAGATGCGCATCAAGAGATGAATGGATAATCAAACTGTGGTACATACACACAATGGAGTATTATGAAACGATAAAGAACAATGATGAATCTGTGAAACATCTCATAACACGGATGAAACTGAAGGACATTATGCTGAGTGAAATAAGTCAATCATAAAAGGACAAATATTCTATGAGACCTCTATTGTAAAAACTCAAGAAAAGTTTACTCACAAAAAGTAACAATCTATATTAGTTACAAGGAATGGGAGGGGTGGGAGGAATACTAAATATATAATAGATAAGTGGTAACTTTGATGAAGGGTAAGACAGTGCACAATACGGGGGATCCAGCACAACTTGTATAAGGAAAGGTCAGGGAAGCTCCATAGACACATCCAAACTCCCAGAGGGACTGAGTTGTTGGGCGGAAGGCTGTGGGGACCATGGTCTCGGAGACCATCTAGCTCAATTGCAAAAACACAGTTTATAAAGAAAATGTTCTACATTCTACCTTGGTGAGTAACGTCTGGGGTCTTAAAACCCTGTGAGCAGAGAATGAAGAGAAGAGGATACAAGGAAAAGATTAGTGCGAAGGACTAATTGTCCAGAGCTACCAAGGCCTCCACCAGACTGAGTCCAGTACAGCTAGATGGTGCCCGGCTACCACCACTGACTGCTCTGACCAGGATCACAACAGAGGGTTCTGGACAGAGCTGGAGAAGGATGTAGAACATAATTCTAACCCACAAAAAAAGATAAGATTTACTGGCCTAAAGGAGACTGGAGAAACCCTGAGAGTATGGTCCCCAGACACCCTTTTAGCTCAGTGGTGAAGTTACCTCCGAGGTTCACTGTTCAGCCTGGGAGTGGACAGCCCCATAAAACCAAATGAGACTAACGAGGTACAGGAGTCCAGTGACAAGGGCCAGAAGGCAGAAGGGGACAAGGAAGCTGGTGATAGGGAACCCAAGGTTGAGTAAGGATGTTGTTGATGTGTTGTGACATTGTTAACAATTGTCATAAGGCAACATTTGTAGTAACTGTTAAATGAGAAACTATTTTGTTCTGTAAGCCTTCATCTTAAGTGAGAATAACAACACAATTCGAAGAGCGTAGTCAATGTCACTGAACTGTGCATGTAGAAATTTTTGAAATGATGTATCTGGCTACGTGTATTTTCACCAAAAAAAAAAAAGGTTCAGAAGTTACAGGGTTGATATCTTTTGGGGTTGTTAACCAATGTCATAAAACAACATGTGTACTACTGTGTCATGAGAAACTATTTGTTCTGTAAGCCTTCACCGGAAGTACAATAAAAAAAAACAAAGCCTGTGAGTAGCCATCTAAGATACTCCACTGGTCTCATCCCTTCAGGAGCAAGGGAGAATGAAGAGGACAGGATACAAGGAAAAGATTAGTCCAAAGGACTAATGGACTGCAGGTACTAAGGCCTCCATCAGACTGAGTCCAGTACAGGTAGATGGTGCCCAGCTACCACCACTGATTGCTCTGACCTGGATCACAACAGAGGGTTCTGGATAGAGCTGGAGAAGGATGAAGAACAAAATTCTAACACACAAAAAGACCAGATTTACTGGCCTGACAGAGACTGCAGAAACCCCAAGAGTATGGCCCCCAGACACCCTTTTAGCTCAGCGGTGAAGTCACTCCCAAAGTTCACTGCTCAACTGGCTATTGGACAACCCCATAAAACAAAATGAGACTAATGAGACACAGCAGTCCAGAGACAAGGACTAGAAGGCAGGAGGGGACAGGAAAGCAGGTGATAAGGAACCCAAGTTTGAGAAGGGACAGTGTTGACATGTCGTGGGGTTGTTAACCATTGTCATAGGGCAATATGTGTACGAACTCTTTAATGAGAAAATATTTTGCTCTGAAACCTTCATCTAAAGTAAGAACAGCAGCACAACTGAAAAAACGTAATCAATGTCACTGAATTGTACACGTAGACATTTTTGAAATGGTGTATCTTTGGCTAAGTATATTTTCACCAAAAAAAAAAATGTCCTCCAAGGTTGAGAAACAAGAGTGTTGACATGTTGTGGGGTTGTTAACCAATGTCATAGAACAATATGTGTACTGATTTTGTAATGAGAAACTATTTGTTTTGTAAACCTTCACCTAAAGTACAATAAAAAAATTTAAAAAATAGAGAGATCAGAAAGGAGCCCATACAAAATGAAGATCAAGCCAGAGAACACACAGGCAAAGCAATAGAGGAACTTAAAAAGATTAGAGAAGAGCATAATGATAAATTTAACAGGCTGCAAGATTCCGTACAGAGACAGCAATCAGAAATTCAGAAAATTAACAATAAAATTTCAGAATTAGACAACTCAACAAAAAATCATAGGAGCAGAATTGAGGCAATGGAAGTCAGAATTAGTGAGATTGAAGATAAAGCACTTGACACCAACTTATTTGAGGAAAAATCAGACAAAAGGATTCAAAAAAATGATTAAACCCTAAGAATTATTTGGTACTCTATCGAGAGGAATAATCCACGAGTGATTGGAGTACCAGAACAGGGGAAATAACATAAAATACAGAGAATTGTTGAAGATTTGTTGGTAGAAAACTTCATTGATATTGTGAAAGATGAGAAGATACCTATCCAAGATGCTCATTGAACACCACATAAGGTAGATCACAAAAGAAAGTCACCAAGACATATTATAATCAAACTTGCCAAAATTAAAGATAAAGAGAGAATTCTAAGAGCAGCTAGGAATAAACAAAAAGTCATCTACAAAGGAGAGTCAATAAGAATAAATTCGAATTACTCAGCAGAAACCATGCAGGCAAGTAGGCAATGGGATGACATGTATAAAGCCTTGAACGAAAAAAATTGCCAGCTAAGAATTACATACCCAGCAAAACTATCTCTCAAATATAATGGCAGAATTAGGGCATTTCCAGATAAATACAATTTTAGGGAATTTCCAGAAAACAAACCAAAATTATAAGAAATACTAAAAGGGGTTCTCAGGTTAGAAGATCAGTAATATCAGAAAGCCCAACACCCACTCAAGATAAAAGCTCTCAATAAAATAAGAGTAGAAGGGAAATTCCTCAATATAATTAAGGGCATTTATACAAAGCCAATAGCCAACATCATCCTAAATGGAGAGACTTTGAAAGCATTCCCCTTGAAAACGGGAAGCAGACAAGGATGCTCTTTATCATAACTCTGATTCAACATTTGGCTGGAGGTCCCAGCCAAAGCAATTAGGCTAGAAAAAGAAATAAAGGGCATCCAGATTGGTAGGGAAGAAGTCAAAGTATCTCTATTTGCAGATAATATCATCTTATACACAGAAAACCTCAGCTAATCCACAAGAAAACTACTGGAACTAATACAAGATTTCAGCAAAGTTTCAGGATACAAGATAAAGATACAAAAATCTGCTGTATTCCTTTACACCAACAAAGACAACTCGAAGAGGAAATCACCAAATCAATACTATTTACAATGGCCCTCAAGAAGATAAGGTACTTAGGAATAAATCTAACCAGAGATGTAAAAGACCTATACAATGAAAACTACAAGACAGTACTGCAAGAAACTAAAAGAGACCTGCATAACTGGAAAAACATACCTTGCTCATGGATTGGTAGACTCAACATAGTGAAAATGTCATTGTATCTACAGATACAAAGCAATCCCGATCCAAATTGCACGGGCATGTTTTAATGAGAAGGAGAAACAAATCACCAACTTCTTATAGAAAGGGAAGAGATCCCAAATATGTAAAAACATTACTCAAGAAGAACAAAGTGGGAGGCCTCACACTACCTGATTTTAGAACCTATTATACCGCCACAGCAGTCAAAACTGCCTGGTACTGATACAATAACAGATACATAGACCAATGAAACAGAATTGAGAATCCAGACATAAATTCATCCACCAATGAGCAGCTGATATTTGACAAAGGCCCCAAATCCATTAATTGGGGAAAAGACAGTTTCTTTAACAAATGGTGCTTGCATAACTGGATATCCATCTGCAAAAAATTGAAACAAGACCCATACCTCACATCATGCTCAAAAACTAACTCAAAATTGATCAAAGACGTAATATAAAATCAGAAACGATAAAGATCATGGTAGAAAAAATAGGGAAAACTCTACCAGCCCTAATACGTGGCATAAACATGATAAGAACCATAAGTAACAATGCACAAGCACCAGAAGAGAGACTAGATAACTGGGAGCTTCAAAACATCAAGCACTTATGCTCATCAAAACACTTCACCAAAAGAGTAAAAAGACAACCTACAGGCTGGGAAAAAATTTTTGGCTAAGACAAATCCAATCAGCGTCTAATCTCTAAAATCTACAAGATACTGCAAAACTTCAACAATAAAAAGACAAGTAACCCAATTAAAAAATGGGCAAAGGATATGAACAGACACTTCACCAATGAAGATATTCAGGTGGCTAACAGATACATGAAAAAATGCTCACGATCATTAGCCACTAGAGAAATGCAGATCAAAACTACAATGAGATATTATCTCATCCCAACAAGGTTAGCCTTAATCCAAAAAACACAAAATAATAAATGCTGGAGAGGTTGTGGAGAGACTGGAACACTTCTACGCTGTTGGTGGGAATGTAAAATGGTACAACCACTTTGGAAGTCTATTTGGCACTTCCTTAAAAAGCTAGAAATAAAAGTACCATAAGATCCAGCTTTCCCGCTCCTTGGGCTATATCCTAGAGAAATAAGAGCCATCACACAAATAGATATAAGCACACCCATGTTCATTGCAGCACTGTTCACGATAGCAGAAAGATGGAAACAACTTAGGTGCCTATCAATGGACGAATGGATGAACAAACCATGGTATAGCCACACAATGGAACACTACACAACCATAAGGAGCAACGATGAAGCTGTGAAACATCTTATAACACGGATGAAACCAGAGGTCACTATTCTGAGAGAATTTAGTCAGTCACAGAAAGACAAATATTGTATAATACTACTATTATAAGAACTCAAAAAAGGGTTTAAACATAGAAGAAAACATTCTTTGATGGTTACAAGAGTGGGAAGGGCAGGGGGGGTTATTTACTAACTAGATTGTAGATAAGAATTACATTAGGTGAAGGGAAGGACAGCACACACTACAGGGGAATTTAGAACAACTGCACTAAACCAAAGCAAAGAAGTTTCCTGAATACAATCAAACACTTTGAGGGACAAAGTAGCAGGGGTAGGGGTCTGGGGACCATGCTTTCAGGAGACGTCTAGGTCAAGTGGCATAACAAAGTTTATTAAGAAAATGTTTTGCATCCTACTTTGGTGAGTGGCGTCTGGGCTCTTAAAAGCCTGCAAGCAGCCATCTAAGATGCATCAATTGGTCCCAACCACCTGGAGTAAAGGAGAATGAAGAACACCAAAGACACAAGAAAAGTATTAGCCCAAGAGACAGAAAGGGCCACATAAACCAGAGACTTCATCATCCTGAGACCAGAAGAACTAGATGGTGCCTGGCTACCACCAATGACCGCCCTGACAGGGAACACAACAGAGAGTCCCGGATGAAGCAGGGGAAAGGTGGGTTGCAGAACTCAAATTCTAGTAGGAAGACCAGACTTTATGGTCTGACTGAGACTGGAGGAACCCCAGAAATCATGGCCCTTGGATTCTCTATCAGCCCAGAACTAAAACAATGTCCGCGGCCAACTCTTCAGACAGGGATTGGACTGGACTGTTGGACATAAAGTGATACTAGTGAGGCATGTACCTCTTAGCTCAAGTAGATACAAGAGACTAAATGGGAAGCTTCTGTCTGGAGATGAGATGGGAAGACAGAGAGAGTTAGGAGCTGGTTCAATGGACATGTGGAATCACTGGTGGAAAGGAAGAGTGTGCTGTCACAGTATGAAGAGAGCAATTAGATTCACATAACAATGTATGTATAAATTTTTGTATGGGAAAAAAATTTTAACAAATGAGTTGGGCAAAACAAAATCGAAGGATGAAATAAAAAAACATACCAAGCAAATAGTAATCAGAAAAGAGTAGGAGTGGCAATATTAATATCTGACAAAATAGACTTTACATCAAAATCCATTATAAGAGACAAAAATGGACATTATATAATGATAAAAGGGACAATTCAACAAGAAGACATAAAAATTATAAATATTTATGCACTCAATGCCAGAGCCCCAAAATTTACAAAGCAAACCCTAATAGAATTAAAGACAGAAATTGACAGATCTACAATAATGGTAGGATATTTAAATACACTACTTTTGAGGATGGATAGAACAATCAAAGAAAATCAATAAAGGTATAGAAGATCTGAGCGATGCTATTAACCAACTAGACCTAACAGACATATATGAAACACACCACCCAACAACAGCACAATACACATTTTTTTCCAATGAATGGGGAATATTCTTCAGAATACACCATATCTGAGTTCAAAAAGCAAACCTCCATAAAGTCAAAAAAATTGAAATCATACAAAGTATCTTCTCTGACCATACAAGTATGAAGCTAGAAATTAATAACAGGAAAGATGAAAGAAAAATAAATGTGAGGAAACTTACAAGCTACTAAAAAACTATTGGGTCATAAAAGAAATCAAAGTGAAATTAAAAAATACTTGGAATCAAACTAAAATGAAAACACAATATAAAAAAACCTATGAGGTGCAGCAAAAGCAATGCTCAGAGGGAAATTCATAGGAATAAATACCTACATTAAAAAGAGAAGAAATATCCAAAATCAATAACCTGAAGTCACAACTTTACATATAGAAAAGCAAGAGCAAAAAAAGATCAAAACTACCATAAGAAATGAAATAATAAAGATCAGAGGAGAAAACAGAAAAACAATAGAATCAGCAAGACGAGAAGTTGGTTCTTTGAAAGGATCAATAAAATAGACAAACCACTCGCTAGACTGACAAAGGAAAAGATTGTTGCTGTTAGATACCGTCGAGTCGATTCCAACTCATAGCGACCCTATGTACAACAGAATGTAACACTGCCCAGTCCTGTGCCATCCTCACAATGATTGTTATGCTTGAGCCCATTGTTGTAGCAGCCACTGTGTCAATCCATCTCATCCTCCTCTGGGACTGATCCCTCCTGATAACATATCCAAAGTATGTGAGTCAAAGTCTCACCATCCTTGCTTCTAAGGAGGATTCTAGTTATACTGCTTCCAAGACAGATTTGTTAGTTCTTTTGGCAGTCCATGGTATATTCAACATTCTTCACCAACACCACAATTCAAAGGCGTCAAATTCTTCAATTTTCCTCATTCATCATCCAGCTCTCGCATGCATATGAGGCAATTGGAAACACCATGGCTTGGGTCAGGTGCACCTTATTCTTCAAGGTGACATCTTTGCTTTTCAATACCTTTTTTAAATTGATCTTTTGCAGCAGATTTGCCCAATGCAATGTATCATTTGATTTCTTGACTGCTGCTTCCATGCGTGTTGATTGTGGATCTAAGTAAAATGAAATCCTTGGCAACTTCAATCTTTTCTCCATTTATCATGATATTGCTTATTGGCCCAGTTGTGAGGATTTTTGTTTTCCTTATGTTGAAGTGTAATCTATACCGAAGGCTGTGGTCTTTGATCTTCATCAGTAAGTACTTCAAGTCCTCTTCACTTCCAGAAAGCAAGGTTGTGTCATGTGCATAATGCAGGTTTTTAATGAGTCTTCCTCAATTCCTGATGTTGCATTCTTCTTCATATAGTCCAACTTTTCTGATTATTTTCTCAGCATACAGACTGAATATGTATGGTGAAATAATATAACCCTGATGTGTACCTTTCCTGACTTTAAACCATGCACTATCCCCTTGTTCTGTTTGAACAATTGCCTCTTGATCTATGTACAGGTTCCTCATGAGCACAATTATGTGTTCTGGGATTCCCATTCTTTGAAATGTTATCCATAATTTGTTATGATCCACACAGTCGAATGTCTTTGCATAGCCAATAAAACGCAGGTAAATATCTTTATGGTAACCAAAATAAGAAATGAAATTGGAGACATTACAACAGATTCAACTGAGATCATCTTTATCATAAGAGAATACTATGAAAAATTGTACCCTGACAAATTTTAAAACCTAGCAGAAATTAACAAATTCCTAGAAACACACAACCTACCTAAACTAACACAAATAGAGATAGAAAATCTAAATAGATCCACAACAAGGTAACAGTTTTAAGATGTTATCAAACGCTCCCCCTCCACCCACCAAAAAAAAAAAAAACAGGACCAGATATCTTAACCAGGGAATTTTATCAAACACTGAGAGAAGAGCTGACACCAATTCTACTCAAACTCTTCCAAAACATAGAAGATGAAGGAAAACTCCCTAACTCATTCTATGAAGCCAACATCATGCTCAATTCCAAGCCAGGTAAAGATATCAAAAAAATAAAATTTTTACAGACCAATATCCCTCATGAATATACAAATAAAAATTCTCTACAAAATTCTATCAAAAAGACTTCAACAACATTTTAAGAAAATCATACATCATGATCAAGTGAGATTCATACCAGGAATGCAAGGGTAGTTCAGTATTAGAAAATCAATCAATGTAATTCACCACATAAATAAAACAAAGGAAGAGAACCACATGATCATCTCATTGAGGCAGGAAGACATTTGATAAAATTCAACACCCTTTCTTGATAAAAAATCTCAGGAAAATAAGAATAGAAGGGAAATTCCTCAAAATAATTAACAGGATATATGCAAGACCCACTGCCAACATTATTCTCAATGGAGAAAGAATGAAAGCCTTCCTCTTGAGAACGTGAATGAGACAAAGATGTCCATTATCATCACTCTTATTCAATATTGCACTGGAAGTCTTAGCCAGAGCAATAAGGCAAGGAAGATAAATTAATATATCCACATCAGAAAAGAAGAAGTAAAACTATCCCTATTCCCAGAGGACATGATCCTATACATAGAAACCCCCAAAGATTTCACAAGAAAGCCTCTGGTTCTAATAGAAGAATTCAGCAACATTGCAGGGTACAAGATCAACGTACAAAAATCAGTTGGGTTCCTCTACACTATCAGGGGGAATTCTGAAAATGTAATCAAGAAATCAATACAACTTACAATAACCCTCCAAAATGATTTTAAAAAATACCTAGGAATAAACCTAACCAGGGATGTAAGACTTATACAATGAAAACTACAAAACACTACAAGAGACTAAAAGAGACCTACATAAGTAAAAGAACAGTCCATGCTCATGGATTGGAAGACTTGTTACTGTTGTTAGGTGCCATCAAGTCAGTTCCAACTCATAGCGACCTCATGTACAACAGAGTGAAACACTACCAGGTCTTATGCCATCCTTACAATCATTGCTATGTTTGAGCCCATTGTTGCAGCAATTGTGACAATTCATCTCGCTGAAGGTCTTCCTCTGTTTCACTCACACTCTATTTTACCAAGCATGATGTCCTTCTCCAGGGATTGGTCCCTCCTGATAACATGTCCAAAGTATGTGAGACAAAGACTCACCATCCTTGCTTCTAAGGACCATTCTGGCTGTGCTTCTTCCAAGACAGATTTGTTTGTTCTTCTGATAGTCCATTGTATATTCAATATTCTTTGCCAACACCATAATTCACAGACACCAGTTCTTCTTTGGTCTTCCTTATTCACGTGAAAATGTCGATACTACTCAAAGTGATCTATAAATACAATGCATTCATGATTCAAATCCCAACAACATTCTTTACTGAAATGGAAAAACTAATGACCAACTTTATTTAGAAAGAAAAGAGCCTCTGAATAGCCAAAGCATTATTGAAGAAGATGAACAAAGTAGGAGTCCTCACACTCCCCAAGGAGTCAAAGGGGTCAAAGTCCGTTCAGTGGGGAATTACAGTGTCCAACAAATGGTGTCAGCAAAGTTGGATAACTACTTGCAGAAAAATAAAACAGGACCTATACCTCACACCATACACAAAAAAAATAAAATGGATCAAAGACAAATGTTAAAACTACAACTACAAAGTTCTTGGAAGAAAACATAAGGACAAAATTATGGGTCCTCATTTTTTGTAAAAATAAACTATCGAACACAACTATAAAAAGCATGAACAGCAGAAGACATTAGATAACTGAAACATCATAAAAACTAAATACTTATGCTCATCAAAACTTTATCAAAATAGTAAAAAGACAACCACAGACTGGGAAAAAAATTTTCAGGAACAACATATCCAATAAGGGTCTAATCTCTAAAATATACAGAAAACTTCAACAACTCAACAACAAAAAGACAAACAACCTAATTAAAAATGGGCAAAGGACAGGAACAAACACTTCAACAAAGACAGCATTCAAGTGGTGAACAACCACAAGAACAGATGTTTGAGTTCATTAGCTGTTAGAAAGATGCAAATCAAAACTACAATCTGATATCATCTCACTCTTTCTAAAATGGAACTGATAAAAAAACACACAAAAAAAACATGCTGGAGAGGATGTGGGGAGATTGGAACTCTTATTCACTGCTGGTGGGAATGTAAAACGTCATAATCACTATGGAAAACGATACGGCACTCTCTCAAAAAACTAGAAGTAAAACTACCTTAGGATCCAACAATCCTACTCCTAGATATACATCCTACAGACCTAATAGAAATAACATAAACAGACATATGCACACGTATCTTCATTGCAGCACTATTCTCAATAGCAAAAAGATGGAAACAATCTAAATGTCCATCAACAGATGAATGGATAAACAAAATTTTGTACATGCATATGATGGAATACTACGCAGCCATAAAGAATAGTGATGAGTTCTCAGAACATATTAGAACGTGGATGAACCTGGAAGACATTATACTGACTGAAATAAGTCAATCACAAAAGGACAAATATTGTGTTCTCTCACTTTATAAAAAGACAAGACTAGGTATACACACAGACACCAACAGTCATTTGTGGTTATCAGGGATGGTAGGGGTAGGGAGGGGGAATCACTCTCTAGATAGTAGATACTTGTTATTTTTTGGTGAAGGGAAAGGTAACACCAAATGTGGGTAAAGTTTGTACAGCTTGACCAAGGTAAATAATGTCACTAAGAAGTACATAAGAAAAGGGAAATTTTTTTTACTTTCTTTTTCTTTTTTTTTAAATTGTACTTCAGGTGAAGGCTTACAGAACAAATAGTTTCTCATGAAACAGAAGTGCACATGTTGTTTTATGACATTGGTTAACAACCCCAAAAGATATCAACCCTCTAACTTCTCAACCTTTTTTTTTGGTGAAAATACACATAGCCAAAGATACGCCATTTCAAAAATTTCTACATGTACAGTTCAGTGACACTGACTACACTCTTTTAATTGTACTGTTATTCTCACTTAAAATGAAGGCTTACAGAACAAAATAGTTTCTCATTTAACAGTTACTACAAATGTTGCCCTATGACAATGGTTAACAATCTCACAACACATCAACAATATCCTTACTCAACCTTGGGTTCCCTATCACCAGCTTCCTTGTCCCCTTCTGCTTTCTGGCCCTTGTCACTGGACTCCTGTACCTCGTTAGTCTCATTTGGTTTTATGGGGCTGTCCACTCCCAGGCTGAACAGTGAACCTCGGAGGTAACTTCACCACTGAGCTAAAAGGGTGTCTGGGGACCATACTCTCGGGGTTTCTCCAGTCTCCTTTAGGCCAGTAAATCTTATCTTTTTTTGTGGGTTAGAATTATGTTCTACATCCTTCTCCAGCTCTGTCCAGAACCCTCTGTTGTGATCCTGGTCAGAGCAGTCAGTGGTGGTAGCCGGGCACCATCTAGCTGTACTGGACTCAGTCTGGTGGAGGCCTTGGTAGCTGTGGTCCATCAGTACTTTGGACTAATCTTTTCCTTGTATCCTGTTCTCTTAATTCTCCCTTGCTCCCGAAGGGATGAGACCAGTGGATTATCTTAGATGGCCGCTCACAGGCTTTTAAGACCCCAGACACTACTCACCAAGGTAGAATGTAGAGCATTGTAGAAAAGGGAAATTTTTGGTAAATGCTATAACATATAAAATTTTGAAACAACAGCAACTACAACCAAAAAAATACGTGTGTGGTTACATAAGTATGTATGTATGCATACATGTGTATAGGTAGGAACATGTGTGTATATATGTGTGCATATATAGGTGTATCCATAGTCATATGTATATACATGCATGTGTGTGCTGCATATCTATTCATACATATAATAAAGCATGTAGGGGGCACAGTTACGGATACTTCTTAGACTTCACCAAACACTTTGTGGGATTGGTTTATTTGGTTCGAAAACTTAAGACCATAGTCTCATGTGACAACTTGGTCAATTGGCATAATATAGTTCATAAAGCTTGTGTTCTACATCCTAGTTTGGTGAGTAGCTTCTGGAGTCTTAAAAGCTTGTGAGCAACCACCTAAGATACAACTTTTGGTCTCTGGAGCAAAAGAGAAAGTAGAAAAATCAAAGACTCAAAAATGAAACTAGTCTACTGGACTAGGAGCCTGCAGAAACCACATCCTTATCCGCCCTGAGACCAAAACTTAATGGTGTCCAGCTACCATTACTGACCGTTCTAACCAGGGATACAATAGATGCATCCTGATAGAATGGGGAAAAAATGTAAAACAAAACTCAAATTCTTAAAATGTTCAGACTTACTGTACCTGTTGAGACTAGAGGAACCCTCGAGACTATTGCCTTGAGATACCCTTTAAACTTTGAACTGAAACTACTCTCGGAGGTCACATTTCAGCTAAGTAATAGATTGGGTCATGCAGTAAACAATATCATCAGTGATTACCGTGTTCCTTTATAAAAATCAGCTATAGGAGCCCTGGTGGCACAGTGGTTAAGAGCTACAGCTGCTAACCAAAAGGTCGGCAGTTCAAATCCTCCAGCCGCTCCTTGGAAACCCTGTAGGGTAGTTCTACTCTGTCCTTCGTGGTCACTATGAGTTGGAATCAAATCGATGGCAGCAGGTTTGGTTTGGTATATGAGACGAAATGGTCAACATTTACTGTAAATCAAAGATGAGAAGGTAATGAGGGGCAAGGAAAGTAGATTAATGGAAATGAAACAACCAGAATGGAAATAATGAGAATGTTGACACATTGTGAAAAATTGAACCAATGTCACCGAACAATTTGTTTAGAAATCGTTAAAGGGAAACCTAATTTGCTATGTAAACTTTCACTGAAAACACAATGAAATATTGTTTAAAAAACACACTGTGTGAAGTGACAAAGAAATAATCAGAAGCATACTCAGATATGACAAGTATTGGAACTATCTTTGAAGGGAATTTAAAACAACTGTGATTAACATGTTTAAGCACTGGTTCTCAAAAAAAGTCAATTTTGTCCCCTAGGAATATTTTAGCAATATCTAGAAACATTTTTGGTTATCAAAATGAGATATATGCTAGTGGCATCTATTGGGTAGAGGTCGGGGATGGTGCTAAATATCCTACAATGCAAAGGACAGCACCTCACAACAAAGAATTATCTGACTGAAGAAGTCAATTATGCTGAGGTTGGGAAATTCTGTGTTAAATATTATAATGGAAAACATGCAAGACTATATCAGTACTTTAGCAGAAAGAAGGAAACTATAAGAAAGAATCAAACTGAAATGCTAGAAATAAAAAAAATGCAATAATAGAAATAAGATAGTCTTTGGAGGGTTTACCAACAGATGCACCACAGCTGAGGAAAGAATCCATAAATTTGAAGAAAGGTCAACAGATATTACCCAAACTGGCATTCTAAGTGAAAAAAGTGAGAAAGTAGTATAGAATTTGCAAGAGCTGTGGGACAATAACAAATGATCTAGTACACATGTCATTGGAATCTTGGAAGGAGAAGAGGGAGAAAAAACAGAACAGAGGAAATTTTGATGAAACAGTGGCTGAGAATTTTCTAAAATTAGAAACCACAGACTCAAGACGTTCAGAAAACATCAACCAGGATAAATACAATACAAAACAAAAACATCATGCACACAGACCTAGGCATATCATATTCACACTGCTAAACACCAAAGCGTAGATGTCATCTTGAGAACTAAGGTGCACCTGACCCAAGCCATAGTATTTTCAATCTCCTCATATGCATGCGAAAGCTGGACAATAAATAAAGAATACCAAAGAATAATTGATACCTTTGAATTATGGTGTTGGTGAAGAATATTGAATATACCATGGACTGCCAGAAGAACCACACGGTGCAGTGAATAACTTAGTATGACCCTTCTAGCCATGGTCTTTGTGACTCACACACAATGATTGAGTGGAACTATGCAAATAAAGTATATGGAATCTGTGATGGTTGGGGTTATGTGTCAACTTGGCTGGTTGTCCTCCGTTTTATGTGTTGTGTATCCTGACCTCTACATGTTGATGAGGCAGGATTGGTGTAAGGTGTGTCTTGGGTCACAGCCTTGCAGGAGGGAGTGACTCAAGCCTCACCCTTACTAAATTTACACCCTTCCCTGGGTTTGGCCTGCATTTAAAATATATGTGTCTGTCCTGGTGAAGCTCTCTCTCTCTGCATCTGGATCCTGAGTCCGGTTGGTAATCAATTGACCTCCCCAGAGGCCTACTGTCTGATCTGCCGATTCTGGGATTCACTAGCCTCCACAGCCCCTTGGGCCAGTGGCCTATCGTGTGACCTGATTCTCCAGCTTCTGCAGCTTTGTGAGCCAGCAGCCTGTGGTCTGAACTGCCAGTTTGGATTCGTCAGCTCCTTCAGTCACATGGGTCAGGAGAAGCCTATGCCTGACTCACGAATTTGGGACTTGACAACCTCCACAACTGCGTGAGTCATTTCCTTTGTATGGTTTGTGAATTGTGTGAGATGTTACAGTAATTAGGGAACCCAAGGAATGGAGGGAGAGTGCTTAGGGGAGAGGAAGTAGTTGATGTTAGAAATGATGGAGTGGTGCAGCAACTTGGAAAAGTTGGACATTTGGGACATCTTTAACATCTGCCTCATAGGAAAGAGCTTTGTGCTTATCCTTATAAAAGAAATTATTCATTCAGTTGATGTCAGAACGGTGGGTTTTGCTGCAAAAGTCCAGATTCACTGGATTATGCGTTTTTGGAAAAAAGGGGTTAAATGGAAGAATGAGAAACCCTTGGTTTCTGGATGGGATAAAAAATACCTGTGGATTGAAGCAGCTGTTATGTTGCTATCAGTTACCCAAGGCAAAAGCTATTCAGGGGATTTAGGAGGGGTGGATCTAATTCCTGAGAAATTGGCTAATTGGATGCATATGGAAATACAGAGTGATAAGGAAAGGGCCAGACATAAAATTCCTTGGCTTCTGTTATCTGTAATAGCTGCAATGGCAGGGAAAAAGAATGTAGGGGCTGATTTTAGCACTGAACCAAGCCCAGATTCAGTCCAGTCAGAGCTACTACCATTTGTCTCAGGGCCAACCCAGAAAGGAAAAATCAGATCAGAACAACAGGAAGTTCCTCTACGACCACTGGTCACCAAGAAAGTAGTCCAGATGGGAAACGGGCAAAACAAAGAAACTGTAGAAACCAGGGGGTATAGTGTAAAGGAGTTACTTCAATTTGTAGACAGGTATTCAGATTCCCGAGGAATGGTTACTAAAATAGATTGTGAGAGTGACTAGTTTAGGGGCAGTGTCTTTAGTTTTGAATGCTGCAGAATGGAAGAGTATGTTTGAATTGATGCAAGACCAAAAACTCACTATGGAACAGTCACAAATGATGATACTAGATCCATTTACACAGCAGGTTAACCCAGAAGGGACAGCCAGCCTGGTGGACTGGATAACACGTGCAGTGAGATTTGTTTATCCTAAGAAACGAAACTGCCACACTCCCCCTCTAAATACCAAATGGAACACTCCAGAGGAAGCAGTTGATGTGCTGCTTATGCAAGCCATGCTGGAATGGCTTTATGATGATCATGATATTCATCCAATGAGTATGCTCCTAGCGCTGGTCATGGTAGATATGGTAATCAAGGGAGCCACTTCTGCATGGACACCCCATGTAACCTTGCTACTGCAAAACAAAGCAACAATGTGAGCAGCCTTGTTGGATCTGTTGGCACAGCTTCCATGCATGAGTCTTACAGATGCAAGAAACATAAGGGTGATTCATAGGAAAATGGGAAGAGGCAATGGAGAAAGAACTTACCCCAGCAGGACAGAGGTTTTTAGATAATTACTAAGAAATGGGATGAATAAAGCGGATATCAATGGAGTTGACACAAAGGTTCTAAGGCAGCACTACAGGAGGGTGGGTGGACCAAAGGAAATTCCTGCTGGTCCCCCAACGTTAAAGAGGCCTAAACAAGTCCATACTATTCACCCCAGTCAAGAGGTACTTAATGGTGGGAATTCCCACCTGGGACCATTTGAAGCAGAAGCTCAGCTAGCCAAACAGGATAAGGATTGACAAGGGGGCCAGGGTCTTCCCGTCCAGCCCCCAGCAGGGGACCCAAGGTCATATGCACATGTGTGGGTGAAATTGCCCAGGGGTGGGTAAGCGATTGACAAGGGGGCCAGGGTCTTCTGGTCCAGCCCCCAGCAGGGGACCCAAGGTCATATGCACATGTGTGGGTGAAATTGCCCAGGGGTGGGTAAGCTCCTGGACACAGGAGCTCAATGTACTGTAATCCCAAAACCTGTCAATAAAATTTTCAAGGGGCCTAAGATTAGACTGAGGGGACATGGGAATGCAATGGTTGATGTGACTAAGGTGAAAGTTTGGATGTGAATTGGAAGATTTAAACAGATCTTGTATGAAGTAGTTGCATCTCCCTTACCTGAATATATCATTGGTATGGATATTATGTCTAATTGGGGAACACTCCATTTACCTGATATTGTAAAACTGAAGACATGTAAGTCTGCCCTTAGGCCAGTATTGATTGGACATGCTAAATGGGAACCATTAAAACTGCCCGAACTCACTGAGGTTGCTAATTTGAAACAATGTAGGATACCTGGTGGACAAAAGGAGATTACTGCCTTGATTAAAAATATGGTAAAGGCTGGAGTATTGCTGCCAACAAATTCTCTGTATAGCAGCCCTATATGGCCCATGAAAATGTAGATGGCTCATGGAGGCTGACAGTAGCTTATTAGGGCCTATATAACGTAGTGCCACCTATGTCTTCAGCTGTTCCAGACAGGGTATCAACCATGCAGAAAATACAGCAGGCTAAAGGAGACTGGTACTCAGTGGCTGATCTTGCAAAGGCATTTTTCTCCATACTAATCTCAGAAAAGAGCCAGCCACAGTTTGCTTGCACGTGGGAAGGATCTCAACTTACTTTCACTACATTGCCACAGAGTTACCTGAATTCACCAGCTTACTATCATAGTTTGGTTGGAAGAGACTTGGGCTTGGTGTGAATCTCAAGTATAATGATACATTACATTGATGATATTATGTTAATATCAAACACTGAAGAACAGGCTAGGGCTGATTTGACTATAGTAGTGGCCCACAAGACCAACAGAGGCTCATTAATAAATCCAGCAAAAATCCAAGGTCCTGCCTAAATGGTGAAATTCTTGGGAATAACTTGGGAAGGAGCCACCTGTGACATTCCACAGGCAAATTAGAATAAGTTGTTGTCGCTACCCACTCCCAAGACTAAGTAGGAAGCTCAATGTTTGGTTGGTTTATTTGGATTTTGAAGAACGCATATTCCACATCTGGGAATAGCTGACCCTCATCCATAAAACCACTCAGAAGAAAACTGCATTGGAATGGGGGCCAGAGCAACAGCAGGCTATGTCTGGATTATGAAAAGAGATTTCACTTTTTCTGCCTTTAGGCCCTTATGATCCACATTCAAACATGATTTTGGAAGTGTCTGCCACATGTGCTTACGCAGACAGAAGCTTATGGCAAAAACCTGAGAATGCTACCCTACTGCAACCACTGGAATTCTGGGCTAGAAAGTTTCCAGATGCTGCAGCACGATACATGCCATTTGAAAGGCATTTACTCATCTGCTATTGGGTGTTGGTTGAGATTGCCTCAATGACAGAAGGACATAAAATCATCATGAGACCTGAAGTACCTATAATGTCTTGGGTGATGTCAGAGAAACTCTAATAAAAAAGTCAATGCCCAAAATAGTTCCATGATAAAATGGAAATGGTTCATACAAGAACAAGCTACTGGGGGAATGCAGGGAGGCACCCACCATATCCATTAGCAGGTAACCTCTTTTCCCATAGGTCCTACCCTGAAACCACCTGAGAAGCTTCCAGAGCCCATTGCTACATGGACAGTGCCCTATGAACAACTTTCTGCTCATCAGCAGAAGGTTGTTTGGTTCACAGATGGCAGTTCCAGGCTACATGGACAACATGTGATGTGGAAAGTTGCTGCTTTAAGACCAGCAGATGGAAAGACTCTGATTGAAGAAGGTAATAACAGGTCAGTCCAATGGTCTGAATTGCATGCTGTCTTCTTAGCCATGATGGAAGAATTGTGCAATGGTGAGAGCTTAGCTATAAGGTCAGGCAAATGGGCAATGGAAAATTGTACTATTAAAGGGACACCTGTGTAGGGCATGAACCTATGGAAAGCACTGTGGGAACTTAGAGGGCACATCAGAGTAGGGCACGTCTATGTCCATTAGAAAAACCTCCTTCCTGAATTGGAAAGCTTTTGGAATCAGCAAGTGGACCTGCTCATATGCTCACCTGAGGTAGCCAAATGAGTCCATAAAATGAGCCGACATTGGAGTGCTGCAGCAATGCACAGATGAGCTGAATCTAGATACATTCCTCTTGCACTCTCCAAGGGACAAAATGCCAATAAGGACTGCTGTGTCCGCCAGCAAGAAATATATAAGTTGCAGATGGCTATGGGGCAGATTCCCCAGGCGGAAGGCCCTGCACAGAGCTGGCAAGTTGATTATATTGAACCCGTGATGCTGGTGGAACCAGGTGGTTACAAATGGGTCCTCACATGGATAGATATTTACTCTGGACTAAGCTTTGTATATTCCATGACATATGCAAATGACAAAAATTCCATTAAGGGACTGGGACAAAAGATACTGCACAAATTTGGGCCACCAAGTTATATTTCATCAGACCAAGTAACACACTTTACAGCCCACAGAGTGCAGTGATGAGCCAAGAAACATCATATTAAATGGACATACCATTTTGCATACCACCCTCAGAGTAATGGTTTGATAGAGAATTGGAATGGGCAATTGAAACATTTGTTATCTTAAATGGGGAGCGATAAAGGCATGAAGGGCTGGCTCATACACCTTCATGAATGTGTGCTCACACTGAACATGAGGGAGACAAAGGGAGAATCACCATTGTACAGATTTCTACACTTTTCTGGGGGATCTATGGAAGAGGGGGTGAGGGAGGATGCTGGTTCCACCGTACAGTTCTTCCTCATATCACCTAAAATTGTTTTTTTCCTGCTGGATGCTGTGTTTCCAGGACCAGGAATGCAGCTGCAGGTGCCACAAGCAGGGGAGATCCTTAAACAAGAGACTGTAACTATACCCCTGAACATGTATGCCAGAATTCCCAGGGGCCTGATGGGATGATTGTACTTTCCCATCCTCTGGCAAAATTTGAGTTGTCACTGTGAGTCAGAACCAACTCGACGGCACCTAACAACAACAAAGAGAACTTCAAAAACAAAATCAGCAAATCACTACCATTTACAATAGCCCCCAAGAAGATAAAGTACTTAGGAATAAATCTAACCAGAGACGTAAAAGACTTATACAAAGAAAACTACAAAACACTACTGCGATAAACCAAAACAGACCTACATAAGTATAAAAATATACAATACTCCTGGATAGGAGTACTCTATATTGTGAAAATGTCAATTCTACCCAAAGCGATCTACAGATACAATGCAACCCTGACTCAAATTCCAATGGCATTTTTTAACAAGATGGAGAAACAAATAACCAACTTCATATGGAAAGGGAAGAGGCTCTGGATAAGTAAAGCGCTACTGAAGAAGAACAAAGTGGGAGGCCTCACACTACCAGATTTTAGAACCTATTTTACCACCACAGTAGTCAAAGCAGCCTGATACTGGCTGCTGGTACAGACACATAGACCAATGGAACAGAATTGAGAACCCAGTAAATCTATCCACCTATGAGCAGCTGATATTTGACAAAGGCCCAAAGTCCAATAAATGGGGAAAAGACAGTCTCTTTAACAAATGGTGCTGGCATAACTGGATATCCATCTGTAAAAAAATGAAACATGATCCATACCTCACAACATACAGAAAAGATAACTCAAAATGGATCAAAGACCTAAATATAAAATCTAAAATGATCAAGATCATGGAAGAAAAAATAGGGACAATGCTAGGGGCCCTAATACATGGCGTAAATAGTATACAAACCATAACTAACAATGCACGAACACCAGAAGAAACACTAGATAACTGGGAGTTCCTAAAAATCAGACACTTATGCTCATTAAAGAGTTCACCAAAAGAGTGAAAAGAAAACCTACAGACTGGGAAAAAAATTTTAGCTATGACAAATCCGATCAGCGTCTAATCTCTAAAATCTAAAAGATACTACAAAACCTCAACAACAAAAAGACAAATAACCCAATTAAAAAATGGGCAAAGGATATGAACAGATACTTCACCAAAGAAGACATTCAGGTGGCTAACAGACACATAACAAAATGTTCATGATCGTTAACCATTAGAGAAATGCAAATCAAAACTATAAGGAGATACCATCTCACCCCAGCAAGGCTGGCAATAATTCAAAAAACACAAAATAACAAATGTTGGAGAGGTTGTGGGGAGATTGGAACTCTTATGCACTGCTGGTGGGAATGCAAAATGGTACAACCACTTTGGAAAATGATATGGTGCTTCCTTAAAAATCTAGAAATAGAAATATCATACGATCCAGCAAGCCCACTTCTAGGAATACACCCGGAAGAAGAGCCATCACACGTATAGACATCTGCACACCATGTTCATTGCAGCATTGTTCACAACAGCAAAATTGGAAACAACCTAAATGCCCATCAACAGATGAATGGATAAACAAATTATGGTACATTCACACAATGGAATACTATGCAACGATAAAGAACAATGATGAATCTGGGAAACATTCACAACATGGATGAATCTGGAGGGCATTATGCTGAGTGAAATAAGTTAGTCACAAAAGGACAAATGTTGTATGAGACCACTATTATAAGATCTCAAGAAAAGGTTTAGACACAGAAAAAAGTATTCTTTGATGGTTATGAAGATGGGGAGGGAAGAGGAGGGGAAATCACTAACTAGAATAGTAGACAAGGATCAACTTCGGTAAAGGGAAGGACAACACACAATACAGGGGAATTCAGCACAACTGGACCAAAGCAAAAGTAAAGCGGTTTCCTGGACACATCAAACACTTTGAGGGACAGAGTAACTGGGGCTGGGGCCTGGGAACCATAGTTTTGGGGGACATCGAGGTCAATTGGCATAACATAGTCTATAAAGAAAAGGTTCTATATACCACTATGGTGAGTGGCATTTGGGGTCTTAAAAGCTTTTGAGCGGCCATCTAAGACACATCAATTAGTCCCATCCCACTTGGAGCAAAGTAAAATGAAGACAATCAAAGATGCAAGGATAATACTAGCCCAAAGAACTAAAGGAACAAATGAACCCGAGACGCCATAAGACTGGGACCAGAACTAGATGGTGTCCAGCTACCACCAATGGCCACCCTGACAGGGAACAGAACAGACAGTCCCAGACAGAACAGGAGAAAAATGTAGAACAGAACTCAAATTCACTGAAAAGGACCAGACTTAATGATCTGACAAGGACTGGAGGAATCCCCAAAACTATGGCCCTGGAAACACTGTTAACCCAGAAGTGAAACAACTCCCGAAGCCCACTTTTCAGACAAAGATTAGACAGGACTATAAAACAAAAAAGAATACACGTGATGAATGTGCTTCTCAGTTCAATCAGATATACGAGACCA
Organism: Dugong dugon; assembly: GCA_030035585.1. Classification (NCBI taxonomy): domain Eukaryota; kingdom Metazoa; phylum Chordata; class Mammalia; order Sirenia; family Dugongidae; genus Dugong; species Dugong dugon. The sequence goes on along the minus strand of CM057483.1, from coordinate 93,138,787 downwards.
AATGACCAGCTCTTGTCCAAATGCAGGATGACAAGGCAGGAAGGGACAGGAACTGGTGAAATGGACACAGGGAACCCAGGGTGGAAAGGTGGAGTGTGCTGTCACATTGTGATGATTGCAACTAATATCACAAAACAATATGTGTATAAATTTTTGAATGAGAAATTAACTTGAGCTGTAAACTTTCACCTAAAGCATAATAAAAAAAGATATAACCTAATCCTATAGATTATGTCCTGTCTCATTGACGTAACTGCCTCTGATCCTGCCTCATTAACATAATAGAGGTTAGGATATACAACACTTAGGATGATTATATCAGACCACAAAATAGAGGACAACCATACAATACTGGGAATCATGACCTAGAAAAGTTGACACATATTGTGTGAGGACACAATTCAGTTCATAACAGTAACAGTATCTCCCGTTGCTATGAATAACTATATATATAACCATATGCATGACTATATATAACTATATCAATATATTTCTGTCTCTATATAGATAGATGTTGTGTTAGGGGCCATGGAGTCAATTTGTGACTCATAGAAACCCTATCTATACCCATAAAGTCGGATGAGTTGGAGTCAATTTGACAGAAATGGGTGTGTGTATATACACACACACACACACACACACACACACACACACACACATATAAAAAGAAGATGGAAGGAGTACACGGAGTCACTGTACCAAAAAGAATTGGTTGACATTCAACCATATCAGGAGGTAGCATATGATCAATAACAGATGGTACTGAAGGAAGAGGTCTAAGCTGCACTGCAGGCATTGGCAAAAAACAATGCTCCAGGAATTGATGGAATACCAATTGAGATGTTTCAACAAACGGATGCAGTGCTGGAAGTCCTCACTCATCTACACCAAGAAATTTGGAAGACAGCCACCTGGTCAACCAACTAGAAGGGATCTATATTTGTACCTATTCCAAAGAAAGGTGATCCAACAGAATGCAGAAATTATTGAACAATATCATTAATATCACATGGAAGCAAAATTTAGCAAAGATAATTCAAAAGTAATTGCAGCAGTACATTGACAGGGAACTGCCAGAAATTTAAGCTGGATTCAGAAGAGGACTTAAACAAGGGATATCATTGCTGATGTTAGATGGATCCTGGCTGAAAGCAGAGAATACCAGAGAGATATTTACCTGTGTTTTATACTCTATGCAAAGGCATTCGACTGTGTGGATCATAACAAATTATGGATAACATTGTGAAGAGTGTGAATTCTAAAACACTTAATTGTGCTCATGAAGAACCTGTACTTGGACCAGAACAGAACAAGGGGATACTGTGTGGTTTAAAGACAAACAGGAGTGCGTCAGTGTTGCATCCTTTCACCATACTTATTCAATCTTTATGCTGAGCAAATAATTCGAGAAGCTGGATTATATGAAGAAGAATGGGGCATCAGGGTTGGAGGAAGACTCATTAACAACCTACATTATGCAGATGACACAACCTTCCTTGCTGAAAGTGAAGAGGACTTGAAACACTTATCAATGACCACAGCCTTCAGTATGGATTACGCCTCAACATAAAGAAAACAAAAATCCTCACAACTGGACCAATAAGCAACATCATGATAAATGGAGAAAAGATTGACATTGTGAAGTATTTCATTTTACTTGGATTCACTATCAACACCCATGGAAGCAGCAGTCAGGCAATCAAACAACATATTGCATTCTTGCAAATCTGCTGCAAGAGACCTCTTTAAAGTGTTAAAAAGCAAAGATGTCACCTTGAAAACTAAGGTGTGCCTGACCTAAGCCATGGTGTTTTCAATCACCTTATATGAATGTGAAAGCTGGACAATGAGTACGGAAGACCAAAAAAGAATTGATGCCTTTGAATTATGGTGTTGGTGAAGAATATTAAATATACCGTGGACTGCTAGAAGAACAAATCTGTCTTGGAAGAAGTACAACAAGAATGCTCATTAGAAGCAAGGATGGTGAGACTTCCTCTCACATACTTTGGACATGTTATCACGAGGGACCAGTCCCTGGAGAAGGACATCATGCTTGGTAGAGGGTCAGCAAAAAAGAGGAAGATCCTCAGTGAGATGGATTGACATAGTGGCTGCAGAAATGGGCTCAAGCTTAACAATGATTGTGAGGATGGCACAGGACTGGGCAGTGTTTCATTCTGTTGTATATAGGATTGCTGTGAGTTAGAACCAGTTTGAAAGTACCTAACAACTACAACAAACGTGTGTGTATATATATATACACACACATACACAGACACATATATACGTATATGTGTATATATAAGTACATTTATATGTATATATACATACATTTATACATATGTATACATACGTATATACACATACATATGTATATACACACATACATATGTATATATATAATATATATGTGTGTGTGTGTACATATATATATAACATTCATCTCTTTTCTCTATGCTTGTGGTGGAGGAGAAAATGGATAATAGAGAAACACATGCAGTTTCTATCTTAGACACCAAACTAGAAAAAGAGAACATGTAGTTCCTGATGAGGTAGATGTAATGGCAGTAACTGAGAGGTACATTATGGAACACACACACTCATGCATTCTGGTTATACCACCTGAATGCTCCTTAGAAGCAAGGATGGTGGGATTACGTCTTACATACTTTGGACATGTCAGGAGAGATCAGTTCCTGGAGAATGACATCATGCTTGCTAGAGTACAGGGTCAGCAAAAGAGGTCAACAAGATGGATTGACACAGTGGCTGCAACAATGGATCAAGCATAACAACGATTATGAGCATGGCGCAGGACCCGGCAGTGTTTCCTTCTGTGGTACATAGGGTAGCTATGAGTTGGAACCGACTTGACAGCACCTAACAACAACACACTCATGCAAACTAGAGTATGAATTAATAAGGATAATATGAGAAGATATTTCAAAGAAACGGATCTGAGGACATGAAGAATTTTAAATGATAATTTAGTTATTTAATAAGGAATGACAAAAAGGGGAATGGGTATGCCTAGAAATCAAAATGGTAATCAAACTGAACTATTTTTGCTACATAGAGTAAATACACAAAGAAATGTAGCTCTTGGATTGGGACTGGACTGGGCTCTGAGCCAAGGGTTTTGGGTAGTTTTCTAAAGAGCAGCTAGGGCAGACCAGGTTACAGGTGGGTGAACTCAGGTTAGGATAGGAAATGGACTTTGAGTCCCAATGCAGTTTATAAAACAGGAGCTCTGAATCTTCACTGTACCTGGCCCGTGCAATCCTCATAGCACTGTACTGATCAGGAGTTGGTCCATAAAGCTCCCTGGTTTCTGATTCCTGAAGGAGTCATAGGTTAAGGATGGAGGCTAGACTCTGAGGGGCTTCGCTGGATTATACTAATAATGGATTGTGACTGCAGTAGGCCCTGACCATGGGGAGGAGAGCATCCTCTGCCCTGTTTTTGGCAACTCAAAGCATTTTAGAAATCAGGCCTTGAGATTAAACAGGACCAGAGACCAGAGATATTTTATCCATCTGGAGTAATGGTAACTTCGGACTTGGGGATCCAAAGGTAATTACAGTTTAGACAGTTGAAGCAAATGGGTTCTTACCACTTGGATCTCAATTTAAAGATTTAATTTCTAATTTATGGAACCATGCTTTCCTCCTACACTAACACTTAAAAAAAATTGGGACGTCTACGTGTTTTTTGTTTGTTTTTAATGCTGCAATAGAGAAGAAATTAAGAGAATAAAAAGGGATACCTATACAAATGTGGTGGGGCTCTGGTGGTGCAGTGGTTACGTGTTTGGCTGCCAACCAAAAGGTCAGCAGTTCGAATCCACCAGCCACTCATTGAAAACCCTATGGGGCAGCTCTACTCTGTCCTATAGGATTGCTATGAGTCAGAATCAGCTCCACAGCAACGGGTTTTTTTTTTTTTTAAACATTCAAATGTGGACCCCTAGTGGCACAATGGTTAAGAGATCGGCTGCTAACCAAAAGGTCAACAGTTCAAATCCACCAGTCGCTCCTTGGAAAGCTTATGGGGCAGTTCTACTCTAGCCTATAGGGTTACTATGAGTCCGAATCCACTTGATGGCAATGGGTTTGGGTTTTTTTTTTTTTTTTTTTTTTTTGTATACAAATGTATTTGAAAACCTCAGGGCAAGGAATTATTATCTAGAAAAAAGTAAATCACTGAATTAAATACATAAGAGTTAAAAATTTTTAGTAGGTAATAGCCGGGGAAAAATTTGAGGGAGTTGTCAAAGAGCTACCGCTTCGTACCCATGCATCCTGTTCACCCCTCCAGTGTTTTAGCGCCTCCCACAGTGGACTTGTTTGTCTTTTGTCTCTGTTAGATAATTAGTTTCTCCACAGAGAAGGGAGGGTTGTGATAGAGAGGGAGTGGCAGCCCACAAGTCCAACCCATTGCCTTTCTCCTTCACATTTCTGCAGGTGAGTCATGCAATGGCCTCACTGACCAGAGAGAGCTCTTGGGGCTCCCCCAACCTGAAATATGTTGATGCGGGTTCTTATGCTATCTCTTGCTTGTGTAATTTTCTGCAGCCACTACCTGAAGGACCAACAGGTTTTCTTCTCTGACAATCACGATCTTGGGTTGCTCGGAATCAGTTGGCTAAATATGAACTAATATGTTGCCTAATATGTTCTAGCAGAGCTGAAAGTCAAAAGCACTCCAGGCCTGCCAGAGTACTGCCACTGTACTGGCTCAGAAAATGTTAGAGCTGCAGGAGACCTTTGGGAAGAGGACAGGGGATTAGGCCCCACTTCGTGGAAACAATGCTTCTTAGAAGGGAGGTAAGAATACACATGACCAGTCGTCTGGGCCAGTTGCAGAGCCTTTACTGTAAAAATATCTTTGTGCAGGTATTATCCCTAGCCTGATCTCAACCTCTGTCGCTTTCACAGGGGGTGGAAAACTCACAACCTTGTGGCCAGACTTAGCTTGAAGATAAGTTTTGCTTAGTCTGTGGAATAATTTTTAAATTTTTGAATTTGAATGCTTTCACAGTTGACCAGAATTCTCATCATTCCCTATTGTCTCATATAAGGCCAAATCAAAGTGTAAAGGGGAGATGAGGCCAGAGGTCAAGCATGGATAAGCTGCATGTATGCTTGCACTTCCATGTCTACACATATACGTCCTCACGTGTGTGCATAATACCTGTTATCTAAGACCACATTAGTCTCTGTGACCCACAGGCAAGGACGTTGGAACAAAAAGGGGCCCCACAAGATTGCATATGGTCTTGGGAGAAAACATGTCCTCTCCCCACACACATGTAATCTTGTAATCAGCTCTGTGAAAGTGTACGGGAAAGAAACATGGCTTCTCAAGTATGTAAGTGTATACTCATCTGCTGGCTTGATTGTTGGGAGAGAATTGGCATGATTTCTCTAAGGTAGCTCATATACATAGATGTTCAGGGTAGGACCTTCCCATGACTGCTTACTCCAGCCTCCAGAGGCCAGGCCTCTTGGCACAAGATCCCCACCAGCCTGCTCCCTCCTGGCCTCACCACCCCCTCTGGAACATGTTCTGTTTATGAGTCTCACAGGAGAACAGCTTTCAGCACCGGGACCATGCCAGCCCCTTTTGCTCCCCTGCTTGTTGCATTCCAAGAAGGCCGGTATGGCTAAAGCCTTGTGAAGAAAGAGTATCATAGCAGGAGATGAGATAAAGAAGTTAATGGGATGGTATAGTATTTGGTAGGCCGTTGAATGTGTGTGACAGGAAATCATTGGAGGTCTCTGAGCAGAGAAGTGACATGATCTCACATAGTAATAGGCCCAGTCTGGTGTGTCTATGATAGACTGTAAGGGAGCAAGGCAGGAACAAGGAGTCCAGTTAGGAGGTTATTGTAGTAACAGAAGTGAAAAATGAAGGTGGATATACCAGGGTGATACATGTGGAGGAGGATTAGAAGTTTGGGGATTTGGAGTCTATTTTGAAGGAAGAAATGACAACTATCCACGAATGTGGGGTAAGGAGGAGATGAATCAAAGACACTTCCAAGGTTTTTGGCCTGAGCAAGAAGAAGGATGGGGTTGTCATTTCTTAAGATGGGGAAAATGATGGGAGGGGTAAGGTTGACAGGAAGGGTACTCAGAGGTCCAGTTCAGGATATGATGAATTTCAATTTGAGATAAATATTACACATCTAAGTGGTGATGTTGAGGAGGCAATTGAATATATGAGTCTAGAGTTCAGGGAGAGGAGCGGGCTTGAAAATTAATGTGTGATTGATCTATGTGTAGGTGGGATGAAAGTCAAGAAACTGTACATGATTCTGTAGGAAGTGAGAGTAGGTAGGCAAGTATACAAGTCTGAGAGCTGAACCCTGGAGCACTCTAACACAGAGAAGTCAATGAGATGAGGAGTAACTAGTCAGGACACTGAAAAGTAATAGATACTGAGGCAAAGGGAGAACCAAGAGACAGAAGTGTCCTGTAAACCAAGTGAAGAAAGTATTGCAAGGAGGAGGAAGTGATCAACAGTGCCAAATGATATGGATCAGCCAAGGAAGAACAGGACTGAAAACTGACCACTAGATTTAGCAATATGGAGGTCATCTGTGGACCTTGAGAATAGTTATTTCAGTGGAGTGGTACAGTTGAAAGCTTGATTGGGGTGGGTTCAGGAGAGAGTGAGAATAGAGGAAATGGAGAAAACAAGAATAGACAATGATTTTTTAAGGAGTTTTACTGTAAAGGGCAAACAGAGAGATGATGATGCAGTGGATGGAAGGAGTCGTGTAGTCAAGGTAGGGATTTTTGTTTGTTTTTTGGTGTGTTTGCTGTTTTGTTTTTAAGACGGGAGAATTTGCAGTATGTTTGTGTACTGATGGGAATCATTCAGTAGAGAGGGGTAAATTGGTGAACCAGGAGAAAACATGGGGAGCATTTCTGGGGCCATGAGTTGAATAGGCAAAAAAGTGGAATCTAGTGCCCAAGTGTAGGGCTGGATTTTAATAGGAGCATGTACAGTTCATCCATAGTGACAAGAGGAAAGGCAGGGTATCAATTCACAGATGCAGTAGGTGGGAAATTTTGGAAAGTTTTTCTTTTCATTTGCTTCCATGTTCTCAGAGAAATAGGAATCAGTATCATTAGCTGAGAGTGTGGCTGGTAGAGGAGTAGGTGGAGTTTTGAGGAGAGAGGAAAAGGTGTCAAGTGCAATGTCTAAGATGGAGTGAATGGACTGCACTGAGTACACCTACCATATTTCTGACACTGTTCTAGGCGTGGTAATGCACATGTGTAGCCTATATTCACTCGTGTGTGTTGCTTTGGGAAAATGAATGGGGGAGGTATCTGGTGTGTGGTGTTAAGAACACATGTTTTGGTGTCCAGACACAGGCCATGGCCACGGCCACAAAGAAAGCAAAACCCACTCTGTCTATCCCTCCTCACTTGGAGGCACATAGGCAGAGGATAGGGTGGGAACTATGTTGGAAGACTGAGGAGCCTAGCTACCCACTTCTCTCCAGCTGAGAGTGAATGTATTTCCCTCCCTCTTAGCCCTTCTCCTGCAGACTCTACAGTAAGCTTTGGTGTCAAATTACTGCCTCACCCTCTTACTCTGTCTGGCTTCTGGTTGCTATGACAATGCAGCCAGGAGCTCTGCTCTCTCAATGAAACCTAGTGGGAGCCTGTGACAGTAAAGAGGGCTCTGAGGGAGAAGGGCAATTTCTTGCAGGGGAGAACATCCTAATACAAATAAGGTGTTTGGTGATTAACAGCCTAACATCCCTCATCCCATCCCCGCTCACTACCATCATTAGAAGGCAGAGGAGCCAGACTGTGAATGAACTGGAAGCCTTAAACCAGATGGCAGAGACTTTTAATTAGAGTCATTTCCCAGAGGAACCCCCTGGATTAGGAAGCCTTCATTTGATCACTTTCCAGGGTGGTTCCAGTGTGCTCCCTCTAGTAATGTTCTCTCTGGGGGACTGCAGAGCAACAAGTACTAAGAGCACCTCCTCTGTGCCAGGTAACTTTTTAGGAACTGGGGATAACTAATGGGGAGGGAATGCTTGCAGGTGTGGGTTTGGGGGCGTGTGTGGGTAGTGGTTAGCCTAAGGGCACAAGCTCTAGTGTCCTAACCTAGGCCATTATCCTTAATAGGGGACAGCTACTCAACTTCACTACTTCTCTCTCCTTTCCTTACCCTCCTGAGGGGTATGAGGGGCAAAGATGAAGTCAGATAGAAGGGGCTAAGGGTAAGAGGATGGGGTTTTGGTTGGAGTCCTGAGGAGCTCAGCTGCCCCTTCTTTCCAGCTAAGAGCCACTTTGTCTTCATCAAGGCAGTCTTGTTCTACCATCCAAGTTTCTAGGCCCATGATCAGCTTTGAGTATCAGTGTCCAGATACTAAATGGCCTAATCTACCTGGTGGTTGATGGCTATAATAATCCTGCCAAGAGCTCTCCTCACTAAATAAAATACAAAGGGAGCTTGAAAGGGGGGTGATAGGCCTTGTTTGGGAGGGAGGAGAATTGTAGTTTGAATATTCTAATTATAATAATTGATTAATCTTTTGTGATTAAAATCCCATAAACACAGGCTAGGGGAACGGGGGACTTGACTGGGAAAAGGGGAGGTCAAACAGGAAGGAAGAGGCTTTTTTCATTACAGAAAGTTCCAAAGAGTAATCCGTAGGGTAAGAAAAGGCTCCACTTGATTAGGACTCAGGGTGAAATCAGTAATAGACTCTGCCTATTACTCTGAATTTTATTTGAAAATTTAGACCAAAGTCCCTGTGATTGACTTGGAATTTTACTTAAAAATTCAGACCCAAGTCCCTGTGTTTGGGGCATGTTGGCAGGGGATTATCCAGATTTACTTTCCTGAGGGGGGAAGGGGCCTCATTGCCCCTCCCTCTGGCTTGAGGGAACATGCTATGGTGTCTGTCCACAGACAACTAGGCCCATGGCTCCCAAGGAAGTGAGGTAGGGGATGGTTTGCAGCACGCAGCTATTCAGCTGCCTTCTTTCCTCCTGCTAAGGTCTGCCTTGTTTTCCTTCCTGTCAGTTTCTCTCCTCCAGCCAACATTCTGGAATCTATAATCAGCTTAGGTGTCCAATGACTAAGTCATGGCTTGATTAGCCCTAGCTGCTAGTTGCTATGGTGATGCAGCCAGGATCTCTGCTCTCTAAGTTAAAATAAGGGGAAACCTGAGATGAGAGGGGAACAGTGTAAGGAGAGGGACAGGACCAAAGATGAGAATAATTACACTAATTGATAGCCTTTTGTGAATAAAAGCCCATAAATACAGGCCCCCAGGGCCCAAGGCAGAGGAAGCTGGAGGCATACCTGGGAAAATGAAGAATTAAACACAAAGGAAAAGGCTTTTTAATTAGAGACATTTCCAAGAAGTAATCCAGAAGGTAAGAATAGGCTCTACCTGCTCAGGTTATCAGGGTATGGGTTTTGGAGAGACATGGGTAGGCTGGAGGAACAAGGCCCTAATATGTAGGAATCTAATATTCCTCAGTCATCTGTCACAGCTGTTCATATGGGAAACTGAGGCTTAGAAGTGGGAAGGAACTGGATCTAAACCATTTGCTGGGTTAGCGGTGGAGACATGACTAAAGTCTAGAGCTGCTGATGACCATGGCAGGACTCTCTCCATGATGCCAATCTGTCTCTAGTTGGAGACCAGGCTGGTCAACCCCTCATCTTACAAAGAGATGAAGCCCAGAGAGGGAAAGCAACTGGCCCAGAGCCACACAGTCCCTTTTGGGCAGAACGAGGATGAGAACCCGGCTCTCCTGGCTTATAATATAGACCGGATAAATGGGGAGTGGGTTGAGAATTAGGACAGGGACAGTGAGAATGGAGAACGGAGCTCCTTACTCTATAGGGGACTGTATAGGATTTGTAAGCCAAGGATAGAAAGAGTCTCACCTAAGTGATGGTAGGGGACTGGTGCCATTAAGAGGGAAGGGGAAAAAAGGAACAAAGGTATAAAGGGGAGAAACAAACCCCTCCCTACCTATTAGGTACTATGACTTTCTTTGGAAAATAGTCCCTTCCTTGTGCAGTAGCTGGAACTGATCCACAGTGATTTTTTTCTCCAGGATATCTTGCTAGACAACCTAGGGGAGCATTATCTAATTTGAAGGGGTCTAAGAGGCCTCCGTCAGTGTACAAATGGGAAAACTTGTATACCCAGAGTAAGGCCTAAGAGGATCTCATCAGTGTATAGATGGGGAAACAAGTATACACATAGAGAGGAAATGATGCTCCCCAAATCAGACTCTGGATTACTGGCAGAGCTGTGAGTGGATCCCAGGACTCATGACAACCTTGTCAAGGCTCTGTCTAGCAGAAGTGTTAGGCAGCAGTAAGAGCATGCACTATGTGCCTTGCCCTCTTCTAAGCACTGGGCATACAGCTCTGGATATAAACCACTGGGAGGGTATGCTTACAGCCTGCGTCTCAGGGGACACAGTGAGGGAGAGGTATCTCCCACGTACTTTCGTGAAGGGATCTGGGGCCACTCCTTGTGGCCTGCAGGAAAAGGTTACATGGCTCTAATGAGGAAGATGTTAGAGTTGGTGTAAATTGTGACTGTGGTCAGAATTGGCACTGAAACAAACAATGAGAACCAAAAGTTGATGAGACATGAGTCAGAATTGACTACACAGCAATGGGTTTGGTATTTTTGTTTGATATAATGGACTTAAATCCTTGGGTGGCACAAATGGTTTGAGGTCATCTACTAATCAGAAGGTTGGTGGTTCACCATACTTCTATAAGATTACAGTCATTGAATACCCTATGGAGCCAGTTCTACTCTGAAACACATGGGGTTACCAAGAGTCAGAATCAACTCGATGACAATGGGTTTAGTTATTTTTATAACAGACTTGGCTGATGTTTGTAAATGACTGGAAAGTAGACTAGAAAATGATGACAACAGGGACTATGACACATAACCCTGAGGGACTCTGCAAAGATTAGCTGAACAGAGATGTCATAGTGTGAGGTGGAATGAGGTCCCAAGTAGATAACTGGGAGAGGGCTGTGGTTGTTAACATAGAAAGAAAAGAACAAAAGACAGAGCAAGAGAGGACTCAGAGAAAGAGACATGGAGGAACGGAGGGATGGAAGGAGGGAGAAAAAAAGAAGGAGGAGAAGGAAGAGAACAAGGATGAGAAGAACAAGGAAGAGGATGAGGAGAACAAGAAGGACAAGGACTATGAGGACTAGAACATTAAAGAAAAGAGGAAGAAGAAGATGGAAGAGGAGGAGTAGGAGGAAGAGACCAAAAGAAAGAATACTGTCTATTACTTTGATATTTGTTTTCAAAAGTCAGACATACAACGAGAAAACTGTGGAGCAGAATTCAAATTCACGTAAAAAGACCAGACTTAATGGTGTGTCAGAGACTGGAGGAGCCCCTAAAACTATGACCCCCAGATGCTCTGTTAACCCAGAACTAAAACCATTCCCAAAGCCCACTCACTATTCAGACAAAGATTAGACTGGACTATAAAACAAAAAAAATAATACTCGTCAGGGATATACTTCTTAGTTCAATCAGATACAGGAGACCAAATGGATGGCTCCAGCCTGGAGGCAGGATGAGAAGGCAGGAAGGGACAAGAACTAGTTGAATGGACACAAGAAACCCCAGGTGGAAAGGGAGAGTGTTCTGTCACCTTGTAGGGATTGCAACTAATGTCATATAAGAATATTCGTATAAATTTTTGTATGAGAAATTAATGTGAGCTCTAAACTTTCACCTAAAGCACAATAATAAAAAGAAAGAAAAAGAATGTGCAGTAACAAATACAAAATAAAATGGAAGTCAGACAAACACCACTGCCCACCCCCACGGCAGGTAGAGCTGATTTTCAGGTGTGTTTGTGTGTACATATATATATATATATATATATTTCCAGGTTATCCTCTCAGGATACAAAAGATAGGGATTCAGAAGGAAATGGATGACACTTTGCCTGTTATTTCCCTCTCTAAGGAAAATTTCCTTCCTTTATTCCCTTGATCCTCCTCCCCTGCTCCTGTTACAGCATTTTTCTAGAAATTCTTTCCAGATTCCTCCTGTCCTCCTCCTGGTGGGCAGCCCTGATCCTTTCAAACCCGGATCAGAACCATACTCAGAAAGGTTGTTCTAGAGACCCTGTGACCAGTCATGCAAACCAGGGCCAAAGAGATGTGAAAAGAGCAGACAGCCAGGGTGGGCAGGCAGGGAGGATCTACTGGATCACACACATAAAAGCCACCTTCCCAACTTTTTCCGCAGCACAACTGAACAGCCTCACCCTTCACAACCACAAAATAGTCATCCAATTCAGTCTTTCTTCTGGGGAGGCCAAGATATCAGAGCTACCAAGACCACAGTGACAGGAGAGCCTCTTTCCCTCTGACTTTGAAGTGGGGGAAGAGATAGGCATGGTCAGTGTAGGGCAGTGACAATATGTGTTCAAGTGAGAACTTTTGAGAGATGGTCCCGCTCTCCATTTTAAATCTTAACCCAAATGTCTCCCATGGGTCTCTGTGTTCCAGCATTTTTGTCATTTATGAAAGTCTACCCCTCTCTGCAGGCCCTGAAATTGTCTGTAAAAAGGGGCTTGAGACAACAAGACTCTCCCCCCGACCCCAAACTGGGCCTTTATTACCTGACTTTAGTCCCTACGAGGGCATGGAGGAAACTGTCCTGCAGACCCACCAGAATGGGGGTCTGCTCCATCTGCTGCAAGAGTGAGGCCCATGAAAGGTCTTCTGACCTGCAAGGTCTAGGGTGGGGGGCACTACATAGGGTCAGAGGTGAAAGAAAACAAACCCCTCCCTTGTCACCTGGAGGAAACTTTGCAAATCAATTTTACATGAATTCCTTTGCTATGAATTTACGACTGAGAAACAGCATCTGTTGTGGGTTAACAGAGCAGCAGCAAGTGTCATCACAAAGAAGCTGAGTGTATGACTAGAGCTCATGACCCCAGGACTATGTCTGTACAGGTCACAAAGAGCAGTTTCTTAGAGAAAAGACCTACAGGGTCTTCTGATAGAGGCCAATGATAGTGCAATGATGGAGAAATTCAGGAAGAGCAAGTCCATGTGGTTCAGGGACACAGATGACTACAAAGAAGTTTAATACAGGAGTAGTATTCAGCATATTTAAGGACCCCTGCTGGCACAGTGGTTAAAGGGCTCAGCTGGTAACTGAAAGGTCAGGGATTCAAACCCACCAGGAGTTCCGTTGGAGAAAGATGTGGCAGTCTGCTTCTGTAAAGATTACAGCCTTGGAAACCCAACAGGGCAGTTTTACTCTGTCCTATAAGGTCCCTATGGGTTGGAATCAACTTGATGGCAATGCATTATTCAGCCAGGGATGAATTACCCAATAAACAAGGTATGCAGGGGCTTACTTGTGCAAAAACAGGAGGAGGTCACATTTTGGACTAAAATAAAATACAAAATAATAGCCTGAAAACTTTAACACCTTAGAAAGTGTAAGAGCATTTAAAACTATGCTTAGAGTCCGTATAATATTACTGACAATGAAACCACTTTCTGTGACATATGTGACACAGATTAATATCCTTAAAACTAAAAAGAGTTTTTAATGAATCAATGTAAAAAACACACAAACCACTTCCCACAAAAATATTCAAGGGATGTTTCCACACAATTGACCAAAATAAAATTTTCTATCTCAGTAATTAATGAATGTAAATTTATTAAGTAGTGAGATACCACTGTGCAGGTAATGATTATATTTTCAAGGAATACATCATGACGTGGGAAACAGGGGAACCTCTTGATTTTCTACTGTCATGCATTAAAGCAATTTAAAGGAGTGCTCACTCCTTTGTTATCTCACTACTCATACACATTCTCTGTATTTGTATATTTTTATCAACTGAGATCACAAAATATTTTATGGGTAAATATACACTGAGCTGTCTATGTGAGGTTTTTTAACAAGCCTTGGAATATCTCTTTGTCCAGGAGGAAATGTGTCTACAGGTCCTGTGATGAACAGACATGATGGAGCCTAAAGGATCTTCTACTGAATCCAAAAAAAACAACAACAACAAACAAACCAAACCTGTTGCAGTCAAGTTGATCTCAACTCATGGCACCCTATGTGTTACAGAGCAGAACTGAGCTCCATAGGGTTTTCTTGGCTGTCGTCTTTTACAAAAGCAGATTGCCAGGCCTTTCTTCCATTATACTGAATAAATGTATCTAAATGTAGGAACTGTTGGTCAAACAAGAAGGACAGATGTTTAGAGACAGAAGGCAGAAAGATTTATAATATGTCCCTGCTGGGATTGTCCCTCACCTGTATAACTTCAAGAACCAAGAAATGGAGCATGAAGATAATGTGTCCTCACAAAGTGCTGGGTATTATAAGGTAAGAGTTTTTCCACTGTCCCAGAGATACTTGCCAAGGCCTGACCCTGCTTTTCAAGGCCTCTCACAGACACAGCCCAGCAGTCAGGGGCCAAAGACTGGTGCAAAAGAACTCATTCCAAGGCATTCTGCATCAAGGGGACCGGCAAGCCCTGGAGCTCCAGGGATCCAGGCCCATTCCTGGACTGAACAAGGATATAAGGAGGGGAATGGACCTGCCAGACTCCATATTTGTACTGCTGCTGCTTCTACAGTATACACATTTCATTTGTTCAGACTCAAGGGGATAGGAAGGAAAAGAGAAAGTCTCACTAGGAAAAGTTTTATTAATATTTATAATGTGATATCAGTACAGTAAAACATTACATATGTGTTGTATCTGTGTTTGCATGAGCCAACTCACACATAACAATTATGAAATCTGGAAAAGAATATAAGAAAATGAATATTTGAAAGTGTCGGAAAGCATCCAAAAACAGGCAAAACCCAAGGACAGTTTTCTCTTGACGGGAGAAAAACTGCAATGGGGAAAAAAGAATAAGAGCTGAGAGTTCATGACTTTCTTGGTTTAGGATGGTCCCCAACCTCCACAGCTACTGCCGAAGGAAATGGCAGCCTCACTGGCTAGGCTCAAGTTGAGAGAGCATAATTGAGGTCTGGAAGAAAAACAGGAAATTTAAGGAGGGAATCCAGAAGCAAGAGAACCACAGAAGAGATAAGACCTGAAATAAGAATATAAACTCTACATAAGCCCCTGGTTGAACAACAAACTTGGGGATCTGGCTACCCCTGATAATCAGACAGATGAGTCATCCATTTCTGGACCTAGGTGTGATGATTAATTTTATGTGTCATTTTGGCTAGGCTATGCTTCTCAGTGGTTTGGCCAGATACTGGACTAGATGCTGTTCAGTACTGTAATGTGATCACTTTCCATGAGGTGATCTGTTACGACCAACAAATCAATTGAAAGAGGAGTTTCACTGGAGGTGTGATCTGCCTTCAGAATACAAATGAATATTCTGGGAGAGCTAACTCTTTCTCTCAACCCTACACACTTCTCAACACTCACCTCTGGATCTTGGGATGAAAGCCTGCAGAAATCTCTGGCCTGCTGCCTGACTTGCAGATTTTGGATATGCCAGCCCCTGAAGTCCTGTGAGTCATCAGAGGTCTCCAGCCTGCCACCTGACATGGATTTGGGACTTGCCAACCCCCACAATTGTGTGAGTCATTTCCTTAAAGTAAATCTCTCTCTATATGTTTACATATACATGTCTCACTGATTTTGTCCCTCTGGAGAACCCAACTAAGACATTTTGGTACTGAGAGTGGTTCTGTTGTTAGGCGCTGTTGAGTTGGTTCCGATTCATAATGACCCTATGTACAACAGAACAAAACACTGCCTGGTCCTGCACCATCCTCACAATCATTGTTATGCTTGAGCACATTGTTGCAGCCACTGGGTCAATCCATCTCATCGAGGGTCTTCCTCTTTTTCACTGACCTTCTACTTTACCAAGCATGATGTCTTTCTCCAGGGACTTATCCCTCCTGATAACATGTGCAAAGTATGTGAGATGTAGTCTTGCCATCTTTGCTTCTAAGGAGCATTCTGGTTGTACTTCTTCCAAGACAGATTTGTTCGTTCTTCTGGCAGTCCATGGTATATTCAATATTCTTTGCCAACACCACAATTCAACGGTGTCCATTCTTCTTCCGTCTTCCCTACTCATTGTCCAGCTTTCACATGCATATGAGGCAATTGAAAACACCATGGCTTGGGTCAGGCGCACCTTAGTTTTCAAGGTGACATCATTGCTTTTTAACACTCTAAAGAGGTCTTTTGCAGCAGATTTGCCCAGTGCAATGTGTCGTTCGATTTCTTGACTGCTGCTTCTGTGGATGCTGATTGTGGATCCAAGAGTGCTTCTAGAGGAATAACATCTTAAGGATAGTTTCTGAATTGGTCTCAAGTCTGGCTATGTTTAAAAGCACCGATGACTCTATTTCCAGTAGAAAAGAAGACACTGTTGATCCATGGCATGAAGTGGCAATAGAGATATGAAAAATATCACCATCACTGGATACTCTTAATCAAATACTTGTGAAAGAAAAGGCTCTGAGTGATCTTGTATTTGATACCTCCAAACATTTTTGTCAAATTGACAAGTACAATGACACTAACTGGTTGCTACTACTTTCACTAAACATAATGGAGAAAGGAAAGAATGAGCTAAGGGCTTCAAAGTCCCAGCTAAAGCACTGTATAAAGAAGTTGAAAGTAGCTATTTGTGCCCTGAAATAAAGAAATTAAAGTTAGGGTATTGACTGGGAATTAATGGGATCCTGAAAATTGAGATGGGGACATATGGGCAGATAATCTTAAAGCTAGGGACATTAAGCCCCTAAATTCTGTTGGATCACCCTTGTAAGTAGAACCAGTCCTTTCACCTCTGACTGAATAGATTTATTCCGCTTTGTCTGCTGAGTCACCATTGCCAGTATAATCAGCCCCTCCATGCTCGTCTGATGAGATTAATCCAACTTTGTCTGAGGAATCTTTCCCTGAGGCAGTGCCTGGGACAGATGACTTGCAAGACATTGCTAAATGTACTCAGGACCCCCTCCCACCACCTATCTTTGCCTCTAGACCAATAGCTAAACTCAAGTCCCAGCGTATATCAAAAGGTGGGGTACAACCTGTGACTCATGAAGAAGTGCACCACACTCCAAAATAACTACTTGAATTTTCTAAGGTATACAGACAGAAATCTGGGGAATATGTGTGGGAATGGCTATTAAGGGTGTGGGATAATGGTTCAAGAAACAAAAATTTGCATCAGTCTGAATTTATTCATATGGGCCTACTAAGCAGAGATTATTCATTCAATGTTTCAGCTGAAGGAGTTAGAAAAGGATATAACAGCTTGTTTGGTTGGCTGAAGCATGGACCAAAATGTGGCCTACACTAAATAACGTTGAAATGCCAGAACTTCCTCAATATACTGTAGAAGAAGGTATCCAAAGCTTTAAGGAAATTGCAATGCTAGTGTATTTATCATGTCAGACCTACCCACCCACTCAGGGAGTGTTCATAGGACACACATTTTACCACAACTGTGAGGAATAAATTTGTGAGGGGAGCCCCAGCATCCTTGAAGAGTGCTCTGATTGCTCTTCTACATAGGTCAGATATTACGGTGGAAATTGCCTTCACTGAATTAGGGAACCAAACTACAATAGGGGTGATTGAATCCCGCAGTGGCAAGGGCCAAGTGGTGGCACTTAATAGCAAAAAAGAAGGGGGGCATTGTTACTGTTATGGACAGTAGAGTTAAAGTAGTAATCAAAACAGTCTGACTCACATTTACTTATGGCAATGGCCAATTAGACATGGTGTCTCAAAGAGTAAAAGAGATGCAAAATCTGCTAAATATTTACTTGATCTATATAAGCAGAAGAGTTCTAGCTCAAGAGAATGGCAGTCTAACTTGAGTCACCAACATAGTCTCAGACTCTCAATCAAATCCCTTACTTAAGCCAGGTTACAAACCCATAACCACTAAAATGAAGGGGAATCTGGTCCCCTTAAGGAAACTCCCCACTACTTTAACAAAAATTTATACTCTTAATCTTTCTTTCAGCCTTCCATAAAGGGATCTACAGCCTTATATGAGAGTGACTATTCACAGGAGAAAAGGAAATAATCAGAATTTTGAGGAATTACTGGACACTGACTCTGAACTGACACTAATTCCAGAAGACCCAAAATGTCACTGTGGTTCAGCAGTAAAGTTAGGGGCATACAGAAGTCAGGTTATTAATAGATTATTAATTCAGATCAACCTCACAGTGGGTCCAGTGGGTGCCTGAATCCATCCTGTAGTAATTTCCCCAGTTCCAGAATGCATAATTGCAATAGATATACTCAGCAACCGGCAGAATCCCCTCAACATCCTTTGAACTCAGCCATTTGGCTTGTGCAGAAAACAGATGGATCTTGGGAAATGACAGTGGATTATCATAAGCTTAACCAGGTGGTGATTCCAATTGCAGCTTCTGTTCCAGATGTGCTTTCATTGCCTGAGAAAATTAATACATCCTCTGATACCTGGTAAGCAGCTGTTTATCTAACCAATGTCTTTTTCTCAGTTCATGTTTCTAAACTGTCAGAAGTCGTTTCACATCATCTGTCAAAGTCAGCAATACACCTTCACTGTCCTACCTCAGAGGTACGTCAACTCACCAGCCCTACGTCATAATTTAGTTAGCAGAGGCTTGATCACATTTCCCTTCCACAAGATACCATATTGGTCCATTAAACTGATGATAGTATGCTGATTGGACCTAGACAGCAAGAAGTACAATTAGTCTAGACTTATTGGTAAGACATTTGGGAACCAGAGGTTGGGAAATTAACCTGACAAAAATTCAGACACCTTCCACCTCAGTAAAATTTCTAAGGGTCCAGTGGTGTGGAGTATGATGAGATATTTCTAATAAAGTGAAGAATAAATTGTTGATTCTGGCCCCTCCTACAACTTAAAAAAAGGCACAATGCCTGATGGGCCTCTTTGGATTTGGGAGGCAACATATTATTCATTTGAGAGTGCTACTCCAGCCTATTTACAAGGGATGTAAAAGACCTATACAAAGAAAACTACAAAACACTATTCAAGAAAATAAAAGAGATCTACAAAAATGGAAAAGCATACCATGCTCATGGATAGGTAGACTCAACATAGTGAAAATGACAAT
Organism: Dugong dugon; assembly: GCA_030035585.1. Classification (NCBI taxonomy): domain Eukaryota; kingdom Metazoa; phylum Chordata; class Mammalia; order Sirenia; family Dugongidae; genus Dugong; species Dugong dugon. Next base: position 93,119,605 of record CM057483.1, on the reverse strand, counting down.
TCTACCCAAAGCAATTTACAAATACAATGCAATCTTGATCCAAATATCAATAACTCTTTAAAAAGATGGAAAAACTAATCATTAACTTTATATGGAAAGGGGAAAAGACCCAGATAAGTAACATACTATTGAATAACAAAAATAAAGTAGAAGGACTTGAACTACCTGACCTCAGAACCAACCATACAGCCACGGTAGTCAAAACAGCCTGGTACTGGTATGACAGATGCATTGACCAATGGGACAGACTTGAGAAAGCAGACGTAAATCCATCCACCTACAGTCAGCTGATCTTCAACAAGGGCCAAAAGTCCATCAAATGGGGAAAAGGCAGTTTTTTTAACAAACAGTGCTGGCAAAACTGGATGTCCATTTGTAAAAAAATGAAACAGGACCCATACCTCACACCATATAAAAAAATTAATTCAAAATGGATCAAAGACCTAAACACAATGCTAAAAACTATAAAGTTCATAGAAGAGAAAATAGGATCAACACTAGAGAACCTACTATATGGCAATAGCAGGATACAAACCATAACCAACAACACACAAACTCCAGAAGATAAGCTAGTAACTGGGATCTTCTAAAAATTAAACACTGACTTCCGGGCAACATGGCGCTATAGTCAGAAGCACCACACAGTCCCTCTCCAGCAAAGATCAGAAAAACTAAGTCAAACAGAGTCACAAGTCAATCCTGAAACTCTAAGCATCAAATGAGGAGATAAAGAACTCAGCCAAGCATCGAATGGAATAAGAAACTGACCGAGAACAGAGAGCCAGGAGAGATACATGCAGAGATCACCTATCAGCTACCATAGCACGGATCCGCCATCTTGGACTCCTATCAGAGATCAGCAAACACAGGGAACAAGAGAGCAGCTTCACGAAGCTTCCAGCTGGAGACAGAACAGCCGGTAACCAGTGATACAGGCTTTCACACCCTCCATCCTTCTTCACACCCACGTAGCTTCCTCTGCTTCCTGCAGCCACAGTTTCTTGGCTGGGAAGCACCAGCTTCAACCTGGTGTTGCTTGGCTTCCACCCGACCCCACTGGCCGGCTCCCTGAGAGCCTTTTGTTGTCTGCTGCTGTTGCTTTTTTCTACTTCTTTAGATTTCTTCCTTACCTCTCACCACCTCCCCCTCCTTCCATGCGCCATCTTTGCTTCTTCCTGAAATGCTGTGAAAAAACCACTGGACTGTGAAACTGCTTCCTGGCCCATGCTGCCACGCTGGTGGGACACCTGGGGCTTTTTTGTTTGCTTCTTTGCTCTTATTTGTTCTGTTTTGATTTGTTTGTTTCCTTTTTATTTTCTCGGCTTGGACATCCCTGGGGGCATTTCTTTTTTCTTATTTTTTTATTCTGTTTTGCTTTTGGTTTCTGGATTTTTTTTTTTTTGGTTTCTTTGTTTTGTTTTCTTCTCTCTCTTATTCCCTTTTTGTCTTTCTTCATTTCCAGTTTCTCGATTTATTCATTTTTTTATTTTACCCTTTCTCTTTTTTTTCAATTTTCCTTTTCCCTATTTGTCAGTCTCTCATCTCTCCACTCCAATAGCAAGCCCTCTTAGCACTCTTTTTTGTTTGTGTGTATGTTTTTGGCTCCTGTTCCTCTCTACTCTCTCATCTTTCCCATACCCATCTTAGATCCACACATCACAATCTACCCCCTCCTCCCTGCCCACCTGCACTGTGCACTAAACATCACACTCCCAAGCAGCACAGGCACAGCCTACCAGAATCTGCCCTGCACTGATTCCTGGTCCGCACTGTCAGCCCTGGTACATGCCACATACAAACCATCCCAGCAACTCCCCTTCAGCAGGACCTACCCTACTGTAGCATACCTGAGTGACTGACCCTGCCCATTGGAGAAGGAGATGAAAAGTATCGTGCCCACAGACGAGCAAACAACAAAGAACGCACAGTCCGCCTGCTCAGACAAAACCAAATAAAACAAAAAAGCAGGATGAAACAAACAAATCTACAATCAATAAACCAGGAAAATAACCACTGAATGTCCCAAAGACAGCAGACAATATCAAAACATTTACAAAAACAGGACAGGATGGTTCCAGTAGGCATCCAAATAAAACACCAGATGACCTTCCAGTAGAAGAAAAGGCACTAGACCTAACTGATAGGGAATTCAAATCACTAATACTCAGAATTATCCAAGAGTTGAAGTAAAAAGCAGACAAAAATGAGGAAAAAATGGACAAATTCATGGAAAAGGCAGACAAATTCATGGAAAGTACAGACAAAAAAATGAAATAATTCAAGAAAATAATACACGAACAAAATGTTAAAATAAATTCACAACTAGAAATCATACAAAAACAATTAGAAATCCAGAAGATGAACAACAAGATTTCAGAAATGGGCAGTGGCATAGAAGGGCTGAGAAGCAGGTCTGAAACAATGGAAGACAGGATCAGCGAAATGGAAGAGAAAACTTGGATACAACTCTGAGGAAAAATCAGAAAAAAAGATTGAAGAAAAATGAAGAAACCCTGAGAATTATGTGGGATACAATCAAAAGCAAAAATTTGTGGGTCATCTCAGTTCCAGAACAGGGGGAGAAAACAGAAAACACAGAGAGGATCATTGAAGAATTGCTGACAGAAAACTTCCCCAATATCATGAAAGATGAAAAGCTGTCCATCCAAGAAGCTCAATAAACCCCATATAGGATAGACCCCAAAAGAAAATCACCAAGGCATATCATAATCACACTCGCTAAAACCAAAGACAAACAAAGAATCCTGAGAGCAGCTCAAGAAAAACAAAAAGTCGCATACAGAGGAGAAACAATAAGACTAAGCTCAGATTATTCGGCAGAAACCATGCAAGCAAGAAGGCAATGGGATGACATACATAAAACCTTGAAAGAAAAAATTTGCCAGCCAAGAATAATATATCCTGCAAAACTCTCATTCAGACATAATGGTGAAATTAGGTCATTTCCAGATAAACAGAAATTAAGGGATTATGTAAAAACCAAACCAAACTTACAAGACTTATTAAAGGGAGTCCTTCCATCTGAGAACCAACAATGTCAGCCCATAGGCTGAATATAGGACACAGGATTGTACTAGCCAGATACCAACCTAGGAAATGAACTCTTAAGGACTATGCAAAACCAAAAGAATTACAACAGGGAACAAAAGAAAGGTTAATCTGTAAATGACAACAGCATCAGAACAATAAAAGAGGGAATAAACAGTGTAGGTTTAGAACCTTCTAATGGAGAGGAAGGCAAGGGATACCAAGTAATAATATACTGGTTCAAATCTAGTAAGATAAGGGTAAATTTCAATGTAACCACAAATAAAGTTAACAAACCTACTCATCAAAATAAAGAAGAAAAACATAACGTCTCAGTAAAAAGAAAACCTACAAAAACAGAAAAAAAATGAAAAAAAATCCACAAGACAAAAGGAATTCAGCACAAGAGAGTAAGAGGAACAAAGAAAACATCAGCACCACAAAAAAAAAAAGTACTACAAAATGCAATCCCACTCCTAGGAATATATGCTAGAGAAATAAGAGCTTTCACACCAATAGACATATGCACACCCATATTCATTGCAGCACTGTTCACAATAGCAAAAATATGGAAATAACCTAGATGCCCATCAACAGATGAATGGATAAACTATGATACATACACACAATGGAGAATTACACAAAGATAATGAACAATGATGAATCTGTGAAGCATCTCATAACATGGATGAAATTGGAGAACATTATGCTGAGTGAAATAAGTCAATCACAAAAGAACAAATATTGTATGAGACCTCTACTGTAAAAACTCATGTAAAAGTTTACACACAAAAAGAAACAATCTTTGTTGGTTACAAGGCGTGGGAGGTGTGTGTGTGGGGGGGAACTAAATAGACAATAGATAAGTGGTAACTTTGGTGAAAGGTAAGACAGTAAACAATACTGGGGAAGCCAGCACAACTTGTACAAGGAAAGGTCATGGAAGCTCCATAGACAATTCCAAACTCCCTGAGGGACTGAATTGCTGGGCAGAGGGCTGTGGGGACCATGGTCTCAGGGAACATCTAACTCAATTGGCATAACACAGTTTATAAAGACAGTGTTCTGCATTCTACCTTGGTGAGTAGCGTCTGGGGTCTTAAAGGCCTGTGAGTAGCCATCTAAGATACTCCACTGGTCTCACCCCCTCGGGAGCAAGGGAGAATGAAGAGAACAAGATACAAGGAGAAGATTAGTCCAAAGGACTAATGGACCGCAACTACCACGACCTCCACCAGACTGAGTCTAGTACAGCTAGATGGTGCCCGGCTACCACCACTGACTGCTCTGACCAGGATCACAATAGAGGGTCCTGGACAGAGCTGGAAAATGATGTCGAACAAAATTCTAACTCACAAAAAAAAAAAAAAAAAAGACCAGATTTACTGGCCTGACAGACTGGAGAAACCCCAAGAGTATGGCCCCCAGACACAGTTTTAGCTCTGTGGTGAAGTCACTCCTGAAGTTCACCGTTCAGCCAGGGATTGGATAGCCTCATAAAACAAAACATGACTAATGAGGCACAGCAGTCCAGGGACAAGGACTAGAAGGCAGGAGGGGACAGGAAAGCTGGTAATAAGGAACCCAAGGTTGAGAAGGGACCGTGTTGACATGCCGTGGGGTTGTTAACCACTGTCATAGGCAATATGTGTACTAACTGTTTAATGAGAAACTATTTGTTCTGAAGACCTTCATCTAAGGTACAAAAAAAAAAAAAAAGAATTATCTATGTGAGATCAAATTGACAACAGCAACTCAAAAGGTTTGATGGGAATCCTAGGGGGCAGTGAGTTGAAGATAATAGTGATGGAATAATTTGGAAAAGAATAGTTAGAATAGCAGCACAATGGGAAGAATGTAATTGATGCCACTGAATCGTATATGTAGAAACTTTTGAAAGGGTATAACTTTGGCTATGTATATTTTCACCAAAAAAAAAAGATCCTCAGAGGTCAAGAAGGGAGAGTGTTGACATGTCTTGGGGTTGTTAATCAATGTCATAAGACAATATGTGTACTGACTGTTTAATGAGAAAATATTTGTTCTGTAAACATTCATCTAAAGTACAATAAAAAAATTAAAAGAAAAAATAAAGTACAATAAAAAAATAAGAAAGAAAAAATACATGTGAAAGTCAAAGAAAAAGAAATGAAAGTCCTGGTAATTTGCTTCCAGAAAATCAGTCATTGATAACCCTATAGAGCACAGTTCTACTCTGACGCACATGGGGTCACCATGAGTCAGAATCTTCTTGATGGCAACTGGTTTGGGATTTTTGTTGTTGTTGTTTCTGCCTTTTAAATAACATGTACCATGCTCCTCTTCCAACTTACATATTAAAGTTGACACTCTGTCTCTTTTTATTTAACATAAAAGAATATTACCAAATTTACTCCTCAAAAATGTACTTGCATACAACTTGTTATGATGAACATATCATAATACAAAGTACACCCGTTCCATACATTTTATGTATATTCTACCTTGTTTCAAAAATATTCAAGGTGACTGTATATATAATTAATGTTTACCGTAGATCTTAAATGTACTTTATGAAGACTGGTAAAAAATGCAACCAATAAAAGATCTGGAACTTTGTAGGGACTTGAAGGTCACAGCTTCCTAGACCACAAAGTCAAAAGGCCTAGGAAATGCAAACAAATAAAGCTCTTCTGTGAGCCATCCAGAGAGACAATGTATCGAATTGCCCAGGGCAGGTGTGTGGGGGCTTCAAATTGAGAGCGCTCAGAGGTTCTTAGTTGCAGAGTATTCCAGTAAGCATTTCTCCAAGATCGCATACATTGTATTGAAAATCGAAAAGCCACATATTACTCTCTATTGTTACAAAATATGTTTACTACCATTAAGGAACATTTTGTTCAGGCCCTCTGCAACCACTACATCAATTCTAGTTTTGTTACAGGTACACTTCATGTAATAAATTGTAGAAGCAGTGTGAGACAGTAAAAAGTACAGGCTTCATATCCTGGTGATGGCAGTCCCTGGGTGGTGCAAATGCACTTGGCTGCAAACTGAAAGGTTGAAGGTCTGAGTCCACCCAGAGTTGCCTCAGAAGAAAAGACTTGCCTAACTTTCAAAATATTAGCCATTGAAAACTCTATGGAGCACAGTTCTATTCTGACACACATGGCATCACCATGAGCCAGAATCAACTCAATGGCAATTGGTTAAAAATCTTAGTGTTGAATCAGGGGTCTCCTTCTTACCACTTGGCCTTGGAAAGATAGCTTACTATCCCTTTGTTCACATATTAAAAAAAACCAAACCCAAACCACTGCCATCGAGTCGATTCCAACTTACAGTGATCCTATAGGACAGAGTAGAACTGCCCCATAGGGTTTCCAAGGCTGTAAGTCTTTACGGAAGCAGACTGCAACATCTTTCTCGGAAAAAAAGAAAAAAACAAACCCTACAAAAACAAAAGAAATGAAAAAAAAGTCCACAAACAAAAGGAACTCAGCACAGGAGAGTAAGAGGAACAAAGAAAACATCAGAACCACCAAAAAAAAAAAAAAGCACTACAGAATGCAATCCCACTCCTAGGAATATATCCTAGAGAAATAAGAGCCATCACATGAATATACATATGCACACCCATATTCATTGCAGCACTTTTCACAATATCAAAAAGATGGAAACAACCTAGATGCCCATCAACAGATGAATGGATAAACAAACTATGGTACATACACACAATGAAGTATTATACAAAGATAATGATAAATCTGTGAAGCATCTCATCACATGGATGAAATTGGAGAACATTATGCTGAGTGAAATAAGTCAATCACGAAAGAACAAATATATTATGAGACCTCTACTGTAAAAACTCATGTTAAAGTTTACACACAAAAATAAACAATCTTTGTTGGTTACAAGGCATGGGAGGTGTGTTGGGGGGGGAACTAAATAGACAATAGATAGGTGGTAACTTTGGTGAAGGGTAAGACAGTAAACAATACTGGGGAAGCCAGCACAACTTGTACAAGGAAAGGTCATGGAAGCTCCATAGACAATTCCAAACTCCCTGAGGGACTGAATTGCTGGGAAGAGGGCTGTGGGGACCATGGTCTTGGGGAACATCTAGCTCAAATGGCATAACACAGTTTATAAAGACAATGTTCTACATTCTACTTTGGTGAGTAGCGTCTGGGGTCTTAAAGGCCTGTGTGTAGCCATCTAAGATACTCCACTGGTCGCACCTCTTCGGGAGCAAGGCAGAATGAAGAGAACAAGATACATGGAAAAGATTAGTCCAAAGGATTAACGGTCCCCAGCTACCACGACCTCCACCGGACTGAGTCTAGTACAGCTAGATGGTGCCCGGCTACCACCACTGACTGCTCTGACCAGGATCACAATAGAGGGTCCTGGACAGAGCTGGAAAATGTCGAACAAAATTCTAACTCACAAAGAAAAAAAAAGACCAGATTTACTGGCCTGACAGACTGGAGAAACCCCAAGAATATTGCTCCCAGACACAGTTTTAGCTCAGTGGTGAAGTCACTCCTGAAGTTCACCGTTCAGCCAAGGATTGGACAGCCTCATAAAACAAAATGGGACTAATGAGGCACAGCAGTCCAGGGACAAGGACTAGAAGGCAGGAGGGGACAGGAAAGCTGGTAATAGGGAACCCAAGGTCGAGAAGGGAGAGTGTTGACATGTAGTGGGTTTGTTAACCAATGACGTAAAACAATAAGTGTGCTGTTTATATTCAAAAATATAGAATAGAGTGGGGGTTTAAAGAAATTGTCCATATTCCCTTCCCTTCAATGAATTCTCTTCACTCTTTCCTCCTAATTCTCCACTGAACCCAAACCTTTCTAACCTTTCCCACAATCTTTTAATGCAGAAACGTTCTGTGAGAACTTAAGCTTGGTGGAGTAGGAGTGAAGAGACCAAAATTCTACTCCTGGTTCTACTTCTAACCAGCTATGTGACTTTGGGACAGTCACCTCACATTTCTGGACCTCATTTTTATCAGAAAGCCAAACCCATTGCCGTCTAATCAATTCCAACTCATAGCGACCCTATAGGTTAAAAAATAAGGGTTGAAATACATGATTTCTAGGACTTCTTAGAAATCTAGACAACTCCATGATTCTTTTCCATCACAGGGGCATAAAATGAGCAACATAAGGTGCACTGGTGGCACTGTGGTTAAGTGATTGGCTGCTAAGTGAAAGGTCAGCGGTTCAAACCCACCAGCCACTCCACCAGAGAAAGAAGTGGCAGTCTGCTTCCGTAAAGACTTACAGCCTTGGAAACCCTATGGGGCAGTTCTGCTGTATCCTATAGGATCGCTATGAGTTGGAATTGACTCAACAGAAACTTTTTTTTCTTTTTAATGGACATAAGTCCCTTTGCTAGGCACAGTGAGGAAATACCAAAGTGGTGGTGATACTGTCTTGTTTCTCTAGGAGCTCAAAATTAATGGGATTCGTTTCTCCATATCCATTCTAATTATAACTAATTTTTGAAACCCTGATAGTTCTTGTATATTGACATTATATCCAAGCTCCTAACCAAATAATGTTGTTCAAACCACAAATATGTTTTGGTGTTTGTTATCAGTTATCTATTGCTCTGTGACCACGTGCCTCAAAACTTGGTGGCTTAAAGCAATAAATATTTATTATCTCAGTTTCTGTGGGTCAGGAATTCAGGAGAAGTTTAGCTGCTGAGTGATTATGGCCCAGGGTCTCTCAGGAGATTGCACTCAGGATGTTGGTCAGAGCTGCAGTCATCTGAAGCCTTGACCGGGGCAAATAGTATCCACTTCTAAGATTGTTCACCCCCATAGGTATTAGCAGAAGATCTCAATTCCTTGGCACATGGGCCTTGCCATAGGCTGCTTGAATGTCCTCTCCATATGGCATTTGTCATCACCAAAAGTAAGTCATCCAAGAGAGGGACAGACCAAGCCACAGTGTATTTTATTACCTAGTTTTGGAGGTGACACACTGGGACTTCAGCTTCATTCTATTCAGTAGAGGAAAGTCACCCAAGTCTAGCCCACACGCAAAGGGTGGGGAATTAGACTCCATCTCCTGAAGAGAATATCAAAGAATTAGTGGTCATAATTTAAAACATCACTGTATTTCTTTTGGTTTTTATGGGTCATATTATTTTCAAACGAACCTATTAAGGAAACATTTTATCTCCTTGTGTTAATTTCTTGGTCTTTCAGATTCTGTCTTACCACTGCTCCCCACAAAAATGCCAGCTGGGGTATCGAACCAGAATTATTTGACTTTATGATGCTAGTGGAAGGGGGTCAATTTGGCTCCTTGCTAATCCCTGAATCATGCATGGCCAGCTATGCCCAACTAGAGTTGATGTGGTCCTATTCCCTTGCATTCTGTTGTCTCCACCATAAGGTCTTTGGCTTATGATCCCTGGACTCCACTTTCAGGATCATCCTATTGGCCCAGCCCTGCCATGGCCTCATTGGCAACGGGCAAATTCTGAGACTAGCACTGATTCTATTCTAGCCCTTTGGACTGTGGTAGTTTATCAGTCTCCCAGGTTGGACTCTGAGTTCATCCATGGTCCCCTCCTTCTATTTCCCTTCCTTCTCCTCACCTTGTCTCACTTGCATATTAACAGAGGTTTCCCAACCTTTAGAAATAAATTTCTCTACATTCCAAAGTACAGATATAGTTACACAGTTTCTATGGAAAATTTGACCTGTCTCCCTGACAACACTTCTTCTGTCATCTTGAGTGTATACCATATGAAAGAACTGCCACAACCAAGATACCAAAAAATCTTACTTTTTCTAAAAGATTTATAATATCCTTTGCAGCCCATCTATCTTTACTTCCCTGGTCCCAGACAAACACTGATCTGCTTTTTGTAACTATTTGTTTATTGTCAGTCTCTAGAATTTTATATAAATGGAATCATACAGTATGCACTTTTTTGTTTTTGCTTCATTTACTCAGGATAATAATTTTGAATTTCAACCATCTTGTTGAGTGCATCAGCATTTCATTCTGTTTTATTGCTGAGCATTATTCTATTGTATGGATATACCACATTTTGTTCTTCCCATTACTTATTGATAGACATTTGGGTTGTTTACCATTTTGGGGCCATATGAATGAAGTCTTTATGAATATTTGTGTACATATCTTTGTGTGGGCATATGTTTTTAATTTCTTTTGGGTAGATACCTAAGTGTGTAATGGATGGGTCATATGATGGTAGGTGTATGTTCCACTACTTAGGAAACTTACAAACATCTTTCAAAAGTGGTTGTATTATTTTACACTTCTATCAGTAGTGTATGAGCATTACAGTTGTTCCATACACTCATCAAGAATTGGTATGATAAGCCATTTTAGTATTAGTCTCTTAGGTGTGTTAATGGTGTCACTGGTGAAGAGATATTTTACATTTCAAACAGTTCAATTCACCACATTTTCCTTTTGTTCTTAGCATTTGTTACGTCCTATGACATCTTGGCCTACACAAAGTTTACAGAGATATTCTTCTATGTTCTCTTTCAGAAGATTTATGTTCTCAGCTTTTAAGTAAAGTTCTAAGGTCCATCTTGGATTGTTATTATTACTATTATTGCATACAGAGTAACATAGTTTGGTTGTTCCTTTTTATTTTCCTTGGTTGGTTCCAGCACCTTTTGTAAAAAATAAAAGATAACCTTCCCCATTGAATTGCCGTTATACCTTTGTTGAAAATGAATTGATCATAGGTGCAGGTCTATCTCTGCACTCTCTGTTCTGGTCCATTGAGCCATATGCCAATACCACACTGTCTGAATCACTGTATACTGATTACTCTAGGTAGAAGAAAGGAATGGAGGAAACCAATACATCATTTCTTAGTCCTATCCCCTCTAAGAGAAACACAGGCAATGGAAATTGAGCATATACAATCCAGCACAGTAGATTTACAGACACTTTTGAAGTCTATTCCTCTATGTATCCATGTATACCATTAAACCACTTGCAACGCATACAGTACCCCAGCCTATTACATGACCAGTTCACACCCCAGTGTCAAGAGATTTGATTGAGGAAGGAGAGGGTGGTAACAATGATTTTTTTTTTGTTTGACTTTGTTCCAAATAAACTTTATCTGTGGCCACTGAAATTTGAATTTCATATAGACTTCATATGTCATAAAATATTATTCCTTTTATTTTTTCCAAACATTTTAAACTGTAGGATAAGTAGATACAAAAAAGCCCCCACCTAGGCATGTTGTTGTTAGGTGCTGTTGATTCAGTTCTGACTCACAGCAACTCTATGTACAACAGAACGAAACACTGCCTGATCCTGCACCATCCTCACAATTGTTGCTATGTTAGAAACCATCACTGCAGCAACTGTATCTATCCATATAATTGAGGGTCCTCCTCTTTTTCGTTGACCCTCTACTTAACCAAGCATGATGTCGTTCTCCAGGGACTTGTCCCTCTTGATAATATGTCCAAAGTACATGAGACAAAGTCTTGCCATCCTTGCTTCTAATGAGCATTCTGGCTGTACTTCTTCCAAGACAGATTTGTTTGTTCTTCTGGCAGTTTATGGTATACTCAATATTCTTCTCTAACACTATAATTCTTCTTCGGGCTCCCTTGTTCATTGTCCAGCTTTTGTATTCATATGAGGTGATTGAAAATACCACGGCTTGGGTCAGGCACACCTTAGTCCTCAAAGTGACATATTTGCCTTTTAACACTTATAAGAGGTCTTCTGCAGCAGATTTGTCCAGTGCAATACATCATTTGTTTTCTTGACTATTGCACCCATAGTCATTGATTGTGGATTCAAGTAAAATGAAGTCCTTGACAACTTCAGCAGGCATATCATATTCAAATTACAGAAACACCAAAAGAAAGAGAAAATCCTAAGAGAAGCTGGAGAGAAAAATAGCAACGTTATCTATAGATAAACAAGGATAAGATTTACAGTGCAAGTGTCATCTGTAATCATGCAAGCAGGAAGAGAGTGAAGTGAGATATTTAAAGTGTTGAAAGGGAAGAAAAAATAAAAACAACCTAGAATTCCATAGCCAGCTAAATTATCTTCCAAAAGTGAAGGAAAATAAAGATTTTCTCAGACAAAAAAAAAAGAGGATATTTATTGCCAGCAAATATGTCATGCAAAAAATATTAAAAGAAGTTCTTCAGACAGAAGAGAAATTATATAGGTCAGAAACTTGAATCTATAAGTGGACAGAACGAGTGCCTGAAAAGATATTAAGACGGTATAGAATATTTTATTTTTCTTATTTTTAATTGATGTAAAAGATAATTGTTTAAAGCAATAATAGAAAAAATATTGAGTGATTATAACATTTGGATAAGTGAAATCAATGATAGCAATGTCAGAAGAGGCCAGGGGGAGAAATTCTATTATAAGGTTCCTACACTGCTCATGAAGTGGTATATTGTTATTTGACAGTGGACATAGATTATTTTAAAATATAATTGTAAACCCCAGAGCAATATTTTAAAATATAATTGAAAACTCTAGAGAAACTACAATTTTTTAAAGGAAGTATTAATGGTATGCAAACAAAAGAGATAAAATAGAATCAAACAATATGCTCAAATAAAACTATGGAAGGCAGAGAGAAAAGAAAAACAGAAACAAAGGACAAATGCAAGTTGCATAAAAAAGTTACGAGCATGGTACATATTAATCCAACTATATCAATAACACATTAAATGTGAATGATCTAATAACACTAATTCAGAGATAGTAAAAATGGATTTAAAAAACAACAAAACACAACTCTATACTCGTTTACAAACCCATTAAACCAGTGCCAACAAGTCTATTCCGACTCATAGTGACCCATAGGGTTTCCAAGGTCTGTGGAGAAGGACATCATGCTTGGTGAAGTAGAGGGCCTAAACAAGATGGATTGACACAGTGGCTGCAACACTGGGCTAAAATATGGCAGTGATTGTGAGGACGGTGTAGGACCCAGCAGTGTTTCATTCTGTTGTCACTATAAGTTGACAGCACCTAACAACAAAAACAACAATATTTACAGAAGTTGACTGCCACATCTTTCTCCCACAGAGCAGCTGGTGGTTCAAACTGCTGACCTTTCAGTTAGCAGCTGAGCAGTTAACCACACTGCTCCATCAGGGCTCCTTATGTTGTCTACAAGAACACCAATTTAGGGCTGCTGTGACAAAGTACCACAAACTGGATGACTTGTGTTGTTGTTAGCTTCCTATGAGTTGGTTCTGAATCATGGCAACCCCATGTGTGCAGATTAGAACTGCTCCATATGATTTTCAAGGCTGTGACCTTTCAGAAGGAGATCACTAGGCCTGTCTTCCGAGGTGCCCCTGGTGGGTTTGAACTGTCAACTTTCAGCTAGTAGTCCAGTGCTTAACCATTTGTGCCACCCAGGGACTCCAAGCATGCTGAATTAAATATAAAAACTCGTTTTGAAAATAAAGTAATAGAGAAAGACATACCATGCTAACATCAAGTAAACACTAAGCAAAGAAAGATGGAGTAGCTATATTAGCTTTAGGCAAAACCAGAAAAACCGGAAAACCAGATGAGTCATCAGTACTGGTGCCACAGACATTAAAAAGACCACAAAGAAACACTATGTAACAATTTTATGCCCACTGAGTTGATAATTTCGATGAAATAGACCAGTTCCTTGGTAGACAAAAACTACCAAACTCACACAAGTAAAAATTGATAATCCCAATAGCCTATCTATTATAGAAATTTAATCAATAATTAATAACCTTCCAAAAAATATAGCACTGGTGAATACATACACTGGTGAATTATACCAATTAAGCAAGAAAGTACACATATTCTCCACAATCTCTTCCTGATAAAAGGAGCAGATGGAACACTTCCTAACTTACTTTATGAGTATTACCCTCATACCTAAACAAATCAGGAGACTATAAGAAAGGGAAACTACAGACCAACATCTCTCATGAACATACATGCAAAAATCCTCAAAAAAATTAGCAAATCAAATCAACAATGTACAAAAAGAATTATACACCATGGCCAAGCGGGATTTTTTCCAGGTATGCAGGGCTGGTTCAAAAATCAAAAGTCAACAAATGTAATTCACCTCAACAGACTAAAAAAGAAAATCATATGACCTTACCAGTTGAAGCAGAAAAAGCGTTTGACAAAATCCAACACCCATTCATGATAGAAACTCTAAAAACAAAACAAAACAAAAAAACACGAGGAATAGATGGTAACTTCCCCAACTTGATGAAAAATATCTACACTAAACCTATAGTTAATATCATACTTACTGGTGAGAAGCTAGATACTTTTCCCTCTAACATCAGGAACAAGACAAGAATGTCCTCTTTCATCACTCCTATTCAACATTGTATTGGAAGTCCTAGCTGGTACAATAAAACAAGAAAAGGAAATACAATGTATACAGATTGGGAAGGAACAAATAAAAATATGTTTATTATTAGATGACATGACTGTCTATGTAGAATATGCCAAAGAATCAACAAAATAAAATTCTCGCAAATAATAAGTGAATATAGCCATTCACAAAGCACCAAAAACATAGAAATGTGGCTATTTAGACTTCTATTTATTTCATATCAATATTTATTTGTCCACTTTTTCTAAGTAGAGTTTATTGATTTGAAGTTGTTGATAACCTAATATCCTTTTATGTCTTTAGGTTCTTCACAGCTGACTTATCTTTTATTTCTGATATGGTTAAACTGTCTCATCTCATTTTTTCTTTATGAATCTTGAAAAGGGGTTGTTAATGTTAATAATATTTTAAAATATCCATCTATTCCTTATTTTATGTATTGTTTGTTTTCTAGTTAATTGGTTTCCACTCCTATCATATTAAAATTTCCTTTCTACTAGGGTCAGCTTAATTTTCTCTTTTTTCAACCTTCTTTTGGTGGAAGCTTAATTATTGATTTTAAAACTTTCTCCTTTATAATATAGGCATGCAAGTTATAAATTTCCAACTATGAACTCCTTCAACTGCATCAAATTTTTGTTTTCTTATTATCATAGATTTAAAAATATTTTCTTATTAGCTTTGTCATTTCTTCTTTGACCTCTTTGTTATTTCAAAGTATGTTACTAAATTTCTAAATATTTGGCAATTGTCTAGGTATCTAAAGGAGTGCCGGTGGCGCAGAAGTCAAAGCGCTCAGCCGCTAACCCAAAGGTCAGCGGTTGAACCCACCAGTCTCTCCGCAGGAGAAAGATTAGGCAGTCTGTTTCCATAAGGATTTACAGCCTTGGAAACCGTATGCGGCAGTTCTACTCTGTCCTACAGGGTCAATGTGTGTCGGAATTGACTCGACAGCAGTGTTTTTGTTTTTTTGTCTAAGTAATTGTTATTGTTTTCTAATTTAATTACATTATTTTCTAAAAACAAACTCTACATGACTTAAATCCTTTTAAATATATTGAGACTTGTTCTTTGTCCAGCATATGCTCTATATATTGGTGACTGGTCCAGATGTACTTGAGAATAATGTATAATTTGCATTGTAGGGTGGAGTGCTTTATAAATGTCAGCTAGGTCAAATTGCTTGATAGTGTTTTTTATTAGGTTTTTATTGTGGTGAAATATATATAACAACACATTTGTGATTCAATCATATTTACATGTACAAATCACTGACATTAATTACAATCACCATGTTGTGCAACAATAACCATTATCCATTTCCAAATTTCTTCATCACCTTTAACAAAAGCTATATAACCCTTAAGCAATACCCACTATTTGCCCCTCCCACTCACCCCTGGACTCCATGCATTTGCTAATTCTACCTAGTATATGTAAGCGGGATCATACAATATTTGTCCTTTGTACCTGACATTTCATTCAGCATAATATTTTCAAGGTTCATCCATGCCATAGCATATATCATAACTCCATTTCTCTTTATGGCTGAATAATATTCTATTACTTTATATAACACATTTTGAAAAGGGCTGCATGGGAATTTCACATTTATTGTTTATTGTCCATAGTGTAGGCCTAGCCTCTCGAGTACTGTGGTATTGTCAATGCGTAGCTTACGTAGTTCACTTTTGCATACTCCCATGATTCTGATTTATTTTCCTTCTCTCTTCCTTCTTGTTTTCCCATGATTTTAAAAGTTTAAAATTAACCTAGTTTCCTCTTTGGGAGGTAGAACAAGAAATGATAAAATCTGGAAGTAAAATTCCTGAACAAGGAAAAATCATCTTGTGGCCGAAACCAGGATGGCGTCAAAAGGTCAACATGTCTGGAGCATGGTTAATGTGGCTGGCCACTTCAGAGGGGAACTAACACTCTGCAGATTCCTTAGACTTTGATTTCTTCCTATATAACCCTCTGATCAGCCTCCAGACTGGGAGGCAGATTTTGGAGGAGCTCATTCCCCTCTGTCTCCTGTATATGGATATACAATAAAAACCCTCTTGCTACTCACCTCGCCCCTGTCTCAGTATTGGCTTCTGTGGCAGGTGGCTCAGACCTGCCATTGTGGTAACGATTTTATCCATTCATCTGTTGATGGACACTGAGTTGTTCTGGCTATTGTGAATAAAGCTGCAATGAACATTGGTGTACAAGTATTTGTTTGCATTCCTGCTTTCAAGCCTTTGGGTATATATCTAGGAGTGAAATTGCTGGGTGTCTTAGCTTTCTAGTGCTGCTATAACAGAAATACCACAAGTGGATGGCTTTAACAAACAGAATTTATTCTCTCAGTCTAGGAGGCTAGAAGTTTGAATTCAGGGTGCCAGCTCCAGGGGAAGTCTTTCTCTCTCTGTCAGTTCTGGAGGAAGGTCCTTGTCATCAATCTTCCCCTGCTCTAAGAGCTTCTAATTGCAGGAACCTTGGGTCTAAAAGTTGCACTCTGCTCCCGGCGCTTCTTTCTTGGTGGTATAAGATCCCTCTCCTCGCTGTTCAATTCTCTCTTTTATATCTCAAAAAAGATTGATTCAAGAAACAACCTAATCAACTTAATTGAGTTCTGCCTCATTGACATAACTACCTCTAATCTTGTCTCATTAACGTCATGGACATTAGGATTTACAACACATAGGATAATCACATGAGATCAGAAAATGGTGGACAACTACACAATACTGGGAATCATGGCCTAGTCAAGTTGATACACATTTTGGGGATACACAATTCAATTTATAACACTGGGTCATAATGTAAGTCCAATGCTTAACTTTTTGAGGTACCTCCAAACTGTTTTCCATAGCAGCTGTACCATTTACAATCCCACCAGCAATGAATTAAGGTTCTAATTTATCCACATCCTCTACAACACTTGTCTTAGTTAGCTAGTGCTGCTAGAACAAAAATACCATAAGTGAGTGGCATTAACAAACAGAAATTTATTTTCTCACAATTTAGGAAGCTAAAAGTCCAAAATCAGGGCGCCTGCTCTAGGAAAAGGGTTTCTGTCTCTGCCTGCTCTGGGGGAAGGTCCTCGTCTCTTCAGCTTGTTTCCTGGTTCCTTGGAGATCGCCATGCGACTTGGCATCTATCTTCCCCCATCTCTGCTTCCTCACTTGCTTGTTTAATCTCTTTTATATCTCAAAAGAGATCGACTCGAGTCACACCCTGCACTAATCTTGTCTCATTAACATAACAAAGACAACCTATTCCCAGATGGAATTATAACCACAGGCATAGGGGTTAGGATTTACAACATGTATTTTTGGAGAATACAATTCAGTCCATAGCAATCCACCCTTTGGCTCCAAAAATTCATGTACTTGTCACATGTAAAACACATTCATCCCATTACATCATCCCAAAGTCTTAAATCAACTCCAAGTCCAAAATCTTATCTTCTGAATCATCTAAATCAAATATGGATGACACTTTAGGCATATTCCATCCTGGGGTAAAATTCTCTTCATCTGTGAACCTGTGAAATCTAGAATACAAGTTATTTTCAAAGTACAATGGTGGAACAGGAAAAACATAGACGCTTCCATTACAAATGGGAGAAATTGGAGGGAAAGAAGGCATATCAGGCAGTAAGCAAGTCCAAAACCCAGCAGAACAATTTAAATTAGTTCTCAAGGCTTGAAAATAATCCTCTGTTCTTTGAGACCATCTGGAAAGGGCTCTGCCCTCTAGACTCAGGGTGTTGGTCCTGCTCTCTGGATTCTGGGTGGAGGCCCCTCCTGAGCTTCAGCTCCACCTTCCAGGCCCACTGGAATAGCAACTCTACTCCCTCAGCTTTGGGTGGCCCCATTCTCCTAGTCCATCTGAGTGGCAAACCCATCCCCTTGTCCCCAGCAGGCCCCATTCTTCTGCCCCTTGGGCATGGCAGTCCGGCTACCTCAGCTTTGGGCAATGGCCCCATACCCTGGAACTCGTGAAAGGCAGTCCCACACTTCAGAACTGAGTTGGTGAAGATCTGACTCTTTTAAATCTAAGAGGCCATGACTCCACCCTTTGAAACATAGGCACTCTTGCTTCCTGTGATCCTTCCAACAGTTCTACTGATCTCCGAGCTGCTCCAGGGATGATCCTTTTCTTTTCTTTGAAAACAACAGATGTAGCTCCTTAGCCTGTTTCCTGCCGTAGAATTCTAAGAGGCAGACAGCATTTTTTCCTTTCATTCTTTCTCAGTCCCCTTCAGTCTAAGATGATGGATTTTCTGCTGTGGTAGTCCATTAGATCTACCAATCACAGGCTTCATCTCTTTAATGAAAGATTGTGTAGCCTTGTCCTTGGTGAAAATTCTAGGACACATGTCCTTAGTTTGTATAACAGAATTTTCCAAATCTTTAAGTTCTTTTTTTATTTTGCACAGTTTATTTTTAAGTCTATCTCCTTTCTCTCTCAAGAAGAAACAAAGAGGCCCCTTTAAGATCTTGCTTACAAATCTCAGCCAAATATCCAAGTTCATCACTTACAAGTTCTACCTTCCACTAAACATTTGAACATAATTCAGACAAGTTCTTTGCCACTACATCAAAAGCACTACTCTTCTTCCATTGTCTAATCACACTTTCACCATTTTATTTTAATGCCTTACCAGAAGCACATTTAACCTCCACATTTCTAGCAACATTCTGTTGCTCAATGCCATATGTATTCTCTAAGATGATAGATACTTTCTCTATGGCTATCCTCACTTCCTTCTAAGCCCTCAGCAGAATTGTCTTTGAAGTCTATAATTCTACCAACAATCTTTTCAAGGCAATCTAGGCTTTTACTATTAGGCATCTTAAAACTCTTTCAGTATCCACCCATTACCCAATTCCAAAACCACTTTTCCATTTTAGGTATTTATGAGAGCAGCACCCCCACTTCTCAGTACCAAATTCTGTCTTAGTTATCTAGTGCTGCTATAACAGAAATACAAGTTGGTGGCTTTAACAGACATTTATTTTCTCGAACTTTAGGAGGCTAGAAGTCTGAAATCAGGGTGCCAGCTCTAGGGAAAGGCTTTCTCTGTTTGTCAGCTTTGGGGCAAGGTCTTTGTCTCTTCAGCTTATTTCTTGGTTCCTCTTAGATCCCCATGTGGCTTGGCATCTATCTTCCCCATCTCTGCTTCCTCACTTGCTTGTTTAATCTCTTTATATCTCAAAAGAGATTGACTCAAGATACATCCTACACTAATACTGCCTGATTAACATAAAGATAACCCATTCCCAGATGGGATTATAACCACAGGCATAGAAGTTAGGATGTACAACACATATTTTGGGATGACACAATTTAATCCATAACGCTTACTATTTTTCTTTTTTTCTGATAATGGTCATTCTAGCAGGTGTAGAGTGATATCTCATTGTGGTTTAGATGTGCATTCCCTAAGCGCTGATAATGATGAGCATCTTTTCATGCCTTATTGGCCATTTTTATATGTACTTTGGAGAAATGACTATCCAAGTCTTTTGCCCATATTTTTAATTGAGTTATTTGTCTTTTTGTTAAGTTGTAGAAGTTTTTTAAAACATATTTTGGATATTAGACACTTATTAGATATATGGTTCCCTAAATTTTTTTTATAGGTTGTCTCTTCACTTTGTTGATACAGTCTCTTGATGAAGAAAAGTATTTAATTTTATCAGGCCACATTTATCTACTTTGTCTTTTGCTGCTTGTGCTTTTAATGTCATATCTGATAATCCATCATTAAAACTCTGCTCCACAGTCATACCTCTGTATTTTTTTTCTGAGAATTTTATGGATGTTGTTTTCATATTTAGGTCTTCATCCATTTTGAATTTTTTTTTTTTTTGGTATGGTGTGAGGCATGGATCCTGATTTATTCTTCTACATGTGGAAATCCAATTTTTCTAGCACCAGTTATTGAAGAGACTCTTCCTTCCCCATTGAATGGACTTAGCACCCTTGTCAAAAATCAAATGGTCATAGATTTGTAGGTTTATTTCTGGCCTTTCATTTATATTTTATTGGTCTACATGTCTATCATTATACCAGTACCAGATTCTTTAAATTATTATAATTTATAGTATGTTTTGATATTGAGAAATGTGAGTCCTCCTACTTTGTTCTTCTTTTTCAAGATTGCTTTGGCTTTTCGAGGTCTCTTGCAATTCCATATAAATTTGAGTATTTGCTTTTCCCTTTCTGCAAAGAAGGCTGTTGGAATTTTGACAGTGATTGCATTGAATCTACAGATCACTTCTGATAGTATTAACATCTTAACAATATTAAATCTTCCAATCCATTAGCATAAAATATCTTTTCCTTTGTTTAGATCTTTATTTTTTCTCAACAATGTTTTTTGTTTGTTTTGTTTTCAGTGTGCAAGACTTTCACCTTCCTGGTTAAGTTTATTCCTAGGCATTTTATTCTTTTACATGATGTTGTAAATGAAATTGTTTTCTTAACTTTTATTCAGATTGCTCATTTCTTATGTATAGAAATCTGACTGAAATTTTTTACTGAACTTGTACCCTGCCAATTTCTTAATTCATTTATTGGCTCTAGTAGCTTTCTTGTGGACACTCTCCGATTTTCTATACGTAGGATCATGTCATCTGCAAATAGAGATAGTTTTACTTCTTCCTTCCTGACCTGGAAAAAATTTATCTTTTTCTTGCCTAATTATTCTGGCTAGGACTTGTAGTACAATAGTGATCAACAGGGGTGAGAGCAGGCATTGTTGTCTTCTTCCTGATGTTAAGGGGAAAGCTCTCAATCTTTGTTAATTATGATAGTAGCTGTGGGGTTTTCATAAATGCATTTTATCATATTGAAGAATTTCCCTTCTATTCCTAGTTTATTGAGTGTTTTTATCATGAAAGGGTGTTGGATTTTGTAAAATGTCTTTTATGCATTGATTGAGATGATTTTTTGTGTGCGTGTGTGTGTGTGTGTGTGTGTGTGTGTGTGTGTGTGTTTCCTTTGCTCTGTTAATGTGGTGTATTACATCAACTGATTTTCTATGTGGAACCACCAGGAATACATCCCACTTGGTCATGGTGTATAATCCCCTTAAAATGGTGCTGCATTCAGTTTGCTAATATTTTGCTCAGGATTTTTGCATCTATATTCATAAGGGATATAGGTCTGTAGTTTTCTTGTAGTGTCCTCTTCTGCCTTTGGTATCAGGGTAAAGCTTGTATCTCAGAATGAATTAGAAAGTGTTTTCTCTTCCTCTATTTTTTGGAAGAGTTTAAGAGTGATTGGCATCAATTCTTCTTTAAATGCTTGGTAGAATTATCCTATGACCCCATCTTGTCAAAGACTCTGAAGCGGGAAGCAGTTTATTTTTTTATTTTTTTAATTATTGATTCAATCTCTTCACTTATTATGGGTCTGTTGAGATTTTCTATTTTTTCTTGAGTGAATTTAGTTAATTTATGTGTTTCAAGTAATTTTTCTACTTCATCTATGTTATCTGTTGGTGTACAATTGTCCATAGTATTCTTTTATTATCCTTTTTATTTTTGTAGGCTTAGTTGTAATGTTCCCAATTTCATCCCTGGTTTTAGTTATTTGCACATTGTATACTTTTTTCTTTGTCAGTCTAGTTCAAGGTTTGTTGATTTGGTTGATCTTTTCAAAGAACCAACTTCTGGTTTCATTGATTCTATTGTTTTTCTGTATATCATTTATTTCTACTTTGTTGTTTGCTATTTTTTCCTTCTTGTAGTTTTAGGCTTGGTTTGTTTTTTTTATTTCCCCAGGTTGTACCCTTAGGCTATAAATTTGAGATTTTTCTTCTTTTCTAATGTAGGCATTTACCACTATAAATTTCCCTCTAAACACTGCCTTGGCTGCTTTGCATAAGTTTTGGTTTGTTGTAGTTTCGTTTTCATTAGAATCTAACTAAGTACTTTCTGATTTCTCTCTTAATTCTTCCTTGACCCATTGGTTGTTTAATAGTGTGTTGTTTGATTTCCACATGTATGTCTATTTTCCTGTTTGTGTATGTGTGTTATTAGTTTATTTTCATTTTCGTCAGATAAGATAATTTGTATAATTTCTTTTTTTTAATTTATTGAGACTTGTTTTGTGACCTAGCATATGATCTAACCTGGAGAATGATCCATATGCACTGAAAAAAAAAGTGTTTTGTGTTGATGTTGGGTGGAGTGTCCTATATATATCTATTAGATCTAGTTGTTTTATAGTGTTATTCAATCTTCTATTTTCTAACTGATATTCCTCCTAGATGTTTTGTCAATTATTGAAAGAGGTGTACTGACATCTTCAAATATTTTTGTAGAATTGTCTATTTCTCCCTTCAATTCTCTCAGAGATTGGTTTATATATTTTAGGGTTCTGCTGTTAGGTGCAAAATATTCATAATTATTACACCTTCTTGATGAATTGAATCTTTACCATACATAATGTCTTTCATTTTCTCTTATAACATGTTTTGCATTAAAGTCTATTTTGTCTGATATAAATACAGCCACCCTAGCACTCTTTTGATTACTATTTGCATGAAATATTTTTCCACACTTTCACCTTAAGCCTTTTTGTGTCTTTGAGTTTAAGACGTGTCTTTTGCAGACAGCACTTGGATAGATCTTTTTTTTTTAATCTACCTTTAATTACAGAGTTTGAGGTCCCACCCATACCTTGATGAGATTTGGGACTTTTTTTAAGTGGAAACTGACTTTTATTAGTACATTGGAGGTGAGTTGTGACAATCTCAGAACCCTGTAATTGCTATTAAAATTTTTTTAACTATAACATACATATAGTAATAAAAGTATTAGGCTGAGCCAACATGGTGCTATAGACAGAAGCACCATGCCATCCTGAAAGACTAAGTAAAACAGATACAAATATCAATCTTGGAACCCTAATCATCAAATGAAGGGATAAAAAACTCAATCAAGCACTGAATGAAAAAAGATACTGACAGAACACAGAACAAGGAGAGCTACAGAGTGGAGGTCCTCTATCAGCTAATGTGGCATGGACTTGACATCTTAGACCCCTCAGCCATCAAGAACGGGGGGAAAGGAGTACAGAAAGGCAACTTCAAGGAACTCCTAGCAGGAGACAGAGCACCTGGTAACCAGAGATACACACTTTCCCACCCCCCACACTTCTTCCTTCTGCGCAGCCTCTTCCACATTCCGGTGGGCTGCAGTCACTTAGTAGTAGAGGTGCCAGCTCCTTGCAGCTTGAATTTGTCTCACCCCCACTAGCTGGCTCCTTCAATGCCATTTTGTTGTCTCAGTTTCTTTTGTTTGTTTTTTTTTTTTTTCTGTCTCTCTCACCTCTCTCCTTTCCTTTCTCCCACCTAACTGGTGCCATGTGCCATCTCTGCTCCTTCTTGATGGGCTATTCCATGCAGCTCAGCTGGGGAGCCATTTCCCTGGTCTGCACCACCACACTGGTGGGCTCCCTCAGGATATTTTTTTTCTTGGTTTCTTATCTCTCTCTACCTTCTTTCCTTTCCTTTCTCCCGAGCAGCTGGCCGTGTGTGCTTTTTTTTTATTTGTTTGTTTCTCATCTCTCTCCCTCCCTTCCTTTCTTTTATCCTGGCCACCTGGCCATGTGTGCCGTATCCACCCCTTCTTGAAGGGCTGTGCCACTGGCACACAGCTACCCCAGATCTGAGCCACTCCACAGCATTCTCCCTTAACACAATTTTTTTGCTTCTGTTACTCTCTCTTCTTTCTTTCCTTTCCCACACCCACTTATCTGCACACATCACATTCTCTCCCTTTGCTCCTGCCTGTATGCACCATGCACTGAGTGCCAAACGCCTGAGAAGCATGGGCATGGACCACCAGACCTCTCCTGCACTGCACCTTGGCCCCACCCTGTCAGCTCCAGTCCATGCCACAAAGGACACATCCACACACCTTGTCCCCCTGCTGGACCAGTGTTGCTCCACCATAGCTGAACAACTGGCGCTGCCTACCTGTACAAGTTGGTGAGAAGTATCGTGCCCACAGATAAGCAATCAAGAAAGAATGCTCAGCCTGCCTGCCCAGACATAACCAAATAAAGCAAAAAAGCAGGATGAAACAAACAAATCTACAATAAATAAACTAAGGAAACAGTTCCTGAATATCCTAAAGACAGCAGACAATATGAAAATACATTTTAAAAAAGGACAGAATGGCTCCAGAAAGCCTCCAAAATAAAATACCAGATAATGTACTGATAGAAGAAAGACACTTTGACTACCTGATAGGAAATTCAAAACTCTAATATTCAGGGTTTCCCCAAGAGATGAAGGAAAATGCAGACAAAAACAAGGAAAAAATAGACAAACTCAAGGAAAAGACAGACAAAACCATGGAAAAATTTAGGAAAATAATATAAGAACAAAATATCAAAATAAAAACACAACTAGAAATCATACAAAAACAACGATTAGAAATAAAAAAAACAAATAACAAGATTTCAGAAATGGACAGTGCCATAGAAAGATTAGATTTAGGAGCAAATTTGAAACAAATAGAAAACAAGATCAGAGAAATTGAAGACAAATGCTTGGATACCACTTTGTTTGAGGAAAAAATCAGAGGAAAAATAAAGAAGAAAAATGAAGATACCCTGAGAACAATGTGGGATACAATGAAAAACAAAAACTGGAGTGTGATCGCAGTTCCAGAAAAGAGGGAGAAAACCGAAAACAGAGAGAGAATCATTGAAGATTTGCTGACAGAAATTTTCCCTAATATCATGAAAAATGATGACAAGCTGACCATCAAAGATCGACAAACCCCATATATGATAGACCCCAAAAGAATATTACCAAGACATATCATAATCACACCTGCAAAAACCAAAGACAAAGAAAGAATCCTGAGAGCACCTTAAGAAAGAAAAAAGTCACATACACAGGGGAAACAATAAGACTAAGCTCTGACTACTCGGCAGAAACCATGCAGGCAAGAAGGCAATGGAATAACATATATAAAAACTTGAAAGAAAAAATTGCTAACCAAGAATAATATATCTGCAAAACTCTCACTGAAATATGATGGCAAAACTAGGATATTTCCAGATAAACAAAAATTAAGGAAATATGCAAAAACCACACCAAACTTACAAGAATTATTAAAGGGAGTCCTTTGTTTAGAGATCCAACAACATCATACAAGTGCCTAAATCTAGAATGCAAGACCACATCAGCCAGATACCAACCTAGGCAATGAACTCTCAAAGATAAAACAAAATTAAAAATATTACAACAGGAAAATGGATCAATTTGTATATGACAACAATGTCAGAACAACAAAAGAGGGAATGAAAATGTAGGTATAGAACTTTCAAATGGAAAGGAAGTCAAGGCAATATCAAGTAATAAAAGACTAGTTCAAACTTAGGAAGAGAGGGGTAAATTTCAAGGTAACCACAAAGAAAGCTAACAAACATATTCATCAAAAGAAAGAAAAAAAAAAACATAAAGTCACAGTAAACACAAAATCTACAAAAACTAAAGAAAAGAAAAATCCACAAACAAAAGGAATTCAGCACAAGAGTAAGAGGAACAAAGAAAATGTCAGCACCACAAAAAAAGCACTACAAAATGATAGCAATAACCTCACACCTATAAATAATCGCACTGATGGTAATGGCTTAAATGGGCCCATAAAGACACAGAGAGTGACAGCATGGATTAAAAAACAGGACCCATAAATATGCTGTCTACAAGAGACACACCTTAGGAACAAAGACATAAATATCTTAAAAATTAAAGAATGGAAAAATATATCAAGCAAACAGCAACCAAAAAAAGAGCAAAAGTGGCAATACTAATCTCATATAAAATAGACTTTAAAACAAAATCCACCATAAAAGACAAAGAAGGATATTATATAATAAGTAAAGGACAATCAACCATGAAGACATAACCATAATAAATATCTGTACACCAAATTACAGGGCTCCAAAATACATAAAACAATCTCTAACAGCACTAAAAATTGACAGTTCCACAATAATAGTAGGAGACTTCAAAACTCCACTCTCTGTAAAGGACAGAACATCTAGAAAGAAACTCAGCAAAGGTACAGAAGATTTAAAGGCCACAATCAACCAACTTGACCTCATAGACATACATAGAACACTGCACCCAACAGCAGCAAAGTACACATTCTTTTCCAATGGACATGGAAAGTTTTCCAGAATAGACCACATCTTAGGCCACAAAGCAGTCCTCAACAAAATCTAAAAGTTTGAGATTATGCAAACTGTCTTCTCTGTTCACAAAACAAGTAGAAATTGGTAATACAAAGGGCAAGGAAAAAAATCAAATACATGGAAACTGAACAACACCCTGTATGAAAAACACTGGGAAATAGAAGAAATCAAAGACAGAATCAAAAAAATTCCTAAAATCAAATAAGAATGAAAACATATCATAACAAATTGGGACACAGCAAAGGCAGTGCTCAGAGGTCAATTAATAGCAAGAGATGCACACATCAAAAAAGAAGAAAGGGATAAAATCAAAACATTAGTTACACAACTTGAACAAATAGAAACAGAACAACAAAAGAGGCCCACAAGAAGATAGGAAATAATTAAGATCAGACCAGAAATAAATGAAATGGAGAATAGAAAAACAATAGAAAGAACAAAACCAAAAGTTGTTTCTTTGAAAGGATCAACAAAATTGACAAAAGAAAAACAGATGCAGACAAAAACAACCCAAATAAGAAATGAAATTGGGGACATTATAACAGACCCAACTGAAATAAAAAAGATCATAACAGAGTACTATGAAAAACTATACTCCAACAAATTTGAAAACCTAGAGGAAATAGACAAATTTCAAGAAACACACTACCTACACAAACTAACACAAATTGAAGTTGAAAATCAGAACAGATCCATAACAAGAGAAGAGATTGAAAAGGTAATTTAAAAAAAAATACCAATAACAACAAAAAAAGCCTTAGTCCAGATGGCTTCACTGGAGAATTCTACTAATTATTCAGAGAATAGCTTACATCAGTGCTACTCAAATTATTTCAGAACATTGAAAAAGAAGGGGTACTTCCAAATTCATTCTATGAAGCCAGCATAACCCTGATACCAAGATCAGGCAAACACACCACATAAAAAGAAAATTACAGACCAATGTCACTCATGAATATAGATGTAAAAATTCTCAACAAAATTCTAGCCAATAGAATTCAGCATCATTAAAAATAATAATAATACACCACAACCAACTGGGATTCATAGCAGGTATGCAAGGATAGTTCAGCATTAGAAAATCAATGAATGTAATCCACCACATAAATAAAATAATCACATGATCATCTCAGTTGATGCAGAAAAGGCATTCGACAAAGTCCAACACCCATTCCTGATAAAAACTCTCAATAAAAAAGGTATAGAAGGGAATTTCCTCCATACAATAAACGGCATCTATAGAAAACTAGAATATTGCAACTCGAGGCTGAATTTTTTCTTCAGTTCTTTCAGCTTGAGAAATGCTGGGCGTGTTCTTCCCTTTTGGTTTTCTATCTCCAGTTCTTTGCACACGTCATTATAATACTTTACTTTTTCTTCTCAAGCTGCCCTTTGAAATCTTCCATTCAGCTCTTTCACTTCATCATTTCTTCCTTTTGTTTTAGCTACTTGACACTCAAGAGCAAGTTTCAGAGTCTCTTCTGACATCCATTTTGGTCTCTTCTTTCTTTCCTGTCTTTTTAATGACCTCTTGCTTTCCTCATGTATGTCCTTGATGTCATTCCACAGCTTGATGGGTCTTCGGTCATTAGTGTTCAACACAGCAAATCTATTCTTGAGATGGTCTCTAAATTCAGTTGGGATATACTCAAGGTCATATTTTGACTCTCGTGGACTTGTTCTAATTTTCTTAATCTTCGACTTGAATTTGCATATGAGCAATTGAGGGTCTCTTCTGCAGTCAGCCCCTGTCCTTGTTCTGACTGATGATATTGAATTTTTTGACCATCTCTTTCCACAGATATTGTTGATTTGATTCCTGTGTATTCCACCTGGTGAGGTCCACATGTATAGTCGCCGCTTATATTGATGAAAAAACGTATTTGAAATGAACAAGTCATTGGTCCTCCAAAATTCTGTCATGCAATCTCCGGCATGGTTTCTATCACCAAGGCCATTTTTTCCAACTACTGATCCTTCTTCTTTGTTTCCAGCTTTTGAATTCCAATCACCAGTAATTATTAATGCATTCTGATTGCATGTTCTGTCAATTTCAGACTGCAGAAGTTGGTAATTTCTTCAATTTCTTCATCTTTGGCCTTAGTGGTTGGTGGTAAGTTTGAATAATAGTCGTATTAATTGGTCTTCCTTGTAGGCATATGGATATTATCCTATCACTGACAGCATTGCACTTCAGGATAGATCTTGAAATTTTTTTTGACAAAGAATGCAACATCATTCCTCTTCAAGCTGTCATTCCTGGCATAGTAGACCATATGATTGTCTGATTCAAAATGGCCAATACCAGTCCATTTCAGCTCACTAATGCCTAGGGTATTGATGTTTATGTGTTCCATTTCATTTTTGATGATTTCCCATTTTCTTAGATTCATACTTCATACATTCCAAGTTCCGATTATTAATGGATGTTTGCAGCTGTTTCTTCTCATTTTGAGTCATCCCACATCAGCAAATGAAGGTCCCAAAAGCTTGACTCCATCCACGTCATTAATGTCGACTCTATTTTGAGAAGGAAGCTCTTACCCAGTCGTCTTTTGAGTGCCTTCCAACCTGAGGGGCTCATCTTCTGGCACTATATCAATATTCTGCTGCTATTCTTAGGAGAAAATATTAAACGACACAGGAAGAATCAAAAGAAGATGGAAGGTGTCATGGATTGAACTGTGTTCCCCCAAAATATGTGTCAACTTGGTTAGGCAATGATTCCCAATATTGTGTGGTTGTCCTCCATTTTGTGATCGACATAATTCTTCTAATATGTTGTAAATCCTAATCTCCGCCTGTGGTTAATGAGGCAAGATTGGATTATGTTGAAGAGGATTACAGAGGGATGTAATACCATTGCTCAGGCCACATCCCTGATCCAATGTAAATGGAGTTTCCCAGAGGTGTGGCATGCACCACCGTTTATCTTACAAGAGATAAGTGAGCAGAGAGTTTGGGGCCTCGTAACACCAAGAAACAAGCACCGGGAGCAGAGCACGTCTTTTGGTCCTGGGGTTCCTGCATGGAGAAGCTCCTTGACCAGGGGAAGATTGAAAACAAGGACCTGCCTCCGGAGAGGACAGAGCGAGAAAGCCTTCCCCTGGAGCTGATGCCCTAAATTTGGACTTCTAGCCTACCAGACTGTGAGAGAATAAATTTCTGTTTCCTACAGCCATCCACTTGTGGTGTTTCTGTTATAGCAGCACTAGATGATTAAGACAGAAGGAATACACAGAGTCACTATACTAAAAAAAAATTGGTCAATGTTCAACCATTTCAAGAGGTAACATATGATCAGGATCCGATGGTACTGAAGGAAGAAGTCCAAGCTGCACTGAAGTTATTGGCAAAAAACAAGGTTCCAGGAA
The DNA here is from genome assembly GCA_030035585.1 of Dugong dugon. NCBI lineage: Eukaryota > Metazoa > Chordata > Mammalia > Sirenia > Dugongidae > Dugong > Dugong dugon. The sequence goes on along the minus strand of CM057483.1, from coordinate 93,089,561 downwards.
TTTATGGAATACCAGTTGAGGTGTTTTAACAAATGGATACAGTGCTCACTCATCTATGCCAAAAATACTGGAAGATAGCTATCTGGCCAACTGATCGCAAGAGATCCATATTTATGCCTATTCCCAAGAAAGGTGATTCAACTAAATGCATAAATTATCAAACAACATCGTTAATATCACACGCAAGTAAAATTTTGCTGAAGATTCTTAAAAAGTGGCTGCAGCAGTATATCGACAGGGAACTGCCAGAAATTCAAGCTGTATTCAGAAGAGGACTTGGAACCCAGGATATCATTGGTGATGTCAGATGGATCCCGGCTGAAAGCAGAGAATACCAGAAATATGTTTACCTGTGTTATATTGACTCTGCAAAGGCATTCGACTGTGTGGATCATTAAACAAATTATGGATAACATTGCAAAGAATGGGAATTCCAAAACACTTACTTGTGCTCATGAGGAACCTGTACATAGATCAACAGGCAATCGTTCTAACAGAACAAGGGGATACTGCGCGGTTTAAAGTCAGGGAAGACGTACACCAAGGTTGCATCCTTTTACCATACGTATTCAAGCTGTATGCTGAGCCAATACTCCGAGACACTGGAATATATGAAGAACAAGGCATCAGAATTGGAGGAAAACTCATTAACAACCTGCGTTATGCAGATAATACAACTTTACTTGCTGAAAGTGAAGAGGACTTGAAGCACTTATTGATGAAGATCAAAGACCACAGTCTTCAGTATGTATTACACCTCAACATAAAGAAAACCAAATCCTCACAACTGGACCAATAAGCAGCATTATGATAAACGGAGAAAACATTGAAGTTGTCAAGGATTTCATTTTACTTGTATCCACTATGAATATCCATGGAAGCAGCAGTCAAGAAATCAAAAGACACATAGGATTGGGCAAATGTGCTGCAAAGGAGCTCTTTAAGGTGTTGAAAAACAACGATGTCACCTTGAAAACTAAGGTGTTTTCAATCGCCTCATATGCAAGTGAAAGCTGGACTATGAATAAGGAAGACCGAATACTAATGCCTTTGAATTTTGGTGTTGGAGAAGAATATTGAATATACCATGCACTACCAAAAGAATGAATAAATCTCTTTTTTGCTGAACCTCTACTTTACCAAGCATGATGTCCTTTTCCAGGGACTAATCCCTCCTGTTAACATGTCCAAAATATGTTAGATGTAGTCTCGCCATCCTTGCTTCTAAGGGGCAAGCACCATTTGTTAAAGAGACTGTCTTTTCCCCAATTAATGGACTTTGGACCTTTGTGAAATATCAGCTGCTCATAGGTGAATGAACTTATGCCTGGATTCTCAACTCTGTTCCATTGGTCTATGTATCTGTTGTACCAATACCAGGCTGTTTTGACTACCGTGGCAGTATAATAGGTTCTAAAATCAGGTAGTGTGAGGCCTCCCACTTTGTTCTTCTTCTTCAGTAATGCTTTATTTATTCGGGGCCTCTTCCCTTTCCATATGAAGTTGGTGATTTGTTTCTCCATCTCATTAAAAAAATGCCGTTGGAATTTGGATCGGGATTGCATTGCATGTGTAGATCACATTGGGTAGAATTGACATTTTCACATTGTTCAGTCTTCCTGTCCATTAGCAAGGTATGTTATTCCACTTATGCAGGTCTTTTTTGGTTTCTGCCAGCAGTGTCTTGTAGTTTTCATTGTATAGATCTTTTATGTCTCTGGATAGATTTATTCCTAACTATTTTATCTTCTTTGGGGCTATTGTAAATGATACTGATTTGGTGATTTCCTCTTCGAGATTCTCTTTGTTGGTGTAAAGGAGTCCAACGGATTTTTGTATGTTGATATAGTATCCTGAAACTTTGCCAAAATCTTCTATTAGTTCCAGTAGTTCCCTTGTGGATTCTTTGACGTTTTCTGTGTATAAGATCATATCATCTGCAAATAGAGATACTTTGACTTCTTCCCTACAAATTTGCATGCCCTTTATTTCTTTTTCTAACCTAATTGCTCTTGCTAGGACCTCCAGCACAAAGTTGAATAAGAGTGGTGATAAAGGGCTTCCTTGTCTGATTCCCGTTCTCAAGGGGAATGCATTCAAATTCTCTCCATTTCTGATGATGATGGCTGTTGGCTTTGTATAAATGCCCTTAATTATATTGAGGAATTTCCCTTATATTCCTATTTAGTTGAGAGTTATTATCATGAATGGGTGTTGGATTTTGTCAGATGCCTTTTCTGCATAGTTTGGTAAGTTCATGTGGTTCTTGTCTTTTTTATTTATGTGATGGATTACATTGTTTTTCTATTGTTGAACCATCCCTGCATACCTGGTATAAATCCCACTAGATCATAATGAATTTTTTTTGATATGTTGCTGAATTCTACTGGCTAGAGTTCTGTTGAGAATTTTTGCATCAACGTTCATGAGGGATATAGATCTGTAATTTTCTTTTTTTGTGGTGTCTTTACCTGGTTTTGGTATCAGGGTTATGCTGGCTTCATAGAATGAGTTTGGGGGTATTCCATCCTTTTCTATACTTTGAAATACCTTTAGTAGTAGTGGTGTTAACTTTTCTTTGAAAGTCTAGTAGAATTCTCCAGTGAAGCCATCCAAGCCAGGGATTTTTTTTTTTTGTTGTTGTTGGGAGTTTTTAAATTACCTTTACAATCTCTTCTTTTGTTATGGGTTTATTTAGTCATTCTACTTCTGTTTGTGTTAGTTTAGGTAGGCAGTGAGTTTCTAGAAGTTTGTCCATTTCCTCTAGGTTTTCAATTTTGTTAGAGTACAATTTTTCATATTATTGTGTTATGATTCTTTTAATTTCAGTTGGGTGTGTTATGATATCACCCATCTCATTTCTTATATAGGTCCTCTGCTTCCTCTCCTTTTTGCCTTTTGTCAGTTAGCCAATGGTTTATCAATTTTGTTGATCTTTTCAAAGAACCAGCTTTTGGTTTTGTTAACTCTTTCAATTGTTTTTCTCTTCTCTATTTCATTTACTTCTGCTCTAATTCTTATTATTTCCTTTCTTCTTGTACCTGAGGGCTTCTTTCGCTGCTCTGTTTCTGCTTGTTCCAGTTCTAAGGTTAATGTTCTGATTATGGCCCTTTCTTCTTTTTGGATGCGTGCATTTATTGCTATAAACTGACTTCTGAGCACTGCTTTTGCTTTGTCCCAAAGGTTCTGGTTGGATGTGTTTTCATTCTCGTTTGATTCTATGAATTTGTTTATTCCATCCTTAATTTCTTCTGTAACCCAGTAATTGTTGAGCAAGGTGTTGTTCAGTTTCCATGTGTTTGATTTTTTTTTTTTTCCTTGCTTTTTCTGTTGTTGATTTGTACTTGAATGGCTTTATGGTCAGAAAAGATGCTTCATAATATTTTGATGTTTTGGATTTTGTTAAGACTTCCTTTATGGCCTAATATGTGGTCTATTCTGGAGAATGTTCCATGTGCATTGGAAAAGAAAGTATATTTCCTGCTGTTCAGTGGAGTGTTCTGTATATGTCTTTGAGATCTAGTTGGTTGATTGTAGCATTTAGCTCTTCGTGTCTTTGTTGAGCTTCTTTCTGGATGTTCTGTCCTTCACTGAAAGTGGTGTGTTGAAGTCTCCTACTACTATTGTGGAGCTGTCTATCTCTCTTTTCAGTGCTATTAGAGTTAGTTTTATGTATTTTGTAGCCCTGTCGTGGGATGCATAAGTATTTATTTTAGTTGTCTTCCTGGTGTACTGACGCTTTAATCATTATATAGTGTCCTTATCTTTTGTGCTGGATTTTAGTTTAAAGTCTATTTTGTCAGAGATAAATATTGCTCTTTTTTGAGTGTTGTTTGCTTGATATATTTCTTTCCATTGTTTGAGTTTTAGTTTGTTTGTGTCTTTAAGTCTAAGGTGTGTCTCTTGTAGGCAGTATATAGACGGATTGTGTTTTTTTATCCAATCTGCCACTCTCTGTATCTTTATTGGTGTATTTAGTCCATGTACTTTCAGCGTAATTATTGATAGGTATGAGTTTAGTGCTGTCATTTTGATATCTTTTGTTGTATGTTTTCACAGTTTCTTTGTTCCACTTAATTTACTGTGCTGAGTCATTTTTCTTTATGTGTTTTCTTTTTATCTTTTTGGTTGTTGTTGATTTTGTGTTTGCTGAATCTTCATATTTTTCTACTTCTTTATTTTGACTTGTAAAATTGTTAGTTTCCTTTGTGGTTACCTTAATATTTACCCCAATTTTCCTAGTTGATACCAGTCTTTTATTTCTTTATATCACCTTGACTTCCTCTCCATAGGAAAAATCTATGTCTACATTTTTTAAGTCCCTATTTTTGTTTTAATTTTTTCATCTTTTACATATTGACATCTGTTTCCCTATTTTCAGTGCTTTAGCTTTCATTTATTTTTGTGACTTCCCTATCTGGGTTGATATCTGGTTGCTCTTTCCTGTGTTCTAGTCTGGGGTTGTTATCTGATGTTACTGATTTTCTAACCGGAGGACTCCCTTCATTATTTCTTGTAATTTTGATTTGGTTTTCGCAAATTCCCTAAACTTCTGTTTATGTGGAAATACCCTAATTTCACCATCATATTTGAATGACAGTTTTGCTGGATATATAATTCTCGGCTGGCAATTTTTCTCCTTTAAGGCTTTATATATATCATCCCATTGCCTTCTTGCCTGCATGATTTCCGCTGAGTAGTCCGAGCTTATTCTTTTTGACTCTCCTTTGTAGATGACTTTTCGTTTATCTCTAGCTGCTCTTAAAGTTCTCTCTTTATCTTTGGTTTTGTCAAGTTTAATTTTAATATGTCTTGGTGACTTTCTTTTGGGATCTACCTTATGTGGGGTTCAATGAGCATCTTGTATAGATATCTTGTCATCTTTCACGATAGCAGGGAAGTTCTCTGCCAACAAATCTTCAACAGTTCTCTCTGTATTTTCTGTATCCAGCCCTGTTCTGGCACTCCAATCACTCGTAGTTTATTCCTCTTGATAGAGTTCCTCATAATTCTTAGAGTTTCTTCATTTTTTTAAATCCTTTTGTCAATTTTTCCTCAAATAAGTTGGTGTCAAGTGCTTTATCTTCAGTCTCACTAATTCTGACTTCCATTGCCTCAAATCTGCTCCTTTGACATTCTATTGAGTTGCCCAAATGTGAAATTTTATTGCTAATCTTCTGGATTTTTTATTGCTGTCTCTCTATGGATTGTTGTAGCCTGTTAAATTTGTCATTATGCTCTTCTCTAATGTTTTAAATTTCCTCTGTTGTATGTTCTGCATTTTACTTAATTTCCTTCCCAATTTCTTGAAGAGTTCTGTACATTAATCTTTTGTATTCTTCCTCCAGTAATTCCAAGAAATTTTCCTCCTCTGGAAAATTTCTGGATTCTTTATTTTGGGAGCTTGCTGAAGCCATCATGGACTGCTTCTTTATGTGATTTGGTATTGACTGTTGTCTCCGAGCCATCAATAAGTTATTATATTTTTTTTAGTTTATGTTTGTTTACTGTGTGCTAGCTTCTTGTTTTGTTTTGATATGCCCAGATAGGCTGCTTCTGTGAGATAGTTTGATTATTGGCATCTTTGAAGCTCTAATGTCCCGTCACCAAGTGGTTAGATCTATTACTAGGTTTGTGAGCTTAGCAGTCTGCCCACTCCTCCTATATGGATTCAGCTCAGGTGCCCAGGTAGATAGCCACCAAGTGTGTGGTGTAGGCTCTCACTTACAGTCCTAGACAGGCATGGGTGATTTGTGTAGGCACAGGCATCTGGATGCAATAGGGGGACACACTCAGAGGAAGGCAGGGGGCTGACGGCCACCCCTGAGTGTCCAGGAGGAAGGTTTGTCCCTGTTCCCTAGAGTATGTAGGTGGGTGGGTTTTGCAGCCGGACTACGAGCACCTAATGCTGTTGGCTGTAAGGATTTGGGGGCACCTCTTATTCATGGGCCCCTCTCGCAGGTGGCTAGTTGGCGTGGGTGGAGCCATCAGTCTTCAGGCCCCTGATGTGGGTAGGTGAAGACCCTGCTTAATGGGTACAGCAGTGTCAAATGTCAAGGACCTGCCACTTCACAGCTGAAACTGTTGAAGTTAGAGTTCCGGTATATATATACCCTGTTGTACCGATATATGCTGTTGAGATGGGCCCACACACATCTATGCAGGGGGAAAGGCACTCAGAGTCTGTTGATCCCTTATGCCTGTGCCTAGGCAAAGGAACTGTGCCTACCTTGGGTTCCTGGCACAGAGGAGTCAGGAGTTTATTTTTCCCCGTTGGTTAATTTGTTCAGACTCCAAGGCAGGAACAATGGCTCCAGGCGTGTAACAGATCCTACTTCTGGCCCAGGGGACTCGGCAATTGCTGAAGCCTGTCCAGGACCCAGTGCAGAGCAGGGAGCAGGGAGGTAAATGGGAGAGAGTTTTTTCCCTAAGGGGGGTGTTTTTGATCCACACGGTAAGCCATAAGCAAGTACTCATCTTTCGCGGAGGGCTGCTTCTCACTCGTTCTGCGTGGCCGTGTAGACTCTTTGGTGCTGGGTCTCTCTGAGTGCAGAAAACCCGCTTCCTGAGAATGGCTGCTTGCCTGTCTCACCGCTAACTCCCAAGCTGATTAGGCCTGAAGGGCTCAGGCTCTGGCTGTGTCAGGTCTGGCAACAACTTGGTGCTTCCGAACCTTCTCTCCCTCCTCCTGCCACTCAGTCTGGTTCCTCAACTCTGCCTTTGATGTTCAGGGCTCCCAGATTGCCATATATAATTGAATCACTTTTTTTTTTTTTGAGGTCTTTGTTGTAAGAGGGTCCACCGTAAGTGTCTGACTACTCCACCTTCTTGGCCAACTTCTTTGGTCTTTGGTCATTAGTGTTCAATGTGTCAAAAAGAAAAGACCAAAATGGATGTCAGAAGAGTCTCTGAAATTTGCTCTTGAATGCAGACCAGCTAAAGTGAATGGAAGAAATGATGATGTAAAAGAGCTGAACAGATCATTGCAAACAGCAGCTTGAGAAGAAAAAGTAAAGTATTCAAAGAAATATGCAGCAAACTCCAACAAACATGGCTCTGGCAGCATGCTTGTCCATTTTTCCACTTTTGCGTATTCTGTAATATTTCCTTGGACTCAAACAGACATGGCTCTAACAGCATGCTTGTCCATTTTCCCACTTTTGCCTGTTCTGTAATATTCCTTGGACTCGGGCAGAGATGCCTTGGCAGCATATTTTTTCGTTTCCTACGTTTGCCTCTTTGAATATGAGCCAAATAAAACCTTTCTTTTTGCTTTACTATAACTTTTTGGTGGTGCAGTGGTTAAGATCTTGGCTGCTAACCAAAAGGTCGGCAGTTCACATCTGCCAGCCGCTCCTGGGAAACCCTATGAGGCAGTTCTACTGGGTCCTGTAGGGTCATTATGAGTAAGAATCAACTCGATGGCAACGGGTTTGGTTTGTTTTTTTCTGTGGCGATGCTTACCCTAGAACAACTAATGGCTTAGTCATTGCAGGAGATTCTGAAGCCATGAATCCAGTCAAACTCGCAGAGACCTGGACTGTGGAGCAGAAGTCAGCAAAGACAGGTCTTATCTTCTGGACCCACATGTTCACACTCCATGTCCCTTTGACACCCACGGGGTAAGTGCTCTCAGAAAATGAGCCTTTGTTTATTCTTTTTTGCACTCTTTCTCATGTTTTCTTAAGTTTTGTTTGGCATATTTGTTTGAAAACTGTTTAATTAAGGAGAATCTTTCTTAGATTTTTACTTGATCATTTGGTTAAGAGTGATATTTAGTAAGTCTTCCAGTGAACTGCAGTTTACTGTCCTGATTCAGGAGTTTGAAAATTTAAAGAGGTAATTCTATTTTCAAAGAGCTCTGGGTCACTATAAGCTGCAGAATTTGGGCACTGCTCAACAAGTAAAAGTCATTAGGGCAGTCACTGGCACTTGCTGCAAGCGTTAAAGATTCCTGTGATAGGATAAAGCGGTCTGAATACAGGCTAGAGCACTAGGCTGCCTGCCACCCGCAAGCAAACTCTCACTCAGTGAAATCACACATTGGTCCAAGTGAAACATTGTCCAAACCCCATGGCATTCCTCGTTATGGTTCTTTTTGTGACTCAGAGAAAATCTGGAAAATAGTGCTCCATTTTGCCAAATTCTTGGGGGGAGGTGGCAACTCCTGACCTGTTTTACGTAATTTGCAGAAGAGGTGTTAGCGTCTGACCTGTTTTATGAAATTTGCAAAGAGAAGTTGGAACTGCATACCTATTTTACGAAATTCGCAGGGAGAAGTGGTAGCTCCAAACTTGTTTTATGATACATTTTCTCAATTAAGAATCATAATGTTAAAATTAAAATCATCAGTAGCTACTACAAAGTACTTTCCAATTGGAGTAACTAGTATATTTCAGGTCTAAAATAAGAGACTAGGTCTCCAATCAGCTGAATGAAGTAAGTTCAAAAAGAAGGAAACCAAAGTCTTAAACATTAGAGCTTAATGTCTTTAATAAATGAGCCTGGATTCCCCTCCCCCCTGCTACTGAGACACCAGTTTGGGGTTCATCTTTAAAACACTGTAAACTGAATATACTAGAAGTCATTTGGAATTTCAGTGACCACTTTAGGAAAATGAGCTTTCATTTGTGTTGTCCTTTCTTTCCTCTTTGGGGAATTTTGCTTGATGCTCAGATCTTGTCAAAAGGTCTAACATTCCTCCATCTGACGCTCTGGCGAGTAATAAGTCTTCTCTAGAACCTGTTTTTTCCATTGAACTGAGTCACTCTTACCAAAATTGCTATATACACTTTAAGAAACTAGGATCCCCATATCCTTGCTTTGTGTGGTATTGTCCAGTGAGTTTATGTGGTCTTTCTGCCTGAGCACTTACTTCTGGTCTAGAGAGTTGTCTGAGTTTCTGTCTTGTGTCAGGGTTGGAGGCTATGGTTGACAGTTGCTGTTTTTCGTAAGGCTGTCTTAAAACCTCAATTCTTTGTCCAAGAAAAACTGTGTCTTGTGTCTGTATTATGATTTATATTTTTAGTAGCTACTTGGAAAAACTTTACTATAAATTGGTCCATTTAAAAGGTGCACTAAAAGCAGGATAGGTTGTTTACTTTGATCGGTATAACAAGGCTTCAAAAAGGCATGTTTATGTCAATCTAAGTAACAAGCTAGATATTATATGAAATGTGTTTTATTTAAGGAAAGGGGATAATTTTCTTTTAAAGTAAAGCTAGTACTTCCAGAGTGGGTAAAATGAGGCATAGGACAAGACTAGGGGGAAAAAAGGCTACCCAAGAGTTGATGGATTCATTTAGAAAATTGCTAAAGATCTTTGGTATTTACTAAGTAGATAAAGAAAAGGCAAAACTGCTTTCCAAGAGAATAGTAAAAAAGAAAGAAATTAGTTATCTTTTGCCCTTCAAAATGCTTAGGTCAACTTAAACATATGTAAATGAATTGGAATGACGTAATCTTGTTTCCTACCAGGAGTCAAAAGAGGAGAGTGGGGTGGAATCAGGCCGCCCTGGCTCCCAGTCTCTGAGATCATATAGCTCCAGGGAAGCTTTTGAAACACCCCTTCCAACTAGGTGGAGACATTTTTTTAAGACAAAAAAATAAGAAAAAGTTGCTGCTTTGCTATAGTTATCAGAAATTGGGTAGATCCCAATCATAAAAGAACTGCAAACAAGTTCTATCTATTGTAGGGTGTCATGGATTGAATTGTGTCCTCCAAAAATATCTGTCAGCTCGGCTAGGCCATGATTACTAGTCTTGTGTAACTGTCCACCATTTTGTCATCTGATGTGATTTTCCTATGTGTTGTAAATCCTATCTGTATGATGTTAATGAGATGGGATTAGTAACAGTTATGTTAATGAAGCAGGACTCAATATACAAGATTAGATTGTGTCTTAAACCAATTTCTTGTGAGATATAAAATAGAGAAGGAAGCAGAGGACATGGGGACCTCATACCACCAAGAAAGCAGTGCTGGGAACACAGTGTGTCCTTTGGACCTGAGGTTCCTACACTGAGAAGCTCCTCCACCGGGGAAGATTGATGACAAGGACCTTCCCCCAGAGCCGACGGAGAGAGAAAGCCTTCCCCTGGAACTGGCACCCTGAATTTGGACTTTTAGCCTATTAGACTATGGGAGGATAAATTTCTCTTTGTTAAAGCCATCCACTTGTGGTATTTCTGTCATAGCAGCACTAGATAACTAAAACATAGGCAAACTTCAAGAAGCCAAAAAATAAGAATCACAATGAGACACACCTGAAATGGTCTAGAAAAATGTTCCAACCATTCCAACCGGAGACTTAAGGTTATATCCATATGAATGAATTGGTCAACTGAGCAAAGAGTTTGTGATTTCCAAAGCCAGTTGATAAAATCTTTAAGGGCTAAAATTAGATTGGGAAATAGTAAAGTTGAATGAAAACTTGGAATGTTTAAACAAACTTTATTTCGACAGTTATGTTTTATGGTGTATAGATTTAAGTTAATTTCCAAGATCTTTTAAGTAACTTAAAACCAAAAACCATTGCCAACAAGTCGAATCCAACTCATAGCAACCCTATAGGATAGAGTAGAACTGCTCCATAGGGTTTCCAAGGAGCGGCTGGTGGATTCAAACTTCCAACCTTTTGGTTAGCAGCTGTAGCTCTTAATCACTGTGCTACCACGGCTCCTTAGGTAACTTACTGATATTAAATTGAGTAAATAGGTATTCATCATAATTTAAGTTTATATACTTTTTCTTTTTATGCCACAGAGAAAGGATATATAAATATTTATTTGGATCTGCTAATGAGTGTATTCATTTTTGCCATTTAGAGTTATGTACTATAAGAGATATGCAACAAAGACAATGTTTAAGAAGTTTATTAAAAAGAAATTTATTTGATAGTGATCAAAAGTTTTATCTGTCTGACTGAAGTTTAATGGTTTAATTTATGAGATTTTTAGGAGCTTTAATGTTAAATAGCATATAAAACAAAGAATTGGGTTTCTCACTGTTGAAATAACAAAACTTTCTTTGATTGCTGGGTTGAAGGATTAATTTATTCTTTATATAATCCTACTTGAAGACAAAGGATCAGCCTTTCAGAATAAAATTTCTGAGTTGAAAACCAAGCCTCATGTTTTAAAAAAAATAAAAAGCTAAGGTTTTTTACCTTTAAGTATTGTTTCTCAGTAACCTATAATAAACTCCTGACAACTTTGAAACTTCTTGGAAAACCAAAAAAAAAAAAATTTTTACAAAGGAAAATGTTAAAGAGGTTTATTCAATATGCTATAAATTACATGGAACGTGTTGTCAAAATCAAGAGAAGCACCTGATTCTCTTTGGGTTAAAATTTATATATTAGTGTTTCCTCTTACATTTTTGCTGAATATTAGACAGCAAACACATAATATTATGCTATACTTTTGTTATTTTTTTAATTGCTAACTTGGTCACAACTTTTTCTTTAAATCTAGCATCATCAAAGCCAATGCTTTGACTAGGGAATTCACATCGTTTACCTATGAAGGTTTTTTTTTTTTTACTATTCAGGTATTTAGAGACTTGATAATCTTAGTATATCCTGATTATATGGTATTATGTCTCAAGACTTATGTATTATATCTGAAGCTCTTTGAAAATAAGATTAATGATTATATTTAGAAATATTTTTGTCTAAAGTTTTTTTTTTAAATTGACTTTATTTGGCTTTTAATTATTTTTACAATTAATTCTGTAATTAAGAGTGTTATTTCTATAAATTAATCATGGCCATATTAAGTTTTGTCATCTGTAGATAACTTTTTACTTTGCTGATTTGCTGAAAAACTTTGACCAAAATATCTCAACAAAAAGGTGGACTATATTGGATTTGTGAAAAGGACTAGACTGAATCAAGATTTCCAGAACTCTTATGTACAAGTTAACAGGTTCACAGACTGCGGCTGATCCAGAATCACGTGGAAAAGAAATTAATTACATAAGACTGAGTAAATGAAAGGATTACTGTGAATTTTATGTGGGAATGGTGCTGATGTTTTAAGGTCCTACTTTCTGGATGTAAGAAACCATTTTTCTCTTTTCTCCTAAATTATCTAACTAATGGTTTAGATATTGTAACTCTTGAATTAGAAATTCCCATTGGTAAACTTAGCAAAGTTGCAACTGTCATAAGAAGATAAGTGTCTGAAGTTAGAGGTGTTTTACAAAATACAATAACATTAGATTTCCTGTTAGTCTCCCAAAGAATAGTTTGTGCCTCAATAGATAAACCCCACTGTGTTTATATTAATACGCATTCTGAGGATTTTGCAGAATGTAGTTGCTGTTGAGGCTCATGAAAAGCAGTTACTGATGCTGCTTATGTATAAACAAACACCTCGTGAAATTTGTTTCCTTGGTTCAAAGACCTTAGAGTCATGGTTTCATTGGTTATTTCAGACAATTGGCCTAATATTATTGCTAGCATTTCTGTTCTACTTCCTAGTTCACTGAACGGTGCCTAGGATTTTAAAAACCAGATGATGCCCAACTACCACTATTTAACACTTTGGAACAAAGATTTTATAGCTGGATTATGATCCAAAGGAAGGAATAATGAAAGAGTTGTAACTCTACTGGAATCCAGATTTCTGGCTTTCATGGAGGTTAGGGCCTTTGGGTGTCGTTTTAAACCTTGAGCTTTGATAAAAACAAACAAACTGATTGCTGAAGTCACTTTTGATTCAAAGAGTGGTCCAGATAAACTAGTAAAACTGTTTAACTCTGGGCGTTCGGCATTTTTTTTTTTTTTTGAAGAATTCAGTCTGTTTTGGGAAACTGATTCCAATGATCAGACTGGGAACTATGTTTCAGAAAATTACATATCTCAAAGAACTCAGGCTCTCAGAGGAGATCAATCTCATGGCTCAGACTCCATTTTGTCTTAGGTTCCACTTCTGTGATCCATGACTGTTAATAGGTAAACAAAGGAGGGGCAGCTTGCCCTTGGGAAGAGGACTTAGTATTGTAAATAAGTTAACTGAAGACCTCGAACAAGAGAGGTCCATCCTGTATTATCTTGCTGATCATGTATTATCTAATGGAAACTTGGTTGTCACACGTAAATTTTTCTATACCTTCTGTTTCCTCTAGACAAACTTTATGTGCTCCTTATGGATATATGGTTTTGTGTGGTGAATCCATCTATACTTGTTTAATCTCTTTCCAACTGACAGTGCGTTTATGTGGGCAATCTTTTGTTTACTTTCCTAGTGAATGCATGGGCAATGCACTTTGGGAACTTTAGGATTACCTTTAGATATTAATAGTAAAGGTGCTAGTAAGTATTGGAAAGGTAATGTTAAATTGTTACACATTGTAAAACAGAGTCAGAAGAAAACCCATTGGTCCAACACTCAGGGTAGAGTTAGTAGCTTTAGTTCCTATTTACGGTATACTTGAATTTGAGAAATCTTTAAGAAATTTATCAATCACCATGGGACAAATAGCAGAAGAAGCTGCTAATGGGATGGAAGCACAACACAACAGCAATCTCTGAAATCATTAGTAAAGGTGACCTGCGATAACATAATAGTATTAGATTTTTTATTAGCCCAAGAATGTATAGTCTGTTCTGTAGACAGAATATACATAGAATATGACAGCAAGCTACTTGATTACACACTATTACACCCTTACAAACACTAGATTTATTTGATTGGTTACCATCAGGAATAAGTACATGGGCTAGATCACTATTGCAAGGAATAGTAATATACATATATATAGTATAATATATCCTGATAGTATAGGCATAAAAAAAACTTATTTTCTATTGTCTTACACACTTAAAAGGCAAGAGAAGCCTCAGGCTAAAATGTTGATGTGCATCAATTCTGCTTGTTTCGTCAATGCAATTGATAAGAATGTACCTCTTGCTTAAGATCCTGGTGAAGAACAAGATGGTATCCAGTGGAAAACCAGTACCATGAGTTTAAAGAGCCTATCATGGTGTCCATCTAGGACCTTGACTAAGTCCAGGTATTGATCACTGATGTGTTATCTTCAATCTCTGATCAAAAGGAAGATATGATTTATGAGATAATACTGGAGCCAGTATTACCTGTCCTTGAGTATAAAGAATGTGACCCAGCTGAAGCCGGACTCACAAGAACCCATAAGGACTCACAAGGACACATCAACTGGGCCCTGAGGTATAAAGACAATAACTAGGACAATCTTGGAAAATATCTTTTAGGGAACCTTTTACATAAAGTAATTAAACAGAGCATAAAAGACCCACTATTTTCCACTCTTACCTTTTTCTAGTAGCATTTAGTGAATAGTAAGATTTATTTGACCAGTGAAGGCCCTCCTGACTGTCGTTACTGAAACCTGTACCAATGATTATTAAGAAAGACGATTCAAAATGTAGAATCACGGTGACTTAACAATTTTTAGCGAATCTGTGAAAAGGTGAAGTTTTCAAAGGTTTTGCACATTTGTAATGTTAATATATACCAATGATTCTGTAGCATTCATTGGACTTGGGCAGACATGACTCTGGCAGCATGCTTGTCCATTTCCTACATTTCCCTCTTTGAACATATGCTGAATAAAACCTGTCTTTTTGCTTTACTATAGAAAAAGAAAAATAAATATGCAAAGACCTGGAGTTAGAAAACGAAAAGGGAAGAACACACTCAGCATTTCTCAAGCTGAAAGAATGGAAGAATAAATTCAAGCCTTGAGTTGCAATACTGAAGGATTCTATGGGCAAAATATTGAAGGACACAAAAAGCATCAAAATAAGATGGAAGGAATACACAGAGTCACTGTGCTAAAAGAATTGGTCGAAATTCACACATTTCAGGAGGTAGCATATTATCAAGAATTTATGGTATTGAAGGAACAAGTCCAAGCTGCACTGAAGGCATAGGCAAAAAACAAGGCTCCAGGAACTGATGGAATATCAATTAAGATGTTTCAACAAATGGATGCAACTCTGGAGGTGCTCACTCATCTATGCCAAGAAATTTGGAAGACAGGTACTTGGCCAACCAACTGGAAGAGATCCATATTTGTGCCCATTCCAAAGAAAGATGATCCAACAAATGAGGAAATTATCAACCAATATCATTAATATCACATGCAAATTTTGTTGAAGATCATTCAAAAGTAGTTGCAGCAATACATGGACAAGGAACTGTAAGAAGTTCAAGCTGGATTCAGAAGAGGACAATGTCCAGTGGACCTTGGCTGAAAGCAGGGAATACCAGAAAGATGTTCACTTGTGTTTTGTTGACTATTGCAAAGGCATTAGACTGTGTAGATCATAATAAATTATGGAAAACATTGCAAAGAATGGGAATTACAGAAAACTTAACTGTGATCATGGGAATCTGCACATAAAGCAAGAGACAGTCATTCAAACAGAACAAGGGGATACTGTGTGGTTTAAAATCAAGAAAGGTGTGCATCAGGATTGTATCCTTTCACCATACTTATTCAATATGTATGCTGAACAAATAATCTGAGAAGCTGAATTATATGAAGAAGAACATGGCATCAGGATTGGAGGAAGATTCATTAACAACCTTTGTTATGGAGATGACATAACTTTGCTTGCTGAAAGAGAAGAGGACTTGAAGCACTTACTGACGAAGATCAAAGACTACAGCCTTCAGCATGAATTACACCTCTACATAAAGAAAACAAATCCTCACAACTGGACTAGTAAGCAACATCATGGTAAATGGAGAAAATACTGAAGTTGTCAAGGATTTCATTTTACCTGGATCCACAATCAACATCCATGGAAGCAGCAGTCAAAAAATCAAATTACACATTGCATTGGGCTAATCTGCTGCAAAAGACCTCTTTTAAGTGTTAAAAAGCAAAGATGTCACTTTGATAACTAAGGTGTGCCTGATTCAAGCCATAGTATTTTCAATCGCCTCATATGCATGCGAAAGCTGGACAATGAGTAAAGAAGATCAAAGAAGAACTGATGCATTTGAATTATAGTGTTGGTGAAGAATATTGAATATACCATGGATTGCCAGAAGAATGAATAAATCTGACTTGGAAGAAGTACAGCCAGAATGCTCCTTAGAAGCTAGGATGGTGAGACTTCATCTCATGTACTTTGGGCATGTTATCAGGAGGGACCACTTCCTGGAGAAGGACACCATGCTTGGTAAAGCAGAGTGTCAGTGAAAGAGGAGATCCTCAACGAGATGAATTGCCACCGTGGCTGCAACCATGGGTTCAAGCATAGCAACAGTTGTGAGGATGGCGCAGGACCAGGCAGTGTTTCATTTGTACATAGCTATGAGTCAGAGTCGACTCGACGGCACCTAATAACAACAACATATGCCATCCTAGTGGGAGTGAAATTGTATCTCATTTTAGTTTTGATTTGCTTCTGTCTAATGACTAATGACAATGAGCATATTTTCATGTATGTTTTGGCCACTTAAATATCCTCTTTGGATAAGTGACTGTTCACATCCTTTGCCCATTTTATGATTTGGTTATTTTGTTGCTGTTGTTTTTAAATATAGAAGTTATATATTTTGTCTATTAAGGTCCTTATCAGATATGCGGTTTCCAAACATATTTTCCCAGTCCGTAGGTTGTCTTTTTACTGTTTTGAGAAAGTCTTCTTATGATCAAAAATATTTAATATTTTATTGTTTTTGAAAGCATACGCAACAAAACATACACCAATTCAACAATTTTTCTTGTACAATTCAGTGACATTGATTACATTATTCAAATTGTGCTGCCATTTTCACCCTCCTTTTACAATTTGTTCCTCCCTTATTGATAAAAGCTCACTTCCTCCTTAGCTTCCTATCTAATCTTTCAAGTTGCTGTTATCAATTTAATCCCATAGAGATAGCTCTTTAAAAGCGCACAATGCTCACAGATGACTTTCCTAATTAAGCTAGAATTATTTGGTTTAAGGAGGCTTCAGAAGATATTTTTGGTTTCAGGTTTAAAGATTATCTCAGGACAATAGTTTTGGGAGTTCATCCAGCCTCAATGGCTCCAGAAAGTCTGGAATCCATAAAAATTTAAATTATGTTCCACATATGCTCCCCTTTTGATCAGGATTGTTCTATAAAATCTTTGATCAAAATGTTCTGTAATGGTATCCAGGTACCATCCAGTCCTTCTAGTCTCATAGGGAAAGAGGCAGTTGATCCTTGGGGCAGTCGGCCACACATTCCATTTCCTCCTCTTATTCCTGACTTTTCTGCTTCCCCTGTTGCTCCAGGTAAATAGAGACCAATTGTCATGCCTTGGATGGCTGCTTGCAAGCTGTTAAGACCCCATGCACTATGCAATGAACTACAAGGTAGAACAGAAGTGCTAAAAAACTATATTAGGCCTATTAACTGGAATAGCCCATGAAACCATGACCCTAAACCCCCAAAGAGAGAAACCAAACCCCATGAGGTGTTTTATTGTACTTAAGTAGCCTCAGTAGCTACTCTTCTTTCTGGTGTTGTAAAAAACATATATATCACACAACATTTGCCCGTTCAACATATTACAGGTGTACAATTTAGTGACATCAATTACACTAATCAGCTGTGCAACAATTACCCTTAATCGATGTGATTTTTCCATTAGCACGAAGAGAAACTCAGTGCTTCATAAGCTATAACTGCTTCTTCCCCCCTCCCTTCCACCCCTGGTAACTGCTAATAAACTTTAGTCTCTATACATTTACCTGCTCTTGTCTTTTTATATATGTGAGGTCATACAATATTTTTCTTTTTGTGATTGAATTATTTCAGTCAGCATTATGACCTCAAGCTCCATCCATGTTGTAGCATGTATGAGGACTTCATTTCCCTTTCTGCTGAGTGGTATTCCATTGTATGTATGTTTTACATTCTATTTATCCAGTCATCCACTGAAGGGCATTTAGGTTGTTTCCATGTTTTGGCTAATGTGAATAGTGTGGCAATGAACATTGGTATAAATACGTCTGTTCACATTGCTGCTTTCAAGTCCCTTGGGTAAATTCCTAGCTGCAGAATTGTTGGGTCATATGGTAGTTTTATTTTTAGCTTTTTTGAGGAATAACCACAATGTTTTCCACAACAGCTGTACAATTTTGCATTCCCATCAGCAATGGATAAGGGTTCCAATTCCCCTACTTCCTCACCAACTTTTTTATTTTCCTTTTTTTTTTTTTTTTTTATCTTAGCCATCCTAGTTGGAGTGAAATTGTGGTTTTGATTTGCAACTCTCTGATGGTTAAAGACGTTGAGCATCTTTTCATGTGTTTGTAGGCCATTTGAATGTCCTCTTTGGTGAAATTCTGTTCAAGTCCTTTGCTCATATTTGATTGGGTTATTTGTCTTTTTTGCTTGTTTAGTTTTCAAAGTTTTATATATATTTTGAATATTAGAATCTCATCGGATATATGGTTGCTGAAGATATTCTCCCAAACAGTAGCTTGTCTTTTCACTTTCTTGGTAAAGTCTTTTGATGAACAAAAATTTTATGATGTCTTACTGATTTATTTTGTCTTTTGTTTTTGTTATTCTTTCTGATAATCCATTGTTAAAAGCTAAGCCTGACAGCCTTGCCCCTGTGTTTTTGTCTATGAATTTTATTTGCTTTAAGTTTTCACATTTAGGTCTTTAATCCATTTTGAATTTGTTTTTGTATGGGTTTTGAGGCATAGATACTGTTTCATTTTTCCGCATGTGGAAAATCCATTTTTCCCAACACCACTTATTGAAGAGACACTTCTTTCCCCATTGAATGGATTTAGTGCCCTTCTCAAAAATCAGTTGACCATAAATATGTGGGTTTATTTACAAAATTTCAATTCTATTTCATTGATCTATGTGTCTATTATTATACCAGTACCTGGCTAGTTTGATTACTGTAACTGTATAATATGTTTTGAGATCAGGAAGTGTTCTTCTTCAAAATTGCTTTAGCTGTTCAGGACTCCTTGACATTTCATATAAAATTAAGGATTTGTTTTTCCATTTTTTGTAAAGAAGGCTGCTGAGATTTTGATTGGGAGTCCGTTGAATTTATAGATCATTTTGCTTAGTATGTTATACTGTGCTGTTCTCTTGCTTTCAGAACTCTCTCCTTATTTTTAGTTTTCAAAATTTTATTACATTGTGTCTTGATATAGACTTCTTTGTATGTCTTCTACTTGGAGTTCACCTAGCTTCTTGAATTTGTAGGTCCCATTCCTTATTCAAATCTTGGAAATCCTCTGTCATTTTTTCTTGGAAAATTCTTTCTATCCCTTTCTTTCTCTCCTCTTCTTCTGGAATTCTCATGATACTAATGTTGGATTTCTTGAGTGTGTTCCACAATTCCATTTGGCTTTGTTCACTTCTTTTTGTTCTTTTCTCTTGTTTCTCTTGAGACTTGATAATTTCAGTTACCATGTCTTCTATTTCACTTATTCTGCCTTATGTCTGCTCGAATGTACTGTTGAGTCCTTCCCTACATTTGCCAATTCAGTTATTTTATTCTGAAATTCCACTATTGCTCTTTGTTCTTTTTAATGTTTTCTATGGCTTTGTTGAGTTTCTCATTTTGTTTTCTGATCTTAATTAGTTAGCTGTCTGTGTGTTCTTTGCTTTCTTTGAACATATTAAACATTGTTGTCAGGAGGTACTGTATATTTCCCATTAACCTGGCCTTCATAAGACTAATTTCCATTTCTTCGTGGTTTTCTTTAATTGAGCCATTTTCTCCTATGTTCTTATATGCCTTAGTTTTTTTGTTGGACCTGAGACGTTTGAGTATTTTATTGTATTTTGTTACTCAGAATCTTCTCTTTCTCTAGGGATTAGGGTTTTTTCCCTTTCCTCTTATTTTCTCCCCCTTCCCTAAAAATCCAAGAGGGAATTCTCTTGCCCTTAAGTTTTCCAGCACTGACTCAGCTGTTCTGGAGACCTATGCCCCCTCCCCTCTTCTGTGGGAGGACCCCAGCACTTTCTTTGTTGATTTTGTCTTCTGTTGCTCATGCATTTACCCTTGTATTTGATAATTTATCATTAAAGACTGGGTCCCATAATTTTGCCCCTATGTTTTCTTCCAAGAACTTTATTGTTTTAGCTTTAACATTTAGATCCTTAATCCATTTTTAATTAGTTTTTTTGTATGCAGTTAGTTGTGATTCCTGCTTCATTTTTCTGCATGTGAAAATTCAAATTTTTAGCACAACTTGTTGAAGAGACTGTTCCTTCTTCATTGAATGGGCTTAGCACCCTTGCTGAAGATCAATTGTCCATTGATGTATGGATGAATTTCTGGGCTTTCAATTCTATTCCATTGGTCTATGTGTTTGTCGTTAAACCAGCACCAGGCTCTTTTGATTAATGTAGCTGTATAGTAATGTTTACAGCCAAGAAAACCTTATGGGAAAATTTTGCTCTGTCACATGGGGTCTCTATGAGTTGGAATCAACTCAACAGCACACAACAATAACAGTTGTATATTGTGTTTTGAAATTGGGGAGTGTGAGGCTTACTACTTTGCTCTTCAAAATTGCTTTGACTGTTAAGGGCCTCTTCCCTTTCCATATAAAGTTAGGGATTAGTTTTTCCATTTCTGTAAAGAATGCTGTTGGAATTTTTTTAAAGCAAAAAGAAAGTTTTATTTTGCATATATTCAAAAAGGACAAAAGTGGGAAAACGGACAAGCATGTTGCTAGAGCCAAGTCTGTCCAAGTCCAATGCTGTTGGAATTTTGATTGGGATTACATTGAATCTATAGATCCCTTCAGGTAGTATTGACATTTTCACAATATTATGTCTTCCAATCCATGAGCAAGGAATATATTTTCATTTATTTAGGTCTATTTTAGTCTCTTGCAGCAGTGTTTTATACTTTTTCATTGTTTAAGTCCTTTACTTCCCTGGTTAGTTTTATTCCTAAGTATTTTATTTTTTAGGCTTTATTGTAAATTGTATTGTTTCCTTGATTTCCTTTCCAGATTTCTCATTGTTGTTGTATAAGAACCCAAATGATTTTTGTGTGTCGATCTTATAACCTGCAACCTTGCTGAATTCTTCTATTAGTTCTAGCCCCTTTGTTGTGGATTCTTTGTGAATTTCTATATATAGGATCATGAAATCTCCAAATAGAGATAGTTTTTCTTCTTCTTTTCCAATATGGATACCTTGTATTTCTTTTCTGCTTTATTGCTCTGGCTAGGATTTCCAGAATCATGTTGAATAGATCTGGTGGTAACAGACGTCCTTGTCTCATTCCTGTTCTCAAGAAGAAGGCCTTCAGTCTTTCTCCATTGAGTATAATGTTGGCAGTTAGTTTTTCATAGATGCCCTTAATCATGTTAAGGAATTTCTCCTCTATTCCTATTTTGTTGAGAGTTTTTATCAGGAAAGGATGTTGGATTTTATCAAAAACCTTTATGCATGTATGGAGATAATCATGTGGTTTTTTCCTTTTTTTTTTTTTTATTAATGTGGTATATTCTACTGATTGATTTTCTAATGTTGAAACATCCTTGCATTCCTGGAATAAATCCCACTTGGTCATGGTGTATAATTCTCTTAATATATTATTGGATTCTGTTTGCTAGAATTTTGTTGAGAATTTTTGCATCTATATTCATGAGGGGTATTCCTCTTTTTTTTGGTCTTATCACGTCTTTGTCTGGCTGTGGTATCAAGGTAATGCTGTCTTCAAAATATAAATTAAGGAGTATCCTTCCTCTCCAATGTTTTGAAAGTTTGAGTAGGATTGATGTCAATTCTTCTCTGAAATTTGGTAGAATTTTCCCGTGAAGCTGTCTGGTCCTTGACTTTTTTTTGGTAGGAAGGTTTTTGATGACTAATTCAATCTCTTCTTATATTATGGGTCTGTTGCTAAGACCCTAGGGATCTCTATCCTTGTCATCATCTGTTGAGATTTTCTACCCCTTTTTGTGTTAGTTTAGGTAGATTACAAGTTTCTAGGAATTTGTGTATTTTATCTAAATTTTTTAGTTTGTTGAAATATAATGTGTGTTTTATCTAAATTTTCTAGTTTGTTAGAGTATAACTTTATAGTATTCTGTTATGATCCTTTTTATTTCAGATCTGTTGTAATGTCTCACATTTCATTTCATGTTTTGGTTATTTGCATCCTCTCACTTTTTTCCTTTGTCAGTGTAGCCAGCGGTTTGTCTATTTCATTGATCTTTTCAAAGAAATAACTTCTGGTTTCGTTGAATCTCTGTTGTTGTTCTATTCTCCATTTATTTATTTCTGCTCTAATCTTTATTATTTCCTTTCTTCTTATAGATTTGTATTCCTTTTGCTCTTCCTTTTCTATTTCCTCAAGTTGTAGGGTTAAGCTATTGATATTGAATCTTTCTTCTTTTTTGATGTAGATATTCAATGCTATGGATTTCCCTCTAAGCACTGCCTTTGTTGTATCCCAAAAGTTTTGGTATGTTGTGTTTTCATTCTCATTTTATTCTAAGTATATTTTTAAAATTTCTGTCTTGATTTCTTCTATGACCCGTAGGCTATTTAGTAGTGTTTTATTTAGTTTCCATGTATTAGGGTTTTTTTCCCTTTTTCTTCTTGTTGTTGATTTCTAGATTCACTTCATTATGGTCAGAAAAGATGCTTTGTATGATTTCAATCTTTACACTTATTTAATTTTATTTTGTGTCTTAATATATCGTCCATTCTGGAGAACTATCCATGTGCATTGAAGAAGAATGTATATTGTGCTGCTCTTGGGTGGATTGTCCTAAATATGTCTGTTTTTTCTAGTTGGTTAACAGTGATATTGAAGTCTTCTGTTTCTTTTTTTTAATCTTCTTTCTAGTTGTCCTTTTCATTATCAAAAATAGTGTGTTAATGTCTGGCACTATTACTATAGACCTGTATATTTCTCCATTCAGTTTTGTCCGTGTTTATAAATTTTGGAGTTTTGATGTTATCATGGGTGGATGAGCTAAGTGTCAAAACTTGAACAAGTTTTACAAGTTTAATCCCTTCTCCATCTCACCCTACACTGATAGTCCCTGTTCTACAGTAACTAAATCCTTTCTTGGGTAGTGTAGGATGACCTAACCAAGATGCATATGGGTGCTACATAAAAATGCTGAAAGTGTCAAACCAAGTGGATCTGGGCAGGCAACAATGCTAGGACCATAAGGATCTCTATCCCAGCCGTTAACTACCTTCTTAATAAACTCTGTATGTGATTGATCTCCTTTCTAAAGGAACAAGGTACTTTATAGCCAGGTACCAAAGGGTTTTACTCTTAGGATCCAGGTCTTTCTGCACTTTCTTTATAAATTCTGCCCTTTCCCCACCAAGCTCTGGCTTATTCTAATCCCTATAGGACAATAGTTGTCAGACTTTAGTGTGCATCAGAATCACTTGGAGGGCTTGATAAAGCACAGATTGCTGGACATTTTTACCCAGAGTTTCTGACACAAAAGGTTTGAAAAACAGTAGAAAACTTGTATTTCTAACAAATTCCCAGGTGATGCCGATGATGCATGATTGAGAATCACACTTTAAGAAACATTGACACTTGAGGTTCTGGTTAAGATGGTGACTTAGATGCACTGTAATGTCCTCCTACAATAAAGACTCAAGAAATTAAGTGAAAGAGACACAAATAACAATCTCAGATCCCCTGAACATCAAACAGAGGGCTGAAGAATTAGACAGAGCACAGACTGGAAGAAGAGATAGAATGAAACCAGCGGGAACATGAAGAACCACACGCTGTTTTTGATCAGCTTATTGGCCTGGCACAGAGTTGCTATTTTGGTATGGCAGAAAGCATCATCCCTGAGGGAGGATCCCAGGAAGACAACAACATTGAAAACACGCAGAAGGCATGAGATATGGGTAAACAAACTTGGAAGGAATCAAAGCAGGCAGAACTAGTCCAAGGTCTGACCATGTCTGAGAGGGTGACGTGTGGGAGGGCCACACCTTTGAAATTAGGTAAAGACAGTGTCATGGATTGAATTGTGTCCCCCAAAAATGTCTGTCAACTTGGCTAGGTCATGATTCCCAGTATTGTAGGATTGTGTAACATTTTGTAATCTGATGTGATTTCTTTGTGTGTTGTAAATTCAATCACTTTGATGTAATAAGATGCATTAGCAGAAGTTATACTGATGAGGTGTACAAGACTGGATAGTGTCTTAAGCCAATATCTTTTGAGATATAAAAGAGAGAAGCGAGCAGACACACATGGGAACCTCATACCACCAAGAAAGAAGTGCAAGGAGCAAAGCGCATCCTTTGGACATGAGGTTCCTGTGCAGAGAAGCTCCCAGACCAAGGGAAGGTTGATGACACAGACCTTCTTCCAGAGTCGACAGAGAGAGAGAAAGCCTTCTCCTGGAACGGGGCTAGTGCGTTTCTGATCATATGCGTGTTAGGTCTATCATCTTAGGAGCAAGTATGACTTTCTAATTGTCTTTATTCAGAGATTATGTATGGTTTAAGGAGATGTGTGCACGTGCCAAGTTGACAAGGAGTGGACTGTGATGGTTAAGATTGTGTGTCAACTTGACTGGGCCGTGATTCGCAGTGTTTATATGTGATCACTCTCATGATTGAATATACTGTGAGTAGACAATCAGATGAAAGGGCGTTTCCTTGAGGATGCAGCCTGCATCTGAATATAAGCAGACATTCTGGCTTTTTGCTCACTCTGGATCCTGCGGTTGCCTCCTGTCGTCTCACCTCTGGTTTTTTGGACTTGAGTTGTCAGCTTATTTGCTGAACTTGTGATTCATAGATCTTCACATCCTGTGGGTGGAGTCCTGATCTATGACCTGTCAATCGTGGGTTCATCAGCCCCTGCAGCTACGTGAATCAGGAGAAACCTTGCAGTCTTGCCTGCCAGTCTTGGAATTTCTCAACCTTCACAGCCTTTGAGTGGGAGACCTGCTCTCTGACTTGTCGATCTTGGGCTCACCAGCTTCTGCAGCTGCATGATTAGGAGAGGCGTCTACCCTGATCCACGGACTTGGGACATTCTAGCCTCTACAATAGTGTGAGCTGTTTCCTTGATATAAATCTCTCTCTATAGATATATTTATACCTTTTACTGGTTTTGCTTCTCTAGTGAACCCAGCCTAAGACAGAGAGGGAAGTGCTACTGGAGCAAACTAAGGTGTTCTAAATCATCAGAGTCTCAGAACAAGGGATAGATAAGACAGGGAGTGCATATCTGCAGAGGTGCAACTGGAAACAATTCAAGAGCAAAGAAGAGATCTAGTGTCCCTGATGAGTGCAGAGAAGAGAGGGAACTACAGCTGTGATTCCTAGTCAGTAACAACGCCCATCCATTTGGACTGGAGACACCCTTTGAATAGTAAGCTGCAAACAACTAGAAGCCCCACCCAAATTACCCTTTCCCCTCACTTTAAGTGGTTTGCCTCTGCACAGGTCTCCATGCCTACTCCCACCCCCCCATGCCTAGGCCACTGCTGTAGAAACCAGTGCCCCATCCCACATCAAATCCCCACATGCCCCACCTGCCAGCTTATGCAGGCACTGGTGCTCTGTCACTGACAGACACCCACCGACCCCTGCCCAGTCCACTTGCACATGCACCAGTATTCCACCCCTGACCAACCCAACCTGTACCTGTCTGGCCAACATGCATGCATATCAGTGCCCTGATTTCCATCTGCCCCTGCCTGGTTGGTTCACACATACACCTGTGCTATGCCCCTGACTGACTCCAATCCGCCCCTGCCCAGCTGACCCACATGCACTGCAGCTCCCCAGCACCACACACTCCCATGCCCAAATTGCTGCTGTGAACTTCAGCACCACATCCTCCTCACTCTGCACAGGGACTGTCCTGCTCCCAAGGGGCCATACTAGACATTCATGCCAAAGCAAAAGGACTGTGCTATCCCTCAAAAGTTATGAAGTGATCCTGACCACCGGACACTGGCACTTCACATAGGGGAATAGACCTGCTCGCGTACCTCCATGCAATCCTCCAAGAAGTCATATGTGCTTAAAGACAGAATCCTCAGGTGTATGTGACATACACCTTCAGTGAGAGGAAAGTACACCTAACCAACTGATAACACACAAATCAACCACAATTAAAACAATACAAGTAAAAGGAAGCAACCCAAAGAAAAAAGGAAGAGGCCAAGCACCTGATATATCAAAACAAAACCAACATTTAAAAAAAAAAGTTCTAAAATATGTTGTTGTTATTGTTAGGTGCCATCGAGTCGGTTCCAACTCATAGTGACCCTATATACAAAAGAGCAAAACATCGCCTGGTCCCATGCCATACTCACAATCATTGCTATGCTAGAGCCCATTGTTGCAGCTACTGTGTCAATCCATCTCATCGAGGTCTTTCTCTTTTTTGCTGACGCTCTACCATACCCAGCATGGTGTCCCTCTCCGAGGGCTGATCCATCCTGATAACATGTCCAAAGTACATGAGATGAAGTTTCACCATCCTTGCCTCCAAGGAGCACTCTGGCTGTACTTCTTCCAAGAAAGATTTGTTTGTTCTTTTGGTAGTCCATGGTATATTCAATACTCTTCACCAATATCATAATTCAAAAGCATCAATTCTTCTTTAGCCTTCTTTATTCATTGTGCAATTTTCACATGCATATGAGGTGATTGAAAATATCATAGCATGAGTCAGGCACACCTTAGTCCTCAAAGTGACATCTTTGATTTCCAACACTTTAAAGAGGTCTTTTGCAATATATTTACACAATGGAATACGTTGTTTGATTTCTTGACTGCTGCTTCCATGGGCGTTGATTGTGGATTCAAGTAAAATGAAATCTTTGACAACTTCAATCTTTTATCCATCGATCTGATGTTGCTTACTGTTCCAGTTGTGAGGACTTTTGTTTTCTCTGTGTTGAGGTATAATCCATATAGAAGGCTATGGTCTTTGATCTTCATCAGTAAGTGCTTCAAGTCCTGTTCTCTTTCAGCAAGCAAGGGTGTGTCATCTGCATGTCACAGGTTGTTAATGAGTCTTCCTCCAATCCTGATGCCCCGTTCTGCTTCATATAGTCCAGATTCTCACATTATTTGCTCAGCATACAGGTTGAATAAGTATGGTGAAAGAATACAACCCTGATGCCCACCTTTCCTGATTTTAAACCACGCAGTATCCCCTTATTCTGTTCAAATGACTGCCTCTTGATCTATGTGGAGGTTCTTCATAAGCAAGCACAATTAAGTGTTCTGGAATTTCCATTCTTCACAATGTTATCCATAATTTGTTATGATCCACAAAGTCGAATGTCTTTGCATAGTCAATAAAACACAGGTAAACATTTTCTGGTATTCTCCGCTTTCAGCCAACATCCATCTGACATCAGCAATGATATCCCTTGTTCCATGTCCTTTTCTGAATCCGACTCGAATTTCTGGCAGTTTCATCAATATACTGCTAGCAAAATTTTACTTGTGTGTGATATTAATGATATTGTTTGATAATTTCTGCATTCTATTGTATCACCTTTCTTTGGAATGTGCACAAATATGTATCTCTTCTGGTTGGTTAGCCAGGTGGCTGTCTTCCAAATTTCTTGGCACAGATGAGCGAGCACCTCCAGCGCTGAAACTGCTCATTGAAACATCTCACATATCTAACATATATATATTAGATGTAAGTATAAAAAAAAAAACCAAATCTGTTGCTGTAGAGTCAATTCTGATTCATAGCAACCCTATAGAACAGAGTAGAACTGCCTCCATAGAGCTTCCAAGGAGTGTCTGTTGGATTCGAACTGCCAATGCTTTGGTTAGCAGCCATAGCACTTAACCTAAGCTGCCAGTATTTTGTAGAAAAAAATCCTTAATGACTTGAAGACAACACTCAATTACAAATCACTTGAAGAGAGAGGAAAAGATGGCTCAAGCAAATGAACAAAATAAAAGTATAGAACTGGTCAATGAGGAAGAACTGGTCAATGAGGAAGAACAGATAATAGAACTACTGGACAGAGAATTAAAAAAGGTAGTATTAAGACTCCTCAAAGAGATCAAGGTAAACACGGAAAAAGAACTAGAAGAATTCAGGAAAATAATACAAGAACAAAATTACAAATTAAATAAACAAATCCTTGCAAAAACAAGAGCTAGAAATCCAGAATCTGAACATCAAAAAAAAAAAAAAAACTCAGTGGAAGGACACAGAAGTAGAATTGAAACAATGGATGGAAGAATCAGTGAAATAAAGGACGAAATTTTGATATCACTTGGAATGAGGAACAACAGAGAAAAGCTAGATGAAAAATGAAGAAAGCCTGTGGGTTGTGGAATACCATCAAGAGCAATAATATATGCATGATTGGAAGCCCAGAAGAGGAAGAGAGAAAAAGTACAGAAGGAATCTTTGAAGAATTAATGACAGAAAACTTCCTAAATATCATGAAAGACAAGAAGACTGGCATCCAAGAAGCTCCATGAACACTACACAGGATTAACCCCAAGAGAAAGTCACCAAGGCATAGCATAATCAAATGTTCCAGATCCAAAGACAAAGAAAGAAGTTTGAGAGCAGCACTTGAAAAAGAAAACATCACCTACAAAGGGGCCCCAATAAGAATAAGCACTGACTTCTCATCAGAAATGATGCAGGCAAGAAGAAAATGGGATGATATATGCAAAGCCCTGAAAGAAAATAACTCTTAACAAAGAATTATATATCCAGCAAAACGATCATTAAAAAATTAAGGAGAAATTAGGACATTCTCAAACAAGCAGAAATTAAGGAAATTTGTAACCACCAGAGCAGCCCTGCAAAAAACATTAAAGGGAGCCCTTCACATAGAAAACCAACTACAACAGACAACTTGAGATAAAGGCATATGACAGCATCACCCTGATACCAAGCCAGGTGAAGATGACACAACAGTAAAATAAAGTTAAAAAATGGATACAAGGAATCTGAGAAACAAAGTTGTAATTGACGAAAATATCAAAACAGAAGGGGGAAAGAATGGTGTAGTTATAGAACTTTTGTATGATGAATTTAAGTCAATTTCAAGATATAACAGACAGTTTTAATTTTAAGAGGTTAAATGTAAACCTACAGTTATGGAGACTTCCTAGACATACACAAACACTTTTTGGAATTGTTTTACTGGGTGAAAAGACTTAGGACCATAGCCTCGTGTGACAACTCAGTCAATTAGTATAGCATAATTCATAAAGATAATGTTTGGTTAGTAGTGTCTGGAAACTTAAAAGCTTGCAACCAGCCATCTAAGATGCAACTATTGGTCTCTACTCGTCTGGAGCAAAAAAGAATGAAGGAAACCAAACACTCAAAGAAGAAAACAGTCCACAGGAATAATAGCCCACAAGAAACATGGCCTCTTCTTGTCTGAGACCAGAAGAGCTAGATGGTGTCCTGCTACCACTACTGACCATTCTGACCAAGGGCACAATAGAAGGTCCCCCATAGAATGGAAGAAAAATGTAGAACAAAGTTCAAATTCTTAAAAAAGGCCATAATTACTGGACCAATAGAGACTAAAGGAACTGCTGAGACTATTGCCCTAAGATACTCTTTGAACTTGGAACTGAAGCCACTTCTGGAGGTCACCTTTTAGCCAAATAATAGATTGGCTTATAAAATAAACAATATGACCTATGAGCAATGTGCTCCCTTAAACAATCAACAATATGAGACCAAACAGTAAACTTTCACCCAAAGGCAAAGATAAGAAGGCAAGGAGGGGCAGAGAAGCTAGATCAATGGAAACAGAACAAACAGAATGGAAATAATGAGAAAGCTGACACATTGTAAAATATGTAACCAACGTCACAGAACAATTTGTACAAAAATTGTTAAATAAGAACCTAATCTGCTGTGTAAACTTTCACCTAAAACACAATAAAATATTTTTTTATGTTAACCTCACTGTAACCACAAAGGAAATTAACAAATCTACTCACCAAAACATAGGAGAAGAAAAACAAAAAGACTCAGTTAACAAAAAATCAACAATAATAAATGAAAGGAAAAGAAAATACACATATGAAAATAACACACAAAGTAAAGAAGAGCAAAGAAGCCTTTATCAACACACACACACACACACACACACATAATGGATAAGAAAGTGGCTACAGTAAATTCATCTATATTGATAATCACACTGAATGTAAATGGATTGAATGCACCAGTCAAGAGATAGAGAGTAGAAGAATCGATAAAAAAATACATAACTCATCAATCTGTTGCCTACAAGAGACACACCTTAGGCACAAAGACATAATTAAGTTAAAAATCAAAGGATGGAAAAAAACTTATCAAGTAAATAGCAACCAAAAGAGAGCAGGAGTGGCAATATTAATATCTGACAAAATAGACTTTAAGTCAAAATCCATTAAAAAAGACAAAGAAGGACACTATATAATTATAAAATGGATAATACACAAAGACATAACAATTATAAATATTTATGCACCCAATGCCAATGTCCCAAAATTTATAAAGCAAACTCTAACAACAGTAAGCAAGAAATAGAAAGTTCTACAATAATAGTAGGAGATTTTAATACACCACAGTCAATGATAGTTAGAACTAGAAAGAAAATCAATGAAGATACAGAAGACCTGAATAACACTATTAACCAACTATACCTAACAGATTTATATAGACCACATCACCCAACAGCAGCACAACACACATTCTTCTCCAATGCACATGGAACATTCTACAGAGTAGGTCATATTTTAGGCCACAAAATTTCAAAATAAATTTAAAAAAATGGAAATCATACAAAGCATCTTCTCTGACCATAAAAGTATGATTCTAGAAATCAACAACAGGAAGAATAATGAAAAAACAAACAAACAAATATATGGAAAAGAAATAACATACTACTAAAAAAACTATTGACTCGCAGAAGAAATCAAAAGTGAAATTAAAATATACTTAGAATAAAACAAAAAAGAGAACACAACATACCAGAACCTATGGGATGCAGCAAAAGGAGGGCTAAGAGGGAAATTTATAGCAATAAATGCTTACATTAAAAAAGAAGAAACATCTAAAATCAAGAACTTAACTCGTAAACTTGAACAAATAGAAAAGGAAGAGCAAAAGAAAACCAAACCCACCATAAGAAAGGAAATTATAAAAATCAGAGCAGAAATAAATGAAATAGCAGAGAAATAACAGAAAGAATCAACCGGACCAGAAGTTGGTTCTTTGACAGGATCAATAAAATAGACAAACCACTGGCTAGTCTGACAAAGGGAAAAATAAGAAAATGCAAATAACCAGAATAAGAAATGAAAGTGGAGACATTGCAACAGAGCTAACAGAGATAAAGAGGATCATAACAGAATACTATGAAAAATTGTACTCCAACAAATTTGAAAAACTAGAAGAAATTGACAAATTCCTAGGATCACACTACCTATCTAAACTAACACAAAAAGAAATAGAAAATCTAAACAGATTCATAACAAAAAAAGAGATTTAAGATGTCATTAAAAAAAACTCCCCTCAAAAAAAAGGTCCTCCAATGTCGAGAAGGGAGAGCGTTGACATGTCTTGGGGTTGTTAACCAATGTCATAAAACAATATGTGTACTGACTGTTTAATGAGAAACTATTTGTTCTGTAAATCTTCACCTAAAATACAATAAAAAAATTTAAAAATAAAATAAAATTGTGGAAAAAGAAACTCCCCTCCCCCCCCCCCCCCCCACACACACACACACACACACACAGAGGGCCAAATGACTTCACTGGGGAATAGTACCAAACATTCGGAGAAGAGTTGACACCAATTCAACTCAAAATCTTTCAAAAACATAGAAAAGAAAGGAATACACCTTAACTCGTTCTATGAAGCCATCATCACCCTGATATCAAAGCCAGATAAAGACATAAAAAAAAGAAAATTACAAACCAATATCCCTCATGAATATAGATGCAAAAATTCTAGCAACACATTGAGAAAATCATACATCATGATCAGGTGGGATTCATACCAGGAATACAAGGGTGATGCAACATTAGAAAATCAATCAATGTAATTCACCACATAAATAAAACAAAGGAAAATAATCACATGAGCATATCGATTGATGCAGAAGAGTCATTTGATAAAATGCAATACCCTTTCCTGATAAAAACTCCCAGCAACATAGGAATAGAAGGGAAATTCCTCAACATAATTAAGGGCATATATACAAAACTTACTGCCAACACTATTCTCAATGAAGAAAGATTGAGATCCTTCTCCTTGAAAATGGAAATGAGTAAAGGATGCCCATTATTACCACTCTTATTCAGTATTGTACTGGAAGTCTTAGCCAGAGTAATAAGGCAAGACAGAGAAACAAAGGGTATCCCAATTGGAAAGGAAGAAGTAAAACTATCCCTAATTACAGATGACATGATTCTAGACATAGAAAATCCCCAAAAATCCACAAAAACCTTCTCAATCTAACAGAAGAATTCAGCAACATTGCAGGTTACAAGAACAACACACAAAAATCAGTTGGGTTCCTTTACACTAACAGGTAGAACTCTGAAAAGGAAATCAAGGAAAAAATATCATTTACAACAGCCCACAAAGTTATAAAATACCTAGGAGTAAACCTAACTAGGGATGCAAAAGAGTTATACAAAGAAAACTATAAAACACTAGTCCAGTACAAGACACTAAAAGAGACCTACATAAGTGGAAGGACATTCCATGCTCATGGTTTGAAAGACTTAATATTGTGAAAATATCAAAGAAATCCAGAGATATAATACAATCCTGATCCAGATTCCAACATTTTTTACTGAAATGGAAAAATTAATATTTATCTTTATATGGAAAGAAAAGAGGCCCCAAATAGACAAAGCAGTACTGAAGAAGAACAAAGTAGGAGGCCTCAGACTTCTCAATTTCAAAGCATACTATATAGCCATAGTAATCAAAATGTTCTGATACTGGTTCATTGATAGATACATAGACCAGTGGAATAGAATAGAGAACTCGGAAAATAAACAGATCCATCTATGGGCAACTGATTCTCAACAATGGGTCAAAGTCAATTCAATGGGGAAGAAATTAAAAAAGTGCTGGCAAAATTGAATACTCACACGCAAAAAAATGAAACAAGACCCATACCTCACACTGTACACAAAAACTAACACAAAAAGAATCAAAGACCTAAATGTTAAACTGAAAACTATGACGTTCTTGGAAGAAAACATAGGAACAAACCAATGAGACCTAATTAAAAAAAATTACTAAACACGACTACCAATGCACAAACACCATTAGACAAATTAGATAACTGGCACCTCCTAAAAATTAAATACTTAATGCTCATCAAGTCTCTATCAAAAGAATAAAAAGAGTAGCTGGAGACTGGGAAAAAATATTTAGGAACAACATATCTAATAAGGGTCTAATCTCTAAAATATATAGAAAACGTCAACAACTCAGCAATAAAATGCTGAGTAAAATAAGTCAATCACAAAAGGACAATATTACTTGAGAACACTATTATAAAAACTCAAGAAAAGGTTTACACACGGAAAAAAAAACTTTGATGGTTACAAGGGAGGGGAGAGCTGCGGAGGGGAAATTATTAACTAAATAATAGACAAGCGTTAACTTTGGTGAAAGGAAAGACAACACACAATATAGGGAAAGTCAGCACAACTTGACCAAGGCAAAGCCATAGAAGCTTTCTAGACACATCCAAACACCTTGAGAGACCGAGTTACTGGGGCTGAGGGCTGGGGAACACGGTCTTGGAGGACATCTAGCTCAACTGGTATAATACAGTTCATAAAGAAAATGTTCTACATCCTACTTTGGTGAGTAGAGTCTGGAGTCTTAAAAGCTTGCAAGCAGCCAGCTAATATACATCTATTGGTCTCTTCACGTTGAGAACAAAGGAGAATGAAGAAAACCAAGGACACAAGGAAAATATCAGTCCAAAGGACTAATAGACCACATGAACCACAGCCTCCAACATCCTGAGCCCAGAAGAAATAGATGGTGCCCGGCTATCACCACTGACTGCTCTGACAGGGATCACAATAAAGGGTCCTGGACAGAGGAGGAGAAAAATGTGGAAGAAATGCAAATTCACAAAAAAAGACCAGACTTACTGGTCTGACAGAGATTGGAGAAACCCCTGAGATTATGGCCCCTGGACACTCTGCTGACACAGAACTGAAGCCACTCCAGAAGTCCACCTTTCAGCCAAAGATTAGACAGGCCTATAAAACAAACAATAACACATGTGAGGAACGTGCTTCTCAGTTCCATCAAGTACTGGAGACCTAATGGGCAAAACCTGCCCAAAATCAAAGAGGCAGGAAGGGACAGGAAACCTAGAGGAATGGACATGGAGAACCCGGGGTACAAAGGGAAAGGGGGAGAGTGCTGACACGTTGCAGGGATTGCAACCAATGTCACAAAACAATTAGTGTATAAATTTTTGAATGAGAAACTAATTTGCACAGTAAACTTTCACCTAGAACACAATTTAAAAAAAAGAAAGAAAAAACGTATTTCTGATGAATAAGTCATTGGTCTTGCACAATTGTATCATGTGATCTCCTGCGTTGTGTCTATCACCAAGGCCATATTTTCCAACTACTGAGCCTTCCTATTTGTTTCCAACTTTTGCGTTCCAATCACCAGTAATTATCAATGCATCTTGATTGTATGTTTTATCAATTTCAGACTGCATAAGTTGGTAAAAATCTCCAATTTCTTCATCTTTGGCATTAGTGTTTGGTGGGTAATTGAATAATGGTCCTATTAACTGGTCTTCCTTGTAGGTGTATGGATATTATCCTGTCTCTGACAGCACTTTACTTCAGGACAGATTTTGAAATGTTCTTTTAGACAATGAATAAGATGCCGTTCCTCTTCAATTTGTCATTCCTGACATAGTAGGCCATATTATTGTCTGTTCAAAATGGCCAATACCAATCCATTTCAGATCACTAATGCCTAGAATATCAATCTTCAAGCGCTGTTTGGCATAATGTGGTGGTTTGTGTGTTGCTATGATGATGGAAACCATGCCACTGGTATTTCAGATACCAGCAGGGTCACCCATAGTGGAAAAATTTCAGCACAGCTTCCAGACTAAGACAGACTAGGAAGAAGAACCTGGCTATCTACTTCCAAAAAAATATTAGCCAGTGAAAACCTTATGGATAGCAGTGGAACATTGTCTGATACAGTGCTGGAAAATGAGACCCTCAGGTTGGAAGGCACTCACAATACTACCAAGGAAGAGCTACCTCCCCAAGGTAGAGTTGACCTTAATGACATGGATGGAGTAAAGCTTTCAGGACCTTCATTTGCTGACGTAGTACGACTCAAAATGAGAAGAAACAGCTGCAAACATCCATTAGAAACTGGAACATGGAATATTTGCATCCTTATGTATTAATATATACAATAAACACATAGGGAGCTGTCTTAGTTATCTAGTGCTGCTATAACAGAAATACCACAAGTGGATAGCTTTAACAAACAGAAGTTTATTCTCTCACAGTTTAGTAGGCTAGAAGTCCAAATTTAGGGTGTCAGCTCCAGGGGAAGTCTTTCTCTGTTGGCTCTGGAAGAAGGTCCTTGTCATCAATCTTCCCCTGGACTAGCAGTGTCTCTGTGCAGGAACTCTGGGTCCAAAGGACATGCTCTGCTTCCAGCGTTGCTTTCTTGGTGGTAGGAGGTCCCCATGTCTCTCTGCTCACTTCTCTCTTTTATCTCAAAAAAGATTGGCTAAAGGCACTATCTAATCTTGTAGATCTCATCAATATAACTGTCACTAATCCATCTCATTAGCATCATAGTGATAGGATTTACAACACATAGGAAAATCACATCAGATGACAAAATGGTACACAATCATACAATACTGGGAGTCATTACCTAGCCAAGTTGACAGATATTTTGGGGGGACACAATTCAATCCATGACAGGGGCACAAACATGGATATTTATTAAACACAATAGGTGGATCCTGATAGAATGGAAGCAAAATGTGGAACAGAACTTAAATTATTTAAAAGTCCAGACTCACTGGACCAGTTAAGACTGGAGGACTCCCTGAGACAATTGCCATTAGATACTCTTTAAACCTTGAACCCAAACTATTCCATGAGGTCATCGTTTAGCTAAATAACAGATTGACTCATAAAATAAACAATATCACCCATGGGAGGGAAAAAAGAACCATCGACACAGATACTTGAGAGGTAGTGAGTTATACAGAGCTAGCAGGATAGGCTAGGCTGAATACTACAGTGGAAACAAAATTATGAAAAAGCAGAGCCTTGCTTGGAGAGAACTGAGAGAAAGAAGAGATCTTGTATTTGCACAATATTTTAAAAGAATTTTGTTATGAAGGAGACAGAAATGGCGAGGGGAAAGGAATTAGAATTATATGAAGAGTTTTTCTGTTTCTTTGTTTAAATGAAAGAACTAAGTCTGTTTGTACGCTGTTGGGATTATGAAAGAGAGAGAAAGGAGAGAATTGCAGGGCATGGGATGGGATTTTTTGTACAAGTAATCTTTTGGCTTTTGCTTAAAGCACTGAGAGTTAATCTGTGGTAACGTGGGAAGATAGAGATTTTGGGTGTACACCCAGTAGGTTTGTAGATTTGGTGGTAGGAGTGTGTGGCGTATTCATTTTTAATTGCATCTGCTTTCGCAGTGCAATAAGAAATAAGGTCATCAGTTGAGTGTTAGGATGGAGATGTTCAAGGTTTGAGAACATAGGATAAGGTGTAAAATAGTCATTTAAAAAGAGTAAGAGAGTAAAAGGGCTAAAGAAATATAGCAGGACATCTGAGACTCACCAAAGGCACCTACTTTATGCCTATTGGCCTAGGGTTGTCTCATGGCGTGGGTTTTGGAAGGATTCAGACAGTGTAAAAGACCAAGGTCCTGATTTATAAAGGTTTTTGAATCCTAAAATATCAGTAATATCTGGAAAGTTTCTATCACTTATCAGTTGGAGGAATTGAGGCCCAGGGCAGGTAATTAGCTGCCCCCTAATCAATCTCTAGAAGTCCTAGTTGCACAGTGGTTAAGCGCTTGGCTGCTAACAGAAAGGTCAGTGGTTCAAACCAACCAGCCACTTCGTGGGAGAAAAATGCAACAGTCGGCTTCCATAAAGATTTACACCCTTGGAAACCCTATGGAGCAGTTTTACTCTCTCCTATAGTGTCACTATGAGTCTGAATTGACTCAACAACAATGGACTTTTAATCAAACTCTGGATTAGTGGTAGAGTTGGGACTGGAGTCCAGGGATTCTGACAACCATGTCAGACTACTCTCAAGGAGGATTGTTGGATGGAACTGAGGGCACCCACTTTGTGCATGGAAATACTTTAAGCAGTGGGATATATTTCTGAGGATACACAAGATTGGGAGGATAGTAAGATCACACATATGTGTTTGGGGACATGTTTGGGATGGATGAGGGGCCCAGTGGACAATCCTGAGGGGACACAATATACATGCCCATTGCCCTGTGGTCAAGGGTAAGAATGCTTGTGTCCAAACTTAGGCTTTTAAAACCCATGGGACAATGGGAAAAGGTGGAACAATGTCTGGCTTCTTCTCTAGAAACACAGAGGATGAAGTTGAGTACAAGGGTGTCCTAGTCTTCTAGTGCTGCTCTAACAGAAATACCACAAGTGGCTGGTTTTAACAAATAGAAGTTTATTCTCTCACAGTCTAGTAGGTTACAAGTCCAAATTCAAGGCATCACCTCCAGGGGAAGGCTTTCTCTCTTTGTCAGCTCCAAAGGAAGGTCCTCGTCATCAGTCTTCCCTTGGTCTGTGAGCGTCTCAACGCAGAAACCTCAGGTCCAAAGGATGCGCTCTGCTCCTGGCACTGTTTTCTTTGTGGCATGAGGTTCCCCTGTGTCTCTGCTCTCTTCTCTCTTTTATATCTCAACAGAGATTGGGTTAAGACACTATCTAATCTTGTAGACCTCATCAGTATCCACTAATCCATTTTATTACATCATAGTGATTGAATTTACAACACATAAGGAAATCACATCAGATTACAAAATGGTACACAATCATACAATACTGGGAATCATGACTCAGCCAAGTTGACAGATATTTTGGGGGGACACAATTCAATGCATAACAAAGGGACTATGCTATGTTTGACCACTGAGATGCTCAGCTGTTCTCTCCAACTAAGAGCTCATTTATTTTTCTTCTTGAGAGCCTCACTCTTCTATACAGATGTTCCAGTATAAAAAAGTCAGCTTCAGGAAATGGCTCACCCTCCTAATCTGCCCAACTGCTGGTTGCTACAGTAATTTGCACAGGAATTATGCTTTCACTGTGAAAATGAGGAGGAACTGGAAAGGGGAGAGGGGAGCAGTAAAAGATGGGACAGACATTTGAAGATGACTTTATCTTAATTTCATCAATGGCCCCTGGTGATTAAAAGTCCATACCCAAATTTAGGAACTAAGGTAGAAGAACAAGAGACTTTGAGTGAGAATGCTAAGCCTTAATCAGGGGGGATGGATAATTATTAGAGATATTTCCAAGAAACAAGCCAGAGGATGAATAAAGTTTTCACATGCTTAGGACTCAGGAACAATAGGGTACTAATCGGCAGCGATCTTAGAATCCTTGAAGGCAAGGTAGAGATAGAAAGTGTTTTTTATCCTTGACTTTTTTTTTAAATGACAATACCAATAAACATATATAAAGAACAAAAAAGAAAGGAGACGTGAGGAGAGGAGAGGACATGAGAGGAGAAGAGAGAAGAGATGTCTTAGTTATTCATTGCTGCTATAACAGAAATACCACGAGTAGGTGGCTTTAGTAAACAAAAAATTATTTTCTCACAGTTTAGGAGGCTAGAAGTCCAAATTCAGGGCACCAGCTCTAGGGGAAGGTTCTCTCTGCAGGAAAAATTCATCTTTCAGCTTTTCTTCCTTGGTTCCTTGGTGATCTCCCTGTGGCATCAATATTTTCCCATTTGTGCTTACTTGCTACTGTGCCTAAGCTGCTCTTTTTGTATCTCAAAGCGATTGGCTTAAAACACAACTTATACTAGTACAGCCTCATTAGCATAACAAAGAAAACTTTTATTCCCAGATAGGATTATATCCATATTTATAGGGGATACGATTTACAACACTTATTTTTTTGGAGACACAATTCAATCCATAACAAAAGGAAAGGAGAGGAGTGGAAAGGAAGGAAAGGAAAACAAAATCACTTTCCTCACTTACCTCTTTCCTTCCCCCTCCAGTGCTATTTGGTATGTACTCTTTCAGACTTTTATAGGTGCTTACATATTGCATTAATTATTAATAATAATACGGCCTACTCTTTGCCACACACTCTGCTAAGCACTTCTGACAAGTTTCTTCATTGAAAATTAACAATATGACATTACTATATTCAAAGATAACATTAAAGGAAATGATACTTAGAAAGGCTAAGGAACTGGAACAAAGAGAGAGGAGCAAGTGATAAAACTGAGATTCGAACCCAGGCAGAATGCTCCTTGGGAGCAAAGAAGGCAAGACTTTATCTCACTTACTTTGAACATGTTATCAGGAGAGAACAATCCCTGGAGAAGGACAGCATACTTGGAAAAGCAGAGCGAAAACGAGGAAGACCCTCAATGCGATGGATTGACACAGTGGCTGCAACAATGGGGTCAAACAGAGTAACGATTGTGAGAATGGAAGAAGACCCAGCAAACTTTCATTCTATTATACCAAGCGTCCCGATGGCACCTAACAACAACAATCTTCTCGGGAACAGCCCTCTTAACTATGTTGTAGTTATGGTATGTGTTTATGTGTGTGTGTGTGTGTAATTGGGGTACTTTTTTTTATTGTACTTTAAGTGAAAGTTTATAATTCAGTTAGTCTCTCATACAAAAATTTATACATACATTGTTATGTGACCCTAATTGCTCTCCCTATTCTGTGACAGCACACTCCTCCTTTCCAACCCTGATTTCCCACATCCCTAAAACCAGTTCCTGACCCTCTCTGCCTTCTCATCTCACCTCAGGACAGGAGCTGCCCATTTAGTCTCATGTATCTACTTGAGCTAAGAAGCACACTCTTCATGACTGTCATTTTATGTCCCATAGTCCAGTCTAATCTTTGTCTGAAGAGTTGGCTTGGTTTTAGTTCTGGGTTGACAGAGTCTGGGGGCCAAGCTTTCTGGGGATCCTCCAGATCACTAAGTCTGGTCTTTTTAATAGAATTTGACTTCTGCACCCCATTTTTCTCATGCTCCATCAGGGACTCTCTGTTATGTTCCCTGTCAAGGCGGTCATGGGAGGTAGTCGAGCACCATCTAGTTCTTCTGGTCTCAGGCTGATGGAGTCTTCCGTTTATGTGACCTTTTCTGTCTCTTGGGCAAATACTTTCCTTGTGACTTTGATGTTCTTCATTCTCCTTTACTCCACGTGAGTTGGGACCAATTGATGCATCTTAGATAGCCACTCTCTGGCTTTTAAGACCAAAGATGCCACTCACCAAAGTAGGATACAGAACATTTTCTTAATAAACTTTGTTATGCCAATTGACCTAGATGTCCCCTCAAAGCATGGTGCCCAGATCCGCGCTCCTGCAATTCTGTCCCTCCAAGTGTTTGGTTATATTCAGGAAACTCCTTACCTTTGATTTAGTCCAGTTGTGCTGACTTCTCCTGCAGTGTATGCTGTCCTTCCCTTCACCTAAGATAATTGTTGTCTACTATCTAGTTAGTAACTACCCCTCTCCCTCCATCCCCATCCTCGTCACCATCAAAGAGTGTTTTATTCTGTATTTAAACCTTTTCTTGAGTTCTTATAATAGAGGTCTTATACAATATTTGTCCTTCTGTGACTGGCTAAATTCACTCAGCATAATGAACTCCAGATTTCTCCATCTTATTAGATGTTTCACGGATACATCATTGTTTTTTATTGTTACATAGTATTCCATTGTGTGAATATACCATAATTTGTTTATCCATTCATCCACTGATGGGCACCTAGGTTGTTTCCATTTTTTGCTATAGTGAACAGAGCAGCAAAGAACATGGGTATGAATATATCTATTCGTTTGATGGCTCTTATTTCTCTAGGATATATTCCAAGGAGTGGGATTGCTGGATCATATGGTACTTCTATTTCTAGCTTTTTAAGGAAGTGCCAAATTGATGTCCAAAGAGGCTGTACCTTTTTACATTCCCATCAACAGTGTATAAGTGTTCCAGTCTCTCCACAACTTCTCCAACATTTCTTATTTTATGTTTTTTTGGATTCATGCTAGCATCGTTGGAGTGGGATGGTATCCCATTGTACCTTTGATTTGCATTTCTTTAATGGTTAATGATCGTGAACATTTTTTCATGTGTCTGTTAGCCACCAGAATGTCTTCTTTGGTGAAGTGCCTGTTCATATCATTTGCCCATTTTTTAATTGGGTTATTTGCCTTTTTGTTGGTGAGGTTTTGCAGTATCTTGTAGATTTTAGAGATTAGACACTGATCAGATTTGTCACAGCCAAAAAATTTTTCTCAGTCTGTAGGTTGTCTTTTCAGTCCTTTAGTGTAGTATTTTGATGATCATAAGTGTTTGATTTTTAGGAGCTCCTAGTTAACTAGTTTCTCTTCTGGTGTTTGTGCATTGTTACTTATGTTTCATATTCTGTTTATGCCATGTATTAAGGCTCCTAGGGTTGTCCTTATTTTTTCTTCCATGGTCTCTATAGTTTTTGATTTTATATTTAAGTCGTTGATCCATTTTGAGTTAGTTTTTGTGCAGGGTGTGAGGTATGTGTCTTCAGTTTTTTGCATATAGATATCCAGTTATGCCAGCACCATTTGTTAAAGAGGCTGTCTTTTCCCCAATTAATGGGCTTTGGGCCTTTGTCAAATATCAGCTGCTCATAGGTGGACGAATTTATATCTGGATTTTCAATTCTGTTCCATTGCTCTATGTATCTGTTGTACCAATACCAAGCTATTTTGATTACCATGACAGTATAATAGTTTCTAAAATCAGGTGGTGTGAGGCCTCCCACTTTGTTCTTCTTTAGTAACACTACTTGTCCAGAGCCTCTTCGCTTTCCACATGAAGTTGGTGATTTGTTTCTCCATCTCATTAAAAATGTCCTTCGAATTTGGATCAGGATTGCCTTGTATCTGTAGATCAGTTTGGGTAGAACTGACATTTTCACAATGTTGAGTCTACCTATCCCTGAGCAAGGTATGTTTTTCTACTTATGCAGGTCTCTTTGGGTTTCTTGCAGTAGTGTCTTGTAGTTTTCATTGTATAGGCATTTTACATCTCTGCTTAGATTTATTCCTAAGTATTTTATCTGCTTGGTGGCTATTGTAAATGGTATTGATTTGGTGATTTCCTCTTTGAAGTTCTCTTTGTTGGTGTAGAGGAATCCAACTGATTTTTGTATGTTTATCTTGTATCCTGATATTTTGCTGAAATCTCCTATTAGTTCCAGTAGTTTTCTTGTGGATTCTTTGGGGTTTTCAGTGTATAAGATCATATCATCTGCAAATAGAGATACTTTTACTTCTTCCTTGCCAATTTTGATGCCCTTTATTTTTCTAGCCTAATTGCTACGGCTAAGATCTCCAGCAAAATGTTGAATAAGAGTGGTGATAAAGGGCATCCTTGTCTGGTTCCTGTTCTCAAGGGGAATGCTTTCGAAGTCTCTCCATTTAGGATGATGTTGGCTATTGGCTTTGTATAAATGCCCTTAATTATGTTGAGGAATTTC
This sequence comes from Dugong dugon, assembly GCA_030035585.1. Classification (NCBI taxonomy): domain Eukaryota; kingdom Metazoa; phylum Chordata; class Mammalia; order Sirenia; family Dugongidae; genus Dugong; species Dugong dugon. Next base: position 93,046,796 of record CM057483.1, on the reverse strand, counting down.
TCTTCTATTCGTATTTTGTTGAGAGGTTTTATCATGAATGGGTGTTGAACTTTGTCAAATGCCTTTTCTGCATCAATTGATAAGATCATGTGGTTCTTGTCTTCAGTTTTATTAATGTAATGGATTACATTGATTTCCTAGTGTTGAAATATCCCTGCATACCTGGTATAAATCCCACTTGATCATGGTGGATTTTTTTTGATATGTTGCTGAATTCTATTACCTAGAATTTCGTTGATGATTTTTGGGTCAATGTTCATGAGGGATATTGGTCTGTAATTTTCTTTTTTTTTGTGGTGTCTTTACCTGGTTTGGGATCAGGGTTATGTTGGCTTCACAGAATGAGTTTGGGCGTATTCTATCCTTTTCTATGCTCTGAAATACCCTTAGTAGTAGTGGTGTTAACTCTTCTCTGAAAGTTTGGTAGAATTCTCCAGTGAAACCGTTCATGCCAGGGCATTTTTGTTGGGAGTTTTTTAATTACCTTTTCAATGTCTTCTTTTGTTTTAGGTTTATTTAGTTGTTCTACCTCTGTTTATGTTAGTTTAGGTAGGTAGTGTGTTTCTAGAAATTTGTCCATTTCCTTTAGGTTTTCAAATTTGTTAGAGTACAATTTTTCATAGTATTCTGCTATGATTCTTTTCATTTCAATTGGGTCTGTTGTGATATCACCCATCTCATTTCCTATGTGGGTTATTGGCTTCCTCTCCTGTTTTTCTTTTGTCAGTTTGGCCAATGGTTTATCAATTTTGTTGATCTTTTCAGAGAACCAGCTTTGGTCTTGTTAACTCTTTCAATTGTTTTTCTATTCTCTATTTCATTTAATTCTGCTCTAATTTCTTCTGGAGCCTGAGGTCTTCTTTTGCTGCTCCCTTTCTACTTCTTTGAGATGTAGGGTTACAGTTTTGATTTTAGCCCTTTCTTCTCTTTGGATGTGTGCATTTATTGCTATAAACTGACCTCTGAAGCCTGCTTTTGCCATGTCAAAAGGTTCTGGTAGGGTGTGTTTTCATTCTTGTTTGATTCTATGACTTTTATTCCATCCTTAATTTCTTCTGTAACCCGGTAGTTTTTGGGCAAAGTGTTGTTCAGTTTCCATGTGTTTGATTTTTTTTTCCTCAATTTTTGTGTTCTTGATTTCTACTTTTAGGCTTTATGATCAGAAAAGATGCTTTGTAATATTTTGATGTTTTGGATTTTGTTAAGACTTGCTTTATGGCCTTATATGTGGTCTCTTCTGGAGAATGTTCCATGTGCGTTTGAAAAGAAGGTATACTTGGCTGCTGTTGGGTGGAGTGTTCCCTATAAGTCCAAGAGATCAAGCTGGTTCATTGTGGCATTTAGATCTTCTTTGTCTTTGCTGCTCTTTTTTCTGGATGCTCTGTCCTTCACTGAAAGTGGTGTGTTGAAGTCTCCTACTATTATTGTGGAGCTGTCTGTATCTCTTTTCAATGCTGTTAGAGTTTGATTTATGTATTTTGGAGCCTTGTCATTGGGTGTGTAAATATTTATTATAGTTATGTCCTCCTGGTGTATTGATCCTTTAATCATTATATAGTGTCCTTCCTTATCCTTTGTGGCTGATTTTACTTTAAAGTCTATTTTGTCAGAGATTAATATTGCCACTCCTGCTCTTTTTTGAGTGTTGTTTTCTGGATATATTTTTTCCACCCTTTGAGTTTTAGTTTATTTGTGTCTTTAAGTCTAAAATGTGTCTCTTGTAGGCATCATATAGACAGATTGTGTTTTTTTATCCCTCCTGCCACTCTCTGTCTCTTTATCGGTGAATTTAGTCCATTTACATTCAGCGTAATTATTGATAGGTATGAGTTTAGCATTGTCATTTTGATGTCTTTTTTGTGTGTTGTTGACAGTTTCTTTGTTCCACTTAATTTTCTGTGCTGCATCATTTTTCTTTATGTCATTTGTTTTCATTTTTTCATTGTTGTTGATTTTGTATTGCTGAGTCTTAATATTTTTCTTGTCTTTTATTTTGATGTGTAGGATTGTTAGTTTCCTTTGTGGTTATCTTAATATTTACCCTTATTTTTCTAAGTTTAAACCAGTCTATTTCTTTACATTGCCTTGACTTCCTCTCCATATGAAAAATCTATGTCTACATTTATTAGTCCCTCTTTTTTGTTTTGATGTTCTCATCTTTTATATACTGACATCTCTGTTTCCATGTTTTCAGTGTTTTAGCTTTGATTTATTTTTGAGACTTCCATATCTGGGTTGATAGCTGGTTGTGCTGTCCCGTGTTCTAGTCTTGAGTTGTTATCTGATGTTATTGATTTTCTAACCAGAGGACTCCCTTTAGTATTTCTTGTAAGTTTGGTTTGCTTTTTGCAAATTCCCTAAACTTCTGTTTATCCAGAAATGCCCTAATTTTGCCATCATATTTGAGAGACAGTTTTGCTGGATATATAACTCTTGGCTGACAATTTTTTTTCCTTCAAGGCTTTATACATGTCTTCCCATTGCCTTCTTCCCTGCATGGTTTCTGCTGAGTAGTTGGAGCTTAGTCTTATTGACTCTCCTTTGTTGACGACCTTTTGTTTATCCCTAGCAACTCTTAAAATTCTCCTTTATCTTTGGTTTTGGTAAGTTTGATTATAATATGTCTTGGTGACTTTCTTTTGGGATCTACCTTATGTGGGTTTCGATGAGTATCTTGGATAGATATCTTCTCATCGGGAAGTTTTCTGCCAACAAATCTTCAACAATTCTCTCTGTATTTTCAGTTATCCTCCCTAGTTCTGGTAGTCCAGTCACTCATAGGTTATTCTTCTTGATAGAATCCCACATAATTCTCAAGGTTTCTTCTTTTTTAAAAATCCTTTTATCTGATTTTTCCTCAAATAAGTTGGTGTCAAGTGCTTTATCTTCAAGCTCACTAATTCTGACTTCCGTTGCCTCAATTTTGCTCTTATGACTTTTTATTGAGTTGTTTAATTCTGAAATTTTATTGTTAATCTTCTGGATTTCTGACTGCTGTCTCTCTATGGATTCTTGCAGCCTGTTAAATTTGTCACTATGCACTTCTCTAATCTTCTTAGGTTCCCCTATTGCTAAGTCTGCATTTTTAAGGATCTCCTTCTTCATCTCTTGAAGAGTTCTCTATATTAATCTTTTGTATTCTGTCTCCAGTAATTCCTGAAATTCTCTTCCTCTGGAAAATTTCTTTATTCTTTAGTTTGGAAGCTTGCTGAAGCCATCATGGTCTGCCTCTTTATGTGATTTGATATTGACTGCTGTCTCTGAGCCATCAATAAGTGATTATATTTATTTATTTTATGCTTGCTTACAGTGTCCTAGCTTCTTGTTTTGTATTGTTTTGATATGCCCAAATAGGCTGCTAATGTGAGCTAGTCCAATCACCAGTGCCCCTGATGCTCCAGAGTCCTGCTGCCAGGTGGCTAGAACTGCCACTAAGAATGTAAGCCCAGGAGTCTGCCCACTGCTCCTGTTTGGATTTAGCTCAGGTGTCTAGGTAGTTGGTCACTAAGTTTGTGGTCTAGGCTCTCACCACTGTCCTATACAGGCATGGGTGATTGTTGCAGGCACAGGCATCTGGCTGCAGCAGGGGGTCACATGCTGAGCAAGGCAGGGGGCCGACGGCTGCCCTCAAGTGTCCAGGAGGAAAGTATATCCCTGTTCCCTAGGGCGCTTAGGTGGATGGGCTTTGCAGCCGGACTATGAACACCCAATGTTGTTGGCTGTAAGGACTGGGTCACCACTTATTCTTGCACCGCTGTCACAGGTGGCTAGGTGGCATGGCTGGAGCCACTAGTCCTCAGGCCCCTGATGTGGGTAGGTGAAGACCCTGCTTAATGGGCAAAGCAGTGTCAAGTGTCACAAACCTGCCACATCACAGCTGAAACAGCTGAAGTTAGACTTCAGGTGTATACCCTGTTTACTGTGGTAATGAGGGCCTACACTGTTGAAATAGGCCCACACAAGTCTATGCAGGGGGAAAGGCACTCAAAGTCCAAGGACCCCTTTTTCCTGAGCCTAGCAAAGGTGGTGTGTCTGTCATGAGTTTCTGGCTTACGGGAACCTGCAGATTATTTTTTCCTCTGTTTGTTAATTTGTTCCCTCTCCAAGGCCAGGAGAATGACTCAGGGTACACGATGGATTCTACTTCCAGCCCAGGGGACTCTTCAGTTGCAGAAGCCAGTCCCGGACCCTGTGCAGAGCATGGTGCAGGGAGGTAAATGGGAGAGAGGTTTTTCCCAAAGGGAGGTGTTTTTGATCCACACTGTAGGCCAGATGGAAATACTTATCCTTACCCGATCAAGGGCTCGTTTACACTGGTTCTGGATGGCCAAGTAGACTCTCTGCCGCTGGGTCTCTCCTCATGTGGAAATCGCCTCCAGAGCATGGCTGCTTCCGCACCAGGAGCTGATGTGGCCTGAAGGGCTCAGGCTTTCCCCAGGTCAGGTCTGCAACTCCTCGCTGCTTCTGAACCGTCTCTCCCTCCCCCTGCCACTCAGTCCAATTCCTCAACTTTGCCTTTGATGTTTAGGGCTCCTACATTGTCATATATAATTGATTCGATTCTTTTTTCAAGTCTTTGTTTTAAGAAGGGCCACCAAAAGCGTCTGACTACTCCACCATCTTGGCCCCACCCCTGAGAGCATTTTTAATAAATGATACCTTAATATACATATTGCTCTATTACTTGCTTTTTGCAATTAATGGTATGTGTTAGAGCTTTTAACTTGTAATTACATAGAGATCCTAACCATTGCATAATGTACCATCATTTATTTTACCATGAATTTACCAGTCTCATCTTGATGGACTACAATAACAAACAACTACTACAACAAACATCACAGAATCTACATCTTGTGCAATATAAGAGTGCTTATGGAACATCGATTTCTAAAAATATTTTGCTCCTTTTATTTATTCATATATTTGTATGGTGAAGTCACATTGTATTAGTTACTAGACTCATAATGTTTGATCTGTGGCAAAAAAAACCTTATTTTTCTTTTTTTTACATATCTTGCATTTCTACATTTTCTGCTCCAGTGAATATGACAGTCAGCTTGCCTATTTCCAACAAAGAAATACTGATACATTAATTAAAACTGCATTGTATTATTTTAGATTAATTTAGAATGTAGTAACATCTTTACAATATTCAGCCTGTTCAGGGTTACATATCGATATTAGCCATTTTTGTTTCTTCTCATCTGATTTTTCTATTTATATTTGTTAGTTAAATTTCCGTTGGGTTATTTGTATTTTCTTAGCAATTTTAATAATTGCTTTATTAAATATATTAATTTTTAGTCTGTTGAAGTGTTCTAAATGTGTTTAATGTGTACAGCAGTGTAGTGGCTAACACGACAGACTTTGAAACAAGATTGGCTGAATTCAAGTCTTAGCTTGGCCCCATGCTAGCTGTGTGATGATGTGAGAGTTAACATCCCCTGCCTCAGTTTCGTCATCTGCAGAATTATGGGAAAGTAATACTACTTACTTCATAAGGTTGTTGTGAAAATTAAATGCACTAACATGTAGATTTCTTACACATTCCCAAACTCATTGCCATCCAGTTGATTCTAACTCATAAGCGATCCTGTAGGACAGAATAGAACTTCCCCATAGGATTTCATTTTTTCTTAATTTTCTTTTTTTTATTGTTGTAATTAAATGAAGTTTACATTTCAAGTTAGTCTCCCATACAAAATTTTTTTTACATACATTGTTATGAGACACCAACTGCTTACCCCATTCTGTGACAGCACACTCCTCCCCTCCGCCCCTGATTCCCCATGAACATTCAACCAGTTCCTACCCCTCTCTGCATTCCCATCTCACCTCTGGACAGAAGCTGCCCCTTTGGTCTCTTGTATCTACTTGACTAAGAGGCACAGTCCTAACGAGTATCACATTATGTCCCACAGTCCATTCCAATCCCTGTCTGAAGAGTTGGCCTCAGAAATTGCTTTAGTTCTGGGGTGATAGAGAGTCCAGGGGCCATGCTTTCCGGGGTGCCTCCAGTCTCAGTCAGACCATTAAGTCTGGTCTTCTTACTAGAATTTGAGTTCTGTATCCCATCGTTCTACTGCTCCATCAGGGACCCTCTGTTGTGTTCCCTGTCAGGACGTGCATTGGTGGTAGCGGGGCACCATCTAGTTCTTCTGGTCTAAGGCTGATGAAGTCTCTGGTTTATGTGGCCCATTCTGTCTCATGGGCTAATACTTTCCTTGTGTCTTTGGGGTTCTTCGTTCTCCTTTACTCCAAGTGGTTGGGACCGATTGATATATCTTAGATGGCTGCTTGCAAGCTTTTAAGACCCCAGACGCCACTCACCAAAGTAGGATGCAGAACATTTTCTTAATGGTACAAAGTGATGTACCATTTTACATTCCCACCAACAGTGTACAAGTGTTCCAATCTCTCCACAACCTCTCTAGCACTTTTTATTTTGTATTTTTTGGATTAATGCTGACTGTGCCTGTAGTGTGTGCTGTCTTTCCCTTCACCTAAGATGATTCTTATCTACTATCTAGTTAGTGAATAACCCTCACCCTCCTTCCCCACCCCTGTAACCATCAAAGAATGTTTTCTTCTGTGTTTAAAACTTTTCTTGAGTTCTGATAATAGTGGTCTTATACAGTATTTGTCCTTCTGTGACTGACTAAAGTCACTCAGCGTAATAATTTCCAGCGTCCACCATGTTATACGATGTTTCACAGCTTCATCGTTCTTTATTGTTGCATAACATTCCATTGTGTGGATATATCATAGTCTGTTTATCTATTCATCCTTTGATGGGCACCTAGGTTGCTTCCATCTTTTTGCTATTGTGAATAGTGCTGCGATAAACATGGTTGTGCATATATCTATTCGTTTGATGGCTCTTGTTTCTCTAGGATATATTCCAAGGAGCAGGAGAGCTGGATCGTATGGTACTTCTATTTCTAGCTTTTTAAGGAAGTGCCAAATTGATTTCCAAATGGTTGTACCGTTTTACATTCCCACCAACAGTGTATAAGTGTTCCACTCTCTCCACAACCTTTCTAGCATTTATTATTTTGTGTTTTTTGGATTAATGCTAGCCTTGTTGGGGTGAGATGATATCTCATTGTAGTTTTGATCTGCATTTCTCTAACGGTTAATGATCGTGAGCATTTCTTCATGTGTCTGTTAGCCGCCTGACTATCTTCTTTGGTGAAGTTCCTGTTCCTATCCTTTGCCCATTTTTTAATCGGGTTATTTGCTTTTTGTTGTTGAGGTTTTGCAGTATCTTGTAGATTTTAGAGAGTAAACACTGATTGGATTTTTCGTAGCCAAAAATTTTTTCCCAGTCTGTAGGTTGTCTTTTGACTCTTTTCGTGAAGTGTTTTGATGACCATAAATGTTTGATTTTTAGGAACTTTCAGTTATCTAGTCTCTCTTCTGGTGCTTGTGCATTGTTACTTATGGTTTGTATTGTGTTTATGCCATTTATTAAGGCTCCTAGGATTGTCCCTATTTTTTCTTCCATGATCTTTATCGTTTTTGATTTTATGTTTAAGTCTTTGATCCACTTTGAGTTAGTTTTTGTACATGGTGTGAGGTATGGGTCTTGTTTAAGTTTTTTGCATATAGATATCCAGTTATGCCAGCACCATTTGTTAAAGAGACTGTCTTTTCCCCAGTTAACGGACTTTGGACCTTTGTCAAATATCAGCTGCTCATAGGTGGATGAGCTTATATCTGGATTCTCAACTCTGTTTCATTGGTCTATCTATTTGTTCTTATAAGAACACCAGGCTGTCTTGACAACCATGGCAGTATAATAGATCCAAAAATCAGGTAGTGTAAGGCCTCCCACTTTGTTCTTCTTCTTGAGTAATGCTTTATTTATTCAGGGCCCCTTTCCTTTCCATATGAAGTTGGTGATTTGTTTCTCCATCTCATTAAAAAATGCTGGTGGAATTTCGATCGGGATTGCATTGTATCTATAGATTACTTCGGGTAGAATTGACATTTTCACTATGTTGAGTCTACCTATCCATGAGCAAGGTATATTTTTCCACTTATGCAGGTCTCTTTTAGTTTCTTGCAGTAGTGTCTTCTAGTTTTCTCTGTAAAGATCTTTTACATCTCTGGTTAGATTTATTCCTAAGTATTTTATCTTCTTGGGGGCTATTGTAAATGGTATTCATTTGGTGATTTCCTCTTCAAGGTTCTCTTTGTTGACATAAAGGAATCCAATTGATTTTTGTATGTTTATCTTGTATCCTGAAACTTTGCTGAAATCTTCTATTAGTTCCAGTAGTTTTCTTGTGGATTCCTTGGGGTTTTCTGCGTATAAGATCATATCATCTGCAAAGATACTTTGATTTCTTCCTACCTATTTGGATACACTTTATTTCTTTTTCTAGCCTAACTGTTCCGTCTAAGACCTCCAGCACTATGTTAAATAATAGTGGTGATAGAGGGCAGTCTTGGCTGGTTCCTGTTCTCAAGGGGAATGCTTTCAAAGTCTCTCCTTTTAGGATGATGTTGGCTGTTGATTTTGTATAAATGCCTTTAATTATACTGAGGAATTTCCCTTCTATTCCTATTTTATTGGGAGTTTTTATCATGAATGGGTGTTGGACTTTGTCGAACGCCTTTTCTGCATCAATTGCTAAGTTCATGCGGTTCTTGTCTTTTGTTTTATTTATGTGGTGGATTACATTGATTGTTTTTCTAATATTCAACCATCCCTGCATACCTGGTATAAATCCCACTTGATCATGGTGAATTATTTTTTTGATATGTTGCTGAATTCTAATGGCTAAAATTTTGTTGAGGATATTTGCGTCAATGTTCATGAGGGATATCGGTCTGTAATTTTCTTTTCTTGTGGTGTCTTTACCTGGTTTTGGTATCAGGGTTATGTTGGCTTCATAGAATTAGTTTGGGAGTATTCCACCCTTTTTTATGCTCTGAAATACCTTTAGTAGCAGAGGTGTTATCTTTTCTCTGAAAGTTTGGTAGAATTCTCCAGTGAAGTCTTCCTGGCCAGGGCTTTTTTTTGTTGGCAGTTTTTTAATAATCTTTTCTATCTCTTCTTTTGTTATGGATTTATTTAGTTGTTCTACTTCTGTTTGTGTTAATTTAGGTAGGTAGTGAGTTTCTAAAAATTTGTCCATTTCCTCTAGGTTTTCAAATTTGTCAGAGTACAATTTTTCATAGTAATCTGTTATGATTCTTTTAATTTCTGTTGGGTCTACTGTGATATCACCCATCTTATTTCTTATATGGGTTACCTGCTTCCCCTCCTGTTTTTTTTTTTTTTTTTTTCAGTTTGGCCAATGCTTTATCAATTTTGTTGATCTTTTCGAAGAACAAGCTTTTGGACTTGTTAACTCTTTCTATTGTTTTTCTATTCTCTATTTCATTTAATTCTGCTCTAATTCTTATTATTTCCTTCCTTCTGGCCCCTGTGGGCTTCTTTTGCTGCTCTCTTTCTACTTGTTCCAGTTGTAGGGTTAATGCTTTGATTATGACCCTTTCTTCTTTTTGGATGTGTGCATTTATTGGTATAAACTCACCTCTGAGCACTGTTTTTGCTGTGTCCCAAAGGTTCTGGTAGGAAGCGTTTTCATTCTCGTTTGAGTGTATGAATTTCTTTATTCCATCCTTAATTTCTTCTATAACCCAGTAGTTTTTGAGCAAGGTGTTGTTCAGCTTCCATGTGTTTTTTTTTTTTTTTCCCTTGCTTTTTGTGTTGTTGACTTCCACTTTTATGGCTTTATGGTCAGAAAAGATGCTTTGGATTTTGTTAAGGCTTGCTTTATGGCCTAATATGTGGTCTATTCTGGAGAATGTTCCATGTGCATTGGAAAAGAAAGTATACTTGGCTGCTGTTGGGTGCAGTGTTCAGTATATGTCTATGAGATCAAGTTGATTGTAGGATTTAGCTCTTCTGTGTCTTTGTTGAGCTTCTTTCTGGATGTTCTGTCCTTCACCAAAAGTGGCGTGTTGAAGTCTCCTAGTACTATTGTGGAGTTGTCTGTCTCTTTCTTCAGAGCTGTTAGAGTTTATGTATTTTGGAGCCCTGTTGTTGGGTGCGTAAATATTTATTATAGTTATGTCCTCCTGGTGTATTGACCCTTTAATCATTATATAGTGCCCTTCCTTATCCTTTGTGGTGGATTTTACTTTAAAGTTTATTTTGTCAGAGATTAATATCACGACTCCTGCTCTTATTTGAGTGTTGTTTGCTTGATATTTTTTTTCCCATCCTTTGAGTTGTAGCCTGTTTGTGTATTTAAGTCAAAGGTGCGTCTCTTGTAGGCAGCATATAGATGGATGCTTTTTTATCCAATCTGCCACTCTCCATCCCTTTATTGGTGCATTAAGTCTGTTTACATTCAGCGTAATTATTGATAGGTATGAGTTTAGTGCTGTCATCCTGATATTTCTTTTTGTGTGTTGGTCACAGTTTTTTTGTTCTCCTCACTTTTCTGTGCTGAGTCATTTTTCTTTATGTATTTTTTTTTCATCTTTTTCTTTGCTGTAGATTTTGTGTTTCCTGGGTTTTTATGTTTTTCTACTTTTTTATTTTTATTTATATGATTGTTAGATTCCTTTGTGGTTACCTTGATATTCACCCCTATTTTTCTAAGTTTATACCAGTCTTTTATTAATGTATATTGCCTTAACTTCCCCTCCATATGAAAAATCAATGTCTCCATTTTTTAAGTCCCTCTTTTTTGTTTTAATATTGCCCTTTTTTACATATTGATATCTGTTTCCCTATTTTCAACATTTTAGCTTTGATGTATTTTATATATCTGAATCTGAGTCAATATCTGGTTGCTCTGTCCTGTGTTCTAGTCTTGCGTTGTTAACTGGTGTTATTATCTAACCATAGGACTCCCTTTAGTATTTCTTGTAATTTTGGTTTGGTTTTTGCAAATTCCCTGAACTTCTGTTTATCTGGAAAGGGCCTAATTTCGCCATAATGTTTGAGAGACAGTTTTGCTGGATATATAATTCTTGGCTGGCAGTTGTTTTCCTTCAAGCCTTTATATGTATCATCCCATTGCCTTCTAGCCTGCATGGTTTCTGTTGAGTAGTCCGAGCTTATTCTAATTGACTCTCCTTTGTAGATGATTTTTCTTTTATCCTTAGCTGCTCTTAAAATTCTTTATCTTTGGTTTTGGTAAGTTTGATTATAATATGTCTTGGTGACTTTCTTTTGGGATCTACCTTATGTGGATTTGATGAGCATCTTGGATAGATGGCTTCTCATCTTTCATGATATCAAGGAATTTTTTTTCTTTTTTTAAAATTGTACTTCAGGTGAAGGCTTACAGAACAAATAGTTTCTCATGAAACAGTAGTACACATATTGTTTTATGACATTGGTTAACAACCCCACAACATGTCAACGCTCTAACTTTTTTTTGGTGAAAATACACATAACCAAAGATACAGCTTTTCAAAAATTTCTACATGCACAGTTCAGTGACATTGACTACGCTCTTCCAATTGTGCTGCTAGCTCACTTAAGATGAAGGCTTACAGAACAAAATAGTTTCTCATTTAACAGTTACTACACATGTTGCCCTATGACAATGGTTAACAATCTCACAACACATCAACAATATCTTTACTCAACCTTGGGTTCCCTATCACCAGCTTCCTTGTCACCTTCTGCCTTCTGGCCCTTGTCACTGGACTACTGTACCTCATTAGTCCCATATGGTTTTACGGGGCTATATCAGGGAAGTTTTCTGTCTGCAAATCTTCAAAATTTTTCTCTGTATTTTCTGTTATTCCCCACTGTTCTGGTACTCCAATCACTCGTAGGTTCTCTTGATAGAGTCCCACATGACTCTTAGAGTTTCTTCATTATTTTTGGTTCTTTTATCTGATTTTTCCTCATATAATTTGGCGTCAAGAGCTTTATCCTCAGTGTCACTAATTCTAACTTCTACTGCCTCAATTCTGCTCCTATGCCTTTCTATTGAGTTTTCTAATTCTGAAGTTTTATTGTTACTCTTCTGGATTTCTGATTGTTGTGTCTCTATGGATTCTTGCAGCCTATTAAATTTGTCATTATGTTCTTGAATAACTTTTTTAAGTTTCACTACTATTTTGTGTGTTTCCTGGCTATTTCTGCATTTTATCAAATTTGCTTTCTAATTTCTAGAAGAGTTCTGTATATTAATCTATTGTACTCTGTCTCTGGTAATTCCAAGAAGTTCTCTTCCTCCAGAGAATTTATTGATTATTTATTTTGGGAGCTTGCTGAAGCCATCATGGACTGCCTCTTTATGTGATTTGATATTGACTGTTGTCTCTGAGCCATCAATAATTTATTATAATTTTATTTTATATTTGTGTAGTGAGACCTAGCTTCTTGTTTTGTTTTGTTTTGATATGCCCAATTAGGCTGCTCGTGTGCACTAGTTTGATTTTTGACACCTTTGAATCTCTAACGTTCTGTCACCAGGTAGTTAGTTCTGTAACTAAGTATGTGCACACAGGAGTCTGTTAAATTTTCCTATATGGGTTCAGCTCAGGTGTCCAGGCAGTTGGTCACCAACTGTGTGATGCTGGCTCTCACCCACAGTCCTAGAGAAGCATGGGTGATTGGTGCAGGCACTGGACTCTGGCTGTGGTAGGGGATCACGCGCTGAGTCAGGCAGGGGGCTGACGGCTGCCGGCTGCCCCTGAGAGTCTGAAAGGAAAGTGTGTCCCTATTCTCTAGGGTGAGTAGGTAGGTGAGTTTTGCAGCCAGACTATGAACACCCCACTCTGTTGGCTGTAAAGACTCGAGGGCACCACTTTTTCTTGGACTCCTGTAGCAGGTGACTAGGAGTTTTAGGTGATCCCACCAGTCCTCAAGCCCCTGTTGCAAATCAATAAAAGTGTCTACTTAAGGGGCAGGGCTGTTTCGAGGGTCACAAATCACCAGTTCACAGCTGAAGCAGTTGAAGTTAAACTTCAGATATTTGCCCTGTTATACTGTGGTAGTGAGGGCTAACTCTGTTGAGATGGATCCCCACAAGTCTATACAGGGGTGTAAGGCACTCAGAGTCTGCGGGCCCCTTATACCTGTGCCTAGCAAAGGAGCTGTGCTGACCCTGTGTTCCTGGCTTAGGGGAGCCAGTAACTTATTTGTTCCCTCTCCAAGGCCAGGAGAATGGGTCTGGGTGCCTTTTGGGATCTACTTCCGGTCCAGAGGACTCCCAGTGCAGAGCGTGGAGGGAGGAGGTAAAAGAGAGAGAGGTTTTTCCCAAATGGGCTTTTCTTTTTTTTTGATCCCTGAGAAAGGCTGCATACATGTACTTAGCCACTTGGGAGCTGCTTTTCACTCGTTCGGAGTGTCCAAGCAGAATCTCTGCTGCCGGGTCTCTCTCGATGTGGAAACTGCTTCCTGAGCACACTCACAGGACAGCTGTTTGCCTGCTTCACTGCGGACCAGTGTGGCTGTGGAGCTGCAGTTTCGCAGCCATGGTTCTGACACTTTTCGCTTCTTCCAGACCTTCTCCCTCTCCCCACCGCTCAGAGTCACTCAGTCCGTTTCCTCAACTTTGCCTTGTTTCATGGCTCCTAGATATTCATACAGAATCGAATCACTTGTTTTTCCAGGTCTTTGTTATAAGAGGATATAAGAAGCATCTAACTACTCCGCCATGTTGGCCACGCTCTCCTATAGGATTTCCAAATCTTATAGAAGCAGACTGCCACATCTTTCTCCCATGGAGTGGCTTCTGGGTTCAAACAGCTGATCTTTCTGTTAGCAGCCAAGCGCTTAACCATTGTGCCACCCAGATTCTCCCAGACTGATGCTCGTCAATGTTATAAAATTAATTTTAGTTACGCAAAAATACATACATTGGCTGTGTCAAACAACAACAACAAAGCATTACAAATGTTGCCAAATCCCCCCTCTGACATCCTAACCCCCAAATCTGGATGCCCATTATCCCTTAGAGTAAATTACCATTGATGTATGGCTTTTTTTTCAATGAACTTATATACACATATTTAGTCATAAAATATATTCAGTACAGTTTTGAGGTTTTTTTAAATAAAATGTATGCAATATTGTATGAATATTCTGTAATTTGCCCCTTTGTAATCTCACCTGTATGATATGGAGTTGTTTCTATGAACACTCTGTCCTCTTGTAGTGATTGTCTTTTCCTGTTCTAATGCCACTGTCTTTTATTTACAATGGTTTCATGTATTTTGATAACTACTGATAAGCCCACGATTTTGTCCTTGGCTCTTCCTGCATATTTAGTCTTCCATTTGAATTTTAGAATCAGCTTGTCAAAATCCATGAAAAAAATCCTTTTGATATTTTAATTGGGATTTATTTGAATTCTTAGATTAAAATAGGGATAACTGATAAATTTATAACGTTGGGTCTTCCTACTGGTGAACATAGTTTATCTTCCATTTATCATGTCATTCAATAAAATTTTAACATTTTCATATTTCTTTGTAGGTTTATTCTGAGACACATTTTAACTTTTATGCTATGGTAAGTGGGAACTTATTCTTTTTTTTAAATTGTACTTTAGGTGAAAGTTTACAGAGCATATTAGTTTCCCATTCGATAGCTTGTACAGAAAGTGTTCATGAAATTGGTTGCATTCTCCACAATGTGTCAGCAGTCTCTCCATTTCCGCCCTGGGTTCCTCATTTCCTTTCATCCGGATTTTCTGTCTTTCCTGCCTTCTCATCTTTGCTTTTGGGCAAATGTTGTCCTTTTGATCTCACATAATTGATTGTCTTAAAAACCACATTCCTCTGGGCTGTTATTGTTTATTTTAGGGGCCTGTCTATTGTTTAGCTGAGAGAACAGCTTCAGTTCCAGGTCGGAAGTGTATCTTAGGGCCATAGTCTCAGAGGTTCCCAGTCTCTGTCAGACCAGTAAGTCTGCTCTTTTTTGCGATTTTGATTTTTTGTGTTACATTTTTCTCTCTCTCTGTCCTGGATCCTGTGTTGTGATCCCAGTCAGAGTGGTCAGTAGTGGTAGCCAGGCACCATCTAGTCCTTATGGTCTTAGGGTCTTGTAGGCTGTGGTTCATGTGGTTCATTAGTCCTTTGGACTAATTGCTCCCTTGAGTCTTTGGTATTATTCACTCTCCTTTGCTCCAGATACGAAGAGATCAGTACTTGTATCTTAGATAGGTACTCACAAGTTTTTAAGACCCCAGATGCTACTTACCGAAGTAGGAAGCATAACAATGTGTTTTTGAACTATGTTGTGCCAATTGACGCAGATTCTAGTGGGAATTTATTCTATTACGTTTTCTAATTAGTTGTTGCTGGTGTAAGGGAAAGGTACTGTTTTTTCATATGTATCTTATATTTGACCAGATTTTGATTCTTCAAGTAATGAAAAATTGGTATCTTGCTTTCTAATACATAAATTATTTTTAAATTTTATTTTATTGCATAGGTTAAGGTATCTCTACCTGGTTTTTTCAATCTGTAAAATAAAGATAATAATAGTAAAAAACTCAAAAAGTTGTTGTGAGGATTAAATGTGTTAACATAAAAGTCTTTTAATAATTCCATTCTTTTCTTAGCTCTGACTTTATCAAGAAATGTTTAATACACTGCTGAGTTCAAACTACCTTAATTTTATTTTGAATCGTTGAAGCTGAATTTACTAATGATATGTATTTTATACCTTTCTTTTTTTAGTCTATAAAATATATAGTCACTATAGCAATGATACATTAACATTTTGAAAGGGTAGGAGGAAATGGGATTTCTTTCCAGGAGAGGAGTATAAACTTTTATATTTCCTGTGTTTCTTACTTTAATATATCCTATGATTAAGAGATTGGCTACTAACCAAAAGGTAAGCAGTTCGAATCCACCAGCTGCTCCTTAGAAACCCTATGGGGCAGTTCTACTCTCTTATATAGGGTCACTATGAGTCAGAATAGACTCGATAGCAATGGGTTTGGCTTGGTTTGGTTTTATGTATCATAAAATAAGAATTTGTGATCCAGAAATAGAAAACTGGAATCATTCAAAATAAATAAGAAAGTGTAAACATTATCCGAAGATTACCTATGGTTAAAAAAAAAAAAAACTCAATGGATATACAATTTTACAGGTGAATTTTTTTCACAAACAAGGAGCACCTGATTCTCAGGTTATAATTTATTTTGCCAAAACACAGGAAAAAAAGGAAATCTTACCAATTTATTTTATAAAGCAATCATTACTCTGTGCCAAAACATGAAAAAAGTAAACAAAATAAAAATTTGTTTGTGATTTTAATCTAATAAAATGGATATAACAATCAAAAATGAATGAGAAATTACAGTCACTAAAACATTAAGATAATTATGGAGGCCAAAGGGTTTCTGGAAGACTATTACTATGACCTACAGACAATCTATTTCAGTTTTGCTTAGCTTAGCCTTTTTTCAATTTAAAAAGGAAAGGAAGCCATTGGTTTAGATGTTGTAAACAAAGACAAAAAATTCTAAAATGGCAACAAATGCACATTCCCTTGTTCTCATAGTTTGATCCTAGGCTAAGGGATTCTAAAGGTTTGGAAGTTCTTCTTTGGAATGGTTGTAGTTGGTGAGGGACATGATACTTGGAGATAAATCAAAATGAAGACACAACAAATCAAAAACTGGGCAAAGAACATGAACAGACACTTTATCAAAGAGGATATTCAAATGGTCAATAGACACATGAAAAAATGCTCATTGTCATTAGCCGTCAGAGAAATGCAAATCAAAACCTCAGTGAGATATCATTTCTCTCTCACTAGGATGGCTAAGGAACCTGGTTGTGTAGTGGTTAAGAGCTTGGCTGCTAACCAAATGACTGACAGTTCGAATCCACCAGCTGCTCTTTGGAAACCCTGTGGAGGCAGTTCTACTTTGTCCTTATAGGGTCGCTATGCATTGGAATCGACTCAACGGCAACGGGTTTTCACAGGTTTAGGATGACTAATGTCTTAGTTATCTAGTGCTATAACAGAAATACCACAAGTGGATGGCTTATACAAATGTAAATTTATTTTCTCACAGTTTAGGAGGCTGGAAGTCTGAAATCAGGGCGCCAGCTCTAGGGAAGGCTCTAGTGGAAGGCCTTTGTCTCTTTTGAGTTTCTGCTCCTGGGAGATCTTCATGTGTCTTGGCATCTATCTTCCCCATCTCTGCTCTGTTCACTTGTTTAATCTCTTCTATATCTCAAAAAAGATTGACTCAAGAGACACCCTACACTAATATTGATTCATTAACATAACAAAGACAACCTATTCCCAAATGGGATTATAACCACAAGAATAGAGGTTAGGATTTAAAACACATATTTGGTGGAGATACAATTCAACCCATAACAGCTAAGACAAAAAAGTTTTTCAAAAAAGAAAATAACAAGCGTTGGAGGGGATGTGGAGAAATAAGAACCATCATCCATTGCTGGTGGGAATGCAAAATGGTACAGCCATTGTGTAAAACAGTCTGGCAGTTCCTCAAAAAACTAGAGGTAGAGCTGTCAATATGACCCAGTGTTGCCTAACCCTGGAATGTGGGTACTGTCTGGCACACTCAGACCTGCCAATAATCTGGACACCAGCCTTTGAGAAAGAGAAAGTAACTTTATTGCAATGTGCAGAGTAAGGAGCTGAGAGGAAGTTCCTCAGATCCAGCTCCCCGAGCTATGGGGAAGCAGAGCTTATATGTGATTTGGGCAGCAAGATGGTGGTCACGCAGGAATATTGAGGAGGGAAAATTCTAGAAGGAAGAGTTGCAGGAATTATGGTGGCCAGGAGACGGGAGATGACGTAGTTCTTGTCAGACCTCTAGCTTCGGAATGGGTGCCGGGTGATTATTTTCCTTTTGATTCATTCCACCTGTTGCTGCATCCTCTGTCGAGGTCAATTAACGGTCACAGCTGGCCCTTCTGGGCATGCGGTACAGGCCAAATCTGGCTTAGGCTAGTTTAAGACAATCTTTTCTGACTAATGTAAATTTACTGACATTCGTAGGGTCAGGTTACACCAGTAATTCCAATCCTAGGTATACACCCTACTGATCTAATAGAAGAGACATGAACAGACATATGCACACCTATGTTCATCATAGCACTCTTCACAATACCAAAAATGATGGAAACAACCTGCCTATCAATTGATGAATAGACAAGTAAAATGTGGTACATACATAAAATAGAATACTACTCAGTGATAAAGAAAAATGAGTTCCTAAAACGTCTTCGAACATAAATGAACCTGGAGGGCATTATGTTGAGTGAAATAAGTCAATCACAAAAATATATATATATATATATATAGTATGTTCTCGCTTTTATGAAATGATATGAACAAGTAAATATTCAGAAATTAATTTTTATTAGTGGTTACCAAGGATGAGGGGTTGGGGGAAAAGTGGGATTCACTGTCTAGATAGTAGACGCTTATTATTTTTGGTGATGGGACAAGTAACACCGAATGAGGGTGAAGTTTGATGAAAGGAAACAATGTCACTAAAATGTACACAAGAAAAAAGGACCTTTTGGTAATTGTTATGGCATATATAATTTTGAAACAACAGCAACAACGACCAAAAAAGGTATATATGCATGTATGTAGAATAATATATGTATAGGTATGTATATGTGTATGTATATACACCCATGAAACCAAACCCATTGCCGTCGAGTCGATTCCAACTCATAGTGACCCTATAGGACAGAGAAAACTGCCCCATATGTTTTCCAAGGAGTGGCTAGTGGATTTGAACTGCCGACCTTTTGGTTAGCAGCCAAGCTCTTAACCACTGCACCACCAGGGCTCCTCCAACACAGGGTGCCCAGTGCAGTGGTAGCAGCCGCACCCAGATGTGTGCGTATGTATATCTATATGCATGTATGTGACTGCATACACATACATTCATATATATATAATAAAGCACATGGAGGGCACAGTTACGGATACCTCTTAGACATAACCAAACACGTTGTGGAATTGGTTTCTTTGGTTTGAAGGATTAGGAACATAGTCTCACGGGACAGCTTAGTCAACTGGCATAATATAGTTCATAAAGTTCATGTTCTACCTCCTAGTTTGGTGAGTAGTGTCTGGGGTCTTAAAAATTTCCAAGTGGTCATCTAAGATACAACTATTGGTCTCTACTAGTCTAGTGCAAAAGAGAAAGAAGGAAACCAAACACTCAAAGAAGAAACTAGTCTACAGACTAATAGCCTACATAAACCACAGCCTCATCTATTAGGAGAGCAGGAAGAACTAGATGGTGCCGGGCTACCACTACCGACTGTTCTGACCAAGGCCACAATAGATCTAACCTGATTGTCTTAGTTATCTAGTGCTGCTATAACAGAAATACCACAAATGGATGTATTTAACAAACCGAAGTTTATTATCTCAGAGTTTAGGAAGCTAGAAGTCCAAATTCAGGATGCTAGCTCCAGGGGAAGACTTTCTCTCTCTGTTGGCTCTGGGGGAAGGCCTTTGCCATCAATCTTCTTCTGGTCTAGGAGCTTCTCAGTGCAGGGACCCCAGGTCAGTGATTAAGGCTGCTTTTAAAGGCCTCTCCTAATATTTACCTACCCAGCTTCCTTCTATACTTCTAGCTGTGTCTTTCTCAAACAGCTGCATCCAGAACAGAAGGCTCTTTTGAGTAAACTCGTAAGTCACCTGTGCTTATTTTGTGTATTCAGGGCTGTTATGCTCTGCAGCAAGCTATTTTTCTTTTTTTTTTTTTTAAACTAGGAGTGGGTATTTGATATAATAGATTATTACATGTTCAGCATATGAATTACTGGGTCTTAGAAGCAATAAATGAATAATTCTGCCCTGAGGTAATATAACTGCTACTATGGAGTCACTAAAATCAATTAAATCGATCATCTGTGGTCAGGATAGAAGACTGGAATTACTACCTAAATAGCATTCCACAGTCATTCCCAAATTTAATCATTCAACAAACAAGTATTGAGAACCCGAGGTGAGTTTGAGATGTTACCTAAGTGTTGGGCAGGACCACAAAGAAATACAAAAATACAGTATCAAGAAAACCAAAGAAATTTCTATGGGGAACTCTCTAGGAAATTAATTGACATCATTGTGCTTCTTGATCAGTAAACGTGAGGGGTGTGGGCTCTCTTAGAATGCAACTAGACATATATCCAGAAGCACAGGGGTAGGTAACATGTACAATTTTGTTCAGGAGGACACACAGAGTGAGAAAGAGGAAGTAACATTGATCAGACCTGGAAACCCTGCCTCAAGAAGGCCAGTTATAAAGCAATTTGCATTTGGAGTTAGGGGACTAAGTCCAACTCTGACGCTTATTAGCTGAATGATTTGGGGCAAGTTAGTTAATCTCATTGGGTACGTTTTCTCATCGTCAACAGTGATTATCTTAGGATAATCTCAATTAAATGAGATAATGGATGTGAAATGCCTGGCACATAGTTATAGATAGATAGCTGCCATCGAGCTGACTCTGACTCTTGGTGACCTTACATACAACAGAACAAAATGTTGCCTAGTCCTGTGTCATGCTCACAATCACAGGCATCTTTAAGTTCATCGTTGCAGTTATTGTGCCAATCCATCTCACCGAGGGTCTCCCTCACCCTCGCTGCGCTTTACTTCACCAAACATGATGTCCTCTTCTAGCCATTGATCCCTCCTGATGAAGTGTCCAAAGCAAGAGAGTCAATGTTCTCTTGTGTTACATTAGCTTTTCATTGGCTGATTGTTGGGAGTAGATTGCTAGGCCTTTCTTCCTAGTCTGTCTTAGTCTGGAAGCTCCACTGAAACCTGTTCACCATGAGTGATGATGCTGGTATTTGAAATACTGGTGGAATAACTTCCAGCATCATAGCAACACACAAGCCACCATAGTAGGACAAACTGATAGACGGGTGGTGGTGGCACATAGTAGGCCTTCAAAACGAGGATCATGATGCTTATAATCCAGGCCCAGCATAAAAGGAGTGGGAGCCACTCTCCATTGTGGAATCACCCACCACTCTCAGTACACTAGAACTCTGAGGGACTAATTCCACTCTTGTTACTGACCTGTGTCCCAGTTGAATACGAGACCCTGCTTTCTTATGATCCCCAAAGAATAGTCCAATTTTGTGCTAGAGTCGTGGAGATTGCAGATTCTCTGCCACAGATAGAAGTCCTTTTACTACCAGTTTTTCCTTGGAAAACACTTCACCCTTTGCCAGTGAGAGACTTTTAATTTGCCTGTATAATTGAAATGGGCCCTCTGGGTCACGGGATTAGCATCATCTGGCTGGTGAGTTATCCAGGGTAGTTGTTCACTTTTTGTCAAGTGGATCAAGAGTATACTGACCCAGGTTAAATGGAAAGGAGGGATGAGAAATTACTAAATCTAAGCAATCTAGACTCCCCCCTTGTACTGCTTCAAGGAGCACAACACCCTTCAACCCTGACCCCACCCACAATTCCTTATCACAGCACAGTCTAGCGAGAAAGAGGGACCAAACGGAAGTTCTTTTATTAAAGCCCCAATGAGTGAAAAGGTACTCTAAAATAACTCCTCATGTCAGCAACCAAAGTTAAAATGATATCATACTCAGATAATTAATACTATCAGACTTGACAGCAGAACATGCTAAATGAATTAGTCTTTAAATCCTTATGGTTCTTCCAATTATAGGTTTTTGGTCTAATAATTGCTTCACCAAATAGACAAAGGGCTCAATATCCTGCTTACTTTTGCCCATAAAGATGTGGCCTTTATCGACCAATGTTAAGTAGAAACACTTTTCTCACCTGCCTCCATCTGTAGCGTGAAGAGCTGTTAATGAATGACATTTAAAGGAATTTGTAAGAACGAATTCGATTCGACACCATCGATTTTATATAGGGTGTCTTCTCAGCGTAAGGAGAAGGGGCAGTCACTGAAGGGAACACAGAGACAAAGACGTCAGATTCTACACTGAGGGATGGACACTTGGGTAGGGAAGGGGCTTCACGGGCTCTGGGTATGATAAAAGGCAGAAAGATCCTGGAGTCAGAGGAAAACAGCATTTTATTTTTTTTTAATTTTCTTATTTCTTCCCATACAAAAATTTATACTACATTGTTATGTGACCCTAATTGCTCTCCCCATACTGTGGCAGCACACTTCTCCTTTCCACCCCTGATTCCCCATGTCCATTCAACCAGCTCCAAACTCTCTCTGCCTTCCCATCTCACCTAAAGACAGAAGCTGCCCATTTAGTCTCTTGTATCTACTTGGGCTAAGAGGCACACTCCTCACGAGTATCGCTTTATGTCCCACAGTCCAGGCCAATCCCTGTCTGAAGAGTTGGCCTCAGAAATTGTTTTAGTTCTAGGCTGATAGAGAATCCAGGGGACAAGATTTCCGGGGTTCCTCCAGTCTCAGTCAGACCACTAAGTTTGGTCCTCTTACTAGAATTTCATTTCTGCACCTCAACTTTCTCCTCCCCATCTGGGACTCACTGTTGTGTTTCTTGTCAGAGAGGTCATTGGTGGTAGCCGGGAACCATCTAGTTCTTCTGGTCTCAGGCTGAGGAAGTCTCTGGTTTATGTGCCCCTTTCTGTCTCTTTGGCTAATACTTCCCTTGTGACTTTGGTGTTCTTCATTCTCCTTTACACCAGGTGGCTGGGACCAATTGATGCACCTTAGATGGCCGCTTGCAAGCTTTTAAGACCCTAGACATCACTCACCAAAGTAGGATGAAGAACATTTTCTTAATAAGCTTTGTTATGACAACTGACCTAGATGTCCGCTGAAAGCATGGCCCCCAAACCCCTATCCCTGCTACTCTGTCCCTCAAAGTGTTTGATTGTATTCAGGAAATTTCTTAGCTTTGGTTTAGTCCAGTTGTGCTGACTTCCCCTGTAGTGTGTGCTGTCCTTCCCTTCACCTAATACTTACCTACTATCTAGTTAGTAAATAACTCTTACCCTCCTTCCTATCAAACAATGTTTTATTCTGTGTTTAAACCTTTCCTTGAGTTCTTATAATAGTGGTCTTATACAATATTTGTCCTTCTATGACTGACCAAATTCACTCAGCATAATAATCTTCAGCTTCCTCCATGCTATAAGATTTTTCACAGCTTCATCACTGTTCTTTATTGTTGCATACTACTCCATCCGGTGGATATACCATAATTTGTTTATCCATTCATCCGTTGATGGGAACCTAGGTTGTTTTCATCTTTTTGCTATTGTGAACATTGGTGCAATGAGCATGGGTGTGCATATGTCTATTCATGTGATGGCTCTAATTTCTCTAGTATATATTCCAAGGAACAGGATAGCTGGATAGTATGGTATTTCTATTTCTAGCTTTTTAAGGAAGTGCCAAATTGATTTCCAAAGTGGTGGTACCATTTTACATTCCCACCTACAGTGTATAAGTGCGCCAGTCCTTCCACAACCTCTCTTGCACTTATTATTTTGTGCTTTTTAGATTAATGCTAGCCTTGTTGGGGTGAGATGATATCTCATTGTAGTTTTGACCTGCATTTCTCTAATGGCTAAAGATCACGAACATTTTTTCATGTTTCAGTTAGCCATCTGAATATGTTCTTTGGCGAAGTGCCTGTCCATATCCTTTGCCCATTTTTTAATTGGGTTATTTGACTTTTTGTTGTTGAGGTTTTGCAGTATCTTGTAGATTTTAGAGATTAGATGCTGATCGAATTTTTCATAGCCAAAAGTTTTTTCCCATCTGTAGGTTGTCTTTTTACTGTTTTGGTGAAGCCTTTTGATGAGCTTAAGTGTTTGATTGTTAGGAGCTCCCACTTATCTAGTCTCTTTTCTGGTGCTTGTGCATTGTTACCTATGGTTCGTATTGTGTTTATGCCATGTATTAGGGCTCCTAGCATTGTCCTTATTTTTTCTTCCATGATCTTTATTGTTTTTGATTTTATACTTAAGTCTTTGATCCATTTTGAGTCAGTTGTTGTTCATGGTGTGAGGTATGGGTCTTGTTTCAGTTTTTTGCAGATGGATATCCAGTTATGCCAGCACCATTTGTTAAAGAAACTGTCTTTTGCCCAATTAATGGACTTTGGGTCTTTGTCAAATATCAGCTGCTCATAGGTGGATGAATTTATGTCTGGATTCTCAATTCTGTTCCATTGATTTATGTATCTGTGGTTGTACCAGTACCAGGCTGTTTTGACTATCGTGGTGGTATAATAGTTCTAAAATCAGGTAGTGTGAGGCCTCCCACTTTGTTCTTCTTCTTGAGTAATGCTTTAATTATTCAACGCCTCTTCCCTTTCGATTACGGAGTTGGTGATTTGTTTCTCTATATCGTTAAAAAAAATTGCTGGTGGAATTTGCACCAGGATTGCCTTGTATCTGTACATTGCTTTGGATAGAATTCACATTTTCACAATGTTGAGTCTACCCATCCATGAGCAAGGTATGTTTTTCCACTTGTGCAGGTCTCTTTTGGTTACTTGCAGTAGTGTCTTGTAGTCTTCATTGTACAGATCTTTTACATCTCTGGTTAGACTTATTCCTAAGTATTTTATCTTCTTGGGGGTTATTGTAAATGGTACTGATTTGGTGATTTCCTCTTTCAGGTTCTCTTTATTGGTATAAGGAGTCCAATGGATTTTCATATGTTTATCTTCTATCCTGAAACTTTTCTGAAATCTTCTATTAGTTCCAGGACTTTTCTTGTGGATTCTTTGGGGTTTTCTGTGTATAAGATCATATCATCTGCAAATAGAGATACTTTGACTTCTTCCATACCAATCTGGATGCCCTTTATTTCTTTTTCTAGCCTAATTGCTCTGGCTAGGACCTCCATCACATTGTTGAATAAGAGTGGTGATAAAGGGTATCCTTGTCTGGTTCCCGTTCTCAAGGGGAATGCTTTCAAAGTGTCTCCATTTCAGATGATGTTGGCTGTTGGCTTTGTATAAATGCCCTTAATTATACTGAGGAATTTCCCTCTATTCCTATTTTGTTGGGAGGTTTTATCATGAATGAGTTTGGACTTTGTCAAATGCCTTTTCTGCATCGATTGATAAGATCATGTGTTTCTTGTCTTTTGTTTTATTTATATAATGGATTGCATTGATTGTTTTTCTAATATTGAACCATCCATGCATACCTGGTATAAATCCCACTTGATTATGGTATTTTTTTTTTTTTGATATGTTGCTGAATTCTATTGGCTAGAATTTTGTTAAGGATTTTTGCGTCAATATTCATGAGGGATATTGGTCTGTTATTTTCTTCCCTTGTGGTGTCTTTACCTGGTTTTGGTATCAGGGTTATGCTGGCTTCATAGAATGAGCTTGGGGGTATTCCATCCTTTTCTATGCTCTGAAGTACCTTTAGTAGAAGTGATATTAACTCTTCTCTGAAAGTTTGGTAGAATTCTCCAGTGAAGCCATCTGGGCCATGGTTTTTTTTTGTTGTTGGGAGTTTTTTAATTATGTTACAATCTCTTCTTTTGTTATGGGTTTATTTAGTTGTTCTACCTTTGTTTGTGTTAGTTTAGGTAGGTAGTGAGTTTCTAGAAATTTGTCCATTTCCTCTAGGTTTTCAAATTAGAGTACAATTTTTCATAGTATTCTGTTATGATTCTTTTAATTTCAGTTGGATCTGTTGTGATATCAACCATCTGATTTCCTATATGGGTTATTTGCTTTCTCTCCTGTTTACTTTTGTCAGTTTGGATAATGGTTTATCAATTTTGTTGATCTTTTTTTAAAGAACCAGCTTTTGGTCTTGATAAGTCTTTCGATTGTTTTTCTAGTCTCTATTTCATTTAATTCTGCTCTAATTCTTATTATTTCCTTTCTTCTGGCGCCTGAGGGCTTCTTTTGCTGCTCTCTTTCCACTTGTTCCAGTTGTAGAGTTAATGTTTTAATTATAGCCCTTTCTTCTTTTTGGATGTGTGCATTTATTGCTATAAACTGACCTCTGAGCACTGCTTTTGCTGTGTCTCTAAGGTTCTGGTAGGATGTGTTTTCATTCTCATTTGATTCTATGAACTTCTTTATTCCACCCTCAATTTCTTCTATAACCCAGTAGTTTTTGAGCAAGGTGTTGTCCATTTTCCATTTGTTTGATTTTTTTTCCTTGTTTTTTCTGTTGTTGATTTCTACTTTAGTGGCTTTATGGTCAGAAAAGATGCTTTGTAATATTTTAATGCTTTGGATTTTAATAAAGCTTGCTTTATGGCCTAATATGTGCTGTATTCTGGAGAATGTTCCATGTGCTTTGGAAAAGAAAGTATACTTGGTTGCTGTTGGGTGGAGTGTTTGGTATATGTCTATGAGATCAAGTTGGTTGATTGCAGCTTTTAGGTCTTCCATGTCTTTTTTGAGCTTTTTTCCAGATGTTCTGTCCTTCACCGAAATTGGTGTGCTGAATTCTCCTACTGCTATTGTGGGGCTGTCTATCTCACTTTTCAGTGCTGTTAGATTTTTTTTTTTTTAATGTACTTTGAAGCCCTGTTTTTGGGTGCATAAATATTTATTATAGTTATGTCCTCCTGGTGTATTGACCCTTTAATCATTATATAGTGTCCTTCCTTATCCTTTGTGGTGGATTTTACTTTAAAGTCTATTTTGTCAGAGATTAATATTGCCACTCATGCTCTTTTTTGAGTGTTGTTTGCTTGATATTTTTTTTTCCATCCTTTGAGTTTCGGTTTGTGTCTTTAAGTCTAAGGTGTGTCTCTTGTAGGCAGCATATAGCTTGATCATGTTTTTTTATCCAATCTGCCACTGTCTGTCTATTGGTGCATTTATTCCATTTACATTCAGGGTAATTATTGATAGGTATGAGTTTAGCGCTGTCATTCTGATGTCTTTTTTGTGTGTTCTTCTCAGTTTCTTTGTTCCACTTAATTTTCTGTACTGAGTCTTTTTTCCTTATGTATGTTATTTTTGTCTTTTTCATTGTTGTTGATTTTGTGTTTGCTGAGTCTTTATATTTTTCTAGTTTTTTATTTTGTCTTGTAGGATTGTTCATTTCCTTTGTGGTTACCTTAATATTTACCCCTATTTTTCTGAGTTTATACCAGTCTTTTATTTCTTTATAATGCTTTGACTTCCTCTACATATAAAAAATCTATGTGTACATTTTTTAAGCCCTTCTTTTTTGTTTTAATGTTGTCATCTTTTACATACTGACATCTGTTTCCCTATTTTCAGTGTTTTAGCTTTGTTTTACTTTTGTGACTTCCCTATCTGGGTTAATATTTGGTTGCTCTGTCTTGTGTTCTAGTCTTGGGTTGTTATCTGATGTTACCGATTTTCTAACCAGAGGACTCCTTTTAGTATTTCTTGTAAGTTTGCTTGGTTTTTGCAAATTTCCTAAACTTCTGTTTATCTGGAAATGCCCTAATTTCACCATCATGTTTGACAGACAGTTTGGTAGATATATAATTCTTGGCTGGCAGTTTTTTTCCCTCAAGACTTTATATATGTCATCCCATTGCCTTCTTGCCTGCATGGTTTCTGCTGAGTAGTCCGAGCTTATTCTTATTGATTCTCCTTTGTAGATGACTTTTCGTTTATCCCTAGCTGCTCTTAAAATTCTCTCTTTATCTTTGGTTTTGGCAAGTTTGTTTATAATATGTCTTGGTGACTTTCTTTTGGGATCTACCTTATGTGGGGTTTGATGAGCATGTTGGATAGGTATCTTGTCATCTTTCACGATATCAGGGAAGTTTTCTGCCTACAGATCTTCAACAATTCTCTCTGTATTTTCTGTTATACCCCCACCATTCTGGTACTCCAGCCACTCATAGGTTATTCCTCTTGATAGAATCCCACATAATTCTTAGGGTTTCTTCATTTTTAAAAATCCTTTTATCTAATTTTTCCTTAAATAAGTTGGTGTCAACTTTATCTTCAGTCTCACTAATTCTGACTTCCGTTGCCTCAATTCTGCTCCTATGACTTTCTATTGAGTTGTCTAATTCTGAAATTTTATTGTTAATCTTCTGGATTTCTGATTGCTCTCTCTCTATGGATTCTTGCAGGTTGCTAAATTTGTCTTTATGCTCTTCTATAATCTTTCTCATTTCCTCTATTGCATGTTCTGCATTTTGATTAATTTCCTTCCTAATTTCTTGAAGAGTTCTGTATATTAATCTTTTGTATTTGGCCTCTGGTAACTCCAAGAAGTTTTCCTCCTCTGGGAAATTTATAGATTCTCTATTTTGGGAGCTTGCTGAAGCCATCATGGATTGCCTCTTTATGTGATTTGATAATGACTGTTGTTTACTTACTGTGTCCTAGCTTCTTGTTTTGTTTTGATATGCCCAAATAGGCTGTTCATATGAGCTAGCTTGATTATTGGCACCTTTGAAGCTCTAATGCCCTGTCACCAGGTGGTTAGATCTGTTACTAGGTATGTGAGCTCAGGAGCCTGCCTGCTCCTCCTGTATGGATTCAGCTCAGGTGCCTAGGTAGATAGCAACCAAGTGTGTGGTGTAGGCTCACACTTACAGTTCTAGACAGGCATGGGTTATTGGTGTAGGCACAGGCATCTGGCTGCAGCAGGTGGACACACTCTGAGCAAGGATGGGGGCTGACAGCTTCCCCTGAGTGTCCAGGAGGACGGCATGTCCCTGTTCCCTAGAGTACGTAGGTGGGTGGGTTTTGTAGCCAGACTATGAGCACCTAATGCTGTTGGCTGTCAGGACTGTGGGGCACCTCTTATTCTTGGGCCTATATCGCAGGTGGCTAGGTGGCATGGCTGGAGCCACCAGTCCTCAGGCCCCTGATGTGAGTAGGTTAAGACCCTGCTTAATGGGCAGAGCAGTGTCAAATGTCAAGGAAGTGCCACTTCACGGCTGAAACAGTTGAAGTTAGAGTTGCAGTATATACCCTGTTGTACTGCAGTAATGAGGGCCTACCCTGCTGAGATGTCCCCACACAAGTTTTTGCAGGGGGAAAGGCACGCAAAGTCCATGGATCCCTTATGCCTATGTCTAGGCAAAGGAGCTGTACCTACCATGGGTTCCTGGCTTAGGGGAGTCAGCAGTTTATTTTTTCTCCTGTTTGTTAATGTGTTCACTCTTGAAGTCAGGTAGAATGGCTCCGGCATGTGATGGATCCTAATTCCAGCCCAGGGGACTTGGCAATTGCTGAAGCTGTTCCAGGACCCAGTGCAGAACCGGAAGCAGGGAGGTAAATGGGAAAGAGATTTTTCCCTAAGGGTGGTGTTTTTGATCCGCGCTGTAAGCCGTACTCAAGTACCTATCTTTCACTGATCTTTGGCTGCTTCTCACTGGGTCCAGTGGCTGTGTAGACTCTCTGGAGCTGGGTCTCTCCCAGTGCAGAAAATGCGCCTCCGGAGCACCGCTGCTTGCCTGATTCACTGTTCCCTTCAGGTCTGAAAGGTTCAGGCTCTCACCAGGTCAGGTCTGGCAACTCCTCACTGCTTCTGAACTGTCTTTCCCTCTCCCTGCCACTCAGTTCAGTTCCTCAACACTGTCTTTGTTGTTCAGGGCTACCAGATTTCCATATATAATCAATTCACTTGTTTTTTCAGATTTTTGTTGTAAGACGGTCCACCGGAATCTTGTGACTACTCCATCATCTTGGCCCCACCTCCGAAATCAGCATTTTAAAAATGCCTTGCAGACGGCTGGAGTGTGGGAAGCAGAGAGGAGGGATGGGATAGAGTTGTCTGGGTGGAAGTAGTGACGTGAACAGGACAGGGTAGAAGGAAAGCAGGGACCTCAGAGATGGCCACTCCAAAGCCTCTGAATGTTAAGATTCTCTGTGGCTTTTAGCTTATTTCTAACCAGCTCACAGTCACTGGCTAATAACTGAAGAAGCCAAAATTGAGACTTCGTTTTATCTAATTCCAAAGCTGATGCTTTTAAGCATCACACTACAGGTTCTTAGACTTGAAGCACAGTAGAATTGACTGGGGATCCTATCTCACTCCAAATCTCGACCAGAACCTCGAGTTGGAGCCGGGGTATGGGTATATGAAAAACCTAGGAACGGTGCTTCCCAACCTGTGTGGATATGAGTCTCCTGAAGATCCTGTTGAAATGTAGATTCTGACTCAATAGGTCTGGGGCAGGGCCTGCATTTCCTACAAGCTTCCAGGTGATGCAGAAGCTGCTGGTCTATAGACCACCATTAGAAGGGTTTCTAAATCTCGCTAAAGTTTGTAAATCATTGCACTGGCCTATGGAGTCTTTCGTTTGGTCTTGTCTAGAAAGGGATAAAGAGGCAGTGATGATTTAGTGGTAGGGGTTAGGATTTACAACCATACTTTTGGGGGACAAAATTCAATCCATAACATATTGCCACATGTACCTATACATACATTGGGTCTATGCAATGAGGCCCTTTTCAAGTAGGAATGTCATTGTTTTCCCTTCTCTTGTGGATCAATTTTCTAGTAGACCTTTGCCGTGGTATTTTCAATCACCTTATATGCGTTTGAAAACTGGACAATGAGTAAGGAAGACTGAAAAAAATTAATGCCTTTGAATTATGGTGTTGTCGAAGAATATTGAATATACCATGGACTGCCAGAAGAACAAACAAATCTATTTTGGAAGAAGTACAGCCAGAATACTCCTTAGAAGTAAGGATGGCAAGACTTCATCTCACGTACTTCGGACATGTTATCAGGAGGCACCAGTCCCTGGAGAAGGACTTCATGCTTGGTAAAGTAGAGAGTCAGCAAAAAAAAGAGGAAGACCTTCAACGAGATGGACTGACACAGTGGCTGCAACAATGGGCTCAAGCATAACAACGATTTTGAAGATGGTGCAGGACCAGGCAGTATTTCATTCTGTTGTACATAGAGTGGCTATGAGTCGGAGCCAATTCAATGGCATCTAACAACAACAACATACACGTGGACATCACCAGATGGAATATACAGGAATCAAATCGACTACATTTGTGGAAAGAGATGATGGAGAAGCTCAATATGATCAGTCAGAATAAGGCCAGGGCCTGACTGCAGAACAGACCATCAATTGCTCATATACAAGTTCAAGTTGAAGCTGAAGAAAATTAAAACAAGTCCACAAAAGCCAAAATATGACCTTGAGTATATCCTACCTGAATTTAGAGACCATCTCAAGAATAGATTAGATGCACTGAACACTAATTACCAAAGACCAGATGAATTGTGGGATGATATCAGGGACATCATACTTGAAGAAAGCAAAAGGAGTTTCTTTAGGGCATTATTAAAAATGTTCTAAAATTGATTGATGGTTGCACAATATATGAATATACTAAAAACCATTGAATTATACAACTTAAATGGGTAAAATGTATGGTGTGTGAATTCTATCTTAATAAAGCTGTTAGAAAAAAAATATAGCTGGAATTTCTGGGAATATGTCAGTAAGAAAAGATCTAAGATCCTGACCTTCACAAACACCAAGAAATGCTACTAGAAATACTTATCTCAACTCTGTAAAAACTCTAAGAAGCAAGTGCAGGTTTTCAGTAATTAACTACAAACTAAAACAAGCAAAAGGTGACTTTTAAATAATTGGAAAACTTTATTTTCTACCCTCTCCACCACCTCCACCACCCCTTCTGGCATGGCAGCCAGAAGCAGAACATGGATGACATTCTCTAAGAGGGAACCCAAATCTCTGGCTCTGGAATGAGTAGGGCATACTTTGCTGGAAGACCATTCAGTGTCTCTGTTATAATCTGTTTGAGAGCTGCCTTAAGGACTGAGGCCTTGACCTGGCCTGGATTGGGCCTTACACAGGGCAGGGTAGGGATCAGTGAGCAAAGTCTGAAGGCTGTGACTACTTGAAAGTTCCTTGCAGAAATCAGTACTTTTGTAAGCACTGTATGCAGGGGAATTTAGAAAGCTAGTGCATTGAAATATTATAATGTGCCAGCTTCAGAAAAAAAAAAGTAAGTCATACAAAGAAACTGGAAATTATAGCTTATTCAAAAGAAAAAGACAAAGGGAGAGAAATTGTTTCTATGGAAGCCTGGATAATGGACAAATTAGAAGACTTTAAAACAACAGCATTAAACATGCTTAAAGAACTAAGGGAAACAAGTATAAAGAACTAAAGGAAATCAGAAAAATGATACCAGAACAAAATGCAAATATCAATAAAGATATAGACCCTATAAAAAGGAACCAAACAGAACTACTAGAGCTGAAAATTATAATAATCTTAAATGAAGTATGCAACGAGGGAACTAAACAGCAGACATGAGCCAGCAGAAGAATCAACAAACTAGAAGATGGATAAGGCAATTAGAATTATTGAGTCTGAAGAGCAAAAACAAAAATGGATCAAGAGAACTGAGCAAAGCCTAATGGAATTGTGGAATACAATCAAGAGAAATAACATACACATCATGGAAATCCCAGAAGAGAAGAGAAAGGGACAGAGAGAATATTTGAAGAAATAATGGCTGAAAACTTTCCAAATCTGACAAAGAACATGAATCTAAAAATCCAAGAAGGTCAATGAAGTCCAAGCAGGATAAATCCAAAGACTTCTACATTAAAATACATTATAATCAGGGTCTCAAAAACTGAAGGTAAACAGAGAAACCTGAAATCAGCAAGAGAGGAGGGAATAGTCACATACAAAGGATTTTCAATATGATAGTGTCGATTTCTCCTCAGAAACCTTGGGAGAGAAAAGGCAGTGGAATGACATGTTTAAAGTGCTGAAAGAAAAGAACTGTCAACCAAGAATTCTGTATCTGGCAAAACTGTCGTTCAAAAATGAGGGTAAAACTAAGACATTCACAAATAAATAGAAGCTGAGGGAATTCATGACTACAAGACCTGCACTACAAAAATTCTAAAGGGAGTTCTTGAGATAAAACTGAAAGGACACTAGACAATAAATCAAAGACATATGTAGAAAAGAATGGTCTCAGATAAATGTAATCTCATGGGAAATTATAAGGCCCAGCTTTATGGTATTTTTGGTTTGTAAATTTAGTGATTCCAAAAGACAAATATTAAATTATAATTTTAAATTGATGCTATTGGGCACATAATGTATGAAGATGTAATTTATGATAACAAATACATAAAGGAGGAGAGGAGTGTATAGGAATAGAGTTTTTCTTACTGAAGTTAATATCAATTTAAGTTAGGTTGTTATAAATTTACAATGATAAATATAACCCTCACGCTAACTGCAAACAAAATAGCTAAAAAATATACACGAAAGAAAAGGAGAAGGGAATCAAAGCGGTACACTACAAAAAATCAACTAAATACAAGTGAGGGACAAAGAAGCTGTGGTAGTTAATTTTATGTGTTAACTTGAGAAGATATGGTTCCCAATGGTTTGGCCATACACTAGACCAGTTGCTGTTCCATAATGTAATGTAATGCAATGTAAATTAATCAACTTCAATAATATAATCTAATGTGATGGAATCAATCAATCAGTTGAAAAGGGAGTTCATTTAAGGTGATCTGCCACCAGACCATAAATAGGGATTGTAGAACTCACTTTCTCTCTCTACTCTGCAATTTCCAATCTTTCTGTCGCTTGACCTATCAATCATGGGACATAAGCCTGCAGAAGTCTCTAGCCTGCCACCTGATCTACGAATTTTGTGCTTGCCAGATCCCACAATTCCTTGACCCAGCAGAAGTCTCCAGCCTGCTCCCTGATTTTGGACTTGCCAGCCCCCACAAAGTCGTAAGCCAATCCCTTGAAGTAAATTTCTCTCATTCTCTCTCTATATATTATATATATACACACACACACACATACATAGAGAGAGAGCCCTGGTGGCACAGAGGTTAAGAGCTCAGCTGCTAACCAAAAGGTCAGCGGTTTGAATCCACCAGCTGCTCCTTGGAAACCTTATGGGGCAGTTCTACTCTGTCCTATACGGTCACTATTAGTCAGAATCAATTCAACAGCAATGGATTTTGGGTTTTATATATATATTATATATATATATACTCTCCAAATAAAGACAATAACAAAGTCATACTTCCACCTAACATGATACAACCAACATGCATACAACTAAAAACACACTAACCCCTTTTACATTTTGCATTTTTAGATGGTAATGAGATGGAAGAAAACAAATATGCAAATATATTCATAAAAAGCATAGAAGAAACACTTACAAAAACTACAGCCCCCATTTCTGCAACTGATCACATGGTCATAGCTGGTATTTATAACTTCTTTTTTCTACTACTCATTCCATATTCCCTTTGCCCCCAGCAAGCAACTCATCTGGCCGTGGTTCTTTCCCTGGTGGGGTGACCTAAACCTTCATTCATGAAGGGGCTCAGCCATTAGCAGTACTGCCTAAATTGGATTGTGTTTTTCCATTGACTTTAATCATAGGGCATGGTAGTACTAAGAGATGCCCTAAGGGATCTCCTGTATTCCAGACATACTCTACCTCCATTGTGTAATAATAGTCCACTTTTCCCTTGATAATCAGGATCAATCACCCCAGCCAGTATAGTAACTCCCTTCTTTGCCTGTTAATTCAGAGGCATGAGGTGCCTAAAGTGTCCAGGTGGCAATCTTAACTTCCAGTTCAGTGGAATCAGTGTTGTGCTTCTTGGTGGGAGCATTTCTCCCTTTTGAACTAACACCTCTAGACAAGCAAAGGGTATACTGTCAGGGGAATAGGAAGCAAAAACTTTGCAAGCCGGTCACTAGGGGTACTAGTGGGTGGTGCGACTCCCATTTCCACCCTCGAATCCTGGCTATGGGAGAATCAGCACCATATATTGGATGCTGATTTATAGCACCATATATTTGACACTGACTAATGCATTTGTCCACTCATTGCCAACTTGGCAACCATACACATCTCCTTAAACCATATATAGTCTCCAAATAAAGACAATAACAATGTCATACAGCTTCCTGGAGAACATTGCTCCAGCCCTGCAAGAACATTTCCACCTAGATGGCACCATAATTGAGTCTTTTAAAGGCCATTCCACCATTCTATCAAGTCAGCTGATTGTAGGGACTTTCTATAAGTCCATAGGTGCAGGCTGAGAGAGAGAAGGTAATGTATGAGTGAGAGCCATGGGCATGTGGATCACTTCCTTATGTAATTTACTTGGGCCTTCAGGGCCTGCTCAAGCCTGATCTTGTATATAACACTTTCATTTGATGATGCAGTGCTGCTGTGCACATCCAAATTTATGATTTTGTAGGTCAGACAATACCCAGTTTATGATGGGTAGCTCAGATTGCATGGTAACTTGGTGGCCCATGGTTAAGTGTTCAGTCTGTACTAAGGTCCATTAACAAGCCAAAAGCTGTTTCTCAAAAGGAGAGTAGTTATCTGCAGAGGATGGCAAGGCTGTGCTCAAAATCTTAAGGGTCTTCCCTGTGATTCACCAAAAGAAGTCTTCCAAAATCTCCAAACAGCATTTCTAGCTGCCACTTTAAGCACCATTGGATCTGCTGGATCATATGGCCCAAGTGATAGAATAGTTGCATGGCAGCCCAGACCTGTTGCAGAGCTGTCTCTTGTTCTGGGCCCCACTTAAAACTAACAGATTTTCAACTCATTTGGTAAATGGGCCAGAGTAGCATACCCAAATGAGGAATATGTTGCCTCCAAAATTCAAAGAGGCCCACTAGATGTTGTGCTTCCTTTTTAGTTATAGGAGGGTCAAGATGCAACAACTTATCTTTCACTTTATTATTATTATTTTGTATCTTTTATTATGTTTTAGGTGAAAGTTCACACAACAAATTAGGTTCCCATTTAACAATTTTTGTACAAATTGTTCTATGACATTGGTTACAACTTTCCCAGTGTGTCAGCATTCTCATTATTTCCATTTTGTTTGTTCTGTTTCCATTTATCTAGCTTCTCTGCCCCTTCTTATCTTCTCATCTTTGCTTTTGGGTAAATGTTGACCATTTGGTCTCATATAGTTGATTTATTATTCACTTTAAAGGGATATCTCTACATGCCCCACACCACTGAACCCCTAGAAATTTCACTGAGGTGGAAGGACCCTGAAATTTTGTTAGGTTTATTTCACATCCCTGGCATACAAATATTTTACTAGTAAGTCTAGAGTAACTGCAACCTCCAGACGCCACAGTGTGGTGGGTCACAGTGGCTGTTTGAGTTTCTTGGGATACGGTCAGTTCAGAACAAGTGTCCAGTAATCCCTGAAAAGTCTGATTATTTCCTTTTATGCAAAGAACAGTCACCCTGGTAAAAGAACATATGTCCCTTTTGGAAAGGCTGGGAGAAAGATTAACAGTATACATTTTTCGCAGTGTAGTGGAGTCCTTCCTCAAGGGGAGTTGGCCTCCCCTTCATTCCAGGGGTTGTGGCTGAAGTCTGGGGATTGATTGAGGGGCCATGATGCTTTATTTTAGCAATTAAAGTTCATTTTCTGTTCACTCAACCTAGAAGTCTTCCATTTATACAGATGAAGTAAATATTTAGTAGGTTTCCCATTTATTTCACTCTTAGAGACACCATGACCAATTAGCCAATACCGTAAGTCTATGCGAGTCAGGCTATTTTGATTACTGCTTTGACTCTGCTGTCTGTTATGGTAACTACACTAGCCCTGTCTTTGGTGATTAAGTGCCAGCAGTTGGCCCCTGTCATCCCGGGATCCACTCACCCCCATTGTAGTTAAGTTCCCCAACTCAGTAGTGGTATTTCCCTTTGAAATATCTGATGTACAGTGAAGAACAATTACAGCACTTTCTAATGGTACTAGGGCTCCCCTTACAAATTTATTTCTCATAAACCCGTTGCCTCGAGTCATTTCCGACTCATAGCGACCGTATAGGACAGAGTAGAACTGCCCTGTAGGATTTCCAAGGAGCTGCTGATGGATTCAAACTGCCAACCTTTTGGTTAACAGCTGAGCTCTTAATCACTGCGCCACCAGGGCTGTCTTACTCCTCATAGGTGTGGTGAATGGTGTGTCCTCTGAGCATGCCTGGGATGGGTGGGGGGATCTGACTTGATAAATACATTCTTAACATTCCAACATCCCTAAGTCTTTGGATACTTTCTACAGTATACCAAGGCAGTTCTGGCATTTCAACTTCATTTAATGTAGGCCACTTTTTGTCCCATGTTTCAGCCAACTAATCAAACTGTTAGATACTTTTCTAACCCCTTGAGCTGAAACTTTGAATGCATAATCTCTGCTTAGTGAGTTCATATTCAGACTCATTTAACTTTATGATCCTTCTACCAATATTCCATACCCTTAATGGCCATTCTGACATATGTTCCCTGGATTACTGTTTATATGAATTATAAAAATCATGTAGTTCTTTTGAAGTGTAACTCACCTCCTCGTGAGTCACGTTTTCTACCTACCTTTAGAGGCCTGATGGGACTTAAGTCTAGTTATAGGACTATAAACAAAGACAGGTGTTTAGGGTGGGTCCTGAGGACAATCAGGAGTGTCTTGGAAGGCATATGCCTCAGGGATGCCTCAGGCAAATATTTCTCAGACAAAGCTGGATTAATCTCATCATATGTGTGCAGAAGGGTTGATTTTTCTGACAAAGGTGACTCAATAGAATTTAGGCTTTCAATGTCTCCAGCTTCATCAGTATCTACTCATATGTCCTCAATTCAATTTTCAGGATTCCATTTTTTCTGAATCAATGCCCTCACTTTAACCTGAGATATCTTGAGAGGTTGGGAATTCAATTGGCACTGTAATTCAACCACTCATGAGATTCTGGGTTTGGTTTTCAGCAATCTCAGCTCTATTGCTATAAGAGATAAGGCTTTCTTTCAAGGCACACATAGCAACTTTCAAGTGCTTTATTTTGTGCTTGAGTTGGGACTTTCTTGCTCTGAGCTCATTCTTTTCCCAATTTGTCCAGCAAAAGTCGAGGCAACCAGACAATGTCATTACAGTCATCAGTTTGGCAAAATTGTTCCAAGGTACGAAATACATAATCACCCAGAACCTTGTCTATGATAAATATTTAATTAGGAGTATCCAATGGTGATATTTTGTGTATCTCTATTGCCACATCACATCATGGACTAATAGTGCCCTCTTTACTACTGGAAAGAGTCATTTGTGTCTTTCATGCCTTAAAGTCTAACCAGATTTGAGAACCAATTCCAGACAATCCAAAACCAGTTCAGAGCACTCGTCATCATTTTTGTACTGAGAGTGGTTCTGTTCCACTAGAGCCACTCTTGGTACCAAAATGTCTTCGTCAGGGTTCTTTAGAGAAACTCAACCAAGGATATATGTAATAGAAAGTGAGAGAGAGAGCGTGAAAGAGATTTACTTCAAGAAATTGACTCAAGTTACTGTGGTGGCTAGCAAGTCCAAAATCTTTAGGTCAGGCAGCAGGGTGGAGAATTCTGCGGGCTTACATCCCAAGATCAACAGGTCAAGCACCGGAAAGAGTACAGACTGAAGAGAGTTAAGTTCTTCCCAAATATCTATTTATAATCTAATGGCAGGCCACTATCTAAAAAAAAGTCCCTTTTCAACTGAATAATTGATCCCATCATATTAGCTGACATTATTGAAACTCATTACTTTACATTACATTACATTACCATTATAGCAGCTAGTCTAGTGTTTGGCCAAACCACTGGAAGCAATAGCCTATCCAAGTTGGCACATAAAATTAAACATGACAGAAAGTAAAAACCACACAAAAATAAATAGCAAAATGGCAAAAGTAAGTCCTTCTTTACAGTAAATACCTTAAATATATATATATTAAACTTTCCAATCTAAGTGCTGCAAGTGGCAGAATGGATTTAAAAAATGATCCATTCACATGCTGTCTACAAAAGACACATTTTAGACACAAAGACACGAATATGTTGAAAGTTAAAGGATAGAAACCAAAATCCTGTGCAAATACTAGCCAAAAGAAAGCTAGGTTAGCTATAATGATATCAGACAAAGTAGACTCTAAGACGAAATCTGTTAAAAGAGACAAAGAAGGGCACTATATAATGATAAAAAGGTCCATTCATAAAGAAGATACAAAAATATATGTGCACCTAACATCAGAGCCCCAAAATATGGGAAAAAAAAGTGATAGAATTGAAGACAGAAATGGACTCTTTTAAAATAATAGCTGGAGGCTTCAATACACCACCTTCAATAATTGGCAGAACATCTAGAAACAAGGTCAATAAAAAGTAGAGGATTTGGAGGCAAGGCCAAGATGGTGGCGTAGTCAGATGCTTCCGGTGGACCCTCTTACAATGAAGACCTGAAAAAACAAGTGAATTGATTATATATGGCAATCTGGGAGCCCTGAACATCAAAGGCAGAGTTGAGGAACGGAACTGAGTGGCAGAGGGAGGGAGAGATGGTTCAGAAGCAGCGAGGAGTTGCCAGACCTGACCCAGCGAGAGCCTGACCCCTTCAAGCCTGAAAAGCTCAGGGGTGAGTGGTGAGGCAGGCAAGTGGCAGTGCTCGGGAGGTACGTTTTCTGCACCTGGAGAGACCCAGCATCAGAGCATCTACACGGCCACCCACAACCAGTGAGAAGCAGCCTTGGATCAGCAAAAGATAAGTAATTGTGCACGGCCTACCACATGGATCAAAAACACCCCCATTAAGGAAAAACCTCTATCCCATTTACATACCCATTCCCTACTCTGCACAAGGTCCCAGAAAGGCTTCAGCAATTGCCAAGTCCTCTGGGCCAGACGTAGGATCCGTTGCACATCCAAAACCATTTTCCCTGCCTTCGAGAGTGAACAGGGGAAAAAATAAACTGCCACCTCCTCTAAGCCACGAACCCAAGGTAGGCACAGCTCCTTTGCCTAGGTACATGCATAAGGGATCCACGGACTTTGACTGCCTTTCCTTCTACATAAACTTGTATGGGCCCATCTCAACAGCGTAGGCCCTCATTACTACACTACAACAGGGTATATACCAAAACTCTACCTTCAGTTCTTTCAGCTGTGAAGTGGCAGGTTCTTGACATTTGATACTGCTCTGCCCATTAAGCCGGGTCTCCACCTACGCACCACAAGGGCCTGAGGACTGGTGGCTCCACAAATGCCACCTAGCCACCTGCAAGAGGGGCCCATGAAAAAGCAGTTCCCCCAAGTCCTTAGAGCCAACAGTATTAGGTGATCATAGTTCGGCTACAAAAATGACCCACTTATGAACTCTAGGGAACAAGGACACGCCTTCCTCCTAGACACTCGGGGGGGGGGACGTTCAGCCCCCTGACTTGCTCAGAGTGTGTCCCTTTGTGACAGCCAGATGCCTTTGCCTACACCAATCACCCATGCCTGTCTAGGACTGTAAGTGAGAACCTACACCACACACTTGGTGGCTATCTACCTGGGTACGTGAGCTGAATCCATACAGGAGGAGCGGGCAGACTCCTGAGCTCACATACCTAGTAACACATCTAAACACCTAGTAACAGGACATTAGAGTTTCAAAGATGCCAATAATCAAACTAGCTCATATGAACAGCCTATTAGGGCATATCAAAACAAAACAAGAAGCTACAACACACTAAGCAAACATCAAATAAATAAATATAATAACTTATTGATGGCTCCGAGAAACAGTCAATATCAAATTACATAAAGAGGCAATCCATGATGACTTCAGCAAGCTCCCAAAATAAGAATCTAGAAATTTTCCAGAGGAGGAAAATTTCTTGGAATCACCGGAGACTGAATGCAAAAGATTAATATGCAGAACTCTTTAAGATTAGGAAGAGAATTAAGCAAAAGGAAGAACATGCAATAGAGGAAATAAAAAACATTAGAGAAGAGGATAATGACAAATTTAGCAACCTGCAAGAATCCATAGAAAGACAGCAATCAGAAATCCAGAAAATTAACAGTAAAATTTCAGAATTAGACAACTCAATAGAAAGTCATAGGAGCAGAATTGAGGCAACGGAAGTCAGAATTAGTGAGAATGAAGACAAAGAACTTGACACCAACTTATTTGAGGAAAAATCAGATAAAAGGATTTTTAAAAAATGAAGAAACCCTAAGAATTATGTGGGACTCTATCAAGAAGAATAACCTATGAGTGATTGGAGTACCAGAACAGGGAGAAATAACAGACAATACAGAGAGAATTGTTGAAGATCTGTAGGCAGAAAACTTCCCTGATATCATGAAAGATGACAAGATATCTATCCAAGATACTCATCAAACCTCACATAAGGTAGATCCCAAAAGAAAGTCACCAAGACATATTGTAATCAAACTTACCAAAACCAAAGATAAAGAGAGAATTTTCAGAGTGGCTAGAGATAAACAAAAAGTCATCTACAAAGGAGAGTCAATAAGAATAAGCTCAGACTACTCAGCAGAAACCATGAAGGCAAGAAGGCAATGGGATGACATATATAAAGTCTTGAGGGAAAAAAACTGCCAGCCAAGAATTATATACCTACCAAACTGTCTGTCAAACATGATGGTGAAATTAGGGCATTTCCAGATAAACAGAAGTTTAGGGAATTTGCAAAAACCAAACCAAACTTACAAGAAATACTAAAGAAAGTCCTCTGGTCAGAAAATCAGTTACATCAGATAACAACCCAAGACTAGAACACAGGACAGAGCAACCAGATATCAACCCAGATAGGGAAGTCACAAAAGTAAATCAAAGATAAAACATTGAAAATAAGGAAACAGATGACCATACGTAAAAGATGACAAAATTGAAACAAAAAAGAGGGACTTAAAAAATATAGACATAGATTGTTCATATGGAGAGGAAGTCAAAGGGATATAAAGAAATAAAAGACTGGTATAAACTTAGAAAAATAGAAGTAAATATTAAGGTAACCACAAAGGTAATTAACAATCCTACAAGACAAAATAAAAAACTAGAAAAATATAAAGACTCAGCAAACACAAAATCAACAACTATGAAAAAGATGAAAAGAAAATACATACAGAAAAAAGAGCACAGAAAATTAAGTGGAACAAAGAAATTGTGAACAACACACAAAAAACGACATCAAAATGACAACATTAAACTCATACCTATCAGTAATTACGCTGAACGTAAATGGACTAAATGCACCAATAAAGAGACAGAGAGTGGCAGATTGGATAAAAAAACACGACCCGTCTATATGCTGCCTACAAGAGACACACCTTAGAATTAAAGACACAAACAAACTAAAACTCAAAGGATGGACAAAATATATCAAGCAAACAACACTCAGAAAAGAGCAGGAGTGGCAATATTAATCTCTCACAAAATAGACTTTAAAGTAAAATCCCCCACAAAGGGTAAGGAAGGACACTATACAATGATTAAAGGGTCAATACACCAGGAGGACATAACAATAATAAATATTTACACTTCCAACGACAGGGCTTCAAAATACATAAAACAAACTGTAACAGCACTGAAGAGAGAGATAGACAGCTCCACAATAGCAGTAGGAGACTTCAACACACCACTTTTAGTGAAGGACAAAACATCCAGAAAAAAGCTCAACAAAGACATGCAAGAGCTAAATGCTACAATCAACCAACTTACTCTCATAGACATATACGGAACACTCCACCCAACAGCAGACAAGTATACTTTCTTTTCCAATGCACATGGAACATTCTCCAGAATAGACCACATATTAGGGCATAAAGCAAGCCTTAACAAAATCCAAAGATCAAAATATTACAAAGCATCTTTTCTGACTATAAACCCATAAAAATAGAAATCAACAACAGAAAAAGCAAGGGGAAAAAAAAAGGAAACTAAACACCTTGCTCAAAAGCTACTAATCATAGAAGAAATTAAGTATGGAATAAAGAAATTCATAGAATCAAATGAGAATGAAAACACATTCTATTAGAACCGTTCAGACACAGCAAAAGCAGTGCTCAGAAGTCACTTTATAGCAATAAATGCACACATCCAAAAAGAAGAAAGGGCTATAATCAAAACATCAACCCAATAACTGGAACAAGTAGAAAGAGAGTGGCAAAAGCAGCTCTCAGGTGCCAGAAGAGAGGAAATAGTAAGAATTAGAGCAGAATTAAATGAAACATAAAATAGAACAACAATTCAAAGAGTTAACAAGAACATAATCTGGTTCTTTGAAGAGATCAATAAAATTGATGAACCACTGGCCAAACTGACAAAAGAAAAACAGGAGAGGAAACAGATAACCCATAAAAGAAATGAGATGGGTGATATCACAACAGACCCAACTGAAATTAAAAGAATCATAACACAGTACTATGAAAAACTGTAGTGTAACAAATTGGAAAAACTAGAGGAAATGGAAAAATTTCTAGAAAATCACTACCTACATAAACTAACACAAACAGAGGTAGAACAACTAAATAAATCCGTAACAAAACTAGAGATTGTAAAGATAATTAAAAACCTCCCATAAAAAAAAAAAAAAAGCCCTGGTCCGATGGCTTCACTGGAGAATTCTACCAAACTTTCAGAGAAGAGTTAACACCACTGCTACTAAAAGTATTTCAGAGCATAGAAAAGGATGGAATACTCCCAAACTCATTCTATGAAGCCAGCATAACCCTGATACCAAAACCAGGCAAAGACACCACAAAAAAAGAAAATTACATACCAATGTCCCTCATGAACATTAATGCAAAAATCCTCAACAAAATTCTAGCCAATAGAATTCAGCGACATATCAAAAAAAATAATTAATCATGATCAAGTGGGATTTATACCAGGTATGCAGGGATGGTTCAACATTAGAAAAACAATCAATGTAATCCATCACATAAATAAAACAAAGACAAGAACCACATGATCTTATCAATCGATACAGAAAATGTATTTGACAAAGTCCAACACCCATTCATGATAAAAACTCTGAACAAAATAGGAATAGAAGGGAAATTCCTCAATATAATTAAGGGCATTTATACAAAGCCAACAGCCAACACCGTCCGAAATGGAGAGACTTTGAAAGCATTCCCCTTGAGTATGGGAACCAAACAAAGATGCTCTTTATCACCACTCTTATTCAACATTGTGCTGGAGGTCCTAGCCAGAGCAGTTAGGGTAGAAAAAGAAATAAAGG
The DNA here is from genome assembly GCA_030035585.1 of Dugong dugon. Taxonomy (NCBI): domain Eukaryota; kingdom Metazoa; phylum Chordata; class Mammalia; order Sirenia; family Dugongidae; genus Dugong; species Dugong dugon. Next base: position 93,002,799 of record CM057483.1, on the reverse strand, counting down.
GCATGCAAATTGGTATGGAAGAAGTCAAAATATCTCTATTTGCAAATGATATGATCTTATACACAGAAAACCCCAAAGAATCCACAAGAAAACTACTGGAACTAATAAAAGATTTCGGCAAAGTTTCAGGATAGAAGATAAACATACGAAAATCCATTGGATTCCTTTACACCAAAAAAGAGATCCTCGAAGAGGAAATGAACAAATCAATAGCATTTACAACAACCCCCAAAAAGATAAAATACTTAGGAATAAATCTAACCAGAGATGTGAAAGAGCTATACAATGAAAACTACAAAGACACTACTGCAAGAAAACAAAAGAGACCTGCACAAGTGGAAAAACATACCTTGCTCATGGATAAGTAGACGCAACATTCTGAAAATGTCAATTCTACCCAAAGCAATCTACAGATACAATGCAATCCCGATCCACATTCCACTGGCATTCTTTAATGAGATGGAGAAAGAAATCACCAACTTTATACGGAAAAGGAAGAGGCACTGAATAAGTAAAGCATTACTCAAGAAGAAGAACAAAGTGGGAGGCCTCACACTGCCTGATTTTAGAACCTATTATACCGCCAGGGTAGTCAAAACAGGCTGGTACTAGTACAACAACAGATACATAGATCAGTGGAACAGAATTGAGAATCCAGACATAAATTCATACACCTATGAGCAGCTGATATTTGACAAAGTTCCAAAGTCCATCAATTGGGGAAAAGACAGTCTCTTTAACAAATGGTGCTGGCATAACTGGATATCCGTCTGCAAAAAACGGCAACAAGACCCATACTTCACACCATGCACAAAAACTAAGTCAAAATGGATCAAAGACTTAAATATAAAATCAAAAACTATAACGATCATGGAAGACAAAATAGGGACAACGCTAGGAGCCCTAATACATGGCATAAACATAATACGAACCAAAAGTAACAGTGCACAAGCACCTGAAGAGAGACTAGATAACTGGGAATTCCTAAAAATCAAACACTTATGCTTATCAAAAGACTTCACCAAAAGAGTAAAAAGACAACTTACAGACTGGGAAAAAATTTTTGGCTACGAAAAATCTGATCAGCATCTAATCTCTAAAATATACAGGATAGTGCAAAACCTCAACAACAAAAGGACAAATAACCCAGCTGAAAAATGGGCAAAGGATATGAACAGAAACTTCGCCAAAAAAGATATTCAGGCGACTAAGAGACACATGAAGAAAAGCTCACGATCATTAGCCATTAGAGAAATGCATATCAAAACTACAAGGAGATATCATCTCACCCCAACATGGCTACCATTAATCCAAAAAACACAAAATAATAAATGCTGGAGAGGTTGTGGAGGGACTGGAACACTTATACACTGTTGATGGGAATGTAAAATGGTGCAATCACTTTGGAAATCGACTTGGCACTTCCATAAAAAGCTAGAAATAGAAGTACCATATGATCCAGCTATCCCGCTTCTTGGAATATACTGTAGAAAAATAAGAGCCGTCTCATGAATAGCTATATGCACACCCATGTTCACTGCAGCACTGTTCACAATAGCAAAGAGATGGAAACAACCTAGGTCACCATCAACAGACTAATGGATAAACAAATTATGGTATATCCACACAGTGGAATACTACGCAATGATAAAGAACAAGGATGAAACCTTCAAACATCTTATAACATGGAGGAACCTAGAGGACATTATGCTGAGTGAAATAAGTCGATCACAAAAGGACAAATATTGTATGAGACCTCTACTGTAAAAACTCATGAAAAAGTTTACACACAAAAAATAACAATCTTTGTTGGTTACAAGGGATAGGAGGGGTGAGGTAAAATACTAAATACACAGTAGGTAAGTAGTAACTTTGGTGGACGGTAAGACAGTACACAATATTGGAGAAAGCCAGTACAACTTTTACAAACAAAGGTAATGGAAGGTCCATAGACACATACAAACTCCCTGAGGGACTGAATTGCCGGGTGGAGGGCTGTGGAGACCATGGTCTCAGGAACATCTAGCTAAATTGGCATAACACAGCTTAAATACAATGTTACACATTCTACCTTGGTGAGTAGCGTCTGGGGTCTTAAAAGCCTATGAGCAGCCATCTAAGATACTCCACTGGTCTCATCCCTTCGGGAGCAAGGGAGAATGAAGAGAACAGGATACAAGGAAAAGATCAGTCCAAAGGACTAATGGACCACACCTACCAAGGCCTCCACCGGACTGAGTCCAGTACAGCTAGATGGTGCCCAGCTACCACCACTGACTGCTGTGACCGGGATCACAACAGAGGGTCCTGGACAGAGCTGGAGAAGGATGTAGAACAAAATTCTAACACCCAAAAAAAGGCCATATTTACTGGCCTGACAGAGACTGGAGAAACCCCAAGAGTATGGCCCTTGCACGTCCTATTAGCTCCGTGGTGAAGTCATCCTGAGGTTTAATGTTCATCCCTGGATTGGACAGCCCCGTAAAACAAAACGGGACTAATGAGGCACAGAAGTCCAGGGACAAGAAATAGAAGGCAGGAAGGGACAGGAAAGCTGGTGACAGGGAAAACAAAGTTGAGAAAGGACAGTGTTGACATGTCGTGGGGTTGTTAACCATTGTCATATGGCAATATGTGTACTGTTTAATGAGAAACTATTCTGTTCTACAAACCTTCATTTAAAGTATAAAAAAAAAATGGCACTCTAGGCAGAAGCACCACGCCGTCCCTCCACAGCAAACATCTGAAAAACTAAGCCGAACAGAGAATAGAACAATCCTGAAACCCTAAAACATCAAATGAAGAGATAAAGAACTCAGCCAAGCACCAAATGGAGTGAGAAAACTGACATAGAACAGAGAGCGAGGAGAGATTCATCAGAGGTCCCCTACGAGCTAACGCAGCATAGATCTGCCATCTTGGACTCCTATCGGAGACCAGCAAACAGGGGGTACGAGAAAGCAGCCTCACGGAGCTCCCAGCGGGAGACAAAACAACCAGTAATTTGCGATATACGCTTTCCCACCCCCCACCCTTCTTCACCCCGACTCGGCCTCCTCTGCTTCCCGCGGCCACAGTCTCTTGACAGGGAAAGAGCAGCTGCCTGGATTCCACACACCCGAACGGCTAACTCTCTGAGTGCCAATTGTTGGCTACTGGTGTTGCTTTTTTCCCCTCTTCCTTTTATTTCTTTCTTGCCTCTCCCCAACTCCCCCTCCTTTCACTCGAGTACCTCATTCTGTGTGCCATCTTTGCTTCTTCCTGAGGGGCTGCAGAGCTCTGGTAATTTGTGATATATGCTTTCCCACTCTCTACCCTTCTTCACCCACACTCAGCCCCCTCTGCTTCCCACGGACACAGTCTCTTGTCCAGAAACACCAGCCTGCACTAGCTGGCTCTCTGAGTGCCATTTGTTGGATGCTAGTGTTCCTTTTTTTTTTTCCTGCTTCTTTTATTTCTTACTTGCCTCTCGCCACCTCCCCCTCCCTTCACTCAAGTACCTGGCTCCGTGCACCATCTTTGCTTCTTCCTGTGGGGCTGCGGAGCTCCGTTCGAGTGTGGAGATGCTTCCCGGTTTGGGTTGCCTTGCTGGTGGGATCCCGGGGCTTTTGTTCGTTTGTTTGTTTTGAATTGTTTGTTTGTTTTCTTTTCCTTTTCTTGAGTTGGGAGCCCTCTCTGGCCAGGCTGAGCTGCGTGGCAGGGAGACTCCCCTTTGGCTTCCACAGACGTGCAGAGGGATCCCTGAGGGCATTTTTTTTAGGTTATTTTTTTTTTTCTGTTGCTTTGGGGGCCTTTCTTGTTTGTTTGTTTTTTTTTAATTTGCTTTGTTTTCTTTTTCCTCTTTTTCCCTTTTTGTCTTTCTTCAGTGCTCAGTTTCTCGTCTCTCTATATCTTCCTTATCTTTCTGTTCCCTGAATACCTGGTGTTTTATACCTCCACGCCTTCTAGCCAGGCTGTACTGCAACACCTAAGAGCGACTTCCCCAGACTCACAGCTGCACCAGTGGGATCCCTGGGAACTTTGCAGTTTTTTAACCTTTCTGATTCTTATTTATTCATTCTTTTCTTTCCTTCCTCCTCCCCTTTCTGTTTTTCTCCATTTCATAGTCTCTCATCTCTCCACTCCAATGGCAAGCTCCCCTAGCATTCTTTTTTGTTTGTTTGTATGTTTTTGGCTCCTGTTCCTCTATCCTCTCTCCTATATCCATCTTAGCTCCACACATAAACATCTCCCCGCTGCATCCTGCCTACCTGCACTGTGCGCTTGACATCATACCACCAAGCAGCACAGGCACGGTGTACTGGAACCTGCCCTGCACTGATTACAGACCCACTCTGTTGACTGTAGTAAGTGCCACAAACAACCCGTCCCAGTAACTCCTCTTCAGCTAGACCTGCCCTGCTGTACCATATCTGAGTGACTGACCCTGCCAGTTAAAGAAGGAGGTGAAAAGTATTGTGCCCACAGACAAGTAAACAACAAAGAACACACAGTCTGCCTGCTCATAGTCAAATTGATTTTAAAAAAAGGGACGAAACAAACAAATCTACAATCAATAAACAAGAAAAATAACTACTGAATGCCCCGAAGATAGCAGACAATAACAAAAACATTTACAAAAACATGATAGGATGGTTCCAGTAGGCGTCCAAAATAAAACACCAGATGACTCTCCTCTGGAAGAAAATGCACTAGAACTACCTGATAGGGAATTCAAATCTCTAATACTCAGAATTCTCCAAGAACTGAGGCAAAAAGCTGACAAACACGAGGGAAAAATAGAAAATTCATGGAAAATAGCAAAAAATTGGAAGAATTCAGGAAGATAATGCAGGAACAAAATGCCAAAATAAATTCACAACTAAAAATTATACAAAGACAACAATTAGAAATCCAAAAGATAAACAACAAGATTTCAGAAGTGGACGATGTCATAGAAGAGATGAGAAGCAGATTTGAAACAGTGGAAGACAGGATCAGTGGAATTGAAGACAAACACTTGGACACAACACTGTTTCAGGAAAACTCAGAAAAAAGAAGAAAGAAAAATGAAGAGACCCTGAGAGTTATGCGGGACACAATCAAAACTAAAAATCTTCGAGTGATTGGAATTCCATAACAGGGGGAGAAAACAGAAAACACAGAGAGGATCATTGACGAACTGCTGCCAGAAAACTTCCCCAATATCATGAAAGAAGAAAAACTGGCAAAGAAAGAAGCTCAACGAACCCCATATAGAAGAGACCCCAAAAGAAAATCACCAAGGCATATCATATTCACACTCGCCAAAACGAAAGACAAAGAATCCTGAGAGCAGTGTGTGAAAAATAAGAAGTCACATACAGAGGAGAAACAATAAGACTAAGCTCAGATTATTCAGCAGAAACCATGCAGGCAAGAAGGAAATGGGATGACATATATAAAATCTTGAAAGAAAAAAAAAATGCCAGACAAGAATAATATATCCTGCAAAACTCTCATTCAAATTTGATGGTGAAATTAGGTAATTTCCAAATGAACAGAAATTAAGAGAATATGTAAAAGTCAAACCAAACTTACAAGAATTATTAAAGTGAGTTCTTCAATCTGAGGACAAACAGCTTCAGCTCACAGGCAGAAGCTAGGAGGCAGGATCGTACCAGCCAGATACCAATCTAGGAAATGAACTCTTGAAGACTATCCAAAACCAAAAGAAACACAACAGGGAATCAGAGCAGTTAATAAATAAATGACAACAACGTCAAAACAATAAAAGGGAATAAACAGCATAGGTATAGAACCTTCTAATGGAGAGGAAGGCAAGGCGATACCAAGTAATGGTAGACTGCTTCAAACTTAGAAAGATAAGGGTAAAATTTATGGTAACCACAAAGAAAGTTAACATATTCATAAAAAAAGAGGAAAAACATAAAGTCTCAGCAAAAACAAAACCTACAAAAACAAAAGAAATGAAAAAAAAATCCACCAACAAAAGTAACTCAGCACAAGAGAATAAGAAGAACAAAGAAAACTTCAGCACCACAAAAAAAAAGCACTACAAAATGACAGCAACAAACTCACATCTATCAATAATTACACTGAATGTAAACGGACTCAATGCACCCAAAAAGAGATGCAGAGTGACAGAATGGATAAGAAAACAGGACCCATCAATATGCTGTCTACAGGAGACACACCTTAGAAACAAAGATGTGAATTTATTAAAAGTCAAAGATTGGAAAAAAATATATCAAGCTAACAACTACCAAAAAAGAGCAAAAGTGGCAATTCTAATCTCAGATATAATAGATTTTAAAACGAAATCTACCATAAAAGACAAAGAAGAACATTATATAATAATTAAGGGGATGATCCATCAGGAACACATAACCATAATGAACACCTATGCACCCAATGACAGGGCTCCAAAATACATAAAACAAACTCTAATAACACTGAAAAGAGAAATTGACGGTTCCACAATAATAGTAGGAGACTTCAACACACCACTCTCAGTAAAGGACAGAACAACGAAGAAGAAACTCAGCAAAGATACAGAAGACCTAAAGGGCACAATCAGCCAACCTGACCTCACAGACATATATAGAACACTCCATCCAACCACTACAAAGTACACATTCTTTTCCAATGCACATGGAACGTTCTCCAGAATAGATCACATCTTAGGCTACAGAGAAATCCTCAACAAGATCCAAAATGCTGGGATAATTCAAAGTATCTTCTCTGACCACAATGCCATCAAGGTAGAAATTAACAACAGAAAGACCAAGGAAAAAAAATCAACCACATGGAAACTGAATAATACCCTACTTACACATCACTGGGTAATAGAAGAAATCAGAGATGGATTCAAAACATTCCTAGAATCAAAAGAGAATGAAAACACTTCATACCAAAACCTTTGGGACACAGCAAAGGCAGACCTCAGAGGACAATTTATAGCAATAGATGCATATATCAAAAAAGAAGAAAGGGACAAAATCAAAACATTAACTACAGAACTCAAACAAATTAAAAGAGAACAGCAAAAAAAGCCCACAACCACTGGAAGAAAAGAAATAGTAAAGATCAGAGCAGAAAGAAATGAAATAGAGAAGAGAAAAACAATAGAAAGAATCAACAAAAACAAAAGTTGGTTCTTCGAAAGAATCAACAAAATCGATAAACCACTGGCCAGACTGACAAAAGAAAAACAGGAGAGGACACAAATCACCCAAATAAGAAATGAAATGGGGGGCATTACAACAGACCCAACTGAAATAAAAAGGATTATAACAGAATATTATGAAAAACTATACTCCAACAAATTTGAAAACCAAGAGGAAATGGATAAATTTCTAGAAACACACGGCCTACCCAAACTACAACAAAGTGATGTTGAAAATCTGAACAGGCCCATAACAAGAGAAGAGATTGAAAAGGTAATAAAAAAAACTCCCAACCAAAAAAACCCTGGCCCAGATGGCTTCACTGGACAATTCTACAAAACATTTACAGAAGAGCTTGGACCAGTACTACTCAAGCTATTTCAGAGCATAGAAGAGGAAGCAACACTTCCAAATTCATTCTATGAAGCCAGCATAATGCTGATACCAAAACCAGGAAAAGAAGTCACAAAAAAGGAAAATTACAGACTAATATCTCTCATGAATATAGATGCAAAAATTCTCAACAAAATTCTAGCCAATAGAATTCAGAATCATATCAAAAAAATAATACACCACGACCAAGTAGGATTCATACCAGGTATGCAAGGATGGTTCAACATTAGAAAATCAATCAATGTAATCCACCACATAAATAAAAGGAAACAAAAGAATCACATGATCATCTCAATTGATGCAGAAAAGGCATTTGACAAAGTCCAACACCCATTCCTGATAAAAACTCTCAATAAAATAGGAATAGAAGGGAAATTTCTCAACATAATAAAGGGCATCTATGCAAAACCAACGGCCAACATCAATCTTAATGGAGAGAGGCTGAAAACATTCCCCTTGAAAACAGGAACAAGACAAGGATGCCCTTTATCACCACTCCTATTTAACATTGTGCTGGAAGTTCTAGCTAGAGCAATAAGGCAAGAAAGAGAAATAAATGGCATCCAAATTGGTAATGAAGAAGTTAAACTGTTCCTGTTTGCAGATGATATGATACTATACATAGAAAACCTTAAAGCCTCTACGAGAAACCTACTGGAACTAATAGAAAGATTTAGAAGAGTAGCAGGATACAAGATAAACATTCCAAAATCAGTTGGATTCCTATACACCAATAAGTAGAACGATGAAAAGGAAATCAGGAAAACAATACCATTTTCAATAGCCCCTAAAAAGATAATATACTTAGGAATAAATCTGACCAGGGATGTAAAAGACCTATACAAAGAAAACTACAAAACACTACTCCAAGAATCCCAAAGGGATCTACATAAATGGAAAAACATACCATGCTTATGGATAGGCAGACTCAACAATGTGAAAATGACAATTCTACCCAAAGCAATTTACAAGTACAATGCAATCCCGATCCAAATACCAACAACATTCTTCAAATAGATGGAAAAACTAATCATTAACTTTATATGGAAAGGGAAGAAGCCCCGAATAAGTAAAGCACCACTGAAGAAGAAGAATAAAGTTGGAGGACTCACACTACCTGACTTCGGAACCTACTATACAGCTACAGTAGTCAAAACAGACTGGTACTGGTACAACGACAGATACATTGACCAATGGAACAGAATTGAGAGCCCAGATGTAAATCCATCCACCTACGGTCACCTGATCTTCGACAAGGGCCCAAAGTCCATCAAATGGGGAAAAGACAGTCTTTTTAACAAATGGTGCTGGCAAAACTGGATATCCATCTGCAAAAAAATGAAACAGGACCCATACCTCACGCCGTATACAAAAACTACTTCAAAATGGATCAAAGACGTGAATATAAAGCTTGATACTATAAAGTTCATAGAGGAAAAAATAGGACCAACACTTCAGGCCTTAATACATGACATTAACAGGATACAAACCATAACCATCAACGCACAAACCCCAACAGATAAGCTAGATAACTGGGATCTTCTAAAAATCAAACACCTATGCTCTTCAAAAGACTTCACCAAAAGAGTCAAAAGAGAACCTACAGACTGGGAAAAAATTTTTGGACAGTACAAGTCAGACAAAGGTCTAATCTCCATAATCTACAAGAAAATCCAACACCTCTACAACAAAAAGACAAATGTTCCTATTAAAAAATGGGCAAAGGAAATGAACAGACACTTCACCAAAGAAGACATTCAAATGGCCAACAGACACGTGAGGAAATGCTCGCGATCACTAGCCATTAGAGAAATGCAAATTAAAACCACAGTGAGATACCATCTCACCCCGGCATTACTGGCACGAATCAAAAACACCGGAAATAACAAATGTTGGAGGGGCTGCAGGGAGATCGGAACTCTTATGCACTGCTGGTGGGAATGCAAAATGATACAACCGTTTTGGAAAATGATATGGCGCTTCCTCAGAAAGCTAGAAATAGACATACCATTCGATCCAGCAATCCCACTCCTAGGAATATATCCTAGAGAAATAAGAGTCGTCACTTGAAGAGACATATGCACACCTATGTTCATGGCAGCATTGTTCACAATAGCAAAACGATGGAAACAACCTAGATGCCCATCAACAGATGAATGGATAAACAAACTATGGTACATACACACAATGGACTACTATGCAACAAGAAAGAACAACAATGAATCTGTGAACCATCTCATAACATGGATGAAACTGGAGGACATTATGCTGAGTGAAATAAGTCAATCACAAACGGACAAATATTGTATGAGACCTCTATTGTAAAAACCATGAAAAATTTCACACACAAAATGTAACAATCCTTGTTGGTTACCAGGGATGGGAGGGGTGTGGGGGGGAAATATCAAATAGATATCTTGGTATCTTGGGTGAAGGGTGAGACAGTACACAATACAGGAGAAACTAGCACAACTTGTACAAGGAAAGGTCATGGCAGCCCCATAGACACGTCCAAACTCCCTGAGGGACTGAATTGCTGGGTGGAGGGCTCTGGGGACTATGGTCTTGGGGAACATCTAGCTCGATTGGCATCACACAGCTTTTAAAGACAATGCTCTACATTCTAACTTGGTGAGTAGTGTCTGGGGTCTTAAAAGCATGTGAGCGGCCATCTAAGATACTCCACTGGTCTCATCCCTTTGGGAACAAGGGAGAATGAAGAGAACAGGATACAAGGAAAAGATTAGTCTGAAGGACTAATTGTCCACAGCTACCAAGGCCTCCACCGGACTGAGTCCATTACAGCTAGATGGTGCCCAGCTACCACCACCGACTGCTCTGACTGGGATCACAAGAGAGTGTTCCGGACAGAGCTGGAGAAGGATGTAGGGCATAATTCTAACCCACAAAAAAATGACCAGATTTACTGGCCTAAAGGAGACTGGAGAAACCCTGAGAGTATAGCCCCCAGACACCCTTTTAGCTCAGTGGTGAAGTTACCTCCAAGGTTCACTGTTCAGCCTGGTAGTGGACAGCCCCGTAAAACCAAATGAGACTAATGAGGTACAGGAGTCCAGTGACAAGGGCCAGAAAGTAGAAGGGGACAAGGAATCTGGTGATAGGGAACCCAATGTTGAGTAAGGTTATTGTTGATGTGTTGTGACATTGTTAACCATTGTCATAGGGCAACATTTGTAGTAACTGTTAAATGAGAAACAATTTTGTTCTGTAAGCCTTCATCTTAAGTGAGAATAACCGCACAATTGGAAGAGAGTAGTCAGTGTCACTGAACTGTGCATGGAGAAATTTTTGAAATGGTGTATCTTTGGCTATGTGTATTTTCACCAAAAAAAAAAAAAAAGTTGAGAAGTTAGAGGGTTGATATGTTGTGGGGTTGTTAACCAATGTCATAAAACAACATGTGTACTTCTGTTTCATGAGAAACTATTTGTTCTGTAAGCCTTCACCTGAAGTACAATAAAAAAAATTGAAATAAAAAAAAATTAAGTACAATAAAAAAGTATTATCTATGTGAGATCAAACTGGCAACAGCAACTCACAAGGTTTGATGGGAAGCCTAGGGGGCAGTGAGTTGAAGATAATGGTAATGGAATAATTTGGAAAAGGATAGTGAGAATAGCAGTGTAACTGAAAGAACATAATTGATGTCACTGAATTGTACATGTAGAAATTATTGAAATGGTGTTACTTTGGCTATGTATATTTTCACCAAAAAAGAAAAAAGGTCTTCCAAGTTCGAGAAGGGAAAGTGTTGACATATCATGGGGTTGTTAACCAATGTCATAAAACAATATGAATACTGACTGTGTAATGAGATACTATTTGTTCTGTAAACCTTCACCTAAGGTACAATTTAAAAAAATTTAAAAATAAAGAACTCAAGAAAAGGTTTAAACACAGACGAAAACATTCTTTGATGGTTACAAGGATGGGGAGGGAGGGTGAGGGTTATTTAGTAACTAGGTAGTAGATAAGAATTATCTTAGGCGAAGGGAAGGACAGCACACACTACAGTAGAAGTCAGCACAACTGGACTAAACCAAAGCTAAATAGCTTCCTGAATACAATCAAACACTTTGAGAGACAAAGTAGCAGGGGTAGGGGTCTAGGGACCATGCTTTCAGGGGACATCTAGGTCAATTGGTATAACAAAGCTTATTAAGAAAATATTCTGCATCCTACTTTGGTGAGTGGCGTCTGGGGTATTAAAAGCTTGCAAGTGGCCATCTAAGATGCATCAATTTGTCCCAACCACCTGGAGTAAAGGAGAATGAAGAACACCAAAGACACAAGGAAAGTATTAGCCCAAGAGACAGAAAGGGCTACCTAAACCAGAGACTTCATCAGCCTAAGAGCAGAAGAACTAGATGGTGTCGGGCTACCACCAATGATTGCCCTGACAGGGAACACAAGAGAGAGTCCCAAATGGAGCAGGGGAAAGTTGAGGTGCAGAACTCAAATTCTAGTAAGTAGACCAGACTTAATTGTCTGAGACTGGAGGAACCCCAGAAAGCATGGCCCCTGGATTCACTATCAACCCAGAAGTTAAACAATTTCTGAGGCCAACTCCTCAGAAAGGGATGGGACTGGACTGTGGGACATAAAGTGATACTCGTGAAGAGTGTGCCTCTTAGTTCAAGTAGATACAAGAGACTAAATGGGCAGCTTCTGTCTGGGGGTGAGATGGGAAGGCAGAGATAATTAGGAGCTGGTTGAATGGACGTGGGGAATCAGGAGTGGAAAGGAGGAGTGTGCTGTCACAGTATGGGGAGACCAATTAGGGTCACATAACAATGTATGTATAAATTTTTGTATGGGAATAAAGAAATAGAGGATTTGAACAATTCTATAAGAGGGATTTGCACAGTGGCTGCAACAATAGGTCCAAGCATAATAACGAGTGTGAGGATGTAGCAGGACCAGGCAGTGTTTCGTTGTGTTGTACATAGGGTCGCTATGAGTTGGAACCAACTCGACGGCACCTAATAACACCAGTAACATGAACCAACTAGACGTAACAGATATATATAGAACACTCCACCCCACAACAGCACAGTATACTTTCTTCTTCAGTGCAGCTGAATCATTCTCCTGGATAGATCATATGCTAGGTCACAAAACAAGTCTGGATAAAGTTAAAAAGTTTGAAATCATGCAGTGTATCTTCTCCAACCAGAGTGGAATGAAGCTAGAAATATAATTAATATAACAGAAGGAAAACTGGAAAATATGTGTAAATTAAACAGCACACTATTAAACAATCCTTGGGCCAAGGAATAAATCAAGAGAAAATCAGGAAATAGTTAGAATCAAATGAAAATGAAAGCACAACATACCAGAACTTATGAGAAGCAGTGAAGGTTGTGTTCAGAGGGAAATTTATAGCAGTAAATGCCTATATTAGAAAAGAAGAAAGATCTCAAATCAATAACCTAACTTCACAACTTCAGAAACTAGAAAATCAAAGCAAACTAAGCCAAAAGTTATCAGAAAGAAATAAAAAGATCAGAGCAGTAATAATTGAAAGAATAGAAAAACAATAGAGGTAATCGATGAAACTAGAAGTTGGTCCTTCAAAAAGATCAGTAAAATGTACAAAACTTTAGCTAGACTAACCAAAAAAAAAATGAGAGAGAAAAGATGTAAATATGGAGAACCATAAATAAAAGTGAAGACATTACAAATGACCCTACAGAAATAAAAAGACCCATAAGAGAGCCCTATGAACACTTGTATGAAAACAAATTAGATAACTTAGATGAAATGAACAAATTCCTAGAAACACACACACTACCTAGATTTACTCAATAAAAAATAAAAAATCACAAATGACTCATAAGAAGTAAAGACATTGAAGCACTATTCAGCTCCTCATCCCACCCAACAACAGCAACAAAAAAGTCCTGGACCAGATGGCTTCACTGGGGAATTCTACCAAACATTTTTGGAAGCAGTGACATAAATTATTTTCAAACTCTTCCAAAAAGATAAAAGAAGAGGAAACACTTCTTAACTCATTCTATGAGTTTAGTATTACTCTCATTCTAAAGTCGGAAAAAAACACCACAAGAAAACTACAGACCAATATCCCTTATGGAACCCTGGTGGTACAGTGGTTAAGCATTTGGCTGCTAACCAAAAGGCTGGCAGTTCAAATCCACCAGCCCCTCCTTGGAAACCCTATGGGGCAGTTCTACTCTTTCCTGTAGGGTTGGGCTGAGTCAGAATCAACTCAACAGCAACAGATTTTTTTTTAATATTTTTTTTTAATATCCCTTATAAATATAGATGCAAAAGTCATCAACAAAATACTAGTTTGATGGTTAGTGTTATGTGTCAACTTGGCTAGGCCATGATTCTCAGTGGTTTGGCAGATATTATGCAATCATCCTCCATATTGTGATCTGATGTGAGCAGGCAATCAATTGGAAGGGGAGTTTCTTTGGGGGTGTGGCCTGCATCCAATATATATTGATGTTCTGGAAAAGCTTGCACTCTCTCTCTTGATCCTGCACTCGTCTCGTCATCTGACCTTCAGTTCTTGGAGAAGCCTTCAGCCACCTGCCTGACCAGCTCCTGCAACACTTTGAGCCAGCAGCCTGCCACCTGACCTGCAGATGTTGGGTTCATCAGCCCCTACAACCACGTGAATCAGGAGAAGCATTCATCCTGCCACCTGACCCACAGATTTGGGACTTGCCAGCCTCTACAGTTCTATGAGCCATTTCCTTGAAGTAAATCTCTCTATATTTATATATATGCTTCACTGGTTTTGCTCCTCTAGAGAACCCAGTCTAAAACAACTAGCAAACCAAATCCAACACTGTATTAAAAGGATTATACACCATTACAAAGTTAGTTGAACATTAAAAAAGCAATCAATGTAATACAGCACATTAATAATACAAAGGAAAAGTACTACAGTATCATCTCAATCAATGCAGAAAAGGCATTTGGCAAAATTCAACACCATTTCATGATAAGAGTTTTCAACAAAATAGAAAGAGAACAGAGATTCCTCAATATGATAAAGGACATTTATGAAAAACCCACAGTTAACATTATACTTAATGAAGAATGACTGAAAGCTTTTCCTTTAAGATCAGGAACAAGACAAGGATTATTGTTCTCACCACTGCTGTTCAATATTGTATTGGTAGTGTTAGCCAGAACAATTAGGAAAGAAAAAAATATTAAATTATCCAAATAGAACAGTATGAAGTAAAACTATCCCTATAAGCCGATGGCATAATCCTATATATAGAAAATCAAAAAGAATCCACAAAAAACCTACTAGAGCTAGTAAATGAATTCAGCAAAGGTGCAGGGAACAAGATTGGCACACAAACATCAGTGGGTTTTATACACATCAGCAATGAGCAACTTGACAAGGAAATTAAAAAACAATTCCATTTGCAATAGCATCTAAAATAATTAAATACATAGGAATAAATTTACCTAGGGAGGCAAAAGAATTGTACTGTGAAACTATTTTAAAAATTGCTGAAAGAAATTAAAGAGACTGAAATGAATGGAAAGATACTCCGTGTTCATGGATTGGAAGACTATATGGTTAAAATGTCAATACTACCCCAAACCCACTGCTGTTGAGTCGATTCGGACTCATAGCAACCCTATAGGACAGAGTAGAACTGCCCAATGGAGTTTCCAAGGCTGTAATCTTTACAGAAGCAGACTGCCACATCTTTCTCCCACAGAGCAGCTGGTGGATTTGAACCACCAACCTTTTGGTTAGCAGCTGAGCATTTTAACTACTGTGCCACCAGAACTCCTTATACTACTCAAAGTGATCTATAAATTTAGTGCAATCCCTATCAAATTTCCAACAGTCTTTTTTGAAGAAATGAAAAAGCCAGTTCTCAAATTTATACAGAATGGCAAGGGGCCCTGAATAGTCAAAGAAATCTTGAAAAAGAACTAAGTAGGATTCACCCTTCCAAATTTTAAAACATACAATAAAGCTACAGTAATTAAAAACAGTCTGATGCTGGTTTAAAAATAGACATACAGACCAATAGCAGAGAATTGAGAGTCCAGAAATATAGCCATACATCTACAGCCAACTGATTTTATACAAGGATGCCATGTCCAT
Source organism: Dugong dugon (assembly GCA_030035585.1). Classification (NCBI taxonomy): domain Eukaryota; kingdom Metazoa; phylum Chordata; class Mammalia; order Sirenia; family Dugongidae; genus Dugong; species Dugong dugon. The sequence goes on along the minus strand of CM057483.1, from coordinate 92,987,124 downwards.
TCAATGGGGAAAAGAATAGTCTCTAATAAATGGTGCTGAGACAACTGGATCTCCACATGCAAAAGAAAGAATTTGAACCTATACCTCAAAACATATACAAAAATTTACTGAAAATGGATCAACCACCTAAATATAAGAACTAAAACCACAACACTTTTAGAAGAAAACGTAAGGGTAATGTTTCAGGACCTAGTTTTTAACAACAGATTCTTAGATATGGCACCAAAACCATGAGCCACAATAGAGAAAATAGATACATTTGATGTCGTCAAAATTAAAAACTTTTTGCATCAGAGAACTTTATCAACATAGTGAATAGATAATCTACAGATTGGGAAAAAAACACTAAAAATGTGTCTGTATCTCTGATTCTTTCTTTATAAAGAATTTCTACGTAAAATATCTGTAAAGACATAAGAAATTGAAAACTTTGTAACAACCCTGAAAGTTAGCATTAACACCCAAATTTTCTCACAATCTGGGAAGATTTTCTACTCATGCAGCAACTGATAGTATTACCTTGGAACTAGACAATCAGTATGGATGCCACTCCCCAACTTACTCCCCATTTCCAATCTGTGCCTTCCTAGCTTGAGTGTAGACCAAGCATCTTTCAGTGAGTAGTAATACTCCCCTGCTCCTGCTTTAAAAATGTAAAATTTGTTCTCTTAGGAATCTAATTTGTCATTTACCCATGTAAGGATACTCTAAATCATTTGGAACACTTGTTTGTTCCTGGACTATCTTGGGTTGTTTCCCCTCATCAGTATTTGTTCCACTCTTTCCAATTTGAGGAGAATTTTGTTTGTCCAAAAAGGAAAAAACGAGGTGGGGCCAAGAGGGTGGAATAATCAGATGCTTTGTGTCATCCCTCTCACAACAAAAAACCTGAAAAAACAATTGAATCAGATATATATGACAATCTAGGAACCCTAAGTATCTAAGACAAAGATGAAGAATCAGACTGAGTGGCTGGAGGAAGGAGAAACAATCCGAAAACAGCAGAAATGGGGAATTACGGATCACAGTATAGCCAGCGTCTTGCTAGGTGAATCTGCACACCATGGACATATTGAAGCAAGCAGCAATATCCCAAGCCAAAACCCACCCCATCTGATGCAGCTAAGCAAGAGTAACTCTGCACACATCTCCAGAATCAACCAGGAGTGACACGAGACCTGTGAAAGTTAAATGCACACCTCAACCCACCACGGGTACCACAGCCCTCCCCTCACCAGAGCTCCATGGGCCGAGGAGCACTTCCTCCCCCTTATCCATCCTCCTCCCAGATAAGACAGGAGTCCAGTGAGTCCAGCGGCATGCAACACCGCCACACCCCCTAAGCCAGGAACTCACGACCCTGTCCGGAGGTGTCTACCCCTTAACCCAGCCACAGGCACAGGAGGTCTGTGAGCTTGCAGCGACCTCCACCCCCTCTGATCACCCACACCAGTACCTTGCTGTATGAGTAGGCACAGCACATATACATTGACATAAAGTAGGCACAGTTCCCAGCTGAAGCCCATTTTCACCTGCAGCAGCCAACTGGGAGCTACAAATGTGTGACATTCGACACCACACTGCCCCCTAAGCTTGTAGCTCTCAGCCCAGCCCGAGGTGCCTACCTTTAGCCCAGCCACTGGCATAGGGGGTCCATGGACTTGCAGCGCCCTTCACCTCCACTGATCACCTGCACCACTGCCTTACTGGCTGACCCAGCACAGCACACCCTCATTAGGACAAAGCAGCCAGGGCTCCCATCAGAAGCCCATTTTCACCCACAGCAGCCAAGTGGGATCTGCAGATCTATGGTATTCACCACCACCCTGCCCCGTAAGAAGGGGCCTCAACCACCCACGCTGGGGGCCTGAGGGCCAGTGGTATCACCCACTCCATCCAGCCACCCATCACAGGGTCCTGAGAACAAGTGACGCCCCCCAATCTCTCCAGCCAGTGGCACCGGGCGCATAAGGACAGGTTGCACTACACATCCCCACTATGCACTCTAGCTGGCAAGGGCATGCCCTCCATCCAGGCACCCTAGGACAGCTGACAGTCCCCCACCTAGCCCCCTGCAATGCCCCCCCCACTGGAACCAGAGACCTGTGCCTGCTCCGAACAACCCGACGCAATCCTACCAGCCCAGGACTGTAGGTGAGAGTGTCTGCATCACACACTCAGTGAGTGAAGACCTGCACAGTTTCTCCTTGACCATCCAGCAAGCAGCAGAGCACACACACAACATCCAACCCAACCACCAGGGAGAACACCCCCTACACCCACAGCCAGGTGACCAGCAGGACATATACATCTCCTCACCAAAAACGCCACTTACATCTTCAGCAGCCCCACAAGGACAGTGAACAGAGTCCCAGGCTCACAAACCTATTGGCTGCTCTGCCAACGTGGAGACAGGAGATAAGAACTTCAAAGTGGCCAGATTAATGACCAGAGTAGCACATATGCCCAGCCTACTTGGATATATCAAAATAAAACAAAATAAAAGTTATATGCAGTAAACAAACATACAATAAATAAATAAATATAATAACTTCTTGATACCTCAGAGACAACAGTCAACATCAAGTCACATAAAGAAGCAAGACAAAATGGCTCTAGCAAGCAACCAAAATAAAGAACCAGAAAACCTTCTGGAGGAAGGAAAGGCAATGGAACTACCTCATAAAAAATTCAAAAGAGTAATATACAGAGCTCTACAAAAGATCAAGAAAGAGGTCAGGGAAAGCACAGAAAGAAGGAACACACAGACAAAGCAATAGAAGGATTCAGGAAAAAAATATAAGAATAAAATGACAGAATAAATAGGCTACCAGAAACCATACAAAAACAGCAACCAGAAATCCAAAAGATTAACAATAAAATTTCAGAATTAGACAACTCAATGGAAGGTCATAAGAGCACAATTGAGATAATGGAAGTCAGAATTAGTGAGATTGAAGATAAATCCCTTGTCACCAATTTTTTTTTAGGAAAAATCACAAAAAAGAAGGAAGAAAAATGAAGAAAGCCTAAGAACTATATGGGATACTACAACAGAAAAAAACCTATGAGTGGCTGGAGTTCCAGAACAGGGAGGGGAGGGGATAAAGGAAAACACACAAAGAATTGTTGAAGATTTCCTGGCAAAAAAACTTCCCTAATATTATGCAAGATGAGAAGATATCTATCCAAGAAGTTCAACGAACCCCATACAGGACAGAGCCCCAAAAATTCATCAAGGCATATCATAATCAAACTTGCCAAAACCAAAGATGAAGAATCCTGAGAGTGGCTAGGGATAAATGAAAAGTCACCTACAAAGGAGAACAAATACTAAGCTCTGATTACTCAGCAGAAACCATGCAGACAAGAAAGCAATGGGATGACATATAAAAGACTTGAAGGAAAAAAAATACCAGCCAAGAATTATATATCCAGCAAAAATGTCTCTTAAATACGATGGTGAAATTAGGTCATTTCCAGATAAACATAAATGAAGGGAATTTGTAAAAACCAGATCAAAATTACATAAATATTAAAGGGAGTCCTCCAAGTTAGAGAACCAACAACATCAGACAACAATCCAAGACAAGGGCACAGGACAGATCAAACAGATACCAACCCAGGTAGAGAATTCTCAAATATAAGACAAAGCTGAAAGACTGAAAATAGGGAAACAGAGACGTCAATATGAAAAGGATGACAAAGTTAAAAAAAAAAAAGGGGAATAAATGGTGTAGTCATAGAACTTCCATGTGGAGAGGAAGTTAAGGCAATATCAAGAAATAAAAGACTGTTTTAAACTTAGAAAAATAAAAGTAAATTTCAAGGTAAACACAAAGGAAGCTAACAAACCTACCCAGCAAAATAAAAAAGAAGAAAAGTATAAAGATTCAACAAACATAAAATCAGCAATAATGAAAGAAATGAAAAAAAATCCACAAAAAACTCAGCACAGAAAATTAAGCAGAAGAAACTGTCAACACCACAAAAAATAAAATACAACTAAATGACACCAGTAAACTCATACTTATCAATAATTATACTGAATATAAATGGCCTAAATGCACCAGTATAGAGACAGAGAGTGGCAAAATAGATTTAAAAAAAATGATCCATCTATATGCTGTCTACAGGAGACACACCTTAAACACAAAGACAAAACCAATCTAAAACTCAAAGAATGGGAAAAAAAATCAAACAATAAATAACCAAAAAAGAGCAGGAGTGACAATAAAAATCTCTGAGAAAATGGACTTTAAAGGAAAATCCATCATAAAGGATAAGGGAGGACACTATATAATGATAAAAGCATCAATACACCAGGTGGACATAACCATGATAAATATATACCCATTCAATGACAGGACTCCAAAATACGTAAAACAAACTCTAACTGCATTGAAAAGAGAAATAGATGGTTCCACAATAATAGAAGGAGATTTCAACACCCAACTTTGGGAGAAGGTCAGAACATCTAGAAAGACACAGAAGATCGAAAGGCCACAGTCAGCCAACTCGACTTCATAGACATATACAGAACACTCCAAACAACAGCAGAAAAGTATACATCCTTTTCCAATTCACATGGAACATTCTCCAGAACAGACCACATTTTAGGCCACAAAGCAAGCCTCAAAACAATCTAAAACATCAAAATAATACAAAGCATACATTCTGTTCATAATACCATAAAAGTAGAGATCAATAACAGAAACAGCAAGGAAAAAAATCAAATACATGGAAACTGAATAATACCTTGCTTAAAAACTAACTGTGTAATAGAAGAAATCAAGGATGGAATAAAAAAATTCATAGAATCCAATGAGATGAAAATACATCTTACCAAAACCTTTGGGATACAGCAAAAGCAGTGCTTAGAGGTCAATTTATAGCAATTAATGCACACATCAAAAAAGAAGAAAGGGCCAAAATCAAAATAGTAATCCTACAACTCAGACAAATAGAAAGAGCAACAAAAGGAGCCCTCAGGCACCAGAAAAAGGAAATAATAAAGATTAGAGCAGAAATAAATGAAATGGAGAACAGAAAAACAGTAGAAAGATCAATAAGACCAAATTCAGTTCTTTGAAAAGATCAACAAAATCTACAAACCATTGTCCAAAATAACAAAAGAAAAACAGGAGAGGAAGCAAATAAAGCAAATAAGAAGTGAAATAGGTAATATCAAAACAGATCCAACTGAAATAAAAAGGATCATAACAGAAAACTATGAAAATTGTTTTCTAACAAATTTAAAAACCTAGAGGAAATGAAAAAAATTTAGAAACACACTACCTATCTAACTGAGGTAGGAAAAAAAAAAAAAACAGTCCCATAACACAAGAAGAGATTGAAGCGGTAATAAAAAAGAAAACTCCTAACCAAAAAAAGCCCTGGCCTGGATGGCTTCACTCGAGAATTCTACCAAATTTTCTGAGAAGAGCTCACAGCAATACTACTCAAACTATTTCAGAACACAGAAAAGGAAGGAATACACTCAGATTCATTCTATGAAGCCATCATAACCCTAATACCAAAGCCCAGGCAAAGACACTAAAAAAAAAGAAAATGACAGACTTATATCTCTCGTGAATATAGACACAAAAATTATCAACAAAATTCTTGCCAAAAGAATTCAACAGCCTATCATTAAAAATAATACATCATGACCAAGTAGGGTTCATACTAGGTATGCAGGGATGGTTCAACATTAGAAAATCAATCAAAATAATCCACCACATAAATAAAAAAAAAGAGAAAATCACATGATCATCTCAGTTGATGCAGAAAAGGCATTTGACAAAGTCCAATACCCACTCCTGATAAAAAAAAAAAACCTATGAAAAATAGGAATAGAAGGGAAATTCCTCAACATAATAACAGGCTATTATACAAAACCAACAGCCAACATCTAAATGGAGAAAGACTGAAAGTACTCCCTTTGAGAATGAGATCCAAAGATGGCCTTTATCACCACTCTTATTCAACATTGTGCTGCAAGTCCTAGATAGAGCAATAAGGCAAGAAAAAGAAGTAAAGAGCATCTAAATTGGTAAGGAAGAGGTAAAACTACCTGATTCGCAGATGATATGATCTTATACACAGAAAACCCCAAAGAATCCAAAAGAAAGCTACTGGAACTAACAGAAGATTTCAGCAAAGTAGCAGGATACAAGCTTAACAAGCAAAAATCAGTTGGATACCTCTATAACAACAATGAGAACTTTGAAAAGTAGATCAGTAAATCAATACCATTTACAATAGCCCCCAAGAAGACAAAGTATTTAGGAATAAATCTAACCAGGAATATAAAAGACCTATACAAAGAAAATTACAAAACACTACTGCAAGAAACCAAAAGAGATCTACATAAGTGGAAAAACATACCATACTCATGGATAGGAAGACTCAACATTGTGAAAATGTCAGTACTACCCAAAGTGATTTACAGATACAATGCAATCCCGATCCGAATTCCAACAGCATTCTTTAATGAGATGGAGAAACAAATCACCAACTTTATATGGAAAGGGACTGGGTAAGTAAAGCATTACTGAAGAAGAACAAAGTAGGGGGCCTCACACCACCTGATCGTAGAACCTATTATACAGCCATGGTAGTCAAAATAGTCTGGTACTGGTACAACAAGAGATGCCTAGGCCAATGGAACAGAATTGAGATCCCAGATGTAATTCCATCCTTCTGCGAGCAGCTGATATTTGACAAAAGGACAAGATTCATTAAATGAGGAAAAGACACTGTCTTTAACAAATGGTGCTGGTATAATTGGATGACCATTTGTAAAAAAATAAAAATGAAATAAGATCCATACCTCACACCATACAAAAAAAACTAACTCAAAATGTATCAAAGACCTAAATATAAAACTTAAAATGATAAAGATCATGGAAGAAAAAACAGGGACAATGCTAAAGGTCCTAATACATGGCATAAATGTCCCTATTCACAGATGATATGATACTATATGTACAGACCCCTGAAGACTCCACAAGAAAACTACTGGAACTAACAGAAGGATTTAGCAGAGTAGCAGTTTACAAGATAAACATACAAAAATCAGTTAGATTCCTATACACCGATAATGAGAACTATGAAAAGAAAATCGGGAAAGTAATACCATTTACAATAGCCTCTGAAAAAATAAAATACTTAGGAATAAATCTAACCAGAGATGTAAAAGATACATACAAAGAAAACTACAAAACACTACTGCTAGAAACCAAAAGATACCTAAATAGAGGGAGAAACACACCATGTTCATGGACAGGCAGATTTAACATTGTGAAAATATAAATCCTACCCAAAGTGATCTATAAATATAATGCAATCCCTATCCAAATACCAACAGCATTCTTTAACAAGATGGAAAAACTAATCATTAACTTTATATGGAAAGGAAAGAGGCCCCGAATAAGTAAAGCATTATTAAAGATGAACAAAGTAAGAGGCCTCACACTACCTGACCTCAGAATCTACTACACAGCTACAGTAGTCAAAACGGCCTGGCACTGGTACAACAACAGACACATTGACCAAAGAAACAAAATCAAGAACCCAGATGTAAATACATCTACCTACAGTCACCTGATCTTTGACAAAGGACCAAAGTCCATTAAATGGGAAAAGACAGTTTTTTTTAACAAATGGTGCTAGCAAAACTGGATGTCCATTTGTGAAAAAAATGAAACAGGACCCATACCTCATACCATACACAAAAACTAACTCAAAATGTATCAAAGACCTAAATATAAAACAAAAAATCATGACGATCATGGAAGAAAAAAAGGATCAACACTAGGGGCCCTAATACACGGCTTAAATAGGATACAAACCATAACTAACAATACACACACACACACACGCGAAGATAAACTAGATAACTGGCATCGTCTAAAAATTAAACACTTATGCTCATCAAAGGGCTTCACCGAAAGAGTAAAAAGAGAATCTACAAATTGGGAAAAAAAATTTTGTGCTATGACATATCCAACAAAGGCCTAATCTCTAAAATCTGAAAGAAAAACCAACACCTCTACAATGAAAAGACAAATAATCCAACTAAAAAATGGGCAAAGGATATGAACAGACACTTCACCAAAGTAGACACTCAGGCAGCTAACAGGCATATGAGGAAATGCTCACCATCACTAGCCATTAGAGAAGTGCATACTAAAACTACAATGAGATACCGTTGCACCCTGACATTACTGGCACTAATTTAAAAAAACAGAAAATAACAAATGTTGGAGAGGTTGCGGAGAGATTAGAACTCTTATGCACTGCTGGGGGGAATGTAAAATGGTACAACCACTTGGGAAAATTATATGGTGCTTCCTTAAAAAGCTAGAAACAGAAATACCATACGATCCAGCTATCCCACCCCTAGGAATATATCCTAGAGAAATGAGAGTCATCACACGAATAGACATATGCACACCCATGTTTGTTGAAGCATTATTCACAATAATTAATCTGCAAAACATCTCACAACATGGATGAATTGGGAGGGCATTATGCTGAGTGAAAAAAGTCAATTACAAAAGGACAAATATTGTATGAGACCACTACTATAAGAACTCAAGAAAAGGTTTACACACAGAAAGAAACAATCTTTGATGGTTATGGAGGGGGAAGGGTGGAGAGGAAAAAACACAAACTAGATAGTAGATAAGTGGTAACTTTGTTGAAGGGTAAGACAGTACACAATACTGGGAAAGTCAGCACAACTTGACCAAGGCAAAGTCATAGAGGCTTCGCAGACACATCCAAACTCCCTGAGGGACCGAGTTACTGGGCTGAGAGCTGGGGACCATGGTCTCAGGGGACATCTAGTGCAATTGGCATAACATAGTTCAAAAAGAAAATGTTCTACATTCAACAGTGGTGAGCAGTGTCTGGGGTCTTAAAAGCTTGGGAGTGGCCACCTAATATACATCTACTAGTCTCATCCCTGCTAGAGCAAAGGAGAATGAAGAAAACAAAAGACACAAGGGAACGATTAGTCCAAAAGACTGATGAACCACAACTACCACAGCCTCCAAAAGACTAAGCCCAGAACAACTACATGGTGCCCAGCTAACACCACTGACTGCTGTGACAGGAATCACAATAGAGGTTCCTAGACAGAGCAGGAGAAAAATGAAGAACAAAATTCAAATTCACAAAAATAAAACCAGACTTACTGATCCAGCAGAGACTGGAGAAATCTCGAGAGTATGGCCCCCCGACACCCTTTTAACTCAGTACTTAAGTCACTCCCGAAGTTCACCCTTCAGCCAAAGATTGGACAGGTCTACAAAACCAACAATAACACATGTGAGGAACGTGCTTCATAGTTCAATCATGTATAACAGACTAAATGATCACACCAGCCCAAAAGCAAAGATGAGAAGGCAGGAAAGGACAGGAAAACTGTATGAATGGAAATGGGGAACCCGGGATGGAGAAGGGGAGATGTTGATGCATAGCGGGGTTGGCAACCAATGTCACAAAACAATTTGCGTATTAATTGTTTAATGAGAAATTAATTTGCTCTGTAAACTTTCACCTATAGCACAATAAAAAAGAAGATAGATGATAGATACGTAGATAGATAAAATAATACAGAAAATTGGGCAAAATCTTAATACTTGGTCAATCTGAGCAAAGGATATATGGGAGTTCTTTTTACTATTCCGGCATCTTTTTTGTAAGCTTGAAATTATTTTCAAATTATAAGTTTAAAAAATCTATGACAGTCAATGTGTATCAAGGTTTTAAAAAGGTTATACCTACATCTGGATCAGAACACACCACAAAAGTTATGTCTAATTCTACTTCCATGATGATTAATTTTATATGTCAACTTGTTTCCAGTGGTTTGGCTAAATAGTAGGCTAGTTGTTCTCATGGAGTAGTTACATGTGATTAAATCAGTTGTTCTTAGGTAGAGCAGATTACCTTGTATAATATAACGTAATATGATATGATGTGATGTGATATGATATGATATGAAATGACATATATAACATAATATAATCACTTTCCATAATGTAACGTAATGAAACACCTTCCATTAGTCAATCTAATGTAATACAATCAACCAATCAATTGCGGACATACCAGTGTAGGGTGGAACCTAAACCTAATCACTTCCAAGTTATAACAAACCAAATAGACACAGAGACACAAAATGGGAAGACAGACAACATGTGAGGATTGTCTATAAACAAAGGAACGCCAAGGATCACTAGCAGACACCAGAAACTAGGAGAGAGGCTCATAGAAGGAATCTACATGCCCAAGACCCTGATTTGGACTGTTATCCTCCAGAACTGTGAGAAAATAAATTTTTATTATTTAAAGACAACCACTTGTAGTAGTTTTATTACAGCAGTACTAGGTAACTAAGACAGCTTCAATATATTTACTCCTCCAAAAATTCTTCATGGAATCCTAAACTCACTATTATTATGTCTCATTATTCAAATGATAAAAGTATAATACAGTCAAATATTATAGTTGGAGACTGTTCAGAAGCTGGTCATAGAAAGACTTAAAAGTTATAGGCCAAACAAAACAAAATAAGGAAAATTAGCTCCAATAAAAAAAAAATGACAAAAACACTGCCCATAATGATAAATTGGGAATTGTCTCACAATAAATAATTTATTATGAGAAAGCATAAATTGCTAAAAACACATGAAAAATGTTTACTCTCAATGATAAAGATTTGCAAATTAAAACAACAAGAAACATGAATTTATTTCTACCAAACTGGCAAAGATTAAACAAAAATCCTCAATGTTGACAAGGATGAAATGAGCACATTTATATACCGTTGGTGAAAGTAAATAGTTACTTACTTCTGGATGCAGTGCCTTGAAGGCAAGGATCCTTGTATGTTTTGTTCACTTCTGTATCTGTAGAGGCTAGAATAGTGCTTGCTATGTGTTAGGCATTGCTTAAATATTTGTTCACTGAGTTGATAATTTTCTCACAAATTAACATATCAAGCAGGCAAAAACAATAATTAAGGATAAGATGGATTTGAATAACACAATTAGCAATCTTGGTTAAATAGCTATATAGAGAACTTAAAACTAAATAAACACAGAATGCATGTTCTTTTCATGCAAACCTGACGCAGTCACAAAAAAATAACTATGAAGAGGTCACAAAGGAAACCTGTATGTGTGGGTGTGCGTGTGAATAAGAATACATTTAACTATCAACACGCATTGCCTAGGTGGGATGAGGGAATGGAGAAGCGGTTTAGGGAAGGAGAGATTTTCTTTCCTTTTTTATTCCACATTTTATGTAGTATTTGACTTTTTAGAAGAAGCATTTTCTGTGTATATTGTGCAATTATGAACATAAACAAAAAAATAAAGAAACCAAAACAAGACCAGAGAAGAAAATATACCAATAGTTGGTATTAATGAGTTTTGAGGTCATAGATGATTTTGTCTTCTTTTTGCTTTTTTGCATTGCCCAATGTTTCAACAATAAGCATATATTACTTAAAAGCATTTCAGTAAAGTGTGTCACAGATTACAGATAGTCCTCGATTTATGACATTAGAATTACAACCAACCACACTTATGATTGTCTCTTGTTTTTCTTTCTTCACATCTTATTGTTAGCAATATGTACTGCATACAGTGTTGCACCATGTAATTTGCTGATGTTACCATTCTCAGATATTCACTCTCGTATGTTCAGTATTATGATTTACTGTTCAAAACGCTGCCATATAGCAGGCAATAATGAAAACAAAACAAAAAAATAAGTATTCCAGTTGCATCAGAACAAACTTACAAGGGAGTCGACAGAATGGAACCCCGTCGTAAGTTGGGGGGCTACCTGTGTTACCAGTCCATTTCAGCTCACTCATGCCTAGGATATAGATGTTTATGCATTCCTTTTCATTTCTGACGATTTGCAGTTTTCCTAAATTCATACTTAATACCTTCCAAGTTCTGATGATTAATGGATGTTTGCAGCTGTTTCTTTTCATTTTGAGTCTTGCTGTCATGGTTTGAATTATGTCCCCCCAAAAATGTGTGTATCAATTTGGCTAGGTCATGATTCCTGGTACTGTGTGATTTTCCTGTATGCTCTAAACCTGCCTCTGTGATGTTAATGAGGGAGGATGGGTGGCAGTTGTGTTAGTAAGGCAGGACCTGATCTACAAGACTGGATTGTGTCTTGAGGCAATCTCTTGAGATATAAAAGACAGAAGTGAGCAGTGAGACGGGGGACCTCATACCATGAAGAAAGCAGTGCCGGGAGCAGAGCACGTCCTTTGGACCAGGATCCCTGCACAGAGAAGCTCCTAGTCCGGGGGAACACCAAAGAGAAGAAAGCCGACAGAGAGAAAAAGCCTTCCCCTGGAGCTGACACTCTGAATTTGGACTTATAGCCCACTTGAACTGTGAGGAAATAAATTTCTCTTTGTCAAAACCATCCACTTGTGGTATTTCTGTTATAGCAGCACTAGATGACTAAGACACGTGCCACATCAGCAAATGAAGGTCCCGAAAGCTTGACTCCATCCACATCATTAAGGTTGACTCTACTTTGAGGAGGCAGCTCTTCCCCAGTAGTCTTTTGAGTGCTTTCCAAACTAAGGGGCTCATCTTTTGGCACTATATCACACTATGTTCTGCTGCTATTCATAAGGTTTTCACTGGCTAATTTTTTTCAGAAGTAGACTGCCAGGTCCTTCTTCCTAGACTGTCTTAGTCTGGAAGCTCAGCTAAAACCTGTCCACCATGGGTGATCCTGCTGGTATTTCAATACCAGTGGCATAGCTTCCAGCATCACAGCAACACGCAAGCCCCCACAATACAACAAACTGACCGACACGTGGGGGTAGTAAAATGCTGTCAGTGATATGATAATACCTGTACACCTACAAGGAAGACCAATTAACACAACTATTAGTCAAATTTACCCACCAATCACTAAGGCCAAAGATGAAGAAATTGAAGATTTTTACTGACTTCTGCACTCTGAAATTGATCAAATGTGCAATCAATATGCATTGATAATTATTGGTGATTGAAATGTAAAACTTGGAAACAAAAAAGAAGGATTGGTAGTTGGAAAATATGGCTTTGGTGATAGAAATGATGCTGGAGATCATATGATAGAATTTTGCAAGACCAACCACTTCTTCATTCAAATATCTTTTTTTCAAAACATAAATGGTGACTATACACGTGGACCTCACCAGATGGAATACACAAGAATCAAATCAACTACATCTGTGGAAAGAGATAATGGAAAATCTCAGTATCATCAGTCAAAACAAGGCCAGGGGCCAACTGTGGAACAGACCATCACTTTCTCATATGCAAGTTCAAGTTGAAGCTGAAGAAAATTAGAACAAGTCCACTAGAGCCAAAGTATGACCTTGAGTATATCCCATTTGAATTTAGAGACCATTTCAAGAATAGAGTTGACACATTGAACACTAATGACCAAAGACCAGATGAATTGTGGAATGACATCAAGGACATCATACATGAAGAAAGCAAGGGGTCATTAAAAAGACAGGAAAGAAAGAAAAGACCAAAATGGTTGTCAGAAGAGACTCTGAAACTTGCTCTTGAATGTCAAGTAGCTAAAGTGAAAGGAAGAAACAATGAAGTAAAAAAGCTGAACAGAAGATTTCAAACGGTGGCTCCGGAAGACAAAGTAAAGCATTATAATGACATGTTCAAAGACCTGAAGTTAGAAAACCAAAAGGGAAGAACACTCTCGGCATTTCTCAAGCTGAAAGAACTGAAGAAAAAAATTCAAGCTTAGAGTTGCAATATTGAAGGATTCTATGGAGAAAATACTAAATGACACAGGAAGCATAAAAGAAGATGGCAGGAATACACAGAGTCACTATACCAGAAAGAATCGGTCGACGTTCAACCATTTCAGAAGACAGCATATGCTCAGGAACTGATGGTACTGAAGGAAGAGGTCCAAGCTGCACTGAAGGTATTGGCAAAAAACAAGGTTCCAGGAATTGACAGAATATCAACTGAGACGTTTCAACAAACGGACGCAGTGCTGGAGGGCTTACTTGTCTATGCCAAGAAATTTGGAAAACAGCTACCAGGCCAACTGACCTGAAGAGATCCATATTTATGCTTATTCCAAAGAAAGGTGATCCAACCAAATTTGAAAATTATTGAACAGTATCATTAATATCACATGCAAGTAAAATTTTGCTGAAGGTCATTCAAAAGCGGCTGCAGCAGTACATCAACAGGGAACTGCCAGAAATTCAAGCCAGATTCAGAAGGTGACTTGGAACGATCGAGATCATTGCTGATGTCAATGGATCTTGGCTGAAAGCAGAGAATACCAGAAAGATGTTTACCTGTATTTTACTGATTAAGCAAAAGCTTTCAACTGCGTGGATCATAACAAATTATATAGATAACATGGTGTTCATGAGGACCCTGTACTTAGACCAAGAAGCAGTCGTTAGAACAGAACAAGGGGATATAGCATGGTTTAGAGTCAGGAAAGGTGTGCGTCAGGGATGTGTGAGCACGGCGCAGGACCAGGCAGTGTTTCTTTCTGTTGTACATAGGATTGCTATGAGTCGGAACCAACTCCACAACAGCAACCTGTATAACTTTATGGCATGTTAATGATTCTACTATACGATGAAGTTAATTAGCTTTCATTTTCCTCACTCATTGTCAAATCACTTTCTATTCACTATTAGGAAAATAGAAAATACCTAGGAATACACTTAGGAAGAAATATTTTGCACTTTATATGGAGAAAACAGTAAAATTTACTGGGGAAGGCAAAGGAGGTAAATAAAGGGATAAACGATGTTATTGGATGGGGAAAATAATTATTTTAAAGTCCTACTTCTTCCCAAATTAATATACAGATTTCAAGCAACTCGAATGTAAAAAATCCTAAATGGGGAAGGGTTTGACAAAGTTATTCAAAATGTTTTATAAACATAAAAAATAATCATTTACAAAAAGGACTAGATGTGTTTTTTTTTAATATTTAATTGAGTTTTTAAAATGCTTTTCAGGAAAGAACATTTAATGGGGCAGGGATTTGGCCACAAGATTAATTTAGTGAAAATACTGGAAAGCAAAACTGGACAAAATATAATTTTAACCCTTAAAAAAATCCCACCAAAACACCAGTAAAGGAATGGGCAAAGTATACCAAAATGTTAATAATGGTAACCTGTGGGTGTTATTTTCTTCTTTACAAGACTCTGAAATTCCTAATTTTACTCTAATAAGATACATTATTTTATAATGATAAAAAAGACAAAGCAGTAAGTTATCCTTTGCAACTCCCAACAGGAACAATAGAAATGAAAAGATCAGTTTGTAGGGGGCGGTGGGGAGGGGGAGGGTACAGCTAATAAACATGAAAAAGACAATTCAACCTGAATCCAAAAAAACCAAACCAATTGCCATCCAGTCTATTCAGACTCTATAGGACAGAGTAGAACTGCCCCAAGGGGTTTCCAAGGAGAGGCTGATGGATTCAAACTGCCTTAGCAGCTGTGTTCTTAACCACTGCGCAACCAGGGCTCCTCAGCAACCTGAGTAGCAACCTGAAAAGGCCACTTTAAAAAATGATATTCTTTTTCATCTCTTAAATTTGCAAAATAATAATAATTAAGGATATTCTAAAAGGGAGTATCTCAGTTTTAAAGACAGCAAAGACCCACATTATTGCCTTTTTTTTTTTTTTTTAACACTAAGGGTGGGAGAAGAGGAGTTGGTTTTCTTTTGTGGTGCTCTGCTGCCACCTTTAGAAAGCTGTTTAAAAAACAACTAAATAAGAAGCAGAAGAATCATGATGTTCCTTTTGAAACCTTGGTTTCTCTGTAGCTACAGAAGTAAAATGTAGATGGAAAGATGGGAAGTCTTAGGCCCACTCACCCTGAAAATACTCAATTATCAAATTAACTCAGGGATTAATAATTGTATAATTATTTATATCATTAACAACGTATTATATTAATTGACAATTACATGATTAATATATTAATAAATATAAGGTGCATTGAAGCGTAGGAAATATAGACCATTTTGGGCGGCCATAAAACAAACCTTAACAAATTTAAAATAACTGAAATCATGTAGAGTAGACTGTCTGATCAGAAATGAATCAAACTGAAAAACAACAGAGACAACAGGAAAATCTGTAAGCACTTGGAAAATAAACAACACACATATAAATAATCAATGAGTAAAATATAAAGTCTAAAAGGAAATAAAAATAAGTAGAATTGAATGAAAATAACATAGAGACAGGGAAGAGATTTATGATTGCCAGTTGTTAGGGACCAGGTAGAGGTAACAGAAGGAGGTGGGTGTGGTTATGAAAGGGCAACACTCAAGGGGCACTTGTGGTGATAGAACTATTCTGTATCTTGACTGTGGTGGTAAATTCATAAATGTACACATACGATAAAATTGTTGTTGTTAGAAGCCATCAAGTCAGTTTCAACATATAGCACCCTAAATACAACAGAACAAAACTCTGCCCAGTCCTGTGCCATCCTCACAATCGTTGCCATGCGTGAGCCCATTGTTGCAACCGCTGTGTCAATTCATCTCTTTAAGGGTCTTCCTCTTTTTCACTGACCCTCAGCTTTACCAAGCATGATGTCCTTCTCCAGGGATTGGTCCCTCCTTATAACATCTCCAAAGTAATGGAGACAAAGTCTCACCATCCTCACTTCTAAGGAGCATTCTGTCTGTACTTCTTCCAAGACAGATTGCATAGAACTAAATACACACACGCACATGCACACACACAAATTAGTACATGTGTAACTGGAGAAATCTGATGACTGGTGGATTGTATCAGTGTCAATTTCCTGGTTGTGATGTACCATAGTTTTGCAAGATATTACCATTGGGGTAAACTGGGTAAAGGATACATTAAATCTATCAATTACTTCTTACAACTGCATGTGAATCTACAATTATCTCGAAATAAACATTTTAATTCAAAACTTTTGAAGAAAATATAGGAAAAAATATGCATAACATCGGGGTTGAAGAGACTCTTTTGAGCAAGACAAGGAATCTAGAATCCAGTAGAGAAAAAAGGACACATTTAACTACATAAAATTAATACTTTAAATTAGTAAAAAACACAAACAAAATAAAAAAGTAAATGATGAATTAAGAGACAGATTTGCAAAGTCTATAGCAAATAAAGGGCTAATTTGTATAACACACAAAGAATTCTAACAAACTGATAAGAAAAAAATAACCAACCCAATAGACAAATATGCAAAGGCTGTGAAGAAGGCATTCACAGATCAAGAAATTCAAAGTGCTCAGAAAGAGTATGAAAGACAATCATTCTCACTAATGGAAGAAAGCAAATTAAAGCTAGAAGTAGATATCCTTTCTTTCCTTAATATTGGCAAAAAGTTTCAAGTGCGATAATACTTACCTCTGAAAGGATGTGGGACTGAGAGTCTTTCCATACACTGCTTGGTGAAAACGGGTATTCTTACTTCTTTCGTGTGTGCATGAAACAATCAGGTAATATATATTCTAAAACTAAGAATACTCTTGAACTCAGCAACCTTATGACAGGGGCATTTATCCAAAAGAAGTAAGGATGTTTATCGCAACATTGTGAGTGAGTAGTGGCAAATAAAGAAAAAAAGGTAGAAACAAAATTAATGTTTTTAAAAAGGAAAATGGTTGAACTATGTTGAGGAATACCAATGGAATACTTTGTGACTATTAAAATGAGTGAGCATTGTATCAGTTCATTTGGAGAAAAGCAAGTTGCAGATACAACCTAGGCTATAAAAATGATTACCTGGGAGTTCCTGAAGACAGGAAGCCAAGTAACCTCTTGGCACATGAAAAATAAAATAAAAAACTTGTTGCCATTGAGTCAATTCTCACTCAGACCAAATGAAAAGCTTCAAGTATAGGAAAGGTCTGACTTGCACTGGTAGGTCTAGCAGCACATACTCACACCCCTATTCTGTTTGAAAATGACCCTCACCTCCAGGTCATTCAAAAGCATAATTAGGCACATTTAGAATACATGTCACTCTGCTGGTGCTGGACTTCCTGTGGCAGACCTGGGGAAATCCACTCACTAGCTGCGTGACCCTGGGCTAAATATATACCTCTCCCTGTCTCAGTTTCCTCATCTGTAAAACTGGGACAGTAGCAGTAACTGCCTCATAGGGTTGTTCTGAGGATTAAATATGTTAATACATGTAACTTGCTTAGAATGCACCTGGGACAAAGAAGTACCCAATAAATACCGATGCCTGTTGTTAATATTTCCGTCTGAACTACAAAACAGGCTCTTTGCTCAATCTCCTCGTATCAAGTCTCTCTCCTTCCCTCAATCCATTGTCATACCTGGTAGGGTCTGTGTAATATGGAAAAGAAACAGCAAGAAAGCAAGAGCTACAGACTACAGGGGAGACCCTAGATTCCTAGGCTAAAGCTCTCCTTGGTTACTCCTCTTTGTCTGACTGTCTATTTAACTGATGCCCTCTGCTTTCTATTACCTGCTTTAAGGACTGTTTCATGGGGTTTATACCTAATGTGTACTGGATAATAGAAAGAAAATACCCCAAGGGTGAAGCATGTAAGGCTCTGTCTCCGGTTCAACAACTACATGGGCTATATGAATAATTTCTTTTCTAAAGATCAGCACAAAGCTGGTTCCAATGAGGCAGAGGTCAAAGATGTCCCAAATGTCCAACTTTTCCAAGCTGCTGTACCACTCCATCATCTCTAACATCAACTATTCCCTCTCCCCTCAGTACTCACTCCTGCCTTTGGGTTCCCTAATTCGCCTCAGCGTCTCATAGAACTCATGAACTGTATAAAGGAAATGGCTCACACGGTTGTGGAGGCTCGCAAGTCTCAAATCCATGTGTCAGGCATAGGCTTCTTCCAACTCACATGGCTGCCGGGGCTGACAAACCCCAACCGGCAGTTCAGAGCACAGGCTGCTGGCTTACAAGGCTGCAGAAGCTGGCGAATCAGGTCACATGATAGCTCTCCCCTGCCCCAAGGGGCTGTGGAGGCTGGCGAATCCCAGAATCTACAGGTCAGACAGCAAGCCTCTGATTCGAGTCCCAAGAACCAGAGGTCTGTCGACCACAAACCGGATGTGGGATCCAGACACAGAGAGAGAGACAGCTCCCCTCCCTGCCAGGACACACACATATATCTTAGATGCAGGTCACACCCCAGGAAAGGGTATAACTTGAGTAAGGTTGGGACTTGTGTCATGCCCTCCTGCAAGGCTTTGACCCAAGACACACCATATACCAATCCTGCCTCATCAACATATAGAGGTCAGGATCCACAACACATAAAATGGAGGACAACCACACAATATTGGGAATCATGGCCTAGCCAAGTTGACACATAACGCCAACCATCACAGGTTCCACATACCTTATTTGCATAGTCCCACTCAATCATTGTGAATCATGAAGACCATGAGTAAAAGGGCCATATTAAGTAATTCATTACACCACAGCTGGAAAGGAGAAAGATAGCACAAACTGCCTAAAACATAAACTCCTGAATCAGAGAGGCAATGAGAGGTTAGAAAGGCCCAGAAGAAGTGAAGACTTTAGCTTTCAAACTTTCTTCATGGTCCTGATCTCTTAGGAAACACGACACCTACCTCCCCTCTGCTTCCATGCCCTCACCCTTGCCTCTGGGATGTATTATGCATGATGATTCCAGGGATAGAACTTGGTGATCTAGGTAGGCAGTTTTGTTTTCTGAATGTGTACAGGGACCAGCATCTTCTCTTTCCTCCCTCCCTTCTTCATCGTGTTTTTCCTCTTAGCAATAGCCTTAAGGTCAAGACGTATGGCATGACAGACAAAAAACCAGTTGCCTAGCCTTTATAAAATGAAAAATCCATTTTCTACAGATGGCTGAAGTGCTCTTGAAGCAAAGGCCTTATTCTGCATCTTGACTAGTGTTGAGTATTGTCTTGTTAAAATCTTTTCTAATTTGATAAATAATAGAGTATTATCCTATTATTGTTTTAATTTGTCTTTTTAAAAGTTACTTCTGAGATTAAATATTTCCCCCATTATTTGTTGTCTATTTGACTCTTTTTCTTTGAAATGTCTGTGTCTTTTGTACATTTTTCTACTGGAGTTTTATGTTCTAAATAATTTTGTTGTTACTTCCTCTTCATCAAACTAATATGTCATTATTGTTGAGAATTTGAAAAATTCACGAATGCAAAAGCATGGGCAAAAATTACTTATAATCACTCACTATTATTATTTTAGTGGATTTTCTTATGGTACATTTTCCAATATTCATTCTCTCTATTTACAGATAGTTTAGATAATTATACATACATGGGCCCCACACACAATGAAATAGTGATAATACTGCATATATTTCTATATCATGTTTTGAATTAGAGCATTTTTTCATGTCATGAAAAACTTTTTTCAGAACAATACTTCTGATGGTTGTCAAATAACCCACCTACTAAAGATCCATATACTATCATTTATTTAATAACTTTCCTAATACATATTTAGGTCATTATAGGTTGACTATTATTAATAAAGTGCAATGACTATCTTCATAATTAGTTCTCTTGGGATATATTTTTATTTAATTTATAAAATTAGCTATACAGTAGAGATATTACCCCTGACATGTTTATTGCAAATATTTAACACCACCATTGTCTTTTTAAACTAACATTTATTGAAAAGGTAATGTATTACATGTTTCAAAAACCAAAAAATATGAAAATATATACAATGAAGAGTATCCCTTCCAAGTTAGTTTCCCATCTACTCAGTTTCCACCCCGACACACTCACACAGTTAAATATTTCTGTTAGTTTCTTCTGTAAACTTCAAGCATGTGTGCATGTGTGTATTCAAATACACACTTCTATTTTTCCATATCTTTTTATCATGATAGTAGTATACAATATACACTTTTCTGTACATTTTTTGTCACTTAACAATATATCTTGTCAGTCTTTCCGTATCAGTAAATAGAGCACTTCCTCATTCTCTTCTACAGCTTCATTTATTGTTGTATCATAATTTATTTAATGAATGCTCTAATTATAGACATTTGGGCTTTGCTTTTACAAACAGTGCTGCAGTGAATAATCTGGCACTTGTTACTTCAAACACGTAGAAGTACTGGCATGTCTGTCGGACAAATTTCCAGAAGTAGAAATTGTAAAAACTTTATGCAGTCATAATTTCCATAGATTTTCCTAAATTGCCTTCTAAAAGGTGTCCAATTTATACTCTCATTAACAGTGCATAACAGTTTCCCACAGCCTCACAGTATTTTAACAAATTTGGATTTTTTTTTTGTTATTACAATGGGGGAAAAATAGTTACATGCCTTTCATTTTTGTTTATAGGTTTCCAGCTTTAATGAACAGTCCTTGATGCCAGCTTTCCCAGTTTCTGACAAAAATATCTAAAACAAACAAACAAACAAAACCCACTGCTGTCAAGTTGATTCCAACTCTTAGGGACCATATAGGACAGAGAACTGTCCCATAGGGTTTCCAAGGCAGTAAATCTTTACAGAAGCAGACTGCTATACCTTTCTCCTGTACAGTAGCTGGTGAGTTCGAAGTGCCGACATCCTGGGCTTCTTAAAATATCTAAGAAGACTCATAAAAGGAGGAAAGTTTGCAACAAACCTGAAAAGGAGGACTGACAAGTAACCCATTGCCAGAATGTGTGAAAAATTTCTGCTAACGCTGAAGTAAGTAATATACGTTACAATTATCGAATACTTACTATATGGGGGGGGGATATGTGTGTGTATATACATATGTGTGTGTGTGTGTGTGTATGTATGCTAAGCAAATAATCTGAGAAGCTGGACCACATGAAGAAGAACAAGGCATCAGGATTGGAAAAAGACTCATTAACAACCTACATATGCAGATGACACAACCTCACTTGCAGAAAGTGAAGAAGACTCAAAGCATTTACTGATAAGATCAAAGACCACAGCCTGCAGTATGGATTACACCTCAACTTAAAGAAAACAAAAATCCTCACAACTGGACCAATAAGCAACATCATAACAAACAGAGAAAAGATTGAAGTTATCAAGGATTTCATTTTACTTGGATCCACAATCAACATCCAAGGAAGCAGCAGTCAAGAAATCAAAAGATGCACTGCACTGGGCAAAACTGCTACAAAAGACCTCTTTAAAGTTTTAAAAAAAAAACAAAGACGTCACCTTGAAGACTAAGGTGTGTCTGACCCAAGCCATGGTGTTTCCGATCGCCTCACATGCATGTGAAAGCTGGACAATGAATAAGGAAGACCAAAGAAGAATTGATGTCTTTGAAATATGGTGCTGGCAAAGAATATTGAATATACCATGGACTGAAAGGAATGAACAAATCTGCCTTAGAAGAAGTACAACCAAAATGCTCCTTAGAAGCAAAGATGGCAAGATTATGACTCACGTATTTGGGTTATGTTATCAGGAGGGATCAGTCCCTGAAGAAGGACATCATGCTTGGTAAAGTAGAGGGTCAGCGAAAAAGAAGATCCTTAACAAGATGGATTGACACAATGCCTCCAACAATGGCTCAAGCATAACAGCTTTTGTGAGGATTGTGCAGGACTGGGCAGTGTTTCATTCAGTTGTACATAGGCTCACTATGAATCACAACCAACTCAATGGCACCTAACAACAACAATGACATACATACACATAAGGAGCCCTGGTGGCACAATGGTTAAGCACTGGGCTGCTAACTGAAAGGTCAGCAGTTGGTATCCACCAGCAGCTCCGCGGGAATAAAGACCTGGTGATTACAGCCTAGGAAACCCTATGGGGCAGCTCTACTCTGTCCTATAGGGTCGCTATGAGTCGGAATCGACTCGACGGCACACAACAACAACCTACATACATACACATATATACAAACATGCATGTACACGTACACATTTCTTCCTCAGTAGTCTTCACAATGATCCTCTGAGTATAATATTATGAGCCGTGTATAACAAGTGAAGAAACTCTGACTCTGAGAGCTCAAGTGATTTACTTTCCTAAGGCCATGTAATAAGAGGTAGAGATGAGGTTCAAACACAGGCCTGTCAGACTCCAAACTGGGACTCTTTTCTGCATCCCACACCCTTTCTCCCTCTCTCACTCTTTGACTCCTCGTTCAGGAACAGAAGAACTATACTAATCAATACCAATCAGAAAATTTCACAGCTCCCTCAAACTTTATGAGCACTGATTTTTGATGTAATTCAAAATGCTTTTTCCTCTTCTATTCCTTGCCAACTATGTTGCTGTTGTTAGGTGCCGTCCAGTCGGTTCTGACTCATAGCGATCCCAAGTACAACAGAACAAAACACTGCCCGGTCCTGCGCCATCCTCACAGTCATTGCTATGCTTGAGCCCATTGTTGCATCCACTGTGTCAGTCCATCTCCTTGAGGGTCTTCCTCTTTTTCGTTGGCCCTCTACTTTACCAAGCATGATGTCCTTCTCCAGGGACTGATCCCTCCTGATAACATGTCCAAAGTGTGTGAGACGTAATCTCGCCATCCTTGCTTCCGAGGAGCATTCTGGTTGTATTTCTTCCAAGACAGATTTGTTCGTCCTTTTGGCAGTCCATGGTATATTCAATATTCTTCGCCAACACCACAATTCAAAGGCATCCATTCTTCTTTGGTCTACCTTACTCATTGTCCAGCTTTCGCGTGCATATGAGGCCACTGAAAACATCATGGCTTGGCTCAGACACACCTTAGTCTTCAAGGTGACGTCTTTGCTTTTCAACACTTTAAAGAGGTCTTTTGTAGCAGATTTGCCCAATGTAGTGCATCTTTTGATTTCTTGACTGCTGCTTCCTTGGGTGTTGTTTGTGGATCCAAGTAAGATGAAATCCTTGACAACTTCAATCTTTTCTCTGTTTATCATGATGTTGCTTATTGGTCCAGTTGTGAGGATCTTTGTTTTCTTTATGTTGAGGTGTAATCCATCTTGAAGGCTGTGGTCTTTGATCTTCATCAGTAAGTACTTCAAAGTGAAGTCCTCTTCACTTTCTGCAAGCAAGGTTGTGTCACCTGCAGATCACAGGTTGTTAATGAGTCTTCCTCCAATCCTGATGCCCTGTTCTGCTTCACCTAGTCCAGCTTCTCCGAGTATTTGTTCGGCATACAGATTGAATAAGTATGGCGAAAGGATACAACCCCGATGCACACCTTTCCTGACTTTAAACCATGCAGTATCCCCTTGTTCTGTTCGAACGACTGCCTCTTGAGCTATGTACAGATTCCTCAAGAGCACGATTAAGTGTTCTGGAATTCCCATTCTTCAAAATGTTATCCATAATTTGTTATGATCCACACAGTCGAATGCCTTTGTATAGTCAGGAAAACACAGGTAAACATCTTTCTGGTATTCTCTGCTTTCAGCCAGGATCCATCTGACTTCAGCAATGATATCCCTCGTTCCAGGTCCTCTTCTGAATCCGGCTGGAATTTCTGGCAGTTCCCTGTTGATATACTGTTGCAGCCGCTTTTGAATGATCTTCAGCAAAATTTTACTTGCGTGCGATATTAATGATATTGTTCAATAATTTTCGCATTCGGTTGGATCACCTTTCTTGGGAATAGGCATGAGTACAGATCTCTTTCAGTCAGTTGACCGGGTAGCTGTCTTCCAAATTTCTTGGCATAGAGGAGTGAACACTTCCTGTGCTGCGTCCCTTTGTTGAAACATCTCAGTTGGTATTCTGTCAATTCCTGGAGCCTTGTTTTTTGCCAATGCCTTCAGTGCAGCTTGGACTTCTTCCTTCGGTATAATCGGTTCCTGCTCATATGCTACCTCTTGAAATGGTTGAATGTCGACCAATTCTTTTTGGTATAGTGACTCTGTGTATTCCTTCCATCTTCTTTTAATGCTTCCTGCGTCGTTTAATATTTTCCCCATAGAATCCTTCAATATCGCAACTCGAGGCTTGAACATTTTTCTTCAGTTCTTTCAGCTTGAGAAATGCCGAGCCTGTGCTTCCTTTTTGGTTTTCTACCTCCAGGTCTTTGCACATGTCATTATAATACTTTGTCTTCTCGAGCAGCCCTTTGAAATCTTCTGTTCAGCTCTTTTACTTTTCCTTGCCAACTATGGCATTTCTTCGTTTTGCTTTAACTACTCGACGTTCAAGAGCAAGTTTCAGAGTCTCTTCTTTCATCCATTTTGGTCTTTTCTTTCTGCCCTGTCTTTTCAGTGACCTCTTGCTTTCTTCATGTATGATGTCCTTGATGTCATTGCACAACTTGTCTGGTCTTCAGTCATTAGTGTTCAATGCGTCAAATCTATTCTTGAGATGGTCTCTGAATTCAGGTGGAATATACTCAAGGTCCTATTTTGGCTCTAGTAGACTTGCTCTAATTTTCTTCAGTTTCAACTTGAACTTGCATATGAGTAATTGATGGTCTGTTCCACAGGTGGCCCCTGGCCTCGTTCTGACTGATGATATTGAGCTTTTCCATCGTCCCTTTCCACAGATGTAGTCGATTTGATTCCTGTGTATTGCATCTGGCAAGGTCCACGTGTATAGTCGCCGTTTATGTTGGTGAAAAAGGGTATGTGCAATGAAGAAGTCGTTGATCTCGCAAAATCCTATCATGCGATCTCCGGCATCGTTTCTATCACCAAGGCCGTATTTTCCAACTACTAATCCTTCTTCTTTGTCTCCAACTTTCACACTCCAGTCACCAGTAATTATCAACGTATCCTGATTGCGTGTTTGATCAATTTCAGACTGCGGAAGTTGGTAAAAAATCTTTGATTTCTTCATCTTTGGCCTTAGTGGTTGGTGGGTAAATTTGAATAACAGTCATATTAACTGGTCTTCCTTGTGGGCATGTGGATATTATCCTATCACTGACAGGGTTGTACTTCAGGATAGATCTTGAAATTTTCTTTTTGACGATGAGTGCAACGCCATTCCTCTTCAATTGTCATTCCCGGCATAGTAGACCATATTCAACATGGCCAATACCAGTCCATTTCAGCTCACTGATGCCTAGAATATCAATGTTTATGCGTTCCATTTCATTTTTGACAATTTCCAATTTTCCTAGATTCATACTTCATATGTTCCACGTTCCGATTACTAATGGATGTTTACAGCTGTTTCTTCTCATTTTGAGTCGTGCCACATCAGCAAACGAAGGTCCCGAAAGCTTGACTCCATCCACGTCATTAAGGTTGACTCTACTTTGAGGAGGCAGCTCTTCCCCAGTCATCTTTTGAGTGCCTTTCAACCTGAGGGGCTCATCTGCTGGCACTATATCAGACAATGTTCCGTTGCTATTCATAAGATACTGTATTATCTTCTTTTCTATATTCAGAGAGGAATTAAAACTAGGAAACTAAAACCATGTGCAAGATGGGAAGATGGATGGAGAAGTGAGACAGCAGCTGGCAGCGTGTGGCCCATTGCATCCTGGAAGGCGGAGAAGACTATCCAATACAATAATAATGGTTAATATTCATTGAGCTTTTACAGTTGATAAAGGACTTTGCTAAGTTTTTTTTTTTTTTTATAAGCGTTAGCTTATTTAAACAGGCTGGTGGGGTAGGTACTGTTATTATACTCTCATTATAGGTGAGGAAGCTGAAGATTAAAGAGGTTAAATTACTTACCCAGAGCGGCTAAAAATTGCCTGAGACCTTTTGTAAAAAGAACTTTGCTCTGGGAGTCAGGATACCTCTGTAATGTGGCTACTGGTGTACTCTGTGATTTTGTGCAAGTAGTTGCCCCTTTCCCTGCCTCAGTGTCCCAGTCTATAAACCATTTCCTTCTGTGACTTCTGAGACTTTGAGGCCATGATGAGCCTCTCAGTTTCCTAAAACAAACATTCTGTAATTCATGAAAACAACAGTACTGGGAATTCTCCTGCTTAGAGTGATAATGGCTTAAGTAAAGAAATGAATAGGTTGGGTAAAGTGTGATCTTCCCGGGAGGACATAAAATGTTTCCCCAATTAAATGCACATCTCCTAAAGCAATTCCCAATTAGCAGGGCCAGCGTGAGTCAGCTTTTGGTGGATTGCATGGACAGAAATTCAGTATCCAGGAAGAGGGTGGCAACAAGCTCACTGTTTCTCACTTGTCATGGTAAAGCAGGAGTGTGGTACTCAGAGCTGAGCATCACATTTTCTGGGAGACACAAAGAGGATAGAGTGGTTTCGGGGCTGCGAGCAGAATGATGAGGGTACTCTGAACTATACCACACAAGGAAAAGCAGTCTGAGGATGGGTAGCCAGGAAAAGACCACCCAGGAAGTTCTGGCCCCATTCTCAGCTGTCTGAAGGGCTCTCGTGGGGAAGAGGGGTGACTTCAAATCTGACTCAAAAATTATACTGGGGTTTGATAAGTAGATGC
The DNA here is from genome assembly GCA_030035585.1 of Dugong dugon. Classification (NCBI taxonomy): domain Eukaryota; kingdom Metazoa; phylum Chordata; class Mammalia; order Sirenia; family Dugongidae; genus Dugong; species Dugong dugon. Next base: position 92,959,667 of record CM057483.1, on the reverse strand, counting down.
TACAGAAGGACAGATTTTACAGTAAAAGTTTAGGGAAAATTTCAAAGTGAAACCTAGGTCTTATGTGGAATAGGCTGATTACAGAACTGCAGATCAGAAGAAGAGAATCTGCACTCCAGCTGAAGGAAGGTTTGGAGAAGAGCCTGCATCTGTCCAAGGGTGTGGTCCTTGAGCTGGTGTTTGACTTCTAGGGAGAAATAGAACTGAACATTTATAAACCATGGGTGCACCGGTAGCACTTGAGAGTGTTGTGACAGAGTGAGATGCCCGAGTACATACGGGAGCCCTAATGAGACTCTCCTTGACGATTTCAGTAAATACCCCTGAGCTTTTTGAAGGATAGAGCTGGAGGTCCCAGAACAGTGCATGGGGGAAAAAAGAGAAACATTACATTTTCAGGGACCTCCAAAAATTCCAATAATATAAACCTCCACGTTCACCAGGTGGGTTTAATTCATTTCCATATCTCAAATATCATTTGATAGTTTTTGCAAGGCACGCCACTTCACCAAAGTGCTTGCCAAATCATGCCAAGGAGAAAATCCTGGATAATTGTGTCTCAGCAGTATTCATAATTGGAAATAAATACCATAATACCTCAGACCACCCAGGTAGTCCTTTGATAAAGAAAACAAGTGTTCAAGTGTGCCCTTGAGGACCACATTCAGTGTGACTGGCTGGTAGATTTGTGTCCAACATGTAAAACCTGCGTGTAGGCCTTTCCAGCCTAGATGAATAGCCCACCCACTGCCATACTGCAGATCTGCTTGAATTCTCTCTCTCTCTGGGAGACTATGGAGCTCTTAGTGGAGCTGTTACGGAGTTTTCCCTATGTTCAACTCACTTTAGCTCTCAGCAGGGTAGATGATCACAGAGTTTTCCATGTAGAGAATATCCTGGGAAAGGTCCACATCTTCCAGGCCCTGGGACTCAGAATCTTAAGATAAGGTCTTCATCCAGATGCCTAGAACATACAAAAAAAAAAAAAAAAAGCTATTTGCCATTGAGTTGATCCCAACTCATAGTGGTAAATACGACATGCTCCGGAAAAGCAGCATGTTTGGCCTGGTAGGACCTCGTTTCTGCACCTGCTGAAACTACTTCAGGCTGCAGGAGCCAAATGTGCTGTGATTGAAATTCAGGCCTCTTTGAAGTATTGACTCTGACTCTCTTAGGGAAACTTTGTCTGGTTTCACTTTCTTTTCTTTTCTTTTTAGAATTGGGTGGTTATCTGAAATGTTACAGGGACATGTAGATTAGCTCTTACCCACAGCTGTGGTGTAGTCTTGATCACCCAAGGTTAAAAGAGGACTTAGAAAGGAAGCCAAGTACCCAAATACTCCAAGTCCATAAGTCACATATTTCAGAAGATAAGGAACATTGCAAAAGCTGAGAGAGTCATCCCAATAGTAAATCAAAATGATACACACACCACATCTATGAATCAAGAGCCAAGCAGCTAAGTCCAGCAACTAGTTTGCTGAAGGTAAGAGGGGAGTCCAAACATAAGCTAAATCCAGCCACCGATAAATCAGGCTGGTCCTGAATAGCAAAGCTGGAGGATAGAGAACAGGAAGGGAGCAGACCTGAAGTTATTCCAAAGCCAGTGAGTGATACAAAACTGCTTATATTCACTTTTTGCTGTACTCAGTGGAGGACATTTCCCAGGCGGTTAAAGGAAAAGTGGAGGAGAAATCATTTTCAAGAGGAATAATCTCTTTTCTTCAGGTGCGGTAGTGGACCCCACTGTGACCTACAACTGATAAAAATAGGCACGTGGGCAAAAAGTTCCAGAACCCAGGACCCTTCCCAGATAGTATACCTGCCCCTCAGCCATCTGTGATGGAGTCATTGTTCTGACGTTGTAACACCAGGTTGAGGTGGGGTAAGCCATAATTGAGCCATAGACAAAATAGGTCTTTAGTTACTTCGAAAGACGCTTTAGCTTCCAGGGACACTGACAACTTTCTTCTCCTTTGTGATGAGCTTCTTAGGACAGAAAAGCAAGAAAGTGAAGAGGAAGTAGTATCCAATGATGACCTGGTTTTTAAATGTTTTTGTAAGAAGAGACTGAAGATGACAGGGCACCTTGGGTAGCAGGTGACGGCATTAAGATGTAGACTGCCATGCAGCTTTGGAGTAAAGCTGATATCAGCCAGCTTGGTATAACCATAACAGTGAATTCATAGGTTAGAAGAGCCCCTAGGCCGCTCAGACAAAGGCTTACTGTCAAATGGTCAGGTAGCTCTGAGTGTGCTTGGAGGCAGGTCCTTGTTACTTGGGGATTCCATCAAAATGCAAAACACCCTTTGTGATAATTAAGGCCTAGGGGACAGAAGGAGTGTGGATTAGTGAATTCCCTTAACCAACCCATTGCCATGGAGTTAATTCTGACTCACAGCAACCCTATAAGAGAGAGTAGAACTGCCCCATAGGGTTTCCAAGGCTATAAATCTTTATGGAAGCACACTGCCACATCTTTCTCCCACAGAGCATCTGGTGAGTTTGAACCACCGACCTTTCAGTTAGCAGCCAAGAGCTTAACCACTGTGCCACCAGAGCTCCTGAATCCCCTTTTAGAGGGGTAGAATTGGGAAACCTCATTTAGAAGAAGTGTAGTGGGGGGCTCTGTTAGCGAAGGTTTTGATAGGTGTTGGCAGTTCAAAAGCTATGCTTCTTTTCTTTTCTTGTTTTTTGTACCAAGGTTTATCTGACCAGAACTGAATAATTTCAGAGCTTAATTTTTCATACGGTGCCCTAGGAGGCCTTTCCCAAATTAAATACACAGAGACCATAACGATGGTTCATTCATGCCTCATTGTCTGAGACCAAATAATATCCTGATTCCAGTTTGACTAGGGCAGAGTGAGTGTAACACAGAGGTCCCTAGGCTGCAGAAAATTCCACTGCATCTTGCTTGGCCTGCCTTGCAATTTTGCATTAGAATTCCAGCTCCTTTGCCTGGCCAGCCTCATAATTTTGCATTAGAATGCCAGTTCCTTTGCTTGGCCAACCTCACAATTTTGCATTAGAATTCCAGCTCCTTTTCTTAGGCTGCCCCATAAAAATCCTGGCACCTGCATAGTATGATTAAGAATGTGGCTAACTTAACTTGTATGAACTCCTTACTTGTAAACACCTTAAAAATAACTTGTTCCCTCACCCTTGAGAAGCAGTCTTTGTAGCAGCAGTCCCAACTACCTCCTTTCCTTGCACAACAAAATAAAGGTACCTTTCCACACTCCCACCTCAGCCTCTCCTTTATCGGCTGACACGAGTCATGCCAAGCAAAACCTGGGGTTTCCACCCAGTAACATTTCTGGCGAGCCAGCCAAGAGTCATCCGCTTGGTTCTGGAGGTGGATCAGACAACAGACCGGCCCTGATGTCTAGCACCACTGGAAGATTTCTTCCGGAGACCTCGGAGGAGCCCTGAAAGCCAATCCACCTCGGACCTAATGGTGATTCCGTGGGAGACTCAGAACGTGCCTAAGTTATTTGGTAAGTCCTGATTTAGAAAACAATATTTGGAATCATTATTCCCTGACCTTGAGCATGGGGAAATGTGACCCAGCTGGGGCTGGGCCCTCACAGACTCACAAAGACACATCAACTGGGCCCTGAGGTAGACAATAGAAGGGAGGATCTCAGAAATTATCTTAAGGAAGTTTTCACAAAAGGGCAATCAAACCGAACACAAAAGACTTCCCACTTTTTGTCTTCTTCTACTAGCATTTAGTGAATAGAAATTTGTTGGACCAATGAAGACCCTCCTGACTGTCGTAACTGAAACCTGTACCAGTGGTTGTTAAGAAACATGATTCAAAATGTAAGATCACAATTTCTAGCCAATCTGTGAAAAGGTGACGCTTTCAGCGATTCTACCCGTTTTGTGATGTTGATATATACTGATGACTCTGTAACCTTCCTCGGATTCAGGCAGACATTCTAGCTCTGGCAGCATGCTTGTCCGTTTCCCACTTTTGTCCTTTTGAATATATGCCGAATAAAACTTACTTTTTCCTTCACTAAACTTTATGATGTTTTTCCTCTACAGCAGTCCCTAGGTACGGCCTTAGAAGAGTCCCAAGAAGCGAGAGGAATTGACCATTGAAGGCATTAGAGATCTGAGGTTATTTGGTAAATAACAGGGTAATTCCTAGGTAAGGCCTTAGAAGAATCCCAAGAAGTGGGAGGAATTGACCGCTGAGGGTGTAAAAGGCTCTAGGTTTCTGTTATTGGGTGGTGCACCGAATTAGGTTGTGTGAGTGTGTAAGGTGTGTGTGTGTGTCTGGAGAATGGGGAAGGTTCAAGGGATTCTCGACTGCAGCCCCTTAGGATGCATCCTCGCAAATTGGAAATATTTTGGGCCAAGCCTCATGAAAAAGAAGAAAATGATTTTCCTTTGCAACACTGCCTGGCCAAAATATGAATTAGCAGATGGAGAGGAATGGCTAAACAATGGGTCCCTATGTTTTAATACCATCCTTCAGTTGGACCTTTTCTGTATTCACAGGGAAAGTGGGACGAGAAGTATTATGTAGAAGCTTTCATGACTGTATCGGGAAGAGGGATTGTAGGAGAAATGTAAAACTCTAGTCCAGAAGGGAGCTGGCGGATTGCGACCACCAGTCATCCTCCCTCCTGACCCCAAGGAGGATTTTCTGGCCCCACGCTCCCGGCCCGCCGCCAGCCCGCCCTCGCCCCAGCCTCCCGCCACTCCAGTGCCCACACCACCCCCTCCCTACGCCCTGCCTCCACCCAACAGGGCCACCACGCCAGAGACAGCCCCCACTGTTAAGCCCCCTCAACCTTTGTATCCACCCCTCCCAAGCCCTTCTGCCCCGGCGTCGGGCTCGTTGCCCCATACGCAGTGAGGAATGGCATTTGGGTGCCCCAATTCAGTGACTAGGGAGAACAAAAGTAACACGAGGGTGACCAATTCTCAGGAGAGTCATAGCACAGCCGAGCCCAGGGGCATGCACCCCCTCCGACAAATCCCGGCAGGAGACGCTGGCATCGTCTCAGTCCACCAACCCTTCTCAACAAGTGACCTTTATAACTGGAAAAACCATTGCCCTGGGTATTGGGAAGACCCTAAGAGAGTGCAAGATCTTTTTGCCTCCATCTTGGGCACTCATAACCCTAATTGGACAGATTGTCAGGTGCAGCTAGATGTACTCCCAACCCAGAAGAAAGGCGCATGGTCCTAAAAAGGCTAAGGCGAAAACCGACAGACACCACGAAGTGCAGGCTGTAAATCAGCTGGGGGCAGATACTTTCCCGGTGGGGGACCCTGGCTGGGATCAGAATACGGCTGAGGGACAGACCCACCTGGCTTATCATAGGGAGTGCCTTTTAGAAGGTTTGAAGAAAGGGGTGCCTAAACAAAAAAAAAGGCCTTAGCAAATTATATGGGATCAAACAAGAACTAATTGAAGACCCCACTAAGTTTCTGGAAAGAATTTATGACGCTTTTAGACAGTTCTCAGACATGGACCCTGAGAGTCCCGAAAACTCTCGCATGGTGAATATGATTTTTATTCGAAGAGTGCCCTGGATATATGGAGAAAACTCCAAAAACTTGAGGGAGGTGTGGAGTTAAGGATCTCACGGCTTGTTGAGCTTGCCTACCAGGTACATTCAAATTGGGACCAGGAACAGGAAAAGAGAAAAATCACTGATCAGAAGAGACAGGCCACATTCCTGGCCATCACCTTGCAGGGAAATGGCCCGTCTCCCGGTGGCCCAAGAAAAGGAGGGTCCTCGAGGAGAGAAGGAGGTGAGAGGCTCCGACTCCCGTTAAGCCGAGACTAGCACGCCTGGTGCAAAGAGAGAGGACATTGGAAGAGAGAGTGCCCTAAATTCCTACCCAGAGGTAAGAAAGGACTTGGGGCTGCCCAGTGTCTCATGATGCCGATGGGGGAAGACTCGGATTGAGGAGGAACGGAGGTGAGTCCCCCACCTGAGCCTCCGGTTATAATGAAGGTTGGAAGGGAACCTGTACGGTTTCTAGTGGATACCGGAGCAACTCACTCTGTCCTGACCCAGAAAAAGACAGCCCCAACAAAATGAACTGGGTCAGTCACGGGAGTCTCAGGTAAAAGGGAGCATCCTCTCTTCCTCCAGCCTCTAACCTGCTCCATACAAGGGAAGTCATTAGTACATTCGTTTTCTCTACATGCCCGACTATCCCATTCCCTTGTTCAGAAGACATTTCTTGTACAAACTGCAAGCTCAAATTTATTTTAATAAAGAAAGAGACCATGCAGATGCAGGTACCACCAGAAAATGGATGACGACTGTAGATGCCCTTACCGCTGAGTCACCCACAATTATAGCTCAGAAGGACACTACCCAGGATCAGTAGGGCCAGACATCAAGGATGAAGTAGTCTAGCAGGTATGGGCCAAAAAGGTGCCAGGATGCACCAAAAATGTTCCCCTGGTGGTGGTCGAGCTCCTACCGGGCATAGTTCCCCCTCGACTTAAGCAATACCCCATCCAGGCGGAGACCCGACGGGCACTGGGAAAAATCATCACCGGATACCTGAAACATGGACTGCTCAGACCATGTCAGCCAGAGTTCAACACCCCCATCCTGCCACTGAAGAAGAAAAAATGGAGGATACTGGTTAGTTCAGGATCTGCGAGCCGTCAGTCAGGTAATAGTCACGATCTACCCTGTAGTTTCCAACCCGTATACCCTGCTGTCGACCTTGTTGCCCGCCTTTTCGAGGTTCACTGTATTAGACCTGAAGGATGCCTTCTTTTGCATCCGAGTGGAGGAGAAAGGTCAGGAAATCTTTGCTTTTGAGTGGGAGGACCCAGGAATAGGACAGAAACCGCAACTTTGCTGCCAAGTCCTCCTACATGGCTTTAAAAACAGTCCTACCCTGTTTGAATCAGCTTTGGTCCAAGAACCGAGACAACTGACCCTGACCAATGATGTCCTCCTTCAATACGTGGACGACCTACTTATCGCCAGTTGCAGTGGGTATGACTCAGCCCAGAACACCATAGAAGTTTTGAACTTCCTGGGAAATGCAGGGTATTGGGTCTCAGAAGAAACAGCTCAGGTGATTTATCTGGGTTTTAAAATCAGACAGGGAGAGCAAGAACTCCTCCTCGCCCAAAAAGATGATATCTGTAGATTGGCGGCCCTACCAACAGGAGACAGCTCTGAGGTTTTTTGGGAATGGCTGATTTTTGCCGCATCTAGATCCCAAGTTTCAGACTTATTGCCAAGCCTTTATACCAAGCCTTAGAGGGAAAAGGCACACACCCCTTAGAATGGACCAGGACAGAGCAACAGGCTTCTGATACCATTAAAACAAACTTGATAGAGGCCTTGGCCTTAGGACTCCCTGATACGAATAAACCTTTTGACCCGTTTGTACATGAGTCTGCTGGAGTGGCGGCCGGAGTACTTACCCAGACTCTCAGGACTTGGAAGCAGCTGGTGGCATATTTCTCAAAGCAGTTAGACCCGGTCACCAGAGGATGGCCGGCGTGCCTTCGGGCAGTAGCGGCAGCAGTCTTAATCATCAAAGAAGCCGAGAAGCTCACCTTTTGTCAACCCCTCTGGGTGACCGTGCCCCACTTGGTTCTGACCATCTTAGAGCAGAGAGGGTCACATTGGATCTCCCTGGGGCGAATGGCCCAGTACCAAGTGGTATTGTTAGACGACCCAGCCATCACCCTACAAGAAACTGCCACTTTAAACCCCGCCACCCTACTGTCCGCCTTGCCAAGGCAAGAAAAGGAACATGATTGCCTAAAGACCATTGACCTGGCGTATGCCAGTCGGCCTGACCTCACTGACCAGCCACTCCAAAACCCAGACCTTGAACTGTTCACTGATGGGAGTAGTTACGTGGAAAAAGGAGAAAGAAAAGCTGGATATGCGGTGGTCACTTTGGAGAAGGTTCTAGAGGCTAATGCGCTTTCCCCAGGTACCTCTGCCCAGAAGGCCGAGCTCATGGCCATGCTGCAGGCCCTTAAAATCAGCAACGGTAAGCGAGCAACTATTTATACTGATTCCAAGTACATATTTGGGCTATTGCACTCACCATGGGGCAATCCGGAAGGAAAGAGGGCTCCTAACAGCAGGAGGTAAAGACATTAAATATTCTCAAGAGATCTTGCAACTTTTACAAGCCGTTGTCCTACCCACTCAAGTAGCAGTAGTACACTGCAGAGGGCATCAGAAAGGGGACACCACAGTGGCCAAGGGTAATTACAAAGCAGATACAGCAGCAAAGAAAGCTACAATCCAACAGAAACCTATCGTAGTAGCCCTGCTAATTCCCCATTTGGAGTTACCGCCACCTGACCTCCACCCAGACTATTCCCAACAAGATAAAAACATTGCCAAGACCTGGGGCGGGGGCGGGGGGGGGGGCACTCTAAACAAGGATGGATGGCTGTACACCCCCATGGAAAGATTTTCATTCCATCAAAACTCATGCATCCTATCCTACAGACAGCCCACCAGTCCACCCACTATGGACAGGATGGACTATATGATTGGGTTAAGAGACATTTAATTGGACCAAAAGTCCACCCCAATATTTCGGCAGTGGTTAAAGAGCCGCCCCACCTGTGCGAAAAATTATCCCAAAAACACTGCTGAAGTGCCCCCACGGGTCCAGCAAACTGGGGCAATGCCTGGAGACGACTGGCAGGTAGATTTCACTGAGACACCTCGAGCTCCTGGGAATTACAGATATCTGTTAGTCTTTATCAACACCTTCACTAACTGGGTTGAAGCTTTTCCCTGCAGGACTGAAAAGGCCACCGAGGTTGTGAAACACCTCCTGAACGAAATCATCCCTCGATTCGGGCTTCCTGTCTCCATTGGCAGTGACAACGGGCTCCATTTTGTGGCCTTGGTGTGGTGGAATCGGCATTAATTGGAATTTACACACAGCCCGGAGACCCCAGTCCAGCAGTAAAGTAGAACGGGCTAATCAGGCTCTAAAGAGACACCTAGCAAAGCCGTGCCAAGAGACCAAGTTGGTGTGGACAAAGGCACTGCCTATAGCCCTCAAGAGTTCGGACTGCCCTACAGGCAAACTAAAACTTAGTCCACTTGAGCTATTATATGGACGCCCTTTATTAGAGAACCCCAGTATGACCAACGTAACTTGCCTTAATGAATACCAACCTCCCTCCACGAGGGTGGAGACGTTAAAGTTACTAAATACTTGCAGTCCCTTTGGGCGACTCTGTCTTCTCTCCACAGAGACGCTCACCTGAGAAGCCTGCCTGAGCCAGAGGTGCCCCTCCATTCATTCCAGCCGGCTGACTGGGTCCTTCTCAAGGCGTGGAAAGCCAACCCCCTTCAGCAGAAGTGGACCGGCCCCTTTGAAGTCCTTTTGGCTACCCCGATAGCTGTCAAACTCAAGGGACTCAAAGCTTGGATCCACCATACTCGAGTAAAGAAACCCCCCCCCCCCCCGCTGGATGCCGACGGGCAAACTCGCCAGAACTGTGGGAACTGGACTTGTGAGCCAGTGGAGGACCTTAAGCACTTGTTTGCCTGATACCCTCTTGCATGGGTGAGATCCCCCAAAGACTCTTTTTTTTTTTTTTTAACTGTTGTGCTCTAGGTGAAAGTTTACAATTCAAGTCAGTCTCTCATACAAAAATTTACACATACACTGTTATGTGACCCTAGTTGCTCTCCCTATACTGTGACAGCACATCCTCCTTTCCACCCCGGATTTCCCATGTCGATTCAACCAGCTCCTGACCCTCTCTGCCTTCTCGTCTCGCCTCTGGACAGGAGCTGCCCATTTAGTCTCATGTATCTACTTGAGCTAAGAAGCACGCTCTTCATGAGTATCATTCTATGTCCCATAGTCCAGTCTAATCTTTATCTGAAGAATTGGCCTTGGGAATGGTTTTAGTTTTGGGCTTAGAGTCCAGGGGCCATGTCTTCTGGGGTCCCTCCAGTCTCAATCAAACCGTTAAGTCTGGTCTTTTTACTAGAATTTGAGTTCTGCACCCCACTTTTCTCCCGCTCCGTCAGGGACTGTCTGTTGTGTTCCCCATCAGGGCGGTCATTGGTGGTAGCTGGGCACCATCCAGTTCTTCTGCTCTCAGGCTGATGAAGTCTCTGGTTTATGTGGCCCTTTCTGTCTCTTGGGCTAATACTTTCCTTGTGTCTTTGGTGTTCTTCATTCGCCTTTGCTCCAGGTGGGTTGGGACCAATTGATGCATCTTAGATGGCCACTCGCTAGCTTTTAAGACCCCAGACGCCACTCACCAAAGTGGCATGCAGAACATTTTCTTAATAAACTTTGTTATGCCAATTGACCTACATGTCCCCTGAAACCATGGTCCCCAGACCTCCACCCCTGCTACTCTGTCCCTCGAAGTGTTTGGTCGTATTCAGGAAAATTCTTAGCTTTGGTTTAGTCCAGTTGTGCTGACTTCCCCTGTAGTGTGTGTTGTCCTTCCCTTCACCTAAGATAATTCTTGTCTACTCTCTAGCTAGTGAATACCCCTCTCCCTCCCTCCCCACCCTCGTAACCATCAAAGAATGTTTTCTTCTATGTTTAAACCTTTTCTTAAGTTCTTCTAATAGTGGTCTTACACAGTATTTGCCCTTTTGCAACTGACTAAATTCACTCAGCCTAATGCCCTCCAGATTCCTCCATGTTATAAGACGTTTCACGGATTCATCGTTGTTCTTTATCGTTGCGTAGCATTCCATTGTGTGAATATACATAATTTGTTTATCCATTTGTCCGTTGATGGACACGTAGGTTGTTTCCATCTTTTTGCTATCGTTAACAGCGCTGCAATGAACATGGGTGTGCATATATCTATTCGTGTGATGGCTCTTATTTCTCTAGGTTATATTCCAAGGAGTGGGATTGCTGGACTGCATGGTACTTCTATTTCTAGCTTTTTAAGGAAGTGCCAAATCAATTTCCAAAGTGGTTGTACCATTCTACATTCCCACCAACAGTGTATAAGTATTCCGGTCTCTCCACAACCTCTCCAACATTTATTATTTTGTGTTTTTTGGATTAATGCTAGCCTTGTTGGGGTGAGATGGTATCTCCTTGTAGTTTTTATTTGCATTTCTCTAATGGCTAATGATTGTGCCCCAAAGACTCTTAACACTGCTAATAACCTTGGTGTCAGTATTCTGTTTCCTATACCCGTATAGTCTACTTGAACAGGTTAGATTGCTGTAGACCTTTGAGTGAGCAGAATTAACCATGAACGGGTGATGTGGTTATTCCTAGGAGTCGCCCTATGTGTAAATGCTGAATGGGAATTCAATGTTCTTAAGAGGTTGCACCAGGCAGTTGTAAACTATACCGCATGGGCTAACAATTGCTGGATTTGTTCACACTCCCCTTCGTGTGCAGGGCAAGGATTACCCATAATCCCTGTACCTCTCCTTCCAACTTACTGGCTAAAAGAAGAGGGGGCACAATTAATAAATAAAAACAAAACCCTAGACAGAATCCAATACACCACTGTGAGGTCTGACTACCCAGCAGCTTGGTACATACAGTGGCATCCTACCTATAATGCCTCAACAGTGGGACAGTGGCCACTGCAACACAACCTGGGTCTGTGCTAACCAAACATGGACTAAATTCAATACCAACATCTCTTTTAAATGGGACAGCGTTAGCACAGTTACGTCAGAAAAACTAAAGTACAATGTAACTGCTCAAAGCAGTATAAAAGCAGTCTTCCAATTTCCCCCTACAGCCTACTTATTAAGACACCAAGGACTTTATTGGCGATGTGGGCATTCAGCCTATAAGACATGGTCAGCTAATCATACTGGCACATGTACGCTGGCCTGGATATGGGCAGGAGGCACACATTTACTCCCCCTAGAAGAGGTTCTGTATTCCACCAGAAGCATCCATAGATAAAAGAGAAACTATAGATATTACTAAAAGTGCTTGGGAAAAGGCACAGAGGGTGGTTCTCCCAATGCTTGGAGTTGGGAAAAATTATGATGGCGTTCATACCCTGTACCAGTTCATTAAGAATGTGTATCTCTGCTGCTTGAGACAGTAGCCAGTACCACCAAAAGCCTGACCCAGACTTTGCAGTCTGAAATAAACTCCATTGAAACCATGGTTCTACAAAATCGGGTTGCCTTAGATCTAATGTTAGCTTCTTATGGAGGAGTTTGTGTATATATCAATGCTAGCTGGTGCTCTTTAGTCAATGCATCTAGACAGATGGAACATGACCAAGAAAAGCTGAGTTCAGTAGTTAGACAACTACAACGAGATCCTGTGACCGTCAAATAATTAATGATGCCTTCGGTTCCTGATTTTAGGTGGCTAACATCATGGTTACCCAACCTAGGGTGGTCAAAATCATTGGTTACTTTTATAGTGTTAATAATGGTCATAGGTATATGCTCCTGCTGTTGCGTACAATGTATACCTGCCTGCATGTCCTGGTTCAAAAGGCCAACTGTTCAAGCCCAGTCCAATATATGCCCCCTCCCTGAGAATGTGCCAAACAATTCTGAGACCGGGCTATAGTTCAGAATGGACACTGCTGGTCCTGAACGACCAATGTCCAAAAAAAGAAAATGAGAGACTAATACAGAGGTCCCCAGCCTGCAGAAAATTCCACTGCAGCTTGCTTGGCCTGCCTCATAAATTTGCATTAGAATTCCAGCACCTTTGTTTGGCCAGCCTCACAATTTTGCATTAGAATTCCAGCTCCTTTCCTTGGCCTGCCAGGTAAAAATCCTGGCACGCGCGCGTAGTAGTGTGATTAAGAATGTCGCTGACATAACTGGTATGAACGCCCTACTTGTAAATCCCTTAAAAACAACTTTTTCCCTTGCCCTTGAGAAGCAGTCTTGGCGGCGACAGTGTTTTTTTGCGCAACGAAATAAAGGCACATTTCCACTCTCCCACCTTGGTCTCTCGTTTATTGGACGATACGAGTCACGCTGAGCAAAACCTGGGGTTTCCTTCCACCTGGTAACAAATGAAAAGGAGGGGGCAGCGTGTAGGACAGGAAGTCAGAGTTAGCCCGAAATTAAGTCCCACACGGTTTTTACAGGGCAAGACTTAGCTTTTACTCTGAGTGATATCAGAAGCCATTGGAGGACTTTGAGATAAGAATTACCCATCTTAAAAAATACATCAGTGCTAAAGAAAAAAAAAAGTTGTAAAAATATATGTGAGCAAGTATACGTATATGGCTGATTTGAACACTAAGTGCATGTCACAAGGTTCTATACACTTACTACCAGTGGGCCGCAGATGTGGATCTAAGTTTTCTAGCTGCCAAAATGTAAAGAAGGAAATATCATCACCCGCAAGAGTCACAGTGCCCTGAGATCAAACCTGACTAACTGCTCAGAAGGCACAACGTCACTTTTTACATCACCCTCAGTGCGAGCACAGTTAAGCAAAAGCAGTTTGTTTCCTTACCCTCAGCACCACTAACAGATCGTGTACATTACCATTTATTTATGGGTGTCATAATGTTTTGTTTTGTCGTTTGGCATGTTATTTATTGTCCACCTTTTTGTTTCTTAGGGCTATTTACCCTTTGCCTGTTAGGAATGTTTAACTTTGTCTTGGGATTTTTGTTGCTGATGTTAGAACTATAAGAGGAAATTGAGAGAAACATGATTTTGTGGCTGACGTTAACATCTCACTCTTATTCTTCACGGCAATGTTGGTAATATATACTCATTCACTCCACAAACATTTGTTGAACACCTACTACATGCCGATCGCTACTGGGATACATTAGTGAACAAACAGACACACATTTTAAAACAAAAAGAAAACCCGGGCCTTGTAGAGCTTACGTTCTAGGGGGCTCGGACAAGCAAACAATCATAATAAGGAAATAATAGTACCGTAGAAGAAGAAAATGTAGTCAAAAAACAGGAAAAAAAACAAAGCAGGGTAAAGGGCAATTGTGGGGGAGGGGTAGTATTTGAAATAAGATGTTTAAGGGTAAGCCACATTGAAAGATGACATGTAATCAAAGACATGAAAGAGATGAGGGAGGAAGCCATGCAGACAGATGTGGGAAGAATGTTCCAGGCCTAAAACACAGACAGTGCAAAAGTCCCTACTTTAGGAACAGCAAGGAAGTCACTATGGCCAGCGAGGAATGATAGGAGATAAGGTAAGAGAGGTACTAGTGGCCAAGTCTCATGTGGCCTTGTAGGCAATTGTAAGGACTCTGGATTTGCCCCGAATGAAATAGGAGCTGTCAGTTTTGAGCAGAGGCATTTTATGACTTTATGTTTTAATAGCATTACTCTAGTTGCTGGATTTATTATCAGTAGGTGGGAGGGGTGGTGAAGCAGGGAAAGAAGTCAGGAAGCAACTCCAATAATCCAGAAGAAAACCGATGGTGGCTTGGAACAGGATGATAGCAGTGGAGGTGATGAAAAGTGGTCAGATTAGGGAGCTGCCTTGAAAATAGAGTCCGCAGGATTTCCTGACAGATTGGAAATGAGGAGTGAGAAAAAAGAGAGGAGTGAAAGATCACTCTCAAGTCTATCGCATGAACAACTGAAAGGACAGATTTGCCATTACTTGCAATGTTAGGAGAAGGTTTGCAGGGGAAGATGGAGAGTTCAATTTTGGACTTGCTAACTCGGGTTTACTATTATGCAATTTTCTCAATGAATTAGAAAGGAAGGTCATCAGCTAAGAGTGAGGACCCGGGAGGCAGTGTTGCAGGTTCAAAGAGAGAAAATAAGTTGTGAAATAGAAGGGTGGCAGGGGTGGGGAGCATGAGAGAAATGAATAGTTTGATTGGGCTAAAAATCTGGTGGAAAGATGTTTTAGTTTAAATAGACAGAGACACCGGGTGTTCCAAGATTAGACAATGTTCGTTCTTTGCCACTGAGTCAGAAAACTGTGGCTTTTGCTGGTCTTCCAGCCTCTGAATGCAGATTTGCTCGCGCTGGAGAGGGGGTCGGGGTAGGTCTGCGTTAGGGAATAAGTTATCAGTGTTTACACTGCTTCAGTCGTTTCGAAGAAGCACAGATAGGCCTAAGACATAATAGGATAAAACACAATTCACCTGGACTTCCGGCTTCTGCAAAAACTTAAGAGTTTTGCTTGTAGAGAAAGGGCTTGCACAGTTAGGCAATTTGACCCGAATCTGAAGGTGAGAGCCAGGCCAGAAAGGGCATTCAGAGGATGAAAGGGGAAACCAATGAGCCCTATCATCTTATACCCAATAGGAGATAAGTAGGGGTTGGCTTATGAACAAGATTCAAAGCCCTGCTGGCTTGCTTGGTCCAAACTCCTCTGTGGATATGTACAGCTCCTAGGAAGAGCTTCATTCTAGACCCTGATGCCAGTATCGAGGGACTAAGAGCCGTGCTGTATCTAGAAGAGGAAAGAAGTCTCAAACTTTTGCCAGTATGTCAGAGAGTGGGAACTTACGTTCTTTTTCTAAACTAGAACTTCTTTCTCTACACCTGGCAAACACAGAAAATCTCTTGGGGTATATGTATACGCATAAGTGAGTGTGTGTGTGTGTGTGTGTGTGTGTGTGTGTGTGTGTGTGTGTGTGTGTGTGTGTGTGTGTGTGTGTGTGTGTGTGTGTGTGTGTACACATATATACAGGTAGTCCCCGACTTACGATGTATTCGTTACGACGAACCACACTTACGACCATCCATTTTTTTTGTGCATTCTATCGTTAGTAATATGTACTACATACAATGTTGCAGCGCATAATTTGCTGATGTCATCATACCTGTAAGTTTATTTGTAATGTTTCCAACCCCCCAAGACAAATATTTATAAAGATATGGATAATAGAAAGCAATAATAATGAAAACTAAAATAATGAAGTATTTGACTTACGTCTTGCGACGGAGCTGTTGGAACGGAACCCCATCGTTAAGTCGGGGACTACTTGCATATGTATGTATATGTATATACATGTATATATGTATGTATACAGATGCCATGCGTATGGACTTCTGTTCCAGATGGGGCCTCCCTCAAATCTTCTTACATACTGATGAGTTTGCTGACACCAAATTAGATGCAGAGGAGGGTGAAGTACTGGCTCAGATAAACTTAAAGTTGGGCCTGTTAGCAAAACCCCACACACAGTGTATCAAAATTGAACAAAACAAGCCTCAATAGAGGAGATAAGGCCATTTGATTCACTGTCTACCCAGTTTCCCTGAGAATTAGAGGTGGTGGGTTGCAAAGTAGCCTGGAAAAGTGCCTCCCCACTCCACCCCCCCACTAACCTAAACTGAAGTCAGGTACCTAGTTCCACAGGTGGAGGGGCAGCCTTCCTCACCAGTTTCCCAGTGGGCAGGAGATTATATCTGAAGACTTACATTGCTTCTGTTCAGTCTACTCTCTGCCTACGTGTAGTATACCAGGCAGTGTCTGCCATCATTCCACCACCAGATGGAGATACTATGCTCCCCTTTTACCTGAGTTTCATTTGCCAGGGAGGCTGGGCATTCCACAACAGTTCTGAGTCCTCCCCGTCTTATTTTCCTAGTGCTGCTGTGACACAAATACCATAAGTGAGTGGCTTTAAAGAACAGAAATTTATTTTCTCACAGTTCTGGAGGCTTAAAGTTCCAGTGTGGGTCTCGGCTTTGTCGATTCTTTCCTCGTTGGTAGCCCCGGGCATTCCTTGGTTTTTTGGTGTTCCCTAGCTTGTAGATGATCCTCACATGGCATCTGCCTCTCCCCTCCCCCACATTCCCACCCCTGTGTGTGTTTCTGGGTCTATTCTGGTCTTTTTATAACTCAGAAGTGATTGGGTTTAAGACCCACCCTACACTGGTATGACCTCACTAACATAACAAAAGAAAACCTTATTTCCAAACAGGATCACACCCACAGGCACCAAACCAAAAAAACCCATTGCCATCGAGTCGATTTCAACTCATAGCGACCCCTATAGGACAGAGTAGAGCTACCCCATAGGGTTTCCAAGGAGCGGCTGGTGGATTCGCACTGCCGATCTTTTGGTTAGCGGCCAAGCTCTTAACCACTGTGCCACCAGGGGCCGGGCACATGGTAAATCCAGAATGCGTGTGTTGTTGTTGTTGTTAGTTGCCGTCGAGTTGGCTCCGACTCGTGGTGACTTTATGTATAATAGAACGAAACGTTGCCTGGTCCTGCACCATGTTCATCATCATTGATGTGTCTGAGTCCATTGTTACAGCTATTGTGTCAATCCATCTCACTGAAGATTTCCTTCGTTTTCCATGACCCTCTGCTTTACCAACCATGATGTCCTTTTCCAGCGATTGGTTTTTCCTGATGATGTGTCCAAAGCAAGTGAGCCAAAGTCTCACCATCCTTGCTTCTAAGGGGCACTCTGGTTGTATTTCTTCTAAGACTGATTTGTTCGTTCTTCTGGCAGTCCATGGTATACTCAATATTCTTCACCAACATCACAATTTGAACACATCAATTCTTCTTCTGTCTTCCTTTTTCATTGTCCCGCTTTTGCACGCATATGAGGCAATTGAAAAGACCATGGCTTGGATCAGGCGCACCTTAGTCCTCAAGGTGACATCTTTGCTTTTTAACACTTTAAAGAGGCCTTTTGCTGCAGATTTGCCCAATGCAATATGTCGTTTGATTTCCTGACTGCTGCTTTCATGGACGTTGATTGTTGATCCAAGTAGAATGAAATCACTGACAACTTCAATTTTGTCTTCATTTATCATGATGTTGTCTATCGGTCCAATTGTGAGGATTTTCATTTTCTTCACGTTCAGGTGTAATCCATACTGAAGGCTGTAGTCTCTGACCATCATCAGTGAGTGCTTCAAGTTGTCTTCATTTTTGCAAGGTTATGTCATCTGCATATCACAGGTTGTTAATGCGTCTTCCTCCGATCCTGATGCCGCGTCCTTCTTCATATAGTCTGGCTTCTCAGATTATTTGTTCAGCACACAGGGTGAAAGGATACAACCCTGTCGTGCACCTTTTCCAATTTGGAACCACACAGTATCCCCTTGTTCTGTTCGAATGACTGCCTCTTGATCCATGTACAGGTCTCGCATGAGCACAATTAAATGTTCTGGAATTCCCATTCTTTTGTAACGTTATCCATAATTTGTTATGATCCACACAGTCAAATGCCTTCACGTAGTCGATAAAACACAGGTAAATATATTTCTTGTATTCTCTGCTTTCAGTCAAGATCCATCTGTCAACAGCAATGATATCCCTCATTCCACGTCCTCTTCTGAATCCGGCTTGTACTTCTGGCAGATCCCGGCAGCAGTCGTCTTTGAATTATCTTCATCGGAATTTTGCTAGCATGTGATATTAATGATATTGTTCAATAATTTCCACCTTCCACTTGATCTCCTTTCTTTGGAGTGGACACGAATATGGATCTCTTCCAGTTGGTTGGCCAGGTAGCTGTCTTCCTAATTTCTTGACACAGACGAGCAAGCACTTCCAGCGTTGCATCTGTTTGTTGAAACATCCCAATTGGTATTCCGTCAATTCCTGGAGTCCTGTTTTTTGCCAATGCCTTCAGTGAACTTTGGACTTCTTCCTTTAGTACCAGCGGTTCTTGATCGTATGCTACCTCCTGAAATGACTGAACATCGACCAAGTCTCTTTGGTACAGTGACTCTGTATATTAATTCCATCTTCTTTTAATGCTTCCTGCGTCATTCAGTTTTCTGGCCATAGAATCCCTCAGTAATGCAACTCGAGGCTTGAATTTTCTCTTCAGGTCTTTCAGCTTGAGAAATGTCGATCGCGTTCTTCCCTTTTTAACTCCAGGTCTTTGCACATTCACCAGATGGGTTACACAGGAATCAAATCGACTACATCTGTGGGAAGAGACAACGGAGAAGCTCTATATCATCAGTCAAGGCAAAGCCAGGGACTGACTGTGGAACAGACCATCAATTGCTAATGTGCAAGTTCAAGTTGAAGCTGAAGAAAGTCAAAGCAAAACCACACCACAAGAGCCAAAGTACGACCTTGAATACATCCCGCCTAAATTTACAGACCATCTCAAGAATGGATTTGACACACTGAGCACGAATGACCGAAGAACAGGAGAGTTTGGGGAAGACATCAGGGACATCATCCACGAAGAAAGTGAAAGGTCATTACAAAGACAGAAAAGAGAGAAAGGACCAAAATGGACGTCAAAAGAGGGCCTGAAACTTGCTCTTAAGCGCAGAGTAGCTAAAGCGAACTGAAGAAATGATGAAGTAAAAGAGCTGAACAGAAGATTACAAAGGACAGCTCGAGAAGACAAAGTAAAGTGTTATGATGGTGAGAATGAGTGTAGGCAATTATTATTATTATGGATCAAACCACACCACAGCAGACAATTCCATCCTCCTCTATCCTCCCTTTTCCCCTAGTCTCTATAAATTCTGCCCCCAAAATAATGCAGCTAAATTATATGCAAATTATGAATAATCCTAAATCTCAGTACTCAGAACATAGAAGCTGAATCCTACCGTGGCCTGTATTGGGAGAACAGGTAGGTGCTGATGCTAGAAAGAATTGAAAATCATACGCACCTGCAACCCACCACCTAATACAACAGGGCAAAGACTTCCCGCTGCCCTGGCCTAAACCAGCTGGGTGTCCTCAATATACCTACTCAAGGCAAGTAGGTAGGTGCCCTCTAACAGGACATCAGGGACTCTTTCCGGGCTCTACCTCATACTACAGCAACCCATCTGCCAACCCCATCCTCTCCTCCCCCGACACACCTACTGGGGCCATTGGCCTTGCGTTGTCTCCTTACAGTTCTTTTGCCTCAGATCCAATTTTCGCAGGTGAAGACCCTCTGGATATTAGCTTGGGAACTCAAATTCTGGATCTTATTGTAGCCATTCTTTCTGGAGGCCTGTTTTTCAGATTTCCCCTCACTGTGCACCCCACAAGTACAAAAGGAGCACCACAGCTAGTGATGGGTCTATAGCTTTTCAACTCTCCTCTTTCCTCCAGACCTGGGATAACTGAGAGGATCCTACTGCTGTCCACCACAGAATTTATATACATATATATATATGTATTATAATAATTAATACAAAATATAGTCATATAGTATTGTAATTATACATTATATCATTCAGCCATAAAGAGAATTTCTGACACATGCTCTGACATTGGAGGAACCTTGAAAATAATATGCTAAGTGAAATAAACCATAAACAAAAGGACAAATATTGTATGATACCACTTACATGAAAGACCTAGAATAGGCAAAAGCATATAGACAAAAGTAGATGAGTGGTTTTCAGGGGCTGGGGGGAAGGGGGCATGGGAAGTTACTGCTTAAGGGGTACTGAGTTTCTGTTTGGGGTGATGAACTTTTTGAAATAGATAGTGGTGATGGCTGCACATCATGGCGAAGGTAATTAATATCACTGAATTGTATACTTAAAAATGGTTAGAATGGCAAATTTTTTTTGTTATATATATTTTACCAAAATAAAATTTAAAAACATAATAAAATAAAAGAGAGGTTCAGGTTCCAATACTCCAAAAGCCAATCAAAACACTCATTTATTTTTTAAATACGTGGGTGAGAGTTGAGAATTATGTCTGAAAGGCTGCTATCCAGGAATAAGTACAGAGATCCTCCTGTTCAGATCTCTGCAGTTCCGTTTGTCTACCTCAGCTTCTTCAAGGAAATGAAAAGAGGGGATGCTACTGTTTGAGGTTTCTAAAACAAGCATATATTTGTGAAATTTTTTTCATTTGAAATGTTCCAAAATAAGAATTTGGGGGAAAGTAAAAGAAAAAAAAAAATCACAGGCATGATCACTTGTGCCAATTCTATGAAGCCTCCAAAACTACATAGGACATACTGTACCAGGAGCCCATTCCAAACTTCTATCCAGAATTAAAACTTCACTGGCATTCCACTGGATAGTACTGGAGGTCTGTGACACACTCCTCCATTATAGCAAAGCAAAGCCCCATAGTGACCTAATCTGGAAGGATAGGGTCTCAGGGCCCATAGAGAAAG